>OU974053.1:25000-10025000 GCA_918843915.1 Notodonta ziczac
CTTTAAATCTCTCAAATACGCTCCTTCGAAAGTACACCCACTCGCCAACAATAAGGTTCGTGTCGAGTTCGACACCAAGGAACAATGCGATGAAATCATCAGCAAAGTCGCCAAAATCCCAGATCTCAAGGCTGAAGAGGGTCGTCCTCGACTCCCCTTAGTCATACTCAAGGGGATCAATAAGGATGTGCCCAAGGGTGAAGTAGCCGAACTATTAAGCTGCCAAAATTCCTTCTCTCCAGATGACATTCGCTTCTGCTTCGTGCTTTCCAATAGAAATAAGAACTTATATAACGCGGTACTCGAAGTGAAACCCGCCGTACGCAAATCAATAATCGAACTCGGCCGCGTAAACGTCGACCACAACAAAGTGCACGCCGAGGACTTCTCGCGCTTTGTGCAATGCCTCAAATGCCTGCAATACGGCCACACCAAAGCCAAATGCACCTCGGAAGTGCACCCGTGCTCACACTGTGCCTCCACTGAACACTCGTTCACAACATGCCCTGTCAAAGATGACAACAATAAACGCAAATGTTACAACTGCGCTCGTCACAACGTCAAATCTACTACAGGTAACAACAAAATAAACACAAACCACACCGCTGTCAACGCAAAACTATGCCCAAAATTGAAACTCGCCAAATCCCGCATTGATGAACAAACCGATTATGGTTATTAAGCCTATAAAAATAATCCAATGTAATGTACAACGTTGTTACCTGGCACAACATGAATTCATTCAACATTTTACATCAAACGATTACAACATAGCTCTAATTACTGAACCCTACACGGGCCGCAATCCGACCGTGCACTCAATATCTGGAATTAACATCTTCCAATTCACTACAACAGAGCGTGTCAAAGCATGCATTCTAATTAAGAATAGCTTCGGTTTCGCACTCGGCATCACTCAGCTGTCCACCCCAAATTTAGCAATAGCCCAATTACACCTCGGTCAGAGGAAACTATACATAGCCTCAGTGTATATAGAACCTGGAAATGACCCCTCCAACACCCTAGTAGCATTAGATACATTCCTCAGTTCAACCTCTGGATCGCTACGAGTCGTAGGCGGTGATGTAAACGGGAAACATCCGGAATGGGGAGAATTAACATCTGACTCCCGAGGAAATGATGTGGTAGACATCGTCGCCTCCCACGACATGACCGTCTGCAACTCTGGTAGAGTCCCAACATTCGAAGCCATACGATATGGCAGCCATACATCCTCCATTATAGATATCACAGCCGTCTCTAACAATATGATAGACCTTATGTCTGATTGGCAAGTTAACACTTCTGCGTGCACTAAATCTGACCATAATGCAATCCACTACCTAATCAAAACCAACGCCAAAGTAAAACCCGCAAAAACCCACTCAACCTTTAAATACCAATCTAAAATGGCCGACTGGGATGCATTTAAAGAAAAACTAACACAAAATATTATTGAATCTGAAATACTTAATACCAACTTCGAAAGCCTCGATGCTGCAAACCTCGATAAATTAATCACCAATCTCACCCTTATCATTCAAGCCACTTGTCAAAAAACCATACCTAAAAAACTACGCCACGGAGTTTACAACCCCTGGTGGAACGAAGAACTAGAAAGCATGAAAAAGGAATGCATCAAAGCCCACCACCACTTACACAACCTGAAATCACGAAATCAACCTCTAGACCAAGCTATCATCCAACAAAAACAGCTCAAAGAAAACTACGCAGCAGCTCTTAAGAAAACATCCACTGAGCACTTCAGGGCATTCTGCACTGCCCAAGACAAAGAAAACGTCTGGTCACTGACCAACCGCATAATAAAGGAAACATCTGCACAACGGCCCCCACAAACACTAAATTGCGGCAACACCTTCACCACCACATGCGCCAACACGGCCAAGGCCCTATTGGACCACTTCTACGCTGATGACACCGAGGATACAACCCAGCACCAAAAAGAACTAAGAAACCAAATACAGGACGAACCTGATACAGAAAACGACCCTCCATTCACTGTCGACGAGATAGAGAACTGTCTCGCATCAATTAACGCAAATAAAGCCCCCGGAGACGACCACTTGACTGCAGACATTTGTTACAACTTCTTCAAAATATTCCCCCACTTTTTAACTAACATCCTGAACCATAGCCTGAAAATACATCACTTCCCCACACCTTGGAAACACGCAATAGCCAAAATCATACCAAAACCCAATAAAGCCGACACTAGCCAATTATCCTCCTATAGACCCATTGGCCTATTACCCGTATTTGGAAAACTATTAGAAAAACTTATCATAAAACGCGTAGTTTACAAGGCGGATAGTCTCAATGGAATGAATGACAGGCAATTTGGCTTCAAAGAGAGCACATCAACAACTGATGCTCTTCAAACCGCAATAAACGAGATTCGCGAAGGAAAGCAACAGAAAAAACAGGTCTTGGCTGTGTCACTGGACATAAGAGGGGCATTCGACAACGCTTGGTGGCCCGCCATGTACAGAGGTCTCAAAGAGTTAAAGTGCCCAAGAAATATATACAAACTGTTAATCAATTACACCAAAAACAGAAGGGTCACTCTGCACTACGGCACGGACGAGGCATCGAAAACTACAACTAAGGGATGCATTCAGGGCTCTGTATGTGGTCCTGTTCTGTGGAACATAATTCTAGACAATTTACTGAACATCCAACTACCAGAAGAGGCCCACATACAGGCCTTCGCCGACGATGTGCTGCTAATAGTTAAAGGCCGCACGAAGCAGGCCGTAGAAGCAGTCACAAATGAGTGCTTAAAAATAATAGCCGACTGGGGCGAAAGTGTTAAATTATCATTCGCATCCGAAAAGACGCAGGCCATCTCATTCACGTCGCCCACTAAAACCGCCGAACTCTACATCAACTCAACCAAAGTCCCCATAATGAAAGAAATTAAGCTCCTCGGGGTCATCCTGGATGACCGCCTCAGTTTCATCAGCCACGTAAAATACATAATTCGGAAAGCTTCAAAAATCTTTAAAAACCTAAGCAAATTTGTCAAACCCACTTGGGGCATCCATCCAGCCAATGTAGAAACCATATACAAACAGGTAGTCCAGCCCATAATAACTTATGCCGCAAGCGTCTGGGGCGACGCTGTCAAATACTATAGTGTTCGCAAAATGCTAACCAGTTTCCAAAGGCAGTTCGCAATCCGAGCCATCCGCGCATTTAGGACGGTGTCCGCCGTTGCCTCGATCGCCCTGGCACAATTCGTCCCCCTGCATCTCCTGATACGAGAGCTCCACCAAATAGAAACCATAAAACAAACAAGAATCTCACCAGACTTACCCGAAGACATTCAACTCATAAAACCAATAACCAACCGTCAAAGATTGCACCCAGCCCATCGCAACAAAATAATATTCCACAAAATAAACAATATAGATGAACTTAACATAATAGTAACAAATACCCCAATACAAATTTACACCGACGGAAGTAAACTTGAGTCAGGAGATGTAGGTGCAGCCTACGTGGCATTCCGATACAACACTATCATAAATCAAAAGAAAATAAAACTCTGCAGAACCTGCACCGTCTTCATGGCGGAACTCAGGGCGATCGAGGCAGCCCTGATGTGGATAGAGCGGGAACAAATCCGAGAAACAGTCTACATCCTCTCCGACAGCCTCTCCTCACTAGCTGCAATACAAGACACAAATAATAAAGACCCTACTGTTAACTCGATCCACCACATAATCCAAAACACAAAACAGACCACCACTATAAAATTCGCATGGGTGCGAGCCCACAATAACATCCCGGGCAACGAATGCGCCGACGCCGCGGCCAAAAGTGCAGCGTCGGCAAAAACGGCCACCGACCACAACTTTTTCCCTCTATCGCACTCAAAGAGAATACTAAGATCCGAAACCATGGAAAAGTGGCAAAAGGAGTATGAAGATAGTCCCCAAGGAGCAGGGACTAAAGCATGGTTCACCAACATAGCTCAAATCACCGAATTTAGGACACTTTTCCCAACCAGCTTCGAGCTTACCCAAATTGTTACCGGCCATGCTTACCACAAATCTTACCTAAACCGCTTCAAAATAACATCTGACAGTACATGCCCATGCGACGACACCACAACCCAGAACACAGAACATCTCCTAAAACACTGTCCAATTTTTACCAACACTAGACTTAATCACGAAGGCGCATGCTCAATGCTAAACATAGACCCTTTTAAACTTAACGACATAGCCAAAAACCCCATCGCAATTAAATCTTTCATAACTTTCATCAAATCCATTATAAACCACTTAAAAAGAATAAATCGTACTTAAAAAACCTTTAACTGAAAACAAATCTTCTCTGTATCCATTAGCAGAGGAGAAATTAAAAATCGAAACTTAACACCATAATACAATCGAGACGAAATACACATACTCGTACCTAAACATAAAACCTATTAACCCTTTGACTAAAGTCAAAGGGCCCAAAAAAAAAAAAAAAAAAAAAAAAAAAAAAAAAAAAAAAAAACCTAACCTAACCTAACCTAACCTAACCTAACCTAACCTAACCTAACCTAACCTAACCTAACCTAACCTAACCTAACCTAACCTAACCTAACCTAACCTAACCTAACCTAACCTAACCTAACCTAACCTAACCTAACCTAACCTAACCTAACCTAACCTAACCTAACCTAACCTAACCTAACCTAACCTAACCTAACCTAACCTAACCTAACCACTTAACATAATAGTAACAAATACCCCAATACAAATTTACACCGACGGAAGTAAACTTGAGTCAGGAGATGTAGGTGCAGCCTACGTGGCATTCCGATACAACACTATCATAAATCAAAAGAAAATAAAACTCTGCAGAACCTGCACCGTCTTCATGGCGGAACTCAGGGCGATCGAGGCAGCCCTGATGTGGATAGAGCGGGAACAAATCCGAGAAACAGTCTACATCCTCTCCGACAGCCTCTCCTCACTAGCTGCAATACAAGACACAAATAATAAAGACCCTACTGTTAACTCGATCCACCACATAATCCAAAACACAAAACAGACCACCACTATAAAATTCGCATGGGTGCGAGCCCACAATAACATCCCGGGCAACGAATGCGCCGACGCCGCGGCCAAAAGTGCAGCGTCGGCAAAAACGGCCACCGACCACAACTTTTTCCCTCTATCGCACTCAAAGAGAATACTAAGATCCGAAACCATGGAAAAGTGGCAAAAGGAGTATGAAGATAGTCCCCAAGGAGCAGGGACTAAAGCATGGTTCACCAACATAGCTCAAATCACCGAATTTAGGACACTTTTCCCAACCAGCTTCGAGCTTACCCAAATTGTTACCGGCCATGCTTACCACAAATCTTACCTAAACCGCTTCAAAATAAC
Source organism: Notodonta ziczac (assembly GCA_918843915.1). NCBI lineage: Eukaryota > Metazoa > Arthropoda > Insecta > Lepidoptera > Notodontidae > Notodonta > Notodonta ziczac. The sequence goes on from OU974053.1 coordinate 30,409, forward strand.
ATCTGACAGTACATGCCCATGCGACGACACCACAACCCAGAACACAGAACATCTCCTAAAACACTGTCCAATTTTTACCAACACTAGACTTAATCACGAAGGCGCATGCTCAATGCTAAACATAGACCCTTTTAAACTTAACGACATAGCCAAAAACCCCATCGCAATTAAATCTTTCATAACTTTCATCAAATCCATTATAAACCACTTAAAAAGAATAAATCGTACTTAAAAACCTTTAACTGAAAACAAATCTTCTCTGTATCCATTAGCAGAGGAGAAATTAAAAATCGAAACTTAACACCATAATACAATCGAGACGAAATACACATACTCGTACCTAAACATGAAGCCTATTAACCCTTTGACTAAAGTCAAAGGGCCCAAAAAAAAAAAAAAAAAAAAAAAAAAACCTAACCTAACCTAACCTAACCTAACCTAACCTAACCTAACCTAACCTAACCTAACCTAACCTAACCTAACCTAACCTAACCTAACCTAACCTAACCTAACCTAAGGTCCCCCCAGGTTGGGGAGGATAGACGATAATGCCACCGCCGTCTTCGTGAGTTTGGGAGCGAGCGCCTCAAAGTGGGAACGAAATGACCAGCGACTATCTAGGAGTAACCCAAGGTATTTCAGGGTTCGTCCCACATTGATGCGCACGCCCCCCACCACGATGTGCAAATCTGCAGGCGGCGCATTTCGGGGCCCATGGAAGGCGACCGCCTCGGTCTTATTTAGAGCCACGTTAAGGCCCAGTCTCCTTATGCGTCCTACAACTTGAGCTACGCCCGCTGTAGCCCGTAGGGCAGCCTGGCGGTACGTTTTCCCCCTCGCGGTCACCAGGGTGTCATCCGCGTAGCAAGTGAGGGAGACCCCAGAAAGCAGCGAACCGCGAAGGACCCAGTCGTATGCGATATTCCACAGGAGTGGCCCTAGGACCGACCCCTGTGGAACACCGCATCTTATCTCCTTCTGGCACCACTCCACGTTGTTCGGGAAGGTGATGCTTCTCTCTGACAGGTAGTTGGACACCAATCGACGCAGGTAAAATGGGACCCGGTGGTGGTTCAGGGCCGCCAAGATCGCGCCCCAGGGGAGGGAGTTGAACGCATTGGCAATGTCTATTGACACTGCCAATGTCACCTCTCCCCGGGACGCCGCTTCCTCCACGATACCCTTCACTCTCTTGATTGCGTCGATGGTTGACCTTCCACGCCGGAACCCAAACTGGTGAGGACTCAAGTCCGGCCCTGCTACAGAAAAGTGCTCGACGAGGCGGTAGGCGATAATTCGCTCAAAGAGCTTTCCCGCCTCGTCGAGAAGGACTATTGGCCGATAGGCGGAAGGTGAGTCCGCAGGACGCCCGTCTTTCCTTAGCAGAATTAATTTCCCCGTCTTCCAATTATTGGGGAAACGTCCTTGCCGTAGGCATTCACTCAGATATGCCATGTAACGGGGTCCCAGGACTGCCAGTGACGCAGCCAGAACACGTCCAGGTACGCCGTCAGGTCCTGGGGCTACGTTCTTAGTCTTCATTTTGTGGATTGCCACCTCTAGCTCCAGCTCGGTGACTTCGGGAGCGTTTACGTCACTGTCCAGGGCGTCATTTCCAGGCGTCATGTCCGGCGGAGTGCGCTCTGTTCCATCCGGGAACAGGGCACTTAATGTCGCGTCCAATATTTGGGGCTGCAAGGTCTGAGTTAGGGGCGGGGCCCAGGGGCGAAGTTTGCCCCTGACCATCCTGTACGGGCGTCCCCAGGGGTCCCTGTCCAGGATGGCCAGAAGCTCCTCCCGAGCTTGCACCTTAGCCCTTTTAATGGCCTCCTGCTGAGTCCGTTTCGCCGCTCTATAGGCCTCGTACAATTCGGCCTCTCTTGTCGCCGAGTATTGGGTACGGCGGCGTCTTCTCCGATGGCGAGTGTACTGACGGCGCGCGGCTATGCAAGCCCTGCGCAACTGCGCAAACTCGTGCGACCACCAGTACACTTGCCGCCTCCGTGACCTGGTGTTAGGCCGCACCCGTGGCATCGCCGCGTCGCAGATGGCGACTAAAGCGGACCGCAACCAGTCCGCCTCCTGCTGGATGTTATAGCTACGCGGCGGCGAGGTCCAAGCTTGGACTTCTGCAGCTTCTCGTAGAAGCTCATGGTTCAGGCGGCCCAGGGTCCATCGCGGATTAGGGTCAATCAAAGCCCGCGCAGGGACGCCGGAGGTCTGGGCAGAGACGCTGAATCGGATGTAGCGGTGATCCGACAGCGTCTCCGCCCCCTCGACAACGTGCCAATCGCGGACCCGTTGCGCTATGCTGGGGCTGGACAGGGAGATGTCCACTATGGACCCACCCCCCTGCCGAACGCACGTGTAGGCCGTGCCCCTATTCAGGATGACCAGTCCTCTCTCCACTGCCCACTCCTCGAGAATTTCTCCCCTAGCGTCAGCAGTTGGCGAGCCCCACGCAGGAGACTTCGCATTAAAGTCCCCGAGGACTAGCACAGGGCGGGGGCGAAAACTGCCAACGAGCGCACTGAGCTGAGCCACGAACGTCTCGAATTCCGCCAGATGCCGGTTGGGGGAGAAATAGACCCCGACGACAGACATGTTTCCGACGCTGGCGGCGACGTAGCCATGGCCCCTTTCAACGTTTTCGAGTGGCGGGGCACCGTTCGTCAGATCCGTTATTATGGCCACCAGGCCATCTAAGTCTCCCGCCCACATAGGTGAGGCAGGGACGTTGTATGGCTCGGCAACCACAGCCAGTCCGATGGACCATTCCGCCAGGGTCTGGAACAAAAGGTCCTGGGCCCTGGCGGAATGGTTTGCGTTGGTTTGGAGAACTTGGAGCATCTGGTCCATTACGAGATGTCCATGCTTTTCTCCTTCTCTGCCGGTCGCAGTATGGGTGCCGATTTGGGCTTACCATTTTGCGCTGGAGCCGCCTTTTTGCCTCTGGGCTGAAATGATGAGCAGCCCTTACTACCCGCAGGATGTTCAGCGGGCTTACCTGCCTTCGCGCACATTAGGCAGTGCGGAGAGTCCCCACAATCGGCAGCTTTGTGCCCCGATTTACCACACCTGAAGCAGGTGCTGCTGCAGTCAACTCCTGCAGTACACTTAACACCTACATGGCCCCCCATGAGGCAGCGGTAGCACCGCATGGGCCTCGGCTTCCGAAGACTCCGACTTAAGATCCGAAACCATGGAAAAGTGGCAAAAGGAGTATGAAGATAGTCCCCAAGGAGCAGGGACTAAAGCATGGTTCACCAACATAGCTCAAATCACCGAATTTAGGACACTTTTCCCAACCAGCTTCGAGCTTACCCAAATTGTTACCGGCCATGCTTACCACAAATCTTACCTAAACCGCTTCAAAATAACATCTGACAGTACATGCCCATGCGACGACACCACAACCCAGAACACAGAACATCTCCTAAAACACTGTCCAATTTTTACTAACACTAGACTTAATCACGAAGGCGCATGCTCAATGCTAAACATAGACCCTTTTAAACTTAACGACATAGCCAAAAACCCCATCGCAATTAAATCTTTCATAACTTTCATCAAATCCATTATAAACCACTTAAAAAGAATAAATCGTACTTAAAAACCTTTAACTGAAAACAAATCTTCTCTGTATCCATTAGCAGAGGAGAAATTAAAAATCGAAACTTAACACCATAATACAATCGAGACGAAATACACATACTCGTACCTAAACATGAAGCCTATTAACCCTTTGACTAAAGTCAAAGGGCCCAAAAAAAAAAAAAAAAAAAAAAAAAAACCTAACCTAACCTAACCTAACCTAACCTAACCTAACCTTTTTTTTTTTTTTTTTTTTTTTTTTTTTTTTTTTTTTTTTTTTTTTTTTTTTTTTTTTTTTTTTTACGAGGGGAAATGCATTTACGCATCCCACCCGGGCCCGGGGGGGCCCAAGTGGGTATGTGGGACTACCGGGTGTTAGCCCGGACTACCCACTAAAACCCCTCGCTGTACCCTCTACAGTTGGTACAGGTAACACAGCGCCCCCTCACGAGCCCCTGGACGGACGACAGGCACCCCCGTGCCTGCCGTCTTGGGCTCTGGGTACACGGTGACCACTATGATGTGGCCATCGCTTCCCCTGATGTCGTGGCCCCAGTGGCCGAGGGACGGGCAGGCTTTGGCGGGGCTTCGGCCCCAGCAGCCGCCCTCCTCTTCCTCCGTCTTGCCGGCGCAGGAGCGCAGGCCTTGCTCCCGAGTAGGTGGGCAGCGGGCTTGCTCTTCGCCGCGCACACTATGCAGTGCGGCGTGGCGGTACATCCCTCTCGCATATGCCCTGACTGCCCACATCGGAAGCAAGTGTTACTGCGGTCGGCCTCCGCGGTGCACTGTACCCTGACGTGCCCCACCTCGAGGCACCGGAAGCATCGCAAAGGCCGTGGCGGAAGCAGTTTGACCCGGGCCGACGACCATCCAATAAGGAGGCGGCCGGCACCGGTCACCCTGTCCGCGGCTCCGACAGGGCAACGAACGACTGTCGTGCCCGAGCTGGATCTGTCCCAGCGGATTTCCCCCACTTTGATGGACGTGGGCGGGCATTCACCACACTTGGCGATCGCCTGCACCACGTCCTCCGCGACGACGGAGTCATCCAGGCCCGAGATACGCAGCTCTGCGCATTTCTCGGGCCTGGACACAACGACACTATTCCCCCCGAGTATCAGCCGCAGCTTCTCGGCCAACAGGTCGGCCTTTTCCCCGCTTGTGGCCCCTGGAAGTTCCAGCATTCGGGCCCCCGTCGCGGTAACTCGCGAGCTGATGGCCGTTATGCCCATGCCTGCGATGTCCAGCTTGTTCCTCGCCTTAAGGAGGATATCCGCGTATGTCAGCCCCCGCGCTAGGGCTTCCGGCTGTAGTTTTAAGACCACAGCCGATGAGCGCGGGGGTCGCAGCTTCGGCTTCCGCGGTGGCTTGGGCTTAGAGGCCTTTGCCGCCGGTGCCGGGCCAGAGCGGGGCTTGGCTTTAACCTTTTTTTTTTTTTTTTTTTTTTTTTTTTACGTTGGAAAATCCTTTATGGATCCCCTCCGCCTCGGGGGAGGCATGAGGGGTATGTGGGACTCCCGGACTGGTATACCCACTAAAAACCAACGGTGTGTCCTCTGTGCCGCATGATTCGGGGACCCGGTACGCGGTGAGCCTCCGCATCCCCGAACGGCTTGGCCTTTGCAGGCCTCCTCTCTGGGTGGTGTAAAAGGCCACCCAGTCCGGCCGAGTGGCGCTGTGTTGACACACGTAACACAGCGCCCCCTCACGAGCCCCCGAACGGACGACAGGCACCCCCGTGCCTGCCGTCTTGGGCTCCGGGGTTAAGACGGCCACCATTAGGTGACCATCTCGTCCCCTGCTGCTGCAGCTCTTGGAGCCGCGGGGCGGGCAGGCTTCGCCGGGGCTTTTGCCCCAGCAGCGGCCTTCGCCTTCCGCCTTCTGGCCGGCGCCGTAGCGCAGGCGGAGCTACCAAGACTATGGGCAGCGGGCCTACTCGACGCCGCGCACACTATACAGTGCGGCGCGGCGGAACATCCCTCACTCTTGTGGCCCGACTGCCCGCATCGGTAGCAAGCGTCCCCCCTGTCGACCTCTGCGGTACACCGCTCCCGTACGTGCCCCAATTCGAGGCACCGGAAGCACCGCAGAGGTCTGGCCGGCAGCAGTTTAGCTCGGACGGAAGACCATCCGATCTGAATCCGGTCAGCCCCAGCCACCTTGGCCGCAGCCCGGACGGGACATCTTATCAGGGCAGTGCCCAAGCTGGACCTACCCCGACGGATCTCCCCCACCTTAATAGCGGACGGCAGGCATTCACCCACCTTGGCAACCGCCTCCGCCACCTCAGAGGCGACGACCGAGTCGTCCAGGCCCGATATGCGCAGATCTGCGCACTTCTCGGGCCTGGACACCACGACATCAGTCTCCCCCATGACCTGCTGCATTTTAGCGGCTAAGAGGTCCGCCTTCTCTCCGCTTTCGGCCCCCGGGATCTCCAGGAGTCGAGCTCCCGTCACGGCCGTCCTGAAGGAGATGCCCATGATGCCCATCTCGACAATGTCTATTTTGCTCCTCGCCTTGAGGAGCAAGCCCTCGTAGGTGACCCCCCGCGCTGTAGCCTCTGGCTTTAGCCTTAGGGCTATCGCCGAGGATTGGGGGGGTTTCAGCTGCCGCTTGCGCGGCTTTCTCTTCTTTGCCGCTTTGGCAGTTTGTGCGGGACCAGCGGCAGGCTTGGCTTTCCGCCTCACGACCGTGGTCCATGCCTCCTCTGGCCTCCCGGCCGGTTGCGGCTCTGGCGGAGCAGCGGCCGCTGGGGTGGCCTTCCGCGTCTTACGCTTTGTCTTCCCCTTGGGCCTCCCTCTCTCAGGCGGGACCGCGGGGGGGAGGGGTGCCGGGTCCTCAGGGGCTGCGGGAGCAGCTGGCTCTCTTATAGAGCTCCGCCTTGGGGCTGAGGCTAGCGGCGGGCGCATGCGCACCTCCGGCAGCAGCCGGTCCTCGAGTGCCGCTAGCCGGGCGTCCACCAGGTTCCCCACCGCCTCTATGATGGAGCGCTTCAGCAGCTCCTGCTCCTCCGAAGCACTTGGGGGCGGTGGGGGGGCGGCTGCGCGCGCCTCCTCGGCCTTGCGCATGTCCCATCTCATGTCAACTAGATCCGCTTCCGTCTCCTCTAGCTGAGCTTTGAGTCGGGCGTTGTCCGCCGCCAACTTCTGGGTCTCAGCCGATACCGTGGACCGGCTGAGCTCCTCAACAGCGGCTTTTATAGCCGCGGCGGCATCCTTCAGGGCCCGCACAAAGGTGCCCTTCAGGTTGCCGGACTTTCCGGCGACTTCGCCGATAATGTCGAGGTGTCGAAAAACGTGGCCCCTCAGCTCTCCCACCGTTTGACCCTCGACATTCTCCGGCTCCTGCCTAATCGGCCGCTGGCGGTAGGCTTCTCGGGCCGCTTCCGCCACTTCTGCCTCCGCCTGTACCGCTAAGGCTGCCCTTTGGGCAGCAGCTAACTTGGCCTTGGCTTTCGCCAGGCCGACGTACTCCCCCGTGGTGGGGGGTCTCCCTCTTCCTCGCTGGGGGGCCTTGGTGCTCTGCAGGGAGGCAGAGCGAGCGCCGCTACTGCCGCCCGAGTGCGACCTGTCGCCCCCTGGCGATTCCGTCCGCTTTGTGAAGCGCCCCTTACGGTCCCTGACTGGGCCAGCAGTGCGGCCGCGGCCGCTGGCCGCCTTGAGGGCCTTCTGAACTGGGCGGGCCCCATCGTCCGACGTAGGGCTCATAGTTGAGCAATCGTCCGAGTCGTAGTGACGGGGCCGTTTCCGGACCCCGTCCTCGGACATCCCGCTTTGTGGCCTCGAGAATGCGGAGTCGTCGGTGTCGAACATCACCGACTCCGAACTCCCAGCCCTTATCAATTTCGCGGCAAGCCGCCTGCTCCACTTTGTGGTCGCGGACTCTACTGAGTCTCCGCGAGTTCTGCCTCTCAACGTTCCCGATCCAGAGGGCTGTTCATGTCCGTTGTCCTTGCCATTGTCGTCATTTGTATGCGTATCCGTCGTTTTTTGTTTGATTCTATCCATATTAGTTCCCACGAGTGTGGGGGAAGTGTGGGTCAATCCGGGTGGTGCCCCCTGCACCCGGACAAGCCTACGTACACCAGGGTGTCGGCCGGTTCCCTGGGCTCCTACCTCTTTCTGCTGGCCTCCCGCCAGCACCTCCTCGCCCTCTCAGGGGCGGATAGGTCATTTTTATTGTGGATTCCGACCACGCAGCCCAGCCAGTTAAGGCCAGGCCCCCGGTCCCACCATCATCGGCCGCGAGACGTGATACCACGACACCTCCGGTGGGATAACGGGATCGTCCGGCGGCGGCAAAAAGCCGCGTGCACCTGGCACTACACCGCACGAGTCATACCGTCTCCTCTCGGAGACTTCCACTCATACCTCACGCTTTCGCGGTTCATCCGTCACCTTTGGAGAGAGCACACACACATACATCCATCTCCTTTACCCCCCACCCCGGCATCGCCCGCGCCGCGCTACAGTCCTCTCTGTAAGCAGAGAGGAAAGAGAATAGCGCGAGCGACGCCATTACCCCCCGTCGCCGGTCTGCCCCAGACCCCCTCCGAAGAGAGTGAAAGGGGCAGACAAAACGCGACTCCCTCTGCCAGACTATTCGCCACCGTCGACCACCTCGACAGGGAAACTGAAGAGGTGGTCGGCGGTGCCCAGGGTGCACCACGGGGAGGTTGTCCGGCCTAGCACCCCGCTTTAACCTAACCTAACCTAACCTAACCTAACCTAACCTAACCTAACCTAACCTAACCTAAGGTCCCCCCAGGTTGGGGAGGATAGACGATAATGCCACCGCCGTCTTCGTGAGTTTGGGAGCGAGCGCCTCAAAGTGGGAACGAAATGACCAGCGACTATCTAGGAGTAACCCAAGGTATTTCAGGGTTCGTCCCACATTGATGCGCACGCCCCCCACCACGATGTGCAAATCTGCAGGCGGCGCATTTCGGGGCCCATGGAAGGCGACCGCCTCGGTCTTATTTAGAGCCACGTTAAGGCCCAGTCTCCTTATGCGTCCTACAACTTGAGCTACGCCCGCTGTAGCCCGTAGGGCAGCCTGGCGGTACGTTTTCCCCCTCGCGGTCACCAGGGTGTCATCCGCGTAGCAAGTGAGGGAGACCCCAGAAAGCAGCGAACCGCGAAGGACCCAGTCGTATGCGATATTCCACAGGAGTGGCCCTAGGACCGACCCCTGTGGAACACCGCATCTTATCTCCTTCTGGCACCACTCCACGTTGTTCGGGAAGGTGATGCTTCTCTCTGACAGGTAGTTGGACACCAATCGACGCAGGTAAAATGGGACCCGGTGGTGGTTCAGGGCCGCCAAGATCGCGCCCCAGGGGAGGGAGTTGAACGCATTGGCAATGTCTATTGACACTGCCAATGTCACCTCTCCCCGGGACGCCGCTTCCTCCACGATACCCTTCACTCTCTTGATTGCGTCGATGGTTGACCTTCCACGCCGGAACCCAAACTGGTGAGGACTCAAGTCCGGCCCTGCTACAGAAAAGTGCTCGACGAGGCGGTAGGCGATAATTCGCTCAAAGAGCTTTCCCGCCTCGTCGAGAAGGACTATTGGCCGATAGGCGGAAGGTGAGTCCGCAGGACGCCCGTCTTTCCTTAGCAGAATTAATTTCCCCGTCTTCCAATTATTGGGGAAACGTCCTTGCCGTAGGCATTCACTCAGATATGCCATGTAACGGGGTCCCAGGACTGCCAGTGACGCAGCCAGAACACGTCCAGGTACGCCGTCAGGTCCTGGGGCTACGTTCTTAGTCTTCATTTTGTGGATTGCCACCTCTAGCTCCAGCTCGGTGACTTCGGGAGCGTTTACGTCACTGTCCAGGGCGTCATTTCCAGGCGTCATGTCCGGCGGAGTGCGCTCTGTTCCATCCGGGAACAGGGCACTTAATGTCGCGTCCAATATTTGGGGCTGCAAGGTCTGAGTTAGGGGCGGGGCCCAGGGGCGAAGTTTGCCCCTGACCATCCTGTACGGGCGTCCCCAGGGGTCCCTGTCCAGGATGGCCAGAAGCTCCTCCCGAGCTTGCACCTTAGCCCTTTTAATGGCCTCCTGCTGAGTCCGTTTCGCCGCTCTATAGGCCTCGTACAATTCGGCCTCTCTTGTCGCCGAGTATTGGGTACGGCGGCGTCTTCTCCGATGGCGAGTGTACTGACGGCGCGCGGCTATGCAAGCCCTGCGCAACTGCGCAAACTCGTGCGACCACCAGTACACTTGCCGCCTCCGTGACCTGGTGTTAGGCCGCACCCGTGGCATCGCCGCGTCGCAGATGGCGACTAAAGCGGACCGCAACCAGTCCGCCTCCTGCTGGATGTTATAGCTACGCGGCGGCGAGGTCCAAGCTTGGACTTCTGCAGCTTCTCGTAGAAGCTCATGGTTCAGGCGGCCCAGGGTCCATCGCGGATTAGGGTCAATCAAAGCCCGCGCAGGGACGCCGGAGGTCTGGGCAGAGACGCTGAATCGGATGTAGCGGTGATCCGACAGCGTCTCCGCCCCCTCGACAACGTGCCAATCGCGGACCCGTTGCGCTATGCTGGGGCTGGACAGGGAGATGTCCACTATGGACCCACCCCCCTGCCGAACGCACGTGTAGGCCGTGCCCCTATTCAGGATGACCAGTCCTCTCTCCACTGCCCACTCCTCGAGAATTTCTCCCCTAGCGTCAGCAGTTGGCGAGCCCCACGCAGGAGACTTCGCATTAAAGTCCCCGAGGACTAGCACAGGGCGGGGGCGAAAACTGCCAACGAGCGCACTGAGCTGAGCCACGAACGTCTCGAATTCCGCCAGATGCCGGTTGGGGGAGAAATAGACCCCGACGACAGACATGTTTCCGACGCTGGCGGCGACGTAGCCATGGCCCCTTTCAACGTTTTCGAGTGGCGGGGCACCGTTCGTCAGATCCGTTATTATGGCCACCAGGCCATCTAAGTCTCCCGCCCACATAGGTGAGGCAGGGACGTTGTATGGCTCGGCAACCACAGCCAGTCCGATGGACCATTCCGCCAGGGTCTGGAACAAAAGGTCCTGGGCCCTGGCGGAATGGTTTGCGTTGGTTTGGAGAACTTGGAGCATCTGGTCCATTACGAGATGTCCATGCTTTTCTCCTTCTCTGCCGGTCGCAGTATGGGTGCCGATTTGGGCTTACCATTTTGCGCTGGAGCCGCCTTTTTGCCTCTGGGCTGAAATGATGAGCAGCCCTTACTACCCGCAGGATGTTCAGCGGGCTTACCTGCCTTCGCGCACATTAGGCAGTGCGGAGAGTCCCCACAATCGGCAGCTTTGTGCCCCGATTTACCACACCTGAAGCAGGTGCTGCTGCAGTCAACTCCTGCAGTACACTTAACACCTACATGGCCCCCCATGAGGCAGCGGTAGCACCGCATGGGCCTCGGCTTCAATAACTTGACTTGGGCCGAGACCCAGCCCACGAGGAGACGTCGGCCATCCGCAATCTTTTGGGCCGCCGCAATGGGGCAACTTATTATTGCGGTTCCGAGTCCGCTCGAACCTCGCTTTATAGCATTCGCCTTTACTTCGGCGACAGGGCAATCTCCGGCTTTAGCCACGGCATCCGCCAGCTCCTGTTGAGTGACCGAGTCGTCGAGGCCCGCTACCCTTAGATCGGCACATCTTGTCGGCCGAGAAATCCGACAGTCCTCCTCCGATAGCTGGGCCCGTAGTTGGGTCGCCAGGGCGTCTGCCTTCTGGCCGCTAGTAGCACCAGGCACTTCTAAAATGCGGCCACCGGTCGCCGTGACCCTGCAACGCACGCCTTCAATACCCAGGTCGTTCAGTTTAATGACCGACCTGGCACTATGCAACAGCGCAGCATACGTGACGCCGCGCTTTTCCGCTTCAGGTGCGAGAGTGAGGACCACTGCTGTCGAGCGTGGTGCCCTGAGCTTATTTCTTGTCCTTTTTCTCTTCTGCTTCGCCTTTTTGGCAGCTTTCTTGGCGCCAACTACCTGCCACTCTCCTCTATTGGGTTCAGCAGGCACCTGAGGCTCGACAGCAATGGCCTTCTGCCTTTCGCTGTTCGCCTTCTCCTTTCCATTCCCTGCTCTGTCGCGCGCGCCTTTGGCGGCTACTTTGGAAGCGGCTGAGGTGGTCGGTGCCGGTGCCGTCATGGATGAGGGCGCCCGCTCGGGTGCTTTAGCGGGACGTGCCTGCTTTACTTCTGGGGCCGGAGGCGTCTGTCTGATCTTGTCAGACGCCAAGGGCGGCCGGAGGATTTTACTCTCCAGAAACTGGACCCTTTGGAGGACCTTGCCAATCTCCTCCCTTACAACCTGCGCAAGGTCCGACTCAGTGGATTTAGGGGCCGCAGCAGGATTTGCTGGCCGACTCTCTTCCCTGACTCCGATAACCATTGCCCGAACACAGTCGAGCTCTTTTCGGAGTTCACCCATTTGCCTCTTCAGGCGGGCGTTCTCAATTTGCAGGCGGCGGACCTCATCGGTTGCCGTGCGCGATAGCAGCTCCTCTGCCACGTCTTCGATATTGTGCGCCGCCAGCTTGAGTGTTTTTTGGCACACCCCTTTCAGGCCCTTAGAGACCCTCGACACGTCCCGGATTCCTTCGAGGGATTCTTGGAGCCTCTTTTTTAGGTCCTCCACAGGTAGTTCATCAGCGTCCAGTCTCGCTGAGGCGCGTGATGCCGCACGGGAGCCTCGATCGCTAGCAGCTTCACTCATAGCCGATTCAGCTGCCAGTCTATCCGCTTCGGCGATCCTCACTTCGAGTGAGTTCGCCCGCTTGGCAGCCTCCATCTCCTTCTTTATCTTCCATTTCCCTACATGCTCACCTGTGGTAGGTGGCCTTCCTCGTTTGCGGGGTAGGCTGCCGCGTCCGTCTAAGCTCAGAGCACTGGACGCGCTCATCATTGATTCGGCATCAGAGTCCGCCTCATATCTCCTCTCTAATACGTTAATAGCGGCAAGCCGCTCCCCTCCTTTCCCAGCAGACGCGGGCTCCCCACAGTCCACGCGCTCTTCCTCAATCATCAAGTCCGATTCGTTATGCAGTTTCGGTCCATTGTTATCGCCTAGGTCAGTATGTATTTCCGTGTCCGTCGTTTTTAAAGTCTTAATATTTTCCATTCTATTCCCACGAGTATGGGGGAAGGGGAGGTCCACCGAGCCAGAGACCCCTGTAGCCCGGTAACCCTTTATACACCTGGGGGGCGGGAAGTACCCAGGGGGGGACCGCTAATGGCTGGTTTGCGTTCCAGCCGCTCTTGCGAGCACCCGGCGCCACGGCCCGCAGCGCCGAGATCCACGGATTTTTTAAAGAGGTTTACTCCTCGCAGCCCAGCCGGTTAAGGCCAGGCCCCCGGTCCCACCATCGGCCGCGAGACATGTCCACGACACCTCCGGCGGGATTACGGGATCGTCCGGCGGCGGCAAAAGCCGCGTGCACTTGGCACAACACCGCACGAATCATACCGTCCCCTCTCGGGGACTTCCTTTCATACATCACACGTTCGTCCATCACCTTTACCCCCCCGAAACCCCTTACCCCCCCGTCGCCGGTCTGCCCCCGACCCTCTCCGAAAAGAGTGCCAGAAGCAGACAAAACGCGACTCCCTAGCCGGACTATCCGCCACCGTCGACCACCTCGACAGGGATGCTGAAGAGGTGGTCGGCGGTGCCCAGGGTGCACCACGAGGAGGTTGTCCAGCACGCACCCCACCCCTCCCCAACCTAACCTTTTTTTTTTTTTTTTTTGTTCTCGGGGGGGAAAATCCTCATGGATACCCGGCCACGCGGGGGCGCGGCGCGGGTTATGCCGGACTCCTACCGGCTAAAAACCCCCCCGGCACTCCCGCCTCGTCTATGAGGAGGGGGACTAGGAAACCGGCGGAGCCTTAACGTCTAGTCCCCCTCAGACGATCGCCCGCCTTACAGCGGGCCCTTCACGCCCCTCCCTGTGGGGAGGGGCCCGGGAATGACCGCGAGTGCTCGGCCATTCCCGCCCGACGGGGGTGGTGAATAGTGCAGTGCGGGAGAAGGCGCCCCCGCGCCTGACTCCCGCTATTCACCACCAGGAGGGAGACGACGGTCGTACAGTCGCCTTCTCCCTCCTCTCCTTCGCCTACGGAGCGGCGCTGCGAGAGGATCGTCCTCCCGCGCACGCTCCGCTGCCTCCTTCTGCGACATCACTTCCTCGCAGAAGGAGGCGAGCGCCGCCCAGGCCTCCTCGCCTCCGAGCATGGACCTGATCACGGCGGAAAGCGACAGGTCCCGCCCAACCACCGCGATAAGACTGCGGCGCAGCTCGGACCAGGCGGGGCACACCTCGAGGGTGTGCTGTGCCGTGTCCTCCGGCGCGCCGCAATCGTGGCACGCCGGGGTTTCCTCCCTCCGAATCCGGTGCAGGTGGGATCCGAAGCATCCGTGGCCGGATAACACCTGCACCAGGCGGAAGGACAGGAAACCATGGGACCGCTCGAGCCAGTCTTGGAGTACTGGCCCGAGCGCGTCCAACGTTCGACGGCCAAAGGCGGCGGAGGCGAGGTCCTCCGTCCAATGATGGACGATTGCTGCCCTCGCCTCTCGCCGGACGGCCTCCCGCTCTTCTGCGGCGGGGTGCTCCCCGAGCGCCTTTCGCCGCGCCGTCCACTCGTACACTCTGGCGAGCACCCACGCCTCGAGCTCCCAAGGAGGGGTGCCGGCCAGAGCGCACGCCGCCGCAAAGCCTACCGAGCGGTAGGCCCTCGCCACCCGGAGTGCAATGGCCCTTTGGGGCCTGCGAATGGCGGTGGCGTTCTCCCTCCTGTGGAGGCAGTCCGCCCAGATGGGGGCCCCGTAGAGAGCCATACTCTTCAAGATGCCGGCATACAAATACCGGCATCGCGCCTTAGGCCCTCCCAGGTTCGGGAGGAGCCACGAGAGGGCATCCGCAGCCTTCAGCAGGCGGGTCGACAGCGCGCTGAAGTGTGGGCCGAAGCGCCACCTGCTGTCGAGTACAAGGCCCAGATATTTCATCTGGGCCCTGACTCCAATCGTGACGCCCTCCACAACAATGTGGGCGTCAGGAGGGGTGCGCTGCCGAGGCCCATGGAAGAACACGGCCTCGGTCTTGTTCAGCGCCACCTTTAATCCTAGGCGGCGGATCCTTCCTGAGACCAAGGATCCGCCCGCCGAGGCCAGACTGGCCGCCTCCATGTAGTCCCTCCCCCGGGCCGTGAGAAGAGTGTCATCCGCATAGCAGATGACACTCGTGCCACGAAGGAGGGTTCCCCGCAGGAGCCAATCGAATCCGATGTTCCACAGCAGGGGTCCCAGGACCGACCCCTGTGGGACACCGGACTCCGCGCCATACCGCCTAACTGTGGCCGTCTTGTCTACGAGGAGGACAGCTCGGTCCTCCAAGTAACTGGCCAGGAGTTGGCGCAAGTACTGAGGCACTCCGTGGTACCGGAGTGCCTCCAAGATTGTCGAGTGGGGGACGGAGTTGAAGGCGTTGGCTATATCAAATGACACAGCCAACACTCCGTCCCCTGCCTCCACTGCCTCCCTCACTTGGCCCTTGAGCAGGGCCAACGCATCTATCGTCGAACGCCCCCTCCGGAACCCGAATTGGGCGTCCGACAGGTCCGGCCCCACCAGCCGCAGGAGGCCATTTAGCCGGGCGGCGACGATCCCCTCGAACAATTTACCGACCTCATCGAGCAGAACGATGGGCCGGTATGCCGAGGGGGAGTCCGCCGGGCGTCCCTCCTTTCGGAGGAGGCATAGCTGCCCCTCCTTCCAGAGTTTCGGGAACCTCCCAGTCGTGAAGCACGCGCTGAAGAGGTCCCGAAACCTCTCCTCCATCTTGGAGGCGGCGATGGCCACCACCCGTGCGGGCACCCCATCGGGTCCGGGAGCGGTCTTCTTCGCGCGGAGGCGAAGTGTCCCCGCGCGAAATTCCTCCACCGTGACCGGGGGGACTTCCTCCTCCGGCGGGGCCGCATCCCGCGGAGGGTCCATCACTGGTGGGGTGAAGTCGGTCCTGCACGGAAACAGGGACCGGACCACCCCATCCAGCAATGCCGGCTCGAGGGTCTCCGTCAGTGGGGGACCAAAGGGGCGCAGTTTATTCCGCGCCGCCTTATACGGTCTCCCATACGGGTCCCTGTCGAGACCCTCCAGCATCTCGGCTCTCGCCGAGTCGTCGGCGGCGCACATTGCCGACCTGAGGACCGCCTTTGCCTCTACGTACGCGGCGTAGAGGCGATCCTCATTGGCCAGGTCTCGGGGGCGGCGCGGTCGACTCCGCGTGTAGGCCCTCCTGGCCGCCACGCAGGCGGCCCGAAGCCCCGCCAGTTCCGCCGACCACCAATAAACGGCGCGACGGGGGGGTGGGCGGCGAGACCGAGGCATGCTGAAGTTGCACACCTCGGTAAGAGACCCCCTCAGCTGGACCGCCGCGGCGTCCACGTCCAGGACTCTTGGCGAAGGCGCGAGCCAGTCCTGGAGGAGCGCCGCCTCCTCAGCGGCCTCCCTGTCCAGGCGGGTGAGAGCCCACCGTGGAAAGGGGGATTGGCCCGAGCGGACCATCCCCTGGGGGCTCTGGGTAGAGATGTCGAACCGAACATATCGGTGGTCCGACAAGGTCTCCACCATCTCCACCCGC
Source organism: Notodonta ziczac (assembly GCA_918843915.1). Classification (NCBI taxonomy): domain Eukaryota; kingdom Metazoa; phylum Arthropoda; class Insecta; order Lepidoptera; family Notodontidae; genus Notodonta; species Notodonta ziczac. The sequence continues at coordinate 46,642 of OU974053.1, forward strand.
CAGTTCACGACGCGGGCGGCTAGAACGGGGGTGGCAAACGAGACGTCGACCACTGACCCTCCCCGTTGCCGCACACACGTGTGGACTGTCCCTCGGTTTAGGAGGGACACACCGGTCGAAGCCGCCCAAAATTCGACGGCACGACCCCGGACGTTGCAAGAGGCGGCCGGGTTGCCCCAGACCGCCGACTTGGCGTTCAGGTCGCCCAATACGGCGACCTGGCGCGGCGCCGCCCTCCCGACCACTGCGGTGAGGATTTCAAGAAAATTCTCGAAATCCGACAGACGGCGGTTGGGTGAGAAATAGACGCCCACCAGGGCTATTTCTCCCCACGCGGCGGCCACGTATCCCGGTCCCCTCTCTAAGAGCGAGAGGGGAGGGGAGTCTGTGGAAGACCGCGACACCAATGCCACCAAGCCGTCCCGATCACCCAGCCAACGGCCAGGGACCGAGTACGGCTCGGCAACCACCGCCACGTCCACCAACCACTCAGCCATTGTCTGCATCAACAGATCCTGGGCTGCTCTGCAGTGGTTGGTATTCGCCTGGAGGATGCGATGTTCGACCCTATCCATTACTCGGACATCACACCCCCCTCCTCCACAGCCGCCGATGTTTCCGGAACGGCGGTAGCAGCGGCAGGCTGGGTCGGCGCCTGCGCTTTGCCCTTCTTAGGGGGAGGATTGCAGTTCCTCCCCTTCATCACGTGGCCCGCTGGGCGGCCACTAGCTGCACACACCGCGCAGTGTGGCGTGGCGGCCTTGCAGGAGGCGGACTTGTGCCCGTCCTTGCCGCAGCGGTAGCAGCTGTCCGTCCTATCAACCTTGGACGGACAGAGGGCCCGGGTGTGTCCAACTCCGAAGCACTTGTAGCAGCGCAGAGGCTGATCTACAAGTGCCTTGACTGCACCCGAGCTAAAACCGACGGCAAGCCGTCCCTTGGCGAGGACAACTTTGGCGGCGGCGACTGGGCACTCGAGGCGCATGGTGCCCATGCCGCCGCGGCCGGGTCTGATATCCCGGCCTTGCACCGCTGCGACGTCACAACCCCCTATTGCTGCGACCGCCGCCACCACCTCCTCTTTGGTGACCGAATCGTCCAGATCGGTCACCTCTAAGGTCGCAGACTTTACGGGCCTGCCTACCTTGGCCACGTCCGCGATGACCTCCTGCAACTTGGTCGCAAAGAGGTCCGCGTTTGCGCTGCCCTGAGCCCCAGGGAACTCGAAAATGCGAGCCCCAGCCTGGGTCCGGCGGCACGAGACTGCGCCGATCCCCAGTTGGGTGGGATCAGCGTTGGTACGCGCCCGTTTCATCACGGACGCGTACGTCACCCCCCGCTCCTCAGCCTCCTTGGTGAGCGTCACCACGACGGCTGCGGTTTTAGGAGGAACGAGGTTCTTCTTTTGTCCGGCGGGGGCCCTTTTTGCTGCGGGAGCAGCGGTGGCGGGCTTGGGGGCCGACTTTTTCCCCTTCCCCTTCCCCTTTCCCTTGCCTGTCGTCTGAGACGAGCCAGGGGGGGTAATTGCAGGGGCGGCAGGGGCGGCCGCTGCCTTCTTCTTGGCCTTGCCCTTCCCCTTGCTGACCACCTTCGTCCACCCTTGCTGGTTGGATGGGGTGGTAGAAGGGAGAAGGGCGTCCTCCCTCTGGGAGGACGGCCCTGGCTCGTGCTGCCTCTTGTCCGCCGCAAGCGGCGGTCGCAGGCGTTTCTCCGGCAAGAGCCGGTCTTCGATGCCTGCGAAGCAGGCTCTCGTGAAGGCCCTCTCCTCCATGATTACCTTGCGGATCATATCCTCAAGGTTTGAGGAGGTGGGGCCTTCAGCCGCAGGTCTCGGCTCGGCTTGGTTTGGCCGGGCCGTGGCTTCAGCCAGCTTCTGATGCAGCTGGCTGACCTCTGACTGCAGGCGATTGACTTTCGCCTGCAGCTGCCGCGTTTCGTCAGTGGCCTTGCGCAGAATCAATTCCCCGACGATGCCGCGCATGCTCGCGGCCCTACATTTAAGGGACTTTTGGAAAGTCCCTTTTAGGTTGGAGGACTTGGAGGCGATCTCCACGATCTCCTCTTGGTCCTCCTGAGCCATCTGCTCCAGCTCGGCCAGGGAGTGGTCCGAGTAGAGGACAGTGGACGCGCCATACCCGGATTTTGCCCGAGCGGCGCACGTCCGTTGCTCTTTGGCAGCAACCCGCTCCTCCAGGTCTTGCTGGAGCTGCACCCGCCGAGCTAGATCCAACTGGCGTTGGGCGTCTGCGAGACCCACGTCATGAGTGTCTGCGACTGTCTGCTTTTTGGCTTTCACCTTCTTTTTAGGCTTCCCCGTTGAGTCCGAGGAGCCTTCGGACCTTTCCTTCAGGAAGGCCCGCTTCCGCGATTCTTGGCGACCGCTCGCCGTCGAACATGCGTCTGACTCCGACATGATGGACACGTTGTCAGTGTCCGACAACTCGTCCGCCCCACAAAAGAAGCTAGCCGCAGAAGGCGCGCGGCTGGACTTCGACGCGTCTGCGTCTTGGGGTTGGCCCTGAGAAGGGCCTTTTATAAAACGCCCAGTGGCGTCACGCGTAGGTTTTGGCATCATAGCCTCCGCATGTGTCGTAGGTAACCGCAAGGTAAAGACTACGACGTCACAGTGCACTTTAGCCGAACACCGGTCTGCCACTCCGTTACGGTGGTCAGAACCGGGTCGTTGCCCAGGGAACGCGACGAGGACGCAAGCACTGTGGGGGGTTCCCCTCCCCAACCTAACCTAACCTAACCTAACCTAACCTAACCTAACCAACACTGACACAAATTATGACAGGACACGGCGGGTTCTCTGAATACCTGAACCGGTTCAAGCGTAAGGAGAGCCCAACCTAACCAACACTGACACAAATTATGACAGGACACGGCGGGTTCTCTGAATACCTGAACCGGTTCAAGCGTAAGGAGAGCCCGTCGTGCATATGCCAGCAAGGTACACCTGAAACAGTAATACACATCTTAACAAAATGCGATGTTCACGCCCGGAAAAGGTTTGAAATAGAACAAAAACTAAATGTCAAAATTGTCGCCAAAAATTTCGAGGAAATAATAAAATGTAAAAAAAAAAAAAAAAAAAAAAAAAAAAAAAAAAAAAAAAAAAAAAAAAAAAAAAAAAAAAAAATAACAAGTAATACACATCTTAACAAAATGCGATGTTCACGCCCGGAAAAGGTTTGAAATAGAACAAAAACTAAATGTCAAAATTGTCGCCAAAAATTTCGAGGAAATAATAAAATGTAAAAAAAAAAAAAAAAAAAAAAAAAAAAAAAAAAAAAAAAAAAAAAAAATGAGACCCATATTTATAGAATACTGTACAGAAATTGTAGAAATAGTAAAACAAAGAAATAAATAGTAAAGGCAAATATGCTATACATATATCATAATAGAATATATTACTTAGCATAGTAAGAAAAATTGTATTAGAAATAAGAAATGTTAAAAATGTACAAAAGAAGTATAAAATAAAAACATAAAATAAGAAGTTAAAACTGTAATAGAGATAAGTAGATAAGACCATAGAAATAAGACAATATGTAATAGAGTTAAGAAAAATACTGTAGAAATCCCAAAACCACCAATAAAAATAACCTACCAAATCCTACCCAAATAAAATAAAAATCCCCATATCCCTATATCCCAAAAGTATAACTAAATAGAAATAGAATATAAATTTTAGCAATAGATAAATAAAGGCTCTAACCATGTTAGAGGTAGCTCGCGGGCCGGGCCTCAAAGCGCCCGGACAGGAAAAAAAAAAAAAAAAAAAAAAAAAAAAAAAAAAAAAAAAAAAAAAAAAAACCTAACCTAACCTAACCAAAAAAAAAAAAAAAAAAAAAAAAACCTAACCTAAACCTGACAGACAGACAGACAGACAGACAGACAGACAGACAGACAGACAGACAGACAGACAGACAGACAGACAGACAGACAGACAGACAGACAGACAGACAGACAGACAGACAGACAGACAGACAGACAGACAGACAGACAGACAGACAGACAGACAGACAGACAGACAGACAGACAGACAGACAGACAGACAGACAGACAGACAGACAGACAGACAGACAGACAGACAGACAGACAGACAGACAGACAGACAGACAGACAGACAGACAGACAGACAGACAGACAGACAGACAGACAGACAGACAGACAGACAGACAGACAGACAGACAGACAGACAGACAGACAGACAGACAGACAGACAGACAGACAGACAGACAGACAGACAGACAGACAGACAGACAGACAGACAGACAGACAGACAGACAGACAGACAGACAGACAGACAGACAGACAGACAGACAGACAGACAGACAGACAGACAGACAGACAGACAGACAGACAGACAGACAGACAGACAGACAGACAGACAGACAGACAGACAGACAGACAGACAGACAGACAGACAGACAGACAGACAGACAGACAGACAGACAGACAGACAGACAGACAGACAGACAGACAGACAGACAGACAGACAGACAGACAGACAGACAGACAGACAGACAGACAGACAGACAGACAGACAGACAGACAGACAGACAGACAGACAGACAGACAGACAGACAGACAGACAGACAGACAGACAGACAGACAGACAGACAGACAGACAGACAGACAGACAGACAGACAGACAGACAGACAGACAGACAGACAGACAGACAGACAGACAGACAGACAGACAGACAGACAGACAGACAGACAGACAGACAGACAGACAGACAGACAGACAGACAGACAGACAGACAGACAGACAGACAGACAGACAGACAGACAGACAGACAGACAGACAGACAGACAGACAGACAGACAGACAGACAGACAGACAGACAGACAGACAGACAGACAGACAGACAGACAGACAGACAGACAGACAGACAGACAGACAGACAGACAGACAGACAGACAGACAGACAGACAGACAGACAGACAGACAGACAGACAGACAGACAGACAGACAGACAGACAGACAGACAGACAGACAGACAGACAGACAGACAGACAGACAGACAGACAGACAGACAGACAGACAGACAGACAGACAGACAGACAGACAGACAGACAGACAGACAGACAGACAGACAGACAGACAGACAGACAGACAGACAGACAGACAGACAGACAGACAGACAGACAGACAGACAGACAGACAGACAGACAGACAGACAGACAGACAGACAGACAGACAGACAGACAGACAGACAGACAGACAGACAGACAGACAGACAGACAGACAGACAGACAGACAGACAGACAGACAGACAGACAGACAGACAGACAGACAGACAGACAGACAGACAGACAGACAGACAGACAGACAGACAGACAGACAGACAGACAGACAGACAGACAGACAGACAGACAGACAGACAGACAGACAGACAGACAGACAGACAGACAGACAGACAGACAGACAGACAGACAGACAGACAGACAGACAGACAGACAGACAGACAGACAGACAGACAGACAGACAGACAGACAGACAGACAGACAGACAGACAGACAGACAGACAGACAGACAGACAGACAGACAGACAGACAGACAGACAGACAGACAGACAGACAGACAGACAGACAGACAGACAGACAGACAGACAGACAGACAGACAGACAGACAGACAGACAGACAGACAGACAGACAGACAGACAGACAGACAGACAGACAGACAGACAGACAGACAGACAGACAGACAGACAGACAGACAGACAGACAGACAGACAGACAGACAGACAGACAGACAGACAGACAGACAGACAGACAGACAGACAGACAGACAGACAGACAGACAGACAGACAGACAGACAGACAGACAGACAGACAGACAGACAGACAGACAGACAGACAGACAGACAGACAGACAGACAGACAGACAGACAGACAGACAGACAGACAGACAGACAGACAGACAGACAGACAGACAGACAGACAGACAGACAGACAGACAGACAGACAGACAGACAGACAGACAGACAGACAGACAGACAGACAGACAGACAGACAGACAGACAGACAGACAGACAGACAGACAGACAGACAGACAGACAGACAGACAGACAGACAGACAGACAGACAGACAGACAGACAGACAGACAGACAGACAGACAGACAGACAGACAGACAGACAGACAGACAGACAGACAGACAGACAGACAGACAGACAGACAGACAGACAGACAGACAGACAGACAGACAGACAGACAGACAGACAGACAGACAGACAGACAGACAGACAGACAGACAGACAGACAGACAGACAGACAGACAGACAGACAGACAGACAGACAGACAGACAGACAGACAGACAGACAGACAGACAGACAGACAGACAGACAGACAGACAGACAGACAGACAGACAGACAGACAGACAGACAGACAGACAGACAGACAGACAGACAGACAGACAGACAGACAGACAGACAGACAGACAGACAGACAGACAGACAGACAGACAGACAGACAGACAGACAGACAGACAGACAGACAGACAGACAGACAGACAGACAGACAGACAGACAGACAGACAGACAGACAGACAGACAGACAGACAGACAGACAGACAGACAGACAGACAGACAGACAGACAGACAGACAGACAGACAGACAGACAGACAGACAGACAGACAGACAGACAGACAGACAGACAGACAGACAGACAGACAGACAGACAGACAGACAGACAGACAGACAGACAGACAGACAGACAGACAGACGGATAACAATGTTGCATTAACATTCCATATCCATCTATAGATAATTTTCTATTTGTTTTTTAAAAACATTCGCCAAACATTCGCATAGATTCTTGCGAATGCGAATGCGAATGTCAAAAAATATGCGAATATTCGCGAATGCGAATATTCGTTACATCACTAGTATGGAGTTAAGATGGTCTAGAAACCGAAACGTCGGGAACATAAAAAGTAATAATAAACGCGATATAATCCGTAAAAATAGTTTTATTACACTTAATCGTATTTACCTTCTATGTAATTCTAGATAATGTTCTTAAATAACACATATCTGAAAATAAGCTTCTTAATCTATAAAATGATAGAAATATATTGAATTAAAAACCCAAAAAATACGACTGCCTCGACTTAAACTTATAACACCCATCTTTTTTCGTCGGGGGTTAAAAAACAAAAACAAAAACATTCAGAGTTTTTTCAAAATTATTTATTACCTGTAGAGATTTCGAGTTAATAATTAATTCTCATTTACAAGAATTTCACCGATTTATCTTTCATGCATTAGCTTCGAACCATTTAAACGGTTAGTTACTACACAAAAGCCAAAGTCGAATAATTTCAATCGAGATTCGTAGAAGCAATAGTATTTAATTACAGACGCTCCGTTAGCAACTTTGAAGGGGGTATATATAATCTCTTTGGTGTAAATAATAAAAATGTATAAAATAATATAGCGTCGCTAACGGATCGCCTAATCGGTTCCTAGTTTTATTATTAAACGTTCCATATCGAGTTCGGCTTCGGTGGAGCTGGCGAGGAAGCGCCGTATATCAGTTATCGGCGTCGGCGGCGTCCGCGTCCGCGGAGCGCAGCGTGCAGCACGTGGCGTCGTTGGGCCGGCCCAGCGCCAGCGAGCGGCCCGCCCGCGCCAGCCGCGTCGCGCGCCAGCGCCGCACGCGCAGCCGCCGCGCGCCCTGCTCCGACTGCAGCGACACGTTCCGGCTGCGGGGGGGCGGGGGGGGCGGCGTCAGCGGGGCGGGCGGGGCGGCGCCACCCGCCCGGCCCGCCACTCACCCGTGCTCGTGCTCGGCGCTCTCCACGCGCACGCACAGGCGCACGGCGTCGTAGAAGTCGAGGTCGGCGGCGATGCGCAGCCGCGGCTCGGCGCGGGCCAGCGCGCGCGCCTCCACGCGGCCCCACGCCGTGCGCAGCGCCGCGCGGGTCTCCGCCGCCGCCGCCGCGCGCAGCCGCAGCTCGCCGCGCGCCGTGCGCCACCACAGCGACGCCTGCGCCTGCGCGTCCAGCGCCAGCGCCAGCGCCGCGCGCCAGCCGGCCGCCAGCCGCGCGCCCGCCAGCAGCGGCGCCGCGCCGCGCCGCTCCGCCAGCGGCCGCAGCGCGCGCAGCACCGGCGTGGCCGCGCCGCCCGTGCCGGCCCACACGTGCGCCAGCAGCTCCGCCTGCGACACGGCCCGGCTGCAGTCGGCGCCGGGCGGGCGCGCCGCCCCGCGCCGGCCGAGCGGCTCACCTGCCCGTCGAACAGCGTGATCTCCCGCATGCGCGCGCCGCCCACCGCCAGCTCGAGGCCGCCGCCGGCGTCCTCCGGCTCGGCGGGCTCCGCGCCGGGCTCGCCGGCGCCGCCGCCGCCGAACGCCTCGAGGCCCCGCGTCCACACCTCCACCTGCGAGGCGGCCGGAGCGTCAGCGGCGGTCGCGACCCTCGCGGGCTAGGTTACGCGAGACGCGGCCGAGTACGCACGGCGAGCAGCTCGTCAGCGGAGTCCCCGAGGGCGGCGGCGTCCTCGGCCAGCAGCCGCACCGCGCCGCGCCGCAGCAGCCCGCCGCGCGCCACCTGCACCGAGTCCAGCAGCGCGCGCCAGCCGCCCGCGCCGCAGCCCGAGTCGCGCACCAGCACCGACGACGTGCCTGCGGGCGACGCACGGTCAGGAGCGGCCGGGGGAGCGGGGGAGCGGGGGAGCGGGGAAGGGGAAGGGGAAGGGGAGCAGCAAGGGGAAGCTCACCCGCGTGCGCGTGCGCGTCCCAGCCGCGCATATGCGGCTCCAGCATGCGCGGCAGGCGCGCCACCTGCGCGTGGCTCGGCGCCAGCGCCGCCAGCCGCTGCCACAGCAAGCGGCGCAGCTCGTGCGGGCCGCGCTCGTGCAGGCGGTAGGCCAGGCGCGCCAGCGGCGCCGGCAGCTCGGCGCGGCGCCGCGCCACCAGGTCCAGCGCGGCGGCGCGCAGCTCCAGCGCCGCGCGCTCGTCCAGCGCCAGCTCGGCCAGCCGGTCCAGCCGCGCGAAACTCAGCGCGGCGGCCGGCGCCGCGGCCAGCGCCCGCACGGCGGCCAGCGCGGCGCGGGGCTCGGCGCGGGCGCCGCGCTCGGCCTGCTCCAGCAGCGGCTCGGCGGCGTCCGCGCGGCGCAGGTTGCCGAGCGCGCGCACGCGCACCGTGCGGCACGCCTCGTCCTGCGGGCCCGGGGGAGTCAGTGTGTCGCCGGCACCCACAGCGCGGCGGGGTCGCGGGCCCTACCTGGCAGCGCGCGAGGCTGCGCGCGAGCCGGTCGCGCACGGCGCGCGCGGCGGGCTCGCCGGCGCGGGGCGCGGCCGCCGCCGCCGCCAGCAGCGCGCTCTCCGCCACCGGCGCCGCGCGGCCCTCCTCGCCCAGCCGCAGCACCTCCAGCACGGCCCGCTCCTGCGCACGAGAGCGCGAGCGTCACCAGCCGGGCCCGGGGGCGGGGGCGGCGGGGGCGGGGGCCGGGGCGGCACTCACGTCGGGCTCGGCGGCGAGCGCGAAGGCGGCCAGGTAGGCGTGCGCCAGCGGCTGCGCCGGGTCGCGCGCGTGCAGCTGCAGCGCGGCCGCGGCGGCGGCGTGCGCGGCGCGCGTGCCCGCCAGCCCCAGCAGCCGGCACAGCCCCGCCCTGCGCGACGAGCGGCGATCAATCGAGCGTTCGAGGGGGAGACCGACCATCCGGCCTTCGATCATAACCGGGCCGAGACGAGCGCACTGACAGGTCGTGCTGATCCGCCCGCGCCAGCAGCGCGGCGAGCGCGTCGGGCCCGGCGCGGCGCAGCGCGGGCAGCGCGCGCAGCACCGCCAGCGCCGCGGCCGCCGAGCCGCCGCCCCCGGCCCGCTCGTGCGCCGCGCCCAGCTCGCGCAGCGCCGCCGCCGCCGCCGCCGCCGGCTCCTGCTCCTGCGCCGTTTAAATGCCGGTTATTACACCTATACGTTCGTCCATGTTTTCAAACCATTCGTAATGGCTTTAAAAAGCGGTCGCCGGTGCCCGATTTTGACATTACGAGCAGATCAGTAATCAGCTTCGAAGCTTCGTTGTAAATTTTAAAAAATGGTTAATACATAACATCGCGGCGCGGCCGGGCGCGCGCTATCGCCGGGCGCGATAGCGCGCGCCCTCCGACCCGAGCCTTATCATATCACTAGCAACACTCCGCCGCTAGTATACCCATGTATCCTACTAATATTATAAATGCGAAAGTTTGTGAGTGTGGATGTATGTTTGTTCCTCTTTCACGCAAAATCTACTGAACGGATTTGGATGAAATTTGGAACACAGATAGTTTATAACCGGGATTAACATATAGGATACTTTTTATCCCGATAATCCCGAAATTTTTGTTACGTTAAATACTACGCGGACGAAGTCCGTGGGCACAGCTAGTCGGTTATAATATCCGAAGCGGGACCGTTTACCTCGTCCGGGTCGGGCTCGTCGGCGCCGTCCATGGAGAGCGGCACCGCGCGCAGCTCGGCGGGCAGCGCGCGCAGCGCGGCGGGCAGGTCGGCGGGGGCGGGGGCGCGGGCGCGGGCGGGGGCGGGCGGGGCGGCGCGCGCCTGCAGCCGCTGCCAGGCGCGCGCCTTGAGCCCGAGCTGGTCGTGGCCCAGCGCCAACAGCTCCTCCGCGTGCACGGCGCGCAGCCCCCCGCCGCCCCCGCCGCCGCCGCCCCCCCCGGCCCCCAGCGTGTAGCGCGCCGCGCGCCGCGCCGACACTACCGCCGCGCCGGGCTCGTACTCGCACCGCCTCTGCGCTCGCACCGCGCTATTAGGATCGAATGTCTACCGAGTACCTACTCGACCGGAATATGATACACTTCTAAGAAATAAAATATTTCAGAGGAACACCTTAAAGCGTATTTTTGGTATACAGCCGACGCGACAGAGTCAGCACACGTGCTCAAAATTTTTTTACATTTTAAGTTAGTACTTATATGTAGGTAGGTACTAAAATTTTTATGTTTACTTACACAACAATCAAGTCTTTACATAAAGGTTAAGTAAGTGATATTTAGGGGGATTGTGATAAATGGAAATCCATTAATAAACTGTGTATGATATTAATGATGATGACTTGCCTTAATTTTCCTAAAAACATCAGTTGATATTGTTTCATAGAGAACGAGGCAAGGGCCTGAGATGTCTGTCTCGTTGTGTTCTCCATCCGATGCTTGGAACTGAAAATTAATGTAAATTGTGAATTATACTTCAATAATATTAATATATGATCAATAGCAATTACAAATTTCTATGTAATCAGTAAGCTCAACATGTAAATTCAAATTTATAAAATTATGTCTGTATTTTTTAAATTTATTTAATTTATTGGGACCTAATACTTAAGTAAGTAAGTATCTGCAAGTAGTTGATTGGGAACTAGTAAGCAACAGTATCACATGGCCACATGATGATGTCCACCAGTAACCGCTTGCACTTGCACATCCCTACTCGGTTGAAAAAGTAAAAGTAGAATAATGACCTGGAAGAGGCTGACTAGTGATTTCTTGTAGTTGAGCACATCAGGCAGCTCGGAGGGGTCCAGGTAGGCCTCCTCTATCAAGCCCTTGTTCCTGAGAGCATAGAATGTGGAGTCCTGGTGCTGGTCCCACACCGAGCCGTAGGGGAGGAAGTCTGCATGTATGTGCTTCCCTTTTAAATACAATTGAGGGGAATGCAGCTGCAATCAAAAAACATTTCTTGCCATCACAAGCATACATAATACATTAACACTATTTCATTTTCTTAATTAGTTTGCCACATTACAGAACTATTAATAAAATACCTAGTTAGTATACTAGATATTAACCTACTTAATCCAAATGAATCGTATTTGATAGCAAGAGTGTAAATACTTGCCTAATTAATGTGGAAGTGTACTCACGCGCAACTCGAGGAGCTGGGAGTGCCCGTCGGCCCAGACGGGCGCCACGTCCAACGTGGCCTTTATTTTATAACCGACCTCTTTATCCTTTCTGGCGACATCGTTAAGCAGCACGGTTGTCTCCACATCGTATGAAGCCGGCGCTTCGAACAGCCGCAATTCCGGCGAGGCTGCGCACGCGCATGCCGCCACCAAACACGTCAAATACGACGGGAACGCGCCCGAACCGAACATTATTTATGAGGCATCGAACAATTCCCGTGATTAATTAAAATCTATTTACCACACGTACCAACTATAAATACGTGCAATCAAAACACCGGCAACGCCGTGACTGAATAAATAATTTTTGTATAATATGAATGAGACGATAACGTCATGTCACTGTCAATTCATCTTCTCTCTCTCTCTGCAGTGCCACCAAACCTAAGAGGAAAGAGACACCAAACCAACCAATGACATATCTCTGTCTGACCAATGCCAATGACTAGAAACTACCGTCGCGTCGCGTCCTCACATTATAATTATAAGCCATTGGTTTTGATAGTAGTATAGAAAAGATAGACACTATAGATAGACGTTAGCGAAACCATAAAACCATAAAACTGAGCAGACAAATTTGTGGCAGCAATGTACATATGGGCTACGTTCCACTTAGCGTTCACAACGATCACGCTCACGACCGCAGTTTTTCCCGTTCCACTTGCTTGTGAGCGCTACTGTCGTAAACTCAAGTGGAATGGATTATAGAGCGTTTTGAGCGTGGAGGTAAATAATACAAACAGCGAGTTAGTAAAAAGAAAGCAAAAGATTTAAGAGGTTAGGTTATAATCTATAAGCCTTGAAAATAAACTTAATTAATTATTGTTTAAGTAAATCAATTTATATTAAAATAAATTAATTTATTTTTTTATATTTAATATTAGTCATCATCTGCCTTACCTTTTCCCATTATCTGGGGTCGGCGCAGTATGTCTTTTCCTTCCATACATCGCGCTTTCCCGTCATACTCACATCCACTCCAACCTCGTTCATATCATCTATATATATAAAAGAAAGTCGTGTTAGTTACACTATTTATAACTCGAGAACGGCCGAACGGATTTGACTGAAAATTGGTGGGGAGGTAGCTTAGAACCAGGAGAAGGTTATAGGATTTTTATCCCGTTCCAGTGGAACTTGACATAAAACGTGAAAACGTGTTATTAATGCAAATGACAGCCAATGACAGCAAAAAAATATGAATGAAAAAAAGTCTAGCCGTTGATTATTTACAAATGGTATAAAAAAGGAGAACCAACAGCTAAAATGTCGTCTATAGTTAAATATGGTTGAATATTTGATAATTTGAAATTTTGAAGTTGACAGTTGATCTGTCAGTTTCGAATTTCTATTAGCTTATTGTACGGATATTATCATTAGCAATACGATGCCGCGTCCAAAACAATCTGATCTTTCGCGAGAAAGCCGTAATGCAACTAGGATTCGAAACATTGCGAATGAAAGAACTGAAGAACAAGAAATTGGAAGTGAAGAGCGCCGCGGTAGTATGGCTAAGATTCGTGCTTCTCAATCACAAGAGCAAAGAGAGGTAGCCCGTGAAACGGCTCGGTTGGCAATGAGGAATCGTCGAGCAAACCTCAGAGATCAAGAACTAGATAACTAACGACGCACAAGAAGAAATTTATCAAGTACTGATTGTGGCATGTTCACGGGTCGGAAGACCATCAGTGTTATTTGTTGTTGCGCCTGATAGTAAAACGAAAAATGTAGTCTATCACAAGGTGCTTCAATGAAGAGTGCAAACGAAGCACCAAAATACATGGCAAAGATATTGTTACCTAAAATACACAAACCAGAGGACCCGCTGCGTCCCATTGTAAGCAAGATTGACACACCAACATACAGTCTGGCCCAGCACGTAGCGAAGGTGCTCTCACTACTAAGAGGACACACAAGAGCACATACAAAGGATTCATAACATTTTGTAAGTGAGATTAAACATATACATCATGCTAACAATTAATCTATGGTCAGTTTTGATGTTCAGTCATTGTTTACCTGTCTACCTGTAGCAGACTGCATCACAATAGTATCAAAGAAGCTAGAGGAGAAGAACATGCAAGAGGAATATGCTGAATATACTTAAACGGTAAATCTAACCACCATCCAACACAGTTAGCTACAGTGGGTATATCTTTGTTTCAGAGAGCACAAGGGATCTGAGATCAGCAACACCTGGCTGACGAAATACATCATGTCAAGCAAATAGTTGTCAGACACTGTGAGCAATTACTGTGTGGATAGGACCGCAAACAACAACTAAATATGAGGGTACCCAGTTAATAACTATGACATCAGGAAGTCTAACACCTCAGTCCCCCGTGACCATGGCTGCTGTAAAGCAACCGAAACTTCAGGAAAATAAGAAAGGAAATAAACGCGATAAAATTTGTATAATAGTTTTATTTGAATACATGGCCAATAAATAACCTTTATATTTGTATTTTAAAATAAATATTTAATTAATCATTTTTTAAATCAGCACATTTATAGCCTCAATGGCGAAACAAAGTTTGCCGGGACAGCTAGTCTATATATATAAAAGAAAGTCGTGTTAGTTACACTATTTATAACTCGAGAACGGCTGAACCGATTTGGCTGAAAATTGGTGGGGCGGTAGCTTAGAACCAGGAGAAGGTTATAGGATACTTTTTATCCCGTTCCAGTGAAACTTGACATAAAACGTAAAAACGTGACGTTAATAAACGCCAATGACAGCAAAAAAAAAATTATGAATCAAAAATAAGTCTAGCCGTTGATTATTTAAAAATGGTATAAAAAAGGTAACTTACAGCTAAAATGTCGTCTATAGTTAAATATGGTTGAATATTTGATAATTTGAAATTTTGAAGTTGACAGTTGATCTGTCAGTTTCGAATTTCTATTAGCTTATTGTGCGGATATTATCATTAGCAATACGATGCCACGTCCAAGACAATCTGATATTTCGCGACAAAGCCGTAATGCAACTAGGATTCGAAACATTGCCAATGAAAGAACTGAATAATAAATTGGAAGTGAAGAGCGCCGCGATAGTATGGCTCGAATTCGTGCTTCTCAATCACAAGAGCAAAGAGAGGTAGCCCGTGAAACGGCTCGTTTGGCAATAAGGAATCGTCAGAGATCAAGAACTAGATAACTAACGACGCACAAGAATAAATTTATCAAGTACTGATTGTGGCATGTTCACGGGTCGGAAGACCATCAGCGTTATTTGTTCTTGCGCCTGATAATAAAACGAAAAATGTCGTCTATCACAAGGTGCTTCAATGAAGAGTGCAAACGAAGCACCAAAATACATGGCAAAGATATTGCGTTACCCTGACACTACCTCTTATATACACATTCTTCACCTTATCCATTCGCGTCACTCTGTGGAGTCATCCATCTCAACATTCGCATCTCAGCAGAGTGGAGACGTTTCTCTTCGCACTTTAGCCGCCCAGCATTCCGAGCCGTACATGATTACCGGTCTTATAATCGATTTGTAGATTTTTCCTTAATTTTAATTGGCATCCTTGGGTCGCATGTAGTGCTGGTAACTTGTCTCCACTTCTGCCATCCTGCATTGATTCGCCGTTTTATGTCACGGTCAACTTCACCGTCATGCTGGAGTAAGGAACCGAGATATTTAAAATCAGAGCAAATATATTTAATATTAGTGGTGTATTTAATTAATGTCCGTTCAAATGTAATTAAAATATCTTTAACATTCACTTCTACTAAAATATCTCTTACCGCATGAAATAACGTAAGTTTCATCGCCATCTTTGATGCTGTGAGTTTGGAAAATCCCGCTAATTTTCTAAACGATCACTACGACCCACCTTTTTAGATGGGTCGTCGTGAGCTTCGCGTGAGCGTAAGTCATGACGTCATGAGTAACGTTTTCGCCGCGACCACATCGACCGCGGTCGTTATGTGGAAGGGCTAAAGGAGCATTTTGATCTTTGTAATCGCTTAGTGGAACGTAGCCATGGTGTGCCTAGCAATTTACTCACCTTTTAGGCTATTTTGAAGGGTGTCGGTCGGAGTGACCAAAAATTGAGATTGGCGACTGGTGAGTGGTTTAGGCTATTAAAAAAAAGCCGATCTTTACTTGTAAAGTTGTAATGCTGAATTAATCTCGTTTGATGATTCCCTTGTTTATGCCAACCAACTAGAACGGAAGAAAGAAATTATAAATGATGGGTGAATTTCAACAAAGTCGTTTTTTCTTTCATTTTTGTTGATATTTTTGTTACTTATTAACCTTTAAAAAAAAAACTGTTCTTGATATAGTTAATGCTCATTTTTAATGACATCAGAATATCTTAGTAAACTTATGAGATATACTTACGTCTTTAAACTTTTGATGCCACCGAAATGAAACAGCCGTTCACCGAAATGAAATAACTAGTCAACGAAATGATCTTTCATTATGGTGACTAGTTATTTCATTTCACGTAACCTATCCGCCAAAAACGTATACAGCGACGGCCGCGAAGCTGTCTTATTCCTGCGGAAAATTAAATCCGGTGTCGAAGATCCCACGTCCATCCTAGCAGGAATCTAGTGAAGTCTACTAATTAATGAGTAATCGATTAATGTAACAGTTGTTGGATTTGCATTTATTGAACTGGATGAGGCAGTGAATATATTCCTGGCAGCATTTATTTCAGGTAGATTATATTAAAAATTATTTAGGTACTACTGAGCACAGGCTTACCTCAAGCATTTCACCTTACCTAAACCGTTGCTGTCTTAACAAAAATAGAAGATTGATATACTATCATGTCTGAGTGACAATCGACGGTTAAGATTTAAGAACCAGACGAACGTTACTACATTTTTTGTGCAAATATATTTTATGTTAATACGTGTATTTCGGAAGTGTTCTCGAGCACGTGGATAGATGTCTTTAGTAGTATGTAAACAACATTGAGTAAGATTTTTTACGTAATAAGTAAATATCGACAATTCTTACATTTTTATGTTGCAGGAAGATGTAGGTATAAGATTATGCAGACGAAATTGGATACATTGGTTATAAATTCCAATTCAATAACATCAATAAATGTATGTTTTACTAGCTGAGCCCGCGACTTCGTCCGCGTGGAATTTTGATCCTTTCTTAGGGGATGTCTACGTCATAGTAGCTTTATGCATGCAAAGTCTCAGCACGATCGGTTTAAAATTGACAAAGTTTCATACAAACTTTCATCCCCTATTTTATCCCCTTGGGGATATAATTATTCAAAAATCCTTTCTTAGCGGATGCCTACGTCATAACATCTACCTGGATGCCAAATTTCAGCGCGATCCGTCCAGTGGTTTGGGCTGTGCGTTGATAGATCACTATGTCAGTCAGTCAGTCATTCACCTTTGAGTTATATATATTTAGATGTTCATAAGTGTATTTCTTAGTATGTAAAGGTAGATGTAGATGTACTATAGATCGATAGATGTCGGTAGTAGTATGTAAACAACTTTGATAAAGCTGATCTGATGATGGAGTCAGGAGGTAGATCGTGGCACTCCTCAACAGTGAATAGGACAAATATGAATTTGTTTGTACATGCATTTAATTGTGATATCCCGTTTTAAACTTCGTCATGCCGTGGCAGCTAGATCATAAAAGCTTCTCTTTTAAAACTTTTTAAATAAAACTTGTGTTGAAGTAAAAAGGGTAAAATAAATTAATGTAATCACTAATTTAAGTGCTCCTATGTATGTATGTAGTAAGTAGGTAGTAAGTCTATCTACTACCTACTCGCCTAAGCTCCTTTGTTTTATTCCTAAATGTCATTGACTCAGTATCCTCCGTTTTTTCCATTATTAACACAATCATGCTGGCTTTGATAAGACTTTAGATCTAATATTAGAACACTTTTGGTTCCCAAATTTTATGCAAATCGTCAACAAATATTATATAGAACCTTGTTTGGTATGTATTTCAAATATCTAGGTTTATTTGAAATACACTTGCAAACTATAACGTCCTGGCAGAAGCTGCCGATACCATTTTCAGTTATACATTTAGACGCATTCAGGTCTTCTCCCCGAATCGAATGGCTTCAATTTTTTGCTCTTAATAGTGGATGGCTTTTCAATATACCTACACATTAAGTTCGCGCGTGATGCACCACTTGTCGCACTTGTGGCATTCCTGTTATTTTGTGCAATATCATATCCCATATTCTCTACCTTCTTGACTTAATTTGATATTTTGTTGTTTTCCTTATTATGTGTAGGTATTGATTCTGATTGTATGTGATCATTTTTTGGATTTTGTATATCTAGGTTATAAAAAATGTTTTTTTTCTGGTCCAATACCTAATGTTAACATTGAACTGACAAATGAAACAACCGCGGAGTCATGCAAATAAGTATATTTATTTCAACAACAACATAGTCGAGTGCGGGCGCGCCAGTTTGAAGCGTCGCGTCAGCCGTCCACAATGTAATCAGAATAGGCGGTATGTTGACATACAGGCTCTTATTACTTGTTGTAATCAGTCAGTCTGCCAACCGTTAGATAAATAGGTACACAAAACATTGCTGGGTTAGTAAAGTCTCACCGGGTAGGTACACAACGGAACGACAACTGATAAGTCGGCAAATAGCCGCGCGCAGCGACCTCGCCGTCGTCGCCCGCACTCGGGCATAACAATAAATAGCACCGGCGCATGCGCATTCAATAAAATCATTAGATAAATCTGTTTCATATCATACTTATCTCACAACAATAAAATAGGTAATTATCACAAAGGACGCAGTTCCCCGACGTCGGATTGTACTGCAGCTCCGAGCGCGGCCAGCGGCGCCCGGGGCCATCTTTGGTCAGCGCTCAGGAGTAGATCGTCATCAGGATCATCTGCGAACCGACACGCACTAGCCGTGATACTACTGCACGACTGTTGTAACAAATAAATTTGACAAGATAGTAATAAATTAATATGTGTGTAAATTCTTTGATTAAAGCTCACTCTGGAGTAGGTATATTGTAGGAACTAATACCTCATTCACTAGTACTCAGAGATGTAAAACTAATAATTGGATTTCGTAAAGAGTTCAAGCTTGTATCACTAGATGGCAGTTTACTAACGTAGAATTTCAGATTATATTTATTCATTAAATCTTGAAATAAAAAACATATAACACACATAATAACTACAGTATATTATCCTACTATCCTACTAATATTATAAATGTGAAAGTTTGTGAGTGTGGATGTATGTATGTTTGTTACTCCTTCACGCAAAAACTACTGAACGGATTTGAATGAAATTTG
Source organism: Notodonta ziczac (assembly GCA_918843915.1). Taxonomy (NCBI): domain Eukaryota; kingdom Metazoa; phylum Arthropoda; class Insecta; order Lepidoptera; family Notodontidae; genus Notodonta; species Notodonta ziczac. Next base: position 65,863 of record OU974053.1, read on the forward strand.
GAACACAGATAGTTTATAACCGGGATTAACATATAGGATACTTTTTATCCCGATAATCCCGAAATTTTTGTTACGTTAAATACTACGCGGACGAAGTCCGTGGGCACAGCTAGTATTTAATATAACTTAATCATAAATCTAAATAATATAAAATACATATATATAAATAATAGATGCACATCTTCGCTAGACTGTGGTTTCTTAACGTAATTTTCATAGCTAGGCTGTGACCTCTAATTAACTTTTTTCTCTTGGATTGTGCGACGTGGGATAGGACGTGCACAATTTACTCCCAAATTAAACATACAATTTAAAGAAAAGTAAAGCCTAATAATGAAGTTATTACGATCTCCAGACCCATCTAGAATGTGAGTATTGTGATTTAAATTAAAACGATCAAATTTTAATATTGTCAAATAAAACATCCACGCGGTCTCTAATGAAAATTATTTCTTTGTTAACAGGGGTCGTTAGAAACACTTATGCATATGTCGCCGCCAACTAGCTTAATTCGCCGTTCAATTAACAGCCTAGGCACTTAACTAAACGGTGCCGTTCAACTAGTGGCCTGAATGATATTCAGCCATTTGATCAAACAGCTAGGCAAATGACTTGGATCGATGACGTTTAACTACTTGCCTAGCCGTTTAATTACCTGCCTAGCCTGTTCATTTCAATTTAGTTCTACTTTCTGCCACCTAGCGCCGAAACTCACCAAACTGTCAATATCTCTATATTCTATATTCTCTTTGGTCAATATGGCGTCGGAAAAAAACAACTTTGATGGAATAATTTTATTAGGTACTTAGGTTTTTTACGATTTTTTTTGGATCCGCGGAATCTATTTGCCGGGTGGGGTCTCTGTGGGGTCATAAAAAAAATAACCCTAACCTAAACCCATCCAGGTCGTTCTGCTTGGGTAGTATTTTGAAAAAGTTTTGTAGTACCTACTTAAATATCAACCAGTTGACTAAGCATTAGCCAGCCAGTTTATTAAATGTTGTAATAGACGATACGGCTGAATATCATTCAGGCCGTTAGTTGAACGGCGCCGTTTAGTTAAGTGCCTAGGCTGTTAATTGAACGGCGAATTAAGCTATTTGGCGGCGATACATATACTTAAACATGTAAAATTAAAGATATATAAATAAAAATGATATAAAAAACCCCGAGTTCATATAACGTGTCATCAGGCTACCATGTGAAGCATATCAGACAGGTACTTAACCTAACAGGACATACCACAGCGTTTATGATAGCCAATATGTGCAGCTGGCGCTGATGCGTACGAAGTTACCCTGAAGGTTATGTAAGACTGTACCTAAATGTAATCATGATGATGTAGACGCATTAACGGAAGCTACATTACAAAATATACAATATATACTTGGACTCGGGAACCCTGATGTTTCTTTTGTAGTACCCCAAGTACATTCCATGAACACATGTGAACTACTGACTGAGCTGCTGGTGTGTAGCTGTGTGAAGATAGGAAAACACGTTACACTGTCAGCGCAGCGGCGCCGGCGGCGCTCAGGACTAGATCGTTATGAGGATCATCTGCAAACCGACACGCACTAGCTGTGATCCGGCCGCTTCACACTTACTCACCTCCTCCAGCGAGAGCGGGTTGGACTTCAGCTTTGCGTCGAGGCTGCGGTACCTCTCTGCGGACAAAAGAGCGGACGTGAGCGCTGCACCAGGGGCGGGGGGGTAGCGAGCCGGGGAGCCGGGGGGGGGGGGGGGCGTACCGTGCGCCAGGTGGAGCCGCGCGAGCGCGAGCGCGTACGCGTCGGCGGAGAGCTCGGCGCCGCGCGCGTGGCGCAGCACCAGCGCCTCCAGCACCTTGTTGGACGCGGTGAGGCCGGCCGCCCGCAGCAGCGCGCGCAGCCGGTAGGAGGACGCGCGGGCGGGCGCGGCGCAGCGCGCGGGCGCGTGGCGCAGGAAGGCGGCGCGCCAGTAGGCCAGCAGCGCCGCCAGCGCCGGCACGTCCCGCGCGCGCGCTGAGCCCGCCAGCGCCGCGTCACGCAGCGCCACCAGCGCGCGGCACAGCTCGCCCGAGGGCCGCGCGCGCCACGCGCCGCGCAGCGCCGCCCGCAGCGCCGCCGCCTCCACCTGCAGCACGCGCCCAGTGAGCCGCGCCCCACTCGACCCACTCGCCCGCCTTCCGGGCCCGACGGGGTTTTATGCATGCCCGTCGACACCCACCGACGTTAAATACGTTCATCAGTAAAGGTTCGAGCCATCACACTCACCTCCTCCGACTCGCGCCCCTCGACCCACTTCGACACCGTCGCCCGTATCTCCGCCTGGCGGACGAGATTCACGATATTAAACATGTCATACACAATTATGAATAAAACCGCGCCTGCCGGCTCACGAGAGTCCGATCTCAGCGGAGGTCGAGCGCGCACCGGTATCGCGTGCGGGTCGTCCAGGAACTCGGCGGGCACGTCGCGCACCACCACGTTGTCCTCGTTCACCTCCCTGCAACGGTACGGTACGGCGGTGAGAGCGGGCGGGCGGGGGCGGGGTCTGGGGCGGGCGGGGCGGGGCGGCTCACCAGACGTCGGTGTGGTCGTCGGTGAGGATGCGCAGCAGGAAGGCGGCGTCGGTGTGGGCGCGCCGCGTGTGCGGCACCACCAGGTAGCGGCCCGGCGGCAGCGTGAAGAACGTGGCCACCTCGCGCGCGCGCGACTCGTGCGTCACGTCCAGCGGCCGCTGCAACACACGCCCGTCAGCACCGGCCGCGCCCGCCCGCCCGCGCCCGGCCCCCGCCGCACCCACCAGCGAGCCCAGCAGCGCGGAGTCGGCGGCGCGGCGCGGCGACGCGGCGGCCGGCAGCTCGTACACGGCGAACCCGATGGCGCGCAGCCGCTCGGCGCCCGCGCCGCCCGCGCCGTACTGCTGCGTCACGGACACCACCACGTGGCACTTGCGCGCGCCCGCCGCCTCCGAGCGCGGGATCTGCACGTGGAACTGCGGGTTGGTGCCCGTCGTCTCTGCGCAGGCGAGGCGTCCGTTAGCGGCGGGAAGGACGGGGCGGGGGGAGGGGCGGCCGGGGCGGCGCTCACCGGTGGCGGCGGGCGGGCCGCCCGCGTTATAGCCGGTGCGCCAGCGGCGCCGCGCCAGCACGGCGCGCCAGGGCCGCCGCGCGTGCAGCGCGGGCTCGCCCAGCCAGTCGTCCGGCCCCACGTGCACCAGCTCCAGCCGGGAGAACGAGCGCGAGAAGTCGCCGAACGACATCCTGCCACAAATACGCGAGTTCAACCGCGCCACGTTCCCGGAGCGCGGTCGCGGGCGCGGACCGGACGCAGCGTACGTACCAGAAGTCGCCGGGGCGGGCGGCGCGCGCGGCCAGCAGCTCGCGGTCGGCGGCGGGCAGCGCGGCCCACTCCGCGCTGGCGGGCGCCCAGGCGCCGGCCCAGGCGCCGCGCCCGCCCGGCGCGCGCAGGCGCACCAGCGCGCCCTCGCCGCCCGCCCCGGCCGCGCCGCCCGCCCCCGCCGCGCCGCGCACGCGCGCCAGCCCCGTCACGCTGTAGGCTTGCCCGGTGACGAGGCCGCTGCGCAGGCGCCGCCAGCCGCCCTGCTTGTCGGGCGCCACGGTGGCCACGAGCAGCGTGGAGCGCGGCACGGCCGAGTTGAGCACCTGGAAGGTGAGCGCGCGCGGCTGCAGGCGCAGCGCGAAGCTCTGCACGATGCCGCCCGACAGGTCCTGCAGCGCGCGCGCCGCGCTGCCGCCGCGAAGCGCCGCGTACGAGCCGTACAGCCTGCCGAGCGGAGCGCCGGGTAGAGTACGAGCGCGAGCGGCGAGTGCGCCCGCGGGAGTCGGTCGGGCACCCACTTGGCGTAGGCCTTCTCCAGCAGGGGCAGCGTGAAGTCGTCGGGCAGCGCGCAGCGGCTGGCCAGCAGGCGGCCGCCGCGCGTCGGCAGCCGGTCGTCCACCGCCACCTCGCGCCAGGCGCCGAACACCCAGAACCGGAACCTGCGCACGTGGCTACCGCTCAACCAAAGATAGGAATGAAACGTGACGCACGAGAAGAGACTGTTTAAAGGAAAATGGTCGACATTCGCGGCCGCGGCCGCGGCCGAATGCGGCGTAGACGCGGGCGGCGACCTTAATTGTTCGATTGTTCCATGTATTCGCGGTGCGACCTCTCACACGACCGTGCGAATAGGTACTAGCAAATCGTGAATGATACAATACGTGGTGTACCATGCGATCGTATTCAGCGTCCTTATACAACGTGAAATGGAACCTTAATCTGTACGACCGCAGTGTTCTCATGACGGAGCCGGGGAGAGCCGCGCGTGCGAGCAGGCACGCGCGTGCTCTATCTGCTGAGCACGCGCACGCAGTCGCAACTCGCAGCAAGTAGATCCATCTAACTTAAGGTGCACGACCACTCGAGTCGGGCGGGATGACTGGGATAGCTTTTGTGCAATATATAGCTTAATTTTCCACAGCTCATTCAAATGACACGGGGCCCGATTTTTTTATTGTAAAATTATCGGAGGGCAATAGTGCGCTGAGCCAGCCGGAGTGCCACTTTTTGTCACGGCTTTTTGCCCGCGCACGGCGAGCCCGGGGTCAGCTGGAAAAAACGATCGCTCCGTATCGAAGCAATAGCATCGCTCAGGTAATAATAACTGCAGCACCTACGCGTAAAAACTACTCTTCTTCAAATTGCAGCAGCTAAAATTCATGAATATACCGCAATCTCATAACATCCTCGACTTATTTATAGGGCGATTCGCTAGCGTGGCGGCACGCTGCTTTTATAATGTACAGGAGGCTTTGCAGTACCTGAAGGCGCCGGAGTAGCGGCCGCGGAAGCGCTGCGGCGGCGCCACGCGCGCCAGCAGGCGCGGCGTCAGCGCCAGCGCGGCCGCGGCGCAGCACACGTGCGCGTCGCCCGCCGCGCCCACCTGCACGCACCACCTGCGCACGCGCCTCACTTGCAGCGGCTGCTCGCCTCGCGACCCATCCCATCACCGCCCCGCTCGACCCTCGATGGGTCGCTGCACTACACGTGTTTCCCAACCCGAAAACTAATATTATTGCAATATTATCGAGGAGATTCGTTCAGTCTGATGACGGTCGTAGCGACTCATTACGAGTTTACTCGCGTACTCGTATGCGCCACCGAATCGGGCGCAGCGCGGCTCGTTAGCAGGCGGCCGCCGCGCAGTCGTTCCGGGCGTGGAGGAGGTCGACCCCTGCGCGTGTGCTATCTACACTCCAGCGAGCATTATGATTATTGAACGGAGTAGAATCTGGCGTACCTGGCGGCGAACTCGTCGTCGGGCTCGTCGGCGGCGGCGTCGCCGGGCGAGTCCTCGTCGCCGCGGAACCGCGGCTTCGCGCACAGCTCCTGCGCGACATATCTACATACGAATTCTTGACACAGATATGAGACGGGGCTTTCCCTATTTGGTGACCATTAATATAAACAAGTGTTGCCTAACTATCGATTATCTATAGATAGTGTTGCAATACTATAGTGACCTTAAAAACTAGTCATAAAATGTTGATAGGATAAAGCCCTTTTAGAAATTTTCAAATAGCAATAACTAACACAACTAATAACAATACAATACAAAAATGTGTCCGTCCATTTTGGTTTATAAACTTACAAACAAACAAAGTTTCTTACTTTACCATGGATAGGGCTATTGATAATATTGCCTTTTGATAATATTGGTGACAGCTATGAAATGCACGTGACCCCGAAACGAATTCCAATGCTGCGAAATGTCAACTGTATTGTATATTGTATAGCGATCTGTATTGCGGGCGGCGCGGGCGCTTATCGACAGTTAGACAGTTATCAACATCGTACAGTGCGGTGCTGTCGTTCTAGCGTCGCTTTGTCAGAAATCGGTGAACATAGTGTTACTTAATCAATGGCTGCCCATTGACACGGATTCGTCATGGATAATATTCAGAATAATTCTAAAATAAAGAATGTCGCATCTGTGGCAGCGCGGATTCCGTGCTTGTGGATGTCTCGATGAAAAGACACCGGAGGCCATGCAACTTTCCTTGTCCTAAAAATGATAGAGCCGTCGATAGGGTGGAGCAGGCCGCCCGGCCGGTCCGTGACTGCGGATTAGCGCGTCGTTGCGGCGCGGGGCGGCGCGCGGCGGGCGCGATTATAACGGCGCACGCGCAGCCGCACACCGCACCTTTATACAATTACATGGGTTCCCGAGCACAAGTGGCGCTCAAAGCCCTACATTGGAAAACAGCAAAATGATGTCGATTATTATTTAGTTAGTAGGTAATTATTAAGTCGGCGCGCGGTTCACTCGGAGTTGAGCTGCGCATAACTGCTGCTCGAGCCAGATCATTCAGTGAGCGCGGACGACAAATGTCAGCTGAGCGAGGCGGGTAACATTCGGTAAACAAATCTATATCAGCTGCGCATGCGCACGCGCCGAGCATCTGAATCTCAACGCGCAGTACTTCGCACTCTCTCTTGTTTAAATATTCGATAAGAGAGCGGGAATCATTTGCAAAGTGTCACCACGTTCGCTCATCAATATTGAACGGATCTTTTCTATTTTCCATTTCCAAGGGCATTTAGTAAAATTATTGCTTTCGTCAGTCCATAACTTTACACAGTAATCCTTAATTAAAGCCGCTACGCAACAACTTTGCAGTCGCTACCACAGAGAGAACACTAACGACAATTCCAAGATTGCGGCATTAACAAGCACGCACTGTAGTAGACTAATAAATGTAGGACGCGTTGCGTGGTCCAATTGTGGTAGATATGAAAGGTACCATTGGACGGCCGGTGCTTCCGAGTTAGTCCGCGGCATCCGCAACTGGAGCGTGACACAGGCTCCGCGCCGCGGCGGAGTCGCGGCCATCCGTCAACACAACGCGTCAAAACTTAAACCTCAAAATTGTACCTATTATTCACGTAAGCCAACAAAGCATTTATGTATAGTCAGAATCTACCACCGTTTCGGAATGCTGCTTCCACTGAGAAGATCCGGCAAGAAACTCAATGGTTACTCTTTTCAATGAATAAAAGATGGTGTACATTCTCAGGAACAGCAGCAGAATGTGAGCAGGCAATACCATTGGCGTCACCACCACACACCATGGGACAGCAACTGGAGGTGAACACTAACAATCAGGAACACTACCACTAGACGAGATACAGCTGTGTGCGTTTAGTAGCAGACGTTTTCCATCAAACATACCACTTATAATAAAGACATGAAATGACTGAGGTCGCATATATTTGGCGCTTTTGTGTGTGCGATGGCTCGGGTACGACTATCTGTCGTACGCAGGTACTATGTACACGCCCATCGTGGGAGCGCGCATTGTATTGTGTGCTGTCGTCCCGCGGTCACTTCCTCTCCCAGCGCCGCGACAGCAGTGTTGTACCGACGCGTAGTGCTCCAGAGAACCGAGAAGCAACCGCCGCGCCGCGTCGCGACGATTGAGAGCTCATTACTGACTGGACTGCCTTCGTCTTTGTCGAAGTTCTATCATCCTTTTAGAGATTTAATAATTTGCTTGTTATATCATAATTGACCAGCACTTTTGCCATCAATTAATATAATAGATAATTCTAGCTCCGGCAGCCTTAATTCCATCAGCTCTCTACGCTCAATGGATCGGTGGTAATGCGGCTTTGTACACGCAGTTTCACTATTAGGAGCGTAGTAGTACCGCGTCGTTCATGTAGATGCGATGTCACCTGGGTACAGTGGGTACTAGAGGGAGACAGCCGGCCACGGTACGGCGCGGGCGCAGGCGCCGTTCCACCTCGCGCGAAAGTTTCACATATTAAATTGGAGTAACTACATAATATAATAACTGGCGCAAGTAGCTGTTAATGACGAAAAAACACTAGCCACATTTATACACACATTTATAGACAGCTAGCTAAGTTATTTCACTCACTCTTCACTGTACATGCTTGGCATTGCATCGCATGCGCAGGTGGCTGCTGACACCGCTTCGCTAATTGCCTCGACCTTTCTGTTGTCGATTGTACCTACCATACAATTTGATTCCATAAATATAATATATGAAAGCAACAGATTCATGCATGTTTTACAATGCAAGTATGTTTTTATAATGCAACCCGCTGTGTGTGGCTCGGCGCGTGCGACTGCGCTTGTGTGTAGTTGTGTACACAGGTAGGGACTGCTGTGTGGAGGTAGGTACATTACGCACTTGTCGACAGGAGCGCGCCATTATTGTCACAAGTGCAGCCTAGTTGCGCGAGCGCAGAGCCCGCGCGCGCCGCGATAACACTCGCACGCGTGAGTAGATACATTATCAGCTTGGCTGAGACCTCGCGGGCCGCTAGTGTCGCTGACTCGCTGCGCGGCACCAGATACAACTCCATCATCGAAACAATGCGTTCGTATAGCCATCCCAAGCGTTGCGTAGTTCGGATTACCGTCTTACCTACCACCACATGAGTAGATAAACGGAACAGAGACAAAGCTTCGAACAACCGCGCGAATTGATTGCACTACTACAAGCACGCGGGGCATGTGTGTGTGACCACTGGCCGCTCGTCGCGTACGCGGCGAGACTGGAAAAAACCGGTTGTCGCTTGCGCAGCCAGTTGACAATCTCAGGGTGTGCGACGCACGTTGTTTTGTTAGTTGCAAGTTTGAATAATTTAATATCGTTAATAAAGTTTGTTTATTGTACTGTGTGTATGAATAATACTAGAAACAAAATATATCATACTTTAACTATCTCAACGAGTACAATAGGTAAGTAAGTAAATATTTGATTATTACTTTTTCAAGTAAGTATTTTATTTTATTGTATGGTCCTTTTTTAATAAGAAGGTTGTACGCGGTGTTTTTACCTTTTTATTATTATTACAAGTTTAGCATTTGTGAGTATGTGGGTTGGGTTGTAGTAGGTAGGTATGTGTGTTCAGTTTAAATATTGCAAGTAAAGATTTGAACCACTTCCCGACGTCTGATTGAGCCGAAATTTTTATACCTGCGTAACTTCTGTGATAATGCAATAATAAGATATAACCTGATGCTGCACCCAGGATTGTCTCCTCACGAGGGAACTCCTCAACGGCCATAGTACCTAGCATGAGTAATTACTAAGTAAGTAAGTAAGTACCTAGAGTATGTAATTTGTAAAGTATTCTATCATGCTGAATAATAAAACTATATAAAAAATGTTTTGTTTAATTTGTCTTAACCTATTGTGACAACCCTACCAAAATAGGTAACAATTTTGCACGTTCTTAAGAAGCTAACTCTCTGTTCCGTTTATCTAGTCATGTGCTACCACCGAGTACTCGAAAACATAACTCGAGCTAGAGCAATGGAAGGACAACAGCCCGATGCGATATTCAGGGATGGCTACGATCTCATTCCCATGCATTGTCGTAAAAACAAAGGGCAAGACTTGACCATAGTCTGTGATAACAGCACTGGTGATGGGTTTCATATAATAACTAAAATCTAAATTTCAAAACCCCCGATGCGACGACTCTTAAACTACAGAATAGCTGATAATTTTCAAACGGCTGAACCGATTGAAACTAAATTGAAATGGCGTTCATCCACTTGGGCGCTACGATGCCACAGACAAACACACAAATACGTAATACACATGTTAAACTTATAATACCCCTCTTTCATGTACAGTTTCGTGGACAGGTGCATGCCCGGGGCGCCGCCCGCGCTGCAATACCTCAGCCGGCGGCGGCTGTGTCGGTTCATCCACAGCGCGGTGGACAGGTGCATGCCCGGGGCGCCGCCCGCGCTGCAATACCTCAGCCGGCGGCGGCTGTGTCGGTTCATCCACAGCGCGGTGGACAGGTGCATGCCCGGGGCGCCGCCCGCGCTGCAATACCTCAGCCGGCGGCGGCTGTGTCGGTTCATCCACAGCGCGGTGGACAGGTGCATGCCCGGGGCGCCGCCCGCGCTGCAATACCTCAGCCGGCGGCGGCTGTGTCGGTTCATCCACAGCGCGGTGGACAGGTGCATGCCCGGGGCGCCGCCCGCGCTGCAATACCTCAGCCGGCGGCGGCTGTGTCGGTTCATCCACAGCGCGGTGGACAGGTGCATGCCCTGGGCGCCGCCCGCGCTGCAATACCTCAGCCGGCGGCGGCTGTGTCGGTTCATCCACAGCGCGGTGGACAGGTGCATGCCCGGGGCGCCGCCCGCGCTGCAATACCTCAGCCGGCGGCGGCTGTATCGGTTCATCCACAGCGCGGTGGACAGGTGCATGCCCGGGGCGCCGCCCGCGCTGCAATACCTCAGCCGGCGGCGGCTGTATCGGTTCATCCACAGCGCGGTGGACAGGTGCATGCCCGGGGCGCCGCCCGCGCTGCAATACCTCAGCCGGCGGCGGCTGTGTCGGTTCATCCACAGCGCGGTGGACAGGTGCATGCCCTGGGCGCCGCCCGCGCTGCAATAACTCAGCCGGCGGCGGCTGTGTCGGTTCATCCACAGCGCGGTGGACAGGTGCATGCCCGGGGCGCCGCCCGCGCTGCAATACCTCAGCCGGCGGCGGCTGTGTCGGTTCATCCACAGCGCGGTGGACAGGTGCATGCCCGGGGCGCCGCCCGCGCTGCAATACCTCAGCCGGCGGCGGCTGTGTCGGTTCATCCACAGCGCGGTGGACAGGTGCATGCCCTGGGCGCCGCCCGCGCTGCAATACCTCAGCCGGCGGCGGCTGTGTCGGTTCATCCACAGCGCGGTGGACAGGTGCATGCCCTAGGCGCCGCCCGCGCTGCAATACCTCAGCCGGCGGCGGCTGTGTCGGTTCATCCACAGCGCGGTGGACAGGTGCATGCCCGGGGCGCCGCCCGCGCTGCAATACCTCAGCCGGCGGCGGCTGTATCGGTTCATCCACAGCGCGGTGGACAGGTGCATGCCCGGGGCGCCGCCCGCGCTGCAATACCTCAGCCGGCGGCCGGGCGGCGCGGGCGGCGGCGGCTATGCGCGAGCGTGAGAACCCTCGCCGCTTCGGTGCTATACATTCACTTTGTTATTGATTATTTCAGAATTCAGCGAAATTCCTTTACACACTGTGACGGGACTGTAGGCATTATGAACTAGGTTGCTTTATACAAAGTATATAAATTAATTCGTACCATCGTAAGTTAAACGAATTCCGCCCGAAAATATAGCTCGTGCATCTACTTATAACTTATAACGAGCTTGCCCTGACGGCGGATGTATTGAGTGATATAACCGGCACCGCCGCCGCCGGCACTATCGCGGTAGCGCCGAGCCGGCCGGGGCGACGGGACGCGACGCGACAGGCCCGCGCTGAATCATCGCAGGTCGCCTGCCAACCTTGATTTCGCTTAGCGCGGCAAGTGTCGACGACTCTCGAGCACCGTTACTCCACTTCCGATTAATTATTATTCAAATGAATTTCGAAGCATCGCCAGCTGTTACTGGACCGCAAGACGCTTAACAGTTCCCCCTATGAGAACTACCCGAGGTCAAGTAAAGCAGTAAAGAAATATGATGCTAATGTAACAGCTGTTTAGAATTTCATATTAGTGAAGCGGTATGATAGGCCGGGGCGGCCGGGCGGCGCGGTCGGGCGCGCACGTTGATGTCTTTTTTATTTGAGTACAGACCCGTGCTCGCACTTCCGCGACCTTGGAGTGGCATGGTACACCGCACGGGGCTGCGCAGCGCCCGCGCTTGACCGAGGATACGATAGGTATCACTAACACAAATACATGATAGCATTGTTTCCAGCCCACTGTAAGGTAGTTGTTAATTAGAAGATCAGTAATGTGGCGTGGGTGAGCAGCGCGGGGCCAGGGGGCCGCGCGGGCGCCGTGCGTGGTGAGCGTGGCGCTGCATCAATGTCGAGAAGATGCGAAATAGCGAATTAACAAAAACCTAATATCCACTAACCTTTATTAGTATCAACATATCTGTCGCCAGCTTGCCACCGTTTTGTTAGAAACAATACGACAATAATAATATTATCAATCTAATTGTAGCACTTGTCATTAGACAGAACCGCATCGCATGAGCATGAGGTGAGTTCATCTCGGCGAGTGCGCCCACCGCGCGCCGCCCGCCCGGCAGGTGTAGGTCCCTATACCAAAGTCATTATAATATATTTGGTGTTTAACTGCACGTTGCGCGGATGCTGTTAGCTAAAACACATAACAGGTACCTACTTAATAGGTATCACGTTTTATAAAGCACGAGCTGTCTCTAACACGCCATTATCACGGCGGCGTCAGACGACAGACAAGTTAAGTTAACTATTATAAGAAAAAACAATACAACAACTTATCTATTGTAAGAAAACTGAAATACGAATTAATATTACCCGAAAAACAATTACTAAGTAATTGATACTCATTTCGGAGGAGTGAAGGGAAGGTCGATGCTCCGCGGTGGGACACTTAAAAGGCTTAAAAAGCTTATGATGTAATCGTTCGGTAGGTAACCTGGGTATGAATTTGGCATTCACTTCTCTCTCTGCAATAACCATCTTTATAGTTTAAAAATTCAATATCACCGTTGCGGCGCGCAGGCGTGCGTTTACCATGAAACGCAACCCAATCATCAACAGAATAACGGAACAAAGTTAGTATCGCTACTTAGATAACAAGTAGGTTATCAAGTCAAACTTCCGAAAGAAATAAGATGTTTGCACCTATTTAAGTAGGTAGTCTATTAGACATCGAATCGTATCAATACTTATTTTGATCAGTAAAGATAACTGAGCATTTAGGACGAAATAAATTTATATACCTACTCGTATTTTATAAATGTACGAGAGTTTAGTGATGTCAATGGCATGGTGCGATAAAAAGGTGTCTCGGGAAGCTGTTAGTGCTCAATGAACTTATTGCAGCTCGGGTAATGTTCTTATGTACGATGGAGGGTAACGGAGAGTGTAGTGCCGCGTTGTGGCGGCGGCGGCGCGGCGGCACATTACCGGTAATGCCTCTCTAACTCTCAACTCTATGTATGAAGTGAGAGCTAATGATCGCATTACCGACGCCGCGCCGCGGCCGCTCGCTGAACACTCACGACGCTTAACAACATTACACATTCATTCCATAATTACTCAAGTAACTGTATCTCTATGTGGCTAAATTATTTAAGTGTATATTTTCATTGTCAACACAGAATTTCGTGGTCATTAAAACCCTTTCGGCCGCCATGGCAACTATGATTCGCAACCAGTTGCGAAAGAGGATTTTTTATTATTTCTTGGCAACTGGTTGCGAGGGAAGAGCGTTTTTTCTCAACACACAACCAAGTTGCCAACAATAGTACATTGTTACACGAGTGGTGAAAGTGACTTATTTTGTCCCGAGACGGGGTTCGAGGGACATAATGAATAAAATAAAATAAATAAATAAATAAGTCTTTCACCCGAGGTAAACACTGTGCTTTTCATTACGAATACAAGGAAAGTAAAAATAAAAACAGGAATTGGCTAAGGAAATAATACAAGGAAGTATGAACAATACTCTACAACTCGAAAAAAAAAATAAACATCGGATTGCCGCCTATTTTGTTTTTTTTTCGTTGGCCGGCCAACTTCATTATTTAGCCATTATTTTTGATTTTCATCTTTAAATATTTTGCCCAAATCTATCTTATTTTAAAGAAATTGTTGAAACTAAATTATAATTAAGTCATTTAAAAATATATATTCTTAAATTAATACTTAACTTTAAGTTATTTCAATTTTACATCGTGCTGTAATTGAGTGACTAGAAAAAGTTTGAACATAGTTCCATAGAAATGTGAAAATTGAACTAGTTTTTTTTATAATTTGACAGCTGTCAGTTGAAAGCGATTCTCCCGGGCCGGAAAAGTATTACTTTCAACCCGCTCCTCAGGTAACTTCAGACCCACTTTCAGAGTATGAGTAATGAAAAGAATATTTCAGAATATGCAGCTGTGATACAAGAGTATATTTTCCTTATACGCAAAACTAGTTGGCAAAAATATAAAAATTTAAACAAAAAATGTTGAAAAAAAATATTGTATGTATAAGATTAATATAAACAAAAAAAACCGGACATGTGCACGTCAGGACATGTACAATGAAGGCTTCCGCACCCATTTCAATGGCGAAGATTTATCGTATCTACAACTAAAGTAGTGAAAAGCAGGAAACAAAATTGTATTTGCAGTTGATTTTTGAATCTCATTATTGAGTATATTCAGAAACCAATAATTTAAATTTAATAATTTTCATGTCCCCAAGTTGACATTTTGTTTTTACCCATACAAACTTTCACCCCCTATTTTATACACTGGGTGGAATTTAACAAAATCTTTCCTTAGTGGATATGTACGGTATGAAAGGTACCTTCTGTCAAAATTTCATGATTATAACACCAGCAGTTTAGACAGACAGTCAGACAACGGACAACAAAGTGGTCCTATAAAGGTTCCGATTTCTTCCTTTTGAGGTACGGAACCCTAAAAAATATCTTCCCATTTGTAACGAACCAAGTTTACTACTAGTTTTGTTTTGTGTGTATTATTGTAACATCGACGACCGCTTGGCGCAGTGGTCGAGCGTAGTAGGCCGGTCGGCTCACTGCACATGGTGGTTGCGGGTTCGATTCCCACCCGTGGCAAATTTCGGAAATAGTATTTTCGTAATTTGCCCGGGTCTGGGTGTCACTGGGATCGCCCCCAGTCCATTGTACGGTACCCATAGAACAAGCTTAGTTTGGGATCATACAGTTGGTGTGTCATTTTGGCGATATTATATATTATTTAAAAAAATGTTGACATATATCTTTTTGCTAAGAATAATCCTACCATTGCTACTCTCAATGACAGATGCCCTCTATGCAAGAATAGAAAAATAATATAAATAGGTTATACTAAAAAATAAAAGCTCCTTTATCGCAACTGGTTGCGAAATTTGGTTGCGGTGGCGGAAAAGCTATTCTTTAATCAAAACCCGGTTGCATAATAAGAAAAAACACTCTTCCCTCGCAACCAGTTGCCAAGAAAGAATAAAAAATCCTCTTTCGCAACTGGTTACGAATCATAGTTGCCATGGCGGCCGAAAGGATTAAAACTGTGCCGATTGCAGCTAAGACTGTACCTATCTTTTGAACAAAAATGGCGAATTGTCGCCGGAGAATAGATCTGGCCGATGCGCAGTGCGCACATCGCACGAGACGCTTCAAAACAAACGGGTCTAGTAAACACGCCGCGCCGCCATCATTACCGAACTATTTGTAGGTGTAGGTACCGGAGGGCTATTCATCCATACGTGAACCTTTACTTGACAATAAAGGTGACGAGCAAGGTTTATAGAAATGTTAAATGACTGGATAAAGGTAATGAAATTAATCCACGAAACCCGCTGTCTTGATGCGTTACGATAATGTAGCTCGAGGTGCTAATCGGTGACATGCTCGGAAGTGGTGCGACCATCGTGCTCTGGCGGCGCGGCAATGGGTGTGTTTGCGCAGGTGCGGCCCTCACACGCCGCCTACTGGCCGCTAAATGAACCACATGACACCACTCGGGCTGCTTTACAATGCATATACTGAGCCCATATATCGATCCGCCCCGACTTGCATCACGACGACACGGGCGATGGACAACAAAGCTAACTATAGATTCGATTGCAATCTCTGTTTGGAGTCAACTCATGGGAAATCCGAACAAAATGTTTGATTCGTTCATAGCGGTAACCGAAGAATAGAAGCATGCGGTGATTTCCTAATGTCAGATGGAGCGAGAGCGAGCAGGCGACTCACGTGGGGCCGCATCCAGCGCACACCGCGGGCGAGCCGCGCGTCGCCGAGCGCGCGCGCCGCCGCCGGGAACTGCGGGTCCTCCCACAGCGCGCCCGAGCACGAGCCCGAGCACGAGCACGAACCCTCCGACTCGCTCCAGTACCTGCGAATAAACCATGGAGTTGGGGACCGGTCGCAACACTTCTTCGGTGTCCCTATGAACACAGTCATGTAGGCAGGTATAACTTGGACTACAAGGCCTTATAGTTTGATATCGCGGTGCACGTCGGAGGTACGCCTATCGATCCATTCCCAATTTGTTTTTGTTAATGGGACCCATCTAGTTATATAAAATTAATCCAGATAATATACCAGAACAGCACCGCATCATTAAAATTACCCCACAAATGTCAGGCTTAAAATTTAAAATAGAACGAGGTGTCAAGCAGGGAGATCCGCTGTCACCAAAACTATTTACAAGCGCTTTACAGGATATCTTTCACAAACTGCAAAATTCCTGGCGGTCCTTGGGAATTAATATAGATGGTTTTAGATTGACCAATCTTCGCTTTGCTGACGATATAGTGCTTTTCTCGTCCACAGCTTCAGAACTTCAACAGATGCTCCAAGAACTGAGCACGGTAAGCCTTGAAGTTGGATTATCTATGACCAGGTCCAAAACACAGCTCATGACCAATAGCACGAAACACAGGGTCGTAGTGGACGGGCAGATCATACAATATGTCGACGAGTATACGTACTTGGGCCAGATAGTCTCGTTCAAAAGCCGGCAAGACAAGGAAGTCGCAAGACGGATCGATAACGCCTGGAAGAGCTTCTGGGCCATGGGTGATATGATGAAGGGTCACCTGCCAGTATGTCTTAAACGTAGACTCGTCGACGTGTGTATCTTGCCCGTCTTAACCTACGGTGCTCAAACCTGGTCACTCACTGAGCTACAGAAATCCAAACTCAAGGTTGGCCAACGAGCAATGGAGCGCAGCATACTACATGTTAAAAGGGCCGACCGCGTCAGAAACACTACCCTGCGCTCCATCACTCGGATCGCTGACGTGGGCGAGAAAACAGCAAAGCTGAAGTGGGACTGGGCCGGCCACGTGGCACGCATGGATCCGCAAAGGTGGGCAAACCGTATTAATACCTGGACGCCCAAAGATGGTCACCGACGTCGCGGCAGACCAAGGCGAAGATGGTGCGACGATTTGTACACCTTTGCGGGTAAATCGTGGCCACAACAAGCCAAGGATAGGGACCTGTGGCGTAAAAAAGGGGAGGCCTTTGCCCAGCAGTGGGACATAAAATAGGCTAATAAAAAAAGGGACTCATATAGTATTAAAATAATTAGATACTTTATTAATTACTTTGGAGAGCACACTATCTTTCAACGAATATCAGCTACGTGTTCCACAGTGGAGCGCGTGTTTACACAACAAAGTGTTCATGTTGAGCAATCTGTGTGATGGCTTTCAGCAATATAAATGAAGCAAAACGCGCAGCGGACCTGCGCAGGCGCAGAGGGTCACCCGCGCGGCACGATGTTAGTAATCGAGCCGTTGCTATTTTATAAGCCGGCGGCATGTTGCTCGCTAGCTTCGTTTGTCTCTCGGCGGCTCACCTGGAGAGCGTGGAGTGGCGGTCGTCCCGCCGCGCACCGCCCGCGCCGCCCGCGCCCTCTGCAAGTACAAACACAAGTTAATCATCCTCACTACTATCAGCGACGTATTTTCCAAAAGTTCAAAGCGGCGGTCACCCTGGGCGGCCAGTAACTAGAGGCAGATCCCGGCCTTTCAACAAAAATCAACTTCAACCTCCATACAAACGTTACGCTCCCGTACGTCGAGTTCAATGGTCTTTGTCATTAAATTATGATTTAACCTTTTGACGACCGCTTGGCGTAGTGGTTTGAGCTTAGGTCGCTAAGCGTCTGGGTGCCACCAAGGGATCGCCCCTAGTCCACATAGTGCCAGCGTTGCGAAGTTTGGGACCATACAGTTGGTGTGTCTGGCGATTTTTTTTTTATTATTAGTAAAAATCAAATCGCTGCACAGCGCAATCACTCCGCTTCGTCTATAGTCTCGCAACGCTCGCTCTGAAAGTGTTGCGTGTGTCCATCTGCTGTACAACACGGTAGCTATACAATAGACGTCATGCCAATGCATACAAGGCGTAGCCGATGCGGAAGATACTCTTCGTGCACGTTCCACGTAATCCAAACACTAATGGCAACGTTCGCCAGGTACACCTCGATACTAAAATAGGTAAATAGACAGTATCACTCTCTGACGTTTAGAATTTTCAGACCTCGATCACCGCTCATCACCGGAAGTGGTTCAGAATTGTATGCGGGTAACGATATACAAGAAATGTATTTAGCATTTATTTGTATGTCAGGATGTATCGTGGAGTGTGCTTGTGATCGACAGGTGCGGACGTCCGCTTTCAGCACACAACAGATTCAAGACCATTATGTTCGCTTATGAAGCTGAACCGACATGTTACGGCGCGGCCTTGGATCGCGTGACAATCGGCCACTACGCTGACGTAAATATTACATCACTCGCAATAAATAACAGAGCAAATAATATCGCACACGACGACATAATAATATAACTGCATGAACCACGGTCAATCATCGCTAATCCAGTGTAATGTCAGCGCATTAAATAAATTGTAAGGATTTGAATATTCATATTTGTGTGATTATTCTTTAAACTGTGACGGAAGAGAAGTTGGTCGAAAAGATACACCTTTTCAGGGAAGCGTCTTTAACCAGAGATCAAATCTTGTACATGAATACATTGAAAGCAGCTGAAAAAGAGAAATCTTCAAATTGCAAGCAAGAGCCACAAAAAACAAAGATGATAGTAGTAGCAATAACATCTACTTGAGGAGAAATGAAGTTGTCTTTCACTAGTATGGTGTTTGACTAGGTGCGCTTAATATGAGGGAATGGAAGGCGGCGGCGCGGGTGCGGGCGGCGTCTCCGGGCGAGCGGCGGCGGCGTCCTGGCGGAACTGATTACGTGCGCATCGCTTCCGCACCACGGCCTGCACCCCCCCCCCCCCCCCCCCCCGCCTGCTAATTAACCGCAACCACCCATCAAGTGTGACGACGCCCGTCCACCGCAGGACCACCCCGGATAGGCAGCATATCGCCAAATGATATCACTGCGCTTTCGATAATTTCTACTTTACTTAACAAAGAGCACATGTAAGTGAGATTATAACCATTGTTTATGTTACATTTATGTTTTTTTTAAGCATCCTTATATTGTTTTCTACAACTAGGATTACCTATCTCGGTAGGTACTACCTAGATCTAAGTGAAGTGATCGGACATTTCTGATAAGGTAGGTCTACATCTAACATACAAGTATGTCTTGGTATCACGTCATGTCTGTTCCATGTCTGTTCTTGGCAGGCAAATGTAGGGTGTAATTAGTAGGCAGCTGAAGCGTCCACTGTGAGCGGGCCGCTCGCGGAACGGTACGCGTCCGCGCCGCCCGCCGCTGCAGACGCGAGAGAATGTGTGCTGTAATTGGTGTAATGAGTCCACTGTCTCCGCTTGTGACATGTTAGAATACCAAGTACCTTTAGAAATCGAAGTATTTATGGAGATCACAAAACCTATTAAACAAGGTTTTTTTCAAAATTGCCAGTACTACTTAGGTAAATACAAAAATGTTTACCTATTGGTCCGAGTGACATGAGACTTGGTGAGAAGAATAGAATAGAATAGAATAACATTTATTTGTGAAATCGTGACTTTACATACAGGTATGCAATATGGAAAATTTAATACACGTGCTTCATGTTTAGCCTTTATGGCGTACAAATTATTGAAATTAAAAGAAAATATATATATTGAAAATAATGAAATTGTAAAAATTAAATCGTAAAATATTGAATTCATAATATTATATAAACTTACATGTCAATTAGGAGAACTTATAATAATTATAAACGTTTTATAAAATGTTATCTTTTAAATAATCTGTTATATTATAATATGCTTTGTTCATCAAAAGGCTTTTTAATTTGGTCTTGAATGGCACAGCGTTAATTTCTCTCCAGTCCTTTGGTATCTTATTATAAATCATAGGTGCCATACAGAAGATACTATTCCTCACAAGTGCAGTCTTGGAGTCATGTAGGCAGAGCTTATTATCACGCCTGTTGCGCTTAGCCACATCAGATAAGCGAGGAAATAGATGTGGATTACATTTTACAAACATGGCAGTTTCTAAGATATATAATGAGGGCACAGTTAATAATTTATATTGTTTAAAATATGGTTGACAGCTGTCTGTTGGAACCAGTCTAAACATGGCCCTAATGCATCTCTTTTGAGCCTTAAACACTCTTTCTTTGTCGGTAGAGTTACCCCAAAATATTATTCCATATCTTAGGTTCGAAGATACTAAACCGTGATAAGTACTAAGTAACGCATCAGTGTTGAGCACTGGAGCTAATTTGAAAATGGCGTATGCTGAAATAAATATTTTTTTAGTTAGAATTTCTATATGTGCTTTCCAGTTTAGTTTTTTATCAATTGTGATACCAAGGAATCTAGCCGTACACATTAATAGTTTTATCACTGTAGAATACGTTAGGATTAGACATATGTGATTCTCTCTGACTGAAATGCATTATGTTAGTTTTCTTAAGGTTAATCTTTAAATTGTTATTGTTTAACCATTTTATGATAAAAGCTAATGAATTATTAATGTCAAATTCATATCTATATCTGCTTTTGCATTGTATGGTGACAGTCTATCATCAGCAATAAGTGTTACTGGCTTGTCGATACATTTAGGCAGGTCATTTATGTATATAATAAATAAAAGCGGGCCCAAAACGCTACCTTGGGGTACTCCGTAATTAACTATGCGACTGTCGGATTGGTAAAAATGTTTCGCGTTTAGTTTGAGCATTTACTGCTGATATTTCTGTCAATTGTTTTCTATTACTTAGATAAGATTGTATCAAACTTAAGATGTTTCCTCTTATACCATATGCCTCTAACTTCTCAAGAAGAATATCATGCCGAACATAATCGAAAGCCTGTGTCATATCACAAAATATTGTGCAGACAGGTATAGTTTTATCTAAATTAGTAATAACTTTATGTAAAAAATCGTATATTGCCATATTTATAGTTCTGTTTTTTCTAAAGCCTTTCTGTTCATTTGCTAGTATGTTATATTTTTCCAAATATGCGTATAATTAATTGTATATGTATTTTTAGACTCTTTTATATGTCTTTCAAGAATTTCGGAAAAGCATTATTCAAGATATCTTCAACACTACAAACCAAATTTGGCACGCGTGTTCCTCTTAGCCTCTAGATGAGAGATAAGAATCTCAAAATTCCACCCCTAAGGGAGCTAATGGGGAAGTTAAAGTTACTGAATATAACATTTTATTGTGTAGCCACGAAACTTGGTATGCAGACTGTCAAAAACCTACTCAGTTCATCAAGATTATCACTTAGCAGTTACTTAGCACTGGATATAGTTTTGCACAAAGGAATCAACCTACATGCGTTGTTATGTACCTTATGTTAATGATTCTAGGTTGGTTTTACAGGTTTGGTACAGTAGGTATTCGATCCAGGCACGCCTCGTGATACAAGTGAAGTATTACACGATAATCTAGGTAATTCACATAACCTAATGTGGTAGGTAGCTCCAGGCGAGGGGCTGAAGCGGCGCCCGGCGCCCGGGGCGCGGGCGGCGCGCTCGCACCACGCACCACGCACCGGCGCGGCGCCCGCGCGGGACCGCCACGCAAGCCGCTGCCCCACGAGCTTTCAGTTTCATCTCGAGGCCGCGTGACGAATGCCAATCGCGTATGAAAACACCAAATCGTACAAATTGTATATTTTCGTCAGCGCACGATGCGCATGCGTCGTTCTGTATCGTAATTCGTACCCGTAGTGGATATACCTACCTACCGTAATGTCGCTGTACTCGCTGTCACAAATGAGGTATCTAATAATTAATACCGTGGCGTAACGCATTGGCATTTTTTATTTTGCATGGCATAGGTAGGACTTGTACCTAATTAGTATGAAAATAATACCTATGCGCGGTTTGACGAAACCATCTTCCCCCAACGCTGGGCCAAGTGGTGGTGTTATGCTTGACTGACACCATCCGTCGGGAGTCTGGGGACCTTGATGGCCACAATAGACCAATCCATTTCACCAACTTTGTCTCCCATGGGTGGAGTACCTTTGCGTATAGATCTTATTCATATTTATTGACGTTTCGTATGTATGTATGAATAGTCCTCTATGTGTTATCTATTCTGATCGTGTGTCCTGGTCCAGCCAAAGACGCGATGACACTGAACTCGGGGATGGTGAAGTGGGTACTCACTGGCGTGTCCGTTGGCGTTGTGCGCGTGTCCGTTGGGTGGCGGGCGCGGGGCGGGCGCGGCGGCGGCGCCGGCGCCGGCGGGCGGCGCGGGGCCCGCGGCGGGCGGCGCGCGCGTGCGCATGAACTTCCTCATGGCGCCGCTCGCCGCATCGCACGCGCCCGCGACGCGCGCAGCCGCTCAGCTGCCGCCGCTACCGATACCGTTCTATCCACTAGCACTTACAAGATGGGCGGATACAGAGTTCCTAGACTGTAGTCGTCGCCGGACTCGCTGTATGAATTGACTCGACCGATACAATAATAATTTTCTAAAGAAAGGAATTTTCTTTTTAGGTTTTCCTCGGCAAACAGTTTTGAAGATAAGGATTCGATCACTTAATTGTCCGATTATTCACAAATTCTCGTCAGCGACCGCTTTATTCACGCGTGCGGCGGGTGCGACAACCAGCGATACACAAGAGCCGATCATGGAACAACATCGCCGCTAGACTCGGCATCGGCATCATGCAGGAGCCGTCGGACAGGCAACATGGGCGGACATAATTCGGAGGATAAATACATTCCGTCTGCAGTGCAGAAGGCGGTGGCTCGCGCGCCGACCCGAGCAGCGAGCGCGGCGCGTGCTCTGCAGACTCTAAACGTACTGCGCTGCGACGGCGGGGGCGTATATGCGCGGCGGCGGTCGCGCGCGCACTGCCGCCGCCGCGCCCGCGCCGCGCCGCGCGCCCTACTTCACGCGCGCGCCGCACCGGGCCAGCCACCACGACCACGGCAAAAGAAGAGATAATGTGACAGTAAACCAGGGATGTTACAAAAAAATCATTTTGTTTTAATCACCTTGTTTAAAACATGTTTTAATCATTTTGGAAAAAAATCATTGATTTTTTCCTCCTGATTTAAATCAATGTTTTAAACAACGTTTTAAACATGATTTCATCAGAACTTGATAGTCAAATAAAACATGCACATGACGCTGTTTTATTAGTGAGCACATGTAGAAAATAAACGTTTTATTATTTAAAAATAATTTTATATTATCAAGGGCCTGCATCAGAATCGTCAGATAAAATTTATCAACCAAATAAATATAGCGTTTTGACATGATGTTCTAAGGAAAAATTGTCATGACACCATATTTTATTGATAAACGTTGGGACGATTTTAAACTTACTTAATCACGTGAGTTGTCTGATATTGTGGTGGTCGTATGGTATTATTTTTTTTTTTTTTTTTTTAAATCTTTTATTTTTAAAGAGGGTTTGGTCTTGAGAAGAACATGTCACCCTCGTAATGCTACATCAATTGGTCCATAATCATAAGATTTCAACATAAACATTATCTTCTTAATTTAACTCCAGACTGTGCGATCCTGTACAGAACCCTGGCTTCTGACGACATAGGGAATGCCAGCATACTATTACACCATCCCACATCCTGCGGTATATGATTTAACTTATGTGACTCAATCATAGTAGTTCTTATATTCTCGTTCCGGACACATTCCATTAAAACATGGATAACGTCTTCCACTACGTCACACTCGGAGCAATTGGGGGACGGAGATTTGCGCATCATAAATGCGAACTTGTTTAGAGGAATATGTCCGGTACGAAGTCTAAAACTCGTCACGATGTCATATCTTCCCATATTTTCCTCCAGGAACCATGGCACACGAGGAAGGTTGGGTTGAATCGTTTTGTACCAAATTCCCTTGCTCAACGATCTTTCATCGAAATATTCATCCCATAATCTTTTACAGATCTTTTTGACCTCTCGTAACATGGTCGAAAAATTTGGTTCACAATTGAACATGTCGCCCTCCACTGTAGCCTCGATTGCCAGGTTGTCCGCTGTTTCGTTACCCTCTAGTCCAATATGGGAAGGTATCCACTGCAACACCACGTTTTTATTATTGCTCCTTATTTCCAATATGGTATTTAAAACATCATATGCCAGTGGAATGCCTCTACGCGTGGAAGTACACAGTTCTAAATGCTGTAAAGCACTTTTAGCATCTGTTAAAATAACAAAATTGCTGAAGTTTATTGACTTAATATATGATAGTGCCTCAGCGATAGCTACTAACTCGGCATGCATTATAGATATACCATTAGTGTCATTAGTATTTATATGTAATTTTACGGAAGAATTAGTTTGACTATCAAAAAAGGCAGCACCTGTTCCGTGTGAAGTTTTAGATCCGTCAGTATAAATTCTATAATAATTAGGATATTTATCATGTAGAAATTTTGAGCATATAACCAGCAAGTTACATATGTTATATTGACGTTTCGGCTTGTCTACATTTGGTATATGCATATTAATGAAGCTATTTGTATCTATATTGTTTCCCCATGTATCCAGACAAAATATCTCTAACTGTTTACTTGAGTGGATAGGTATATCTTTTAACTTATTATGTAATTCAATTAGAAGAGGTTTCTTTTTACGTCTCCAGTATAAGTTTTCGCACAGGTGAGTAAGTGTATCCAATGAGTTAACTATATCATTTTCTTGAAGGGATCTTGATTTTAGCACAAATTTACCCGCTAGATATGCCCGACGAACGAACATAGGTTGTAATACTACTTCTGCCTCCATGGCATGAATAGGTGTACTTTTAATAAATCCACCTATTATCCGCATATATTGATTTTGTACCTTATCTAATTTTGCCAAGTTGCTTTTACTACTACCATCGTATAAAAAACAAGCATAATCAATACGACTTCTAACAATAGCTATATATAGACGCCTCAAGTGGCAAGGATGCATACCCCACCCTGCACCAGCTAAGATTTTAAAAATATTAACAAATTTTAGTGCTTTTTCTCTGATTTCGTTAATGTGCTTTGACCATCGTAATCTTTGGTCTAGCCAGACACCTAAATACTTAACACATGGAACTATTTGAAGTACATTACTATTAATAAAAAGCTGAGGATTCCCTATAATTTTCCCATTTTTGAATACACAAACTTTACTTTTGTTATTTGAAATTTCTAACCCTAAATCCATCACTAATTGCTGAAATACGTCTAAACTGGACTGAAGTCTTCTCACACCTTCATAGACATTAGCGCAGTTAATATATAATATGAAATCGTCCGCATATTGGGTTATGTGTATATTTGCCTCTATACTTTTACATATCTCTATAGTCGCCACGTTAAAAAGTAACGGGGATAGAGGATCCCCTTGTGCCAAGCCTCGATTCGTTGTTCTACTTTTATTTTCACCTTCAGTTGCTATTTTAAGATGTCTTTCCTTTAAAAACATCCATAAATATTGACATATTTTACTTCCCACTTTTAACTGATCTAACTTATGTAGTAATTTAATTACATCCACATTATTGTAGGCATTATCAATATCTATGAAACAGCACATGGTATACATATTTCTAGAAAATCCAATTTGTATCCTAGTAACCAAGCTGCTAAGACAGTCAACACAGCTTTTAGTTTTTCTGAAACCCAATATGTTGTTCGAGAACCTGTTATTTTTTTCTAGATACCATTCGAGTCTCCTATTTAAAATTATATGAAAAACTTTGCATAAACAGGATATCATGGAAATGGGTCTTATCGATGATATGTCGTTTGCATCTCGTCCTGGTTTTGGGACAGGGATAACACTTATGTCTCGCCATTGTCTAGGCACAAACCCTGTACATAAAACATGGTTATAGATAGCCAGCAAAATCCTTATGCCATTCGGGGGTAAGTGTCTGATCATAGAGTAAGAAACACCGTCGCATCCGGGAGATGTATCCTTATCTTTAATACATTTCACCAGCTCCTGAATGGAGATGTCTACCTCTAAGTTGCCGTTGCTGTGTGCAAATAAAGGTGGTTTAGGCGAGACGTAGTCGGGAGTAAGATTATGCAATAGTCTAGAGGCCTTCTCCTTATCTATATGATTCCTAGTTGTCCTATAACCTTTAATCCATTTCATTTTTTTCCACATATCAGAACTTGAGACAGTTCCATCAACAGACGAACAGAACTGTTGCCATTCACTACGTTTAACTTGACGTAATAACTTTTGAGCTTCTCTTATTTTATCCTGTAATGTGGTTAAATTAACAGGGGTTGGGTTACGTCTGAATTTTCCTAACGCTAATCTACGCAATGCTACTGCTTTAGACAACTCACTATTCCAATAAGGTTTAGGTTTAAAGTTTGACTCCGGAGATTGGTTTATTTTAGTTACTGGGATGTGTATTTCTGCCGCTGTGTTTATATAATCTATAAATGTGTTATAAGCTTTCTGAGGATCGTCATGAGGATGATGATTAGAAAACATGTCTCTCAAACATGTACTATATGCCTCCCAATTAGCTTTCTTAAAGTTTCGCTTGGTTATTACTTTATTTTCCATATAGTCTTCGGTGATAATTTTGATGATCAGATGATCGCTTCCAAGTGTTTCATTAGAAACACTCCATTTAAATTTCAGTGCAATATCTGAGGAAATCAATGAGATATCCGGTGAGGACTCCTGAAGCCTACCATTAACTAATTTTAACCGTGTACTATGGCCATCATTAAGTGTAACATAGTTACTGTCCACTAATCCATCCCACACTTGGATTCCCCTACTGTCTGTCTTGTGAGACCAGTTTGTGTGGTGAGCATTCAGATCACCGATGATTAAAGTTTTCCTATTAAAAGCTGAAAATATATGGTTCCAGTCCCTTTGATTAGTTCTTACAGCCGGGGGGCAATAAATCATGATTATATTTTCTAATGAAGGGTAGTTAAAAATTTTAACATGTACTACTTCTATACCCGCGTTAATCGACTGAAGGTTACCTATTTGCGCTTTTATCGTTTTATGCACCGCTATAGCTACTCCACCGTATGAGTCTAATCGGTCCCTACGAAATATATTATAATTACTAATCTTAAGGTTGCTATCTATTTCCAACCATGTTTCTGCTATACCAGCAATGTGTACTTTATCTTGTATTAGTAATTCGGATAAGGCATGTAATTTCGGACGTAGGCTTTGGGCATTCCACTGTATAATATTCAATTGAACCAATTTGTTTTTACAATCCATTAATTAAATTCAAAATTAATTGTAGACAGGGCGAATCAGTTATGTTTTCCACTACCAGTAATATCAGCCACTCTATACATATTTTAACAACGTTTTTAAATTTTGTTTGTAAGGTACCGTTCTTCACAAATATTATTTCTTTTACTTTCATCAACAACTCACTAAAAGTAGGTTTTTCTTTCTTTTCGTCTGCGGTTTGGCGTTCTTCCCCATGGCGCACTGTATCCTCGTCAACTAAAGATATGTCCGACTCATTTGCTACGTCATGATTCCACTCTGAAGCTTCGTGCTCACGTTTCCTGTCTATCCTCTTTTTAAATCTATTGCGTCTTTGCTTACCAAAACCTACGCGGCTTTCCGTAATTTCTGGGTCTTTTACCACCTCCGCAAAGCTGATTATCTCCTCCTCAGGGATGTCAGCTACATAGGGATAAGCTTGGTAAAACTCCTGACTTTTTTCCTCTGCCATTCTCTCTGGAGAGGGTGTCACATACATGGTTAGGGCTACTTTGTAAGTGCAGTTAAACTCTGCCATTATTTCCCGGATCTTTTTTTCTTTTATATATGTTGGGCATATTTTGGCTAGTGCCATATGATTACCGTTACAGTTTATACATTTATATGCTTTTGTGTCACAATTCTCATGGTTTTCTCCACATTTGGGGCATGTTATTTTATTAGCTGGGCAAGTTTTATTAGAATGACCTAACCTCCAGCATCGGGAGCACTGCGACACAGGGTAAACGTATGGGAAAACTTTAATTCTTAATCCCTCGGTATATACATATGGGGGTAAAACATTTCCTTTAAAACATAGCCTCATTGCTTCACTAGGGCACCATCCTGCTTTGATGTTATCTCGTCGATTTAACCTCTTTACAGCGATTAGCTCCGCATTCCCTGTACCTGTTATTTTACTTAGTATCTCCTTCTCTTCTAATTCTAAATCCACATCTTTAATAACTCCATAGGAAAAGCCCACCTCTAATTCCTTATTGAATCTCCATCCCTTCTTAATAAGGTCCTCACAACTGCAGAGTTTGTCGACTTCTCGTTCGTCCTCAAATAGTAGTCGCACTCTGAACGGGCTAAGATATTTAACTTTAATCACGTTATTAATTTTCCACGTGTTGAGTAAGCGAGCCAACTCGAATGCTTTAGGAAGTTTATCCTTACACGAAATTGTAACTTCAAAACTCTTGTCCTTGTTTACTTTATGCTCATTATACTGCTGCCGTGATTTCTTTTCCTTTCCTTTTACTACTGACCACTCTTCTTCAGAATCGCTTTTTTCTCGACTTCTTTTTAGGTTTACCTTCTCACTCTCCTCGTCATGTACGGGTAATGACTCCATTTCATAAGGTACGTTTAAATCATCATTATTCTCGCTAACAGGTAGTGTATTCATGTCTCAGTGTGCTGTGTATTAAGTACACTAGCACCCGGCCGACCCGGCGTCGCAGCGGTGGTCCGCGGCCGCCCGGCAATCCCCTCACTGATCACGCACACTCACAAACCACTAACAAACAATCTTTGCGCTAGATAAGTCACGACACGGGTTCCTCGTACGCGTGCCGATACGAGACTGTGGTATTATTTTCAATACTTTTGCAATTTGCATAATGTGACTTCATTCTTGCCACTAGCTTATGGCCTCCTTGTTACATATTTTGCACTAGCCGTGCCCGCGAATTCGTCCGCGTGGAATAGTGTCTTTGGGTAGCAATTTTAATTATTTCAAAAATAAGACACATACATATAAATACTTTAATGATCTATTTGCAGTGTTTAAGTAGGTAGAGCTATATTTCCATGCAGACTTTCATCCCCTATACACTTTTCTTATTTTACACCCTAGAGGGTAAAACTTTTTTTTTTTTTTAATCTTTATTTATTGAAAGGGAGTTTGTTCACAATGAGAACATGTCACTCCCATAAGGTAAATCACAATTTTACGACAACTTAATTAAATTTTAATCAACAATGGGTTTTGATGCCAAATTGGCCCATCCTGTACAGTATCTTGGCTTCTCTCGAAGTAGGAGAAGCCAAGACACTGTTACACCAGCCAACACATCTTGGTGGTATGTCAAATTCAAACATTATTGCGTATTGTCTGAGAGCTTCGTTCCGAGTACATTCCACAAGTATATGGTGTACGTCCTCTATCCTCTGACACTCACTGCAGTTAGGGGAGTTGACTTTGCCCATCATAAATTTAAACTTATTTAAAGGGATATGCCCGGATCGAAGCCTCAGACTCGTGACAATATCATTCCTCCCCATGTCGGTCTTATCAAACCAAGGGAACAACGGTAATGTCGGTTGAATGGTCTTGTACCAAATGCCTTTCTGAAGTGATCTTTCATCAAAATATTCTGACCATAGTTTATGACACCTTTGCTTAACGATGCCTAAGAGATTAGAATAATAAGGCAAGCAATAGTATGGTATACCTTCGATGACAGCTTCTTTCGCCAGTCTATCTACTTTTTCATTATCTTCGAGGCCGACATGGGAAGGAATCCATTGTATCGTAACGTTTTTTCCTATCGTTTTGAGTGAATCAACGCACCTAATAATATTATATGCCAGTGGAATACCTCGACGCAAAAGTATACACTTCTCCAAATGTTGCAGAGAACTTTTTGAATCACTAAAAATAACAAATTTATCGTAGTTTATAGATTCTATATATGATATGGCTTCAGATATGGCAATAAGTTCAGCATTCATAATATAAATTTGACAATGAATACAAAATTTCATATAACATCCATTTTGTGGATCAAAAAAGGCAGCCCCTATTCCATGTTTAGTTATTGAACCGTCTGTAAATAATTTATAATAACCTTCGTAATTTTCGTTCAATAAATTGTTAACTTTCTCATACAGAACCTGTGGGTTATAAGATCGTTTAGCTTTAGGTATATCACTGAGATGACAAATAACGTTGAGCTTTATATTACTTAGCCAGGTATTCAAGTTAAACATTTCAAAGTTCTGGCTAGAGTGAACTGGTATCGTTTTAAATGTATTATGAATATTTACTAATAAGGGTTTCTTCTTACGTTGCCAATACGAGTGATTAGAAAGCTCAGAAAGTTTTTCCAATTCAGGTATCAGAGGGTTGTCTTGTAATGATTTAGACTTCAACCAGAATTTACCTGCTAAATAGTTTCGACGGATAAAAAGTGGTTGCAAACATAGTTCTGATTCCATAACATGGATAGGGGTGCTCTTAATGAATCCACCTATCACTCGCATAAATTGGTTCTGAACTTTATCTAATTTTGACGTATGTGTTAGACAACTATTATCATACAGATAAGACGCATAATCCAAACGACTTCGAGCCAACGCAATATATAATCTTCTCAAATGTGAAGGGTGTATGCCCCAATTAGATCCACTTAGTATTTTAAATATATTTATATATTTCAAGACATTTGCCCGGACTTCATTAATATTTTTTGCCCATGCCAACTTTTACCTCAAGGGTGTCACTTTAAATGTCATATTTATTAATGGCGTACAACCAACAGCCTAAAAAATAAGTTTAAAGCTTCTAGCTCCAAAATGACGCTACTTCCATACAACTTTTAATCCCCCCCTTTCAACCTTTTTCGCATTAAAAAGTAGCCTATGTTCTTTCTCAGGCTCTAGTCTATCTGTTTACCAAATTTCATTTAAATCAGTTCAGTAGTTTTGGCGTGAAAGACCGATAGACAGACAGACAAAGTTACTTACGCATTTATAATATTAGTAAGGATTTAACTCTACTAGATTTTAGCAGCCTCACATCCGGAACTTCAATGTAGTGATTCCAAATATTGTATTCTTTCTTCCACCAGTGGGGATGGAAGGTGCATAGGTCATACATGTTGATATAAGGATATAAGGAATACAGGTCAATAAAATAAATAAAGCTGTATAGCTTGGAAAAATAACAAAATCACTTAAAAATTAAAGGTTTTTGACACTTTGTGTGCAAAAACAAGTTCTAAAGGAACGAAACACACATTCAAGATGTCAAGTGTCAATGTCAAAGACGC
Organism: Notodonta ziczac; assembly: GCA_918843915.1. Lineage (NCBI taxonomy): Eukaryota > Metazoa > Arthropoda > Insecta > Lepidoptera > Notodontidae > Notodonta > Notodonta ziczac. The sequence continues at coordinate 97,119 of OU974053.1, forward strand.
GATCTGTGTAGAATGCGTTCCGATCCACGCAATATCCGCTAATAAAAATCGAAAAAATCAATATAAATCAGTGTTTTAAACATAAATAAATCATAGTATGTAAGCATGTAAAAAAAACAGGAATTAAACATCAAATCATTGATTAAAACGAATAAATCAAAAAAATCATTTATTATTTCCATTTTCTGATTTTTTTGCAACCCTGCAGTAAACTGAATAGTAATTGTTCATATTATTATTTTTCATTACTCATACTCGGAAAGTAGCTCTGAAGTTGCCTGAGGAGCGGGTTGAAAGTAATACTTTTCCGCCCTAGGGAGAATCGCTTTCAACTGACAGCTGTCAATTTTTTTAAATAAACTAGTTCCATTTTCACATTTCTATGGAACCATGTTCCAACTTTTTCTACAGTCACTCAATTAGAGCGCCATGTTAAATTGAAATAACATAAAGTTAAGTAATAATTAAAGAATTTATATATTTATAAATGACTTAATTATAATTTAGTTTCAACAATTTCTTTAAAATAACATAGATTTGGGCAAATACTTCCTTGTATTATTTCTTTAGCCAATTCCTGTTTTTATTTTTACTTCCTTGTATTCGTAATGAAAAGCACAATGTTTACCTCGGGTGAAAGACTTATTTTGTCCCTCGATCTATTGGCGCCCTCGCTACGCTCAGGCGCCAATCCACGGCTCGGACGAAAATAAGTTACATTAACCCCTTGTGTAACAATGTACTATTACACTCATAGATAGCGTTAGCGTCAACTTAACTCTCGCAATCGTTTTTTTTCCAAGCTTTGTACAAGTACTGTGCCAATAACTGTCAGACCGTTGTACTCAATGGTTACATGTCAAGGGCAGAAGGTACATATCCCGTCGGGAGATCCACTCCTATATAAGTATTTATTAATGACATAGCTACATGCTTCCATAATTATAGAATTTTACTTTACTGATGACATGAAAATCCTGAGTAACATTCCATCTGTCATGGACGCTCTTTACTTGCAGCTAGATCTTGATACGTTGCAAAAGTAATGTTTCTAAGTGCCTGTTCGTTTACTCGTATACGTAACTCAATCGTTTATGTCTACACTGTACAGACTGTCTTGCACCCCGATTGCCAGGGTTAATACTATCAAGGACCTTGGAGTCATCTTTGACTCTAAGCGCCTGTTTGATGCACACATTGTGAATAAATTTAATTTTATAATATCTACGTTGACCGCTTGGAAAGGATTACATTCAGTTTCGCTCTGCTATTTATCTGCCCAAGCCGTTGCAGAAAATTTCATATTCTCCCATTATATGAACGTAGACAAATAGCAGACATATCATTTTTATTCCGTTTAATGAATGGAACTATAGACATCCCTGAACTAGTGAGCAAAATTGGGCAGCGCGTACCACCTCCGTCTCTCCGAAGATCTCATCTCCACGAAGTCCTTCTCACCAGCATTTTTAAAATAGCAAGTTTTAAAATAAAATAAATAATAAAGACGATTTTCAAGTTTTCCTTGTAGCCCTTGGGTTTTATTCCTCTAACCAGTAGGTAGTAGGTATATCATTATTTAATTTGGTATTAGGTTCTTCTTGGGGCATTTAGTGTCTTGTACAACAGAATCCCTTTTTGACGTCTCTGAAATTAATGTCACATGCGGTCGAGACAGGTTTACGTCAAGAATGAAACACCCGAACATCGTTCGATACACATTTATTCCAAACTTATACTACGATAACAAACAGCGATTGTAAAGAGTAACATGGTCTACGACACTAGATAGAATTTAACGATAGAAAAATAAAGATCAGGTAGAGACTAGACTAACTACAGTATAATCACAATACAAGCGGCGGCTCGCGGCTCGCGGCTCGGGGCCCGCCCAGATCATAGTCTTGGGGACACTCGATATTTCCGTTCACAAATCATCGAGACCGATACAGAGCACAGATGTCACTACACGTAGGCACCAATTATTTTTAAATTTAACTATGTTTTGCCAATATCGGCTGTTCCTATTTCGTTCGATTGCTAATTTGCTACAGTCTAGAAAGTACATAATTACAATCGAAGCGAATTGATATCAAATATCTAGTACCTACACTTCCTCTGTGGACAATATATTTTACTAAAGGTAAGTAATAAAGTAATATTTTGTGAGTGATGATGAACCGGCGACCATTGTACATCGAATACGAGAGATTTTGTCGAGGAACCGTTCAATGCGTTAGATCTACATATATGACAAACATAGAACCGCTGCACTAATTTACTTTCAACAGTAACATCACTAAGTCGACGAAAGGGTTTTTCTTATACTGATACATGGAATTGATCGAAGTGAATGGAATGTGCACCAGGGGTTTCACTCGTCCGAGTCGAGGTCCGAGTCGTCGGGCGGCGCGGGCGCGGCGGGCTCCGGCACGTCCTGCTCCGGGGCGGCGGCGGCGGGGGCGGCGGGGGCGGGGGCGCGCGGGGCCGCGGGCAGCAGGCGCGGCGCGGCGGCGCGGCGGCGCGGCAGCAGCAGCACGCAGGGCGGCAGCTCCAGGTCGATGGTGCCGCACGACGAGGACAGCCGCGCCGCGCCCACCGCCACGCGCACGCCGCGCGGCACCGTGCCGCCCGCCCCCGCCCCCGCCGCCGCCCCCGCCGCCGCCGCCGCGCGCGAATTGAACTCGAGCGTCTGCGCGTGGCGGCGGCAGCCGCGCGCCGCGCCCGCCACGCGCCACCACCAGTAGGCGCCGCCCGCGCCCACCGTCTCGTACGGACTCTCCTGCATGAACACGTTTACACGCTACTCGTTTCGGTTCCGTAGTTTCCGGTCGCTCCGGCCCGGTTCGGCCGGGCCGAAGTCGCCGGTATCGACGGGACCCAGTACGAAATATCTCCGACGTAGGAATTTCTAGTGCGACGCGTCCGCTTCCGAGCCCGACCTTTCGGTCGGGCCGGAGGCGACGCGAGGCGGGCGGTCACCTGGGCGGCGGCTGGCGGCGGCCGCGGCGGCCAGCACGCGCCCGCGCCGCTCGCGTACACGCCCACGTTGGCGTACCTGCCACCACACCTCCGTTGAATCATACCGACTGGGAGAGGTCATCAGACACGGGCGGGGTCGTAGTAAACAAGGAGTGACTCACGGGGGCTCATGACGGAGATGGAGGCGGGCGCAGTAGGCGGCGGGCGGGGCGGGCGGGGCGGGCGGGGCGGGCGGCGGCGGCGGGGCGGGCGGCTCCGCCGGCGCGCAGCATCAGGCGGGCCGCTCCACCACGCACACGCCCGCGTACGAGCGGCCCAGCGCCATGGCGGCGGGCAGCAGCGTCCAGGCGTCCGCGGCCGGGTCGAACACCTCCACGGAGTCCAGGTTGGCGGCGCCGTCGTCGCCGCCCACCACGTACAGGCGGCCGTCGTGCGCGGCCACGGCGGCGTTGCGGCGCGCCGCGTGCATGGGCGGCGCCGGCGCCCAGCCGCCCGCCCCCGCGTCGCCGGGCCGGAAGCGCTCCACGGAGCGGCGCACGGCGGGCCCGTCGTGCCCGCCCACTGCGTACAGCGCGCCCTCCACCACGCCCACGCCGCAGCCCGAGCGGCGCGCCGACATGTCGGCGGCGGGCTCCCAGGCGTCGGCCGCCGGGTCGTACCGCTCCACGGTGTGCAGGCACTGCCGGCTGGCGCCGTCGTAGCCGCCCACGGCGTACAGCCGCCCGCCCAGCACGGCCACGCCCACGGACGAGCGGCGCGTGGACATGCCGGCCACGGGCCGCCACACGCCCTCGCGCGTGTCCAGCGCCTCCGCCGAGCTCAGCCCCGTGGCGCCGTCGAACCTGCCGCCACTCGCCTGTAGCTCGGTGCTCGGTGCTCGCCAGTGGGCACTCCATATTGGAATGTGTATGGACGGACGGACGAATTTTGATGAAAACCAAAATCGCAGTATTACAGTTTTGTAATAGTACATTGTTTTCACAACACACACACAAGGGGCGAAAGTGACTTATTCTGTCCCGAGACGCCAATAGTTCGAGGGACAAAATAAGTATTTCACCCGAGGTAAACACTGTTTTTCATTACGAATATAAGGAAAGTAAAATCAAAAACAGGAATTAGCTAAAGAAATAAAACAAGGAAGTATGAACAATACTCTACAACTCGAAAAAACAAATGAAGATCGGATTGCCGCCTATTTTAAAAGCCTAAAGTAAAAGTAAAAGTAGCCGTGAAAGTTGCAGTAAAAGTAGCAGTAAAAGTTGCAGTGAAAGTAGCATTAAAAGTTCTAAAGTTCACTTCCACTTCCACTTCCACGTCCACGTCCACTTCCACTTCCACTTCCACGTCGTCTTCCACGTCCATTTCCACTTCCACTTCCTCTTCCACGTCCACTTCCACTTCCGGTCGGTCGGTCGGTCAAGTCGGTTAAAAATATGATGGTTACTTGTTACAGCCCAAACCCAAACTAAGCGACGCTTTATGGGTACCGTACAATGGACGGCAAAATAGGCGGCAAACAAATAAAGATCAGATATCTTTATTTGTTTCGAGTTGTAGAGTATTGTTCATACTTCCCTTGTATTATTTCTTTAGCTAATTCCTGTTTTTGATTTTACTTTCCTTGTATTCGTAATGAAAAACACAGTGTTTACCTCGGGTGAAAGACTTATTTTGTCCCTCGAACTATTGGCGTCTCGGGACAGAATAAGTCACTTTCACCCCTTGTGTGTGTGTGTGTGTGAAAACAATGTACTATTACAAAACTGTAATCCTGCGATTTTGGTTTTCATGAAAATTCGTCCGTCCATCTATACACTTTCCAATATGGAGTGCCCACTCAACCGAGCCGTGCCAAGGACCGACAAACAGCGAATCAAAGGAGAGGCGCCCCACTCACCCGCCGACGGCGTAGATGGTGTGTCCGATGACGGCGACGCCGAGCGTGGAGCGGCGCGCCACCAGCGGCGGGCCCGCCGCCCACGAGTCCGTCGCCACGTCGTACACGTCCACGCTGCGCACGCGCAGGGTGCCGTTGAACCCGCCCACCGCGTACACCTTGCCCTGCACGGCGGCCAGCCCGGCGCGGCAGCGGCGCGCGGGCAGCGCGGCCGCGGGCCGCCAGGCCGCCGCGTCCAGGTGGAAGGCCTCCACGTCGCGCACGGCCTTGGGCGCCTGGCCGCCCGCCACCAGCAGCAGGCGCGGCGCGCGCGGCGGCTGGCGCGGCCGCGCGCGCGCGCACGCGGCCGCGGCGGCCAGGCGCCGCTCCGGCCGCATCAGGTGGAAGGACAGCGCCTCGATCAGCAGGTCCTTGACCCGCAGCGGCGCGCTGGCCAGCGGCTCGGCGGCCGCGCGCGCCACCAGCGCCTCGCGCGCCAGCAGCGGCAGGCGCACGTGCTCCAGCAGCGCGCCCAGCGCGCCGCGCCGCGCGCCCGGCTCGTGCTGCGCCCAGCGCACCACGGCGTCCAGCACCGCCTCCTCGTCCGGCACCTGCGGCCCGCGCGCCGGTCACGCGGCGCCCGAGCCCGCCGTCGGGCCCGGGGCCGACACTCACACTGATGCGGTCGCTGTCCAGCAGCTGCGCCAGCACGTCCGCCGACAGCGCCAGGAACTCCTCGGTCTCCACCACCTGGCGGACACGCGGCGGCGGGTGAGTCGCGCGGGGAGCGGGGGGCGGGAGCGGGGGGCGGGGGGGGGGGCGGGGCCGCTCACCTCGACGAAGCGCGTCTCGATGTAGCGCTCGGCGCAGGCGCACAGGTCGCGGCACGCGTGCAGCTCGGCGAAGGCGCGGATGCCGAGCGCGTTGTCCGGCGCCAGCGCGCCCGCCAGGAACGCGCAGCTCGCCTCGCGCACGCCGCTCACCTGCAGCAGCGACGCCGCCGACAGCAGGCTCTGCCGCGACACACGCACCGCGGTCACCACACGGACTAGCACACTGTCCGGTCCTAGTTAAAACTGACGCGTAAGTCGCACAGAGAGAGAACCGATTCGACTCCGAAACCTATCAGGGTAAAGACCGGGGGACGCTGAAATCGTTACTTGAACGTTATCCTCGGTGATGACCAGCGACTCGGGCGTGTAGACGTAGTCCACTATCGCCTCCAGAGCCTGCGGTTCCACGTTCTGAAACGAACGCAAAAACTCCAGTTGAAGCCCGCGGCACGCGTGCCAAATGTGTAATGGCATCGCAAATGAGCGGCCGCGCACCTGGATGGTGACGGTGGGCTGCGTGCGCTCGTCGAACTGCGTGAACATGGCGGCGAAGTAGGGCGAGCAGGCGGCCAGCACGGCGCGGTGCGCGGGCAGCGCGGCGGCGGGCGCGGCCAGCGCGGAGGGCTGCGCGCGCAGGCGCACGTCGCACAGCAGCGCGCCGCGCCGCAGCCGCGCCAGCGCCGCCAGCAGCCGCGCCGCGTGCGCCGCGCCGCCGCCGCCCGCGCCCGCCGCCGCGCGCTGCGACGACTCGTCCAGCGACGACTGCGACGCGCACCGCACCAGCATGCTGGACACGCCCCAGACAACATCACACTCCGCCGCCGCGCCGCGCCGCGAAGGAGAGTAATGTGTTTATCAGCCTATGTATGTATGTATGTAGCTTTATTCCTTTGTGGCACTCTAGAGACTAAATACGTGGGCTGAGATTCTTAAATAAATCGATTAGTCTTAATCATGAGAGTTCCATTAAAGGCAGGACAGTAATTTAAATTTTTAATTCAATATAAAAACTTAAAAGAAAAAACCGGACAAGTGCATGTCAGGCCATGCACAATGAAGGCTTCCGTACCCATTTCAATGGCGAACATTTATCGTATCTATAACTAAAGTAGTGATATATAAGAAACAAAGTTGGATTGAGTTTATTCAGATAGATGGGAATCAACTTTGCTTTAACTTGATTGGCTGTTTTATACACTTAGGGTTGAGGTTTTCCAAAATTCTTCCTTAGTGGTTACTTACGGTATAAAAGTTACCTTCTGTCAAAATTTCATGATTCTAACACCAGTGGTTTGGGCTGTGCATTGTTTTTTTGCTATGATAGGTGAATTTGTAAAAAGTTACAAAATATGCTACATAAAAGGCTGTCCAAATCTTTTGATTGCATTGACTTAGAAGCCTCATTTTTTTACATCCCCAGGTAACCATAGCATTTGATATCAATTTTAACTTGATAACTATTGTTTCCGCGACAAAGGGTCTTGACAGAGAGACTAGAATTGTCTGAAATAATAGCTCTTTAACAGTCGGGACCTCTTACAGACCCGCTCAAATCCGTGCAATAATGGGTCCTGACTGTTAAAGGATATTACTTAACAGAATCCTAGACTACTGGACTTGTTTTCTTCTTTTAAGTATTAATTTAGGAAGTCCTAAAAGTGGTATAATTATACATATATGATAGCGCGACTACTTTTGTAAATTGTTAAATGTTAAAATAAAATTGATTTGTGAACATTTTAGAAATTAGAATAACCATTTACAGTATTTAATTATATTATCATGATTGTTTATAACATTATCATGGAACTGTAATATAATTCGTATTTGTGAACAGAGTTTGTTCAATTGATTGTCTTTTATTATAAGGTAAAACCATTGTGTATTTCTAAAATACTATTTTTGTATTAGTAATTAATTTTATGATTTTTCATGTTTAAGGAAACGTTTTTATAATTTATTTAATATTTAATAGCTGCAGTCACTGCGGATTATTGTATTGACTTTCAACTACCGCTTCATAAGTTGTTGTATTGACTATTTGTATTTAAACGGCTGTTAGTCCGTAATAAGGACATTCTGTTGTGAGCTGCGATACGGTAAAGTTCTCTTGGAATAAAACAGGTTAAAGTATATTAAGGTATTTCCATTATGGATCCTGCACCTTTTACATCAGAAGAAAGAAACGAAAATCACGCCCTAATGATCAGCTCGATCCCGGAATTTATTCACCTACTCTGCTACCACCCCGCAATTTACACTCAAATGAAGTAAACCTATTGCGACGGCAATTTGATATATTGGAGCGATTGCTACTTCAAAATGGTACATTCAATCGCCAGGTCAACTATAAAATTAATGATTTTATTTACCCGGGTTTGTCGTTAATGACTATCGACTTACTATAGAAGAATGGTGTAAGAAAGTGGTTTCACTAATTGAATTTTCATGAAATTATTCATATTGTTACTACGCTGGACTCAGTTTCTTTTGAAATCGATATTCATTTAGTTGATTATTTTCCTTAAGATGTTACTTGGAAGAGAATGTTTAAAAATTCCCGGTATTAATATCACAATTACCGAAACTGGTATCAACATCGAAATAAGTTTTAGTATTTCATTTGTCGAAAGAAAAACCCATTTTAATGCCATTGATACCAATCTCTCAAAAAAAAAAAAAACATCTGCAGTCTTTGGCATGAATTTTTCATCTTCAAGAAGGGTTAACACTAAGAGTTGTCTATTCCCCTAAACACCCAAGACCCCAGACCCCAGACCCAAGACCCCAGTAAAATTGTACAGAGGCGACCATACCGACTTTCACCAATTTGATTGATTTTCGGGAGCTTAACATGCAGACTGTTCGGAACCATTATCCTCTTCCTCTAATTCAGGACCAAATTCAGGACAGACTTTGTAATGCTAAATTCTTCACCTCACCTCCCTTGCCATACAGAGCGCAGCTGTGCGAAGGTTGCTTTTGCCTTGGCGATTCTCGAAGCGATGTCCTCTTCGGTCCCTCCAGTTTCCGACACTACGCTACCGAGTTAAGTGAATTTGTGGACCCTTTCTACAGCCTCTGTACCAATGAGCAACGGCGAAGAGCTTGTCGCCCCGCACCTCATTTCCTGGGTCTTCCGGGTGTTGATTTTCAGTCCCATCTCCTTTGCCTCTCGTCGTAGGTCGTCCAGCTTGTCTTGCATGTCCGTTCTTGTGCCACTCAGCAGGCATAGGTAATCGGCATAATCCAGGTCTTCCAAGACGCTGGATAGTTCCCACTCTATGCCGCGACGCTTGTTACATAATGTATTGCACATGACTCCATCGAGAACAACAAGAAATAGGCGAGGTGAGAGAAGACACTCCTGTCGTACGCCCGCATGTACCAGTATATCCTCCGAGACGAGGCCGTCGTGTGTCCCTCTGCTGTATACTAACGCATCATCGGTATACTAACGCGCAATGAATAATGCCTTAGGCGATTATAAAGACTCCATAGCAATTATAACATGTAGGACGTACTCACTCCGTGACAGACTCGTGAAGAAGGATTTCAGCGAATAAATTTAGTTTCAGACAGATTTTATAAAGCTGGTTTCTCGATTAATTTACCGAAATGCAAATTTATGAAAAAAATCTATGGAGTTTTTGGGTTGTATCATCGAAAACGGTTATGTTAAGGCCACTCCCCTCAAAATAAATGCTCTTAAAAATTCATGCCCCTCAAAACCTGAAACAGTTGCGGCAATTTAACGGGTTTATAGGATATTTTCGCAGAATCATTCCAAACTTTTCACAATTAATGTCTCTTCTGTACCAGTTAACGAATAAAGACGTAAAATTTGAATGGACCCCATATCACAAAACCATAAGGCAAAGTAATTGAGTACCTGATTTCTGAACCAATATTATCAATATTTAATTCTGAGTTACCAATCGAAGTCAACACAGATGCCAGCTCCATTGGATATGGGGCAATGCTCACCCAAATCGATGACAACCGCCGTAAAGTTGTTAGTTACTTCAGTATGCGAACTACAGAAACTGAATCTAGGTACCATTCTTATGAATTGGAAACTTTAGCAGTAGTAAGGGGCTTTAAACCCAATAATTAACATAATTAATTAAGTACCAAAGACCCATCATGGATTATTGTTGAACAAGAAGACGATAAGGAATTATTTTTTTTAAATTAGAAATGCAATAATACGCAAAATAGATTATTGTACTAAATATAAAATCAATGATAATCTTCTAATGATCACAATTGAGAACAAACAAGGCAATTCACTCAGTCGGATTGTTGTACCAAGTTCCCTTATACTTAACCTGATCAATTGTTATCACGATTCTCTCTTACATGCAGGCTGAGAACGAACTCTTGAAAAAATAGAGAATAATTCTGGTTTAAGAATATGACTAAACGGTTTCGATCATTTTGCGACAGATGTTTGCAATGTAAAATAGCTAAAGAGCCTTCAGGCAGAAAACAAATTTCTCTTCACTCTATTGACAAATTAAGGATACATTTCATACTTTGCATGTGAATCTTCTTGAACACTTGACAGGTTGTGACAAAAAATCATATGCTTTTGTTGCAATCGATGTAATTATTCATCCATTGCGAGACAAAACTACCGATCTCATTTTAAAATAATTACAAGACATTATTAACCTATTCAGAACACTTAGCAGAATTATCTCGGACAGAGAACCAGCCATTAAAAAGATACAGGACTTTTTCAAGTCTCAGTCATCACGCAATAGCTCGTGGAGTCCCTAGGGGAAATGGACAAGCACAGGCTTATGCACACAATTAGGAGTCACCGGTAGCGCAAACTCAAAATAGCACTTGAATTATCAAGTTATGTCAGCTACAGCTTGCTATTAATTGCACTCAATCCAAAGCAACTGGCCATTCTCCTCTGGAACTTTTAATAGGTAAACAGTGCTCCCCTCTTTGTTATTCTCAGATGACCCTTATAGAGAAGTTAGTTAATAAAGAGGAACTACGCCAAGAAGCTGCTGTCAGAATAGCCGAGCAATCTGCCAAGAGTAAGACACGCTTTGACTCAAAATGTGCACGAATCACTCCCTTTCAATTAAATGATTTTGTTCTTTGTAAGGATACTAAATGGTCTAGAAACAAATTGGGTCCGAAGTTTCTGGCCCCCTATCAAAAAACCAATTAGATATTAATCGATATGAAGTCAAGAGTCTTAAACAGAAACATAGAAAAAATGTGTGAAAAAAAAAAATGTTAGGCCAGTTTCTACACCAAAACTATCATCAGACATGGATAGTGACCGTGATAGCCAGAATTGAGTAGCCGCTCATTGAAGTAATACAATTTAATTTAAACAGCCACTTGTCACAGGAACCTTTGAGGTGTTCTTCAGACAACTGGGCTACCGCCCGATTTTTCGTATTGAGCCTGAAAACTGAGTACGATTAAAATATTTGGTATGCCACTTGTCTGTACGGGCTGGATATAACCAGCTTAGTCTGACAACTGGGCAATATTGGATAGCTCCTTACGCCACTTGTTTGTACGGGCTGGACAAAACCAGCTTAGTCTCACAACTGGGCAATATTGGATAACTCCTTACGCCACTTGTTTGTACGGGCTGGACAAAACCAGCTTAGTCTCACAACTGGGCAATATTGGATAACTCCTTACGCCACTTGTTTGTACGGGCTGGACAAAACCAGCTTAGTCTCACAACTGGGCAATATTGGATAACTCCTTACGCCACCTGTTTGTACGGGCTGGACAAAACCAGCTTAGTCTCACAACTGGGCAATATTGGATAACTCCTTACGCCACTTGTTTGTACGGGCTGGACAAAACCAGCTTAGTCTCACAACTGGGCAACTAAGAATTGAACTTTTATTTTCAAGACCAAAAATCATAATTATGATACAGAACTGCTCAGAGCGCGAGCAGTTTATCAGAACGGCCGTGATAGCGCGACTACTTTTGTAAATTGTTAAATGTTAAAATAAAATTGATTTGTGAACATTTTAGAAATTAGAATAACCATTTACAGTATTTAATTATATTATCATGATTGTTTATAACATTATCATGGAACTGTAATATAATTCGTATTTGTGAACAGAGTTTGTTCAATTGATTGTCTTTTATTATAAGGTAAAACCATTGTGTATTTCTAAAATACTATTTTTGTATTAGTAATTAATTTTATGATTTTTCATGTTTAAGGAAACGTTTTTATAATTTATTTAATATTTAAAAGCTGCAGTCACTGCGGATTATTGTATTGACTTTCAACTACCGCTTCATAAGTTGTTGTATTGACTATTTGTATTTAAACGGCTGTTAGTCCGTAATAAGGACATTCTGTTGTGAGCTGCGATACGGTAAAGTTCTCTTGGAATAAAACAGGTTAAAGTATATTAAGGTATTTCCATTATGGATCCTGCACCTTTTACATATATAATTATACCACTTACAAAATAAAACAAATAAGATGTAGACAAAACACTGTATGGATATCTCTCAACAACATTTGTAATGTACCCAGGAGTGGGACGTTAAAAGGGCTAAATTATATTATACTTGCTGTGCCCACGGACTTCGTCCGCGTAGTATTTAACGTAACAAAAATTTCGGGATTATCGGGATAAAAAGTATCCTATATGTTCATCCCGGTTATAAACTATCTGTGTTCCAAATTTCATTCAAATCCGTTCAGTAGATTTTGCGTGAAGGAGTAACAAACATACATACATACATACATCCATACTCACAAACTTTCACATTTATAATATTAGTAGGATAACATACTCATTATAATTAACTTTGAGGAATTTGTGACAATAGAGGTAAGTATAGTTAAAATGAATTATGGTCAAATTTGACAACAGGGCAACCACTAGCTTTTTAAAAAAAATCTTATATTCCAGAGATACTTCAAGTTTTTTTAACTAAACTATTTATATAATTCGTTATTTGAGCAAAAACTTTTACTACTTATATCATTGTAAATACACATTGTCTTACAGTTTTATTTCAAACCTGTATCGCATTCTGTCTCCATCACCCTCTGCGGCACTGTTGTCCACTTCGGAGCTGAAACAACCCTTCCAGTCAGATTACATTGTTTTTAACACGAAAAACAAAAGGAAAATATTTTGCCAATCAACTTCAGTACCTATATCATGTTCCATGCCAATCAATAACAAATAAATTTATCACACACATTACACTAATCATTTTCTTGGGAGCTTCCTGAGGGGTATCTACCGAGCGGTAGTGTGCAATATTGGGAAAACTAGACCCTTCACTTGTTGTGCGACCGGAGAGTGCAGCGGTGGGTACTCACAGGCCCCTGTCGCGGTCGCCGTCGGCGTTGCCCTCCATCGCGAACCGTCGCGGCCGCAGCTGTCGCTGGCGGGAACAACTGATTGCTTCGCCAACACTGCCGCTGCTGCACCAAGTTTATAAAGCTGCTCGCTATTTCACTTATTATCACGCTTGCAAGGATATCCCATCGTATGCAGTTTCTTCATACTACTCTTACTTGTGCAATACTTTATCGATGATAAACTGAGTATTTGTAAATAAAACTCCAATACCTAATTCACGCAAGATCCACAGATCCAATCCAATATCCAATGCCTATAAATTGGACTAAATAAACAAGACAAGCTAAGTTAATTAAACTGTCAAGTCAATGAGAAAATTGTGTGAAACCCAAACGTCAATCACTTGTGTTATTTTGTCAGTGTCATATCTGTATGTATCTATCAAGAAGCTTGTATACAACACTGGAGTTTATAGTCATGTTTTATTAAGTCTCCCATAAAAAAATATAAATATGGTTAAATACGGTTATAAGCATAAAAATACAATCACCCGTGAAACTTAATATTAGAGTTTGGTTTCCATTCAGTTCTGTAATTTTGTACAACACAATACATCGTTTAAATCACAAGAATACACTTTTATTTAAGCATAAACTAATTTAAATATTCGAAGTGGTTGAAAATCTTTGACAGATTGGCCATAGTGTCAAATTGAGAGTTCTATCAGTGCTGCTATAATATTAAAATAGAAGCTACCGACAATCAGGAAAAAGAAAGGTTGATATATTGTTTGTTTTCCATATTAAAAACTTAAGAGGTTTCAAGGGACACCCGGATGGAGCGAAGTTGCAATATCCGGAACTTGTGCAGAAACTTGTTATTATTTTTTATTATTTGTTATGTACAAAAAACCTGTATACACTTAACAAAAATAATCGTCGCGACACCACACTGTTCAATGTGAAATAGAAAGGCGCAACGAAAATAACTGGCTTGCTTTCTATAAGAGAGAGAGAGAGACAGACAGAGAAACACGCGCACGCCGCACGGCTTACAACTATAACAAAAAGTGTCGTTACAACTTTTGGTCTTAATTTTTTCCGTCTAGCCCCCTTTCGCAACGCGCGATAAAAAACTTCGTTCCAATAAATACTGAAGTCAAAAGTCAGTTCTCAAATTGACGCATATATAATTTGTAAATAAAATCCATTTAAAATCAGATACGAAAACCATGAACTTGCGAAATCTTGGCTCATCACACGTTAGTTTGGATTTTTTTGTGTTTATCGTGGCAATTTCAGATGAAGTGAGAGAGGGACAAAATATATACTTGAATGTAAGAAAACTTGTCTTCACTCCATAGTTCTACGGCAAACTCCAGTGTTATATATCAGCTTCTGGCGTACACCCCACAGACCAAGAATTTTATAAGTATGACAAGCTTCTTTCCACAGACCACATACTTTAAAATACTACGTAAAAGCTAGGTCACAGCTTTGTACACCCGTATTCACTCGTAATTATCTAAATACATTAATTTATGAGCTGTCTAAAGTTGCGTTTGGAAATAATAATAATTCTGACGGAATGCATTGCTAGCGAGTGGAAAAGCCAAAAACCTGATAATTGGCAAAAACGCACCTTAGCAATCATCTTCTGCAAATAATTTCGTTCAGAATGCATAGATGGCGCTAAATGGCATATATATAAACAATGCATGATGTACTATGCGATTCAAATGGGAATAGGATCGCCTTGGCGCCATATTGTAACGTCAAAGCTGTCAATTCTAACCAGTTAGGTAGGGTGAGCAAAACAAGATACTTTTTAAATAAAATGTATTTGCAAAGGTTGAGTGTTTACCAGTTTGGGTGTCGCGTGTTCGTGTGTATAAGGGCTGGTGTGTACAGATATCCTTTACCTTTTTTTAAAAAAAAAAAAGCGGTATGTTCCTTTTTAGGGTTCCGTAGTCCCTACGAGGAACCCTTATAAGATCATCCAGTCCGTCCGTCCGTCCGTCCGTCTATCCGTTCCGACTCGTCACAGGGTCATAACTTTGACAGTTTATGACGGATGTTGATGTAATTTGGTACAAATACTTTAAGAGTAGATCTCACTTTCAAAAATATAAAATGTAGCAAAATTACTTTTTTTACCTCCTCCGCCTCCAGTACCTTCCCGAACATCGAAAGAGGGGATTTTTTTTAGTTACCCCGTCGTGTCGGGTTTCATTGAAAAGGTCTTTTCAAATTAAATTGGTGTTTTCATACAACATTTTATTATCAAAAATTCCGTTTGCGAGATTTCTAACTTAGAAAGATTAAATCAAAATTTACGTAATAAATATCGACACTTCTTACATTTTTATGTTGCAGAAAGATGAATAAGATTATGCAGATGAAATTGGATACATTGTTAATAAATTCCAATTAAATAACAGCAATAAATGTATGTTTTATGTTCATTAGTCTATTTCTTAGTATTTAATTGCGTCGATAGATGACGGTTGTAGTATGTATACAACTTTAGTACCTAATTCAACCTGGGGTGTAATTTTAACCAGATTACCTTCAATGACTCGGAAGGAGTCGGAACCCTTCATTGTGCATGGCTAGACAAGCACTTGGCGAATTTTTACATCGGCGCCAAAAATGAAAATAGAAAAACTTTATGGTATGGTTTTAAAAAACGAATTATGACTTTAAATAATTTAATATTCTATTATCGAACATATTCGGAATAGGTATTTTCTACGCGATGTATAGAAACCAGCATACAGCTTGACATGACGATTAGTATTTTTATTTCTCATAGATTCGGGTTCTTACTACGATTAGGTACCTACATAATCGTTATCCTTATCCCAATGAACTATGTAGAAAGGCTACATCTGATCGTCCGATCATAGGATCTAAAGTAGGTACGTTGCATGCAAGGGTGCGGTGGTGGAAGCGAGATGCGGTGCGGGCTCCGGTGAGGGGTGCAAGGCCACTAGCGGCGGCGGGGGGGGGGTGCATCGATCTGCCAACAGCTGTGCGCGCCACACACCGGCCGGCGACTTTCACACCAAGAAAACTATAATAGTACTGCTTTCCGAAGACTTCTGAAATATAAAAAAAAACAATTATGCTGTTTTCTGCCACATTCTCTGGATGCCGCTAGTTTTCAAACGGTTTTTCTTGTATTTTTTATACAAAAGCTTAACGGTAGGCGTGTCTATATTTTAACCAAAAGAGATGCAGTGATCGGCAGGTCTATGTGTTAGAGTGCGAGAGAAATACCAGTGCGTGAGAAAGCTTACGTTGTTGCGCGATAGCGCCGGCGAATGCCATACCAGCCAGCGATGTGCACAGCTGATTTTGACTGTTGCTAAGCCGAGAGGGTGGCGGGTGGCGGGGCGGAGCGCGGGCGGCACGGAGACGGGGTGGCTTCATTTTGAACTAAGGGCTGGAAGTTGCATTCTGCGATATGAATATGGATGGGGAAGTAATTTGTGACGTTATTCTCCT
Organism: Notodonta ziczac; assembly: GCA_918843915.1. Taxonomy (NCBI): domain Eukaryota; kingdom Metazoa; phylum Arthropoda; class Insecta; order Lepidoptera; family Notodontidae; genus Notodonta; species Notodonta ziczac. The sequence goes on from OU974053.1 coordinate 113,656, forward strand.
GGCACAACGTGTCTCATTGAATCAGCTCATGCGCTCCTATGGGGAGCTAATATCATTCAGGCTACTAGTTGAACGGCGCTGTTAGCAAAGTGGCTAGGCTGTTAATTGAACGACGAATTTAGCTAGTTGGCGGCGACATGTATATGTCGCAGCCAACTAGCTTAATTCGCCGTTCAATTAGGCACTTAACTAAACGACGCCGTTCAACTAGTGGCCTGAATGATATTCAGCCATTTGATCAAACAGCTAGGCAAATGACTTGGATCGATGACGTTTAACTACTTGCCTAGCCGTTTACCTGCCTAGCCTGTTCATTTCAATTTAGTTCTACTTTCTGCCACCTAGCGCCGAAACTCACCAAACTGTCAATATCTCTATGTTCTATATTCTCTTTGGTCAATATGGCGTCGGAAAAAAACAACTTTGATGGAATAATTTTATTAGGTACTTAGGTTTTTTACGATTTTTTTAAAGATCCACAGAATCTATTTGCCGGGTGGGGTTTTTGTGGGGTCATAAAAAAAATAACCCTAACCTAAACCCATCCAGGTCGTTCTGCTTGGGTATTATTTTGAAAAAGTTTTGTAGTACTTAAATGTCAACCAGTTGCCTAAGCATTAGCCAGCCAGTTTATTAAATGTTGTAATAGACGATACGGCTGAATATCATTCAGGCCGTTAGTTGAACGGCGCCGTTTAGTTAAGTGCCTAGGCTGTTAACTGAACGGCGAATTAAGCTATTTGGCGGCGACAGCTCCATAGCATTTGATTAATTACGCGATAATAGAGACAATTCCGACAGCTGTATGCTGTATCCTCGTCAGTAATTATTGGTGACATAAGTACCTAAGTATTCCGGTGCTGTGATCGGACCTAGGATGATTGAACCTAGATCCGGGCGGGGCGCCAGCGCACGACGCGGACGCGACGCCGCCGCGCCGCGCACGCGCACGCGCGCGAGCCGCCACTCTCATGTCGTACACTCATCGTATTGGACTGGACTCAAGTGCTAGGGTTGCCTATCAAATGACGGTGCTTTAGCTGATGCCGTTTTATACCTATAGGTACGGTACCGAATTACCGAGATGACTGGGCCAGCAGCCAGATTATGACCTGAAACGACCCGGCATTAAGAAAAGGCCCATGGTCAGACAGAGACTTTAAAAGGGCGTATTATTACTATAGGTACTTAAGTACCTACTTATTGAGAGTTTGTAATAGGTACCATTGTAATAGGTTATCCTTCTATCAATTTAGATCACGATTATCGGCTTATGTAGGTACTTACCTAGGATGGGAAGAAAAGGAAGGTTTTTTTTGTTTAAAGATTACTAGCTATGTGCGTTTATCACATTACTAGTATTCCCTTTAACCCCTCCAACTAAGCTAATGCTTGTGCTAGTAGGAGTGGGCTCACGTCAATAGTTCTAATGCATTTAGCGCGCGATGTAACGTGATGTCTCGTGTGGTGGTGACGTGAGTGTTGGTGCGCCTAGCGGGCGGGGGCCGCAGGCGCGGTGCGGTGTGCGGTGTGCGGTGTGCGGTGTGCGGTGTGCGGTGTGCGGCGCGGCGGTGTCGGGCGCCGCCGCCGCGGGGCTGGGACGGGGCCGGGCGGCGGCGAGCGGCGAGCGGCCGGGCGCGGGCCCCGCGCCGTCAGTGTGCCGCGCGAGCCCGCCGCCGCCGCCGCCGCGCCGCCGTGCACCGCCCGCGCCCGCGCCCGACCGCGCCGCCATGGAGCACTTCATAGAGACCGTGCGCAAGTACCCGTGCCTGTGGAACACCACCGCCATCGAGTACCGCGACCAGGAGCTGAAGGACGCCGCGTGGGCCGAGGTTATGAAGGAGACGGACCTGTCGTCAGGTGAGCGAGCGAGCGGGTCGGCGGCCCCGCGCGCCCCCCGCGCCCCCGGCCCCGCGCCACCGCGCACCGGCCGCACCGCGCCGCGCCGCGCGACGCCGACCTATTGTTATTTATTATGGCAGGCACATAAATACAGTCACCGATAACGTCCTTGTTCCTTGATTATACTACCTATTTTACAACACGTCTTGGCTCTTCCAACGGGGGTAGCTATGTTAATTTATTTAAATCGATATTACCTACCTACCTATCGGAAATGGATTCGGAAACTTTAAACGTATGTATTTTTGCCAAGTTTTCATTATTTTTGAAAATTATTTCACTGGTTAGGTAGGTGCTTACCTAATATCTAAAGACTTTACTTAATAATCTAGACCGGCTAAATCTTCCCAAATATAGATCCCGTCCCGACTGGTAAAGAGATAGGTACCTACCTATTACTTAACAGATTTCTATACCTACTACGAGTACTAGACTTGTTTTTTTCTTTTCAGTTACTAAGCAGTAGGGCTTTTTGATTTACTTTTTCTTCCGTCTTAAATTAAGATTTTGGGGGGAAAATAGTACATTGTTACATGAGTGGTGAAAGTTACTTATTTTGTCCCGAGACGGGGTTTGGCGCCCGAGCGTAGCGAGGGCGCTAATAGTTCGAGGGACAAAATAAATCTTTCACCCGAGGTAAACACTGTGCTTTTCATTACGAATACAAGGAAAATAAAAATAAAAACAGAAATTGGCTAAAGAAATAATACAAGGAAGTATAAATAATACAATAAACAATACAACTCGAAAAAAAAATCGGATTGCCGCCTATTTTGTTTTTTTTTTCGTTGGCCGGCCAACTTCATTATTTAGCCATTATTTTTCATTTTCATCTTTAAATATTTTGCTTATGATATTTTAAAGAAATTGTTGAAACTGAATTATAATTAAGTCATTAAAAAAAATATTCTTGAATTAATACTTAACTTTATGTTATTTCAATTTTACATCGTGCTGTAATTGAGTGACTGTAGAAAAAGTTTGAACATGGTTCCATAGAAATGTGAAAATGGAACTAGTTTTTTTTATAATTTGACAGCTGTCAGTTGAAAGCGAAACTCCCGGGCCTGAAAAGTATTACTTTCAACCCGCTTCTCAGGCAACTTCAGACCTACTTTCAGAGTATGAGTAATGAAAAAGTATTTTTTTTACATGTATGTATTATAGGTACCTCTATCACAAAAAGGTTTATGTGTGAATCTGTAATCTAAATACATCATATCCTGTAACTAGTTTAACAAAAAATGCTTTAATATGCAATAGAAAAGAGTTAAAAACCAACAAAAAAGCAACTCAGTGTTCATTAGGTGAATAAACGAGATGACAAGAAACGCGTAAGCGAGGGAAGTGACAGTGAGCTTGGGAATTCGGGGCAATCGACTTGGCTGGGTTAGGTTAGAACTTAGAAGGGAATGACGGTGGTTAGTGAGCGAACGAACTTTCTTGTAAGGTTACTGTTGGGTGACCCTGAAACCAGAAATAGGAGCCCTGAGAAACAGGGCTCCGTCGTTCTAGTAACAGGGAATTACGGCTGATGAGGTCGAGGGCAAAGGTCACCCGAAGATATTGTCAAATTCAGGTCGCATAACCTAAAAGGCTTGTATTGTACGTCAATGTTCGGAACCCTCAATGTGCAAGCTCAACGTGCACTTAGCCAGTTTTCTCTGACGAGGTTTTGTTGTAAAGAATATACAATATACCTATGACCTATGACAATTCAAAAAACTGACCATGTGCGTGTCGGACCACACATACTATAGGGTTCCGTAGACATCCCACCGCTTGTCAATAATAGGGAACCCTAATAATAAACGTGTTGAGTCATTTTATTTTTATGAAACATCTTATGCGATGGGCCTCGTTACTCTGCAATTCTATATTTTTTTTGATAATTTCGCCATTCCTTAACGTTGAAATAGCTCAGATGTGAATAAACCACGTACATTCAAGGTGACATGGGTTCGAAACTAAGTCCAGTCTTTATTTTTTTATTCATATGTACCTTTTAATATAAATAATATGCTTTTACTTTAATTAACCATCTATAATGTGGTTCAAGAGTTAGAGAATTAACCTTGCAACTCACGTAAAATGGGCCAGTTTAGAGCTCAAATTTCGTAAACGGGAATTAATTCTAAAAACCTTTAAATTGAACTTAGCCCTTCCTTCTAGCCCTAAAAGTTTCTGAGTAAAATGACTGTGCCGTCGGCCGGACGGACTGACAAACGGACATGGCGAAACGATAAGGGTTCCTAGTTTATCCACGGAATCGTAAAAAAGGTGTGTTCCATGCTTGTCATAGCTCTTGAAGTTAAACGAATCCCACGTTGTATAGGCCATAGTTCCGGACAGTCAAATTTGGCCAGTTTATAGGGCTATATTATAATGCCGTATGTTGTTACAGTGAAGGAAGTGAAATTGAAGTGGAAGAAGCTGCGTGATAGCTACCGCGACGCACTCAAGCGACAGAGCGAGATGCTTGCCAAGGACCCCGCCAACCTCGCCAAGAAGAACTACCCCTGGAAGTACATGGGTCTGATGCAGTTCCTGCAGCCGTACATGAGCAACAGAAAGAAACCGGCCGGCTCGCCGAGCTACCAGCCGCCGCCCGCGCCTGAGAACGGGCTCCCACACAACGGCACCGAGCACACCAGCGACGAGTCCGACTCCGAGCCTGACTCCGAGCCCAAGCGCAAGGGCTGCGAGCGGCTCACAGTCATCGACCGCAAGCTGGACTACCTGTGCAAAGCGCAGAGCAAGCGCCAGTGCACAGAAGTCGACCATGCTGATCGCAAGCGCGAGACACCGCCGCCAGTGCCGCCGCCGCCACCCCCACCGCCGCCCGCCCTAGACCCCCTTGACATATTCTTCAACAGTATGTGTCAGTCGACTAAGCGATTCCCCTTTCCCACGCAGATCAAGATCAAGAAGACCCTGTTCACCGCGGTTATAGAAGCCGAGGAGCAACTCATAGCGGAGCAACAGAACTACGCGAGCCTGTGGGCGCAGGAGGCAGGCTCGTCGTCCAGCTCGGAGGCGGGCGAGGGCGCGGAGGAAGACGTCAAGCCCTCCTGAGCCCGCCGCGCGTCGCTCTACCCCTGGCTGTACCGGCTATACGCTGACTACGCACACTACGTCGCCGCCACGGGCGCACACTCGCGCTGGCTCAGCCGCCAGTGCTCACCTGCATAGATTTATTATACAAACACCCACAAGCAATTATCAACGACATTGGCGTTGGCAATTGATCTACATAAACCTACTTAGTATTCATTTACCTACATATAATTACTAGCAAATCCACATAAATGTGCAAATTATGAAAATGACGGATTGTCTGCTGTGATAGCGACTATCAATATTCCAGTTTTGATTAACATTGAATGATCATAATATGATTTGAATGCTGTACTATAACTAGATAGACAGTGAAGAAGTTTAGAAAATAGAAAGCAAATAAATACTGATGATGATGACGCCAGCCAGGCAATAGCAGTCTTCAATACTGATAAAGTTCATAAACATTCAACTGGGCAAGAGTTGATTTAAGTGCCAACACGTATCTTATCCTACAGTTATAGCGGCATAATATCTCAAACCCCTCATCAACATTTATTTTGTAAATCTGATGTTCGCTGTGCCACTCACGCGCACACGGGCTTCCTGTAAAGATCCAGTTAATAATATTTGGAAATTTTGTCAATATGGTTTTTGAGATTAATAATTCATAATTAATTCTATATTTTTATAAGTCATAATGACAAGGAAATTAAACATAATGTTAATACTAATATACCTAATAACGATAACATTTTGATTAAGGTAATACTGTACCTGAGCAAACCAATCATCGTTATGAGGTAATTTAATATTTAATAAATGACTGAATATTAATGGTAATCGGTAGATTTACGTATGCGTACTTATAAGGCTATAGTTTAAGAAGTTTATAGATGTTTTAAAATAAATGATCTCTATGAAGATTTTTTTTATACTGGCCTATTTACTTATGCACATTTTATTTTTGTCTCTAAAGCAATTCATTGAGTTCACATACCGCAAAACAGGAAGGCTTTAATCTAAGAATCTGCCCAGTAGGGTTGTTTGGTATCAATGGCATCACAGAGTGCTTATTACATGCCAACTCAATAAATGAGATGGCACCTACGAGTGAACCCTCATATCACAAGCACTCTCTCATAAAACCGGCGGAACCAGCGAGTTTGCGAAAATATCAACATATTCGACATAAATTGCCGTATCTTTTGATTACGTTGACTTAGGAGCTTCATTTTTTACACCTCTAAGGGACCATAGCATTTGATATTAATTTTAACTTAATAACTCTACCAGTTTGTGATAAAAAGGGACAGACAGACGCACAACAAAGTGAGTGATCCTATAAGGTTTCCGTTTTTTCCTTTTGAGGTACGTAACCCTAAAAATTGGCTACGGTCACTCTATTAAACCTGTATAATAATTGGGACTATATGGGAAGGTAGTAAACATAAATATGAGGACTGGGGGATGGGTCTGTCAGTTGAGACATCCGATCGTTCCGCCTTGAACCACAGACAGGTATCTTGATTTTTTTGGCTCGTGTACCCAACAATGGTGTCCCTTATTTCCGTCGGCGAGTGATGGCATGCGCAGGCGTTGCACTAGGGATGGCGCCTTTGGCGTATTCCCGGAACGACAACAGCTGTTTTCTGTCAAAGGAAACATAAATGTTATCCATGTGTGCGCGCTGCGTGTGCACGCTTCACACGCCCACACGCGCACCACCACCTACGAGACAGGCACCAAGTAACAGCATTCATAGAACCCGGTGCTCTTGTATTCACTTCCTTTGGTTCTAATCGAAACAGGAAAACATTCATAAAATATCAGAGTCCAATGTATGTAACTGAACGATTGCCTTCTAGGTACGCAGGTTAGTGGCACAGACTAGGTACGCGGCGGATCGGTGATAGGCACTAAGGTTTGAAAGTAATAAGTGCAGTTGTTGGATTAGTGCCCTTTCGATCTAGGGCGGTGCGGACACCACACCCCACCTTTTTGTTTTTTTGTAGACGGGGAGGAAACCTATAAATTCTCAGGTCTCTTGTGCGAGATGGCTGGTTTATGATGAGGCAAGAATAATAAACGCGTAACTTGTTGGCTGCTGTTTTAAATTCAGTGGTAGGTATTAAAAAGACAGCAGGTGAAAAAGATTGCCGATACTTATACGCAATGAAGCAATGATATTATTATGACGATTTAGCCCCGTAATTGTAAGACGGAATTACCCACTTGGCAATTGTGTGGTTACACATTTTGCACTATAAATATTCCTGAAAAAACTAAATTTAGATAAAACTGGTAGAAAATAATGATGCCATACATACCTACTTAACTCCAGGTATACCCACCCACAAAGTAGTAAATTGAATCATTTCATAGGTATTTATCATAGAAAATACCTACAGCTTGGCACTGAAAATCACTTTCGAGTTCAAAACGCAATAGAACTTAAAAGACCAAATAATTTTTAATAGATACTAATGTAAGTAATTAAAAAATCTTTGTTAAACACCGTTTATTTCATCGATCCAAGTCATTTGCCTAGCTGTTTGATCAAATGGCTGAATATCATTCAGGCCACTAGTCGAACGGCGCTGTTTAGTAAAGTGCCTAGGCTGTTAATTGAACGGCGAATTAAGCTAGTTGGCTGCGACATATGTACTGTTCAAGATTCGTCTGAATCATCTATGTACGGATTTACCCCGCAGACGGATTTGGCCGCATCGACCTTGAAAATTAATTGTTTAATATTACTACCAGTTAGACGAACAAATAATAAGAAATATAACAAATAATATTAAGAATAAATGATCCTTCAAAGTTCTAACACACACTATAACGCTAAACAGAAATTCAAATACCCGGCCCGGTGTGTGGCCGGGCGGCGCCGGGCCGGGCGGAGCGCGCGGCCGGCGCGGGCGGGCCGCTCCCGCCGCGCCCGGCGGCGGCGCCTGCCGTTGCGCCCAGTGCGCCGGCGGGCTTCGACACAGGAGGGGTTATACGACGCGCGCTTAACACAATTATTGTTTTTATTTTCGTTGCATCGCATCCTACACGTCGCCCGAGGTGAGTTATTTCTGCATTTATCAATCACGTTATGTTATCTTTTGTCACGTACCTTGCCTAGATACTCATACTTCAATCTCGACGAGTTTTCTGTTTACACACCGAAATAAGTTTACCAAGAAAAATTCAGTAACAAACGACGACGCGCGCATAAAGAAAATACAACCGCGCGCGTCGTCGTCACGGCGAACTCGAGTTTAGGGTTCCCTCGCTACCTTCTACTATATTTATCTTAGATTTTTTTACGTCGTTAGTAAAATATCGTTTTTACCATCAGATGACGGACAAACCGAAGCGACCGATGTCCGCGTACCTGCTGTGGTTGAACGCGTCGCGGGAGAAGATCAAGGCCGACAACCCTGGCCTGCGCGTTACCGAGATTGCCAAGAAGGCAGGCGAGCTGTGGCGGTCGATGGACGATAAGAGCGAGTGGGAGGAGAAGGCGGCCGAGGCCAAGGAGCAGTACGCTAAGGACCTCGAGTCGTTCAACGCTAACGGAGGCGGCGTCACACCGGCCAAGAAGAGCCAGAAGCGTGGTAAGGCCAAGCCGGCGCGGGCCGTTAAGACGAAAATCAAGAAGGAGGAATCCGAGGAAGAGGAGGACGACGAGGCGGAGGATAGCGAGTAATCTGTCGCGCGCGCCATCACCTCCCTCGCACCGACGTCCCTAGATTGACGATTGATTTGTTTGTGGCGGGAACATGGCGCTGTCGGCTTGGTGGCGAAGCTCATCAGTATTCCACCATTTTAACGGTTTCAATTAGTTAAATTCGAATAAATGTAAAAATTATAATCCTGCATGTGCAATGCAGGGTTATTATTTTTTATATTCATATTTATAGGATACTATTGAAGTTAAAACATGAGCGCGGGAGATTGACTGTTTGAAATTATTGTCAAGTTGCGTAAACTTCGACTGCAAAAAAATAAATGTGAGCCCCGGGGTATTAAGCAAAAGTTAGGTTCCGCTATGTTTTCCATTCACTAGTACAACTATATGCATATTGCTCAAAAGATCCTTTGGAATTAATATGTAAGTTTATTGTTTCGTATATATGTATTGACAAAATATGTAATTTTTCTATTGGAGCCGAGCTGGAAGCGCCTCAGTTTTTTTATTATTATCAGGACTGATTTTAATTTTTTAAATCGTTAATTTAGTGGATGGTGCATGAACTACAAATATTAGTAAAGTAGATGTAAAGGATAACGTACTAAGTATTGTGTGTACATAAATGCTCGTGTAAGATTCAGAATAATTATGCATTTATTAGCTATAAGATTTTTTAAAATAAGTCGTTAAATTAAAGAGATTGACGTCAGCCCACACTTTTAATACTTACATTCTGAAACTCCATATTTTTACTGCGTAGTAGGCAAGGCGCCTTATTGTTTGAAATAAAATAATAATAAATAAAAGCTGCAATTAATACAAGGGTTCGGAAAAGCTTTGTGTTTATTGTGAGGGTCTGGAGCGAGGGTTCCTCGTGAGACACATTTTTTCTGTATTTTTTACAGACTCGCTAGTGTTATTATTATTATCGTCCCATGATGTTGGGCTCGCCCGCTAGAACTTTGTTTTGTCCATTTGTAATTCTCTTGTAGCTTGATCAACCGTTTTGCATCAGGAAAAAAATGTTTTAGGTAGAGGTAAGTAACATTGTGTGTTTCTATTGTACTCCATCACTGAGCAAGTTAACAGTACGTACACTCTAACCCATTATGGGATTGCTTTGTACTCTAACTTTATTATAATTGACAAAGTCCTTGATATGAGTTGAGATGAGAAGATTATTTTAATTTGACTGGTCCCTAGTACCTAACTCTTTACAGATAGCTATTTGATCGTCGATCTTCTAGGATTTTAATAAAATAATAAATTAATAGCAAATTTTATCTACAGAACCCAACTGAAAATAAAACTGGTCGAAAACAGCGGTGGCGCGGTCCAGGCCCGGCCAAGCCGAATCGATAACCGGCGGGCGGCGATGTGGAATTTATAAAAGTAGCCCGCGCCCCGCCTCCCCGCACCCTTCTCGCCGCTTGAGCGTCTGCGCTCTTGCTTTTTCATGTGTTTCTGTGTTCGCGCCATTCGCACCCGCCGCTCAGCGATGCGAGCGAGCGAGACGCCCTCGTTCGAGAGCTTGCTTCCCGCTGCGCGTGTCTGTCTGCCGTTATGCGCGTCGACGTGTTCGGTCCGCGCTCTCGATGTGGTGCGACGTGTATTCATAATTCCAGATGTGTTGGGACTGTTAATCGGTTCAGTTCAAAGTGTTGGAGCGATGCTATCTATGAAGGTGGACAAGTGCGAGGACGGCGCGGGCGGCGGCGGCGGCGCCAGCGACAGCGGCGGCGAGGCCGGGGAGGGTGGCGGCGGCGGCGAGGCGGGCGGGTGGCGGGGCGAGGTGGGGCGACTGGTGGACTCCTCGCAGGCAGACGATCGGCGGATGATCCGGCTGGTGCGCGAGCGGCGGCTGCTGTACGCGCGGAACAACATGCCCGTCGCCAGCTACTACTCGCAGGTCAAGAAACTGTGGCAGGAGGTCGCCAGCGAGATGGGATGGACCGGTATGGATCACACGACCTTATTCGATAATACCTCCCTAATTTATTTAGGCTGAAGAATGAATCCTTAATCAAAGTTTTAAGTAGGTGAGTACTAAAGTTAAATACCATGTACGTACATGTTAAATACATTGCCCATCGAGGATAATAAATGTTTAGAAACATATCGGAAAAGTTTGCTCGATCAACCTTCATCGCACGGCGATGGCGACGGCCGGAATTCGAACGCGGTACTTACAGTCGCGCCGCCGCCGCCGCGCCGCCGCCGCACTGCCGCCGCTGCCGCGTACCTCGGCATGATGACGTAGAGCGCCGCAATCTCCGCTATCTGGAGACGAACTAGCGCCCTGATGGTTCCGTACAAATATTTGATATACATTTCAATTGATACTTAAAGGTAGCATGAAAGTAGTTACCTAGTTCCTGAGAAAAAGAGTCTTGACATACGCACAGATACAAATAGAAAAATAGACAGACGGACAACAGTGACCCTATAGGGGTTTCGTTGTTTTTCTTTTGAGGTACGGAACCTTTGAGGTAGGTAGGGCGTGGACGTGATAACGTCTGCTTGCTGTCTCACAAGTGGTTTTCTCGGAAACCGTTTGAGATAGGTAAAAAAAACCTCGTGGCAAAGTGGTGGAGGATTTTAGTAACATGCACTGCGCATATTCTTCTAGTTAATTTTGGAGATATCAGGTATCAAATTTGAAACGGTTTCTTCCAAAAATATAAGGATCTTAAGAATTAAATTACACTTTACTTACCTAGGTATCTAGCGTTCGTTTATCAGTCTATACCTCTAGAAGTAGGTAAGTACTTACCTACCCTTCAATGTTCAACGCACATTAACTAATTGTGATTTGACGTACAGCACACAAATCATATTTGCATATTTTGAAAGGTCAATTACGAGTATTTGGGTACTCACCACCAAAATATCAGAAATGTATATTTTATACTTACATAATATTATATTTTATAAGTTAAAAAAGAAATGGTAAGTAAGGCTAAGGTGCAACATACCCCCTATGTACCCAGGTACAATTGGACTAGGTTACTACTGTAATTGGCCCAGGCCAGTACTACGGGGTTCCTAGGAGTCCTAGGAGACATTGAGAATTTGGGGGTAATTCTAAGAAGACTCTAAACAAAAAAGTAAAAACTCTTCCTAACCAAAATCGTTTCAGGCGGTCTATTCTATTATTATTTTTTTTGATCTGGACTATATGTTGTTGGCCAGAGTGGCCATAACAACTTCACCCGGACAGAGGGCGAGCGCAAGTGCGCTCCAGCCAGAGGGGCAGGGGGGCAGCTAGCTCAAGGGCGCCACAAGGGACACGACCTCGGCTTGGGCCGCTGCCAGGAGAGGTGGTGAGGGTAAATCTACCACCGGATCGGAACGCGACCTCGACTGAGAAGATCCGGCAAGAAACTCAGCGGGCTTGTCGGGTGCCAAGGTGCGTCTAGGTAAGTAGACGCACCTTCTAGCGGAAGCGGGGGTTCGTCGACCTCGCCGGCGAGGTCGGTGTCTGGTGGGGAGTGTGCGTGTGTCGTTCTCCTCGACATCTGAGTCTAGGAGAGCGGTGAGTGGGTCGGGGGGTCCAGCAACACATGCCGCGGCCTGCGGCGGCATGCATCTGGCGCGTGTGTAGGTGCATAATCGGCGGCGGCGACGATTAAGGCATTGGTGTGTTCAGAAGCCTTCTTGAAATAGCGTTCGGATGCTATTTTGAAGTGCTTCTGGATAGAATCGAGATTGGTCTATTCTATTAGTGGCGATGTTATATTATGCTACTATATTTACCAAAACACTTTAGAAATTCGGAACAAAATCAATATCATTGTTTTTTTGTTGTAATTCAAACAAAATCTTAAACAAAAACAACTAACTTTTAAAATATTTATGGCAAAAAAAAATTACGTCCATAACACCAAACGCTGGCTTAATGGCGGTATACGACTAAGGCCCAGCGCACACCGCTGGAGACGCGGCGGAGAGCAATTGAAGACAACAATTTAATATAAACCTTAACTACCTTGACATACGGTATGTATGAGCAGTCGCGCGTATGATCGTGTAGTAGCTTGAGGGCGCTCCGAGAGCCGCGTGCGAATATATTCAAGCGACCGTATGTCAAGGTAGGTCTGAGATGAGATGGGATGCTGATCTGAGATGAGATGAGATGGGACGCTGAGCTGAGATGAGATGAGATGAGATGGGATACTGAGATGAGATGAGATGAGATGAGATGAGATGAGAGGGGATGCTGAGATGAGATGAGATGGGATGCTGAGCTGAGATGAGATGAGATGAGATGGGATGCTGAGATGAGATGAGATGAGATGGCATGGGATTGGGATGCTGAGATGAGATGAGATGAGATGAGATGGGGTGCTGAGCTGAGATGAAATGAGATGTGATGGGATGGTGAGATGAGATGAGATGAGATGGGATGCTGAGATGAGATGGGATGGTGACATGAGATGAGATGAGATGAGATGGGATGGTGAGATGAGATGAGATGAGATGAAATGGGATGCTGAGATGAGATGAGTTGGGATGGGATGCTGAGCTGAGATGAGATGAGATGAGATGAGATAGGATGGTGAGATGAGATGAGATGAGATGAGATGAGATGGGATACTGAGATGAGATGAGATGAGATGGGATGCTGAGAAGGTGTCAAGATGGTTTATATTAAATTTTATCTTAAATTGCTCTCCGCCGGGCCTCCAGCGGTGTGTGTTGGGCCTAACTTCACATTGAATAGTCGGTGAAATGACGTACCGAATACCATATACAGTAGAATTTAGTATCGCGCGAATATTTAAAACGAGCCCAATGGCCTAGGTACACATAGTGCCAAGGTTCAACAGGTGCCTGTCAAACATGTATTAAGGCCTGCGCTGCTTGCCTAAGACACCTGTTCGGGACAAACGCACAGGCACTGTCACACACGTGTATGTTTGGAACAGAACATAGTGGTAGCGGTACTGGTACGAGTGGTGGTGTGTGCTTGCAGTGGCGGAGGTGCGGCGCAAGTGGTCGCACGTGCGCAACTCGTACTCGCGGCACCTGCGCAACGAGCTGCACGGCGTGCGCACGGGCCGCGGCCGCATGGTCTCCAAGTGGTACCTCGCCGACGAGCTGGGCTTCCTGCGCGAGCACATGGCCACCGACACGTGAGTCCCTGCAACACAACACGGGGATCTTGCTCAAAAGGCATATTGCGGATGTCCTGGGCATTCCTGGGCGACAGTTACCACTTACCATCAGGTGGGCAGTCAGTCAGTGTGGCTGCCCAGGCAATAAATCAGTAAAACACCGCAACCCTCGCTATCTACACAGCCTTCTCTTTTCTAGTATTGAGGTCGGCTAATTGTCTAATCAACTTTGACATTACCTTCTCAGGTAGATACGGATATTACATGAAGGGATTGCCTCTGTCAGGCTAGTTGAATACATATAATAGAAACCTCTTCATCTTACACCACAAGTTACTCGTAGGACATTGGTCAGGATTTTTCATGCTTTCAAATACACCCGTGATGATTGTCGTGTTAGAATGACAGTCGCTACCACCGGCTCAACTTGTCCTCCTAAGTGCATAGGAAGCATAAATAAACCCAGGGGTGTCCGGAGTGGACAGGGTCTCACTCCAATAAAACTGCAATATTCCAGTGTAATGAGTGCAAGTACATTGTATACAGGAGACCGTGCCGGTACTCGTACGCGCCGCTCTACATGGACTCGGGCAGCGAGGAGCCCCCGCCGCCGGAGCAGGTGGACATCAAGCCGTTCATGGCCAGCTCCTGGTTCGCGCTCTCGCAGGCCTCGCAGCAGCACCACGAGCTCGGGGAGCCTCAGCCGAGGCCCGGCGACTCCGTCAGCCCGCACTCCTTCGACGCCGACGAGAACTCTGGTTATTTTCAATTCTTCCGCGGGATATACAACGATTACCAGGAGTTGCCCGCTACGAAGCAGCGGCTGTTCCGGCGCGAGTGCCTCTCGTTTCTGCACCGGCTGCTGGACGAGGATGAGGCGGCGCGCGGCTCCGGCGACCATGCCATGAACCTGAGCAACTCGCACCACGCAAACGAAGAGACAGCGCGCACCTTGTGCGTCATCGAGCAGGTGGGCCAGTGCGCGCCGCCGCAGTAGACCGCCGCGCGCCGCCCGCGCCGGCCCAGTGCCGGGGCGCGGGCACCAGGCGGACACCAGGCGTCATTTATTCGTAATCCCCGCAAAAATACATCCATCTCCAGTAATTTTTGGGTAATGGCGGATGGGGTTGCCAGTCACCGACATCCGCCTGCACTAGTGTTGTGCAGGTGGTGTGACATTAGTCGATTGCGCGTGAACAGATCTTAAATTTTGTGTTGACTTTGAAGTGTTGTTCCTACTAGGTAGATACCTATTATTTTAGTGAAGTTTGTGATAAGGTTGTTAGTTGTGAGTCGCCGGCGCCGGGTCGGCACGGGCGGCGCGGCGCGCTTGCTTGTTGGACCTGTAGATAAGCCGAATTGTGTGATAAAGGTCATTCGATCCAACTATCCGATTTATAAAGAGTTTAGTGATCATGCACACGGTTAACCCGGCACCGACTTTAACAATGTTATATACAGAACGGTATCGGCCGAGTGTGTCGTGTCGTCCGGTATGGCAGTGAGTCTGCCCGACCAGTGCATCTCATCTCGCAGGCGAGTGCTCTTCCTGCGAACGCGATGCGTACAATATATGCACACATTCCTATCAAGTGACTTTTATTCAAAGACCTTTTATAAATTTCCGCTTCCATACTTTTATTTCTCTTGTTCCCGGGGTTTAAATAAGTCGACATTTACATTTCGCAGGTGCTTACCTACTTAGGTATCTACCTACTTGCTATGAACTGGTCCTGGTCTGTTAAACATGGCTTGTTTGTCTTGCTATAGCCGCGTCCAGGATGTTCTCATCATGCTGACTAAGTGACTACCTAAGAGAATACCGCGGGCGGGTGAGGTTAGTTGACACATTGAGATGAGTGCTTTCCTCTTGCATTCCAAGCCGAGTCAGTAGCCATTCAAAAACTTGGTTAGGTATTTAAAAACATAGGTCAAACCAGCGGTCGGCCACCTTTTAGCAGGCAAGGGCCACCTACGTAGGTAGTTGAGGCGGGCCGGTGGCCGTACTAGTTCATAATTTTGATCTAAGTTACCTATCTATCCATATATAGGTATAACTAGCTGTATCCGCGACTTCGTCCGCGTGGAATATAACTTAATTTAACTTAAAAGTACTGCTTATAACATCAGCTATCTGCCCGTCAAAATCGGTCCAGGCGTTTCGAAGATTACCCGGAACAAACATACAGCTATACCCGTGACCATGGCTGCTGTAAAGCAGCCGAAACGTCGGGAACATAAATATAAATTTAATAAACGCGGTAAAATCCGAAAAATACTTTGATTTCAATACAGCTATAGACAGACATTTTTTTTTAATCGCTTTTTCTAAGTACCTACTTTATATACTTTAATAATATGCGTTTAGTGAAAAGGTGTTATTTCGATATTACAAACAGTCAATCCAATTTTATTGTTTTGTAAGTACCTATGTATAGACAATATAGGTTTATTTAGTTTGTTATGTTCCCGACGTTTCGGCTGCTTTCCAGCAGTCATGGTCACGGGGGGACTGAGGTGTTACACGTCCTGATGTCATAGTTAATAACTGGGTACCCTCATATTTAGTTATTGTTTGCGGTCCGATCCACGCAGAAAGTGCTCACAGTGTCTCGAGGTCTTGCAATTGGTTTTGGATTTTATTTTTATTAATTACTGGATCCCAAGTTGGTGGTAGCACCCAGCCAGTTATTAACTATGACATCTGGACGTCTAACACCTCAGTCCCCCCGTGACCATGGCTGCTGTAAAGCAGCCGAAACGTCGGGAACATAACAAACTAAATAAACTTGATAAAATCCGTAAAATAGTTTTTTTTCAATATATATATATACTTACCTATGAGAGTAAAAGTTTCATTTACATAACAGTCGCGGACCGCAAGGAGGAGGCCGCGTGTCGCCGACCGCTCTGGTCTAAACTTTAAACGGACATCTATGACAACGGATCCTTATTTTCACGAGAAAGCGCTGATGAAGTCTCTATCCTTTCGAAAGATCAGCGTGTAGTCAGTTTGAATCTGGCCTCGGATCAACCTATGTCAGCTCAGATCAGCTGCTCGAGAGCTGTCGCAAGCGCGCCGCGGCTGTCTCTAAACACCACTCGCTCATGCTAATCACATGTGCGTACAATACAAAATAAAACTGATTAACTAATAACTAGTTACTTATGTTGTTGAATCGAAGTGAGCTCTACCAAAAAATATGGCTCGACGGTGATATGGCAAGATCGCAATGATTCTGTATAGGTACCTATTTTATGTCTGTTCTGATGTTCTTCAATTATTATTTTTATTTCGAATGTGAGTAACAGACTATTTTCAGGGTGAAGTTAAGGTCAATTAAAGACCTGGGTGGTCAACGTAGGTCAAATAAATAGGTAGGGACCTACTTTTGAAACAATAAAGTGAACTAAGAACAGTGGATTTGGTGGCTACGCTACTGAGCGCAGAGTAGAGCAGACCGCGGTCGCGTCCGCCCGCGGGCCGCCCGCCCGTGGCCCGTGGTGGGCGGGGATTTAAATTCTCGACATTCCGAACTTTTTGATTTAGTGCTGCCATTACCGAGATTTTAAACACAAACGCATCTCACATTAAGCTATATTTATTGATTTGTAATTCGGGGATCTCGTAAAATACTTTCGGATATTGGATCAGATCATAAAACACAATAAATCCCTAAACGCCTTCAAGTGGAAATATAATAATTCACTTGTTATAGGTACGGGAGCTTCCTACGAATCTATTTCTTAAATATTGATATTACTATATTTAGGTAGGTAGGTCTAATACTTACAAAAATTTGAAGGAGTTTTCCTTACCTGCAATACAGGTTCTATACATATACAGGCAACTCGTTGGCAATGCATAAATAGGTAGATAGGTAGGTACCTACCTAATAAACGAATTTATAACGATAACTTCGTGTAATTTTCAGACGTACCTACTTATTTTTGGCCATTCATGGCCATCAGAGGTACCTACCTATGTATGCGATGCCAATAGGATAATGATATCTAAAAGTCGGCAATTTTTTGTCTTTATAAGTAGGTACTTACTTCAATTTTAAAATAGGTATAAAATTGATTTATTAAAGAAAAGATTATAAATTAATAAAATTATGATAATCATAATTCGTCCTTTAAATTTCCTATTACCGAGCACAAGCCTTCCCTCCATGCAAGGTCGCTTCATGTCTTAATCCGCCACGCAGACCCAGTGCGGGTTCGCGGATTTCTTCGATTTTCAGACATTGCAGGTTTCCTCATAATAAGGGCTCTAGATAAAATGATATAGGGAGGTGGTCATCAGTTTGGGTAATACCTATAGGTACTGTTGACGTGTGAGATTAGAAAATATTCTATTTGGTCGAATCAACACTTAATAATACAATAGTTAGTGAACATTATGGCAACCTCATTTATGAAAACGACGACGAGGTAGTAGTTACCTATGAGTTACACCTGTTAATCCGGCGTTGTTATTTGTAATAGGTAAGTACCGTACCTATAACAATAAAGAAATAATAATAATAAATATCGCCAGACTGAACCACCAACTGTATGGTCCCAACCTACGCAACGCTTGTACTATGGGTACCCTACAATGGACTGGGAGCGATCCCAGTGACACCCAGATTAGGGAAAATTATGAAAAGACCATTTCCGAAATTTGCCCCGGCGGGAATCGAACCCGCAACTACCATGTGCAGTGAGCCGAGCGGCCTACGCTCGAACCACTGCGCCTAGCGGTCGTCAAATAACAACGTGGTTCATAGCAGGTAGGCACCAGGACCTACTAATAATGTTATTGCAACAAACCGTTGAGCTCTACCTTCCGCGGGGAGATCCGTCTAAAATTAAGTTAAATGGCCGGTTATTTTTCTAATGAGGTACCTCATCATCATCATCATCAACCTCCGTTTGCCCTATCGGGGATATAGGCGAGCTCTCCAGGCCCCCCTGCACTCATCCAGGCCCACATGTTGACCACTACTCTGCCGGACTCACTGTTCGGGACTACATTCTTCGGCTCGTAACGCGTATTGTTCACACGCCATAAGTGCCGACGACCAACCTGGCTGGACCTTAAAGTCTTTTCGTCGGAAAATATGGCGTGTGAAAAATCGAAATCCCTATAATCTCGAGCAAAACTAACTCTAGCCGCTTTATGGGCATCTGACAATGCTATTTTTCTGGCCGGCTTCCTATGTCGAATTCCTGCCCGCCGTAAAGCCATGCGAATCGCTTGCGAACTGCTGTCAAATTCGTTAGCAAACACCCGTGTAGGAGTAAATGGCTCCTGTTCGTAGGTGTTTACTATCCGCTCCAGGCGGGCGGCGGCGGCGGCGGCGGCGGCGGAGTGCGTGCCACACATGGACCAACTTCCTCGGTGACACAACAAAGGGACGCAGATTCGTCGCAACCTTAGTTGGGGTAAATTGAAACGTGACGTCATTTTCGCCTGCTTAAAGAATCTATTGTCGAGCGGACCTTTCTATCCCTCGGGAGGATAAAACTCACTTATTTCGAGGCAATAGGTACCTACTCGCTTACCATACTCGAGCTTAACTGAGCGTTATCCGATCGACTGTCGACTCTCTGATGCAATAAATACGGTGCGTTTTGGGGCAAGACGAGTTAAATGATAATAATGTTCACAGGGTAGGCGGGGGAGCGCGCGGCGGGGCGCGGGAGCTGCGGGGCATGACCCGATAAATCAAATAGAAGCCTTCCCAATGGTACCGATCTTCAAATGAGACGACAGACTGAATTTACATGTTGGGGTGTGTGCACTTATGTCACAGTGGGACACGGCAGGGTGTGTGGTTCAGACTTCAGTGGCACGGTGCGGGCGGGCGGCGGGCGGCGAGGTAGGAAGGTAGGTACCTACCCTTAAGTGATTGGTGACCAATTTATCCTCCTAAGCGCCGTATGCAGGGCGAGGACGAGACGTCGTCCGGCACGGACCTCAAAGAAGAGCACTACGCTGGAGATAACCACTTATAGAATCAGGTCTAGATTACTAGATATACCTACACGGGTCACGCACGACACGCAGAATATTTTTTTTAAAAGCCCTCTTTAGATATTGAGGCATTATAACCACTGTTACTATCTTCTGTAAGCCAGGGCTGAGGACCTGCAGCTCGTCCAGACTACACTCTACGTAACATTACCGTGCTTGTGTTTGTAAGTAAAGTAATTGTCCGTACCTACATGTAAGCGTGTGATTTGTAAGCTGTGTGCGATAGATGGCGTTGCCGGTCGCTGCGTGGGATCTGACACTCTCCTTAAATACGGCCAGTCAGTCTGATTCCATTGATAATGACGATTCAAAACGATTTTCGACAAAGTATTATTAATTAATACCATAATTTATTACCAATGTAAATGTACCACGATATTGTGTTAATCTTAATCAAAGGTAGATGGCGTTAGTAGGTAGTGAGAGCGCAAGAGACGCAACGAATAAATATTATTTAGGATTAGGTTAGTTAAGGTTTAGTTATTTAGGGTAGGTCTCTTGCGAAAAGTTAACGTAAGTTAACCTACCTACGTACTTTATAATGGACTCAGGGGCCGCACTCAACGACATTGGATATATTTTGCGCGTATTTTTTTGCTGAAGCGACGACGTCACGGGGCAGTTCACCCCCACACGCCCGACACTAGGCCGAGGGCCCCGGAGTGAGATTTACGAGCAACAAACACTCTGGACGAAATTAGCAGCCTGGGACGAGATGACATGAGCGTGGACGACCATTAGAACACAAGGAGCGATACCAGATGACCGTAATATAAGGACCTAAAGATTTCAGTTAGCATTAGCATTCATGTTAAGATTAATCTATTCCCATATGTGTCGAAAATAGTAATCAAGAGATAATATGAATTAATTGGATAAGGCTCCACTGTCCGTGACAGTGAAACTAGGAAATCCTCACTTCTATAATAATCTGATTTTATAATATAATTACCTATTCATTAATCACATAAGTATCTAATTAGATTATGTAGTTTTTATCAATACAAGGCAACGGATTTATACCGAGAAGAATCACTATCTCATAAGTATAATAAATAACTTGTAAAAACCACTAGGTGGTTAAGTATGGCTACTTACCTGGGGCTTTTACAAATGACGGAATGTTTCATATAGGTACATTAGAAGACAGATTCGTATAGATTAGACCTATTATGAATTAGAAGAGGGATGAGAGCTATTGTTTCCGATACATATACCTTCCATTGCATTGATTGAGAAGACCTCATACCCTGAATTCTAAATCGTAGCAGGTAAGACCGCAATTCATAGCATTCCTAGAATATTGCAATTGGTATCGAGACCTTCAGCCTTGTTGGCTGACTACTGATAACATACACGCAGTGATGTCATCTGCCCTCCGTTAACCCTTATACCATTTCCTCACAATGGAAAAGGGTGTAGGGAAAAAGCTAGTCTGCACTTTAAAAAATAACACTAAGTAAGTACCTTTATGTATTACTTTGGGAGGACTCCAGGCCTTTATGGGGCTGAATATACATAATCCGCATAAGAATTTCCCTGAAATGCAATACGATGCGGGTATAATTTCCATTCGCCGGCGGCTGCCCTTTGTTCAGCCGAATATTCAATACAATAGTACCTATTTCACAAAGGTTTTGTGCCATCCCATTATTACGAATCGCGCGGTGAAGCGAGGCGCGAGGCGCGAGGCGCGAGGCGCGAGGTCGGCGGACTAACTGCACATTTCATTACAATCACATCCACCTGCCAAGTAATAGGCAATGCATCAAACATTATTATGACTTAATGACGAGCATTATCTGCATACAATACATTTATTATAATATAATATACCTACCTACTTATATAATTCATATTAAAATCAAAGAAGGCTTACGAAATGTAAAATCACACTAAAGTTTATACCGGACCCAGTTACCAGTTACCCGGAAGCTGGAAACATTTAAGTAAGTAGGCCCTAATAAGTTGCCGCCATAGTCATTTATTGGTCTACGTTTCAGCATAGTATGGTTTGAAGACCAACAGCTGACAAGTCGGTTGTCTGAGAATAATTCGTTATTTCAATCATTACACAATCTGATGAACTCCGGCGCAGTTCTAGAATGAACCGTATCGTGCACTTTACGCTAATTGTACCTACATTGCTTTCAATCCGCAGCCAAATTGAACGGCAATGGAGTTGGCCGCGCCTAGCAACCGATGTGTGGTGTCGGCGGTAATTTGCACACTCCTGCACCTCACTGTAGCGAGACGAGGTCGGGAGTGCCTGGGGGGTAGCGGGGGCGGGCGGGGGTGGCCCTGCTGGCGACCGCGCAAGGTGACACCGGCCGGCAGACCGCGACGCCACAGCCGCCAGCCGCCAACAGACGCGCCACCACCATCTCTGCGCCTTGGGGATGCGGGCCGACCTATCAACCGCCCGCATGAGCCAGGCTTTTAATAAGTAGGTACTGAGTTAATGTCTAGTACCGGCATAACCCACTCGTCAGGCAACCGTTTTTACCTGATTAGGCTTGCACGTTTCATGTTTCGCTAATATTGTTTTTATAGTAGCCTTGAGTGCGCCTGCCTGAAATTGGGTGAAGGCGACAGTTTTTAAGGTGTCTATTTTTATAACAATCGGAAGGGTGATGTCATGCAGGCCGTGCAGATAGGTATGATTCTTTTCATTACTCATACTCTGAAAGTAGGTCTGAAGTTGCCTGAGAAGCGGGTTGAAAGTAATACTTTTCAGGCCCGGGAGTTTCGCTTTCAACTGACAGCTGTCAAATAATAAAAAAAAACTAGTTCCATTTTCACATTTCTATGGAACATGGTTCAAACTTTTTCTACAGTCACTCAATTACAGCACGATGTAAAATTGAAATAACATAAAGTTAAGTATTAATTCAAGAATATATTTTTTTAAATGACTTAATTATAATTTAGTTTCAATTTCTTTAAAATAACATAGATTTGGGCAAAATATTTAAAGATGAAAATGAAAAATAATGGCTAAATAATGAAGTTGGCCGCCAACGAAAAAAAAAAACAAAATAGGTGGCAATCCGTTTTTTTTTTCGAGTTGTAGAGTATTGTTTATACTTCCTTGTATTATTTCTTTAGCCAATTCCTGTTTTTATTTTTATTTTCCTTGTATTCGTAATGAAAAGCACAGTGTTTACCTCGGGTGAAAGATTTATTTTGTCCCTCGAACTATTAGCGCCCTCGCTACGCTCGGGCGCCAAACCCCGTCTCGGGACAAAATAAGTAACTTTCACCACTCATGTAACAATGTACTATTGCGTACCTAGGTACGCTCATTTGTTAGACAGCTCATACTGTTACTGCCTAACAAATGAGCTTTTATATAAATAACATTAGATGTACTGCAGATTAAAGCTACAGATTGTACTGCAGATTGTACGTTAAGCGTTTTCAAAATATCCATGTTAGCATTTCTCTTTATGTAGGTAGGTACTTACTTACCAACTTATCTCATTGTGATAATTACTAACTGAAGTTTGGGATGAAATATACTTAGTATCCTGAGTCCTCTATTCATGGTGAAAGTACGGGCAGTTACTCATAGTTTTTGTCCATGTCTGCGAGAGGTATGAGGTATGAGCGCTACGGCGCGGCGTGTCCTCGACAGGCGCAGGCGCCGCCAGCGAGTCTGCCGGCGCACCGCGCACACACACACACACACACACCCCCCGTTATTATGCAAGGTACATATTGCAATCAACACCTCGTTACAATCATAATTCTGTGAGGGTTTCGAATGCCTTGCCCGTATTCACAGCAACAGGTCGGTGTTGACCTAATTAAATTAGAACCAAATTCGACGTTACATCGAGATAAGGTGACATTGAAATTATTATGATAAATGGCAGTATACTTAATAATAATTTTACATGGCAGTCGCAGTCTCGGGCGCAGAGGCTGTCGATGACATGCTACAGCTTGATACGAGTCTAGTTGTTTCTTAGTCCGTCCTCACTAAGTCCTTATTTATACTGTGCTATTGTCAAAGGAAACTGTTGTTATACGTTTATGAAAAAGGCTGGAGCGATTTTGACGGTACTTCTACTGTACTGATAGCTGATGTTATAAACGAGTAACTTACTTTAATTTTAGAAAAACAATATTTTACCTTAAAATTAACAAGACAAACAATAGCATGGAGAAGCACGGTACCTTATATAGCATCAGCTATTTAATCTAGTATTTAACTGCTACGAAGTATTTCCGACGCCATGACAAGTGAGGCACCTAGTAATCTCACGTATCATACAGCCAGCAAGATCCTTTATTATACCTTCCTCGCTCTTCTGACACAGAATTGTACACGCCGTGAAAGACGTGGTTAAGTGTCTAAAAGTTTCTTCCCCCGTGTGGTGTAGAATAGATTCTTAAAATCTAGGTAGGTAGGTACTTATAGGTATTACTTTAAGGTACAACATAGGGTACTTAAGGCATTTATAGTGGTGTCTTGGAACCTTATGAGAACATACATGAATTGATTAACCACGTGCTTTGATCAAAGAGAATTAGATATTCTAGGCGAAGTTACAGCGCTCAAAGAACGCTCCTCGAGAAATTAAATTATAGTCTTGTTCAACAAGAGGACACCTATAAATAAAATTTGAAATATTAATAAATCCACTTATCAATGAGCTGGAAAGTTAGAAACTTGAGCAGTTTGCGCGCCGCCGCGCCGCTGATAACAAGTTCCAATGAGCCGAAAAAGGCACAAGTTTGTATTTCACTTATGAATATTTAGAGGCGTGTTGAGCTCCTCCGAGCTCGCGCTGATAGCGACGATGGTGGGGCGCCAGAGCGGGCGATATACTTAAGTTATACAATATCAAAGCCAAATGGATGATGTGTGTCAATAAACCTTGTTTTGATTTTAGGTAAATACGTTTGGCAGTTAATGCACATTCCAAAAAACGCAGAAATAGTAAAATTTTAACGTGCCTACAATATGAGATGGTGATAATATTAAGTACCTACTTATCTACAATATTCAGTAGAAAATCAATAAAAAATGTTAGCATGCATCGTGCATTAGTCCGCTATCGACCTCTACTCACGCGCACCGCACCTCGCCGCGCCCTCGGCAATGAATGACAGATAGGTAGCCGCCTCGGGAAAGTTTTAATGAAGTGCAACTGCGGCCCCAAGTTGGGCAATAAACTCGCGTCGTAATCGCGTCGCTACATCTCGGCCGGAAGGTGGGGACACGAGCCAATAATGCGCCCGTGAGCGAGCGCTGGAACACCCTGCTGAAAAGAAAACAATGTCACCCTGTGATATTAGTGATTTAATTAAGGTTGCGGATCGGTTTAAAAAGAAAAGAGCAAAAGGTCTCATTGAAGTACGCACCTATTGAGGAGAGCTTGAATTTTAAAAGACCTGCTGAAGTGGAAAAACACTTGTACAATGTTGTTGTTGGTTCACACCGCGTTGTGTTCTAGGGTTTCGATTCAACGGCGATAAATGTGTCTGTCCCGGCTTTGTCTTACAGTGGAAATTTACTTGACTCGAATAAACAGTTCTTGTAAATAGAAACTTCAGCGAAGCATGGTCTGAGGGGAATTCCATTCTTATAGAAAACTCAGCCTATATTGTTTACGAGGCTGTGTCTATTTATAAGCCATATTTTTGATTTGTATTTTCAAGCATGAACATCAGACGCTCTGTAATTGCTGTAAAAAAAATGGAAATGTCATTACAAAAAAGGTCGTTAGGCTGCCGACAACTGCTCTAGGAAATGAGATGCGAGACTCGAGCAACTGCGAGAGGAAGTGGTCTCCACGCCGGCCGGCGGGGGGAGGGAGCGCGTCCCGGGGAGGGGTTATTTATGACGTTGTTTCAATTTCATTTTCGGCCGAGGCGTTTTTGTTCTTTGCTGTATTAATGTCCCGTTTGTAATAGATGGTTTGGGGGCTTTGGGGCGAGTTCAGTTGATCAACAAGTTGCATTGCAATTTTGACCATGAGTACAAGCGATCTGAAATAATCTTATAATCGTCCGAAGACCTACCCAGACACAGTATTTTTTTTTATTAGTCTAGCTACTGGGAAGTGCAATGCTCCTGGGCCCTAACCACGCTAGCTTCTCAAATCGTAATAGAAAAGCAAACGCTCGCAATTACGTTTCAAACGCTCCGCTTTTAACGTTTTGCTGACACCATACCATATCAATGTCAGTAGAAATCGTGAAGCTCGTGTCAGCAAAACTTCAAAAGCGGAGCGTTTGAAACGTAATTGCGAGCGTTTGCTTTTCTATTACGATTTGAGTAGCTAGCGTGGTTAGGGCCCAGATCTTGTTGCTGTTAACTTTAAACTGATACTTCAAATTCAGAAGCTACTTAATTACGAATTTCTAATACCATTTAAATGTTGAATGTATGCAAGTAACAGCAAGACAGGCAAGTGTATCGAGTGAAGGCAGCACGGCGGCGACCGCAACCATAGCTGGCGCATTTGTCAGCGGCGGGCGTTATTAAATTGTACGTGATTAATATCACGTAACTGGGCGGCTCCGCGCCTGCTGCCTGCCTACTGCCTGCCTGCCTGCTGTCTGCCTACTGCCTGCCTCTGCTGCCCTGGTACAGGCCTATTAATCTGCGCAATATTGAGGATATTTGGAAGAGATTCAAAGCCTATATTTGCATAGAAGACTGAAGATTCGTAGACGGAGCGGAGAGCATTTGAAAAATATATATAGAAAACAGACCTTGCTCATTTGTGGTGGACGGTAAAAGCATGCGGATTATCCAATAGCCATCTAGAAATGCTCAAAACCCGACACCCTGTTAGCAACTTAATCGAATCTACAGCTTACATACTCTGACTTTTGCAATTCAAACCACGCTAAATACATAAGCTAAAGTTTCTTTATGTTCGTGTGCTCATCCATCTTAAGTAGAAATTTTATTTTTATTTCTTCGGGAAAGCAATCAATTGGGTAATAATAGCTGAAGTTATAAATAAGGTAACAGTACATCAGGAGTGATTACACCAGCGCCGTTATTCACAATATAAAATAAATTCAAGTTATAACTCAGGTAAATATACACAAGTGTAGGTGTAGGCACAGATAGTATAAATACTCGTAGATAGTAATAGAATAACCTGCGTAATCAAATGACACGCGCCTCCCAATTGAATGACGCGCCGACACAGTTACATGGGCTTTTTCAATACTGCGACGCCAGTGACAGCCAGACCGGGGCAAATTAATAAAAGTCTATTTCCAAAATTAGTCCCTGCAGGAATTCAACCCGCAATCACCATGTGCAGTGAGCCTGCGCTCGAACCAATGAGCCAAGCGGTCGTCAAATCGGTCATCGGTTGGATTGTGACATTTGGGACACCAATACAAAAAATATAATCAAAGAGAAATAATAATATTCATTCTATCACGGCGGGTGTTGTCTTGACTCTATAAAGAGTCAACGACGCCGGCGGCCCCGTCGTCATGAGCCTCGCGACTTTTCCAGATGTGTGCAATCTTCTCAATAACTACATGTTCCTCTTATAAACCACCACTTATAACATTCAGATAGTTTCTGCTTCATAAAATATCTCACTCCCTGTGATTGAAGACTGTTATCGCTGGCATCAACACACTCGCATTTACGCCGCGAAATGATTATGAAACAAGTGGGTAGGTACTTGCTCCCCTCGCCAGACGGCACACCTCGGGAAGCATCTGATGTCGTGTAGAGCAGTAGGTACGAGGTCTTAAACCTGGAGTGCAGCTTATGAGCTCAGATTACTGAGCTTATGAGGGAAAGTTTTTTGCATAAACTGTCGACCTTCATGAGTGAAGAATTTTGGCCGAAGTGAGTTTTGTTTTGTTTCTATTATCTACTTAAATATATATAACTCAAAGGTGACTGACTGACTGACATAGTGATCTATCAACGCACAGCCCAAACCACTGGACGGATCGGGCTGAAATTTGCACGTGCAGGTAGATGTTATGACGTAGGCATCCGCTAAGAAAGGATTTTGATTAATCCTGAATTTGAATAATCATGAAATTTTTGTTAAGTTAAATTACACGCGGATGAAGTCGCGGGCACAGCTAGTATGTACATATAGCTCGACTAGGCTGGCAGCGCGCGGAATAATGTAAAATTTCAAGCGGAGGATTTGTATTTTATATCTCTCCATCATTGTAATAAATCATTGTTTTTAATTCAATTGCCAATCCATACATCACATCCCGTCACTCCAGCTCGTGACACAGTGATCACAGCTAGCAACTAATATCAGCGCCATTAATCATCCGCTCCATATATCTTCATTTATTTCCATAGAGGTTGCACGGCAAGACGCACCGCCCCGCGGGGCGCGGGCGCGGCGCGGCGCTTTGTCGCCCGAACAATGGCTGCTCACCGCGGCACATACAGGCGTGTACCAGCAAATAGGATGCCTGTTGTGGTAAGGTAAGTTACCTAATTTCACTAAAATAATGGCTTGTACGTCGACGACTGGACTTTAACTTTTAGTTTTTAACGGAACCTGCTCATATTTCTTAATATAATTAAACGCTGATACTATTATCATTTGAATAGGTATACAATCATTCCAGATAGACGGTAGAGTAAGTTCAATTAGATCGGTATCCAAGCCTTCAATCTTTAGAAGCAATATTTCAGAGGTACTTAACTATAAATATCTATGTGGTGTACGGAAAGTAAATAAAGTTAATGACCCGGAGGGGGTGCCCGGGATGTTTAAACGTAAGGTTTTTGCGCAGTGCTGTCGTGGCGCTGTGCTGAACGCGTAATCCATTGGATCACGGAAAACTGCAGCTAAAAATGTAATGTCACTGTCGCAGTCAACTAGCTTAATTTGCGGTTCAATCAACAGCCTAGCCACTTTACTAAACAGCGCCGTTCAACTAGTGGCCTGAATGATATTCAGCCATTTGATCAAACAGCTAGGCAAATTACTTGGATCGATGACGTTTAATTACTTGCCCAGCCTGTTAATTTCAATTCAGTTCCACTTTCTGCCACCTAGCGCCGAAACTAACCAAACTGTCAATATGGCTTCGGCAAAAAACAACTTTGATAGAATAATTTTATTAGGTACTTAGGTAATTTATTTATTTATTTAGCAATTTACGAAATTGTGGGATTTCTGTGGGGTCATAAGAAATAACCCTAACCTAAACTCATCCGGGTCCCTCTGCTTGGGTAGTATTTTGAAAAAGTTTTGTAGTGTTAAAATGTCAACCAGTTGCCTAAGCATTAGCCAGCCAGTTTATTAAATGTTGTAACTGACGATACGGCTGAATATCATTTAGGCCGCTAGTTGAACGGCGCTGCTTAGTAAAGTGGCTAGGCTGTTGATTGAACGGCGAATTAAGTTAGTTGGCTGCGACATTACCATAGTGGCGTTTCCATGTTGCCATAGTGGCGTCGCGACGCTTCTATAATTTTTATAGTGGCGTCGCGAGAGCTTCTATAATTTTTATAGCCATGTGGCGACGCTTCTAAAATTTTTATAGTGGCGTCATGACGCTGTTATTATTTTTATAGTGACGTTGTGACGCTTCTATAACTTTTATAGTGGCGTCGCGACGCTGTTATTATTTTTATAGAGGCGTCGCGACGCTTCTATAATTTTAATAGTGGCGTCACGACGCTTCTATAATTTTAACAGGGGTGTCGCGACGCTTCTATAATATTCATAGAGGCGTCGCGACGCTTCTTTAATTTTTGTAGTGGCGTCGCGACGCTTCTATCATTTTTAAAGTTCTATAATTATCAAAGTAGCGTCACTGTTCAGAATAGAAAACCTACAGCTAACAATTTTATTATATTTGTAATTATTAAAAACGGTCGACCTGTTTCGCCGCTGCATACCAGTGCTTGTTGACCGGTGGCCGGTATCGTACGTGATTAAACCGTGCACTTTTATTGAATAATTTTGGCTACTGCGCCCGCGCTTATTAGTGGTGATATTGAACGTTTCACGGGTTTTGATGCGCGTAGCTCGCGAGTGCGTTACGGACAATTTAAGACATTGTTAAGGTGTTTTGGTGAAACGTCACACGCGGTGGTAGTACCTGCTGGAAGCCGCCACGCGGTGGATGGTGGACGTTGGGGTCACTGGACCAGGATATAGTAATCTTGAACCCCCGTATTGTTCCCTTTTGTTTTAAGCGTATTTTGACTCCTCTTTAGGGGCCCCTTCCCCCCTACTAGACTAGACGGACTGTAGGTGACCCTATAACCTAAATACTTACACCACACTCGAACCAGGTGAGTAGTTTTTAAAGTATAATCGCACAGGGTTTGTGCCGTCGGGCCGCCGATCCCGGTGTGTTTACGATACATGCTATGCTTCTATAATTTTTATAATGGCGTTGCGACATTTCTATAATGTTTATAGTGGCGTCTTGACGCTATTATATTTTTTATTGTGGCATCGCGACGGTTCTATATTTTTTATAGTGACGTAATGACATTTTCATAATTTTTTTGTCGCATCGTGAAGCTCTTTTTAATTGTATTGGGCGGTCATAATACTGCTTCGATTTTTATAGTGACGTGGCAACGATGCTATAATTTTTATAGTGGTGTCGCGACGCTTCTACAATTTTTAAAGATGCGTTAATTTTAATAGTGGTGTCGCGACGCTTTTATAATTTTTATAATGGCTTCGCGATGCTTCTATAATTATATAGTGGCGGCGCGACACTTCTATTATTTTTATAGTGACTACGCGATCTTCTATAATTTATTATAGTGGCGTCGCGACGCTGTTATTATTTTTATAGACGCGTGGTGACGCTTCTTTAATTTTAATAGTAACGTCGCGACGCTTCTATAATTTTTTATAGTGGCGTCGCGACTCTGTTATTATTTTTATAATGACGACGCGACGCTTCTATAATTTCTATAGTGGCGTCGCGATCTTCTATAATTCTTATAGTGGCGTCGCGACGCTGTTATTATTTTTATAGAGGCGTGGTGACGCTTCTTTAATTTTAATAGTAACGTCGCGACGCTTCTATATTTTTTTATAGTGGCGTCGCGACTCTGTTATTATTTTTATAATGATGACGCGACGCTTCTATAATTTCTATAGTGGCGTCGCGATCTTCTATAATTCTTATAGTGGCGTCGCGACGCTTCTATCATTTCTATAGTGGCATCACGATGATTCTATAATTCTTATAGTGGCGTCTTGACGCTCATATTTTTTAATAATGTCGTTGCGACACTTCTATAATTTTTATAGGGGCATCGCGACGCTTCTATAATTATTATAGTTGCGTCGCAAAGCTTCTATAATTTTAATAGTGGCGTCGCGAAGTTTCTATAATCTTTATAGAGGCATTGCGCCAATTCTATAATTATTATATAGCTTCCATAGTGGCATCGCCATGTTACCATAGTGGCATCGTGATGCTTTCTCAATTACGTCACGATGCCTCTATAGTGATGTAATGACGCTTCCATAGTGGCGTCGTCGCCATATTACCATAATGGCGTTAAGATGCCCCCCTAATGACTTTCCAATGCTTTCATAGTGGCGTCGCGACGCTTCCATAGTGGCTTCGTGACGTTTCCTTAGTGGCGTCGCCATGTTAACATGGTGGCGTCGCGGCAGAATTGCAGTGATTGCCTTCCACTAAGTGGGTATGGAGCCGTCAGTTATTTCCAAGACACTTCAAGAGTTATTGCTTACTGCTACTTTGGATCATTATCTTGGAGTCCTCTCTCATTGCAGTCGGGATATAAATTTTATCGCGTATATTTTACCTATAATGCTCTCCTCACATGGTCCGCGAAATGATACCGGGCGCTGCTTGCGGGGATTGGGCCACTCACTTGCTTCTTAACAACATTGTCGTTAAATACTATTCATTTACTTAGCATGGAAGGCATCACACCAAAGCAATTATATTATTATGCACCTGTTTTATTAATTGTTATTTTGGTTCGTAAACATTTAATTTGATGTAAGTATGAGTAGGTATGACTACCACACTAAACTAGCTTTCTCATTTTATCTACATACCTAAATCTCAGGGAGATTTGATTATTATTTACTATTAGTTATTTAGTGATAATGGTGTTACCTGCTCATATTATTATTTTATGCTGTTCCTGAGAATGTACACCATATGTAATTTATTGAAAAGAGTAACCATTGAGTTTCTTGCCGGATCTTCTCAGTGGAAGCAGCATTCCGAACCGGTGGTAGATTCTGACTATTCATAAATGCTTTGTTGGCTTACATGAATAAAAACAATTTTGAGTTTGAGTTTGAGTTTTGATATATTACTTATTTATGGAGAAGTGAAAAATTACTTATACGTGTCTAGTTTTATGGATAAGGGAACCACCATAACCGGACTGCCTTCATTTTTAATAGATTTTGTGATGACATGGCACTCTTTGTCGTATGAAATGAAGTCTGATACACCACGTAGGTACTTTCCAGTGACAAAAACCTGGCCAGTGATTGTTCACTGGCTAGAAATTCCATAACCATATTGAATGGTCAGCAATGTTCAAGCCCTCGCGATGAAAGTCCTTCCTTATATTTTTCTCCTTTGATTGCAGCATAGCCTGTGGTAACCACGCGAGCCCATATCTGCCAGGTTTCTCAGCGTCTTTATACAATTCCACTCACGCTCTGCCACAAAAGACGTAAGGAGAATTCGCGGGCCGCACGCCGCCATGGCCCAATTTGCGAGCCGCTCCCGGCAAACAGTTTTATTAACATTCGAAACCTCACAGATTCCTCTCCCAAATTATACGTACACAAGTAGATAGATAATATTATCATTTCCGCACTCGAATACAATAGCATATTTAAAAAAAAATGGTTTACGCAAAAAAATACTTTAAATGATATAAAACAGAATTGAATTTTCTGATTCGTTCAAATACCTAAGGCTCTATCTGGATGCCGATGTTATCTAAACTCTGTGTAATGTTCACAAAGTCGAAGGTATAATGCAGACGTAAACAAAGCTTAACAGGAAGAAGGTATACAAAGTATGGGCGATACCGCCAACTTTTTTCCTAAGTGAATTTTTAATGGCATATGCGACGACTTGAGGGGCGTATGTATTGAAAATGATTTTGATATTTCGCCGCGAGATTGCGATACGTCTTTTACAATTAATTGAAACAGTCTGACGTCACGGGTAACTTTTGAAGGGCTACATATATTTTAAATGCGTGCTCGAAGATTCGGACGAACGCACATAATCTGTATGTGTACGAACATAAGATTTGTGTCGTTGTTGGTCGCGCGGCTACGTCTAATGGAAGGCTCGGAGCCAGGACGATGACAAATATGTTTGTTTGACTTTATTAATGTCGCCAATGTACACACCTAGCAACAGCAGTGTAATGAGCTGCTGTTTGGTATTTATACGTTAGAAGGTGTTTCAGCATTCCGTACTGGTGGTAGAAGCCTACGACTAACTATTTATACATGTAAGTATTATTTTTATTTCAATATACCTAATTTATGCGTTCGATTAGGTGGGCTCAACATTGACTCGCTAGACTCGCTAGGGAAATATTCCCTGATACCATTGACATGTTCCATCACTCAAAGCCAAAGTTACAGCCTTCCGCTGGGGCTTTATACTAAAACTCATTTCAATTAAGCGCAATTGTTAATTCCCGGACGTTAATCCCGCCATCTCGATTCTAGTTAGGACTTTATTAATTTCGAAGGAACGAGAAACGCCGCGATTTTAGCAGAACGAAAGCAATCTGGATACAAATAAACATGATTGCGTTGCGAAGGCGACTGGATTGGCCGCTTTGGCGGAATTAAGGGGAAGGGTACATGGCGGGCAGGATAAGGCGCGGAAAATACTGGAGATTTAACGTCTAGTTAAAGAATGGACATTTGAGATAAAGTTTCCTACTCTACTAATTAATTTGGAGACGATTCTACATATTTTACATGTCCTGTAACGCTGTAACTTAAAACACGGTTGTAATTGCCGAGGCACATGAATAATGCATGAACGAGAACGGTAATTTGAGCGTTTAGATGCTGCCTTTCAATGAAACGCCTGCCTCGTGGCGACTTGTGTTATAAGATAGCTATTTCATTAGATAACAGTAATCACGTCATCACTCGATACAGGCGCTGAATAATTTGCTAGAGTATTGAACGTGAATAACAGCAACTAGCGAGCGTAGAACACGTTAAACTCATGGTAGAGCTACTGCATGGTAGAGCACGTTTATAAACTGATCGCTCATCATAGTTTCAGGCACTTTATATGTGCTTCTACGCATGTTTATAATGGTTTATTAACCTTTATAAACATGCGTTGAAGACTTAGTTTGTACAAAACATTACATGTATAAATACATATTTTTTATCTCAAACAGAAATAATCTGAGTTACATACAATCCACACTGCACCGCTCTATCGTGGCTGAACCGTTAGCGTGAGCAGGTCCCCGTAAAGCGAGGATTTTTATCCATAGAAATACTTACTCTTTAGTCATCGGCGATGTCCAGAACGCAGATGTCTTGAGTCTTCGTGTTTATTTACTTTTTCATGAGTGAGTATATTAAAGTCTGAGGTATCGTCCGAGACGTCAGCGTGCAATGTGTTCGGAGCACGTATACGAGTAACGCCGTTATAACCGACACACCGACGGAACGTCTTGATACCGGCACATCAAATTTTATGACACCATCCGAAATATTGCCCGTGCGCCCAGTTTTATCACCTGTTACAATCGCAATAACGGTCATAATCGCGCACATAAGAAACGAGATGATCCGTTACACTGGAATATAATATTTTTTGTAGTATATATTTAGAGGCTGTTAATATAAATTGGATGTATGGCGGAATTATTTTTTGCCATCTGTGTTGACACAGCGTAATTACTACTTATAATTTGGTTTGTAATGGGAAATAGAGACATTAAATAAATTGGTGCAAGCGAGTGGATCGGTTGCAGGACAATATACCTTAAACTATAAAATTTTGAAGAATTATTATTTGGGGCAGTGTGCAAATGAAATAATACATCAGAACATTCGTACAAATATACGAACTTGAACTGCTGGGTCACCGGTTCGATTCTAACAAAGGGCGACTTTCTCCAATTACTATAAACGTGCAACACAAAGGATTTTCAACAATATCCTCAACGACTTAAAACTTTATATTGACTAAGAGGGTATTTTGAAGTTGGATTAGAATTTACATTTCGAAAGTGCGTTCTATATTATGAGCAATAAGGTTAAATTTATAATAATTGTGAAGTACAAAGGGTAGGCAGCAACAGATTTCCATGTCGTGTTATTTGGGCACCAAATCCGTCCGCGCGTCCGCATCGGTTTGAAACGACTAGGACTGTCTAAGGATAATTCGCAGGAATGTAATGGACTAGTAATCAACGGAACAATTAGAATAATAAACTATGAATAGATACCTAGTCGCCTTGTGTCAGGGGTATTACATAATTATAACAGCAGCGATTACAACATATATAAGTACTTACCAAAGAGTATTTACCTAAATATGTAAGTACCTTAAATGCCAGCAGCCATACTTCTTCTAGTTGTTCGGTCCATCCGTATGACTGTTTGATTTCCCATTTTTGGCAAGGTGTACAAATAACACTTATGTAGAATATAGTAGTTAAATATTATGTAGAAATAACATTTTAGTCAGCGCCCCCCTTACCTGACTCTCGGATGGTCTTTTCTTCTTTATTTTAAGGTCCTTTTATTTCTATACATTTTTATATTTAATGTCATTGGTCACAGAGCTTGCTGATTATTCACATAAATAAATAAAACATATCCCTTTGAGAAAGGTTAAAAGAGGAATACAGTTCCATCGTTTTACTTGTTAATCAATTGTTTGCTACAGCAATCATTCGTAACCTGTAAAGTAAGTAATGTGTGTTATATTACATTACAATGTTTCGATAACAACTTTAAATATCTATTTAGGTATGCTGCGGCTATTTGTATTTTCCGCAACAACGTGTAATTACTATTCCCCGCCATTGTGCGCCCGCGCCCCGCGCGCCGCCGCCGCCGCCGCCGCCGCCGCCGCCGCCGCGCCGGCTCACAAAGGCGTCGCTAAGTGACGATAAACAATGGCCACTCGTTATTCTATTTAGCACGAGTTAATGCACAGCCAATAATCATAAAACATTGTGTAGTACTCTGAAGGTGGGAAATTCGACGTTATTCAAAATGTCCATACGGAAACTTTTCGTCAATTGTGAATACCCCCCACTGAACTAGTTTTACAAAATGAGTTACCATACAGAACTCATACCTAATTAAGCCAACTAATAACTCCTGACTTCTAATTTCTGCACTGGGTCCAATGAGAATGGAAATGCCCAATTTGCTTTATGTATAACGGTCAAAATAAGTAGTTCACTATCTATTAGCTAATTATCGCTTGTAAGGTGTCTATAAAAATGTCTGTCTTGAAGCCGGCCGGAGCTGGAGCCCCAGTTGTACCGCAGCACAGCTGCACTAGCCTGCGCGCGCGCCGTCGCCCGCGACCGACGACAATGCGGCCATTGTTCTAGACAATACATTGTTTTGTCTACCCGCCAGGAATAACACTGTGCTCAGGACATTCACTGAATATCTCTCGTCTATAACGTAGCGCGGGCATATTTTAAAAAGAATAAAGTTTCCTATACGTATATCTGATCTGTATATGGCCAATCTTACAATCTTATCGGTTTGATGGCAAGAAATCATCGTGAGTGATGAACCCTTCCCTTAACTTGCAGGTAAATCACTTTCCCGGCCAGCGCCCGTAATGGCCAACAAATACGCAAATACACTGGCACCCGATGAAGCGAGGCGTGAGCGAGGCGAGGCAAGGTGAGGCGAGGCGCAGGTAATTCAATAATTAGATCCACTGCCTTGGAGCCACCCCTATTATCTTTTCTGATATGAGCGTGTGTGGTAAAGTACTATGTTTAACTGCGAACATTAGCCGGTAACAAAGATAATATGACCAGCAGAATATTTTTACTTTTGAATATTGTAAATGTCTTCAGTAAACTGTTTACAAAATTCACATTGGGTGCTTTTCAGAATACTTACTACAATAAAACCTGAAATACAACTATCATGTACGAGAACAACTCAACGCGAAGCTGTATAGGTATCAGCTATAGGTGGACGATGTATCTCGAGATAATTAGGTAAAGTTGGAGAGATACGCCGAGTTAGGGAAGCGTTTTTGTTACCATTCAGACGTAATTAATCACATTTTTTAAGAGAGAGCCGTCCTTTGATGCCTATGTCAGTAGTTATTCACTACTTAATGTTAGGACTTAGGCTTAACTATGAGCTCAGAATAATGAGTTCGGGTCCGGCACCGAGATGCCGAGATGTTATCAAGGCAAGTAGATGGATGGATCAAGGAAATTGTATGAAATGCACGTAGGTACTAGAATGTTACATGGAGAAATACTTGAAATGATTTACATATGTACATAATTTGGTAACTTACTCGTGTAGGTAACATCACACAATTCCAGTTGTCTAGTAGGTTAGGTCATATAGCTTAGTGGGTCTGCCATCATCTGACTTGCCTTTTAAAATAGGGATTCAACCCCAAGTAAGTAGGTATCCACACATACGCCCTAAACGCTATTAAGTACTACTTACACTAGTACCTAATATTAATTAAGTCTATTGTTGTTTGTTCCTGACTGTAATGAGCGGTGACACACAGCACCCCGGGCGGCGGCGGGCGGTGCGGCCGGCGGCGCAGTCGGCGGCAGGCGCGCTGGTTGCGCAGCCGGCGCGTGCGTCGACCCCGACCCCGGGCCCCGGGCCGCACATACACGCGCCCGCGAACTGCGCATCCCACTTCATGAGATCAAAACAAGCTTTGTTTTTCAATGTAACAAGAGATACGGCGAATCTCATGGCAAAAGCAAAAACATGGCCTGCGGCACACCGTACAACAACACGAAATCAACCACATCCCGTTGGAATAGGATTCTAAACTGAGCTTAAATCGTTAAGCTGAAGAAGATGACCTTTTGTAATAGGAAAAAGGTGCGAAGTAATGTGAGCTCTACCGGCTTTGGGATACAAATTATAATTTAAAAAAGCAAGTCATTCTTCAGGGATTTTCGGAGTTAAATTTTGTGTGTAAAATCTAAATATAAGAAATCAATATGTAAAATCTAACTTTTTTCCATAAATACAGATAAAAAATCGACCTAAAGCCTTCTTTATAAGACCTAGTTCAACAGTTCGTGATGGTGTTATGTTTGTTAATCAATGGAGAGTCCAAGTAACATGTGTTAGAGCCATTGTACTGGAACCCGCGGAAACCACCGAGCAGTTGGAGTATAGGCAGTCGAAGGCAGGGGGAGTGTTTAATATCTGATGTACGATTAGTAAAATAAAACAAGCACTACCTTGCTTAAATTCTTTAACATGGATGCTAGACCAGAGACTTGGTCTCTTCTCTCTTCACACTAGTGAACATAATCCTTAAATCTGAAACTGGGCTTGCTGACTCGCCCAGACCTAGTTACGATAGGATTAGAAGGATCAATGTAGGATCGATGAGCTTTCGCACAACAAAGCCGAAATACGTAACATCTGGATTCTGGTGTAGGTACTAGGCACCAAATCGGCATGTTGGCAAAGGGTTTGCTTGAAACGTGAATTTTACATTCGTGCTGACGCGACGCCGACGGCGCGTTGTAATCTAGTAAGTTGTGAACGGATCCTTGCCTTGTTGAAGTCGCGCGCCGGTGACGGCATTTCCTTGTTCCTGTAATTAACTTAATTCCTTATTGCCTCCAAGATCAGGATCAGTTGACGGTTCCGCAATTTACTATTAATTATTAAGTTTTGGAGATTGTAGGAGGCATAATTGCGTCAAACTCAATGAAGGAGCTACAAGCAACTTATATGCTGCTTTGGTTGTAGTTTAGCCATCATTTGAAAATGGGAGACTTTGATATTGAATTAACATAGCACTACCTACTTACCTTTTTTACTGTAAATAAAAAATACCATGCGAAGAGCTAAGTAGAAGTACACTAGTCACGATCGAAAAGTGATAAATAGTTTTTATTCTGTTTAACGATTTGGTGGTATGGTTGGAACATGTACGGTAAATACCTCTCCATCAGTATGTATGTAGTAATCTATCAGGCGCCCGCGCTGGTACTTCGGGCTCTGGGGTCAGCCTCGTGCCATGATTAGTGCCAATCGTCGCCCATTGATGGGCCCTATCGCACCGCCGCGCGGCTCGGCGGCGCGGGCGGCGGGGTCGTGGACTGCTGGCCCCAGGTGTGGGGTCAAGTGGCTGATTGAAACTATTGTGTGCTTCACTCACGCGCCATTTGACTTTCCAATTTGATCAATGTTAGCTATTATATAAGCTATTATATCTACTTATGTGGGGATTTCCACAATGATTTACGAGTATTGTAAATCATGGATCAAATTGAAGATAGATGAACTAGAAAATCCTTTAATAATATGTTTAATAGCATAAATTCCCACCGCTGTCGAGGGGGGATCCTGAATGATAGTGATTGTAGGAATTGATGGAATGAGAAAAATAATAATTATAATAATTATTATGGGTATGGTACTTATAACTAAGTCTTGCGTTTGTGGAAAAAGTACGTAGCTGTGTATTATTTGCCCTGTGCGATATCAAATTACCTCTCCCTATTGCCAGAGCTCAACGCATATTGTAATTAAAGCTAAAATGATAGCACAAAGATTCGAAAGGACACTACTTACTAATTTAGAGCTCCATACAAAAATAATTCCTCGAAGTAGTTCCATTTATTTATTTAGTTGTTCTGCACAAATAGGGGACAATCGAGTGAGCACGGAGCAGATGTTTACAATGCAATCTAGTCCTGCCTGATGTACATATCGGCCCGAGTGTGTGTGTACCTGTGTAGTACAGACGCGTGTCTCATGCACGCTTCAAGCACCTACTCGTGTTTGTATTATCAACAATTCTGTACTGCTTTGTGAGTGTTTGTACCTTCCATGATGATTACCATCAACTTTATGACGCGGATGTAATTCACATGTAGTTATGATGTAACATTTGAATGTTCATACTCGACTATGTAATTAACACGCAATTACATTGTCCCTTGTGTTGGTGCTGGTATTTCTAAGAGTTCTGCAACAAGCTGAGCGTCACCGTCCCGCGGTGTCTGCGTGAGACAAGTACTCGAAGCGCGTGCTCTAAGCGCTTAGTAACGCGCTCCCCCGCACCCCCACCCCCCGGCCCGACATGACACTACAGTTGAAGAGTTAACGAAAAGCACCTACTTACTCATTGAACGTATCTTGTCATTTTTTTTTTAATCTTTATTTATTAGGCATTTTTATCCCAAAGGATATGTCAACCCCATCGTAACCTTACACTATTTAAACACAAATAAAAACTTACAAACATAGGCAAGTAACAAGACAAACAAAATTAACTTACAGGACCTAAAAGTAAACATATAAAACTAAAACCAAATGGCAATCCTAAGCCGAACTAAAAAAAACAGCGCGCGCCCGAGGGGCTGCTCCAGAGGTGTTCCCGACGACAGGCAACAGGCACTACTGCAGCGCCCGCGCCGGCCGTGACTCGTGCCTCGCGGTGCGGGGCTTTCGGGTTATTTAATGTGATACAATACATTGTGGTTAATCGTGTTACGGTTTAATTTTATTGGAAAATTAATGGTACTTGGAATAATGGAGTAAATATGTATGTTTTTGTGACTGTTTTACTTAGGGCAATCCAAAGGTTCTTTTGTGGTTCCGTAAATCGTCTTCCTCCCGGTGATGTCGAGTCCTATCTGCTCCAAGTGACTTGGTTTCGTGGCTGGATCACGTCAACACTAGTCAATTAAGAGCGTGTGATGCTTGCTGCTCATGAACACTTTGCCTGGAGGCCGCAGCCTGTTTTTGTCTTTAAATCTACTGCTTAGTGAGCTTTATAGAGCGTGC
Source organism: Notodonta ziczac (assembly GCA_918843915.1). NCBI lineage: Eukaryota > Metazoa > Arthropoda > Insecta > Lepidoptera > Notodontidae > Notodonta > Notodonta ziczac. The sequence goes on from OU974053.1 coordinate 154,447, forward strand.
AAAATGTTTCTGATCTATTCATCCCGGTACACCCCGCGCCGGTCCGGGGTGGGCGGGGCGGTCGGGGCGGGCGGGGCCCCACTGCTATTCCAGATCTAATGGCTTGACTATAACGACAGCTCTTTGAGCTCTCGCGAGCGCATTTACAAAACCATTACAGTTAATGCTCGCGCGCTATTAGGTCACTTTTTTAATCTGTGGTGGACTGGTGCCGCTCTACGTGGCCGCCCGCTGTTCGAGATTTGAATTTCGATAGAGATGCGGGGTTTTTAATTTAATAATCGACTAATGTAATCAGTTGTTTAGTGTTTATCGCTGTTACCTAATATTATTTTTGGGTACTTATTCACTATATATTATTTGTAATATAAATCAATGCGATTAATCAAAATTTCTCAGTTTAACCATGTTTACGATTGACGTTCTTTTGAATTATTAGGCAGCCTATTTGTGTGTCCCACTCCTAAGCAAAGGACTCTGAATTCTCCACAAAATACGGTTTTGTACTGATTCCGGCCACATATCTTCCGCCTGGAGGGTGATCTTCATTCCTGTACAACATAGACTTGTCGACATGTGTATCTTGCCCATCCTAGCCTATAGTGCTCAAACGTGGTTACAAACAGAACATAAGAAATCCGAACTCAAGATTTGCCAAAGAGGTATTATGGAGCGCAGTATATTATGTATCAAGCTGAGATATCGTGTCTGGAATTCCACCCTTCGCTCCATTACTCGCGACACTGACGTGAGGGTGAAAACTGCAAAGCTGAAGTGGTAGCGGGCTGGTCACGTGGCGTGCATGGCCCCGCACAGGTGGACAAATACCATTACAAGATGGATACCAGACGACGGCTGCGGCAGCTGGGGTAGTCCCAAGAGAAGATGGTGGGACGATGTGGTCACCTCTGCGGGAGATACGTGGCCCGAGATTGATGTTCTATTACAATATATTTGTCACGCCGATTATTATGAAGCAAATCACTAATCACATAGTACTATTATGTCTAAATTTAAATTGTACTCAAGCCTACCTGGTGCACCGAGTAATAATGTCGCGATTATTTACTCACCACTGTTCAAATCGGATTTGCACGCGACTCTATTATTCACACTCGCCTATTTCCTAGCATCGTATTCAAGCCTAATAGTGGAGTTAACAATAAACGTGTAGCGAGTAGCGACGAGGTGCGGCTCTACAGTATGTCGTAAAGTACAAACGTAGTTGCTCACAAAATATGGAATTGAAATCGACGAAGTAAGTGTTAGAGTTGCGATAAACACCTGTAGGTATGTTTGGAAGGGCCAGGCATGTGGGATTCTTAATATCCTGCTGATATAGAGTCAACGACTTTTACGTGCTGAGTCTTGATGCCAGGTGAAACCTGCGACTCTATTACTACGAAAAGCTAGTCTAGCCATATCCCATTGTCATTGGTGTCGGCGGCGATCGCGGCTATTTCCGATGCCTTCCCAATTTCCTCCACCATCCATTACGCTGGTAGGTATCTACCGGCGCGCTGATTATTATTATATTAATAATAAATACTATATTGGCCACTCCACGTCCTCGGTTCCATCGTCCTATTGGTTGGTTCATAACTGAGATAGAAGGCCGACCCCTCAACGGGACGGCCACTGCACAGAAACTTTCAATAAAATAAAATATTTACGAAGCGAATCTCCGGAATAAACAATATTATGATATACTCACATTTAATTTATTTAAAAAAACGCTGGCTCCTGTGACTTTGTATTTTTGATGTGTTTTATTTTCTAGTAACATCGATAATGTTTATCGCTAAAAATATGCAATTCATGTTGTTCCTTAGTCGCTTTTTTACGATATTCAGTAGTACCAACATCAAAGCCTCGACCGTTACAACAATCTTCTAACAACTCAATGAAAAACTTGCAAACAAACAATTTTTTCACTCCTATTACCTACGTAGTATATCAGTGTCTACATAAATCAAAAATAACGAAGTCCAAACAGGCCGGGTCACCTTAACCCCGGCAGTTTGTAGGGGAGTCCAGAGCCGGTGCCGGTGGCGGGGTTGGCAGCAGTTCAAGCTTTCAATGAAAATGTACGGTCACCTTCACCTAGACAAAGAACGTAAATACGCGTTCAGTAATGTTTGGGGTAATTAGGTGATTTGCTGTTGGCAGGGGAATGGCGGTTTAACGTATCTGTTCCACGTGTCTGTTATGTGTTTATGACATCATGGACGTACTACGAATGATAGTTAATTAATGGTCGTGAGCTCGGTCCAGCTCGAGCTGAGGCAACATGGCTCTCGCAGCGGCTGACTGCGGGTCCGATTCCTCTCGCCGTAAATTTCGGAAATGGCCATTTAGAATTTTTTTGTCTAGTCCACTATACGGTACACAAGTGCAAGCGTTGCATTGCATCATGCAGTTGGCCTGATATAAGATTACGAAATGAACGTTTCGCACTGGCGCTGGTGTATTATGACTCTATATAAGGCCCTGTTGGCATACATTATGATATGATTATAATATACTTACAGATTTTTTTTATTATAACACAACTCACAAACGTATGTGATGCGTTGGTGCCTAGTTGGTGCTATTAGTTATACATGCTGTAATTAAATTACTCAGTATTCCTTATATTCGTGTGGGAGTGATATTCCTGGATTTACCTCCACAAGCCGGTGGAGTGCAGGTAATATACGATAATTATCGTTATCGCATTATATTATTTTATTAGTAATAGTACATTGTTACATGAGTGGTGAAAGTTACTTATTTTGTCCCGAGGCGGGGTTTGGCGCCCGAGCGTAGCGAGGGCGCTAATAGTTCGAGGGACAAAATAAGTCTTTCACCCGAGGTAAACACTGTGCTTTTCATTACGAATACAAGGAAAATAAAAATAAAAACAGGAATTGGCTAAAGAAATAATACAAGGAAGTATAAACAATACTCTACAACTCGAAAAAAAAAATCGGACTGCCGCATATTTTGTTTTTTTTTCGTTGGCCGGCCAACTTCATTATTTAGCCATTATTTTTCATTGTCATCTTTAAATATTTTGCCCAAATCTATGTTATTTTAAAGAAATTGTTGAAACTAAATTATAATTAAGTCATTTAAAAAATATATTCTTGAATTAATACTTAACTTCATGTTATTTCAATTTTACATCGTGCTGTAATTGAGTGACTGTAGAAAAAGTTTGAACATGGTTCCATAGAAATGTGAAAATGGAACTAGTTTTTTTTTTAATAATTTGACAGCTGTCAGTTGAAAGCGAAACTCCCGGGCCTGAAAAGTAGTACTTTCAACCCGCTTCTCAGGCAACTTCAGACCTACTTTCAGAGTATGAGTAATGAAAAACTGATTATGACACTAATAATTAAGTGTAAAGTAAACCTAGTGATCTAATGAGCACATCGAGTGGCGCCATTCATCAGTGCCGCCCCAGCGCGGGCGCGGACGCGGGTGCGGGCGGCGCGCAACAGGAAGCCGTTCTATTCGCGGAGACGGAAGTTTGTTTGATTAATTTATACCATTTCTAATGTGTAGCACGCGACGGTTCGCGATTAACTTATTAACCCACATCTAACATAAACAACATTAATATTATCTGCAAATAGCAACGAACGCGGCGGATGACGGTGCTAATTTGGGACGACAAATGAATACTAATAACTCATATTTTATATTGGAATAAAACCGCAGGTTTGTCTATCATTATAATGTTATATGAAAGTGTCTATAAGTAGTATTAACAAACTATCCCAATTCTGAATCTAAACAAGTAATTTCCGCTAGATACAGAATGACCACCGAGCGCCATATGGAACACTTGCACGTGCACAAGCAATTCTATACCACATTTGTCGATGAATATATTCTTATTCAGCATAATAATATGTTAGTTAGTAATATACTTTTGTAAGTATCTAAATGGACAATTCGAAGATTGGGGCGAGTGGCAGAGTTCGGGAGAAGCGATGGACGGACGGATGGATCATGAGGACGTGGCATATTTCTTTAAATTAAATTCTTATTAACATCTAGGTTTCAGAAGACTTTTGATAATAAGGGTGCATCGGGATTAAAAGGTTGGTTTATGTCTTCAAACTTCCCGCTGTGGATAAACAAAAAAGATACGAGTAGATATTAATGCAATATCCCGGCACACTTCATGGCTCTGTTTGACTACAATTTTGATGAAAAATTAATAAGCTTGAGTATTTAAAATGCAAATTGTTTGTAAAACACATTGTATATCTATTGTAAGACATCTCCAAAGTAGGATGACACATCACAATATGTATTGTTTGGTGAAGTTAGAGCATAATAAGCATATTGTAATATGTGCTTGTATGGTCTATGGTCAAGGGTCGTCCCTAGTTCGGCTCGCCGGGCTCGATGGCGGTCGATATCCAGGCGTCCCTATTGGTGATGATGTATGTAGGTACTGATGTTAATGAATAAACTTGTTTGCCCGTAATTAGTGGCTTTCAATCGTAGTGCACCCACAAACGGCATAGTGCTACTCCATTCTGGTTCTAAAATTTACTGACTTGTCATTTGACAAGCTACCGAGAGCATCGCTAGCTTGTATTTGAGAACCTCCCACGGGCAGCGGCGCCCCATTCATCGGTGGCAATATCGCGAGGCTTAGATTGATCGGAGGCTAATCCTAGATTACCTGCACAAAAGCCGTAGCTTTTATCCGCCGCCTAATTTCCACTGTTTTATACTGTTCTTTTTACGTTCTTCTCCATTTCCGTCTTTCCCACCATCGAACGCAATCTACAGATCAAGACTTTCTAAAGATCATGAACAATTTAATAATTACCTACTACATTTATTGAAAATACCTTCTTAAAACTTCCTTGAAAATACCAAACCAAAAATGTGTAAAATGTTGTAGTGTAGAGTTAATTTGGCAACTTGTGTCAATAAGTCATTCAGCTATAAAATACCAATTTTGTAAGGCTATATTGTAGTGTTTATTTTGTAAAAGCTACATAATTACGTAAATTTTCAAGCGTTCGGAAGCTATAGTTAAATTTATATCTTATTTTTTCGTTTATTTTAAACTTTAAACCACTCTCCTGTAAAGTTTGTAGAGGGTCAGCTATGCCTTTTTGTCTGTTAATTAGTATGGTTTTTTGACATTGTTTTTAAGCTTTTTCTTCTCCATGTAGTTGTGGTGCAGCGTGTACAGGTACTGCAGGGTGAAGGTGACGTCCATGGTCCTCCGAAAACAGTGCTCGTAGTAGTATATGTGCTTCCTTACCGTCAACTTATCCTTGTAGAATTTCGACGCTTGGTGGATAGCGCGGATTTCTTTCTCCCACTGCTCCAGTTTACTAAATATGACACCTATGCGGAATTTATCTTCGCTGTCGTCATCGGAGTTGGCTCCGGCTGTGCCTTCGTAGTGTCCGTAGGCTACGCGCGATCGATATATGCACTGGCGTATCATGTCGAGTGACTTCACTATCATGTCGTAATCGACGTTCTGGTCGGCCTGCCGGCGGCCGGAGACGACGAGCTCGCTGATGTTGAGCCGCGAGGAGCCGCCGCTGGCGAGGGTTGGCTTCATGTCGGGCAAGTACTGCGTCAAGTTGGCGCTGAAGCCGGCGGCCAGGTTAACGCGCGGGCGCATGCGGCGCGCCAGCTGACTGCGCAGCCGCTGGTCCTCGCCCGTGAAGTTCCTTTCGCGCAGCGATATGAACACCCCATCCCCGAATGACATAACAGTTTGGAGATCTGGAAATTAGTCATTGTGTATATTTGAAATAATTTCTTCAATGTAATTTAATGCGTAAGAGAGTACTTACATAATACAATTAGAATCATCCTGTAGGTGGTTAGCTACACTTTAATAAAGGTATTTAAACATTGCCACATGAATGTATTGCGGGTGTTCTTCCTGTAAATGCCTTGTGCACAAACAACTAATATTATAATTGGATTGTATCGTTATTACTTAAAAACCGATTAAAGTGTTTTAGTGCTAAATTTTACAACGCACATAATTAATTCAATAAACTATCCACAAAAACAGCATATGTGAAACAATCGTAATTTTTAACAATGCTGTCTGTCTGTAACTGCGGACCATACCTAATCATAAGTGTCGATTGCTCCCGACTCCCGCCGCTCGCCGTAAGTAGGTGGTAGTGATATGAAATGAACCATTTCGCAAGCATTTAAAATCAGAAATCCTTTTACAAAGGAAGCCTTTTGACGGGTTCCCTAAATAACCATTCAGCATTCACATCACATCGCACAAATTAAAAATAAATCTTTTCCCCGTTCTCATTCACAGGCGGGGCCCCCTCCTGCCTCCCCTCGCCCGTCCCTGCAGGTGGCATCGATCGCGGCCTGCCCGGCAACAACTAGATAGTTGTCAGCTCTTGTTGTATTTCATATTTCGCAGGATTCATTTATGGCCGCTACTCAAGAACGTTCTTAGTCTTACTTAAATAAACCTTACCTGCTAAACGTGCAAAATAATAATAATAATCCCTCCCGCCGTATCTCTATGTTGATGGCGTGTTGGGTCTTGCGTTCTTCAATGATCGTTAGGGCTATGCCGAGATACACTTATGCCGGACAGGTCAGACTAAGCGAGATATAACCCAAGCTTCTGGTCCACACCCAGGCCCGAAGTATTTCCTTCTACCCATTTCCGTGATCTAATCCTTATGTCACTTATCCAAATCCTTATCTTTGTTGTCCAATTATCCTTTTTGTCCTAGCCAAGGTGGAACAGCATACGCCGAGTAGGGATTGCAGTTGCAGTACCGGTACTGTGAGGAGAGCTAGACAATTACCGGTACCAGGATTTAACGAGTAACGGGAAATACCAGGAATTTCTGGAAATTGAAATGACCAAAAAATTAAACATAGATTAAATTCAATACTCAAATCACATCTGAATTCCCGTAATATAATCAAAGCTATGAATATCGATGCAGTTCATATATTAACATACTAGTTGTGCCCGCGACTTCGTCCGCGTGATATGGAACATCCTTTCCAGAAAATGACAGGCATTCCTTATTTGGCCAAAGACACAGTAATTACAAGAATATATTGGAATATATTATACAGGATGGATCCTGGCTCCTTGTCATGTTCCCCTCCAAACAGTCGCAGCCACGGCCCCTGCCGCCCCGCCCCGCCCCGCCCCGCCCCGCCGCCGGGCTGTGCATCTGTGTGGGTAGGCAGAGCCAGTGGTGTATAAATAGACGTCCTCGCTCACTGCCAAGGTCGGGTGCGATCGATATGGGGCAGGGGGCCGTGCTGAGTGCCCACTGATTGCACGTCTACCAGGCCTTTGTTCTGTTGCGAGAACAGTTGAAAGCGCTTAATCAGCTAATATAGGTACTAGCCTACTAGGTACATATTATTTCATAACTATATGAAAACGATTTGGGGTAGGGTTAGATATTTTTCCCTGGGTATTATTAAATAGCTGCCCAAGATTCTCCTATTTTGATTGGTAATTTTGTAAGCCGAAGATGTGAAAGCTTGGAAGGTGGGACGATTCACTTTATATACCTATACTTTGCTTGTCCCAAACCATAGTGACTGCGCTACCTGCTGCTGCTGGTTTGGTTGCGACTGGATGGGTGCAAAAGTGGATTTGTTCTTACATCGTGTTGCAGAACACTGCACAATTAGGTACTTTTACTATTGTACAATCTATTTTTTTACTACCGTTATTTTAATCAATATTTAAAGACATCAACGGAAGCAATATTTCTAAGTGAACTGTAAAATTTTAAATACATATCTTATAATACCACAAGATTAATTTCAAGACGCTAAATGAAGGGAAAGTTATCGTTCTTTCGACATTACATTAGGACCTAATGATACCTAATGATAAGGTCAGTTACCCCTTTTAAAAATGAACTCTTGAAGCTTTCTCGGAGAAAACAAGTAATGTAACACGAAGCAGGTAGGTACCCCACTTGGACACAGCTGATTGTTGTCGCGGGCGGAGGCGCGACTAGTCGCCCGATAGATCGACCGACTCGTCCCTCTTTACTGCGCAAGACCGCTGTATCGACCACACTGTATCCATCAACGAAGGAAAACCTACTGTGAGTAGTCCGAATATAGAGTTTAAAATACATTGTGATTTTTTAAAATCCGATGGTTTCACCTACTTTAGGGCTTGTATTTATAAATCTATCTCAAGTCTGAGAGTGATCATGAGCACACTTGTGCCATGTATTTGTTTACTGGCATCACAAGAATGATATTGCCAAGATCGCTCAAAGATGGATTCATTTATACGGGCCCTTGTAAAATAGTTTTGATGAAACAGAACAAGGGCGGTACGTAGCTACGGCGTCAGGTCTAAGTAAAAGTGACAGGTATCGAATGGATGTACAGTAATGGTAGATAGTGTGACGTTCAGGGCAAAGGAATTGGCCACCAAGCTTCATCTATGGTATTTAGAGAACATCCTGTATGTCAAGGGGACGCGTGAAACTAAAATATTCATATAATATTTTTTCTTTGAAATGGAATACGCCCAGTCGCCCACTCATAAGCACTTCGTAATCTAATCGGTAACATTAAAGGATATAGTGAAATAGTAGGTACTTATAGTACAATCTCGGAAAGATATTGTATGCTGCTACCTAAAATGTTTCAGCGACGAGCAGAATGCATCTGGCAGGTGCCACTTGTCTTTACCGAGGCATGTGAATTGTGATCGCTAAATGGCTGATAATGGCAGCTCGTGTACCGAGCAACTTACTACATTGTCGGTGCTTTTGTTTCCCTATACCTACGCGTGAAAGACAACTGAATATTTGGCTAAAGGTTCAAAGTAGGTATATGGAAAATATGTAATGTAATGTTCACCTGGAAAAGTTCCACTGAAATAAATTAGAAATTGATGGCTAAAATAAATACGTTTTCGTGTGTAGTTACTTAATGAGGTGAGCATTAATCATCCGCATCAACCCTCAATAGAACCTGCATCTGCATGGCGATGCATGGGCTCACCACTTCAGCTACTTAAACGATTTATCTACTTATATTGGTGCTTACATTGCTTTGGATGTTTCATGCCACTTCAAATACTCCTAACTCCTGTTTCAGTTGCCCACTTATTTATGTTAGAACTATGAAATTATACAAGGGTCCTACGTAATAGTGTTATAAATCTTCTGCATTATACAATCGTGAATTCCATATTTTTTTGCACTGGTAACAAAATTATATTTAAAACTTCCAGCATCGGTTCACACTTCTCCGCTATTGGTTGGCCAATCGAGCGAGTTATTGCAGTTCTTTGTAGCAATTACCGCAGTGTTCAACAAGTAAGTACTTACCTACATGACAGATGAATGTCGAAGTAATTTCATTCATTTTCGTAACTTCCACTGGGCTCGCATCTAAAAATAACGTTTTTATGTCCTAACAAGGTAACATGCTTCCAAAGTTATTTGTAGCCACAGACTTATAAATACTATCTCTGTTTATAGCCATGTAAAAACTGAATAAAAAATGCGAAGAAAATTGATAAATCTCTGATAAGAATTTCGCTTACCATAGTGACATGACAACAGAAGCTGACAAATGCGCGGTTGTCAGCACGCATGTCGCGGCGCGCGTTGCGTTCATGCGATACCTATCACAGCGCGTGCGCAACTATCTCGACGTTGAAAAATGATTCGTTATCAGGTTTAAAAATTATTATTTTTTGATATTGTATTAAACATTTGGATGAAGGCAAACAAAAGTATTCACACTACCGTTAGAACCGCCACCGTAACTTTTTTGTTTTGTATCTTTATTAAATGTGGTTGACTATTTGTAACTAGAAACTGGCGAAATACCTATTATTCTGGGTGGGTCTTATTTTTAAAGAAAGAAAGAAGTAGTCATCTTTAAGAAGTTAGAAGAATAGCTACAGTTTGTCTAGCGCAATAAGCATTACTGCCGGCCCTGGTGATTATAATGAATGGCCCCAGGTCTGTGAGCCCCAGCGACCCTGGACCCGCGGCTGACGTCAGCGCTGGCCGTGAACCTGTCACCTGTCACCGCGCGTCCATTTCGCAGAATGTGTATTAATAACTCGTCCGCCGCGCGCCGCGCGCCGCCGAGCTGGCTGACGGATAACATTACTGATAATTACTGAAAAATGTTCCATTTGTTTAGAAATATACTTATAAGTGACGACTTGGCTCGTGTAGTTAATTTTTTACAGATTTAATTTTAACGCGGTGTGTGATCTTCGATGGTGATATAACTTAAGAGTTTTCAAGGTGGTAGGTATTATTTAGGATTAATTGTTTACTAGTAATATCAGGCATTTTGGGGACCTGCGCGCGAATTATAACGACGTACTTTTTATATTGCCGAGATATAGGTACATTGACAGACCGTTCGGTGCATCTGATGGTAAATGGTTACTGTCGCCCACGACATCTGCCACTCAAGGGAGTAGAGGCGGTGCCGCCGGCCTTAAGGGGACCTATAGACTTGACTTTTATTACTCAATCAATGTATTAAATTAATTTAGTCTAGATTTATAATAAACTAATCGGAAGAACTGCTGCGAATCCACAATTAGCCAACGTACATAGCGTCCCCCAGCTTCCCACTTCGCAGATGACGTCAGCAACGTAACCGCCGCCGCGTTGCCGCGACCGTGAACCTGTCACCTGTCACCTGTCACCGACCATCGCCTCGCCAGTCCACGGCACCGCTGTAAATATAACTCGTGTGTTGCTAGACACGAGGATGCTTGATGGTCTATATTTTAATGACAAATGATATAAAGAGCACAAACGTTTTTGTGAGAAGGAAATCTTCATGCCAAATCTCACTGCTTACGCAAGTATGTTTTTAGATCAATTTATCTCAATCTCCTGAAATATTATAATAAAATGATAATAATTTAGCCCTTTTGACGTCCCACTCCTGGGCACGGGTCTCCCCTCAACATGAGGGGGATTCAGGCCATAATCCACCACGCTGGCCCAGTGCGGGGTGGCGGATTTCACATGTATTTCGAAAATTGATTGGATCTTCTAAGGCATGCAGGTTTCCTCACGATGTTTTCCTTCACCGTAAGTATGTGATAATCATATAGAAATTATGATTCGCACATAGATTTAACAATATTGGAACTGCAAATAATCCCAGCGGATCTGGCACGCACACGTTGATGAGTCCTCCTTTGAGAGTTTCTTAGATCATACTTTCATTCAGAACATGCAGTACTTTCTTAGAAACATAAGTCTGAGAAGTTCAATCAAATGGTTGCTCAAGTCATTCCACTCTTTGTTCAACTTTTATCATCCTTAAAGAGAAGCCTTTTTTGTGGGTCCTCCAAATACCTATCATAGTATGGCTAAGCTATCTCAGTAGACTCGTGACAATCCCCAGCTCTGTTGCAGCTCATGAACAGCCACACGGTAACTTTTCACTGCAGTATACAACTCAAACCGCTCCATACATTCCCTAATACTGGTTCTGGCATCAGTCTGTTTTTCTGTCACTACATCCGTTGGGTGAGTTAATGCGATATTTATAGTGAGCCCTAACGAGCTACGAGTGACAGCACGAGCACTTTAACCGTGTTGTAAAATAATAGTTACATGCTAGTATTGCAAGTAGACTTACAAAGTATATAAGGTTTGTTCTTAAATGTAAGTGTATCAACACTCAATCACTCACAATAAATCGTTTATAAAGTAAGTTGAAATTGGGTTTTCATAATAAAATGGCTGGACACAAAAATATACTGAAATGTAAATGTAATTCTCATTGTTAATCGGTTCAGATAGCGGCCCCCATTGCGGATGCTTTCAGCTGAAAGTTTCAGTGCACTGTGCTGATTACTGTAACGATAATTGCAACTGGCAGCGCGCCCGATGCACTCGTTGCGCATCCTGGATGCTGTTGCTTTTTATGCAACTACTAATAACTTTAATTCACCCGTTCTTGTAGTAGGATCGTTGTCATAACATTTGGGGAGGCAGACATTCAATATATTTGTATTTAACTTGTACAGCACAGGCTGAATTAGAAGAAAGAAAGAAACACTGTTGGAATGTGTGATGGGCAAAGTCCCAAAAAAAGAGAAGATGCAGGTGCTTCCCAAGTACCACATCTAATTCACGTTTTTAAGGCCCACAGCAGGCCACAGCCATTACTTATTGTTGATCTAAGAGCCCGAATTAAAGCTAATAATAACGTTTGTTTTATGATCGTCTACATTAAGATGAACGCGAAATGTCCCAATTGTAAAAATGCCCTTAATGTATCCTACTAATATTATAAATGTGAAAGTTTGTGAGTGTGGATGTATGTTTGTTACTCCTTCTCGCAAAAACTACTGAATGGATTTGGATGAAATTTGGAACACAGATAGTTTATAAGCGGGATACTTTTTATCCCTATAACAATTATGCAAAATTCAACCTTCATCCCCACTCCTGTTTGACGCACGACTCTCTCATTTAGGTCAAATAGATTTGGTAGTAGTGTTTAGTTACGAAAAGGACTTAACCCAATAATTTTTAATTATCGACTTGCCGATAGATAACTAATTGGTAAGGATTTTTCATTTTACAAACATTCAGGTATGTACTTACCTACCATGGATTTGGTGGAATTTTCGGCACATTAAATCCAATATCGAACATATATTTTCTTCGCATAAAGAAGTACCTGAGAATTAACCAGTTATCTGCTACGTCTCATCTATTGCAGGGACGAAGATGACAAAGGGACTCGTTACAAAGATTATAAATATGTAGTAACAGTTGTATCGCAACACCTGCGGCGTGCCTTTAATGAAAGGAAATCTATTTTGAACATCAAAGGCGAGTGTCGCGTTGACGACAGCGCTTGGCAACCATGATGGAGGGCCGTTGGCGGGCCGGTGGCGGGCCGGTGGCAGATGGCGTTGTGCGGTGGTGGCGGTGGCGTCGAAAAAGGCAGTAATTAAGGGATATAAACATGACTTTCTGAATTATAAAACATTTAGAACACTAGTGTTTGGCGGTACATATACTTCGACTCTTATAAAATAGTATATATCATGGGCAGATGAAACAGGTTCACAAGCCTACAAGCTAACGAGTACTCTTTACTCTTTATTAACTAGAATTCGTTAGTGCATTACACATCTAGAGTGCAAGCACTAGTGGCAGCCCTGTTATAATGAAGTAGTATGTCGTTGTGTTGGTATGCTGGTACTTTGATGGCATCGATGTGTTCGTGTGGCCGGGAGCCAGCGCCGGCTTGTCTGCGACAGATCGAGGCGAAGGGCGCGTGCGCACACTGGCGAACTATCATTGAAAACATAAATTCTCACAACGTTTTAAGGAGGCAGCCTGCTTTTTCAGGATTTTTGGCATAATCGAGAAAAGTAAATTAATCCTTATAGGGATTGTTCTGGTTTCATCAATAGAAGTAACCTATGGATTCAATATTATCTATCTAATATGTAAAATTCTCGGGTCGCGGTGTTTGTTACCATACTCCTCCGAAATGGCTAGACCGATTTTCATGAAATTTTGTGTGCATATCGGGTAGGTCTGAGAATCGGTCAACATCTATTTTTCATACCCCCAAAATGTGCAGGGTGGTCCACATTCCACGCGGACGGAGTCGCGGGCACAGCTACTACGAATTCGAGTATAATATAGGTTATTATTAATGACCTATGAATTTATGCCGGCCACGTAGAAGTTGCAAGATATGAAATTAACGTCTATTAAAAATTGAAACTGGATTTTATACATAATGAAAAATAAGGAACACTTTTTTAAATCTACACTAGCCTTTAGTTCTCGATATTAACTCAAATCACACTCAATTTGCTACTTTATCCTTCACTAATTCAGTTCAATTTACATCGTCAGTCTCGCGATGATGTAAGCATCGATTATACCTGTGTCACAGTCAAACCGTGACGAACGCTGTGCCAACTCGCACGCGTCCGTAACGTATGTGACAGACAGACAGACGGACGGACAAGTAACACGTAATCCGCAATGTCGGCCAATAATTGGGGTGATCAGTGGAAATATGCAATAAATTCGGTGCCACTTTGTATCACGGAAAAGTGGTTCATTGAAAAACAAGGTGATGCATGTAGTAATTTGTATAAACAAGTTTTTAATTTGTCAATTGTGTGACATTATAGTGATAAATTATATTTAAATCTCGATTACATGATTTGATAGGAGTACTAAAGTAATCAAACTGCTTAATTTTAAAAATAACCAAAAGATTTATAGAGCCTTTTGGCCGTAAGGTAGATAAAAAATATATGTATATTTCGGAAATGGCCGTTTCGTAATTTTCCCTGATCTGGATGTCACTGGGACCGATAGTACAAGCGTTGCTTAGTTTGGGACCATACAGTTAGTGTATTCGACTGGTGATATTTATTATTATTATCATAGATTGCACCCTACGTTAGTGTATAAGAAATTAATCTAGGCAGCCAACAGTCCGAGCCAGACCGGTCGGAGTCAGTCACAAACCGGTGGCACTTGGCTACGTTCAGATCCAATAATAATCCAGTCTCTAACCACGTTAAATATACCTTTTGAAACCTGAGAGTCGTAGCTAAGTGAATGAAAGATAGCTAGATTTTTTAATGGTAGAGTGCATTCAGATTTCAGTCCGTGGGCCGAAATTCTAGTAGCAAATTTCTCTTTTTAACGGACTTCCAGAAAAGAGGAGGATCTATGTTTGATTTCTCCGTCAATTGTGCACCGATATAGTATTTTTTTGAGGTCCCATAGAAATTGCATTGAAATCAGTCCAGTAGTCTGAGAGATATGGACGACTTACGGTTACTAGGAATTCAATTCTACTTTATCACTAAAATCGCGCTTCATGTTATTGAAAATTTAACTGACTAAACAATACCTGGGTGCATTTAAAAGCTACATATAACTAGGGAACTTTAATTTCTTTCATTTGGTTGGTGCTACTATCTTTACACTACTACGTTAGGACTACTTCATACTTACCTGAATTGGCATCAACTCCAAATGAAAGAGATTCAAGGTCCCAAGTTTTTTCTACCTTTTTAAGCCAGGTTTTCTTTAAGTCGGTTTATTATTATTTTGTAAGGTATGTAACTACATATGCCTATGTCATATATTATAGCTAATAGCGAGACATAGCTTGCAAATAAACCTGAAGTTTCGCAAATCAAGCACCCTTGCACTCGTCGCTCGCCGCCGCGCTCTCCATCACGCTATTATCGTTAAAACAGTTTCCAAATCCGAGTGAGATTTTCGCAACGGACGATCTGGCATCGCGTTTTATTTGCCAGCTGCCAGATCGTGATCTCTTGGCAGCAGTTCATCGGGATTCATCTCGGTTTAATCCCGCTGGTTGGCAGCTGCTCGCATTTGGTGGCATATTTACATTAACCCGCGTTCGTGGCGGTCCCTGACTGCGCCTGGGCCCACGTCTGTGTTTATTTCCTCTCAAATTTAAACATTTAGCGTTTGTACATCATCTTGTAAACAGATTTATGATCGGCTCTAAATCGCCGAGAATGTCAAATAAAAAGCACAAAACGTGGCCAGATTAAACATTTGGTGCTGATGTTGTTCAGTGACCCGGATTTTTGGAGCATTTCTCAAATTATTTTAAAATCTTGTTTTACTGAATGTGAAGACCAAAATATACCTCAGTTTCAGAGTTTTTATTTTAACAACGAAGTTATAGGTAAAAAAAGGAAAACTAACTAGAAGCACAAGGAAACAAATCTCTTTTTTCCAAGCTTTTTCTCACATCCTCGTAATTTTGTAATTGTGTAATCTGTGATTGCTGTAGGTACTTACATAACGGATTGTTGCTTTTATTATTTCTCTACGAGTGGGTACATGAGATAAGTTTGGCGTTAACTTTTTGTTGTATTCTGATGACTGTTATTAGTGCGTTATACAGTTACCATTTTCACATAGTTAATAGATTTATTGTATGTATGTAAATAGGTAATTACAGCCCAGAATAGGAATTACCTAACACAAAGGAGGGCTCCTTTTTTACGTCTCAATATTACAACTCAAGCACAGATTTCAAGTATTACAACTCTGTGTGCTCAGAACAGAACATACTGACACGAGGTTGCATAGCTACCGCGTAAACTTGTGGCCAACTGGCCACGCACGCGGGGCGGTATGGCGGTGCGGCGGGGCGGGGCGGGAGGCAGGCAGTGAGGTGACGCTAGTCACACCAGCGCGTGACATGCGGTTCAGTATTGCGCCAGACGTTGTACGGGAGAGGTACGTTGACTGAAAATGGTGTTTTGTAGTGTATCGAAGTGCAGTAATAATTCCGCAACTTGTAACTATAGAAATAAAGGAATTACATTCCACCGGTAAGTGGGTACATAGATTTTTAACCCCCGACGAAATAAAGGGGTGCTATAAGTTTAACATGTGTATATGTGTGTCTGTCTGTGGCATCGTAGCGCACAAGCGGATTAACGGAATTGAATTGAATTCTATTTTGTTATAAATGTACCTACCTACTTTGATCGAGAATGCTCTAAGGTAGGTTTCACGAAAATCGGTTCAGCTGTTTGATGATTATCAGCTCGTTTGTAGTTTAAAAAGGGTTCAACATCCACGGCTCTGTTCAATTCGAAATTTGGGCTCATTGGAATATTTTATTTATATAAATAATAAAAATTAAATGCTGTTCGTTGCTAATTGTATCACATGAGAACGGCTTGGTTTTTTTGAGACCGTTTTGGCTTTTTTGTTTTAAAATGATCGTAATAGACCGAACTGGGTTATAAGGATAAATAAATTGGAAAAGTTTCCCGGATTCAGGAAAAACTGGATATAAATTTTCTATGGGATTTTTGTATGAACTAAACAAAGAGAATACAATACTAGGTAAGAAGAGACCCTGCTTTTGGAAATGTCAAATCGGGGCCACCATTTATGGTCAATCTAACAACCAAACTGACAACTATAACACAGTGTACCAACATAAAGAACGAAATAGGGATGTACGGTGAAAATTATCAATATCGATGGATTACCTAATCAGCAATATACCATTTTTAGTTTTGTGTTAAATAAAAAGCCATTGATAACTGGAATCATTTATTTAAAAACATGTGTAATACTATACATTGTATAAATATTTATTCCGGGAACTGGCTACTTAAATAGGTATATAAGCAATATTTAAAAATTACAATAATAATTAACATAAATAGATACATTTTTTGCAAATGCGCGGTCCACTTGTATGAACTTCCATTGTATTTTCTACTGGCGTAAGCTGATACTCATTGAAAACAGTAGCAGTTGATGGCACTTTAATTTTGTTGTCAATCGAACATTTTATCACAGCTAAAAAAGAAAAACTATATTAATTAAGTATACAAACTGTTTACAAAAGAGTTTGTTGTGCCAAAAAATTTGATCAAAAACTTACTTAGGTACATTTTCTGCAAATGCGCCGTCCACTTGTATGAACTTCTATTGTATCTTCTATTGGAGTAAGCTCACTCTCATTGTAAACAGTAGCAGTTGATGAAGTCGATGGAACTTCTATAAAGAAAGAGTAACACATTTGAAATTAGCAAAAACATTATTTTTTTACTTAAGGATTTGAAATCCTTTAGTAAAAAAAGGCAAAATTGTAAAGAAAATAAATTAATGGTCAACTAATTTTATCGATCTTTATTTGGTGTCCGCTGTTCCTGAAAGAGGTGGAAAGGAAATTCAATTAATTTGTCATCTGATATTGGCTCAGTAGTCAGTTGTAAGGACGGGACGGCGGTTATCTTTAAATGTGAGTTATATTTCTGTAAATATATATTTTTAAATGGTTGCCACAAACAAATTTCAAACGATTCCGTTTTTCGATGGGCATGTATACTATGTCCCCATTACCATTTACTCAGACCCATTTCTTGAAACTAAAAATAAGAACATCGAATGTCGATTAATTGTTTCACCACACTATTTTTCTGAACAATTTTATTTTATTCTTGATTTTATGAATAATCTGCCTTTTTAATCTCAAAATCGAACATAGGCCTGATAAATTAGTTAATATTCTACTCACCGATCACCATCCAGGGGATATGTCGCCATAAATAAACTTGTTATAGCGGCTTTTCTTTCTGATCTTTTTCCACATAAATCACACTCTATATTTCATTGGTAGAGGTACTTAGTAAAGTTATAAAGTTTCTGGACTTAATTTGGCTAAAACTATAACATAAAAACAGCCCAGTAACACTTATTTTCACAGTAATCACCGAACCAAAATTGAAAACAAACAGTTGCTTTTTTTATTTAAGTATATTTATATATGTATATATATTTTTATATATATATTAGTGGCCTCTTACAATTGGGTCAAGCCCAATATGATTCTGCTAATGTCGAGTAATGAATAGCAATAACAAACACAATTAATAACAATAAAATACAAAAATTTGACCGTCCATTTTGGAAAACCAAAATGGAAGCCCAAACAGTTGTTGACGAGATGAGTGATCAGTTGTGACTGTTGGCCACTGACGTTTTAGTTCTGACGTTCACCATTTAAGTTCTACCCCATTTCATAGATAGTTTTTTCTTCTGAAGTCGCGACAGCGTGTGTCTGCATGTGATTAGTTTATGCCATAAACATAAACTTTATGGTACCTCTTACAATAACCATGGAGTAACCAAAGAGAATACAATACGGAGTAACCACAGACTCCGTGATAATGTGGGTGGGTTAATAATACCGAAAGGCGCCAGCTGACGGAACTTGGTGGAACTCAATTCCAGCTTTGCGTACGCCGCTAAGGCGGGAAGGCTCACGCTATATTTGAATTACTGAAAAAAAATTTATTGATATTTTTGTAAACTATGTTTTCCGAAGGGAATTTTAGAAGAATAATGTCTCAATGTTATCAGTATGTGTCATAGATATACCCAGGATTTACAGTTGTATTAAAACATGCTTTTTTTACAATAAGTAGGTTTCTCATTTATTTTAATTTTCTTTTTTGTCTAACGGTCCTATTCTAAGGCAAGATTTTTCACTAGCTATCATCATGTATTCATTTCGTCTCTTTAGTTAACAATGTTGTCTTCAAAACTTAACTTTGTAATTCTAAAACTATCAGCTTTGGAGGAAACTTGAAAAACAAAAGGTGTTATAGGAATACAGCTGTTGACAGATTACACAAGTCTACAAAACCTTTAGTAATTCAACTGTCCCACAAAGCCGATAGTGTTAGATTTACAAAATAAAGTTGCAAAAAAAAATATTATAACCTTTTTGTTTCACCTAGTGTATAAAAGATTATAAAAATTGATGTACTTAAACACCAGACATTACTGACGGTGTATTAAAGGAATTCAAAGCGTTGCGCAAATCAGGGTCTCAGTATACCTATTGTTATGTTGAAGCCGAGTCCTCAGATCCAGGGAAATAAATCGTTGAAAAGGACTGGTTTAGGTATCTGGTACGTGTAGCCGTAAACACGAGTCATCGCGAGGTGTTATCCGTTATCATATTATTAATTACTGTTATGTAAGTAGGAAAGTGCATTTTGTGTAGATTACAATCTTATTTATTTGTTAAATAAATAGCAAATTTCACTCTTTCACAAAGCTTCGCTAGCGGATATTATTTTCTGAATGTGGACAACAAAGTCACTTACCGGGTCGAAATATAGCTATAAAAGTATAAACCACACAGGTGACGCCATAAGTACAAAAAATCATCAAAATTAGTCAAGTCGTTTAGGCGAAGGATTACGAACTTACGCACACCGGAATTTTATAAACGCACCTACTACATATTATAAAGAAGAAGATAGATAATTTCATGTCACTTTTTTTAAGAGTGTCAAAAAATATTTTACTACTAGCTGAGCCCGCGACTTCGTCCGCGTGGAATTTAACTTAACAAAAAAGCCCGCTCCCGCGTTCTGAGCCCGCGCGACAGGACCCATTTGTTAAATTTTGTTTTTCTAACATAAAAGTAGCCTAAGTTACTCCTTATAACATCAGTTATCTGTCAGTGAAAGTCCCGTCAAAATCGGTCCAGCCGTTTCGGAGATTACCCGGAACAAACACACAGACAGACAGACAGATAGACAGACAGAGAGACAGACAAAAAATTTTTAAAACGCGTTTTTGCTATAGGTTTCGTATGTACTTTATATGTACTTAGTGAAAAGGTGTAATTTTTATATTACAAACAGACACTCAAATTTTATTTATTTGTATAGATGTATATATGTATAATATGTATAATTTTCTTTAATAAACTAAAGTATTTATGTATAATATAGATTTGGTAAATATTTACCTAAATAGGTAAGTATATTGAAATAAAACTATTTTTCGGATTTTATCGCGATTATTTAATTTATGTTCCCGACGTTTCGGCTGCTTTACAGCAGCCATGGTCACGGGGGGACTGAGGTGTTAGACGTCCTGATGTCATAGTTAGTAACTGGGTACCCTCATATTACGTTGTTGTTTGCGGTCCGATCCACGCAGAAAGTGCTCACAGTGTCTCGAGGTCTTGCAATGGTACACTTGGTTTTGGATTTAATTATATTAATTACTGGATCCCAAGTTGGTGGTAGCACCCAGCCATCTTCCCTATTGAAATTAGGATGTTTTTTAATTTCAATGGCCTCACGTATCATCCTTGGTCGAAATCGGTGTTCTTTTGCGAGGATCTGTGGTTTATCAAATCTGATATAATGGCGGGTGCGGTCCTGTACATGTTCACAGATTGCAGACTTCGTGGAGCGCCGGTGTTTCACGTCAGCTATATGTTCTTTTACGCGGGTTTTTACTGATCTTTTAGTTTGCCCTATGTAGGAGAGCCCACATTCACAGTCGAGTTTGTATACCCCTGCATCTTGTAGAGGAATGTGACACTTGACAGGTGGTAAGAACTGACTAATCTTCTTTGGTGGCTTGAAATAAGTTTTGATTGAAGCACGTTTCAAGATGTAGCCAATCTTGTCTGTGGCACCTCTTATATATGGTAGTACAGCAGGTAGACGCTCGACTGTGGCTGGTTTCACTCGGTCACTGTGATGGAGGCGCGGGATCCGAAGCTTGTTGTCATGCAATACTTGCTTGACGTGACGGATCTCGGCAGCCAGGTGTTGATCATCACAGATCCCTTGTGCTCTCTGAAACAAAGATTTACCCACGGTAGCTAACTGTGTTGGATGGTGGTGAGATTCACCGTTTAAGTACCTATCAGTATGGGTCTTTTTCCTATACACGGTGTGGCCTAAGGTGTTATCAGGATTACGAATTACTAAAACATCTAAGAATGCTAGAGTGTTGTTGGCCTCTAACTCCATTGTAAATTTGATTTTAGAGTGTATGGAGTTAAGATGGTCAAGAAATGCTGTTATTTTGTCAGATGGTAATATTGTGAAAGTATCGTCTACATACCGCTTGTAGAATCTTGGGGTCACAGGTGAAGTGCGAAGGGCTGTCTCCTCGAAGTCTTCCATGAATATATCGGCGACAACAGCAGAAACAGGGGAGCCCATCGCTACACCATCTACTTGCTTGTAGAACTGTTCATTCCACAACAGATACCCGGATGTGAGGCAATGTCTTAAGAGTTCAGCATATTCCTCTGGCATGTTGTTCTCTGCTAGCTTCTTTGATACTATAGTGATGCAGTCTGCTACAGGTAGACAGGTAAACAAAGACTGAACATCAAAACTGACCATAGTTTCATTGTCAGCAAGATGTAGATGTTTAATCTCACTGACAAAATGGTATGAATCCTTTGTATGTGCTCTTGTGTGTCCTCTTAGTAGTGAGAGCACCTTCGCTACATGCTGGGCCAGACTGTATGTTGTTGTGTCAATCTGGCTAACAATGGGACGCAGCGGGGCCTCGGGCTTGTGTATTTTAGGTAACCCATACAGCTTAGGTGGTTTTGCGCACGAAGGTATCAATGATTTGACGTCTAGATTCAATGCGTCGGAGTGTTTCTTTAATAGATCGGTAGTTGTTTTTAACACGTTTGTAGTTGGGTCTGTTTAGACCTTTTTATATGTTGTTTCATCCGATAAAAGTTCTACAATTTTTGCATTGTAATCTGACGTATCCATTATTACCGTCGCATTTCCCTTATCTGCGCGGAGAATAGTAATATCCGTCCTAGTGCGTAAGTTCTTCAACGCTAAATACTGATTCTTCGGAAGATTTTGTTTGGGCACTGAAACACGGCGTAACAACGATGATACGTCCTGTCTAATAGCCTCGGAGTCTTCCTTTGTAAAATTATTTTTGGCTAGGACATCCTCCATCATTGCAAGACCTCGAGACACTGTGAGCACTTTCTGCGTGGATCGGACCGCAAACAACAACGTAATATGAGGGTACCCAGTTACTAACTATGACATCAGGACGTCTAACACCTCAGTCCCCCCGTGACCATGGCTGCTGTAAAGCAGCCGAAACGTCGGGAACATAAATTAAATAATCGCGATAAAATCCGAAAAATAGTTTTATTTCAATGTGTAGTATTCGCGTAAATATAAGAAAACAATAGGTAAGTATATTTAAGTGAATAAGTTATACTTTCTTTTTAGTTTTCCGAATGATCCAGATATCAAGGACAAATGGATAAAAATTTGTGGAAAAACTAACTGGTTTCCTACAATTTACCATCGAATTTGTTCGGTTCACTTTAAAGAAGACGATTTTAATCCTACAAACTTCAGACGGACTTTGAATCATTCAGCCATACCGACGATCAACTATTGGAAGTTATGCACTGAAGATGTAAGATTTAAATAATTAAATTCAGATGTATTTTACCTAGAAAACCATTACTGCAGGAGAGCCACGCTGACCATCGGCCACAGTTCACATCAGAGCGGGCTCGAGAGGGTTAGTAGCACCAACCCGAAGAAGATCGGCGTCAACCACCCGCTGTTATAGCTGCGTCTCATACGATGAGAGAGAGAGCCGAATACCAACCCTCCTCCCCTCCTCCCTTCCTCACTCCCATTCGGGTCAGCAGCGTGCCAACAATATCTTTGGTATTGCAAGCATCTGTAATGAAATGCAGTTACCGTATCTACGGTAACTGCTTTTGATCAGGCAGGTTGTAAACTTGTTTACCGACTTAGTGGTTTAAAAATCTATTACAACATCGCATTTTTAGTCCATAGATACAGCGTCTCCGGAACACTCTGCACCAACAACATCCGCTCAGCCATCGACGTCTTTACGTGAACGCGCATCAACATCTCCAGATGTAAGCCTTACTTTATTTGAGTAGGCACCTGTCTAGTTACTTATTCTCAGTTAACTTATAACAATTGTTTCAGCCGTCGACTTCTCCAGCGAGAGACCCCGACACCCCCGACACCCCCGATACACAAAATAAATTACGTCGTGTTATATTAGCAAGAGAAAGTGTTATTGCAAAACAACGCTTGACAATAAGGAATTTGAATCGTAGGAACCAGCGCTATAAGAAAAAAATCCTGGAACTGGAGCATTTACTGAAAAACTTACAAGACGACGGATCTACTAGTAGAGATTAGCAACTGGAGATCAAGCCGTGTCTCAGACAACATGTTCATTACTGGGCATCAAGCTGTATCTAAGACAACATTTGTTAACAGGAGATTTAGCTGTATCTCAAACTACATAATAACTACTGGTTACTACTAATCAAAACGTTATACTTACAAATGCAAAATCAATAGCTCCTATCAATTAACAGTTTCTGTATTCCGTTTTTAATGTCTTATTATTCATTTATAATTTTTACCAATGTTACCTAGCTACTACCTACCTATTCATAGCCATAGAAGCATAGCTAGTCGTAGGCACTACATGAATATTAAGGTTTCAATGCTATGTTTCTATGGGTAAGAATCTCTATGATGTGTTTCGTTTAGAGACAAAAATAGCAAAGACATGAATAAATGTAGGTAGGTCCCCCTTACCTACTTTCAGTAACTTGCGTACCTACTAAACTTATATGGTACTTGATGGGATGTCTGAGGTAAACCGAGATAATAAAGCATGCCATAAACAAAGGTCCCATGCAAGAGGTCATATCAATCAGAATATGGCAAGTAATCGGAGACTACAACAAGGTGGGTATGACACACATACAAGTAGGTAGGTACATTACTTATAATACGCGTAATTTCAGTCTGCTTAATAATAATCTATCCCTACCCACCTATAGGTAAGGTAAAATTTTATAACGTTCCGTTGTCAGATAATTATGATGAGGAACGGAAATTATATCGTTACAGATGGTATAAAATACGAGACAAAAGAGTGCAAGCTGAAAAAATTATACAGTCGATGGCGGAGTAATCATAAAACTACTCGGTAGTCAAAATGTTTGATAGGGTGGTTCTTCCCCTTGCACTCAAAGCAACTTAGCGCCACCGTGCGTATAGTTCACCGGTTTCATAAACGTTAACCGTGCGAAGATATAAGGGGTTTTAGCGTATCCATAAAGCGAGAGGAGCACCGGAAACGGCCGATGATTCACGAGCGCCGATAATAATAGAGGAGCGTGTCCCGATTATTTATTGCGCAATTGTGCTGCCCCCACCGGGGACAATATTTATAAGTTTGTTTTGGATTCCCATCGATCGGCCCGCCCATGTAAGTGTCAATTAATAAAGGATAAGATATTTTCTGGGATGGCCGTTAGTCTTGATAAGGCAGCAGTTGGAGTGTTCATTTCGTTTGCCTCCGAGTAAACTTCGGAGTCGAGCTCGGCACAGCAATTTGTCCGCAATCCGCATGTGTGCGTCTACCGACTGACGTCAAACTACTTTTCACCAAAAACCTTGACTGTGTTTGCGACAGTTGCCAAAAAATCAAGTGTTCCTTCTCACCGCGCCCGTCACTGAGCGACGGCTCTTCCAAGTAGAAGCCAATAAAACACGGAATAGACGGCAACTGCGTGAACTTGCGCGATAACTATATAAAATTATGATTGTGCTGTTAATAAGTATGTATCGGCTTTTCTCCCGTAAACAAACAAATTCGTGGAAACGCGAGCCAAGTGTGCATCAACAGAATTATTGTTATTATGAAAACAATCAAATGTTAGCAAAACACTGAGTGGGAGTTTATAATGCTTAACATGAGGTTTCATTGTTGCAATTTTTTGTACTTCCTGTTTGTTAAAGATCTGTCATGTCATCAATTCCCCTGCTGGCTTTTCTATCTAGTTTATTTTATCCGATAGCTCATTAAAGATTAGAAGCGGATAACGAAAATAGAGACAAACAAAATTATTATCATTTATAAGCACCACGGTCACTGTGATCATCATTATTATTGTCACGACCCTGTAGTCGAATGAAGGGTAGGCCCAGTGCTACACCGTGCGGTAGCCACTTCGATTTCCATCAAGGCAAACTTCTGGAATAGCCTCTTCATAACTTCATCTCTATTTATTTTAGACGGCAGGTAAATTCTCATTTTATTAAAATGTAGGGAAATATTACTTATAATTAAGTAAGTACTTTGCAGGGATAAGTGGGTAATGATTGACCGGCTAGTTGCAATGGTGGAACGCACCGCTAACACTCTCAATGTAGCATTTGTATTTCGGGCTATAGTGTCTGAACGCCGCGCGCCGCCGATATTAAGCCGCGATGTACTTAAATATAATTACGAACTATCAGTAGCTAAAGGGTAAACAAAAACAACAAACTGCGAATCCGATCGTCAATTTCAAATAAATATGTTTGTGATTCTGATGCCATGAAATTATTAATAATAACACGATATAATATTTAAAATAGTAGCATTTTCTCTGAAACAGTATGGTTATTACCTAACAGCTGCATAATTGTTTCTTTCAACCATAAAATTTTGCTACATTGGTAATATTGCGACCTTTCGATTAAAATTGATTTTAATCTGAAAGAGTCAAGTACCGATTTCCATTAATTTCAATCGACAAGTTAACACGAGATGTACGAAACCAATTGAAACATGGTGGCAAGAGTTACGAAATAGGTAGCCATACAGATAGGTACTAACTAAAAAATCGTCTGTGATCTGAAGCGATACATAACGATCTCTCCTCTTAGGATGAAGATTTATGTTGGAAATATTAAAACTGGCGCAGAATTCCATAAAAATTGTGTATATAGCTCGAAATCTTCAGCCACTTTTGTGAATTCACGAAACCACGGATCATTAACATCATTGCACTGCAGCTTCGGCAAACGACCACTTAACTATAACGATGTAACAAAATAACCTAAGACAGTCGACAGTGATGATGATAAATCGACACCTGTTAACGGAATGTTTACAGCATTTTGTAGTTACTCGTATATATTTTTTTTCAATTTGTAGTAGTTTACCGTTTTTACAAAATATTGCTTGAACCTAATATGATACAATAAAATACAGTCTACCATAGTTGGCAACAACGCACACTAATGGAATGTTCAACAAGAGTCCACCATCACTCAAATTCCTTATTCACTTCGGCTTTAGAGTCCGCTCGCTCGGCCTCCCAGTCGTCCTCGACCCTCAGCAGCGCGTCCAGGACCTGCCTCTTCACGATGGACTGGAACTTCCTCGGGAGCCGCTTGGTGCTCTGGCAGACGCTCGCGAAGAACAAGTCCAAGGAGTCCTGGTCCGTGGAGCCGTGGCCAGGGTCCCAGACCTCCGTGTCTGGCTCCTGGTCCGATTGGATTTCGGCGTCGTCCAGTTTCATGTCATCTTTTATTTGTCTCTCGCTTCTGAAAGCGAGACAATATTATAGGTAATCTGTAAGAAGATTTTCATAAGTAAGTAGCATACTTAAACCAAAACGTTTCGCTATGCGTGTTAGTGTTTCGTGCTCCGCATGGATGGATCGTATTCCCTCCGCCATTGCTGTAGGTGAGTGTGTGGAACGCGGTGTGTACCTGACGGTCATGTAGGGCAGCACGAAGGCCATGCGGCTCTGGAAGCGCCACTTCTTGCAGGGCAGCCCGGACTTGGTGGTGGCGCACTTGCGGCTGCGCTTGAGCGCCTGCCGCATGGAGTCGCGCAGGATCTTCCATTCGCGCTTCAGGACCTCACCTGCTTGCACAAAGGCGAGGGAATGAAATCGTAGGTCCTTACTTATAGTGTCTGTTTAGTGTCAACTGTCAGCCATGTTTAAACCGAGCATAGCCAAGCCCATACCGGTTGAAAGAACGAAGTTAGTCATATAAAGTTCATTCGAACAGATTTATTTTAATTTGAGGGTAGTTTAGTATTAAGTATTGCATTAATAAAATTTAATTAATATTCAAATAAGACGAAAAGAATACTATTATGATACAATCACTTGGCTTGGTAGCGCACACGAGGCTAGTGCTCGATTCATCTTGTAACTTCTGAAGACATAAAAGACATAATAATTTATTCCATTATAATATAAATTACATAATACAATTATCATTGGAACTCAAACTAGGCGCGCAGGGCAGCCTGTGTCTTGAGTCCAAGTTGCTGAATAGGGTCAGTGAGGGACGTATGAGTTTACAAATTAGTACACTTAGTGTTGTCTAAAAGTAACTGTTATAAGAATATGTAGTGTGTTTGTGTGTAGTGTGTTTGAGTGGGTGTGTAGTATGTTTGTGTAGTGTGAAGTGTGTGTGAGATGTAATGAATATGTGGTGTGTATGAACTACGTTAAGATTTATTGAAATGGCTACATAACCCAACATACACTTGGCCGGTTTTTCAAAATTAATTTCCGTTCACGAAATATTGAACTCCAGTGGTATATTTTACGTGAGTAGGTACCAAGATTCATCCTCTAATCCTAGAACCACACTATAAATGTTTTAGTATAGGAACTAAATTGTTATTTATTTCAAAAAAACAATATTATAATTAATTTAAAACAACAAAAGATCGGACTGAGTCTCAAACTCCCGCATCTCGCCACTGATTGTGCACCTAATCACAACTTATTGTTTGAATTTTAATTCCTTATAAGAACTTTCATCAGTCCAAAAATAATTAATACCGGATTAATAAATTTAGTAATATAATTTTTACAATATCATTTATACGGTAGCCAATAGTTTTTTAATTTCCCAGAAATTAAAAGGTTCTAAGAGTTAGTTTAAAAAAAGAACTATGTTTAGGACGTAAAACTCTTTGCCATGATTAAAAAATACTGTAGTACCTTCTTCCCTACTTACTTAATAATCTATTAATGCTCATTTCATAGTGCACCCGGGCCTGACATCGCAAACTGTAGAAAATAATAGTGAGAAAATAAATGTTAATTACGTAGGTATTTCATTTTGACTATTGAGGACTTAGGTAGGTAGGTGAGTCAGCGACAAATCTGCGCAATGATTTATTTATTAGTAGGTACTTACTTACTTAATATTTATTTGGTATGAAGGTAGTATTACCGACTTGCAGTTCTGCAGACTCCTGCATTATCAATATCGCATAGACATAAAGCGTGGTACGTACTGTTAGCGCCCAATCGCTCGGATATCTCGAGCCAGCAGCGGTCGCGCACGTCGATGTCGCGGTGGTGCTCGTGCCGCGTGTCGTACAGCACCGGGCACTTCCGCACCTCGTCGATCAGCCGCTCCCGGTAGTTGCGCTTGTTCATCCTCGCCGGCCCCGGCTCGGGAGACAAACGATCTGCCCTTTCTGTCTCCCGCCACGGGAAGAGTACATAACATCAGTTAAAATGGTTTACGACTGTACTTTTAACATTTTTATATTATAAAGAAATGTTGCTGATAAAGCTTTGTAGGTACCTATTATATTTTTCTAGCGCGATGATCGGGCGCTAAACACGGCCTCCCGAAGCGAACGTTAAGCGATACTGAGCGAGAGGGAGCGATGCGCGACGTTGCCGTTCGGCCGATCGACGGGCTAGATAGCCGTATCGCTCATCGCGCTCGGTGTGTGGCGTGGTTAAATAATCGAGACGCGACCCAGCAGGAGAACAAGCAGATACGGCAGTAGGTACAATATGTTTGTTGATTACGACAGCAGTCAGCACGGAATAAACAATATACCTATATTACTTATGCAATTTCATTCTCCTCGTTAGTATTGATTAACATTGAATTGAAGTACGTAAGTATTTTAATTAAATACATGGTAAGTAGTACCTATTTCCTTTTCTTACTCTCTGTTAAAGCATTTTTCCCCGATACAATGATGAACTCAATGTACTTATAATAAAGATATCCTCCTATATAGGTATAGATAGAAGAGAGAGATTGCAAACTGCAAAACAAACAGAAGCTTATAGAATTCATAACTAAAATAGTTTTGATTAACCTTACCTAAATATTAGTTTATTAGCATTCGTTCAGAAAGCCAGGAATAAAAAGCTTTGCAGTAGATATTAGATATATTATATTAACGCGTAACGCGTTACGCGTCACGCGTCACGCGTTACGCGTTACGCTTTTCACCGTTTTAGTGCCCGGGTAGCGAGCGCCCCGAACGTCCGTAAAGAAGCTTCGCTTCAAAAGTTAACTTTCAAAATTCTCAAAATTGGCACCAGGTTCGCCACCTACATGCCAGTCTGTTCGCAACTGATCTATGGCGGCGGGCGCGGCGCGAGGTTGCCAGCCCGCGCGGCGCGAAGCGGCCGGCGCGGCGGCGGCCAGCAGGCGGCGCGGCGGCCAGCGGGCGGCGCGCGGCGCGGCCCGCGGCGGCAACGCGTCGAGCGAAGCGAAACAGATTTCGCATTTAGCTAAACTTTATAAATTAGAAAGATTTCGATGAGTTTTTCTGACCAATATCATCAGCTCTTCCAATAGCTGTTTATAAATCAAGATTTAAGTAGATAGGCATGTAGGTAGGTAAGTAAGTACCTACTTAACTACTGGAGTAAATTTATTCACACATAAAATTAGGTTGGTAATTAAGTAAGAGGGTAGGTAAATCAGAGAAAAACAGGGTAGATAGGTACCAAACAAAAATAATTTTGAAAGAAGTCTTACCTACATGCGTGAGCGTGTGGCGCGCCTCGCTAGTTCACAACAATGGCAGGTTTGTTACATCGATGACTTATAGATGGCAGGAGTAGTGTCATTTTACAATCATTGTAAATGGTAATAATATAAGTATACCAGTTATACATAATTTAGGTAAGTATCTGAAGAATCTAATTTTATTTTCGTCCCTTAGATGACACCATTTGGTACTTATAGCCACTTAAAGAACCTAGGTAGTTACACTTAACTAGAAGTTCGTACCGTGCTTTTAACAATAAGAAGTAGGTAAGTACCTAATATTAATAACGCCTCGACACGACACTCTTCCGTATCTCTCGGCCGGCAGCTCCGTCGCTCGTGGTCGTGGCATGGCCAAGCGCCGAGCACCGAGCGCTGGGGCGTAGGTACCGGCCTACAGGCAGGCCACAGCACTTCGCGCACAAGCCGTCGCCGCGCCGTCCGCACACACACACACACACGCACACGGCCGCCATAAGCCGGCCGCGCCTGTACGCCCGCCAGTCGGGCTTGTGTCTCGTTCGCGGACGGGTCGTCAGCGCACGTCATTGTCCCCCCCCCTCCCCGCATCGCCTCGCCCGTGACAGGCTGGAGTTGTTAGCGATAGTAGTTTACCTCGCTTATAGCAGGAATTAAGTCAAAATGCAGAAACTCAAGAAAAGCTACTGCAGTGTCAAATATTGTAAGAAGAACTCGGTCACCCATCCCGAGTTGTCATATTTCAGGCTGCCGAGGTATCCGGAGAGGTGAGATTATTATGTTAGATAATTTGTATAGGTAGGTGTCCACAAATTTGCACCTACTAGCCATGTGAGGTTATCCACGTGAGCCCCTCCAGCTTAGTCGAGTTGAATGCTTGTGTTTCTTTTAATTCAAGTTTTATAAATGTTTTCGTGTTATTAAGTACTTTTTACTGTGAATACTTCTAGGTCAGGAGCGTGCAGTTTTTTTTTTATTTAGGTACTTATCACCCGTTAAGTATTAGTAGATGGGTACGTACCGATAGTATACTATCGTCAACATAAATTTCATATTATTGTAATCTTTAGCTAAGAACAGTGGCGCGTCGCGACTCGGCCTTCACACGGCGACCATATTATTGCGATTGTCGCCCTACACCTACCTAGCTAGCAGCGACGCGACGCTAACGCAACGCGATGCACCAAGTGGCGCGCGCGCAGTGCACGCACATTGTAGCACCGTCAGCCTATCTTATCTTATCTTAGTAGGGTGCATTAGTTAGTGCAATATACTTATATTTATATACTACTAATGTCGGCAAACAAGCGCAGGACCCACCGATGTGAAGGGAAAGAAGGGAGGGGTGGGGGGTTAGACGAAACGCAGCTATAATAGCTGCTTAATAGATGTACCTACCAAAAAGAGATTGCTTTTACTGGATCGATTTGATTTTGGGTAGGTAAGTACTTATGCCGAGTGCGATAATTCCATGTAGCTACAGAGAACTCAATTTGGCCATCGTCTCATTTCTGTTTCTTTTCTTTGTCTTACGTGAATATTTTTGTTCCAAAGGGCAGCCATATGGTTGAAAAAAATCCATCGCGAGAATACCACAATAAAGAAAATTCTTGTGTGCGAGGCGCACTTTGAGCCACGCTACATCAGCGTCAACGAATCACGGAAGCGGCTGATCTCTGCCGCCGTCCCGACCCTCAACCTGCCCTACACCGTCCGGTATCAGTACGAGCCGGACACCGAGATGTCGGACTCGTGCACCATCGGCACGCAGACGGACGACTCGCCCACGGACTTTGACGAAGATTCAATTGTCGCCTTCACACATACTATTAAAATGGAACGTAACGATGAGCTTGAATGTAAGAGCGAGATGGATTTTGAAGAAACAGAGATATTTTCGCATCCAGAGTGTAACAATGGTGAAGTCGTCCCCACTGCTAATGACCCCGGCGTGAGCATTACAGAAACAATTTCACTGTATAATAACACTATACAAGAAAAGACAGGAGGTGAGGTACATTCAGACGATTTCAAGTTTTTTGCATTACAATTATACTTTACAAGTCCAAAGACATACAAAGTGTTACAGAAATCGTTAAAATTACCATCGATTTCGGACTTGTATCGGCTATGCATTCCAATGTCGACAGAAATAACCGAAAATACAGTGAGAGCATTAAAAGTAAGAGTTAATAACATGACTGATGATGAAAAACAATGCGCTGTTTGTATCGGCACGATGGCTCTGAGACCGAATCTAAGTTACGATAAAGAGATAGACAGGGTGATCGGCTTCCACGAAGTAGACGGAGTCCAGACATTTGAGCCAGCCAAGTTCCTATTCATACTTATGGTCCGGGGATTGTTTAGTGATTGGAAACACGTGATCTCATATTCTTTACTAGCACCCAATCAAAACTACAGAGACGTGAAAACGCAATTAGACAAAGTATTCCAAAAACTGTTCGATATTGGATTAAATGTCCGCGTGTTTATATCCGACATGGAATCGGAATTCATGAGTGCGACTCTAGAACGGAAGATTACACCTGAACTACCGTATTTTTTCATCAACGGCCACAAAATTTACTACATGTATGATCCGCCACATATTCTTAGAGCAGTTTGGGATATTTTACCAAAAAATGACTATCAAGTCGATGAAGCTCTAATTAAATGGAAGTATATATTAGATTTTTACGACCTCGACATGGCGAGATCCGTGAGATTCGCTCCGAAATTGACTGTCGACCACATGAAACTGAAAGTTTTTAAGAATGATAAAGTTAGTATGGCAGCGCAAGTGTTCAGTAATACGACAGCCGCCGGTATTTCTGCATGTATTGACATGAAATTAATAGATGAATCTGCTAAACATACAGTGGATTGTATTTTAAAATTAAATAAGTTATTCGATTTGCTTAACTTCAGCTCGTTTGCGGGCAAAAACCAGAAAATATTTAATGGAGAACAATCACAAGTTGACTTCTTGCGTGAAACGATGTTTTGGTTAGATCAAATTCGCTTAGTAGATTCAACAGGGAAAGAGGTCAACTACGCGAATGCTAGGTTTATTAGAGGTTACAAAATTACAATAAACACTATTTTATCACTTTACGAACACTTTAGGATAGAAAACCGTAACTTCGTGAAGCCTCAGTTCACCCGAGACTGCATCGATGCGTTCATAGAGAAAGTTCGTGCAAAGTATTGCGAAACTCCAACTTGTAAATCTATGGCGCGTATTATAAAAACACTTCCAATATTCAGTATATTTACATGGAAAGCAAACAAAAGAGGTTCAGATGAACTAGAAATATTTCTTAAATTAGCCAATGATGTTACTTCGATACAAGTATACACACCTAAAGTTGACAGTACTTTTAATAGTTTTGTCGATTTAACAACGGTTGACGATATTGCTAGAGCTATCCCAAAGAAGGGTAGATTACAGTACATAGCAGCGTACGTGTTACACGAGGCCTCCCAACGTTACAACAACTGTGACGTGTTGAACGCATATGTTCTTAAACATAACAAGGGTAGTGGGGATGAGGACAAAGAAAATGGGTCTTTTAGAGATAACGCCGATGACGACGCAGTGTTTGTCTCGCCGGCTCCAGATTTTGTGCAGTTTATTCGTTCACTGGATACGAGGATTAAATCACATTTACAGATTCAGACTGTGAACAATCCTATATTAACTAGTTTAATGAAGTCCGTGGAGCATATAGAGTTCGCTAGTCCCACACGGTGCGAGTGCTTCCCGCTTGATTATATAAAACAATTGTACGTTATTATCAGATTCAATACATTGTTAAATTATAATAACGAAGAGCTAACAAATTATAAGAAATATCGAAAAACTTTTACTGTTGATTGTTCCGAATGATTTTATTATTCTAATAAACGTGTTTCTATAAAAATATTTTTAAATTATTTTTACGACCTATTTGACGGCTGTAAAATGTCTCCTACATAGCGAACAGTTTCATAGACGATGTAGGTATTGTAAGTACTACAGTGTATAGGTACCTATACATATACACCAAAACACCAGCTCAGGTGGAGGGAGCGAGGCGGGCCTGGCTGCCTAGTGACAGTTCCGAGAAAGGCAGCAAACGGTGGCGGTTTCCATAACATTCGACAGGCGAGCAAACAGACGTAAGACAGAGCGCCACACGCGATCGAATCGAACCAATTGGATCGCGTGAACCAACACAATGCTCTAGCGAAGTAGCTACACATGGGAACACACTAGGTAGTAAGTAACTTTAATAGGTACTTACATCGGTTGCAAGTTTGTACCTACACCTAGGCTTAGACATAGTAAGTACTTAAATATAGAGATTTTAAGTCATGATGAAAATATTTGGCATAAATTTTATCAAAAATTAATCTACTACTAGTTAACTAGAATAGATGAATTCCTTCTATTTTGATCCTTCGAGGAATCAATTACGTACAATAGGTAGCTTGAATAATACAAGACAAGCCTGGCTAAATTCACATTCATTTCACCTATCTGCTAATATTGCAAACATAGTAACAAAACAAACCGGTGAAAATTATAATCTAAACAATGGTTCGTCTACTTCTGTCAATAAAGTCTGGCTATATGCGGCGGGTCGGCGCTGGTCACCTTGTCCCGGTCACCGGCCGGTTGCTCGCTCTGGTAGGTACATAGCAGGTAGGTAAGTAGAATTACCTACCTACAGCTATTGTAATCAAACTAGGTTTTTACGCCACTACTGAGGCAGTTTTTTTACAAAATATTTGTGTTGTTGTTTTGGTATTTGGTATACCTAGATTGAAGTTGTTACGTTTTGATACGTGGTCAATGATTTTAATGGTTTTTACTTCGAAAAAGGGAGGAGGTTCTATGTTCACCTACTTTTAGGTAGGTATCTAATAACAATAACCGCTAGACTATAGGGTACCTAGGTAATGTAATGGTAAAAAGGACGGTTTCCAAGCAACAGGAGATACCTACGCTGCGACGCAGAGAATTGTAGCTTGTTTGCTTCCGATTGTGTCCTCCGACTCTTCTATCATCGCTTCTTTAGAAAGAACAACTTCCTTAAAGACAAAGTGCTGTTAGTGATGTTTCTTTATGCCTACTGGTACCTATTTTCACCTCTCTGCCTGCCCCTCTGTCCAATTTTCCGATTCACTCGCAGTTCTTGCTTTAACATTACCAACACCTTTCCTTAATTTTCAACGCCTTTTCCATTACTTATTTTATTCACTCTATAGCATCTGCTATGTTCATGTTATAAAAAGAACGTAGGTTTAATTTATTAGTCCTTCATATAACCTTTATATAAGTACTTAATTGTCCCAACCCATCTCCAGCTCGTCAACCACCGCGCCATTATAAAAAATACAAAAAGCTCCATTAAAGCTCCCATGACCACATGTGCACCGCATTTCGCGAGCACTGAACCCGTGACCTAAAAAAACGTGCTCCTGCGCATCATAGCGTGTCTTCGTCTCACTCTGCGCACTAAGCGTATCTTCTGTCTCTCTCTGAGGATCGGCTTTAGCGCTGTTTGAGTATACAGATTAATCTTGGACGCTTGCCTCAAAATAATAATGTTTGTTTGTTTGTTACAAAATGGTGAAGCAATGTTGTCATTGGATCACAAGTTTTACTTTAATTGTAGTCATTGCACCTTTGTGGTGATTGTGGTGAATTTAATGTTGATGGGAAGGACTACGATACTAAATACTTACTTAATGCATAGGTACCTACTTACCTACACTGAGTTTGACATATTTGACACAAATGTCACCTTTAAAAATATGGGCATCATGTAGCCACAAATTTTAACAAAGTAATATTTATGTCTAATTGTAGCGGGTCTTGCCTCATGCTTATTAGCCTTGCTGAACTGTTGTCTCTGAGGTGAGGTGTTGGTCATGCTCACTTTAATGTTCTTGCTTGCGGTGGCTTTGTGGAGCGGGTCACCCTCTTCCCTCTATTATGGTTGAGGAGAGTGATGCCACTTTTCAAGTCATGCTCGTGCGCGGGCGCTGCTTGCGGGGATTGGGCCACTCACTTGCCTCTTAACAACATTGCCGTAAAATACTATTCATTTACTTAGCATGGAAGGCATCACACCAAAGCAATTATATTATTATGCACCTGTTTTATTAATTGTTATTTTGGTTCGTAAACATTTAATTTGATGTAAGTATGAGTAGGTATGACCACCACACTAAACTAGCTTTCTCATTTTATCTACATACCTAAATCTGAGGGAGATTTGATTATTATTTACTATTAGTTATTTAGTGATAATGGTGTTGCCTGCTCATATTATTATTTTATGCTGTTCCTGAGAATGTACACCATCTGTAATTCATTGAAAAGAGTAACCTTTGAGTTTCTTGCCGGATCTTCTTAGTGGAAGCAGCATTCCGAACCGGTGGTAGATGCTGACTATTCATAAATGCTTTGTTGGCTTACATGAATAAAAACAATTTTGAGTTTGAGTTTGACGCATGGATTTCGGCCTATAAGTTACTTATCTTAAATAAAACGCTCTAAGTATATTAACGCTTTTAATTATGACTTACCTACCTGCCAAATAAATTGTAGCATTAGCATCAAGCATCTCAAAAGCTTCTAAATGTCGCTTTACAAGTCTGGTACACGCTAGTAAGTATTTCTTACATCAAATGAATACCTATCTAGGTACGTAGCGAAATAAACATATAAGTACCTACCTTTCAATCCATTTATAACACGTAGGTCAATTATTACCTATTTACACTGGATGCAACCTTTTAAAGCATGATACCATATCTATTTATAGAAATGCAACCATTGGCTTAGGTACTTAATGACTGTTGGATAGGTAGGTATAACAAACTAGGTAAGTACTTTTGCCAGGCCTGTTGCACGATAGGTACCTATTTCAGGTTAACGTCGACTTTTAACGAATGAGTTAGGTACCTATGACGAAATTTTGCCGTAAAAAACCGACACTTTGTTTGAGGATTTGCCACAAAAAAGATAATACAAAATTTCCTTGACAATAGAGGCAGTCACGAACGTGATATATCGACAACGTGTCAGTGAAAAAAAAGCGTTTTTTGGTGGTAGGTAGGTAGGTAAGTACTACAAGAACCAGGTATCAGGTAAGTAGGTACTTACTTACAACAGTGGGTCGAGCATCGCTGACACACGGGGCACGATATACCCACCTAATAAGTAACTAACTACCTTGTGCCAATCACAAAATTTCGATATATGTGTACATAGGTAGAGGTATTCTCTATGTCCAAATTTCGCTATAAGTATACGAAGGTATACGAGTGAAGACTCTGTAGAACTCCATGAAAGAAAAACCCGTATGAAATTCAAGACCTTTTTAAAAAAAAAAAAATTACCGGATAAAATAACTTACTACAAAACCTACCCAAATCCCGCAAGTGTAAGCCTGCCTCCAAACTGCAGGTAGTAGTTTGTTATCTATTGGCAATTCGTAACAGGTGTGTTTTTTTATCTTTTTTTTATCAAAGGCATTCGTTATTCTACCAACCTACCTACTGGTTTAACATCAGGGCATAGCTTTGCTTTGTGCAGTAGCGTGACGCGTGAACTCGCATAGGTACCTAGGCACCTATAACCTATCATAATAACATCTAATGTGTTCATTACATAATACACAAATGTTCACTGACAAGTTAATTACAAAATGATTAAGTTCTTACATTACTTTAAAATTAATAATGTCTGAATATCAATCTTAAGTTAAATATGTACAACATTAAAACATCAATTTGTATCTAAACTTCTTTATTATAAAGTTCAATTTACAAACGTGTATTACGACTGCTAAACGGACTAATGCATAATTGTCAAACTAGCCTGCGAGGCGCTTGAAGGACACATAAACCATAGATATTCCAGTCTCTCTCACACATGCGAATTTGCATTGTTAGACAGAGAAAGAGGATATGACACGATACTGTTGCTATGCATTAGCTGTCCTCGTCTTGCGCACTGATAATCCTTATTCCGGCCTGCTCTTCGGCGCCGCTAGACAGACTGTCGCCAGCGTAGCATTGAGTGAGCGTGACATTGTAAGGGCAAGTATACAGTCATCACCGATTATCGGAATTATACAATTTTTTTACGCGCCTTTTTTGACATCACTTTGCTGCGGTCAAATTTTTTGCGTCAAGTTATGTGCCACTACTGGTTATGTAAATATTGTAAGTAACTTATCGTTTTTTTTCGTCAGCAAATAAATGATCGCACCTGTTGACAGTAACAAATAAGTACCTACCTACCTAGGTAATTTATCACCATGAAAAGATAGCGCTATCCTTTGAATCATAAATAAATATTTAGTTAGTGATTAATTACTTAGTACTTACTTACGAAAGTAGGTACTTCTTACCTAATTAAGTTTTAAAGTTCATTGTTTCTAAGCACTGGACCTATAGGCCAACTTTTTCAATGATAAATTCACGGCGTTATTAGCCAGGTAGCTACCTACTAAACTACAAATAAGTAATGTTTGTTTCGTACTTAAGTACTTATTTGTAATATTTGTTTATTAGGTACTTACCTATCGCCGGATGTATGCCAGTTAGGTACCTACGTTACATATTTAATGGTCGAGTGAAGTAGGTATATGTCTTAACATTCATTTTATTATGCAGTAGGTTGATTGATAGGTAGGTGCCTACCAGGTAAAAATATACCTTTATTAACTAACACATCGCATCGCGGTCTTAAAAGGACACTTGTTTTATTTGTAACGCAAACTGCATAAAAATGATGTTGGGATTTACACCTCACGACTTCGACCCGTTCCTCTCGCGCGCCCTAACGATATTAAGCGACATTAAGCGACATTAAGCGTAGGTGTAGGTGTGTACCTACCTATTATGTACCTACCTATTATGTTGTTGCAATTTTTTTACCGGCGATTCATCGAGCATTGAAGCAGGCAAGTAGGTCCTGTAATTAATCAATAGGAACTTGTAAGGTAAGTATACCTAAGGTCGATGCACACCAAGTTTTTTAAACGCACCGTTGACGCAGCGACGCGCCTTTGTAGCGATACAGACGACACCAAACTGCTCTGCAGTACAAAAGCGCGCCGTCGACGCGCGTTTTAAAAACGTGGTGTGCACAGGCCTTTCGGTACTTACCTTACCTATCCATTCAGAAACACCTTTGTATTCCAAAACCTTTCCGATAACCAACCTAGGTAAGTACAACCCGAAATTTAATAAAAAAATTAAACGAACTTGGCGTTTGAACTGTCTGTAGCGCTAGCGACGTAGGTACTCGGTCAGTTGTCTTGTCTTGCGACAACTAATCTGGTTTGGGTTTTTATGTAATAATAAGTACTACCTAAGTAACCAAACCAAATTAGATGGAGGCGGTACAATGAACTGCCGGCGATCTCAGTGGCACCCAGACCTGGGCCAAATACGAAAAGGCCATTTCCGAAATTTGCTCCGGCGGGAATCGAGCCCGGAACCAGCCGGTGCAGCGAGCCGCGCGACCTACCTACGCTCGCAAAGCAGTTGTCAACAGATTATGTTGACGGTTATGAACAGATTGTTTTATCTCTTCTATCCGATCAAACATACTTGTTAGTGTTAGTGTGTAGTACCTAACTAGTCAATATACGATACACAGACAGTCACTTTCGTGTCGTACCCGTGTCGTACCCGTGTCGTGGACACTAAATAAAATGAGGTCACCTTTATTAATTCATCCAACCTTGGTTTTCCATTGTCTTGTGGTCGCGGCCTAATATTAAATTGCATCATTATTTTTTATTCTGTTATTATGATACTTATTTTGTTAGGTTGGACATAACATAACATAACATAACGCTGCGCGTCTTTGTGTGTTTGGTAGGTAGGTATGTACCTATTAAGAAGTAAGAATGGTATAAAAGGTGTTAAGTACTTAGGTACTGGAACATTTTTGCCTTTTTTGTGTTGTTACTGTATTTGATCGCTTACTTTATGTTAGGTAAGTACTTATTTGGGTAGGTAACCTGAGTAATGTGCTATCAAGTTGGTTTGGTAACTAGATCATGTGATCAAAGGTTTTAAAGTATAGGTGGGTTCTTACCTACACAAAATATCGACTAGGTAGGTAGGTACCTATAATTTTAATTGAGAGATCACTTATTTTTTATAAGCACGCCTGCCAAGGCCCACGGGTGCTAAGTCGATATTATTATTATAGGATTAGACATACCTACCTACATAGCACACTAGCGCTGAGCTGGATGATGTCATGCAACACACAGAAAAACTTCATTAAAGAGATTAGCGTAACTGTGATGCCATCAACACGACATTTTCATATGAAAATGGCTACAATATTACCTATATTATAGGTATCTTGCTATTGTGGGCACTTAGGAGTCAATTTCATCGAAATAATATGTAAGCACCTAATTAAGTAGATACACATGTCGCAGCCAACTAGCTTAATTTGCCGTTCGATTAACAGCCTAGGCACTTAACTAAACAGCGCCGTTCAACTAACTAACTAAATGTTAATTGAACGGCTAATTAAGCTATTTGGCTGCGACATACATACTAAGTATGGTCAATTTAAAATATGGGAGGGCTTTAGTTTAATTTTAATACACTATCAAGCTTATATTTCTCGAAGGGGTGGACAGGGGTAGGTACACTGCTACTGCCACCAACATTTCTCCGATGGTGTTTAGATCCCAATGAACAGCATATTGCCATTACCGGGCACGCTCCACCTCAACATGTACCGCAAGGACTCGGGCCCACTATGCCGGCCCAGCGCGGGCTGGCCAGTGCCGACCTTATACCTACACATTATCATAGCTGTTATCTACCCTATTTAAGGCACTTACTAGTACTACTAGCAATTTACTTAGTAATATTCCAAATACAAAAATATACTTACCTAATAAGGTGCCAATTAATTATGTAATAAGCTAATAAATAAGCCTCCCTACAAGGTCAGTCACTCATAGAAGTGATTAGCTCACCAACCAAGGCTGCTGTTCCTCGTGCGTGGCAACAGGCGTCTGATCCTCGCCTCGCGCTCGACGCGATATGCATATGAGTTAGATTTAGCCTTCAGAGGTGCGAGATGGGATATTAAAAATTTGCATGGCGTACAAGCAAGTTGCATCGGCCGCGAGTCTCCGCTCCCTCCGGTGGCACGACTCCAATGATACCTACACCATCACACCTGTATTTGTCTTGGTCCTACCACGCGCCACCCATTCATAGATCAAAAGTCACAGAATAGCCAGCGAGAATTTGAAAGATCTTACAAACATCCTATTATTTAGTCTAAGACAAACATCATCTGAAAGTGTTTTATAATGCCAGGATTAGATTTATAGGTTGCTATAATCTCATTAGACCCACAGTTGGATCAAAATGCTGGGCGTATTTGCCTACTCCTTCGGGAACTATAAGCCTGATGGTGTTATCTAGATTATTATAAGTACTTACAACATTAACTTCTTCGATGGTAAAAAAAAATTAAGAAGAAAAATTCTTATAATTGTTATAAGAAAAATTCTTATAAATATTCAGAGCTGTATCCTCGGTAAAATCGATTGAATTGTATCAGACGATCGGGCAGATTTATCAGCGAATCGAATCGTTTGTATCGATTCGTGTGGTGATTTCAAGATGTCACGAGTAGAAGCCGTGCGGACGGGAAAGGAATAATTAAAGTGGGCTTCGTACATCTGTCGCTATGCGTTGCTATTATAAACCTGTTACTTGCTAAGTAGAGTTTTCAAGACTTGAAATTCTCATTAAGTATACATATATAAGATCCAACCTTTGACAATATAACAGACAATAGGTATAGCATTCCACAGCTCTATTGTTTTACATAACTTCACATTCCGCTGACCCCCGGAGAAAATATCCATGACTAACAAACAGCACCCACGCCGGCTTATCAGCGACCTTGGCCTTGCCTCTTATCTCGCATTTCTCCCGCGCACCGAACCGCGGCGGCGCCGCCGCAGTCACCGGTTACATTATTATTACACACACTTTACTACCAATAACTATGAGGAACTTACCCAG
Source organism: Notodonta ziczac (assembly GCA_918843915.1). Taxonomy (NCBI): domain Eukaryota; kingdom Metazoa; phylum Arthropoda; class Insecta; order Lepidoptera; family Notodontidae; genus Notodonta; species Notodonta ziczac. The sequence continues at coordinate 196,517 of OU974053.1, forward strand.
CTCTTTAGCTATAAGTTACTTATCAAATCAAAGGTTTATTATGACAATCATCGGTAAACGTACCTATGTGTCTGACTCATTATTTTTCGAATTACTTACTAATGACTCTCAAGCTGATCGAGCCCTATCAAAAGATATTTATGAATCGAGCCATACGGATCCCATGAAAGTAATAAGATTGGTAGATACTCCATTTCAATATTGATTTGGATTATCCAGTCAATGGCATGGTAGCTACATGCTAGAGGGATCCTCTATACCGTGGGACAATACAGCATCCAACACGAGAGATTTGGGCTTCATAGTCCGCGATGAAAGCCCCGTATGAAATAACAGCCTTCTTCTTTGATAATACTCCTCAACCATAAAGGATGAATATGCTGCAAACATTCCGTTGCCAGGTGTGGTCACGAGCCAGCGACAGGCGCTGCTCCAGCAACTGGCGGCCCTCGCTTACATAACAATCCCAATTTACAAAAGAACCACGATCACGTTACAACACCTAAACGCATACGAATTGATCGGCAATAATACTCAGACACAATGCAGATAATACACAGTAATTCTACCATGCACACATTGTTAATAGAGGCACGTAATACTAATCATTTCAATATGTTACTGGAGTCTAAAGCGATACAGCGAATATTGTAGATACCTACATAAATCTAAAATGTTGACACTCAGTACGTACCCACGTAAAACCGGTCGAGTAAACTTGGACGTTTTGAAAACAGGTAAGATAAACGCTACAATTAATAGCATATGCGTCAAATGATCTTTCTGAACGTGTCTGTATAGTGGTTATATTGGATACTGGTAAACAATGATTTAGTATTCCTATTGAGTGTCGAGGAACCTCATTGGGTGTTCACTTATAGGGAGTAATTTTAAACTCCTAACGCAATCTCTCCCAATCAGCTAGGAGCTTGTATCCACTTGGAAAGCAAATTACCTTATTGTTCTATGCAGCCTAAGGCAGTGGAGCTGGGACTGTATGAGATCACAATTTCATAACTTACGTATGACTGCCACGATTCATATTTTGATTGTTCTTGCGACTCAAACCGATCCATACTTTGCAACTCGAGTGCTCCGGGATCCAGTCCATAGAATCGTTCATGGGCACGTGTAACTGCTGAAAACATGTTGTGTATCACGTTACAAGCTGCGTTGCATGTGACCGCGGCGCGGGCGGGGCGGCGGCGGCGCGAGCGTCGGGTGTCCGCCTGCATCCGATCCGCGGTCATGCGAGTATGGAAATGAGTTCTCGAAAACAGACGATGGGTTCTATGAAACGATGGAATTCTAGACGATTATGTGTGAACAGATCTATTGTTACCTGTCTGTTAGTTTTAGTATATCTGTTCTGGAAGTCTAGTGAGTGACGAAACAAGTCTGAAACTAATATTAAAATTACTTAAAATAAATTTCGCTAAAGTAACACACAAGTTTATAGTCTCGCTTCCTGCTTCAATTAAGCGATGCTTCTTCAATGGGTACCGTACAATGGACTGGCGATTCCGATGGCACCTAAACCAGAGAAAATTACGAAAAAGCCCCTTTTTAAAATTTCCCCCGACGGATATCTAACCCTAACTACCTGGTGCATTGAACCGAGCGGCCTAGGGATGCTCAAGGGCAGACTCACATTGATCCAAAATAACATAATATCATTCCAGGGCTAGGGTCCAATGACAATGGTCGATTTAAGCACCTGCTATATTCAAATCCATTCATCCTAATATCCAACACTGCATTCTAGACTAAATTGACAATTCTTTACGAGTACATTGGTTAAATAATGATCCAGTATCACTGGATTCTAGCGCTGGATTGAGATATCAAATCAATGAAGATCAGCCGGAAATCACTACACCAAGCAGACATCAAACGTTTTATTAAAATTCTCTTTACTCCATGGATGTCTGTAGAAAATTGTTAACACACCTAGCGACGCCGTCAATCAGTGTAGTCAAAAAGCAGTGATGCCGAGTAGGTTGTTCACAACCTTTAATATTTAGAAAATTCTAGGTATGTAGTTACCTTGTAGACGTTATAGTATAATCGATCGTATTGCATACTATTTCGGTGATAGAATTTATCGAAAATTTTAATGACCGTAATTGGGTTCACCCGTACTAGAGGTAGTTCTGCATTCGTCGGTCCATCAGAGTGCCCGACTTGAACTTACATTATTACTATTTTGTATCGCCTCTTGTTAGCGGTTCTATAAGATGAGGGCTACAATATCAATTAGTTTTTGTTTCTTGCGTACTTAATACACACTAATCTGCTACCATAGCCAACAACAATTACTGTCTAATGCCATTTAGATGCAGTATTACGAATAAAAAAAATCCTTTTCATTACTCATACTCTGAAAGTAGGTCGGAAGTTGCCTGATAAGCGGGTTGAAAGTAATACTTTTCTGGCCCGGGAGAATCGCTTTCAACTGACAGCTGTCAAATAATAAAAAAAAAAAACTAGTTCCATTTTCACATTTCTATGGAACCATGTTCAAACTTTTTCTACAGTCACTCAATTACAGCGCGATGTAAAATTGAAATAACATAAAGTTAAGTATTAATTAAAGAATATATATTTTTAAATGACTTAATTATAATTTAGTTTCAACAATTTCTTTAAAATAACATAGATTTGGGCAAAATATTTAAAGATGAAAATGATAAATATTGGCTAAATAATGAAGTTGGCCGGCCAAAGAAAAAAAAAAATAGGCGCCAATCCGATCTTCATTTGTTTTTCGAGTTGAAGAGTATTATCAAAGTATTGTACTTCCTTGTATTAAAAAAATGAGTTCATCTGATTCCGATATGAATTTAACGCCTAATTTCATGAGAGAAGAGGCTAAAGTAGTAGTGGAAAACCTTATACCACCTAAATCAAAAGACAGATACCTAAAATCATACCATGATTTTATGAAATGGCGCGCTGAGAAAAAAGTGAAATCGTTATCATAAAACGTTTTGCTAATAAGTATATTTCAACGAATTATCAAAGATTTACAAACCTTCAAAATTGTGGAGCATGTATTCTATGTTAAAGGCAACATTAAGTTCTGAAAATAATGTCCATTTAAAGAATTTCGAGAGACTAACAGCGTTTCTCAAAAGGCAATCTGATGGATTTAAATCGAAAAAATCCAAAGTTTTCACTTCTCAAGAGGTAGAAACCTTCTTAAACCAAGCTCCTGATGAAATATACCTAGTAATGAAGGTAAGCAAATCTTTTATTGTTATTCGCATATAAGAAATTTGTATCAATGTGTAACTTTATAAATTTTATACACCAATTAAGAGCACCAATCTACTTTTCAGGTAGCGTTGATATTGGCAATAAGTGGCGCTTGCAGAAGTATCGAACTACTAAATATGAAGGTTGATGACATTGAGTTAAATAATTGCTCTCATTTTACCATAAACTTTAAATAAATATCTCACCAAAGTTGTTGTATGTGTAAAATAAAAACCACTTATTTTTTATTTAGGTTCCTGTTTTATTTACTTTCCTTATATTCGTAATGAAAAGCACAGTGTTTACCTCGGGTGAAAGACTTATTTTGTCCCTCGAACTATTAGCGCCCTCGCTACGCTCGGGCGCCAAACCCCGTCTCGGGACAAAATAAGTCACTTTCACCACTCATATAACAATGTACTATTAAAACTTATATGGTTAACTAAATTTTTTTCTATGGTAACAGAGGGCGAGCCTATTTGCCTATTATTGGCAAATTCTTGGTTGTAATTCAGAATTATTAGAACAAAATCACACGTTTTTAAAAAGGCACCCATTATCAGAATAAATATGAAATACCAGGAGATCATAATCGTCAAGGAGCCGGTTTTTACTACTAGAATGTAATGTGACAGGGAGAAGTAACATTTTGTCTCATTGTCTTGTATGCCTTCGCGACACAATAAATGTCACGTTTCCTGGAGAATTTAAACAGACAATGGTTATGCTAATCGATAGTTTTATAGCTTTGTTTATGCGGCTGTTACGCTACTTGATATGCTGTGCCGCGGCCAAATTGATTGTTATTGAATTGGTAGTTTTAGATAAGTGTTGAGTCTATGTTTTGATTGTCAAACTGTTGAGATTGTTAGGTCCTTATAGATTATACTTACGAATTCCTATAGGTACATTAATAGGTAGTAGATATAATATAACCACATAAGTATTTATTAGTCCGTTTCTTTATGAAGATAATTGATAATCTGCAATAAGAATAAAAGAAGATTTTTTCTACGAAAACAAAAATGTTTTTGTAAAAAAAATCTTCTATTCTATTTTTTTAATACTTACTAAAAGTGTATGGTTGTCTACGCGACTAATGTTCCTACTCTGGGCCACAGCCGGTGCAGGCAAGCACCTCTGAGACGATATTTCAACATGCTTACCGTAAAAATGAGCGTAAAACAGAAGCCAACTTCAAAGTTAAAGCGATTGTTACATCAAATTAACTCTATTTTAAAACTAATTCGAACTCAAACTACAATAAGCTATTTCTTTCACGGCACGTACATAGATGACATCATACAACACTACATGTATCGCTAATGAGCGAGCTGTGCCGGCGCAGACGAGAGCTCCCATGGCTCCAGCCTCTATCAATAACTAGCAGGATGCAGAGATAGCACAAATTACAGGCCAGCAGTAAAAACAGGCAGATTATTATTATAGGAAACTTACCATCATTACGCCATCTTGAAGCACGGGGAGCAACATTCGCAGGTTTTTTTCGGTCCAGCAAAAAGTACTGATGGGTAATTTCGCTTGGCAAAATGATTTATGAATCTTATCGAGCATTGTATAAGGTCGCGTTCTGCTTAATTATTGGATAGGTGGTGGTAAATAGAATATAGCAAGTAATAATACTGGCTCAGCTGAGTGTAGGCACTGGACCCATGACATAATGCGGCAAAAAGTTCGCAAGTCAAGGTTTTTGCCAAATCACCGGTGCGCGCAAAAAACTGTAACCATGGCAACAGATCGGCGGACTGCTAGGAATAGATCCCGCACTGACAGGCTGCGGGACACGGACGCAGCCTCACAATGGCTCGGACATGAAGCTGAGACTTGAGATGCCCGAATAATATTGAAGACAGACTGAAATTCTTCGAGCAATTTCCACGAGCATAATAAATATGTTGCTCTAACTTTTAACAAGTTAAGTCACTGGCACGTCTATCAGGCTTTGTAATTACATGACAATACCGGCAACGATTACTGCGGCGAAGTGCTCATGCCGTTCGATTCCTCCAATTTCGATGAAACAAAGTGGTTCGAACATCACCTACTTCGAAAACTACTGACAGTCGTGGTGTAACCTAGGCCATGTGAGTACGTTTTGCAGAATTTAAATACCTAAGTAATATATTAATGTCACTACACTAACACACCAACTGTGTGCATCCTCGGTAAATACTACGCAACAAACCCTACTATCGTTACCGTACAATGGCCTGAAGGAGATACCAGTGATAGGTACCATATTTTCCAATTTGTAAAATTATTTTGAAAATAGGGCATACATTGATCGTCTGAGAACGTAATTGTTTGTCGGTATGACATAGGAATGACGTTGCAATTCATTGCATAGATCGCTCTGAGATTTAAAATCGATTAGGTTATGAGGGAATCCAAAATCGGTCACTGCATGGCTATAACTTAATATCAAAGAAATTACCCCTTTTCAAATTAGGATCCTGCATTTTGGGAACAAAGCTCGGAGCTCAGATTAACGTTAATCTGAGGCTCGGAGAGTCATGTTCTGACAATTATGTGCATGTGAAATACCACATTTGAACAAACATTTACGTAACTACCTTTCAACAACTACCTACTGAAATATATTTAACACATAATAACAATGTACTTAAGTACAAACACGTGTATGTAAATTCAGTTCCGAGTACCGACAAGAGATGGCGTTGGTGGTACCAACGCGCAACGTCGCGTCAACCAACGCATTAGTAGTACCAGTAAAATGGTCATTTTAATTTATGAGCATAATGACACTTAATTAATACCTATATTATTAGGGTTAAAGCGTGAAGATAATTGGTACCATGTTGATTTATTTATATTTATACATTTCAACGAATGGGTCCACACAGGTAAACACCAGAATGAGATTTACGATCGCTAGTCGCTAGCGACTACGTACAATGGCAAATGGCACAGACTATCGGTTACCCGAGGTATGACCACTTTGCATATTACATAGAAGCTACCGACTCACACACAACTCTACCGAACGCGAACGTGTGAACTAATTGAAGAGCTACAGATCGTTGGACGATACGTTAAGATCTTTGGCAAATTTACTTTTCAGTGTTCGCTTGATTGGTTAACACTGAACATCCATTGAACACCTTAACTACTAATAAGCCGCACTTTGACCGACTCCGCATCAAAACGGAGCCATGCGTTAAAACCTAACTGCTTTAATAGTACCCACATTTGTGCCGCTGGCAAATAAATCACGCGCTATATATATGAGTACTTAACTACATTACTATACCAGTCCAAAATTATCTTTAATACCGTACGTTAAAGATGATATTCCCGTGTGTGTGGGTATGTTATTAAGGCATTATCACAGAGGCGGCTACGCGATGCGATGGAAAAGTAAACAAGTAGAGGAAACATACACGTGTAGACGGACGCTGTGCAGGGCAGGGACTCGTTTATTTTTAGTAAGTATAGAATCAGCTGGTTAATAGCCTTGGGAAAAAATATCGATATTTTTCATAAAATAATCGATATATTCAATCTCGCCATAACAAAATTCTATATTTATTTCGAGTATTAGTAAGGTATCAATATACTTACCTATATTTTTTAAATAATAAGGTTCTTGTCCTCTCCTTCGTTTTTATTGTGATTTACTTCTCGTCTTGGTAAAAAAATCGAGATACCCATTGATATTGTATTATCTATAAATATCGATTCCTACGAGTACTATTCCGCTACCTTTATAAACAGGCCCACTCAATGCAATTATGATTTGGCTCAATGTTGTTCGGTTGCTGTTACTTATGTGTGTTTCTCGTTAAAATAAATATATTATCAACTAGTTTCTGCCCGCGACTACGTCCGCGTAAACTTAAGTAAAGTATTCTATGTGTTAATCTAGGATATAAACTACCTATGTTCCAAATTTCATCCAAATCCGTTAAACTGTAGTTTTTGCGTGAAAGAGTAACAAACACACATCGACTCTCACAAACTTTCGCATTTATAATATTAGTATGATCTGCTGAGATCAACGTCCTTTCTAGCCTGTTATTTGTAGCTGTTGTTCGGCTTCCGGCGCTCCCACTCGCCGTGCGAAACGCAGCTAAAATAGCTACCATGTTAGCTACAAACAAAATATACTCCAATATGCGGTAACTAGTAGGTAATTGTTATTATTATATAGGTACGTTGTTAGCGCGATAGCAAATAAATAAATAGTTTGAACGAGCGGAGCCTCCGACATTGTACTGGTTCGGTTGGTACACAGAGTATTTATACAGGACCTGTGTTGCCATGGTCGTCGGGATAAGCACGAATGAAACACTATTATTGTTTAGTTTTTATACTCTTAGGTACAATATTGTTTACGTTATCTAAATGCCAACAGTTTTTGGGCTAATGCCTAGAATAGATCTAGATGCCTTGTGTAAGTAAACCTAAGTTACTTCTTATAACATCAGCTATCTGCCAGCTAAAGCCCCGTCAAAAATCAAAAAGCCAGTCAAATCGTTTAGGAGAGAAGCTGGAATAAACAGCCAGCCGCGGGTAACAGCTATAAAAAATAATACATTATTAAAAAATGTTAGGGTATCTTTGATATGAACCTTAAATATGGTGTATTATTAAAATAAGATTATATAACAATCTCTTTTAGCTACTCGTCATTCTACATCAGCTTTACGCACGCAAGCAGCACGCTACGTCAAAATAATTTTGGAAATATGGTATGTTCATATGGGTATGACATTGAGGGCCGGCCGTGCCCAGGAATGTGAAATTCAAAGAGCTAATTGCTATACTATTATATGACATTTTTTAGACTCCCCGTCTATCCGTCCCCTGAAGACCCATCATTTTGCAAGTAGGTATTTGAAATACGAGCTACACAAAGACTAACATTTAGACTCATGGTAGACCTATTTAAATTGTTTACAAACCATTTTTTTTTCGTTTAACTGCTTTACTTGGAGTTATATTGTTTACAATAACCGAGTCACGTACAGATTGCGTTAGGTTAGTGAGCAACCGGTTACGGCCAGGAAGCCCATGTTAGCGGCGGTAACAATTTATCAATATTGTAATAAGCGTTTTGTGTATTCGGTAGCCTTGAGTCCAAGCCATTTGAATAGATATTAGGTACCTATCATATATTATTATTCACCTCGTAGGTAGCTGTCAGTACCATATAAAAAAATTACTCGAATTGATAGCGAACTTTAAGCGATTGAATAAATTTTGTAATTGGCGATAAGGACATACCTGGTTATAAATATTATTTGCAACATAAGCAAATAAATTCGTTTTTCATGTAGTAATGTCTCGGCAGCAATATGGAGTGACTTTTAAATGTCTTCGAAGCTTTCATCACGATGTTATCCTTTAGCAAATGATAATAGCATGTTCATGAAGCTAAGTATACTTCGCGAGAGAAGTCAGAGGTGGGGGCGCGGCCCTCACCGCACGAGCTAAGTCCTGTCGCCCACCTGCGACGCTGCTACCAACGTTAGGTTAGCTATATTAGAACGCATGGTCGACTCGCGATTCCTCGCCGGCAGACCAACATTTAATCCAAAACAATCAGTTCACTCCTAGCAAATCGACAGTAGACGTGGTTATATCGGTTTGAAAAACTGTAAATCTATTTTCGTCTGACGAATTGAAAATATTTCTTGATATTGCACCCGCATTTGACAACACATGAAGGCCGATGTTACATCCCAAGCTAAAAACGTGTGGGTATTTCAGGAATATCTGTTCGCTTATTTACATTACACATTTTACAAACGGCGCACTGTTCCTTGTTCTCTAGATTTAGCAACCCCCACCAGTACGTGGCTTCAGAGGACTCGTGGCGGCAACCAGCTGCTCGAGGTTCCGGAGCTGGCCACCATCAGGAGTCCCAACACCAGACTGCCGAACTGACCGGTTTTTTTCATCCAACTCCTCTTATAATTTTTTTCGAATAAATTTTCGATTAATATTCGTGCGGGTTCCAAGACAATTTAACTTTTCCCCGGGACTCGTCGAGGGTCAAACCTCGACGTCATTATTGGTCACCATTGTCGATCCTGGATCCTGGATTACAGGAGTTGTGGGCGGGAGTGTGTGGCGGGAACAGACTGCCGAATCGAATGCCGTACATCAAGAAGTCCTCGGCTGAAGGCGACGATGACTATGAATCAAGTAACGAAGACAATCCTGAAGGATTTATGAAAACAAGCAAGAAGCTATTTTACACACTACAAAAGAGTATCAGGAACCCAACACAAGAATAATAGTAAGAAAAACAGCCGAACATAAGCCAGCTACAAAAATGATGCCGTTCGTCACTAGTCGCAGGAATAAATAATTGAATTGGGCGCCTAATAGATCCAGGAGCGGCAGAAGATGGTATTGGAGCTTTAATTGGTCCTCGACAAAAGTGGCGACTAACTACGTCTGTGAAAATATCGATAAGCAGATCCTCGTGAGTCCATTGTGTCATGTTGCATTAGACAGTGAAGACGGGGCAGTGAGGCTTTCCAGGAGATAAGTACTTTCAAGCCATGTTACAAGAACGACAAGTACAGGAGGTTACCAGCACAAGGGGCGCGCAAAAAATTTGAGGATGGTAATGGTCTGAAAATGGGTTACTATGGAAAATATATAAGTAGTTGTGTCAAGAGGTCTTTGGTCGGTATACACTTCCCGGTTCTGCAGGAGTTGGTGGCGCAGAACGCCCAAGAATGCGAAGACTTACACTTAATACCTGTTCAAAAAGTTGTAGATAATGCTGAAGAGGGATGCCGACGCGTGCATCACTAGCCCCCCGCGTCTCTCACGCTGCTCAGCCGGTCCATCTCACTGTTTGCAAGATACATCGTATGCATGTGAAATACTGTAATGGATATGTTACCAGTGCTTTTTGCGTACATTTATCGTTTTTAGCAATGTTTTATATACGATTAGTTTCTTAATTGTATTTTTTTATTTTCTACAAACAGTCACTAGATAAACAAAACCAGTACCATCCGAATATCACTGAATACAATGACGTAATCCTGAAACGCGCCTAGTTACAGGCACACCTCCGCTAATTTAACAGTCATCAATCTCAATAGCACTAATCGCATAATGATTGTTGTTACGGACGAACGGAGCGAAATTACTGTTTCCATGCTCTATTGCTCGTTCCTTTGACGGTGATCAGGGCACACCCTAAAAAGGTTGAAAATTGAGGTTTTAACATTTGCTTTCGGGCTTAGGAAATATACAGCACTGCTTGTACTTTTCAAGTAGGCTAACAACATGTATCAAGTTTTTGTCGCGACTCATAAGTAGCGTCCCTGATCCGACTCCAATTAAACGCACTGTCAATCATAATGAATGATTTACGTCACCCTCGTTCAGGCCCGGCCTTGGATGTGTCAAGTTCAACGGTTCATCGTTCGCTGTATCACCAGCGTGCCTTGACCTGCCTCGCTCCGCTTTCTACGCTATTTCAGGGCCAGCTGGGGAGCTCTAAATGCCGACGAGAAGGTCTACAAATATTGGTCAGATTATGGAGATTATTTGAGTAAGTCAATTATGTTCTAAAGTCCAACGGTTACATCACTGTTGGCATGGAAATTTATTTTCCATTCGAATGAATGAGTTTCATTTTCAGGCAGGTGATTTGCTGCCAAATAAGTGAAGAGGAGTGACGGGGACGATTATTTTACATAAAGCAACTCATATGCTTCTCATGAAATGTTGCCGATAAATAACAGTTTAAACAATTGTTTACCTAGTTAAGATAAATATATCTTAGAGAGAGGTTTAATTAACTCTTTAGGTCGGCTAGCAAAACTAGACCCTCTTACTAATATATGATATAAAGTGGAAGTTAAACTCCCCGTGTTCTGAAGGAGACGTGCTCGGTGTAGATTGTCAATTCGGTACACTACTTCCATGACAGCCGTTTTTACCTAGCACGAGCTGCGAAGTCCTACGAGACCCGCGGGCCAAGGCCGCCTCGCCTCGATCTAATTACGAGGATTTCATCATTTTGCTGACAGTTGATAGTTAAGTTGCTGTAATGATTTATGTAAGATATAAGTAAACCGCTTCGTTGGTGAGTGCAGGCTACACGCCATTAGGTCCTGGGTGCAATTCCGTCGGTCAGTTTTCCTTGGAAATTGAAATAACAGTATGGGAGCACAATACGAGTATACCCTAAAGCCCTTTATTGAATTTAATGTCATTGACAAAATGTGGAGACAACTCAGAACGACGGCACAAATCTTTCTACTCCTAAAGTAGACACACAGGGGAATTATTTGTTTGGTTTGGGAATATTGTACATTTCTACATTTCACAAAAAAGTGTCAGCAAATGTTCTATTGCTCCTCTTAGCTTCAGCGGCGTCGCCAACTGCGTGTTGCATCTCTACGACCCTCGACGCCATGTTTAGACCTTTGTTTATAGATTGCAGTAGCGTTTAATTTTAAATTTAAATTGAATCTATTTAAAGATTTTATTCAGAGTTTTTTATACACAGGTAATTAGTTATTTCAGCTTAGATTTTGGAATTAAATAGGTAATTTTCTTTAGATCTTTTCTGATGACCTTTAAGTGTACAAATTGGAACCGTAAAAAAAACTCTAAATGTTCTTTGAGATAGCACGGGGAAGAGGGATTGTAAAAAGATTGTAAAGCAGAGAATGGATGTGCGCATCCCGGCGTAGACGTAATGGAACCCACTTGGGCTCAGCACGACACGGAGAGACGTGATTATATTTGCGCCGACCAAATAAGTATAAATTGTCATCACCATTTTAACCGAAGGACGTCCACTGCTGGGCAAATAAAAAACAACCAGAAAATACTAGTAATAGATAAATAAAATGATATTAGTAATAATAATTTAGTAGTCAGCGTAGATGTAGCTAGAGGCATGTTGTTTAATGGAAGAGAAAGAGGTTCCCACTCAAATTCGGGTTGTTGCAAATATATTAATTGATTAATACGTTAAAACTGCAACCGGCTACAAAAGACTAACCGACTATTGTCCACAACTGACTCTGACTAATGCTGACTAACAAAAAGAAGTGTTAATTTATTTAAACTATTTAAAGATTGCAATAGCACGTGGAAGGACAAAGTGCTTCCATTTTGAAAAGTTCAATGCATGGTATCTGAAAAGCAAATACCTATTTTACCTGTAATAAATCGTTTGAAAATTAACCACATCGTTATGAACGCACAGTTCATATTATAAAACCATCCACCAAGTGGCATAAAACGCAAAGTATAATTTTATTTGTGATTTGTCAAAGTTATTTTCTCTTTCAGGAAAACTGAATGACACTCTATTGCTTAAACGATAAAGGCGATAAAGGCGGTAAAGTAACGTGTGTTAGTGTGTAATTACTTTGTACATACAAACACGTGTTATACATTGCCGTTCAGTGTGATTGTTTGTCTGTGAGCCATGCGCCGTGTTCACAAAGATATTGTACATTTATGATGAGTGGAAATACATTTTAAAACACTGTTAAAGTGCCAAGTGCCAAATATGGCGACTGGCGAGGGAATAATGCCACGTGAACCTACCTAATTACTGAATATAAAATAATATTGGGCCAAGATTCACTTCTACTTCATACACTCTGTGCTTGCGTGATTTGCTTCGTATATTAGATAACTGGTTACCAAATGAGATATGTAACTCACATAAACATCTAATCAAGAACAAAATTATGTTTAACTTCAGTCAGTGCGATGAGTTCAGTTTTGGAAATAAAACAACTGTACTAATATAAATTAAATCGTATGAAACCCGATAGTGGAACTAAATATGCTGGCTACAAGTTACAACTGAACTTAATTTGTCACAACTCAAAGTAATACTGTCCTGAGACCAAACGAAGGCGATACAGGTCTAGCGTGTCTATTTTAACTTTAAATACTCAAGTGCCACGATGATAATCACGAAGATACTAATGCAAAGTAAACAAGCCTCAGACGAGGAGGGAACGGTGTGTTTGCCCAACCTGCGCACACGCCGCCCGCGGCTGGATAATGTGGCCTTTGTTAAGGGTATATATACCTAATGTAGGCGTGTAGAAGGAACTCGTTTCAGACATTATCTTGAATGTTTGTTTATCCACAGATAGCATTTACCCGTTGGCCCGTCTGGATGGTTTTCGACGATTAAAGTCGCCTATAAGTATGTTATTCCAGACTAGTGATGTAACGAATGTTGGATTTTTGACATTCGCGAATGCGAATGCGAATATTTGGCTCCAACATTCGCGAATGCGAATGCGAATGTTAACTTTCAAATAACACTAAATTGAAAATTTTAAAAAACTCCGATGCGACGACCGTTTAAACTACAAAAGTGCCGATATTTTTTAAACGGCTGAACCAATTTTCGTGAAACATAGCTAAGAACACTCTCGATCAGAATACCTTTCTAAAAAACGTTTGGGCGCTACGATGCCACATACAGACAGACAGATATACATGTTAAACTTATAACACCTCTCTTTTTCGTCAGGGGTTAATAAAGAGATTTTTATTGAATTTGTTAATATTTTAATTAGACTAACAAGCACAATAGAGAAAGATCATATTTATAATTTAGTAGCCGACCTCAAAACAGTTCCATATTTAAAAAAAAACAAATATAAGTAAAAGTGCATAATTTACAAGTAATCTTACTTACGATCAATCGGCTGGTTTGCAGTCAGAGACTAACGCGATGGCTGTGATGGAGCCAATGTGTGTAATTAACAATGCTCACGCGTTTCATACGACATTTTACAACTTACTTGCGGGTATAAAATATTAAAATCTTAATTGAAAAAAAAACACAATTCTCGAATTTGTTTAATACCTTAGAACCAAATTACAGGATTAATGACTAACAAAACAAGATGGCGCGCCGTAAATTTTTAGGGTTCCATAGTCAAACTCGGAACCCTTATAGTTTCGCCACGTCAGTCTGTCCGTCTGCCCGTCCCTCTGATATGACAGTAATTTTATTCAGAGACTTTTAGGAGTAAACTACTGCAAGTTAGCTAAAAATATAGAGTTTTAGACCCCAAAATGTTTTTTCAGTTTTAAAAGCAAAGTCATTCCACTGTACCTCCCGTATTTAAGAAAGGGGAGTTGAAAATATTTACTCACCCCCTCGATCGAGTGTTTATCAGTAGGTATTTTAAAATAATTTGAAAGTTTATTTGTCAGATTTTCAATATTAATTCCCGTTTACGAAATATTGAGCTTCACTGTAGCCTTTTTCCGTAAGTAGCAAGATTCATCCTTTAAATTAGAACCACATTATAAATGGTTTATTGTAGGAAATAAACAGTTATTTACTATTCAAAATAAATACATTATTAATTAAAAATCTAATGTTTGGACTGAGTCTCAAACCCACGCACTACTGATTGTGCAACCAGTCTAATCTCAACTTAATTATTTGAATGAAAACTCCTCATAAGAACTTTTCATTAGTCCATAAAGAAAATAAAGGTTTATGTCACTTTTGCTTAAGATGTCTATTAATGCCGATTTAATAAATTTTGTAACATATTTTCTTACTATTTTATTTATACGGTAGCCAATAGTTCATTAATTCCGCAGGAATTTATAGGTTACGAGAGCCGCCATATTCAATTTTTCATATCAATAAAAAAAAACAATCTATATTAGGTTTCTGGATTTTCGAAAAGTGGCGGGATGTCTACGGAACCCTAGTGTATGCGTAGTCCGACATGTATTTGCCCGGTTATATTTATCTATGGGCCTAGCAAAGCCGCTAACAATTATTATATTATTATTATTATTTGAAATATAATAAATCGAATAATTATAATATGTTTCATTTAAAATGAAATTTAATGTGAAATAAATTTATTTAAATAATTAATGTAATTACTTATATTGTTTTATAAAAATGTCAAGTCAAAAGCACTAGTGCGTAATAAGCTGCTTTATGAACCTAAAAGAGGTGCAATAAGGGCACCCTACGAGCAAGTTTGTAGTAAAATATATAATTCTTACTTAGTTGTATGAACATTCCATATCCATCTATAAATAATTTCCATTTTGTTTATTAAAACATTCGCCAAACATTCGCATAGATTCTTGCGAATGCGAATGCGAATGCGAATGTCAAAAAATATGCGAATATTCGCGAATGCGAATGCGAATATTCGTTACATCACTATTCCAGACTATAACCTACATGTTTGCCAAATTCCATTCAAATCCGTTCAGCCGTTGTAACGTGATGCTAAGTCAACTTTAAATAATAACTAAACTAATTTTTCACATTTAAGATTTGTAAAAGGTAGTTAGTTCACTACTAAGAGGTCGGATAATGATACCTTATTTTATGTTTGCGGTAAAATAACTAAAGGGTCCGTGGTAATTTTTATGTAATACATAATTATTAAAATACTGCTTTAGATATTGTTTCTTGTATTAACAGTATTTAAAAAAAAAAAAACTAATTCGTGCCCCGTGGCCACAGTTTCGATCTCGACTTCCATGTTTAAATGCCACCAGAGCCCTGTAAATACCTACTGTAATCTACAAATTAGATCTTAACTAATTTTGACACAACTAGAAATAGTGCTATCTTGCTCATGAGGAGGAAGGTAATACACTAAGCGTAGTCATATACTAGCAGAATCGACAATCGTCTCCGGGATCTCAAGAAGTAGATACTTCTAAAGCCTATTTAGCGAGGTATAGTAAGCTAGACAAGCGCTCCGGTTTGTGCCGGTTCCAAGCGGATATCGCCGGGTTGTACCGGATTACCGTGGTATCTAGCGAGCGCGGCAGTCATTTGTCCCTCTCGTTACGGATTATCAGGGATTCTGGGATCTACTGCTATTGCTTAGTTCTCGTTTGCACTGACGAAACATGCCCACCGATTTATAATTATTGACTCAGAATTTTTGACATTGCTGCAACTGTGACATCAGTGCAAACTCACGGTATGCGTCAGCGATGCTGAGACAGGGATGGACGTCAATCGTGTATGTTGATTGAGCTTTTCTCATTATTTTTCAAACAATTATTTTTAGGTAGACTTGGCCCATCTCTTCAGGCTTGTCCTTGGAACCGTCGAGGGTCGAATTATTGGACATAGACTTACTTACCACTTTGTCTTTTTTCACTACCGTTCATTACTTCCAAAGTAAGGTAATCACAAACTAGCAGTCCCGTCCGCACCTCCAGCTAAGACAAAAGCTTGTGCTAGAAACGGGCTCACAACAATAGTTTAATCGCCCGGATCGAGACCGAACTCGGAACTGCTCAGTTTTGAAGGCGGCTGCTGTACCCACTCTGCTATGGACGCTTCAAGAGATTATCCACTTCCTTCCGTCGATCGGAATACAAGAGTATGTACATACATAACCACGATAGTAATTAGAAGGTATCTAATGAATTATTTATCGGTTCCATCGTCCGGCGTCTCGTTAACACCGGTGTCCGTTAAATAATCGTCGCGGAAGGAGTCGCGGCGGCCGGGCGGCCCTGCGCCCGCGCACTGGGCTTACATGGCTTACTGTATGTACAAGTTGCTGTACGGTTCCGTACTTGTTTGGAAACCAGGGTATGTACTTACATTTAAACTGCTAAACCTCAAGATACTGTGAGCTCTATCAATATGGACCTATGGGATAAATATGATAACAGTGTTAGCGGTGTGTATAAGGTTGTCCAACATCTCAGTCACGTCATGAACGTAAAAAATACTTTACGGGTAATAGCGTGAACGTATAAAAATATCACTGATTTAGTGATCGAACCTTTTCGTACATTTCACAGCAGCGCCCCAAGCGTAAAAGTGGAGCTTCACGGGTGAAACTATGGAAAAAATCTCACTCAGTCGGTACTTGAAGACGTTTGAAACACATACTAGTCTCCTTGAACTCTTAAATTAAATTTCAATCTCCGAAGTCATTAAAGTTTTGAACACGTACTTAATAACGGTCATTAGGAGGGAATACAAAGCAACTCTAATGGATCGTTCGGTTTATTTGTAGCTCTGGGGATCCCTAAAACGAGTTTCGAATAAAAATTGATGGAACTACCAAAACAATATTTAAAAAGTTACAATGTAAGGGTATAAACACACCTGATGTTTTGGTTTAAAAATGTATTTATTTTAAAATGGTGTTGTCAACGTAAAGCGTTTATTCAATATTATAATATAATTTTATATTATAGTCAGAGTGCGACTTCAGAGATGGAGGTTCACCAGTACAAAAACGATGGACTTTGGTATAATATACTGATATTAGTTTACAACTTACAGAGTCATAAAATATTACAGTGAAGCTATCAAAATATTACATTGTTATATTTTAAAGGAGCTTAGCTTTGACGCACTACACAAAATTAATAATAGATCTCAAATCGCTAAGAGATTCTGATACATGTAGGAAGCATTCAAGTAGTAGACCACTTTATGATCAGCAATCGCCTCATAATTGTGAACTCATAAATAATATTGAACGCACCTACCGATAATAAAAATAATGATACAAATCTCGAAGAAAACATACTTATTTAACGCACTAGTTTATTACAACCCTACTACCTTACGAGATAAACGATAAAGCCACGGCTATTAATTCCGCACCACAATAAAAATAAGAGAAAAAGATTAAAAGGAAGAAACAAAAAGACGAGAGAGGCATAATGTAGAGCCATCGGAACCGGTCCGCTACCGGGCCTGGCGCGTGGAGGACGGGGTGCCACAACATCATGCTACAGCTACCTAGTCTACCTAGTTATTATTGATTCAGTACTTACCTACCTTGATTCTATAGTAACGTATGAACATCATGGCCGAATTGTCTCTACATAGCGTTGAGAAACATAGCACGCTGTGTATTCTAGGTATAAATGTAATGCCTAATATTATTTTCATTATAATTTAATAAAATTTTTGGAAACATCCAGAAATTAAATAAATAATATTACTACTTATCTAAGTATAATCTTTTCCTAGGATATCCTAGTATAAACCACCTGTTCAGCAAGATATCCCGGCTAAGCCATACTCTAAAATATGATGTACCTTATAGATATTAGCTTCGCCTTAAAATAAATTGAAACCCGAAACGTTAGTACATTTCGTCTCAATTTCCTGGCTGCTTAGACAACATGACTGTGGGCCGGCATATCTTCCCTTTACCTCCGTCGGGAATAATCAATATCCCTCTGACTATCGCGCACTTTATGCTCGATGTAGCTCAAAACCTAGTATTTTTATCACATTTTGTCTGACGTCATTATGACAGAAGCCTTTAAAATAACTTGCAAAGCATGGTTCGGCCATGGCTATATTGCTTGCTCTTATAGTTACTTACTTATTTAAACTACGTTAAGTTTTCTTACTTAAGTTTTCTTACATATTAAAACTAATTACTTCCATTACCTAAGCTCCCATGTTCTGATAGCTGGCTCCTATCGCACCCGCAATAATCGTAAACAAGCCGAGCGAAGAAAACATTAGTTTCACGGAAGGGTCCCGTACACTCGACACTTAAGCGTTGTGTGCGCTTTTATGGGGTCTGGCCGAGCAATTATCACGAGGCTCAGAAGGCGCGGTTCAGGCTTCAATCCTGGTCCTGCTATAAATTACGCAACCGATAGCCGGTACAGGAGATGCATGATGAGGGTGATTTCTCGCGTAATATGTACACTTTGTGAATGCTAAAGGTGATGGACCTACCAATAAAAAAAACTGATGGTATTAATATTTCCTGATGGTGGTTAGCAGCTAGTGATATGATCAAAGTTAAGTTTGGAGAAAGAATACCATCACAAACGGTAGAAGAACTGAGTTGCGAGACTTGTTTTTTTTACAAGTTTTGTTTTTGATGGCATTAATGGTCGCTCGCGGACACGAACCGCGTCGTGTATCTACGTGTTTGTCTCGACTGCATGCGAACTTGCTAAGTAAATGCAAGCTGGATTACATTAGCAATTTGCGACGCGATGCTAAATCAACGTACATCTGAAAAAAATTGTGTTCATTAGTATTGCCTATTCATATTGCCCGAAATAACTTGGAAAATATTTTATACATCAAATAAAACACATATTGCTAAGTTAGTTGTTAACAAGTAGGCAGGTATCTCCATGGCATGTTACGGGACAGGCACATTTCAACCCGATGCATTTCATTCGGTATAAGATACACGCCTTTCATGTTTGGAGCCGGAGTTTGTTATCTATCATGTGTTATTGGTGAGAGTTTCCGCCATGTGTATCAAACGCCCCCATGTTTGCACCATCATTATTTTCTAGACGCCGCAAAAGCGACGTACGTTATTCTAAAGGGGGCTGAAACCTCATCTACTAACTGTCTCTTTATAGCACTACGAAATATCATCTTAAATTATGAAAAAAAGTTTTTTTGACGGTTGTAGGGCCACGGTGCGCGGTGTGGACAATTGACTGCTCATATGGAGGCTGGCCCGACCAGGTACACCCCCACACAGAAGATCGATGTAAAGTGTGTCTTACGGTTTACTAACCATGGATTAATTCAGAAATAAATAGAGCTTTATAGCTGCGAGTCGTACGATCAGTGAGAGAGCCGGAAGCCATTCATCCCTCTCTTGCCCTCACTCTGTTCCATTCCCATTCAAGTCAGCATCGTGCGAACAGTGCCTTTGGTATTGCAAGAATCTAATATGGTACGATCATTGCTTAACGTCAGGCGGATGGTGCACTCGCTTGCCGACTTTATTATTTAAAAAACCAAAAACCACCATCGTTATGTACAACATGTATGTTCTCTTCGAAGCCTACTTCGGAAACAAAACGTTTTGGAACCTCGTCTATGGTCTTGACATTACAGACCCTCAACTGGTTTGACCCGGTGCCCGTTCATCTCGCTCGCGCACCACGCGTCCGAGTGAGACGGCAACAAGGAGCGGCCCGGCTGGTCCTCAGGAGATAAAGTACCTCGATGTTTATGTACCGGTCTACAATGTTTTGGTTTGAAAAGAAAAAATGGGATGTGTCTTCAAAGTGCTGATATTACTTATAGAATTTTGTAGTACTTCTAACGTACCTCTTCGCAAGGGTTTTTTATTTGGATCACAATTTACATAGCCGTGAAATTAGGGGATGACATTTTTGATCACATGGTTTTAGAGTTGGTTTTTGATGGCATGGATGGTTTATTGTTGTGCACATAGGTGTTGAAGGTTATACAGTATTTAATCATAGGTAAATACAAAATTAGTTGAATATAATCGTTCTCTCAAACGTATCTATCTAATAGTTCGTTATTTTCAAGCAAAAACGTTACTTTTCCTCAACAAATACCCTACGAGCCTTCAATTTACTAGCAGGTAGGACTAGCAGTTAATTTATTTAGTTATGTTAACTAAGAACCGATTGATGGAGTAACGATTTCCTTGTTATCGGTTATTATAACGAATTCTCGCTTGAACTAATGTTTGTATAGTAGGTAAACTAAAACTAATATTTGATGTGGTTTTTTTTCAGATTCTTTATGATTTAGTGTACTTATTGATATAACCCTAAACATCACACGTAGATAACTAACATGTTGATTACATTTGGTACTTAATTAAGAGTTTTCAGAATATCGTGATTCGGGACAGAATCTTTGACTGTAAATAAAACAGTAATTTTCAGTAGCTAGCTTTAAGAAAATATAATTAATATTTTACTATACTCCATTTGTTATAGCATTAGACAGAAGTTAAAAAAGGTTATTTTTAGTGTCCACTTTGTAATAAAAGTACAATTAACGAGTTACAGTTACGATTGACGTCGAATTTATTATAATCTATTTATATACCAGCTTGTCATACCTAACTGTAGTAATATTAATTATTTATCTTATTAAATATATTGCCTTTCATTTAAATAATAATTATTTCATTTCAATTTAAAATAAGTGTCGATGCTAAAAACCTAAAAGTAGCAGGGGTGAACATACCGGGAACGTTTTTCGTTTCACTATAATCCTACCAAATCTAAAATGTTACCTAATCCCTTCAGAGGTTATGACAGCAGGGTATTTCTAATTTTGTCGGACTATGTTATCTATGAAATTGACGGAAATAATGTGCTGTCAGTGTTTGTCATTGAGTCATTCGCCTGCACTCTAAGTTCCTGTGAATACCTTGTGTGTTATTGTTGTCGAATTTTCGTGATTTAATTGTTACTTGTTACTGTTTTCCTATCAAAAGTTATGTTAAAACAATTTTAATGTAATGACTCGAAATAAAAGTTGTTTTGACTTGGAAACAAAATGTTTTGCATCCCTGCTTCTGCGAGCCTCTTATGTCTAATGTTATAATAAATGGAGTATAGAATCGTCATATGAATAAGGTTCAGAATGTGCAAGTGTATTTTTCAGACCATATTTCTTAAGAAAGCAATTAGTTATCCTCCAAGCACCGGGTCCAATAGTGATCAGCCTGAGTGCCCCCCAACCGCAACACCTTGAACTAACGCAGAGTCCAATAGTTGAAGCAGTTAGTGTGGTCGCCCCGCGTCCCGCCGCCCGCGCCGTCCCCCGGGGTCGGTGTTTCACCAACTGTCATCGTCGCTCCCATCTAAGTTTCGCCAAGTTTAAACTAGTTAACTTAGTGGTGTAGGTAAACACAATTTATTATTTTTCTAGGACATGCGTGTCAGTTCAGTGCTAGCCGAAATGACTGTGTTTCTATGAAAACTAGTGTCCTAATCGAGTATTTTTTAATAAAATTAAATATCGTAGGTACCTACAGGGGATCGGGCTCTATTATGAAATATATCTGCAGCCTCTCTCCACCAGTGTCCTCGGGAAAAAGGTGTGACTATGGTGAGAAGTATCTGAGTATTGAAGAAGTAATGTTGACGTAGAGTATCCGACCCCAGATGTATCATCCTCAACATAAGGACTTTCGAGAGACGTCTTGTGACAGATATAGACAAATAGACGAATTTATATACAAAAAAGTCGGCAAGCAACCGTACGATCCTCTTAATGTTAAGCAGTTGCCGTAGCATACAGATGCGAGCAGAGGCATTGCCCGCACGTTGCTGATCTGAAGCGGAGCGGGGCAGATGGAGGGAAAGGGGGACTGGGCTTCCGGTTCTCTCACTCATCGTACGAAACTCTTACTCTACTTTTCCGCCGATCTTCTGTGAGAGGTTGGTACTACTGTCCGTATATGACCTGTAGACAACTAGCTATAGCTTGGCTCTCCTACCGTCACAACTCCAGTAATATGTCCTGGTACAAGACGCGCAGCTGGTGTCTCTACACAGAAACCGCGTGTCTCCTTGAGGAATTTTTAGATTTATTGAATGGGTTGCAAGATCGCTCCGGAAAGGTACCGCCGCGGGAGATATTGTTTTAATGAATATAACGTGCTCTAGACTTAGTTTAAGAAGAGAATTCACATAGTAGATCAAGTTGTAAACTTCTTAGGTACTAGTGCTATTTCTAGAGCTATGTTGTACGTTTTCCCGCTGCACTAGGAAATAAAGTTTCATAGCATCACCAATAGAGTACCTACAGAATTCATCAATTATGTCACGAACATAATTGTATTACTAATTATGCACGAACAGTGTCTCCAAAGCACTGAAGAGATTAGATTTATACGGCGTCTCATCCAAAACCAAACTGACCAA
Organism: Notodonta ziczac; assembly: GCA_918843915.1. Classification (NCBI taxonomy): domain Eukaryota; kingdom Metazoa; phylum Arthropoda; class Insecta; order Lepidoptera; family Notodontidae; genus Notodonta; species Notodonta ziczac. Next base: position 219,449 of record OU974053.1, read on the forward strand.
ATTTATCGATCTCTGACCGACGGACTTAGTTATGACTTCCTTTTGCTCGACCATACACACAGTAGATACCTGTCCACTATACAAGGTGAAACATAATGGGTATACTTTTTTTTTCAAAACTTAACTTTGTAATTCTAAAACTATCAGCTTTGGAGGAAACTTGAAAAACAAAAGGTGTTATAGGAATACAGCTGTTGACCGATTTCACAAGTCTACAAAACCTTTAGTACTTCAACTGTCCCACAAAGCCGATAGTTTAAGATTTACAAAGTTAAGTTGCAAAAAAAATAGTATACCCTTTTTGTTTCACCTAGTATATATATACAGGTATACACACTCTTGGTAGGTAGGTAGCTGTAAGCTATAATGCATTGAATACAAGTCGACGACGACGGTACAGAAAAAAGAAGCGTAAGGCGGTAGCAAAACAAGGATAGGGTTGTCACTGGGGTGAGATGTTATCTGGTAAAGTACGAGTTATATTTCAGTATAGTAGTATAAAATAAATATTTGTTTTATCGCATTTTGTGTATAAGATTCCGATTAAATGTATAGAGTAGTTAGGATATATTAATATTATATTAGGACAACTAAATATGGTTAGTACTAAGTATTTCTCTTTCTAGACGAACGAAGTGGACGCTTTGTTTTTTTGCCTACTACATAATCTAAACAAATCCGTTTAATAATATTATCCTCTCTAAATATATTTCAATGAGAAACAAGATATTACCACCTTGTCCTAAAAACAGTGCTAGAATGTAAATTGCCGTTAACTACTGCATTTATTGCTTGTAAAACATTAGTCCACTAAATTCATTACAATGCTCTATATTTATAAAGGAAATTAATAAGAAAATAATATTATTATGGTATATACCATAATAATATTATTACGGTAAGCAGTATCTTAAAATGATAATATAAGTATTACGGAACTCACAGTCGATCGAGAAACTGAACGTAATTTGGTTAACAGTTATAAAACAAATAGACGGAATTAAAGTTTATTGGCAATAAAAATCGAATGCGTAATATTAATTAATAAAATCATCTATTATTATTATTTGTTAGTTGATGACCCTGAAACGAGAGGCAAGCCTCCAAACGCGACCGGTTTTTCGAGTTACTTGGCGCTAAATGAAAATTTTGAACGTCTTACGAGCAACACTGTACAGTTCAAAATTAAACTGTATCACTGAAGCTTAAATCATATATTCGTTTGCAAGACCTTTTACTGAATAACTTTTCTGATGAAAAACCTTAACGTGTACCCTTCTCTTTCATTCTTTAGACGTGTGCATAGCGTTATCTTGCTCATCGGAGCTGTCAGAGCCAGTTTTCACAGTTGAAACTTGAAAAGTTGTTAGGTGGTAGAGTCATAATGTATAGGTACAGGTTTGTACTGCGTGTAGGTACCTATCCTCTGAATTATTCTATTAAATGGCTGCTATAAAAACATGATGGTTTTTGTTAGCTTTTTGTTATTATATTTATTTCAAATTCTGACCCTCGGGGAAGACCGAGCCTTGATTGTAAGTACCCATGTATTTGAATTAGTATCTTAGGAAAACGTTCTCGTATGATTGATACCTTGCAAAGATAGGGTTTGTGATATCGTAGATATAATATAATTTATGTGATAGTCATTAGCTAATGTTATGGTGGTAATACTTTGTTGAATAAAGACTTTGTTGATGCTGGTGATTAACACTTTCAAATAGCAACTTTGCTTACTTACGCAAGCGTACGTATAAGCAAGATTTAATTAATAATTTTGTAATTATTTGACCATTTACATGTTAGAGTAATTATAGAACTACTTAGATATATTGTATATATAAGCACTGTAGTTACAGTGAAAGCATATGTTCTTAAATCTATTACAACGTTTCTTCCGTCTCATAAAGTAGAGATGGTAGAGTGGCCAAACCTTGAAGAAATTAAGCTCGCAGATCCCCAGTACTATCAACCAAATAAAATAGATATGTTATTAGGAGCTGATGTATATTGTCAAGTTCTTCGCGAAGGTATCAAAAGAGGACCAACTGGGTCGCTTATTGCGCAATTCACCAGTTTAGGCTGGATTATATCTGGAGTCGTCGGGTCATCTGCAGGTCAGTTGGAAGGTTCCTTGGCATTTCACTGTCAAATACAGGAAGATGAAGAACTGTTAAAGAAATTTTGGGAGTTAGAATCTGATGTGGAGCCGACAAGAGTACAGAGGTTCACCGAGGAAGAAAAACGTTGTGAACAATTCTTCGTTGACACTATTACCCGAGATGAAGAAGGAAGATATGTAGTTAAGTTACCCTTTAAAACTGAAGATCCAGATTGTAAATATGGCAACTCTCGAGTAATAGCTGAACAAAGATTTAAATGGTTAGAAAATAAGTGGAATAAAGATTTGAGATTTAAGGAACAGTATGCAAAAGTTATTCAGGAATATCTAGATCTAGGACACGCAGTACAAATTATGGAACCCGATAAAAAGAAAAACGAAGCTGTTTACTTACCCCATCATGCTGTGGTAAAAGAAGAAAGAGATACAACAAAGGTTAGAGTTGTGTTTGATGCTTCTGCTCAAGGGAAAAATAGTGTTTCACTGAATGAATGTTTAATGGTCGGACCAAGCATTCAGCCAGATTTGAGGCATTTAGTTATGTGTTGGCGGCTGTCTCCTATTTGTATAGCGGCTGACATTGTTAAAATGTATCGTCAGATTAAAGTTCACGAAGAGGATACTGACTATCAAAGGTTTCTGTGGAGAAATAATTCAGATGAAGAAATCAAGGATTACAAACTTCTCAGAGTCACATTTGGTACATCATGCGCTCCATTTCTAGCGGTTAGGGCTCTGAACCAAATAGCTATCGATGAAGGGTCTGATTATCCTCTCGTTGCTGAAAAGGTAAGCAAGCAATTTTATATGGATGACTTAATGGTAGGTTGTGAGACAGTGGCGGAAGGGTTGCAAGTCTATAAGCAGATGAACGAACTGCTAAAGCGAGGAGGATTTATTCTACAGAAGTGGTTAAGCAACAAGGATGAGTTGATCAATTTGATCAAGGAGGGGGAAGGAAAACAGGAAATAAAGGACAGTATTCACATTAAGATGGACAAAATAATAAAAATTCTTGGGCTTACCTGGGAACGAAATGAAGACACATTCCGATATGTAGTAAAGATAAATAAACTGGAAACACCTGTAACAAAAAGAAAGATGATAGCAGAAATTTCACGTCTATTTGACCCTTTAGGTTGGATCACACCGTGCATAATACTAGCCAAAGCAATGATACAAAAGTTGTGGATAGCTGGTATACAATGGGATGAAACCGTGCCACAAGACTTATTAAAGGAATGGAATACTTACCGAGAACTGTTGCCAGAAATATCGCAGATAGGCATACCGAGGTGGATGAATACTACGGCAGATGACGGTCGAAGAGAATTACATGGCTTTTGCGATGCCTCCAAAACAGCATACGCAGCAGTAGTATACTTACGGGTAATTGATTCTCAGGGCAATGTGCGTGTCTCGTTGATCACTGCTAAATCAAAAGTCGCTCCAATAAAGCAAGTGTCAATTCCACGGTTAGAATTATGCGGTGCCGTTTTACTGACCAGGCTTATGTTGGAGGTAGCAAGGGTCCTGGAAATGGATGAATGTAGTATGCATGCGTGGACGGATTCGACAATCGTTCTTGCTTGGCTTAATAATATGCCAACCAAGTGGAAAGTTTTCGTGGCCAATAGGGTGTCAGAAATACTGACCTCATTTAATCCCAGTCAGTGGTCACACGTCACCTCACAACAAAATCCTGCAGATTGCGCTTCAAGAGGAATGCTTCCAGTAGAGCTCAAGAGTAATTCGTTATGGTTTCAAGGACCCGAGTTCTTGAAGCATAGGGAAATAAATTATGAAAAACATGGTAATTTAACTACTGAACTAGAATCTATAAAGGTACATAATTCTACAATTGAAAAGGATATATTATGGGAACGTTTTTCAACTTTGACAAGGTTGACAAGAGTAAGTGCTTATTGTAGACGTTTCCTGCTAGCCAAGAAGTCGGGAAGGAAATATAAGAAATATTTAGAAACAACAGAATTGACAGAAGCCTTGGACATATGTGTTAGAGAATATCAAAATAGTTATTTTCATGAAGATATAGTAGCATTAAAAAATAAGATAGAATTAAACAAAAGAAGTAATTTAAAAACATTAAACCCGTTTCTAGATCGCAATGATATAGTGAGAGTTGGTGGTCGGTTAGAACAGTCTCAATTATCAGCCAATAAAAAACATCCAATTATTCTGCCTAAAGGCTCACATTTAGCTTATCTCATAATTGCAGACGCTCATCGTCAAACTCTTCATGGTGGGACACAACTAACACTTAATTATGTCAACAATAAATATTTTATATTAGGAGCAAAACAATTGATAAAGTCGTATATACGTAAATGTGTTTCATGTGTTAAGAATAAGGGAGTTACTGTCAATCCATTGATGGGGCAGTTACCTTCTGTTAGAGCTACTCCAGCTCGGGCATTTCGGTGTAGTGGAGTAGATTTTGCAGGGCCTATTCAGGTTCGCACCGCTAAAGGTCGTGGACATAAATCTTATAAAGCTTATATCTGTTTGTTCGTTTGCATGTCCACCCGAGCAGTACATGTAGAACCTGTGTCGGATTTAACTACAGATGGGTTTCTTCAAGCATTCAAACGGTTCGTAGCTCGCAGAGGTCATTGTCAAGAACTTTGGAGTGACAATGGCACAAATTTTGTAGGAGCTGCCAAGGAGCTAAAAAAGCTTTTTTTATTGGAAAAAGATAGTATTGCACCTGAGATAGCCGACTCTTTGGCTACAAATGGCACTTCTTGGCATTTTATTCCACCTCACTCGCCGAATTTTGGAGGATTATGGGAAGCCGGAGTAAAGTCTGTCAAATTTCATTTAAATAGAGTTATCGGCAATTCCACATTAACTTTTGAGGAGGTTGCTACGGTATTAGCACAAGTGGAGGCCTGCCTGAACTCCAGGCCCTTATCCAGGTTAGAGAATCAATCTGAAAATACACTGGAAGTATTGACGCCAGGTCATTTCTTAGTTGGAGAGGCACTTGTCACGCCACCGGATAGAAATTATGAGTCGACATCTATCGGTTCTTTAAGACGTTGGCAATACACACAACGCATGTTACAAGACTTCTGGCGCAAGTGGTCTCAGGAGTATCTTAGGCAATTTTTTCGGAGATATCGTTGGGCAGATCAGGTACCGCAGCCTAAGGTAGGGGATGTCGTTCTCGTGAAGGAAGAGGGGCTTCCCCCGGGTCGCTGGCTTTATGGGTTAGTTGTTAAAGAACACCCAGGTCAAGACGGAGTTACACGAGTGGTCACGGTCAAAACTAAAGGCTCATCATTTAAAAGACCCACATCTAAGTTATGCGTACTGCCTGTTACAGATTAGTATACAACAAGTAGGTTGAGTTTATGTTATGTTTTTTTTGTTAATATTTCCAAGTGAAAGGATTTAAGTTGTTTAGTTTTAAGGCTTAAGCCCAGTTAGCCTTAGTAGCGGGAGAATGTACAACGTAGGTTTTAGTACTTTTACAATGTTTCAATTTTTGAATTAAGAACCTGTCGTTTACCATTATAGCAATAGATGTCGCTAAGACGATTTTGTACTAGCAAGCGTTGTGTGCATAGGATTTTGATACATATGAATTATTTATTCATTAAAATCATCCAGTAACCAGCAAACAGTATATTATTTAACAAGAAGAAGATAAGAAGAAAACCCTCTAACAAACTCCGAAGGACAACACCAAGTGGTGGTTCTACATATATACTACTTAGATCAATAAACATAAATTAGATAACTTATCCCAGATAGCAATATTTTCATTGTTAAAATCTTAAATTAAAACAATCAATACTGGCCGAGGTCGTGACGAACGAAGCCCTTAAGGCCCTTATACCTTGTGAAGTCTTCAACAAAATAAATGAAAAATATTACAAATGTTGCAGTTTTGACACCATCGATTTACGTACACGCGTTAAGACGTAAGGATTATTGGCCCTTCAAAACTTTTGATCGTCATTACAGCAGCTGTAAAACCTTGACCGGTTTTGCAGGTCCAGTCGCTCATTCAGTCAATAAGGACCTACTATCACTATGTTCGGTATATTTTCAAGGTACCTATGTCCTTGAATCTAGCTATATTATGCCAATGGGTGTAACTAAGGTCGCCCCCAGCCCATAGTACGGTACCCAAAGTACCAACAAGCATTGCTTTGTTTGGGTTGGGACCATACAGTTGGTATGTTAGCCTGGCAAAGCTGAGTTAAGCATTAGCTTAACTCAGCTTTGCCTTTAGCTTTACTGTTAGGCATTAGCCTAACAGTAAAGCTAGAGCTAAGTACTATCTGTGACGCTTTCTTAGTACACATAATAACAATTTGTGTAATTCCACACATCCGGTGCCCACTTCATTATTCTGAGACACGCTAAATTTAATAACCGCTATAACTTAGTTGCCATCTAAGTAAGACCATTTATTCTACACATTAAAAACCAACCTGTCATTCGATATTCGAACTTATCACTTCTGAAATAAAATCCATGACAATTATTTTATAACAGAACATAAGTTTGTGATCTATGTTAAAGCAATCATCTTTGCGTCCATAAGTTTTTGTCTGATATCATTGTGAACTGTATGTGCTTGTAATAAGGGTTTGGAGCTATTTATGTAACAGTAAATTATATATTTGGGTAAGTAATGATGCTCGAAGTAGTAATACGTGTAGCTACAGTTTTTTTGTATCGGTATAATACAAAATGAGCCATAATTATTTCACGAGGTCGCATCTATATGTGCCTACATTATATACTTATTTACACTTACCTACGTATATTTATAAATAGTGTCTTCCGATACGTAAGAAAATTAACATCGGTAACTGAAGTAGATTAAATAGTTATAAACTTGGGACTCTAAAAAAAATGAACTAATAAAAGGCTAATAATTCTTGCATTCTATTATTCGGAGTCGGTACCAATTTTAGTTTGGGAAAGGAATTAGAAGAATAGGAAATAATTTGACACCGACTCCAAAATAAAAGAATGAATTAATTATTACCCACCTTTCAGTGCACTAAGGTTTTTTTGAGTTAGCGCTTTTATGTATAAAAACGTATTTATTTCGCTATTTTTAGCGGTTACTTACAGATTGGCAATGTTATAGATACGAGTATGATGATATCATTGGCTTGTCATTTATTATTTTCCGCCATTCCCGGATAAGCATGAAAAATATTATCATAGCAATAACTATATTTTCATAAGGTCAATATAGTTACAGTAAACACAGCCGACCGACCCCCTCTCCAAAGTTGCCTCCACGACACGAGCTTTATACTGTTACTGTAACCATATTATTATAATGCATAATGTTCTGCGGTGGACACGGAAAACATTAATACATTTTATATAACAACATTATCTGAGTCACCGTTGTTAATAAAAAAATGCTTTCAGTTATTCCAGCGGTGGTTGGGAGTTGTATAATAAATATAAATATTGTATAAAATTATAATAAAACGTGTACTTAGCAGGGCGTTTGTGGCGTATACCTAAGTACCGTATTGGATATTACCTCAAGAACCAATTATGTTTTAATCATGGGAATATTTTGTCCAAAATATAAAGTGATATCAAACATATATTATTATATTATTCGCTATTAGGTACAGTTTGTAGCAATAGTGAGAAGAGAGTGGGGTCGCGCACCTTCTCTGTTGCTCTCGCGGTGATACGTCATCTGCCCATTTAGTTTTTTTTCTAATTGAAAACTTTGAACGTTTGTATTTTTGCCAATTTGAAAATTCAAAATGTTTAACTGTTAGTCAATGTCATTTACGTAATTATGCATTTAAAAATATTAGTCCAATACACTATTCAATGTTTAAATTACTTAAACTATTCTGGCTCAGTTTAACGTACGCTAGTGCGGCTCGCGATGAGTATCTGTACCTCTACCTCTGAGCTCTGCCTACCCTGTGTAGAGAGCACACGTGCTGGTACCAGTGACATCTACCGGTCGCGTCGGGTGCCACGTGGGCGTACTCCCAAAACTAGTTTGAACATGGTTTGTTTGTGCTCTCAGTTTTTGTCCCTCGTCCCGCAATCAGGGCCATGCATTTCACCCATGTTAATTTATGCTTCAACATAATAATTATAGGTTCGTTGGAAAGTTTCGTGTGGGTGTGTTTGGGATGGCTTTTTTCTATTCACATAATTATTTATACGTTCATGACTGGCTATGCGCAGCATAGATAATTTCTGTATATTTTTTAACTCTCAACCACGTCCATGACTCTTTTGGAATAATTGTATCCTGTTTCTTGTATTCTATTAGCGTGAAAATCGTTAGTAATTAAATGAACATTTTCATCATAATAAGTAAATGTTCAAGACTAGAAATAAGCTATGTAGATATTCACAGGTACGGATTTTGCCTAAAAATGGTTTGTTTCAAACCTAGTTTTAAAAACTCATCTCTAGGTAGCTAACTAAAGAGCCAGGTAACTTATTTTTCCCATAAATCAATATAAATTATCATCCAAGTAGTTACGTACATAGCATGCCCGCGGTAATTCGCAAACACTGATAGCTCGGCTTGTCTGTCTGTGCCCGTGCGCGAGTTGCGTAACAAACATCACATCTGTGGCCTAATTCTATTAGTACATAATTATGTGTGCACTTGGGAACATATCATTAGTAGCTTGGACTCGTCGTTTAAGCCGTACCATATAAGCCAGTGAAAATTGAAAACATGTTTTGGTAAACATATTTGTCACTGAGCTGAAATAGAATAATAAGAGTCCATTTTAAAACGTAAACACAGTATTAAGTCAATATTTACAATAAATATTAGTGGAAAGTTTAGCTGTTGTTTGTAGAACATGAAAAAATAAAATATCTTGTGTCACCAGTCACCACCACTGAACTCAGCACAGGTTGACTGCCACATACCCTCGAACATAACTCACATTTGATAGATGATTAATATTGACTCGCCATCCAAAAAAATAAACAGTCTCAGTTAGATGAGACTTCAAGTATTGGTCTGTAAATCTTTTCGAAATTGGAGATAACCAATTCAATAAGCTCAGTTAATGAAGTTATGTAATAAGTACATTTAAATGTCTGCCTTGCCCTCCAGTGAATACCATCGTAATAACTACTCAAGACGACAATCAGTCTGCATGTTATTGAGCAAATAACGCACCCTTTAAACTTGAGTAAGTACATAAATATTATCTAATCGCCTTCAAACGTAAATAGCATTCAACGGTATCGTTGTATCGCTGATAAGAGGCTGGAAATAGCCAGTTTGAAGTCTAGACTGCAGATTGTGCAACAACAGGACAATTGAGCCTGTGGGAGCACTAGGAGGTGGAGATGTGAGGCCTTTATGATGAGCGGTACGGAACCGTGCAGTAATAGGGCGGAAGTGGGTGGTGGCCATTCATTTTTTTCAGCATGGGGAACAAACCACCAAGTAACATGAAAGATACTAAACGAGGGAATCTTATGATTGCTGCGCTTGCGACAAATTTTACAAGACCAACCGATGCGGTATTTTCCTATCAGAGAGTTAACCTACAACTTGCTTTGCTTTGTTCAGTATTTTCTTTGACACTTTACCACTGATAATGTCCAGATTTTTATAAGTACTTATTTGTAGATACTTGATTTTAATATCTAACGGTTAAGTGACGCAGTTTTCCATAGCTTGGAAGGCAAGCGCATGTCATAGATTATTTCAGGTTGAACTATGGTTGGTAACGCCAGGGGTGCTAGGCCGGACAACCTCCTCGTGGTGCACCCTGGGCACCGCCGACCACCTCTTCAGTTTCCCTGTTGAGGTGGTCGACGGTGGCGAATAGTCTGGCAGAGGGAGTCGCTCGCGCCGTGCTTGGTACCTCTCTGCTATCAGAGAGGACTGTAGCGTGGCGTGGGGCGACTAGGGGTGGGAGGGCGGCGACGCCATTTTGGGGGTGGCGATAGGGCCCGTGGTGGGCTGCTGTTGGCGGAGGGCCTTAACCCGAGCCCCCTTCCCCCGGAGGGGGCTCGCAGCAGTGTCGGGGTTGATGCCTTTTGGCATCCCCTGACTTTCCCGCCTGGGCCTGGTCGCCCAGCCTGATGGCTGAGCGGGAATGCGGGTCGAGCACCACGTGAGGCAGTGGAGCTCCCCGCGGAGCCTCTGGTGGCAGGCACGGGGGTGTCTGCCATTACAGCATGGGCTCGAGAGGGGGCGCTGTGTTACGTGTGTCAACACAGCGCCTGAGGTCGGAGTGGCGCGTCCTTTGGACGCGCCCCCAGTGAGGGGGCCTTACCAGGCCGAGTCGCGCCGGGTTGCGGTTGCTTATAGCATTCCCGGGACCCGGCACATGCGACCAAGAGGATACACCGTTGGTTTTTAGTGGGTATACCTTCGGGGACTCCCACATACCCCTCTCGACTCCCCCGAGTCGGGAGGGGACCCATAAAGGGTTTTCCAACGTTAAAAAAAAAAAAAAAAAAAAAAAAAAATGGTTGGTAACGCCACAACCATAAAATAAATTTATCCATTTGATACATGTCGTCTTGATGTCGTTAAGTATAAAGCCATGAGCACGCGGCGTGCGCGTGGGCTGATCAGTTTAGTGATTAGTGCCTTAATTGAGATGCTTGAGTGTGCTCGACGGCGAGTAGCATTGTTTCAAGTATAGATGCTAATTGAACTAGTGTTTGTCTGATACTATGTTAATTAGTTATAAGTTTATTTTCCACTGGTGTTGGCCGGCGGTACCGCCTACATGAAATTCAAACCGAATTTATTTACAGACAAGCATAACAAAAAAAAATATTTAAATACAAAAACGTATTTAAAAGCGGATTAAAACAAAAATGGGAGCACTAAAGATCATGATTCATGGTGTGGGTAGGTATATAAGTACATAATTATATTTGCTAAGCTTAAGAAATTCTTAAATCTTTATTCATGCATTTCAATTAAAATTCCAATCTTTATGATTGTTATTAATGAGATCATAATAATTCTTATTAATATGTTAACAGCGCTAAGCACTTTTATGTAAGACACATTTGGGTATATATTCTCAAATTGAGTATATTTATATCGCCTCCATTTTAATATTTTTTTATTTTTTCAATTTAAGCCCAATTCCCAATATGCAATACAATTAAAGAGTTATATATATTCCCATTCTGATGACAATAAACATGATTAAGCAAACAAAAATGTAGTTATCGTGAGCCGTGCGCGGGAGTCGTGAAAATGTAACGCGCCTGACGCACGAAGAGTCGGCTGTAATGGCCGAATAAAAACTATAGAATAGATGATATAAGATCAAACGAACTTCTTGAAGTGAAGTTCGATCATTATTATATGAGTCGCTTCATTCGAAGATACAATTAACTAAGTAGTTTCCTTAACCTACAAGGCATATTCGCACGTTTAGAGAATCGATTATTCAATCGAATCTTTTTTTTTTTTTTTTTTTGCAACACTATTCTACCGCCATTGTCCCGTCCGACTATGGCTTCGATCATTATTTTAGAGATAGGATAATAAAAATTTTCTTAAGTAGGGTTCGGGTGGGCGGGAACCTTGTATCTTCGAATGAAGCGACTCATATAATAATGATCGAACTTCACTTCAAGAAGTTCGTTTGATCTTATATTATATTACGTCGCTTCATTCTTCAGATACAATTAACTAAGTAGATGTTTAGAGATTAATTTTTTGTCAATAAATTATGAAAAAAATGCGCTTAGAAAATCTTTTATTAACAAAATAATAATTGAGTACAACTTATTTTAGCTTTTCTTCACTAATGATTTATTATTAGACATTTTTATCGTACAATTAATAATTAGTAATGGCACACACAGAACGCGCAAAAAACCCTTCGTCTACCACTGGACGGTTATAGAATTTTGCGAACGCGACAGATGAGCTGGACCAGCCAGCTGTTTTCCTGATGGTGTCAATACAGACTCCGGCGGAGGCCGCCGCCGAGGTGGAGGCGTGACGCGTGCTATGCGCACTGAACACTGTAACGTCGACGCCGCTTTCCGCCAGAGTCTGCTTGATCCATCTGCTGATAGTCTGTGAAGATGCTTTTCTGAATGGTTTTTTGTGAGTTAACAAGAGATTGTCTATACCTTCGGGTCGTAACTGTGAAGTTGTTAGAAGATAATCATCAAGAGTCCTCGCTGGACATATGTTTGGGTTTTCTACAAAATATGGTAAAAACAGTACCGGTTGCTCCCGATTAGCCGCCGAAGTTTTTATCATGTCAGATATTAGAATCTCCACGCCTGTCGGGGATCGATGTATATTTGAGATTCTAATGAGAGAGAGGGTTTGTACGCGGTGAGATGTACAAAGTGCAAGTAAAATTGTCATTTTTTTTGTAAGTTTAACTAGATCTATGTCACTATTAGGGTACCATTCCGACACGTAATCCAACACGGATTTTGGGTCCCATGTGGAAGTATATTTGGGGCATGTTGGCTTCTTTCTATAAATACCTTTCAATAGACGTTTGATTCGTTCGTCTGACCCTACGTTATTCCCGAGGAGTAATGATAGGGCAGATCGATGGCTGTTTATGGCACCGTATGATGCTCCCTTACTAAAGGAGTCTACAAGAAAGGCTATTACCGATGATATTGAAGCTTCGAAGGTATTTACGTTATTTTCATGGCAAAAGTGCCACCACGATTTATACGTAACAGAATATTGTTTCAAAGTACTTTCCGAGATAGAAGCCAACATCAGCTCTAGTGCTATATCCGGGGTGTCTAGTCTGGTAAATGCTGTCCTGAGAGCTTCGCGGCTGCCAGGGTAAGGCTGCTGTGAAGTCGGTGACGTGACCTGTAATGTGAACGCAAGAGGTTCTCATGAGGTTCAAAGAAAATAAGACGTGACACAAGCATCTTTTTAAGTAGAGGAAACCAAGCTTGTCCAGGCCAGTATGGGAAAACAAGAATCCCCGTAGCCTTATCGGTAATAATTTTTCTTAAGCATTTTAAGATCACCGCAAATGGTGGAAATGCATAGAAATAGCTAGCGTGCCACGTTACTGTGAAAGCATCAACTGCAATTGCCTCGGGGTCCGGTCTCCACGAAATGTACTGACTACACTTCGCATTGGTGCGAGAAGCGAAAAGATCAATATTCGGTTCTCCGAAAGTTTGCACTATCTTTTGGAATGCCCAGTCAGATAGTTCCCACTCCGTGTCAACATTTGTTTTCCGCGATTCTTCGTCGGCTTCGAAATTGTCATGCGTGTTTATATACGATGCAAATAGTGAAATGTTTCGCTTTTCGCACCACTGCCAAATATTTTTTGCCAAATCATTTAAATGTGGAAACCTAATTCCCCCCATACGGTTTATGTAACATATAGCAGTTGTATTGTCTACGCGAAGTAAAATAGAACAATTGGAATGTGATTTTGCAAAGCATTTCAAACCTAGGAAAATAGCTAATAACTCTAAGTAATTGATGTGGAAGGATAATTCGTCCTCTTTCCACCCACCGTTTGCACGTTTACCGTTACAAACAGCGCCCCAACCAGTTCTGGACGCGTCAGTGTATAACTCCAAACTAAATTGTTTGTCTGGTCTTAAAACGTTATTAATCGACATAATGTTGTGTTCCCACCATTGTAAGTCGGGTAAGATGAAATCCGAAAGGTTTATCTTTGCCTCAAAATCCCCGTCGTATTTTTTAAGGGCTAAATATTTCTGGCGCTCAAGGTCTTTGGTGTACAACCAACCATATTTTATTGCTGGACAGGCCGCTGTCAGCACTCCAATCAATCGTGATAATTCTCTAATAGAACATTTGGGAAGATTAGAAAACTTTCTCACTAACTGCATAACGCATTCCCGTTTTTCATCCGGTAAGCTAAGTGACATGTTAACTGTATTATAAATGAAACCTAGGAACTTGCAAATCTGTCTAGGTTCCAAGTTACTTTTCTCAAAATTAATAATAAAGCCAAGACATTTAAGCAATGATATTGTGCTGTTGACATTGTTGCGACATTCGTCGTAAGTATCGCCTATACACAAAATATCGTCGAGATATATTACTGATCTATAGCCTATATGGCGTAAATAATTTATAACCTCTCTCATCAGTTTTGTGAAAACCCAAGGGGCAACGGACAAACCATAGGGCATTGCATTGAACTCGTATGTTTGATCAAACACAAAGCGTAAGTATTTACGATGTTTTTTCATAATAGGTACTAAAAAATATGCCTCTTTTAGATCTATGTTAGCCATGAAACCTGCTCTAGGTACGAGTCTAGCTGCTGTTCTATGGTCCTCCATTTTAAAATGGGGGGTAGAAATAAATTTATTTAAAGCTTTTAAATTTAAAATAAATCTTTGGCCTCCATTGGGCTTGGGAGCTAAAAATATTGTAGATACAAAATCATTTTTGGATCTATGACATGGGGATACGGCACCAATTACTAACAATTTTTTAATTGATAGCAACATGTCTGGTTGGTCTATGACAGATACCGGATTACGTGGAGTAGTGATTTGTCGTACTTGCTTACAAAACGGTATGGAAAACCCTTGCGAAATCCACCTAAGTACTTCAGAATTACTAGTAATTCTAAGCCAGCAGTTGTAAAATAACTGAATTCTTCCAGCGTGTACCTCTACTGTTGTTGACTTGTCGCACGCTGTTTGCTCGGGCCCGACTGCTTCTGCTGAGTGGCGCCAAAGGTCGGAGCTCTCCCCCGTCCGGCTGGAGCATTCCTTTTCTGCCCCCCTCTCCCCCCCCCTGTTTGACGAGAAGCGAGGAGGAGGGCCCATCCAGTTTCCCTGGGGGCGTGATCGGCTCGTAGACGGTTGGTAAGACGGGGTCGTCGCCTTCGGGTTTGGGGCAGGCTTCCTGATTTGTAAGCCATGTTTTTCAATGACTTTCGTGGCCTTTATTTTTTCTGAGAGTTTACTCCCGAAAAGCATTTCATCTCGATCTATGTCCTGCATAATATTTAAAAAAGACTTGTCTAATCCCGGGGTGACGAATTTCTTTCTCGCCTCCGTTTCTACATAGTGCAGATCGCACAACAGTCTGCAACTGTCACTCAAATATCGGACCGCTTGAAGCCTGTCTTTACCGTCATCCAGAAGCAACTCCAAACCCTTGTTCAGAGCCGCTATCCCTAGTCCTAGCTGCTGTTGCACGCTTTCCACTCTTTTATCCCGAGTTCGGGTGCCTTCCGCCACGGCGGCCGAAATTTCGGGATTAAGTTTGGGGGCTTGTAATAACGAACAATTTTCCGGTATCAAATATTTTTTTGTAAGCTTTTCTTTTGCATCCTTATTTAATCCTTTCTTAAGTATAGGCAACCAAAGTCCAGATAATTTTTCGTGTATCTTTGGTCCAAACTTGGGTGATTCTTCGATAGTTTCACCTAATGCGCTTACAATATCCGGATCCAACTCGGGTACCGGTACCGGATCCTGACCACCATCGGACTTATTAACCTCTGGCGTATCTTGAACAAAATCCACCGGATCTATAAGTTCTGCCTCTAGAACGACGTCGTCCACTTGTTCGTTGACTAAAAGAAAAAAATAGCATAATGAACTTTTGCGGGTAGGTAAAAAAATAAGTGACAACATTAAAAATGTTGGCCCAATATTTATGCAATTTTTCGATAATAAAGTCATGGATTGCCATCGTGAAGATACGCGATCCTCCTCCAGGCGTTAACAATTTATTCCCTCGAATAAATAATGAAAACATCGTCAGCTAGACGACTACATAATACCTTCGTGTTAACACGCGGTTAACCTCTTGGTATGGAAAATCACCTTCGTGATGACACACGGTCAACCTCTAGGCGTAATATTCAGGACAATATAGGTAGGCACTGTATACATTTTAATGAGATTTCAGACGTGATAGGTAGATATTAAAAATACTAACCTGAACTTGTATCGGAGTCTTCCGATGTCGAATAAAGAATCCGTCTGTATCGGCGCTGGCCCTCTTGAATTTTACGGATTTTCCGTTTATAACGTTTAATTATTTTCTCATTATTTCTTTTCGGCATATTTATATTCAATTTCAATAAATAATAATCTTTTAATTATTTTAAATTTTTAGGCACGTGCGAACGCTGCCTCGCACAGATAAAGAATGATCGAAGCCATAGTCGGACGGGACAATGGCGGTAGAATAGTGTTGCAAAAAAAAAAAAAAAAAAAGATTCGATTGAATAATCGATTCTCTAAACGTGCGAATATGCCTTGTAGGTTAAGGAAACTACTTAGTTAATTGTATCTGAAGAATGAAGCGACGTAATATAATTAATGTGTGGATAGAATTGTATTATATTGTCTGGACTTTCAGCTAAAAATAAAAAGAAGCAATAATAGATGATGGCTGAAAGCAGTTATTTCTGCAATTTCTGGGATTTTGATAGTTTCCAGATGTTTGGTTATCTGGTTTTTCTGTCCGGTGTCTGTTCTATGTTTCACATTCCAGAAACTCGTTAGGTCCTCCGCAATGAAAATAAAACTGTCATCATGAACATGTTTGCCAGTGCCCAGCTGAACCTGGATTGCTTTCATTTTGGCTCACTATTTTCGATATAATCATTTACTACATAGATTGATTGACAAATAATTATTTCTTCAATACTCAACAC
This sequence comes from Notodonta ziczac, assembly GCA_918843915.1. Taxonomy (NCBI): domain Eukaryota; kingdom Metazoa; phylum Arthropoda; class Insecta; order Lepidoptera; family Notodontidae; genus Notodonta; species Notodonta ziczac. Next base: position 236,222 of record OU974053.1, read on the forward strand.
GTGACGCTTTTTATTGTGACTTTAACAACATCATCTAAATTCGTTGCATACAAAAACAAGACACCAATTTGTAGGGGATAGCAGGTGTCTCTCGTCTAGTTTGAATCGTAAAACTTTGATGGAACATGAATTTCGATCTTATAGGCGATTGTTTTGTATACCTACTTGCACAACAGATTGCCTTGTATGTTATGTATGGTTCGAAGATCTTTCTTTGGTTCGCCATTTTTTCTGAAGAGGATACTACTATTTGGAAGTGCTGCTGTTACTGGCACAATGTGGATTCCAACATTAAATACTTTGCCAACGTCTTTAAAAAAATACTGCACAAATATGGCGCCTCGGTGACAAACAGTTCTGACTCAACAAATAAAAGTGCCTAGCAGAAAATAAACATCGCAAACATCGCCAATGTTGTCCTTTCCGTGTTTGCATTGAATTAGATAACGTACGAAGGACACCCACACATTTGCATCTGCAAGTTACATAAGATATTTGCGAATGTAATGTGTTATCGAGATACTCGTACCTACAACTTTGTAGCCACCGCACCTTCTTGGTAAATCTTTTTTGTAGCCTTTGTATGTTGACCACTCCCTGATTAGTTCAGTTCATTTGTAGGTGAATAATTCCAAGCAAAACGAGGACATTTTTGAAAAGTCAAGAAACAATTGAACCTTTGTAAGGGGTTCAGTATTCATAAATGGTGATACCTAAGCCCATGGATCTTCACTTAAAGAATCAAAGTAAGCATCTGGGGCTGGGGGCGATCCCAGTGACACCCAGACCTGGGCAAAATACGTAAAGACCATTTCCGAAATTGGAAATATTTTTGTGTGTGTGTTTCGAATAGCTTTAAAGTACAATATTTTAAGAATGGCAACAAATAAACCTGTATAGGATGATATCAAATTGTATTGACTTAGGAAATGGTCAGTCAGTTTCCATGACATTCTTCAGCAGGACTGCTATTGCCAATTTGGTATCCAGTGACGTTAGACGTTGTTGATGTTACAAGATCTCTGGTGCGGTGTGACGCCGCCGCTCTGGCCGACGGAAATAACAGGGTTCATTGTCATTGCTTTTGAATCATCGTTTTACTCGTGCTTTAATTTAGTATTTTTACGCTAAAATTACGTTCGTTGATTCTCTAAAATTTAACAAGGAAACTTTCCATGGACAGTTAGCTCACATTTCTAATCTTAATACCTAATATAGTTTTATTAGACATAGTATTGCAGTTACAATTACGTGTTTATCACAAAGTGCTGTATGTGTCGCGGCTGCTATCGTGTTATAATCAGTGTTATCTTCTAATCTGTTCCAACCAGCCAGTGCGGGGGACGCGAGCACAAGAAATAGATTGCTTGTTTAATTAAACGTATATTTAGCTCTTGAAATGTAGCCAACACGGATTGCGGGGTTTTATGTGTAAGTTCATACATTTGATGTGGTCGGTTAATGAAATGGAGTTTCTAAAACTACAAACCTACTTGTATAGTAGATGTATCTCATGAATACTGAAGCAAAAGTCCATTAAATGATAAGGTGCCTGACATCTCATGAGATAGAGCTATCAAAACCATTTACTCATCAGTTAACAATATTGCTCAATTCGTTCGAATCATGCTAACTGGAACTTCGTCGTATCTACCGCGATGCACTCCCAAAGACTACGTGTAGGTATATTTTATTTAGATAGAGTTACATAACGAGTGTCACTTCAACTGAAGACAGTAAATGGCCCTGGCTGGTGTTCCGAACGTCGTGGAATCAAACCCTGATAGCGGACGTGCACCACTCTACAACACTAAAGGAAGGTATAGGTACCATGTTCCCAAAAACAGAGACACTCGTGACGGCTAACACTTGGATAGGTGACCGCACTTATCACTGAATGCATACTGTCAGGTTTCGGAGGCACATTAACTATTGGTCCCGCCTATCACAGGCACGACAAACAGAAGACGAAGACTGAAGACTGGTAATTAAAAAAAAAATCAGTGCCGTCTAGGGACGCCCGAAAGAAGCGAAGCTTTGCAGTAGACATTAGATATATTATATTAACGCGTAACGCGTCACGCGTCACGCATCACGCATCACGCGTCACGCATCACGCGTTACGCGTTACGCGTCACGCATCACGCATCACGCATCACGCGTCACGCGTCACGCATCACGCGTTACGCTTTTCACCGTTTTAGTCCCCGGGTAGCGAGCGCCCCGAACGTCCGTAAAGAAGCTTCGCTTCAAAAAAATCAGTGCCGTCTAGGGACGCCCGAAAGAAGCGAAGCTTTGCAGTAGATATTAGATATATTATATTAACGCGTAACGCGTTACGCGTTACGCTTTTCATCGTTTTAGTGCCCGGGTAGCGAGCGCCCCGAACGTCCGTAAAGAAGCTTCGCTTCAATATGATTTGTGCAATCACTACATAGTATAAAACAAAGTCACTCCCCGCTGTCTCTATGTCCCTATGTATGCTTAAATCTTTAAAACTACGCAACGGATTTTGATGCGGTTTTTTGAAGCGAAGCTTCTTTACGGACGTTCGGGGCACTCGCTGCCCGGGCACTAAAACGGTGAAAAGCGTAACGCGTAACGCGTGACGCGTAACGCGTTATTTTTATGTTACACTCTGCCTACCCTGTTTCAAAACCCTATGCACGCCACTTATAATATATCTAATATCTACTGCAAAGCTTCGCTTCTTTCGGGCGTCCCTAGACGGCACTGATTTTTTTTAATAGATAGGTTGATTCAAGAGGAAGGTTTATATGTATAATACATACATAATATAGTAGAGAAACACTGATAATTTTAGAGCCGTCTGAAGCCGGGGCGGGTCGCTAGTATATTATAATTATTAAGGTTCCTTATGTTCCATTGCTTGTCTCTTGTGATTTCAGGCGTATCAACATCGCGTTGTCGCACGCTGAGACTGCGTGGCGCGGCGGGCTCGCGGGCGGCGCGCGTGCGCGTGGGCACCGCAGTAAACAGACACCGTGGTTGACTAGCCGCGAGTGCGCCTAACTAACCCCGGCTGACATGATTCAGGGCTTTTTGGATGGAAGAAATTTTGAAATAAATTTACATAAGTAAAACACACTTGCTAAAATGAGTCTACCGACGATCTGAACCTATTGATCAATTGAAACATATAATTTGTTGAATTATCGAGATTCTGCAAATAATAATGAAGTAGGTTGCGTAGGTCGCTGGGAAATTATTTTGTGATTTCAGTAACGTTTCAGGATTTATAATTTATATGTCATATTCACTGTATTACATTAGTATCCCTGAACTGTCTTTGTAATAAAGGAATTTCTGAAAAGTATTCAGATTACACTTATCATATTCATGACATCATAAAATAATAATTTGTTCAGACTATTTGCCGCCAGCAATGGCCGCAATATCACTTGTTATCGAGACAACGCGGATGTTCTTGTCAGTGCCAGCTGCCGTGCTGACGTCACTGCGCACGGTAATATAACGCACCGCCATCATCGGAGAACATTCGGGAGATCTAGATTCAGTTTTTGTAAAATACATATGTTGAGAGATAGCGGAGACGTGTGCCGGTCGGTCGACGCAAGTTAGTCATTGTTATTTTTAGAAGAAAAGGATCTTGGATCTTGGTACTATTAAGTTATTCAAAGAAATTGTAATCACTGTTTATTATTACAATTTTTTGGCTAGATTTAATGTTTGGTTATGTATGTTAACAATAACGTGATTAGGCCGACATATTACAAAGTATAGATTAATACCATGAAAGTTTTAGTTGTACAAAATGTACCCCGAATGTTATTAAAAGTTAATATCGAATCGTTAGCCCCCTACTGTAGTGACTGAGTCGATTATTTTCGTTTCATACACATTTACAGGCAACAATAAAAAAACTGAACATTTCCAATTTTCCGCGCGACAGCCTCGAAAATCGGAAATCTGTATTCAGCCCAAATGGCGGGTCGCGATTTTATTAAAATCAAGCGGGATGGGGGAATATTGTTATTTTTAACACTGACTCCTTTAAATTGCAGCCCCCCCCGCGCCCCCCCCCCGCCCGAGGAGCGGGCGCCCTGGCAGGGTATTTGCATTTTTATATCGTAATTACGGCGGGGGTCGATGCGACCAGCACATGAAAGGTGGATTAATTTTATATTTCTTTGCGTTATTAATGTCAGCTCCTACGTCGTTAATTGAGCTATATTTTTGTTCAGAGGCAGCATTTAATTAACGATAATGGCGGTAATTATTGTCCGTCGAGTACTTTAAGAGAGATGTTTTGAGATGATGAATTGAGTGGAATTTATGTCATTATAATTGCCTTTGTAAATTTCCACCGGAATAGAATATTGTTTTGAAGTTTTTTTTTTATTTTTATTAAGAGTGCATTTTGTTATTTCTCTTTTGTACAAAATATAGCAACATATTAATTTAACATTATAAATATCTCCCTTTAACGTTGTTTGAAAGAGATAAATTCTTTTTCAAACAATATTTGTAGAATGAATCAATAAAACAGTTGCCAATTAATAATTTCGCGATAAAAAATCCCATCGACTTGAGCTCCATGTGCCGCGGCATCGTCGTAGTGAAGACGAATTAAAGTAACCTAGCAGTCGTCATCTAAATTCATTGATTAGCGATTTTACAACTGACTGAAAATAAACAGTCCTATGGGATAGGGCTAACTCGCTTTATATCATCATATAGACATCTTAAGCATGTTTATTTAAAAATATTAAAAACAATAGACCATTATGTAGAGTGTTGCAGAAGACCGAATAATAGTTATGTTTAGGAAATGAACTACTTAAATAGCAAAATTAAAAAAAAACAGTTGAGTATTTTAAAGCCATAAAGAGTGCGTAAAATTGGCGCAATCTAGTTTTTTCACAGCCGACACTCAAATCCAATGCAGACCTCTGTAACACACTGCTCACGTAAATGTCCCCTTATCAAGGGTTGTCCGGACAGTGCATATACCCTCATCGTATATTATTTCCCGCCAGCCCTGCGCATGATGTGCGTCTCCCGGTAACAGATGGACGGTAATTACCGTTTTTACGATTCATACCGCCGTAAACCGACGCACCTCCACAATACCCGGTTTTATTAAACAGCACAAATATCATACGCGCTTTTATAGCCCCGAAAAGGTTTTTTGTACTACATAAATTATTGTGCCTTTGTTTGGCACACACTTTAGACCTTACAGTATCGTGATAAAGACGTGTGAACTGTTTTGTAGGTGGTAGGTTAGTTTTGTTGGCACTCCGAAATCGTCACCTTTCTTTTGTAGTCTTGTTTTTATGTTCGTTCCTTTATTTTTTTTCGTTAACAGTTAGTGTTTTGTTATATTAACCAGCAGTTAGTTTTACGACCGATGTGATTGTTGTAATTTATAGAAAGGACTTAAGATTTTTGCAGTAAATGTCGAATGATATTCGACGGTCGTGAATTGTGGTTTTTAAATCTCGAAAGTGGTGGATGGATCTTATAGAGGGAGTGTCAAAAGTCCGAAATAATATTAAAGGTAGGTAGGTGATATCACCTATCCATATTGCATAAATGTTGTGTTGCGCCTTTTATTATTTGCAAATGCCTAAAAGACTGTATTTACAAGTAGCAACTACTAAATATTCAGCATTATAAAAAATCTTGTACGATACGAAATAATACAAGTTTCTCTTACTTGTAAAATAATTATGGTAATTTCGTTCTTCGATCGACCTAATTGCACATGTGTAAATATTATATCGGACTTCTGAAACACTTGTATTAACAGCAAAATATTTTTCCTACCAGCAGCAGTATTTTTAAGAACCTATTTCTAGTAACCGAGACTGTTACTAAAAATCAACCTAGCTGCACAGAGCTAAATAAAAAAAATTAAGACAAAAAATTAAGTTACAACGCCTCGTTCTAAGACTAAATTTAGACTTTATTACATCAAAAATCTAGGGAGTAACTAGTGAGTACTCCCAATCAAAGTAACTAACCCTGCCCACCCCCTGATCCCAATCAAGGGTCGTATCTTCCAGCGATCGTCCCTGCGAGGCCACTACTGCGCTACCACTTAAGTTTTTACGGCTATCCCTCCCGCGTGTGGGGGAATCCGACGCTTGTTAGCGGAATGAGTGCTCAGCTGAGATTTTTATACTACTCGTTTATTAGGTTGATGTTAGGTGTCTAGTTAAATTGTATGTCTTTTAAAGATATAAGACATTTCTAAATGTAAAATGTTCGAGACCTGCAATTAACATGCTCAGCAATATTAATAATTAACATTCCGTACAATTTTGTCCTAAAACGGTTTGTCCTTTCAAAGGATTGTTATAAGTAGGTAGTTAAGCCGTTACTACTATTATTATTATAGGGAATGATAATTTCTGAATGCCATGTCTGTATGTACATACAGTCCCTTGTATTCAAAGTGCACCTCAGAAATATAGTTTCAGGAAAAGGTGCAGGTTTGTACTGACAGTTGTATCACACTTAGATAAAACTTAGTAAGGATAATATTATATCAACTGAGTAAGATAAAACTGAGCAGTGCAGAATATACTGAAATTCACTTCGGATATGTTTGTCATCTGTACGAGTAGGAAGAGTTAGGTACGGAATATTTGCTATTTATCGGGCTTGTGTACGTGACTCCAGCGCCGCGCTCCCGCCCCGCCGCCGCCGCCGGCCGCCCGCCCGCCCGGCCCACCGCGCGGCGCACACACTTCGATAAGATAACACGAGAGAAGTAGGACGCACACGCTTCATTATAAGTAAGTATTTGTATTAAACGTTAATTTTGTGTGACGATCTGTATCGTTTTACCTATTATTTCTAGCTGATGGGAGGAACAGTAGTACCTACCACCAGGGAGGATGCCCTTTTTGTGCCATGATATAAATGCCAAATGACCATGCCAATGCCAAATGATAAAATAAATACGTAGGAAGGTATAATAAAATATGCAAGTATATATATTATGTAAAAATTAAAGGGATTTAGTTGTGTTTCAAATTCTAATTAATTAAGTATTAAACCAAAGTGATTACAATACAATACGTCACGGAGGTCAAACATCCTTATCACTCATTTTCAGTATAAACTGAACGAAAACTCATGCGTTTCGTCATATTATCAGACATATGGCTTCGTAGAACTCATTATAATCACACAAAGGAGAGTTCACTAAGAGTACATCATTAAAATGATGGCACATTTCCGCGAAGGGAGTTGATAGGACACTGAGTAGCATGGTGCTTGCGTAAACTTTTAACAATTCCTGGTAGTAACCGATATCAATATAGTATAAACATATTGGTTATAATGTAACCAATATTTTTGGCGTGTAAATTTTTCATTTAGTATATTATGTCTGTTTTATCAAAATATGTATTTAAAAGTCGGCCAACAAGCGCACGAGCTGCCGGATGTTAAGCAGTTGCCGTAGCATGCAGAGATGCTTGCACTACCAATGGCATTGCTCGCATGCTCTCGACCTAAAGGGCATAGAGGGAGGCGGGGCTTCCGGCTCTCTCACTCGTCTAACGAAACGCAGCTATAATGGGTCTCTATGGACATCTTGTGTGAGACAGTGGTACTATCCCGGTCGCGCCAGGCCGTGTGTGAGCGGTAGTCAACTGGCACCTACTTAGCTCTCTATGACATATAATATGAACGTTTAAAAAAACAGACATCCAAAACCATACTAAAATAACAGTAACTATCGATTTTCCGATTCGATTATCCTACTTATATTATAAATGCGAAAGTTTGTGAGTGTGGATGTATGTTTGTTACTCTTTCACGCAAAAAATGCTGAACGGATTTGGATGAAATTTGGAACACAGATAGTGTATAACCGGAATTAACATATAGGATACTTTTAATCCCGATAATCCCGAAATTGTTGTTACGTTAAATACTACGCGGACGACGTCGGGGGGCACAGCTAGTGGTATATAATACGAACGTTTAAAAAAGCAGACCATCCAAAATCATACCAAAAGTAACAGTATCGATTTTCCGATTCGATAACACAAAATACTCGAGTGCGCACTACGTCTGTGTCATTCCCAAACGACTCTCCGATAAATCTTGAATTAAAGTCTCTCACTCTTCTCATTATCACCTCCTTATCAACGCAGCGTCAGACCTAATGATCTGATGCTAAATCAATAGTATATCAATTAAGCTGATTGAGTAGGTATTACATAACTTGTTAAACTAATCACTTAAGTATTCGTGTTTTATCAGTCTAATAGCTTAGCTAATTTTATTATAGTCGTTGCTACTGATTTAAATATATTAATTGAGGGAATATTTTAGAAATTATTAAAGTTTATTATGTATTTCAACCGTAGTATAGGAAAACGAAACAGAGAAGAGGAAGATGAAAAGAAATACAGTACATACCTGCCTAAATAGATTATCATTAATCCCAACTTAAAAATAAATTAATTTATGTTACTTTAATCACATAGTAATGCTTTATAAATAACTATTTTATTAATCTGAAACTAAATGGCTTTGTAAACATATAATTAAAAGGTATTACCTCTTATAACCTTGCTTTATACTCCATTTGATCTAACAAAATGGATGGCGGCAGGAGAAATTTAGATTAGCAATTTTCAATTTTAATAACTTTATTGGAAAAATCGTAAAATGAAGTCGTTTTAACTTAGAGTGAGGCTCGTTAGATTAACGATCGCAGAGTTATCATGTTGAAATTGAACTCTCACCTCCGAGGAACAGCGGATCCCTCGTGATGGCAGCAGGTTCGATATTGAGTCGGTTAAACGAGGCCTGCCACACACTCCCACCCCTGTTACTACTGTACCAGTGTCCAATGATGACGCCGACGTTTGTCCCAGTTCCGGGGAAAAGCTTAATTGTCTTAGAACCCGCACAAATTTAATCGAAAGAAGAATGTGGAGAATGTAGAGTCTGAAGAAAATGATCCCCTTCCCTCCGTAGCCAAGCGGACGACAACAATTGGGCTCAAAACAATTGGGCTTGGGTCAAAGTGTAATTAGAAGTGGTCTTGCATTTTTAAAATATTTATCACGTCTAAGTGATTCCTACCTAAAGTTTTAAATACCTTCCTACTTACCTAAAGTTTAAATAATTTAGCATTCAAACCAAAACATTTTGCCATTACAAATTTTATAAATCATCAATAATTACAAAAAATACGCTATTTATAAGACATTCTACCCATTTGGAATGCAGTTCCTGTGGAGCAGATCTGGCTAGAACCTCGATATACTTCTCAAAAATGTACTTAATATTTTTTAGCGAAATAAATTAATCTTTGAGGCGTATGTACTTCTGAAAGCTACTGAATGTTTATTAAGTTAAAATGCGTACTCATTTAAATCACACCATTTTCAGAATACCACCAACCTCTCGGGTGAAGAGTGCAACAAGTGAAAGGTTAAGGAAATAAAACTCCGACTAAGTCGCGCGTTCTAGTTCTTACATTGCATTATGAAGACGCTATTATATAAATTACAATAATAGTTGTTATTATTTATTTATCACACACTAAAGTGCATGTCTGTTTGTATTCATTAATTAGCTAAGTGGTCTGGACTAACTCTTTTCTTGTGTCAGCAAATAAATAAAATTGGATCGAATTTCGAATGCTTGTGTAACAATTTTCCATCCTTTCGCATGGAAACCTGCACAACAACCAACTTTACCTGAATATTTTAACTCTCGAACTGTACCCACCGTCGCTCTCGGAGAACTGGCATTGCTTAAATAATCTCTAAGCTGAAACGACTCAGCGAGGCCACAAAAGCCTCCCACGCCGTTCCAAAATAACTACGATCCCTTTGACGTCATCAAAAGTCCTTTCTGTAAGTTTTCAGACTACAGCTGGGACTGAAATTATGAAAACTTAATTCTTGTTTGTATGAAAAAATGAAGAAATACTTGCTCTGTTACAAAATTCGCAGGTTTCATAAATAATTTGTGGTTACGATTTGTCGCTGCGACTAATAATAGAGCAAGACAATGATATGCGGCAAGGAACCAATAAATTCTAAATTAAGTTTAGAGCTAAGATGTTACTTTGGTCATAGTCATAGGACGTAAGGTTATTTGAATATGTGTGGTTATCACATAGCCAGTGGTCTCATTGGTGCCAAAATGCTGGTTAGGAGTGGTCACGCATAGCGAGTCCAACTCGGAACATTTCGGTGATGTCAGCGGATTGTGCACCGGTATACCGTTGAAGTAATGAAGTTACCCCACACCAGCAGATTACCTATTCAAAATATTTTACTTATCTAGTAAATTCTCGAAACTGTTCTCACAAAGAAATAGTCTCTTGTTACTATAGTTACTAAGAAGTTAACGCTGGGTTGGTTACATCCATTCACGCGCCGAGACTTCCAAAAACGTCTGTGGCTTACAGCCAAGTATGCGGCATAGCCATCCATTAATAATCCTTACCATCAGAAGTTGGCACTGTCACTAAACCCTTGATATATTAACACAGGAGTTTATAATCCCGCTAAATAGTGTAGCGATTAGTGCCCTCTACTATCCGGCCTTCAGAAGCCTCTTAGAATTTTCTCTCTAATACGTTAATGCCAAATCTGAGCCCGATTTGAGCTTGACATATGTCATTGTTTGGCGAACTTTATTGTTCGACAAGGCTTTTAACAGGATGAGCAATTGATTTCTATTCAAGGGAAAAGATAACTACTCACATCTAATTCCAGCATTTTGATGTCTTGGTAAATTGAGAATGACTCATAAAACCAGTAATTACGAAACATTATGAAGCATCAAGTCATAAACGTATAAAAAGTATTTAAAACATATGTTACGCATTAATCCGTTACATTACAAACGTTCACTGAAACTTCGTATTTTATCTCAACGCTGTAACTCTCGACCACACTCTTTTTGTTCAATAACATCTTATCAAACGAATTTACCTTTCTTCCCAGTTATATTAAAGTCTAAAATGCGCTTTACTTCATCGATAAGAGTTCTAATTTCATTTTAATTAATGCCTTACACTTTATTATTAAGACCATCCACTTGTCTCCCCGTATCTAAAAATAGAAGCGCTTTAACTTTAATTTTAAACTCTATATCTTTCTAGTTAAAGTCTAAATTTATTTGGTGGCGGGGTTTCAAGTAGTTATCAAGGGAGGTCTATTGGGCACACGTGTGAGGAACATTCTGTCGTCGAGTAGTGGCTCACTTGAGTTGTACATTGTCCACGGTCTATGAGCATTTATCTGATCAGTAATTACGATTTCGATAGCAAGCTTATAATGACACTCATTATTTACACTTACAATCAGTACAAAGTACTTATAATTTAGAAATTTCCTTGTATATTATGTTATACATTTTAATACGCATTTAATTTTGTTCGCTTAATTACTTTCCTCCATGATATCTGCGAAATTCATTTAATTGTCAACAGGACAATGCTGTTATTAAAATGTAAAAATGAATATTGAATTGACTAGGTACATGCTGTTTGGAAATGCATTAATTTTGTTACTATGCCGATTACTTTGATCCAAAGTTAATTTGCGTGCAGTGAAATCTACATTAGCTTCAAACATTTCATAAGTTTCTTAATTAAGTTCAATACTTAGAACCCTTTTTCGTACTTACAGCCTCACTGAGTTAGCTGAGACGTCGCTGAGACTGACGAGACGTCAATTCCTTCCCTAATGCATTAGCGTTGTACCCTTTAGCGGCAGCCTCTTCTGTTCTTGAAGTAAGTACCGATTATAAAAATGAACTTTGTCAGTTCGTCTAATGATGATAGATTTACCAACCATTTTGTGGTCTCCTTTATCCTCAACTTTATAATTTAATAACAAACTAACATGCTTGTATCTATGGGGTGGACAGAGATGTACCGGTGCATCCACATGTCTCAGATGGTATTTTGGTTTCAATGTTTCGATTACGATTCGGGCCATATTCACCAAACGGGCCCAGTATGGGTTCGAGAAGTTCATATATCTTAAGAAAGCCGTGCAGTGTGTCTAGCAGGAACTTCTAACGTAATAGTATCGTCCATCATCGAGAAAGCATGCTGTCACTATCATTTTTATTTATGACTAGCGGCCCGCCCCGGCTTCGCACGGGTACATTGCGGTTACATTATTCGAGTTTTAGTAAGGATCCCTCATTTTTTTGAAAATACATTATAGCCTATGTCACCCGGGGATAGTGTAGCTTCCCAACAGTGAAAGAATTTTTCAAATCGGTTCAGTAGTTTCGGAGCCTATTCATTACAATCAAACAAACAAAGTTTTCCTCTTTATAATATTAGTATGATGATGACTGTCATGTGAGCGAGACGGCACACGCTTTCGCGTTCCGCTAAATTAATCAATATATCCGCTAAATATTTAGTCCTCGGGGCCCGTCTTTACGATGTTTTTTTATCGTTCCTTTCTTATATAAGTTGAACCTGCACAAGTGTGCAAAAAATAAGTGCATTTAATAAGACTATGAAATGAATTATAAGGTCAAGTTAGATTTTGTGGTGTTAAAGGTTTCAACAAAGGTTACAATTTCAAAATGGTTTATCATAATAAAGGTAGATATTGCTTTAGGAAGAGTACGTTAAGACCTTGACATAAAGATATTGTTTTAAATTGTATTAAAATAAATCCAGTACCAAGGCTGGGCCAATCTCTATCGTCGATCTAGATGGGTGACCGGTTTGGGAAGCTTGACCTCAGACTTGGAAAGTATGCTGAAGTGATTAGGGAAAACCAGGGAACATCGATGTTACAGGGATGAAGTCAGATAAAAAGAGGTTGCCTGCAGCCCTTTGTTAGTTGGCTGATTGTTCTCCTCAAAGTTCCAGTCAGCCTCAGGTTGTGACCCTTTCCCTTAAATCCAACTGGTACCCCAACTGGTACCATTGTGCCTCTACAATGATGAAGCAATTAAATTAAACATACCAATACTAATCCCGTTGGACAATCTGTCAATGGATACATTTTCTCTGAAAATTCTATAGGTAATGGATGACGAGACGCGGAAATGAAGGCAGGTGAACTTCAACAATGAAGTTCTATAAGTAGAACTTATTACTACAGTAGATCTGTATACACATAGTAAGCAGTACAATACAAAGCTGAGAGGCAAGTGAGCAGGATGATGCAATAACCAGTTGTACTTCGTCGAATATGGCCCACTATTGTTCGAATTTGGCCGAACCGGTATATTCGAAAGGGATTTTATGATCGCTTCGCATAAAAGGCCGGCTATAGACCCAACAACTGTAGCTTAAACATTATTGAATCCAAATATTGGTCCTTCGCTGAGAATCGATGATTAAGCTCTAGAAATAATATGAGAACGCAACTTAAATTGGGGAGTTGCATGATGTTGATGCGCCATACTATATAACAATAACACGGCGACTCAAACACTAAAGACATATTTAAGTAGCAGATTTAGCCGTTGGCTGAATTAATTGACTTATCACGAATAAAACTTTTCTTTATCATAAATGGAGGAGGGTAAAGTTTAAATGATACCAACCCAATTATATGAAATCCTCTACATACGATTTGATGCCTTCTGATGCCTCATTAAAAGAGAACGAGTTTAAACGATGGAAGAAGACGCACTGGCATTTGCTTGATCTTTCGTACAGCTATCCCTCTCTGTTAGGCATCAGATTAACCGTGTGAAGCAACTTTTAGCATCATCCATTTCGAAATCCCACCCGGTGCGTTGACCACATAAACATTATGCAAATTTTATTGTATTCATGAATAATGTTCCATTAATTAATTTTATTACTGAAAACTGCAATCGACCGGTTTTCGTATAATTATTTTATGACATCATACTCTCAAATTTAAACTTTATAATTAAATAAACAAGGTTGACATTTGTCAGTGTTGTTTGGCGAGATAGTAGTTGATCGATTGTGTTGTTTTTAAAGATAAAACCATATTTTTTATTTTGATTCATGATCGCCGGTGTGACACACTGCTTAAAAATATTTTGTTTTTAGTCAAATGATTTTATGACTATTATTTTAGCAAATTTATAGCAGATAGTAACACCTGGCACTTGCTCGGTTCTAGATACTATATAACGTCATACATAGCAGTTAATAAGAGTTGTTTTATCGCTAGTTCTGCCAAAAAATCCAGTTAAATTTGATACAGCCCGTGTTTATCATGTGTTTATCGTTTTCCTAACAAAACGGACAATGTTTTGCGCATGGTTCCGCTCAGGTCTGTTACCACCAAGATGTGTGTTCCCAACGTATTAATGTACATTAGAGTTTCTTTGTCAACTTCAAGGATTTCAAGCTGAAAACATAATACAGTAGCGAGTAATTTTCCGGTTTCCAATTGAAATAGGTCACTCGAATAGATACACAAAGACTTATTTTTTTATTTATCATAAATAGATACCGTATAAACATTATTTAGCATAAATTATTATAGTTTTTGCCTGTCCATTGTTCAGTATGAAATATAGTTGACAAGTAGTGTTGATGTCAAAATACATTAGTGTTTATTTTTTGCTAAGTACTGCGCAGTTATAGAACAAGGCCTAGAGGCTCGTTTAGATACAGTCTAATGGTAAGTGGCGACGGGATAATATGCGGGACAGCAACTCGCATAAGTAAGTTATTAGTAGATTGTGTAATAGGTTAACTCGAGAAAACAATTGCAACGCCAATTACCTAACTCTTCTACAAAAGTAAAAGAGTCACATTCGATTTCTACTATAACTACTAAAGTGGTAAACTCAAGAGTATCAGCACCACTGCGCCTGATTTAGAGAGACGGAGCTATACTAAAATATAATCATATGACAGGGTATCACATTTCTTAGTGTATATAGCTGCGCCAGATCAGATTGCAGAGGGTATAAGTACCTACTGGATTTGTTGGATCCTAAGAGTAAAGTGGTGATACCAGTAGATTACTAGTCTAAACGAAGCACAAAACATGTTATGGGCACTAGAAGAACGTACAAAAAGTAGTTAAGCAATAACTCAAGACCTAACCGTACGATATCAATCACGGAACAATAATAATAACAACTGATCGGTTGATCAGCAATAATAATTTATGATAGGTAGAAGCCGATTAGCGGGTTATAAACGAACAATTAATTACTTATGAACGTAAACTATTTTTTATTATTATTTAATTACTGTCTTTACAAAATCCGTGTCAGAATGTTTTTATTAAACAACCAGTCAGATGAGCCAACTGCGAGCAACACCACAAATATAAACACAATGTTTGATTATTCGTTGTTAAACTCGTTTTGAATCGTCAAAAATGCTATTTAATATTATGGAAGGACTCTAACCTATCAGGAATGCCATTGCTATAGAGAAGAATAAGCAAGAAACACTACGTTATTTTTTTTATTAACTCTTTGATGTATTGATTGCAAGCAATCCAGGCTCGATAGTACACCGTTACCTATGCCCATCTGTGTGCTGTCGTAAAGGTGGTTACCCTGTTGGATTATGTACACACTCGTATCGGTTGCCACGCGCCTTATCAGCCAATCAGTCGCGGTGATAACGGCGCGGTGATATCATCCGCTCTTGTTTACGATATCCTTTACCGCGGCCTTTTGATATTACCAATTTTCGTATTGGAACCGGCTTTAGTCTACCCTGGTTGGCCGATTACCAAAATCCCATTTAGGTACTAAAGGAATGACTGATCTAATCTCATACAATGATGCTACACATAATTCAAAGTCAGTCCATTCTACCTTGTCTCGAAGTCAGTCCTCTTCAAATTCAAGTTAAGGGAATTCTCGCGCGAAATTGCCAGCAGCGCTGATTCAGCAGAACCAGCCAGCTTAGACCCTCGCCTCCCTCACAAGTCGCCATGAAACCGGGACTGGGGGAAGAGTGGTGTGATTGGCAGGTGTCCCGGTAAACTGGTCATCAAGTTTTAGTATGATTGATATGAGCAAGTCACTGGGAACAGAGTCTTCCCGTTTAGGTTTTGGGAACTTATTTGGTTATATTTCATACTTTACATAATATATTACGTTATTTTTTGTGTGGTCGATAAGATGATGTAGGTCTCTACGTAACAAAGAGGCTGTAGGAATATTGAAGAAGATCAAATAACGGTTAGTGGAATGAGTCTGGTGTTGGTATCAAAATAAGCCTTGAAAGACCGCCCTTATTGAATTGAGTTAGAAACAACTTTTAACAGGATCAATGAGCACGAGATATAATACCTGAGAGGTATTTTGCATTATGTTATTTGAACATGATACCTCGAGCTTCTTCGTGATCTTAATCGTAAGGTTTCCAGCGTTAAATTTCGGGATACAGAACCGAAACTGAGCACCAGACACTACTTCACTTCGTTACTTTCACTGCAGCCTCGAGCCCGATCGCCTGCAGACCTCACTTCCGACGTTGCCGATAATCGACAAAGGTGACCATAACGCTATTGTTACTTGACCAATTTAGGTACTGCATTTACGTAAAAATACAGATAAATTACTTAATGTAATTAAAAGCAGAGGAATATAAGTACTAAATAACACATTGTGAACTACATCAACACAACTGCAGCGTTTGCCTGTCTTTGGTATCATAGTACCTAACAATAGAATGGTTGAATCGATTTCCACTCGGTTTTTTGTCTCGAACACACTCGTGCTCTGAATTTCACCCCGCGTCTACTCTACGCACAGAAAATGTTTGAATGTTGGAAAACAATTTCTCACTATGTTTGACTAAAACAGTTCCATCATTTTAAAATATGTACCTATGTGGAGGTTTAATATTTGATTCATCGATATAAATCTTCATAATTACACTTATTTATATTGTACTGCCGTCCCCAAAAACGGACGAAGTCTAAGGTTACACTCACCAGACTGCATGAAACCTTGCGAATCGGTTAATAAATAAAGTTAAAAGATTTTTTAAGTAAGATCAACTTACAAGATCCTTTTCCGTCAAAAATAATTCAACGGAGCATCGAATAACTTATTTAAAAACCAAAAGAATCATGCATAAAGTTACGCAGTTCTCAATCTCGTTGCTTGTCAAGTCCATTTTCACCCCGAAGTCATTTTTCACCCCGGCCGCCGACGCCGCCGGCGAAAATTAGATTATTTCCTATACAACCAAGAATTTATACTTTCAGATGAAAAATCTATGAAAACGTAAGTAACTTCAGTCGGTCGTGAACGCGATGTAGGTGTTATCGCTTGAGAATGGAATGAATCTTCGCTCGCACAAACACGCGATGTGAATTAATCTCGTGATTGAAATCAACTCGACTCTCGAAAACTTCAATGAGGGAACTCGATCGCAAGTTTGTGATCAGTGCGATGCGATCGTCGCATGTTCGTACAAGCGATTACCAATTCGCGTTTATAGTTATCATTAGATAGTTTGGTTAGGGCCCATACCGTTATGGTATAAGTTCTCTATATATTCCTAATTGTTTGAAGTACCAACACATCTAAGGCACTAGGTCAATGAGGTGACTTTTAAGCGAGGGATTCGCATAAATCTTTATTTAAAGTATGTTCTTTTTTATCGCTTTTGATAAACTGAGTTGTTACCCAAAATCCGCTTGTAATTAAATTTGTTTTATTGTTATGAAGACTGTACAATATATAAATCCAGTTGAGCCGGTTTATTTACATTTAAAACCAATTTATAGCAGTGTTGAGTATTCATGCACGAGTGAGAAGTCGCGAGCGGGCGGCAGGCCTGCCCGCGCCCGCGCCCGCGCCCGCGCCCGCACCGTCACAGCGCGCTGTATGCCAGTATATTGAAGTTAACACAGTTTTACTAATGTGTTCATGTTGTGGTAGTAGTAGGTCAGCTAATTTGTATAAATTTTATGCAAAATTAATCCAAATTTGCATAAAACTGTGCGTTAAAATAAATTATACTTATTTATTCACAGTGAGATTTTTTAATTTGTGTTTGTAAATTTTGTCTGGTCTCTGAACCAAATCTCGAAAAAATATTTCATGTAAAATGTTGCCAAATCTCGTGACTCTCGCCACGAAAAGTTTAAGATTTCATGTCCTCATGAACCAACCAAGTATTGCATTCTTATTAAAGAACCTTTGAACTTTCCATTTAGGATAAAATTCACTTATTACCTTCACTCAGAAAAAAAATTGTATAAGCTTGCTTATACGAGAAAATTTTCCACGGAACTCATTTGAGGTACACATCCAGACGAAGAAGTTGAATACTTTACTTATATTTGAACCTTTCTCTGAGTAGGTATTCGAAATAAGTTGGGCCATAAACAAGAAAAAGGTTGGTCCCAAAACACTTAAAGAATCCCCAAAAGTACTACACTGGAGGCTTCATTAAAACTTCAATTAATTACTCTTTTTTTATTGCCAGGCTTTAAAACGCTAGGCAATTTATTGCGAGTGTTTTGGCCATTATGTCAAATAATTTGGCTTAATTAGTTGTTTTAATGTTTTATTAATAGTTTCAATAACACTAATAAGTGTTTGCGTCAGATTAGTCCAATTCAACCGGGACCACTACCAACGCACTGTAACAAACATATGGATGGGGCTATGTATAGCAGATACTTTCTGTGATAATTTGTTGGTATTATATACAGGCTATACGAAATAAACTCCAAATTTAATGACAACATCGAATCTCTTAAACCACAATCGCTAATACATAAATATCCCTAAAATCTTCCTTAAATACAAACCACGAGTTGGCTGCCCAACCGGTCCTAATATCCCGCGAGTAACTTGAGAACTTACAACCCACTGACAAAAGAAGATGATTCTTGTTTGTTGTTTTTATACGAAAGTGTTGGATACGGGCGCTCTGAATTTAAGATCGACGTTTATTAATATCGATCCCTATAATCGAACTTGGGATGTTTACTGATAGAATTATATTAGAACTAGCTGTGCCCCCCGACTTCGTCCGCGTAGTATTTAACGTAACAAAAATTTCAGGATTATCGGGATAAAAAGTATCCTATACTCGTATGTTAATCCCGGTTATAAACTATTTGTGTTCCAAATTTCATGCAAATCCGTTCAGTAGTTTTTGCGTGATGAGTAACAAACATACATACATCCACACTCACAAACTTTCACATTTATAATATTAGTAGGATGTAATTTCTAAGTGCATTATCAGAATGCAGATCGATTTATGATACCTACTGGCCTAAAAGGTCTGAACAAGATGTAGTGTGTGCAACTATTCAGTTATAGTAATAATAATAAATTTATTTTAAGAAAAAAAAACAACCCGATCATTACAAAGTAAAAATAATTCAAACATGGTTGATGAGCCAATTTCGGTGTGGTTGATAAATAAAACCGCTGGAATGTAAGCGGTCATTCACACGAAGAATCCGACACAGTTTTGTCTATTAATATATTTTGATATACAAGTAATAGCCGCATTTGACATCTGGATACAGTCAATGATACCATCGAAAATCGGTGCCGGGATGGAAATAATCGGTGCCGGGTTAACCGTTTGAATGACCGCTAGATGCAATAATTTCCTTGTAACATAAGTTTTGCTGGAAGGTTTCAGTTTTTCAAATAATGCTTTGTAAAGTTCCCATTTCTGGCTTCTATTCGAAATTTGAAGGAAAGCAGAGGTTGAATTTCAAAGCGTTTTAATGGTGTATAGTTGAATAGGTACAAAGCTACGCGAGTTTATTGCAATCTATTTCGCATTGTCAGAAGCACCGAACATCCCGTCGGTATAGGTATTATAGGTAATATTAGTGGCCGCATGTCCGGACCATTTTGTTTTATGGACTATGAAACTAGGCAACAATTGCACCGCACTGCAAGATTATAACTTTCATTCTGGGAGAATTATCTCTCGGAATATAGGATGGTACAAATCAAACATTTCACTACACTTTACATACATCAATAAATGATGACATACCTACAAAACTCTTATTCGGGGCACGGGAGGTACTACAAAAAGTAATGTCAACATTATAGTAGTTTTGAAACTGAGTGCTGCTTTCTGTACCAAATGTCATGAACTACCGATATCAACTGTACAACTTTATCAACGTTGATCGACTGGGACATACGGAACCCTTATAACGTAATTTTATGACAATTCTGTATTAAATATTTTTCTATGACTGTATATTTAAATGTATAAACCAAGACCTTCGTAACAGTGTGACAGTCGGCCAGTACCCCCGCCCCGGCCGGGCGGCCCCGGCCCCCGCTGGCCGCCGGCCCGTGCGGCCGCGGCGGCCGGGCCGCGGACGCACGGGCCATTAGTCAAGACTCGAGATACGGTTCCATACCGGATACACATCCGTTGACAACTTTGTTGCAACTCAAACTTGTGGACCGAGGCTTAGAGGAAATTAGTTACGGCTTGTACTTAGGGAGCAATGGATACGAGCGTGAGGTGTGGAGGTAGTGGGGTTGACTCCCGTTTGGGGCAAATACTTTGCCCAAAATAATATTAGTAGTAGAAAGCTGAGAACACATTTTCCCAGAAACAAAAATATTCTACAAGGCACATTTCATTTTGATAAAATTACGGAACACCATTCTTTCACCATGACTTCCTCGCAGTTATCCATGGCTCACTCATGTTTTCCTCCGCCGCAGCCAAACAGACATCATAAAATTCACCCAGTGTTACGCGCCAGGAGTCTCAGAATCCAGTGACATGAAAATATTCTAGTAACTTGGCTTACTTCATGAATTTCATCAACATTTTCCGTCCCTCTTCAACACGTACGCGCGTCCTGCCCGCTCGCAATCTACATTATAGCGATAAAGCTACATTGAGCGTGAGATTGTCTTGCAAGACTTTCCTTATGTTTTTTCAGCTCAAAAAGCCTGTGCCAAGGGAATTGGGCTCGTAAATTTGGGACTTTAAGGAACGGTTCAGTAAGGTTAATCGTAAAATGAAGTTGGTAGGTGGCATAAGGTTGCCCTCGGAGAGTGACTCGACGTCTCGGGGGCCGTCAGCTGGCGCACCACGGCACATCATATTCATAGAATATGTTGCGATTGCCAGTGAGGACTGCTTCTACACATTCACACATTGGGGTGAAGTTTATTATAGTAACTTTGTCTATATCATTTGCACTGACATATAAACACGGTCACAATAATTTGAACAGGCCAATCTCCCGTTTACCCAAATATTCTATAACACAACAATGCACCGTGCCGTACTGTTTCATGTACCTAGTACAATATTAGTAAGTAGGAACCTATTATGTAAATCTAAACTCACAACCAGACCACCAAACGGAACTAAAAAACCTCAATCGTTACGAAAATGAGACCCTCTCTCAGAAAATGAGACCCTCTCTCAGAAAATGAGACCCTCTCTCAGAAAATCGGCGCAAAGTAGCTATAGCTGCGTTTCGCACGATGAGTGAGAGAGACAGAAGACCCCCCTCCCTTCCCTTCCCTCTATCCCAATCCCCTTAAGGTCGGCAACGTGCGGGCGATGCCACTAGTATTGCTAGCATCTATATGCTACGGTAGCTGCTTAACATCGGGCGGGTGGTTTTTATGTAACAAAGTCGGCATACATGCCGACTTTGTTACATAAAAACGATTAGAGGAAAGATAACACATTACCAAAAAATATAGCCCTTAATTAAACAGAAGACGTTTCAAATCCAACCACAAATAAGTACCGTAGCCAGCCATACGCAGGAGCTACCAGCGCACCCTTAACATGAATGTCTCCACACATCCAACCCCGAGGGTGGCCGGGCTCTGCAAATGTCAATTAATGTCAGCTCGGGACTCCTACACCTTAAATATTGCGCTTAAGCCGCTGACAGCGACAAACGCGGCTCACTTGATACGCTTAAAAATAATACGACGAAAAATAATTGACTTCAGGTTACATCATGTGTTTATAATCAGGAATAATGCTTTAAAATTCCCATCAGTATCGGGCTAAGAACCAAGTAGCGAAAAAATCCAAATTCAAGCTCTTTTACTACTTTTATCTTTCAAGTTCTATGCGGTTTTTAATATTTTTTAAACTTTTTTGAAGCGAAGCTTCTTTACGGACGTTCGGGGCGCTCGCTACCCGGGGACTAAAACGGTGAAAAGCGTAACGCGTAACGCGTGACGCATAACGCGTAACGCGTAACGCGTGACGCATAACGCGTGACGCGTTACGCGTTAATATAATATATCTAATATCTACTGCAAAGCTTCGCTTCTTTCGGGCGTCCCTAGACGGCACTGTTTTTTTTTATTTCAATATCTCTGCGAGTTTTTAACATAAGTAATATTATTTAAATAGTGGCCGCTTGTCATACTAATATTATAAAGAGGAAAACTTTGTTTGTTTGATTGTAATGAATAGGCTCCGAAACTACTGAACCGATTTGAAAAATTCTTTCACTGTTGGGAAGCTACACTATCCCCGGGTGACATACGCTGTAATATATTTTCAAAAAAAATTGGGATCCTTACTAAAACTTGAATAATGTAACCGCAATGTACCCGTGCGAAGCCGGGGCGGGCCGCTATCGTAAATAAAGTTAACACTGTTCCACGAACATTTGTAATTATTTGGATGTGTTTCAAAATGTACGGCAGTCCCTTACGTGATAAGGTCTCATAAAAAGATTTATGTTAAGGTTTAATAGACTATTTAGAAGGCATCGCGGCAATTTTTGGCGGAAACAAAGGCAGTTAGCATTAGCAGGGGTGTCATTATCTGTAGCAATAGCGATTAAAGGGTTCCTTTGAGGTAAGTTGACTGTAAATTAGCTGGATATCTGTAGTACAATGCATTTTTAAGTGTCACCCTGCACACAGTGAAATCGGAAATAGCTGATAGATAGTAAGATGGAAAATAAATTGCATTATAATTTAATTATAATAATGCTATAGCATTATTATAATAAATTTCACTAGCCCGGAATCCAACCCGTTGGTATTGAAAAATAAACAACATTGTATTGTTGTACCGATAATGTTGCTGAGCAAGTCATAACTTGGGCAATGAGAAGTGCTTACTTTTTATAATCCAACTAGCTGTGCCCGCGACTTCGTCCGCGTGGAATTTAATTGACAAAGTTTCATACAAACTTTCATCCCCTATTTTATCCCCTTGGGGGTAGAATTAATCAAAATCCTTTCTTAGCGGATGCCTACGTCATAACATCTACCTGCATGCCAAATTTCAGCCCGATCCGTTCAGTGGTTTGGGCTGTGCGTTGATAGATCACTATGTCAGTCAGTCAGTCAGTCAGTCACCTTTGAGTTATGTACAAGCTTATTGCAAATAACTTTAAAAAAGTACTATAAGACAAGTCAAGTCAATTTTGTGCAAAACGTAGGCACATAAAATATGAATAAATATTAAATTATAATGCTTCTGATTTTATAAAGAACATTAATTTTAATTTACATTTAACTGCACAGTGTACCTCAGAGTAATTTCAAGACAAAGTGTATAATTCCAATTATTTTCGTAACGACGCAACCAAATGACGTAAAAGGTATTCGAAATTCGAAATACGCCCCTTAAATTATTGAGCTATTCAAAACTTTTGTCTACGCGCCGACTTTCGCGTTCCTTGACGAATTTACGTCTTCAATGATGTCTGAACGATGCAGTCAGCTGACTTCCTGCCACCCCATAATTATGACACCGTTAATCAAATATGTATCATATTTCAACACAACAAAGCTCATATTCGCATGTTCCTTGAGTCAAGTCAAGGGTGTCATGGGTAGGATGTTGGAATCAGCTGTTCGCTACGCAATTTTAGAACACGGAGGGTGTATTTTTTTAAATAAATTAATTATTCTTCGTAATCTGTTTGTGACAAAGGCCATTCCGACGATAAAATTTTAATTTGTGTTGATACATAGGTAGCTACTAAATACAATAATAAAAAATAGGTAAAGCTGTGCTTAAAAAAATATTAAGGTGAAGGCGCCCGTCTAGCCCGCGAAATTCAAAATTTTCGAGTATTTTTATAGTTTATCCAAAATCTGAAAACATATAAAACAACATTTTGTGATTTGCGACAAACACAGTATGCAGTGCGTTTATTAATACATTTATTTTACTCTAAATATTATCACGGTGGATATGATACTAGTTAATCACTAAATATACAAAAATTGCTAGATTATCTGGATAGCTGTCGTTCTTGAAATGTTTTAGAGTAAGTTGGATATATTAATAAATGCACTGCACACGGTCTGTGTCGCGAATTACAAAATGTGCCTTTTATTATTGTCAGATTTTGAAAAATATCTTAAAAACCTCAAAAATTGGAACTTCGCGGGCTAGATGGGCGCTTTAGCCTTAAGTACACATAACTTATTTTTACAATATTAATAAAACTACAGACCACTTAAAAGTGATTAGATACCACTTAAGTTTAAGTATGAACTGCTATTAGGTTAGCACGAAAAATATTTTTTCATTAACTAGAAAGCCTCATTCAGAACGCTGTCTGTATAGAAGCGGTTTGGTACATAAAACTCTTTATGCCCAAATAAAAATATTACGGTATTGTGGAAAATTCAAACAATCCCGCATAATATAAAAATAAAAGGGTTAAAATACGAATTCCCGCACGGAAGATGAGCGCCGAAAGAAAAATCTTGCGAGAAGGCGATGAACCTCACGTTCCGGCATTCCAAATGTATGCTGACAAAACAATAAGAGAGCCGTCATAAAAAGGAAGCCTTTTTACGTCGTGGCGTTAACATACAAAACACTACTGAATATAAACATACCTACCTATTTTATTGTGCTCTTACACCGTCTTAATATCGACGGCGATAAACCGAGATGCCGCCCTCTGCTGCCTCCCCTGCCTCGGCTCGTAAACATATAGCTACATTTTTATGTAACACGCATAAAAGTTACGTTGGAGTGTGGAGCTAAAAAATTGCAGCTGTCAACTGCCATCGGGCCGCTAGATTCAAACGATCAAATGTAATTTATAGTCCTGACGCACCATATTTTATTAAAATATTTATATTGTATGTCAGTTCTTATGTAAAATGTATATGCAGCTCTAGAATAATAATAATATCGATACACCCAATACATAAAAACTATGTACCCGTGACAAGCCATAAAACATATTTCACCATTTAAAGACCGCCTGACCTCACAAAGGATAAAAAGCGTGAAGTATGAGATCAACTTTTGAAATTATATTTTTACGACACATTTTACGATTCGGTTGTAAAACTATACAATTTTAGTCAGCTGCTTTCATATTTCAAACAGGTAAAGGTTAATTAGGCCATTATGGAAATTTATTTTCTCAAAGAGACAATAAAATGTGTACGGCTTGTGTGCGGCGCACGGGGGGCGACCAATGCTTCGTTTTTTATGGTTATCCGATGATAATTGTTATTGACTACGACATTTAAAAATAAACATTTTTTAGATAAAATATAATGGAAAGTTGTCAGAGCAGATTTATTCTGTCTAAATTGTATAGTTTTCTATTTATAAGTCAGTTATTTTATAAGAAACTAGCTGTGCCCGCCGACTTCGTCCGCGTTGTATTTAACTTAACAAAAATATCGGGATTATCGGGATAAAAAGTATTCTATATGTTAATCCCGGTTATAAACTATCTGTGTTCCAAATTTCATCCAAATCCGTTCAGTAGTTTTTGCGTGAAAGAGTAACAAACATACACTCACAAACTTTCACATTTATAATACTAGCTGTGCCCGCGACTTCGTCCGCGTTGAGTTTAACTTAACAAAAAATTTATTTAACAAAAAATATTTGTCTAGTTCCCAGAGTTCACGGAAAGTATTTTTTTAATAAAAGTAGCTCACGTTACTTCTTATAACATAAGCTATCTGCCAGTGAAAGTCCCGCCAAAATCGGTCCGGCCAGTACTTTAAATAACAGAAGTGATAAAAGTATTTACTTATTTTGATTTAAGGATTAATTTGTTACTACCAAATGAACATCCTAATAGTAAGTCGTATTAGTATAATAGGTAATAAGACTCGGCCACCAGCTAGTTCAAAATAAATTAATTTTTTTTATTGTATTTAAGGTTCACTATTTTGGCTATAATGGCTTGCACATAAAAAAACACGAAAATCTCACAGCATCGCCCTCGTGGTTTTCGATAATTGCCCCACGGGAACATACTATCGGGATAAAAAGTATTCTATAGGTTAAGAACTATCTGTGTTCCCAATTTGATACAAATCCGTTCAGTAGTATCGATAATTGTCCCACGGGAACATACTATCGGCATATAAAATATCCCATGTTTTTAATCCAGGTTTTGAACTATCTGTGTTCCAAATGTCATCCAAATCCGTTCAGTAGAATCGATAATTATCCCAAGGGAACATACGGGATAAAAAGTATTCGGGATAAAAAGTGTCCCATGTTTTAATCCAGGTTTTGAACTATCTGTGTTCCAAATTTCATCCAAATCCGTTCAGTAGGATCGATAATTGTCCCACGGGAGCATACGGGATAAAAAGTATTCGGGATAAAAAGTATCCCATGTTTTAATACAGGTTTTGAACACTCTGTTTTCCAAATTTCATCCAAATCTGTTCAGTATGATCGATAATTGTCCCACGGGAACATACTATCGGCATAAAAACTATCCCATGTTTTAATACAGGTTTTGAACTATCTGGTTTCCAAATTTCATCCAAATCCGTTCAGTATGATCGATAATTGTCCCACGGGAACATACTATCAGGATAAAAACTATCCCATGTTTTAATACAGGTTTTGAACTATCTGGTTTCCAAATTTCATCCAAATCCGTTCAGTATGATCGATAATTGTCCCACGGTGTTGCGGAGCGCCTGTATTATTTTGAAGGCAACGAATCAAAGTCACCCGCATTCGTGTGCATTTTTGTGACAGTTAAAAACTTAACTGCAAGTCACTTCGTGCTCGGTTATAATTCCGAATAGACGATTTTGAGCTAACACATTTTCTTTTATTTAAATACACCTTTGGGAGTCTTCTACATGGTCCTGCTCAACCGGATTCCTACTGGAAGTGGAAATACAAGCGCTTATCAAGAGAATTGGAATATTATTTATTTTTTCAACGGGTTAAACTAACGTCGTAAGAAGTTCAAGTGGTGTTTGAAGAAAGTGGCTTGGACATCAATTATTTATATGATTTAACGTTGTAGAAATAATCCAACACTCTAAAGGTAGTATTTTGTGTATAAGCTCATATTAAAGGTTAGTAGTTGCACAAATTATCTAAATTTGGTCAAAATCTGCTTTGTCATTGAGCAAGTGACGGTTATTTTTCTTCAATTTGAACCTGTGTTAGAAATAACTATTAATTTTGTTCAATTGTTCCGTCCTAGCTCATTTTATATGTAGACAAGTAGGCTCAAATAGATAATTATTAGTAATTTAATACAATTTGTGTGTATAACTTATATTATTAACCTTCATTATTCACGAGTATTTTAATTATATTGGTTTGTTTAATTCGATTATTATCTCCATTAATAAACGTATATCCCTATTGTATATTTAACTTGGCAAATTGTAAAGGTAATTACACAGGTAGTGACTAGCTGTATTGTCAATTCCAGGATTAACAACTGCCTCCGTGATGTCTACCAAAGGTGATAAACTTGATATGGAAGTAGCTAAGGAAGTAGCAGACCTAATTAAGAAACGCAGTAGTTACAAAGGGCGTGTTACAATATTTTCAGGATATCTGAAGGCACTAGATCTGGAATCTATATCATCCAAAGATGTTAGCGAAATAGAACTACGTGTAGGTAAGCTTGAATCATTGTATGCTCAGTATGACGAAGTACAAACGAAACTCGAATGTATCTCAGACAATTTTGATGCTCAGATATCGGATAGGGACGAATTTGAATCCAGATACTACAAGCTTATCTGTCAGGCGCAGGAAGTAGTGGTAACTCACAAAAAACCTTCACCGCCTAGTGAGTGTAGTTCTCGCAGTGGCAACAAGCCGATTAAATTGCCTACTATTCAGCTTCCCAAGTTTAGCGGGTCGTATGAAACCTGGCTCGAGTTTCGCGACACTTTTGATAGCTTAATACACTCTAACGACGATATAGATGTAATAAATAAGTATCATTACCTGAGAACGTCTTTGGAAGGTTCAGCTGCTGTGGTAATTCAATCAATTCAGTGTAGTGCGTCCAACTATCAAATAGCGTGGGGACTGTTGTGTGACCGTTTCGATAACAAAAGATTATTAATACAAAATCATGTATCAGCGTTGTTTAACATAGAACCGGTCACCCGAGAGTCGTCAGCTATGTTGAAACGCATGATGGATCAGTTCAACAAGAATATCCGTGCATTGGAATCCTTAGGTGAACCCACTAAACACTGGGATACGCTCCTCATCCATATCATTACATTAAAACTAGATTCCAAGACGTTTCGTGAATGGGAGGAGCACAAGGGCCGTTTGGATAAGGAAAATCCAATAACACTACAACACTTCCTTGAATTCATGAAAATTCGTACGGATCTCGTTGAAACAATAGAATTATCACGTCACACACACACACAGCAAACTAGCACGAATAACAAACCAGCAAAACATAAGACTATGATTGCAACGGACAACAGTGTCACTAATAATTCACAAAACTCAACGCCGAGTTTATGTCCGAAATGCAGTGGCGATCACAAGTTAAATAATTGTTCACAATTTTTAGCTTTAAGTAACGAAGCACGACTTCAGTTATTGCCTAGTTTTAAGATTTGCTTTAATTGTTTTCGCAGTGGACACTACGCTAATCATTGCAAACGGCCTGGATGCAAGTTATGTAAACGGCGACACAATACGTTAATTCATGTGGCAGATTGCACTAAAGACAAACCGGTTTTGCATAGCGGACGAGCTGATAACAACGGTAGCAGCACGCCCCCCACCACCATCGATGCGAATCCCAACTTAACGCTGTCGGCGAGCGTCGCAGCCTCGAGTCCCCAAGGACACGGTCAACGCGGCGACGTTCTGTTATCGACTGCGCTAATTAAGTTGTATGATTCCAACAATCGCGAGCATATAGCACGCGCCATTCTCGATAGTGGAAGCACCTCCTGTCTTATGACGAATAAAATGTATCGTCAGTTAAATTTGCCCTATCGTCGCATAGATCAATCTATACTTGGCATAAATAATATTACTTCGCACATTAATAAAATGTGCTATGTGCCTATGAAGTCATTAGATGAACATTATGCGACTAATCTAAGATGTTTTGTTTTGCCGTCGATAACAGACAATGTGCCGCGTCGTCCGCTTGACTTGTCCAACCTTAACATACCTACCGATGTGTGTCTAGCTGATCCCAACTTCTATGAGCCCGCGTCCGTCGACTTAGTTATTGGCGCAGACATCTTTTGGGACATAGTAGGATCGCAAAGAATTGGTCTAGGCGTTGGCAAACCTATACTGTTTGAAACTAGGTTAGGATGGATAGTTTCGGGTCCAATTCGGGGACAAGTACCCATTTCGCATCCTATAAAGTGCAATTTTGTTCAAGTTGATCCGATCGCCATCGAAAGGTTTAATGAAGACATTCAAAATCAGCTCGCACGATTCTGGAGCGTAGAAGAGGTGAATGTCGCCACTGACTTCTCACCTGAACATAAACGGTGTGAGGAGCATTTTATTAAAAATACCACACGGTTAGGAGACGGACGCTTCTGTGTCAGAATCCCGTTGAAAGATAACCCGAACGTTCTAGGTAATTCTTTACATCGGGCCAAACAGTGTTTCTTTTCATTAGAGCGAAGATTAATAAATAATCCGAATCTCGGCAAAATGTACCGAGACTTCATGTCGCAATATCAGTCACTGGGACATATGACAGAATGTAAGTTTCGTTCTGAGAATAATGCTCACTTCATTCCCCACCACGGTGTTTTACGTGAGAGTAGCTCGACCACCAAATTGAGAGCAGTTTTTAATGCAAGCAGTCCAACTTCTACCGGCGTTACTTTAAATAGTATACAGATGGTAGGTCCTACGGTACAGGACGATCTGTTAGCCATTCTTCTGCGATTTCGACAACATAAATACATATTGATGGCTGATGTTGAGAAAATGTACAGGCAGATACTGGTTCATCCTGACGATAGATATTTACAGCAGGTTGTGTGGCGCGATAATCCAAACGGCTCACTGAAGGCTTTCCAGCTGAACACCGTGACGTACGGTACCGCAAGCGCCCCCTTTCTCGCGACCAGGTGCCTCAGACAAGTGGGTCTTGAGTGTGAGGATAAGAGGGTAGCCGAAATCATCACACGAGACTGTTACGTTGATGATATCTTAAGCGGTGGGGATGACCTTTGTGACCTTCAAAGTATACGTCTTAAATTGACCTCAGTTCTAGCTACAGCTCGCTTTCCCTTAAGGAAATGGAAGTCCAACGAGCCTCAGTTAGTCTCAGATTTCCCTCAGGCTCAATTAGATTTAAATATTGGTGGTAATGAGCCTAGCAAGACTTTAGGCCTAGGCTGGATAGCTGAGTCTGACGAGCTATGTTTTCCCATTGGCACATCGCTCTCCAACATCAACTCTAAGCGTTCTATGCTGTCTATAATTTCTCAGATCTTTGATCCGCTAGGCCTTGTTTCTCCTGTAGTTATAACCGCGAAAATACTTTTACAGAAATTATGGTTGCATAAATTGTCTTGGGATGAGCCGTTACCGTTAGAAGTAGTAGAAATTTGGACTGACATTGTTAAAAAATTACATTTATTGAACAATTTACGCGTCCCTCGCCGTGTGATTATAGATTTAAATGAACGATTAGAGCTTCATGTGTTCTCCGATGCGTCGGAAAAGGCATATGGCGCGTGTGTGTATGTTCGCAGCGTCAATGCAAATGATAAACCTCTAGTCAGGCTATTAATTGCCAAGAGTCGTGTTGCGCCCATTAAAGCTACCACCATTCCACGGCTCGAGCTCTGTGGTGCGTTAGTGGGCGCTCGGCTTTATGAAAAAGTAAGGAACTCGCTACGAGCAGACATAGCGTGTACGGTATTTTGGACTGACTCCACAATATTATTAGGATGGTTAAAGATGTTGCCATACAAATTAAATACCTTTGTTCGTAATCGCATAGGTGAAATTCTAGAAAAAACTGGAAATTGTGAATGGCGGCATGTTCCTACGAAAGAAAATCCAGCAGATCACATCTCACGCGGTGTGAGTGTTGAGATCATTCAGTCTCTGGATATGTGGTGGTCAGGGCCTAGTTTTTTAAAGGAGTCTACTGGCAATTGGCCTACTAATTTAGTAATTCCTGAATTACTGCCAGATACGCGTACCGAGATATCCTGTATTGCTAAAGTAGACGAATTTCCTAATGCTAATAAGTTAATTATCTTCAATAGATTTTCAAATTTTTATAGGCTTAAGCGTGCAGCAGCGTATATGCTGCGATTTATTAATGCATGTAGAGGACGACCGGCTCAAACCAGTTTTCTTTCTGAGACCGAGTTAAGTAATGCATTGACCGTCATTATTCGTGTATCTCAGATGGAATCATTTCCAGAATATGATTTGTTGGTAAAAGGTAAGGAATTGCCAAAAAAGAGCCCTTTAATGAAGTTCAATGTTTTCTTAGATAAGGACAATATTATGCGAGTCGGCGGTCGTCTTGAACATTCCTCATTTACATTCGATAAAAAACATCCAATTTTAATACAGTCCACTCATCGATTTACCAAGTTACTTTTTGAATGTGAACATGCAAAACTCATGCACGCCGGGCCGCAATTATTGTTGGCGTCAATAAGAGAGGCCTACTGGCCGATAGGTGGCCGTAATTTGGCGAAGGCTTGTTATCGCCACTGCATTAGGTGCTCACGAATGAAAGGAAGAGTTGTAGCTCCACTGATGGGTAATTTACCACAGCAGCGGATTTCACCTGGCGGCTTTCCTTTTGAAACCGTCGGGGTAGACTACGCAGGACCTATTTCTGCCGTTAGTCGTCAAGGTCGAGGTTGTCGCGTCGTTAAAGTGTACATAGCGTTATTTATATGCTTTACCACTAAGGCGATACATTTAGAGCTGGTAGGCGATATGACGAGTAGTAATTATTTATTAGCCTTGCGTAGGTTTGTATCTCGTCGGGGGAAACCTGCTAACATTTACTCCGATAATGGAACTACCTTTGTCGGAGCATACAATGATCTCGCTAAGTTTTTGAAGGACAATGCTAATTCTCTATCTAGTGACTTGGCAAACGAAGGAATAAACTTCCATTTCATTCCTGCATATTCACCTCACTTTGGTGGCATCTGGGAGGCGGGTGTTAAATCCACCAAATATCATTTAGTTAGAGTGAGAACTCAATTCAACCTTGATTCAGATCGAGGCAATCTTAAATTCACGGCCACTCACACCCTTGTCATCACACCCTGAAGACCTCACGCCGTTGACGCCTGGACATTTTTTAATCGGACGTCCCCTTACTGCATTACCAGCGAAGGACCTCCAGGATAACAATACTACTCATCTTAGTAGATTCCAACGGATCGAGCAACTTCGACAGCATTTTTGGGCGAGGTGGAGCAAAGAGTACGTGTCAGAGCTTCAACAACGGACCAAATGGCAAACTTCAAATCATCCCTTGAAGGTTGACACACTAGTATTAGTGAAGGACGACTGCCTGCCACCTCTGAAATGGAGACTGGGTCGGATTGTGACTCTTCACCCTGGCACTGATCAAGTTGCCCGCGTGGCGGATATAAAGACTTCAACTGGAGTCATTCGACGGTCCTTCAGCAAAATTTGTCCACTTCCCATTAATGAAGACTGTTGAAATGCAAGCTTTCAACGCCTGGGGGCATGTTGCGGAGCGCCTGTATTATTTTGAAGGCAACGAATCAAAGTCACCCGCATTCGTGTGCATTTTTGTGACAGTTAAAAACTTAACTGCAAGTCACTTCGTGCTCGGTTATAATTCCGAATAGACGATTTTGAGCTAACACATTTTCTTTTATTTAAATACACCTTTGGGAGTCTTCTACACACGGGAACATACTATCGGGATAAAAAGTATCCCATGTTTTAATGCAGGTTTTGAACTGTGTTCCAAATTTCATCCAAATCCGTTCAGTAGGATCGATAATTGTCCCACTGGAGCATACGGGATAAAAAGTATTCGGGATAAAAAAAGTCCTATGTTTTGATACAGGTTTTGAACTATCTGGTTTCCAAATTTCATCCAAATCCGTTCAGTAGGATCGATAATTGTCCCACGGGAACATACTATCGGGATAAAAAGTATCCCATGTTTTAATCCAGGTTTTGACTTTCTGTATTCCAAATTCATCCAAATCCGTTCAGTAGGATCGATAATTGTCCCACGGGAGCATACGGGATAATAAGTATTCGGGATAAAAAGTATTCCATGTTTTAAAACAGGTTTTGAACTATCTGGTTTCCAAATTTCATCCAAATCCGTTCAGTATGATCGATAATTGTCCCACGGGAACATACTATCGGGATAAAAAGTATCCCATGTTTTAATGCAGGTTTTGAACTATCTGTGTTCCAAATTTCATCCAAATCTGTTCAGTAGGATCGATAATTGTCCCACGGGAACATACTATCGGGATAAAAAGTATCCCATGTTTTAATGCAGGTTTTGAACTATCTGTGTTCCAAATTTCATCCAAATCCGTTCAGTAGGATCGATAATTGTCCCACGGGAACATACAGGATAAAACGTATTCGGGATTAAAAGTATCCTATATGTTAATCCAGGTTATAAACTATCTGGTTTCCAAATTTCATCCAAATCCGTTCAGTACGATCGATAATTGTCCCACGGGAACATACTATCGGGATAAAAAGTATCCCATGTTTTAATGCAGGTTTTGAACTATCTGTGTTCCAAATTTCATCCAAATCTGTTTAGTAGGATCGATAATTGTCCCACGGGAACATACTATCGGGATATAAAGTATCCCATGTTTTAATCCAGGTTTTGAACTATCTGTACTCCAAATTCATCCAAATCTGTTCAGTAGGATCGATAATTGTCCCACGGGAGCATACGGGATAATAAGTATTCGGGATAAAAAGTATTCCATGTTTTAATACAGGTTTTGAACTATCTGGTTTCCAAATTTCATCCAAATCCGTTCAGTATGATCGATAATCGTCCCACGGGAACATACTATCGGGATAAAAAGTATCCCATGTTTTAATGCAGGTTTTGAACTACCTGTGTTCCAAATTTCATCCAAATCCGTTCAGTAGGATCGATAATTGTCCCACGGGAACATACAGCATAAAACGTATTCGGGATAAAAAGTATCCTATATGTTAATCCAGGTTATAAACTATCTGTGTTCCAAGTTTCATCCAAATCCGTTCAGTAGTTTTTGCGTGAAGGAGTAACAAACATACATACATACATACATACATACATACATCCACACTCACAAACTTTCGCATTTATAATATTAGTAGGATTCACTATTTTGGCTATAATGGCTTGCACATAAAAAAACACGAAAATCTCACAGCATCGCCCTCGTGGTTTTCGATAATTGCCCCACGGGAACATACTATCGGGATAAAAAGTATTCTATAGGTTAAGAACTATCTGTGTTCCCAATTTGATACAAATCCGTTCAGTAGTATCGATAATTGTCCCACGGGAACATACTATCGGCATATAAAATATCCCATGTTTTTAATCCAGGTTTTGAACTATCTGTGTTCCAAATGTCATCCAAATCCGTTCAGTAGAATCGATAATTATCCCAAGGGAAGATACGGGATAAAAAGTATTCGGGATAAAAAGTGTCCCATGTTTTAATCCAGGTTTTGAACTATCTGTGTTCCAAATTTCATCCAAATCCGTTCAGTAGGATCGATAATTGTCCCACGGGAGCATACGGGATAAAAAGTATTCGGGATAAAAAGTATCCCATGTTTTAATACAGGTTTTGAACACTCTGTTTTCCAAATTTCATCCAAATCTGTTCAGTATGATCGATAATTGTCCCACGGGAACATACTATCGGCATAAAAACTATCCCATGTTTTAATACAGGTTTTGAACTATCTGGTTTCCAAATTTCATCCAAATCCGTTCAGTATGATCGATAATTGTCCCACGGGAACATACTATCAGGATAAAAACTATCCCATGTTTTAATACAGGTTTTGAACTATCTGGTTTCCAAATTTCATCCAAATCCGTTCAGTATGATCGATAATTGTCCCACGGGAACATACTATCGGGATAAAAAGTATCCCATGTTTTAATGCAGGTTTTGAACTGTGTTCCAAATTTCATCCAAATCCGTTCAGTAGGATCGATAATTGTCCCACTGGAGCATACGGGATAAAAAGTATTCGGGATAAAAAAAGTCCTATGTTTTGATACAGGTTTTGAACTATCTGGTTTCCAAATTTCATCCAAATCCGTTCAGTAGGATCGATAATTGTCCCACGGGAACATACTATCGGGATAAAAAGTATCCCATGTTTTAATCCAGGTTTTGACTTTCTGTATTCCAAATTCATCCAAATCCGTTCAGTAGGATCGATAATTGTCCCACGGGAGCATACGGGATAATAAGTATTCGGGATAAAAAGTATTCCATGTTTTAAAACAGGTTTTGAACTATCTGGTTTCCAAATTTCATCCAAATCCGTTCAGTATGATCGATAATTGTCCCACGGGAACATACTATCGGGATAAAAAGTATCCCATGTTTTAATGCAGGTTTTGAACTATCTGTGTTCCAAATTTCATCCAAATCTGTTCAGTAGGATCGATAATTGTCCCACGGGAACATACTATCGGGATAAAAAGTATCCCATGTTTTAATGCAGGTTTTGAACTATCTGTGTTCCAAATTTCATCCAAATCCGTTCAGTAGGATCGATAATTGTCCCACGGGAACATACAGGATAAAACGTATTCGGGATTAAAAGTATCCTATATGTTAATCCAGGTTATAAACTATCTGGTTTCCAAATTTCATCCAAATCCGTTCAGTACGATCGATAATTGTCCCACGGGAACATACTATCGGGATAAAAAGTATCCCATGTTTTAATGCAGGTTTTGAACTATCTGTGTTCCAAATTTCATCCAAATCTGTTTAGTAGGATCGATAATTGTCCCACGGGAACATACTATCGGGATATAAAGTATCCCATGTTTTAATCCAGGTTTTGAACTATCTGTACTCCAAATTCATCCAAATCTGTTCAGTA
This sequence comes from Notodonta ziczac, assembly GCA_918843915.1. NCBI lineage: Eukaryota > Metazoa > Arthropoda > Insecta > Lepidoptera > Notodontidae > Notodonta > Notodonta ziczac. Next base: position 272,496 of record OU974053.1, read on the forward strand.
GGATCGATAATTGTCCCACGGGAGCATACGGGATAATAAGTATTCGGGATAAAAAGTATTCCATGTTTTAATACAGGTTTTGAACTATCTGGTTTCCAAATTTCATCCAAATCCGTTCAGTATGATCGATAATCGTCCCACGGGAACATACTATCGGGATAAAAAGTATCCCATGTTTTAATGCAGGTTTTGAACTACCTGTGTTCCAAATTTCATCCAAATCCGTTCAGTAGGATCGATAATTGTCCCACGGGAACATACAGCATAAAACGTATTCGGGATAAAAAGTATCCTATATGTTAATCCAGGTTATAAACTATCTGTGTTCCAAGTTTCATCCAAATCCGTTCAGTAGTTTTTGCGTGAAGGAGTAACAAACATACATACATACATACATACATACATACATCCACACTCACAAACTTTCGCATTTATAATATTAGTAGGATTAGTAGGAAGTAGGATAAAATATCCTAAGCCTTACAAAAAAGAGTTGAGAAATATTTTTACAATAGATTATATTTTTTCATGCATGCAACTGTTAGCATCATTATGAGAGTATTTCTATATTTTTGTAGATTACACTTTAACGCCGCTACCTGTAGGTAGGTGGAACGTAGGGGGGCGGCTGGGCGGCCGTCCTGTCCGGCCGGACGGACCGAGCGGCGCCGGACGCTAATGGACCGAGATACGTCCAATGGACAACTTATTGGGAGGTAGGGGAGAGTATAATACGACGAAATTAATTGAATTGTACGGAATGCTATTTTGACATGATGGATGTCTATCCATCATGCTCGCATGCCACCATTACGTCTGTAATGGTGTTTGTTACTTCAGATTCAGTAGTAGGAACAAAATGTACTTACCTGCCTCGTCGTAAGGACTACAGCAGGTACTTCCGGCTAATTTTATTCAGAAAACGCTCACCCACCACACAACACTGCACTGACATTACTTACTTACAAATATTCTTAGGTATGTATTCTAATCATTAAGTCTATTAGAAAGATCGTATATGTGGAATGACGGAAAGGATGATAAGTAATGTGAACACTCATAGCACACGCATCACAACAGTGTTCCAAGTCTGATTTTAAATCACACCGAATGAATTTCCACTTTCAACACACTTTCACTATTTTAAAACCCCATTCTGTAAAAGCAATCAGCAACCCGATCGCGAAGCAATCAGTGATTCCCATAAAATAGCCTGAACAATCAGACGCGGCCCCTCGACACATGTCGCGCGGCGGCGCACTCACTGCGTTTACGAGTATCGCGTTACCCACATTTACGATTTGCTTCTTAATTCTACGCTGAATGTGGGTATCTATCGAGACTGCAAATTTTAATATGAGAAGGCAGTTATAGAAAGAATCACAAAATTATCCTGATATGTGTTTTTTTAAGTTCTTTGTACGGATAGATCGAGGGTGTAAATAGATAGTGTTGGACATTCAGTCTTAATTGTTTTAAAACATTGCCGGTTAGGAGTACATATAATAAGAGTTGTAATAATATAACTATTAAACAACAACACTTAATGATTGAATTATTTTTGTTCTGAGGCACTAGCCAGCCAGCCGATGTTTGTAAATGCATACGTTTCTTTACTTTAGGGGTAGTTTCTAACAGGGTGCCGAATGGGAGATAGAGATTTAATGAAATTTTAAACATTATTGTAATGGTTGATTATGTTTGTTTGTTTGGTTGGACTACTATTAGTGTGTTTGTGTAGAAATATCTAGTTACTCTTCGTTCATCTTAGCTGATGCACAGTATGTGTTACAATCATGCATGTTGTTGTAACGGAGCATCGCGGTGCACGCGGGCGGACTGAACCACCCACAGATTTACGACTTCCAGCGATTGAAACTAACGTTTAACTGCGTTTCCGCTCGGCTGATACGTTTCATGTTAATCCTCGTCAATATTAATTTGTTGTTGCTCTGCTTAAGAATGTCTAAAGTTACAACTTATGAGAAAAATTTTTTTTGCTCTACCGTCAACTCACGCATTTAACGCTCGCTAGTCGCATGGCGTTGTGGGAGCGAGAAATGAGAAATCGGGCAGCCGAGAAAATAGAAAAACAAACAATCCTATATTTCATGTAGATACTAGCGACTAGAGACTCTAGCGAGCGTAAAAACTCATAGTAGAGCTGTCGTAACTTACTAACCTTGTCCGATCCGGGATCAAACCTACAACCCTGAAACCCGACAGAAGTCCCGCTATTGGAGAAATGAGTTTCGTACTATGAACACTATACACTATACTCTACGCATTTAGCAGTTAGGTTACGAACCACAATTTGTTGAACTCTGGGGCATTCAATCAACGAGCTCACTCTTTAAACCTGACCTCTCGACCGCAGAGTACTGCTCATTAAAAATATATAAATTTAAATTGTAATTGATTTAACATTGATTAAAGACTGTTTTGTTTTGTACAATTTGTAGATGGTCAGTCATTAGGACGATTTGCTTGTATAGAACTTCATTAAAGAAGATTTACTAATAGTCAACTTGATTTAAAGGACATTTTGCAATAAAAACATCTCATCTCATCGATAATCTTATCATTACGGCCTGTATCCCTGGAGCGACTAGAGAAATTCTACCACATCAATAGTTCAGCGATCGATGTCGACTAATGTCACACTACCTGCTTGATAGGTAGAGAGAACATCGCCGCATCAATCAACACGTGACAATGCATTTGCTCGTTTAGCCACTTTTCCAATATTTCCATTAAAACATCCTCGGGCGGGAGGCCCCAGGGCGCAAGGCCGGGCCGCCGCGCGCCGCCCTGACCTGGATCCACGAGCATGGCCTTGAGGGCTGCAGCTCCGTAATCACTGTTGCTATGAGGACCCGGACGTGACGTCAATGGTATGATGGAAAGTTATTTTTAGAGAGATAAGTAGGTACGTGGTAAAGTAGATTTTTCAACGAAAGAAACAAATACTTAAGAATATAGGTACCTACCTACTCTACATGCAAATCTGGGCAGTCATATTATAATCACACTCTGGCGATCACAGATACAGCAGATTGTAGGTAGTAAATCGAGGTGAATAATTAAAATCCTGATTCTACTTACAATTTAAAAACTACTAATCCAATTTAAAACATTCTTTTGAAAAGCCACCTTATATCAATGCAATAAGAACGTTTTAAGCTCAATACAAACTTATTCAAGAGATTAACTATCGAGAAGCAAAGATTATATCTCCCACAAACTTCATACCCAATCAATTAGGGCGCGAACAGTTTAGATAAAGGAATAATGCATAATTCAATGGATCGCCTCTCGTAATCCGTAATAAACGAGCCGGGAATCGAACCCCGCGCCCCACGCATTGGGAGAAAATAAAAAATAAAAGCGACCAAGTGCGAGTTTCATCGGATCGGGAGAGGTGTGGTTCCGTACCCATTTTTCTATTTTTAATTTTAAACAATCACATAACTGTTACAATCTTAAAACGGTACTACAATGTTTTACTAATAATTACATAAGTAACCTTAGTGTTATTTATTACAGCATGCTTGCTCTGGACTTTAGCGGTCCCAAGCGCTGCAAGGCTCTATATTTTAATCTCAGTAGGCCCTAGTACTTCACCGCCACAAGAATATATCTTAGAGATAGAGGTAATCACGCTAAGTATATAAACAAGAATAAAAATAAGTGGCCGTCTTTTTTAAATTCAATGATGAGAATGACACAAAATCGTTTTATTTTGTCTCATTACAGCTAGCTAGAAAATAGAAAGAGAAAATACAATCTTAAGTTAGTATGTAGGTAGTATTCCTTGAAAATGTTTAGTTATAAGAATAAAATAAATGTAATTCTATTATCTATAAATTAAAACGGAACCCTAAAAACTGGCTCACGTTTCCAATAGATTTGAGTCTGTTCAATTGGTTAGGGATCCGTGGGTGGATGTTAAATCTGTTATTAGCAAACCTACCAATTAGGGGGGAAATTATCAATAGAATTTGGAAATAATTTGTGCAAAAAGATGCTCAAAGCGATACCTGGTCAGGCTCACATCAGGTGGGCCTTGCCGCGTATGATTGCTTGCTGATTTTACTTATAAAAAGTTATCGTCAGTCTACCTCGTCGCCTCCACTCTCGGCGTTCAGGTTGGTAACAGCTTTTCTAGAACCTTTATGACGCAATAACCGACAAAAAACAAATTTCTTATTAAATTATTTACCTGCAACTTTACCCATAAGGGAATAAGGTATTAATCAAAAAACTACCAATCAGGCCAAACAATAGTTTGTCTAGTGTAGTTAAGTGCGTTATTTGGTTCAGTAAATAGCTGGGAGGGACGGGCAGGAACAAAGGGAGAGGAAATAAGGGTGTGTAAGTTGATTTCCGGGCTTAAGGAGCGTAAAACAAAGCGAGGGTATTTCTCAAGTACTTACCATACCAACCTACCTAACATCCCACTGTAGCTACTGGCATCGATTTATTATTAATATATAAATAGGACATCTCCTTACAGATCTGGTACCCTCGTAATTCCTAGTACTTCGGAGATCGTCTCGAACGCTTTAGCATCCTGGTTATTTTCCCAGGTAAAGGTGTTATGAATAGTAGCTATGCCTTTATTCCACGAAGGGGTAGGCAGAAATAACTTCCAGTGACCGCGTTTTTTTTTGAAAATTCTAATTACACAACCCAGGATAATAACATTGCACCTCACGATTTTAGGAGCCGCTCTTACATCCACTAATCCAAAGGTATATCTTTGATTACCCTTCGTGAAACATTGAAAAAAAAAGTTAAAAAATGTGGAATTAGCGACAACGTTAATTGAAGACATGATGTAGTTTTCCACAAAAACGTTTAAGTAAATATAAAAAAAACCGTCGTATTAACACTTCCTTCATTAATAAGTAACTCATTGTTCGACATCAATAAATCCTTTATTATTTTCTATCTTTACAAAAAACAATACACGCCCATCCTAGAATCGACTTTAGAGCTAATAAAATAGAGTCCACAGTAGTACAGCGGCGTCACATAGGCCAATTAATGAAATAGCACATGTATCGGTGTATGGCGATAAGTACTGAAGTTTTTCGCCTAAGTTGCGATCAATAACTCGATCATCCAAGGAAATTACAACTTTGGCTCTAATGATATAAAGTCTAAATTTCCCTGCACGTATTCCAGTGCTTTCATTCGCCTGTTGCCAAGCGCTTACATCGGGACGAACGGGCAGGGATCGTCAACCTTTTTTTAGGCCAGCCTAGAGCTAGGACTTTCACCTTAAAAGTCTCGGGAGTTTATAGGTATGTTTTAGCAAAATGAGACAAGCGGGATTGTATACGTAATATTATCTAGTTGATTTTATTATTTTAACTGTGTCGCATAAAAGTATTTCAAAAAATGTTGTGTTGTGTTTATTTTAGTCTAGTCTAAGTCATGTTAATGGAATACAGTTTTGTCAATCTATTTAATAAAGTACCTATATTCATAGGCATGTATGTATTTTGGTAAGTACCTTGATAAATAAGGCTCCTTCGATTTGCAATCAGTAGCGATAGACATTATACTATCAAAGATAGCTAAATGAGAATAACAACTAATTGAAAAGATTACAGAATCTATCTACATAATCGCAATAACACAACAATGTATTATTAAACTCGCTGTAACAGTTATTCACACATAAATAAAATAGAAAAAGGACATCACAAAGGTTGGCAACATGCGCCCGCTGCCATAAATGCACTCGCTAGCGCAACGGGCCTATTACTTGACAAATAACAAGAAAAACGTATCAGGCATTTACCCAAATATTTTACTTTCAACCTTATCCCATTACAAATAGAGGCGACGGATGTGTTCATTTCTTTGTGAAGGTCGACGTCGTTTACGTCCCTTCAGTTTTGTGGCGGGACTTAACCGCGCTTGCGCGAGTGTGCGTGTTTGCGCGTGTCGATGTAGGCGCTGCTGTGTCTGTGTGTGCAAGTACATCGCTTCGGTCACGTAGGCTCGTTTAGCTGGATACCACTAAGGAGTTTTTAGGACATGATAGAGTGTAATCTGCTTTTCTTTGTTCCGCGAAACAGGTTTCCGCATTTTTCTTTAGGTTTTATCTATAAATGTAATGTTCTGATCATTTTAATATTGAGAACGATGTTATAAGATAATGTTACGTGTATTTCATTGCCGAACACTCACAATAAGTCCATGGCACAAAGTATCGGTGAATCTCTTCAGGGACCATTTTCTTCTCAGCCCATGACTCGTGCCGGCATTAATGTAAAGGAAAACAAAGGTTTCTACTTTCTTCCTCTGTATGGCAAATGTCCGTTCCGATCGCTGGCTTGTGCACATAGCAACAGATCGCGTCAGCTGTGCCGAGGCGAGCCGAGCGGGGCCGGAGATGGCCGAGCGAGCACGATTGATTGCCCGATACCCTGTGAAAGTGGTGTTTACATTTTGTATGGAGCCACTTTATGTACTGAATTCGGTTCATATGCATAGAGATGTACTAGTGTGCATTATATACTGAGTTAGTCTGTCGAGACTGTTTAATTACTTATATGAAAGGCAATTTATCAAATATAAAAAGATGTACTGAGTGAATGACGTAGTCCGCACTTTCCTTTGTATTGACATTGCAAACTCTTCGGCCAATCGACTAGACTCGCATCGAGTTTTGCCCACTCTCACTAAGGACTCCTAACGATCTCTTTACTAAGTGGTACTTAGCTTAAGAGTTTTCTAAGCACTGACTTAATAACAATATATTTTCGTGACTGTGTGCCACTTATATAGAGTCGTAAGATGTCATTAAAATTTTGTGAAAAAGGGTATAGGTTTAGTAAAGTCTGACTAAAGTTAATTTCAGGTAGGTTAATCTGGAATAAATTGTTCTTTGTTGTATGGTGTATCGATAATGGTGTTCAAAGACTAAACAAAGGCGCATTATTTGTTTGTATGAGCCTATCTGTGTATGGAAAAGTCTAAGAGAAACTCTCCCTACTTATTTGGTAGGAAGACCATTATGTTTTCCATTCGTGATTTGTGAAAGTTGGAATCATTCTGATGTTCTGAAAAGTTATCATAAGGATATTTCGATTTACAAAGTTTTGGAGCTCTACCAAGATTGTATACTTGCATAGAGTTAATAGCGTTAACTTAGAATATTTCGATGGAAATTGATAGAGTGACCGATCACTGTACAATTTCCCATATAAATATTGTACATAGAGGCTAGCAACTAGCAGACGTCTCTTGGAATAAGTATAAAAACATTCAAATGTTTGTGGTGACAAAAGAAAAGTAACACAGAGTCAGCTGATCAGTTTTTGCACAATCTTATAAAAACAATTTCCATTTCATAGTGGTTCATAAAAATGAAAAAGTTTTCGGAAAGTGTATAGAATGTAAAGTACACAGTTTCTAGGCGACATGACCGTGATTCATTGCTTGGGCTGTATTTATATTGATGAATCATACCTTTTTACACAGCTTCAAAACTGTACAATGAACAATTTTTCAAGGTTTTACAATGCACATTAAAGTAGGTAAGTACGGCTTTATTAAAGTTATCGAATAATTCTACTCCATTATGTATGCACTGGTAACAAAAATTAAGCACAGAACCATTTTATATTTTTTGTGCAGTGTTTCAGTATTTAGACCAATTCTTTAATGAAATCACTAAGTAATTAAATTTGATTCCAGCTACTGTAAATGCACTTTAAGCCTTTATAAATATAAGTAATCACGGAAGAATAAGTAAACACCTAACAGGCAATCTAAGTTGATTGAAGGAGACCCAGAAGTTAACTCTACATGTTACTACATGTAATAATGTATTTCTTAGAAGGGATAGAACAAAACTTAGATATATTATTTGAATACTCTAACCATTGTAGAGACGCGGCTCTACATGATATCCTGAGCAGCCCTAGTAGAGCTATCTTTGTTTGGAACCTGTTCCAACCTGTCTGTGAACAGGTACAAATGATGCGCATGCCCCGATAGCGGAGGGCCCCGGGGGCCGCTAAGTAGAATGTTCAAGATTCTATTATTAGGTTCTTTGTTGCAAACTAATTTACTTAGGCTTATACCTACTTTTTATTATCTGGGTGCCTAAAATCATTTTCGATATACTTCTTAATTACCTACTCAAATAAGATATTTAGATCTGTTCTCAAGTTTCAAGTAATACCTATTAAATAAAATACCATGATATCTTAATCCTTAGGATCTTATTTTTAGGTTATAAGATAACTGAAAAAACCTTTCTGCGTTTAGTCTGAACGCGAATAACTTGTTGTTCAGCTAGCTACAATACAAGCTACAACCCTGATCCCTTGCTCTACATTTCCAGTCCATAGATGAACTTAAATAAATGACACAGCATCTACCAACAAAGCTAAAAATTATCAGAAAGAAAAAATAATGTCAATCAAACTGCATTCAGCTTAGTATAGGTAATTTATTCTCTCCGAAAGCTTCGGCTGTGGCATTTCATGGAACCTGTTAGTGGCTGACAGAGGAAGATACCTATCGATGGGGGTACAACGGGCTTTGAATATATTTTGCTAAGTGAAGTTGATTTGACTATGAATTACGAGTGAGCGTAGCTCATGGTAGAGCCTAAAGAATACGATAAGCAATATTGGTACGGCTGATGCTAGTGGTACATCTGCCTTTAATCAGTTATTTTATAATGGAGTTAGTTTTTGTAAAAAAATGGTGTGTTTAAATTAAAATACTTTTTGACCCGTTGTCGTGCATGCGCAGGTAAGGTGCGCGTACGCCGGTAGCGACTCGCGACCCACTAATTAAGCATTCAGTTGTTGTGCTTCATTACTATTTATTTTATATTTTGTAAATTTATATCTTTTATTGAAAATAGAAGTAGGCTGTAAGTATGCCTTTTTATTGAATTAAACGATCCGACCATTAAGATCTGAGAAGATTTGTGTGGCACCAGAGAAAGATTGCGCTATAGGAAGATACTGTTATATAACACTTATAACGGTTGTCTTGCGTCTTATTCTTTTGTATATGTCTGTTTCTGATCAGATAAGGCTGAGTGTAGGAAGTGTTACAAGATATTTTTATGCACTAACGGGTTTTAGGTTTTATTTTACTAGCTTTGCCTAAATAGATGACAATAAAAATAAATAAATTACAACCACCAAAACGCGTTTATGTCTGCACCTTTCAGCAAAATTAATACAATTTCTAACAAAGGAAAACTTTCCCTTCATCATCTGAACAATAGCGAAAACACGGAACTCCATAAAACCGAGAGATCATGCGCCGTCGATAAACGAAACTCCATGAAAAAAACCATCATTACTGTCGCCATGTATTGTAAAGCCTACTGCACACCCACACGACGTAGCCTCTATATAAAATATCTAAACGTGACTTACGTACGCCATAACTCTCGGAAAAAGTACAAAAAGTATAGGCCCTGTTATCTGTGGACTGGTCCCCATAAATGTTGATGGTGTATATTCAACCCACGTCGTGTCGGGACCGGCCAGAGAGCGATGTAAATACAATAAATCTAGCATACAAGCCGGTAAAGGGATTCATTTATTGTCTTTGGATATTTTAGGAGCTGAGCGGAAATGTACTATTTTTAAAGTAAGAAAATTACATAGACATAAATAATTGGAATGAACAAAAATATTCGACACATTATGGCATGGATTATATGATAAAGCCTTTTTTGAAATTCCACATCAGCTACCAGATGCTAAGAGATAAGTACACAGATTGAAAAACATCAAAAAACGCACATTAAATAATAGAGCGATAAAAAGCTGAAAGTAAATTGTTTTATTTGCCGCATTACGAGTTACGACATCCGTCTGCGCCGTTGCTGATTCACGGCGATCATAAAATAGATCTGTATATTTAGTGGCAGGAAATGGTAGTCCATAATTTAATACCGTCTTTCAGAGACCGACCGTCAGGGTCCGACTTGACTTGGTACCTCAAGATCTAACCAAACTAGACTCTACCCAAGCCGTACTTTAGATTTGACTCTCTGCCGGCAACTCTGAAACGTACATTACTTGTCTATATGAGGGCTTATTTTAACAATGCACTATATTTTGCAGAGCACCTTAGTAAAAGCTTACAATATGCTTTAGACGATGAACCTGCCTACATAGAAATAATATGATGGGTTTCTTTCTAATAGCTGATCATTCGCAATCAACTAGTTGTAGATACCAAGCAACAGAAAAGATATATACCAAATTACCAACAGATCATTTTTTTGTGGTAGATACATCATCTTTCGCATTCACTAAGGCGCTTCTACAATATCGTGCATTAATAAAGAAGACCTTGTTGATAGAATACGATTTTTTTTAAACTGAAATAATGACTTGGCTAAGAAATAACTTGAGAACAAGTAATGACTTGTCTATAGAGACGGGTGTTAGTATAAAAAGTATTACTAAAACAAGTTTTAAATTGACATGTTTAAATGTGTAACAGTATACCGACGCTACGGTTTGCGTTATGGTTTTTTGGCAGGCCGTTAATGATGGCTTCCGGAGTGGGCACTTACCTTACCGAGTTATGGCGGTGTTAAATTGACCACTTCCCGTTACTTTCGCAAGGGACAACAAAGCATCACCGTGCGATGGTGTAAATAATTGTATTTACTTGCTCTTTTAATAAACTCGTAGGTTCTATGAAGTAGTATGAAGTTATTTACAACACAGTAAGGTTGTGGGCGGCAAGTGACACTTTTATTTTGGGACCTTTTTACGAAGTGAACTAAGGAGCTAGTTAAATTGTTAATGTAATAAGTAGGTAATAAATAACATTTGATTCTAATTTTACAAAAATGTTACCTATTTAAGAGTTTGTAATTTTAGAAAGATAGGTACAACACACAACAACAATTTTGCCTTACATATCCAATAAACTCCCTACAATTTCGCCCTCCATCTCCAGCATACATCTACAATTCATAATGACTTCTAAGTCGATAACATAAGGTACATCAAATAAATTGCATCTCCTACAGGGGTGCAGGCAGGCTATGATTACGTCATAATTCAGCCCCTTTTTAGGGGAATGAGATGGAAATATATCGGCGATTCGCTCTAATCGCGGAAAAGTACTGAGGTTCTTTGTTCGGGACAGGTTTAGTCGGGTGAGCATGGGGTGAAGTATTAGATTATGGTGTGACGTCACAGGCACCTACCTACATGATGTTACCCACTATTCCTTTGTTAGGAAATAAACATAGGATATGAATAAAAAATGTTCAGATTTATATTCACAATTTGACTACCGAGCTAGTCTGATGATAATAAAAAGGGCTTGGTCCTAGGTTTGACTCCTAGTCGTTTAAAGTATAATTTTAGTTGCCTTTGGAGAATGCCTGGTCCTTAGTCTGGGAATGTGGCCAAAAAAAATGAAAACGGCCATTACCATAAAGTAGAGTTTATGGTATCGCTAATTTCTGAACCCCTATGACATTGGGACCTCTACCCTCTGTGTGATGTGGACATAGGAACTTAGGTATTGCCTACCAACAAGCAGCCCTTGCCTTGTAAGTAATCTGAAACCAATATCCGTTATCATTGTTACGATTATTTTAACTTATACCTGCGCTATTTGCTCCACCGATGATGTAAACAATTTAATTTCACTATTCAATACAATATCTTGTGTCCGATCACCAATAAGGTGATTAATAATAGTGTACCTCTACCTATCCACTTCAGAAATTCGCCTCTGGAGGTGGTGTTGTGGAAAATCAAAGGGACTTACGCCAAAGGGTTCGTTAAAGGGACCATTGAAGCGTAAAGTCTTGGGAGATTGGTCTTTTGGCAGAGTTTTTAAGACTTTTCCGGTTCAATAAATGGATCCTGTCAAAGAACCAGCCCCGCCTCCACATGGAGCTATAGAACAGAAGCGCCCACAAAAACCCCCGGACCTTAAAACTCTCAAGTTACACATGTTATCTGTCCCAAAATAGAAACGGGTAAACACTTAACTCATATTTTTTCTCCGCCAAGTTGGATAAACATAAATCAACACTTTTTTCGCTACTCGTTTTAAACCTCAGCATATACCTGCTATTGCATTTTGAGGCCTTTAGAGTAAAATTCAACTGTAGCTGAATTTTTAAAAGGCTGAATTTAGATCGGTCGTTTGTGTTCATGAAATTGACATTGAATTCGATGCACACAAAGTGTGCTAGCAATCTAAATTCAATCCAATTCACCTGTACATAAATTACAAAATCCCTTGACTTGAACTTCACCATTCCGTTCTATGTAATTTGGATCTTCTTGACTAGGAAATAAGTTAGCTTTTCCTCTGTTTACTATTGAGTGTCAGCAGAAGGATTGTATTCAAAGTAGGGCTGTTTAGAGCAAGGGCGAGGGGAGTCAGTTGCTATGCACAAGTTCTGGTTTGTTCCACACTGGGCTAAAATATTATACAATTCATTGTTACTCACAGCCGATAACAGACACATAGGTAGGTAGTACATGTCTGGTACCGTTTTACATCTAAAAAAATTATTGTGTGAATAACAATGGAAAAAAAGCAAGATATGAATTAGTATTTACCCGCGTCCGTGCCCGCGTCTTCGAAGACAAAAGCGCTTAGCCTTTTTAATGTTATTCCTGAGGATACCATCCCTACCTTAAAAAAAAAAATATTAATATCCGTTTAAGCTGTTTTTGTGTGATGCTCAGAGTCAGACTTAGAACCAATCACAACACCATCATATCATTGTACTTATATTATTAGTAGGAATTATTGAAATCATGAGATCATTCGTATACGACCCCAATATTGTTCTCACCTCGCCACACCGACAGTAGATATCTGCCATCTCAATGACCCACATGCATTTTCGATAACTATAATATAGAAAGCGTCCGTAGGCGCGTATTGTTTGTTTCTATGTTAATTGTTTAACTTTACGACCATCCATTTGAAATTTTAATTAATTAACAAATAAAACTTTCCTTCGAGGATGTGCTAATTTGTTTTGTTATTCAACTTAGGAGGTTTTGGTTTGTTACATAAGTTTTCTTGATCGGTTTGAGAGTTTGCCACGTCACACGGGATTAGTGAAAGAAACGATAACTGATTACACCTAGAGTCAACACAGCCGACGCGTAGCGAGCGGGATAAATTTTCGATGATACTTGTAAATAACTTTATGGGAATTATTCACAGTTACCACTAAATAAATAGGGTAAAAGCGGTTTCGTTAACCACCATTTTTGTTGAAGAGACACTTTAAGACATGAAAGAAGTTCTTAAATCAACTTCAGAAGATAACAATAATTCCTAGTCACGCAGTAATTTTCACATTTATTTCGTACTAGCTGAGCCCGCGACTTCGTCCGCGTGGAATTTAACTTAACAAAAACGCCCGCGTTCTGAGCCCGCGCGGCAAGACCCATTTTTTAAAATTTTATTTTTTCTAAAATATAAGTATTCTAAGTTACTGCTTATAACATCAGCTATAAGTGAAGGTATCTACCAGTGAAGGTCCCGTCAAAATCGGTCCAGCGGTTTCGGAGATAGTCTTTGATTTCATGTGTTTTTATTTATTGATTTCTTATATTTACGCGAATACTACACATTGAAATAAAACTATTTTATTTCAATGTGTTTTTATTTTTTTACGCGGATCCCTAATTGTTTTTCTAAAATTAAAGTAGCCTAAGTTACTCCTTATAACATCAGCTATCTGCCAGTGAAAGTCCCGTCAAAATCGGTCCAGCCGTTTCGGAGATTACCCGGAACAAACACACAGACAGACAGACAGACAGACAGACAGACAGACGGACAGACAGACAAAAAAAATTTAAATCGCGTTTTTGTTATAGGTGTCGTATGTACTTTCATATGCATTTAGTGAAAAGGTGTTATTTTGATATTACAAACAGACACTCCAATTTTATTTATTTGTATAGATTTATCCAATATCGTCAGCATAATCTTATTCATATTTTTGCAACATAAAAATGTAAGAAGTGTCGATATTTTTTTCGTAAAAAATCTTACCCACTGTTGTTTATAGACTACTACCGACATCTATCCAAGTGCATGAACACTTCAGAAATACACGTATTAACACAAAATATAAATTAATTGCTGTTATTTCATTGAAATTGGTGATCAATGTATCCATTTTCGACTGCATAATCTTATTAATGTTCTTGCAATAGAAAAATGTAAGAAGTGTCGGAATTCATTACGGAATTTTGATTTAATCTTTAAAAGTTAAAAATCTCGCAAACGGAAATTTTGATGATAAAATGTTGTATGAAAACATCATTTTATTTGAAAAGACCTTTTCAACGTCACCCCACATGATTGGGTAACTAAATAAAAAAAAATTGCCCCTTTTTCGATGCTCGGGGAGGTACCTCAAAAAAAGTAATTTTGCTACATTTTATATTTTTGAAAGTGAGATCTACTCTTAAAGTATTTTTGTACCAAATTACATCAACATCCGTCAGAAACTGTAGAAGTTATGACCCTGTGACGGGTCGGGACAGACAGACGGACGGACGGACGGACGGACTGGATGATCTTATAAGGGTTCCTCGTAGGGACTACGGAACCCTAAAAACATGAAGACTGAATTTGTTTGTTCTGAAAGCTCAATCTTCTTCCTGTTTCTTAAAAAATATGGCCCACCCAGTTTAATAGATATTTCGAATAAAGACTCATTTACACATTGAAGACACTGACACTAACTGACAGGGATTCGTTCATAGAAAATATAGCGGTACTGTGCCAAACTTGACGGAACTGCCAATATGGCGAAATATTGTCTTTTGCACCGTTAGAATTTAACAAAATACTCGACAATCCGTATTTTGCCGATATATGTTGTCGACTCGAAATCATTATTTTTTTATGTTTTATTATTCTGGTAAGGTTTCAATCGAGTCCACCGTACCCTTGAACGGAATTATTAATATAGAAGTCGAATCAACGATACTTCCATACAACTTTTCATCCCCCCTTTCAACCCCTTAAAAGTCTTTTTTCGCATTAAAAAGTAGCCTATGTCCTTTCTCAGGCTCTAGACTATCTGTGTATAAAATTTCATTGAAATCGGTTCCGTAGTTTTGGCGTGAAAGAGCGACAGACAGACAGACAGACAGACAGACAGACAGACAGACAGAGTTACTTTCGCATTTATAATATTAGTAAGGATTATTCTTGGCAAAAGCAGAGTCCAGTGTGGCATGGCTCGTCGTCAGAGCCGCGGCAGGGGGCGCGGGATGACAGCATCCAGGGACGGAGATCACAGCGCACAAATGTAGCGCATTGTTATAATTTACGTAATGAGTGCACTGTAGTTATGAACGCAGCTTGGTACACATATATATTCGGAGACATTTATTGAGGCTATGTACAAAACTATAAATACTGGCGTACAGGAATAATTCAGTCGGAGATTATGAGGAATTATTAAAAACTTGAGTTATTTTCGGTAGGATTAATTAACCTGAGGCTATAAAATGTTATAGACAATTTTATTTATATATCAGTGTGATTCAATTCGCTCAATACATTATTATCTATCTGTCTCTTGCAATACACAGGCAGGTACCGATAGATTTCAACTAAACAACGACTGGATGTCCGCTCATTCCGTGTGAAATTCTGGACTCGCTTTGTTCAGATCAGAACAGCTATTATTTCGTTTTAAAGAGATTACGCCGAGCACTCCGCTGTCTATTGTTTGTGTAACCTAACGTCGACGCCGAAAACTTTGGCCCAATAAAATTAGCATAAAAACAGCTTAAATCCTTTCCAACAATGGCGGCAGGGCACGCCCGCGCCCCAGCCATCGGATTTATTATGAGTGCCGATGTATAAAGTATAGTCGTACCTCTGAAAATAGTTCCCTACCATTTTTTCAGTTCATTATTGCAACTACCCTGATGTTTCATTATTCAAATATGTGTGGTGACCGGTTGCATGAAACCCTTTAACCTTGGCTATGGTCTTATTTCTGAAGTCAACATTCTTAACTATTGGCATTAAAACTTCCATTTTAATTTTTAACCGACTTCAAAAAGAAGCAGGTTCTCGAGTTGACGTGTATGTACCTATGTCACATGTTGGTACTACTACTAAACAAGCTTAAACTAATATCATCCTTCTTTGCCATTTTCGTTTAATTAAGTAAGCCTTCTCGTATATGTCCAATTTAATTAAGTTACGAACATTTAATACGCCATTGTTATTGTAGCTTGTGTCTATAAAATTGTTGTTTACTGATGGAAACCTAATGGAAAATTTATGCAACGAATTATATTATTTAAATGTCTGAACAAATACGATTAGATACACGGGTTTATCGGTGATAACAACAATCTGAATAAAGTAGACGGCTTATATAATACCATGTACATACATACATAGGATAATACCTATATCTGGCTGTACTTAAAGTAGGTCACTAGTGATGCGTCCACGGTGCCGATAAAAAGACTCTACCATTTCTCTAGCTAGAGTACACAAATCTGAAGAATCATTTAATAGACCTTCTGCTCGATATGAGACTATTCCACACTTTTACACAAAGTTCGACACTTCTTGTATAGATAGACTAAGTAGAAACTAACATTGTTCATGGAATAATAATAATACTTAGGTATTTAATTAATCAGTAGGTGTTTTACCTACCATCACTCGTCGGTGTGCTTCCGCCTGTATCTGAACAGGGTTATGGAGCACATCATATTTTATTCCAATAAAATATTTTGGTCTCAATAGAATAACTGCTTATTTCTTATTGTACCTTATTATACTCGTACTCAACAATGGCAACAAAGGTGAGATTATCTATTCAAACACAATGATATTCCAATTGTACCCAAAATTCAAACTCGAAAATATCGAATTACACGGCTTGTTCACGACTCTCGTTTTTCCTTTGGTAAAATTTAGCGGTCCCTTCGACCCGTGAGGTCGGCCGCGGCGTTCGGAACAAGGGAGGGTTGGCCGGTTGTCCCCCCCCCCCCCCCCTCGATAAATATACGGTCAGTTGTACCCCTACCTGCAGCTGACATGTTAATGTTTATAAACAGCTCTTTGTTTGCAAGATTTGGGTTAAACATTTTAATTAGATCTATTTTCCAGTACACTACTGAAATTAGGCCAAGCGGTAATTCGCACGAAGAAGCGGACACCGGTCTGTCTATACATAACGTGACGGATAAAGGCCGTGTTTGACATTTGGATACAATCAATTGTATTGGAAGTATAGGTGCCGGGTTAAACGTGTGAAAAACGCCCAAACTTGCATTTACTTTCATCCGAATCCCTTCCGTTATCTCCAATACTTTATTCTGGTATTTCTGACGTGACGCAAGTTGACGCAACTTGTTGGCCCTCCATGTCAAAATGGGGTCGATAGTTGTCAAAATCATAACCACTCCATGCACCGTCGGGCAATCGGAGTTTGGAAAAGGCCCTGGAAGTGGGACGCAAAGTGCACTAATTCGGAGGGCAGCGCCGGGCGGCGCGGCCCGGCCTGGCCCGGCCCGGCCCGGCCGGGTGGAACGGCCAACAAAGGGACATTAGCAAGAATTACTCTGCTTTGTACACGGGCCAGCGAGGGGCACAGTGTGGCTGGATGCAGGAAACCAACACCATGATAGACGAAAACATAAATATGCCGCTTATTCGATATTCACAATTTTTGCCGGCACGATATTACGACGAGATTCATGGGGCTTACCTAAAATATTATGAAAAAGTATGAATAATTCAGCAAATACAATATAGCGGGTCTCTATTATATTGGGACCAAAATCAACGGCGAAATGTGGGTGCACTACAGTACAACTCTGCCCATTCCATCGGGGAATACAGGCGTGAGGTATTCAATAAAAATAAACATTAATTACAATGAATAGGTATCGTAGCTATGATAATTTCCGAAATAGTAGTAACAATTCCGGTTAAAAACCTGACTTATTATACTGCGGCATGGTGCTCTACGGCCGGGCTACCCGAAATAAATGCCTCCATTGGCAAACCCGACCGCGGTCCGGTGTTATTGTCTTTTAATAACAAAAGGGTTTCAATGTCCAATCCGACTCTAATGTGAAATATTAAGCCATTTTTTACTTCGTTGACTATACAAACGAGTGTTATTATTTTAATTTATATAATTTGCTATTTTTTCGGTAGTTGTGTTGTACTTCACTAATCAGTGCTTTATAAAACCTATCTATAGATTCGTCTATCAAATTAAAATTAACTAAATTTGATTATGCATAGGTTCCCCACTGTTCCACACCCTTCCAAGATCAACAACAAGATAATGTTTATCGTAATCGCTGATAACAGCCGCGGGGAGCGGTAAACAGCCTAAAATAAGGCAAAAAACACATCGTCAGTCGGTAACGACCTGAAAGGTTCATAAGTTTCTTACACAGGTTTTATAGTTGACACAACACATAGACGTGCCAGCTTCCGTGACCGGTCCGGGACCGTGGGAGAAACATCATCTTATGACTTTTGTCACGAATTATGTCGCACGGGTGCCTTTTTTATAATTCATAGGAGAGAATGAGACATAATCGGCATTTCTTTAGAGTGAATAAGAAACCCTACAGATGTTTTGTAGACCACATAGAAGAGTATGAATCGTGACTACAAGAAGGTTGAGAACCTTCACCTAACTATTTGCCTACCTAACTACAAATGATTCACTAAAATAATTTCTAAAATATCTCATGCTCACAAAACATTTTTTTTTTTTGTCTCGCAATTTGGCAACTTGTTTCAAGAGATTGTTTGTGTCCCGTCCATACACCCCAAATCTGCCACTTCCTCTCCTTGTTTTTGTAGTTACCAAACATTAAGTGAGGAGGCGACACATTGTATCAGCCGTCGGCATACAGACCCATTGTGCTCTTGGATGAGGTGGGGAAGCTCTTTGAGAGAATTCTCGTTTCCCGCCTCGTCCGGCACCTTGAAGAAGTTGGGCCCCGGTTATCCGAGGCTCAGTGGGGATTTAGGGCTGGTCGTTCGACGACGGACGCCCTCAGTCAGCTGCGTAACCTCTCAAGGGAGGCTGTTGAGGGAGGGGAGGTGGTCCTGGCGGTCTCATTGGATGTGCGGAACGCCTTCAACAGCCTCCCGTTTGAAACTCTTGGGGAGGCACTCCGATATCACGGAGTGCCCTTCTATCTCGAGAGGCTGTTGCTGGCGTATCTGCGGGACCGTCAGGTGGTTTGGGAGGGAAGAGCCGGCGAGCTGCGCCATCGACGGGTCGAGCGAGGGGTTCCACAGGGGTCGGTGCTGGGCCCTACCCTGTGGAACATCGGGTTCGATTGGATCCTTCGGGGGCCGCTCCTGCCCGGGATGAGGGTGTTGTGTTATGCGGATGACACCCTCGTCACAATAAGGGGGAGAAACTGGGAGGAGGCGGCTCGTAGGGCGACGGTCGGGACCACGCTGGTAGTGGACCGTATCTGCCAGCTGGGTCTCGAGGTCGCTCTGGAGAAGACGGAGGCTCTCCTCTTTCATGGGCCACGGCGAGGGCCCCCTCGTGGCGCTCATATATACGTCAATGGGGTTACCATAACGCTGGGAGCCCAAATGAAATATTTGGGCCTTACACTGGATGGACGCTGGGGGTTCGGGGCTCATTTCACCCGGCTTGCCCCGAAACTCGTCTCTGCCGCCGCCGCGCTGGGGAGGCTGTTGCCCAATATAGGGGGGCCGAAGTCAACGTGCAGGCGGCTGTACTCCGGAATAATCCGGAGTATGGCTCTGTACGGGGCCCCCATCTGGGCGGAGGCTCTCAACGCCTCAAACAAGATCCTCTTGCGGAGACCGCAGAGGATCATAGCGTTGAGAGCCATAAGAGGGTACCGGACGGTGTCTTGGACGGCAGCCACGCTCTTGGCGGGTGATCCTCCTTGGGAGCTCGAGGCGGAAGTACTTGCGGCGGTCTACGCCTTTCGAGAGAATGAGCGGTTGATGGGCGCCGTACCGGACTGGGACGCGGCACGGCGCATAAGAAGGCGGGCACAGGAGGCGGTTGTGCAGAGGTGGGGGGAGCTGTTGGAGTCCCCCCAATATGGTCGGGCCACAGTGGAGGCGGTCCGACCTCATTTAGCGGCCTGGCTCAAAAAGCGAGGGCCGCTAACATACAGGCTGGTGCAGGTACTCACCGGGCACGGGTGCTTCGGTGAGTACCTGCACCGGATAGCGAGGAGGGAGGCGACCCCTGTCTGCCACGCGTGTGAGGCGCCGTCGGACACAGTACGCCACACAGTGGAGGAGTGCCCGGCGTGGGGCGTTCAGAGGCACGCATTAATGAGCGTGGTGGGAGTAGACCTCTCGCTCCGAAGCATAGTCGAGGCCATGCTTGGGAGCAGAGGTTGTTGGGAGGCAATGGTCTCCTTCTGTGAAGCAGTGCTTGCAGAGAAGGAGGCCGCGGAGAGGGTCAGAGAGGAGGATGCCCTCGCTGACCCGATCCGTAGAGTCCGGCGGGGCAGACGCCAGAGGCGCTATGCGCATCTTCTGCCGCCGCCGTAGTGGAGGGAGGGGCTTGGGCTAAGGGGTCGGGGGGCCCCATGGTCAAGCCAAGTCCCTGGACAGACGGGGGTGTCTCACCCGTCCTGAAGTCTGCGGCCTGGTGCTCACTGCCAGGCCAGCCGCTGGGGCGTCACAGTTGACGAAGATCCTGTGGCGCTTCGTATTTCAGCGGCGAGGTCAGACCGCTGGGTTTTAGTGGGTAGGCTGGACAGTCGTCCAGGAGTCCCACATATCCGTCTGGGTTCCCCCGAGTCCAGACGGAATGCGTAACAGCATTTCCCAGCGAAAACAAAAAAAAAAAAAAAAAGGAGGCGACACATTGTCGCTGCCGCTACGCAATCACTTACCGGCAATATCCCATTATGTCGCGTACATTGACGCTATTGTTTTGCGTTAAAGGACAGATGTCATAAATTGAGGACAATGGATGCCGTGACATTTGCCGATCGAAGATTTGCGAGGCGAAGAACCTAAGAATTGTAATTGGTTTTATTTGTTTTTGTGCTTTGTGTAAAGCTTATTATTATTTGTAAATGGTTATTTTGGGTCACAAATATTTCGACCTGAAGCATTTCGACCGATATTGCAGATTAGATCCAATGTTATAACTGATGTATATTTTGCTGCGTTTCTCCAGTTTTATTGCTCTCCTGGACCTAACTCAAGTATTTCTCTGTTTAGTAGACTTATTTCTGAGAACAGAGCAAAATGTTATGTTATCGGAAGTTAATTTCAGGATGCATAAACTGATGTTTCTATCGAAGCAGTTTCAAGCCCTGTTTCATCTTTATTTAGCCCGGATATCGAAAATGATTGAGAAACAAGCCCCTCCTAAATCAAACCAGATTAGCAATCGCAACATTCGCAACCCCGGACGCTTCAGAATCACATACCGGGGGCGAATTAATTCCGTTTAACGTAGGTAACGTATAATTTTTTAATTCCACCATATTCCACGCTTATGAGCCATAACCATGCATCGGACACAAGGGGTCTCGCAGGGCTGCCGCCTGGTGACACTGAATCGAACTTAATTTTACTAGGTGAAA
Source organism: Notodonta ziczac (assembly GCA_918843915.1). Classification (NCBI taxonomy): domain Eukaryota; kingdom Metazoa; phylum Arthropoda; class Insecta; order Lepidoptera; family Notodontidae; genus Notodonta; species Notodonta ziczac. Next base: position 294,122 of record OU974053.1, read on the forward strand.
TCGCCGTACACCATCACGCTTGAAGTCTCCGAAAGCAGTAGATGCTAGATGCACCCTGCCTATTTTTTCATGCCCACTCCATTATAGGCTAATAGTCAATTCGGGCCCAATATAATTGTTATGTAATCAAATAAAAACCCGGTGTTTTCAGGTTCAATGCAGACAAATGGTATGGTACAATAAAAGTAGTTTCGATGAAGACAGGGTGGGATTCACAATCGACGGAAATATTCCGTGTCGGAATCAACAGCTTTCATCCTTTTTCTAGTTCATCGGAAATCTTCCGCCAATTGTGAATACCCCACCCAGGTCTGAAACTGTAGATAGATAGTGGTCGTAGGATGGTGAAGGTCTTCTTTTTGTGCAGGTAAACAAGTCGCTGTCAGCCCTGGCAAGTCCAAAAAGGGCACACATTTTATCTCCCCGTTCCCATATTTGATTGTACATAAATTGCAGTAATTGGTACCCTGGCGGCGCCGCGCCGGACCCTGCCTCGTTACATTTGACAATCAAAATGCGCATGGGTTGTATATCTTCACGGTGTACCCCAATGGCATTAAATTGGAGAATATCGCCATGGATTTGACGTTTAATGGCTTTTGGAATTTGACCATTTATTATGATGGTTTCATAATTAATTGATGAATGGCAAAACATTGAGTTATTCAGCTGCTGTGGACTTAAGACTACTTTCTAGGATTTTAACAGTCTCTCCTCACAATCAGCGGGCCGTAATTACCAATAGACCAAGAAAGCTGGCAATATTATTGCATGATACAACAACTGGCACGTGCCAGTACAGTTTTACGTACAAATAGCCGCCAATTCTCCAACTTTTTCTTAGCAAGCGAAGCCCATCCAAGTTACCCCATCACCCTGGCATTAGCAGGCGCAATTAGCGGAAAGTTTCCATACAACAACGTGCAAAACTAGCGCGCACGAGGATATGCGGAGTAATCATACGAGATTGGGATACCCCTGCTTTGTTGAGATACGGAGACAAACCATTATGGACGATGCGATGTTAAAAGATCAAATTTCCCGGTATCATTATCGTCGTTATTGGATTGGGTTGTCTTTCCGCTGGATTTTTTAAGTATTAGATACTTATAGGTCTGAGTTAACATCATGCCAGCTTTGGTCAACACATATTTGGTCTTCAAGCAGCAATAATATAGAATATGCTTGGTGTTTTAAGCTTCTCCCACTAGACTAGAACACTTTTGACTCGTTGCGCCACTCGCTCCCATCACTGTGAAATGCGAAAGGTAACAAATAGTCCTGTCCTGAATGTCCCCCTCTAGCATTGTGTCGTGTCCACCCCAATATTCGTAATAATGGTACACGCACAATGCTCGGAGCCGCAATAAAACACCGACTTAATCGCCTCCGCTGCCGTGAGGACAGGATTAACTGGCGGCTCAAGTCAGAACATGGGAGCGGGGAAAGAATACAAATAAGTTATCACTGAGACTTGCAGCCAAAATCTAGAACGAAGCACATATTCTAGAGCTGCTTATTTTTATCAAGCCTTACAATAAGGCCGGGGCTGCAATAGTAAGGCGATTGCGATGCGACAGCGATCAAACCCCGTACATGGCGGTGGCCACATCAATAAACGAAAATCTGTTAGATATCGCTTTCGCATTGCAAACATTGATTATCAGTTGCTGAATGCTGCAGGCATGAATCCGTGAGGAAACTAGCACGTTCAAAAGTTCGCCATCCCGCACTCGACCTGTGTGGTGGATGTTGCGTGAGTCCCCCTTTCATTGAGGAGGAGTGTACATTGAAGAGTTGTACCTTGTATGATACACCTCTGCCCAGGCCTTCGGTGAATACAGACGTGATAATGTATTTTCTTAATTAAGTTTATACTTACCACCTTTTATCGTTTGCACCACCCCTAGAAAGTTTCATGACGTCATGCCGCGAACAAAAAACATTGAACACGAAGAAGTAGCGATGGTGAAGTTTGCCACAAAGGAGGTAATGGCGCGGCCGCCATAGCTGGGCTCGCCAGGAGCGCGGCGAGGATTGTGATGTACGGTTATGGCGTGTTCAGCTGAATATAGAAGGGTTTTTGGATATGAGATGAGAATACGTCACACGCCGTGCGCAGGCGAGATAGAATATAGTGCACTACTAAACTATTATTACTATCATTCGAATACTATAGACATAATAGATAGTTTTTAATGCGAATGAAACTCACAAAAATATTTATTCAACTTAAGAGTAGACTTACAGTAATTAATCTTCATTATAGCTCTGCGTGACAAGTGAAGCCTTTTCCATGTTTTTTGGTGGCACATATCATGGGCTGGTTTATTAAATTATCCGTCAAAGCCAAATTACCACTTATTCATACTAAACACACAGGACAATGCAGCTGATACATCACTATCGGCACTACTAACGACCTTACTCGAAGGTGTTAGCGCATAATATTGTTACAAAATGATTTTGTGAACAGCAAAGCTAGTTGGTAGAATATTTTCACATTATCAGAATGATTCCTTTGTGTTGGCATTAAAAAGCACTCAAATAGCTTATTACTGTACCGTTGATCATTGTTCGTGCAGCGAGCTGCTTTCTGAATGAAAAACTGAAAATGATACCCTAATTAATAAGCTCTAAAACACAATAGTAGACTGACATCATCAGTTTGAATACAAGTGTATACTCTCTCCCATGTAGCAGAAATATCATTGATATAGTAGGCAGTAGCAATCTGGATAATTACATATTCTGATTCTCAAATTGAGTCTTAAGAAATGATTTTTTTACTAGGCCGTCCCAATTCTATCTCTCTCCCCTGTTTTCTTCCTCTTTGTTACTCCTGTAAGCCGGGATTTACGAAATTAGTAGAGTTGGAATCAGTTTAAGAAATAAAATACCCTAAGTAAACAGATACCAAAGACATGTCAAGACACAACAACACAAGAGTACTACAAGTAGCATAAGAATCAAAGTAAAATTCTAATCCCAACCGACGCCAGGAGGCCGAGACTTCACCCACTGTCCTGATAATACAAGGTGAAACATAATGGGTATACTTTTTTTTTCAAAACTTAACTTTGTAATTCTGAAACCATCAGCTTTGGAGGGAACTTGCAAAACAAAAGGTGTTATAGGAATACAGCTGTTGACCGATTTCACAAGTCTACAAAACCTTTAGTACTTCAACTGTCCCACAAAGCCGATAGTTTGAGATTTACAAAGTTAAGTTGCAAAAAAAATAGTATACCCTTTTTGTTTCACCTAGTATAATACGTCTATCTATAAATAAACCGACAATTCAACATCTCCAATACCAATTCCTATTTATTTTCCAATCTCAGTAACATCACTGAACACAACAAAACGAAATAAACTCGCCGAGATAACATCGTTCATTGTTTTCTTCGGATTGATCCGCCATCCGCCGTCAATGTTTTGTCACGGGGCGAATGGCAAAGTAAACATGTTTACGAGCCTCTGCACCTAAATCAGGAGTTTGCTCTTCCAAGTAATCTTGGCGAAGCTTTTCTTAGAATGATTGGTGTTTACTTCCGGTTATCGTAGACAAACTTTCGCTTTGTCGTCTACGCAATGAGAAAATTAAGCAGTTTTCTGAATAATAAAGTAAGGTTTTTCCAACCTTTTAAGTACAATAACTTCAGTCATTCTAAAAAATTAAATGAAAACCTTTAATTTAAGTTTAGTTAAATTCTTCAAAACCTACTATTTGGTAGGTTTTGGAGAATTCAACATTTATCTTGAATCAACAACTAAAATTAAATTGAAATTCTATAGGTGGTTTGACGAAAGTCAGTTGATCAGCAGTGAACACGCGTTAATCACTTAAAGTTATTTGTACGAAAGGAAAAATCATACATACCTATAGATGAAGCAATAGTGTACGGTTTATGTTTTCCATTATAGTATTGGGGGCGAAAATTTTCTGTTAAACTAAGTAGTTACATTGCTCCACTTTCTTTAATTATATTTCTCGTTGAGTGTAATTGATAGTTGTTGTGCCACAGGGCTGATAGAACCAAGAAGCTATTAATAATATTAGATACTTCCAAGTAATTGTTTCTATAAGGAGCTCGTCGTTTTTAGGTCTTCAATCAATTAGAACAACGCTGCCTCCTCCCTCCTTCGTACTTCTGTATATCCTTCCACAGTATACAGGTTTATAATTATTTACAGAACTAAACTTTTATCGCAAACATTGCACATTGTACTCTACCCCATTCAACGGCGCATATGAGTCACTAAAAATCTTAACAGAAACAATAATCCAAAAATGAAAGACTCAATAAATTAGGGCGCTAGGTTCTGGGCGTAAATTTGTGAGAAATACAATGTATTTAGTTAAGACTTCAGAGCATTCGTTTTTAACAATATCTCTGTACTCTCTAAAGTTATTTCCCAAGACTCCCAACACAATCATGGTACGAAATTTTAAAGTTTATCAGGGAACTCATCATCCGTCGCCTGGGTCGGGTAGAGCTGCCTTTACGACATCTCCCTTCTTTAGTGCCGACTCAGCGATCGGATTACGGAGGGATTTAGCGCCCAAATGAAATGCCTCCGATCCTCACAATTGCGTCATGTAGATTACTTGTTTACTTCTCAACTTCACAGAAGATACTTTAAAAAATAAATTTTAAACTTAACTAAACTCCCTCTGTTTAGTCAGACTGCACAAATTAATCAATTATTATCGGAATAGAAAAATTATCCAAGAACGTTTTATTACATTACCTGGCCCTCAATAAATTAAAAAGTACTTAGAAATGCGAGATTATCACATTGGGAATTGAACCCGATCTCGCTTTGCATGCGACCCTTTTGACCGTAAAGCTATTTAAAATCCAAATCTCTTCTAAGTCGTAGCACTCTTGTCAGAGCGGTCGTGGTCATGTTTCGGTCGGTTCTTGTGCCACCGCTGCTCGTACGATATGTCGCCATGTGGGTCTATGTTTGGCTAAGTGAGAGCAGTCGTTCACGGTTGAGTGTGTCACGGATTTTATGAGGTCTGTCCACCGTGTTGGATAGCGCCCACGTGGTCTCCTGCCTTCAACTTTCCCTTGCACCACCAATCGCTCCATTGAGTTTTTGTTGCGGGTGATGTGCCCAAAGAACTTGAGGATTCGTATTTGCACAGTCGACGATAATCTCTCTTTGATGTTGAGTTCTTTTAGGATTGAAACGTTAGTTCGGTACGCGGTCCATGGGATTCGGAGCAGGCGCCTCCAACACCACATTTCCAGGGCGTCAATCTTTCGACGGTCTTGCATTCTCAGTGTCCACGTCTCAGCTCCGTACAGAAAGATAGGAAATACCAAGCACCTCATCAGTCGAACTTTTGTGTTTCTGGTTATTCTGTGGTCTTTCCAAATCTTTGTGAGCTTTTCCACTGAGGATCTAGTCACCGCGCAGCGTCTCCGAATTTCCTCCCCGCAGCCTCCAGCGTTGGTGATAGTGGAGCCGAGATATACGTAGCTCGTGACTACCTCGCATCCTGCTATGGCTGTAACGTCCGGGTGGTTATTGTTGGCACGATCCAAATGATGGTACCTATTACCTGTAACCAGTTTCATGTGGCTTTGCTACTCGTTGCCGCCATTCAATCTCAACAATTACAGTAAATAGACAATAAATCATGACGTTATCATACTTATTAGCAAGGGAACACCAAGACGCAAGTCTTCGGTTAACCGCAGTGCGCAGGCGCAAGGACGGCGGATCATTATTCATTTCATCGGTTATCGGCAGCCGCCGCGGCGGGACAAGGCTGTACCCCACTTGACGTTAATCGTTAATTAATTGCAACCGTTTGCTTACGGTGAAGGAAAACGTGCAAATTTGCATGTAAGTAGAACGGGTTTAGAAAAGACTTAAAAATGTATTTCGTTCGTTCGCAGATTCGTTTCTCGTCAGTGCAAATTTCGAAAATGGCCTTTTCTTCATTTGCTCTGGTCTGGGCGTTACCGGGATCGCCCCGGACCATTTTATGGTACCCATTCGAACCAAGCTACGGTACAGGTTTGCTTAGTTTCGGATCATACCCACAGTTGGTGGATTTGTCAAGAGATATAATACCTATATAGTTAGTTTAAAAGTTACTGGTAGGTTATTGCGTATGACATTGAAGAGGACGCTCATCCAGGAGTGGCTTCTCAAACTTATCGACATTACAAAAACAATTGTTTGCGTCACAATGTTTTCGTATCGTTATCTAACTGCTTAACTTTATTATTATCTTTATATTATAACGAGGCTGCTCTGTTTTTCGATCTTATCAAAATTGTGTTAATAATATTCTTTTGTGAGTATCATCATCAGCCAAGTCTAATTCTAGAAATGCTGTAACATAGGACCCATATTACTTTGTTTCAAAGCATATCTAATTACTTACTTCACTATACTTCGCTATAGGTACGTTGATAACCGCAGCGATGCGCGCGCAGCCCGCAAGGCCGGCGTGCACTAGATCATGCGCCCGCGCAGACATAGTGGCAGCGCGCGCGCCAGATAGTCTAGACTGCATTGTGATACTGACATTTTTAACTAACAGCAGCAACTTTTTGAAGCACATTGATGATAAATAGTTGGGTAGGTATGAGTACCTACCCAACTATTTATCATCAATGTTTTAGGCATCTTGCGGTTTTTTCCATTAGGTGCTGTTAATGTATGAGAAGTTGTTGATTTATTCCAACCTAGCTGTGCCAAATAAGGTTTTAATTAATGAAATCCATGTAAATTTCGTATCGCAAAAGCTTATATCAAATGAATTGCTGTACTAAATCAACACATTATGTAAGCTTGGCTGAATATACTATAACTATATAGTTCGTTAGCCTTGTGGAATCGGCTATCAGATGACTTTAGACTATGGGAATTGTACCCAATTTGCATTAAGCTGGATCATATATATACCTATGAGAAGTTGGCTACAGTACTTGGGGTCAAAACAATGTTTTTACATACCACACTTAGGACACTCCAAGGCAAAGATCTATTCCATACTCCTTTGTAAACTCTTTGCAACAATAAATAATATAAATATTCTATATGCGTACATACATTATGCATAATGTTTCTATATAATATACCTACTCTGTCAATCAATGCAACAATAGCATATTATCAAATCACGTTCTAGCGACTGGATATTTCAATTATGATGTTTTTTGTTCACTCAGACATGACTTCCTTCATTCAACTGTGTATGTGTTAGTGCAAATAGCAATGTTTGTATGTGATGTGTGTGTGTGTGACGTTGCCTTCCGCTTGCATAGGATGCATTGCACTTCCTAGTTTAGTTTACTGTAGGAAGTGTTAACTACATCTATCTACGAACGTTCTAGAAATCTAGATGAGCATATGAAGGACAATCGTATTCAGCTTGGGAGGTACGACACAGATATCTGATAACCAAGCTCGCTCTTCTAACTGATAATGAGCTAATTACGTCGTGTTATAATTAACCGACCAATGGATCTGGGTATTTTTCGGAAGGTAGAGTAAATCTTGACAGCTAGGTAAGGACCATCTGTAATTATATTTGCCTCCACGAGTATTGGGAGCTGTAGGTGAAATACCTATGAAATAAATTGGGAATGGAATATGGGTTTCGTATAAATTGAAATTAAATCGGAACCCTATCGCCGCTGAGCCACCGGAGCTACAACTCGACGGCGAACTGATTATGTTAACCGGCTCCTTACTTTCATTGCTATTGTCTGTTCGTCACGACCATTGTTTAGCTGTTGGTAGGCGAGTTTCACCACTGATTATCACGCCTAGTTAATGCAAAGCAATTTTCTAGGCAACGGCTTGAGTTTTGATTAAAAATATGTAGGAACTAGCTGTGCCCCCCGACTTCGTCCGCGTAGTATTTAACGTAACAAAAATTTCGGGATTTTCGGGATAAAAAGTATCCTATATGTTAATCCCGGTTATAGACTATCTGTGTTCCAAATGTCATCCAAATCCGTTCAGTAGTTTTTGCGTGAAGGAGTAACAAACATACATACATACATACATACATACATCCACACTCACAAACTTTCACATTTATAATATTAGTAGGATTCTAAATTTGTGGTAATTTCAATTTTGTTTGCTGATAAGACAACACACATTGTGAGCCTCAACGCCTCACATTAGAAAAGTGCAGTCCATTCACTGATGATAGTCCACACCTTCTTCATCTATGCCTGAGCTCCTCAACGGGACAAGTAGCAAGTAAGTAGATCCAAGGTTGTTCATTGAAATATTGTCATAGTGATGAAATATCTCTTATACATTTATCAGTCCGTATATCCGAAACATACAAAGCTCTATGCGTTATTGTAGACTCGGCCCAGAAACAATGTCAAGCCAGTTATCGGACGTCGGGACGAGCAGTAACCGGTTCTAGGCCGGTTGGAACCGGCTCGGGGCGATTCAACGCGTGTCCCACCGGAGATAAGGAGCAAGATTGTTAATAATTTGTGTAATTTAATTTTATTGTTTTGGATTTTGTGGTGGTAAGATAAGGTAGGTTTTTAAATGTGGTTTTTTTGGTACAACCATTGAAATGAAGAGTTCAGTGCATGTATGTCACTTTGCTGTTAGAGTACGTAATGTAAGTGTATACATACCTATTGTCTTTTGCTAACTGATTATAGGCAAAGTTTTCTTAACGACGACGTTTGAGTTTGAGCCCTCGTGTAATAACTAACTGTCTTGTATTGAAGATTTCATCTAATGACAACACTGATCGTGTTGCAGTCTTGGGCCATCATCAGGGAAGAGAATATTTGTCGCAGCATTATTATTGTGCCATGCGTACAAATATTGTTAGACCAATAAAAAATATCGTAAGAACTCACGCTGAACACACAGTTCAAAGTAAAAGTACTGTAATGTAGAGTAACATGCAAGACCAATTTTGCACAATTTATTAATTTTATTACAAATTGCAATAAAATCATCAATATTAAACATACTTCAACAAATTGGGTCAAACATATTCTTATCTGTATGTGTTTAATTTTGTAGACCAAGTTTGCTACCATGTAAGTACTTGTTATGTAGGTACTCGGCTGTATTAAAAATATTAACAGAACTTTAGGTGTGTTCTATAAACAGCGTGACATTTACCATGAAATGAGTATTCCATGAGAAAAACATAGGGCTTTGGCACCATAAGGAAAATGTAAAGGTTATCACATAAACTTACAAAGTACCTACCTACCTATTAACAGAGACTTGTCATAAATAGTCAAAGCCTATTAAGCATACAATTTAAAAACGACATAGGTAGTTGTAATGTAATGCAATATACAGATTTATTTATGATAACAATGCCACCACTTGTTCAACCATTGCAAGTTCCCAATTAGTGGCTTGCTATCCATCGGTTTCTAATTAGGTATTTGTATTTGCTACTATAGGTATATTGACTAGCTAATTGTGCTAAATTCGTTTCGTGGGCTCATATAGTAAACATGATTGGAACGTATTATTTTTATTATAATGTATTTAAGCCTATACCTACATATTTTGTGGATGGTTTTAGGTTCTAAAATAATAGGTGACGGGCCTTTAATATGTACGAGTATATCAGGATTTTTTGGACTGTCTTCAGCTAATTAAAGTTTGATCAATTATCTAAAGCATAGGATCTTATCAACACCAGTATCGCTCAGTCAACTATTTACCTACTGAATAAATCGTCGTCGATCAAAGACTGACCATCGAACGAGGTATGGTTAGGATCAGTTATCATGGCAGCAGCGTATGCACCAACTTTATCATAAATATATTTTGTATTTTAATACCTACCCTATGTTATCTACTGTTTTTCCTCGTATTACTCGTATTTTCCATAGTGATGTGAATTTTCCGTCTATAACAATTGGTATCAGAGCAAGCGAATGATTGGGCGAACAGCCGCCATTGCGTCAGCCGACGAGGAACCAACTAAGTCGGTTATGAGGCACGTTGGCATCTGCCATTATATGCCAATACAAATATTGGTTGCATCACCCGCCCTCGGCCCAACTTGTTGAGATGGGGTGGCGCTACTGTCTGAGAAATTTCTACGAAATTTGATAAACAAAATTACCCATTTGTATTGACTACTCACTAGTTCCAGTTTAAGCCACCTGCACAAATAATTTAGTGACACACTCAGTATTAGTTTATGAGACGGCTTCAGTAGCAGCAAACACCAAGCTATCATTTTGTAAGAAATATTGCGTCTCACAGCAATTAGAAACTAAATACAATTTTTATATTAATATATTGTCCGACAAAACATTGTAGAATTATGCAGTAGGTAATAATTAACTTGAAATTTGAATCAGTAAAGAGACAAATACTTAAATTACAAAGAGTTGGGTATATCTCACGTATTAAATGGACATGGAAAGTTTAAACCAAATACCTCAATAGGAATAGGTAATATACCTCAATGGCTCTTAACTACCTATTCAATTTAAATAATCACTAATAATATTGGTATAAGTTTTGACATTAATTGGATCGTTAAGACTAAACCTGCGCCAGGTTGTGACTAATTTTAAATTAAGCACTTACATAGTTAAATCACTCAGAATTGTTTTTTATTCGTGTTATTTTGTGCACAGATCTAGATAAACTAACAATAACACAGCTGAATGCACATTTAATTATAATGGAAAGCAGAATGATCTCTCGTTATATCTGTTGCGATTGAGACAGATTTTAATTACTGATAGGACTCGCGATGTGACTTAGGTATGCAAGACAACTGTGCCGCAACTAAAGACTTCTATAAACTGCATAATTTGGATTTTAATCTGGCGTTATATTCGATAAGCAAAATATTAATAGGTAGCTTTGAATCAATAAATAAAACATAAGGCCCTACGTCATTAATGTTAATTCACCGCTAGCATACCGTACAGCCCGTTTCTCATCGATTAAGATAAAGATTAACAATTACATCAGTCCATTATCATATACCAACAGCAGTCACGATTTTTAAACTAAAAACATGTTTTTAAGCTCAAATATTATCCATCAGTGTCTCTAAACATTTACAATGGCATATAAACAAAAAAATATCAACCCATATTGAACTTTAAAGTACAGGAAGCAGAGTTCGAGTCAGGTAAGTCAGGATATGTATTACGTCATGTTCTGAATCAAGATCAAGGCAGTTCAACAACTTATTAACTGGCGCGTTGCTCAATCCTTCAGTAGGTATAGTTTTATGAAGGTTTCACTTTTATAGCTTTGCACGTAAACTGGATTTAGTTCGACAACAAATGAATATTGAATTGGTGATCGCATGGGACGGGGATTGCATACGAAATCAAATAATGTTAAGTTGCAATTTATTTTGATAAAAGTGACCGATTACCTTCAAGCAGGCTCTTCTCAGCGGAAGTTGTATTCTGAACTGTTACTATCCGTTCATTGATTATTTTTTAAAGATGCAAGAACTTGACGTAACATTTTTGTATAAAATTGCATCAACCTAGTTACGGAGTTTTGTAGATATCCTGAGATGACGATCTATAGCCTATATCCATTCAATGATGCTGCACTCCATCTCATATTCACTGAACTGGATGCTGATGATACCTTATCATTAATTAGCTATCTACCATCAAATGTAGCGTTCTTTGCCCAAATAATGACGTCATCATGTAAAAGCCGTTAAAAATGTTCCCAACGGACACACGTACTGGTGTTTTGTAAAACATCGCGCCAGTTTCCAAAACACATCTGACAACAGTAAATAAATAAAGGAAATATGTAATGGCATGTGGATTTTTCGCGCGCTGTGATAACTGAACGTTCAGCTTCAAGGAATACTCGATGATAAGCGTTGTTGAGATCACACAATTATATTTTTTAATCCAGTGTCCATTTTATCCTACTAATGTTATAAAAATGTGAAAGATTGTGAGCTTGGATGTATGTATGTATTTATGTATGTATGTTTGTTACTCCTTCACGCAAAAACTACTGAACGGATTTGAATGAAATTTGGAACACAGATAGTTTATTACCGGGATTAACATATAGGATACTTTTTATCCCGATAATCCCGAAATTTTTGTTACGTTAAATACTACGCGGACGAAGTCCGTGGGCACAGCTAGTATTCTTATAATTTTTAGAGTTACTTCACACATACTCTACTACCTTATTCCGTACCGTATTCTATAGATATTTCAAAAAAAAACTTGCGAGTTTTTCTATGAAGGCACGTTATTTACTTGACCTAAATAAGTTGATGCAATAGTGTGTGTGTATACTTATGGTACTACTGAATTCATTTCGCGATTCAATATTTTTGATGGCCGTAATTTAAAAAAGAAAGTGTAAGGCCAGTCGGTCGCGGCTGATGCAAAAGTAAGTGAAGCAGCGTCAGTTAGAATAGCAACTCGAATTTAAGATTGCTGCAATTTTTCACATAAAAATTTAATGAGCTTATTAATTTGCAAAATGCCTCAGTAAGCTTTTGTGATGAAATTATTATGTTTACAATCCTTTTAGGAATGCAGAACTTAAACCTTCCACAACTTAAATTTTATTACTCAATTATATATGTATTTTCAGACCGTTTTCAAAAGCATCTTTAATTTAAGACACTTTATCGTGCATTTCGCCTTGAACCACGTGTGTACCCGACAAAGCACTTTGTTCGAAGTTGTTAGGCTCCAATGTCGAATAAATTAAATGGTGCCTCGTGGCAAGTGGCTCGGAGGCGCTAATTTTAGTGTCCACACCATCTGTGTTTGGTTTGCTTATGGAACCGCGGCCTGGCGGCGGCCGGTGTGAATTTACTTACTTTGTTGTCATACCTCATGTGATGCAATTTTAGGACTTAAACTTAGTACACTGGAGTCTAAATTTGATGCAACACTTCAGGTGGACATGATAAAACATGAGTAAATGCAGGTTCATATACAAGTCATGCTTTTGTCAGTGCACGTGCAGTGTCAGATCACAAATGGGATGGAAATACAAGGATCTGGAATAGAATATACCACGCCGTCAGACCTTCTTTCTTTCTCAATTCTGTATTCTGTTCCGAATATTACAGTCCTAAACGCTGTGTGCTTTATAATAACTGCCAGCTACTTGTATAAGTACATCATAATTTATGTTATTGAACCATCTCGTTGGTCTTCCTTTGATGAGTCTGCCTTTTATATTATCGTGATCCCTATAATCTGATGGAATTATAGTCCTTAAGCTACCAAAGTCTTGGCCACTTATGGATGATCTAGAAAAACTAAACTTATTTGAAAACAACATTCACCTACGCTCGAAGGTTGTGAAATAACAAACCACATACTTAATATGAAATAGAACAATTCTGTCTCAGTGATTTCCGTCGGCTGCAAGTATCTAGTCTCAGGGTTATCAGTTAATGCATTATTTACACTGCAGGCCAGCGTGAGGTCAAGTCAACTAAGCAGATTTAGAATGATACAGGTTTTCCTTATAAAAATATCGCAGTCTTGACCAACTCTGACAACGTTCAGGGACTCTTCGTGTAAATGATACTCACTGATGAAATATTTGTACAAGACTGACTACCAAACCAAGCAACACTTGTATATCAGGGGTATCTTACAATGGACTTGGAGTGATCTCAGTGACACCCAAACTGCGTACATTACGAGAAGCCCTGACGGGAATCGAACCCGCGACCAGCCGAGTGCAGTGCTGCAATCTCCAAGGCTCTTGATCTTCTGTGAGTTCCTTGAGTTTCTGCTTGTATTGCATTGCTGCCATTTCTTTTATCTCATCCATGTTAGCATTCCTTTGTTTTCTCTTACCCCTTTTTTCCAAGTCGTAAATTGTGTTATTTAAATTTTATGGGAACACTAGCTTATGCCCACAGCTTCGTTGACGTATTTTCTTGGTATCGACTACAGCCCACCTACCAGGTCCAAGTATTACTAAGAACCATCCATGTGACCCCATGAACTGTACAAAACAATGCATACCGGGATGTTACATATAAAGAAGATCACATCAGTGCTCCTCGCAAATCTGTTGCACTGTTTGAATGTCTCTGCTCGTTCTGTTCTAGAGAACAGATCTAAGATAGATCTTAAAATATTGAATTATGACTCACAATAACTCACCATCGGCGAGTCCATAAATCTCACGTATCATTACACTCCGATAAATCACTGCGGTTAGGTAAACATGAGACAGTGACGTCAGGATCATAATGTGGGTATGTCTCGCGGATGTGACCCCGCCTGATGCAACGAGCTGCAAGTGGAACACAGTCAGCTTACGCGACCACTGCACCGGGCTACGTGACCGCAACCATGATCATTATGACTCATAACAGTCTTATTTATTTCGGCTTTTTTCCTAGTTTTTGCAAGCGTATCCGCTCTGTTGGTATTTGTTGAAAAATAATACGAATTATGATTAGCATATTTGTATTAAAATCTCCTACCAAATTAGTCTAATTCTCAGTAAAATTAATGAATGAGTCAGTGAAGAGTTGGCAAGCAATTTACCCTAAGAATAGGTACATTTCAGTGATTATTCAAATAATGCCACCAAGTGACTGTAGTTTACAACCACAACAATAATTCTGTTAATTCAAACGTAATTGAAATAATAACTGCTTGCGTCACTGATTTCCTAACATAAGCTCATCGTATTTTCTGTAAAAATACCGGACCAGTCGCGTGACGTCACGAGGGGTGTGTATCGTACGATGCGCATTAGCATATAACAAGTATTTAATTCTGCTACCATTGACCTGGGCGACCTGGTGCAGGCACATTCAATGGTAAGTGTGTCGTTTCAGTTTCTAGAGGTTTCGTGACCCAATCGGTAGGATGGTATGATTGATGCCTGACTCACATTATTTTTAATGTCGAGAACAGTAGCTTTGTTATACTGATGTAATGGTTTGTTAATGCTTATTGTTCGATGCACACGTTGCAAAGAAGTAGATGCATTAGATCGCCTCTCCTGGGGAAACCCCCAAAATCCTCATGGGTCTCATGGTGACTTACTCATGGTAAGAAATAATATTGTACCCGTTATTCGTTGTTTAAATACATAGTAATTTGATGATCATTTATTTAGTTAGTCAATAAACAAACATACTTTTTGAAATATTTCAATAATATCAGAAGAATCTGTTTTGAAGACTGATAATTTCATCACATTACTAAGCAAAATGTCTCTGATTGAATATTACTTGCGCTTTTAGATGACTAGGAAGATAATGCCTGTGGGCTGTCACAATAGGTCAATTTTATTACACCCAGAATCCTCGTCGTTATGCTCAGCAGTGGGCCCTTAAACCGGTGAAACCTGGGCTATCAATAATCTACTTTCAGAAGACATTGACCCGTTGTGTAGGGCGTTAATCCACATACATCGTTACAAATAAAATCATTTGTGTTGTAAACTGTATTATTCTGGCACTGATTGCGGGCGTGTTTGCTCATTTGTCGTTGTGTTTACACTTGCAGCCGAAGTTATTGCGTAATCAATCGACTTTTAATCTTATTTTGAGAGACTTCATTGGCTTTTGGACGAGAATTATTTCTGAATAACATCAAGAGTCTGAATAACCACTTTTAGGCTACTATCACTTTAAAATTCGAATGGACAAAAATATTTTTGTCCCAGTAAATATAGGTATTGGTATTTCTTAGTAGTAAGTGTATAGTCGCACCATAACATCAGACCCTAGAATCTCGGGTCTGATCTTTAGAATCTTTTTCGCCTAATTACATTTAATTAGGCGAAAAAGATTCTAAAGAAAGAACAAAATACACAGGCCAACAAGGCATTTCCGAACATTTAGAATCTACCACCAGTTCGGGATGCTGCTGCCACTGACGGAAGCCGACGACGATCGTAATGCTAACATTCTTCCACGAAAACAAATTGGTGTACCAGGTACAGTAACAGCAATGTAAGCAGGAAATACCACTGTCACAACAATAGAAGCAAACTAAGCAAATGAGTATCGCTCAGATTAAGGTTTTAAACTAGAATACTAGTTTAATAAAGTAGCTAACTGGCTTATGTTTCAAATTTTTACTGTGTTTACATAAATGTTACAGTTTCAGTTAACTTATATTTGTAATGTTTCAGCAGAAACTCAAGTTCTATATTGCTATTCAGAAACAACATTTTGCTCGAATTTCTGCTCAAATTCAATAGGCACTGGTTTCCCTTAACCAAATTACCTACATATTTAATAACAAAACAGACTGTTCTTGGAACTGCAATCTTCCACTAACGGAAAATGCAGTAATTGCACACATGACTCACTTATACCAATGTCAGGCTAACAGCGGTGGAAACAGCCGACAATTTGCCGCTGGATCAAAGACGCCGACTTAACTGCGGTGTACACTCGCGGAACTAACAATAAAAGTTACCTATGTTATGTTTATAACAATTTCATAGTTTCCTACGTACCTCAGTAGTAAGTTTTAAAAAGTTTACATCCTGTACGCCCTAGTAGAATGTTCCTTGTTTCACACCCACCACACGGCGGGCCGTAATTACTTAGTACGACTTAGTATATATTTATTTGTACCCTTCGCTTTATTATCTATTTATACAATGATCTAATACCATGACCGATACGTTTTTTGTTCCTATCGCTCAACGGTCGAACCGCTACATACAACTCAATTATACCTATGTACTTACCAATTAAATTATATTAATCTAGAACTCTAAAGAATATATTTTTTGTTAGCCTTACCTTAGTATATATGTTTGTCTGTAAAAATATACCCAGTCATATTGCTTGGTTTAGTATCGCCCAGCAGTAACTTCGAACGCTGCTCAGAATTCTGAATTTATATTATTTATTTCACAATCTTTATGCTTGTCGCAGGAAGCCGGTGGCTCCCAATCGCAGAGGAGCGAGTTGTGTGGAAAAGTGAGGCCTTATGTCCAGCTATGGGCGTCATTCGGCTGACCAATGAAGCCATTCCACATCGCTTATCATAAATTCAAACCACGATGTGGTTAAGCATGGCGGTATAAGCACATCGCAGCGAACTTGTATGTAGTTCCTTTCAAGTGTTTTATACTTTTAATTCCTTGATTCGTCTTTACGAGATCTACAGAAAAACTGAGACCGGTATTATTAACCCGACCACATGAGGGTATCACCGCAATTCAAACAAGATTTCACAAAATGGTAAAAAGTCGTGGATAGCGTAACATATCGTTAAGCAAATCTCATCTTAATTTAACAGGAGGCTGTGAAAATCACGAAGGCTGTAACTATACGCTAAAGCGTTGTGTAAATATTTTGCAGCAGCGGCGCTTGCGCACGTCCCCCCTTCCCCCTTGAATGCTCTTAGTAACAGTGATGAGTTACAGTAGGAAAATTTC
This sequence comes from Notodonta ziczac, assembly GCA_918843915.1. NCBI lineage: Eukaryota > Metazoa > Arthropoda > Insecta > Lepidoptera > Notodontidae > Notodonta > Notodonta ziczac. The sequence continues at coordinate 311,522 of OU974053.1, forward strand.
TTGGAAATTTGTGGCTCATGTTTTGTGGACGATCGATCACGGGGCCAAGACTTCTAGCGACTTTTAAGGCAGCTGCGAATATAGCTATCATTGAATTGTGGTCGAACTAGATCTCATCTGAAGCCTAAGCTAAATCAAATGTTCCGACATTGCTACTTAAATCATAATAAGTAAGTATATAAATATCGCCAGGCCAACTGCATCATCGAAAACTAAGCAATCCTTGTACTATTGGCCCTGTACCATGGATTACGGGTCCGAGTGCCATCTAGACTACGGGGATATTCACAACCGACAGTAAGTTTGAAACAGCTTCCCTCTTTTTTCTAGTTAATTTATGAAAGGAGGCCAGAAGCTGTCGTTTTCGACATCGGAAACGTTCCATCAACTATGAATACCTACCCAGGGCACATAACGAAAAGGATATTTGCGAAATGTACCCTGATGGGAATGGAACCCGCAATCGCTCGGTGCGTTGAGTCTAGCGGCTAACTCTCACGACCGGACTACAACGCCAAGCGGCGCGGCGGTCTGGATGATTACATTATTTCTAAGTTAGTCGTAATGCGCTAAACCCACTGAAATGCACAAAAATGCATAATTGCGAGGAAGCCATTGAAAGAGTACTCTGATCCGAAGACTAGACTGGACTTACACGTCATTGCTAAGTGGATTACCGCATGTTAAGTAGCTTTCTGTCTGCATCACACAGACTTGCAGCTAGCACGCAGCCGGTCACTGATCGATGTGGTGATATAAAAATAAACAAAGCAGCACCTCTAGCCAAGTAGCTTCGTCTACAAGCGTTTCTACAAATCGCTACGCTTCATGTATGGAAATGACATAAGTCACGTGATCTACTTATCGACTTGTAATGTCATCTCCATACATTTAAGCGTAGCGTTTTGTAGAAACGCTTGTAGACGAAGCCACTTGGCTAGGGGGCCAGGTTCTTTACTGAAATATCATTATATGTTTGCAGCGTTATTTATCAATCAATAAGTTCGTCCTGTTATCTGGTCTTGTCTTGAAGGTAAACATCGTGAGGAAAATTGGCATGTTTTTCAAAAAAGCGTGTTTAATTCGCCAAGCCGTACTTGGCAAATGAGGTGGACAAATGCCCTAATCTCCTTCCCATTGAGCGGGAGGGGGCCACAGACTCGCCCTCGCTGGGACTAAAACAAAATAGGTACCATTCTCACTGTGTACTGTGTAGGTAACTCTACCTACCCCACTCAGTGAATACAGACACGATAGTGTATAACTATTGTTCATTCGAGAATTATTACGTCATCCGGCATACGTATCCTACTATAATATATCCTACTAATATTATAAATGTGAAAGTTTGTGAGTGTGGATGTATGTTTGTTACTCCTTCACGCAAAAACTACTGAACGGATTTGGATGAAATTTGGAACACAGATAGTTTATAACCTGGATTAACACATAGAATACTTTTCATCCCGATAATCCCGATTTTTTTCTTAATTTAAATACTACGCGGACGAAGTCGGTGGGCACAGCTAGTACACTTATAAATGTAACAAGTATTTCACAAAAACAACAACCCCAGAAATACGGTACCGCTCGGAAACCGTATGTAAATAGCAACGAATTTTCCACAAAAAACATTAATATCTTTCAGTGAGAAACAATTTGTTGTTAGGAACGTTGCTAATAATTGGTGCGAAGGTTCTGTACAAAAACACTTATAATTGCTACATTTGCCTCACGAAAGTGGCAAAGGCGAAGAAGTTCAAGTTTCGAACGGATTTCTCTTATTGTTCAAGATAGCTAGCACTTAGCAGTCTCGATGTCGGCGAGCCTCTACTATGAAAAGTGTTTATGTCCAAAGCCATACTGCGTTTACATATCTAATCCAGTTTTAATTCGATTCCCATACATATCCATTACCAAAAACCCAATAGTGTTTGGACTAATGAATAATTATTTTAAGTATCCCGTCATAAGATTTACCTGATCTTCTATCTTAAATTGGGAAAAGACAAAATATATAAATATTTGCCTTTATATTATTTATTTATTAAAACTTTTAAACAGCTAAGGAACCCTAAAATCGCATTTAATAGCGGCAGTTCGAGCGTAACGGGCACCAGGGTTGCCATGCGAAACTCTTTGTGTTGCGAGCTTATAATTAAATATTATTACTTGTCGGCTTGTTGCTACGCGCATTGTTCGATTCGACATACGTGCGACTCTATTGTGCTCAGTTTTTTGGACCTACACGTCTGCTCGCTAGTGTGCTTTCCTTCTGCGGCCGACACGCTTGTCTTTCACAAATTCAATATGATTGACATGGTGGGGGCGGTTAGGTTTGCCAGCATGTCAAACATTGGTGATTACTTGGATAATAAAATAATAATATCGCCGACTAACACACAAAGGCCCTATTCCATTGTACGGTACGGCATCCACAGTACAAACGTAGTCTCTACCAAGTTTTGGACCATCAGCGATTTGCAGACTCTAAATTAGAATAAAATAATAATGTTAGTACTTACGTGTACCTGTGTTTACTGGATACATCCCCGAAACTCAGGAATGTTCACAGCGGCACCGCGGGGAATCCTTCGTATACCTAATATTGTACTCATCTCATGAGCGCGTTACTAATTTAATTAAAGCAAACGTATTCATAGCATTGTCACTGCGCCGCTAATAAAACGACGGGCGTAAATTACCAATGTTCCCTTCGACGGTCGTAATAGCGCACTGCCGAGCCCCCGCCGCCACTGGCGATGTGATACCTCCTCTTGTCGAATGCCTTCGCTTGCTAGGCTGATATAATTTACTTTTTTTGTAGTATATGTAAGAAGAGGGGGGTGTAGGTAAGCGATCATTTAACTAAGACTCGTGAACCTGAAGAAGGTTTTGACTGGAACAGCATATTATGAGAGAAGTGTAGCATTGTTATAATGCCATCAGTATGGGTTGATAATTCGAATTAAATTCGGTATATATAAAGTAATAATATCCATAGAAAAAAAATTGAAATTATTACAAAATGTTGTAGCTTTTTCGCTCATAGGTCAAAATAGCGATACACACTACTATCAACGTTATTTAATTTGATCTCATTCGTATTTTTTTCTAAAACTATTTTCTTTTATAAGCAATAATAGTGTGCTACATTCAACTGTTAACTTTATCTCCCATCTCCACGTATACTATCGAGTTCCCTTATTATACAGGGTGGCCGTAAAACGGGTCCCACCTATTTTGCACTCGTAAAAGTGGCTCGTAAATTTCACGTCACAAATGCTTCTCATTGTAGCTGGAAGCGGCAGATAGGCGGCCGCCCCCGGCCGGCGCCCCAGCCCCGGGATAATCTCACGGCCAAACGATAACACGCTACTGACGTACATCTATACTCTTGATGGTTGACGATAGTGATGGGATGACGGATTAGTTGCAGTTTTATCGATGACTTTAACGATAAAGCTGAGAGAGACTTTATCCCTGCGCTGGTCATATTTTCAGTGCGACAGTTTTTTGACGTCACGTCGTAAAAAGCAAAAAAAAAGAACATTAGGGTTAAGCATAATCTATTCGACTTACTGAATACCACATTTATTTAAGCTACTGAAATGTAACCCAACTCAACCCAAAAAGACCCATTTAGTATTATTATAAAGCTTTAAAATGTAATCTGAGTAGATTTTAACGACCTTTTAATTTAACCCAATGATCTAGAGATAACATTGTTTTAATTAACTTTTCGGACGTGGAACATATTGTTCGGAGTAATTAACAAAATGAATGTGTTGTACAGCAGATTGAGTAAATATAACGAGCCCCTGGCAACACCTGCTACTCAATAACACCATTGGACATTGAAAAGTCCTTGCCTATTGTATATTGGTCTTTGAAAACCTGTTTTGTTACCTAATCGGCGTGTACATACGTATGAAATGAATCTTGAGTGTTGAAATGTGGTGCGGATAGAGCCTATTCGTTCTCAGTCTCATTTACGGTCGAATAAAATATTTTTTTACCAGCACCTACCACCAGGACATCGGTCAAATCAGATTAGAATAAAAATAATTACTAGTAGATTAATAAAATAATATCCTTCCAATTGAATATCATCGATATTGCATCGCTCAGTCCCCTAAAAAGGGTCACATCACTATGCGATATTTGGCATAATCTTGCATTCTCTCAGCAGCCCCATATTGTTTTTAAGTTACGACAGTTTTGGACAATGGCACGGAAATCCGCAAGCGAGTTACTCCACAGCTTACGCCTGTGAGCGAGCCGCGCGCCGCCGCCGCGCCGCCGCGCCGCCCGCCGCCGCAAAAACGAATTGATTTCAAACACCCTGTATAATAAAATGAGTATAAATCGCTGCGTATACTAAAAATGTGAATTGTTTCGCTATTTTTTCTGCGTGAGTAATCTTTGTATTTTTATTAGAAAGGTTTTATGGTGTAGTATTTTATTACGGAAAACATAAATTAGTTTTTGTTGTATCAAGGGACTGGAATTGTATTGTTGATTTGTGGGTAAGTATCTAATAGCAGCCTGTGATTTCTAGAGTAAGTACTGACATTAATTTATCAGTTCTCTGCTCCTCGGTGATTTACTGGTCAGAACAATGGTATTATGTTGATATGAAGGATTTAGTTCCGTGGATGACTTCAAGCGACCAAACTCTATGATTGTGCGGAGTTACCACTCTGTGGCGACAGGTTACAATAAAGGAGATGGCTTAAAATGTGTGGCAAGTATAAAAACTAATGGGTAAAAACCAAAAAGTATAAAAGCACTAACCATTTGACGTCAACAAAAAGGGGCAACACCGAAATAAAAATAAATATAATGTACTGATTCACGGTTAAACCACTAGACTAAGTAACGACTTCAATTGTATTTCGGTATTACATTTTTGTTTTAATTTTGCAATAACAATACACAAACCTAAATATTTTTTTAACTCTGGGCTTATTAGCCAGTCCCCTTAACCAAGTTGTCCCGGCTATAATTTCAATAGTTGCACCCTGTTAATACGTTCCATAAAGGCACTTATACACAAACACTGTCCAAATTAACTAGGTAGCTATGTCCTCCGAGAAAATAGAATTTCATTAATTTAATCACGACCCAACCTGCCTCACAACAAACTGCCTAAAGTGGAGGGTCCCTAACCCTCCCCCACCCTCATGCCCATTCAAAAAGTCTCTCCAATGAATGGGACCACCGGACCAGGCTAGTCGACCCTCCCTAGGATACGCCTACAGTTAGATAATAGTTCTTCAACGGAGAATAGAATATACCAACTTACGCTGGACAGTAGCATCTTATATTGCCCACCATAATCTGAACTTAGAATTAAAAGATACATGACTACATTGCATACCTTCCTAAATAGCCAGTTTTATAGCGTTCTTTGTAACAAGGTTTTATTTAGAAAATGTTATTTTAAATTGTATAAAAGGAGATCAACTATTTGACGAGGGACGCTGAGAGAATACTGATCTAGCCGCTCGCTGCGGCAACCGGTCGTAAAACAGGGAGCGCCCTTATCCCTCTTTCTGCCTGGCTAGCTGCCACCCTAAACTACATAATCGCCGTTTACGACTGTTAAAATGATAGGTAAAAACTCAAATCTCTGAGCAAACCAAAAACGGTACACATACAAACAAAGTAAATAGAAAAGGTTAAAACGGTCAGGGTGATAATGTGGGCGTGTGTGCACAGCGCCGACACCTACCTAGTACATGCCTAGATGCGCCGATGTGCCGATAGCCCGCCCGACCCTGAGCCCGAGCCCGAGCCCGGCGCGTCGCTACATGTCGCTACCGAACGAACGCGACGATGCGAACGCACCCGAGCATTGCCGAGCGAAGCCGAACCAATCAGCCACCCATTCCGTTCCGTTCCCCCGGCGCCGCAGTCTCCGCTCGATACGTGCGCGAGCGAACGCGTGCCGAATCTACGTTCGGCGTTCGAATTAATTTATCGGAATAACCGGTGTTTCTCGGCGTCGACATCGAGTGCGAGCGGGACAGGGAATGACGGAGCTGGAGTGGACGGGCGATGCGACGATACGTCTGATGGAGGAGTACAAGCGGCGGCCCGAGCTGTGGGACAGCTCGCACGACCTGTACCGCGTGCAGACCGCCAAGTACGAGGCGTGGTCGGACCTGGCGCGCCTGTTCGAATGCGACATAGCCGACCTCAGGAAGAAACTCAACTCGGTATTCGCGTCCCATCGCCGCGAGAAGGCGAAGGTCCGCGGCGGCGGCCGCTCCACCTGGTTCCTGTACAGTGCCTTAAGCTTTCTGCCCAATCATTTGGAGAACAATCTGCCAACTTTGATTGTCAAAGAGCGTGCGGTAATTACTAATTATTCGGAAAATTATTATTCATTACACACGGCCATGATTGAAATTATCGAAATGACAGCTGTCAAACCCATGCGTAATGTAGCTCGGCTAATTAAAATACCCACTTGTTATGCAAATGGGCTCATCATTAGTTGGGACAGTAAAATATGCAGTTGGTAATAGAAATGTTTAAAGAGGCAAAGCATGCAAGCACGTATAATAATTACCTATTAGGTTGAAATCAAATAGGGAGGTACGTCAAGTGTCATTTGTATCAAGTCAAGGGTCAAATTAGATGTCAATGTTTTTTATCGAAAATCTTGTCCATGAAACATTCAGGTTTTAGTAAAGACCTTTTAGAACTTTTCGCTGTGGGTTTTAGTTATTATTTTAATAATTATTGGTCAATAAATATATCAAGGCCCCCGTTTTGGTTTACCAAAGTGGCGTTTGTACAATAGATTTATACTCAGGTACCTATTAAATGTATTTGTGTACCTACTCAAGTATGTATACCATATTATATTCATACTTCCGTATTAAGATAAAATATAGCTGTTGACACAAGTAAAAACGATATGGCTAAAATAATAGATAAACAAATTTTTGACCCAACATAATTAGTTAAAACAACTAAACATATAAGTAACATTACACACATGGGATTTATCCATTCCTATGAAACATATTCTCAACAAGAAATTATTTATTTGGCCCACAAAGATTTCGCTAATTAATGCCAATTGGCGACGATACCCAATATTGGACCAAATCTTTACATCTGTGCCAAATTTCATCATCCGCGGATGTTAAAAAAATGGTTTTGGGTGAACACATTTAAATATTACATTTTTATAATACAACGAAAGTCGGCAAACAAGCCTAGGATCCCGCTCGATGTTAGGCTGTTACCGCCTATAGATGCTTACGATACCAAAGGCGTTCCTTCCACGTTGCCCACCGGGAGGATCGCTCAAGTATTTCTTCACCTACAACAACACAAAACCAGGTTTAAAGATTAGGACTTCTGACCATAATCATAAAAATATTATAATATTGCACTTTTGACGTCCCAAGCCTGGTCACGGGCCTCCCCTCGCTACGAGGGTGATCAGGCCGTAATCCACCACGCTGGCCCAGTGCGGGTTGGCGGATTTCACATGTCTTTAGAAAATTGGTTAGATTCACCGTATGGAAATGATATTCATAAAGAAAATATGCTGCGCACATAGATAAAAAAAAACCAGAAATTTATTATTTACTAGCTGAGCCCGCGACTTCGTCCGCGTGGAATTTCACTTAACAAAAAAACCCGCTCCCGCGTTCTGAGCCCGCGCGACACGACCAATTTTTTTTTTATTTTGAAAAATAAAAGTAGCCTAAGTTTCTGCTTATAACATCAGCTGTGAAAGTCCCGTCAAAATCGGTCCAGCCGTTTCGGAGATTACCCGGAAAAAACATACAGACAGACAACATTTTTTTAAATCGCATTTTTGCTATAGGTGTCGTATGTACTTTCATATGCATTTAGTGAAAAGGTGTTATTTTGATATTACAAACAGACACTCCAATTTTATTTATTTATATAGAAGATGTATAGATTCGTAATACATTTCTGCCCATAGGCATTGTTATTGTGTTGTTGCTCCTAATTGGTGGGTTCAACGTACCTTCAGTATTTCATCTTCAGCGCAACACAGACGTAACATGTTTGTTACTGGTTTGATGTATTCGCTTGTTAGTGGCGAACGAAGCGAACATTTTCAAAGGTCTTTGGTGGCATTATAGCCTTTTCATGTGCCAATTTCCATGTGGTTTTCAACGCAAAATGTCTTTTGAGGTACTTCTGCTAGGCATTGTCCATTGACGCAAAATTCCCACAACAGAGAATGACCAGAGCAAAACATACGCAATGTAAAAAGTCCTTGCGAGATAGTTGTGAATGTTGTTTGAGATAGATATGAAAAGCAAAGATTAGTAGGCAGGTAATTGTCATTCCGTTAAATAGTTGAATCATCAAGGTTGGCTAACGGCATAGCAACAAGGCATTATCAGTAGTAAGGTCACTACTATCGCAGCGGTGACGAAATTGCGGAAATAATTTAATTTGTTTATTGCGAATAACAAGGGCATCTGCCATGGCTTATCGAATTGTTATTAAAAATACACTCAACAATACCTATTTCAATTGTATGATGCGATCATTACATAACGTCATATTATAATAATTATGTTTTTTGGGATATTCATTTACTATATATAACCGAGTACAGGTTCTGATAATACAGCAGGCTTCACAAGACTAGAAGTCCATAGTCCATATCCAAATTGTAAACAAGTTAACGGACTGAATTCTTTTAAATAATTGCGTAAGATTTTTGATCATACAATCATCATCATTCGTGCTTTGGAGGACATGTTAAGCTGTCGGTCCCGGCTGTGACGGCCAAAATCAGCCCCTAGCTCATACCATAAGTAGCGTCATGTTTCCATAATTCAATCATCAAATGATTTTAACCACGATTACAGGCGCTTGAACTTGCAACTTTTCTCTCTCTCTGTTACACTTGTCCAATACCCAGATCCGCCACCTAGGGCGACAAAACCGAGCAATTAAGGAAATCACCAAACCCCGTCCAGCGGCGCGACGGTGGTGGTGTCCCGGCTATGTGGGTCAATCAAACACGCGCCGATCGCCGAAGTTAATTAATAACGTGTTGACATTGTTCCCTATCATGGTCATGTTCTCTAACACGTGACTCACTGCGAGCGAGTATTATTAAGATTACTCTGTTTACAGAATTTAGGATTAAAATTGATTTGTAGTTATGTTTAACTTTTAAACCTTTTTATAATCTGTTAAAAACCCCTATGGTAAATGTGCTAACTTGTCCTACTGGCTATTGCCTGAATGCCGCACCACCCTACCAGATATGAATACAAGTTATTGACACAACTATGTAATTCAAACACCAAGAGAACAAAAAGTTTGAAAGTGTGTCATAACTCTCGACTCCAATAACACTCTTTTATTTTTTTCAGAACATCAATAACGATGATTCTGATGAATCGGATCAATCGTCGGAAGACGACGACAACAGACAAGAAAGCGAGGTCATCATCAAGCAGGAGCCAGAAGTATACACGAAGGAGAATAGAGTGCCTCAATTCCATCGGCCGAGACGGCTAACCAGGCCTTTACTGAAAAGGAGAATCGCGAAAGAAAAGGATAACACGAGTTCTAGTTTAGACAGTAGACTATTAGAAACTCTAAAATTATTAAGAAAATCGAATTTGTCTAAGAAGAGGGATGAATGTGACACGTTTGGTGAGTACATAGCTGTATCATTGAGAAAACATGATGAGAGAACTCAGAGCATGATAAAACAGGCTATAAATAATATACTGTTTGAGCAAGAGATGAAGAAATACAGCGCGGGACAATACACTGTGGTAATATCTGGAGTCGATGACAATCCGCTAGTGTTAAGTGAGGATAAGTGAGGTTAATTATGATAAGCACAGCAAGAGACTGATTAAAGTTATATACGATATTAATGTTGTCATTATTAATATCTATTGTACCTTGTTAGAAATCTAAATTTCTGTATAGACGTATTCTTCCATTGTGTTTGATTGTTTATCAAATAAGTAGAAGGCGTTTTCTGTTAAACAAAGGATTATTAAAGCTAGGTAGTATACTTGTGTGATATTTCCCACCTTTCTGATTACCATGATGTTTATATTAAATTCTTTATGAGTAGGCCAATCCGCCTGATATTTGACCTTCGAATACTAATCATTTAGGTGTTTACTTTCAACGTAAACAATTTATATAAGTAAGTAACGTATTTTCCAATACAAATTATTCATACTGTATAAGTTATTAGTTAGTCATTCGTTCTGTTATTTTAATTTCGTTGTTTTGATATTTTCAAAGATACCGATGTAATGTTTCCTGAAAGCATTTTCTATCTTTGTTTTTTTCTATCTTTAAATTTAAACAAAACAATGGCATATTCTAAAATGTATGCGTATAGCCTACCTATATAAATATATATTTATAATATGTATTCTAATGGTACTTAATATATCGCACAGTAATAGGTACCCATATTTTCCCTTAGTATATTATTCAGGAAACGAATAAGCAATATACATAATATTATAAAATAACCTTGAATAGCAACCCACCCAGTAACCTCATGACTGACTAAACTAATCAACGCAAATACTGATCCTTTGACACTTAGATCATTCAATTTAAATGTAAGTTCCTCAAAGGAACAACTGAAATTTCCAACACTACAAATTTTACGAAATGAATTCACGGTATGGAAGTTTCTTCACCAACGAATCGACTACCTATCTCTCAATGATTAACATGAAAGACTAATGCAGCTCAGCAAACTATAATTATCCAGCAAAAACATAAATTTGCAAACAAAAACAAGCATTAACACATGTATCGTCAACAACATTGGAACGGCCTGCATTGTGTTCATCGTTATACATTTTTTCTTTATTTTTTACACACATCAATCAATTATCTAGAGCGAGTTGTCTACGTGCCTCGCTTCACGATCTACTCGCCACTTTTATTATGAAATCACCTTAAATTTTTCGAGTTGGAACAAACCTGTGTGTTTTATTTGCATTGCCGTTTTTAGAACTTTAATGCCAATAATGAAAGTAGATAAATCGGTAATGAAATCAACGTTAATTTTGACATCGGTTTTATCTTCTCGCTAGCTACGTTCGTGGTGCGTTTTATGACTAGCAATTTCTACAGGCGAAACTTTGTCGAGTGCTGTATACATTGCAGAGTATGTTCAATTAGTATCTATACCTTCATTTGCTTTGTCGGTATTGTAAGTTGTGTTGCGTTCATAGCGATGAATGCTGGGGTGTCTGGGTGCAGGCGCATCGCGATCACGCCACCCGACGTCACACAGTCTGAGTGTACGTGTGCTTGTTTTTTGCATGCAATCTAGCGCTGCATTTGCATTTAATTGGCTTCGGTTGCAAGAATATTTACTTGTAGCAAACTAGTTGGATCATTTTTTTACTTGCTTCTTTTATGTCTTATTTATTACAGTTTATATTTTACGAGGTCTATTAATTATGTTGATTTAGTACCATCTCGACTATATTGATTGATTGATATCTACTATATTGGTAGGATAAACTGTTTGTTTCGAAACCAGACCTATCCTACCCGCTGCCCGCTGCAATTTTTTTTCCAATTTTACTGCGTAAAAGGGCCAATTAAAATTAATTATTTTATAAAAAACCCTTTATTCATCATCGCACTGTTATTGAACACGTGTGTTGAATACCAACGCTTCATTTATTTGTTAATTAACCATTCGTCTTTGACCTGCCTCGTATTATTTAACCCCTTTTCGAATTGGTGATTCATACAACGTAAATTCCTTATAAAAGTAGATACCTAACAAATAATTCGAGACTGTCAGTATTTAAAGCGTTTTTAAAGTAAGTAAAATGCAGAATTACATTAACTTACAATCGAACCATTACTCCCCGATTAGGTAGGGAGAAGCGCACTATTATTCACAATACACCGTTGATCGTATTAGCCTAGTTTTACTATCGAGTTGTTCCTCATGTAGGTATACAGCAACAATTAAAGACTATTATTTTATATTTCTTATGAAACAAGTTTCATAGTTGTGTTCATTAGTCCATTAATTAGCCACACCGTTATAAGCAAAAGAGTGTCTCCTTGTGTGGAACATAATAGCCATGATCGTGCCGTGTTCCAACCAGTTTCCACGCCAGAACTTGTTCCGCTAGTCGTAACTAAATATAAATGAAATCCGAAATAAACTGTATAATAATGAACAGGTTTTATAAAATCCGATGCATGTTGTGTCGAACAAATATCATATTTAAAGATGTTAATTTTTAGGTTTTTTATGCGTGAGATATAGATAACGTTGACTCATTACACGCGTCCCAGGCGCAGGGAGCCGGTGGATGCGTGGCGGGGACCGCCATGTAGAGAAGGCGTTGGGGGCTTGTGTCCAGCAGTGGACGTCTTTCGGCTAATTGTTTGAAATAAGATAGCAAGCAAGTAAACAATGTTAGGGAATTTTAGTGCATCACACCATCATTATTTCGTTGATAGGAGAGCTTTCATGCTGATAGTGTCGCTATAAATGATCATTGAACCATTCTTATACCGCCACCCGCTCCGCTCAAGCACACTTGCAGTGGACACGAGGCCTTATTGAAATACCCTTCTTTACTCACACATACACACCCTTATTTATAAATAAATTTATGTCGTTATAAATAATGTCTTATGCACGTTTTTGTACACAACAGCGTGTAATGTATTCAACCAGGTATTTACATTGACTGGTCCAATGAACAATAACTTTCTTTATCATCACGCCTCCATCAAGTTAGAACGATATTGCATCAGATATGTCTAGTTTCTATTGTGATTGCATCAGTTAATTTGTCACTTGTTATAGATAAAGATTATTTAAAACTACAATATTTTAATTATAAACGTCATCAGTACCAACCATAATAGGACAGTTGAATTCGATACTTTCCAATATATATTCATAGACGTCATGTTTATCAAAATAGTCTTACCCAAGTATCCTCATATAACCATGATAAAACGATAAGTGTTTTATTTCCTGAAAGTATCATCTTCAATTTATATGGTCACTAGCTGTGCCCCCCGACTTCGTCCGCGTAGTATTTAACTTAACAAAAAATTTCGGGATTATCGGGATAAAAAGTATCCTATATGTTAATCCTGGTTATAAACTATCTGTGTTCCAAATTTCATCCAAATCCGTTCAGTAGTTTTTGCGTGAAGGAGTAACAAACATACATACATACATCCACACTCACAAACTTTCACATTTATAATATTAGTAGGATTTTTTATTATATTTGTAATTATTCTTTCAGGTTTTTAAATTAATAAATATAGTACACACTGATTAATGTAGGTACAAGGATAGCATAATAAGGTGGGAGATGTGACGATCAAATTATACCTGGGGATCGCAAATTCAAATGTTTTTCTCGCTATGGCGCGGTACTTGTGATATTACTGAAGCTGATTACACCCCGATGGGCTGACCCTTTCGACTAAGATTTTGATAGTCGTCGCAATAGTGCTAAATCTAGTTTTTAAGATTAGAACCCATAACTTTTTGTGTTTCAGTAGCATTTGTCCCAACCAACCTCATTCATGAACATAATAAATCGACATAACATAGACATATCGTCGCCTTCTAAATTTATATCTTGCGTAAGTATCACACTGCAGTTTAATACATATCAATATATCTCCTGATCCTTACTACTTCATTATTAAGGTTCATTTTGCGATCAGACACAGTCAGAAACCTCGAGTTATCGAGATCGTACGTCAGAAGTATTTGTTTTTGTATAGTTATCGGAAGGATAACGTCTTAGGTAATACGTCTATCTGATATAATATATTGTTTGTTGGGTGACAAACAGCTGGTTGATAACTCTAATCACGGGGAGACAAAAGATTGCTAAAATGCACTTTGGCCACTTATTTGTAGAAGAAAACTTGGCAGAGGCCCTGCCGTGCCCGCTCACAATATACATGCTGAAACAGAAAGGGTCCACTTATTTTATTTGTTGTTAATCATTAACTATCGGTTTTGGGGAAGTTATCCCAAGATTTTATACTTCTACACCACATTTAATTCTTAAAATGTTTCCCAATGCCGATACTATTAGATTAGATTTACAACAACAAAAATAGTAAGTACTTACAGACTTTTTGTTACACCTTGGGCACATATCGCAAGAAGAGTTGTATAAGGGTCATTCCGTAGTTTCGCACCAAAAGCAATTCCAGGCTAATTTACCCATGAAAAAAATACTTAATTTAAAATATTATTTGCGTAATAGGTTAAAACCAAATAATTCTAAAAGGAGTATTTCTAATATTACAGCTTAATTGGTTAGTTTTCAAAATAAATAAATAAAACTGCCTGAAAAATCATTCCTCTCTGCGTCCAGCGGGGTACCACGGTTGGTTTTTTAATGTTAATTTCTTTAAACTTAAATTGCTGGCTGTAATTAATACGTAATATTAAAGCCTATATCATCAGGTATTGATTGCGGATTTTCAATAATTTTTTAACACAATTATAATTACAGAAAAAAATATTTTTCTTTTTGTCACGATAAAAACTTCATTACCATCCGTACTCAGAAATTCGATAATTTTAAATAAAATTTATACGTGCCCGACTATAGTTCAGGTCACAATCTGTTTATACTTATTAGCTTGGCATGGCAACGGGGAGAGGTGGATGTTATATCAATCCCTGTTAAAATTATTTACGATCTTCGGATTGTTTTTAGTGTTTCGTCCATAAATCGTCTCATTGCATTCCTTCGATTTTACAAGCTACTGTAATAAATAAAAAATATTTTTATCAAAAAATGTTTCCCTTTTTAATTTACTTAGAAAGTGTTTTCTTAAATATTTGCTAATATGTGCGATTATGTAGTTATCAAGGAAAAAGTAAAATTTTCTCATTCATCGCTCCTTCATTACCATCCTTCCCATCCATTTTTTTACGGGAAGGTAATGAACTGTTTTGGAGAGAAATGAATTTTTATTTCATTTAAAACGATTTCGTTATAGTCTATATAATATTTTAAAATGTATAATTAATATTTTAATGAATTTGCATATATTTTTATCAGTAGGTATTCAAATGGCGAAAAGACGTAACATTTTCGTAACAAATGAAGAAACATTGGTAAAAGATTCGCTACGTAAAATAAGCTCATATAAAAATAATCTGGATTATAATATGCTCTAGAAAACGATGAATAAAGAAAAATATACTTATCTGGAAACGAGAAGATGTGTAGAATTAAATAAATTATGCCTACAGTGAAAACGAAGAAGACGTAGTCAAAATTACTCTTAAACTACTTAAAATGGAAGGGAGAACAAAAATAGAGAACATCTTAATGGAAAACTCGCCTACGTGAAAAACCTGTAAATCTAGAGCATTGTAAACCAGATCCCTTTATGCTTGCTTAAACAGGTCGAGATCCAAGCAATCAAATGTATGTATACGATTACCTTAGTCCAATGTCATAAAAATAAAAAAGTTAACGGAGTATTGAAGATATACGAGCATAAAATAAAATAAAAGAAAAAGTAAAAATCTGCTGCTGTTTAGCGTAACTATTTCGTTATGGGACTAGTCCCACAACACACTCCCCACTAGTCATAGTCTAGCTAGATTCTAGCTTGCAGGAGTCATCCTGCAAGCTAGAATCAGCAATGGTGTCAAATGACGTTGAGGTTCGGGCCCTCGACGAGTCCAGGGGGAAAATAAAATTGTCTTAGAACCTGCACCAATTGTATTAAAGGAAATAACTTTAAATTTTAAAAAAACCCCCAAAGCAACGACTTTTTAAATTAAAAAAGAGCAGATAATTTTAAAACAGCTGAATCGATCTTCATGAAACATAGCTAAGAACACTCAATCAGAATAACTTTCTAACAAAAAAAAAACAAATAAAAATCGGTTCATCCGCTTGGGCGCTACGATGCCACAGACAGACACACAGATACGCATGTTAAACTTAGAGGACCCCTCTTTTTTCGCTGGGGTTAAAATAGGAGGAATTGAAAGCAAATATCAATTTCACATATGGACAGAAATAACTTTATGGGCTGATTGCCACAGAAGCGAGACTGTAACAGTTGATTGATGACCGAAGACCAGTTGTAATTGGACCTGAGCTGATTATACTTGATCCAATAATAGTGTTTCCACAAGGTCTGTGTAATAAATAATAATTAATAAATAAATAATGCGACCTAATTTAAATATGGCACAAGTACCCTCTATATTTAATTTTCATAGCCTTATAATAGTATTTTTTTTTATAATCCGCCTTCCAGTCTTATCAAAATAAAAATCTGATCAATAAATAAATAAAATAAATGATTAATTATAATTCCTAGCTGTTTCATAACTTGTTTGGTGTATTAATCCCGTCCTAAATCATTACAATCCATTACACTTTTCATCACCATCCATACGTAAAATACATAAAATTTCAAGTGCAAATATCTCAGTAATTAAATAACTTACAAAAGTGCCTCCCAGTTTTTATGACTCAGGTGACGAATTAAATTCTATTATGAGCAAAAAAAACATGAAAACTACATTTTTTTTTTATTCCGCGGAACGGTTCGAATTTGCGCGAAACGGCGGAACGACCCATAAAGAGTTTGTAACTATGCACCGCTTGTATAAAAGACACCATACAATGGACAGGGAGCGACCCTAGTGATGCCCAACATTGGGCAAATATCACTACTCGTAACGGAGGACTACGCAAAAATGTATAGGTATAAGTAGATACAATCAATTATTAGCTCCTCGGGCGAATTGCTAGTTCCTATTAAGTATATAGCGAGCATACATGTCATGGTAAAAATATTGAGCCGAAAATATAGAACGGGGCTCGTAACTACAATTTTTTGAGAAAGAGTTGTAATAGTTGGTCTGTTCGGCGGAAGGCGGGCCACAGCCGCCGCTATGCGCAAAGCTATCCCATACTTCTGTCTCAAGTTACGTTTCGTACCGTAAGTAACTCCTACCGTATCTTAATTCTGCTCTTATTATTATGACAAGGTCCGGTCATACTCTACCAACTGAAAACAATTTCATAGTCAACATGATCAAGAATAATCCACTTCAAAGTTAACCAGCAATTACACTGCCTTCCAGTTAACATATTACCACAAACCATCTCAAACCTTCACGCGATACTGGTCTTTCGGTGCTGGTATTAAAGCAGTCTGTAGCGTATGTTATTTTGACACGGCTAGTATAATTTATTAAGGTGGTGTGCATGTGACGCGGGGATCGGCCTCCGAACGAAAATATCCACCGAAAACATCTTGTTTACTGATCTCTAGTTCTTCTTAAAATTTCACATAATCGCTAGATACTAGATGAGAAACTTGTATAAAAAGTGTGCAATGTGTCTACGCAAATGAGGTTGGCACGAGTTTTGAATGTATTCAATAGAACTAAACCAAAATCGAAAAGAGTTATCTAAAAATGAACGTCAAATATATTTTTTGCAAGAGGCGACGCTAATGATTTTGATAATGTTACCTTGATCGTCTTAAGAGATCAAATTAAACAAAAACTCCATACAAATTGGATAAGTGGTTCCCGAGTGACTGGCTGAAACACGAGAGGGACATTACTTTAAAATCAGATTTGAAAAAAAAAAACTATTTTTGGGCTTTTTGTGAAGAATAAATCAAAATCAGGAATTCTTGAGTTTTACCGCTTTCCATACAATGCCAATTGGTTAACTGGCCTTGATCCTTTAGACACGGTCGTATATATGTATATATTCATTCTTATTAAAAAGCGGACAACACGTGCAATGCGTACGTGCACGCCGCCATGAAGACAACAACTCGAAGATATTATTATCTGTAACGTATTTTCAGAGATGACTGAGTAACACAAAAGAAAGTTCCACAAGGAGTATGTCCGCTTCAGAACGGAATATTTATTGATAAGTATTTTTACATTTTGAATTGAACATACTTATCTATCTTTGTAAGTTCTTTAATATTTTTGTGAACGTGGAATTCAGGCCAATAAAAATGGTTACTCAAAATAGAGGCGGGTTCGTCCGTAACCTTTGCCATAATTATGTTTATGACTCCTTATTAATCCGTCCAAGTGCTATGGTTTGCTTATGGAAGTAGATTAGGTTGTGGCTATATACCATAAGCGAGCGATAAACAATTGTAGGTAAGTACCAAAGAACTTTATTCAAATTGATTTTTCTCGAAATTCAGATACCTACCTACAAGCAGGGAATTGAAAATACAACTTTGTTTAATTAGGGTTGAACCATCTTTATTAATGGTTTTAAATCTATTTACAAAAAGTGGAGAAACCAGGGTATTGATGTATGGGACACGCGGTTATTGTAACGTTCAATTTAACTCCCATTGGGAATCCCGCCCAGCATCCTATCCCGTTTTATATGAGCCGTTCGGCAGGAATGGCGAAGTTGTCTTGTGGGAAATACCCAAGTTAAATATTTTAGGGCTGATTGTTACGACTTATAGTTAAATGTGAAACGATACAAACTCCTCATATTTTATTAGCAGGTGTGGCATACGGGCTGTGATCATGATTTTACCCATGTTACTTTTGGATAGTCCATGTTAAATGTGAAGTTGATACCTACTGTGTGGCGTCAACAGATAGATGCGATGAATAACTATGTATGTAATATAAAAAATAATTGCCACATTTTACGAATTGAATTTTAAGTAAACTAACTAGGTGAAAGAACAAAATTACTTAAAAAAACTTTAGTTTCATTCCTAGGCGTTCAGTATTTTCTAATTATAAACAAGGAAAACTCAAGTGCCTAATCGTGTCTACGTGACGATTCTCAGACATGTGCGATAAGAACACAGCATCGGTAAAAAACGGAGTTGGAAAGAGACGGAAAGAGAGTGAAGATCTCGGGTAATGCTACCTGAGATATTTAGATTGATCTATTGTGTAATATTATTGCATTAGAGCAAATAGTCTTCGTCATAAAGAACACTAAAAAGCTCATCACCTTAATAATTTTATTGCTTCGTGCCCAAGAAGGACTACTCGTATGTAGGTATTAAGTATGTAGTGCACAAATAATAATATGTTTTATGTACTCGTAAGTTATAAAACTTATTTTAATTATCAAATTTAAAAAAGTAAACGTCATAATTAAATCACTTCACTTTTATAGTCTCATTACAATCACTGGTAAGTATATCACTTAACTACACATTAAAAAGAATTAAAGAACATTAAAGAACACGACACGTGGCAGATTGAATGTTGTAGATCCGACTTTCCATGTAATGTCACCACGCCGCGCCAGTATGGTGGATTGTGGCCTGAAGCCCCCGCACCCCTTCTCCCCGCCGCATTAAGGGCAGGCCCGTGCACTGGAGTTATACATTAAAAGGACTAGTTATTATTCAAATCATATGGGCTTAGGCTGAATCACCCGCGGCTGGTGTAACATTTCAAATAGGCAAGTATTTCACTTATTTTATTGATCACTACACCACCATAGGTATACTGAAGGAACCTTTTCATACGGCGTTATTAGAGATTCAATTGATTTATATAAAAAGGTCTAATACTCGATCCTAAAATTTGTAGGTAATCTTATAACATAGGAACCTATGTTTAATTCTCCTCCAAATTTGAGAAAATTAACCTTAAGATCTTAGGCTGCAACTCCAGAGCCTTCTGCGGCGGCATTTTGCTCAACAACGAAGCTACGTACTTCCCGAAACATTGGTGGAAGTCACCTTCGTTCTCGAGCAAGTAGTCTGTGCTGGTGGACTGCACCTGGTCATCCTGCTCATCTAGCTCCTCTTCAACATCGTGTTTTCCGATAAACTCTTCAAATTTGTGATCGCTTTGCTCTATTTTGCTCAAGCCTTTCCTTTTGGAATGCGAATCATATGAGGTTTCATTTTCAGTAGATTCTATCTTAATGTGTTGAGTCCCTTTGCTGATGCCGAAATCAACATGGGACTTAACATCACACTCCATCTTCATTACGTTATCTTCGTTTTGTGATGTCTGGAACAGAATATTTAATTAAATAAAGGCACACACACACACAACGCAAGAAAAATATGCATACATAATTAGTAATTATTGAAAAACATGAAAGTAAGTAAGATAGCTTCAGTCTCGCTTAGCAATACTATTGTAGTACTGTAACAGCTATGGTTGTACATGAAATATATATTTAATAGAATGGTTACAAGAGGGTCTAGGAACGTCTCGAAGCCCAAATAAAGCGCTTTTGGAATTATTGTTTTACATAAAAATGTGAATTATATTAAGTACGTAAGTAACCTCCTTCAAAATTATGTCTTCTTCACTGTGATCTAACTAATCTGTTATTTTTCAAAAATTAATATGCTTTTAGTTCAATTTGCACTGCTACTTCGTTTCTACCTTCGTTTTCTCTGTTGGTTTTACATTTCGACGCGTCGTTTTCCGTCTCATATGCGGTCTCATGAACGAGTTCATTATAGAGTACCAGTATACAGTGGGCTTGTAGACTTCCTTTGCCTTCCCTTGCGCCACCATCGCCCGACTGCTAGCCACCCTCTTCAACTCCTGGCGGTAGGCTTTCTTTAACTTCATGAATTCCTTGATAGCTTCAGTAGGGCTGAGCCCTTCGATGCTCATCTTGTTGGCCATGTACACCACCACGCGCCAGCATTGGTTCGGTTGATGGTAGTCCTTATGGCTCATGTTCCATAAACATTCGTTTTCCTTGACTAGGTCAATTAATAACATCAGTTCTGATTCGTTCATTTGTACTTCCCTGATCGGGTTAGGGTCTTGGTTTGTCATGGTTGGCGGTGCGTGCGCGATGAGCGTGAGCCGCGGAGACAGCGCGTGTACCCGCGTGGCGAGGTCACGCCGAACTGGCGTGAAACTGCAGTGTGGCGTCAGTGACGCGGCGTGGCGTGGCCGGCCACGATGCGTGTGGCGTGGTCACACCATTTTCATGGTAAGCATTTTTTAAGTAAAATGCCTGGAGAATAATAACTATTTCGGGTTGGCACGTATAAAACTTGTTCGACATATTGTGTTATACGAGGCATGCCTTTTAAGTTCTGTCGTTTCCATAATTCCCGGCAATTTTGAATTTGGAACTGTTCTATATTCGAATGTGTTTAAATTTCGAATCTCAAAACAGTTGAATGTATTAGGATTAATGTTATTGTTTAGTCACAGCGTCGATTAGAATCTGTCAGGTTACGTACGAAAATGAATCTTTCTAAGGAAAATGTTCGTGCAATAATTTTCTACAACTTTAGAAGAGGCCTGACACGGCTTCAGTGTTTTGAAGAGCTAATATCTGTGTTCAGGGATGAAGCCCCATGTCTGCGGACTGTCGAACGCTGGTATTTATAATTCCAGCGTGGACATACTAGTGTTAGTGACAAATCTCGCGAAGGTCGCCCAAAATCTGCATTCACTGAAGATAACATCATTGGAGTGAGACAACTAATTCTCGAAGATCGTCATGTGACGTATCGAGAGATAGAGGCTCTATTAGGCATCTCAGGGACAACCATTCAGAAGATCTTGCATGAAGCGCTTGGTGTAAGAAAGCTAGTTTGCCGTTGGATACCGCATCTGCTTTCCGACGATCACAAGGCGGCCCGCGTCAGATGGTGTAAGAAAACTCTGCAAAGGTTCAACCGAGGAGAGTCAAATCACGTCTACGACATCATCAGTGGTGACGAATCTTGGATCTATGCCTACGATCCTGATTCCAAACAACAATCTACAATCTGGGTCTTTCAAGACGAGCCAAAGCCGACTAAAGTTGTTCGTTCTCGAAGCACTTCAAAGAAGATGGTGGCCACGTTCGTTAGAAAAACCGGCCATGTTGCGACTATTGCACTTGATGATCGTAGAACGGTTAACGCAGAGTGGTATACCACAGTTTGTTTACCACAAGTCATCGCCGAACTTCGAAAATCTAACTCAAAGCGACGCATCATCCTGCACCACGACAATGCAAGTTCACACAGCGCTCGTCAAACGATTGAGTATTTGAAGCAGGAAAAAGTAGAAATTCTTGACCATCCTCCATACAGTCCTGACCTAAGACCTAACGATTTTTTTACATTTCCTAAAATTAAGAAAAGTCTTCGTGGTCAAAGGTTCCAGTCCAGTGAAGAAGCAGTCGACGCTTTCATGTCAGCCATTTTGAACACCCCCACTTTAGAGTGGAATAAATGTTATAATAACTGGTTTGAGCGAATGGAAAAGTGTATTAAGCTACGTGGTGAATACTTTGAAAAACAATAAAAAGTACTATAAGGTTCTAGTTGTGTTTTTTTCTTCAAACGACAAAACTTAAAAGGCATCCCTCGTAGGTAAGTACTTATGTAGTGTAAGTATTGTAGAATGTGGAGACTTAACAATAAAAAAAAGACGTGTGGCACTCGGAGACTGCCGCGGTAAAGCTATTGCATAGCATTTTTAATCAACTTATGCAATTATAATTATTTATTTATTTTATTTATGTAGTATTTTTTTTCCATTGTTTTTTTTTCTTTGATATTAATTCAAGTTACACTTTTTGAGCGTGGTGACCGATAAGAAAACATTTTTTTTTCTTTTATTAAATAAATGAGAAGTTAATATTGATCAAAATATTTTTATTATCTTACAATACATGTAGGTTATTCAGGAATATTTATCATTGAAACTATAGGTTTATGGTAACTGAAATAAGAAACATAAGTTTGAGACTTGATATCTTCTAAATATCTGGAATACACCGCGTCAATGGTGGTCCCATATTTTGTTGTGGATTCTTGTGGATCATTATTCATTTTCAATTCAATATTTTCGAAAGTTGTCAACCGCTCTGATTTTTTATCAGCAAAGTTGATGTTGAAATCGCCACCCAAGATAAGTGGAAATTTATTACCATTTGTACCAAGTATTTTCGACCCTTCTTCAGTGTACTCCAGTAAAGTACGATGAATAAAATGCTCTACCTCGTCTAATTTTGGATTCGGAGAAATGTAAATTGCTACCATGACTATGTGTAGGCCATTTCATTAGCACGCACAAATATCTCCAACAAATGAGCTCCTAACATTAACATCGCTAACGTGTGCAATATTTATTTCAATATTCGGAGTCATAACATTAGTAACATTATTATTATTTTGGTAAATAGCTACCCCACCTTTTGGAACAGTATCTCGTTTGAATTGAACAATACAATTGAAATTAGGTATTTCACTCGGATTATCAGGCGTCATGCAAGTTTCGGTAAGAAGTAACACATTTGTTTGCCTCGTAACTGAATCTTATAAATCGTATTTGTGACTATTTACACTTTGGCAGTTGAAAGTAATTATTGAAATGCCATTTCTATTACTAATGAAATCTACACTTTGAGCTATCGTCTGAACACTATTTAAAAGCAGTCTTTTGAATTCTTAATAAATCTTGCTTAATAAATCTTCAGGAACATTGTCCAATCAAAGAAGAATATGAGCATGTGGGCTACCACGATGTTGAAATTCTATTCTTTTGAAATAATGTATTACTCTATATTTTCCGAATGGACTTCTTTTCTTTGATTGCAAAACTTTTAACAGACTATTTACCATTTTATTGAAATAGATAGCACAAGTTACGGCATCTTCATTCACAAGTTGAGCTTGGAAATTTCAGATGAGTTTTAGCAGACATGAGTTACGTGCATAAGCACGTTACTCATGTCTGCTAAAACTCATCTGAAATTTCCGCTCCATCGTTTTTCAATTTGTACGATAATTTCAACAAATTATCCCAGCCAGTTTTATTGGCGCTAAGAGTCATAAAAGCAGATGGTGGCCCTAATTGCCTGACATATTTTTTGCGATCTGACCAAAACCAAGCAGAATTTGGTATGCAGCGAAGAAATGCGAGATTTGTTTCTAAACAATTATTTATATATTCTTCAGTTTGAATGGTCTCTTTCGTGATTGAAGTACCTTGTCCAACATGCCTAAACGCAACATTGACACATTTACTAACTCGCAACCTCATAATTTTAGCAGCGATGTATAAAAGGTGTTGTGGGTCAGTAGCACGCCTATCAGTTTGCCGAAGTTCGCTGGTAGCTTGCATAAATGGAGTAACAATAACACCATCTCTGTATATTCGAAAATGACCGCCGTAGATTGTCGGAAAAGATAGTTCTTCCGCATGTTCATCCATTAAAATACTGACTGGCCTGTTATATTCACCGGGTGCTAGACTCAAAAAATAATCATAATTCCACAAAAGAGTTTGCTGCTGCGCAACTAAATTGTCTTCAATTGGCACATGTTCACTTATTTCGAAGTACGTTCATTGCCGGTAAAAAAAATTCAGCGATTTTAATGTCATGATAAATATAAAGAAGCGTAGATACTAAATACGACAACCACTGTTTAATTAGGCTCTTATTAATGAGCCCGTGGACATAACTAGTTTTGTGAATCAACTTCTTTTTCAAATGCACATAAAAGCAATGGTCATCTTCAATATTTCTTGGCAATTGGGAATTTGAAAAAAAAAAATTGTTTTTTTTTTTCATGTATTTTGAAACTTTATTAATAATAATATTGATATTTAAAGCAAAAACAAAAAAAAAAAATTCAATTAATTATATTCAATTAAAAACTGATAGAATTTAAAAAAAGATCACGTGACTATAAACGCGCCATGCTTGGTCACGTTATAGTTGTGACGTCATAATGTTATAGCTATTTAATAACAGTACAGCGTTAAGGGCTATTACACGTGACTAGACTTTTGAATTATTGCGATAGTAAAAAAAATAAAAATGTTTTGTTATAAAACTTATATATGATCTTGCCATTTAACACATTTTTTTTTTTCAAATTCCCAATTGTCTCACCATTGTATTAACTTCGACAGGAACATTAATTATCTGGCCATAAATACTCTCAGTCTACGAATCTGCATGAACAGTATTCTCGGTGAAATCAACCGTTGCTCGATAAGGTTTAACGTTGGTAAATGTGATGGACATGAAAGGTTTTTTTCTTTTTCCAAAGACGTATAACACGTAGAGCAGACTTGAACAAATTCACCAGGTATGTAATTCTAAAAAAATCAAATTCGTATTATCAAGATGTAGAAAGAAAAATATAAAGTGAATAATAAAAAAAAAAATTACCTGCCGTATTATTTTCAAAATACTTTCATGTTTACTGGTCGACATTTTCAAGTCTCTTTTCCACCATAGTCTGTCGCAAATAATACAAGAATGACCAAATGAATTACTCGTAAATTCTTTATAAAAATCAATATGACTTGTACCGTGTTTACGATCATATGTATAAACTGGAATAGTACCATCAACAATAAAAGCCATAATATTTTCCCAATTCGATCTTCTCTATCAATCTCAATTTCATTTTCATGATTGTAATGGTTATCTTGGGTAGGATCTTCATCATAATTGTCATGCAATAGTTGAATATTGGCATCAACATGGGCTTCATTTTGGGTAGCGTCTTGTATTGTCTCCAATAAATCTGATACTTCATAAAAAAGTGTGAAATGTTGTTCACGATTTACCAGTTATCAACCGCAAAATTTAGTTTACGACCATCTACTTACGAGTTTTCGACCACTTCCTAAAATGAGAGATTCCATGGCACTTATTTGTATCACTCTTCGAGTTTACGTGTATTTTAGTCAGAAATGGTGTTCTATAACGTTGAAGACACTTGTGATAAGTATTGAGGCATCGAATAAGCGTACAGCCTCATCAAAAGCCATCAAAGCAAGGTCTTCATTGAGCAGCATCTTGAAAAGATTGGCTGTAGTTTAGTCAGAGATTTGCCGCAGAGAGTCAGTCTGATGGGATTGGCATACACGCAAGATGTAAGGCTTGTTACCAAATGACCTTCAATTATATCTAGATTACTAAAACACTAAATTACCAAAGTGAAGAACAACGAACGGCAATAGAATGATCACTCGAATCCTTATCATATTCCCAAAATTAGCATTCATATGGTCTTCTATATCATTCCACACTGACTTTCTGTTTCAAAATTCACATATTTCCTTTTGTTGTATTTTGTTGTCTGTTTAGAAACTTTTAGATTACCTATATACAAAGATTGCATAACATCATCACGATACTCCCACAGTCATTTTGAATACTCCTTTAGATAGTCAATCTTAGGCCCAGGCATATTCATTAAGTTAGGGGGACTAAGTATTTGCAAAATTTGGCGTATCTTTGCCTGCATTTATTTTCGGTTCATGGTAACGATTATTTAGCAAATTAAGTTTTAGTCCATGCTTTATTCCCTCTGAGTTAGCATATCTAACCGAGGCCAGAAATGCTTGGCGATGGCCTGCCCTAATTCTAACCTGGCCATGGTCCCTTGCTCGCGGGGCAGTAGGATGAGCTGCTCTGCAAGTTGGCATGGGAACAACTTTGAAATACGGCCAACACTTGTGCTGAACAAGCCCGCCGTTGGTGAGTGGGTATCAGGTTTGTTATCAAACATGGGGAACATTAGAGATTCCACTTCTTAAAGATTGGCAGTCTTCTATTACCTAGCCAAAACAGACTGCAAACCAGAATTAAATGGAATTCACGTATTTTGTGCCATATCGCTATCGATGTGGGGAAACCATCGACAAGTGTGGGCACCATGAGAGACCTCTCATGTTAACAGAGCGCGGGGAGAATATCGCTGCCTTCGTGGCACTCTAACATTGTCATCCATCGGGCTCTTGCCACTAACTTTGCTGCTGTTTTAGAGCCTAATGTTATTTTGCGTGGTGGTGGTGGTGGGAGACCAATTAATGTTATGATGCTTATCCCTTATAAGATGGGGCAGGCTCTGTTATGAGTTGCAAAATGTGTCGATACCAGGGCAGCGTCCCACCAATGGAAGTCTAGCGTTAAAGCTAGGGGTTACCTTCAACCGCCGCAAATATTTCAATCTGATCTGATCTGATCAAGTTGTATAATGTTTAAGCCGTTTGAAGACTATGACATTTAAAGTGGCAAGAGGCCTTAAACCACTAAAGTAATGACTATAGTTCTGATAGCCAAAAGATAGCTTTTCAACGAGTCGAAAACTAATCAGGGCTATTTATAGCCTCCCAGTTTCCGAACACTTATTTTAATTAATTTTGAAAGAAATTTTAATTTTTTTTAATAGTATAATCTGAAGGAAATCATATGATTAAAGTTATTGGTTATTTCTACGATTTACATCGAATTATTTAGCTTTGAAATAAAAATGGTCGAGATCTGGTATACTCTCCATAGCTAGTTTCATTCTCGACCATGAGCGATTTACTGCATCTGTAGTTTAAAATAGGATGAGTCTTACTTGGTCGGAAATTAGCTATTAGAATGAACACAGCCATTAGGTTCAAAGCAATAAAATTGTTTTCTTTACTTCCCATACATAACTGAGTTTGAGAAACAACCCACTTAGACATGGATAAGCCGACTCCCGACCTCCTGGTCGCTAACTAGATTTTTTAAGAAAATGCTCGTCTAGTTCTGCTGCACCTGATAATACTAGTGAAATAATGAAAATTTAAGTAAAAGCATGGGTAGTCATCATATACAGACCATAATAAGGCTTAGAAAGAAGACACAAACCTTAAAACTATAGCAAACTAAGTAAAACTTACCCTGAAAGTTTCGGCGCGTCACTATTTTTTTTGCACAATTTGACGCTTTTAAGGCCTTTCTTTGGGCACCATAAACTAACATTTTTTTTGCCAATGAATCGCTTCCGCAATCAGGGAATTTTTTTACGAGTGCTTAGATAATACATTTGGGTACTACTATAACATTTTTTTAAGAATGTGCTAGTGTCAATTTGTTCTTTTTGTCCTTCGAATACAAAGATCCCCCTTAAAGGTCGCGAATTGGAAGTGGTCGACGAACTGGCGAACTTACCCTATGAAGTTGTTGGCTGTGAAATTGATTTTCCTGTAGCGTTACATTTTCTATATTTTCAACAGCCCTACCTTGCACGACATTCTCTTCATTTCTGCACAATTTTCGTCTTTTCCTGTGTAAAAAATGAGGAAAAAGTTAAATAATATTGAGGCATATACTACAATTTGTTTTTAAATATTATTAAATCAAATTACATATCCACGTATGATTTTTCTGCTTTACGTTGACGAAATTCCCTTTGACGTTCAGCATTTGTTTTTGGTACTTTTTTTTTTTCATCATTTTTCTTCAAATCTTTCTGACGCTGATAATATGCCCTTTGACGTTCACAATTTCTTTTTCTTTTTAGCTCTTTATGCTTTTCTTCTCTATAAAAAGAAAATATCTAGGTATAAATAATAGGTATCAATAATTAGGTATTAATAGTGTAATTACCAAAACAATTATACATACATATTCAGAACCTAAATTGAGAATTTAAACTATACGTGTGTGTGTGTGTGTGTGTGTATATAAAAGAGGGCTACTTTTAATATCGCTCATTTTAATATCAAAAATTTTGGTTATCTTTATAGCAGTATTATATATAAATTCACAAAACAAAAGACTATACTGCATTTGTGATAATAATAATAAAATGTATATAGAGTACTCACTCATTATCTTTCACTATTTTTTCGTGACTTTCTTCCTTAATAAATGCACTTTGTTTATTCATATTTAAAACACTTTGTACACAAATTATACGAGTACAGATATTCACTGTTGTACATAGATGACAGATACCTATACACCTATATACTTTCTCACAAACAGCTGATTACGTATTCGTCCGATTTCGGAGCAGCTCGTCTCGATTCGTGCGAGCTTCGTAGAGTCGTACGAAGTAAATACAAAGAGAAGGTGCCCTAACGCCGAAACCCTAAGCAGGCATGAGTCACCAGATTGCGGGGCGAAGAGGGGGATTACGCATGCGCAGTAACGCCGATACAACCGATGCCACGTATCACCGCTGTGTCGGTCGGAGTGGGGGGTGTTAGGTTATTTTCGTTACGGAATTTCTGGATTCGGTCTCCACGCTCAAGGCCCGCGATAGAAGCTATGCAATAGCTTAGTAGGCAGATAAGTACTTGCATCAACAAGTAAATAGTTAAGTACTTAAAAGTAGGTGTCTGCTATATACATGCTATGTTTGTACTACCTAGCTATAGATTTTTGGTGGCAAGGTTACCCATGAACATCACGGAATACTGTCATGTAGGTACCTATTTAATATCTCAATCTAGGTACATCATATCTCAAAAATAAATACGTCTTTATATCTCGAAGGAGTGGCCGAAAATATATACACTCACTAAATATCTAATAATACTCTCATGCGACGACGTCCTACCTAAGTCTCTGGACTCCTGGAGTAGCGAGCCAGTCAATTGCTAACCAGTTATAGGAAAAACTGTAATAACCCTTCCCTGAAAATTAAATCAGTTTGCCAAACTACAGGCTATCAACATTCCTGAAATCAGTACATACCTCAGAATAAACATCTCTCCATGAGAACGATTTGGCATCTAAATCCTCGTCATCTTGTTTATTGTCAGGTATTCCCAGCTTCCCAGTCTGAACACACGATGTGCAAAGGCATTCATCGTCAGTCTGCATGGATATATTGGTGAATACCCTTGAGGTAGCCTCGTTCATTGAGTCCGCATCAATCATGTTTATATCCACTTGAGTTGCAACATTTATCTTCAGACTTATGTTGGAAAGTTTATTTTCTACTTGCGATACATGATTTGCTTGCAATTTGCTTTTATCCGATCTATTGTTGCGATTCATTATAGATTCAATAATTAAGTAGTGACAAGTGACAAGACTTACGGCCAGCCTATAACTGCTAATATTTAATATAGAATCTGAAAAACCTTATAATTATTGATAATGAAAACTTTGATTCTGTGATGTAGGCACTAGTCATGCGGAAGGCGAAGCACTTGAAGAGTTTCTTCCTATAATAAAGTAGTTACCTTATTCAATGCGAATAAACGCCTATCACACATTTGAAGATTTTTTGCGTGCGTCTCCAAACAATGCAACGTGCCCCGTGGCCAGGCACAACCCCGCAAATAACATTTGCGGCGACAACCTCTGCGTTTGTTTTGCGACTTAATTGCGTCAAACGCGCATGAGGAAGTCGTTGTGAGCATAACACGATTCTTGGTAGACACCTGTATACACACATTATATATTTACAATTTATGATCTAACAAATGTTCAAATTATGGTTATTACGTGATTAGTGATAGTAGGTGAGTATGGATTGATAAAGTGTGTCCATGCTATTCTGAACATAAGGATTTGGTATCTGAGTAATATCACCTCAGCTCCAAACACTGAAGTGGGTAAGGATTGAAATATACTTAAGGATACTTCTTTTGAGGTAGTAATCAAATGTATGAAACCACTGAGGGTATTTTCCAAAACCTCCACCAAATTGAATGTGTCGACTTCTAGAGCGAATGAGTGCGTAGGCATCCTCGAGTATCGTATGTTAAGACTATTATCGTCATTTCTATTTTATGACTGTAATTTTGAAAAATAACTGGCGCTACGCATAGATGACTAAAAGAGATTACTTCTTCTTCTGTCTTTTAATCCTTTTAATCTTGTTTTTAGGTATTTCAGCGAGAACTGTTCAGTCTCTGAGTATTTCTTACAAAAGTACCTGTGATCCTCTGTGATTTCGTTAGTGCCAAGCAAGGTCCAGAATACTTTCCATGCAAGTAACAAATAGCCAGGGAAATATATATATACCAACACCGATCGCGTGCACTAGCGTCATAACATGTCACGGTGACAGAACGTATAGTAATATTGACATCTTATTATCATTTTCTGCCAGTACCCACTAATCCTGCATATGAAGGCATTTATACACTTCTCACAAATCTATAGCTAGTTGCTAGGCAACCTATCTCAAGGTCTTCCACACCAAAGAGAATACAATACTTGTTCCACACGTCATGAAGCCACCGCCGGCTTGTCGAGACGCTCGTGATGCGCCCGAAATTAGTCAGTGCTTTGAGTGTCAAAGGCTCATTCCTCAAGCACTCATACCTAGGTACAGTATGTACTAATCGCGGATACAATGTCCCACAAACGGTCGGTTATCGCGCAAATAACATCGTATGACACTGTGTGACCAGCGATAAGGGGATCAGTAGAAACGGTGTCATTATTCCGGTTACAAGCGTTTGTTCCTAGAGCCACGTCACGGACCTTGATAATGTGGAATTAATAACTGTGACCTGGATGTAACTGTCACGGCTGCATGTCTTTTGTCACGGATTGTGCCGCACCAAGGCGCGAGGCGCGAGACGTAAGGAACTCTAGCATACTCTAGCAATGAGACAATACTAATCTAATAGTTCGAGGGACAAAATAAGTCTTTCACCCGAGGTAAACACTGTGCTTTTCATTACGAATACAGGAAAGTAAAAATAAAAACAGAAATTGGCTAAAGAAATAATACAAGGAAGTATGAACAATACTCTCAAAGAGAATACAATACTAATACTCTACAACTCGAAAAACCTTAGACCATTTATTTATTAACACCTCTCTGCGAAAAACAAAATAAAGATCAGATTGCCGCCTATTTTGTTTTTTTTTCGTTGGCCTGCCAACTTTGTTATTTAGCCTATATTTTTCATTTTCATCTTTAAATATTTTGCCCAAATCTATGTTATTTTAAAGAAATTGTTGAAACTAAATTATAATGAAGTAATTTAAAAATATATATTATTTAATTAATACTTAACTTTATGTTATTTCAATTTTACATCGTGCTGTAATGTAGAAAAAGTTTGAACATGGTTCCATAGAAATGTGAAAATGGAGCTAATTTTTTTTATAATTTGACAGCTGTCAGTTGAAAGCGATTCTCCCGGGCCGGAAAAGTATTACTTTCAACCCGCTCCACAGGCAACTTCAGACCTACTTTCAGAGTATGAGTAATGAAAAACCTTTTTTAACCCTACCTTAACCTTAACAGTTTTGCGTAACTAAACCTGTGTGTATCGACCATCAAAACGTCATAAACTGATTCCCATTTAACAAAGGCAACATAATCTCCTATGCCAAAATAGTACATTGTTACATGAGTGGTGAAAGTTACTTATTTTGTCCCGAGACGGGGTTTGGCGCCTGAGCGTAGCGAGGGCGCTAATAGTTCGAGGGACAAAATAAATCTTTCACCCGAGGTAAACACTGTGCTTTTCATTACGAATACAAGGAAAATAAAAATAAAAACAGGAATTGGCTAAAGAAATAATACAAGGAAGTATAAACAATACTCTACAACTCGAAAAAAAAAAATCGGATTGCCGCCTATTTTGTTTTTTTTTTCGTTGGCCGGCCAACTTCATTATTTAGCCATTATTTTTCATTTTCATCTTTAAATATTTTGCCCAAATCTATGTTATTTTAAAGAAATTGTTGAAACTAAATTATAATTAAGTCATTTAAAAAAATATATTCTTGAATTAATACTTAACTTTATGTTATTTCAATTTTACATCGTGCTGTAATTGAGTGACTGTAGAAAAAGTTTGAACATGGTTCCATAGAAATGTGAAAATGGAACTAGTTATTTTTTTATAATTTGACAGCTGTCAGTTGAAAGCGAAACTCCCGGGCCTGAAAAGTATTACTTTCAACCCGCTTCTCAGGCAACTTCAGACCTACTTTCAGAGTATGAGTAATGAAAAATAAAATAATGCCTTGAAAACAGTTTATGAGTTCCGAAGCTGAAATGCCACATTCAACAAATAAAACAAACTTATGCTATCTCTCTTGAACTGCAAGTAAGTGAAAATTTGAAAATACCCAAGGCTTTCCTTGAGACATAACAAATGGAAAACAGTTTATCTGTTCAGCGGTAAATTATAATATCCTAGGCGTAAGTTATAATAGAACTAAGACCACCGAGTACCCAGTACAACTCAACTATCAGGGCTACTTAATTTTGACGCGCCACATAAAACAGATACTTAAATAAAAACGTCTCAAACAGCTAAGTGGTGCTTCAGCAATTGGGTCGCCTTTCAGCGTTTACCTGTAAGCTTTCAAAGTGTGCCTCCTTACATACCTACCTTTCGCTCCTCCACCTACAGCGAGTCACTCACTACAGACAGGTCGGCACCTGCGCGGCACGCGTGCCAAATGACGCCACGATGTCACGCCAGACGTGATGCAATCGCGTGAAATAGATAGCTATTGACGTTCAATGGAGGAAACAGTGCGAGTATTTATCCGTTACTTATAACCGACATTTTTTAATTACGTAAGCAGATTTATATTCCATGACGGAAGACACACTTCTAACAGAAATTTTATAATAATTACCCTTTCCTTATTGATGTTGTCGACCTGCTTCGTTGGCCTAAGGGTTTGACACCAGATTTCAAAAAACGAATCTATGAGCAATTACAATTAACTGAAAGTGTGCGGAGATAAGTAAAATGAAGTAAGCTGATAGTCTTATTTCTCCAGATACTTCTGTCCCCCCATTAGATCATGCAAAGCGGGTGGAAAATTTCTGGGTCATGCAAATTCAGCTCAGACTTAATAAGTCAGCGAAATGAATATAACTATTCTGCTTACTCTTTAGGAATATAGGCGTGATGGTACTTGTTAATATTATTAGACACAACCAGGCATTCTGGGGTATGTAGACCACCAAAGGATTTACGGATGTCAATTATTTTGAAATCCTGGTATTTTCAAGCATTCAGGTACCCTTGCTTCCGTTCATTTATTACCTGCAATCGGAAATGACTCCTACGTCACCACCGCATCCTCAACCATTGACATTTTCATACGAATGTCATTACGAGTCAATATTAATTGAGTCACAAACCGCATTATGTCGGTCTCAGCGAAAATGAAACCATGACTCATTGTGGAAGGTAATAAAATCGATTTGTTATCAGTACTACGTGTTTCAAGACACGAATTACGCGGAAATTTGTGAAAGGAGAGTTCGACGGATTGGTTTGCTGCACTAGCAAGAAGATAGTTAAATTTGAGCGCCAATGATCGATAACATGAGTAACTTCTGGAAACATATGTATTTTATTTTGCACATTTCAAGTTAATTTCAATGAGAATCTGTCCCGCAGCAGACTGCAGGTGATCATGACTTACAACTACATTTGGTGTGTTATTGTGAAGAAATATATAAAAATACTAGCTGTCCCGGGAAACATTATTCTGCCATATAAATGATTTCTAGGTATGAAAAATAGATGTTCGATTCTCAGACCTACCGGATATACACACAAAATTTCATGAAAATCGGTCGAGCCATTTCGGAGGAGTTAGGCAACAAACACCGCGATACGAGAATTTTATATATTAGACTAGCTGTGCCCCCCGACTTCGTCCGCGTAGTACGTAACACGTACTACGCGGTTTAACGTAACAAAAATTTCGGGATTATCGGGATAAAAAGTATCCTATATGTTAATCCCGGTTATAAACTATCTGCGTTCCAAATTTCATCCAAATCCGTTCAGTAGTTTTTGCGTGAAGGAGTAACAAACATACATACATACATACATACATCCACACTCACAAACTTTCACATTTATAATATTAGTAGGATGATTATAGCACTGATAAAATATTTTCACCATGCGGTTTGGTAACATAGCTGCAGGAAAACTAACCAAATAGTATGGTTGGAATAAGCCAAAAATAAACTCTTCTATCTACCCAGTATCCATGATAGCTAAGTATTAACCTTAAAAACCTTTATCAGTTGTTTAGTTAACGGCAATGACTCATTAGTCATACTTCTGACGAAACAAGCCCATGTGCAGTGAAGTTATTTCATCATCATCCTCAATTTATATAATCTTAATTGGAACGTTTGCGCCCTTTATCATACTTCTTTACACATAACGGAATTAGGAGGTATAAGAGAGTATAAGCGTTCGTTTTGTTTGCTACTATGTTGTTTCTAACCTACCCACCCACGTTGTTTAGACTAGTCTAAGAAAATTCTTCTTTAGCCTAGAATTCTCCTAATATTATTAACTGGCTGTGCCCGCGACTTCGTCCGCGTGTAATTTAACTTAACAAAAATTTCGGGATTATTCATCCCCCATTTTATCCCCTTGGGGGTAGAGTTAATCAAAATCCTTTCTTAGCGGATGCCTACGTCATAACATCTACCTGCATGCCAAATTTCAGCCCGATCCATCCAGTGGTTTGGGCTGTGCGTTGATAGATCACTATGTCAGTCAGTCACCTTTGAGTTATATATATTTAGATGGAAAGTAATAAAGGAAAAAAACCCTCGTGAATATAGCTGCAACTGATTATGACCCGAATTTCCATCGCGCTGTGGGGAGTGTGCCCGGTTAGTTGGCAACAGCTTCGGCTACTGGCCCCAAGGCTCAAAATACCAGAGCGGTAAATGTGGATGCGCTACAGTGTCCCTACACATCTGCCTACCTCTTCGGAAAGTAAAAGCGTGATGGTGTATACTAATGTCCGCTTAAAATCTATCTACTTTAGCTACTACTCAGACTAGGATATGGATAGGAACCAGTCATCATACTTTAATAACTTCTGTCCGTCTCTAACGACTATCTAACTTGTTAATGGCGAAAATATGACGTTACTTTTTAACTGAAATTCCGCTATCGGGTATTAACCACTACCTGCGTGTAGCATCCATTTATGTGCATAACGCCACCTGTAGGTAAGGTAGGTAAGTATTTTATATTTAACTGGACGTCGGAAATTTCCAGGAATATTGCATAATTCATGAGTAAGAGGTAAACCAAAATCCCAGTAAGTATATGTACCGAATGGGAAAATCAGGGAAACAATAGGTCCGAGAAGGCAAACCATTGTTGTTGTGAATTAAATTTTTTGGTATTGAGTAACTTTTAGAAATAACCTCTCTGTAGGCGGCCATCCTTGTTAAAATTACGAAGTGGACTGTTGTGGTAAGAATGTATTTCTTTAGAGAAGCTTAAGCTCAATTTTATCGTAAACGAGAAGTCTCCAATGTCCTCAAATAGCAGTTGATTTTAGCTAGTACAATCATTTAGATTAGTTGGAGTTGCTAACAGGGCTACAAGTAGTCAAAGTGTTTATTTTGGTTAGGCCTACGGGGACACTCATTAATTGTCTTTTTTACATATTTTTCTTATATCTACAACCGGATCGGAACATGACCTCGACTGAGAAGATCCGGCAAGAAACTCAGCGGGGGTTTCGACTTTTTATATTTTGTATCTTTTTATTTTATCGCCAGTTGCTTATTAAATCATTATGATATAACCGCACATTAATTGCTCTTTCAATCTTATTTAATAAAAACAATTCTAACTACATAATAATATACAGGTCACAAAAGGAGGTGGTTATACTGTAGCCATAGGTATATTGTGGGATAGCTTCCAAAAAGTAGGGTCATCAGTGTCACCATCAATTCTTTTAGCTCATTGTAAAATTCCGTATGTTCAGCGTGCGCACGCGCACGTGAGTAATCCCGACATTTTTGCTAACCGTCCGCAGTAAGCAGTGCGTTAGTCATCGCGATCTCGTGTTACCTAGTTATGTTGTGAAATTCAGCGAAAATTCTAGGAGACCCGACGATGCTGGTTTAATTTTAGGAAGCCGGAACTAAGTAGCTAATACATATTTAAAACAAGCCGGTACTTAACTAAAAATGTTTTACTAATGCACAAATAATCATCAGAGTAGTTTAAGTAGACGTATTTTCAGTAGTTACTTACTAGTTATGTGGGTTATGGACAAACATTTATTAAGAAAAAGTTGGTACCTACCCATCACAAATGAGGATTCGTTACTACGACCGTAGGTATCTCAGACATTATCTTATAAATCAACGTTATAACCAACCAAATATGACCCCTCCTGCGGTGAGCTGCCCCACCCCATGAAGGGGTCCCATCTTTACGACCCCCATTAACTGATGCTCTCGTAAAACACATCTTAATTAAACCCACTGTTTAATGATCAGTATGAAATGTTGAGTTTCTTGAAAGCCTGGCAGTCGTAAATGTAACCTTACAGGATTGGTTCTTATTACTTCTAAAAGGACCTCTATATATTGCGTGATTAATTGAACACGACAAAAATATACTTAATGATAAATGGGATCAAGCACTGTGTGTGAACTATGAAGCTCTGCATCAACGTCTCAAAAAGGCTGACATAGTAGGTCATTAATATGTACGTAGAAATAATGGTAATTGGCACCCTATTTCTAGCATTAAATCTAAATATATGAAATGCTCTCAGCAAGGTTATAAATTAGTGATGTGACTTGATCGAAAAAATTAATGCATAAACTGACAAATTAAATAGTAATAAAATAAACATAATTCGAACAGTCCAAAAAATAATTTAAATCTCAGTTGATTGATTTGACTTTGTGATGAAATGCCTCCAAATGATATCATAATATTATGAACAATATTACTATCAATAATTTTTATGTCCAAATCATAGCAATCTTTATGTGAAAATTATCTTTGGAAATGTTTACCTACTTCGTAAATAATTTTAAAATTAATTAAATGCTTAGCAGATGTCCTTGGAACCAAATATGGTTTGCCATACGTGACATTAAAACGAACAAATATTGTGAAACACGATTGTGCTAATTAACATTTTGTTTTTGTGATATTGTTATCGGAATTTATATATTATGTATTTAAATTATTTAAGAGAAATTGAGACGAGACCAGAATTGGAATACTTATAAGAATAAGTGATCCATTTAAAAAAAAACCTTAATTTTGTCGAAAGACAATAAGCTCTTAGCTAATCCTGTTTTTAATTATGCTTTTTGAGTTAAAGTTAATATAATTGGATAATTAAAATGCCTATCAGTTGGTATATAAATAATACGTAGGTATGCAATACTGACAAAATATACCCAAATATTGCGTAATGCGAATAATTAATTGTGCAGGATTGAACAAATAAATAAAATGGGGAAAAGCGCAACGGAAATCGTTTGATAAGCAATAATCGAGCACGTTATACTTACCTACCGTGCGCTTGTTGTATGACCAGCCTGTTGGCCACGGCTGCAAATGAAACTGATGAAAATTATTAGTGGAAAGAAATATACCCACCACACCATGTAACAGAATAACGATATCCCCAGTAGATAGTCATTGACGCTTGGTGCATTCAGAGAGGCTTTTTATTTATGTTCCCTAAGAAAGTATTCGCAATGTTCATGTAGCTTCAAAATGTTCCAGCTAGTCCATGTAACATAGCCAGTATATCATTTCCACAGGGTGAGCGCGAGCTATAAAGCGGTGCGAGTGCGACGGTGCCGCCACCTGCGCGCAGGGAGACTCGTAAATTCTCGAGTCATTTGTGTGATTGTCGCATGGGGTCGAGCAGACCACCGATTTTGTCAGGCAATTATTTTAAGGGTGTAAAATTTATACAAGAAATGTCCATTAGACCTAAAATGAAGCCAAATATGTCTACCGAAAACTATTTAGGTAATATTCAAACTTTGAAATTATTTTCATTGAGTTAAGTAATTAACACTATTGGTAATACACACATAAATAAAAAACTTGATCCTAAGCTTTCATCAAATTTTTAACGCTGGCATTTTTTCATGGCGTTATTAGCAAAAGTTAACCCATCATGGTTATTTTATTTTGGCAATATTTCATATGTGAATTAGCTGGCTTAAGACCTGACTAAGGATGGTATTAATAAATCTACGTAGCGTACCTACTTGTACGCTCCTTAAGATAATAATGATTTAGTATTGGAATGTAATTTTCAAGATCGTTTTCAGAGAAAGATCGATCGATTGTACCTAATTGATGCCAAAAACGCGGCGTTTCCCCCGCCCGTCTGTTAATCCCCTGAAACCCCGGGCCCTTCCCCTTGAATCCCGCCGACTCATCACGGCATCCCGCTGCAGCCAGCGGGCGAACGCCCACGCAGCGCGAGGGTCGTCAAAGAAGGAATCCCAGGTAACGCTAATGAGATGCCAGTTTAGACAAGACGGTAAATGAAAATGTGTGTACTAATTCTGTTGGACAGAACTTACAACTAAAATTGAACCCAAAAATATAATGTTGCTCATGAATTATGGACATAGGAAGGCTTAATCTATACAAATAAATAAAATTGGAGTGTCTGTTTGTAATATCAAAATAACACCTTTTCACTAAATGCATATGAAAGAACATAAGATACCTATAGCAAAAACGCGAATAAAAAAAATTTTGTCTGTCTGTCTGTCTGTCTGTCTGTCTGTCTGTCTGTGTGTTTGTTCCGGGTAATCTCCGAAACGGCTGGACCGATTTCGACGGGACTTTCACTAGCAGATAGCTGATCTTATAGCGGGTAACTTAGGCTACTTTAATTTTAGAAAAACAATTAGGGTTCCGCGTAAAAAAATAAAAACACTTGAAATCAAAGAGTATCTCCGAAACGGCTGGACCGATTTTGACGGGACTTTCACTGTTAGATAGCTGATGTTATAAGCAGTAACTGAGGCTACTTTTATTTTAGAAAAACAAAATTTAAAAAATGGGTCCTGTCGCGCGGGCTCAGAACGAGGGACCGGGCTTTATTGTTAAGTTAAATTCCACGCGGGCGAAGTCGCGGGCTCAGCTAGTGGAGAAATGTAATGGAAAAATGGTAAACCAAGCGTGTAATCGAATGTATGGAATGTTGTTATCATGCCAGTTGTGATCTCAAACAGATGGCAATACATTTATTTTGTAGCGTTGCGTTGAGTCAAGTACCTATAGTTTTTGTACCACCACAATTATAGTAGTATGTTGGAAATACAGTTCGAATGCAGTAGCGGACGGTGAAATCCTGACATTTACTTTAATAACCAACAATCGGTAGCATTACAAGAATAATTACATCCCCAGCTTAGCGCATGCGAGTGACCTGAGCTGATCTCATAGAAAGTCCTGTCCGACCAGTTTTTGTCGCGGCAATTCGCAACCTAGACAGGCACCACATCTAGAAATGGAAAGTGACGGTGACGATGTCGTGAGAAATGGAAGGGGCAAAGGGGAGTACTTATGTAAATTCCTTTGAGAATACATCACAACTTGACAAAAAAGGCATTTTTATATAATAAATAAATGAATTTCGCCAGAAAATACCAACTGTATGATCCCAAACTAAGCTAAGCTTGTACTATGGGTATCGGTAATGAACTAGAGACGATCCCAATGACACCCAGACCAGGGTAGATTACAAGCCGAGTGCAAGTGGCCTTCATTTGCAAAAACCTTTTTAAGGGTGTTGGATAAAGTGATGCAGACAAAACATGTACTTAGCTCCAGGATATGAAATGACGTCTTCACCTTATTCAATGTATGTTTTGTTTTGTCTCAATCAATCGTCACACTTTATTATCAAGTTACCGTCTTCGCCGTTATAAATACAAGTGCATCCCTTTGACGTCAGGCCCCTATGACATACGTGGCTGAGAGAAATAAACCAACTACACTAGATTACGCCAATAATCGTTACTTCGATTATTGGCTAATAGTTTTTTCTTAATAATAAGTTAATTGTTTTTTCTAAAGGTTACTAGCGATGGCACTACCTACTTGTCCCATAAGCCCGTTGAACTTAGCTTATAGGTACTAATTGCTTGGCTTATATTAGGAGTGGGTTCACATATGGTATCAATATAAATACCGTAGGTACCATACCTCATATACCTACCTAGGTACCTTCAAGTTATATGCATTTTTATTGAGCCAATCATACCTAGTACACAAAGAAAAAATCTATCTTAGCTGCATTATTCCGCACGTGTGCCGGTGCCATCAAACCCCCTCTCTCCTCAGATGAGCATAGCAACAACGGCACATCGATCTGACTCGATTGCCGTTAATCGAATACGGATTGTGATCGTTGCAAAACATTGGTTCGTCAGAATCGGATGTTTTGTAAACCACTCGTTGGTGGGGCCGTTGCTTTTGGTTGGAGGCTTCTAGTGTTACTATGAGCGGAATAGGAATATGCGAGTGGGTCAGTCAGTAGATCCTACTAATAATATAAATGCGAAAGTTTGTGAGTGTGGATGTATGTTTGTTACTCTTTCACGCAAAAACTACTGAACGGATTTGGATGAAATTTGGAACACAGATAGTTTATAACCGGGATTAACACATAGGATACTTTTTATCCCGATAATCCCGAAATTTTTGGTAAGTTAATTACTACGCGGACGAAGTCGGTGGGCACAGCTAGTATATATATTAGTGATATGCCCATGAAGCCACAGCGCCACGCGGACGAGGTTTTTTTATTAGTGATTTCAGTTTCCCTTTTTAATTTAAAAAAATGTATTTGATTACCTTAGATTTAATTAAATTTGAACAAATAGGTACAATTGGTACCTATAGAAAGTACCGGTATCGATATTAATCATTTTGTTGAAAATGTTAATAAAACCACTGGGTCTGGCGCATTTTGACCCGACGACGCATCTCATCCGTTGTACCTATACCTAATATACTTAAGAGTCATCGCATCCAAAGCAAGAGCTTCAAAGAAATTAGAAACTCATTTCTTGCGGTTACTAGGTATTGAACCCAGGTGTATAAATAATACCTAGAACTCTGTGTAAGCAAGTAATTCCTGTAAAATACTCGAATTATTTTTTGGGGTAATATTCCTAGGCCTGGTTATACTAATATGTGACTGATAATACCGACCAACTCGGTGTCTCTATGATGTTAGGTATTAGGTAAATAACTAGCGGCTGCCTGCGTGTGACTCATCCATTTCCTGTCGCTGTAATCGTCGTGATATATGTATTGCACATAATACCTATAATGTAAATGAGAATAATTATTCAAACTGCAACTGATGTTAAGAATATACGTTATTGTGTAATAATACCTATCGGTTTTGTTATGCTGTGGAGAGGGTGCAGAAGGTCAACTCCTATAATATCAGTCTCTATTCTAATGTTATAATTATTAGTCTACTGATATATAATTCTAAATCTAACAAATTAAGTAAGTAGGCACCTACCGATTTAAATTATTGAATAATATATTTAACCAGTGAAATAAAAATAGTTATTATACTTAGTACATTCAAACTCAATTATTCAAAGTACATA
This sequence comes from Notodonta ziczac, assembly GCA_918843915.1. Lineage (NCBI taxonomy): Eukaryota > Metazoa > Arthropoda > Insecta > Lepidoptera > Notodontidae > Notodonta > Notodonta ziczac. The sequence goes on from OU974053.1 coordinate 353,681, forward strand.
GACTCTTTTTTACCAACCAAAGCAATTTAAAACTGGAAGCAGCCACTGAAGTGGATTTACTGGCGTCTATTTTATACTTGCTGCATGAGTCACAGTGAAAACTTGTGGTAACATGTTCAACGAATAAATATCTGTAGTGACGTAGATTAGATACCGCGTCCGATAGTAACCACATCATCGTCACCCGTTGCTATGTTAAAATTAAACCAAACTCAGAACGGGTACCTCACTATTTTTACAATAAAATTAACCATAAGAAGCCAGGACGATTCAAGCATCCTAAGGAGGAAGCGAAAGAGGTTTGTCAGGATCGTAGCCTGTGGCAATCAGAGCGCTCCCGGCCAACCAGTGTGGTAACCGAGACTGGCACTGGCATTTTATTTAAATGGCTATTCTAATTGATCATTACTCACTCAATAAATGAGGTTATATCGGGTAATGCAGACTTGAAGATTCTAGAATGCACACAGGCAGGCAGTCACGTAGGCTCAGAATAATTATCGCCTAACGACCTCACCAATCACATTACTGTGCGTAGGTATAATGTCGCCTACAATTTAACTTCATTATTAATAACATTAGTAAATTAACAGATAACTTGTTTAGTAGGTATTCAGACGGAAAATTAGTAAATGTTCTATTTTAATCACTTTCTGTCCCTTACGTAGCTGGGTATATAGATTGTTTTTCCTAAATCAGATTTTCCTTCATGATCCTGATAGAAAATGGGAGGTACCTTCTATGCAATAACTTCAAGTTTGAACCCTTATTATCCATTTAAAGTTCTGGGATATGTTACGTAAAGTGTTTATGCCTATTAGAAAAAATATTGTTAACTAAATACCCAAAAGTCTGCCAGGAAAGGCAATAAGCTCACTCCCTATTAAATCAAGATGTTATGATTTATAAATAATCCAAGTTTAGGATCTGATTCTTAGCGAAACACGAGTGTGTTTGTGCCTGTTTGCAGAAAAGAAAACAATGATGTGTGTCGTCAGTATGAGGGCAGTCCGTACGAGTAGTGGGTACACACAACAGATATAGATTTACATAGATAACGCAAATGCATGTACAGGTACTTCGCGTACTACCAACCTTGACGCTTGGTCGGGGTTTCGCCCCGACCAAGCGTCAAGGTTGGTCGCCGTTAACTTGCATTCCACGCGACTACAGATATAAAAAAGATGACTATGAGCGAGATAATCGCTCGAGAGAATCGTAGCGGGCGGAGGGGCATCGGCGGCATCGGTGTCTTTGAATCGGTTTGGATTTCCCGTCACTAATGACGTCACAGTAGGTGTTAAAAATTGGGCACGCTTAGTTTCAATACAAATCGTGATACTTGCGTTATCTATGTAAATCTATATCTGTGGTACACACAGTGTTTTAAGAAATATTATTTTAAAAAATATTTAACATTCAATGCACGATGCATAATCCTGCCATATCAGCTTATACATAGGTGTATGGAAAAGGCGCAATGTACTTTAAAATTTCACCAGCGTTACGCGCATAGCAACAGCCAACTGCAGTGAGTCAACGCGTCACAGCGCACGTGCACACAGTAGTGCAACTTGACTGACACGTATGGTGGAAACGTGACAGATATCAATAGTCATAATTTTTATCAGTTTTTCATTAGCTACAATTAATCGCTACCTAGTTTTTATGTTGAGTTAGTATACCACTACGTATCTAATATTAATCAAGTTGGTTTAGATCTAAGCATACTTACTTAAATTATAAATAAAACTACGAAGGTATCTCGCGTTTTTTAAGCCAGCTATGTGGGTTTATATTTGTTGGATATGCTCATGAAACACCGTTAATCCTCACATTAAAATACACTAAATAACTAAATATTCACAACATAATAAGTCCATAAATTCGTCATCCTTTCAATTATACTGCATTACCAGCAAGTAATTAAGATTATGAAAGATAGAAAGGACTTGTATTACTGCGTTGTCTGTTACTATAGTTCGAACGCGCACGCGCAACGTGAGGTCTTGCTTAGCGGCGGAACACTTGCGTTGCGTCATCGCCTTTGTCTAACTTTTTGTACGTGCGAAGAACATGGGGTGAGCAGAGTTCTAAGATGAACTTTTTATTATTACCGTTAAGTATTAATTAATGACACAACATAGGTAGGAAATTTATATAACACTAGCTGAGCCCGCGACTTCGTCCGCGTGGAATTTAATTTAACAAAAAGCCCGCTCCCGCGTTCTGAGCCCGCGCGACAGGACCCATTTATTTTGTTTTTCTATAAATTAAAGTAGTCCCGTCAAAATCGGTCCAGCCGTTTCGGAGATTACCCGGAACAAACATACAGACAGACAGACTAACATTTTTTCAATTGCGTTCTTGCTATAGGTGTTGTATGTACTTTCATATGAATTTAGTGAAAAGGTGTTATTTTGATATTACAAACAGACACTCCAATTTTATTTATTTTTACAGATTAACGAACGGTAGGCTCTCAGGCTGTCGTTCAATTGCAATTTGTTGATATTTATAATTGTAGAATTGCCCCTTGGGGTTAACTTTTGAATGTGATATGATTTATGAGTAATTGATAAAAACCTCCATCCCAAACCTAATTGGATCGGCAGAATAAGATACAGTCTTCAAGTAGTCCATAAATAAAAACATGCTCACGGTCGATCACGCTGCCTCGACGGTACCTTGATGTTTTTACCCTATGGATGCTGACCACCGAACCTTTTGGCATCCAGGTGATAATATAACGTTGTTGTAGGCAAGGATATTTGGCCGTTTCACAGTGGGGATATATTAAGAGTAAATATACGTTAGGGATACTTGCAGTTACCTGTGTGATCTTGCCTGACTCTTAGACTAACCCTGTGCGGAGATCGCCTACATATCTATATATATAACTCAAAGGTGACTGACTGACATAGTGATCTATCAACGCACAGCCCAAACCACTGGACGGATCGGGCTGAAATTTGGCATGCAGGTAGATATTATGACGTAGGCATCCGCTCAGAAAGGATTTTGATTAATTCTACCCCCAAGGGGATAAAATAGGGGATGAATGTTTGTATGAAACTTTCTTAATTAAATTCCACGCGGACGAAGTCGCGGGCACAGCTAGTTCTAACTATAATTCGCATGTTGCGCCATGACATTGCCCCTGATTGTGCCACTAAATGCATAGCGTTCCTTCCACAAAGTGGAAGGTATTTATTTAGTCCCTAATTGGGCTTAAAATATACAAGCACTTTCCCAGCGCGCGCGCGTTTGCATACGGCACTTTTCCATAACGATTAAAGCATTTTTAAGGTGTGCTAGTGGGTGTATTTACCGCAACAATTACCGCACCGACGATACTCTTTGGATCGTGACCTCGCTTTTTTGATATTTCCTCATTTCTGACGGCAATAGGTCACGGCCAGGAGTGAGCAAGCGGCACCAGAGGAGGTAGGAACCTGAAACGAACCAGTTGAAATTCACGAATTCTTGAATACTTAAACACTTACAAATAAAATAATGAAGAAGTAATTTCTTAAAATTATGATCTACCTATCAGGCCTGTTTCGCCAAAGTAGTAAACAGAGGTGGACTGTTATACACCAAGCTTTCGCTGACTATAGACTAAAATATTGCTTCATCAAGAATATCAAAAAGATTATGTCTGAATCTTAAAGGTGTCTGATTGCTATTTCCTGCCCAATGTGGGCAGATTCAGATCAAATATTTTACCCTTAATATTACATACGGTATCAATAAGCTTAATACCTTCTCAGCGATAGCAACATATATTAAATATACTAGTAAGTACATGCTTTAATCTTCATAAACCTATAGGTACCTAAATGAATCCCATAAAAATACAGGAACAAAGTGACTCCACCCACACGTAATCATTACAAAAGCCCTTCGCGTAGAAAGTGAAAACGTTTAATAACTTAGCTGTAAAAGTTACGGTCTGTGAAACCAAACAGTAGCGATTGGTGTGTGGTCCAAGTTACAAGCTGTACATGCATCAGCCGGGCATGCATTGCTGGACATAAACATTGTTTTAGTGATATGAATTTATCCTTCGATGTTATCCACTTGTTCATTAGGCTGTTCGAATATCATATCAAATAACGTATGATAAAACTACTAGGGTAAGGATCTGGATCGAATCAGCTGGTACTTAAGCGGCTCCGTAGCTCTAGCCTCCCTCCTCGCCTGCAATGTCGTAACTAAAAGGGTGTAAACCGATCTATGTTGCCGTCACTAACTCTAGACATACTGTCAAATAGAGACAAAACAGCGTTGAAAATAAAACAATTCATAGGTATTATATAGAATTCTCCCTCTTAAGCTCTTCACATGGACTTCTAGTTATAGTAGGTGTGTTGGTTAGCAACCGCCGACTAAGTGCTGTACCTATCTATGGTGCCGTTAATTACAACATGACGGGTCTATGGGAACTTATGGGAACTCGTGAATGCGCCTGATTGTTTTTTAAAGGATTTCTAGCTAGTAGTGCTAGAAGTGCTAGTAGTCCCGTGTGCTCCTTCAACCATGCTAAATGATTGTGCTAGGAATAGAGTATAGCTGGAGATCAAACCTAAAACGTTTCCTCAAACCGTTACACTATGGACGCTTTATCAGCTTTATCATCCAATCAGTGCTGAACTCCAATCAGAGCAATGACTAAAAGTCAAAGCAGTATTTTTTGGTTTAGGCTTACGGGGACACTTACAAATTGACGTTTTTAATACATATTTTTCTTAAATCTACAATCCGGTCTCATATTTAATTGTATGTCAGAAATCAATGAATTCAATTATGAATCAAATAAATTTGATATTATTTCTGACATAATATACTGAAAAATAACATCAGTAGCCATATTGATAGATTTGCAGCTTTTGGTTATCCAATGATACTGAAAAAATGGTTATACAGGTCCGCGCAGGCGCGGGCGCCGTCCACCCGCCGCGCGCCGCCCGGACGACACAACGACCACAGCTGGTTACCGTTACTGTCCCGCTATGTTCACCAATGTATGGCTAGCTTCGTTACCAAACAACTCAGTACAATGCATGCAGCCACTAGCTGAATGATGTGGGACCAGTATGAAGATTGTAAGAATTACCAGGTAAGTTACCTTTATGGTACGAATTAGCCGTAGGATGATTTAACTAAATAGCCTCTCGAATAGTGGGTTTAATTTTGTAGTAGGTACACCTGATCCTCTGTTAACTCATTTGAAGCAAGAGCGTGATGAGACACTCTTTTGAAAAGTCTACTGGACACAGCACACATAGTACCTACGTTCGTTGAGAACTTTTAATAGACCTTCATACGACCAAAATAAGCGAACAATTTGTTTACATAGGTGTGGGGCAGGATTGGCTATCACAAAATACAAATACATAGATAGATAGCTATATTCAATGCCTGAAAAATAAAATATGAATAAGTATTCGGACTTCAATCGACAATCGGCATAGCAACAACTATTATTATCGGAAGTGACGTTATTATTCCCCTTTTTTCAAACAGCTGCCGTAGGGTTGTTACCGGAGCTATTGTGACCTTGACGATATTGTTGCTATGCAATTATTTATTTTACACTTACTAATGTACCTACTGATCCAATGCATGGGTTTAATAGCCGTTTATAATACATAAGGTAGGTCTATCTCCACTGGGATAACCTATCAATTACACTATGTTTAGGTATATATATATTTAAAGATAGGTCAGTGACAATTAGTTTATTTTTGTCCACTCCAAATGTTTTATAATAATAATAATAATAATAATAATATTGCTTTATTGCAGACACAAAGATCCATAGTTTTACAAGCATATTTTAAAAGCTAAGAAAAATGTAAAAAATAAATAATAAAAAATAAAATAAAGAATAAACTTGTAGCGTCATATCTACAAGGTACTAGGATATAGGAGTCATTATTTAGGCGGCAATTTCCACCCATCGTCTGTACATTGCAGTTCGCAACAGTCTGTCAGCCAAACTCTTAATGATCGTGTTTTTGCACGAGTCAACCCTGGACATAAAAGAGGCAATCCGCTTTCGTTGGATAGCATTAAACGAGTCAACACGGGCCTCTGTATACATATCGGAAGCACTACAGTAGCGCTTCAGCCCCATCATGTGCCTAAAGACGTTATTGTAAGTCACTCGTATACCATCGTGCGATCTTCTTGTATAGTTTGTCCAGAGTTGACATGTATAAAATGCCTGGCAGAACGATTTAAAAAGTGTAGTCTTTACGTCTCGCGATGACCTGTAGAACTTTCTAGCTACCATGTTGCCCACCACACTAAGAGCTCTACGCTGGCGTTCCACGTCGGCGTCATCCTTAAGGTCAGAAGTTACAATGTGGCCAAGATACTTGAAGTTTTCCGTTATTTTAACAAGTTCCCCGTTCAGGCGAACTTCGGGTACATTCTGGGGCCCCTTGCCCGCTCTGAAAATCACCATTTCTGTCTTCTTTGAGTTGTAGATCAGATTGTGATCTCTGGCATATCTTTCGCAGATGGTAATGAGTTTTCTCAGGCCTTTGATCGAGGGGCTGAGAAGCACCATATCGTCGGCGTAGCTCAAGTTGTTGACATATCTGCCATCCAACAAGAGCCCTACCGGGGTGCCACTCAGTTTTAATTAAACAGCAATTTTGTACCACTTTATTATCCACCCAATTTACTAAGCACTTTGCCTTTCAAATGTTCCAATAAAGCCCCTACAGCTACTACTACTTTCAATAAGTTTCTAATCGAGGGGAGTTCGGGGACAGATGGATTTTTTCCAAACAGTTGAAAACAAATCGGTTTGAATATTTATGTCGTTTAACGTATAATCGTTGGTATACAGTGAAGTATCGCCACCCCCCGGTAACTATCCGTCAAGTTACAGCCGTGAATAGTTAATATCAGGACTGTGCACTCTGGGCCAAATGTATGGAGAATTATTTTATAATTTTGGTCCAAATTTATTTAAAAATTGCCTTGCATATAGTGGATATATCGGCCTTGATATCTCTCATCTAACGTTTATTTTCCCAAATCATGATTGGTATGTTAAGTCCAGTGAGTGTCAGGCCATGGTTGAAGTTCACGTTGGTTGAGGGGAGAGCGAGGTGACAGATGTTTTTTATTCAATTCCACGCAAAGCTGTTTGAATAATTGAATGATTGTCCTAAATATGAAGCGGAGGAGTAGGTAATTTAATCACTATATTTTTAACAATTTAATGGTTTTAACGATCTTATAACTACTTAAGCACTATTACGTTGTATAGTAATCAGTGTTCTTAACTCTGAATAACACAAATAATATATATAGAATAGATAGATAACTTGCACATGTCTTAATAGTGAACTAATTGTAAAGTAATTACTTATTTTTCACAATTAATTATCGACCATTATATCACCATTCTTACCTACCCTGTTGCAAACCATTTTTATATTGTTAACTCTAAAGAGAAAGATTTAAGAAGACCCATACTTTTTGACTCCGCCATAATCGCACATTGAAAGATATGAACTGTACTTTAATCGGTCCAGCAGTTCCCGAGATTGAGCCAAACAATGGAACAAAGAACAATAAGTACCCCGCGAGGGCTTTTGTCGTAAAACACGATGTGAACACCGCGGTTTATGTGGCAGCTTGCATAATGGAGAACCGGTCCGTTATCGGGATGTGGCAACCCTGACAGTCATTATCTTGTTAAAATCAAACGAAAGAACTCTTCTATCCCAGAAATTTTCGATGAACTAAGCAACTTTTCACAAATTTAACCATACTTACATATTAATTATTGTTGTTCGAAAAAGCCGACAACGATTTCCTTCGCTGATGTAAGCCTGTGGACGAGATACCTATTGATATTGGCCATCTATCAACAGAAGTGCGTATTTTTACTATTACCGGGTTTGGTAAAGAATGGACTCCTTTCTAACTCCCCCAGGAAGTAAATATTAGTATTGAAGTAGCTAGCCATTAATTTGTTACGCTAAGTTCAATGGAATGACGCAACACCGTCAATTTATTTCACTATACGTACATCTAAATATCTTCGACAGCCGTGTGTAGATCACGAACAAAGAATGTTAAGTTTATGTAGCTATCCTGCTCACTCCCTCCAAACTTCGCAAAATAATCAATACAGAACCTAAATCTATTTTTATTTTCACTCCGCAACACGTTTACCCCTACCATTTGTCGCGGGGCGGGGGTCGCGTCTCGCGCGTAGCAACTACAGCTATTGTCGAATTGTTTGCGAGTTTTTTTTGTGCGTCAGTCGTGCGTGACGCGACCATTCGCATTGTGACGATTAATAGCAATTCTCGATTTGATGTATCGATTTGTGCGTGATTGTTTGTAATTTGGGAATGAGTGATCGATTTTGAGTCAGCTGCTGTCAATTGCAAAATCGATTAAAAACTGCAATAAATGAAGTTTTTGTATTCTAAATGTCTTTTTTTCTATAAATGTCTTGATTATACTTTATAATTAAAATAAACATTAAAAATTAAAACTAGGTGTGACGTAAAATCAAACCAGCACCCAACATTAGCAAAGTAATTATATATCGCTTAGTTGGCAGCTCGCTACCGAAGGTTGGCTGACGGCCGAGGTTACCATTGCACCATAAATCACGTGAAATAACCCGAAATGATAGTAATTTTGTAGCGAAACGTTGGTAGGGGAGGATTATAGAGGGTGTACTATTTGAAAATAAACATTTTGGATAAATATTGTGGGGCTTTAATATTACATACTTACCGGCCCCCGCTGCGTGAGAGGTAGAATAACTCAAGAAAGGTTACTTTTCTGGTTTCAGCCATCACAAAGTAATATAACCACCAGATTACTTAATACCTATAGATAAAACGATATTCATTCTTAGAATCTACAATTTCATGTCATTATTAGCTGAAATCAATAATATATTTACACAAACTCTCAATGCTTTATAATCCACGACACGGACTGGAAACCCCCTTAAATATCTTGTTCAAGCGTTAAGGGATGGCTTATTGGCATCGTAATCATGTTTTTACTACAATTTTCACCCCTTTTAGCCGGCGCACTCAATTCAGAAGCTCATTGGAAACTTTCCAGCTGTACGCGCTACCCCATAAATTGGTTTCTGATTGGTTTTTAGATTTAAAAATAACATCGGGAAGTAACCGGTTTCTGAACTGGCACGAACCAGACCCCTTATCACTATTGGTGGGAGTAAAGAGGTCTGAGATAAGACGGCGGCACGTGGGAGATTTTTTAGGCTGGGTTGGTTCCACTTCTATATATTTTTATTTAAGGTGAAGGCGCCAGTGTAGCCCGCGAAATTCAAAATTTTCGAGTATTTTCATAGTTTATCCAAAATCTGAAAACATTTAAGACAACATTTTGTGATTGCGACAAACACATTATGCAGTGCGTTTATTAATACATTTATTTTACTCCAAATATTATCACGGTTGATATGATACTAGTAAATCACTAAATATACAAAAATTGCCAGATTATCTGAATAGCTGTCGTTCTTGAAATGTTATAGAGTAAGTTGGATACATTAATAAATGCACTGCACACGGTCTTTGTCGCGAATTACAAAATGTGCCTTTTATTATTGTCAGATTTGGAAAAATTACTAAAAAACCACCAAAAAAATGAACTTCGCGGGCTAGATGGGCGCTTTAGCCTTACCAAAGTCCGCAAGCAAGCGGACTGCCCTTCTGTTGTTAAGCAGTTACCGTAGCCGATAGAAGCTTGCAATACCACTGGTATTCCTCGCACATTGCCAACCTGAAGGCGAGTGGGTCTGAGGGCGGGCCGGGACGAGGGTGGGCTGGCCTTCCGGGTCTCTCACTCATCATACGAAACGCACCTATCATAGGTACTGTGCGCCGATCTTCCGTGAGACGGTGGTACTATCCCTGTCGAACTAGCCCGTCAACCTATGAGCTGCAGTCAATTTGTAATTATGTACCTATACTTACAGCAATCGGTACTAACCATATTGGCCAGGTCCTAGCAGATACCTCAGATTATGGACAATTATTGGCCAATATAGGTATGTCTGCAAGTTCTGATGTCAGGAACTAGGTGCACTGCTGAGAACGTCAAGTAGCGAAGTTTTATCTAGCCGCATCTCATATTTGTTAGGTATGATTGAGAAATAAAATGTTATCCTTCTTCCATTCCCTTCTTTATTACCACAAGAACAATACCTATTGACAACACTCGATCAAATGAATACCAATCGTTCGAAATTCATCTGATTATAATTAAAATTTATTTGATCTAAGACGATTCATTGATTTATTCCATCAAGCGTGCGCTCACCAGATCTAAGAGCATTTAATTTCATCACGTTGCACTCCCTGTTAGTGCAATGGTTACTTCCTGCTTACTTCGTGTACTTATGTAGACAGCCACTCAAGACTGCCTATTTCAAATCAGAACGTAGCTTGTTCACGATTCAATTTATCTAAATTAATAATTATCGTCCATTTGTTTTATCTAAATTGCCGAATAGTATGTCACGGAGCGGCTTAACGACCCGAGATATACAACAGAGCACAGATAACCTATATTTTATAATTACCTATATACTTATCAACATGGTGATCCTTCAGTCATCTGGGTCTCGTTCGTGTAGTTATTTTCAAAATATCAGCGATAGGAACAGTCTTTATTTTCTGATAATTAATTTCAGGTATAGGTATTTACTGCATCTTCGAAATATTATTTTTAAGTTCTAGAATAAAAACTTCAGATTTGAGTCTGACCAATTTAACTAACTTAAGTTGGGTACGAGATCATTTGGTTATAAATAAAACTGCCAGATTATTAAAAAACAGCATATTATTTCAATGTTCCTTTTACATAAAGCAATTACACCTCCTTCACAGAAAACATAAACGTAGCTAACAACGTTCTTAAACTCTAAAAACCACTTGTAAATGTAAATAAAGGTGTAGTTTAATTTCTAACAACGTACGATGCTTATCATAATGACACAATATTAGCGTTTAGATAAATTTAAAAGCACACAAGGCCAACTCAAGTACCCAAACATAATGTACTATAGTATTGTTAGTAGAGTATAAACTCATGTGCCACAGCGAAATAAACAAAGACAATTTAAAATTGCTAATGAATCGTTGCTTAAACCTGGCACGGAGTCTGCACGAGCGCAGAATACTGATTAAGATGAATATTGGTCATATCAATCAGATAACCCGGCTAAATGAAAATGTTAACGACAAACATGAGTTTACTTGTATTAATGACACTACCGCAACAGTGGGAGCTATACCATTAAGACAAGGTGATTAATATAGACGCATGTAATTGTGAAGTGGATTTCATTTCAGGTAGTCATTTGAATTATATATTCCACATCAGTATTGCTAACATATAAATGCACTGATCGAGTGAAATATCTAGATAAGAGGCACAATAAAGACGGTTGAGAAAGAAACAGGTTAGGACATGTCCGGGACTTGTGACAAAGCGTCGCTCGGTGGTTTATTGTGTCACTTCGGTATGGGTAAGAATAAGACGGGAATAAGGGATGTATTGTATTGCGGGAGCCTTCCATGACAGGTTGGTCGCCCTTTTAATTTCCGTTGGGCTTTATTTCATCTGTTCCCTGAACCTTCGTTTTTTCCTTGTCCGTTTATTGTGATACATTTCTTTGACATAGTAGAGATTGAAATATATATTATTATCTTGAATCGTAGGTTTATCATTAATAATTAATCAAAACCAACGTTTAGATATGTTAAGATCATAATTATTAATTCCCTTTTTTATGACCATAAATATTGGCACTAAAAGGAAATGAATTGACAATAAACAGATAATTAAATGTTTTACGTTGTATAAGCTCCACTTAACAGCTATCTAAAGTAAACACGGGTTCAAAAGATTACGCCAAGGTCCTAAACAACGCAAGTCGGCAGACAAACTTATCGCTGTGCATATTCTATATAAATATCAGTTTATTCATGAAACTATCGATCCGAGCGCTTACTACGAGAGAGCACATAATTTTAACATTTATAATCAAAGCGTTCGCTTGAACAATTACATCAATGCCATAAATAAAACAAACCTCGTGTACCGGCGTCGTAATGAGACCCACTCTTTATTATCGTTTATTTACTGACACGAGCACGGTAAACGATCAATTATGCGCCCGTGGCGTCGAGATAACATCTCATTCTTATTTTCTCTAGAGCTCGATTCACTCGAGAAAATACACATTATCCTATAAAACAGATCTTGCGAGTCAAGTTTTCGCTACGGGTAATAGGTGATCATAAATCCGTTACACATTTAAGATTTAAAAATAGGTATCTATGTGATTTTAGAACTCGCAAATTGTCTAAAATAAACACCTAAACATATAATGAATTGGCTGCAACAAAAATAGGTGGAAAACAAGTTTCGATATAGCATCAAACGTAAACAGAATAACAAATCTGACCCGTGAACTTTGATTGGACATAAATTCGCATTTACATTACGTTCTGACGATCCAGCCACGAACGAGCGCAGCCAGTGAAGCTTGCTCCGTGTCGTTCGATTCGCCTCGGCTGTCGAACATGAGTCACGTTCGCCCAAGGCCGAAGCGCCGGCCGGCCCCGCTTAGCAACCGAACCGATTTTTTCACAATTTCTTTATGTCCAATTGTTTTTGTCGCTTTGTTGTTATTATTTTCATCGAAATGATGATTTCTTTTGAATTTTAAATCATTTTCATTTTTACTCTTTCAAGATTTTCTCAGGTCTAGTCAAATAAATATTAATTGAGATACTTAGGTATTCTGAGTATGCAACATTGGAGGTGTTTTTAAGAATTTCATACTTAAAAACACTTATCATATTATGATACTTGACTCAATTTACATTGAATTAAACCATCTATGTGTTATTATTCATGGTTTTGGTTATCATTTAATACAAAAAAAAACATATCAAATTTGGTACAAAAACATACTTGCTTAAAAAAAACAATTAACTACTTAATGTTCTACAGCACCCAGGCCTTTTTTATGTGAAGGTGATTTTTTTCGCTGAAGACTTTTCTGGACGGCTGATGCAACTTCTATCAGTTATGTGAATTTTTCAATGAACTGGCTTTGAAATCGTTTATAATTTATTGCTTTAGGATTAACTCAAATTCGGAAAGTACTGTGCGCACAAAAACTTTAAGCTTCTTTTGTCAGTTATTTCGTGAGGTAGATGCTACAAGTCGTTCATTGTTGTACTGCACTTAGTCACGCAGCCCACTTTTTACAGACCTTGACAATTCAATGGCCGATGCACTAAAATTCGGAAATAAGAAAAAATTGAATAATATCCAGCGCTAAATTGGCAATTTCCTTTTTTAAGTCTTTTTGTATTTTTTTTAACGTTACTGTGTTCAAGTCCAGTACCTACCTATCTGAAATTTACAAACTGAATAGCTCTTCCTTTAAACTAATGAAATTTTTGTGATCTATTATAATGAGTTAACAAGTTGCTTCTGTAACAAATACATTATTGTTCTGTTTGGCTGGTGTTTTAATTAGTTTTCAGAGTTCTGTTTTAAATCGTCAACCTGATTGAAGTTAGAAAGATGAACGCTCGGCGGCAATAACGGGTGATGATTGAACGCTTTCAAACATATTGCTGCGATGCTGCCAAGCGTTTGTTGATTTTCAGCTTACAAGAAATCTAAAGATTTTTCTCTTGCAGTCACTTTTTATTTTAAGATTCTCCGAGCTCTTAATTTTTAAAGTGTACGCAAAACTTTCGCGACTATTCAATGCAATTTTGATTGTGTCCTATGAACATTATACTTTTCAACTATCTAAAGAAATATTAGTAAAATAATTATAGAGAGTTAATGATTTTCGCTTTACTTACAGTTTTTCCCTCTCTCACAACAGTAGCAGCTACAACTGTAGAAGATCATCTAAGTACTCATTGTCTTATGTTACAAAAACAGTAAATAGTTATTTTGATACAAGTCATACAATTATAATTACATTTAAAGATAATAGTTTGGTTACTATACCTGTGGAAAAGTTATATTATAAACTGATTACCATGTTATAATTTTCTCTTGTAACAAAAGAGTGGATTTTGTGATAAATTTTAGAATCCTTATACAATAGGTATTCCACTTACTTAATTAAGTACAATACTTTATATTATACTAACATACAACTAAGAACAATACACAACGATTCACAATAAAAGAACAATGAAACTTATCTGTAAGTAAAAAAATATTCTTTTTATCGTAATGTAACAACATGAAGTTCCAGTGCGGCAGACTGGCTGATTATCGATGATTTCCGTAATCTATTCTAAAGAGATATTACAACATAGCTTATAGGTAGGTATACTAAATTCTAGAAATTTCTACTTGAACGTCGAAACTGATGCGAACGATATTTATTTGATTACAGAACTTTAGAACGAAACACTCGAGAGTCAAAATATATAAACACTTCGAAATTTGGAAAAACTGATGCGCCCAACCGGTAGGACGAACAAAGGAGCCGGCCGGCTTTGTGCGGAAGCCGGTACGGAGCGACGTGGAGACAACCTCCAACGAACGTGCGCCGGGCGCGACTGGCGCGCGGGGCCCCCTCTGCGGCCCGCGGAGCGTCCCCCCGCACCCCCGGCCGCGGCTATGTATAAAAACTGCCGGTGCTTCCCGATATCGCCAGTCCGTCACAGAAAGCGACAGGGTTGGGTGGGTCGAATAGTGAGCCGCGGGCGAGTGACGAAGCCTATGGTTACGAGATCAGATCTGATGCGGTCGTGAGCTTCGGACATTTATCTATCTCCCATCGATCTCTTCACGATAACTAGTCGCCGGTAGTGTGAAGCCGGTCGTTCAGTGCGCATTCGCAGTACAAAAGAGACTTGTGATATTTTTCTAGTAATATTGTTCCGCAGCGGAACGCTATAATTTCTTTCGTCGTTTTGAAAGTGTACAATATAAGTAAAAATTTGGAAAACATGGAGATCCTGCCGGTCGCGAATCAGTTTAATGTCGGATTCAACAGCGAAAAAGGTGAGTTGACTTTCTATTCCGTAGAGTGAGGGAGGGAAGTGGCTTTCTAACCGGCTGATGGCTGTTGCTATGCAGCGCGCGCACCCCCCGCCGATGACATCTGACAAGCAACCATTTTTCTGCATCATTTGTTTAATCAGTGGCTCAGCTCGGTGATTACTGTAGCCGGCGTCCGGCGTGCGGCAACCGGGCCGCGGCCACCTCACGTCACTCGCAGCTGACGTGTCCGCCGTCAGCTGTTCGCTGCATCGCGCATCGTCGCTCCCTTGCCCTTGGCTCCGTGCGCTGGCTCGATAACATTTGCATTTTTACTTTTATTCTATTGGATACTCTTTAAATTCAAAATTTATACTTAGATTTCAAATACTACCTACCCACTTATTAACAAATGACTGAACTAAAAATTCAGGAGCTCCTGAAATGTTTTTGAAGAACATAAATATAAAGTGTGTCTCTATTGTTGCAGCATGGAATGGGCCAACATGGCGGGAAGCGCCGGTGCCGATGCCGACGGAAGCGGCGCTGGCTCAGAGGCTCGAGAGAGAATTACGAGCGGCAAAAGGAGCCAGCGAACTAGCCACAGCCGAGGTCCTAGTGCCGGCCGAGCTGCTCGCGAGGGCGGCCCGGCAAACCTTGGCCCTCGCGGAGGGCGAGCCCTGCGGGTCCAGAGGGGCGGCCGTCATAGTGGATGTCGCCGGCAGAAGGCTAGCTGCTTTCAAAATAGACCCGAACACGTTAACAACGCACGAAATACATCTGCATCTCGAACACGATGCCACGAACTGGACCAGCCTGTTGCCGCAATTCTTAAAGTGAGTTGAATTGAATCCCCTTATCGCGAATCTATAAAACTCTTGTTTCATTAATGAAGTTGCGTCAGCTAGGCAACAACGAGCGTTACTAACGAACCATTTCTTTACAGAAATTTAACGCGAGGCGGCACCATCATCATCAGCCCCCAGTTCACGATAGAGAAGAAGAAATTGTTCAGGAGCCAGGCGGAGTGAACGGCCTGTGATAGTACGCGCCTGATGCGAGCGAGCCGACTGACAGCCCTCCTCGACGTCTACGTATCGTTATTTTAACAAATATCAATATTATTATATGTATATTATATTGATTATTATATATTTTTAATAAGAGAAAAAAGCACAGCGTGATATGTAATGT
The DNA here is from genome assembly GCA_918843915.1 of Notodonta ziczac. Lineage (NCBI taxonomy): Eukaryota > Metazoa > Arthropoda > Insecta > Lepidoptera > Notodontidae > Notodonta > Notodonta ziczac. The sequence continues at coordinate 369,935 of OU974053.1, forward strand.
ATAGATGTAGCATAAGCGCGCGGAAGAGCGCAGACTTTAGTTGCGCGTGCGCTGACCGCACCACCGACACGATCGATAGTGATGCGAAATGCACTTTGTTATCGATAAAGTGTCGATCTTCGTTCGATTGTCGAGCGTGTCGGTGGCGCAGCGCGCACGGGCGTGCGACGGCGCGCGGCGGCGAGCGTCGATCTCGTCCCCTCCCCTCCCGCTTGTGGTCCCCTCTGCCCACCGCTGCGCCCGCCCCCCCGCGCCGCCTGTACTTATGTTAATCATTGTATGATCATTGTTCGTATTTTATTATTGGATATTTTAATGATTGTGTCTGGTTGTCGCGTGAGTGGCGAGGCGGCGGTCGGTGCGCACCCCTTGATCTCAGCCGCCGCCCCGCGTGTGATACTGATACCCTGAACGATGTAGTCTTAGGTATTATTTTTTGTTTCGAGTTCGATTCTATTCTGAAGTTGCGTAGAGTTCGTATTTTTCATGTATCGTAACTGTATTTATTAGAGTCGGCCTCTGGAGAGGCCGGAATATGTGTACGTTTTTCGTAATTGTACTAGTTCGTACATTTGTTTGTGATACTACTTTTGTAATGTATAAAATTTAAATGCGAGAAAATATTACTTTTTATGAATGTGAAAACATGGATGCAGATTTATAATGTTAGAGAGATGTGTATCATAGAGTGCCGCGAGCGTGCGGAGGCGCGGGCGGCGCGGGGCGGGGCGCAGCCGCGCGCGCGCAGCCCCGCCCCCGCCCGCCGCAGGCAAAAGATCTCAGGTTATATTATTGATAGTTATTAAAAGTATTAAGTTATTTAAGTTAATATAAAGATTGTAATTTTTTGTAAGATTATTTTCAATCGCCGCACGAAGCTGCGTAATTATAGTCCAGTGGTGGTGATGAGAGCTGTACTAACAGTACACACAATCATTTGACGAGATGTTATATTGCAGTCGATGCATTTTCTTCATCCAGTGTAATTACTACATTAAATGTAAATCAATAGACTAACAGTTTTTAAACGAAATCTAAATGTTTGTAGGGTCCAGTGTTTTAAACGCACAATATCATAGTACTAGAGTTCACTTTCATCGATTAAAAGATTTTAAAAGCTACAAAAACATTTTACTTCTAAAACTCGACATATACAAAACTAACAATAATAATAAATGTATCAATTGTTTATAATTGATATTTATTTGATAGACAGTAAAAAAATGTAGAAATATTGAAGAAAAAAATACATAGATTCAAAATGGAAAGTTATTGTTTTAATACCCTACGTCACCCCTACCACACAGAAAAATCAAAATCACAAATGAGCCACATTGAAGGTAGTGGAAGAGATTAAATATTCCACACAGATGACACATGAAAGCATAAAGAAAACTGACAACATCGTTTCCACACAGTAACATAATAGGTATTAGAGCTAGGTAAAAACAAGCCGAGAGGCGAAGTAGGTAATATTTTAATAAGACCGGTTTCAACCGGCCGGAGCTGGTCCGCCACTTCACGACCGGTTCCTGGCTAGAGATTGGTGCAACCCCATCCTCATGTTTTTTGTATAATAAAGAACCAGTCTGTACAGTTTTCTATAATTTGATCAGTACACTGCGTTCCTAGTTGTAGCGATTTTAAACGAAAATGGATGGAATACAGTGAACGCTGAGTTGGGCTATGTAGATTGCGGGTGAGATAAGGTCCATCGGCGGCTAATGCCCGTGTCAGAAGGTGCCAAACAGCTTTGGTGTTCGGCGTGTGAGGGAGACTATAAGATACATAACTTATTTGGCTGCAATATTCTCAATACACAAATGGTTATTGCTTTTTGCAGCTTGTTGCTTTCAGATTAGACGCATATGTAACAAACACCAAATCAATATTTTTACCTACATTGGAGTTCTACTGCAGAGTTTTGTGCGGTTTTCTAAATTTCAAAAATCAATCTGAGTTGAAACCAAACGTTAGTGGTGCCAATACTTGGTTATACTTCTGTAGTTATTTTTTGTAATATAACTATTCCATTTTTCTTTGTAATAATGCCAGAAACAAAGTACCTACCTCCCTGAGCAACATTTGATCAACTTGAGGTTTTTTAATATAATTACTATCCATTTCCTGTTCGGGTCTTTCAAGTTTTATGAACTAAAAACATTCAGGCCATCGTAGTAAACAAATTTTCATTAATATATGTTTGTATTGATCTACAGAACTGGACCAGCAACGGGCATAGTAACGAGCTGCCAACGCACGTACAATTTTGAGCACTACCCTAACTACTATAAATATGATAATTGTGTGCGCTAAAAACATAACTGGACGGTTTTGGTGAGCATAAATTATCGCTTTCTGTTAAATAAATTAAATTGCAAATAGCTTCCGAATGTGTGATCATGGAATTATAGCCTTTGTAATACTTTGTGATGTATATTTTGTAGGAACTTAAATACTATTTGGTAGGAAAATGGATGATATCCTATATTTTTAAAGGCATTTTGTGGGAATTTTTAGCTTAACGATCCACGAGGCGGCTAATCAGAAAACAATAACTAGAACGCTCAGATTTTATCTGAATGAATCCATCTCAACTCTTGAGATCTACTCAGGTCATTCTAGTACAAAACGATGTCTCAAGAGCGCAATCAAGTTCGCTCTCAGAGTTGAGTTCGATTGTTTAAAATATACCTAGTTATATTTTAACCATAGCTGGTTAATACATAGGAAAGTGGCAAATATGTTTCAAAGGGCCGAAATAATAATTAAGGTACTTACATCCTACTAATATTATAAATGTGAAAGTTTGTGAGTGTGGATGTATGTATGTATGTTTGTTACTCCTTCACGCAAAAACTACTGAACGGATTTGAATGAAATTTGGAACACAGATAGTTTATAACCGGGATTAACATATAGGATACTTTTTATCCCGATAATCCCGAAATTTTTGTTACGTTAAATACGCGGACGAAATCCGTGGGCACAGCTAGTATATAATATGGGTAAATATCCGGTACCTAGCTGATTTATAGATGCCTAATGAAGACAAACTAAGTAACTATCAATATGCAAAAATTACGGATCTTTGAATATTGCTCACAACTTTCGTATCACGGCCTTAGAACTCATCCAATGGCTTGGAAAACGGTAAACTGCATTTACAAGTAGCAGCTAGCAATATTCAAAACTTAAGATATGGATTTTTTTTATCGGCGGAAAAATGAGTGATTTAAACGTGTTTAAATATCGATTAAATCTATAAACCATTTAATTCCAAGTATTATTTCGGACTTTTGAAACACCCTCTATGAGTACTTAGTTACTTTTATCCATTACAAGCTTCTAGATATAATGATTACTAAGCTATTATACCTCCGACAAACAACAATTTCGCAATAGAGACGGATTGAAATAAATTTAATAAGACACGATCACGCTAAAACAAGAAATGCCACAGAGTTTTGTGCAACAACTAATTTTATATCAAAACAAGGGTTATTTCACTTTCTAACCGCAGTTACCGGTGCAAGAACGAATATCGAGCCGCGATCGAGGCGATACGGAGGCGAAACGTCATCGATGTCGATATATCGATTCCTGATGTTGCCCATCACTATTGAGGTCGACATTTTTAACATGAATAGGTGAACTCTAGAGTGACTCATATTTATTTAATATGTACATATTAAATGGGTGTTCAGATGACAGATTATAAGTTAAGTAGGTAGGTAAGTAAGAACTTCTTTTATGCAGATAAAATAGGTATGTCTACTACCTATAGATTACTAATAGTAGCTCCATTACGTGGTAATTAATTTAAAAGAATATTATTACAGCCCGCTTAACTAATACCGGCATCAATTTCGACAGAATTGGAAAGTATTTATTGCTTGTTGCTAGGCGCTCTAGTTTCGACATTCGCAACAACTAGTGCCATCTACATTGGCACGAGGAAAACCGTCTCAACTTCTACACGAACCACTATTGCTGATACCGTTATTTTCACAGCCGCAGAACGAAAATTATTTATATAAATAATATTGAAAAATATGTTTTCAAAATACATTTTAAAATACAAATGATTTTTAACTTTACCTGTAACATTTTAAAGATGATTTTTCTGTGCGTGTATACGATTCAGATATTTAGTTAAGTAAACTAATATTGGTTCAAGTGTGGGTAAGGCCGGGCTATTTATGTCGATATCGTAAACATTACAATAAATTTTATTCCGGATTTTTCCGAAATTGTTTCTCTCATTTATATTATAATTTTGTTAGCGGTATACTGAACTAGAGTGGTCGTTATTACGACACCGTGGCCCTGGCTTGCGTCGAATAGAAAAATAATAACAACTTATAACTATACACCTACCTACTTAATGAAAAGGGATAATAGGCGACTTAAAATATGTAATAGGTACTTTATTTTCAAACACACCGTGTAACACTATGTCAACTCCAATTTAAATATATCCTTGTGACTAGAAGCTGAATTCCCGAGTTTCTCCGTAAATACTTCCTATAAATGCGACTAATGGAATTAACATTATACACCTTCTTAGTCTCCACTGCCAGCCTCACTGACAGCTAAGTACCTCCACTATAAAAATTTGATAAAAATTATAACTTCTTAAATCTATTCACATGTTTTAAATGGGATGTTTATCAAACCAACGTATTTTCACACTGACTTTTATTTATGTCTCTGTATTTTACATTTAATACGTACCTATGTCCGTGCACCCTATTTATTAAGTATGTCTATCGTAAATAGTATCTATAGTATTGCAACTATTTACGCAACCCGGCGGGCTATCGGGCTCTGATAAGAATGATGGGCAGGTGACTGGCCCCGCTCGTGCCACTAGTGGTGCCCAATCTACACAAGGGAGTGGGACACCAACCACCTTGGAATATTGCGCCAGCTGATCCCAAAAGGTGCATTACTGTCGCGTGCTCCTAAATTAAGCATGACATATTTCCCCGAGACTCGGCCTTAGGCCCTCGGCACTCCCAACAATGATCCCTGATCCGGTATACGTCTGAACTTTTCAAACAAATCATAAGTATCATGTCGATGTCGTCTCTCGCAGAATCTATACCGTTTCAACTGGAAAGGAACTCGAAATATTTCTAAAAGCAAATAAAATTGTATCTACCTGTGTCAAGTTGTATTTCCAGCAACAGCAACACTACGTACTCGCATGTGAGCAGGCAACATCATTGTTACCATACGAGGTATCGAGCATTTCAACATTCATTCATTCTTATTGCCGTACTATTTTCTTGGATTCGAGTGTTTCAATTAGGAAGCTAGCTTACCGAGGTTTGCATAGTAAAAATTATATATAGCTTACTGCGAACACTTCTACTAAACCATCGCCATGCAAAACGTTTGTAAGTTAATTATTATTATTTTACTTATAATAGAAGTTTTATTTTCTCCTGAAATATTACTCAGTTTTAGATGGAAAGTTCGATAGGTACCATCTGCGGCGGTTGCCAAGACAAGAGCACGGACCTGGGTGACGCAGGCAGGCCGGTTTCATTGACCGGTGGCCGGCCACAGTGCTGTTGACGTCACCCCATTATCTTCAGCAGAAACCAATTAAACGCTCTTTGAAGTTACTTGCTCAATGTGGGATGATAACTCATTTATAAGAAAAACAAGCGATTATAGTAATTTTAGTAAGTTTTTTTTTGTAATACTTACATGCATTAGGTTCCGACTTTCGTAGAAGATATTTTTTTTAATTTAATTTTCACTATTTAATCTTAAAGCTAAGCCAGCTCATTTAAGTCTCAATTAATTTACCATGGACCGGAATCTGCATAAAATATAATACACCTACTTGAATTACCATCGTTTACGAGGCTAATAAAAATACTGTTAAATATAATACCATACGCGTACCTAAGCGCGCACAGCTAACACAAAATAGCTATAATGTGTATTAACGTGAATAAACAAGCATACGAGTACGTCCCGCCTGATGTTAAGCAGTCGCTGTAGCCCTTAGTTGCTTGCAATACCAAAGACATTGCCCGCACCGTATCGACCTGAAGGGTTGTGGGACAGAAGAAGGAATAGGGAAGGAGATTGGGATTCCAGGCGTGCTACTCTTAGCAACGATATATCGTGACATTCGTATTGTCGAATCCTACTCTAAATTCCATATTTTTTACCGTTGTATCGATTACAAAACGAACAATGCAAAATTATCGATCGTTCAGACGATATATGACGGGAAAAAATTATGGAATTTGGAGTAGGATTCGACAATACGAATATTACGATAAATCGATTGTCGGTGCTAAGAGGAGCACCCTGCTCTCTCTCATCGTACAAGTCGCAGCTATAACAGCTAGGTATCACCCGGCGGAGCCAGCCCAGCTGTATTTTATCGGCTACAGTTTGACTCTACCACTAAAGATATCACTCTAAATACTTATTATATATTCGGTCTTCCTCTCGCTCTGTATTCATCCACATTCATAACCTAACTACCTCTATCTAACGCTCATCCAGATCCCTTCCAGATTTAATCTCGCTACTGTAAGCCCTATAAGTTCTCCTAAGCGTTATAAGATATCACTCCGTCAATTGACTCGACCTGTTGTATCTCATTACCAACTAAATTGCCTTTGTTCAAATAATATGAACGTAAAAAGACTAAAGATTGCCATGTTTACCTAAATACGTGAACCCACAAAGCATACAATTAACATTGATCATAACGTCCCCAAAACGTAACACGTACGAACCATCCATAACACTGAAGCAAATTTGCCGCAAAGGAGCAAGTTAACAAGCCCACTTGTTTTTCTAAATAGGAAAGGCAAATTCGTGCTCGCATGGCAACGAGATCTAAATAAGTTCAGCCGACTCCGTATACGAACCTCGACGGGGAAACCAGCACTGTGTCTGAATTAAACGAAGGAATCAACGGCTCAGTGGCGCTGTGTGCGTCTTGCTGGAAAGAGCCTCGTCGTCAATTGAAGCTCCGACCTTAATTGCGTTGTTTACCACAGCCAACTGACAGCAGTCTGGATTTACTCCGTGACCCTGTATTAAAGGTGAAATCCTTCCATTTGTAAGCAATCTATTCTGATTATTTGATGTACATGGATGATTTTGTTAAAGTGTTTATAGTGAGCAACGCGTGGAGTTTTCAATGGACGCCTTTATGAAAATCTTTGCGTCGATGGTAGGATAATATAATGGTTTTGTAATGAGAGTGTAAGACAGTCTGTTAACATTAAATTTTACAGTGTTTATTCGGTTATTTCAAGCACAAAATCTCTCTGAATGGGGTTTTAATTCTAATTCTGTGTTATTGATGGTAATTCGACTGAGATTGATTTTAACTCTGTAGTCTGTTTGTAAAATAGTACTTTTTAGTTTAATTCAGAATAATTCTAGGTATTAGAATACCGAAATCCAATGCAACCCATCTGCTGAATGAATAAAACATGTTTCTGATCGAGATCTGAGAAATGGGGCATACGGCTCTAGTCTAGAATTGAATTTGATCCAGGGTAGATGTTGTTACGAATCAAGATTGTTTAAGAACATGAAATAACTATTGTAGCATTGAATTGCCGAAATACTTTGCTCAATGTTGCCCCAATAGAACTAAAGGGAGTTGTTTGTTATGTCCATGCAAAAAAGTAACCTTAATCCGAAAAACCAGCATTTAATAAATAAAAACCAACGAGTGCGCCGGTCGCTGGTAATGGCTGCAAGTATTAGTGGACTCATTAAGGCCAGGAAATCGCTGCCCGTAAACAGGGCGATTAGAATCGCATTAAAAACTAATAAGATACGCGTAAAGCACCATATATACCTTACTCTCAGCTCTTTCCAGGGTAGCTACAGGCTCCATTTTAATTATTATTATTTTAGTTATACCTTAATTTCAAATCAGAATGTATAAAATACTGCATCGTAAGTCCAAGTATTGCGGCTTTGTAGAGTAACTTTTTTAAAGCATATACTTAAAGCTATGTTGCTTTAGGTTGACTGAGATATTTTATTTTATATTCATTTTGTAATAGGTGAACTGACAAAGCTTTATATTTTATTTCAAACACGCATGTATTATCTAATCTGGTCTAGTTTTATTTTATGAATTAACAACAAAGATCATTACTTCACAATTTTACGACACCTATTATAATTTCATCGGACACTTTAACTGAAATAGTGTAATAACTAGAGCATTCTAAAATACGGATAGTTTTACAAAAGTTAATTGATAAATTGAATTTACCAATACAAAATATGATTATCAATGAAATTACAAGTAATGTGCGATACATATCCATCAGGATGATCTGTTGATAACTGATTGACATTTATTGATCAATGAAAACAATTAAAATATAAATTAAATTAAAAGTAAAATGTGATACAAATGATAGTACAGCAAATCAATGACATTTAATCAATGAAAAAATTGATATAAATCTACCAAGTTATATAATAACGAGGTGAGAGAACCATTCAATGTCCTAAACTTAAACCTTGTTTAAGATATACTCTACTGAACAACAGACGAGGCCAAAACCTTTGCCGAGCAGTCACCGACCGCAAACAGGGTCGAAGAAGCCTCTCTTTACGACCTTATACCGCATATGTATATAGCTTTAAAATAAACGAATTGCTTATATATAAAATAATAAAATGAAATTATTTTATTTTAGTTTACCAGGATCCATATTTTTTACACATATTTTATGCTAGCCTTTCCTATACCGGTCTCAGACTGGACTCTGGCTCTTTGAGTTGTTGTTGGTGACCCCTTAAAATAAAGTATTTTTATGACACTTAAAAGAGAGAGAGAGAGAGCTAAAATCTCTTGGAGAGCTCAAATACACTCTGTCAACTGGTTGCGAAACTAAGTCGCCGTGGCAGCCAGAGGGACTCAAGACATAATATTTCTTGTGATCTATGAGTTAATATCTATTTTTTGTTGACATCAGGTTTCAAGCTTTAAGAACCTAATAAAGACCAGATATAAGCATACTATAGAATAATATACTTTAATATTGTAGTAGCCATATCTAAAATATTTTTTTTATTCGCCAAAACGTAAAAACAACAAAACACTTATCCTTCAAATTAAATTACCACATGACATTAAGTATATTAAATGTAAATTTGTCGATCCTTATACCGGGCCCAGTGTGCCGCGTCACGACAACGCACTGACAAACAAATAAATTAACTGAGCGTAATAAAATCGTTCATACACACAACTATACTCATACCACTCTGAAAATACAGTATAGACTCTATGTTCTCGACTATAAAATACACGTTCATGTTGTCGGAGGGATTAAGTTAATGTTGTAAGGCCCATAAATGGCCCTTCGTGTTTGGCTCTATTTTTAGGTCTCTATGTATGAGTGTATATGGCCGTCAAATTGAATTAGTGGCTCCTCTGAGATGGTTAGGTAGCTGGTATGATGTAAATGCTTGTAATTGCTGTAATTTTGGTGTGATTTTTTATGACTTCTCGATAGGATTTAGGTCAGGTTTAACAATGAAGCTTTGACGAACATTGTGCCTTCCAAGTCCAAGAAATATATCTCATCGACTGTGCTAAATAAATTAAGTTAAATATCTCTAGGCTATCACCAATTGTACATAGTCCTAAACTAGGCAAAGTATGTACTGTCAGTACCTTACAATGGACTAGAGCGATCCTAGTGTCACATAGAATACAAAAAATACATGTTTAGGAAGTCAGACATCACGAAGATCAAGGATCTGTGTCCTGGCAGCAAACAAACGAAGGACAGCACTAAATTGCGAATTGCCACAAAACTAGCCTGGTCTCGCGCATCATTATTAGTCAGTTTATTGGTCGGTTTCATAACCGAGGGCGAACTCTTAACTGATTTAATTCTCTGTAACTTGTTGTTAGTCTAAAAATAATCGCCGCAATTAGCCAATCTACAGCTATCTGCCCAATTGAGGCAATTTGTCTACTCGTGTTGCCACTTGAGGGATAATAGGTTCGACTCCCGAGGCGAGTTGTGGGCTAAATTAGAAATACGTGTGCGTGTGTGACCGCTTTCTGGACAACGAACTGTTCTGTGTTGGGTGTAATGCTACCTGACTAAAAATGGATTAAGCAAGTTAACGAAATTCAAATTGAATTGACAATGGAACTTCAAATTGTGAGGGACAATGGAGCACTCTCGTCTTCTCTCCTCAATGCTGGTAATGTTTAGTTACCAAAGCAGGAATAGGATCATAAGAAGATGCATACATTTTATAAAGTCCCAACTGGCTATCAGTTGAACATTGCATCTCGAAGCAGGTAGATACTTCAAAATAAATAAATCAAACCATCCTTCAATGTGCTTCCACTAACATAAATGACTTGCGAATGTGTGTGTGTGCAGCGCTGCGTGCCCCTGCCAAGTTCTATTTGTGCATGCGCCCGCGCAGCCCCCGCGCGCACCCGACACCCCATCCCCCACCCCGCGACGTGTGCGATCACCTCAACGATTAAATTGTTTTCCACGTGTGAGGAATTTCAGGAGAAAATAACCAGTGGCTGGAGGAAATTGTAGTTAAAATGGCTTCAATGTGGTAAAACTTAAAATAAATTTAAATGTAGGCGCTTTGATAGAATCAAGATTGTTACCTACCTGCAATGTGAAACTTTGACGAAGACCGACCACCTCTTCGAGACATTCTCGTTCGTCAACTAGATCTATGAAACTTACATGACAATGTAATAAAGCTAAATTCATCTCGTATATTTGACTTGAGTAAGTGCTTATCTTATTTTATAAACAATTATAATTTTATTTTATTTTCCATATTTATACCGAAAAAAATGAATAAAATTTTCATTTAATCCTGTGCTATAAATAGCATGTATTTTATATTATCAAATGGTTTTTTTAAATTACCCTCCATAATAATTCAGATGTGTTTATACTTGGAAGATTGAGCACCGTCGTGTAATAGGTATACAGTCGGCGCGGGCCGACACCTGAAGCAGCAGCAGCCATGACATGGAGGTGGTCATATTTAAAAAGTCATGTTAAGACAATAATACAAATGACAAATAAGTACATATTTATCATTGAAATTATTCTTTCGAGACAATCAGACGTCATTGGCATAATTTCCACTTGTGTTTTCACAAAATGTTAATGATACAGTGACTAACATACCTAGTATTTGCTGCCAATTTACCCGTTCAGGTAACCGCGTCGCTACTGTCGCTATAAAACTGCGAAAATAATGACTTTTCGTAAATACCACTTCAGCTGTAGCGGAGTTGGCCACCTGAACAGACATGTTAGAGGTAATGTGGGTGACTCATCACACCATTTACCTAGTTATTTATTTCCACCGACTCTATAAAAATTAACCCAGGGCAAAACTTTTATCGTTTTAGATCCAAAACAGATATTATAATTAAGACTAGCAGAGCTTGAAACGGAGCAACTAAACAGCAATCGTGATATTGATGTAGGTACTTACAAAATACATGTTTTTTTTATTGCATAGGTACTGTTGACGTCAAAAGTGTTACCTATTTCATTTATTTGACTTCAGCCACCATAATAGGTACCTATCCAATTATCGCTGAAATGTATCCACATAATTTGCAGCGTAACCTTGTCTTATAAGTAAATCGACGGATACTCCAACACAACTCAGATTTGAGAACTGCTCAATTATGGAATGCCATACAAATATGACTGTTAACGACGTCTTAAACAGCTAAATGGGACTACTGAGTAACATTAAAGTATTTGGGTAAGTACTAAAAATAAATGTCTAACATTTTACATGAAAGATGCAACACTGCCGCAAAACACGTAATAAACGCTTCGGTTTAACTTATATGAAACACAATAAATAGTGACGGCAATGATTACTTTTTTCAGTAGCAACTCTAAATCACGTTTTTACAAACGTCGGTAATTAATCCCTTTTTGTTAGTAAAATGTAGAATCGATCTTATGAGGTTTTATGGACTGAAAGTGGATCTGAATAGTGTCACCATTCGTTAATCAGCAAGATCAGGTAGTGTTTAGGGCCAAATTGAATTAGAAATAATTTGTTAATGATGAAAATATCATAATTTAATAATGGTGATCAAAAAATATTTTGATCACCACTTTAATATATACGCTCATTGATTTTTAACGAAGCCAACAATTCCGTTCTGCACTGGGATTCTATTCACACCAATAAAAAAACAAATATTTTCCAAATAATTGTACAATCGAAGGTACACCCACACAAACAGCAATTATATACACACACATCAACGAGTTCATTCACACGGGACCTTGACACGATTACGCTCGATGAGATTTAGTGAGCGCGCACGCACACAGGCGCACGCGCAGGCGACACGTGGCGCGATGCGCACGATTCGTTATGTAAATCATTTGATATAAGCACTTATTAATACATAAGCTTCGCACGAAATACATAATTTGAATCTCCATTGTATAATCTTCGCAAAAAGTATTTATGTGCCGTTTTAGTAGTAATTGCCTGGGGATTCCTTGTTGAGATTACTCTCGATTTATCGTCTAGATCCTACATTACACTCACGATGCATGCTCACCACAACACTTGATAAGCATGCTTTTGGAATGTAGAGCCTTAAGTTACACATTAAATAAACCCTATTGGGATAATCCTAGAAAGTTGAATTAATGAAATAGATACAAATAATATTTAATGTATTGATCAAATAAAAGTTACCAAAATCATGAACGATTGACGAAATAATGTCTAATTAATATATGCAATTACGTTAGTAAGATAAGCATCTTTTCATCTCATAGCATTCGCAGTGAAGAGCGCATGACGCACCATCTGTCCCAAATCGCGTTAAAAATAAATACTTGAATGCTTTTATGCAATTTCAAATAACACAAACTAAATATCTCACTAAAAGCTTGTAATCACCTTCATTGCGGATTAAAAAAAAGCCTCTCCCGGTCTCTTGATTTTTCCGATCGTGACGCGAGCGTAACCTAGTTCACTAAATTTTGTCTGAAAAATATTTTAAAATAAAGTCTAGTCTAATTATTTACCAAAGTAATGTTTGTATTAATGCACGCGACCACCTAGATGCTGGCATGTTGGATTTATGTTCCCCGACGAGTAGCGTCGTTTTATAAAGTGACGGGGCGGAATGTGATTGATATACAAACGGGCTGTCCACTTGCACTTCATGTGATTGTTTACTGGCTAAAATGGGACTGGTCCTGAAGATTTAAATTGAATACTCTCTTTTCCTTTCACGAATTATCCAGACTAAAAATCTTTTCACGGAAGTAGGTAGCTCTAACTATTCTCCTAATATTGTTCAGTCACCTCTTACTACTGCAGGATGTACAGTCACAGGTTCAAAACTGAATATTAGAGTCAATCATCATCTATTTGACTCGTTTGTTACCATGCCTATTAAGGAAGTATTAAAACCGAGTGTTATCAAAACAAGCCATCATTATCTTATCAAGGGGATATTGTGTTATTTGCATAATATTTGCAAACACTGCCGGAAAAACGTGTGCGAGCATTTTAATATTGATTCCGTAGGATTTAAAATTTTATATTAAATGTAGAGGAAACTCTACTGCCTTACCATAAGTTCGTTGTTATTTTGTTATCAAGATCCTGCATCAAGCAGAAGGAGATTTAAAAAGTATGTATTTCACTTAGAATATTTTAAATTACCTTCGAATCCCGATATTATTTCGACTTTTTAATAAGAATGATCGGCGCGTCACTACCAATCAATATATTTAACACTAGCCCGCGACTTCGTCCGCGTGGATCTCGGTACGGAATTTACATACAAACTCCTATCCCCTATTTCACCCCATCAAGTTTGATTTTCCCGTCAGCAGCCTTTGTCCTTCTCCAAGGTCAAATCTATCTCCATACCAAAATTCATCAACATAGGTTCTACGTTTAGGCGTGAAAACTTAAACAAACAGACAGACATACACATATACTTTCGCATTTATAATATTAGTTTGGATAAGGTCCGTTGATGATGTTTTTTTCCGTTCTAAAACACATACGATGATACTGTGTATAATATGATATACCTTTTCGCTTCTAGGTTTAGGTAAACGGACCCAATCAATGTAGGTCGCATTACGAATTGAACCCTGTGCCGACACATACAGACACCAAAATCCTGATAACATATCTCCAAGGATATATTTAAAAAATATACCATTACGTAAGCGCGAGCGCTGTAAACATGTTTTTTTCATTGCATACATTCGATAACACCCAATAACTATATAATTTCAATGTTCAATCCGGTCTTTATTTATTCGTATATAAAGTCTATTTTTATTTGTAAAGAAGCACCAAGGCCGACATTGGAATTCTCGTTGCCTATCCATAGTATTTTTAAAATGTAAAACCTAGCTTTTGCCAAGATTTCCTGGTAGTCAATTTTATGTTAGGTCAACGGACAGCGGTATTCTTAACAACAAATATGATTTAATGTTTTTCACTCGTCAAGAAACAATATGGACGCTTGAAATTTCAGATCTGTTGCAACATGGTTATTGAAAGCGAAGAGTGAAGTTGGGGTTAAGTTCTATAAATTCCATAAGTTCTGTACTCTATAGAGTATAGACAATGGTATTATTAGTCACAGCGTAACGAAGAATTAATTTATACAGTCATAGAAACTATAAAATAAAGACGTATTTCGAACTAAATGATGGTGTTTAAATAATAATTTGTAAATCTTAATTCTCGGTTATTAATTCACTGAAAATATAAGAGCGAATCTATTCAAATAAGAGAAGATTTCGGAGAATAGATAACATAAAAAAAGATTACAAGAAAATTATATATGTGGCAGATTATTTAATGTGCCAGTAGCGAATGCACGTTTCTTGTAGTACATATTTTTTATTATTTAAAAATATATTTTTCTCTAAGTAGTGAATTTTCGGAAATACTATTATTCTTCCACTCGTGTGTACCATCACCACTGTGATTCCTGGTGGAGAGGACAAAAACTTTTCAACCTTTCAAAAAACCTTCATCACTAAACACCGGAAAACTAACTTCATGTGATTTCTCATAGCCGCGGAGGTGCAACAGGTGGTTACTTAACCCATCGGAGTGCAATTCTAATCTCTACATAGTTACTATATAGTCACACCCTTTGTGGTGGAGTGACTGAGTTTATGGTTGTAGACCTTTACTCTACGACTTTATAAAAATGTAGAGCTGTTTATCGATCGGCGACATAGCGTCTGCGATAAAACATTATCGGCGTATCGATATCGGCCAGCAGCGGCGCGCGGCGGTGACTCAGGAGCGCTTAGCATACAATGTGAGGTCGTGGGTTCGAGGTTTGGTCGGCCAGGTGACCTGATTGTGTAGTGGGTATAAATATAGAGCACATGTAAAGTATCGGACAATTTAAATCGAAATATTGAATTGTATCATGACTACCATTACTCGTTTCTTACGTTTTAAACCCCAGGAGCTCATAATCGGTAGACCGTGACGGTTGCAACCACTTGACTAACGAGATAATCGATTTGATGTTCCATAAAAATACTTTATGGCTTTATAGAGTTATATCTTCATATCAGTGCACGCCAGGACAAGTCCGGATTACGTAACGCGGTGTTGGTGCGCGGTCCGATCCACTAGTTTCTATTTGCCGTGCGTGGCGCGCGCGGGAATAAATAAAGACATCGCTTTATCTGGCAGACGTGACTTACAACAGATAGTAGGGTTGCGTGGCCAAGGTTTCAGTCGAAGGTGGGATAGGCTTGGGAAGAAATGGTACCAAGTTTGCCTGTATTATTTTAAAAGGCATTTCTACTTTGGTGTTTTATACTTTTGATATTAATACTTATAACATTATAGTAAATTTTAAACCCTGGTAACAGACAAGTCCTTGAAAAAATTGCTTATTTACATTTCATTAAAAAATTAAATTCGTAGATAAATAAATGTAACCTTATTAACAGCGAACGAGCTTCTAGATTTAAATAAATACTGGTATTATCTAGTCTGACTTATCTAAAGATATAATAATTATAATGACGACTACTTTATCGTCATGATTATGATAATGTTATGTCAATAATTGTTAAATACACAAATTAAAAACTATTTCAATTATAATGTTTAAGATAAAAAGGGATAAGATGATCAGATTTATGCACTTTATTGATTAAAAATTATACATTTGTATTTTTTATTATTCTTTGTATAAAATTGTATAGGTTTGGTAAGATCTATATTTTTTTTTGTTGCTATCCCAAATTAAAATTCACTGAGTGTGGTCATTGTACTATCCCGTGTATCTATCTTCGGCGTGTTTACAGCTCTCCTTTTGTGTTCGTCCGTTTGTTTTGCGGCTTTCTACGGAACTGGCCCGTTCTGTCATCACATGTAATAATTACTTGTTACCATATACCGTCGGCCATTCGTAGGAACACCAAATGTTGATGTGAACAGAAAGTTTGTTTTGTTTTAACTGAGATGCATCACGTTTTCTTCGAGTCTCAGAATATTTGGCTGTCGGATTATGATGGCCAATGATACACTAGGTTTTGAACCATCGACAAGTACCGGGGAATATCTCCATACATATTTATTTAATAAATATTACCGACCTGAACTAAACTCTTAACAAGACTAGAAGTTTTTACTACGTTCTATGTAGGTACTTCCCAAAGAGCTGGACAGAGGTATACGAACTGAACATCATACTTTTCCTTTATGTATTTTTCAATCATCTAGGTTACACGCGCACAGTGTAGCCAGGTAAGTGTGTACACAAGCATCTGTTTTCAAAGTCGGGAATGACGTCAATATATTCATTGTTGGTACATTTCAAGGTGTAATTATGTTAATTTTCACGAAAATGACAAATTTCCGAAACTTCTTGTATGTGCATAGCAACAAGCTGTTGGTATTGTTTTATTTTATTATAACTAAGTACTTAACTAGGCAGTCAAATTAAACCTTGATACTAATGCATAATAATTAATACTACACTGAACATAAATAAATGTAATATATGTCTTACTCATATGTTACGGCTTTGAGAAGGATGGCGAAAAGGGCTACACCCTGTTAGGGACCAAAGTCAGTTCAATCAATTTTGGTTGTATACCATTAGAGGTTTTGATCCCGGGATCCCGAATCTCGGGATACCGGCTGTTTTTCGAACCCGAAATTCTCGGGTTTAAATTTAACAGATCCCGGGATTTTCTGGATTAGCTTATAATTCATAAGTTAGTAAAAATGTTGTGCAAATTATACATGAAACGTAACGAAACTTACATCGACTTGACATTTTGTCAGTGATCTTGTTTTACTAGCTGCATTCGAATTATTTAAAATACCCCTTTTAAATAATTCGAATCGAAATCAGAACCAGATATTTGCCAATTTTATTAAGTATTTTTTAAATTATTTTAATGTTAGTAATCATAAGAAACTGTACGATTACTAAAATTCAAAAAAATATCTGAATTAATTTTAAATAAGCAGGATACCACACGTTTAGTTTTTGAATCAATTTACGTTAGCAATACGCATGATTTAAAATATCCCCTGATTTATTAGTTGGGCTATGTTCTGAAAAGATGTTAAGAAACTATAAAATAATAATTAAAATAATAATTTTAGCCCTTTTGACGTCCCACTCTTGGGCACAGGCCTCCCCTCAACACGAGGGGGATTCTGGCCATAACCCTAAGAAACGATAGGAAGTAAAAAATAACCTTCTCATTTCGCGTCGTGTAATTAAGTATTATTACATTTTTGTATTATTATTTGAAGAAATCATCAAAATAATTGATAAGAAGTAATAAGTATTGTGTTTATTAAAAGTAAAACGTTGAATATAGGTTAAAACAACAGGTACCTTTTATTTGATGCAGTTCTAAGAGGTTATTATGAATGCCTTGGACTTAAAGGTGTATTCTTTTATTATTATATTTCATTTACACTACAATCCCGAAATCCCGGGATTAGAAAAAAGAGGCAGGATCGGATTCTCTATGTACCATATACATAGTCTGCACCAATGTTATTTGAAGTATTTAGATCACAGCATTTTTTTATTATTTGGGAAAAAGATTACCTGTTCCAAATTCTTTATAAACATATTTATGACGAAAACTAAGATATGTACATCGCAAATAGAATTTGGGCAGATATTCGTAATGGGTTAGTAATGGCTAATCTACATTTGTAGAAACAGGTACTTATGTCTGTATATTGGACCTACTTTGTTGCTTTTACATATTCCAGTTACTTCTAACGAGTATTTACTACAAGAACCACGTGTACAGAAGTTTTACGGGAAAAAAAATATTGTTAGACACGTCAAGGGTGCTTCGAGATGAATCGTAACTGACAATGAACATAAAATTATATTAATAAAACAATATACACGTACGCCACTCCAGATAAGCCTAGGCCGACCTCCATTCTGCATATATTTTATCATACATGTAAAATATTATTCGAGTAGATTGACCTTTAGCATTACAACGACGTAACCGTCGGAAATATCTCGATCGAGATCGAACTCTACATTCATGTTAACATAGTTCGTATTCAAGCGCAGTACACAGTTGATAGTATAAACGATTTGCAAAAAGGAAGATAATAAAGTAGGTTGATAGCACCAGATTGAACCGGTTTTAGACATATGAGTTGAATTACGTGTCGACTCTTTGCTTTGTTATGTAATCGAGTTTGTAATGTTTATTGGGTTGTCGGGGGAATTATTAAGTATAAATTGTAGAAGCGCTAAGTACCTATAAATAATAATAGCCCTAGGTACATTTTCGGAAATAAATAGTTTGCTCCGCGAATCCATTTTCGTGTTCTTTGGTTTGACTATTCAACCCATCCTTTTTATACAAGGTGACACATAATGGGTATACTATTTTTTTCAAAACTTAACTTTGTAATTCTAAAACTATCAGCTTTGGAGGCAACTTGAAAAACAAAAGGTGTTACAGGAATACAGCTGTTGACCGATTTCACAAGTCTACAACACCTTTAGTACTTCAACTGTCCTACAAAGCCGATAGTTTGAGATTTACAAAGTTAAGTTGCAAAAAAAATAGTATACCCATTATGTGTCACCTAGTATATTGATGCAAAAAGTAGGTACGCAAAATGTAAGTCTCTTATCGCCTCGGTCTTTTGGCTATGATTGAAGTGTAGTAAGTAAGTAGGTCTAGGATTTTCTTTAAAAGTGCAAATTGTCAGTGGCGGATTTACAAATTTCCTAGGTATAGGCTGTAAAGTTTTTGACGCCCTTGCCTCTGCAATTGTCATGTCCTAGACTATTTTTACAATCTAAAAAAAACGTTGTTTTTATACGTAAAATAGTCATCGAAAAAAATTGTTAAAGAGTTATATCTGTTAAATATCAGAAAACCGTCATGCAGAAATCTTTTCATTTCTATGAGGTAAAAAGTATGGGGGAAAAAAAAAATTGTCTCAAAATTTGCCGCCCCAAAAATCTACCGCCATCATAATGCCAGTACAAGACAAATAAATAAGTTCATTAAGTAAATTAAGTTTTTTTTCGAATTAAAGTGGTAAGAAATAAAATAATCAAACCTGGACTTGTACACTTAACTTCAACTTAACGTCAACTAAAATCACGTTTTAATACATACATACACAGATAATACTTTTTGTAATGTGTAAGAAGATGATATCTCAAGAAAATAATACTTACATTTCATTACAATTTTAAAGTTGTAAAATTAAAATATAAGAATTAATTCAGTAATCTCCCTCAAGTCTAAACTCGTTTGATAATTAATTAACTTTAGTTCAACTCATCTTGCAAATTGTCAGTTTTAAATAATTTTCAACTGTATCATTATATTACTTACCTACTTACGTACCTAAAATTAAAATAGGTATATGATTTTTAAACATGCTCTGAATGTTTCCGTAGTAAAATAACGTTATAGCTGACTATAACCGATAACTTGAAAGATAGATAAGACGGTAATGACAAAAATATATTAATTGAATTGATTGAAATTTTAATAATAATTCCGTTCAACTGATGATTTGTACGTCATTTAAAAACTTCATAGCAATTACACAAAGCGATTCTATTGCCATCAATTTCTATCGTTAATTCAACACGGAATACGCACTTCGATACACACAAAATGGGTCATACTGATTAACTGCGAATAAGAAATAGATTTCAATTGTGTTGTGGCCACCGCGAAAATTGTCCTAAGAGAGGCTGGCTGGCCACACACGAGGTACACTCTTTCTTGTGGTACTTATTACTGTGGGACAGGCTAGTTGCACACGAGAAAACTGTCCAAACTTTGTAAGGGTATTTGTCCTACCAGTACCACTCAAGACTTCTGGGGTACCTTAGGCCAAGGGCGAGCAGCGGTGATAGAAATGTAACAAAATTTAAAAACTTTTGCTTTTAATTTCAAAAATATACCTGCGTAGGTATTAACCATGTTGCAACAATGCATCGGTTCATTTCCTATGATTCACCGAAGGCCGACACTAACAAAGACCTGAACATTAATTGTGTTGAGCGCCGGAATACGAGGGATGCCTTTTAAGTTTTGTCGTTTGAAGAAAAAAACACAACTAGAACCTTATAGTACTTTTTATTGTTTTTCAAAGTATTCACCACGTAGCTTAATACACTTTTCCATTCGCTCAAACCAGTTATTATAACATTTATTCCACTCTAAAGTGGGGGTGTTCAAAATGGCTGACTTGAAAGCGTCGACTGCTTCTTCACTGGACTGGAACATTTGACCACGAAGACTTTTCTTAATTTTAGGAAATGTAAAAAAATCGTTAGGGCTTAGGTCAGGACTGTATGGAGGATGGTCAAGAATTTCTACTTTTTCCTGCTTCAAATACTCAATCGTTTGACGAGCGCTGTGTGAACTTGCATTGTCGTGGTGCAGGATGATGCGTCGCTTTGAGTTAGATTTTCGAAGTTCGGCGATGACTTGTGGTAAACAAACTGTGGTATACCACTCTGCGTTAACCGTTCTACGATCATCAAGTGCAATAGTCGCAACATGGCCGGTTTTTCTAACGAACGTGGCCACCATCTTCTTTGAAGTGCTTCGAGAACGAACAACTTTAGTCGGCTTTGGCTCGTCTTGAAAGACCCAGATTGTAGATTGTTGTTTGGAATCAGGATCGTAGGCATAGATCCAAGATTCGTCACCACTGATGATGTCGTAGACGTGATTTGACTCTCCTCGGTTGAACCTTTGCAGAGTTTTCTTACACCATCTGACGCGGGCCGCCTTGTGATCGTCGGAAAGCAGATGCGGTATCCAACGGCAAACTAGCTTTCTTACACCAAGCGCTTCATGCAAGATCTTCTGAATGGTTGTCCCTGAGATGCCTAATAGAGCCTCTATCTCTCGATACGTCACATGACGATCTTCGAGAATTAGTTGTCTCACTCCAATGATGTTATCTTCAGTGAATGCAGATTTTGGGCGACCTTCGCGAGATTTGTCACTAACACTAGTATGTCCACGCTGGAATTCTAAATACCAGCGTTCGACAGTCCGCAGACATGGGGCTTCATCCCTGAACACAGATATTAGCTCTTCAAAACACTGAAGCCGTGTCAGGCCTCTTCTAAAGTTGTAGAAAATTATTGCACGAACATTTTCCTTAGAAAGATTCATTTTCGTACGTAACCTGACAGATTCTAATCGACGCTGTGACTAAACAATAACATTAATCCTAATACATTCAACTGTTTTGAGATTCGAAATTTAAACACATTCGAATATAGAACAGTTCCAAATTCAAAATTGCCGGGAATTATGGAAACGACAGAACTTAAAAGGCATGCCTCGTATTTGCACAAGTTATTATTTTAGCTGCATTGTTCCCTATTGTTTCATTTTCACTTTTGTGGCCAACTGTAGGTATGGACGGAATGACAATGCAATAAAATTAATAGCATGACCCCAATATTCCTCAGACTGTACAATCATTACCCTCACATCCGTACCACTAGTATTCAAGCACCAGTATGGCTCCAAAAATATTTTTTACTAGTACATTAATTACCTATTAGCTACATATTATAGACCTCTGTTATAATATCTTTCAAACCAACATTACCGCTGAGGTTGAGGTGCCAATCAACTCCAATATTAGTTATAACAGCAAGACTGATGATTCTACGAGACTCTTGCTCTTGCTAGTCTTGTAGGGACTGTAGCACTACTTATATTAAAATAATGGCAAGATAAATCTGCACAGGGTATTATAGATAATAGGCGTGAATGGAAGGAGTATTGTATCCAGTGGTGGGTAGCGACCAGCTGATGATAATCATAATAAAGATCAGTTTCTACCACTCGCATCACAGTATCAGGCTTCTACCACGAGCACGTACCTATATTGGAGGTGGTTGGACCTAGATAAAGCCGCGACCACAATACAAGATGACTAACCACGTATTAACTGATAAAACAATGAACCACATACTTGGAGCGTTACAATTGTTTGCTCAGCCGCCGTGCAGTTGCCGGCATAATCAATATCCATTCAGGCATGTTTGTGCTTACCGACCTTTGGCGGACAACTGAACAAATTGGACTAAATTTGTCGTGCTTCTTCCTTGGAGGGAGAAATAAAGTGCATTACGTTCCGAGTTTAAAAAAAACCCTGATATTTTTTTTGCTATCTGGCAAATCCAAGATTGATTTAGATCTTGGATACGAGATACATTATTACTGTTGGGCTTTAATCAAGTTTACTAAAAGTCTGCGATGGACACCTCTGAGGATTCTGAGTTATAGGAGGTACGATGCTAAGAGTAAGTGACGGGCCGAATCGTGTAAAAATATCCACTGATTTCAATTGCTGGTACACAAAATTTTACTTATAGGTACTTACGTATTACGAGTGGGTGTAATGTGCGTCACTTTAAAAAACGACAGTGAAATTCATGTGCTTGCACAGGGATACAGTCGCACATAAAATATTTGCCCATTGTTTTGTGCGTATAAAAACATGCATGATAACACTTAGGTTTAAAATCATTTTAAAAAGAACCCAGCGCTCTTTTATTGGAAACGACTATAAGTCAATATGTATAAGCACACAAATAAAAGTAATTTTAAAATCAGGCTATTTAGACGTGCTCTGGATTGTTGTTAGTGTTTTGAAAGCGCTAATTTTAGTACTTAACTATAATTTATTGACACATTTTTTTTCAATATCACGTTCAGTTCAACTTTCTCACAAGTCAATATAATATTAGTTTGCTAGTTAGACGGTGACCTTTATCTGTAGGGTTACCTCAGTCTAGTTAGGCTGAGGCCTACATTTTTCAAGGGTAAAGTTGGAATATATTGAAATTAGATATGTTTCGTCTTACCCAATACGACCCTAAATATAATGTGTTTTTGATAATCCTGCCATCATTTACTTTCCTGAGGCTTATTAGTTGGCAACAAATATTTTTTTTGATCTGGACTAACTGTTGTTGGCCAGAGTGGCCATAACAACTTCACCCGGACAGAGGGCGATTGCAAGTGCGCTCCAGCCAGAGGGGCAGGGGGGCAGCTAGCTCAAGGGCGCCACTAGGGACACTACCTCGGCTTGGGCCGCTGCCAAGAGAGGTGGCGAGGGTAAATCTACCACCGGATCGGAACGCGACCTCGACTGAGAAGATCCGGCAAGAAACATGGCGGGCTTGTTGGGTGCCAAGGTGCGTCTAGGTACGTAGACGCATCTTCTAGCGGAAGCGGGGGTACGTCGACCTCCCCGGCGAGGCAGTGTCTGGTGGGGAGTGTACGTGTGTCGTTCTCCTCGACAGTTGGCAACTACTATTATAAAGTACTAATGCAGTGGCAACCCTACTTGCAGTAGGTATAATATTTGTTGATTCTAGTCAAAACTGCGCCTTGTGTAATATATATGTTCATTATGCTGCAATTATTATTTACGCGCAGTCGCTTGCCACATTATGGAAATAGCATTGTAGGCGAAGAGCTAGCCGTGCAGACTAGACTACTAACAATTAAAGACTACTAAAAATTATTATTATAAAAAATAAACCACTAAAAGATAAAGTCTATGGTGAATACCACATCCACGATATCACTGATAGTATAGATTGAAGCCTGTTACCTTGTGCTGTTATTCAAAATTTCCCACCAGAATTTAAGTAACATTGCCCCAGCTGGCATTCGAACTAATGACTCTTGATTAGAGGCCACTCCTACGACCACTAGAAAAATATCACCCAGTACATAACCACGCATTAGTCGATCTGTAGCCCATCTCTTTGTCTACAGATATCAACAGTCGGCGCAGGCGCATTCAGCATAAATCATTACGTTATCTGACGTTTACATGTGGCTCGATAGCTTTGGGGCAGGTCATAGACCTAAGGCACATATATGTTAATGTTATATTGGTACATGGTTATTTTAGATCATAAAAATATTGGTATACGCCCACCTAACGGATTGGAGATTGAAGTTTGGGTTCATAGACCCCGAAGAAGTAGAGATGCATTAGAATTGATTTTCAAGTAACGCTCAGGCGTGGATACAGGTGGGAGGGCAATGAGAGCAACCGCCCCCCTGATTCACAAAGGAAGCACTTTATTTTGTTTGATTTTAAAATTTTGCAATATTCACAATTTGTTTCGCCAAGCGGGGTCGGCTCTGTTCCGATCTCGCTCGGGAGACTTCTGTTATCCAATGAATATCTAATAATCTATTAATGGATTTCGGCATTTACCAGTAATGTTGCATGCTACCACTGCTAGTAAAAGGTTTTTTTTTTATAATTGATTGTGCACAATCCGCCACTTCTCTTCTGACATGATCAGAAACCTTGTCTTGTTTTTAATTGTTAGTCTCATTTAATTAATAAGAATTGAAGTTAAAGATTTTAATTTATTATTGATTTTATTTGTAAGTTGCTCTAAAACGGCTGTTAGTTTGCTCTGATGTGGCTGTTGTTATTTTTCTATTGGAGTTTATATATTACTAGCTGAGCCCGCGACTTCGTCCGCGTGGAATTTTTATCCTTTCTTAGGGGATATCTAAGTCATAGTAGCTTTATGCATGCAAAGTCTCAGCCCGATCGGTATAAAATTGACAAAGTTTCATACAAACTTTCATCCCCTATTTTATCCCCTTGGGGGTAGAATTAATCAAAATCCTTTCTTAGCAGATGCCTACGTCATAACATCTACCTGCATGCCAAATTTCAGCCCGACCCGTCCAGTGGTTTGGGCTGTGCGTTGATAGATCACTATGTCAGTCAGTCAGTCAGTCACCTTTGAGTTATCTGGGGGCACGGCAGTGCCCCCCCAAGTCGAGCGCGGCACGGCAGTACAATCTTTTCTCGAAGCAGTTCAGGCCATTTTCGACCCCCTATAACTTCGTTGAGGATAAAACTAGAATCCTGAATTTTCAGATACTAAGCAGGCATTGTATAAACACGGTATATTTTAAATTTCATTCAATTTGAACCAGTACTTTAAGAATGATAACTAGTCAAAATTCTTAATTTTGTCACTCACTGACTGACTGACCGATCATCAAAACTCTAAGGCACTTCTAGCAGACATAGAAGCTTCAAATTTAGCATACAATTAGTGTTTAGTGTATAAATCAAGGAAAAACTAAAATATTTTAACATTTCGGTCCAGTTTTCTAGATACACCGACTG
Organism: Notodonta ziczac; assembly: GCA_918843915.1. Classification (NCBI taxonomy): domain Eukaryota; kingdom Metazoa; phylum Arthropoda; class Insecta; order Lepidoptera; family Notodontidae; genus Notodonta; species Notodonta ziczac. Next base: position 395,699 of record OU974053.1, read on the forward strand.
CATAAATAACTTTATAATCCCATATAAATGTATAGGATAACAAATTTACATTTGCAGTTAATGAATCAGTGTACATATTATGAATAATATAATGGAATAGGAATGGAATATTGGGTGTACATTGGTACCTAGATATAATTATGTTCAAAGGTAACTTGTAAAATGTTCAACGGAATGAAAAAGCAAGAATGGGACATGTCTTACTTATGATATGAATTGTACCAAAATCCCGCAAAAAGTATTAAGTACACTAAATTGCCCGAAATTGCCATGAAAGAAAGAACAATGTCTACAAAAAGAAATGAGATCCCATCAAATACAAAACTTGTAAAAAAACCCAAGTCTCGCAATTCAGCAAGTCCTTATCTCATTGTGACCATATCACTATTAAAAATATATTATGTTTTAAATTAAATAGATTGACTTGGCAATCGCACTAAACAAAACTAAATACATTGTGTTTTCATGCGATGTCCAAGTCAATCTATTGAAATTAAAACATAAAAGATTTTAAATATTGATATGGTCACAATAAGATGTTGGTAGGTTAGCAAGTTATGTAATACGTAATACTGAATGAAGACAGAAGGTCCCTTAAGTAGGGACTTAATAAAGTAACCGACTTGCTATTACATATATCTCACCTCTTTTTACGGTATAGAACTGAGTTGCGAGACTTGGGTTTTTTTACAAGGTTTGTTTTTGATGGGATATATATTTAGATATTTTTAATCATTCTTTGTTAATCAATTGTTTGTATAGTGCTAATAAAATGTTATAACTGGTATGGTAATCCTTGGTTCCAGTAAAACCCGTTTGGGACAAAAACAGTTTCTGCAATTGACACGTTAGATCCGCCACCTTCGCTTCAAACACTTGAAGAAAGTAATGTTACAAAGTCTGGAAAACAATACGAGTATTTTTAATGTTATTAAGCCGATAGTAGAGCTAGGAAGGTTGAACTCCAGATGAGTGTCGCGGCCATCACACACTTCGGGGTCGCCTGGTAGAGACGGCGCAGGCGGCGCTCTCGAGCCGACGGTAAACACCACTCTATATGTTTTATTAAACGAATTGAATAGACGCTAATAGTAATTTTTACCCGCGATATAAACTAGGTAAGGTAAAAAGGTTGACGGGACAACCTATTTAATTCTCATTTAAAGTCCTTAAGATGACTTGCGGGGGTGATCGGTCCAATAATGTAGAGGTATTTTTTTGTATATTATATTTTTCAGTGTGCTGCGGTTCCTCTGTAGCTACTCGTGGCGTTATGCTCTTTAGCTGCCAGCCGTGAGGCAATACAGCTTTAACGACCCCGCTCTAGTCGGCCAACTTAGGCGAGCTGGAGTTGAGAACTCTCCGGGCCCCTTCGGTGTCCACTCGGTCGAGGCATACACGCCGGAAATTCGATGGTCGAGTAACAATGTGCCAAGTGGTGGTGGGAGGGTAGAGGTTTATGAGAGAGGCCTATACTCATGTAGACTGTATATGAGGCACTTGATAACGAATAAATATCGTAGTAGAGCCCTCTACGTGGTACGACTTTAAAAAGAAACAATTCTATATAAACATTATCACCTACGTTCCTAATAAAAACAATGGAGTAATCTAAAAACAAAACTCTTTGGATTAAAATAAAAACATTCAATTTTGAACACAAAGGTAAATTATCTACGATTGTTTTGTAGTTTTCAAACCGTGTGCAAATTAATAATATACCATGCCCTTATTAAATACCATTGAAAAATCAACTCTCCAGGTCTCAAAATAAAGTCTTATACCAATTGCAGCATCCCTGAGTAGGCTCCTTGAGGGAATCAAAGAAAAACTAATCTTATGTGTAGACTGCAATAGTTTGAATTCAATTGTATGTTGCAGCTGAGGTATAGGCACAGAATCCTTGAGGCAGGTTAGTGACCCTCGCGCTGCAATCTCTATGCAATGATGGAAATACATTGAAAAGTCGTACGGAGTCATGCATGATAGCGCCGATAATACACTTCACGTGCTCTGAGTTACATGTTGTTGTAGGTTAGTTATGTTTGCTGTATTGCTTCTAGATTGTATAATAATAGAATGTTCTAGATTATGTCACAGATATTAGTCGTGAGGTACTAAAAAGCTTGGATAGTGTAAGTTATGTTTTTGTTATGTTAGAGCCTAGATCCCTGAAAAGTTCCAGACATTTTATTGAACACCCTCATTTTATTTAATATTTTTGACAAAGTTCAGACGTATTAAAATCAATCCTGAATAATTTTGGATTTTGACTGTCGTTCTAAAACAAAATGTATTGTGGATTAGTAGGAGTATGAGAAATTTCGTAATATCTACGACAACTAGAGGCAGTTTGGTTTACAGAGTAAACTGCCTGGAATAAGGAGTTTATTATACGCCGTTGAATTGGATTTTCTCGAAAAAATAATAGACTGGTCACCGATAAATTTTCCAGTTAAACATTAATGTGAACTTGCAAGATCACCGGTCTAAACAGCGTTAATCTCACCGATTTCCCACGGCAGGGTAGGATACCTAGTGAGGTACCTAATGTAAGTACATATAATTAGCCTATCTGGTTATTAAGAAAGCGTACATCCATTAGGTATTTATGCTAAGGCACAAAATAAGGCTCGTATTAAATCGATCTCAAGCCTGAGCACGATCTTGGAAAAGTCCTTCTTTCGTCAACTAGTACAAAATGACGTGTTAAAAGCGTAAGGCCATTCTCAGACTTGAGATCAATTCATTAATAGGATTCTTGAAATACGTACATGAAACTATTTTTGCAAACGCGATCAATAAAATCTTTAAATACACCACTAGAATATAAATTAAAATATAAACACCCATTTAAAACTGGCAGCATTAATAGTGGGTACACTGAAAAAAAAAACCAATTAAAAAATAATCAATTTCAAAAACAGTTTTTAAGAACATTTTAACACACGAACATTAGGTACGCACGGTACGTAATTGTTTTTTCATTACTCATACTCTGAAAGTAGGTCTGAAGTTGCCTGAGAAGCGGGTTGAAAGTAATACTTTTCAGGCCCGGGAGTTTCGCTTTCAACTGACAGCTGTCAAATTATAAAAAAAAACCAGTTCCATTTTCACATTTCTATGGAACCATGTTCAAACTTTTTCTACAGTCACTCAATTGCAGCACGATGTAAAATTTAAATAACATAAAGTTAAGTATTAATTCAAGAATATATTTATTAAATGACTTAATTATAATTTAATTTCAACAATTTCTTTAAAATAACATAGATTTGGGCAAAATATTTAAAGATGAAAATGAAAAATAATGGCTAAATAATGAAGTTGGCCGGCCAACGAAAAAAAAAAACAAAATAGGCGGCAATCCGATTTTTTTTTTCGAGTTGTAGAGTATTGTTTATACTTCCTTGTATTATTTCTTTAGCCAATTCCTGTTTTTATTTTTATTTTCCTTGTATTCGTAATGAAAAGCACAGTGTTTACCTCGGGTGAAAGACTTATTTTGTCCCTCGAACTATTAGCGCCCTCGCTTTGCTCGGGCGCCAAACCCCGTCTCGGGACAAAATAAGTAACTTTTACCACTCATGTAACAATGTACTATTCAAACACAGATAATAATAAAAATGGTAGGCATTTTTATGATTTTCATGTTGCTCTATGTGACGATTAGGTAATTATAGTTCAATGACACTCTAAAAATGCAAGTGTGGGCGGCGAATGCGTTTGGACGCTGGCCAGGAGCTGTTCAACATTCAGGCGACCACTTCCCCGATTTTATGGATAATGATGTTTAGTGACACGGAAATCTACCTATTTTCGTTAAAAATATATTTAATTGATCCACGTCAGACCACTTGGAAGTGACCTGAGACCACCCGTTGCCAAAACAACTATTTCCTAAGGAGCTTCTCTATCCTCTGCCTACGCTTTAATGTCGGTTTTGTAGATGCCTAAATCGCCTTTTTTATTCTCAACATTATATCAATCCAACACATTTAATTTTCTATACAAATAAATAAAATTGGAGTGTCTGTTTATAATATCAAAATAACACCTTTTCACTAAATGCATATGAAAGTACATACGACACCTATACAAAAACGCGATTTCAAAAAATTTTGTCTGTCTGTCTGTGTGTTTGTTCCGGGTAATCTCCGAAACGGCTGGACCGATTTTGACAGGACTTTCACTGGCAGATAGCTAATGTTTTAAGAAGTAATTTATGATACTTTTATTTTAGAAAAAATAAATTTTAAAAAATGGGTTCTGTCGCGCGGGCTCAGAACGCGGGAGCGGGCTTTTTTGTTAAGTTAAATTCCACGCGGACGAAGTCGCGGGCTCAGCTAGTCTTACATATAATTTATCGAGATCTCGGAAATTATATGAAGTAGATCTATAGGATTGACGTCGCCAAACTTATAGCCACAAAAAGCCTCAACAAGACAGGTAACTCGGTGCAACAAAAAAGGAAAGTAGAACTGAAGGGGTTCTCCAAACGTGACCAGATGATGAAGATGACTTTTATATTTTCGATAGAGAAGATACAAAAAATATTGATTAAGCATGAGTTACACTTTGGTCACTGATGGTTCCGTACCGAATTGATAAATACATTAATGTGAGTATATTCAAGTTTTCTCAGGGACTAAAAATAGTTACCTTGTAAATGGGTAAAATAATGGTGGGTAAATGAAATAAATATTACTAAAACAGGGTCGCTGAGCACGAAGAATTTCGTACAATGACCTGTTATTACTTGTCTCTGTCACTCCCGCGTAAATCTAATACGTCACGCTCACACAGTTGCCGGTCACACGCAGTTCACGGCAACTGTGTGAGCGAGACGTATTAGATTTACGCGGGAGTGACAGAGACAGGTAATAACAGGTCATTGTACGAAATTCTTCGTGCTCAGCGACCCTGCTATAGACAAACGTACCATTTATGTGGTTACAAACTAACGGCTATTATGTTATGGGTAGGTATAGACTGGAAATAGATGGAGCTCCACCAGCCACTGGGTCAGGCGATCAGCAAAAGCTATTTCCTTGCCTACATTGGAAACATGTCGATTTGGTAGTCTCTTTGAGTGGAGTTTGCTAGATTTCAATCAAGCTCAAAAAATCCAGTAAAAAACGGCTGCTCTGTATTTTGATAAGGACCCCTAAAACCGGATTAGTCATCAACAATTAGGTTCATTTCACCAGAGCTTCGAACCCGGAACCTCGCAATAGGCTCCAAAGGAGCATTGGGTAATTATCGGCGCGTACGTGCGCACGCGCACGATCATTGTGGCAGGTCATTAACATGGACGATACCGCGACCAGCGCAAGCGACGGTTATCAACACACATTTTACTATAAAAATAATACTGAAATACATAGACCATTATTCGAAGGGTTGGTTACGTCCATTTAAACAGGGCCCTAACCACGCTAGCTACTCAAATCGTAATAGAAAAGCAAACGCTCGCGATTACGTTTCAAACTATCCGCTTTTGACGTTTTGCTGACACGAGCTTCACGATTTCTACTGACATTGATATGGTATGGTATCAGCAAAACGTCAAAAGCGGAGCGTTTGAAACGTAATCGCGAGCGTTTGCTTTTCTATTACGATTTGAGTAGCTAGCGTGGTTAGAGCCCAGTTTCACGTGTTTGGGACATACATTTGTACCGCAATTATGTTATGCGTGTGACCTTAGGCGCTGCATCCGCTTTAATTACATAACTAATAAGTATGATCGTAATATTTTTCTATGACACGTCAAATATCACTCCGAACGCTACAAAGTAAATCATATCGATGTCACATCATCAGGGAGGCGCGCGCGGCTCCTAGCATTGCATGTAACAAATCACGTGTCAGATCATATGTCATGTCGTATCACTGTCATTTCTCCAAGGGTATGCCGATGTATAATGAGCAGAACATCATGCAATAATCCAAAATCTAGAGTTAAAATACACCAGAATTGGGATTAAAAAAACAAGACCTGACAACCCGGATATTCTGCTACTTTTTGTGACACAGAAATGCTGTGCGATTTTAACCACAACACATAAGATACTCAACCGGGGGATAATATACGTTATCACCTCACGAATGTATGTATCTACATCATATACTTGCTGTATACGATTCCGGCTTACCTAAGATCTTATAATTAGATGTTATGAAATGTGAAAGCCGCCAGTATCGGGGACTGTAATTTGGCGCCAGCATGGCGTCAGCAGAACAAGAAACGGTACAAATAACAAACGAATGTCATTACCGACAGTCCTATTAGTTGAATTCGTTTGCGTGCGTGAGATTTCCAATTAGATACGTGTGTCATTAAGAAGACAGATTTTTTACTAGCCAGCTTGCAGGCGGATGTTGCCTGATGCTCACCTACTACCTACTACGGCTTGACTTAAATAGCTCTAGCTTTTTGAAACTCTTCTCTATATTTTTAGTTAGTAAGCGGCCTGATATTAAAGTTGTCTTAGCGACTTGATCGTGAGGAAACCTGCACTTCTTTCGAAGGACTTGTGAAGTTCGGTAACTCGCAGTAGGTCAGCGTGGGAGAATATGCCCTAAATCTCTCCGTGTGCGAGCCTGGTATACTCAATGGCAATTGGCTAGCTCCCTGTTACATTCCCAAACTATAATGCCTTCAGCGTATTGCAGTGAACCACTACCCACCTGTCATACCTCGGGTATGACAGGTGTGATGGTGAATATTTACCAATAAATACAGCAATGGTGCCTAACTTACTTTTTATATCCTTATTTGTTCTTGGAAACCGACAAAACTCATGCCTAGAGACACAATCTCGGCTATAGAAGACCTCACCGCACGTAGTATTAATCAACAACGTCTAGAAATAAAGCCTTAGTACATAAATAATGACGGGTAGATATCATAATTACAATAGCCCGTTGCATTGTAATTGCGGCAATCGCTCGCGAGTGGCGATAAGCGCGCAATTAATAAACATTTTGTGAAAATAACAATGTTTACATAGTTCGCGCATTATCGTGTGGAACGAGCATAACAACTAGGTAGTTGATTATCATTAATAATTATTGTTTTTCAATCCAATGCCTACTGTTGGCGAAACGGTGTCTCATTATTTATGCATCAGCACGGGTTTTAATTTAATATACTATAAATATCGTCACACAAACACATTAACTATGGACCCAGACACAACAACGCTTGAACTATGGGTACCGTATAATGAACTGGGGACGATACCAGTGACACCCAGACCGGGGCAAATTTCGAAAAGACTAATGTTGTACTATTTCGCAAGGAAATCAATCATGAACAGGGTCGAATCAAACAATCGCCAAATTTTAAAGTAGGTAGAGTCCACTAAATAATTTAATTGACAATATTGCGTGGGCCGCATGTGTGACAAGCGCCCTGACTCCGCGATACAAATTTCACACACTATATAAACAGTAATGAAACACTACATTATCCGTCTAATTATATCAACAATAGTCCGATTGTAACGAGAGCGGACGAGAGCGCTGTTTACCGGCATCGCCTCGTGCGCAGGAAACGCACGCTAAATTAATTATCCCATATAATAAACAGCCGCTATTTCCGCGAGCGACAAACAACCTTATCAATCATTGTTGTTTGTTTCATCTAGTTTTTAATTGTCTGTTATATTTTAAATACTATTGTGGATCTAGGGGTAGTGATATGGTAAAAGCAATCATCAAAAATAGACTGAGCTATGAGACGCGCGGCCACACACGAACGTCTTGAGAACAAACATGAAGGGATGATTTTTACTATTATTGTTGAGTTACTAAAAATGACAAAAAATATCTTATATAAAATTATCAATAAATTTATCTGAAATGCAAACTACCTTTATCCGTTTCCTCTGGAATGAAGGAGAGGTTTATGCCCAGGAGATGCTAACACGTGAATACACGTAATGGAAAGTTCTTCATTGCTGCTTAATAATTAAAATGGTTTCGTTACACAATTTCAGTAAAAAGCTGACAACAAACTACTTGCCTTGTAAACGTTGCCGACGGCTAAATATAGGGACAATGTAACACCAATAATACGAGTCATTGCTACAAGTGTGGGCGAGACGGAAGATGATATGAAGGGCATATGAAAGAGAGGAGTATAGTGTTGAATTACGAGTATGAAGACAATCGGGTCGGTTACCTAATGTTTATGTATTGTTTGTTTGTTTGTACGTTATATTTATGTTGTTAGGGTAAATTATATTTTGTTACTATGCAGACAATGATGGTAGGTATAATGATTGTGGAAATTTCAAAATAAATGATGACAGGATTCATATCCAAGTTGTTTGTAACCTCCGAAGAAAAAAGAGGGGTGTTAGAAGTTTAACATGTGCACCTGTGTTTTGGTGTATCTGTGAGTCTGTAAATAATAATAATTAAAAACAATTTGAGGCCTTTTTGACGTCCCACTCCTGGGCACGGGCCTCCCCTCAACACGAGGGGGATTCAGGCCATAATCTACAGGTGTGTCTGTAACCGATTTTAATTTTGTTTTTTTTTTGTTAGAAAAATATTCTGATAGAGAGTGTTCTTAGCTATGTTTCATGAGAATCGGTTCAGCCGTTTGAAAAGTAGTTGCATTGGGGATTTTTTTCAATTTTAGTTATTACTTGAAAATTATAATCCGTGACATGTGGCTCTGCCGACCCCTTTGGAGATTGGCGGCGTGATTTTAATCATAATTAGGAATCATATCAGGTGACGTGTAGAGCTTGTGTACCAACATACGGCCTGTTAAGTAAATACATTATTTGAACACCCCTACAATCCGGGCGGGCTGTTAATTTAATACATACCTTATTTGCAAACCATTACTCAGCGTTAAACTCGAATATTTACAATAACAACAATAAAATCGTATTTTCACTGCAATATTAATAAATAAGCTTGACCTCCGACGCTGGCGGAGGTCGAGGTATAATTACACGTACATATATCTACATATCAATATTTAAATGTCCTGATGTTATTGTTGAAGGCGATCTCGTCTTATGTACAACTTGCTGTTTGATCGGATTATAGTAGTCAATAGATTCACTCCCGTCAAAAAAGAGGGGTGTTGCGGATGAACCGATTTCAATTTTGTTTTTTATGTTAGATAGGTATTCTGATCGAGAGGGTTCTTAGCTATGTTTCATGAAAATAGATTCAGGCGTTTGAAAGTTATCAGCTCTTTTGTAGTTTAAAAAATCGTTTAAAATTTTCAATTTTAGTTATCTTAGCTGAACTAGTGAAAAGTTTTAAGCCCATGTCAGGCGAACGCGGCAGTTTGCGCTCACTACATTCGTCGAGAAGTATGGTTTAGCTTCCGGCTTTCTCACACATCTGCTTTACGCCGATCTTCTGTGAGAGGGTGGTGTTACCCCGGATCATGCTGCGATGTTTGCAATATAGTCTCTATACGTGTAAAGACATCAAACAAAACTCAAATCTCGTCATATTGAACGCAGAACTTAATAAAAACTGACATCCCGATTATTTTTTAAAAATATCTCAATTATCTGCATCTCCAGTAAAAGAGATAAGTGTTAGAATATAAAAAATAACAGCTAAGTATTACATGTTTAGTGTACTGCCATGTAAGATGTACTTTCAATAATTATTCTGATAAAAGACGTTGGTTGGTTTCTAACAGACTGTTTTATTCAAGTCATTCATACATAGACAATAGACAAAGTTTCACCTCAATGTCTCATAGGTGGCGCCACTTGCATTCATGAACATTATATTTGATAATATTCTAACACCCCCACTTTATCAAAATAACAACACTTTCAAAGTATTACATACAGTGGAGAGGTAATGCTACACATAAAAAAAAAAAATGCCTTTTAAACTCAATATACAATAACAAATACAGTATACAGTTCTGCCTTGACTATTCTAAATTTACAATTCCAAAATCTTTCATGAACTTATAATGTTTAACAGCTGGCAGACCTTTGGTTAGCAAGTCAGCAGGCATATTAGCTGTTGACAAATATCTAGCTTCAATTATATCATTTCTTAAAACTTCTCTAATGAAATGATACCTGATATCAATATGTTTGGACCGTTTATGTGACTGGTCATTATTTGCTAACTTTAATGCACTCTGACTGTCATTGTACATAACAATTTTACTATAAGAACCAATTATTTCAAACTCTAACTTCTGTAAATATATTGCTTCTCGACATGCTTCCGACAAAGCCATATATTCTGCTTCACAACTACTAAGAGCAACAGTTCTTTGTTTCTTGCTCTCCCAAGAAATTACAGCACCTGATTTAGTGAAACAGAAACCAGTATATGAGCGTCTGTCAGTGGCATCACTTGCCCAATCAGCATCCACAAAACCTACAAGCTCTGCACTTTCTTTGGAATATTTTAAACAATAGGTCTTAGTCTGTGACAAATATTTCAGAATTCTTTTTGCATAATTCCAGTGTACATAAGAATAACAGTTGTTAAACTGGCTTAAATAACTGACTGAATAGGAAATATCAGGACGAGTTAGGACAGCTAAGTACATTAAACTTCCTATTAATTTTTGATAAGGTAGCTTTTGTTCACATACATTAGACTTATCAACATTCAATTTACATTCTATAGGAGTTTCTACTGCATGACATTCAGACATATCAAATTTTTCAAGTAACTGATTAATATACTGTTCTTGATCTAAAGTAATTACATTGGTGCTTTTGTTAATGTTAACTCTCATGCCCAAATAATTTCTCACTTGACCTAAATTCTTTATTTTAAATTTTTGACTCAAAATCTCTATTAAATTATCAGATTCCGACTTACAATTTGAATATACTAGAAAATCATCGACATACAGTCCAACTATAGTTTTCTTATTATCACTATGATTTTTAACAAATACACAGGGTTCTAATTTACATTTTCTAAATCCTGATTTACATAGTATCTCCTCAACCCTTTTATACCATGCTAGAGATGATTGTTTTAATCCATAAACAGCTTTTCTTAACTTTAAAACTTTATTTGAATTATTTATGGGAAAACCTTCAGGTAAATGCATAAATATGCTTTCTTTTAGATGACCATTAAGGAAAGCTGTTTTCACATCTAGATGAGTGATGTCCATGCCTAACTGGACACTTATGGCAAACAACAAACGCAGGGTTGAATGTCTAATCACTGGACTGAAGGTTTCGTGGTAATCAATACCAGCCTTCTGAGTAAAACCCTTGGCTACAAGCCGCGCACGATATGTCACTTTATTGTCTGAGTCAAACTTTTTTTTAAACACCCACTTACACTGCACTACACTCGCATTGCTGGGAGTATCGACAACTTCCCATGCTTGATTGTCTTGGAATGACTGCAGCTCCTCTGCCATGGCCTGCGACCACATCAGTCGCTCTGGCCCACTGATGGCCTCTGCATATGTCAGTCCATCTTCTCCTGTAGTTGTAGTACACATGTTGACGATACCATACCTATCTGGCTTTCTCCTCTGACGCTTCACTGTTACTTCTGGAACTGGTGTAGTAGAATCTGCATGTGGTATATCTGAAGCTTCTTCTGTACTCTGTGGAGCTAAACTAGTCTGTTCAGTGTTCAGGTTTTCTCCACAAGCTTTTGACTCTAAACTTTCTTCTTCAACATCCAAGTAATCAGATTCTGAAGAGCTTGACTTGTTCAGGGGTTCAAGTTTCACCACAGATTCCTCTACTAACTCCCCCACTGAATCTGTGCTTTCTAGCGAAACAGTTACAGTCTCTAGCCGCTTGGGTTTTTCTTGTATTATAACATCCCTACTTGTGGTGACTTTGTTCTTTACTGGGTCATATATTCGGTAACCTTTGACATTATCACTATAACCAACAAGTATATGTTTTCTTGATTTCCTGTCCCACTTTGCTCTTTTTTCTTTTGGTGTGTGCACCATCACTGGACTCCCATATACACGTAAATGTTGTAAATCTGGTTTCCTACCAAACCACATCTCATATGGAGTCTTTTCAATACCTGAAGCTGTAGACCTGTTTTTGAGATATACTGCGGTATTTGCAGCTTCAGCCCAAAATTTTTTATCTAATTCTGCTTCAAAAAGTAGGCATCTAGCTCTCTCCACAATGGTGCGATTGCTTCTTTCACTGAGTCCATTCTGCTCTGGTGTGTAAGCATTTGATTTTTGATGAATTACCCCTTCATGTTTCAAATAATCTCTAAAATCATTGCTGCAATACTCACATCCATTGTCTGTGCGCAGTATTTTTATTTTTCTGTCTTGAAAGTTCTCCACCATTGACTTAAACTCTTTAAAACAAGTCAGTGTTTCACTTTTACACTTTAAGAAGTATATGAAGGTCATTCTGGTGAAGTCGTCAATAAATAGCAAAAAATATCTTGCACCACCAATGGATTTGCACTCCATCGGTCCACAGATGTCTGAGTGCACAATTTGCAAGATTTCTGTAGCTCGTGTACCTGTCGTAAATGGTAATCTTGACTGTTTACCTTCACAGCAAATTTGACAGTTAGACTTACTTGTCACAAATTTGTCTGAGTAATGCATTCCATTGACTAAACCTTGCTTCATCTTGTTCATATCTGTGCTGTTTAAGTGTCCAAGCCTTCTATGCCATGTTTGCCCATCTACTGTTGATGATGATAACAAACAAGTCTCATTTTGTAAGATTAATTTGTATACATTATTTACAAGCTCAGCTTCCGCAACTAAATTGCCTAATCTGTTTTTTATGAGGCATCGGTCGGGTTCAAACACAACACTATTTCCATTTCTTATCAATTCACTGACTGATAGTAGGTTAGTCGCAAGATTCGGTACGCACAACACGTTCTTCACTGTAACCTCGTAACCGAAACTCGTCGTGACATCTACGTCGCCGGCACATAATACAGGCACTTTCATGTTGTTTGCTACTGTGATCTCAGGTAAACTTGACGAATCCGTTCTATTTGTCAACCAACTTTCGTTTGTAGTAATATGTGTACTGGCTCCCGAGTCAACATACCAGTCACATTTATTAAAGTTACCGCTCAGAAAAACAACACTGAATGCATTTGTTTGCTTTTTCTTCTCTGTTTTTTCGTTTCTAAATGGACATTGAGACATGAAATGTCCAGATTGTTTGCATTTGTAGCATGTTATTGTTTTGTTATTTCTGTCATTTGAGTTTGACATTGACGTACTCGGTGCATAGATATTCGGAGTCGGTCCGCCATGTTTGCTATTGCTGCCAACTTTACCAAGTTTCTTTTTCTGCCAACTTCGAGCAATAAATGCTGAGTTGTCATTTCCATTCACTTCAACAGAGCCGCCATTTTCCATATCTAACAATTTTGTTTTTATGGAATCTGCCGTGATCTGGATCCCGGAATGCTCTATTGCCATAATCATTGGCATAAACTTATCTGGTAAACCAGCTAGTAACAATGACCCAACCCAATCATCGTTTATAATGAATCCAGTACCGCTTAATCGTTGCGAAGTTTCCACAATCTGCGTAACGTAACTAGTCATATTTTCACATGTTTCTAGTCTGATGGAGATTAAATGACGTAACAAAGTTATTCTTCTTGAAAATCCCGCGTCATCAAATAGAGCTTTGAGTTTTGACCATAACTCCTTTGTTGTCTTCGTCTCCTTTATGTGCACAAACAATGACGTGTCAATAGTCAGGATCAATTTTGCGCGTGCTCTGGCATCTGCTGTCTGTGCTGCATCTGTCGCCACTGCTTCTTGCTTGAGGTACTTGTCCGTGTCCTCAAGGACTAGCAAGTTTTGTACGGCGAACGCCCAGTCATCATAATTTTCACGACCCTTGAGCTTTGGCACACTCGCAATAAGACTTGAGTTCATCTTGATTGATGTCACACGCGTAAAATAAACTAACAAACTAACAATAACTCTTCTAAAACAGCAATAACTTTAATTTTAACCCATAACCTGATAAAAGACGTTGGTTGGTTTCTAACAGACTGTTTTATTCAAGTCATTCATACATAGACAATAGACAAAGTTTCACCTCAATGTCTCATAGGTGGCGCCACTTGCATTCATGAACATTATATTTGATAATATTCTAACATATTCAAATTTATATACCATTATTATTCTAATGTAGGTCGGAAATGCGACAAAAGCTATAATATCATCAGCAAATTAGCTACTGACTCACAGCACAAGTAAACAACATCACGCACCGAGCCCGGTGATGCTTCATTACAATCCTAGTTTATGTATTTTTGTGTTATGCAATCATCATAATATATAATATCAGCAAAATTATGTAAGGCTTTCGATATCCGCTTTGGGATATAGTGCACGTCATCAAATTATAGGTCAACGACTAGAGCCTCTGGCGATGGAGGCATAGCAATTCTGGCAGTTATTCAACTGGCATCAGTATTTTTCCACAAGACACAGATGTTACTAATTTTATTAGACATTAGTTGCTGCCCGCGACTTCGTCCGCGTAGACTTAAGTAAAGTATTCTATGTGTTAATCCAGGTTATAAACTATCTGTGTTCCAAATTTTATCCGAATCCGTTCAGTAGCTTTTGCGTGAAAGAGTAAAAAACATACATCCACACTCACAAACTTTCGCATTTATAATATTAGTAGGATAAGTTTTCTCTACCATCGCAGCAGTAACTGAAAGTTAAACTGTGTTCTAGGTTCTATGTTTAAGGTATTTATAAAAATTGCACCCGTCCGACAATTTGCATCAACATAATATCTCATGATATAGCTCCCTTTCTTATGAAAAATCCTTTGTAAAACTATTGTAAATGAATACCAATTTTAACTTCTTTGCCTCCATAATATAATTTATATTCATTGAATCTTTTCTAACGCCCATTTTTCTAATACGTTCAACAGTAAAACGCCGATAACTGAACACAAAGGAAACCGAGAGGCATCGGCAAAAAGCTAGCTTACTCGTTCATCGCGCAGTATCAATCATGTGGGCTTCCTGCGGTCGCCATGGCGACGGGAGCCGGGGATGAAGCGAATACAGCGCAGACAGGTGCGATGCAGGCTTGTGAGAAAGCGACGGATAGATCAAAAATGAGATAGTAAATGAACACAAACATAATATACATGCCTTTCGCCCTTTGTGATTTCCGAGTTGGTTCCGGTTGGTATGTCTTTTCTAAGATAATGAATATACATTGTCCTCATGTGATAGTAGATATCTGTGTAGTTCTGAGGAGACGCAGATATTAGGTAAGTACACATCAGTAATGATGAATTACTATTTTTTTCATTCTTACGCTAGGAATAACGTATTGAAATCAAAGCGCAAACAAGCTTTTTATTGATAAAATGCGTCCATTTTACCATCTTCCAAAAGCACGGCATATTCGGATCGATGCAGGCTTGCTCCCAGTGTAGTGGAACCGCGCCGGCAGCCATGCCTAGCAGATACAGCTGATTTATTGCCGGCCCCAAGTCGATATAATTTCCAAGACGTGCATAGGTTTGATAGTGATGAGCTTAAGTGCGGGGAACTGCGGGATTAAGTGCGGAATAGTTCGAACAGTTTTGCTGTTAATAGAAACGTAACTTATTTATTGTGCGCATTTGATCGATCTCATGCGGAATTATTTTTGTTCGAAAAATACGAATTAATAGTTTCCTTTATATTTTATAATCTTTTGGCATTAAAAAACCTTAAAACAGTCTATTTTTATTTTTATAGGTACCAAATCATTACCAATCTTGAAAGATATTGCCAATTTAAATGTGTTAAAATGGGTTGGTTTTGACTGGATACATAAGTAATCAAAAATAATTTTATGTAACTTTGAACGACTTTACGTCTCATTAAGGATAACAAGTTAGTGTATAATAAAAACATGTAGTTTCGGTAAGATTATTGGGTAATAGTAGCAGACCCTGACTTGCAATAAGGAAACCGACAAAACAACTAGTTGGAAGAAGATTAAAGTGAAAATTCTTGTCCTTTTAACAAAATTATTGACTTTCTAATAATTGTACAAAAGGTGTCCGCGCTACTCTAATTAATCTTTCTTATTCAATATTTTCTTTTGTCTCTTCCCGATGAGACCAAGTGTGGTTTGTAACAAGATTGCAACAAGTATTCTACCTCTTTATCCCAAAGACTTCCGGAGTGTGTCCCAACACTATCCGGCCTAGTGTTTGCGCAACGGCAAAGTTCACCGCAACCTTCTCCAAATGTCGAGGAGCCGCCGCCGCCGCCCTACATACGAAAGGTTCTACGGCGTTAACTTGTTCAATGTGTTACCGGTACCATTTTTATTACACTTAGCCATAAAACGTAGTGAGCATTTAAATAAGCGCTGAGCGAATAGCGGGAATTGGCACAATTTTTGGACGCTGAATAGTTTTTCCATTATGAAAGCCCCGATGCGATGCGACGCGATACCCTTCTATGCTGTAAGAATCGATTAAAATGCGATGTGTTTCTCCTGGTATCAGAAAGACATTTTTTTTAGCTAGCTTGAATATTTTTGTCCTCGTTATAGTTTTTTATATTTCGGTCTTGTATCGGAAGATGGGTTTTTAACCCCCGACTAAAAAAGAGGGGTGTTCTAAGTTTAACATGTGTATCTGTGTGTCTGTCTGTGGCAACGTAGCGCCCAAGCGGATGAACCGATTTTAATTTAATTTCTTTTGTTAGATAGGTATTCTGATCAAGAGTGTTCTTGGCTATGTTTCATGAAAATCGGTTCAGCCGTTTGAAGATTTTTTGTAGGTTAAAAAGCCATATTCACGGCCAAAACCAACTTCCATGGATCGAATCTATTCGAAATTTGGGCTCATTGGAATATCTTTGCATATTATAACTATAAAGTTTCCCGGATTCTGGATAAAATGGATATCAATTTTTATATGGAATTTGTGTATGAACTAAAGACGTTCCATAAGTCACGTTTCAAATTATGGATACGCGCATGCGTTAAATTTTGTTTGTTTTGTTAATGTTCATGGAATATAATGCAATAACACTTATAGAGGGCGCCGTTGAGAAAAAATACAGAAAATCTAATTAAATAGAATTTTAACGTTATTGTAAATTCATCCCCTGGGCTAATCCCGTCCATCTGAACCAGAGTTATTACATCAAATTGAATCATAATTGATAATCTTTTACTAGGAATTAAACCTCGGTGGCATCAATATTTAGATGCGTTGTCTATTCTAATGTCAAAACAAGATAATGTCACATACTTTTACACAAATTTTCTGTTGATTACGAGATTTTATTATTGTTGTTGATTACGATATTATTTTACTCGTATTGTACATTGAAAACCACTGAAAACTAATGATATAAATGGCGCTTTCATAATCTGGTATCGAAACTAGTTGTACCAGATGAATTTTCTAGATGTGCTATGAATACTGAGCTACGGGAGCTACGCAAATCGCGCTAATTATTTGGAAAAAGTAGATAAGGTATACATTTGATGAAAGGGTCGTCGCATCGGGGGTTTTTAAATTTTCAATGTAGAGTTATTAGCGAAGTGTTTTACCTTGGGTTGGTAATGTACAATTTTGGACAACAAGCTGGATGACCAACGGTTATCTCTTCAAAAAGAAGTCTGCACTTAAAACTTTATCTTACAACAAATATTGTTGCGATAACCCGCTCCCCGCTCCGCGTGTCTCAAGCACGACCTAAGTGTAACGGTAATGAAAGTAAGACCCTTGTTTTAATTTGTCTTGACATTTAGCGAAGGCCGGGAACAAATGTCGCAGGACATGCAACGAAACACAAGGTTCAGTGACAAAAATTACGCTTTCTCAAAAGACGTGGCGATTGGCAAAATGTGGAATTTGATGTGAACGAATGTGAATACGAAGAAATATGAACTAATTAACAACAATATTACTTATATTTACCTGGTACTATCTAACTACAGCTGGGTTCACTGCGACATTTCAATACACACCTAATCACACTTTGACCAAGTCTGCTAATAGTAATGAAAACAATAAATGTGTTTAAGAATACTCGTTACACAATTCAATAGCAAATAAATGGACTTCCGGTTTAGGCACGAAGATAATATTAATAACCAAATATTGTCCGATGGAGTGGAAATGTATGAGACGAGCAGACTCGACGCCAACTGTGTGTAAGTATAATCGAAAATCCAAGATCGTAAAATATAATATGTTAATTATTGTTTTTGTGTAAAATTCAAAGCTTTAAAATTAAAAGAAAACAAGATATACGGTTCTGTCCACTTTCGTAAATTTAACTGCAAACTTCAACCCCTGTAACTATAGTTCAAGAGTTAAGCAATTTATTCGCTTATCTGTAAGCAGTTTATAGTTCTATAGGCCCGCTCATCAAAACTGTATAAATTTTAATCCAAACCGCGGTGGCGCCCCCTGGGAGACAAGTCGCGGTAATGTGCTCACTTATATAACGTACCACGCAGGGCGGGGTGAGTGTGTATTCGGGAGTTGCTAGGATATTCTTTGACGTGACTTGCTTGAATGGTCGTCGGTGGAGATGCTGCCGTTACTCCACATCTCAGGTGAGTCTGTATCGAGCAACAATATACCTGGACTACGAAGGGAGAATGAAATCGGAAATATAATATAAAATCGGAATATTTATTTTATATCTTCTACATCTATACGAATAAATAAAACTGATGTTATAAGGAATACTTAACATAGGCCATTATCATTTTACCGAAGTATCACGCAGGCGGAGCCACGGACAACAGCTAGTATGACCATAAAGTAAACGTTAAAGTTGCAAAATTATTTTATGTTATGGTATCATATAATGAACATATCCATCCTCATTCCTGGCCACCTCATCCCCGATAAGAGAATTTGGTAAATTCAACCGGTTCATTAGTTGTCCGGTAACTGGTCGGGTTGAATTAACTACCGTCATCCCCCCACCCCCCGGCACCCCTGGCTAATGGGATAGAGATATGGAACTGTTCGGCTAGTTCAGATTAACAAGCCAGATTATCAATACATTGCAAGGTGGATTTGTGTAATTTAATCACAGATGAGAAAAGGTATAAAGGTATTCTCTTACACACACCCTGAACTCTGATCTGATGAGGGACAGTTTTGCGGAAATGAGACACTGTCACTTAGCTGTATTATAATTTAGTTCCGATTGTACTTATATCAGGTCGTGTGTAGCGGGTTTTAGACTCGTGGTATCCTTGGTGGTATAATGAAAATGCAAGTCAATTTTGTATAAGTTTGACTATGGTCAAGTTGCCACTTCCAAAATGTTCCCCGACGGGAATCGAACCCGTGACCACCCTGTGCAGTGAGCCGAGCGACCATAGAACACTGTTTTAAAGCAAGTTTTATTTTTTTGGGAATCCCATATAAAAGATAAATAAAATGTAGAGTGACGAAGTAGAGATGCAAAGTCTTCTCAGCTTCGTGGTGGCAGTGCATTAGAGATAACTGAGTAACTAACTATCAACATCCCGCTGATAGGATTTGTCTGCGCGGCGCCAAACGGTAACAGCGTTAGAGTTTGGCAGTCCACAACCACTACCGCCCTCACCGCCCGTAAACCTTGTTATAGATTCGGAAATGAGATTAATGGATGAGAAGTGTTTAACGGGCATAAGCACCCTGGGTTCTAATCCCGGCTCGCACCTCTGGATTTTTCGAAATGTATGTGCGTATCATACTTCCAATGTTATTATCACTTGCGGTAACGGAAAATATCGTTAGGAAACCTCTATGTCTTAGAAAACGTAAGACATTTTCAAAACACATGTGAAATTCGCTCAATAGGAATACGAGTTATCACGATATTTTTCAAAGCGCTTTAGTACAATTGGTGGAAGTAGGGACATCACTACCTTAAAGAATATGGTATAAATATTTTGTGTTGGTAGTGAGTGATTTAATCAACGGTAAGCATCCTTATCATTTACGTAAGTGCGATGCAAAATATCATGTTGAATTAAAAAAAAACTTTTATACTTTAGGTACCAAGGTTGGAATCGAACTCGCGTCTTCATTGACGCTAGTACGGCTGGTCGCTCTGCGCCGTGCGATGCATAGCAACCGCCATCTGATGTAACATCGTGCAACAATGCAATTGTTTCGCCATGTCGCATGACAACTGGCAGTTAGCTGATAGACGGGCGCTGACGAGCTGCAAGTTGTAACAAATGGGAGATTTAAGCAAACGGTCTTATGTAATAGGTGCACGTAACGGTCTGTTGGACCTGGTGGTCGTAATACTAGTCTGTTTCATATCCACAGACGTGATGGTTCACGCCTGTATTGCCCGAAGGGGCATGAAGAGGTGAGTAGCAATACCTATTTCGCTGCTTACATTTTGCCTATTGAAATTATACAGGACACACTCCTCAATGCGAGGGGGGCCTTGGGCCAAAGTCCACCATAGATACAAACAGTAGCACCAGGATTCGGCTCTTAACTTTTTAGACCCTCAACATTTGACTTTACCTACGAAACTGACCCAAGGTTGAACAGATGTCATAACATAGTTTTGAATCCGCCCTCGCTTACCCACTCGCTGTCCGCTCGTGTCTCGCACCGCTCCTAGCTTGATTACAATTTATTACCTGTTTACGTGAACTTAGACAACAAACGGTGCAATTTAACATCGATTAAACTTGCAAATGCGTTAAGAAACGATCATTCGAATTGATTGTTTGTTGTTAGCGATCGAGCGACGGGCGGCGGGCGGCGGTGGGCGAGTCCGATCGTGAGCTAATAAACTCTACACCTGTGATGTTGCTAATTACTTATTGATTTGCATCTCCTTTAGATGACCTAGTTTAGGATTACAGACCAGGAGAATGTAATGTTATTAGCCTTTCAGTCGGTTTTCCATAACAAGAAGGACAATCTAGAAAAAATAAGTCACTCTATTATGTCCAAATTTGAAAATTCCTTAGTGAGTTCCATTTTTACCTGCCTGACGCATTTTATGCGGTGGCAAATAAGGACGAGAAAGATGATTTAAATTGTAGGTAGTCTCGTTTACTCCTCGAAATATCAAGAACGAATGGTTGTACTACGTGACACGTAAAGCGTACGATAATGATAAACCCGTTTTCGAGACTACGTTTAAAATGCAGCCTTACAATCGGTGGAAAACCTCTTACTTCCGACCGGAAATTAAGTCATGTTTACGAAAAATACAATTTAAACAGGCGGCAGTTTGTTTTGCATTATTCTTTTTGTATTTTTTAAATAATTGGCCCCGTTATTAGTTTGATTTCCTGTTGCATTTGCGGCCTATTGATCTTATTGTACCGTATTCAATTCCTGCGACATACAAAGCGTCAATTAGATTTTGTGTTAATAACTTGATGTAATAAGTAGGAACTTAATATTATATAATGCGTGCGTTCTGTAAAATTATAATAGACTCGCCGCCTGTATCTAAGAAGCAAGAAACGCTTTAATATTTTTCTGGGAATCGGCAGAAACCTAGTGTGCAACAGAGAACAACTCCGCTTACCTTCCGGGACTAAATGCAAGATGTTTTCACACCAATAATCGAAAATGAAAAGTAAAACCCATTTCCATGGCTGTTATGAACGAGTGAGTGAATAAGACATCTCCATCATTCCGACGAATATCCGAACGTCGTTATTTGAAATTTTCAGTTACCAGGTTATGCTGCAATTGGATTTGGCGAAGGTGCCCTCGTGGAAAATGTAATAATAGACATAGTGCACCAGCGAGCGGGAGCGATTTTCGGATCTATTACGATTGTCACTCCTGGCTTGCACTAACGAAACATGCACCGATTTATGACATCGTCCTTATTTTGTGCTACCAAATAATTTAGATAACAACATAGATCTCTCAATAAAAATCTCTATCTCAACGTACCGTCCCTGAAGGTTGTAACGTTAGATTATGAGCACCCCCCCCCCCTGTCTTCCCCGATGGGAAAGGCCTGTGCACCTCTGTGCACTCTCGTATATTTCGTGAAAAGTATTAGATGCCAATGTAAAGGTCACATTTTACCGCGCACTTGTCACAGCATACAGGGATTCAGAATGATATTTCTTTAACCAAGCAGTAACGTAGTAGTAAAGTTTTACAGTAGCCCATTTCCAACCAGAAATATTAATTACAATAAGTAGATTATAAGTTATCACTCTCATGAGTCGGTTAGTGCCCACTAATAGGCGTTAGCTGTTTTAACAACCCTAAGCACATAAATGCAGTTTTTGCTATACGCTTCGGTTTGGCTCCGTCATCCATCTCGGTCGGTATCTTCAGGTCTATATCTAGTAAACTCGCTCCCGCTCACGCTTATGTCTGTGTGTAAGCTCCTACCCGGCCGGGTGCGCGAAGCCGGAGAGGCGCGAGTTATTCCATCAAATAGGTATTGATTTTCGTAGAACAGTTCAATGTGGACTAGTCTTCTAATATTATGTAATGAAAAACACAATCACTTCGTATCAAAACTGACTAGATTTTGATACATACCTACGATGAATATACATTAATACAACACTTCGTGTGACGCAACGTGCAAATTGCGCTAATAAGATGCTAGATCTACTCTTTCATATATTTATAAACAATAGGTAGAACAGCCAATGTTACAATCTCCGAGGAATCTTACCTATTGATAACGACAGAAACCTTTTTTAAACAAAGTGGCCAACACTCCAGCATAGCATTGTTATGAAACTGTAGACCGCCGCGTCCCCGGAGCGAGTTCACCCACCTCTACCAAAGCTTATCTATACCCGTTTACCTAATTTACTATTATTTGAAACAGATATCAGCCCACTCCGAATTAAAATTCAACCGGCCATTAAAGCACAAATAAACATGATTATAACACGAATAGCTGCAATGGCGAGGCTGTCCGCAGGCGCTTGTGCACACCAAGCGACGGGAGCTCACGGCGGCGGGAGGAAATAATTATAAATATAACGGCGAACTAGGTATTTTAATTTCGCGAGAAACCTGCAGGTCTTAGAATCTAAACAATTTTAAAAAGACATGTGATATCCTGTAACCTGCACCGGGCCAGCGTGGCGGATTATGGCCTAAATCCACCTTACATTGAGGGGAGGGGGAGGGGGAGGCGGTGCCCAGAAGTGAGACATTGAACGGGTTATTATTATATATATTATGTAGGTACTTATGCTTTATGTGTAATAGAGAGAATATTTATCTCCCTCATACCGAATATCCTAGTGATTGAACACGTTTATTTAGTAAGCCTTGACGTGTCACACAGTTCTATCATTGATACCAAGGATCTACTCTAGTGTCAACGAATACGCTGCTGATTCAACAGTCGTCAAGTCCCGAAATCTAAAGTCTTGGAACAGGGAGTGATCCAAGACTTAAGCATTCGGGACTTAACGGAGGGCGGATGACAAATTATATCTGTACAAGCTCATTGCCACAGAATAAAGACTCAAGCATTAGCCTGTAATCTAGGGAGGTCAGGTAAGTAGGTACCGATTTACCAGGGCACAGTATAGCACAGTTAGCTGTGTGTGTACAAGCCATGTCAAGCAACAGAACAACAGTTAAAATGAAGGTGGAAAGTGACACAGTGCAGGCGATCACGCGATGCGCGAGCTCCGCGGGGCGAGGTCACGGGGCTGCCGCCGCACCGCTGCTGCCTGTCGTGTTTATGGCGGTATTCACCTTAAGCAGGGCGAAAATAAAAGTAGTTTAATGTGGCTTAACTAACCAACATTACGGTATTAATTTAACTTGGTCTAGATTTCGATAGTTAGTCAATAGTTTTAGAAGTACGAAATATTATCATACTATATAATATATAATCATACTAATATTATAAAGAGGAAAACTTTGTTTGATTGTAATTAATAGGCTCCGAAACTACTGAACCGATTTGAAAAATTATTTCACTGTTCGGAAGCTACACTATCCCCGGGTGACATAGGCTGTAATATATTTTTAAAAAAATTAGGGATCCTTACTAAAACTCGAATAATGTAACCGCAATGTACCCGTGCGAAGAAGAATAATCACATAAAAATAAACTAATACTCGTTACTCGTAAAATGAAGCTCCAATGTTTAAATGCCGCAAAACAAAAATTGTGACAAATATTCGTAATCCACAGAAACTGTCAGTCACATGTGAAATATATCTTCATTGTCACACTAGTTGTATACTGACCCCCCAACACAAAGAAAACGCCTTAAGAAACAAGATTCTGTATAAATCTTTGATCCCTCGATCTAAGGTCCTCAACAAATGGGTAGGAATCCTATATTCTATAAGTTATCTACTCAGTACCTACATAACTTTAACCGAGCGTGTTAACACCACTAGATAGCCAATGTTTACACGACTCATAACTCAACCCAAGTGTGGTAACAGCGAGAACTTTGTGTGTAAAGTAAACTATGTATTACAACAAAACATACGTGTAATTAATTAGAAGACGCCACATAAAGTGTAACCCGATAGGTGCTGCAACACGGTGAGACACGCCGGCGGCAAAGAGCCGTGTTGTTTGTCTTTCGGAGACAATAAATCAATAATATTAATGGATTAGAATAGTTCTGTAATCTACTTTCGCCCTGTGGATTCGCCTGCAGTTTTTTTTTTTAGAAAAATCTATTCTTTTTAATTCGGATTTCCCAAATTTTCCTTCGTTGTTCCCAGCAGCCAGTTGTACCGAATAGTCTTACTAGTGAAGCTACCTACTAGGAATTTATTTCCCAAGACATTGACTGGAAAATGGAAAGACCACTATGAAATGGTTCTCCATTAGAAAGCCTGCAATTATGCCTCTGTGAATAAGTTACTTGTATAATAAGCGTCATGTCTTCTATGCGGGTAAAATTTCGTCACGGACACAATTACACACATTAGAAAAAGACCGAGCTATACAAAAAACAAGCAGTTACTTTCTTGTTTGTTTTGAATCGAAATGATAACAAAACCTTTACATACAAGCTCCACGAAATATAATATGCACACGGAAATTAGTGTAATAAAATATTTCCCAAAACATACCCTCTGTCAGTCGGCCTACCCTCCATGCCGCGGAACCCTAAAACAATAGGCCAAAGTCGAAGCTCATAAATCCCTCCGTACTATTGTTACGGAAAAACAAAGAGTATTCACGTCTCTCTCACATGATACTAAAGTGTATACGTCTGTCTCTCTCTGTGACGGCTGTAATAGCAGTTGGCTTCCTGCTAGTTCCAACTTCCAAGTTAGATTGCTTGTATGTTCAATGGAGCAAAAACTAAACTAATTTCGATAATATCTTTTAGAAACTTGACTGACTCATACGTTTGGTGGTTGTGAACGCTGCCTATTACTAGATTTTAGATTCGATTCTCGGTCGATTCGTCTTTTCCTCGTTACGTTTGTTTATCTGCAATATTCATTATTTTAATTTGATTACTTACGGTAAAGGAAAACATCGCGAGGAAACTTTTGTCTTTGAAAATCTAACCAATATTCGAAAGACATAAATGAAATCCGCCACTCCGCACTGGGCCAGCGTGATGGATTATGGCCAAATCCCCCTGGTATTGAGGGGAGGCCCATGCCAAGGAGTGGGACATTAAAAGGGCTAAATTATTATTACTATATTCAAAATTTCAACCAGACCTCAGTCATATCCTTCAAAATGTGTTGCTAAGATTGCCTACGCCTAGTGGAGACAACATTTTAGAGGACTTTTTTTGGTGATTGGCAAGATTTGATCACGATCTCACCTGGTGGTAAGTGACGATGCGATCTACGATGGAGCATACTTGGCTAGAAGGTACCTGTTCACTCTCGACATGAAAACACCCAGATTGTAGTCAGGGGGAACAAAGACGCCGGCAACGTGTTCCACTCCTTGGCTGTTCGTACGATGAAAGAAGAAGCAAAACGCTTGGTACGAACCGAAGGAATGTCGACAGTGTACGGATGACATGTGTCCGTGCGTCTTGTCGTCTGATGGTAAAAAAGGAGATGGGGGAATTAATTCATGTAATTCGATAGCATAGATAGATTCCTAGCAAGATGCGGTAATCACAATAAATTAGTCCTATTCTATTAGGCCCTAGTGGACTCGATTGAACGTCAAACCTGGAAATTCTTGCTTTCCCTCTACATTGCTATTGACATTTAGGTTGCCGGTCCACGCTCGCTGGCTCGCTCGCTTCGACTAATAGGAGACAATGAAGCAATTCTATTGGGTGAATCAAGCGTGGTCGCCAGCCCAGCCACCCCGAAAAAGCTACGCTTCCAAACAAATTGTAGGTAGCAACTAAAGCTATGGCTAGGACCGAAAATATGTGAAATTCAAAATTAACTATCTTCGGTATGTTCTTCCTCCCTTTTGGGATCGAGCTTTAATAAACGAACATCCATTATCAAAGGTATCCAAATTCATAATAATCAAGTTTTTTTAGTCGATGTACTTGATTTATAAAATGTACCAGAACCCAAATTTAGACACTAAAATCTGTAAAAAAGCCTGATATATTATGTTATCTGCTCGCTTATCAAGCGCCCGCGTTCATTTGTTACTGCGATAGCCATCGGGTGACGGTGTAAGTTCCCATTGACTACGAATTTTTCAGTTATTCATCCTTACGACGACTTTACTACGTCAGCTGATTAAAAAAAACACAATTGTAGCCGGCTTTACTTCTAAACCTTCGCCGTATTCGTGAACCACACGGTGTACCGATTAAAAACTATTGCACGATGCAAACTTGGAGTTTTTTGATGAGATGTGGGTGTCCTCCACTCATGCGATATTGTAATCTCGTATCGTCTCGTACAACGGGCACGCGGTGGCGCGGAGATACAGTCGGCTGGGCGCTTTCCACGCGGCTACCACCCTTTGTGTGGTGCAATTGGGCCGGTAAATTCAATTTATCTATCAGTAACATCGCCATGGTAATCACTCTACGAATTATATCTCCGATTCCTCTGTTTTTTGTAATGAATTGTACTGGTTTTGGTCATGGTTCATAATCACAGGCGACGCACACATGGATTATGTAACAAAATTCTCCACTTCATAAATAACAACTACTTTTTAACAACAAAAATAAACGTCTCGGGTGTCAGCATCAACTTAAAATAATCCGACCAAATTGTGCGGCACCTTGGGACCATAAAGTTTTACGATAATCACACGGAGTCATGTTCCGTTCAGGTTATATGACTCTACGATTGAGGGACCAACATTTGAGTTAATTTTCGGAATAGATTTTCAAAAACTCAAGTTTTCATACATTGTCATAAGTGGCACCAAATGGGTGCACATTGAGGACCCTGGATTAAAATTCCCGTGTTTCGATAAAACATTATTAGATTTATGCAAATCAATTTGATAAGCCTTCCCGGCACATGCCAGTCTTTCATAAAATGGGCCGATTATATATCTTATCTACTTGCCTTTTGAGTTACGAAAAGGTGTAGTAGTGGTTTTGGCGTAATGAGGGATATTCGAGATATCGGCATTGGGATTACAATTTACGGTGTTTGGTACAAATTATTTCCGCATACCGCAGCAAATGTCAATGAAGTAATTTTACGCTAATGTCGTTCAAGAGAGTACCTGGTGATGTGTTTCTAATACGATGTATCAGAATAACTTTTATAAAAAGGCTGGTCACCCTACAAAGAGGGCATCGTAAAATCGTATGAGCCAAGAACGGTGTCTTAAACGAGAGAAATATCACTTACATCGCACCCGGGTCGCTTATCGTTACAAAATCATACGACAAAATGAGTTGTGAAAAAGGTTGTGACGCTTAAGGCTAAAGCGCCCATCTAGCCCGCGAAGTTCAAATTTTTTGAGGTATTTTAGAAATTTTTCAAAATCTGACAATAATATAAGGCACATTTTGTAATTCGCGACAAAGACCGTGTGCAGTGCATTTATTAATATATCCAACTTACTCTAAAACATTTCAAGAACGACAGCTATCCAGATAATCTGGCAACTTTTGTATATTTAGTGATTTACTAGTATCATATCCACCGTGATAATATTTAGAGTAAAATAAATGTATTAATAAACGCACTGCATACTGTGTTTGTCGCAAATCACAAAATGTTGTCTTAAATGTTTTCAGATTTTGGATAAACTATAAAAATACTCGAAAATTTTGAATTTCGCGGGCTAGACAGGCGCCTTCACCTTAACGCTATATATTTGATATGTAGATGAACACTCCACATTTGGCTATACATGAAAATCAAACATTGTATATTATGATTGCACCTGCAACTGACAGTGTGCAGGAACATTATCAAAGACACAAATAGATATGGAACACTATTAAATACTGTGTAGAACCGTTTGAAAAGACATTTCTGGGTATAATGTTATTCAATGTATTCTATAGGACACTGGCAAAATGTGTATTACTTTTATGGGCAAAATACTTGCTCAAGGTAGGGCAAGTCTATATTTTTAAAAGAAAGAAAGTATTTAAAGCGCCACAGTGTCAGTCCCGAGAACTAAAGCTTTTTCTTACAATAGGTAACGTATACTTGTTCGCTTGTTTGTTACTCATTGAAATATAAGTCAAAATGGCGAGATTAATTAGCATATTTATTACGTTATTTGTGTACAGACTAGCGGATACAATCAGGTTACTCCTCAGCACCGTTTCATTGGTCCAGATGATAATATTCCAGTGCATTTTGTATTCCAGCTTGACCTTTCATATCAGCCTTGATCCTGGTACAAAATACTGTTTGTGCAATGATCTGTAACCTTCAATATCTGATGCAATACCGAGATCATTTCCATCATGTCTGCTGTATCGTCGGAACAATTAATTCTCTTTATCGTAAATCATTGTGAATAATTAGTTTACCACAGCTCTAATATAACATTATACAGCGCCATTATGACGACCGCTTGGCACAGTGGGTCGAGAGTAGGCCGCTCGGATCACTGCACGTGGTGGTTGCGGGTTCGATTCCCGCCCGGAAAAAAATCGGGAAAGGCCTTTTCGTAATTTGCCCAAGTCTGGTGCCACTGGGATTGCCCCCAGTCGTACGGTACCCATAGTACAAGCGTTGTTGAGTTTGTGACCATACAGTTGGTGTGTCTGTGCGATATTATTATTTTATTGTTAATTATCATTATACATTCGATAATAGTCCTAGTCGCTAGGGTCTACGTAGAATATTTGTTAAGCGAATTCTGGTACCTCCGAGTTTTAAGTAGTACTAGAGTGGTTAACATGGGCAATGTTCCAAAGATGTATGAGAAACATTGAGCTTGCGTTTTTTTTAAGTGTCAAAGTATATTAATTATTACCCAAATAATAAATATCTTAGAAAAAAATATAACTCTGCAACGCAACCAGAGGCCGGATTTCTACTACTACGGTAACCAGTTTGTTACCTAGTGCTATGAGAATTCCAGTACATTTAGAGTATACAAACGTCATAGATGTATACATTTTTTTAAAATGTCGATTTTATATGGGCCCCATGGCTCTATGCCATACTTGTCATCAGTCATACCTCTTCGCGCTGTACTATCTATACAAATAAATAAAATTGGAGTGTGTTTGTAATATCAAAATAACATCTTTTCACTAAATGCATTTCAAAGTACAGACGAGACCTATAGCAAAAACGCGACTTAAAAAAAAATTGTCCGCCTGTCTGTATGTTTGTTCCGGCTAATCTCCGAAACGGCTGGCCCGATTTTGACGGGTCTTTCACTGGCAGATAGCTGATGTTATAAGGAGTAACTTAGGATACTTTAATAATAGAAAACCAATAAGGGTTCCGCGTAAAAAAATAAAAACACATGACATCAAAGAGTATCTCCGTAACGGCTGGATCGATTTTGACGGGACTTTCGCTGACAGATAGCTGATGTTATAAGCAGTAACTTAGGCTACTTTTATTTAAAAAAAAAACAAGTACGCGGGAGCGGGAGCGGTTAAATTAAATTCCACGCGGACCAAGTCGCGGGCTCAGCTAGTCTGCCATATAACTATTTAACGGAGACACCAGCGCTCCGCGAGTATAAAATCCGTGGTAGAGCTACTGATCTCTGTGCCTAGCAGAAACTACTATCGTAATCGTATCGCCGTCGACAAAGAGTAATTCAATAATTACTTAATTCTGTTTTGTTATTTGCCCTTACGCAGTAGACCGGCCTGTGCACCTGGTTTTGTAAGTAGATCTGTGAAACATTGTCCTAATGGTGAAGAAAAGTACCTTATTAACTTGCTTTTGACTTAGTTTGTGACTATACCTACTCACAAACTTCCCAACTTCCCAACAGCTTACAAGAAAGCTCAAATAAAGATTATGATCATTCATGTGAATGATCAGCTGCTACACCTATTAATAACGCATAGTGTATATTATATAACTGTACTTCAATGTGTTTCGAGACATCCCTAATCTTTACGAGTACCTATATACAATTGAAGTAAACAATACGTAATTAGAATAGCCTGACATTTTAATGTGTTGTTAAAAAAGTTGATGTTTTTACGACCTCCGCGGTAATTATGACTGGTAAACAGACCTAGTGACCAGGGATGTTGGCCCTCTTGATTCGTATTAACACGTCTCGCAAGTTTCCGATTATTAGCAACAAAGAGAGGCGGGGGAGGTCAGGCAATGTTGGTTGTTCTAATATCAAGATTATGTGTTATACAGATGTGATACTTCTTTGATAATTAGTTGCATGGGATACCATCCACAAGTTGTAAATAAGCGTATATAATATGTACAAGTGACATGCTCGCCTGGCATTATTTACTATACCGATACACGGCGTCATTAATTTTTTACGCAAACAGTGAATTAAATTATTATTATATTTCTTTACAGAAAGCAGTCTCGAGGATTTAAGAGAATTGTGTAAGGGAGGAAAGTCTGACAATACTTGTTATTCGTGGACCTAGCGAGAAAATGTTATAGATATTTGCCAATTTCGACGTCGGTTATTCATGTCCAGTCTGCCCAATAACTCTTTGCACCAACTGTGAAAAATCTAAATGTATGCAGATGAATAAATCATTGTTGTAAACACTATTGTTTATACACAGCGTAACGAATATAGCTCTGGTAAGAACGCTAGCCATTCTCGCCTGGCGAGTGTTTCTCGCTGTTGTGCTGACCCAGTTTCGCATCAAGGTTTGATGATAGTAGGTAGCACCGCCGTTCGGCAATTATTTATGAAGGTACTTAAACAATATTATTTCTAAGAATAAAACGAATTCCCTTTGAGTACCCCTTCGAGGTTTACCGTCGTAATGTTACGGAGATATAAGATGAAATGATCTCAAGGAGAATGAAATAACGTTTGTATATTTTTTCATCCCTGGAGGCGGGGGCGGGCGGGGCATGTAAATCGGGGCAGATAAGAAGGGTCCGACGCCTAGCTGGACCCTCAACGAAGCCGCGGAACTACAGGCGGGATGAAAAGTGTTGGTTGAGTGTATCAATACTTTGCACGCCCAGGTAAAGTAGAAGCTAAAACAAAGCATGAGAAATATAGTCAAGTAGGTGACAATATTTCCATTCATCCCAAGTCGTAAGTCGAGGAATATGGAATATCTCCCCGAGACAACCGATATTACAAAGTATTTTTGGATTGCGTTTGTTTTTCTAAATACACTGAAAAAGGATGCCTGTCATGACAACGTGTGCCTCAAATTTAACGAGTTTAATGCCTATTTGCTTATAAAATATTAATAATATTGATCTATTCCAAAAAAACATGGAGTAAAATTTTCTTCTTCGTTCACTTGTCTTGTCGATGGTACTGGATGGTCCCCGCCTGATGCCTGGCTATATCTGATGCTTCCGTAGGGGTGGGTGCGCGTGCGATACTATTATGAATTATTGTCTTACACCTACATGTGTAGGTACGTGTGAGGTAATAATAATATCAATAAAACTATTTTATTTCACAACTACTGGCTTAATTGCAAATATTTGTGTTATGAAAAATCATATAATTAGTAAAGATAATGGCTTTAAAAGTTTGCTAAATCTTTATAGTTATGACATCACGCTTGCTAGTACTGTTTTTGAAACTTTAACGGTTGTAAATACGTTAAATAACGTTAAATAAATAGTTATAACGATCATAACATAAAAATAATAAAGTTTATAATATTATCGACAACTTTTAATAAACGAATAAAAATACAAAAAAATATAATGTATACTAGTGTAATAAAGAGGTCATGTTGTTTGTTTGTTTATAATTCAGCATATACTCGTATTTGAAGGAGGTAATCTCTGGAACTGATCCAATTCTGAAATATATTCCAGTGATAGGAAGCTATACTACCCCTGATTGATATGGCACTAGACCTCTGCGGGCTATGTTGTAAATTTCCACGCGGGTGGAACCGGGAGACGCAAGTTCAACTTATCAACACCTTTTATCGAATTAGGTTATCAATGAGGTAATTAATTAAATTTAGGGTGCAAAACAACAGGGCTTCCTGTAGCGAGATAAATATAACAATATTGGTTTGATGAAGAAGGAAATAATTAAACGGATAATAATAAATATACGTTTCAGATACCAAGCTAACTTTGATGTTGACTGTAGGATTCGTCAAATTTAGTTCGCTCGTAATTTATATAATATTTTGATATAATATAATATTATATTGATTATATAAATGGTAGGGGATTATATATAAATGAAGAGTAAATTCACTATCATGTTAACGAGTTCGATGATGTGACCTGGGTCCTGGGTCTGGCGACCCTTCTTACTAAATTGTTAATTAGTGGCATTTCGATCACACTTGACTCACAATAGGTACGTCAAAATTATCGTATCGCTTATGTGAGTACGTCAGCTTTCGTCAGCTTTTAATGTCAAAACTGACATATTCAGATACGCGAAACGTCAACTTTGACGTATTACGAGTCATTCGAGATATAGGCCCCAGAGGTAACGACGTGACGTCATGGATCTCATTTCTTGATATGAAATTGCAAATCCCCAAAACTGTTAGCTTGTAAGTTCAATCCAGTTGCAGTAGCCACGTGTTCGTAGTTGAGCAACAGCAAGGAGCCGACGCATCGGACGGTCGCTCGATTCCGGTGAGATCAAACGCGCACACGTAAACACAAGATACGCGTTTCCCGGTAGCGCAAGGTACACAGAGTTCACGGTGGCCAGGTGGTCTGTGCCGATGGTAAACTGTAAATAAGGTCTACCATCACACCTGTTATCCTCTAAAGGGTAGGCTGAAGTACACTGCAGCACACTCACATTTCACTGATGGTATTTTGGTCAGAATGTAATAGGGAGCAAGCCTGTTTTATGGCCACTTTCTTCCTCAATACTACAGGGTTTTAGGCCATAGTCTGCCGCGTTGGGCCAGTGCGGGTTGGCAAACTTCACACGTATTTCGAAAGGTATGCAGGTTTCCTCTTGAGTACCTACACTATGTTTAATTCCGAAAATCATTGCGTTTTAGGTTCAATTCCGACGACTACGACTTGACGACGGCTTGGCGCTGTGGTTCGAACGTAGGCCGCGGCTCACTGCACATGGTGGATGCGGGCTAGATTCCCGCTGGGGATTTTTTTTAGGAAAGGCCTTTTCGTAATCTGCTCTGGTGTGGGTGTCACTGGGATCGCCCCCAGTTCATTGTACGGTACTTAATACAAGCGTTGCTTAGTTTGGGACCATACCGTTGGTGTGTCGGTCTGGCAACATTTATTTATTTATTTATTACAAGCTGAGCCCGCGACTTCGTCCGCGTGGAATTTAACTTAACCACTCCCGCTCCCGCGTTCTGAGCCTGCGCGACAGCACCCATTTGTTTTTTTTTTATTTTTCTAAAATAAAAGTAGCCTAAGTTATTCCTTATAACATCAGCTATCTGCCAGTGAAAGTCCCGTCAAAAACGAGAGAAATTTCGAGACTATAGAACATACCTATACTAGATTACGAATGAAACCTATTGCATTCAAAGATATGTGGGCGTAAGTCTGCCCTTTCCACCGATGCCTTCGGGAATGATCTAAATGTATATATTATTATATCACGCAAATGTCAAAGTGTTGACTGGAGGTCGCAATGTCCTCTATGTTCTACACTGCTATTTGAACTTCACTGATATTTAACTATTTCTGCATCAAAAGCTACCATAAAGAAAACAAATCTGTGATCTGTCATATATATTACCTAGAAACTACTTTTTTTGCGACACTCATTAGCTTTTGAAAGTCTAGAAACCTTCTGTGATAACCAAACGTGTATAATCCGAAGACGTGTCCAGGCAAAACGAAATGTTGACTGCACCTGTCGGAATAAATTCCGCAAACAGGGTTGTCGCTGCAATAAACTAGCTCATAAATTCACAAGAAAAGATGCGAGTGTTGCAAGTACAGGCATTATATTGTCAAATAAACATGATAATAAGGTTTTGGACAAAGCATGAAGATTTCTGTGAAGGTTTATGTAAATAATATAATTGTTTTTAAGACAGATTGGTCACCTGAAGGAATGCTTAAGGCATATATTTGTGAACCTTGAAAATGCTTCCTAGAAAGTTATTATCAATATAAAATACACCTCAACACCGAATACAATTCACCAAAAGTTTTACTAGTACTGTTAGGTACATCAAATCGCAAATGGTGCTCCATGAAAAAAATGACATTGTGTTTTCAGTAACTTTATTTGTTAGCGTGATTTTAATTAAATCGCGAAGGACTATTGCCGTAAAATTGTGATAGTAAAAATCCATCAACCCTACAATTGACCCAACAGAGCAAAAACATGTTTATACTTATCAAGCCAAAATAATTATAATATTTTCTAACCAAAGAGTAGTTATAATGTGACCGCTGACGTCACGGGCCTGATGACGTTGATAACATTAGTACATTAATTATCCGTTTTGGATCGGAGCCATGCGCGTGCGCACCCCGCCGACTGATGGACGTACTGACACGCGTGTTTTGTTGGTGTCATAATAGATTATGTGGGGTGATTAACGAACCTAAGTTTATGTTCAACCTTTTTGCTTTAAGTTGTATAATGTACTCTAACACAACGATTCTGAAGATCATTTAGTTGTTGTTAAACCTCTAATGAGCTGCAACTGCCTGCTACACTGCTGTGCCCTCGTGCACATTTCCTGGAAATATAGTCAGCTATAAAGAGTTCTTATTCATGAGCACCCGATCCTCTGATCGTTTTCCTTCAGTATAAACATGTTAATTCAATTCAACCTTCGAGGAATCGAGAAGCGGGTCCGGGATCATGTCCTGAGATCACGACCTATCCCCACAACCGGGGAATAATGAGTAGTATTGCATGTAAGACTAATTATTTGGGGCCTTCCCCGAGGGAAAAAATCTGCTAAGGTGAAGGCGCCTGTCTAGCCCGCGAAATTAAAATTTTTTGAGTATTTTTATAGTTTATCCAAAACCTGAAAACATTTAAGACAACATTTTGTGATTTGCGACAAACACAGTATGCAGTGCGTTTATTAATACATTTATTTTACTCTAAATATTATCACGGTGGATATGATAATAGTTAATCACTAAATATACAAAAAATGCCAGATTATCTGGATAGCTGTCATTCTTGAAATGTTTTATAGTAAGTTGGATATATTAATAAATGTACTGCACACGGTCTTTGTCGCGAATTACAAAATGTGCCTTTTATTATTGTCAGATTTTGAAAACTTTCTGAAAAACCTCAAAAATTTTGAACTTCGCGGGCGAGATGGGTGCTTTAGCTTTTTTTTGTTTATGTGAGAACTCCATAATCGAGCATCACTTGCAACTATTCAAGAGCAGTACAATTTATTATTAAACCTCGCAAACTTATTATTAAAAATGCAACTTCATGCTCCATCGTCCTCCCTCCCCTAATTGACAAGCACACTTCACAAGTGTCGAGCCGTGTCTTATCTGTTTCGGAAAAAATGCCTAAAAATATAAAGGACCCATTATTCGGAGCTTTTCACAGCGACAAGTGGTGCAGGGTTGAATAACCGAGCGAGAGGATGCTATGTTTACGTTGTCTCAAACACCACACTCTGTATTCCCGATGTCTTTTGAAAGAAAAATATTTTGTGTTTCGTTGAGATTTTCCTTAAGAGGGCTTTGGAGAGTTACAGACTAAAGTTGACTGAAGTCTTGGTCAATCATCTTTTATATAGACTTGAATGTGATTCCTTGTCCGCTTAACCTATCAGCGAGTTCCTGACCCTACCAATCAGTGCAGAGGTTTCAGTTTCCTATTAAACATTTTTCAGTGTAATTTTTCAACCGCACTCTTGAAGATCGTCTTTAGCTTTTATTTATCCCGTGACCTAAAACTACGCATAAACCGGAGGCCACCGCAGAAATTTCGCAAAAAAAATTCCTTTCACATAACAATTTTAGAAACAGACAAATTGATTTGATTTCTTGCCGGCAGCCCAAGGCTGGAGTCTTTTTGATCGCGACAAGCTAGGACTAATGAATTTGGCAAGTCAATTATCGCCCTTCCAGTATACTTCAGCGTCGGTAAACTGGCGAACTGCCAACACACTGTTTTGTGTCCATCGACGCGTGCGCCGCTTTCTTGGACGCTATTTTTAGAGACCCGCGCTCCGAAAACTGACGGTGATTTACGAGGGCCTAATGGCTAATTAATTCGTGGTTAACATGTGCTGTTCGATTAATATGTTGTTTTTTTCAGTATTTGTGGTGAACGTGACGCTATGGGAAGGCCGATGCTTCGCCTTGGGTGACGGGCATTTTGGGATGGAGAATGGAATCTGTGTTTTTTATGTTACGAAATACTTCGTTGAATTCTATTGTAACTATATCCATTGGGAAAATGATAAAACAGTTTTAGCACTTATATGAGAGTTTTAAAATAAGGCGGATATTCACAAATCCATCTCAACCTCTATACGAAATTAATATCCCCTGAAAAAGACAACGAGTAGTAACGATAGTTCCAAAATAAGTAACTCTTAGACTATGGGTACCGTACAATGTCAGGCGATTACACAAATTATTTAATTCTTACAGTTTATTCGACTAATACACTATTTATTACAGTAGCCATCACGGCACCGGGCGGTTGCGAGTTCGATTCCCACCTAGACAAATTTCAGAAACTTTACCCCCTTCGAATTTGACCTTGTCTGTTTTTCACTGGGATTGCTCCCAATCCACTGTACAGTACCCATAGTACAAGCGTACAGTTGGTGTATTAGTCTGGCGAAATGTATTTATTTATTTCGTAATTTACCCAATCGGTATAAACGAAATCACCCCACGGCAGTGTTCTGAGCGGCTTACGCTCAGACCACGACACAGAGTAGACGTCTGTTATATACTTACATTATGATAGCGGTGGAAGGTAGGAAGGACTTTCAGAGCACATTCAGTTGCCATGCCTCTTTTGGCAGCATCTCGGTAACGCGGCAGGTCTGGACGGGCCGCCACGTGCGATGCCTCATTTCAACTTTAATTCGGAGCGCGTGTAACTCTTGGCATGGTATTTGTTGCAGATTTAATCAAAATACTTGGAATATGTTGCGCTTACGCAAGACTAAGATATACTAGCCGTCTCACCTGACTCTGTGCGATATCATAATGTTACTGTGCCAAGTGTCCATTCTTCTTCATAGGAATGATTTTCCTAATTGGATGCAGTCTTATCGTTACCGGCTCTAGGTGCAGCTCTTAGCCTTATGACATAGCAATCTGTAACAACCCTCTACAAGCCAATATGATGAATCTCTTGTTCAATCTAATCTGATGTAAACATGTAAAAGAACGTATTTACAACTTTCTCGCGCGTCAAGTTTATATATAAGCCTCTTTAAATAGCCGCACTACATTATAACACACGTGTATGCGGTATTTTAATCTACACGGGTATGCACCGGCCCGTGACTGCTGGCAACCATCTTATTTTTTCTGGTTGGTCAGACAATTCGCGTGCAAGTGAAATTTATAATGCTAATGTCATTTTGGGATTGCTGATTGACGCAACTCAAGGCTCGTGTGCCCTTCAGATAAAACCGGAGAAATTCTGGCCAACGTAGGTGAGACTCGTCATTGGGTATGGTATTAATTGGCCGTCGTTCATTGGTGCCGCGTATGTGACGGAAATATTGGACCAATGAGCGCTGCGGATACCCCTCGTCGGCATGACTGTCATTGGCCCTCGCTGGCCTATGATGTACCCTGCATAATTTAATTTCCGACAAGGAAGTCTGATCGTGAAATTGTTTACCTAATCAATATTAGGTAAACAATATCAAGATCATAATTGTACCTACCAATGTAGGTATCCATTTCTATCACCTTTCCTACCGGAATTTGAGGAACATCATAGCTATAGGCGTCCAAATAATGTATCAGGAAGTTCGTCTGGATAAACAAATGAGGTCGAAGGTAAGTAAGCGAAGGCAACTAATCATAGGATTAAGAGTATTGAATATAGATTCAATACTCTCGAGCCTCGAGCTCGAATACCTTAATGTAAGAGAGAATTACTGAGCTATCACCGGTAATTAGTAGCAAAAAAAACATACCTATCGATTCTGGAAAACGTTCCAGAATGGAAAAAAATCGAAACTTCATTGCAAGTCAGTTTCATAAATAATGAACTGGAATTATACAAAGCAGGTCACTCACGGTGAGGCGATTTAAATTGAAAAGATGTAGTAAACAACATTATTCATGCGAATACACTTTCATAAAAAAGCTCT
Source organism: Notodonta ziczac (assembly GCA_918843915.1). NCBI lineage: Eukaryota > Metazoa > Arthropoda > Insecta > Lepidoptera > Notodontidae > Notodonta > Notodonta ziczac. The sequence goes on from OU974053.1 coordinate 434,445, forward strand.
TGAATATTTTTAAGGAGTGATGCGGGTAATTTTTTTTTTGCCATTCCATATTTACCACTATTTTCTATGTCCGTAAATAGGCTGAGATCTTGTGTACTCGTATATTAATTATCTGTTTTTAATAATAAGGAAGGCCGAAGGAAGGGTGCAAGCCACGAATAGTCTCTGGGAAATATAGGTGTACTTTATTTGACAGCATTTGATCTCAAGTCTGAGAGCGATCTTTGAATTATCATCTCGTACTAGTACAAAATGGCGCGTCCAAATCGTACCCCAGATTTTTCTCAGACTTGACATCGATTTGTAAATGCAGGCCTGAGAAATTTACTGAAAACGTAAACCCCCAAAGATGAAGTTTTTTTTAAAGACGAACACACCAACTGTTTGGTCCCAAACTGAGCAACGCTTATACTATGGGTACCGTACAATGGACTGGGGGCGATCCCAGTGACACCCAGACCAGGGAAAATTACGGAAAGGCCATTTCAGAAATGACCCCCCGGTGCAGTGAGCCGAGCGGCCTACGCTCAAACCACTGCACCAAGCAGCTGCCGAGTTGTACCTGTTCCTCATATAATTTAGTTTCAATATCGTATCCCTTTCAAATATAAAATCCAAACTCAATAATACGGCATGTAACGTCCAACTATCGCTTGCAAATACGGTGGAAAATTTGGAAACCGCCCATTTACATTATTCAATGTTTAACCTGAATATATGTAGATGGGATACTATCCAGAGGAAAAATACTTGTTTATGACATTCGGTAGATGTCTTATTAATAAACATTGAAATAAGAGTACCTACAGAGAATATGTATCTCCATAGTAACGTAGCTGGCGCCACATCAGATAGAGTTTTCCGATTTAATACTGTACTCTATGTGCAAATTCTCTAGAACTGTATACTTTATTATAATAGTCCATGCATTTTCCTATTTTGTTGAGAGTATTGATTGTTTTGGATACCATGCGCTAGAGCCACTTTAAAGACACTGTATAGATGGTAGAGTCAACCTGTAGCCAACTGACTACAGCTCACGTACGGGCTGGCTCACCGGGGCAGTACCACCCTGTCATAGAAGACCGCCGTAAAATTACTATTATACCCATTTTTTCAATCCCCCTTCCTCGCCCTCTTTCCCACTCCCCTTCAGGGGCCGTATGCTTGTTTGACGACTTTGTTATAAAATAACACTATAGGACCGGAAAAAATGTCAAATACGCAGATTATACCTACTTAAGCGTTTCGTCGAAAGACTTACGTATCGTTAACAAATATATTCGTACCCAAGTACCGGGATTTACTGAATCAGAGTGAGAGAGAAAGCCGACAACCCTCACATAGGTATTAGAAAAAAGCAACGAAGATGAGACAGTTTTAACTTTAAGACAATCTTCAGGCATCACCAATACCACAGCCAACATTGCCGAATAACTTTTATTTATTTTTAAGAGTTATAGTCAAATGACTCTTTAATCAGATAGTCAGACAGAGAGAGACCCTAGGCTAAGTAGCTAAGACCATGCAACAGAAAAATCGAATATCCTAACAAACTATCCTATCTATATAGCAACCTACATATTTACCCACTCATCTAAGAAACAAAGAACAAGATAACGTATTAATCGGATGCTGTAGGCATCTCACGTCATGTATAATGCAGGACACACCTAGATCGACTGATTGAATATTAAATGCTAGCATCGTTCGTTAGATGCGACGCTACCGCCATTTGCAAATATAAGTGGGAGCAAGGAACTTTGCACGTGACAGGGAGATACTGAGGATGAGGTAGAAGGATGAAATGATTGCCTGGTCTGGATTCGGGTTGAAATTCTGGGGAACAATGCTGGTTACGTAGCGCTAGTTTCGTAGGTGGCTGGAGGGGTTAGCGAAATTTAAAATCACATGGTGGTGTGGTTTGAGAGCAGGCTTGACTTGCTAGATCATATTATTATCGCGATTCCCCGCGTGGGTAAATCGCGTGGGTATCATGGTTATGTCTGACTTTCCCTGTTTTGAGTAATACTGGCACACCTATTAAAAATAAGTGATATAAATTAGATCGCTGAATTGCCTCCCGTTTATATACTCTATGGTAAAGAGAGGCGCTTCTGGACTTCCTACATTCATTTGCTAAAAAATGTGTTGACATCCCTGTCGTATAAAGAACACAACACTCCTTCAAAGTCGGTTAAGGGCCGTTACCCGTTATTGATGCCGCCGTGCCGCGTGCCGCGCGCGCTCGGCGGGCCCAGGGGTGGCACGCCGCGCCTCGTGACAGATTGCATGTGAATATAATCTTATTATAGGGTTTACCGACGCGGAATTAAAACAAATACTTTACGCATGTGGCTTTTCTTCTTATTTCAACTTGATTAAGTCATAAATCTGTTTAATTACATAATTTATTACAAAAAATTCCTTGTCTCAAAAATAATTCGTCGTATTGTACATTATTTTGTATAAGTATTTTTATTATCCATTACTGATTGTTTTATTTAAGGTATATCCTTAAGTCTACACAAGGGTTGCGACCTTAATGGTATACGAATACTCGCGGTCAGACGTATTGTAAAATAAACCCTGGTCCCAAGCAATAAACAATCACTAATAAAAATCCAAATAATATCAAAATAATCCAAAGCTTTTCCTCGCAGTGACTCATGAGTTATTTTTAAATCATCTGCTGTGTTTATAACAAAACATATTTGAATACGAACATATTTTACAATTCTATAAAAAGGTGAATTTAATTATAATACTATTAAAGTTCGTAAATATGTCTAAGGCCTCCTTTAGTTTTTGCCTGACATCACAGCCTGACATAAATATATGTGAAATGATTTAAGAGATGGACCCACCAGCCCACCACCCTTGGCTTGTCAACCTACAAAATTATAAACCAAATAAATTAATCTATAATTAAAGAAGCCGACAAAACCGTACTCCGTTAGACCACTTATTTTGTTTATAATTCTGGAAGCTGATTGTGTAGCAGAGGGTGAGTGGAGGTCCTTCTCCCAAATCATTGTATAATAGATTTCCGCAAAGTCATGCCTCAGACAATCAATTATGAATTAGATACTCAAAAGGCTTACTTTATTTTTGAAGTGATAACTTTTTATGGGAGGGTACACCGCTTCGTAACGTAACGCGTTACGGCACCACTCTGTCAGTTTAAGTTATCACTTCTGTCGAGCGTCCCGAGACGTACACGTTTTTTATAGTCCAGTGTTTAATGAGGACTGTCGCTAGTGCCATCCCTAAAGTGATAATATTGACTAAGGTAGGCGTCCTCTCGATAGCAAATAACACCCCCATCGCTACCCTCGATGTATCTTAGCGCCGGGACACAGTCGACGCAGAAAACATTGCCCATGAGATGGCCATCAATAAAATCTATAAAACTTTAGATTCTTATGTTATTTTTCCAAAGGCTTTTTCTTATATTATTTTCTGGCCTGGGTGTAACCGGATTCATTATTTCATTTTAAAACTACTTTGTTGTAGCAGATTTTATCAAACCGTAGGTTAAGCCCAGTTACCCACGGGGCCCCACATTACATAAATACTTTCGATTCAGCAGAACCATATTTACACCTGTCCGCGTTGACATATCATCAGAATAATTGAATTGGCGTATAATTCAGAATTATTCAATGTTATATGTACGTTGTTTTTCTCTACCACCGGTGTGACCTCGGCGGGCAACGCTATGTGTTTTTTGCTTTGTAACCTAGCCAGGGCAATCTATATATATATATAACTCAAAGGTGACTGACTGACTGACATAGTGATCTATCAACGCACAGCCCAAACCACAGGACGGATCGGGCTGAAATTTGGCATGCAGGTAGATGTTATGACGTAGGCTAAGAAAGGATTTTGATTAATTCTACCCCCAAGGGGATAAAATAGGGGATGAAAGTTTGTATGAAACTTTGTCAATTAAATTCCACGCGGACGAAGTCGCGGGCACAGCTAGTATATTTATATAAATAGAAGGTTGTATTTTTCTATAGTGTACTTCAAGAGCCCGGACAACTGGTCTAGTGGTTTAAGCGTAGGCGCTGTACGCACTGCATCGGAGTTGCGGGTTCGGTCCTCGCTGGGGCATATATCTGAACTTTTTGGTTCACAATTTTCCCCCTTATCTGGGTGGTAGTGGTATCAAGACCATTTTAGGGTACCCATAGTACAGGCGTTGTTTAATTTGGGTTCATTCAGTTAGTGGGCTTACCTTGTAATATTTATTTTACATATTATTTATACTTCCGTAGGTCTCTGAATATAACAATGAAATCTATTAAGGTAAATAGGATTTATAGAAAAAATCCTATACACTGTGATATTATAGATGATGAAGTGTGGCTCTACCTCTACGTGCTTTATCATTATTTTTTGTCTGTGCTTTTGCCTTTACCTATAATTAAATATTATAGAAACCTACCATTGCTCGATATCCAACATTGGTACTCTTTAGGTACTACTTTCAACTTTTTCAAGGTAATGTTAAAGCGAAACCCAAGTATATTGTATGGTAATAAACCATAGAATATTACAGTCTTGTGAAATCATGGGAGCGCGTCACGCAAACCATCAGCGGGCGTTGAGGGCACGTGCGCCGGCGCAGACTCGCCGCGAGTAGAGCACTCAGGAGAGTATCGATACTTGATATTTGATAGTTATACCAATGGTTTTTAGTTTTGGCGAATGCATCCCTCTTAACTTGCAATTAGATTATACAGGTCTTAAGGGAAATCTAGATCGGCCAAAGATTAAGATTCTTAGGGACTCGGGTAAGAGCATCGCGTGACAGGGTGATATTTTTATCTCTCTATTGAAACAATCATGTGAGGCCGCCTTCCTTTATCTCGTTTATTTTGTAATTGTACTTATTTTCTTCTTTTCTCTCTTTGTATTGTGTGTTTTGATCTGTGGCAAATAACTGTTATTTTCTTTATCTTTCTTACCTTCCCTCGGTCACTAGGGGCAGTAAGATTGCAGTTTAGTGGGAGAAGTCCGTCGACTAGTGATCGTGATACTGGATACACGACTTGTACTTGAATTTTTATTGGCCAATTCAACCAAGGGCCTCTTTGAGAAAGATATATGTCACTTTAGACTTGAAGTTAGATGCTGCTAGTCGCTGATTTCAGCCCGAGCCTAAACAATAGCTAACCGGTATCGATAGTCGATAGGCAACTCTAAGTACAGAGGCGCACATTTGAATGTGATGTGAGTATAATTGCCGGTTCATGGCAGGACAGGCGGGACACCTGCAGCGCGCCGCTAGGGTGAGACACTTCTATGAATAATGTCCGCCCGTACTGAATGTCAAATGTCTTGAACTGTTGACATTATAATCTCCACAGGACTATTTAAAAAAATTCTAACCCTATTTCTGCTGAAAATAATGCTATTTTTTATAATTTTCACCTACAGAAATACGTTGATGATAGTTTTAGGCAATGTTATATTAAATTAATATTTTCTTCTCGAATAATCTCTGCAACGAAATAGATTTTGATTTACAAAACGGAAAATAGGTAAATAAAATTCTAACAGCATATATAGGTATTCATTTTGTTTTTAAGTATTTTTCTAACACGATCCATGTAACAATGGATGACTAATGCTCATAAAACAGAGGGCCGATAAGGTTACCTAATAAAAAATAGTTTTGCATAATACGAGTAAACATGTCATGACGTTAGAGGAAACGCGACTCATTTCTGTGTTTACTTGGGATTGGGATTGCCTTAAAGAAGACTCAAATAACTATCCCGGTTTAGGATTCAAAGGATCGCGCGACCAGGAGGTCCATAATACGCTGGAGGTATGTTAGTGCCGTGATATCACTAACGACTCCAATTACAGAAGCCCAGTCGATGTAGGTTGACTGCAAGGGTATTATGGGATCCTGGTATCGATTCAGTGATCGCTATTCTGTCACCCGGTTAGTATTCGTATTCATAATACTACCTAGAAAAATATAATATAGGTACATAGTTTATTTATCACCCGCTTTCCGCGATGCGTGTAATGAAATCAGTGGACGAGTCGAGAGACCCTGTGGGAATCGGTCCCACGCTGTGCCCCGTTTGAAAGTTGGGACTAATAACATTAGAAAACTGTATATTAGCATTTGTAATGTGATTTATTACTTATTCTTACTTTTTAGACCAACAAAGCAGTCTGAAATTGGTTGATCCCAAACTATCAAGTACTTGCGAATAGTGCTCAAGTCATTGAGTGGTTTGCCGCAAGAGGGCGTGCCGGTCGTAAACCGACGCTCGTAAAACGCACGCGGCCTCGCCGTTGTGGTTTAGGGATAAGATGGGACGCGATAATTTGTTTTTTTAGGGATCCTTACGACGCTGAGATCCAAGGTATTTTTTTTTCACATATTCACATATGAGATTTTTTTTTATAATTTCAGTGGTCTAATTGTATTCCTTCAATATCTTAATAATTTTTTTACCGGGTTTTAGAAAAGGAGCCGTCATTGATGCGGTTCACGGAGACCACAGTTACTCATAATGAGATCGGGTCTTAATCAACACAATTACACAAGTGTTAATCTATTTATGAAGTACTAAGTAGAAAATAGTAATCGTTTTATGTGATTATCTTCGTTTGAAATCGTCTATCGGACCAACAAAAAAGGTCCGTGTTTTGAAATATAGTTTGTCCATCGGCGTTGGTTGCTGGCACCTTCCTGTGTATTGAATTATTTATGAATCGGCCATTTTTTGAGTCGTTAATATGATTTATTTGTTTAACGCGTGCGTTTCGACAGTATATTGTGATATATGGAATGGAAAGCAGAATAGGGTGCTATGGTGACCAGTGGGCGTGTTTTGATTTGTGTGAGTCGCTTTCCAAAATACGTTGACATGGGTATTTATTAAACGTTTTAATAATGGATAACAGGTATTGGAACATAAATAATGTCACAAAATATTAACTTGAGTGAGTAAAAGCATTAATTTGTTTTAAGGTATTTTCATTAATACACACATTTATCTTTACAGCTTACATTATGTAAGCTGTAAAGAGAAATAAATATACATAGGATAATCCTGATTTGGACGTTCAAGTAAATTTAGCAAGCCGAATATTGCCCACCTTCCACTTGAATCCCGTGACCTCTCTCGGGGATCCTTGAGCACTCGCTATTCCACTAAGATCCTTCAACAAGATGATTTAAAGAACAGTATCTACATAAATCTATGATGATTTGCTTGAAATGTCAAAATACAGAGAGTTTTGTGTAGAGACCGTTCCACATTGTTGGTTGTTTGAAAATTATAATGCGGGGCTGTGTAAGAGCTTTGGCGAATTAAGTTAAGAAGCGGAACAGATTTCTAGCAATTACAGTTGTCAGTAGTCAAGTAGGAGGCATGCAAGCAGGCCACCATTTTAGGGACATTACTGTGTTACACCTGTAGTGTGTTGCAGCGTTACCACTGCCACAAGGCTTCGTCATCTTCTTACAATCTGGGTTCGGCGAAGTATGTCTGGTCTTTCTATCCATCGCGCTTTTCTCTCTTACTCACCACCACTCCCACATCTTTTATATTAGTCTTAATATTATTCTTACGGTGGTAAAGTCACGGTGTAGTCAGATGATTACAGATCATATACGATGTGCCTTGAACGAGGCAGTAACACCCTCTCACAAAAGATCAGCTCAAAATAACTATTAAAGCTGCGATTCATACGAGTGAAAGAGACGGAAGCTCATCCCCGCTGTTTTTCGTGCTTTATTTCCTAAACTGTATTTATTCTAAACCAATTCAGCTATGGGGTCTTTAGAATTTCTAGATGGCAGAAAGTAATAGCTGTTTTTCTTCTGCCTTGTACCACATCCTAAACCAGCATGCTAACCCCGTCGCTGTCATGCCCCCGAATTCACACAGTCCTCGCGAACACTCTCTTGGTGTTTTACGGACATGCTGCGCATCGGACCAAGATAAAAGACGTCTTCATCATTACTTCACTAACCTTTGTAACAGAAACTATCCCTTCTGCATCGAGGAAAACCACAAGAGCTAAATAAGATGCAGATCGATACGAAGAAGACTGTGAATGTATACTTCAAATTTAAATCTATTTGGTTAATTAAGCTGATGACATTACTTAGGTAGCGACAACATTGAGATTTAACCAAATATACCTCAAAGTAATATTGTAAATAGGTACCTAGCTAATGTAAGTTACATTATAAACAACAAAGTCACTTCAATAACACTTCTATTTACGTCCCGCAATAAAGCTTATCAGCAGACATCACAAAATTTAGTGGTTTGTTTACCCACAGCAATATAGCTCAATAGTGCACCGTTTTAAATGTTACTTTCCCATGTTTACCTGTAAGACTGTAGGTACCAGTTGCTGATGTATGCAGAACGTGAACACCGAGCCATGACCAGCCACAACAGATCACATAACAATTAGTCAGATAAATTATTTAACTCAATAATAATGTTATTAAGTAACAAGTTGTTGTGCTAATTTGTTGCTGTGTAAGTTCATATTGCCTTGGTGAAGCTACGGTCAGCAAATCCGAGGATGGATTAACCTTCTCCATGCTTAGGAGGACATAGCACGGATTATATTTTTATGATCTTTGATTTTGTCCCAACGTCATTGTACCAATGTCGGCAGTGGTCCCTTACAAAAAGGCCTCTATTAATAATTCGATCTCAAGTCTGAGAGCGATCTTGGAAATCTCATTCTTATGTAATGACATGTTAAAATAGTACTTAACACCGATCTCAGATTGAAATTGATTCAATAATACGGGACATAGTGACGTCATAAGGTGATCGATCACGACACTTATTCTGACACAAGGACACGGCTTCTTCCATATAAAATAAAACTTTTGGCTTATATCGTATGTATAATACGATCTAACTTATATATAAATTGTAGAGAAGAGAAAGGCAAAGCCTACAGATATAAATTGTAGTTAGAAATAAAATTTCACTGTATCCAGACTTAGAGATATTCTTGTGTATTTGGCAAAGGAATACCTTTCGTATTCCTATTAATATTACCGATATGCTCACTGAGCTAACTGGGACTGCCGTGACAACAGACTTGAGGCCAACAGTAACATCCTGTCACAGCTAAATATAATTCCGTGTGTCGCTAGATACAAGATTGACAAAGTCTTTGCAATTCTCCTCATTATCATAAAAGTTAAGCATGAAATCTTTCTCTAACGTTGTCGACATCAGGCAGCTCTTTATATGCATTTACGAAATGCCAAAATGGCTGACTTCGTGGTTCGTCACGCTCGCAAACACGTGAGTGTCTTTAATGGTACCTACATTTGTACAAGTCACATTCGATATTATATTTACTTGGTCAGCCGCAGCTCTACTGTGATTTTTTCCGTTCACTAATTCCTGGCGTTTACGTAAAATATTTGTATGGCATTTTTTATGGTAGAGGCGTATAAGTAGGTAGTGTAAACTGATGGTAGAGCTGCTATGTGTCATACACCACTTTATGTTGTAACTTGAAACGCATGAAATATTTTGAGCTTTTGACGGAAAGATTAAGTCTTCATTAGCAGCCATAAACCAACTGTGGACCTCAGGCATCGTTTAAAACCATAGAGCACAGGCCCCGCTTGAGTAAATTGACAGACCACATACTGTATTTTTATTGGATAGTTCTCCTTCAATACTAGTGTCACCTTATTCAATGGTCTATACGTCAAGGGAAATCAACAAACCCATTAGATTGAGGAGCTACCTCTTACCTAGTTTTGAGAATGAATATACCAAGAACGCTTTTTGATCTATACATAAATTTTCAGTCTGGTAAGATATAAATTTTATATTTTGAGTAGTCATTAGGCCTCCGCGGTAGCTGTCAGCCATTAAACGCCAACCCATAACTCCTGATTTATAATCCAAACACAAAACCGCCCAGCAATCTCGTTACGCCATATTATAACCAAACAAATCGCCTATTGCCATGTAAAAATGCAAATGGCACGTCCAAGAGAAACCTCGTCGAATTAATCTTGCGACATCTTATTTTTTCAACCCGCCCAGCCATTAGGAATGCATTTCTAGACTCTTTTAGAAAACCCAGTCCCGTCCTACAAGGCGAATGCATCCGCCATTTAAAATATAAGTCCATGTGCCGGAGTGTTTTTACTGAATTACTGCTATATAACCCAGAAAATAGATGCGATTCTATGAACTGGTACCGAGAAAAACCCTTAGAACGAGTGAAGACAATTTACATCATACATTGCAAGTTTTATATTCAATCTATTATATTCATCTCTTTATAAAACCAGCAATGGCTACATGCTAGGTTGTGATAGAAATTTATCGTACTGTGTGCGGGTGGGAGGCACTGTAGTAGATCTTTCTGCCTTCACTTCGGTTGCTAGGCGCGAGACGTGCATGTGTGGGTGAGTGCAGTGCCCGAGGCTGTAGTGATGCGCTCACGAGGTTCGACTGTTTATCTTATCGATATTAATTATAGTGTAAAGGTAATATGTGAGGTTGATGATGTTGAGCAATAAAGTGACTAATATAATAATATCAGATGACTATTTTTAATCTGTTTGACTCAAAACCGTAATATAATCTTATATTCATTAATTTTAGCTTCAAAAGATTTTGTCATGTCACCGTACCCAATAGCCCACGTTAAACATTACAAAAATTTTACTGTACTATTTACTATCGATGTTAGAAACTTATTGCATTATCTTATTAATCTACCGCCCTACATTACGATAGGCACCTGCACCAATGAAAACCCTTGCTCAATCCATTAAACAAGCCCAATTAAAGCCACGTTTCAAAAGGCCAACCTTTTTCGACCACAATCTAAGACAATCTGCGCGATACCTAATGTCTTATTAGCCGTTACAACGTATTTCGCAACTCTTTCCCAACACTATTATTATCTTTCGAGCGGCACTCACACATTCGCGAACTGCATTCGATTATGACAAAACACAAACTTGTTAGTGCGGCTATAAATCCGAGAAGCAAGCGATATTGAGCTTTATTTTTTAGAAAAGTAGTGATCGAGGTTAGTAAATATGTTTAACTTTCAGTTTGTTTGTGTATAAAAGTGTTGTGTCGCGTGTGTGTGCGTGCACTGTGTAGAGTCATCGACCCGAATCTCCACGAACCTACCCCAATGCGAAAAATATGAGCATTTCCGAATGGCAACATTAGTGTTGGACTAACGTCCGTTTTTACGTCATTTTAGAAAGTGACGTAAATGACGTAATAGGGAGTGTCGTTAAGCTTCATCCTTCGAGGAGCAAGGAACAATCTTTCACGTGTAAATCGATATCAGAGTTGTGTTATGTTTTCATAATCTTTAGGTAAGAAGGTTCATCTGTCAACGTTTAAAATTAAAGGGTTACTCGTTCGATTTACGATAGATACTTTTAACATTGGCTGGGTTTAGAACTTAAATGGGGACTTATGCCGCACTTTAAACCCTTCGTTTACAAATCCAGCATAATCAATTGTGCCCTAAAATGTCTCTTTAGAACTTCACACATAAATCCCAGGTGAACCTTCAATTAAACAAACAAATGAGCGAACACTTCAACTAGTCAAATGATATAAATTACAGTACGTTTAACTGGCATTTGCAACAAAGTAATGGTTCGTGGTCGACGGAGCTCCCGTGTGCGCAGGGCACGATGTGACAATATCACTGATTACGGCTTGAGGTATATTATTACTTTGTATACCTCAAGCCGCTTTATTATTACCTGGCTTTAAAATATCACTACACAAGACATTTGTTAGTCCCTGCGTCGCACCTTAGTGATAGAAAATATAAAAGATAGATGAAACACGTATCACCTACAGTAAGGCACGATAACAGCGACGACGTTGACAACACGACTGTTCCATTCGTTGGTAAAAAGTCATAAAAATCTGATTTCCGGGACAAAGACCACTCTAGCCGACGGTATACGCTACCACTTTAGTCGGGACAGAAGTTAGTCGTTGATACGAAAATCGCTTTGTGGGTCGAAGTACCTATGGTAAATGTGTCCTATTTCTCCCACGACAGGTTCTATTTAAAGTCTTTCTAAGATGATATATAAGATAATTATCAAAACGTCGAGTGATGAATTGAAATAGAGCTCCCGTACATTGTGTGAGAGTGATAGGCGAGTGTTCCGCAGATGCCACGGGACCTCAATAGAGGTGTACAAGAGACCGACACTAGTAGAACAGCCTCTTTGTATTGTACTAATAGCTGCAACAATGTTGCAATATTGTGTTTCTAGGAGCTCTTTTCACTATAAACATGCTTTGTTTATTAACGCGGTTTGTAAGGGCGATATAGAATTGCAACTTAGGAGTATGTTAATGTTTATTGTTCCATTAAAAATTTCCCTGACAATATCCTCGCAGAGATGCGCGCGTATAATACGTGTCCTTTATGATACAGGTAACACATACATTTTGTGTTACAAAGTATACCACTCGTCGTTCACCGCCGATCGCGCCAGCATTAAAGCGGACATTTTATAAATTACTGGTTAATTCTGTGTCGGAAATGTAAAAGAAAAGTAATTTCATAAAATATTCCACTCATTTCGTAAACAGATACTGTCCGTAAACAGATACCATGGATAATCATTTGTTCGATATACAACCTTGTGTATAAACGGTCAACCAAATCGATTCTCACTTGGGGGTGTACTATTTATTTATTTATTTATTAGAACGGTCAAATTAACCAATTACACTAATAATACAATACAAGCAACAACAATTAAGTATAAACAAATTAGAAATATAAAACGATCAGGCATCTATCTCGCAGAACTTCAAGCATGCCGACATAATCTTCATCCATTCATCCGCAAACAAATCTAAAGTTGCGTCTGAATCCAGGAGGACATTAAGCGCAGTGAGTTAACAACTAACCAAACCACCGAATATGGTTGTCAACCACAGCGCTACTGGTTCAGCGAGTGCGCAGAGAAATGGTCGTTCGTTATCTATTATAATCTTATCAAACGATTCGAAATCGAACGTTTCCCAATTATTGTATTTTGTTATAATTACAATAAATAACATGTTATTATAAATGTATTTATCGACACTTTAGGTATTTTGCCACCATTATGAGTATGAGTATTATGTCATTAACAAAGTTTGTAAGGATATGACTGTTTGATACCTAAATAAAAAACATGACCAGTGTTAAATCTCGTCTCTTCATAAGACATTACCGTACATCCTGATATCACAGGAGGAGGAATGGTGAGAGTGTGTGACAGCTGAGTTAATCAATGTCGCCGAAGGTATAAGACGAGAGGCGTATTTAACTTTCAATGGAAACATTTACTAATTAAGTTGCGAGTTAATTAACCTCTAGTACTTAATTACAAACAAGTATGTACATAGGTACGGGATGTTCGGTTGGTCCAGCGGTCGCCGGTGGAGGTACCGGCGCAACCGGCGCCCGCGCCGTTGCTAGGCGCGCCCACTTGTCCCACTGCCCGGTACAACCGCGTAGACAAGTGCACAACAATATTTTTTATTCCTTTCAAGTATAGTATTAAAATTTATGATAAAAAATAGAGTTTTGAATCATTATGTTGTGACAAACAATATTTGTTATAAAATTATACATTACTTGGGTGGGAACGCCATAGTTCGCCATTGGGATTAGCACCCAAATGCAATAAAGGCAAGCCTATTGTTACCAGACGCATATCAAGAAAACCTCTGGAATGAAACTGTAGGCCACGTTTGTAATAGTACATTGTTACACGAGTGGCGAAAGTGACTTATTTTTCCCGAGACGGGCCTCGCTTTCAACTGACAGCTGTCAAATTCTAAAAAAAAACTAGTTCCATTTTCACATTTCTATGGAACCATGTTCAAACTTTTCCTACAGTCACTCAATTACAGCACGATGTAAAATTGAAATAACATAAAGTTAAGTATTAATGAAAGAATATATATTTTTAAATGACTTAATTATAATTAAGTTTCAACAAATTCTTTAAAATAACATAGATTTGGGCAAAATATTTAAAGATGAAAATGAAAAATAATGGCTAAATAATGAAGTTGGCCGGCCAACGAAAAAAAACACAAAACAGGCTGCAATCCGATCTTTTTTTTTTCGAGTTGTAGAGTATTGTCATACTTCCTTGTATTATTTCTTTAGCCAATTCCTGTTTTTATTTTTACTTTCCTTGTATTCGTAATGAAAAGCACATTGTTTACCTCCGGTGAAAGACTTATTTTGTCCCTCGAACTATTAGCGCCCTCGCTACGCTCGGGCGCCAAACCCCGTCTCGGGTCTGAATAAGTCATATGCCTAAGTCGGCAAAAAAACATTGTATACGACCCGCCTGATGTTAAGCTGTTACCGTAGCTTATATTATTATTAATTCTAAATTCGAAAATGTGTTTTTGTAAGAACACGAATTTTGATAAAATTTGCACAAAATTTGATATTATATTTACAGTAACAATATGTAACTAAATCAGATTTTTATCCCAGAAGTCTATGCCGCGCGACCAAGCCCCGGGTATAAAGTAGTATTTAACATTATGTTTTTGTAAAGGAGTGGTTTCTTTCTTATTCTTCTTCACCAAAATTGCAAACCGAAACCGTAGAGCCTTTTCGAATAAAGCTTTCCTTCGTAGAAGCTTAGAAATGCTAATTTCATTTATTATATTTAAAAACACTCTTGTACCTATGTGTACGTTACACAGTCGATATTAGAAAGCGATTTGGCGCCGGCGCGGGCGCTTCCACTCTTTACTTTAATTATACCAATCCGACACCGATATATGAAAGTTGTCAGAGTGTTTGTGCGTCCGATCGCACACCGAGCGGAAATTAAATTATATTGCGCCGTGCATAACTTATTTATGACTTGTTAATTGAGTTTTATTTCCCATTAAACTACTTTAGTACATACTTCAGTGACGTGAGGCGAGTTTTCGGTACTGATTATAACGAGTCCAGTACTGGATATAGGTTGTCTACAATAAATATGCGATCTAACGGATCTATCTTTAAAAGGGATTTCTCTGGTCGTGGTCGGACACTACGATTTAATTTAAGATTTAATTGAAATAAAACTATTTTTACGGATTATATCGCGTTTATTTTTACTTTTTATGTTCCCGACGTTTCGGCTGCTTTACAGCAGCCATGGTCACGGGGGGACTGAGGTGTTAGACGTCCTGATGTCTAGTCCTGATGAATAGTTTTATTTCAATGTGTAGTATTCGCGTAAATATAAGAAATTAAGATTTAATCATCATCATCAGCTTATATCCGTCCACACCTCGACATATGACTCCTCTAAGGCAATTTATCTGCATGAAATTATGAAGCAATTTGTAAAAATCCTTAAAAAACACATAGTAGCTGGGATCTATTTTAAGAAGAGGTATATGTCCTCCAAAAATAAATATCGCCTTAAATTATTTAAAAACAAATCCCCCCACGTTGAGACCTTAAATAATAAACTACATATGATGTAGAAAGTGAACCGCGGTGTGTTTAGACAGGCGCGCATATAAACACGGCATAGGCCCGTCCGTCTGTCTGTCAAACAGATATGAACTGACATTTTCGCCTCCGCAGTGTATTGGACGCAGCGTTTTCGCCTTTGTATAGATAGGAAAACATCCCAATATGTAAAATAAAATAACTATTGTGTATTCTCAACACGCAACATGTAATAAATACAGTCAAACAAAATCCGTCAAAACTGATGTATCGCGTAAATTAATAATTCAGAAAGAAGAAGTCAATGTTTATAGTTTTTCTAAATGAAAACTAACAAAAGTGGCGTATTCAGAGATGCCATACGTCAGTGTTGAAGTATCGCGAGTCGAATGTGAGTTAGGCCACAATAATCAATATAGATATAATACACATATACATAGATATCAATAAATATAGCCAGAATATTTGCCATTTTTCTGAACTTAATTTATCTTAGGAATTGAACCCGCAACCTTTGGCTCATTAAACCAAACGCAACACAAAGGAGGTTCCGAGCATCGTAAGAATTAATATCTGCGCCCCCATTGTTTCCAAGACGACTTTTGCCTAGTTTCTCGAGCCTTTTTTCAGAGCTTTTAATTAAAATACAATCGACAACACAAACGATAATTTTAATTATATTTCAAACTAGCTGAGCCCGCGACTTCGTCCGCGTGGGATTTAACTTAACAAAAAAGCCCGCTCCCGCGTTCTGAGCCCGCGCGACTGGAACAATTTTTAAGAAACAATTGGTTTTATAAAATACAAGTAGCCTAAGTTACTGCTTATAACATCAGCTATCTACCAGTGAAAGTCCCGTCAAAATCGGTCCAGCCGTTTCGGACATACTCTTTGATTTCATGTGTTTTTATTTTTTTACGCGGAACCCTAATTGTTTTCCTAAAATTAAAGTAGCCTAAGTTACTCCTTATAACATCAGCTATCTGCCAGTGAAAATTCCCGTCAAAATCGGTCCAGCCGTTTCAG
This sequence comes from Notodonta ziczac, assembly GCA_918843915.1. NCBI lineage: Eukaryota > Metazoa > Arthropoda > Insecta > Lepidoptera > Notodontidae > Notodonta > Notodonta ziczac. The sequence continues at coordinate 450,987 of OU974053.1, forward strand.
AGATTACCCGGAACAAACACACAGACAGACAGACAGACAAAAAAAAATTGCATCGCGTTTTTGCTATAGGTGTCGTATGTACTTTCATATGCATTTAGTGAAAAGGTGTTAATTTGATATTACAAACAGACACTCCAATTTTATTTATTTGTATAGACAATTTTTGTTCCAACTGTACTCATTGTTTGTCTAGTACGAAAGTTGATTTGTTTCTGGCATTTAATAAAGAAAACAATTATTTGTTCGAGCACGCGGCTCGTAGGGCCACGGTTGCGCAACAAACTATTTCGACCGTCCTTTATTTCGGCGTCGACTTATCAGAACGGTCGTTTACCTACATACGTCCCATTAACCGCAATTAATTTGTCAAACAAAACCATCACACCAATATGAATTAGTGAAAAAAGGTTTAAAAATCGCATTCGCGGTCGTTCGTGCGTTTTCGGTCCGCTCCGGCCCCGCTCGGCACGGGTCATCGCACCGACCTAGATCTGCGCGCGCGCAGAGAAGCGCACTGTTGCTAACCGCGTGTTTATTGTATTATTTCTGTTAAATAGTGGAGCGTTGCGTGCTGGCGTTTAGTTTGTTATAAAATTACACATAACTACCTGTAACTGGATGTTTATGACCATAACAAACTATAAAATGGCGGCGAACACGCGAAAAATAAACACCATAACAGTTGTTACATTCGGACTTAAGTCCTGTCATAAACGAGCGACAAATCGGTGAAGAGACTTGATTCGTAACGCTAGATGCCACTTAGTAGAATGAGGGGTCCAAGTGCCAAAACTATATCTTACTCTAGTTGCATCAAAAATTCAGCAGAAATGGTTATTAGGTTAGTTCAGATTCTAACTATATAATTTTCATAGTCGACAGTTATTGATGAAAGTCATCAGATGTCGACAAGACCCTGCCAGTCGACTCCAACAGCCGTTGCCATGCGTGGCACCTAACTGCGTTACTACGAGCAAAAACACATATTTTTTTTTCAATGACTAACGTTGTAATAAACAAATTGATTCTGTAATAGACCTGTGTAATTAACTTATTATCGAAATGGAGCCTACCATGCACCGTTACTTCTGGGTTGTCTATAGTAGAGGCTTTTGAACCCAGATAAGCATTGAATGCATGTTTCACGATGGCCAAAATTCTTCACATTATTTTTTCCTCTCGCAGTCTATTATAACCTTCTCTAATTATTTAAAATACCAATTGTATAGTATTTATTTATTTATTTTTTATCAGATGCTTGTTGCGCTTATATGTTCAGTATTATAATTGAATATACGTACCAACTTACCATAGGTAAAATGTGGTAACGCTACCGGGTACTGTCTGTTATATTTACATTTATTATTTTGCTTCAGGTGCTAGCTGATTTTGTGTTTTTAAAATCTAGTCTAGTCTAGTGGCAGCAAGCACGGGCTGATAGTTTCAATTAGGTCACACACTTCCAAGATGTGTCATTCGAACATTATTTTATGAAATAATACTATACCCGGTAGATGACAATCTCTTGACACTACCATTGCCGACGTATCATTGTAGTCGTTCAACGGAGAAAGCAATTAGTAAATTACTAGAACTCTACATAAATCTCACATTAGCCATTGCCATGGAATCTGCTTATGAGACTCATATAAAGAACTACGCAAGTACTACGTGATTTCTACCGACACCGTTTACAGCGATCGTATTGTATAACACTCGGACAGCCATTAGGTACCTAGTAGGTGGCAAAAAAACCCTTTCTAATGTGACACAGGAGTGCCATTAGCGGCCGTTGTAGCGCAATTGTTACGACCATAGATAGAGTGGCCATAAGTTTGAGTAACCTTAGGACATTACTTAGAACTAAATAAGTTCTTTTGAATCATCTAGCCCTTGGTGACGCATGTTTCCGCAAAAGCCTCCTTTCACTTTTTTCACTCCTCCCTTATGTGATATATAAGATTTGGAATATATAAGAGCGCAGACTGTCGTGAAGATGTCCAATTTGTGCCGGCATCTCAGATTGGTCAAACAAATTACTTACTTTTCGTTTAATGGGGACAATTTTCAGTGATAATAACGATATTTTTCATTACAAGTCAGCGATGAAAGCGTTCCAACACAAAAAATATAATTAAATAACACTTTTATGATAGAAATAAATATCGAAAGTTACTTCAAATATATGTTCCCATCTTAAATGAAGCTTAAATGTTTGATACACTTAAAGAAGCCCATAAAACTTTACAATTTCCTATCCAAACTATTTTTGTACCATTAAACCAATTAATGTTGCCATATATTCATTCCCACTCCTGTTACATTATACGAAATATGGGCTTTATTTATGGCACACCTTTTTAGCTTTCAAACTAATTGTGGGACCGGTGAATGATGGTCACCCTGCTAGAATTACGTGCCATTAATATAATTACTGTTTCATTTTATGGCCCAGGTGGGGTTTAATATGACAATTGTGCATTACCTGCATATTATATCGAATACTAGATATTTCCCGCAGTTACGCTAGCGTGTATTCTGGATTTCGACAGCAACGTCACCCACCGGGTTCATCTACTTAGTCTGGCCATAAATACTGTTACAATTAAATATAAACAAAATATTACATTTTAATTTGGAATCTGTCATTTTTATATGATTGTTCATTGAGTTTTCTCATTTTGGCGCCAATACATTGTACAATATTGTGCGATATTAAAATGGAGTGGGGTGATAAAGAGAACCGAATCGCCGTGATTGCATTACACAAAGTAGGTATGGAGCCAAATGCAATTTTTAAAACTCTCCATACGCTTGGTATTAGTAAAATGTTTGTGTACCGGGCTATTAATAGGTACAATGACACCTCATCTGTTTGTGACAGAAAAAGATCTGGCCGTCCACGTGTTTGTACGAAAAAGGTGGTCAAAGCAGTAAGGGAAGGAATTCGAAGAAATCCTGTCCAAAAGCAAAAGATTTTATCGCGGGAGATGAAGATAGCACCTAGAACCATGTCGCGTATTTTAAAAGATGACTTAGGACTTGCAGCCTCTAAGAGACGTACTGGTCGTTTCATAACTGATAATTTAAAAAAGAATAGGGTGGTAAAATCGAAACAACTACTGAAGCGGTACACAAAGGGAGGTCACAGAAAAATGCTGTTTACGGATGAGTTTTTTTTTACAATTGAGCAAAATTTTAATAAACTAAATTACCGTTTTTATGCTCAAAGCTCTAAGAAAGCTTCCCAATTAGTCGACAGAGTGCAACGTGGGCACTATCCGACTTCAATGATGGTTTGGTGGGGTATTAGCTATGAAGGAGTGACTGAGCCATACTTTTGTGAAAAAGGTATCAAAACATCAGCACAAGTGAATCAAGATACCATTCTTGAGAAGGTAGTGAAGCCTCTTAATAACACCATGTTCAATAACCAAGAATGGTCCTTCCAGCAAGACTCGGCGCTGGGTCATAAAGCGCGGTCTACGCAGTCTTGGTTGGAAACTAACGTTTCGGACTTCATCAGAGCTGAATACTGGCCGTCGTCTAGTCCCGATCTTAATCCACTGGATTATGATTTATGGTCAGTTTTAGAGAGTACGGCTTGCTCTAAACGCCATGATAATTTGGAGTCCATAAAACAATCCGTACGATTGGCAGTGAAAAAAATTCCCATGGAAAGAGTGCGTGCTTCTATTGATAACTAGCCTCAACGTTTAAAGGACTGTATTGCAGCCAATGGAGACCACTTTGAATAAACTTTTTATATTTTATAGTACATTGTTACACGAGTGGTGAAAGTGACTTATTTAGTGCCGAGACAGGGTTTGGCCGAGCGTAGCGAGGGCGCTAATAGTTCGAGGGACAAAATAAGGCTTTCACCCGAGGTAAACACTGTGCTTTTCATTACGAATACAAGGAAAGTAAAAATAAAAATTGGAATTGGCTAAATAAATAATACAAGGAAGTATGAACAATACTCTACAACTGGAAAAAAAAATAAAGTTCGGATTGCCGCCTATTTTGTTATTTTTTCGTTGGCCGGCCAACTTCATTATTTACCCATTATTTTTCATTTTCATCTTTAAATATTTTGCCCAAATCTATGTTATTTTAAAGAAATTGTTCAAACTAAATTATAATTAAGTCATTTAAAAATATATATTCTTTAATTAATACTTAACTTTATGTTATTTCAATTTTACATCGCGCTGTAATTGAGTGACTGTAGAAAAAGTTTGAACATGGTTCCATAGAAATGTGAAAACGGAAATAGTTTTTTTTTTATAATTTGACAGCTGTCAGTTGAATGCGATTCTCCCGGGCCTGAAAAGTATTACTTTCAACCCGCTCCGCAGGCAACTTCAGACTTACTTTCAGAGTATGAGTAATGAAAAATTATTTTATATTTATGTATTAAACTAACACACTGTAAAAGTAATAAATGTTTTTTGCAATAGAGAATTAATTTTTTTCTTTGTTTCAGTATTTATGGCAAGACTAGGTATACCAAATAATCATCCAGGTGACCGTATAAGTACAAAAAAACATCAAAACGGTCAAGCCGAAAATGGAATATGGAGAAGATGAATTAGCACACCTGAATTTTATATGATAATGATTTTGTACTGTTAAAAGCTGAATACGCACGTTCATGTTTTTCTAATTGGATTTCTTATAAAATTTGAATAAAAGTATTTATTTCACACTAATTAGGCATCTATTTCACGAGTAGAAACTGCTTCAGAGTAAGTTGAGACGGATGGACGGATGCATCAAATCTATTAATCTATTCAGAGATGCCTTCAATTCAATTTTGAAATTACATAGGCCGCTATCTACTTAATTCTGGTATGGTATGCCTTTCATTTCTACGTCCATAGAAGACCTTATCGAATGATTTCCCTGCGTGTCCTAATCGCCTGCTCATCCCCAAAGGGTCGCGACGTGATACAATGACCGGCGGCGCAGATCGTGCGGTCCACACAGCCGGGTCCGAGGCAGCGGCACAATGGACCGCCTCGCAGGGGGGGGGGGGGGGGGGTACGTGACTCGTAATGAGGACCGATTGGACCCGGCGCCGCGGGGTCCTAATGAGTTGCAATGTACAATTTACCTTCAGTAGGTCAATCTCCCTTACTTTATTGAAATCTATATTTTTATATTATCACTAGCTGTGCCCGCGACTTCGTCCGCGTTGAATTTAACTTAACAAAAAAATTATTTAACAAAAAATATTTGTCTAGTTCGCAGAGTTTACGGAAAGTATTTTTTTAATAAAAGTAGCTCACGTTACTTCTTATAACATAAGCTAGCTGCCAGTGAAAGTCCCGTCAAAATCGGTCCGGCCAGTACTTTAAATACCAGAAGTGATAAAAGTATTTATTTTGATTTAAGGATTAATTTGTTACTACTAAATGTACATCCTAATAGTAAGTGGTAGTAGGTAATAAGACTCGGCCACCAGTTAGTTCGAAATAAATTATCAATTTTTATTGTATTTAAGGTTCACTATTTTGGCGATAATGGCTTGCACATAAAAAAACACGAAAATCTCACAGCATCGCCCTCGTGGTTTTCGATAATTGCCCCACGGGAACATACTATCGGGATGAAAAGTATTCTATAGGTTAAGAATTATCTGTGTTCCAAATTTCATCCAAATCCGTTCAGCAGGATCGATAATTGTCCCACGGAGCATACGGGATAAAAAGTATTCGGGATAAAAAGTATCCCATGTTTTAATACAGGTTTTGAACTATCTGGTTTCCAAATTTCATCCAAATCCGTTCAGTAGGATCGATAATTGTCCCACGGGAAAATACTATCGGGATAAAAAGTATCCCATGTTTTAATACAGGTTTTGAACTATCTGGTTTCTAAATTTCATCCAAATCCGTTTAGTAGGATCGATAATTGTCCCACGGGAACATACTATCAGGATAAAAAGTATCCCATGTTTTAATCCAGGTTTTGAACTATCTGTGTTCCAAATTTCATCCAAATCCGTTCAGTAGGATCGATAATTGTCCCACGGAGCATACGGGATAAAAAGTATTCGGGATAAAAAGTATCCCATGTTTTAATCCAGGTTTTGAACTATCTGTGTTCCAAATTTCATCCAAATCCGTTCAATAGGATCGATAATTGTCCCACGGGAACATACTATCGGGATAAAAAGTATCCCATGTTTTAATGCAGGTTTTGAACTATCTGAGTTCCAAATTTCATCCAAATCCGTTCAGTAGGATCGATAATTGTCCTACGGGAACATACTATCGGGATAAAAAGTATTCCGGATAAAAAGTATCCCATGTTTTAATACAGGTTTTGAACTATCTGGTTTCCAAATTTCATCTAAATCTGTTCAGTATTATCGATAATTGTCCCACGGGAACATACTATCGGGATAAAAAGTAGCCCATGTTTTAATACAGGTTTTGAACTATCTGGTTTCCAAATTTTATCCAAATCCGTTCAGTATTATCGATAATTGTCCCACGGGAACATACTATCGGGATAAAAAGTATCCCATGTTTTAATACAGGTTTTGAACTATCTGTGTTCCAAATCCGTTCAGTAGGATCAATAATTATCCCACGGGAACATACTATCGGGATAAAAAGTATCCCATGTTTTAATACAGGTTTTGAACTATCTGGTTTCCAAATTTCATCCAAATCCGTTCAGTAGGATCGATAATTGTCCCACGGGAACATATTATCGGGATAAAAAGTATCCCATGTTTTAATCCAGGTTTTGAACTATCTGTGTTCCAAATTTCATCCAAATCCGTTCAGTAGGATCAATAATTATCCCACGGGAACATACTATCGGGATAAAAAGTATTCGGGATAAAAAGTATCCCATGTTTTAATACAGATTTTGAACTATCTGGTTTCCAAATTTCATCCAAATCCGTTCAGTAGGATCGATAATTGTCCCACGGGAACATATTATCGGGATAAAAAGTATCCCATGTTTTAATCCAGGTTTTGAACTATCTGAGTTCCAAATTTCATCCAAATCCGTTCAGTAGGATCGATAATTGTCCCACGGGAACATACTATCGGGATAAAAAGTATCCCATGTTTTAATCCAGGTTTTGAACTATCTGAGTTCCAAATTTCATCCAAATCCGTTCAGTAGGATCGATAATTGTCCTACGGGAACATACTATCGGGATAAAAAGTATTCCGGATAAAAAGTATCCCATGTTTTAATACAGGTTTTGAACTATCTGGTTTCCAAATTTCATCTAAATCTGTTCAGTATTATCGATAATTGTCCCACGGGAACATACTATCGGGATAAAAAGTAGCCCATGTTCTAATACAGGTTTTGAACTATCTGGTTTCCAAATTTCATCCAAATCCGTTCAGTATTATCGATAATTGTCCCACGGGAACATACTATCGGGATAAAAAGTATCCCATGTTTTAATACAGGTTTTGAACTATCTGTGTTCCAAATTTCATCCAAATCCGTTCAGTAGGATCGATAATTGTCCCACGGGAACATACTATCGGGTTATAAAGTATTCGGGATAAAAAGTATCCCATGTCTTAATACAGGTTTTGAACTATCTGGTTTCCAAATTTCATCCAAATCCGTTCAGTATTATCGATAATTGTCCCACGGGAACATACTATCGGGATAAAAAGTATCCTATATGTTAATCCAGGTTATAAACTATCTGTGTTCCAAATTTCATCCAAATCCGTTCAGTAGTTTTTGCGTGAAGGAGTAACAAACATACATACATACATACATACATACATACATCCACACTCACAAACTTTCGCATTTATAATATTAGTAGGATGTAAATGTTTTCTATTTATTTCGGGACTGTCATTTTGTATTTTGCGCGAATATGAGTCTTACTGGGATACATTTTACGGTACTCATAATACAAGCGTTGCTTATTATACAAGATTGGCTAAGTAAACAAATGTGTTCCACCTCTACAAGTGCTACTTCGAAAGACCTACCGACACTACGTCATCGGCTTATAAAGAACCTTTTTTGTACAGAAGATGTTAAACTGTCTACACTGCTCGTACATCTAGGACCATCGTGGGAGAAGAATATCTGGCGTAGCATATTATTGTACCATTTTTGGGAAATATTAATTTTATTTTTTTATTAGTTATGCAGACTTGACCTACCGTTCACATCTTCATTATGCGACATCTTATATAGCACATTCGACATTCGAATTGACAAAAATAGCCTCGAAGTATAAAACTAACACTTGTGTGCGGGTTCAGAAATCAGACCGTCCGGTACATCGGGCCCAGTTATTTTTGTACAGGGTTAATGCTGGATTCGGGGTTGACGTCAGTAGATGATTGAAGGGTTAGCTTTGTGGGTTAACTGGGCGATATAACACATTTATGTACTGCATGTACATATATCATATTATAATAGATCTACAAACAACGTGGATACCTCTTGTCGGACGTGATGTTTCTACAATAGCAATATAGTGAATTTAATAAATATTTTACACTCGCTAGGATAAAAAAGATACCAGATTGTACGGCGCGCCATCGGCCATCAGTAATATAGACTTTTACCTAAACGCTATCGACCAGCGACTGGTCGTATAAACGCATGGTAGAGCTACAGACGTAATTCTTCTTGTTGTTATATTGACTCGTTTAGTTGATATTGCAAATTCTGTGATACAAATTGGTACCTGTATCGGACTATACTATACCTACAGGAAGCGGTGGAGATAAGTAAATAGGTCAAATATATCATTTCAGTTATGGTTTTTATATCCGGCAACAAAGATCGATTGTAAAATAAAACTATTATAATAATTAGCAGCGAGTGTGTTTTTAAAATAAAATAATTGATAACGGCGGGCCTGGTCCTAATCTAACCACAGACCGAGGCCGATGCCAGCGGAAATTGAAATTAATTGCACGTATATGTTACATAAATAATATTATGACGTGTACATATTGAACGCTTTTTGCAAATGTCGGAATACGGGTGTCTGAGCCATAGTTGTATGAAGGCAGGAACACGGAGGTAGGATAAAAATGATGTATAATTTACAACTAACGCCGCAGAAACATAAATCTTAATTTTCTTAAGTGTAACGGAAACATTTATAGGTGATTCGCACTGTCACGCGAAAATTTATCATCTTAGAAATATTCGTAACATCATGGACGGATAATAACAACGGGACTGTAGGAAGCAAGAGATAAAAGCTAAAAGCTCAGAGAAATAATGCTCTACAATAAATCCCAAAAACGTTACGTTTAGTATGATATGATCTCGTGAAAACATTGTGTTAATTGTAATGATGACTGTTTTATTACAAAACACAGCGACAGCTGTAGTACCTGCCTGCAATCTGCATACATAAAGACGTTCCAATCTGTCCGCTTTAAAATGAAGGAGTCCTACCGGATTTTAATAATGCTTGCGTAATCGTAATATGAATAGTTTCTTCGTGTATAATATAAGCTACCTGGAATAAAACATCACAATTTGTCTTCATTCAAACAGGAACGCCTAGTAAAATACACTCAATTTATATGAGATCTGTCTAGAGAGATAATTATATAAATGGACACTCTTATTGTTTATTCGTCTATGGGCTCAACATAAAAAAATCGGTGACCGAATTCTGTTCTTGTCAGCGGCTACAATAGCCGGGGGTGAGCAGTGAGCACCCACTCACAATCAGCGACGTCAGAGAGTGCTCGAGTGTCGACGACCCCTTTATTTTTATTCGCTAGGCTAGTGATACACTGTTTAGAAAATTTTTGACTGTACTCGGACGACACTCAAATATTTTAAGCTGTGTCTCTCTGTATTATCTACGAGTATATGACCTCTTGCATTCCTTGTATATCTAACCTATTTGTATATTCTATCTTGGATCAGATAAATACTTAATCTCTCTACAAATGTCCTGCCCTGACGCTCGGTGCCGATAGGCGGATATTTTTTCGTATGTAGAGAAATCCACCTCTATTTACAATAAAATTACATTCGTCTTTTGGACTGTTAATAACTAAAAATTCCGATTTAAGATAGTCTGATATTGGACTGGAGGACTCTCGCCCACTATAAACACAAACATAATTTTAAAAAAGAGAAAAGAAAAATGTATCCATGGAGTTTCTTGCATGTTCTTCTCCATAGGATTTTGTTTTGGAACATGCACCTAGTTCTTGACTTTTTAAAAGTGCCAGTTAATCTGGCCTATTTGAAATAAAAATTATTTGAATTTGAACTATGTATAGCTAGCTTAACTTTAATAAGTATGTAAAATGAAATAGTTTTTCTCGAATCGAGTCGTAAAAGCTAGTTATGTTACAGCCAACACAAACCTTTATAGAATGTAGGAGTTACTGGATTTCGTGTCGCCAACTTAATGGACCCCTAAGCTTACTAGCGCCTTATAAATTATTAAAGTATTTTGTATTAAATTAATCCACAATTTCATGAGGTTGATTAGGAGCTCTACCTAAACTATATGTTAGGTTCTGATATAGTATAATTATTGTTATTGTGATCATGCCAATGGGATGAAGCGGTAGGAGCCAAGTGCGCTAGGTGCACCCCAGAATCCAAAGGCCCACCAGAGAAATAAAATAGATACCTATAATGAAATACCCTCGAATGGCCGCTTCAGAATAAAATATTTGTACCTCCTCTACCTACTAGATAATGTTTTTATTTATCTTTATTTTAGGAGTTTATTCTTGCTTAGCGAATATGTCACTCCTATAGTCCGACCGTATATAGCTTCTGTTAGCTACTGTTAAACTTATCTACGTAATTTTTCTACGGCAAATCTATTTGTATCGCATCATGTCAGGGACTCTCCGAACCCATAAAGCTGTTATCAAACAGCCGCTATTAATTTTAAAGAAACCAGCGCACGAGTGGCCGTTATTTCAATAGGAACAATCTAGTTTTACGATTTGCTGACACTCGTCTCATTATACTACCGATTGAGGTTTCTTAAAATGTCCAAGGCTACATTATATATTCTGGTAAATAAAAGATGATCTATTTTAATCGTAACCTCACTCTGTAGAGCATTACGCTACCGTATACCAGTCGAATCAATAGAGTTTCTTGTTCATTGTTCCTGAGGAATGTCATTCCGGATGGGTGGCATTCTTTTACTTACCAAATTTTATTGTAGTTTTACCATCAATAAGTACGGTTTTCATGAATTAAAAACATTCTGAATCCGACTCCAATCTATAATCCCTTATAAAGTTATTAAAATGGACTTATGTCATATTACTCTGTGATTTTACCTCCTCTTACTAAAGCAGTAATGGTAAGGCATCTCAATAGATAGAAAATATGACGTAGGTAGTAATTTCTAATGTGGCAAATCACTATAACTTCGTTGGCACCTTCATGGAAGCCTGTAATCGCAGGACACGTGTTCAGTTCTCAAGTTACGTCAGACTCGAGCAGCAACCGGTCATAACCACCAAAACATTACACTCACATCTTATAATCGGTTAAGAAAACATAACAAAGTTTATTATTACAATACTCCGCCTGCCTACATTCGCTTTTTATTAGTTATTGCAACCAAATTTATATTGGTGCGGTGAAAAATATACTGTTATTTATCCAAACTTTCTTCGCGTTCGTACATTTTTTCATACCATATCATAAATACATGTCCACGGTCAATTCCTGGTGTCATTATTAGCAGTGGGACGTGTTTGCTTTCCACTATTTTGATCGTTTTACATTTCGATATGATGTGGGAAATACATAAGTATTACTAACATTTTTGATGTGACGAAAAAAACATGTGTTGATGTAATTTCCGGGTATTTTTCATGAAAAACGTGACAACATGTTTTAGATTTAGATAATGAAATTACTCGAAGCAAAAATGAAATACTGCATCATTCATCACCTTATGATTATCACGAATTTCACAGATTGCTAACTAACTAAGCTTACTAATTTGCTTTAAGTTTCCAACAATATATAAACGTGAAACTTGTCGTTCAATATTTCAAAGGATATAATTATTAAAAAAATATGAATATAATTCCTACTTACATGAATACTTTTGAATTGAATACTTTTGACAAACGATATTGGATTATTTTCTATTTCCAATTATCTTCAAAAGCCATTAACAAAAACACAACAATGTGTGGCATCAGTTAGCCACGTGGCTATGGATGTCCGCCAGCCACTGATCTCTAAAGATAAATACAGTCATCGCTAGACGTTACGACTCGATAGGGATGACAACCATTTATATATTTTTGAACAATAAGGAACAGACGGTGGCTATGTCAATTCAAGTCGTATTGGTGTAACTAGGTCGGTCATTTGTCCTAGAAAAAAAAGAAGAAGTTAGCTGCTGCCTTTAATACGCTTAATACATTAATCAAGTCCTTATCTGTTTTTAACTGTTTGGACTTGACAATATTTATTAAGGCACTACGATATACTTATTACATTTTATAACCACATTTCTTACCTAGATTCAAGTGTAATACAAGTATTCGTAAGATGTTCAATCTCCCATAAACAACCATTACAAATGAATAATAGTGTTTACCACCGTCACATTTCCGGTTTACCAAACACAGTGACAACCCTAATTTCATTTACTAGGTTAATTTCCTTTAAATCCCCATTTATCTTCAAAAATATTGCGTTTAAATAAAAAAGAGAGGCGCGTAATAAAAATAAATTGCTTTTAATTTTTCACTGTTCCGCCTGAAACTAGTTTCACCCGAATTAATTTTCTTTTCAGGAAGACATGTTCTTTCTCTCTTCTTCCATTAAATAAAGCGAGATGGAAAGAGTTACCTACCCGGTTCTGAATCCAAGTGGGCCGTATCGGTCGCAAGTGATCATTTCATATGCGCCCGCGCTCGGTCGTCGCGACCTACATGCGGCCGGTCTGGATTAAATCAACACAGAGATTGGTTTGCAGATGTACCATCATTATGCAGCGTTCACTTTTATACAATAGAAATACAATATACATTTATTCTACCTTAGAAATTACTATATAGGTATTACATTGGTACCTACTAAGTACGTATTTTAAAAAATGTTTTGACTCCTCATCACGTATAAACTACTTGTTATTGTGATTGCGTGTTAAGTAAAATGAATATACCTAGAACATAAATAATGAAGTTATGTCAGCAATTAACATTTTTATTAAATATTGATTATGATTTAGACATGTTATTCGTGTTTGAAAAACGCATTACCGGACGGACATTCATTATCATTTATAAATGGGATTTCATTAACATTTGACGACTGGCGCCACTTGCAAGCGGAGTTTTTAAGATTTATGACGGAATTAAGAAATACCCGATGATGACGGTGAAAGCTTAGGGCCTGTTTCCATATTTCAAGTGCCACGGGTTTGAAGCTCAATAAATTAATTTATTAAATACATATTAATCAGTGGGAACCGTTGACACCCGCCACGCTATAAATGGCCAGCACCAAACTACTACACCGCGCGGCCTCTACAGCGTAAAAGCTTGGAATAACTGTGAAATCAACCTTACCTTGATATGCTACGGTGTCTATGTCGTGCTTTATCCAATCTTTATTGAGTATTTTTAAAGCCTAAAGCTCTTACATAAATCAATAAATAAAATAAATTTCGCCAGACGGACCCACCATGGTCCCAAAATATGTATTAAATTTTCGATGTCTGCGAATATTTATTGACAATGGATTTAAATTGGCGCAGCAGAATAAAAAAAGTAAAAAGTTTTTTTATTTTTTATTCCGCTATTATTTTAACAAAATATGTCAACGACCAAAATAGGCCGGTCGGCTCATTGCACATGGTGGTTGCGTGTTCGATTCCCGCCGGAGCAAATTTTGGAAATGGACTTTTCGTAATTTGCCCCCAGTCCATTGTACGGTATCCATAGTACAAGCGTTGCTTAGTTTATGTACCATACTACACATGGACACATAGAAACACAATGTTTCCCTATGTCCCCACAGCTCGTAGCGTAGGCACAATAAATTAACTAATTAAAATTCGTGTCTGCACTTGTTAATCTGTGTCAACAGCGCGCGTACAGTTGTAACAATAAATACGAATAATTCAGCAGACGTACCGTCTACGCGGCCTAGAATTTTAATATTCCAAAAGCTAATTGTATACTTTTTATATAAAACAAAGGCAGCAAACAAGCGTACGAACGACGTGATGTTAAGCAGTTACCGTACGCTATTGATGCTTCCAGTATCAAAGACATTGCTCGTATGATATCCACCGGAAAGGGAGTGCGAGATGATGTTGAGCCCATTTAGCAGGCACAACTAGCTGTCTCGATGTATATGTTTCACAGATTTTTTGTCGAGTGAACTTTTCTAATTCAACGAGCGTGTTGATATAGTAATAATATTCATCATAAATGAAAGTTTTTCTTTAAATATTTTACCGCTCTCTGGTGGGCAAAGAAACAGTTCTTCTTTCAAACTCCGTCATGATGGTAGTATACCCTTTCTAGCGGCTTCCGCGAGAAGTACTGCTGTGAAGCTCTTGCGTGAAGTGTATTCAACAGCCATCAAAATAATACTACCTAAAACGAATTGTAAAAAAATCATCTTCACGGCCTCTATCTTCCATTAAAAAGTCCAACTAAGTAGAAATGAGGAGGGATCGTCTGTTTGTTTATCCGATGTAAAATCTGGGCGCAATGAGGTCAAGTGGAGTCGTTTAGCATATTTAACTAATTAAAGATACGAAAAGCACTTTCATAAGGACTTTGGGCCGGGGCAACAACTTCCTTTTATAAGGGATGAGATGCACTGAAGGCTATTCGATAGCGCTTTTAACTCTACCTAATGAAATAAAATAAAATTTAGATAGGCAATTCTGTGGTATGAATTAAAGAAAGTAGAAGCATTCGTATTTTTTCGTAGTCTGATATCTGTAAGCGGTATGCAACTAGTAATATTTATATACAATATGTAACAAAACTAAGTCTACCTGTTACTCATAGTAGGTCTAGTAGTCAAGTAAGAGGTCTAGTCGTCAGAGGTCAGAGGATACTAACATAGCTGCTACTAAGTTGTATAGCTAGAACATATCTCGCAGTGAACTAATGCCCTAATATAGAAATCTGGAGTGTTGACGGTTTATACCCACTTAGCGCGCATATTAAATTTGCATAAGAGTCCTGAGAGGATCATTATAGAACAGCTTCCGAAAGAATTCAGGAAAATAAAAATCCGGGATAATAAATGATAATTAATCCCATAAAACTTACTAGATGCTCGTTTACTTATCAAAAGTTGATTGAAGTAATAAATTACCTATAATTCATGTGACTAGCTACTTTTATTTTTTAATCAAAAGTCCGATTATACTGCTTTGCAAGTGTACCGCTCTTCTGATTCTCGACTCGAATACGATTTCCATGTATCTCTATCAATGACTTACATGTCTGCCGCTACGTGTTAAAATAACATGAAAGCATGGTGAGAATTTGATACTTATCAACCATTGTTTCAAGTTTGCACCACGATTCTTTTAAATAAACATACTATCTTATCTTATCTGGTAAAGGTAAATAATGTCAGCCATATCTGCCGGGTGAAGAAAACCTGCCTGTAGAACATTACGTAGGCTAGCATCCAGGCATTCGGAGGGGGAAGAAATGAGGTAGGAAGTTAGGTGATATAGTGACGGCAAGAAACCCTGTATAAAAACTGACCTTAAATTAAACTCCATCAAAGGGTTAGCGAGAAAAAAAGGTAAAGCCACAACAACCAACAAAGTAATTCTAATCAAACAATTATAAACGCGGATACGGAAGGGCTTCGGCCCTTAAAGTCAATAAGGTAAGGTCGAGTGCACACATACAAAGGGCAGACCTTGGTGAGACCTACGACTTTGTT
This sequence comes from Notodonta ziczac, assembly GCA_918843915.1. Taxonomy (NCBI): domain Eukaryota; kingdom Metazoa; phylum Arthropoda; class Insecta; order Lepidoptera; family Notodontidae; genus Notodonta; species Notodonta ziczac. Next base: position 466,905 of record OU974053.1, read on the forward strand.
GTTGTGTAAATGCGGCTTTATTTTGACACCTGTTTGCTGATGGGATGTTTGCAACGTACTTATTTGGTAATGGGTGTGGGTTTGAATTCCGACTTGTATCATCAAGTCTTTCTACGCGGTCAGAACGAACGATTGATAAGACAGAGGTGGGAACTGCACGCAGAGGAGCTATCTCGTTCCTTCTTAATCTCCGTCTCCCTCTGTTGCAAGTTTCCTACTGTGTCGGAACTCGGAGGGCTTTTCGTTGTTAATAATATGTCTATAATAAACGTGTTGTTTATGTAACTCATACGTAATCGGCAGTAGTACATTAATTGCAAGCTAAGAGGGCTCTCAGGCGCAACGTGCGATTTATAGCGTTATAAACATCGGTTGCCACACTGCGCAGGAGTGGAAATAACGCTTGATTGGGACCGCTTTATGCTATAACTGAGTATAAAATAATAATAAATTGTCTGCATAATTCGAGTACCTATATAAGAAATTAATGTCAGTTCAAATAATCGGGTTCCTTACAAAAATCGGAGCAATTTCATGTGGATTGTAAACCTCTGTGTCCAGCGGCCCATGTGTTTGTTGAACACCCCTTGTGAAAAACATGAACAACATTCAATCTGATAGTATTTTCCCTTAGTTTTAACTAGTTAGATGATGCATGGTTCCCTTTCACATGCTTCGTCTACGCACGAAAACGTCTATAACAAGCTACAAAGGGCGTTAATGTTCGATTAAGTATCCGACTCGTGCGCAGTGCGATATATCGGAATAAACGAAATTGGCTTAAAGGAAATATTTTTTAATTGAAAACACTTGTTTAGACCTATTGTTTGCTTTAAGCCAAAGAGGTGTCCTGTTATCTGTCCTGTTAACTATAACAGTAACTAAATATGCAGTTCCAGTGAAAACAGCATGAAAACATGTGCGGGGATATGTATAGACGGGAAATAATTAGGAATCCGTATAGCAAGAATGTCGGCTTATAAAGGCAGTGTTAATTAATTGCGGTAATATTATTCTCCTGAAAGTGATGTCACCATGGCTGAAATCTATCGTTTAAATGAATGGCACTTTCTAATCTCAGACTTCTTGCACACGATAAATAAAGACGAGTCTAAACGTTGCGATTGCTCTTATTTTGGTAATTTTATAATGAATCCAATAATTTAATTGGAATCATTCTACCATGTGTCAGTATTATGACCAGTTCGCATGTTTTCGTGTATTTGTATGTTTTAATTAGGTACCTATATATCCGCAAGTACCAGTGACAAAATCTTGTGAACTTAAATGAAAAAAATGATTATATAATTACTTCACATTCTACTTCGTATCACGGATATGAAGTATTCTTAATATAAAACACATTTCTAATTTGTAAATGGACGTAACCCGCCCACAGTTTTCTTAAGAGCGCTATAAAAGTCGCGAGCCATCATAAATATCGTTAAAATATGTTCAAATTATGCCATCGGTGGCCGGCTGATGGAAGGGCACCACCATAACGAGACCTTTGCATAATTAGTTGAAGGTTTTTTTGGTTCATGGAGCGGAAAAAAACAAGTAGGTACATTAGAAGTAAAATAGTAATTTGTATTTTATTACATAAACTATATATATATATGTATATATCTTGTTAGTAACTGCGATGTCTCTCGTAAGTTTTATTATGAGATAAAACAAATTTTCATCAGACAGTAGCAATTAATTCTGTTGCCTTCAACCCATGACTTATCTGATGTGTATAGTAGGCCATTCCACACTGGGCCAGCATGGTGGAGTACAACTCGAATCCCCCTTGCATCGAGGGGGTGCGACTCGGTACATGAGCTATAGGCTCCATTTAATTGTTATCAAAATCCTATTCGAAATGTAAATGCAGTGCAAGTCTTCTGAGTCCTTCAGGGACTACAGGCTCGAGGTGTTGGTATTATATTGTACGTGCAGGCAAATCAATATAACATACAAATGATTAGGTGCGGCGCTCACTTGCGTGCAAATAAGGCCGCGCGCACACGCGACTCGCGTTACACAACGCACGCGAACTGAAATCTGTTTGCTCTGCTCGAGGTCGGATCGGTTCTTCACTTTTAATTTACAAAGATTATTAATTTAGGTAGGACATTTGAAACCACGGCTTGCTATTGCGCCTGATCAAGCGATCTTCACTACTGCTCGCTCTGATAGATTCGCAGACTAGGTAGGAGAGAGCTGATGAAGTTTCAGGAGTGAGTGACAGTGTGCGTCATTTGTGAGTTTCTTTGCACAAAAACAATTCGGCAATAAACAGCTCATGAAAGTATTGAGGAAATCACCTAAACTCTGTCAATGTTGTTTTGCTTGTGGAGGTACGCTGTGTTGCGAATATTCGCGGAGTTTGACTTGAACCTGTGCCAACTTACATAAAAACAAAAATAATATTATTTTTATATCAATAAGTGGTTCTGCTTCCGCATAGTGCATTTTATTGGTAGTCTAGACAATTGTAGTAAAAGTGTCATTCTTTTGAATCTAGGTTATTAGTAGGATGTGAAATCTCCTAATAATATCTAAAGACTAATTATACAGTGCAGAGAGCGGAAGGTCTGTTATAGATTATCGAAATGGTTTGCAGTAACCTATTGTGTCATAAGGCCTAAAATGTTGACGAATGTTCGTAGAGACGCACAGAACAGGAATATTGTAAACATATAAAATAATACTAAACGTGGTCATTAATATAACAAAGTGCATATTGTAGGATTACGATCCAAGCTCTTAGGCTTGATCAACTAAGCCGTAAATACATTTAAATTTATATCAGTTTTGCATAAATAATGAAAACTAACTGAACGAAGATTGAACAAGTTTTTGAAGGGCAGCCAACCCACACTAAACCACCTCAGTTATAATTTATTATCTGTATTATTATATTAGATTCATAACAAAGCAGACCAGTTGCGATCTATTCCACTTGTTCGCTCCAATCGATAAACTTATTCAATTTATTGTCAGTCGTGGCTGCAGCTCGGATAAGTCTTGGGATATTGCAGCTCACCTTCGGATTGGCTGTTATTGATATTCCACTGTTGAACATTTACCTCCCCTGGGGGAAACGGAATATGTTTACCATATTTCACTGAAAATAAGACTTTGGGATGCCAATAATATGGATGTCTAGTGCTAGTGAGGGTTGAAACTGGACTACATTTTCGATAGCATATGGAAAATAATTGACGAGGAATCAATCTGACATGTTTAGGATTGAAATCGGAATTAAATATCTTGTCTAGAAAATAGGACCTCCAAAATCTTAAGTACCTATTGTTTTCTTACAATAGGTACTAAACATTTTGCATATTGCTGACCTTTTCAAATGACCTTTCCGCAACATAATTATTCTATGACGGTTCTTAATCCGGCGATGTCAAACATTAACTAATGTATATTATGTACATAATATTATTTGTCCAAAAGCACAAACAGGGTCAACCTTGTCATCGTTTGAGTAATTAACGCCGCCAACGTTGGCGTGTTTGTGATATAATAGACACCAAATATTGGATGATAATAGCTAGAGTTTGACCAATACTGAACAAATATTACGAATACACCATATTTTTTGCTTTGAACATAATCAACTATTTATAGTTTTGTTTTCAATAAACGTTCCTAATCCTGAAACATATGTAGAGACATCGTTTAAACTAATGTTAACGATGCTGAAGTCGGTGTAGCTGGCTCTATGTCCACTGCGACAACTCTATACAATTTTTATTCAATAAAACGTACTGCTCCGAATAAAAAATAGCAATCATACTTCAAAAACCTCTAAAACATCAAAACAAGCGTTTATCACCCACTGCATTAACAAAAGAGCTGAACATAAAATATATAAGTACTTTTACTATCACCCACTTTCATGAAGAATTCACATGGATCTCAAAAATAAAAAATGCACTATCTGGCAAAGTGTCCAAACACAGTAGGTACCAGCCTCGGCCCAATTCGGCTAGGAAACATTATAAATAAACACATTTGGTACGCGGAAGCACATATAAACCAGTATATAAACAACCCGGCACTGAGTCATATGTAAAGCGAAATATTCTTCTTACAGCGTTTGACAGAGTCCGGGATATACTGGTCTAATTCAGATGATGGGATATCGTAAATTTTCGTACAAAGACTACGTTACTCTGGTGAGGACGTCGCGTGTAAGTTAGGCCTGGTGTAGGACAGCGAGAAATAATGTATTCATATTTTATTTTTGTTTCCGGTTTACTTGTCGTATTGAATTCTGGAAAAAAAATTATGTAACATCTACTATTTTATTGTTGCGTGTTCTTAATATTAAAAATATGCTATTACAATCTAGAATATCATTTTAAAAATAAAGCATTGGCTATGTATGTAAACCTATGTATGTTTATTAATTCGTGAATACACTTAACCTAAATTGAGCACGTTGTTACAATCCAAATAAACAAGATTAAGTGGATCTTTAAGTGTATTGTACATCTGCATAATATATTATCTTGAAAACAAAGACATTTACCTTCAAAGTTGATCGCATGTTGTAAGTACTGGACGAACAGACGTGTCCACATTATGTATGCTAATAGACTCCGGTAGATAACGGGCTGGTTGTAAATTAGGTAATTTATCCGTTTATACTTATGTAATTTGTATTTAAATTGACGATCATTATTATAATCTTCAACTTTATCTATACAAATAAATAAAATTGGAGTGCCTGTTTGTAATATCAAAATAATACCTTTTCACTTAATGCATATAAAAGTACATACGACACCAATAGCAAAAACGCGATTAAAAAAAAATTGTCTGTCTGTCTGTCTGTGTGTTTGTTCCGGGTAATCTCCGAAACGGCTGTACCGATTTTGACGGGATTTTCACTCGCAGATAGCTAATGTTATAAGGAGTAACTTAGGCTTTTTAATTTTAGAAAAAAAAATAGGGTCCGCGTAAAAAAATTAAAACACATGAAATCAAAGAGTATCTCCGAAACGGCTGGACCGATTTTGACGGGACTTTCACTGGTAGATAGCTGATGTTATAAGCAGTAACTTAGACTACTTTTATTTTAGAAACCCAAAATTTTAAAAAATGAGTCCTGTCGCGCGGTCTCAGGACGCGGGAGCGGGCTTATTTGTTAAGTTAAATTCCACGCGGACGAAGTCGCGGGCTCAGCTAGTAAAAACTAAAAAGGTTAAATAGTTGTTCGGAAATCTTTTGTAGATGTCTAGAACATAAAGTTAATACAACCTATTAATATAAACTTTCAAAATCAAAGTATTTATACAACTACTTAAATATTTAGCGCCCAGTGAATATTTTAGTTTGGTTCCGGAAATAAATTAAACACAACCAACATAGTTTGAATTGTAAACATAGGTATTTTATGTAATTTGTTGATAACTATGATCTACGAGATTATATTGTAGGTATACGTAAGTATACCACCTATTTTTGTCTCCCGCTTTGCACCGCAGGGAAGTGGATTTTTTTTTCTTCCGACTATCTCCTATTATTTCTTTCGACCCATATCGTGCGGGTTCCAAGACAATTTAACTTTTCCCCGAGACTCGTCGAGGGTCAAACCTACACGAGATTATTGGTCACAATTGTCGATTCTGGTTTACAGGAGTAACAGTGGTGGGAGTGTGTGGCGGGACCAGTCCAATCCAATCTAAAAACTAATTAACATTGTGTTTTATAGGTTTAACTCAAGAACATTTAATAACGACATCAGATACGTATATACATCCCCACTTATTGACATGGGTTCTTATTTTATGTAAATTAAAATATATAAGTATAGCTAGTTAAACACATTCATGAAACACGTTAGTAGGAACGCTTATCACATAAATCATGCACCCCACCCCTAACTTTCACCTTTTTATCTCATACCTTTATCTTTTTATATTCAGTCTCATTTCCCTAGGGCTGACTGACAAGGAAAAACATTTCTAACAAGGCCAAGATTCTCAACCTTATTTCGACGGCATAAGGTACATAAAATGTGGGTGGGTTGTTGAAATGTTGGTAGATGGTAAATTACCAATCAGTTGACGTTTCTGAGGCCGTAAAAGTGACCTGACTGCGTTGAACATCGACGGTGATGGATACGAGTGTTTGGAATCGATTAACCTAGATGGTAACGCCGCCGTCGAGTGTGTACCTCTAGTATCGATACATTTACTTACGCGTACGAAATTGCGGAAATTGCGGACGCAACGCTTCAATCAAACTAAGCGATGCCGAAGTGAGGGTTATTTAGATATTTAAACGATGATCCCAGTAACATCTAGACCAGGGAAAAATGCTAGAATTAAATAAGTACTTATATGTGCGCGCTTTTGTGTTGCGCTGTTGGACTGCAATAGCCTATAAAACAATATGAACTGCATTTACGACTAGCAGCCGTTATTTGTCTCTGAAAAATTCGGATCGGCCTCGAGATATTACAAGTTTTTAAAATGCAACCATTTAGTTTTATATGCACTGTTCCCATGTATATTTAAAAGTATTATTTCGTTCTTCTGAAACACCCTGTGTTTTGACTACAAGGTTTAACTGGTCGCAATGAATTTGAGACGTATGGATTTCGCGTGTGAATCTTATTTTCAGTAATTATGGCCTGCTGTAAGGAAACCTCGTCAATAAACTTAGACGTATTTCCACAGACATGTGATGTTGTTCGACCCGCACACTCGCCCCCTATTAGTTTTGGCAATGCTAATTAAAATACATTAACGTACCTGGTTATTTGTCAAAAGCCAACCATTCCAGTGTCGACCCCAATAACGTCCAAAACAAAGCAGTTTGATTTGCATTGCGTGGGCCTCCACGAAGCTGCCGGTGGAATTAAAACGTTACCCGCCATGATTTGTAGCTATGGGCCGACATAAAAAGGCTTTTGTCACGACATCCCCACTGGAGGCTAACGCTGCTCCACCGTGTGCGGAGTTTTGTCCAGTTAGTTTGTAGTTTTTCGTATGATTCGCTTGTTTGTTATGGGACGAGCTTTTTTCTATAGTGTACGGTGAAATAATTTATTATGTACTGGCCTCTACTCTGGACTTCGCCCGCGTGGACATAAGTAAAGTATCCTACGTGTTAATCTAGGATATAAACTATCTGTGTGTCAAATTTCATTCAAAATTTTCAGCTGTTTTTGCGTCATTGAGTAACAAACATCCAAACATATAACCTTTCACATTTATAATGGTAGGAAATAAAATACTATTTGAGATAAGTGTCTTCATACGTAATAAATAAATAAATGAAATAAGTACACAATATTCCAGTCCAGTTATCTCTATGATAATATCGTCATCGATATACAGCATACCGTCACTTACTGTCAATCTTATTTATGAAATCTGTGCTGTGGGTGAGACGGAACACAACGCTACGCAATGAAAATTGATTGCGCATAGGCCATGGAATTAATTTCCTAGACACTTGAAATAAGGGCTCAGTTTAAGTTTTTATTAAGGGCGGGTTTTCATTACTCTATTCGAAATAAGCAAGTTACAGGGCGCAAGAAATATCCATGAAAATTTAAATCTATACAAATAAATAAAATTGGAGTGTCTGTTTGTACTATCAAAATAACACCTTTTCACTAAATGCATATGAAAGTACATACGACACCTATAGCAAAAACGCGATTAAATAAATTTTTGTCTGTCTGTCTGTCTGTGTGTTTGTTCCGGGTAATCACCGAAACGGCTGGACCGATTTTGACGGGACTTTCACTGGCAGATAGCTGATGTTATAGGGAGTAACTTAGGCTACTTTAATTTCAGAAAAAAAATTTGGGTTCCGCGTAAAAAATAAAAACACATGAAATCAAAGAGTATCTCCGAAACGGCTGCACCGATTTTGACGGGACTTTCACTGGTAGATAGCTGATGTTATAAGCAGTTACTTAGACTACTTTTATTTTAGAATAATTAAATATTAAAAAATGGGTCCAGTCGCGCGGGCTCAAAATGCGGGAGCGGGCGTTTTTGTTAAGTTAAATTCCACGCGGACGAAGTCGCCGGCTCAGCTAGTTATATATAAATGATGATTTAAACAATATTTTTGTAAATAAAAAACATTAAAAATTATAATAATACGTAATAAACAGGTCGAGTGCGGTGCGGTAATGATTGTGCTCTATCGCGGTTCAGAGGTGAGAAGCCACCAGTCAGCACGTTCCGCGGAGCGATACCGGCCCGACCTGCGCCCGCGGCCGGCCGGCCGGGTCGCGCGATTGTAATAATAGATCTTCCATTTCCGATAAGTGGGCTAATTAATATACAATAGTTAGGGACATATATACTTACTGTCAGTTATGTACTAACGGCTGGATCTAAAACTCCAAGTTTTCCTGCTGAGAGTTCATCAATTGGTCGAAAAACCAGTTCATAATTATACCCCTCCCCTGTCTTGCCCATCAGATACTCCATGCTTAATTAATTTACTCCTAAAATGTTAACAAGGCTTACAAGTGAGAAATAAAAGCAACATACCTTGATTATTATATGCATTAATTAATCCAACTAGAAACGTTAACCGCTAAGAAACCTAACCAATATAAATTAATTAGTTTAGAAGTTAGGTACCTAAAGGAAAACCGCAAACTCGATATGAACCAAGCTGAACTATGACCTACTTATTTATCTTCAGGGCTGTGCCTTACAATGAAATATGGACTTTAGTATCGTAACTATAGACGTATTTTGTGTTTAGCCATCTACACATTACTAGTACTGTGCAGACTCCTATGAGCTGAGGACTACAAACGATAACCAACAAGTAATTGATAAAGTATTTTATTTAAAAGTATTACTGGTACAGGTAACTAATACCTGTGAAATAAAAAAAATGCTATTTTTTTGGATGAGGGCAATTACGCCGTATTAGTTGTTATATTACGAATAGGTACACTAAATACACACCAAATGCAAAAATATTTATGTTTTCTTAAAATACCTTAAAAGCTTTTCGCTTCAGTTTTACTCATAGGTGATCAAGTACAATGTATGGTAATAATGTTTATTTTAGGCAACTTTTCATTACGAGATAAGATGAAAATCATCCTAGTTCACTCTTTCACATAAAAAACCTAATATCGACAACAAAAAACATCAAACTCCAATAAAAATCGTTTCCCGAATATCGAAAGCGAAAAATTACGCCTCGAAACCGCCGCAAACTGTAAATAACAGTCAAAACGCAAGATAACCGGAACGTTATTGGTTATAAAACCGCAGTTAATGCGGACTTGTTATTGTGAAGCCATAAAAGGGTGTGTTTTATTGATATTATTGCATATTATCTGTTATTGGTATCGCTCCGTGATGGCCCTTTCGAAGGGAGCGTGGGTCGTTTGAGAAATTTTGAGTTTTTAGGGTAAAGATGTCAGTTATGTAACACAAAATAATACATAGCAGTGATAAGGCCAAGGCCTAAAATTAATTATATATTTGTATTCCAAGATCAAAATAAATATGTATGATCGAGCGCCGCCCCACACAAAAATTGTATTCCCCTATTGGAGCCTTAATTGGTGGTCACCAATGTGATGAATTGCGCCGAAACCAACATGCGATAAATTATCAGTGTTTCTGTACTATATTATGCATGTATTATACATATAAACCTACCTCTTGAATCACTCTATGTATTAAAAAAATCGCATCAAAATTCGTTGCGTAGTTTTAAAGGTCTAAGCATACATAGGGGCATACAGACAGCGGGAAGCGACTTTGTTTTATAATATGTAGTGATGATTAGAAATACCAACCTGCATATTACTGAGTCTTCCAATCTACACCAGCCCTACCCCATATATTTGCCCAAAGTGGACAAAACATAGTCTTTAGGGGTGCCAATATAGGCACAAACGGCGTGTTAGGCAGGATAGGCGCAATAAACAATAAGTTGTTTACGTTTAGGTTGAACCGGGCCTTGAGCAGAATCGGCCCGGGTTGCGCAAGCGCCGCTACACAGCTACCGGCGCTGTTGCTACGCTGCATAGAGTATGCAGCATGAGACAGACCATAGACGTAGAAAGTTCTGTAACACATTAGAACACGCCCTGAGGCTTGTTTTTCTGTGAAAGTTGAATCTTGTTGAACCGTAATTAGGTAAGTAATGCAATGATAGTCGATCGTGAGCTCTTTGAAGGTTGACGAGTTTTAAATGTATTTTGAAAGTGTTGAGCTCGCAATTATGAAATGTGCCGTGATCCTCTTTTTTCCATATCCAAGACATGACTGATAAAATGCTCCTGAATATACGTCCTAGCCACTACTACCTAGGTTAACAACAATGAAGGTACTGGTGGGGCCATGCCCAACTAACAGCTATCTAACACCTCCATAATCTATGACCAGGTCGTCGACCCCGAGCCAAGGCCTACCGATACTCTGACAAACAGCTGAGCATTGCACCGACGCACACGCACACCACACGTATGAATACGAGTTGGCACACACACACATACTCACACAGCGCATTATGAGCATAGGCAATGTTTGCACACACACATGCACAGTCTGCCCATGTGTGCCCACAAACGAAGCAATGTTTAGAAGTACAAATGTTGTAACAGCGTTGGAGCACCTTTGTTTTTAAATGAGAACGTGCAATTGAATTTTTTATTGGAGTTTAAAAAGCGACACACAATGATAGCTCGTTGCTAAGCTTGAGAGAATAGAATGGATAATAAAAGTGCTCGCGAAGGCAGAGAACAATGGGGTATAAATAACTCAGGGTTCGAAGTAGTTCATCATTAAGAGATCTGATTTTAATGACGATCATGAACATCTACCCGAGAAACTTCTTGGTGAGGAAACTGGCAAACTCACCAAAATAATATTTGTGCCCCAGATATTCCTCTTGTCTAACGCTAAGCTGTATTTCTGATGTCTCCCAGTGGCAGTAACCAAGAAAAATAATTATCTTGGTTACCACTCTGCCCCCTGGGCATATCACCCACCGATAAAGTGAAATAAACCAGTGTTTTGCGACATCTTAAGAATAGTTCACATAAAAAACTCAAAACCATACTCGGAGAATTTATAACAGATATCGGAAACAGTATAACAAAACACCCTTTTAGAACCAAAGATAACAAATCTCGGATAAGCTTTTACCATAAGCAAAAGTGATGTGTGCTAATGCAACATCAAACATTTCAAGTAAACAGCATTTAAGGCTGTGTGCTGGCAGCTGCCCCCAAGGCTGCTGGGTTGATTAACATAGCGGTTGTCATAATTACCTGTCACGGAGCACGCGACGCCGACGCGCCGTTGTTTGGTCCAATAAGATCGTTCAAAGATTGAGCTCGTTGAAATATTAATTACTGTTTATGCTGTAAGTCCTGTGTACACCGCGGAAAACTCGATGTGACAATTGATCCTATTTGATAATTATGTTAGGTCTCACTCAAGTTTAGAATAAGCCAAATACACAAAGTCTGCAACTTATTAAATTACTCTTTTAAATTAAGCAGTCCTTATATGTGAGTGAAGCAGTGAAATTTTATGTTGAATTCCTAGGTCGTGGATTTTCGGTAAAAAACAGCCCGGTGAACAAATATATAAGGCATTTTCGGCTCCTCTAAAACATTGGCACCATACCACGATTGGGGAAATGGGTGTGCGATAATGCCCTTCTAGTTACTCCTATAAAAAGGGGGGATTGGTAGTTATCTTATTCAGAATATTACGATGAAAAACCCATGCCTATAATTTTAAGTATGCTTTGTGAAATCACCCCCTTCTTCGACAGTTACTTCAACAAAACAGTGAACGCTTCGCCGTAAACACTCTCCGTCGAGTTAACTAAAGATCCAATTGACCCCCATCTATTCCTAGACCCACTAAATAACATCTAACGGCGCCTATTTTCATCAGCTCCGATCAAATGAGATAAAAAGCTTGCATTTCAAAGTGGCTTCTCGTGGCACCTCATAATGGCGGGACAAATATAAATAAATCAAGTAATTAACGTCAACAACTTGGAAATACGGGTGTCTCGTTAGGTGGAAGCTGCCTGTTACACAGACGTGTAAGGAGCGAGGACGGTCGCTGTGGTGACGAACTTAAAAAAATGTAGAGACAAAACCAATCGGTTCATATAATAATGTAGCGTGATGATAATAACTTCGTTAACTTTTTAGTTACATAATAAATAAAATAAAAAGGTTTTTTGCCGAAACCAACAAAATACTTACTTCAATTATGTTTTTTTTTTTTAATTAATAAATAATAATATTTGGGAAATCCTGGGTGAAGGCATCTTCCAGATTTTTCTATGTGCCTCTCTCTTGAGCTGTGTCCATTTTGGCGTATGTTTTTTCTATTTCTTCTGCCCACTGAGCTTTCGACTAACATAGCACCTAGAAATATGTCCGGCAAATGGCATAAGGCCTCTCTCTCTACTCTATCTGACCTAATAATATAGGCGTAATGTTGCGTTGACTACGGTATGTACACTTTTGCCTTTCCCTTCATCGAATACAGTCGTAACGATATTTTCACGGAACTCACCGCTTAGACAACAAAGGCTCGAAAGGTTAAAGTCCATAGAATCCATTGTACGGTATCCATAATTTGATGGTAAATAGTTACTCAATTTGGGGCCAATCAGGTAATAGTCGACTGGCGACGTTTTAAAAATGAATTGAACTATACAATATTAAAACCTGTGCCCGTTTTCCGCAACATCTACAACATCAAATACCATACAATGTTGGTATACCTACTGGTAACTTTTAGTTACACGTGCCAGTATAATCATAATATCAATATGCATCCAAGGCCAGCATCTATTAGCCATGAATGCATGTGGAGTCAGTCACTCGCTGTTGTTATATAAGAGACGAGCAACTTTGCACCTAAATGATATATTATACATACTTGTATTATGCATGGTAACAACGTCCACGCTTGATGTTGAAAATCCTTCCTTTGCGTTTGTCTGGGAATTTGGAAATCTCTGTGTCTCCATAGGAAGCAGGCACAGGTTTTTTTTATGATACCTATTACAAGTACTTAAATGACATCTATCCTATGTAAATAAGAAGGGTCTATTTATGGGGTCCACTCCTAGTCAGGGCTGCTACTTACAAGAAAATAATCTAGTCGAACTAGATCCCTGACCTCATTGTTGTAAACCTGATAACAGATAATATGCAATTTATAGTACTTAATAATATGATAAAAATAATTAATACACATTTTTATTTGAAAATGATTCGTTTTAAATAGATACCTCTCCAATAAATAATATAATAAAATAGCATGCATGCATTCGAATGTATCATTATGACAAAAATAACGAATCTGGAATTGTATACGATACATAATTAATTACTTATTACTAATATGTAACAAGATTAGAACGTTTAAAAACTCGGTATTGTCGTAATATTAAGTTGTTGTTATATTTATTCCTTTTATGATTGTTTTAATTTAATAATATTAAAATAATATTAAATTTTAATGTAACTTAACCTGCCTGATAAGCAATGTTAACATTACGCGTCGGTGTAAACGACGGCTGGTTTAATTTGTAACACCAAAATAAACACAAGTGGGGTTTGGTTTTTGGAAAGTCGTCGGGGCAGGTCGCGCTCGCCGCGACTCGGGGACCAACTCCTAGGTATAGATGGGATTATGAATTGTTCACAAAGGTGCTAATTTGGTTAGCATTCCCACTAATCTCAACTAAACGAAATGTGTTCCTTCTTATGACCGTAATGAAACATATTGTGTCGCCCGAAGGGCTCCGATATACCATACATCGTAATGTATGTATATTATAGCAGACAGTTTTGTCAAATTTAGTTTAGTGGTCACTTGAAGCTAAAGCAAGCAACACCGTCGGTTGACTTAATAAAATGTATGTAAGAATAAATTTAAAGCTGGCTATTTATGTATTTCACCATGTGTTATATTGAACCAGTCACTGGGTTTGGGTGTGACAGCGGCTACGCGATCGTTTCGAGATTAGTTTTTATTGGAAAATTATGAAGTAATCTCAACCTTTTTTTATATTTACAATAAATTTAGATCAAGTATTTTTATCGTCAGCCAAATACCAAATTTGGCATGAATTTATAGTACCTTTCCCTACCGTGTATTGAACAGCCATAATAAAACCAGCAAAATCATATCAACATTGACCCCGAATAGTAATCAAAACCTTAAATTCTACTTTATATTCTGTCCTGTTAAGACGTGAATCCATGGTGTCACTCGTCCCCATATGTAAACTGTAGCTTCACTCGCGTCTCCTTGAGCCCAGATTGGATATTGTTATATACTAAACTTGACGTTCTAAGAAGTCACTCTTGTGATCGTGCTAACGGGGATCAGGGTGTTATGTTAGATCATTAACTACCCTTAGACGTTGAAATAGACGTTAAAATAGACCGCATCCGCACACATAATAGGTATAATAGGTAGCTCAGGTTTTAGGGTTAACCTATCACAAAGCATTTACGACAATCATCCTTTTCACAATGACCTAAAGATGTGTCCTTATCGTGACATCCCTTTGAGAGGCAACTATTACTTTACAAGATCTGCCTTTATACCCAAGGGCAATGGTTGTTGTACAATCCTAAAGGAAACATTCATCTAGGCTAAACGTATACACTGCTCAAATGTTCGAAATCGAATTCCATAATTACACGAATACTTGAAGTAAGGCGACAGATACCATAAGGCCAAGTACTAAGAGACCCAGTCGTTTATGTAGTTTGAGTAAACACCGCGCTCTGATAAAACAAGCCCACGATTACAATAAAATAACAGCCATGTTTTTTCTACACAAATAGTATGTAGTTTTATCTTCTTTAATTAGGGACTGTGGTATCGCAGAGTAAATATTTTTATTCTTCGTGGCCATTATACGAATACTTTTATCTGTGTTCATGAGGCATGCTCCAGGTAGAAGTATCACATCTGATGTACATGAGATAATTAAAGAAGTAGCGCTACGAACAGTGTACAGTTATCACAATATCATAATATGGTTTAAATCTGATAGTTCATGACGTTGACAGAATGAACGTTGACAGAAAGAAAAATATTCTGGTTCTTAACCAACTCAGGGAGTTCTCGAGATTAGAATCTTAAGGAACTCAACAAGAAAATAGCTTATTCCTAAACCTATAATTCCTATTGCACCAACTATAGGTACATTGACTTGCACCTACATAAAAAGAGTTTATAAAATACATCCACATTTAGTCGGCGAGTGGCTACGTCATATTATCGACACAAACAAAACTGTTAGCATATTTAATAACCTCATCTTTATTATTTTTAGCTGGACGGGACCGGTTCCCAGCCGTGTTTGTTTCGACTCGAGCCGAGCGACCGAACAAGTTTTTTTAAAAACTTTGTATCTTTCAACATTATGTTGAAACATAAAATTGAACACAGTTAAGTACACGTGATACGATAAACTATCACAAAAAATGTTGTTCAAACAAGACTACCGGCCGCTCAGCACGTGATTCCTGTGAGGAAGAACCCTACCTATATAGGTGTACAACGTATCTTCTATTGAAAAGAGTAAGCATAGAGTTCCCTGGCGGCTCTTCTTAGTAGAAACAACATTTCAAATCGATGGTAGATTGTTACTATTCATAAGTGCTTTGTTGGCCTACATTGAAACAAATATTTAGGTTATTTTATTTATTCTGTATGTTTGTCATGTATTTTTCTATGTTCTTTTTAACTATTGCTATATATTTATGAGACCTTAGTATGAGATGCCTACAGTTTGTATAAACATGATAGTTAAGGAGATAATAAAGCAGTGTAAGGTGACAGAGCTAGTTTGTACGCTGCCCACCTCCAAAGGAGCTGGCGTGATGATGTGGAAGCTTCTACCTGCTGCATGCGTCAAAGCATAGAGCTATCATCAATCAATCATGGCGTGATCATGCCATGTTTTTTATCGCCATAGACAATTACCATCAATTAGCGATGCATTTAAACCGCGACGCATTACTTTACGTTTGTTTATGTGTTAATGCATCCATTAACACGTGTCCAATCGTAGACTGGACACCAATGCGCTTCTAGAATATTTTATTTATATTTGTTTTATTACTGTGCAGCAAATACTAGACATTTTTATAAAAAAATACATTTGAATAAAGTATTTTTTTCTTAAGGAATTAGACAAGGTGAACTAATGAGACCTAAGATGCGACGAAGATATTTTCTCTCAATCAAATTAAACATGCTAATAGATGTGACACCCATCCACTTAAGGTGTGATTTCTTGTGTACTAAAAAGTTAGCCAAGCTCTCCTGACTCTTATTCATTCAAGTGGTTCTTAAGCGACAGTGGTGCTCATTCGGTTTGACACAAACTAGACTTCATCCTGCTTAGGGTCATAACATATGAGCAAGACTGAAATATCTTTAGACGTGTCCTATTTCAATTCTGATTTGACGACAACATACTTAAACTGGTATCAGTGGTCTTATCTAACTTTGTTTTTATCTTATGACAACGAAATTGATTGTAAATTTAGAAATTGATTTGAAAGAAGGTATGAATTCAAATGTTTGTTATAATAATGGAATACAATGTTACCATAGGTAGTACGCATCATCCACAGCCGGGGTAAAAGGCCAACACTCTAATAAACATGGTTATAAAAATAACTGACTGCTAATGGATTTATGATGCGGTAATTACAGGAGCTAATTGGTGGTAATGCGGAGAGTAATCGTGATCCGCGGAAGGTAAACAGGAGGGAATACATTAATTAGTTGTAATTGAGGTATTTAGGAGTCGGCGTTCTACTTGAAAGAAATACGATATACTTTAACATTATCGAGTTAACATTCCATGACCATATTACAGCAGTCGCTAGAGAGTCCTTCAAGAGGTTAGGTTTTGTTCTGAGGAATGTACGTCAATTTCGAAATAGCTTTGTAATCCAAACACTACATAATGCGTTGGTCAGAACCAAGTTGGAAACCAGTGCGTCTGTCTGGAATCCTCACGAGAGGACTTATGCTCTTTTACTAGAAAAAGTGCAAAAAGCCTTTTTAAGATTTTTGTATAAGCGTATTCATGGGTACTACCCATATCTTTACCCCACCAAGTTCCTACTTGGCTCTCTTGGCTTTAACTCACTTGAAGTCAGGAGAGCATTCGCCCAAATTTCAAATTCTTGCAAAATAATCTCTGGAAGGATCGATGCACCTGATTTGCTCAGTGTCCTGCTTCGACTCTTCACTCCTGAAAATTACGGTCGTGTCAGGAAGCATAAGCTTTTTGCTGTACCTGCTTGCCGGACCGTTGCCCGAGCGATGTCCCCTGTACCCCGCACCCTCACTGCGCTTAATGAACTCCTGGATTCAGACGCAAGTTTCGATTTGTTTGCGGATGAATGGGTGAAGATTATGTCGGTATGCTTGAAGTTCTGCGAGATAGATGCCTGATCGTTTTTATATTTTTAATTTGTTTATACTTAATTGTTGTTGCTTTTATTATTAGTGTAATTGGTTAATTAGACCGTTCTAATAAATAAATAAATAAATAAATTTAAATAAACTCTAAATAATTTTGAGATGTAAATTTTTAATAGTGTTTATAGTACAATGTATTTATGAGTAAAAACTTGTCTTACTTTTTAAAATGTTTAATATATATAACGTCAATAGATATATACGACTCATTGAATCGGGATTTCTTAGCTAGGTATTCACCAATGACAAACAACATGCATTCAACCGAGAAAACATAATAGTTGATTCTCGCGCGCGATATCTAACAAACAAGTACTTATAACCGCGAGCCATCAATTTGATGGGCGATCATAATAAGCAAACAATACTCGCGTTGTTCATATTCGCCAGAGTGCAAGTCATAGCGGCCGCTTTCACAAACCAGACCCGAACCTGCGACCTTTCCATTATTAACGACGCCCGATAGAGCACGATTCGATACAAAACAAATTATAACTGCTGATTTTGGTGCGTTTCCAATGTCTTATAGCCGATTAAATTTTGGACAAGTTTTCAAATGAGTGTATGCATATTGCAACACAGAAAAAAAAATTGTGGAAAAAGCCGCAGCGTGTGAGTAGGCTTTTTTTAGTCACTGAAAATAAAAGTCATTATTTCGCGTAGAAAACGAAGAGAATAGATTGTATGTTTTCATTGTAGTATGAAAACAGGCGTGACCGGTTTTAAAACTAATTGTGAGGTAAGGCCATTCTATTTTATTTGTTTTCTGCAAATTACACTATTAGCTCGGCAGTGGATAAATTATAATGCTAGTTAAGATACTTTTGCATTGTGTAATTGCAGGTGGCACTTATTTCAGAGGTGAAAAGTCTTGGTGATAACTCATTGAAAGTATGGTCGATTCCCCTAGTAAACCTGATACAACGTTGGAGTGCGAGGGCACAACATCCCACACGGGGATTATCAGACACGATCGTCATACTAAATATTCTGAATCTAGCTGTACATGCTTTGATTATCTGAAGAAGAGCTGTACACAATTTAAGTATCGGATATACAGACAAGTAGTTTGTTAGTCTCATAACACCGAATTCGTCAACCAATAATGGACACCATCGCCTCATTAAACGCGTTATGGTAATTAGAGAGCCCGTGCCGTGGGCGTGGCGGCTCGGAGGCGCAGGCGCAGCGACAATATGGACGCCTTTGTTCGGCTGCGCTCGGCTACCTTCGGCTCTGATGTTAACATGGACAATGTCTTGACAATCTTAGGAAAATACCAAGAATTATCCTTAATTGCAAGGGTATTAATGCGCATGCTTATTTAAGGTACTCATTTGTATTACCAATATGGCTATTAAAAAATCTAAGAATAACTGACACTATTATAGTTACGACCTTTATAATAAAAAAAATGTTTTTTTTCTTAATTTTCAGGACAAACTAATTATGATGCAAACATCTTAAAATTACATACTTAACTAATATGATTGAAGACAATAAGGCAGTGGCCAAGCGCACAAGGGACAACCGAAATGTGCTGGTGATATATGTGATGAAGATGTGTATTGTTTAAACAATACAGCATGAATACAATCATGCAAGCACTTTCTACTTCCATAAGGAGTTGGATACACTCAGAAAATTTCCTTCTGAACCTAAAATCATAAACAACGACCTTTCTCCGGCTGACTTCCAAAATTAGGATTCAGACTTTGAGCTCCACTTTCAGATTTTATTGCATCCATACACGAAGAAAACTTATTAATCCAAGAGTGTGGCCGGCGAGACGCCGCGATGGGCATACTAATCCGAGCAGGCCCAGGGTTGCCAGTCACGGGCCGCTGTGGCAAGCTGCTTTTAACCAATTAGTTCAGATATCAGTCTGGACTATAACACTATTCAAATTTTAGAACTTGGGAAGTATTTAAAAGCTCAAACCAAAAATTAAGGGGGACAATTGGGAGAGAATGGGACAGAATGGAACACTGGATCTTAACTAAAATGCACTAAGACCAACAACTTCGGCTCAACAATTGTCTGAAAATTATCTGAAAGTACTAAATAAGTATAATAATAATAATAAACCTTTATTCATTCTTGTTTTACAGAAGTTAGTAAACAGTAAACACAAATTTGTTTTTGGTAGTAAGTTAGCTTAAATTAGGTTAGTAATATAGGTATGTGTTTAAAAATATTTATAAATTAACAGGAATCCCGGTTTGGGTAAAGGCCTCCTCCAAAGATGCCCATTTGTGTCGGTCTTGTGCTATGGAGCGCCAGTTCATGCCAGCTACTCTTTTTAAATCGTCTTCCCAGCGGGCTAAGGGTCTCCCCTTCCCCCTCTTGCCTGGTGGTCCTTTCCATTGTGTAACTTGTGTGGTCCACCTTCTGTCAGACATTCTTGCTACATGGCATCACTAAATAAGTATATCACTAAAAAATTAAGCTAATAGGACAAAATTAAACATAAAAACGCTAAAATACTCTTGGCAGAGTAAGTGGGTAGTAAAAAGGCATATTTCATTTTGATTTACGATACCCAGATCAGCCCAGATGTAGGGATTAGTTATGGCCTAACTGCGTCCACGTTTTGGACGTTTTAAATGCAATGATAAGTCCCGCGAAGCAGCCCTGATCGCACGAGAAAGTCCGACTGCGCTGAGCTACGGCTAGGTAGGTGGTGTTTGAGTATTGTATGCTGATTTTATGGCGGTATTAGTATGTATCTGTCATTGTCCCTTACGGGCCGGCCAGGGTTCCGAGTGTATTAGGTGTTTCGGTACCGTTTGAAACAACTATTCTTTTAGATACAAAGTCCTAAACAACTATATTGTAAATATCACCAGATTAACACCAAAAGATTGAATAAAGTAAAGCTAGAGAGGAACTGTAAGGTCCTCATCAAAATCTTCACGCTGGATTATACGCTCACCATATCTAGCAAATACAAGCTGAAATATTTTTCTCTTGTGATCATTAATAAAAAGTTACGTTTTTCCGTTATCAGAAGCAAAGAGCGGTAGCTAATAAAACAATAAAAACTTAATGGTCTCAGGTTAGAGGTTAATTTAAGAAAATAGAAATCTTTAGAAATGTGTCACTGCAAGATATATAACTACTGAATTAATAACTTGATTGTAACCGGTCTCCATATCTATCCACTCTAAAAAACCGTTAAGTCCGTGTACCTTTCAACATAGAATTTTAAAGCCACATATTTGACCCTTTCTATGACATTTAATATGTAAAACTGTACAATTTTTTAAGTCTGTAATATAACTACGGCCGAATAGTGGAACTATACTTAAATTTTTGAGACTTCCTTATCCATATAGGTTTGCATTCGAGTACCTATTCAGTGGTTAGATACATCAATAGAAGTACAGTAGACCCGCGGTAATCCGACAAATGTTTTGCAGGGCAGTGTCGGACTATCGAATATGTCGGATTATAGAGTACTGCCTAAGGACCGGATTTTTTTACAAAAGAGTACCTTGTAATCCGACAAATTACAGATCCAATATAAGATACTTCATTATGTATGTCGATTTTTTTGAAACTATGCAATCAGAATCAAAACAATACCTACCCGTCGAGTACCATAGTGGTGGCGCGTACAAGTTGTAACCTGTTCAATCATGCATTATCTAAGTACATTAGCGAAGATTGACAAAGAAATAAAATATTCAATAATAATAGACATGTCGGATTACAAGGGGTGCCGGATTACCGCGGGTCCGCTGTATTTACTCGTAGAATAACATGGTAAATTAAGGCTCGTATTAATAAATCCCTATCTAAAGTCTGAGAGCCACCTTGGACATGTGATTCCTATATCATACCGGTACAATATGACATGTCAGATGCGTACTCAAGATCGCTCACAGACTTGAGATCGATTTTAATGCGGGCTAACCAGAATAGGTTTTTTCGGAGAATTTTCATTAATTTATATCTAACTTTTTTCCTAGATACAGATATCTTGATGTTAATTAACAATGCTACTTAAGTTAGTTAATTAAGGCTATAGTACCATGTCATGGTGTTAAAACACCGGTAACAGTAGCCGGTTCGTTTTGGCAGGCCACCAGGCGGCGGTTACACAAGCCGGTCAGGTGGGCCCGCGCGGCGCAGCCAGCATACTGATGCGCGGTTTGTTTACGATGCGCAAGCGCAACGTAGTGTAGGAGCTGCGGAAAATGTGCATTACATTACACCCTAGTCTAAATACTTTATTGTATTGTAAATACAATTTGTCAAATTTACACTGCTTACACTATGCGTTACGTAAAACACTCTTATTCTGTCTTAAAATTTAAGATATCTAATCTTTTCAGAACAATCGGAATACGATTATTTTGCAAATAGTGTAGATAATCTTATAAAATAGTAGATGGCTGCGTACGATATGGGACCTTGACATGTCGTGTCCAATGTAAAAATTAGAAGATAAAAAAGGAGTAGTAAGAGGACATTTATTTTTCTTGAAATAATATATTTTGTATAAAGTGTATCCCAGAACCCCTAGCTCTAGGCCTACCCTTCAATATTTATACACATTATGACGTGCGCACGAGCATCGAATACCAACGCTATCAATAATGGACGCCCATAGGAATAAGTAAAATGATAATTAATATAATATGCAGACGCTACCGCGGTAAGGTCAGCGAACAAACAATGGATTAGGCGCGCGGCTGATTACCAAACAATTGTGAATTACAACTCATTATTATGTAAGAGAATTAACTGATTAATGTGAATTAGCAGACAAAGGTATCGTGAAGTTTATCATAACATAACAAGCGATTACATTATGATTGTCTAAAAGAGGGAGGACGTTGGTCCCGTGTCCCTTTATGTGGAACTAATGATTTAACATAACACATAGGTATGCGTTTTGAATTCTGTAATCAGTCCTTTGGGAACAAACGAAATTTTGAGACTCATGTTCGAAAGGCTCTCAAGATCCCATCACAGCTCAACACTAAAATTTGCCACGAAATTATAATCATAAGCGCTCCTATAAAAATCTTACGACATCCCAAAGATTAATGTTCGAATTTAACAATTTTACGAGTTGTGTATACTCAGGGGGGAATATTCCCGGGCGAAACCGCCGTTTTAATTAGGTGGGAAACATTAGAGCATGTAACGAAATTGTTTTTGCAAGAAATGAGTTATGATGTAATCTTTAGTAAAAGGGTTCCGTTTGATTTGACCCTCCGAGCCTCGGGGAAGGGTCAAATTATATTTTAGATGTTCCCGAAAATAAGCAAAAGCTTGACCTTATAAATCTAATGCATCAGGTACTTACTTACTTACTTGTATGTAAGAAATGATCCTCGCTTTTGAGTCTTCATAAATACTCAAGACCATAAGTTGAAAAAAGTAGATTAGTTTTGTAGATCAAACCGGAAATCTAAAAACGTACTTACCTGAAACAGTGAAAAACAAACAATTAGGCATTTTTATACATATTCAATTATACCAAGTTTGTTTTACTATCATTAATTGGGTGTTTCAGTATTTACCAGGGTTGTTACAAAAAATCATTTTGTTTTAATGACCTTGTTTAAAACATGTTTTAATCATTTTGGGAAAAATAATTGATTTTTTCCTCCTGATTTAAATCAATGTTTTAAATAACGTTTTAAACATGATTTAATCATACTTGATAGTCAAATAAATCAGCGTCATGTTCATGACGCTGTTTTATTAGTACATATAGAAAATAAACGTTTTATTATTTAAAATCTTTTATATTATCAAGGGCCTGCATCAGAATCGTCAGATAACATTTATCAAGCAATTAAAATAAATATAGCGTTTTGACATGATGTTCTAAGGAAAAACTGTCATGACGTCATATTTTGTGGATAGAAGTTGGGACGATTCTAAAACAGGCTCTTATATAACACACTTATTAAATCATCGAGTTGTCTGATATTATGGTGGCCGTATCGTATTATTTTCAATACTTTTGCAATTTGCATATTGTGAGTTCATTCTTACCACTAGCTCTATGACCTCCTTGTTACATATTTTGCACTAGCTGTGCCTGCCACTTCGTCCGCGTGGAATAGTCAAAGACACCATGGTAGCAGTTTTAATTAATTATTCACATATAAGACACATACATATAAATACTTTAATGAGCTATTTGCAGTGTTTGTAAGAGCTATATTTCATGCAGACTTTCATCCCCTATACACTATTTTTATTTTACACCCTTGAGGGTAAAACTTTTACCCTCAAGGGTGTCACTTTAAATGTCATATTTATTTATGGCGATCAATCAAAAGCCTAAAAAATAAGTTTCAAGCTTCTAGCTCTAAAAATAACGATACTTCCATACAACTTTTCATCCCCGCTTTCAACCCCTTACAACCTTTTTGGCATTAGAAAATAGTATATGTTCTTTCTCAGGCTCTAATCTATCTGTGTACCAAATTTCATTTAAATCAGTTCAGTAGTTTTGGCGTGGAAGAGCGACAGACAGACAGACGGAGTTACTTTCGCATTTATAATATTATTAAGGAAAGGATAAGGATTAAGGATTTAACTCTACTAGATTTTAGCAGCCTCACATCCGGAACTTCAATGTAGTGCTTCCAAATATTGTATTCTTTCTTCCACCAGTGAGGATGGAAGGTGCAGAGGTCATGCATGTTGATATAAGGAAATAAAGAATACAGGTCAATAAAATAAATAAAGCTGTATAGCTTATAAAAATAACAAAATCACTTTTAAAAATTAAAGGTTTTTGGCACTTTTTTTTTTGTTAATGGCCTCTTTCCACCGAGTCAGGCCCAATGTGATTCTGCCAGTTTTGGCACTTTGTGTACAACAACAAGTTCTGAAGGAAAAAAACACACAATCGAGATGTCAAGTGTCAATGTCAAAGACGCGATCTGTGTAGAATGCGTTCCGAACCACGCAATGTCCGCTAGTAAAAATCTAAAAAAAAAACAATTTAAATCAGTGTTATAAACATGAATAAATCATAGTAAAAGCATGAGAAAAAAAAAATGAATTAATCATCAAATCATTGATTAAAATGAATAAAACAAAAAATGCTTTTTATTTCAATTTTCCTGATTTTTTGCAACTCTGGTATTTACTGTACCAACTCTGCCCACCACTTTGGGATATATAGGCGTGATGTTATTCATATGTATTTCTGTTTGGATGAAACAGGTAAGTTGGTGGGTGTATCGTTACTGGTCCGAGTGGACACGGCGTCGCGCGCCGGAATAGATGCCGTATTTACATACTAACGATGGATCGACAAAAAATCGAAGGTTGCAGTCAGCTCGCCTTGATGCCGAACAAACCTGTCGAGGAAAAGACAACTTATTAAATTAGGAACATTATTAAACAGTGTCGGATCTAGTGTTATTATAAAGGTTTTACTGAAAAACTAAAACCCAAGCATCGGACGGCCGTATTCTTATGTACAGGCCGCCACTGTTTTAAAAATAATCTCATACAACCAGTAGTCAAATAAACCGATTACGATCAATTAACATACAAATAACATAATTTGCTGCAAATAACACATTCGGGGAGAAGCCAAGCGGTAGCCGCTTAACATCCGCAGCCTGCGCCGACCACACGCGGCGAAATTATACAAATTACTACATAGAATTTTACGATATCCCTTTTATTACTTCATAAAGGGAATCCGATGGGTGAGTCGTATTACATGGTATGTAGGTACGCATGTGGGATCTGTGCCGTTTATATTTATCGTAGATGGCGCCAGTTGTATTAGGATCCAAAAGGAAAGGTTATTGTAGATTTGCAGGTATATTTGGTTGAAGGAGACCACTCACAAATAATTTTTGTAGTTATCTCGAGTACAGACCTCAACTCGAAGCATTTTATTTTTAAAGTGATGGCTTAAAGCGCATTGTATGTAAAGTCTACTTGGCATTGTGATGTTATCAAGTTTTAAACCCTCCATGGGTTATTATCTATCACATAGTCCAATTAGCCCTACTAAGCCACATGTGTGGAACGTAAAGGTAAGAACTTGTACAAGAAGAATGCTTAAGTCATTTAACACGGTTGGTGGGATTCCTATGAGGACGATCAACGTTTAGTACAATGAAAGCCGTGACAGCTTTTTGCTTAGATCAATAATGATAATTTTCATTCCGGGAAATCACAGGAAGATCAACAACGAATAATATCGCGTACACCGCTAGTTTAGGTATACGAAATTACGGAAACAAAATAATTTACCCGAAGTTATGGGTTTTGATAACCAAACCAGTCCAGTACCTAGCGGGTTATCGCAACCCGAGCAGCGCTCATCGCCGTAACCTTGGCACAAATACGGCGTGAAATAACAGTTAAAAATAACTATATTTACATATCTGGTGGTTAGCAACTGCGCAAATACATGGCGAATGTTGACAATGGTGTGGCATTTTGTAACATGTGCTCTCAATTTAGGTATGATATCATTATCTATACAAAGTCAATATGTTTATACCTAGTACCTATACCACTAGGAGATTAGAGGTACACAGCAGTGCACATTTCAGCTAAGATATGTTGTGGTTCCAATGTACTACCAGGCAGATTCCTCCTCAATGGGAGGGGAATCCGAGTCTAACACGCTGGCGCAGTGGGAATTGGTGAATTTCACATGTATATCGAAAGACATGCTGTTGAAAACATACTTTTTTTTGACACTAGTCCCGCCGCACACTCCCGCCACTGTAAACCAAGATCGAAAATGGTGACAAATAATGACGTCGAGGTTTGACCCTCGACGAGTCCCGGGGAAAAAGTTAAATTGCCTTGGAACCTGCACGAATTTCATCGAAATCAATAATAGGAGGAGTTGGAAGACAACATTTCCACAAACAAAGAAACACTTTAAAGTAATATAACGCTCTACTGAAATTCAATAGTTTTCAGGGGCTTCGTTTTCATTTGTGTATAATGTGGTTGTATAAATAACTAAGCTAGCACTCCCGCCATGTCCGTTATAATCTCAAACTCTACATAGTACACCTGTCAAAAGATATTAAGTGGTCGTCAGCCGTAACGAAGACCTTTGTTCCGTTTTTACTTCACCGAGTTTTTAATTAATTCCCCTCACCCTGAGACCCTCACCCCCCGGAAGCTGTCAACTCGGATCCTTCAGCGGAGGCTCAGTTGGACTAAATTAAATTTCCCGTTTCGCAAAGCAACTTGAAAGTAAATGAAATGGGAATTAGAAACTTAAGAGCAAGTAACACCATATATTCGTGTTGGAACACGACGGAATTCGCTCTTTAAACTCAAAATACAAGTACCTAATTCCTAAAAAAGATGCTAAATAAGAGCGGAGCCCGGGCGTAGGCAACGCATTGTGATTTGTCTATCGAAAATAATAATAAATCTTATACACTTCATTTAGCGTAATATGTGTTTTGGAAACTTTTTTCCTAGAGTACGGATTCAAATGGGTTGTTGGTCCGTGTCCGTGACCATCAAGATGAACGACCAAGACCCTGTCGAGCCCGACTCTTGGCTCTGGCTCGCATTCGTAGTTAACGGACCAGAGGGGTACCCCTCTGTGGCATCCACACTTCCACACTTCCAAACCTTGTTTCAGAAGGATAGCCCAACAGCAGGACTTTATACAATGTTAAAATTCTTTAGACGGTTATTTTTTCAGATCTTGTTCACTTTCTTATTATCAACACCTAACAGCGGGTACAAGAGTGGCTAACTATAACATGAAATCTCTAAACTGCAGCCATGTATAATTCTCCAGTAATGTAGAGAAACTCCATAATTTCCAATCGGAATCACATCGGCGGCAGGCGGCGCCGGCGCCGGCGTCGGCGGCGCTCGAAAGCTCGCGCTGTTTAGAGCAATGTCTCGTCGTTTATTACGAATTATGATTCGGCGAAAGTTTTACCGTGCATGAAATGGTACCGGCGCAAGATGCAAGCGGACTGTTGGGACATTGTATGTCTGTTCATTAGTCTTTTAACTCTGTACTTTTTCCAATTTTCATATTAGAGTCGATTTTCAGCCAACCTTGATGTGGCTTTAGCCATATTTACATACGGGCTAAAACAATCTGCTATCCAAGACCCAGATGATGAAATAATTATCCAGAATATTATAGAACTCTCAATGCCAGTAACGACGTATATAGAATGGTGACTACACGTATTTCCCACGTATATTAGGCATCAGTCTCTTAAAAATTCTCCTAGTGGTAATATTAGATTTAGAATATAAAATTATATCTTGCTTGACGTTTGTAAAGAGAAACTATATAATATAATAATTTTTCATATGTTACTAGGCAAGTTGTTGCCTAGTAACATATGAATATGAAAAAACCGTGGAGTTTGTTGCCCTACGCTTTATACTTTAAAGCTTCGCTTCTTTCGGGCGTCTCTAGACGGCACTGTTTTTTTTCAGCAAAACGTATGTATTCCCGCCTACCGGCCGTCACTCACACCGCTCCGTAACGCCACTCGGGCCATTTGCCGCCGCGCGATACGGGAACACGGCCTCAACTCGCAAGTGGCGGCCCCTAACAAAGGATATCACGCGTGCGGAGTTTAACTTTTAATCTGTTAGGCGCTTATCTCTTAGGAGTTTGGAAGTAATTACGAAGATGCTCGTTTTGGTTGGTACTCGCGTGACGAAATTAGTATGAAATGTGGGCTGACAAATATTTAGTCAAGAATACTTATGGAACAAATTGTTGAGCGGAATATTAATTGCTTTAAATTCTTCCTTCGAATACATCTGCCTATTCTCAGCTAATTAAAGGGCATTGTTCGTCTTCTGTCTCTTTAAAAGTTGCCTACTTACTGATACAAGTTTAACTGCAATCCAAGCAAAAGATCTAAAATACATACTGAGCACTGAAAACTCCCCCTTCTTAAAGGATAATAAGTATCTGACGACACACTCCTCCTTACTCACTCTTATATTATTTTAAAAATCGTTATCACATACACGTATACGTCATTCACGTGACTGGCATCACCCGTCAGAGCGGTTTTAATAGAAAAACATCGTAAAAATAATTGATTTATTACTGCGGCTTGATTAGCTGACAGATGATATATTTTTTCATCTAACATACCGGTTTATAGTTGTGCCCAAAAACGCGTTTTATCCGATATTTTTTTTATTATATTATGACACATATTTTAGTACATAAATACTAAAATATGTGTCACCTGACACGTGATCATTATCTTTTAATTCAACAAACTTTAACATGAGGATAAATAATACGAGCCATTAAATTCGCCACAAAACGAGGCAATATATTTCATAATATATAGCCACAGCAATGAAACTATTACGCGTTCAAAATTGTCTGTAAACATTTACGAAACTTGATAACGTTTACAGGTTTAGCAAGAACATTCTGAGTTCTCGGTCTATTTGACAAGCAATGAATGATATATGAATATATCCACTTGATCGTACGTACTAGCCAGTATCAAATCAATCTATCCGTAAAGTCCAAACAAAGTCTGCAGAAGATCTTCCATTTTCTATTATCCCAAACTGTAACTTTTAACAACTTCGTCTTGATGGCGATTAAACCGATAGTTTACGAGTTACAAATGTTGGTTTGATGTCTCCTAAAGTGTCGCGGAGGTGACTGTCATGTTTATGGTGTGAATTTATGGACGAGTCCTTGAAGTTAGTAAACATAAATATAAAGTTGGGTAATAGTTCTTGCAGGGAATGAATTTTAGGAAATTTAAAATATATTTTCATGTTACAACTACAAGTAACGCTGATTAATCATAAAGCCAAATGCGTTATTAGGAAATGGACTTGAATGAAAGTTCAAATCTGGAGATATACCTAGTTCATACGTCAACAAATGCTTGAGTCTTCGTAAGTCATAAACTTGAACATCATCTGCCTATTGCTGTCATGTGCTGGACATAAATAACCACCCCTAATCAATTTCACGCCCTAGCCAGGTCTTCAGCGCTCAGCATCCAGCTGCTGCCAGCCCCGTTCCACAGCTCGTCACTCCACTTGGCCACAGAGCGCCCCTACGCACTCAATGCGAATGTATTATACAAATACATATAAACCTTCCAAAAGAAATTCTCTAAATGATAGTTAAAACTGCATCAAAATTAAGCGAACCGATAGACGGACAGATGCGGACAGAAACTTTGTTTTATATAATTTAGGGATTTTAGTTCTACTTACTCCCCAACCGCAATAGATGAACTGTGGCGGTCCCACCACACGCGTCACGGAAATAAATCCAGCACGTGTCCTAGAAGCTTTTACGACTAATAAAATAGTGGCAGTCCAACTACAAAGACACCGTGCTTATGTTTGGGATTAAAGAGTTACGGATTTTCGTATTTCAGAATTTTATGTATACCTATAAAAAAGTGTTTATAAATACAACGAAAGCAAAATCAGTAATATTTATAACCTAGAGATGAAACCAACGGGTTCGTCCTGATATTAATCAAAAATAAAGTGAACCAATTGGTAGATATCGTGGTTACCTCGAAAACTATCTAGTTTCTAGTCTAAATATTGGTCTTGCAATTTGACACAGCTTATGAATCACATTGTTTATTACTAAGTTGGCTATGAAAGAAAAATGAAGTCAAGCTATACATACATATATACTTAGTTGATTCAGTCTGTATTGGCCCTTGCAGAAAGGGTGAAATAGTATATTGTTACACAAGGGGTGAATGTAACCTCGATCTATTGGCGCCCTCGCTACGCTCGGCGCTCAGGCGCCAAATCACGTCTCGGGCCAAAAAAGGTCTTTCACCCGAGGTAAACACTGTCCTTTCATTACGAATACAAGGAAGTTAAAAATAAAAACCGGAATTATTATTCATAGTTTGGCCATTATTTTAATTTTTTATATTTAAATATATTGCCCAAATCTATGTTATTTTAAAGAAATTGATGAAACTAAATTATAATTAAGTCATTTATAAATATATATTCTTTAATTAATACTTAACTTTATGTTATTACAATTTAACATCGCGCTGTAATTGAGTGACTGTAGAAAAAGTTGGAACATGGTTCCATTGAAATGTGAAAATGCAACTAGTTTTTTAAATAATTTGACACCTGTCAGTTGAAAGCGATTCTCCCTAGGGCGGAAAAGTATTACTTTCAACCCGCTCCTCAGGCAACTTCAGACCTACTTTCCGAGTATGAGTAATGAAAATTCTTTATCAGATAGGGTAGTTCATAATAAGACTCATTATTTAAATTACAATTACAACAAGTAGGTCATTTCATGAATGTGGAATATTTTTTCCCTCCCAGGACTTTATTCTATTTTTTTCTGCACAATTTAAAACAACATTATCAGCTGCCTCGGTTCATTAATTATTCCCCCCCTGCCCCCCTTCATGTAAGTCCACTGTTAACACGAGGTAGGTACACGTGTAATGATGCATTATATGACACATAATTGCTATGTACAGAACGTCTGCCTAATACACGCGAATCCAGCCCATATCAGGCAACCTTGAGCCTTAATGAATAATACCATCCACATAAATTAGCTAACACGTGTTTGATTAAACACCCTTATTTCAATGTAGTATGGTTGAAAATCAGTTACGACGACGGTAATATGCATTTGTACTAGACCGACACGTGCCCCTCATTGTAAAAATTGAATTCCATTTGAAAAATTCAAAATTTATTCGCGAATACTGTACAACAGCGGCTATTTTGGCGTGACAGTCGATTGCGGTAGTTCAGTATAGTAATTCGAGTTCTATAAGTAGTTAGCCAAAGTCGATTTTTGTGGTGAGATAAGTTGGTAAACAATGTTTTCGCAATGGAACCAAGGCCACGTTTCCTGGTTGTACACAACATCAAATATTAATGTTTGATAGGGATGAGCTGTTTGGTCATTCGGTAGGTAACTTTATCTGCTTCATATTGTATCAACTTACGTATGTTCGAAGAAGTATGAAGTGTGTTTATTCGAGTGAGGGCCGTGTTTAGTGGTAATCCAATAAAACACCTGCTTACCGACATAAATAATGTGTTATTTCAGGTAATTGGTTCCCTAAGAAATTAATTTTCTTATACGTAAGTCTATTGTAATTTCAGACAATAATTCGTTGAACGCGGTTGTTGTCATGTTGTATATTTTTTATCCACTTACGGTAAAGCCAAAAGGGAGGGTTATGTTTTTAGCAGTCTATATAGGTAGGTATGTATCATTTTTATGGTGCACCGTAGCGCCTAATCTTCCCATCTGATGTTTATGAGTGAGGTAGAGGTGTCAATCGATTGGTTATTGCTCCGGACCGGGTGACTTAAGCAACCTACATTTTATACGAACAAAATCAATATGACGGATGGTAATTCCAAAAAAGTGGGGGTCCATTAATATTTTCCTGAGCCGAGAGTTTTTCTGAATTCTTGCTTGATACATATCAATTTATTACATATTATAAAACTAGCTGTGCCCCCCGACTTCGACCGCGTAGTATTTAACGTAACAAAAAATTCGGGATTATCGGGATAAAAAGTAAATCAAAAGTTAATCCCGGTTATAAACTATCTGTGTTCCAAATTTCATCCAAATCCGTTGAGTAGTTTTTGCGTGAAGGAGTAACAAACATACATACATCCACACTCACAAACTTTCACATTTATAATATTATATAAGTAGGATATATAAAGCGACGGAAAAACAATTTCATAATATATCTCAACGTGTACGAGAACTACTAGCGCCATCCATCGGCAGAATATAATTCGTGTAAATAAAATATTTAACAGTTGCTGTGTTAGTCTGGCAATATTTATTTATTATTTTTAGATACTCACATACATATTAATAGAGACAAATTAATCGTATTTCAATTAAAATAAAATCGTCGCTATCGCAGGTATTAATAATACATTAATTTATATTCGTGAATAATATTAAATATAATAATTATTATTGGCTGTCAGTTCTGCATATTCCTATCTATTCGCTAGAAGATTTAAATGTAATGGGTTTAAATTATAAAATTCACAGAGTCGCGCAGCACAATTGCAACAATGATCATTATACTACTCCCAATAGGATCGGTCTAGCTTTTGTATTCATAATTATTAAGATTTTTTTTGTATTTTTTTTCAAAGTCTATTCAATTATTTTGCTATGTACAATATCAAACTAATTTCCAAGTCTGAAGGGTATAACGGAGCGGTTAATTATTGATGAGCTAAAAGTGCATGCAAAAGGCTCCGCCCTAACTCGGGAACAAACTCCCAGCGCTTCCATCTCGATAGGAGATGGGCTTAGAGGAATGTGCAATACGGAAGCTATAGATATCAAACCTGTCATCATTTTTGTAACTCTAGTTGTTCTATTCGGAGATGTTTTTATATTCTTATACTCAATGGTTGCATTGAAATATAGCAATAGTTACGTTCGGAGGGTTTATTAACGATAATAATGGTAATACAATTAAACCACACCACTGACCATGGATTTATCTCTCGCGGAGAAGATTAAAGCCATTGTTGACCATTATTCCCTAGAGCGGTTAGGTGAACTTTACATATATTTATAATAAATTAATTTTCTTCAGTGAAAGAGAAAGTACTTACTTGTTAAATAATAAATAAATATCTAATATTATTTTAATACTTATGTTCACGCTAGTTCAATATATAGCAACAAGGTAGCATATCATTATCTCCCGCTATACTCAACCTTAATGCGAGTCCCTCAAGTTTGGCCAAACTTGCCACTCGGTCCGATCATCCCTTGAATTAATTAGCCCCTGCTGAGGGCACTTAGCCACCGAGAGGGTTGATTAACTAAATTGAAAGTATCATCACGAAGCAAGTCCAATTGGATCGGACAATATATAAATGGAACTATCAAGTGGTGGCAAAGGGTTATATTATCAAGATAGATGCGCCACTAGGGAACGCACCTACAAAGATTTGAGTGCGCTTATCAGCTATTATTTCAGTACACGTGCAGAGTAGTCAATACAGAGTAGTCACATCTGCACCTAGCTACTTAGTCTGTTATTGTAGGATGAATATATTTAATTAACATTCGCTTTACAGATATGTACAGGCTTTGATTTTCCTGCGTTATTGTTTTCAGCGTTGACCATTTTCGTGCCAACTCCCGAGTACCACCATTCAAATGATTTATAACTTGTAATGTAACTAAAAAAAACCTAATGAGAATTCAATTTCTCATTACAACCATCGGTTGTAGCAAGCAATGGGGTAGAGAGGAACATGTGCACTCTACTTGAAATAATAAATAGGGATTTTTCACACGATTATAGTAGGGCTGCTCTAAATAAATGAAATTTAATTTCAACAATTAACCTAGCTTAAATTATTAAGAAAGAAGATAACATTAAATGTAGTTTAGGTATTATATTTTGTATACGTAATCAATAAATTCTTTACTAGAAACATCGATCGCCAACTACATGGCCAATGTGGTGAATGATGAACCATTAAGGACGTCTCATAGCCATAGGTTGTATGTAACACAATGGTTTATTATAGATTAGTAGCTTTGAGAAATAATGATTAATCAATTATAATCGCTCGGTGGTAGCCCTATCACATTGTGGGAGAAACATGCCACAGATATAATTTATACATCCTTTATGTGCACCATTGAGCGATTTATGACAATTCCAAACATTACGAAATCACCAAGTAAGTTACATACGCTGTTTCCATTAAAAAAACATGTTTAATTCCAAATATTACCTTCAGGTTAAACTGTTTTGCCTTAGCACATTTTTGTCATTACCAAACCAACGATGCATTTGTAGCCTGGTGATACAGAATAAAAATACTAGCGGCCCGCCCTGGTTTCGCACGGGTACATTGCGGTTACATTATTCGAGTTTTAATAAGGATCCCTAATTTATTTGAAAATATATTATAGCCTATGTCACCCGGGGATAGTGTAGCTTCCCTACAGTGAAATAATTTTTCAAATCGGTTCAGGAGTTTCGGAGCCTATTCATTACAATCAAACAAACAAAGTTTTCCTCTTTATAATATTAGTATGATATATTCACGTATAAGGGTATAATGGCCTCGCAAGATACCTATGTCCTGATCGCGACCGACAGGCGAATATAGCATAAACTATGCCATTAAAACTAATATAGATACTGCTAGCTACCATTTTAAGCGCGGATATATAAGGTCTTATCTCAATAACGCGCTATATTTTGCATGGCGCCTTAGTAAATGCTAACTAAAGATGATGTACATAACACAAAAAACACTGATCCGTTTATCGCCAATAGCTGACCTGTGATTAAATCGCACAATACTAACTGGCTGTACCAACCAACAGACAATCTTTATTCATATTTTTGTCACATGTACGTCATCTTAGAATTGACTACAGCGGCACCATGCAAAATGGCATGCATTATTAAAATAAGAACTTATATAAGTATTTTGCCTATTTAGTAGGTATGTTATTTTACTACCCATTTGTTTAATAAATTCAGACATAGGTGAGGACCCATTGATGTGACCCATTGGTCCAAGGTGTGTCGGTCCAAGGGTCAGCCGCAGATGCTTTTTGTATGGCTTGAATAACCCGCAGATATCGCCTACTGGACTACAAAATGGAATTGAAAAAGTAAAATCAATATAATTACCAAATAAGTACATAACAATGTAAATAAGATCATACATAACTATGTAGATAGGTGCTATGTAGATAATGCTGTAACGGCTCCTTTGTCTGGTTGTCCGCGGAAGACGTGTGCTTATGTAAGCAATGTGTCATGTTTGTTGTGCTTCATTTATGTAACTCACTGGCTTCAGACCGCAGTTTCGCCTGCGGACGTTTAGACAATTTTAGAGATTTGGAAATAATTAATCAATTAACTATCTATGCATCACGCATCCAATATTGTACGTCCTATACTTAATAATCATCATGGCCACATTTACTCAGAAAGAGTGGCATGAGAATAAAATAACATAAAAAGATTTTTCTAGAAATAACGCATGAAATTTCATTTAACTGAATCTATTCTATTAAATAATTTAGAATGCTAGAAATTGATAAAATAGATTATCTAGACTATGTTTGCAATCATAACACTTACATTCAAAATGCTTTTGAAAATATCCGTAACTTAACGTATTCCTTGCAGGGACCAATAGAGATTGGATACATACACGGATATCATGTTGCATTTTAGTTCCTCTATCACAACTCTGTAAGAAATACGTCAAATTAGCATTAAATCTGTATATGACATTTATTGCTTAGCCGTGGCTTGGTCACAGCATTGTCGTAAGTCGTAATGTGAAAATAACTTTACTGCAGGAAGCCGCGGCGGCGGGGGCGCGGGGGCAGGGGTGTGTGACCGCGGTATCCTGCGTCAGGAGCATCACACACGGCTCACTGGGTCTTGCGGTCGCTTGCGAACGTGTAGATAGCAGTTGAGTACATTAATTTTGTAAAAATCAATTTAATATACTTTAGGTGACTTCTATGGGGGGTGATAAGTGGTAAGCCTTACTGTCTTCTGGGTATTTTACGACATGGTAAGTCTGGGATTACAGACAAAAGTTTGATTTCTTTCGTGTACTACGATTGGCATACATATCGAAAATCTCAAAGAGAAAACCAGCTTACGACGAACTTGGCTATTAATTCAATCTCTAAACCTCTAAACTAAAATATCTAATACAAGCAGTACCTAACTATGTGCCATCTTGTATCTGCGATTTTACCATAAACGTAGGTATACACTAAATAATTGTATACATACAATATATAGCTCATTTACACATAATGAAGCTATACCTAGATATTCACACAAACAGACGGTATCAACATTGCATAATGCATCAACACGTGTGGCCTTGAGCGATATTATATCGCATATGTACATTTATATATATCCTATGTAGGTAATAGGGCTGGAACAAAAATATTTTTACATCTAAAATGAATGTCACAGCTCCCTCTCAGACCAATTAATACAATATATTGAAATGTTTCAAAGCCTCTGAAGCGATCTTCCAAATACAGTTATATAGACCATCTTGATTTGACGACCACTTGGCGCAGTGGTTCGAGCGTGGACCGCTCAGCTCACTGCACATGTTGTTTGCGGGTTCGATTCCCGCCGGGAAATTTCGGAAATGGTCGTTTCGTAATTTGACCGGTCTGGGTGTCACTGGGATCGCCCCCAGTCCATTGTATCGTACCCATATTACAAGCGTTGCTTAGTTTGGGACCTTATAGTGGGTGTGTCAGTCTGGAGATATTTAACTATACATAACAAGAGCTGAAATCGGTTCGCCTGTTCATGAAAAAGTTACGACCTCACAGACAGACAAAAAAGATTCAAGCTTTTAACAACCCTTATGTCGTGGGGTAATAAATAAATCGGCTTCTAAACTTGATGGCAACCCTAGTTAATTGATTATAATATGTATGGTATTTTTTACTGGTGTTTGTTACATCGGGCCTGTGATACCTAAAGTCCACGAGGTGTAGTCTAGATTAATTAATCAATGCGGTTTCATGTGGGATGCCGGTTAATTAACCATTGACGACCGCTTGGCTCAAGGCACCGGGTGTTTGCGGGTTCGCTTCCAACCGAGGCAAATTCCGTTTCTGTTTCAGAATGCCGTTTCAGATATATTACAGCTTTAAATTGAAACATTAAACTGCGACGTACTCTAATGATGATGTATGTAACAAAACATTACACCAATGGATGCCAGATTAATTTCTTATCATAGCATATCTGTGTACAATACGTCTGCGAAACCTAATCTCCTGCGCAGTATACAATGGAGTGCATAATTAAGGGACACGTGCTGAATGATAGCATTCCGATACGTAATTAATTTATTAACACAATAATGATCATACTCAGTCTCAGCTGCGGACCTTACACCCAGAACGTCATAGCAACTTATGATGCCTACGAGTATTAAGCGACGACGTACAAAAGTTTCAGAGCCCCGAGCTAGTGCTGACCTTTTATAGGTTTACATAATATCACAGAAAGTTAAACCCTCAATAGTTGCGGTGCCTTGATGATTTTTATATCAATTTGATTCTAAACAGTATATTTGGTTGCACCAGGTCAATTCTCGACATTATATGACAATTTTGAAAACCTGTTCTTCAGTTAAGTATGTCTAATCATTTCAACAAATTTTTCCTGAATTATCAGTAACCCTGCGGCTGTGTGTAATTAATTAGAAACCGTTATAGCGCAAAGAAACTTATCTGTTGTAGTCATATCAATATTATTCGTTACACAGTTTATCTGTTAACGTCAGACAGTATAATGTGGGTTATCACCAACTGTTATCAGGGTCACACCGGTCAGACCCCCCAATAGAAGACTAACCTATAACTAAGTCGATATAAGATTTGCATTTGACTAACAACGTTTGTACTGGTTTGTTGTAATTGGACCTCAGACTATTGGCGAAATGTTCTGCCTACACCTTCAGAGAGTAACGGCGTGATGCTTCTTATTTATAGACGTATAACTTCCTAGTGTACGACCACCGGAGCTTGTGTGTCTGCGTGTGCGCACAGCAAACAGGCGCGGGCGTGGGCGGGCGTGTCAACCGAAAGTTATGACCGCGACACGTGGCCGGCCCACGGAGGATACACTCGGTCACATATGTGACTAGAACTTTAAATATTTTGGCACCAATGATGTCAAGACCCTTCAAACCCTTCTAGGGATAGGTTATTTCAAAATAACTGATTAAATATACGTAATAGATTTGTGTTCATGTCTACGTGCAAAAAAGAACTCTACCAAGATATCTATGATTAAGTTTATTCCAAAATAAAATCATCTTTGTCTTCAAAATATGACGAATGAATTCTTAACCATGCTGGCAGTGGACTCAAATGAACAAAATACACACTATCTGTTGCAGCGCCTGTTTGTTTTGTAAAGGCAATTTGTCTTCGCTTCGCTTTTGAAATGATATTTGATTACTTAAGTTCTTTTGTACACCCTCAATATTTGCATATTTTTAGTAAAAAATAATTATTCTATCGCCAATCGTGCTACTTAACACATCTTTGTACTAATTATAAGAAATTAAACGAAATTTTTCATGAAGAATTAAGGTTTTGTTATTTCAAAACTTTCAATTTGTCCGATACGAGACAAAAACTGGCGACCGCGACAGGACACATTCTGCGAGGGCGAAGAATCACAATCCTACGCGCACCTACAACTTCGATGTCAAGTGGACGTACCTCAAGACAATAGGATTAATCGTCGACTAAGCCAGCCAGGTCGGTCAGCTGCTACGCACCGTGCCAAGCCTTAGCATCGGCATCAAATTCTACATTGAGTAAACTACGCATCGGCAAAATCGCGTCATATGCATACAACACTGGGACAGCCAAGGTCATCAAAGCCAGGACCGGGAACCAGGAGCGGGATCGTGCAGCATCACGCCTATCAGATAAGTGCCCCCCTTTATCCCGTCGTTTCCTAATAGCATCCAAATCGCCATCACAGAGGTCAGCTGTTCGATATATTTTCTTATACAAACCTACCCACTTACATAAGAAATAAAGTTACTTTTCCTTTGTGTTTATTAAATTTTATTTATTAGAATTCCATTTGCATTTTCGTCGACTTACATGTATGTATGTCCAATCATATAAACAACTAAATTTCACTAAATCGTTTTAGTATCACGCCTTACTATTTACAATCGATAGGTAGACCAGTA
This sequence comes from Notodonta ziczac, assembly GCA_918843915.1. Classification (NCBI taxonomy): domain Eukaryota; kingdom Metazoa; phylum Arthropoda; class Insecta; order Lepidoptera; family Notodontidae; genus Notodonta; species Notodonta ziczac. The sequence goes on from OU974053.1 coordinate 506,183, forward strand.
CTTGGTTGAAACAAGTATTTATTTTGCTTGGCCGACTATTTCCAGAGCCTTGGGCCGCGGCCTGCTACTTCGTCGGCCCCGGTCACTGGCGCTCCGCGCTGTGAGCCCGCGGTACCAACTGTGCCAATCCGTGCCGCGCCGCGCCCACTCCTTGCCGCCACCGTGCGGTATCGCGAGTCCCCCGGCCGACTGCAGGTGTTGCCGAGCGGGAAGCGTCAGATAAGAAACTTTAACTTTTATCTCTTCGTATACATATTAGCGCGTCACTGAGCGGGTGATTTTAAACATATTCAATTAAGCTTAACATTTATTTTGGCCACTAAACGATTTCAATAAATTTCACAAGTTCACAAAATGCCTGCAAGTGATGATGTTAATGTGAAGCTGTTAAAGGAATTGTTTGCAAAACGCAGTTCGGTTAAAGGCCGATTAACAAAATTTAAAAAATACTTGGATACTCTTTCTTTATCAACTTTATCTACAACGCAAATTAATGAATTAAATATCACTAAAGAAAAGATTCAAAACATGGCTAGCATGTTTGACGAATTGCAAACTCAGATAGAAGTCATAAACATTGAAAATATGGACACTGAGATGGATGAGCGTGATGATATTGAGCGGAATTTCACGTCTTATCTTGCTATAGCCCAAGTGTTGTTAGATAAGCATCGTGACGTAACTAATAACTCCGAATCGCACAATTCTTCTCAGTGTCATGGCGATCAGTCATATCAGTGCCAAAGTGTTGCATTTAAGCTACCCCAAATACAAGTTGCTAAGTTCGATGGCGCTTATTTCCGCTGGCTGGAGTTCCGCGATACCTATCTATCGCTAATTCACAACAACGAACGTATCAAAGCCATTCATAAATTTCATTATTTAGCGTCATACTTGGAAGGCAATGCTGCGCGAATTATCTCTAACCTTGAAATATCTGAAAGCAATTACGAAAATGCATGGAAACTTCTGTGCGAACGTTACGATAACAAGCGTCAGCTGATTAATCATCATCTTAATTCATTGCTCAGTGTTAGTACATTGACCCGCGTATCCGACAAGTCGCTGAGGTATCTAGTGGACCACGTCACCAAAAATCTTCGCGCTTTAGCTAGCTTAGGTCAGCCCATTGAGCATTGGGATACGTTGATCATTCATATGATATCGTCGAAACTTGATAGTCGCACTGTCTTAAAATGGGAAGAATTTCGTAACGAATTAAGTGAATATCCCACGTTAAAACAGTTTAATAAATTCTTAACGGATCGCGCGGACATATTAGAAACTTTATATCGTAATAAAACAGAAAGGCCTAAAGGGCCAAGCACCCCATCGCGCGCGGACAGCAATCCGCATACAACAAAGTCCTTTGTGTCCACCACTCAAAATACCAGTGCATCAAATCGCTGTTCTGTATGTAAGGGTGATCATAGGATCTATGATTGTCCCCTGTTCATAGCAAAGAGCATTCATGATCGAAAGGCTGAGGCTGCTAAATTACGTTTATGTTCCAACTGTCTGCGAGTGGGACATAACGTACGTGATTGCAAATTAGGCCCTTGCCGTCAATGTAAGCGCAAACACAACACGCTCTTGCATTCACCTACCAACAACGAATCCAATGAAGACAACAACACAGCTGAAGTATTAGTCAACAATTCAATCTTTCGAGACTTGGAACCGAGTCAGGTTCTTCTATCGACTGCAATGATAAAGGTCACTAATCCGCACACCAATACAACTGCCATCGTGCGCGCCCTTTTAGACTGTGGTAGTCAAGCCACATTCATTAGTCAGTCACTCATGGACAAACTATCACTGCAACCATGTCTTACAAATAACATAAATGTCATTGGAATAGGGAACAACTTGGCACAACGTGTTAACAAAAGTTGCGTTACCCAACTACAATCGCTTACTACTAACTACACAGCCACGTTGTCGTGTTATGTTCTTAGCAAATTAACGGGTCTAATCCCTAAACATCCTATAAATACGAAACGACTCGTGATACCAAACGATATCGAATTGGCTGATCCAAATTTCAATCAGCCTGGACCAGTAGAAGTCCTAATAGGCGCAGACCTATTTTGGGACATTTTGGGAACCGACCAGCGTTCGTTAGGTAAAAACGAGCCAAGGCTGCGAAGTTCAAAATTAGGATGGTTGATCGCAGGCCCTTTCCCCTTTAAAATTCCAGCTCATTCATCGTTAATTGACAACCTGCAATGTCATGTTTCTTTAACAAGCGATGACAATGATTCCATTCATACACAACTGACTAAATTTTGGGAGCTCGAACAAGTCCCTGATAAGCCACTTCAAAGCGGGGGAGACAAGGCCTGCGAAGAACACTTTCTGTCCAATACCTACCGCCTAGATTCAGGTAGATTCTGTGTCAGGCTGCCGCTGATTGACACACCCGATTGCCTAGGTGACTCTTATTCGATGGCCCGAATGCGGTTATTGAGCTTGGAGAAAAGATTTAGGAAACATCCCGAAATCAAATCACAATATGCAGAATTCATTCAGGAGTATGCTGACTTAGGTCACCTCGAAGAATGTTTTCCTGCCCGACCAAATCCCTCATACTATTTATGCCATCACGCCGTATTCAAGCAAACTAGCGAAACAACAAAAACGCGCGTGGTTTTTGATGGCTCCGCCCGTACATCCTCAGGATTTTCCGCCAATGACCTACATATGGTAGGTCCAAATGTTCAAAATTCACTTTTCTCAATTTTAGTTCGAGTACGTCAATACAAGTTCGTTCTGAACGGAGACATCGAGAAAATGTACAGGCAAGTGCAAGTCGACGAACGAGATCGTAACTTGCAACTGATACTGTGGAGGGAAAATGAATCCAAACCAATAAGGGCCTTGCGACTAAACACCGTAACGTATGGCCTCGCCAGCTCAGCTTACTTGAGCACAAGGTGCCTATGGCAGTTGGGAGATGATTGTGACGACGAAGTCATCAGCTCCGTGATCAAAAACGACTTATGTCGATGACCTACTTACCGGCAGCAACAATGAGGAAGAGTTGCTCTACATTCATAAGAGGGTGTCCTCCACATTGTTGGCTGGTTGTTTCAATCTACGCAAGTACAAATCCAATTTGCCAGCAATATTAAAGTCACCATTAAGCAATTGTACTGATGGCTCTACATGCATAAGTGAATCAAACAATACACTGGGCTTGCATTGGAACTCAACAACCGATACTTTGCATGTATCCGTGCAAGTGCCTGCTAAAGATCACGCTATCACGAAGAGATCTATTCTTTCTACCTCATTTAAAATCTTTGATCCGTTAGGACTAGTGAGTCCATGCATAATTTTACCCAAAATGTTGCTTCAGTCATTATGGCTCAAGAAACAGGGTTGGGACGAGCCAGTTAGTCACGATATACAAAAATCTTGGAAAACCTTTATTAACAAATTGAGCTGCCTCGCAAACTTACCGATCCAAAGGCGGGTTCTTTGTGATTCGCCAAACAGTGTTGAAATTCATGTTTTTAGTGACGCCTCCCAAAGGGCTTACGGCGCTTGTCTGTACATGCGTTCATCTAACACAGCGGGTGAATTAACCGTAAGACTATTATGTTCCAAGTCCAAGGTGGCTCCTTTAAAACCTACTACAATACCACGCCTCGAACTCTGTGCTGCGCTATTGGCGGCCAAATTATGCAAGGCAGTAACTAATTCACTGAGATACAAGGTGAATCACATTTTCTACTGGTGTGACTCTAGTGTAGTTATTAGCTGGCTTCAAAGCAGCTCTAGTAAACTAAAGGCATTTGTAGCTAATAGAGTAAGCGAAATAGGTGAGCTTACTGACTATTCATCATGGTGCTACGTACCAACTGATCAAAATCCCGCAGATCTTATTTCAAGAGGGGTGAACCCGGATCAGCTGCGAGATTTGGATTTATGGTGGTCCGGGCCCACCTATCTAAAGCAATCTGAATCATTTTGGCCTACACTCAATAAAATAACCGACGAATCTGAATTACCGGAATTAAAATCTAATTCGGTTCTGACTAAAAACAATAATGATAATAAATTAATTCACATGAACAACTTTTCTTCATTTAATAAGTTGAGACGCACTTTCGCATACGTTAACCGATTCATCTATAACGTGCATAATCCTAAAGATAAGCGTCTTGGTAAGTTAAGTCTCGAAGAAATAGAAACTGGATTTATCAGCTTGTGTAGACTATTGATTTCTTATATTTACGCGAATACTACACATTGAAATAAAACTAGTTCTTACCACCTGTCAAGTGTCACATTCCTCTACAAGATGCAGGGGTATACAAACTCGATTGTGAATGTGGGCTCTCCTACATAGGGCAAACTAAAAGATCAGTAAAAACCCGCGTAAAAGAACACATAGCTGACGTGAAACACCGGCGCTCCACGAAGTCTGCAATCTGTGAACATGTACAGGACCGCACCCGCCATTATATCAGATTTGATAAACCACAGATCCTCGCAAAAGAACACCGATTCCGACCAAGGATGATACGTGAGGCCATTGAAATTAAAAAACATCCAAATTTCAATAGGGAAGATGGCTGGGTGCTACCACCAACTTGGGATCCAGTAATTAATATAATTAAATCCAAAACCAAGTGTACCATTGCAAGACCTCGAGACACTGTGAGCACTTTCTGCGTGGATCGGACCGCAAACAACAACTTAATATGAGGGTACCCAGTTACTAACTATGACATCAGGACGTCTAACACCTCAGTCCCCCCGTGACCATGGCTGCTGTAAAGCAGCCGAAACGTCGGGAACATAAAAAGTAAAAATAAACGCGATATAATCCGTAAAAATAGTTTTATTTCAATTGTGTAGACTAAGTCAGCAAGAGTCTTTCCCTCAGGAATATGAATTGCTAAATAAAGGAAAGCCTCTGGGTAAAAAATCGACTATCTTATCTCTGACTCCGTTTTTGGATGACGATAAAGTCATTAGAGTCGGTGGTAGAATAGATGCATCAGAGTACAGCTACGATAAAAAACATCCCATTCTTTTACAGGCTTCTCATCATCTTACCATTATTTATTTCGAATACCTCCACATCCGAAACATGCATGCCGGGCCACAGCTGCTGCTAGCCTGTGCCAGAGAAACAGTGTGGCCCCTAAACGGGAGACACTTAGCCCGACGGACAGTTCATAACTGTGTGACGTGCAAACGCATGCAAGGGAAGACCCTAAATCCAATGATGGGAAACTTGCCTGCTCAGCGTGTAAATACCCATTTTCCATTTTATACTGTAGGGGTTGATTTCGCAGGGCCCTTCTATACCCTTAATCGGAAGGGCAGAGGGGCGCGAGTTAATAAAACCTACTTGTGCATATTCGTATGCTTTCGTTATAAATGCGTGCACTTAGAAGCCGTCACCGACTTGTCGAAGGATGCTTTCATACTGACCCTCCGCCGATTTATTTCTAGACGTGGCAAGCCAGCGGAAATATTCTGCGACAACGGGCGAAACTTTGTCGCGGCAGCTAAAGAAATAGGAACCTTCTTAAAGAGTAACCAGGAATCCTTTATCGATTTTGCAACTTGCGAAGGGATAAAATTTATATTTTCGCCTTCTTACGCTCCTCACTTTGGTGGTATCTGGGAGGCCGGCGTCAAGTCCGCAAAGCACCATATAAAACGTGTCATGGGAAATTCTCATCTAACATTCGAAGAGATATCTACTCTTTTTGCCCAAGTCGAAGCCATTCTTAACAGCCGACCTCTTTGTCCCCTATCATCATCTCCCAACGATTATCATTGCCTAACTCCCGGGCACTATTTGATAGGACGCCCGCTTAACGCGCTGCCGGGTCCTACACTCGAAGACAACTCTCGAAGTAACCTGAATCGCTACATGAGATTGGAGCAGATTCGCCAACACTTTTGGCAACGTTGGCAAAGAGAATATATTTCCGAGCTCCAACAACGATCCAAGTGGCGCACGAATGCAGCAAAACTTCACGTTGGAGACTTGGTTCTGATTCAAGAAGACAACGTACCTCCGCTCAATTGGCGCCTCGGAAGAGTAAACCGTCTATTTAATGGGCCAGATGGCATAGCAAGGGTTGCGGATATTGAAACTACTAGAGGCTGCATTAGAAGACCTTTCACGCGCATCTGTCCTCTGCTGTCTGCCGACGACAGCGAATGTTAAGTTGAAAGTGGTTTTTCAACGGGAGGGAAGATGTTGCAGCGCCTGTTTGTTTTGTAAAGGCAATTTGTCTTCGCTTCGCTTTTGAAATGATATTTGATTACTTAAGTTCTTTTGTACACCCTCAATATTTGCATATTTTTAGTAAAAAATAATTATTCTATCGCCAATCGTGCTACTTAACACATCTTTGTACTAATTATAAGAAATTAAACGAAATTTTTCATGAAGAATTAAGGTTTTGTTATTTCAAAACTTTCAATTTGTCCGATACGAGACACTATCAATGATGCCAAAGTTGTATAAGTAAAGTAAAACTAAAACATCCCCAAATTGTGACAATAAAAATATAAAATTATTATATTTCGTTGTCGAGTGTACTCCAAGTTGGTCGAGCGATGCAACTATGGAAATCTTTTTATGGCGCCACAGAATAAATATATCGGCACACGCGCAGCGGGGCCGGCGGCGCAGGCGCAGCAACTGTTACCTAATCCTGTCATATTTTATAGCTTTTACTATCGAGTAGGTGAATTCTGTGACATTACCTGTGTTCTAAGAACACAGTTAAAAAGTTATCTAAAAACCGGATTGATATCCTGTGGTCCCTCGGTTAATTTCCAAACCAGTGCTATTTAGTTAGTTAAGTTTGTCTCTATAGAGGGACTAGCACTGGTCCCGCCACACACTCCGACCACTATTACTCCTGTGAACCAGGATTGACAATGGTGACCATTAATGCCGTAGAGGTGTGATGACCCACGACGAGTCCCGGGGAAAAGTTAAACTGTCTTGAAGTTGGAAGAAAAAAATATAGAGGGACTATAGTCCGATGCGCTGCAATGCTACAAACCCATTTTGAATTCAAACGAGAAGATATTTTGTGCTTCAAATTACTGAGAACTAATGAAAGTGAGGACTGCAATGCACTACTAAGATCCTTTCACGTCTATGAAATAACATATACATAGGTTTGACAAACGATGTAAGGTATTTAGTCTGTCGGATCTTTTTAAGGGATTAATCTCATCCTACATCAAGGATACGCAAAATGATTCCGAATCCCGTAATACATTTTTCCGGCAGTGGCCTCGATTCCGAAGCTCGTAACTACTCCTGGCGCAGTCGGTTAATGTAATTCGGCGCGATAAGCCGCCAGCGGGAAGGAAGCGCGACGACACTTGGAAACTTATCCTGCCGGGAACCGAACCTACTTCATAACGCCGAGCAGTTTAAGTAATGACAATGTAGGGCTGACAGGCACGCGGTATGTTCATGTACAGGTAGGTACTAAAGAAACAATTATACTAGGTGAAACAGAAAGGTTTTACTATTTTTTTGGCAACTTAACTTTGTAAATCTAAAACTATAGGCTTTGTGGGACAATTGAAGTACTAAAGGTTTTGTAGACTTATTTAATGTGTCAACAGCTGTATCCCTATAACACCTTTTGTTTTGCAAGTTTCCTCCAAAGCTGTTAGTTTTAGAAATACAAAGTTAAGTTTTGAAAAAAAAGTATACCCTTTATGTTTCAACCTGTATCGTTGAATGATAGCTTCAATTAATCAGAATTGGTGAACAACTTTGATCCAATTTGAAAATTGTTTGAATTTAAATTGAAATCACTCTATCGAAACTTAGCTGAACTTTTGAAATGCAACCGTAAACAGTTTTCTAAATTCGAAATTACATTAACCTTACAACCCTTTAATTCGAAATCAAAAGCATTTATTGCTAGAGATAGTATAGACTCTAGTAGTATAGACTCCATTGTTTAAACTCCAAAATTCAGTATAATGGTATAAATTTTCTCCTAACGACAACCCTACCAAGAAAATAAGGGGAAAAGCAACACAACCCAACTTTTTATGTGTTTTCAGGGGACAAATATTTTTTTTGTTCGAAGTCCGCAATTTATACACTTAGTTGTTTATTTTTATTATTGTTCGTAATTTTTGGAGAACACTGGAGGACGTCGTGTACCTCCAAGTTTGGAGTTTCCCGAAGAGAATCGTTTGCAAGTTTTCGGGCGATCCTTGAAAGTTTTTTTACCTGAGAATTTAGGCACTTTTGGGACTTCATAAGTATGCTAGAGGAAGGCAGCGTCGGTGTAAATATGTTTGTCATGTTGAATTCACTCGGGAATTTTCTGTTTAGGTCATAGGCCGAGTCCTGAAATACTCGACATGTTTGAAGCTGTCCGAGCCTGCGAGCAGCGAGCGGGCCGCACATGATCCGGCGCAATACAATAACATGGGTCGCGGATTCCCCGTACGCGATTCGCAGTCACTCGGTCTCAGCCTTACTAGGATTCCTCTCAAAGACCAGTTGAACTGTTTATTAATCTTTATTCAAACAAACGCCTTTGTGCAGAATCGAAGTTTCGCTAGATAAAACAAAGGCGGTTTTATTTAAATCAACTAGGTATTCTAAAAGCCATAATCAGCCTCAAAAGCTTGCCTATACTTACAGAATCTTACATAAAACTATATAAGTAGTTAAATTGGCAACGAAACGCAGAGTTTACGTTGTCGGCCGGTGCGGGCGCGCTTTCTTCGGCGCCGGCGCCGTCGGATCATTAGAAAGGTAGCGAGGCAACGAGATGTATCAAGCAACATCACCCCCCTGGGCCCTTTCCTTCCCCTCTCACGCCCTTGAAGCACACGCAGCCTAGTTTCGCGGGTCGGTCTGCTGGCCGAATTCTAACTTGAAACGCCTCACAACTCTCTTAACCCTTGAGTCCCCACCCACTATTGGGTACAGCCTTGCTTTTAAAAGAAAAATAATCCTGACCGGGCTGGACTACTCTAGTCTACCCTACGTTCTTAACCCTACTCTAGGGTTAAGAACTTATGCTTGACATGTCTGTTAAAACTATTTTCCTTCTGTACTGTACTAAATGTATTGCCAAACAAGTTTCAAAACCGCAAGAATTTATTTGTTATATCATTTCCTTGATGTATTTGTTTCCAGCAAATTAGAGATTTATTTCACATAATGTCTACAGGTGAAGCCAGGTTCACAAGAATGTGTTGCTATAAAATTAATATTTGCTCCGAAATATCCTTGTATGTTTATTGTGAAAACAGGATGAATGTAAATTTAGAGTCGGAAGCTTGTACGATGGTAAATAAATAGTGAAGCCGGTATGTGTGTTTTCATATAGCCGTGGGTTTTCGATTTCAGACTTTCGTTGACCCAACAAATTTTATAGAATTTTACCAATCATTTTGGTTCACAATGATAGATCAGATTTTTACTTGGATAAGTATAATCATGGGACAAGACACCTTTGCGGTAAAGTCTTGGGCACAACAAAGCCAAATCAGAGATCTGTAGACACGTAAAAGGAAGGCCTTAGTCCAACTATATAGGTTTTTTTAAAAAAAGTAAATTTATTTTAAAAGGTGAACTAGTAGGTATTTTACCTTTATAATACACGAGTATTAAGTTCTTAAACCTTGAAGACACCGTGCAAATGAGGTGCCGAGAACTCCATAAAATACAGCGATTTTCAGGCATATTTTGATGGAACATCCATCCTGTCAATACACAAGGCATTATACAGTTACCCATACACAAACAATTTATGCCTTATTTACCTCGCGAGTCGAAATACAAATAATAAACAGCAATTATGTTATTTCAGGACCCGGGCCCACCAGTGCCGGCTCCATAGCAACGCCTCTTCCTTCCGGCGGTGTGTCGGACGAAACAATGTTTTTATTAAACCTACGAATCTGTCAGGAAATACGACCCTATTATGGCGATTATGTAATTTAGGGTTATAGTAATACCTAATCACCATCAAGGCAACACCCTAACCTACATATTGAACTATTAATCGGTTGAAGATATAAGTAAAAAAATTATAAAAAAGTCACCTATATAGGTACCTACTTAATTATATTTCAATCTAATTATAGCTTCAGTGACAAGATCATCGGTCCAATGTAGTAACTACGATCATTGTTATATTATACCAGACCCTACATCGAAATTCAATTACCTACTAAGTTACTTATAATAATGGGTGATGTTATGATACAAACAAAGGATATCCTCTACGATACAAATACAACCCTAATTGTATTTGTTCCGGTCTTGTCAATGTCGTAAGTAATATCCGACATAAAGACGGGTCCAAAAAAATATTTTATTAGCGCCTAAGAATTTACTTACAGCAAGAAGTAACATATCTACAAAGTTTATTTTATAAAATACTGGTATTTAAGTATATTTGAAACAAAAAAAACATGAAATAAGTATTTAGAAAATAATGTTTTTTTCTAGAGAGGTTTGATGTCTCATTTATGTTAAAAAAGTTATAAACATACACAAAAAGATCAACAAACTAAGACTGGGCCTTCCTTATAAGACCTCAAAAGTAAGTTTAACATGTAAAGTTATTTTCCTTACAAAAAGCGACCTTAAATATTTCGATGTCTAAAAAACGTCGGACATAACTCTAAATTGAAAATTTAAAAACCCCCGATGCGATGACCTGTTCATCAAATGTATAATTTACCTAGTTCTTCCAAATAATGATGTTAGCGCGATTTGCGTAGCTCCCGTAGCTCAGTATCCATAGCTCATCTCGCAAATTCATCTGGTACAACTAGTTTCGATGCCAGATTATGAAAGCACCATTAAATCATTTGTTTTGGCTTCCTCATTTATAATCTAAGATGTACAATAATCAACAGAAAATCTGTGTAAAAGTATGAGACATTATTTTGTTATGACATTATAATAATTGACATTAGAATAGACAACGAATCTAAATATTGATGTCACGGAGGTTTTATTCCTAGTAAAATATTATCTATTATGATTCAATTAGATATTAGACGGGAGCAGCCTAGGGGAAGAATTTTCAATAACGCTAAATTATTTTAAATTAGATTAGTTTTTTTATATTCTTTGTCAATGGCGGAGCAACGCCCTCTAGAATTATTATAGCGTAATATTCCATGACCATTAACAAACCAAACAAAATTTAACGCATGCGCGTATCCATCATTTGAAACGTGACTTATGGAACGTCTTTAGTTCATACACAAATCTCAATAAAATTGATAAAATATTCATTTTTTTCAGAATCAGGGAAACTTTTCAAATTTATAATATTGTAAAAAGCCAGTTCAGACTATTACGATCATTTAAAAATATAATAAATCTAAATCCAATCATCTCAAATTTCGAATGGATTCGAGCCGAGGGAATTGGTTTTGGCCGTGAATGTGGCTTTTTAACCTACAAAAGAGCTGATGATCTTCAAACGGCTGAACCGATTTTCATGAAACATAGCTAAGAACACTCTCGATCAGAATACCTATCTAAAAAAAGAAACAAAATTGAAATCGGTTCATCAGCTTGGGCGCTACGTTGCCACAGACAGACACACAGATCCACAGATACACAGATACACAGATACACAGATACACAGATACACAGACACACAGATACACATGTTAAACTTATAACACCCCTCGTTTTTCGTCGGGGGTTAAAAATGACTTTTATTAGCAGGTACCCTCGCCCGAGTTTCATGTGTTTATTCTAGCGGAATAATATTAAAAATAATAAGGGCCCAGTTTCGGGAGGCAAACTTTCCTCTCTACATTATTCTTCCAAGTTGTTGTATGAAATTATTTTGTTTTTACCTTGAGATATTTGTGTTGTTTGTACTTTAATAGGGTCGATGGATGTAGTTTGTTAGCTCAAATGAAAAAAGAAAAAACAAGATTTCAGTATTCTTTGGTAAAATTCGTTTAATACTGGGCCTCATTATTTCTACGCATACCTACCGGGTTAAATTAAACTTCAATTACCTACTAGTTGGACCTGCTGTTTACTTTTCAACTTCCAAAGCAAGAGTCGGATCTGTAAGCGCTTTAGGTTACCATTTCTGAAGTTCATTATAACAACATCAAGCAGCCACTTTCGCTATTTCTTTCCATACGTTTGTGAGAGACTGGACTGTGTGGCTCCATTTCTGACTGGACGTGGTATCTTTAGGACCAAATTATTCTATTTCACATTAATTCCTTCGCTTCAAGTTTTCTAGTAATACCTGGAGCAGTTTATTACACAGACCTTGTGGAAACCAGGGAAAATTGCCGTTCGCTCAGGTCCGTTTTTGCCATACCAACTATTGGAATGAAGTCTAACCAGCTCACGAGTTTAAGTCAAATTAGTCTAATTACGATCCGTGGTAACTTACATCTAGTCTCCAATCAGTCGTAACAGCCTTTCTGCTTTGGAAGCCAATGCAGATATATTTGTCTCCCGGTTTGCAACAGAGGAAAGTGGATAATTTTCATCCAACTCCTCTTATTATTTCTTTCTATAACATTTGTGCGGTTTCAAGACAAATTAACTTTTCCCCGGGACTCGTTGAGGTTCAAAACTTCACGTGATCATTGGACACAATTGTCGATCCTGGGTTACAGGAATAAAAATGGCGGGAGTTTGTGGCGTGACTAGGTCCACTTTATATTTATGCGTTGTTTCGTTAGAAAACATAAAATTAACATAATACTATAATAACTTAGTTGAAAAAAAACGATGATAATAGTTACAAATTGCACAAACCACTTTTATAACTAGCCAACTAGCCCTACCAAGGCATGCGTCCCGCAACCATCAACTACGATAAAACTAATTAACTAAGCACTTTGTATGTAAGGAACCGGTTACGAGGGACGCCGCACTGGCTAATACTGACGGCGGAAAATTGGAAAATTATACAGAGTTAACTATAATTAAACTGGTTCAGTATAGAACTCTCTTTTCCGTTCCAAGTTGATAGTTACCGTGCGTGAGTACGGGTGCGGCCGTTCATATCGCGATAGTATAAAATAGCTGATTTAAAAAATAGTGATTATTGTTATTATTTAGCTATCGCTTGCACTTGTATTCCTAATCGGTGTTGAGTTTCTGAACAGAAGTGTCGCCCCACATTTCACCAATGGCTATTAATACTGGCTGAAAACTATGAGCTCTTATCCGAATAGAAAATACTTTAACGCCATTTGACTACCTAATCAGTTTTCATCTAAAGGCTAAATTGCGATATAGGTAGTTAAGTAAGCAGACAGTCATCAGTCCAAAGAAAACTAGCAGTTTTATTGTAAATTTATACGACAATTTACGAAAATGGACAGTAAAACATCCTGTCCTCAGTTCCCTCACGACAATCTTTCGCATTACTAGTATTTAATGCGAAAGATTGTCGTGAGGGATTGTTGCGTTACTATCGATTGCCTATCGATAGGTTGTCAATACTATCGTGACCTCGAAAAATAGTCAGAATATCGATAACTCTATCGATACTACTGAAATTTTACAATACTATCGATAGTATCGATACTATTGGGTATAGATACTATCGATAGTATCGATACTATCACTGTTATGGCGTGTTTTACTGCAATCACTGACGATACTATCGATAGTATTGTAAAATTTCAATAGTATCGATAGGGCTATCGATATTGTGACTATTTTCCGAGTTCAACTATCGATACATCAACTATCGATAGTTAGACAACACTATTAAATACCACACGTAAGCATTCCCTAAGGGCTATTTCTCCCAGTAAGGAATCACATGAAGCCCCAAGCCCAACAGCGATGCACCATAACGCACAGCTATTATAACTAGTAAGCTGGAGGCACGGTCGCGGACACTGTCATGCGATGTCGCTTCCACACGCTCGAATATTTGATTACATTACTGTCCTGGATTTAAGAGACATGGAATAGAATAGGTTTACAAGCTATAGTGAGTGATATAAGTGGATAAATTACGCATATAACAACCAGCTATACTATCTCACCTTTTTGTAAGACCGTGTGTAGAAATGGTTCAAATCCAGATCAGCCCTTTGAGAAAAGCACATGTTTTCTTAAAGCACTTGATGATGCACTATAGTTAAATCCACAGAAATTTCAAGCTCTAGCGTATCTATCTAGGGTTGCAGCACACCTATTGAAACTACGGAGGCGATCACCTCCAAAACCAGCTCATAAAAGAACCGTCCTGTACAGTAAATAGCTTCTTATCCAGGTTTCAACACTCTAAGCATGTGTAATGGGGGACATTCTAATCATATATTTATTTTTACAACCCCCCAGCGCGGGTGTATAATTGCATTTTTTATGTAATAGATATTACTCCATTCATTTGAGGCATGCGTTTCCGGGACCACGAGTGTTAAGTGGGTTCTTGGTCATATTTGATGAATTTTCATGTTCATGTATAGTCCCTCACATGTTGGAGGTCAGCCAAACTTAGTTTGAGAGTTCTGATAGGAGGGAGACTCAACAAATGGTCGAATTTGCTAGCATGCACGCATTCGGTTCGGGCTTTAATTTCAGGATAATTAAACCTCACCTTTCCATTCATGGGTTCCGGTATCATTATTTTCAGGGGTGTACATCCGCATCTATACATTATAAGTACCTACCTACTATAAGACTAACTAGAAAGTAGACAAAATCAATATTTTTTTTCTGTGTAGCTTCTTGCCTGGGTGTAAGTGAACCCCCTCCTTACACTCTCCTCCCATGTTGCTACATTCAATTGACTAAAATTTAAAAAAAAAAACTTCCAACGTAGTAGTCGATGATTTTGCCAACAACAGAGTTTAATGAGCCACAATCATAACTTGTTCTATCGGTTGGAGAAACTTGCTGTCCCATGACAAAATAAAAGCGTCGTAATCAAATTGCTGCAACAATAACATTTTTCCAATGCAAAAATGGTAATCTAGCTGCAGTTCAATAGTTAAATGATCAGTTACACCCACGTGTAGAGAACGCGTGATTACATGCACAAAACAAAAGCATTAATTTAATTCGCTGTAGTATATTTTACATGGCCTGTTAATTTGTTTTTCGGCCTTGAACCACCCACAATGGGATTTGATATGCCTGTTAAACATGACTATTGCCGTAATAGAAGAATATTTCAGCCACAAATGGTTCTATTATTCTAAAACAAGCTTTATTTTTGTAACTTTAAAGTTGGAGTTCTATATCATTGTTTATATTTAGTTGCCCCATGTGGTCTTATTCCAAAATCAACTTTGGAATCCGCTTTTAAAGTTGTAATTATATGCTGTTGATTTCTGTTTGACGGATTGCTGAGTAAAACTGGTGAGTTTATTTCAAAGCGATTGTTCCGTGACAATATTCTGGTGACTTCGGGTGTTATTGTTTTTAACTATATGTCAACAACTAGAGGTTATAGCAAACGAGGTTCTGTTCTAGTTCAAGGCGTAAACTTTCTTCAACATACGTAAGCTCGTTGGTAGGCATGTTGGCAGGAGTCAACATTTCTTTAGTCTGTGATCCAATTGTTATCAAAAATCATTATTTTTTAAAATTAGTGTTCAAATTTGGTACCTACGCAATCTCATTCACTTTACGACGGATTAAAAAAAAACCTTATAAATCTAGATATTTTCCATAAACGTTTTATATGAATGTGTGTGCGTTTATAAGTAGGTACTTATATTTAAGCGTCATTTATCCTCACCTAGACGTAGTATTTTTAAGTCTGTGTCACCTAGTCATTTGTCGCTCGGTGCTCGTGCTGTGACATTGCTTGCTGTATTGTAATTTGCGAGATAAATCTGACAGTTGGACGCCATAAAACCGATGTCTTCATGGTCATGCTCCCACTGCAGGGTACAGTATAATAGGTGAAAACCCGCGGGAAGGAAACTACAAAAGTATTTTCCCACGTACCTTCCTCAGGTAGGTATACTTTCTTGTAATGACCAACCCAATCTGCTCCCGTCTATCTAACAAGAAGATAGCGTGATACAAACCTGTTACAGCTATCGTAACAATTCAAGTTATGAATTCGCAAATAAATAATACCCCGGAACGCTGCGATCGCTTAATTAACCCAAGAAATGCGAGTTCAATTCTAACCCAAATTACAAGCGAGGACGGCCGCAATATGGGCTGCACGTTAAATAATAGCCGCTATTAATTACTAGCTACAGGCTCTACCAACTAGCCAATAACACGAATCTTGGTGCTGGAAATATAGGACGTAATAGCGGGTCATCGGCACCTTGCGATATCAGGAGGTGCGAGGCGGGTGACATTTTTATGGGTGATTTGTTTTTGTAATACTAAAAATGATTTGGGTAGTACTTGAGATTTATACTTACCTTATTTTTTTTATTTCACTTATAGCTAGTTCTTAACAGTGGTTCGATATTTTTTGTATTTCAAATCCATTCCCTAATTCTTGTACCAAATGTATATACAATGAATTTTCAAAAAAAATAACGGCTGTTCAATCAAAATCAATTGGACGTAATTGTGCAAAATGGATCCAACCACACACACTTACCTAACCTTTTACTAACTAAAACTAACCTAGAACCACTAACACAACGTTGGTTTTGGTCTACAGCAGTGCATGTGGGTTGATTCCATTCTGAATATTATATACCTATATCCCATTATGAATGCTTTCTTAAAATACAAAATACACCTCAAAAACCCAGTCTCTTTTGGAACAATTTAATGAAGTGAACAATATAATATCGTAAAATCCAAATTTGATTCAGGTTAGATAAATATCGCACACGTTCTCACTTCCTTTGTGTATGTTTCCAAAACGGAACAATCCACCTTTTCATTCTCATTACTTCCAGTGCTACCACCATTTCCAACAAACTTCCTGCGCCCTATCCATTACGGTCTCCCCTTATATCTGAAATTAGTCACATACAAAATCAAGCAATGGACTTGGAACAAAGGATAATGTCCTTGGAAACGTTCCACGATGGTATAAATTATGGTGCAATTTGAGAAATAGCCGCCGAATATAATGTAATGGTTAACAATTTATTAAATTTCGGAATCCCTGAGCTCTGAGTGAATTTACGCAGCGTTTCCCGCGTCGATCGTAATGGCTTCCATTTTATTTCCTTATTGGTGTTGCAATCATTTGTTATGTCCGCTTGGGACATGGATTAAATTGTTTCACTAATTGCTGTTAGCGAAATGAAATAATGTTGTGGAAAAGCGTGCCCATGCCAAAATACTAATCCAATAACGATAAGAAAAACTTTTTCATTATTCTTATCAATCCGAGGTGCTTTCAGTTTCTTTATGTCACTTGCTAAAACATATTCACGCAGCTGCGGTGTCCAGTACTATCTATATTTCAAATTAAATATAGCTCCATCTATTGCCTAGAATACCGCACTTCCTACCTTCATAACAGCTCATACTACTACAAAAAGAATAGAATATTTCCATGCTGTACATGATCAGAAAGGCCTTCTTCAATATTACCAAGGAATTGTTTCTTAAAATCTATAAAACTTACATTCGTCCATTGCTAGAATATGCTTTTCAAATTTGGTGTCCATACTTCAAAAAAGACATAGAAATGCTGGAGAAGGTCCAAAGAAGGGCTACTAAAATGGTTGTGTCCATAAAAAACAAGACTTACGAAGAACGTCTCATGGAACTTAACTTACCAACATTGGAACTAAGACGGAAGAGAGGAGATCTCATAGAGACTTACAAGATACTCAATGACCACTACAACGTAAAAAAATTGAAGAACTTGTATACGATGAATCAGAATAAGCAACTAAGGGGCCACTCCTTGAAGTTAACCAAGCCTCCGTCTACTAGCAACCCCAGATCAAATTTCTTGACACTTAGAGTGATAAAATTGTGGAATTCTCTTCCTGAAACAGTAATAAGTGCTCCGACAGTGAATAGTTTCAAAAATAGACTTGACAGACATTTAAAATTATAATTATAATAAAATACAAGTGTCGTGATATACACGCATCAGCTCAAAGCTGCTAGTGTATCAATAAATAAATAATAATAATAAAAAACAATAGGACCTCTTTGTCTATTTATATATATGTTTCCGCTCAATAAATGGGTAGCCATCACAGACTATTTATTCCCTACTCAAGGCGTCAAGAAACCCACAGCACTATTTTTTGCAAACATAACCTACTAGAAGGCCCGGGTAAAATGCTTTAGAACTTGTGCCACCACTGTCAAGATTCCATAAGTTCCTGCCACATCATCGCAGGCGAGCGAGTGTCAAAAGCAATTTAGCGCCAGCTAAGTTATTTAAGCGGACTCACACAGAGCCCGGCAGCCCTAGGGCCGCCCTTCATATTTCTATTCATGAATCAAATTCCCCGCTTTATAAAGCCCTACAGTGGACACTTTAATTATGATACAGAGCGGTTTTTTAATGGACAGTTTGCAGATCGATCGAGTTACATCTGCTTCTGAAAAATATCTGCGTGTGTGGATTGCCTAAAATTTAAAGGATATTATAGTAGAGGTTATGCTAAACCTTATTTTGGAAAAGGTGACGAAGGATTCAGAATCTTCTATTTTAGAATAACCTTCGTTGGATATACCTCCCAAGATGAAGAGAATTACATATCTTAACCATAGAGCTATGTTATCTCCAATAACTCAAACATTTCTTATAATTTCATACATCCCAAAAGGGTCTGCAAACAAAAGTCCGAACACATCAAAGAAAGTTAAAGGAACGTTATAATATGCAAAAATAAATATCACGAGAAAGGGAATCTTCGGTCCGTAAATAGATTTCCACCCCGGACCCGCCCCGGACGCAGCCCCGGACGCGATCCGGTACCTCGGGGTGCGCAGACGACGCAACTTAAAATGCCAATACTTCCATGGTCACATTGTCCCTACTATTAAAAAGAACGTGTAAGTAAAGTGAAGTAAAGTATAAGAAGAACGTATGAAAAGTATATTAGATGGAGATGTGACCTAAAGATTTGAATCCGATTACGAGTGTAAGTTAAGTGAGTTATTATATGTAGCAAGATACTCAGAACCTTAATCGGAGGTATTCCCCTATGTAAGGGGAATGCTCCTTTGTAGTCTATGCTTGCAGCAGTTTTGTCTTAGGTAAAGAACTTATTTGATAACCTCTTGCCGCCTAACAACAAGGCCGAATTTGCCCCGTCTAGGCACCACCATAAAGCGCTTTATCAATCCCCGAACGTTTTTCGCCCTTTTATTTTAACGAAGTACTTGACGATTCCCAGTTGCGTTTATATCGTATTTTTCCTTGATACCGGGTATTTTCTGTACGCTTGTGAATAAACAAAGAGCGATGAAAGGTTTTTGCGAGATTTGCGTTTGGTATTTTCGGAAGGCACTCGCATCTACTTTAATTTGTAAACTTCACTTTTTATCTTTAACGGTATACTTACTGTCTTACCTTGAGAAATATAGGCAATATGTACGTGCCTACCCTTTAATACAATTCATAATGATGATATTTTATTTCATTAATTTAGGTGTTGAAATAAAACTATTTTTACGGATTATATCGCGTTTATTTGCGAAACGTCGGGAACATAAAAAGTAAAAATAAACGCGATATAATCCGTAAAAATAGTTTTATTTCAATGTGTAGTATTCGCGTAAATATAAGAAATCAATATTAATTTAGGTGGTTCTTTTATAACGAATATATTTTAGGTTATTTATTAATTTGTATAGTAACCAAGGATGATGTATATCTCTCATCATAATTTAACTTCCCACAACCTCTGCGTTACCATGTCGTTTCAAATCCAAAAATATATAATAAACCAGCAGACAAACAGCATTACCCACTCTACAGGCCCCGAAAATAGTTCAATTACGTTTCATAGGAAGCGAAATGATTTAATGAATAAATACATATGCCGCGTTTCAAGGCGCTTCCTGCTTCAAAGCGAACGCACACAAAGGATAAACTGCTATTTATTATGGAACAGCATCATCAAAGGTGGGCCAGCTCAAAACAAATTGATCCATCTACGAACGGATGGGAATTTAGACGCGAGAATACTGGAATGGAGTAAATAGATACTTATAGTTTAGTACGCCTGGTATGTATAGTAAGTAGCTCTCCTTTTAACATTCCTATATTATAATAATAAGTTATTGTGCAGAGTTCTTAAAATAAATGTAGGGCAGAAAGAACTCAGTTCAGAGAACAGATTCCTGTCTCCTCTGTGCATATCCAATCCAAGTGGGTCTAAGTCGAGTCCAGTATCCTGTTATTCGAAAATTTTATTTATTTCATGTCACTAGCCGGCTGGCTATCGTTATTTATACCGACCAGCCCGCCCAGCGCCCCAAGCCTTGTCAATATATGACGCACTTTTTACTTGTCTTCGATGCAATAAACAATAATGGGGGTAGAAAAAACATTGAACAGAAAAGGATTCCAAATAATAATATCTAACAAGAAATCGTCTGAATTGCAAGTCTTCAAGCTGAATCATGGATCATGTTATGCACACTTGACAGACTGCTAATAAGTCTTCTGAAATAAAAACAGAATATTGATCCACTGGGTTTTTTTACGTTCAAGTGTTACCGTCCAAAATAAGACTGCGTACTTCACTCCTATCTACCTTACAAAGAAACAACCATCAAATGTTGATGATATGTTCCAGTTTCAATTTACCATTGAAATTCCTAAAAAGTGATATAAGTGTAAATATAATAGCTCCTGTGTGTTGCCTTTAAGTTAAGAGTAGTAAGTTTAAGACTAGTAGGGCAAGACACGCTACGCTTTGACATTATTATTGCCTGTAGATATTTGAGCTGCTCAATGAGGTGTACGCTAGGTGTTTTAAAACCTTACAGCTAGTATACACTGCAAAATGCAATGATAACTTCCTATAAGGTCCCGCCATTTGATCTGCCCAATGCTCAATAAAGATCGTCCATTTTCTATTTTTTCCAGATAACGTATATAAAACCGTAAATCTGCGACAGGCTGCGCTCAAATCATAAACCGGCATCTGGATATGGCGTCACGTCGCCGTTTGATGGTAGACCGGACGTGACGTCATCCCATACATCCACCTGACTAGGGTGACTGTGATGTGAAAAAGGAGAGTTCAAAAATCAATGTTTGCGTCCAACACATTTTATGTTTCGTGTTTGTTATCAAGTGTTTTATGTTTTTTTAAAACGAAGTGCCATATTATTGCTAAAATTCGTACATCCGATAGCGTATATCGTATATTTATCGCGACCCATCCAGCCTTTTCCCTATTGTATCATTATTGGAAATCTCAGTTTCTGCTCACTACTAAATACTTAACACAGTTTGCCCAGGGACCTATAACCTTCCCCCCCGCCCCCCTATCAGTGGAACATTGATCAACTCCCCCACGAACGGATTAATCCCATAGCAACGATATTTCCCATTCACCCCGGCCGTTTGTCATTGTCTGACTGCGCTCGCTGTTCCCGAAATATATCAAGCGTCTTAATGTGCCACTGTTGGGCAATCGCCCCCCCTCAAGGTAATGGCGATTCATGGAAAAGTTCAAATAGGTTGCCGCATCATGTTCTTAAAAAGCTAGAGTATACTCCGACTTTTATGCAGCCTTCGTCACGTTTGAATTTCAAATGATTATTGTGATAAGACTCCCGACTTTTGACACGGGTTTGAACTTTTAATGCTTGAGATTTATTCCGAAGCAAAAGTTTGCCAGTCTTTGCTGTCAGAGTATTGGTGTCCTTCTCAAGATGGTCAGGAGTGAGCAAGTCAGCAATGTTTTAGCTATGTCAAATTTTGTTTATGACAACAGAATTAGACCCATTGTCATACCTCATAAGTATGCTTTTAATCTCATAGACAAGTAATGTTGTGGTCACACCAACCGTTTGTCAGTGTCGGGCCGCGCTCCCCGTTCCGGAGATATATCTACAAAACCTGGTTCTATGGGAATGGTTTATCAGCCGATCTGATGGAGGCTGATTCCAATACCTGGCACACTGTGTGGACGTGATGAGAATGCCAACAACCTGGTCAGTGCAGGCGGTGTAGCTACTAAATATCATCAAAAAACTATGAAAAACAAAGATATCGTGGTGTCAGAAATAGTTCCAGTCTTCGTAACTCAATAAATTAGTTCACGAAAGGCCACATAAATTATTTGTTGTCCAATGAAAACGCGTACTATAGAAGTAGGTACATATCTATTTAAAATTAAAAAACGAGTGTAAAAATATAAAACAAAAGGTATATCATCAAGTTTATCGAGTCCATTATCTCGGGAATCGTTTCTCGAGGCAATCGAGCCGACTGCTAACCCCGCAGTGGATGGGCGGGAATAATTCATAATTGGACCGATCGGAAGCCGATTCATATCGTAATCGTACCCTGTTCTACATCACTATTATGCGCGTCCCCATACATCCCTCGATACGGAGACGATATTTATGTCACAATTTCAATGTTTCTGAAGAAATCTAACATGGCAGCGACAACCTTATTATTTTTCAGAACAGATAAGTCTAGTTCCAAACATATCATTCAATGAAAAATACCACATAATTCATATATTAAATTTGTGGCGTACATTTTGGTTTACACTATAAAACTAATCTCTAATTGGTTTACACTATAAATTTGTTAGAACAAAGATCTTCATCGTACAAATCCCAGCATCTTTACAAATTTTGTCAGGTTCATATTTTCACAAATATCGTGTTATAACGAACACAGTCGCTCCCTTCACGTAACCGCCGTAGTTTCCATAGAGCCCAAGCGTACTGCAATTATATCACATAACCAATTACAGGTGAATGTAGCCACTGCTGGAGATTTAGCGTTATACCCCGGCTTTATTGCCTACCTACGCCGTTAGTGAGAGCCGTAATAATATAATGTAGGTACCCCTTGAGTTTGCGTCATAATATTAGTTTCTAAATGATTTATAGCTCTCGCGGCTTCAGGAACGGCATAAATCTGAAATAAAAACGCATTCAGCCTAGACAAGACTAAATAGAAATAAAAAAATACCAATAACATCATTTTGTAATTACGAAATTCTATTGATATATTTTTGGCTTCTCTACAAATTGCTGGAGCTGAGAGCAGCTGTGCTATTAAATAGCCCTAGTAATCATTCGTAACCCTTATAACGACCCCTACAAAGACAAAACCTTGAACACCGTCCCGGCTGTCGATCCCCAAGACGGATAGTTTGTTTGCGCCGACACCAGAAGGCAGCGCGTTGATGGATCGACCACTCGCCCCTTTTAACTGATGAGGATTATATTGTCATCGCTTTTAAACGCACCTAGACAGGGAAGATAGAGATGTGAGACGTGAAGAGTCACTAATACAATGAGCATAATGTTAGTCGCTCAGTTACCTTGTGTGTTACTCTATAACATTTACTATATTGCTCTAGTACATCACCATATGGGAGATAAAGTTTCACTACTATTCCAGTGAATGGAACAACATTCTACTAAAAACAAAAAACGCATGACCAAACAATCCTCATCATAATTTACTCCATTACTACCAAAAAACAATCAAAACGATCGATTTAATACAAACTACCACTATCCATAATTACTACATCTAAAATAACCGCAAAGTCGCCCTTATCTGTATGTAGATATGGCTTATTTTCGTTTTCCCGTCTCCCCCGGCGGGGTGTCCACTTTCTCTGATGATATTTCGTATTGTGTGTCCAACCTGGGGATGAGAAATTGATTTAATAGTACATTGTTACACGAGTGGTGAAAGTGACTTATTTAGTCCCGAGACGGGGTTTGGAGTGTAGCGAGGGCGCTAATAGTTCGAGGGCCAAAATAAGTCTTTCACCCGAGGTAAACACTGTGCTTTTCATTACGAATACAAGGAAAGTAAAAATAAAAACAGGAATTGGCTAAAGAAATAATACAAGGAAGTATAAACAATACTCTACAACTCGAAAAAAAAAAATTAAGATCGGATTGCCGCCTATTTGTTTTTTTTCGTTGTCCGGCCAACTTCATTATTTAGCCATAATTTTTCATTTTCATCTTTAAATATTTTGCCCAAATCTATGTTATTTTAAAGAAATTGTAGTAACTAAATTATACTCAAGTCATTTAAAAATATATATTATTTAATTAATACTTAACTTTATGTTATTTCAATTTTACATCGTGCTGTAATTGAGTGACTGTAGAAAAAGTTTGAACATGGTTCCATAGAAAGGTGAAAATGGAACTAGTTTTTTTTTTACAATTTGACGGCTGTCAGTTGAAAGCGATTCTCCCGGGCCGGAAAAGTATTACTTTCAACCCGCTCCTCAGACAACTTCAGACCTACTTTCAGAGTATGAGTAATGAAAAGTACATTTTAGGGTGGAAGGGGGAATCGCCATTGTTCTTCCATCTTCCACTATCGGTTGATAGCCACAACAGCATGCCTGTACTTATTCATAAATGTATGTATGTAGTAGGTAATCATGTCAGTGTATTGGATGAATTTGATAGATTCAAATCAATGTGATCAAAGAGGATGACCTGCAACCACGCACGTAGTCGTACAGCGTACTAGGTATAAGGCACTTTATAATCTTATGCTTATCTTTAGTTTACATACAGTTAACTACTGGGTAAGCACTAGAACATTGCCCGCTAGTTTCCTTTAATAAGGCCAAAAAACATCAAGTATTTCATATTTATATTTCACGTTCCAATATAAAAAAATATCTAATTTTGTAAGCAGCGTGGTACATATTCAGGGAGCCGTTGACTTCGAGGCGAAAAGCCTTGAAAACTCTTGAATTGTAAATCGCGCATTAGATTTTCATGGATAGGTGGTACGAGTATAATAGTGCGCCTAGACGTGGCAACGGAACAGGTAGGCACTGAATTTCAAGAGGATCTTGTTTAGTTTTTCAGCAAGACTTTTTCTCGTATGATAAATACACTCACTATTGCAAACTAACCCGATCTAACCATATGAAATACTAGTATTAACACTCACTTTTATATTAACTGTGGAATGAATTAGGACTTTGTTATAGTACCTACATATCAGCGACATAAGTGGTAACTAATCTGAAAGAAAAACCGGGAGGAGTCAACTTACCCCAAAACTTTGGAAACTAATCTCTAATTTCATATCAATATGCATTAATCTTATAGCGTAGAGTTTGCAAAGAAATTAGGTGCCCAGCTATTTTTTGAGTTTCTTGCCTGGGGCTGTATTCACAGTTGACGGAAACTTTCCGATGTCGGAAACAACAGCTTCCAGCCTTCTTTTATAAATGATGGATGGAAGCTGTCGTGTCCGACATCGGAAAGTTTCCGTCAACTGTGAATACCCCAACTGATATTGTCAATAGAACCAATGCAATGCCACAAACTGACCGTGCATTGACAAGTGACTGTGGCTTTGTTAGCCTTCATTACATTTTAATATAATTTGAACATCTTTAGTGAAGATTTCATTGGCTATCTCCAATTGTGTATAACAAATATTTTCAAACGCCATCCCCCTGGCCCCATCCGCCGGTCCATAGTTATCAAATGTGTTGAATTGTATATGCGGTGCGTTGACCGCCAAATTCCAAGGCGACTTTTAGATAAGGCATGGAGCAAGAATTCGCATGCATAATGCTAAATAATACATCCCAACTAAGAAACTATATATATTCACGACTAAAGCCCTTGCTGGTTCAGCAGTACCCATAGATCTGTACACAGTCCTAATAGTTAGGTACACTCTGGTGACTCTGGTAGAGTGGTCAATAAGAAAGGGTACCTACCCTTTCACGCGGTATCTATTTTCTCTGACTGCCGTCATTTTGACGCGCCATTCGGACCACTTGAATGGCGGTGTTCATTTCGTCGGTTCATGGGTGGTTTTTATTAGACTCTGGTGCACAACACTCTATAGGGCTTTCTCCTCTACTATACTAAGTGATAATTTTTAGATTTATAAAAATTGTATTTTTCCCATCTCGTGCGTGACAGGTGGGTGCTACATAACATTATAATACTGAGGATTGTATCAGCTAGGTCGAAATGACGTACCTAGTGGCTCCTGTCCATTTAAATTATGTACTACTTCAGCTGTGATTACCGTAATTCAATTTTAATACCTGCAATTTGCTAAAATTTATTGGTAAGCGTTTTATTTATTCTATCTAGCAATTACTGTGGTAACGGACAATGAACAACTGAATTTGAAGAGAAAAACTATCGGTAGACTACTGCTGAGTATTTTTCGATTGACCTACTCGTAACTGCGGCGCAGCTTCTCGAGCGACAACATCGAACAAATTTGTAGGCACCTCTACCTCAACTGTTCTAGAAACTTTATCTACATGATGCGGCATTTACAAAGCAATAAATTACATTAATAAACCTTACATTATTCAATTACTACTTATGAATCTGACGTCTTGCCGGCCCATCTCAATGGTCATGATACATTTTAATGTCCCCATAATATCAATTGTAAAACGCTTCTAGAAACATTTCCTTGCGGAGTCAATGCCATAGTTGAGTGGCCTCTTACCCTACGTACCCAAGTTCGACTCCCGCCATGACCTGTATAATATCAAGCCAATTATACAATAAAAATATGTGTATTCAATGTAAATGCCTATTTTTCCATATATTTTTGATTCCGAGATTCATTTTGGAATATTTGAAGTGATTTTTAAAGTTGATCGTTGTATATTGAATATATGTGTTATGGTATCTTCTATCTGTCTGGTTGTCGGTTGACTGGGGCCAAGGCCGATGAACCCTGCTGTTGCATTTTAATCGCAGTATACATGTGCGTTCGGGAGGTCTACATAATTTATCGGTAGGTTGTTAAACCTGGATAACTAACTAGCTAGTGTACTCCTACATTAACGTGACAAAGCTTTGGCTACTTATAGCAGTTAATTAAGTATCTTACAAAGTTAGCGCTCTACAGGTGAGCGCAAAAACGCTCCCATAACTGCATTACGAAGTTCCAGAGCGCTAAAAGCACATACGGCGGATGACTGCAGAAATTACCCAAACACTGTATTACGCAGATGTGGGAGGAAACACGAAATTAGCGCTCGCTAAAATCCTTTGATGTGTGCTGTAAGACCGCCGGCCCAGCTATCGAGCTACGTTAGATTCACGTATTACGATGAGCGCGTCCGTAGTCAAAGCTTCGTGACGATAAACGCTAATATGGGAGTACCGTGAGATTATCAATCCACTGATACCGTGTCGATGACGTGATCCTCAATGTGTAAACGCGGTAATCTTCTGCAAAATGGAGCAATCTTGATTTCTAAATATTCTAAATTATTTGATAAGTGGCAGATGGACGGCGCTATACGAAAAAAAGGCAGCTGCTAGTTAATCTTCTTCATTTTATATTTATTTTCGTCGCTGTTGTAAATTAAACTTTGTCTTTATTGGTCTATGTTCCACTGATCGTCGCTGCAGCTAGCGAGATCATCGTCCAAAACTACCTTAGTCTTAATCGTTTTGAGAGTTGCTTGCGTCGCTCCACTACTCCAGCAAAACTCCTTCACCTAAATATTTGTCGGTGTCGCGCCTTAAATTGATCTTGACACCGTATATTGATTCAGGACCATAAATAAAGGTCGCCATTGTTCCAGTCTTTCATATATATTAAACCCCACAAATGAACTACACAATAGATTCCTTTCGACTTTACAATCAAAATCCTATTTAGGCGCGATAAACGCACCAACGTAAGCACGCAATCAATTATCCGGCTTGCACGTGTTAACATAATGGTAAAGGATAATCACCTCTATAGCCAATGGTACAAGATTTATGTGAATTGTAAGGTTTTTGGAAATAAGGGTACCATGTGAATGGGCGTCACTGACGCTTCTTCCCCATTTTGACTAAAGCCGTATCGGATGAACAATTTTCTTCACTCGGTAACATGAGGTCGTATATTCACTTTACTGGGCGATGTTTATGCAGTAAGCTGCAGAAATTATAATTATGCAATAAATTTAAGACCACACGGATCTACTTGCTTATCAGTATTGGAGATTACAGAACTAGATATTATTGTCAGAACGCTCTACTCTGAACCCTGTTAGCTTAGTGGAAAGGTGCAAAAATAATAATAAAGGAATACCCTAATTACTGATAAATGCTCTCGTTCATATAACATTTACAGTGGCTTTAGAGTTGACTGATATGTAAAAAAATTGTGTATGCGGACTTGACCAAATGCTCATTTTGAAGAGACATTCTGCAATTCAAATCGTGATAATAAACGCATGTTCCTATGACGGCGTGTTGCACAACAATTTTACAATCTAAAATTTTGACACATCCCGTATTGCACAACATTTAATCCAAGTGGTCGCTTTATACAAATGAAGGTCCCATGTGAGCTGGCATCATCGTCTCCCCTATTTGATTAAAGCGCGTTCACAATCGCAGAGTCGGCGTTCGAGGGTCGTTCGGTGGCGCCCTCTGAATTGTCAGCGATAATTTAATGGAGTTCCCGGCTGGGATAATGTGTTACATAATATCCTTTGTGTTGACCGAAAGTATTTCTATGTTTTGCAACAAGTATCTAATCTATATATATATAACTCAAAGGTGACTGACTGACTGACATAGCGATCTATCACCGCACAGCCCCAACCACTGGACGGATCGGGCTGAAATTTGGCATGCAGGTAGATGTTATGACGTAGGCATCCGCTAAGAAAGGATTTTGATTAATTCTACCCCCAAGGGGATAAAATAGGGGATGAATAATCCCGAAATTTTTGTTAAGTTAAATTACACGCGTACGAAGTCGCGGGCACAGCTAGTTATAGATAAAAATAGCAAATGTTGGAGAATCTTTTCTATAAGCAATGAATAATGTTTTGTGTATTTGTAAATAGTATAAGTTTGAAAAAAAATACATTGGAGAATGAAGTCCCTTCTGAATGAAAACTTTAAGGCGTAAATTATTTCGTGCGTTGATTAATATAGAAAGGCCAAGAGGCTTGCAAGTATTCGCTGGAGATAGCACATTTTACGTTTAAAAATACACTTAGAAGAATTATACGGATGCATCAACCAAAATGCCACTTTAAAAACACAATTACTTAACAACGTCGCTCTCTCCGTGTATGCCCCATATATCGTATCGTCGCAAAAATATCCGACAAAAGGGAAATAATTTCGTGATACACGTTAGCAAATGAAAAAAGTCTCGCGGCGGCCATCCATCACGAGAAACGCACGAAAGCTTTTAGCAGCGAGTGTGTACAAACCGGCGCGGTGCGCGGGTGGCGCGCGTCGAGCGGGTCGTGTCGTGCATGTCGTGCGTGTCGTGCGGCTAAGCGACACGTGTGCAATTCGTCTCAATGCGACTATTTGGGTAGATAATTGTAGAACAAATATTGTACTGAGCATATTGTAATAAGTCATAACAGAGCTACTATGTTAGAAATAAAATGTAAAAATACGTACCTATATCAATTTGACCGACCTCACATTTTTAAATGAATTTATTACAGTGATTTATATCACCGCTTTATTTCTGTGCGATTGGAGGAAATACCACCATAACCCATCTAATAATAAACTTATGCGTTGAGCTAACTTTCACGTGTACCTAAATATGTTGCATTTAGGTAGTTACTACTAAGTAGGTACATTCAAATTTCGCGCAAAGTGCATTTTAAATTTTGTCAACTGATTTATAGGTGACGGGCGCTATGTAGGTATAAAACATGATGACTTTTTACCGTATCCCAAGACTACGTATGTAACTAATATCAATCAATCCTCTTCTTCCAACACGAGATTTAACCCAGTAGCAAAACATAAACTCAAACTGGCAGGTATATTTAAATAATTACACACATATACAGTAATTTATTATCAATAATCCCACCTGCGGCACATCAAAGCCAGCCCATTGTCTACCGCCTGCGATCGTATTACACGATTACGAGGCACATCAAACGCGGCGCGTAATTAATTACAATTACACTGTAACACCGAAGCCTGTGGCGTTTTATCGATAGCTAAGCTTGCCCGCGACTTCGTCCGCGTGTTATTTAACTTAACAAAAATTCCGGGATTATTCATCCCCTATTTTATCCCCTTGGGGGTAGAATTAATCAAAATCCTTTCTTAGCGGATGCCTACGTCATAACATCTACCTGCATGCCAAATTTCAGCCCGATCCGTCCAGTGGCTTGGCCTTTGCGTTGGTCAGTCAGTCACCTTTGAGTTATATATATTTACATTAAACGTGGAACAATAATAGCGGAGCTCAGTTCACAGCGCAAGGTTGTGGGCCGGAACAAAGCAAACCTGGAAAAGGCTTGACAGTAGGCATGAGCATAGCACGTCAGAGTTTTATGTCGTAAATTCCATACGCTTTTATAATAATGTTTCGTCCACAAATTGACTTGAAATAAATAGCAAAGTTAATCACGGGACTGCCATACAACTAAAAGTAAATAATGTTAACCTTTCAATAGAACAAAGTAAATAAAGGTAACATATTGAGTCTTGTGAAAACACAGTAACAATGGTCTACAATACATAACAAAGAATTTGAAATAAAGTTCAGTGGTGAAGCGGAGTGCATCGACCCCGGCGCACCTGGGGTACTCACCCTGCGAGCCAGGGCTGCCACCTGCAATGGTACTTTTTACATAGCATAGGCACCGCACAAGAGAAAAGTTATCAATTCAAATCAATTACATTTTCTCAGATTTCCAAATTTAATACCTCTTGGCCTACACTGCCGACAGATCTATCAGATCCAAGATTTCAAGACAAAGCTAGACTACTAGATTTAGAGACTAGTTTTCAGAATGTTTAGGCATCTAATTGCCCCATTGGTTTTTACTCTAAGAATTAGGTACACAACAACTCTTATATAGTTTGGAAGTTATACTCATATGACAGATATTCAAGAGCTCGCTAAGCTGCTCTTCATGGTTGCCAAACGGCTGTTAAAGTCAAGTAAACTCTCTAAAGCACAGAGGAGAATCCACATGTTAAATGACTCGTGCTATCTTAATATATTTAACATCACCTTCACATCTTCTAATCGACACATAAATCTTGTCGAAAAATAAGAGAATTAAAGCAATCAGTCTTCTGGCAGCCCTACGCAGCACAAGTGTCCACGTTATCAATAAAACAGTATTCATAAAAAGCGCATTGACAAAATGTATGGGTCCCTCGGATTAATGGCATACTAAGCGCATTCATCACATTCAAATTGGGGCAGTTTATACGTGAGGTACTATGAATCTTGACGGGGCGGTCAGAGGTCATTATACGGGGCTTTGAACGTATGGGGTGTGTGTGAAAAACGCTAGAAATGTTGTATCGGAATTACGAATTTATGTTCGTAACGTTGCTATCGCACTATAGTCCACTATATGTATGTATGTTTATTTCGATTTTCTCACAATGAATATAGAATGAACCCCTTGCTTATTAGGACTGACCATATAGCTAATCACAATAGCTATTAATAAAATATAAGTACCATTTGAAAAACTTTCAGAATACAAAAATATTAAGGTTATTCAAGAAAAACTATCAATAACACAAAGAGATACCTACCCAGTAAAGTTTACATACAAAGAGCTGTCAGACTAGGTTCAACGCACTCTCTAACACTTTATTATGCACAACATTTCACTAAAATGGGTCGGAGCAGTGATTTGTACAATGTCGCATTAGTGACTGCAGCTATTCGATGCATACAAATGTTTCTTACAAAATGTTGATGAACAGATTGTGTAGGTACAATGCAATTTGTAAGGCGTAAGGTAGGTATAGTAGTAGTAAGAAGTTCAACTGACATCACTCCTTCGTAAGAAATTAATATCGTTTATAAAGACTGAAAAGCCACAATAATGAGTCCCCCTGTAAATGAAGAAGTACCTCTACACGGCTCACCGCTGCTGACAGCCGAGCATTGTTATTTTGCACGTGGCACACCCAATACACTTTCCCATGGCAACCCTTTATTTGGAACTTATAATAGGTACACTCGACTCGAGCCTTTGTAGTAATTCTCTGGACGCAATTACGCACGTAGCGTAATAACACAGTCATGTCGCGAGTTTTTAATAATCTTTCGTAATAGTCAACCTATTATTTGATTCGTTTTTGGAAAGTCAGCCGTAAGGTATAATTGTTGAGGACTATTTACTTACACCATCGTCGAATCTTGACCGAACTAAAGATATAAGATTACAACTAAGTACCTATTTCTCATGGAAATGTAACGTACCTAAAAATTACGAACGGCCTTACAGTATTATAGAAGAAAAATTTAATATAGTTTAGTGTATGGTTTCATTATTCTTACGGTTTCGAACCAATCAGAACTCCATCGCTGTAAACTTGTGCTGCAGCATAGCTAAGGATACCCATTATAAACTCTGGTGTTAGTAATTTCTGGTGATCTTTGAGTGCTAAAACGGTATTTTGCTCTAAAAGTGCATGCCGTAAGTATATGGCCGATAACCTGAGATTCCTCAGCCGGCAGTCGGATATGATGCTGATCCTGGAGCGCGAGTCAGCCACGTCCAGCGCTGGAAGCGAGCCCTTGGATCTACCCAGCACACTGTCAACAACATCCTCATATTACAAGCGTGGTCATTCCGACAGATGTCACACTCGTGACGAGAAGTCAGAAAGAAGCCTATAAAATCTGAAAACTGGTTTATCGCTCAGTTCCTACGGCCGGGTCTCAGAAGGCAGAACGCAAGTCCCTTCTCATACACATCAGCAAACCAGCCAAATCAAGGTAGGCTACCATCGCAAATTGCTGAAATCCAAAATAATATTTCTTCTTTAAGCCTGTATCTATTCAATGCGGGGTCCTGGACCTGGCTGGTTGTGTGCCTCCCTCCCTCTGTCTCCTACTAGGCCGCAACTCTACCATTTTGGTAGCAAAATTCGACATTACCAAGGCAGAAGATGACTAACCAATATAATTAGGCCAAATATAATATGCGCCTGCTGTGTTGGTAAAAGGAGTGTAGGCTACTGTTGCCTTGTTCCTTAAGTGAAATAGTGACTCAATGGTTACCTGGCTCTACTGTAGCCTTTCATCTTATCAGTGAGGCGGCGCCGCGGGCGGTTGACAGTGGAGTCGCCAGCACCGTGCAGAGAACCGTCCATGGGCGAAGTGGTCTTAAGAGCGCTGTGTGTAGAGCCCTGGGTGATGAACGAGACAGACAGAAATTAAAGAGCAAAAATCATAATGGACTGGTTACGCCAGAATAGAACACATAACATTTCTAAAAACAAAAATAAAAATTATTTCGGATACCTTGGACATTCCCTCGGTGCTGTAGTCAGTGACCTTCTGCAGCACTTCGCTCTCGGTGCCTAGATTGTCTTCTGAGGATTGGGAGGTGCGGCTGTCGCTCTTCTCCTGACTGTAGGTCCACAATCCACTCTTCTGAGCAGATATTGCTTGAGGAGTCTTGAGATCCTGATAACGCAAAATCACCGTCAACTACCTTCTATCTTCGTAAACAGACTGAGATATATCATTATGTTAAGTACTAGAACTCTGTATTATCAGTCAACCGTTACTAGTCTTGATGATGCATCAAGAAAATGACGGCCTGTCCATTCCATAAAGTTACCCCAAAATGAAAAACCAAATTAGGACCAAAGCAAAAAATACAAGTTGGTAAAGCTTAGGTATGCTTACATCATCAGGCTTTTCGTCGTCGCCATACAACATCACCTTTCCGGGAAACCTTGCGGAAAATGAGACACATAAGTACCTACTTAAGAAAGGTACTATCATTATTTTGAAAAAACATAAATACCTATTCTTAGCAGTTGGTAGTAGGTAATGGTTAATTGGCTAGTTTATTATGATTTAAGCAATATTATGGTATATTGGTAGCCAATCCCAATACGATTGGGAAGACTCGCAAGCAGTTAAAAACTGATGGCATATCACTGATATGCCATCAGTGATTAGACCTAAATCGTTGATGGTTGCACAGGAAAATGATTTCAATTAGTTTTATCAACACTTACGTAGGTAACACATAAGTTATCTTAAACTTTTTGGGAATTCGGCCGCAAGGTAACCTGATGTAATAGTCCCTAGTAAATCTATTTACCAGTACTCCGACGGTATCTCCTCCACAACAGGGACGTCCAAGGAACTAGCGCTCGGCCATTTCTGCAGAACCTCTTCAGGAGTGTCCTCTACTACGGTCAGGTTTTGGCTGCACCAGGTGTCTTTCGGCGAGGGATCGGGGATTTCGTCCGGTATCCAGGACTCGAGCCGTTTGGGGATGAAACATGGAGGGTACGCACTGGGCTCCTCGCCGGGGTCGTGCCGGTAGAACTGCCTTCAGTAATAAACAAATAGCTAGGATCGGTAAATTCAAGTTTTATTCTGTGGCAGATAACTACGTACAATCGCCGTCACGAAAAAATCACGTCGTTCGCAGTTTTTGCGCTGAGCGTCGCGAGGTCGGACGCTTGAAGCGCCCAGTGTACCCTTAAGAAGGCGTCTGACTCGTGACCGCAGATTTAGGAATAGAATATTCAATAGTCTACACGTAAACACGCCTGTATACGAAGGGCTACGCAGTGGTCCATTACAGTACCTACACTACACCAAAATTTCGACAAAGGTGTTTTGGTCCCTTGGTAGATAATAGGGGATAAGTAATCCTTTTGACATTATATTTACGGGCACATTCCTCTTCAATAGGAGGGAGATTCAGACCACGCTGGTCCAGTGCTAGATCGCGGACCTCCTAGTGTTTGTAAAATCTAAGACATGCAGGTTTCCTCGCGATGTAAAGGTTGAGAGGTTATAAATTTACCAATCTATTAGCTTCAGCCAGGCCTGCGCGGCGCAATGTGCCGTGAATAGCGCGTTCTGCTTCTCCATGTAGTCGTGGTAGCCGATCTTGAGCGCGTCATCCAAGATCTCTTCACGGATTTCGAACACTATCAGCTCGTTCTCTTCTTTTTGGAGGATTTCCGCCCTGGTGTAGGTACAATAGAATGGCGGGTAGGTAGGTAGTCTTGGCTTAAGAAGGAAACTCCCCATAAAGTAATTGATATCGCTCGCTATGTACCCAACTACCTAACTTTACCTATACCTATTAAACTATGTACCTACCTAATTAGTAGGTACCTTACCGTGTTTCGCCGCAAAAGCACTAAAATGGGTGGGTAAGTAATTTACCTACGTACTACTTACCTACTTAGATAAATAATTCCAGTGTATAATACTTAGGTACTTATTTATTTTGGCAAGTAAGTCCTTACCAAGTTCGTTCAGGCACATCCTTTGGCAACGCAACCAGGGTTCTCTGATCATCGAATATTTGCAGCTTCCGACCGCGACGGGATATCCTATATTTATTGTAAGCCATTCCGTAAAACACCTCCAATTGAGATTCCACCAAAGTTATTAGCTACTTAGGTATAACAAAAATAAAGATTAATTAATACTGTTATTAAAACTTTTATTACAGTCGAACCATGATGAATAATAATCAAAAAAAAATTATAAAACGCTTCGAAATTTGGCGTATAATCTACGAATTTTACGAAGTATACGAAAAATAATAGACTAAAAAAGCAAAGAGAACACCTAACTACAAGAAAAAGTGTAAGTATGTATAACACAGAGGTTTAATGTAAAAGCACCAACAAAGAGAATACCTATAAACCTTCTTTTATAGGTACCTACCTACATTAACCACTCCCGCTCCAACGTCATAATACGCTCAATGTGTCAAGCCTCGCTGTCACTTTGCCTGCCCGCGGTGGTAAATGTCATGACTCGTAAAATACCCTCTCATTCAAATTCTATTGCTATTATCGTCTTTCTGATGACTGTTTTAGTTTCTTGGACAAATTGGCTTTATGTTACAGAATAAACAATCATTTTATTACATCTCATGAATTATAAATCATCTGTTGAAGTCAGAGTACGGGATAAAATTGCATTTTTGTTGTATTATGTAGGTTTCTGAAATAATCACAGTACTAATTGACACGAAATTTAGATTTATTATAATGAATATACATACAAGTAATCAAACAACAGCATTTTTTTACATATCTTATCGAAGAGATTTATAATAATCGAACTCAAAGTACACAGTGCGCGCGGCCGCGCTTATGCAATTGCGTAGTTCAACGCATGAATGTTTATATCGTAATCAGAGTCTTGACGTGTTGTGTATAAGATAAAATATTATAAGAATACTCTGCAAACACTTATGATCTAATTTCCATACATTATTTGTAGAAATATACCACTTTTATTCACTAAATTCCGCGATTTCTGGCACAAGGGAACAAATCGAAGGATATTTTTGACAGCTGTTATTTTCCATTATCACCCGTTATTGGAACTTGCAAAATGTAAAACATAAATCAAAACAATATTGCTCTTCTAATGTAATACACTCTTGCTGACGTTTTATAGAAATAAACAATGATATGGCCCTTCTAAGGTGACCCTTTTTTTGTTATGGTTTTGATGTTTTGATGTCGAACACTCATACACTCCGTAGTGATGGGGGGCGCGCCGCTACGATACTTGTCGATAAGCTGACTGTACGAAAGAGCGTTTCTGAACCTACTAATGAATAAATTATATTGTACATTTATAAAAGTATTTGTTTTGCGTACTAGGGCTTGCATTTTCAGTATTCCAATAATAAGGGAGGCTTTATTCGAATATTCGACTATTCAATTTATAATATTATATATTTTTGATGATCATATTTTAGCTAATATTTATTAAAACATATAATAATAGTTTATCATTGATGGTACAATGTCATTAGTTATTCCTGCGTCTACTACTAATATATCGACAATGGAGTGGTTTAAAATGTCAATCTAAATGCTAAAGGCGATTGAAGGCACTATGGAGTTAAGAATTAGACTTAGATTTTCTGTGTATTTTTTCGTGATAATATTATATTTTTTGTTAATTTGTATAATATGAACAAAAATATAAGGTTTTCATTCAGGTTACCTATTTTCTCCGACGAACGGCTTAGGTGTAAATTACGATTAAACTCTTTTTTTAATTCATTAAAAATGTTTACAATACTTTTATGTAACTTCAGTGTGCGTGAGTTCGTAATTGTTCTCCTACTAAACGGCTTGACCTACTTTTCTAAATGACGTGCATAAGTAGACCAGTTCATAAACTGTAATATGTTTGTTGATATAATATCTTAGATCCTATTGCTCACAGTTTGATTTGAGAAGGAATCGAAGTTGAAATCTGCTAAACATTTTTAGTTCGGGCTGTATTTACTAATATATAAGCCCTCTTCATATTGAATTATCCTGATTGACTGACTGACTGACTGACTCAATGAACACAAAATTTTGACTATATTTTATAACTTAGGTACCTAGGCAATAACAAACGATTTTTGAAATTTTTTGCACTTAGGGGCAACATGGCAGTTTATTTAAAAATCTAATGTATTTCGAATTGTTGTAAAAGTGTGTAAAGTTTATATGCTCACATATTTGCACAAATGTACCTATACATTTTACACATTCAGTATTATTCGAATACTGAAAATGGCCGAATATTCGGGGTATTCGGTTGTGGGCAGAAGCTAGTGCCTAACAAAGTTGTCTGTGACTTGAAACTTTTACTTAAATTCAATAAAATATATTTTTTTTCACACATTTCCTGTTTTTTTCGTATAGAGTTAATAAATATACAAGGCATTATTCACTTATCATGTTAAAGTTATTATTATAATAAATAAACAACAATATTCTCAAATATTTACATATTCATTTTTGCTACTATTTGAATAATTCGAATACCATCTTAAAAATGTCTAATATTCGAATATCTAAAATCATCGAATATTTGCAAGCCCTAGTATTGACTCGCGGGCGGCAGAGCTGGAAGGACCTGGCGAACCTAGCGCCAAGGAGGTGGAGGCGGATCTGTAAAATAAAAAAGTAAATGTAGGGCGATTTGAAATAATGAACACAATTAACAATTAGTTTACACAATAATTCAAAAGTAATAAATAAAAGCACAAAAATACTAAACTATTCAAATATACTTACATTTTGACCTGGTGGAGCCAACTCGTACCCCTCCGCCTCCTCCAGGTTTTCAAAATATACCGCCTCGACGTCGAGGTACTAGGGTTCCTCGAACTCACTGCCCTCCGAGTCGCGAGTCCGCTAGGAGGCTTAGAATGTGCTCCGGCACCACGAGTTCCCCCACATTCCAATTGGGCATTTCCTAAAATACATAAAAGACGGTAATGAAAATATAAATAGTAGTAGGTGTCATTGTTTTTTTCCACATATTATTGAATCACTAGCTGAGCCCGCGACTTCGTCCGCGTGGAATTTAACTCAACAAAATAGCCCTCTCGCGCATTATGAGCCCGCGCAACAGGACCCATTTTTTAAAATTTTGTTTTTCTAACATAAAAGTAGCCTCAGTTACTGTTTATAACATCAGATATCTACCAGTGAAAGTCCCGTCAAAATCGGTCCAGCCGTTTCGGAGATACTCTTTAATTTCATGTGTTTTTATTTTTTGACGCGGAACCCTAATTATTTTTCTAAAATTAAAGTAGCCTAAGTTACTTTTTATAACGTCAGCTATCTGCCAGTGAGAGTCCCGTCAAAATCAGTCCAGCCGTTTCGGAGATTACCCGGTACAAACACACAATTTTTTTAAATTGCGTTTTTGCTTTAGGTGTCGTATGTACTTTCATATGCATTTAGTGAAAAGTTCTTATTTTGATATTACAAACAGACACTCCAATTTTATTTATTTGTATAGATTACATTACTATTCAAATAAATCCGAGAATCAAAATAATCGTTTATCGATAATTTTATCGACATGACCACGCACTACTGGGTTAGCTCAATACAATGGCTGACACACGCGGAAATGTCACTATTGGAACTATTGACTTTAGGAACTAAAAGTCAATTACTTACTTTTTATAAACTTTAAATTGGAATTGGATATTTGTACACAAAACTGTTGAAATCTACCAAATATTATTGAAAATATGAATAATAACTAGTTATTACGCTATTATGTACATCATAAAGCCACTAATTTGTAGCAACTCAATAAAAAAAAACATTCAAAGTGTGGCAGAATTTCTGCCGAACTCGTACAACATTAGAATTGTTGGTTTAAAAAACACGTTTTCTGGCATTGTTTTATCAAAACTAATATCTGAGTACTTGAAATAAACACTTATAATGAAAATAAAGCCACTTACCGGTAAAAAAACACAAATTCACACCACAGAGTATACAAGGGTATATAGTAGATTCACACTAAAAGAGAGTCATTAGCGGGAGGCCGTGACAATTTTACGCGCGCGAAATGACTGAAGAATGAAACTTGATTTCTGGCCGATCACAAGCCACGATATTTCTTTTATAGCTAATTATGGTCGTGGAAAATCATGCCACATCAGAACCAATTTGTTTCAAGCCAAAATACATCATAATATCTAACTAGAAAATTGAATA
The DNA here is from genome assembly GCA_918843915.1 of Notodonta ziczac. Classification (NCBI taxonomy): domain Eukaryota; kingdom Metazoa; phylum Arthropoda; class Insecta; order Lepidoptera; family Notodontidae; genus Notodonta; species Notodonta ziczac. Next base: position 545,769 of record OU974053.1, read on the forward strand.
TTGAAAGCTTGTCCAGCCGACACCAATTGGTGTCGGCGAGGCTCAACGGTATGGGCGCTAAGACACCAATTGGTGTCCGTGAGGCTCACCACGTTAAAACAAGAAGATGATATCTTCTTGCATTGAAAGTTCCAAAGTGCAGTAAGTAAAAAATAAAAATCCGTATTCCTATGAAATAAGGAAATCGATGAAGTAGATTATTATAATCAACCAAATACCTACATCCAGAGAGGTGTTAACTAAAAGGTCTAAGCCTACATCCAACTATAATTTCAGCAAGCGCACGCATAATGTCCCCGCTCGTTATCAATACTTTCCAAATTATTATCAGTTACTAGATACTGGATTATTCGCCTAGGCAATGCATCAACTTTATATAACATTAATTATTTTACGACAAACAACACTGATTTTGCTTTACAAACTGTAAACGAAAACAAAAAGCGGCCAGAAACAAAATTTGTTAGTCCATAAACAAGACTTGACGTATGACAATTGTTTGAAAAAAGTGACAAAAACCGAGCGCAAATTACAAATTACGAAATTTATAACAACGTTGATATTTATAGTGCAAAATGGTGATCATTTACATGAATTAGCAAAGTGTACATCGTATCGAACGCTAAATAATGAGTGTATATTTTCTCTAGTTTCGACTTTAACGTTTGATAATAATTTAAAATGTATACTTTGAAAGGTATCTTCCCCGAGCCAAGTAAGTTCCGTTGGATTTTAATTTCGAGACCTAGCTAGCGAATTGTAGTTGTCATGGCCATCCGATTATTTGTAGTCAATTCGTTGCTAGGGCGAAGGGTAGTGAATATAAAATACTGTCAAATCAAACAATGATGACTTAATTTTGAAAGTGTACTTACATTTTTTTTTTGAGTTAGGCATATTATGGGTTCTCTTACCTACCCATTGTTTGAGTTTTCTAAATGCTCATATTATATCAAATAATACATAATATTTCTGAAGATTATTAAAATGTTGAATGTAAAATGTTTCAGAGAAAGAACAAAAAAAGAATTTCATCAGGGAAAATATGAAGCAACTGAAATACATACAGAGTAAATCGCCTAAAGAGCCTAAATATACCACAAAAAATGTCCATCCGCCGCGGCTGACGAACCCTATAGCAGCAGGGAGCACCCTCGGCCAGGTCAAGTCCTCGCCCTCCAACAAAAGTGGGAAAACACCATTGAACATCAGCAAGACAAGTTCTACCAACACACGGAAAAAGGTCACAGACATACGAATAAAGAAAGGTGACATGGCAGAGTTCCTGAAACGGAAAGAGTTGAGGCAGTTAAAGCCAGCGGATGACGCTGCCGATGATGATGTAAAGTCTTCTGAATCATCAGGACGTCTCCGAGATATCGGCTGTCAAACGATAGAGAGTAATCTTGCTGAAAGGTTGAATGATAGTGCAAAGTTGACTGTGCTGTATCCTAAGAAAGAAGAAGATGCTGAATCTAAGATGAAGGCCAGTGGAGACACAGGGCACCATAGAAGCCCACTACCATCAGGTCAGACTCCTCGCCGAGCTGGAGATGAGCTGCTAGAAACTGAGAGAAATCGCAGTCGGTTGAACGCTATATTGGAGAGGAAAGATAACATGAAGGATCCATACCTACCATCAGGTAATCTACGGTATATTTATATATTTGTCTCCTAGTCCATACTAGATACCTAAATTAATGACTAAGATACTGTTGAAGTCTTTTCAAATGATCACTCCATTTTCCTACTGTAATTATTATGAGGTGATCATATCAAAATTCTGTTCCTCCTATACATTTGCATTTATTATAATAACATTCAAGCTTATTTTGTTTGTCAGGTTACCAGAAAGGCGTGTTGCCCAAGTACCTGCGCGAACGCAAGGAGCAAGGCCCCAAGGAGGCGGATGGTACGAAGGCGGACGACGACGGCGCTATCTGCCCGCCGGGTCATGTCACCCTGCCCGACAACGAGCGGAAGGAGACACTCAGGATGCTTAGAAATAGTGAGAACATAGCCTAAATAACATTCATCAGAGATTGTAGATCAGTTGGTGCAAGGGTGGCATACAGAAACCATCATATTTCATGATCCACACAACCTTCACTGACAATGTATTTGAGAATATAATTTTGTAAAATAATATTCCACATGGTTATTATTATACCATGTTCCGTGGGCCCATAACATGACAATACTACGAACATTTTCAACAACACAGGACAAGTTTCTCTAAGTATTGTGTTGTTTCTATTACACTCGTATGAACAAAGAGAATATCAGGTCCCTTGAATTTCAGTCTGAAGACTTTACATGGTATTATGTTTCCACAGGTTTTGCAGAATTAGTAAGTGAACTGAACAAACTGCCAGTTAAGACTGACACTCTGAAAATGCGCAACAGGAAGATGGAGTTGGAGAAGCAGCTCGCCAAGCTGGAGGAGGGGATCAAGGTGTTCTCTCGGCCCAAGGTATTCGTCAAGATTGGAGAATGAGGGATTGTCTCGTGTCAAAGTTAGGTAGAGAGTAAATTTTTGGTAACTAATATGGGAGTGGCTGTTGACTTTGTGAATATAAGACTTGTTCCCCCAAAAGTTTTGAACGTACTTATAGGACCGGTTAAACTATGAATCAATCTTACATGTCCTATTGTTAATCTGTGCTGATCTACTGCAAAAGCCTCTTATATTGTGTACCATTGGTCATTCCACTGGAAATAATCAAGGTTTCAGTGTTTTTTTTTTATGTCAATTGCAGTGATGACATCCAAGAATTAGCTACATATACATTCAAGAATGTAATGAGTTCATACCAGTACCCAGGATAGGTCTTGCTTAAGGCTTACTCTATCAATGTGCTTGTATGCTGTCTCCAAAACTACAGTTATCAAGTTATTGCTGTAATATATGAATTCATTGTGTAATATGAATTGTCTATTCTCAAAGGTGACACCACACCCTGTAATTAATTGATTCCGTCCTTGCCAATTCTAAATTGTGTGTAACAAATGTTGTTATTGTATTTAACAAATATTGTATTTTAAATGTGGCCCAAATTTAAGTGATCTCGCTCAGTTAAGTTAATCCGACGTCGTCGTAATTAGTATTAATTATTGTATGTTATTCCATTGTTGTAACTAATATAATTAGATATGTTTGTATGGTTTACAGTGTTTCTATAACTTCTTTTGGAGATTAAAATACAATTATTTGTGTTTTAGTAGATTTGATTCTTTAAAGAAAAAGTGTTTTCTTTATCAACAGAAATTATATTTCTATAGACTACTAAATTTCCATGGAAACTAAAATGTATTGTAAAGTAACATGATTTTAAATCATGTTAACATACACTAACTACAAAACAATTATAATATAATATTTGCACTTTGAGACACTTTGGAGTAAACATATTTATCACTGACTAGTCTGGGCTAAAAACAAAATATGTATATTCAAAAATAAAACTGTTATATTAGGAGTTAGGAGGAACTTTCTATCTGGGGTCCTAATGGTTGCTAGGTACCCATAGGTGAACCCTAAGCCCAGACATGAAAAATAACAACCCTTCGCTGTCTGTGCCACACCAAGTGACCACAATGATAGCCACAAACTGTTGTCTTTCAGTCTACCCTTAAATATCACAGTTTCCTAACATGTTCGAATAAATAGTTGTTGAATATTATTGGCCCTCTTCTGTACAGTGCTTCTTCATCTTGGTGCCATCTGTAGAATGAGAAATCAGGAAAGAAGAATTTTATTTCTCTTTCTGCTGATGTTGGAGAATCTGGAATTTAAAATTAAATGTTTAGGATTGAAATGGTCTCAGTGTACTTACTAAAGGTTTCATGGTAAAGTGTTTCAAGTTGCTTCTTCTTATGGCCCGCCCAGTGTCATAGGTATTTCACCACTGTCAAGTAACAAATAGCAATAACAAACACAAAATGTGATTGTCCACTTTGGTAAATCAAAATTTACTTATAAAATGTTTTAAATAGGTTTTCATCTTTAAGCTCCATTAAAAAACAAGATTTCATTTCACTAATCACTTTCATATTGAAACCCAGGGCAAAGGTTACTTTATAATAAATACCACATATTGTTTACCTGATCCATGAGCCACATTTCTAGTGTCAGAGATGCCGAACATGCCTCTCAAGCAGTATGGGTTCTGAAACTGGGCCTTGTACACGCTGGTAGGGCCTAGCATTCGGCGCCACATCTCTATCGCATTTGTGTGTCCCAATACATGTAAGTCTATTGAACCACTGCAATTAAAAACAAAACTATTTGAGGAAAGGGTAGGTACATGCACCTTACAATACAATTTGCCAGAGCGCGTAGGCCTAACCTTAGGTATTTCCTAAAAAATGTACATACCTCGTCATAAATGTTACTAAGCGATTATAAAAGAATTTTCCCACATGTTCCTTATAGAAATTACCAGCAGCCTCCTTGTCTAAAGAAACCCTTTTCGTTTTAACAACAACAAATTTATTCTTCAAAATGTTTCTAATGTAAGATACTGCTATAGGATTCTTTATTGCGTGCGGTTTTATTATTGCTAATGTAAGTTCTAACTTCTGCATTTCGTCAAGTTAACTATATTTCCAATTTTTAGTCATAATTTCACTGGAAATGTTTATTCGTTTAGATTTTTTAATTTTTGGGACCAGATGTGCTGTCATCTGTAACTGACAGCTACAGGCTAGGCCATAAGCAATAAATCAGTCCTGGAAATATTTATTGAAGTTTTTTGGTTTTTCCAGCGCTATCCTCCATGACTACCACAGGAAAAGCCGCCCGTGACAACAACGACAGAAAATATTTACTTTTCATTCACACTTGCTGTTTTATCATAATCTTCATTTTGCTACGAGTGAGTAGTGGTTTGATCTCAAACAGGCCTAAAAAATACTACGATTTCAAAGACCCCATGAAAGGTCTCATGGTATATCTATACTAAACTTTCTTCTGTTTACGACGTGTGTTGTGCATGCGTTGCGTCTAGCCAAGAAGCTGATAGATATACAACATACCTAACATTCTTGCGTGTAACAAACACAGACAAACGTCAAAGTTCAAACCAAAGAGCTTGCTACATATCTCTAATCTGTGCCAAAGAGGTACCTATCAAACAACAATAAACACTATCATTTGTAGGTTAATAAATAAACTGAATAGATTTTGATATAATTTTGCAAATTATGCCTGAAATGGAAATCAAACGAAAGGCGGATGAAAGTTCCGTTGTTCCATCTAAACGAATTCGACATGAGATTTCCGTTGTGGGTACAAGGGAAAAAGCTGTCGTCACATCATCGGTAAGTTTTGTGTTTACTTTAATGCGAATAAATAAAGGGTAACACTAATACACAGGGTAATAATATTACAGGTGCCTCGGACCTCAAACCTTTATGCTCCTATTATGCTGCTAGAAGGCCACCAAGGAGAAGTATTCACATCCAAGTTTCATCCTGAAGGCAAGCACTTAGCTTCGGCAGGCTTTGATAGACAAATATGTAAGTACTATGAATAAACAGTATCTTATTGAAAAAGCCTTGTTTAAATATCATGCTGGATCAATTGTTTATATGGTATTTAACTAACAAGGCCTTCTAGCCTTGCTTGATTTTATTATAAGCATTTTTACAGTGATATAAGAGTAATTCATAACCATTGCTACTAACCTTGCTTATGTTATTCTAGTTATATGGAATGTGTACGGCCAGTGCGAGAATGTGATGGTGATGAAAGGCCACACGGGTGCGGTGATGGAGCTCTGCTTCTCCACGGACGGCTCGCACCTGTACACATGTGCCACTGACAACACAGTCGCTGTTTGGGATGTACCCACGGGGACCAGGATCAAGAAGCTGAAAGGGCATGCTAACTTTGTCAATTCTGTGTCAGGTAGCAATGAAAATTATTAATCAATAAGTAGTGCTAGCTGATTGGACAAGCACACATCTTGCTGGCACAAGGTCCTGGGTTCAAACCCCTGATTCAATCACAAGGATTTTCGAAATCAATGTGCTAATTATGTTTAAACGTGGTATGGGACCCAGGAATTGTATTGATAAAATTACACTCTTTTAACTGTGGAAAACTATGAGACCATGGGATCTTTTAATTGAAAATATAATAATATAAATTGGTGCTTATTTAAATAAAGATTAATTTTTATGAACATAAACCTTTGTTCAGCATAAAGTATTTGTTGCACTCTTGCATATGTTTGGAAAATGCTCATTGCAGTATTGAATAAAGTTAGTTTAACTGAGGCAAAGCAGCCAATGCATATAATACTTGAGTATGAGCCGGATGCATTAGAGAAAGCTGTTAATTTGAAGTTATACCCTTAAAATTACAGGTGCAAGAAGAGGGCCAGAACTCCTTGTGTCAGCATCAGACGACAACACCATAAAGCTGTGGGACGCCAGGAAACGGAACCCTATTGCCTCTTTTGACAGTGGATACCCCGTCACGTCTGTGCTGTTCAATGATACAGCTGAGAAGATCATTTCCGGAGGCTTGGACAATGTCATCAAAGTGTGGGATATTAGAAATAATCAGATATCTTATAAAATTAAAGGACATACAGACACTATCACAGGTTTGTTTAATATGAATAACCATAAGAAGTTAGCTGTTACAAACCTTGGCTCTTTGAAATAACCATCTTTTACCTGAATAATATTGAGAACTGAATTATTTGACAGATGGTACTAAATCACCTGTCAAATATGATGTTTCTATTCCATGATTCTTGGTGTTTAATTCTGTTGCCTTCCCATATTGTCTTTCAGAAGTGGCAGGCTATTTTAACCCACCGTGGCAGGGAGGGTATTCATGGTTAATGGAAAGTTCCAGTTTACGGGTCCATAACCTGTATCTCGTCTGCACAAACTATTTATTGTAGTTGTTGGTGGTTTTGGCAACAAATTACGGCTAAACTAATTACGACACGGCCATAAATGTTGCCGACTTACTCATCCATGGATTAAGTCATCGATAGTGTCAATACTATTTTGATGACGATCATAGTAGTAGTATTCACAACTGATTGATAGTTAGGCTAAGCTTGTTTATTCTTAATTTCGTCCACAGGCATATCACTCTCATATGACGGCTCCTACCTCATCTCAAACTCCATGGACAACACCTTAAGAATATGGGACGTGCGGCCGTTCGCGCCCTCGGAGCGGTGCGTGAAGCTCATGTCGGGACACCAACACAACTTCGAGAAGAACCTGCTGCGGTGCGCCTGGTCTCATGATGGATCCAAGGTCGGTGACCTTTACTGTTATTGCGAGAATCAGTCAATGACGTCATCACTAAAGTGTACACTGCTGATCTAGTACATCAAAATATAATACAGCATCACGCTTTTTCGTGTGAGTTAGGTAGAGGTGTACTGCAGTACATACTCATTTCGCCGATGGTATATTGGTTCCTATGTTTAGTTCGTAAATTACACGAAGACGCGTGCTTTGACTCTTATGACATTGGCATATAGGTCAATTTGCTATAATTCACGCGTCTTGGTGACTAATACGGGGTAAGTTATCGGTGTGGCATGCCCACGCGCCCTATCATTTGATTAGTTATGAAAGCAGGATGATCACATAATAATGTATGTCGCCCCAGGTTGCGGCCGGCTCGTCCGACCGCTTCCTGTACGTGTGGGACACGACGTCGCGCCGCGTGGTGTACAAGCTGCCCGGACACAACGGCTCCGTCAACGACGTGGACTTCCACCGCACCGAGCCCATCGTGCTCTCCGCCTCCAGCGACAAGCAGATATACCTCGGAGAAATTGATCATTAACGCATTTGTATGGGATAAACTTATGATTTAAGTATAATGGTGTATTTTGTTAAAGCAGGAAAGAGGGGAGAAAAAGGGTTTGGGCAGTTAATCAGTGATTAACTCTTACAAACAAATTATAACACTGGAAGTGAATTAAATACACAGGATGACAAACATTCTTTATTACTTTGAAAATAGGGTTTCAATTTAAATAAAAGCTAAAACCCCAACAAATAAACATTGATAGCCTTGCCTGAATAAAGATACATTTTTTCCTTGTCTTATTTAGTAAACAATCTTCATTGAAAAATGATAATTCATATGTCATATTGATAACACAACCGTGAGTTTACGCAGTTTTATATATTAACAATTTTTTTTATCCTAATGTGTTTGGAAGTAGTTCATATTTATTTGAAGCAGTTACCTATTAAAAATTATATATGACTGTGTGTCTTATTTGTATAAAATATATGTTAAAATTGTTTAAAAATATGACAGGCAAGGAAAAATACACTTTATATTATAAAAGCAGGTACTTACTAGTTTCATGTTCCATTTGGGGGTATGAGATCAAAATATACATTAAAAAAAGTTAACAACATTACTTCTAATTTGTAATGACTTAACCAATGTACTTGGAAAGAGTCAGTAACAAGGAGCCAAAGTGTATTAATAATTCCTCATATTTAAAATAAGAAATGAAGACTAACAAAGTGAGTATGGAGGTGGGGTTTCAGGGACAAAGCCTAATTGAAAGCTATCACTCTTGAATGCTTCTATATCAACTTCTGTCAGATCTTCCATCTTACTATACACACAAGAGTCCTCCCTCTGCTGTGTACCATTAGACTGCCCAAATCCAGATACCTGATTATCCTTTTGAAACACATTATTCTGTGAGAAGGGTGATGTATTCTGACTAGGTTCCTTCACTAACATATTTTGGTTGGCCATCGCGAATATATTTGATGGACTACTCTGATTTGTGTTAAAGGCATTTTGTGCTGCTGAAGCGAATATTGATTGAGCGGAATTCTGACTTGCAAATGGACTGGTTGAATTCTGATTAATTTGAAATGTGCTTGAATTTGCTCTTGAGAACAAATCTTTGGCTGGATCTTGAGGTGGTGAATTAAAAATGGTGTTTTGTGCTTGGTTGAATATTGATTGGGCTGTGTTCTGTGCTGCAGCCTGGTTGAAAGGTGTGGTCTGGACAGCACTACGAAATAAAGAAGATGCAGTGCTCCCAGTGCTGGTGTTGTTGAATGATGACTGTGTTGTTCCAAATGGTGATGAGACTGCTTCCCCTTTGTACAGGCTCTTCAGAACTTTGATGATGTGTAAATTTGGTTTCAAAAGCAGTTCATACTTCTGTCTTGTTTCTTTAAACAGACTGTTAATGTATGACACCTGAAGAGAAAAAAAATGTTATGAAAGTTACCAAATGACCTCATAAAAACAAACAAACATAACCTAAAGTTACCATGAAAATTTCTGGAAGTAACTGGTACATTGCTAATCATAAGAATTTTGTCATACTTGTTACCTATTAAGAAGGAATATTGAAATTATAAAACATCCAGAACTTACAGCCTGTTCAACATTATTATTAGCTTTGGCTTCATAAATAAACAGTCTTGCTTCTTCCGGTGACAGGTCTGAAATTCCAGGGAAAATTGGTTTTTCTTTGAATGGAGTGTAACACGACAGTATCCATTGTCCACCGCGTAGCGCTGACTGCACGTCGGTTTGGACTTGATTGAGAAGTTGTTCGTCAGTTACCCCACTTGTCTCTGAAGGGGGTGGGGCCGCCTGGGGTTGTGGGTTTGCTGTAAAAATATGTCAAGTGAGGTCTCTTGGAAGGTTTCACTAGTGCCACCACGTTACAGTTTACTTTCAGGCCACTATGAACTTTCTAATCCAAAGAGCATATTATGTACTACATTCCGATCTATGGGCGGTAATAATATCCTTAAACTGTCTCTAGGTTGGTTTAAAGCTACATTAATTATATAAAACATTAACTACATTCATTATAATTTTTCATCTAATTCGCAGAGTAATAAAATATACTAACCGGGAACAAGATACACTTACCGTGATATGAATATTTAGAGCCGTATATATGATCGTATCTACAGTTCTGTCCAAACCTACAATACCCTTGTTGAAAAAACTTGCAAACTGTCATGATAGCAAGAAATACTTGGAAATTTTAACCAAAACAAAATAAAACTATTAACAGTCAACCAGAATAAAAATATATTTACTATCCAGTGCCAAAGAGAATACAATAGTCAATACTACGTAAGAAGAGACGGGACTCCATATCAATCAATCAAAAAATGTATTGTGAAAACCATAGATTAAAAAAAACCTAAAATGGGGCCACCATTTATGGCCAATCTAACAACGAAACTTACAACTATAATACAGTGTACCAACATAAAGAACGAAATGGGGATGTACGGTGAAAATTATCGATATCGATGGATTACCTAATCAGCAATATACCATTTTTGGTTTTGTCATCATACTAATATTATAAAGAGGAAAACTTTGTTTGTTTGATTGTAATGAATAGGCTCCGAAACTACTGAACCGATTTGAAAAATTCTTTCACTGTTGGGAAGCTACACTATCCCCGGGTGGCATAGGCTATAATATATTTTCAAAAAAAAAAAGGGGTACTTACTAAAACTCGAATAATGTAACCGCAATGTACCCGTGCGAAGCCAGGGCGGGCCGCTAGTGTTAAATAAAATGCCATTGATAAAATAAATTATTTATTTAAAAATATGTGAAATATTAAACCCTGAATACATATTTTTTCCAAAACTGGCTACTTAAGTATATTAACAATATTTAACATAAATAGATACATTTGTTGCAAATGCGCAGTCCACTTGTATGAACTTCTATTGTATCTCCTATTGGAGTAAGCTCACTCTCATTGTAAACAGTAGCAGTTGATGAAGTTGATGGAACTTCTATAAAGAAAGAGTAAAACATTTGAAATTAGGAAATACATTATTATTTAACTTAAGGATTTGCTCTTTAGGTAAATAAAGTCATAATTGTAAAGTATATAAATGAATAGTCGATGAACTTTATCGACCTTCATTTGGTGTCCGCTGTTCTTTAAAGAGGTGGAAAGGAAATTCAATTAATTTGTCATCTAATATTGGCTCAGTAGTAAGTTGTAAGGACGGGGCGACGACGGCTATCTTAAAATTTGAGTATTTTTTCCGAAAATATTTTTTATTTTAAATGGTTGCCAAAAACAAATTTCAAATTATTCAGTTTTGCGATGGGCATGTTTACTAAGTCCCCATAACCATTCACCTTGACCCATTTCTTAAAACTAAAAATAAGAATATCGAATGTCGAGTAATTTTTACACCGCACAATTTTTCTGAATAATTTTATTTTATTCCTGAAATTATGTATAACCTGCCTTTTAAATCCCAAAATCAAACATAGGCCTGGTAAATTAGTTAATATTCTACTCACCGATCACCATCCAGGGGATATCTCGCCCTAAATAAACTTTTTATACCGACTTTTATTGCTGATATTTTTTCACTTTCTATATTTCATTGGTAGGAACTTAGTAAAGTTATAAAGTTTCTAAACTTAATTTGCATAAAAAACTATAACATAAAAACAGCCCAGTAACACTTATTTTCACAGTAATCACCGAACCAAAATTGTAAACAAACAGTTGTTGACGAGATGAGTGATCAGTTGTGACAGATGGCCACTGACGTTTTAGTTCTGACGTTCACCATTAAAGTTCTACCCCATTTTATAGATCGTTTTTTTCTTCTGAAGTTGCGACAGCCTGTCCAGTGCGTGGAAACACGAACCAGTTATGCTAGATCTAAAAGTTGAAATGGTTGAAAAATTTAAATTGTAGCATTTCACCCACAGATTTCAACATCGAAATTATTGGTTTACTAGAAAATTATCGTACAGCGTAGTTGGTCTTACATCCATCTAAAATAATAAAAAATATACATATAAGTACTTTCTGATTCTGGTATTATACTAGACTGTAAAATAGACCAATTGGAACAATGAAATATTTCTGATATTAAAAAAATACCGTCTTAAAAAACCTGGGTGCACTAAAAAGCTAGAAATAATAGGGACCTCATAATTTCTTTCATTTGTAGGCGGTGCCACTATCTTTATACTACGTTAGGACTACTTCCCAGGTAGGTAACTACCTACCCCCCGCTTGAATTGCCTTTGTTATTATTATTTTTTGTAATACAATATTTTTTCAACTACATTAAATTTAGTGACCGTAAATAGTCCATATACCTCGACTAAAACAAACAAAGATTTTTTTTTTATCTATGGTAATTATTATAAACTGTCGAAAAAAGGATAATAATATATAGAAGCAAGAAGCTATTATAGAAAGACTGTCAAGTATAAGAGCGTCGCTAGTGTCGATACAAGACTGTCAAAATGAGTTATTTTTCTTAAGAATATTTTTAGTTCCTCTTTTGGCCACATCCAAATAGTAGTAGGGATGTCGGAAGTGAAATAAAGATAACGATATATCGATGTATCGATATTTATTAATATCGATGTCGATATATTGGTAAACTACAAAATATATTTTTTTTTATTAGCCTGTAATGCTATCCCACTCCTGGGCAAAGGCCTCCCCTTTTACCTTCCACGCTGCTCTGTCCAGGGCAATTTCCGGCCACGTCTTTCCCGCAAAGGTGCCTAAGTCATCTCGCCACCGTCTTCTTGGTCTACCCCGACGGCGGCGGTTATTGGCAGATATCCAGCTAGTGCTGATATTGGCCCACCTCTGCGGGTCTATGCGCGCGACGTGTCCGGCCCATTCCTACTTCAGCTTTGCAGCCTTTTTTCCCACGTCCGCGATGCGAGTTTTATCGCGCAGAATAGTGTTTCTTACCCGATCGGTCCGTTTCACACCTAGTATGCTGCGTTCCATAGCTCTCTGGCAGACCATGAGTTTGGACTTTTATTTTTTCGCCAATGACCATGTTTGTGCACCATAGGTTAGGACAGGCAATATACACACAAAAGATTATGCGTTTTAAAAATAATAGTGCATTTAGCTCAATATTTAATACCAATCGTAATTTTTATACAAAATGTACAAAAATCTCAATAAAAGAGTACTACTGCTGGACGACGGCATGATTTATGTCGTGAAACACGTCACATTACATTAATCGTTTAAATTTCAACTGTCAGATGTCATGTCACCCAATTGGTCAGTTCCCAATACAGTTACTTTTTTCTGTTTTTATCGTTTACTATTACGGATTCCAGTGACTTTAGTCAGATAAGAAACAAACATATCATTTTTTATCAAATTTTCGATATTGGATAGTTTGTAGCGATACATCTGAATAAAATATATCGCCTAAAAATATCGATATGTCGATACTTTTTCAACATGCCTATCAAGAAGCAACCCTACGTAACGTAGCGAGCGGGTGTTTTGCTACATATCTCTAATCTGTGGTTTTCTGTCGAGTTTTGTTTTTTGTTAAATACGTAAAGTTTAAAAATGTATTCCACTACCTACACAATAAGTACCTACTAATTTGTTGCGTCATATTTCGTGCTTATCCATTGGTGCTCGAACTGCAACTTCTAGCTATGAATCACAGGTTAATTTCACTTTTCACTTGCTAACCTCAAAGTGTACACAAACAATGAATTTACTTGCATAGACTTACCGTGAGTTTGGACCGCCAAAACATTTACAGACATTGTTGTCACTATTTTGTAATACACCCAAAAAATTTAGACAACTTGATAAATAGTACCTGCCTACTTTTAATGTAGATATATAATAACTTCTTTAAGGTTCAGTTCTAGATTTAATAGTTATCTAGCGACCCACCCCGGATTCGCGCCTCTTTTCTTGAATATTTATACAGTTATAATAAATATTGTATTTACCTACCTTTCCGAATACATTATCTAAGGCTTTATTCTACTATTTAGAGTTAAGCACACATCTACATAGTCTGTACTTACATTGCTAATGGTAGATTGATAAGTTTCCTCACAAAATTGGTTGATAAAAAATAATCTTAATGTAAGTATAGAGCTTAGCCATTACTCTGATCGATACCATGCTTCAGTACTTACTCCAATAGAAATAGAGAATAAGCCTTATAGGTAGGCCTGCAGTCTATATATACACACCTACAAAGTTTTAGTGATGTGTCCTTGCTGCTTTTATACCTAAAACTGATATTAAGCTAATCTATTTTTGTTATAGCAACTCCAAAATGAAACACCACCATATTTACTTCATACAGATATTATTTGTGAGTGGGATCACAATCGGTGAGTATTTGGTTAAGTCACCTAACAATCAACACTATTATGTGAATAGTACCTACCTACTTTCAACAATTTCCTGCTTTTCCAATATTTATTTTACTATTCTCCAGACAAGCTTTCTCACAAAGCACAACATTATTATTTTACTCTTGGTAAGGAAATACCTACCCTGTGATTCAACTGGTAATACTACTTGCACAGGTTGGTAAATTTCATAAAGCTAATAAAAAAAAGATACAAACTAGGGACTTAATAGTACATTGTTACATGAGTGGTGAAAGTTACTTATTTTGTCCCGAGATGGGGTTTGGCGCCCAAGCGCAGCGAGGGCGCTAATAGTTGGAGGGACAAAATAAGTCTTTCACCCGAGGTAAACACTGTGCTTTTCATTACGATTACAAGGAAAATAAAAATAAAAACAGGAATTGGCTAAAGAAATAATACAAGGAAGTATAAACAATACTCTACAACTCGAAAAAAAAAATCGGATTGCCGCCTATTTTGTTTTTTTTTTCGTTGGCCGGCCATTATTGTTCAAATTCACATTCACATATTTAGCCATTATTTTTCATTTTCATCTTTAAATATTTTGCCCAAATCTATGTTATTTTAAAGAAATTGTTGAAACTAAATTATAATTAAGTCATTTAAAAAATATATTCTTGAAACCACTCCCGCTCCAACGTCATAATACGCTCAATCTGTCAAGCCTCGCTGTCACTTTGCCTGCCCGCGGTGGTAAATGTCACGACTCGTAAAATACCCTCTCATTCAAATTCTATTGCTATTATCGTCTTTCTGATGACTGTTTTAGTTTCTTGGACAAATTGGCTTTATGTTACAGAATAAACAATCATTTTATTACGTCTCATGAATTATAAATCATCTGTTGAAGTCAGAGTACGGGATAAAATTGCATTTTTGTTGTATTATGTAGGTTTCTGAAATAATCACAGTACTAATTGACACGAAATTTAGATTTATTATAATGAATATACATACAAGTAATCAAACAACAGCATTTTTTTTACATATCTTATCGAAGAGATTTATAATAATCGAACTCAAAGTACACAGTGCGCGCGGCCGCGCTTATGCAATTGCGTAGTTCAACGCATGAATGTTTATATCGTAATCAGAGTCTTGACGTGTTGTGTATAAGAGAAAATATTATTAGAATACTCTGCAAACACTTATTATCTAATTTCCATACATGATTTGTATAAATATACCACTTTTATTCACTAAATTCCGCGATTTCTGGCACAAGGGAACAAATCGAAGGATATTTTTGACAGCTGTTATTTTCCATTATCACCCGTTATTGGAACTTGCAAAATGTAAAACATAAATCAAAACAATATTGCTCTTCTAATGTAATACACTCTTGCTGACGTTTTATAGAAATAAACAATGATATGGCCCTTCTAAGGTGACCCTTTTTTTGTTATGGTTTTGATGTTTTGATGTCGAACACTCATACACTCCGTAGTGATGGGGGGCGCGCCGCTACGATACTTGTCGATAAGCTGACTGTACGAAAGAGCGTTTCTGAACCTACTAATGAATAAATTATATTGTACATTTATAAAAGTATTTGTTTTGCGTACTAGGGCTTGCATTTTCAGTATTCCAATAATAAGGGAGGCTTTATTCGAATATTCGACTATTCAATTTATAATATTATATATTTTTGATGATCATATTTTAGCTAATATTTATTAACAAATATAATAATAGTTTATCATTGATGGTACAATGTCATTAGTTATTCCTGCGTCTACTACTAATATATCGACAATGGAGTGGTTTAAAATGTCAATCTAAATGCTGAAGGCGATTGAAGGCACTATGGAGTTAAGAATTAGACTTAGATTTTCTGTGTATTTTTGCGTGATCATATTATGTTTTTTGTTAATTTGTATAATATGAACAAAAATATAAGGTTTTCATTCAGGTTACCTATTTTCTCCGACAAACGGCTTAGGTGTAAATTACGATTAAACTCTTTTTTTAATTCATTAAAAATCTTTACAATACTTTTATGTAACTTCAGTGTGCGTGAGTTCGTAATTGTTCTCCTACTAAACGGCTTGACCTATTTTTCTAAATGACGTGCATAAGTAGACCAGTTCATAAACTGTAATATGTTTGTTGATATAATATCTTAGATCCTATTGCTCACAGTTTGATTTGAGAAGGAATCGAAGTTGAAATCTGCTAAACATTTTTAGTCCGGGCTGTATTTACTAATATATAAGCCCTCTTCATATTGAATTATCCTGATTGACTGACTGACTGACTGACTCATCGAACACAAAATTTTGACTATATTTTATAACTTAGGTACCTAGGCAATAAGAAACGATTTTTGAAAATTTTTGCACTTAGGGGCAATATGGCAGTTTATTTAAAATCTAATGTATTTCGAATTGTTGTAAAAGTGTGTAAAGTTTATATGCTCACATATTTGCACAAATGTACCTATACATTTTACACATTCAGTATTATTCGAATACTGAAAATGGACGAATATTCGGGGTATTCGGTTGTGGGCAGAAGCTAGTGCCTAACAAAGTTGTCTGTGACTTGAAACTTTTACTTAAATTCAATAAAATATTTTTTTTTTCACACATTTCCTGTTTTTTTCGTATAGAGTTAATAAATATACAAGGTATTATTCACTTATCATGTTAAAGTTATTATTATAATAAATAAACAACAATATTCTCAAATATTTACATATTCATTTTTGCTACTATTTAAATAATTCGAATACCATCTTAAAAATGTCTAATATTCGAATATCTAAAATCATCGAATATTTGCAAGCCCTAGTGTTGACTCGCGGGCGGCAGAGCTGGAAGGACCTGGCGAACCTCGCGCCAAGGAGGTGGAGGCGGATCTGTAAAATAAAAAAGTAAATGTAGGGCGATCTGAAATAATAAACACAATTAACAATTAGTTTACACAATAATTCAAAAGTAATAAATAAAAGCACAAAAATACTAAACTATTCAAATATACTTACATTTTGACCTGGCGGAGCCAACTCGTACCCCTCCGCCTCCTCCAGGTTTTCAAAATATACCGCCTCGACGTCGAGGTACTAGGGTTCCTCGAACTCACTGCCCTCCGAGTCGCGAGTCCGCTAGGAGGCTTAGAATGTGCTCCGGCACCACGAGTTCCCCCACATTCCATTTGGCCATTTCCTAAAATACATAAAAGACGGTAATGAAAATATAAATAGTAGTAGGTGTCATTGTTTTTTTCCACATATTATTGAATCACTAGCTGAGACCGCGACTTCGTCCGCGTGGAATTTAACTCAACAAAATAGCCCTCTCGCGCATTATGAGCGCGCGCAACAGGACCCATTTTTAAAAATTTTGTTTTTCTAACATAAAAGTAGCCTCAGTTACTGTTTATAACATCAGATATCTACCAGTGAAAGTCCCGTCAAAATCGGTCCAGCCGTTTCGGAGATACTCTTTAATTTCATGTGTTTTTATTTTTTGACGCGGAACCCTAATTATTTTTCTAAAATTAAAGTAGCCTAAGTTACTTTTTATAACGTCAGCTATCTGTCAGTGAAAGTCCCGTCAAAATCGGTCCAGCCGTTTCGGAGATTACCCGGTACAAACACACAATTTTTTTAAATTGCGTTTTTGCTATAGGTGTCGTATGTACTTTCATATGCATTTAGTGACAAGGTCTTATTTTGATATTACAAACAGACACTCCAATTTTATTTATTTGTATAGATTACATTACTATTTAAATAAATCCGAGAATCAAAATAATCGTTTATCGATAATTTTATCGACATGACCACGCACTACTGGGTTAGCTCAATACAATGGCTGACATACGCGGAAATGTCACTATTGGAACTATTGACTTTAGGAACTAAAAGTCAATTACTTACTTTTTATAAACTTTAAATTGGAATTGGATATTTGTACACAAAACTGTTGAAATCTACCAAATATTATTGAAAATATGAATAATAACTAGTTATTACGCTAGTATGTACATCATAAAGCCACTAATTCGTAGCAACTCAATAAAAAAAACATTCAAAGTGTGGCAGAATTTCTGCCGAACTCGTACAACATTAGAATTGTTGGTTCAAAAAACACGTTTTCTGGCATTGTTTTATCAAAACTAATATCTGAGTACTTGAAATAAACACTTATAATGAAAATAAAGCCACTTACCGGTAAACAAACACAAATTCACACCACAGAGTATACAAGGGTATATTCTAGATTCACACTAAAAGAGAGGCATTAGCGGGAGGCCGTGACAATGTTACGCGCGCGAAATGACTGAAGAATGAAACTTGATTTCTGGCCGATCACAAGCCACGATATTACTTTTATAGCTAATTATGGTCGTGGAAAATCATGCCACATCAGAACCAATTTGTTTCAAGCCAAAATACATCATAATATCTAACTAGAAAATTGAATATTGAAAGCTTGTCCAGCCGACACCAATTGGTGTCGGCGAGGCTCAACGGTATGGGCGCTAAGACACCAATTGGTGTCCGTGAGGCTCACCACGTTAATACTTAACTTTATGTTATTTCAATTTTACATTGTGCTGTAATTGAGTGACTGTAGAAAAAGTTTGAACATGGTTCCATAGAAATGTGAAAATGGAACTAGTTTTTTTTTTATAATTTGACAGCTGTCAGTTGAAAGCGAAGCTCCCGGGCCTGAAAAGTATTACTTTCAACCCGCTTCTCAGGCAACTTCAGACCTACTTTCAGAGTATGAGTAATGATAAATTATAAGCATGTCAATACCTACTACCTACTGGAGTGGAGTTTTCTATAGAAACAGTGCACTATTTAGTAGTAATTTTAGTAAAAGGTAGGTCTCTAACTCTCTATGCAACTTTGAAACATGTTTCACTGAGCTAACTACCTACCTATATGTTATCTATATGGGTCAAGTAAGCTCTTTAAGCTTGCTGTGTAAACAATACAAGTGTTTGTACTGTAATAGTACTGTTCCTATTCTAAGAACAATTTAAATTTGAACTGGGAACCAGGCAATGTTTGTTTAAGCAACATCCTGAATAATCAAGTTACCCTTTAGTACAGTTGTTGGCATCAAGACTAGCTAAAATAATATCCTACATTTTCCAAGAAGTTGCTCAGTCTTTATTTTATTTTGAGTTGATCCCTGAGATAATTATTTTATGTAAATACAGCTGTAATGGTGACTCGACAGATGGCGTGTTTGTGCAAAAGTTTTTGGAGCGACTGACCGTAGCTTTATCTGCCAGTCAGTTGGTAGCGGTTTAGTTCTCGTTCGGTGCAGACGCGTCGAAATTATTTTAAAGATAAATTTTAATTCCAGGCAGTTTTTTTTTCTCCATTTTGATAACGATACAACTGATTCTTACTGCTTTAGGGTCGCAGAGCTTGGACATGGATAATAGGCATCAATGGGCCGCTTATGTTGGTGAGTGTACTTTGATTTTGACAATATTAGGTCATGCCTTGTTTGAAAATCGCGGGTTCCTTTATTGCGCCGTATAAAGGAAAGTTCATTGGAATATGCTATAAGAATCGTCATTATCGGATACTATAGGTAATAATAATGATTACCTACATAATTTAAATAAAATAAATAAATAAGCAAACCATCATTTATGTATTCAATTGTATTCCTGAAGCGGTAGGCCAATATGTCCCTATTTCGCGAATGTTATTTGTTCCTAATGTGCTTAGTAGGGGGCTAGTCAACTTATATTATACCAGTCCACAGGGGATTCAACTTACTCTAACTATACATATATTTAACCTACAGCTTATAGCAACTTATAACTTATCTCCTCATCAGGTGTCAAATCTGGTCTGCAGGGCTGGATATCTATATATACTTTATTTATACCAATATAAAGAGCTAAAATTGTTTATAGGTATGTAAGTATGTCTCCAGATCGTATTTAGAAAATTCTTACACTGGATAGAAAGCTAAATTATCCCTAAGTCGCAAAGGCTGTCTCTCGAAGCCGCCTGTAAATGCTAGTTACCTTTAAGTAAGTACTTATTTCCAGCTCGGTACGTGTTATACCTCCTGACCATCGACGGCACGAAGGTAGCGTGCCAGGTGATATACGACATGTTCCACAAGAAGCGCGGCCTGGAGGTGGCGGGGCTCGCGGGGAAGGTGGACAGGACCAGGGTCGTCATGGTGCTCGCCGCCGCCGCCGTCCTCTTCTTCAACAAGCAGGCCATATTCGCCGCGGACTTCCCCGTTCTATTCGTCGCGTATTTGATTGTGAAATATCCGGACATTGTGAGTAATTAATCATTAATCGCCATACTGGCATACCTTCTGTATGGTCTCAAAATATGCAATGCCTGTGCAGCGGGTACCGTAGAGTGCGGATGGGGGGGGTTCCCAGTTATATCCAGGCGAGGGGGGCTATTCAAAATCAACGAAAATTTTCCGAAACGGCAGCTTCCATCTTTCTTTTACAAACGAATTGGAATAAGGATTGAAGCTGTTCCGACATGGGAATATTCTGACGATCGTGAATACCCAAAGGGGTCAAGCCTGTTAACCGTTACAATAACGCTTGACTTGCACTCGACTCGTAATACGTCCGTGGGCCAGTGGTTATTGGACTACGGAAAACTGTCAAAACTATCGTGACATAGGAATACTCTATATACCTATATATATATATCTATCTATATATATAAAACTCAAAGGTGACTGACTGACATAGTGATCTATCAATGCACAGCCCAAACCACTGGACGGATCGGGCTGAAATGTGGCATGCAGGTAGATGTTATGACGTTGGCATCAAGGCTAAGAAAGGTTTTTGATTAATTTTACCCCCAAGGGGATAAAATAGGGGATGAAAGTTTGTATGAAACTTTGTCAATTAAATTCCACGCGGAGGAAGTCGCGGGCTGAGCTAGTAACGATATAATCGAATAATAACGAATACGAATGTGTCATAACGCGCAATCTGCACACGCCGGTCTAACGTACGGGCGGCCTACTTCCCATGCCGTTTCGAAATACTTGCAAGTTTCCTCAAGACTAGTTATTTTTCAGGAAAATGTATCATCTTCGATCAACTACGGAGTCGGCATGGCGTGCAGTTTCTTCGAGGGCTATCTAGTCCATATCATACCGTCAGACGGACACCGATTTGTTGGTTTCGAGGAGAACATTCGCATGTTCGAAGCCAGCCAGGGGGTGGTGTTTCCAGTCAAGAGGCTGTTCCTGGTCATCACCAAGACTCTGCACTGTCCGCCCGACTTAAAGCAGTTCAATAAGCCCAATAGACCAGACCTGCCGTGGTTGGATCCTCTCAAGGTTAGTGAAAAGGTTAGTTTTGTAGTTTAAACAATGTTATACATTCGAAGTGGTATATTAGGATGGCTAAAATTCTGACGTTTAAAGTTTCGGATATCGATGCACGTGATTTAAAGTACCCCCCGTGTTCCAATTAGTATAATTACGATCAGTGGTGTCTTGCGACTGACCTTTCAAAGGTCTTGCTTCTGTGACGAACAGCCCATACAATTATTTTTGTCTCTCGCCTCGCTACAGAGGGAAGTGGATTATCTTCTTCCAAATCATCCTATTCTTTATATAATCTGTGTGCGTAATTTTTCAATGAGAACGTAGAATAAAAATAAAGTACAACAGACGCTCGTCCCCTACTCTTTAAGGCACGCGACTGCGCATGCGTCAGTAGAGAGAGAAAAGTAGCCGCTTTCATCTCCTCTCTCATTCTAGCGGGGCCACATTTCCACTTGTCTGAGAGCCTGGGCTCCCCTACTCTATTCTTATATCTCTATGGTCCATCTGTGTTACCTTGGTTTTTCTATAGGAAAACTGATGTATTCAGATAAGTATACGCGATACGTCCGATTATCCGTTATAAGCCGTTGGGCCTCTGTAATAAGCCGTGAACGAGATCTATTGAGCTGCGATGAAACCTGTCCGCAGGCGCGGAGCGGCCCGAGGCCGGCTGACGATGGTTTGTTGCAGTCCCTGGAGGAGGTGGAGAAGGACGTGGCTGGCGTGAAGAACCGCACGTACCGCAACTCCGCGTACAAGATCTACCGGCCGCGGCGCCGCCCCGTCTGCCTCGCCGTGGAGTGCGCCACGCCGCTGCACACGCTCGGCCGCGTGCTGCAGAACCGCCAGCTCTACGAAGGTGGGTCGTAACAAGGCATGGAAATGATTGCTACTTTCGATTAATTTTCATTACGTGAAATGTTTTTTTCTCACCTGTGATTTTTCACAGTCAATGATTTTGTTCATAGTGAATTTTCACTGTGACACGTAATCCTATGAAGTCACTGGTCGAGGAATTTTCATAAAAACCGTATTACGAATGCTTTGCAATTAATTAGCAATGACTTAACAGTTTCTACCTAAGTGGGTAGCAAGTGCTACCTATGAAGACCTATATAATATGATTTTTCACACTCTACCTGTGAAACTTCCATTACTAGTCCTTACCAATCTTCCTTATTATTTGTTATTTGACAACCATAAACAATCCGTCAGTTTTGACAGTTTTCTATAGTCCACTAACTAGTGATGGAATATTTAACGGGTGACATGTGAAATTTATACTATATAGGTTTTCATATGTAGCAACTGCAACCGACATAGGTAGAAACTGTTAAAAACCATTGCAATTTAATCGCAAGCGTTCGGTACCGTCACCAGCTTTCATAAAAATCATGGACCAGTGACGGCATAGGATTAAGTGACATAGTAAAAATTCACTATGAATAAAATCTTAACCGTGAAAAATCACAGGTGAAATAACAGTGAAATCAAAAACATAATTTCGCGTAATCAAAATGAATTCAAAGTAACAATCATTGTCATGCCTACCACTAACCGCTTGCTCATCCGTGCCGACCTATTCTTCGACCCATTCGACTCGAGAAGTAGTTGATAGCGGACTCGGACTTATTTGTAACAAATAACGATTATAATGGTGGTATCGTTTCAGAGTTGTCCAGCATCAATGTGGAGGAGACAGTGGAGGACTTCTGCAGGACGCTGCGCAGCATCGTCGCGAAGAGCCCGGAGTGCAGGGACAAGTGCGAGATGGTGTACTTCGACGGTGAGTGCCACACTGTACACGGGGTAGCACCGCCCTCTCACAGAAGATCGGCGTACAGTAGATATTTTAGTTGCGCTTCATACTATGAGTGAGAGAGCCAGAAGCCCAACCAACTTCCCTTCCTCTCACGCCATTGGCATTGTAAGTATCTATTGGCTGCGGTCACTGCTTAACATGAGGCGGGTCTCCTGACTTCGTTAGATATAAAAAAAATGTTAACAATCTCGACATGTTATTTTAATTAATAAGAGACGTTGTATTAAAATATCAATAACATATTAATTATCATTTTTATATATATACGTGTGTGGGAACTAGTAAGTTATAGTATTCTAAAGTGATAAAATTAATAATAAACGATTAAAAAACATGCAAAGATTGTTTACTTAATATGAGAAGTAATGAAAGTACTCTTTGAAATGCTTTCCCTAAGAGTGGGCTCTGATCAACATTGAATGGCCAGGGTGGCTATCGAACCCGGATCCTCTAGGTCACGAAGGCGGCCTGTCTTACCACTTGTCTGTTCACGCTCTTAGAGTAATATTATGTTCAGAATTCAATATTATTTTTCTATATTTTTCAGATACAGACCCTCAACAGAACCTGGCCGACATATTGCTGGACAAAATTCGGGAAATAGAGCCTAACTTTGAAAATATAGACATAAATTAACGATGTCGTCGACAAGCCATGACTGACCAAATAATTAAAGTTGCATGTGATACTAACTTTATATTTAATGTGCAATTAGTTGTTTATTGGAGTCAATATTGATTATTCATGGTTTTGTTTTGAACTCCAACTATGTCGTTGTAATGTTTATAACTACTACAACACAAATCCATCGTATTTCGATCTGACATAGATCGAAGTTTGATTGAGCATCCTTCAAAGTTTGACTCTTTTCCCACTTTCGCATACTTAGATTGACTTACTTTCGGGTGATTGAAAATTTGTTATGGGTACATTTGGAATCTCTATTTTTTTTTTGTTAGTAAATCCAATTCATTTCTATTACTTTTAGTTACTTTTTGTTAATTAGTGTCGTAGTGAAACATATAGTAGGCCAACTTTTAGATGCTAGACGTGTTCATTAAATTAACACAAGCCTACAGTTTGCGCCAAACTTGGCTCCTCTAAATGCTCTAAGTGCCTGAATGCTGGAAGCACCAGTAAAGATACAAAACGGATAAGAACACTGACGAAACAAGACAATATAATCACTTTGTTAGTACGGTAATACCAAAATCTAGGTACTTAATACTTATACAAGTTTACGCCACGTCATAGATATCTAATCTATGATCGACACTGATTATATCTATGTATCAGTGGGCAATTCAATTATATTTGTGGAGACGGTCTATGATTGATCGAGAATCGATCGATGGATGAACAAACATCAATCGATGAGCATCAATCGTACTGTGATTTATGAAAGCAATCAATGTTCATTTTAGACTATTTTTAATACAATAGGTAAACATGATTATACCTATTTTTATTGTATCCCAGTTTGGACTTGTGTTTTGAAACGATGTACGATTTGAATAGAATTACAGTTTTCTGTTTTGGGGATCAGAGCACCTCTATGATGCAGTAATGGTCCCCCGTCTAGGAGCCCAACTTTGTTAACGATTGTCGCTTGATTCGCCTCACGATACGTCAGCTATGACGTATTGTGGGTCGAATATAAGTCCAATCGAGTGACAGTTGTTAATAGAGTTGAACGCCCTGGGATGCCGAGCGCCCGAGCGTTACATCCCCTCGTTTTGACTTCGCATCCAACTCAATTTTGTTACTAGTCACTTAGCGTTTAGTATGTAAGGACGCCTCGGTACAAACTACAATATGATAGCTATAGCTACTTTAAATTTTGACTGGTTTATTTAATTTCTTAATTTTAAGAACAATTGTGACAAGTTTTGCTATTGCATTGCATATAAATATTGTTTAAGGCACTTTAAGGTCACAGGAATTAAAATCAGTGATGTCATTAAATCTCGTAGAAGTCACTGAAATATTTCATTCAAATTCTAATCATCGTGCATTTCTAGTTCATAAGAAACAATGTGACATTGATCTAACTGAAGATACTTATAATCACTATTTAGGATTTCTAAATATAGATGATGGTAAAACAAAACTTTCCAAGAGAATAAATATAATTTAACATTCTTGGTATTTTAGGT
This sequence comes from Notodonta ziczac, assembly GCA_918843915.1. Classification (NCBI taxonomy): domain Eukaryota; kingdom Metazoa; phylum Arthropoda; class Insecta; order Lepidoptera; family Notodontidae; genus Notodonta; species Notodonta ziczac. The sequence continues at coordinate 571,260 of OU974053.1, forward strand.
ACAATTAATAATTATATTATGGAAACCTTGTTATTATGTTTAGCCATAGTAATACTTTACTACAAAGTTGTAGTTTTTGATTGTGTATAAAAGTACAGGTGAGCATAGGCTATTAATTCTTATAAGCATTTTTTGTACTGTTTTTATTACAATGACCAAGTCATAATATTGCTCCATTGAATAAATATTTTATATTTTTACACTTTGTTTTAATACTTATCTGTATTTCGAGGGATACTATTGTATTCTTTTTAGTGGGATCCAAAGATAATACATATTAGACTTCTATAGATATGTAGACATGATGAATGTCACATCACAGCACAAACGAATTTTACTTTAATCCTGCTTTAGTCACTAGGTATATGAGCTTCTTGGTTATTAGTATCCTAAAAACGTAGTGTTTAAAAGTCCGTGGTCACTAGTAAAGTCAAACAGAAACCAAACCAAAAGGCCACTCCCACGTATGCCCATAATAATACCCATATATAATGGATCAAAATGCAAGTATCCAACATTTTAAAAATGTCGAAGGTATTATTTAAAAAAATAAACGTCAAATTTTCAAAAGTCAAAACAATTCTAACGTGGTGTTGCGTTTTTATTTGAATTATTTAAATTAAATAATGTTTAAATAACCGTAAACGTGAAAATGGGTAAACGAAAATTTGGTGGTGAAAGTGGAAAGACATCCAAGAAGGTCAAACAGGATGGTTCAGCAACTGAGGAAAATGTTGATATGGAACAACCTCAAAATGAGGAAAAATCCAGTAAAAAACGAGATATCTTCAATAGAAACGATGGATTTGATGTTAAACACTTTCGTAAAGAGTTAGCGGCGAAACAGGGACAGACTATGGGTAAGTATTTATATTTTTAGAGTTGCTATAATAATCACGGTATCTGAAATGTATGTGTTGTTATCCTCCATTACCGGTTCTACGCCGATGTCTGTCGCTAAATCGTGGTTAGGGGCATTTATGCTTTGTTGGATTCTAAATTAGGAGTATTTTAATTTATTCTAGTTAAATTTAGATACAAACATCATGTTTTGAGGTTAGATTAGGTTTCTTAACTATTTCTCATCGGTTCAGTTTATTGGTTATATTTACTATATTTGGAATATGCATATTTATTCACAGCACTCACACAGTTCCTACAAGTCTGCCTGAACCCAGACAGCCCAGCTGACTACCTGCTAGAGTACCTCAAAAGCGGCGGCAACTCCCACGAGATCCTCCGCCAGATCAACCAGGAGAGTAAGAAAAATCTTACGTTGGCCACACCAGCCTTCCACATCTTCCACCTCATAATACTCAAAGTACAATCCACCCTCCCCCACATGATAACAATCACAGAAGAAGCGTGTCGCTACTTCCTAAACACATTTATGTCAACCATTGAGATAATGATCAGTGAAAACTCCGGTCCTCGGCATAGGAAAATAGTCCTTAAATTACTGACTTCTATAGTTACTTTAAACTCAGATTTGGGTGTAGAAGTTCTGAATCAGGCTCCATTGACGCCTAAACATTTACAGCATATTGTTGAAAAGCCGAACTTTAAAGAGAAAGATAATGTTAGAACAGCATTTGTTCATTTCATGACATCATTCCTTGTAGATGGTAATTTACCTTTGGTAAAGGCTTTGTTAGAGAAACAAGGACTGCTTGCACTAGTCATACCAGGATTGGTCAATGATGAAGCCGAAGCAGTTTTAATGTTCCTAAACATTTTGAAGAAAAATGTGGTTGAAAACAATTTGATTTCAAAGAGTTTGAAGTTGAAGACATTTAGTCATCAAGTGTTACATAATTTGTTTAAAGTGTTCTCATGGAAGGGCCCTCCGGAGTTGCCTCATGAGGTAAAAAATGAGTCTCGAATCGAAATTATAAGCTTGTTGGCAGACATAGTCTCAACATTATTCACATCCCACAAGCTAGGACTTTATTTCATAGATAACTCGCTGGGAACTGCAGATGCTAATAAGAACCAGAATTTATACAAAGCTTTACTCTCATTGAAGAGGCCCTGGGAGAATGAATATGAACGTGAAGTCATTTTAAATATTGTGTACAAATGTCCAGACCTACATAGGGCTATATTTACTGTGATTGAACAGAGCTTTGAGCCACAGCATTCACCTATATGGGAAAGAACTACGGACTTCACTATCAATTTACTCAACAAATTAAAACCTGAGGAAATGGTGAATAAAATGTCGAATCTTAACCCTATTCAAATTGCTAATTTTGTTAGATTTGTAACATTGCCAGTCCCATTGTTAAAAACTATTCATACAAATTTAGGTAAAGACCAGACTATATCTTTGTATGGTGTGAAAGTCTTGGTAAAGATGTTACAAACATTAAGACGATACATGCAAATTTTAGAGATGGGAGAATCATCTCAAGTTGCAGATTTGAAGAATAAGCTAGAATATTTCTTCCCAAAGCATTTGCCTACTCCAGCTGTAATAGTATCCTTGCTCAGACATGTTATTGCTGGGAAACATGATGATGAGGTTTCTAAAGACTACAAACTACCTAAAATTGCTGACACCACTGCATTGATATCGCTTGTTGATTTACTATTACTCTATAATGATATCCATCCATCATATTTTGAAACTTTAGAAGGAAGTATAGACATGAAGGAAGTTCTAGATTTCTCTTCAAAACTAACTGAGGGTCACACCTCACTGCTGAAGTTCAAAATCGTTTCGCTGTGGCTAACATTAGATAATTCTGCTATATCGCTGAAAAACCCAATGTTTAAAGATCTGTTTCTCATCATGCTCGATGTTTATATGAGTGATGATGACAACACATGGATTGAAGCTAAAGACACGTTGCAAGTTTTCTTCAAAAACACGTGTATATTTGAGGGCGATGAGGACGAAATACACTTGATATTGTACACTTTAAGAAATTCAAAAGTCAATCCACCTGCATTGATAGGTGACATAATTGAATATGTGTTAAAAAATATAAAAGACTTGGCAGAATACGTTAGGAATCAGTTGGTTCACTTTGAAATTTCTTCGGAAAACAGCGAAGCTAGTTTGAATAAATTATTTAACGATTTGATGGAGGATCGTATGACTGAGGATAGCGTATTTCTAGAAAGTAGAATGCCATCACCATTCGTCGTTGGATGCGTACAGTATTTACAATTACACAAAGATGCTAAAAAGAGTCTCAAGCATTTCTTGTCGCTCTACATAGCTAATTTACTCCATAGTAATTATTCTCCTGAATTAACAGAAGTTTTAATGGGGGATTCTAAGTTAGACGCCCGAAATTATGTAGCTAGTTGGATCGGTCAGCCTTTATCTCTACCTGATACTATCACAGGCCGTGATGATGTACTCAAAAACATATCAAAGTCTATTATTGAAAATGAAGAAGTTACTTTGAATGATGTATTGCCGTTTGTAGAGGAAAGTACGGAAGAAAGCGATTTGGTTATTGACAATGTATCGTATAAAATAGATTTGACTAAGAACGTGGATAGTTCAGAGTTATTAATATGGTCGAAGTATTTAATATTTTGCATAGTGAGGTTGACAAATATGGGTCAGCTAAGTCAAACTCAACAGAAAAAGATAACAGATTATTTTCAAGCTGTAATTAGCATCGGCAGGAAACGCCTTTTGCTTGATGTATGTAGAACTATAATTCTAACACTATTTAAAAATCCTCATTTTCTTAAAATTTATAAACCTCTATATATCGGCAAAGATGGATCAAACTTAGTAGCAACTGAATTTATTTTACAAATAATTGCTCACCACAAAGATATAGTGAATTATTTAAATATCAAACACAAAGTTTTAAAATCTTACCAACAAAAGAATTACAATGAATTAGTTAAAGCTTTTATCAAAATCAATAAAAGAAAAAATGTAAATTGCGACCACACGATTAAAGTTTTAGAAATTGTTGGACTGTCTAATGAGGATGACGTTAGGGTGTTCAATCTTATCTTCAGTGCAGAGAAAGACGCGTGTTTGAAAGACGACAAAGAGCCTAGTTTAGTCTTAGAACTACTTCGATATTTGATAGAGAAATATTCAAAGTCTATTACACTTGAGTTACAAGGGAGCGTATTAAAGAAATCTGTTGCTTTGTACACGGAGTTACTTTGTAACAAGGACATGAATCCAAATCTTACCAATTTAGAAGTTGCATTGACAAAGTATTTCGAAAACAAACCGCATCAAGCCTCGCGAACTTCAGAGGATGATTTCAAAGCATTTTTCCGATCCAACGTTATTCGAAAATCGACCGCTAATCTTGCTTCTGTCTTGTTGGGTAACAACGTTAAGTTGTGCAATGTGTTCAAGGAAGAAATTGCCCGACCTGAAATATTGACCCAACGGGAACTTACTTTACCTCTAGGTAACGCTCTAATAAATCATAACCAATATTTAATTGAGAAGAAGGAACTTTTAATGATAATATTCGGTGAATACAAGTCAAATATCATGAAAATGCTGGAAAAGCCTCACAAAGCTGGACAAATCTACATGTCATGTTGGAAATTTATTAAGAAGTTGGCGCTCGAATGTATGGATTTACAAGACTGCGAAAAATTATTTAGCAAAATCCACAAATTCGAGATTATCGAACCGTGTCATATTAACATCTTGCAAAATATATTTTTGAAGATTTTTATAACCAAAAGCGAATTTAAGAAGGAACATCTCATCAATTATTTTTCATCAATGCTACATTTGTTGACGAACGCGTTGAAAGATGCCAAAGCTGATGCAGTCGATGATATAGTTATCAACGTACATAATGTTGTAGTAGTTTACAAGAATAACAAAGGAGTAGACGAGGAACAAAATGATGAATTCAAAAGACTGACAGAGAGCGCAATATGGCAGAATTTCTGTAAAGCAGTTTTGAAGGATTCTCTAAGAATCAAAACTGCTGACCAAGCCTATACGTTTGGTCCAAAATTGTTTGGTTTACTTACGAATCTAGTAAAGCTTTTCTATCCAGATGACCACGATGACATAACGTCTTTATTCGATATGGTGACGTCACACTCAGAGTTTTTAAACGTGATGCTAAGTCATCACAGTACTGACATAAAGTCAAGATTAGTTGAGTTTATTTATATTTTGATTTTAAGAAAAAAATCCGTAATGAAAGCGCAACAAATACCCGTTTATTTGAGCTCTTACCACGCCACGAGAAGTCCTTGTGACAGACTGATTGTCTCCATTCTACATTTCTACGAAACCAACGGCCTACCGGTGAACGAGTACAAACCTTATGTATGGGGAGACTCGGCGGCGAACTATTACGCTGTTCGAAAAAACAGGACATCTTCGTTATGGGCCCATCCAACCGCCAATCAAGTCCTTAACTTATTTGACAAGGATATAATCGAGAGGACAGTGAGAAATTTCCCTGTCACACAAAAGTTGGAATACAATTATGAGTTACCGTCAATAATAGACGCGAATGAAGTGGCTGATTCAGTGAAATCTTTAATCAATGAGATGATTACAGAGGGAGTGTTCAAATCCAACATTGTAAAAGATAGCGAAGGTGGAGTTAAGAATTTGATAGTTAAAGGGAAGTATGAGAAAGCGTTGTCAGAATTGAAGCCTGTTGATCTAACGACCACGTCACACGTAGACCCCGATGATGGTATCTACGACCCAGTGTTTCTGTTTCCCTTGTTGAGCCATCTTCTAGCGCCGGGCTCCGTGGCGTCCTGCTTCAAGATGCTGAGGACAGGGCTCCTGTCAGTGCCTGTGATGGCGTTGAGCTCGCACTGTCCCATGATGAGAGCGGCGGCCTATCATGTCTTGCATCGATTCTGCATGCTGTTGGACACTGAAACGTGAGTATACATTTATATAAGCAACTGGCGATTTAAAATAAAATTATGACAAATGTAAAAAGACAAGACCGTTGAGTTTCTTGCCGGATCTTCTCAGTCGAGGTCGCGTTCCGATCCGGTTGTAGATATAAGAAAAAAAATGTAAAATTGACAATTTGTAAGTGCCCCCGTAGGCCTAAACACAATAAACGATTTGAGTTTGTATTAACTTTGCAATATTATATTGCCTTTTCGGTAAACATTTTAAGATAAGGTCCATTAAAATTATCCTCTTGTTGTTGTTCGACCTCAATACAATTAAAGTTTATTTTATGTTGCTTAATAATAATAGTTATAGTAATTATAACAAACCGCATGATGTGCTAGGTACAACTTATATTTATAGTGTGACTATATCCTGTTTTTTTGTCCATGATATCATTCCTTTCGGTTGAGGTGTAAAACCTTTAGAAACTTAATTTGAAAAAAATGATTTATTTTCAGGCGTCACAAGAATGACAAGCTGTTCCTCACAGACTTCATCAGCACATTACGTCACAGCCTCACCACCGCCATCACAAATGCTGAGGATCTAGCAGACGATATCAAAGACCTGAAAAATCCTAAACTACCCGCGATTGACGCTTTATACTTCGCTCGAGCTCTCATGGTCTCCACAGCACCCTTTGACCCTTTATACAAACCCGTGAACAACTTCCTTATAGCCAAACAATTTGTGGATCTAACTTTAGTCCCGGACTTCCTGAGTCTATTTCATGACAGTGATGTTGAATCCATCGACAGAAGAATCTGGGTGCTTGATATTATTAGGGACGGAACAAAATCGATGTTGGATATTAATGTCGTCTTCAAAACTATGTGTTTGAAGATGATCATGGATTTTTACGACTCTGTATTGAGTGATAAAAGAGTGAAGGTGGGTATTTTAGGTGTGTTAAGTTCCGTAGTTGCTATACCAAGAGCCTTTGAAATATTGGTAGAGGGTCACGGACTTATATCATGGTTACATTTAGTTGTTAGACATATTAATGATAAAGCACTTTTGAAGGGAGTTTTTAGGTTAATTAAGAATATTATGTATAGCATGATTGTTGGCTCCTTCGCAAGAAATATTGCAGCTAAAAACGGGAAAGTCGACGATTTTATTGAGTTAAGAATTAATAAAGATGTAGAACAAGAGGTTTTATTGATAGTTTATGATTTACTAAAACATATTGATGATTTAGAAGTTGATAATGTTGTGGAGTATGTTAGAATTTATAGACTAATGACTAAGAGAACTATAAAGAGTTTGTCCAAGAAGCAAATGTTAAGTTTAGTTAACAAAGTAGGTATTTTCTATAAAGATTGTGAGGTAATCAGATTGTTGATCAAAGCGCTACTGGCTAATGATAGTTATGTATTGAAAAGTCGAAATATGCACGAGCACTTTGATGACGCCTCTAAAACCGTTTTAGTGAACGAACTAGCTGAAGTAGTTGCCACGTATATCGTTTAATTTAGTGTGATAAGTTTATTATTGTACATAATGATTGACGTTAATAAAATTCTTAAAAAATGCTATTGTTTTTATGAAAGTAGCTCGGGAAGATTTTGTAGTTTAGGTACAGTTATTCTCTGTTATTCTAAGACATTAAATTGAGAGGAATTGTGCCTGGTATAATGGCAATAGGCTTGCCCCTATTACTTTGGAATGTGATCTAATATCTAGCAAACAAAGCATGCAATAACTACAAATTGTCGCCCCTAATATTATAGTTGATATGCAACAACGAATCGATAACTCTCAAGCAATTTGAATAAATACGATCCATTCTGGCCATCGGCGGAATCGATTTTCTCGTTCCGTATCGATTTAAAATTAATCGAGACTATATTGATACTTTGACGTCGCTCAACGAGAGGGAAATTGATGAGGTAGGTAAGTGCAGTGCAATTTTCTCAGGAGACTTGTTTTAATAATTTCATTACAAATGATTTATAGTACACTGTTTACATGCGTCTTTAAATTATATGTCTATAGACCTTTAAATTTAAATTGGTTGCACACTTTAATTTTACATAAAATCCATTATGTATCTTGAGCTAAACAATAGGTTTCTTACTAATATTTGGTGTTTAGCAGTTTTCATTAACTTAAATAAAGAGTGTTGCCGATTTGAAAAACTGAGAAAGTTCTGCGACTTATGTTGCAGAATGTACAAACTTTTTTTTGTAACTGGCAATAGATGTTTCGTGAAAATTTGTTGTCTCACTTTAGTCATTTTTCTCTTCTCTTGTTTGGTATATTATTAACGTTATCGGTATTATAATGTATCTATTACTAGCACATTGACCACACCAATCATATGAAAGTGTCACTAAGTATTTTCCTACCCAATCACATACATCAGTCACTATCACAAGTCCAATTTAATAATTGTCCCGAGATATTATATTTCCTACATTTCAGCTACACTCCCCAATCTGCGACCGCCATTTACGTAATTCAATTAGGCAAGAATGGTGCCACAGTGGGCCAGGGCGTGCATACAATAAGTAATGTGGCTCATCTCCGACCACGTGGGAGGTTCGGGGTCCCACGCTACACGTATTGATAGCTGGCTACTAGCTATTCAATATTCTGTAACACTACTTTTATGTGTACACACTTTAGAAACTTGGCCAATGATCCGTGAAAATGGTATTCAGCCAATGGCACATAGATCTCAACTTGATATAAGGTATATACAAATTTTACCTAAAAATAAAATTTTTATTATGTTTCCTCAGACGTCCGAAGTCCCTTTATGAGAGAGAGTACATCGATTCCTTCCGCCGGAAGTTGTCGTTTCGCAATTTTCCCACCACCGCGTCAGCGCCCTCTGTACTTCCGGTTTGGCAACAAATTCAAACCTACCAACGACACCACAAGCCACGATATCTTTTTCATTGTTATGCTCGTAAAGGTGAATGTTCCACCAGGAAGCCCTTACTGGGACTTCGGACGTCTGAGGAAACATAATAAAAATATTATTTTTAGGTAAAATTTGTATATTGTGTTCCGTTTGACGTCCGAAGTCCCTTTATGAGAGATTTGTTTGTTATCTCCTGGTGGCTTGTGTGGTAGGTAATGAATAATAGACGCAACAATGTGAATAAGTATCCTGAATGTATTATTAGAAACTTATTATTCAAATCAAACATGATTTTGATGAATACACATTGCGTAACCTATATGTTTAGACATATGTACACAAATCAAAATTAACAAATGATAATGTTTAATCAACGTAATTATATAAATGGTGCCTTCAAATCTTGAAGCAATCAGATACTTAGTAATGTCTACTAAGTTTTTATGAAGTTAGGAATAAATTTGACAGCGAGCTTTCTGTGGCCGTCGCGGTACCTCTAGTATTTATTATACTTTTTTGATAAAACTTCCTAAATGTACATTCATGTTGCCAATTTGCCTTATCCAAAATTTCATTAATAGGATAATTTTCTATCCAATTCAAGGAAGAAACAGCTGATCTGAAGCTTCCAGGGGAAGCTTCAATACCCGCTTCCACTAAAAGTTTTTTAACCCAACCCCCAATCATGGCTGGAGTAGCGGGCCTTACGGGTTCCCTAGTTGTAATGAACAGGTTAGTCACGGGACCCCTTAGGTTGGAAGAAATCGTTTTTAATTTTCTTAACCAATAAACTGGGTCTATATTTCGATCGGAACAAGTCAATAGTTTCCAACTTGACTGCTGATGGATTGCAGAATCCGTTTTAGAACCAAACGAGGGGTGTAATGTAATAGAGTCCGAATTATCTATAAAATTACATGAGTTACAATGTAATAAGGTTAAATCGTGGACTCTGCGCCCCGATGCTAACAACAGAATTGTAGCCACACGTCTAGATACGTTATATAAACTATTTGACGTTGTATTTGTACTCTTCAAATATCTTATAAGCACTCTTGCATCCCATATTGGTGCTTTGGGTGGTAAAGGTTTTGACAAAGATACCGCTTTCAACATATGTTTAACAATGTGGCTAGAAGAAATTTTAACGTCAGACAAAGTTTCACAAATCGAAGCGATTACGGATTTATGTACTAAAATGGTACGGTAGGCTAACCTGTCCGATATAAACAACTTAGCCAAATATCTGGCTACATTTGACGGTGCGGGATTTCGAGGGTCTAGACTATTCTGGCCACACCAAAGTGTCCACCTACCCCAAATAGGTGTATAGGTCTTCAGAGTGGAAGCCCGCCAACAAGTTGAAAGTAACGCTTCCTCCTGGGGTGACCAATTTTGTGTTAGCGCGTCCCACCCAAAATGAGCCAGGCTTCCAGCTGCAGGCTGTTGATGTGAGCTGGCGGTCGTCCCGTTGCCGTGTCCACTAGGTTTCTCTCTAGATGAGGTATCTTCCTGGGTCTTGTTAAGGATCGGGCCCTCAGGTCCGGACGCCAAAATGGTTTCTTCCACCTGGGTGCTATGATCACAAACTGGCCTGATGCCGAGTTTAGGTGATGAAGAACCTGAGGCACTAGGCAAGGCGGTGGGAACACCCAAGCCAGATTGTAGTGCCAACGTCTGCTGAATGCGTCGTGAAAGCATGCGTTCGAGTCGGACAAGTCGAGTGTAACGTAGTTTTGTACGACGTGTGCGGTCTGAGACGCAAACAAATCTATTTCTGGGGTACCCCATTGCTGGAATATTACACTCAGTGCGTCTGCCCTTATGTGCCACTCGGAGCCGGCGCGATTTCGTGACATGCGGTCGGCTTCCGTGTTGTACACTCCTGGAAGGTAGTGTGGGAGGAGTACCACGTTGAGGCTGTCTGTCAGAGCTAGGAGCTGCCGAGTCAATTCCAGGAGAAGTTTGGACTTGGTTCCGCCCTCTTTCCTGATATGAGCAATTACAGTCTTGTTGTCGCTCTGTAATATCACCGCCGAGTTTTTGAGGACGTGGGCTCTGAAGGAAATGGCTGCTATTACTGCGTACATCTCCTTTGCGTTGCAATGCCAATGATTCTGTTGACGCGTCCAGGCACCGCACATCATTTTGTTGTTCACCATGGCACCCCATTTGATGTCGGACGCATCTGTGATCACGTAGTTTGTTGATAACGTCCGATGATGTATTGGTGTCACCTGGTCCAAGTTGTTTAGCCACCACTTTAGCTCCATTTTCACCATGTGTGGGTAAGGGATTGAGGCCAGAGGTGTCCGACGTAGCAGATTGCTGTGGCTCTGTAGACAACGGCAATGCAGCCTTCCCCGATGGGTGATGAAGGCCGCAAAGTTTAGATACCCTAAGAGGCATTGCGCCTGCTTGAGGGTCCAACTGCCGGCAGCCAAGCGAGTTGACAGACATTGACCGATCTTGCTGATCTTCTCTGGGGGCAGGCTTTTGGTGTTTAGCTCCGAATCCCAGGTGATGCCCAAGAAGTCGATCCGCCTGGTCGGTATGATGACTGACTTGTCGAGATTGACACACCAACCCAGACTGGTTAAAAAAGATATAGCGGTCTTCATGTGCGAGCTTAGAATGGCCTTGGATTGATGGACAATCTTGAGGTTGAAAATTACTCGACTCTTCCCATTGCTTTTGCATATAATAAAGAGAGGGGAGATAAAACTTGGAGTTAATGGGGCAGGTTCGAGCACTTGACTTTGGATCATCTTTTGAATTTCTACTGACATCAAAGAGCTCATGGGTGTTTGATATTTTAACATTACCTCCGCCGTAGGAAAAATTAAAGGCGGCACCTGGCTGAACGGAATTCTCGCACCATGAATAATTATTAAAATTGATTTGGGGGGATCTAAGCGTTGCCAATTGTCTATATAAAGCTTTAGACAACCCCCTGAGAAATCGGCCGAGTCATGCTTTATTTTTGTAGGGTTTGTGCGAGTTCTTATATTTTGCCCCCCCTTTTCTTTTGAAATGTTCATTATTTTGCTGTGAGGCAGACTCTTTTTTGTCCGTCCGTACCGATTTGTTAGTAGGGCGGGTACGCCGAAATTTATCGCGAAAAGACGTGGATGATTGTGGAGTCGGCGCGCGATCTGACCGTGCAGAAGAAGTCTGCTTCTCTAGCTTATCAATACCCCCAATTTTTTGGACATAAGTTGATAAAGACTGAGGGTTAAACATATATTCTAAATTTGGGGGTATCTTTTGTAAGTCATCACGCATGTACTTGCTTTTCAAATTTTTTACTAGACCCCGACGGCGAGTCTCTAAGACTTCCGCTCTTCTACCATAGATAATTTGCAGTATATCATGAGAGACGGTTTTATACGCTGAAGAATCTCCAAATAAATCCTTAAGTTTCTCGTAAACAGTAACAGGTGTAAGTTGGGTGCCGCTTTGCGAGGACCAATCTATGAGGCTTTGTAAGGCTGTATTTACACACTCATTCTGAACCATAACCGCGTTAGACATGGCCGCGAAGCTTCGTTCCATTTAAGACCAGTTTAACGGTGCAGCTGACTGCGCGTTTTCAAAACGTTATAGTTCTTCGTTCACTTTCAATTCCATAAAACCCGGTGAGGCGACGTATTTCTTTTGTGTCTCCATGTAACGAACGCCTTTCCAGTCATCCGTGTCAAAACGTTGTATACCGGCGAGCTTAGAGAGCCTTTCTGGTATAGCCTTAGGTATAGAAGGCTCTTGAACAGTCACGGTAATATTCGTAATATCTTCAACCCTATTTGTTATTGGAGGTCGTAAAAAACAATGACTGGGGTCGGATGCCGATGCAGAATTCGTCAACGGCGATACCACTGGTAGATGCGCACTTAAAACATTGTTCACATGACTTACCAGCTGATTTGCAAGCATTGCAAACCTGTTATCCATTTCAGCGTCCTGTGATGTGGAGCAGCTGCGATGGCGGGTAACACGTGCACGTTTTCTGGCCGGTGATGCCGCGCAGCTACCTGCCTCCGCGTTTTCAGACTCGCTCGAACTCGAATCACACGAAGACTCCAAACTGCGACGTTTTCTTCCTGTAGCCTCCGGCGCCGGCGCGGTAGATTCGTTATTCATTTTAACTATTTTTTATAATAATTTGAACTTTCTACTTTTAATCTCGAAAGCTCAGTGATTATGAATTTATATTTGCGAAAACAATCAACCGTCCGAACGGTATGAAAACCGACGCAACAATGAAAAAGATATCGTGGCTTGTGGTGTCGTTGGTAGGTTTGAATTTGTTGCCAAACCGGAAGTACAGAGGGCGCTGACGCGGTGGTGGGAAAATTGCGAAACGACAACTTCCGGCGGAAGGAATCGATGTACTCTCTCTCATAAAGGGACTTCGGACGTCAAACGGAACACATAATATAACATTATGTGAAACTAGCTTCCGTCCGCGACTTCGTCTGCGTAGAAGTAAAGTAGTCTATGTGTTGTTAATTCAGGTTTTAAACTATCTGTGCGCCAAATATAATCCAAATTTGTCCGTCTGTTTTTGCGTGATTAAGTAACAACCATGTCCATCTTAAAATTTAGAGCACTATTAATAAGATCAACATTTTGTATGTTGACGCCTTCCTCTTCGGATCAGTGGTTGCAAGCGTCCTATCAAAAGGTTCATGGTTTTAATTCTTAGGCCATGCTAACTCTTCAGAAATTTCAAGTGATAACCCATAGTCTAAAGGTAAGTGGCAACAGGCTCACCCTCTTTCACATATGGACTTGATACTTGGATATATTTAATTAAATACAGTGCAGTTCAGCCTATATCGTCAGGAGGAACAAGCTTGATAGTAAACTTGCTTTATAATCATATTAGACTTCTTCATCCATAAGAAGTAAGTTACACTAGTATTTCATAATCATATCATACAAGATTATCTACAACTAGTTTCTGATGTTACGCGATATCGAGCAACAGGTTGAACAACATGCTCATCAATTTGTATCAACACTTATTTGCATGTAAACGTAGTCACAAGTTAAGTCTACATTCTAGGGCATATACTGAACAAGTCTACGTAATAAAACCGACAATTTCTCTAATGCGAGGTGTTTAATGCTCCGACCCGTACGAAGCTCGGGTCTGTTTGACCACTTGTCGGATTAAAGTCACTTGTCGCGGCTCAGCGGCGGTGGGTTGATTGATTTCACTTATTGTGAGTGTTACACCACTGTAAGCCTCGGTAATGGGACAGGTGAATTAAAAAGCGTCAATTTAAACTAGTCCATATTTTTGAGTAGGTAGGCCGTGTTGCACATGTTCCTAATGGAAAGTGTGCCTAGCTGCGACGAGCAAGACACCTGTATTCCGAGTTATTATATTACATATCTTATTCATATTCGTGCTTAGGATCATATTCTATTACAGTCATCAATTCATCATGATACCAACACAATTTTTTTTTTTAAGGGTGGAAAGTGCTAAATCGGTGTTTGAAAGCAGTTCGAACTGCAATCAGTCGGGAGCAGGCTGTCTGTCGACACCCAGATGTTATTCCTTGAGCATACCATGATGTTCTTTCAGTGGGTTTGTGGATGTATGTAATTTATTTTACATTTTTTATTTAACATGAAACTATACCTAGTCTTCCTAACACTATATAAATGCACTGACGAACACTTTTCAGAAACATCTTGTCTCTATTTTATGTAAACACAATAAACTCACAAACAATATGTTTTGTAGGTATGTATATGTTTCATCAGTGCAAACCAAATAATTTGTAATAATAAGACATTATTATTACAAATTCTTTGGTGCAAACCAAGGGTAGGTAATAAAATTCACACTGCGCAGGATTCGTTCGCTATACATTAATTCCATTGTGCAAAAGAGCCGGACTCGCGGTCACTTTTAAAAATGGAGGACTTCTTATTCCGATGCCGGTATCTGCCGATCTTGGAATTAAAAAACAAAGATATAATTGACGGTACTCTTTGTTAGCGGATGGTTTTAATAAATCAGTATTGTGTTGGTATTTTATCTCTAAGTGTTGAACTGTAGGTTTATTGCTTGGATGATTATTGACATCACATAATGATAAAATCATTTGATAGCTCTTCACTTTTTCAGTGTATTTTTTTGTATTCGTCGCTTCCTTATTTCATAGGAAATAATAGATATGTAATGTACTTACCATCTATTATTCATCAACGTAGGTACAAAACCTATGTAGTCTGTGCCTAGTTTTACCTATACCAATTTGTTGGTTTTAAAGTAATTTCAAAATTGCTTTAATTTAAAGATACCAATGTTGAGCATAGTCGGTCCCAGATTTTAGATCACTATCATAATATATTTTAATCATTATTATCACAAATTCTTTGTCACCATTACTAGATCAGTTTGCAACGTCATCATTTGCTCCGGTCGGAAAACTACAGTGGATGTACTTAGGTATATTCGCTGACATAATATTTTAAATTTTTTCAGCGAGACTGCTGGAAAAAATGTTTCTGGCTATAAAGTAGTTATCTAAACGGGGACGCATGTAACCATCGAAAGAATGCGTTAATCAATGGCTTCGTATAAAATAAAACGATCAAGAAAAACTTAATAACGTAGAAAAGCGTTCGAGAAACATGAAAAGCTGCATTTTTTGCCAAAGTTCGATGCAAAATGCGCTCTACCTATCTTTTTCCTACATTCACTAGTATTCTATACGAGTAAAAAGGACGGTAGATATTATCGGTTAGAAGGCTTCATTGTGGAGTTGTGGCAGGCGCCACCTGCCGGTCGCACGAATGCACCCAAAAAAAGTTATGTATTCGAATTTTAAAAATGTGACGTGGGTAGATGATTGTAATTAGTTCGTTAGAGTTTTCTGAATAATGAGTAAATAATACACAACTTTACTGAATTTAACATTGTGTGGCGTGGCGTGATGAGCCTGTGGTCAATAGTGCGGTGATCTGTAGTGTTGTGAGGTTCGGGAACTATAGGAACCGATGTAAGTTACAATTTTTATGCACATTTATCGACTTCAGTAGTTGTTTTCCATGCTTTATCTTAATAACTGGAAATGTCTCGCAGTAAACGGTTTAATTTAGCTTGCCTTCGTTAGTAGGTACCTGTAATATTTGTTTGTTTTCTTATTCAACGCTAATACGTACATGAACATTATCTTTTTGCGAAAGTGTGTGTATGTTCGTATTCAGATCGTTACTGTCATTTTACGACAGTCCCTACGGACGGCATAATTATTATAAGCCTTAGAGAAGTGACAGGGAGAGACCAAACTATTACAAGAAGACTTATCTATAAAAATAAACTTTTTCTAAACATCTTATTTGTCATAGGCATCAGTAAGAACATGTATCTACATATATTTATACAAAGCCTGCTGCCTGCCTATATCTACCTACCTATACTGTATTTATAGGCTAATTTGCAAACAATATTGGCATTAGGGGACGATCTAAATATCAGCAAAGGGCATAGACCTTTCCAAGAGGATAATATTATATCTAGAATACCTGCTTTGCGTTGTTCGTATTATTATTATTTTTACTGTGGGAGTATGAAAGTTCCGTCTTAGCCACAGATATAGATGTACATCTATATCTGTGTTAGCTGATGGCATATTTTTATGTAAATCGTACCTGGATGATACGATCTAAGGTTCGATTCCCATCGTGGTAGAAAAGCATAGCTGAAACAACAAAAAATAAGTGCTAAGTTACTATACTTATTTCTTGAAACATATAGCCCACTCAGTTTAATAGGTATTTCGCTAGTGTCAAGTAACAAATAGCAATACATACACCTTTAATAACAATACAATGCAAAAATGTGACCGTCCACTTTGGAAAATCAAAACGGAGGCCTAAAGTTAAATAGACTTCATTGGTAGTGTTATTTAGATGTTCTGTCATTAAACTCAAAGCTGCCTGGAGTTCTGAAGGTCAAACTCAAAATGTTTTTTTGAGTTTTGGCCTATATGGGAACTTACAAATTGGCATTTTTATATTAGTACCTTAACTAGATTGACTAAGTCTTACATCCTGAGTCTGTATCACCCTCCTAACCCCCTGCGACACTAGCGTGATAATAATATCAGCAATCAAGATAAATGACAAACCAGTTTCGCAACGAAGTTTAACAAAGGTGCCTCCAGCAGTGGTCTTGTGAAGCCCAGGGCATACGAAAGACATCGGCTATGTCACGATGTGGCTACGCGATAGCCGATCACGACGCTTGAGTTTATGGCTTTATTTATACATAGGGCTGGCACCTACTGATGGCTATAGTATATTTGAGTGTCCGTTTGCAAGTATAATATCATCTTATAAGATTTTCCTAAGTATGGAAGGGCCTGCCTGCAATAGGTTGGGAGTTTGGGCTAGTCTTTAGGGTTACTTTTGAATGCTAAACCTATTGGTTGTTCATTTCCAAAAACATAGTGAAATTGGCGATTAATAGTCTCAGCTCAGCGTAAGTATTTGCACACAACAATCTGGGTACGTAGGTACTTACGCCAAAGAATTGAAAACTATGTTTGGGTTTGTTTTTCTTTATCTCGCATTTTTTTTACACAAATTGTTACAATACAGAAGATTCTGGTTAAAGGTGCTTTTGGCAACCCTATAATAAACTTATATTACTCCGTAGAGCTGTAAAGGTGACTTTAACGACTGTGGGATGGTGTTTAATTTTTCTTTTTTATATTATAGTTTTAACGATATTTAGTCCACGGGTTATCCGTGGAAGATGTCCATAGGGGTTGTCTTTCTCTAAATAGGCTTACAACCGTTAGTTTCTCTAGACCTCTACATTCTCATGAAGACTAAGATTCGGGAATAGGATAGCCTATTGTAGCTTTAAAAAGTCTGTTTCACATTTTCCCCCTTATTAGTAAACGTGGATTAGCGGTTGTGTAGTTACTCCATACTTTGTATTCTTCTATCGAATGTCAAATTACTGATGTGAGAAAGAGATATTCGGTGTGTAACTATTCGCAAGCTAATCCACGTTTATTAATAAGGAGGCTAGTGTTTACGTGCTTATAGTTTCTACTTCATATAAGTGCAATCTTAAATCACCATCATCAACGGCACCCATCATCGGGGCACCGAGCAGACATAAAAAAAATGTTATCATCCTCATTTATAATTGACATAGAAGCTAGCGACTAGCCACTCTAGCCAGCTTAAAACTTATAGTACCTAAAGCTACGGAATACAGATGGACATGGTTAATTTTGGGTCAAAATATAGTGATGTCTACCCAAAAAGTCATGTCAAATTTACATTTTTATTCCAACTCATGTATTTTGGAATACATATCATTATTGTTACTTCCATGCTGGATTAATGGATTCCCGATCAAAAACGATTCCATAATATCAGACCACCCGATACCATCGTTTTTATCTATCATCAGTACCAATTAGGCGCGCAGCGGGGCTGGCCATTTTAGGCGCGGGTCTGTCCCGGCAGCGCCCGCGCCGCTGCCGCGACTCGCCCGGTTGCCATACACCGGCCGATTATCCGCAGACATTACCCATCGGTATTGAGTCGTTGCGATTTTATATTTTAAAGATTTTTTCTACGTTTACTATATGGATATTTCTAACAATGGCATTGGAAATAATATCTGTGTAGGTTTGGGCACGTCCACACCGAATGAGCAGGGTCGCGGGATTGCTTAGCCGCGCTCAGATTACAGTGGATTCAAACCATAATGTTCTTACTTTTAAAAAACTAACAGTTTTAAATGATATGTGTTCTACAATCCGGTTTAGATGGTGAAGTGTACAATATTGCCTATATTGCTATTGAATCAGTGTGTTGTGCCGCGCCACAAACTAACTAGGTACAAAGTGCCAGTGCGCGTTCCGCGTACATCAAGCGCGGGACAGAATACCGTCCCGGTATGGACAAGCCTATAGGCGGCGTGCACACAGACGATTAGGCCAATTACACACATTACGATTATTGCGCGACTGTCGGCGCTCGTCGCGAACACTTCTATTTTCGTTCGGCCCTTTACTGCTACTATTTATAGGACACTTATAATTTGCTGGTACATTATTCGAAGTGCATGTTGTTTTATGTTCTTTAAGTAGTTGTAGTTAGCGTTGTTTAGCGAGATATAAGTACCCACCATCGCTTGAAGACAAATATCTATGCAATTATCTTTATAACAACTTAGGTAAAACAATTGTACCTATCGTAAATCGTACCAACCCCATTGGTGACTCTAGAAACTTTAAATTTACCATATATATGTTTACGTGACTTTAGTGAACGTAAACGGCTCTATTGTGGGTTGAGTTTATAGTAGAGCTACGGAACAGTTATTTTCTTTACTCCATCAATGCGGTGCGCAGCGTCGTTAACGAATCTAACGATCGGAACATTCGGGACGTCGCCGTCACGCGACTGTTTGTAGCTACTTATCGATTGCTTTGTGCCCATTTATTCTATTTCTGTAGAACGACCTTGTTTGCTGACTTGGATTTATTCCTTTTTGTCACGTAACCAGATTACGAAGAAGAAATAATTCGTGACGTTAGAGCGTGGACGGGTAAAAATAATGAGACAGTCAATCGCTAAATAAATACGCCGTCATGCTCGTGTTTCCCAAAACGTGGGTAGAGATGCACTGTAGTTTGTTCTGCAGTGTAATTACATTTCACTGGAGGTGTTTCCTCATCTCAATGTCATAGGGTTTAGCGAGGAGGATTTGGACAATAATCCACGATTCTTATGAACTAGCGTGTTGGTGAACTTCACACGTCATTTTGAAAGACGTGCAAGTTTCCTCACAATGTTTAGTCATCGTTCGGCAAGTGATAACTGCCAAAGAACACGGAATTACTTGTTACTTGTGAGTACCCACATTAAGCCCAAACAATCTTTCACTAAGTTTTCCAAAACTCTACCAATAGCTATTCAAACGTAAGAAAGATATCATCCCATAGAGCCTATCTATAATGCCATCGATTGGTCCCAGAAGCTCCGGCTTTCTCCATCGGCACCGGAGCGACTCTAGCGATTATCGCAACTCTACAATCATCGTGGCTATTGTTCTGTGTAATGACGGCCGACAAAAAGTAGAGGTATTGATTTTTAAATTAACTTTTGCTTGAATAGATACATTTTTTTTAAACTGTGATTAATAAGACCTTTGCTTCAGAGTGAATGGGATGCCTTGATTTTTGTCATGCTTCGTATATTTGTTTCTTCTCCGGTCCGACTGAAATCGAAACTACTAATTACTGTCAATCATTAAAATAACACTAATCACACATCCACTCACTTTAATACGGCCTAGTACTTAAAAAGCCATTAATAAGTAAAAATCAAATTATTAGTGTCATGTTATAAACATTCCGAACCCTTGAGATCTTAATCCACTATGATTTGTAAACCCTGCGGTCTGTGTACATAGTCGTTGGTATGGCTCTGACACTGTAAACATAATATGGCGGCATCGGTAATTAAAAACTATTATAAACCACCTTCGCTTCGCCATCGCATCGCTGTGCCGAATCAATTATTTCATATTTTCGCGGAGGAGTTCCCCAGGGCTCAAATCTTTGTCTCATGTTCTTATAGATGTTAACATGCGTGGGTCACCAAGGGACACTTTAACTTGAGTTATTTATTGGATTTTTATAATTGAGGCATAAATTTCGTTCTGTGAACTGTAAACTATCCCATAGTTAAACTCTGTAATGTACGATGTACCTATATTGTATTGTAAAAAGTTAAACAATTCGCAGCTGAGTTACGTAAAGAAAAGTTCTCACGATTTCGCAACTGGCATACTGTGTCAACCACATACTTATTTCACTAAAATTTAACCGATTTAATAATATTCAATGGAAGTAGTAAATTGAACATAACTGGTTAACGATATGATTATAACAGATTGGAAATATTAATAAACCTTATTTTATTTTATCTCAGGTCGAAAATATTTGGTAATATCATCATGTTTAAAACAATAAACGTTTATTTCTAAAATTAAACTTGAAGAGGAATGTGTTAAAACTATTTTTCTAATTCCTATTTACTTACTAGTTTAAATAATTATTTATTAAGTTTTCAAAGCGTTTGATTCACCTTAAGGAAGCCGTGTCAGAACTCCATTCTCTCGTGGAACGGCTTGTAGTTGCGGGTTCGATTCCCGTCAGGGTAAATTACGGAAATGGCGTTTTCGTAATTTGCCCTAGTCAGGGTGTCACCGAGATCGCCCCCAGTCCATTGTACGGTACCCATAGTACAAGCGTTGCTTAGTTTGGGACCGTACCGTACAGTTAGTGTGTTCGTCTGGCGATATTTATTTTATTTATTTATAATTCTTGTCAGTTGCAGTTGTTAGAACATGTTTCTTTTATTAAGAATTAGTGCCGGTACTCACCCCAAACGGGTAATTTTCATTGACTCTCGCAAAAGGAATCCCCAAGAATATGGAATAATCACCATCAGTAGCTCTCAGACCGCTTATCAATCCGAGGTTTGTGTTAACCACAAAAGTCATTTCGTGCAGATAAACAACCAAATTCAACCAGTCCTCCAGTAACCACTATTGAAAGCACTACTAGTATCGATAGAGCCATTAGTATTTACAATTGCGTCATTATTTCTCCATGTAAATAATCAAAAGAACAGGGTTACAATTAAAACTTGTAAAACAGCGGATCACAATTCTACACGTTTACACTTTAATGTGCGTATACTTATACCCTTCGTAGGAAACGGATGTGACTGTTTAAAGAAGAGATACTCCCATCAACGCCTGTTGTAACTTCCCCCGGAAGCATAAGGTGCAATCAGGGGAAGGGAGGGTGGGTTTTTCTCTCGGCTCGCTCATCGTACGTAACAAATAATAGCTTTTTTATGCAGATCTTCTGTGAGAGGGTGGTCAAGCCAGTCCAGCCCGTATATGAACTGTAACTTGTCTAGAACCTTTTTTTTTTTTATCGTTGGAAAACTCTTTATGGGTCCCCTCACGCCTCGGGGGAGACGAGAGGGGTATGTGGGAGTCCCTGCACCTGTAGGGCGCAGTATACCCACTAAAAACCAACGGTGTACCACCCTCCGCCATGCAGAAGGCCGAAATCGTGCAATAGGTAGTGCAATAGGTAGGTCCCCCGACCCACCACCTGATTTCGGCTAGTGGGGAGGAAGAAGGCGATCGTAGCGCCTCCTTCTCCTCCCCACACGTCTGCGCCGGAGCGGATCTGCCGGGGGGTCTTCCTCCCTGGCCCGCTCCGCGGCCTCCTTCCGCGACATCACGTCCTCGCAGAAAGAGGCCATCACCTCCCAGGACCCCTCACTGTCGAGCATAGACAGCTTGTCTAGAACCTGTCTCTACCACTGTAAAACCTGCGACGCGACGACCACGTTAAGAATTACGCGTGGACTCGCTGTTACGCATATCGGTTACGCGGTTTCATTTGCACCGGCTCCCTGATCCCTCGCTCGTGTGACTGGGTAACGCGATACTATGACCACAAAGGATTATCTATACTAGGGTTGCTTCAAGTTCGGAACTTGTGTATTTTCTTTACCTTACAATTCTGTAGTACCTAATTTTTTGTTGAATATATTGTAAAGATGATAGACCCAAGTACCTGTTAAGACAGTGGTGAAGCCTAAGCGATTCACCGATATATATATTTTTAATGCGGCATCCAGGTTTCAAATATGGCCATTACCTTTCAAAAAAGTGTAGACAGAACGGTGGCTTCTCTGTGTGAACGACCGCTGTACATTTACTTCAAAGGAAAGTAGGTATTGTGCGTCCGTCTAGTTTGAATAATATTCACCTCATTAGTTAGGCATAGAGATATGGAAGTGGAATTATAAGTTTGTCTGAATGAGAGCAGACGGACGGCAAACGGGACCGATGTGTAGATAATTCCGAGCTTACCTCACTATCTCAGCAATAACTTTGTTTCGCTAGGGTTGTCATAAGCTCCAGTTGCAAGATTCGCTATAGGCTACACTTTGTATAAAGAAGATATAAGTCAGAAAACTGCTTTCTGCTTTCTTTGGACATCAGCTGTTTTAATGTCTACGGCTTTTGGTCCCTGATATAATTAATCTGTTTTCACTAGAGACCAATGAATAATAATACACGCTAAGCAAAACAATTTCAATACAAATAACGTTCTGACTATAACTTATTCAAAGAAATTAAAATATTTGGTTTTATCGGATAGGATTCATCTAAAATTTGATGGTAACAATCTAAATTATGGTATTGATATTGTACAGACTTTTGAATTCCATAAACCTAATACTTTTATTAGTGATTGGCGTGATTACTTCCTATAAAACTGTGCATGCGTAGTATACTTCGTTATTTTAAGGAAGACATGTAGTGACTATTTATGGCACGGGTGAATTTGCAAGAACATACATTTGTGTGTGGAACGACGAGTGAGAGCCCTTCTCCTTTTATCCCACTCCCCTTCAGGTCTGTCCCGGTAACTGCTTAACATCGGGCGATTCGTACGTTTGTTTGCCGACTTTGCTATATGAATCCGACTTTATCTATCTATATGTGATTATTATATGCCGGCCCTGTGTTGCGCTATCATCGTGTGCTAAGGAAGACGCACAGCCCAGCATTTATCTAGTTAACGCCGCGGGCGTAAGTCGGCTCACTAACTACGAGCTATTACACCGATCGAACTACATAATGTGTTTGTGTACACAATGTGTGTGTATATAAGCACTATCCCGTAACCTATTGACAACGTAAATTAAGGAAAATGTCGGTAGGAAACCTGTAACGCCGTTTTGCAAGACGAAAAATAATTAGTATTCATCCAATTAGTATCTGGTTAATCTGACGATGATTTAGTGTTCGGTTTTACTTGCATTCGTCTTGGTTGGCATACTTACAGGCTCAGGTTTCCGATTACATTTTTAATAAAGGAGTGCCTACAATAATATTTTTAATAAATACTCTGAAGAAATGGTATAAAGCCTTAATATCAAGACTAAATCATCAATATGGTAGGTAGGTACCTTAGCTAATTTCTATTTTTATTTATTTATTATAGATAAGTCCGAATGCAGGATAAGATCATCGTAGCAGTAGAAAACCCACCGTAGGTCACCTTTTAAAATATTCGGGTATTAGAGTCGGTCAAAATGTATTGAATATATGTCGTCGCCTGTACCGGGTGAGGCTTAGACTCTTTCCTACGCCAGTTTACCCGTCACCGAAGTGATAAACGTCCACAATCCCATGGAGAGCCGATGACAAACACCGCCTGAGCGGTTTATATTAGACAATAAATCGTAAAAGCTCGACTTTCACCGCTTATGTAGATAAATGGACCAGATCTGAGATTATCCCCGTCGTGCTGGCCCCATGATATTGATATATTCTGGGCATTGTCCGTTAAATATATGCAGAGGATTTCCATAATACTACAAGTGATGATTATGTGGTTGATTGTGCGAGAGATATACCTATGTCAATTCAAATGTATGCTGAAGTATATTTTGCGATATCTTTATTATACCTACCTAGGTTTTTCACAAAACACCCTCGAGTAAAATTATAAAAGATTATTTTCATACATTTTGTTTGTTAAAAAAATTCAACATATCTCAGAATCATTTGTTTTTAAAACACAAGTATAGGGTATGTAAATTATGGCAAAGTGACTTACCTATATATTTTTATTTCACCCATAATTTGTATATATGTATAAATAAAGAATTCTTTTCACCCAGTGAGTAAAATGAATTATGTATTAGTAAATATTGTAAATATATTATGAACTTAACCATACATATAATGATCCCCTGTGTCGTTCAGTATCTTTCCGAAACAAAAATATAAATCTTACACGATTTTAAATAGTGAAACTAGGGACAGAACATGATTCTCGTGAGTCCACGAATTCTTGGGTCTTGTAAATGTTTTGGATTTTCAGTGGCTTTGCATAATTTGCCAAGAATACAAAGCAGACTGTTGTTTCCGCTGCATATTTGTATATTGTTACTTGACTACTTCATCATCATCATCATCATCAGCCTATGCTTGTCCACTGTTGGACATAGGCCTCCCCTAATGAGCGCCATCGCGCCCTGTCTTCAGCTTGCCGCATCCAGCATCTGCCTGCAGTCTTTCGCAGATCGTCATCCCACCTGGTCGGAGGGCGTCTTACACTACGCTTGCCGAGTCGAGGTCTCCACTCAAGAACATGTGAGGGGACTACTTACATGGTGCCATTTATAAACATAATACGTACACTTTTGACTAGCGAACAGGCAAACCTCATAGAGAAAACCACGAGAAAACAGTTCCACTTGCATGTGTTTACGTCCTCGCCGCCCCCGGGCGGTCGAGCAGAGCTGATTGCCGTTAAATTGTCGGCGGTTTCTGTGAGTGCTGTGAGCGGAAGATCATTGTGATAACTACTATGCATTTAGGCTAGTTGTGGAGGGCGGTTATGGCTTGAAGGGGTCGTTTCTTACCAATAGAGGAATATAAATAATCGTTACCCTTCCCTTATTTTTGAACATAATAATGATGGATCGCTAATATTTTACCCAGCATTTAACACATGTTGTCTAATAGTAAAATATGCCTAAAAATGGCAGCCAGCAACTGAACGCAGCCGCCGTGACTAAGCAAATGTAAGATACGAGTATATTGTTTTTGTCCATTTTGACCGTGTGATATTACCCGCGTATGATTTGCGTGGAATCGGTGGTACCCATCCTAAATATCTACCATCTTTATCAGATTGGTCGATGACACCCAATCTTTTATAAATTAGGTACTTGTATAAGTGCTCTTAAAGCAGCTTTGTCTATAAGCTTATTGATTTTGTTAAACAAAGTAACTTGAACCGCGAAGCCGTGTGAACCCAGGTCATAGACCGGCCATAATACAAGGGTGATATTACAAACCGACGTAATCTATACAAAAACATTCTAAGTAAATTATACTTAACGCACATTCTAATCTATTAGAATTCTGTAAATTAACCGTAAACCGCCAAATATGGTTATTCGTCAAGACATTGGTCATAGTAATATTGTTAAGCGATTTGATTGAGTAGGGGCTTGAAGATTTATAGTATTAAAATGGTCACATTCGCTATTCATGTGTCTTCAATGTTGTCGTATAAAGCCTAACATCTTATCTATGTATGTTTTTCCAGCACTTTTAAAATGGTCAATCGCACAAACTCGTATCCGCGACTGCGTCTGAATGGGCGTGCGAAGTATGCGCGCGCGCAGCCGCCGCCGGGTCGTCGACCGCATGCAATTCGTCAACTGCGCGATGTCACTGGCCGTTGCACTCCGTAATATATTGGCGGAAAGTGTCTTATTGGAGGATAAACTACACGGCACGTAAATTGAGGGTACGGTGACAGCATTGACAGCAACGGCCTTACACCCGGGTGTTTAACCAACAATTAGGTAATCTTTTGTGTCTGCGTATGGTCAATCATAACACAGGAGTAGGGGCTAGATTCACCTATACATTAACGGGCCGTTAGAGCAGTAAATTTGATTTAATTGATTATTACTCTGCACTGGTAACAACCGTTTACTGCTCTACTTGGCTCTAAGTATTTCAACTTATAGAATATCCTTCCAGCGTATTTCAATATATAATGATCACACAAGCCTGTCAATGTCAACATACCCAAATGTAGAGTCCACGTTTCGATCATTTCCCAGAAGCGTGTATTGACGGCGTCACATGCCATCATGTTCGCGTCTTTAAAAGTTAATTAAGTCATAATGTACTGCAATTAGTGGCTCTACATGTTTTAGCTGGGGATGGTAAAGTTTTGGCTGTTATTAGTAACTTCTAGTTTTAAGCTAATCCACTACCAAATGAATTATTGTGTTTTAGTATACATACATACAAAGAGCTGTCAATTTTTGTAAAAAAAACAATGATCAGGAATAAAATTGATGCTACATGAACCTGAATTGAATTCTGTTAGTCTAGTATTATCATAGGCAAATTAAGTTCTGTCCTAATTTTGAAAAATGAGAATTGGCTTATTTCTTCAGTGTGCAAATTAAAGTAAGGCTGCAATTTATTAAATTTAAGTTAGTTAATAGAAAATAGAGAACAGTCATAAACGTCGAGGAAAAGTATTTGTAGAGCTAATTTATAGTTCTTCCGTGTTGAATTCGCCATACAAATATTTTAAATAGGCGCTAGCGAGCGTTTAAACACGCGCATACCTCGTGGTTAGAGTTAAATAATAATACGATTATGTTACATCGAGTTACATAAATCTCATCGTTCCTCGAGGACTAAAATAAAGGTGCATAATCCGGCTTTGGTCCCAACATTAACTATTCCCTCGATATACCAACTCCACTGACGGCAGTTGTATGGAAACCTGTTCCTCAACCTCCTATTGTTTTACTTTCCTTCCTTAGAACGATGTCCACTACTAAACCGTTTTAAGGTACCGACAATAAATCTTATCACAAGTTCCATTGCTGCTCATTAAGAGCGCATTGTATTTGCTCTAGATAGGTACTAGGTAATGTATTGGAAACAATACGATGTGGTGTTGATGCGCTGTTTTATGGTGCTGGGTATGGCCCGAGGGTACGTTTGTTGGTTCGTAGTACTGGGGACCTGTATGGTTTTGATTTGAAGGGAAAGAGATGAGCGATTTTTACTCTATTTATGTGTTTTAAGAAACAAAAGGATACGAAAGTGTTGGTGTAGGTACACCCACATTTAGACAGTAATAATTACTTATTCGTATTGCAAACTTCAAATTAAGGTTGATAAAATTCTTGGCAAAAGTCAATACTGTCTGCGATCGGGATTTAGCTTGCAATTAACTACTGTTACACCAATAGCCGTATACCGATTACCGAGTACCGACCCGGCAGCCTTACGAGGCTGCCTCGACTCTCTGACTTGACTGACTCTATGACCTGTCATTTCCCTTCATATTAACTTCGCATGAACTAAATGTTCGAGTCGAGTTAATTGACTAGGGACAATAATTATTGTGCAACGAACATTTTCAAGCTATCTACTGTGCTTTACATGTCTCTACCCGCCATCGCGTCTCACTCGTGGCAACGCACTAATAGCTTATTAAAGACGTTCCACAGATGTTTCCCAAGGGCTGGCCGCCGCTGGAATGTATTAATTTTATATAACTGCCACTCACACGTGACCAGTGCTCGATAATGTTTAAACCTGGCATGCCATAGCAGCTATATTAACTCATTATCAAGTACATAAATATTTATTCTCATTCTATTGGCTACAAATAACGGCTAAACTACCAAATGTTGACATAATTAGAATTTTGCTGTCATGAACAAAGATCGTGAGGACAACGGCAATATCCTTCTTCTTCATTCAATAATATGTTCAATACAGTTCAATAGGTATTTCGCGAGTTTTAAGTAACGTATTCGTTATTAACAATATTAGTAATTCGCATTAACAAACAAAATAAAGGCCCCGCAACAAAGCAAAAACGTGACCGTCCACTTTGGTATTACAAAATGGAGGCAATACCCTTAGATATGGGAGGACTACGTATTAAACGTTTGGTCGAATAAGAAATAAGTAGTCGAACATTTCATTTGCCGGATGGTTCATTAGGTCGAAATGTCAACAGCCCGGTTATAGGACCTATATACTTTGAACGTTTTGACTCCATCTATGGTAACACTACAAAAGTTAAATCGACATCGACTGTTCCAGTATCCGGAAGCAGACTATCTACTTTCACTTTTATAGTAAGCACATGGTAGTCAGGATAATAGACATCGATATGTAATATGATCAGTGAGAGCGGTCAGTGTGGGCAAGGCACTGCCGCAAGCGCACTGGCGCAAGTGCACTGGCCACACGTATGTTACCTAATTGTTTAGACGTTGAAAACTAGAACAATATACCAACCACGGTAATTATACAGTGTTGGTTACAACACTGTTCAAAAACTAAAGTTTGTTTCCTCTATACAGTTAAGTCTGCGAACTAGCGTAAGATTCGCCTGATGTTAAGCAGTTACCGTACGTACATCTGTTTACGTAGTCGTAGTATTTACGTAGTAGAGAGGGAACGCAACTATAATAGGTACTTTACGCCAATCTTTGAAACTGTGAGATATGAGCAGTATGTGTGTGTGTCACGCACGTGTAAGAATCACAATATGAGCAAGTCTAACAAATCTAACAATTCAACCTGAGTCCTGAGCGCGAAGTATTTTCTGTAACGTAAAGACAATGTGTGACAGTTAATGTGCCGTCCCGCACGGATGACAGATCTCGTAAAAATTAATGACTGTGACAGCATGCTTTCTCGATAGCGGTACGATTACACAGTTTTCGAAGGTCGTATGTAGTGTACTAAATTTACCGGAGTACGCTATGGCCTGAACCCCTCATGTTGCAGGAAAACCTGTGCCTAGTAAAGGAAACAGTAATTAGAAATTATTATATTTTATAACATTTTATGTATCTTATCGACTCCAATTGTTGCTACTTTCCTCGGTAACGCGCCATCGTACGGTAACACATGGTAATAGAACCCCGTAATTTGGACCACAATTACTTAATAACACCCATTTAGATCAGATGAATGTCGGCACAAAATGTAGAGTCACCGCTATTAATATGAAAATGGAAATAAACATCTCGGGAAGTGTTTTAGAGTATTATTATAATTTCATTAAAGTCTATTATTGAGTGACAGTAGTACATTTGTGATCGTTTTTTGTTCGATAGCTGTCGAGTTTCACGGAACAAATAATCCCTAAGAACATATTACTGCTGAGGACCTCATGGTGTAATATACCGAGCGTAGGCCACTCGGCTCACTGTACCGGGTAGTTGAGGGTCGATTCCCGTTGCGGCACATTTCGATAAGTCTTTTCGTAAATGTATCGCCTCGCTGTACCCCAGTCCTCTGTCTGGTACCCGCAGTGCATACGTGGCTTAGTTTGAGACCATACGGTAGGTCTGGCGTTGCATGAAGGTCTGCTCTTTTTTAGGGCTAGCTGATATACGTTGATCAAATAATTTGTAATAATAAAGACACGCGCATGGCAATATGAAAGTCATCAGTTTGGCGGTCGAGTGTATGGGCCGAGACGATCTTAAGTACGCCTTTGACATTTTGTACTGGAAGGACATTTCCAAGATCGCTCTCAGACTTAAGATCGATTTATTAATACTATTATTACAAATTATTTGACGTAGATAATGTATTACCTACTTAACTACATTAATACGGAAAATTAAAAAATATGAGCATGCTTATAGTATTAAATTATAAACAATTTGTGCGTGTATATAGGTTCTTTAGAAGTATGTGACTCGTAAATATAAAACTATGTTTATGTCAGCGAGTTACCGCAGCAGGAGTGTAGATGGCACTGATAAGACTTGCGCGCGCGTCGATAGCAACGCCATAAAATGCATCAAGATGTACAGATAAAGCAGTCTACACACCAAAGTCGCCGACCCCACCGTCACCTATTCGCCGGGTTGTGTCGTGTACTGAGATACCTATACTTGAGGCCAAATACCTGAACATTGTCGATAAAGACGCTATTGGAAAACACAAAAGTGTCTGCCAGACAGACACACGGCGAGCCGGATCGTAATCAGCGGCTGGTTTTACGTGTTCCGTGACCACACTTTAACTTCCAATTAAGTTATGATCAAAGAACGTTTCCCCACAAAGCTTGCCGCCAACCGTAAACGGAGTTATCCCAATAAACTCGTACGAATCGCCCATTAAACGCTAAACAACCAATTACAGTCGTAAGCTATTCGTAATGAAATAATGTGTGTTGGTTTTCGTCGGTTATGGGTTTCGCTATGGTAATCTTTGGGTTATTTGTGTTGCTGTATGGGTGTTATTATGCAGATGAATGTGAAGAAACTTGCAGTATTCCTATGATGCACTGCAACCACAGATATAGATTTACATCTACAGATATAGATTTACATCTAAAAATTCCGCACGGGTCGAGCTAAATAAAACCGTTTAAAAATATGTGTGTACATCTATATCTGTGACTGCAACGTTATTTAAATATAGTTTTACTGTATTCGGCACCTGAACAAGGTCAACATTTACAGTAAAAGTGGTGCTTATTAAGCGTGCGAATAAAACCTTAAGCTTATGTGTTTAACCACGTGCGCAAAATAGCATTGTTTTAGCTAAACTCCAACTTTAAGGCCCTGTAGTATATTAATAGACCACAATAACTACATTTATTTACAGAAGATTATCCAGTTGTAATCCAAATTTCATCTTTGTCGTGTCCAGCTTGTAATCTACGCGAATCCGAGACATGTAAGTTAATTAACTGAGACACGGCAATGCGTGAGAAATATATAAAATAAACTGTACGTGTGAATTGGTTCAAGCGTTAAATGGTTCATGCAAACAGAATTAGATACAGTTAGCGACGAACAAAAAGTTAAATACGTGTCAAACATTTTTAGTAAAGCCAAGACTCATAAAGCATGAGCTCTTGATAAAATTTTGACGAATTGTGAAGTTGAATATTTTTTTTTAGCCTTTTTCGTCCCACTCCTGGGCACGGGCCTCCCCTCAACACGATGGGGATTCAGGCCATAATCCAAAGTTGAAGTTGAAAATATATTTTAGCTTTTTTATTATACATTTCTAGATTTTATACTGTGTTGGGTTTATTTAGATACGTCATTAATTTTAAATTTCTGAAAAAGGCTCAGCTTAATAGAAATCTCTATGTCTTACAAACAATTTACCTCATTACGAGTAGGTAAACGTTCTAACAGTTGTATTTTTCAGCACTTCAGCAGCCAGCATCTTATTTCACATAGTGCTCATACCAACAATATCCAAACCAATTTCCATTAGCAAATAGATAAAACTGTTTCATCGCACTTTCAATATTGCAGGCGGCTTTGACATGATAAACATCTCAACTGTATGTGAGCACGCGCACTCAGGCCGCCGGCTACAATTAAATGCACCGGAGTATCGCTGCAACCCCCTAGGCTTGCAGCAAAGTTGATGAACGGGTCAGATACTAAGTTCTAGGGGTGCTTAAGCATATTTTCGTTCTTACCAATGTGTGGATAATTGTCCATAGGATAGATGAAGGATGCGTCTTTTATTTTATGTCAGAATCTAGAGTTTTTTCAAATCTTTACTGCCGTCTCCTATTGAGATTTTGAGACCCCAGTAACTTTACTTAGAGTGTTTTCGTTTGGTAGAGTTACCTAAGCACCATGTTTGTATAACTAATCTATATTTCTGTACTATTTCTCATAGACAGACGCTGGAGACTAGTGAGCATAAAACTTATGGTAGAGCTCCTAATCGTCGATGTTGTGAAGTAAAAAATGTTCTGCCATCACCAATAGTAAGGAACCATTCTAGAACCTTCCAATAAGAATCTCTCATCGATATTCTCGCACATTCTCAAAACACAGTTATCGCCTCTGAGAAACAACTGCGTTGTTTAATAACCGGCGGTAAACAAAAACCCGGCGCACGCGCATCTACCGTTACCGGCCGAAATTCGAATTTCAAACTGCGCGAGATTATCGAGAAATAGTCAGTGATTGCCGAGTTGTGATGTTTTTGATTGATGCTTTAGGAATACAAGACCTCAAGACAATGCTTCAAATGTTAGTGCTAATTCTTATATTTCAAAAGAAAATTTGTAGATTGTTGTCCCAATGGGCATCTACAAATTGTCATTATTACATTTTTTTCCATAACTCCACAATCGAATCGGAATAATTAATCTAAGAATCGTACTCAGAACGTCCTCATCGCCAGCTGTGTTTGCAGCGCACAACCAAACTAACGATACCGTTAAATTTATTCCACAAACGAATAGTTAAATATCGATTTTTATTCGTACATATGTATATTAGTGTTATAACAATTAACCAAATTGGAAAGCGTGTAGCGCGGCCGCACAAAACTATTTGGTGAAATCTAACACGTGGGGAACCTGTCGACACGTGACCGTATAAAATTAAACCTGTTATTTTAAACGAATATTTACCATATAAATGTCAGTAATTAAAGTTAAAGGTTGCAGACGATTAAGATGTTTATTTTATGGTTCTTGGACCAAAGGTTAATTTTAGTTGTGAACTTAAAATGACAAAGCGTTAGTTCACGGATAGTGAAAGTGACCTAGGTGGTGGGAGAGAGAGGTTTCTATTAGAATAAGAAGGAACATAATGTAGCAAGTATATGAAATATAACAAATACAGCAAATCTTGTTCACCCGACTTTAATCGCAGCATAGATATCCCAGTGGTTTAATGTATCATTTTAACAGGCAAAATTAAACTGAAACAGAGTTTCATGTTGCAATTAATTTAAGCTGTACTTAGCGTATCGGCCGAGTCATTAATAAGCCACACAAGGCGCGAAAACACTCGCGCTGTAAGCACTACTGATTAAATTGATTTAAGACCTAACCAGTTTGGTTAAATGTAAAGTAATCAATAAGAATTTTATAAAATAAACGTATACCACATTTGGTAAGTAATAAGTAGGTATCCTGTGGTTTTGGTTTCGTGTTTTAAATAGGTATATAAAAGGTATCTGCTTACAACATTCTATGGTTTCACTCGGACCTTTGGAAATCTGATCATTTATTGACATGAAAGATATCCCATCCCTACCCTCGGAAACATGTCGAAGCGGCTGTTTAGATAATGTTATAATTGGTCATTGTTTTTTCTGTTATATCCATTATCTATCAATATAATTGAATTTGAGTCTTAGAGCAAACCACTTAGTTCCATTTTCAAACAAAAACGTTAAAATAAAAACGTTTCCATAAAATGTTCGTGTGGCAAATAAAACGACCAAGTGGGCGTTAAAATCTCAATAAATTTGTGATTTGTCGGTTATTTAGATGGTGCTAAAGCTTAATATTGGAAAGGGTGTATAAATTGGAGTATGGAAACATGTCTGAAATAGACGTGTGTATTGTTATATTGGCAGTATTAACCTCTTTTTCCGAAATAGTTTATTTTATCTTTCCTTTGTAGTTTGTGTTATGTTTGGGCGAACATTTAAAAGTGAAATACCACTCAATATATTTATTATATCTAAATAACAAGGAAACAATATGTCTTTATAGGTTTTCACTGCCGAGAGACGCTATGTTACAAGATACGTTGTTACTCATGATAATCGAAAATTAAATATCCCTACAAACTCTTCAAACTAAAATATAAATAAATGTGTAGAGGCGTAAGTAGCGACATTAATGTATCTAGTTACAAATGCCGCACCCGGTGTGGGCCGGAGCGTCAATACGATTCACTTCTCAGATTACATTTTTGTCCAACCCGAGGTGAGTTTGGACCACTGTGCGCCAGCAGCCTGGGAGCCTGTCAAAACGATTAATTAAAATATTAGACGCGGGTAACCGTGAGAATAAGCTTTACATGAACTATGTTTACTCAACTTGTTGGACAGCCTGTCGAGAGATATCACACTCAACATATTGGTTGCTTCCTTTGAAACCTGTTGCCACAGATTATACAGCATTTTGAGTTTCATTAAGTCTTGATCTACAAACCTCCGAATAAGCTGGATGCAAAGTTATTTTGAAACCAATTACCAATTTATCGAAATTGTTTTGTAAATACGAGTTAGTAAATCAGTTGTAACTTTCTATAAATTTGGAGATAAGTATCTTGGTTCCAGTGTTACAACTATTTTGAATACACTTGTGTTAGTGTGCCTATCAAGTAATTTACAACATAAATAAATAATTCAACAATATACGAATGACAGCAATGATCTTGTTTTACATAATTGAGATATTTGTATGTCGGTACTCAACGTCTCTACATGCCATCAAAATATTTGCTTCCCAACGGGCGGTAGAGATCGCTACTAAAACCACGAATACTAATTAAGTATACTAGTTTGAGTTCATTTAATTAGCAAATTAAACTATTAAGTCAAATATCCCACGGTTGGGACACAGTAGGAGGTTACACTTTGCATAATATTACTGTGAGAGTCGGCATACTGCAATCAAAGAACTAGGAACATTATTTAGGTTCAAAATGTTCGTCTCTCACCTAGTCCATTGCATATCATATAAATTACGATATTACAGAGAAAAATCACTTCATTACAAACCAATGTAGAGGGATAAGCTTCTGAAAACTATACCTCCTTTGATGTACCGATTAAAATCAGTCGATAGAGCCCACAGACTTAATAACCCAATTGATATGCTCCTCACGCGCCTCTATCTGAGTTTCCATAATCAGTACACTCTATTCGTGGCTCGCTCTATTTTTTCCATCACGTCTGCTACTCGATCACGTTCGATACACCGATGTATCGATGGTAAACACGATGATAGGGTATCATTTATTTCTGTGAGAAATCGTATACCTTGAGAATCTTTAGACTTGCATGGTAGAGCAATGTTTCGGCTTATTTGCAGCAATAAGCTCTCAACCGGCCATTTATACTTCTATATCCAGTTTTGTTAAACCGGGTAAGTTTCGAACTATGTGCTTTACCATGAGTTTGAAGATTTATCATTAAAAGATGTATTATAAGTCGAGACCACACATATATTATATTAAAATCATAGTTATTTTCAGGACCATTAAAATCGCCAGTTAAAACTTACTGAAATGTTTACAATAGAGTCCAACTTTTCGTCGCCGTAGGTGAAAGCTCACCGCGCGCACTCCTGCGCATTACATTTATGTTAAGCCTATGGTAATGAATACTATAACATTGTAATGTGGTGTAGATACACGACTGTACAAATAATAACATTTTTAAATAACACTTTTTCAGATATTTCATCAATAACACTACCAGTTTTCACGTAACATGAAAAAAATACGAACGGTTTGTTTAGTAGCTTTAGTGCTTACAACCTAAGTTTTTTTATATACTTTTCATTGCTAATATTTTAAAACTTACATTTGTACCCGATTACCCTAGCTTGGTATTATTATGCACAACGTTGTCCTGCGGTTTCGCTCGCCCGATGCCGCATGCCGCACATAAAAATACTAACTACATTTTCCCACAATGTTTCATAGTAAAACGTGTTTTAGAGGCATGTAGGCATATGCCATATATGCTTGAGACTAATGCAGAGATATAAACGAAACGATCGCCCGCAATAATGTGCCTTACTTGCTTTTAATATAGGCCAAGTTAGATTTTGGATGAATTAAGAAAGTATAAATTGTACGTGATAATGAGTATGACACTCCATTACAGTAAATGTTATATAACACTATGTTGCAACCCTATTTTGATCCATAACAATTTTGTACTGAACGTTAGGTATATAACGGAAATGCGGGAACTGATATAAATGCTAAAATATTTTATTTTTATATATATTTGACAGGTCTTGTCTAGGATTAAATTTAAAAGCAATTTTTTAAACCTTGGTGTATTTCAAAATGTAGCAACCACCGCGGCTGGGTTCAATCCCCGGCTCGCATCTCTGGAATTTTCGAAACCTATGTGCGAATCATAATTTCTATATGATTATCACTTTCTCACGGTGATGGAAAACATCGTGAGGAAACCTGCATGACTAAGAAGATCTAACCAATTTACGAAAGACATGTGAAATCCGCCAACCCGCACTGTGCTACCGCCAAACTTCATCTCAAAAGGACCTTTAATTATGTATACCCTCCATAAAATACCTGCACGACGCCACATATTATACCATCATTACAATAATAACCGTATTACCATATTGAACACTAAACTGCGGATCCGCGCCGTCCTCTTCGTTTAACTCTGAATGATTTAGCGTCGGTGACAGCGTGGCTGGTAGAGAAGCTATTACCGTGGCGGTTTGTGGTCGGGTTACCAGTTTTTAGAAGCTGATCATTGGTCAGGTGACGTTTTTGTTAACGACAGGCGTGTTTAGGGTTAAAAGAATGTCCATCAATCATTGTTCCAAGTAGCGTATTTATATAGTATAGGTAAGTATAGAAACAATGATCTATGTAGAGTTCTTGGCGCAATTCATATTTCCTTCCTTTCATTAAGCAATACTTAGGTTTTAATAAAGGTAGTGTGTATTTTTTATCCCTTCTTTGGACTGCTAAGCATTAACACAGATTTCTGATGTTGTCACGTCGTCTAAAAATATTAGTTTAGTTTGTTTTATTATTGTGTGTATTTAGTTTTTTGAGTAAGTGATATTTCAGCTTTATAATGAACCATGATAAAACTTTGGTACTTTAATAATTTAATATCTCGTCTAAATGGATCCACATTTCACAGAAGCAGACGATAATTATCCTGAAATTTATGACACCAAGAAAGCCAAATCAGGATAACAATTCCAGTAGGAATATCTTATCCCATCTCACCTTATCTTTAACAAGAAACATTTAAGATCAGATTTTATATCTCATTTCTGACAAATTACACGATTAGTGCCAATAAAG
Source organism: Notodonta ziczac (assembly GCA_918843915.1). Classification (NCBI taxonomy): domain Eukaryota; kingdom Metazoa; phylum Arthropoda; class Insecta; order Lepidoptera; family Notodontidae; genus Notodonta; species Notodonta ziczac. The sequence continues at coordinate 608,525 of OU974053.1, forward strand.
TGTTCTTTTTAGAGCTTATTTTATCAGGTTTACGAGTTATAACCAATAATATACCAACCAACTAGTAAGACCCGATTGTGTCTTGCACATAAAATAACGAATCAACTTTTTTATTGTAAAGCTTTCTCGTCATGTCACTATACATTAATCATATCTTCTCTTTCAGGTGTACAGCTACTCTTAGGTGCGAGCGGGATAGTTATATCTCGCGGAGTTGCGCGCACGCTGCCAGCGCCGCGGTGCGTCAGTCTTGGAAAACGTTTATAGACAAGTTGTCGTGTTGACCGCGAGTGTATTTTTTTGGAGTTATTTCATTGTAATTACGAGATTTATTCATAGGGTAATTGGATAAAAGTGATATTGTAGTGTATGGTGTATTGATAAATGTTTGTGAAGTTTTATGGCGTTGCCATGGTGTGCATTGCGCTTCAATACGAGTAGAGTTGTGTCGTCGGCTGTTGCGTGTGACTTGATAGCTGATGGCTATTGGATGTACTCAAGGTAACACAAATAATATTTCAAGTATATTCATCTAAAAGGCAATCTATATTTTTACAATTATACATTTTTCATAAATAGAAGGCCTCTTAGCATAATCTACACATTATATTATAGTAACATGATACTAAATAACTTCAATTACTAACAAAATAATAACAGGAATTAAAAAAAAATCTATCAATTTTTGTAACAATTTTCAGAATGAAAAATCGTCTACACATTAGCATTGTATAAAAATCTGGATCATTAATCATGGCTCCTCGCATCAATAAAATCGTTACTGACAATAGATCGTTAAGTCTCGGTCGTAATAATATAAATAAATGCTTGAATTATGCAAGGCCGCTACAGTACCTTCTCCGTGCTGATCTTATCTTTAGAAAAGACATCAACGCGATCGTACACATTTGTTCCTTTTTCGCTGTTAATAAATATCTGCGACTGCTCGGTCGGGAATGGTTTATAATGCAGTTATTTTTTAATGCTGTATTCAGAATTTATTTTAAAAGATTTATTATCCTTGAAAAGATGAATTATTGTGATAGAATTAACGATAAAATTATGAAACTATTCGTTCTCAATTCTCATTACTTTGAGAGAAACAATTTTATTCCTAAATGACTATGTAAGTATCAGGCGTTTTGCTATTTGTCTTTTTAAATAATAAGATTTGATATATATGTCGCCGCCAAATAGCTTAATTCGCCGTTCAATTAACAGCCTAGGCATTTAACTAAACGGCGCCGTTCAACTAACGGCCTGAATGACATTCAGCCATTTGATTAAACAGCTAGGCAAATGACTTGGATCGATGACGTTTAACTACTTGCCTAGCCGTTTAATTACCTGCCTAGCCTGTTCATTTCAATTTAGTTCTACTTTCTGCCACCTACCGCAGAAACTCACCAAACCGTCAATATCTCTATATTCCATATTCTCTTTGGTCAATATGGCGTCGGAAAAAAACAACTTTGATGGAATAATTTTATTAGGTACTTAGGTATTTTACGATTTTTTTTAGATCCACCTAATCTATTTGCCGGGTGGGGTTTCTGTGGGGTCATAAAAAAAATAACCCTAACCTAAACCCATCCATGTCGTTCTGCTTGGGTAGTATTTTGAAAAAGTTTTGTAGTACTTAAATGTCAACCAGTTGCCTAAGCATTAGCCAGCCAGTTTATTAAATGTTGTAATAGACGATACGGCTGAATATCATTCAGGCCGTTAGTTGAATGGCGCCGTTTAGTTAAGTGCCTAGGCTGTTAATTGAACGGCGAATTAAGCTATTTGGCGGCGACATATATATACTTAATATATTGATTTGAGAAATAACACATTAGGCAACGGTCGTTTTCGAAAATGTCTTATTTCTTGTACAAAAATACATAAACGAGCTTACTTTAGTGCCGCAGCGTTCTCATGAAGCCATGAAAACGTCAGACATCGCCAATAAATGAGATAACGTTCCGAATAAACACAAAAAACTCTACAATGAAATTGAAAACTTATTTTGGTTTGGTAGAGCTTAAAATCATTTGAGCGTTAACTTTATTTTGTACGGGAATTGTGTTACGCTTGTATTTTGCTTGTTTTATATTCATAGGTTGAAAATGTTGTACACTGTTGTGTTCTGGCGTGAGGCTCAGAGAAGTGGTTAAATAAGATGTTTATATATTATTGCTTGCTACAGCAATATGTATTCTGCAATAATTACTTCTTTTCAAATAATTGCTTGCTTGAATAGTGGGTAAATATCATTAAGGGAAAAGATTGTAATAGCAGGGACTGTTACTTTTAAAATAGATAGCTTTAGTAAAGTTCTTAAAATACAGAGGTTTAAAAAAAAAGACGATTCTGAGAGTTCAAATCTTAATCAACGATCTTATGGGTCTCGTGCCGCCACACATTCCCACCACTGTTACTCCTGTAAGCCAGGATCGACAATGCAGTCCAATGATGCCGCCAAGGTTTGACCCTCGACGAGTCCCGGGGAAATACCGAATTATCTTGGAACTAAATTAAGTTAGAAGAAAATTATCCACTTTCCTCCGTTGTAAAGCGAGAGACAAAATTAACCCAATCACCATTAAACAATCTAGAAATCTTACGATTTTCATTCCATAATTGACAGGATAAGTGAATACGCAAATGTATATTGATACAAGTTTTGTATCGACGTTGTCATTCGGAATATCCTGTGTATCCTGTAGTAAAGGGATGTAAAGGTCACATGCCTGAATGCACCTGCGCGAGCGCAACTGAACTGACAGTTTAAAAGACAAGCTTATTACTATAACACAGCAATACGTCGCCTGAGCCAGTTCAACCGCCGTCTGATAATCTCTTCGACATCAACATGAAATCACAAGGATTTTTAGCACTCTTTATAATGTAGAGTATTTCATTTCATAACTATTGTACTGACTTTTGGTACCATGGTTATTTTACTAATAACAGCCACAATTCGGTTCATTTCGTTTTATTATTAATAATGTATTATGACTGGTCTTTCAGAACCAAGTTTAAACATTTAACATACTCAAGTATGAAGAATATTCAAATTTCTATTAACACCAGTGATTTCCACACAATCGATTTTTACCATTGATTTCACAGTATACAAAACTTAAATGCCATCACATGCAAATTGAGTCTTAAGTCCCAGGTATCACAGTTGAATATTGATGAATAAGCTGACATTATTAGCTTAAGACTTCAAAGCCCCATTGAGTGGAGTTTGTTCGTTAAAATCGTGTGTTCTGTTTAACTTGGAGAGAGCAGCTGCCATCATGTGGTATACTTACAAACTTAATGAACGATAGTATATAATAGGTACCCATGAATAATATCTAGTCTTAGTCTCCTGAAGGTGGGTTTTAAGAGTATATATTTTACAAAGTACACAAACAAAATGAAAAATCTGTTCTACTTTTAATATTTACGAAAGTGTTTCTCGCAAACTGTTTTTCGGTATTCCGCCTTCTAAGCTATAGGCTCTGATTATATCCTAACATCTACGCATTAACAGGGTAGATAAGTAGTGACTATTGTACTAAAGTGCTCTCGAAAGCATTGTTTTTTATGAACCCTTATGACACAACACGACGCGCGGCATGCCAACGAACTCCCGCGGCGATTCAATGCTTTGTGTACATGATTAATTAAACGAAACCCTGTTGTGTAAGCCCTGTTAATTGTGAATAGGGCTGCTAACTGATTGCTGCGATCGTTAAGCTATATACCTTACTTGATCTCGATGAAACCGTTAGCGAATATATTCAGAGTCGATTCGAAATCATAATTTAAAAACATAGTTGTTGCGCCTCCTGTCCGGGACATCGTACTTCTAAAATTAATGAAAATAACTTCATAAAGTATTTTGCATGATAGTAACTCCTTCATCGTAACTAGAATTTTTATACAAGTCTAATGACTTATAAGGCCGAAGGTTAGTTGTTATAATCCGGATGATTTCACTTACGAGATCTATTCTGTCAGATTTGGAGATAGTTTAAAGACCCTCTTCTAATACTGTGCAGTGTATATATTATGCTATACAACCCTGCGTGTACCTCGAGGTTCGCTAATGAATGAACGCATGACTCTTTTGTGTAGTAGGCTTGTTGTTATGTATATGAAGCTACGTCAACTGTGGCGCGTGTCGACACAATAGGCAGGATTGAAGACATCCGGCGCAGAGACGAAATGAATAACCCTGCTTATAATAAACTCTTGATAAAGGACAAGGGATCCGCCACCGGATCACTATGTACAGCACCTTTATGTGCCCACATAAAGGTTCATTTCACGTCGGAAGGACGCACACCTATACAGTCATTTATAGATAGGTATTAAACCAATGGCAATACATAAATTCATAATATTCGTAAGTCTCCTACTTATCGCAAAAGAGGCGAGCGCTATCAAAAATCCGGGCACCCATTATAACATGGCATTTCCACAAAGATCGCGTGTTGGAGTCAGATAGGATGCCGCCTCGGAGGGCGCGATTAACCTATAACCCGGTATCGATCGCTGGCCCAGCGCGGGCTCCCGGCGAGTTGCCCTTGCGCCCCTCGCTATGTACAGCATTCCCATTTCAATTGTAATCTACGCTGAAAGTAGGAGAGTACCGTACTTGTTACATATAGCTTGTTAGTTTATTAAAGGAGAATAGATTTAACTAAAATACATACTCAGACTAACAACTTGGGTGACCGCTGGGCGTGGTGGTTCCAGCGTAGGTCGTTGGGCTCATTGCACCGGGAGGCTGCAGATTCGATTCCCGCCGGGGAAAAATTAAGAAAACGCCTTTTGGAAGATGCCTTTGTCTGTGTGTTACGGAGATCACCCCCGTTAATTACACGGTAGCCATAGTCCATGCATTGCTTAGTTTGTGATCATAAAGTTAGTGTGTTTATCTGGTTACTTCTAATTAGTTTTAATATTATTCTATCCGGGTAAAAATACATCACAAAGCTAGTGTAGTCATACCATAAAAATAACCTAAACAAGGTTCCATGTATGCTCAGGTAATATGAAAAAATAATTGAAGTATTCGCCCGGTTCCAAAATCGATCACTATTATATTCCATCTACCATTCCACGAACATCCTACTAATATTATAAACGAGAAAGTTTGTGAGTGTGGATGTATGTTTGTTACTCTTTCACGCAAAAACTACTTAACGGATTTGAATGAAATTTGGAACACAGATAGTTTATAACCTGGATTAACATAAAGAATACTTTACCTAAGTCTACGCGGATGAAGTCGCGGCCAGAAGCTAGTCACTGATATTTTAACAGTAAGATATACTCTGAAGGTGTAGTTTAATTTAATTTTGATTGAATATCGTCACGGTCGTCGCCCATCGGTGTCCGACAGCCGTGTAATTGAATATGTATTGAGATTACAATGTTTGCTCCGCCTCCGTGATACAATTAAATCACTTTTTGTATTCGATGGTAGGAAGGCAATTTGTATACCGGATTAATTCGAAGTAAATTTATCGTGTTTCTGATTCATATTGATTTACGATTGGAACCTATTAAAACTGATTTTTGCTTGCTTAGCGGCATTTGGTTATTTAGTGTCTGTTTTTTAAACTTACTTTGTATGTGTATGTATGTTATCGCATAACTGGTTGTTCCATTAGCCCCTCCAACTCAACTAAATGCTTGCTGGGAGTGGACTCACGTTAGTTTAATGGCTAGGATAGGATCGAACCCGGAATGGCGGAAATTATAACCAATAAGTTATTTACGCTTCGTATGTTTTAAATTATTTGGTTTAACTAGACCGCAAGATTATAACTTTACAAACACTGAAGCCCTATTTTACCAACACGAGTAAAAGTAAAGCCTATCTCAAGATGGTTCGGCAATTTCTACCACGGCCAACGAGAAGCAATACGAAAATGAATACATTATTGTATTAAATTAGCTTTTTTAAAGGCCCCCCTCTATTCATTTAATTATTATTGAAAATTTCCGACTAATATTGAACCACAAATTTATAAAATGGCCGCTCGTTCGTTAGCGAGCTCATAGGTAACTGACTTGAACTCCACATCATTACCATTTCGTATCGACTCTCGTTGGCCGTAGCATAAATATGTTATGCGTTTCCTTTTCTATTTCAAATGAATGGAGGTATTATTGTAGCGCGGTTTACATATGACTGTTTCAACCATAAAATTAAGTGTTTCAAAGTGTTGGAGTCCCAGAGACAATGCCGTGCGCCCACGCCACAGACCCGTAGAGACATGTGCCACACTCTACATGTTAGCGGTGTTCCCCGTTATATTAAAGTGGCTCTTGTGTGGTCTTCAAGTTTATTGTGTGTTTATCTCCAGTTTTTCTGTGACAGTTCCTCCAAATTAGGTATCTTCTTGGTAATTTGTATAAGGTTTCAAATATGTAAGTAAGTAGTATATGTTGGGTACTGACTGAGTCTCACACAACAGTCATACGCTGAGAACAAAATAACGCCCACAAATGATTTTCGCAGGTCCTAGTAAGTATAAAAAATAAGTAGTAAAAAACATATATATTTACAGCATTTTATTATCCATGTACAAGTATTATTTTTTGTATTTCTTGCGTCTTGACTCTGAAACTAACAATGTGGTCGGTTTTAAGTCAATCATGATGTCTCTGATCAATGCACAAATCAGTTTAATAACATGTAACCATTGGTAGGTGGAGCTTTTGTGTTCTGACGCCTCCTCTTCTCAGAAATCAAATTACAAAAACACCTCATCTACACCACCACGAGTCGTTTCATCATAATTATAAAATATTTAAGTCATTAATAATGTAGTTCACATTCCAACGACTTGAAAATCATAACCTCCATTTATGTGGAGACGGTCACTCGAGGTGATCAAGGCTGCCACTTTTGATAACAGGGTATCATATAAAAAAACAAGTATCAGATTACACAGGTCGCTTTTTAACATCACTTAGCAATAAAATACCAGAGTTTTAATAAATATCAGACCTCATCACAACAAACATAAAAGTTTTAATTACGCCATTGAGCTATTCTCAAATGAAATAGCCTTCAGTATTCAATTATAATATAATAGTATAGTGTGTGTGTTTTGAGTTCATAAAAAAAAACATTATAGGAACTAACCATAACATACCTAAGATACCTTACACATTAACATTTAGTTATTTTTATATATGCAAATAATTTTACAATGATTCTATATTTTCTACAATTTGCTAGCCCTAGCTATGAGTTCGCCGCCTTGTAATTAGTGACTCGGTATTATTGAGCAGATAGACGGACGGAGCGATATTTTTTATTAATGAATGTCTACTATAATAAGCGGCGTAGATGACTTAAAAAACTGTGTTCCTTCTCGTATAGAAAATATGTTTTGATTGCGCAAGATATACTGTACGAATGGTAAGTGCCTGTAAGTTCTCAATGGTTAATTAAAATACACATGAACTAAAACAATGTAAGAATTAGAAAAATGTTTCTCTCTTTGATTTGAATAGACACAGCTTTCAATATAACGTCCTGGTTGGCAACACTTCTTAGTCGGGCACTCTTGTCAGAGTGGTCGTGGTGGCGCTGGCGAGGTATATGGTGGAAGGTTTGGTGAGGCCTTAGCATTTCCGAGGGTGGTTGGCAACAGTTACGCTAAAATTGATAAAATTCGCCCGTGGCAAGTTTCCTCTTTTGAAATTCCTAGTGGTATCGACCGAATGGACGACCTATTAGAAACTGTATACATTTTATTATATTTATCTCTATCACGCAGTTTAGAGCCCATAAATTACATTATACAGTGAAACCGATACAACGCCGTAAAAATCCAATTAAGTAACACATACTAATATTTCTCTAACGTTAAGGTTCAAGGTATTGAACAAAGTCAAACTGCAAATGAAAGAAAAAATGTTGTTTTAAAACATTGTGGATACTCTGTATGTTTAATTAATGAAATAGTTGTATGAAACGTTGAAATGAACTTTCACGATTTAACCAAAAGATGAAGCCTTATAAACAATCACTATGTATGGACATTGGACACATAAAATCCTTTCATCCTTCCTGTCTGGTGTGAAGCTATATAAATAAAATAAGGTCTGAAAATAAACCTTATCTATTAATAAATTACGAATCCATATTGAATAAAAAAATGTATATTACTGAACTTTTATATGCCGTAGTAATTTGCAATATCACTAAAACTTGCGCACTATTCTGACACTTAGTCGACTGTCCGAGGACACGGTCGACTAAAAGTCGTATAAATATTTATACAAGTATTATGTCGTAATGTTGATACTTATTCAAAGCATCACATTATACATTCCATTCGTGTTGTGTTTAACAAAAAGTGTTTTCGCATTGGCATTTCATATCGTAAATACTTCGAGATACATTATACCCTAGGTATAATGTGATAGTTACTACCTGTGGTTTACCGCACAGTTATGTGAAGCACATCAACAATATAGTACTACCTACTTATGTAATAATCATTATAAAAATAAACGACTATCAAAAATCTATATTTATATTTTCACATCTGTTTGAAATAGCCTTAGATAGTTACTACTGTAAGTGTAGTTTTTTTTCTCAACTCATTCAAGTAAAAAAAAAGTTGGTAAATGAAGACTACAAAAGAGGTGACATTATGAACTCACTTAACTACGAATTTATTTCCAATAAACTTATGTGAAAATTCCGACACATTCTTGCGACGTTAATAAGAACGGGTTGCGTCGTAACCATTGTAAAACGTGTAAGAATTTGGTAAAAGCATTGTGTGATATTTATAGCTCATCTTATTTGTAGCCATAAACGCCACCATAAATGATTTCACACTGCAGGCAATAAATTATAACACCACATAGTATTTTTTGCACACTCTTTCAATCTCAAAGCAGCAATTAGCGACTATTTATTTTTCCATTTATTTCTTTTCGGTTTTGCTTATCCATTTAGCCAGTGACAAGTAAAATAATATTGTCACGTTTGATTTATTTAGCTCATGAAGGCCCTTAGGTGGGCCTATTATACCTCCCAGACCCTATCAGTAAAGTATTTTATATTTTTTTCGTATGTTTGTTTAACAGTGAACTGTATAATATTGTAACCCGTATAATATTAGATCAGATCTTCAAAGTCCCCGCGCCACTGCTTAGGTAGCTATACTAGGTGAAACAAAAAGGGTATACTATTTTTTCAAAACTTAACTTGTAATTCTAAAACTATCAGCTTTGGAGGAAACTTGAAAAACAAAAGGTGTTATAGGAATACAGCTGTTGACATATTTCACAAGTCTACAAAACCTTTAGTACTTCTACTGTCCCACAAAGCCCATAGTTTTAGATTTACAAATTAAAGTTGCAAAAAAATTTGTATACCCTTTTTGTTTCACCGTGTATATGCATTCATCTTAGTCACTTTACACCACGGTAGGGGAATTTTCGCCCCTTTTTACCGCTGACTTTACTCAGGTAGATATGAATAACATCATTATTTTTCCACGGTTTTATTTGAAGTTCATTTAGTAAGTCAAACTCATCTCAGTAGTGCATTACGCGGTGCCTTTACAAATATGTAGAGTTTTTAGAGTAAATAGAGTGGGTAGACGCGGAAGTTACGTCACGCAAAGTAGAGAAGCCGATTTGTTTTTATTAATGTTGAGATAATATTTTAACAAATTTATGTTTTATGTGGAATTACATTGTAGTAATTATTTATTAATATGAAATATATCATATCTATATATATAAAAGAAAGTCGTGTTAGTTACACCATTTATAACTCGAGAACGACTGAACGGATTTGGTTGAAAATTGGTGGGGCGGTTGCTTAGAACCAGGAGAAGGTTATAGGATACTTTTTATCCCGTTCCAGTGGAACTTGACATAAAACGTGAAAACGTGTTATTAATGCAAATGACAGCCAATGACAGCAAAAAAAATATGAATGAAAAAAAAGGCTAGCCGTTGATTATTTACAAATGGTATAAAAAAGGAGAACCAACAGCTAAAATGTCGTCTATAGTTAAATATGGTTGAATATTTGATAATTTGAAATTTTGAAGTTGACAGTTGATCTGTCAGTTTCGAATTTCTATTAGCTTATTGTACGGATATTATCATTAGCAATACGATGCCGCGTCCAAGACAATCTGATCTTTCGCGACAAAGCCGTAATGCAACTGGGATTCGAAACATTGCGAATGAAAGAACTGAAGAACAAGAAATTGGAAGTAAAGAGCGCCGCGGTAGTATGGCTCGAATTCGTGCTTCTCAATCAGAAGAGCAAAGAGAGGTAGCCCGTGAAACGGCTCGGTTGGCAATGAGGAATCGTCGAGCAAACCTTAGATATCAAGAACTAGATAACTAACGACGCACAAGAAGAAATTTATCAAGTACTGATTGTGGCATGTTCACGGGTCGGAAGACCATCAGCGTTATTTGTTCTTGCGCCTGATAATAAAACGAAAAATGTAGTCTATCACAAGGTGCTTCAATGAAGAGTGCAAACGAAGCACCAAAATACATGGCAAAGATATTGTTACATAAAATACACAAACCAGAGGACCCGCTGCGTCCCATTGTAAGCCAGATTGACACACCAACATACAGTCTGGCCCAACACGTAGCGAAGGTTCTCTCACGACTAAGAGGACACACAAGAGCTCATACAAAGGATTCATAACATTTTGTAAGTGAGATTAAACATATACATCATGCTAACAATTAAACCATGGTCAGTTTTGATGTTCAGTCTTTGTTTACCTGTCTACCTGTAGCAGACTGCATCACAATAGTATCAAAGAAGCTAGAGGAGAACAACATGCCAGAGGAATATGCTGAATATACTTAAACGGTAAATCTAACCACCATCCAACACAGTTAGCTACACTGGGTATATCTTTGTTTCAGAGAGCACAAGGGATCTGAGATCAGCAACACCTGGCTGACGAAATACATCATGTCAAGCAAATAGTTGTCAGACACTGTGAGCAATTTCTGCGTGGATAGGACCACAACCAACAACTAAATATGAGGGTACCAAGTTAATAACTTTGACATCAGGAAGTCTAACACCTCAGTTCCCCGTGACCATGGCTGCTGTAAAGCCACCGAAACTTCGGGAAAATAAAAAAGGAAATAAACGCGATAAAATCGGTATAATAGTTTTATTTGAATACATAAGATGGCCAATAAATAATCATTATATTTGTATTTTAAAATGAATATTTCATTAATCATTTTTTAAATCAGCACATTTATAACCTCAATGGCGAAACGAAGTTTGCCGGGACAGCTAGTTAAATAAATAAAAATAACTGATCGTAATTGCGCCACGTGAAACTTATGGGTCATTATAAGTTAAGAGGTACTTTCCATGGCAAGCACAAAAAAATACTTTTTTCTTATGCTAACTTCCTAATTAACCTATTTATTACTTAAAACTAAATGTTATCTTCATGCTCACTTAAATTTATTACAGAAATGTACGTAGTTTAGTCACAATAAGTTTTAATATAAGAAAAAAGTCTCTCCCCTGGCCTGTCCCCAAACCGACTTTATTTGTAAACCAGTTATTATGAATGTATTAAAATTCAATAATTACTTTGTCACCGTTAATTTTATAAAGAACAATAACTAAGTCACAGGATCTTATAAGTAAAATTACTTATATTTAAATTTTTCATAAATAATATCAACGCCGAAATTTGTCCTCCGTGTTCCGAGTCTCGTCCCCTGGCTTTTTGTTTTCGTTTAAAAATCAGTTTTGTTTTGATAGTTTGTGGAAGTTGTGACATTAAGTGCATAGGATGTAACATGAAGATACCAGCAAGCGGCGCTTAAGCCGACTGTGCAGCCCTTTTAACGGCCATTTCAGTCTCGCCGCTCGCTGGGTGTAGAATTGTTGAGTGAATGCAGTCTTTCCTCTGGTAAGTTTAATTTAGCAATTATTTGTTAAAATACTAATAGACTTAAATATTCACTATGAATAGTGCATACATTATTACGTTTGATTGTGAATTGCGTACGAGAAACACTTTTACGGCTATTTTAGATATCAATCAAAAATGATCTCCCCTGGCGTATTTCCCCTGGCTCTTTTGATGACAGGGGAGATACTCACTGTCCAGAGGAGATACATTTGTATGCTTTTTCATGAATACTCTTACATTTTTCTCTGAACCTTTACTTGGCATTATGTATATCTTAGCTTTACAATTTAATATGATTTTTTTACAGAAAAAATGGCGCTTATAACAAAAATGACGCGCGAAACGGCTCGAAAAAATAAGGATAGCAAAACGATTGAGATACAAAAGAATTAAAAATGACAAAGTTAAGTACGCTCAACAAAAAATCAAGGAAAGGGAAAAAATATGAAAAGAAAGAAAAAGAAGTTATTAAGACAGTTCAGCAAATCACTTCCAGAGAGCAGCGGAAAGTTAGAAAAGTATGGAGAGAAAAAGCAAAATTTCGTAGACGTCCTTTAGCACTCCAACATAATATAAGCAATGCTCCTGAAACACCACCATGTTCGGATAATGAAGACCCACAGCACCCTCAAAATATAAACAGGCGAGCGCAGGCAGCACAGCAAAAGTCAATTCAAGCAAGAAACCTGATAATAAGAAAACAAGAGAAAGAGAATCTATAAAGAAGAAACTGCTTTCCAGTGAAATTATTACTCAAGAACTTAATGTTTTTTTTCAAATCGCAGCACTGTCCGAGAAAAAAGAGTCTTCGGGAGAGTGTTAAGCGGGAAAATAGACAAAAAAATATAATATGGAGTGGGTGCTACTTGCAAGGGAACTGCAGATAGATTAGTTGCAGTGGCACCGATATTTCATCAATAGATGACTTAGCTCACTTAGATACAGTGCGAGAGGAAGGCCCAAGAAAAGATGGATGGATTGTATTAAGAATGATATGAACGAGGTTGGAGTGGATGTGGGTATGACAGGAAAGCGCGATGTATGGAAGGAAAATACATAACTGCGCCGATACCAGATAATGGGAAAAGGTAAGGCAGATGATGATGATTAGATGACTTAGCTAAAGCCCTTGAGAAAAGCTGCCAAATTAGGTTCTACTGAAGATACAAACACTTTTTCAGGCACACTCAAGGTTCACCAAGTTACCGGTTGCGTATTTATACCTAATGGACACATTGTAAAGTTTGAGCTGCTTCTGTGCCTCAGAGCTATGTCGTCATTTTCAATTGGGTACTTTGGATTATCCACAAACTCATCGTAAATTTAATGTACGTGTTGATGATATATACGGAGCTAGCGATTCAGAAGATAAACCACTAATCAATTTCACATCTCAAGAACAGAGGAAGAAGCCTCAAGAAACACTACAGCATTTTGTACCTACCAGTATTAAAACCAAACTGCACAAAGATGATTCAAAGCTCAACATCTGGAAAGAAAACATTCTGCAACGGGGACTTTGTGCTGGTTAAACTTCAAGATACAAAAACAGAATATCGTTATGTTTAAATGTGCACAGGTGTTGAAGAAGATGATGAACTTCAAGTTATATTTTATAAAATCTGTGGTGAAACTGGAAAAAAGTTCAGAATTAATGATGACGATAATTCTTTCATGACCTGGGATCAGGTTTAAAAAAGACTACCCTCCTCTAACTTAGAATGAGAGGGCAGCGTATGTTTTATGCATTTAATGAATCTAATGATGTCTTTGAACGCGGGTTATAGAAAAATATTTTTTTTAGTTACCTTTTAATTAAAATGTTTTTAGAGTTTAAGTACAAAATTAAAATATTACTGTTACTCAGAGAAGTTTTTGTTTCTTTTTATTTCATTATTGACTATTGATAGTAATGTTATAGATATTTTTGTTTTGATAAAAAGTAAAAGTAAGAACCTTTTTATGTTTTGTACGCTTAAGAAACATTTAATTTTATAAACAAAGACTACTAAGAAATGACAAGTCTGATTATAAATAATTCATAATTAAAATAAAAATACATAAATGAAGTTGATTCTTAAAAAAATCCTGTTTTTAATACGCATATTTCTCTTCCCTGTCCATAAAGTATCCTCCCCTGTGCATGTTGTCTCTACCCTGTACTGAGTATCTACCCTGGTCACTTATAAAACGAGATAAAACCAACAAATTGACTGGCCACTTTGTAAACGTTTTCAACTTAAAGGTTTCCATAAAAAAAGATGTATAGTTAAGTAAAAAAACAAAAAAAATGCCATGCCGTCACTTCATACAACATATTACCTCTTAACTTAGAATGACCCTTATACTAGAGTATTTGAAGACACCTTGAATACCTTCTTATCTATTCTTGAGTAGAGTCTTTCGAAAGAAGTATGGTAGAGTAAGCTCTTGTAACTTTTATCTTTATTATCATTTTGGAAACATCTATAGGCGACCTAAGTCCATGATTCGGGCAAAGAGAAAGCTTGATCCTTTAAAGTATAAACAATTAACCACTCTCAACACTCTCAAATACCATCGCTAATTGTCACAGATACATTATTCATGGTGGACACCATCATAACTCCCCTTACGAACCAATAGGTTCCCGCACACTACCGGTTTAATGGCCCAAGTTTTTATATTACCGATAGATGGCGGGTGCGTCCTGGTGCAAATGGATTTTATAACCAGTAACAACCTCGTATTATGAATGCTGATGACCGTAATAACTAATTGAAATAGGAATAGGTTTGTATATTTTTGTTTTTTTTCTTTTCTAGGTAATATATTTCGCTTTGATTAATATTCCGCTATCGAATATATTATGAAGCGATACTATAAATTGGTATTTTATTAGTAACAAATTTCTTCTTGTGTCGTCATTAAGGTGATGGCGCCTGTCTAGCCCGCGAAATTCAAAATTTTTGAGTATTTTTATAGTTTATCCAAAATCTGAAAACATTTAAGACAACATTTTGTGATTTGCGACAAACATAGTATGCAGTGCGTTTATTCATACATTTATTTTACTCTAAATATTATCACGGTGGATATGATACTAGTAAATCACTAAATATACAAAAATTGACAGTTTTTCTGGTTATCTGTCGTTCTTGAAATGTTTTAGAGTAAGTTGGATATATTAATAAATGCATTGCACACGGTCTTTGTCGCCAATAACAAAATGTTGTCTTAAATGTTTTCAGATTTTGGATAAACTATAAAAGTACTCGAAAATTTTGAATTTCGCGGGCTAGATGGGCGCTTTAGCCATAAGGATTGACAATCTAGTTATCCCAAGCAAAAAATAAACGCTAGCAACAGTAAAATACGCTCAAATTTGACACCTATAATTATGATTGAATTTTAATTTGTCGTCATGCATGTGAGGTTAATATTTGCGGATGCAAATCACAAACATAAATATACTTACAATCACATCACAGCGTCAATACACCTTCCGCGTGCCAATCCCGCTGCGCCCGCGCACCCGCGGAATTTTAATGAGTTTTTTTAACGCATCGCATTGTTGTTCGGATTGGGTTTTTAGTGCGATTAGATGCACTAGTTTATTGCATTGTGGTCTTTTTCATGTATTCGTGATTGACATAAAAAGTAGCGTATTTATGTTGATATGTGATTCAACTACCTAATTATTGTTATACTTAGTTGTTTATATTTACTTACTAAGTTTACAAATTACGCATTTGCGTTGTAAGTAAGTTATTCATATATCCAAATAGTATATAATAAATTCACCTACCTGCGTCTGTTTGTCCGCTTAATTCTTCTAAACTATGCAACAAATTTGGATGCAATTTTCACAATCGCTAAGAAATTTTCTGTCGAATTATATGTATGTCTTATTGAAATTATAAAGAGCAGGCCGCTAGTAATATAAAATTATTGGGTACAAATATACTTAGTCGCTATTAATTAAGACTTAAGAGAGGTTGGGGTCGCGCTCTGTCTCTGTTGCAAACGCGCTGTTTTGTGGCGGTGACGTCACATATCCGTAGCGTTGTACTTTTTCCGTTTTCCGTTCGAAAACTTTAAACGTCTGTACTTTGGACAATTTTAAAGTTATATTCTAAATTGTCTTACTGTTTGTAATTCTAATACGTAATTTATTATTAGTCCACTAACATACTACAATCAGTTTCTAGCTTTATTGATATACATATATTGATGACATTGATAGTTCGTTCGTGAGTTTCTTAAACACTTTCCTAATAGCTAGTTAAATGAATGTTACTATATCTCTACCGTCGCTAATACGAAGTAATTTGTACAAGAGATTAACATCACACGCCACGGATGTTCGTGAGTATGTTTAAGTGATAAATATGTTACAACATAGCTAGTTACCTGCTGTGTTTATCTGACACTAATAGTAGTAATGTGGCTATTAGTAGGTATCTGTATACAGTAGGTACTTATAAAAGTGTTTACAAAATAGTTGTAAAAACAACAATACTATCTATCAATTAGGTAATGCCATCCCTCTTAAAATTTAAATTACCGGTATTGATAAAACTGGGCGACGATAGCCCGCGAGATCCCAGTTTTTGCGGGATTCCACGAGCTGCTAATTCTTTGAGAAACACTATCTAATAATAACATAAAATTATTTGTTGTTGTGCAGATTTATTCCCGCGGGGCGGGGTTCCGATCGATTTGTTAAAAGGTAGTTCACGTAATTTCGGGATTCCGATATCCCGGTGTTGTCCTACAACACTACGCGCTAAATGCATGCATCATGAACTCCTATTGTTTCAAGAGCGGAGTTATCTGTAACCGTTTCTCCGCACGTTGTTGACTTCAAACAATGGCGATCATATCCGTGAAGCAACGGCTATATGCTTATCAATGCGGCCTTCAGCGGTCTCGCGACTTACAAACCAACTAGTATACTTTCTTCTCTTAGTTTTTTTTCCAATTAAATTCATGCGGCTGGCAAGAAAATTTAGCTTTTCCCGAGACTTGCATGAAAACACCATGTATTGTTTAACTCTGTTCTTCTACCGTAAAAAATTGTGAGATCTATGTAATACCAAGTCAGTTACTATATTAAGTCCCCAATTAAGGGACCTTCTGTTTTAAGTTATTTTAAGTAGGTAATTGCTTACCTAACAACATCTTATAGTGACAATATCAATAATAAAAAAACTTTTATGTTTTAAATTAAATAGATTGACTTGGCCATCGCATGAAAACACAATGTATTTAGTTTAGTTTAATAGTGCGATTGCCAAGTCAATCTATTTAATTTTAAATATAAAAGATTTGTAATGTTGATATGGTTACAATAAGATGTTGTTAGGCTAGCTAGTTACGTAATACGTAATACTGAAGACAGAAGGTCCCTTAAGTAGAGACTTAATAAATAACCGACTTGGTATTACATGTATCTCACCTCTTTTTACGGTAGAGAACTTAGTTGCGAGACTTGGGGTTTTTTACAAGTTTGTTTTTGATGGAATACTGTTTATTTGGACACCACTGTCGGTCCCACATTCCTACAATATATAGATTCTTATTTTATTACACACATGTAAAGAAATACTTGGAAAGGCATAGCTGTCCGGTGTGACGAGGTCGTGGTCGAATATTAACCAAAAAGCTACGGGAAGAACAATCTGCTGCAGAAGCGGTGGAATCAAAAGTTATTGTTTACGATGGTAATTCTATTTATTTTCTGTTCTGTGTTCTGTGGTGGTTCCATATTTGTGTTCTGTGGTGTCTCGATATGAGTATTGTGATGGTATAGGTACGTACTAACTTGTGCAATCAATAAATAGAAACTACATCACGTAAAAATATTGCAAAAACTCACACCGTCACCTGTCCATAGCGACTTGCCACACCACGCATGAGTTTCCAAACTAATTAGCGTCTAGTACCATGACTGCTGTATTTGCGAGCTAATATTTACCTTAACATCTACGTAATAAGGTATAATATAAGTGTCTTGTCCGAATTGTGAAAAGCAGCGTATTTCTATTTGAGTGGTATGTAGGTTTCATGAAATCTCGTTAAATATTCATATTTTGAAATTTTACAATAACGTTAACGAAACTTGAAACAAATAATGCATTTAAATCTGTTAAACCGATTTTTTTTATTACTGACATATTTAACCTGTATGAACCTGACCTGTATTTTCATAATAAAGAAATAATTCTGCGGCGCTAATAGTTCGAGGGACAAAATAAGTCATTCACCCGAGGTAAACACTGTGCTTTTCATTACGAATACAAGGAAAGTAAAAATAAAAACAGGAATTGGCTAAATAAATAATACAAGGAAG
The DNA here is from genome assembly GCA_918843915.1 of Notodonta ziczac. NCBI lineage: Eukaryota > Metazoa > Arthropoda > Insecta > Lepidoptera > Notodontidae > Notodonta > Notodonta ziczac. The sequence goes on from OU974053.1 coordinate 626,813, forward strand.
TATGAACAATACTCTACAACTCTAAAAAAAATAAAGATCGGATTGCCGCCTATTTTGTTTTTTTTCGTCGCCATTATTTTTCATTTTCATCTTTAAATATTTTGCCCAAATCTATGTTATTTTAATGAAATTGTAGAGACTAAATTATAATTAAGTAATTATAAATAAATATTCTTTAATTAATACTTAACTTTATGTTATTTCAATTTTACATCGTGCTGTAATTGAGTGACTGTAGAAAAAGTTTGAACATGGTTCCATAGAAATGTAAAAATGGAACTAGTTTTTTTTTTTATAATTTGACAGCTGTCAGTTGAAAGCGATTCTCCCGGGCCGGAAAAGTATTACTTTTAACCCGCTCCTCAGGCAACTTCAGACCTACTTTCAGAGTATGAGTAATGAAAAATAATTTGTTAGCACATCACAGCAAGTTGAAACATCCTTCGCGTCGAAATTTATAAAGGTTTTATTCCACGGTCGTTATTTGAAGCCACTGTATTCAAAACACGGTGTGTTGTTAACAGGACAGATGTGAGCGGAGGCAGTGGGCGTGACAGTACCGCTGTACGCAGGAAGCGCTCGACAATATGGAAATTGTCTGTTTGTGTGTCAAAATTGTGCTCATACCGAGACATAAAATTTGTTATTACATCCCTGAATATTTAAGTACATCGTTGGCACACCATATTAGTACTGAGTCTATTAAATGCATCGTTTAGGGTAACTTGCTAGACAAAACATATAACGTGTACGGTGGTAATCAACAAAACCTAAGTAGGTCCTGTCTTGTATAATTTTTCTGATGATACTGTAATCCGAATAATCCGCCATAATCGTTTGAAATCCCATTAAATCTTAGTTATGAATTTCACTGAATACAGGTCACCTATAAGTTTTTGAAAACAAGTAAATAACTCAAAAACATTATTTCCGACTATCTTTAACCGTAATTTCGCTCCCTTGGGACTTCTGAATTCTATATAAACCCGTAGGGACTACCGAACCCTAAAAACATACAGTTCGAATTGAGAACTTCCTATTATTAGAAACCTGTGTAGCGAGCACATTCAATTAAGTGGATCATTCGATATGTAAGTTGTTCAATACGGTATAACTATGCGTTGAGCTATAAAATTCCTGAGGGCACTTAGCAGGTAATAATCTCGTGACATTAAATAAAGTAGGTATGCTAACTATATAGTCTTCGTTATATTATACAGATATATGCATATATGTGTATATTAGTTATATTCTACCAACGAGGTTTTTATCCCACTTCGAAATGTCATCATGATTCACAGCTTGTCTATACCCGTAAGGTTCAGGTTGCTAGCCCAATTCCTCCATTTAAGTTTCTCAAACCTCGAAACGAAGTCTGGCTCCTTTGTCGACGTTTTGAATGCTATCTACGTTAGTAGGTATAGAGCACAGATCCCAGATGGGATCTGTGCTACACAAAGTACTTCTTTGCATACAAAACGCTATAAAGAGCGACAGTCAATAAACTAAGCTCGTTGAAGACGTTTGGTGGAAGGGCACGGCGGACTACTGGAGCGGAGATAATTGCTCATTGTTGAGTAGAGTGAGGACGAGGGAGCGCGCAGCGGCGAGCGGCAGCGGGCGTGGTAGCGATTTCGTATAGCGTGAAGTAAGCGATAGCTAAAATAACATCTAAATATATATAACTCAAAGGTGACTGACTGACTGACTGACTCACTGAAATAGTGATCTATCAACGCACAGCCCAAACCACTGGACGGATCGGGCTGAAATTTGGCATGCAGGTAAATTTTATGACGTAGGCATCCGCTAAGAAAGGATTTTGATTAATTCTACCCCCAAGGGCATAAAATAGGGGATGAAAGTTTGTCAATTAAATTGCACGGGGACGAAGTCGCGGGCACAGCTAGTGTTATATAGAATAAAATAAAATAAAAACTACTACTAACTAACTACTTTATTTGTATCCCAAATATTAAGTAGTAACTTGACGGAAACAGAATTTGCACTTTTACTGTGGTCTGAAGATCAAATCTTAAAACAGGTTGTGCCATTGCAAATGTTAAAATTTGTTTTAGGGTTTCATACGTTGAAACAATTTTTCAAAGTGGTGTGGTGTTATCATTAGCGGATCTAGCCTTTTCCTTCTTTCTTCAGTCTGCTACCAGAACCAGAACATCTCTCTCCATCTCCGATACCTATGAATAACATCCAGTTCCAATTTTATAAAATTAGACGATAAATGAGATGAGTTATACCTACTTCCTTCATATTTGTTAGCCATCGCTTACACAACATGATGCCATCCAGCGTTATCGTAACATGTATCGACAAGGGCTATGTATTACAAGCGCCATGATCGATATGTATTAGTGCGGTGCGTCTGCGCACGCGATCTCACGTGCGCTAAGTGTTTAGTGGTACATTTGCAAAAAGTATTGCATGCAAACACTTGCAAGTGTTCCGGTTGATGTTATGAGAGTTTAAGAGGAGGTATGTAGCTTATTCTTGATATAATAGTTTTTTTTGTAGATTCGGACATTTTTTAACTTTTTCGGTGTTTTGTAAAATTGGACATAGATTAGAATATAATAGAATAACTCTTTATTGCACACCAAAGTTCGGAATATATCTGATAACATAAAAAAACAACGACATAACTCGACTCGACTAACATAACTCGTGTTTGTTACTATAACTAGTTTAACTTTATTTTTAATAAGGTTTAGGATTTATTTTTTGTTTTGAAATATTTGTCCCTTTTTCTTTAAAAAACCTGTGACTAAAACTATCATGAATAAGAATTCCTACTCCTAAATAAGGGAAGATGTCGTGTCAGAACAGCATTCGCAACGGAAGGGTATCTGCCCTCTGGGGATACAAAGTATAGGTGTGAAAACATAGTCGTGATCTCACGGAACAACGGACATGTTAAATAATGGAACTCATTAAACACTTATGCTTATTTACCCGCCGCGGACACAGAGAATCGATCATGCGTTTCTTATTAAAAACAATTTTGTACGGTTTATAAAGTAATCAGTTTCCTGTCGATGGTAGAAAAACGTGTAGGGAGGTACATAAATGCGAAACAACTCTTTATCTACTTATGTGTCTGGCCTGATATATTTAATTTTCTATGATCTTCATTTTATGTACTATTGAGTATAAATTATGTTTATTACACGGCATTTCGGAGTTTTTTTCAAATTCAGGGCCCGATTTATGGTTTTATTTTTAATTAAATGTTTTCATTATGTTCCTGCTAAAATATTGAACTACCTTAGTTCCCGATAGGTAGATATTTCGATCGTCAATGGTGACCAATTATGACGCCGCGGTTGGACCCTCGATGAATCCCGGGAAAAGCTTGCTTGATTGAACCCGGATGAATTAAGTTGAAAGAAACATTAAAATGAATTGGAAAAAATATCCGGTTGGAAGATCATAGGTAAATTAAATATAAGGTGATTACGCGTCGTAACGTAGTATTTTTTTTATGGACCACAGAACACTAACTACCTTGCTGGCGCCGTTTTCATAGCTTCACACCTTTTTGTTTTTAATTCCCGGTGCTCGCATTACTATGTATGAAGCCGTGCGATCATTAGAGCCATTGAATTGAATAGCTTGTATATGTCGCCGCCAAATAGCTTAATTCGCCGTTCAATTAACAGCCTAGGCACTTAACGAAACAGCGCCGTTCAACTAACGGCCTGAATGATATTCAGCCGTATCGTCTATTACAACATTTAATAAACTGGCTGGCTAATGCTTAGGCAACTGGTTGACATTTAAGTACTACAAAACTTTTTCAAAATACTACCCAAGCAGAACGACCTGGATGGGTTTAGGTTAGGGTTATTTTTTTATGACCCCACAGAAACCCCACCCGGCAAATAGATTCGGTGGATCTAAAAAAAATCGTAAAAAACCTAAGTACCTAATAAAATTATTCCATCAAAGATGTTTTTTTTTCGACGCCATATTGACAAAGAGAATATATAATATAGAGATATTGACAGTTTGGTGAGTTTCGGCGCTAGGTGGCAGAAAGTAGAACTCAATTGAAATGAACAGGCTAGGCAGGTAATTAAACGGCTAGGCAAGTAGTTAAACGTCATCGATCTGTCGCCGCCAAATAGCTTAATTCGCCGTTCAATTAACAGCCTAGGCACTTAACTAAACGGCGCCGTTCAACTTACGGCCTGAATGATATTCAGCCATTTGATCAAACAGCTAGGCAAATGACTTGGATCGATGACGTTTAACTACTTGCCTAACCGTTTAATTACCTGCCTAGCCTGTTCATTTCAATTTAGTTCTACTTTCTGCCACCTAGCGCCGAAACTCACCAAACTGTCAATATCTCTATATTCTATATTCTCTTTGGTCAATATGGCGTCGAAAAAAAACAACTTTGATGGAATAATTTTATTAGGTACTTAGGTTTTTTACGATTTTTCTTAGATCCACCGAATCTATTTGCCGGGTGGGGTTTCTGTGGGGTCATAAAAAAATAACCCTAACCTAAACCCATCCAGGTCGTTCTGCTTGGGTAGTATTTTGAAAAAGTTTTGTAGTACTTAAATGTCAACCAGTTGCCTAAGCATTAGCCAGCCAGTTTATTAAATGTTGTAATAGACGATACGGCTGAATATCATTCAGGCCGTTAGTTGAACGGCGCCGTTTAGTTAAGTGCCTAGGCTGTCAATTGAACGGCGAATTAAGCTATTTGGCGGCGACATATACATAATGAAATGATATATGTTCATTCGAAATGAAGCAAGCGATAGCCTTTATTGTCAGTAAGTACTGAACAATGTTTGCTGTAGTCTAGTTATTATAAAATTAAATTATGATCATTTGACTAATTACGTCCAAAATTTTATTTTATATTATGCGTAACGGATCCTTATACACATTAATATCAAAATCTCTGCTCAATTAAAATTTTGACAACTGCGAAGGAAACGGCAAATAAATACATTGTTAATAAATAAATAAATTAATAATTAATTGTAAAATTCATATAATTTTCCTCATAGACAGTTCAATAAAAAGTTAAAATCTCGTTGTACTGTTTATACTACACGTACATACATAGTTACCGGCAACAGTAAATTCTACAACAATAATTCTATAGCAAACGTATTATTTATAACTTATAATAGCAGGAGTTACACAAAATAGGCTGGTCCCCACATAAATAGGCAGTGCAAGCCTCTTTAGAGTTAGACTACGGTCGGCTGCAAAGCTATTTGAAGCTTCTACCATTTTAAAAACTATATCTCTATCGATTATGTTCCTTACGACAATCTGATAAAGTTTATAACTTGTTTTGTTGAGTGGTTTTATGCTCGTGTTGGATGGAAGTGGCTAATAAAGGGATTTCTCATTGCGGTGTTATTTATCTAACGGCCTGGATGATGATACTCATTTCAGAGAACGCTAGGTTTGATTCAAACGCTGGTATTTCTTTTTGTAATTGTTTGATAAGGCAGTTGAAGACTTTAGAGCTACAATGTAATTCAAAATGCTACAGTCAATAGAAGCTGTGGCACAGAGCATATAAGACAAGAACTAGCTTTTAATTTTGGAACAAGAATCAAATTTGAAATATTTTATTTCAATTATTTTTTTTATTCATCGCGTTTTTTTAATAAATATTTTTTTTAAAAAAAAACAGCAACCCTGTTATTTATTAAACTACCTATAGAAAAAAAAACCTAATTCAAAAAAGGAAAAGGTTCTACATTCGGTATTTTATTAAAGGGCAACATTTCGTTCTGTATTAAGATTTAAGGCCCGTATTAATGAATCAATCTCAAGTCTGAGAGCGGTCTTGGAATTACATTTCCAAGATCCCTCTCTGCTCATACTTGAGATTGATTTATTTATAATAAGGGCCTGATATGTGTGTATTAACAGCAGTAATAGCCGATTGGTTAAAGCACGCGTCTTGCGGGCACCAGGTCTTGGGTTCAAACACCGGCTCACAACTCTGGATTTTTCGAAATCGATGTTCGTATCTTAATTTTTATACGATTACCACTAGCTTACGGTGAAGGAAAACATCGGGATGAAACCTGCATGTCTTAGAAGATCTAACCAATTTTCGAAAGAAATGTGGAATCCGCCAACCCGCACTGGGCCAACGTGGTGGATTATGGCCTGAATCCCCCTCATGTTGAGGGGAGGCCCGTGCCCAGGAGTGGGACGTCAAAAGGGCTAAATTATTATTATTGTTTTTATTATACATATGTGTGTATGCACTTTTTATAACTAATAATGATTTGCCCTGGTCACTGGGATCGCCCCCAGTACAAGCGTTGCTTAGTTTGGGACCATGCAGTTGGTGTGTCAGTATGGCGATATTTATATATTTATTGAATGTTGATAGTGTTTGTCCTCAGTGATGGTGTGAGCCCGCATGGGGCTGGCCGCGGCGCTGCTGGCGGCGGCGGCGCGCGGCGACGCGGCCCGTCTCGCCAGCTTGCTGCACGCGGACGCGCGCGACGTTAACGTCACTGATGAGGTACATACTTGGAAAACATACTATTTTTAACTTATCATATAATTATTCAATATGATTATCACTTGCTTACGGTGATGGAAAACATCGTGAGGAAACCTGCATGTCTTAGAAAATCTAACCAATTTTCGAAAGACATGTGAAATCCGCCAACCCGCACTGGGCCAGCGTGGTGGATTATGGCCTGAATCCCCCTCGTAGTGAGGGCAGGCCCGTGCCCAGGAGTGGGACGTCAAAAGGGCTACGTTATTATTATATTATAATATTTAACTTATATAATTATTCATAATATGGAACTTCATTATTTAAAGTTATATCCATCTAGTTTAATGCGCCAATAGATATCGGCGCTTGTATATGTAGACCTATTTAAAATTACTTATTATGTTCCTAAGTTATTACACACATTCTTTTTTATTATAAAACCAAATCTAAGTGATAGGAAATAAGCAATAAGTTACATTTTGCGTGAATAAATGCATTATGTCGCGTTTAACATCAATATGCTATGTTTTATAGAGAGCACTACATTATAATAAAAATAGATTATTTTTTGTCTAACACATATCGACGACGTGATGAGCTTTCGAGCAAACAGCATTTGAATTAAAATACGTAGACTACACCCCACAAAATGTGATTAAAAATATCCTCATAAAAGATTTTTTTACTGAATGAAATAATTCTTAACACCATCAGGTGTAATAAATAATTGTTTTTGTGATAAATGGACGAACTTAATAAAGGTATGCTGTTCACCCCACAATGTCGAATGCGTTCCATTCCGCAGTAGCCTCCTCCGACATCGAATTGGCACCACGCCGCGAACAAATTAATAAAGCGCGAAATGAAAATTGTGGAATAGGTACCTACACCTACAGTACGTTACGTACATAACGATCTAAACTTTATACCACTGAGATAAGTTCGAAATTCGAACTTCTAGTTTATGCGGCCAGTATGTTCTAAAAGTCCCTTTCGAAATCGATTAATAAATAATTAAAATTCATCGATTTATTAAGTCGATTCAATTTATGGCTCGTGTAGCTAGTCTACAGGCTGGATGAGTTTAATGTAGTGTAAAAACTATAAGGGAATCCGTTAAAATGATAAATGTGACACTCTGTGTGTGAGTAATGCACCCTATCTTGTTTAACATAATAACAATACTTAACTTTAAGGCCGAATAAAAATAGATAATTTAGTTGTCTAACAACAGCATAGCTCGGCCTAAATTAGACGGACTGGATTAGGTGCGTAACATTATTATTTAGTTCGATCACGTGAAAGGCGCTACAGAATATGCGACCACTGCTTTTTACTATGAATAAAATTAATTTATTGAAATAATGAATTGTTTGGTTTGAAGTTGGTTTATATTGTGGTGTATAAAGTAATATAATATTAAAAATATATAGTTAAACTAAATTACAGTCAAATTAGATCCCACGGTGTAACATCATAAATCAAATCTGGCAGAGCCCCGCTCTCTTCATTTTACCATTCTTAAAAAATATTGAAAAATTGCTTTACTTTAATACTAGTCACCATTTAAAATACGTAAACTGTTTTCGTGATTACTATCTTAGTTTGAAAAATGTTCCAATATAACAGGCAACAGGTGCTACAAGTATCTCGTTAAGTTTAATAAAATCCAGTAGCTAAATCCCGCCTTTTCAAATTGTTGACATAACTCGGTTCGTGCCGAAACAAATCACTTCGACTTTCAAGTTCTCGTACGGAAATTATTTATCATTACATACGCATTTATTATACCCACAAAAATATAATTCAACATGACTATAAACTTGAGATCAATTTTCAATCTATGAACGTTGTATTGAATGAATGTTATAAAAATATATGGTTTTTTTTATTTTATTGGTCCGGTCTATGGATCATTACCTCCATCCAAATTTTATTAGAAAACATAACAATAATGCACATTCCATGCGAGTTTCATACAAACTAAGTACTTAATATAAGTACTACTTATTTCAAGCATTAAGTAATTTACTATGGGTACCTAAGTACTTAAATATGTTAACATTTCTAAAACTCATGTGTCTACATTATTGTACAGAGCACCATTAGGAACCTACAAAGTGTGCGTTGGATCCACCATCAAAATATCCTAAAATATTAAGACAATCCTGCCTTTTGAGTCCTCTCACATATCTTACTAATTAGCCACCTAAAGTTTACAAACAATTAAATTCGTTCAGAATCATTATTATCGCCTGTCATCTAGCTGCCACCGAGCCTCCCCTTATCGGGTGCTTGGGATCATTCCAATTAAAAAAAAAACTAGTTCGTTCACGGACAAAACCGGTATCAACTCATATGTATTTTTTTCTGTTGGACCACGATCTTTACTATTCGGCGTCTGTGGTGTCAAAACAGATAATAAATGTTTTTACATATTTAAATTGGTATGTTCACGTTGATTGTGGAATTTATAATTAGTTTATATTATTTAGGGAAGAGATGTTTTTAATTAAAACATGAATCAGTGGACTGGAATCTTTTTAATGAAAACTTTCAATTTTAATACAGCCTAGGTCTCCCTGCCCTACAGGCCATAGACTTATAGAAAAAAGCTTTTGGCGCCATAAGTTGTAAAACTGATAAAATACCTATCTACCTACTAACTTAATTACTCTATTAAATACTATTCGTTCGTTTCGGTTCACCATAGTATATAATAAATCCAGTAACAATTTTATGACCAAGAATACATTTTTATTGGCAATAAATTATTTTATACAAATTCGGCTCTTAATAAAGATATTATGATTTATTTTTAAAATCTTATATATAAAATTCTCGTGTCACAATGTTAGTTACCATACTCCTCCGAAATGGCTAAACTGATTTTCATGAAATTTTGTGTGCATATCGGGTAGGTCTGAGAAGAGGTCAACATCTATTTTTCATACGTAGAAATCATTTATATGGGTGGATTTCCCAACAGCAAAATTTACGCGGCACGGATGAAATCGGTAGTGTGGAACGTTACTATACAGTTCTATTATTTTTTTCTAACTTGAAGAGGTTTGTGCCTATGTGAGGCAAAATTATTTCTTCATTAGGTTAGCAATTAATTAGGAAAAAAAATTCCTAAAGCCCTGTTTTTTTCATTTCGGTAGCTGTCCGCATTACATGTTTCAGTGTAATTTCCCTCGTACAACAAAAACTATTGGTTATTCAGATTTATGGTAACTTTTATTTTAATCGTGAATAGTGATTGTATTATCACAAAGAAGTTTTATAATAATATCTCCTCAATTTAATAACTGGTAAGTAAAAATGCATGTGTCCTAGAAAGTCCTTTCATTTCGGTGACCTAAAGTGTGTCACGAATATTTTTGTATAGAACAACTCTAGCTCCCCCCTCATGTCCTTAAAAGTTACGTACTAATGTTGCCTATGTGCTTATCGTCGGAGGACGTGCGCAGATAGCCTGCGTAGTTCCGAAAAATACGAAAGTATTTCATATCGGTGTGATGGGACAAATATCTTTTCATTTCCGTTTATAGGTATAACTTGTCATCCAATGATCTAGTACATTTAATTAAGTATTCGTGAGCAAGCTTATTGTACTACGTTTAATTATGTAGTATTCACTTCATCCTATAATAAATAGTTTTCTTATAATACAATTTTTTGTCCCTGTTTTTAATTTCAGTGTTCTCATTTCGGTTGATTCGGTGGCCTAAACTGTCAATGGAAATGATAAAATTCTCACCGTAATGATAAAAATTCTCATCTCGGTGAGTGCTTAGGGTTTCGGTGTATAATATTTTCATTTCGGTGAATTGTTTTATCATTTCGGTTGATTACTATTTCATTTCAGTGAAAATTCAGGCCAGCAGGTGAATTAATCTAAATGTTTCACCTATAAGTACTATTTTTAAGTACAAGCAGCAACGCAATTTGTTATTTTTTTAGTTTTGTTAAAGTACAAAGTTTCAAATATAGAAGAGATTCCTTTTATTCACAAGGTTCGCTGATGTTATTATGCTTAGGATTCTGAACCAATGTGCTCAATAGCATAACAAAGAATTTGTATAGTTGAATGTAACTTCACGTTATTTATAATCTCATTTGCACAAAGCTAAAGCCGTATTAAATCCGTAAATAGTTAAAAAAATCATTTTTTTTACTTATTATTTTATTTTACTCCTTTTATTGTGTTTTTTAGTATGTTACCCAGAAGAATATCTAAAATGCACCATAACAGAGGTTCCTAGGTTAACATTGCGTCAGTTAAGAACCAGATGAACGTGTCTACTAATTGGTGCTTGCTGAGAAATTGCAAAATAATGAGCTGAAGATGGGCGGGCGTTGTTTAAATAGTCTTCCTTTAACCTCTTATTACATTGCTAATATAAAATAAATATATTGTTTTCTTATATTTACGCGAATACTACACATTGAAATAAAACTATTTTACGGATTCTATCGCGTTTATACACTTTTATGTTCCCGACGTTTTGGCTGCTAAAACCAAGCGTACCATTGCAAGACCTCGAGACACTGTGAGCGCTTTCTGTGTGGATCGGACTGCAAACAACAACTAAATATGAGGGTACCTAGTTACATATTAACTATGACATCAGGACGTCTAACACCTCAGTCCCCCCATGACCATGGTTTGCTGTAAAGCAGCCAAAACGTCGGGAACATAAAAAAATCAATAAACGCGATAGAATCCGTAAAATAGTTTTATTTCAATAAAATAAATATTAAAATTATTGCTTTAAAAAAAATTGTTGCTTATATGATAATTTTATTGTTAAATATATTTTATTGCTATGTTTTTATTTATGATTTTTTTTTCCAAAATGGTTAACATAGGCCGTTTTGGTTCTCATACTATTTTTATGTCGTAAGAGCTTAACTAAAGTATGTTATAATTACGAGTACATTGTTTTGCTCGTATAAAATTAAATTGACTTTAAAATAGATTACTACAGCATAATGTAATAATGTATTTAGAACATATATTCGCTTTCATTTGTGTTCATCTGACTAAAGTTGATTCCGCCAAAGAGTCGTATATGCTTTAACATTGTTTTAGTTCCAAAGTTTTAAAGTAAAGGTGTATTTTATAATACTATTACTAGCTGAGCGCGCGACTTCGTCCGCGTGGAATTTAACTTAACAAAAATTTGATTTAACAAAAAACGTTCGTTCAATTCGCAGAGTTGACAAAAAGTTAATTCTCATTTCTCTTTTTTGCAAGTTGTTGTTTCATGTTTTATATACCTTCTTATCGTAAAAGCCCTCCCGCGTGTTCAGAGCCCGCGCGACAGGCAGCATATGATATCCTTTTTTTGTTTTTCTAAAATAAAAGTAGCCTGTGTTACTGTTTATAACATCAACTATCTGCCAGTGAAAGTCCCATCGAAATCGGTCTAGCAGTTTCGGAGTTTACTCGGAACAAACACACATACAGACAGACAAAACAATTTTAAATCTTGGATTTGTTATAAGTACCGTATATACTTTCATATGCATTTAGTGAATAGGTGTTATTTTGATATTACAAACAGACACTCCAGTTTTATTTATTTGTACAGATAAGCCTTCTGTATACGTTATTGGTGGACAGGTTAGGTGAAATGAAATCACTAGTCACCGTAATGAAAGAGAATTTCGGTGACTGGTTATTTCATTTCGGTGAACGGCTGTTTCATTTCGGTGACATCAAAAGTTTAAACACGTATATCTCATAAGTTAATTAAGATATTTTGATGTCATTAAAAATTTGCATTAACTATATCAAGAAGTACAATAAATAAAACATACAATTTTAAAAAAGTTAAAAATAAAAAATTCAACCGAAATGAAAGAAAAAACGACTTTGTTGAAATTCACCCATATGGCAGAACAACGTTTGCCGGGTCAGCTAAAGCAGGGTCGCTGAGCACGAATAATTTCTTACAATGACCTGTTATTACCTGTCTCTGTCACTCCCGCGTAAATCGAATACGTCTCGCTCACTCAGTTGCCGGTCACACGCAGTTCACGGCAACTGTGTGAGCGAGACGAGATTAGATTTACGCGGGAGTGACAGAGACAGGTAATAATAGGTTATTGTACGAAATTCTTCGTGCTCAGCGACCCTGCTTTAGTAAGTTATAATATTAAGTTTAACATTAGGTAGGTACGATATTCATTGTATTGCATTTAACAATTTTATTCTGTCTACCACTGTTTATTTATTATACCTACATTAATAGTGATGTATAGCGGTAGGTATATAATAATAATTTATGATTGTGGAACAACTATACGAATGCTTTTATTTCTTATAAATTGCCACAGCGCTCTAGTTTGACTAGGCTTGTGAAAACCCTGAGCCAAAGAGCCAAACGAGGGGTCTGGTCGAAATTAAATAACCACAAACAAAACAACAAAGATAATTTATAAATAGCGTAGTTAATAACGATCGCCAACTCAATTATATAAAGCTATGGAAAACAACTCTACCTAAACAAACCTACCCAAAGGAGCTCTACCATAGCCTCTAGAACAGAACATTGCGGCCTCTACTCTGCGTGAAGATCAACATAAAAAAATAATTAAAACGGAGCCCTACCTGAGATGTTTTATAAATTCCGAAGTATATAAGTATAAGCTATTGAACTGAAATATCGTCGGTCCTCCCAAGAAGTCAGGTAATTTGTGACGGCGAAGTATCTAGCCAGAAGTTTACTGGTAAGATTTGGGGGGCATTTAGGCCTAACCAAGGCCTTCATGCGTCAAACAAACTCGAAAAAGTACCTAGTTTCCAATAAAAAAGCAAGAGCCGAAACAAAAAAAAAAAACGATTCCTATTGATTTCTTTGTTGGTTTACCATTTATGTTAAAACGATAATAATTAGCTAAACATAAGTTTACAGTTAAAATTGATTAAGTTAACGAGTTTGTGCGCCTCGTTAGAAAGTAGTAGGAAGTTGTAATTTCTCTACAATCGTTACGGAGGCACTACGGGGCACCTCTAATTTCGGTTATTTGCTGAGATTTATGAGAATAAAAACTATAAAATGTACGATCGATGCCAGCAAACGGGTTTGAGAATGGAGGTCACGTGGTGTCTAATTGGTATGTGAGGCGGTCCTGCCATGCGGACTGATATATTGCATGGTTGGACTGCAGAGATTTCAAATATAAATCTTCTTATTGATTGTTTATCAGACACGAACACTGGCTGCTAAGTAAGTATCTAATAATAATTATTATGCGCAATAGTTCCTGCCCTGTTGGGGTCTGGTCGCTCTATATGTCCCATCATTTGCAGTGGTTGAACTCAGCATGTGCCCGACATGACAATATACTTCTCACAAAGGGCCTCTACATGTTGGACCCATGCCCCCATGCAAGCCTTCCAAAGGACGGGGCTGAGCCCTTGATACAGAGAGGCATAATAATAATAAATCATTTATTTACCAAAAAGTTAATAACTTAGGCCTTTAGGCTCTGTGCCTGTATCGCAGAAACCAAAAAGAATTAAAAATAACATCGGCGACAGGTTCAACACAAAGTATTAGTGTAACATTATATTTCTATTAATAGATATTATATTATCTATATACTTACTCCTAAACATTATGTTTAGATTTAGGTATTCTTGAATACGTACTTACATCAGATTATCTCGGTAGGTCCTATGTGAAAAGGATGTAGAGTAGAGCAAAGTAGACATACTTACTTCTTAATTATATTAATTTCTTAACTGTACTGCACACCTTTAAATGTCGTAATTTATTAAAAAGTAAGTTTAAAGCGTAATTAAACGCGTAATACTGATAAATGTCGTGTTAATTTTATAGTTTCCTAACAATAACCTTACAGAGGTAGGTAGTCAAGTATTTAAGAACACGGAACAGATTATGAGCGATACTTATGGTAAAGATAATATTTGTATTTATTTGTAATGTATTATGGCTTTTATGATATTATATTTTATATGAATTTATCCATCCTCAAAGAGCTCTGTATTAAAGTCAGACTATCGTCTACTGTGCAGCTACGAATATTAAAGTTCTTTGGTCACATCTCTAGAAATGAGAACTCGATGGAGAGACTGGTAGTTCAAGGCCAGGTGGAAGGCAAGAGAGCACGCGGTCGAGTACCAACCCGCTGGATAGATGTCATGACAAAGGCTACCGAGTCCACCATGGTCCAGTGTACTCGCGACGCCTCTAATCGTCAGAAATGGAAGCATATCGCCTGGAGAGCCACCCTCGGAAATGCTAAGGCCTCACCAAACCTTCCACCATATACCTCGTCAGCGCAACCACGACCACTCTGACAAGAGTGCCCGACTCAGAAGAGAGATTTTATATGAAAACTATACAAATTAAAGATAGGTCCTGAATATTTCTCATAATTACCTATCGACAGCAATAATGAAAATACATCTGTAAAAACCTCAAGTACCTACCTAACTGCTGGAAAACATTGTAACTAATTATGGGATTTTTCTTATAAAATTAATTTAAAAAAATATCAAATTGAATATAATTACATTATTATAAAATACACCATGTTATTATTTTTAAAATGAACCCTGTCCGCGTGGGATGCCGCTTAGTATGTTGGCTGCATTTCCTCGTTGAATTGATAAATTGATTTATGTTTATAAAGTTACATTATTATGTTAATTCTAGCATTTAATTTTTAACTAGCTATTGCCCGCGGCTCCACCCACGTGGTGCTTCGATAAAAGTAGCCTAAGTTATACTTTAGAACATCAGCTAGCTATCAGCCAGTGAAAGTCCCGGCAAAATCAGTCCAGCCGTTTCGGCGATAAGCCGGAACAAACAGGCAGAAATGGTTAATTTGTGTATCTTGTTTAAATTTGTGTATATACCTACTATACCTATATATGCATTTAGTAAAAAGCTGTTATTTAACAATACAATCTCTTCCATCTTTTATAGATGTGTTGGTATGCTGTTAGTATGGAACGCAAAACCCGATGAGAGGTGATAGATAGCGGCGTTTTAATTATAATAGTAATTATTGTTTCGAAATAATTACCGGAGGAACATAAAACTGCATTGTCAATACGAATTTAATTAACGTTTTATATGTTGACAATTATAGCTACGATGGTTTCTTTTTATGTGCACGTTCCCCCTTCGGGAATTGGCTTAAAGGTTGCATCAAGCGACACTTTCCTCCTGCCAAAGCCATTATTGCGATTTCCGCTATGCCGTAACGGCAAGTAGTTTTTGCGTGCATCATGGGGGCGAATGATTGCATCTGTTTATCACCGCCATTATGTGGCTGGAAATGGCAGGGAAACATCACGCCATCGTGGTTATGAGGTGGACAGGTACCCAAGGCTTTGGCACCATGAGCTTGTTTTTCTGACTCTAATCCCAAGAAAAGAAGCTGTCACAGGATAACTTAATTAAATAATATAATTTAAAAATCCCCGCTGTGACTACTTTTTAAACTACAAAAGAGCTGATAATTTTCTAACGGCTGAACCGATTTTCATGAAGTATAGCTAAGAACACCAGAATACCTTTGTACTTAATAAAAAAAACAAAATTAAAGTCGGTTCTTCCGCTTGGGCGCTACGATGCCACAGACAGACACACAGATACACGCAGCGCTATTTTTTAGTCAGGGGTTAAAACAAAGACATAAGGCACCGCGTACGTCCACTATGAGTTCCTAGCAAGATGGATTATAAAATTAAACCCCCTCATCTTGAGGGATCATGCTCCGATATTGGGACATTAATACGAACACTAAATAATAGGAACTCATGTTATAACTTTAAATACATTCTGCGTTGCAAAAGTATAAAAGTCGTATGTAAATTAAATACTTAATTTATTTAGTTTATATCTAGAGGTGAGGCCTATAGATATATTTACTTACATACTTAGTTTACACTACTATACTAATATATTTAAACAAGGCAAGGTAGAGATTTTAACATATTATAAGCATTTTCAATATCAACCAGCTAGTGCTAAGCCAATAGACGTTGTCGGATGTCGCATAAGATAACAATTTTATAAGCGAATCTGCATATACCACCCATGACCGTACCCGAACGGTGTGGGAAGAAGATCGATGCAAATACTGTTCTATACAGCGCTTCTGTAGTATTAATGGGACATATTCTATGGTTATAAAAAACTGTGATTTTCAAAAGGTCCAAGGCACGCTTGCGCGCTTTGAAATCAAAGTTTTCAGGTTGAAGTCTTCAAAAATCTTGTACATTGGAGCAAGAGTTTATTTATATACCTGCTAGTTATTTTCCATCCTAACTGCTATATTAGTACTAAATACATTGAATCCTGCTCGCCTCAGTACCGGGAATCGTCGCCATGTTTTTACGACGTCGTCACCACGTACAGACCCGGCCATTTTAATTGAGCTCCGTACGAATCGCCATTAAGTCAACGAGACTATCCAGTCCGGTAATTACCAGTGAATAGCGCTGATCGACGGTCGTACTCGTATAAATACTAACTTGGTATCGATTAAAGTCGATCAATACCTATAATGTGGAAAACGTGGTTGTCGAATCGATGGATTAAATTGTAGGTATACTTACTAGCTGTGCCCCCCGACTTCGTCCGCGTAGTATTTAACGTAACAAAAATTTCGGGATTATCGGGATAAAAAGTATCCTATATGTTAATCCCGGCTATAAACTATCTGTGTTAGAAATTTCATCCAAATCCGTTCAGTAGTTTTTGCGTGAAGGAGTAACAAACATACATACATACATACATCCACACTCACAAACTTTCACATTTATAATATTAGTAGGAACTAGGAAGGAGGATATTGATCAATGTACCTACATATTACTTAAACTACCTATATCAATAATTTAATATTACACCTAGAAAATTAGAATCAAAATGCATAACAAATATATGCTTGCATTGACGTTTAAAGACAGTGCTTGTTATTGGTTATTACTAAAAATACCCAAGGACACAGATAATATCATAGGATATAGACTGAAATTCTTAATTACATAACTAACTAATAGGTACTTACTCACCCAGTTCTAAGATTATACATTGTCATGTCTATGAGAGTGGCAATTAATTAAAAAAAGATAATACCTATATATATCTTCTAATACAAAAAGCAGAAAATTGTACACCTTTAAAGGTCCCCTAGTCAATTAGCTCTCCGCACACGATATTAATAATGTCGCAATAGCAGATAATTGGAGCGTTAATTAAAATTACAAACCCGACGACGATCTAAGTAACTTGTTCTTTAACGCTGCGACTCGAACTAAGGCCTGGGCTGCACCGGTGAGGCAATTACGATGCGACAGCGATATAACAAACCCGTATATCTATCTAAATATATATAACTCAAAGGTGACTGACTGACTGACATAGTGATCTATCAACGCACAGCCCAAACCACTGGACGGATCGGGCTGAAATTCGGCATGCAGGTAGATATTATGATGTAGGCATCCGCTAAGAAAGGATTTTGATTAATTCTACCCCCAAGGGGATAAATTGGGGATGAAAGTTTGTATGAAACTTTGTCAATTCAATTCCACGCGGACGAAGTCGCGGGCACAGCTAGTAAGTAAACATATATGGCAATAGCCCATCACAGAAGTGACAATTTTTTTATAAATCTCGGTCGCAGGATAATCAGAATTGTTTTACCGGTACGAGGGCCAACTCAGAGACCGATCTTGAGCGCGCTCTTGAGATGTAATTTTTGTAATATAATGACATTCCAAGCTTGTTCTATGAGTTGAAATATTAATACCGCGAGCCTTAAGTAGGTAATGCAGTTTGCAACTATCAAGAAATATAATTCCTAGTTTTCCTAGTCATCAGAAGATAACTGTTTACGAAGCTGTTAACTATTTGTAGCAAATTCTTAGGTCCTCAGGTGGCCGTTAGGGGCGCTGTACAAATATTTGTCGTAAAAGACTAGCGAGCATTCAACTCATGGTAGGACCACTGCGTATAATACTTTTCTGTTTCTTATTAATGGTTACAAAGTAGATATTAAGCAAAGTTTACACTCATGGCTATTTTCTATGGTTACAGAATGGATGCAGCGCGTTGCAGCGCGCAGCCGCCGACGGCCACGTCGACGTCGTGCAATTGTTGCTGCAACACGGAGCCGACCCTAACAAGCAGGATAATGTAGTAATTGCCTTATTTATATACGGATAATGTCTAAAATTACAAATTAGTTACGTAACTAAGTTATATAATGTGAAAAATGCATAGATAGAGATAAAAAGCAGTGCCGTCTAGGCGCGCACATATATAGGTAATTAGGTATATGACGTGTAACGCTACTGACGCTCAGCACGGATAGAATGGCCGCATGGCGAGCGCCCCGAACGTCCGTATAGGAGGTTCGCTTCAAAATACAATATTAGAAATAAGTACATAAGAAGTGACCGTAGTGTTGTTTACCGTTCTCCGTCCGCAGCACGGCAACACGGCGGCGCACGAGGCGGCGTGGAAGGGGTACTCGCGCTGCGTGGCGCAGCTGGCGCGCGGCGCCGCCGAGCTGCGCGCGCGCAACGCCGCCGGCTTCGCGCCGCTGCACCTCGCCTGCCAGGCCGGACACAACCAGGCCTGCCGCGAGCTGCTGCTGGCCGCCGCGCCGCCCGACGCGCAGAACAACGTCAGTACCAGCACACGACACACACCCGACATTCCTATCCACATACTCGAACCCCGATCTCCAGAATTGGGTTTATAATCACGTCGTCTGGACCTCATCACGATCCTTGAGAATTAACAACAAACTGAACTCCTGTATACCTAAGCACAGAAAGAAAGAAAGAAACAAACAAAGAAAGAAAAAAAATATTGTGGCTAGCAGAAAAATTAAATAAGATAATTATAAATGGAAGTTATAAATAAATACAAATTCTGATCGCCGAAAACCCCAATACCCTCTATTAGCTACCCACTTATCTCAAAGATAAATATTTCAACAGATGTCTCCTTTATTTCCAGTACGGCGACACGCCGCTGCACACGGCGGCGCGGTACGGCCACGCGGGCGTCACTCGCATCCTCATATCGGCGCAGTGCCGCGTCTCCGAGCAGAACAAAAACGGGGACACCGCCCTGCACATCGCCGCCGCCATGGGCCGCCGGAAACTCACCAGGATACTCCTAGAGGCCGGATGCGACAAGTCCATCCGGAACCACCAGGGAGAAACCGCAAGAGACATAGCTACGAGGAAAGGGCTAGAAGAAATCATTCAAATACTCAACACCCCTGTAGCTAAACAAGCCAAAAAGAAACACAGAGATAAAAGCAAGGAGAGAATCGTCGACGAACCGGATGATGCGAAAAAGAAAGAAAAGAGTAAAGATAAGAAAAAGAAGAACGTGCACTTCGAAACTGCGCCGCAAGTGCAGTGGTCCCCGTACGGCTGCCATTACTACCCCGACCCAAAATTCTTCCCCAAACCAAAACTGAACTCGTTACCCACCGACCCTCTCAGAAAAGGCGAGCAGTATTATTTGGATTTGGCTGGAAACATTAAAAAGGGTCCCATAGGAGGTGGGTATACATGCTACTGCGCGCCTTTCTTCAAACACATGGAGGAGAAACTGAACGAAGATAAGAAGGACTTGAAAAAGCATATTGATAGAGCCCACGAGAGATTGGACCAGAAGGTGACAGATTTAGAGATGAAGACGCAGGGACAGATATCGGAGTTGACGAGATTTGTCGCAGCGGAAAGAGTGCACTGCAAAGAGAGGCATAAACATTTAGAGCAATGGTTGACTCGAGGAATGATGTTCAGAGCATCAGAGAGAGTGAAGAAACTAGACTTCAGCCCGAAAGGCTCATTGGACATACCACCACTGAAACGGACGAGAAGTTTAGAGCTACTGGACTCTCACACAGAAGAATGGAACAAAGTCCATGGGCTTATAAAGAGTTTCAATCAAAACGCAGAAGAGTATGAGAGTAATGTCAAAGACTTGAATGACAGCAAAGCCACTTCTAAAAGCACTGAGGTCCTAGACAACAGACGTTCACCAAGCCCCAGAAGAAGGTACTTGCTTAAGAACTCTAAAAGCAGTGATCATTTAAGCTCTGGACCCAGCAGATTATCGAGACCACTACATCCGTCTAATAAAGTGTGCAGCCCAAGTAAAGATGAAAATACACATAACGTGACAGCAGAAATTCACGTAAAATCAAATAAAGTATCTGTGTCACAATCTCCTATGTCAGTTGAAGTGGAAGGATACAATCCTAGATACTTGTCTCCTAGTCAACAATCAGACTCTAAATCACCGAGCAGCAGTCACAAACATCCCAGCGATTTAGAAGACGACTTCAGAAAACAAAAAGACCAAACACCTTTGTGGAAAAGTCAGGTGTTACAGAAAACAGCAGAAGATATTAGAAAAAGAGTAGCGTTGGAGAAAGAAATGTCTGAAGTCATATCAAGAAGCAAAGAGAAGTCTTTAGACATATCGCAAGACGGGTACGTGAAACTACGAAAGCAGAGCCACCAAAACAGAGACGACAAGGAAAGGGAGTCAAGGAAGTCCGTGCAGGAGTTAGTGGCTCAAGTTGAGCAACAAAGATGCATATCCCCGGAACCAATGCCAAGGAAAGTGCCCACCGATATTGTAGAGCCTTCGACGAGCCAACCTAACCATGGAATCCTCAAAATGCCACAACAACCCCAAAGACCGGCGCCAGGGCTGAAAGAAAAACCACCTAAAAGCAAACGATTCAGTTTGCACAACTTAATTCCGTTCCCAACGAGAAAAACTTTTCAACAACCGCCAAAGGAAAACGGCAACAACTCGGAAAGCAGTGACGAAGAAGACGAGCCAATCAGAAGCACGATGCAGCCGGGACCGATGAAGAACACCAATCTACTGCAAACGCTACCTCTACCTAACTACGAAACGATGTCGAAATCGCCATCGCCCGCGCCGGTGCAAATGCAACCTTATCCCCACGACTTACGATCCATGATACCGAAAGATGCGTACTTCCACGATATACCCAATAGGCAGATGCCCAACATGATGGACGGGGCAGCTCAGTACTGCCAGCAGTACGACTACAATGAGCCGGGACTCCCAAGTCAGATTCAAGCTCGCAGCAGGAACCCGCTGTATCACCATCAAGGAGTCTTCGATGCGATGATGCAGGATCATATAATGAGAGAAATGGAGAGAATACCTCATTGTTACAGTGAGCATTTGGATCAAAACACTGAAGTGGAGATAGCCAATCAGAATGATTTTCGGTACTACGACCCTATGTATCCGAATTTTAGGGGGAATCCTCACACAATTACCAGGAAACCGGCCCCGGATCATAGTCTACTGCACAGTCGTTTGCAATCTTTAGCGATTAATACACATTTGACGGAGACTCAGAGTCAAACGGATAGAGAGTCTCATAACGATTCGGGGTACAGCACTAAAGTGTATGGAAGCTCCCAGGGGCCGTCGCCGAGCTTGTCCGGCCACGTGGAATGTTCGGACAACATGTCCGGACAGAGGGTGAGTGTCGTGCCCAATGGAAAGGCGATGGGGCAGATTGGTGCTTCGAGTTTAGTTTGAAAAGAAAGCACAGAAGGTGGTGCGCTCGCCAAGATGAGGATGTCAACTACAAAGAGTATAATGAAACAAGAAAAA
This sequence comes from Notodonta ziczac, assembly GCA_918843915.1. Lineage (NCBI taxonomy): Eukaryota > Metazoa > Arthropoda > Insecta > Lepidoptera > Notodontidae > Notodonta > Notodonta ziczac. The sequence goes on from OU974053.1 coordinate 649,028, forward strand.
GACCAATTAAAACCATATTAATCTATAGTACTACGTGCCTTAACGAAACAATATTAAGGTGAGTATGCCAATTGACGGCCATGCAAAGCCAATTATTTTACACAAATTATCAACACGCGCGCCGTTATGGTTTTAGACAGACGTATCTAGATATATCACCATTCTAAAGTGTGTTCAATAAAACATCTATCAAATAAAATTTTAAAAAGACAGTTTTTGAATAACAGTGTTTGTTTTAATCTACGAGTAAGTTACAAAACATCACAAGCACAGATAAACTGACAAAATAACTGGATAATAATCAAAAAGTACAAATTTTAATGTAGGTATATAAAGATGCCATGTATCACAGTATGTTGTATGTAACTATTAATAAGTATTTTGTTATTAATTTCTATCTTTTAATTTGTATAATACTCAAGCCACGATAAGTATTTGTGCAGTCATGTGTTTTATTTAAGATGAATAAAATTTTACTTTTGCTGGTTAGGGTAACCAAATTGTTAGACGACCAAACGAAACCTATTGAATCCGGTATCTTTTGAATATGTCGTTAACAGGCAGATTAATAGGAAGCTGGGAATTGGTTCTTCCACCCTACTTTTTTGTGTGCTACATTTTTAAAAAATAATTTTTAACATAACTTAGGACATTGTTGAAAGCCAGCATTATTTTTGTAGTCATTAAAGTCACAACGTTTTGTAGTTTGCATTATAATATAGTTTATATTTATTGTGTTGCATTTGTAATATGATTGATAACTTTGTACTGATTGAATGATTCTAATAAAATCCACTTAAGAAGTGTCACAACTAAAATTAAGTGTTTTAAAACAATTTAAAAAAAATTAGTTCCGCTTAGTAAATTCATGCTTGTTATATAAGTGTACTAGTTTATGCCCGCGACTTCGTCTGCGTAGACTAATGTAAAGTATTCTATGTGTTAATCCTGGTTATTAACTATCTATGTTCCAAATTTTATCCAAATTCGTTCAGTAGATTTTGCGTGAAAGAGTAACAAACATACACTCACAAACTTTCACATTTATAATATTAGTAAGAAATACTCGTATAGGAAGTAGATGGCGCTGCAACTTCAGTAATACCGCTTCAGTACTGCTTCAGTACTGCTTCAATAATAAAACAAAAAATATTTTAAAAAACATAATTTACTTATACATTCGCAACTCTCTCTCCCCATCGATAATCTCTATAAAAGTCCCTCAAACTCGTGTGATACAACGGAACACCGCTCAAAACCGACGCTTTAGCTCCCACAATCTTCACAGCCACATAATCCCCGGGCTTCGCCTGCCTCTTGCCATCTTCAGCCTGAATTTCAGCTTGATCAAATACCACTTTGATATACAATTCGTTTCTTGCTAGAATCTGTCCAGTTCTTTTCACTGTGCCTTCTACTAACACAACATGTGTATTTCCGACTTCAGCTTCATTTAAAATCTGGCATTTACGTCTGTATAGTTCTAGCATTCGGGTGTGGCGATCCTTTTTTATATCTTCGGGAACATCGTCTTTGTATCGGCGGTAGGCTGTTGTTTTCTGTGTTCATAAATATGTTAACAGATGGAGGATGGGGTATTGGCAAACAAAAACTTCAAGATACTTTTTCTTACAATACATAAAGTTACATACTAACCTCTCGCATGCTGTACGGAAATAGGAACGCGATATTATAATCCACAATCTCCATTAGAGACATGGTTTCCTCAAACTCCTCTTCAGTCTCCCCGCAGAAACCACAGATCATGTCTGTCGACAGACCAACTGAAAGAGAAGTTGTATATTATCGCACTCCTTCATGGACTTCTGACTTTGTGCTTTGGAATTAGTGTAATTGATATGTTCAAATGATGACCAACTGCTATCCTCAATTTAACAAACGAAATGAAGTATAAGTACTTAACTTCGACCACCGCTTGGCGCAGTGGTTCGAGCGTAGGCCGCTTGGCTCACTGCACATGGTGGTTGCGGGTTCGATTCCCGCTAGGGTAAATTTCGAAAATGGCCTTTTCGTAATTTGCCCTGGTCTGGGTGTCACTGGGATCGCCCCCAGTCCATTGTACGGTACCCATAGTACAAGCGTTGCTTAGTTTGGGACCATACAGTCGGTGTGTCAGTCTGGCGATATTTATTATTATCATTACTTATTTCGAAATTTGGAAGCTGGTTATGGCGACTTACGTAAGCAGTAAGTCTATGTAACTAACTTAAAAAATATTGTAAGTAAAACTTACAAGTGGAAACCAGGCCTAACAAGTGTGCATATCGATTTAAAGTTTATTTTTTATGTGCTAATCATTGTTTTTTACTTTCAGGTCTATTTCTGGGCTATGTTTTTTTTTACTATTAAGTATTTCCCTTCAAGGTTCTCACCCCCAGGTATAGTTTGTTTGACACGTTCAACGAGTTCCAGGTAAGCCTGTCTGGAGTACCCGCGTCGCATTCGTTCCAGTACAGCAGTGGAGCCCGATTGCGCTGGTAAATGCAACAGCTTGCAAATATTCGGGCGCTCTGCGATCACTTGCAATACCTGTAAGCGAAAAAGAACTCTAATTTCATAGATTCATGTTATCAAACCACGTGACGCACGATTGTCCACTTGAGTAAAGGCAGGTGGGGTGCCAAAACTAGTTTTGACAAAACTCTTCGCCGTCATTGGCGCCTGGTAGGTCGATGAGATTTTGTCATTATCATGATTTGAAAATCAATTATTTCTAAATAGGATCCTATCCTACTAATATTATAAATGCGAAAGTTTGTGAGTGTGGATGTATGTTTGTTACTCTTTCACGCAAAAACTACTGAACAGATTTGGATGAAATTTGGAAAACAGATAGTTTATAACCGGGATTAACACATAGGATACTTTTTATCCCGCCAATCCCCAAATTTTTGTTAAGTTAAATACTACTCGGCCGAAGTCGCGGGCACAGGCTAGTTTATCATAACAATGTTCGACCGCTTATCTGAGAGACTTAACAAGTCCAGCATATGCTGAACTCCCTTTATCATGGGTACCAATAATAAAGAGAGTTCAGCTCATACTGGAAATGTTTCCTGGGATTTGCAACCGCTGGTAGGTACATCATTGTTCTTACCTCATCAGGGAAGTCCTTGGGGTGCGCGGCCGTGAACCTGATCCTCATCTCGGAATCCACCGACGACACTTGATCCAGCAAATCGGCAAACCTCAGCCCACCTTTCTTACTCTTGTATACCGTTTTGAAACCTAAGAATATATTATGTATATGGATATGTATCTAGTTTAATTTGACAGAGTCAGACTTGATCAAGGGGTGATCGTCAGAAGGAATTAAACAACTTTCAACACTATTGTATCATAATCTAATTTGATCATAACAACAAAATTCTCACCTCTAGCCATCTGTGTATCAGCCTTATCTGTTTCCATAGACAGGTCCCTATAACTGTTGACATTCTGTCCTAACAGCGTGACTTCCTTCACCCCCTGGTCTGCGAGGTGACGGACCTCGTCCACTATAGAGGAGACAGGCCGGGAGCGCTCCCGGCCCCGCGTGAACGGTACTATGCAGTAGGTGCACATGTTGTCACACCCACGCATTATTGAACTGGAAATAATGTAGGTATTTTTTATTTTTATTTTATAAGCAAGTTAGTAATGCATGCTTTGCTAGCATGTTGCTGAACTGAATAAAATGTGGTCAAATATGCATATTTCATTGGCATTATGTAGCGGTAATTTTTATGATTGTAGATTTTTTTTTTCCAACTTGAATGACTTGGAACCTAAGTGCTTGAATAATCAGGCTATATTGCCAGTTTTGTATGTTCAAAGAAAAACAATGTATGTAGATTGTAGACCTAGAAATTCTGTACCCATACAGATGTTGGGCGCAAAATACGAAAAGAACACTGAGATAAATATTCCCCATCACCTACCTTTCTTCGTACTTCCCCACTACTATATATTATTAGGTAGTATCAATCAATATTGAATGAAAACCGTTTCAATATGATAAAAACCACACTCCATATTTTTTTTACATAGGATCACAGTAAAACCTGTGCATTAGGTACAAAAAATGTACCTACATGAATGCCGACACACTGTCCTGGTTCAGCCTGACCGGCACAACATCTGCATATGTCTCATCTAGTGACAGGAGGACATTAACAGCCGTCTGGCCGTTCTCCGTGAGAGCGAGCAGCCGAGGCAAGTCTCTGTAACTGTCTGGACCAGCCACTGAACAAACAATTATTTTATATATAACAATACGGTACAGTCATAACTTTAGAGCAAGTAAAGTAACGGCTAGGAAATTGAATTATTTCCTTACCAACATCAACAGCCTTCTCTTTCTCAATCAATTTCTCTTTTAGCCTCTCCGCCATACATCCTAAGATACCAATTTTCACAGATCTATCTTTAGCTCGTCTCTTGTACCCCCTCAAATGATCTAAACGGTGCCATATCTTAGTTTCTGCACCTTCTCGGATTGCACAGGTCATCACTAGGAATATATCTGCTTCTGATTCGACTTCCGTCCTCTCAAAGCCCTCTTTTTCCAAAATAGACCATACAATATCGATATCGTTCAGGTTCATTTGGCAGCCGTAGATGTCGAAGAATATCTTTCTTTTAGTCTTAATTTTATATTTTTCTGGCAAGTAGGGTATATTAGGAGCATCTGTAAGGATCGATTCGGAGCTCCCAATAATAAATTCTTTCAAACCTGGTCCTTGTTTTATTTTATCCTTGATAGAAGTAACTCGTACAGAGTATGATGTACATCGACAATTTTCCAGTAATGCTGTATTAATACATCTGGATAAGCGTTGTGTACGTCTAATAAATAACATTATGATCACGCTTGAACACTTTTACAGAACGAAATATGAGAAAATTAATACAAAAACATTTTATGACCACATAACCTCACTCCTTTAATTGCTCAGCTGATTGGCTGACACTGACAGTTCTAAACTCATAAACTCTGCTCTGTGACTGCAAGACTAAGAGTATGGAGAAGAATAGAGAGAGCGATGGAAATCGAAACAAATCTATATATCTAGACTCTTTACCCATATAAGAACGCGTGTTAAGTTAAAAAAGGACGCCTGTATAGTTCACAACTCGTTGTTTTGGAAGGTTGTAGCCTGTTTGCTAAACCATAGACAATTTTAGTGTTGTCCATACAGAGATACATTATTTATCGACATTTTGTCTATGACGTTCAAAAAATAAAAGGTCATAGCGAAACCTCCCAATTTCCATTGATCTCCTACCCACAATGATAATTATCTGGCCAGGGTTTTATGTAAAACAAAGATAAAATTACATCAGTGAATTACAAATTTACTTCAATTTAAAACACACATTACATACAGGTAATCAGTGTACATCTTATATAGCAGTAATAATAAAGATGTTGATGTCTTCAGTTTTTCGTGTATTTCTTTTGTTTTTGAGATCAATAACGGCCTAATAATGACAAATTAAACGACACAAAACAAAACTAAAAGTTTAATCTTCAAGTGATTGTCGTACATGCATAAACTTTGAATGACTTGACGACCACTTGGCGCAGGGGTTCAAGCGTAAGCCACTCAGCTCACTGCACCGAGTGGTAGCGGGTTCGATTCCCGTCGGGGTAAATTTTGGAAATGGCCTTTTCGTGATTTGGGTGTCACTGGGATCGCCCCCGGTCCATAAGAAAAGTATAGCATTATTTTTATTAAATTATTTCGAAGGATAACTACACATAAAACGAAGATAACTACACTGTATCGACTAAGCATGTTTATTTACCTCATGGAACATATCTGATTCAGGAAATAAAGTTGGGATAGCATCTGGTTTTAGTTTACGCCATTTGTTTTGTAAATTGTAGAAGCCTGCTTCCACAATTTACAAAACAAATAGCGTTTGGAAAAAAAATCGAGCATATCCTGCTTGTTTTTTTAAATCTGACTCCTCCTGGAATAATATTCTGCCAATTCAACATCTTATCCTTAAGTATTCTGAGAATAGGGTAATTATAGTAAATTAATTGTAGGTAAACTATTTTAAACTATATTGCTTTATGATATACCCCGTCATATAGAAAAGTATATTTTCTTGGTAAGGGCTTGTTTGCACGGAGTACATTTTATTTAATGTGTTTTCTACGTCTACGTCATTCTGATTATCTGGTTCCATTGATGTCTCTAATAAACTTTTATGTTTATTACGAAATTCGAGAACGTGAGACGTTTGAAAACCGTAGTCTACACAGTTTGCGTTTATTGAGGGCTGGACAGCATTCCGAAACAATAATTTTCTCATAATGTAACGAAATTCTAGTGGACTCGGATTATCATGGACTCGACCACGTGCTCGGATACACGAGAAAAATAACTCCAGATTGTCTTGGGAGCATTTAAACGTAAGTAAGTATTTTAGAGGATTTTCTTCCAGAGTACACAAATCTGTGACTAATGATGAAAGACCGGTAATATTCATCAAAAAACCCAATGCAAATGTTTTTCTTTTATGCCTTAAAATATTTTTGCCACCAATATTTAAAGCTTTGAGGTAGGCTTCAGTTTCATTAAATATGCGTTCCCAATAGTTTTTGTTTCGAAGAGAAAGCGGGGACTTGTAATTAGTGCCAAAAGGAGACTTTGAATTCATTATGTCGAATACCCTGTCGATAATTCGTAAAAATTCTATTGTTGGCCCACTATCTACAAAATCTGGGTTTCCGCTAGCTTTTAAAAAATGTATGGCATCGGCTACAGATGAACTAACTACTTGGGCAGCAAGTTTTACGTTCATTTTTTTGTTTTTAAAATCTACATGGGTGGCACTCAAACTGTTAGCAAATTTTAAACCCTCCTTTAATTGGATTTCGTGTAATTTATTTATATATGCAAATGATGTATTTCCAGCTTTAGATGTAATAGCAAAGTCAGCTAAAACGTTTCGTGCCAGTTTCAACATGTGTGCTGCATCTAAAAGACAATAAACTTTGGTGAGATTATTTGGGTGTTGGAAGTATGGCTTCCAGCCACACAACAGCCTAGATGTTCATAAGCTTTGACGTTTGAAGCTGCACCATCACAAGTCAAGCTGCGTACGGTGATACCGATGTCATATAATAACTTTATTGCCGTATGTATTAATTCAGCCAATAGTTCCCCGGATAAACAATTATGGGTAAAAAAATATGCTATCGGACATTTAAAGTAGTGGCCGTATGACACTATTTGAAAAACAAGTGCTTCAGATGCTAGTCTTTCGGGATCGGTTACAGGAATTTGTCCTAAATCAACATATCCAAAGATTTTATCTGTTTTTTGATCACGTGCCAAATCCCTTTTCAAAGCCATGCTATCAAATATAAGAGCCACGTTTTTTTAATTGAAAGAAGATAAAGACCTGCGTAATGTCTCAACATGGGGAAAAGCAACGTATTTTTTTAAAAACTCGTAAGCTTTTGGAGAGTAAAAGTGCAAAGTTAATGCAAATGCTTTTACATCGTCGCTATACCGCACACCATGAGGATTAGTTGGCGGTTTCTTAAATTTTTCACATATATTTGCGAAATTGCCTTTTATAATATTCTCTACTTCAGAATTTCTTGTGTAGTCGCGAATAGTCGCAAGCAATGATTTCATACTATTAATCGATTTTTTTTGACGTCCACATTTTTGTAATAGTATCTTGTTTCGTTTGTGCAAAATCTCTTCACGTTTTGTTTTTAATTTGACTTGCGCACTTTTTTCGAAATGCGAAGGTATCGTAGGCGGCTTATTTTCGTCACCAATCTAAAATTAACACACAATATATAAATATCATGATTATACGAGGTAAGCGATTACGCATTACTTAGCATTTTACATAAATTTTCGTGTTTAAAATCTTCAAAAAGAATTTACCTTTTATAATGAAAATATAGATTTAGACATAAACCGGATAAATTATCTTTAAGGTAATCACCTCGCTTTCACAGTTGTCTTCTAATATTTCTCGAAGACACATTTTTTTCTTAGGTGGTAAATCCTTAGCATCCACATCTACAGTGTTTGAAGCAATATTTTTAGTAACATTTTCACCACCACAAATATTTTTACAGGCAATTGGTGACAAAACAGATGCTACTATCGGTGACAAGCCGGATGGTACTACGTCTTCAGGCTAAAAGCATGAAAGAATTCAAAATAATTTATAAATAAGTGGGTAATTATAATTGATAAATGATAATTCCTAAATGTTATTTTATTTGTTACCATAGCCAGACTATCTCTCAGTCTGAAGTGAGATGTCGAAGGTGTAGGAGACAATAAGGTGTCATGTATGACAGGAGCATAATAAACAGATACTGCAGATGCATCACCCTGCGGCTCTGACTGATCCAACTAAAAATGTAAATACAGAATATAATTAAAAATATATAGTAGCAAAATTTACCAATGAGCCCGTGTTATTATACAAAAATAAAGTACATAATAAGTATGGTAACTCCTTAATTTTTTGAATTTCACTGCATATTTAAATATACATAATTATGCATTATTCCTTACCACATCACAAAGAACGGGAATAGCTGTATGTTTTAATCGATTCTCTATATAATCCGAAGCCACAAAATGCTTGCTGCATATTTTTGCAGTTTCATAGAATTTATTTTTTAATTTGCCAATTGATAGCCACTGCTTTCTTCTATTTGGATCCTTAGGGAAGCTAAAACAGGATTAAAACCGATGAACATTTCTCAGAAGCAAGCATGACTTTACTGTTTCAATTCTGGAACTCTTTTAATCCAAATGCTGCCTAAGCAACAGATAAAATTTTATATTTTGAAACATTTTAGACCAGCACTTCAGCGTTTAGGCACGAAAAATACTTGGCAACATGGTCACCCTATTAGTTTCTGTATCATCAGCTGGACTCTGAATAACTACAGAAATTTACTAATGAATACATTGGATACTACATGTCCACTTGTGTATAAACAAGACATTATTATTAAACAGTCAAAACCACATCGAAAGAGGTATACTTCTCCAAAAACATATTTTTTTGCAATTATACAAACACTCACTTATGACACTACTTGACGACTCACCTATGAAAATTTAAAGGCCAACCAGGATACCACTTACTCCCACAACCTTGTATAACACATTTCTGCACCATTTTTCAAGTTTTTATAGCGAGAAACGGGATATTAATCTCTTTACTTGTGCATCAACAAAAACTCGTATTGACAATCCGCCATATTGACATTTCGGTGTTGCCGTCGTTTCCGTATGCACCAATTAATGCGATTTCCACCAAAAATTTACCATAATCAGAAAATGTCAAATGTTTGAAATTTATTGCTATTTTGTAAATTATAGAATTGTTAAACGAATGGAATTAAAACACAAGCAATATTTGTCTCAACAGTGAAAATGCTTTAAAGATATCATGAAAAATTTTAATCCTAAAGTAAACCCCGACCAATTTTGATTTATAAGATAGCAACTCAAAAGTCCAACGAAAGGTCAATAAACTTAGTTTCACCTGGCTTCAATACAAAGTACAGAGTGTGGCCTCCACTTTTATCTATAACTTCATGGTAAAAACATATTTTACAAAATATGAATTAGAATTAGAAGAAGGATGGAAACTATAGTTTCCGACCATATTTCCGACATTGGAAACTTTCCCGTCAATTGTGAATAGGGGGGCAGACCAAGAAGATTATGGGGCAGACAATACATAGGGCTGTAAAAGTAACAAAACGTATGTTTGGATGTTTTACCTTATATTTTCCTACTAGATAGAAATCCATGGCTGCTATTGTTTAACTAAAAAAAGAAATTTCGTAAACCTCATCCAATTTTACTTTATTTTCTTCACTGAAAATAACGTATTTTGCAAGATGATCAACAAAACGAATGAGGAGAGGAAAAGTGACGGAAAAAAAACAAGATGGCCGAACTTTGTCGTGGAAATTAACAAGCTGGAGAATTAATCGCAATTGTAAAATTTAGTAAAATTAAATGACTGAATCCACACTATAATCGAAACAATAATGAGCGGACGATACCACAACTACAGCAAAGGTATTAGAATGGTGTGAAGTAAATTTAAAATATAAATTTTGCTTCTAGTGTAGTATTAGTCAAATAACTATATTCAAAGGCTGATATTTTAGTGATAGGATACTCAAATATGTATTTTTATTTATCTTTGCCAGTGTTTTCACATTGGCAGGGTCGTCTCGATCCACGCGTGATGATTCTAGGCCGTATATGGAGAGGCCTGATGGTCGGGACAAGCGGTCCAGATCCCGCTCCCCAAGGCGATGGAGCCCGCCCAAGAGTCACCAGCATTCACCGGGGAGGTCTTCGAGTAGCAGAGAAAGAGATAGAAGAGATTATGCAGGTTAAGAATCTTAAGATTATTTAAAATCTTGGCTAAAATTGTCATACAAAATCTTACCAACAACTACCATACCACTTAATGAGCGAAAAACAATGTCTCCTCTGCTTGGATCTTCTAAACTACGCATCAGATTAATATGTGGTCTTCAGTATCATTTAGGCAATATCTTTTCAAAGGTTTACATATAAATTTAAAACTGCTAATATAAATGACAAACCAATGAAACTGATCAATATGATACTAATTTATTACAGATAAATCTCACCACAGATATCAGGACTGGGAAGCTTCCGAGGAGGATGTGCCAGCACCACCACCACCTCCTCGCATCACTAAGGTTTCAATTGGGTTCAATAAACCGAAGGCACCAATCAAGATGAACCTAAGTGGCCCTGCAAAGCCAGTGGCTAAGCCTACAGTGGCATCAGTGTTCAATGCTGACGATGATGATGATGAAGAGCCAGAGGAGATGCCTGCCGAAGCCCGAATGAGAATGAGGAACATTGGCAGGTTAAAATTTTATTAATTTAATTTACCATACCATGTATTCCTCGAAGTGGTAGGCAGCGGTGGTCTAGAGTTCCACCCACATTTTGATGATAGTATTTTGGTTTCAGTGCAATATCCCCCCAAATAAATAAGCCATATATTCTGTATCTTATTGACATTTTGTAATTTTTACTTAAATCTAGTGGTAAAGAAACTCTAAACAAGTGATTGCATTATTTTACAGAGAAACCCCAACATCTGCTGGACCAAACTCTTTTGGCAAAACAAAACAAGGCTTCTGCGATGCCAAGAAAGTGTTTGAGAAAAATCTGAAGACAGCACTCGAGATGGCTGATAAGCCGGCCATGGCGAAGTTACCTCAAACCATCTACAAGATCAAAGGCCCATGATGAACAACACACATTGAGTTCACCAATTAGCTTTTTAGTTTATGTAGATTTAATAATGCTTCTATGTACAATTCTGTTATCACCTGGTTTTAGAATAATTAAAATTATTTTCGTAACAAATTTCTAGACATAGATTTTTGAGTCACATTTATCCCTTTATAACTCAATTGTAGAATTTTCGCAATCATAAGAAATAATTGAATCCAGAAAACACTAATGCATAGCATTTTGGTGTTTTTATTAATAATTCCAAGGTGTTTGTCTCATAAGGTAAAATAATAAAAATTACTGCATTGTCACACTAAATTAGGAACTTAAAAGATTGATTATGTTTGTTGGTGTTTCATAAACTGACATTACTCAGTATTTGAAAAAATACAAATATTATGTCCCATTATATTATAAATTTTATAGTTCCATTATATGTTTGGGATTGTTTGACCCAGAAATGGGCATAATTGTTTTAAATGGTTGGCTGTAAATTGTAACATCACTGAGGTTATTATCTTGCCTCTTAAGTCTTCGCGGTTTGCTTTCCATGAGATTATAAATCTTATTACTTGTAAGAATGTGATGACAAGTAGCAGTAGCACTTCTGCAGGTTTATTGTGGTTGGTTCGGCCTGAACTCCTCCACTTTCAGGAGAGGAGCCTTTCCTTATCATGATCACAATTTTATTTCCCAGTTTTAAAAGTACGTATATAGGTTGAGAGCAATGATTCGCTGCGCCCTAACCGAGAGGTTGAACTAGCGAAATATTTCACCTTTCACCTAACATTTACCCCTGTAAGCGAATGTTTCCTCCGAGGTATATATTGTACTTTACCTACCAATGTTATATTGAAGGTAATGTCACAAACTTCATGATAGGTCAACGGTTTTTTTTTATAATTCCATTGGTGTATATAGTTTGGTTTGTATAAGGAAATAACTTTTCAATTATAATTATGTGAAATTTATCTTAGAATTTGTTTCATTCAAAACTGCCCCTTGTGAATTAGTGTAATGACAATTAAGTATCAAAGATAATATAACCACTATGTTTCACTGTATGATTGCTGTTACTAAACTAACATAGTACCTATAAACTACCTTGCCTATATTGCAGTCTTATCATGGCCAGTCCATAAGAACAATATCTTTTGGTGTGTCCAACTTAGTGCTGATGTACAAAATGTACATAAATTATACTTAAAACCACAGACAGACAGCGAAAATTTCTGTAGTCTTCACAAAAATGTATTGCCATCCTTTTCATGGTTGTATTGAATGAGCAAAGCAATAATATTTTCAGTTTATACTACAGGATAGGCACCTAATTCCTCTGGGATAGGTATAATTGATTAAGAAACAATTTATTGGATTTTTTACATTTTATTAATGATTAGATTACTTCCTCTGCACATTCTGCGGGCGCTGCATGTCCCTGGGGAAGTTGCTCTTGGGAGGTGTGCGGATTCTCCTATCCTTCTTGGACCTGTTGCGCACCACCTTGCTGTGGATTGCGCATGACACGCAGTAGTGGAGCTTGGCATACAGTTTCGGGAGCTGGAATGCTGTAAACAAATACAGAATATATTGAAAATGTGATTGAATTTAGTGAATTGTTGTATAGGTTTGTGTATTGTAGAACCCTAGCTTCTGGCTAGTAGTCAATAGGAACTGCATATTCATGAAATATACTTGGCATTTTGATCAAATTTTGTAGAAATAATAATTTAAGTGTGATTCAATCTGTGGTCTGTAGATACATAAAATACTTAGTATTAAGTGTCCTATGACTAATGAAGAATAGTTTAGTGGGAAATCATTTCTTCATAGCCTAGTGTCGAAATTTACTCATGTTGGCCATGGTATTGTGACTTAGACCTGAGTTGTCCCCTGAGCTAGGGTGTTTATTTCAGTTGGATGTTTAAAGATAAGATCAAAACGATTCTTACATGCATAAACGGATGCTTCGTTGATGTCTCTGACGGCGGCCGCTTCAACGATATTCCTTATCACGAATTTCTTGATCGCTTTGTCCTTAGGCACGCATCGCGCGCAGTTGGTGCACCTCACGGCCTTAACGTGGCCACGGCCGTGCTTGGCGCGTCCTCCATTACGGCGTTTACGAGTCTGAAAATAAAAATCGAGAGTTCTTGAGGCCACATGCTCGGCTTGACAACGATGACGCTTGAGTCTGCGAAATCGCTCAATTCACATAACTTGATTGCAAACTACGACTCTGTATCACTTATTAGATCAGTATCCTCGGTTTCCAGTCAATTTTATTATTATAGTACATATTTATTTCGAAAAAGTTTACGCACCATGTTTCTAACCTCCGAATTTGAGAACGAAGACCGACGGAAAAGAATTTTTCGCCATAGACAACTGACCGACTTGATGACATTGAACGATTTCCGGCGATTAGTTTGTTAGTATTGCCAATTATAAAATCGATTATACGAAAATTATTTTTGAAATATTTCACTAGTACAATGTCTATATCGTTAAATAGTTGGCTTGTCGTAGCATTTATTATTTTATTGATCATTATAATATACATCGGAACGTTCTTACTAATAATGTTTCAAGAAAAAAACAAAAATCCATAGACAAGACAAACTTCCACGTTCCGAATGAGCAGATATTTTCATTCACCATCAATCAACAGAAAAAAAATAATCGTCTGTCACGAAGAATTTATTTCACTATAATATTATTTTTGTTACAAAATAGTAATAGATTATTAGAAAAATACATCCATTATTACGCCTGTTTCGTTCTATCAAAACACTCACAAAACCATGTTAGTTTTTAGTTCCTAACAGTCGACGTAACTTTACTCCGTCATCGTGTGATTGTCCGAGTGCATTGTATTATCTTATTTCGCGTTTGTGAAAACATTTCTGTGTATTGCGATGTTGTGCAGATAGTTAGTAATTGTCGTGTACCGCGTGTGAAATGTCACAACATGGATGCCCAGAGAGACTGTCGAGTAGATCGAAAGGGTTCCAGGACGAGACGTCGAGTCAGCCCACGATGGAGGTGCTGGTGGAGACCCTGACGGGGACCGCGTTCGAGATGACCGTGCTGCCAACGGACACCATATTCGCCATTAAATCGAAGATATTTAGGGTTGAAGGTGAGTTGGTCATTACACAATTTTGCGTAGTTTGACAAAGCAGGTTGTATCGTGCGTCATACTCGACAAAGGATATAATGGTGTTTGTGCGCCGCGAGCTACCATCTCTGCCTGATAGATGGTAATATTAAAACATGTAGTACAACATACAGCATGACCATGAATAAACAAACTCTAAACTAAACTCTAATTAAATTACAAGTTTATGTAGGTACCTACATAAATGTATAATTTAATTAGAGACTTGATACCAGTGGGATATAAACAAACTTGTGGACTTTACACCACATTATCTGCGAGGCACTTCATTATTGAAATGAACACAGCATGCACATTTGAGTGGAGCAATATACTTTCGGCAATAAAGCATGCAGTGTCTAGAATGATAACATTACTTTATCATGTTGTAATATAATTTTGTGATCATGTGTACTGTAAGTTCAATAGCTGGCATTATGTGGCAATGTGCCAAGATTACTTTCCAAGAAAGTGGCAGTGAGGTAGGTTATGATAGGTTGTCTCCAGTGCTTGTAGCATTTGAATAACCTTGCATAGTTTTTTGTTTGCACAACAAAACCTTGGGTCTTCGTAGAAATGAACAATTGGTTGATGAAAAAAACTTTTTTTGCACAATGTATGGTTCCTGAAACATTTTTAAGGTTGGACAGTTTTTTATGACTTTTTTCTGATAAACTAAAATTTACTACAAGTTACTAATATTTAATGAATAGGTGTTGTACCTATGTTGTTTACCACATATACTTATCAACTGTAGTATAGTCATACAGTTCTGTGATTAAAATTAAGTTTGTTAGAATTTCCCCTGTTTAATCAGGTAAACAACTTATATAATTACTGTTAGTCACATGTTGTGAGTCATAAATTAATCATAGTAGTTATTTTGTGTATTCATAGATTTATCCAATATTTGTCAGAAATACTATTGACTTTCTAGAACATGGGCCATTTAACCTGTCACCCTCTTCCCTCTATTATGTTTGTGAAGAGTGATGCTGCTTTGTAAGTCATGCCCGTATGCAGGTGCTGTTTTCGAGGATTGGTCCACCCACTTTCCTCTTATCAACATTTTTCTTAAACTCTATTAATTTATTTAGCTTGGAAGGCATCATACCAAAGCAATTATTTTTCTTATCCACCTCTCTGTTATATTTTATTTTTGTAAACATTGTAATTGATGTATAGTGTAAGAAGGTATGCACACCTCACTTAACTAGCTTTCTAATTTAGATACCTAAATCTGAGTGAGATTTGATTACTATTTAGTGACCATAGTATTGCCTGTTCACATTTTGTTGCAGTTCCTGAGAATTTACACTATCTTTTATTAATTGAAAAGAGTGACCATTGAGTATCTTGCCGGATCTTCTCAGTGGAAGCAGCATTGCGAGCCGGTAGTAGATTCTGACTATACATAAATTATTTATTGGCTTACATGAATATAAAAAGGTTTGTGTTGAGTTTGACCCAGGAATATTTAACTATGGCTCCCAATTAAAATATGCCAGGATTGTAAGGAAATGCTATGGCTCATAGGAGATAGCTACACTGGATACCTGTCATGGTATTGGTAACCATAGTTCTTCTTCTTCTTTGTTAGTGGTGTGTGTAGCTGTTTGCCACAATTCTGCCAGTGTCTATGATGTCATAAACTTGGGTACAGATATGCTGAGTCTGAAGATCAATCCCCCCTCAGTTACCCCCTTTCACCACCACTTTCCTTTGATATAATTATGTACCATAATCTTAATATATAAAAATGAATTGCTGTTTGTTAGTCTCGCTGAAACTCGAGAACGGCTGGATCAATTTGGCTAATTTTGGTCTTGAAATATTTGTGGAAGTCCAGAGAAGGTTTAAAGCTGAATAAATATGAAAATTCACGCGGACAAAGTCGCAGGCACAGCCAGTATATAATATAATTCAGATTAATGGTGAACCTGCCATCCTGTTCCATAATAAATAATTATAGATGGACCAATAATAATTTGTTATACAAATGTCCCCATGTTTATTAATTGTGTATGAATAGTTATTTGCCTGTCAATTACCTTTTTTTTTTCATAGCAACTATAAATTAATAAAGATAAATTATTATTGTGTGTTCTACAAAACACTTTGTAAATCTTTGTTATATGCAGTTACTATGATTTTATTGAATTAGGTAAACTATTTTTTTGAAGAATAAGATTACATTTATTTGTAAAACTTGTTTCAAAGCAAAATAAATAGGCCTCCACACCCGTGACTCTTTAAAAATACATGTTTAATCACACTTGGTCCTCATTGAATGATGCAATCTTTTAAACAATAATTTTCTGAATTGTGCACTTACCTACTTCAGGCGACAATAGAAAAACATTGTTGCTTGTGTAGTTTTAACACACATTTTTGCTTGAACTGGTGTGCTCAACACATGTAAACAACATTAGTCTGTGGATTCAGTCTGAATATCTATGAGATTGAGTTGATTGAATTGACCATGATTTGCTTTGAATATAACATTTACTTGTGACAAAACTCTACAAATTCAAAGGTTAGTGTAGCGAGAAGTTTTGTTTCATAATAAGATTTAATTGCTGCAACGTAATGTATGTACCATGTTAGGGTTTTATCTGCCTTCGAAGAAACGCCTGTCTTATCGTCATAGGAAGCATATATTGTCCTACAAATTACATGTCGGTATGAAAAACAAATACAACTAAATCCGCGGCCTTCAAACTGCGATAAAAACGTTTAGCATCTTAAATATTCTCGAAACAGCTGTTATTATATTTAGAACGTAAAGGTGTGGTCACACTAGCGGCGTTTTACGCGGCCAGGTCAATGGGGTTTACATTACGGTACGACTTTGATGCGGTGCCAAAACCATCAAGTTGAGATATGTGGCGCGCGCCCGCGGGGATCATATCGCTTTTATTGCTATTGATTTATTGGTTACGCTTTTGGAGTTTGTGTAAACCTGTATTAATGGGTTTACGGTGAAAAATAAATGATATATTTAGATGTTTAAATTTGGTTTGACACGATACACCCTAGAGCCATAAGCTGTTAAGTCTAGGACAGGAAAGATTGAATTGGTCAAGAATACTAAACGGCTAACTTAATTTACGTGAATGCCAAGCAAGTTGATGGTGTTTGCCATCGCTTCCCAAAATCATCCACCTTATTTCTGTACCCCTCTTTGTCCTTGGCCCTGGGTCCCGCTGGGCACTTCTTTATATGCGTCCAGTTCATCTTGGCACCCGATTCTGGGCCTTTTCTTGTTCTTTTCTTAGTGTTTTCTGTCAATGTAATTCACTCTGTCATAACTTTTCCCCTGTTTGCTTCTGAAGGGCGACAGATGTGTCCAGGTGAATTTGATTCCAATGTGACATATTTTTGTCGAAATTGATTGCCAAGCATTGAAAACTATAATTGTTTAGATACATATATTTTACAGAAACTTGCTTCAATGCGTCTGTGTAGTTTTCTAACATTTTCTTACAACAAGCAAACAACTTTGACCGTCTAGGCACCGCATTATTATTACGTGTATGAATCGGGATGTACAAAATGATCCAACCAATACACTGCCTGGCAACCTCACCTGTTCGTCACCACAGATTGAAGACCAGATGAACATTGTAAAATAAAAATACACCTGGCGCAAACGCTACTAAGTAGTCATAGGTAGTTGCCAGACTTTTTAATGAATGGCTTCTGTTGGCAGCTGCCCCTCACAGATACCGGATGAGTTTGGTCTGATTCTCTAACACTTTAGTGTGGCGAATCGGCTATATTCCTCGGTCTTATGTCTTGAATAATATGGAGTCAGTGATGCATGATCAATAGGTGCAGCTAAATCAATATTTGCTGAAAGATTTGACAGCTTGACAGTATGAGATAGTGAGTGCTAAGTGCGTTTCAGTTTGTGCCTTAAGGGTAATTTTTAAGTGCAAGGTACAAGGTACCTCATGAGCATCTCGAAGCCTCTATGGCTTTGGCAGAAGCGGGGGAGTAAGTAAGAGAAAGTAAAAGCTATCAATATCAATGGAAGTATGTGTTTATGAAATAACTGGCGATCCCTATAGATCGAAATTCAACTTATTTTTATTCATGTAGGCCAACAAAGCACTTATGTATAGACATAATCTATCACCGGTTCGAATACTCCTACTGAGAAAGGGGCTGTAAAAAATGAGTTGCTCTTTCAGAAGAATGTTTTTTTGGGTACATGCTTGGTGTCCTTCACAATAGTAAAGTTAACATAGCCCATTTTATGTCACTGCGACACTAATTCACTGCGATTAACATTTAGTAAAAAATATTTTTGGAAGCAGAATTCAACACAAATCGACTTTACCCCCATTTGGATAATACCTCGAAGATACGAAACAAGTTTACACAGACCTAATTGGCATCCATTTATCACGCGGCAATCAATTTTAGAAGAACCTTGTCCCAACGGGCCGCTTTATCGCGTCTCACGTGTTTATTAAAAGAAAGTGCACATAAGTGAGTGGCGGCGGTGGTTTTCACTTGGAGATGGGCCAGACACGTGAGAGGCACGCGCCGGGCACGTCACGAGGCGACCCTGCCGGGAGACGATGCCTTTATTGGACCTATAGAAGATAAAGTTAGTGAAAGAAAGACCCCCAAACGGTGATGTCTAGAGTTCAGTTCAGATCATAAGAGAATAGTATACACATAATTATCAGGCACTAGATGTTTTATTTTGTAACTGTATAATTTATTTATTCGGAGTAGCATTAAATAACTAGTATATTTCACGTTACATTTTTAATTAATTGAAGTGTTAATAATAGCGAAAGAAGATCTCCATTCACTTTTTACTTTTAATTTCTTCCTTAGGTACTCTTTGTCTTTCAACACACCCCATCCCATTACTTTTAAGCATAGTCCAGTCTATCTAGGCCATCGGTAAGCACATCCCACAAATCTGTCGGCTTTCAATATCATAAGTCCAACAAATGTTCGCACTGCATCCTTGTTATTATAGATTCTATCTTAAAAGCCCATTGCCAAATTCGTCGAGCTACAGTGCCTATTCGGTAGCCGAGTATTTTTTACGAAGGTGGTGCAATTGTTTGAATGCCTTTTGAAACGCAGAATAGTCAAATTCTATCGTAGTAACTAAGAATCTAGAATGTAAGTAGAAAATAATGTTTTGTGAACGTTAAATCGCTAAGTAGAGGCGGAGAAAATTTGGAAGGAAGTACCCACTAAAGATGTGCCTGCGCGGGGATTCCCAGCATGATGAATATGATATAAATAGCCCTAATATCGCTCTGCAAATAAATGTGGTCCAACAAATTATTTTTTTCTATATTATTCTAGATTTATTCTTCGCCTATTGTATATTTTTTGGCATGTCCTGTCAAGAACACACTATGCGCTTACAATCTCACCCCTAATTGTACACAACACCACTATAATTATAATATTTCGTAAATGTATTTCGAAGCGGTTCACTGTGATCCCCGCAAAAACAAGTTTATTTTTTATTTTTAACGAATTATTATGATTAATTTATTATTTTCCTGCGTCTTTCGTAGTAGTGAAGTAATTGTTGATTAATATTTTGAAACTATTTTCCCTTATGCGAAGCGAAGCTGCTTTAGGCTCGCCGCGCGGCCACTATCCGTGCTAAGCGTCAGAAGCGTTACACGATGACGTCAGAGCTCTGGCGCCCTACTATAAAGCCTCGCTTCTTTCGGGCGTCCCTAGACGGCACTGTTTTTATAAACAGTGGGGGTATTTCCGCGTCGGAAACATTCCGAAGTGTTGCTTAGTGGGAACTGTACATATATTTATGGACGTGTTCGTCCCCAGGTATCCCCGTGTCCCAGCAGCACCTGCTGTACAACCTGAAGGAGTTGGAGGACGCGTCGTCGCTCCGCGAGCACGCCATCGGCGACGGCGCGCGGCTGCGGCTCGTGCTGGGCATGCGCGGCGGGCCCATCTCCACGCGCCGCCTGCCGCCGCCGCCCAGCACCGAGCCCTGGAGGGACATCGAGAGGCTGCTCGAAACCAACCGGTAATTACCTTTCGTACCCTCCTATAGGAGGGAGGTGGATTACTATCTTCGTTGGCTGCAAATCAGCGCCGGGGGAGTCTCGTTCTTCTAAAGCACATGCTGAGCCATTAACTTTCGGCACACTTCGCGCTGAATGTGTGTCGAATAAATGTTTCTTTCTCTCTTTATTCCTTTCTTATCTTACTCCTCCCATTCATTGTTATGATTTCCCTTGAAAATCCATGCATATATGTATAAAACATGCATTATAAAGTAGAGAAACACTGATAAAAATACCCGTGCGAAGCCAAAGAGAAGCCAAAAAGAAGCCAAAAAGAAATTTTCTTCCAACTCCTCCTATTATTTCTTTCGATTAATTTCGTGCGGGTTCCAAGACAATTTAACTTTTTTCCGGGACTCGTCGAGGGTCAAACCTCGACGTCATTATTGGTCACCATTGTCGATCCTGGCTTACAGGAGTTACAGTGGTGGGGATGTGTGGACGGACTAGTCCCATTAAAAAAATATTTTTTACTGTAAGTGCAGTGATACAAGAGGCTCTGTGTACAGGGACGAGGCGGAGTGGGCGGGCGCCGGCTGCAAGGTGACGGTGCTGGTGTTCCGCGACGGGGAGCGCGTCAACATGCTGCGCGTCAAGGAGAACCACGACGGGACCTACTCGCCGCTCGACCACAACTGTGAGTACCGCCTCAGGGCGAATAATAAATACACACAATCTTGTAAATGGATTTAAACATCATCATCATCATCATCATCAGCCTATGCTTGTCCACTGCTGGACATAGGCCTCCCCTAATGAGCGCCATAGCGCCCTGTCTTCAGCTTGCCGCATCCAGCATCTGCCTGCAGTTTTTCGCAGATACTGGACCATACTTAACCATCATAGCCTGTCCTAAATTCCACGATGACATGGTTGACTTCCGGCGAGGGAACTCCTCAACAGTGAATAGGACAGACATGTTTTTTTTCTGTATATGCATTTAATTGTGATATCCCGTTTAAAACTTCGTCATGACGTGGCCGATAGATCATAAAAACTTGTCTTTAAAAACTTTTTTTAATTAGTACTTGTTTTGCACTAAAAAGGGTAAAACAAATTATTTTTGTAAAAAAAATTCAACCGATTTCAAAACCACTAATCGGCAAATAGATGAATAGGTAGCGCTTATAATAATGATATTAATTTATTTTTCGCATTTGAGTGCCGATTTGCTGTTTTGAAGTCTGCTTGATATCCTAAAAAAGTCTACAGGCTGCCTCTGACTCGCGTGCGTATCGCGTAGGTCTCGCTTATAACGCGCGTCGAGCGCGCGTTTTAAAAACGTGGTGTGCACATGCCCTTATTCAACGGTAGCTGTAGCTGCGGTACGGCCGAAGTTTAAGTAGTAACCGTTACTTTAACTTCGGCTATTACCGAAGCTTCTCTTGTTATACGCAGTTGTAGCTGTTGGTTTTACTTTAGTTGTTCATGAAGTAACTGGCCATAACTAGCTAGTTTGAGCTGTTCAGTTTAATAGATTTTGTTTTTATGGTCATTTCACTCGAGTTCCGACTCGGGTTAATATTATATGGCGTGGTTTTCTGATTACGTTCCATATTAATCATGTTTATTGCTCTTATTCTTATGTACTTCAATAGGGATACTGGGATCTGCCAGTAACTTGTAAGGCACCGACTACCCATATCACAAATGTTGTTTAGTTTGGCACACTACATACAGTTGGTGTGTCAGTCTGGCGATATTTATTTATATAATTAAACTGTGTTTGTGTTTTGCACAGATTCAGCGAGCACGTCGTCGGTGTCTCAGCTGGCGGAGCGCGAGGTGGAGTGCGCGGGTGGAGGGGGCGCGGGCGCGGGGGGAGGCGGCTCGCTGCACGACAACGCCGTCACCATGGGCAAGATGCTGGAGCTGCGCCAGCGCATGGAGTCGCTCTCGCTGCAGCGGGCCAACGCGCCGCCCGGTACGTACAGCCGACGAGTTAAGATTAATGACCCACCATAAGGCTAATATATATTTTTTTTAATATCGCCAGGCAGACACACCTACTGTACGGTCCCAAACTAAGCAAAGCTTGTACTATGGGTACCGTACAATGGACTGGGGGCGATCCCAGTGACACCCAGACCAGGGTAAATTACGAAAAGGCCATTTCCGAAATTTACCCCGGCGGGAATCGAACCCGCGACCACCATGTGCAGTGAGCTGAGCGGCCTACGCTCGAACCACTGCGCCAAGCGGTCGTCAAATTGTTGTCGTATTGCGTAACAACTTGTACCTACCATGATGTAATTACTCTTACATGTATCTTTGGAGACTAAGTTTCTTGCTCATGCATTGCGGTCATGAAGAAGACGGTAATATAAATGTTTAGTCTGTGTATTAACAGAATTAGTGTCATGACTTTGCATCTCTAACGCAAACATAATTTGACCTGCCATCATTCTTGGTTATAGAGCCAAACTGTAGTTTTTGACTACAGCTTATATACAGGCAGGCTCGACTGGGGGACTACCATTCTCACACAGAAGATGGGCGTTAAGTAAAAAATAGTTATGAATGCTGCGTTTCATACGTTGAGTGGGAGAGCTAGAAGAATACCTTCCCCGCTGGCCCGGTCTTAAGGTGCGAGCAATGTCTATGGTGCAAGCATCTATGTTAACTGCTTAACATCAGACAGGTCTTACTCTTGTTACCAGATTTTCTTATATAACAAAAATGTCTTACCCAATCGCTTCTTCCAGCAGACAAAGCCGAAATTCAGAAGACGAGAAGCGAGGAAACATTGTCCGTCCCTAGTTTATTAGACGAGGTTCCCACCGAGCCTTTCGAGCACCGAACCTACACCCCGTACAGCGAGGCCGAGGACACGTTCGCGCCGCTGTACGACGGGAACTACACGCGATACGACTACGACTGCTCGTTCACGGACCGCTACACGCTGCTGCCGCCCATCGCCGCCGCCGCGCCGCAGGGCGCCGCCCCGCTGGCCGGCGCCGTGCTGCAGGGCGCCGCCATCCTAGAGGAGTGCCTGGACGGCGACCGGTGCCAGCTCGCCCAGGACTCCCCGCAGCTGGCGGCTAAGAACTTAGCGCCGATACCTGCGCCGGAATACGGTGAGTACTGTTGGCAAATTACGTCAAATTAATATATTGCTCAAATATAGGGAGTTAAGAGAATTATTGAGTTACGAGGAACACCATATTTGACTTTTCGAATTCAGTGATACAAATAAATAAACATCGCCAGACTGACACAGCAACTGTGTGGTCTCAAACTAAGCAACGCTTGTACTATGGATACCGCACGCTGGGGGCGATCCAAGTGACACCCAGACCTGGTCAAATTACTAAAAGGCCATTGCCGAAATTCGCCCCGGCGGGAGTCGAATCCGCAACCACTACAGAGAGCCGAGCAGCTTTCGCTCGACCCTCTGCGCTAAGCGGTCGATTATGAACCCTATACTATGTGAAACGGAAAGGTTATACTATTTTTTTTCGAACTTTACTTTGTAAATCTAAAACTTTCGGCTTTGTGGGACAGGTGAAGTACTGAAGGTTTTGTAGACTTGCGCATGCAGCTGTATCCCTGTAACACATTTTGCTTGTGAAGTCTCCTCCAACGCTGATAGTTTTAGAATTATAAAATTAAGTTTCGAAAAAAAAGTATACCCTTTCTGTTTCAACCTGTATATATACATCGAATTATTAACCGTATATAAAGCTCGGTCCAGGCCACAGATATAGATTTACATAGATACGCAAGTATCACGATTTGTATTAAAACCAAGCGTGCCGAACGTTTAACACCCACGGGGACGTCACAGCCGAAATTTTGTCCAAACCGATTCAAAGACACCGATGCCGCCGATGCCCCTGCGCCCGCTGCCATTCTCTCGAGTGATTATCTCTCTCATACTCATATTTTTTATATCTGTAGTCGCGCGGACTGTAAGTTAGCGGCGACCAACCTTGACGCTCGGTCGGGGTACATGCATTGGCGTTATCTATGTAAATCTATATCTGTGGTCTGAGCTAAGTGTGTCTATCTATACGTGTGGCGCGCGGCAGGGGCGGCAGGGGCGGCGGGGGCGGCGGCGCGCGGCGCGGGCTGGCGCGGGCTGGCGGCGGCGGCGGCGGCGCGCGCGCGGCCGGCGCCGCACTCGCACTCCGCCTCCTCGCTGCACGTGCGCCGCGCGCGCCACCAGCCGCCGCTCTCCGACGCGCTCTTCTCCTCCTCCACCTCCGACCTCGAGAAGCTCAAGAGGAACGGGTGAGTCCGCACACTACTCGATTAGTACTGATGGTGCAAATTTATGTTTACCATTTTTCTTTTTTTCGTTTTGTCAAATATATAAGTTTGGCTATTTAAAAAGAAAATCAACAAGCCCGCCAAATTTCTTTTTGAGCTCACGGAACAGCCCTGTGGTAGATTTGAGAAAAATATGTCCCCATAAGCCTTTTTCGCGGCTTCGATATGTCACAGTATGTACATTGTATCTGTATTGCTTCCTTGTTATCCTCCTATCCTTGTTATGTTATGAATGTGTTAAAAATGATTTTAAATTGAACAACATGTTGTCTTGTCACGCTTCCCATGGTAGTGACGTGTGATCGAGATAAAAGTACATTTTAAATTTAAAAAAATTGTTAGTTTAAAAAGTTAGTTTTAGTTAGTGTAAAAAGTTTAATAAATTTTAGTTGTGTTTCCGCAACAGACATCTCACAGTGGATGGTTTTTATTGATGAGATTGTTGATACACTGTCTGTTGCATATCTCAGAGGATATGTCCAGCATAAACTGAGCTGTACTTTCCACGAGATGACTATCCAACGGTAGTGTTGTAAGTTGTAACGTATTGCTCAGGCGCATGCTCCCGGCGCTGAGCCGGCACCGCAACCGCGAGCACCTGCACCTGAGCGACGAGCGGCTCGAGCTGGCGCCGCCCGCCGCCGACGCCGCCGCGCGGCTCGCGCCCGAGCGGACCGAGCGGGCCGAGCGACCCGAGCGGACCGAGCGGCTCGACCCGCGGACCGAGCGCCCCGAGGCTATCAAGCCGCAGGTGAGATTTATTTTAGAGTATTTCAAATTGGTGTTTGTTTATCTTTTAATTTACTTCATTAGATTTTGAATTTGATTAGCAGTATGTATTTTTTTCGAATAGAATTTTCAGTTTCGTATTTTCATCATGAGCTACTTACTGCTCTCGGTTGGTTGGTGTTACAGTGAAATGAGACATGCCATTTTTGCAACCTAGTATTATAGCGAAGTACATATTATATTCCTTTTCGTTGTCTTTTCTTGTAATGAACATTGACTGACTATAGGGGTGCTACGCTTAACAACCGATAATCGATATATCGAGACAGTGGTATTGTCGAATTATTATTCTACTGTACATTTCATATTCTTTGCCGTCGTATATCGTCAGAACGAATGATAATTTTGTATTGTTCGTTCGGCAATTCACACGACGGTAGAAAATATTTAATTTAGAGTAGAATTTGACTAAGAGTTGCACCCAGCCACAGATATAGATTTACATAGATAACGCAAGTATCGCGATTTGTTACTGTGACGTCATTAGTGACGGGAAATCCAAACCGATTCAAAGACACTGATGCCGCCGATGCCCCTCCGCCCGCTACGATTCTCTCGAGTGATTATCTCGCTCAAACTCATATTTTTAATATCTGTAGTCGCGCGGACTGTAAGTTGGCGGCGGCCAAACTTGACGCTCGGTCGGGGTTTCGTACACGCGAAGTACATGCATTTGCGTTATCTATGTAAATCTGTGACCCCAGCCCATACTATATGTGTTGTCTCGATCCATGGTGTACGTGTCGCGCGCAGGCCGCTGCTGCTGCTGCTGCGGCTGGCACGGCTGGCGCCGGGCCGGCGCGGCTGCGCTGCCTGGTGTGCCGGCGGCGGCTGGGCGCGGCGACGGCGCAGTCGTGCCGCTGCGGCGGCTGGTTCTGCGCGCCGCACCGCTACGCCGAGGTGCACGGCTGCCGCTACGACTACAAGGCGGCCGCGCAGCAGGCGCTGGCCAAGGACAACCCGCGCGTCGCCGCCGCCAAGCTGCCCGACATGTAGCCGCTCCCGCACCCCGCACCCCGCATGTCTACTGTCCCTTCCTCGTGTTAATATTACAAGTGTGCGCTAGCCAGCGTAGGACGCGCGTAAAACTCACAGAGGTACCCCCGGCGATCCCTTGGTACAGTTGTGTGTATATGTAACGCCCCATAAATGTATATTCGGTATGCTCTTATGGTGAAATAGGATAGCGATATGGTGTGTCGTTCCAGTATACAATAACTGCTCCATGGGAGCGCCGGATGTGTTTCGGCTAGGGCATGCGATTTCGAAATTTGTTGAGAGGTATTGAGTTTTGAAAATTTTCAACTTATCCGAATTCGAATGGCATCTAGTACACGTTTATTATCAACAGGGGAACTGCTGTGGGGTGTTGCAGATTATATGAAGATTTTCGGAATAAAATATGTAATTATCCTCAGTTATCAAAACAACATAATTAGTATTTGGCATTTATTCGTAAAGTTGTTCGTTATTCGTAAAATGCCTGAAACTGCATGCCCTAGTGGTCGATAGGCCCGTGACATGGAAATGACTTGTAGAAATGCTCGTAGACAACGATTTTATTTAGGAGATATACAACCAAACTCGTGTAACTTTCAAATCTTGCCGTTACTAGGCGCTGGACAGACGTGGGAGAATAGTCTGAAACATCTTAATGTTCTATGTTTCTTTGTGGATAAATATCCATTGGCATCCCTTCTAAATAGAAGGAAAGAACGTTATCGATGTTTTTATCGATTAACTTCCGACGTCTGCGTAGCGCCACCGATATACACGAGAATATATATAACCCCTCAATCGTTGAAACGCGCGCGTCGATAAATTTGCAACCGTAAATATCGAATTACAGTTGAATCAAGACATGCCTATTTAATGTAAGTGCTAATTCTCTTGTCCACAAATACAACTAAACTAAATTTGACATTATTGAAAATATCATACTGACTTGCTCAGGACTTACGACCGTGAGGAGAGCTGGGAGATATTATAATAGGCAACATTTCCAATCTTAAATATGACTACTAACGTAACGAGAAAAATATTTTTACAACTACCGTAATCGACTTATCCGAGATAAAAATGATAAGATAAAAATGTCGGGAACTCGTCTGCCGTGTGTGTGTTTTGTATTCGCATCTTGTTTTTGTTTTTTTAAATAATCGTGAAAAGTCGAAAAAATATTGTAAGTATTGATTATTCGCTGTAGAAATACGCATGTTGATGGACTCCGCGACTGAAGTCGCGTCGAGCGAGATCGCGATCGTTCAAAATTATCGAGTGGAACGACTAACATAACGTGACAGAATTTTACGGAAGGAATAGACTGCAAACATCTTTACATTCTCATTTCTTCCTGTAGGGATGCTCCTCTCTGTTCAATGTATGTAGTACTGGTAAAGGCGATCGAATGCAAATGATTATATCGATCGATTTTAGTACAGAAATATCGCAATGCTCGAAGCGATCGACGTTCGGTCGTGTCTGCCGCCCTTAGTTGACACCGAGGTGCTTTCGCTGTGCTATCACGCGCCTAATAGTATGGTTGCTAGCGCCGGGCGCGCGGCACGCATATTTATAAATAATTGTGCTATTGTATTCAATTGAAACTTATTGCACGCTCCAACAAATTGCATAAAATAGATTACTGTTGTGAAATAAATCCAAGTGATTTAGGCGGAGTTCAATGGATATTAATTTAAAGTATGTTTCCAAATTTATAGTCATTTATATCCTTGGACATTTGTCTTTACTCATTTTTGTAGGAAGTGCTGTTAATTTATTATAACTTTCTACGAATTTCGGAGGATACATGTAGATATTTCAAGAGCCGTTTGTTACACCACAATTATCAAGTCGAGCATACAATAAGAAAGTAACATTGAAATAATTAAAAAAGTTGCTTACAATATAACATCAAATTATATTTTTGTTCCGGAAAATAAAATTAAAAATTTGCATAGATTATGTTTTGTCTCCGTCATGATTGTTGTGATTTGATGAAACGGCTCTTTGAATTCATTTAATTTGGAAACAATCTTGAAAAAATTATTGACGACATAAGACCTCTTGACAGTATAACTTTAATGATGAAACAACAGAATACACGAGACAAGCGCGTGTCGCGTCGCGCCCGGACTATTTGTGACACTAGATTAATTAATGCTTTATTCATTAAATTTGTACAGTCAACATCAAAAGTAAATGGATAACATGCATTCAACTATTTTTGGTAACTTGTTCTTACCCGGTGTGGTCAGCCTCCGCTCGTCCAATCGCAAACTAATTGACGATCTGTCGACATTGAAAAACAAAGTTTGTGATGCAGTCGAAACAAAGAATTATTAACTCCATCGTAAGTAGTCTACTAACAAATTCTCATTTGACAAAGTGCTTAGTAAACTTTGTTTTCCAACACACGAAGGCCTAATTGTAAATATTTTTATATTGTATTGTTCCCTATTAATAAAACTACTATTATAATTGTTCTACATACTGTTAAACTTAAGTGACGTGCGATAATGTGCAGCGTATAGAGGACGAGACGGCGCAATTTAGCGCTTTAAAATGACAGCTGTAAAATTCACTTTTATATAAAACGGTACAGTATACCCTGCGCATTATTGCACGAATTATTCGTAAATTGACAGTTGCGTCGATTTGTTTGTGCGAAGGCGATGGCCGGGGGCGGGCAGTCGGCGACACGCGTCCGACACGATACCGATACCCTATTCATGTATAAAAACCGTCCAAGTCCAACTTATTTGCGTAAGTGAACTATGATGTCTGCATTTTTTTTTTGTAAAAAATCCATATTAGATTTTAATAAGCAACCCCATTTTGTAATGTTCTAAGAGTGATGCCGGTATCGTGTCGATATAACACGGTATTGTAATAACGAGCACTTCCCAGCTAGACAAACTGTTCACACACAGCGCCGGATGTGTTCCGCCCTGCGCGAGCCCGCTCGCGCGGCGCGAGCCAGTCCGGCAGTCAGCAGGGATCGCTCCACGCCCGGCTCGCCAACATTTTTCGTATTCGATTGTATTAATTTAAGTTTATAGTTAATTTTTATTTGGGAGAAATAATTTTGGCTGATTTCTATAATAAATATTTATAAATGCGGTAGCGCAGGACGATTTATTTACATGCATTCACACTTATACATATATATAATTATATGATGATAACAAATATAAATACTATTACTTTGGAATAATAAAATCTATTTAAGTACTAAAATATTTTGACTTAGTGCGATACCCGAAGGACCTTAACAACTTTCATTTTAACTAACGATTTATATACAATACGAAGTATATTTCTTTTTAAGTGTCGATTACAACAAAAACGTCAAAAATTGAGCAGTAGCAGCAGAGTATACATAATACTTAATTTATTTACACAACAAAAACCATATAAATAACGAAGATGACTCGATTGACATTCCGAAATCACCAAATATGGTTCTGGTGCAGTTCTTTTGCAATTTGACCACTACAATGGTCGTTCGTACATTTACTTATATTTAGAGGTATATAACATATATTTAAAGATATTACCATTTCTGTCTTCCTTAGATATGACAGAGACTAGGTAAGAAAACTAGTTCGTCAACAGTAAGTGCGAAACATAACAGGGCTATGGCAGTTTTCTATCCATTTCATTGACAAGATGGATTACTTATTAAACCACTTGATCGTCAGTTTCTCTCAAGAAACTCTCGAAAATCTCAACGAAATTATCAATTCCTTCCCTGAAATTGTCATCCACTGATCTCTCGTCCTCTTCATTGAAGAACGCATGAGCGAAATCAATTATTTTCACCGTCCCCCAGGGATTCGGGGTCGGGGAATCATAGGACAGCTGGTCGAGCATCGCCCTATAGTTCATTTTGATCTGGGACAATTTATTTTCATAATTGTGCTCGAAGGAGTGGTTGTGGTGCAAGCGGTCGAGGGCGTCCGTCCACGGGGACGTGATGGGGGGCGGGGGGGAGAAGGCGGAGTGCAGCAGCGCCGGGGGGGCGGCGGGCGCGGGCTGCACGCGGCTGTACACCGGCCCCCGCGCCGACAGCTGCCCGCTGAAGCTGGCGCCGGCCGCGGGGCCCGCGGGCTGCGCGGGGCGCCGCCGCGGCAGCGCTGTACCCGCGCACTTCATTCGCGGCCTGGAAAAATTATATTGTTGGCGTATCAAATAATTCAAAATCTTTTTGTTTATAAAGTCCAATAGAGCACATATGAATGCTTTAGTATTCTATTATAGGTAAAATTCTTGTTTGTTTCGGCGCTGCGCTAGGAGTCAGTCTGACTGGATAAGAAACGGCGATCATAGAACGCCCGCTGAGTTTGCAGCCATCTCCTTTGTCGAAGGTCGCGTCCCGCGCCCAGGTAGAGTTGTGTAAACTGTAAGGAAGTACTGACGAGAGCGGGTCGGGGTCGGCGCAGCAGCCGCGCAGGCGCGCGGCGTCGTACACCAGCAGCAGCGACGCGCCGTACAGGCGCAGGCCGCGCTGGCGCCGCGCCCAGGTCTGCGCGCGCCACAGCTGCGACACCAGCTGCAGCAGCAGCGCGCGGCACAGCCGGGAGCGGCCGCCGTTCAGGTAGTTCCTTATTGCTGCATAGGACACACCACACTCGCAATTAAAGAATTCGAGCCCGACTCTTTTTGTCTAATCCCGGAATTTCGCGATTATCTACAGATAATCCCGGGATTCCGGGATTATCTAAAGACAATACCGGAATCCCATCATCTCATCATCAATTAAACGTATGTATATAGAAGTATTTGCAGCTGGTAAAACAATATAACTTGAGAAAATGTCAAGTCGATGTAAGTGCGTATCGTTCTATGTAAAATTAGCGCTAATTTTTAGCATTTTTTTTTGTTAATCCCGGAAATGCCGGGATTTGTTGAATTTAATCTCGAGAATTTCGGGATCAAAATACGGCCGGGATCGAATCCTCTACTCGCAATACATCAAATCTACATATATGTATGAAAAAATATTTATGTATAGTCTACATGTTTGCAGGTTAAGGCTAAAGCGCCCATCTTAGCCCGCGAAGTTCAAATATTTGAGGTTTTTTAGATTTTTTTCAAAATCTGCCAATAATAAAAGGCACATTTTGTAATTCGCATAAATGTTTTCAGATTTTGGATAAACTTTAAAAATACTCAAAAATTTTGAATTTCGCGGGCTAGACAGGCGCCTTCACCTTAAATCGCTTACAAATGATATCAGTAGACTTGAGAAACAGAAAAAATAATTATGTAAGAGTGCTTAACTATGGCCCATAAACTAGGCATTGTCTGTAACTTAAGGGCCAGATATATTGGCAAAACAATTGCGCGATGGCCAGAATAATAGAAAACAAAACAAAAAACAAAACAAAAATAGAGGTTATTTTTGCAAGCTGGCGTGGTTGGCTCAAAACTGAAAGGAGGCTCCTCGGGCACGATTTTGATGAAAACTAAAACTACATCATTGGATTTTTTAAAAATTACCTGGCCAGAAATGGAAACGTATGTGAACAATGTGTAACAAATAAGGGCCACTTCTCCATTCATCTCTATTGAGCTATTTACTGCCCCAATGATCCCGCAAGTGTACAAATCATCTCGCCATCCCTTTATCGGTGGTTTTCTCGGCCGTCGTCGGCGACCGCACCCGGGAACCCAGTTATGTTTGCCTGCCTTTGCAGGCTCATGAGGCCACAAGGCCGGCTCCACCCACTTCAACCTCGCCGAATTCCCCCACATTTGTATTTAAAACAGATAATATTAATAATATTGTTGCGACCTTGAAACTGTTTAGTTCAATATCTCGGAGAATACTGTTTAAATCAGCTTGGAACAAAAACGCATTATCAGTTTAGATGTACTCTATCGATTCGTAAAGAAAAGTCAGGAAAATTCGACAGAGCTTCAGCCAGTTTAAAATGTATGTATAGGTATAAGGTGAACGCCCTTGCGTTATCGGCGGCCCTTTTTACACTTCAACGGCGTTTGTACCTTTTCTACGTAACATATCTACACAAATAAATAAAATTGGAGTGTCTGTTTGTAATATTAAAATTTAAAAGAACACCTTTTCACTAAATGCATATGAAAGTACATACATTAACAAAAACGCGTTTTTTTTTTGTCTGTCTGTCTGTATGTTTGTTCCGGGTAATCTCCGGAACGGCTGGACCGATTTTGACGGGACTTTCATTGGCAGATAGCTCATGAGTTATCAGTCACGCGGACGAAGCCGCGGTCTAAGCTAGTACAATATAAAACTGACCGTCCCTGACGGCCTGGCCGTGCAGCCGCTTGCCGTAGTCCTTGTTGTACTTGAGCAGCTGGCCGGTGCTCAGCTTGTACACCTGGAAGCCGGGGATGCAGAACCCGAACTGTTGCTTGCACAGCGCATACTTGGTCTCCTCGTTTCTTATCTTCTCCTCGGTCGCGAGCGGGTCCCATGTTCGTTTTCCTACGACAAAAAATATCAATAGGTGACGTATTCATTTACGCGATATTTCAGTTTTGACGTTTAGCGAGTTGAGCGACAAAGGTCAAAAGAGTTGGGCGGTTAAAAGAGGCACGGCATTAGGGCACGAGATAACCTCTCCCACTCCCTTTGCTATTACAGTGGCTGGCTTCACTCGCTAGTTCTACGCGCTCTGTCTACGTTATTATTTTCGTCTGGACTCGTCGGTATCTACAACTCCTGTGCTCTCTGTGAATTAAAATCGTCCGGATTTCACGTAAATTTATTCTTTCCCGCGACTCAATAAGGGTCAAACCTCAGCATCTTCGCTGGGCATCAGCGTAGATGTTGGCTTCCACAAGCAACAGAGTTATGTGGAGCTGGATTTGCCACCAACTGGGAGCAGTAAGATAAGAAGCCTTACCAATCTTAACATCCATAATGCAGGGCTCCAGCATCCGCTGCGTCAAGTCCTCCAGGATGATGTACTCCTGCTGGTAGCCGTTGTACGTGAACTGGCGGCACCCGAAGTACCGCGGCGCGCAGTGGCGCAGCTCCACCAGCTCTGGCTCCTGGGAGGCCGCCACGCGGGAGTAGAACTCCACCTCGCGCCGCTGCGCCTCCTTCAGTATCGGCTTCAGAATGGTGCCGTTGTTGCATTGGAGGAGACCTGCATTTCGGAATCTTTGAAGAGCCCCGACACTCCGTACAAGCGTACAGTGTCGCTCCTTGGCAATAGTCCAGAGAGGGAGGGTATCTGCCTTTGGAGGAACGTTTGCATCTAAGGGTGTTAGTTCGCTTCCGTCATTCACTTATGTTTATGAACATCTTACTGCTTCCTCAAAATGAAAACCCTGGCGCGGGCGCATCACAATCGAACACTTTAATTAGGTATTAGGTATTATCGTGTAAACAAATTCACAATGTACCGCAAAGAGGATGCAGCTCATCACAATGGTCAAGTAGAGTTCCAGAAAATTGTGTACCTACGTAGTGCTGGTATTCTTTGAGGGGCCATCCATCCGAGTGGAGTGACTCACCCAAATACTTGGTGTCCTTGCTCTCCCTGTGGCCGGCCACCTGCCGCCCGTAGGCCTGGATCTCGAGCGGGCCGCCGGGCGGGGAGGCCAGCGGCTTGGCCATCATCTCGTCGTCGCGGCGCCGGATGCTGTAGTGCACCTGGTATATGGACCGCGCGCGCCGGACGCTACGCCGGCCGGGCTTTTCAGATACATCGCTCATTTAGTCGGGGCCTGGAAAATAATCTTTCTTAAGGCCTGTAAGTGTCCAGACGGTCAAGTGACATAAAAAAAACGAATGGTTCGTTCTAGGACCATGCTTGGGTTACTTTATCTCCGCCTATCTATTCTGCTGTAAATGAAAGTATTACAGTAAAATGGACCGTGAATAAAAGGCGTAGCCGTGAGAATATAAGATAAGCGTGAGGATGTAATGCTCTGTACAGATGGGCGCCACGAAAAGTCGCGCGAGCCCGTGGCTTACAAGTCGAGAACAGGGTTCGCAGACCTTCGCGGCGTAAATCTGGAACGGGCTTTATTATTTAATATTAAGGGTGGTTTAAAAATCCTTACAAAATCTTTCATATTGCCGTACCCTAACGGCGGAGACAGGAGACGAAAACTGAGTCGTGAACGCAATAACAAATATTCAATGAAAAACATTTGAAGATTTAAAAAAATGGTTCTATACATGTTCACTTGTCTACTCAACTACCTTACAATGATACATAATATGTAAGATTGAAGACCACATTTGTAGGTAACTTACAGGTACCTACTATTTGCTTTATTATATCTGGAAGTAATATTGAAATCAAGATTCGTCCAACACTATTAAGTGTCTTACCTACTTAATCACTGCAACACTTCGAAATACACTTGATAACAACAATTTGTTTACTATTTATAACGCGTAATTAGTTTATCACTTTCCTCGATAACAATAATTAAATATCAATCAAATAGTCGAACGACAACATTTACATACATTGGTAACTTTTCCTATAGGAATAAGGATGTGGGTAGTTTTATAGTTTTTTATTTTTAATATTCTCGATTCAAAATTGGAAGTCGCCAAATTAATCAAGATGCCATCGTTTAACGATTCAAACACAATTACTTATCTACGTAACTTAAAATATACCACAAAAACATTGCAATACACCATAAAACTTTAACACTACCAATATCCTATCCTATCCAATGATAATCACATCCCGATACCAAAACAATTTGTATACTCTCTAAATCAAAAGATCGAAATAATTATCATCATTAGGTCCATACTAGGAACCCAATGATATTAATAGTGAATCACCAATGATCTAATATTACCTATTAACATTTGACGGAACGGAAAGTCGGTGATGTTTCTTATTGAATAGTTCCCGAGACATTGAAAAGTCAGGGATATTTGTATCTAATCGACGCATAAATCAAGATTATACTGGCATTTATCGGGTTGGTACGTCCGATATTGATAATGTATTAGATATGGGTGTTCGTTGAAGACCCTGACTTGGTCTGAGATGCTAAAAAATATAGTGTCTACGTAGCTTGCTAATTTTAATTCGTACTTAGATAGTCAGGTAAGGTCAACCGCCGCCGCTGAAGTGTAACCGTTATTTTATTGAAGCCTACGACCTGTAAATTGACTTTTTTTTTCTTATCCGGACGACCCATTCCGAGAAGATCCGACCAAAAACTGTTTTTTACAGCATTTTTTCAGATCGCCAATTTGTCTTTTAATACAGATAGGTAATACCTACTCTAGTAGTAGGGACGATTACGGTTACTACTTACCTATTGAAAAGAAAAAATTTTTTTTTACCAAATTGATTTATTTACTTATTAAGTATCTGCATGTAGATCTATTTATTTACATTATCAGTGGAGTCTGTAGCAGTAAGAAAAGCAGAAAATTATTTTATTTTACACATACATTCATTTTTAACATGATTAATTAAATCATATTTAGTTGCCATAACTTAGACTATTACTTTTCATACTTATAAAAGCCTTCCCCAGTCTTTCTCCCAAGCTTTCCTTCCTCCACCATCCTGTCCAACAGTGGTATTGGCTTGAACACGGGGTTGCCAGTCTTCTCCAGCATGATCCCTAGTATAAACTTCTTGGTGTCGAGTCCCGTGAAGTCAGCCAGCTCCAGGGGTCCCATCGGATAGCCCGCGCCTAACTTCATGGCTATATCGATGTCTTCGGCCGATGCGTCGCCTGGAAATTATTAATAAGTTATTGATTCTGAGATTATCACATGTTGAAAAGTTAAGGAAAAAAACGTGAGAAAACCTGCACCATTACGTATGAAGTTTGTTGACCCAGTGGCCAGCGTGGTGGACTACGGTATTCTGGTCCCAATGTCCTAGAACATTAGGACCAGAATACCGTTGACAAAACGTGGGTGCACTGCAATACTGCTGCCTATCCCTTCTGGGAATACAGCCTTTTATAGTAATTATTGATAAATATTAAATGGACTTAAACTAAAATAATTTAATAAAGTAACGAATGCATAATTAGTTTAATAATGTTTCGTAGGTATATACGTAGGTATAACGACCAATTATATCATCAAAAAGTAATTTATTTATTAGTAGTATCGAGTGATAAATTTGTTAATCAGTTAAGTTCATGGATTTTCTTTTATAACTTGTTTGTGTTCTATGAATGGCGAAATAACGATAAACTTATATTATATTTACAATTGATTGGGTAACACAAAAATAAATGTAGGTAGGTTAATATAATGCCCATTCAATGAGATAAAAAATAGGATCTAAAATAATAAGAACGTAAGTAAAAAATATTTATTTTGTAAATAATATACGAAAAACATTTATAAAAATATATTCAATTGTTTTCCTAGCACCATTAAAACATATTTTAAGTATGTCTTTTTTATGTTAATAATCATAATAACGGTATATCTACCGTTATTATGATTATTAACATAAAAAAGGTCTTATATTTATAGGCGTCCAGGCCCATAGTGTGTTAGTTACAAATTTCTTAAAACTATGCTAGTAAAGAGTATAATATAAAAATAAAGGGTTATCAGGCGCATGTAGCTTGCACACGTAGCTTGATAAACCTATCCAAAGTAGGACCATCCAGCCTCTCCGCAAGTACCTTAAGGATACAATTATTGGTGCTTCCCTTCACTCTGCATATTATAGACTAGCTGAGCCCGCGACTTCGCCCGCGTGGAATTTGACTTAACAATAAAGCCCGGTCCCGCGTTCTGAGCCCGCGCGACAGGACTCATTTTTTTATTTTGTTTTTCTAAAATAAAAGTAGCCTCAGTTACTGCTTATAACATCAGCTATCTAACAGTGAAAGTCCCGTCAAAATCGGTCCAGCCGTTTCGGAGATACTCTTTGATTTCAAGTGTTTTTTTTTTTTTACGCGGAACCCTAATTGTTTTTCTAAAATCAAAGTAGCCTAAGTTACCCGCTATAAGATCAGCTATCTGCCAGTGAAAGTCCCGTCGAAATCGGTCCAGCCGTTTCGGAGATTACCCGGAACAAACACACAGACAGACAGACAGACAGACAGACAGACAGACAGACAGACAGACAAAAAAATTTTAATTCGCGTTTTTGCTATAGGTGTCGTATGTACTTTCATATGCATTTAGTGAAAAGGTGTTATTTTGATATTACAAACAGACACTCCAATTTTATTTATTTGTATAGATGTATAGATGACACTTTCCGATCCGAAATCCTTACGGATTCCGGATGCACTATAATAAGGTTGAAGCCTAAACAACATCATGAAGGCGTTATTGTATTGAATGCGCAGGGTGTGTCTGCTTTTTCTGTATGATTACCCCACGGGCGGATGGCGCAAAATGTCTAGTAATAAGCCTTAAACAGTGATATATTAACCGGTACTGAAAAACCAGCAAAACAATTATAGAGAGATACAACTTACAACCTTATGTCGTCTGCAAAACGGCTACAATAGTCAAATTACCACCAAACTTCCCTATTTGATATACTTATAAAATCCTTCCCCACTCTTGATGCCCAGCTTTCCCTCGGCCACCATTTTGTCCAGCAGTGGGATGGGCGCGAACACCGGGTGGTTAGTCTTTTCGTACATGACTTGTAGAGCGAACTTGTTGGTGTCGAGCCCCGTGTAGTCGGCCAGTTCGAAGGGGCCCATCGGGTACCCAGCGCCTAGTTTCATGCCTATGTCTATATCCTCCTTGGTGGCATCACCTGCAAACCAATAAATCTTTTTTTTTTAATTTATAACAGACAATACTGTCCTGAATTGAAACACATTTAATTATTATTATAACATATTATATCATAGTTGTTTACATTTTTTACTAGCGACCCGCCCCAGCTTTGCTCGGTTTTTCTATACTATTTATAAATTTAAGTAGAATGTATTTGACAAATAAACATTCTGGAAGGAATTCTGTAATTATTAGTGTAATAGTTTATAAGAACTAGGCAGACAAACAGACTGACAATGTTTACGGGCATCAAAAGGAGATAAAAATATCTGACAAACTGAACTTACCTTCAGGCTATTAAGAGTACCACAAGTAGGGTCTTAGAGTGTTAGCAACCATTCCGTATATATATGCCATAGTAAATAATACAAAGGTGCAGTGTGCCCCACTCTCCCTTCCCATCACCACCATCACCACGCACTGTACCAGATTCAAGAAGTATCGCTGCTGACAGCTTTTGTGTTCATTAATAAAGCAAAAACTTTTAAGTATAAAATTAATATATACATAAATACTTACATTCAATTATCTGATAGATTCCTGTACGTACATAAATATATTTCACACCATAAAACCACCTTACTTGAATAATTCAACTATTACCATGTTGCTTGTTCAATGTGTAAGAAAGCATAAGAAGAAGCCAGGAGGAAAATCTAGTAGAAAGAAGCGCAGCCTCACTTAGCATACTACGAGGTTTCAGAGGCATAGCAGTGGTATTTTTATTTGTATTTTCCTAAAACCGGGTATTTTTTTATAGTGGACGTGGAAGACTAAATGCGAAACTACAAGAAATAGCGCAATACGCTCTAATAAGTCTCGGTGTCGATTTCTATGAAAACTAAAACAGCATCATTGGATTTTTGGTCTTGAAAGAATAGGTAATTAATTCCTTAATTCCTTGGGAGGGCCTGGCCCACCCTTGTTTGCTAAGTATTGCTCAGACCACATGACTCACGTCATATTTAGTTTTGGCGTCAGTTCTGTGTGGTCAGCATAGCGAAGATGGGCATTAAGGCCTAATAGTTGTGCGTATAAGTGGAACAGACAACGAAGAAAAACTAGAATTTTATTATAATAACAATAAGCAAACTAGGTGTTAAAAGGATGGACGTAGAATGCAAAAAACATGGTACATAAAACCTCCTGTGACAGCTAGGTCACGTGGTTAGACCCAAGACTACGTCATCGGCATATTCAAATTCCAAACGTTTATTTTGTTTAGGCCTATGGGGGCACTTAGAAATTGTTAAGTTTACATTTTTTTTCTTATGTCTACAACCGGATCGGAACGCGACCTCGACTAAAAAGATCCGGCGAGAAACTCAGCAGGCTTGATGGCAGATAATGAACCTTATTTGCATGGAAGATGTCAATGAATGACAGGAGGAGGCCGTGACGTAGTATTGTGCCATCGTAGTAAAATAATACCTGAAAATATAATTATAGTACCATAGTGCAAAACACACTCCGCGATTCCCATTGTAATTAAGCAAATAGCAATTTATGCGGCAATACATTTTATGCGGTAAAACCGTCAGAAACACCACCCGTCGCTTCACCATTTTAATTACTGATATGACCGAAAATACAGCGACACACAGACAATTAGATATTGCTTTGCAGAACGGATTCAAACCACATGCACTGCTGTACACCAAAACCAACCTTGTGTTAGTGATTCTAGGTTGGTTTCAGTTTGCAAACTACGTACAATTTGAGAGACATAGTACTGATATAGTAGAGGGCTAATGCGGCAGTTAACGGTCAATAAATATTTTGCAAGAAAGCTGTGGAAGTGAACCCTCACCTCTCTCGTAGAGCCTGATGGCCTCCGCGCTGTAAGGCCCCAGCAGCCGGTTGACCACGAAGCCGGGAGTGTCCTTGCACGTGATGCAGGTCTTGCCAACAGCCTTGCCCCACTCCATCATGGCGGAGTACGTCTCCTCGGAGATGTGGTCGCCCTTCACCACCTCCAGCAGCTTCATGACGGGAACTGGGTTGAAGAAGTGGAGACCACCGAACCTGTGGCACAATATGAAGAGTATTTTCTTTAATAAGGTACTAGCAATGTAGGGCCATCACATTAATAGTACTTAAATGCTTGTATTAATAAGGCCCAGCGCACACCGCTGCAGGCGCGGCGAAGAACAATTGAAGACAACCATTTAATATAAACCTTAACTACCTTGACATACGGTATGTATGAGCAGTCGCGTGTATGCTCGTGTAGCAGCTTGAGGGCGCTCCGAGAGCCGCGTGCGAAAATACTCAGGCGACCGTATGTCAAGGTAGTTAAGGTTTATATTAAATGGTTGTCTTCAATTGCTCTCCGCCGCGCCTCCAGCTGTGTGCGCTGGGCCTAAGAGTGGGCTCGTGGGTATCGAATCCAGAACTTGGGTTACGGAAAAGACTCCTCTAGCTACTAGGCTATTGTTTTCAATACATATGCCATAAAAGTACCCTGCATGAGTTTTGAAAATATCACCAGACGGACATACCAACTGTATGGTATACGAAAATAAGCAGCGCCTGTACAATGGATGCCGTACAATGGATTGGGACGATCACAGTGACACCTATCGCAGGGTAAATTATGAAAAAACCATTCCATAAATTGACCCTGGGGGGAATCGACACGGCAACCACCCGGTGTCGTGAGCCGAGCGGCCTACGCTTGAACCACCGCGGCAAACGTTCGTCGCGACTTTGCAATTCGCAAACCTTTTCCCGAGTTCGCCAGTTGCTAGGGCTTGAACTAATTTGTAGCATGTGTGGAAGTATTCTTTCTAACATAATGCTACATATAAGTGTATTTATTTGGAAGAATATATTTCTGTCAACTCACTTATCTTTTCTCCTAATGCCGGCGCCGATTTCGTTTACCGATATAGACGAGGTGTTGGTCGCTAGGATTGAGTGCTCCGGCGCCAACTGTAACATTATAATTGTAGCCTTATTACTAACCAGTGCCGCGTCGTATATACACCGGTGTGTATATATGCATATGGCTTATAATATAATAATCGATTATTTGTAAAATCTAGCTAAGGTTCATATAAATTTGAAAGATGTTTTGTATTTCTGTGTATTGTAGGAGAGAACATTTATGAATAGGTATTTTTGCTATAAGGTCATTGCAATTAGGACCTTATAATACGAAAGGATCATTCCAGCCTCTTGGGTAGGTTGTCCAACCTTTTACATTGAATTAAGAATCCATTTACTTGATCTCTGCTTGTTGCGTGACAACAGTGTTGCAACAAGGTCGAAGGTGCCGATTAGTCTGTGAAAACATTGCATGACTGTGCACTTCTTATTAATGAGTATTCAATTTGGAACATCATTGTTGACTGTCATGATTACAAGCATGGAAACTGTATATTGGTTTAACGCTAGTTAAAGGTCAATGTTGCCGATATCAGTAGATAACATGGATTCTCGTAGACATGTTATGTAAACATTTTAA
Source organism: Notodonta ziczac (assembly GCA_918843915.1). Taxonomy (NCBI): domain Eukaryota; kingdom Metazoa; phylum Arthropoda; class Insecta; order Lepidoptera; family Notodontidae; genus Notodonta; species Notodonta ziczac. The sequence goes on from OU974053.1 coordinate 690,861, forward strand.
TATCGCTCACCAACTGTATGGTCCCAAAATAAGCAATGCTTGTACTATGGGTACCGTACAATGGACTGGGGGCGATGCCAGTGTCACCCAGACCTGGGCAAATTACGAAAAGGTATGTTGCGAAACTACGTATTTCGCTATTTCGGGAATCGAACCTGCAACCATCCGGTGCAGTGGGCCGAGCGGCCTACGCTCAAAGCACTGCGCCAAGCCGTATTAGAGCTTATTATCTTTTGACCATCACACTGGTGGTGTGCATATTATTAAGGTTTATTAAATAAAGGAGGAGGTCATTATATAGAAAAATAATTATTGTATCTCGCCATCATTGAATTTCATTAACAACGTTTTTCCCTGAGAATTCTGTAGCCTTCAATTAATTAATTCAGTTCCCTTTATTGTGAATATCATTCATAAGTAATGGTTTTTTTTCTTATGATCTCCACCAGCTACCAGATTTACCGAAAGTACTCCACTAGTGGAGACTGGGTTTTATATATCTATGGGACTTGGCAAAAGGGTCACCCTTTATCTAAAATACCATCAGTGGAATGTGTGTAGTGTGGTGTGTGATGGTGGTGTGTACTTAAATAATCTGTTTAGTATTATCTATAAATGTTTCTCACCTGATCAAGTTTATTAAACAGCCCCTGTTTAACATCCAGCTTCTCAACAATGGCTTCCACAATCAGATCCGAATCAACTCCATCTTCCAACTTGGTGGACATTTTGATCCTATCGAAGGATTCTTTGACGAAACCCTGGATCTTTGCAGTATCATCTTTATAGATCTTCTTGCCAACCCTTGAGAGGTTATTCTGAATCGATTTCTGTGCTTTTTCTAGAATTTCTGGATTTACGTCTACTATTGTGACATTTTGACCGGCTTGGGCTGCAACCTAGAAAAACTAAAAGTGGTAGAAAAGTTGTTTTCCAGTTGTTTGCTATGAGATAATAGTCTGGCACCCCTATTCTATCAGATGGAGAGGGAAGAGATGTAGTTATTAGTCATGACACTCACCTCACCTACACTTTTTCAGCAGGAGTCAATAGATATTACTAGTGCCTCTTTTATCATAGTGTTTTTGTGAGTAGAACAGGTAGGTATAAGCCTGGCTGGATTGTCAGAAGCTACTGTAGACATGACTAATTTAAAAATATAATTAAATCTTAGAAATACCTCTAAATTACATGTTTATTCATATTATAATATCTACCTGTTCTATTGTTAATTACAAGAATTAATTAACACTGTAATGAGTTATAAAGAAATTTAAGAAGCTACCAATAAATTTAGTTTTATATGTTTACTTTTAGGTTCTATAAGTTATTTTTGTTTGTCTTGTTACTTTCTACCTATGTTTGTAAGATTTTATTTGTGTTTAACTAGTGTAAGGTTACGATGTGGTTGACATATGCTTTCGGATAAAAATCCCTAATAAATAAAGATTAATAAAAAGAAGCTACTAATAATATTTAGTATATTTTGGTTGTATAAGTACTTAACAATGCCTACATGGTGCAAACCTATCAGGCACCTATGTGTAACATAAATATATTTTAATAACTATATCTCTGATAAATGCCAAAATTTTGTTTCTAACCAGAATTCTATAATTGCATAATTTCCTACCTGCCACCAGAGAGAGATCGCCGTAGATTCATCCAAAAAATATAAAATAATCTTGTGTACTTTAACCTCATAATTAAACATTTCATAAATAAATATGGTAATTTCATACAAAGAAACAACATAAGTAACAAGCTTACCTGTGCGATTCCTGAGCCCATGAGCCCGCCACCGATAACTGTGACCGTTTTAATCGCATTTAAAGACGAGGAACTCGAAAAGTGCCTCGAAAATCCAACTAATTTGTTCATTTTAAAGTTACGTGGTTTCCCCTCAAATGCCGGCAACGAAGTGAACGAAGTTTTGACGTGTGATATAAACGTAAAAAAGTATTTCACACTCGGAATACAACTTCACCGAATAAATTTGTTACGTGCGAACAAACATTGATAAACTCCAGATAAAGTTTATATCAACGGTGTGGGACTTGGTATTATGAGTACTTACCCGCCATAAATATATTTGCCGTATGAAGTGATAACATAACACATTTTGATAACATAAATATCTATGTACTTAATTATTTTACTTTTTGATAACTCGTAAAATGTTTACATTATTTATTTATCTACAAAATCAAAAGACAGTAGTGTTGCTTAAATATCAATTGTCAATCGATATTATTTTAAGATCCAATTCCGATTAAAGTTTATGGCCCCATCGACTACCGATGATTCTGCCATAGTATTTTATTACTTTCGTTTTCGTGACCTCGAAAACTAGTCATAATATCAATAGTTTTGGCATATGACAATACTATCGATAGTATCGGTACTGTTTAACTATTGAATACTGACGTATTAGCGTGATTTATTGAAGTTACTGTCAATACTATAAAAAAAATAGAAAGAGCATAATTATCGATTCTATCATCAGTGATTTCAGTAAAAGATATTGTCATACTAGTGATACTATGGATAATATCAACAGCATTGTAACGACATGTCAATAATATCGATAGACCTACCGATATTATGACTATTTTTGAAGTCAACTATCGATTCAACAAGTATTGATAATTAGACAACACTATAAGACCAAATTACGTTTAGTTTACCGCTTCATTTCTCGTAATTTCAACATACACTGAACTTTAATCGAATTATTAGCAGATGAAAATACATTACTCTGTGACATTACTATATACTTCGCTATATACTCTTAAATAATTATAAAGACGCAAAATTATAAATAATAAAAAAACTACTTTTTGAATACATCAAAAAAGTGTTTGACACTGCATGTCAAAAAAATTAATGCCTTAAATGTCAAATCAATGCGTTCTGAAACTAAAATCTGTTTTTTAATTACATAAATTGTTTGCATTTACGTCACAGATTTACATGCTTCACATACTAGGTTTAAAGAAAGAAAACAAAGATATGTCAAAAACGTACTCAAGACCGCTCTCAGACTTCATTTAGACTTATTAATTAGGTTCTTACCTACCCTTAGTGACTAGTGTGCACTTTTGCACTGATAAAATATAAACACTGATTTATGATGCTGTCTCTAACTCATATTTTCTAAAATTAGAGACATCAAATAAATCCTGTGGTCCTTATTTTATGAACTTTTTATAATATCAATGAATGATTATTGGAAAAAAAAAATCGTATTTCAAAAGCACCATGTTCCATTTCCGTTTGTTTCAGTTACCTACATATAGTACATAAAAATAAGTCTTGTAGAGTAACTTCTTTCGTTAAGTGATTGGTATGTGGTGGTTCTGAACGCTGATGACAGCAGGTTGGCAGGAAGGAAAAAAAGACAGGCGTAGTCGGAGAATCAGGCATAGTAAACTTGAACTTTGGAATTACTTTTACAACTATCGGGGTACTTCTTTATTTATACATCATTAACTCTATTAAGATATATTAACTAAAATGAAGAAAATGATCCAGTTTGGAGTACTTTCTAGGAATTTTTCAAGCACTTCTGCGGTACAAAGTGCAATAAAAAATGTTACCATCATTGGTGGTGGTTTGATGGGCTCCGGTATCGCTCAGGTAACTGTATATTTTTTGTTATTCGCAGAGTTAGCTTGACTCTAAGTTATAATCCGTTTATAGCTGCATTATTAGGCAACTCTGCTGTAAAATAATGTTATTGTTATCTTTAAATTCACTTAAATTTATTGGCAAGTTGTTAATCTTCTCTTAATATTATTTTCTAGGTCGCAGCTCAAGCTGGTCAAAGTGTGACCCTTGTAGACGTGAGTTCCGATGTCCTGGCTAAAGCCCAAAAGTCCATTGGTGCTAACCTTGGTAGGGTTTCCAAGAAAGTCTACAAGGACAACCCTAAAGAGGGTGAGAAGTTTGTCGCAGAGTCTTTGGCGAGGATCAAAACATCAACAGACCCAGTCGCTGGCTCTAAGGCATCAGATCTTGTTGTGGAAGCTATAGTTGAGAACATTGAAGTTAAACACCAGTTGTTCAAAAAACTTGATGGGGTAATGTCACATTTAAAATGTTTAAGTACTGGTAGAAAATTATACAAATATAATTTTAGAACATCTAGTGTGTCCCTTATAAAAACAAAATCTACCTTCATTATAGTTTTTTGTTTGTTTATATTACTTTTTTCAATAAAAAAAATATAATTAGCTTAATTTTGTTGTCTCAGGCTGCACCGGCCCATACAATTTTTGCATCCAACACATCATCTCTGTCCATCAATGAGATTGCTTCAGCAGTTAAGAGGAAAGACAAGTAAGGAACATTTTTAATAATAAAAGTTTAGTAATCCAAGTTTCATATTTTATACTAAAATCGTTTGCCCAGGTTTGGTGGTCTCCACTTCTTCAACCCTGTTCCTGTCATGAAGTTGCTGGAGGTAGTGAAAGGCACTGACACCTCTGACTCTACTTACGCCACTATGATGGAGTGGGGCAAGGCAGTAGGCAAGACCTGCATCACATGCAAGGACACTCCCGGCTTTGTGGTCAACCGACTGCTGGTGCCTTACATCTGTGAGGCTATTAGGCTGTATGAAAGAGGTTTGTGCTTTTCTAAGCTAGTTTGGAAGACTTAATCATAAGCTTCGAGTTGGAGTACAAGGCAGAGGCAAATGAGATAGCTGGTTGCTTCTAGAGTGGCCCAGAACTTAATATAGGGTCAACCGCAATATTTTGTGAGTAGTGAGTAATAATGTTCAAACATAAATTGTGATGTTTATGCAGAACATATTTTGGCCATAATCCTGTTATTTTAGTTCTCTGTTTTTTTCAATTAGAAATATAATCTGCTGTACTATTATAACTCTAAAAATAAACAGATAATGCATTCAACACCTCCTGGTCACAATTACGACACAGCAATCCTTTTCTCAGATCCATCATGGATAAAGATTTGGTGTATTTTCTGTGTCAGGTGACGCGTCAGCTCGCGACATCGACATCGCCATGAAACTCGGCGCCGGCTACCCAATGGGCCCGCTCCAGCTGGCCGACTACGTCGGTCTCGACACAAATAAGTTCATCCTGGATGGCTGGCACAGGAAGTACCCCGACCAGCCTCTCTTCAAACCCATCCCGCTGCTGAACAAGCTGGTGACCGAAGGCAAGCTTGGAATGAAAAGTGGAGAAGGTTTCTACAAGTATGAGAAGAAATAAGTGGTTTTAGTGTATTGAGTGTGTAGCATAAGAGAAATCGTAATATTTATACTCATGTTGTCATACTGTTTACATGCTTATTAAAATCATGATATTTTAGTATTATTTCATATTTTCCATATACCTTACAAGTATCCGATTGTCCAACCAACCTTCAGGTAAAAATGCCAACTCAAAAGAGGGACAGGGCTATAAGTAAAATTTAAACAAATAAATTTATCAACTACCTAGTACCTACACAATGAAAGCTGTATGGTTTTTTTTTGTGAAGTCAAAATACTAATCTAATAGGAGTTAGTAAAAAAATATACAAATAAAATGAGCGTTATCTATGTTGTATCAGCAGTTCAGATTCTTGAAATCTTATTAGAGATGCCTAAGTTGAAACAAATAATTATTAAAAAGCTTACGTCAATAAAAAGTAAATTTACTGAATCCTTAAGACTTATTGACAAAAATAACCTTATTTTAATAAAATTAATGCTTATAATAACTATGTGTCGTAGTCGTCGTCTTCTCGTTTGCGCTTGAGCGAGCCCTGTTCGTCAAGCTCCATTTTGACGGGCCCGTGCGCGGAGGGGCCTGCCGTCACGCGGACTGCCGGCTTGGCTACCACCTGACGATACACCATTTATTTATAAATTACATTTATTTTCTCTCGCTTAAAATTCCTCAAAATAACTTGACGTAACAAATAATTTTGAATTTCTTTCACATATAAGGAGAACAGCTATATTCTTTAAAGTTTATTTTTTTTAGTTTTGCTGTAATTTGTTCATAGAATAGAATTATCATTTTACTGATGTGTTTGCATGAATGTTAACTTATGAGGGATATTATAGAAGGAATACTTTTATTCGTAAATCAACTCTTTTACATGGTAAAAAGTGAACAATGGGTTTGTGGACTTTTACAGGTCCAGTGTAGAGCCAGCTGTAGATTTTATAAAATTAGGCTCACTGCGCATGCATTGGGTCTTAATCCTTAATGTTGGTGCACAACAGAGACCTTTGCCCACCCTGTATAAACACATGGTTTATAGGATATTTTGTTTAAACTCACCTTACTTCCTGAAGAAAACTTGAGTACAGGTTTGGGCACCACACTAGGTTTGGTCACATTAGTGATAGCACCAGGTGCCCGTTTAACTACCATATTCTGTTGGTTGCCAGTCGGTTTGGATGAGGTGACAGTCTTGATGGTGGGTGTTGTGGATAAGGTTGTTTTCGCCATTACTTTCTTGGTGGCGGGTTTGAGGCGGTAATTGCAGGCTGAGAGGCAGTAACTGGAATTAATAACAAAATGATGTGGTCATCAATAAACACATACCAAAGGTTATTTGCCCAACAGTGGGATTCACAGTTAAGTGTTGAATATTACTGTTTCACTTGTGCCATTGATTTAATTAATTTAGCAAGTGTTTGTGTTACCAAAAATCACAAGAACTACAAATTCAAAAAAATTGAAATATTGAAATAAAACTATTTTACGGATTATATCGCGTTTATTTACATTTTTAAGTTCCATCTTTAAGTTCCCGACGTTTAGTTAGATAAGTTAGTATATAGTTTTATTTCAATGTGTAGTATTCGCGTAAATATAAAACAACATTTTTAAATATCTTCATTTTTGGTGGTAGACAAAAAAAAATCTTTTCAAAATTCTACCCCTCAGAGGATGTGAAAATTTACTATAAAGCCAATAGCAATAATATATATAAACTTTTTAAGTATAAGCAGTACTTTGGTATGTGATTGGTTTCCATATTTCTACAGCTTACCGATCAGGAGGCAACCGCAACCCACAGTGTGGCTTAATCATGGGCAAAGGATTCACATTCTTCACCCTCGATATCTCAAGTAGCACCTCCCGCGGCGGCGGGCTGGTGAACGACTTGTCCAATTGCATTTGCACCGACAGCCTCACATCTTCGAGGTCAATAGTTTTCTTCTTAGCATGGTTAGCAAATACCCGGGCATCGTCTAACACAGAGGTGACGTAGCGGTACGTGAACTCCAGAAGCTGGTTCACGACCCGAGGCTCATAGTCCGTGATGCCAACTTCCTTCATAATAGACATGATCACTTGTGCGTCTTTCGGTAAATGTTTCGCCTGCACGTTCGATTTGGATTTGTCTTTATCCGACATTCTGGATGTTTTAAGTAGATTGAGACATATAATTATATATTAATTACCTACTATATTATGTGCACTTAAGTTTTTTGGTTTATAAAAGAAAGCTTTACTTTTTTTGCTTCGCTTGTTTTTCCATCCATTCGTCTGGTAGCTGGCAGTGTCAAACGTCAAACTGACTGAATGGTTGTATTGTCTAAATCTGTCTTATGTCACACTCGATGTCATAAGATTCTACGTGAATTAAATACTACCAAATCCTCCATTTTGGTTTTCCAAAATGGACGGTCACATTTTCGTATTGTATTGTTATTAATTGTGTTTGTTATTGCTATTCATTACTCGACATTGGCAGAATCATATTGGGCTTGACCCAATTGTAAGAGGCCATTAATATATATATAATTATATATATATATATATAAAAAAACTACCAAAATAGTAGAAAATAGCGACCCAATTATCTCACAGTAATACGTTCTACTACGTATAAGAATTAATACGTTCTAAGTTGTCTATATTATTCTTATAATGAGGTGTAATTAATCAACAGTGTACATACTGTGGGCTGGGTTGGTTTATCCTCTGCACCTAGCGTTAATATATAATGACGTTAATAAATACCTAAATCTATACATACACACATACAAATAAATAAAATTGGAGTGTCTGTTAGTAATATCGAAATAACACCTTTTCACTAAATGCATATGAAAGTACATACGACACCTATAGCAAAAACGCGATTTAAAAATAAAAAATATCCCTCTGTTTGTTCCCGGGTAATCTCCGAAACGGCTGGACTGATTTTGACGGGACTTTCACTAGCAGATAGCTGATGTTTTAAGGAGTAACTTAGGCTATTTTAATTTTAGAAAAACGATTAGGGTTCCGCATAAAAAAATAAAAACAGGAAATCAAAGAGTATCACCGAAACGGCTGGACCGATTTTGACGGGACTTTCACTGGTAGATGATAGCTGTTGTTATAAGCAGTAACTTAGGCTACTTTTATTGCAGAAAAACAAAATAAAAAATGGGTCCTGTCGCGCGGGCTTAGAACGCGGGAGCGGGCTATTTTAGGGTTCCGGACGTTAAAAGGAAAAAACTGAACCCTTATAGGATCACTCTATCTGTCTGTCTGTCAAGATTTTTTTGTTAAGTTAAATTCCACGCGGACGAAGTCGCGGGCTCAGCTAGTACATTATAAATCAAACACTTTGTCTATAATAACCATTTCGATTTTATTCAGTTAAAATATGAAATAACTTACGTGTACAGTAAAAATAAGTTATTTTAGATAGTCATCGAAGTGTTAACTCAAGTATGTATATCGCTAGAAGCCGCGCGGCCTGCGTCTCAACATTGCGACTACCTTAACCTTGTTTACCAAGTGTACTAAAATACATTCTAACGATTACATTATTGTAATTTGTATTAGGTACATTAACGTATAAATGGACAATTTGGACGTACAGTTGTGGTTTTTATATTTACTATAGTGATTAACAGAATGACCTAAGGTTACAGAGTATGTTTTCTTCACTTTCGTTCCATTGATATATTTACAGATTTTATTCTAGACCTAAAATATTAAACATTATTGTATACTCTCGAAGATTCATTATAATCATCTTTATTAATTTAACACTGCTGAGTTCAACTGTTAATGGAGATGTCGTTAAGTACCTATGACAGAAGCACAGATTACATTATTTCATATTGAGATTTATTTTTGTTTACTTGTATTGTATCGCCGATAATGTAATGGAACAAAAGTAAAGCAACATTTTTAAGTTAAGAGCGATCAATTCACCATTGAATGAAAAATATTGTTGGAAATTATATCTGTTGTGTCCGTGATATGTTTAGAGCTGAAATCATTAAAAATATAAGAACATTGATGTATGATCGCTCGTGAAGGTTACTAGAAAATGACGTATTATTGCTTTCGTATCAACATTATTATTGGCTATCCAAATTGATGCGCACATCACAAACATGTTGCCGTCCAGCTTTCATTACTATAGCTAATAAATTGTGCTATTTGCTGAAACCGTCCGATGAGACTATCATCATCATTCTTTACTAACCTTAATTTATAATTATATCACCTAGTGAGGTTTCAAACAATAACCTACAAAACCCTCACACGTTAAGCCTTTATTGAACCAACTGCTGTGGCAAAATATATTCATTTTACGATATTTTATACAAGTAACTACTAATACGAACCAGACTACGAGAAGTAAAACTAAATCGCGGCAAATATATTTTATTCACACTTATGTACGTTAACTATTTTCCGTAAATAGGATAAACATACCTCATTTATTATGACCGCATCGCATCGGTCGAGTCCACATTTTAGTGTTTATGCAATTATCGGTTATTTATAAGAGTACTTCATGTCTATTTTACGTATTTCAGTTTCAATTATATTCAGCAACGTGTGAGGTGACCTATAAGATACTAAATAGGTAGAAATGTACTTAATGATCTACTCTCATACAGTCAATACAATATTATCAACAACATAACTAGGACCTACTTACGAAAAAACTATGAACATCACAAAATCCCGAGTAACTATTAGACGATGCGTATGACTAAGAAACAAATTATTATACACGTTCATAATTCACTCACTTAACATTTCACAATTGCAAATTCTCATCAAACTCACTAGTAAGTAACCTATGGCAAAAATATCTGCAAATGGCACTGTTATTATAATTCGTTCCGGAAATGCATTCTGTTATTGGCATCGGAAGAAAAATTTGCAATAGTGACAGTTTGAATCATAAATATCATAAAATACAGTTATATTAAGAATTATTAATTATAATTGCACGGTTAAAATAAAAACATATATTATACAATAAAACAGTTTAAGCTCAACTCTATTATTAATTATTATCATTAATTCATTATTAAGCATTTAGACAAAACAAATAGTCCATAGATATAAAATATTGCATGATTATATAGTAAAACACTTAAGTCATACCATTTACTCATTAATGTAAGTATTTCATTACAAAAATATTCAAACATATCAAATTCAGTCCATAAGCTGAAAATCACCAACTTTTTAGTAGCAATTCGCAAAAGGCACTCCTTTATGCAAAATAATTGTCCAAATTTATGAAACACGGGGTGGGGTGTGTAGGAACCGATCATCATAACTGTTGAGCTTATTCATAAAAGCGTTCCGTATCGGTGAATTAAATTATAACTTATGCTATTTATATCATAAGAAACAGGAAGAAACTACAAATAGACAAGTCGATAACGTTTTTTTAAACAATACAAACAAACCAGTACATTATAGAGTACAAATTTACTTCAGCTACGCTACCGTTTATTCTTTGTAATGCTGCCTAAATCTTATAACGTAGTCTCTGAAACATTCACTCCCTATACAAAAGAAAATGAACGAGTCAAACTACTTACTTTATTTAGTTTGTTTGCACTTGATTTCATTCCGTCGAGTATTGCACATAATATTTCCACGATAAATATATACATCAGTTAGTTATTGTATGCGTAACATGATTCGATCACTTGAAGCTTTCTTTCCGCCAAATAGCCACTGGCCGCCGCGGGCCCGGGCCGTGTGGCGTCAAATTGTCCGTGCACTGTGAATTAGATCTCGGCGGGCAGCTCTGCTGAAACCTAGAAATAAATTGATTAGTTTTAATCTTTACTAATATTATAAATGCAAAAGTAACTCTGTCGGGCTGTCTGTCGCGCTTTCACGCCAAAACTACTGAACAGATTTTTATGAAATTTGATTTACAGATAGTCTAGAGCCTGAGAAAGGACATACTTTTTAATAAGAAATAGGGTTTAAGGGGTTGAAAGGGGGAGATAAAAAGTTGTATGGAAGTAATGTTAGAGCTAGAAGCTTGAAACTTATTTTTAGGCTGTTGATTCAATATAAATAAGTATGACAATCAAAGTTTGTAAAAGTTTTACCCTCAAGGTTGTGACACTATTCCACGCGGACGAAGTCGCGGGCACAGCTAGTTTAAGTATAATCTGTTAGAAATTTCAAATCATATATTGCAACATTATTAATTAAGGACAATAATATAAGCTCCAAAGGCCTTGTACCCAGAGCCGTTAAACTTACTATTAAAACAAAAACAAGAACAAAAAAATGGCAGATTTTTTGGTATTCATAAAATAGAGACAGCAATATGTTTCGTGAACATGTTTCGTCCAGTGCGAACTCACGGTTAGGGAAACATCGAGCCTTACGTGTGATCAAGACAAGGGTGAGTCGTTTTGTCACGATATTTTTTTTAAACATCTATTAATGAGAGCAATGTATGGTTAAATAAACATAATCCGTTAGTGTTATCATAATATGGCCACTCAGCGTCGTTATGATACTTTCGTCGATTGCAGGTAAATTCTGAGATTGTGCATGTGCCATTCTAAAAAGTGGTGTTATCATAGTAAAATAATCACATCTATGGGTATCATCATAAAATACTAGTGTCTATGGTTATCACGTTTTTTTTTTACGTCCCGCAGACAAATGCAGTCGCGGTGGCGGTGAATCATCATTCGACCGCGCATTTATTGAATTTATCTAAACTACAGACTGCACTCGTCCGGTATAGCCGTAGAAAGTGTTTTTGCCCATAAGCACTTCCCTCGTGATTAAAAAAATATAAATAAAACCCCGACCACCACCGCCTGCCGCCATCGCGACCACGTCTAGGCCTTATGTGTTTGGTATAGCGAGTAGTGTACGACACATGAAGTGTGTCAGTGTGAGTGTGGATTAGATATGGGCGTTTTTGCAACAATACCTAGCATCGATGCCACTTTCAGATACCGATATCCGATACTATGTTATGTTGACAACGGATGCTTATAATATTTAATGACCAGCGTTCAAGGTTGAAAACCGAAAACACTAAAACCTTGTCTTTTTAAAATATATGTATATGTCGCAGCCAAATAGCTTAATTCGCCGTTTAATTACAGCCTAGGCACTTTACTAAACAGCGCCGTTCAACTAACGGCCTAAATGGTAATTGAACGGCGGTTTTAAGCTAGTTGGCGGCGACATATATATTTTAAGATAGAGGTCAATATATTTTTGATTATTTAGGTACTTGAAATAGTAGTCGTTTCATTTTCAGTACCTACGTAAACAATATTTAAAAGAACAAATTCTTACAAGTTTTCGATTAGATTTGTAATATCAACAATGTATAGTATCGGCAGTTAGTAACGGTATGAGCTTTAGGTACACACACCGGTAGGCATTGATGTCAAAAATATCCAAAAACACCCATGACCACCGTGGGTAGTATGTGGGTAGTGTGTGCGGCGTGTGGTAGTGTGTGCGGCGTGTGGTAGTGTGTGCGGCGTGTGGTAGTGTGTGCGACGTGTGGTAGTATTCGCGACGTGTGGGTAGTGTACACGCCGTGTGGTGGTGTGTGCGACATGTGGTAGTGTGTGCGACGTGTGGGTAGTGTCCGCGACGTGTGGTAAGTGTGTGCGCCGTGTGGTAGTGTCCGCGGCGTGTGGAAAGTGTGAGCGACGTGTGGTAGTATGTGCAGCGTGTGGGTAGTATCCGCGAAGTGTGGTAGTGTGTGCGGCGTGTGGTAGTATGTGCGACGTGTGGTAGTGTGTGCGACGTGTGGTAGTGTCCGCGCAGTGTGGTAGTGTGTGCGCCGTGTGGTAGTGTCCGCGGCGTGTGGTAGTGTTCGCTACGTGTGAGTAGTGTCCGCGGCGTGTGGTAGTGTGTGCGACGTTTGGTAGTGTCCGCACCGTGTGTTAGTGTGTGCGCCATGTGGTAGTGTCCGCGGCGTGTGGTAGTGTTCGCTCGTGTGGGTAGTGTCCGCGCCGTGTGGTAGTATCCGCGGCGTGTGGTAGTGTCCGCGGCGTGTGGTAGTGTTTGCGACGTGTGGGTAGTGTCCGCGGCGTGTGGTAGTGTTCGCTCGTGTGGGTAGTGTCCGCGCCGTGTGGTAGTGTGCGGCGGCGGCGTGTACCTATGTGGCGAGCGCGGGCTGCGCGTGGTCAGGCGGCGGCGGTTGCGCGGGCGGCGGCGGCGCGGCGTACTCCACCACCTCCTGGTAGATGAGCTGCTTCCACTGCTCCACCGTGTGCTCGCGCTCGTCCACCGAGTGGTCGTACGAGGCCGGCGCCGGCTGGGGGGGAGGGGGGGGAGTATTTCATTATACCATCTAAATATATATAACTCAAAGGTGACTGACTGACTGACATAGTGATCTATCAACGCACAGACCAAACCACTGGACGGATCGGGCTGAAATTGGCATGCAGGTAGATGTTATGACGTAGGCATCCGCTAAGACAGGATTTTGATTAATTCTACCCCCAAGGGGATAAAATAGGGGATGAAAGTTTGTATGAATCTTTGTCAATTAAATTCCACGCGGGCGAAGTCGCGGGCACAGCTAGTTTAAATATATTCGTTAAACGCACATCGTATCGGCGTTGACCGCGTCAAGAGGAGACTACTTAGCATTCAATGTTATTAATTATTTGAATTTTAATTGGACGACCGATTGGCACAGTGGTTTGAGCGTAAGCCATTTGGCTCACTGCCCCGGGTGGTTGTGGTTTCGATTCCCACCGGGACAAATTTCGGAAATGGCCTTTTCGTAATTTGCCCTGGTCTGGGTGTCACTTGGATCGCCCCGTACAAGCGTTGCGTAGTTTGGGACCATACAGTTGGTGTGTCAGTCTGGCGATATTTAGTTATTATTTAATTTCATTACGTAACTCGTCTGATTGACCGCGCTCGCCTGGCGGTAATTATTTTATAAAGCTCATCGATTCGCAATGCTATTGCGCCTAACGCATGTATAACGTCCTTTTAATCGTCGCTCGTCTGTTTAAGGCGATGGGAACGTAAGCAGTGTGTCGTACTGACCGCGTTGACCTCCCCCTCGTCGTACCACACGTTGATGTAGGGGTGCAGCAGCGCCTCGTCCACGGAGATGCGCCGCTCGGGGTCGATGACCAGCATGCGCGACAGCAGGTCGCGCGCCTGCGACGCCTGGACACACCATTATATTACAATTATATATTATAGTTCTGTGGCGACCTCACATTCACGACGCCGACAGAAGATGGCGCTGAATGCGGCGCCTCATACAATGAACGGATTCTTCATAGAAAAACTGAATCACGATATTAAGAATCGCAAGCATCGTGATTATATATATACAAGAGTGGGGCAAATCGGCCGCCCCGCCAAGCATAAAACCCGGCTGACTGGAAGATCTACCCTTTTCCGCCAATGTTCTGATTCGATCCTTACTGTGCCTAGCTTCATTATGCGAGCATTCCACCCACCGCAATTTCTTGGTAGAATTAAATAAATATCTAATCAAATAGCAAGCAAAACGAGGGACTGGCAACACTACGTCATAAAAATAAATTTGGCGCCAAAAAAGATAATGTTGCCACGATAATCGATCGCTCATGGTACAGTCAACAAACTCGACGCTTGATCACCTTAGGGTTGCATTTTGTATGCAGTGACCAGCAGCCACATGCGACTAGCATGGTCATAAAAACAATTAAAACAATGGCTTTCTGAAAAAGATTTTTTGTCTCAAATGACGCTTTTCATCTCATTGGACAACAACATATTGGGCGAGGCATCCTATGACTACTGCCTGCAAGGAAAAAGTGTTAAAAATTCATCAAGCGTCAACTTTGTTGATGGTACATAGTACATTGTATATTTTGGAAAAAAAGGAGATAGATGTTTGAAGGTCACCTTGAGCCGGTTGTGTTCATTGCTGTCGCTGGGGAAGAGTATGTCCGGGAAGAGTCGCTCGAACGTGTACCCGGAGTACCGCGGCCGGTTCTCCACGTAGTTGCGCACGGTTGGCTGAAGCCGCGCCATGAACGCCGCCGACGGCGTGCCCAGTTGCTCTGCGACAGGTACACAGTTGGATAACAGGCAGATTTTTTTAAAACTAAAATAGAACGGCCAGAGGCCAACTACACTAATTAAGGCTAAAGCGCCCATCTGGCCCGCGAAGTTCAAATTTTTTGAGGTTTTTCAGAATTTTTTCAAAATCTGACAATAATAAAAGGCACATTTTGTAAATCGCGACCAAGACCGTGTGCAGTGCATTTATTAATATATCCAACTTACTCTAAAACATTTCAAGAACGACAGCTATCCAGATAATCTGGCAATTTTTGTTTATTTAGTGATTAATTAGTATCATATCCACCGTGATAATATTTAGATTAAAATAAATGTATTAATAAACGCACTGCATACTGTGTTTGTCGCAAATCACAAAATGTTGTCTTAAATGTTTTCAGATTTTGGATAAACTATAAAAATACTCGAAAATTTTGAATTTCGCGGGCTACACAGGCGCCTTCACCTTAACTACTTAACTAAACCTAAATACAAGCATACTAACCTAAACCTCAAACATACCAACAAAATCTCATGTATGCCATTTCTTATTGAAGAGCATGGCGTGTCAATTTACGTCACATAATGTAAGCTAATAGGCCAATCGACGGTAACAGCGTCGCGGCAAAATTATTTTCGTATTGACTTAACTCGCATTTGAAATATTGATAAGTAATGCAAGCCTCGCACCTCTGGGTTTTTTGAAATCTATGTGCGAATCATAATTTCTATATGATTATCACTTGCTTATGGTGAAGGAAAATATCGTGAGGAAACCTGCATGTCTTAGAAAAATGACATGTGAAATCCGCCAACCTATAATCCTCTCGTAGTGAGGGGAGGTCCGTGTCCAGGAGTGGGACGTCGAAAGGGCAACATTATAATTATTAATGCATGGCAATATTCGCCACAATGACGTTAGTCTATTGATTTTGAAACGAGTTTCACCGCTGTTGAAATATATAGTTTAATGCATCAACTTTATGTCTGTTGTAGTGTTGTTAGCTCACCAATGATCTTGTTCCACTGGTCGATGTGGTCGGTCCCGGGGAACAGCACGCCGCCGCGGATCATCTCGCCCATGATGCAGCCCACGGACCAGATGTCCACGTTCTCCGTGTAACCCATGCCTAAGATTACCTGCAAACACACAAACAATCGAGCGTGAATTCATTCCAAATTCAAACAAAGTAATATATTTTTTTATAGTTAGATTTCTCGGCCCTGGGTACAAGCCCTTTTGAGTCTATCAATTTAACAAAGTAATATGTATTTATGTTTTGCCAGTTTATTTAAGTAGTGGCTGGGAATGGCTGGCTTTTTACCCGGCCACGGAAAAGCCAAAGGGAAGGAAAATATACCAAGCGACTGAAAATCCATTTTAAACCTACCATATTTCAGCGTTCATGAATACTTCTGGTAGCACTTTCTATCAGCAGTTCTGAATATAATTATTGTAATTCGGGTTATAGTGTTTTAAACGTTTTTACTTGTTATTTTTTAATCTAAGGGGTCCATCACTTTCTGATAAGGATAGGGGTTTTCATAATAATTACCATGATTACAACCGATCAAGGATTGTTACTAAGAGTCTGGCAACACTCCGATTCTGTTCCTCTTTGGTAGGCTCCAGGGGGATGTAACCAGGGCCGTTAAACTATTTAAAAATAAAGTTCCTGTTCTTCGATGACCGCTTGGCGCAGTGGTTCGAGCGTAGGCCGCTCGGCTCACTGCACATGGTTATAGCGGGTTCGATTCCCGCTGGGGTAAATTTCGGAAATTGCGTTTTCGTAATTTCCCCTGGTCTGGGTGTCACTGGGATCGCCCCCAGTCCATTGTACGGTAACCTTAGTACAAGCGTTGCTTAGTTCGGGACCATACAGTTGGTGTGTTCGTCTGGCGATATTTATTTATTTATTTGTTTGGTTCTTACCTCGGGCGCCCTGTAGTACCTGGTGACGACATAGGGCGTCATCATGAAGGTGGTGCCGGCAGTGCGCGCCAGCCCGAAGTCCAGGATCTTCAGCGTGCAGTCGCTCTTCACCACTATATTGGACGGCTTCAGGTCCTGCACCAGCGGATTACAACATTATCAGCATCAGTAGTAAGTGTAGTAAGTAGCAGTGATACTACTCTGAAGAGCAATCTAAGTTTATTGTAGTTATTTTTATTAGTGAAGATCTGTCGGACGGTCGTGTGAACCCAAGTTAGTTTAATTTTTATTCATGTTAGTAAACCATTACTGCTTGCTTGGATGGCGGCGTTACTTGGATGTGTGTAAACTTTTCTACCGCTTTTCAGACTTGTACTGATTTTAATTATTCAAGTTTATGGTGTTATTTAAGTAAGCGCCATATTTATATATATAATTTATGGGTTATTATGTTTTTGTAACGAGATAAACGATATCGTTACTAGTAAAATAATTAAATTCACTCACCCGATGAATAATCCCAGCGAGATGCAAGTGCTTGATGCCGCACAGCATCTGGTATAGCAGGTAGCTCATCCGTTCGTGGTCCAGGTCCATCTGGATCACCTGGCAGAGGTTCGCGTCCATCAGCTCCATCACCAGGTACACATCCTGGAACTCCTCGAGGCTCTTCTGAGGCGTGAACGCATTTAGTAGTCCGATTATCTGGAAATACGAGTTGAAGTTAGAGAAGTTTGCTTTGGACTTTGTCACCAAAATTCCACCTGTAATAAAAATATAACAAAGATAATATGTATGCTAGGTCAGGTGGGTTGTGATAACGTTGCGTAATTAAGTAACGCTTCTTTTCATACAACATGCGATTGTCTAAATTACAAAACAAAATCAGATTAGTAAGCATTTATAGTTAGCAAATAGTCTTAAAACTGTTAATAGATACATTAGTCCCACTATGGGCGCCAACTTAATTTTAAAAGCGTAACTAGAAAATAACACCTTTGGCGTTATAGGTACTCGTATAGTTTCGAGTTTGATTAACTTTATTCTTACTATTAATGATTTTAACTTACATTTTTATGATTTACGAGTTTCATTAGCTTGAATTCGCGGTACGCGCGCTTCGCATGTGTGACATTCTGGAACGGCCGCGACAATTTCTTGATGGCCACGTTCTGTTGTGTCACCGTGTCGTACGCGGCGCTGCAACGAAATACATTAACTATGAATCAAGAAAGCACGCAATGGATGACGATCATTGAGATATTACACGTAAACTAAATCTGTAATGAGTCCCATTTTAACATAGGTTTTATTATATAATGCAATTCTTCGTAGGAAGCCATGCATATTACCGGTAAAATCAATGTTGTATAATATATTAATTAATGGTCAGCGTGGTTAATAATGCTTCATAAATAGGGGGAAAATGAATTTGTAAACATACGGGTTGTTAGTGTCCACTACACGTAACATATTAGTCACATTATGGCTTCAAAGGCGGAAGGTCGGATTATACCCTGATTGACTAACAGCAGCTGCCACGGGAAGTCGCAGGTTCGATAACGAAGCTACTTTTATTTAGCGATGTCAGTTAATTCTCGGTATATCCAATCTTCTGCCTCCAATGCAGCCTATTCCCTTCTCCGTCAATTTATTTACATCCGAATAGGAGTTTCCGTTCTTTCATACTTAAATATTTTATATTTGTATGTTATAATAGATTTTGAAAAATGTATTATTTTGTTCCGTGAGTAGATTTTTATAAAAATAACAGTTTGAATGGGCTTAAAAATGAACGTAAAACAAGTAAAAATTCCCATGACAAGATCAAGTCTCAAATTTTCCGCAAAACGTCTCGAAACACAAAAGTGACAGTTGCAGGGCTGTGTTTAGTTATTAGTTCCTAAAACCAAAAGCGAGCGAAAACATAACCGAGCGCCATGTTGGCAAGGCAAGATGGCGTCGCGGTCCTTACCACACCATTCCCTGCGCGCCCGCGCCGCGGCTCACGAGTTCCGTGTACCGAGTGGGTACCGTGAACACCGTGTCACCGAGTGTGACCGAGTAAAACTGAACCATCGCTAACCGGCTAACATTCACTACTGGATCAGCTAAAAGAGAAACATAATAAATTGGTGTATCGTGTTCAAGCCGCTACTGTGTACTTGTGTTGGTAATAGTGTGGTATAGTGCGTTTATTACATGCATCTCTGCGTGCGGTGGGTGATGCATTGGAAATCGAAGGTCTAATTCTCAGCAAGGTTTCTTTCGAAAGCAGTGGACGCATCAAGCTGGGTCCTCGATATAAATCGATGATAACATCGTGTCGTATTCGTGGTAATGACATGCAACGCGTTACGAATGCGATACCACTCAACCTTGATTTATAAACGTGTGGTACCTGGCTAGAAATGCCCCGCGTAGAAGGAGTGGGAAAGATTAGTTCTTATTATCAAGGTGTAAATATGGATATGTAGGTAGTTCGAAATTGAAACCTAATAAATTACCGATTAGTAATTAGGTTAACTAGCCTGTCACGCACACCTTTAGCCAGTCGTTCCACCAATGCTATAGAAAGTGAATTCTGTCGCCTCATGGATCGAGAACTTTAGCACGAATGGCTATATCCGTGCTGCGACTATCGATTTATTGTCCCTACATTTTTAGCAGAGGCAGTGCGACATTGTAGAAGCACAAGTTTGCAAATACAAGCTGCTAAAAGTGCTGTGCTAGAAACATTTGGCATTAACTTTGTTTATTTACCTAGTATCAAAAATTACGGATTAGTGAACTTAATGAAATAATTAGTAGCGCCACTTACAATCAGTGCGTTCTTTTAATATTTTGCAAATATTCTTCGCTAACGAGAACTTCAATTTATCGCTCGGGGATAGGAATGGAAATTGGATATGATAATGATGACGCTCGAAGTGAAGTGGATCAGATCGCGAGCTTTAATTAATATGCGGAGCGAATCAGTGCTAGTCGGAAGGACTGCGTGCAATATTTCTTCGAGCAATAGAGGCGCATTTCGAAAGCTGTTCTTATTAATGTATTGCATTTCCATCGAGTGAAACTATGTGCTTACTATGAAATTGTTATAATTATAATGAATGTTGACCAGACCTCGTAAAATCAGGTGAGAAAAAAATCTCATCTTTGCTTTATAGTTAGAATTTAAGGTTGCTTATGATTGTAGCATTGGTAAGTTAGATGATAAAAATCAATTTACAATTAGTGTATTTTCACAATGCACCGTAAAAAATTCATGCTTATCTGAAACTGTGTAGAGTTATGTAAATTGAGCACTGTATATGAGAGCATAAAGGTATATAAATTGTAGTAATACTCCAAGGCCCCGATATTTGGAGAATGATATAAATACGAGTCGTCTGATATATTATATAAAACAAAGTATATTAAATGAGACAACTGATATAGACAAATTACGAGAAAAATACAAATAAAATTGATGCAAAATAAGACTGTACATATACCTAGGTTCCACGAGTTTTAACATTCTGTAATAGACTCATAATATAATTTGTTAAATATGTACTTACTTGTTCATCTGACGCCTAACAGAGCTATATAAAAGCAAGGAATTCCTGTACTTGTATAGCTTCCTTCTATTCGGTCAGGTTTTCCATCAATAGTACAATGGAACTGCACTGACTAAATTGAGTAGTCGCCGAATAGCCCTCGCTTAACATTTCCCAGGGTTGTCAACTCACCATACTATTCCCTGCGCGCCGGATCCGATGGGCTTTAGGTTCTGGTAGCGCTTGAGGATGGTGAACCGCGTGTCGCCGACCTCGACGGTATAGAAGTGAGGGTGGCGCGGCGGGGCCGACATGGCGGAGGCTGGAGGCGCCGCGTGGGGCATGGACCACCCCTACCTGGGAACAAACAATTGCAACTCTATGGTATATCCATGGAATAGCGACCTGCTCAACTTTTGCTTATAGAAGATAAATTAAACTGACGCTGTATGCCCCAGAACTTGATAATCGCCAGGCTGTAGGACAAGTACTTACTTTTCAAAAATGTCTTTATAGAGTGAGCGAACGGTGTCCATATATTGCGTGTGCGCGTGTTATTGTCGGCCTACACAAGCTCGGAGCGCCACACGTCACGGGTATCACAGGATCAGTCTTGGAACCGTTTGGAAGACTACACTACGCCGATTACGTCTGTTGACAAATTTAAACTGTGTTTAATAATCACGGTTATAAAATAAAGTTTACGCTCCACGTGGGACTTAATCAATTGAGTTTTGGCACCCAACATGGGACCAGTACTTAACCAAAAAGTAAATTATTCTAGCTTCAAGTATTAACAATGGGTTTGCAAGCTCTATTACAAAAGGTTTGTCTGTATCTGCTGGCTAACAAAACACCGGGGTTGACGGCTCACTGAATGGGTATTACAAGCTGTACACAATACACAAGTATAAATTAGATGTCACCGCAGTTTGTCAAGAATTCTTGTGGAGATCCTTCCATTGAAGGAATCTAAACTTGCGCGATTGGAGCGAATAGTGGGAACATTTCATTAAATATTATTTCGCCACTTTAGAATTGAAAGCCACATGATGAATGTAATATTTAAGTACTTATATATATATATTACTTATTTACGGTTCCATTGACAAGCGTTTAAATCACATATAAATATATACATTCGAAGTAGTATTATTATAGCCCATGAGGTAATTATCTATACAAATAAATAAATAAACTTCACTAAATGCATATGAAAGTACATACGACATCCATAGCAAAAACGCGATTTAAAAAAGAATTGACTGTCTGTCTGTCTGTATGTTTGTTCCGGGTAATCTCCGAAAAGGCTGGACCGAATTTGACGGAATTTTCACTGGCAGATAGCTGATGTTATAAGTAGTAACTTAGGCTACTTTTATTTTAGAAAAAAATGGGTCCTGTCGCGCGGGCTCAGAACGCGGGAGCGGGGTTTTTTGTTAAATTATTTTTTTGTTAAGTTAAATACCACGCGGACGAAGTCGCGGGCTCAGCTAGTATTTCAATATTTATTCAAAATAGTGATCTAGACTATGTTTCAAAGTATAGGCCAAAAGTATAAGCCAAAATAGTTATAGTTATAGCTTATAGCCCTATATAAGTTACCCGTCTGTTTGTCTGCGAATTCGCACAATAAACCGTAGTGATGTCTGCGATGGATTTATGCAAAGGTTTATTAAGATTTCGTGTATAGTGGACAAGATTAAATGAGAAATGTCGATGGGAACATCTTCAAGATTATGAAGCGGTCGTTCACTTGTTTAAAAACTTTTTAAAGGTTATTTAAAGAAGTATCTACAATTAATCTACGTATTAATTAATATATAATTAGTGTAGTCGGTAAGAATAGCAATAATATTGAAAACGGTGTAACAAACTTAATTCCAAATAGGAAAGGCCTCAACGACACCATTAAACGGATTAGTATAAAGTCGAAATTTGTAAACCACTGAGCCTTATCTCGAGTTGCGTCGACTATCTTCTGAAGTAGTTAAATCTAGCGATTAACAGTAATTGCTTCGAGCATTTCTAAACGTAACTTTAGCAATTAAGACCTCGTAAATGTTTGTACTTAGCACGAAGTATTTTGAATTGAATCTTCAATTTTTAAATGCGTTTAGTTTATGAATTATTATTATGATGTTTCGTCACTATCTCTACCCTCATTATCATGTGATAGTAATATTAAATTCCATATTATTTTAAATAAGTACTAAAAGATGTTATATTTTAGAATTTTCCTATGAAAAATCTTCACTTCTTTTTTCATAATTAAAGATATTAATTTTATTAAAGAAATAAACATAAGATAATTAACCCGTAACATAAAATTGTATGCTGCGTCACAGGAGTGCGACTTGACTCGCTCCAATTACTCGCCACTAGCACTCGACACAAATCCCGCCACTCCGCTGGCACTGTAGCGGTAAGAATTGTGCTTTCAAGTCACACAACCGCTTCATGGTTTTGTAGAAACAATAAAAGTACCTAGTATCTTTGTAACGAAGATATTTAGGTTTTTTTTTTAATGACTTAATGTGTTTGATAAAAGAAGTCCTTTATCAAAGCCTAATGTTGTTGCCCACATTGAATATTTACGTAATTATCTTTATTTGAAATTTATAAATACACGAAAGTGTGTTGAAAGAATCGGTGGTTTCCAATCTAGATAAGTGTCGGAAACTTCTATAAAAGCGCTATGAGTAAACTTCAATGTTGCGATTCAGAATTATATAAAAAAGTGGCATCTTTCTCCTCAACGAAATTGGTCAGAGCCGTCTATTAAAGCGATGTCTAAAGCCTCGGTTAAAGGTTAAAGCATTATAGTAATTCTATAAGCAACTGCTGGATATAACCTCTGAATAATTGATGGCAGTCAGTCAGTTCTCGCCGATGTTGCGTGCACATTTCTCATCGCTCAGCTCCGAAGGCGGGCGGAGTAAACGGACACTTGGGAGCGGAAATCACGACCAATCATATAAATGGTTTAGACGGGTTTGTGATTGGTGGAACGTGGCAGAGGTGCTGAGAGTCCGAATTTGATGTAAGGTGGGAATAGATTTGTATTTGAATTAACATTTTAAGAATTTTCGGGGACGACTAACCGTATTTAAGTGGTATAGCTGGATTTTTAAATCAACAGCCCATTTGTGAACCAATAGTTCTGAATACAGGTAAGTTACCAATGCATTTTGTAATGCACGTGAATGCATGAATTCCCAGTCACGCAGCATCTAAACTGGCATACAACTGGCAGTGGCACACCACTGGCTCGGTTTTATCGCTGGCACGTTGCCAGGTGCTAGCCGCGCCTGTTTGTTTCCGCGCGTAATGTGGTTTACAGGCATAACGCGGCGATAAGTTCCGGTATGAATTGTAAATATTTGGGCTTGCCTTGCCTTGTAATAAACTTTTAGGCAGTTTGAACTTTATGTTGTAAGCGCCAATGTTTTTTTTCCTTTGGTCAAATACCTAAAACCGCATGCAGTAAAATTGAATTGAAAAACTTTTTTTTTATTCATGTTTACTGTTATGTCACTACAACTGGGACTTGTAAATAGCTCGTAAACTATTTGTCCACTGCTATTGACTATGTATAAGCCACCAGGCGCCTCTAATTCGTAATCTCGCAGCCATAAACTAACGTTCCAGAGTAACTCGCCGGGATCGTCCTGGGAAATGAATGCAAAATGCACTGCGGGCAGGACAAATTAGTATTTCAAGTTTGAGCGTTGAAACCGTAAAGTTAAGGTTTATATCCCAATGTGTACAGTGAGATTTTCATTTGCCGGATGTAAACTCGACGCTTTTACTTGAAAATTTCATAAAGGGAACTAGCTGCTTATAAAATTCCGAGGTTCGAAAGCAATTAAAAAAAATCACATGGGCAAAATAAAGACGTTTGTAAATTTACACAACACGACGAGCTCAACATGCATTTGACAATTATACAGGGTTAATAGTAAAACTATAACAACCTTGCAACGCAATACAGTCCATTACTAACATCATAAGCAATAGTACATTGTTACATGAGTGGTGAAAGTTACTTATTTTGTCCCGAGACGGGGTTTCGAGTTCGAGGGACAAAATAAATCTTTCACCCGAGGTAAACACTGTGCTTTTCATTACGAATACAAGGAAAATAAAAATAAAAACAGGAATTGGCTAAAGAAATAATACAAGGAAGTATAAACAAAGTAGTAAGTTAAGTATTAATTCAAGAATATATTTTTTTAAATGACTTAATTATAATTTAGTTTCAACAATTTCTTTAAAATAACATAGATTTGGGCAAAATATTTAAAGATGAAAATGAAAAATAATGGCTAAATAATGAAGTTGGCCGGCCAACGAAAAAAAAAACAAAATAGGCGGCAATCCGATTTTTTTTTTTCGAGTTGTAGAGTATTGTTTATACTTCCTTGTATTGTTTCTTTAGCCAATTCCTGTTTTTATTTTTATTTTCCTTGTATTCGTAATGAAAAGCACAGTGTTTACCTCGGGTGAAAGATTTATTTTGTCCCTCGAACTATTAGCGCCCTCGCTACGCTCGGGCGCCCAACCCCGTCTCGGGACAAAATAAGTAACTTTCACCACTCATGTAACAATGTACTATTGTTGTATCACATAATACATTTATCAAAAACATAATAAGATTTCTATGTTCTATGTAACACATTTCAGTTCTTAACGCCCGCACTGCCGAATATCGCTACAAGGACACGTATGACGCAACGCACGCTTAGAGTTCGTAACACTTAGAACATTGAAATGTAATTTTTTTGTAGGAATCTGATGAATTATTAAAAGTTATAGAACAAAAGTTGTTGTATTGTGATCTTATAGGTTGTTTCAGGGTGTTTTCATTCCAACAGAAAATGTTCACAGGCCGTGTAGTAACTATAGCAATGGCCTTCAAACAGTGCCGTATAGCAAGAGTAGCAATTACTACGGCCCCCCCGCGAAATGGGTATGTTAGTTTCTTATCAAAATTATTCTATATTTCCAGAAAATCTCATCTCTGGCTTTTTGTACTTGCCCAGAGCCTAACAGCGCCTATAGTAATTTACTAAATGCCCACAAAATTGTAACCTATAGATGGCAAATGAACATATAGACTATTGATTTGTTTTTTTACCACTTTATACTTAAGAACCCATAGTAGATCAAGGGCTCTTTGAAATAATTTGTTACTGCCTAACTTAATCCGGTACTGCCTTCAAACAATTTAGTGGCAATTCGTTACCGCGAACACGGGGCTAATGGGGATACATCGATAGGATATCTTCATTTCATTAGTTTTCGATACAAATAATATTGCTTACAATTGTCTTGTTTTAAATATCAATTTGGTTTAATAGTTGCCTGAAGGCACTTTTTTATATAACAAAGTGGACTAACAAGCGTACGACCTGCCTAATATTAAGCGGTTACCGTAGCCTATGTATGCTTAAAAATACTTAAAATATAAAATGCATTGGCGGCACGTTGTCGATCTAAAGGGGAGTGGTATGGAGGAAGGGGAAAGAGGGGTTTGAGCTTCGAGCCTTCATTCATCGTACGAAATACGGCTATAATAGCTATTTTTACTTTACTAAGAGGGTGGAACTACCCGGTTCAAGCTACCAGGGCCCTAACCACGCTAGCTACT
The DNA here is from genome assembly GCA_918843915.1 of Notodonta ziczac. Taxonomy (NCBI): domain Eukaryota; kingdom Metazoa; phylum Arthropoda; class Insecta; order Lepidoptera; family Notodontidae; genus Notodonta; species Notodonta ziczac. The sequence goes on from OU974053.1 coordinate 717,303, forward strand.
CAAATCGTAACAGAAAAGCAAACGCTCGCGATTGCGTTTCAAACGCTCCGCTTTTGACGTTTTGTTGACACCATAACATATCAATGTCAGTAGAAATCGTGAAGCTCGTGTCAGCAAAACGTAAAAAGCGGAGCGTTTGAAACGCAATCGCGAGCGTTTGCTTTTCTATTACGATTTGAGTAGCTAGCGTGGTTAGGGCCCTGGTGTATGAGCTGTACATCGGGTACAGCTTGGCTCCAACGTCGCAAAATTAAAAAAAAACTATTTCTCCAGAAAAGTTTTAGTATTTCAATTTAGTTGGTTCAAAATAACTCCTGAACTATTTTTAGTTACAAGTTAAATATTCTCATTATATATAAAACTTTAAGCCGAGATTTAATATTCCAGACAAAGTAAGTTTCTTTGTACTTTGTAATTTTCTAAAGCCTTACAAATTGTAGTTACATAAGTACTGATAGTAAGCAAGCATGTCGGTACTTTTCTTTTTCAAAAACAATATTAGACCTCATTAGAGCAACTACTTATATTGAACCCACGCCTGTCTTGTAAATAAAATCTGGGCCAGACAATTAAAATCCCAGGCTATATCTAATCACGTACCTAATAAGGTTGTATTTACAACAGCACTCGGGCATCCTGGGATTTAGTTCAGAGACTAGCCTTATTTATTTGCAGACTTTAATTACTGGATGTAATTACTTAAAGATTAGACAGGTTTGCCGTTATATAAAGCACATTTAGGTCACGAAATGAGTAGAAAAATTGTCTTTATTTACATAAAATAATTAATAAATTAATTTATAAAAAAAATAATACATTAGATAATGGTAATATACATTACCTTTAATTAAGATTGTTTATTCAGCCCTCATGTATAAAATCCTTTCTACATAGTTGATCACTAAATACTAAATAGGGCAGGAGTTACTATTTATGGAGTCGCGAGACTATTGCTTGTAGCCGAAATACTTTTAAATTTTAATGAAATTAAATAAAGACCAGCATCAGTGCTAGTGTGCTAATCTATTTATCCACATCACAATGGGGGCTGACTTCTCTATGAATTCCCGGTTATCGCATCACAATGCACCGCGGATTCCACGCTTAGTCAAATGAAGTGAGTTTAATGAATAAACACCAAAGCACAAAATATAATTCGTAATCTAAACTACTGTCATGCTCATGACATAAGCTCAGAGTTCATTAGAATTTGTGATTAACTAGTTCAGCGCTAATTAATCTAGTTTAGACTAACTTGGGTAAAGTCGTTAAATTACGAATTTCTAACTAAGTTTGTGGGTATGGCTCATGACTAGTGTCTGGGCCACAAAGGGCAACGATGTGAGGCGTTAATTTCACTATCTATATTACACTTATTAAAAGCGTAGGTTACTTATTTGTGAAATATTAAGTGCAAATTCCTCTACTTACTGAAAACATGTAAGTATAGTTCCTACATTTACGCATATAATATATTTTTATGCTCATATAAAATTTAATGGTTTGTTGAAAAAATGCAGAAGTGTTTGAAATATGAAATGGAAGCGAGTATTAATAACCAACGAAGATAATAAAATGGCGCGTTGATACTAAAAAATGTTTAAGATTTTAATTAAAGTAAATGATCCAATTATAATAACAATAAACGGCCAATAAAACACTTACATCAAGCAAATTGGCCATCACGCGATCCTACTGAAATATTAGAAGGCGAATTCTCGCCAAAGAAAGCGGGTGGAAAAATGGCCGGCGGCATACCTCCTCCGTCCCGCCATTTATCACCGCCGTTTCGTTTGCTCCCACAATTTATTTTCCATTTTCAGCTCTGATCTCCATAAACTGGGCTGGCTTTAATGTATAAAATGACAGCGGTTTTTTGCTGAAAAGCCCGCAGTCAGTTCAACGAGAAATACATTTATTTACAACGTTTGAGAATGTTATGCCGGTGACAGATTTCAGCAGAATCACGAGTACCAATTGAAATTACATTGCTTTCATACAAAAATATCTAATAAATAAATAAAAAATAGTTGATTAGCTTGTCATTAATCATCGCTTTATAGTACTTATATTGTTTATGTTTATTACATAGAAACAGAACACAGTCTAATCTAATCTATTTTGTCGCTCTGCCATTAGTTCCATGGAACCCCGTTGTAATCAACGCTATTCATAATACCTCATTTCAACGTTGTGTAAAGCCAGCGTATTTAATAAAAGTCAGTGGTTATAGAGCCCTACCATTTATATTTCTGTTTTCAGGGTTCATTTTAAATGTTATAAGACTTTTTTGGAGCTATCGATGATTATCGAAGGTGTGCTCGGGGAGAAAGGGATTCGGTGACATATTTTGATTAATGGTTCGAGCCTAAAATGGTACTCCTTGGGTTCGAGTGTGATTGCTAGTAAAAATATATAAAGTTTAAAAAATGACTTTTCGGTTTGGAATTTCATATTATTTATTAAGGGATATAAAATAATGTATATGAACTTACCATAAGTCCTTTACATGCATTTTGTAGAAGAAAATCACAACTGTTTTTATTGTACACCATCTGGAACAATAATTGAGAACTGTTAAAAATATTTTTCCATCAAGATAACGTAAGTTCAATGAAAACAATGAGTAATATAATGAGCAGGTCCATATTTTATTCAAATTACCGTCGGAACACCCCGCCCCGGCGGCCGCTTTCCATTTGATACATTTACAACGGCGTTATTGTCGCAGATTACATCAAGTGACGCTAAAATAATGAGCATTGGACACGCAAATAAGTTTGGGTGAGACACGTCTATTGTTAGGAATGGAAGTATTTGATTTATCACCTTCGTAACCTTATGGTTGTAAGAATAATTTAAATTTTGCGAATATATTTACAAATATGATAGGTATATAAAATCAGCGCCATCTGTTATCGCAATTAAAAATTGCCCTCAAAAGTTACACAGTCGCACAGTCGTTACGTAATAAATTTGCAATGTTTGCTCAATACTGGCAATTTAATGAGTTAATGCTCAAATCTTGGCATATGAATCGCTTTCTTGGGACTGAGCTAAATTATTCAAGTTGTAATGACCAGGCAGAATTTCATTGTCTCTTGACCTACTGACTGAACTTATCATAAAGTATAAATACCAAATTTCATGTATAGAGTACTATTTCTGAAATATGGACACTGAAGCTACATCATAATACTATGGCGTAGCGCGTAGGTCGTAGCATTTGAATCTCGTAGCAAAAAATAATCGTAGTCACTATAATCTACGCTGACCTAAATCCTTCAGCGTATAAATCACTTGTGTAAATGTACATAACAATGCTTGTTTGTATCACTTTTGACATAGTGTAGAAAACCGAGTCTGGGATACGGGAACTAATGCCGAATCCTTATACGGTAAGTCGACTGAAATATGCATTATTATTCTACAGTTGTTCAATACTTTGTGCAAACAGGACGAATAAATCCTATTATCGGATTAAGAAAGCTCTAGAATTATATTACCAATGTGCAGAAAAATGCAATAAATATTTTTTGGGCTCAATTTAATGGCATGAAGCGTGAATAAGGCCTACATAAACTATTTCGTAGGCTGTTCGTAGTTTTATATCCCCTGTAGGCGGTTCAAAACTATGCGTGTCTCTCAAAAAGCGAGCACCATTTCAGCTACAAATCGTGTGTACATGGAAACGCCACCACCCAACGCTGTTGACCTATAAGCCCCGAGCCCCGAGGGTGGCGGGCTCGGCATTCATGGGCTTGTTGTTGAAGTGTGACGTAGCCGCCGGTCGCGGAGCCTCCGGGAAATTGCCACTTCTTTTTTATTAATATGTGAGAGAAGACTCTGGCACCAAAAGAAACTGGCAATAAGTATATGTGATATTTTTGTCTTGTTTAAAAACAAGGCCAAAACATGTAAAATATTTTCAACATAAGCATCTTACGGAAGTTGAGCTATTATATAGTAGCTATTGTGACATCTGGGTTTTAATTAATAAATCATATTGCTTGGTAATATTAGGTTTATTATAATAATTTTATAAATACAACTTATTACAACGGTAACCCGGTTGTCACTGCCAGCGCACAGCAGTTCTTTCCATTTCAAAACAATATTTTTTTCTTAAATTTATGATTTTCTCGTCGGCCAGGAACGCCTATCGCTACTGGCCAGTGCGCCGACATGGACCTTACACTATTAAAGCTGCTATAGGAGCCCAATCCCCCCACGCCTTCCCGTTCTTCTGTCCTGCTCCCTTTCAGGTCAGCAATGTACGAGTAATACCTTTGGTATGACAAGCATGTATAAGCTATGGTAACTGCTTAACACCATGGGGGTCGTAAGCTTCTTTGCTGACTTTGATATGTACAGAATAAATGTTCGCGTTGGTATTCAGATTCTCGAGTATTTACAACAAATATTTCAATTTGCTTGCCGTTCAGTGGCTTTCATAAAGGAACGCCTGAAAGAAAACAGTAACACAATAAACCACCCTCCCAATCATTGTATAGAATCAATTTTTCATTCTATATACTAACGTACTGAGCCGTATGTACGCCGTAAATCTATTTGCGTTTCTTTCAGCCGCTCACTGAAGGTCTTTTCAGTGGCTCTGAGCCTGAGATTAATGCAAACATCGCTTTTAGAGGGATGTAGGAGGGAAAATAATGTTTGTTCAAAAGGATGGTTTTCCCAGTTTCAGAAATAGTTTTGGAAGGATGAAGACTGACGTTGACTGAAGATAAAGATAGAGTTTTATGTCAGTATATTCAATTAATAACCGTAGTTTAAAGTAATCGATTGATTGGTTACATTTAGTTTTCGCTTGGTTCCATAATAATCTTTATAGAATGGACATGATGAATAATATGTAATTTAGTTTGCTTTTTATATTAACTCACAAGTGACAATTGTTGAAACACCTATCTATACAAATTATTGTCTCACGTCTATGTGCATCTGTTTGTATGCCTTGCTGGTAAAATGTATTTACAATTAAAATGGGTAAAATAGAAAATAGACACCAGCAAACAGCGATTATTCATAAATTCCAATAAACTTTATTTTAGATAATTAAATTTTAGTGTAGTTTGTACCGAAATAATTGGCGCACCATTATCTAGGTGTGCAAAGTAAAGACTTGTGCCACAGTAGCTATCCTACTAATATTATAAACTAGCTGTGCCCCCCGACTTCGTCCGCGTAGTATTTAACGTAACAAAAATTTCGGGATTATCGGGATAAAAAGTATCCTATATGTTAATCCCGGTTATAAACTATCTGTGTTCCAAATTTCATCCAAATCCGTTCAGTAGTTTTTGCGTGAAGGAGTAACAAACATACATACATTCATACATACATACATACATCCACACTCACAAACTTTCACATTTATAATATTAGTAGGATGCGAAAGTTTGTGAGTGGGGATGTTTGTTACTCTTTCAGGCAAAAACTACTGAACGGATTTAGATGAAATTTGGAACACAGATAGTTTATAACCGGGATTAACACATAGGATACTTTTTATCCCGATAAACCCGAAATTTTTGTTAAGGTAAATACTACGCGGACGAAGTCGGTGGGCACAGCTAGTAACTCTATATAAGTATGTGAGATAACAGTAATTTCCTCAGAGACACGCTGCCACAGGGCAGTCTGTGTTGGAAAAACAAAAGGCGACAGAAATATTAGTGATTGCGAGTCCTGCTATCATAAATCAAGTGATTTATGAGCCGAGAGAGATTTATGCCTCCAGTGTTAAATTTTTCCATAATCTTTTCTTATTCGCGCGAAACGAATACATTTTTTTAATGACAGAATTTATTACTGAATTTCCCACAATGATCAATGTATAAGTATTTTAATTCAAATTTTATATATTGATCGCGGGGATAGATCAAATAAAGGCACAAAAGTGCCCTCAGAACTGGTTCGGTAGCTATAAGAATTAATTTACGAAAATGCATTTACGACGGCTACACAAAGATTACACATCCTCACCCAAAGTTAGTTCCAAACAGCACATTTATTTGTAGAATGGACCTTTTACCACTGGCTCCTTGGTTGATTTTGAAAGCCTTTAAAATCTTGAAGAATATCCATGCCCGTTCATCCCCTATTCAGCTAGCACCACCCTTGCTGACGAGAGGCGAGCTGGACCACCCCACGCCCCTACTGGCTCTGTATAAATTATCATAATGAGCCCAAGAAGAATTTTACGAGCACAAACTGCTCGGCTGAGGTATAGCCTTTAAACTCGCTGCGATAGTATACATATTTGAGATGAATAAAGATGAAATACGTCTCTTTAGAAAATACTTCATTGTATATATGGATTGCAATGTAGTATTTAGTCATTAAACTTCAATTAATATTAATAATATTAATACAATGCCAATGACCGCCGCTGCTGTGGTCTACCCAGAAGGAGGCTAGCTACGTCCAAGAATAACTAAAATGAAATTAAAAATTTCCGTCTAACGTAGTAGTAATATAAAATAAGGAATATCTCATCACATAGCGACGTGCTAACATTTCCTCGGCAGTCTGTAAAAACCTATTATGCAAAGTGTTAACACTTTGGGTCATTACCCCCTCTTGCCTAGCAGGGTTCACAGATTTAGCAAAAATACAGTAATCCCTTCAACGGTAAGCCCGACGCCGCCTGCAATTTTCCTGACATCATAAGCCGCCTGCGCTGTCGTAATTTGCGAGGTTTATAAGAAAATATATATTTAAATTTACGAAAATTGTTTTGAGCATTCATGTAACGAAATATATTTAAGTAAGTACATGGTAGGTACCTATATACCGGACTAGGACCATAACAGGCTTGAAACTGGAACCCATGTATGTACATTTCGCTCAATTAGCATTTTGCAATATAAACCTATAATTTTGCTTATGGATAAAAAAACTGCTGTAACTATAAGGTCTTTCACCATATTAATTATTATGCAAGAAAAATATTATTTAAATTTTATAACCTCTCTCAACCCTAGTTCTAAGGGACGTCATAGGTTGTCGCTGGATGTTCTATTTTCAGAGCATTAACGGGTTCATTTGCGATGCATTAGGTCCTCGCGCCCCGTTGAGCTTGATGCTTAGCTACGAAATAATATTAGGCTTCTTTAAGGCGTAATTTAGTTTACGCCTAACTTTGACATCATTTTCTCAGCTACAAATTCTATAACTTGGATTGGAGGATTTTAAAGTTTCTTTTCAGTTTCGTTGTACAAAGGAGATTTTTCTATAAAATGTATACTTAAATTAACACCGAAAATACTTTTAAGTTTGTTAATAAACTGTGTTTCTTGAAAGTCAAACATTAAAATCATTAATTTGTTCATGATATTTACTACTTGACGTATATTAATTAAAAGTAATCCTATCATATGTAAATCAAAGGCCACTAATTGGCTTCCAATGTTGGCCTACCAGTTGGCCGTCCGTCATCCAACCCTCCCGCTGCACACGCCGTCTACAGGACACCCATCTATATGCAAATTGTCAATTAACCGACGCGGTCCCGAATACATCGGGACGAATTAACCCGTGCAACGCTGACTGCGACGGGGCTCATGTCGTGGGATTTATTTATTTCGACAGGATTCTTTGTTATGCATTTGTAAATTGGTTTGCCGAAACAGCGAAGTAAATCTATTTCAACTAGAAGAACATATATGTTCAGGATAAAGTAGTTAGACAGATTTTCACGCCTGTTTTGCACTAAAGAAACATTTAACGCGACAAAAAACAGAGAAAACATGTGTTGATTTGAATGTCACATAGGGTAGGGATAATAGTAAGGGAATGCCTGACGTTGCTTGCAAAGATCACCTATCTCAAATTCGAGTTTGTGGCCGTCTGTTGAGGCTGTCCAAGAGACTACTTAAATATTATTTTTATATAATTTATCTTTGCGGAATAAAAAATGTGGTTTTTATACTTAATTAATTTGATTGCGAATCTGATTCAGGAGAGGGCTCTTATAAAACACGCGGCGTTTCCCCAATCAATGAGGTTACTCAGCGGGAAACGGTGATTTAAAACTTCTGGTTGAGTTAGATGTAATCTAGAGCACTCGGAGCGTCCGCCAAGATTATAAGTTTAAGCTAAATGAACGTAAAGTTGGGCATTCAAGTGCAACGCTGCAATGTTTGTGGTGAAATTATTTTGTGTATAAAAATAATTCCACCACACCGCGGGTGCAGGTCTTGGTACAGCGCGGCGTACATCTTGCGATGGAGTCGTCATTGGCGAACTAAAAGGAGTGGTCAGTCTATGGTCGCCTCTCCCACCATCCGAAATATTCGTAAATTTGGGGACTAACGCAGCCGGATTATGGGATAATGCATTTGCTCGTCCCGTGCTTGTGGATATATTTTCTCAATTTGAAAAATGATTTACCTCAAATCTTTTTTGCAAGAATGATGTGAATTTGTTAACTTGGACTTAAAATAAGGCTTTATTTAGTCCTTTCATAAATTGTATTAAGAATATCGAATCTTTCTTAATATTTGCTTTATTAGCCAGCTCAGATATATGATAAAAATATTCGTTCAACCCTTTTTGGTCCTGTCTGGCGTTATAAAATAGTTCCGAATAGTCACACTGTACACAGTTCAATTGAGGTCCCGCAGGCAAACCAGGTATTAATGTATCCAGTATGGACAAGACTTACATGATGGTTCCCCTCTGCCAAGGTATAAGACCAAGACCAAGACCAAGTCTAACACGTTTATAAAAACTGTTTACGGAATCGATTTTATCAAAGTCAACATCGTTTTCGCGGTGTAAGGAGCTCCGTAAAAAATGCCAACCTGTGTTGTTAACCTGTGCAAGAAAAGGTCAAACACCTATAATCTACAAAAATACGCAGTAACGTTTCATATGTAAGTGTTTTTGGTGTAAATAATCCCTTATTTCTAACAAAATAATTAAAATATAAAATGTCATAAAAATCGATAAATAAACATTATCGATTAAACAATCGAGTACGAAATAATTGAAAAGTGTAGTATGGTATCTCGAGTTCGCCATTTTGAATAGTGTTGCGGCAGTGATAAATTTATGATTGTGGACGTGTATCGATAAAATTATTATTTTTTTAGTTTTTATTATATTTTATTTGAAATTATATATAGTAAAAATATAATTACTTATGGTTATTTTTTAACTTATCATTATTCCACTATTTTTCCAGATTTCCCAAAGACCCTCAATTAAAACCAAATGGGAAAAATCTTGCAATAGAAAGTGGGGTTGGGAACCTACTCGCACAAGTATTATTTGTTCAGTACACTTTGATTCGTCGCAATTCCAATGTTTATCTACTTAATAAACGACGAAAAAGTAGTAGATAATGTCGTACCAATATTATTTTTTAGCTGATGCCGTAAGTATTTTATTTATAGTTCTACTGACGTGTTTCTAAAAAAGTATTTCACTGATATACACACGTGAAGTATATATATTAGTGATGCAGTAGAAGTTTCACCTTGTATATTGTCGTAAAATATTATTTATTTTAAATACTTCATTACACATCGAGGGATTTTTTCAAAGTAATGCATAAACGATAAATCATCGTACTGTCTAAGATACCATAATATACAAAATAATTCATATTTTGTATTAGATGAAGAAATGCACACGTCTATGCAATATTTTTGTGATGATGAGCAAGTAAAACTATCGATATATCTAATTAGAAATATCGATATTGGTTTCTCCCTATTGCACTTAGTGTCTTACACTCGTAAATTCTTGCGTGTTGACGTATTTGACCGATTAGTGTGCGTAAAAGTTACTAGTGTTGAATATTTATTTAAGTGTGCATTCATAATAACACAATTTTTTTCTTAGTAATTGTGCATCATTTCTTTGTAGTGGTTACCTCGTCCCCCCCAAAATCTGACAGAATTTTTTGTTAGTAAAATGAAGCACGTCACGCCTCCTTTAGTTAACACCTCTCTGATCCAGCCAAATGGTACAGGTCGAGGATAATTTAATCTGGGCGGTAAACCTAGTAGTCAAATACAAAATGCATTTCGATACCGCGTACAATTTCGTGGCAGCGACATCTATCGCGACATATATAACTAATTATAGTAAATGAACGTTTCATGCCTATACACACACCCTTCGAATTCTTCCCTCAATGTATTTATCACCTCCTCAAAGGTTTTGCAGGAATCATTAATTGTTCGGATAAAATATAAGGCGTTGTATTTTAAAAATGATGGCAACAAAAGTAATTGTCTTCAGGACTGGTGCATTTTTTAAATACGACAACCGCCTGGAATTGTTCTAAAAACTCCACCACTGATTCATCAAAATAGCCGATTACTAGTTACTAGTAGCCGAGTTACTAGTAATAAACTATTAATATTTTGTAATATTATATTTTATTTTAACATTATTTAAAATTACATATTTACACAACTGTTTCCCGGATGTCATTGCCCGAGCACCGCAATTCTAATAATTTCAAAAACTCTCTTTTCTTAAATTCATTATTTTACAATGAGCCAGGAACGTCTATCGATAGTGGCCAGTGCACCGACATGGACCTTACAATACTAATACTATAAAACGTACACAAGACAACTTAAGAAATAGGCCAGAATTTTTACGTGAAATCTTTACGAAATGCAAAGTAAACTAAGAATACCGGACATGTGCTAGTCTGGACATTTACAATGAAGGCTTCCGGACCCATTTCAATAGCGAATATTTATCGTATCACCCTAGTAGTGAAACATAAGAAACAAAGTTGTATCTGCGGTTCATATTTGAATCTGAGTATTGAGTTTATTCAGCAACGACGGGGAATTAACTTAACTTTAACTTGGTCGGCTGTAGCTCGTGATTTAGTGAACTCATTCCTCCTGTTATCTCTTGAGCCATGTGCTAGTGTCCTCATTTTTTCTAGATTTACAGCAAGATCTACCTAAAGTCACGTTTTCAGCTTAAACAAATTCGGGACCCCAGTACAAACTGTTTTCCCTTATTTCACTAAATGTGCAAGAAGTGTCAAAATAGGCGACATAAATGGCCGTGTCTTTTGATTGCGTTGACTGAGAAGCCAATTTTTTTACACCTACAAGGGTTTGATATTAATTTCAACTTGATATCTGTATCCTTTTCTGAGAAAAAGGCTCTTGACAGACAGATAGACAGACAGACAGAATACAAAGTGATCCTATAAGAGTTTCGTTTTTTCTTTTAAGGTCCTGAACCCTAAAAATAGCTATTTCAATGTTTTTTAAACTAAATAAAAACATCATTTTATCTCAGAAGAGGGCTTTACTTATAAAGATGATTATGATATTAATACTCACTGAAGATAGTAAGTATTATCCATTGTAGGTAATGAAAAGCTTCCATGAATAAATTTCAAACAAGTGGAAGTTCGGTAATAGTCTCATTCAGCACGTAGACTCCTAGCGTTAACATAAAATTAATTCACAGCACCGTATGCAGCTAACAAGCTTTCAAAATTGGAGAAGTTAGAAGTTATTACTTCATACTCCAGACTTTTAAAAAAACTACGTCTCATACTGCTTAGTGGGAACTTAAACATTTGAGTAAAGTTTTAGTGAACGGACGTTAAAAATGTATAAATTAATTTTTAATTTCACCACAAACACTCGTTAGCAGACGTTTTAGTAAGCCAAAGCCTCAATGATAATAAAAAAAATATCTTTACAATTTAAGGAGTGTCTTTTTAGTTTTGCTGACATCCAAGATATATTTTAGCTCCATAACATAAATCTGTGGACGCAAGCAACATCTCCCACGTCACCGAACCACAACGCCCAATTATGCATTCAACCCTCGCCGCGGGCCGGTCCCCGCGACCCCGTGCCCCCGCGCCCCTCCAGCCGAGCCCGTATCGGTTACACCAGCGGTGTCTTGTGCGATGTATAGAAAGGAAAATAGAGATGTGCGTAATGGAAGGATTGCGTTCCATTAAAATAAATAAGAAAATTTAACAGTCCTTGCGAGCCTAGAGTGGATAAGAAGACATTAATATAGCAGGCTTTGCCCTTCCAACTCTGGCAAGACAAAATATGAGAGATATTGATCTTGTCTCGTTCTCCCGTTATATGAAATAAACAGAGATGAAACTCGGTGTAACCAAATCTATGATATAATGTCTTGTCGCTTCCATATTTTCTACATTTATATTCGCTTTCACACAGTATAAACGAACTATTCTAACCCAGAATATACAAATTACAAAAGAAGACACATTTAAAGTACGACATTAAATAATAGATAGATAAAAATAATAGATGTATATATCCGAATCTGGAACTAATATTCTCATAACAAAGGTTGGCTTTTAATAAACCGCAACAAAAAACGGAACACGGGCAGTACGTGAATCCGCAATTTTCCGGCTCGGGCTGGTTGGTGGCAATTCACAATCAATACGAATCGAAATAATCCGTGCGAAGACTCGCCCTTGGGCTGTATTTTATAGTCCTATCCAACTTTCTGTGCAGATATATTGGAAATCGGTAGTGCTGAATAAAAATGTCCGTATCCAAATAATAGATGCAACTATGAAGTAGCGTATTCAGGCTTTTGATGCTAAAATTCAGAATACCGACAATAACACTGAGTTGGAGGTCCCCTAGACTCTAGAGATATCTTATTGCTCTGTGCGTTTTCAGATTTAAGTCTAAAAAAATAACACTCCGTTTAAAATGCTTACGCCACGGTTTTTTGTTTCTAGGTATTTCGACCTCAATTGTTCAAATAGAAAACATCGGTCCTAACGACCCATTATGGCGTATGTAAGTTAAGTATAAAAGTAATTTATGAACGTTGCGATAAGGGTCTGCCGGCGGTTGGGCTCAATTGACCGGCCGGCATCGAGTTCAAGGGTAATAGCGTAAAGTGCTATAGAATATTAAGTTTATCTGTTACGTCATCGTAGCAGTATTGGTAATTAGGATATAAAATAGGACTAGACCCGCCACACACTCCCACCACTTACTATACATCCAAAGTAAGCCAGGATCCACAGTGATCCAATAAAGACGCTGAGGTGCGCTGCCCGGCGAGACACAGGGAATCCACTAATTAATTCTTAATTATAATAATAAATGTATTATTTCATAAAATAATCTGTATTTTTTCGTATCGCTTATCGATGGCCGTGGTACATCAAGTCCAGTATCCAAATCAAGTAAAGTGGGTCGTTGGGTTAAACTCCCACTGCGGCTTATTACGTTTGTATCATTTACGCCAATAAGGTAAATTGACGATTGCAAAAATTGCATTGGTACCAAATAAAAATACACCCAATACACTCTGATGCGCACCCGATATTGGGTGCGCTTTCATTTCCAATTTCAATACTACTTGGAATATAGTTCAATATAACTTTAAGACTACGCTGCACTATGCAAAACGTTCAACCATTTACGTATATCCAAAACAAGCGTGCAAGTATAAGCATGTGCAGGAGTAGTTTTAGTACATACCAAACTCAAACTCAAAATTGTTTTATTCATGTAAGCCAACAAAGCATTTATGAATAGTCAGAATCTACCACCGGTTCGGAATGCTGCTTCCACTGAGAAGAGCCGGCAAGAAACTCAATGGTTACTCTTTTCAAATGTTCGAATACATTAGGTAGTGAGTACATCATACCTGTACAACAAATCAACTTACCGCGTCTGTCACTAACCGCTAATCCCTTAATACTGAATATCTGTTACAGTTTTGACTTGGGGATTTATTCTTTATTTCTTTCGTTCTTTCGCTCTATCATCGCTCGAATCCAACGTTCGTTCTCTGCCCTTATTAATGTACCTTTTTTAACTTGCAAAAGAAATTAGGAGAAAAATATAATTTTTCGTACCATACTCGTTCCATTTAGTCGTAACGCTTCGCAGTAATGGGTCTTTGCGATCGGCGCGTGCCAAATGGAGCAACGCCCTCTAGTGTACAAGCGATAGTACATAGTGTCATACACAATATGGAGATGCATATAGTGCATAAAATGTACTGCATTCATAAATGCTCGTTGGTTGTAGAGAAAATAATGTAGTATTAGGTGCCCAAATGCAGTGGCGGATTTACCAGCAGGCTGAGTAGGCTGGAGCCTAGGGAGGCAGAATTTTGGGGCGGCAAATTAGAGGACAGAATTATTTTTTGCTACCTCATAGAAATCAAAAAGATTTCTAAATGACGGTTTTCTGATGTTTTACTCAATTCAATGTCTGATGTTGAACTCTGCACCAAATTTTGCCGATGACTATTTTACGTACAATTTCAAGGAATTTTTTGGATTTTTTGTATCTTCTTTCTTATCTTTGTAATTCTATAACTGTCAGCTTCGGAGGAAACTTGAAACACAAAAGGTGTTATATAATAGGAATACAGCTGCTGACAGATTTCACAACTCTACAAGACCTTTATTACTTCAACTGTCCCTCAAAGGCGATAGTTTTAGATTTACAAAGTAAAGTTGCCAAAAAAATAATATCCCCATTTTGTTTCACCTAGTAGAAGTAAGTAATTAATCGTAAATTGATTTTAATATGGATCTCTTTAGGGTACTTTTATCTTTTATAAACCTTTTCAAAAATAAAGGATTGATAATACTTATGGATGCAGTATAGAGTTGCTTTACATATAAACATCTATAGACTTTGAAGAGACGTTTCGTACAAAATATAAGAAAAGACACAGACATCCTGAACATAACTACACAACCTGACTTGGAACGAAGAAAAGGTACAACAAGACACTGGGTACGCGACATATGCTTGCTGAATACGCCTTACAAATGTCTTTCCCAGGCCTCCTGACAAACAGAGGCAAGCCTTGTTTCTCGAGATAAGCAGCCTGGGAATAATTGAACGAGTTCAACAAAAGAATTTTCATATAAATGCGTCTCATCAAATTTCTGGGTAATGTAAACGCCAGGCGTTAAAGGGTTAAGTGTTCATGGTTTAAGCGGAATGTCAAATATGTTGCGCGATAAATTTATTGAAATGTTGGGTAATAAAGTCGAGTTTTTTAATCTTCTACTTATAAAAGCGAAGTTCTACGTGGAGGCCTTCTTTTTTTCTTCCACGACTTCTCCTATTTCATTTTGTATTTGAAGCGGTTTTGATTACCATTATTTATATTGAGCGATTGCCATTACATAGGTCCTCGTATTGTTTTGTCAAAATTCTACTTTTAAGGTGTATTTATAAACTCGTAATTAAGGTCTATAATCCAATTATAGTTGGCACAGCCAGCCAAGTCTGCGGTGTATTAAAGTTAGTGGTTTCCTCACCCAATTAGTGGCAATTGGGTGTTAACACTGTCCCGTGTTAACGCTTTATTGGAATTATTTGAATGTAAATTTACATCATTTGTAACTCTCTAGACAGTCATTAAATTAAAATTATCGAATAAAATATTTTTCTCAGGCCATAAAATACGGCACCCGCAAGTCTGAAGCACAGTACTAAGACTCTTATAATACTATATCCGAAGGCACCTTAACAAAAAGCCAAGAACCGTATAATGCATGTCGTACCGTCGCCTGAATCTAATTTACAACGGAGGACTAAAATCTAAAATCCATCGGCGTGTGAGTAAATAAGCATGCCGAGGATTACCTTCAGAGTTGTTCAGGCGTATGACAAGCGTCTGACGCATTTACACTTTCAAAGTAGACGTGCTTTAAAGATATTTGTGATAAAAGAGAGGTAAAAGTCGGTAGAGGGCACGAAGATCGAACGATGAGAGATCAGAGTAATCTTAATTAGATATTAGTTTAGCAAAGCAATGTGTTGATTATAGTATGTTCATATTGTTATAGAAACAGTCAGTAAGAGGGACAGAGCTATGCCAAGAAATGAGATGCAGTGGAACATTTCAAGAACGACAGATAACCAGAAAAACTGGCATTTTTTATATATTTAGTGATTTACTAATATCATATCCACCGTGATCATATTTAGAGTAAAATAAATGTATTAATAAACGCACTGCATTAACGTTTGTCGCAAATCACTAAATGTTGTCTTAAATGTTTTCAGATTTTGGATAAACTATAAAAATACTCGAATATTTTAATTTCGCGGGCTAGATGGGCGCTTCAGCCTTAAAGCTACTCGTTTTTAAACATGGCAACCAGACAGTCTACGGTCTCGTATTTCTGGATGATAAGTTGCATGATAAGTTGCAATAGGTATATTGTATTAATTGGTCAGTGAGGACATAATCATGTTTAAATAAGCTAGATTGAGCGTGTTCAAATTTGTCAAAGCTCCATATTTAAAAATATTTTAAAGTTTAAAATAAAGTAACGTTTCCCATTCGCCACCCCTTCTTCATATTCCAGGAGGGGTCCTTCATATTCGCAGGCAATTGGGTCTGATATTGCTTGCGCCTGCGGGCGATAGTGCGGCATATCGGTTATAAATCAAATCAGCTTTTATAAGCTATCGTTCGTTATATTGTAGGGAACATGTAGGAGGAGAGAACTGAGACCCTGGCGAACATAAATCTGTTCAAGTCACAATCGTAAAATATTATTTTATTTGTATTTTTTTTTCTAGAACGGCATCCCGTGTGACAATGTGAGCGTGTGCTGTCAGTCAGGCTATGCAGCTCAGTATACTACAGTATAGGCAGGGCCATCATGTTGACGCAGACAAAGGTAGCGAGCGAATGCTGCAACACGGCTGAATGATACAGATACTGTACAGATATAACTAGATTTTTCAATCTTTCATTTTCCAAACTAGACTAATGTCAGTGTCATTTTACATTAAAACATGTCTCCACATAAAGGTCCACATATTCGTTAATAAACGTGTCGACGTATGGAATATGTGCGGTCAGTACAACGAGCCACAGAGCAGGAAAGTCAAATGTCTGCGTCACGTCCCTGTATCGTAGCGTACGCAACTCTGGGCTTGTACATACGTCACAAAGTCTGCTCTGCCCTGCGCTGCGGGAACCGCGTCCCCGGGTCTCAACATAAGCTCATAGTTATTCCTGTGGATTTTCGAAGTCGAGAAGTAGTGATTTATTTATTTATTTATTTATATATAGGGATAACAAACAGTTGCACAGTACATTGTAACAAACAGTGGGAAATTATAATATATGAGTAAAAGTCAACTAACTACGTTATCCTCATGTTACTAGAAAGATAAGCTATAGACAGGTGGTAACTGTAGCAGAGACGTGCTTCATTATAATTTACTATGAAATAAAATCACATGAAAAATAATAAAAAACAAAATGAGGTTAAAGTAGTGAGTTTCCCAATATTTCTTTAACATTCTTTTTAAATTGAAGAGAGTTACTGTTAAAAATGTCAACATTAAGAATTTTTTGGTTAAATATCTTACACATTCTATGAATAGGTGCACGAAGGCCCGAGTTTGTACGAGATGCTCCCGTAGCAAACAACTGTCCATCGCGCACCCGTCTTTTATAAACAGTTCTTGGCACAAAGAAACAAAGTTTATTATGTAAATCAATGCAATCAAATTTGTTGTGACACAATTTATGTAAAACCATAGTTTGTAGCAGAATCCGTCTATTATTTTATTTTTATTTATTCAGGACAACAAACAATTGCATAATAAGCTTAAGTATATATGGTGTAGTAACAAATAAGGAGTAATTACACAACCAGCACCGTTATCCACAAAATAATTTCATTAGTGGCACAGAATATAAAAAAAGAAAAAATAAAATTGTAGTTTGAAACACATGGAAATAGTAACATAGTATGTAAATATAATTCACATATTTAAGTAGATAGTAGGTTTTATGCTATATAATAAAAGTTTGGTTGTTTACTTATCATACTTATCAATAATTGCAATTTTTGAAACAATATTTTTTTTTAATTCAGGCAGTTTTAAGGAAAATAGGTCAATTTCAGTAAAATTATCGTTATAAGATTTCATCAGTCGCCGTAAAGGTGCACGTTCACCTGCGTTAGTTCTGCATAACTTAGGAGCAAATAAGCAATGATTATAATTATTACGGATACGTTGCGAACGACTAGGTATACGAATGTAGATTTGGTTAATAAGTTCATTACAGTCATAATTATTGTGACATATTTTATATAAAAGAACTTGGTCAAGAAGCAGTCGTCTAAAGTGTAAGGGTGTTAGTGAGAACCTATTCAAAAGCGTACGATATGAGGACCAGTTATGAGAACACTTGTAATTTACAGATCGTAGATATTTCCGCTGCACAGTTTCGAGCTGGTGACTATACTTTTGGTAAAATGGGTTCCATACGGGTGTGGCATATTCTAATTGAGACCGAATTAATGATTTAAAGAGTAACAAATAAGTAGACGGTCGCTTAAAAGAGTTACACGTCCTCATGATAAAACCATATAACTGGTAAGCTTTATTTGTAATATGATTAACATGGATGTCTAGATGAAGTTTCGAATCAAAATTTATACCGAGGTCCTTAATTACTGAGACTTTATCAAGAGGAGCGTTACAAAGTGTATATGTGAAATTAATAACGTTCATGTTTTTTGTAAAGGAGATAGATTTGCATTTAGGAAGACTTAGATGTAATTTATTTAACGCACAGTAAGCAGTAAGGCGGTTAAGATCTTGTTGAAGTTTGTCACAATCATGAGCAGTGTTGATACTGCGGTAAATTTTTAAATCATCGGCGTATAGCAGAAAATTTGTATTTTTAAAGCAGTTGTTTATATCATTAACGAATAAAACGAAAAGTAACGGACCCAAAATAGAACCTTGAGGCACACCTGATGACACTTTGATTGTATCTGAGGAGAAACCGTTTATAACAACCCTCTGAGTTCTGTTTGTGACATATGAAGTGAGCCAGCGTAGTAGATTACCACGAATGCCATTGTAAGCAATCTTCTCAAGAAGCATACAGTGATCCACCTTGTCAAAAGCTTTACATAAATCTGTGTAAACTGAGTCTACTTGTCTACGGATATCTAAATTTTCAAACAGGAAGTTACTATATAACATGAGATTACTAATAGTCGAGCGATTTTTGACAAAGCCATGTTGTTCTGGTATTATAATATTGTGTAGATAGGGGTAGATTGCATTATGGATTAAACGTTCAAGTACTTTTGACAGGGTGGACAGTAGAGATATAGGACGATAATTAGTAACGTCGTTTTTAGAGCCGTTTTTAAAAACAGGAGTAATGCTCGCGGTTTTCCAGGCTTCAGGAACAATTCCTTCACGTAGGCTACGATTAAATAATAGAAACAGCGGTGTACCCAACGACTCAGCAGTGTATTTAAGAAAAAACGGCGAGATACCGTCTGGTCCTGACCCCTTAGTCACATCTAAAGTTTTAAGTGTGTCTATTATATTATCTTCAGTCAGGGATAGATCGGAGATCAAGTTATTGGACGAAGAATTTACAGAATCTAAATTTATTTCTTTATGATCTTTCGCCTCGTACACCGATCCAAAGAAGTTCACGAACAGATTACAGATTTCTTTAGGCTCAGAACATTTTACATCATATTAGTGAGAGATATCATTTTATATGTGTCTAAGAGAGGGCCGTATGACATGCGGCAGTGGTAGCGTTTATAATGGATCGATTTTAGAAACTTGACTTGTACCATCTCTATTTGCTCTTTATATTTTTTGTAGAAAGGGTCCCATACAGCACTCGCATATTCTAGCTGTGATCTTACAAGTGCAAAGTAAAGATAGAGAAGGGAAGCTGATTTTCTGAAATCCTTTGAGGAGCGCATAACAAAGCCGAACATTTGATAAGCTTTGTTTACAATATTATCTACATGTTTATCCAGTAGGAGTTTACTATCTAGGAGTATCCCCAGGTCTCGGACTGAGTCAACTTTATTTAAATGCTTACCGCACAATAGGTAGTCTTCTTTAAACAATTTGTGGTTTTTAGTAAAACTAATTGCGTTGCATTTATGTATGCTTAGAGAGAGCTTGTTGGCGATACAATATTCTGAGAACCTATCCAAATCGCTCTGTAAGAGTGCACAATCGATGGGACTCCGTATAGCTTTATAAATTTTGAGGTCATCGGCATACAAAAGAATTTGGGAGTTATTAATGCAACTATTAATATCGTTGATAAAAATAATAAAGAGTAGTGGGCCAAGAATGGAACCCTGTGGTACACCAGAGGAAACTGTTACATACTGAGAGGTATATCCGTTGACAACTACTCTTTGACACCGATTAGTTACGTATGAAACAAACCATCGTAGAAGACTACCTCGAATTCCATTAAAGGCAATTTTGATGTGACGGCCACGGGGATATTGTCAATATTCCCGGGAACAGCACATCAATAATCTGAGGCCCATTTAATAGGAGCGATAGTATTTTGAATTGATTGCAATATAAAAATCAAATTGTCTATCTAAAAGTACTAGAGGTGAATGTAACGAAACGAACTAACATAGTTGCAATGGTTCTACTATTGTCAAACTGCAAAACGAAATCGATCGGTTGGATAATGGTACTCCCGAGTATAGTACTCATACCCACCCCACAAAATCTTTCTTATTAAGAATCCCACACTTTGTTTTCCATGAAGGCATTAGGTTTTACGACAGGCCTCGGCGCGAGATTTATTCGCCCCAGGCTCGGCCCGCCCCGCTGAGCCGGCGCGGCCCGCACTGCACTCAGAACATTGGCTACGCTATTTATTACAGGCTTCTTGAACCCTATTACAGTTATGAACATGAATCCTGAATTAGTGAGCCGTGTAGTTTTGAGAATTGTTCGGGCAGAACTATATAGCATTGGATTTAATGTTAGAGGGCGTGTTGGGAATAAATTTGCATCAAACATTGTTTTGCGGGAATTTTAGGCAATCGAAAGATGTAGTTACATAATTTGAAGATGAATTTAGGTACCGAAATTCTCATACGTGACCTTCTTTTATTTGATGGACTTCAAGCTTTCAATATTCCCGAGAGAAACTTAGGGTTCCTTTCTTAAACAATGTGTAAACAAAATAACTTACAAAATTCAGCCAATCATAGTGAGCGCCACCAGCGGCCCGTGAAACTAGTTTTAGATAAAGGCGCACATAAACCAACACGAAAATACAGTTTAATTAACTAGATGCGGCATGTGCCATTCCCGCGGCGTGCATCAAGGGAGATGGCGTATGTAAAATGACTACATACGGTGGAATAAGTGGGCTAAGAAATATGTTGAATGGTTAAATAAAAGCTTGAAATAGATAGTAATCAGATTATCCTAGGATCATAGTTTTCGAACTGGTTCTGGTAAGTATTTACATAATTTATTTATTTTACAACATTTAATGTAATAATTGACATAAATAAAACATTTATTTGCAATATAATTTTGATATTGAAGTGTTTGCGTGAGTAAATACCTATAAATTTAAATGCAGTAAAACTGTAAAAGTATCATATTTCTTAGTATTTAATTTAATACGTGCTTACGATTGAATTATGAGGCCGAATTTGAATGGAAACTCGCTCAAAAAGGAACAGAGGTAGGTTAAGTATTAGATTTAATACAGATATCTGCATAGGAAGCCAACACGCTTAGTTCACCAAACTTCCCTTCCGTAAGTCCCGTAACATAAGCACATGGCTCTCTCTTCGCTGACTCGTGAAAATTCCAATTACAGTTTTGTTCTACCACGCTATTTCATATAATACACACTGAACGGCGTACTTTGAACTTTATTTTGACGTTAATAAAGTGTTTGCGATGTGTACAAAAAGTTTGTAGGATAGAAATTGGGTTCGGTGCAATAAATATTTAGTATCAGAAGGCATCTGTTTTGCGGTAACAAAGTTAATGGTATTTCGTAGATTTACGTAGACATTGCGTTGGAAAATCCGGGATCTTACAAAGCCATGATCTCTGAAGAGTAGGCAAGCACACTCCAGTTGGATTGACTTGGACATATACTTTACACCGAAATTGTATTGCCCTCTTATAATATTCACAAAAATACAGAAGTGTTACGAGGAACATTTAGTTTTTACCACTACTTAGTATAAAACAAAGTCGCTTCCCGCTGTCTGTATGTCCCTATGTATGCTTAGATCTTTAAAACTACGCAACGGATTTTGATGCGGTTTTTATTAATAGATAGAGTGATTCAACAGGAAGGTTTATATGTATAATCCATGCATAATATAGTAGAGAAACACTAATAATTATAGAGCCATGCGAAGCCGGGGCGGGTCGCTAGTACGATATAATGCGTTACTTTTCATAGCGACTAATAGGTATATAGTTTGGCGACAACAAATAGCAAAAACCCAAATCGATACGCTTACAAAAATATTATTTGCGTTGAGAAAAATGTCTCTATTATCGTAATTTCTTTAAATCAATTCTAATTAGGTACCTTTTAATTTAGCAGTGCTCGGATTTTTGTATTTCCATTAACCTTTAATTAATTCGCGTAGAAATTTGTTCCAATTTGATCTCAGCCATCTTTTGTTAATTTGAGCCGTCGCCCGGAAAATCGAGAACGTTTTAAGTAAATTATATAAATCGTAATTATAGTGAAGACCAATTAACCATTACATTATATATAATTATAATAATAATAATTTAGCCCTTTTGACGTCCCACTCCCGGGCACGGGTCTCCCCTCAACACGAGGGGGATTCAGGCCATAATCCACCACGCTGGCCCAGTGCGGGCTGGCGGGTTGGCGGATTACATTATATAATTAACTTAAAATTTCTTCCAGCGCACGGAATCAGTACCATTATGAATGAAAATTACCAAAACCTAACCTAATCAATATTCGAATAAAGTAGAAAGCTCGTAGAAGGCACGTATCGAAATATTGTAGCAAATTTATGAAAATGTAAGCAATTATATAACAAAATGAACGTGTAGGCAACGTGAAATTTAGTTTACTTTGATGTAGATGTGTTTTCTTAAAATATTTAGACGAGAATTAACTGTAATCGGCATTGTAAGGTCGGATGTGTCGGGGGCTGCGCGCGGGCGGATATCACAATCCAATTAGGCGGTATCCGTTCTGGACGGAATTATTTATAGTCGTTTTACACATTAATTGGCAGTATAAACGGAGAAAACAGCTTTCATTTAATCAACATACGAATAATAAACGGGCGCGATCCCGATATATTTACAAAAATACCATTATTGAAATTAGCTCGGACAGAAATCGAGCCCGTAACCAATCAGTGCAGAGATACGAGTCTACGCTAAAATCATTATATCAAGTCAAGTTACCTGAAAAAATGCCAGAAAGCCACAAAGCATCTTGATAATACGAAATATGCGTTTTCCAGGACAAAATACTTAATTATAAAGCTGTCATTGAAAATATAACACTCCACGCTAAACCTATTGTTCCATTATTACCTACAGAATGTCGGGTAGGTACCTAACACACGAGAGAGCTGTGCTTAGTATGTATGGAGGGAATAATAACAGAAATAGGACAATACACAAAAGGAGCTGTCGACGCGGCTGTGATGTTGTGTCGAAGGGTATGACACACTTATTATCTAAGACATGTACTTTTATTTCAGTTAAATAAATATCGTCAGACGAACACACCAACTGTAAACTTCCCAAACTAAGCAACGCGTGTATTATGGGTACAATACAATGGACTGGGGGCGATCGCAATTACACCCAGATCTTGAATCAAAAATGCGAATGGCCAGAGGTTTAGTAGCATCAAATAAAATGAATAATCATAATTAACTACCATGAATAATTACACAAACTGAAAACGTTCCAAACAGGTTGTTAACTTCTCCTCTGACGTCACTGATTCAAATAAAAGATTTCACGGCCTTTTATACATCGAGCAACAAAATACTGAAACGCTACTCAAATCTAATTCTCATTTAGCTGTTTGAGACGCGGTTATCTGTAATTTTTGTAATACTAATTCAAAAATTTGAGTTCCTTTCTAGTAAGAATATCAAAGTGTCCGTCAAACTGCTAGGTGTAGCAGTGCGAAGCATAAGTTATATTTTCGAACAATGTTCAATAAAGATTAATACGAAAGCGTCACTTATCAGCTCAAACCGCGGTTAGTATCTCAAGTATATTGAAATAGTCTCTGCTGGTAACCAATCCGCAGATACGTGGCAATCCAATTTGAGATGCCTGCTCTATGTGTACACTGCGGCAAGCCACTCCCGATTTGGAGTTAATCTCTACCGATTGAGACGGCAAGATAATTGAATAGAGTTAGCAGTCATTCGCACTATAATGGCCGTATTTCGCACCCGGATACCGTAAATTGTATGTAAATCGAACTATCAGTTTACAACTGTAACAAATCCTAATGAAATACTCACATTCCATTGGGTATTCAATTGCAGAGATGTAACCACCACCTGTCTCTTTCTTTCATAAAAGGTGTGCTAACAGCCGTGCGAAATCTTCCCAGTGTGAAACGAACTCTAACAACTCGAAGCTAAAGTTTTTTCTTGTGTAACAAATGTTAGTATTGACTGAGAACCCTGCAAAATCTTCACAATGAAAAACGAACTTTAACTACTCAGAGTGAAGGTTGTTTCTCGTGTGGAAAATGTATAGTTGTTAAGGGTTAAGGGTTGATTTATCGGCTTTGCATAGACGAAGTAGCAATTCGTTTCAGCGGCACAATATATGCCGTAGTTTCATACAACTTGATTTATTACATCTGGGATTTGGTGTGCGTACCTGAATTTGTTTTTTTCAGCCTGAATGCTTTTACTTTTCATTTATGCCTTACATGATTTATTTTTCCATGGTAATTCAAATCGAATTCATTTTCAGTCCGTTGGTAATAATTAATCGTCCGTCAATGTAAATTCAACTAAAAATATTTTGCGATACGAAATTTTTACATAAAATAAAACCAAAAAGTATTGTGCTTGTTTTGTCACCGAAACACGTTCCACTTGGAGTTAGCGTAATGGAAGACGATTTTATAGACAATTCGTGGAACAATGGTTACTTATTTTATCTAATTAACGCCATTAGTACTCTCCTTAACGAGAATTAATCGCCTCGGGGTAAACGTAAATTTGATTAACATTTCCCAAAAACAACGACACCCGTCGCCTGTTTATCGCCGCGTTTAATTATGGATGTCGGTAAGAGATGGCGACACATGTTTTATTTATAAACTCGTAATCATCATAAGCCTTGACATCAAAGGTAGAGAATGAGGGGAATTATTCATAAGGTAATAAACCGCTCTGAAGGTGAGGGGGGGGGGGACTTTTATAAAGGTGATGTTTCTTAGGTATTGTCTCCCTTGGGAAGTGACGATATAGATAAAAAGTACGCATTTGTAGGAGATATTCAGTTATTCATCGGTCAACCAACTTATCAGAGAGAAGCCATCTTGTAGTCCTTCATTTGATAGGTGTCAATTATAGGCATGTGTTAACACCAAAGAATTTGTAATAATAAGACATTACAAATTCTTTGGTTAACACTCTGAAAGTATGTAAAGTAGACGGCTAAGGGCTTACTTTACACCTTATGAAATAATAAATATCGACATCTGGTCTTATCTCTGCCGTCAACTTGATAACGCCCATATATTCAGTAACTTTAGCAAATTACGCAGCCAACAGAACCCAACTCAAACTACACCAATAATACAACTAAACGATACTTCTATAGTTATTGAACAAACAAACATCGTCTTATAATAATAACAAGAGGATAGGCTCACCAAAATTGCTTTCCTCGAAGTTAAGTCTGGATTATCTGTGAATAAAGAGAAAAAAGGTTAATAAAAATGTCAGCAGTGGGACATAAAAAAGGCTATAAATAAAATAAAAAAATAACGTTTTCAATACCAATATTCGGTTTATAAATCTTTTACAATTTGTAACCTAAAGTTGTAGTTAAATCTACGTAAATACAACATAGCATCAGTGTAACACCATACAGGCGAAAATTATATGCAGGGACAATATACCCCGTAGCGCGGCGTAGCAAGGAATCATAATCCTGAGCCTTCAAGCCTACTGCATAAGATATACTATGCTCCGTAGCGGTGAATAAATCACCGCCATCTATACAAATACATAAAATTGGAGTGTCTGTTTGTAATATCAAAATAACACCTTTTCACTAAGTGCATATCAAAGAACACACGATACCTATAGCAAAAGCGCGATTTAAAATAAATTTGTCTGTCTGTTTTTTTGTTCAGGGTAATCTCCGAAACGGCTGGACCGATTTTGACGGGACTTCCACTGGCAGATAGCTGATGTTATATGGAGTAACTTAGGCTACTTTTATTTTAGAAAAACAACATTTTAAAAAATGTTTCCTGGCGCGCGGGTTCAGAAGGCGGGAGCGGGCTTTTTTGTTAAGTTAAATTCCACGCGGACGAAGTCGCGGGCTCAGCTAGTTTACAATATAATGTCTTCAAATCTTAACACATTCCTTGGCTACACAGTGCAGGCCTCGCGTAGTTTGCTACGGCGTAGCAACGTAGCGCGTAGACCGTAGACACCTGTCACGCCGCTAATGGTCGCAAATTGACGAGCATTCAGACCAGACGGTGGAGCGCGTGGCCGTGCATTCATTAGCGCGAAATGATATAGAGACAGGAGTAAATGGTGAATGTATGATTTTAGGGCTGAGTGTATGGTTCTAAGCATTAGGGAAGTAGTAAAGTTTGTATACTACGCGACAGCAAAGGTTAGCATTAAGCTTCCGTAGTCTTAAATAAAAAAGAAACAGTAGGCACTTTAATTTAGTAACGTATTCGTCCTCCGTAGAATCGTAAAAGCTGAGAAACGGTGCCAGTTTATGGTTGAAGTTCCTTCATTCATATTAATATTGTTCACGAGAAATTTAAATAATACAAAACCTTTAGCGGCAGGATAGTTTATCTGATATTCTTTTTAGCACAAAACTAGACTTACAAAAAAAAACATTTTATACTAAAACCTATATATAACAAGGCGTAACACTCTTGAATAATATACGCAAAGTACCGCGGAGTGTTGCGTTCGTAACGAAGGCAATTAGACCTAACCCTGCGCGTGCCATCCCGCCCGAAATAGAACGAAAATAAACAAAATAACACTCGGGACGAGCCGACCTTCGTAGCGTCATGTACGGACACCTCAGGGCATACACTTTAAAAGCGCAATTAGGTTTAGAACATATACGTAAGTTACATTTCTCAAGCCTTAATAAATATATTATATGCCTTGGTCCATACCATAGAATTAAAGTAAATAAATAAAAAAAAACACTGACTCGGTACATATAAAGGCCATTCGCGGATTACTCTTAGCGTTAAAAAAACTCATAACTAAGAACATCGCTTTCTTGCTCGTACATTATAACCATTACAAGGGCGGTTTATGTACTAACAGAATTAGCGTCTGTGTCGATAAAGTGAAAATTATTGATCCTCAATAACAAATATTGAAAAATAATATGAACTGTTTATTTTAAAAATAAATAATTTTAAGAAAACAAATACATATCGTTTTCTTATATTTACGCGAATACTACACATTGAAATAAAACTATTTTACGGAACCGCAAATCGGAAGCAGCCGAAACGTCGGGAACATAAAAAACTAAATAACCGCGATAAAATCCGTAAAATAGTTTTATTTCAACACAAATACATATAAGGAGAGGCAAACCGTATTGTAACGAAAGCAATTAGAGGCCTAAACAGTCGCGTGCGGGCCTCGTCCGAAATAGAAATGCTCGCGTCGGACTGACCTTTCCGAAGTAAAAAAGTGGGCATTTTATGTAATTCAGCGATTGGAGGGTTACCGACAGCTGTACTTTACATACATTTTTTTTTTATGTACGTCTGGGTACTCACCGGGCTCAAAATTAAATATTAGAGACCCAAAAATGTAGTAGACTAAGTACAGACCTTAAGAGTACTGAGTTGACAATTAAGGGTTTAGACCCTTTGTGAATAATAGGTATAGGTGTAACTTTTACTAACTATAGCTGATTTCATCGAAGTCATTTTAGTCCCTGATTATTTAGTTCCATATTTTTGGACACAAATAAGTATAAAAAACATGATAATATGAAACTTTTTTACCAATTCTTTTACCTTTTTACACACCGAACATTGTACCGATAAAATGAATGTATTAACGTTTGTTCGTACGTGATGTTCAGATAACGAGACTTATGCCGCGATGCTTTCAGATAAATCAACTCGTTCGTAAATACAAGACTAAATCAAGGATATTGAACCCGATACGAATATACCATTATTTTAATACGAGGTTATCTATATTATTCAAATTTATATGATGCTTAGCGACGAATAAAGAATTACAATAAAAGCTTTCTACTGACACGCGCTTTCAATTCTTAAGTATCGAACGCGGCGTTGACCAAATTAAGAAACGAACTTGATTCACTCCTAAAGTGGGCATAATTTAATAAATATACGCTAGAACTCTTCAGTGCCTGGGACTGACGAGTGTATTACGCCGTTTGTTTGCCAAATACAAACAAATCTTGTTTAAATAGATTCTAAATTCATTTTCGTAATACTTTAGCATTACACTCGAGTATTCTAAGTGCGTGCCCGTTGAAACCGTAACCTCAAGGGCCTTGAACGACACACGCATTATTCCTAAGTATTACCCCCAAGACCCAGCGAAGACGAAGACGCATTTTGCGAGACGCAAATCTTAATCTTGCTTCAGACTTACAAGGTTTAATTGGTTCTTGGTCTTGCTATATTTAGGCAGTATGCAAGCCAAACACTGATTTGGGCAACTCTAATTATTCCTCATGATAAAAAAGTTAAAGTCTTTAAGGAATGGGACACCTTGCCGGCGTCTTTGTTCCCGGTTGACTATAACCTGGATGTTTTCAAGTCGAGAGTGAACAGGTACCTTCTAGGCAAGTATGCACCACCGTAGACCACATCGTCACTTACCATCAGGTGAGATTGTGGTCAAATACTTGCCTATATCGAAAAAAAAAAAAGATTTTTTTATGTACGCTAATCAGTATTTTCAATGTTGATTTTTCAATAGGACATATTGAAGGCCAGATAAACAATTTAACAGTGACATACCACCGCGGGGGTGACTCGCGGATCACCGGGAGACATCAAAGCGAACTCAGATATGCATTAAAGAGCGATCGGAGCGAACGTGTCAAAATAGACGACTATAAAATTATTAAAATTTCATTTGCTAGTCCGTAGCTAGCCTATACAGAGCATTTCGAGAGTTCGAAATGTTTACATACGGTAGCCGATAGATTTGTAGTAAAGACAGACTATACATACCTATCATTTATTCTTAGTTTCGGGACTATGAATATTTGTCACAGCTTTCGTGTATGCCTGACACATCTAATAGCGTAGAAAACCAGTGTAAACTCCATTTACGAGTAACAGAACAATGTGCCCCCCCATGAATACTATTTTTATAGGATCTTAACAGGTTCGTGTATAAATTGTTAGGGCTATTGGAGAATAATGTAAGTTGAGCTATGGGATGAGAATAGAACATCGTCACTAAACCCACATACAACATGTCAATCTAAACTTGTTCCATTTGCCATTGAATAAGAACTGGAGGCCTCACCCCACACGATCTGCCGACCCTCTACAATAACAGCTCGTTGATACCGCACCGCAGGGAGCGAGCCCCTTGGGATTTCGACAAAAGAAAAATAAACAATTCTGAATAGAGAATTAACTATAGTGGCAATTTTTATGTATTTTCAACTGTAAACTTTCTAAAAATAGTCATTTCACATTTCCCCTAAACCATGAATTGGGATATCACGTGAACAATCGTCGCCCATATATAGTTGTGACGTCATATCCTGGATGTTGTCCTGCCACAAGGTCGTAAATTATGGTACCATATTTTTACGGTTGGTACGCTTGTTGCCAAGGTATTTGTGTGCCAGTAACGAATGAGAGTAACACTTGGAATGACGTCAAATAGCAGGGATACCAACTGTTTTTTACAGAAATGAACATACAAGCCATGAACATGTATACATGTGCATGGCTTGTATGTTCATATCTATACATAGTATACAGGTTACATTGTTTCAACAGTCAGAGCACAGAAATATAAACATAGTTTAATACATCTATAATGGCAGTTCAAATCGATTCCTCCCTTGCCCGGGCCGGCCATAAACGAATGCATTATTTATTAAACAACATTACCTGACCGATGCCGGCACGGACGGCTAAGGTCATTGACGTTTATTCGTCAATGACCTTAGCCGTCCGTGCCGGTAATGTATATGTTTTAATTAATACATCATTCATATTAAATGGTGTAACCTTAAACTTTATACAGGTGTGGTGGTTACATAACTTTGTAATCTGTATTCATTTTAAACGCATTCTAAATTTTAAATGAAGAAATTGATGAATCAAACTGAAAACAAAAACATTTTAACTACAAATAATGTTCGCGATCTATACAAATAAATAAAAATACATAGGACACCTATAACAAAAACGCGATTTTTATTTTTGTCTTTCTGTCTGTGTGTTTGTTCCGGGTAATCTCCGAAACGGCTGGACCGATTTTGACGGGACTTTCACTGGCAGATAGCTGATGTTTTAAGGAGTAACTTAAATAAATAAATTAAATAAAAATAAAAAAGCCTCTTTATTTCATGCAAACCATACAAAGAAACATGCAAAGTATAAATCAAAAAAAATAAAAATTAATTCATTGATAAAGTTTAGGCTGATTTCGACAATACTATTATAATGACTGTTTTCATGATTTCCATTATTATCAGTAAATAAGAATACTAATAATTTTAATAATATGTCAAAAAAAATTCATTCATTCAAAATAGTATAATGTAGATATCAAATTAAATAAAATAAAAATTAATAAAATATAAAAATAGATTGAATTAATTATGAATACATGAATATTTAAATTCGATTAATATTGGTTGCATGAACCCCTCTGTGGGAAAAGGCCTCCTCCAGAGCTTTCCATTTGTCTCTATCTGCTGCTATGAGAATCCAGTTTTTGCCGGCTACCGATTCTATCTCGTCTTTCCAACGTGCCTTTGGCTTGCCTCTTCGCCTGTAACCGTTTGGACCTTTCCATGCTGTGACTGCCTGAGTCCATCTCCCATCTGTGTATCTGGCAACATGTCCAGCCCATTTCCACTTTAGATTCAGAGCAAAGGTGACGGCATCAATTACCTTGGTCTTTTTCCTTATCGCTGTATGTTTAATTTTATCTAATAGTCGAATCTTCAGTGTGCTCCTTTCTAAGGCTCTTTGACATGAGTTGAGTTTTCTCTTTGCTACGGAATCAAAAATCCAAGTTTGGCATCCGTATGTAAGGCAGGGTAGTAAGCAGGCGTCCATTATTTTCTTCTTCCATTGGACGTGGATTTTTGATTTCATGATTTCCTTATATGATCAGTATTTTCTCCAAGTTGTCGCGATTCGCCTGTCTATTTCTTCAATATTATTGGTCTTGCTGAACGATACTAATTTGCCAAGATATATATAGTCGTTAACGTAGTCTAGCGGAGAGTTATTCAGTGTAATTGGTACTTTGATATGGTTGGACAACAATTTTGTTTTTGAAAGATTCATTTCCAGACCAATTTCTTTACTTACGTCGTGAAGCTCTACCATCATTTCTTGGAGCTCTGCAGCATCTTCGGAGAAAATAACAATGTCGTCGGCGAAACGCAGGTGAGTCAGGCGTTTCTCTCTTATTTTTAAGCCTCTATTGGCCCACGGCAGGTTTTCCATAATGTTCTGCAGTACCGCTATGAATAGTTTTGGGGATAACGGGTCGCCCTGCCTCACACCTCTACCGATTTTGATTTTCTGTCCTGAGCGTTCAAGCTTGATTGTGCTCGTACTGTTTTTGTACACATTTTTTAGTATGTTGATATATTTGTTATTGATTCTCTGGGCAGTGGGCAGTTACTTAGGCTACTTTAATTTTAGAAAAACAAAATAAAGAAAATGGATCCTGTGGCGCGGGCTTAGAACGCGGGAGCGGGCTTTATTGTTAAGTTAAATTCCACGCGGACGAAGTCGCGGGTTCAGCTAGTTAAAAATTATTTAAAAGACTGCGTACTCCGTTCAAAATGTTAAAAATTTAATACCTTTATAAGCGTGGAACGCGCTCCTAAAGCTGCAAGCACATTGGATTCCACCGCGCGATATTAGGAGTGACGTGCCAGTGCCCTGTGAGCTGAACGGTGGTGATCAATAATTCAGGGCCCGCCAGACCGGACGCTTCAGTGTTGCCAGCAGTGTACACTGTCAGAGTGTGTTTATTTTGTTCCCAAATTACTGTGCTGAATCGGTTATTTGTTTATTTTACTGGGATACTAGGAAATAAATAGAGAATGGTTTGTACACTAGTTGTTATAAGAGATGCACAAATGGATATGTAATAACTTTAAATGCGTTAAATGCATATCTCATTATGTAGTTATGAACTGAAAATCGTCTGGATTACATGTTTATATTAGATGTAGGTAGAAAAATAAAAAAATTCATACGAAACCATCTTATAAAAAATAGAATCTATGTTCAATCCACTTCGAACCAATTCACGCATAAAGATCTAACGCGGGAGTCAAGTCCTGTTACTGTTATTAATATCACACGAACGAGCGTCTAGACTAACTAGACCAGGCGTCGCTAGACCAGACCAGACGGCGAGCGCTCACACCTGAAATATAAGGGGAACGTGTCCCGAGGGACAAATATACAGATTGGCGGTAATAGGGGATGTGTTCCCGTATAGCGATGAAGTGGGAGGCAGTGGCTTGATTTTTGGTTGTAAGAGTCGGATGCAAAAAAATATTTTAGTATAAAATAACCTGACTTCGAATATACCTGGGTGCACTAGAAACCTGTTAAAGCTAGACATAACTAGGGATCATATTGATGTAGTCTACCCTTACATGTAGGGGTAGGTACCACAGAAATTATTCTAACAACGTAGTGTACAGATCTGATAGTGGCACCGACTGAAGAAAAATCAAAATCAGCCAACAAGTGACGAAGAAATTGGTGAACTTACATAAAAAACCTACAGACGAACTTTGTACCACCACCTTTTTTGTAGTCGGTTAATAAAAAAAACACATTATTCGTCGTCTTAATCTAAGATTTAATGCAATGCGTTTGGTGTTTACAAAATGGGAGAGAATGAAACGGACACCACCAGTGGATTTTGTTGAATCAGTCGATAGATAAATGTAATTAGCTCGAAAAAAATATTGGTTATTAACAATTGAGCTGTCTGTTCAAAGAATTTACCACTAGTGATGTTCCACCCGAGCACGGACTAATATCTCCGTACCGATCATTATCAGGCACATTTGGCTCGAAATTCGGCAGACTGCGGACGAACCCAAGGTGATCTCAATGTCTAGACTTTTGCCGCCTTGTAAATCACGTTACATAACCAAATATAAAGTAGTTTTTCTTTTTATTTTATTTTTCATAGAGTAAGAATATTGTTCTAAGTTAAGCTTGATAGAATATTACAACTTATAGTTTTCTTTAGAGCGGTATAAGAATGTTAATATTTTTGATCAATAAATATTAACAGAAATACTCCCATATTGTGTTGGTAAAATTAGTTTACTCGAGTGCGAGTTTCCGCTTTCGTGCACACTTTAATATACCTCGAATGTACTCAAGTACTAAAAAAGTAAATGTATCAAGTTTTGATGTATAATTAAACATCAAATGGTATCCCCACCTGTGTAATATCCGCCTTTCTTTTTCAAATACTCATCGCGGAAATTAAATCCATATCAGCAATTTCGGTTTAAACAGCATTATCAGCTATTTGTATTTTTAGCCTTTTTTCACAAAAACTGTGGTAAGTCCCAGAGGATGGCTGAGGAGGCGCGGTGCGAGGCTGACTGATGAAGCAGGTCTGCATCCCGCGCTGAATATTTAATGGATCGCCTTTTATCTGCAATCCCTTCGGGGCCGCCGGACCATCCATCATCGAGACGTCTACAAGTTCTCTAGATAATAAATAAGAAATAAATCCTCAAATTCCCAACTCTATTTAATTTAAAAATATTTTTATGGATTTTGATTAAATATATTGTAAATATTACTTTATTATTGAACGTTATTATATTATGTTATACAACTCTCATCAATATTTTAATCCAGTACAAAGAATACGTCCGCGTTATAAAATACAAACTACGTTTGTGTATTGTGTACCTTCAAACTGAATATGATAGGGTATTGGCTGCCCTTTTCATGTTCGTACTGTGTAAGCAAGCTAGCAATATTTTCATACCAAGTTGAACGTACACTACGCTATAATACACTGACAATAGTAGGGCTTTTTATAATTGATAAACTTAATTCTTACGAGTCTTGTATAGTGATAAAGACAGAATACGCGTGATGTGACGTCACGGAAGAGCACGGAACATGAAGAATACTCTCCACCGTAGAACGGAAGTTATCGATTTCAGCATTACACGCGCTGAGCGCAGCGCCGCTGGGCGCAAACGACGACAAATATTGTGCTGTCTCCACTGTTGTACGTCACACGAGAACAGACATTTCAATAAGAATTCACGCTTCCTAACTGAATCGCATTTATCTTAAATAGCCCGAAAACCAAAGACCAAGCTGGGGAGACACATAACGACACTATGTTCATTGACGCCTATAAAAGGTCTTAACCATGACCAGGATCTAACTCATGACTGAGAGACAGCTATATGGTAAAAATAAGATACTGTTAGCAATTGGCAGTATTCACAACCAAAAGCAGTATTTACTTCCATAAGTAAGGGACCAACTCTATAGGAACTTAGATATTTCTCAATGCGCATTGACAGTATATTCGTGTGCACTGTGAGATCTCATAGTAGCGTTTGTAGTTGCGGGAGCCAGGAAGTGTTTTGAAAAATAGTTTTTCAGATTTAATAAGAATAAAAGTGACAATAAATCAATTACAACTTATACAATCTTCGACTAGTCACTAATGTTATTACCTATCGCTGTCTGAATTGAGATCAATGTACATCAGCGCTGTGCTAAATGCAATGGGAACAATGGGAACGCACAACCCACTTTCAGAGGGAGTCATTACCCCGCGAGGGCTGCTGGGAGGCGCGCACACGTGTAATTATGCCCTGAATCGGGTGCACTTGAGCGAGTGCTCAAGCAGATTCGTTAGCATTGTGGGGAGTGGGCTTTTGATGGTGGGCTATCAAAAGGGTGAAGATACTGTGTGATAATTATAAAGTATCATGTAGTCTTGTCTGTAGATCAGACCGATATTATTCGCACAGACAGGTACGTAACAAATTATTTTTCTGATAACATTCCAATTAGATTGTGCAGCTACTGAATGACACTTGCGTCAATTTAATTCACGAAGCACTTATGAATAGTCAGAGTCTACCACCGGTTTGGAATGCTCCTTCCACTAAGAAGAGCCGCCAAGAAACTTAATATTTTCAATAGGTTTAAAGTAAGTATAAATTGAAGTTATTCGCTCAAAAGCAGATATTTTCGTACAAAATCTGATAGAAAACAATTCGACTGCGCGTTTCACAGGCCAATAATAGCGTTATCTAGCAAATCTGATTACCTGGGCTATCTAATTGCTTCCAAGGGCTGCCTGATCTATTCCGATCATCGCTTTTATTAAATTCTTCGAGGGGTATAGTTCGAAATCACAAAGTAAAAGTAATATTGAAGAAAATAAAGCACAAAGGCCTACCGGTATTTTATCCGCAAATATCTGTGATATATTTGATAATGCCGAAGTGATTACTATCTTGTTTTTATTTTTGGATGATCAAATAAAACTAGGAATGTAAAATAAAATATTATTTAGATATTTTACTCAAGGTTCTTC
The DNA here is from genome assembly GCA_918843915.1 of Notodonta ziczac. Taxonomy (NCBI): domain Eukaryota; kingdom Metazoa; phylum Arthropoda; class Insecta; order Lepidoptera; family Notodontidae; genus Notodonta; species Notodonta ziczac. The sequence goes on from OU974053.1 coordinate 753,199, forward strand.
AAAAAGCAAGTCTACAGGTCGCTAAAAGGACAGCGCCGCGTTTGTTCTCATTGAGTTACGTTGTTTTAGGTGACGGATATAACTCACCATCAGATGGGCCGCCTGCCAGTATGTCTAACAAGGCACTAAACAAATGGAGGCGTATTCAAAATTATTATTTAAGTCGACAGGTTGAGCTCAAAACCCTGAACCAAACGATCGCCAAAGATAAAACCCACAAAACCTAGACAAAAAAGCCACCGTACATTAAGAATATTGTATCCATTCTGAAAATAACTAGACTGGAAAAGGGGCAAGTCCTCTACTTAAAACCCACAATCGATACTTCCTTTTAAGGGTTTAGCAAACAACGTTCATTGTGTTCATAACAGTTCAATGAACTCGCTCAGCTGTATAGAACTCACAAAGAATTTGTTATTGAAAGAACCAAGCGATATAGGGATAACCATAACTGAGAGTTCATTGGCTTAAAATAACCGGTGTTACTGAGGAAATATTAAATTAATGACATTAATATCGAGGCGTAGGCAGGATGATATATTGGTCGTATTTACGAGAAAAACATGGTTACAATAGGGATTTCCGGAGATATTCCAGGACTGGGAAATCCATTCAAACCTAAAAAATCATGGAAAATGTGGTTTACAAAGGCTTTTCGAAGCATTTTCCAGAACAAAAGTGATTTGTATGGCAATTGAAAACCGATTGTATTTAGATGGGGAGGATTTGAACTCAACGGTAACTTTAAGAACTGGGATGACCTTAAATCCCAAAATCGCATTGAGTACGCTAATAAGTCTTCATTGAAACGGTTTTTATCCCCCACGAAAAAAGAGAGGTGTTATAAGTTTAACACGTGTATCGGTGTGTCTGTCTGTGGCATCGTAGCCCCCAAGCGGATGAACCGATATTATTATTTTTTTTGTTGGAAAGGTATACTAATCGAGAGTGATCTTAGCTATGTTTCATGACAATCGGTTCAGCCTTTTTAAAATGATCAGCTCTTTTGTACTTAAAAAATTACGTATCGGGGTTTGTAAAAATTTCTATTTAGAGTTATAACTGTTATTATTTTGCGATTTAAATTCGTAGGGCGTTAGAATATCCTGTAATGGCAATCTCTGTTGCAGAAATTTAAATAAAGAAATAAAATAAAGGTTTACAACTTAAATCAACAATTTCAATAGGCGAACTTTTAATTAGGGGTAGATCATTGAAAGCTGTTGCATAAATACGTTATGTTCTCTTTAAAATAACCCAGGTAGCGTCGTGTCGTCAAACGGGAAGGGTCCAATAATACTCCCGGTCCGGACCCCTGCCGGCGGGGTGGGCGCTAATTTGACGACAGCCCTCCGAGGGAGTCTTACAGCTCATTGCTCAATGTGAACACGGGCCCTGCGATCTTCCCTCAGACATATTGAGGCGAATCATACATCTTTGGGAATTCCGGATACAGGATAATTTCTAATATGAAGAATGAGGCTGAAATCGCACATAGATTGTTGGTCGACTAGTTAAAAATTCACTGAAAATAATACTAGTTTTTTTAATTTGAAAATATTGCGTATATGGCCCCTACCATCGATAACTTACCATAATATTTTGTTTGCCGGCACAGTAAGCGTAACTAGACAGCAATTTCAATTATCATTCTTCCTGTGAAAATAGTAAAAGGCAACTAAAGGAATTGACACCGTAGACTATAGATATAGAAGATTTGACTACAGATCTATTTGCCGTAGATCGTCTAAGAAAGAAGTACTTGTATATTTGCGCCACCACACCACTTCTAATTTGATTAATAGTTAAGTGTTTGGAATGCCTATCTTTAACCAACACTTCAACTAACATAAACATAGAAAACTAGACGCATATCCGTGGTAAGCCCAAAATACATAGTCGAGTACTTATTATGTATTCAGGTTTCTTCCCAACTTGCAATATAATACCCAATACATCCGTTATTAAGTTACTGCTTACTCGCAAATATTTGAGTAGGCTTTAATATATCGTGCACGAGAGGCGAAGACGACGCGGGCCATCCCCATCTATCATGTCAGTTTAAATGCTCCCAATAAGTATAGTAACACAAGAGTTTGGTATTAACGAATATGGTAGAATTCTGTTAATGATTTACAGGTGCTAATTCCGTTGTCCGCAAATTACGACACAACCGAAAATAATGTTGTCTTGCTGATGCATGATGTCTCCGAAAAACAAGGCAATATAGGTACTCAATTTAGTGTGTGTAAGAGTCAGCACCATCAAGTAGTTTACTGAACATTTCTGTGTTAAGACTTGTATAGGAAAGAGTAAGACGAAAAAAATAATATTTAGTATAATAAAATTTACGTAAAATTTATGAGGCTAGATAAGAATTCGAACCAAATCACATTAAAGGACATGAAGACAATAATTTTAAAAAATCATTTAAAATGTAGTCTAGATGTAGACGAATGCTAATGTTACAATATGATAAAACTATTTGACACGAGCCAGTGTTGTGGGGCCATTTGCACGTTATAGTACAAGGTGTGTTAAAACACATAAACACGCGAAACGGGTAGACAGGCAGACAGATGACCTTGTACTGTGTAGATCACGTAGTTTGCACGCTAGTTAATTACATTAACAATTATTCGTTTTAACACATATTTTAGACATTCCAATTATCCTTGGTTACAAAAACTTGTCATTATTCTCAGTTCGTTAATTTAGACCACGGACTAACTATCCTGTGGCCTCCACTCTAGTACAAAATTTCCGAAACACCTATCCTTAATATAAGGTGTGTTACGATTGGTCTTACTAACATAATAATGGATTTTTTCAGCCTCAGGTTTTTTTGGAATTAATTAATAATAATAATAATTTTAGCCCTTTTTTGTCGTCCCACTCCTGGGCACGGGCCTCCCCTCAACACGAGGGGGATTCAGGCCGTAATCCACCACTCTGGCCCAGCTTTTTGGAATTATTTTGAAGTTATTGCTTGTGCGGAGTGCAAAGGTATAAAGGAAGTGATTTAGACCTTATTTCTTTGTGAATAGGTTCCACATAGTAAAACGTTTTTTCATACAACAACTGAGAAAATCAATCGACTATACCTAGAAAGAGGACCTTTGTACTAAATTTATTTTCTTATCTCGTATTCACGTCTTTTATAGATATAAATAGCATTACAATATAGCATAAACCCCTTGTGGGATAAGAAGTGAAGATTCAAGCATCATCAATTGGTACACAAAGGGCCAGCGGTGTATCTTACATAGTACATACTCGTATAATAAATCATTGTTGTGTGTGGCGAGTCCGCGCGTATCAACTGAGCGGGAACAACCGACCTATATCATGGTTCTCGGTGGCATTCATTGAAATATTATTATTTGCAGTGCGAGATCTTCGCTACAAATAAATTACATTACTTTCACAAACCGTGTTAGAGTGTGTGTGAGCGTGGCAGAAAGATTTTACTCTCTATCGTTTATAAGGCTATCGAATTACTACATAATAATTGCACAACTACATAAAAACGCTGTGAAATGAAATCCTCAATCATGGCAGACGTCCCATTGCTAATGCATCGCTAGGGTTGCTATCAACCAACTAACATCACCGCTAATCTATCATGTCGACTTTGGTGCAAGAGATTCTGGAGCAAAATATAGTTAATTTTCAATACAAATGAACAATAATACCACTTTTTTAACTGTATAACCGTGTTTATCACATAGATACAGGCTGTGTTGGCTACGTGAAAGTAAGTATATATTCATAATAGTAATGTGCCACACTCCTATTGCTCAGAACGAGCGATAGAGCATGAAAAATCACATTAGCTACCTATCAATGACCATTAGACAGGATTTACTACAGAACTATCATCAACTCCACCCCCTTACTTGCCCCCACCTCCTCCTACTGGAGGAATTAAATGTCCATTACTCGCGAAGAAGGCACAGGTATACCTCGGAACTCGTCACAACTCCGCCATCAAGTTAATGTGTTTGGGAACGGTTTAAACCCCCCTTTCACAAGGGGGGTCTTGGTTTGCAGAAAGGTTTAGACTCGTTCCCTCCATTCGAAAAGGTATTTACGACAAATGAGAATTTGATTTTGGTGTTTTGTTTTTATTGTGAAACTCTTTAATAATATTTGTTAGTTATAATTGTTTTAGTAGGGCAGTCCTAGTTTATGTCGTGGGCTAGATAAAGATGGAATATGTTTAGGCGATATAGTGGTACACAGGTAATGCTAACTTTTACCCCTTTTAATAAATCTTTTTATGACGTGTATCAGATTGATTTTAGTTAAAGACCCAGATAAAAATCTATTTTTAATATTCTAGGGATCAATTTATTAACTTAGCAAGTGTGTAAGTACATAAAAATGATATTAATAAAACAAAACACACCTTCAACACAAAAGTTGCTACGCGAAGCAACAACTTGTAAAGTGCTACGGGGCGCTACGAGGCGCTACGTGCCCGTAGCGGTTGCTACGATCTTTGAGAAATCCCCCTTACAAGCTCGATCGTGCGCGAAATACTAACCGGATTCCTTTTTCGCAGTTAGCAAGAAAATATGAAACAAAACATCGGTAACTTTACTAAGCGATATAAATAATAAATAAGTGAAGCAGTATCTACTGCTGGTCTGACTTGAAACATCATGAATAATTTCCGTATTTTACTGCTTACATAGGTACAAATTTAAAAAATCTTACTTGTTAAATAATCGATCGAAAAATATCGACTCCTGTTGTTCAGTTCTTACCTGTAAAAAAACAGAAGTTCAATTACCGATTTGATGTAGAAAACAAAAAAAAATATGATTTTTCGTTAGGGATTAGTGAAAAACACCAATAATAAAACAAACATAAGCTGAGCTGTGGTATCTAACAGTAATGAAAGGGCTTTACAAGAGGCACAAGCTATTCACGGAACGAGTTTCAATCAACTAATGCATTCGATTTTAGTTCAATAGTATCCGTTATACACAGCCTCTGCTTGGTGGTTTAACTAAAGGCTTTCCAATTTAGACTGTAAACTATTTTAGAGAATATTCTTTGGTAGAATTGCGGCCTATCTATCGTCATCATTATCATCGAAAAGAAGCTCTAATGTGCCTTTTATAGTTCGCTAACGTCTTCATACAATATTTACAAAACAAACACGCACCTTTTAATCAATCGAGGGACTAGCATTTTTCCTATATAAATATTTTTACTGAGACGCTAGCGACTAGCGAACGTGTAACCTAACGTAAGAGTTACATACACGGCCCCGTAACAGATTTATTCCATGTATTGAATCAAAATACACATAAGGATTAAGCCCAATACAAAGTGTATAGGCAGTACACATCCATCATTAGTGGCGCAGTGACATCGATGGTGACTTGCAAGTGACTCGGCACTCGGCGTGACTCGCTACTTGCGACAGCGATAGGGTTGAGTATAAATCATCTAATGCTTCCCCGATTCCGTTGTACGAAAGGGCTTTAAGTGCCAATACCTACTTTGTTGGCAAAGTGACATTATCACAAGTATTTCAGCACATTATTTTTGAAGTGCCACAAAAATAGATTTATAGGTAAGAGTTAATAAAATATTATGTAGAAATAAAGGATTCAATTAAACCGCAGTATTAATATTGATAAGATGCACACTCATCGCTAAACATTAAGATCAGCCTATAATTAAAATAATATTTCCATAATTATTATCGAATAACTTATAGGTAGTAAAAAATAAGTAACCTCACAGTGTTTTTATATATAATGTTTGAAGATATAAAACACTTAACTGCATAATATTACTTCATGATAACATCGGCAGTGCTCCCGTTAAATATTAACTTAAGTACCTAATATTATGTTTCAACACTATTCACAGGCTACCGAGCGTCCGTCGACGCGCCCCTCCGCCCGCACCTTAGTTGAATTAGTCCGAGCGGAGTGCAGCGCCCTCTGACGGTAATTAGATAACAACACGAACGCACAGACTGACTGTAGCGGCTAGATTTGACCAGTACACATACTGTGGGAAGAATGGAAGGTGTGAGGTTCTACCTATGTAATAACGTGCAGAATTTGATAACTGTAGCATATTAATAAATAAACATTTTATAAATTACACACAACCAAGGGACAGTTCTTATTGTAACGCATACAAAAATACTGTAATGAATATTTTTTAAAGTAGGTATATTATCGGAATAGGTAGTCTTATGAACGTCCAATGTCTTATTAAACTGCTAGGGATGGGGCAGCTGTTTTTCAGGAACAATAATCTCCACATTTGAGAACGAGACAAGAGGTCTAAGGGTGTGATATAACTAAGCTGTATATTAATATTGATGGGTACTAACTACGTAATATATATTTATACGACCTTTTGAACTAGCCATCCTCCCCCTTACCTCCACCTGCCACCTGTCTTGTAGTTAAATTACTCGTGCAAAGTGCGGTTCTTGGTAAAGGAATAGTTAAAGTGTTGAAGCCAGTCGCACGTCGAACCTGACTCACTTTACTACTAACTTTAAATTGTGCTGGGTGTGGAAGCAAGCTAAGTTGGTCATTATTTATTGGCAAGTTAAACTGAACTGCTTCTAAAAAGCTATGTCAATCAAGGGTTAAAAAAAGAGTGGAGACTTATTTATCTCGCATTTAACTTAGAGATTTTCAAAACAATCCTAGAGTGGGGGAATGGAAAGAACATATTATGTGCCGAACTTTAAATAAAAACGATTTGTGAATGGATGAAGGCTCTTAAGCCATCCTATAAAAACACAGACTTGGAAAATACAAAAAAGTATTTCTTAAAACTACGTTAATAAATACGTAGGTACAACATTATCAAGTGTTATCTTCATTAAAATTAATTGGATAAACACCTTTAATCCTACGAAGTATACCAAAAATAAACACCGTTAACGATGAAAATAAACCAAAAACATCTTACAAGAGTGATAATTAATTTACCGTTCGTGCAATCTTCCTTTATATGGGCAAATACACAAAGGGAGACAGATTTAATTAAAATAGAAAAATAAAACTGATAATAAACCGACATCATGAGTCTAGTATGAGTCGCGATATTTCACGTGTAATAAATTAAACATGCTACGTATTTATTTTGTAGCATCTCCGACGTAGCAATATACTACGGCGTAGCAAGGCATCATCGTATGGGTTTAGAGGTAGGTTACCCCAATGAGCGTTTATAACTTTAGTAGCCCGTTCGGGACTTAATTTATGTGAGTAGAAGTCACCTTAAAGATATGGATTAGAAACAAATATATAGATAATTTACATAGTGATAAGTTTCGAATTATACAATAATAATAGGTTCTAGAACCTTAATTCATTGTTGAAGGTGTTGGTCATATAACACGTATTCATTTTAAATACATTTCTATAGACATTTTGATCATTTATATTTTAAAGTTGTATGGTATTTAATATCCATTTTGTATAGGTACCTATACCAAAATAATTCAAAGAGAATAGACTTCTTGGAAAAAAGTAAAGCATGTTAATATTATAACGTACGCGATACCTCACAAATTTTCCAGAGCGTGGGCTGACAAGGTACACATTATAACAGCCGCCCGAAGACTACACGAGGGACACGAAAATATATTTTTCGAAGGCAAATAAGTATAACAAAAAACCCGTAATAACAAATATTCCCACATGCTACCATATGTTTTATGTAAATGAATGTAGATTGAAATATGTCAGCCATTTTCATTCTAAGGCATAATTATTGTTCAACTACTGCAAAAAGGTTTTTTTTGTTGTTATTTAAGTAGCTTCGAGATGCACCCTCGGAGGAATACCTACATACTCTCTCTAGTGATGCATCCATAAGAGAAAATTAGAAGACACTATATTTCGTCGGTCGGTTATCTTTTAACATCAAGTCAGTATAGTGCAAGCCCGCGTTCAGAACTGTTTGTATTGCCACCCTCACCAGAGGGCGCCGTCGATTATGTTACTAACCATGAGCTATATATTCTAACTAATGAAGTATAAGGGAAACGTTCTAAATATAAAACAATTGATCGATATGTTTGAATAATAAAATATATTTTATTTAGATTAGTTCTACGCTAGTCATGTTCACGTAACACCAATGTGCACGGTACAGCAATATACTTAGTTTTGTTAAACTGGCGTCTCAGTAAATGAAATTACTTTGTGAGTTAGTATACCAACAAAATCGATGTGTCGCATACAACATTATTAAAAATAGCTTGTATTTATAATCCATTAAAATAAAAAAAGCTTTTAAATTTTGCCAACTCACAAATAAGTTAGATTTTACCAAAAACCCCCCTACGCGCCCCCATGTCAACACACAGTCGCCAGCGAGACGACAGCCAGTAACACGATACTTTACGACCGTAACTATTCAAGCACTTATTGCTTGGGATAGAGTTACACGTGCAGAGAAAACGTGACTATGGATCCACATGGTCACGATTTAACTGCACGAGTAACTCTAAGCCCAAGCTACTTATTTCAATACTTAAGTCCAGACATGCGTGTAACGTGGAGTCTGTCGCAGGCATCTCGCATTCCTCAAGAAATATTCTTGTCTAATTTCAAGAAGTCTGGCTTATTTTGGAATACAATACACACTTGTATTGTATTCCAAAATCAGCCAGACTTCCGAAAGTCCTGAAAAGACTACTCACCTGCAAGCCTCGCAAGGTGGAAAGAGTCTGTGGAGGGAATGTGTGGTGCATATACTTAATTCTTCCAAAGGGAACTATTGCGTTAACACTAATAAAATAACAAATGTGTCGCCAAGCGTTGCCTCAACGTTGTACAAAAGTGATAAACGAGGGAAGTATTTCCCTAAAAATAAAGGATGGCACGTTCTTTGCAACGGATGCCGTTAAGAAAATGAAGGCATGTTGCGTGGGCGGGCAATTCATTGTAGGCGCGTGGGCGGATCAAACAAATTCCTTACTGTACTCTGTGAGAACATCTTAAGATCTTTGGTAGGTACTAACAAATGTGAGAAGAATTGTATGAAAGCGATTTCCTTGTATTCGCACGAATAATGGCTTCGGAATACAAAATCAATTGTATTTTCTAGTTGGTAAATAAACTTTTTGTTTGTCAATAGGAAAATTAACTGAGATTAATAAAAGTTTAGAATTCTATTCCTACAAAAATTCATATCAGGTGCTACCTTAACTCATGCTGACTACATATATCACATAAGGCGATCTAAGAACAGAATTACAATAATGATTAAACAAGTCATTGTCGCAGCAGAGATGAATGCTCAATTGGTAAATTGGTCAATTCGATTGGGTTACGAAGGATCGTCTGGATTTCCCGACTCAACTGTGAACAATAAATAAAATACTTATAAAATGTAGCCCGAGTTCATCAAGTTCTGTAAAAGGTCAAAAACATAATCGGGTTATTTCAATTGGTGTCCTCCCAATTGCTATTACAATTTATGAGATGAAATGCCCAAGCTCCAGCACCCGTTCTGAAATATGACAGCGTTTATTAACAATAACTATACAATAATAATAGCGCGTTAGGACACCAAACGGTTGCCTCACCGATTCAAGCCAACTGCTGCATTTTAGCGACTACTAAATCTACCGTATGAGGGATATTTGGCTAAAGTTGAACCAGTTTATCATTGTATACATTAGCTCCACTGCCTCGTATTTGTAGTCGAGATCTCTAAAAATCCCTAAAGGGTAAACACATCCGGAATGCACAGGCCCGGCTCGGAGGGTGGAGCGGCACCTAAACGAGGTTAATGGCACACTGTTTAGGAGGGGACTGGAGCCTGTCGTCAGGCAAAACCTTTGTTTCGACCTGATTGATTGTGATTTTTAAACACAGTTCATTTAAATCGAAACGGTTGATAAAATGGAGCTTGTTTTTCTATTTTTTGTGGTAATTGAAGAAGATTAGCCACTTTGTTTGTCAAAGCATAGAGAAAGGGACTTTGCAGATTTAGTTTTTCCAAAATATAGGTAGTACGATTGATACCCGGGACTAAAATAGTCCATGTTTGATGCAAGATTTGAATACGGTTTGATTGAATCAAATATTTAGCATGTCGCTGCCTTAAGACGGTTCCCCAAGATTTAAGTAGATACAGTTTAAAATATATACTTACTATATAACTGATATACTAAAATAGACGGACAGCCTTCACTGCCGATAACGGTATAAACGCAGGCCGCTCATAATTTGCCCTGTTCTGGGTATTGCTGAGATCGACCCGATTGTATTATAAGGTACCTACTACAAGTGTTGCTTAGTTTGAAATCATACAGTTGCTGTTTATCTGGCGATATTTATTAATTTAAAAAATCAATGAAATGTATGAGCAGTTCAGCGCATCTCTACTCCTTCGGGAAAAAAAGTCGCGGCGGTGTATTAACGATCATAGATTGAATAACCTCTAATTGGCCAGCCTGTAAAAATCCGTCGGCCGCAGACATATGCATAGCAAATTATAAATCGATGAGATTGAAGGCGAAGGGAGGGCCGTCTTAAATTAGGAAGGGATAAAATGAAAATCAGCTTTCTTATGGCTTTTTTCTGACGACGTCGCATGCTCTGCAAGGATCTTCTTAAATGCAATCAATAGATACTAGATAATGGTGAAATTTCCTCAAAATTGAGTGCACCAAAATGTTCATAAACTTCTTGTGCAGAACTCCACTACTCGTTGTTTGTTTTATTTTGTGCGAGTCCTATTACTGTGCATAATAACTATTCTACAGAATCACGGCGTAGGTTTGAATTTAGGAACTATAATTAAAGACAAGGGTACCTAATCAGTATTACGTAAAATAATGAAAAAAAAATTTAGCGCTAAAAACAAGTTACATAATAAATAAACATAGGTAAGCCAGAAAAGTCACTAAACCATTTCAGCTGCAATGGTTACAGACGCGGAACAGCGCCACCTATCGGCCACCGAAACATGCAATAATACGACCGCAAACCTAATTTCGTTACTCAAAACTCACCAATAACGTGTTAACCGTTGAAATACAATAGTACATTCGATCACTTGGATTCTGTTCAAAATTCGTACGCACTCAATTCGGTCAGGTCACACCACAGATAATTCAAACACGGGGGATTATGCGCAAATATTAGCCCGCGAATATAGTTAGCACAAATTAGTGAGTAGTTGATTGGGGAGTGGAGTGGTCGCCAGCGTGCGAGGAGTCCCGACGACGCGGACCAACTGACGCACCCCCGCCCCGCGGCCAGCTCCGCTGCGCCCCCGGCATGCGCGCCATAACCTAACCCCGTTGAGTTTTCCGAGACAAAGAATAATACTAAATGAGATGTGGCATCGGGATTTAATGTTGGCTTCCAATCCATTTATCAGCTTGATCTCTTGACCGAGGGTATTGACGAAAAAAATCTGTCTAAAAATATCAATTAAATCCTGGTAGTTCAAAGAAAACCGTGCGGTGGCGTGAATTCCCGAATGTATCGGAATAACGACCGATACGTCATTATTAAGGTGAAGGTGCTAATGACTTTAGATTCATAAGTTTAAGCCATACTTAGTTTTTAAGTAAGTATGGCTTCAACACAGGTGGCTCACTCTCGCCATTGAATTTGATTTTAGTGGATGGTGTATAATAAATTTCATAAACATAAGTTAATTTCTACTTACATTCAAAGGGTTAAATGGTTTAATCTGTTAATTCTATCACAAAAGTTTTCAAACAGCGATCGCTGAGAGGAAACGAAATCCAAAATCCAGAATCCACAGAAACCGCCTGACACAACAAGATACTTAATGATGCGTAGCTCATCTATACCCTTATAGGCATCTACCCTTATTAGTATTGATATCAACCCGATTTATATTCGCAAGATTGCTCCTCAGTCTCTCATTGACCTAGTAAGCTGGTTGTCCACTTACGATATAGGCCACGGATAGCTCATAATGGATCTAGTTACTCTCACCAATGAAATATCAACTCGTGCGAAAGTTTGGCTCAAGGATTAGAACGGAGACGTGGATATATTGAAACAGTTTTTGGAATTATATGTCGGTTGGCACGTGGTACGGATAACCTTTATTAATTAAGGTTAAGGGATCATACAAAAGCGGAATATTGTTTAGTTAATCTGTTAAGCCTAATAGATTGCGCATGCACTGGTTTACTAGTCAGTACAACGTAAGAAACCCGACAAGTAATATAAACATATCAACGACAAGCATAACACATAACTATGTAAAGGAATATGCGTCAGTGCGTGGGTACCTTTGATAAAGGAAGAAATCTTTTATCAAAGGTGGGTACATTATTCTAGGTGAAGTTATCATAAACTTGAAGCGTCGTGGTAATTACATACTTCTTTAAATCGCTATGAATGAAACAAAAGTACACGAATACAGATGAAAAATATGTTTCGCCCATAGAATTCAGCGTACAGAAATGGCGAGTAGTCCCCAAGTTGACGCACGTTATTTATGGCCCACCCTGTTTATCCCTTCCTGAGTAAGGTTATCACAGGACATTATCCCTCTGTCTACCGCTATACGTAGTTACAGTTAGGATAGCTTGAGCACTGGCCAAATAACAATGAAGGACAACATCACTGGCTGATTCCGGAACGAAAAACCATACCAGGTTTAGAATAAATCTTACTATCTCAAAATGCTTAAACCTCTTTCATCGCCTTAGATGTCTGCTTTCAGACAACAGACCAGACCAAAGGTACTGACTTCTTCTACATCTTCTATGGCGTCTCCTATCCTACCGGATGTTTACAATCATTAGGGCTATATCCACCTAAAGACTGCAGCTCGGAATAGTGTTGATATTGTCTTGTCTAACCATTGACGTTGGTTTTCAACCACGTTATTCTTCTACGACCGGGCGTTCTTCTGTAATCAATCTCTTTTTAAATAAATGCCTTTGGAGAATTTGAGTCAACGAGAAGTTGCCCTAATGGCGGAGACAAATAATATGAAGACGATTTATTTTTCTGATTTCACTGAATGAATTTATTTAGTCGAGGAAATCTATACAAATAAATAAAATTGGAGTTCTGTTTGTAATATCAAAATAACACCTTTTCACTAAATGCATATGAAAGTACATACGACACCTATAACAAAAACGCAATTTAAAAAGTTTTTGTCTGTCTGTCTGTCTGTCTGTGTGTTTGTTCCGGGTAATCTCCGAAACGGCTGGACCGATTTTGACGGGACTTTCACTGGCAGATAGCTGATGTTTTAAGAAAACCGAGTAACTTAGGCTACTTTAATTTTAGAAAAACAATTAGGGTTCCGCGTAATAAAATAAAAACACATTAAATCAAAGAGTATCTCCGAAAGGGCTGGACCGATTTTGACGGGACTTTCAGCTGTTGTTATAAGCAGTACTTAGGCTACTTTTATGTTAGAAAAACAAAAAAAATAGGTCCTGTCGCGCGGGCTTAGAATGCGGGAGCGGGCTTTTTTGTTAAGTTAAATTCCACGCGGACGAAGTCGCGGGCTCAGCTAGTCGAAAATATAATTATTTGTATTTCTCCGCCATTATACAAACAAATCGCAATTAATTTTCCGGCAATATATCAGAGATGGTAAGTGCACCTTTGAAGCACGATGGCACCAGGAGAGGACGAAGACAGTTTTAGAAATTTAAAAAAAAAGTTATATTTAGTATCTTTCTGTGTTTGCATAACTACTGTTGCTCATTCCTAATGATCCGAAACCAAACCTAAATCCGTTCAATTTTGTTCTTGGAAGTGATAAAAAGTACATATACTTGGTGGGAATCAGTATCTGATCGTATTGCCGAAACTAACGCGTCGCATTGTGAGCGATCAATGGCGATATCCAAAGTGTCAAACTGGCCGAATGCCAACATCCTTTTCCACGAATTCCAACTTGCGCCTTCTGCCTCCCTAGTGGAAGCAAATAGAAAAACACCCACCAACATTGAAATAAAACTATTTTTCGGGTTTTATCGCGCGGATTTTACCACAGACAAAAATGACTCGCGCGCAGTTGTCAATCTGTCAAAACAAAGTTTGGATGAAAACATCGTGCAAGTTTTGAAGAAAGGATTAAATTTCGCTGTGCCGCCTCGCAGGATCCCTTATGAAGACATTATCTGTAGCGTCGAGGATGTCCTAGCCAAAAATAATTTTAAAAAGGAAGACTCCGAGGCTATTAGACAGGACGTATCATCGTTGTTACGCCGTGTTTCAGTGCCCAAACAAAATCTTCCTAAGAATCAGTATTTAGCGTTGAAGAACTTACGCACTAGGACGGATATTACTATTCTCCGCGCAGATAAGGGAAATGCGACGGTAATAATGGATACGTCAGATTACAATGCAAAAATTGTAGAACTTTTATCGGATGAAACAACATATAAAAAGGTCAAAACAGACCCAACTACAAACGTGTTAAAAACAACTACCGATCTATTAAAGAAACACTCCGACGCATTGAATCTAGACGTCAAATCATTGATACCTTCGTGCGCAAAACCACCTAAGCTGTATGGGTTACCTAAAATACACAAGCCCCAGGCCCCGCTGCGTCCCATTGTTAGCCAGATTGACACACCAACATACAGTCTGGCCCAGCACGTAGCGAAGGTGCTCTCACTACTAAGAGGACACACAAGAGCACATACAAAGGATTCATACCATTTTGTCAGTGAGATTAAACATCTACATCTTGCTGACAATGAAACTATGGTCAGTTTTGATGTTCAGTCTTTGTTTACCTGTCTACCTGTAGCAGACTGCATCACTATAGTATCAAAGAAGCTAGCAGAGAACAACATGCCAGAGGAATATGCTGAACTCTTAAGACATTGCCTCACATCCGGGTATCTGTTGTGGAATGAACAGTTCTACAAGCAAGTAGATGGTGTAGCGATGGGCTCCCCTGTTTCTCCTGTTGTCGCCGATATATTCATGGAAGACTTCGAGGAGACAGCCCTTCGCACTTCACCTGTGACCCCAAGATTCTACAAGCGGTACGTAGACGATACTTTCACAATATTACCATCTGACAAAATAACAGCATTTCTTGACCATCTTAACTCCATACACTCTAAAATCAAATTTACAATGGAGTTAGAGGCCAACAACACTCTAGCATTCTTAGATGTTTTAGTAATCCGTAATCCTGATAACACCTTAGGCCACACCGTGTATAGGAAAAAGACCCATACTGATAGGTACTTAAACGGTGAATCTCACCACCATCCAACACAGTTAGCTACCGTGGGTAAATCTTTGTTTCAGAGAGCACAAGGGATCTGTGATGAGCAACACCTGGCTGCCGAGATCCGTCACGTCAAGCAAGTATTGCATGACAACAAGCTTCGGATCCCGCGCCTCCATCACAGTGACCGAGTGAAACCAGCCACAGTCGAGCGTCTATCTGCTGTACTACCATATATAAGAGGTGTCACAGACAAGATTGGCTACATCTTGAAACATGCTTCAATCAAAACTTATTTCAAGCCACCAAAGAAGATTAGTCAGTTCTTACCATCTGTCAAGTGTCACATTCCTCTACAAGATGCAGGGGTATACAAACTCGACTGTGAATGTGGGCTCTCCTACATAGGGCAAACTAAAAGATCAGTTAAAACCCGCGTAAAAGAACATATAGCTGACGTGAAACACCGGCGCTCCACGAAGTCTGCAATCTGTGAACATGTACAGGACCGCACCCGCCATTATATCAGATTTGATAATCCACAGATCCTCGCAAAAGAACACCGATTCCGACCAAGGATGATACGTGAGGCCATTGAAATTAAAAAACATCCTAATTTCAATAGGGAAGATGGCTGGGTGCTACCACCAACTTGGGATCCAGTAATTAATATAATTAAATCCAAAACCAAGTGTACCATTGCAAGACCTCGAGACACTGTGAGCACTTTCTGCGTGGATCGGACCGCAAACAACAACTTAATATGAGGGTACCCAGTTACTAACTATGACATCAGGACGTCTAACACCTCAGTCCCCCCGTGACCATGGCTGCTGTAAAGCAGCCGAAACGTCGGGAACATAAATTAAATAAACGCGATAAAATCCGAAAAATAGTTTTATTTCAATGTGTAGTATTCGCGTAAATATAAGAAAACAATACCCACCAACATGCCCCGATATAAAGTTGAAGATTATATAAACATTCAATGTTCCACCCACAAAAGTAAATATTTCCTATAAAACCCACAAAATATATTATCTTGAAATTAATTGAAGGACTCGTTATTCAAAGTTATTGAAACCTCAATATTATAATTATCTTCATTCTAGCGTAACAGTTTCATTGAAACTTTCTGATACTAACTACAGAAAAACAAATCTTGGGAAACATTTTCTTTAATTAAATATTTTTTAGGAGGAAACAGTTTGCGGAATGGGATCTTCGGGTTTGGTTGGATCTGCAAAGGAAAGATATTAATGTTATTTCAGGGAATTGTTACGTCAGCAATCAACATTTTTTTGCCATCGCTTTTGCAAAAGATGATTTTCAAATGAAAATTCTCCAAGTTTAGATATTTGTACATGAGGAAATTACTGCAATCAAACGTAAGATAAGCTATCTAGTCCGCGGATTTTTGTTCAGTATTTCAGTTGTTCAGTCAGCGATAGCAGTGATAGCCGATTGGTTAAGCACGCGTCTTGCGGGCTACCAGGTCTCGGGTTCAAACACCGGCTCGAACCTCTGGATTTTTCTAAATCTATGTGCGAATCATAATTTCTATATGATATATGATTATCACTTGCTTACGGTGAAGGAAAACATTGTGATGAAACCTGCATGTCTTAGAAGATTTAACCAATTTTCGAAAGACATGTGAAATCCGGCAACCCGCACTGGGCCAGCGTGGTGGATTATGGCCTGAATCCCCCTCGTGTTGAGGGGAGGCCCGTGCCCAGGAGTGGGACGTCAAAAAGGAATAAAATTATTATTATTTATTTACATATGTGTATTTAAACAAGAACCTATTCTCCATTGTGAATGCATATAATTTTTTTATCCACCGGATTATTTTATGCTAATTACATTACATACATACATTTACTAAAATCATATCGTCCTAATAAATAAAACGGAAGTGTAAAATAGAGCCCGCCATAAAAGGAAATCAATGTTATCACGGAAGGGCCGCCATTGTCGTAAAACTGATCGGGAAATATTGATGACCGACGCATTAGGTCCCGCAGCGGCGCTGCTCCGATATGTCCAGTCGGTGAACAGGGCCCGAGAGATATTGAACTCTACAGCTATTCAGTAATACTCCATTGGTAAACTAGGCCCCTGAAATTTTGCGACAAAATTATCTTCCCATATTGCTTTTATAGAAGAATTTATACGAATCTATTTGTATTTGATTTCGGGTATCAAATTTAGAGGAATTAGTGGGTCGTCAGTCGACCTCTTAACTATGTAGCTAATAGGATCAACTAAACTTCGTAATAACTCGTCACCAAGCCAAATTTGTTCAATTTACTCCTACAACGATTAATTCAAACTAGGTGTTCCAATTATTATAACTGTTCGACTTATCAGAAGTGACGTCAAACTTCTCTACCCAAACAGTCTGAATTCAAGATTCTTCAGAGATATCGAATAACTATTCCTCGGTTGCTTCAGTGTTCCGGGGCGGATTTACATAGTACATTTATAAATGGTTGCGATTGCCACTTTATCGATAGTTGCAATGCATTTACAGACACATCGACTATACGTAGCTCTAACGTAGACCAGAATGTAACTTGGAACAGTTAGGTAAATCAACAACAATGCGTACGGGAGGCAACGAAACCCTTCTGTTAAGACTAGTATTTAATTATGAATTACAAGACTAGTAAATGATGAGGATACTAATGTCAATGGTAATAATTTAGTAGATATGAACGCCGGATACGGTTCCATCAAACATACTCAATACAAATTATCTCTTCAACATTTGGCTTGCGCTGTAGTGAATGGCAATATGAACATGTCCACAAAGTATTCAGACAATGATATATAAAAAGAGCGTCGATGAAGTTATTCACTGGACATCAGATACATTGCAGTTTGCATCGTAGCGCACGCAAGATAAATGAGGATCCCCGTTGCCCGCGACGCGGATTGAGTACTACGGTACGACATTTCATGACGTCACTATGCTGGATGCTAGAATCAACTACCCAGATTTAGAAGGGCACTTTGAAAACTATTAAAGTTTGAGCAGTGAACATTTTGCAAAGCTTATTAAAACTGCAATATGTATAAGTGGTAGGGTCGCTTTATAAATTTAAGATTGTTCTTTGCCGGCTCCAGCGTTATTTCAATTGTTTAACTTTTGCTACAACAAAGTCATATTTATAATAATTAAAATTATTAATAAAAAATCTGCTGACTGCTTGTGATTCATATTCTGTTACAAATAGGTGAAGAGTATTTTTCACGGCGCATTTCTTTGTTACCTACGAACTCCAAAAAAAGTAACGACAATCTTTTAACGGAGCGGACGCGGCCCTAACTTAACCTTTCGATATTTCCTCGAAGGAAATCCAATAAAACGCCGAGGTAACGGCGACTATTAGCGTTTTTTGTGTACAGAGAGGTGCCCGATGTGCCACCTGTCACCAAGTACTTGCACACTTTTATTTTTGCAAATAAAAAGTGTGGCAATATTTTTCGTGGCCATTTTATTATGGAGCAGAGAGAACTTTAAATTAAACGCTGATAAACACGAGCGAACACTGATCAATTGATATTTAGTTATATTTCCTTTGCAGAGCATTATTCTGGGATAATATACTAGACACATAAGTTCAGCAAGCACAATAAGCAGCTCTGGGGTGAGGCTTCAAATATTGCACCAATGAAGTAATTTCGACCCTGATCTTTGAATTATTTATTAACACCATTTTAGCAGCAACTTTGTCTGTAGATAAGAAAAAAACAAGAGCAATAATGCTATAAATTCTAATGTTGGTTGCAGATTTCAAATGACAATCATAATCATAAACTTTCATTTTATTTTGGGTTATGAAACAAGATATGTCTAGAAATCAGAACTTCAAATTATATGTGCTTTCTTTATCTAAGTAGCAAGGACACCGTAAAGATCGAGGATATAAATAACTGCGAATATCTACATTACATTCCAAAAAACCTAAACTCAAAATATTATTATTCTTACGACCACAAACCAGAGAGTTATTAAAATCTTTCCAGCAATGCGGAAAAGCTAACTTAAAAATGTCTCACTTTTCATCTGTCTCCGCGACTTAGCCCAAGAGTTTAACAGTTTTATGAGCCGTCCCCCCAATGAGGATACACGTGAAACTTTCAGTCCACCCGCAGTGTCCATGCATTTTAACTACAATTTTCTAGTCAGCCGACTGTGAGACTTATTTATAAAGGCGTACAATAAATATTCCCCGCTGGTCTGCGGCTTGCACTTCTGACTATTTATTTATAGTGCATGAAAAAGGTTCAAAGTGCTGGGCTGACTCTCGGAAGCTTTTTTATCTCTGCTAGAGTAGCGTTTTTCCAAGATAAAGTTACCGTCCGGTGGTCTAATTGAATCTCCCTCGGGTCCCGGTGCAGCAGGCAATGTATTTATTTATGACGAAGACGGAAGTAGTTGGAATATCCGATAACTTTTATTCCAAAATAAGTTTAATGAAAATATACAACGCCTTAAATCTCAGATATACAAAAATAAAGTGAATCTTGAAAATATTAGAGCTTTAGAGATAAAAGTAATGATCAAAATTTATTTCAATCTTATCGAACCCTTAAGGTAACAGCCTATTAAGTTTCTAAATATAGAAGCTTTCAAATTTAGAGCATCGATTATCGCCCTTATTTTCTATTTTATAGAACATCTGGAACATCCTCCCAAAGGGATAGTTATTCTGAATGACAAGATAATTTTTGAATATGTTAAGGTACCTACGCATTTGGATAAAGATGCATAGAATAGAATAGAATAGAATAGAATGTATTTATTTGTTGGGGCATGCACGGAGTGAACACAATAGGGCAGTGCTCCTTTCAGTTATAAGAATGGGATTATGAAGAATGTGGGAAAAGAATCCTCCATTCATTCGGACGATTTGCCCTCGCGACCTTAGCCCCGGGGCCACCAGCGGCCGGTCACTAACATGGCCAATCTAAAATGTCACTGACTCTTAAAGAATAAGGGTACGATGAACGCAAAAACTTTGCTACCACAACGTTGGCCACAAATTGTTTTAGCTGAGCAATTTTAGGAGATAGTTGAGTTGCCGGTAATGAAGTAAGTTTGTTAGTTGCTGTCATCAAAACATCTTGAAACTCACAAACAACGGTAAATATAATTTAAGCCTTTCGGCATGGAGAAAATTTTTATAGTGTTACCTTAAATGCCTTATTTTATGATAAACCAGTCCGTGATAAGAGTGGGCGCTGCTGTCGTATTTGTGAGTCGACTTAATGGGACCCAAAATAGGAATTTCCAAGAAAATTAACGGTAGATATATCTTTAATACTCCTCCGTAATAGCATATCAAAAGAACGAATAGAGGCTCCAAGTATTGTTGATAAGTACCCGGCGTTCTCAGAATTCGCGGCAAATTGGGACTGACACGACGAGGTTGTTGGCATGTTGTTGGTATGTAGGCAGATATCAGAATCGTCCCACTTAATACGCAGACATTCAATAAAATATACCTTCAAAGGATTAAGGTTTCAGTAGGAGTTAATGCGATGCCAAACATAGTAACAACGTTAACATAGCTATTCAGTAAATATAAAAATACGTGCACATTTTACTTGTTTTGGAATAGGAATTTAGAAAGAAACGAGAAGCTTAGGAATTTAGAACAGTTTTAAGAACAAGTCTAAGTTAAAGTCTAAATGCCTAAGATGATCTACACAAATTAAATTTTTTCTTACAAAACAACGAATTATGCCTATTTAAAATCCCTGACGTCATGAAAATTCCTATAAATTTTGACACCATAGAATATTCCTACACGCAACATTCAGTCCAGTGACCACAGACTACCACGCTACGCGGGCACATTAGAACTGCCGATTGAATCGGAATGGCATTTTTGCATAGCGCCCATCGGTCACGCCACATGTCGTCACGCTATGTGGGGCTGGCGACCTCTGGTGACCTCCGCGGAAAGAATTATAATGAAACTAGCTGTGCCCCGCGACTCCGTCCGCGCGGAATGCGCTTTTCTGTTGAAATTTTTCCTGATTTTTCTTTGCTATAAACCTCACGGAGCCCGAGACCTTTCCAACGAATGCCAAACCGTGGAAATCGGTTCGCGCGTTCTGGAGTTATAGCGTCAGGAAGGAAAACCCGACTTATTTTTATATAGTAAAAATAGCGAATCAAAGTTCTGGATAAGAGAATACGTAAGCTAGATATGCCACTTCTTAATTGATGGTGACGACATTTTGGCTTAGTGAAATATATAAGCAGTGTCTCTTGAAAAATATTGTACTACGTCAACGGTTATAACATTTTCATACGTCTCCAAGGTGCAGAGTCCACCAGAGCATGCCGAAATTCAGTCAGATGATCCTAATACTCGTAGCACCCCAATTAAGCACATTTTTTTAACAATTGGTAAATTCCAAATTAGGATTTTTATTTTCAGTATGCATAGCATAAGGGATAGTTATTTATTTATTGTCATTATCTTCAAGTTTCCCTCCACACAGTATTCCGTTTTGACAGACTGTATCCGAAAAGATAAATAAGTGTCAGAATTCGTTCTTTATATTCCGTGAAAGCATCTAATTCTCCGAAGGGATCAAGGGTGTCAGTAACGCCGTAAATATGACACAGAACCTTCGTCCACGGCACGAAGAAAATGAATTACGAGGACTGCTAGGGATTGGTACATCTAGATAGATATGGGTCCGTAGAATCACTTGGATTTATATTTGAAAGGAATCCAGTTCTTAGTACATCTGCAGCGCTTTTATAAGTATTACTAGAATACTCCAAATATTTCAGAGATAAGAATTTCAACGCCCTGGAATCTACGTCTCTATTTGTATGACATTATAAGTACCTTACCTACAAGTAACCTATAAGTAAGGACTGCAGGATATAAAAAAAATCATTTTTTCTGTAAAAGAGCATCTCCTGTTAACAATATTCCGAAATTCAAAATTTTCGAGTATTTTTATAGTTTATCCAAAATCTGAAAACATTTAAGACAAATTTTTGTGATTTGCGACAAACACAGTATGCAGTGCGTTTATTAATACATTTATTTTACTCTACATATTATCACGGTGGATATGATACTAGTAAATCACTAAATATACAAAAATTGCCAGATTATCTGGATAGCTGTCGTTCTTGAAATGTTTTAGAGGAAGTTGGATATATTAATAAATGCACTGCACACGGTCTTTGTCGCGAATTACAAAATGTGCCTTTTATTATTGTCAGATTTTGAAAAAAATCTAAAAAACCTCAAAAAATTTGAACTTCGCGGGCAAGATGGGCGCTTTAGCCTTAAAACCGATACATAACCCGTCAGAAAAGTAAACCGAAATGAGATTTTATTATTATTCACACATATAAAAATTTATAAAAGTTGTAGCACTACAGCACTTATCAGAACATATATTTTAGAAATTTTCAGCGTAAACATTCAGTCTATCACCAATTTCAATCCATTACGGTACATAAATACTTCGTAAACTACATAAGAAATATTCAAATATCTACATATCCTGGAGCGGACTTGCCCACCCCTATTCCTCGCCATTACTTATTTATGGCCAACTTCGTATAACCACGGTAATTAATTTTAGGGCCGCGACCCTTTCGCTAGCCGACAAGCAAAAACTTGGTATAAGCCCGGATATCTCCCAGAGATTACGGGTTCACTCGGTATACTTAGCCAGGGGCCCAGTCGGTGACTAGAGGCAATTGCGGAAATTGTTGTTGTTTATAATAAAATAATGTCACAGGTACACATCGATATGTATTATTTTAAATACTCATTCAACAAGACAGTTTCAGTTTTGACAAAAGGCTTATCTGAACCTTAGCGTTATGAATAAATAGATGCTTTTATTCCGGGAAATAAGAATATTTCACATAGCCCAGCCAAAGAGAAAATGCACACAATCAAAGCATACACATATCCACACGGCATAACCGAAATAATATTTAGCAATTTCCTTGAAATATTCAACGAACGAAATAATTATTTCGTTAAAATAAAACGCCTATTTATTTAGACGAAGCGAAGGCAAAATAAATTACAAAAAGGTACTCGGCGTTACGATAAAAATGTTTGGCAACCAGTGATGGAATCAGTATCAACTTTGCCCTCTCTCCCCGGCCGGGATAAAGCTGTGTGCCGATAGAGCCGGAGCGACTACCCTCTTTAAAAGGGCCTTAAAATAGGAGGACACATTTCAATCATTTTAAAACGATGAGTGATAAATTTGATATTTTATGAGAATTGATCTGTCACTGCAGGATGAGAAAAATGCTTCTGATAAACTGTACGACGAATTGTTGACGACCGCTTGGCGCAGTGGTTCGAGCGTAGTCCGCTCGGCTCACTGCATCGGGTGGTGCGGGTTCGATTCCCGTCAGGGTAAATTTCGGAAATGGCCTTTTCGCAATTTTCCCTGGTCTGGGTGTATCACTGGGATCGCCCCGAGTCCATTGTACGGTACCCATAGTACAAGCGTTGCTTAGTTTGGGACCATACAGTTGGTGTGCTCGTCTGGCGATATTTATTTATTTATATATACATATAAAAATGAATCTCTATTTCCTTGGTCATCGCATCACGCGTGAACGGATGGAACGATTTCGCTAATTATTTTTTTGTTGTGTTTATTATTGTCAGGAGGAGGTTCTTATGAAAGAAAAAAATAAGAAAGTTGAGCGGAACAATTCGAATTCAATATTCAAAGTTAGACAGGACAATGTCTGTCGGGTAAGCTAGTGTTAAATATTTTTTTGTTCATTCAAATTGATAAGCCTCGTGTGTTAGTTTATTTGGTTCATGTTTTTGTTTGATTCGGTCAGGTCAGCATAATAAATATACATATATATAGAACCTTAAGGAAATACCCATCTTTGATTTAGTGTCTAAAATATGACGTCAATTGGCAGTCGGCCAAATAGTGACCTTGAATAGCCCAAAAAAAGTAGGTCAATAGTCAATACTACCCTACTGCACTCCCATAATCATTTTCAGTGAAGCCCAAAATGTTGCATTACGTGTATGCAGGAGAGGACTTTTTTCTCAGCCATAGAACCAAAGGTTTCGTTTCGCGGATTTTACAGCCGTTAATTTCCTGTAAAGGAACCGGCATTAATATAAATTCCGTAGAGGTCCGTTATTACACTGTACCAACATAATGTAAACGATGTTTTCGCTGGTGTATATTAAAAATGAGCCTCTGAAATTTGCGGCCGGGTCGGTTTTAAACAAATTGGAAGCCTGTGCCTGCGAGCCGCGAGTGGGCGGGCG
Source organism: Notodonta ziczac (assembly GCA_918843915.1). Classification (NCBI taxonomy): domain Eukaryota; kingdom Metazoa; phylum Arthropoda; class Insecta; order Lepidoptera; family Notodontidae; genus Notodonta; species Notodonta ziczac. The sequence goes on from OU974053.1 coordinate 777,735, forward strand.
GGCGCAAGCAACTCAAACATCACTAATTTTCATGCGAATAAATTATGACGTGGAGGAAATATGCCAGGTATTCCGTTATTGTAACTGCCTGTATCCAGTTCTCAATGTGTAGTATACAACATTATACACAAATAAAATACCCATGTATAACATGTGTGTGTGTGCTGTGTGCGTAGCATTTTAAAGCGTCAAAAGCCTAGTGGTCAGAGGGCCCGCTCTCGTAACTGAGAGGTTCCGGGTTCGATCCCCATATTGGCCATTAAACTATTGACCTGAGCCCACTCCTAATACGAGCATACGCTTATCTGGAGGTGCTAAACGGGAATACTAGAAATGTGATAAACTCACATTACTGGAAATCATTATAAACAATTTCTGAAAATTTTGCTTGTTACCTACATTGAAGAACAATACATAAGTAACAATAACCTAGTAGTAGTTATTACTTCTCTCCTTTTTCCTGAAAGCGGAAAAGGCGTAATAACTATACAGCCAACAATAGACAAACCATTTCACAACAAAAAGCCATAGACGATTCTATTTTTAAAATTCCGCAACCCGCAGGCAAAGGTAGCAAACCAAAGAGGCTCATTTACTGGCGGCCGCCCGGCCTGGAGAGGCTGGCGAGCTATCGGAGCGCGCCCCGGGCGCCGGGCGGCGGAGCGCGCTCAGTGGTTGGGCCACGCGACCGCTGCAGTAGCGGGCGCGTGACGTCACCGCGCGATCAATGGAACTGACGTCGAGCTCCGGCAACCCCGCCCCGCCCACCGCGCACCCGGCCGCATCCCTCCGCACCCACTACAGACCGGTGTACATGAGAGGAATTTAAGTTTATTGATAGTGGGCAATGCGAAAGTTCGCGCTCAGTGAGAGATTAATAAAAGTTTGTAATAATTAAGAGTCTTAATTAACTGTCCTTGTTCAAATAGAAATGGTAGTCTTGTGGTATTTTGCACGGATCAGATGTTATATAACTTTTATCGTGGTACTAGACTTAAGCGGCTGATACATGATTAGTAAGTATTGTAAGTAACAGTTACTGAGACGGTTATTTATCAAAATCACAAATAATAGGTACCTACCAAAGGAAAATCCGAGAGTGTAGTAGGTGCTTATTGTCCTTTCCTTAATGCCACCGTGGAATTCTTATAAATAAATAATGAAGCGATATAATTGTGTAATACAATACCATTAGGCACGATCAAATCAATGACAAGATACAGGTACGGCAGCGATTTAAAAAAAAACAAAAGCTCATGTGTACTTAATGGGGAGGTCACAAGTCATAATACAGAAGCTTTCGTTAATGAAAAAACAATATATTCATAGCAACGATGGAGATAATATATAATAAAATATATAAGCAAAAACTATCGGATTGGCTATTGATTCCTTGTATTAGATTTAAATATAAAAACTGAAGCCTGGTACAAAAGTTATCAATAATTAGCGATTGAGATAAGTTGAGAAGCTATGTTTAATGTCAGGCGATATTTTGAGCACCTGCCTATAAATAAATTAAAATCATTTATTTAAAAACTTTAATAACGAATGAATAAATAAATAAATCGTGTCTGCGACATATCCGAGAATGGACGGGAGTCTCAAGTGCAGCGGAGCTTTTCAACCTCGCCAAAGACCGAGAGATATATGCGGAGCTGACTGCTAACCTTCACTAGTTGGAGAGGCACTATGAGAAGAAGAAGAATAACGAATGATATAAACATTCTAGTAAGCCGACCTCTAGAAACAAAGCGGGAACAAAGATGAAACTAAAATTACAAAATTTACAAGAATAATACTTGTCGAAACGACAATTTTTTACATCCTTATTATGGCCACAACATTATTGTGTCCAAAAGAAATGTTTGACTGCAAGTCCTTATCAAACAAAAAGCCGACCTATTTGTTCATGGAACACAATTACCTAACTGGCAACATTTCTCGCTGTGATAAAGTAAACTCTCAACCTTTTTCGGGAAATTAAAGGGTGTTCGCGAGATTCAAAATGTCCGAACCGGCTACAGGAGAAGCCGTCTCTTATTTCCCGAAATTAAAGGATCATATAATTTGCGTTTCCATAATGAGAGTTTCTCCAGCCTCCCGCCACCCCTGGCCGCCTCCCCAGGATGGCTTCACGTGGCAGGAGCGGCCGTTTCTATATATTTCAGCGAAAGCATTGCTCAATCTAGTCATGTAAAGGCTTTTGTGCGAGTAATCAGACTGGCACAGTCGGTGGTATCGAGAGTTTGGATGTTATAGGCATATTGTATTCAGCAAATATTTTTTTAGGAAGTCTATTGATTGTTTTTTTAGACAAATGAGTAATTACTATCACGTCAATAGCTGTTTCTATCATTCCATCAAATTGCAGTGTTATTGTTGAAAATAGACGTGAGAGACGTGATTCAGCGGGTAAGCACGCGCACTGGTTTCCGGTCGTTATCTAGCGTTACAAGGCGGATCCGAGATTACGACACTGTGCCAGATAATTATCATATCAATATAATCTCCTGTATCTACAACGATCTAGCTCATTGAACTACGTTTAATGGTTCATAAATATTATATGTGTATTTTAATAAGTAAGAATGGATTACATGTTAAAATTAATCATTTCAATTTAAAGTCATAATCATTTTTTTCGATCGTGAAAAGAAAAAAAATAAACAGTTGGTACTTATGCCATAAGGATAAAGAACATTATCCTTTGTCACACCAGCTTAGACTTTTTTGTACGACTCGCCCGATGTTAAGCATTTAACGTAGCCTATAGATGCTTACAATAGTAATAATTTAATAATTTAGCGCTTTTGACGTCCCACTCCTGGGCACGGGCCTCCCCTCACTACGAGGGGGATTCAGGCTGTAATCCACCACGCTGGCCCAGTGCGGGTTGGCGGATTTCACATGTCTTTCAAAATCGGTTAGATCTTCTAACACGTGCTGGTTTCCTCACGATATTTTCCTTCACCGTAAGCAAGTGATCATCATATTGAAATTATGATTCGCACATAGGTTTCGAAAAACCCAGAGGTGCGAAAGCAGGGTTTGAACCCAGGACCTGGTGCCCGCAAGACGCGTTGTTTAACCAATCGGCTATCACTGCTCTTACAATACGTAGCTATAATTGGTACTTTATTCCGACATCTCCGCCGACCAGATCCGCACCACACTCGACACCTGCCTCTACGATGCCATGCAGGTCGCCGTCGATAGGAACAAATGGCGAGCCATCATAAAAGAAAAGGTAGTGGGAGGCGGTCACGACCCTCAGAATTGAGGAATACGACGCCAGGAGGATTCCGACATCTACCAGACGGTTATAATACCTCGGTCGAGCCAGCACGTGTATCAGCTGTCATCAATTGTCTGTCTGTACACAAGCTCCAATAAGAGGACCGAATGAAGACTGAAAATATATCAAACTATTAACGAGGATATCACTAACAAGCAGTGCACGAACACATATATTTTAAGAGCAACCGAATGGAAACCGAGGCAAAGTTATAGAAACTTCTGTGAGGGGTCCTGGACGTTTGTGTGCTCACTGAATGCCACTTTCATGGCCTATATAGACAAACCAGTTTTATACGAAGACAGAGAAGCTACTTAAAGACGAAATATAACAAAATTAGGTTAAAACCTGTCTTAGATAAATAATTTTAAGACCTATTCAAATCAGAATGTTTAATTAATGTCTATAAAAATCTATTCAGACAGATTAAAAAAACAACACAAAGTAGGTTCTATGAATAAATACGGTAGTAAGGTTAGTTAAAGGGTAGGTTATTTATAAGTATAGTTAACCTCATGGTTAAACAAACGCAACGTAATTTGTCAACAACCGATTTCCTTTTCTCAAAATAAATTCAAGCATTATCATACTAATATTATAAAGAGGAAAACTTTGTTTGTTTGATTGTAATGAATAGGCTCCGAAACTACTGAACCGATTTGAAAAATTCTTTCACTGTTGGGAAGCTACACTATCCCCGGGTGACATAGGCTATAATATATTTTCAAAAAATTAGGGATCCTTACTAAAACTCGAATAATGTAACCGCAATGTACCCGTGCGAAGCCGGGGCGGGCCGCTAGTTTGATATATTTGTCTGATATCTGTGGATCTTATGCCACAATGTACACCTCCATTTAGACTCCTAGCAACCTCATTTCGCGTGATTGCTCCATAAAAGATTATCTTCCGCGGCGCGGAGCTCCTCAGCAATTATCTAACGAGCCTAGTCTCAGGCAGCGTGAACGTAATCGCAAATCTAGACCACGTCCCCCAATGAATCATTTCGCCTCAGACTCTGCATTGATTTTTTGCCGAAACACAAACAAAGAAAATGAGATTGTCATTCGTGATTCATTCCCAAGTAATTTTTTACGCTTTTTATTATGATCACCAGACAATATGACAGACTGTGTGAGAAATGTATGTTTATTTCGGCTGGTAGATACTAGATACAAGGATCCCTTCTAAAAATTCCGACAACCGTGTGACGACCAAAGGATTCCGGATTTATCAAACGTTTTGAAGTACCGAATGTTAAAATAAGATGGAAGTAGGAACTTACTGTTATTGCATTCGGTAGTATTAAATATTTCCAGGTAGTATACCGTCCGCGGCCTGGTTTCTGTGAGGGCCCTGATGACTATGGATGTATTGACCAATAAATACACCCTCCTACATATTATATCTAATACAATAAACGCGGCAATACACTAGTAATAACAGCAGCGTTGCTCAAACGTTATCCGGAAGTGGACTTTACTATCGCCAACCTCTAGCACAGCAATTAAATCCAATACCTACATATGAAACTCTCGTCACATAATAGAGAGAACGTACACGAAAGGGCTGAACAAGGCACAATTTCTAATAGGTAGTAGATTTAAACAGTCTTTCAGTAATAGCTTAATTATGTAAAGTTTATGCGTGAGCCGAAACAACCCTAGGCTTAAAGAGACATTTAGATAAAGATGACCGAAGTACCGCCAGTAATCGTGTTCTGAGTACATTAGGTAAAACAATACAGCATATTCTGTCCCAATTTGGGAATATCATGAGCCAATTACTATGGTAGCGGAGATGCATTCCTGCCTTTACCATGGAGGAGTGAGGTTGGGTGTCGCAGCGCGCGAGATGCGAGAAACGGCAGCAGTTTGAAGCGCTGCAGTCAAAGGAGTTTTAACGCGCTATAGCTTACTTCTCCGGTTGCAATTTAAAGTGAACACCGTAAATACTTTATCGCTGACCGTTAAATTCAATTTTTTATAGATGTTTATTTAAATATAATACCTGCTAATATAGTAACTGCTGAAGATATATTCTTGTAAGTACACATTTTCTTATAGATTATTGAATACACTTGACTGAATTCAAGTTGAACCATGGACATAATCTGATAAAGATTAATTTAGTAATGAACGAAACATTGCGACTTCGCAAATACCTAATTCTGACGCCACTGACATCATACAAAATTACCCTGATGAAATCATCAAAGCGTTTGATCGGATGCAGGCACAGCAGGGGAATTGTAGACAGCAAAACAAAATAAAGTTTGATAGAACCATCGTTAATTGTATTAAAAACAGAAGAATCACAATCGCATCACTAATATCGCGGTATTACATTTTTTTGGAACGTGATTATATTATTTTCTCGATAGATTACGACAAGAATAAGTATGAGTAATCAGTATCCGAGCCTTTCGTATACATGCCTACTACTATTGTAGTTACGTGATTATCTTACTAAACTGTCTACGATGACTCAGTTCCGATGTCAAAACCGGAAGAAAGCGTTCGTCGCTCGCCGCTCCGCCTCCACGCCCGCTCGCTTCGGAGCCTAAATTACATAACCCCCTAGAACGAGGCGCGGGGGAGGGACGCCCCGACAATACCGAGCGGTATCGAGCGGCGCGTGTCTCTTTCACACTCTCCCCATCTCCGTCCTGCCATCCTACCACGATACCGGACATGAACATGACAGCCACGCAAGCTTTCCAACATCCCATTCATTGCGTCTTTACAAGGCGTAACATGACACACCTATGTAGGCGAGCCACCAAAGGGCAGTCACTGTATGGGAGCTGTCTGAAACTACATTGATTTCAGTGGTGCAAGCGGCGATCGACTATTGTAATTTCTGGTGAAGATAATTATTTCCCGTATGGTGACAATAATGATGTAACTTACATATAATTGATCATTTGGAATTACCAACTTGAATACAGGACAAGAACAATTATTATATTTATTTATTTATTCCTATACCTATGCATCAATACATAGTATAAAACAAAGTCGCTGTATGTCCCTATGTATGCTTAGATCTTTAAAACTACACAACGGATTTTGATGCAGTTTTTTTAATAGATAGAGGATGGTTTTTATGTATAATACTTGCATAATATTATAGAGAAACACTCATAAAAAATACCCGTGCGAAGCCGGGGCGGGTCGCTAGTAAAGTTATAACAGGATAATAGTAATCCGGTATACTGTTGGTATGAATGTTAATTGTAGGGTAAAGAATATATGTAGAAGAAGATACCTCATAAAAATAAAAGTGAAGCCAGATTTCGCTGAAGTTTTTAAATTTGGGAGATGACAATTAATTGTCATAAGGAGCCCAGATGACATTGCAAAAGGAATGATTACAGCTCACATAAAACTAATACAAGATAAGTAATTACGTAAATTAAGCGAGATGCGGAGTAATGTACAATACTTCTGAATCTGATTTGGTAGTCTTATCATCTGCTATCATATCATCCAAACCAACTTTAAATTATTCCTTAGATATACTTTTTCTTTTACTAATTTTATTATGTAATTTCACTGATAATGATAGATAAAACAATAATGTTTAAGAGATTTTATTTATTATAAAACTAAAGATTAGGTATAGGTAAATATGCAAGCAAGTTGCCTAAAAATTATACCTACCTAATTAATTATAAAAGATTAAAGTTGATTTCTATTGCTTTACATATGAACCATGTTATGAGGCATAAAATATTACTCTAACTGGAAGTGTAAAAGAATTGCTGCAATACCTCTTATAATAATGATGACTTCACTAGCCACCTGCCTCTCATAAATTAGTTGAAAATAATAACTTTGCAACTTGATACTCAAATAGTTATTAATTTTTAATGTCTTATCCATATTCATGATTACATAAAATGACATCAAATGTAATAATAATGATTTACATCAAATTGTAGTAAGATATCATCTATCATCATATCAAGTACAATAAACATTTTCAGATAAATAGGTGTATATTTTCTTCGATAAGTCTTGAATGAATCAGGGCTTGTATCTGAAGGCTCCAGAGCCACACAGGACTGTAATTGTATAGTAATCTAGAAAATATGGATTTGATGAAGAAATACTAGCTTAAATTTTCAGTTTGTATATGGGTACTTACATAAAAAATACTTAGCTGCCGGAAATACAAAAAAATATTATTTTAAGGCCAACCCAAGGAAATCAAACTGCTTTTTTTTGTTCTGAATTGCATATGTTTTGAAATCAGATGAATTCTCACCCTGAATACAAACTCCAGTATGTTAAGGTCAAGTATGCAGGAGCTCATCACTGGTTGTATTATCAAGGTGTAATGTATTTGTAATAATAATTATAAAATTACTGGTATTTATTTACATCAGTTTGGTTATCTGCCGAGCGCCAGTCGCCGGGTGCAATACTGTATCAGTGAACGCTCGTATCACAACACACGTCCGTACAGCTATCAATAGATCTCAGAGTATAGGTACATATATATTCCACCCGATATAAATTCCGGCTCCATCGTTCACGTTAAACTTATATCGCAAATCAAAGGGGCCAATGTCGCCGCCACATTCCACAAGATCAAACTATCACCGACAATACAATTAGCAGTATGTACAGACAATAATTTAATAATTTGAAATGCCATTTGATCTATTTTTGCATCACACGTTACCTGAAATGAACTAATAAAATTTGACTTACCGATAAAAATTTGACCTTTTCTCCAGCACGATAAATGTTTCGCTATAGGCTCACTGTTTTCACACCTAAATTGATTTTTATCTTGAAATTATTCCATTTTTTGTGAATAAATAGACGTCGTCGACAGTGACTGATTTTGACATTGACATTATTTTCGATGTTGCCATAAGGTAACGAATAACGATAATATTAGTTTTGATTATTTTCCTTATCCGTTCGGATACATACCTCATGAACACATTTATTATATTATGTGTACCCTTAGACCTTTTATCTATGGACAAGACTTACATGATCATTCCCCTCTGCCAAGGTATAAGACCAAGAAGGTCTAACACGTTTATAAAAACTGTTTACGGAATCGATTTTATCAAAGTCAACATCGTTTTCGCGGTGTAAGGAGCTCCGTAAAAAATGCCGACCTGTGCTGTAAACCTGTGCAAGAAAAGGTCAAACACCTATAATCTACAAAAAGACGCAGTAACGTTTCATATGTAAGTGTTTTTGGTGTAATTAATCCCTTCTTCCTAATAAAATAATTAAAATATAAAATTTGATAAAAATCGAAAACATTATCGATTAAACAATCGAGTACGAAATAATTGAAAAGTGTAGTATGGTATCTCGAGTTCGCCATTTTGAATAGTGCTGTGGTAGTGATAATTTATGATTGGGTATCGATAGAATTATATTTTTTAGAGTTTTTATTATATATTTCTTTTAAATTATAAATAGTAAAAATATAATTACTTATTGTTAATTTTTTAACTTATCATTATTCCACTAGAAATAGGGAAAGCAAAGACCCTCAATTAAAACCAAATGGGAAAAATCTTGCAATAGAAAGAGAGGTTGGGAACCCACTCGCACAAGTATTATTTGTTCGGTACACTTTGATTCGTCGCAATTCCAATGTTTATCTAATAAACGACGAAAATTAGTAGATAATGCCGTACCAATATTATTTTTTAGCTGATGCTGTAAGTATTTGATTTATACTTCTACTGAAATGATTCAAAAAAAATATTTCACTGAAATATACACGTAAAGTGTTTGTGTGGTAATATTTGTGACTAGATTATGTAGTAGAAGTTTCACCTTGTATATTGTTGTAAAATATTATTTATTTTAGATGTTTCATTACCACAGTGAGGGGATTTTTTTAAAGTAATTCATAAACGATAAATCATCGTACTGTATAAGATACCATCATATACAAAACAATTCTTATTTTGTATTAGATGAAGAAATGCACACGTCTATGCAATATTTTTGTGATGATGAGCAAGTGAAACTATCGATATATCTAATTAGAAATATCGATATTGGTATCTCCCTATTGCACTTAGTGTCATACACTCGTAAATTCTTGCATGTTGACGTATTTGACCGATTAGTGTGCGTAAAAGTTACTAGTGTTGAACATTTATTTAAGTGTGCATTCATAATGACACAATTTGTTTTTTTGTAATTGTGCATCGTTTCGTTGTAGTGGTTACCTCGTCTCCCCCAAAATCTGACAGAAAATTTGATTCGTAAAATGAAGTACGTCACTTATCCATTGGTTCGTTAATCTATTTGTGTACCTCATGAACCTCTTAAATATCATTTTTGGAGACAAAAAGTATTTTTATTGGGGATTTAAGCATAGGATGACATTTTTCTGATTTCCAAATCCAAGTAAGTCAATTAGTAACAGTATTTTTATTTGATTGCCACCAAGCTGGCAATCAAATAAAAATATAATAATGCTTGTGAATAATGGTACTAAAGACTCCAAACCATAGACTACAATTTTTCTATTATATAAAATACCTGGTCTATGATAAACCGGAAATTGAATTGAATGTAATGGAATTGTTTATATATTCTAGTGTTGTACATATTTTAGTTTTCTGAATAATCACACAAATCAATATCGCTACTGCGTTTGTTGTGATTGAAAATATAATTTTAAAAAAATTGTACTTTGATGGATAACGTTATCAGATATTGCCAGGCAGGCAGACATGAAAGCTGTCCAGTTATACCTATCGAGTAAAGGGACCTACTTAATAGTTAGCAGAATTGTCCAAAAGGGCAGAGAAATAACAAAAGAAAAAGAAAACATTAGATTGTTGACGTTGCTCCAATCTTAAATTTAAGATGTTATATGACTGGTTTGAATAATAAAGAACATAAGTTTGTCGCCTTAAAAAAATGTGGTATAGACAGAGAATCGAAATACGAAAGTCGTATTTTGATTATCTGTGATATTGTTCGAACATGAGTAAGTCATTCGCTCTCAGCATCACTAATTTATTTCAGTCATTCAATTCATTCATTCACAAGCCTACCCCGACTGGACGTATCGCCATTTTGATTTGAAAGTTGTGCATCTTGCGTAGATTTTAACAGTTTTAACAAAACCGTGTTATTTTTTCACCTATTGTGCTTTATTTAGTCGCATTGGCGGAAATACAAGGTAAGTACTGTCTGTAATATCATTTGGCCTACAACCTGCCCTTGTACTCGGTATTTTACTTACCAACTCCGAACTTCCATTGTCATAGACGCTGCTGACTCATCTCGTCAAATTATGTATGCGTTTCAGAAACTAAAATGCCGGGCGCCGGTACTTTCAAAATCTTCGTCGGGAACCTATCCGATAAAACGACGGACGCCGATCTTAGACCGCTATTCGAAAAGTACGGTACGGTCGTAGAATGCGATATCGTCAGAAATTACGGTTTCGTGCACATGGAAAATGAGCAAGTCGGCCGGGAAGCCATTCAGAATTTAAACGGAGAAATAGTTCACGGCCAAGCTATCAAAATAGAGGCGGCCAAGAGCCGGAAGGCGCCGTCGACGCCGACCTCGAAAATATTCGTCGGTAACCTAACGGACAAGACGCGCGCGCCCGAGGTTCGCGAGCTGTTTCAGAAGTACGGCACGGTCGTCGAGTGCGATATCGTTCGTAACTATGGCTTCGTGCACTTGGACGCGACGGGCGACGTGAACGAGGCTATCAAAGAGCTGAACGGTATGGTGGTGGACGGGCAGCCCATGAAGGTGCAGATGTCGACGAGCCGCGTCCGCCAGCGGCCGGGCATGGGCGACCCCGAGCAGTGCTACCGCTGCGGTCGCGGCGGTCACTGGTCCAAGGAGTGCCCCAAGGCGCTGGGCCCCGACCGCAACGGTTTCCGCGATCGAGCATTCGGCCGCGACCCCTACCCCCCGCCGCCCCCGCCGCCGTTCCTTCGCGATCGCATGATGGGAGGATTTGGGGTAACGCGCCTACTTAACTTTCCGATATTTCGAACCGTCGGACCTGACCGCTGTCTTTGCATCACGTAGGCCGAGCGCGTGGATACTCTGTTCGCACGCGGTACCTAGTTCGGGCCGAATAACAACTTATCGGGCTCTGTGATGCTATATTTGCTCCGCTTAACACACATAAAAAACACGTACATAATCATTGTTGAATATAATTAAACATGTTGTGTTACTTTACAGGACTAATGCTTGTCATGTTGTAACAGGATCCGTATGATGGATACTATGACCGTGCTCGGTTCGATTCTCCTCGAGATCTCTTTGAGAGGCGTTACCCTGTGGGTGCGTCCCGCGGGCTAGAGATGGGGGCGTCGCGCGGCGGCCGCGGGGACTTCGTGTCGCCGCCGCTGCGGCGTGAGCCGATGCCGCCGATGCCGAGCCTGCCCCCGATGCGCAGCGGCATGGGATCTATGAGGTCGTCGTATGATGCTATGTACAGCCGGAGAAGTCCCCCGCCAGGACCTCAAATGTCCCGGGGGTGAGAATTAATTGTGTCACATTTGTTGCGTGCTCTTTTTACCATTAGTCCCAATTCTAAATCTAGTGTTAGAGTAATTATTGGCATAACTTTAAAATATTTGTAGTCACAACCTCCTTTTTATGATTATACAAATAATCATTGAAGATATGCATGCAATTAAAATATACTTATGCCAAATCTACAATTTATTTGTAAAAATGTGTTTTTTATTTATTATTATTAATTGACTAATAATTGTGAATTGTTTTATAGACTTTCAAAATGTGTTGCCATTGTAATTTACTTATTTCATGTTCTCATCATTACAGAATGTATGAAGATTTCAGTCGTGACACCTTTGATGACAGAAGGTAAATATTGTATCAACAGCATTTTCACTCGTTCCTTGTATACTTTAATTAAAAAGTAACAGGAAATGCATCTACTTACATCTGTTCATTGTCCACAGGCCGGGGATGCGCGGACCTTCGCCCTCCAGAAGATACGCGCCTTATTAGTTATTAATAATAATTATATTATTATTATAGATAGAGTTAGTAGTCCAACGCTCAGTTGCTATCAATTGTAACATACTACTGACTATCTGACAAATTGTTTGTAATATTCTATAGAATACATGCAAGTTTGGGTAGGAGTGACTGGAGATTTCAACAAACATGTGATTTGGTTTGCGTGCATAAATGTTATATGTGATGACTGAATGTAAATAAGTAAAATAAATATCATTTTAAGTACACCAATGTTGTGTTATTCGCTTGGTTATCTAAAGAAAATACCTGTACAAGATCTCTTGTAAATTACCACACATAATTTTTTGCGTGTATTTTTACTTTTTTCTGTCGTTGCCTAACGGACCTATTTTTATTCGATAGCCGAAATTCTTGACTTAGTTATTATACTAGGACAGAGCGTTGACTACCCCCACACCTAAGAAATCGTGTAGAGGTCTTTCCAGATTTTTATACTGTATCACAGTAATTACAACATTGTGTGAAGAAGTGCTGGTCCCGCCGTCATCTTGACGTTTACTATTGTTCATACCTTGGATAATACTACATCTTACGTAGTATTGTATTCTCTTTGACTACAGTGAATACGCATGGCACTAAGCACCTATGGATATTTTTATATTGTAATTAAAAACCATTAAATTTATTTAGTTTAATAACAATACCTTGAATTCAGGCGTCTTGGCTTCGTCCTCCAAGGCATGTTAGCATCTTTCTCTACACTATTTTAATTCCGTGTTCCATACGAAAAAAGCGATCGACTACCATTATGTAGGATTATTAATTGATAGGAGGCCATTTACGAATATTTATTAGGTTCGTAAGACTAGCTGTAGTCTACTTTTTATATGACATCGCGGTTCGTGCGCAACGAATCACCTACATGATGCCGCCGAAGACACAACACCACCAGCGCAGCCGAACAGTCGAAAGATTCAGGTTATAAGGAAGGCATTGCGCGATACGACGACCTGGTTTAATACGTCTAAAAAGTCCGGAAGCCCCAACGCTTTAGATATTTTTGTAGTAATTTCCTGCCTATTTGGAGACAACGCTATCTTTTTTACCTAGCTTAAAATATAAAAAAATAAACTGATAGATTGTGTCCATTAATATTTTATTTGTAACTTAACATGTATTAGATACCTATGCAATGTCACCTACCTGCTATATTTACACACACTGTACAGGGCGCGCTAGGACGCAGTAAATGCTAGGCGGCCACTTGGTCTATTCATAATTATAACGGCTCAATTCATAATTCTTAAATATACAATCGAGAAACTGTTAGCTATGTACCAGATCATTACAATGACCAGTTTTCAATTCAGCATAAATAAGTACAATGTACTATGTTTTATCTGTCATCGCAGTACATAACAAACAATCGTCCGAATACATAAAGGCGTGACCAAGTGTTTCGCTATACGAAAACCAAAACTTGTTAATACTAATCGTGGCGAAGGCATCCATAAGACACTGCACATCACATCCCATTACTTAATACTCACTCAACTATTAGTCTTTTTATCATTGTTAAGTACAATTCACAACGGTTGTGATATGCGCGCGACCGACTCACCATAACATAACATAGGTGTAACTGAACCTAATAAATATTAGATAATGTACTATTACAGTAACATGTCTCATTCCGATCGCGCGCACGTCACATCTCCTCTGAAAAACATGTGAACATAAAAATGCATTTTACACCGCAATGTAGCGTTCGAAATCAAATGTTTTGTACGACTAAAGGTGTCTTATTGTCAAAATATCACAATCCACGTCGCCAGAATGCGCCGCGACAGTTTCTGTACTCGCTCAGAAACTCTAAACGGAGTATTCGTTCATCACATCCATATTAGCTGCCTCGACGCGAACACTTCGATTGCTTATAGAAACGGAAGACAACAAATTTTTCATTATAAAAAAACACTTCATTAATTCTAAGTAACAGTAATAAAATAAAACATTACTTTTAGAACAAAACTAAAACCAAAATATAATCAGTTGGTGAGAGATTCCATCGGGAACGTTCATAAGTTAGTCATCATCATAATAATAATTACGAAAATACATCGGTGCAGTGAGCTGCTATCAGAATAAACTTAACAATACTGAGATTTAAAACGAAAACGGTGGTCGAACAAAATTTTCACTTCGATGGGGGATTTACGACTATGGATTTTCACATTCGAATTAATAATAAATAGAACATTATCGAGGAACTTATCGAACCTAAACTACGCGGTCCGTCTGCGCGGAGCGAACACCGTCCGAAACGATTCACAGTACGTATTTACAGGAAGGAGCGGCACACCGGGGGAGGGCGGTCACACGAGCTTGATGGTGGTCTCGGAGTTGAACCTGGCGAGCGTCTTCTTGACGCGCAGCGCCGTGAGCCGCACGGGCGGGTTGGCGTGCCAGCACTCGGCCATGGCGGCGGCCAGCGCGGCCAGCGGCGCGGCGGCCGCCCAGCGCGCCGGCACGGGCGGCCGCGCGCGCCGCCGCACCACCGCCGCGTGCATGTCCTCGAACGAGGGGTCCGGCGGCACCAGCTCGTGGTACGGCAGCGCGTACGCCTCCACGTACTGGCCCTTGTCGCCGGTGGCGCAGCGCCGGCACATCTCCCACAGCACCAGGCCCAGCGAGTACATGTCCGCCATCTTGAACGCCTCGAAGTTGGTGACGTCCAGCCGCTCGTCGAGCACCTCGGGCGCCATGTAGCGGCGCGTGCCGACGCGCGTGTTGGGCGCGATGTCCACCTCGTTCCGCTCGGCCACGTATCGCACGGCGAGGCCGAAGTCCGCGATCGCGCACTGCCCGTTCCGCTTCACCAGAATGTTCTTGCTCTTGATGTCCCGGTGCGCGATCGCCGGCTTGCCCTTGGTGCCGAATATGTCCATGTGGAGGTGCGCGAGCCCGCTGACTATCGAGTAGGCCATGGTGACGAGGCCGGGCGGGTCCAGCACGACGGTCTGCAGGTAGTCGTGGAGCGAGCCGTTCTCGTGGTAGTCCGTGATGAGGAGCATCTGCGTCCAGGAGCCGGTGCCCTTGATGTCGGCCGCTATGAAGCCGAGGATGTTCTCGTGGCGCATCAGCACGGTCTGGTAGATTTCGGTCTCCCGGAACCAGGACGCCTCCTCGGTGGTGAAGAACACCTTGACGGCGACGCGCTCCCCGCGCCAGCGCGCCAGCCACACCTCCCCGTAGCGGCCCTTGCCGATGGACTCGACCATCTGGATCTGCTTCGCGACGGTGCGCTGCACGAGCAGCGGCAGGCCGGAGCCGGAGCCCGAGGAGGCGTCGGCGGGGTGCGGCGCGGGCGGCGAGGGCGGCCGCTTGCCGGCGCGCCGCCGCCGCCGGAACACCAGCAGCACGGCGGCCAGGAACGCCACCAGCGCCACGCACAGCGCGGCCGCCACCAGCAGCGCGGGCGAGCCGGCGGCGGGCGGCCGCGCGCCCGGCGCCTCCGTCACGTCGGGCGGCGGCTCGGGCAGCTGCGGCTGCAGCAGCCGGTTGCACAGGTCCTTGTCGATGCAGCACTCGATCACTTTCGGGTGTTGATGTGGCACCTGGGAGCTCTTGCACTGGAAATGATCGAATGTCGACGTTAATTTTGTTCATCTTCGATCCTACACGAATATTTCATAACAAAACATGGAAAATCAGAGTTATGACCGATGCGATACTCACTTGCATGAACCCGGACTCGTCGGGCTGCAGGCAGCCGGCGGTCCTGTCGAGCACGAGCAGTCCATTCTCGTCGATGACCTCTTCGACGGCCACGAAGCAGTAGCCGCCGGGCTGCGTCACGCACGTGCCGTGCGCGCCGCCGTCCGGGCACGCGGTCGCGCCCGCGCACTCGCACGTCAGGCTCCGACCTGGAATAACGAGGGACACTTACAGAATGCATCAAATGTAAACCATGTTCAAATGGAAAACCTAAACAATGTTATTATTGTAAGAGCTATAAAACCGCTGTTTCAATATTTCAGATAAAATGTTTGAACTTTAAAAGCTAAGTGGTTATAAAATAAATAGAAGATCACAGAAATCAATGTTCAATGACACAGATGGTTTCAACAATCATAGTTTTGAGTACAAATAATAATAACATGGAACTCAGAATATCGGTATATTAGGTTGTAATATAAATTCCTTTCATGTCAGACTAAACCGAGGTGTAGGTAACATGTCAACCCAGACAATGATGTCACATTAACGTAGGCACAATTCCACAAAATATTACGCATGAATGAATATGGGGTAGGTGGTATACATAGCGTTAGTAAATATATATAATAATAACAATAATATCTTCCTCATAATTCACCAACGTGATTCATCAAATCAGTTATCGTCACGTTCGTGGAATTAATCGGCAGTATCGCCCGCGTACACCTGTACGGCTCAGATAACACCGATGATTTTATAATGGAAGGACCAATGATATCACCGGCCCACGTAACTCAAGGATGTTGATAGATTATGGTGAGAAAATATTCCATAGCCACCCGCTGAAAGAAAACATTACGGCGACTGAAACAGTATGGCGAGACAAAACTTAGGAACGTAAAAGCGATCGATCAAAAATTATGCAACTGCTCAAATATAGAAACTAGAGGAAAACAGACAAGCCGCGTAACGCTGACGTTAATGCAGCAAACATATTGCCACTGATATCCAATATTATGCATGCAGGCGCTCAAGTTGTAGGTGGAACAGATTCTGGCACTTACGTCATTGATGCATTATAAAAACCATCCTTTGGTCAACACCAACACCTCCAAAAACATATTCGACAATGTAGAGAAGGATGCATTACATTACATTGTGCATCATTATGTTTTACAGATTAAAAAAATGAACTTTAATGTTTGACATAAAAAAATCGTAGGTATATAATATAAAGAAATATCACCAAAGTAACACACTAACTGTATGATTCCACACTATGCTTGGTTTGGGACCATCCAGTTGGTTGTACTATGGGTACGGGACTGGGGGCGATCGCAGTGATAATCAAATCACGGTAAATTACGCAAATACCATATCCGTTTTTTTACCGACATGGATTGAACCCGCATCCACTTAAAGCAGTGGGCCGAGTAGCCTACGCTCAAACCACTACGTCAAGCGGTCATCACCATCAAACACCAGAACCACTTCAACCATTAACAAAAGAAGGACAACTATTCTACGAAGCTTGTAAAATTTTTCAAGAGTTCGAACGATCATAATAATTGTTAGAACTAAAACTACCCTTTGGAACTAAATAACCAATGCAATAGAAACATCTATATAATTAAATCCACATAACGAAGACGTAATAATATCGATGGGTTACGGATGGTAGGCTTAGTGATGGTACAATTACATGTCGCGGCGGCTGATTCCATACAACTACCGTCACTGATGTTTCATGTATTTCACTAAGAATACTAATTAAACCATTATTTGATACAGTTTTTACAGAAATTATTTGTTTAAATAAGCGCAGAAGTAGCGACAGGTCTAGTATAAAAAGTTTATTTGCACTGGTTGCAGTTTATTGAGTTTTGAGAAACGCTTTAACCCAATTAAAGAGTTTCAATTTTGGTAAGAGTTGAAGAAATTTCGTTTAAAACCGTCGGGAGTATAACGTTCTATCTTGTAGACCCGTCTCATTTATTTCGAGTTGTCTTTTACATGAAGTAGACAAATTAACTTAGTGCGCAGTAGTTGAAGTTATACACATCTGAATCAACAAGTCCATACTTCCCGTCTCTTTATGAAACTATAACCTTATAAAGGCTAACAAAATGACTATCCAGGAGTCTCCCTAAACTAAGCGGCACTTTTAAAATATGCTATCTGCTTTGGTAGTTTAATATCAGTACACACAGCAAAACTAAAAGGAGATAATTAAATTCCAGCAAGAGACATGGAATTGATGTAGTCATTATAGGAAATTCCAATCCCGTGGGAGATAATATCTTATGTTAACATGATACGGTGTGTCTGAATATGAACACAAAGACATTATGAACAGAAATATAAATATTAATGACATTTAACATTCATCCAACAGGGGGCATAACTTTTTTGCAAGCAGCGAGCAACAGGTACCACCTACCCGGCTCTCGGCCGACACCCCACTCGGGTCGATACAAAAGGTCTTAAAAGCAGGTAGGTAAATGTTGAATAATTCCACACATGAGTGGAACGAACATAGTCTTGAAGTTTATAACGTGATAAATTACTTTAACAATTTAATATTGTGCTGTAAGGTAGATAACTTAATCGGGTGCCCCGACGAGGATACCACTCGTAGATTAGAAGAATAAGAGAAGGACATTTAAACAGAACAGATTGACGGTTTAACATTAGGGGATTATGCCAAGCTATTTAGGTTCGAAAATATGTATATTCTCTAAATAAATTCATCGTAATTTTAATACACTATATGCAATTACGGATCTTGCTTGATTAGCATACGATGGTAGCAATAAGATTGCGGTTAATAAATGCGGATAGCTAGTAAATAATCTAAGAACTGATCTCATCGAATTACATCTACTTACTAGAAGGTAACAACAAAAACATCATAACATTATACGCGTTTAGTGAGGCGTATAAATAACTGCTAATGATTTACGTAAACATTTCATATTTAAGACACAGATATTGGAGTTCTTTAGCGATGCCAGATAAATAAACATCTATATCATATACAGACTCATCAAACGCCAAGTTTTACTTTGGAGTATGGGTACAATACAATCATCAATGAAGTAAATATACAAAATCTAAGACAGGAAACCATGAATGATTCAATATCCACATTCATTCCATGAAGTTCCCTTGCAACAAATTCATCTCCAAAGATAAACTTATCACTATAGGTACTTAATACTTATTATTATAGATAACCGAGGAAACACTAGCGGAACACATCTCCAGGCACAATACGCGAGCAACCTTGGACTGCAACTGCAGTGCAATGCCGTCGCTTGGAAATACAATACTCTGAGCTACGACCATGAAGAAAAGCTTTGATTTACGATCTAGTTTAAGTGTTGGACTTAGGTTTTACACGTACTTCGTCTCATGCCGTCGGAGAGCGTTCGAGGCGATCCCGGCCCCGCGCTATCATTTAAATATAACTTGGGACGCCGCCGTCTGTCGCCGGCTTTATTTTTACACCACTGAAATTATACGTGGACAGTCACAACGCACGCTGTCTCACGGGAGACGTTATGGTTCGCGCGCACAAAACACGAGAGTACACTGAGCGGCACGACTAGTTTGAACTACGCCTACGGCGCGAATGACGGGCGGGCGGAGCGCGAGCGGAGGCGGTGTCCCCCTGTGGCGAGCGCCCCCGCCCCGCCCGGCGCCCCCGTGCAGTATGCACCGCTGCACAGCCTCCACATGGCTCCGGCCAAGATAATGCGACCAGCGACCGATCCACAATCACACATGAGTGATCGGAGATACACAAATGTAGCGCACGATGCAATTCATTGACGCTAAGACGATATACTTACTGCCTAGCTGCTTGTTGTGTACTAAGTAAGTGCCAACTGCTGCCTACGAGTACCGTAGCCGATAAATCGCGATATAACTTTATGTAGAGAATAAGGAAAGAATCTAAGAATTTTATTAGTCTCTAAATATGTGGTTAAAGATAAAGAGAGCCATTTAACTTGACAGAAATCGAAAGGAAACAATAATATTTAGGAAGTAAGAATATAAAATATTTCATATAAAATTTAATACACATAATATATAATTTTTGTCAGACTTAAATTTGTTACTAGTTTTAAAAGTTCATCATCTCACGTATGTAGGTGATGCTGTTTATAATTTACGAGAAGCATTAATACTCCAACTTCCACATGTTATTGGAGAAACGCACGCAAACCTCAGGAAAGCTAATTAATCGAACGAGAAACTATTAAATACATTATTATACTTTAATGGTGTTTTCTTGTTACCCATCGCGTCATGACAGCCAAGAAAGCTGGAATACGTTTTAATAGTTAATTTTAAAATAAAGTATTAATAGTACTATTTTAAACAGGTTATACATAACATGGGGATCTGAGTAATTTTGACTGACAAGAAATGATAATACGGCGTTAAATAATTAAAACAACAAGAAAATTGAGCTCACGTAAGAGAAAAGTTGGCTATACCCAATAAGGCACGTTTATAAACTAGAATAAGAGATATGAATGTGCAGCACGATAATTGCAAAAACTGTTTCTCAGTAAGGGCAAGTAGTCGGGGTGGTCGCGTCGTCCCCGACAGATTTGGTCATGCGGCGGCCTTATCTCGAATTGCAAAAGCAGCGGCCGATCTCAACGATCGCCATATGTTGCTCACGTGCACTCGGCGCACTAAATCAAATTGCCGCAATGAATAACTGCTGCAGCGATACATCGGCATTAATGCATATCAAGGATGTCCGTAAACGTGGTGTGGAGGCACGCGTCAATTGCCGAATCGTATGCAAATTACTGTTATGAATTCAAATTGCAAGCATAAAGAAACGACGCTATTGTTCTCTGACTCATCGGTCACATACATTTGCAAAT
The DNA here is from genome assembly GCA_918843915.1 of Notodonta ziczac. Classification (NCBI taxonomy): domain Eukaryota; kingdom Metazoa; phylum Arthropoda; class Insecta; order Lepidoptera; family Notodontidae; genus Notodonta; species Notodonta ziczac. The sequence continues at coordinate 798,647 of OU974053.1, forward strand.
AATTGACGTTATTAGACTAATACGGATCGCGATTTGGTTTCTGATCGAGGACATACTTGGTCATTCGGGTTTAACTCCGTTCTGTACATCACTGATTGCTGCGATAAGCATTTGATTTGAACCTAGGGACATGTTCTCGTGGGAAGCGCTCCTCGATTCGTCCGTACGTGTCATCAGAATCTCATCAACAAATTCAACAACGGCATCATAAATATATAAATCACATAACATACAGTGCAGACTACTTTCACGTCATTGTAAAATTTTGTCGACATATATGGCCACGAATAGATCTTAGGTTCTATCTACGCACGTACCAAACCCTTTCTGAGGATTCGGAAAACGGTGCAGATGTTTTTGAAATCGATTAATGGATACGAGAGCGGATCAACAATGCTGCGAGTGCTACAATTGCAACCGATCATATAAATCGATTTGTTAAAGATACGAGTAAAAGGGCAATCGATCAAGATGAATTCGATCTGGAACACCGGATCGCACTCAATCTTGTTTTAGATACGAATACTTACACTCAGTTACCGTTCTGTCGACCGAATTGCATTCAATGATAAACATCAAGTGAGAAAGCGAGATATGGTCGGGAAGATGCGGTCGTCGTATGTGGGAAGGGTATTTAAAACAAATATTGGCACCGCACTCAGAACATTACGCCCTCCCGCTTATCGGCCGAGCAATTTTGTCGTGACTATTACAAATGGCATTCGGTACAGATCATGCTCTACCGGGGCAAAAGGTCATCATCGCGCAGGCGCCGGCGATCTAGCGACCTCTAGGATTATCCAACTCGATCGATAAGGTCCCGAGGGGCTCCGCGGGACGCGCGGTGGGTCGATAGGGGCCAAAGAACATAATTTATTCGGCGGCAGAGTGGCGCGCCTCGGAGGTGCCGCGCCCGCTCCCCGCCCCGCCTCTTCGCATCTCCTGGCTTCTTTCAAAACAGGATCCCGCCACTATTTTTTGTGGGTCGAGGATTAGGGAGTATCAGGTTTAAACGCAGGTTACGTAATAGTTTTTACACACCCTTAATCTTCCAAGTTTGAGGACCAGTTGAATATTTATTTGGTTTATTTATTTCAATGTCATAAGTATTTATGTAACTACCTATGTAGAATCGAACGAGTCGTGGAGCTCGCATGTTTGAACATCACCTGTAACGACGGCCCATTTGCACGATAAGAGCGCGACAGTGACAATATTTGCGCCCGCGCATATCACTTGCATGCCAGCGATTGCATCGGTCGAAGCATCCCACATATCTGTTGCCAGTATAAATTAAACCATCAAATATAATTGGAACCAGGAGTTAAATAGGCCATAATATTTAAAAAACTTCAGATATACATAATTTGACCATGATCTTTAAGTAAAGTGATCAACAAAATCCTTAATTTCAAAATTAGGTAACTAGGTGTTTTATGCAATTCAGACTACACATACGAAACTGAAAATCTTAAGGTTGCCAACAACAACATTAACATAGAGAGAGAGAACCTTAAAAATAACCATAGAACCACGAAAGCAAAGCATGCCTTGTTCTTGAAGTTCATTGAATCCCCGATAAAAAACTCGACAGCAAACCAATATTTACAAAAAAATCCGAACGAGTGTGAACTCTTATCTTGTTACCTGACGTGAGAATTACTACACGTATATCTTTATCTTCTTTGACAACTATTTCAGGTTTAATAACCTGCGGTGAAGTATGATACCATGCAAAATTAGCTAATATTTGTTTTCGTCTAACATAAATACCTAATACACTTTTTTGGATCATCGCAAGTAGTCGATTTGATTACTTCGTCCTTTTAATTCCTTATCACTAACATTTTATCATATTAGATATTTTTGTCATAAGTATCGTTAAGCTTATTAGATAACAAGTCAGAAATAGAACAACACATGGCTGTCGCAAGAAATGCGCAGACTGTAGGTACCTACATACGTAATAAAAGGCAAGGGGGCGACGTTGTTAGCCTAAAGAAATGGTCAGCAACTTCTAGAAGGGTTTACTGAAACGGTCAATATTGAACAGTGCGGTCAATTGAGCTTCGTCAATTCCTATATTCAGCCCCTGTTATATAGGTAGTTGAAAAAATATCTGTCCAAAAAGACGACATATTTTCGACAATTTGCGAAATAGCTAAATTTATTCAAAACAGTTACGAGACAGAAAATACCTTTGGATGTTAAAGTAGAAGGAAGGATACACGATATTTCGCATTTTACTCGGCCATGTGAAGCGACGTGCGTAACGGTATCGTATTCAAATAAACACTGCAATGCCAGTTAATGGCAGGTTACGCGACATACAAATTAATGACAGGTTGAATTAATAAACAGTTACGGTATGACGACTTCTACCATGCACACATACAATCCAATTAAATTATTACCAACATTCAAAGATCCACACTTAATTTGGCCCTGAATTCGATCTGGTCAGCCTACAGCCTATTTTAATTTGGTGCCTCGAGCCAGATGGCAACATTCTAACTGTTTAACGATGCATGCTGATTGAAATTGGAATTCCATTAAGTTCTCATGAAATAAGCATAACCTGACATTTCAAGAACACGCATGGTTCGCTAATACTCATTTCGATTTTACCTAGCACTAAATTGAAATTCTATGGTGAGTTATGACTATTCATCCGCTAAGGTCCGAAACGCGGTAACTCATGTGAACGGACACAAGGATTAATGTTCACAATTAGTTTATTTGCGAGTGCTTTGCACCGAACGTCCGGATTGCTTGGCTGTCGGCATAAATATGTTTTACTAACTTCCCTAGGTATTTCATACGGCTTCGTTCTAAGTAGGTACCATAGTTTTAGGAACAGCATTGCAAAATAACGGTTGGTATTTGAAGGCCCTGTGATAAGAATCGTAACTATTCATTGTAATCGTATGTACAGAAAATAACACAAAACGATAACATTATTATAACGTAGGTACCTACATTCTGTAACACACGTCTCTAATTAAACGATTTGGGAAAAACTTTTTTTTATATAACTACCCTGGCCAAGCCATCCCAATTGGCTACAGCTGTGAAGTTATACATAATATTAAAATCAATAACATTGGCGTTGGGAGTTGGGAGATAAAATAATTCTGATTTATTTACTCCAACCATCATTTAACGGTCAAGTCAATTTAAACCACAATTGCTGCTCCTTTTTAGATTGAAAACTTTGTCTAACTTATCAAAATCTACAATTTTTTAGCGGAGTCACAGACAACAGTATCCATACCATTTTACTGTACTTTGACTAACTAGGCAAGATTGACGCGACTAGGTGCCAGTCAGTTGACTGTATTACCATGCTGATTGATATCGGTTGCATATTCAAGCGGGCGCGCAGATTGCAAGTAAAGCCGTGCTATGCGCGCAACCTGGACGAATGATTGAACACCGTTACCTCGGAAACGGATCGAGACTCATTTGTTTTAATGAACTGAATAATAAGTGTACCTGGGAAATAATTACCTATAGATTGTACCTGTAAATACAGAGTATGATGATAAAGTACATATTAGAGATAAATATGTTGCAAAATCTATACTTGCTATTTGCAACAAGGATAAAGTTTCACCAGTGTAAGAGAGTTATACTCTCGCAGGCACATACTAAATACACATTTTTTAATGGAAATATCATCAACATCTCTGTCGTATTGTTCATATAATATTAAAATAAATTATTTCATTTGTATTTTCGTTACAATTGTGTAACACGGGGGGCATAGGTCCAGTGCATTTGAGCATAAACTCTCGATACCAGCGGCGGGCGGCGCGCGCGCTCGCTCCGCATGTACCGGCTGCGCTAAATCAAAACAACAACACATTGGGAACGCTATCTGCACTGAATGGACACCGTTTGTTACAATTTGATAGATTACGCGTTTAATTGTCACCAGACATATAATTCGATAACGGAACATTAATGTCACGAGATACAGCGTCATTGAGTAAATTTCTATTTGCCAGTTTAAACGCACGATTAGATGGCTCAAATATGGAACCCACGCTATAATTTACAGTGGCCGAAATGAAACCCAAACACGGCGCAATTTGAGGTCGCGTGTAATCTGTTAATCACGTCGCGATAATCTTAATTGCAGGGGCGCGGCTCTTATCGCTGGTTTGGAGAGAGGTGTATTATCATGTGGCTGGCTATCTTCGGGTGATAAACAATTTATTTTCGTCATGTACCTATACCATGCAGCGCGATGGCTCGCCTTGAGCGACCGGTCATACTAGACACACCGCGCATGACAAATTGAGACGTTAGAAAAACGTTAATGGGCAAGCAGGTAGCGAGAACAGACCAACTTACGGTGGTAGACGAGTACTGCGCAGTAATATTTGGATACAAGATAATGATATCTGTAGATACAGAATATAAAAGATACGTAATTTGCTTAGATACAATGCAAGATATTACTGCCACAGATTACGAAGTCGACACCGATATAATGAAATTAGAAAAACAAACGTACTCGTAAAACAAATCGTTTTAACAGTAACAGATGTATTTAATGATCTGTCAATGAATGTTCAGATGGATGTAAAGATAGTGATTGAAAGGTTTGAATTGAACAGTGGGCGATATTAAATACACCTAAATTGAACGTCAGTCAAATTTGTATCAAAGTCGCTATTTACAGCATTTGTCCGGATGACTGACAGCATACAATCGTGTTTTAATGGCAAGACAAAAAGAGAACAGCGTGTAGGCGAACCAGTGGAGCTACACAAGTATCTAAACCAAATGAATCAAGCATTACAATACAAAAACCCTACAGCAATGGTTAAAAATAATCATATTATACTACTAGCTGTGCCCCCCGACTACGTCCGCGTTGTATTTAACGTAACAAAAATTTCGGGATTATCGGGATAAAAAGTATCCTTTATGTTAATCCCGGTTATAAACTATCTGTGTTCCGAATTTCATTTAAATCCGTTCAGTAGTTTTTGCGTGAAGGAGTAACAAACATACATACATACATACATACATACATACATACATCCACACTCACAAACTTTCACATTTATAATATTAGTAGGATATGCCTGTTGAGACAATCACTGTTAACAATAGCGTCTAACAACCTAAACTGATATTTGTACTAAGTAACACATGCTTAGAGTTAAAATACAGAATACAATCATTTCGGCGCAAACCACATAACAATACTGCGTTAGAAGAAATTTGCCAAACGCACTTGCAAACTTTAGAAAGTTCAATTATGAAACAATTTTTATGAAATTTTAAATGCAATAGCGATGCTAAGTCTAGCCAAGCGAAATATCTGAATTCAAACAGCGACAGTGGGCGAGTACCGGCAATCTTATTATTACAGCAATTTTGAATCTTAAACCTATGTCATTAAGATAAAACAGGCTCGTTATAGTAGCAGCGATAAGTTTGCTGGATGGCCGCGGTAAGGCACGACAGGTGACGCCCACAGTCGCGTGAAAGTCTTGTCTACTTGAGCGCGATACATGGCCTCGGGGGTGGCTGAGTTATTGGACTATCGCGTCTGGACAACTGGCATGAAGCTGGTTGGCAAGCTAATGAACTGGATAATGTACACTGGCATGTGGCCGGACGATAAAAATAAAATGTCAAAATCAACTAGACACCATAACACTATTAATATGCGAACCAATTTTATCATCATTTTACATTTATTTTATATTGATAACCAACTATTTAACTGAATAAACTGACTCGTCCTACCAAACAAATTTTATTTGCTATCATTATTGTGTCGTCGACTACATAAAGTATCGCAAGCATTCAATCAAAAAGGTTTTGAAAAATTATCAATATTTTGTAATTAGAATGTTTGTTGAACACCTAGTTGACGACAAATATCGGTTTCGTTAAAAGTAACGTGTCGAAATACATGAATGATTTGACTCTAACCACTCACCCTGTGCTAACAGAATGCAGTTGCGAGACCTTCCAAATGGAACCTTATTTCTCCAAAACAAGGAATATTGACTTGCAAGTGTAATTTTGTAACAATATTTGTTCATGTGACACGAATGACCATTAATAATGAGAAACGACGTCGTGTCACGAGCCGCGGCGATCCAAAATCGGTATAAATAACTGAATGGTCTCCAGAATTTGCGTGGGCAGCGCGGGTCGAACTATTGACCGCCGCATCGATGTGTGGGCTCCGGGCAACGGTAACGTTGCGTAACAGCAAAGGTTATCCTCATTATATTTTTTATGAATTAACTGTAACGAAATGTCTCGTTTCGAATCAATTTGAATCTATTGTAACGTATATGTAAAATTTTCCACGGCTCATATTACAGACGATGGTTTTTTTTTATAAACGCCACGGCTGGAACTTTCTCAAATCTTAAACCATGTTAAATTGAAGGATTTTAGGATGACGAATTAAGATCTTTACAAAATTAATCATTTCAGAGACGGTAATGATTTTCTTCGCCTCATAAACAAACCAACGCCTTTAACACAGAGTACTCCCGTTTTTTAAGAAAATTGTTGTTATGATATTATTCGGCTAGTATTTAACAATAAAATGACAAGCCGGTATATTTAATTATCATTATCGTAAAGCAATCTGAATGTATTTTAATGAGATTAAAACGCGATCGTGGCGTCGCGTAGAGCCGCCGCCGAGTGAACTTTTCTAATCGCATCGCGTAGGCGACTTCCGCAACATTAACCGCTGGATACCACATTAACGTCGAACCAACGACTGACACACGACACCTATTACCATTATAATTTTCCATAACGGCTCGTTCGACATAACGATAAAAGCAAATGAAATTCTAAGCATTTCTCTTCTTTGTTAAGAGATTAAAGAAACGAGTTTAATTCCGCATAGTAAACAACAAATTAATACTTAGCGTAAAAACATCGTAAAAAATTAAGACATAATTAACATAATGGACAAATATTGAATATCACTTCAAATATTATTTTAATCCGGTGCCCATTAAATATGTAAAGCAATATTACGCATATTAAAACCACTTCATTTGTTCCACGGCCGACACTGTAACATGATACTTTATCACCAGAAAAGAACACTTGATCCGGCTCGAGAACAAAAAATCTGTCCGACGTCGGCGGCGTCGTCGTTCGCGCCCGGAGTTCTGTGTCTGCTTAAGCTTTTTATTTTGAAACCAAACACCCCAAATCGACAGCTCATGTGCAATCAACCTTATTTCAGCTCACATGTAATCGAACCTATAGTTAACAAAAATCTAAAGATTTACATCACATTAACCAGATGCAACTGGGTGGTCGTAATAGTGCTCTCTTCATTCATATATTATGACAATCCTGTGGATTTTCTCATCGCATACTAGAATAGGAGAAGTAGGTACCACTTTTATTTGCTTTGTATTATCTCCTTAAAACATGGGGAAATAATCAAATTTCTAAGACGTTGTTCACGAAAGATACGAAAGAGTCATAAAATATTATGAGTATATTCGTACGTGGTCGTATATCCATTAGATAAGTCCGGGCAGATCGCCGTAGAAAGCTCGTCCCACGCGTGGCGAGAGGTCACAACCGCCCACACAACCCCTCGCCGATTAGACTATTGGGAAATAAGAGATGCTTAGGAGGTGTTCGTGGGGCAATTACCGGTGTAATTGATGATTATTGCGAAGCTACGGCGCGGTGGGCGCGCGCCCGCGCCGCCGCCATTAACGATGCTCGCGAGGGCGGATTGACGACATGACAGATTGGTGCAATCAAACGCAACTCTACCAACATGGAGCTTCCATGAGGCCTATGTAAAAAGATAATATCAGATTATTACGGTGGGTATAACGAATCATTGAAAATAATCAAGAAACATAGCTTAAGTTTTTACAACTTTTAACGAAAATACTTGGTTTGTAAACGCTAAATCAATGCAGTTGTGTAATTAAAATTGTGTCTTAATAATGGATACGTGTCGCTTACAATTTTCCACGAATGCCAAATTATTTCAAGTTGGAGCGATTTGTTGCTATAATTAAGCCGCATTGGTATCGGATTGGTTAAATTTGATACACTACAAATTAAGTTTCACATACATAATGGCATTTGTTTATAAAGTACAACAGCAGCGGCGTGCTTCATTATTTTTCGTTCCCAAATCAGCTTGTATCTTGTTGTCTATATACATCACATTGCAATAAAAACTAAACATTTAATTGGGCAATGCACGTGACTGTCAAGCCACAAATGGATCAAGCAAGCACCATATCAGGAAGACCAAATTGATACATGGCATCCGCTTCGAAAAAAAAAGATTGATATTGCAAAAAAATGCGATTTGAGGCGTAACTTGCAACGGACGGCGATGTAAGCACTCAGTCACGTTTCTTAGCATCTTAACTACGTTCTAATTACGGATGTAGCAACATTATTTGTGCAAATCGGATGCGCTTTCGATCAACGCCGGAATAGTTAATAAGTTTTGTTCTCGTTTATATTGAGCGTGAGACTAACTTGGAATACATAATAATTGACGGCGCGAAAGTATGTAGATCGTGTTTGATTTCGCTTACTTTTTAAAACTCTGTGAATTTTAATTATACCAGCTGCTCCGCTCTCGTGGTACTTCCGATAACATAAAAGTACAACATCATCTATCCGCCAGTGAAAGTCCCATCAAAATCGGTCCAGCTGTTTCGGATATCAGCCGGGACAAACTAAATGACAGACAGAATGAAATATTTTTAAATTTTATTTTATATGTTATATCATTTAGTTAAAAGCTATTATTTTGATATTAGAAACATATTTCAATTTTATTTATTTCTTTACATTCGCTATGCTTAAAAATGGTAATTTTCCCTGAAATGACTCTTTGTGTAATTCATCGCTTATATACTGTAATTTGGATTCAATATTGCAGGTGGTGCTATCTAAAGCATATTAAGTACCTAGTCACACACAGCGAAACAGGTATTTTATAGAAATAGTTGTAATTATCTTATCAATGATACATGTAATCACAAAATAATTATAATTTCCATGACCCAAATCACAATTGTGCATATAATTGTGACGCCCGAGTACTTAGAACAACTATCAAGTGAAAATTATTTAAATGAAACGCCAACTTATAAAATAATAAAAGTCTTTGAATGCAATTAATAACTCATTATAATAGTTTTATAAAGCCTTGAAGATATAAATAGCTGGTAACAAACAGAGCCATTCAGCGGTGTCTGGCCAATTTCGCATGTTAGATATGATAACGCAGGGTTAAAAACGCCGTTAACCCGCCAGCGCCGGATAAAACACTGCTGGGGACAATTAGATCTCTGTCGTGTTTTTTTAATGATGGTTCCAAAGTTCGATGTAAAGAATGAGCTTCTATACTTCCTGATTAAAACTACCATATACTTCGTTATTGTCCATTGTATAAAACTTGTAAACACCTATGGAACAAAGAATAACGAATGTGAAAAAAACATCACGTCTCACAAGCCACTAAAACATGTTGTTTTTCAACTTAATCCCAATGTGCACGCGAAAATCAAATCCACGTGTGGGTTACGAATGAAAAGAAAGGTGGGATACATTTGGGAACTGAACCAAGCCAAGGAAACAAGGAGGTCCAAGTCTCCTACATAATGTACAAAGTGCCGACACAATATTTGACATATTTCCGTGTAACAGGGATGCTATGATGTGAAATTGTCAACATTGCTGAATACGACGGCTGGCGATCATGAGAAAAAATAAAATTTATCACGAAATATGTTCACAAAAACACAGCATGAAAATAAAGTATTCTTGGAATGAACGCGTAGGTAAAAAATAAGCCTTTTAAACGATGACGATAATTTAAAACATTTCATTTGTATCGAGCGTTACATGTAACTTAACAAAAAACGATTTGAAATCGAACTCACTATTCTCGAATTTGCATAAATTAGCTAAAATACTAGCTGAGCCCGCGACTTCGCCCGCGTGGAATTTAACTTAACAATAAAGCGCGGTCCCGCGTTCTAAGCCCGCGCGACAGGACCCATTTTTTGAATTTTGTTTTTCTAAAATAAAAGTAGCCTCAGTTACTGCTTATAACCTCAGCTATCTAACAGTGAAAGTCCCGTCAAAATCGGTCCAGCCGTTTCGGATATACTCTTTGATTTCAAGTGTTTTTATTTTTTTACGCGGAACCCTAATTGTTTTTCTAAAATTAAAGTAGCCTAAGTTACCCGCTATAAAATCAGCTATCTGCCAGTGAAAGTCCCGTCGAAATCGGTCCAGCCGTTTCGGAGATTACCCGGAACAAACACACAGACAGACAGACAGACAGACAGACAGACAGACAGACAGACAGACAAAAATTTTTTAATTCGCGTTTTTGCTATAGGTATCGTATGTACTTTCATATGCATTTAGTGAAAAGCTGTTATTTTGATATTACAAACAGACACTCCAATTTTATTTATTTGTATAGATTATGTCAAGAGATATTATACAAATATAATGTATTTTTTTCAAACATCTTCCGATGGCTGATTAGAATAATCGGTTGTCAATGGTGAGATATTGGCGTCGGGCAGCGACCTGCTTAACAAATCAAATTAGTGGCACTGCCAAACGAGTATCCACCGGTCGGTGGATCGGTTCAAAGGTGATACGATAACCATCTGAGTGATTTGATATCGGGGATATCTTTTAATACATATATTTATTCGCCGGTGACAAAAAATACACCAGTGTTTCGACAGCGTCTGGATAAATGTCACTACAGATTGATTTTATATTTACACGCGTGTAATTTATGCATCTATATTATTATGGATCAAGAATATGTATACTATAAATTGTACGGCTTTAAACTTGAAAGCCGCCAATCAAGACATGAAAACTTATCCTCAACTAAATCACTCATAAGTAACTGGATATACCTACTTGTAGGTTAATTATTTAATAGATTGCAATCACCATTATCACGAATGACTTTTTCAGAAGTACCAAATTTTAATTGAGATCTTTTACACTTCACCTTACCAGTAATTACAAATATGGTAAAACAGCCGAGACCATAGAAACACAGTTTAGTTTTATTTTCGGTTTAAGCATAAGCATAATTTGCAGCCGACAAAGATTCAACTGAGTGAAACACTGCCGAGCATTAAAAAATACGCACATCATGCGCATTTTATGGCGTCACTGCATTTCGACGCGTCCATGACGTCGCGTCAAACCGAACTAAATAAAGCCGCTGTGTTTGTAAAACATTTACAACCCACATTGCTGATGCAAAGCATAAGTTTTATTCGGCAGAAAACTTAACAAAGACAATTTAAAAATTCCTCATTACTTGTATAATGAAAACGGAAAGGATATACTTTTGTTTCAACACTTTGTAATTCTAAAACTATCAGCTTTGGAGGAAACTTGAAAAACAAAAGGTGTTATAGGAATACAGCTGTTGACAGATTTCACAAGTCTACAAAACCTTTAGTACTTCAACTGCCCCACAAAGCCGATAGTTTAAGATTTACAAAGCCAAGTTGCAAAAAAACATTGTATACCCTTTTTGTTTCACCTAGTAAATATGATTACAACATTATAAACATCTTTTTTACTTAGGCGGTTCTGATCCGCCCAACTTACATAAAATTCGTCGTATAAAAGTTGAACGTCCGTGATGTTAAATTTATATGCAACTTAGCAACTTTCGCAGCGATGAATGAAACTACATCAATATAACGTTACTACATAATGTTTATGCAAATGACCGCGTCCATTGAGGGGCCCATTGAGAGGTCTTTATAACGGGCCCCAGACAGGTCTGCTGCGCTTCGCCGGGGCCGTTGGTGCGGATTGCCACAGCACTGCGGACTGGTTTGGATGGATACTCAAAACATTATTAATTAATTAACAACTCAAACACTGATTGGTTGATGTAAAGATGAACCAATCTAAAACAGTGAACAGAAATAGCCTTCGGTTTAGAAACATCTTTATAAATGTCTGAAACTATGAACGATTTAGTTTGAACGGGACATACCTATGTATGACAAAGGCAGGCGGTACCCTAGGCACCAATTAGTAACAATAACATTAGTAAACTTTCTTATTTTCGGATCGGCAACACTATATTATATTATGTAGTAAATCAAAAAGTATAGCGCGTCACTTAAAATTTAGCGTGCCCTCTATATGTATCCAGCAGTGTAAGCGCTAATCGACCGCCATCGGCCAGCTATATTTTAATTCTAAGAACGCATATTAGTCATATCTCCTTTCCGTAACGTATTTTACTTAAACGACAGGTGTTCTGTTGATATTCGTATTTATAGCGCGGCGTCTGTTTCCGATGTCAATAAAATACTCTAACCACGTTGCAAATCACATATTAAGTGGTATAGTGTCGTTTAAATTGTGCGATATAAACTGTGCATGTTTGTCAATTACATGTTGTAAGTAGAGTCAATGTTCTGTATATGTTTTTGCCGTAAGTGCATTTCCTTTGTCACTTACATTATTTGCTCCCATTCAGTTGTTAGAACTTCTTTTGAAAGGTACTTTCAAAGTTCATATTTCGCACTACTTTCGTTCAATTAAGATATCATAAAATACTATTTTAAACGAGAATCGGACGTAACTGCGCACATTTATTTGCCCAATTTTGGGTGTGTTGATTTTAAATTGCTGTATACGAAACTAGTGTCGACATTCGTGACTGTGACGGTGACCTCTTACTTCTAGACAAGTCGCTACAAGTCGGGATGGAACTTTCTTTTTAATAAAACGTATATCAAGAATATTTCCAATCAGTGAAATACGTAGCTATACAATACAATCAATATAATATGGATACACATGATCAATGTTTGTAAAAAATCCATGTTAATTGTCTATAGTAGTTATCGACATTTTCTTTACCGTTAATTATTTAGAATCAATTTGTTACAATGACATACCGGCTAAGAATTATATCATGTAAATCAATCCCATAAAGCGTATAATATGCCATTGGTTGAATGAATGAGTGGACATTATTTCGGCCAAAACATTAGCGGAAAATATAATCCCAAGACCCGAATAATTAATTGGTAAAGCCATCACTGCAGCAATAAAATATTTTATTATTGAAATGAACAAAATACTACTATCGTTCAACATCTCACACGACAACATACATTTTGATAGCGTTATTATTAGTAAAAAAAAAAATAAAAAATGGACAAAATAACGTCTGAAATAAACTTATTTTATTTTATTTTATTTATTAGTAGGTAGGTAAGTAACTACATTAACATGGTGAAGAAAATATTGGTGGAATAATTACTAATATCTCAATTATTGCAGTCCATAAAGATAGCAACGTGTACGACTCTCGAATATCAGGCAGACAGTGTTATAGTTCGATGACATACTTCACCAATAGTATGAACATCAAACAATCGGGTGATATGAATATCATTACACTTATTACGCAAGGCCTCTATACAAGTGTTACATACAATAGGCCAACCGATCCAATGGCTTCATAGATACATGATGCAACTATATTCGAACAATATAGGAATCGAGTGTATTCGGTATAGAAATGACTTCATAATTTCTCTGTGCGCACGCACACTGGCACACTAGTATGTGACGCGTGAGAGCACTCACACACGGACAATATCCGGCCGTGTCTGTGAATGACGCTTACGCATGTTTACTACCGCTCTGTGGCCGGTTGTCGATCATTTCGGTACAGAATTACGTCATCATTCATTACTGTGCCGATTTCCACGTCTGTACAATACGCGGCCCAGCGATATTGGATGCCCTCTGCATGGTTTTTTTTAGGTCGTTTTGAAATGATCTCTTTTCGCGGCTGAGAGAAGCTGTGAGTCAGTAAATAGCAGCGAATGTACATTATTTACTTAGACATTTTATCCTACAATATAGGTGCATGCTTAATGGAAGCTTATTTATTACAGACGTGCAACTAATGCTGTTGACAAATTAAGCTCGACACCTCGTCATTTTATTGACGACAATGTACTAACAAATGTCAAACAAATTAGCATAAATATTGACGGCCCAATACTGTTGCTTGATCGTTTAAAAGAACTGAATTTAAATACAAATTGCCTTCTATTACAAACATAGGGAGTTCGTGTCTACGGGACCCTTAGGTGTACTCTGTTAGAATTTCAATGAGGCTCCTTCCTGTGGTCATCGCTGAGCAGATTCTCGACAACTGTTTACCGGCGGCTACTTTAATTTCGACCACAGGAATTCAAACAAACATAAAGTAACACGTCGAGCGCAACAGTGTTGCATCTGGACCTACAGCGACCGCCTTTATATCAGTAATTTATTTATAGATAAATTTAACTGCTTCCGAGATAAATAATTTAGTCTGCGATATGTAGACACCATAAATCTTGTCGAGTTTCCTTTGCCAGTAAACAATAAAACATTACGATCACGTGCGCTCTTTTAAATCACTCTGTACTTTTATGTTTTACGATCATTTCGTTGGAACTTGTTTTAGAGTGTCACCAGTAGTTGCATAATTACAGATTAGTTTAAGTTGTTTCCAGGTAACTTTAGTGGTCCAATCGAATAGTAACGATGTAATTAATCAACTCCGTAACAAGTCCATTAGCCAAGAAATAACCGATTTAAAGACGTCAGACAGCACTTGTAGGTATAATATAGAAATTGGCAGCGCTCATTAGAGCATTCACATTCTCAGTACTGCTAATAATTATCTCTAATCAATATCCGGAGGTTCACGATGGTTAGTTGGTGATTCGAGAGCGGATGATGTCATTCTGCTCGAGGTGTTAACAGAGCTTCCTATGCTCGTGTCCGCCGCAGCCGCTACTGAGGACAGCTTTAATTTCCTGAAGACCCAAATCACGGCGTGGGATCGCCGAGGCATTAAGATATTAATCGGAACCAACTGGTTTTAAGTGTTAAATGAACAGGCGTGGGCTCGCCCAGATATCATAACTGTATTTCGATGGAACATGATGTTGACTGAAGATCTCACTCTTTCGTTTTTGGGCTGCAACCCTTAACCCTTTCAGGACCATAAGGTTATGGAACTTTTTCCTATAATTTTAGTTGTTTATACTGACTCATTAGGCTTTAAAAAAATTAAGTTAAAAATTAAAACACATTAAAATTATATACTTTTTTGGAAATTTTCTGGGACAAATGTGTCCCTATGGTCTATAAGAGATACTTTTCACTCAAAAATTGCAATTTCACTTTTATTAGGTTTTCTTGTAGGAAATGGGTGTAATATGTTAATAAATACGGTTTTATTATAGAAATATTATTTATTAGTAATAATCAGCTAAACAATTCCTTTCATTGGTATAGCATACATGAACTTTAGATATAACACACATATTGTTTGTTCTATTTTCTTTATTATATTTAGCACAATGTACGCACTTCTTCCTAGTGGAGGATTTTTCCATGGGGTGCGAGGGTAATTGCCGCTTCACAGATTTGCTCACTATACTTTTTTTGAAGTAGGGATCCCACGTTGCCTGGTACTGAAACCGTTAACCAAACTCCTGGCGACTGCCTGTCTATACTGCAGGTTCGACAGCAGCCTACACTCCCAAGTGCTTTTGACTGTGAAGCATAGTGTAGATGGTGTAAGCGTTATTTACAGATATATCGAACAAATCAAAGAAAAGTCGAAGGTAGTACTTTATTTTCGATCTTCGATCTATTTCATAGCACACCTTACATGTTGATCCATAAGATCTACTCCACCCATATTTTTATTATAAAGTGATAAAATTCTAGGGCATCTTACGCCAATTTTGTCCGCTGAGCCAGCTTTGCGACGCTTTACGGTGTCAGTCTCTACCGGCGACGAAAAGTTGGTGAACAAATGTACTCTTCTTCATCAAGCAGTAAATCGTCTTCTACGTCACTGTTATCAGCCATCAAAATCTGTTGTATTTCATTTTCTCTAAGTTAGAAAACGCCGGTACCACTATGAAACATATTTTGTAATGATAAAAAATTAAAAAATGAGGGTATTTGACAAAAAACATCAGTTATTTTTGGTATTATTACATTTTTACAAGATAATTATTCCTGATAAAAAGTATCACTCTACGGCCATAGGGACACCGGTGTCCCTTTATGTTTATAGTAACTTATCGTTATACTCAAAAGAAATAATAATTTTATATGTATATAAAATGAAAATTTACTTACCAGGCAATTATTTTTTTACACTGTAAATACAAAAAAAACAGTTTTATACTTTCGAAAACATATGCAAATAACTCTAAATTGAAAATTTAAAAACCCCCGATGCGATGACCTGTTCATCAAATGTATAATTTACCTAGTTCTTCCAAATAATGATGTTAGCGCGATTTGCGTAGCTCCCGTAGCTCAGTATCCATAGCTCATCTCGCAAATTTATCTGGTACAACTAGTTTCGATGCCAGATTATGAAAGCGCCATTAAATCATTTGTTTTGGCTTCCTCATTTATATTCTAAGATGTACAATAATCAACAGAAAATCTGTGTAAAAGTATGAGATATTATTTTGTTATGACAGTATAATAATTGACATTAGAATAGACAACGAATCTAAATATTGATGCCACGGAGGTTTAATTCGTAGTAAAATATTATCAATTATGATTCAATTTCATGTAATAACTCTGGTTGAGGTGGACGGGAGCAGCCCAGGGAAAGAATTTTCAATAACGCTAAAATTATTTTAAATTTGATTTGTTTTTTATATTTTTTCTCAATGGCGGAGCAGCGCCCTCTAGAATTATTATAACGTAATATTCCATGACCATTAACAAAACAAACAAAATTTACGCATGCGCGTATCCATCATTTGACACGTGACTGATGGAACGTCTTTAGTTCATACACAAATCTCTTATAAAAATTGATAAAATATACATTTTTTCCAGAATTAGGGAAACTTTTCATATTTATAATATTGTAAAAAGCCAGTTCAGACTATTACGATCATTTAAAAATATAATAAATCTAAATCCAATAATCTCAAATTTCGATCGGATTCGAGCCGTGGAAGTTGGTTTTGGCCGTGAATGTGGCTTTTTAACCTACAAAATAACTGATGATCTTCAAACGGCTGAACCGATTTTCATGAAACATAGCTAAGAACACTCTCGATCAGAATACCTATCTAACAAAAGAAACACAATTGAAATCGGTTCATCGGCTTGGGCGCTACGTTGCCACAGACAGACACACAGATACACAGATACACAGATACACAGATACACAGATACACAGATACACAGATACACATGTTAAACTTATAACACCCCTCGTTTTTCGTCGGGGGTTAAATATATGATTACCGCGCCAACCGAAGTGTCAGTTTCCAATCGCCATAGAAAAAAAACGAGATTTTTTTTGTATATCTATCATAATAATCAAAAAAAGTGTTTTCAGAAACTATTTTATTACAAAAAGATATAAATGAGTATCATAATAACTGTCTTATTGTATTATACTTATTTGGGACACCGGTGTCCCCGTGGTCGTCAAAGGGTTAAAAAAGCTTGTCTATTGCTCCTAATAAACTATTAACATTATTTTTGAAGGCAATATAAAAAACCTAATAAATTAAATTTAAAACACAAAATATAGCAAGACTGTAGTCCTTGTTTATTAAAGTGTATTTTTCATATACGATTTACGTTTCCTTTTCTTGGAAGTTAATGCTAACTTCAATACTCCATCCAATGCATCCTCCCAGATGATCATCCAAACTTGGCCATGATAACTGTAAACAGCACAGCCGACCGCTGTGGCCGCACATTACGTGCCATTAAGGTCTTGGCGGGAGAAGGCTATCATGTTTCCGCGTCTTTCAATTACATGGCTTCAATATTGACCCCCGGAGCTGCTTTTACCAAGCACTTGCACTGTCGTAAATCTAAGCAATTGTGTGCTTACCATTTGAATGCTAAATTTGCTGATAGTGGAGACGTGGGAATATGCGTTATGTCGCCATATATTTTATGATAACTATTTGCTTGCTATCTATCATAATACAAACGTGATAGGATTGGCATATTACAAAGTTGTATTATTTGAGTTTGATAAAATGCGGCATCAGTTAATGAGCTGCGCAAGTCAAAACGTGTTCAGTAACGAACGGCACATTAATTAAAGATCCAACATAATTAAGCATAATTGCCGTAGGACCTTTAAATGGCAGCATTTCTGATGTTGCAAGACGGCGGTGTAGTATAAAGGACTGACTACCAATTCATGTGCTTTATATTTTTTTATTAGAGCAAGGGTACTTACTTTTATAACTCATCTGCACTAAGTATTTTTTATTACTCGCACAACGATGGCTAAAAAAGATTTTATAGGTCCAAACTGCAATCAGTAATTAAGCCCTTGTTGCAACTACTGAGTATTATAATATTGATCGGTATTCGCATTTATAACAGTCATCATTCAGCAGCTCGTTAACTGTGCAATCTATTAATTCACAGGTGATCTCAGATAGTCACAACATGGTGATGCGACACATCCGCAGTGGCCTGCCAGCTCAGACGCATGTATTTCTGTGTGTCTGGGCGCGCGCCCCGCCGTCTCGACTGAAACTATGCGCCAGATATAGGCATTATCTTCAACGGTGATAAGGTGAGATCAATCTGAAATGTAATTCTGCCTACTTCGGCAGCTCACAAGATGAAATATAAAATAGGAACCGAACTGAAAATAATGCAAGGCTTACAAATAATTACCTATTGTAGAACAACACAATACAATTTCGATAGTAACGCAACCAAGCGCAACAAGGGTGAACATAAAAGTTCTGGGTCTTCGTCTTCAAAGGGTCTATTTTACGACCACCGATCTCAGGTACCTAAATGCACATGTGCATCGAATCTTTTCCAAGAATATCCTCTTTTTCTCATGGCACCAACAATAGATGTGTCTGCATCTGGCAGACACAGTGTCGACGGTGTTGGACGGGACCTGACAATAGACCACGGGGCTCTGGTAAATACACCTTGATACACACAAAGAACTACCTGCCCAGTACCTGTACACCTATTGTGCAGGTCAGCCGGGTAATCGTAAATAAAATATTCTATTTAATGACCGACATAAAATAAAGAAATTAATCAAATGTATCAAAATGTAATGGCCAGTTTTATGAGATATGGAATGTTATATTTTTATTTTATAATCTTATTCGAATTGTATAATCTTATTCGATGAGCAGTGATAGCCGATTGGTTAAGGACGCGTCTTGCGGGCTACCAGGTCTCAGGTTCAAACCCCGGCTCGAACCTCTGGATTTTTCGAAATCTATGTGCGAATCATAATTTCTATATGATTATCACTTGCTTACGGTGAAGGAAAACATCGTGAGGAAACCCGCATGTCTTAGAAGATTGAACCAATTTTCGATGAAGACATGTGAAATCCGCCAACCCGCACTGGGCCAGCGTGGTGGATTATGGCCTGAATCCCCCTCGTGTTTAGGGGAGGCCCGTGCCCAGGAGTGGGACGTCAAAAATGGCTAAAATTATTATTATTATTATAATTATTAATCTTATTCGATGAATAAATTCAACCTAAAATTATGAACTCAAGATTTATAAAGGTACTTTTTCCTGATGCATATCAAAATATGTAAGCAAACATTGATCACAAATCGGAAATCAATGTTGCACCAAAGTTTTGGATTAAACCTCTAGAGTAACAAATTCATACAAAAAAGCCTAAAACGTTATGATTTTACAACAAAAGCATCGGCCGGCGTACCAGGAACGATTGTTCAACATCGCAAGATCAGGTAAGCAATAAACATAAAAAGTAACGGGGTAATAGAGCACTGGTATCAGGTTAAGCCGACCGTGGCGGCCACATTACCTAAATCATAACGATCGCAGTAATTAGAGAGCAGAAGGCGAGCCGAGCCGTTGACCTGATGATGGCGGCAATTCCCGGTAAATGGAGACGCCGACACCGGCACGAGGACAATGCCTCATTCAATTGTCGCAGGAGGTGCACCAAGCAACGCATTAATGGATACTCCACTGTCATTCGGAGAAAGCACAGCGATTTGCACGTTAGTAGATACCACAACAGAATGAAAATGTAGAACAAAAGTTTTTAACCAGTATTAATTTATAGTTGTAAAATCATTTCCATGCTAAACTGTGTGTAAGTAATATCTATATACATATTTTCAGCAAAATATAGGACAATATGTTATGGTACCCCAAAAATGATATTATCTTTTTCAGTCACAAATCTACCGACATTATGATTTCAATTGAAAGAGTAGAACAGCCGCGTGTCAAATTCTATTTGAAAGAAAAACCAAATAGATAAGCTCAGATTTTAGTGGCCGCAAATCGGAATAAAAGTCCTTTTCCAAAAGTGTTACAGATAATGTCTAGGATTTGATGGATTGGAATCGATTGGAGTACCGAAGCGCAATCATATACAGATTATCCGAAGTATTTTTTGATGTCCTCCTATATACATCGAATATCTATATCAAATAGAAGCCTTTTCAACAATAAATCCAGCTGCCAATCCCGCTGGATCTCGAAGTTAAATACTTTAATTTTCGGCCCTCAGGGCTGACACAAAATTGATTTCGACCAATTATATTTTCGTTCTAAATTCGGCCTATAATAAAAGTCGGTGTTTTCAGTGGAGAGTTCAGTCTTTCTTGTGGAGATTTGGTACTCTTGTACCTACACAGTGATCTTCAGTGTTGCTAAGTTTTTTTCATATATCATCGAGCAAAACGTTTATGTACAGTCAAAAGACGATCTATATCTTTCCAGTGTAGGCTGAACGTGATTTTCTTCTTTAACATAACTCTTAGACGATAAATTTAACACGACGACGACGATACATTATTTTTTAAAATTCGGACTTATGGCGAGGCAACCCTTGGTCAGAAATTTAAATTAATATATTTTAGAGAACCAGCGGGAAAAGCAACTGGGTTGTTTTTCAAACTACAAAAGTTTAAAAAAAAAATTGATAAAGACTTAAAGTTATTCCGCCAACGTAATTCTTAAATGTTGATTAACATACATTCTCCATTTACACATACCTAAAGAACTAAGTAATAGGACTAAAGCCATCGTAACATACCAAGATACACATCAGACGTAATAAGACACAGAATTAGACGATTTCATATCTGGTTACCTCTCTATGACGATAACCGCGACTAATGTGACAGTTATAAAATTATGCAGCCAAGGTGTTGACTAATGAAGCTGCGCCGTGAGAGTTAGCGAAACAAATGTGCACTGATGACATCACACTCTTTCATATTCAAGATTTATAGTCTGTCCAATTAAATTTCAAGACGTTACCGTATCTTGATTGATGTGCGATGAAAATAAAATTCTGGACGACGTTACGTTTGAGGGCGAATAAATCTAAAAGGATTAAAATTCGGGAGCCTTAAATTATCTTGGGTCCATGTAGCTGGGCTGCTTTAGTAGGTAGGCGGATCTTTTGATAAACCATTAATTATATTCACACCTATGTCGACCGCGACTGAGCATTCGGGTGAGTTTTTTTCCGTTCAAAGCGACAGTTCTCGGAAAGATGGCGGCGCGACGTAGTCTTACACAAAAAGTGGAAGCCCGAGCACGAGCGGCTCGGATCTCCACGAATGTTATAGAGGTCGTGACAAATACAAAAACACAATAGAAGAAAAAGAAGTTAACGACGCGATTTCTGGCAATGCACAAGACGTGGGACATAACAATCTTATAAATTACATATAAGTATCGTTCTCTATGAAGCTAATTCATGTTGTATGTGTCCAATGCAATATTCATCAAAAGCGATCGGCTTATATAGAGACGACAAACTGTTATTCCCATATTATAATTCAAGTTAATTTAAAATATTCTAAGAATCGTGTGGCTACTTAAGCAAACGACAAACTACACAAACAAAGTTTAATACTTATTCGAGATTTGAACATACGATGACCCTGTAGATCTCACCTCGATAGAACTTTTAGGAATTCTCTGGTCCATTTTGTGGAAGCGACAACAAAGACTGAATTCCTTGAACACGTACCACGGCGGAGCGGTTAATTCTAACCCTGTCAGGTCACTTTTTGTTGCTATGATGTTTTATCTCCACACTAAGCAACATACATTTAGCACCAATTTACATCGCATACAGGAGATTTGGATACTTTAGATATTCTGGCGGTAATTTAAGCTCGTTTAGTACCACCACGAAAAAGGCTTGTAAATACTTGTATTTCAGTTCCTGCATCACATGCATTAATGTTACTACTAATAGTAAAACTGTTGACATGATCGAATTGTTCATAAATTCATATTGGCCAGTTCCGAATCCGGCGTGGCCATTGATGCGCGTCAGGTTCAATGCACTATGTGGGGCAGGCAGGGCCGACTACGCGGTAACGCTGTGGTCTAGATTGGCTCATCGGATCATGACACGGTCTGTCGCCCCGGCCCGGCCGCACCTTGATTATGGTTGGAACGTAGTTATATGAGAACATTATTGATGCGAAACGTGCAAGTTTCAGTTTATATGTTGGCGGGTGAGTATGGTGAAGCCAAATTCGTGATCATACATTCGTTATATGAGTGAGGGACATACAGTTATGTTTATAACAGAGACGCCGAATCTGGGGGTAGCCTTTAGAGAAGATAATACGAAAGTTACGAAAAAGATCAGCTAAACATGTAGGTATTAAATCTTGAACACTTTAGTGATGAGAATAGGTACTAGGTTTTGATTTCAATTTGTGCTCGGTATTCGATGTATATGTAAATTATAATTGTTTATTTTCGTATCTGTGATCAAGGCGATTATCTCAACGGAAATGGGTGTCTATCGAAATTAATAATAGTAATCTGCAATAAAGTGTCGACGATAATTCGCTTCATGATGCTTTAATCTGCGAATAGAATGAATAAGGAAAACCATTACGGAAATTAGATTTGAACAAAAACTTCAGAAATAAATTGAAGGCTGGCGTCTAAAATAAGGTCATAAAATGGCATTTTTCTTTATTAAATAATTTTATAGGATTTCTCAATTGATTATATTGACAATTTATATTAACTACCTATAGCATAAAGTAGGGCATGAACATAATAAACCAAGGGGCATTTTTAATACATTTATCTGTCTACACTACTCGTCTAGCCGTGCCAAATATGACATAGCGTTTTTAATCAAAAAGCTTTGTATCACTCAAAAATCTCAACAATAATTAATGTATGTACATATAAATTGATGCCTAGCTGACTGCCTACTTAATAATCAGAATATAAATTATAAAACAATTAAGCTACCGTAAAACCGGTACACTTCTCAAATTACGATCGAGGCATGAATCTACGAATACGTCACGTAAACAATCGTACCAGTATTAAAGTGTCAGTTACGAATGCCTGAAATAGTTCCGTGAGCCGACAGGCACGACTTCGTCGAGGTGAGCTACCGACACGGCATCTAGTGACATTAGTGGTTCAACCGCTATGTAATGCTAATGTAAACTTTATCATTAGGCATCAAGACGAGACCAAAATGGCATTTCGAGAAACACGTCGCATTTGAATATTTACAGACATATGATAAATAAAATCTAATTAATTTCAGCACAAAGAAATGTAATCAACACGCACAGTGTCTGACAAAACAAAAAGGCTGAAACCATTATTAAGTGTCATTTGCATCTCTAGCAACAGTGAACTGTAAACCAGGAAACTGTAAACTCTGCTGTCTCGAGGAGCTAGTACTATCAATTCAGACAAGAAAACGTACATGTTTTTACAATGCAAAATCACAATAGCTCGGTTCCAATCGGTTTTAACTTTTAATAGGAAAAAACCGCACCTATCCGTTCAACCGAGAGCCTTCGCGGAAAATAATGTTTATTGTTGTAGTAACTTGCGTTGCCAGATCTAGTAATTTCTGTGAATGTTAGTCAACCCTGTTTTGGGAGATTAAATCTTACATAGAGTTCTTAAAATCCTGGGTTTCCCAAATACACTTTGTTTAATACGTTAAACTGCACCATTGATCAATCTGTGTAAAAAAAACTCTGTAAGCTATAGCGTTTTATTTTTTAGTTATCTACGTCTAATCTAGTCACAAGATTCAGCGTGGTTGCGGACAGCTAAATCACCTGGCATTAACGAAAAACAACATGTTAAAATAGTTTTAACTTTTATGTGCCAAAAATTTAAATTGGTTATTAGCCGGCATTTCACTTTTAACTCAACTCAAACTCAAAATTGTTTTTATTCATGTAAGCCAACAAAGCATTTATGAATAGTCAGAATCTACCACCGGTTCGGAATGCTGCTTCTTAGTCTGCAACTTATTCTTTCATCTAGGTACTAAGCACAAAGTCATTATGATAATTCACGATTTTATAGTTTTTATATTAGGTATTGGCAGCACCATCGGCAGTACGAGAGTAAGAGATTTTGAGACGTAGAAATCATAACTTACTTTGTCGCTTGGCATTAAAATCATAGAAGAAAATTCATGGAACGGCATCGAAATTCAATACCGATTTATGAATCACCTCTTCTCTCGCTTGTCATACCCGCGTCCACTATAAATTCTCCGTTTATTCCTCCCACTCTGTATCCATCCAAATTCAATACTGATGATACTATCCTATACCTCTGGTGTGTTGTGTCCGGTACTGGCTTTACCTTTCGCATCAATTAGTTTGTGGTCGTGTAACATTTGTGAAGTGGTCTATTCAAATTAACGCTCGACCACGAGACGCCCCAATAACATTTTAAACTCACCCACGCTAGGACCTTTCTAATCTCCCGTGGATTTAGAATTTAGGGCAAGCTGATATGTAAGAACACGATAATACTGAAAACTTAGCTGTTGATTGCAAACCAGAAACTTTGTGAACAGTTATAATACTTGCTCAACAATAAAATAATGGTATGTTTTGTGACCAACCTTATATTAAAAATTTGTCTTTGGACCAAATAGCAAAAGAGGCACAATCTATATGTATAATGTCGCAGCTATATTCGCAAACCTCGACGCCAATTAACGTGAATTAGCGCATGCGCACCACTCCCGGAATACCGCGCCGCTCCTATTAAGATTCTAAGACGCAAGAAGCAGCCACGTCGCCTAGGTTATTTATTTTTATAGTAATCATACTTATTTAAATAATAATTTAGAAAATGCTTGCCTTGAAGGCGATCTAATTACATACTTATTATTATTGCAATCTGTGAAGATTCCTGAGTATGCCTATTTAGATAATGTAATGCAATGTGTGCAACTTGTCAGCGCTGGCAGAAATAATTTTGTATGGCAACAAGGTTATTTAAAGTAAAAGCTTACATACATGAGTACAAAGCTTAAATCAGAATGTGTACGTTTGGTGTTTTTTTATACTACTCCAAATATTTTTAGAATCAAAACAACTACATACGAGTATGTATCTACTTTAAGAAAATTATCCGGAATAAAATAAAAATTAGGTAATGTAATTTTACATAACATAACTGCTCAATGTTGTTTAATAACTCAAATTATTTGCACAAAATCGTTACACATACTTACAATGAACATGGATTTTATCCACAATGAGAGGAGTAGTTGATGTTGATGACGAACAAAGATGTTTCTAAGGTACATACCTGAAACAAGAAAATAATACTTCGTTAATTTTAGAAGAACTGAATGTAGTTCCGCTTACAAAATCACACGAGTAATCTCAAAATTATTAACAAAACGTGGAAAAAAAACTAGTACGTACAAACAACAAACTTGAGACAGCATCACGCTTAATGCTAACTACGTGTTGAAACGAAAAACCAGGCTGATCTCACGTTCCGATGACACACCTTAAAAGGTAGACAAAAGAAAACCCACGGGATGGAGTAACCCCGTCCATCCTGAGATCACGTACAGCGCAGATAACAGAGGCAAACAGTGCCGAGGCTCATTGGACTCGACAAACACACGGACGGACGCACGTGTTTACTATGCGCTTTACGCGTCCACACCGCAAATATTTGAACACAATTTGAAGGCACAACGCTCCGGGTGTGTCAATTAGTCGGCCGAGAGCGGAGACAGGGATAATCCCGCTAAGTATAAAGTTACACACAATGTTTTACGTTATTTCAAGCATGGAGAATGAGACGAAATATGAATTACAAAAGGACCGCGCTTTTATACGATGCATTCGTGGATTTATAAAAACAGACAACACAGTATGATGTTAATGCGTCCAATCGCGCACATCTCTACGGGAGCGGCGCACGCGCATGCGGGACTGCATCTAGATATGCGGGCACCGCACACCGAGACGCATTTGCTATTCAGCCGCCGCTGGGGCCGCACGCCCTGGCGCCGACGCTGTTGTTAATCCACTGTCCATCGCACAATTCCCACACCAAAAAAACAAACACGCCGTCAACGAATCCAATAAAAGAATAACGAATGCAAGGACATATTTTTATACACCAGATTTAATGCAATCGTGATGTTTAAAGGTTCTCATGGCGCATGAATACTTCTTTAAAGCCAGACGTGTATATTTATCTCAAAATACTATTGCACATTAATATTAATAATAATACATATACATATTAACTTAATAGTAGTTAAAAAAAATACGTGAAGTCGGCGCAATCAAAGCAATGAGAACCATTTACCTTCCTCCATCAAGTCTGCGTAATTTTTAACCCCCGACGAAAAACGAGGGGTGTTATAAGTTTAACATGTGTATCTGTGTATCTGTGTATCTGTGTATCTGTGTATCTGTGTATCTGTGGATCTGTGTGTCTGTCTGTGGCAACGTAGCGCCCAAGCTGATGAACCGATTTCAATTTTGTTTCTTTTGTTAAATAGGTATTCTGATCGAGAGTGTTCTTAGCTATGTTTCATGAAAATCGGTTCAGCCGTTTGAAGATCATCAGCTCTTTTGTAGGTTAAAAAAGCCACATTCACGGCCAAAACCAATTCCCTCGGCTCGAATCCAGTCGAAATTTGAGATGATTGGATTTAGATTTATTATATTTTTAAATGATCGTAATAGTCTGAACTGGCTTTTTACAATATTATAAATTTGAAAAGTTTCCCTGATTCTGAAAAAAATTAATATTTTATCAATTTTATTGAGATTTGTGTATGAACTAAAGACGTTCCATAAGTCACGTTTCAAATGATGGATACGCGCATGCGTTAAATTTTGTTTGGTTTGATAATGGTCATGGAATATTACGCTATAATAATTCTAGAGGGCGTTGTTCCGCCATTGACAAAGAATATAAAAAAAATTATCTAATTTAAAATAATTTTAGCGTTATTGAAAATTCTTCCCCTAGGCTGCTCCCGTCTACCTCAACCAGAGTTATTACATCAAATTGAATCATAATTGATAATATTTTACTAGGAATAAAACCTCCGTGACATCAATATTTAGATTCGTTGTCTATTCTAATGTCAATTATTATAATGTCATAACAAAATAATGTCTCATACTTTTACACAGATTTTCTGTTGATTATTGTACATCTTAGATTATAAATGAGGAAGCCAAAACAAATGATTTAATGGTGCTTTCATAATCTGGCATCGAAACTAGTTGTACCAGATGAATTTGCGAGATGAGCTATGGATACTGAGCTACGGGAGCTACGCAAATCGCGCTAACATCATTAACTGGAAGAACTAGGTAAATTATACATTTGATGAACAGGTCATCGCATCGGGGGTTTTTAAATTTTCAATTTAGAGTTATTAAGGTAGAAGTCTTCTATATTTTGTCGCAAGCACTACAAACAAATAAACATCGGTCCATTGGAGGCGCGATCAAGATCGGTACGCTCGTTTAAATTCCCAACGACAAACAGAGGTGGGAAATGGTGAAAGAGAAAAACGAACGAGCGCCAACACACAAAAATGTGGAGAGCAAACCCTTGTAGGAATGTTAGTGACCACACCGACGACAATTAAGGGGACACGTCCTTATTAAGAGCTCGCTTTGAACCGTTGCCGACCGCGTGCCGTATTACCATATAAAATAAATTAAACGTGATCATACTTTATTTGGCCGATCGCGGCGGTTATCTAGGAAACTTAACAAATATTACAAATATGCTACAAAGCAGCCCCGAAACGGATTCCATTACGAAATCCAGCCTTCGCATTCAGCCATACGCCCACTTATCTGAAAGAGATACCATTACATTTCATTGTCTACCAGAAATAGCCGAGTTACAAAATCCCTTGTTACTGTACATAGGCCGCAATAAACAAGGGACTTAAAAGGAGCTGTCCGAATACGAAAACGGAAAGTAAACAGGACATTTCCGCGCACATGTGGACCGCTGCTCTGTTCCACGAAAGGATAAATCTCGCTCTTTTGAGATATCCAACACGCTGCAGCTTTCTTCTCTCTGAAGTTTTATTAGTATGTAATAAATCGAAATTAAATTTAAACTTAAGGTTTTCTACATGTTACGATCAACGTGCGAAGATACTGATATTTTAGAGGCAGAGTTTTAATAAGCGTTCCTTTGCCACCTCTACTTGATTTATCGACAAAAAATCTCTCGGGCTCGATGCATCACACCTTGCAACTATAGCTCCAACGTTTATGGTACATGATTTATAGACGATGATCAATAAAAATATTGGGAAAGATGTAATAAAGCGTTTCTGTTGCACCACGGTCGGAACGGCTGTGTTATTTTACAATCGAAAGATATTATTTAAATCAGATTATTGAAGCCTTTTAAAGTTTTATGGTTAGGTGGTTAGTAATGTGAAACCTCAAAAAAATTTATATCGGATTTATTTTTGATAACGAAGAAAATCGTTGCAGGTCTTTTTGTTTGTGGTTCGGCGCATGGCGCGAATTTCGCACTTCCTGCGGTGAAGCGAGCAAAAAATCCGCAGTTGGGGGGAATTGTAAAACATTCGCTTTTAATGCGGTGTCGGTTCGGTGGCAAAGGAACACGAAGCCACGGAGCTTTCAACAAGTGGAATAACTTCGCGTGTGCGAGAACCATTAACCGACGGAAATGTTACAATACAAGTAGCTATAATAAACGCAGAAGGATTTCGTAACTATTGTTCACAAAAACTTGTGTTTATTAATAGTGTCGTTATGTCGTATCCTAGTAAAAGCTAACCTTAATTTGTTATAATACGGATTCAGTTTGACTAGTGTCCCACGTTTAATTAGCTTTAACAACTGAACTGATTTTAATAATCATCCTTTTTATAAGCGTTCTAAAATTAATACGTTCCATGTAGGGTATTCTTTATCTGGTTGTTTTAAAAGGAATTAATGCATGCCTCCATACTGTTCACTTTTTCTGATCATCTCCTATTCGGTCCATGTCTGCTTGATTCCCATATAAGTAACGAAATGTATTCATAGTGTTACTATTTATGCAATAAATTATTACGAGGTTGGCTTTATAGAAAAAGTTCTAGGTTTTATTACGGGCAGTTCGTCTCCATAAGACTGTGTTCCAGATCGAGTTGGAACAAAAGCGTACTTTTCTGCGAGGCGCGACAGGACAATGGGTTTATTGGATTTATACACGTCCCGCAGCGCCGGTTCTTCTGTTCACATTATATATTGCAGCAACAGGCTGATCATTTTCTTTGGGCAGTTTCGTAAAAACTTAGCGTCGGGCTTGTTAGCACTTGTTAGGTCAACAATGATTGGAAATACAAAATAGTAAGCAGCGCGCGTCAGGTTTTGAAGTAACCCTTTCATTTAAATAAACTTGGAAAAATTAGTTAGATGTTGACATTTGCCAATATTATTGACGTACGCTCAATCACTCGAATAACTTCAGATAATTGCATTAACAGCACAGAAATGGCGGCCAGTCTCGATATTATAATGTTTAGTATTAGTCCGTAAATTGTAATGCATCAAGCTTGCAATGTCGTCCCACACAAATTGCAATAATTTAGAATTGGTTGTCACTGTGGAGTGTAATACCATGTTCGGTCCGCAGCCCTGAATCCTGTTATAAATGGGCCAGTCCTTGCAAGTGGCAGGCGGGCAGCGAACGGCCGAGAATGGCACCACTTCATTACAGGTGAACGTAATGACAAACCGCCTGCGGCCCACTCCGCACCTCAGATTTATACCACGTCAAGAAACCGCGCGACGGAAGGCACGAATTAAACCCTACTATTATTACGAAGATCCAACTTATAACTTCAATTTAAACGCAGTCCGGTGTTCTTCTTCAGGGTAAAATTACATCCTCTATGACTAGAGAACTTTGTACAATAATTATGGCAAAGAAGACATTGATAACACGCTACACCAAATAATAAGTTTCTTACATTTTTCAAGTGATATAAATATTTCTAAGTTGCAGTTGAGTTTTAACTGATGCTTCACGAATATTTATATGTCATGCAATAATACCGAAGTAAGCGATAATAGAGGATGTGAAAATTATTTCAAAGTAACTAAGCAAATCTGCCTCTGGCGTTTTCTTTACAACTGTTTATCAGGAGCCCGCATTGAACATTATACAAAACACCATGTAATTGAATGATCGCAGGAAACCGATCTCGGGCCATTGGGAGCGGATGGCTGCGTGCATACTGCATACATCATCATCATCGGAGACAATTTCAATTGAGGCTACTAAATTGGCTATGACTGCTTTGTAAATTGAAGTGATTGAATTTATTGAATTTGATTGCCTGACAAAAGGACTTAATTCTGATAAATTTTGTTATATAATATGTACCAAGAATTACATGTGTAATCTAATTACATGGGTATTTACAAAATTAAACACAGTCATCTGTCAAAACTAAGCTTTAACTATTATTAGAATTGACACAATGAATACTGACAACAATGTTTACTGTTTTTTTTTTAAATTAAATACCCCACGCGACCGGTTCTCAAACAATAAAATGAAATGTCGTAACCGTAACTTTCATACCAAAATGAAATAAAGTTCGTGTGTTGGTTTATAGATCCATCAATGATAACCTTTGCCATAAGACTAACCAATGGTCTATGTTATTCTCGCCGGTGACATCATAAAAAGCTTTCAATGCGAAAAGCTCTCGAATAAGGTATTTGTATCACTGAATTTCCAAAATGTTCCACAGTGAATTATACGCCTTACTCTCTCGTAAACATTTACGAATTTACCCCTATAATGTCTGGGTCATTTGCTTTTATAGTAGCTGTTAATGCCGATCTTTAATGTGTCCACGAGCTTTCAACTCAAGCGAAACACTGCGGTACATGTTGACAGAAGAACACTTGCTAAACTACTTTTATGATAAGGTAATAACAACATTTATCGATATTAACCGCCCAAAATTATGTTGAGATATGATGATAAGAAATGGACCAATAAAATTTTTGAGATGTTAAACTTTTGGAAACTTTTAATTCAATCCAATAGACAAAAGTCCTTACATAAATAGATTTACAACCATCAGCAGTACGCGCCTTTCAGAACCCCTTAATTAATGACTACGAGTATCGGATAGCCAAAACCTGTGAAGGCACTAATTAATTGCCACGCGTCACCTACACATATCCGCGGCTGCTGCGCATTGATAGACAGAATCGAACATGAGCCGCCGCCTCTGTAGACATGATTAATGGATCGAGCTAAACGATCTCATTGAGATCGAATTCTTTTATACACATGTATTTCGCATCTGACAGATACTTGAAAGACAATATTGAAAACTGTGATGAATGATAAATAGCATTAGGAACAGTCTTATTTACAATGCGTTTCTAATTGCGCGGAGATTTTAGTGACCAACAAAATATCCTAAGCGTTCGAGAAAACTGTAATTTTTTTAAATTAAATTGAATCAAGGAATGTTGTCGATTCCATTACAAAACGTCACAGCAAAATCATTTTTAGATGATGAACAGTCTATTTGAGACGGATGACTACTTATAATTAGAGTATATCATTAAATGTGGACCGTATATCCGATGATCGATTTTCACATTAAATAGATACAATCTGAACTGGAGTAGAGTATCGCCGGAAACTTATCAATCTGGATGGCGGGTGTAACATGACGTGTAAACCACTATTTCCTGCGGAATGCCCTCTACGCGGGCTCGTGTCGGTTTCAAAACACCGCATGTCCGAATAGGTCGCAATATACAATTACACGATACGATATGTCATTCAGATGGTGTATCTGTCGCAGCCAAATAGCTTAATTCGCCGTTCAATTAACAGCCTAGGCACTTTACTAAACAGCGCCGTTCAACTAACAGCCTAAATGATATTCAGCCGTATCGTCTATTACAACATTTAATAAACTGGCTGGCTAATGCTTAGGCAACTGGTTGACATTTAAGTACTACAAAACTTTTTCTAAATACTACCCAAGAAGAACGACCTGGACGGGTTTAGGTTAGGGTTATTTTTTTTATGACCCCACAGAAACCCCACCCAGCAAATAGATTCGGTGGATCTAAAAAAAATCGTAAAAAACCTAAGTACCTAATAAAATTATTCCATCAAAGTTGTTTTTTTCCGACGCCATATTGACCAAAGAGAATATAGAATATAGAGATATTGACAGTTTGGTGAGTTTCGGCGCTAGATGGCAGAAAGTAGAACTAAATTGAAATTAACAGGCTAGGCAGGTAATTAAACGGCTAGGCAGCTAGTTAAACGTCATCGATCCAAGTCATTTGCCTAGCTGTTTGATCAAATGGCTGAATATCATTCTGGCCACTAGTTGAACGGCGCCGTTTAGTTAAGTGCCTAGGCTGTTAATTGAACGGCGAATTAAGCTAGTTGGCGGCGACATATTGATTATATCTCTGTATTGAGCAGATCTAGTTTCCCACAGTGACACATACGTGACATGCAACGATCGATGCACGTGGAAAAGTAGTCCAAAAGCAGCAATACTCGGTAAGGTATAGAACTCTATAAATAGTACTTAAATACCGTGTCGACTTATGAATATTCATGAACACGTTTGTTTATCGCCTACGATTAAATGGACTCCGGGCAAAAGGCAATATTATTCCGAAGATTTTCTGACTAGTTTCTAATTGCCGTCCGAGAGAAAGCTTTCATAAGCATATAAACAAAATGTGTAGGTATAAAGCGGATGGAAACGCACAAACGCATAGTTCCTCGAATGGATAATAACTAATTGCAACACAAACAGATGCGGACGCGATAACTGACTTTGATCGCGCAACGGCGTACACACGTCGTGTAGTCATTCGATACACATCAGCTCCGCGCTAGTTAGATACAAACGAGATTCACGACTCGCGACACACTCGCGCTTATCTCGGGAAAGCATCTATTTTTGCATGTGGGGCGTAGTTTACATTGTCGTATGGTTCCTCCGGCCACGGATTTTTTAGAAATTTAGCCTGCTTATGCTTGAATTCTGAACGTAATTAATCTAAACACAGTGTTTCCTTGTATTATAATAAACTTTCTCGTCAAATGTTAAATTTTGTTTGTATTGTTTATAGACACAAATTTAATTATTGATTTACTCGATAGAATTCTGAGCTTGACACCATTTGAATAATTATGAGCATCAAAAAAGGGTAGTCATATCGATCGGCAGATCTGCACTACAAGAACTCAAAAATATAGTGCTACAAGGATCTTTTGGCACGTGAGAGCGTCGCTACTGTCGATACAAGACTGTTAAAATGAGTTAGTTTTCTAATGAATATTTTTAGTTCCTCTTTTGGCCACCGGGCAAATAATGTTTGTAACACTATATGCTGTAATTTCATCTAATATACAAAACTTTATTTATACAAAATTATCATTTTGCACACATATTGCCAGTAAATATGTAAAAGAACATTAATTACGCAACTACTGCACGTACACTGGCCGATACCGCGAAACCCTGAACCGTAATTGATGACTGCGCGCAGATACTTGTCCAATTCGAAACGGCCACAATGGTCTCGCACGAAGCGTTGACCCGTGGACGGAACACGAGTAAATCCATCAGACCACTCCTTAGAACGTCGAGACGACGTCTGTCCATCATCTATTCAATAAACGTGTAATAGTTTAATGGCCTGTTAGAGATCTCTATAGATGTATACATATAACTAATTGTATATGTAACATCACAAATAAAATACTTGAAAGCATATAAATCACTACCCTATGCCAAATACATAGAATGTGTTGGTAATGCAACATATTTTACAAAGCAGTATTATATTTTATGTATTTTTTATGCAGAACAGAAAATACATGAAAAACTAATGGTATTATTAAAGGATTACAGGATAGGAACCTCATTTAATTGTATTCATCCATAAACAGCAACTAAATGATCACACATGGCAAGTCGTAAGATTTTACCGTACCTACGGTTTTCTAATAAACAATTTACTGGCCTCACGTCTTAGGACCATTATGGAAGCAAGAACCAGTCGTGATGAGGTCCTTAAAAGTCCATATCGATAAATTTGTTCACGACGTTTGTACTCGATGTTGCCCGTATATTATAAACACACTGTATTCTAAGAACATTTCTAATATTTTAACAGTGCCTTGATATTATAGTACATTAATGTTGACTCTAAATACATATATTTTTGTAAAAAAATTCTTTATTCACTATTTTCACATTACAAAGTAGTTACAATAAAAAAAAAACAATTTATTTGTTGTACGGCTAAATGCGAATGTCAATATTTTTGTTTTTACCGAATGACTAACCACGTCTTTTCCGCATCTGATAACAAAAATAAACTCTGGTGGTTTTGCTCATTCTAAATTGGCAATATAATTGCAAGGGCTAGGAACATGGCTAGTCCAGTAGGAACAGATGTGACCTCGCACCCACAAGCCTAAGTTAACGGACTCTTTCTCCACATCAAACTTTATTCCCTTATTTGTCATAGACAGCAAACGCAAATATACGTTAGGAAAAGTCATAGGTTTCTTGACATGTATATTCTGCTTAACGTCTAATTTGAAAAATTGCAAAAAGGTCCAATAATTTTATATTGCGAAAAAATGTTAGTGTGAATTATGTAGAGCCTCATGCAGCCTTTCCTTAGTTCCATAGTGTCTGAGTCAATTAAAAACGAATGCTGAAAGATAAACGTCAATATTGCAGGTCGGTCGTCTGTGGTCGTATCGGTAAATTTCCAGGATTAAGCAGGATGAAATCCAGTGCGATTCCACGGCAGTGGAGCGCTGACGGGAACCTCGCGTTACGGCTCAGTCCCGTGACCAATCGCTAATCACCATGCCAAGCTGCTGGCACGAACACCGTTCTCAGCTCAAACGCTACGATAATGTCGCAACCGAGCCAATTTGCAAATATCTGGCAGATTTACTGTCATCCGATGCAAAATAGGAATGGTGTTGAAAATTCTTTATATCAACATGGCTTTGAATAGATCGAGCTTGAGGCATTTAGAGCAAGATGCCTTAGCATTTACCTACTTGTAATGAGAGTTAAATACATATGTCATACTAAGAGCAGGGTACTTTTACATTCATATTGCTTTTCGTAAGTTACATATATTCGAACAAGCGTATCGAATATTGATTTGATAACAAGAGTTGTTCAAATAAATACTAATCACGTAGGTACTCGAGATCGGGCCTTTTAGAAATCTTGCTATCTTCTGTATACACGTGCATACTTACCTGTTATTTATCAACCAACATTAATGTGTAAAATTATCAGCCATTACAACCAAGATAGTACTGATAGATAAATCTAATGATATTTTTATGTCTACTTGCATGTTGCAAGCAGAGAGAGAAAATAATGCTCATCAATAAATTGTCCCACGTACTATCATTTGCTGAATCACATTTAGAAACTTAAAGCAACGTAAACACGTTCAATACCGAAAACTATGAGTGTGACCAAGTACCGTCGCACGAGTAAAAAAAAAAAATTCGCAAAATAAAATTCAATAAAACATACACGTTCAGAAAAGCTGCTTTTAAAACAATAACAATAAAACCTACGGTTAACCTCTTGACAAGCAAGTCAACCAACTACCGAGAAATCTGACGCCATAGATGGTAGCCGAAAAGGAGCTTGCCAATAAATCACAAAACGATCTAAGGTGTTCACTGTGGCGCTGTCGTATTACGTATTCTGTACGAAGAGGATTGTAGCGGGCCATTCACGAGTCCGCGGTGTACATTACAATTAATTGTTATTAAGCAGTGAGCGACGACGCGTCCTGATTTCCACTCTAATTGGTGTCGTGAAGACAAGAGAACGGCTAATAGTCGACGAACGCATTGACTAATGATGCGTTGCATCTGAACTAACATCGCACTCCCACATACTAATCTAAATATATATAACTCAAAGGTGACTGACTGACTGACTGACTGACTGACTGCCATAGTGATCTATCCACTGGACGGATCGGGCTGAAATTTGGCATGCAGGTAGATGTTATGATTTAGGCATCCGCTAAGAAAGGCTTTTGATTAATTCTACCCCAAGGGGATAAAATAGGGGATGAATAATCCCGAAATTTTTGTTAAGTTAAATTACACGCGGACGAAGTCGCGGGCACAGCTAGTCTATTAATAAAACTAACGAGTCTACGATATAAAATTTGATTGATGCAAGTTTTCCTATATGGAAATATCGGTTATTAGCGAGTTTTAATGAATTTACAACATCAAACAGGTTCCGGTGCTAGCATCATTTGATGACTGACGAAGAAGTCGCGGTCGTAAACCAAATCTATTTGAGATCACTTCCGCCAATTTATCTTAACGAGTTTCATTTTCGACAATGCATGGGTGTCAAAATAAATTATTGTGCTATTAGTGATTTAATCAGAAAATTCAGACATCAGATCATTTGATAGCATAACGAAGTTATATTTATTAACTTTTCCGTTCTCGCACCGTTCTCGGTAATTTCTAGTTGCAATTTCTAGCAGTGAAATAAATATTATATAAATTAGTGTGGTCTTCAGACGAATTAAAACTTTTATTGCATTTACTACCAACAAACATTTCAGATTAATTAAAAACTTATTTCAATAAAAACTGACTTCAAGGGCTTAAATTTAAAGCCTTGCCGCACAACAGACTAGCTTCTGCCGGCGATTTTGCCTGCGTGCACTAAAGTAAAGTATCTTGTGTGTTAATCCAGGTTATAACCTACCTGTGTGCCATTCTTAATCCAATTCTGTTCAGCCTTTTTTGCGTGATTGAGTAACAAACATTCAAACTTTTAAATGTTTAATATTAGTAAGATATTATAGGCTGCTACTCTTAGTGGTCAAGGATGTGTGCGAGGGTCTTACCGTGGCCCTACCACAAGGCAGGAACTGGTCCTCAGTGGGATTTAAGCCGGTAAGAGCCCGGCCCTCCCTCCCCTGGGGGAGGCGTACGGGATCCATGAGGATTTCACCACATAAAAAAAGTTATTCTCTTGGTGTCAATGAAAAAAGTTACAATATCAATCACAATTTAGGATCGATTAAATGACGTAAAAAATACGATCATATTAATGTCTTGAGGCAATTAATCAGAATGAGCATCTATTGCGTCCAGCAGTTAGTAGGGGGAAAGCGTCGCGTGCACAGCGCGCATCCGTTATATTTCTAAAGATAAACGAAGGCAGCCGGACACCCTGGCCCGGTTGCAATGGGACCGTACGACAATGCTGAAACATTTATAACGTGTCTATCGGCAAAAGTGAAATATGATACCAAACCTGAACAAATAGCTTCTATGTTGCAGTTGGCAACCCCTGCTTCTTGAATGAGCTTATTCTAGCTACCACGCTCAGATAAAACTCCTAATATCCAATTCAATTGTAACAAAATTACAATCTCTCAATTGTAAAGTTGTGGCGATAACCACCAATAGTCTATGATCTCATTGATCGAATTAAACAAACTTAGATTTTTCAGTTCACGACGAGCGATAATGTTTAATTCTCATAAAACGACTCTTCCACCCCCGGCCGGTACACGACGCGCAGGACTACTGTGCCTTGTATAGGAAACCCGGTCCTATTATGTAAATCTGATAATTTGCACGTTTCAATTAATATCGAACAAGACCAACCATTTTAATTAAGATATAATCTGTGCCAGTACCTAGTCTAATCTGTGCCAGGTTATTTTCGGTTACATTTAAAGCACCTAAAGCACTTACGTGCAGCGAATCGTTGTATAGTGAGATTGTCATTTTTAAATGTAGAACTGGTCCCAGTTCTATTTCCATAAATTGACTCTGCTCATAAACAACACAGGCAGTATAATTAAATACAACTTTTATGAATCAACAAAATAATTATTAAAGTTGAAAACTTTTGATCTGAAACGATAAAACTCGGTTAATTGTCACTAACTAGCGTTCTTTGATGCGTCAAGATTTTTTTCTATGCCTGATGCATTCATACCATAGCGTTTATGTTGCAACAGTTGCAACTTTATTACAGACGAGATTTACACAAAGGAAACAAGCAGACTCATTCGTTTATTATCTCGAGCAATGTTTACGGTTGCGTACGATACTAGCGTTTGCGCGGGCGCCGCTAAGACGGCCAGACTTTTGGATAATTCATAAGGGCATGACTTTCCATCGAGAGCTGGTCCTGGGTCCTTGGTCCGCGCGGGAACCTCGCTTCCGGGTCTCCATATACAGTTTATTACACGCCTAAAATGGCAGAGTAATAAGCTCGATGAATTTGTTAAATTATAGCCAACGCCGTGTCAGCTGGCTAGTTGAGATTGCGCAACCGCTTTTGTTCTCGATTTAGACCTCGAACATTACGATATCTATAACAAAATTATTGCCTGTTTGGAAAGCAGTAACGATAAATTCGCGTCCCGGAGCTTTGGTTTGAGCCCACCTAAACAACAAAGCGGATAATAACAACGAGCCATTGACTTGCGAGGTTGAAAATCTGCCCACCTTAATGGTCCATATTGAAATGGAATAAAAACTGGTCGTTTAAAACCTGACGGCAAGGCAGGACCGCTGGCGCCGGCGCGAGATCTTTACGTTGTTCGGTCGAAACAAGTGGTGTACAATTATAATATTTCACTGCGCCACTCGAAACTGACTTTTATGGGTTATGAGGGTCAAACTATTCACAAGAAATGTATAATAATTATAATTGAAAATCACCTCACAGGCTTATAAACTTGAAATGCTGTTGACAGAAATAATTTTATAAACAACATTTTTATGACTATAGTGATATTAACAGCCAGTGGGTAAATCTCATTTTTAATATGATACAGGAAATTTATGCGCTGGTCATAATAATAATCATTACACCCCCTTACTGGAATAATTCCGATCATATTGTTTAATTCTAAGATGTAATGAGAATTAAAAAGATGGAACAGGATTTACTGCGGTATGTGAGGTAAAGAGCAACATACCTAACATAGCTCAGTAATCTTTAAATGGTGTTCAGCAGTAACAGCGGTCGGAATCATGCATGCGCGTCAATCCCATGGCACGAAACGACTCGGCTCGGAGGCAGTCGGCGACAGAAAAAATCTCACTTGCCTAATAAGGACCTAGTATGTACGTGCTCGGACACTACCGTTCGCGATTATCTCACGGTCTACGGAACGGGGTCATGTGAGAACCAAATTGCTGCTTCTGTACTTAATGACTACTTTTAAAATAAATAACCGCAAGTTTGAGTCACGGAATCCTTTTGAGTCGTGTACGATGCGATGCGTACGATCAGAAACCGTAAAACTAGATAATAATATTAATGTGAAATGAGAGCTGAGTGGAAATAAATAGCGAGTAATTTGCAAAGGGAATGTTATGAGTTGTTAAACAGCTGTAATTATATTCTTAGGTACATACAGTAAGGTAAAGCAATTTGTACATTACTGCTGCATCTTGGTATATTTCTTACCGAGCAGTTTAATTTAAAAAAACCGGTCAAGTGCGAGTAGAACTCGCGCCCTGAGGGTTCCGTACAATATTTTATTATGATTTTAGATAGTTTTTCCATTCCTGGATTCCAATATCGATACTGGCAAGATATTTTAATAATAAATAGTTCCCAAAAATGCTTAAACAAATTCGGGAACCCAATACAAACTACAATACAAACCCTTATTTTACACACTTAGGGGTGGAATTTTACAAAACGCTGAAATTAATATTTTTTATTTGTAATAAGTAGCCTCAATACTTATTTTCATGTCTCTAGGTTCATTAAATTTTTTTACCCCATAAAAACTTTCACCCCCTATTTTATACACTTAGGGGTGGAATTTTTCCAAAATTCTTTCTTAGTGGATACTTGCGGTATATAAGGTACTAACTGTCAAAATTTCATGATCCTAACACCAGCGGCTTGGGCTGTGCGTTGATTCCTTTGTATTGATAAGTGAATTTGCGAAAAGTATCAAAATATGTGACATAAATCACCGTATCTTTTGATTGCGTTGACTTAGAAGCCTAATTTTTTTACACCCACAAGGGACCATAGCATTTGATATTTGGTATTAATTTCAACTTGTTAATTCTACCCGTTTCTGAGAAAAAAGGTCTTGACAGACAGACAGACAGACAGACAGACAGACATACAGACAGACAGACAGACGGACAACAAAGTGATCCAGTGATCCTATAAGGGTTCCGGTTTTTCCTTGTAAGGTCCGGAACCCTAAAAACAAGAGATTATACTCATAAACGTATATTTACAATGCGCTTACGTACTGTGTTGTCGTATGAATAGCACATTTATCGGTGGCAATGGATATTAAACAAACACCAGTGAGTAGTCCATTCGTGGAAATACATGTTGAATGAAAATAATAAATGCTAGAAACTTGACGTGGCGATGTGAAAACGCTTGTGAACAAGAAATGCAGTTACAAGCCGTGTTAGAAAAACAAACGTCGTCAATTAAATAAAGGAACTGACTTATTAATTGAGTTAGTTTCGGTTAAAACTTATATAGTACATTTTTAAGATTATGTTTTAAAAACCTAAAAAGAAGTATTATGTATGCTAAATTGTCAATTTGTTCGAAATACAAAAGTGAATAATCACGTCTCATCCCAGAATAGGAATTCGGTATGAACCCGTCCCGAGAGCTGAATATCAAGATGGTCCGACCCATAAACGAAAAACGAACCGGTTAGTGTTATCGATGGCGAGCCGCGATAGGGTGCGAGGCGCCTGCTCGACGACCACCGCCGGCAGAATAATTGGACACCACAGGACTTCACACCATACACACAATGACCATCTCGTTGGCTTACCTTTCGGACCAAGGCGGAGAATCGTAACTTCACAAATAAATTATGTCGGAGCACTTGAATATTGTATGGAAAAGGAATTCGGAAAAGTATAATATAATCCTACTAATATTATAAATGTGAAAGTTTGTGAGTGTGGATGTATGTTTGTTACTCTTTCAGGCAAAAACTACTGAACGGATTTGGATGAAATTTGGAACACAGATAGTTTATAACCGGGATTAACACATAGGATACTTTTTATGCCGATAATCCCGAAATGTTTGTTAAGCTAAATACTACGCGGACGAAGTGGGCACAGCTAGTAACTGTATAATCGAAACAATTCCATCTTTTCGATTGAATGAAAAGGTCAACAAGATGCGTACAATGTATAGAGACTTGAAATTGCACATATTATTGGAAATGAGCAACGTTAATTGGTCTCTTAAAGAAACTGATTATACGAAGTATTTTATGTGTATGCAAATGAAAACTGCGACATAAGAAATCCGTATTTATCTACTAACGAAGATCAGACTATGTAAGTTCTCGTAGCGACAAGCCAGCGACTGACGTTACCAAAATGATGGCAGTAGTTATTTTATGGGGCGTATGTCGAGGTTATAGAGTAGTTATCATCACGATCTGAGTGTTATCATTAAGCTGCGGTATCTCATTAAGAGTTCGTTCACCCACATAGACGTCGCGGAATTCAGCGGGCGACCGTGTATTTCGGTCCAGCGGATGCTAGTAGGCTCTTCCTTCGCAGTAAATCCACGAATATATAAATAAACGTTTTCATATTGCCAACAGCATACACTTTATGCATACTTTTACGACGGGCGCAGTCAATAAGAATAGCCTTTAAGCGTATAAAAATTATGGTACAAATAATATAATAGCTATAGTCCATAATTTTTTTTTATGTTGACAAATAAATGTTTGAGGCATGTGACTGGTTTTGTTATACTGTTAGCCATATTTATTTTTATATTTTTAATTTTT
Source organism: Notodonta ziczac (assembly GCA_918843915.1). NCBI lineage: Eukaryota > Metazoa > Arthropoda > Insecta > Lepidoptera > Notodontidae > Notodonta > Notodonta ziczac. Next base: position 840,946 of record OU974053.1, read on the forward strand.
TGCAATAAATGACTACTTTCCAGCTCCATCATTAGACCCTGTATACGACCTAGTGTCATAAATAACAATAAAACACTTATCAATACAAATCTAACAGCTCTAAACACGATATGACTGCTGTAGATAAGCTTTTGTAGTTGGGTTTATCAGGTCTACTTCAACAACTATTTGACTTGATTATCCTAAAATGTTATGATCACAATTATGCCTAATCAAGTACGCAAACCTCTGAATGTGAAAATTATAGCGACTTCTTTTTTGTTATATTTAAATATTTTCTCTTTATTGCCTTTCCTATAGTCTCTTTACAGCACAGCACTTTAAACAGGTTTTCTGGCAAGCAGCAAAGTTGTTGGAGATTCATATTTTAACTTCTAGTTAGAAACGAGATGCTAGTCAACACCGTTATAATATTTTAACTGAAAACCTATTCGAAAAAAAATAAACTAAAATTGTAAGTTATCAAATATCTGCGAAAGCTATTATTAAGTGAGTGAAAGTTAGTTCGCGTGTAATTGTTAAATTTCACCAGAAAACTTTTGACTTTTAATTTACAACTAGGACGGACGACTCTGACAAGTGGTTTTAAGTCTATTTCAAATATACTACAACACAATGAGCTGATAAATTAATATCGAAGAAAAATAAACTCATAATATTATGTTATGATCTAGATAACGACACAGTTTGAATGAATAAAATATTAGTCTCAGTACCTGATTTAAATGGTGTAATATCTCAGTAAAAGATGCGAGAACGTATATTTCAGCGATTTTTTTACGAACATTTACCTCAACTGAAATTAAGGTTAACAATTTGATTATACTTACACATTGAAAACATACATTATAACAAACTCTCTCGTAGATACTTTGCATGTTATTGGAAAAACTTATAAAAATACTTTCACCTTTCAAATTCTGAAGATTTTTTAATGACGACAACTTGTATGAACGCGATGTTTTCAAATTAGTTGTTCACCAAATCGCAATGCAATTACGAGTATTTCAAGGTACGAGTAATTTCGCCAGACACCTTTTTTTTTCTCAATCCGACAACCATAGATGACGTGCGTCGGATCCCAACAGACACCCGGCTAATTAAAAGGATTTTGTTAGCTGTCAACGTGAGATAAACCTCACCTTTGATGTCGCCGCGCACCGTCGCTCTTTAACCACCGATCGGGGTTATTAAAACTATTAATAGGAAAAGTTGCTTTCAGTTAGTGGAGCATAAATCAAAGGGTTTACTGATATGGATGGAATGGCGGAATTGACGGTTATTGTTTATAAGAAAAAAAAATGTTTCTGGATCATTTCAGTAAGTCATACGGCTAGTTTCATTAAAAACAATTCTGCCGTACCGACCGGACGTCATAATTACGATATGTCTGAACGAAGATATATAATAATATATAAGAATAAAATCAAACATTACGTACGTAAACGTGTAATCTGCAAAATTTTCAGACGTCACTCGCAAACATACTAAACGCTTTAGCCATATCTTTAAGTACTAATGGACAGTGATTGCATCTTAAGAAGTCTAAACGGCAGCTAAAATTAAATCACGTGAGCTCTATCATCGAGCGCTTAACTATAAGACCCGCAGCAAATATTTGTAAAACAACATTTCCCAAAGAAAATATGAATGACTTGATCAATAACATTGTATGATATCGTCAATATGAGACAAGTGTTTGGAAACTGGAAAGCAAGATATACCAAATTATAATAAATAATCCACTGTCACTACTATTTTCAAAAGATGCGAACTCATTGAAGAAGTAGGAAGAACTAAGCAGCATAGAGTATGAGTTAACACTGGAACTGTTTGCTCCGCCCAATATAGTAAAAGTAGGTAAATATTTAGTCCGGGAAAGTGTGCCACGCTTTGATTAGGAGCAGTGTTCATCTGAATTGTCCCTCGTTTCCTGGGCGCTGCGACAATTTGCAAATGTGCGTCATTTGTGAATTGTGGCAATAGGGACTGATTAATAAATATTTATGAAATATATGATACTATATGCACTTTCCTCTGTAAGGTCAAATAGGATTGAACAAAGCATCACACCGTAAAATGAGTTTTGCAATGGCTAGAACTGGCTTAAAATAATATTATGAGTAATAGTATTACGGGGATCCGGTAAGAGTGTAAGCTAAAAGGAAACGCTGCAGATACTACAGAATATAATGAAGCTGTAACACATATCCGCTCCACATTGAAAAGAAAGCAAATAAAGCATCGTGTAATGACGTATTAACTCTACGAATCGGTGCGATAACTTTCCAGACGGAAAAAAGTACGATGGAAACGACGAACCGAGCATACAATAGAGCTCTAACGAAAGGATTAGGTCCGGTGTGGGATTTTGTTAATGAGACCCCTTTATGAGACGCCTCCACGGTCGCGGTACGACGGAAATCATTTATTTAACCGTAACCAATTGACATTTCCATATATTTCTTTTTTAATTTATAATGCGCTACAGGTTTGTTTTTAAGACGTCGCCTACGCTTAAAAAGCCAGCGAGCTTAAGAAACTGGTCACGAATCATCGGCGTTATCGGCAATACTAGTTTGAAACTACCGCACTGTTTTATGGGATACCTAATTTGGGTGATGAATTTGAAACGACTTGATCTGTTGTGTGATTGATAGCCGACAGCTTTATTGAACTCTACAATTATTTAGTTTTAACTCTAATACTTACGTGAACTTTTCAAATATTTAGTAAGAGTTGTTAAAAATAAAGTATATCCAGCTCTATGAAAACCAGTCTCAGATACTATGTATCAGTTTAATATAGAGAACTGAGAGCGGCGCCTGCCGTCAATCAAACTGACAGACTTCATATCATTCCTGGGTTCCTTAATAAAACATCTGCTGTGTAAACTTTACAGATTTAAAGCGGATGGTCGTGTTAGTACAAGTTTATTTATATTTTTGAAAAACATGACTGGAGGCCTTTCATGATTCATTTTAAAATATAACTATCTTAAAATTACGCGGATTTAGAACATAAATCATTCAATGCCATAACTTACAATAGTAACCATACAAGAAAGCAATAACAAAAAATATAAACGATACAAACGCAGTAATAAAAGGACAGGAAATCGTAATTGGAAAATACCAATCTGTAGACTACAAAAGAAAACCGGTGACAAAAAGAACGTAAAAGAATCATGGCTTGCTCTTTGCGGTACAAGAGCAATATAAACCCCTGAACATAAGCCTAACACAGTTCAGGGCTAAACAAAATCATTTCAGACCGACCACAAGAAATATCACACGTCGTAAATGGAGATGAGACCGTGTTATTTAATTTACGAGTGGATCGTCGGACCGCGCTCGTACTACACAATACCCTTTTGAAGAGAGGTCTAACGAAGCAGCCGCGTCAATCAAACTTTAGTACCGCCGCGGACAATACGACCAATCGAAAAAAATTACATACAATGAACGAAACTAAATCCATTGAATATTGAAGAAAACCGTCGATACAAAAACGTTAACAAAACTGTAACCCATTATGTTATTTTAGTTACACGAATTATATTCAGCGCTAGTAGAGTTCACAAACGCTAGAATATAGTATGAAATAGTTTTTCTGTGGCTTGGTATGTTTTTTATGTTAAAGTTTAAAGTTAATTAATCTCATTTACTATTATACCGTTCATTTCCGTTGTAGATTACAGAAAAAGCTCATTTGGAATCATTGAATCGCAATCGAGTTAAATCGGTTGAATTTCTAAAGGATATGTGGGAAATGTTTTAGCATAGTTTCTGAGTCGACCGTATTTATCGGTTCATTTGCAATTACAATAGTTCGGTGGCATTTCCGGAGATAAACACAAATCCATTTGGTCGAGGCGCCTTTATAATTATTACTGATGGTTTTTTTCGCATACAAATAGCTTATAACTGTGGTGAAAAAAGCGCGGGTTTCTGTTATAGGTGAGCAAAAAAGGCTATAACTTTGATATCCCCGACTACAACGAGTATACCGACAGACATTAGTAGAATAGAAATATTTACGACTGTTCGAATAATATTAATTAAATTAAAACAAAATATACCTGAAAATCGTATTATTAATGTACTTACCTAGTCACTAAAGCGTTTGATTTGATATTTATACCAAAATTCTGCTTGAATAACCGATTATATTCCTGTAAGATTTATTTTTGTACTAAAGGATAATGGATTTATCCATAGAGATATACGACTCGTTTTGGGACCTATCAGAAAAACATAAAATTTAGTTACAAATACTGTTTATCATCCAAATGCAACACCCAATAGCGATCACAACTAGGATCAGCCGGCCTCAAACGTCGCCTACCTATTTTCCGTATATAAAAAACACATTTATTCAATTTAATGTATGTTCGTATATAAACACGCGTTCTTGGGGCATGATGGTGAGGCGAATATGATTTATAAGTAGACATAATTGACCGTGACATTTGGTATTTCAAAAATGACCCCTAGTATCATATAAATAAGGGGATCAAATGTATTTTGGAAGTGTGTCCGGAGGACTGCGCAGGCGCCGCGGTGCCGCGTTTTTTCATCTGGGGAGATTTTATTTTATAATCCGAGGTCGGATAGGAATATCGGTCGCCTGAATACCACAGGTACCGAACAGTTGGCCGTGGATCACGTTACATAGAAATATCAATCGCATGGTATTGCTATGGCGTTAATAAAATTGTTTATGGATATGTTGTGAAATTATGACAGATGGCATAACCTGAAATTTGAGTCGGGAATATTTTGATTCTGTAGTTAACATTTTTATACGACTTCATTTTTGATTAGCTATACACACCATCCTTACTAATATTATAAATTCTAAAGTAACTCTGTCTGTCTTTCCGTCGCGCTTTCACGCCGAAAATCCTGAACTGATTTAAATTAAATTCGGTACACAGATATTCTTGAGCCTGATAAAGGAAATAGGCTACTTTTTAATACGAAAATAGGGTTGAAAGGGGGGATGAAAAGTTGTATGGAATATCGTCATTTATAGAGCTAGAAGCATGAAACTTATTTTTTAGGCTGTTGATTCCGATATAAATAAATATGACATTCAAAGTTTGTTAAAGTTTTCCCCTTAAGGGTGTAAAATAACAATAGGGAATAGGGGATGAAAGTTTGTATGGAAGTATAGTTATTTGCAATAGAACACTTCAAATAGCACATTAAAGTATGTATACGTATCTGTCTTATTTGCAAAATAATTAGCCTAAATAATTAAAAATGCTACCCAAAGACACTATTCCACGCGTACGAAGTCGCGGACACCGCTATTGTCTTATAAATCAATAAGCAGGTATATAAAATGAAGTTTGCCGAGCCGGTATAAACCGATTTCCCTCTGTGCGCGACTAAACCGCCTGTGCTCATGTACACACGCGCCTCAAGCTTGCAGTAGTGTACCTATCGTATCGCGGTTCTTTATTCATGTGGTTATGGGGTCGAAAAAAGGGAACTTAATAAATGAACATTCACAAGTATCTGTATCTAATTAAAGTACTGGATAATGTTTCCAATGTTTTTTTTTAATACAATGCAAATCGAATTAGACCACCGAGTTACGTTTGTCTTCGCACGGCTCTGAAAACTAAACATAATAAATAATTAATTAATCCATATTAATGACACCACGTGTGATAACACAATTAATAAAGTAGGGTATTAAACTGTTTGTATAGATAACGGAGAGGTCACAAATACTAATCAACGTGTTGATTTCTAAGTGTGAGTAAAAACATTTTAATTAATATATAATTCCGAAGAAATTCGATAAAAAAATAAGGTTTTTTTATTTGCTCCAAAGATATCGCCTCGTGCCAGACTAGTTTGGGGTTAGAGGTCTGTGTTTCATTAATTAAAAGGCGCCTTCAACAAAGCGTCTTAATTAAATGAAATATGTTTTCATTAAAAAAAAATACCTATCAAACATTCCTTTTTTATTATACCTATATGCAGACTTTATACTATTCAATTTCATGAGAGTTGATTGTATCAATTATATATCAGACATTTTTATCATGTTATGCAGAATAAAAAAGGTATTAATTGGAAAATCCATTCTACAATACAGTCACGCAAATTATTAATATTTGAATCGGTGTATCAGGCTGGGAGCTGGCCGGCTACACACACCGCACTCCGCAGTGCATTTAGATAATAACAGGGTTAAGTGGCGCAGGCGCAGCCTCCGCTCGCCCGCTCAGTGCCGGTAGCAATTAGCGTTTAGACCTATACGATTATTGCTACAAATCGATGTAATTGAACATCCGAACACATAATCGCTTTGAAGGTCGTCGCTACTGAATGACTACGATATTTTCTGGCGCCATTACATATTGTAATGATCAAATGCTTAGAACATAATGGAATTTGTTCTCGACGCAACTCTGGCGGACTATTTTGTCACGGACTAATTTGTCCAATGACTTCAATCGAGGCATCAGTGAGAAATTAATTTAATTAATTAATATTAAGCGATACTTATACAAAATTAACGTACCACGTAAAAGATTCGAATCAAGGCCGAACGTAATCGATTGTGAACGGTACGACAACGAAAATTAAACGACAATTTTCGGTGGACAAAACACGAACGCTATAAATCGACCGTTCCCGACACAAAAACACGCCTAAAAAGAGTTAAGCGTTCGGGAGATCGTCGAATACAGATTACCGGGCGCAGGTGTTAAATAAAAATAATAAAATTCGACGCGGGCCATGTTAAAAAGACGAGTCGGAGCGGCCGCGCGGCGCCGAACGAGGCGTAATTTCGTTCGCAACGCAACGCCCGCCCAACAAAAAACGACGTGTTCCATCGAGTTAACCACGAGCCTGGGCTGCTACTCTGCAAATCGACAACGATACATTCGAAACGATACGACATTACTTCGAATATATCGGCCTTACCCTACTCTAACAAATGTTCGAATTCCTTGTCGTATATCGTATCCATAGACTATGTTCGGAGTGAATGATACGAATAATAAATGCAAAGTTTGTTGAAAACCTGGGGTGCTACTCTTGAAAACGATAATCGATATATCGTGACATTTGTCGTGTCGAATCCTACTCTAAGTTCCATCGTTTTTAATGTCGTGTCGATGTCGGAACGAACGATTCATAATCCGATATATCGAGCTTAACTCTACTCTTAGGTTTAAATGTCGGACACGAATATTCGAATTTGACAAGACCAACACGTAATTTTTGCGATAATCTCAACGACACCTCTTAGGATGTCGTCGGCATTATCGTTTGGTTAATTTTTTAGCAATTCGGTGTAAAATGACATTTAAATTCGTGATAAATAAATAAAACAGTTGCATGATGAGATGTTGGAGATGTTATATTTAAGTTTTTTATCAGTGTAGCCATGAGCTCCTCTGCTACTTCTGTAAAATTTTTTGATTACAATGTCATGATTTTTCCTGTCCTTTGAAGCCATCAGGAAAGAAAATATTGCCCATAGAAGGAGGAGGCAGCAAATATGGGAACATTTCTATAATGCAATGCAAAGTTTGTTGAAAACCTGAATATTCTCTATGGCCTCGTTTGTTTTATCTGTGGGGCAGAGACACAAAAATAGATAAAGAAACTAATATGTATACATAACACTTGCTAGCTCTTTCACGCTCGCTGTTTTTTTGTATAGCGCCGTTTCACTTTATCCATTGTCTTATCTATAGACTATTCTATGTATGGTCACAAACGTATTGAGTTAATCTGTGGTCATAAATACTAAACAAAACAGGCTTTTATTTTTATTTTATCGCTTTTTGACAAATTCATCATCGGGAATGGTTATATATTATAGAAATGTTCCCATATTTGCTGCCTCCTCCTTCTATGGGCAATATTTTCTTTCCTGATGGCTTCAAAGGACAGGAAAAATCATGACATTGTAATCAAAAATTTTTACAGAAGTAGCAGAGGAGCTCATGGCTACACTGATAAAAACATCAATATAACATCTCCAACATCTCATCATGCAACTGTTTTATTTATTTATCACGAATTTAAATGTCATTTTACACCGAATTGCTAAAAAATTAACCAAACGATAATGCCGACGACATCCTAAGAGGTGTCGTTGAGATTATCGCAAAAATTACGTGTTGGTCGTTGTCAAATTCGAATATTCGTGTCCGACATTTAAACCTAAGAGTAGGGTTAAGCTCGATATATCGGATTATGAATCGTTCGTTCCGACATCGACACGACATTAAAAACGATGGAACTTAGAGTAGGATTCGACACGACAAATGTCACGATATATCGATTATCGTTTTCAAGAGTAGCACCCCTGCACATCGCCGATACTCGCCATTCAGCGTCAATCTGCACGCACCACCGCCGTCTATTTTAAGGCCTTATAAGCGCAGCCGTAACTCCCACGTGCCTTTTACAGTGCACAACCTTCATAAATGCGCGTTACAATGATTTATACAACCTACGCGAATACAGAACCTCTAAAGTTTTCATCTTCATACAAAATTTAACTTCACAACTTTCGGCAGTTGATTACCCTAAGGGGAAAAATAAGGGTAATCAAGCCACATTAAAGTTTTCCAATCGCTGCTGATAAATTGACCGATACTGAGAAGTGAATTTGAGAGTGAAGTAAATAAAACAGTATAAACGCAGAAACTGCAATTAGGGGAGGAATTATTCGTCTTCGCACGTACGAGCAAATTGCAAGCGATAGTTCCAGCGATGCACTGTTAAAACTCATCACGCACCGCGCAATGCGACGACAGAGTGACGCCTGAACCTGATTTAAGGCCTCGGGGATATCGCTACGATAATCATACAATATCATCCTGGGATTATTAAACAAAAATAAACCGGCCATAGTAACATAAATTTAAAAACCATAGAAAGGTTGTTTTATAGTCAATAAGGATAAATGAGCACATATCAGAACTGGAGCATACTATTTATTTAATAAATAAATAGTCTCCAGAGTCATGTTACAACAAGTACGTATGTACTAAAATCAATTAAAATTGGCATATAATTGTTTATACGCAGAGATGAGATTCGCAGGGCAGCACCCTAGGACATAATAATAGTTTCGAGTGCGACCAAATAAAACACCCTTACCAATATAAAAAGAAACGAAGTAAAGTAAAATAAACATTGTTAATAAAATATTTAGAATAACCTCAATCCGAGGACGAAACGAGGTCATTATGTAGAGTATAAAGTTTTTAGGAATTCCTTATATAGCCCTTAATACCTTCAAATATGTCAGTGTTATTGGACTTTAAGCCCACATTTAATTAAGGGTACAGGCAGGATGAATAAATAACAGGATTATCGTACCATCGCATATGTGATCCGGGCATCCTTCAAGTAGACAAGATTTACGATTTGTTTGTTATGTAATACCATCGCGTAGGAGTAAAAGTATCGAGGATAGCCATCGCAAGAAGGATATGACAGCATGGCTGAAGAAATTGATTTTCTAAAGCGGACTAATGGACTCATGTACTACAATTGAAACGGATGGAACGTATCCAATTATGGAAAGATACAGGCTAATAACGATCACATAAAGATGATAATCTATTAACCGCACAATACATAATCAAATCGCATATCATTGCGGTGTCATCTGCGCGTGCAACCCGATACCGGATAATCTGTAAAGTAAGGTTAATACCTCGGGCAGGGGACGATTGCTCACATTACGGCCGGCATATCTTTCGATGCATCTCCAAGCCAGTTGATATTTAATTACAACGTGCAGTCGGAACGCCTACATTATCCGTGGTCGCTTTAAATTCATCGATAGATGTGAGTAGTAAACACTTCAAACCCATAGAACATATGTTTTGAGATAACTGAACAGCGAATCTGTTTTGCTATATTGAAATCACAGCGCATATTTTAATAGATCATTAATGCGTTGGTTTTTTTATGCCTTACACTTCAACAGAGTATCAAGGGTTATTAAATACGGATGAATATGTTCTATTTATGGACACTGTTTTCGAATATTTACTAGTCAACTGCTCTTCGTTACTCGATATCACAGCGTGACTGGTGTGCCGATGTTTTCTTCCCCGCCTGGTAACTTCAAAGAACATTCCAAATGTAGTAAATACGTAGCTTCTAAATAACTCAAGTAGACTAAACCATTAAAGGAGGCGTCTACAATGCTGAAGGGCTGTATCAATAAGGAAATACATCGGAATGCGATACATTGTTATAATCCAAACATAGCTTGTTGTTAAACAAATAGCTCATTTTAGAGGGGTAACGCCCCAGTTTGTAAGCTGTGTTACATTAAAACAATACGTTCTTAGTATTTTGCGATCGGGTCAGCGACTCGTAAACAAACGTGCGCGGATTCGTACGGAAATAATGCGCGAGCTCGTGAGAAATTCGTGACGTAGCGCGACTTCATATAAATACTATATTATTATATTATTTCCAGCGACAAAAAATCCTCTGAAATTTGTGAGAAAACGCGGAACAAAATGTCTTTTCTGGTTATCATCTCGTTTTATCACAAGTTCTAAGGCTTTAAACATATTTTACATGTAAAATAAAGTTTGTAACAGTTGTATACAACTTCTCGGTACACCACAATTCACTTTTATGTGGACCGGTTGGAAAACATGATCCGTGCAAGTGAATATTTAATTTTTCTCATTTTATGGTAATATCATAGTCACATTGGCCCATGTGCAATTTAAATAAGTAAAAACATTATTGAACAACTTTGACCCGACTCCGGAAAATTCCGTTTTTAGTTACATGACTTCTATTCAGAACTGCCATTAAATAGCGCTAGTAGTATTCATAAAAGTATATTTGTTCTTCCTTCATTAGACATACCAATCGATACGCCAGTAAAAAAAAAATCAGGAAGCTCCACTCTTTTGGAGGTGACATCCGTCATATTTTTTTCTCATAAAAATGTATATACATACATACATAGACTGCCAACAACCCTTCCTTGGCCTTGCTGTAGTCAATAAAAATAACTTTACCTGGGATAGAAATCCTAAGGGATAAAATTCAAATTCAGAGCAGTCTTTGAATCAGAGGAGTAACAAACTTAACTTTTTATGGGTTGGATGAAAAGATAAAAACAGAATATCCTTATTTCGCATTGATCTGGTTTATCGTACGATCGAAATGCCTATAAGTGCGACCATTATGTAAAGATTTAAGGAATAATTCCAACCAAAAGATGGTCTGATAATCCAGAACCCATTTCAAAAACCATTATAGACGTAGACTCTGGTTGGACGACACAGTACTAATAATCATATCTCGAAGCTCTTAGCGAACAATAGCTGTGATTTGGGTTCGATATCCAATCGTTGCATGAATCGACTCTATTCCATACACATTGTCCTTCATGCCTTGCGGGACTCTTAAGAAAGGCATTAGCGACTGACGACTGATAGGATAGTAAGTTGTAAAAACGTATAATTTTCTAACTATATAAAAATAAGTCGGGTTTTCCTTCCTGACGCTATAACTCCAGAACGCACGAACCGATTTCCACGGTTTTGCATTCGTTGGAAAGGTCTCGGGCTCCGTGAGGTTTATAGCAAAGAAAATTCAGGAAAAATTTCAAGACAACGCGGACGGAGTCGCGGGACACAGCTAGTTTTCTAATAAAAAAAAATCGACATTACTATGAATAAAATTATTTCTAAGAAAAATACAAAAATCTACGTTTTGAAATGAAGCTTATATACGGACGTTCGGGGCGCTCGCCACGCGGCCACTCTATCCGTGCTAACCGTCAGTAGCGTTACACCATATATATACTATAGGTATACAGAGTGGCAGCTGCGGCTTTATACCATAAAGCTTCGCTTCTATCGGGCGTCCGCGTCCCTAGACGGCACTGTTTTTTTTTCGCTAGGTGTGATTCAGGTACTTAAAGAAAATTTCCGAGTATAAAAATACTTGTTTATTGCCGTTATGATCACTTGGGCGGGAATCGGTGTTAAACATGAGATCGCATCAAGGCGAGTTTCCGATTCGTTACGGGCCGTCAGGCAGGACATTAAGATGGACGATATTACATCTCCACGAGACCACAAAAACGATCGCTCTTTGATGTTGTCTAGAATAATCATTCGATTTCTGTACGGTTATAAGGTGTCTTAAATAAGTTTAGTGGGATTAATCATTAGTCAGACTTTATTGGAATCTACTATTTGGACTTGTGGGTCTTCATGGTCTTAATACAAATAGCTAGAAATAATACATCGACGTCGTTTCCTGCCGACCAAATAGCAGCATATTCATAGGTATTATATCGAGTCATGATTTGAACGTGTTGAATGCAACAATGGAGGCATCACGCATTCTGAAGTGCGTGGGCAGACGTCATTGTCATCCGCAAGGACGCAAGAAAATATGCTCTTTATTATGATAATGAAGGATGTAAATATTGAAATGCCTAGACAGAATATTTTGGGAGTAATAAGAATGAATAAATGTGTATTAATAAAGAGGATAATATGTTAGGAAGGTTTACATAAAATTATTATGAATACAAAGATAGGCTTACAAATATACAGTGGATTCGGATCAGAGGCATTTATAGCACAGCCTTGTGAAGATAACACTTTCTATGCCTTGTTCTCTCCATGAAGAAAACATTCAACCCTTCGCTCATACTGTTATAGGTACCTATAGAAGAATATAATAGGGCCTCGCAGTTTGATGTTGAGCGTTACTGGTTTAGGGATTTGCACAACCAGAATAAGGTTTATAAATATTCATAGTACGAGTAGTTACTGATAAAAAATCTATTAATCAAGAGTTTACATACGTTAACATGAATAGTAAGTGCAAGAAAGTACAGATTATGTTTATTATATACCTGGGGGAAATATATTAGAGCGCAATTTTTTTAACATAAATACGATCACGTAGTTTTGTTTTTTTTTAAATTTCTGAAGTATATTATGGTATATTATTATTCCACGAGTTGAAAGACCATAACGTCAATAACGCGTGAATGCAGCCTTTGATAAATTGGAAATTAAAGCCAACATGCCAAGTGACCTTTCAAAGAACCAAAATAACTATAATAAACGCCGTTTTTATAGTTATTTTATTTATGATGTAATCCTCCTCCATCCACGCTCCGTACCGTTGTTAGGTTCAAATGAAAAGCACACGTTCAATAGGCTTCGAGTAACAATGGGCGCATCAGTTTGATGGACGAAGCGACGCTAGCGCCATTGTCACGGGTGTCGGCCAACGAAACTTGACAGGGGAAAAGTAAAATAAATTCTGTTAGGATTTAGACTCATAGGGATGGCAACATAACAGTTCCGTTACTATATGTTTAATACAAGCGAAATTAGGATACGTCCATATCAATATTTGGAGAGTATATATAATTATTTTATCTTTGAAAACATCGTGTAGGTACAAGATAAATTAAACGGTAATGGTCTACTATTACTAGATATTTTGTGACTTGATGCCCTGTATCTATAGATTATTTATAATTTGAATACCCTGGTGACATCATATTATTAAATAATTTAAATAATTGAAAAAACTGGAATATACACATATATATAATGCATATCATTACGAGATTCCAACTTAACAGCTCAAAATGAACTCTGACACTGTATCAATAAATTAACGTTAGTTACGGAGCAAGTTTTTCATTAATTTAATGAACCGAATAATATACGTGACAATTTGTTTAAATATTTAATGGAAACCACACGACGCTAAGATATAAATAAGACAAATTACTTAATGAATCACAAACATTATTCAGGGATATCGATTATTACGGTAGGGGCAACCCTATGTGGGATCCCTGCTATTGTTATTACAAAATGACCCATCTCAATGTCGAACTGTTCTCGGAACCTTTACTCACCCGAAATTCTGTATAACATAAGCGCCTTTGAGCATTTTATAAAGGCTTATTTCTGACACCTCGAATAAAACATGGCATAGGTATAAAGAAATGCGCGCTCTCAAGGGATGGGCCCGTAAAGGTGTGCTCACGGAATGGGATATTGAATTGGATTCGAGGATTTATACGTACGGGTATTAAGTTAAATGGTTTAAATACGCGGCTGACCTTCATGTATAGAGCTTTTGGATGATATTCGAAGTGTGAGAATATATAGTATAATTTTAATTAAATGGGTGATAATAAAACTGGCAGTAAAATGGATTTCATATCCTCTTAGTGTTGAGGCAGTTGAGGCAAAACACGACATCTTGTATGTCATGTTCAACAATTAAAGTATGAAATCGTGATAAGTTACGTATTATAAACTGTAGCTATTATAGTTCCGTTTACCGGATCTGATAGCTTTGTAATTTAATGGAATGGTGGGAAAATAAAAATCGCCGACATGTATTATTAAACAAATCGAAATGATTTAGCGTTTTCGCATACTTACAGAAACATACAAAAAGTTACTAAGGCTCAACTACCGATTAGAAATACAGAGTACATCGAAAATCAAAGAAAGGTGATAGAAAAAGACTAGAAAAAGAAAACCATTTCAGTAATACACAAAATCATATAAATTCTTTTAAAATGGTTTGAAAAGTTCCACAATCACGGCAACATTAAGTTAATGGAATAATCATCTAAATGGTGCCCCAATCAGGCCAAGAGCTAAGCGGTTTTATTGGCTTTGGCGCCTCTTCGTAATTTGGTTAGCAATTAATTAAATCAATAAGTCGAATCGATATCTGTTTTTTTTTTTTTTTTTTTTTTTTGTTTTTTTTTTTTTACATGATAAAATGTAGATCTACATAATATTTCATAATGTTTTCAGATAAGAACATAGAACCTAGAATACGAAGTGTAAGGGCGGGGTCGCACCAGTAAGGCGATTGCGATGCGACAGCGACCATAGGAGATTGACCAGTGTCTCTTCACAATCCCCTTACCGGATTTATTATAAGTGAAAACATACATGGTACATACATACAGATAACATGACAAATATGACATGTCATTTTATAATGTGATGAGCTATAAGTTTAAGAGCATTTTTAGGGTTCCGTAGTCCCTACGAGGAACCTTTATAAGATCATCCAGGTACCTCCCCGAAAATCGAAAGAGGCGATATTTTTTTTTTTAGTTACCCCATCATGTGGGGTATCTTTGAAAAGGTATTTTGAAATAAAATGGTGGTTTCATACAACATTTTATCATCAAAAATTCCGTTTGCGAGATTTTTAACTTTTAAAGATTAAATCAAAATTTACGTAATGAATTCCGACACTTCTTACATTTTTCTATTGCAAATACATTATGCAAATACATTATTGCAAATAAGATTATGCAGTCGAAAATGGATACATTGTTCAATTTCAATGAAATAACAGCAATAAATTTATGAAATGATATGAAAATGATTTTGAAATAAATTTATATTTTATGATTATTAGTCCATTTCTTAGTATTTAATGTCGATAGATGGCGGTAGTAGTATCTATACAACATTAGTACATATTTCAACCTGAGGTGAAATTTTAACCCCCGCCAGACACCGACCTCGCCGGCGAGGTCGACGAACCCCCGCTTCCGCTAGAAGGTGCGTCTACTTACCTAGACGCACCTTGGCACCCGACAAGCCCGCTGAGTTTCTTGCCGGATCTTCTCAGTCGAGGTCGCGTTCCGATCCGGTGGTAGATTTACCCTCGCCACCTCTCCTGGCAGCGGCCCAAGCCGAGGTCGTGTCCCTAGTGACGCCCTTGAGCTAGCTGCCCCCCTGCCCCTATGGCTGGAGCGCACTTGCGATCGCCCTCTGTCCGGGTGAAGTTGTTATGGCCACTCTGGCCAACAACATATAGTCAATTCAAAAAAAAAAAAAAAAAAAGTGAAATTTTAACCAGATTACTTTCAATGACTCGGAGGCCTTCATTATCCATGGCTCGACAAGCACTTGGCGTTGTTTTTTCTCATTGAATCTTTCCATTAAGATTGAATTGAACCTTTCATAGACGCATGATGATCTCATAATATTCATTTTCAGTTCTCGCTAGGGATTTTCCTATAAATGTAGGTAATTCAATCTGTGCTAGGTAGGTATAAACACTCAAGCTCAATTAGTCAAATCAGGTAGGATAGATTGAATAAAACATGACTCCATCAATGCCGTCAACTAAATACCTATAGCAGCATCGTGGATACGATAGCTGTACACAGGTACAAGTCAGAAAAATCTAAGTTTGAGCTGCTGTTAAGCAGGATAGCTCGTTGATGAGGCTTTCCAACTAAACAAAATGCTAGTGATAAGACTGGGCTTACAGTGAGTGTAATGGCATTTGAACCTTGTCTTTGACCGCAAGGCAGTGGCGCTTATTGAAGCAGACTGATGATGCGATGGTCTGCACTTATAAACAAAATAGCGTAGACACTGTTTACTACACAGCATAAGCGTACTCATATCCTACACCATATCCGATCCGTTGCGTAGTTGTAACGTGATTAGATAACAAACAAGTCTCGATTCAATTATCCCAGGAATCAAAGATTAGGAGTCTAGTCTAACGTCTAAGGAGAGTCCGCCTTATTCCTAACAGTAATGGACAGCTTAGTCTCTTAGGTATAATACCATCCCCTATCGAAATAATTATATTTCTTATCTTAGTGGCAAGTAACGACATCTATTGAAAAACATTTGAAATAATTTGTAACTTACACAAAAACTACGCGAAAATAGTTATGTTAGGTACAAAATAAACAGTGTTTCTAAGGTTTGCGTAATATGACTTATAATTTATACAATGTTTTGTAAATACTCCAAATAAATGGAAGAGCCACTAAAATAGGTAACAAAATTAAATAGTGTTTAGATACTTGAAGGTCAGTATTACAATGTTACAATAATAACAAAAAAGGTATTTATATATTAAATATTTTTGTTATGAAACCTACTACTTTAATTACGACACCTATGCAATTAATAAATATCAATAAAAATCTCAACTCGCTGAATACCTACTTTTTAAACATCTGACTTTTAAATACCGCTTACTGAAAGATTTAAAGGTGAGCAAAGGCTTGCTCCAGATTAATTAATTTACATGTAAAGTAATAAACTTTCAACTTACCCATTTTGTGAAGAAATCACTCAATAATCGCTTCCGATTATTCTAGACACAGAAAAACATCACTACAAACATTACACAGCCGCAGCCATTTTGCTTTTCTGAGAGAATGTTACCAGCAATTAAAAACATGCAATAAACGTTTTGTTACCGTTTTTGCACTGATAAGTTGACATATGTTTTTATAATTTTATTGACGTTTACAAAACAGTAATAGACAGAATCAAGATGATTTACATATTGATTTCTTATATTTACGCGAATACTACACATTGAAATAATAAATAGATGATTTAATCAACTTTTACACAGTAAATATTTTCCAAACATATTCTACTTTTACCAATTTTATATATTTCTAAATTAGAAATTATATAAGTTTATTTTCATAGTTTTACATTATCTGTATAATATTTATGGAGTTACCAATGTTGCCATAAAAAAAGATTGTTTTTCTTTTCCTGTCAACAGCTGTCAAAAAGGTTGGGGTTTTGTGCGTTTTGCGAAGAATTAAATAAAATCTACTCTAATCTTAGTATATTTGAAATTATATCAGATTTCAAGAAGTGAACTGAAGACTGTGAGACTTGTTACATATAATTTCTTTCATATTTCAGCTCCAAAATGGTACAGCGGCTTACGTTTAGACGACGTTTGTCGTACAATACTAAATCAAACCAGAGGAGAATGTGAGTATTTTTTATGAATAGTTAAAGAAATATGTAGCTCTAGTAATACATGTAATCGCTCGTTTATACTGGGATACAGTGGAATACTTATAACAAGTAATATCAGAAACTAACCTCAAAGTGTATAAGTTAAAGTATGTGAGCACTTACTTTTTGGGTTTTTTATAATACAATACTCCTATATGTTAAGTAATCATGAAATTCAGACACCACCGTGTGGTTATTATATTTTTTATCATAATTTTCATCTTTGTTTATGGACATAAACATACACAAATAACCTCATCTGTTATAAAAGTATGCTGCACTCAATGCTAAGAGACAAAATAGCTTATTCTGTGGGATTTTTTTCTAATATCAGGAAACCCATAGAAATTTGAACTTTTTTAGAATGAACTCATAGAAACTATTACTTTGTTTCTAAGTAGAAATGTATAATTACTATTCTACTGATGTTCTGGTGTTTCAATATAGTAATGTTAAATTGACTTGCCCATCACTAAGGTTTATTTCACATAGGAAGTCCCCTGGAAAAATACTGAACTAATTGCACATAGTGTTCATTGTATTGCCGCCACAAGACTACATCTCCGCCTCTACAGGACTTTGTATGTGAAATAAACTATAATGACATGAAATACCTCAGTAGAACAAATCTTGAAACTCTTTCCATTATATTTACAGAGTAAGAACTCCTGGCGGGCGTCTAGTCTACCAATACGTCAAGAAGCCCAAGAAGATCCCGAGATGTGGCCAGTGCAAGAGCAAACTGCGTGGTATTGAGCCCGCGAGGCCCGCTGAACGTTCCCGCCTCTGCTACCGCAAGAAGACCGTCAAGCGTGTGTACGGAGGTGTACTTTGCCACAAGTGCGTGAAGCAGCGCATCGTCAGAGCCTTCCTCATTGAGGAACAGAAGATCGTCAAGGTCCTCAAAGCGCAACAGGCGGGCGTAAAGACCGGCAAGAAAGTGGCAAAGTAAATGTTAGGGTATAAATAAAAAAGTAAAATCAATTTGCTGTTTCATTTGACAGTATATTATTATATATTTCTTTCGACAGTATAGAGTAGGAAATCTACAGTACCATCATCGACATTATGACAGGTTTTCGTGAAAGCAATACTAGTGTTCAATATCTATATCAATAAAATCATTGAAAATGTCGCAGGTAAATAAATATACGGTACCTCAACAAAAAGACAGTTTTAAATTTTTTGTATGTTCCACCTAATCTTTGAAACAGCTAGACCGATTTTAACGGGATTTATAGCTGAAGTCTGTGTAAATGTGTTTCATAGAGTTATAATGTTTGTGAAATACTTATAGAATATTATGGTGAATATCAATGTTTTCAGGTTCCCAAGAAATATGGTAATTTTTCAGTGAAGTCCTATCCGCCCTTGGATAAAAGACCTTTATCAAAGTATCCGCTACTTTACTGACAGGATTTTTCAAAGAGAATATAATAGAGATAGGGGGGTTCTGTGATCAGGCCCTATGTATAAAGTTCTTGGGCCCAACCCCCAGAGTATTGTATTCTCTTTGCCCCCAGCTCACAGAATTTGTCTCTGACCCAGCCACAGAGATATGTGGTTGACGTTCCAAAAAACATGGTAATATTATTTTACTAGACACTGGCTAAATTCGAAAAGCGAGCCAAATACAAAAAAGGAACAATTGATGAGCAAAATCAGTATTGCCAGGCCCTACGATAATGATGGGAATGTATCTTAATTTGGCTATCGGTACGATGCACGATAGCGAATGCGGAATTATATTAAACGTACGATAATTTTGAGCAACAAACTCGGGGGAGGGGCCAAAAAATGAACAATAATACGCTTAAAGAAAAACATATTTTGTCCTCTGGAAATATTAAACGCAGGCAAGTCTCTGTCTCCCTCACTCGTAACATACGCGTAGCGCGTGTTTGTCATGGACGTTTGTTTGTTAATCAGACAAACATAAATACCATTAAAGAGAGGTCACAGTTTTGACATATATCAATTCACTTCACTTAAAAAAAAAATCGCTTCTATAGTAGTCAGATGAAGTGGGAGTGGGCTGGTCACGTGCCTCGTATGGTCCCGCAAAGGTGGGCAAATGCCATCACAAATTGGATACCAGAAGACGGCTTCCGCAGCCGGGGTGGACCCAGGAAAAGATGGCGGGACGATTTGGTCACTTTTGCGGGAGATACGTGGCCTGAAACAGCACAAGACCGTATTTTGTGGAGTGTTAAGGGACCTCTCCCTTTGCTCTGGAGTGCGACAAAAAACAGGCTAAAAAAAAAATTATATAGTAGTAGTTGATGATTTTGCTAACAATGGAGTTTGATAAGCCACTTGGTCGGTATGTGAAGCTTTGTAAAACAACAATTTAAAATTTTGAAGCAAGGCTGTGTGTTGTGTTGACTTATGTCGTTATTGACCAGTGTTTTTTTTTATTTATTCCTTTAGGAATCTAGAGTTGAGAAGCCAAAATTATGTCATAATTTTATTTATTTATTTATTTATATATATAATTAAAATATTAATGAAATTATTATATAATTTAATAAATATATAATAAAAATAATTAAAAAAAACAATATTATGTTGCGATAATTACAACTTTTGGATCTGGTAACACTGCAAAATCCTGTCACGATTGAGGCTCAAAAGAGCACAGAGTACACAGAGAGAGTCCCGAAAAGTTGTAGTAACAATTGAATATTTGGCCTGTTTTTTTATTTAGGATATGGTGATTAGATAGAAAGAGACAGATAGTGGTCGATACGTCTCCCCATTTTCGAGTGAAGCCACATATAAAACGTCAAGTGGATATCTTGGATATCTTTAATACTACAAAATTAAAAAGTCAACATTTGTTTATAGCTTAGGAATGATAGAATGGCTATTCAGTTTTGTCTTATAGTACAACGTATGAAAAATTTTGGAGTCGGCGCCGTATTTTATGGAAAAAAAGTGCTAGTTTATAATAAATCAAAGTAAAAACACTGATTCTATTGCTTTATAACAATATTATGTCTTGTGTTGTGCCAGGGTGTCGATCCCATACGGGTGAGATGAGAAATATTGGTGAACATATAAGTTTTCGTCGGTAAGACAATTTCATTATTTTATCCTAAAAGTACTGGTGATATAGCTTGACAATGCAATGATTTCATTTAAAGTTAATTTACCATCGAAGTAATTTAATGCATTTTGTTGTAATACGCATTGTTTTTAGATATTTGGATATTTATTAGTTAACCTTTAGAGGTTATGAAAATGTTTTGATGTTATAATAGTGATGCGCATTTTTTATCGACGTAAAAATTACTCATGATAATATTTACCGTCGATATTTTTAGAGTCGTTGTATCGTAGAGTAAATACATACAATTTTAATTGCTCATTCATAAGGGTTAAGTATTACAAAATAGTATTCTTAAATTATTTTACTATAATTACCTACTGTTACGTCTTCGTCTCCACCCTGCTGTTCGGGTCCCCGAGGGATAGGGCTCGTACCACGAAGAGACCCGACAAAAGAACCGAGTCATTATTCAACCGCGACCACCGGCCATGTTTGTAACGTTTTTTATACAGATCATTATAACTTTACTGGATATCTGCATTTTTAATCTAAAATAATCCAGTCCACCATATCGAAGCGTAACAATTCCCTATTACTATTATTATTTTTACTTATTGCAGAATATTATCCCAGGAGGAGTCAGATTAAAAAAAAAGAAGCAGGATATGCTCGAAACATTTTACCAAAACCTGCTTCCAGATCTTACAAAACAAATGGCGTAAACTAACACCAGATGCTATGCCAACTTTATTTCCTGAATCAGATGTGTTTCATGAGGTAAATAAACATGCTTAGTCGATACAGTGTAGTTATGTTTGTTCTTATAATATGTTTCCTAATATGTATGCTTATCCTACAAAATAATTTAATAAATATAATGCTATACTTTTCTTATAACTGGTGATACTTTGTACTTATCGGCGATTGATTTTTATTTTTTACTATTTGTTCAGCGCAAAGTGGGCCTTAAACGCGATGCTCGTTGTAAAGCGTATATTATAATTTATTATGATGGATTATTGACATGCATCATGTGGTTTAGACGATTGGTGGGGCTGTGCCTTTTTCTATGGGCACCACTATATGTATTTATTAATTTATATTTCAGCAGCCAATTCCCGTTCAGTTCTCAGAAGCTATCAGACAACAATTGGGTCGAAATTAATAGGATCCCCAAAGCACATGGTCACTATGATAAATAAGGTTACAAAGACTTTACTCGGTACTAATATTTTTAATGAATTAGCTGATCATGCTTTAGAGCATAACCTGTTTGAAGACCACAGATTTTTATGAATTAAAGCGATTACACATTACTATTTAAAAATACGCATACATCATATAACTAAAAACATTTTACCGAACAAAGATAATATAAGGAGCGTTTTGAGTAATACCATTTTATTCAGAGGCCAATAATAATCATCAAATGATTAATAATTTGGCAATGTTAAATTATAATACAAATTTCTTTTAATTTTAGCCAATTGAAGAATTTTTTTAAGGTTTCCGTAATCAGACTAGAAACCATTCTCGTTTTGCCATGTACGTCGGTCGTCCATCTGCATATCTGTGTGCCTTTATTAAAGCATTAAGTTAGTTACAACTCAGAGTTCCGTAACACGTTATGGGATCCAAGCTAAAGAAATAAATATCGCCAGACTAACATACCATCTGTATGTTCCCAAATTAAGCAACCCTTGTACTATGGGTACCGTGCAATGGACTGGGCGATCCCAGTGACACCCAGACCTAAATAACGAAAAGGCCATTTCCGAAATTTGCTCCGGCGGTTATCGAAGTCGCTACTACTCGGTGCAGTGAGCCGAGCGGCTTACGCTTGACCCACTGCGCCAAGCGGTCGTCAAATCATTTAAAGTTTATGCATGTACGACATTCACTTGAACATAGATTTTTTTGTTTTTGTGTTGTTTAATTTTACTTTATTTGGCCGTCATTGATCTCAAAAACAAAAGAAATACACGATAAGCTGACGCTGACATTAAAATCGTTATTATTACTGCTCTATAAGTTGTAAACTGATTTCCTGTATGTAATGTGTGATTTCAATTGAAATAAATATGTAATTCACTGCTGTAATTGTATATATGTTTTTATTTGTTTTACATAAAACCCTGGCCTGATAATAATTAATATTTATCATTGTGGGTGGGAGATTAATGGAAATAGGGAGGTTTCACGTTTCGTTATAAACTTATATTTTTTAACGTCATAGACAAAATATCGATAAATATTGTATGCCTGTATGGACAACACTAAAATTGTCCATGGTTTAGCAAACAGGCTTCAACCTTGCAAAATAACGAGTTGTGAACTATACAGGCATCCTTTTTTAACATACGACGCGACTTATATAGGTAAAGAGTCCAGATAGATAGAGAATTGTTTCGATTTCCATCACTCTCTCTATTCTATTCCATACTCTTAGCAAAAGAGCTAGCCCCAGGGCCAAAACTAACTATTAAAAAAAACTGTTGCGTCAAGATTATTGTCGAAATAAATAATCATATTGTGTAATAAATTTCCAGTTTATAGGTATTATAAATACTTATTAAATTAATTTTAAGAGCTGTGATATAGATATACTTATTTTAAACAAAATGTCAAACCCTTGGAAAAAGATTACCACACCAGTAGAGGCCCAAAACCTTTCAGAAATAATGTCTGAAGAAATTGCACGCGGTCTCCAGGTGAAGGAGGAGATCAAATTCGCTGAGCAACTATCCGACCAACACGTAAGTACGTCCAGCGATATACCACCGGAGTTGTTAAAGGATATACAAGAGTCCAGTGTCAAAGGCTACTGCGACTCGGACGCAATTATTGCAAAAGTGTTGCAATGCCAGTTCGATAGGGAGCACGACGACGAGCTCAAGCGAGTGGAGAAACAGAAGAACGGCGACGCCAAAGTATCGGTATCCTACGACAACTACTTCAATGTACCTAAACATTTGATATACGATTCCGATTCGGAGGATGACGAGGTCGTCGAAAAGAAAGATTGGGACCGCTTCGAGACCAATGAGAAAGAGTTTGCGAGTCTTCCTAAACGCGGATACGTTATGAAGGACGGCGAGATGATCACTAAACATGACAGCGTGATCAATGGCAGGAGGAACGCCTGCCGCGTGATGGCATTCCCGCCCGAGGTGTGTACCGGTGACGGCGCAGGGTTCGACATGAAGCTGTCCAATTCTGTGTTCAACCACTTGAGAGAACAGACCAAACACCATCAGACCCGTAAACATAAAATGTTGGACCGTAAAGAGAGTCACGCTACCGCAGAGATGGGTCTAGACGAGCCAACAAGACTGATCTTATTCAAGCTTATCAATAATGGAATGTTGGAGGACATTAATGGAGTGATCTCAACAGGCAAAGAATCAGTTGTGCTTCATGCCAATGGGGACACAACATTCCCAGATTTAACAGTTCCTAAAGAATGTGCAATCAAAGTATTTAAAACTACGCTAAATGAGTTCAAAACTCGTGATAAATATATTGAAGCTGATTATAGATTCAAGGACAGGTTCTCTAAACAGAATCCTCGTAAGATTGTCCACATGTGGGCCGAGAAAGAGATGCATAATATGATTCGTATGAAGAAGATCGGCCTGAACTGTCCCGACATGGTTTGTTTGAAGAAACACATTTTGGTGATGTCATTTATTGGGAGGGACAACAAGCCTGCTCCGAAACTGAGGGACGTCATTCTGAAGCCTGACAAGTGGCAGAGTGTGTACCAGGAGGTGGTTGATGCAATGCACAAGTTGTACAAGGAAGGACATATGATTCATGCTGACCTGTCAGAGTATAATATTCTGTGGTGGGATAACAAGTGCTGGTTCATTGACGTCTCACAGTCTGTGCAGCCGGATCACCCAAGTGGGTTAGAATTTTTGCTCCGAGATTGCCGCAATATTGCTAATGTAAGTATTCATGATTTAGTTGTTTGTTCTAGTAGTCAACTGGGTATTAAAGTACTATAAATAAGTGTTATAACTGTGTTTGTATGGTTACTCATCAGTGGTATTGCACAACATTGGTATTTAGTAAAATGCATTCCTATTTTAATTTCATAAAGTTTCTTAGTAATTTATAAATTAAATTCGTTTTTTTTACAGTTCTTCGAAAAGAAGTATGTAACAGACATTAAAACAGCCGAAGAATTGTTCAAGTCCATCACTGGTTTTGATGAAGTTGATGTCAACATGCTAGAAGGTGTCCACACCACATACAATGCACTGTCTTCACGCTTTGAAATTGCTCCTGATGACAACAGGAATGTCAGCTATCCATTTGAGTACTGCTGGCAGAAGGCTAACGAGGGGAAGGCCAAGAGTGACAAGAGTGCTGATGAAGATGATGAAGAGGATGAGTTTGAGGAGATGTGGACCCACTCCATCAAAGACAAAGCTGTAGATGTGGCCACTGACTTTGGTAATGAAGTCAAACTTGAGGAACATGAAGCTAAGGATAATGTTCTAAACATTGTGGATAATGAAGTCAATTTTGGGAATGAAATAGATGTCATACCTAAGGATAAAAGTAGTACTGATAAGAAATCTTAAAACATGTTTGAAATAGACTTGATTTGAAATAACAAGGTGAAGATAACATTTTATGTTGAGGAAAAAAAAGGAAAAAAATAATAGTATGTTTATTACATAACATTGTGCATAGCAACACATATTTATTTACTATGAACATGAGGTTTTAAAGGAATAAAGATCATGAAAATGACCACTCCATTTTATTTCACAGAACAAAAATTGCATATCCCACAAATAATATGTTATTCTATATACAAAGAATTTACATATTTATAAATTAATTTGTATAAAACATACAACATAACAAAACAATCAATATTGTAATAATCATATTACACATTGAAAATTATTTATTTTGCAACATAAACTTACTTCACTTACAAAATACATTTCATACTAATCACATTCAAATATTATCTAATATACCGCCAATTGTTCAAGTCTTTCTTCAGATACAAGCTTATGCAGTAATTCCATCTGTTGCATGGTAAGGAACTGCTTAGTGTCAGTTGCCACACTGACGAGGGAGTGGTTGTCCCCGGTTGCGTGGCAGAGGATGATAGACTGGAGCTTCAGCCGCAAGTCTATATTGAAAGGAATTGCTGGAAAGTAGGTAACAGTTTTATAAAACAAAAAATCACATACAAAGACAACTTGCTTGTATTTCTTAAGGGGTAGCTAGAGGTGAGGTATTAGATCCCAATGCAAAAACAAACTTTATTTGTTAGACATTGCAGTATATACTTTAGATTTTAACATGTTATGAGTCAAGTCATACCATCACTGTCATGATCATTCATCAGATCAATGAGGAGTTGTTTCAGGGAAGCTGGCTTGGAATCCTCAGGTGGCTTCACTATCAGTGTGAGAAGTATCCTACTTACTTGCACTCTGAAAATGAGCAAGAGAAAATCCATTGAGTTATTATTCCCACAGATATAATATAACACTGACAGTACAGTGGTTAACTGATTACTTACTCGGATAAGATTTCTTCTGGCAAATTCGAATTCCTATCAAATAACTTATTGGCTATCTCATACGCAACATCATATTTTCCTGAAAATAAAAATTATATTAAGAGAAGCCAAGGTGTGTCTTGTCAGAGGTTTTGTGAAAGATAACTAGCAATGCAAGGTTACCAAATTATTAGTAGTACTTTAGTCACTCCAACATCTAAATGCTTGTACTAGGAGTGATCTCATAACAGTAAATCAATGGCCAGGATTGAACCCCATACCTCTCCATTGTGAGAACAGCCCCTATAACCACTAGGCTATTAATAATTAACAAACATTGACTAACCACAATCAATTTGTAAATTAAGTAGTCT
This sequence comes from Notodonta ziczac, assembly GCA_918843915.1. Taxonomy (NCBI): domain Eukaryota; kingdom Metazoa; phylum Arthropoda; class Insecta; order Lepidoptera; family Notodontidae; genus Notodonta; species Notodonta ziczac. The sequence goes on from OU974053.1 coordinate 867,753, forward strand.
TCTCAAACACATTATATTCATGGTGGTCTCTGTAACATACTCTAAGGCCTGCTGGTAGTATGAGGCGGCTTCACACTTGTGGTTCAAAGCTACCAGGTCATTAGCCAGCTCCATCAGTATGGATGGCCTGATTGGTGACTTCTCAGGGTACTTGTGGAGTGCTTGAATGAAACAGCCAATGGAAGCCTGGAAGATAACATATTAAAGAATTGGAGAATTTATATTTGATTGACATAAAGGTGACATGAATATGTGTGGAGCAGTCTCTATAGACCAATCAAGTAGAACATCATTCTAACAGGTGATATAAATGATGAGATTATCACTTGCCCCATTCAGTAAGTAGGTAGGTTGTGTATATTAGTCCAAAGTGGAAACCTGACAAGTGGCCAATAATAAGGATGGCCTTTCCCTAATAGTGGAAAATGACAAACTAGTAAGTATTAACTATACAATAAAATTATAGTACATGAAAATAGGTTAGGTAGATAGGTACCTCCAAATTCTCCCTATCAGGACTGTGGAATTTAAGCGACTTGAGTTTCTTCTCAGCCTTCATGAACTGCCTCGCCGCTGCTAGATAATGCTCCGCTTCACCAAAGAAGTTGCCCACCGAGGCTTCACACTTGGCGGCGCCTATATAGGCGTGCCCAGCGAACGCAGGCTGATCAGAGTGTTCACATTGTATGGCCAGGGCTATGAACTCGTTTGTAGCTTCCGATACATTTGGCTTTCGCATAAAACGCCTGTAAATTTATTTCATAAAATACCACATTTTCAGATTTTTATCTTGTTAATGGATATGCATATTACTTACTTTTTCATTTTGGTATTTATGTTCATGTATTGCTCGTTAAAACTGGCGTTTAAGTCCGTCGACATTTTAACTGTTTATAATAATTATTCTTGATTTCTCTGAATGTTTTTATAATACACAGAGCTTTAAGGTTTTATAAAATATAATTATTCTTTGGTAATTATAATAAAAGTAGGTAATAATAAAGGTAAATGAAAACAAATAATGAAAATAAACACGACCAAAGACGCACGACTTATAAATTATTAACGACTTATTCTTATTGAACTTTATCTAGTTGTGATAAGAGCCATAAAAATGTTTTTTTCCTATTTATTATGATGGTTTATGGCACTTTGATTGTCAAATAACGTTTTATTTCTGCTTTTATATTTTGTGCGTTATTATATTTTAAATTAATCTTATGAATCTATTTAGACTTTGATTTTTGTATTTTCAGTTATAAATAAAAATTAAATAAATAAACAATCGGAACTGATTGAACTCAAAGAGCAGGACGATTTATCCATTGACTTATCAGCTTTCAAAAATTAAACGCAATTCTTATCTTATCTTTACTGTGTCAAAAATGCTTTGACGTGTCTCGTTGGTGTTTCTCGTGCATGAATTAATTTGATTTTCGTGTGTTAACTAATTTTCTGCAATGATTTCTTATTAAATTACAAGTGTATTAGATTTAATCAGATCTGAGGAACGAACTCGCAAAGATGGACTTCTTGAAGAGCGGTCTGAAGACCGTACTGGGGGCACCAGAGCCAGGGCATCAGCCTTCAGGAGCAGAGACCGTGAGTTTTCCAATATTTTACTCTGAAGTACCCTAATTCAACGTACTATTTATAGTTTGCGGTGTAATGCCGCTATTTATTATATATAATTCTGGCGTAGGTGTACCCAGATGAGCGTAATGTTTCAATATTTTACGATGATGAAGGCACTCGGGTTTCATATGAAATTTATTGTATTTCTTTGTTTACGTGTTTTATTTTAGCGCTGTAAAAACTATTTAATATAATAAAAATTGATTTGATGCATACTATGCATATCCTGCCTAGATGGTTGACTGATTGTGGCATTTACACAATGTGCGCTTTCGTTCGTTCTTCTAAGAGCACATTAAGCCGTCGGTCCCGGTTATTAAAGTCTTTATTAAACCATGTAAGAGGTCTTTGGGCGGCCTGAAATCTGACATCAGAGTTGGCCTTTAACTCATGAGAAGAAGGCATATTTTGGATTTCCAACTTTGACTTAAGAACTCTTGGCTTATGTCATGAATGGTTCTGTTGATGCAGGTGGAGCGTCTCGTGGACCGAGTGAACAACTCCACCCTGCTGGAGGACCGGCGGGACGCATGCCGCGCGCTCAAGGCCATGTCGCGCACCTACCGCGTCGAGGTCGGCGCACAGGGCATGGACACACTCAAACAGGTATCTGAAACACAATTCGATTCAATTCATATCGTTTATTTTGTTTAGGCCTTCGGGGGCACTTACAAATTGTCAATTTAACATTTTTTTTTCTTATATCTACAACCGGATCGGAACGCGACCTCGAATGAGAAGATCCGGCGAGAAACTCAGCAGGCTTATCGTTTTACATGACTTTTTTTTTTTTATCGCCAGTTGCTTATATTCATAATAACAAAGGGCACATGCCAACTTCATCAGTCTGTCTACTCCGCAGAAATGTATTCTAATGTTGTTCATAAATATTTTTCCATATTATTTAGTCCCAATTTCATTCAAAAACCTCCAGATAATTACAATCTTAGAAGAAAATAAATTCCAACATTGAAACAATACCCAGGTCTTACCAAGAGCTTACCCTTGGCATCCTCACTAGATACCACTGTCAGACTACACCACATAAAATAATAAAAATCATAATTTAAAACAAGTATCTCAAATGCTGTTAACAATTTGCATAATTTTAGAATGGCCAGCTATTGTGGATAACTTCCAGCCTTAAATTATTCTGAATAGCCAACAACAAACAGACCAAGAATAGACTCTTACTCTCAACAGGTGCTAGAGCTAGACAGGGCTGACAACGAGACAATAAACTACGCCTTAGACACACTAAACAACATAATGTCGCCAACACAATTTGAAGAGGAAGAACACAACCCTAGAGTGCCCAGGAACATTGGCGAACAGTTCACAGAAATGTTCATAAAAGAACATCACAATATCCAATTAATCCTAGATTTACTGGACGAGTACGATTTTAGGGTGAGACTATCAGCAGTACAGTTACTGACCTCATTACTGACGAACCGACCGAAAGATATACAAGAAATCATCCTAGTCAAACCCATGGGCGTCTCCAAAATGATGGATTTATTAGGAGACACCAGAGAAGTGATTCGTAATGAAACACTTCTTTTACTTATTAAACTGACTAAAGGTAATGCTAATATACAGAAGATCGTAGCTTTCGAGAACGCCTTTGATAGGTTATTTGAAATTGTATCCACAGAAGGGTATTCAGATGGTGGTATTATCGTAGAAGACTGCTTGTTACTAATGCTTAATTTACTAAAGAATAATAGCAGCAACATAAACTTTTTCAAAGAAGGCAGTTATATACAGAAAATGTTGCCAATGTTCAACACTCCTGATGACTCTGAAGAGGCTGGATGGTCACCTCAGAAGGTTTCAAATGTGCATTGCATGCTTCTTATAGCAAGAACATTAGTTTCTCCAAGCAATTCTGCTCAGATTATTTCAAATTGCCAGAAAATCATGAAGAATGTTGGTCTTTTGGACGCTTTGTGCGATATTTTGATGTCTAGTGGAGTACCGGCAGATATATTGACGGAGACGATAAATACTGTCGGGGAGGTGGTGAGGGGTGATGTGACGAATCAAGAGTTCTTGGGGAACGTGATGGCGCCGTCCAACCCGCCGCGGCCGGCCATCGTGGTGCTGCTGATGTCGATGGTTAATGAAAAACAGCCATTTTCGTTGAGGTAAGTGTTTCATAATTTATCTCTTCTCGAGTCTTTTTTATTTGACAGAAAAATAATTAATTATGTTTTTGTATAAGAGGCTGGTAAACTAAAAGCACGGGCTACTCTTGTCACAATTTGAAAATACAAAATTAAAACTATAATATAAACTATAAGGGAATTGTCCAAACATCACCAGTAATTTTTAACACCATTCATTTTTAAAATCATTTAAAATTTCTTTATTATTGACTTCTACAGGTGCGCAGTACTCTACTGCTTCCAATGCTACCTCTACCACAACGAAATGAGCCAAGCTGGTCTCGTGCAGACCCTCCTACCGTCCTCGTCCGACGTGTCCAGCCTGACCAGCGGCCAGTTACTCTGCGGCGGTCTGTTCTCCTCGGACGAACTCTCCAACTGGTTCTCAGCCGTGGCGTTGATGCACGCGCTCATCGAGAACCCGGCACAGAAGGAACAGCTGCTCAGGGTGTTGCTGGCCACCAATATTGGAAGCTCGCCTGTGTCATTACTCCATCAGTGCACTCTGTTACTCCAGCAGACTACTAAGTTGAAATCTAGGGTATATAGTATAAAATATGAATTTATTACAATAATTATTTGAAATTTACATCGCCAGCCATTATTAAAATTTGTTAAAGATGAAGAGAATGTTACCTGAATATGTATTTTTTTTAAATATGCTAAGTTCAAAATTATAGAGTGACACTAAACAATGCTTTAATATGACTACTTTACCAATGCATGTTTATGGGAATAAAAAAAAATAGTTTGTACTGCTTTTGGAAATGTCAGTTTCTTGATTAAGATTGCGAGATAAAGTTCTCGCGCGAAGGATCTTTTTGCCTTCAGGTGGTTACCTGTGGTTACAAGCGAAATGTTTGTTTCATCTCCGTGCGGGGGTGTGTGGGGACAGGTGGGGATGCTGATGCTGCTGGCGCAGTGGATGGCGCGGTGCCCGGCGGCGGTGAGCGTGTTCCTACGCGCGCCGGGCGGCGTGGGCTGGCTGGTCGCGCAGACCTGCTCCACCGACCACGACGACAACGAGTACCTGCTGCAGGGGCTCGCCGCCTTCCTGCTCGCCATCTGCCTGCACTTCAACGACGACTCCGTCGACAACTATTCTAAGGTCAGTTACATTACTGTCTATTTTCGTAATTTACTCAGGTCTGGGTGTCCTTGGAATCGCCCCCAGTCCATTGTACAAGCGTTGCTTAGTTTGGGACCACACAGTAAGTGTGTCAGTCTGGCGATATTTATTTTATTACATGATCGTTGTCGGGCAGGACTCCCTGCGGCAGCTGCTGACGAAGCGCATCGGCATGGAGATGTTCACGTCGCGGCTGGGCGAGGTGGCGCGCCACGAGCTGTACAACAAGGCCGCCAAGCACCCGCAACTGCGCGCCAAGCTCGCCGCGGACGTGCTCGTCGACTACGAGTTCTGCAAACTGTTCAAAGGGCTGGAGAGTGAGTAGCGACGTCATCACCGTGTCGCTGGGTCAGCGCTTCTGTTCTGGCAATATTCTGGGCCTATTACTTCATTATTTGTGATGCCTAATATGCCTTAACCTACATTGTTCTCGCGTTGTAATCGCCAACATAATTTAAAAAAGACAAAAGATAAAATGTATCCATGGAGTTTCTTGCATGTTCTTCTCCATATGATCTAGTTTTGGAACATGCACCTAGCTCTTGACTTTTTAAAAGTTCCAGTTAATCTGGTATATTTGAAATGAAAATATTTGAATTTGGGAAACTATAAAACATCATGGAGTTATTATTGCTTTTTGAAACGAAGCTTATATACGGACGTTCGGGGCGCTCGCCGCCCGGCCACTCAATCCGTGCAAATCGTCAGATGACGTAGCGTTACACGATGACACCAGAGCTGCGGCGCCCTGCGCTTTATAATTAATTATTAAATAATTATTAAATTAAATTTTTGTCGGTCTGTTTGTTCCGTCTAATCTCCGAAACGGCTGGACCGATTTTGACGGGACTTTCACTAGCAGATAGCAGATGTTATAAATTAGTAACTTAAGCTACTTTTGCTGTATCAAAGTATAACCCCGGCCAGCGGAGCTGCGGGCAACGGCTAATAGTAACTATCTTTTAAACGATTGCTAACAGATTGTTAACATCTGCCTGTAATTAGTTACTATGCAACAGTATGTTATTAAGCATTCCATTACAGTTTGGCTTCACACTACGTTAGATGAGTAGCAGTGGTATCTCCTTCCTTCCCAGGCGTCCTCACCCAGAGTGTATCAGCGCAGCAAGAGAACGGTATAGGGTCGCCGCTGGAGCGCGCGTCGCCCGAGGGCGGCGCCCTGGACCAGTACAAGAGCCTGATCCGGCAGCAGGACGCGCGCCTGCAGGAGCTGCTGGCGCAGGTGGAGGGCCTGCTGCAGCAGAACCAGTCGCTGCAGGTAATGTCTGCTTAGGCTGCGGCCGCACCGGTCAGAACATTTCGATGCGTCCACGGCGAATTACTAACAAACTAGTTTCTGACCGCGACTTCGTCCACGTAGACTTAAGTAAAGTATTCTATGTATTAATCCAGGTTGTAAACTATCTGTGTTCCAAATTTCATCCAAATCTGTTCAGTAGTTTTTGCGTGAAAGGGTATCAAACATACATCCACACTCACAAACTTTCGCATTTAAAATATTAGTAGGATTTTAATAGGATTTGCGCCTGTGTAATAAGGCCTCCGCCATATTTGATCTCTTTCCCAACGGAATCAACTCAACTCAAAATTGTTTTTATTCACGTAAGCCAACAAAGTATTTATGAATAATCAGAATCTACCACCGGTTCGGAATGCTGCTTCCACTGAGAAGATCCGGCGAGAAACTCAATGGTTACTCTTTTCAATGAATAAAAGATTGGTGTACATTCTCAGGAACAGCAACAGAATATGAGCAGTCAACATCGGAATCCTTAATCAGTGATAGGCTCGATCATTTTCTAGCGACAACGGTATTGCCTGCTCACATTGAGTTTCTTGATGGCTCTTCTCGGTGAAACAATCGCTGGTAGATTCAGACTTTATACTGAATGCTTTGTTGACTTTCATGAAAAATAAATATTTTTAATTTGAAATACCATTGACTGCATGTACAATGCCGATCACCACTGACTACGACCTTTTGAAGATACAGGTGTGATGAAGAAGTATAAAATATAATGTTTTTTATTATTCCAGGGTGCACTAAACGACTCCATAGCATCGAACTCCCATCTCAAAGATGAGAATACGCTGCTCAAAGCGCAAGTATCAGCCGCCAAGTCCCTCCCGAACCTCCAGACGCCCTCAGCGCCGCCGCCAGACCCCAGAGTCCAGGAGTACGAGGCCAGGATACAGCAGCTCACGGCCGAGGTCGCCAGGCTGGGGCATGAACTGAAGGTCTCTCAGGAGGGACAGAAGACTGCCGATGAGGAGTTGGAGAAACTGAGGAAGGATCAGGACGATTTGTTGGAGTTGTTGGCTGATCAGGTATGTTTGAATTTGATGTGAGGTACCTACCTGGTTCGTTTCATATTGGATGTACTTATTGATAAATATAGGCCTGAATAATATTGGATTGGAGTCTATTACCTAAGTTCATAAAATGCGGGCATACAGACATTTTTTATCACTAGAACGGCGTCACGTTGTAATAGCGAAACAATTACCCTTTGACAGTTCAGATAACCACAGTGGAAAAAAAACATCTATTAAAAGTCTGTGGTCCAGACAGTATATATCTAACCGGATCGAAATGCAACCTCGTTTGAGAAGATCCGGCAAGAAACTTAGCGGGCTTCTCTTTGTTTTATTATTTTTATCGCCAGTTGCATATTTAATAGGCACGAATTTAATTTAATAGGCACGAAGAGCGGATAGGATTTAGTTAAATAGAATATAGGTATAGAACACAGATATAGATTTACATAGATAACGCAAATGCATGTGCTTCGCGTGTACGAAACCCCGACCGAGCGTCAAGGTTAGTCGCCGCTAAGTTACAGTCCGCGCGACTACAGATATAAAAAATATGAGTATGAGCGAGATAATCGTAGCGGGCATCGGTGTCTTGGAATCGGTTTGGATTCCCCGTGACTAATGACGTCACAGGAGGTGTTAAAAATTCGGCACGCTTGGTTTCAATACAAATCGTGATACTTCCGTTATCTATGTAAATCTATATCTTAGGTATAGAATATGCTGCAACATAAGGTTTGAATTATATATTATTTCCAGGATGCAAAATTGTCTGAATACAAGTCGCGGCTGCTGGCGCTCGGGCAGCCCGTGGAGGAGGCGGGCGCGGCCACGTGATCCCGCGCCGCGCTCGACTTGCTCAGCCGGCATCTCCACACACACCTACTGCACTTAAGGATTTAGATAACATTTGTTATGTTTAACGATTCGCCTTCATTTATGATTAACTAACGAGTATTACGGTTTCTGACATAGAGCAAACCAATCACTACATATTCTACATAGTAAACAAAGTCGCTTCCCGCTGTCTGTCTGTCCCTATGTATGCTTAATCTTTAAAACTACGCAACGGATTTTGATGCGGTTTTTTATAGATAGTAATAATATAATACACTAATAATATAGTAGAGAAACACTGATAAAAACTCCGGGGCGGAGCCGGGGCGGGTCGCTAGTAATTAATAAATGCCTGCCAGAATGTTGGTGAGCCAATGACCGACTTGAACATTATTACTATTTTATATCACTTCTCGTTGGCCGTGGTGGAGATCGGGTCGTTATTTATGCCGGAAATAAACTGATCTTAAATCTTGAGACCAAACTTGTGTAGTCTTGAGATATCTACTGAATTGATGTTTTCAAGTAAGCTTCGAAAGTTGAGATCTATAGAAGTTTAATGTTAATTTATTAATAATTAAGGCAGTGCGTCGATACGAGTCAGTCAAGAAATTCTATGTATATAAATCATCTATATAACATATATTCATAATGTAAATAGCGAAGTTATGGTCATTTTGTGTTGTTTTAGTGTAATCCGCTTCGTTCAGAGCCTTTTAATTCGCGAGTATTTTAGCGTTATCTAAGTTTGTCTAACTAATATTATATTACAGTAATATATTGCAATGTATTCTAAGCTATTGTGATTGATGTGTATAAATGTATGATTAAACGTTATGTGGAATTTGTTTTGTAAATTTTATGTAGTTTTAGAATCTTTATTTCAATATACAAAACGTCGAATATTGTTAGAAAACAAATTAAAACAATCTCTGAAAATAATCAGTACAATTTAATTACCTTACGTTTCTACACTTAGCATAGATAATAAATACAAGTTATCAATACATTTACTTAACTAAAGAACAGTCCATACAGGTGTGATTAGAATCTTAGAAGGTATATGTGAATTTTAAGCATTAACCAGTCATTTCATAACTCTGTGTAATTTCATTTAGTAACATAAGTATATTTTATTTTTATGTTGCACGCAAAGGTGTTATTTTCTCCAGATTACTGACAATAATCTATGACAAGATGACCAAGCGAGCGGTCTGCGGCCCACAAAATAGGCCATACCAAACTATTATTGGTTAGTTTCGTATTATAGCAGTATTGACAGTATCGCGAGAACGATATACATACAACTGGCCGACACGATAGATGTACCTGAACTGGTCGCACTCCCTAATGCTACCTATAATAAACAACCATAACATCTTACATAGATATGAGGAATGCAGTAGTTACATTATTAAAATAGCTTACAGTTAAAAGAGGGAGATTAAATATGATTTTCAGTTAGCAATACTATAAGAATACAGTTAAGCTAGGTTCAGTGAAACCAATATAATGCATGAGTTTCCGATTTATATGACCTAACAATGGCCGTTGACGAGAATAATAATCCTTATTTTTTCACTTCCAAACCGAACATCCACCAAAATATCGATTGCAACTACACTTTACTCGCATTTCTTGCATTCTTTATTTTTGAACTACCCTCATTTCTTAAAAGTTCAATTCCACATTAAGTTTGCATCTACCCTCACTCGGACCGTTGAAATTAGAGTGTGATAATGAGATGCGTCTGGTTGTAGCAGAGCGTGGGCGCGCGGCGCTAGGTGGCGTACGCGTAGAGCGCCGCGCACAGCAGCGCGCCCAGCACCAGGAACACCAGCACCAGCACCGCGCGGTCCTGCAGCGCGCGCACCACCATCGAGTTCATCAGCCGCGTGGACCGGTTCAACTGCTCGTCGGTTTCCCGGAGCTGGACAGGGAATCACACAAATCAAATTACGGCGACTTTTCTATTCGAATCAGTCCTAAATATGCTTGAAGACTGTTTAGGTTTATTTATATTCAACTCAAAATTGTTTTTATTCACGTAAGCCAACAAAGCATTTATGAATAGTGAGAATCTACCACCGGTTCGGAATTCTGCTTCCACTGAGAAGATCCGGCAAGAAACTCAATGGTTACTCTTTTCAATGAATTAAAGATGGTGTACATTCTCAGGAACAGCATAAAATAAATATGAGCAGGCAACTCTATTTCAATGCCAGTTACTTATGTTGTTATTTGCTTTGTTGTTAAGACTATTAGTGCCCGCACACCACGTTTTATAAACGCGCCGTCGGTGCGCGTTTTAGAATCGTGCATCGACGGCGCGCTTTTATCCTACAGAGCAGTTTGTTGTCGTTTGTATCACACGCACGTTTGTATCGATTCAAACGCGCGACCCCGGTGCGTTTAAAAAACGTGAAACGCGTGTTTTAATTTATATAGGTATGCAAAGGTCTACAGGCTGCGTCTGACTCGCGTGCGTATCGCGTCTGTAACGCTACAAACGCGCGTCAACGGCGCGATTAAAAAACGTGAAACGCGTGTTTTAATTTATACAGGTATGCATAGGTCTACAGGCTGCGTCTGACTCGCGTGCGTATCGCGTCTGTAACGCTACAAACGCGCGTCAACGGCGCGATTAAAAAACGTGAAACGCGTGTTTTAATTTATACAGGTATGCATAGGTCTACAGGCTGCGTCTGACTCGCGTGCGTATCGCGTCTGTAACGCTACAAACGCGCGTCAACGGCGCGATTAAAAAACGTGAAACGCGTGTTTTAATTTATACAGGTATGCATAGGTCTACAGGCTGCGTCTGACTCGCGTGCGTATCGCGTCTGTAACGCTACAAACGCGCGTCAACGGCGCGATTAAAAAACGTGAAACGCGTGTTTTAATTTATACAGGTATGCATAGGTCTACAGGCTGCGTCTGACTCGCGTGCGTATCGCGTCTGTAACGCTACAAACGCGCGTCAACGTCGCGATTAAAAAACGTGGTGTGGACAGGCCCTTAGACCAATGAAGACTACATACAAGCTCGCACGCTAGATGTGGCTAAAAGACCGAAGTTCAGACAAGTGGTCTGAACTTCTAAGGCTGCAAATAGGCGCGAGAGCATTCATTGGAAGTTTCATCTTTGTATGGACATGGAAACAGGCATGGACAAAGTCAAAGAGTTTTTTTTTGTTTAGACTTGCAAATTATTATTACACACACCATTGTAGATTCACGAGACACATCTTTCAAAAAATTCAATTTAATACAGGTCCCCATTCATATATGTAGTTCAAGCAGTCCACTCACCCGTCCCCTGGCCCGCTGTATAGTCTCCCGCTGGCCGCTCAGGTCCCGCAGCACGGCGGCCCCCGCCTGCTCGGCCTCCAGCGCGACGCGGTACCCCTCCGTGAGGCTCTTCCCGGTGCGCTCCAGCCGCTCGGTGTTGTCCAGCAACTTGCGGTGCTGCTCGTTGGCGCCCGACCAGTCGTCGTAGACCTCCTCGTTATCCATGTTATCTGAAAGTGTTTCGTTACTTAGACATATTTCCTTTATACAGGAAGGTTTCCTTTAAACATAGGGTATACTTTTGGTTTAAAACTTAACTTTGTAATTCTAAAACTATCAGCTTTGGAGGAAACTTGTATAATAAAAGGTGTTATAGGAAGCTCCTGACAGATTTCACAAGTCTACAAAAAACCTTTAGTACTTCAACTGTCCCACAAAGCCAATAGTATTAGATTTACAAAGTAAAGTTGCAAAAGAAATAGTATAGCCTTTCTAGTAGAATGGACGTCGCCATGGCGCCACAAACCTCCCACAGAAGATTGGTGAAAGTAGCTATTCTATTGAATAGCTGCGTTTCTTAATATTAGTGAGAGAGCCGGAAACCCAACTAATTGCATTGTGCTATCTCAATGTTGTCAGTTGAGTTTTGAGTATAAAAAATATATATCTTTGACACAAAAAAATGCTAGCTCCAGTTTAACGTTTCATTTATGACGATTGCTTGGCATACTGGTTCGAGCGTAGGCCGCTAGGCTCACTGCACATTGTGGTTGCGGGTTCGATTTCCGCCGGGGCAAATTTCGGAAATTGTCTTTTCGTAATTTGACCATATCTTAGTGTCACTGGGATCGCCCCCAGTCCATTGTACGGTACCCATAGTACAAGCGTTGCTTACTTTGGGACCATACAGTTGGTGTGTCTGTCTGGCGATATATATCCTACTAATATTATAAATGCGAAAGTTTGTGTGGATGTTTATTACTCTTTCAGGCAAAAACTACTGAACGGATTTGGATGAAATTTGGAACACAGATAGTTTATAACACATAGAATACTTTACTTAAGTCTACGCGGGCAGAAACTTGTTTATTTATATACTAGCTGAGCCCACGACTTCGTCCGCGTGGAATTTAACTTAACAAAAAAGCCCGCTCCCGCGTTCTGAGCGGGCGCGGTAGGATCCATTTTCTATAATTTGGTTTTTCTAAAATAAAAGTAGCTTAAGTTACTGCTTATAACATCAGCTATCTACCAGTGAAAGTCCCGTCAAAATCGGTCCACCCGTTTCGGAGATACTCTTTGATTTCATGTGTTTTTATTTTTTTACGCGGAACCCTAATTGTTATTCTAAAATTAAAGTAGCCTAAGTTACTCCCTATAACATCAGCTATCTCTCAGTGAAAGTCCGATCAAAATCGGTCCGGCCGTTTCGGAGATTACCCGGAACAAACACACAGACAGACAGACAAAACATTTTTTAATCGCGTTTTTGCTATAGGTGTCATAATTCCTTTCATATCCATTAAGTGAAAATGTGTTATTTTGATATTACAAACAGACACTCCAATTTTATTTATTTGTATAGATTTATACGTTTACGAAGTGTCTCACATTGCGCTGTGTTGTTGACGACGGCGCGGTACTCGTCGCGCACGCGCTGTAGCTCTGCGCGGTAGGCGGCCACGCGCGAGCCTGCGCCCGCGCCACGCGACTCCAACTCCAGCTGCTCCAACTGAGGAAACCAGTTCAGATTTCAATATAATTATCACTTGTTTATTGTGATTCAAATCATTTATTTTGTTTAGGCCTACAGGGGCACTTACAAATTGTCAATTAACATTTTTTTTTCCTTATATCTACAACCGGATCGGAACGCGACCTCGACTGAGAAGATCCGGCAAGAAACTCAGAGGGCTTGTCTTTTAACATGTCATTTTTTTTTTATCGCCAGTTGCTTATTTTCAATCATTACAAAGGGTAGTAGATATTAATATAGATATTAAAATAGCTCCAGTGAGTTGTCTTTTGATTTTACCAAGAATTACACAAATAATTCGGACTAGTAGGGCAAGACCAAAGAATTTGTTTTGGGCAAGACACTCTACGCTTTGACATTATTATTGACTGTCGAGATTTGAGCTGCTTAGTCCCAAGCTGATTTATCATCCAAATAATCCGAGATTTTGTAATAACCCTTTGCACTGAGTTTAGTTTTAATTAGGGTTTTAAACTTATTGATAGGTAAATCTCGGATTTCATTGGGAAGCTTATTGTAAAAACGTATACATTGTCCCATAAAAGAATGACTTATTCTGTGGAGACGAGTTACATGTACGGATAGCTTGTGCTTATTCCGTGTATTAATAGAATGAGCGTCGCTCCTTTTCTCAAAATTATTAGCATTTTTTTTACGTACATGAGATTTTCATAGATAAATTTGACACAACAGTTAGATTATTTATTACTTTAAATTTTTCTCTTAGGGAGATTCTTGGAGCTAGATGATGTAAATAGCTCGTATAGCTCTTTTCTGCAGAACAAAAATGGAGTTTAAGTCAGCAGAGCATCCCCAGAGCAGTATGCCATATGACATAACGCTATGGAAATAACTAAAATAAACAATTCTAACTGTTTCAACGTCGGTTAAATGCCTGCTTTTTAACAGCATATGCCGCACTGCTCAGTTTACCCGACAATTTTTTGATATGAGGACCCCATTGCAATTTAGCATCTATAGATATCCCTAGAAAGACAGTTTCCTCCACAAGGTCCAATTCTGCTCCAATGATGCAAAGTGTTGTGAGGAATCTCGCATGTAGAAAATTTTAACTATTTTGGATAGACATGTCAAATCTACCAACCCTCACTGAGCCAGGATGGTGAAATTGTGAGCAGTACACAGACAATTAATCTTAATGGAAAAGAATATCCTTGATTTTTTTCACAATGCTGAATTACAAGTCTGTAATTTAATGTAAACATCATGTTATCAGATAAGACAAAATTGAAACATTAAATATCAATTATTGCAAGCATCAGTACCTACCTACAATTTTTTTGCAATGATTATAATCAATATAGTCAATGTTGAAAATACTCACCAAATCATTTGCCTCTTCAAAATTTGCCTGGATCTCCCTCGCTAACTGGTCACTGTTATCTGGAAATAAAAAGCTTATTAAAAAAAATATGGCAGAAACAGAAATGCTTTTGAAATATTATAGTACATATAATTTGAGTACCTACTTATAGAGCAATGATGTAAAGATAAATAAGGTTTGGCTAGAACTTATAACAGATTATGCACTGTACCAAAAAAGGTATCTAACTACATAAGGTACCTAACTAGAACATTAAAACAGAGCAGGGAACATACTGAAAATTAGTTTTTTCTTCCATAACAGTGGTCAGTTAACATAAAATATAATAATTTGGTGCATACCTTCACTGCCTGCCTTCAAACGTCCAATCTTAGCTGTTATATCCGCTGTTAATATTGAGTATTGCTGCTCGTAAGACTGAATTAACGTTGCCATTTTTATTACCAATTTTTAGCTCGATGGTTATTAGTTATTTTATTACAATAAAACACGTAAGCGAGAACTTCATGTCTGATGTATCCTTTCCACACAGGACTTGGTAGGTCTCCGTAGGTTTTACATTATCTTCGTATTGTAGATAGAGCTACGCGAATCGTGATATCTAAAATAAATAATAGGATGATGATGATATAGATTGTCTGCTTAACTTGCAAGAATAAAGACAAATATATATATCCTACTTACGTTAGAAGAAGATAAACAATGTCTCGTCTCGCTGCTGTCTGACGGTAACATGTGGACTTGTCATTCTGGTTTGCTCCTGTCTCCTGTAACATTGACAGCTATATTGACAGTTTTGAAAAGTTTTAAAACGTTTTGTTCACTACAGAGCAAGTGTTCTTTAGAAGCATGGAACCTTTTGGAACTAAGTGAAGATAACGCGATTTTCTGGATGAATTCCCTGATTATTCAATGAAACATACATTACTACACCATTACCATACAAACAAGAACATTTTGTGGCTATCTACGTGCTACGGACATTATAGAAATGAATTCTTCATGTTTAAATATGGTATCCCAAGGAAGAAGCGATAGCGAGAGTGGTATAGCCACACTTAAAAAATAAAGAAAAAAAATACAATTCGTGCGAGAGACGAAAACTAACGAAATGTATAAAAATAATTAATTAAAAGTAGGTAGGGTACTTCGTAATAAGCACAGAGTACCTTGTATATACTAGAAAGTAATAAGATAGAACCTACCAAATGCTGTATATTTAATGAATTAAATGTTAATAGTTTAATAGTGAAGAAGGAATATCTCGAAAGAAAGAAAAACTAAGTTACAAGTAAGTTCGGAAGCTGAAACTTTCGATGCTGTAACTCGCTTCCTATATTAGCTACTTCTAAACCTTATTTACAAGACAATACTTCATGAATAATCTAGACATAAAATACACAGTTATTAGGCTTTTGTAAAATCTAAAGTTGTAATGCAAGTAGGTACTTTCTCTATAATTGCGACGATTGTTTACCCAAACATTCGCTTGCACGCAGGCCTATTTAAATGGTCATGTCCGTTTAGAGATCATGTTTTATGCAATACCTATTGAAAATGACGCGATATATGCCTAGCGTGAGATAATAACTATGCTAGCTTGTGGTTATGTTTTTCACTTAAACTTATAATAACTTTTAAATGTCATATCAAGTTAACATACAAATTAATAATTCGTTAGGTTCAATAGGTAATATAAGTGACCCTGGGTTTGTGGTATCATAATCATGCATTATAATTAAAATATTTTTTCCAGAAATGCCGCGTAACTGTGACGAAGATTCTGGGCGGAGCTCTTGTTCCGCAGCCTCTGTAGGACTTAGCCCCAGCATAGACTACCACATCAATAATGATGTGAAATGGCGGCACTCTAGAACACATGAGGCTTGTACTAACACAGAACTAAAAGTCAGTGTCCGTCCAAGAAGCTGCATTAACCTTATTAAGTCACCTGACGAGAAAGACCCATTCCCTAGCTGCAGGATCCCCAGAACCCATCGTAAAGCAGTATTCAACCTATTTGATACTCCCCGAAGAGGGGGACTGAGTAATGCCCAGTCCACTCTAGATATAGCCTGCAGCACTCAAATAGAGGAGCCAAAATTAAAAAGTAACACTGTATCTATGACTGCTATTGCCTTAAATGAAGAGGTCACAAAGCCACAACATTCAAATACACATTTTAGAAGAGGGAAGCCAGTACAGAGAGCTGCTTCTAGACTGTATAAAGCTGATTGTGGTTTTAAGGGTAAAGAAGGTTGTATAGGCCCTGAGTTTATAGTGAGAGCATCACAACCGGCTAAACATATGGATCTGACTCTAGCAGCAGTTTGTGAGAGAAAACTGATCACCATTGTGCTTCTGAATGGTCAAAAATTTGATGTTGTTTGTAATCCTAATATAATAACTGCTGGACAATTGTTTGAAGCTTTAGTACACAGCGAAAAGTATGAGCATAACTTCATGCTTGGTATAGCTATATTGATTGGAGGTGACTTTGTATTCCTGCCAGATGATTACAAAATAAAGAAAGTGGCTCCAGAGAATTGGCATAAAACAAATAGTAAAAAGAAAGTCGTTGAAGAAGATGCTACATTGACACTATTTCTAAGAATCAAATTTTTCTTGCCCAAAAATATAGCCAGTAATATACAAGGTGGTGAATGGAGGTACAGAGTGTACCTACAGCTAAGGAGAGCTACAGTAGAAGGCCAGCTGACTTCAACTATACAGAATCTTATATTGTTGGCTGGCTATGCATTACATATTGAATTTGGAGAATTCTCTTATAGAGAACATGGCACAGCAGATTACTTTCTACTTGAACATTATTTGCCTGAAACAGTTATTACTAACAACATGGCAGACATCAAATTACGTATGAAGAGAGCACATGAATCGAGACATGGTTTAGATAGGAATATAGCTATAGTGAATTACATAACACTTGCCCAAACTTTTAGGGATTATGGTGCACATTTTTATTCAGCAATTTGGGCAACAAGGGATGGTTTCTGCAGAGATGTGTGGCTATCAATTGGTCCAAAAGGAGTCACTCTTTACTCTCGAAATAATCACCTATCAGATGAAACAGGGACCTATGCAAACAGAATTGTGCTACAAAGTTTGCCCTGGCATCATATACACACATTTTATTACAACAAAAAAAGTTTATACATAATGCCTAACTCATATTCAGGGCTTTCGAAAATTGGAGTTAAATACAAACTGAAAATGATGGAGAATAAGAGCTACTTCACATTTTGGCTGGCATCATTGCATCACAGGCTGTACTTAAAACTATATGCTAAAGGGGATTTCATTACCTATTTGTCTGATGAACTTAGCTACCCCTTGAATTTAGATGGCAGCCAAAATAAGATTGACTGTAGCAACTATCAGGATAGTTATAATTTAGCCGTTAGAAATCCTGTCAGGATAAAGAGACCAGTTAGGAGAAGATTTAAAGTAGACATTTTTGGGGATAAGAAATGTCAAAATAAAGAGAATGAGAAACCAAACACTGAGGAGCTATTGAGACAAATATTATCACCACAACACAGTGATGAAGCACTGAATTTGATCAATATTCACACTCCTGAAAACTCATCAAATGATGGCTTATCATCCTCAGAAAGTTGTAGCATGCCTCGAAGGCATGGAGTTAAAATGGGTACAAGGGTTTTTCATGGACTGAAGGTAGTGACTGATGGTAAATATCCTAGATCTCCCATTAGAACTGATCCTTGTTCGAGATCTGATGGTGATTTTACCATGACACAGAGTGATTCTGATGACCTGAGCACAGAGCAGAAGCAGCACTGCAACATAAACAGTATGAAGTTGTTACCAGAGAGACATTACCACCAAAACATGTCCTCTGCCCCAACTGCCTATGTTATTGAATCTCCAAAGGTTTACCCAGAAGTATTTAATTACAATGCAGCTAATAATGAATCTCTATTGAATACCTCACTTTTTGAGAAGTTGGACAATATGGAGTGTGTGCAGGGAGAGAGAATATTTGTAACAGCTGTGTTAGAGAGAGATGAAATGAACACTTTAGGATTACAGGTAGCTGAAGGTTCCGATGGCAATGTTTACATCAAATCTATTACACCAAGAAGTGCTGCAGATGTGTGCAGAAAACTTCTGCCTGGTGATCAAATCATTTCAGTCAATGGAAAGACTTTACTGAATGTAAAGTATGACAAAGCTTTAACAATGCTGCAATCAGCACCACAGATGGTGGAACTAATAGTTTTACAAAATACTAATACACCCACCGAAATTGAATATCAATATGATACGCAAAATCAGCTTGTAGATAAGAGTAGAAATATAAACGAGAAATGTATAAGCAATAGTATCGCTAGTGCCTTAGATATAGAGTTAACAGATGATGAATTATTAAACGAAGAAGCTTTAAAAACAATATATGCATTAATAAAATTAACAAAAGATAAAGTTATAAGCAGAATGAAGGATAGATCTAGTAAACAGTCACCACCCAATAAAATCAATTTACAAAAATGCTATTCTGAGAATAAAGTTTATGATGAGTCAGATGTAGGGAACTATTCATCCCAAGAAACTACGCCACAAAAAAGGAATTTGCAAAAATTTAATACATGGCGTGGACAGATACCGCACAGTAGGACAAAACGACGCCCTTTGAGCCTAAGCATTCCTACAGACATTGACCTGCCTGAAGATTATCTGAACGTTAACGAGGTTTTACTGAAGAAATCGTCACTAAAATCTATACAATCTTCATTGAATAGCTTGGATAAGTCTGTGAAGAGTGGTTCCTCGAAAAATGTAGCATTACCACGGAATTTTGGGTTCAGTAGGCGATGGCTGGGTCCAGTTAGGTACCCAGTGACACCATGTAAGAACAGCAATGTGGAGACTGAAGCGAGTGCAATAGTTGATGACAACGTGACACGGAGACACTTTGTCTACGGCGCCGGGGACTCTGATGAAGACCAGATATTTTTGTAAATTGTTAACTGTACCTATTATTCGATAAACACTTGAGTATACCTACTTAAGTTTAAATTGCAAATGTCTATGTTTACACATTATTATAACAAATATAATATTTTTTTTATGTTTTTATACTTAGTACGACAACTTTATTAAATGCTACATTTACATACCTACTACATCATACCAATACGTATAGTATTTTTTTATTTTTTCTTGTTATGGTCGTGTCCGATCCCTTTGGACAATAAACCTGAGATACGTACCAAGGTATTTTTTTAAAAATTTGAATTAGTTCAGGTTTGTCACGTTTTTTACTTTATTATTTAGATTATGTTTTAGGTAGGTAAATACCAACTACATGAAAATCTGTTTACGACAAAGATAAAGATCGTGAAAATATTAGAATCACACCATACTCGTGCGAAGTCATTATTTTAATAGCTTTTGGACAATGAACTCCGCAACACAAGACTGATAAGCTTGTACAGTTATCAGTCGTAAAGAAGTCGTTCAAATTAGTAATTCAAACACGAGTTGCTTGCTACATCAGTGTGTATTATGTAACGTTATTCAGATCCATGGGGACTGGACCGGTTCTATTATGGCCTAGAAAATTCTACAAGTAGATAGTTTGTGCTATTAATAGCTACAGGGAAATATTTTTTTAATTTGTTCGCTACTTTTAAGAGATATCTCGTTCTAACATAGGAAAGAGCGAAAAGTTACATTATTCTAATCCATTTACAAGGGTCCATCCAGGATTAGAAATACTAGTATTCAGATCCATAATGATAATTTCTAGTGTTTTCCCGAAAATAATATACCTACCTTGTGGTAGGTATAACCATAATATTTGGGTAGGATACATAAGATTAGTAAGTGAATATCTATAACATGAAGAAGGTAAAAAGAGATGAGACAATAAATACAAAATAAAAACATTAATATTTATTTAAAATTAACACCTTGCTCGCACTAATCAAGCAAATTAAACTAAATAATTCTAACAAGACAGAGAATTGCCTTACTACATTTGTAACTCAATCAGACTCGAAATAAAAACGGAAAATACACCATTCACTCCACAATTTGTATAAACTCAATCAATCTACAGATATCATTGCAATACCCATAACAGTATAACTACTTTAACAGTACTTTTTACACAATAAATGCATTTGTTAATTCCTATGGTGTCTTACATCATGCCTCCCATGCCACCCATACCACCCATGCCACCCATGCCTCCTCCCATGCCGGCCATGGGGTTGGCTTCCTTTTCTTGTGGCATGTCGCAGATCACGGCTTCAGCGGTCGTCAGCAGCGACGCGACTCCACTGGCGTCAGTCAGCGCCGTCCTCACGACCTTCGTCGGGTCGATAATTCCCTTCTCAATCATGTTCACATATTCGTTGTTCAGAGCATCGTAGCCAAACTCTGGGCCCAAGTCTTCAACTTTAGCTACGACTACTGATCCATCGATGCCAGCATTGCGCGCGATCGTCATGCATGGCATTCTGAGGGCCTTCATGATAATCTCAACTCCTGTTGCTTGATCAATGTTTGCTGTTTTCAGCTGCGCAAGGACAGGGATACACCTGAGAAGGGCAGAGCCACCTCCAGGAACAATGCCTTCCTCAACAGCAGCACGGGTGGCATTCAGTGCATCATTGACTCTGTCTTTCTTCTCGTTAACCTCAACCTCACTGGACCCACCAACATGCAAGACAGCAACACCAGAAGCTAGTCTAGCAAGACGCTCTTGCAGTTTCTCCTTCTCATACTCAGAGTTTGTCTCCTGAATCTGGTCACGGATCTGTTCTGCTCTCCTGTCAATGTCAGGCTTCTTACCCTTACCCTTCAGCAACAGCGTGTCATCCTTGGTGATGATAACCTCACCCACTTGACCGAAGTCTGATGCCTGAACATCCTCCAACTTGATGAGGTTAGCATCATCTCCAAAGACAACACCACCTGTGGCAATAGCCATGTCACTGAGGGTGGATTTACGGTTGTCACCAAATCCGGGGGCCTTAACAGCAGCTACTTGAAGACCAATCTTGAGCCTGTTGACTACCAGTGTAGAGAGAGCCTCACCATCTACATCTTCAGCAACAATGACAAGGGGCTTCCTCTGCTGGTTGGCTAACTCCAAGGCAGGGATAATAGTCTGCACATTGCTGATCTTTTTCTCCGAGAACAGGACTAGAGCATCCTGGAACTCCACTTTGGCACCCTTAGATGAGTTGATGAAATATGGTGAAATGTAACCTCTGTCGAATTTCATACCTTCGATGATTTCCAGCTCGTCGGTGAGGGTTTTACCGTCCTTGACTGTGATCACGCCATCCCTGCCGACCTTCTTCATGGCATCAGCGATGAGCTGGCCGATAGCCGTGTCACCGTTAGCAGAGATAGTGGCCACCTGCGCGATCTCCTCGGGCGTAGTCACGGGCTTGGACATGCTCTTCAACTTGTCCTTGACAGACTCCACGGCCAGCATAACCCCTCGTCTGATCTCAATCGGATTGGCACCCTTTGAAATTTTCTCGAAACCCTCCTTGGCGATAGCCCTAGCTAGGACCGTGGCTGTAGTGGTGCCGTCTCCGGCTTCCTCATTTGTGTTGTTCGCCACATTTTGAACCAACTTAGCGCCAATGTTCTGGAACTTGTCTTTGAGCTCGACCCCCTTAGCGACTGTCACACCGTCTTTTGTAATCTTCGGTGAGCCCCAAGACTGCTCTAATATGACATTTCTGCCCTTTGGACCCATTGTAACTGCAACGGCGTCGGCGAGGATATCTACGCCCTGAAGCATGAGAGCTCTTACATCAGCCCCAAACCGCACATCTTTAGCGTAAAATCTTGAAAGTTGGTGAGCTTTATGGAATGAGACGGATTGACGAACGACACGCGGTAATCGCAGCATTTTCGTATTTATTGGAGATAGTATTTCAAATGAGATCCAAACCTTTATTCTCGAAAATTCTCACCGGGATCGCAAAACGTGATCTTCCGCCGGTTGTAGGTTATGAAATACTAATGCGATAAGGTTGTTCGAAGCAAGAGAATCGATATCGGCATGTTTTTATTCTTGTCGATACTGACGATTAAATTATGTGAGAAGTTATAATTGTAAACATATCTAATATCGGTTGTTTTCATTAAATATCATAGCCTTAATACTCGATAAAATAACGATTTCTACGCCATAATAAGAAAGAGGACCGCATCTATGGCAGGCCGCCTGCACGGCACAGCCACTAATAGTCTCCTGAGCGTGTTCTCAGATCGGTGGGACGCCCCTCTGCTGCGTCACTGGGTAACGACGCATACCAGTTGTAAGATAGGTAGCCTTTTTTCTAACATTATTTATTAATTTATCTTGTATACTAACACTATGGACTCAGGTGTGAAATAAAGAATTTGAATATTGTTGTGACCTTGAAACTGTTCAGTCTATTATCTCGAATAATACACATCCTACCAGCTTTAGACAAAACGCATTGTTAGTCTAGATGTACTCCATCGAATAAGTTATGATAGATCTCGAAAATGGAATGTTCGAAATCGTAGGTATGTAGGTATAAGGTGAACGCCCTTGCGTTATCGGCGCGACGGCGGCGGCGAATACCTACTCGCGAACGAATACAATGGAAAGCCGAAAAATGGGTCTCGAGACCATTCGATTGCGATATTAGAAGATATTATTACCTACATACCTACCGAGAATGTTCAGAAAAACACCAGCTCGCATCTTTATTCGATATATAAGGAGTCGACGACGGGCAGCGAGTTAGTTACTTCTTGGAAGCGACAATGTACGGAACTTAAGTAAGCGAACGAATAGTGATATACCAGTGACCTAGGCGATTATATTGGAATATAGTGCGACTGCTAAGTGATTCGGAACATTCGGTTTGTTGTGAGTAACTAGTGATAGTAAACTAGTGTAGTACTCTGTATTTGTCAAGTTTGTGGAGAGCGAATTAAACCCTTTTTACACGTTTAACGGCATTAATTGTACCTACCCCTAGTACGTGTACGTAACAATATGATATATAGTTATGTAATAAATATATTTATAATATTACATACAATATGCTATATCGCTAACTCACCGTGAGGAAAGAGTTTAAATCCGTGTGTATCGATGATTACATCGAACTCGATATTCCCAGTTTTATAGTGAACAGTGCACATCACTAAAAATAATTAAAAAAATAATAGACCTGAAACTCTCTGCCTGAATATGACAAATTTATGGTACGTTACTGCTTTAGTCTGGTATTTCTGTTGTATCTCTTTTACTCATACATTGTGGTTATGAAATTGTCGATACTTCATCCTTGTCTTTCATAATGTTGCCAGTACCTCGATGAAGGTTTGTTTCAAGAAGATTTCATATTCTTGGTTGGTTTAGTTTATTAGTAACTTTATAACAACCCTGTGAAGGCAAGTTCTATTTATTTATTGTGCCGAGGACACGCAGAGGAAAAATATCCTCTTGCCTCATGGACAAGAATATTATATAATTTATAGTGCTCATGGAACTTCTGTATACATATATATAACGTGGTACCTATATAGATATATATTTTCGATTTTAGGTATATATTTTTTAGTCTGTGCTGTTGTTTATGAATGTCTGTGGCTTTTTGTAAATTTTTGACAGGCCGCCATACGGCAAGCACGGAATGTCATCTTTTTGGCATTTATTTCATTCCATTTCTTGTTCTCGTCGATCAGTCAGCTGGAGGTTGTGGACACGTTTTGAAATTAGTTACCAACAAAAACATGCGTTTATAAAATTTGTGATAATTCTACTAAACTATACGTTGGTTGCCTTTTTAAAATTTCGCGGGAATATATATTTTAGAGTAATATCGATATTACATAATGGATATAACCAGGTGAGATACTTTTCCTCATATTACCAACTTCCTCAGGTAGTGGCAATTTGCTTGAACCGTACATGTGTGAGATGATACACCGCGTAAATTACAACATCTTTATTTTTGTTGGTGATTCGGAAACAAACTTTTTACTTCATTTGTCGGCAACCTATAAAATTTTTATTATTTTAGTATTTAGAGTAGTGTATATTGGTGATAATTATTATATATGCTTACCTATTAGGTATGTGTCTGTCGAAGATGTGATTAAAAATAAGGAACATTTTAAAATTAGTACACTATTGGACAACATACTGTATGTTTACTTTACACTTATAGAAATACCTATAATATTATTTAAAATATTATAATATTATTTACTTTAAATTAAACTGAATTAAGAAATGTACCTACCATTAGAATATATTCATTAGGACAGAGTGCATTAAAATAAGAGCTTTTACAAGCACTTACCAAGCCCAGACTTGCTTTGCTTAATTATTTTTTACAGTTAATATAAATATTGCTCTACCAGTAAATAAAACCCAAGATCTCGTTTTTGTGTTGATGATAAGTTTTTTATCAACAAGTGATTTATTGCTGATTTTTATTTACTCCTTGTTTTATTCCTAGCTTGAGTCCTTTTGCAGAGCCAAGATCAGTCCTCCCTCCTTGCATCGGTCTATGGTATTTTTACGAGTGTAAATCCTAAGTCCTATTTTTTATTCTTATTAAATAGCCCGCTAGAATAGAAAGCATTGTCTAACTCTATTCATACTCTCATTTCATGTAGGTTTCTAAGAAGTCAACACTAGCCACCCACCATCTTATAATATGTATATTATGGAAACAATTTGTTAAAACTGTATAATCCATATGATCTTAGGGGCTTCACTCACTCGCCCTAGCAGCGCGACGCGTCTAGGTTTTCTTCAGGTATATATAGCAGTGGTGTCATCTAGAGACTGAGGTGCGAAATGAGGAGTCCTTTTTTTGCCTGCCGTCGCTATTTGGTGATTTGCGAAGGGTAGCTGAAAATTTTGTGAAAGAAAGCAAAACCTGGCGGCGCCTCTCCTCTATTAAAAAATACGTCACGACGTCGCGACACTAGTGTGAGCGAGGCCCCTTAAAATCTAATTCAATACTCTATTCTTATATTAGTACATACTCTTAAATATTATGTGGCGTCCCACCATGCACTTGAGCTTGAGATACAGTAAAATAGACTTTATGATTGTCAACTATTTGTAGTTATGTGACATAGATGTGTATGCCAATTAATATAGTTCTTGTAATTAGTTTCATACAATCTATACAAATAAATAAAATTGGAGTGTCTGTAATATCAAAATAACAACGCGATTTTGACTTTCACTGGTAGATAGCTGTTGTTATAAGCAGTAACTTAGGCTACTTTTATTTTAGAAAAATAAAATTTTAAAAAATGGCTCATGTCGCGGGCTCAGAACGCGGGAGCGGGCTTTTTTTTAAGTTAAATTACACGCGGACGAAGACGCGAAAACGCCCGCTCCCGTGTTCTGAGCCCGCGCGGCAGGACCCCATTTTTTAATATTTTGTTTTGTAAAATAAAAGTAGTCTAAGTTACTGCTTATAACATCAGCTATCTACCAGTGAAATTCCGTCAAAATCGGTCCAGCCGTTTCGGAGATACTCTTTGATTTCATGTGTTTTTAATTTTTTACGCAGAACCCTAATTGTTTTTTTAAAATTACAGTAGCCTAAGTTACTCCCTATAACATTAGCTATCTGCCAGTGAAAGTCCCGTCAAAATCGGTCCAGCCGTTTCGGAGATTACCCGGAACAAACACACAGACAGACAGACAAAAAAAAATTACATTGCCTTTTTACTACAGGTGTCGTATGTACTTTCATATGCATTTAGTGAAAAGGTGTTATTTTGATATTACAAACAGACACTCCAATTTTATTTATTTGTATAGATGGATGGAATTATTTGCATAACTGTGGTAGGTTAGTTTGCACTAATGGAAGTATAGATACAACATGACATTTCATTTGATTTCTGGCCTTTACCCTCCACTTTGGACTAAAGACGCCCTCCATTTTCCACTTAGTCCTGTCTGTTGCTACCCAGAAACTAACCCCTCAAGTAGGAATCCAACTCGATCTGCCGTCATTACAAATCTGTGTCATTGATCAGTTCAAACAAGGGGTAAGATGGTCTACCACACAACACAATACAATGTTTTTATATTTTTCTAGCTCGTTAGTGGCTCAGGAGGGTCTCTTGGTGGGCATTGGGAACCCATTGCTGGACATCTCGGCCATAGTAGATGAGGCATTGCTCCAGAAGTATGGGATGAAGCCTGACGATGCCATCCTGGCGGAGGAGAAGCACGTGCCTTTGTACCGGGAGCTGGTGGAAAAGTAAGTGAAGGATGTGACAGCCTTTTCGTATTTGCCGCGGTCTGGGTGTTAGGATTTTCCCAATCCATTGTATAGAAGTGTTGCTTGGAAATCCGAAAGCCTCCAACGAATAACATGTACATCATATCGTTTCACATATTGCAGCTGTTTAAGTATTCCGTAAAAGCTTATAAAAATTAAATTGTTACTTTTATTGTAGTCACGAATGTGAATATCGAAAAAGCTTAGTTTTACATAGTCGTGTTTGTTGCGTTCGCGAATAAATGTTAGATTTTCAGCTTCAATGCGGAGTTCATAGCCGGCGGCAGCGTGCAGAACTCGCTGCGAGTCGCGCAATGGATCCTCAAGAAGCCGCACGTCTGCACCTATTTCGGGTGTGTGGGGGACGACGACTACGCGAAGATACTGCGCGAGAGAGCCGTGTAAGTGAAAAACACTTAATTAGTGACAAAAAAGTCCTCAACGCAAGTCGAATTTGAAAGCTGCTGTCTTTGTAAACATAGGTATCGATCAACTCACTAGGCGATTATATCAATATCTGTTTAGTCAATCCTTATCGCTCTATTTTAACCGCGAGCAGAGGCGACTGGCATGCCATGTACAACATGCAATACTTATCGCTCAAGACCTAGATAGTGTCAATCAAGTTGTATTGCTGAATTCGCTGAAATACTTACCATCTTGTTTATCTTAAGTGCGTACTATCTACGAATTTAGCTGAAGGCCATATTAAATCCTAATGTTTACTGAGATACACCTATTTACAGTAGTAGCTATAGTAATGTTAGCGTTAGTTCCGTAGCGTTAACAAATATTCGAAGTTTATATAATGAGAGTAACCATTGAGTTTCTTGGCGGATCTTCTCAGTGGAAGCAGCATTCCGAACCGGTGGTAGATTCTGAATATTCATAAATGCTTTGTTGGTGTACATGAATAAAATCAATTTTGAGTTTTGAGAATATATGGGTGGATTATTTATTTACCTTAATAGTCCATTCATTTTGCTAATGTAGAAGAATATTAATAGACATTCCTAGGGGCTTAAAATTGTTTGCGTAGACCAAAGCCAAATTAATACGTAGATAAGATAGATGAAGCTCGTAGTTTATTACTTATACTGATTCAAAAATACCTAATTAAAAATGTGTCGGAATAGATTATAATAAAAGTATAACAGCCGCCCGATAGAAATGGAGTTAGTTGACATTGCGTCTCTTTTCTTATCATAGGTCTTTATCAGATCAGGCCGTGTGGAACGGGGTGAACAGATAATTACGTAAGTCGGGTCGCGATATATGTATAATTGCCCTTACCGAAAGCGAACGCCATTTTATCTCACCAGTCGTATCACACGGTTGATCCTAGTGACACCGTATTCATGAGTAATATTGAATGGAATTATTGAGTAATATGTACCTAACTATCAATGATGTTTTAAAATAGAACTGGCTGAAAATTATACACTTGCGACCGCTTGATTTTCGTCGTGGCAAATATCGGATATTCATTTTTCAGGGATCGCCTCTATTACAAGCATTGCTTGTACTTACAGTTTGGTGGGTTAGATTGGCGATATTATTTTTTTTAGCTTTACAACCCTAGATAGCCAGTGATTACCATTAATCCCCAGATTAACAAAGTGGGGCATGAAATGTATGACGAATCATCAATGTGGAACGAGAATTGCATAGTATTGATAACTATTGGTAATTCTAAAACACAAATTATATTTATGGATGGTATAATAGGTAGGTATGACATTTGACACTCGCTCGTATATTGTTTATTTGTAAAGATTACCAGCATTGTGAGTTTATCACATTACTAGTATTCCAATTACCCTTCGAGCTAAGCTAATTTGTGTTAGGAGTGGGCTCACGTCAATAGTTGTATGGACAAAATGGGGATTGAATCCGGAACCACTCAGCTACGAGGGCGGCCCCTCTAACCATCAGACTATTGACGCCTTATATCTCAAACTAGCGACCCGCCCCGCCTTCGCACGGGTATTTTTTATCAGTGTTTCTCTACTATATTATGCACTAGCTGAGCCCGCGACTTCGTCTGCGTGGAAATTAACTGAACAAAAAAGCCTGCTCCCGCGTTCTTAGCCCGCGCGACAGGACAATTTTTTTTTTTTTTCTAAAATAAAACTTGCCTAAGTTATTGCTTAGGTGTTATTTTGATATTACAAACAGACACTCCAATTTTAAAACCTTCATCTTGAATCACTCTATCTATTAAAAAATCAAGACGCATCAAAATCCGTTGCGTGGTTTTAAAGATCAAGCATACATAGGGACAGACAGTTCGAAGCGACTATGTTTTATACTATGTAGTGATACGTCAGCTAGGGTTAGTTAGTTACATAATGGTGTCCCGGGCCGGTTCTCCAGCGCCGAAGGCGTGACGGTCCACTACCAAGTGACGAGCGCGGCGCCGACCGGCACGTGCGCCGTGCTGGTGACGGGCACGCACCGCTCGCTGTGCGCCAACCTCGCCGCCGCGGAGAAGTTCACACCCGACCACCTCGCCAAGGAGGAGTGCAAGAGGAGCATTGAGAATGCCAAGTTCTTTTACGCTTCTGTGAGTTATCTATGCTCCACAGCTACACACACACACACACATTTTATTCTCCTCTCCCTTATCTGGGATCGTATAGTTGTAAGCGTGTAGCTGTTAACCTTAATGTGATCGTTATTCGTACCTTGTGTGATTTGAGAGGATGTTAATACCCTCAAAACGAGGATGATTCAGGCCATAATCCAACGTTGGCCCAGTGCGAGTCGGCGGATTACACATGTCTTTTGAAAATTGGTTAGATCTTCTAAGACATGCAGGGCTTCTCACGATGTTTTACTTTACCGTAAGCGAGTGATAATCATATAGAAATTATGATTCGCACATAGATATCGACAATCCCAGAGGTGCGAGCCGGGTTTTGAATCCAGGACCTGGTGCCCGCAAGACGCGTGCTTAACCAATCGGCTATCACTGCTTACGAGAACACGTTAAGTTGTCAAAATCATATTAATATCGGCGATATAACCATAGAGGTGGGGAGCCCAGGCTCTCATACAAGTGGAAATTTCGCCCCGCTAGAAAGAGAGAGGAGATGAAGGCCGTGTACCATTCTCCCTCTATTGGCGCATGCGCCGAGGCCGCGTAGTTTCATTTAAAGCAAAGCGCGCGTCTGCGCATGCGCCAATATAGAGAGAAAGGTACCCGGCTTTCATCTCCTCTCTTTCTGCTACGGCGACACTCAGCGCCGTCTTCCCTTCTCTATTCTTATAGCTCTATGGATACAACTCCTTTAGCAGTATGCCTTCAGGTTTCCCTTCGTGTTTTCACATGAAGTATGTTCGCTTCCAGGGTTTCTTCGTGACGGTGTCCCCGGAGTCGCTCCTGCAGCTGATGGTGCACGCGCACGCGCGCGGCCTCCCCTTCGTCATGAACCTCAGCGCGCCGTTCGTCTCGCAGTTCTACAAGGACACCCTGAAGAAACTCATCCCCTATGTCGACGTGCTGTTCGGCAATGAATCGGTGAGACGGAGAAATTCACACGTAAACACTGTCAGTTATTTCGTCAGGTTTAGACGACCGCTTGGCGCAGTGGTTCGAGCGTAGGCCGCTCGGCTCACTGCACATGGTGGTTGCGGGTTCGATACCCGCTAGGGTAAATTTCGGTAATAGCCTTTTCGTAATTTGCCCTGGTCTGGGTGTCACTGGGATCGCCCCCAGCCCATTGGACGGTACCCATAGTACAAGCGTTGCTTAGTTTGGGCCCATACAGTTGGTGTGTTTGTCTAGCGATATTTATTTTATTATTTACTAGCTGAGCCCGCTTCTTCGTCTGCGTGGAATTTAACTTAACAAAAAAGCCCGCTCCCGCGTTCTGAGCCCGCGCGACAGGAGCCATTTTCTCAAATTTTGTTTTTCTAAAATAAAAGTAGCCTAAGTTACTGCTTATAACATCAGCTATCTACCAGTGAAAGTCCCGTCAAAATCGGTCCAGCCGTTTCGGAGATACTCTTTGATTTAATGAATTTTAATTTTTTTACGCGGAAACCTAATTGTTTTTCTAAAATTAAAGTAGCCTAAGTTACTCCTTAAAGCATCAGCTATCTGCCAGTGAAAGTCCCGACAAAATCGGTCCAGCCGTTTCGGAGATTACCCGGAACAAACACACAGACAGACAATTTGTTTTTAAATCGCGTTTTTGTTATAGGTGTCGTATGTACTTTCATATGCATTTAGTGAAAAGGTGTTATTTTGTAATTACAAACAGACCCTCCAATTTTATTTATTTGTGTTTTTCTTATAGCTTTGTCCCTCTCTCCAGGGCGTTAGACCGGTTTGTGTGCTCGCAAACGAGTGACGACACGCCTGTGTTACGCAGTTGTTTTTACTGACTGGGCACAGGCCTCCCAACATACCTACTTTACCTGCGAGATTATAGGCATTTCTTTGTGTAACTTAACTCTGACAGATATCAGAGCGTACCGCTGACAGAGTGTTTTGTTGCTACATCAGTTCAAATCTACATACAACAGTATTAATTAACCCAGAACGAAACTTACTAGACATTATAATCTTATCTTCTCATGCAACTCTATTCCCTATTTCCAGGAAGCTGAGGCCTTCGCGGAGGCATTCGAGATACAAGGTAAGAATCTACAAGACATTGCCGTCAAAATGGCTGCTTTCGACAAAGTCAACCCGGACCGTCAACGCGTGGTGGTCCTCACTCAGGGCTCCGAGCCGGTGATATTGGTAGAAAACGGCGCCGTAACTTTGGTACCAGTCACTAAGTTATCCAGAGAACAGATCGTTGACACGAACGGTGCTGGGGACGCATTCGCCGGTGGCTTCCTGAGTCAGATGGTGCTCGGCGCGCCGTACGTTACGTGTGTGAAATGCGGAATATACACGGCCACGCATATTATACAGCATTCTGGGTGCACGTTCAGCGGTCCCAGTGATTTTAAGGCCAGCTAAAAGTTGTCTTGGTTTGATTATGTGAAGGGTTTTCGGGTGAACACGCGATGGTCTTATCTGTAGTGAGCAATTTTCTTTTGAGCCTTTTTTCTAATGTAAATAAAATATTGGTTATCCCTTTTAACTAATGTGAGTAATTCGGTCTGAATAAACTAGTTTCTAATTAAGAATATTGTCATGCAATATAAAATCTATTTTGTTTATATGCCCATAAGCTTTTAAAATGCGAATATGTATGTATAAATTTATGTATACGAGGTAATATACATAAAAATTGAATTGATATTTCATGAAATGCTCAGCTATTAGACATTTTTACAAATGCAGTGTAATCGGTAATCGCGCGTGTGAAACTGAAAAGCGTTTGCATAGGCGTTTGAATGTACGCAGCCAAGCAATCATGTACATAATAACTAGTATGTCATGTACTAGTGACGACGCACAATGTTATGATTAAATAGTAATTTTTCTTTGTTATTTTGTCCAAAGACGTTTGACGAAATGTAGATAATTTTTTATCGAATTGAAACTGCGATCTATTACCCTCGAATCATTTTATATTAATTGTTTTCCACCATTCCACTATAGTAGTTTGTAAAGACTCTTGGCAGATGGGGACGTAAAGCAATACGCTATTAGATACACCTGACATAATCTATTAGAACTATGACCAAAAATGTATTTTTTATTTATTGTTCTATGACCACATCTACCTAGTCTTATCGTTTACTGTACCTAATATAATAGATTAGTCTAGATAACAGTACAAAATGTAATTATATGAATAGATCTGAATTCAAATATGATATGTAAATCAATTTGAAGAGGAAATATAAATAAAGTTTAGTACATAAGGGCTGTGTAACAATCTTAACATATCTGCCCCAATAACATGATATAATATGTATGGCAATGATTATATCCAAAGTAAAAATGCGAAAACTATGTGTCTTCAATATATTTTCACCTTTCAAAGATTTTCACACATTGAGGGATATTTTATTGCCCATATACAAAGTTGTATTGCCTATTGCCAAGTGGACAGAAAACTCTTATTTCCTAATTATTTTTAGAAGACCAACTTACAATGTAAGTTTTAACTTTTTATTCAAGTATCTTAGTTACTTCAATAAATTCTTAATAGTTTTGGCTTAAACTATAACACAAGAACAATATGACACATTCAATTACATAACAAACAAAACATGTCTTAAATTTCTTATAATAGGAATGTAAGAACATTTTATAAGAATATAAAAATAAATAGGTACTTACATTCACACAATTTGAAAAAGGTGTCATACAAATTTTAATTTGTTTACCTATAACTAAAATGGTTTTGTAATAAAAACTAGAAAATGTTCAGAGGTCTGGTTTTTTGGCAATTTCATAATGTATATATTGAAGTTTCATTTTTTTCATATGATTATTTTGGCTCTTTTCAGTTTAATCCCTAAGTAGGTACCTATTAAAAGATAATATATTTTTAACATAATAAAATCTGAAGTTAGTCAACATTTATCTCAATGCAGTCAAACACTGTAAACTTAATCTAAGTACATAAAAATCTATTAGGAACATTTTTGATTAAATTAGTAACATGTTCTTAAAATTATGTTCAACATAATCATGACCTAACAAAACAGATTGTTTTTAAACACAATAATATAATGAACTATATGTATCTCCCAATCGGGAACTCTTTCCTCTTCATCACCCAACAGTGGCATACATCTGTATAACTCTAATATTATAATCTCCATGGCCTGATACCGTTTTGTAATACTCCTTGTTCGTCTTTTACAGCACACCTTACATGTGCAGATGACATAGGCCGGTTTTGGTATAGTTCTGATCTTTGGTGCCCTATAAATTGTACATAAAATGTGATGTAAGTACTTATGTTTGCAATTGTTGTGAAATTAAAGTGTTTTATTATCATATTGCAGTTTCATTTCAAAGTTATAAAGATGTTGGACATAGATAGGACCTCAATAGTAAATATCAATCCTGTGATAGGTAGGTACTCTAAATTATTAGTCTCGAAATAATTAAATTTACTTACCGCATTTTTGCGAATAAATCCAATAATTGGAGGTAAAACGAAACTAAGTTTTAAATGTTGGTGTCAAATTTCAACATCAAACTTTCTGAACCAACTTGCGTTTTCATATTAGTTTATTTAAAATCAACGTTTACTAATTACTATGTTACTGAAAACTTTTAATAGATACTAATGAAACACTTCTACGATTTGTGTAAGTTTTTAAAATTTAAAGAAAGCAACTAGCAAACCGCGCAATTTTCATGTAGGTATTTCCATAGATTAAGTACGTCCATCATCCATAGCCAAAAGAGAATATATCATTCAGCAAGAGAGAGAGAGAGAAATTACAAATTGACAAAAGCTATTTATATCTGTGTATTTTACATCTATATCTATACAAATAAATAAAATTGGAGTGTCTGTTTGTAATATCAAAATAACACCTTTTCACTTAATTCATATGAAAGTACACACGACACCTAAAACAAAAACGCCGTTTAAAAATTTACTGTCTGTCTGTATGTTTGTTCCGGCTAATCTCCGACACGGCTGGACCGATTTTGACGGGACTTTCACTGGCAGATAGCTGATGTTATAAGGAGTAACTTAGGTTACTTTAATTTTAGAAAACAATTAGGGTTCCGCGTAAAAAAATAAAAACAGATGACATCAAAGAGTATCTCCGTAACGGCTGGATCGATTTTGACGGGACTTTCACTGACAGATAGCTGATGTTATAAGCAGTAACTTAGGCTACTCTTATTATAGAAAAACAAGAACGCGAGAGTGGTAGCGGTTAAGTTTAATTCCACGGGGATGAAGTCGCAGGCTCAGCTAGTCACAAATATAAAAATAAAAATGATCAAAAAACAAACGAATAACTTCACAAAAATTTTGAAACCATAAAGACGAAAACAATTAGGGTTCCGCGTAAAAAAATAAAAACACATGACATCAAAGAGTATCTCCGTAACGGCTGGATCGATTTTGACGGGACTTTCACTGACAGATAGCTGATGTTATAAGCAGTAACTTAGGCTACTCTTATTTTAGAAAAAACAAGAACGTGAGAGTGGTAGCGGTTAAGTTTAATTCCACGCGGATGAAGTCGCAGGCTCAGCTAGTCACAAATATAAAAATAAAAATGATCAAAAAACAAACGAATAACTTCACAAAAATTTTGAAACCATAAAGACGATATACCACATATTTAGATTTACATCTATATCTGTGCGATATACCAATTATTACGTGAAATTATGATATATCGATATTTTTTGCCCAAGCCTAAATCATAGATAAAAAATTAATAAGAATGGCAATACAGACAGGATATGAAATATATTTTTAATCAGGGCAATACTATTGATAGCCATTTTGAAGAGTCTTTGTTGGTGTTTTGTGAATGTTTTCAAGTAAATTTTGTATTATTTCTATGATATGAAAGTGTTTTCAATACATAATATTTATTGTCATAATTAAACATTATATTGGGATACAACACAATAGCGAGTTGTCTGATTGCTGTATGCATATAGTGAAAATAAAAACCGGAATGAACACGACCGTATTTTAGTTTTGTAAAAAAAATTTCGTCTAATAAACATATTTACTGTGACAGTGGAACACTTTCTTTCAGCAAATATCGTTAATAAGTTCGGTCGAATCATTGAAACGGTCGTTATTATTTACGTCGCGTGTTTTGTTCACTACGTAAAATTTAGATCGCCACAAGATGGCGGCCGTCGAATGCTCGCTCCGCCAAAACCCGCTCGCGGGGTCCGATGTGTCATCGGATCGCGAGGGCTTCTGTGACATGCTGTAAACCGGCGTCTCGCGCGGCCGACATCACCGGCCTCATTCGGCGGGGTTCCATTTCGTAAAATGGAATTTCGCTCGAGGCGCCAAAATGCGACGGGTGTTGACATAAATGCAATACCGTACCGTTACTCAGGCGGCTGTACGTAATACCTAATCATCGACGAAGATGTCCGAGCCGGACGACGTCGACAAAGACGTGTGGAAGCGATGGTTCCTAGAAGCGATACACAAGATACGCTCACAGAAACAGCGGCCGAGCGTGGAGCGAATATGTCACGCTATCAGACAGCATCACAACTATCACGAGGACGTGGTTTCGGAGCGTCTGGAGCGGGCGGTGCGCGAGGGAGCCGTAGTGAAAGTGTATAACAAGGGTCAGAGCTCGTATAAGGATCCGGGCGGGCTCCAAAGCAAGACTCTGAGGTTAGCGCCCGATGTGGACGTTTCGCGGGCAGTGGCAAAGGCTGTGCGCGAGTTAGGAGAGCGTGACGGCTCTACGTTGAAGACTATTGAGAGACATTTGCACCAAGCATACCAAGTGACAGTGGAACCTGATGTGGACGTGCGCGGCGTGCTTAGGGCGGGGGCGAAGCGCGCCGTGGCGAGGGGTCTGCTCACGCACCATGCGGGGGCTTACAAGGCCACAAACAGACCTCTTACCACATCTTCAGAGAGAAATTCAAAGGCGAGGAAGCATTTACAGGAGTCCCCCGAGAAGGTATGTTTTTAAATGGATTAGCATACTTGTAGATATTGTAATCAAGTGAAATATGCAGGTTGAAAGTTGTTATCAGAATGTCTGTTTTGTTGTGAAGTTTGTAAACAACAAGTAAACAATAACAATGCTGATAATGTCTAGAGATCTAATTGGTGGATGTTTATCTAATTGCTAAATAATGTTGGGATACAAGTTTAATAAAAGTAGTCAAGTCTAGGCTAAAAGGGTGGTGGTGCTAACATCCCTCTTATGTGTGAAGGGAGTTCAGATATTATTGATGCAGGTTACTTGTAAGAGATTATTATGAGAATCCTCATAGAAATTCGAAAATGTTAGTAGAATGTGAACCCAAAATTAGGTAATATTTCAACTTAAAGTTTAGGAAACTTGTCCAACAATTATGTTTACACTTGTAACTGTACATACTTAATTTGTCACTACTAAAAATAGCCATCTTTTTTTACATTACAGCAATGTAAAAGTGGATAATTTTCTTCCAATGCCTCCTAGTCTTTAATTTTCAATTAAATTTGTACGGGTTTCTTTTAAAGAAACAAGGGTCAAACCTCAGTGTCATCATTGGACACCAATGTCGATTCTGACTTACAGAAGTAACAGTGGTGGGAATACATGGCAAGACTAGACATGAGAAATATGGTAATGGATGCAAAATTTGGGTGTACAGAATTAGGGCCATTGTAATTACATTATGGCCCAATGTTAATTCCCTACCCCATTATTAAAGTTATTCTATATTTAGTTACTGATTCGAATCTCGGCTTACTACATGAGGGTGAGGGCTGCCCTTCCATATGCACCATAGATACATATTATCACGTGTTATGTCTATTTATAAACCACTTCCATATTTGGAAAATAAGACCATGTTCTATGAAAACTAATAAGGTCTGATTTCAATTGAATTAATAAGAGTTAATAAGATTATACATATTGATGAGTATTGGATTGAATTACTTAAGTTAAATTGGCACAAGTTTTCTGTAAGTTAACTTGTGAATCTATCTTGTTACTATACTTGCTGTATAGTTGTACAAGCTTGTATATTTGCTGTCCTATTAGCCTATTTCAACCAATTGCTGGACAATAATCACTCACAAATTATGGCAGTGATTCATTGTCAATTCTTGTGTTTACTTATTAATATATCACAATAATATTGAGATGGAGGCGAGATTGAGTATTGAGATGTCTTTTTGTACTGGAATTGCATAAGAATGACGTCTCGTAAGATCACTCTCAGACTTGAGATTGATTTATTAATATGGGCTTGAAAGAAACAGTTATTCAAACAACACCTACACATAGAATTGTAAGATCCTACTTCCTACTAATATTATAAATGCGAAAGTTTGTGAGTGTAGATGTATGTTTGTTACTCCTTCACGCAAAAACGACAATGGATTTGGATGAAATTTGGAACACACATAGTTTATAACCTGGATTAACACATAGAATACTTGACTTAAGTCTAAGCGGACAAAGTAGTCTTTCAATAAAACTTACAATATTTCATGTAAACAAACATCTGAAAATCAGTCACTGTCATTGTCTATAGTATAAATTGAAAATTTGAAGACAATACCTGTGTCCCTATAGATCTGAATACTATAATAAAAGCAATGATATATATATATATTGTTTTAAAGATCACAGTCATTCATGACTAATAATACATTTGGTTCAATTGTGAGGTTGATAACCTGGCAAATAACGTTCAAGGTTTTATAAACTTATGACAAAAACATTTTTTCTACTTACTACCTCTCAGTTTTGCATACTTGTGTTTTTTTTAATTGATTCATATCAGGATATCGTGCAGACCACTTGAGTATTGCATTGTTTATTTTTGATAAGGTTCATGTTGAAAAAAGGTGAATTTGTAGGATGTTGTATTTTTTAAAAGTAAAATTCATATTTAGTTTTCAAACAAAATTATTTATTTAAAATTCTTCTAATAATAATTAATACATTAATTTTAGTAGTCTAATAGTATTCCTTTCAAGAGAGATAGATATGGACATATTTCTAGGGGAAACAGAAAGTCTAATGGTGGGTGACTCATAATTTTGGTTACTGAAAAATATAGTGAAGTATTTCCCTGAGTCATACAGTAACAGTTTTCTCAGAAGTTTTTTGAGATGAGGATGATATGATACATAAAGCTATTTAAAATAAAAATATCCTTATGGCCTAATAAATACTCAAACATTATTCATTATGTAGTTAGTGTTTGTTCTCTTGAATTGTAACATAATTGAGTTCATTAATAATTATTGAAGTATGTCTTAAAATAATTCACCTTATGATTTAGAATTAGATAATACAAAGTAGAGACAAGTACAAAATTCTAAAATAAAGATAATTATAGAAATTAATTTGATATCTTGATTATTTATAATATGAATTACTGTATTTTTTTTATTTTGAATAAACTTTTGTAATGTAACCCTACATTAGCACTGGAAGAAACATGTTCACAAAAGATGTTAGCTTTATTTTATAACACCAATAAATAGTGCCTACAACATTTTTGTGAACTGTATGTTACAGTGAATCAAGAGTTGGTTTAGGAACTATCATGATAATGTATGTGGTACATTGTCACAGAAGCCGAGTCAGGGCGGCGCCGGCGCCGGCGTGGCGGTGTGCGGCGAGTGTCTCGGCACCGACGCCAGGAACCGGCTGGGCGCGGCCGAGGCGCTCATCTGCTGCCACCAGTGCAAGTCCTACGCACACCCCACCTGCCTTAACCTGCTCGAACAAACTACACTCACTGTTATAAAGGTTAGTTCTACAGTGTCTCCTGGTGGGATAGCTAAACAGAAAGTGTAGGCGCTTTTAGGGGGGAAAAATGCCATGCTATGAAATTTTATTAGACAGCAGCAATTTGAAGTTTTGCCTGTTATTTATTTTATTGTCCGATTTCTAATGAAGAATGTGCATACTTAATTTTTATTGCCATTAAATACCGCTCTGGACCAACTCTATGTGATGTAGGGTGGGCAGGTTTATTGATCGTGTGTTGTCCGCAGTCGTCGCGGTGGTCGTGCGGCGAGTGCGCGTGGTGCGCGGTGTGCAGCGCGGCGGGGGCGGCGGCGGGGGAGGGGGCGGGCGGCGAGTGGGCCGCGCGCTGCGCCGCCTGCGCCAGCCACGCGCACGCGCGCTGCGCGCCGCTGCCCTGGCGCTGCCCCGACTGCGCTCACCTACACAACAACAAGCGGTAACACATGCACATTCCGCCCGTCACCGCTACCACCTTTCAATCAATCAGGACGCAGTTAAACCGTCATCTGTTATCGTCCCCCAGGACGCCGACTGCGGGCGCGCCGCGCGGCCGGAAGCCGCGGACGCCGCGGCGGCCGGACTCCGACGACGAGCCCTCAGACGGTAACGCCCCGTGTCCCCCGCCCGAACAGAGAATGTCGCGAGAGAAACAGAAGTTTTTCAGATACTCTGCGTTCAACCTGGTGAAGCGCCGCCGCCGAGACTCGGCCGAGTGGGAGGGCTGGGGCGGGGGCGGCGTGCGCGTCACCAGGGTGCGCCGCCTCGAGCGCCTGGAGCTGCGGCTCGAGCGGCGCCCCGCCTCGCCCGCCTCCACCCGCTCCACTCGCTCCCGCTCCACGCGCTCCACCCGATCCACTCGCTCCACCCGCTCCTCGGCCGAGCCCGCGCTCGAGTCGCCGCCCGAGCCCGCGTCCCCCGCGTCTCCCGCGTCCCCCGACTCACCAGACGCGTCGTCTGACGAGTCGCGCGCGTCGCGCGGTCCGCTCGCGCCCGCTTACGTGACAACTGTGTTCGAGCGGCTGGCCGCTGACTCGGGGCCCGACGGCGTGTGGGGCTTCGCAGCCGAGGCGCAGAAGCAGCGCCCTCTGGAACCCAAAGCGCCGCCGCCGCCGCCGCCGGCACTGGCGACCGCGCCCGCGCCGCGCCCCCAGCCTGCGCTCCGCTGCGCCGCGCGGCGCCGCAGCCGCGGCGGCGAGCGCCTGCTCACCACGCTGTTCGACGGCCTCTCGGAGTTCTACTCGGTGCGCACGGAGTCGCGCTCGCAGTCGCGGCCCCGGGCGGCCCGCGAGTCGCAGGAGGACCGGCAAGTGCTGAAGGAGACGCGGAGCACCTTCCGCCGCTACCAGGCTGCGTTGCGGCACGAGCGCGGCCGGGCGGCGAGCCGCAGCGCGTCGCGGCCGCGGCCCGAGAGCCGGCGCAGTCCGAGCGCGCGTAGAGAGGTAGAGCGCGAGCGGCCGCTAGACAGAGAGCCGCGGCTGTCGGCGTCGCAGCTGGTTAGGACCGCGGCGGCGGGCAAGCATCGGACCGTCTCCGAGGACGCCGAGAAACTGTACCGCGGATTAGCTTTGGCGGGTCGGCAGGGCGGCGTCGCGAGGCCGGTCACCAATCAGACGGGTAAGATCGGTTCGTGAGGTGCGGTGAAAGTGTCGTGGTGGATCTGATCGCTCGCTCTGATTGATGGCCGGCGCTCCGTTGTCGCGTCGTTCGTTTCTCTTCCGAATTCTCCGTTCGGGACGGGTGAGTGAGCCGCGCGCTCACGGTTCGTATCGCAAGCTTCTCCGTCCGGCGCCGAGCGCCGACGCCGACACACCGTCACTCGGGGTTCGTTCGGCAGTATCCACACATGCACTTTCGCTCGCGCCTCGGCCGCGCGCGGCGGCAGCGGCCTGCGCGGCGGCAGCGGCACGGGCCGGGCGGCGGCAGCGGCAGCGGCCCGCGCCTGCCGCCGCCGCCGCCGCCGCCGCCGTCACCGCCGCCACCGCCGCCGCGCGCGACAGTCGACAATCGACATGCTTCCTTTTTTTTGCAGTCTTCCACACCATGTTCTCGTTTCTTGAAGGCTATCGATTTCGTGCTCATTTGGTTGTTAGTCATCGTCGCTTATGATGTGTGTTTATGTTTCTGCAGTCTCTATTTGCTTACTCTTTTATAACACATATGTTTTTGGTATGGAAATGTAGGAAGCCATATGATTCCCTCTCGCTATCCGCTCTCGTCCTTTTCTTCGTTCAGTTATAGAAGTTCCGGTGTTTTGTTCAGAGGGCAAGCGGCTGCCGGCGGGCGTGACGGAAGCGGACGCGGAGTTGTTCAGCCAGGCGCGCAACATGGCGGGCGGCGAGCCCGAGCCGGCCGCCCCCGCCCCCGCGGCCCCCGCCCCCGCGGCCGGCGCTACCCCGGCCGCCGCGGCCCCCGCCCCCGCCGCCCCCGCGCCAGCGCCGCGCTGCCCCTCCGCCATCGAGTTCGGCCAATGGGAGATCGACACGTGGTACTCGAGCCCCTTTCCGCAGGAGTATGCCAGGTCAGTACTGTTGAACATACTACATTTTTGCTACCCCCAACAATGGAATTTGTAGAAAGTGCTATATTAAAACATAGTGTTTTGCATAATGTGATGTGAATTCCTTCTAATGAACGGAAGACAGCAGTCCAAATACTCCTTTAAACGTCGTTCTTTATAATTCTTAAGTCTTTATGCAGCTCTCAAAACTCCGATTGACGATATTCGTTTCCCATGTTCCAGATTACCCAAATTGTTCCTGTGCGAGTTCTG
Organism: Notodonta ziczac; assembly: GCA_918843915.1. NCBI lineage: Eukaryota > Metazoa > Arthropoda > Insecta > Lepidoptera > Notodontidae > Notodonta > Notodonta ziczac. Next base: position 909,709 of record OU974053.1, read on the forward strand.
CCTGAAGTACGCGAAGAGTCGAGCGGTGCTGATGCGGCACCTGGACAAGTGCCTGTGGCGGCACCCGCCCGCCACGGAGGTGTACCGCTGCGGGGACGTGTCCGTGTTCGAGGTGGACGGCAACGCCAACAAGATCTACTGCCAGAACCTGTGCCTGCTCGCCAAGCTGTTCCTGGACCACAAGACGCTCTACTACGACGTCGAGCCCTTCCTGTTCTACGTCCTCACCAAAAACGACAGCAAAGGGTGCCACCTAGTCGGCTACTTCTCCAAAGAAAAGCATTGCCAGCAGAAGTATAATGTTTCCTGCATTATGACGATGCCGCAGTACCAGCGGCAGGGCTTCGGCAGATTTCTCATCCATTTTAGTGAGTGGTGGAATCGTTTTTATGTACCTATTACGTAATTTGTTTTTTTATTTTCCGTAATTGTCGGTTCTATTGCGTGAATATTAATAATGATTTTCTTTTTTCTCAGGTTATTTACTTTCAAAAGAAGAGGGACAGCCCGGAACACCAGAAAAGCCGTTATCAGACCTCGGGAGGGTTTCTTATCATGCGTATTGGAAGTCCGTTATCCTCGAATACCTCCATGACCACAAAGACAAACCTTGCACGTTCGAAGACATCGCGCACAAGACGGGGATGCATATGAATGATATTGCCGTTACGTTTCAGTTGCTCGGTTTCGTCAGATACATCCCCAACGACGTGTCCACAAAATTAGGACTCTGCATAGACTGGAATAGAGTCAATAATCACATGAAGAAACTCAGAAGTAAACCACGGCTGGAGATCGATCCCGAGTGTCTAAGGTGGACTCCTCTGTTAGCGCCGACAGTAAACCCCTTCAGGTCGCCGGAGGAAGCTTCGGTCGACCAGGACACGGAGAACGAAGACACTGAACATAAAACGGAGAGCGAAGATACCGCCACCGAGCCTGAGACCCCGGTGGCTAAACCAGAACCCAAGGCGAAAGCTAAAGCTGATGTGGAAGCTTCCGAAGTACCCGTGGAAGTGACGTCATCCGGCAGGCGGCGGACGAGGCCGCTCAAATACAGCGAGACCACCTATCAAACCACGCCCACGCTCGGTGACGGCACTCGCAAGAGGAAACGGGATCTTCACAGGAAGATATCTGAAAGTAATCTCGAAGAAGACAGAAGTAAAGAGGAGGAAACGCCTCGAAGGCAGAGAAGCAAAAGTGTCGCAAGAAGATCGTCTAGAGTCACTCAAAACGATATGGTGGAAGAAGCACCGCAGCGGAGTAGACGACAGAGTGTCAAAGAGGCGGCTTATGCATCTGACAGTCAGGATAGCCAAGAGAGTATCGATATGGACGCGCTCACGCCCGCACCAGACTCGGTCAAGCCTAAAGCGAAGCGAAAAATGCCGTGGCGAGGGCGACACAAGAAGAGGCAAAAAGTCAACAAAACTACCGCCAGAGCTGCCTCACCCGCCGCGAAGAAAGCCAAACTCGATGAGGACGATAAAGAGGAAGCAAATGACTACAAAACAGACGATTCGATGGCGGAAGCCGATCAGCCCGCTACTGTTGAAGAACACAAACCATCTCCAAAGAATAACATCGAAGAGAAGGCTCAGGAGAAGAGCAAAAACTCTGAAGCGAGTTCGGAAGATTCCTCTGGAGAAGCAGATGACGAGATGGACGTCGAGGAAGGCGAGGAGGGCAAGGGAGTTGCCAGCAAGCCGGCCTCGCCTCCACCAGTGGAAGAGAACAGCACGGACCACCACACCAGCGACATGGAGCTCGATAGCATACACATGGACTCCCCCAAATCAGTCGCTGAGAAAAACCAGGTCATTAACGAGGCCGCCGACACCCCGGACAATACTGCGCCTGGTAACGGGCCAGAACAAACTTCCGAGAATGCCGACGAACATACAAATACTTTTGTAACCAACCAGAGTGAAGATAAAGTGCCTGAAACTAAAAATGGGGAAATGAAGTCGCCCTCCAATCCAGTTTTGGACGATAAAGACACGATAATAATATCAGAATCGGACGACAACAACAGCCAGAGTTGCCCGCTGCCGTCCCCGAAACCTAATTCAGTGGCGCCAGTCCAGAATAACAATGAGAATAAACCTAAGGAGGTTGAAGAAAAAGAGAGTCCGTCTAAAGTTATACCTGTAGTTTCGACAGAAAACGCGCAGATTGTTCTAGACGCCAAAGTCCAGGAAGAGGTGAATCCTATTAGGCCGGCGGTTGACCTCATCGTCCCAAAAATACATCAGATCGAAACAATCGTGGTTGAAGGGGAATCGGATAATGCGCATTCTCCGCAAACTGGCATTTCGCCAAAGAAACATGACAAATCGGTAATCAACGAGTCGCCGAAGCAGAGGAAGTCGCCCGAGCGGGGGCCCGCTGACGTCATATGCGATCAGAAAAAGTGCGATGTTAGGAAAGAAACTGTCATACAAAATCAGAATATGGAGGAAGTCAAAAGCGCAGACAAAAAGTCTCCGAACAAAATTGAATCCATCATTCAAAACTTGGATCCACATAGAGATTTGCCCAATATGAAGAAGCAGGACCCTCCTAAAATAGATAGTTTTACGGAAATTGATATTAGGAATAAATTTATTAATCCAATTGTAAGTAAAGAGAGCGACATCTCCTTTCGGAATGACATGCTGAATACTCGGAAAGACGAAATTGTGATAACTAGGAGTGTAATGGAGCCGATGACGATGCAGAACTATCAAAACCCGGTGGCGAATTCCATGACAATACAACAGATAAATACCGCACAACATACTTTTCTAAATCACAGAGCGAACGTTACCAAAGAGTCGCAAGCCGTGCAGACTGACAAAGTTCTCGCAAAGACGAGCGAGCATAATCGCACGGTGAACCTATTAGACTCTACTCCAGTTATAAGCAAAAACACCAAACTAGAAGTGCCTCATCCAATATCCTCCCCAGTCATCAACCCGGTCATACCTAAAGTGCCGAACGTGAGTGACATTAATTTTTTACCTAGATGTCAGAGTGCCAATGCAGCGGTCAGTCTCGGTTTGGAGAGGTCCGATTTGGAAGTTAGTTTCGCTAATAGTAATGCAATGCAAAACTCTTTGGCCGGGTCTATGAACATGGTTCAGAACAATGTTCAAGTAGAAAAGAACGATCCCAATCAGAAGCCCAGAGAGAAGAGCAAGTTGCGTGACGTCCGAGTGAACTCCGCTCACAGTAAACTCGAAAAGAGTGATAAGAAAAGCAAAAATGATACACCGAGAAGTACGCCCGAGCCTAAGATGTTTTTTCCGGAACAGAATACAAACGCGAGGAAGCCAGAAACGTCTGTCCCAATAAATGTAATAAACTCCGTGCCGGTCACGAGTAAAGTAGAAACTAAAACCACGAACGAAGCGCCCAAGAAACAAGATTTTTTTAAGAAGGAGAAATCTAACACCGGCAGGTGCGACTCCAAGAACGCGTCAGTGAAACACGACAAGAGTTGCACGGCGCAGCTTAACCTGAAAGCCGACCAGAACGATTTGAATAAAATGATGCCCAAATTTAAATACGACAATGAGTTGGTTCCTAAAGCGGATTACGCGATGAATCAAATCCCGAACTACCACACGACCCACGGGCAGTACCAGTGGCCGCCCTGGGACACGACGCGGATCCAGAGCACATGGGAACACAATCGATTTTTAGATAACATGAAAACTAGCGTGACCGATAGCAAAAACTATCTGGACAAACTACCAGGTTTCAATATTTCCCACTTGGACCAAATGCAAAAGTCTCCGCAGAAATTGATGCCAAAATATGATCAGATCGCGTACGGCGCGCTCAGCGGCAGCATTTACGCCGCGACCGGACTGCCGCACTTCAAGGACACGAAAACGCCGACTTCAAAAGCGGAGTGCTCACAGAAGAACGAGTGCAAGCCGTCGAAGCAGTCGAAGACGACGACCGCCTGCCAGACTCAGTGCGAGCCGAAGAAATCGCATTCTCACAACACCGCCGAGCAGATGAAGCAGATGATGCAGAGGCAGGTGAACAAGCAGCAGGAGGTCGCGACGAGCTGCGCCGAGTACCGGCAGCAGAGCCCGCAGGTGATGACGTCGCCCGGCTGCAAGACGCCCTACAACCAGAACGGGCCGTGCGGGCAGGAGAAGACGGACATCGACAAGAAGTCTCGGCAGCACGCCAAGAAGGAGGAGTCGCCCAAGGACTCCGGCAAGGAAGAGCTGTGCGAGGCCGTGAGCCCGGCGCTGCAGTCCATGGGCGTCTACACGCCCGACTCCACCAGCAACTCCGTGCACTCCGTGCAGTACCCCGCGTGCGAGCTGGACGTGAGCCAGCTGGGGCTGGAGTCGCCCACCAGCATCGGCTCCGACCTGGCCTCGCCCTGCTCCATGATGCACATGCACGCGCCCAGCCCCCAGTACTCCTCCATACACATCCCCTCCATCATGACGCAGCCTAATCAGCCGCCGAAGCAGCAGAAAATCAACAATAGAAATAGGTGAGCTTTGGTTTGTAATTATTTATTTAGTATTAGTTTATTATGGAAAAAAATATTAAGTGCATTTGAAGAGTAGCGATTTGAAAGACTTTGTTGGCATAACTTAAATACGTTTTTTTTTTTCGGAGATTCTATCTTCTTTATAGTATTTATATTTCAAACGGGCAGTAGTTTATCAGGACAATCTATAAAATAATGTAATATTTTACGCGGGAAAAGAAATGTGTTTTAATTTATAGGATGGATTCTTCATGTTTAATCCAGAGGTTTTGGTATCAGACAGAATTGATAGAAGTGTTTTCGTAACTCATTGTGCAATGATGGGAATGTTTGCAGGAACAGCGGCGCGCACGGCAACAGCGGGGGCGGGGGCGGGGGCGGCGGCTCTGCGGAGGGCAAGGCGGCGGCGGCGGCGGCGGCGGCGGCGCTGCGCGCGGCGGCGGCCGCCACGTCGCCCGCGCCGCGCCACCGCGCCACGCCGCCCGCGCACCAGCCGCACGGTAACGCAACCGATATTACTGTACTAGCCGACACCGGCACTTGCACGCTCCGGCCGGGACGTCACACTAACTATATCATGAAAGTTATGTTCACTTATTTCTGTAATAATATCGATCATCATGCTATCCCACCCGTCGCGTGTTATGACAATGTCGCCCGAAAGATTTCGTTTTAAATCTGTCGTCATGTTTTTATTTTATCGAATATACTCAAATACAATAAAGCTTTTATTGACAGTCTCCAATTATAAATGTATTGACAAATTTAACTAATCAATTTAGTATTGGTGTTACTGAAACCGTCTTTAATCCATTTTATCATCATTTTTTATTTTTTTTGTCATCTGCAAGAAGTCTCATAGTTTAGAATCCTTCGGCTTAGTTTGTTTTGTGGGAGAAATGAATAATGTTGTCGGTCCCCAGCAGCCGGCGGCGGCGTGATGCAGGCGGGCGGCGGCGGCGGCGCGGGCGGCTACCAGGGCGGCTACCTGTCGTTCCAGCAGCAGCAGCAGTACCACGGCGGCGGCTGGCCGCCCTCCTGCTCGCTGGCCAAGCTGCAGCAGATGGCCGACGCGCCGCAGCACCATCCGCCGCACCAGGTACGCCCCACGATATATTATATACCACAGATATAGATTTACATAGATAACAAGTATCACGATTTGTATTGAAACCAACCGTGCCGAATTTTTAACACCTACTGTGACGTCATTAGTGACGGGAAATCTAAACCTATTCAAAGACACCGATGCCGCCGATGCTCCTCCGCCCGCTACGTTTCTCTCGAGTGATTATCTCACTCATACTCATATTTTTTATAATATCTGAAGTCGTGCCGACTGTAAGTTGGCGGCGACCAACCTTGACCCTTGGCCGGGGTTTCCTACACGCGAAGTACATGCATTTGCGTTAGGTATGTAAATATATATCTGTGTTATAACATATTACTAGCTACTATAATACCTTATGATGATGTTTTAACTTCGAACGCTTCATGGCGCATGGATGAGAATGTTATAAGAAATTAAAAGAAGCTGATGTGCGTCGTGTTTAGTTCTGCCTTACTGTCGGCCCCCGACCGAGTCGGCGCGTCTATTAGAGCTATAAGCGCTTGACAACTAATATTGATTATACCATGTTTACATTCCGTTTGTCTCGTAGAACATAGAGTGTTGTTTGGTACAGTACGCGCAGCAGTCAAGCACGCCGCCGGCGGCCGCGGCGGGCCACTACCACGCCGCCAAGTACTACGCGCCGCCGCATAACCAGCTCGACTCGCCCAGGAACGCCAGGAACACATCCAGTGAGGAAATATTTAATTATCAGTCCTTTTTAAGTCTACTTCACAAGCTCATGTGTTTAATTCGGACTGTAATCTTCACAATGGTTTGTTGTGGATTTTAGGATGTCTCTTGAACACTTGAATATATCTTGATGACTTACATATTTAGGTTTTCTTTATTTCTAACATAGGTTTTTTATATTTAAATTAGCTACAATTCTATGTTACGTCTTTGTTTAGTGCAGTTGTTCTAACAATGCTCTTCGTGTCCGTTCGCAGGCAACTTGAGCGCAATGCAACACATGCAGATGGCTCCCGGCTCGCGCATGTCGCCGAACCTGAACACGCACATCATCAGCCAGTACGGGCTGAACGGGTACCGCGTGCCGCCGCAGCAGCAGTTCAACAACCTGCAGATGATGAACGTGCAGCCCGGCGTGCAGTACCCGAGCCCCGACCCGCGCGCGCAGCAGTCCAACGTGTACGCGTACGGGTACATCAACCCGCCGCCGCCGCCGCTCGCCATGCAGACGCTCAACACGACCATGCGCCGGTAGCGGCACAGCCAGTGACCCGTGTGTGAGTGCGTCTAGTGTTACAGCGCTTCAGCGGCGACGGGTATGACCGGCGCGCCCGCCGCGTACCAGACTGATACTCGCTAGACATTCCGCTCGAACTCGGCCTCCCGGGATCGCCCGTCCGTTTTGACGCCCGGGCCGTTCGTAACGCTGACCAAAAACGATGTGGAGTGTATTATATTTAATTAATTAAGGCATAGTACAAATAATTTTGCTATCAGATAAGTGTGTAGTTTGTATATAAAGATAACCGATTAGTGTTAGAACTTCGACACCGCTTCAGTTGCCTTATCTTTCCCGCACCCCAGATGCTATTCGTTGCCGCCGGCAGCTCTATGGCAGTTTTGTTATTGTTTTTGTATAATATGTATGTATGTATGTATTGTTTCTCGTCGAGAGAGCGCAGTGTCCGGTGAGCTGAATAAAAGTACAAAATTGCAGATAAAATGTATTTAAATTTGTTTATAATAACGATGTCTACGTCGCCGAAATGTAGCATAATGATATAGTGCAATAAATGTATGTACACTGGTGGCGATCTGCGTTGTTCTCGTATCGACTAAAGTATTGAGGCACTCTGTGAGAGTACTGTGATAACCTTGCGATCCGACTGATCACGGCGCGTGCATAATCATAAATTAATATATTTTTTAATTTCCAAAGAAAAAAATATTGTGTAAGTCTTTGGTTACGTCGAGATAAGTGCAATGTTTTTACTGATTGCGATCGTACTTCTGATTCGTTTGGAACTGGTATTTTATATGTATATTGTGTTTAGGTGTTTGCTGAGTGGTGTAGCCCGGAGGTGCACATTGTTGCCTGTACAGATACCGTTTTGTAATTATTATAATTTACCATAGGATCCTAGTTTATCTTGCATCTGTTCTGAAGTGCCTCTCATGTCCCGTCTGTCTGCTTGACTTCCGTGTAAGATATTGTAAATGTAATCACTTCGAATTATTGTAACAAGGCTTTATACATATAGAGCTGATGAATTTAAAATATTTGTATAATACGATTTTTTATTTGATCAATGTGATAGTGCAATGGCGGGTAGGAGAAGCCAAGACCGCAGCACTGGTGACGCATGTCCTGTGGTCACTTACGTAAACAGGCCTAAATGACGGTTTTTTATATTCCTTTTTACAATGGTAAGTTTAATGTTTTTAATCGCGATAACATTGTTTAACGCTTCACATAAGGATCAGTTTCGTGTTATCCCAGTAATTTATTGCCAAATGTTATTAACACTTAATTATTACGTTTATACTTAGTTACAATTTTTAAGTATTTTAGTTAGGTCACGTTTAGTTTCGTCCCCGTGCACGTAATATTACGTTTAGTTTGGATGGCGCGCGATATTGCGCGTCTCCGTCGACTAATTATTTTGTAAGATCTGCTCCTCTAAGGTTTTGAATGTTATTTGTTACTAATGCGTAGTATATAAAATATTGTAAATATAATAACAATAAGAAACATGTAGCAGGTGTTATCACACAAAATATAATTTTGTGAAATAATTTAGTTGTTTTATTTTCAGAGATCCCATTGACACTTATATTATCATAATTTATGAATTAGGAAAAAAGAGTTTTAAAACAAAGCACATTAATCATTGTTTATATTTTAAATTTAATAGTAAGTTCAAACTTACAATCATTTTTGGAAGAATAATAGTAGATTGAAACGTAACTTCGAGAACTAGAGACAAACTTAAAACTTATAACAATCAACCAAAATTTAGGCTGAACAACATAGACATGCACTTTTTCAGGTCAGTCTAAAAACAAAATTTGCAGTGCAACAACATTTGCAGTTTTTACATAATCTAAGACTTAATCACAGAAACATTTCATCCATCCACTTAAAATAACGTTCAAACTATTTATATTATAATTTAAAAATTATTCTAAAGATTCTAATTTTTCAATAGAATTTTTAGGCTGCAATGAATACTAATTTAGCAAGAAGATGGCACCTCATAATAATAAGATAATTTTCGGTCAGTTCAATAAGACATTCAGAAAATTACTTTAAATACCCAATAATAGTGATAGTAGGTTAATTATTTATTCACAAAAACAGACTTTGTTTGATTCAGAACCACATATATTAAGAAATAAAAAAAAATGATTTTATTTTCTGATTGGTATACCTGTCGCAGCCAAATAGCTTAATTCGCCGTTCAATTAACAGCCTAGGCACTTAACTAAACGGCGCCGTTCAACTAATGGCCTAAATGATATTCAGCCGTATCGTCTATTACAACATTTAATAAACTGGCTGGCTAATGCTTAGGCAACTGGTTGACATTTAAGTACTACAAAACTTTTTCAAAATAGTACCCAAGCAGAACGACCTGGATGGGTTTAGGTTAGGGTTATTTTTTTATGAGCCCACAGAAACCCCACCCAGCAAATAGATTCGGTGGAACTAAAAAAAATCCTAAAAAACCTAAGTACCTAATAAAATTATTCCATCAAAGTTGTTTTTTTCCGACGCGATATTGACCAAAGAGAATATAGAGATGTTGACCCTTTGGTGAGTTTCAGCGCTAGGTAGCAGAAAGTAGAACTAAATTGAAATGAACAGGCTAGGCAGGTAATTAAACGGCTAGGCAAGTAGTTAAACGTCATCGATCCAAGTAATTTTCCTAGCTGTTTGATCAAATGGCTGAATATCATTCAGGCCACTAGTTGAACGGCGCCGTTTAGTTAAGTGCCTAGGCTGTTAATTGAACGGCGAATTAAGCTAGTTGGCGGCGACAGATCCAAGTCATTTGCCTAGCTGTTTGATCAAATGGCTGAATATCATTCAGGCCGTTAGTTGAACGGCGCTGTTTAGTTAAGTGCCTAGGCTGTTAATTGAACGGCGAATTAAGCTATTTGGCGGCGACATACCTATACCAAAATATACCTGAGCAAATATCATATGGTTTTCCTTCATTATACTTTTAATACTATTTATAATTAGAAGTTATCTTATTCTAACAATAATACAATTTAAATCAAATAATATGTGAATATTATTTGAGTTTTTTACAGTTCCTCACAAACAGTTTTGTAGTGATGTCTAGCTTCAAATAAATATGACAAGCATATTGTGTAACAAACTGAGCTATCATTTTCAACAAGAGTTCCAGCAACTTGTTATTTTTGTTGCCCATTTATAATTTAATAATGTTTCGGATTTCAATTCCTTTTCAGTCTATTACCAATTGTTAATGCTAACTATGATTTCATTAAAATATTACCAATATGTTTAAACCTGTACATAAATAGGTACAGGTGCCGGGTCCACAGGCCTCCGGTCCAAGTGCACCCGGTTCCTCATCAGCTTGAGGCTGTTCTCTGTCACTTTAGCACATCCTCGGACTAGAAGACCTTCAAGTTTTGGACTATGTAATGCTAGTGCCCTGAAAAATAAAAAGATTTAAATACAAACTATTTAGAATTGGAATTATAATCTTGTTTGGTTGTTATATTGTACCTGACTCCTTTATCAGTGACATCTGAACATCCACTCAGGTTTAGGAGCTTCAATGAAGTACTATATTTTGCCAATGCATACACAGACTTATCAGTAATCTGCTTGTTGCCTTCCAAGTTGAGTGTTTTCAACAGTCTAAACTTCTTTATGAATATAAGTAAGCAGGACTCGGAGATAGTGGTGCAGTAGGAGAGGTCCACGTCTTCTAGCATGCACTGGTGCAGCGCCAACGCCTCCATGGCGCCCGTCGTCAGCCACGCACACCGCGCTAGCTTTAAAGTCTTCAAATTATTACAATAAAGTATAACAGGCTGCAAACATTTCGCTGACAAATTTTTACAATGACTGAGATTCAAATTGTTCAGGTTTTGGTTCCTTAACAACATCGGGATCAAGTCGGTGTCCGTGATGGTCGTGCAACGGCTCAAATTTAATAATGTTATATGCGCACATGATAATGTAAACACCTGGAATAAAACATTTTTTTTCAGTTGCAGTAGTGTTTGAGGACTCAATATTCAAGTTAAATAGGTTACTCACGTTGAAAGTGTGCGGCGAGAATCCCTTATTCATCAATTTCAACGATTTCAACTTAGCAAAGTACATATTTATGATTTGTAAACAAGTTTTAGAAACACAGCGAAAATTGAAACATTCCCTAATGGTTAGATGAGGCAAAACCTTGGACACTAGTATATCTTCCCAATATAAATCAAATAATTGGGTGTTTCTCTTCATGTTTATTTATATTTATAAAATAATATTTTGGAACATTCTCGTCAAACATTGGTTTGATTAGACTAGCCAAAGATAGCAAGACCAAAATAATGACAGACCATTGAGTATTGTCAATTTTGACATTGACATTCACGTTATCTGGACGTGCCTATTGATTTTCGATTTTCCGAAGGAAGTTATTACGATTTTCCCTAATGGTGTCGTTTTTCGCATTTAGCCAGTGTCAAGAAAAATGTTTTATTATCAAGTTTTTTAAACGCAGAATGTAAGAATTTAGGCCTGATATTACCCCCAAATCATAGTAGCAAAGTGGTGGATAATTTACTGATAAATTACCAGACTTCTTAGGACCGCGAAAAATCATGTAACCTCACTTTTAATTCAATAGGCAATTTTACTGGTTTCTAGAAAGAAACCATCTTCACAGACTTATAAATACTATCTCTGTACCATCTTATATAATTTTGTATTGTTTATCGAACCTACAAACAGTGCATACTTTTAATTACTTATACTATAACATAATATACAAGTTATTAGAAGTCTGTGTATCCGCCCATACAGTAAAATAAGCAATATCGCTTCCCACTAAAATATATTGAAAGGTTATAGCGCACTCGTTTTGTTCAATATTGGCTGTTGTTTTTAGGTACTTTAGTTTTGCATGAATAAACTGGCCGTCAGATGTTTAAATAAGTATGAATGTAAAAGTACGCAATGCGTTACTAAACAAGTACCTTATTACCTACTTATACTTACCTACATGATAGAACATAATTATTATGAAAATGTTATGACCGACGACGTTGCCCTATGGAGAGGTTAAAAAACGAAAATAAACATTTATTTCTAACTAAAATTCTTTGTATTTTAATATTCATTATTATACTAAATTGCTTATTTAATTAGCTCACTACAATCTAGTCTGGGTGCATTCAATCTCAAGCAAGATATTGTTTATTTATTCATAGTAGTCCTAAGTGCCGTGTACGCCGAATAAATAGCTCTGGTAACAGTCATTAGACAGCTAAAACTCAGCATGGTAATCCCGCCAGCAGACAAGGACATAGTCTTCTGCGCATTCTGCAGCATCACCAGCACCATCTTCATATTGGATTTATCAAAGTTCTCCCATTTACACTCATATACCGCCTTCTCGAACTCCACGCTCGCGTCCATCACCTTCTGCCCCGTATAACAGTCCATAGCGACTTGCATGTACGCAAAAGGCATCTGTAAATACGTATTTTCTAAACCCCCTAAGAGCTCGGCGATCAACCCCAGGATTAGCAGGACAAATCCCATGGCTATTGCACCTCTGAAAACACTCTCGACTTGAATATACAGGTTTAGAATAATTGCATGTCGTTTTATAACGCCTTTTAAGCGCTTGCTTATAATCTGATTCACTACTTCAGTGTTATATTCTTCTTCATCTTCCCCTGCCTCGTTTAAAGCATCTGACCATAGGTTCAGCATTTCCTGGCCTAGTGCCAGCATCTGTGATTCTGTGTACCCAGCTATGACGATCAGGTACGCTGTGACGTTGGCCGGCACGTAGCATATGAAGAATATTCCAGCAATCGTCGCTAAGTAGGTTATCTCGTAGTTTGGTGATTCGAAGACTGGTTCAAATCCTACAAATGACGTTGGTATGTATATTTTCATTAATGTTAATTATAAAAACCTTTCCCACACACCTATTCAACACTGCATGCCACTTTTAGAAGGCCTTTTTTTACGAAGTTTTTGTTGTGTTGGTAACTAACAAAAAATACACTAAACATGGTAAGCAAGCACTGGTAAGCAGCACTTATGCCAACTTAACTTCTTCATAATTATTAGTCACATCCCTCTTTTAATAGCTAGTGCGATGTACTGTACACTACCAGACAGGCTCAATAGACAGCTGACCACAATCTAAGTGAACAGTTAAGACTACAGAAACTGTGTAGACAGATAAGACTCCAACACCATGTATTGTGTGCAGATCGAATTCTGCTTCAAAAATGAGGTAAGTAATGGAATATTACTGTAAATTACCATAGATAATATAATAATCCTCTGGCAAGTGCTTGCCTGGCATAAACATGGGCTTGACCAGGTACGCGAAGCCGTTGCCGATGAGCACCATCCAGTAGATGATGGCGCGCTTCTTCACACTCCTCAGGGAAATTAGCAGGTTCGTGGAGAAGCGACTGTCGGCTCCTACGTGTGAATCGCACTCTAGGTAGTCCTCAGCTATTTTCCTTATTTTGTCACTGACAAAAGTTGCAATATTTCAGGACGAAAAAATAGTTGTGAGTAACCATCAATGAATATTGGGAAATCGATGTTGTTCTAAGTTACTTTTAGTTGGTATGATCTGTGTCTATTATATGGGATTTGTACTTGAAAAAGTTTTTACATAAATACCATACTTTGATAGGAGTTTGATAACCATGGGGTGATATTACGGATTCATTCAGTCGGCATAAGTTACCTTAAATCAAATCCTCCTATTATTTCTATTGAATAAATTCGCGCGGGTTCCAAGAAAATTTTACTTCACTCACGGACTCGCCGTGGGTCAAACCTGGCCTCCGCGCTGGGCACCATTGTCGATCCCCGCATGAGTAACAATGTCAAAGGTTTAGTCCCAATTATATAAAATCCTGATTCATCCCTTATCCCCCTGTGTACTGTGTTGGTTATTGCCTTAAATTCAAAAGCTGTTTCAGGACACATACATATGAAGTATCATGTATAACAACTTGAGCGTGCCGATCTCGCTGGATATTCCAAGCGAGAGCACCACCATGGCGGGCACCATCTCCCCCGTCTGCTGCAGGCAGTGCCAGAACACGAACCATGTCATGGAGATCAGGTACACGTAGAAGTAGGATGCGGCTGCTACCAGCGTTATTATGTAGTAATAGAACGGGATACCTGCGGGACCAGTGTTTAATATCAAATTATGATGAAGCCCAACTGGGCCGTTTCTTGCCGGATCTTCTCAGTCGAGGTCGCGTTCCGATCCGGTTGTAGATATAAGAAAAAAAAATGTAAAATTGACAATTTGTAAGTGCCCCCGTAGGTCTAAACAAATTAAACGATTTGAATTTGTATTTGAATTTGGGGCCCCAACACTGTTAACCGCTGGCATCCCGATCGAGTCGCAATACGTCAAAACTGACGTATCGCGTATTTGAATACGTCAGTTATGAGAGATTATCTTAGAAAATCTCTTATAGTTAGGCCTCGGAGTACCTTCATACCAAATGCGTAGATGTTTCACCGTATGTAGGCCGAAGTAGTAGGTACCTGGCGGTTTGAATCAGTATCTAACATATACATAGTACATTTTACATCTTTTTTTTAGAAATTAGAATAAAAATATTGCGCCCATTTTCAAGTATTAACATATCTCAAACACTAAGTACCTATACAAAATTTTCACTTATTCTTGGATGCTAATAGTTAATGCAGTTTACGATGTTTTTTAGGCCATTGGCTGTGCTAAGGCGAAAATTAAAGTTGTGACAGATATTCAAAGGCTCAGACAATAAATGTAGTCCGTCTTAACTACGCATCTGATTGTATAAACCTGAATTATTAATTCTGTTCTGACATTTAAAACACTGTATTGAAATGGTTTGTGAGAGAACTTTGGGTCACCTACCATCAGTGTATCTGGTGTCGATGTTCAGAGTCAAGACCCTCAGGAACACTGCGACGTTCCACAGGAGCGTGGGGAGGTCGCAGTGTTCCAGGCCGAACTTACGGACCTCTTCCCACATGACAGTCCACATGGGTGCCATCCAAAGTCTACAATAATATTGAAAATTGTGATCTTGATGTGTTAGTAAGTTACATTTTACAGTAGAATTATCTATTAAAGAATGAGGCAACAAGGGACTGTTGGGCATTTGAAATAATTTAACAAAAATATCTTCGGTCTTATTACGTCCCCATGTTGAGAGTCCTCATCACGTGTTCTTTTTTATTATATATTATAAAGTTCTCGTGTCACAATGTTCGTTACCATACTCCTCCTCAACCGATTTTCATGAAATTTTGTGTTCATATCGGATAAGTCTGAGAATCGGTCAACATTTTTTTTTATTTGGCAAAACAACGTTTGCCGGGTCAGCTATTATCATATATAATAATTATAAGGCTAATTGATGTTTCATATTACCTGTTACTTTTTACTAAAGGATGAAAAGAATTAAAATTAAACTAGCTATCCCGTCGTAAACAAGTATGCATTAAAGGCAGTGCATTGATAGCTATAGACTAGAAATTATGACGAGAGCTAGAGCTCATATGCAGACTGGCTAAACAAGGGTAGTACCACTCCAGCAAGGTAGACATAAAGTGGCTGTTGTGGCTACGCTTCATACGATGAGTGAGAGGGTCAACTCTCTCTTGCCCTCTCTCCCTTTAAGGTCGGCATCGAAGCAATGCCTTTGATATTGCAAGCATCTATCTATAGGTAACTGTTTAACATTAGGCGATTTAATACTAGCCTCAAGCCTGTGCCCGCGACTTCGTCCGCGTAGTATTTAGCTTAACAAAAATTTCGGCATTATCGGGATAAAAACTATCCTATGTGTTAATCCCGGTTATAAACTATCTGTTTTCCAAATTTCATCCAAATCCGTTCAGTAGTTTTTGCCTGAAAGAGTAACTTTCGCATTCATAATATTAGTAGGATATACTTACAGGTTGAAACAGACAGGGTCATATTTTTTGCAAAACTAAAATTTTTAATTCTAAAACTAGCAGCTTTAGAGGAGACTTGAAAAAAAAAGGTGGTACAGAGCTACAGCTGTTGACAGATTTCATAAGTCTACAAAACCTTTAGTACGTCAACTCTCCCACGAAGTCGATAGTTTTAGATTTACAAGGTAAGGTTGCAAAACAAATAGCTTCCCTACTTAGTATACCTACTTAGTATATAAATAACAAAAGTTACTTATACCTAGTGTTTTAGTAATAAATATTTGCTTTGTGTCCTTTCCTACCCCTTTTCCCCATTGTTAGGTAAACACCAATTATGCGTGTCGCGATGACATGATGTTAAATATACGCTGTAGTGTGCAATCGTAATGTTTGTTGTCAGTGCGCCGAGGTGTGAGGGCACCTGTGTCCTGACACATTTTACCCAAAGCGACGATATAATTAAATAGGCAGCGTTAGAAACACATTTATTTTCTTTGTAGGAAGGTAAACCATCTTTAGCATTTGTTAAGATGCCGGATAAACTTGTGCATTCTTAAAATAAGAGCTCTTATGACTCTCGTACACATTTTCAATATAGGTACAATATTCCGAATGGAGTTTGTAAATAATTCATCATACCTAAAATGCAAAACTTTATTGCTATACATAAAAGCTGTAAGAATAGTAAAATCTTTTATTCACGTATCATTAAGTTAGGGGAATCAACCTAAGGCATTAATTAACTTCATGTTATTTAATTCATAGTCGATCTCAAAGTCGTATAAGCTGAATAAATAGACCTAATAACTGTCATGAAACACTGGAAACTTAACGTTGCCATTCCGCCAGCGGAGAGTTTCATAGTTTTCTGCGCATTCTGTAGCATAATAAGAACAATCTTCATATTAGAAGCATCAAACTCCTCCCAATTACAACTGTACACGGCCGCTTCGAACTTGGCACTCGCATCCATTATCCTCTGGCCCGTGAAGCAGTCCATACCTACTTGCATCAACGCGAATGGAACTTCAATATACGTGTTTTCTAGTCCACCAAGCAGTTCTGCGATCAAACCAGTCATAAGTAGTACAAACTCTAATACTATGGCACCACTAAATACATTTTGCATTTGATTCAAAATGTTAATATTTCTCGCATGATTTTGGATTATTGTTTTCAATCTTTCTTTGATGTAATCATTGATTATTCTGTTCCTTCCAGTTACGCCTCTTTCTGTGTTCTCAGAACTAGTCCCTGGCGTATTAGTATAGTGATCCTTTGCGTCTTGGTATAGGTTCACCATTTCTTCAGTCAAAGCTAGCATTTGGGCTTCTATGTACCCGCTGATGATGATCATGAAAGCTTGAATGTTGGCTGGGGGATAGCAAGTGAAGACTACGCCCGCTGAAGATAGCAGAAATGCGATTTGGTAGTTTGGCGTTTCGTACATTGGTTCTAAGCCTGCGGATAAAGTTAAAACGTACTTAGTTTTTTCTCTTTGGAAAGCGAGGTGGTATGGATTTTTACAGCTTCATCAGATGGGAAGTGAATATCTAATGTGTATTAGGCGAGATTAGAGGCCTGCATGGAACCCAAGGTAGTGTGCATTGTAGTATGTACCTACACTGACTTTCTATAGAATTTAAGGTAGATTGAAGATATTAATAAATCTAGGCACTTTGGCAGTTGTAAATAGGAAAATCCTTGTCATGAAATAGTCTGACATAAAAAGATGATTACATGGACATTACCATAAAATATGAACTGATCTTCCATCATATGCCTCCCGGGCATCAATAAAGCCTTGAGGATGTACACCACGCCGTTCCCCATGAGGACCAGCCATAAGGTGATGGCGCGCTTCTTCACGTCCCTGAGGCGGTTCAGCATGTTTTTAGAAAACCGGCTCTTGAGCTCCACGGAGCAGTCGCACGCGAGGCAATCTGTCACGATGCGTTTCACTTTGTCACTGGAAACGGAAGGTGTCAAAGGCTTAGTACATAGTACGAGTATGAGTAGGTACGAGTATGCACACCCTTTGATAAAAGAAGTGCACACCCCATTAAACTAGCTTTCTCATTTTATTGAAATAAAACTATTTTTACGGATTATATCGCGTTTATTTTTACTTTTTATGTTCCCGACGTTTCGGTTGCTTTACAGCAACCGTGGTCAAGGGGGGACTGAGGTGTTAGACGTCCTGATGTCATAGTTAAAAACTGGGTACCCTCAAAATTTAGTTGGTGTTTGCTGTCCGATCCACGCAGAAAGTTATTTCTCATTTTATTTAAATACTTAAATCTGAGTGACATTTGATTATTATTTACTAAGTATTACTTATTTAGTGACAACGGTGTTGCCTGCTCATATTCAGTTACTGTTCCTGAGAATGTACACCATCTTTTATTCATTGAAAAGAGTAACCATTGAGTTTCATGCCGGATCTTCTCAGTGGAAGCAGCATTCCGAACCTGTGGTAGATTCTGACTATTCATAAATGCTTTGTTGGCTTACATTAATAAAAACAATTTTGAGTTTGAGTTGAGTATCTGGGACCATCTGGTATTGGAATAGTTATGTACTGGACTTCGTAGAACCAGAGTGTCATACACATTCATTTACCAACCTTATACCTCATTGTAGAATATGATTTTGGAATATACAATGAGTTTAATAGAATAAACTGCTGTGATAATATTAAACATCTTACCGATATATAAACATAAATAACAGCTTTACAGTGCCAATTTCGCTGGAGACTCCTAGTGAGAATATGATGAGGGCTGCCAACACGTCTCCGGTCTCCGAGCACCTCCCGAACACGAACCAGCTCATTGAGAACAGGTATACGTAGAAGTAACACACTATTATAAATGCTGTCACGATGTAGTTGATAATGGGGACCCCTGGAATTTACATTCTATTTATTCCTTATTTTAATCAAGTAGGTACTCAATATCACAGCAGAGATCAGTGAAAAGTGTTGAAATAATTCGCCATGCCACATTTAATGCCCTGGCTGGCTTTAGATCCTGGCTTACATGAGCATAAGATATAGTTGTGGAAGGTTCCCACCTTCCACAACTATATCTTATGCTCATGTTACCCCCGCTTAACCTCCCGGTTGTGGCGAGCCTAGTCCAACAGTCATTTCGCCATAATAAGCTCTATGAGTTGTATACAAGGCTGTTTTTGTATATAAGGTGAAGGCGCCTGTCTAGCCCGCGAAATTCAAAATTCTCGAGTATTTTTATAGTTTATCCAAAATCTGAAAACATTTAAGACAACATTTTGTGATTTGCGACAAACACAGTATGCAGTGCGTTTATTAATAGATTTATTTTACTCTAAATATTATAACGGTGGATATGATACTAGTTAATCACTAAATATACAAAAATTGCCAGACTATCCGGATAGCTGTCGTTCTTGAAATGTTTTAGAGTAAGTTGGTTATATTAATAAATGCACTGCACACGGTCTTTGTCGCGAATTACAAAATGTGCCTTTTATTATTGTCAGATTTTGTAAATTTTCTAAAAAACCTCAAAAAATTTTAACTTCGCGGGCTAGATGGGCGCTTTAGCCTTAATTATGTTATTATATCTGTACCTATTACATCTATGTCACTTAGCTTACCCTTCTTATTACGGGGATCTATATTTATCGTAAGAACTCTCAAAAATACAGACAAATTCCAAATCATCGTAGGAAGATCGCAGTGTTTGAGACTAAACTTCTTTAATGTGGAGAACATTTCGAAAATTAATTTAAGAAAGTTATTATAAGTATTATGTAGGTATCCAACTGTTAAGGATGGCGGCTCAGCAAATACTGAACTGATTTATATAGTCCTTCCATAATTTATTAGGTGGAGCTCGTACAAAGCTAAGTTGCAACTGCTTCATTACATATTCATGGTGCGATCACATAAGATGCTATAGAATTTATATGATTATATATATCGTCGACCGCAACACATATCCGTAGTAATTACAAAAGGGTTGCGATCGGGCGATTTGTATAAGGAGGATTGAGGTTTTTGGTCTCAAGATGTTTCTGTTACTCAAATATTACTGTTCCCAACTTTGCAGCTTTATAAAGATTAACATTACTTTACTTCAAAATAAGTATCCAGGCAAAGCCAGAAAGCCAGGAAACGCTTTCGCCGCATGGAGAGATTTACCAAAATTGTAATACCAGGTAAACGATATCGCATATTGTAGCATAGAATTTACAACCGGGAATTACAATTATATGTATATCAATAAAAAGAGCTTAGCATTTCCAACTGTAAAGATATCTTCATCACAGCAAATTAAATACCAATGTTAATTAGCAGGATTAAGAGCATTCAAGCGAGTGTTAGAGGCTGGAGTAGCGTAGAACATCCTTTCGTTTTGAACAAATTGTCCGACATAACCACACCTATATACAAGGTGAAACACTTTTTTTTTCAAAACTTAACATTGTAATTCTAAAACTATCAGCTTTGGAGGAAACTTGAAAAACAAAAGGTGTTATAGGAATACAGCTATTGACAGACTTCACAAGTCTACAAAACCGTCCCACAGTTTAGTACTTCAACTGTCCCACAAAGCCGATAGTTTGAGATTTACAAAGTTAAGTTGCAAAAAAAATAGTATACCCTTTTTGTTTCACCTAGTATATTAGGAGGCATTGCGCTACTTTGCGACTTATAAGAATTGTTCAAGAAAATATATTATTTATTGAAGTCATTGATCAATGGGCTCTCGTGATAGTTTTTTCAGTTTGAAAGTTAAAGGTTCAATGTGCGGGCAAAAAATATGTAACTTTTAAAAATTGAATTATGTTTGATGCACTAAATGCGTGGTTGCGTATAATCTAACTACTTATTAAAGTTGTAAAAAAGTAAATTTAAAAGAAAATAAATAATAAGTGTACCTACGTTAGTGTAAAACTTTATAATGTTATCTATAGCCTTCATAATATACCTACGTATTGAATGTAATTTAATGTACCTATTGTGTTCGCACTACGAAGCAGACGACGAAAATTCCAATATCCAACTATTTGTAATGAGCCTGAAGGACTTGAATCACATGAATCATTCCAACTACTGACGAGTATTCGCCGCGATCTCATTTAACCAGGAACAATGGATTACGTAATGGAATTTGAACGAAGACCACACTGCCGCCGCCGTGATAGGTAGCTACCTATTGATGGTTTCACGCTGTTGATTGGTCGCGATTGTAATCGACGGGATATTACGATTTCTGATGCATACCTACTGAGATTAGTCTATAAATATTAATCTATAGAGTGGAAATTTCACCATTATAACGTGCGTTTTGTCTAAATAGTAATCGTCTCTTCGTAGTTTCATTATCGTCGTCCTGTCTCAAACTTGTCTCCTTATTGTCTGATTTTGATCTCAATAAGAAATGCGCACGATTTTTAGCTCACTGTATACTTCTGGAAAAAAATACTGTTCTTATATATTATTGCTAGATGGCCAATAGTTTGGTTGGAGTGTAGCCTTAGGGGCGCTATGACTTAGGTTTAGGTTTAGGTTAGGTTAGGTTAGAACAGTGACCAAAACGCCAGAATCCGAATGTGTCATTAGGTTATGTTAGTTCCCAGTTAGGGGGGCTATGGAGCCAGGACTTTGATGAAGTTTCAGGATTTTTTTTTATTTTGTTTTGTTCACTGTTCTCACCTAACCTAAACCTAAATCTAACCTAAGTCATAGCGCCCCTAAGGCTACACAATGACCAATAGTTTTCAAGATATAGACTTATTAACGAGTCGACGTTAGTTGTGTACCTACACTACCTACTACCTACTGTGTCGTCATGGAATTGGGTTAGGCGAAGTGGGCAGTTCGCGTCCCGGTATACTTTTTCGAGAGGTTTTCAACCTACTTCAATAAGGAGGAGATTATAGCAAAGAAAATTTAAATGGCCTCTCCATGAACTAGACTATGCTGTGTACTGCCAGTGTGTAAAAACGAGCACAAAAGCAACGAAAAATTTACTTTTTTAGAAAGTATAAAAAACCGAAGACGAAGATGTTTATGTCTTTCTAGTCATTAACACCTTATTAATGCCAAGTATCAAGCAATTTTTCGGCCCATCGATGTAATAAATTAAATTTTATGACAACAAAGCTATCATAAAATTTAATTTTCGACTATATTTGTCTGAATTTCACGTCCAATGTAGTTCAGGAGCTGTGTCCCATTATACGGTCAATTAGGACATGGGGCGGCTGCAATCCCGGGAGGCTCGTGGTTCAACGCAAATTGCTCAAAGCGACCTCTCTGTCTAGGTAGTGGTGCGGGAGCTTACGTTCATGTGTAATACACATTTTTTTTAATTTAGATTCGTTATGGTCTGACTGAGCTTAAGTATTTTTGGATCAAAAATCAACCTAATAAACTCGTGTCAAAAATATTAATAAACATGCATAGAGATAGAGAAATAAATCCAAATTGTTGTTTACCCAGTGAAAATTATTTGTGAAAAGTTTCATGCCAAACATTAGTTAGGCTTAGGTTGAAATGGATATAAAATGATGAAGAAATACCTAGATGTCAAAATGGATTTAATTATTCTATTTCAGCTTACTGTAAACGGTTACCTTTTATCTGGGTAGACTTCAATATGTAAGTTAGGCGAAGTAAGTGGCATCCAGGCTCCCGGTCTAATCGTTTAGCCAAGCAACGGACAAAGAAATGGGACAGTCCACCCGGGTGGAACCCTGCAGTTTAATTTGAGCTAAAATACATTATCGTATCCCAAATCAATGGCGAAAAAAACTCAGCTCGCCAGGGCCCGTACCACGTTAGCTACTTAAAACGCAATAGACAATTTTTCTAACGTTCGCGTTTGCTTTTCTATTGCGTTTTAAGTAGCTAGCGTGGTACGGGCCCTGATGTCGCGTGCATGCTTGGACTGGGGTAACGTTACAGATCACTTCACATAAGTGAATACATATTTGTATAATGACTTATATCATTGTCATTACAAATGTTATCGCTAGTTCGGATGGAAAGAAGGGGAGTCTGAGCTGTCAAGTGTAAACGGTACCCACAGCACCCACATTCGTACAATCTAAAGATAGTTTACCCTAGGTAACACCCTACCCTAATAGTACCCAGGGTAAATCCCTATGTAAAAAAATCTGATGCAGGATACCGTGTTTCTTCATTTATATTGCAAACTAGCAATACAATAACATCATCATCTGCCTTACCTTTTCCCATTATCTGGGGTCGGCGCAGTATGTCTTTTCCTTCCATACATCGCGCTTTCCCGTCATACTCACATCCACTCCAACCTCGTTCATATCATTCTTAATACAATCCATCCATCTTTTCTTGGGCCTTCCTCTCGCACTGTATCCATCCACATATATAATATTCATTACTCGTTTAGTCACATGCTTCTCATCCCTTCTCATCACGTGTCCAAACCAGCCTCCTACCTCTCACTTTATCTGTTATTGGCGCTACCCTGGCACTACCTCTTATATACACATTCTTCACCTTATCCATTCGCGTCACTCCACACATCCATCTCAACATTCGCATCTCAGCAGAGTGGAGACGTTTCTCTTCACGCACTTTAGCCGCCCAGCATTCCGAGCCGTACATGATTACCGGTCTTATAATCGATAGCAATACAATAACAATACCTTGTATTTAGGAAAATAATATTTTAAATGCACTAATTAATTTTTAGTGCGTAGTCTTGATGGGTTATGGGCCATATAATGAAAAGAGAACATAAACTTTGCGTAGGTCTATGTTTTGATTTAGTGGGTAGTTATTATATGTTCAATTTATTTAATCCTCTTAAATCAATCAGGTTTGATTCAATATTTATTGTATTTTTCTTGGGACTAATAGTATCGCTTCATCTTCCTCCGCTCATTAAAATTAATCGATCGTGTGAAGGGTGCGGAATAGCTAGCCCAACCTGCCCGCCCGGCTTAAGTGGACGGGCACCCTAAGAGTGGTGTATAATCTAAATATATATAACTCAAAGGTGACTGACTGACTGACTGACTGACATAGTGATCTATCAACGCACAGCCCAAACCACTGAACGGATTGGGCTGAAATTTGGCATGCAGGTAGATGTTATGACGTAGGCATCCGCTAAGAAAGGATTTTGATTAATTCTACCCCCAAGGGGATAAAATAGGGGATGAATAATCCCAAAATTTTTGTTAAGTTGAATTACACGCGGACGAAGTCGCGGGCACAGCTAGTGGTGATATAAAAGCGTGTAAAATGTGTGACTTAAAACTACTACCTTCAAAGGTCACAGTAAGGTTATTAAATAACTTTCATAACTCTTTTGTAACTTTAAAACGGTAATACGAAATTTAAATAAAACGGAGACAGCGTAGCCAGCCAGCCAGAACTTGTAAATAATCAAAATCACAATAAACAAAAGGTATTAAATCGAAAGTTTGAGAATATCATTAATTAAATTCAAAGTGATGACCTTACGAGAAAGTTTTAATTGTTATTTATTGGTGTTCAATTAAATGCTATGTATATTGTAATTAGTGTACACCCATATTATATATCTGTCGCATCCAATGAAAATGGCGAGGTTTATTTATGTACACCGGACTAGCTTCCCCTTAAGGCGAGATGGATTCGTGCCATAGTGCATCACGTCGCCTAGTGCGAGATTTCGAGCTTTATTTACAATATTTCTTTTAGTAACTTACCTTTGAACTATTTTTGTAAGAACTTTTGAACTTTTTTGACATAATTGGTCTTGAAAATGACTATTAATAATGTATCCTTGTATCCAAGAATCAAACTTGGCAAACTTAACCCAAAAATGGATTGTTATCATAGGTACAACTTAGATATTAGAAATTAGATCAGGTTTGACTCATTTTGGACGTAAAACAATATACGTAGTCATTCGGACGTGTGGGCGGCTCATCTTATAGTCTGGTGGTAGCGCGTTCGATTCCCGTCGCTCTAAATTGCGGACATGTCTTTTTCGTTATTTGCCCTATTGAGGATTTCACCAAGATCGCACCCACTCCATTGCAAGGTATCCAAAGTACAGTGTTGCTTAGTTGGGGACCATAGTGTGTTAGTCTGGCGACACTTTCCAGTTAAAAAATAATGGTCATAGTCTACGTAGCTATCAGTTTAAATCGATGGCTGCGATAAATACTATGTTTTATACCGAAAACCCTTAATCTTTCCTTGGTTAAATAAATAGGTTGGTTAAGTCAAGATATCAAATGACCGCCATTTAAATAACCCTTAATTGGTCCGCCAAGGGCCTTATGCCTTCTCCGTTTCCGAGGGTCGGTACAAAGGTACTCTCCGTGTAAAATGTATCAAGTGTCTCATTCCAGGACTTGTGTGTATTTCCGTAGGCTTAATGATTATTATAGCTTAACTAGCTTTTGTCGGCAGCTACCCTAAATTTATTTTCTGGATGTCGATAAAAGCCCTACCTAACGGAGCCAACTATAGTAAAGAACAATTAAGGCGACCCCGTAAGTACAAAAATAAACAGCTTATTATTTTTATAATGGCGTCGTGACGCAGCTATAATTTTGAATGAGGCGTCTCGATGTACTTCTTTTTTCGTAGAGGCGTCGCGAAGCTTCCTTATTTTTATAGTAGCGTCACGACGCCCTTATACATTTTATAGTGGCATCGCAGACCGTCTGTATTTCTATGGTGGCGTCATGACGCTTCTTAATTTTTTTAGCAGTGTCAAGACGATTTAATAGTGGCATCGTGAGGCTCTTATGATTTTTATAGAGGCGTGGCGACGCACTTATTAGTTTTATTGTGGCGTCGCGACGCCTCTATAAAATAAATAAGGGCAAAACGACGCCTCTATCAAATAAATAAAGGCGTTGCGACGTGTCTATAAAATTTATAAGAGAGTCGCGACGCCTCTATAAAATAAATAAGAGCGTTGCGACGCCTATACAAAAATAATAAGGGAGCCACGACGCCTCTATAAAATAAATAAGAGCGTCGCGACGCCTATACAAAAATAATAAGGGCGCCACGACGCCTCTATAAAATTTATAAGGGCAAAACGACACCTCTATAAAATAAATGAAAACGTTGCGACGCGTCTATAGAATTTATAACGGCGTCACGATGCCTCTATAAAAAGTTTAGGGCGCCGCGACGCCACATTAGAAAAAAATTGCGTCACGATGCCTCTATAAAATAAATAAGGGCAAAACGACGCCTCTATAAGAATAATAAGGGCGCCGCGACGCCTCTATAAAATTTATAAGGCCAACACGACGCCTCTATAAAATTTATAAGGGCAAAACGACGCCTCTATAAAATTTAAAAGGGCAACACGACGCCTCTATAAATTTAAAAGGGCATCGCGACGCCCATATAAAATTTATAAGGGCGTCGCGACGACTCTATAAAAACATTAGGGCGTCACGACGCTAAATAAAAAAAATTGTAGCGTAACGACGCATTTATACAATTTCTGATGGCGTCACGACGCCTCTATAAAATAAATAAGGGCGTTGCAACGCCTCTATAAAAATAACAAACGAATTTAAACAAGCCTTATAATGTTTAACTTTTAATAATATAAAAAATGTATTGATAGGACACCAGAAACTTTGCCATTCTATTTAAATTTTCATAAGTCGGTTAGGTATGTGCCTTAGTATGTAATTGAGTCAACTAAATATAGGCTTGGTGATAATGACGGAGTAGGTTGTTAGCGAATGGTAAATTTTGCTTCGAACGTAGGTACTATAAAGGTCGGGGACGTTTCAATAATTAAAAATATCAGAAATACTTTGTAACTCCGCTTTTATTATAGTCTTATCAAAAATCATGTTTACAGAATCGTCTCCCGATCGTCAATGTCCGCGCACCGCAATTCTTATTTTTAAAACATTTATTTTTTAAATTTGATTTGCACTTTTATAAGCAGCCAGGAACTCGGTTGTGACCAGTGCGCCAACATGGACCTTACAGTACCTTTCTACTCAAATCGATCTCTACTTTATATGGTTTACAGGCTGTTTTAAAATAAAGATATAATACTTACGGATTTGGATCAGCATCGAGCATAATAGGATGAACAAATTCAAGCACTACTTAATTTTTTCCCTCCAATAAAAAAAAAACATGTTTCAATTTAAATACATACTTAAATGTTTTACGAACTTTTTCCTGTAAATTAGTGGCTGATACTACTAAAGGTAGTATAATTAATTATTGTTATGGTGTTCTCATGAATACGAATTATTTAAAAGGCCCTTTTAACCTTTCAAATTCTGCAAAAGTTTGTAAGCACAAAAGTTAGTATTTGTATCGGAATTGAACATTCCCTGTAGGTACTGACGTAAGCTCGAGGTAAGTAAACAAAGAAACATTATACAAGAAATATAAATAAAATAAATGTTGTAAAACCTTTGCTAATGTTTGTAGTTAAGTAATTTTCCACGTTATTTTGCTTATCGCAAGCATTTAGCGAGGAGATTCGGAATTATGAGTGAAACACGAACATAACAGTCCGCGCCGGGTATATCTCGCGATGGCCTATTCACAAAAACCGTTTATTGTTATAGGTCGATTGTCCAAATTACATTTTCCCTTTTAACCTTTAAGTTAAAGTAGAAATATGGTGTTTATGTTGGATCTAACTTTGTGCAAAAATAATCTTGAAAATTTTGTTATTTGTATCAATGAAACTGTCGGTAACTAATCGTAATTAAGTGAATGCAAATTTTGATTTTTTATTTTTAGCACGAATTCATGAGTTTGACGACTGCTTGGGGCAGTGGTTCGAGCGTAAGCCGCTCACTGCACATGGTGGTTGCGGGTTCGTTTCCCGCCGGGGCAATTTTCGGAAATGCCATTTTCGTAATTTGCACAGGTCTGCGTGTCACTGGGATCGCCTCCAGTCCATTGTACGGTACCCATAGTAGAAGCGTTGCTTGGTTTGAGACCATACAGTTGGTGTATCAGTCTGGCGATATTTTATTAGTTTTGAGATTTGAACATAACAGCAATGAAATAGAAATAAAAACGACAGGGTTCGCGCTCTTTCTATGACGTCACATGCCAATAACGCTTAATTACTTACCGAGGTTCATACAAACTTAATTTAACTGAATGCACGGAACCCGATGCGTGATGACTTTTGAATAGATTAGACAAACAATTCCTTGGTAACTGATACAAGCGGACAAACATGCTATCATTTGAAATAGAAACGCAACATTTCTTAAATGATTTTGTGCGAGTGTAAACTAATCAAGATTTTATTTGGGGCCATAATGGTTTATTATTATTATTCTCTTTGACTGGACTGGTAAAAAATATGTCACCGATTAGTGACGGATTACAAATTTCCAAGGTATAGGCTGTAAAGTTTTTGCCGCCCTTGCCTCTATAATTGTCAGAGGGGTTGTGAGAGGGGAAGTCATCGGCAAAATTTGTTGCAGAGTTCTATCTGTAAAACATCAGAAAACGGTCATTGATTTCTATGAATGAGCAAATAAAAAAAATCGGTCCAAAAATTTGCCGCACTAGCTCCAGCCTACTCAGCCTGCTGGTATATTCAGATAAGGGTGTTCCAGCTCCAATAGGATTGCTGCGTTAACTCCGCTTCACCCAGCTTACTTCAAGTTGTCAGGAAGTTAAGCGATTCTATTGGTCGAAGCGGGCCGCTTCATAGCACAGTCAAGTGGACGGTCACCTCTCATGCTTTGTAATTACACCCAACCAACTGTAATTCATAATTAACTTCTGTTAATTACAATATATGGTTAGCTGAAATTTCATTTATTGACAAAGTAACATTAAAGCTACCACGTATTTTTTACGTTAATTAGTTGCAAGCGCCTTTATCAAATATTTCTATATTGATGGTTAATTCCTGAGCTGTCCAATAGGAAGGGCACCCTGTACAATTTGCAAAATTAACATATTTTGCAGAACCTAGCGATTAGCGCGCAGAAAATATGCATATATCTCATAATAAGGTACTTACGCCTTGTAAGACCCATTTTTTGCAGTATTTAAATAAATTAAAAAATTTAAATAATTCATGGAAACAAACTTTAACAAAATATATTTAATTTATTTGTGAATACAATCAGCATACAATTCAACATATTAGATAAAATTTCTTTAGGAAAACAATTGTTTTTAAAAACCTCCAAAGTGGGCCTTTTTAGGAACATAGGTACCTATCATGGCCCGTTATTAATTACGTAATTTATAAACGCTATCAAAAGAAAAAATATGTACAAACGTAAAACGTAACCTAACATATGAGATTCTTGGTAATCAATATGTTACAATCGTTTTTTTTGGTCATAAATTGTACGATGGGCCATATTAGGCTTAGCAAAACTTAATCTACCTACAAAACAAAAATCTCTAAATAAAATCAATAAAGAACACTATTGTGACGTGAATCTAACTATCACGTTTGGTAAAAACAAGTTTTCTTTTTAGATATGGTCAAAATATTTTTCTCCACGATTTCGGTGGGCCTTATTAGGAGTAGGTATAGAATAGAAAAAAAAACAGTGAAAGAGGAACTTAGAATAACCACAAAGTTTAATAGTCTCTTCGTCACATTATGGATATAAGATAAAGTTCAATTTTTAGAGATGAGAAAAGTACGATTTTTTATTTAGCACCACGTAATGTGGTTACGCTTATCAAAAAATATTACAGATTCGACGGAACACGCTAAAGATGTGAGAACTTTAAATTTCAAGCTTAAAGTAGTATAAAGAATGTAGGTAACTAACTAAGTAAAAATATAAATTCCAGTGGTCCACTACAATACTAATAACTAAAAAATTACCGAAATAACTCATATTATCATATAAGTTCCAAAGAAACTATGATATTTTTTAGTCCTAATAAGGCCCGGGCTATCTTGGGAACCCGTGTGGTGGGCCTTTATAGGGACTTTACCCGCATACAAGAACTACTTATTTAAGAAAAGAATAATAATCAAGAACACATACAACACATAAGTTCTTACGAGCGTCCAAAAACCTTAGTACCGTTGTATTAAAAAAAATACGAAAATTGTTAGTTTTTCTAAAGAAATACTAAAAAGTTTGTGAGTATGAGGTTATAAATCGTACGCCATTTGCAACGTCACTGACAAAATGTCAACCACTGCAAAAATGACGGCTCCCTTACATTGATAAGAACTTCTGGCCAAACTCTCCAGTGCATACCGTGTATTGGCCTCACTTGACATTGGCAGAATTGTCCAAAAGGGCAGAGCCATAAAAAAAAAAAAAAAAAAAAAAAAAAAAAAAAAAAAAAAAAAAAAAAAAAAAAAAAAAAAGATAAGAACTTGCAGTTTTGTCTATGACACTAACCGAACATGGGCATGAAATTTAAAACTCATTGGAACTTATAAAAGTATGAAATTTTGTAATTGGGCTATCTTAGGAACTGGGCCATCTTGGGCGTAAGTACCTTAGAGCTACAATATACATAGTTGTTATTGTATAATTAATTCCTTCAGAGTAGTCCCACTTGAAAGGTCTGCCATAGCAATCGAACAACACGATTTCTGTGCAGGTATGATGTTGTTAAAGTTGTTTAATGTGGTCCGGAAATTCCGTTTGGAATACAGCGACTTCTCTACGACGCACGATGGAATTAAAACGACAGGTTGTAATTGTTTTTTTATTAATATTATTTACAAATCTAATCACATCCGTTTGTTCGTCTAAAATTATACAATTAGTTATGACAAGAAGTTCTAGATAAAACTAACAATCACAAGTTTATCGTCCGAGCTCTCACATAATATATTCAAGTTAAGAAAAAGTTAATCAGAACGAACAATAGGAGCCGATTAAGACGAAAGTAAGGTACCTGTAAAAACTGTGTTTATAGGGATTGCGTGAAATAAAAAAACAGAGTCCAAAGGACAACATAGGCTTTAAATGTAGTGTTGCCCAAAATAATTCTGTGTCTTGTATTTTCGCGACATAGATAGTTTTTGTGATTTAATATTTTTTACTTATCATTTAATCAATAAAGCAAAAATTTAATGTTATTTTTTTTTTTAATTTGTTATCATTTTTGGGCAACAATTAGGTTAAATTTAAATTTGTTACTATCTGTCGCAAACTTGGATTCTGATGACCGAGTCCGCGAGGAATACTACTTTAGACTTCTTAAATAGTTATTAAAATTTCGTTATCCCAAAAATAATGGAATGTAATGAGATCATTATAACAAAACAATGTATTGTATACATTTTTAGGTACCTACTAGGATGATATTCAGGCTGAAATTAGGCCGAAAGCTGTCTGTAAATTAATTATTAAAGACAAGATAGGCTTTCTCTTGCTACAGATATAGACCTGCTACCTACAAAAACATATTGCTTTATGGCTAAAGGTTTATCTGAGCCAATACGCCTTGAATCTTTGGGCTCTTTAAAAACACGCTTATTACAAAATCGCTCATTATTATTTTAATTTCAGAAATGTTCGTTCTAATAACGAAACTGCAGTTGAGGAAATTACATTGAACCAATAATTCAATTGAATAAGCAATTAACATAAAAGTCGTGCTTTCACCAAGTACAAATATTTAAGCAGACATTTTTTAAATTTAATGTATATATACTACTAAAAGACAATTGGTGCCTATTTATGTATATTTCTCATTTCAAATAGAATTGATCAGACTCAAAATTGTACAAAAGACGTTGAAATTATGAAATGTTTCACATATTTTTCCCCCAACTGCAAGAATTACTACGGAATGTCAGTGTATCGTTATATTTACACTATATAAATACAATTAACAGGCCGAACCGGTTACTATTACTACTTAATTACACCATAAAACATTCGAAGGCACATATTTGTTCAGAATGACCTAATTTATTCTTCCGACGAAGCTATGATCTATGTAGAACTTCTTAGTAGACGAGTTTGTTTTACGCGATCATTAGTATTAATAGATAAAGAGTTCTGGGTAAAATAAATAATTAACTTTATAGGTAACTAAACATACGATTTATACATACGCTTGGCTGCCTAAAATAATTATAATTCATGTGATAGATGTCGTCAAAGTCGAAGTGTTCGTGTTCGAAGTTAAAAATATAATCGTACATTTGATCGCGTAAATGAAACTCTTGCATTATCGCTAACTGACGACCGGCATAACTAACTAACAACAGATTTCATCCACGTTCGTCAGTCGGAGGACACGGCAGTGCCCCCGCCAAGTCGGGCCAAGGCACTGCCGAGCCCTTTTCTGTATAAATATTTACAGGAAATGACAAGAAGTATGAGGTCTTCTTATTTTTTTTTGGTTAAAATCACATCAAGTATGATACTGAAAATATAATTACGTTTATTTATTTATTATTATTATTATTTATTATCTACACTCCGCTCCGGCCACGTGCCTAAGTGACTATCTACAGAACTACAATGTACAATTTTGAAATTAATATTGCATTTGAAAGAAATGTTTCGAACTAAATGGTAACTACTGAAAAATACTGCAACTTTCGCAATTCCTAATTTAATTGATAGTTCCTTCCGTCTCTTTATGTTATGCACACTTCAAACGAGAGCAGATAAGTGGATATACAGATCTGCTAGTACCATCAAGAATACAGTACCTCAACCGCTTCTCTTACCAGCTTCTGGCCTGCCTAATGAAGATAAGATACCTACTGAGAGCCATAGACTGTCGCTGAAAATGTGCATAGCTTCAGGAGTAAATATGATGACGTCACCCGTGCCCGGGTATATAAGTCGCGAATCGGGCCGCGCCGCTCAGTACCGCGGCGCCACCCGCGGCGACGACAGCCGCGGCGAGCGGAGCGGCGAGCGGCGCGCCACCTCGGGCTATGGCTTCAGTCTCTTGAACCCGGCGCCGTCGTGACCGAGCTTCAGCTCTTCGTACAGCGTGGGATCGACTTCCCGTTGCGCTGGGACAGTCGTTCCCGGGTTGTTGACGGTCTCGTGCCTCCAGGCTGCGCTGTTCGATACGCCATTTGCTACGCCATTGCTTCCGTTTGCGTTCCCGTTCGGTACTGTACCCTATTGGAAGAAGAACCTGCTTTAGATACTCCGAAGCTATGAAGAATGTTGTTAATTCAAAAAAGGTTGAGGTTTAATGGATACATACGTTGACGGCGGCGTCAGGGTTGGGTTCCCTGAGGTAGCTCGGGTTCTCGAATGCTACTCCTCCTTGTGCCTTAAGTCTAAGAGTCTGAAACAAGACAATCAATATGTAAGAATTGTTTTCAACGTCAATCCACGTCTGCTTTAAAACCTTCCTTATAAACCAATCGCCATCTCTTCTCCATCATTATCATCCACCATCGTGCATATCTCTATCACAAGCTGATTTCATACGGATCCATCCCAAGATACCCATCATGTTGGTGGAACACCCTACTTCATAAGTTGTCCTGGTCCATACCTTTCTATATCTATAATACAGTCCGGCGGCCAGCAATATGGCGGCCACCAGTATGCACGCGACGGCCACGCCAACGGCTGACGCTGTGCTATTGCCAGCTACTGGCGCAGCCGCAGCTCCTGTCTCCTGGCCCGCGGTTGTGAACATGATGGGCTGGCTGAGGGATGATGTGCCTGGTAGGAAGGAAAAAGAGTTAAAACTCCTACTATTTAACAAATATATCTGTATTTTGTGATCCACAAAAAAAAAGCAAACCTCATCCAATTCCAATTGGAATACCCAGGTCATTCCCAAGTCAGAGGTTTTCTACTTTCAACCCCTTTTTAAGGTAAACTGTTGAACCAAGTAAAAGCTCTTCTACCATTGTACTCTAACAATCAAATTTAAGTCACAATTAAGTCCTTAAGTCTTGCTGGTTCCAAACCCAACTTACCAACATCATTGGCCGCTTTGACGACGCATTCATACCGCACGTCGTCCTGCAACCCAGTGAGCACTACGCTGGTCTCGCTAGTGTCTAGTTTCTCTGGCACCTTGGCACCGTACGCGCGCCAGAACACTCGGTACAGATAGACTGTTTGAGGATTCTTCACTGGAGCATCCCAGCTGTTGGGGTACAAATGTTGGTACAATAATCTGATGTGAACCTTTCAGTTTCAAATAGGAGACAGAACATACATAAATTTATGTCTAAAATTGCTTTCAGATAATTATGCGATCAGAGACAACAGTCCTGATCACGGTAGGGCTGCTGAGCTAACACCGCTATTAAATCGACGTTTTTCTTCGATAATGATCTAATCCTAAGAATCCCTAAGAATCGGAAGGTATATAGAAGAATGGCTGTAGATAATAGAACAGGTATAAAATATAGTGCATTTAAAAGTCACACTGAAAGTTAAGGTTTGTAAACCTGAAGTTGCATGGGGATTTACCTCAGCAGGACAGAATGTGGTGTTGGCGCGGCATGTGCCTTCATGTTCCTCGGCGGCCCGGGCAGCTTGGCCCCGGAGTCGCGGAAGCAAGCCAGCGCTCGCCTCGCGTGCTGCAAGGCGCAGGACCTGGCCACCGACCCCCCGCGGCACAGCTCCAGGCAGTTCCGGGGAACGCCCCAGGACGCGCAGCAGCTGCGGTGGTCTGGGGAAAATGAGGTAGCGTTAGAAGGTAAACAAGTTTTGTCTAAGTCAAAGAAGGAAGAAAAAATACTAATTTGCATTTGCTCACCAGACCCATCGGCAGCACATTTCATGAGCTTGTCAAAGTCGTTCATGCACTCGGGGCGGTCCATGATGTTGTCCATGTCTATATGGAAGCTGCACGCGTCAATACACGATGACGACACGTTCATCTGGACAAAGAGAAATCAATTAAAAAAATGATTAAAGGTAAACTTATGGAAATATACTTAATATGGAAAATCTGGGATAAACAAAGTCATAACATCGGAAATTATACGCTCTAATACAAATGTTTCGTAATCTGCATTTGGTATGCGAATATCTTCACAAAAACTGGAGCAAAACCTATTGAACACAATTTGTCAAACCACATCCAACTCCACCGCAAAACATTAAGCCCGCAAATATCGAATTATACGAACAAATCTAAATTTAGCGTTCGCAAAACAAAGTCCAGTTTGGGCACTGGAGACGGCGGGCGGCAGTTCTCAGACGGTACTATATTTAGTCGGACAATCCACAGACGAGACTATTTCGGATGACAAGTTGGCTTTTGAATGTCTGAATTAGGGAGTACGGCTTCATTTGTATTTGAAATTAGTTTGGAATTATTACGTGTTGTAAGATAATTTGGGAGAAGGAACGCACTCATCCTTGGCTTCTTAACTTCCGAAATTATAAAGCAGGTAGGTTGATCGATAATTAGAAGATGCCACAAGACTAGGATACCTACATCGTTATTATGATTCTAACTGGCGGATACGCCTCAAAACATCATTTATCTGGTAACAATGACAATAGGACAACCCGCAAAACTTCTGCATACCTGTGCGCAGCATTCAGTAACGTTGTGATGAGGGGTCGTGGGTCGCAGTCTCACTGACACAGGCCTTAATGTCTTGCCAAAGGCATTCTCAGCGTGGCAGAAATAGTCCCCTTCGTCCGCTTCCGATATCTTCTTTATAACCAGACGCATTGTGTACTTCGTTTGTTCCTAGACAGAAAAACATGTCTCATCATTAGCGACAAATATGGTGGATGAACGGCTAATGAGTAAAAACGAGTAGGAAGAATTAATTATATTGTTAACAGAAATGAACAAATAGCACTGCGTATCATCGGACAAACACGCACAATATAAGGCGGTCTAAATCTTTAATTCATACTTGTTATTTAAAGCCATCAAATTGCAAAAAATATTAAGTAAGCGTTGGAAAATAGACAGACAAAAATAAAACTTATTGCTTACTAGCTGAGCCCGCGACTTCGTCCGCGTGGAATTTAACTTAACAAAAAAGCCCACTCCCGCGTTCTAAGCCCGCGCGACAGGACCCATTTTTAAAAATTTTGTTTTTCTAAATTAAAATTAGCCTAAGTTACTGCTTATAACATTAGCTATGTACCAGTGAAAGTCCCGTAAAATCGGTCCAGCCGTTTCGGAGATTACCCGGAACAAACACACAGACAGACAGACAGATAGACAGACAAAAAAAAAATTTAATCGCGTTTTTGCTGTAGGTGTCGTATGTACTTTCATATGCACTTAGTGAAAAGGTGTTATTTTAATATTACAAACAGACACTCCAATTTTATTTATTTGTATAGATTATCTCAAAAATGTATTTCCCAAAGTTCACTTACCTCCGGATCAGCAATGAGTTGGATAGCGTAGTTAGGTCCATCAATGACTGGGGTTCTTCCGTTGGGGTCCCGCCAGAACGCGATAGTGGGCTTGGGCAGCGCTTCGACCCTGCATTCCAGGATGACAGCGTCCCCTGCCGCGGCCATCGTGATGCCAGATGCTTGGATTGTTGGTACATCTGTATAATTGAATTCAATTGGTAAGGGATTAAGCCAAACATGATGATTTAACTGGGGTCCGCTAACCCGCACTAGAATCGAGAAGTGTACTTCTTGAATCCTTCTTGTGTTGAAGTGCTTGTGTATCCCGTAAATGGCAAAAAGCTTGGACTTATTATTATTACATCGCTTTATACATATTTACTTACGGGAGATGTTGATCTTCCTAGAGGCCTGCATGGGGGTGCCGTAGCCGTTGTCTGCATAGCATGAGATCTGGTCCATATCCCGCGTCACGTTGTGGATCACGGTCACCATGTGCCGGGTCACTTCTTGGCGAACCAGGCGACCTGGGAACAGGGTATATTGTACTGGTTCCGTTGTAGCAGAAACTAAGTATGATAACTTATGTATGTATTTAAATCGTTTTCACGGTCTTAAAATATGAGAAAACAAATCATATTTTTATATTTTGTGTCGAAAGAAAAGTATATAAGTAAACTTTTGGGTTGATGTCCTGGAGGATTTAAAATAGTTCTAGGCTGATGTCGTTCTAAAAACCAAACAATGGAAATCTGTTCTCCTTTGAGAAGGACTGAAGTGAAGTGTTGTCGTTATAGCATTCCCATCGAGAACATACAAGAAAGGCTGAACAGAAGAGTCTGGTCACGTGTCAATGTTCTTGCGACCAGCAATAATGTAACACGACACCGTCATTCTAGTCAAACAGAAAGCTGTTACACAAGAGATGTTAATAAATCAATAACTCCAAATCAAATCAGCACAATATGTTGTCTGTTGAATAAACATCGAGTCAGTGCTGAGACAGAGCATTTCAATATCGAAATGCCTTTATTACAAAGGTCTCAGTCTAATCTAGATCCATTCTCATTTCATTGTATCCAAAATGACATAAAGTTCAATCTGGAGTTCATAGATATATAAGTATTGGTACCTATGTATAAATGGATCTTTAAGTAATTATATGTATTGTAAGGTATATTTAAAATGTTTTAAAGATTAGTAATAGATCAACAAACCAAGCTATTTCTGTGAAAAGTGTTTTTCGTACTATTGAAACATAAAATAATGAAATGAGATAGCCGACTTCAATAAACTTATTAAAATATCCACACCACGAATAATTTCATTAGCGCAATGGAAGAATATAATAACATGGAGCTGTAGATATATTTTCTAGGTTTTATTTGAACGAAGTCAATATTAGGTACTTTATTTATAAAAGAAAGCTGGGATAAAGCAGTAAGATAATATCACAAAGAGCAAATTAGCCTAGATTTATTAAAAGCAATATGAATATTGAAATCTCGTAAGAAACGTTTTTTGGAAACCTAACTTTTTATGAGCAACCTGATCCTTATTACCAGACTTAGGTAATATTTAGGAGGATTTAAGTCGTTAGCGAGCCTACCAACCATGAGTTCTGGGTACAACACGAGAACTGATTTCTTAAAAAAAAATTACATTTTTTTCTTTGGTTTCATTGCTTCCAGTCGAGATGGTCCTTGCCATTGCAATTTTCAAAAGATAAGGAGTAACTCAGAGAGCACGTAGAGGACTTACCAGAAATGTAGAGTGATATGGTCGGCGTAGGGGTTCCCATGGCTATACAGAGGATGGTCATGCTGGAGCCTTCCACCACCAGGTTCACTGGGTTCACTGACGGAGGCTGTATAAACGAAAACATTATGAATATGTGATGATTCAGTCTTTGCTCTTGATAACTTTTGTCTTTGCCCAACGATAGCAAGCTCCTACATTCGCCGAAATATGACATACCTAAACCAAATCCATACTGTACAATGTTCAGTATTATTTCATGATAAAGAACAGTTAAAATATTAAGATCTATCTTTTATCTACTCCCTTGCAACGATATTCTTATATTTTTATATTAATGGCCTCTTTCCATTGGGTCAAGCCAATGTGATTCTGCCAATGTCGAGTAACAAATATCAATAACAAACACAATTAATAATACTTAACCCTTAAATGGACAATGTTGTTTTTAAACAACATACTAAACATCACAGATAAAATTGACCTTCTTTTAATTTTTTGTTAATTTTGACAACTAGTTCTTATTTCTGAACGTATTTTGTACTTTTTTTAATGTTGGCACTATCCAATATTTTTATGCATTGAAAATAAGTTAATGTCAAATGTCACTTTGAAGAAAACTTTTCTAGTGGCGCGAAACTAAGTTTTGTAGCTGTGTTCGGACTTTGATAAAATATAATGTAAGTATATAACATATTTTTATTTGCTTGATTATATCTTCTATTACATGTTCATGTTGTAAAACATTGAAAATCACTTGATGCTACTGTCGAATTAGACGAAATCTGGTATGTTGTAGGAAAACTACAATGCGCATTGCCTGCTAAATAAATGCATGTTTGGTGAAGGATTTTTATTTTGCTTTTCAGCATGCCGCGATTACTAGAAAGCGAAATTACAAAGTATTTAGAAACTCTTGAAGATTCAGAAGATGGCTTAGACGGGTCAGACTCCGAAGTAGAGGATGAAGGTCACTATTACCAAACAGCTCGAGATGTTCTTCGAGACCTTGAAAGTAGTGATGAAGGTGAGAATGCCCAGTCTGATGAAGTGGATGCTGATCCTCCTCTCGTAATCGACAACGATGAAAATATGCCAGACCCTCCTATTTTGGAAGCCGAAGAAGCAGCACCCCAGAGTAGATCACAAGGGATTTCTAAACGACCTCTGGTTTGGCGAAAACGGAATCTTGTTACTGCTGAAGACAGCCTTATTTTTAGGGGAGAAACTCAGATAACGGAAGCATTGATGTCTTGTAACACGCCGTATGATTTTTGAGAAACTGCAAATTGCCTGAAAAAAACACTATAATGAAAAAGAACGTACCCAGAGGATTCTATGAGGAAAACGTGGCGACTGTGGATGATATTGACGTAAGTGCTGTTGTGTGGAAAGATAACAAGCCCGTTAACCTTCTTTCCACTTACGTAGGAGCAGAACCAGCAACCACAGTCACACGCTTTGATAAATCGAAGAAAGAGAGAGTTGCTATTCCATGCCCCAAAGTCATCAAGGAGTACAATGCCCACATGGGAGGCGTGGACTTATTAGATTCATTTATAGGTCGTTATCACATCACAATGAAGAGCCGCAAGTGGACCATGCGCTTATTTTATCATTTCCTGGACCTCGCAGTTATAAATTCATGGGTTATGTTCAAGAAGGTAAATAATATAAAAGGAAATGATCAACTTCTCAATTTGGGTGCATTCAGACTAGAACTTGCTGAAACCCTCTGCAAATTGGGTCTACCTGCAAATGGCGCTAAACGTGGTCGACCTAGTGGGAGCACAATACAAAGAGAACTTGTAATGAAGAAGTTCCGAGGACCAGCTCAAGCAATTCCTTTGAAAGACGTCAGATCGGATCAGACATGTCATTGGGCAGTATGGCTGGATAAGCAGCAGAGGTGCAAATTCCCAAAATGTTCAGGCTTTACATTCAAAATGTGCCAAAAATGTCGTGTATCTTTATGTGATACGAAAAAATGCAATTGTTTTTATAAATATCATAATGAAGAATAAATAAATACATTTCAAAAACAATATCCACTCTTATTTTACCCATACTTGCAAAATCTCAATGAATGCGCAATGTAGTTTATAAACAACACTCACATTATTGCAAAAAAAGTATAGTAAATTCATGTCTAGATTTTTTTACTCATTTTTCCTAGACAGTAATACATGTCTATTACACAAATATATATTTTTAAAACGTGAAAAAAAAAATCCGTCCATTTTGGAAACCAACATGGAAAACCAACGGTATTCTTACGATAAAGCGTAATGATATGTCAAGTATCCTGTCTTTTAAGTTTAACTACAGGCTATCTCATAGTATTCAATAGTTTTTCGTGAATCCTGGAAGATACTCAGCTGTGTCACAGTTTTATAAAGAAAGCATTAGTTTAGTGTATGCTTTACTCGTCCGTTGGTAAGCACAACTCAATGCATTTTACATTGAATTTTCATTCTCCTTTGGTTATTTTCGTTATATTTCCTTGTAGCACTTCAAAGGGGCCAATTTGCATGTTTTGCCTTCGCTCGAAGGCGACGGGTGAGCCCAGTAATGGCAGACGATATTGAATTCCATGGATTCCCTCTATTATTTATCGTGGCGATGTAGAACGGGAGAAACACTGAGTAATCCGCGGAATACTTATTGCAACTTGTTTTATGAATGGTTTCCAGTGAAATGAAAGGACGAAGCTACAGAAAATCCCTGTAATTGGGTATCTGTGTACATCGGTTTGAATTGAATTGGACATACACATATTATATTTTATTTTATTCAGTAATAATTACTCAATTTAAATTTCAATTTCTGTTATTACAACGGGATGTCATTTAAATAAATTCAATTAGGATACCTGATTTAAGGAGTTTTATGAGGGTGGTATAGTATCTATACCCAATAGTATCGATACTATCGATAGTATTGATAGTATTGTAAAATTTCAATAGTATCGATAGGGCTATCGATTTTATGACTATTTTTCGAGGTCACGATAGTATTGACAACCTATCGATAGGCAATCGATAGTCAGGCAACACTACTTCTGAATGTCTATGTTCTCTCTGCCTTGTCTGTTGTCCGTGCGTGCAAATGTTTTAACATGGTTTTAACTAAAGCCTAAACCTAAATAAATATCAAAGAGGAATGAAGTAGAATAGATGAATAGGTTTAAGTTGAATAGTTTTTCTGACAATGGTGTTGCCTGCTCATATTCTATTGCTGTTTCTGAGAATGTACACCATCTTTTGTTTATTGAAAAGAGTAACCATTGAGTTTCTTGCCGGATCTTCTCAGTGGAAGCAGCATTCCGAACCGGTGGTAGATTCTGACTATTCATAAATGCTTTGTTGGCTTACACGAATAAAAACAATTTTGAGTTTCAGTTTGAGTTGAGTTTAGGCTTTAACTCTCATTTACCTCAACATACGCCGGGTAAGCAGGGTCAGTCCACGTCAGCAACGTCTCGGAGGGCTGCGAATCCCCGGCCTGCGCGTGCGCCTTCACCCAGATCACGTACTGCGTGTTGGGAGACAGCTGCTCCAGGGTTTGGCCCGGAACTGTGGTGGTTACGTTCGTGATGTTGCTCTGGGACAGTTGCGTGGGAGATTTGTAGAAGAGCCTGGGTGGGGGGGTCACCGTTTAGAATATGAAATAAATCAACACGACGCAATGCTTTTTGGGCAACATTAAAATAGAATTTATAGTAAATCGAATTTGTACT
The DNA here is from genome assembly GCA_918843915.1 of Notodonta ziczac. Classification (NCBI taxonomy): domain Eukaryota; kingdom Metazoa; phylum Arthropoda; class Insecta; order Lepidoptera; family Notodontidae; genus Notodonta; species Notodonta ziczac. The sequence goes on from OU974053.1 coordinate 951,284, forward strand.
GAAAGTTGTCTATAAAATTTTATTAATTTAAAAAAAGTTGTGTTGGTTTCATTTTATTGGGATTTTGACGCTGAAGTACTTGTTCGCTATTTTCAGCGGTAATACCGTTATGAAGCTTTGATATAAAATATGTCAAGATATCTCAGAATTAATAAACTGTTAATGCAATAATTATGTAAGAGTGATGAAATGTAATAAGTGGTTATTAGTACTGATTAAACACTTTTTAAAATCCAATTGTTTGTGCCTTAGGTACCTACTAAACTTTTAAGCTTTTATAGACCCATATTGGTAAATCTATCTCAAGTCTGAGAGCGATTTTGAGTGCGCTTTTGAAAATTCATTTTGTACTGGTATGACCTAAGAATGACCAAGATTAGTCTCAGACTTGAGATTGATTTATAGGACCCTAGAGTAGTAATACTCACGTGTACGTGATCTTCTCGTCGGGCTGGGAGAACTGCGGCGGCTGCCAGGTCAGCGTGAGCCACGTCGCCGAGTGGGACGACACCGCCAGCGAGTGCGGCGGCGACGGGATGCCTGACACCTCCTTGTCTTCCGCTGTATCAAGATACAATTGTCATATAAGTACCTTATATGACTGGACATAAAATGCTTTGGCCTTTTGACTTGGCCTGGCTTTACTGAGTCTCCAGTGTATTGTAAATTAAATGAATATGGGTGATGCTAATAAAGTAAACCTGTCATTCTGAGGCGTATCCTGATCCCACCTTATGGAACCAGCGGTCCCAAACACTAGCCCCATTTGTGTTCAGAAAGATCCTAGCCGAATTAAATTTATTGTATTGCGATATTTGCGACCTATGAAGTCTGGTTTGGACTATTATCTGTGCAGTCTTTTCATCAGTAGTGAGAGTGTTTCTTTACCATCAGTAGAGTTGAACAGCAGCATGCTGGACGGCAGCGACTCTCCGTAGCTGTTGACGGCCACCACGAACACGTGATAAGTGCTGTTCACCTCCAGCTGATCAATTGTCGCCATTGTGTCTGTCACGTTCAGTTTCTGGAGGAGATAAGGACTAGGTTCGTGATCATGAGAAAACAGACTAATGTTTTGAGGTACTATGGTCCAAATTTAAATGGACACGATGTGATATCGATGCGAGGGTGACAGGGAAGGGAAGAAGATAGAGATAAGACTCACGTTATAAGTACTCTGCATAGTGTTATAGCTGTAAGGCTGCGTGTTATTGTCGACCTTCTGCCAGTGGATAACGTAAGAAGTAGCGTTGGCGCCATCTTGCGGCGCCGCCCAGTCCAGGTAGAGTTTCCCGGAAGCCACGCCACCGTGGAGCTCGCGAGGAGGCCCGGGAAGAAGACCAGTGCCTAATGGTAGAAAAACGTTATATCATAAGTGATACGTCATTTCCTTAACAAAGACTTTTGTCATCTTAATATGTTCTTACGCCATCGATCAGCCTAAAAAATATACCATCGTACATCGCTCGATGGAGAAACTATGCTCGGAACATGAAATTCTAAAGAAATAGTATCGTCATTGGGAAAGCTTGCCGTTACTGCCATTCTTACGTATAAAATCTGTGATGTGAGTGGGACGGAACACGATAACAGCTCTATTAGGTGAAACAAAAAGGGTATACAATTTTTTATGTAACTTTGTAAACCTAAAACTACCGGCTTTGTGGGACAGTTGAAGTACTAAAGGTTTCTGTCATCTAATTCTGTCAACAGCTGTATCCCTATAACACCTTTTGTTTTTCAAGTTTCCTCCAAAGTTGATAGTTTTAGAATGACAAAGTTAAGTTTGGTTAAAAAACAGTATACCCTTTCTGTTTCAACCTGTATATTAATAGTTTAGGCCTCTGACCTTCCTCAAAGCATTGCACGATATTCCCGATGTACGGCACGCAGGTGTTGACGCTGCCGGTGTATGCGCCCGCGCACACGCCGCGGCAGTTAGCGGGGACGCCACGCCGAGCGCAACATTGCTCGTGGTTACGACCTGGCAAAGCATAGTTCATACTTTTGATTACAGATCCCACTTTGTACGAACTAAGAAGGTCAATTATTTAGCGGCTGGATAAGAAGGCAGTATGTATACTATAGTCCTATGGCATTGGTATAAACTAATAGACACAGAAAATGAGAGGAGACAGGGTTGTCAAGGAAATGCGGAGGATGCCATGCGTTTTATTTATTCATATAGCTAAGTCCTTTAGACGGAAGGATTTTAGTATCCACTTACAGCACGTTTACAGTTTATTCCACACAGGAAACTTCCGGTGGAAAAATACGCAACGAGTTAACTCCTTACCTCCAGCGCCACACCGTAGAAGCTTGTGGAAGTCCTGAGCGCAGAGGGGTGCCAACATTCTCAGATCAGACATTTTTGCGTCATACGAGCAGAGTGGCATGCAGACCGTAGCTAATTGGACACGTTCGCAACACGCTGTCACGTTGTATGAATTCGCCGTTTCCTCTTCTTCTTCGATGATCTAAAAATATAAACTTTTAAAATCGGAAGTAACAAAAATCGATGTTAAAGTGTGAACAATACGATCAATTTTTACCTGGCTCTGTGTCCTAAATATAAGTCTAGTAGAGGCGTCTCCTACGCCGTGTTCGTTGACTGCTTCTACGTAGATCTCATAATCTGTATTCGATTCTAGGTCTTCCAAAATGTAAGGAGAGTGTACCTGTTAACATAAACGTGGTTACATAAGAAATGATTAGATAGCATTTTAAACGTTATCTCAATTGTAGAAGACACATTTTTCGCTTGCGACTTTGGGCGGTCTGTAGCGAAACTGTATTTTAAAATGAAGATAGAATAATTTATAAAAAATTTGGTGGTTTGGGCTCATGCACAACACTTTTCTGAAGATCATGACATGATCAAATGCATAGTTTAAGATTCTATAAAGGACTTACAGACAAACATTGATTTTTATATATATAGAAGATAGAAGAAGAAGAAGATAGGCATCCTTTGAGGCAAACGTACAAAGTTAATCGATGATTTGTCTCACCCTTTCTAATGCCCCGTACACATCGCCAGTCTGCAACGTCTTGTAATGCAGGTTATAGTATTGGACAGTGTCAGCGAGGGCCGCGGGCGGGGACCAGTGCACCACGGTGTAGTCCGTGTCGATGTTCGTGAGGTACAGCCTCGAGGGAGCGCCCGGGAGGACCCCGTACCCTCGCAGCAAGCAGTTGCTGTACTCGGACATGTAGCGGAGGCACCTACAATGTTAAACTTTAAGGAGATCTGGTCGTAGTTTCCAATTGTAGATTCTAGACTATTGAAGGAGAGCTTGGGCTATTGTAATCTTCGGGTTCGACGCACATTTGTGGGCGTCAGTGTCTGGACGATTTGCAAGTAAACCATAAGTCCCATATGTTCTGAAGTCACAATTGGATACATAGACACACTAAAATATATTTTAGAATAAATTATTCTGTTTAACTGGATTTAATGGACCATTTAGAAGTAACTTCCAAAAAGCTCTTACGAACTAAACGTTGTTCCTCTGAATAATTCAGAACGCAAATGTCACAATAACATAATTTGTGATTCGTAAAACTTCTGTGACGAAGATAAATAGGGTTTCGCTAACAATTAAGCTTTTACAAGGTCTCTCTGACTTTTGTAAGTCCTTCGAAACTGCGGGTCTCAACTGCTATAAAAAGTCCAGACAATTTTATAAGACTTTGGGGAGATTTTTTGCTGTCTATCTCAGTGAAGTTAAAAACCTTATAAATAATTTCATCTCATAAAGGTATTCACTAAATTAAAACTTCACCAGAATCAAAGAAGAATAATAATAGATAAAACTCAGATAAAAATACGCAAATACTAAGTAAGCATTAGCGCTGTATGAGCTTTTGGTAACATAATTTATATTTAAAGTCTAAATAAGGTCGCTAATATAAGTAGCTATGAAGTGTATCGCCTAGGCTAGAGGTGCACAAGTTTGAAATGAACCATATATAAAGTTCTGTGCTATCAGTTTGGTCGGCAACTTCAAATACGGGCAGGACGAATACTTCGGACTAAAGTTTGACCTGATAGTGGTTAAACTTTAGGCCCGGGATGAGTTAGTTATAAAATTTAAAACACATTTTAGTCTGTTATTGGAAGTTTGAGCGGTGGATGGATAAAAAAATATCAGTGTAATTTATATGTTCAGGATGCAATTTTTGTTAAGATCTAAAATAACGAAAATAACAGACTGTTTGTATAAGTTTTAAATGTTTACAATTAAAACAGTTTAAATAACGTTTGTATTAACTTACGTTATAATAATGATGTCACTCACAAATTCATTACCACGAATGAAAGTCAAAGCTTTTCACTGTACTTCGGACAGTATAGTTCATTTAATAATACTAGAGATAACAGAGATATTTCTAGGGATAATAGATAATCCAGCTTACTTGAAATGATTGAAATCCAAACTGGTGATGTTTCCACTGCACAGTGGTAGACACGACTCCGGAAGACCCTTGGAGCGGCAGCAGGGAGTGTGGTCCATGCCATTGGCGAGGCAGCCGAAGGTGACTCCGGCCCAGGGGGCGCAGATCATGAGGTCTGTGACCTGCAACTAAGCGTTAAATACCGCTCGGCTGGTGATGGTGCGTTAGTCACAAATGGTCGTGGTCATGTCGAAGTGGTTCGATGTACTGTGAACGGTGCAGTGGTTTTTAAGTTAGATTGATGAGACACAGGTGAGACATATAATGCTAGAATGGTACCTTTGTAAAAAGGGTGTGGAAATGTTCAGATATTTATGCAAGAAGATACAGAAATTGTAATTATCTAGGCACAAATTTCCTCATTTTGTCATGACAATTGCTTATTTTTGGCAAATTCCCAGTCAGTGGATTTGATTGTGGATTCATTCATACCCTGTTCGACTATGTATTTAAATCTCTTTGATTCATCATTCGCAACATTTGCTGGTGATATTTGAAATTTGATGTTTTTATTTTATTTTATAGTTATTGAGCACATTATTTTCTTACACATGCTTTATAAATTTATAAAATTACTGAATTATTGATCGTTAATGTAAAGAAATGACAGTTTTGGAAATTTCAATTCTTTACTGAAAAATATGTTGACAACTAATGGTTTTTAAAAGTGCACTAGCAGCCTCACACATAGATGTCAGATGTCGATGATGGTTCCCAACTTACAGCGATCTCGAAGGTCTTGGTGGGGTCGCAGAGCTTGTCGACGCAGCCGTAGTGGTTCACACCGGCCGACACACAGCACCCTCTGACGTCAGGCAGCTTCGGAGCTGCCGCCACCTCCGTGGACTTCATCTTACCGGGCGTAAGCGTTAGAGATCTGTTGAAAATGGTATTTACTGTAGTTGATATCGAAAGTTGGGTCGATGTAGCCCAAATCGATAAGCGAAACCGATAGACTAGCAAATTGCAGGTATTTTTCATCAGTGTACTGGTTTTTTGATTGCACAATTACTCCATCATAAGTTTTACTTGTAGTTCACGCCCACTAGTCAATAGCATATGCGTAAAATTATATTATTTTTGTTGAAATCAGTACCACCATCGGCGTATCACAATCGGCCTCAATTTGCCACGTATTCGAGGGCTAGATCTAAAGAAATACCTACACTGTGGCGTCCAGTAAGTCACAACTTAAGTCACTTACTAATAAATGTGGTATAGCAGGCGAATAGTTACATATCGAATTATCTATTTCTGTCATCATTAATTTGACATTCGGAAGAAGAAGACAAAGCATGGTGTAACTATGCAACCCGCTAACCCACGGTTATTAATAAGGAAGTAAAGGTTTTAACCTTTACTTATACGTTTATTAATAAGACGATACATATGCATTGCTATATCGAACTAACTCACCTGATAGCATAGCTGGGTAAACTAGATCCATGGATATTATAGGAGGTCACAGTGATCTCATACATCGTGAACGGTAGCAAATCGTCGAGGACATAAAACGTTTTATTATGCGGTACTTTGAATGTCATTGTTGGCATACTCCTCATGGTTTCATTGCTATTGATGGAACTCTCTGATGGGTCTATTAGATGGGCATCGAAAGACTTTAATGTGGTTACATTAACTATGTATTCCACGACTGTGTCTGTATTCTGGATGGGTGGTGTCCATGATACGTTCAGTTGCTTCTCGTTTAAAGGCTCCACTTCCACGTCTTCCGGTGGACTCGGCAGGAGTTCTGGAAGTAAAGTGTTACTTTAATGAAAGTGTTTAATGTCTTTGTAACCGGCGGTGGTAAGTAGGATTGAAATTGTAATTTCGTGTTATTATTTTTATGCGTTTGTGTAAAAAAGTTATTTATAAGTTACTCTTATAAGTTTTCTTATTTTATCGAGTTCCTGTTTTTTTTTGTTCACGAAAAAAATAAATTTGCCAATCAATATAAGTGATCAGGAAATAGTTGTATCATTAATATAATGTAACCATTAAAAGTTATCAATGGAAAATCTCAGAGGATTGCTATAAAAGCTGAAAACGTATACTTAGTTCCTACCTTTAGCAGATATAAATATCAACTTACCGATACCCTCAACGATACAAGCCAAGGTCTTCTCCATGTAAGTGGCGCACGAGTAGTGCGTCTTGATGTTGTCGGTGACGGGTGTGAACTCTCCGCGGCACACGTCCTGGCAGATGTCTGGCACCCGCTCCTGCACGCAGCAAGGCACGTGGTTGCGCCCGTCTGCCATGCATCTGGACATAGTATGACCATAAGACATAGTTTCACGTGAGTGGCTGATGTGAGATGACTTAAAATTCACTAACTCTCTAAGGGTAGAGCAATGGCTCTGCAATTGCAAATGCAAAAGTTAGAGCAATTGCTATAGGAAATGTCCTATAGCAATATATCTGTTGGCGTTTGTGTCTAATGATATATTGTCTCAGAAATCAAAAACTGATCAACATATGCATCATCATCATCATGAAGCTATTGCTGTCCATAGCTAGACATACGTTTCCTTCTATATACGCTAATAAGCTCAGTATTTGGCTCCTTGCATCAAGTTTTGCAAATTACGCTGCTTTTAATCAGAGCACAGGTCAATTTAGATGTTCGGTATATTCCACAAACGGGTCGTGTTTCCCTGGGCTACTCACTTGACAATGGCAGGGAAGTCAGGCTGGCAAGTCTCCGGGTCCTGCCCGGTGCCTTCGAGTATGGTCTGTATGCTGCAGAAGCCTAAACAGCTCTTGGTGACGTTGGAAGCGAGACAGCAATCAGTATAGTTGTGAGTCAGTGCTAGGGTCGACAGTGTCGGTACGTTTGCTGAGTAGCTGTCTGTCACGTTCTGGTTCTCAGGCGGTGTTAATCCTCTCGATATAACTGGAAAATATTGTATTGTTAGCCTGCGAAAGCCAAAGCCCAAAGAGAACGAAGCAGCTTCTTTTCTACCTATTATTATTACATGAAAAACCAATCATGATAAATATGTAAGGATATTTAAAAACCGTAAAAAAATAGACAAGTCAAGTTATAGCTGGACACTTAGCAACCCTAGGCAGCCCGAAAAAACTACGTTGAAATTAACCTTATGGAGAGTTATGTCAGGATGCAATTTCAAGCAGCCAAGACTTACGGTCCAGTCTATAGTAAAACTATTAGTTACCTGTAAGCCTATGGAAGCTTCTGACGGGCGGTTCAGTGTTCAGTTCGCACATGTATACCCCGGCGTCCGATGCTTTCACCTTTTTGATAACCAACGCCCACACATCACCGCCTTTAGTGATACCGGGCCCGGAGAGAGGCTCCTCCGCTGAAAAAGATTTAAAGATTTTAACCATGTCATGTCATGTGCATTGGACAAGTATTAAGAGATTGAGTGAGCCTTTTGCCAGAAACAATTTAGTATTAATGGGTATCAATCTCGCCATGAGTCATAAAAATCTATTTAGCTATTGGGAAAAGTATGGAGTCTTCTGAAATATTCCCCGGGCGTCATAGAGAAAATTGGTTGTATTCGATCAGTAGAATAATTTAAAGTTACAAACTGCCTATGAGAGTCCTTCCCTTTTGTAGTAAAATTTATAGTTTCGGATAATATGACTTTAGTGCTAAGACCTTTTCACTATTGCTAAGGTATTATATCATGGACTATATTTTTTTAAAATAAAGATTACTAACAATGTGAGTTTATCACATTACTAGTATTCCCGTTAGCTCCTTCAGCTAAGCTGTTGCTTGTATTAGGAGTCGGCTCACGTCAATAATTTAATGGTCAGGATGGGGATCGAACCCGGGAGCTTTCATCTACGAGCGCGGCCCCTCTAACCACTAGGCTAAATGATATAAAGGCTCTATACTCACAATCATCATGCAGCACTTGTACCCTATCGTCCCTCGTGACTCTCACAGCCCCTGCAGTCAGCAGTTGCAGGTCCCTCGCCCGCCGCCACAGCACCGGCCTGCCCCTGGCGCCCAGCACCACGCAGGTCAGCAGGGCGTCTTCCCCACTCCTGACGGCGACGCCGCCCACGGCCGGGGTCCTCATGTACGCCTCCTTGGGCCCCGGCTGTTCATCTTCTTGAGAACTGCCTGTTGATGTGCTGGAGCTCTCTATAGAGCCGTTTCTTAATTCTGTTGGAAGAGGGATTTGGGATTAAAGTTAGGATCAAATTGAACTAAACAATAGGACTTACGTAGAGGTAAATACATCAAAAAAGTATAAATCGTTGTCAAGTAACAATCAAGAGTAAGTTTCAGACTTCTTGTGATAGGTGTATTTATGTTCCTAGTTCTTTTTTATATTTTGTGTGTGGTCTTTATATCTATGTCATGATCAATGTGATCTGCAGATATGAACCGCCAGCAGTAGATGTGATGAAACAAAAATCCTAACTGAATGGAAGCACAAAAGGAAGGGCGCTTTTAGTATCTCACCATCTCCGTCTACCCTGTGGTACTCCTATTATGTAAACACAAATCACATAGATGCTAATTTCGAACCGCGTTCATTAAATTTTCATTGAAACACAGCCTGCTCCAATATTCAAGATGAAATTACTCAGAAATGTAAGACCCATTAAACAAAGAGGTCGCGACGCTCAAACGGCTCCTGGAACTGAACTCCTAAGTACTAAACTATACTGTCATACTTCAAAAGGCCCTTTGAGGGATTTAAAAGCCAATTCTGAGCGGGCCGCGGCCCCACCTCCGATAAAAAGGTCATCCATTCCCTGGTTGGGTGTCTACGCGAATATAAATGGGAGAAATAGAGTTTTTGAGTATGGTCCCAGTGCGAGAGACGAGCAGGTGCTTATTCCGCTACCTCGTATGGTATTAAAATCTTTTTTATTTTTTATTTGCGTATGCATAGTGGTTTACTTTTAAAATTAGAAGTTTTTTATTCACCAATTAATCTCCGTTCTCAGTGCCAGCTGTCAACCCTTAGACTAATAGTATCACTTATACTTAGGTACCTACCTAATTGAAAGTCTACAGGTTGTTAGTTTCATTTACATGAATACAGTTAAAATTATAATGATTGAACAAGCAATTTCGAATTCGTTATTTTATATATTTTCCCTCGTGACATAAATTGATAGAGAAACGCTATCATGAGCGTAGTAAATACAGACTCATATCAAAAGAAATTTGTTTCAGGAAAGATGTCTTTTACTTAATTATATACTCATCAGTTCACGATGATATCAAACGATGTCACTGGTTCGGAAAATGGCTTTAGTACAAGTTGAGTGCGTTCACAAAGTACGTTAAATCGTTTATTGAGTAGGAAAAAGAAAAATAAACTGTTACTACGCTTTACTTTTAGAGAAAGCTTTGAGAGTTCAATGGATCGATTCTAGATTTATGAAATAGGCTAAGTTTATTTTAATGATTTGATAACATGATGCTTGAATAGTCAAGTCTTGAAAAACCCTGAGATAGGCAAATGATATAGACCAACAGCTACTGAATCGTGGACATGAAAAATAAATAAATAAATATCGCCAGACGAACACACCAATTGTATGGTCCCAAACTAAGGAACGCTTGGACTATGGGTACCGTACAATGGACTGGGGGCGATCCCAGTGACACCCAGACCAGGCCAAATTACGAAAAGGCCATTTCCGAAATTTACCTTGACGAGAATCGAACCCGCAACCACCCGATGCAGTGGGCCGAGCGGCATACGCTCGAACCACTGCGCCAAGCGGTCGTCAATCACTCAATAAATTTTACTAGCTGAGCCCGCGACTTTGTCCGCGTGGATTTTAACTTAACAAACTTTTATCCCCTTGGGGGTAGAATTAAGCTTAGCGGATGCCTACGTCATAACATCTACCTTCATGCCAAATTTCAGCCCGATCCGTCCAGTGGTTTGGTCTGTGCGTTGATAGATCACTATGTCAGTCAGTCAGTCAGTCAGTCACCTTTGAGTTATATATATATATATATATATATATATATAGATAAGTGAGCGCGTCGGCAGTTTTCAGGCTGCTTACTCCGTGACCCGCCCTCACTGCGACCCCGCCCAGGTGGTTCATTTGGATTCACCACGCGGCGGCCACGTCCCGCCGGTGCCCGGATAAAGAAATCAACGCAAATTGAGCATGCGCACGCTACTATTCGCCACATATTTTTCAGCAGTCAAACGATCTGTATGATAAGTGGACGCGTGAGTGGTTTAAGGTGTTAGAAAATAGAGTTATTTCCAAGAAATGTTTAATGTTTATCAAGTTGGGGTACTACATTTTCTTGAGTTTTGAAGGTAGGTGATCGGAATAAAGTACTTATCTATACCTATACCGTAAAATTTTATTCAACAAAGGTTCTTATTTTAAGGGCAGATTCAGAAGAGGCTATGCAGTCTGTTTCATAATTAAATGGTATGAAGAAGTAATTCATGTTTCTTTTGTTTCATCAAATTGCATAAATGAATAGGCACAACTTTTCATCAGATTTTTTATCGTATTATTGTCTTATTAAATTAAAATGTTGCGTATTTATATGATACAATTTAGTGTATGTAGCTTAAAGATTAAGCGCTGTATTTAAGGATATATACTCAATTATGCAGCGCTTATACATAAATCTGAGATCTGGTGGTGCTTGTAATTAAGTAAGAGCTGTATAATAAGTTGCATCGAATAGACCGTCATCTACATCTATACTCTCAATGTGTTACACAAACAACAAATATATCAATGATTATCGACGACCGCTTGGCGCAGTGGTTCAAGCGTAGGCTGCTTGGCTCACTACACCGGGTGGTTGCGGCTTCGTTTCCCGTCAGGGTAAATTTCCGAAATGGTCTTTTCGTAATTTGCCCTGGTCTCGGTGTCGCTGGTATCACCCCCAGTCCATTGTACGGTACCCATAGTACAAGCGTTGCTTAGTTCGAGACCATACTGTTGGTGTCTCAGTCTGGCAATATTTATAAAAAAAAATATGTGTACATAAATAATATTATACGAGTATGTTGTGCTCATGGTACTTTTTCGCTGTGTTTGTTTCACGAGAACGTTCTGCCATTTTATGCTATTCTAGGCTCACGTAATAATTTTCTTCACAACATATGCGAGAGTATTTAATAAGTAACGCTCGCTGGAATGAGCGCTGCTAAGAAATTGCATGTATACACAATGCAGGCGTCGTGAGCCAGGAACAAAGTGAAATGTCACAAAGCCTTCCCGGGAAACACTTTCATACTACTTATGCGAAGGAATATGAATACACACTGCTGTTTCGGGCAAAGAACAATTTATTTTACTAGATACCTTAATAGCCCGATTGTAAAACGGGAGCTTCTTTTAATAACTATCTTCTTTTCTTCAGTAACACTAAGGTATTTGGTTAAGTTGGAGGGTCTAACTTATGGTACAAAAAAAAAATCAGTGCCGTCTAGGGACGCCCAAAAGAAGCGAAGCTTTGCAGTAGATATTAGATATATTATATTAACGCGTAACGCGTAACGCGTAACGCGTAACGCGTTACGCGTCACGCGTCACGCGTTACGCGTTACGCTTTTCACCGTTTTAGTGCCCGGGTAGCGAGCGCCCCGAACGTCAGTAAAGAAGCTTCGCTTCAAAATGAAATACCTAGAAACGAAAGGATCACGCAGGTAGAAAAAGAGTTGTCTGTATCTAATTTGTAGTGTTTACTTATGACTAAAATACAATGAGTATATAGGTAAGTACCTACTCAATGTATTATATACATTGTATATAAGTATAGGTCACCAATGCTACGCCAAAACCAAGAATTGTCCAAAATAATTTTTAACAAAAAATATATTTTTGAAGTTCTACAAGCCCTGACAAATTTACTCTTCAAGCTATATAACCTATAATTCCCACTATTTGATGATGTGTTTTATTCTAAGTTATCCAACCATCACAGCTGTGTGTAGCGCATGCTGAGCTATAGAATAACCTGCATCTACAGAGCGCCCTCATCGCGGAGATCCTTCAGTTGACGAGGCATGTCCTTGTGAACTTTAAATCCTCTTTTTATTCAGACGACTTCGTCCTGACGAGTGTTGGGTTGCGTTAAGTAGATTTACTATAATAGGGATGTATTTCTAATTTTCTATTGATGTTAATTGGTCATAGGTAAGTACCAGGATTACTGAAACTTTAATCAACTACTTCCTTCGATAATGTAACTTAGTTTTCTTACTATTGATAACAGTATAGCAATATTTAGATTATTTTTTTTATATTTAGATTGTTATCCTAAGAAATCTGAATAAGAAAATCTGCAAAATCTAGTCCAACCTGGATCTAAATCCCGAAGCGTTTGACGAAGTTATTACATACACGTGTAGGTAAACACTCGGAATAATGAGCTCGAATTTATTCCCCTCCCTGTAACCTGAAATTTTCATAAGAGCGGAAGCACGGAAAGTGCAAAAAAGAATAACACGGGCAAATGAAAATTGACTTTATAACGAAAATTTTAAAGTATAATATTGTTTGATGTAAGTTGCCGGCTCGGTTTTGGGGTTGTAAATATTTATATGGGGTTTTTTGGAGTACATCAAGGGATGGATTGAATTCAAAGTGGTGGAAATGCGGGGAGTCTGTCATGAATAGTAATGGGGGAATCGGCTAAACGGATGGTCAAAAAAAATTGTATCGGTCGTTCATTCTAATGCGTTAAGGGATAATTCAAATTTAATTGAATCGCTGTCGATAAATATTCATAGATTAACAGACGGTAGTTAGACAGTAGATAGATCATGAAACTACTATAGCATAACAGGGGTTATTATAATAAGAGTGTCAGTTAAACAAGTTGAGCTGTAGTCAAAGTTTAGTAGTACCTACACGAGTGTTTTAATACCTAGTTATGTATAGTTACATACATTACTTTCCTAACTCAGGTACTAGATATATAGAATAAAATACTTTGATAGTCATTCAAAGTTATATTTAGGATTTTTAAAGACCCTGTATTATACTCAATTTGATCACTGGTTTATTTTGCTTGACCCACGCTAATCTGTGATTAAAAAGTCCTTGGTAGGTCTGAGGTGCACTTTAATAGACGAAATAAAGTTATTGTATAGCTATTTTGTCAAGAAAACTGGGATATAATAAAAAATGAATGTATACTTGGTGAAACAGACGGGTATACTATTTTTTGCAACTTTACTTTGTAAATCTAAAACTATCGGCTTTGTGAGACAGTTGAAGTAGGTACTAAAGGTTTTGTACACTTATGAAATCTGTCAACAGCTGTATCCCTGTAACACCTTTTGTTTTTCAAGTTTCCTCCAAAGCTGATAATTTAAGTATTACAAAGATAAGTTTTGAAAAAAAAGTATACCCTTTCTGTTTCAACCTGTACGTGTGTCATAAAAAGGTTATTACCTATTTAGTACATTGCATCTAAATATATATAACTCAAAGGTGACTGACAGATTGACTGACTGACTGACTGACATAGGGATCTACCAACGCACAGCCCAAACCACTGGACGGATCGGGCTGAAATTTGGCATGCAGGTAGATGTTATGACGTAGGCATCCGCTAAGAAAGGATTTTGATTAATTCTACCCCCAAGGGGATAAAATAAGGGGTGAAAGTTTGTATGAAACTTTGTCAATTTTAAACCGATCGGGCTGAGACTTTGCATGCATAAAGCTATTATGACGTAGACATCCCCTAAGAAAGGATCAAAATTCCACGCGGACGAAGTCGCGGGCTCAGCTAGTTTATCAATAAAATGATTTGCACCATTTCTTAATTCCTAAGCAAGTTTGATTTTATTTTGCAACAAAACTTTGAAAGCAATTACCACATTCTCAAGGTGGGAAAGCGGCCATAAAATGAGTCCAGGAGTCGGGAGACAAAGTATTTCCATATTAAACTTGGGCGTCGGTATTTTCGCTAACAGCTCCCGTCACGGTGTGATAATGAATTTAGCGAGAGACGTTCGCAACTCCTCGACTACACTAGAGTGGGAAATTATGTTTATAACTATCTGAGCCCGCGACTTCGTCCGCGTGGAATTTTGATCCTTTCTTAGGGGATGTCTACGTCATAGTAGCTTTATGCATGCAAAGTCTCTGCCCGATCGGTTAAAAATTTACAAAGTTTCATACAAACTTTCATCCCCTATATTATCCCCTTGGGGTAGAATTAATCAAAATCCTTTCTTAGCGGATGCCTACGTCATAACATCTACCTGCGTGCCAAATTCAGCCCGATCCGTCCAGTGGTTTGGGCTGTGCGTTGATAGATCACTATGTCAGTCAGTCAGTCACCTTTGAGTTATATATATTTAGATATATTTAAGTTTTAAATTTGATTATATTCAGGTAAATTATATCTTAGATCCGTATTGGCCAAATATTTTTTATGTTAAGTAATAAATTAAATTAATTTTCTTTGTATTTTTCTTTTCAACCTATGCAAATTATTGCCGCCTTGTTCAATTTATTTTTTTAATTCACAAGAGCTTAATCAACATGCTCAAGTTATATTACACGAAATTGTTCAGTATTCTGTGGCAATGAGTTTCTTAAACATCTCATCAAGCTCCTAACTTATTGACTCCTCTTAAGTGCACAACACTTACGTAGTTTATGAGGTCCTTAGATCACTAGCATAGGAGGCAACTTGCAAATTAACACGTCAGATGCGCAGACGTTACGTCAGAGGACTGGTAATGAGAATTTCAGTCGACTCTTCGCCTAACTACTCGAAATCATATGAGGTCTAAGTATATAGGCCAGGAGGCAGGTCGTAAATTTAAACCGTTTTGTTGATACGGCCTGTTTATTGTCTGTCGGGGCTGAATTATCGTGAGGGGGAGTTCGCGTTTAGGAATGCTGGAATTAAACCCGCGTTGTTATTTGCTGGGTTGCTGTGTTATCGATGCTCGGTATTCGGTGGATTACTGATTAATGAGAATTTCGGCTTAATTATAATGTTGTATTAGTGTATCTATTATTTACGTATTAAGAATCTATAATAATCTCATTAATTTGCATCTACTGTAAAACCAAAATTATTAGATATAAGTATATTTGTTTTCCTGTATCAACAAATAGGTAGCTATACAATTAAAGTCAAAATGCGCATTGTGTTTCTTAGCTCACCTATAAAAGTGTCTGACACTCGAATCGACCTGTTTACTCTGTGAGTTAAATAGCTCCTTTGTACTTAACTAATTAGCTTTTCGATACCAAAAAGGCAAGCAAACAAAACGTAAAACAAACAAAAATACGAGCTAAGTTCTTCTTTAGTAGGCAAACTCTTTTGTTTACGCTAGCGTTCCACGCGAGTAACGAACACCGACGGCGAACTTCAAGCTAAATTGTTTACTTAATGACATCACAGCGTTAGTTCCCGCTTCCGCTGACAGGGGCGCATTCCTCGCGTCAAATTACGGTAAGATTAAAATTCAAAGTATTGCAGCTCTTGGACTATTGAATGAAATTAAACTTTATATGATCTCGGAGGGTTGGTGGCTTGTTTATGACCTGGGATATAGAAACTACCACCTGGCGTAGTGGTTTGAGCGTAGGCCGTTCGGCCCACTGCACCGGGTGTTTACGGGTTCGATTTCCGCCGCGAGAAATTTCGAAAGTGGCCGCTTCGGAATTTGCCCTGGTTTGGGTGCCACTAGGATCGCCCCCAGTCCATTGTACAGTACCCATATTACAAGCGTTGCTTAGTTTGGGATCATATCATTGGTGTGTTAATCTGACGATTGTAATATAAAGTATTTCTTATTCAATTTTAAGGTTTTTTACGTCTGATTTACCTACTATGCCTAAATAAACCAGATATGCAACTTGACTCTAGGGGAACGACTCGACACCTCCTGCGTTTAATCTAACCTATTAATTTCACAAAATCCCTATCGAATACCTCCAACATTTAGGTATGTCGATGCAATAATCTCGCCTCATTTAGCCTGTAATTTTACAAGCACTCCTCATAATGGCCGGTGCAATATCCATAAAATTCTAAAGCCTGCCAGTACCTGTTCACGTTCCGCGATGGTCGTGAAGATAATCTTGGGGCGCGTTAATCTTGGGGGAGGCAGAGCGTTCAACACTTATTAAGTTTCTACGAACGTGGAGTCAGTCAACCGGAATATTTGCAGGAGGATTTGGGAATGAGGGAAATTTGAAATTGGAACATACCTTACAGTTTATCTAGATATTTAAGACATACCTAAATATTATAATGAGCTTTATGAATGAGGAATTTTCAAAATTGGAACGACGTGAGGAAGAGGTTTGAGAACTTTTTTTGAACGAGAAAACCTTAAATTTGGTACATTTATGAAATAATTTTATATAATTATTATATTCTGTTTCTTTTAACTTATTTACTATGAACAATTATGTGTATGTTATTACAAGTTAAAACCAGAAAGTGACCAAAATATAGTTATAATTGTTCCCACCGACCACCAACATTAGACCCTAAGATGTGGTCACTAAAATAATTGACCAAAAAAAAAGCCCAAACGTTTCGAACACCGCCCTGCATTGTGGAACTAAATTAACTGTTTGTTTTAGACTTTCAGCATATCCCGCTCCACCAACCGCTCGCATCCTGACTACATACACGCCTAACAGAGAAGTCACACAGCGCAACTAAAACACGAACTGCAAATAAATCGCTTACGTGCCGCTCGCAGCGAGTCAGCGGTTCGCGGTTGCCGCCGCCTGTAAATAATGTAATAGTTTCTGTGTTTGGTTGAATATAAAATATGTAGACTTTGACAAATAGATAGATAAACGAACGCACTTAATTTTACAGGTATTATATATTAACACATAGATTTCGAAAAACTCAGATGTGCGAGGCAGGGTTCGAACCTAGGATCTGGTGCCCGCAAGACGCGCCTGAATATCCCTCGTAGTGAGGGGAGGCCCGTGCCCAATAGTGGGACGACAAAAAGGCCTAGATTATAATTATATAATATTTCTTTGCCAATCATGTTAAGTAGTAGGCTAAAAAAACATAAAGTTTTAAACTACTTAATATTAGATTTGCTTAAGAAATTAAGCATGCCCATATTGGTTTCTATGATGGACTTTATCTGTGGATAAAATTTAAGTCCAGTCCTGACCTAAAACTGTTTTAGTATTAAAGCATACACGATTTTATCATTAAATGTAATATGCAGATGCTAATGCGAATTTGAGTATTCGATGTCTTTAAAATTGCACTTTAGTTGTAAATAAACCCGCTTCGTATCATTTCGATGACATCGATCAACATCAACCCAATATTTTTCACATCGAATTTCCAATACACCGCAAGACACATCGTAAAAGCCGAAATCGAGAACACACACACACACACATGAACACGTCTCAGGTATATACTAGTCTGCCTTCAGGTACTCTAACACGCGAACAAATAAATCCTCAGCCACGGCCTATCCTGCGAGCCACGAAATATGAGCTCCTAGCGATATCACTTACCGTGGGGCCACGAGGTTTGGGCATGCGAAGGAATTCGCTTTTACCATTAAATTGAATACTCTATCTAGGTTTACCTGAAATAAAATACAATAAATTCAACCAATTCGCACTAGGGTGGTACTTACTTATGCCCGAATTCTTCTTGCTATGAGGCATAAACCCTAGTTTCCAGTAGTAAGGCGTCAACAGGCTAAGATATTATTATTAACAATAGAAAATGAAAATGTAACTTCGGAATTAGCCCTGGTCTGGGTGTCACTGGGATACCCTCCATTCTATTGTACGGTACCCAAGCGTTGCTAAGTTTGAGATCATACAGTTAGTGTGTTCGTCTGGCGATAGCTGCTTGTTTATTGCGGATCGCAATGCGAATTTTCTCGCAACTTCTCACTTCATAGCCCTCAGTTTATTGGAACTATACACTCCAAGGGTGGCGGTATCTCATGGCCCCAGTATAACAGCGATTCGGTTGCGCCGGGAATGCTACATGTAAATTATGGAGAAAGCTCCGGTTTCATTAAATGCTTTAATAAAACTCGCGGACGCACCGCCCGCTATTTTTACACAACCAACTCGCGTTTTGGAGCGGAAATTCCCAACGTTTGTGAATTAACTAGCGACGGTTTACTGGTTAATGTTTGTTTGCTTTTAATATTTTTTATCTGAAAAAGTATGTTTCAAAACCGGCGTTATAACTCGCAGCAATATAATTGTACCTATTAAATTTTTTTATAGGTATTTCAAGGGCATCGGAAAAAATCTCAAATCTTTCGAACGAACGAACGTCACAATAGAGTTTTGCTCATATTTGAGTGTGTACTGTAGTAGTGATTATAAGCCCGTTTGATAATTTAAACTTTACAGATACATTGTTTAGATGCATTTTATCTCCAAAAACTGTTGTGTCTACCTATCCAAATACTATTCTATTGTTTTCTGAACATTCAATGCGTCATGTACTAGGTAGCCATAACTGAAGAGAGCGTTATGAATGTGGAACACAGAGAGGCGGCTCATTCCGGGGCGAGTGTTCGTCTGCTCGTCTCCGCTCGCGATAAGAAATGAAAGATTTCGATGCCGGCAGTCGCTTCCTATGTTTTCTTTTGTACGAGTGACACACCGCTCGTAAGTTAAGAGAGCTGCCAGTGCCACAAACTTATCTGGTTCCGTGGTCAAAAGTGGAATTAAAATTGTTAAGAAAGAAATGTGACATAAAGTGTTGAATCGATATTAGGGATACTTTGCGCAGACTAAACAATGTTTGTGGGAACTATCCCGAAATAGTCGAACCTAGCTTAAATTTGAAAGCTTCTTAATTTTGACATCTCCATAAAAAGGCATTAATTACGTCAATCAACTATAAGTGGGGTAAAATGTAAGTAAACTGTAAGTACTTATTTATAATGTAGGTAGGTATGTATGCACGTATGTAAAACCTCCTCTATGTTAGTGTACTAAGGCTCGTATTACTAAATCAATATCAAGTCTGAAAGCAATCTTCCAAAACGTCATTCTTATGTCATACCAGATGACAAGTCAAATACAAAATGACAAGTCAAAAGCGTTCTTAAGATCGGTCTCAGCCTAGAGATTGATTTATTAATACAACCCTTAGTTGGCCGACAACAAACACATTCACACCTTCATAAAAGCCGAGCACTTTTTACAAAATTGGTCCCATTTTAATTATAATTTCTCGTACAAAACGCGTCGGCAAGTTTGTAATTACATTACTTTATATGCCACAAAGCGCGGCGTGCTGACACGGCAGAGGAAGCGAACCAAATAGCAAAAAAGGTGGAAATAAAAACAGGTCGAGACTAACTGGGCACGTAACTTATATTATAGCTATATTCCGGCACTTTCTATCCCCTAGTGAAATTTCAGCGGACGTGATGTGATTTTCGTATTTAGTGTTCGGTTTGAGTGGTCTGCTTAAGACCAATCCCATGAAAACCAAGAAAGAAACGAATTATTTTGTTATCTTTCTTTGTTATGTGGTGGGCTAGAAACCAAATATTATGTTTCCCTTAATATAAATAATATTTTTTTACCGTGTTTTCATGCTTCGGAGAGAAGCTGGCGGTACCAATTTTCATTTTGTTACACTGACAGTTATTGTTTAAGTGACGTTTATCGTGAAAAAACGGAATTATTAGGTTAGGTTTCATATAAATACTAAGAAGAAGATGAACGAATAATAATCATTAAAAAAATATTGCCAGGAAAAAAGCTTCCATACAAAGTTTAAACTAAGTGATACAAAATGAACGATGCATATTATATATAATATATATGTTATAGCGAGGTCTTCGCCACTCCCGATAAAATAAAACTACCAACTCTGTAATGTTTAATTTAGTAATGCGACGTGCGTAATACATTGACCATTTATCTGTGATGCTTGTCGTCGCAACTTTATCCATATAAGTTACCTTTCTGCATTACTGCGTGCCTAAATGTAGTAGTTTCAGCTACGAGATAAAATGTTGATTCATTTACATGTTTAATACTTTTATCTTAACTCACAATGTTTTTGGAATACTAATAAAGTGATAGGCACCTTTTACGTAGTAAAAACTATGATATATCTTTGAGTTATATAAGTATAAGTACCCTGTTCGCCATATCATTCTAATAAAAATCACTTTGTTAGAAAAAATAGGTCCTCTACGTGGTTTTATATTTTAAAAATATAAATTGTATTGTATCTCCTATCCTCCCAGTCCATGTGTCTCCAAAGAGTAGTAGATCCATTAACTTTATTTGCCGACATCTCCCCAAACCGAAAGAGGTCAGATATCGGCAGATTGGAATGATGTATTGTGGGCAGATTTCATTTGTGAGCCAGGACCGCAGACTCGGATTTGTCTTTTTGATCTTTTCATCTTTGAGGCGATCATTTCTCGGGCTATTGTGGTAAAATTTGAAGAATTAAGGACTTTTTGGAGACGTCTTTTGTTATATCGGTATGTTTGACTTTTTCAACGAGTTATAATACAATGCTTTGAATCTCGAAGGGCTGAAATCTTCTTAGATCTGTCTTTTTGGGATAGGGCCCGTGGAAGTGAAATTTCAACTTAGGTGACAAATATTTGACTACGTTTTAATAAAAAATATTTGAGGGCTGCAATATTATTTAATGAACAATTGGTTACGAAAGTTTTAATATTACCTGCTTTTATATTTCCATTATCAGAAAGCCCACAAAAAAGATAGGCATCTCTTAGAGAGGCATTTCTTACAATGAGTGAGAAAGCCAGAAACCAAACACCCCTATCTCCCTTCCCTCTATTTCATTCCCCTTAAGGTGGGCACCGTGCAAGCTAAGCCTGTGGTATTGCAAGCATGTACAGATTACGGTAACTGCTTGACATCATGCGTGTCGTAGGCTTTTTTACCAAATTTGTTTTATAAATAAACGTAGGTACCTATCGTCGAGCCAAAACCCATTTCGTTAATACAATGTACCTCAGTAATTTGTTTCGTCGTAATTATTATCTTTTCATACACTGTCTGTGGACAGATCATTGTAACATCGGATGCATCACACTCGCGGCACAAAGCACCGGCTGATGGGACCCGAGCGCGGTGAATGGCGGCCGATAATTGAACGGCGACGTCCAGTAATCGATTTCGATTTGTTTAATCCACTCTTGCTGTTGCTGATACAAAAAATAATAACCGCATTGGGCCAGCGTGGTCGTCTATACCTCCCCTTCGCATCTTGGGGAGGCTTGTCCCAGTAGTGAGACATTAACGCTCGCTTTTGTTATACGCACTTTATCGACTTTTATATAACTTTTGAATGCTTTATTTTGACACTAGCTGTGCCCACGGACTTCGTCCGCGTAGTATTTAACGTAACAAAAATTTCGGGATTATCGGGATAAAAAGTATCCTATATGTTAATCCCGGTTATAAACTATCTGTGTTCCAAATTTCATTCAAATCCGTTCAGTAGTTTTTGCGTGAAGGAGTAACAAACATACATACATACATACATACATCCACACTCAAAAACTTGCACATTTATAATATTAGTAGGATTACAAACAGACACTTCAATTTCATTTACTTGTATAACTATAAGGCATATTTTCTTTTGTCATAATGTTGATACTTGTAGTTATAATAGGTGCTTACTAATTTTCTATCAGCTGTCCAACTAAATTGTATTGATCAGCTGATTTAACTTTGATATATTGAAGTCATTCAAGCAGTGATAGCCGATTGGTTAAGCATGCGTCTTGCGGGCAACAGGTCCCGAGTTCAAATTCCGGCTCGCACCTCTGAGTTTTTCGAAATCTATGTGCGAATCATAATTTCTAATGATTATCACTCGCTTACTGTGAAGGACAAACTCGTGAGGAAACCCGCATGTCTTAGATAATCTAACCACTTTTCGACCACTTTTTGAAAGACATGTAAAATTCGCCAACCGTCACTGGGCCAGCATGGTGGATTACGGCCTAAAACCCCCTCGTAGTGAGGGGAAGCCCGTGCCCAGGAGTGGGACGTCAAAATGGCTAAATTATTTATATTTTTATATTGAATTCGCTACTAAAAAAAGATCGTATCAGTTTATTCAGACACTTTCAGATTTATTTTCAAATACGTATAAGACGAAAATTAATTAAGCAGATCTCGTCGTGATGACGTCACGCGGCGGTGTCACGTCACGACCCGGTGTTGATCAACAAAAGACCGGCGTAATTAGGCGTCACATTTTAACATAATACTCTTCATTATAAACACTGTTAGTAATTAGTGTGACTTTCAATTAATTTTCGGGAAAATTTCGAGTGGGTATAGTTTGTGATCTCTTTTCATGAGTAACAGAGACCATTCCAAATTTTAGTTTAAGTAGTATTTTTAATTTAGATCCATTTGTGAATGCTCTACGAAGCGTCTTCAGAACAAACTTATCCTACTAATATTATAAATGTGAAAGTTTGTGAGTGTGGATGTATGTTTGTTACTCCTTCACGCAAAAACTACAGAACGGATTTGGATGAAATTTGGAACACAGATAGTTTTTAACCGGGATTAACATATAGGATACTTTTTATCCCGATAATCCCGAAATTTTTGTTACGTTAAATACTACGCGAACGAAGTCGGGGGGTACAGCTAGTTTGTAATATTATTTTAAAGTTTGTAAGACTTTTTTATTTTACCATTCGGTACTTACATTTTTTATATTATAATTTAATTATTTCATTTCGATTTTGGGTTATTTGTCCACACATATTTAGCCACCCCCTCTTAGAAACTCGAACAAAATGACAAAATGTCTGCCAAAAAACCAAATCAGATGCTTCTAGGTAATATTGAATACGTTACTGAAACACCTGTAGCCTGTAGTACATATAACATCTCTCTGACATAAACTGACTGCGTCGCACTCGCGCTTTCATTGTTCACGGGCTCATAGGCCCAGCGCACACCGCTGTAGGCGCGGCAGAGAGCAATTGAAGACAACAATTTAATATAAACCTTAACTACCTTGACATACGGTCAATATAAGAATAAATTCGCACGCGGTGCTCGGAGCGCCCACACTCCGCTATGCCATAGAGTTAAGCTTTTATCTGGCGACTAGCACGCCCCCTAGCGGTGGCGAGCATTGTTCCAAACACGGTATTGAGCGCCAGAGTGAAGTTTGTTGTGGGCAAATGCAATCTGACTGATACGAGATTCGGCTCCTATTTATGTTGGGCGACTCTCAGGGGGTTCATGTTACTGTAATGCGATTTGAGGAATCCTTTATATTAGAATTTACTTTTCTATAGTATTGAGTGTTCATAAATATATAATAACTAGCTGTGCCCGCGACTTCGTCCGCGTGGAATTTAATTGAAAAAGTTTCATACAAACTTTCATCCCCTATTTTATCCCCTTGGGGTAGAATTAATCAAAATCCTTTCTTAGCGGCAGCCTACGTCATAGCATCTACCTGCATGCCAAATTTCAGCCCGATCCGTCCAGTGGTTTGGGCTGTGCGTTGATAGATCACTATGTCAGTCAGTCAGTCAGTCACCTTTGAGTTATATATATTTAGATAAATAAATATCGCCAAACTGACACACCAAGTGCAAGGTCCCAAACTAAGCAAAGCGTGTACTATGGATGCCGTACAATGGACTGGGGGAGATCCCGGTGACACCCAGACCTGGGCAAATTACGAAAAGGCCATTTCCGAAATTTGCCCCGGCGGGAATGGAACCCGCAACCACCATGTGCAGTGAACCGAGCGGCTTACGCTCGAACCACTGCGCCAAGCGGTCGTCAAACTGCGCCAATACTAATGCTTTTCTATTATTGTTGCCTAATATACTTGTACATCTGTTAATCTGCACGTTTTAAGTAATTTCTTTTGTCAAGCAAGAGCCTTATTAATTAAATATAACTACTAAAATATACAATGTTGGCACAGGTCTAGATAAAATTTAGGTCTCTCGAATATGCAAAGAATGCTGGGCTCTGTATTTTGTGTCTGGCGTTAAATATCGTGACAGCGGAATGAGGTGCTCTTTTCATTAATTTTCTCTTTTTTTTATTAAGATTAAAAAAAAACTTTATCTCAGATTAAAGTGGATTTATGACGGTATGTGTATGGTTCCAGTTTTGTAGTTATTTAAATATAACTACTTTGTGCGGTTGTTCGTATAAACTAGTAGCCATCTCTGGTGCCACAAACCCTGGGCAAAGCTACTTGCAAAGTGCCCAAAAAATATCATATATCACCTGAACTAAGTAAGCATCCTGAAGTTAAAAAAAAAACTTGAAAATAGTTTTATATTACATATTAAAACCTTTTTACATACTGGCTGTTTGAAGTCATGATAAGTAAGTGGCTTTTTTATTTTGCTCGTTAGGTATTTTCGTTTCTGTTTATATTTCCATCCAATTTTTACCTCGTACAAAAATTATTTATAATCGGCATGTTGTATTCTGTTTAATAATGCATCAACTGGATGCTGTTCCGAATCACTGCACACGCGGGATCAGATGAAAACTCGTGTGTATCGTCCCACGATGCGATGCCGGGGAACCAATTTCATATGAGGCATTAAGCTTTTACAATCCGTGTATTTTGAGTGGAGATATTTGTAAAGGGAATTATGTATGTGTGCTTTATCACAATGTACAATGGTGATTTCAAAACTATTTTTTAACAATTTCTTACTAAATATACCTACGTAGGTGGCAAGTAAAGTCATACAATAATGTTTTACAAACACAAAACTCACCCTCTCCGGAGTCGGCTAAAGTGGCGACAAAGAGCGCCAACAGCGCTATTCCCCACGATGCCCCCCTCATCTGAAACAAAAAAAACATATCATCTATATATATAAAAGAAAGTCGTGTTAGTTACACTATTTATAACTAGAGAACGGCTGAACGGATTTGGCTGAAAATTGGTGGGGCGGTAGCTTAGAACCAGGAGAAGGTTATAGGATACTTTTTATCCCGTTCCAGTGGAAATTGACATAAAACGTGAAAACGTGTTATTAATGCAAATGACAGCCAATGACAGCAAAAAAAAATATGAATGAAAAAAAAGTCTAGCCGTTGATTATTAACAAATGGTATAAAAAAGGAGAACCAACAGCTAAAATGTCGTCTATAGTTAAATATGGTTGAATATTTGATTTTTTGAAATTTTGAAGTTGACAGTTGATATGTCAGTTTCGAATTTCTATTAGCTTATTGTACGGTTATTATCATTAGCAATACGATGCCGCGTCCAAGACAATCTGATCTTTCACGACAAAGCCGTAATGCAACTAGGATTCGAAACATTGCGAATGAAAGAACTGAAGAACAAGAAATTGGAAGTGAAGAGCGCCGCGGTAGTATGGCTCGAATTCGTGCTTCTCAATCACAAGAGCAAAGAGAGGTAGCCCGTGAAACGGCTCGGTTGGCAATGAGGAATCGTCGAGAAAACCTCAGAGATCAAGAACTAGATAACTAACGACGCACAAGAAGAAATTTATCAAGTAATGATTGTGGCATGTTCACGGGTCGGAAGACCATCAGCGTTATTTGTTCTTGCGCCTGATAATAAAACGAAAAATGTAGTCTATCACAAGGTGCTTCAATGAAGAGTGCAAACGAAGCACCAAAATACATGGCAAAGATATTGTTACCTAAAATACACAAACCCGAGGACCCGCTGCGTCCCATTGTAAGCCAGATTGACACACCAACATACAGTCTGGCCCAGCACGTAGCGAAGGTGCTCTCACTACTAAGAGGACACACAAGAGCACATACAAAGGATTCATAACATTTTGTAAGTGAGATTAAACATATACATCACGCTAACAATTAAACCATGGTCAGTTTTGATGTTCAGTCTTTGTTTACCTGTCTACCTGTAGCAGACTGCATCACAATAGTATCAAAGAAGCTAGAGGAGAACAACATGCCAGAGGAATATGCTGAATATACATAAACGGTAAATCTAACCTGGATGGTGGTAGCACACAGTTAGCTACAGTGGGTATATCTTTGTTTCAGAGAGCACAAGGGATCTGAGATCAGCAACACCTGGCTGACGAAATACATCATGTCAAGCAAATAGTTGTCAGACACTGTGAGCAATTTCTGCGTGGATAGGACCGCAACCAACAACTAAATATGAGGGTACCAAGTTAATAACTTTGACATCAGGAAGTCTAACACCTCAGTCCCCAGTGACCATGGCTGCTGTAAAGCCACCGAAACTTCGGGAAAATAAAAAAGGAAATAAACGCGATAAAATCTGTATAATAGTTTTATTTGTAAAATTAGATGGCCAATAAATAATCTTTATATTTGTATTTTAAAATGAATATTTAATTAATCATTTTTTAAATCAGCACATTTATAACCTCAATGGCGAAACAAAGTTTGCCGGGACAGCTAGTTAACAATAAAATAAAATAAATTGTTCGCTCGGCCAATGCTGTCGGGAACGAGGTATTTAATTAATTTTTATTATTTAATTTAAATTAATTTTTAATCACTAATTCTTGGTATTTTATTCAACATGTCGAAAATTATAAAACTATTCGATACTCTTTGAATTAACTTAATGAGCTATCAGGAATGACCAGGCTAGGCATCAAGAATGAAATTTTCTCAACCCGCATTTCAAGTTTAAAACGAATATTCCTACGAACATTTAATTCGTAGCGTTCGTAGCCACCGCTACGAGAGCATAATTGCTACGAGGCTACGAGCTACGCCATGATTGCGCGTTCAACCGCATTTGCCGGTAGTGATGGGCAGGTTTGTCCCCAGATTCCACATCTTATTATGATTAATGGCTGAGAATTCTATTTCAAAACTCATAAGAATTTCGGAAATAGCCTTTTCGTAATTTGCTCAGGTCTGTCTGTCTGGTCTGGGTGTACCCATAGTATAAGCGTTGCTTAATTAG
This sequence comes from Notodonta ziczac, assembly GCA_918843915.1. NCBI lineage: Eukaryota > Metazoa > Arthropoda > Insecta > Lepidoptera > Notodontidae > Notodonta > Notodonta ziczac. Next base: position 978,654 of record OU974053.1, read on the forward strand.
GGACCATACAGTTGGTGTGTTAGTCTGGCGACAGTAAAATAATAGATGATAATAATAATAATCTAATTTTGAACAAATTTACCCATACAATTATGAAACAATATTCAAACTCAAACTCAACTCAAAATTGTTTTTATTCATGTAAGCCAACAAAGCATTTATGAATAGTCAGAATCTACCACCGGTTCGGAATGCTGCTTCCACTGAGAAGATCGCGCAAGAAACTCAATGGTTACTCTTTTCAATGAATTACAGATGGTGTACATTCTCAGGAACAGCATAAAATAATAATATGAGCAGGTAACACCACCATCACTAAATAACTTATAGTAAATAATAATCAAATCTCCCTGAGATTTAGGTATGTAGATAAAATGAGAAAGCTAGTTTAGTGTGGTGGTCACACCTACTCATACTTACATCAAATTGAATGTTTACGAACCAAAATAACAATTAATAAAACAGGTGCATAATAATATAATTGCTTTGGTGTGATGCCTTCCATGCTAAGTAAATGAATAGTATTTAACGACAATGTTGTTGGCAAGTGAGGCAAGTGAGTGGCCCAATCCCCGCAAGCAGCGCCCGCGCACGAGCATGACTTGAAAAGCGGCATCACTCTCCTCAACCATAATAGAGGGAAGAGGGTGACCCGCTCCACAAAGCCACCGCAAGCAAGGACATTAAAGTGATTCAATATTTATATCCTAGTATAAAGAAAATAATGCCACAATCGTACTATTTTTGGATTCGTATCTGTTATATCCATCCAAGCAAGCCCATCCCTATCCAGTGGTAAACCGACACTTTCATATTAATTGACTTCTTTGTTTTATTTTACTGGGAACACTAACTTTTGGGAAGTGGTCGGTTAAATTTTGATGACACGTTTCAATCTGTGGTTTTACTGGACAATTAAAAAGTTTGGGGCGCACAGCTAGCGTTGGACGATTGGTTAAGCGATGTTATCGCACATTTATATTAAGTGGCGAATATTATAGTTGGAGCGATACCATTTCTTTTTTTATTTTCTGTCTCCTTATTATAATTATCTAAGACGTGTTTAAATAAAATGACTAAATTTTGATTTTTATATTGTATCACGCTTTATTCTCCGCGGCTCTTCATAGAGAATCTATACCCTAACTAATAAATAATAATACTAATTAATTAATAAATAATAATTCGATCTTTTATTATCTACTAATGGTCTCTCCTTACACAAGGGGGATTAAGGTCATATTCCACCATAATGGCCCAGTGCGAGTTGGCCGATTTCACATCTTTCGAAAATTGGTTAGGTTAGACATGCAGTGTTCCTCATGATGTTTTATTTGTTATTAGCAAGTGATAATCATATTGAAATGATTCGAAGATAATGTATATATTTCGTAAAACCCCGGGGGCCAAGCCGGGGTTGACCCCTGGACTTAGTGCATGCAATACGCATGCTTAACCAAGCTTAACCAATATTGAAGGTAAAGGACTTAAGATTCCCAGCACTATTGCTTGAAACAAAAATCCAACGGAATGATTAATACGTTTAAAGGAAATTATAATTGTTATCCAGTCTATATCAATTTCTGTTCTTATCCCATTTCAATGTTTGTATATATTATTTGAACAATCAAAATTATTCTACATAATATAATAATAATAATCTGCCTTTATGTACCGTGTTCCTGGATGTTCCCGGATGTCCCCGAATGTTCCTTGACGTTCCCGGGGGTCGGCAACCAGGTATTTGCACACGTTTGTTCCGAATTGCATTATAAGCGGGTTTTATGTTGGTTAACATAGGTATGGAGCACACTGAGAGATGTCATATATTATTGTATATTCCACCTTGTACCTTATATGGATTTATTGAGGGTTACAAAAAGAACATGGGATCCAAGGTTGTGGCTTCGAAAAGGACGATTTTATTAAAATTAATTCCCTACTCAGGCACTTGGTATGTGTTAATGTTTTGTTTAAAATACTTAACGAAATTGAAACTACTATATAATATTATAAATGCGAAAGTTTGTGAGTGTGTATGTATGTTTGTTACTCTATCACGCAAAAACTACAGAACGGATTTGGATGAAATTTGGAAAACAGATAGTTTATAGCCTAGATTATCACATAGGATACTTTACTTAAGTCTACGCGGACGAAGTTGCGGGCACAAACTAGTATTTAAATAAACAAAATCAAAACAAATCTAGACCGGCTCCAAACTTCCCATTAATGGGTCCGGACTGTTAAGACATATTACTTAACAGCATTCTAGACTACCGGACTTGTTTTTTCTTTTCAGTTTTTATTTAAAGTTAAATTTTCAAGCAGTCGGGTGTTTTGATTTTTACAAATTACTTTGCTATTTATTTTTGGGGATCTCATGTACCTGTACGAAAGTGTTGTTTCACACTTCCAAAACACTGTATAAGCCGGGTTCTAAAGGTTAAACCACATCACTGAAAGCTTAAGCAACCTATTGCGTCCCCACCTGGTAGTAGGGGAACGGACTGATTACACACCCCGTTCCGTGTAAACATGAATAATTAAAGTGAACGTAGCTTACCCTGATGGGTTAGTGGTCGAGAAGGCAGCCTGCATTGCTGGGCCTGGGTTCGAGTCCCCGGTTGTGCAGAACTATATATGCGTTTAATAAAACTCCCAAATTGATGGAGATCTTTTACAATTACCTTTGAAGAAAGAGTGAAGTTCCTAAGAAACTTTAAGTTTGGCTTGAAGTTCTAAAGGAATAATTTATGGTAATACCACTGTAAATGGAAACTCTTCATAATAATGGTCTCATACAAATGAATGACAATCACTTTTCAAACCAATACAATTTCTTTGTTTCGACAGCAATGTAGCATTTCATTATTTCAGTTGCGTTTGAATATACGACGTTTAGGGTGGCCGTAAACTTGGGTCAGTAGTGCTGGCTAGGCTATCTAGCCCGCCCGGCTCAAGTCGACGGTCACCCTTACCCTACTACGCGGCTGTTTGCGAAATCCTTACGAAGTGAAAGGGCTGTGTTTACTTAAGATTCTAATTAATCACACCTCTCCCGCGCTCGCGGCGAAAAATACTGGTAACGTGTAAAGTTAATTAAAATTTATATTGCAACACGGTATTTTTATTCATAACAGAAAATTTAAAAGACATGTGAAAGACCCAACGCACCATCACACGACAACACGGATAGCGTCAGATACAAGTGCGATATATTATATTTGGATATAAGTAAATTGTTACATAATAAGTAATGAAAAATCATTCCCCACAAAGTGATGTCGAAATGGTTTGATAAATAAACACATGCTCGAATGGCGCCACAATACAATAAAGCTAACATATCGAAAATAAACTCAATCAAGCTCAGTAAACAGAGAGGGATGGCCGCTTTCACATCACTCGTATTTTGTTGTCTACTTGATATTGGTACGATCGTGGAAGTAAGTAGTTTTTATTTAGGTATAAATATGATTATCATCCTGCGAGCATTGAACCAAAATGTTTTTTTTTACAAATAGCCCATTGTTGTGACAATCTATCTGCCAGCCATGAATTCCCTGAATCAAAAGTCTAGGAATGTTAAGCGGGCATTTAAGAACAAGACTAAATTCTTGCGTCGTTCGCCTCAGTCGTAGGATTTAACGACGGGTAGATTTGGCTTTTACAAAAATAAAAATAACGATTATCTATGTTTCTTTTTACCAACATGAATATATATGTTTTTATTAAGAATATATAAGTAGGCACACTACTGAACAGTTTCAACTAAATTTTCACGCCTAATTAGATCCCTCAATGAAGTGTAGAACTCAAATCCGTTCTAAATCAAAGTCAATAAGCTAATAACAATGTTTGTTATTGCGTATTCGTTGCGCGGTGGGTTAACGGAGTTAGAGTATTGCGCGGAGCGGAGGCACTTACCCAGTGACATGGTATCGGTCTCAGACGAGATAAATAGGCTTTAGGCAAGGAGCTTTTGAAAAAAAAATGGGATAACAAAAAATATGCAAGTTAAAAGGCAGTGTCTATACTTGAGATATCAGAAATCATTTACGAGAGAATGTGAAAATAGATTTATAATGAGTAAGTAGTTAATTGCAATTTAATCACTGAAGATCGGAGTAATGTAGCCTTTAAAGCCGCGTTTTAAAAAATGAGTGAGGGAGCCGGGAGAACAACTTCCCCTCCCTTCCCCTTCCTTTTTCCTACTCCCCTGCAGGTTGGCAACGTCCGAGCGATGCCTGTAGTAATGCCGACGCTACAGACGGGTCGTCCTATGTTCCTACTAAAACATTACAGTAATTCAATGTTCCATCAAATCCGAATAGAAATGAAAATATTTTACAAAATCGATCCGCATAAACATTCAATTATGTAAATGATTTATTTCCACAGACGGATCAAATTGGTAATTTTATTATGAAATTAAATCGAGAATTTGCGAAATAAATTGTGGGTATAGAGTTCCAGTGATCGGTTTTCAGAGTTCGATTATAAAAGAAAGTGAATAACGTTATTTATCTATTGTTTTGGATACTTATTCTGCCTTAAGAGAATTAAGTATAAAAGAAAATTGGATTGGTGTAGTCGAGACTCATCTATCAAATTTAATTAGACAATCCCTTAGAGGGATCCTGACATCGAGTATCTACTTGTTTTTACAAACCGTATGATATTGAGAGGTTATCAAGTACCCAAATTAATTACTTTTTGAAATAAATATGATGACCAAAAGAATGTAGATATAATCTTCTGTTTTTGGTCATTATATTATATTTTTATAGCCGCTATATGTGTATCCCACTCCTAGATAAACGCCTCCCATATACCGTTCCACACATCTCCTTTCTGGGCTATCTCTTGCCATGTTGTTCAAATCATCTCGCTATCTATTCGAGGCCTCAGGCCATAATTATTATGACTTGAATTATGACTTGCTCATGTTTTTTTCTGACAGAGTTATGTTGGATATAATAAGTATGAGGGATGTGAAAATATCACATGTCAGATACTACGTTGCAATTTATAAACCTAAAGGCGGCCCCTCTCCGGGTCTACAAGATAACTAAATAAATATATTTCTATCACGATAATATAAATAATTCACGACTTGTGTGGATGTATCGCGGTGAAATATGGTGGCCACGATTCAGGGGTGAATAAATAGAATTCCTTCTCTTCACAGATTTTTTTTCTATTCTCGTCTTGTGGAAATTTATATTTTATTTCTTCGTCCTTCGTCACATGGTGACGGATTTATTGGGTTTGCAATGTTTTCGCGTTCAGTATTTTTTCGTGAAAGCGTTTAGACAATATTTATTTGCCTACAGATGGGTTACAGATCGCTTTTAAAATCGTAATTTTTCGTTCGAAATCGTCGCTTGATTTTTTTAAATACATCTTGTTAGGCACGTGCACAAGAAGTAAGGAATCTGTCTTTTTTAAATAAGATTTATGGCATTACCTTTGGTTCTAGGGTTGGGAACCCTCTGGTTTTCAGTCACTTAGCTTGGCGCTCGCATACGAGATCTGGAACAAAATAAAAACATGCTTAAAACCACAATCATATTTATTCTTGTCAACCTTTTCGAATTAATTATGTGAACCAGCTGTATATACTCATCATGGCCACTCAAAAAAACGGTAACTTTGTAGAATAAGAAGAAAAAAAACGCTGGCTGACCTGGCCATGTCAGTGCCTCAAATATTGTTCATATCATGTGCTGTCAACTGCCGGGTCTCACTAAGTTCGGAAACGGAAGTGACGCGAGGACCCGAGACTTGTCGATGAAATATTGAGTGGATGGCGTGTTTGATCTTTATTGAGCTGCATTAAGGATGAATTCAGAAGGTCTATTGGAAGAAGAATTTGTTCGAGAGTGTTATAAAAAGAGATTTCGATTTTTAAAGAGAAAACAGCTTATTCTTCACCACCCACAGGGGTGTGGTGATAAAAATACTTGTAACTACTATGCGTTACAGACAGGCTATATTTAATCAATAAAATAGGTAAGTTCTAAAATAGCTACTTTGATAACCATATTAAAAAAGTTCATTCATTAAAAAAGTTGTTATTTTTTGTTATTAGGTATTCCTAAAACACTCAACTTGTATTAAATATTAAATCGTTTTACTGAAAAGAATCGCGAGGAATATTCCTGAAGGCGCCATAATATCGCGCGGCACAGGCGTTATTTCCAATCTCAATCATTATTTAAAGTCCAACGAGCATACGTAGTACACTTATTATTTCGATGCTTACGAAGCGAATTCCATAACTCGCCGACGTTATTTTCATTTTCCCATGGACGGAGAACTTTAAAACTCGACTGAACATTCCTAAAATATTATATTACGTAAACGAAATTTCGTGGGACATGTAATGAATACCACATTTTCTTGGTGGCCAAACACTATCGTTTATTTATCATATTTTGTCTAAAAGAGCCAAAAGGCTAATTAGTTCCTCCCTCAGGATAAGTACATCAACTTAAGTGGCTGTCTCGCCCGCCTCCGCTTTCTTACGTCCCTTTAGGCTTATATAGTCCTTGGTAGGAATTGTTTTTAGAAAATATATCATCAATTATAATTTCAAATTGTATTTTGTTATGGTATGCAAAAATATGCACGTAATGTATCTCCTTTTAATCGCGTTACTTGCAGAGTGCACAGTCCCATCGACAATGTTCGTGACAACGTACCGCTATTTTCGTGCCATAAACGAGACAAGGTTGGCACTTTGGGTGCAATATTTAACACGACAACGGGCCCGGGTCGCCTGTTCGGCCCTGTTTACACACCCCCGAGCTGTTCCGACATGTTGAGGACGTGCGATCATTCCATGAGACTTTATTGCTCGTGTTACACGGTATTCATGGGGTGGCTAATGTTTATATTCTATGGTCTATGGTGCGAGGTTTGACAGGTTTATTTTTTATCTACTTATGTATGGTAAACAAACGAACCCACCTACCCTCACGATCTTGAAAATAATTCTGATTATAAATGTGATTGGACTGGTTGAAAATTGTTGCCAAACAAAAAATTAATCTTGTATTCAAAATTAATCCAACCACAATTTCTGCTTGAAAACTGTTTTAGCACCTTGTATCTAAGTAATATGTTTGTACATAAATTTCTTTATTATTCCCAGCGTGGTCCACGTGCAATATTCCACGAGAGATAACTCTCGTGTTATTCTACTGTGCTCACTTTGTTTACGAAGCAACCTTAATAAGCACGGATGGGCAACCACCTCCCGCTTTCTTCGAAGTACGGTTGCCGGCGCTTTCAAATATATAATTCAAATTTTGCATTATTAATTTAAATTATATGCCACACAAAGAACAATGTATTGTCAACGCTTAATATTTCTAGACTAAAGGATAGGTATGAAATATGAATGCTTGGAACCTCATGAAATTCATTGGTAGTGTAAGTTTCATCGCTAAATAGTCAAATCAGGCATTCCTTTAGACGGCTAAGTGCATTCAATTTCGGCACTCAATTAGACGCCCAGTTGTCCAATGAAATGACTGATTGAACAATTTGGCGGCGACATACGTACATTACCGTGAGAATTTTAGGACGGTTTCAAATGGTGGTAAGATTCTCAAATAAATAGCGAACATATATTTTTTAGCACCTGTTTCTTTCATGATATAACAAAAAAATATAATAATAAGATATTGTTACAAATTCTTTGTGACAAAGTTTCAAATGATTAATTTGGAATAAATCTTAAGTGTAAGACTTAGGTAAGTACCAGATATACCTATTCTAATTCTCGTTTTACTGAACTAAGCAAATAATTAAAAAATAATCCCTCACGCATTACAAAATACGTAGGTCTAGAATAAATTATGAATAAAGTCAAGCTTTTCGAGACATCTACTAACTTTCTGCGCGGCAAAGTTAAGTCCTGTTTCCGAACTTTGTCCTTTGTTCTGGCGGCTAAAATATATTTTATTTGATGTGCTCACACGCTCTTTTCAGTTTAACCGTACGTGTATTTACACGAATGGACCGGGAAGAGTGAAATAACAGTAAAGATGGCGCAATTACGCAGATAAGTTCGTGTAATAAAATTATATCACCGGTCCATTTTTGCTTATTCAACGGATAAGGGATTTAAGGTGGCGACACACAGGCTCGATGATGGGAGCGTGGATAAAAAGAAATGGGTAGCGTCGTGGTAACAAGCGAGAAACATTATTTTCGCGGCTTAGCTTGTTATTAGCACCCGAAAGATATCTACTCATAATGAACATTATTATTAACTAGCTTTGCCCACGGACTACGTCCGCGTAGTATTTAATGTAACAAAAATTTCGGGATTATCGGGATAAAAAGTATCCTATATGTTAATCCCGGTTATAAACTATCTGTGTTCCAAATTTCATCCAAATCCGTTCAGTAGTTTTTGCGTGAAGGAGTAACAAACATACATACATACATCCACACTCACAAACTTTCACATTTATAATATTAGTAGGATTTACGGATAAGTAACATTCTGATTATCCCACTAGACATTCTGATTGAAACATATAAGGCACGACGTCATAGACGCCATGACAGTTTTGGGCGTTTTGGTGGAAAAGTTAAATTGTTTTATAAAAAGGCTGTTTATGTGATATAATGTTTATAATTCATTGAAATAGACGGCAAGGCTTCATATAGATATTCCTGAATATTATACCATTTTCCTTGTCATTAAATTTATACTTCAACCCTCAAAAAGGCAAGGAACTTTTAAAGGCAATTCTAACCCACGAACATTCAATTGAGGGCAGCGTTACAATTTCAGCGGGCGTCCCGGGGGCTTGCGGGACCGGCCACGGAAGGGTTAGGTACGATACCGATTTATTTCTATTACCGTTTGACCGCGCGCGGGTCGGGGCATAACGGGCACTTAACATTATTTTGAACTTCGAACAAAACATACCAATGTTTGAAAATTAGTTTTTGAGATACGAGTGTGGGGACTGGGAAGTTTCTCAACAAAACATTGAATCAATTTGTTGATGTTGTTGATATTGACTATTGCAATTTTTCAACTTATGTATTGAAATAATATTTTTATAAGGCTTTTATCGATGAAGCCATTGTAATATTTCTGCGTGGTGATCAGAGTAAGAACCATGAGTTTTGTACTTGGTGTTAGTTTCTCCCAGTATAGTGCAATCTTAACCCTTTTTATACGCATTGCAAATACGTTTCGGGGTCAAGACGCAGCGATTGGATTTTCCCGGATTAAATTTCAGGCACTCGGCTCTTTGAGCGGGACGAGGGGGCGTCGGGTGGCGAGGGGGCACAGGTACAGGCGGTATTGCCGATAATTTAAGTGTTTCCACTTTTTACTGTAAGAAGATGCTTTGTAATAGTTTATTCCTCGAAGAGTAAAGGTCTACAACGATTTGGGTAGAGTTTTACTTTTATACAGTCCCCAATTTATAAAAAAAATGTCCATTAGAATTGGCATTGCAGATCGATTGTTTTTCCTATAGGGGGATTACATTAGTCGATGCTATTAATACTTATACCATCGGTATATACATAGGTAAGTAAGTTAGGTGCGACTCTACTTCCAAATATCGGGTCATGGCTGTGAATCAACGTAGAATTTTAAGCAGAAAAATCAAATTAAAATTTGTACTATAGCAAAGTAATAAAAATACCTCATGATAGACTGTTTGAAGTAACCAATAACATGTCTCTTTCATTCCATTCTTACAGATTACTTAAAATAATCTATGTGTGGTTCCTGTAATCTCGTACTCCGTATAACTTTATTTGTAGTTGGCGTTGTATGACGAGGGTGCTGTCAGGAGCACTGGATACCCTCGACGTCTGCCCATGATCCTTTGATCAATAGTAGACATACGTGCGTTTCACGTTAGCATTTAAGGGTTAAATCGGATTTTAAATGAAACTTCAAAATCTAAATTCTTCTTATTCTTTCTTTAAAAATATGGCCCACGCAAGTTAATAGGTATTTCGCCAGTGTCGAGTAACAAATATCAATACAAACACATTTAATAACAATACAATACAAAAATGTGACTGTCCACTTTGGAAAACCAAAATGCAGGCTTCAAAATCTAAATTCAATACATATCTTCAAAATCACCTCACCAAATGTCACTCGCATGATAGGGTCGGGGAAACGTTATCTGTCACTTAATATCTGTCAGTGTCACTACAGGTACTAACTGTCAAAACTGTCAAGTTGCGATGTCAGTCCACTACAGCGTGGCGCCACCCTGGTAGCAAAAGAAGCCCTCATTTGGTGCTTAACTCAGGTGCTCAAAGTCTAATGTAAGGGAAAACCATAGTCCACGGGAACTATGTTAAATTAAAAAAAGATAGAGGTAAAACTGAAATGGAGAAACAAAAATGCTAAATGATCAATAACACGAAATAGAACGGACCGTAATCCGACATATATAATAGTTCAACGTTCCGGAAGAGTACATATCGAATAGAATAATGCATTGCGATTTTAGACTCATGCCAGACGTTTTTGAATAAAACCGACTGACTGCATGCATACGCCTTGGCTATTATAAAATTTAGGTCAACTACAACTTACAAATTCTTATTACAACAAGATACGCATATTATTATTACCTGCACATAAACCTGATATAACATTTCCCAGTCGAAGCAACCTGAATTCGGAATAACAAAGCTATAAGATTTTATTATAAGGTCAAAAGTTCCGTTCTCAACAAATTCCAGGCAAAGAGTTTTCCGAGTACAGAACGCCATTCGATATTTAAAACTGCAATGATAGGACATACTTTTTAAACTCAAAGTTGGCAACATACGCTTATGTTGCCAGTTCAAAAATATAAGTAATATCTTTCGTAATTATGTTCTCCTTGATCATTTTTTGGTATGCTATTTTCAGTGATGCTATGAAATTTCAAAATTGCCTTGTCAGTAGAGCGCCGGATTTCAGGAACTGATGCAATTTTTAAGAGCATTTTAGTGTAAAATTTCCGTCATTCTATACAAAGGCCTTTCGGGTTTCATATAACGTAGCATTAACGTGACTACGGTGTCGGAGCTGAATGCTTTTTTAACCTGAAAAGTTGTTTAAAAGGAAAACAATAGCGTTTGGATGTTGGCCAAACCTCTCGGTTGGAATTCATAAAATTGAAATTTCACGAGTAATTTGTAACATCTATTATTATTCGGTTTACGAGTGGTCGTGCATATTGATATTCTACTGGTAGTGACGGGCTTGAAATAAATTTAACGATGACAATTATTTTTTAGCATAATATAACGAAATAGCCAAAAGGTCAATAGGAAAAGTAAACATTAAATAACAATACTCCCATTGAAATAAAACTATTTTTCGGATTTTATCGCGTTTATTTAATTTATGAACGTCGGGAACATAAATTAAATAAACGCGATAAAATCCGAAAAATAGTTTTATTTCAATGTGTAGTATTCGCGTAAATATAAGAAAACAATACAATACTCCCATATTAAAACTTCTATGGTATATTTTGGTAATATCTTGGTTTATTAATATAATAACAATAACTTAAACATAACTTTTTAAAATAAAAATTATGATATATAAATCATTAATGAATTCCCTCATAAGCCTAGCGCGTATTGTTGAACCAAACTATAAAGCCGCTTTAAAATCCATTTTAGCCGCCATTTATATAAGTTAGCGTGTAATAAATTCAAATTACGAGCGTTTAGTATCCATAAATATTCGGGATTCTTACCTAGAACCTAGATATTTGCATTGGCTAAAGAAAAAAATACCTTATTTGTCTTGCCTCAAGAAAGAAAATCTCTTTGTTTTTATCTTTACCATAAATTTGGATTAATATTAACAATGAAATGGCTCATGATATCTATTTTAATGCTAACTACTTTGTGATCATACATACCCTTAGATTAGTTAACACCTCTCTGTACATACCTAACTGAAATTTAGATAGGTATTTACTGACATTATACATTGAGAATATAAAAAAACTTAATTGGCTAGAATAAGAAGGCATAAACAAAAGCTTGAATTTAAAAATGCGTTGCAATCGGAAATTTAAAATTCAAAACGGAACAGACAGCAAATCATGTCCGATAGAAAAAGTGGAAAAGAAAATCACCATTGAAATGGAAAACAAAGGGATTGCAGAATTCCTTCTCTGTGAATGGGCGTATCTATAAAAAGGGTCCACAATGGCGGGAGAGTGAAAAGAGGAGTGAAGCTCGTGGAAACAATGAAGATTTCTTTGCCTTTACGACGAGCCATAGACAAATAACAACTAGACCGAACACATCCAAAGACATTTATGGTCATGCCTTTGATAGCGTTTACGGTTTACGAAAACATGGATTTTCGATACCGCTGGCAGTTGTTTTACCTTTCTTGTTCAATTTATCTAGTCAGTATATTAGAGTGCGCTGTCGTATTAGATACTCATCGACATGGTTATATTTGTTTGAGAGCAATACTTGGTTACGATTTTGTTTTTCATATGTTATTGTAATTGTTAGCGATTCCGCGCCATTTGTTGCGTTTACGTCGTGACTTAGCTGTAATGTGGGCAACTTCTTTTATGATTGTTTCACCGGTAGTATTTGTATTGCTTGACGGATTCTGGATACGAAAATTACCATACCATTGAGGTAGGTATTTCTTGGCACTACAATATAATTTAATATATATCTGTCCTTCTCATGTTCGTAACATTTGAGCAAGACAGCGATGTTAGGTATTTCTAATTTAGTTTACTCGTAGGTTATTGACAATATAATCAATACCAACAATTACTTACATCGTATAAGTCGATGAACCTTACTTTACATGTGTCTTTGGTACGATCCATAGTTTACAAAGGATGGTGAAATACATTTTCAGTTGAATAGGTTTAAAATGAACATTTATCACCAAAACGAAACTATTTGGCTGCAGCTGGAATACTTATCGCCTTGGATTTAGATTTGAAATTCATAATCGAATTGCAATTTAGGACGTGAAAAAATCAGAATTTGTTTGGAAGTACATATCATGATTTCCTGGCTTTTCAGAAATTAACAGATTTCATGAAATCAGTAGGCATAGACTAGCTTTATAATCAACAAAAAGTTATCCACAATTGTAATCATACTGAAGACACCCACACTAACATCCACAATTAGGTTATTATTGTTTCCCATGGTATCACGACGCTCGAAAACTATTTAACGATTATTAATACCCGTCTGACAAGTGGACTGTGTTTTACGAGGCCATTAAACCTAGGTTGGCATCGAGAATTATACTGGTTTGGCTATTAAATACACAGGAGCCGAAGAAGATAGAGGAACAGGATACTGGTAATAGATTATTAACGATATATTTCCGTAACCATAATAATTGCTTGAGCTCAAACATTATATGCTTAAAAACTAACTTGGTTATTAAACTTTCGCCCCCGTTTTAATAAACCTGGATTAGCGAGCGAATAGTTACACACCGAACTGTATATTTCTGTCATCATCAGTAATTTGACATTCGAAAGAAGAAGACAAAGTATGGTGTAACTACACAACCGTTAGTCCACGTTTTTAATAAGGGGGTCGGAGTGTAACCATCAATCAGCTGTAACAGTCTTGCTTCTATAGCAATCGGCCCATACCAACTATTTTTGTCTCCCGCTTTGCAACGGAGGGAAGTATATTTATTTTCTTCCAACTCCTTCTATTATTTATTTCGATTAAATTCGTGCGGGTTCGAAGACAATTTAACTTTTCCCCGGGACTCATCGAGGGTCAAACCTCGACGTCATTATTGGGCACCATTGTCGATCCTGGTTTACAGGAGTACCAGTGTTAGGAGTGTGTGGCAGGTAAAACCATCATACTAGATTTTGATCATTTGACAACTCTGACTTTGCTCATAATGTTTTCAATAAGCCAACACATAAAATGGTAAACATAGGTATGCAGTATTTTTGAGTCACGTAATAAGGCAAATTAACCAATTCCCACGGCCATAAGTAAATATTGATATGTCAGCGTTACGGTGTGGAAACGGACATTGCTCAAGAGAGAGTCACGTGACGTGGGATGTTTGTCCGAGCGGGTCGCGGGCGCGGCGCGTGCGCTCCCTAGTGCGGTTGCACAAACTTGGACAAGGGCAGGTCTTCGCAACAATTCGCATAGGTATGGATATTTTATAAACACAGGAGATTTTTAAAATAAACGTTAGGTGGATTACACATACTAAGTTTTGAGTCAACCGGGCGAATTTTATTTCTGACCTCGTAGGGGTTAGTTTAGAAATATATATTTTTATGAACCCTTTCTGTAGAAACCTTATTTTTGAAGGCGGTTAATAATGAATGAAAACCCTTAATTTCAATTAAAAATTCTAAATAGAAATCAAAATTGCATAAAAACTGATAATTTTTGTCACAACTAGCAACTGTCTGTCTACGCGTGTATCCGGCACCGGCTCAACTCCTACGCAATATCGCTATAAAATTAATTACTCTACCTAATCAACAAGAGACCTGTGACACATAATAATAATCCTCCGCCGCGCTAACGCCCCGCTTCTAAAACCAAAAAAAGTGTTGTTGTTGTACGCTCGACGCTTGAAGGAAGTTGCAGAGCCAGGGAAGACTCCAGCACCCATGGTACGTCCTTTAACACGCCAAGTTTTGGTGTGGATTGTCTACTAGTCTGGATACCAATAGGTACTTTATGATCAGACTCGTCAATGATTCTTCCATTGATTTTAATTAACCATTTTATTAATCAACAAAAAACAAAGACGCCCCCCAGCCTTGTGTTTCCTAATGTATTGTAGGGACAAAAAATAAACAATGTAATGAAGAACAGACAGATTGTTCTGTCCGCACAAGCCGTCCTTGTTTCCTTAAAGGGCAACGGTGTTTATGAGCGGCTCGGTGACCATGCTTCGCGGAAAACTTGATACGGTCTCTGTATTTAATTTTATTATGAGAAGTTCGATAAGGCTATTAATTAGAGCGAAATAACCGAAAACTTAAATTGAAACATAAAAAACAGGTTTAATAGTAAAGTTATTGACATATAGGAGACTAGCTGTGCCCGCGACTTCGTCCGCGTGGAATTTAATTGACAAAGTTTCATACAAACTTTCATCCCCTATTTTATCCCCTTGGGGGTAGAATTAATCAAAATCCTTTCTTAGCGGATGCCTACGTCATAACATCTACCTGCATGCCAAATTTCAGCCCGATCCGTCCAGTGGTTTGGGCTGTGCGTTGATATGTCAGTCAGTCACCTTTGAGTTATATATATATATAGATGAGGAGGTGATATAGGAGAACAGTGAGTATAATCTTACCGTAAGAAATATCCCGGAAAAACTCAATGACTCTATTCGTTAGCATGTTTTTAAAAATATAAGTGTACATACCAGCATTTGTACCTATAATAAACTGTTATACAAAAGATCCCAGTGAGCAATATATCTACATTATATCAAGTCGTAAATAGAGGAAATTTTCAGTCAAATTAAAATATTTAATACCTACTTAATATTAAGATCCCATTTAAGCTTCTTTTCATAAATTATTTATCAGACTTAACAATTTTTACTTTAGAATTGAAAACCTTAGACAATTCTGGTCATTTCCGTCTGGTAAACAAAAGAAAATCTAATGATAAAAATGTCCCAGATTTAATCATCAGCTTGGCGATCCTATTTGCGTATACGCATACTGATTTATATTCTATCGGTGTCTTATGTAGCAAGGTTAACTGCATTATGTACATAGCTTATGTAAGTAGGTACTTGGTTAATTATTTTATTGTTATGGATGAGCGACGGCTGTTGCACTTAGGGCCAAGGTGTGGATGACCTGGCCTTGCTTGGGCAAGACTTGGACATATCTTCATTAGTATTGACCTAGTTTAATGTAGAATTAGATGTAGGATGCAGGCCTCCTCTTATGAAATGGAGGATTTATTTCATAGACTACCACGATATCCTTTAGGGCCTGTGCACACCACGTTTTTTAAACGCGCCGTCGACGCGCGATACAGACGCGATGCTAACGCGCGTGTGTATCGATACAAACGACAACGAACTGCTCTAGGAAAAAAGCGCGCCGTCGACGCACGTTTTAGAAATGTGCGTCTACTCTACAGGCTGCGTCTGACTCGCGTGCGTATCGCGTCTGTATCGCTACAAACGCGCATCGACGGCGCGTTTAAAAATCGTGGTGTGCACATGCCCTTAGGCCAGGTCCGCACCTTTAAGACGTTTGCAATGCGAGGGCTAGGGAGGGAATATGTGTAAAAACAAGTTGTTTGCGCAAAAGTATTATAAAGATACTTATTGCGCAGTAATTCATGGTAATTCTTAGAAGATAATCATATTTTATTACACTTATTGTACTTATCTTCTTCTAATAACTATGATTACCGTGTAATCTTCCAATTATCGACAATTTTCATCGACGTCAGTGGCAACAATCTAAGTAAGATTTATTCATTCTTCCCTCACAATAAGGCTGATGAAATGGACGGTATTCAATTTTAATGATCACTACAGTGGACACTTTTGTGCCCCAATCTTTGATCTGCGACACCGCATAATTTCACAACAAAGGGAGCTTATATTTATTTGTTATAATACCTATTATGTGGCTTGAAGTTTATGTCAAAACACGGACATTTAAATTACAAAAAGCAATATAATGGTATGATATCTTGATGGTCAATGACCTTATCGCAGTCATTAAACATGTAAAATAAATTAATGTCCTCCATATATCTATATTTATCTGTGTGTCTGTCTGTGGCACCACTCAAGCAGATGAACGGATATTAATTTAGTTTTCTTTGTATGAAAGGAGCAACTTCCTCAGGTCTGATCGATTCGAAATTTGGTATCCTGTAACTTCAATCATATTATGGCAATGACATGGTTACCTTGATCTGATGCTGCAACCTCAACTGGAATCTATAAATCCAAATTCTCAATCAAATCCAAATCCTCAGCAAATTACAGCAGAGATATCGTGTTTAGACTCATTCGAATGGTTTTAAAGCCATACTAATAAATGAATAAAAATTAAATTACTTACCTATGTACTTAGGTACCTGCTTAATACTTATAAAATGATTCTCAGGCCACACAATATAATATTATTTTTATAACTTTTCCAGCATCTAATACCTACATCTGTACCCTCTAATAGTCACGAGGACGTCAATAATCATCTCGGGTACAAAATACCCATAAAAATATACTCGTATATCTTCAGTTCATCGCACCTGTAGATGCTGGCCCATTATACACGACCTATCTGTTCCAAACTAGTTTAGCACCGGGGTTACAGACCTACGGACATTTGCAAAACATAAAACTTGTTATTTTATATTTTTTGAATGTTTTGTATGTAAACGGCGTCTGTTTAAAAGAGTATTATGATTCTTGGTAGGTGCACTGCCATGTGCATTACCTATAACCAGCAAGAAATTTAAATGCGTATGCAATTTGTATTCGTTTTTAAATACATTCATTTTGTAGGCACCAAGGTTTTCATTACTTTGTCGGCCTTTTGAACCCTATTTACCTATAATATAAATAAACAACTTAGTTGCACGTTATACTTATCCCTAGAAAGTAGGCATTACCTCGGTGACGTCATTCTATTAAATACCTTAATTATCTTAGTTATATTTATAATTGTATGTGTGCCAAATTTCTATATGCATGATATATATATGACTAGTTTATGCCCGCGACTTCGTCCGCGTAGTATTTAACTTAACAAAAATTTCGGGATTATCGGGATAAAAAGTATCCTATGTGTTAATCCCGGTTATAAACTATCTGTGTTCCAAACTTAATCCAAATCCGTTCAGCAGTTTTTGCGTGAAAGAGTAACAAACATACATCCACACTCATAAACTTTCGCATTTATAATATTAGTAGGATTATCACTTGCTTACGGTGAAGAAAAACATCGTGAGGAAACCTGCTTGTCTTAGAAAATCTAGCCAATTTCGAAAGACATGTGAAATCCGCCAACACGCACTGGCCCAGCGTGCTGGATGATGGCCCGAATCCCCCTCGTGTTGAGGGGAGGCCCGTGTCCAGGAATGGGACGGTTAAAGGGGTTAAATTATTTCGTTATTTAATTATATGAATGCCTACTTACATTTAATAAATTTTAATACAATTTGAATGCGGCGATATGCATATATTTTTCCGTGTATTTTCGATTTAGTCCACGAAATAATTTGAATCGGAACACATGATTCATGAGGCCAACAGAATCCCGACTTAATTTTTTTATAAGTAGTAAAGGTTGAGTTTGAAATTAAAATTAATTTACTTTGATTTCCGCACCTTTTGTTGGCACGATCATTTAATGTGCGGTCTTCATAAGGTCGAAGGTTGATGCCGCGGTGCGGTGCGCATTGAATTCACAATGTTCCGCGTTGTACGAGGAAGTATGCGTACATTGCGTACGCACACATTAGGGCTCTATGATTTATGGTTTTGGTCAGTCAAGGTCTGTGCGTGACGGCTTCAGATTAATTGGGGTAAGTTTTTGTTTAGTTGTAAGCGGACTGCTTAATTATATTTTTGTTATAATTTTTAGCATTTTTCATAATTTGATTGCTTCAATGGTCTAGCTGTGCGATTTCCAGTTAGAGATGAGTTATTTGGAGTCCCTAGAAGTATGTTCTTGCTACCTAATATAGAAATGGCCCCGATTAAAAAACCTTTTCATTACTCATACTCGGAAAGTAGGTCTGAAGTTGCCTGAGGAGAGGGTTGAAAGTAATACTTTTCCGCCCTAGGGAGAATCACTTTCAACTTACAGCTGTCAAATTATATAAAAAACTAATTCCCTTTTCACAATTCTATGGAACTATGTTTAACCAACTTTTTCTACAGTCACTCAATTACAGCGCGATGTTAAATGGAAATAACAGAAAGTTAAGTATAAATTAAATAATATATATTTATAAATTACTTAATTATAATTTAGTTTCAACAATTTCTTTAAAATAACATAGATTTGGGCAAAATATTTAAGGATGAAAATGAAAAATAATGGCTAAATAATAAAGTTGGCCGGCCAACGAAAAAAAAAACAAAATAGGCGGCAAACCATCTTTTTTTTTCGAGTTCTAGAGTATTGTTCATCCTTCCTTGTATAATTTCTTTAGCCAATTCGTGTTTTTATTTTTACTTTCCTTGTATTCGTAATGAAAAGTAGTACATTTATTACACAGTGTTTACCTCGGGTGAAAGACTTATTTTGGCCCGAGACGTGGTTTGGCGCCCTCGCTACGCTCAGATATTATTTTAGGTTTTCATACAATATGGAACTCGTTCGTTGTAAATCCAAGTCTAGCAAGCAACTTGCATTTAGTTATGAACCTAGTATTAGTACCACCTTGCTTAGAAAATCATCTACGTACCTACTACTTCATTACTCAAGTAATTAAATAATTTATTTAAAGACCATAATTATGATGTCAAAACACAATTACGGAATAATATAAAACTCTATAAAATAACATCTACCATTCGATTTTATATTTCGCGTGACTCGCAGAAAAATTAAAATTAACACTCTCATCCTTCGTTTTTTTTGAAACCTCTGTGACTTTGAGTCAGACTTTATTGCTTTCAAAACAAAGTTCAATTTTCATTGCAAAAATTTTAGAACCTTTGACCACTGCAAAAGTAATTTGCGTTTCACAGCGACCATAATGTAATAGCTTAAAGGATTATTTTAGCTTGTTTTAAAAATCTTCGGATTATACCTGTTATGGCTTCCGATGTAACGTGATTTATTATCATTATCTCATTAGGCGATGACGTCATAAGCGCATTTAGTCTATTCTTGGCTTGGTGTGGGGTTGATGAGGGTTTGAATAATCATTTTTACAATAATATCTGCAAACCGGAAGATTGTACATTGCGCATTGTTATAAGAGGGACCCGGGCCTCTAGCAAGCGTCTCGTTCACCCCACAGATTTCGTATATAAAACTGACAGTGATGCCATGCTTTTTCGACGACGATACCATAACGTTAGAAGATTGTTCTGAGGGCAACGATTCATTCTTAAAAAACAAACTAGCAATGTATTTTTATCACATTACTAGTATTCCCTTTAGCCATCGAACTAAGCTTATGCTTGTGCTAGGAGTGGGCTTACGTCAATAGTTTAATGGCCAGGATGTGGACCGAACCCGGAACCTCTAGGACGGCATCTCCAACCACTAGGCTACTAACGCTTAATTCTATAATGGAATATTTTATTGTAAACAAAATAATTATTGTAATTTGTTTGGTTAAGTACGGGGGTTAAGACGGGGTCACGGAATTGGCATAAGGTTATATTAAGCCCCAACTGACTTGTTTGAGCCAGTGAGTAAGTTGGGGTAACGGTACATTTTGTTAAAACAAACATACTAGCCAATAAATCAGAGACTTTTAGCCAATGTGTACATCAAGCTAGGCGCGCCACCACCTTCATTCGGCTTAGTAATATAATTAATAATAATTAAGTGTAATAATAAATTACAAAATATAAAAAGGTACATTTATAAGTACATTATTACAAAAGATGTACATTTTGGAGAGCTATATGCAATATAAAATGTTGCCTTGTGGCACAACATAACATAATTAAATTCAAATGCCAAAAACTTGTTTGATTTGAAAATAGATTACACCAACAGCATTGAGGTCGTATTGATATGATATAGAGGTCAATGACACTGCGCAAAGGTCGATTCAAGACGCGACCTCTGGGAGATGACAGTGAAGTTACATAATTATGTATGTTTGTATATACCGGTTTATAATTATGGCGGCAATTGAGAAGTATGCGGGATGCTGAAACGTTTATAAGATGTTAGATCGATAGAGTACCTAAGTATGTCGTAGGTACATTATGAATATCGTACAGTCACCGTTCAGCAAGTCAATTCTAAATCTTCATAATAATTGGTCACCACTTTTATGATTGTGGTGGTCATAATTGCATTCGGCCAACCTGTAGCCAATTACCTAAAGATAATACTGCTTGACGCAGTTTTTCGGGCGTAGGCCGCTCGGCTCAATGTACATGGTGGTTGCGGGTTCGATTCCCGCTGGGACAAAAATCGGAAATGGTCTTTTTGTAATTTGCCTTGGTCTGGGTGTCACTGGGATCGCCGCAAGTCTATTGTACGGTACCCATAGTACAAGCGTTGGTTAGTTTGGGACCATACATTTGGTGTGTCAGTCTGGCGATATTAATTTATTTATTTAATATACGGGCTGCCTCGACCAGTCTAGTACCAGAAGATTAAATAAATTAATTAATAAAATTCATTTATTTTTCTCACCACAATGTACATTCACAAAAAATATAAATTACACAATTTTATAACTTAAATTATTGTGGGAGACTGGTGCCTAAACTGGGCGTTAGCCTGTTTTTCAGGCCACCAGGCCTCCATCCCAGATTTTCTTATAAACTTTACAATTTCGAAGCAGAGTTGTTACATGTACAAATAAATTTACTAGGTGATGTCTGGGGTAGTAGTTTGGTATAAGTGTATGCGAGTGTGTGTGTGTGATTTTGTATTTTGGATCCTGTTATTTGGGAATCAACAGTAGCTTTTCGGTTGATTGGTATAAAGTAGCTATAATTGCTACGTAACGTAAGATGAAAGAGAGAACCAGAACTCTAGCCCCCCTCCTCTCCGTCTATCCCAATTCCCACCCCCTTCAGATCGACAACGTGAGACCAATGCCACTGGTATTGCAAGCACCTATAGTTGCACCTTTTGAAGCGAAGCTTCTTTACGGACGTTCGGGGCCCTCGCTGTCCGGGCACTAAAACCGTGAAAAGCGTTACGCGTTACACGTAACGCGTAACGCGTATTTTTATGTTACACTCTGCCTACTCTGTTTCAAAACCCTATGCACGCCACTTATAATATATCTAATATCTACTGCAAAGCTTCGCTTCTTTCGGGCGTCCCTAGACGGCACTGTTTTTTTTTTGATAACTTTGTTATATACCCTACTAGCCTGTGCCCGCGACTTTGTCCGCGTAGTATTAAAATTTCAACGTAACAAAAATTTCTGGATTATCGGGATAAAAAATATCCTATGTGTTAATCCCGGTTATAAACTATCTGTTTTCCAAATTTCATCCAAATCAGTTTAGTAGTTTTTGCCTGAAAGAGTAACAAACATCCACACTCACAAACTTTCGCATTTATAATATTAGTAGGACTAGTCCGAATTATTTATGTAATTCTTGGTAATATCAAAAGGCAACACACTGGAGCTATGATATTTATATTTACTACCCTTTGTAATTATTGATTATAAGCAACTGGATGAAAAAATATATAAATGTAAAAAGACAAGCCCGCTGAGTTTCTCGCCGGATCTTCTCAGTCGAGGTCGCGTTCCGATCCGATTGTAGATATAAGAAAAAACATGTTAAATAGTCAATTTGTAAGTGCCCCCGTAGGCCTAACAAAATAAACGATTTGAATTTTAATATAAAAAAAACTCTGAATTAACCTTCTGCATGTGTCAAGCAATAGCTCAGGTGATAATGTAAGCAATAACAATAAACGCTAATCGATAGTGTTCGTTCTGAATGCAGATTGCGATGGAACAGGTATCGCGGTTAAGGCCGGCTCGTCTTCGCCGGTCGACCCTCGGCTATCAGTGGGATCTGTCGCGATGATTGACTTTGTTTGCATATCATTATAGTCCTTTGGACTAGGTAGATAAGGTTGCGAGTATGATTCCTATGAATAATTATTTTTAAAAAAAGATTTTGAAAATTGAATTGCCTTTATCAGTGCCTTCAGTGTACGTAAGCGACGCGAGAGGTACCTTTCATTTTGTTTTGAAACATTTATTTTTCAAATATATCTAAGAATTGTTCGCATTCAACCTATACTAATTTATAAAAATAATTAAATCTTGTTAATAAACATACCTACTCCGATCTAAAGATAGGGAAATCCTTGTTCCATTCAAGCTTCATTAAGCCGTAACAAACGGAAAATCCCACTCAGTACAGAAAAACATTCCCAATTATATTCCAAACATTCTAATTTAAAACGAGCTCCTTTGTTCTAAATTCAAAACAAGAAGACTTTACGCGCACTTTGATTGAACTTTATTATCTATGTAAAAACGAAAGGGAAGTGACGGTCCCGTTGATAAGCTGCTTATATTCGACGCGTCATACAAAAAATGTTTCTCAAAATGACGTCTCCAAAGCTAAGTGGACCTTATTCATAAATCAATCTCAAGTCCGAGAGCGATCTTGGAAATGTCATCCAAACGTCATCTCAGTACAAAATGAAATGTCAAACGTGTACTCAAGACCTCTCCCAGACTTGATATTATTTTTTTAATACGGGCATTTCACATTTGAGGAGCATTTTAGTATTCGGTCGTCCCGTAATAAGGAAATAAATGGCAATCCTTGCGTATTATTAACAAGCTTATGCCCGAAGCATTGATAGCGAAGATTTAATATTCTGGATGTCGACAATAGCGCCAGCTATCGCGTCCAACTATAACGATGTTAAAAAAAATGTTCATGACCATGGGTACAAGCAAGAAGCTTGTGTTATGTATAAAGTTCTTGAGTACAAGTCCTTCAGTCGCATAAATAACAAAAAATTACATTATTTTTTACCAATTGCTGAATAATCTGTAGCTAAGAGCCATCATACAGGTGATACAATAAGTAAAAAAAAAAAAAACGTTAAAGCCGCTTAGGAGGACAAAAATACGAACAGACGCACATCGGATTTTTTTTAAAGATTAATTTAAAAGTTGTTTCAAATTTCTGAACAAATTGTAACCTTCTACGCAAATCACTATTTTCGCGTGCGTAACCAAATGTGACAGGTGTTTGACAGATCGTCAATGTCGCTTCCTAAGGTCGTGTATTGTCTAACACCATACATAATGAGGTTATATTAGCTTGTTTGTTCATATGTTTTAATAATAGACAAAAATATTATGAACTGATTATTTTGAATATTTTCAAGGTTTTCAAGAGAATTGCTTGTTTAATGTATAATATTCATACACGTCTAGCTTTATATTTTAATGTTGCTATATCGTTTTGTTTATTGAATAAATATAAAATAATTATTTAAAATAGTAATTTACTTATTAAACGACAAATGCCATAGACAAGTTAAATACCTGCCTGGTTTATTTTAATTAAACTGCGTTTATAATTCATCGTAGAACTGACTTGCCTATTATCATAACTTATTATTTTACATTATTGCAAACTTAAGACGTCGTATTAATAAATCGATCTCAAATCTGAGGGCGATCTTGGAAATGTAATTCCAGTACAAAATGGTGGGTTGGTAATATGTGTCGCATTGGGTTCGCTTTGTTCCCCCAAATTATTATATTTGAGTGCCTGACACTCATGACAGACTCGTCATCATCATTGGACACCATTGTCGATCCTGGCTTCCAGGAGAAACAGTGGTGGGTCACTAGACTCTTGACTCACTGAGTTTGGTCTCGATCATCGATTTATCGATCAACTTGTTTGATAAATTTAGAGATTAACAAGCAGAGGGTGATTAGTGAACAATCTAAATTATTAATTGCTTAGAATAAATCCTAAATAAATCATAATTTCTATATGATATATGATTACACTTGCTTACGGTGAAGGAAAACATCGTGATGAAATCTGCATGTCTTAGAAGATTTAACCAATTTTCGAAAGACATGTTTAATCCGCCAACCCGCACTGGGCCAGCGTGGTGGATTATGGCCTGAATCCCCCTCCTGTTGAGGGGAGGCCCGTGCCCAGGAGTGGGACGTCAAAAAAGGGCTAAAATTATTATTATTATTAAAGAATAAATACTTACATTATCCACATAAGGGACTCCCAATGCAAAAATGTTCAATCTGAAACAAACAACATTAATATTGCATAGGAATTATTCTTAATACAGCGTTTATGGCATTAATAAAGAATTATGAATAAACTATTGCTGATAATGTATTGAACTGCGCACAACAGTATAATGAAAACAATTAATTACAACGACATAATAGGTACACGTGTCAGAGAAATATAAGTCTAATGAGCTATTAAATACTGTTTTTGAAGGTCACTTTGCCCTGACATTCTTATGAGACCGCCTTAAAAAACACCGGTTAGAGGCCTGTAAAATGTGTGGCCTGACCATCTGACAATAATTTAAGCATTTTAACCGTTTGCCACATTCCAACAAGTCCCCATAAATTCTCCCACTCCATTAAAACACGCCGCTTTATATTTATGTCGCCAATAACAGGGTCCTGTTTCGCCACTTTTTCAGCCAATTTGTGGCAATACGACACTTTAACGATACGTTATTAATAACGAGCATTACATTACATTCACGACGCGGCGTTATAAATATCGTTAGACAAACAACGTTTGTATTGTATCAAACTGAACACCATTACAAATAATTGGCTCAGGTTTACTGGAATCGCCCCCAATTTATGGTACCCTAGTACCAGCACGGATATACAGGAATTGCATCATGGGTCAGAGTAGAAAGAGCCATAAGAAGAAAAGGGATAGTTGTCTTAGGGATAGTTAGTTAGTACTTGTATAAAAGGGCTTTAAGGCTAAAGCGCCCATCTAGCCAACGAAATACAAAATTTTCGAGTATTTTTATAGTTTATCCAAAATCTGAAACCATTTAAGACAACATTTTGTGATTTGCGACAAACACAGTATGCAGTGCGTTTATTAATACATTTATTTTACTCTAAATACTATCACGGTGGATATGATACTAGTAAATCACTAAATATACAAAAATTGCCAGATTTTCTGGTTATCTGTCGTTCTTGAAATGTTTTTTTGAATTTCGCGGACTAGACAGGCGCCTTCACCTTAAGAAATGGCTTTTTGTACATACGTGTACTAGGATACCATATATTGGGAGTGATACAAGTATAATTGTCTCTGGTCTAGTTGTTAGTAAGTTTGTTTCTGAAATTGGCCTCAAGTGAAAAGCAAGCAATCGGTATTATGGAACACAATGCTACTGGGTACATTATCACGATATACGAAACACTTCCCTGAAGGTAAATACTATTATGTACACATTCTGCTATTCTGTAGGTAAATGAAATAAATTTAAGGCGCGGCTGCGTCTCCGCCAAGGCGAGTTAAACAAAGTGAGGGCTGTAGTAGGTACCTATTATTTTTCCGAAACTATTTGTCGTTTTCTAAAACCTTATTAACTTCGGTCTGGTCATGTAACCACGTTGTTTAATCTTTGGTCATGTTAGACATTTTATTGAAGGGTTCTTGTCCGCCGCACATCCCCACCACTAAGAATATAATCCAGGATCTACAATGGCTTACAACTTTACAACGAAGATCCTGAGGTTTACCATTGGCAAGTTCCGGGGACAATTTAAATTATCTTGGAACCTGCTCAAATTTAATCGAAATAATAACTTCAAAGAATATTGTCAATTTTATTTAAGAGCTTTTGATCTCTATTCATAGATCTTAGAATAGCACGCATGACAACTGGTTTAAAAGATTCAACCATGCTTGTTTTACTGTGATTCTAACCACAAACCACTGTTTATATAACGAAACTAGCTGAGCCCGCGACTTCGTCCGCGTGGAATTTAACTTAGCAAAAATGTAATTTAACATAATGCTACGCATAAGCCCGCTCACGCGATCTGTGCCCGCGCGACGGGTAGCATTTGTTATCTTTTTTTTTGGTTTGTCTAAAATCAGGTAGCCTAAGTTACTGCTTATAACATCAGCTATCTGCCGGTGAAAATCGGTCCAGCTGTTTCGAAGATTACCCGGAACAAACACACATACAGACAGACAGACAAACAAAAAAAAATTGCGATTTTGTTATAAGTACCCTACGTACTTTCATATGCATTTAGTGAAAATATGTTATTTTGATATTACAAACAGACACTCCAATTTTATTTATTTGTATAGATATGAGCTCAAATAATACTCACAACAGTGTTACAAACAAACATGTAGTATTGACGAGTATAAAAGCAAATAGTATCGGTTACGTTCAGCCATGGACACCGCGGTCGTGTTTATCAATTAAGTATTAATTAATAGTGATTGATACGTTAACTGAACACATACCAACGAAGTGACGTACAACGCCATCTAGTATTGCTTTTTACTGCTTTATTTGTAAAGTTACTTACCTATATTGAATACGATTTTCCCCATGTAGACCAATTTTGGTGAAATATGGGTGTTCCAAATCCGTTTCACTGTTTGAAACGCGTCCAACCAATTCAATATTGTGATTCAAAGATATATACGACCTACTTGCCTAAGTTTAAGAAATAAACAAATGATTTATGAAAAGTATACGGTATCGATGTTGTTGGGAAACATTGTGAGGAAACCTACATCGCTGAAGAGAGGCTAGCCAATTCTCGAAAGATAATTTGAACGCTACCAATCCCGCATTTGCCTAGGGTTAGCTATCGTATGATTACCCTTCGTAATGACCCTGTGCCCAGTCGTGGGACTTTAAAGTGCTGATCATAAAGATTTTTATCCTCTCCGGCGTTTTATTATAAAATTACAAGGTATGTTAGGTATAACATATATGTTAGGTATGACTGGTAAGTCAAGCAATATGTAAATGGCCATAAAAGTGTACACGACCTTACAACGATGCTAATATACCGAGAAGCGGTAATTTTCTCACAACGTATTACATCGTACCTACTGCAGGGCTCAACAAAGAGCCATAAGATAAAATATTAAAAAATTGACGCGTGATACAAGTTGTAAAAAATATAATAATTTAGCCCTTTTTGACGTCCCACTCCTGGGCACGGGCCTCTTCTCACTACGAGGGGGATTCAGGCCGTAATCCACCACCCTGGCACAGTGCGGGTTGGCGGATTTCACATGTCTTTCCAAAATTGGATAGATTTACTAAGACACGCAGGTTTTCTCACGATGTTTTCCTTCACCGTAAGCGAGTGATAATCATATAGAAATTATTATTCACACATACATTTCGAAAAACCAGAGGTGCGAGCCGGGGTTAGAACCTAATGCCCGCAAGACGCGTGCTTTAACTAATCGGCTATCACTGCTATGATACAAGTTGTGAAGTGGAATAAATATTTTTAATGAAAATTAACTCATAACCAGTCAGTTACTGTCGGTCGGTTTGGGTCTCGGAAGGTAGATGACAGCCCCTTCGTCTGCATATCGATAATCAAGAAGCCGACCATAATGAAATTAGCAACGCAGGCAACAAGAAATTGTATATTTTTTTCCGCTCCCGCTACTAACTTATAATTCTGCCATACTTCGAAGAACATACCCCTAAAGGCATCGCAGCTATGCCACCGAGCCTTGCATTGCACCGGCACCGAGACCCTGGCACGCTGCCAGCTGCCGATTGCCACTGGCATAATTGCTCGTCCACCCCGCCTCGGTTCGACATTACAATGTTGTTTTATTACGGAAATTGTTGCGGGACGATAGATTTCCTCGCAAAATGACATAATAGAAATAGACAATATCGTATTGCAGCGAGGATTTGCATAACAAAGAAAGAGAAATAACCAATTTTTGCAGCCACAAATATGTATACATACGAGTTTGAACTTAATTTATAAGCACTTTCCCAAAAATAACTTAACTGTAGTGGATATACAAGAGTTCATCTAATGATGGTCACAGACACGAGCAGAACAACAAATATTCTAGCATATTTCCTGATGTTCAGGGACCATTATTAGCCTGTTATTTGTCCTATAGCGACTAATATCTAACATTTATTTCCGGGAGGATAGACAGCACTCAAAACCGGGGATTAAATCCTACAATCCTACACTTATCTACCATCTACACTAGAATCGTTACTACAATGCAATTAACCCTCCTTATCCGGCTATCGGTCCAAACGACCGCTATCCATTTAAATTAACGATCGTTAACGAAACCCGCCATCATACTTCAATAACGATCCTCGGCGCTTAACACTTTCGTCATGTGTGAATAGGAGGTATCATTTATATTAATTGCACTTTAATTTATGTAAGTTAGAAGTGACCGGCGCGGCGGCGGTGCTATTCTGAACCGACAAACTCACATCTCTTTTCACTTCAATTTTTTTTTCAAGTGGATATTTCTCCCGCAGATTCATGCGTTGGATATGAGTTTATCGTTTCAGAATGGCACTAAAACACAGAGCTATTCAGATGACTAGCAGGCTATTTGACATAAATATATAAAAAGTCTGCTACGTGTTTGTTCTTATAAGTATTTACTTACTATGTATAATAATATATTAACAATTATTTACATTTACCAAAAATTATGCAATTTTATATTTGGACGTACATATTATAAATTTGGATATACTGTAACATATGATCAAATACATGACCTTAATTCGCCACTTATCTGAACCTTGAGCCGTGACTGGCGGATCGCGATCATGCTTCAATTACCGATCGCTCCCGAACTAACACTGAATTTGTTTTAACGGCAAGCAATCAGTGGGTCGTTCCAACCCGCCGCGTGCGTCAGACCGTCGTCACGCCGGCAATCTAAGGGTTATTAATCTACCTGAAAACTTGTAGATTACAGCCGATAGGTAATTGCCTGAAGAAAGTTCGAACAATCACTCATGAATAAAATTAAGATAAATTGTGATAGGGCGAGATTGGTACTATTGAAATGGGATTTTATTTAGGTTGATGGATATGAAAGTTATTTTGAAAACTAATGAATATTTATAGACCGTCTGATAAAAGGTGTGTCTGTAAAAGGTGTACAAAAATGTCTACTATATTTAAACTCTGATGTGTGCTACTTGAGCAGAAGAGGCCACCAGTAAATAGAGCAGGCCTAAAAATGGAATTTGCCCATAGGAAATTAGAGGAAGGCATGAGTAGCTAATTTATAAAAATAGTTAAATATGGTTAAGTAAATTATAATGATAGTGTCTGTTACAAATAAATAAATAAATGTTCCAGACCCGTTAAACTTTTTTGAAACTGACTACGCTGTCATGGATTACTGTAATATAATGCATGTATTGTTAAGAAAAAATACCAGTTAATAAATAAACATTAAGCCGTGAACCCTCGTCTTGGCACGGCGCACAGGAACGGCTGCGCGCGCGCACTCGAGCCAACTGCCGGAAACGCGTTGTCTTCCGGCACTGGTAACCAATTGAAACTGTGCTTACAGTGAATCCAAAGTTATTTTAATTGAAAGTCAATGTCGCTTTTAATAATTATAATACAGGGTGCCTCAAGGGTATTGGGTATTATTATTTTTCCCCAATTTTTTATTTATTTATTGGTATTATTCAATTCAAAACTACGTGATTTAAATAGTATGTCGTTACAGATATTGAAATCCAATTCTTACAGAATGTCGAGGAATTTCACGAACCATCCATAAAGCCAAGTCAACTAGAAAAATTGCATAACCTTATGCTTTCCTGTACCTTCGACCTGATCGTCACTCAACTAACTGGGTACGATCTTATTATTTCAATGATATTAAGTACCAATATTTTAACACAGATCGCAGCTTCAAAACAATATTGATATATATTGTAATACTGGAAATATTAAAACACCATCACGTAATAAAACCTCTCGCAATCTCCGCAATGTTTACATAACAATCGATTATTTTACCTTCACAATCAGTGCCACCTGGGGTTCAGCGCGAGCAATGTATTGTAAACTTCACAGTTGAGACTTCCTAATGAATTCGTTGTTGAAGTTTCCGCGTTTCTGGGAACAGATGCAGTGTGATCTTTGTTTTTAATAACTTTGATGACCTTGTAAAATATAGATACATGTAATTAATGTACCTACTGTGTGTCAATTATGTTTGTACAGTAATTAATGTATTTTTTTTATGTTAATTCAATGTATGATGTGATAAGAAGCCTTGTTATATCTCCAGAACGAATAGGCAGTTTTCGACGGGCTTTATTCAAGTGATGGTAAATATTGTATGTTTCCGTCTCTCTCTCATCGTCAACCGCAGTCTTCTGTCAGCGGGTGGTACTATCCTGGTGGGGCCAACAGGTATATGAGCTTGGCTCGTACCTCCAATCTTATAATTGGGAATTGAAAACTGATAAACAAACCCCCGCGTAACTGAAACGGAGCCAGCCATTAACCAACATGATGCTGCCGTGTAATGGCCAACATCCGGTACACGCGCCATTGTTCCCCCGATGACCGCTTCCGGTCATGTCGTGATCCTAATGTCAAGGCCGCTACGGCGATTAGTTGCAAATGGTTCACTGATTGGTTATGTGTGTTATTAAGATGATAGATATTGAAATATTAATAAATATCGTCATCAGATTGACGACCGTGTCTTTAGTGGTTCGTAGGTCGTTTGGTTCATTGCACTCGGTGGTTGCGGGTTGGATTCCCGCCAGGGCATATTTCGGTTATGTCAATGTGAAAATGTTCACACTGGCCTAGGTACCCATAGAACAAGCGATGCTTAAGCCCATATTTATAAATCAATCTCAAGCTTGAGAGTGACCTGGGAATGTCGTTCTTATAGCATACCAGTACAAAATGGCATGTCCAAATACTCTCAGACTTGAGATTGACTGGAATTATTTTAGGCCTCCATTTTGGTTTTCCAAAATGGACGGTCACATTTTTGTATTGCATTGTTATTAAATGTATTTGTTATTGCCATTTGTTACTTGACACTGGAGAAATACCTATTAAACTAGGTGGGCCATATTTTTAAAGAAAGAAGACGATATTGACATATGACTACGGCCTTTAGTTTTATTTTTCTTATTAGTTTGTTAATATATTGCCGGTCCAGTTTGAGTAGTAAAGAATGTTCCTTGGACACTTCAAACACGCTGCATGCTTGTCTACTCTGATACCTACCCTCCATTCGTTTCAACAACCAATAAAGCCACGCACCGACAGTACAACCGCTATAAAGATCGCGATACCGTTGTGTACCGACTATAAAATTGTTTCTGCCCACTCCAGGGTTGCCAGTTTACGACTGCCGCGGAAATTGGGGATATTTCGGCGGACGTTACTGGCAACACTATTTTTATTGCCCCTCGGCACCGTTTTATGGGCAATTTGTAGACATTTGTGGTCAATTTTCTATGTTTGCTTATGAAATACCCGGCCTGAGGTTGAGCAATGGATATCTAACAGCTTATAAATCTGTTCACAAAATATGACAGGTATATTTATATTTTGCTCTGTCTAAGCCATATCGCCACCGTCTTCATGGTCAACCCCGACGGCGAGAAAGAAAAGGGGAAGCCTTTGCCAAGGAATGAGACAGCCTAACTGGCTGATAAAATAAATAAATAAATAACATTTATATTTTATCTATGTAGATGTATCCGAATCTATGAAAATACGAAATCGCATTATTTACTCGTACGATCGTTGCCCATTAGGACGACATACGAACTAGTATCCATTTCGTCAGCCAGCAGTGGAACAAAGTGACAACCTACACGTGGACATGATAGGTAGGTGCCTTATTTATGTTCGCAACGAAATTAATAATACATGTTTCTCACCTCACGCCTTCTGGGATATTCAAATATTCATTATTATACAGTACACACACATGCAGTAAAACGCAATGGAATCGTGAGCACGCATTTAATGTGCGTTTTTTAAGTAGGTATTTTGCTGGAATCAGGCGTCTTTCGAGTTCATTTGCTGATGAATATCGCCAGACACTAAGTCTAATCTCAAATTATGCAACACGTATGTTATGAGGAACAGAAAAATTAAGTGAAAGCGATCCCAATAACTTTATCTATACAAATAAATAAAATTGGAGTGTCTGTTTGTAATATCAAAATAACACCTTTTCACTAAATGCATACGATACCTATAGCAAAAACGCGACTTAAAAATGTTTTGTCTGTCTGCCTGTCTGTCTGTCTGTGTGTTTGTTCCGGGTAATCTCCGAAACGGCTGGACCGATTTCGACGGGACTTTCACTGGCAGATAGCTGATCTTATAGGGGGTAACTTAGGCTATTTTAATTTTAGAAAAACAATTAGGGTTCCACGTAAAAAATAAAAATACTTGAAATCCAAGAGTATCCCCGAAACGGCTGGACCGATTTCGACGGGACTTTCACTGGCGGATAGCTGATGTTATAAGGAGCAATTTAGGCTACTTTAATTTTAGTAGAACAAAATTTTAAAAATGGGTCCTGTCGCGCGGGCTCAGAACGCGGGAACGGGCTTTTTTGTTAAGCTAAATTCGACGCGGACAAAGTCCCGGGCTCAGCTGTATGTCTATAAGAAAAGGCACGAAACCAAGGTATTCATAAACTTTAAAACTCTGCTCCCCGCATCTAAATATCTATGCTATGGAATTTCGTAGTCACTAAAATATTTGATAATAATAAATTCCTTATACCTACGGCAAAATTAATCTAAGATACCACTAATATAATATAATATAATCATAAGTTTTAACTAGGCACATTACATCCAATTAGACTGCCTCTCGAGCATTACCATCTGTACTGAACGTATCTTAAATGCCACTACAGACCCCCCACAACCTTCTACTATCATTCACAGCCCACTCGCCGCGAAATCTGTGTTTATCATAGAGAAAGAAAACTGGTCTAGATAGAGACGTAGCGAACATTTTCATATCTGCGGAAACGAGATAAACGCATATACTTTTGCCTTAGAATATGCAATATGGGATGCATAGATAATACTGGTGAGAAGTCTAGTGCCAAACTAAATTAGCTTAAAGAGCTAACTGTGGTGGTTTACTTGCTTAATTATGACATGAATGAAATGTGTACGAACCATCGATATTTGAATTTGTTCTGTGCAACTCATTAATAAATGGTAAGCTCTGCTTAAATTTTTGATTCTTTTCTCTATTGCTGTCCCTTATGGGTGTACGCAATATTACGTTTAATGGCATCCCAGTTCCATGGATTATATGGATGCCAAATGGCAGTGGTGGGCGAATACCCACAGCGCGTGAAATATGGTGGGCGTATCTCGTATAGGTCAAGCAAACGAGAACGACAGCTGTTCCCGAGGGACTCTAGTGGCACTAAGGGCTGATCCTCGACTCTGTAAGCTAAGTTTAGTATGCTGTTGAGATGTGATTTTGTATTATAATTACTTTAGAATAAAATGTCTAAGTTCACGTTTTGTTAAAGTCATGTTACTGTAACGCAAATGGTTTTTTTTTTATAATGTCCTAGTTAAACATACAAGGTTTGATAAAATTTCATGGAAACCTCTGCTCGCTCTATAGGACATTATTACTAAAGTCAAAGCCTGAACCGTAGAGTTTACCAGAAGAAAGAGAATCTAAGAGACTTCAAGGATAAAAGCAGGAATTGAATGTTCCCTTGTATTGATGCAGTTTGTCGCATTCAATGATAAAGAAGGAAGATTCAACAATAGGACTCAATTACCTCAGACAATAAAAGGTAGGTAATAATAAGCAATAAGTTATGTGTTCATAAACGTAATTATATTAGCCAAGCGAGCCGAGAAAAGTCCGGCTAATGGAAATGGATCGGCCAAGACTTGGAGTTCGCCCGACTGCCGCGGGGATAGTGTGGACAGATACGCTGGAAGTAAAAGGACATTTATAATTTTAGCTCGACAGAAAAGCCGGTGTAGTGTTAGGGTTGCCAGCATATTTTTTTATTTTTTGAAAAAAAAATTTCACTTAAAATAATATAGTATAGGTATTAGCTTCTACCTGTAGCTTCGCTGGCGTATTTCCTGGTTGTCAACAACAACGCCAACTATTGTGTTTAATTATAGGTAGCTAAGAATCATCCAGGTAAGTACAAAAATAACCATCAAAATCGGTAAATCCGTTTACGAGAAGAATAATTACGAACACACCACAATTTCATACATAAAGATTATTGAGAAACATCTACCATAGTTGTTCTAATTACATCGCTATTTGGCTAGTATTATATTTTTTTTTTAATTCTTATTTATATCAAATTACAAATCCATTTCAAAGGAAAATAAGGAAATAACATAGGTACATCGCTATTAATCTGCTACAAAAACGTACAGTACCGTCCACACATAACTATTCTTGACGCCAGTATCCATGCGGTAATCATCATTCCGCTTGGTTCACTCGCCCGGCTGTTTGTCAATCAGGGCAGGAGTAAGTTGGCATGGGTAACAGGAAAAGCGAAGTTTTATCCTGTTTGATTACACGCGACGTGGCCACACCCTCACTCGTTATTATCACTCGACTTCACAAAAAAAAAATATAATGTTTTTCACTTCGTAGGGTGTCATTCCGTGGTTGGCGAATTTCCCACGTCTTTAGAAAATCTTCTAAGATATGCAGGTTTCCTCACGATGTTTTCCTTCACCGTAAGCAAGTGATAATTATATAGAAATTATGATTCTCACATAGATTTCGAAAAATCCAGAGGTGCGAGCCCGGTTTGAACCCAAGACCTGGTGCCCGCAAGACGCGCGCTTAACCAATCGGCTATAACTAGAGTATGGCTAAGCGTATACTGAGACGCAGCACAGTATGTGTAGTTTATAAATAGGGAATATCTTTTGAAGCAGACACAAGGCGCGCACGAGCCTATGCTGCAACACTCAAACTCAAACTCAAAATGTTTCCGTTCATAAAAAAACATGTCTCCACGTGTACGAGCGTCATGCAGAAATTTGTGACATCACTACAACAAGCCACAGAGCGGGACAGCCGATAGACACAAGTCTGCGTGTCACGCACCTACATCGCAGCGTATGCAGTTGTGTTTATTCACAAAGTCTTATCTGCCCTGCGCTGCGTGAAATGCGTCGACTCCTGTCAGCATATGCTCACACTAAACGGAGTGGTCCGTTACTAAGTAGTACCACCGGAAACAACAGCTTACTATCGTTCCGTGAGTACTTACGTGCAAGTGTACCCAATTGTAGTACGTACCACTAACCGTCTTATTGTTGTCTGTGCCTCGAACGTTCGAACTGGGTTCAAAGAGACTCTAGATAGAGTTGAGTAAAGTATTGTGTGTGATTCTGCGCGCACAGAATCCCATGTTTATACCCGAATTTTCATACAATTAGGAATTATGGCAAAGAAAAAAGCACTAAATATGACGGCAAAATTCAAGAAGACTTTCGAAAAAAATGCACAGTGGATAGACGTGTTAGAATTCAGAAAATCATCGCCTATTACAAGTTTGATGGCTTTCTAGTTCTGGAGATTTCGTGATGAGACTTAATAGCCTGTAAACTTTCTCCATTAGAGTACATAAATCACAATGACCGGAGTAGGTAGGTGCAAGAGTAACATAACGAAGAGTCAGTGTATCCTTTTGTTTAAAAGCGATGTATCCGCTATTGGTAGCTCTAGGTCCATATAGAGAATAGGTATCTGCCATTTTGGTAGCAGTTACATGTAGAGCACAACATCGGTGTGACCATATAAACGCAGGCGACTATTAACCGAATCATTAACCGGGCCGCAACGAGCCGTGGCGAGCAAAACATACGATTCTGTGGAGTTTACTCTGAATGAACTGTTTAAAAGTAAATTTGCTACAATTTATATTTTTGAAAGTGAGATCTATTCTTAAGGTATATGTACCAAATTTCGTCAACTTCCGACAAAAACTGTAGAAGTTATGGTACTGTGACAGACTGGGACGGGTGGACGGACGGACGGACGGACGGACTGGATGATCTGGTTCCTCGTAAGGACTACGAACCCTTAAAACTTAGCCGTAATCGTATGAAACGTGGTCAGTAGCCGGCTGATTCCCGTAATCAGCCGCAGAAGTAGAGACACTTATTACATTTCAAGCACTTAAGTCGGCAGGAGTAGCGAAATCCCAAAATTAGGTCCATATTTGGTCATCTGATCAAAATAATTTATGATCACAGATGAGCTGGCGGCATTTGATACCTCTTTCCCTATGCTATTAGGTAAGTAGTTAGTTACCGTGTGTACTAACCACAAAACTATAAGAACAATATCGAACCAGAGGCGTAAACATAGAACAGCCGCCACAGTCGTATAGTTCGGAAATTGGTAGTGCGCGATGTTTGTCGGCGGGGAAATGGAAACTTCTCCTTTATCTGTTCACTTGTAGTTTCTCTCTTGATACAGTTACGTGACGTCAGAGTGGGAGGGGGGAGTTGGTAGATTCGTTTTCCTGTAGATATAAATACCTTTCGCTACATTATGACTCGAGGCTATCCCAATGACGACGCCCAGAACAAACGAAAAGTTTATTGGCATAACGACCGCTCGGCGAGGTGGTCCGAGCGTACGCCGCTTGGCTGGTGATTGCGGGATCGATTCCCGACGGGGAGAATTTCGGAAATGGCCTTTTCGTAATTTGCTCTGGCCTGGGTGTCACTAGGATCGCCCCTAGTCCATTGAACGGTACCCATAGTACAAGCATTGCTTAGTTTGGGACCATAAAGTTGGTGTGTCAGTCTGGCGATATTTATTATTATTTATTTTAAACTTTCCCTGCCAGAAACCGTACCTGCAACCACCCGGTCCTGTGAACTGTGTGTCCCTCGCTCAAACGGTATCTAGATAGATAAGTAGGTAATATTTGAAAATTTAAATAGACCAAGATTGTTTGTGAAGACAGCTTACGCTTTGACTGTTGTCCTTTACATAATACGTAATATGAATATCAAAACGCATGTTTAATGGTTAGCACGCATGTAAGCAAACATGCGGACACATTGTAATTAGTCTTCACGTCTCCGGGCCGTCCATGCGTGTCATTTCCTACGCGGCACGATCGTGACAACACACCGTGACGTGGCAGGTTACTTTACTAACATAGTTTCGTTAATTTCCTTGCGCTTTTACTGGCACTTCGCGCGGACCTATTCTAGAAATTTATTTTGTTTATATCTGGGGCAGATAATAATTATAGTAGTAACAAGGGACAGAAGTATGTCATGTTCAAATAAAATAATGAACAATTAAAAAGGCAAACATGAAATGTAGTTGTTGTAAATAAACAAATAAATAGCTGATAGGTTCCTTGTTCGATCTACATCCTGGACTATTAAATCTATTAGATTAGACTATTGACGAGAGCCCGCTCCTAACACAAGCATTCGCTTATCTGGAGGGGTTAACGGGAATACTAGTAATGTGATGAAAACATACCTATTGCTAGCAGTCTTTTAAAAATAATATATGATAATAGTGTACCTATGCAGTATTTTTATAATGGTGTACATACAACAAAAAAAATTTTATATAGCTGTATTGTTATTTAGGCCACGACGCGCCTTTCTGCGTCAAAATTACGACGATGGTATTACGAATGTAACGACTTCAACAAAACGTAATATAGACTTCATATAAAATCGCAAATTCAATTAGTACACACGCACAATAACCATAAAATTCACATACCGTTTCATTTCGCAAGCTCGTACGTCGTCGCGTCGTTACCGCACCTATATCGCCGGCCCGGCACAGAATAGGCCCGCGGTAGGAGCGGTCAGTGCCGCGTGAATTATTCTCTTTCTCCTTACGTAACTCGCGTGAGGCAACCGCCCGATACTGGCGATACTGCTTATTGACATTGCGGACCAAAGTACAGGCGAAGGCGATTATAAAACAATATGTTTTTGGCAATGCCACGGCTTAATTGATCTTGCCGTAAATCTATGCCTATCATTTTTTGTGTTCGTCGCAATGGGTCATCTATTGTTTGATATACACCCGGGTGTATGTATAATCAACGCGTCATTCGATGACATTCGTAGCTACGACGGCGCGGATTATTGACAACATTAATATTAGGTTCTTTACACTGAGATCCAATTGAAAGCAGACAGTAGTTTGCTAAAAACTGTATTTTGAACTTTTTCACCTAGCACAATATATATTGTGCGATTGAAAAAGTAAGCCTTAAAGTTTTTAATTAGTCCCTATCCAACAGTAAGCAACTTTCTGACCGTAGTACTTTCATATTACAATTATTATATAGGTATGTATATTTTGAAATATCTCAAGTCTTGAGAGCGATCTTGTAAATAATAATAATATTTCTTTATTTTGAAATAATAAGCTGTCTCTAAAGGTTGCAACCAGCACTCATAATAGTATTAAACTGTGCTATGAGTGCTGGAAATGTAATACCAGTACAAAATAACTTGTCAAAAACTAACTTAAGGTCGCTCTCAGACTTGAGATAGATTTCTTATTACCTATTAACCTCAAAGAAATTCCCACGGTACTTACCCGCTGTAAGCTTATAACTCATTCCGGCCCACTGATTACAGTCGCAAAGAAAGTGTTCTAGTCGGTCGGCGGTCGCACGTGTAGCTTCCATATTCTATTGCGGACACGCCACCGGTGCGAGCATTCATAAAACATTATTACCGTCCACGAGGAGCGTGACGTAACGGCGGTAATGACGGTTGGATATTAAACTAACGAGCCGAGCATCTTAAAGAAACACCTTAAGTGATAATCGGAAAATGCCAGGAAGTTCTTCAAACGGGACTGTTACGCTATGTACAACTGACAGTTCCCATATAATATGTTCGCAAATCTATACAAATAAATAAAATTGGAGTGTCTGTTTGTAATATCAAAATAACACCTTTTCACTAAATGCATATGAAAGTACATACATCGCATATAACAAAAAGGCGATTAAAAAAAAAATTGTCTGTCTGTCTGTGTGTTTGTTCCGGGTAATCTCCGAAACGGCTGGACCGATTTGGACGGGACTTTCACTGGTAGATAGCTGTTGTTATAAGCAGTAACTTATGCTACTTTTATTTTAGAAAACAAAATTTTTAAAAATGGGTCCTGTCGCGCGGGCTTAGAACGCGGGAGCGGGCTTTTTTGTTAAGTTAAATTTCATGCGGACGAAGTCGCGGGCTCAGCTAGTAGTGTAAATATAAACACTTGGCGACTAGTAACTATTATAGTTGCGTTTAGTAACTTTCATATAACGAGTGAGCCACTACGACAATTCGTCAGCTTTGCCAGTTTTTCACCATCTATCGCTATGTCTAATGCGTCAATAGTCTAGTGGATAGAGCGGCCGCCCTCGTAACTGACAGGTTCCGGGCTCGATCCCCATCCTGGCCATTAAACTATTGACGTGAGCCCACTCCTAGCACCAGCATTAGCTTAGCTGGAGGGGCTAACGGTCATCCGTCTATCACTCAAGCGATCGAGCGACGATAATAATAAATCGGAATACCACGTGATGCTTCGGTGGAGACACAAATCAAATTACGTTGTTTCGTTACGATTACATACGTATGTAGGTCTAACGCGAGTTACGTTACAAAACGTGTTTACGTGTCAGTATATACCTACTTAGTTTAAACGTAGCCTTATAATTCTTAGCACAGTGGAACAGCAGGTCGTGAGATCCCCCCTTGCAGTGAGTAGAAACCAGCGATCAATGCAGAAGCTAAAAGCCAATGTAAGGATTCATTACTATTTTTGGGTTACTATGAAAAATAGCCTTATAATAATAAAAATAATTCAGCCGAAGTAAATACTTTTTGTACTTTAGAATTAGATGGTTTTCAAAGCGAATTCACTGATGATAATATTCGATATCCTTCATTTGTTGGTGGAAATCACAAACCAAATTGGCTATTGATTGTTAAATTTTGCTTGCATCTTTATAAACTCACCTGCCTATTAAATTATCTATGATAACATTAGAAACATAAATCTCCTGCATACTAGGCTCTGTCAATGTGACAGATTTAGTGCCGCGTTGGGCTTGGCACCAGGGAGTGGGGACTCAGGATAGCGGATTAAAGCTTGTCAGTACTCAGGAGACATCACCCTGTGCATGTTAGGTTGTCAATACTTCAATTCCTAAAATATACCTTATGAATACCGACATCAAAATATAACAGAGTTCGTAAATAAACTACAAAATCCAGGTTATTTCTTTACATTTATAATACGAAACTGAGTTTGTAAATTTGACTAAGCTCAACGCAAGACCGGCTAAACCAATTTGGATACAATTTGGTAGAGATGTTATACATTCTTTACATATAAATCTAAGATTTCTAGAACTATGGAACAGTAAAAAGGTTTTATTCTTAGCTTCGCGTCATCCTTTAGTATTGCTTAAGTGGCGTCTCATCGCAGCCATTATAATTTCCGCAATGACCACACCAGTTTCATACAATGGCGGCAGTCCCCACCCGTCACAATTTCCTCTATTAAAAACAGCAAGGTAAACATCGCAACTCAGCGTTCCGTTAGAAAGGGTTGCAGGGTTGTAATAGGGGTCGACATTACAACCCCTTACCTTTACTGTGAGCCTGGTAAATAAAAGCCGAAGACTTCATAAGAAAAATCCGAAGCAAAACGAACAATTTTCCTATGCTTATAATAAGTTTTTTGTTTTTATAAACAAAAACGTACCACCTTGAAAGCGTGGCAAGTGGGTATGTCTACGAAATTCATTCGAACCACTTACGCAATCAACGTTGTCTAGATTTAGAAATACTATGGACCTTGCACTTAAAAATCGGCGCAAATCAAAATGTCAGCTATTATTGCGTTCAGGTTATGACAGCATTGTTTCAGTGGCCTTCCGATATAGACAGTAAGCCTTCACTTCACTTGCATTTAAAATTGTATGTGTAAACCAAATCAAACTTATAGAGAACTTCCTATTCTAAAAAAATCTCGCGATCAAAAGTCGTGGATATTAAAACCCATGTTGTAGACTAAAATGAGTATGAGTTTGCCGGTTCTCCAATTAAAAAATTCTCCAACTAAAATTCAACAATTATTTTGACAGTAAGTTAATTATACTAATTCTAGGGATCTATGTATATCGATCTCAGAGTTGAGCAAAGAGTGACGTCATCAATACGTGTACAAACAGCTATTCCAAAAAAAAGAGTGCAGATATACGCCTAATTAAGTTCCTAATATAAATAAAAGACAAATCAATATTTTTGGAACGTCCATAGTGTATCGACATATTCCCAAAAAAAAATGTGTTCCTATATTTCCGGATATTTCGCGCTGAAGGCTCCATCGAGCGATGAAGCCGGCGGGCGGCGCGTGACGGATCCTAATTGGGATTTGATGCACACCCACTTACTGTAGAATGATGTACTGCCGAACCAGGTTATTTTACCTGCAAAAAAGGAAATAGATATTCGTTAGTTGATTCGGAGGCGACGTTCGATAATTGTAGCTTGAAGAAGATGCAGTGCTGTTATATTCTATGCTCGAAGGGATATAGTCCAAATTAAATTATATTTAGTCTGAACAAATATTATTAATTATTATGTAGTCTCAGTTAGCCCCACTTAGCCCCTCGATTGCATTGACGAAAGATTGATGTCGATATATGATGTTGACTCTATTTTGTGCTCTACTCT
This sequence comes from Notodonta ziczac, assembly GCA_918843915.1. Classification (NCBI taxonomy): domain Eukaryota; kingdom Metazoa; phylum Arthropoda; class Insecta; order Lepidoptera; family Notodontidae; genus Notodonta; species Notodonta ziczac. Next base: position 1,021,151 of record OU974053.1, read on the forward strand.
AGTTTGTGCAAAAACAATGGACAACAATAAAAATGGATGTAAATGTCACTCCAGTGCAAACTCACGGTAACGCCACATAAGAAGGTTGTGCAGTATGTGCTCTGTAGGTGTATCAATGCGTTTTGACTTCTTTTAGTATCAAAGTGGGATGTTCTAAAGTTGACTTGCATGTTTCAAGTAATTCGTCATTTGTCACCTCTCCCTCGCATTGAGCTGATAATTCAAAGTCGTTTACCAACCGGTCGCATGTTGGCATCACAGTGACAGTTGCACAACCGGTCGACCGACCGGTCTATGGGTCTTGATACTGATCCGATAACATTGGGAGGTCGACGAACTATCTGCTAATTTTGAAATTTTAATGGTCTTGCTCGGTTGTTGTCTGACAGGATTATTAATGGAACTTTATAGTCAATTATTTGGCTTATAGGCAAATATTTTATATCTATCTAACTGTACATATTGCTTTATCATGAGGTCTAGGGATTTATTCCCCGCTTTTGCAAAACATGTTATAGGATCTTAATAAAGACAAAAAACTATCAGCCTGTTATTTGTAAGAATGCCTCTACATTGGCTTACTTCTTACTTCATTAGTGCCTAATATCATCAACCATCTGCCAACCCGTCTGCAGAATTAAGGCGACATTATATTATTTCAACTAAATCCATACAAAAGGGTTACCAACTCAGCAGTGTCTGGGTGACACACCCATCAATTTATCTACCTTAGAATCACCCGCAAAGTACCAATTTCCCAAACAAAATCGTCTTTCTCGACTAGGGTTACATAACGTTTCAGGTATCTAAAGGCCAAGGACACAAAACCACATTTATTTGAATCCTGGAGCAAAGCAAATAGCCGTCAAGTGGAGCATGTTCTATCTCCATCTGGGTTCATAATATTGCGACGGAGATGACGTTCGTTTGCGCCGCTGGCAGGTAATGATATTGGCTCAATTTCTGTCAACCTATTTTATACTCTAGGTTTATAGGGGCAAGCAATATAACTTTATGAGAGGTGACAGGTGTACTAACCAGGTAAGCACATCTAACCTAATTATATACTTCTGGTACTTCATAAATAATAATTATTTAGCGCGTTTGATGTCCCACTCCTGGGCACGGGTCTCTCTTCACTACGAGGGGGATTCAGGCCATAATCCACCAGGCGGGCACAGTGTGGGTTGGCGGTTTACACAGGTATTTCAATAAAAAAATAGATTTTCTAAAGTCCGAATTAATAAATCTATCTCAAGTCTGAGTGCGGTCTTGAGTATGCTTTTGACATGTCATTTTGTACTGGAATGGCATAAGACAGATTTCCAAGAGCGCTCTCAGACTCGAGATTGATCTATGAATACGGGCTTAAGACATGCAGGTTTCCTCACGATGTTTTCCTTCACCGTAAGCAAGAGGTAAATCGTAATGTAATTAATTAAGTAATTACAATTACTTCATAATTATTTTAGTTTTAAAAACAGTTCCGCAAAGAAGATCCAATTATGTTTTCACTAAAATCTGCTTACGTGACAGTGAACTAATAAAAATAAAGGCTTATATTGAGCATTATAACTTAAGACGTCATCACGATAGCTAGGTAACATTGATGTCCTTAACTTCGGAATCGTCTAGATGCAATTCCGCATAAATAAACATGATGAATAGACGCCCCCGCGCCTTCGCCGCCGGGATTAACACATCCTCAATTTAATAGAACCACTCTGTCGCTGGAATGAGGTCGGACACAATTCTTTTAATTTGTAAGAACATCATCTTTCTTTACCAACAAATTGAACTTATTAAATAAAACGTGAACAATACGAATAAATTCCTATATCCAAATTGAAAGTCTCAATTTCGGTTACACGATTTCCGGATTGGGAAAACTTGGTGTTAGGTATTTTGATTTATTTTTGTTAAGAACTTCTATGTATTTTCTCACACGTACGGATAAGCACTGCATGGTTTAAGGCGGAATTAATTAGTAATAGCCCAGTGTCTTGGAAATAAACCTGATAGGAGACTAGACTATTGTCATTAAAAGCTCCTTATACTCGTATACATAAAACAGTAGTGCAATGTATGTAAAATAGAAGAAAGAAACTTACGAAAACAGAAGAGATTTTTTTCAACTACGAATTTTAGGAAAGTCTCCAAACAATTTAATTAAGGTTGTAGAATCATCCTTATTCTTTCAATTCAACATCACACAAAACATAAGATTGCCCAGCCAGACCCCGAAACACAAAAACCACTCAGACTTAAGAAAGCCTACATTCCGTTTTAGTATAACTCATAAAAGTCTTTGTGGCGATCTAGTAGCACGTGAACAATTTTTTCGGATCGCATTGAACTGGGTGAAACAATTTGCGGCCGCCGTCCATTATTACAGGGCTTTGAACATACGAATTTGTATTCAATTTTTTACATGAGTAAGTAAGTATTTGTGTATTTAGATCGGTCGGCATGAGAAGATTCCTGGTAAGTATAAACAGCCAGAGGAGGAGAGAAGAAGATACGGATAGTATGTATGTTAAGTGAAAGACAACAGTATAAAATATGGATAGCTTATACAAGCTTAAAGTGATATGAAAGAAAAAAAAAGATAACCTGTGCCGATCCCAGATAATAGGGGACAGATAAAATAAATGATGAGGAACAATTATGTTACTTATCATATGATATAACTGCACCTTTTCTCAGGATTTTATCTCGTCTTTAGAGTGAAGAGTAACTAAGCTAAAGGACATAAGCATTTGTTGCCAAACATGAGCTAAACAGTAACCTTAATGTTTTTTTTATTCGCACTTAATTTGGGTTGCTGTCAAATTTGAAGGTAAGTTAAATTTTGGTTTGGTATACTGCGCAGCCCTGGTGGTCATCACACCGAGTAATGAAGGCATAAACCTTGGCATTCCTGCATCAGCGCGAGGCAGCGATTATGCGGTCGCAGTACTGTTTTGTGGTCGCGAGACACCACTTGGAAAATTATGGTGACTCACAACCTTTGTCTCTATTCACGACTTATCTGTCGTGACATTTAAACCTGTATAATGATAAGTTTCAAAATCATAGATGCAACTAAATGTAGGTAACCCTGAAAGTATCGCAATCAACGCTACATTGATAACAGATGCGACTTAAAGGTATACGCAAGGTTTCAATTCGTCTCATTTTAGAGGGTAGCAATCGTTGGATCAGATCTCATTAAACTGACTGTAATAATATTAATTCAATTTTCACTGAACATTAAATTCACTAACCTAACCTAACCTAACGCGGTCCATCGTCTAGACACTCATAAAATGTCTACAAAATATTATTATCCAAAATTTATTGCGCCCGTGGTAATTGAATTGACTCCAATTTGATAGCGGGCAGACATAATAACTTTACTTGACCGACCATCAAAAGGACATAAAACGAAACAAAATCGACGTATTGACTTTACAGCGCCAATAAAAAAACCAATTGTCTCATCAGCAATTGTGTTCGTACTGTACTCGTAGATACAAAGTCACGTTGTGTTGAGTCTCCTGTGCGCATGGAACCGGTTATAAGCGGATACAACTAGCGTGTGCCGCTGCTATTGTTAAGGGCATTTGCACTTAACATTGTAACAATGGGAGAGCCATCCGTTAGGTGAACATTACATTAGCTTTACAAGAAGGATGCTCCATAATAGTGTTTTAGTTGTTGCGCTGTCTGTATAATTTGTAAGCGATACGCGGCTTTTAAGTAAGATACATACTTTCTTTGTAAAACAATGGTTCAAAAATATTCCCAGTGTACAAAGTAATAAAGTGCTTTGTAAGAAAAGAAGTATCAAACTTAGGTACAAAATTTTGTTATTATGAACAGCCGCGCGTCTGAACGTAATATTTACAAAGTTCACAAATTTTATCACGTCACATTTAAAAATGTCATTACGACTAGAATTAAAATTCTACAACGAAGAATTTTTAATTACATTAATAAATGAACGGGCTAGTTCCTATCCCTAGCAAGGGGGGAGGCTCGACGCTCATAAATCAACAGCTCACGAGAATTTTTGATAAGCGTCGAACGCCGTTATGACGTGGATGTCGTCACTACGAAATTAAATATTACGCAGTCACCCATTTCCATTTATGTATAGGTATCTTGTTGAATGAGAATATGTTAGAACGTGTCACATGTTAAGTAAAATGAGTTTTCAAGACTGCTGATTTGGTTGGCAAAAAATATAAATGTAAAAAATTACCAAGTTATTTTGTAAATGTTTGACGACCGCTTGGCGTTGTGGTTCGAGCGAGGCCGCTCGCCTCACTGCACATGGTGGTTGCGGGTACGATTCCCGCTGGGGAAAAATATCGGAAATGGCCTTTTCGTAATTTGCCCAGTTTTGGATGTGACTGGGATTGCCCCCGGTCCATTGTACTGTATCCATAGTACAAGCGTTACTTAGTTTGGGACCATACAGTTGGTGTGTCAGTCTGGCAATATTTATTTTAAATCATTCCGCAAGGTTACGTTACTTGGTGTAACATCTCGTGTGTTATTGCAAAAGGAAATATACTGCCTATAATGTTTTTTTTTTGTGAATCGTTATTCAGGAGATTAGCTTAAATCATTACCCAACCAAACTGGAAGCTGAGATTTTAATCGCCAGACATTAAAATACCGGAGCACTGAGTACAAGAAATAAAACAACGGCTGTTCACTCCACACAAAGTTGGACGACTTTAAAATGCTTAAAAGCAAAGTTCCTGGGCCTGAACTTTGGAAACGAAACACTTAGGGTACGTTTTAATAGACATTGAATTTCCGACGATAATTATTTGAAATGCGTCCCTCGGAAGATTATTTGAGGGAGAGTTAATGATTTGTTAAGAGTTTATTGGGAGACCGGAATTTTCAGATCCTAGAATTTAGGCGGATAGGTACTACAAAGGAAGTTAATCATTTGTCCTTTCACGCAAAGCTTGTAACCGTCATTATAATACATAATAAAATTTCTGAAATATAAAACTGAAAGATAAAACTTTGAGGACTGTCTAGATTTCTAGAGAAATAAATTACTTTCTTGATAGATTTATTAATTTCGATTAAATTTATTGCAAATAGAAACGATAAATCTATTATATTTTTACGAAAACCTCTTAGAAATACGTATTTGTGTGCTTTACTTTCAAATTAATTAAAAGCCGATTAAGCTTACAAGAAAAAAATAAAAGAGTCTCAATAGATTCCATCTTGAAAGGATAGCTATTCTTTGTTTCCATTTCCAATCAATGTTAATTAGTACTTGAACATCTGAGAAATTCTGAAAATATTTTACTTTACCTGCGTAGAGTTTTGGAAACCAGTTTTTGTGTAGTATGAATGCAATGTTTTAATGAAATCCACCTTTGCGAGGGCACTGCCAGATACGATTTTTAGGATATTTATGTAATTCTCCACCATAAAATTAACAGGCTTTCCTAAATATTCAACTCTCTATAATAATATCAAAACCATTTCAATATGTATATCCTAGTTGCTCTCACATTGTGCTCTATACGTGCGACAAGGACCGTTGCAGTTTGCACAAGAGCCGAGGGAGTCCCGTTGTATTAGGTCCATAAAGGAACAAGCATGTGGCAATGGGCACATCCTGTGGGACACTGTCCAATCTACAAGTGCTGTGTATCTTGTAAGGCGTCGGGCAGACAATACGACTGTACGTCTTTTGTGTAGAGCAGAACATACCACATCTTTAGAGTTCAAATGAACTCTGAAGTTGTATAGAACAGGATAAATAATTACTAAATAGTGTTAAAATAGTTAAAATATATATATGTCTAAAAACCATAATAACAATTTGTTATCTGTGAAAATAACTTGGCAACATTTCGGCAAATTTTTTAAAGTAGGCAACTGGAAGCGTATGTAAAAGAGATGAAGAAAAATATGTAATCTATGATGGTATCCGCCATTTTTATATCTCTTATCTGTGGTATCCGCTGATGGTTGCATTGTTGAAATATTATAAAAGTTTGGATAACTTAATAAACACAGTAAATTGACTTTATTGTTATTTATTTACCTATCTAATTATTAGTTCAGAAGTGTGTAGTTGTAACCTGCGTGGCTGCAAAAGTAAAGAAAAGTAAGGTAACAGATATCGCTGATACATTTGGTGAGTTTAAATAAGTTTCTTTAAGTCAACAAAGCATTTGTACACCTGAAAAGGGGCATGGAATTGCTTGCTACTTTTAATTTACTTTATACTGGGTGAGTTGTTGTTGTTGTGTGTAAAGGCAGTAAGCATGGTTTTCACGGGCTAACTATTAATGTTGTAAACAGATTAATGCTTAAAAACTGAAACGCTACTAAAAGGTTTGGGTTCCATTTGGCTGTTTGACGCGATTATCCATTATTATTTTGTGTGATAAGTCAATGATGGGAAGCTATAATTGAAATTGCGTTTGAGTATTTGGTTATCAGCAGTTAGGTATAAGGTGACCGGTGTGGTAGTTAAAATACTACAGATGAGCATCCGGAGGGCCGGGTCGAACAAATACCAACTTCATCTTGTAGCACTTCACCCAGCACATAGTTGGGATACATAAATATTGGTTGTGACATTTAAAGGTAAATACTTAGGTTCACAGCAACTCTGGACAGGAGAGACTTACAATGTAAGTGGGTAAGTATGGTTAGTAGCATAACCTATGTGCTAGCCAATAAAAATTAAGCTAGGAATAGGGAATGTTTAAAATAATGTTAATGTGTATACATAAGTAGTTCCACCCCACAGTTTCACCAGCATTAATTTTGAGTAGTCTGTGTCACTGAGGAATAGTATAGTGTTCTATGTGGGAACTATTAGAATTAGAGGCAGTTAAGTAATTTCTAAGATTACTTCCTGAAGCATATCAGAAACAAACAACTTGCCCTCTTTATAATATTGATAATTATTATAGTATTGATATTTAATTGATAATGCTAAAATCATGTTCTATCTGTCAATGCTCATCATATTTATTATATTTTTTATATAAAGGTTATGCACATGAAATAATTATTTAATTACTTGTTGTATGAGTTATGTTTGTCATAATGAAATAGGTACAGTAAGTGAAGTTTTACTTAGAAAATGTTAAAATGAGCAGAATACACACCTAATGTTGATTATATTCTATTTTTATTTTTGTTCATTCTTTTAAAAAGTTATCTGCAAATTATTTTAATAATTACTTATGATATGAGTACTATTTGTTGTTTAAAATAAGTAGGTAGATTGATTCTCACTTAGGTTTGATGTACCTACTAGCTTATCTATAATTTACAAATGAATGACATTAATGCATAGATATATATATATTTTTTTTATATTACAGAAAGTAATATTGTTTGTCTTCCTTTCCCTTTCGTTTACCCACTTCCTAGTACCTATTACCTATCACAATGAGAACTCCTTCTCCAACTAAACAGTCTAGACGAAACAAAGATAGTGTTTCAGTTGAGGAGGGTACACCACCTCTTTCTAAACGAAAACATAGATCCCGTATTAATAAAGACAAATTAGTAAGGCGACGTAAGAACCGCGGTCGTTCAACAAGTTCCAGTTCGTCAAGTTCTAGCCCTAGTTCTAGTGATAGTTCATCGGATTATTATAGTCGCCGTTCAAAGCGTCGCCGGCGACGTAGGCATCACCGTTCGGGGCAACGAGCCTTGGAAAAGCTGGTTAATGCTATAAATGACAGAAACACTACCGGGATTCCTAGCATTTCTGGTTTACATGGGTCTCAACATGTCATACCTGACTTTAACCCTCAAGCTAAGTCTCAAACCATGAAACACTGGCTTTCTAAAGTTAACGAATCGGCGCACGTATATGGTTGGACCGAACGTCAGACTATATTTTACGCTTTACCTAAACTCACTGGTCTTGCCAAACGATGGTATGATGGTCTGACTTCGGTTAAGTTTACGTGGTCTGAATGGCAAAATAAGCTATTGTCCGCATTCCCTTGTGAGCAAAATTATGGAGACTTACTTTCGGAAATGTTAGCTAGAAGGTCGCGGAAGAATGAAACGCTAGAAGAGTATTACTACGATAAATTAATGTTGATTAATCGATGTGAGCTTAAGGGTAAACAGGCCGTAGATTGTCTTAGTCACGGCATATTTGATTACAACATTCGAATGAATGTTCAAGGGGCTAATGTCAAAGAACCTGAAGATATTTTGAAATATTTTCGAAATGTAACGACGAAGGTAAATACGGATTTTAATGTGGCCCGCAAGTTTTCTAGTCGAGAAAGCTTTGAACAACCAAATAACAAAAGAAGTACAGAATCTCAGTTTAAAAGATTTTCAAGGTCATCGGTTATTTGCTACAATTGTAAAGAAGCTGGGCATATTGCTACGAATTGCTCTAAGACTATTCTCAGGTGCACCAAATGTCGACAGTACGGGCACCTCGAACAAAACTGTAAGGATTCGAACCGATCAGTTTCTGGGAACGAGTCCCGTCCCATGACTAATGTTAGTAGCTCCAAAGCTGTGTTGAAAATCACAGATAGTCAAGATGGGATCAACAAGTATTTTAAACAAGCTTTTGTTCACCGCAATGAACCACTCAGGGCATTTATTGATTTTGGTAGTCAATGTACGTTACTTGCAGAAGACATTGCTAGGAAACTAGGTATAGCAGTCGATACAGATAACTTGCCAACTTTGAGTGGCTTTGGAAGTGGCAACATTGTACCAAGTGGTAGAGTAAATGTCCGAGTTGTGCTAGATGGGCTTGATGAAATAGTAGAAGCCTATCTGGTACATTCCAGCCTATTGACTACCGACATACTTATAGGACACTCTCTTACCGAGTTGCCGGGCGTACGAGCCTTTAAGACGGATGATTGCCTATTCCTTTACAAGGAACTTCCTAGAAATTCTCCTAAATTAGCAGTATCATGTGCGGATACTTGTGTTATTTCTGGACTGACAACAATTGAAGTTAAAACAGATGTTCAAATATCAGGCATGATATTTGTCGATACAGAATGTTGTATGAAGGTAGGAAGTGAATATACGGTTTTGCCTGGAATATATTCGGTGAAAGACGGTTTAGGATTAATTATTGTGGTCGGTCTGAGTGTAGAATCATTTAAACTATCAAAAGGAACTTTGATGGCAAGGGCTATTGTAGTATCTGGCAATACATTACCAATGCCCGAACCAAAAGATTATAGTAATTGTGGTAGCAGGAACAGTGTTAAAGTATTTCACATATCTACCGCAGAATCGGCTATTATGGTAGAAGACCTAAATGTTGACGTTGATTTATCGGTTGACATACGTGGACAATTATGTTCACTTTTAAACTCACGACGAAAATGTTTTGCTTTTTCTCTCGATGAATTAGGTAAGACAACACTAACGGAAATGCATATTCAATTGAAAGATAATGCACCGGTTACTTACCGACCATACAGGTTATCCATTTCGGAACGTGAGAAGGTTAAGGGCATTGTCAATGACTTGCTTTCTAACAATATTATTCGGGAGTCCATTTCAGAATATGCAAGCCCTATTATTCTGGTAAGAAAGAAAAATGGAGACTCCAGACTATGTGTGGACTATAGAGCGCTGAACCGGAAAACTTTGAGAGAAAAATATCCAATGCCTCTGATAGACGATCAAATTGACAACCTGGCGGGACAGGTATTTTTCACAACGTTAGATCTAGCTTCGGGGTACCATCAAGTACCCGTAGCAGAGGAGTCTAAACATCTGACTGCCTTCGTAACGCCCGACGGGCATTATGAGTATAATAGAATGCCTTTCGGGCTAACAAATGCTCCAGCGGTATTCCAAAGACTTATACTGAGTTTACTTCGAACGCGTAATGTACCTGGGGTGTTAGCTTATATGGATGACGTAATTATTGCGTCCAAGACCCTTGAGGAAGGAATGCAAAGGTTGACTTCAGTTCTCGATCTTATAAAGGAAGCGAACTTGACACTTAACTTGAGTAAATGTCACTTCTTCAAGAAATCTATAGAATATCTCGGTTTTGAGATTTCTGCTGAAGGAGTACGTCCTGGCCAGCGAAAAATCGAAGCTGTAAACTCATTTAGAACACCGACTAATGTGCATGAAGTACGACAATTCGTAGGGCTATCAAGTTTCTTTCGGCGATTTGTAGCTGGATTCGCTTCAATCGCCAAACCTTTGACCGTTCTAACCAAAACCAATACTCCATGGGTCTGGGGTGAACATCAAGAAGAAGCCTTTTCTAAGCTAAAGGGAATCTTGGTGAGTCGTCCAGTTCTTGCGATATTTAATCCAGAATATAAAACTGAGCTTCATACTGACGCTAGCGCACTGGGTTTCGGAGGCATTTTGCTCCAACGTGCTGATGATTCCGAACCACTTCGAGCAGTGGCATATTTTAGTCGACAAACGACAGCGGAAGAGCAGCATTTCCATTCGTATGAGCTGGAGACTCTTGCTGTGGTGGCATCTCTTGTACGTTTCAGAGTCTACCTTATAGGTATTCAGTTCAAACTGGTGACGGACTGTAATGCACTCAGAACGACACTAACAAAAAGGGACTTGATACCTAGGATAGCTCGTTGGTGGCTGTTAGTGCAAGAATATAGTTTCGATATCGAATACCGACCTGGTACTCAATTAGCCCACGCTGATGCGCTCAGCCGTAATCCGGTTGAAGAAGCTTCTGGAATACTAACTGGACCTGATCCGTTATTGGTAATGCAGATTAGTGACGTGCATTGGTTACAAGCGGTACAACTTAGTGATCCACGGCTCAGTTACATCAAGGCAATACTGGATAATAAATCGAACGAAGCTAAGGATATTAAAAGTAAGTTCGAACTAAAAGAAGGAAAGATATATAAGAAAGTGGATGATGAACTACGGTGGGTTGTACCTAAAGACGCGAGGTGGAAAATTCTTCAGCAATGTCATGATGAAACAGGACATTTCTCTTTTGATAAGACGTTAGAGAAAATACGTCGAGATTACTGGTTTCCTAAAATGACCCAGTTTGTAAGAAAATATGTTAAGGCATGTATTCCCTGCGCTTACTCAAGGCAACCGGGAGGGAAGAGACAAGGTCTTCTCCACCCGATTCCCAAACCAAATGTACCATTTCAATGCTTACACATTGATCATCTAGGTCCATTTGTGAGAAGCAGAAAGGGAAATATGTACATTTTGAGCATCGTAGATAGTTATACGAAGTTTATAATCCTACGTGCTGTCAAAAATACTAAAAGCAAGACGTCAATTAACGTTTTGCGCGAAGTATTTGCATTATTTGGAACACCGAAGACGTTAATATCTGATCGTGGGACAAGCTTCACATCAAATGAGTTCGAAGCATATATTAAGACAGCTGGTGTCAAACACGTGCTTAATGCAGTGGCCACACCAAGGGCAAATGGCCAAGTGGAGAGGTACAATCGGTCGATCCTCTCATCTTTGATAGCTCTATGTCACGGAGCTGACGATCGACATTGGGATGATCGAGTTTCGGAGGTTCAATGGAGTTTGAATAATACCGTAAATCAGACTACGGGGAAACCGCCTACAGAAATTATTTTCGGTAGACCTAGCATTAACGTTACAGAGGGCCATCTGCATGATATTGCTCACAGGGACACAGAAATATCGCCCGAGATATTGGAGAAAGTTAGGCAGGAAGCTAGTTCGAACATTGTGAAACAGCAAGAAAAGATGAAGCTCAGGTATGACAAGAAAAGATGCAAAGCTATAACATATAATATCGGCGACCTTGTTATGGTTCAGAAAAGTGTTAAGACTCCCGGTGAGAGTAGTAAACTAGTACCTGCGTTTAATGGACCTTATAAAGTGACCGCTGTTCTCGGACACGATCGTTATGAAGTAAGTTCGGTAGAGGGTTATTCAAAAAAGAAGTATAGTAACGTATTCTCTGTAGATAAGATCAAACCGTGGGTTCGATTCGCTGAATCCGAATCAGATACTGATTGTGACTTTAGTGATTAGATCATTTGCTGACTTAAAGCTTCTCCTTCCTACTCTATCTTCCTTATTGTATATATTTATGTAAACCTTAACTACCCTTAACCTGAGAGACAATGTGGACACTCTGCTTGGAGAAATGAAAATGTTTGACGTCAAGAGAGTAAAGCGCTATTATTATGAGACTGAAGCTGATGTTGATGTGCGGCACAGTCATTGGTTGGTGAGAAGTGATGATTGCATCATATATGGCAAGCTTTATATACGGCAAGTTCCGGAGGTGGACATACAACAAGGATATTATTATTGACTTGAGGCCGTAGCTCCTTGTGTGGGCAAGCGGTGGTCATGTTCTTAATGGCTTGAAGCCGTAGCTCCTTGTGTGGGCAGGCGGTGGTCATGTTTTTAATAGCTTGAGGCTGCAGCTCCTTGTGTGGGCAAGCGGTGGCTATGACTATATTGGCTTGAGACCATAGCTCCTTGTGTGGGCAAATTGTGGCCACGACCCTGGTGGTTTTAGAATATAGCTCCTTGTGTGGGCAAATGGTGGACGTGTTGTAGACTTAAGGTCTCTGGCACTTACAAGTGATGGTGGGCAGAAGACTTCGGCTGCTTACCGTGGTGCGGGTAAGCGGCACGGTTGGCCTTCGTGGGATTCTGCCGGGTTTAAGATGAGTTTAACGGCTTCTGGTGATTGAAATAGTAAAGACTAAAATATATTAGTAATTTGATGGCAATTACTTGAAAACATTTATTTTTTTTATTGTTATTTTATTGTGAAGATATTTTTCTGTTTTGTTTTACTTGTTCGATTTTTTATTTTTTTTTGTTGTGGTATAAGTGTGTAAGAATAGCACATGATTGAAGTTACTGTATAGATTAACAGGTAACATACGGTTATTTTTTATCTAGTTCATAATTGTTGTGACTAGTCAGACAGAATGGGGTCATTCTTAATTAAAGGGATGGCCGAACAGTATTAGGTTATGATTATTCTTTAGTACATGTTATCTTGTTTTTCTGTTTCTTAGTAGCTATTGTTTGTAAAATAATAATAATAATATGTTGTATCAATTCTATTTGATGATGGTTCTGATACTGATATAATTTTGTTAAGTATAACGTGAAACATGTTTTTAGACCGTAAGGACATACAGATTTGTCAAAAATATTTCTGAATTGATTAAGATTAAGTTTGATTTGAAAATTGTTAACATAATATCTACTTTATTGGTGTCTGGGTCAGACACATTGCAGGATGGCCGACTGTTAAAATAGTTAAAATATATATATGTCTAAAAACCATAATAACAATTTGTTATCTGTGAAAATAACTTGGCAACATTTCGGCAAATTTTTTAAAGTAGGCAACTGGAAGCGTATGTAAAAGAGATGAAGAAAAATATGTAATCTATGATGGTATCCGCCATTTTTATATCTCTTATCTGTGGTATCCGCTGATGGTTGCATTGTTGAAATATTATAAAAGTTTGGATAACTTAATAAACACAGTAAATTGACTTTATTGTTATTTATTTACCTATCTAATTATTAATAGAAATAGGGATCACCATCACACAGTCACCACTAATATAAAAATTAGTACATTTTAATATTATTCAACCTTATATTTAAATACCAATTCTGTTCTGCATTGTAAAACATTTATTTTCAAAATTATTGAATAAATATTTTGAAAATTATTACACTGGTAGGTAGTAATCGTAAGACATCTAAATATATATAACTCAAAGGTGACTGATTGACTGACATAGTGATCTATCAACGCACAGCCCAACCCACTGGACGGATCGGGCTGAAATTTGGCATGCAGGTAGATGTTATGACGTAGCATCCGCTAAGAAAGGATTTTGATTAATTCTACCCCCAAGGAGATAAAATAGGGGATGAAAGTTTGTATGAAACTTTGTCAATTTTAAACCGATCGGGCTGAGACTTTGCATTCATAAAGCTACTATGACGTAGACATCCCCTAAGTAAGGATCAAAATTCCACGCGGACGAGGTCGCGGGCTCAGCTAGTACTTTATATATTATTTAAGCAATAAACGGTTTTCCCTTGCCTCTAATCGAAAGGCATATTATATTATAGTAACGACTGTACTGCCAATATTAATTAATCAACAACAGTCCTCTAAATAGGATGCTTAACAGAATCCGGCACTACTGCGTACTATGTGCTCAGACAGGGACATTTATAATTGCACTCCCAATAATTAGTTTTAACTCGACTCATGATATCCATTATGTTTTGCTAATTTCCTAGAATTCCGATTACTAAAGGTGCCACTGCCAACGAGAAGCAACACAAAAATAAATTAATTTTTTTATAAAATAATTCGTTTCCAACGTTTAACATTTATTTTTAAAATCTTATAAAAACTCCGCCCGAGTCTTGGTGACCAACTTGAACTCAAACATTATTACTATTTCGTATCGCTTCTATCGTCGTCGCGCTACAGGGGTATACCTATCACACAAGTACAATTAGATTATGTTCGCGCCACGTGCACCATATATATACAAACAGCGGTCGCCATTTGCATTTTACTGTTCCAAATTTGAATATGAACAACATGGCGTAGGTATAGGTTTACGGAACTTGAGTGTGTTAGAAGGATTTAGTATTAATACGTTTTAATCTGAGTAGCACATCCACCATGTCTTACTATTTCACGAATCAGTATTCAGTAGGCTGCTTGAATAATAATTAAAATCTAGTACACACTTTTTGATCAGAGTAGTGCACTGGCCAAGCCTTTTATTTAAACAAATTACTTTATGCTGTTTATTTGGTCCAGAGTGTTTTGTTTAATACAACTAAGTCGGACAACCCGCCTTATATTAAGTTGCTACAATACAAAAGGCACTGCTCGCACATCGCAGATTTGAAGGAGAGTCGCACGAATGGAGATCATAATTAAATATTTACAGAGAAATATCCGCAATTTATTTTTATTTTATTTATCAGGAAATGGCTCACTCGAATTGCCCCCTTAAATTTCTGATCATACCGATTACGTAATTCTGGTACTTACCTACATATTATATGATTTCTAAAACTCTCCTTTCCGGACATTAGTAGGTGACCCGGCCCGGGTCGCGTATCTCTAAACGATGTATTAAGATTAGGGCGCACTGGAGGGTAGCGGCGTGATGGTTTTGTTAATATTATGTACGTGACGCGGGGTGGGGCGCGGGGGAGCGGGGCAGGTGGAGCGGGGGAAGCG
This sequence comes from Notodonta ziczac, assembly GCA_918843915.1. Classification (NCBI taxonomy): domain Eukaryota; kingdom Metazoa; phylum Arthropoda; class Insecta; order Lepidoptera; family Notodontidae; genus Notodonta; species Notodonta ziczac. Next base: position 1,036,404 of record OU974053.1, read on the forward strand.
GGTGGAGCAGGCGGAGTGGGTGGAGTGGAAACATGTTTGAGGTGCCGCGGATTTTTAATAAAATTAATTATTTTATTATTTATAGACCAGGAACAGGTTTCATACAGTCATTATATTTGTATTGTCATTAATAAGACTATTAATAAGTTCCTGTGATTTTTTAATTTGTTTAAAATAGGGTAACTGGTAATTCCACGTATTCCTAATATTCCTTCCAGGATAGAGGAGCTAAAATTCAACAACAAGTCTAAACCTCGTGTAACTATGTTACGCGTAATTAAGTTTTCGTTATATTTCCATATTTCTAACAATAGTATCCTATTGTTGACCCAACGATGAAGGCGGTATGAATCATAAAATTTGCAAAAATACCTAGCAGTTGAGTTGGATAAATTTTGTTGACCAATTAGATACCTATCAAAATTTAAAAATATCTAGATAAAAACTGAATTTCGTAAGTAGGTAGGTATATATAAAAAAGTTGTGGTATGATATACTTACTATGTTCATCATCTATAGTTTCTGAAATAATGAGCGATTATTTTTAGCAGGATTTAAAAAAACAGTATTTACTTTTTCATAATTAACATATTATAAAAATACTGTAAGCTATCCACATGTCACATTCATTATATGATGAGCTACCGTCACAACAGGAAATTTCATATCACTCTCACGTGATGACAATTTTTTCATGGACCCAGGATCCCAAAATGTTGGAAAACAAACCACATTTCTCAAATCGCTCGTCCCTTCACGGTAACCGACGCTCAGCGCTTAATCCACGACAGGTTAAATAGATGCGAATTCGGTATTAAAACGTATTTTCTTGTAATGTCCCGACTGAAAGGATAATGGGATTACAGCCTCCGCCCGAGCCGCGTTCAATATCTGCAATCGGTTGAATTGTTCTATATTTAGACATTATGATGGCTATTAAAGACACATTTAAGGCAATTATGGCGATAGCCGCTTCTGTTTTCATTTCGGATTTTGTTATTTTAAGTCGAGAACGAACGAAGAAGTTCAAAATGTATGGACTCATTGCATGGTTGTGTTCTTGAAATATTTGGTGACTAGCTGAGCCCGCGACTTCGTCCGCGTGTAATTTAACTTAACAAAAACGCCCGCTCCCGCTAAAATAAAATTAGTCAAAATTACTGCTTATAATATCAGCTATCTACCAGTGAAAGTCCCGTTAAAATCGGTCTAGCCGTTTCGGAGATACTCATTAATTTCATGTGTTTATATTTTTTCATTACTCATACTCTGAAAGTAGGTCTGCAGTTGCCTGAGGAGCGGCTTGAAAGTAATGCTTTTCTGGCTCGGGAGAATCACTTTCAGCTGACAGCTGTCAAATAAAAAAAAAACTAGTTCCATTTTCACATTACTATGGAACCATGTTCAAACTTTTTCTACAGTCACTCAATTACAGCACGATGTAAAATTTAAATAACATAAAGTTAAGTATTAATTAAATAATATATATTTTTAAATGACTTAATTATAATTTAGTTTCAACAATTTCTTTAAAATAACATAGATTTGGGCAAAATATTTAAAGATGAAAATGAAAAATAATGGCTAAATAATGAAGCTGACCGGCCAACGAAAAAAAAACAAAATAGGCGGCAATCCGATCTTAATTTTTTTTTTCGAGTTTTAGAGTATTGTTCATACTTCCTTGTATTGTTTCTTTAGCCAATTCCTGTTTTTATTTTTATTTTCCTTGTATTCGTAATGAAAAGCACAGTGTTTACCTCGGGTGAAAGACTTATTTTGTCCCTCGAACTAACGAAAAGGTGTTATATTACAAACAGACACTCCAATTTTATTATTTGTATAGATGACCGCTTGTGGTTTGAGCATAGGCCGCTCGACTCACTGCACCGGGTGGCTGCGAGTTTGGGTTTTACTGGGAACGCCCCATTGTACGGTACCCATGGTACAAGCGTTGCTTAGTTTGGAACAATGAAGTTGGTGTATCAGTCTGGCGTTATTTATTTATTTATCTCCCGGCAAAAACTATTAAGTATTTATCGCATAGATTAGCGAGCACTTAAAAATGGTTGAACCAAGTGCGTATGTATATGTGTCCCTCTCTATTTTATTAAGCACTAGCGGTGCCCGCGACTTCGTCCGCGTGTAATTTAACTTAACAAAAATTTCGGGATTATTCATCCCCTATTTTATCCCCTTGGGGGTAGAATTAATCAAAATCCTTTCTTAGCGGATGCCTACGTCATAACATCTACCTAAATGCCAAATTTCATCCGGATCCGTCCAGTGGTTTGGGCTGTGCGTTGATAGATCACTATGTCAGTCAGTCAGTCAGCCACCTTGGAGTTATATATATTTAGATATAAGGTTCTTAATGAGATCAATACTAACTTTGATACGTAAATTTTGCTTGCGTGTTTGAGACATTGTGACGTCACAATCAAAAATGCAGGCTCATTCCCGTCCATTGCCCCTATTAGAATAATCTTCAATGACTCAATTATCTAAGCTATTCTAGGTAATACTTTATATAAATAGCTAACAAAGGCCCAAACTAATGATAAGCACTATCCAGCTGAATAGCTCATTGTGGGGACAGCAGAACAATGCATAATTACAAGACGTGACTGTCGGCACGTAGAATCCGAGATACATGATAGATGGCACTGTTAATTATAGGACTCTTGAACTATTATCTCTAAATATTGTTACGTACTGGGGGTAGGTACAATTAATGCCGACTACGTGTATAAAGGGTTTATTCCGCTCTCTATCTAACTTGACAAATACACAGTTCTACACTAGTTCACTAATACTAGTTACACACAACAAGCACTGTTCCAAATCACTTAGCAGACTCACAGTATTCCAATATTATCGCCTAGGTCACTGGTATATCACTCTTCGTTCGCTTACTTAAGTTCCGTACACTGTCGCTTCCAAGAAGTAACTAACTCGCTGCCCGTCGTCAACACCTTATATACGGAATAAAGATGCGAGCTGGTATTTTCCTGAACATTCTCGGTAGGTATGTACGTAATAATAATCGGAATCGAATGATCTCGAGACACATTGTCGGCTTCCCTTTGTATTCGTTCGCGAGTAGGTATTCGCCGGCCGTCGCGCCGATAACGCAAGGGCGTTCACTTTATACCTACATACCTACAGTCTCGAACATTCAATTTTTAGAGATCCTTCGTAACTAATCGATGGAGTACATCTAGAATAACAATGCGTTTTTGGTATCAAGCTGATAAAATAAGGATCCTTCGAGATATTTGACCAAATAGTTTCTAGGTCGCAACAATATAAAACCAAACCGGCGATCCGACCCACAGTTTCTTTAAAAAGTCACTCACTACAGTGAACAGATTCATTGTACACCGATGTCCGTTCCATTCCCATCGAGCAAAATTTCAGAAATGAAGTTTTCGCAATTTTCCCTCGGCTAGATGTGACTGACTGAGTTCACTCCCAGTGCATTATACGGTACCCATTATAAAACCATTGCTTGGTTGGCCAATCGTAAGGTCCCTAACCTTACGATCGGCGTGTTTCCTGGCGATACTTATTGTTTAGCAACCTTATAAGTACTAAACTAGTTTTTTCTCGCGGCTTTGATAGCCTAGATTTTATTTTCTGGTTGCCGACAACAGCGCTTCTAGCTTTAAGGGTCCGACTTTAGCTAAGAATCAGTTAGGTGAGCCCATATTACAAAAAAAAACATCAAAATCGGTCAAACCGTTTAGGAGAAGGAGAATTACGAACACACATACTGAAATTTTACATATAAAAATAATGATGGTTAAAAGGTGGTTCCGGTTCTTCCGCCATTAGCAAGCAACTAAAATCTAATAAGTAATGAGATGGAGACCTTATCGTCTACCTATGCCATCAATAACCCACAGAAACAATAAAAATAAAGGCCTCATCTATTTAACCCCCCAAAGCTGTAACCGCATCACAAAAACGGTCGGATGGCTTTCAATCGATCATTTTGTAAATTTATGCGCGGTGTCGGCGCACAAAGGGCTGGCCGCGGCGATAAGGCCTGAGGGATGATCAGGCCATCATAGCAACGGCCAGGCCAAATTGGACGGCCAAATGTCGTAATTTGGTTTACCGTAATGAGACTTGGACTTTATCGATACGTTGTATAGGTACATATTTCAATGCTTTGCCGATGATAGTGATATGGTGCCGTTTAAACTATGGACCAAGGTTTGGTGATGACTGATTAATAAAATAAATCAGAAATGTTCTTCAGGTGAATGATAAAGTTAATAGTTAGGACTCAAATATGAGTTTTTAATGAAATTGTTGAAATACCAAGGAAGTTATAACTTACTTTCCTATATCACCTGATAATAAATATCAAGTTTGATGATTATGAATAGAGAGCTGATAACACTAATAATTAATTAATGACATAATAAATTATGACAATATGATGAAGTCAATGACATGATGGTTGACTTATATTAATTAAATTTGCTGAAGATATTCAGGCATTAATGTCCCACTCTCCTTCAAGACGGCAACGGGCGAGAAATAACTTTGGTATTCCAAGCATGTATATTGCATTGCATTGCCTATAGGTAGGTACATGTTATAGGCTGTATGTAAATGCTATGTTGTGTGCAAAAACAAAACGCATCTTTGAGAAACTTACCAAAGACTGAAGTAAAACAAATACCTACATCAAATCTAAATATATATAACACAAAGGTGACTGACTGACATAGTGATCTATCAACGCACAGCCCAAACCACTGGACGGATCGGGTTGAAATTTGGCATGCAGGTAGATGTTATGACGTAGGCATCCGCTAAGAAAGGATTTTGATTAATTCTACCCCCAAGGGAATAAAAAAGGGGATGAAAGTTTGTATGAAACTTTGTCAATTAAATTCCACGCGGACGAAGTCGCGGGCACAGCTAGTCCTCAATATAAATAAAGGAAATAAAAATGTCTTTGAGACAGTGTACAAAGGTATAAGTCAGAGTGACTAGGCCGCTAGGGCCGCTGCGAGTCTAGCGCGGCCATAAATCAAGTCTAACACTCCCGGGATCACAAATCCTCTCGAGGACAAATTAAAATGAATACGTTTTTATGCACTGTGGTGTACGGCTCAAGGAACAAGCAGAATAAAACTGGCTACGTGATTGGTGCTTGTTCAACGTTCCTCCATTAAAGGTTCAACCATGTTCACCATGGGCGCCTAGTGCAAATTGTTCGGACTGAATTCATTTATCCATGGGCTGGCATATCCTTATTGGAGAAAAGCCGCAAAATAATATGAGAATAATAATAAAAAAGAATTAATAAAATACTGATAAAATTATCTAAGACACAAAATGTTATCTATTGTTTTCTACTTTTATAAGAAGAAAGCATTCTTGGAAATAAGATTCGCATGATGAAAATTGATAAACTTAGTGACAGCCAAGAATAAACCCATGATGACGCGCGTTCATTAGGGACCTACTTTAATTGATAAAAAATAAATAAGTTTCGCTAGACTGACACACCAACTGTATGGTCACAAACTAAGCAAAGCTTACTATGGGTACCGTACAATGGACAAAATTTACCACAGCGGGAATCGAACCTGAGCGGCCTACGCTCGAACCACTGCCCCAAGCGAAATTGATTAACATACCTTGTTTATATATTTGTATGATTACCTATTGTAGTCAGCAACGTGTTAACTAGCCGTAGCGGATATACTACTGCAAATTTTCTTCCAAATTTTATTCTCTGTGGGTCCAAATACAATTTAAATTCTCCCGGAAGCCGTCGAGGATGAAGCCTCGGCGTCATCATTGGACACCATTTTTGATCGTGGCTTGCAGAAGTAACAGTGGTGGGATTCCGTAGTGGTACTAAAATCCAAATAAATTAAATACGGAATATCGTGTTTAATAATTTTCTTTTACCTTGTACCAAACAACACCATGTAGTTTTTTTACGTATGTCCTTTTAACAATGCTGCCTCGAGATGAAGACATGCCCCTTTATACACCAAGAAAGCCCAACAGGCACTAACTATGCATTATTATTTTAGATTTATAAGCTTTCTTAGTTACTTGGTTCCATTCGTTACCAGCCGGATTTTATATGAAACGAAATATGAGAATTTCTGATCAAACCGTGATAATAGTGAGTATAAATTATTACAGATACGCTAACTTTATTATATAGGTATTAGACGAGCATGTACATGGAACTACATAGGTATATAAAATATAAATAACACATATAATTTAAAATGACTATTCGGCCAAAGTCGTAGTAAATCGTTAACATATTAAATATCCATATTTTATCTTTATTTAATTTCAACCGAAACATATCGCAGTATTTTATGTAAGTTTAATTAATTTAAGTTAATTAATGAACGTGAATGTTGTTGAACTTGGTACAATTTGTGCTCGAGCAAATATGTAATTTAACAAATGAACGGACCGGCTCATTCGAGATACGTGTTTTGCGGGAATTTATCCATAAAATATTTATGCTTTAATTTTATTTCGTGACCTCTGCTTTTATGTTGAAAATATAGTCACTTTTCACTGTAATTATTATAAATGGTGTGAGCAGTAAGCTGTGTAGACATTATCAGGGTCCTCGGCTATGCCCAGGTCAAGTTCACAATAAGTATATCACTAGTACTACCGAGAATTATCGTTATCAATATAAATTTGTTGTATTACCCGGGTCAGCGGAATGGACGCTGAGCATTGAAGGGGAATCCCGTACATTGAAGGGGGAGTGTGCTCAGTATAATGTCAATAGGTATAATACCATCAGCGCAATGTGTGTGCAACTCTGCCTACCCTTTGGGAAAAACAGGCGTTTAATTAAGTACAGTTAAGGACTAAATTTAGTGCCTTTTCTTTTCTATTTTAAATTCATTGCAAGAAAACTCGTCCCGTCATCATCATTTCAGCCGAATGACGTCCACTGCTGGATCGATCCTGTGCTTATTGCATCCAGCGGTTTCCCGAGACCGTCACTTGGCCGTCGGTCGACTTTGTGGAGGGCATAGCCATATGCTGCGTCATCCGGTGCGTGGTCGCCATTAGATAAACTTTCTGCCCCATCGCCCATCGATTCTTCGGGCTATGTGCCCCGCCCACTTCAGAACTTTAAACTTAGTACATTTTCACATGAATATTGTTTTAGAGTTTTTTTATTATTATTATTTTGGGACTGGACCCGCCACACACTCCCACCACTGTTACTCCTGTACACCAGGATCGACATTGGTGACCAATAATTACGTCGACGTTTGACCCACGACGAGTCCTGGGGAAAAGTTAAATTGTCTTGGAACCCGCACGAATTTAATCGAAAGAAATAATAGAAGGATGTCGAAAAAAAAAACTATTTAAGTAAGTATTTCAAAATGCTCCTCATGTTAATTATATTCACCTCACACCATGCAACGCCATACACGGCAGTAGGCAGGCGTTCTGCGTGTGAGCCGACCATCAGCAGTGCGGCCGCGCTGCCTTGGCGCAACCACGCTGCTCTAGTTGGGCGTGTAGCAATAATAATACCTGCCATCCTCTGAATGACAAGCTAACTATTACGCGGTTTGCTAGCGCAAGACTATTAGTAGAATAAGGTGAGACAGTCGTTATTTGATTGGTTGATTGGTGATGGTAATGCAAATGTTGGAAAGATTAATAATTCTCGCTTACCCTCTACAAAAAGAAAGAGTTGAATAGACTTAGATGTGACAAAATCCTTGAGTAAACTCTTATGGTTCTTGGCGTTTTAAGGCTAGAATAAGTATTCGATATTGGATAGATGTTTTCTTCGAAGCACACACAGATCACAAAGGTAGTAAATAGGTACTTATTACTTAAGCTAAAATATATTTTGTACAAGTAGTTCAATTACATCAAAATAACTCCTAAACAGAATGAATTTTCAATACCTAACAAAAATTGAACCATTTAATGTTTGCAACGAATAGATTTTTGAAAACTATTAGTTTAAAACTGTTGCGTACAATTCGTGTCTCGTCTGAAAACTTTCATCATACAACTACTTACTCGTCCCAGAGGCCCCGGGGAAATTCTCTTTTGATTCCCTCGGAGCACAAAGCGATATAATTTGATAAACGTTAAATATTCGCACCAGATTTTGCAAAGGGTTTCTCGAAGGCAATTTAAAATTGTAATATGCATAATTTTTTTGAGATTTAAAAGTATTTAACAATACTTTGGGATATAAAAGTCGTCTAATATGCGATAAAATATCAAAAATATTTTAAATGATCAATTAATCGAAATACTCACTCACTTATATTTAAAAAGGTTCTCATGAGTTTTCTGCAAATAAATCCTACTTTTTATCGCATCTCGCCTACTGGATTGCATCCTAACAACATCTTGCTATTTCTTTGTGATATTCTACGAAACCTCGCGCATACGCTAAACTCACAACCCAATTTACATCAACAGTCGGGAAATAAGTTAACCTCGCTCGCTTTTTTCGATGGACTGGCAAAAGTAACGAACGCCAGGGCAACCCTTTATTGTATTACTGCTAGTGATAGTCAATATAATGTCTAGAAAAAAATATTATACAACGTATTCTAAATAAAAATAGTTAGGTATTTAAAATTAAATATTTCTTCAAACAAAGAAAATCGAATCTTAGCAAATAGAACAACAAAAGCAATGTTTACACTGATACGCTATTGTTTATTCTTAACTTTGTTAAAATTCGTTATTGAAAGCATAATTATGTGAAAGTTTGTTACACGTGCTATACTCAGTCGGACAAGCGACTTGATCCAGTAAACTCTACTAATAACTAAATGATATATTGCAACGATTATAATCGGTGATTTGAACAATCGCAGTGTAGTAGTCATCGCGGTTTGCAATTTGATTCGTGATTGAAATCGGTGATTCAGACGTTTTAAAAGTGATTGCCCTAGTGAGCGATTTATTTGCAATTTACCGCTGATTGCTGTGTTTTTATCGGTTAGTGTGGTTAGTGAAAAATAAAGAAAAAAGTCTTCTTTAAAATATTTTTACACTATATTACATTTCAGTTTAAGAAACACCGAATAATAGATGTCAAATCAGTAGATTTCGATTCACCTTGTTGATTGAATGACGCCCCAACAACCTTATTGTTGACTATCTTTTTCCTGTGTCTTATTTCGCGTGGTTCTCGGAACGGAATTTACCAACAAACTTCCATCCCCTATTTCCTTCAGCGACAATTTACAAAAATCATTAATCAATTATGATGATAATTTTTTTTGTTTCTAATCTTAGAGTTTTAGTCGGTGTCTCCTTTTACCTATGAATATAATAAATATTCCTAGAATCTTAGAATTTGGAAAGATGTTAGAAATAGAGCTTCCAAGTAGAAGCTATCAAACTAACAATTGAGGTAATATACCACATAGCAATATCACAATACGAGCCAACCTTACAGACCAACTAGTAACGCTAATTGAATGATCCACACATACTATAGTCACGACCTCTAAACGTTTAAATCCAACGCAACTTGCAAATATTATTGTGCTATATTTACCACCACGGTCTGTTTATCTACCCATGACATAATACCTTAAACTGTCCGATAAAATCAGTAACAAAAACTAGTTTGAAAGGTGACAGCGTTACACTTGACCTATGACTCAGTAATCATTTGGACAGTGACTCGTGCAAGTGACTAGGTGCGGAGTGAAGGGAGCACGGGTTATACTAACCAATCCTTTTACTGGAATTGTCGGATTGTTACAAATACAAGCTCATTGGTTTAGGGATTGCGCGCGAGGTCGGTCGATCCTGCATCAGTTCGAATTCCGGTTCGTGCAATATTATCACGGAAATCAATCAGACTAAAATTCCACAGTTTAAACGGGTTGGTACACGGTAAATAGTAATCTCATTGTTAAGCTCGCGTCTTATATATTATGTAATTAATATAATAATGAGTATGAAAAAAAGTTAGTGATTTCAGAATAGTTAAGCACGCATCTTGCGGACAGCAGGGAACAAACCCCGACTCACACCGCTGTGTTTTTCAAAATCTATGTGCGAATATAAACCTTAATATGATTCTAACTTGCTTACGGTCAAGGAAAACATCGTGAGAAAACCTGCATATGTAAATTTTACCAATTTTCGAAAGATAACCCGCACTGTGTCAGCGTGCCCGGATTATGGCTTGAATCCCCCTCGTATTGACTGGCTCGTCCCATTTCTGGGCTCGTGGCTCGTGCCCAGAAATGGGACGTTAAAAGGGCTATATTATTTTTTATTTTGATTAATATTATTATTCGGAGTATGGTCCCTAATAGGTACATTGATGAAATGTGGCTGAAGCAATGCACCTCCACAAATTCCGCCGGGCTCACCCTCCATTACATAGGGATCAATGTAAATAAAGGGCGAGACCCATGCTTTCCCTTGTACTAACGATATGTAAATAGATCCACTGTTTCTCAAATATACCATCATCAGCCATAGAACATTTTGTCCAGGAAAATTTTAGTAGGAACTACATTTTGTATTGACAATAGACACACCCACGAATTTACAAATGAGTTGAGTGCACACCATGTTTTTTATACGCGCCGTCGACGCGCGTTTGGTGCGATACTGATGCGATACGCACGCGAGTCTGACGCAGCCTGTAGACCCTTTGTAGGATAAAAGCGCGCCGTTGACGCACGTTTCAAAAACGCGCGTCGACGGCGCTTTTAAAAACGTGGTGTGCACAGGCCCTAAGAATGGCACTGTTGTTCCTTCAAATTCATGAAATGATTTTCACCACCATGTTTCAGTAATGTGATGACGTAGTTAGCGCCAACTCGACGTTTATTTAGGTTAATGCGTTGGATGCACATCTTCCAGTAAAGTTATATCTCGCAAAAATTTCATCGGCTAAGTGATGAATTGTATGGTGGGAATGTTAAGATTGAAATCAGGTTGGCCCGCATGTGGACTAACTACTTTCCGTACTTTTTACTTTCTTAGTATATACTTTTGTTTTTTAATTAAAAAAATAGCCCACAAGATGGACTTTTCCCAGCGAAGAGTGTGTTTCCTTACATGTGTTTTAATGTTTTTGAAATAAATGAAGGAAAGTACCTATTACTTATAGATGCGTTTCGAACGATAAATGAAAGATCCGGAAGCCCATCCTCCCCCTCCCGCTGAACCACTACCCTTAACAAACAACGGCGACGTGCGAGCAATGGCTTTGGTATGTCCGGCTTAAGTTTTTACTTGAACAGAATATAATCAAACAAGAAACGCAAAGGGGTTGCCTTAGAGACCTCTCCGGGAACAAACACCAAAGTTATTTTATTTTCTTATATCCTTTATTTATGTAATACTTATTGTTTTGATATTTTACTGCCACATCTGCATAAAATTCTATTGCTTTGTTTTAAAACACCTCAAAGTCAAAGTATTTACCTCGGAACCGACTAGTTGCTACTTATTTACATAATAATAAACATCCATCTCGGATACTTTAAAATCGTTAAAACTGGCAACATTCATTGCCAAGTCTCAATGTCGCGGTAATGAGGAGCACAATCGAAATGTACAGTCGATAAAGAAAAAATATGGATAAGGTGTTTTGAGGTCAGCCGATGTTAACAAAAAGGCTGAACCGACAGAACATTCTGGTTGTGTTATTTTGTAGACACTATTTAACGATTACCGAATTTATAAGTGAGCTGATAATTAGCACCTATCTTTTTTTATTTAGTTACGTCAATATTGTTTTTGTAAATTTAATACACATCATAATAGGATCCAGGATTAATAAATACGTTATTGCCAATAAGTAATTACTTAGAATACCTACTTTATCAAAAACTTTTAAATTTTTCATTTAGTGTACTTGCTTGATTTTATATTATTAACATTAAATATATATTTGAAACCTGCATTTATAAGGGGGGGGGGGGTACCTAGAACTGTGCGATAATATTTTTGTTTTTTTTAATCTCCGTGTCCAACCAGCATCTAAAACAATGGCGTCGTTCATAAAACGAATGACTCATCAAATGTCAAAAATGATATCGTCACAAAGTAAAATTTCACCGCCACCGAATGAACACAATGATTGCGAAACAATAGCGTATTGATATTTCGGGCGGAGTGTACATCAACACAGTGGGTTGGCGACCAATGTTTGTAAACCGACAGATTTGATCCTGGATGACGTTCAGAGGTCCGAGAAAGCGTTGGGACCAGTTAATGCATCAGCAGCGACCACATGATACAATCGCGATAACAAAATTGGCATCGTTTGGAAGAGATGTCGTTTTTCATAAAGCTTTTATTTGTTCCACTCTTGGGCAAAGACGACATGGAGACCCCGCTATGCTATTATAATTTTTTGGATTGTGCGTTGACGGTTTTTGACGGCTTATGGCCATGCCGAACAGGCCCTACGCTCCATACGCTGACGGATCCCTCTCACGCTCATGTCTCTAGCCCCTTGTCTGCCATTTACTAACGGTAGGTACACACACTTGCATGCAGCAGCTGTAACCAACTATGACCAGTCACAAGACAAGTATCATTATGTTTTATAACATTGTGTAGTCATATCACAATTTTTATTTACTTGTAAAAGAAAATGGGTGAAGAGAATGATTATACTAGAGATACAGCATATGCATAACATTCTGGAAAAAAACCGTTTTTTTTTTGTACAAGCAAGGATCCAATTCCAACAACAGAACACTTTGGCAGAAAAACAACAGAAGCAGTGTCAAAAAAGCACTTATGGTGCGGTGCATCCTTTTTTGTGTTGTAAAGTAAATAAATTCCTTTTTTTTTATCTGGAAGTTAAAAAAAGATGTCGTTAAGAAGAAAACAATGATACCTAGACAAATCAAAGGCGTTATAAAGTTTCTCATTTGTATTTTTTTTCCTATTTTTCCCATGGTTGAAGACGTAATTTTCACCTTGATTCAATGGAAATTGTATATGCTATGGATACCTACTAAAAGAACTGTGCTGTATAAATCAATATCTCTTCATTGTGTAACGGTAAGCATCTTGGAGGTACGTTGTAACATTGATTTACCAACCCTGAATTAGGTGGCCATGAAAACCAGCGTAACTTAATGAAATAAAAATGCATTTACAAACACCTATTGAATAATTTCAAGGAAGCTACTTAGATGTTTTGTTTCCGTGAGAATAACATTTATACTAATGTTTTATTCCATGTTATTATTTAATATACAAATTTAAAATAAAATATCTGTTGAAATAAATAAATAAACCATCAAATTAAATGCCGATGAATTGTTTTGTAGATAAATATTTTTAAATTTGTTAAGTGCTGGCTTAAGTACGTCACGTAAAATGACCTTTGAGAATATTAGTTAAATTCAAAAGTAAGCAAACCGACCAACCTATTTGGCTTGGTTTAACGTATTTCAAATTATATTTTGTTTTTTATTATTTACTTCACCGAGGCGCAGTAGTGCAATTTTGTAATTGCTTCTATTAGTAATTTATTTCAATGTAAAACTCAAACGCGACATATTTATCAATGGGAGAATTGTTTAAATTATGACGCTGATCGATACAATTATAACTAAGTGTCGTGTAAACGACTCTTTTTTATGTTGCTACTCATGATTAAAAAAACAAAGTGCGATTACATAAAACAAATAAAAAAGGTAGGTAGATAATGTTCCTCGAATATTCTGAGTTACTTATAGCCGCTATTATTGCAATTTGCAATATATAACCTTTTGTTTGGTATGAGTAATACAGTTTTTGCACTTACTTTTACTTGCTCCATTTCATGGTTATCTAACATTCAGCCGGTAGTAACAAGTGCATAAGTAGAAATAACAAAGAAAAATAATACCAACCTTTTTTGTTTCCCAACAAAAATCCTCACACAGTTCACAGAAAAAAAAGAATAATGTCAAAACACTATTTGAAAATCGAACACTCGCGACGTATAAATACGACGAGGTTACACGAATACGGCAAGCAAAGCAACGGTCCGCGCCGTACGGCCGACGCGAGACGACTGAATGGTGCTCCCGGCGAAGACAACCGGCACAGAATCCTAAAACAATGAGTTGTTTATAATGATAATTGGCACAGGTAACAATATTTACAGCCTTAACTGTCAGGCTGATGCGCTGGTACATCTGCAGTGTGTTTGTGCAACATGACAAGGTCACCGCGAAATTGGACACTTGAGTACTTTTTTCATCTAATTGGATTAGTTAGCGAACCTCGTAGATGTTTGGCGTCCGAATGTCACCATACCTTACAGTTATGTAAGATGATTATCGACCAACAGAAACCTACTTCATTAGAACACTGTACGTATGTTAGAGTAAACATTTTTGGGGAAAGCGTGGTATTTTTCCACTCACGTGAAATTGAAGGGAAATAAGTAGTATAGTGTTTTCCTGTGGGTATGGCAATGTATTACATAGTGTATTATTTTTCAACTTCTTACATTCATTTTGCTTCTTCCCCCTTTCAAGTTTGATTGTTCCTAATAATAAAATGGCTAGTTTGATTTTTTAAGATTAATTATTCATAAAATTATTAATTCATAATATAATATATTAAATATTACATTAATATAATATTATATATTATATTAATTCATAAAAACGCACACAACAAGCTTTCAGTTATTTTAGTTAGTGTTTATCTGTTTACCGTGGGATAGAATATTGTTCAAGTACAACTCATTCTCACTTCTGTCTGAGGAAGGAAGGAAAATTAGCGATTTGGTTTGATAATTATATTCCGTGACTTACAGTGGCGGAATACAAATTTCCAAGACTAGTAAAGTAGTATAGGCTGTAAAGTTTTTGCTGCCCTTGCCTCTACAATTGTCATGTCCAAGATTATTTTTACAATCCAAAAAATTCGTTGAAATTGCTCGTCAAACAGTCATCGGCCAAATTTGTTGCAGAGTTATATCTGTAAAACATCAGAAAACCGCTAAGCAGAAATGTTTTTGATTTGAATGAGGGAGCAAAAAAAAAATTCTGTCCCCAAATTTGCCGTCCTAGCCTCCGCCTACTCAGCTTTCTGGTAAATCCGCTACTGGTGACATAGTTTTTTTAATGGTCCAATTTCATCGGTGTCAGAGCCATGCTGTAGCCACCTGACGACAGCTCATATACGGACTGGCTCGATCCGGATAGCACCACCCTCTCACAGAAAATCGGCATAATGACTCAAACTCAAACTCAATAGTACATTGTTACACGAGTGGTGAAAGTGACTTATTTTTCCCGAGACGGGGTGTGGCGCCCGAGCGTAGCGAGGGCGCTAATAGTTCGAGGGACAAAATAAGTCTTTCACCCGAGGTAAACACTGTGCTTTTCATTACGAATACAAGGAAAGTAAAAATAAAAACGGGAATTAGCTAAAGAAATAATACAAGGAAGTATGAACAATACTCTACAACTCGAAAAAAAAGATCGGATTGCCGCCTATTTTGTTTTTTTTTCGTTGGCCGGCCAACTTCATTATTTAGCCATTATTTTTCATTTTCATCTTTAAATATTTTGCCCAAATCTATGTTATATTAAAGAAATTGTTGAAACTAAATTATAATTAAGTCATTTAAAAATATATATTATTTAATGAATACTTAACTTTATGTTATTTCAATTTTACATCGTGCTGTAATTGAGTGACTGTAGAAAAAGTTTGAACATGGTTCCATAGAAATGTGAAAATGGGACTAGTTTTTTTTTTATAATTTGACAGCTGTCAGTTTACTACCAGACCTACCTACCTACTTTCAGAGTATGAGTAATGAAAAATTATTTTTTCATTACTCATACTCTGAAAGTAGGTCTGAAGTTGCCTGAGGAGCGGGTTGAAAGTAATACTTTTCCGGCCCGGGAGAATCGCTTTCAACTCATCGTCACCGTCATGTTCACCACGCGTGTAACAATGTACTATTATTCACATAAGCCAACAAAGCATTTATGAATAGTCAGAATCTACCACCGGGTCGGAATGCTGCTTCCACTGAGAAGAGCCGGCAAGAAAGAATGTAACCATTATAGCTTCGATTCGTACAATGAGTGAAAAGCGTATAACGGGTTACTTTTAGTTTAGAACGATTGGTGTGGATGGCGATATTTATTATAATTCCTTCATTGCGTGCGGAATAAACAGGTCCAAAGGTTTCCAAAGGCATTGGATGCGTAATCTTCCTGATCAAAATCAATAACCATGAAACATTGCTGTAATATTAAGCAAACAGCTAAGTACGGAAAACCTTAGATGTTATAACTATACAATTTATTTGGGCTCTTGTGTAAACAGTTACTGATTGAACGAAGCACACGGCAGTGCGCAGACCAAGTTCACGGTATAATCTCTCAAGCAAGATAGCGTAAGGTAGAGTTATATTGTTTTTTTTTACTTTCTTTCATTAGACCTTTGCCAATGATGCCAATTTGATGACGTTAAATCACGGCATGTACTTTTTAGCGGGAAGTGGAAAAGTGATGTTCTCTGTCACGTTTGTTTGTATAGCGTGTAATGGTTTTATATATTATTATTATTGTTTTACTTGACAATGGCTAAATGCAAAAAGCGATAATCAAAATATTTTAAAAATCGCGACCAGAATAAATTTGACATAATTTCACAGTCTTTTTGGCCTACTCATACATTAGGACCTTGAGAAGGATGGCAATAATTTTAGTTTGTGTACCTACAGAATCAGTACCAATATATTATTTTAGTAATTAAGTATTAGTAAATATGTAGTGAACAATCTCAAATCCTTGCTGAAAAATATCAAGAACTTGTGAACTTATTCGCAACACCTCAATGACTTGGCCCCTTTTGCACATTTACGTTACTGTAGGTAGATACAATAATGTCTGACAATTTACACTTCTGTGTCAACACAGATTTATTGATAATGACCTCAAAGTTAAGGTCTCTCAGTGTTAAACAAGTTTTTTCACACAACTCATTGAAATAATCTCAAGGGCTCTTAAATTCAGGAAAAAAATGTTTATTTATACAGATAGCAAAAAATAATATCGCCAGAATAACACACCACTCATCCATATGAAATGGTACCTAGTAACCTATTTATCGTTATTTGCCCCAGATTGGGTTTTACTGGGATCGTTGCTTGGGACCCAAGCAATTCAGCAAGTACCTAAGTAGGTACCCTTTCTTTTTCATAACCTAATGGAATAGAAATTACCTAGCTTTCGGGATGAAGATAGGAATGTAAATGATTGCTATCAATTCTTATTCGGATAGTAAAATTATATTTTTCTTTCAAAGCCTAGGTTTATGCCAGTGAATTTGCACAACCAATATTTTTTATCCGCGATTGGATGTAGTTTTGAAAACTGAAGCCAACCTACAACTACTCACACTAAGATTGGGTTTGGTTTATATAAGTTGGGTTCATTTCAATCTGTAAAACTATATTCCAATTAATTGTCGTCATACCTGCCTACTTCTTTTACATTTAGGCTTATTCATAAATCAATCTCAAATATGATAATGAACTTTGAAATGTCGTACTAAAGTCATTACAGTTCAAAATTGCATCTCAAAAATCTACTCAAGTTATGTCTCAAAGTTGAGTCAGATAGATTTATCTCCCACCTTGCTTACGATATGACTCAAAATCTTACACAAGTTCAAATCGTAAGCGAACAACAAAACCAAACGATTACGATTACGATGTTATGAGCTCTCATTAACGTCACCTTCCGAACCAGCAGCGGAGTGAAATCGATGGACGTCACGGCCGCCGAGCAATCGAGCCGATACATCTCTCGATCCGGTTCAGGGAGCATTGTTTTTACTTGGACTAGTGTCTTTACAACCTTCGCGATGAAGTCTTCTTTGTACAGCAGCGAATGAAGGCTGACGCAGGCAAATAACCGAATATACTTCGCATTTACGGACCGCGGACGACTGCTGGGCGCAGTGGTTCGAGCGTAAGCCGCTCGGCTCACTGCACAAGGTGGTTGCGGGTTCGATTCTCGCCGGGGTAAATTTCGGAAATGGCCTTTTCCTAATTTGCCCAGGTCTGGGTGTAACTGGGATCGCCTCCAGTCCATTGTACGGTACCCATAGTACAAGCTTTGCTTAGTTTGGGACTGTACAGTTGGTGTGTCAGTCTGGCGATATTTATTTATTTATTAAGTATACCTGCGTTTCATACAAGTGACAGCTTCGGTAGCCCAACCCCATGGAAAATACCCCAATAAACTGCTATGTATCAACACTTTTATTGTCCTCGAGTAAAGGTGATGGACTTTTGACACTCTTTAAAATTTAAAAATATCCTTTTACGAGCTCCAAGTTCACCTTGACTGCAATATGATTACCTCAATGTTCGGTCAACATTGTGGTGTCAACATTGTGTTGTGTTGACGAAAAAGGAAAAAGTCGAGGCGGGATTTCGCCGCGGCATCCTGTCGTCCACTGTAATTATACTGCGGTAGTTACGTTGGTGACGTTTTATTGAGGAATGCAATCTACTAGCGCCCTGCGCTTCCCTTTCAGTACCCTACCATTCATGGAGTTGTTACTTCAGAGTAGGGTTATACATTTTATCTATCGAGAAGTACCATAGATTTCGCAAATGGCGTAGAATATCAATTTGGTTTCGATATTTGTGAAACAAACATAATTATAGAGACTATAGGGACGTAAAGCAGGGTCGCTGAGCACGAAGAATTTCGTACAATGACCTGTTATTACCTTTCTCTGTCCTCCCGCGTAAATCTAATACGTATCGGTCACACAGTTGAACTGCGTGTCACCGGCAACTGTATGAGCGAGACGTATTAGATTCACGCGGGAGTGTCAGAGACAGGTAGACCACTACACTCCTGAAGAACCATCTCGTCTAGGCTAATTTGTCTGAGAATTTCCCTGGGGCTGCTTTGATTGCCTGTCGACTTAATATAAACTTCACGTGTAATACGCGAGCGATCCACACATTTCCATACAATAATCAGGTTATGTATCCCTTTACTATACGTACGGGACGTAAGACTGCACTCGATTTTGACTCGATTCCTAATAGAGAAAGGAATCGATATTGACTAATAAGTAAATACGAGGCATTTATTCTAAATCGTTCGTTTGTATTCATTATTTGGTAGAAGTGTGTCAGGAGTGTCGCGTGTTATTTTATGCAATGTTAGCATCACATTAATGGGTAATATATAGAACATGTTTACGTGTGTTCATTTGCGTGAGTGATTAACGAAACGGCGCTGACATTTGAATTACTTATATGGTGTTTATTTTTGGCCTTTTCATCAGGGGTAGAGACAGCCTGTTTTCATATTCATCATCATTACTTACTTACTTTGAGAAAATTATAAATCATACCAAAATTTTTCAAGATTTGATACAATTTAGACTCTCGCGTAAACATTCATTAAAGACGTATTTAATTGGTGATAAGTATTTATCTGCACTCACCTATAAATTTCATTGCTTTTAGAATTTCATCAACACAAATGTAATTATAATTCGTCACACTTAGCACAAGGAAATGGAAACCCCTAATCGATTACATGTACCTACTCACTTTGTCGATTAATTCGCAATCGATCGTTGCAACACTATTCGTGTTACGCGCGCTGATAATTCGCCCGAAACGTAATGTCATAAAATAACTTATAAATTCATCACAAACTCTGAATACTTTCGTTTTGGTCTAGTTATGTAGGAGAACAAAAACGATGGTCATGTAAGAACTCGACTCTACAAGAGGGTTCCGCAGTTCTGTACCATGTATTTTAAAACCAACTGCTATTAATTGATGTTATGAAAAATTTGTACATCTAATGTATTATCTATATCTATAGGATTATTTGTATATAATATTAATCAATATCAAAATAAATTCAATATGCGCTATGTAATGTATATAATGTATTCATCGAAATAATAATGTAAATAGATCCGGCTAAGATAACTAAAATGACAATGTTATTAGTTTGCCTCCTAGCTAAATTAATAACATTTATAAATCCGTGAAGCATCTTATAAATGGTTCTATCACAGATATCTATATCTGTGGGTTCTAATCTCAAACCGCGGTACACTAACATGCAGTAATCAATAACCAGTCAATCTCACGCCACAGATCAATCACAAAATCAATTCAATTCTCAGTTAGATTTAGTTCAAATTTCATCAGCAAACTTATAAGAATGGGCACCATAGTATAACAGTAGTCGTTCGTCATGTATTCACGTCGCGTCCGTATTGCGGCCCGAAATCGAGTGCCTTATCGTTTGGTATTCGGAAGTCGATTGGAACGTTCGAATAATCGAATACGTTTGTATATTATTCGAGTTCATTGAAATATGAAAAGCGGAGTCAAGCGGAAAAGGGAATTTATATTTTCATTGGTTTCTTCGGACGTGCCACGGCAGAGGTAGGTACGGTTTAATAAATTTACGTACACAGGATGAAAATACCTCTTATTTTAAACGTTAACACTATTTCAAACAGATTATTTATTTTATTAATAAGGCCTCTATCCTCATCGAAGGGGCAAGAAGGGTAAACAGAACCCAACAAAAGTACATAAAGCAATAAAAAATCCTAATTCGTGATCAACAAGAAGATCCGTTAAAATCGGTATATCCACTCATAAGTTAAGATGCCTCCCTCACACAAAAGGGTGAAACATAAAACACCTCTCTCTCCATTGAATAGTATTAATGTAAACTCCCATAAAGGTGCATAAAACAAAATATTTCCATAAGCATTGGGAAAAATAAGTGTTATAATAATGTTTTCTCATAATATTGTAACAATGGGGTGATGTTATGGGAAGTGGCACTTGCGAAATGTGGTTTATTCTTTCATTACTTTACGGTAATGGAATTCTTACAGCTATATTTTTTTTTTATTCATTTATTGTTAGTGTTAGTGTTTCATACTTCTATTATGGTTACAATGTATCACTCTTGGTTTTTTGTAAGGAGTAATAAATCAATTTTTATTTATTTATTTTATTTATACTTAGTCTGATCGTGGTAATTATCCTTATACCTCCAATGCTGGACGTGAGCCTCACCAATGACTCCCACACATCCTGGCTTTCCCCTTCCCGCATCCACCTGTATCCTGCGAAGCGTGTGTGTGTTATCATTGGTTCTATAAAAAACTGAATTTCAGCTGGCTCATCGATCTTATCATTTAGTGTAGTAAGAGCTCAAATATCTAATTTTAAAAATATATATTTTACTTTTAAGGCGTTAATAGCCCAGTGGTTAAAGCGCCCTCGTAGCTGATAGGTTCCGGGTTCGATGCCCATCCTGGCCATTCATCTACTGACGTGAGCCCACCACTAACACAAGAATTAGCTTAGCTGGAGGGCCTAACGGGAACACTTGTAATGTTTAATCTGAAATTGCTAGTAATATTTAATATATAAAAAATACTACAACGATTTAACCAATCATCCTAGAATATCTATGGTCGCAATAATATTGTTAAAGCGTAGCGTGTCTTGCCCTACCGCTAAGGCGTGCAAGTAAAAGGTAACACAGATAGGTACGTAAATACTGGCATCAAAGCTACTGGCGATAAAAAAAAAGAAATATAACACAATGTAAAAAGCCAAGCCCGCTGAGTTTCTTGCCGAATCTTCTCAGTCGAGGTCGCGTTCCGATCCGGTTAGGATATAAGAAAAAAAAATTAACATTGACAATTCGTAAGTACCCCCATAGGCCTAAAGAAAATAAACGATTTGAATTTGAATAATTATCATGAACACACAATCTAGGAATGTGCATGTCCAGTGAATTGCGGCACGGAAAACAGCTGTGATAGTATTAATTTATTAAAGTAACGTTAATACCGCCGTGGTCCCGTTAATAACAAGATAGTCACCCCGCAATCAGCGACTCATCGCGGCGCCGGCGCTGCGGGGCATCAGAAGGGACCCAACTCCCAACAAAACCAATTAAAAGTTTCACCATAGTTCGTTACAGTTAGTTAAGTTAACCAATTGTTATTATGTGTTGAAAGAAAATTATATAATTGTAACTAAATATGTGGTGTGTCTCAGGTGTTTTATCTGTCGATACCACAGATAGAACACCTGAGACACACCCCACTAAACTTCTTCTCTTTCTTAACTTAACTTTCTCTTGTTCTTAAATAACTAAATCTGAGTGCGATTTAATTATTAGGTATTTACTTATTTAGTGATAATGGTGTTGCATGCTCATATTCTGTTGCTGTTCCGGAGAATGTACACCATCTTTAGTTAATTGAATAGAGTAACCATTGAGTTTCTTGCCGGATCTTCTCAGTTGAATCAGCATTACGAGCCGGTGGTTCTGACTGTTCTTAAATGCTTTGTTGGCTTACATGAACAAAACACAATTATGAGTTTGAGTTTGAAATGCCCACCAATAATTGACATATAAAACCTGTTTACGACGAGCTAATCAAATAAGAGTTAAAATGAAATTAATACCGTCATGACATAATTGTTTATCATGATTGTTAATAATGTTACTTTATTGATAACAAATGACTCGCTGTTATGGTTGCCGCCGTGTAACTGTCATTGTTATCAGGCTTGTAATTTGCGTAGTGATTAGAAACAATAGTCTATTTAGTACTGAAATAGTTATTCCAATAGTTAAATATTCGAATGAGTATGAACCTTGTATGTACTTGCCCGCTTATATTTGCATTTTGTGAATAAACCTGCACGTCTTTCTAAAACAAACGCGTGAAGTTCACCAATCCGCTCTTGACCGGGCGTGGTTCCAAATATAATTTGTGTCACATATCTACACACACTAGCAAAGCAATCAATACATAATTTATTTGTCGGGGAATGTATTATATTTATTCCTAATTTTTTAAATATATTTATTACCCAACAAGAAGCTTTTATTTTCAGGTCCAGGGCATATCATCCAGACTCATATCCACAGATTCCAAGATCAGGCTATGCCTTGTTCGGGGGTCACCCGGTATATGCTCTATTGACACTGATATAAAATAAATATTTGTGTTTTTATTTTATGAATAATAATATACTTACCATTTTGGTCCCAATATGACAGGAGGTGAGCCTATAGCAATTATGCCGTGCACATAGACACAGTGCATAACGCTGGTCTGAATTGGCGATATTAACACGTCTTTGACAACGTACAGGTTTCCTCACGATGTTTTACATGTTATTATTATCATGTCTTTTTATTTCCAGATAAATATACCCCACATAGGTTGATGATAAGTCGTCCTTCATACTGTAATTATGGAGCAGGCAATCTAGCAGATCGATGTTGCATATCTATAGGTAGTTTACAAAGTGTATATAGCTTTGAACCACAAAAACTCCTCAAGGTATCGATAATACACTGTTCGCAAAAAACCGCCGCTCCGCACCGGCGAGGACGCCTGGTTTTTTCACCAAACCGCTGGTGTGTTACGGTTAAATTGCGATTTGGGCCGCCCCGACTCTGGTTCTACGTGTTACTCATAATTTATGTAGAAATAGCGTTTTACAGGTGTTTATGACGACGGAGACAGTGAGGCGACACACAAACGTCGAAAATAAAACTGAGCATTAACTTTCAATTAATAGATGATTTGTTAATTATGATAAACCATTTGGTTACAGCTCTTATATTGGATGACTAGCTGTGCCCGCGACTTCGTCCGCGTGTAATTTAACTTAACAAAAATTCGGGATTTTTCGTCCCCTATTTTATCCCCTTGGGGGTAGAATTAATCAAAATCCTTTCTTAGCGGATGCCTACGTCATAACATCTACCTGCATGCCAAATTTCAGCCCGATCCGTCCAGTGGTTTGGGCTGTGCGTTGATAGATCACTATGTCAGTCAGTCAGTCCGTCAATCAGTCAGTCAGTCAGTTTGAGTCACCTTTGAGTTATATATATTTATATTCCACCGGGGTACCACCACCCTCTCACAGAAGGCTGCTTATAATAACTTTATAGCTGAGTTGCGTACGATGAGTGATAGAGCCGGAAGTCCAACCCTGAGGCTCCCCTCCCTTTGTCCCACTCACCTACAGGTCAGCGACGTGAATGCCTTTGGTATTTTAGCTTCTAAAAGCTAAGTTAACTGCTTAACATGAGGCAAGTTGTAAATTGGTTTGTAGACTTTGTTCCGTTAAAAAAAATGTATAACCCTCTACAAGAGTGGACTCACTTCAAGAGTTTAGTGACCTTGATGGGGTTTGTACCTAGAACCTCACGATCACGAGGACGGGCCCTTTAACCACTAGACGATCGACGCTTCATGAAGATATTTTAGAAACAATTGTGAACACTTGTGGGTCTTGTGGAATGAAACAGTCCAATAATTAATACTCTCACTTTATATTTCGATAGCGTAACGTTGTACAAGCAATTATGTTAACGAATACTTTTTTAATGGCGCGTCCTCTCCCGCCTTTTTTACCAATCAAAATAGCAGTCATATTACGAACTATTCAAGTTACATTATTGTTTACAAAGCCAAATTAATATGATGATTAACTAAATTATGAATTATGAATTTTAGATATAATAAGGTATAGGTATATCACTTAGATATCATTGGGAGTAGATATTATACGTCACAACCGCTGGGCGCCTATGTGTTGCTTGTTAACACAGTACATTAAACAATATCCTTAATTTCAGAATTAACTGTAACATAAAAGGTTATATTAGACAAGTCTATTCATAACACATGGCATAAGTATTTAGGTCGCTGACTCCTAGACTATTATTAAGTTATACATCCTAAAGTTATCCCTATTGCTATAGACATAAAGTTCTGATTTTTTATATAAGAAGCATGCTATTTTTTTCATTGTATTACGATGTAAATTGATATTGGTTACTAGTTCTGTATGTCTGTTGGGTAGTGTATAATGATTATGTAACAACAGTATTTATTTATATGTAGGTTCTCAATGGACTAGTATTTACATATTATACGAGGTAGGTATATAAGTAGGTATACCTAATCCGAATTATTTGTGTAATTCTTGATAACATCAAAAGGCAACACACTGGAGCTATTTTAATGTTTATGTTAATATCTACTACCCTTTGTTATTATGAATATAAGCAACTGGCGATAAAAAAAAATTACATGGAAAAAGACAAGCCCGCTGAGTTTCTTGCCGGATCTTCTCAGTCGAGTTCGCGTTCCGATCCGGTTGTAGATATAAGAAAAAAATTTGTAAAATTTACAATTTGTAAGTGCCCCCGTAGGCCTAAACAAAATAAACGATTTGAATTTTAATTTAATAACTACTTGTTGGCTCTAACAAAACATATGGCCAGACCATTTCTGTCAGGAGGAAGTATTAATCTTGAAATCTTAAAGTAGGTAGGTACATAATATAAATTTATTTAAACGTTTTTGTAGCTGACTGTACATAAATACGTCAGATTTTCACAATCAAGCGAGTTGACGACAAAAAAATAGGCAAAATCCGAAGGTGCCAACTCGCGCGGACTCGCGAGTTTGACGGGCGCGAGTTGACGTATAACTCTATTAAACAATACTTGGGGCTTTGGATCGGAATGTATTTGGATATTATATATATTGGATATATCGGGCATAAAATTCATATTGTAACAATTTTATGGAAATTTTGGAAATGGCAGTTTCGTAATTTGCCCAGGTCTGGGTGTCACTGGGATCACCCCCAGTCCATTGTACGATACCCATAGCACAAACGTTGCTTAGTTTGTGACCATACAGTTGGTTTGTCAGTCTGGCGATATTTATTATTATTTACTATATTACGGAAGAACAAGTAGCCAGTGACCTAATCATAGTACGCTTTACTAAACCCAATGTAACTTTGGAATATGATTTGGAAGAAACCTAATGAGAACCACTGCTTTTCCTCTACGGGGAAACAAGTCGCGATGATACTCTGTACGCATTAAACTATAGTTAATAACTCGAGGAGTACCTACAATGGAGGATATTTGCGCCTCGCGTGGCACCACCAGGCACGCTGGGCGGCAAAAACTCTGTGACGTCATAGTCCACTTTGTTTTTCTGTAGTTTCAACGAGATGATTCTAGCGTGTGCTGTTCACAGAGTAAGTCAAATGTGGAGGTCACTTGAAAAACGATTTCATTGTTAAATATAAACTCTACTACCTGCCGTTAAGTTTAGATTTAATTTGTAATCAGTTTTCATTCATTAAACAGCCAGAAGACATCCATTGCTGCTTCCCCCAATGGCTTACATGTCACAGGCATATCTACATATGAAAAACATTCTTTATTTTTTGTCCTATCTGTAGCTTAAATGCAGCCATACCGATTACCATAAAATAAAGCCAAGAAATATCTCACCGATATTGTCAACAAGAAGAAAACTTGTCTACTATGCTACAGACAGAAATAATATCGTCATACCAACAACACCCCTTTTTAAGATGCGTCGTTGGGATACACAACACCAAATCAGTATTAGTATTAGACTTACGTACTGTTGCACACTCTAAATATATATAACTCAAAGGTGACTGACTGACATAGTGATCTATCAACGCACAGCCCAAACCACTGGACGGATCGGGCTGAAATTTGAAATGCAGGTAGATGTTATGACGTACGCATCCGCTAAGAAAGGATTTTGATTAATTCTACCCCCAAGGCGATAAAATAGGGGATGAATAAATAATCCCGACATTTTTGTTAAGTTAAATTACACGCGGACGAAGTCGCGGGCACAGCTAGTTATATATATGTGGGTACCTATTTGATAGATCCAGTGTGCAACATTATGTTTCTACTAAATATTCATGAGCTGTAGATAATCTTCAATGATTTTAACGCAACATGACTGGCTTTGGTCACGTTATGGGTGCGTTATGGGACCATTATCATAATGCATTTACGTCGCAATAAAAAGCCCTTGGCCTTCAATTGTTTAGCAATAAAATTATCTGTTGCCCATAAGGTCTTGTACTTAAATATGCCATTGAATTACTGTCAATCATCTCACTGTAATGATGACGTCGCTTTATTGAAGCCATTATCAATAGATATCTTTCCTTATAAGCCCTATTACAATCAGTTACTACACATAATTGTTTGGCAAGAACGCAAATGTAAGTTGGCGAAGTAAACAATCGGGTAAGTTATAAAAAAGTAATTTGCACTTAACTGAAATCGTTTACCCACATAAGTGTTTATATAAAAACAAAGCAGCTACGATCGTCCCAATTTAATATACTCTTTTGCTCAATGGAACAAATACTTAGTCAATAATTTTATTTATTCGTTTTATTATAATATTTTTAAAGACTCAATAGTCTACACGTCTAAAAAGTAAGTCTAATAAGTCTGCAAGCTAATATCAGATTTTGCACTAATAATACTAAACTACACACACTACACTACTAATACAAAATAATGGAAGTTTCTAAAGTGAAAAACAATGAATAATGAACATTAGAATAAATTAACTAAGAACAAAAGAAAAATAAATAAGTCGTCATAAATAAGGTGTAATAAGATTATAATAAGATTATAAGTGCCGTAGAGAACGTATTCCCTCAAAGCGAGGGGGATTTGATAATGTTCTACCACACTGGCCTAGCGATCATTGGCGAACCTCTCACGACTTACGAAAAACGTACAAGTTTCACCGCGATGTTTTTCCATCATTTGGCAAGTGATAAACTTTGTCAAACATAAAGGCATTTTAATTGCGTATCCCACTTACAGTAGGCATGTTGTTGTCTTCGGCGAACTCACCCCAAACATAAACAAAGATTACTTAGCACTTACATAAGCTGGAGACTGTACTTGACATCTAACTGGCATAGCCGGCTAACCGGTACTGGCGAGTGCTCAACTGCAACTAAAATAGTTTTATCTTTTCACCAATTTAAAAAAATTTCGTCTATCAGATTGCCGTGGAAGTTCTAAAAGTTGTCATGTTTGTTCACTTTAACATTTGCTGACACACCGCATTTATGAAGTATATTTATTTAGACATACTTATGGGGTTGTGACGGTAAAATAATTAATGGAATTTACTCAAAAAAATCCAGCATGCAGGCGTGTAAACTTGGTAGTCAGATTTAAGTAATGTACAGAACTATAAACCTGTGACGTCACCGCTGTTAATCAGCGTTAGTGCGACAGAGAAAGAGCGTAAACAATTACTCTCTACTAGAGCCACAGCATAAGGAACAGCACAGTAGAACCATAGATATGAGTAAAACTATGTGTAGAGAGGAAACATTAGACGGTGCTCGCAACGTTCATAAACCGAGCGGATACTCGAGACAGTTGTACGGATTTAATACAAACTCGCTCGCACACTTAAAGCTGCTGCTATTCCACGCTATGCTCTGCTAACTGTGAAATACTATATTTTCATCCTGAACTTATATACTTCAGTATAAAATTAATATTGTGAATATTCAAGGGCAACTTAAATCCTACTAATATTATAAATGTGAAAGTTTGTGAGTGTGGATGTATGTATGTATGTATGTATGTATGTTTGTTACTCCTTCACGCAAAAACTACTGAACGGATTTGGATGAAATTTGGAACACAGATAGTTTATAACCGGGATTAACATATAGGATACTTTTTATCGCGATAATCCCGAAATTTTTGTTCCGTTAAATACTACGTGGACGAAGTCGGGGGGCACAGCTAGTAATAAACATATTTTCAAGTTGAGTTGCCTTTCAGTTGATTGAGGTGATGATACAATATTATAATAAATAGTCGCGTCCACATCTACCGAGCAGCCGCGCCTGAGCAATCAGTTATAAAGTTCTACGGGGTTAGAGATCAAACTAATTGCTTAGACGCGGCAAATGAATCAGCCTCTCTTTTAAAGTGGTGACCACAAATATTAATTTTTTAATCAATTGTTAAACGCTACTATTGGATGGCAAAATAATTGTTTAGACGCGGCAAATGAATCAGTCTCTCATTTACAGTGCTGACCAAAATTTTTTTTTATTTATAAATTAAAGCAACTATTACCAAATGTTATTACTCTATCTGTCCGTATAATTATGCTTGGTGTATCAATGAAAAACAAACTCAAACTCAAAATTGTTTTATTCACGTAAGCCAATAAAGCATTTATGAATAGCCAGAATCTACCACCGATTCGGATAGCTGCTTCCACTGAGAAGATCCGACAAGAAACTCAATGGTTACTCTTTTCAATGAATTAAAGATGGTGTACATTCTCAGGAACAGCATGAAAAAATATGAGCAGGCAACACCATTGTCACTAAATAAGCAAGAGTAAATAATAATCAAATCTCACTCAGATTTAGGTATTTAAATAAAATGAGAAAGCTAGTCTAGTGGGGTGTGCATACCTACTCATACTTACATCGAATTAAACGTTTACTTACATCAAATTAAACGTGAAGACATACCACAAGCTTATCGTTTTCATCGCTTCGCATAGCTTCAAGTGAGTGAAGAGCGCCGTCGCACGTCTCACGCCGGATAACTTTACAACATACCCTCCAACACTTGAAACTTCGCCAGTTATGTTTCACTTACTACTGAGCCGAATTAAAGTTAACAGTTTGATGGAATATTCTGACGCTACACTTGACAGCTTTCAAAGTTAATCGATAAGCCGTTTTGGTTAGCTTATATGGACGGAACAGTTGAAAGCGTGAGAGAGAGAGAGGGCTTCAATTCACTATATTATTATGATTGATAACTCACTTATGTACCTATCTATACAAATAAATAAAATTGGAGTGTCTGTTTGTAATATCAAAATAACACCGTTTCACCAAATGCATATGAGTACTCTCATACGACGCGTGATACTCTGCAGCGGCGCCACCATGATAAAAAGTGACAAATCATAGTGGAAAAAAATGTACGATTAACGTATATAATGTACGTATATCGTATTTTAATGTACCTTTCCCAGGTACCGAGATAATTGACATTTTTAGTGGCGCCGCTGGGGAGTATGCTCTCCAGCGGCGCCACCTGGTTCTCATACTTATGAATGATATTGGCTGCTAAATTTTATTGGAAATAAATGTATCTATGCAGTCTACTATGTACATGTCAAAAAACATCAATATTATACAGTAGTTTAATTTATTTTGATCATTTATATTACCCTAAAAACGCCCGAACAGCTTAGGTTCACATACCTAGCACCGACAAAGCTAATGGTATTAGCAACTATATTCTATTGGAAATAAATGTTTGGACGCTAAATAAGAAGTACATGTTAAAAGATATAATTATTAGACGGTAGTTTATTTTTTTTCATTTATTTAAAGTTGTCCTAAAAATGGCCGTTTACAGTTGATATTCACATGCCTGGTACTTACAAAGAATTATGGCTTAGCAACTATATTCTATTGAATATATATATACGAATCCTGTATATTATTTATAAGTTACAAATTATCATTATAAGACGATTGATTAATTTATTTCAATTAATTATTTTTACCTTAAAACTCCCGTATACGGGTGAGGTTCACATACCTAGCACCGACAAAGCTAATCGTATTAGTAACTATATTCTATTGGAAATCAATGTTTGAACGCTATATGAGAAGTACATGTTAAAACATATAATTATAAGACAGCACTTTATTTTATTTTATTAAATTTAAAGCTACTTTGAAAACGCCCGTTTATAGCTGAGGTGCGCCGCGCCGCCGTTCGTCCTGTGACTCTGGCGAAGATTATAAAAAAATATTATGAAATTTATTATTTAAAATTAAAAGACAGCTTTTACATTATGACGATGTGAACAACGCACTCGCTACAGTTGTAGATTGGTTCAATGTAAATAATCTTCTACTTAATGAGAATAAAACGAAATATATAAAGTTCTCAACGCCAAATGTGAGACAAGTAGGAACCAATATACGACTAAATGGAGCAGAATTGGACCTTGTGGAGAAAACTGTCTTTCTAGGGATCTCTATAGATGCAAAATTGCAATGGGGTCCTCATATCAAAAAATTGTCGGGTAAACTCAGCAGTGCGGCATATGCTGTTAAAAAAATCAGGCACTTAACCGACGTTGAAACAGCTAGAATTGTTTATTTTAGTTATTTCCATAGCGTTATGTCATATGGCATACTGCTCTGGAGATGCTCTGCTGACTTAAACTCCATTTTTGTTCTGCAGAAAAGAGCTATACGAGCTATTTACAATCTAGCTCCAAGAATCTCCCTCAGAGAAAAATTTAAAGAAATAAATATTCTAACTGTTGTGTCACAATTTATCTATGAAAATCTCATGTACGTTAAAAAAAATGCTAATAATTTGGAGAAAAGGAGCGACGCTCATTCTATTAATACAAGTAATAAGCACAAGCTATCCGTACATGTAACTCGTCTCCACAGAATAAGTCATTTTTTTATGGGACAATGTATACGTTTTTACAATAAGCTTCCCAATGAAATCCGAGATAAATCTCGTAGGTAAACCTATCAGTAAGTTTAAAACCCTAATTAAAACTAAACTCAGTGCAAAGGGTTATTACAAAATCTCGGATTATTTGGATGATAAATCAGCTTGGGAGTAAGCAGCTCAAATCTCGACAGTCAATAATAATGTCAAAGCGTAGCGTGTATTGCCCTACTAGTCCGAATTATTTGTGTAATTCTTGTTAACATCAAAAGGCAACACACTGGAGCTATTATAATATTTATGTTAATATCTACTACCCTTTGTAATTATTGAATATAAGCAACTGGCGATTAAAAAAAATATATGACATGTAAAAAGACAAGCCCGCTGAGTTTCTTGCCGGATCTTCTCAGTCGAGGTCGCGTTCCGATCCGGTTGTAGATATAAGAAAAAAAAATATGTAAAATTGATAATTTGTGAGTGCCCCCGTAGGCCTAAACAAAATAAACGATTTGAATTGAATAATGATAATTTGTAACTTATAAATAACATACAGGATTCGTATATATATATTCAATAGAATATAGTTGCTAAACCATAATACTTTGTTCGTACCAGGCATGTGAACCTCAGCTGTATACGACCATTTTTAGGGGAACATTAAATTAATGAAAAAAATAAACTGCTGTCTTATAATTATATATTTTAACATGTACTTCTCATATAGCGTTCAAACATTGATTTCCAATAGAATATAGTTACTAATACGATTAGCTTTGTCGGTGCTAGGTATGTGAACCTCACCCGTATACGGGAGTTTTAAGGTAAAAATAATTAATTGAAATAAATTAATCAATCGTCTTATAATGATAATTTGTAACTTATAAATAATATACAGGATTCGTATATATATATTCAATAGAATATAGTTGCTAAGCCATAATACTTTGTAAGTACCAGGCATGTGAATATCAACTGTAAACGGCCATTTTTAGGACAACTTTAAATAAATGAAAAAAAATAAACTACCGTCTAATAATTATATCTTTTAACATGTACTTCTTATTTAGCGTCCAAACATTTATTTCCAATAGAATATAGTTGCTAATACCATTAGCTTTGTCGGTGCTAGGTATGTGAACCTAAGCTGTTCGGGCGTTTTTAGGGTAATATAAATGATCAAAATAAATTAAACTACTGTATAATATTGATGTTTTTTGACATGTACATAGTAGACTGCATAGGTACATTTATTTCCAATAAAATTTAGCAGCCAATATCATTCATAAGTATGAGAACCAGGTGGCGCCGCTGGAGAGCATACTCCCCAGCGGCGCCACTAAAAATGTCAATTATCTCGGTACCTGGGAAAGGTACATTAAAATACGATATACGTACATTATATACGTTAATCGTACATTTTTTCCCACTATGATTTGTCACTTTTTATCATGGTGGCGCCGCTGCAGAGTATCACGCCATACGACACCTACAGCAAAAACGCGATTTAAATTTTTTGTCTGTCTGTCTGTGTGTTTGTTCCGGGTAATCTCCGAAACGGCTGGACCGATTTTGACGGGACTTTCACTGGCAGATAGCTGATGTTATAGGGAGTAACTTAGACTAATTTCATTTTAGAAAAACAAAATATTAAAAATGGGTCATGCCGCGCGGGCTTAGAACGCGGGAGCGGGCGTTTTTGTTAAGTTAAATTCCTCGCGGACGAAGTCGCGGGCTCAGCTAGTGGGTTATAAAATCGAATTTCTAAAGCTGGTATTAATAAATCACTCTCTCTGGCCCTAAAATGCCCTCATTACTTTAAACCTCAAAGGAAAAAATAAGACAGACGAAGCTTATAAAACAATATTAATAAAAAAATAAAAAGTACATGAGGAAATTTAAAAAAAGAATACGGGATTGATGCTATTTCATATTGCTTTTGCTGGCTTTACTCAATAGTTTATTACAATCCATCTATGTTATTATTTTCGTCTGAGCTTTAAACCTGGATTGTTCTTTAACATTATTTAATTTAGTCTAAAAACTTTTTTCTTGACAGTACAATCTGCGCGTGAGCGTTTGAAGGTCACATCCAACTGTGCAATGCAGCACGATCACGACCCAAACATTGCCTACTGACGAAATGACGTAACTACACAACAAAACATACGCCAGACATAGCACCTTATTACAAGCGTGTAAAGTTCTCAATCAAATTGTTTTTCACTCGATGTTAAGTAAAGATAAGTTTAAATGATACGTTACTTAAGTAATTATGCGCCTGATTCATGTGTTTGGTATTAAATAGAAGTTTTTGATGGGGATATTAATGTTAATTAACAGGTGTTCATGTGCGTTGGCAGCGGTGTATAAACTTATGGCAGAAATTTTAATCATAAGTGGTGGAAAAATTTATGCGGAAAAGTACAGCTGAAGCGTAATTCACACCGTAGAAACATCAATACTTTTCCATAGATTAATTTTGATTGTTATTGTCTTTTCGGGTGCTGAATATTCAGCTGGTATCTACGGCAACGATGCGATCGTATATTTATCGAAGCGTCTTTACCACGGCCAAGCAGAAGCGATACGAAAATAAATGGATTATTTTATTAAATAAGGTGGATGTTTTTTTACGATTCTTTTATTTATTAATAACTAACGTTACGGTTTCCCACACAAAATGACCACAAATTTATAAAAAAAGTCGCCCGAATGCTGACGAACACGGCGGTGACCGTCTTGAACACATGATTGCTATTTAGTATCGCTGACATACGTCAATTCCATCTTGGTAAGTACGTTGTTTTATCTACGTTCTACGTTTTCTAGGAAAATAAAGAGATAATAGACTTTAGCATCGTAATGTCAATTTGTTTTTACCGCAGTCGCCGGCCACCGGAAAGATGAGTTAGGAAGTAATTAAAAATCCTCGCGCGGAAGTAAACCAGAGTTTTACTTTGCGGCTAGAGCTAACTGGATTCAAGGATAACTTTGTTACTGGGAACTATATTTAACTGGATTTTCAAGGGGTATTTTGTATACCCTAATTAAAACTAAACTCACTGCAAAGGGTTATTACAAAATCTCGGATTATTTGGATGATAAAACAGCTTGGGACTAAGCAGCTCAAATCTCGACAGTCAATAATAATGTCAAAGCGTAGCGTGTCTTGCCCTACTAGTCCGAATTATTTGTATAATTCTTGATAACATCAAAAGGCAACACACTGGAGCTATTTTAATATTTAAGTACTACCCTTTGTAATTATTGAAAATAAGCAACTGGCGATAAAAAAAAAAAAAACATGACATGTAAAAAGACAAGCCCGCTGAGTTTCTTGCCGGATCTTCTCAGTCGAGGTCGCGTTCCGATCCGGTTGTAGATATAAGGAAAAAAATATGTAAATTGACAATTTGTAAGTGCCCCCGTAGGCCTAAACAAAATAAATGATTTGAATTGAATTGAATACAATTATTAAAGTACAACGAAATTGTTGAAATGACATTAGAAATAATGTGAAAAGTTAAGCAAACTAAGCCTATTCCTTAAAAAAATCTACGAGACAAATTAAGAGCCTCCGTTTTTGGAGTCGGTTATTGAAAAGTCGCGCATGATCTTCAGAAGCTACGAAAGACATTTTACATTATTGGGGAGACTACATGGATGTCTATTGTATACGTCCTTTGGTCTGTGGAATGTATGCTAACTTATTACCTAGTTCTGAACGTGGACTACGTCTCGATAGGAAAAGGAAGTCGTTCTGACCTCGCCGGTGTTTTACTTTCGAATTTTTGACTCATAACATTTTAGATTGTAAAGAAAGAATACTAAGTAGGTAGTTGAACAGAATCGGTAACAATATTTGACGCTTTTACACAGTAAGATCGAGACCCTAATCTAGTTAAAATTTATGGCGCTTTATCGATTGAATGACGTCTCAGCCAACTAAACGCGTAAAATCCTGTGTAGACTTTATGGAATTCTTGAATGTAATACTGGAGACCAAAAGGAACAGTACCAAATATCATGTAGATATGGTCCTGACAGTTTTGGAGAAATCTTGATCAAAAGAACACACCAACTCTATGGTCCCAAACTAAGCAGCGCTTGTACTATGGGTACCGTACAATGCACCGCGGGCGAAAAGGACCATTTCTGAAATTCGCCACGGCGGGAATCGAACCCGGAACCACCATGTGCAGTGAGTCGAGTGGCCTACGCTCGAACCACTGCGCCAAGCGGTCATCGTTTTGGGAGGTCTCCTTTGTATAAAATTATAATTCTTAAGAGTTCAGTTATTAGATAAGCGAACGCTTCCAGCGAATAATATTCAATATTGTGCGCATACAAAGTATTAAACTATACATTTACTATTTATAGAGGTCTTAAAATAATTATGAGCCCGCTAATTGGCCCTATAATTATCCCCTAAATTGGGGTCGAGTATTTAGGAAGGTTAGCGAAATCTTTACAAATTACACCGACCCGGTAAGGTCAGCCTTACCTTGTAACAATCATTGTATAGTCAGCAGAACTTCTGAGATAAGGATATGAAGTTATCAGAAAGTCGTTTTTGAATTTATTCAATGTACTTTGTAGAGAGCAAATATATGGTTTCCTTCGTGATTGAAATACTACTCACAGAGCTATAGATACATACATAACACATTTGCTTACAGAGATGTAAGTACTTTATTATTAATAATAATAATAAATATCGCCAGACTGACACACCTACTGTATGGTTCCAAACTAAGCAACGCTTGTTCTCTGGGTACTGTACAATGGACTGGGGGCTATCCCTGTGACACCTAGACTGGGCAAATTACAAAAAGGCCATTTACGAAATTTGCCCCGTCGGGAATCGTACCCACAACGGTGGTTGCGGTGATGTGGTGATGTGGTGTTAGCCGAGCGGCCTATACGCTCGAACCACTGCGTCAACCGGTCGTTCAGATGATTTTCAATATATATGGATTATTTATGTACATGACGATATCTGTTATAAGGTAATGGAACTATGAAACTATTTATAACGCATATTCTCTTTGTATGGTAGAAAACAAAACGAAGCGGGTTGTCCTTCCAACAGTACTACGTCTTGTGCATCCAATTTCAACTCACGCGATCTCGTGTTATTTGTCCGACGTTGCATAATTTATCTTAATTCTCTTCATCTGATGATCTACTGACCTTATTGTGTGCTGTGGACTTGTCTTTAATTAATAATATTAGCTTGAAAAACACGATAGCTCCGTGGGAAAATCGCAATCATTGTTGGATGCTAAATATCTACAATCACTGTAGGGTCTTATTAATTCTAGTAGGTATTCACCAGCGGTCACGTCGGCGTTGATTTTGAGAATATATAAAATTACATTAGAATCAGTTCAGCCGTCAACGTTCAACGAAAAAACACTTGTTCAGAGTTGTTTCAAAAATATATAGAACATCCAATTTCAATTGGAGTTAGGTTCAACAGAAGACAAAAGATGAGTCAGTCGGTCGTATAAAATTAGAATAAAACCAGTGTACCGGGTCAAAGCACCAGAGAAATCGATGTTCTACCGGCATGACGTAATTAACTCGTCTCCAGGCAACGGAAACTGTAAACGTTGACCCGGCTGCAAGTGAAAAATAAAACTCTTTAATTAACATCTTTCTGTTCTTTTTATTATGACTCCCATCAGGATATGCTATAAAAGGGATGTAGCTATTACAGAGAGTAGGGCTGGTATTTATAAAACAACCTCAAGTCTGAGAACGGTCAAATGTTAATGTACTTAAATCCACAATCTATATTTAATCCTGTATTTTTTTCTGTATGATATATTGGTTATAATACGAGTAATACTCTTTTTCATTGTCCTGTATGACCTTGTAATGATTGGAGTAGGTACGCTTTTGACATGTCGTTTTGTACTGAAATAACAGTTCGAAGATCGCTTTCAGACTTGATAACGATTTATTAGTTACCTTGCCTAGGATTAACGAAAGCGAATGTCGCTCGAATGATCCTTGAAAGAAGTCAAAGATTGAGACTACAGAATTGAGTGGTCTAGCGGGGCGTAAATGCGGGAAAGAGATTGAAAAAGGTACCCACTGAAGATTTGACCATCATCATCACCTTGCCCTTATCCCACACTAGGTGGGGTCGGCGCAGCATGTTCTCTTCTTCCATTCGAGCCTATCATCCGTCATCTCTGCACTCACTCCCTTTTCGCTCATACCCTCTTCCACGCAGTTCATCCACGTCTTTTTAGGACGTCCCCTACCCCGACTACCGCTCACTCTCATACCCATCGTCCTTTTGACCGCATGCTCATCCTCTCTTCGCATAACATGTCCATACCACGCTAACCTTCCGCTTTTTATTTTCTCTGTCACCGGCGCTACTTTCAGGCTTCCCCTTATATATAGAACCCACTGAAGATTTGATGAAAATTTATTTTTGTTTTGATGAACAGTAAATAGCAGTTTCTTCTTCACGCTGTTTCTTCTCCATGAAGTTATGAAACCATGTGAAAAAGCCGTTACTAGGTAACTAGATTTCACTTATTCCAGTGCTTTTTAATTCTGCATATCTGCATAATTTTATACATCCTAAGGCTATAAAAATGTCGCAGACGGGTAATTCAAACACTTGCAGTGGCCGTATTTCCACTTCCCATACCATGGTTGCCATGGAAACGGCACTGTAAACAGACCCCCCAACCTTCGGTAGGCAGTGGAAAAAAAAAGATTAATTGCATTATTGGCAACGCGGCTTGAATTCTTGCGTAGGGTTGAACAATTATTATGAAGGAATGCTTTGGAATGCTCGGCCGAGTCGCTTGCGTTGTTTTTTTTTTTTTAGTAACTATAGAACAGGATCTAGCATTTAATGTGTAGAGCCTTGCTTAAGCCAATTGACTAGAACTCGTATACGGACTAGATTGACTAGTCCGTATACGAGTATATACGACCAAAAGTTGTAACGACACTTTTTGCTATAGTTGTAAGCCGTGCGGCGTGCTCGTGTTTCTCTGTCTGTCTCTCTCTCTCTCTTATAGAAAGCAAGCCAGTTATTTTCATTTCGTCTTTCTATTTCACATTGAACAGTGTGGCGTCGCGACGATTATTTTTGTTGAGTGCTTATACAGGTTTTTTGTACATAATAAATAATAAAAAATAGTAACAATAATGAATCCTGACAGTGTTTCTGCACAAGTTCCGGATATTGCAACTTCGTTCCATCCGGGTGTTCCTTGACACCTCTCAAGTTTTTTTATAGCTGTATTTCGTCCGATGAGTAAGGGAGTCGTAAGCCCAACCCCCTCCCTTGCCCATCATGTTAACAACGTGCCAGCAATGTCTTTGGTATTGCAAGCATCATTCCGCACGGTATAGGCGGG
This sequence comes from Notodonta ziczac, assembly GCA_918843915.1. Taxonomy (NCBI): domain Eukaryota; kingdom Metazoa; phylum Arthropoda; class Insecta; order Lepidoptera; family Notodontidae; genus Notodonta; species Notodonta ziczac. Next base: position 1,075,237 of record OU974053.1, read on the forward strand.
ACATACACTTCTTTACCCATGAAGGCCTATTTATAAAAAGCAATCATTTTTATTTCCCCTTCGTTTTCAATCAAAAATCGTTTACTGAACGCGTTTAATCCATCATTCCAATCGGATAAATTAATCTAGCCCATTCTAACAGCGTGCGAAAACAATCCGGGCTCAACGCAAATACACCGATTTAGTTTGGGCGTTAAACGCATGTGCTCACTGAACGACAAAATTTAAAATGAAATAACCTAATGGCAAACAATATATAAAGTAGCCCTTTTGACGTCCCACTCCTGGGCACGGGTCTCCCCTCAACACGAGGGGGATTCAGGCCATAATCCACCACGCTGGCCCATTGCTGGTTGGCGGATTTCACATGTCTTTCGAAAATTGGTTAGATCTTCTAAGACATGCAGGTTTCCTCACGATGTTTTCCTTCACCGTAAGCAAGTGATAATCATATAGAAATTATGATTCGCACAACAATTTCGAAAAACTTGAGGTGTGAGCCGGGGTTTGAACCCTGGACCTGGTGCCCGCAAGCCGCGTGCTTAACCAATCGGCTATCACCGCCATGGATGCACTAAAAAGCTAGATATAACTAGGGACCTTATAATTTCTTTTATTTACAGTCGGTGCTAGTTCAAGTAAGAAGGTGTAGGTAGGTGCCTAAGAAGTTGTCCTAATGTAGTGTAAAAATAGTGGCACCGAGTCCAAATGAATTTGATTAAAAATTTTATACGAAAAATCTGGAAGGACATCCTTTTAAATCCAAAAATATTTTTCAAGTTGGTTTCTCAAAGACGGAGTTCTGAAGTAGCAAACATTAAAAAAATACACACAAATTAAGAACCTCCTCCTTTTAGAAGTCGGTTAAAATGTTAAACAGAACCAACTCACGGTGCGCTTGATGTTACGCAGTTCCTGTAGCCTATACAAAGTGAAACATAATGGGTATACTTTTTTTCAAAACTTAACTTAGTAATTCTTAAACCATCAGCTTTGGAGGGAACTTAAAAACAAAAGGTGTTTTCGGACTACAGCTGTTGACCGATTTCGCAAGTCTGCAAAACCTTTAGTACTTCAACTGTCCCACAAAGCCGATAGTTTGAGATTTACAAAGTTAAGTTGCAAAAAAATAGTATACCCTTTTTGTTTCACCTAGTAGATGCATGCAACACCGAAGGGATTGTTTGCACGCTGCTGACCTGAAAGGGAGTAGGACAAAGGCTGGGTTGGGCTTTCGGCTTTCTCGCTTATCATACGAAATGGGGATTTAATAGCTATTTAAGCTGATCTTCTGTGAGAGAGTGGTGCTACCCTGTTCGAGCCAGCGCGTGTATGAGCTGTAGTCAATTAACACAGCTTAGCTCCACATCAGGGTTGCCAGACCGTACGATAATTATGAGGCGTACGATATTTTGGCCATCGGTACGATGTGCGGTAACGGTTAGCTTAATTCAGCAAATCGCACGATAATTTGAACAACGTTTAAAGCAAAACATATTTTGTCATCTGGACAAGTTAAACAACAACGAGTTTAACTTTGCGTCCCTCACTCGTATGCATACCCATGTTTGTTATGGGCGTTTGTTTGTCAGGCCAGAAAACCTGTAGGCAGCTCTAATACTTAAGTTAAGAGCCATTTATTATTACAACTTTGGATCTGGCAATACTGCTCCACATGCAGCATCTGAGGCACTGAACATTATACTATTTGGACTATAGTTTTAAGATGTTGTTATAGGTTGGCTAGACAGGCAATATTGAGCATGATTTCTATAGAAGTTACTAGCGGCCCGCCCCGGCTTCGCACGGGTACATTACGGTTACATTATTGGAGATATAGTAAGGATCCCTATTTTTTTATTAAATTATAATAATATAGCCTATGCCACCCGGCGATAGTGTAGCTTCCCAACAGTGAAATATCCTTTCAAATCGGTTCAGTAGTTTCGGAGCCTATTCAATGCAAACAAACAATCCAATCTTTCTTTTTTAGAATATTAGTATAGATTAACTAAACACTATCGTTCTAAGCCCTCATCATTTTATAAAAGTTGCAAGAGGTGGCTCAGTGGCCATTCAAAATATTTATCGACCAGTGACAACATGGCTTTATCCATCACGTTAGAGCAGTAAATAAAACACTCGTAAATTGATTAAATGTTCACCAGCGGCTCGGACGTGTCGACGAGCTTATAGACGGGATCGGCTCATAATCTCTCGATGATAAGCGGCTATCTCACATCACAGATTCGAAGATCTCGTGAAATTATATTCTAAAATCGGTTTTATATAGAGGCACTAGAGGCCTACATTACGGCCAATGATAAGTGATACGAAATGTAAACGAGTTGCACTTGAACAGTGAAGGCGCCTGTCTAGACCGCGAAATTCAAAATTTTCGAGTATTTTTATAGTTTACTAGCTGTGCCCACGGACTTCGTCCGCGTAGTATTTAACGTAACAAAAATGTCGGGATTATCGGGATAAAAACTATCCTATATGTTAATCCCGGTTATAAACTATCTGTGTTCCAAATTTCATCCAAATCCGTTCAGTAGTTTTTGCGTGAAGGAGTAACAAACATACATACATCCACACTCACAAACTTTCACATTTATAATATTAGTAGGATCAAAAATCTGAAATCATTTAAGACAACATTTTGTGATTTGCGACAAACACTGTATGCAGTGCGTTTATTAATACATTTATTTTACTCTAAATATTATCACGGTAGTTATTATGATACTAGTTAATCACTAAATATATAAAAATTTCCAGATTATCTGGATAGCTTAGATAGATTTTATAGTCGCGAACTACAAAATGTGCCTTTTATTATTGTCAGATTTTGAACATTTTCTAAAAAACTTCAAAAAATTTTAACTTCGCGAGCTAGATGGGCGCTTTAGCCTTAAGTATGTATTAGTGGGTCGTGGCATAGACTGTATCCGATTATTTTCGGACTTGTTAGCTTTGTTTCGGGAAAAAATGCATATTATTAGGGTCCCTGACACTTATGACGGACAGACTCTTGACTAACAGAGTTCGGTCATGTTAGCCTTTCTATAATCGATAAACTTATTTGATTTTGAATTTTTGATGTTGACAATCTGAGGGTGAGTGCCTCTTAAATCATTTTACACTGGATTTCCGTAAAGTAACACCTGAGTCAATCATTTATCTTTGTGTTATCATTTCCTTAAGTATACAATTCAGCATAATATTGAAAGAAGAAAGAAGATCAAATACGTCTCCGCACAATCGTTCGTGCCGGGACACGTGAACAATAACTCTGAACATCCGGTCCAATTTCAACAAACAAGTAGATATATTATTATACTAAGGAAACATTAAAACTGTATGTTTATATTCTGTCTCACCTCATCAGTCAAGTTGTATAAACACCTGATCATCTTAAATGTAAATCTCTTCCGTTGGCAAAAAGTTAAACAAAATCATGTATCATGTCCGTATTACCAACCTACTTACCAAGGTATGGTGTAATGTTTTGTTTTAATCTTTAACCCTCCACAGTGATAAGTAGAATACTATTTATAAATTCAATAAATTCAATATTTGTACTATTTACGTATTAATAATTCATATTTCTATAGCATTATAACTGCCTTACAGTGAAGGAAAACATCGTGAGGAAACCTGCATGTCTTAGAAAAATCTAACCAATGTTCGAAAGACATGTGCAATCCGCCAACCCGCACTGGGCCAGCGTGGTGGATTACGGCCTAAATCCCCTCGTAGCTAGGGGAGGCCCGTGCCCAGGAGTGGGACTTCAAAATGGCTACATTATACCATTATTTACTATTTACGTATTCAATATTAATGTCATAATTTCAAAATAATTGAATTTTAGGACTGCTAAGGCTACTAGCCAAATGCAATCTAAAATCAGTGGTCGCAGACGTCGTTTGTCTGGCACTAGACTGAGTACACTGAGTCTCCGCGTAACGGCCGCGATACGTCTGTACCTTTCATAACTCATGCAGAAGGGTCTCTACAACGCACGATATAATGGTGGGCATAGATGGACGATATCTTTTTACATGTAAACATTGAACAATTTAGTTTTTTTTTCAAAGATTACTAGCAATGTGTGTTTATCACATTACTAGTATTCCCTTTAGCCCCTCCAACTAAACTAATGCTTGTGCTAGGAGTGGGCTCACGTCAATAGTTTAATGGCCAGGATGGGGATCGAACCCGGAACCTCTCAGCTACGAGGACGGCCCCTCTAACCACTAGGCTATTGACGCTTCAAATGATTGCATATACAGATTACATAATCTCCAAATACATTGTATAAAACACACTGCTATGCGCGTCTGTCTGTTTGTCCCCTTCGTTGTTTTTAATCCCCGGCGAAAAAGAGGAATGTTATAAGTTTTACATGTGTATCTGTGTGTCTGTCTGTGTCATCGTAGCGCACAAGCGGATGAACCGATCTTAATTTTGTTTTTTGTGTTAGAAAGGTATTCTGATCGAGAATGTTCTTAGCTTTGTTTTATGAAAATCGGTTCAGCCGTTAGAAAATTATCAGCTCTTTTGTAGTTTAAAAGTCTTATGCATCCACTATCGTTGAGAGAATTTCTCCCGAAAAGTTTATATTTATTCTATGAGACTAAGAATCCCCGAAATCGCTATTCTGCACCCACCATTACCACAATTTGTGACCTAAAGGCGCGCCGTTGCGTACTTCAACATGAGTTTTTTATACGCAAATATCTTTTGAATTCGCCCAAATGTGTTCAACGCACAAAAGAAAACTTACGGAGTGGAAAAGTATTATACATCTCTCTCTTATTGTAGGTACATCTCGTTAAAAATTCGAGAATTCACGTCCACACGGACGTTAAGGGATGTTTTCGAATTGTTTGAAGTACTTTTGTGGATCTTTATCTTAATATATATAACTCAAAGGTGACTGACTGACTGACTGACTGACATAGTGATCTATCAACGCACAGCCCAAACCACTGGACGGATCGGGCTGAAATTTGGCATGCAGGTAGATGTTATGTCGTAGGCATCCGCTAAGAAAGGATTTTGATTAATTCTACCCCCAAGGGGATACAATAGGGGATGAGTAATCCCGAAATTTTTGTTAAGTTAAATTACACGCGGACGAAGTCGCGGGCACAGCTAGTAAAGGATATAAGTCCTTGATCTGTCGGTTGGAACCACAAGCTAATGAGAGTTTGGCGAGACACAGACAAGACAATGATAAGACGGTGAAAGAGCCAAGCTGTAGCCAAAGAGCAGCTTATACACGGACCAGGGTAGTACCCACGCTCACAGAAGATAGTCGTATAGTAGTTATTATATCCTCGTTTCGTATGATGAGTGAGAGAGACAGAAGCACAACCCTTGATTCCCCTTCCATTCCCCTTCAGATCGGCCATGTGCGAGCAATGCCTTTTGTATCACAAGCATCCATTAAGCTACGGTAACTGCTTAATAACAGGCGGGTCGTACGATTGCCTGCCGACTTGATTATAAAAAAAAACTTCCAATAAATAATTTTAAAAATCTATAAGTTACTAGGAAGTACGAACAAATGTGGTCGTAGTTTTCTCTAGATGTACCTTTAAAAAAAAAAATAGCCCTTTTGACGTCCCACTCCTGGGCACGGGCCTCCCCTCAATATGAGGGGGATTCAGGCCATAATCCAGCACGCTGGCCCAGTGCGGGTTGGCGGATTTCACATGTCTTTCGAAAATTGGTTAGATCTTCTAAGACATGCATTTCCTCACGATGTTTTCCTTTACCGTATGTTCCTTTATTCCTATTTATTTATTTCCTCCACAATATTCGTGAAAGGTCACTCCGCAAGTTTTCTACATTTTCATGAATGTTACAGCAAATCACAATAAGGCCAGCGCTGCGCATTGTGCGGCAGCTGTGGGCCAGTAAGGCCTACAATTTCCTACAGGGCCCGCCACCGAATAGCTCATTTCCGAGCCGCTCCGTCGATGTGAACGATCGACACTACGGACACCACGGAATCAGATTTATGGAGACAGTCTCTGCAATTTAAAAAGTAACAAATTGGACAATTGTCCACCATGATAAATTGTATCCCCTGAATCTTACTGGCTATGAGGGGACGCTCCTGCCCAGCGGCGAGACATTAAAGGGCTTATTATTACTATTTAAAGACATTGTGGTGTGACCTAAAGTCATTCAGCTCACTGTCTTGTGTTGCCATAAGGAAAATTTGAGTGCGGAGCTAATTTCGTAAATGGCCTTTTCGTAATTTGCCTTAGTCTCAGTATTACTACAATCGCCCCCAGTCATTTAATTTATTATTATTCAAGTAACTTCATTTTATATTATAGGATTATAAATAAATAAATATCGCCAAACTGACACATCAACTATATGGTCCTAAACTAAGCAACGCCTGTACTATGGGTACCGTACAATATACTGGGGCGATCCCAGTGACACCCAGACTGGGGCAAATTTCTAAAAGGCCATTTTAGAAATTTACCCTAGCGGGAATCGAACCCACAACCAGCATGCGCAGTGAGCCGAGCGGCCTACGCTCGAGCTCGAACCACTGCGCCAAGCGGTCGTCAAATGTCGGTCGATTGATGTGTTTGTTTATTGTGAAGTCCCAATTTTTATACTAGAAAGTGTGCGGACTGCAGCAAACGTCGCCCTGTTCTTATATTGGGGGGACAATAGGCAATTTATTGGTTCGCAAGTAGCGTGTAGGTACTCTTTACGTTACTTTCTTTGTAAGAAAGTAGTTATCAATTTTCCACTTTCTTCGTCGCCCACATTTGAATTTACTTTTTGAAGATTGAACTTTATTCTTATGTCATAAGAAAATAAATTCTATTGTATATTTTTTGTATGCATAAGTCAGCTTCAGGATCGATGACTAAAGTAACTTTAATACAACTAATGATCTCCGGAGAAGCAAGTTTTCTACTCCAATCATAGTAGTGAACTATATTTAAAGCAACGACCAATTCATATTCATTGGCCCCTTACCTACAATACACACGGAAGCATGAAAGAACATGTAAGTACTTACACCTATTCCAGTTATAATTTCATTGTGTTTCATCTATACATTGTATCAGTACTCAGAACTTACGATTCCAAGTAACATTACTTCGTTTTCACACAGTTGACAGTACTCCCGACTGGAACATCTAAAACGCCTACAAAATATCTCATAGCAACATTTTCCAAGAAAAACGCCACCAACATAATACGTTTTGCTAAAAAAAAATTCACAGGCGTTCCGAAGTTCCTTTACGATTCAGTACATTTCCTACGATCACGCTAGAACTGGACCTAATGCTGCAATAAACTGTTAGCTCAGCCGACCCCCGTCGCTTGGTATATTAAATTCCCGGGCTGACCTGTCGCAGGACTTGCTATATTGCTTTAAGAAGTACTCTTAGCTCCTAGAAGGAGGTCCTAGGATATTGAAATACTAACATTGTTTATTATATTAAAAACGAGAGACTTATTATTTATTCAAAGAGCCGTGCCGTAGCCAGCCATACCCGTATTATTACAAAGTACATCAAATCATTCTAAGATGATCTGTCCGCCGTTATTGTATCGATGTCGTTATCGACTAATGTGTGAAAGCCCTTGGGTATTTACTTAACCTATTGGAGAACAAACTATATAGTTTTCGGTGAATTTCAAGAAACGGGTTTTTATCAAAATAATTATCGTATTTTCAGAATGCAGGCCTACGGACCTAAGTTAAGACTATTCATAAGGTAACAGTGTTATATATCTATCTAACAGTGCGTTTGTTCATTGCTATTGTTGTTTAATCCTTTTTGAAGGTATAAGGTATATACTAAACTATTCCCGACCATAAAGGAAGCCGACAATAGATCCGCATTAACTAACAGTTCAGCTAAAACTAGGATTAGCGACGCTAAGCGGAAGGTTTACGTATATAATAGACACACAGCTAGTACAGCTGTGCCCGCGACTTCATATGCGTGGAATTTAACTTAACTAAAATTTAATTTAACAAAAACGTTCGGTGAGTCCGCAGATTTTACGAAAAATTCATAATTGTGTTAATACAGAAATACCTATGCTGAGTTTAATCTAATTGTTTTAAAGTCCCTTTAAAATCGGTCCAGCCGTTCCGAAGATTATCCGGAACAAACATAGGTACAGTTAGACAGACAGACAATTTTTTTTAAACGCGTTGTTGTTATATGTACCCTATTTACTTCCATATGCATTTAGTGAATAGATGTTATTTTGATGTTACAAACAGATACTCCATATATTTGTATAAATAAACACAATATATCTTATTGTATACTCCGCGTCCGCGGTTCAAAGCGATGGAGCCAACGTTTTGTACCGCGATGATAGCCTTTATATTTATAAGGTACCTTATTTGTTATGAAACCTTTTAAGAAAGGGCCCTTTGTTTACATATTAAACATAGATTTATGTGGATATTTAGTTGCATTCTTTTATTTTCGTATTGAAAATAATCCACTTACCTATCTACGACTGATTACTGAAACCACCCAACTCTTTAAGTTTTACTTAGGCTAGTATTACTTAATCTATTTTAAGACTGAGAGTGATCTTAGATACACGTTTGACATTTAATTTTGTACTGGGATGACATAAGAATAACATTTCCAAGATCACTCTTTATTAATCAAGCCTAAGTATGCTGTGTTCAATATCCAACTCATAAATGTATATTTTCATTAATTTAATGTCGTATGGTTGGCTTCGTATGAATGGCCTCCGACATAGCTTAACGAATGTGATAGCCGGGACCGACAGCTTAACGTGCCCTCCGAAGCAGCCATGGAAGCGTTTAGCTGTAAATTCCCCTAGCGGTCACCCATCTAGGTGAAAAACATACCTACTAATAATAATAAAAATACCTTTAAAAATTGTGGTTTCAAAAATAAGTTTTAAATTATCACCCATTATTTGTTTCAATAAACCTTTGTTTATCACAATGGGTACATCTGAATGCTCAAGGTATTACCATAATGAATATATTAAAGGATCGGGCGGGACTTATAGGGAAACAACTAGTATGCATACTTATAGATCTATATTTTTCATAGATTTCCGAAGCGAATATTTATAAAAGGTCTTTATTATTTAATCAGAGTAATTAGTATTATCCCATATTCTCTACATTTCTCTATGGTTTGTGTTACCACCTGGGCCTACGCCGAAGGCCTACGCCGAAGAGGCGACTTCTACAAAACCCTAACAACTATGTAGTATGTAAATTTACGTTACCCTAAGACATGTAGTAGAGGAAATAAAGGTTATTTTATTTTTATTTAATTCAATTCAAATCGTTTATTTTGTTTAGGCCTACGGGGGCACTTACAAATTGTCAATTTTACATTTCTTTTCTTATATCTACAACCGGATCGGAACGCGACCTCCACTGAGATTATAATTAGTTCCAAGTTCAGTAGGTACCTATGCGTCTTATTCAAGAACTAATAAATGATGTGCAGATGTCAGTAAAAGAAAACTAAAGACAAACAGGCACGTTCAAAAAGCAATAAATTGTGTTGTCAAAATGTTGACTCGGGGGTGGCAACAAGGAGAGAATGTCAATGTTAGGAGAGGGTGCAATGCAGGCGCTGGAGCGGACCAAATACATTCGCTTTCTACATTCGCCCGTACTAATAAATCGATCACAAGTCTGAGACTGAACGTGGAAATGTCAGTCTTATAGTTGACGACCGCTTGGCGCAGTGGTTCGAGCGAAGGCAGCTCGGCGCACTGCATCAGGTGGTTGTGGGTTCGATTCCCGTCAGGGAAAATTTCGCAAATGGCCTCTTCCTAATTTACCTTGGTCTGGGTGTCACTGGGATCGCCCCCAGTCCATTGTACGGTACCCATAGTACAAGCGTTGCTTAGTTTGGGACCATACTGTTGGTGTGTTCGTCTGGCGATATTTATTTATACCAGTACAAAATGACTTGTCAAAAGCGTACTTAAGATCACTCTCAGGCTTGAGATAGAACAATACGGGCCTTAGAACCGTGTTTACTAACTCACTAACAGACCGTTAGAGCGGTAAATGAGCTCGCAACCAGCGCAGGTCAAGCTGACCGTCGAGCAGCCTGGACAGCGTGTGTATGCCAGGATTTGGGCTACCTGTGACCTAGCTTACAGGTATAGAAGCCGTACTTGTAGGCTTTACCGGTTAAGTACGGTTTTGACATGTCATGTTGTACTCCTGGAATGTCATTGCCAAGTTCGCTCTCAGACTTGGAATCGATTTATTGGGGCCTAAGCTCTGTGGTCGACGGCCGACGGTCACCGATATCCGGTGTATCGTTATCGTCCGATGCAAATGTCCATTCGCTTATGCCTCGCCCCACAATTGTCAGGGGTGACAGCCATTCGTCATTGTGCCACGAGCGCGGGGGTCCAAATAAATGAGTGGTGCTTATCAGGACCATAGTAGCGCATAGCGGTTGGCGATAATGCTATTTGCAAAATTGGAGGAACCTCGTGTTAGGGTTATCAAATCCGTAGTTTTTAGGGTTCCGTAGAACTACGAGGAACCCTTACAAGATGATCCAGTCCGTCCGTTAGTCCGTCCCGGCCTGTCACAGGGTCATAACTTCTACAGTGTCGGGCGGAAGTTGATGAAATATGTTACAGCTATACCATAAAAGTAGATTTCACTCATATAAAATGGTGTTTCCATACAACATTTTACTATAAAAAAAATCTATTTGCGAAAGTTTTTACTTTTAAGGATTTAATTAAAATTTAAATTTTATGATAATCGACAATACAAGTTACCCAAAAATATAATTTCATTATTTAAATGGCTACGGAACCCTACATTTTGCGTGATACGACACGCACTTGGTCAGTTTTTTTTTCATGTATAGGTACTTAAGTAGGTATAATAAAGTCAGCAATCTCAAACTCAAATCGTTTAATTTGCTTAGGCCGCGGGGCGCTTACATTTTTACGCGACCTCTACTGAGACATGCGGCATGAAATTCAGCGGGCTTGTTTTTTCATATTATTACTTTTTTAAATCGCCAGTTGGTTGTGTTTAATACGTACAAAATTGGGTATTTAGGTAAATAAAATAGCTCCAGTGTGATGCCTTTCGAGATAACCAAGAATGAAATGAAGTCATTTAGACTAGATATACAAGCCTGCGACCGGCCTGATGTTAAGCAGTTACCGAAGCCTGTAGTAGCTTTGTGCCAAAGGCATTGGCCGCACGTTGCCCAGAAGGGGACTGGGAGAGTTATTTATTTTCCTGTATTTTGGAGTGCATTTTTGGTTTTAACTTTTCGACTACCTGATTTCAGTGATTACAGGAAGTGTAAGTAAATGCAGTCATCTTAAAAAAAATAAACAGGAAATGCTAAAATCACAAAATTACTCACGAATTAAGATATTACAGTGAAGTCAATTTCCGGCGCGCGATACGAATCATTATACTTCCGTTTCATTGCAAAGCTGAATAATGATGAAAAATATTTTACCAAATATTGTTATTATACCTACATTACCTAATTTGGATACAGTTAGATACAATTACTAGCCCTCAGCGGTGGATAGTTCACTACTCTAATTACCAGCACAGCCCTACACAAGGTGTACACAGCACTATACAGGATGTGCGAAGGGGTAAGCGGGTGCAATCCAATCAGAATACATCTGTATTCATAGTAATGACTATGAGGTCTCAGAGTTTGAGCAAACACACGTCAATGATCGTCAAATTTCTGAGTTGGAAAGTGCGCTCGCACTGTTAGGCCTCATAGTAAGATTGTGAATACGGCCGTAAATTATGTGCAGTGAATATAATGGTACACAAATTATTTATTTTGAAACACGTTGTATATACATGTGTTGGCTTGTATGTATGTATATGCATACAGATACTACAAATGGTCGCTGGAGCGTGTCAGGGCCACGGCCGACAATAATAGCCCTATATCAATATCAATCAAGTACTTATATCTATTATAATAAAGCAATTTTGGTAGATTAGTTAGAAATCTTTAATATCCGATGCTGTATATAGGTGCCACAGAGTTGCTGGGAGCGGGCTTCACCTAGCCGGTGGCTTGACGAAATGGCGTTTGTTAGCAGAACTATTTTATTATTTTTAATATCACTTATTTATTACAAATGTATTTCTGAAAAGGTAAGAATAGCGTATTTAATAATCGATATATTTTTATGAGCTACAACCTGTAGAAATGCCTTAATTAAACGAAAAAACAAACGCTAAAATTTAACAATCATACTGAATTTTCTATCTATATATCTGTAATATGTGTCGTAGTCAAAAATGTTACTAAAAGATCTGCTATAGACAGAGAATAACGATAAAAAAAATTTTTTTTTAGAAAAAAACATTTCTAGAATGAATCTTTAGAATGAACCACGAATTTATAAATGGAAATACATTGATATTGATATTGTGGCTGCAAGAATGTGACTTGAACTTGATCTTTATTACCTAGTAGTAAAGCTGTTTCTTCACTGTACTGAAAGGAGCTCTTTGCACTGTCTTTGCTAAATTTGCGTCTATTTTCCAGGTAACTTATATCAGCGTAGAACATCCCCGCGTAACGTACTGCGACCCCAAGTTCATGACCTATTTAAACCTGACAACCCGTAGATACGGACGAAGGAACCCAATTTACTACGTGGGCGTAGACTTCTTAAATGTCGTTCCATTTGACAACACCGTTCTTGTGAGTACTTATCACACATACAGGCATGCTCTGTTCACACGCTGTACGTTAGCAAGTCTAGTAGACAAGTAGCCATGCAGTTATACTTCGCATAGTTGACGCGCCACTTGATGGCCTTACAATGTGTGACCCGCACACAAGTTAACGTATGATCTACGCACAGATATAGATTTACATAGATAACGCAAATGCATGTACTTCGCGTGTACGAAACCCCGACCAAGCGACAAGGTTGGTCGCCGCTAACTTACAATCCGCGCGGCAACAGATATAAAAAATATGAGTATGAACGAGATAATCACTCGAGAGAATCGTAGCGGCCGAAGGGGCATCGGCGGCATCGGTGTCTTTGAATCGGTTTGGATTTCCCGTCACTTGTGACATCACAGTAGGTATCAAAAATTCGGCACGCTTGGTTTCAATGCAATCCTGATACTTGCGGTATCTATGTAAATCTATATCTGTGTTAGCAAGTCTAGTAGACAAGTAGCCATGTAGTTATACTTCGCATAGTTGACGCGCCACTTGATGGCCTTACAATGTGTGACCCGCACACAAGTTAACGTATGATCTACGCATTTCAGGTGGATTTCTACATATTCGAGTGGCTGACAAATGTGTACAAACGCAGTTTCATCGAGTTCCACTACACCTGGTGTAGTTTGGTGGAGAAAGACATGTTCTTCGGGTCCGCCATGAGGCAGGGGAAGCTGCTGAGCCCTTGTCCGCATATGCCGGTAATTGTCTCCAGAGATAAATTCTTATTAGAATAAAGTTCTTTAAATTGAGATTAATTAAATAGACACCAAAATAGAGCTGCGGATCATTTTGTAGACACCAAATTTAAGATAAGTTTGTATTTTGTAAACGTCAATTGAGATTGAGTTGAATATTGAAGATCTAAGTTTTCAAATACACACCCACATAAAAATTTAGAAGACTAAGTTATTTTATACCACCCTATGCATTTTTTTATAAAAATTTAACGTAGTATCGACCAACAAAATTGTGTGCAACTATGTACAACTATGTACAACTATGTACCACTTTAAGATAGGAAGCTTAAACACCCAATAAAATGTACAGCAGTGAACGAAATTATAACGAAGTTATTTTGTCTCTATCACCAGGGAGTGTACCATCTGGAGAACATGACGATAAACCCAGCGTTCATACCGCCAGGGTTCCCTTTCACCAGAGGGCGCATATACTGCAACATTTCGCAGGCCAAGACAAAGGCACGCATGTGCGAGGGACACATCGACATGAAAGTGGCACAACTCGACAGGAAGGATGCGAAGAAAATGCTTAATTTTTAAACATAATTAAAATGTTTCGTACTTCTTGTGGGTGAAATCTTCATCCAGATCCCTTTATTTTTAACCGACTTCAAATGTATAATATTGTACAATATAATATTGTATAATATTGTATATAATTATTTTTTACGCATTTCTCATTAACTGTAAGTCCGATTGCGATGAATCTTTGCGACAATATTTTATTGGCGCCGACTCCCGAGAAGTTCAAATTTTTTGAGGTTTTTTTGATTTTTTTCAAAATCTGACATTCATAAAAGGCTAAAGGATTTTAAAAGATTTCTCCTCCATTCTTAGTATATTTTAATAGTGAAAAGGTACTTAATACCTATTTATTATTCGCATTGAACTTTTGTTATTTATTTATTTGTATGTGCTCTCATTAAGCGCGCTGAGTAGGATCGCCCGCCTAAATCTTTCGCCATGTGATTTCAATCGCAATCATCCATTGCGCGAGTCTGCATTTCCACGTCTTCCAAGTTTGAAGACTGTGATCGAAACTATTTAAAATACCGAAGTTTACACACGCCATTTTATTTATCTTTAAGCGTGAGTTTTCAAGTCGCCAATATTAAATAACCGTGTATGGGAGAGTAATTAAACGCAAGGCCGGTAAAAATCTGACGTTTCTTGTCTTTGACACTTCTGACAGTTCTTACAACGTTCCATTCAAAGTCACACTATTACTGTGCATAGCACACATACATAACAGGTATACAATTATAATGATTGTCCTACTAATATTATAAATGTGAAAGTTTGTGAGTGTGGATGTATGTATGTATGTATGTTTGTTACTCCTTCACGCAAAAACTACTGAACGAATTTGGATGAAATTTGGATCACAGATAGTTTATAACCGGGATTAACATATAGGATACTTTTTATCCCGATAATCCCGAAATTTCTGTTACGTTAAATACTACGCGGACGAAGTCGGGGGGCACAGCTAGTATACAATAAATACAAATGGTTTGAAATATTAATACATGCAATTAGACTCAAATATATGCAACGATTTATTTTCCGGAGCACGATACGAATCAAAGTATTTTTTTTAATATTTCCGTCCGTTATTTAAACTGGATACAGATGACATACATTAAGCCTTAATGAGACGAACACAGTGATATTATGTAAGCAGTAAATAAAACAATATTACAGTAGGATGGCCAACGATTAAAATATGAAACTATGGTTATTTAGTGTAAGCCTCCGGCCGTTCTATTTAAACTTTAAATAAATAAATGGATTTTTTTTTCAACAACACAAGATTTAATTTGTTGATATAAAACCATTTCCTGTAACTGGTATTTACCTTTATCGGTATTGGGCTGGAATGGTAATAGCTGTAGGGTTTCTGGCGGCCGCTCGAGATCGTACCAAAAATTCTCTAAACGTTTTAACTCAGGAATGGATCGTTGACCAGCTTAATCCGCTGTAGATCCTAAAGTCAGTCTGGTGTAATTAAGTAATTTGAATGTTCGGAATGCGTGAAATAATTCATTAGTCCGTTGGTATATAAATAGACGACAGTATCGGCCAACAGCTATATAGTTAAAAGATACAAGCGGTAGTGGGGCCATACCTAATGGCGTGTCCGATAGAAATATTCATTGTGTTTTTAATCTCATTAGATCATTTTAGATGTGTTTCCGAAAAGGTTAGATTTGCGTCCGTTTCATAATAATAACACGAAAAAATAACCGACGCAAAATACAATCACAGGGCGCATTCTATTATTTGGAGTCGGTGCCTACTATCTTCTCATAACTATTTACTATGGATTATGGCCTTTATCTCCCTCGTACTGAGGGGAGGCTCGTGCCCAGGAGCGGGACGTCAAAAGAGCTAAAACATATAATGTTATTTCTAGGCTTCTAGCGCTCTAGGAGTGCTTTTGAAGTCTTTGTGAAAAAACATCCCCTATATAAAAAACCCGTAAATTTGTCGATTTCCCTAATGAAAGAATCATAAATATTGGTATTGTATAGATTTGGAAAACTTATATCTCCATTTCCCGTTTACTCCGCTGACTCCCTAATTTGCAGATAACATACATGAGCGTGGAACACCCCCGCGTAACGTATTACAACCCGAAGTTCCTGTCATACGTTAACCTGACTTGCCGCAGATACGGACGAAAGAACCCAGTTTACTACGTGGACATTCATTTCACCAGCGTCGTGCCTTTAGACAATAATTTGTTGGTGAGTTTGACCTGAAATAATAATATTTACTACCCACCTGCACACTATTGTGACCTCACATTCACAACGCCGATGGATAGATGGCGCTCCAAATATAAAATATTGACGCTACCATCTATCTACATCCTGGAAATTGCTATGTTTGTTAAGTCTAATAAAAATCTATTTCCTCGTCTATCAGACGTAGCTCCGCGAAACAGGCGCGACGACAGTAAGCTTTGCGTTCACACTTCAAAAACTGCACTTATGCGTAAGAGTGTCTTTTGCATGGCTCAAATTATAAATTGCCCAAGAGCTGGAAAGAGCTCAACAATGACGCATTTAAACAAAATCTTAAAATAATCTTATTAGATAAAGCATATTATAATATTTCAGAATTTTTAAGTGATACATTTTAAATAATTGTGAATTTATCCATATTGTTATGAACTAATATCTATTTAATAATTGTTTTAATGTTTTTTTTCCTATATTTTTAAATTCATTGTTATTATTTTATAATATATTTTAATTAGCTTTTAATACTTACAATATTTGTAATTCATTTTCATGGCAAACTGAATAGAACATTTCATTTATAACATCTTGCATGCATTTGTATGTACACTCATGTTTGAACAAATAAATCTTATCTTATCTTAATGCGACCACTCAATGCAATGTGCACGTCTTCATATAACCTGAATCATGATATTGACACCTAATATACTACGCTCCATCGCTCATTGTCAAGCGGGGAGATCGCGTCCCAAATACCACTCTGCGCTCCATTACTCGCATCACTGACGTGGGGGCGAAGACCGCAAAGCTGAAGTGGGCGTGGGCTGGTCACGTGGCACGTATGGTCCCGCAAAGGTGGGCAAAAGTTATCACAAAATGGGTGCCAGAAGACGGTTGCCGCAGCCGGGGTAGACCCAGGAAAAGATGGCGGGACGATTTGGTCACCATTGCGGGAGATGCGTGGCCCGACACAGAACAAGACCGTATTTTGTGGAGTATTAAGGGAGAGGCCTTTGCTCAGGAGTGGGACACAAAAATAAGCTATTAAAAAAAAAGATACTAGAGTTCGTATGCATTGTGTCTATGTATATAGAGACCCCGACGACAACCATTGGGGAATAGCGGACGTCCGCCAGACATACCACCCACTCGGCTAGAAAATCATTACATTTCCGCTAAAATACTTTGAAAGCCTTAGAGCTTAAGTAGTTATTTTGAGTCTGTGGTTAAACGTCTACGAATACTTATCGGCACCGAAATCCGCCAACATGATAAGCAAACGTGCCCGTGCACACGGCCTAATCTGATTTCCTAATGAAAGCTTCAGGTAAGGCAATAAAACCCACGGTCATCATACTTTATATTTCTACAGTCTGGTACGCTCTACATCTAACAAGCTACATGTACACCTGCGTTCACTTCCGAATTAACTCGAAATGAAAGTACAACTTGGGGCCCTCTTAAATAAATCGATCTCAAATCTGAGAGCGAAATTGCACATGTAATTTCTATGCCATTCCAGTACAAAATGACATGCCAAAAGTGTACTCAAGATCACTTTCAGACTTGAGATCGATTTAATAATATGGGCTTTAGTTTTGCAATTATTCAAACACTCAGATAGGTGTTAATTACTTGCATAAGCGATAAACTTGCATATTAAGGTGCGTATTCCCTGCATGAATACATCCGACAGAAAACCAAAGTTATCGACATAGCTCAAAGAATTAGCAAGCTGAAGTGGCAGTGGGCTGGCCATATCTCGCGAAGAACCGACAACCGCTGGGGTAAACGTGTTCTTGAGTGGAGACCTCGAATCGGCAAGCGTAGGCGTGTAGGACGCCCTCCGATCAGGTGGGATGACGATCTGCGAAAGACTGCAGGCAGATGCTGGATGCGGCAAGCTGAAGACAGGGCGCTATGGAGCTCATTAGGCCTATATCCAGCAGTGGACAAGCATAGGCTGATGATGATGATGATTTCCTGCATGATAATTCTTTCGTGCTTATGTTTCCAGGTGGATATTTACATCTATGAATGGTTGACAAACGTTTACAAGCGTAGCTTTATCGAGTTCCACTACGCGTGGTGCAACCTCCTGGAGAATGACAAGATCTTCGGGGCTGCCCTGAGGCGGGGGAACCTGCGGGACCCTTGCCCACATAAGCCGGTAACATTGCACTTCAAGTTCATAAAAATAGGCACACAAGAGTAGAGACAAAAGTGAAACTGAATTTCTTCACGTTCTTATATTTAAGTCTAAACAGACAAGTGAAACATAAAAAGCGAATTCAGTGAGGTTTTTATGGGACTTATTTCCGAATACTGTAACGCTTCTATAGAATTTAAGTTCGACTAACTCTTGGAGACTTAGTCGCTTTTTGTATGACGCGTTAATATGAAGCAACTATCAAATGGAAGTTGCGTTCGAATATTCGGCGGTAAACTCCAGAAACAAGATTAAAAATAGGCTGATTGATAATAGTCCCTAGTACAAAGCGGTCTCTATCTCTTTCTTGACACTGAAACTGTCATTATATTCAAACGAACACCAATCTTAGCTTATGACAGCTTTAATGCGGCTAATGACATTACTATTGATAGTGTAGTGGCTGGATTTAATGAATGACGAGTGGTGAATGATGGTTGAGTATGTGGAGGTTTTGTAATGTCATTACCGAACGAAGGAATTGCAGTAATATTGATGTCATTAGTACCTGATGATAGCGCCTGGGCTCCTTAACACCTGACATCATTATATTTCAACAGGATCAATACCACCTCGTGAACATGACTGTAAACCCTGCAGCCATACCGCCGGGGTTCCCCTTCACTAGAGGGCGAATATACGCCAATTTTACGAGAGCCAAGACATACGAACGGGTGGTTGAAGGCTACGTCGATATGAGAATAGAACAACTCAACGGGAAGGACGCGAAGAAAATGTTAAGTTCGTAATTTGTTTATTGTTGTTGCTACTCAAAATAAATGGAGCAATTCTTGTGTTGAGGTCCTCATTCTAACATTTTCTCCCTAATTGCATGACAGTGAGGTTCTTCATCTTCAGAGTGTTAAACGGGTTATATAAGTTTTCACAGTTTTTACACATTATATCAAAACGTATAAATGAAACAGAATTGGGTATCCCATTAACTAACTCCCTGGTTAAACCACGTTACAAGTAATCAAACCATCATTACATTTTTTCATTTTAATAAATGATTCATTTATAGTCTTTTTTATTTTTAGATATAATTAAATAATAAATACATTTATAAATTGTTAATTTATTAATAACAGTAAGTACCAATATATAATTTGTAATTTATATATGGTTTGTGAAAAAAAACAGACCGGCAAGGGAAGCAGCGTTGCTTGTACAGTGGAACAGAGTGTTAGTATTGTTTGTTTGATATGTGTACAGCCGATTTCCCCCGGGCGGGATCGGCGCATTCCCGCTCGCGCCATTGACTTTGTTGAAAACACCGATATTCATAATGTATGCCTTTATTATTGCGTTTTCAAAACAAATGTTTACTTAATTGAGATTAATTAATTAATAAATTCATAAGCCGTGGGTTCTTTGTGATGCCTACCCAAAATTGGTTGTTTAATTTAAATAAATATCGCCAAACGAACACACAAACTGTATGGTTCCAAACGAAGCAACGCTTGTACTTTGGGTTCCGTACAATGGACTGGGGGCAATCCCAGTGACACCCAGACCAGGGAAAATTACGAAAAGGCCATTTCCGAAATTTTCCCCCTTGGGAATCGAACCCGCAACCACCATGTGCAGTGAGCCGAGCGGCCTACGCTCGAACCACTGCGCCAAGCGGTCGTCAAATTTCACACGCCTTTTGAAAACTGATTAAGTTCTCTCATGTCAATTTTTAATGAAGGTTAGTTAATAGTAACTCAGAGTTATCACAGTCGGTCAGACGCTCAAACTAAACTAAAATATAGTTAGGTGATAACTCAAGTTACGTCAAATACTTACTTATGTGTTTAAGTAATCAGAAAGGATTAATTGTGAAGAGGCGTTCTGACCTTAGAATAGTTACAAACATCCCAAATCGGTACACAAACAAAACTATTGAAGCCGTTTGAAATTGACGGCTAATCTACTCGGTACACCTCTATATCAGTTGAGTTCATCTCTACTGGAGCGACTGTCGGCCGAACATAAACAAAAACTACTTCTTAGTTGCAAAATCCGCCCGCCCAGTGTTGTGGGGAAGTAAACATTGAACCGGCTTACTGGGTTTGGCTACACGGTTAGTTAGTCGACACGGATGTTTAGTTAAAAGAAACTCTACCAAGTATACACCATCACGCATTCACCCCTGCAGAGGTAGACAGAGTTCCACTACTGTGCATTCCCATTTCGCTGATCGTTTTTAAGTTGATCCCAATGTAAAAGGTTAGCGAGAGTATTGCCATTATACCAGTCATACTCTCCTTAAAGCGAGGGGGAGACGGCACTCGGGCCATAATTCTCAACACTGGTGCAATGCAGATTGGTGAACTTCACACGTATTTCGAAAGACGTGCTAGTTTCCTTGGGATGTTTTCCTTCACCGCTCAGGAAATGTTTCTTAGATATAAAATACATACTTCCGCTCTCTCTGTCCCACTATCCTTTAGGTCAGTTACTTGCGAGCAATGCCTTTGGTATTGCAATCATATATAGGCTAAATAACTGCTTAACACAAGGCGGTTATACACTTGTTGCCGACTTCCAGCCTACCCCATCCAGCTGCACTGCTATATCCCGAAGCACCGCTATTTGTTCAGGACAGGACAAGTTTTTGACTGCTCCCACATTATATTAAAAGCTCGTTAAACTGAGTTTGTTTGCGTACACCTGCCAAGATGTTGGCACCAGGCGCCGGGCGGTTACAACCTACGAACAAACGTAACAGTTTGAATAAGAGATTACAGGTACTTTAAAATGTTTTCATTTCAGTAAATTGAGTCCATTTACGATGACACGCTATGACTCTTATGACACTGGTATATGGTTCAATTTGCAATGTACGCGCGATCGTGAACTAACTATAGGTACTACTAGTTTAAGTTCAATAGCGTCTCCTCGTTAGTCAACTACGCTAGACCGGATCAGGGTTCAAATTTAGTTATTATTATTAGAGTAAGAGCTATTGCTTTGCTACGACGACACAGCATTTATGTCGTAGTCTTCGTAGCGCTACGGCGTAGTATCTAATTACTACGATAAACAATGTACGGATTAAGTTGACTTAAATAAAAAAAATCCCATGCTATTTTGACGACCGCTTGCCGCAAGTTTCAGAAATGGCCTTTTGTAATTTCCTCAGGTCTGGGTGTCACTGGGATCGCCCCCAGTCCATTGTACGGTGCCCATAGTACAAGCTTTGCTTAGTTTGGCACCATACAGTTGGTGTGCCAGTCTGGCGATATTTATTTATTTATTTTTCCATTATCTGAGGATAATGTGAAAACAATTTTTCATTTTGGAAGATGAACGTTTTAAGGGTGACGTATTGCAATATACGTCGTTATGTAAATAATGTCTTGATATCGCGTCGTCGCGAAGAATGGCGACTGATCGAGGTATAACATGAGATTCAGGCTTATTTTGATACACTTATAACATACTTTTACTTCAAAAAATGAGTTATTTATCGAGATTACAAGTAAAGTGCCCTAATGTTAGTCTGTTTTTCTTTAGATAACCAGGAGGTTGAGTTGGTTTTACCTTATGGGGCTTGCTTTACCGTCTTCAAATAAAGTTTATTCTCCATAATAAATTTGACATTTAAACAGACAGTTTATTCAAAAGCTGTCAAAACGTCAAATTTATTCGGAGAATATGCAAACTTTAACCTGTTTTTACGCCAAAAATAATGTGTAAGATTATGTTCCGTAAACAATGTCGGGTGTTAATTGCAGGGGGCGCCACTTAGGCAGGTTTAGTGAGGCGACCCGTCACGGTGCTGTAATGAAACTTTAATCCCGTCGTCCTTTGTTCTAATTACCGTATATTTATGTAAACTGCTCTGCTTACCCTATATCTAATGTATATGTTGTATATCTTGTTTCAAGTATATTTCATAACGATTTCGTAAAACTTGCACTAACATAACCACTAAATAAAGAGAATATAACCACTACGTCAATGCAAAACTCCCTCCTGTCAGAGCCACAAATACTACTTAGCGTTAGGTTGGAGGGCCTCCATTTCAGTTATCCAAAGTGTTTGTTATTATTTGTTAGTTGATACTGGCGAAATACCTTTTAACCTGGGTGGGCCATATTTTTAAAGAAAGAAGAAGAGATGTTGGAGATAAAGTCTGCTGAAACTGTAAACTTCCAAGTGTTAGTGTTACCCCACTATGTTGTAACGCGCGCTAGTGGCGTAAAAACCTGGGGTGCTACTCTGGAAAACGATAATCGATATATCGTGACATTTGTCGTGTCGAATCCTACTCTAAGTTACATCGTTTTCAATGTCGTATCGATGACGGAACGAACGATTCATAATCCGATATATCGAGCTTAACCCTACTCTTAGGTTTAAATGTCAGACACGAATATTCGAATTTGACAACGACCAACACGTAATTTTTGCGATAATCTCAACGACACCTCTTAGGACGTCGTCGGCATTATCGTTTGGTTAATTTTATATCAATTCGGTGTAAAATGACAATTAAATTCGTGATAAATAAATAATAAATGAATAAAACAGTTGCGTGATGATGAGAGAGCTCCTCTGCTGACTTCTGTAAAAGTTTTTAATTACAATAATGTCATGATTTTTCCTGTCCTTGGAAGCCATCAGGAAAGAAAATATTGCCCATAGAAGGAGAAGGCAGCAAATGCGGGTACATTTCAATAATATATAACCATTCCCGATGGTGAATTTGTCAAGAAGCGATAATATAAAAATAAAAGCAAGTTTTGTTTAGGATTTATGACCACAGATTAACTCAATACGCTTGTGACCATACATATAAAAGTCTATAGATAAGACAATGGATAAAGTGAAACGGCGATATACAAAACAACAGCGAGCTTGAAAGAGATAGCGAGTCTTATGTACACATATTAGTTTATTTATCTATTTTTGTGTCTCTGCCCCACAGATAAAACAAATGAGGCTATAGAGAATATTCAGGTTTTCAACAAACTTTACATTTATTATTCGTATCATTCACTCCGAACATAGTCTATGGATACGATACACGACAAGCAATTCGAACATTTGTTAGAGTAGGGTAAGGTCGATATATTCGAAGTAATGTCGTATCGTTTCGAATGTATCGTTGTCGATTTGCAGAGTAGCAGCCCAGGATACCCTAATTGTTACGTAATTTAAAACTTTAGAAGGTTGTGCTCGGGTGGTTGATCGGAACAGTACCTATTGATGTATTTTTTTTAAATAAACAATAGTTACAAATATAGAATCATGGTGCAAATTCATGAATAAGGTTTTTATGTCAGCTGTGCTTTTATAGAGATGCATGCGATGCTATAAACTGGACCACCTTTTATAATTTTTCCGATAGCTCGACCGCGTGTCGTCGTTGCCGTGTGAAAATTGCCAAAAATAAAATAAAAAATATCTAGTTTCAATCAACAGCCTTTTAAATTTGGCGGCGTGACATGACTGCTACAGCTTTTTTTATTTTGTTTATCTAAACTGGCAACTGGAAAAGTGGAAAAAATAGGATTCGGAACGTTCGAAAATAAGCGGGAGGTGGAGCGCTCCACGCTCCGCACCCGGATATTTTTGTTTTTGTATCAGTTACATATTTTTCTATGTATGTAGACAATAATAGCCTCTATTTCCATAGATAATTAAGGCATCCTTTATTAATTAAATCCAACAATTAGTTGAAGATACCTAATGGTAATCCGAGCCTAACTAAATTGGTTTAATGATCAAAGATAATAGGTAATATATCTATAAGTAGACGTACTCTATGTAACTTGAGGAATTAACAAACCAACACATTGTGAATTGAACATTCATAAACATATGGTTTTACAAAGCAATTTATAAAGTAATACTGTGCATGGCTGCAAGTTTTTTTCTAACTTTACATAATTTGGGGATTAGTACCCAGTACTTATACAGTACGTGTGGTTACAAAAGTAACGAATATATTTTTATAATAATATTTCGTTGAGCTTTTTCTTACAAAACAAAACCTCACCTTGTAAACCTTTTTCAATTCGTCGTCTATATATCATATTTTATTTCCGGGACTGCGTGTAATGCGCGCAATAGTTGGGCAATTTGTTTCCATTGTGTCGCAGCGCCGCTGGGCGACGCGGCCGATATAGCTATGTCTCATGGGTTTTATGATCGCCTGGTACCTTTTGTTCGGTAGCAAAGGGTTTTCTATTCACGAATAGTCACAATACGAGTGCAAAATATGATAATACACCACACATTGATCCCATACATTTTAGCGTAGAACCTCATTCATATTTAAACAGTATTTTTTTAAAAAACGTCTTCCATAATAATAGCATTTTAATATATAAAAGACTCATAAAAGCCCATGAACCTACTTATAATTTCGATGAGGCTTACTGGCTACTTCAATCAATATTTTTAAGAAATTTGCCATTAATCCCGTCTCTATAGTAAATAAGCATTAAGCTGGATTTACAAGCACATTAATTCTAAGAGCGCTGTCGGGTGTAATAATGATAATTTGAAACGATGTGACACGCTCGAAGGGTCCGTTACGACATGCTGTGAATTTTAACTGTCGCTCGCACGTACCGCGGTTAGAGCGAATTAAATACTGATTCGTAATTAATCCTACTAATATTATAAATGTGAAAGTTTGTGAGTGTGGATGTATGTATGTATGTATGTTTGTTACTCCTTCACGCAAAAACTACTGAACGGATTTGGATGAAATTTGGAACACAGATAGTTTATAACCGGGATTAACATATAGGATACTTTTTATCCCGATAATCTCGAAATTTTTGTTACGTTAAATACTACGCGGACGAAGTCGGGGGGCACAGCTAGTTTAATATATAGCAGGAACTATTTTTTCTTTTAGGAAAATCCGTTTTGGATTTCCTCTCACCTCGGGGGAGGCGGAAAGTATATGTGGAAGACGTTACGTTCTACTACCCTTTGTAAATATTAACTACTAGCTGTGCCCCCCGACTTCGTACGCGTAGTATTTAACGTAACAAAAATTTCGGGATTATCGGGATAAAAAGTATCCTATATGTTAATCCCGGTTATAAACTATATGTGTTCCAAATTTCATCCAAATCCGTTCAGTAGTTTTTGCGTGAAGGAGTAACAAACATACATACATACATACATACATACATCCACACTCACAAACTTTCACATTTATAATATTAAGTAGGATATAAGCAACTGAAGATAAAAAATAAATGTAACAAAATGTTATCAGACAAGCCCGCCGAGTGTGTTGCTGGATCTTCACAGTCGACGTCGCGTTCCGATTCGGTTGTAGATAAAAGAAAAAAAATTAATTTGACAATTTGTAAGTCCCCCCGTAGGCCTAAACAAAATAAACGATTTGAATTTGAATTTAACTAGCCCCTGTGTGAGCGTATGCTGAGATACGCGCGTATGCTGGAATCGTTGTACTATAGTGAAGGAACAGTGACGGCGACATGTTCATATGAAAAGTGAAACTAATAATAACATGATTGTCACTTTTCATCAACGGTACTAAACGGCTCTCTCTCTCACTCTTCGTACGAAAAGCAGCTATAATAGCCACTCTACGCCGATTTTCGGTGAGTGAGTAATACAAGCGTTGCATGGTTTGGGACCATACAGTTGGTGTGTTCGTCTGGCGATATTTATATATTATTTATTTATTTATTACCTATCCCGGTCCAGCCAGCCCTAGCTAGCTGTAGTATAAGTACTTATAATATTGTAAATAGTCACTAAAGATTACTTTTAATTATAGCCAAAAAAAGATGATTCAACCAATTATAATAGGTGACGGATATTCATTTCCCATATAACATGCTCGGCTAAAGCCAGGAGCGGATGCTTCCATTATGTATAACATATTTAATTATGTAATCTGCATTTAGATTATGCACCCAAAATTACAAATGATTGCTTTTAATATAAAAAGGCAACATTTATAAAATAATTAAATATCGCTTATGGCTCACGTTTGGAGTTCGGCTTGAAAGGCCTGTGATGTCTCTTATCAATCAAAGTAATGAAACGAATCGAAATTACACTATAGAGCGAATTGAAAATTGCTTTTTCAGTCGATATATTTTCTATGCGATGAGAAATATTGAACAATCAGCATTCGGCAATTGAAGTGGCGAGCCAGACGATATACTTAACGTGATTAAAGTTTTACTAAATATGCATGTTTCTACATTTATGTTTTTCATATGATTTATACAAAAAAACATGGTAACAAGTGTTTTATTTTGAAGTTACATTTTTTTAATTGTTTTTTATTACAATTTTTTTCGTAAAAAATACCAAAAATATTACTAGAAACTACAAAAATCATTTACTGTCGTTACTTTTATCATCAAATTTTATTCCTGTTTAATTGTAAGTTTGGTCTGGGTGTCATCGGAATCGTTGCTAAAAAAGCGTTGCTTAGTTTGACACCACATACTTAGTGTATTTTTCTTCCAATATTTATTTATACGTTCGTACAAAACATACGTGGCTACATTACTTCAACTCTACGTAAATAAAGCAAAAGTAAAGTCGCCCGTCTGCATGACCCTTAACAAATAATACTTAGAATGATCGTGGTTGATTGTAATGCTTACTAACTAACTACGGACTCACGGACGAGAGCGGAATTCTATTGGAGCCGTTTTAGAGTAGGCATCTACTTTCGAATAACGATGAAGAATTTTGAGACTAGGTAGACCTGTAATATCTGTTTAAAACAGGATTGATTATCTTTTATTCAGCTAAATAATTATAGTAATTGCTTGCTTTTGTGTCTGAAATTCTGTATTCTGCCTATGTAATGTGACCTTCATGAGCGACGTTATGTCTATAGCTAAACGATATCGAGCGAAATTAAATAGAATTAGACTCTTCTTTTCTATTCCTAGCAGAACTTTAGCTTAGTCAAAGGAGCTAACCGAATCGCTAGTATAGTCTTCGAAACTCTAAATACTAATGTAGATATAACCTCACCTTATTGTTTCTACCTTGCAAGTAATCCCAGTATTTATCTGAAGCGTTACAGCGGCAAGTTTAACTAGGCAAGTTGCGCACAAACCGGAGATTAACCCGTCTGCCAGCATGATAATCGACGATTAAGACAAGCCACGCCGCCGCTGAGTTTCAGCCTTCCAACATTATTATTAGAAAACTTTTGCGGAAAAGGTGGAACTATCGATGGTATACCACTGGAAGTGCACGCACGAACAAGGGAGAAAGATATATGTGGGAATGGAACGTGAATAGTCTGCATGAAATGGAACGTAAGGAGGAGACAGAACGGGTAATGGTTAGAGGAGAGCGGAGCGCAAAGGACAAGAAGGGACGGTAGTTTTTTAGTATCTTACGAACCCAAGTCTTACGTATATTAGTATCTTACGCAGTGGTTCAAGCGTAGGCCGCTTAGCTCACTACACCAGGTGGTTGCGGTTTCGATTCCCGTCAGGGTAAATTTCGGAAATGGCCTTTTCGTAATTTGCCCAGTTCTGGATGTCACTGGGATCGGCCTCAGTCCATTCTACGGTACCCATAGTGCCTTGTACTTTGCGTTGCTTAGTTTGGGACCAAACAATTGGTATTTTCCCGGCGGGAATCGAACCCGCAACCACCATGTGCAGAGTGGCCTACCACAGAGTGAGTCTACCGCAGAGTGGCTCGAACCACTGCGCCAAGCGGCCGTCAATGTGCAATGGAAGTAGAACGTTGTCGACATGACCGCTTCGGGCCTTTACAACCACGATTTACGTTTTATTTTTTGTGTATAAGGGTATTAAAAGTGAAAAAACTGTCACTTCCAGAAGTGTTCGCGGCACAAGTCTACGTCAGAGCTCGTGCTCCCGGTGCCGACGCGAGCTCCCTTTGATCTCTGTTTATTATGTTCTAAAATTAACTATTGTTAACAACTTTGTTTTCTTTGCGTGGGACTTTGTGCCGATTCTTTGTTTCGTAATATCGTGTAAGTTAGGAAATAAAAAGATTATCGTTAATTCCCAAGTTGGTGATAGCACCCAGCCATCTTCCCTATTGAAATTAGGATGTTTTTTAATTTGGGATCCAGTAATTAATATAATTAAATCCAAAACCAAGCGTACCATTGCAAGACCTCGAGACACAGTGAGCATTTTCTGCGTGGATCGGACCGCAAACACCAACTAAATTTTGAGGAAACGTCGGGAACATAAAAAGTAAATAAACGCGATATAATCCGTAAAAATAGTTTTATTTCAATATATATTACCTCAACATTAAACGACTCTTATATCCTTTAACTCGGAAATATCCCGAAAAAGTCGGAACGCAATTAAAGATCCATTGATAATTATAAAATTACACCCAAATGAGCAATTAGAAGCCAAACACAAATCTTCACTGATCCGTCAACGGAATTACCCAAGTTATCGCATCCATCAGAGTAAGACGACATTAATTAGTAGAATTAGCATTCCATCCAGAATAATTAGCCGCCCTCTGCCGCCCGTGCCGCCCGCCCCGCTCAGGTGCCGCCCGCCCCGCAGGGAGGGATGCTTAAAGGATTAACTGTAGATAAAATTACTAATTAATGCTGATTTGGCGTTGGTATTCGATCAGAATAAAGTTTTTATACGATAGATTTAAAAAAAAACATTTCAGCAGGATCCAAAATATAACTGGCCATAATTGGTATCTATGATGCGTTATATAATGTTATATTGACATTTTTGTATAACCGCAATATGATAACACTATAAAAATCTTGGTATATATAAAAATTCCAAATATTAAAGTAAACTCATAAAAATAACTAACTTAAATCCTTTTCAATATCTCAGTACCTAATATTTTATATATTGACACGTTCATATCATAAACTTAACAATACGGTCTGCCGTCCTTTTTTAACCTGTAGGAAACCGTATATCCGTCTCAAAGTTTCCTGAAAGGGGTTCTCGAGACGACGTTTTTCAACACCACGCAAGGCAGAGACTGTGGGGCTGTGGGGTGACCACAAGTATAAAAAGTTTATTCTCATTATGGATATCACTACAATTGGTCTTAGATCTTAGAAAATAAATAAATAAAATAAATATTGTACTTGTAAGTATATATAGTAAAAAAACAAAGAACCAAAAAAGTATACTTAAATATTACGTCTTTGAAATCCCCGTAGAAATATAACACATATAATGGCTTAGAAAATAGAGCAACCTGAATTTATGAATAGCAGCCAATAATATTGAATACAAATATGATATTTTTTATTATTGAGAAAAAAATTAATGTCGTACATTGTTTTACCATTTTATTCCCTCAAAGTCCTAAGTTCTATTTCGGAATTTCGAAACATCCTGTATAATATGGTGGAAAATATCTTAACAAATCCATCCTTATTCTTTTATAATCCATGGTAATCCTAGCGCGGTTCTGAGCGCAAATTTACGGAACTCTTAACGAGTTCACCCCTTTGTCCGCGCGGCAATTAGTTATTCTTTTCATCGGTGCTCTTAACGTTTAATCTATGACAAAGCTAATAGTCAGTGATAGCCGAGATCGGTAATTGCAATCAGATACTGTTTATCGGTAAATCGGAACTAATAAATAACAAGTGGGAAGCGGGAAACGGCTCCACTAAGTTGAGGCGCAGTTTATTTATAACCGAATAAAACTGTTTTCAGTGATATCTGAGGGCATTCTGGATGAAAAGTACATGAATTTAAACATGTCTGCCGTTGATCTTTGTCTATCAACAATATATCTAGCTAAATGCCAGACGTAAGCCAGAATAGTTACAGGCAGTGTTAAGTCGGTACGGTATTTAGAAAGACAGTGCAAGAAATTACCAATAACAAGACTGAAATGCGAGGCGCAATAGTCTCGCTACATACAGTAATGATCTTGCGAAAATGCAAGACGTTCCCAAGTTCAACTTTTGGGTTAAAATTTTATCCAGATTTATAAGCCGTTTTTGCGTTATACCCGGTCCAACCTATTGTGTTCTACAACCCTCTTCTTCCTGCGAGATCTATAGCTAGACAGTTCTCAAAATTGTAGATAGGAGTAACAGTAGATAGGAGCGGCGGAGAACGATTGTCAGTTCTAATTGTATATGCTTTAGCTGCAGAATACAATAACAGGGTAAGTTAATACAATTTCCGCAGAGACAATAGCTTCAAACAGTCCAATTAGTTTCAAACTACATATATTCTGGAGATATCAATTGGCTCCGTTTCCATGGGTATGTATTACACTCCGCGCGTCAACTGTCTCATGTACCAAATAACTTGTAATAATAAGGGGAAAATTATTTGTGTTAAACCAATACATGCCAAGATTGTATAACCCTTTTAATGATAAGTAAATTTCGCTTCTGTTTAGGAGAACTATTTAATAATCAGGGCAGTAGATATATTCATACTTAAATTGTGATTAATACCTAACTACACAAATTTTAATGGAGGAAGTGCGTCAAAATGTCTCTTAAAGATAGGGATAAGTAGCCATAGAGATTAATATTCTCTGAAATCCATAAATGAAATCGAAGACAGACTTTGCAGGTCATTTACATGAAGAATCCGAAACCGTTCCATCTATACATTTCAGGTAATCGCTGTGTTACTGTAAAACGTATTTACTACTGTAAAACGTATATAAATTATCGGTGCCAATTTAACCGTGGGAATGACCGCTTACATGAAAACTGAATGTAATATAAAAGTAAAATTGAGAATAATTTCATACTTTCTGTCATAAATAAGTCTAAACAAAAAAGCAGGACGCAAAATTGTCCTTTTCTTAAATTGAAAGTAATTTGCACGAAACAAACTCTAATAAAACTTTAATGAAAACAGGTTCACACCTTCAAGGAAACCTTTTCTAATAAAAACTTCATAAAAATAATTTCTCGACGAAAAAAGAAGCTAGTGACTGGAAACGGATGTTCAAAAAATTGCGGGAGCAAAATGGCCGCGAAAATAAAAAATATATATTATTTTTATTGCGAGAAAAATTGTTTGTTTCCGTCGCCATTGTCCCCTTTATATCAGTAAGCGCTAAATTAAAAGCGCTCGGCGACCATTCTGACTTTTAATTACTTTCTTAATGAAACATTTTAAAAGGTAACAGAAGATTTTGGGTAATGATTTTTCCTGGACCTTAAGGGGAGATATTTTACAGGTATACACATAATACCAATGTGCCTATTTCATATATTTTTGTACATTGAGTGGGTATGTTTTTCTTTTCGTGACAGCTCGGTCACGTGGTTGGCCCAAGACTACATCATCGTGTTGTAACCGATCATATTTGTATTGAAGAGGTCAATTAGTGACAACTCTGATCGTGACGAAGCCTTGGGCCATCGTGGGAAGAGAGCACCTGGGGTTGCATTATTATTGTATGATAGTATGTTGCAAAGTTTTATAACATAAAGTGAGGAATATCCGGCTTAATATAAATCGAGGTAAACTAACTACATAATAAAAAATTTGAACATCTCCCTTTAAAAAAGAGTTAGAATGGGAAGCTGAATGTGGGAAGTATGGCAGGAAAAGGAGCGGAAATAGATATGAACGAGGTTGGAGTGGATGTGAGTATGACGGGAAAGCGCGATATATGGAAGGAAAAGACATACTGCGCCGACCCCAGATAATGGGAAAAGGTAAGGCAGATGATGATGATCCCCCTTTTAAATTAATTAGCAAGCAATAGACCAATTTTTATTTATACCTCTGGAAAATAGTGACAAAATAAAAACAATTCAACCAAAGACACTTTGGAACACTACAGCAGACGCTTGTCTTAATTACTAAATTAGTGGACAATTAGCAAGCGCTGATGAGAGGGTGGCTACCGGCAGGCGCCGCCAGCAAACTCTTTGACAATGCACATTAATAGTTCCAGTTGAAACTCGGAAAAACAAGCCGTTGTTTTAAGAAACTTATCTTCTAAATATATATAACTCAAAGGTGACTGACTGACTGGCATAGTGATCTATCAACGCACAGCCCAAACCACTGGAAGGATCGGGCTGAAATTTGGCATGCAGGTAGATTTTATGACATAGGCATCCGCTAAGAAAGGGTTTGATTAATTCTACCCCCAAGGGGATAAAATAGGGGATGAAAGTTTGTATGAAACTTTGACAATTAAATTCCACGCGGACGAAGTCGCGGGCACAGCTAGTTTATCAATCTATACAAATAAATAAAATTGGAGTGTCTGTTTGTAATATCAAAATAACAGCTTTTCACTAAATGCATATGAAAGTACATACGATACCTATAGCAAAAACGCGAATTAAAAAATTTTTGTCTGTCTGTCTGTCTGTCTGTCTGTGTGTTTGTTCCGGGTAATCTCCGAAACGGCTGGACCGATTTCGACGGGACTTTCACTGGCAGATAGCTGATTTTATAGCGGGTAACTTAGGCTACTTTAATTTTAGAAAAACAATTAGGGTTCCGCGTAAAAAAATAAAAACACTTGAAATCAAAGAGTATCTCCGAAACGGCTGGACCGATTTTGACGGGACTTTCACTGTTAGATAGCTGAGGTTATAAGCAGTAACTGAGGCTACTTTTATTTTAGAAAAACAAAATTCAAAAAATGGGTCCTGTCGCGCGGGCTTAGAACGCGGGACCGGGCTTTATTGTTAAGTTAAATTCCACGCGGGCGAAGTCGCGGGCTCAGCTAGTAAGGAATATAAAAATAATCTGAACTATAAGATACTTTGATTCTCTCCGACAGTTCCATTAATGGTACCAAGAATTTTACGCGTGTTTTATGCTCGCTAGTTGCTAATCTACGTAAAATCTTTGAACGACAATTTGACCGTTTAACATACAAAACAAAATACGTAGACACTAAAACCAACAACTCGCGAACTTATAAAGTTAAGTCATAGTGCTAAGTTTGTTATGTAGGATGTCCGCGTTGTTTACGCCATCATGCAGGTTTTATAACCAAGTTGGTTGTTCGATTGGTTCTCATAAAAATGGTGGCAGCGAGAGGGCGGAAACGGCACACTGCCCTAGGGCGGGCGGCGGCGGGCGCCAACCAGGTCTCTCTGCGTCTGACTTAATGAAACCCTCAAATTACTTTCTGAGCAACAGTAAATAATGTATCTATTACCAATGCTTCCATATGTCTTATTAAGGTGTGGTTATGTTTAACATACATATTAGAGATCGGTGGCAGAAGCACATAAAAATGTACATTCCATAAGTTATTAACTGATTGTTCTTAATTGGTGATAATAAAAAAATATCATCGATGTAATAACTAAATAATTTTGGCATGTACCTACTTAATCGAACATTGATTTTATTTTGAAATTCCTGTGAGATCGTTCCGGCACCATGCGAATAATTGACTAAAATGGGGTGTTCAGTAAATAATAGATAGATTTATAAGACTTTAGCAAGAAATTATCATCGCGCTATGACCGTCGGAAGTTGAGCTGCAGAACAAAATCAAACATTGCGCAGGCGAACCACAGACAAGTGTAGGTACAATATTCCACTGAAATATTATATAGCCTCCATAGCTCAGGGGTTAGAGCACTGGTCTTGTAAACCAGGGGTCGAGAGTTCAAATCTCTCTGGAGGCATCGAGACTGAACGCGTACTTATTTTTACATTTATTGGTATATCTAGAAGTAGTTATAAAATAATAATAATAACAATATATATTTTTAACAATTGGTCGATGTTGTGAAAATCTATGGAATTGAAATCCATGCTCTTGGCACTCTCTTTCATTATTAAACTCTTCTTAACCGTTAACGCATCTGTTTATTATACAAATTAATTACTTAGATGAGGCGATACATGTTGGATTCAATTAAGTCCGGCAGAGGTCAGGCGGACCGCCGCGGGACATGACATTGTGTTGGCCTGATCCGGCAGTTTAGACTACATTTCGTTTGTGTTCACTAGTCTTGGGCCCATCACAACGGGATATGTACTTTATAATAATACTCTTAAAATTCTAATTTCCTTTTGAAGAATATATTTTCTATATCTATATATTATAGGTGAAGGAAAAACTTTCAAACGCTTAATACGAAAATTGCGCGGATGGAGGAGTATGAAATTTGGCACACTTATAGTTTATATAGAGAAGGAATGCAGAATGCTAATATTTTTATACTATAATACTTAGAAATACATTAAAATCAATGAATAAAACACACACTACCATGAATTGACATACACACACATTTGTAAGGTCCACACAGACTGGCTGTCTGACTGTCAAACGGTGACAGTTTTTGAAGGGCGGGACTTCCATAGTGCATTCTGTGTGCCAGTACCAAAGAGTCTTTGACAAGACGTTTATAATTACCTACAATCTAAATGAATTATGGTCGAATATCGACCTTTATGACGGGAATACTAGATAAGTGAAATATTATATTATATAATAGTCGAACAATTCTGAAAACAGAACAGAAAATGTAAATGAATCAAGTCTCCCTGCCCCTCATATTCATACTTCAGCAAATCCCGGTATTATTACATTCAACTTTGAATCCGTCTGATTGAAAAAGCCACAGACACCGACCTCTGTTGAGTTGTGCCACCTGCACACTAAGGCCTGTTTTAATAAATCGATCTCAAATCTGAGAACAGTCTTGATTCTACAATTTCGACAAGAAAGGAATTATATATACCTATCACACCTTATATTTAGGATGTTGATGAATTTACTAGTCTCTAGCTAATCATAATTTTAATTTGCAATAAAAAAGCTATACCTAAAAGTAATTACTATCTAGTCTATCAATTCAGTTTTCATTCGTGGTATTTTCAAGGTTATTTGAAATGTATTTTTAACAATGGACTTGTTATTGTTCCTTAAATCTAAATCAAATGTAGTTTAAAACATTGCCAATGTTTCCAAAGTTCAAGAGAGTCATCCAAATTTCAAGAATGAACATTAAATTTCTACTAAACAACTTATTACTGAATTAAAATCTTAATAACACGAAACACTTGCAGTGATACAGAATAAAATAAAAGATTTACAGAGCATTTATATTATTATAACATCGTAGGTAGTAGGTAACATCAAAGTCTAGGTACGAGTGGAAGGGTTGGATACACATAATGTTTGTTTTGTAAATATGCAAAATATATTTAAATGGAAACTACATTTGTGTCTTGGTGGACCCGGTGTGTGGCCCGCCTTAAGTTTCCAGAGAACAGTCCAAAGAGCGTATTTGAATGTAAATCGTATTCCTCCTGAGGCGTCAAACAGGATTGGAACAACTGCTGGATAGCGGACAGATTAGGTTTTTTTTTATTTGAGAACGTTCCCTTCAATCCTGTAAGGCCTTCGAGCTTTGAACTGCCGGGAATCGTATAAGGTCGACGCTTTGACACGTTTTAGTGAAAGATCAGAGGTTTTAGGAACGGAAGTTTTGAAACTGATTTATAAATGATGGATTTGGTTCAAAATAATGTGTTGTGCTGTGTTTTACAACGATTGTTTTGTGGATTGGACTAATCAATTAGTTCAATACATTCCATAGTAGCTTTATGCTGTGTCTATGCCAAGAAACTAACCCTAATTATTTAAATATTTTTTATAGTTAAACACGTATTTAAATATCACTTAAGATTGTTGGTAAAATTAAAAAAAACAAATCCATGAAGGAGATCGGTATTAATGTGCTTTACATTTCTAGACTCTACATAAATATTTTTTTTAACTTTTATTTTTTTTAAAGATTACTAGCCATGTGTGTTTATCACATTACTAGTATTCCCTCTAGCCCCTCCAACTAAGCTAATGCTTGTGCTAGGAGTGAGCTCACGTCAATAGTTTAATGGCCAGGGTGGGGATCAAACCCGGAACCTCTCAGCTACGAGGACGGCCCCTCTAACCACTAGGCTATTGACGCTTATATATTTATTTTATACTAGCGGCCCGCCCCGGCTTCGCACGGGTACATTGCGGTTACATTATTTGAGTATTAGTAAGGATCCCTAATTTTTTTGAAAATATATTATAGCCTATGTCACCCGGGGATAGTGTAGCTTCCCAACAGTGAAATAATTTTTCATATCGGTTCAGTAGTTTCGGAGCCTATTCATTACAATCAAACAAACAAAGTTTTCCTCTTTATAATATTAGTATGATAACTGAGTCGTTAAGTAAGCGTACAACCCGGCTGATGTTAAGCAGTTAGTATAGCCTATAGATGCATTCAATACGAAAAGCAATATAATTTATACATATCCGATTCGATCTTCGCTTCAAATCTCTCCCTACAAAATCAAAGAAAAACAAAACCATTCAATATAAAGAATGTTAGGGCGAGCAATAAGGCAGTATTTTAGCCGAGCCGTTCCGCAAGACAAGTGGTCGAATGTCCCGCCGATAGAATTGGATCTGTCCGTCCGTTATTTACAACCCTGTTACAATGGATTGCGTATTGTAGAGCGATGAGAAGGAATATCGAAGTAGATCTTATGCAAACTGAAAGAGATTACCGACAATTTCCCATTAAATGTAGCTTTACCTGTAACAAATAAATTTGACAAGTTAGTGATAAATAAATATGTGTATAAATTAATTGATAAAAGCTCCCTCTGGAATATATTTTAGGAACTAATACCTCATGCACTAGTACTCAGAGACATAAAAGTAATTGGATTTCGTAAAGAGTTCAAGTATAGATAACTAGATGGCAGTAAATTAACGTAGAATTTGAGATTATATTTACTCATTAAATCGTTAAATAAAAACATATTAAGAACTACAGTATATTATATTTAATATAACTTATCATACATCAAAAAATATAAAAGACATATATATAAATAATAGATGCACATCTTCGCTAGACTGTGGTTTCTTAACGTAATTTTGATAGTTAGACTGTGGCAACTAATTAGCGTTCTTTCTTTTGGATTGTGTGACGTGGAGGACGGACGTACACAATTTTTTCTAATTAAATATCTGATTAATAATAATAAGGCGTAATAAAATGAGATTATTACGACCTCCCGACCCATCTAAAATGTGAGTATTGAAATTTAAATTAAAATAATCAAATTTTAGTATTGTCAAATAAAACATCCACGCGGTCTCTAATGAAAATTTATTTCTTTGTTAACAGGGGTCGTTCGTTATACTTATAGTTATATCTAAACTAAACATAAAAAACTTAATCATAATATAAAGTGATGTAAAATCCCGAGTTCATCAGGCATACCATGTGACGCATATCAGACAGGTACTTAACCAAACAGGACATACCTCAGCGTTCATATTGCCAATATGCGCAGCTGGCGCTGATGCGTACGAAGTGACCCTGAAGGTTTGTGAAGATTGTACCTAAGAGTAATC
Organism: Notodonta ziczac; assembly: GCA_918843915.1. Taxonomy (NCBI): domain Eukaryota; kingdom Metazoa; phylum Arthropoda; class Insecta; order Lepidoptera; family Notodontidae; genus Notodonta; species Notodonta ziczac. Next base: position 1,113,071 of record OU974053.1, read on the forward strand.
ATGATGATGTGGCCGCATTAACGGAAGGAAACATAATAAATACTTGGACTCGGGAACCCAGATGTTTCTTTTGTAGTACTTCAAGTACATACCCTGCACACATGTAAACTGCTGACTGAGCTGCTGGTGTGTAACTGTGTAAAGGTAGGAAAAACACGTTACAATTGATCGCCCAACGTGATGCTTGGAAAATACTACAAGAAAAACTTAATTGAAGCTTGTTACAGTGATAGTAATTAAGCATTTACTCTGTATAATTTAAAATAGTTAATAGTTTCTTAAGTAGGTCATTACTATTTGCGCAAAAGAATACAAATAGTAATATCTCATTGTATAGTAACTAATTCATACTCTAATTTAGTAGGTTATCTTAATTGAATAAGAAACTGTAATTCTAATGTACTTAACTAATCATTAAACTTAATTAAACCTTAATGTAATTAACTTTACAAATAATAAAGTATATGTACTAACTCTTATGATTGTATACCATCATTTAACATACTAAATATGGATAGAATCACTTGGATAGATTGTCTCCGTAAGGAGGAACTTGTTTATGAACTTAAATATCATGGTGTTTCAGTTGACGACAAAGCAACCAGGGATGTTCTGCGTAAGCGTTACCGCCAGCTGTGCAGGCTGATACATCAAGGCACTGTCAGGCCAGATGACTATCAACCGCCGACTCCAGCTGATGAGGTATGTCTTTGTTTGGAACCTGTAACTGAACTGATTGCGTCACATGGTAAACTGATCCCAGGAGACTTAACATTAAAAAGTATATTGGCTCGTGCTCAATACTACATAATATATAGACTAGCTCGTTTGACAAAATAATCAAAAGAGTCACTTAAATTTAAAACTATTTATGAAATACAAAACTATATTTTGTAATTCCAAAAATAAATATAACTTAACAATTTAATTATAAAATATGATGTGGGTATTCTACTAAAATTAATTTCATGACATACCCACTGGCGCTCACTCTGGAATTTATAAAATCTGATAGGCGTTTGACATTGTACTATTCGTAGAAAAATATGTATAGGGATGTCAAAGATAAGGTTAATAATTAATCAAGCGTAAAAATGAAATAAGTTTTCATTTAATAGGACTTTTCTTTATCTAATATCTACGTAACAAAACACTTATTAACTGGTATGCTCAGACTACTTTGGCAAATATGTTAAGTTGTTTCCTATACGGAACACAACAGGCAATGCTATGTTTTCTTGGTGCATGGTAGGTATTTAAAGTTTATATACGTAGATAATGGTCCTCACTTAATTTGTTAACAATTTAAAAATTTAATATTTAACTGAATGTTTTCAACATTTATTACAACCCTAGGTATTATCCACAAGTTAAGGTTTATGGCTTGAAAGACATTCATCCATCGTAAAGATTTTGGAAAATAGCATATTAATGATATATTATATTAAAACATGAAGACTTTCGGTCATCAATATTAACTGTGTTAGTAAAGTATGTAAGAAAAGTAAATGAGAATAGGGTGATAGATTTTTCCAAATTATCGATAAAAATAAAATGAATAAGCAAGGATGCATTATGAATGAATGTGGAGGATTGTAAGGAATGTAAGGAATGCTAGCATGGTGATATTAGACGCAGTCTGTCATGAATTTAAAATATATTTAATACAAATCCATAGTATAAACATTCCATATTATTCTATTGGTTTAATGTTATACGATTTGGGCCTTGATGTCAAACATTTTCGTAGTTGCTTAGTTCATGGATATTTAATTGCCTTTACTTAATGCTAACTACATGTTTGTACTTAATTTTAGAATCCTTATGTGATTCTACTAATAAACCCACAGTATGAACATTCCATATTATTATATTGGTCTAATGTTATACGATTTGGTACCTAATGTCAAACATTTTCGTAGTTACTTAGTTCTTGGATATATAATTGCCATTACTTAATGCTAGCTACATGTTTGTACCTAATTCTAGAATTCTTAAATGATTCTACTCTTAACTTAAAATAAACTCATAGTATATACATTCCATATTTATATATTGGTTAAATGTTATACGACTTAAAACTTGAAATCAAACATTTATAACAGTTGCTTATTTCGTAGGTATTTAATTGCTATGACTTAATGCTAACTTCATGTTTGTACCTAATTTTAGAATCCTTAGATGATTCTACTCAAAACTTAAATTATAAACTTGAGTTATGAATGTCTGAGTCTTTAAAATCTTTTAATACTTAAATTCCTTAACAATTGGAGTGCCTATTGTTATTCGTTAGTGTCTAGTGGCTGTACATACTATACTATAATAATTGCACTATTAGGTTATTAAAACTTTGATTTAAAACTTAACTTAATAACCACATTGACTAGTTACTTAAAATAATATAACTCAAATTAGTAACTTCTCTTTGTGAGACTTAATATAACATTAATTTAATTTAATTCATCTACTTAGTTATATCAACATACTTCTTCTAATTTTTCTTTAGGTAAAATTATGTTTGAAATGTATTTTTTCTCCGTCTTAATTTCTAAACCTGTTAAAAAAAATATTTTCATTACTGAAAACATTTTTTTGACCGAGGTAGGGTGTATTGTAACAAATAAATTTGACAAGTTAGTGATAAATAAATATGTGTATAAATTAATTGATAAAAGCTCCCTCTGGAATATATTTTAGGAACTAATACCTCATGCACTAGTACTCAGAGACATAAAAGTAATTGGATTTCGTAAAGAGTTCAAGTATAGATAACTAGATGGCAGTAAATTAACGTAGAATTTGAGATTATATTTACTCATTAAATCGTTAAATAAAAACATATTAAGAACTACAGTATATTATATTTAATATAACTTATCATACATCAAAAAATATAAAAGACATATATATAAATAATAGATGCACATCTTCGCTAGACTGTGGTTTCTTAACGTAATTTTGATAGTTAGACTGTGGCAACTAATTAGCGTTCTTTCTTTTGGATTGTGTGACGTGGAGGACGGACGTACACAATTTTTTCTAATTAAATATCTGATTAATAATAATAAGGCGTAATAAAATGAGATTATTACGACCTCCCGACCCATCTAAAATGTGAGTATTGAAATTTAAATTAAAATAATCAAATTTTAGTATTGTCAAATAAAACATCCACGCGGTCTCTAATGAAAATTTATTTCTTTGTTAACAGGGGTCGTTCGTTATACTTATAGTTATATCTAAACTAAACATAAAAAACTTAATCATAATATAAAGTGATGTAAAATCCCGAGTTCATCAGGCATACCATGTGACGCATATCAGACAGGTACTTAACCAAACAGGACATACCTCAGCGTTCATATTGCCAATATGCGCAGCTGGCGCTGATGCGTACGAAGTGACCCTGAAGGTTTGTGAAGATTGTACCTAAGAGTAATCATGATGATGTGGCCGCATTAACGGAAGGAAACATAATAAATACTTGGACTCGGGAACCCAGATGTTTCTTTTGTAGTACTTCAAGTACATACCCTGCACACATGTAAACTGCTGACTGAGCTGCTGGTGTGTAACTGTGTAAAGGTAGGAAAAACACGTTACATACCATACGTTGACACGTCCGTTAACGACTACGTAACATATTTGTATGGAAAGTTGTTAGTTCCCCGGGTGAGCGATAGGGCGCTCGACTATTCACCCTTGCAAATGTTTTATGTCAAATATTTCGACGACCGCTTAGCGCAGTAGTTCGAGCGTGGGCCGCTCGGCTCACTGCACATGATGGTTGCGGGTTCGTTTCCATCCAGGGCAAACTTGGGAAATTACCTTTTCGTAATTTGCCCTGGTCTGAGTGTCACTGGGATCGCCCCCAGTCAATGGACTGGGGGCAACGCATAGCAGCGATTGTACTATATGTACAGTACAATGGTACGGTACAAGCGTTGCTTAGTTTGGGACCATACAGTTGGTGTGTCATCAAAAACCTATTGTACGTACGTGCGCGAGAATTTGATAGTACTTACTTACAACCCTTTAAGGTGAAGGCGCCTGTCTAGCCCGCGAAATTCAAAATTTTCGAGTATTGTTATAGTTTATCCAAAATCTGAAAACATTCCAGACAAAATGGTGTGATTTGCGACAAACACAGTACGCAGTGCGTTTATTAATACATTTATTTTACCCTAAATATTATCACGGTGGATATGATACTAGTAAATCACTAAATATACAAAAATTGCCAGATTATCTGGATAGCTGTCGTTCTTGAAATGTTTTAGAGTAAGTTGGATATATTAATAAATGCACTGCACACGGTCTTTGTCGCGAATTACAAAATGTGCCTTTTATTATTGTCGGATTTTGAAAAAAATCTAAAAAACCTCAAAAAATTTGAACTTCGCGGGCTAGATGGGTGCTTTAGCCTTAAGTCCAATCTTCTGAAGTAATCGTATCACCATCAAGAGAGCATGCTTTCACTATCATTCTTATTGATGAACCCTGCCATGTGAGCGAGACATAACACGATTACGCAAACGTAACGTTACGGAGGTATCGAGATAGTGCGTAAGATGGTAATCCAGTATGAAGCAAGTTGTTTAAAACTTTAACCATTAATTACATGCTTGCATTCTCAAGTTTAATAACATGACTATCTTAATAAATTACTGTCACAAGGATTATTAAAACTTCAATTAAAGACATTAATTCTTAAGTCTGCAGTCAGAAACTTAAATTTAGTTCAATTATTTAACAAGTCTCAAGTTTAATCTACAAGTTAGAATACACAATGCGGTGTTATTTATTATGCTTAACATTTTGCCAGAGGGCCTGTCTAATAGTCATTTAAAATTACACTCAGCCCATACTCTAGGTATTTGAGATAGAGTTTCATATAACACTGCCAACAAAAAGCGATACAAAATGGTAATAATATTCGAGTTCAAGTCGGTCACCGCCGGGTTCGCCAAAATTCGAACGGCCATTTCAAAAATTAGTGGTTCATCCTGTGTCGGAAACCGAAATTTGAATAAAAAAATTATGGAAAGTATATAAATTATTTATTTATTTTAGTATTTAATGTGCTATAGGAACATAGTACGTAAGCAATAGGTATAGTAGCGACAGTCGCTTAAAATAATTACAAGCGGGCAGCACGTGTTCGGATTCCGGGCGGGCGCAATAAACGGGATTGGAGCGGCCGCAAACTTTTATATTCGCTTTTTAGGGTCCCGTACACTCAGAGTTCTGTTTGAAAAAGACTTACATACGATGTAGGTTGCATATATTTTTACTACATATTTGTTATCGATTAAAGAAACGAATTGAGAACATCAGTGCTATCAACAAATATTATTTGTAAGTCCAATAAACTGCTTCTTTAAATCTTGATCCAGAGTACTTCTAGCTCCTCTTCGATCCTGGTTTACAGGAGTTACAGTGGTGGGAGTGTGTGGCGGGGCCAGTACTTCTAGCTAAGTCCTTTTCTAAGGAACCTCAATTCCTAACTCAGTTCACCCTTGTCCACATTTTCCCTCGGTATCAACGTTTTTACTAGGGGATTTTATTTAAATCCATAATTTAAATGCAGATGAGAGCCTGCGGTGGCGCCGGCGTCGGGACGGACGGTCCAAACTCCGCGAATTAGGATTATTTCTGCATAAATCTCTTCAGACACTTTTCATCTCATCTTATTGGCCGCTTGTCCTTTCTACGTTTGGCGGGGAAAGACAACTGTCACAGAGTTTATAAAGTAAACGCCACTACGAAAACGTCGCGACGCCAATATGAAAGCGTCAAGACGCCGCCACAAAAGCGTCGCGACGGTCTTATTTCTAATTTTAGACCAGAAACTTATGACCTCTACTATTTTTGCTGGTATCACTCACTAATTTTACGCGCTCCGTCTAACTTATTATTTTCTTCTGAGGGCGAGCCTGTACCCAAAGCCCCAAATCCTACCCATTCCAAAAGTTTCCCTCATCACAGAACACAGAATGAACACTGATTTACGTGGCATACGTCAAAGCTTAATATCCTGTCGTCGCAGCGCTGGAACGCTGTTTCATTGCACTAAAGCGGCTTAATTGCTGTAGGACGGATATTGCGGAATCGTAAAAAAGCGCATTAAAGCGCAGAACCCTTGATGAGATCGGGTTTGCGACGTCAAGAAATTGCTTTCTAAAGTGTAGGAATGCAGTAGGGTATAGTTATTGGATTCTTAATACTATATGGACGGGTATACTATACAATAGAACAGAGCCCTAGTCTGCCTATCATATCCAGCGTAATATAATCATTTATACCCTTTTTTTGTTAGTTTGGACAGTTTTGATGGTCTTCTAACCTAATTCAGTCAACTTACAGTTTCAGACTTGAAACATTATAAATGTTTCAAGTCTGAAATAACACTAAATGGTATACAAATGTAGTCTAAATTCGACCACAATTTATTTTTCATGGCGTTACTTTGGTAGGTAATCGAATTCGATGCTCATCCTCAGCGGCTATTAGACTACGAAGGAATTTGCAATGACTGAATAAGTTTACAAAACATAGGTTACATAATTAATCAATACAAAAAAATTGCAATTGCATGGTCTTCTGAAGAATAACAAAGAGCGCGTGCATTTTATTTGATTGTACGTGAATTTGAATACGTAATTCAATAACTGGGCGGGCGGGAGGTCCGGCGGCGGCTAGCGCCGGGCGGGCGGCGCAGGTAATTGCTCGAAAAATAGCCGCAACGAACTATTGTGTGGGCCCTACGGAATATTCACGCGTCAATGCGGAATATTGTCGGTAATCATTTAGGGTTATGGATTGAGTAGGGCGGCCAACCATCGGACAGTCCCGGAAACGTTAATGGAACAACGCATTGTGCAAATGTCCCGTAATATCCCGCAAAGTGCATAAATCGTCCCGAATGTTCCAAAGTCCACTTCCTCGGACGTTTCCATCTCTAAATATACCAATTTTTATATTTATTTTATGTTTATAAAGGGGCTCAGTCTTAAATTTGTTTCAAGCCGTTTAGTACAAACGTGCGGTAAAATGTTTGTTATATTGTTAATAACTGGGCGCTATCAACCTAAACATATCATGTCTTTAATTTGATAGGCACTATCATGCTAGATCACCTGAAGGGTCAGTGTGTTTAAGTTATTGGCCACACCAGCAGTGATTTGTAAAAGTAAAGTGTGCTGAAATAAGGGCTCCTCAGGCGAGTCCCTCTCTCTATATAAATTTTCACACCGCATTACCGTGAGGTGATAAAAATTCCGAGCTACGGGACCTACACCCGACCTTTTGAATACAGAGCAATGTCTGTGTGCAGAGGTTGCAGAATTTTAAAAATGTGTTTGTTTCAATTCACGGTGTATATCCCAACTAAGGCAGAACATTATGTTGAAACTTGATTGAACACTGATAACAAATGCTGAAAACTATCAAACTGAAGACCGCATTGGAAACGATTCAGCTGTTCTGAAGTTCATTTTAAAATACCAAACCACCTGTATTGATCAATGATTTGAATAACAATGGAAATTTCTTCGGAAATTTCTTTCAATATAGGAGCTTGTTTTAATGATAATTATCTGACATAAAAACACGTTAAGTTTAAAACTTTGTGTCGGCAAAATTTTGTATTTCTAAACGAAAATAAAACGAAAGGGACCGCTTTATTTGAAAATATAAGCAGATGACACCGCATCTTGTGTCTTCCTCTATTATAATAATGAAATTCAAACTGTCCTAAAATCTAAGATTGATCATTTTTCTACTCCACCCCCGAACTTGCCACTTCATAAAATCAAAGTTTTTTCCAGTAATTGTTAGCCGACGTCAATTTCAGAAAGTGTTAGGCTCGCTAAACTCATCTGACACTGATTGATGATACTTTAGTGTTACAAGTTCTTAGCCTGAAAATTATAGTTACAATATCTATTTAATCAGTCCTTCATCGAAAGGCCTCCTATAGTACATCGATGATAAAACTTAAGTCAAAGAAGATTTATGACGAGAGTCACGAGTAATAGCGATAAAAGTTACTATCTCTCAGTAACTGCTTGCCTAATGAAACCTAATGCTGTTTTCATCAATACTATTTACGAAGAAAATTTAACATTAAGTAATAATAAATCAGTAGGTAAAACTATTTGCTACGTTCTATTTGTGCTCCTAAATCAATATTTGCCTCGAAATATCCGGTTGTACGAACACATTATTATGTTATTTATTAAGAGATCACACTAAGACATGCTCCCAAAACAGATATCGTAAATTGTAAACCAACACAAAACGTATAAATGTATGAAGCGTCGAATAGTCCAGTGGTTAAAGTGGCCGCCCTCGTATCCGTCAAATTCCGGGTTCGATCCCCGTCCAGGACATTAAACTATGTAAGTCCACTCCTAATTTAGTTAAATTTATTCCTAATATCCCTTTTAGTATTTTTTACAAAAGATTTTATTGTTACAGTAAATAATTTACTGTAACAAAAAAACTGTGTTTTTTTAATAATTTGCGGCAAGCTGAAGACATGGCGCTATGGCGCTCATTAGAGGAGGCCTATGTCCAGCAGTGGACAAGCATAGGCTGATGATGATGATGATGAAATAATTTACGAATACGAGGCATTATATCTGTAATTGCATAACGTTTAGTAAAAAGTCTATAAATAATTATAGGAACTACAAAAACATTTGCGGTCGTTTTTTTATTATTCAGTCTTACTAGTGATGTGATATACTGATACTAGTCACATTGCTATTAATATTTCTTAACATTTTCATCTACCCTCTGCTTTACAACTAATCTATGAGAATAGTCAATTCAATATAAATATTTACGGTCCCGTAACCGTTTTATAGGTGTAATAAAATCACTTCGCAGCGCACTAAATTGGTGGGGAATTACCCTTTTTCTCGGGAACCTAGGGGCTAACACGACGACGAGATAACCTCACTGGCTGGTTTATGGACACTTGAGCAGAGGTGGCTTTGGTGAGCAAGATGAATTGACTTTAAAGACTGAACTTAAGTAGCAAAGATATTGAACACATTAATAGGGACTTAAAAAGCCTTACAGCATTAATATACCAGAAATAATAATTATTTTACCTGGAATAGGCCGATATATTTTTGTCGCGCGTGTTTATGAACGTAAATGAAGCAAAATTATAAAGCGGAAGGTACAAAATAAATAAATAATTTAGGAAACAATATTATTATTATTACTGAGAAAAATACTTTGTATTACATTTTTTGTAGTCCATAGTATTATTTTAGTATCTATTTCATACGAATTGTGTCGTAAAATTACAACAGGGTTTGACGTAATACTTCGTATTCTTAAATTATTTGCAGAAAGACAAAACCTTTATAAAAAAAATTAAAAGGTATACTGTAACTGCTAAAATCATTAGTTGTAGTTAGCTTTTTATATCATGTTTAAGGATTAATAAGTAAGTTTCATTAAAAGTTCTCTAGCCGTCGAATCTTGAGAAAATTATATTCAGAGCTCTTCCAAAAATCGAAGTGATATGAGACTATTATGCAAATCTATAATTCGATGTCGTCAAATAAGAGTATTCTTTCAAAGCTGTAATATATTCGCGTCCGCCCTTCAAGTTAATCCCAGCCCACCCTCTATGTGTCTCTACCCTGCCCTGGGGCAAACCCAGACTCTGATACATTGATGTGATACGAAACTTTTACTTACGAACTTGTCAAATCTTTTCTTAAATCATTGGCACTGAAATTTAAATACGGTGTGTATTTGAATATAGCTTATTTACGAATAATAATGATAATTAGACCATTTAATGTCGCATTCTTGGGCACGGGCGAAGTGAAGAATTATAATATAATCAAGGCCTTTCGGCTAATTCATGGGGTAATCAATTACGCGCAGAGTTCCTTGACGATCTCGAGGTTAACTAGTTATTTTATTTATTCATTTATTATCATTTAAACACATGTAACATTGTCTAATTATAACATACAAAAAATGTTAAGAATTGATGTTATAACGTATATCTATCTCATTAACGTTATAAATATTTTGTTCGTTCGTTTTTCAAATATTCTCATGAAACATTGGAGAGCTCACATTGTGTATAACGTGCCAACAGTCGTCTGTACTAATTGATACTACATTTTTGTTTAGTTTTGTTATTTGTAATATCGATGTTCTCCAAAATGAATTATTATTATTATAATAATACAACTTATGTTATGGCGGAGACAGACATAAGCCATGAGCAGCCCAACGAATCGTCAGGTGTTTTTCAATGAAATTTCGTTATTTTTCGTTTGGGTTGGGGCAAGTCTGTCACCACCAATAGTTACACTAACCTTTCGTACGTGCCATAGCCTCTTGGCTACATTCTGTTACCTGTGTACAAAAAGCTAATCAAAAGTAAATTCAAATATGGCTCTCTTATTTCAGATTTCCACAAAATTGCCGTGGGCGTACGTACTTAACAATTATATCTAGTATATTAATAGTAGTAAGTACCTAATTAACCTTCTGCAGACGTTACAAAATAACCACGTCACAATAACTTTGTACAAGCGCGTACTCACACGATGTCAGACAACCTTTTACGCAAAGTCAAGCAAATTATGAACATACGTACATCACGCTTCATCCGTTCTATAAGCACCAGTAACAGCGGTAAACATATTCGTATACAAACTTTTCTGCGGTGTGTTGACGGTTAAAAGGTACCTATTACGTCAGTGAAACACAAAAAATATTTACGTAGGCATAGCACCAGTCTACACATCTTCTGATCCGAAAGAGAAATATCTCCTCTACTCCTGAATTGATCTCTATAACACTAAACTGCCAGCGATCGTAGGGGCGTTCCGCTGACGCGGCGGCACGCACCCCCCCCGCGCGCGCCCCGCCTCTCCCTTGTACTTCCATCCCTATTTACATTCCCATCCCTCCCGCAATACCCTTTGCTTACTTATTCACTTACAGCACTACTAAAGCTGCTTTCAAGTTTAAACTGATTTCAACATATTCGATTTTTTCAAATAATTTTTTAAATTTAATTTTTTTAAAAAATTGTGATATTCACACGGTTAACCCGACACCAATTATTTTTATACATTTGACTATGTGTGAAAATCTGCCATTTTCTGTCAATAATGTAAGTAAAACGGTTTCGCTTTCATATTGCGATTAACCGCAAAGACGAAAACAAGCGTACAACCTGCCTGAGTTTAAGCAACACAAATCGTATATGCCATACCAAACAAGAAAATCTAACCTCTGTATAAAATCAAACGATTCGCGAGGACGTGAACAGTCGAACCGAACAACTTCAGAGGAGGCTCGTCAGGCCGCGACGCGACAGCCGCACGGATCACAGCTCGTTGGCGAAATTTGCAAACACTTTGTTATTCAAATTCGTAATGGCGGTATCAAAGGGCAAGTGTTTGCAGACGATCGCAGGGCTGCCGCCGGGGAGAAAGTTTAGCAATGATTATTGAAGAATGGTAAGTGTAAGACTCTTTGAAATAGTTGGCGATTGAAATTGTCAACGATCATAGTCCTCCATTGATTGCTTCTATTATTCTGTATCGTTGACCAGTCATCTTAATAATATTTTTTATAATATTTTGTATTATTAATTACCTTATTAAGGTCAACTTCAAGTCTGAACGCGATAAAGCATACTCGAGACCGCTCTCAGAATTAAGATCGATTCATTAATAGACGCAAGCGAGCCTTAGGTCACAATGCCAGCTTTCCCCATATAATTTATTATACAAAAATCTGCATACGGAATATAAGAAACTACTAACATAACTCTAAATTATAAATTTAAAAACCCCCGATGCGATGACCTGTTCATCAAATGTATAATTTACCTAGTTCTTCCAAATAATGATGTTAGCGCGATTTGCGTAGCTCCCGTAGCTCAGTATCCATAGCTCATCTCGCAAATTCATCTGGTACAACTAGTTTCGATGCCAGATTATGAAAGCACCATTAAATCATTTGTTTTGGCTTCCTCATTTATAATCTAAGATGTACAATAATCAACAGAAAATCTGTGTAAAAGTATGAGACATTATTTTGTTATGACATTATAATAATTGACATTAGAATAGACAACGAATCTAAATATTGATGTCACGGAGGTTTTATTCCTAGTAAAATATTATCAATTATGATTCAATTTGATGTAATAACTCTGGTTGAGGTAGACGGGAGCAGCCTAGGGGAAGAATTTTCAATAACGCTAAAATTATTTTAAATTAGATTAGTTTTTTATATTCTTTGTCAATGGCGGAGCAACGCCCTCTAGAATTATTATAGCGTAATATTCCATGACCATTAACAAACCAAACAAAATTTAACGCATGCGCGTATCCATCATTTGAAACGTGACTTATGGAACGTCTTTAGTTCATACACAAATCTCAATAAAATTGATAAAATATTCATTTTTTTCAGAATCAGGGAAACTTCAAATTTATAATATTGTAAAAAGCCAGTTCAGACTATTACGATCATTTAAAAATATAATAAATCTAAATCCAATCATCTCAAATTTCGACTGGATTCGAGCCGAGGGAATTGGTTTTGGCCGTGAATGTGGCTTTTTTAACCTACAAAAGAGCTGATGATCTTCAAACGGCTGAACCGATTTTCATGAAACATAGCTAAGAACACTCTCGATCAGAATACCTATCTAACAAAAGAAACAAAATTGAAATCTGTTCATCAGCTTGGGCGCTACGTTGCCACAGACAGACACACAGATCCACAGATACACAGATACACAGATACACATGTTAAACTTATAACACCCCTCGTTTTTCGTCGGGGGTTAAAAATCACACCGCACATGAAACATATCTACTTAAAAAAATGATAATTGAAAGAGCTCCGACTTCTTAATTAAATTAAAAATTTCCCGATGGGTATTAATTAAATTTAAAATCCCTACTGGCCAACCCTGTGCCTGCAGACGGCCGCCGCTTGAGGACCGTTTCAATTTTCTATTGAAACTATCTGGTACAGTTCGCTCAAGACTGTCCAATATTAATAAATTCAACGAATGATTTTCGTTTGCGAAAGGATTATCTGAAATTGGATTATAAGGGCCACTACCTACTGATTCAAATCCAATGTACCTTTTATTATTTTACTTGCACCTTTAGCATGTGACATTTAGTTTGAAATAATATCAATTGGGTAAAGCGGCAAAATCAGTAATGTATTTTTGTAAACATCTTAGATGTTGTGAACTTGATTCGTGAACCTCAACGAATTTGCTGTTGAAAGTCATCATCATTTGCACTTAACAACCTTTACAGGGGCTTACGATTGAATATAACAAGTTGTTGAAAAAAAAAAAACTTATATTGAACAATTGAGTTGTACTGTACAAAAATGCGAGCAAACTGTAGCGAGCGAATTAAAATTAAATTTAATAATATCGTGGAAGCTTTGGAAACGGCGCGCAGTCACGTCTCGCTGTAGTATTTACCCGCGGGTACATTCGACCCGCTGGCGGCAAACAAAGTGTTATATTTATTTTCTGTGGACTGTACAATGAGGTATTGTGAACTGGATTTTATTGAATTACATAGTACTAACAGTGAACAATGTTGAACAAAATAAGTTTATAATTTTGGTTGAAAACATAAGTACCTTAACAAAAACCATGAACATAATTAAATATGATTTTACACTGGGGTCACGAACGGCCCATGATGTGTATCGTACTAGGGACCTCTTGTCAGCAGTTGACCCCTTTGAATGATCGTAGCCATATTCAATGAACTAACAAATTAGAAAATCCAATGTCTTCAGCATTAGGCTACGGAACCCGAAACATGACTAGGCTAAAATAGTTGAATGGAGTACCCAGGTGTACTTACTGTGACAATGGGAACTGACAGAACTAAGCACTGCCTTTTGTCTGTCAGCCCGCCGCACGCCGCGCCGGTGACCCCGCCAGACGTAGGTGTCTACTCATTATTCGTAGCCGGCGTAGCGTGAATCGTGCTACGCCGTAGCTGCTACGCCGATATACGTAGACAACATTAATTGGTGCACATAAAATTATATTAATAAACTGGTATAATCTGTTAGCTACAAATTAGGACTTAACTGAATTTGACAATGCTAAAATTATTGCTGTTTTGCTTATTAAATGCCACCATGAATCAGACGGCAATACACTTACAAAATAAAGTCTTTCATAAATTTGAATTTCAATCATTTTCATTTTGTTAAAATATGTGTTGGTAATTTGGCTGAAATTCCTGCCTCCTTATATTGTTGTTGACTTTTTTCAGTATTCTATATCCCCCTTATTAATAAACGTGGTATAGGGGGCGAATTATCCCTTGCTGTCAGCAGTAGTTTGATATTCGAACGAAGACAAAACATGGCGTAACTATACAACCGCTAAACTATGTTTTTATTAATAAGGAGGTGTAGGTATACCTATGTTCGCCTATCTACATTAATACACACATTAAAACACCTAGCATAGCACTGGTATAACCAGCTCATTATTTGTATCTAACGTACCGTGAATTGTATTCTTTGACGACAGCTTGGCGCAGTGGTTCGTGCGTAACTTGCTCGGCTCACTACACCGGGTAGTTGCGGGTTCGATTCCCGTCAGGGCAAATTTCGGAAATAGCCCTTTTGTAATTTTTGCCTAGGTCATGGTGCCACTGGGATCGTCCCCAGTCGGTACGGTTTCCACATTATAAGCGTTGCTTAGTTTAGGACCATACAGATGGTGTGTCGGTCTGGCTATATTTATTTATTCTTCTGATTTAATCAGAGTATTGCAGCATACTCATTTTTGTGAAATTAAATAAATAGACATAGGTAGAACTAGCTCAACTTTTAAAATACGTACCTACTGTAATTATAGTCAGAGATGATAACCATTTCATTTAACACAACAAAGAAAACTATAAACCCACTTTTATAATTCAGACAATTGCACAAAGGGGAACATTATTAAACTACAAAAAGGCAGTGAAAATAGCAGAACAAGAATTTTATTCGTTTAATATGAGGCCGAGGTGTGAAGCGAGAAGTGTCGCGACGCCGAGCGACACATTGCCGCTACTTTCGGAATAAATGAGATTTTTAATATCCATTCAAACTGCTCGCTTCTGCTGCTAGTGGAATAGTTTTACTAATTTTAGTCTCCACTTTTAAATTCTTTATAAACAAGCGACAATCTCGTATCAATATACCTAAAGGGTGGTTTTATGTCATAGTTAATAGTGTCAGTGTCATAAATCAAGACCCACGTTTCAGAGTATTTTTTTTAATAATTGTGTTTTGTAGTATCTAATAATAAGTATTTGTTATACTTATAAACAACCTATAAATACCAATTCTTTATTGATACCACTGTGTAATATATTTGCCAAAGTATTGAATGATCGCAAAGATGAACATAAAATAAATAGTCAAATGCTTAGCGTTTTAGAAAATAATTTATCGATTATTTCATTTCCTCCACACCTAGTCACTAATAAAAAGGTTTTTTTTTATTATAAATTTGAATAAGTATGCGACTTGTCCCCAGAGCCTAAACGCCGGCCAAGCCAGCCCGTGTATGATCTCAAAGGGCTCAAGGGCTACCGGTGGCTCTACGACCATAAGCCCTATGACACCGCATTTAAATGTAAGTAGTATTTGAATTACTTACCGACATTAGCTGTGTGGTTTCTTAAAAAAACCTAAAACAAAAAACCAAAGGCTCTATGACCGGGTTAACAACAAACAGTATACAATAATACAACACAAATGTAGATGGCAGGGTTTATCAAAATCCCGGTACTCTCATTATTTCGTTTGCCCGGGGACGCCGGCACGCAGGGTGCCCGGGATCGGGGCTGCGATGGATCACGGATTGCCTCGCTAAGTAATGCGCTACATCACTAAATCTTCCGAGAATTAAATGCAGCGGAGTAGTCGCGAGCGGGGCGCCTCAAGTTTTATGAGAAGGGAATTTGAAAGGTTTTCTTATAGTTATAATGAAATCTTTATATTACTCTTGTGTGCTTTTTGGGTGGTAAAGATAAGTACACTCAGTACAAGGATAAAAGCAAAGGAGTAAAACAGTATGTCACTATTTGGCAACAATGGTCTATAAGCCTAAATCAAACAGTCCCTAATAATAGAGAGTCGAAGTTTATAAATTTACAATGTCTATTATTTTCAGAATAGTCAAGTGTCTCAAATAAAGCTCTTCAGAAACTCATTATAAATTCCTTGTCAGATTAAAACGATATCATTGCCAACGTTGAACTAAACAAAAGATACGAACGAATCATGAAGATCGTACAACCCTTATTTAAATATACAGCTACATAAGAACCTACAGTTTCTTCTGTAATAACATTCGAGTCTTCCTTTTTCCATTTCCACATTTGGGAGATTATCTGTCTCAAATCCGCGTGACAGCGCACTGCACACCCCCACTTATTGTACACGATACACGATGTTTCCTTGTGAGCTACTCACAGAAATTACGAATATATTAATGTTGTAACATGAGGCACAAGTGACAGTTCAACAAAAGTAGATAGTATTGAATTACGAGCGTATTATTTTCTAGTATAGAGGTATAGACTTTCTAGTGACGTGTAGGCGGCTCATATTTCGTTGCAGTTTCTAATAGTGGACACCAATTATTCATCATTAGAGGATCGATCGATGATAGAACGGTTCTCGGGTATCAATTTCGTACACAAACGCCGCCGCCGTCTCTCGCTTGTCGTAAAGTCGATCGTAGGTTGACCGACGACTGATCGATGATTGATAAAATATGCGTGTCGATCAGCCAAAGATACTACACCAATCAACGTTAAACGCAATCGATTGCATCAAGCGATGGTAGATCGATTAGTATGGAAAACCCCAAAGAAAACTGATTTGGCACTTCTCTCCATCAACTGCACACTGGCAAGTCTGTGTGTGGCAACTGGCAGGGCGCGATAATTGAAACAGAAATACGCTCGAGTATTCCACCGGTATTTATCATACACAGCGAGCGATCCGCGGCGGCGAGCAATGAATTAATTGTTAAAATTCAGAGACAGTTAAACACCGCCTCGCTGTGTAGGTACTCAGTTTTCGTCTATAACCTAACTCAATTAGGAGTGTTAGTCAGTGGCGGATTTATCAGTAGGCTGAGTAGGCTGGAGCCTAGGGCGGCAGATTATTGGGGCGGCAAATTTGGGGACCGTTTTTTTACCTACCTACCTACCTACCTACCTCATACAAATCAAAAACATTTCAGCATGACGGTTTTCTGATGTTTTCCAGATAGAAATCTGCAACAAATTTTGTCGATGTATGCAAGGGCGGCAAAAACTTTACAGCCTATACCTTGGAAATTTGTAAATCCGCCACTGGTGTTAGTACAAATATAATACGTGTTTTACATCTTGAATTCATGTTTCTATTCTCTCCTTAGGGCTGGAGGTGTGATGGTAAGTCATTTTCGACCATATTAACATATATGTTCATGTAATTGATTGATTGACAAATTTGTTTAAAAACAGCCATTACTCGCAATCGCTTTGCCGTTGCGATCCTAGTGAAAGAGTTACATACATGGAATGGCTTCACCGTTAACCTATGTACTTACTTGCCTTGATCACGTCTGTACCTATCCTTCAAGCTAGCGTGCATACATTTGAAATCACGCCTGCACTGAGAAAAAAAAACTACGACAGCAAATTATTCTTGTAGGTCCTAGTGTGTTTTAGGAAACGAGTTGTGGGTAATTACAACAATGATTTATATGATGCCTCGGATTCACAAATTATTTTCAGTAATACAAAACGTTTGATAAGAAAATACTAAAAGGGATACTTACTAAGAACCACCAAAATAATTTGTTTTCTTTATTTTTTGTTCTCAATGTGTAGTATTATTATGTAGATTTACATTGTCTGTCTGTCACCCAACGTGCTCATTGCAGGGTATCAATGTAAAAATAACCTTTGCACAAACGGAAACTTAATCAGAAAATTTTGCGACAGAAAAAGCAGATATCATTGCACTCGTGAACTTCCCAAAACCCTAGAATTAATCAAAATCAGAAGTTTACGAAAACTAGGGAGCCGTCCGTAGGTACCTATCACAACAACGCGTATCCATAAATTCGATACAAAAGTTTTGAACTAAATTCCATAAAAACCGTCATAAGGAGGCTGTATCCATCATAGCCAACAAGAAATATTCCTTGAACCTTTGCACAACTTGCATCACCAAATCAATATTTCTCTCCCATACTTTCACACGAACCTTACTGTCCAAAAAATAGGGTTTACGATCGTTTGAATTAGGGTTTTGTGAATGTGTAATAATGTTTGTAATATCTACAAGAAATAGAGGACAACTTATCATTCGCCGACGCATAGGCGATAAATATGGCGGTGTCGTACGGCGCCATCTGTCATTGTTTCGCGTCATTTGTTTATGGTGAGCCGATAAATAATGGGTTAAGTTTCATTGGAAAAAGCTATGCCATATCGAATATTATGACAAATATTCCAATATATTTATTTATGGTTATAGGGAATGTTTTTGCAAACATGTTTGCAACAAAGATTTAACTAGCTTGTGAGTAGAAAGGTTCAGAAAATGGTAGCCAAAAATGACTATTATGCGAATGTTATCTGTCAACAGTCATCAGTCACAACTACCTACTTACTACAATACCGTTTCTTATCTCATTCCTCATTCATGGATAAAGCATCGCGCCATTGGACTACATTATGACCCTCTCAGTCGACTTGCAAATTCGGTTGGAGTGATCTGGTTTAAGAGTCCAAACTGTCTGACTTATAACTCACTTCAAAATAGAAGGTCCTAAACTCGACCCATATGATTTTTTTGTAACAAATTAAGTAGGTAAGTACCTACTAACATAAGAAGACAACAAAATTTACACCTCCGATTAGATCAGCGATATGACGACCGCTTTGTGTAGTGGTTCTGATGTACCTAAACCGCTCTGTAGTGCACCATGAGGCTGCAGGTTCGATTACTGTGGCGGCAATTTCGACAGTTTTCCAATAGAAAATCTGTCATAACTGACGTAATCAGATACGCGAGTCGAGTGCAAAGCGAACGGTAGGTATACCAGCGGTTAACAGAGTTGGGCCCCTGTTTTGGGTTTCACTGGGATCAACCTAAGTATATTGCACGGTAGGTACCCATAGTGCAAGAGTTGCTTAGGTTGGAACCAAACATTTGGTGTGTTAGTCTGAAGATAAGAGTTACGTAAATAACCAGAGAAGGTGGAATAACCGTTCTTCAATACTAGGTATATTGTAGTTGAAGGCTTGAAGGTACGTAGAATGTATTCGGTGAAAAATCGATAAACCCTTCCATTTGTTTCAAGTAGTTAAAAAAGTTAAACAAAAAAATCCTTTGTCTCCAGTATTGCTAGTGCACCAAATTCGGTTAAACTAACTTCGGTAAGTGTTTGTGTTGGCAACATCAAATGAAAAGCCGGCTGGATGCCGAGCGCGGAGTGCTTGAAGCGCCGTCAGCGCTGCAGATCGCTGTTGTGTCAACACTTTTACCTTACACAAGTGCCAAGACTCTTTGGCGATAAGTTAGGAGCAGTGTTCTTGTACAAATTAACTTAAACAAATCAGTTATTACTTGATTTCAAAGTGTCAAAGGTAGGTAAGTATATTCTTTACTACTGAAACTGTACGAAAAAAAGAGTTAAATTCTAAAACCCGACTACTGAAAAAGCGCGCTCTAAAAAGTATGAAACAAGAAATTATTTTATTATTATTCTCATATGAAATTGTTTTGTACATTTCATATACCTCTTCTCCCAGACCAGGGTAACTACCCTAACCAAACAATACATTCTAACAGGTAGTAAGCAATCGTAAGCTTTAAGGCTCAGTACTCATGAACGGGCTGGCGCGACCAGAACCTGCCTACCAACCTCTCACAGGAGACCGGCGTAAAGTAGATATTTTGCTACATTTCGTGCGATAAGTCACGCAATGCGTAGTATTAGCTAAAACAATAAAGTACCTACTAAGGTATGTACAATGTAAAAAGGCACGTCAAAAGATAACTTACATTAAAAAAACAGTGCCATCTAGGGACGCCCGAAAGAAGCGAAGCTTTGCAGTAGATATTAGTTATATTATAAGTAGCGTGCATAGGGTTTTAAAACAGGGTAGGCAGAGTGTAACATAAAAATACGCGTAACGCGTAACGTGTAACGTGTAACGCGTAACGCGTAACGCTTTTCACGGTTTTAGTGCACGGGCAGCGAGCGCCCCGAACGTCCGCTTCGCTTCAATACTTACCTTAACATTTCTCGCGCTCTCACTATAATCCGGAATATTATAAAGTAGTGACAAAAGCACTATTAAAACCCATTTTTAGGTATACATTTTCACTGTTCACACGGAATAAAACATGTCCTATGCCTCATGGCATCCGCGACGGTCAGTACAGTACTGTAACTTAATGGGAGGCGGTGGATAAGCTGCCATTATTATTTTAATATGTGGGTAGATGCATAAAAAATTGACATTAGTGGACAAGCTGGGGAGTTTTTTATTTGGAAACTTACTTAAAAAACTCTGATTCCTCAATGAGCATCATGATACGTAATATTGGCACGTACGTTTTTAAAATTTCGCCATTATTTAAATTCTCGAATTCCGATCCGACTTCCCGTTCTGAGAGTTACCCTACGCATAACTTTTATTGTGTGACGTCGCAAGTTCGGACACGGATAGATTGCGTGTGAGCTCGCCCAGCCCGCGCCGAGGGTGAATTAGATTGAGCTTAATTTATCTATTATTAGATTAATTTGTTGTTGCGAACTAAGATTACTCGCAGATATTTGCGGCTATCGTAAGGCTATCGATGTTCAGACGAATAAGACCTTCATGAACAAAGTATAGATACTTAACAATTCATGTCAATATTTTTTTATACAAATTAAAAACTGACAGTGAAAATAAAACAAAGCAACGAATTTTCACGAAAACAACTGTCGAATGGACATAAAAGTCCTTCGAGCCGGATAAAAATTGATTCAGAACAAATTCAAAAACAAAATAAATGCTCTAAAAGGACATTTTAAAAGTATCGCCAATTAACGACCGCTTGGCGCAGTGGTTCGAGCGTAGGCCGCTCGGCTCACTGCACATGGTGGCTGCGGGTTCGATTCCTGCCGGGGAAAATTTCGTAAATGGCCTTTTCGTAATTTGCCCAGGTCTAGGTGTCACTGGGATCGCCGCCCCCAGTCCATTGTATGGTATCCATAGTACAAGCGTTGCTTAGTTTGGGACCATACAGTTGGTGTGTCAGTCTGGCGATATTTATTGAAAAAAAAAACTCATCATAAAAATTACGCAGTCACTAAAGGCGAGAATAACCATACCATGTCGAAACCCGTCTCGAATGATTAGAAACGAACTGCCAACTATTCAGATCCAACCATCACAGCATTACATTTCAGACTTAAAAAACCAAAAGCACCTACCCCTAGCTCACATCACATACGCTCAAAACAACTATCGAATGGAGAATCGATGAAACGTGGCAAGAATTAGATTGGTTGTTCAGGTGCACTATTTTATTGATACCAAGTTTACTTTTAATTTAAAAGTAAAGTTTTAACGAGTGCACGGGTGTACACGTCTCTGTGGTACACGTGGAGGCTATCTGGTAGACTATGGATAAATACATTTTATTCTAGTTTTGAAATCTGCCATGATTTATTTTAGCTACTCAACAATAGATGGCATTAGTATCAAACTAAAATTATCTAAAAAGACTAGGACCAACATTTCAATAAAAAGTTAAAATAACTGTCTCTCAATCTATCATAATGTCAATGTCATGGTATGTCAGTGTCTCGTTATATCTGTCAGTCAATGTAAGTAAACAGCAAGCAAGCAAATTCGATCGATATTTTGCTAATCGCTATGAAAAATGAATAAAACTAAATTCATAAGGTGATTAAGATTATAGAAATGCGTTGGAGTGAGGCAGTAACGTTAGAATTTGTTAAAATATATCTCAAGCATGAATGTCTCTGGAATCCTGCACACCCCGGCTATAAGTTACGATATCAAAGAGAGAAGGCGTACAATGATATAAGTGAAGAATTTAAAGCTTCTACGATGAAACATCTGAGTGTGCCTGAAGTGAAGATGAAGATAAAGAATTTGAGAACGACGTACAGCCAGCAGGTGCACAAAATATTGCAGAAGTCGAGCCCCGACTCAATATATGAACCATCACTTGTTTGGTTCCACGAAATGGATCGGTGTTTGAAACATATACCGAGCAATCGTCATTCCAATTCATCTGTAAGTATTCAAATAAAAGCATTCCATGACGGACGACCAGCCGCGAGAAGCGAGCACTTGTTCTCACAAATTGTTTTCTTGATACACACTGCTAGGGAATGGAATTTCTCCCATCCCCCTGTCTGTGCTTCCGGAGAGGTGAACTTGGGTGTCTTTAAATCAAGTATAACGAGGCTGTTACTGAGTTAGTGTGCCACATCTACAGCCTCATTGTCATTCTCCATCATGTGACATTAGAGTAATCAGCTGATCAGTGCAAATAAATTAAAAGACCCAAAAACACTAACAAAATAGTAATTATTATTGTACATTTTTATTGTGGGTCATGTTGTATCACGGACAGTTTCAAAATACCCATATTTAAATCATTCAAAATTAATTAAACCAAATAAAATATTTTCACACTTTCAGGTCCAAGAAACTTCTGAAGTTGATTCCTCATGCCACATCTGGGTTGACCAGGAACTACAAAATGCGACTATTGACGAAACCAACCCTGACCCTCTCATCCCACAAACAGACGATGAATATGACTCTCCCAAGCAAGATGAAGGCATATCAAAAATTAAAATTGAAAGACAGGCAACACCTGTTTACTATAAAAAAATTAAAAAGAGAAAACAGAAGCACAGAGCAGCCATCCAAGATTATTCCACCGATTCGAATTCAGATAGTATAAAAGAAGATGAATTTGATATCTATGGTAAATTTATTGCTGCACAACTAAGGAAAATGGAGCTGCACAAAGCTCTGCGGCTCCAACTAGAGATACAGAACCTTGTGAGTGAGGCACGCATCTCAGATATGGTGTCTAGTGATTAAAGTTTATTGGAAACTATAGTATTACCTATTTATATTCTTAATTACTTTTTACTTTGTTATCTCTATATTCAATTTTATTTTAAATTAGAAAGTTATTTTTCAGTGTTTATGTATCACCAAAGATTAGTTAATAAAATATTGTTTTTTAAAATCTTTCGTATTTCATTCCTACTTCTGATAAACAATAGTGCTACCTACTTATGTTAGTACACAGAGAAACTAAAAAATAACACCTTTCATCCTGGTGGTCATTATATAAAAAACCTACATAATATTATAGTCATTAGTCAGGATTTGTCATTAAGGTGAAGGCGCCTGTCTAACCCGCGAAATTCAAAATTTTCGAGTATTTTTATAGTTTATCCAAAATCTGAAAACATTTAAGACAACATTGTGTGATTTGCGACAAACACAGTATGCAGTGCGTTTATTAATACATTTATTTTACCCTAAATATTATCACGGTGGATATGATACTAGTTAATCACAAAAGATACAAAAATTTCCAGATTATCTGGATAGCTGTCGTTCTTGAAATGTTTTAGAGTAAGTTGGATATATTAATAAATGCACTGCACACGGTCTTTGTCGCGAATTACAAAATGTGCCTTTTATTATTGTCAGATTTTGAAAAATTTATAAAAAACCTCAAAAAAATTGAACTTCGCGGGCTAGATGGGCGCTTTAGCCTTAAGGCTAAAGGCCAAGGCACATTTTGTGGTTCGCGACAAAACAGTGTGCAGTGAATTTATTAATATATCCAACTTACTCTAAAACATTTCAAGAACGACAGCTATCCAGATAATCTGGCAATTTTTGTATATTTAGTGATTTACTAGTATTATATCCACCGTGATAATCATCATCATCATCATCAGCCTATGCTTGTCCACAGCTGGACATAGGCCTCCTCTAATGAGCGCCATAGCGCCCTGTCTGTCCACCGTGATAATATTTAGAGTAAAATTAATGTATTAATAAACGCACTGCATACTGTGTTTGTCGCAAATCACAAAATGTTGTCTAAAAAGTTTTCAGATTTTGGATAAACTATAAAAATACTCGAAAATTTTAAATTTCGCGGGATAGACAGGCGCCTTCACCTTAAGTCAAATTTATTTTAGTTCAATTTTAAAAAACCGATTTAACACTTGGACCTAAGCCATCGTAGACATTAGTATTCTACCTATGCTCTGGTAAGAGCAAATAAAATAAATCATGTAACATGGAATGAATAAGTGATTGTCGAAAAACGCGTAATTTGTCCAGACCAGAGAGGTGTTAACTAAATAAGTATAAATGGTCTAAGGTCCAGACATTTCTTTTTACCATCAAAAAAATTGCCCACTAGAACTATTACCAAAGAGAAAACAATACTATGCTCTATTACAAAGTAAAATACCAAAATCACGCGAAAGAGTTATTGTCAAGATTGACTTATGACGACCATAGACAATGATAACAAAAAAATGTTTTTTAATTAGACCATAGACTACAAGTTTTAGTATTTTAATCGGATATGATTATTTAAACCAAGAATTTTATATATAGCTTCTTGTTTTAAAACCCTCTGTGAAAAGTTGTATTTTTGGAAATGTACTCATCACTCTTTTTTGTATTATTTCAACATACAGTGTCGTTATTACTTTCAGCCTATATGAAAATGCCGAATATTGAATTTTCAGTGATTGTTCCAATCAAGAAGATTATATATATTTATAATCTTCTTGGTGCTCTGTAATAAGATATTTGGCGAAGGGAAGAATAATTTTTAGAGTTCCCAAATTAAATTGTTATGCTTCCAATACAGAGAGGTGTTAACTAAAGGTCTAAGTTCCAATTTGAATATATTAATGGAATCGACCAAGAAGTAGGTAACCTACCTTGTTATGTTTGTATTGTCGTTGGGGCTTATTGTCTATGGTATGCGATAGTCGAATGTTTATTCAATAAAGTAATGGCTACGAAACGGAGCGTTTCTTTCCATATATAACAGTGGCGACGAGGTAAATAGCTGGAATTAAGCAGCGGTACAGAAAATAGCGTGCAAAAATATACGAAATTACAATGTCGATCGGGAAAATCCGGGAATTCGACATAAAAACTGGTAACTGGACGGCTTACGTGGAGCGTATCGAGATGTACCTGGTGGCCAACAAGATCACTGAAGAGATGAAGTTGGCGACATTAATAGCGGTGATGGGCGAAGAGGTGTACGAGTTGTTGTCAAATCTGGCGAGCCCGAAAAAACCATCGTCATTAGGTTTTAAGGAAGCTGTGGACTTGCTGACGAAGCATTTACAGCCGAAGCCGTCAGCAATGGCGGAGCGATTCAAGTTTCGGCAACGGCGGCAGTTGACAGGGGAAAACATTGCCAATTATCTGGCGGAATTAAAAAAGTTGGCAAGACATTGTGATTTTAAGGCAAATTTGGAGGAGAACATCCGGGATCAATTCGTATGTGGCTTAAAGAGTGAGCTCACGCGCCAGAGGTTGTTCGCGGAGGATAGTCTGGACTATACTAAAGCAGTCAAATTAGCGGCAACCTTGGAGGCGGCAGACAGAGACGCAGGGGCAGTTGAATGCAAAGAAAATGACAGTCAACAGCGGCCAGAAAATATAAACACAAACAAACTACACTTTGATATTTGTGGAAATTGTGGAAGCGCGAATCATCAGTCGAATCAATGTAGATTCAAAGATTATATCTGCAGCCTTTGTCAAGAAAGGGGCCATCTACGACGAGTGTGTCCCCAGCAAAAAACAAGAGGCACGGCGCAA
Source organism: Notodonta ziczac (assembly GCA_918843915.1). Lineage (NCBI taxonomy): Eukaryota > Metazoa > Arthropoda > Insecta > Lepidoptera > Notodontidae > Notodonta > Notodonta ziczac. Next base: position 1,139,059 of record OU974053.1, read on the forward strand.
TATGAGCAAAAGTTTGGGAAGAGTAATTTATCTTCCAACATTGGGGGTTATGACTCATATCACACAGCACGCGGGCGCGGAGTGCGGGGTGGATGGACCCCGACGACACAGCGTGGTTGGCAGCGCGGGCGCGGCGTGGCGGGTGGCAGCCGGGAGGGCTTGCGACCAGTGCACTTGTTGGAAGAAGAGGACATGGAAGGTGTTGAGGACTGTGAGGAAGACGATGATGAGCAGCCAATGTATCAAATGTCATTAAGCAAATATAAACCGGTATGTGTTAAGGTTAAGGTTCAAAATCAATTATTAAATATGGAAATAGACACAGGTTCAGCTCTATCTTGCATTAGCAAGCAGGTGTATGAACGGAATTTTAAAGACTATGTGTTGCAAAATTGTAATTTAAAGCTTAAGTTTTATGATGGATCTATTGTGTATCCGTTAGGGTACTTACCTGTAGAGGTAGAGTATTGTGGAAATAAAAAGCAGCTAGATCTGTATGTAATTGATAATGGAACTACAAATCTGTTGGGCCGTCAGTGGTTATCGGAGTTAGATATGGTTATACCTAAGGTGTATCATGTTACCGAAAGTAATTCTTTAGGTAGAAAAACAGAAGTTGAAAATTTGATTTCCAGGCATAAAAGTTTGTTTGACGGAACATTGGGCCGCTACCGGGGTGAGCCGGTGGAACTTGTGGTGCGTGCAGATGCGGTACCGGTGTTCTGCCGCGCACGGCCAGTGCCGTATGCGCTGCGCGAGCGCCTTGATGCGGAGCTCAACACCATGCTGCGCTCCGGCATCATTGAACCGGTTGACCACTCCGATTGGGCGACGCCGTTAGTTTTGGTACATAAGTCCGATGGAGGCTTAAGGATTTGTGCAGATTACAAGGTAACCCTCAATCGAGCTCTTATGGTCGACCGTCATCCAGTTCCGAGAGTCGATGATCTATTTACCACTCTTAGCGGTAACACTTTGTTTACGAAGATAGATCTCTCACAGGCCTATAATCAGATTGTACTCGCAGAGAGTTCTCAACAGTATACAGTCATCAATACGCATAAAGGACTTTATAAATATAAGCGTCTCGTTTTTGGTCTATCGTCTAGTCCAGGAATATTCCAAAAATGTATGTCTAATCTGTTTAAGGGCAACAAGGACGTAGTAGTATTTTATGATGATATTTTAATTAAAAACAAAGATGTGAATAGTCATTTAAAAGCGATCGAGGCTGTGTTTGAGATATTAGGTAAAAATGGTTTAAAAATTAAAAAAAGTAAATGTGAGTTTTTTGCAGAAGAAGTTAGGTATTTAGGCTTCATTATTGGTAAAGATGGAGTCAGGGTGGATCCAGAAAAAATTAAACCTATATTGAATATGATTGAACCCAAAAGCGTTTCAGAGCTGAAATCGTTTTTAGGGATGGTTAATTTTTATGGGAAGTTTATACCTAATTTAAGCACCCTTTTATCACCTCTTTATTCGTTGTTAAAAAAGAATAGAGCATGGAGTTGGCAAAAGCAACATGGTGAAGCATTTTGCAAAATTAAGCAGTTACTGTGTAGTACAGAAGTTTTAGCTCACTATGATAGGGAATTAGAATGTATACTGACGGTAGACGCGTCGGCGTTCGGCCTAGGGGCTGTGTTAGCGCAACGTGAGAGCAACGGCGGGTCGCGCGAACGAGTGTTGGCCTATGCGTCAAGATCACTGACTCAGGCAGAGATACGGTACAGTCAAATACATAAGGAGGCGCTAGCGATTATTTTTGCTGTTGATAAATTTCACCAATATCTCTATGGCCAAAAGTTTGTACTACGGACTGATCACAAGCCTCTAGTTAGCATTTTTGGACCCAATATGGGTATACCAAGCACTGCAGCTAATCGCTTACAGCGATGGGCAGTGAAACTTTCGGCTTATGATTTTAGGATTGAGTATGTCAAGACTGATAACAATACAGCGGACGCGCTGTCGAGGTTGATTAAGTCACATAAGTATGAAACGCAGGCGGAAGAAGAAGAGTTACCAGAGCAAACTTACTTACATTTTGCGACCGAAGCATTATTATTAGACTATAATATGCTTAAAATTAAAACGGCTTCAGATCCTATTCTTAGTCGTGTTCTCAGCTACATCAATGACGGGTGGCCACCCGATACAGAAATAAGAGAATTAAAACCTTTTATGAATAGGAAACAGGAGTTATATGCAGAGTTAGGGTGTATAATGTGGGGCCGTCGAGTCGTTATACCCAGTACTTGCCGGGAACGGGTTCTGTCAGAATTACATGAGTCACATATGGGAATAGTTAAGACGAAATCTTTAGCTAGGTGTTATGTTTGGTGGCCTGGGATCGATGAGGCCGTCGAGTCGCGGTGCCGCGCTTGCGAAGTGTGTGCATCACTGGCAGACGCTCCGCCGGTGCACGCGCCACATTCGTGGCCGTGGCCTAATCGACCCTGGTCTAGGGTACACATAGATTTTTTGGGACCAATAGAGAATCTGACTTATCTAGTTCTTGTTGACTCTTGTTCTAAATGGATTGAAGCTATTAAAATGACCCGTACAACAGCGCAGGCTGTCATTGCGGTATTAAGAGATTTGTTTGCTAGGTTCGGCATACCAAAACAGTTAGTGAGTGACAACGGTCCTCCATTTACGAGCGATGACTTTAAGTCTTTTCTCAGTAGGAATAGAATTGAACAAATGTTGACGGCACCTTATCATCCGTCATCAAACGGGGCGGCAGAGAGTGCGGTCAAAATTTGTAAGCGGACTATTAAGAAAGCTCTGCGACAGAATTTGAATGTAGACGTAGCCCTATGTAGGTTTTTACTAGCTTACCGCAATGCGGAACATGCGACTACAGGAGATAGTCCGGCAAATATCCTTCAGGGGCGCAATCTTCGAATGCGGCTGGACTGTTTAAGACCTGAGCGCGAAGAACGGGTAGCTCAGCGCCAGAGAGCAAGCGAAAAGGCGGCAGGGGGTACCTTTAGGACACTGGTACCTGGGGATAACGTATGGTTACGGGACTATCGCGGTAGGAATAGGAAGTGGTCGGCTGGTCAAATCGTAGAAAGACTTGGTGAAACTGATTATAGAGTAAGGTCTGCTCTCGGAACTGACATGCATAGACATGTCGATCAGTTACGGAAGAGGGTCGATTTGGGGGTTGACAATCCGTCAGCAGGGGTAGATTTGGTCGGGAATGATAACGGGTATCATAGCAATATCCGCAGTTCGTTGTCTTTTCCGATGGCAGACGTAGTGGATAGTTCGGAGGTGTCAACCGGCTCATCGCCTCAGAAGGAAGGGAGAGCAGGGGAGACGGAGCCTCAGGTCCCACCGACAACTTGCGGTAGCGAACCTCAGACGTCAATGGGTGGCAGTGTTTTAAACGGAAATCCCAATGATTTGCCCAAGAGATCTCGTAGACCTCCCAAAAGATATGGGTTTGATGAATAGATTAAGTCATCAAATTTTGTAGGTAGTTCTATTCCATTTGTTATAGTTATTTATCTTTTCTTATTCATGTGTTATTGTTAAGGTAGTGTGTAGAGAAATTGTATTAATTAAGGGTGAAGGTGTTATGTTTGTATTGTCGTTGGGGCTTATTGTCTATGGTATGCGATAGTCGAATGTTTATTCAATAAAGTAATGGCTACGAAACGGAGCGTTTCTTTCCATATATAACATACCTAATGTCTATTTCACATACGAAGTCCCCTAGACAGAGTGCCCTAGGCTATATTTTGGTTTTCCAAAATGGACGGTCACATTTTTGTATTTTAATGTTATTAATTGTGTTTGTTATCGCTATTCATTACTCGACATTGGCAGAATCATATTGGGCTTGACCCAATTGTAAGAGGCCATTAATATATATATATAGAAATATAAAATAAATAAATAGTACTTAACTGTCAGAAATATAATTTTAACTGTGTACGGTGTACCTAATTCTTTTGCGCAACAGATTTTACTCATAATTATTTGTAAAAAGCAAGTAGTGTAACTAGCATCGCGTAGACCACTAAAAGTCACAGACTTAATTTATTTTAATTATTTAGCTTCTCTGACAGGTTTTAAAAAATATATACTGAAACTCGTCACATTCCTACCCACATAGGCATAAAATAACAGAAAATAAGTCTAATTAGGATTACTATTACCTACTGCATACGTAAAATTATTACGACAGTCGAGAATTGAATAAATCATAAGTTGTAGCTATATAACCATCCCAGTATATGCAAAATTAATTGCGTGCTATTGCTGAATAAATTCATTGGAAAGATACAAATATGAACCGAAATTACAAGCTTTTTGTTTCTTTTAGCTAATGCATGTATGTATAACTTTAACTTATAACATACAGTGATGTACGGAACCCTAAAGTATGTGTAGTCCGATACGCACTTGGCGGCTGGTTTTAGGCATTCGCTGAAATTTATGTTTACTGTAGCCTAGCTATAGCGTAGCCGGTACACCGTAGCGTATAGATGGTATTGATTTCTCTTCGGATGGCTATACCTTACAGAGTAGGTTAAGTACCTTATTGTACCTTCTGGCAAAACTTAACAGAAAGAATAAGTTTATACCTATGTATTAGGTACTTACCTATATATTATGAGCGATACAGAATACTTACTTATCTACCTAGCTTACCAGCTCATAGAGTAAAGTAATTATAAGGTTCTTATCAAAAAAGAATACTTACTCACTTCTGTACCTAAGTAGAATAAATAAGTTATTTACTCAAGTAAATACTCAAGTATTAGATAATCCCAAACTGATGTGCTGGTGATTGCCCTAAGGCATATGTACAAGTTAATACCTATGCTATTTGTCTACATACAAACAATAAACTTTTTAATTTTTATGGAACATTTTTTGTAATGAAGAACTTATTTAGGAACTACATACAGATACCTATTTATATAAATATATAGCGTGATCTCAGACCTGCCTTCTAATGAATGGTCAAACTTGGTACCTGGACAACTGCACTGACGTGGTTCTCTCTATAAGTAGCATGAAAACAATACTTAATAATGGTCGGCTGATTGAGACTATTTATAAACATTATGTTAAAAGCACCACTTGTTTTACTGAATTCATAAGTCTAAAGAACAAGATCACTGCTGCTGACACTTTAAAGAACTTCTCTGGTGAATAAAGAATGGTGAACTGTGGCCTGAAACCTCCCTCACATTGAGGGATGTGTGGGGTAAAAATACACTCTGCTCATATACTTACTTACTAACCATGTTGCTCCCAGTATCTACATTCTTTAAATTTACCAAAGGCCGGTACCACCTCCAGCAATAGGTGGCAGGAGGCATATACCTACAATACCAATATGTTAATAGACTCTGATGAATTGTTCTTCTAATTATGACCTACATGGATACCTACACCTATTGATTTCCTTGTGGGTTCCTGGGCACCTTTTTTTTGACACACAAGAATTTCTACAAAATAAGATTATACTCCTCTACCGAGAATATAATGGTAAATTATTATTATTTCCTCTTTAATCTAGGTTATTAGACTACCACATAACACTACGGAACGCTTTTACTTTTCAAGAAATAACGACAAATTCATCATCATTGCGGATTTGTAAAAATGTAAAGGGTTACTAATCCCGTGGTTCATACACGCCAATCTTTAGTAAAAATGTAAACATTAGCGTAATTAAACACGTGGGTCACAAACTTCAATCTTGGGAATAGATAGCTTTTGACAGCTTCTTATACCTGGATCGAAGATGATTGGTTCAAATTTAGTCATTCATTGTAAAATTTACCAATCACAGCCCCTTTCCATGAGAGTTTTCAATTTCATTCATAATTGTGCTGCGCTAGTAGGTAGTTTTTTGACAGTAGAGTTGTAAATTTGACAGTTCAGCATCTAAATTTGACATTTTCAACTGATTTTTGACAGTTGACAGCTGTCAAATGAAATCCGCCATTTTTTCCCCCACCCCTAAACTCATCTTGGAAATAGATTCGGCCAAAATCACGCCTTGTGTCAAAAACAAAAAATGTCAGGGAGGCAGCCGTCAAACGACAACCAACAAAGCTGTCAAAAAATATTTGTTTGGGCCTCAAACAAATATTTTTTAAATATATAATAAATTGAACTATATTTTAAAATGCGTTGGAGTGAAAACGAAACATACCAATTCGTGAAATTGTATTTAAAGTATGAAGTACTGTGGAACAGTGACCATATCGAGTATAAGTTAAAAGACAAAAGGCTCAAAGCTCTGCGGGAAATTATTGCACAATTCAACGAGAGAACAGGGATTATACTAAACGAAACAGAGATTAGGATGAAAATTAGGAACCTAAAGTCCACGTACGTACAAGAGAAAGCTAAAATAAAGCAGCGGGCTAGCTCCAACTGGGATTATAAACCGAACATGAAATGGTTTGCAGAGTGGCATAAATGTTTCGTTAGGAGAGATGAAGCTTCGTTTGATAATGTATGTCTAAGTTCCTTATTTAAAATTATATTTACGCTGGTTACTTCTTTTAGTGTATTCTCACCTTGCACCAATTGTTATTATTTACTTACCAGCTACTGTTTTCCTTCAGTTAAATAATCAAGTAGGCCCCTTCCTACCTACAAGCTTCATAAATTGAAAATGTACCCATACTTTATATAATTAATAATCCCAATACACCTTCACAGCCCCCACAAGACAATCAGCAAGAAGATGCCAGCCAAAAAGTTTGGCTATCACAAAGTGATGACAATAATGAGGATGAAACCATAGATCCCTTCCCTGGAGATGAAGAATACATCATTTTGAAATCGGAACCGGAAGAACTGATACACAATAGGGAAAGCAAATACAAAAATAAACAGAAAAAAATTAAACACAGAAGTCCGAGTACAGATTATTCTGATAACTTCAGAGGTAGCATACATTCAGAGAGGATACCTTTAGGGGCAGCAAAAGAGGATGAATTTGATATTTATGGAAAATATATAGCAACACAATTGAGGAAGATGAACTTACAGAAAGCATTGAGAATCCAGCTTGAGATACAAGGTCTTGTCAGTGAGGCCAGGATAGCAGAATTGGCTGACAAAGATTAGTCCAAATTATCTACCAACACCTGAGGTGTTTGAACATAAGCTCATCATCATCAACCTACTTGAAAGGATGCACTGAGTGACATTATATTCCAATAAGGCCTGATAATAAGAGCAACAATATTAAAACCTTGGAACTATGATATTTCTTATTGGCTAATGTTTTCTATACAGGGATTTTGTTAGGTGGTGCCAAGCGGGGCAGGGCTTGTAAGCACTAGATTAAGTAAATAGTCACAAAAGATTTCAAGTATGATGTGAACAACCTTCATATTGTAAATAATATATGTATAATAATACATTTTTGTATTAACATCATAAGGGTTTACTAAACTAAAAACATAAATGTTTTAAAAATATAAAAAGAAAAACAACTTGCAAGTCTGATTTTTTTATTGCTGTTACAGCATCCATTTATAATACAAACAAACATTATCACTTACATTTCACTAGTGAAAATTCAGATCATTTTGATTGTATGCTTGTTCCTACAATACTGTCTGTTTTATCCAGTTTCATGAAAAAATATACATCAGTGTCTGCAGTTCAGACAGATTTTACATATTCCGAAAACAATCGCATTGAAATCTAAAGCTATATTAAGTACATTTCACAATCACAATAATTTGAAAAAGTGTAAACTGAGAATGGAAGAATTACTTTGAGGGTGGTGCGCAGTTGGATATTAAAAAATATACTATGTCTACTTAGGATATAAATAACAAAGGTCGAGTTACAAGTCTGGCGCGGCAGTAAAAAATAATCTCACTCCAAATTAAATAATACACAACCAAATGTTAAGACAATTTTAATTTTTTATTATCTTCTTGTGCGGACAACGTTATACACAACATTGATTTCACGCTGCGCCAATCTGCGCCACAAAAAAATGCATACTTTCAGAAAAAGGCGCTCTGTTCACACATTTTATTGGACTAGACGGTTGTGTGCCTTCTGTGGTCTGCATAAGGTCGTCCGGCACTTGCCAGCGTATGCAAATGCCAAAGATCACTCAGTCCCGTCGTGAGTTCCCATGTTTCACGGGATTGCACATAACTGACTAGTGGATAACGATGGTAAAGCCGCCCGACCGCAACCTACCTTTTGTTAAAACACGACTAGAGTCATCGACAATGCATTGTCATATCAAAATTAATACAGAAATTAATTAGCTTTTACAGTTGTTCTCCAATATGCGTTACCTTGTCACTGATATATAAAAGCTTGTAAAAATACTTCTGTGACGGAAACACATCTGTGTGACATAGGAAATAAGAAACATTTTTGCCTGCATGGCACTTTTATGTTTTATGCCAGTGCTAAAATCTTATTAGATAACTAGCTGAGCCCGCGTGGAATTTAACTTAACAATAAAGCCCGGTCCCGCGTTCTAAGCCCGCGCGACTGGACCCATTTTTTTTATTTTGTTTTTCTAAAATAAAAGTAGCCTCAGTTACTGCTTATAACATCAGCTATCTAACAGTGAAAGTCCCGTCAAAATCAGTCCAGCCGTTTCGGAGATACTCTTTGATTTCAAGTGTTTTTATTTTTTTACGCGGAACCCTAATTGTTTTTCTAAAATCAAAGTAGCCTAAGTTACCTGCTATAAGATCAGCTATCTGCCAGTGAAAGTCCCGTCGAAATCGGTCCAGCCGTTTCGGAAATTACCCGGAACAAACACACAGACAGACAGACAGACAGACAAAAATTTTTTAATTCGCGTTTTTGCTATAGGTATCGTATGTACTTTCATATGCATTTAGTGAAAAGGTGTTATTTTGATATTACAAACAGACACTCCAATTTTATTTATTTGTATAGATGGTATTCAAGTTCCCAACAATAAATGCAATTTAAGTCAGCCGACCAAATATTTTTTTTGTTCATAAATTAATCAATGCGATATTTCTCGTATTGGGTACTTGCACAGAACATGTTTAAGAAAAGACGGAACTTAAATCATTTGTTTTATAGATTTTTAACTTCCCCGCTTGACATTGGAGTGACGTAATTGCATACGTAAATTTTCACTTGGAAGTTTCTATTTCCTGACTACCTAAACACATGTTTTAGCACTATTCGTCACAGAAGTATTTGAATCGAGCTGAATAACGTATGATATTGGCACTAGCGACACATTACATTTCATTCCACAATCGTTTGTCCTCTTTAATCCTACCGTTATTTTTCAATTTTCAATACTTTAGTTACAAGTCTCCGCGGTTTCGACATTAAGTTTAATTGTACTATTTAAATGCACCCAGCACGCTGACATGGATTTACAAGACAGACATGGATTTTGTAGCAGTCTCTTTCTTTATTGAGAAGAGAGAATGGTACACAATTGTTTGAATATTTTGTCTTGTGAAAGCAGACCCTGCTGCAGCCACTGCGCTGCTTTGATATCGGAAGTTTAGTGCGGAAGAACGCTTGCCAAATATAAAATTATATAGGTGTAATCAGAGGTATGCGTCCATTAGAACTGAGCGCACAAAGTTCCCGACCGCCGAATCTCATTAAAAGTATGCCCAAACCAGACACAGCTGCGTGTGCGAGGTTCCATATATTTCAAATAATAAAATTCGGTGCGCGCGCTCACCTAAATGTGCATTGACGTTTAAAAAGAATTTTGTCGGCACATTATTCAATGATTATTCATCCCTTTAAATTCAACCTTATCTCCATGTCATAACGGCCAAAGTTGACCTTCTACAGATTGTGGTCGACTTGCGATGTTTTTCCTGGTTTTAACGAACTCTAGATAGGCCTTTTCCCAGCCAGTATCTCTCAATAATTAAGTACTTCTTTTGTCAATAGATAAAACATTTCGCTTCGGTGATCGTTTCCGACGATTTTATTAATATCGAGTCGACAATTTGTAACAGCAAGACAAGATATTCTCCAAGAACCATTGATCACTCATCTCCTTCGATTCTATTAGTAATACATATCAGTATCCAAAAAGAAACAATTTGTAGTTACTACAATAAATAAATTACTTGTACAACATAAATCGAATGTAAATCGAAATCGATCAATCATAGAACACAAAATATTCGAATTGTCAATATTCTATGGATGTTTTCTGAATGCAAGGAGCACGCTAAAAGCGAATTACAATGTATTTCTCAGATGATTCAAGGAAATATTCATAGAATTTGATCTAACAACATACACTGTCGCGCCGGAACATCAGTCAAAATCACTTCGCCTGTCATGGTTAGCACAATTGTCAAAATGCTCCTGTCAAACGGCCAACAAGACCTTGCGCCGTGTTTAAATCTTTCAACAAGAGTAGCAGCAGCGTCGCACTGAAGGGTTAGAGCTCATAGACATACCTGCGACAACACACTTTGAGTAGTTGAAATTAATTATAAATTCGCTTGTACCGATTTGGTAGACTCGTCTGATAAGCAGTGGCGGATTTACCAGCAGGCTGAGTAGGCTGGAGCATAGGGCGGCAAATTAGAGGACCGATTTTTTTTCTGCTACCTCATGGAAATCAAAAGATTTCTGCATGACGGTTTTCTAATGTTTTACAGATAGAACTCTGCAACAAATTTGGCCGAAGACTATATTACGTGCAATTTCACGATATTTTTGGATTGTAAAGATAATGTAGAAAATGACAATTGTAGAGGCAAGAGAGGCAAAAACTTTACAGCTTATACCTTGGATGGAAATATGTAAATCCGCCACTGCAGACAAGTCAAACGAGTTGGTAATTTCGACCGAACATAAAAAATAAGGGACAGATTTATGCGAAAAAACAGGCAGATAACTAACAGTGCCTCTTGTTAATTCATAAAGCTGTCTCTTTTTTTAGTTTCTCTAAGAAATACCAAGACATACTCTCATACTCTAGACAGTGTGTTGAAGAAATGTTATGCAACGTATCATATGCGACGCTACGCTACACATAATATAGAGACAAAATTTGGACTAAACGTCGAATAAAACTACAAATTTAATATACAAGGAAGAAGACTCGATCTCAGATCTTAATTTGTACAATTATCACATAAAATTCAAAAAGAACACGTATTTATGACTGCAGGCAGCGGCGAATCGCACGACTGCCCGTACAAGAATATGCGCGAAGAGATAATTGTTCAGCCCCGATCTAGTACAAATGCCTGATACGTACAGATTCACGGAAATAGATCTTATAGTTTTAGAAATAAGGATTACTCTTCCAATGTTTCAAGTCATACCTGAAGGCACAGATATACCTTGAACAATACCCAACTGATTGGTAACTGTCTTAAGGTGGGATTAGACCAAACGAACAAAGAGCCAGAGCTGGAACAAGAGCATACATTGCCTCTCTTTTTTCTGTTTGTCTTCGTGATCAATAAAATAATTATCTGTTTACACAAACAGAATTATAGACTGAGAATAAAATGAGCATTGGCTCGTTTGATGTAACCCCACATTAAGAATAGCTACTGTTATTGTAAGGCCTTATTCCACTGGCGCTTTGCAGCTCACCCGCACTCACATCGCCCCCTCTTACGAACCGCTCGCAAACCGCCCCAGTGGGATGAGACCCTAAAGAGATGGCGGCTACATTCGGCACAATAAATCAAGATGAAGTTAGTGTAAGTATGAAATTCAAACATTTACAATATTATGAAAAAATAAACGCTCTGTCTTGACGTATGTAGGTACAACGTTACAAAACTAACACACTTGTATTTCATAATGTTAAGTCCAGTTATTATGTCTACCGATGTTTGTATGGACATTGGACGGCGGACGCTTGGCGTTACAATGATAATTGTTGTGATGATAGTAGTATAATAGAAAAATTAAATGCGAGGATTTTTGTATAATTTGATTTAACTGCAACCTATATGTGTATGTAACATACAATGAATGAAATATCGAACGAATAAATATCGATAGCTTCGTCCTAATTGGCATTGCTCGCGCGAACAGTTCGTACGAACTCCAATAATCAATGGAATTCGTACATAATGTTCGTGCCAGCGTTGTCATCATCACACATACTATATGGTACTAAACTAACAACGCTTGTACTTTAGGTATCGTACAATGGACTGGGGGTGACCCCAGTGGCACCCAGATCAGGATACATTACGAAAATAACATTGCCGAAATCTGCCCCGGCAGAAATCGAACCCACAACCACAGGGTGCAGTAATCCGAGCGGTCTACGCTCGAACCGCTATACTAGACCAATCGGTCGGCAAATTAAACCTTTTTTACTTATTATTGGCAAAAGTGAAAATTTAATGTGACTAGAAAGTAAAATTGCATGTCGCCAAGCGTCTACCGTCTCCGAATTACAAAGAAAAACAAATCACTTTTTAAAAATTTAACTAACACAATAAATTAACGACAACATCGAACGGTCAGCTTGCAATATCAATTAGAAGACAAAAATTAAACAAATTGAGATCAGATAACGCCCATACAAAGACCAGTGAGCGGCTCCGGGTTACAACGGTTTGAAGCTCTGTATTACCGACCGAAATGCAAGTTAGAACACATGTTGCATTTAGATCTTATTCTATTGAAACTTAGTCACATTTTCGTTTGCAGACAACACTGTTCATAAAGGTCATCATACTCTAGTAAACGTGGTTAATTCGTTCATGATTTCGGATTTAACATTGGACACTGTTAACGCGGATTTTTCAATGAAATTTTGACTAGGGATAGTTTCGCCGAACATATTCATCTAAGTACAAAAACTTATCATAAACAATGGAACTATGATGCTATGGAAACTTAATATTGCGTGCAACTGAGGTAGGCGATAAGAACAGTACACAAAAATAACAATTACAGCAAACCCAATCATTTTTTAAAGACTTTTAGGCCACAGAATTTAATATCGATGTTACACACATTTAATTCTGGTTATTATTATGCAAATAATCCACCACAACCACTGAAACTAATTTTGTGTGGCACCAAAAAATCGGTAGCAGTTCAACTAAAAACCGATACGCCAAGGGAGACACAAGAAACTCTATGTATCTCGTTCACACTAACACAAAGGTGTAGGTTGCTTATACAGCTGTCATAATAAAAAAAAGTTGTCCGTGATCATTAATGAGTTAAAATTCAAAACTAAAATCCAGAACCAATCGACCAACGTTCCTGTAGCAGCGGCACGTGTTCTAACCTGCGTCGCCGAGCCGCGGGCTCGCTCAGGCGTCGGAGCACTGCGCGAGCTGCTTGGGCGTGTACACGGACGCGTTGGGGTCCAGCGGCGAGCCGTCCGACCGCCGCAGCTTGGACACGGCCAGGCCGGGGAAGCCCGCCACGCCACCCACACCCGGCCCGCCGCTCGTCACCGTCACGAACTCTGTCGGCATCACGGCCAGCATTTGAGCTTTCAGTTCCTCGATTTCCTTCTCTTGCCGGGATATTAAACCTGGAAAGATAGGTGCGGTTATTTTATGATTACGAGCTACGCAAATATCTATTGACGCTGCACAATAAAAGCGTGAATGCGGCAGTATTTGACTTTTCGCCCGACGTAGTACTAACACGTATTCCGCGACACGGCTCCGGTGGTCTTTTAAGTCATGAAATTGAAACATGATACTAACTGGAGGGTTTATTACGAGTTTGATCACAAGCAAATACTTATAGAGAAGCTGCACGGGGCCAACAGGGGCGCTGCTGTGGAACGTATTGAAGGATTCAATCGTTCGGTCGTTACATTATCCCCGGCAGACGCGCGGCTTACCCTCCTGCATGTGCATGTTGCGCTTGGCCTCGCCGAGCGCGGAGAGCAGGTCGAGCTTGACGCGCGTCTCGGCGGACAGCGCGCGCTCCTGCATGTGCTTACCCTCCTGTATGTGCATGTTGCGCTTGGCCTCGCCGAGCGCGGAGAGCAGGTCGAGCTTGACGCGCGTCTCGGCGGACAGCGCGCGCTCCTGCATGTGCTTACCCTCCTGTATGTGCATGTTGCGCTTGGCCTCGCCGAGCGCGGAGAGCAGGTCGAGCTTGACGCGCGTCTCGGCGGAAAGCGCGCGCTCCTGCATGTGCTTACCCTCCTGTATGTGCATGTTGCGCTTGGCCTCGCCGAGCGCGGAGAGCAGGTCGAGCTTGACGCGCGTCTCGGCGGACAGCGCGCGCTCCTGCATGTGCTTACCCTCCTGTATGTGCATGTTGCGCTTGGCCTCGCCGAGCGCGGAGAGCAGGTCGAGCTTGACGCGCGTCTCGGCGGAAAGCGCGCGCTCCTGCATGTGCTTACCCTCCTGTATGTGCATGTTGCGCTTGGCCTCGCCGAGCGCGGAGAGCAGGTCGAGCTTGACGCGCGTCTCGGCGGACAGCGCGCGCTCCTGCATGTGCTTACCCTCCTGTATGTGCATGTTGCGCTTGGCCTCGCCGAGCGCGGAGAGCAGGTCGAGCTTGACGCGCGTCTCGGCGGACAGCGCGCGCTCCTGCATGTGCTTACCCTCCTGTATGTGCATGTTGCGCTTGGCCTCGCCGAGCGCGGAGAGCAGGTCGAGCTTGACGCGCGTCTCGGCGGACAGCGCGCGCTCCTGCATGTGCTTACCCTCCTGTATGTGCATGTTGCGCTTGGCCTCGCCGAGCGCGGAGAGCAGGTCGAGCTTGACGCGCGTCTCGGCGGACAGCGCGCGCTCCTGCATGTGCTTACCCTCCTGTATGTGCATGTTGCGCTTGGCCTCGCCGAGCGCGGAGAGCAGGTCGAGCTTGACGCGCGTCTCGGCGGACAGCGCGCGCTCCTGCATGTGCTTACCCTCCTGTATGTGCATGTTGCGCTTGGCCTCGCCGAGCGCGGAGAGCAGGTCGAGCTTGACGCGCGTCTCGGCGGACAGCGCGCGCTCCTGCATGTGCTTACCCTCCTGTATGTGCATGTTGCGCTTGGCCTCGCCGAGCGCGGAGAGCAGGTCGAGCTTGACGCGCGTCTCGGCGGACAGCGCGCGCTCCTGCATGTGCTTACCCTCCTGTATGTGCATGTTGCGCTTGGCCTCGCCGAGCGCGGAGAGCAGGTCGAGCTTGACGCGCGTCTCGGCGGACAGCGCGCGCTCCTGCATGTGCTTACCCTCCTGTATGTGCATGTTGCGCTTGGCCTCGCCGAGCGCGGAGAGCAGGTCGAGCTTGACGCGCGTCTCGGCGGACAGCGCGCGCTCCAGGTGCGCGGCGCGCTCCTGCAGCGCCGCGCATGCCTCCTGCCGCACCTGCCGCAATCAGACAGTTATGAAAGGAAATATACACGGTATTGATACAAACTAAATATTTTTTTTAGAAAAAAAAACAAAAATTAAAATGTAATAATTAAGTTCGAATCGAAAGAAGTTTGTTCAACAAAGTGTGTGACCTGCTCGGTGGCGTGCGCGAGGTCGTGCTGCAGCTGCGCGGCGCAGTCCCTGGCGCGCTGCAGCTCGCGGCGCAGCGCCGCCGCCTCCGCCTCCGCCGCGCCGCGCCGCGCCGCGCACGCGCCGCTCTCGCACTCGCCGCTGCGGACAACACCACCACCATCACACTTAAGCCGTTAACTCACGAACATAATACTTATTACACAATTCAATTACCAAGATTGAGACACATTCGTAAGAAACATTATAATATCGCCCAATTTTAAAACGATTCATTTGCACCAAGTTATTTTTTTTTGCCGCGGCTGTTATTTCGCCGACGAGAGCTTGTCAATATTTTAAAGACAGCCTGTGTGTGTGTGTGTATGAGCGTGTGTGTGTGTGTGTGTGTGTATGAGCGCGTGTGTGTGTGTGTGTATGAGCGTGTGTGTGTGTGTGTGTGTGTGTGTATGAGCGCGCGTGTGTGTGTGTGTGTATGAGTGTGTGTGTGTGTGTGTATGAGCGTGTGTGTGTGTGTGTATGAGCGTGTGTGTGTGTGTGTATGTGTGTGTGTATGAGTGTGTGTGTGTGTATGAGTGTGTGTGTGTGTGTATGAGCGTGTGTGTGTGTGTATGAGTGTGTGTGTGTGTGTGTGTGTATGAGCGTGTGTGTGTGTGTGTGTGTGTGTGTATGAGCGCGCGTGTGTGTGTGTGTGTATGAGTGTGTGTGTGTGTGTATGAGCGCGCGTGTGTGTGTGTGTGTATGAGCGCGTGTGTGTGTGTGTGTATGAGCGTGTGTGTGTGTGTGTGTGTGTGTATGAGCGCGCGTGTGTGTGTGTGTGTATGAGTGTGTGTGTGTGTGTGTATGAGCGTGTGTGTGTGTGTGTATGAGCGTGTGTGTGTGTGTGTATGAGTGTGTGTGTGTGTATGAGCGTGTGTGTGTGTGTATGAGTGTGTGTGTGTGTGTGTATGAGTGTGTGTGTGTGTGTATGAGCGTGTGTGTGTGTGTGTATGAGCGTGTGTGTGTGTATGAGCGTGTTTGTGTGTGTGTATGAGCGTGTGTGTGTGTGTGTATGAGCGTGTGTGTATGTGCGTGAGTAGTATACTGACGGTGGGGTGCGCGCGGCGTGTCGTGCTCGCAGCAGCTGCGTCTCGGCGGCGGCGCGCGCGCGGCGCTCGTCCGCCAGGCGCCGCTCCAGCGCCGCGCGCTCCGTGCAGCGCCACGTCGTCACCCTGGATATGCACCCAGCATTACTATTGCCGTCCCAAATTACACCTCCCAAGGTTACCTAAGCTCGAATAAGTTAATAAATCAATGAAATAAATGTGTGGCGACCTCACATACACGACGCCGACAGAAACGGACAGATGGCGCTGAACGCGGCGTCTCAATACAATGTGCGGATTCTTCATAGAAAAACTGAATCACGATATTAAGACTCGCGAGCATCGTGACTATATATACAAGACCCCGAGAATAACCAGCGGGGCATAGCGGCCGCCCCGCCAGACCTAACACTAAAAATGTAATAAATCTGTCAGCGGGTAAGAAGTAGTGCATCCTTTCCCAAAGTGGGCGATAACGCCCCCTTGTGGGCGCTGCAGGTCTAAAAGGGGGCGATATGAGACCCAGAAAAAAAATGGAGGCGTTGTGTAGCTCACAATAATCAATTAATTAAATTTGACGTTATAGTGGTTTTTAAGTATAGGTGAAAAAATGGGGGCGCTAAAAAATAATTTATTCTCAAAGTGGGCAGTATACAAAATAAGTTTGGGAGCCACGGATGTGGTGCGCGTCGTACTTGTGCTGCAGCGTGGCGTGCGCCTGCTTGAGCTGCAGATGGTCGGCGCGGCGCTGGCGCTCGGCGGCGGCCGCGGCGGCCAGCGCGCGCTTGGCGTCCGCCTCCGCGGCCCGCGTGGCCGCCAGCTCGCGCGACACGCGCTTCAGCTCCTCCGCGCACTCGCGCGCCGACCGCTGCAACACACGCCACGGACACGCTTTCAGAACAATATACACAACTACCTGTGCCCCAAGACTCCGTCCGCGTGGAATGTGCACCACCCTTAACATTTAGGGGCATGAAAAATAGATAGTAGCCGATTCTCAGACCTAATAAATATGCACACAAAATTTCATGAAAATCGAAGCCGTTTCGGAGGAGTATGGTAACTAACATTGTGACACGAAAATTTTATATATTAGAAGATAGAACCACACCTCTAATATGAAATTTAGATTTTTGAAGCGATACTTCTATACCGGCTTTCGAGGCGCTCGCCGTGCGGCCACTCTATCCGAGTTAAGCGTCAGTAGCGTTATATGACTTATACCTATATAGGTATGCACAGTGGCAAATGAAGCACACACCGCAGCTGTTTTATTTAATGCTTAGTTCCTACGCTTTATACTAAAAAGCTTAGACGGCACTGTTTTTTTTAAATTACATTTCCGTGTTCCTTCGTACGGTTGGTATTGATAAATCGATCTTAAGTCTGAGAACGATGTGTTCGTTGGTACAAAATTACATGTCCAAACAAACCGGGCACTGGCAGAATTTAAAATGATCACATTCACATTTTAAAATCGAATTATTAGTTTAATAAAATTAATATCGCCTGACTGACACACCAACTGTATGGTCCCAAACTAAGCAACGCTTGGATACCGTACAATGGTCTGGTAGCGATAGTTACATAATGTCATTTCAAAACGTACCAGCCTAATGTACTAGAATCCCGCCGTTTGAGGCGTCTAATTAAAAAAATCATTGGCACGATTAAAATTTTATCACATTACATTTTTAAAATAAAATTTATAATCTTTTTTGGCGCCCGTGATGTTTAATTCGCGCACATCCGAAGTCCCGCGGTCATATGCCGTATCGCGGCGTCAAAGCACAAGTGTTGTAAAAATCCCTCTCATTCAAATTCTATTGGCACTATCGCTTTGTTGATGACTGTTTTAGTTTCTTGAATAAAGGGGCCGTATGTTACAAAGTAAACAATCATATTATAACCACTCATGAAATGATTAAAAAAAATCACTAAAAAGTCGGGAGGCCGTGCGTTCACTCACCAAGGCGTTAGTGACTGATGAATGAAGTATGATTTCTTTATGATACCAGCAAATTTTTTTTTATTACTGTCTAATTACGTGTGGAATATAATGCCAAATAAGAATAACATTACTTCAAGCAAAAATATACCATAGCTTTTTATAAAAACGGTTTTGATTAGCCTGCGTCCTGCAAACACAGAACTGTGCCACCGCACCTTGCCGATAGATAATAAAACTAGCATTAATGTGCCACCGGGAATCAAAGTGTTAAAACGTTACGTCTTATGTAGTACAACATGATATTTCTATTTATTTCTAAAACTCGTACAAATTGTCATAAAAAAATACAATACATAAAATACTCGCACACAATTGGACGTAGTTTTGCAAAATGAAACCGACCCACACACACTTCTGCAGACTGAAACCAACCTAGAACTACTAACACAAGGTTGGTTTTTGTCTACAACAGTGCATGTGGGTTGATGCCGTTTTGCAAAACGATATCCAATTTTGAAGTGTCCGTATACGAACCTGTTCGCGTTCTCGTTCACGTTCTCGTTCTCGCTCCCTCTCGCGTTCTCTCGTTTCTCTTTCCCGTTCCCTCTCCCTTTCTCGTTCCCTGTCCTTTTCCCTCTCTTTCTCCTTATAATTGTTAACCTCCTTTATTTTTACACAATCTTTTGTACTTTCTACTTCTTTATCTTTAACTATATTTTGTTCTTTTGCTGAAATAAAAATTGCATAATAACTAGTTAAGTTTATTTGGGAATGTTGAATCTGCCTTCTCAATTTATTATTGGAGATTCAAGGTTCCTATTACACAGTAAAACGTACAATAAACTTGTGCCAATTCTGAATAGCAATAAACTAAAATTCTCAAAATCTAAAATACGACTGTCTCGTTCATACATTTCAATCACACGAGCAAGAGAGCAATACATTTATATTAGTTTATGTAAGGTGAGCTCAGGTAAGATTGGACATGGGTGAAGACCCGATGAAATTAATTCCCGGCGAATTTGGCCATGTTTTATAATGTTGTCATCATTTTACAGGACGCCATGTTATCCTGCCGCGACCCGCTAGTCGCTCCGACAAGTTGGACGTGTGCTACGCGCCAAAAAGCAAAAAACGGGATTTTTCGGTCTTCCGATC
Source organism: Notodonta ziczac (assembly GCA_918843915.1). Taxonomy (NCBI): domain Eukaryota; kingdom Metazoa; phylum Arthropoda; class Insecta; order Lepidoptera; family Notodontidae; genus Notodonta; species Notodonta ziczac. The sequence continues at coordinate 1,158,696 of OU974053.1, forward strand.
TTCCCCCCTTTGACTTTTGATTGCATATTTTGGCGAGAATAAAGCTCGTTTTATTACTATTTTCTCTGAATACTGTGTTTTATGGGCTGATAGCTAGATAGAACTGATCCAAACAGTCCTAGGGTCACTGTAGGCAAAGATCCGGTGTTCACCCGGGCAGGACAAGATCGGATAAAATTTACGCGTTCAAAAAAAGGGCAGTGGCTGCTGACAAACTTTTATTATATGTCGCCTTGAATGCCATTCAAATTAAATGTTTTTGTTCACATTGCACCGTTCATAATATATAAATCAGATTCAGATTCATTTTCTTAATATAAACCATTTAGGTTACATAGTAAAATATATTTTTTTTTCATATCTAGGTTATACCTTTTTGACACATTACCAAGTTTGAGAATCACAAAATCACAAAATTTTTGCATCACGGGCATGATCGGATGCCAAAAACCAATAATTCGGATAATCGATCAGAACATGTGTGTTTGTTGGAATAAAAGGTTATATTTTAAATATGTTTTAGAAGGATACATTTTGGATATAATCCTTTATGGACATTGTTCTCCAAGCACTAGAAGCAACTTTAAATTGAAAAAAAAAAAGAAAAAAAATGTCCGGTCTTGCCCTTCGACCGTAAATTTATCATGCCCAAAAAAAATGTCTCGTCTTTGCTCACGTATAAGTCGGAAACCAATGAGTTTACAAACACAAAAAAAACAGGGCTAGACTACGTATATTCGTTAACAATTAGCACCACATTTGAATAATCTGACGTATTGAGAAAAAAAAAAAACTAGTTAGGTTCCCTCAAATTCTCAAATGTTAGTCCGATCTTCCCTTACCAACCTAATTAGCACTAATCACATTTAAACAACACCGAATTGCACTTTATTACGTTGTAGTAAGAGTCGGTATTTATTTATCAGTATTTTCAAATAAAATATTTCTCCCTGTGTAATCTCTACCTGGGTAAATCTATGACACGTCACGTGTTAGATGTTAATAAATACTCACTATGTTCTGTACTCTTATGACTATCGCTGCTTTCCTTATCTTTATCCCTATTTTTATTCTTCCTTTTCTCCTCTTTTAACGTGCTAGCCTCTTTCTTTTCATATTTCAAAGACTTAGCACTACCTGTTGATAGTAACAAATAAACAATATTAGAATTAATTTTCTTAATTAAACGAGATATAACAGAAATAAATCAAAATACAGTAAACATGATAAACGATGGTCGGTTAAGATAATATAAGTTAACAATTTTTTTTTGTTGATCTGGATTAAATGTTGTTGGCCAGAGTGGCCATAACAACTTCACCCTGACAGAGGGCAGCTAGCTCGCGGGCGCCACAAGGGGCACGAGCTCGGCTTGGGCCGCTGCCAGGAGAGCTGGCGAGGGTAAATCTACCACCGGATCGGAACGCGATATATCAGAGGTGAAAGCGGCCTGGCCAAAAAGGGCCCAGATAAAAAAAAAACAAAAGCGATCCTTATCATGTCTGATGTAATCCTACTAATATTATAAATGCGAAAGTTTGTGAGTGTGGATGTTTGTTACTCTTTCAGGCAAAAACTACTGAAGCGATTTGGATGAAATTTGGAATGTTTATAACCTGGATTAACACATAGAATATTTTACTTAAGTCTACGCGGACGAAGTCGCGGGCATAAACTAGTGATACATACTTTTAGTGTGTTCATGTTTGTGTTCGTCGTCGTCGGGCGGCTGCGCGTGGCAGGCGGCGCCGTTGGCGAGCGGCGCGGGTGACGTCACGCCCGGCTGCGGCGCCTGCGCGGACTTGTCGCGCTCCCGGCTCGACATCTTTTGCGACAAGTGCTTCTCTAATATCTCTAACTGCAACACGATCATTATATTGAGTTTTTTTCAATTAAGTATGTATACACCACAGATATAGATTTATATAGATAACGCAAGTATCACGATTTGTATTGAACCTACTGTGACGTCACAGATGGCAGGAAATCCAAATCGATTCAAAGATGAAAAAAATGCCCCTCCGCCCGCTACGATTCCCTCGAGTGATTATCTCGCTCATACTCATATTTTTATATCTGTAGTCGCGAGGACTGTAAGTTATCGGCGACCAACCTTGACGCTTGGTCGGGGTTTTCGGACACGCTAAGTACATACATTTGCGTTATCTATGTGAATCTATATTTGTGGTATACACCGAAATTATTCAACAGGAGAAAGTAGATACGAAAACACAAGCTCCTCCTTTTTTGGAAGTCGGTTAGCAAAAAATCAATTCCATTAGCTTTGGTCTCAATGATATTGGGGGCGAACCTTTTGCCTTTACACCGGACACCTGTTGAACACTGTGAAACCCAGACAGGCAGCCAGGATCACCTAGTACTACTCTTTATCATTATACTATAAGCAACTGGCAATTTCAAATAATAATAATATAACAAAATGTAAAAACACAAGCCCGCTGTATTTTTTGCCGGACCATCTCAGTCGAGGTCGCATTCCGATTCGGTTGTTGACATAAGAAAAAATATCGAATAATTTGTAAGTGTCCCCGTAGGGCTGAACAATATAAAGGCTTTGTTTGTGACCTTGTCCTGTAGATGCGCGTGCTCCTGCGGGCAGTGCCCGTTGTGGTCGGGCTTGAGGCAGCGCCGCCGCAGCGCGCCGTTGGGCAGCCGCACCTCCGACAGGTAGCACTGCTCGCCGCCGCCGTTCGGCACCGCATCCTTACCGCCAGCCGCCGCCGGCTGCTGGCTCTGTGTTTGTGACTGTACAACAAACAGAATCAAACATCATCATCTGCCTTACCTATTCCCATTATCTGGGGTCGGCGCAATATGTATTTTCCTTCCATTCATCGTACTCTAACCTCGTTCATATCACTCTTAAAACAATCCATCCATCTTTTCTTGGGCCTTCCTCTCGCACTGTATCCATCCACATTCATATTCATCACTCTTTTAGGCACATGCTTCTCATCCATTCTCATCACGTGTCCAAACCATTCCAGCCTCCTACCTCTTACTTTATCTGTTATCAAACAGAATCAATGCGGTCCGACAGTCAGCTGTTGAGTAAAGATATAGGCTAACAGCTGGAGCGACAATCCTTAGGGCCTGTGCACACCACGTTTTTTAAACGCACCGTCGTTGCACGTTTTCGAAACGTATATCGACGGCGCGCTTTTATCCTACAAAAGTCTACAGGCTGCGTCTGACTTGCGCGCGTACAGCGTATCGCTACAAACGCGCGTCAACGGCGCGTTTAAAAAACGTGGCGTGCACAGGCCCTTACATTTTCACACATCGACATCGAATGCTTATATTTATTTACAATGCCGTCTTTACAAAATATCTTCTCTACAACTTAGCGTATGATTCAATGGAAACTGAAAAGTTCCCTCTTGACGATAGGTGTACTGATTTTTTAACCAGTTAAATTTGTAAACAATAGGTGTGAAAATTAAAGAATTACAAAACATTTCGCAGTGGTTCGAGCGTAGGCCGCTCGGCTCACTGCACATGGTTCGATTTCCGCTGAGGTAAATTTCGGAAATTGACTTTTCGTAATTTTCCCTGGTCTAGGTGTCGCTGAGATGATGAGACGCCCCCAGTCCATTGTACGGTACCCATAGTACAAGCGTTGCTTAGTTTGGGCCCATACAGTTGGTGTGTCAGACTGGCGATATTTATTAATATATTATAAAGCTTGATACAAGTCAAAAACGACATGTTTTATTCATTGAAGCACGAGATTTCTTTTTCGATCTACACTTCTGGATGAAAGTGGACAAACTTATATTGTTGCCTCTACTTTTCGACAGCACATAAATCTGTGTAATTAAATATTATGAGTGTTATCGCCCAACGTGGAGCTCGAACCCACGACCCTGAGATTAGGAGTCTCATGCTCTACCGACTGAGCTAGCCGGGCTGTGATCGTGTTATCGAAATTGTGCTGTATACATGGATGATCACCTGGTCTAACGCGCTCTCGGGCAGCGCGTCGCGCATGAGCTGGAAGTAGAACTCGTTCTGCGCGCGCACCTGCCGCTGCCGCCGCGCGCGCAACCTGACAATAGTTTACAATCAATCAAAAACTATACTATCAATCGGAATCAAATCGAAGTAAATTTTAATATCGACACTATATTATATACAGTCACCAAGAACGTAAGAGAAAGGTATTTTAGTACTTAATTTGTGCGAATTATTTCACTGCTGGGAAGCTACACTATCCCCGGGTGACATAGGCTATATTATATCCTCAAAAAAATTTGGGAACCTTACTAAAACTCCAATAATGTAACTGTAATGTCCCACACGTGCGAAGCCGGGGCGGGCCACGATTAAAAAAGATTAAAAACAAATTAAGCCATGGACAAGATAAACGTGTATGACCGTCACCTGTGCGCCACGAGCGACTTGACGCCGAAGCCGAGCGTCACGACCGGGTACCCGACGCAGTGCGCGGCCAGCGGCCGGCACAGCCCGCCGCCCGCGCGCTCGCCGCGCCACGCGCCCTCCACGTACACCAGCGCGCAGCAGATCGCCACCGTCGGCACGCACACGCCCTTGTCGGCGACTGCCGGACACCACACGGACAGGTTTTAAAGGCAACGATCCCAACTGATGGGCGACTGTCAGACGACCTGCATCTGGACCGCAAGCCGGCTACAAAATTGCAGCTCGGACGAGGTTTTTAGGGTTCCGTAGTCCCTATGGCGGGACTCGTCGAGTCTCAAACCTCGACGTCATTATTGGTCACCATTGTCGATCCTGGCTAACAGGAGTTACAGTGGTGGGGGAGTGTGGCGGGACTGGTCCCATATAAAAAAAAGTTCCTATGGCTCAATTTACACACTGGAGCGATTATATTTATATTAATATCTACCCTTTGTAACTATTGACTATATAAGCATCTGGCGATAAAAAAAAAGAAATATAACAAATGTAAAAAGACAAGCCCGCTGAGTTTTTTGCCGGATCTTCTCAGTCGAAGTCGCGTTCCGACCCGGATAGTAGAAAAGATATAAGAAAGTAGATATAAGAAAAAAAAATGTCAATTTGTAAGTTCCTCCGTAGGCCTAAACAAAATAAACGATTTTAATTTGTATCGACACCGTCGCGGTATGGAATGGAAGAGACTTTTTGTACATAATTAACTTTATGTCAATTGTGTAACACACAAACTAAATATGAGCGAAAAAATGGTCGCGAGACTTCCGAGGAATCCTCGCGCATTCTCTAAAAATTACATTCCATACCGCGGCGGTGTAAATTGAGACTATGAGGAAGTCTTATAATATAATAATAAGACCATGCAGTCATGAAAGTGCCATAATCTTTACAGTTTTTGAAGAAATTGGTTTTGCATGATTGAATTGGTAACTAATAAGATTCAAAGTAGTAAAATTGATATTTTTTGGGGCCATTTAACTAGAGTCAAGGGGTTAGGGGTAATTCCTTATTGATAATTAATTTTATAAGTGCATTTGCGGCATCATCTAAGTTTTTGTAAATATTGTATTAAGTTGAAAAGTAAATTCAACGAAATCTTAAAAGTGGTATACAGAACCACTCTCTTCACTTTTAATCACGTTAAGAAAAATTTCACCCACACACAAATACGTCCATGGAACACATTCTCAAAACAATGCGGTAATCTTTTCCCAAATTATCGTGTAAATTCTATAAATAGGTTAGCGTTGGGTAAATAAATATCGTCAGTATGGCCAAAACGCGCGCGTCTATTTCGGCCCGCGCGAGTCGTAAAATGCTATTCGTAAGTAAACCGGTCGTTCTGATTGTTGTAAACAAGACTATTTTAGGTTTTAATTAAAAAATAATTTCCTTGGTAGGCCAGTTATAGAGGAAATAATTATATTCTTGTTGTATTGTTGAGAAGAATTAGTTTGGTATTATTAGCTGATTTAGATTTTCAAATATAATCTTAATGAGTAGGTAGGTAGGTAGGTACTTTAAAAACGTATCACAAAAAGAACAAATCTATACAGACAGATCATTTACTTAGATTCTACATCTGTATATTCATACTTTTATACATTTAATTAAATATCTGTTGAAATAATATCCTACTAATATTATAAATGTGAAAGTTTGTGAGTGTGGATGTATGTATGTATGTTTGTTACTCCTTCACGCAAAAACTACTGAACGGATTTGGATGAAATTTGGAACACAGATAGTTTATAACCGGGATTAACATATAGGATACTTTTTATCCCGATAATCCCGAATTTTTTGTTACGTTAAATACGACGCGGACGAAGTCCGTGGGCACAGCTAGTCTAAATATAATATAACTCAAAGGTGACTGATTGACATAGTGATCTATTAACGCACAGCCCAAACCACTGGACGGATCGGGCTGAAATTTTGCATGCAGGTAGATGTTATGACGTAGGCATCCGCTCAGAAAGGAATTTGATTAATTCTACCTCCAAGGGGATAAAATAGGGGATGAATAATCCCGAAATTTTTGTTACATTAAACTACACGCGGGCGAAGTCACGCACAGCTAGTTTTTCATAAAATATTATTTCAACAGATTGAGTTCAAAGATAGTAGAGGCTGAATTTATTTTCCCAGAAAACACTTTATAATGTTATAAAACAAAAGAGACGAGATTACTATCGTCTACCTTGAATTTAGAATAACTGTACATAGATTAATTTTGCTTCTATAATATTCTGACGGTGGTGGACCCAAGCTGTAGCTAATACTACAGCTCATAACGGGCTGACACGAGCGGGTAGTACCACCGTCTCACAGAAGATCGAGGCGTCTAGTAGCTTAGCTATTATAGCTGCGTCACGGACGATGAGCAAGAGCCAGAAGCTAACCTGGCTAGCTAGCTGGTTCTTGTCAACCAGCACATGCTGAATTGGGTCCGTTTGTGTCGAGCAGAATTTTTAATTATTGTTATTTCCTTTTTTTATATATATTATTTTATTCAATCTGCTAGTCACAATAAAGTTTTTTTTTTCTTTTTTTCTTTCTTTCTTTCTAACCCCCACCTTGCCTACCCTCCCTCTGTCTCATTCCCCTTCAAGTCGGCAAAGTGCGAGCAATGCTGTCGGTATCGCAAGCATCTTTAGACCACGGTAACTGCTGCGGATCGTGCGCTTGTTCGCAAACTATGCAAATTTTCTGTTTTAAAAAAAAAACTTCCGTTTTCCCTCATAATAATCCTACTAATATTATAAATGTGAAAGTTTGTGAGTGTGGATGTATGTATGTATGTATGTATGTTTGTTACTCCTTCACGCAAAAACTACTGAACGGATTTGGATGAAATTTGGAACACAGATAGTTTATAACCGGGATTAACATATAGGATACTTTTTATCCCGATAATCCCGAAATTTTTGTTACGTTAAATACTACGCGGACGAAGTCGGGGGGCACAGCTAGTAGATTATAGTGCAATATGTCTGAAAAAAAATTATACTCACATGTGTACCATACATATTGTACCCATACATAGGTACTGGCGGCGAAGAATATGTACTGGAGCGGTATGAAGAAGAAACATATCATGTCGGAGGTGAGCGCAATGCAGATGAAGAACACTGAGAATGCCTGCAAACAAATTAATACATCAGATCACACACTATTTGTTACAATATTACAATATACTACATATCATTTGTTTTCTCAATAATAATATTAATTTAGCCCTTTTGACGTATCACTCCTTGGCACGGGCCTCCCCTCAACACGAGGGGGATTCAGGCCATAATCCACCACGCTGGCCCAGTGCGGGTTGGCGGATTTCACATGTCTTTCGAAAATTGGTTAGATCTTCTAAGACATGCAGGTTTCCTCACGATGTTTTCCTTTACCGTAAGCAAGTGATAAACTTATAGAAAATATGATTCGCACATAGATTTCGCTGGGGTTTGAACCCAAGACCTGGTGCCCGCAAGACGCGTGCTTTAACCAATCGGCTATCACAGCTTTTTTCTCAATGAACTATTATTATTTTCGTAGGCAGTACAATTAATTTGGTAAGATCACTGGTTTTCCCAAAATGACAAGGTAACCTACATACAGTATACATTATTGTAAAGCAATGTAATATTTTTGAAATACCTAACTAGGTAAGTATATTATATATTGTTACAATATTTCCGCACATTATCAATTCTAACAAATTATCCTCCACTCATGTTATCAAATAAATTAACGAAGCCATTAAAATCGTTTTTAAAAAACCTTTTTTAATTAATCTTTGCCGCATATCAATATCAAATATTGATTGATATTAATAATGGATAAATATAACCACTGTTTTGCGGTTTTTATTTATTGTTTTCTGTATGCAATAAAGAGTATAATATCTATTAATTGATCCTGACCAATTATTATTATAATTAGACAGATTTTATTCAAAGGGAAGTCACAAATATGATTAATTCAAAGCAAAGCCACTGGCCCAAGCTTGTATGGAAATACAAAGTAAAAAATATAGATCAATCCACATTGAAATGGAAGAAGCCAGTGGTGACAGTTATCGCATTTTAAACTATATCTACTCCGTAGAAAACATAGTTTTGCTTGTAAGAAACATACAACTCCCTGATATTTGAACGAGTCATAGACTGATCTGAGCATCATCCAGAACGGCCAGAGGAACTCAAATCTGAACTCCAGCATGTAGTCGGCCAACACAACAGTAGCCCAAAGCATCACAAACTTTAGGTACAGCATTGAACTGCAACAAAAACAGATGGGTTTCAAATATCAATAACATAAATCAAATCTTATATCAAATGGGATTTTAATCTTGAATCGTGTGTTGTAATTTCATTTATCTTGTAAACTGCTCATTGTTTTCAATATGTGTTTCATACAACATTTCTCAAAATTATGCGTACTCAAATTTTATTCGAGTTTTGAGTATTTATATTAAGAGTTAAACATTGCATGAACATAATTTTGATTCTTGAGTGGTTGCATGAACATGTAATGGTTGCTTGAGGATAAATTCACACTATTCCTTACAAGGGCTTATAGGATTCGTCATCTCATGAATAAATAGTGTTACCTACATAATATGTGTTATATTTGTTTCTAGTGCTGATATTAATAAACTGATCTCGAGTCTGAGAATGATCATTGAAATGTTATTCCTATACTGTATTATTATTAGACAAAATGATGTCAAAATCGCTCCCAGACTCGAGATTTACTTACTGATATGGGTCTAAGACCTCTACTCAACCATAAAAAGTGCGAGATTATAAGTATAATAAAAGCTAGATTTTTATTTCAAATACTATCAGAATAGTCAAGGCATTTAAGAAACAATTTACATATTTTTATTATGGAATTTATTTTTCTTTGAGATGAAAACTGAGAAAATATACTTATTAAGGTGAAGGCGCCTGTCTAGCCCGCGAAATTCTAAATTTTCGAGTATTTTTATAGTTTATCCAAAATCAGAAAACATTTAAGACAACATTTTGTGATTTGGGACAAACACAGTATGCAGTGCGTTTATTAATACATTTATTTTACTCTAAATATTATCACAGTGGATATGAGACTAGTTAATCACTAAATATACAAAAATTGCCAGATTATCTGGATAGCTGTAGTTTTTGAAATGTTTTAGAGTAAGTTGGATATATTAATAAATGCACTGCACACAGTCTTTGTCACGAATTACAAAATGTGCCTTTTATTATTGTCCGATTTTGAAAAAAAACTAAAAAACCATTTCCAACATAGAACTTTGCGGGCTAGATGGGCGCTTTAGCCTTAAAAGGCAGCATTACTGACATTTTCCACACAAATGTGATTGTATATCTGTATTGAAGTTCACTGGCAATTTATGCCTTAGCTAGTTGGAACATTGCATTGTGATTTATGTGCCTGAAGATGATCATTCCTCTGTTTATCAGGCAACACGATAGATATTTAAAACGGTCGTGAGATGAAGTCAGCATCTGTTGCGCCTCCACACTCAAGACAAAAGGAAAAAAATGCAAAAATGCATCTTCTATGTCTTTTTGTGTTGCGCGCAACCAGCAGCAACCGAGCGATCGCCAGATGGTACTTCCTACCCACATACCCCACAAATTTCCCATTATTTATAACACCTTCATCACTGAATTATATGCCGCACGATATGTAGAACTGTTACCCCGGTATAAATTGTACAACATAAACATTATACACTCACTTTCCGTACATTCCTTCGGTGATTTTTGTGCGCTTTAGGGGGCGCCGCAACTTCCCAGTTTCGGCATTTCGCCGCTTCATATTTTTTCATCCACAATGTAAATCACGAATATAGGCGCTCGTACCACAACACTTATTTACAAGGAAACATTTAAAACAACAATGATCCCCAAAATAGTGCCTTTTGTTGTCAATCAGCCTATTCCAAAATTTACGAGGGAGATGGATGATTTTATCGGCAAGCAAGCTTTTTTTTGCGTTCACCTCACAGGTGATGTTGCCACACAATTTTCAAAACTACCAGCCAGCCAGGGTGAACCCGTTTTCACGATTGGCGGAAAGTTTCCGATGTCGGAAACGACTGCTTTCATCCTACTTGGTATGCATTTGTAAAATAAAGATAGAAGCTGACCACCAGAAGGCGGTGCTAGTCAGGAAAATGCTTTCAGTTAATTTTCATAAGGATTTTTTTTATAAACTACCAATGAAATGTTACCACAAAAAATCACTGGGTACATAACGTCAGGACCTGAGGTTTTAGGAAAATAAAACACGTGGGAAAGGTTCCTTTATTTAGGTCCACTTCAGTTTGATTTGATGATTGGTCTCTTTAATGTTCATATCGGATTGATATGTGCTAACTATAAGTTGCGTCATAATCATCCCATCCACCTTATTCCCGATATTGTTTTTCAATAAAAAATACAATGCATGAATGTTTACATATTTAATATCACCTATCACCAGCAAATCAACTTTTTGTTAACTTCAAAAGGTCGTAAATGACTGACCAAAGACTGGACATATTCTACCATTTTCGTAGAAACTACGTAAGGCTTATCACATATTTACTTTTTTACGATTTATCACAAATCTGTGTCACAAATAAAGTTATTATTTTCGATAATTGTAAAAAGATAACAAAATAATTATAATTGAAGTATACAAGAAAATATTATTTAATAGTAATTTTAATAAAAATCGTATTTCACTTTTGCCAGACGAAGGAGTATTGACTGACTTTTCCTTTATCTGTGAATTTGGCTGTCAGACCAATAGTGTCAATGTCATGTCATTCAGTCACTCACTCATTTGCCACACTTACATTCGTGACATTGATTGACTGATAGTCTGATAGACAGTGCGTGTCAGAGATGGGTCGTATTAGGTAATTCAGGTACTAAGTACACCTGTTCCTAGTCTGCATAAATACCTAATCCAAATACCTATTCCACCTAATCTCAATGATCTTATACACATACCGTTACTTGGTGATCTTAATCCGCCTATTCTATATCAAATCCTCATATCGATATTTGAATTAATTGAATATTAATATCTTATTTAAGTACTTACGGGTACAGTTATGATCACAATTTTACGAAAATTTTAGTTGTAATCAAAAAGTATTTTATTTTTACCAGCGATATTTTTGCACGAAATTGGTTTAAAAATAATACTTGTTTTCTGTTTTATCGTTTAATTATACCTATTTTTGTGATGAATTGGTATCCTTCCTAATTCATACACTTTACAGGCTTAGGACTATCACCTTCCGAATTTATGGAGTTTTGAGTCTTGTGACATTAAATATTCCACAAAAGTTTGGCGTGACAAGATGATGGCGTATTACACGTAAGCGGGATAGCGATGACGTTTTAGCATATATGTGACTGAAATAGCGCGGGAACAGGTCTGAGCGAGCGCGCTAGTCTGCTAAAAAATAGTTAATAGTTTTTATTGAATATGAATATTAGGTGGATTAGGTATTGTCAGAATTGGATTAGGTGCCGCCTATTCTCGTAAAATACCTATTCTTCGGATCTGTTCTAATCTAATCACAGAGTACCTTGTATATACTAGACTAATAAATACGACTCATCTCTTGTTGTCACTTGTCACAGATGATGCCCAAGAGCAATGTAGTAAATAGCGAAAGAGTTATTCTCAAGACTGACGTATGGTGACCATAGACAATAATAACAAGGTTTTTTTTTTAATTAGACCATAGACGATAAGTTTTTGATTTTAATTGGACCATAGACTATAAGTTTTTGTATTTTGATCTCGGGTATGATTATTATACCAAGAATTTTATATATAGCTACTTGTTTTAAACCTCTCTGTGAAAAGTTGTATTTTTGGAAATTTTTAACTCCTTTACTCGTTTTTTGTGTTATTTCAACATCAATACAGTGTTGTTATTATTGTCAGCCTATGTGAAAATTACAAATATCGAATTTTCAGTGATTGTCCCAATCAAGAAGATTATATAAATTTATAATCTTCTTCGTACTCTGTAATAAATTTTGGCGCTGGGAAGAAACATTTTTAGGGTTCCCAAATTGAATTATTATGCTTCCAATATTTATATTTTGATGGAATCTACCAAGCAGTATACTTACCTAAGGTCTATTTCACATACGTAGTCCCGTAGACAGAGTGCCTAATAACTGTCGGAAATATAATTTCCACTGTGTACCTAATTCTTTTGCGAAACAGACTTTAGTCATAATTATTTGTAAAAAACAAGTAGTATGCCTACATCGCATAGCCTGCTAAAAGTCACAGGCCTAATTATTAGTTTCTCTGACAGGTTTTCAAAAATATATTCTGAAACACATCACATTCCTACCAACAAAGGCATAAAAAAACAGAAAATAAATCTACATTACATTATAATTAGGATTATTATTACCTTCTACATACGGTAATGTTTTACATTCGAAATTATTACGACAGTCGTGAATTGAATAAATCATAAGTTAAATTTATATAACCGATCCAGTAAATGCGAAATTATTTGCGTGCTAATGCTGAATAAATTCATTGGAAAGATACACATATGAACCGAAATTACTAGCTTTTCGTTTCTTGTACCTAATTTATGTATATGAATAACCTTAACCTGTGACTAACTTATAACATACAGCGATGTACGGAACCCTAAAGTATATGTGGTCCGATACGCACTTGGCGGCTGGTTTTAGGCGTTCGCTGCAATTTAATGCTATACCTCATAGAGTAGGTTAAGTACTTTGTTGTACCTTCAGGCAATTAAGAGGAAGAATGAGTACCTACCTAGGCACCTATTAGGTACTTACCTATATTATGAGCGACATTGAATACTTATATAAGTATAATGAGGTGGTAAGCTAGGTAGATAAGTATATACTTATCTACCTAGCTTACCACCTCATACAGTAATTATTAGGTTCTATCAAAAAATAATACTTAGGTACCTACAGAGGTAGACTGAAGTAGTATAACTGAATACATAAGTTACTTCCTTGAGTAAGTACTTATCTACCTCTTGGGTTAGGTATAAGGTAATCCCAAACTGATGTGCTGGTGAGGAGTCAGGTCTGGCAGGACTGTAGTTATTTTCCTAAATGAGATGTAGTCTTGGGCAGTTGGGCAATTGTTTGGAATTGTTCTTTTTTGGGAGGTACTACTACCATAATCAAATTGGACCTAGGCATTATATTTCTATGGACTTAGGTGTACCCCATTGAGTCCTAAAACCTTTCCTTTCTGTGCTTGATAAATGGGCTAGGACCGTCGTAGGACCATTCTAACAACACATCAAACTTAATACCTATGCATTTGTATAACATTGTGTTAAAAGCACCACTTGTTTTATTGAATTCATAAGTCTAAAGAATAATTAAATATCACTGCTGCTGGCTGACACCTTAAAGCTATCTCTGGTGAATAAAGAGTAGTGAACTTGCCTGGAACCCCCACACATTGGGAGATGTGTGGAGTAAAAATACACTCTTTATTCTGTAAGTACATATATGAGATACTTACTAACCATGTTGCTCTCAGTAGCTCATTCATCATTAACTTAAGAGCGATGCTCTTGTCGGTGGAGTTTTTTTTCCATTTACTGCGATTTTCTCCCAGTTCTTTGACCATTTGATACGACACAACTTTAACTTCAGTAGCTACATTCTATAAATTTACTAAAGGCCGGTACCACCTCCACCTCCAGCAATAGGTAGGCATGAGGCATGTACCTATAATACCTGTATCAGACTCAGATGAATTGTTCTTCTAATTTTGAACGTGGATACCTCCACATATTGATTTCCTTTTTCTTACAAACTAATAATCTACAAATCCAAATAATACCCTGGAACCACTCACTCAGGCAAAACTTATTTGCACGCCGCGGTTGAGTGCGATCAAAACTTACTAAACAAGTTTATGATCCTCTATCGAGACTATAATGGTACATATCTCTAATCAGGGTTATTATACTAGCACAGAACACTACTACTAGCCTTTACTTAACAAGAAATAATGACAAATTTCATGATCATTGTGGATTTGTAAAAACGTAAAGGGTTACTAATCATGTAGTCCATACACTTCGATCTTGAGTAGTAAAAATGTAAACATTAGCGTAATTAAACACGTGGGTGCTAAACTTCAATCTTGGAAATAGATAGCTTTTGACAGCTTTTTATACCTAAATAGAAGATGATTGGTTCAAATTTTGTCATTCATAATAAAAATGACCACTCACAGCAACTTTCCATGAAAGTTTTTCAAGAATATCTTTTTCATTCATTTTTGTGTGGCGCTAGTAGGAAATTTTCTGACAGTAGAGTTGCAAATTTGACAGTTCAACATTCAAATTTGACATTGACAACTGACTTTTGACAGTTGACAGCTGTCAAATGAAATCCGCCATTTTTTCCCCCACCCCTAAACTCATCTTGGAAATAGATTCGGCCAGTAAATAGTGGGAAACTGTAAATTAATCATTTATCTTATGAATTATAATTATTAATCTGAAAAATGTCTGCGGTTGCTCTAACAAATTCCGTGAGGCAGTATTTATTGGCACATCACATGAATGTTGATGATGAATGGTTGTCCGGGTAAGTCCACATTTAGATTATTTACTCTGAAGGTTTGCGATTATTTGTACGTTTCTAGAGAACTTATTACTCTGTGATTTCTAACATAATATTAATTACTTTTAGGTGCATAGAATATCTGACTAGTGATACTGAAAGCGGTTATAGTGAAACAGATATAAAAAACTTAGCTAAAGAACAGTGGCTGCTGAACGATTTAAAAGATATCTGTCCAGGATCATTGCCAGGAAATCTGAAAAATCAACAGAAAACCGTTCTGAATGGGCGGTTTGTACTGCAGATAAATGCTGCTGTAGACATAGGTAATGCTAAATTATTTTATAAATGACTAATTTTTGCTCACAGCTTCGCTAGCTTATTTTTTAATAATAGCTAAAAACAAAAAAAAACAACATTGGTCAAGCCGTTTAGGAGATGATTTACAAACACATGCGCACCCGAATTTTATATAGGTAGGTAACTATTATAAAGATAATCACCTAATGGTTAAATGAAAAATTAACTGCAAAGTTATATATATGATTTTGCAGGCACTCCAGCTTATCAGCAATACCTAAAGTTACAGAAGGTAAACATGGAAAATGTTGAAGCCACTACTAACTTTGAAGACAAAGTGTCAAGTCACAGGTAATAACCATTGCTGTTATACAATTAAATGCTAGTTATGGTGGTCCCACATAGCAGTTTTAACTAATGAGAAATCTTCTTGCAATGAGAAATCTTCATTAGAAATTATATAAATACATTTGCAACAATAGCTTTTAATTTTACAAAACACCTAATGGATGGCAGGTCTTATAATATTTTATGTCATTTGTTCACATGTAGTTTTACTGTCAATAAGTCTACAAACCATGCTTCAAAACAGAGACTTGACAGTTATCACTTCCTAGATTTATGATACAAAGAGTTAAACAAAATTGTGCCTTGTTTGCAGGATGATAAAGCTGTATCTAACAGATGGCACACAAGAGGTATCTGCAATAGAATACAAACCCATGCGGAACTTAAGCTGTGATATCACTCCGGGGTGCAAAGTGCTTATAAAGGGTACATAAGATGGGTATAAAAACACAATTTCTTACAGAAGTACACAAAGAGTGGAGTTATGCCCAACCCAACACAAGCACAAGATTTATATCATTACTCGCTTTTTGAGAAAATGGAACTAACTACTGTGTTATTTTAATTTTAATAAACAATTGTATTATTGTACATTGAATTTAGTATGTCAAATAAAGGTCTCTGACCCCCATATCAGAGGTTGAACGCGACCAGGCCATAGAGGCCCGGATTAATAATAAAAAAAACTCATCACAAGCCAGTGGACCAACCCATATTACAAGACAAAATAATATTTAAAAAAAGATGTCCACTGGGTTTCCATACAAGTCTTCTGCTAGTCGAATTCACAGGGTTCCTGAGATGCATGTGATACCTTAAAAAATATTTAATTAACTACTGATTCCAGGGCCCATAGAATGCCGCAGAGGAATACTCCTACTGACTGAGAGTTCCATAGAGCTGCTTGGTGGTGAGGTGCAGGAGATAGCAGTGTCACACTCCCTGCCTGGCTTGCTGTCTTCTAAGCTGGGCCTGCCTATGACACAAGGTATGTGTAGTAGTTTGTTCAAAATATATTCTAACTCTTGACTCTTTTCTTACCTGTTTACTGTGCAGTTCTGATCTAGAAATGTTTAAATATACTGGTGAAATAATTACTGGCAAACTACCACACCAACTATATATAGTTTTAATCTAAGCAACAGGTGTACTATGGCTACCTTTCAGTGGACTGAGGGCGAAGGGGACGGGAATCAAAGGTATTGTGGGCCATTGGAAATGTTCTTGGACATAAATTATGAAAATATACAATGTATAGTTTGTCTTCACTAGGAATGTCCATATCAGCTGCGTTTATGTTCGAAAATTATTATTACGGACTTGAAACACCTGTATAAATCGCAACATCCCTCTTTATACCAGCATGAGTTCTTTAGATTAGTTATAAAAAGGGTCAAATTTGAAATAACGTGGAGAGTAATAAATATTTCAGAACCGGACTTAAACTTTACAACTAGCCATCCAAGGAACACCAACATTCCAACACCACACACTCAAGTGCCCACAGCACAGGCCAACCTACAAACATCTGAACCAACATTTGACCATACACGCCCAGTCGCCAGGGTCACGTGCGTCCAAGCAACCAACTTTGCCGACGACGACATAGATATAGAACAACTTGACGCTATAGAAGCTCAGTTAACTGACGCACCGGGCAAGCGGCCATCGAACGCCAATACGTCGAATCCGGAAAAGAAATTTAAAACAAATAACAACCCTGATGATTATCCTAACGAAGATGAGCTATTCTCGGATGAAGATGACGACTACTTGAAAAAGCTTGAAGCTAACATTGACGCCGCCAATGTTGCATCCAACGCTCAAAAGGGTCCAGTTTCAGCCAATAATGATCATAAAGCACCTGCAAATAAAGGTCCAATTGCTGTGGCATCTGAACCGTTTGTGTATATAAGACAGATTAATGATATGAGCGAAAGTAGTAAAGCAGGGAGAGTGTTCAAGGTTAAAGGGCAGATAATGAAGTTGCTGTCGAAATTGTCTGTTGGTAAGGATGGCTGGAGTTTGAAGTGTACGATTGTGGACGGTACCGGAAGTTTGGACGTAGAGTTCACGAGCGAGGCGCTGTCTCGCCTGGTCGGGTTTACGCCGCAAGAGATGAACTCTATTAAAAAGCAGATGGCCACGAAACCTGACTTGAAGGCGAAGGCTGTGTCGGTGAGTGTAAACATGACATTACCTATACTTAATCTGTGGCTACTATCATTATGTTTATATTGTAGTTTTTAGACATCAGTGGCGGATTTACGAGGGATGCCTTTTAAGTTTTGTCGTTTGAAGAAAAAAACACAACTAGAACCTTATAGTACTTTTTATTGTTTTTCAAAGTATTCACCACGTAGCTTAATACACTTTTCCATTCGCTCAAACCAGTTATTATAACATTTATACCACTCTAAAGTGGGGGTGTTCAAAATGGCTGACTTGAAAGCGTCGACTGCTTTTTCACCGGACTGGAACCTTTGACCACGAAGACTTTTCTTAATTTTAGGAAATGTTAATAAATCGTTAGGGCTTAGGTCAGGACTGTATGGAGGATGATCAAGAATTTCTACTTTTTCCTGCTTCAAATACTCAATCGTTTGACGAGCGCTGTGTGAGATTGCGTTGTCGTGGTGCAGGATGATGCGTCGCTTTGAGTTAGATTTTCGAAGTTGGCGATGACTTGTGGTAAACAAACTGTGGTATACCACTCTCCATTAACCGTTCTACGATCTTCAAGTGCAATAGTCGCAATATGGCCGGTTTTTCCAATGAACGTGGCCACCACCTTCTTTGAAGTGCTTCGAGAACGAAGAACTTTAGTCGGTTTTGGCTTGTCTTGAAAGACCCAGATTGTAGATTGTTGTTTGGAATCAGGATCGTAGGCATAGATCCAAGATTCGTCACCACTGATGATGTCGTAGACGTGATTTGACTCTCCTTGGTTGAACCTTTGTAGAGTTTTCTTACACCATCTGACGCGGGCCGCCTTGTGATCGTCGGAAAGCAGATGCGGTATCCAACGGCAAACTAGCTTTCTTACACCAAGCGCTTCATGCAAGATTTTCTGAATGGTTGTCCCTGAGATGCCTAATAGAGCCTCTATCTCTCGATACGTCACATGACGATCTTAGAGAATTTGTTGTCTCACAGCAATGATGTTATCTTCAGTGAAGGCGGATTTTGGCCGTCCTTCGCGAGATTTGTCACTAAGACTAGTATGTCTACGCTGGAATTATAAATACCAGCGTTCGACAGTCCGCAGACATGGGGCTTCATCACTGAACACAGATATTAGCTCTTCAAAACACTGAAGCCGTGTCAGGCCTCTTCTAAAGTTGTAGAAAATTATTGCACGAACATTTTCCTTAGAAGGATTCATTTTCGTACGTAACCTGACAGATTCTAATCGACGCTGTGACTAAACAATAGCATTAATCCCAAAACTTTCAATTGTTTTGAGATTCGAAATTTAAACACATTCGAATATAGAACAGTTCCAAATTCAAAATTGCCGGGAAATATGGAAACGACAGAACTTAAAAGGCATGCCTGGTACCAGCAGGCTGAGTAGGCTGGAGCCTAGGGCGGCAAATTTGGGGACCAATTTTTTTTTTATGCTGCCTCATAGATATATATAAAAGATTTCGAGAAAATTTTTGGATTGTAAAAATAATCTAGAACATGACAATTGTAGAGGCAAGGGGGGTAAAAACTTTACAGCCTATAAAAAAATTTGTAAATCCGCCACTGTTAGACACCAAAATGCAGCTATCCAATAAGTTGACATTGACTTCCACCAAACTATATCAGAGATATCTTCCATCACCCAGGAAACTGCGTTGAAATCAGTCTATTATTTCTGGAGCTATGATGCAACAGACAATGGGGCAAAACTTTTAACACCTCTGAGTCTGTGTCAAGGAACATAATGTGGAAATTGTATTGTTAGGCCATAATTACTATTTTTTAGGAGTTATTTTCATTATACAAATGTGATATTTGCTTCGTTTTCAGGCATTACAGAAGGCCAAGGACAGTCTACAGGTGCTTTACTGTATAATAGAGCTCACAATGCTGGAGGTGCCTAAAATAACTAATTTCATGCCATTTGATTCGATGCATGTAGAGTTGCTCAGACAGAGGGTACAAGAGAGTCAATTATAGTTAGGGAATCTGTTTTGTTTATAGAGTTTAAGAGAAATATATTTTTTCATTACTCATACTCTGAAAGTAGGTCTGAAGTTGCCTGAGAAGCGGGTTGAAAGTAATACTTTTCAGGCCCGGGAGTTTCGCTTTCAACTGACAGCTGTCAAATTATAAAAAAAAAACTAGTTCCATTTTGACATTTCTATGGAACCATGTTCAAACTTTTTCTACAGTCACTCAATTACAGCACCATGTAAAATTGAAATAACATAAAGTTAAGTATTAATTCAAGAATATATTTTTTTAAATGACTTAATTATAATTTAGTTTCAACAATTTCTTTAAAATAACATAGATTTGGGCAAAATATTTAAAGATAAAAATGAAAAATAATGGCTTAATAATGAAGTTGGCCGGCCAACGAAAAAAAAAACAAAATAGGCGGCAATCCGATTTTTTTTTCGAGTTGTAGAGTATTGTTTATACTTCCTTGTATTATTTCTTTAGCCAATTCCTGTTTTTATTTTTATTTTCCTTGTATTCGTAATGAAAAGCACAGTGTTTACCTCGGGTGAAATACTTATTTTGTCCCTCGAACTATTAGCGCCCTCGCTACGCTCGGGCGCCAAACCCCGTCTCGGGACAAAATAAGTAACTTTCACCACTCATGTAACAATGTACTATTACATGTCTATCTTATTTAAATTTGCCATAAACCCTGCAATCTTTGAGATACATGATGTGTAGATAAATGTTGGGAATAAAATGAATCAATAAAAATCCAACCGAGACGTTTTAAAACTATATTTTAATACACTTTTCGTAACTCAATAATGTGAATTCAATATTATACAAAAGAAATATCAAATAATAATTAACACAAGCTAATCAACGGTACAAGACAACATCCTAATGACATAATGCAATCATTAAAATCGTCTATCGTAACATGAAACTTGTCCACTGGACTATCTCCTAAGATGCGACTCAATTGATTCTAAAAATATGTAGTTGCTGACTATATAATGGGTCTAGTTTTCACGATATCAATATTTTTTGGTAGACAAGTCCAGTGCGACAAGCTTCCAAAACATAATTAGTCGCACACGGGATAAGCAACAACTAAATTGAGCACTCAACATAGGTAGATACACATATAATTACATAATACATATTTTTAAAACTTAATATGTGACGTTTAAAAATAATAAAAATACCTATATCCGCGGGGTCGACTGAGGACACAATCGATACAGTCGAGTGCGTAGGTAGCCTAAATCTGCTTTATAAAAATGTATGTACAATCTACTACATAGAACATGATGGATGATATGGGTAATAAAAAAGGTTTATAATATTCATTGCCTTCTTGTATATTCATTTACTGAATTCACTTTAAACTGCAGAAAAGTTTGCATTGATCGAGATCACATTCATGGTATATCGTTTTCTAGATTAGCGCTATAAGTTGATTGGTACGTTCAAAACGCCAGACTGGCATTCATACAATATTGGTCATTAGTTGTATGACATTAGAAGACACCGAACGCGAGGTTATAAAGAGATCTAACATTGATAAACGGTCGTCCGTTTAATTATAAAGATGTACCAATAAATTATCTTATTGTTAATTGCTCATAAGCTAAATATTACTACGAAACAATCATAGTACTTATTTATACTTTAAGAGTTATCAATCAATGACTATTTGGTAAATTTTCGTAAATGATTCGACAGTTTCAAGGGTTACAATATTTAAATAGTAATTGCAAAACGTAATATAAATTAAAAGGTAAAATATACAGCCCTCGAGATTTAATCGTAAATATTTAAATTAATTTCATAACGAAACACTTTGTAACGATGAGAGACACAGTCCAAAAATTGACCTAATTAATCGACAGCACATGTTTTTAATAAATAACTTATCTAATTCGTTAAAAGCGGCAACTGATCGTATTTGCAAATGAAATCATTTAATTTTAAAAAATGTATGTAACACTTCATTACGCTTGACACCTCAATGGAAGACTAAACCTTTGTTATAGAAACGTTAACAATAATTGTGGGGGTTGTTACACCTTCAGTAATAATACAAGTATTGATGCGACCTTTGGATTGCGGTACGGATTGCTAATGTTAAAGATCCCCCATTGGTTTTGGCCATATATGTCGTTTTACAAGATTATCAAGAACGAAGTCGAAACACGCTTCTTGTGACTATCTATACCAGTGGCGGATTATGGCCCAAAATTATGGCCCAATTCAGTGCCCAAATTTGCCGCCCTAGGCTCCACAGCCTACTCCGCCTGCTGGTAAATCCGCCACTGATCTATACTGATAATCGTCATGTAACCGCCGTCTTCTTGCTAAGTATTCTCCTCGTCGATAATTCTAGGTAACACCTCAGTAATGCACTCCTAATTTAGCTAGTACCAGAGAGACGGGAGGTTTCGAGACCGTACCGCGATATGTAGCATCCAACGCGTGACAAATTCGACATGCCAAAACGGGATGGTTAACAAAATCAACTACGGAATTACCACTCTGTGAATATCCTTTATAACAAAGTCACAAACGTAAATATAACAAATTACAACATGAAAAATAATCGACTAATTACGTGAAACGTTTCAATCATTTAATCTTATCGAGATGAATTTTATTTAATCAACGTTACATGGCCATACTCAGATTTGATTTCACATTCAATTTTCACGACTGCCAAATTGAATTGACATATCAAAGGCGTTGGATGGTGAATAGTTGATTCTACTTGATATTGAATGCGAAATCGAATCGTGTGTAAGCAATATTACCAATTAAATTCGTCTTATAAGAAAACGCTACTCCGTTAAAATAACGCCGTAAAAGCACTTTCCCAATCAATTCCATAAATATATTTGCATCTACGACGTTATTTCTAAGGATTGTCTATATGAGACTTTATGTAAGTATGTTATTTAAATATAAGTCAGAATATACGACTTAAAAAATATTTTGTCAGTACTAATGACGTCACAGTTTAAACTAATGACAGAGTAAAAATAGTTTAAAGAAAAACAATCTAATGAAGCTAGATTATTCTGTGATCCAATTGCCTGTCTAGTAGTTTTAATTTCAGATTCAATAAGACTATTTGTTTAGATAATTTAGTATGAGTTGCGTTATCGCTGGTCGCGCAATGATAAGCTAATTCCGGGCATAATTACTATGTTTAGCACCTAGGGTGACTTCGTACCGATGCCGAACTGCAACATGAACAAACGAAAAAAGTAACCCCTTCTATTCCGCAACCAGAGACTATGAAATATTTCACAGAAACAATTCATCCGTAACGTAACATTAAGCGCGCGGCGCTACACGAGCGCGCCATAAATAATGAAGCCAGTATAATAGTAATAGTAATAAGGCGCCATCCATAAATTACGTCACACGAATTTCATTATTTTTTTACCCCTACCCCGTCCTTGTCACAGCTGGTCACATTTGTGAGACCCCCCTACCTAGTGTGATGTCACATATTTAGACAAATTTACATTTAGAAATTTATGAAATTAAAACAGTGGTGTTCCGAAATTATTTTTATTTCGAATTAAATAATTTTTCAATAAATTCCACATCAAATCAAACATACTATATTTGAAAAAATGTGATGTCAAAATTTGGGACCCCTCCCCACCCCTTGTCACACCCCCTTAACGTGTGACGTAATTTATGGATGGACCCTAAGATCTCAAGCTATATACAGCGCCTTTAGAAACGCAACTTCATGCAAACTTTCCTACGTGTAAACCGATCCTACCAGTCTTCCACTTAAATGCCAATCCGTACTCTTAGGCCAATCCGTTCGCGCGATTCGTTTATAGGATCCTCTCGTAGAACAGGAGGTAGGCCTGCGCCCTCAGCACCTTCTCCTCGCTCACCTCGGACACCATGCTGTCGGACACGTAGTACCACTTGCCTGTCGGCGCTTCGGCTGCCGAAGTCGGTCCTTCCCCGGACTCGTACCCCGACAGGTCCGACTCGGAGTCAGCGTCGGCGTCCCCGCTGCCGGCGCCTGTCGCCGCAGTGTTCCCACTCTTCGGCAGGAACCACCACTGCGGGTCCCCGGGCTTGACAGGCTGTCGCACCTTCACGTACGCGACGTAGTGGCCGCCGTGCATGCTGCCCGAGTGCTCCACCACTCCGTACAGCGAGTAGAGTAGCTCGTTCTGCCCGCGGGCGACATTCGGCAGCTTCCTAACTTTGTCCATAGCACAGAACGGCGCCAAGTCGAGGATGGTGGGAAAATCGACGTGTTTCGACATCTTTCTGAACATGCATCGGGGGCCAATTTGGAACCTTTTCAAGTGCAGAATTAGGATGGCAGGCGGACTGGACACGAGGAAGCGTTTGGTAGCATTTGTGTACACGGTTTTCCCGTCTTTGCCGTTGATTCGCTCCGTGCAAGTCTCGCAGCCGACTTTATTGTTACCGGTCAGCAGTTCCAGCGCGGTGAACTGGCTGAGACACGACTGAATGCTGCATTCATCCTCATCGCACACGTAACGCGGTGATAACGGACTCTGTCGCGAGTACGGCAAGAAATCTCTTTGATTCTTCTCAGCCTCAATGTTATTGACTTTCGGTGGTTTCGGCGCCGGCGGCGGCGGCGGCTCGGGGGGACTTTCGACGGCGACAGGGGACGGCAACGCCGGCTTCGGCTTAGTCTTAGTGTCATCCATGTACAGTTTAAGCTTGTCCAGATGATTGTTCAAGTCGTTGAGAGTCTTGCTCTCCGGCAGAGATTCGTAGCTGCTCTCCCCGCTGTGCTCCAGGAGACTCCGACAGCCCTGGACGCTGATGCCTCGAGAGACCACCTCGTTGGAGTACTCCGGCACGAAGGATATCCGCGACACGGGCCGCTCGAACTCCGCCTTGACGGGAGACAGCTTATTGTGCTGCGGACTGGACAAGTCCAGGTTGATCTCGCTGGAGAGAGAACTGTGGCTGCCGAGTTCCTTGCCGTTGATCGGCGAGTCAACATTATCAACTGTCTCCGTGGAATTGTGCTTCGTGGCCTCCGGGCTCGCGACCCCGGAGTCAGGGTTGGAGAGATTCTCCAACGATATCAAAGGTTTATACTCGAGCGCAATCGCCGTGGTGGAAGTCGACGAGTCCGCGAATTCCACTTTGTCCTTATCCGTGTGTTCCGGGGTGTTGTCGGCTTTCTCCTTCTCCAGGTCGACGGGGCTGGTGCGGATGGAGTCGGAGCTGATCACCTTCTCGGAGTTGTAGCCGGACTCCATGTGGTAGGCGGCGAAGTTGGCGGCGGTGTGCGCGATGGCCTGCGTCCCCACCGACACGGTGTGTGTGTCGGCGTGGCGCGGCGCGTCCTCCAGGTTGTCCTCCACGTCGGCGTCCGACTGCTCCGAGGAAGACTTACCGTCCGCCTTGGCGGTGCCGTTCGTCTCGACCGCGGGGTTGTCATCTTTGGATGTAGAGTTACCTGGAATAAAGAGAATAGGTTAATAGAGAGTCCTATGTTTAACCGACTTCACAAAGGAGAAGGTTGTATGCGCGACTGAATGTATGTTTGTTTTTCAACGCCTAATTAAATTAATTATTAGGTCTCTAGTTATTTCCAGCTTTTTAGTGCACCCAGGTTTATTTGACGCCGGTTTTATATGATTTATCAAACTATGTACGCAGAATAATGTAAAGCATTATATATTTTAGGCACAGCTTTATCGTGCAGCGACATAGGAAGGATTTTGAACTCTACTACCAACATCAATTTTGTAAACTTCATTTAGGAGAGTGAATTATAAAAATATAATGCCAAAAAATTGACGCATCCTCACGGCCTGTTTGACTCCGCTACGCTAATCTGTTGTAAATTAAATTGCGACAAGGTTGGCTAGTAATTAAGTATATTTAGAAAAAGATGACGTCTGCATATCTAGAGATTACTACCAATGTATGTTTATCACATTACTAGTATTCCCTTTAGCCCCTCCTACTAAGCTAATGCTTGTGCTAGGAGTGGGCCCACGTCAATAGTTTAATGGCCAGCATGGGGATCGAACCCGGAACCTCTTAGCTACGAGGACGGCCCCTCTAACCACTAGGCTATTGACGCTCCTGCCGGATATGTTTGTGCGAACGAACGTCGCTCTTGTCGCGGCGACTGTCGCTAGGTCGACAAGTGCGTAGATAAGTCTGAATTGCAAATTTTAAAAACCCCCGATGCGACGACCCTTTTATCAAATGTATACTTTACCTTTATTTTCAAATAATTTAATTAGCGCGATTTCCGTATCTCCCGTAGCTCACTATTCATAGCTCATCCCGAAAATTCTTCTGGTACATCTAGTTTCAATACCAGATCAATACATTATTAGTTTTGGTTCCCTCATTTATATAACCAATGAAATGTACAATAATCAAATGAAAATCTGTGTAAATATTTGACATTATCATATTATGACATTGTTAAACTTATAATACCCCTTTTTTTTCGCCGGGGTTTAATAAAAGGTGAGGCATTAATCGGAATATCTCACGCCTTAGTACCTGTATACATAGTTAATCAACAATCAACGCGAAGTGGAAATATTACTTCCAATTCTTATTTTGTTTCGATTAAATTCGTCCCGGATTCCACGACAATTGCCTTTCCGTCGGACTTGTGGTGGGTCAAACGTTGGCGTGATTAGAAACTTATGGAGGTAACAGTTGGAGTATTTAACGGACCTAGTTCCTAAAATAAAAGCTCCTTAACGCGACTATTGGAACAATGGCGATATTAATCAATACTGAATACTTTATCTATGGCTTATCTATGGCTACATGTCGGTGCTGTAAAGTACCACCTTTGTTCTTTCGCGCCGCCTTCCGCGCGGCAATCCGCTCCTTCTTGAGCTGGTGTTTAGACGGTTTGTTCTCCTCTTGCGTATTGTACATATTCTCCTCTGAAAATATGTAGCATCGTCAATACAAATACATGCCTTAGTGACACTACATACGGTCGCAATTCGCGACGCGCGGCATGCGAGGGAATGTTTACAGTCAGCATATTAAATCGACAAGCGGGTGATATGCTACAATTATTTTGACAACGTTATATGGATTAGCGACCCGTACGGGTTTTTAGGGTACATTTTTACCTCATATAGAAACGACCATACCCTAGAATAGAATAAAACCTAACATACGGTAATAATATATTAGAAATGTGGGATTATCCACATTATTAGTGGTACCATTAGCGCCTCCAACTAAGCTAATGTCGATTTTTATTGATTCTGTGAGCTTGTTTTGAAGAATATTATTTCATTTGATGAAGTGAACCCTGACAACTAACAAACAAATAATTTCACAGAAAAGGGGTTATATAGGCTGTCAATTTCCTATTTTGAATAAAAAAAACACTTCTAATACTTGTTTTTGAAGTTGGCTCATTACAACTTTATTGGGATCGAACCCGGAACCTCTCGGCCCCAACCACTAGGTTATTGACGTTAATTTACGTTACCTTCAAAATTGCTACAAACGTAAAACCACAAATATTGTAACAATAAACTATTAAATAGTTAACTTATCACAAAGTTTCTAACATCAACTGATCTACATCACACACAGACGGTAAAGACACACACACAATCTACACACATAAAGTAATAGTACACAGTACATACCGTTGGGTGTTTTTCTGCGTACGACTGCGGGGGGCTGCGGGCGACTCGCAGCCACCGGCAGCGACAGGTCGAGGAAGTACTCCGCGCGGTCCGACTGATGCAGGCACTCCTGGCACTCCAGGGTCGACACCAGGAACCCGCGGAATACCTGCTCGGGGAAACATGGAACATCATGCTGTGAACCATTACAAAAATGTTATGAAGATAAATAAATAAATATCGCTAAACTGACACACAAACTGTACGGTCCCAAACTAAGTAACGCTTGTTCTATGGGTATCGTACAATGGACTGGGGACGATCTCAATGACACCCAGGCCTGGGCAAATTACGAAAAGGCCATTTCCGAAATTTGCCCCGGCGGGAATCGAACCCGCAACCACTATGTGCAGTGAGCTGAGCGGCTTACGCTCGAACCACTGCGCCAAGAGGTCGTCGAAGATATTTAAAAAACAATGGTGCAATAGGCTATTTGAAGGTCTCCCAAGACCATACACTTGATTTGGACTTGGGGAACCTTCAAATAGCCTATTGTACCAATTTTTTTTCATTTTTCGCTATCAAATAGGGATTTCTGCACCAATCTGATCGACAGTTGATCGTTTGATGTGCTAACACTCTTAAACTATGGTTATACTCAATACATCATTCCATATCAAAATGCTATAACTATTGGGAGTTGAACTGCATAACTAAATCTAAATCTAGTGCTTGCGGAACTGCAGGACAAAGCTAGGTATACTAGGTAAAACGGAAAGGGTATACTATTTTTTTTGCAACTTAACTTTGTAAATCTAAAGCTATCGGCTTTGTGGGACAGTTGAAGTAGGTACTAAAGGTGTTGTAGACTGATGAAATATGTCAACAGCTGTATCCCGGTAACACCTTTTGTTTTTCAAGTTTCCTCCAAAGCTGATAGTTTTAGAATTACAAAGTTATGTTTTGTAAAAAAAAGTATACCCTTTCTGTATCAACCTGTAAATACGAAAGTATGATAGTTTGTTTAAGGCGTTCAGAGGCCTCCACCGCGCCGTCGCTTAACGGCACTAACAGCTTAACGTGGCCTCCGAAGCATGCAAGGTTCAGTTGCCTAATGTACTAGTACTGTTTATGATATCATACCTGTTCTGGCCTGAGCATGGTGTCAGAGGCCTGTTGTCCATAGAATTTGACCTTCTGCTTGACCTCGCCGTCCACCTTAGCTGGGTCCGCCTTCGAACTCACGCCTAGACTGCTCAGTATGACGGATTGGTAGCGACGGAGGTCCTCCGACCTGGGGACCATGGTGTTAATATTAGGATGATGTGGTCTATTTAAATCTTTCGTATGTAATAGTAGCATAGCAGTGATAGCCGATTGTTTAAGGACGCGTCTTGCTAGCAACAGGTCCAGGGTTCAAACCCCGGCTCACACCTCTGGGTTTTACGAAATCTATGTGTGAATCATAATTTCTATATGATTATCACTTGCTTACGGTGAAGGAAAACATCGTGAGGAAACCTGCATGTCTTAGAAAATCTACCCAATTTTCGAAAGACTTTTGAAATCCGCCAACCCGCACTGTGCCAGCGTGGTGGATTACGGCCTGAATCTCCCTCGTAGCGAGGGGAGGCCCGTGCCCAGGAGTGGGACGTCAAAAAGGGCTAAACTATTATTATTATTATTTTCGTTATAGTATGGTTGACATGATCGCCTCCAGACTATTGTATGGCACCCGAAATGTGAGCACCATGTAAGCATTAATATAGCATAACTTCCTAGTAGAAATAAGTTTATGACATGGCAATATTCAGGGCCTATTACTTCTTCATTTGTGATGCCTTATGCTTTAACCTACATTGTCCTCACATCTCTAAATACCTACTGTAAATAAACAAACATAATTTAAAAAAAGAGAAAAGAAAAAATGTATCCATGGAGTTTCTTGCATGTTCTCTCTATAGGATTTTGTTTTGGAACATGCACCTAGTTCTTGACTTTTTAAAAGTGCCAGTTAATCTGGCCTATTTGAAATAAAAATATTTGAAATTTGAAAGGGTTTAAATCACGCACCACTGGGATTATAGAATTTCCTGTCCAACTAAGTACTTGCTGAAGGAAAACATCGTCAGGAAACCTGCACGTCTTTCGAAAGACATGCGAAGATCCCTAACCCGCACTGAGTCAGCACCGTGAACAAATTCCCCTCGGATTGAGAATGGCAATAAACTCGCTATCTATTACATTGGGACCTAGATATAAAAATATATATCGCCAGACTGACACACCAACTGGATGGTCCAAATCTAAGCAACGCTTGTACTATGGATACCGCACAATGGACTGGGGGCGATCCCAGTGACACCCAGAGCAGAGCAAATTACGAAAACACCATTTCCGAAATTTGTCCCGGCGGGTTCGAACCCGCAACCACCATGTGCCGTGAGCCGAGCGGTCGTCAAAATAAACTATTGTTTATTTCACGAAAGCGTGTCTGGAGATAGACCGATAGATAAATATAGACAGACAAATAAATATAGGTAATCTGTTAAATCAGGGTAGGTAGAAACGAAGTTAACAACAATAAAATTAAAAAAACTTTAGGAAAACTTTAGGCAGCCTTTACAAGATTATTAGTAAATACTCCTATAACGCAATTTATCATGTTTGTGAGGAAATACGATTATGTGGCAATACCTGACAGCTTCCAGCAAATGCCGGAGCAGTTCGTGCGCGTCGTGCTGGTCCCCGCCGCCGAACTGCGGCAGCTTGCTCACCAGCGCGGACAACAGCTTCCTAGGGGTGTACACACCACCTTCACCTAAAAAAAGCGGACTATTTATAAAAAATACAGCTATAATTAGTTTGGGACCATACAGTTGGTGTCAGTATGGCGAAAAAAAAAACAAAATTTCTTGGCCGCTTAGCGCAGTGGTTCGAGCGTAGGCCGCTCGGCTCACTGCACATCGTGGTAACGGGTTCGGGACAAATTTCGGAAATGGCTTCTTCGTAAGTTACCCTAGTCTGGGCGTCACCGGGATCGCCCCCAGTCGATTGCACGGTACCCATAGTACGAGCGTTGCTTAGTGTGAGACCTGTAGTTGGTGTATCAATCTGGTGATATTTATTATTAAATAGTTTTATAGTGCCCTAAGCCACGGAGATGTCGCCGCCAAATAGCTTAATTCGCCGTTCAATTAACAGCCTAGGCACTTAACTAAACGGCGCCATTCAACTAACGGCCTGAATGATATTCAGCCGTATCGTCTATTACAACATTTAATAAACTGGCTGGCTAATGCTTAGGCAACTGGTTGACATTTAAGTACTACAAAACTTTTTCAAAATACTACTCAAGCAGAACGACATGGATGGGTTTAGGTTAGGGTTATTTTTTTATGACCCCACAGAAACCCCACCCGGCAAATAGATTCGGTGGATCTAAAAAAAATCGTAAAATACCTAAGTACCTAATAAAATTATTCCATCAAAGTTGTTTTTTTCCGACGCCATATTGACCAAAGAGAATATGGAATATAGAGATATTGACGGTTTGGTGAGTTTCTGCGGTAGGTGGCAGAAAGTAGAACTAAATTGAAATGAACAGGCTAGGCAGGTAATTAAACGGCTAGGCAAGTAGTTAAACGTCATCGATCCAAGTCATTTGCCTAGCTGTTTAATCAAATGGCTGAATGTCATTCAGGCCGTTAGTTGAACGGCGCCGTTTAGTTAAATGCCTAGGCTGTTAATTGAACGGCGAATTAAGCTATTTGGCGGCGACAGAGACAATGTGAATTTTGGTATTAATGCTGGGTCTCTACACACACGCAATGTGTAGTCACAATGACTCCTATTATACTGTCTCCAGGGTAATGGGAGGATTAACAAACAGAAATAAATTCACGGACATGTGTTTCCGCGTATGAACCTTAGGGTTGATATTACGGGACATGACGGCGACAGTCTCCGAATATATTAGTTGTTATTATAATATTATAACGAAAAGGTAATTAATAAAGTAAGGATAATACCATTAGTTTATCATTAGATGCGTGACCTACAGGAGTTAATATCAGAGTTCAAGGATATCTGTTTATCAGTTGTTTTTTTATCTGTGATAAGGTTGGTAGGTTCTTTAATATAACTACTGTTTTGTTTGTATCCCAATACTAAATTTAGATAGCAAATTGACTTATTTCAACACTTAACATTTGCACTGATGATTGCATATTCATTTCTTAATTGCTGTTATCTGTTTAAGTGTCAGTAGTCAGAGTTATAAAAAATATAACGTACTTAATAGTTTTCTTAGTGAAAAGATCTACTTTTCAGTAGGTAAATAAATCATAATTTGGCGCTTGGTGCAGTGGCTCGAGCGTAGGCCGCTCGGCTCACTGCACATCGTGGTTGCGGGTTCGATTCCCACCGACGCAAATTTAGGAAACTGCCTTTTCATAATTTGGCCAGGTCTAGGTGCAACTGCGATCAGCCCCAGTCCTTTTCACGGTGCCCATAGTACAAGCGTTGCTTAGAGTGGGATCATACAGTTGGTGTGTCAGTCTGGCGATATTAAAAAAATATATAACTATGATTTAAAATCCCCACACAAGCTACATCAGATCAGTATCTATTAATACAAATGAAGGTTCTTTAGATACAACAAAACAGGTGTAAAATCAATTCAACACATTGTCACATGATAATGTGCATAACAATGACTAATATTTACAATTGACCATGAGAAGTACACACCAGCAACACAAGCTACTAACCATAGAAATAAATACTTATTATTTATTGTATTATTTCAACTATTTTATTGTGAAGTTAACAGACTAGATTTTGTTATCACTTATTCATGTTAAATAATAATTTAATTATCTAGACTTATTTTGCAAGATTTTCTATTATTTTTTATAAAATAATAAATAAATATCACCAGATGAACACACCAACTGTATGGTCCCAAACATAACAATGCTTGTAGTATGGGTACCATTCAAATGGACTGGGGCGAAAAGTTTACGAAAAGGTAAGGTTTAGATTACGAGATGGCCATTTCCGAAATTTACCCTAATGAAATTGAACCCGTAACCATGCAGTTCAGTGGCTGCGGTTTACACTCGAACAATTGCACCAAGGGGTTGTCAAGTAAATGTTAGTACTTATTTACAAGCAGTGACCTCAGTAGTCCTGATATAGTCAAAGCTGTCTGTCCACTCTAGTTAGAGCATCATAACTTCATTCATGATTTTGCAAATCTTAAAATAGTCCAAAAGCCATGACTACATCTGCCACATAGATGATATAATAGAAAAAAATATCACTCACAAAATGATACAGAAAAAAACAAAGTTTCAAAACATTTTCACAACATCTTCAGTGGGGCAGACTTTATAAATTTAGGTCACACTCTAAATATAGGTAACCTGAATGTTGGTTGGCTAAAAATGATTTCATGCTGTGTTCATAATCTTATTACCATATTTCATTCAATAATCACCGCAGCAAAATATGGCCCGTTTTAACAAAAATAAAACTATTGGTATTGTCACAGTTTACCCTTGCATGGTATGTAACATTGTTAACAAACCATGTTGTTATGTGTTGTTTATTTTTTATATAAACACAGAGAATACCTGTCACAAATAGAATAAGGTCTACTTTTTTACCTAATCCAACAGCTGAGTATAAAACAAAAAGTTTAGGTTCAATAAATAAGGTTAAGTGGTTGGCCTTGATTATATTGCATGAAATGCTTTGTTTTGTATTAAATTTCCTTTTGTTTTGATCTTATCTGTGTTAGTTTCCTATCTGTAGTATTCTTGCTTTAGGTGAACTAATTGTTCTATAATTAGCAGCCAAGAGCTCTTTGTTCTGTAATGTTTTTATGAAATGTTATAGTAAACAAACAGAATGGATAAATATTGAAAATTAAGTATAGATTGCGAAATAACAGTAGAATTTTACTCTACATGTCACCTAGAAAAGAAATACTATTATCAATCTTATCTAACCCATTGTACGCACCTATTATTTATTTTGAAACTATAATCAAATTTTAGCAAGATTTTGTACATTCTATTTAACATCAATAATGTAAAATGACAGTAATTATATTACATACCTGCTTGCAATTCACTCAAAGTTTCAGTCAGGGTGCGAGTCAGACCACCCCATTCAGCCAGCTGACCAGCTATAGGGGGGAGGTCCACCTCCTTCGCCTCATCTCCATCAGCCTTCATCTTAAGCTTCCCCCCAGGTAAAGTGAACCTTTCACCAGGATTGGCCATCTCTTGGAGTACTTGCAACAAATATGGTGTCTGGACCAAACACTGCATCACTGAGTTGAAGAAACATGTGTTCCCCAAGTTTGTGAGACCCCTGACTCGTTGTAAGTTGAACATAGCTTTCTCTTTCCCTTTAGTCAAGGGGTCAATCTTTATAATAGTCTCCACTGTAGGTATGTCATTCTTAGCCTGGTCAAAGGGTAATTCTATTGGAGGGAGGGTTTTTGGGTTCCCACCGGTGACTGCTTGCTTCTTGAGGTACTCGATGCACTCATGAAGCTTCTTGGAGCTGGAAGCGGTGACTTCATTGTTGCAATTGTAACAATACACCTCCCATGTTGTGGTGTTGGATGTGAGTGCATGGCAGTCAGAGTGGGGCGTGTTGAAGTGGTTCAGGGCGTGCTTGTTCCGCGTCCTGCCACATAGTTGTGAGCCGCAGCGCAGGCACATCCACAGCGAGAGATCCTCCTCGTAATCCGGGTCTGAGACCTCGTTCTTTGAAATTTTCTTGCACTCGGCGCATTCTTTCTCGAAACCTCCAGTTTTCAGCGATTTCTTCAGCCGAGTGAGGTCAACTGCCTTGGCGACGTGAGGACATGCGGACTTGACATTCTCGTCGCAAGACTCGGTGGATTCGTCACCGTTTTCTCC
Source organism: Notodonta ziczac (assembly GCA_918843915.1). Lineage (NCBI taxonomy): Eukaryota > Metazoa > Arthropoda > Insecta > Lepidoptera > Notodontidae > Notodonta > Notodonta ziczac. The sequence continues at coordinate 1,193,175 of OU974053.1, forward strand.
CGGATCGCTTTGTCTCTTTTTCTTAACCATTGTCACGTCTCAGTGCAACCGCCTGCAATACGTAATGAGATACATGTGGTAAGAATAACCGCACGAACACAAAAAGAATAAAACGTCAAATCTGTGTCGATAGCCATTGCACGCGTGACAACGCACATTCATCGCGTAATATCTCTTAGAAATCGTTTTATGGTGCCAAAAGCCTAATAATAAAATGATTGCCTACTTACAGTTACATACGACGCGAACCAATTCAGTTTAGAATGTCGAGGACAACAAAAAGATTTTTAATTTCCAATTTTGTCAGAGAAGTTCACGACCGTCAACCATCTTTCTTCTTAGCATTGTTGCCAACATTTCAAACAAAAAATAAAAAAAACAGGCTTATACTGCCCCCTTTCCACGAAATACGAAAATGAAACAAGAAAATATCGACTAATGATGAAAGTACCATAGAGAATTTGTATCCCGACAAACCGCCATCTGGTGGGCAGTAGTTGAACAATTTTTATGAAACGTCAACAGACGTCAACCAACCAATATGATCATGATCGTGATGAAAGAAATTTGCTAATCAAATTGTGAATTTCCATTGATTGTTATCAATTATATCTAAAATTTGAGTGCGTGAACGTAAACATATACTGTGTCAAGTGTAATACTGCAGTAGTATAGCTCAAATATGTAGTTTACTACGTTCCAATCTAAACCAAAGTCATTGAGAAGTTGATGTTGACCAGTTTTTAGTGATAAATTGGGCAAAATGTCGCTACCTGGGAATGGGATCTTCGTCGTGCAGGGCGAGATGGCGATGCTCGTCACTGCCATGCGACGGAGCACTCGCTGGGGCTCACATTCCTTCCCCAATGAAGAGTACGATGTGTTGATGCGCACCTTCCAAGATCTGAAGACTATCCTCAACCAGGTGGATGATCTCCGTCTCCTAGACCCCGCGACGTACCTGAGCCCCTTCCTGGAAGTGGTGCGGAGTAAAGAGACCACTGGGCCTGTGACTAGCCTGGCTCTATCAGCGATACACAAGTTTTTATCATATGGTCTCATTGGTAAGCTGTCTTTATATTAATTACTTAATTAGACATAGGTAATACTTATTTTCTAGGTAGTTTTAAAACTAATGGACACTAATATGTATGTACCTACTCTAAATAAGTATCTATTAAGGGTTTAGCTGTGCTGTTGTGATTTCCAAAACTGACATAATAATTTAATAAATCACACTATTGTTACTATATGTCAACTGTTAATGCAACATGTAGTATTAAAATAGATAAGTAGGTGGCTACTTAATTGTTGTATTACAATGAAAATTGTAATTTCCAGATCCCACACACCCGAGTGTGCCGGCAACAGTTGAAGACATTGCCGATGCAGTCACACATGCCAGATTTGTTGGTACAGACCACTCCTCGGATGGGGTGGTGCTTATGAAAATATTACAAGTGAGTTCTGTTATAAAATGGAGAATAAATACTTAAGAGAAGATAATATAATTAAAATAGGCTTTATTTGCTATTGTTAGAGAAGGTTTTGAGATAGTTTGACTCTGCCATTGTTAAATAAATAATGTATATTATATTATACAATTAATGAAACACATATTGCTCATCTTTAACAATGGAGCTACTCTCGCCTCTCCTTCCTCTTTAGATAATTCATCATTGTTGGATAATTCATTGATAATTCAGTCCACAAATTACATCGGAACTAAATGTAGCAACAATTAACATACATGTTTATTTTTAGAACCAATAGATTTTGTTGTCAATATTGATGCATTTGCAGGTCCTACGGACCCTGATGCTGAGCCCCGAGGGCGCCATGCTCACCGACGAGAGTGTCTGCGAGATCATGCTCAGCTGTTTCCGTATATGTTTTGAAACAAGACTCACAGGTATTCACTGTAATATGAAGACCTACTTATATTCAGTCCATGTAATTCACCATTTGAAATATGTTTCTAAATTAGCTTTTAGAAAAATATATTTTTGAAGTCTTAATCCCATTTACATGGCTTACGAAAAATTTTTTTGCCTATTAACTTTGTAATGCATTTGTACTTTGATTATAATTTTCTACTTGGAGTATAAAACTTCAAAAACTTTTCACATTCCATGCTATTCAAAGGGTAAAAAGGCGATATTGTAACTGAAATTAATTACCTAAATATCATATACATCAATACACAAATGTTTAAAATTAAATTCAGCTCGAGACATTGCTAACTGGTTTGCGTGCGGCCGGTGACTTGCACTAAGCATGTAGTATAAACCTCATTATCATTCAGCTCATCACTAGTAAAAATATTGTCATAAAAGATGTGTTTTGTTGTAAGAGTTGCTGCGGCGAAACGCGGAGCAGTGCCTGCGCGACATGACGCAGCTGATCTTCATGCGGCTGCCGCAGTTCCCGCCGGAGGACGCCGCCGCCAGCTTCGCCACCGTCGGCCTCTCGCTCAAGAAGCGCGAGAAGACCAGCAAGAAGAAGAGCTTGACTAGTCTTAACAGTGAGTTTTGTCACATGCTTTTAATTTCATTTCCCCAATTGTTTGTTGTTTATATTTTTTTTAATGGTTATTAAGATAATTTTTGATAAAATTCTGATAATTCTTACATTTGTTTTGTCTGGGCAAAAAAGAGATTATAAATGGATTACGGCAAATAATTTAACTTACATTGTTAAAAAAACGAACAATTGTTTCAAATGATATTGTAATGTAACTTGTGTACAACTAGGAAATAAGGTAAAATTAGGTATCCATATAATAAAAAAAATGTTAACCATCCCTGCGCCCGGCGGTGACAAACATGAAGTCGAATATTATTACCGTTTCATATTGTTGTGTAGGTAAACATAGTAATTACATTATCTTTGTATGCAAGTGTTAAAATGGTTCTCTATTTCTCTACTGATGAACGAATTATCTTGATGATGTGCAGAGGAGGCGCCAGTACATAAGGGTAGCTAACTGCCTCTCTGATCAAAAAATTATGTGTTGGGTATGTCTTGATAGCCATACCCCGCGAACCGTTGCCGGCTCGCGTGCTATACAAGCGGCAAACACCCTTTTTGACCCACCAGCGTCCACTGGGTGATGTCACGGAATCCGTGTAACGAAACCATACCGCGATTCAATTTATTCATTAGCGACATCTGTTATCTAGTAGCGGAATCACACAAATTATTGTTATTTTTTTGAATATTTTTTTTTTCATATTTCTATCCGTCAGCTTATATCCTATATTCGTAATGAATATTCTAGTGGTCTAGTCTCCTGAGTTTAATACATCATCACACCTACACAAGGGTTGCACTGCCGTACACCCACATTTCGCTAATGGCTTGCTAATGGCTAATCTTGTTGCCTTATAACATGGGCATGTCATTGCAAAGTGCATTCAGGCCATAGTCCATCACACTGGCCCAGTGCGTCTTGGCGAAGTTCACACGTCTTTCAAAATACATGCCAGTTTCCTCACAACATTTTTATTCACCAAGTGATAATCTCGGTTGGAAATAAGAATAAGCTTAATTTTGTTTTTATTGTTCTAGGCTCTAATTCATTGGAGAGAAAATCCTCACTCACAGAGCCGACGAGCGTTACTGCAGTGGAGAATGAATCGGAGAGTAATGCTGGCACTGACAATCTTATAAGACATAGGTATGTTGTAACATAATTTAAGAATCGGGTGTAAAGACAAAAATGTTTTTTATACCGTATATTAAAATCATAGCCAAGTTGGTCTCACATTCTTACACCGAAAACAATGAACAAAGATTAGATTCTCGTCTCACACCGTTTTATCACCATTCAATTTAGTGGTTTGAGCCTATTTCGCTCGGATCCGGGTGTTTCCGGGTTCGATTCCCGTTTGGGCTTTCGGGTAAAACCTTTTTGTAATATGCTCTGGTCTGAGTGTCACTGAGATCGCCCCCACTCAATTGTACCATGTCGTGAATCTCTTCGCAAGGCCAGGTCTGAGTGCAGCATTGGTACAAACATAGTAAATTCCTTCCAGTCAAGACAAGAACCTGATAAACGAAGCGGAGATAACGATAGAGCCGGTGGATTCAGTGAAGAGTCCCAAGAAGCATGGCCGCCACTCGTCCATGGATCTAGCCAATGGGAGCGCGTCCATCGCGCAGCTGCTGGAGAAGTGCGTCAGCGCAGACGCGCCAGGGGAGGAGGGGGAGGCCGCGGAGGAACCCAAGGAGGAGAGTAAAGAGGGTGAGTACATGTTCCATTTGCATGCTTTTTAAAATATCTCATCTGGCTAAATCTATACAAATAAATAAAATTGGAGTGTCTGTATGTAATATCAAAATTACACCTTTTCACTAAGTGCATATCAAAGTACATCCGAAACCTATAGCAAAAATGCGATTTAATAAAAAATTGTCTGTCTGTCTGTGTGTTTGTTCCGGGTAATCTCCGAAACGGGTAGATCGATTTTGACGGGACTTTCACTGGTAGATAGCTGATGTTATAGGCAGTAACTTAGGCTAATTATAATTAGAAAAACAAAATTTTAAAAAATGTGTCCTGGCGCGCGGGCTCAGAACGGGGGAGCGGGCTTTGTTGTTAAGTTAAATTCCACGCGGACGAAGTCGCGGGCTCAGCTAGTCCTTCCTACTAATATTATAAATGTGAAAGTTTGTGAGTGTGGATGTATGTATGTATGTATGTATGTTTGTTACTCCTTCACGCAAAAACTACTGAACGAATTTGAATGAAATTTGGAACACAGATAGTTTATAACCGAGATTAACATATAGGATACTTTTTATCCCGATAATCCCGAAATTTTTGTTACGTTAAATACTACGCGGGCGAAGTCCGTGGGCACAGCTAGTTAATTAATAAATAGTGACTGTCATAGTTTCTAAGTTACGAGCCGTTAATATTTGTCACGCCCTCAACACGTCCAATGACCTAGAAAATTATGTATACTGTATTATATATTTACTTCTTTTATCAAAGATATTATCGAATTTATGTATTACTAGCTGTGCCCACGGACTTCGTCCGCGTAGTATATAACGTAACAAAAATTTCGGGATTATCGGGATAAAAAGTATCCTATATGTTAATCCCGGTTATAAACTATCTGTATTCCAAATTTCATCAAAATCCGTTCAGTAGTTTTTGCATGAAGGAGTAACAAACATACATACATACATACATACATACATACATCCACACTCACAAACTTTCACATTTATAATATTAGTAGGATTATTATTAAAATTATGTGTTATTACTGAAAATTATGTATTATGAATTTAGCGAAATAATTGTATTGTATTTCGATCAAATTGCTACACAAACCTCTAAATATTATTTCGGTAATTATTTTTCCTGTTCCCAACAGATCGCCCAGAACCCGACGGTATCGTAGCCAGCACCGCTGAAGCGTGCGTGACTCCGGCTGAAGACCAAGAGGACATACAAGATGCATCCATAGAGGACATCAAGGATAAAGAGGACAAGCTCGACAAAGAGGACAAGCCAGCCGAGTATGTGAACCACAGAGGCATTAGATTCACCCCGCAAGAGGACGCTGTGCAGCTGCAACCGTACGGACTTGCCTGCGTCAGGGAATTGTTCAGGCGAGTGGACTAATTGAACTGGTTTTGATGTTCTTTTAAGATTGTAGTGATAGTCATGTCCTTAGATTTTGACGACCGCTTGGCGCTCTGGTTCGAGCGTAGGCCGCTCGGCTCACTGCACATGGTGGTGGCAGGTTCGATTCCTCCAGGGCAAATTTTGGAAATGGCCTTTTCGTGATATGCCCAGGTCTGGGTGTCACTGGGATCGCCCCAGTCCATTGTGCGGCACCCATAGTACAAGCGTTGCTTAGTTTGGGACCATACGATTGGTGTGTCAGTCTGGTGATATTTTTTTATTTATTACAAAACCTGATACAAGTAAAAAATTACGTTTTATTAATTGACGCACGAAATTTCTTTTTAGATCCACACTTCTGGATTAAAGTGATATATCGATTATCGTTCCTCTTAGCAACGATAACCGATATATCGTGACATTTGTCGTGTCGAATCCTACTCTAAATTCCATCTTTTTTGCCGTCGTATATCGTCTGAACGAACGATAATTTAGTATCGTTTGTTCAGTAATCGATAAGTTGAGAAGGAGGCGGCCCACAGCTATAGATTTACATAGATAACGCAAATGCATGTAATTCGCGTGTCCCGAACCCCGACCAAGCGTCAAGGTTGGTCGCCGCTAACCTACAGTCCGCGCGCGTCTGTTGTTGCAGCCGGTCGGCCGTAAATACTAAGATCACTCGAGAGAATCGTAGCGGGCGGAGGGGCATCGGCGGCACCGGTGTCTTTGAATCGGTTTGGATTTCCCGTAACTAATGACGTCACAGGAGGTGTTAAAAATTCGGCACGCTTGGTTTCAATACAAATCGTGATACTTGCGTTATCTATGCAAATCTATATCTCTGGGGCGGCCCCTGTAAGGCTGCTAGTCCGGGTGTGCGAGTGTGTGTGTGTGTGTGGCGGCAGGTTCCTGATCTCGCTGTGCAACCCGCTGGACGCGCAGAACTCGTCGGGCATGGTGCAGCTGGGGCTGGCGCTGCTGGCCGCCGCGCTGGAGCTGGCCGCCGACCAGCTGGCCGCCTACCCCTCCCTGCTGGGGCTCGTCCAGGACCCGCTCTGCAGGAACTTGATTTGTGTCAGTTATTTATATTATACTCACTAGCCTTGCACTTGACAGGATTCTTACTAGCCGTGCACCAGATTTCCTTAGCATTTTTTTAAATTATAGAAAATACTCAGCAAACATGCGTACGACCTGGCTGATGTTAAGCAGTTACCATAGCCTATAGATGCTAGCATCAGCAAAGGCATTGCTCGCAACTTGCCAAAGGGGGTGGGATTTATTTTACAAAAGAATTCAGAGGGAGGATGTAAGCTTTCATTTCCGACACGAAAATTTTCCTTGGACTGTGATTAGCCACCTGAAGGAGAATGGGATACGAGGCATGCCTTTTAAGTTCTGTCGTTTCCATAATTCCCGGCAATTTTGAATTTGGAACTGTTCTATATTCGAATGTGTTTAAATTTCGAATCTCAAAACAGTTGAATGTATTAGGATTAATGTTATTGTTTAGTCACAGCGTCGATTAGAATCTGTCAGGTTACGTACGAAAATGAATCTTTCTAAGGAAAATGTTCGTGCAATAATTTTCTACAACTTTAGAAGAGGCCTGACACGGCTTCAGTGTTTTGAAGAGCTAATATCTGTGTTCAGGGATGAAGCCCCATGTCTGCGGACTGTCGAACGCTGGTATTTAGAATTCCAGCGTGGACATACTAGTGTTAGTGACAAATCTCGCGAAGGTCGCCCAAAATCTGCATTCACTGAAGATAACATCATTGGAGTGAGACAACTAATTCTCGAAGATCGTCATGTGACGTATCGAGAGATAGAGGCTCTATTAGGCATCTCAGGGACAACCATTCAGAAGATCTTGCATGAAGCGCTTGGTGTAAGAAAGCTAGTTTGCCGTTGGATACCGCATCTGCTTTCCGACGATCACAAGGCGGCCCGCGTCAGATGGTGTAAGAAAACTCTGCAAAGGTTCAACCGAGGAGAGTCAAATCACGTCTACGACATCATCAGTGGTGACGAATCTTGGATCTATGCCTACGATCCTGATTCCAAACAACAATCTACAATCTGGGTCTTTCAAGACGAGCCAAAGCCGACTAAAGTTGTTCGTTCTCGAAGCACTTCAAAGAAGATGGTGGCCACGTTCGTTAGAAAAACCGGCCATGTTGCGACTATTGCACTTGATGATCGTAGAACGGTTAACGCAGAGTGGTATACCACAGTTTGTTTACCACAAGTCATCGCCGAACTTCGAAAATCTAACTCAAAGCGACGCATCATCCTGCACCACGACAATGCAAGTTCACACAGCGCTCGTCAAACGATTGAGTATTTGAAGCAGGAAAAAGTAGAAATTCTTGACCATCCTCCATACAGTCCTGACCTAAGCCCTAACGATTTTTTTACATTTCCTAAAATTAAGAAAAGTCTTCGTGGTCAAAGGTTCCAGTCCAGTGAAGAAGCAGTCGACGCTTTCAAGTCAGCCATTTTGAACACCCCCACTTTAGAGTGGAATAAATGTTATAATAACTGGTTTGAGCGAATGGAAAAGTGTATTAAGCTACGTGGTGAATACTTTGAAAAACAATAAAAAGTACTATAAGGTTCTAGTTGTGTTTTTTTCTTCAAACGACAAAACTTAAAAGGCATCCCTCGTAGAGGGAGGATACTTTACGCCGATCTTATGTGAGAGGTTGGTACTACCCGCATCTGCTTAGCTATTCTCAACTCTATTTATTCTCCCACAGCTGCTAAGCACAGAGCGGATCTCGATATTCGCGCTCGACCTCCAAGTCTCTTTTCTCCTCTTCGAGGCCCTCCGCTTCCACCTCAAGTTCCAAATGGAAGCGTTCTTCAAGAAGATCATCGAAATCATCTCGGCCGACACCACGAAAGCCATCTACGAACTGAAAGAGATCCATCATTTGGCTCTCGAAAGTCTCTCCCAATTGTTCAGGATACCCGGCCTGTGCGCCGAACTCTACCTGAATTACGACTGTGATGTCTACGCCATGAACGTCTTCGAAGAGCTAACTAAATTGTTATCCAAAAACGTGGTCTCATCCACTGCTTACAACATACACTCTTTATCATTAGAAGCGTTATTGACTATCATAGAGGCTGTCGAAATGGGTTGCAGTCAAAGTAAAGAGTGTAAAAGCGAGATAGAGGTGGTGAATGGGGAAGAAGACAAGGAGGCCAAGTACGGTCGCGGGGGGCACGTGTGCTTGGAGCTGGGGGGGATGGATGACGCGTCTGTAGTCAGTGATCACGTGACGCACGACATCAGTCAGTATTTCGGAGGCGGGAGGACCGGAAGACATAAGGTGACGTCGGAACTGCCTTCTGAAGCGGAACTGGATAATATTAGAAATATGAAAAAGGTGAGTGGTTTGTAAAATTATAAAATATTCAAATAGTAAATTGTTACCCTAGGGCGAAGGTAACTTATTTAGGCCCTAGACGGGGTTTGGCGCAATAGTTCGAGGGACAAAATAAGTGTTTCTCCCGAGGTAAACACTGTGATTTTCATTACGAATACAAAAAAAGTAGAAATAAAAACAGGAATTGGCTAAATAACTAATACAAGGAAGTATGAGCAATACTCTACAACTCGAAAAAACAAATGAAGATCAGATTGCTGCCTATTTGGTTTTTTTTCCGTTGGCCAGACTGGTTCAATAGAAATGTCAAAATAGAACTAGTTTCTTTTTAATAATTTGACAGCGATTCTCCCTAGGGCTGAAAAGTATTACTTTCAACCCGCTCCTCAGGCAACTTCAGACCTACTTTCTGAGTATGAGTAGTGAAAATGTTATTATTCAGTGTTTAAACTATGGTATTCTTGGGCGCGAGCCTCCCCTCGCTACGAGGGGGATTCATGCCATAATCCACCACTCTGGCCCAGTGCGGGTTGGCGGATTTCACATGTCTTTCGAAAATTGGTTAGATTTTTGAGACATGCAGCTTTCCTCACGATGTTTTCCTTCACCGTAAGCATGTACCTTCTAGGCAAGTATGCACCACCGTAGACCACGTCGGCACTTACCATCAGGTGAGATTGTGGTCAAACACTTGCTTATAACGTAAAAAAATCATATTGAAATTATGGTTCCGCACATAGATTTCGAAAAACCCACAGGTGCAAGCTGGGGTTTGAAACCAAGACCTTATGCACGCAACACGTGTGCTTAACCAATCGGCTATCACTGCTCGTACTCATAGTATGCAGCTGTTATAGCTATGTCGCATCCAACTAGCTAAATTCGCCGTTCAATTAACAGCCTAGCCAATTTACTAAACAGCGCCGTTCAACTAGCGGCCTAAATGATATTCAGCCGTATCGTCTGTTACAATATTTAATAAACTGGCTGGCTATTGCTTAGGCAACTGGTCGACATTTAATTACTACAAAACTTTTTCAAAATACTACCTAAACAGAGCGACCCGAATGGGTTTAGCTTAGGGTTATTTTTTTAGTTTGTTAGTAAAGTGGCTAGGCTGTAGATTTAACGGCGAATTAAGCTAGTTGGCTGCGACAGCTACATACCGCCGATCGTGTACTGACCGTGCGCGTGCGCGTGCGCATGCAGTGGGTGACGCAGGGCACGGAGCTGTTCAACCAGAAGCCGGAGCGCGGCGTGGAGTTCCTGCAGGAGCACGGCGTGCTGGCCACCCCCCTCGACCCCTATGAAATCGCCGCCTTCCTCAGGGAAAACCCCGACCTGGACAAGAAGATGATCGGTAAGATACGCAATCGTTGTACTCTTTGATAGATTTTTACTATAGCACGGTCGCTGATCACGAAGAAATTCGTACAATGACCTGTTATTACCTGTCTCGGTCACTCCCGCGTAAATCTAATACGTTTCGCTCACACAGTTGGCGGTATCACGCAGTTCACGGCAACTGTGTGAGCGAGACGTATTAGATTTACGCGGGAGTGAGCGAGACAGGTAATAACAGGTCATTGTACGAATTTCTTCGTGATCAGCGACCGTGCCACAGTTTTTGTTTAAGAAAGACACCGAAGTTTAACTCTCGGTCAGTCGCGGAGAGAAACCAAATGGTCTGGAAGCAACAATGAATTTAATCGAAAGAAAAATGAGTATATTAATATAAGCCATCATCTCCATCGCAAGATACAGCGGTTGGTTCAATGTGTTATTGATAGTTCGTTTTAGATCACAATACGTAAGTTTTTTCAGGTTTCTTATAAAAAATCTGCCAAAACCGACGTATCGCTTATCTCAATACGTCAGTTGTGTCCGGATTCCCTTAGAAAACCTCCTGGTGAATAGGCAGTTGTACATTTTATAATGAGTGTTGTGTTATGACGTCAGGCGAGTACATTTGCAAGCGCTCGTGCCGCGGCGAGGAGGAGGACGGCGGCGCGAGCGTGCTGGGCGCGTTCGCGGACAGCTTCCAGTACGCGGGGCTGCGCATCGACCAGGCGCTGCGGCTCTACCTGGAGACCTTCCGCCTGCCCGGGGAGGCACCGCTCATCTTCCTCGTCATGGAGCGCTTCGCCGAGCGCTGGCACGTGAGTACAGTTACCAGGTAGAGTTCCACGGTAGAGTTCCCCGGTAGAGTTCCCCGGTAGAGTTCCCCGGTAGAGTTCCCCGATAGAGTTTCCTGAAAGAGTTCCCTGGTAGAGTTCCCCGGTAGAGTTCCCCGGTAGAGATCCCCGGTAGAGTTCCCCGGTAGAGTTCCCCGGTATAGTTCCCCGGTAGAGTTCCCCGGTAGAGATCCCCGGTAGAGTTCCCCGGTAGAGTTCCCCGGTAGAGTTCCCCTGTTCACCGCTGGTCGTGAACCTCCCAATGACTTCCATTCCACTTTGGAGCCTTTTGGAAGCTAAATTTTGTTTTATTCCATCGATTAGAAAAACGATGTTTCTCAATTAGTGCGAGAATAGGAGGTATTTTCTCTATTAGACTTTCACAGAAGACAGTAATGAGTTTTGATTCCCTAGCTGCTCTGAGGATTCGACTTAAGGACCCTTCACTCCGCTCTGAATTCGAAAATATAATTTGGCTCCCGTGTGATACAATGTACTGTATTATACCAATTCCGACACATATTTATTTATGCTCAGGCAACGTAAACCCATAATAGATATATACTAACATACAATAGAAAATATATTAAATTAAATGGAATATACATTTGAGTAGGTCTGATTTTGCTCGACGTCGTAACAATCTTTTCCGTGATTGTGCCGTACAAACCGTATTGAGACGAATAGAATTTAGTTCGTCTAGCTTTTACGATCGTGAGCGGACGGACTACTTCAAGAACGTTAATTCCAGTCGACGAACGGCGAGCCGTTCGCGAACACGGACGCCGCGTTCCGGCTCGCGTACGCGGTGATCATGCTGAACATGGACCAGCACAACCACAACGCGAAGAAGCTGAACGTGCCGATGAACGTGGAGGACTTCGTTAGGAACCTGAGGAACTGCAACGGCTCCGGGGACTTCGACCAGTCCATGCTGGAGGAGATCTACCATTCTATCAAGTGAGTCAATGTTTATAGCGTACAACTGTTTGGTTCTGTAACAATTTCGATCTTGTCGTTGTGATATAAGATTGTTATATATCCCAAATTATTGATTGCATTTTTTTTGGAACTGGTCCCGCCTCACACTCCCACCGCTGTTACTCCTGTAAACCAGGATCGACAATGGTGACCAATAAGGACGTCGAGGTTTGACCCTCGACGAGTTCCGGGGAAAATTGTCTTGGAACCCGCACGACTTTAATCCAAAGAAATGATAGGAGTTGGAAGAATAAAAATCCACTTCCCTCCGGTACAAAGCGGGAGACAGAAATAGCTGGTATGGGCTGATTGCCATAGAAGCAAGACTGATACAACTGATTGAAGATCAGTTGTAAGGCTCCACGGATCGTAATTAGACTAATTATTTATTGTATTTATTAAATATGGTTTCGCAACATTTTTCTCTACTTTTTATAAATCTAATGAGAATGTATCTAAATATATATAACTCAAAGGTGACTGAATGACTGACTGACTGACATAGTGATCTATCAACGCACAGCCCAAACCACTGGACGGATCGGGCTGAAATTTGGCATGCAGGTAGATGTGGATTTTGATTAATTCTACCCCCAAGGGGATAAAATAGGGGATGAATAATGCCGAAATTTTTGTTAAGTTAATTACACGCTGATGAAGTCGCGGGCACAGCTAGTTAAACATATAAACTTTCCGGAAGAAATTCCCTAAATGATTATGTATTCAAAATTTTAGTTTAGGAGAATTATGTGATCAAAGAATGACGTCATAGCTCTACTACTACTACTTCCTGACAAATAGTTGTAGTCCCCAATTATTTCCTTTAAATAGATTACTAACAATTTGAGTTTATCACATTACTAGTAATCCCGTGAGCCCCTCCAGCTAAGCTAATGCTTCTGTTAGGAGTGGGCTCACGTCAATAGTTTAATGTCCAGGATGGGGATCGACTCTAGAACCTCACAGCTCCGAGGGCGCCCCCTCTAACCACTAGGCAATTTGTAATGTTTCTTCCGAATCCCGTGCGGTACTGAGGTGTGTGTGTGTGTGTTGTCGCGCAGGAACGAGGAGATGGTGATGCCGGCGGAGCGCGTGGGGCCAGTGCGCGACGCGTACCTGTGGCGCGTGCTGCAGCGCCGCGGCGCCGCGCCCGCCGCGCGCTACCGCGCCGTGCCCGCCAGGCATCCGCACCACGCCTGCCTCTATGCCGTCGCCTGCCCGCCCACCGTTAGTACACACACACACACACACCCATCCATCCATACACACACAAACACACCCACCCATACATACACACCCACCCATACACACACACACACACACACACCCATCCATCCATACACACACAAACACACACACACACACACACACACACGCACACATACATACATACATACGTACACACACACATACATACATACCGCGGCGCCACGCCCGCCAAACATGATGCATACAGCGGCGTTAAGAAATCATACATTGTTCTTACATTAATTCGTAAATCTTGGTGTCTTATTTGAAGACTAGTATAGATCCTGATGTACGCTATTCGTTATTCGTTGGGTTTCTTAGTGGATTGTAGTTTTAATGATAGCCAATATTAACTAAATGGCGTAATTACAAGGGTAGGTAAATTAGTGGTAAATTAAATTTGACTTCGACCGAATGGTTCGAGTGTCCGTTCCGGAGTGACCTCCCGCGCGAGGCCGGCTCAATGCTATAGTCGGGCTGCGGCGGCGGCCGCTGTTCTATACCCCAAGTACGTCATCACCGTCATCAGGTGACGGCCCTGTCCGCGGCGTTCGAGCGCGCCGCGCCGCCCTCGGCGGAGGAGCTGGAGGCCAACAACGCGCGCGACAGCGCCGCGCTGCTGGCGCTGGGCGGCCTGGAGCGCTGCGCCGCGCTGCTGGCGCGTCTGCCGCCGCCGCCCGGCGCCATCACCCTCGACACGCTGCTGCTCACGCTCTGCAAGTTCACCGGCCTGCTGGCGCCGCAGCACACCAACTACATTGCTATCGGTGCGTATAACAAATTAATATGGCATAATAAAAAAAATTGTGTTTTTTTTTTTCAGAAAAAATATTATATGTTCATACTAAACTTTAAAATTGAAAAAACGAATGTTCGAATTGAGATTGGATCCTACGCACCTCTGATTATTGATGCGATGTACAACTGCGCCACTTAAACGTTGATAAATACGGCGAAAATATCAACTATATATTTGATAGAGTGGCCGTGTAATTACGAGCGTCGCCGTTAGTGCTCCAACAGCTGGTCTCACACTTGACCTGCTGCGTTAAAAATTACAAATAAACTTTAAAAAAAGTTAGCGACCCTACGATTGATATTTTGTCTCGAGGTTGCCATGTGACATTCTGTACTGAACGCCTTAAACACTATGGAATTATTTGCATATAATGTGTGATGTGCCATGTGCGCAGGCGTGTCGCTGGGCCAGGCCAGCAAGGCGCGGCTGGCGCTGCGGCGCGCGAGCCTGGTGGCGGCGCGCCACGCGCACTGCCTGCGCGCCGCCTGGCGGCACCTGCTGGAGATCGTCAACACGCTCTACGTGGGACGACTGCTGCCTAAGGTACGCTACAAATCCGAAAAAAAAACAATCCCCAGATGTTAAGAACTCTGCTCAACAGATGTCGCTTGATTTGACTGACTTTATCGGTCACTTTACTTCGGTTCGTTTTCCCTTTTATTTAGACATTGTCATTGTAGGGGTTTTTTATGTTGTTTCTTATGCCCCTGTCTTTTTTATGTCTCTGCTGACCTATTGGACAATTCTGCCAATTTCAAGTGAGGCAAATACACGGTAACCTTGTTTTGGAAATTAATACAAAAATTACAACATAACTTTTCCACTTCCTGCCAAAAAGTCGTCAGTCAATATTAAATTATGTATTTCTTTGTCCAGTGTTTAGTTGAAGCGGAGGATTATCTGGCTCCGAACGGAACGGTATCTCTGATCAGGGAGGCGGCGAGGGGCTCCGAGGCGGGGCTGTTCTCCAGCATCTACTCGTACATAGCGCTCGGCGAGTCAGGTGGGTGGTCCACTCGGTTTTTATGTAACAACTAGCTGACCCGACAGACGTTGTCCTGTCTTTTAGGGGTATGAAAAATAGATGTTGACCGATTTTCAGATCTACCCGATGTGTACACAAAATTTCATGAAAATCGGTCGAGCCATTTCGAAGGAGTTTGGCAACAAACACCGCGACACGAGGATCCTACTAATATTATAAATGCGAAAGTTTGTGAGTGTGGATGTATGTTTGTTACTCTTTCACGCAAAAGCTACTGAACGGATTTGTATGAAATTTGGAACACAGATACTTTATAACCTGGATTAACACATAGAATACTTTACTTAAGTCTACGCGGACGAAGTCGCGGGCAGCAACTAGTTTTATATATTAGAAGTCGGCGAACAAGAGTACGAACCGTCCGATATCAAGCTGTTACCGTCGCCTATAGATGCGTGCAATAGCAATGGCTGTGCTCGCATGTTGTCGACCCGGAGGAGTGGGGCAGAGAGAGGGGAAGGGATTGGGAGAGTTGGGGTTTCATCTCATCTACCTGAAATTTAAGGATGTTTGATGTGTTAGTCGATCATGAGAAGCAATTAATTATACAGGTTGAAACAGAAAGGGTGTACTATTTTTTTCAAAATTTAACTTTGTTATTTGTAAAACTATCAGCTTTGGAAGAAAATTGAAACACAAAAGGTGTTTTTTTTTTTTTTTTTTTTTTTTTTTTTTTTTTAAACCCCCCCCTGTCAACTGTCCCACAAACTCGATAGTTAAGGATTAATAAAGAAAAGTTGCAAAAAAATTGTATACCCTTTCTGTTTCACCCAGCATTGGTTAAATCTACCACAAAAAAAATACCACTAGATATTTTTTTCATATCATGGTCAGGCTTGCTCGCATGTTGGTGACTTGACGGGGACTGGGATAGAAGGAGGGGAAGCGGGCTGTGGTTGGGCTTTCGGCTCTCTCACTTATCGCACGAGACGCAGATATAATAGCTGCTTTTACGCCGATCTTCTTTGAGAGGATGGTACAACCCTAGCGTCGAACCAGCCCGTATAAGAGCTGTAGTCATACGTTACGATTACTTTAGTTAAGTTTAGTTTGTGCAACAACCAAATCGGCACCAAGCAAGTAATAATAATTAATAATTTAGCCCTTTTGACGTCCCACTCCTGGGCACGGGCCTCCCCGCCACACGAGGGGGATTCAGGCCATAATCCACCAAGCTAGCCCAGTGCGGGTTGGCGGATTTCACATGTCTTTCGAAAATTGGTTAGATCTTCTAAGACATGCAGGTTTCCTCACGATGTTTTCCTTCACCGTAAGCAAGTGATGATCATATAGAAATTATGATTCGCACATAGATTTTGAAATATCCAGAGGTGCGAGCCGGGGATTGAACCCAAGACCTGGTGCCCGCAAGACGCGTGCTTTAACCAATCGGCTATCACAGCTAATAACCAATCAAGTAGATTGTTAGTTTGAAAATACACTTTGAAAGACGAAAACGTGGTTATTGTGTCAGGCATCCGCGCCCCCACGCCGCACGAGAAGGCGCTGATAGACGCGGCGGCCGAGTGCGTGGCGGCCTGCAACCTGCCCGGCCTGCTCGTCACCGAGACCAAGTTCCTGCCTCTCGAGAGCCTGCAGGTACCCTCCCACAGCTCATGCACCTGCAGACCCTGCAGGAACCCTCCCACAGCTCCTGCACCTGCAGACCCTGTAGGAACCCTCCCACAGCTCCTGCACCTGCAGACCCTGTAGGAACCCTCCCACAGCTCCTGCACCTGCAGACCCTGCAGGTACCCTCCCGTGGGGTATTCAGGCCACAATCCACTATGCTGGGCCAGTGCGAATTTCGCATGTCTTTCTTTTGTCTACAACATTACGCAACATTAATTATTACAATATCACATTACTAACAGTGAAAAAAAATCCAAATAGCCTCACTTTTCCAAATGTCGTCTAAACTTTCCGAATCTGTTTCCAATTCAAATGATTTTAATTATCTCCCTGTGCGGCGTGTGATCCATGGTGTGGTGTGTGCAGGAGCTGGTCCGCGCCATGGTGGCGGTGGGCGCGCCGCCCGACGCCGACAGCCTGCAGCTGAACCCCGAGCTGGAGGACATCACCATCTTCTTCCTGGAACTGCTGGGGCAGACCCTGATACAGAACAGGTCAGTTTTGATTTGTTGCATTTGTTTGAAAGTTCAGTGGAAATTGCTATATTTTTACCCGATCTTTCTCATTTTTTCCTCAAGAACACATATAGGTAGTATTTTCGGTATCGGCTGTATTAGTTAGTTCTATAAATGGTGTATCACCAGGCTTTGATAAAATTTATTATACATAATTAAAAGAATTAAATATGTTTTACGATTTTTATTAAACTTTGTTTAGAAGGCTACCTTTCTACATATAACTATGTACTAACACTAACAATATGGAATAGTTGATAATTTCGTTTTATTGATCAACGTTATAATGGCCCACTTGTAAATAGACCGCGTGAACATTCAGCGCTGCGTGGTGCAATACTCAAATCGAACGTTAATTTTAATAAAAAAATAATAATATTTATAATAAAATAATTAAAGATAATTGCTTATGTTAGGAGTGTGCTCACGTTAATAGTTGAATGGCTAGGATGGGGATCGAACCCGGAACCTCTCTGCTGCGAGGGCGGCCCCCCTAACCACTAGGCTATTGACGCCTTCAAAAATATTCAGTACAATATTTTTTTTATAAACACACCAGACCAAGGCAAATTACGAAAAAGCCATATCCAAAATTTGCCCCGGCGGGCAACGAACCCGCAACCACCATGTGCAGTGAGCCGAGCAGCTTACGCTCGAACCACTGCGCCAAGCGGTCTGCATATTAATTTAGTTTTTTTAATAAGTATGTGTGTGTGTATCTGGTGAGAGTCGCGGGGAGCCGTTGGATGCAGATAGCGAGCAACCGTCCATTGTGGCGTTCTATGGGGGAAGCCTATGTCCAGCAGTGGTCTTCCGGCTGATGATGATGATGATGATGATGATGTGTGTGCGTGTGGCAGGGACCGGCTGCTGTCGGTGTGGGAGGAGGCGGGCGCGCACGTGCGGCGCGTGGTGCAGTGGGCGGGGGGGCGCGGCGCGGCGCCGCTGACGCGCGCGGTGACGGCGCTGCTGCGCACGGCGGCGCGGCTCATGCGCTGCGACGCCTGCGTGCCGCACGTGCTGAGCCACCTCACGCTGCTCTTCACGCTGCCCTACAAGCTCTTCTACCAGCAGGCCGATGTGGTGAGCAAGTTCTACCTTCCTCCCCACATTGTACATGTATAATGTTGCTGAAAGTAACACGATACCTTGCAGGTTCAGTAGTCAATAATCAAGGCGAGGATTTTCGAGAATTTTGGTTTTTCAAATCTGAAAAAAATGTTATTCTACAGTCTTTTAGTTAATGAGTATATCCATAGTTTACAAGATTACTATTAAAAAAGAAACCGACTTAAAAAACCTGGGTGCACTTAAAAGCTAGAAATAACTAGGGACCTTGTATTTTTTTTCATTTGGAGTCGGTGCCACTATATTAACTATACGTAGGGTCTACTTTTTAGGTAGGTAGGCAGGTACCTACCTACCGCTACTTGAATTGGCACTGACTTCGAATTTTCAAAATCAGTCCACAATTAACTAAGTAATCGGTGAATATACTTAAAGAAAACACATACAGACGTACATAGAACTTCCTCCATTTTCGGAAGTCAGTTAATACAAATATATTGATGTCGTTGGTCCCCAGATCTCGTGCGGCGTGTACGAGATAGTGAAGACGAGCGCGCAGAACGTGCACAGCGCGCGCGAGTGGGAGGTGGTGTTCGCGCTGCTGGCCGCCGCCGGCGCCGGCGCCTGGCCGCCCGACGCCGACCCCGCCGCGCTCTCCGGTCAGCGCCACGGCTCTCCTACCAGCCTTAGGAACTCTTTGGCTCATATACAATAGCAATAACAAAGGAATCGACTCCCCACTATGACGAAGTCTTTATGACGCTCTATAAGCGCCATAATTGGGAGTGGGACACGCTAATAATAATGATCTATGGCCCGACGACTCAGTATATGACGCGGCGATTAATTTTTTTTTTTATAATCAGGCGTCTCATCTATGTACATGACCGGTGCAGGTCCCAAAGTGTCATACCGCTAGGCTTCACAATAAAACACTAGGGTGCTGGACATAGGTGTATATAGTTCCACACTTAAAACGAAAAGCTCAAGGGCTATATGAAATACCACGGCACCTTAACACCGCGCGCGATATCGATATTAGCGACATCTTTCGGTGGCCTTGACAAAAGTAATTATACACTTTTGACGGTGTTCCTACAGTGGTGGTTAGTTACTAGAAGTGGCTGTTTGCGCCTAGTTTGACCCGCTTGGTTCGTTCCGTAGCGTCCAGCCGGTCGGAGGGGTCGGAGGACGAGGCGGAGCGGCGCCCCACCAGCGCCTCGTCCGAGAGCGAGCTGTCGCACTCGCCGCAGACGCAGGGCTGGATACTGGCAAGTACCATTACAGGGCGCGATCCCATTTCATTTAGTATATTTATAAGGAATGTTTTTTTGGTGATTAGGACGACACAGTCAATCAACACAATTGAGTTTCTCTGTAATCAAAAGTTTTATTGTTAAAATTTTACATGTCTACATGTTCACAAAAATAAAAGTGTTTAGTAACAAAGCTTTACCTGTAATCAAAAGAAACGACATTTAATGTTAATAATTTCCAATGTCGATTCCCAAATCCCACTTTAAATTAGTTTTTATAATTGCATCTCACAGCTACTCGTAGTTTTTTTAGAGGTTATAATTCGACCACAGATTACAAAACAAATTCTACTCATCCGTCTATGTCTTATATGATGACGCTTGATACGCGGGAAATTTAAATAAAGAAAATTATATTTTTTCTTTACATCTCCCCCCTAAGAGAGGATAAAACAACACGACTGCTCATGCAATCACGGCTTTTCAAGCTCAGGGGCTGGAGTCAGTTTTGATATGTGGAAAAAATTGGATTTCGATTTCTTATTGTTAGTGTTTATCTTGTAAATGGAGTTTGATATTTTCTCTATGATTCTGTAGGGTCCGATTTTCAGTTCATCTAGTTTTTTCCGATTTAGTTTGTTTCCATTTTCTACAAAAACAGTATCACCAATTTTAAAGTCTACATGTCTGCGATTTTTATCATAAACTAGCTGTCCCGGCAAACTTCGTTTCGCCATTGAGGTTATAAATGTGCTGATTTAAAAAATGATTAATTAAATATTCATTTTAAAATACAAATATAAAGATTATTTATTGGCCATCTAATGTATTCAAATAAAACTATTATACAGATTTTATCGCGTTTATTTCCTTTTTTATTTTACCGAAGTTTCGGTGGCTTTACAGCAGCCATGGTCACGGGGGACTGTGGTGTTAGACTTCCTGATGTCAAAGTTATTAACTTGGTTCCCTCATATTTAGTTGTTGGTTGCGGTCCTATCCACGCAGAAATTGCTCACAGTGTCTGACAACTATTTGCTTGACATGATGTATTTCGTCAGCCAGGTGTTGCTGATCTCAGATCCCTTGTGCTCTCTGAAACAAAGATATACCCACTGTAGCTAACTGTGTTGGATTGTGGTTAGATTTACCGTTTAAGTATATTCAGCATATTCCTCTGGCATGTTCTTCTCCTCTAGCTTCTTTGATACTATTGTGATGCCGTCTGCTACAGGTAGACAGGTAAACACAGACTGAACATCAAAACTGACCATGGTTTAATTGTTAGCATGATGTATATGTTTAATCTCACTTACAAAATGTTATGAATCCTTTGTATGTGCTCTTGTGTGTCCTCTTAGTAGTGAGAGCACCTTCGCTACGTGCTGGGCCAGACTGTATGTTGGTGTGTCAATCTGGCTTACAATGGGACGCAGCGGGTCCTCGGGTTTGTGTATTTTAGGTAACAATATCTTTGCCATGTATTTTGGTGCTTCGTTTTCACTCTTCATTGAAGCACCTTGTGATAGACTACATTTTTCGTTTTATTATCAGGCGCAAGAACA
The DNA here is from genome assembly GCA_918843915.1 of Notodonta ziczac. Lineage (NCBI taxonomy): Eukaryota > Metazoa > Arthropoda > Insecta > Lepidoptera > Notodontidae > Notodonta > Notodonta ziczac. The sequence goes on from OU974053.1 coordinate 1,214,503, forward strand.
AATAACGCTGATGGTTTTCCGACCCGTGAACATGCCACAATCAGTACTTGATAAATTTCTTCTTGTGCTTCGTTAGTTATCTAGTTCTTGATCTCTGAGGTTTGCTCGACGATTCCTCATTGCCAACCGAGCCGTTTCAAGGGCTACCTCTCTTTGCTCTTGTGATTGAGAAGCACGAATTCGAGCCATACTACCGCGGCGCTCTTCACTTCCAATTTCTTGTTCTTCAGTTCTTTCATTCGCAATGTTTCGAATCCTAGTTGCATTACGGCTTTGTCGCGAAAGATCAGATTGTCTTGGACGCGGCATCGTATTGCTAATGATAATATCCGTACAATAAGCTAATAGAAATTCGAAACTGACATATCAACTGTCAACTTCAAAATTTCAAATTATCAAATATTCAACCATATTTAACTATAGACGTCATTTTAGCTGTTGGTTCTCCTTTTTTATACCATTTGTAAATAATCAACGGCTAGACTTTTTTTTTATTCATATTTTTTTTTGCTGTCATTGGCTGTCATTTTCATTAATAACACGTTTTCACGTATTATTTCAAGTTCCACTGGAACGGGATAAAAAGTATCCTATAACCTTCTCCTGGTTCTAAGCTACCTCCCCACCAATTTTCAGTCAAATCCGTTCAGCCGTTCTCGAGTTATAAATAGTGTAACTAACACGACTTTCTTTTATATATATAGATTATCTTGTTGTAGTTATGTGATCTGATTGTATTTTCCAAAGCTTTTTTTCTGTCTTGTATCAGGTCATACTCGGTCTTCTTAGGTTTCAGTTCATTTGGCAAAATAGTAACATCTGTGCCGTTTAGCAGATATTTTGGAGCATAACCAGTGACAGTGTGCTCTGTTTCATTATAGGTTTTTACACAATTTTGTGCTATAGTTGTCCACGCTACTTTTATATCGTTTTCGTTTATCTTACATCTAATTTTGTTTACTAAAGTTTGATTTAGTCTTTCATTTAACCCGTTTGAGAAGGGTGAGTTCACCGCGGTAAAGATTATTGGTATATTCCTTTCATCCAAAAATCTTTTGAATTCTCTAGAATTTATACCAGGGTATTGGTCTGTAAGGATCATGCCAATGTTGTTAGTTTCTTCACAATTTTTTAATAGTTTGATGAAATCATTAGCATTTTGAGTACTTGACGTCAAAATATATGCGTACCTAGTGAAATGATCTGACAGCAAGTGCAAGTATCTTTTCGTTGACCTTGATCCCCCAAAGCCTCCAATAGTATCAATGGAGCATATCTCAAAAGGTTTTGTGGCGGGACCTAATTGTGACATCAATCCATATTTATTTTGTCCTCTTGATTTGTTCTTTATACATACTATACAGCTTTTACAGATTCTTTGGATGTTATTTGTCATGTTTTTTGCAGTGTATAATGAGCTGATCATTCTTTGCATTTGTTTAATTCCTATATGACCTAAGTCTGTATGTACATTTTTGATGAATTCTGAACTGAATTTCTCTGACAGTATTATCTTTTCTTTTTTCTTTACTTTCATGTAATATACATTGTTTTTTTTTATTAGTTTCTCTTTTCTGCACTGTATCTTTTCATTTTTATTTTGATCTTTTAAGATATCTTCTAGTTTTATCAAGTTGACTACTTTTAATTGTTCATCTAGGTTTTCATTTGGTTCTAAGACCGGGTTCCTGCTCAGGCAATCAGCTTCAATGTTGTATCTTCCTGGAGAATATTTTATTTGGAAATCATATTGAGATAGGTAGTATGTTAGATCTCCTAATTCTTCATCCGTTCTTGACTTTATATTCATATTTTCCAATGGCTTGTGATCTGAAAAGATTATGAATTTCCTGCCTATCAACAGATGCTGCCAATACTTAACACATTCTTTAATTGCGAGGCATTCCAAATATATAGCTTTTTTTCTTTTTTGAACTTCATTCAATTTTTTTGAAAAATAAGCTACCGGTTTTTCTTCCTTGTTTTCTTGTGGCTGTTTTAGGACTGCTCCCACTCCTAGTATACTGGCATCTGTGTATATGTGAATAGGCAAGTTTGGATCATAAATGGTCAATATCGGTTGAGAACATAATATTTCTTTCATTTCATCGAATGACTTTTGGCATGTCTCTGTCCAGTTAAAGGTTTGTCCTTTTCTCAGAAGATTATGCAATGGATCCAATTTGATTGCTATATTTGGCACATATTTATGATAAAAGTTTATTTTTCCCAAAAATTGACGCACATTTTTCTGTGTTTTTGGTGTAGGAAAGTTTCTAATTGATATCAAGTTGTCTTTTAGAGGTCTAACTGAATTACTCTGAATTATGTGACCCAGGTATTTAACTGAGTCAGCTGCAAACGTGCATTTAGAAAACTTTAGTCTTAAACCTTCACTTTTAATTGCTTCGAACAGCTGTTTTAGTTGTCTGACATGATCTGTGAAAGATTTTGAGAATAATAAAATGTCATCAATAAAACTTACTGTGAACTCTCCAAGCTTGTGTTTCCGTATTATGTTACACATTATTCTCTGAAATATAGCAGGTGAGGTTTTTAAACCGAATGGCAAACAAGTCCATTGGAAATGGCCCTCTTGTGTGACGAATGCAGTTTTTTGTCTGTCTGAGACACGCAGAGGTATTGACCAGAATGCTGAATTCAGGTCTAGTGTTGAGAAATACTTGCAATCTCTTGTTTTTACTATTAGATCCTCAATAAGAGGGAACGGCTGGGATTGAGGAATAACAATTTTATTGAGGTCTCTGAAATCTATGCACAATCTTGATTTTTTGTTTTCATCTCTTTTATAGGCTAATGTAACTGGAGCTGCAAAAGGACTATATGATTCTTCTATTAGATTTTTTTCCAATAATTTTGCAATCGGTTTTTCAATTTCCTTTTTATCTTCAATTGTGCAACGATATGGCCTTTTACTGCAATATTTTTCTACTAAGAGATCAATGTGTGCTTCATAATCTGTAACCGTTCCGATGTCATATTTGTCTTTTGCAAATACTGATTTATTGCTTGATATTAAATCATCAATCACTGCCTGTTTATGATAGTCTAAATGGTTTATCAAAATTTTAAAATTTTCTTCACTGAAGTTTTCATTGAAGTTTATTAAATTGTCAGATTTAATTTCCTTAGAAACATCTGTATCTGATTTATTAGTTTCCTCCGTAACTATTTCATTCCTTTGTATATGAACTTTCTGAGTAATTTCTAAGTTTTCATCTTGAATTAAGTGAAACTTTTTTATACAATCCAGTCCAATTAAAAAATCGTAATCGAAATTTTCGTTGTCTATTACAAAGACATCCATTTTTTTCTTAATATTAAAAATGGTTACATCGAGTGTTATGATGCCCTTTGCTTGTTTAACGCCGTTAATCGTTTTTAATTTAGTATTATTGGAATAACTCAACTCTTTATTGTTTATCTTCAACAATCTTGAATTTATCAATGACACATTAGAGCCTGAGTCATAGATTCCAAACACTTCAATGTTTTTATTCAATACTAATTTTATTTTAATCAACGGCGGTACTATTAGTTTTTTGGGTCTTCACATTGTAATTCGCATTCTAGCTCTGAATTGTTTATGAGCTTTATTTGTTTCTTTTCCTTTTCACTATTGTTTTTTTTTATTGAACCAACACATGTCTTCTGAATGATAGCGCACACCTTTTTTCAACTTTTCACAAATGTTACATTTTTCTTTCATAGGTTTATTGTCATCTTTTGTTTTGATGATTTTTTTTTTTGTAACCAAATGTTCTAACTTGCCTAGTTCATTAAATAAGTCTTTAGTCTCTGAAACTTCCTCCTTGTCAATCCTATCCGTTATGAAATCTGGTAAGCCGGCGGCAATGATATCAACTAGGATTCCTTGATCAATTGTTTTTCTTACTTCAAGTAAAAGTCTTTCTTTTTTAATAGCATATTCTAATAAAGATCCTGATTGATACTTGAATGATAAAGCATACTTGGTAGTAGTCCAACCTCTGTTAGCATAGGTTTGCAAAAAGTTTGATTTCCATTCTGACCACTCGGATTGCAAGCTAAGCTTGATCATCATTGAAGAATACCAATCAGTGCATGATTTTTCTAAAAATAATCTGAAGATTTCAATTTTTTCTTCATCCTTTACTATATCAAACCTTGAACATTCTTTTTCAAATACTTCCATCCAGTGGTATGCACTTATATTTTTCCCATTACATTTTTCAATCACAAACCTGTCGGCTAACTTTTTTATACTTTGTTTTTCTTTGTTCTGTTGACCTTCTATTAATTTTTCCAATATTTTTAATATAGGGTCATCTGGATCCCTTTTATTGCCCATAGCTAATTGTTTTTGGGTGAGTTCCTCAAGGAATTGGTCCTGAAAAATCATATTTTCTTCTTCATCCAGGTATGTTTGTAATATACCCTCTGTCACTTTTATCCATACACTTCTAGTTTGATGTCTCTTTTTCAATGTATTTTTCACTGTAACGAAAGCTTTAGAGGTTTGGATATGTTTGTGAAGTGATATTGTTTGATATTCCTCAGGTATCAAGAAAACTTTGTCAGCTTGTGTGGCGATTGAGGTTATGGCAATATAGTTTGACTTTCCGTCTACTGTTGGTTTCACTTGAAACGTAAATTTCAACTTTTCCATTTTCTGACAATAAATGTCGTTTTATAAGGAATGTTTTTTTGGTGATTAGGACGACACAGTCAATCAACACAATTGAGTTTCTCTGTAATCAAAAGTTTTATTGTTAAAATTTTACATGTCTACATGTTCACAAAAATAAAAGTGTTTAGTAACAAAGCTTTACCTGTAATCAAAAGAAACGACATTTAATGTTAATAATTTCCAATGTCGATTCCCAAATCCCACTTTAAATTAGTTTTTATAATTGCATCTCACAGCTACTCGTAGTTTGTTTAGAGGTTATAATTCGACCACAGATTACAAAACAAATTCTACTCATCCGTCTATGTCTTATATGATGACGCTTGATACGCGGGAAATTTAAATAAAGAAAATTATATTTTTTCTTTACATATTTTTTTTAATTTAAACTCGTTTGTCTAAAAATAGGAACTGAAATCGACATTGATAGGGAGCTCGGTGTAAGTTTTGAGTTCTGACAGCATCAAGTACCAACGGAATATACCATGGAAATCTTTATGGAAATGGAAATTAATAAATTTGAATAGAATCACATACCAATGTAATATATGGAAATACCAATGGCATTTGAGAGTATCAAATGTTTAAATCATACCTTACATTGGACAGTAGTGGCTCTAGCGGAAACGTGCAGTTTTACTGGTAAACAGTATGGGGACATTTATTAAGATCGAATACGTTTAAATTTTAGTAAGGGTGGTGTTTCCAACTAGCCTTTTTTATGCGGGTATAAGTTCGTGTCGATTTACGCGCTTACATGCGCGTTACGTTTTGCACTTGAAAAAGTCGAACGCGCGTACATGCGCTTATTTCGGCGTGTTCGCTCAAATCGAGTAGGGTGGGTGGGTGCGCGGGGAGGCGTCTTCCGGCTTGGGTTGAAAAGAGCTTGTAAGCGCGTCAACGCTCGTTCGAGTTGCGCGTGTGGCTGGCTATACGTGCCTGCATACGCTTCCAAAAAGTAGCTTTACGGGCCGGAAAACTCTAGGCTCTACTAACCGCCCTGACCTTAGGTGAAAAACGAGGCGGGTTTGTCGGAGGGCGGCGAGCGCGGCGGCGGGGCTGGCGGCGCGCTGGAGGGCGGGCGGGTGTCGCTGCGCGCGGCGCGGGCGAGCGCGCTGGCGCGCGGCTGCGAGGCGCTGGCGCTGGTGGTGCGCGACGTGGCGCACGTGACGCCCTACAACTGCCGCGCCGCCGTCCGAGCTGTGCGCCTGTTCGCGAGCGCCGCGCTGCAGGAAGGTCCGTCTCATGCTTTGGATGCTCTATTTTATCTAGGTTGCGTATTCCCTCCGAGGAACCCATTTAAGATCATCCTGTCCGTCTGCCCCGACCCGTCCCAGGGTCATACCTTCTACAGTTTTTGTCGGAAGATGACGAAATTTGGTACAGATATACCTTAACAATAGATCTCACTTTCAAAAATATAAAATGTAACAAAATTACTATTTTTTGATACCTCCCCGAACATGGTAAGAGAGGATTTTTTTTTAATTACGCCACCATTTATGGTATCATTGAAAAGGTATTTTCAAATGAAATTGTGTTTTTCATAATAATATTTTATCATCAATTTTTTTACTTTTAAAGATTTAATCTAAATTTACGTAATGAATTCCGACAGTTCTTACATTTAAACATCACTTAGTAAGGAAAAACACACTTTATTGTCATTATATCGAGCACAATCAGTCTCAACGCGAGGAGTTTGGACCAAGGTCAGTTATTGTCTATTTGTTCTCAGGCAAGAAATCAAGGAAGAATCGCGAAGGTCGAAAATCGAGGCCGAGTTCGGGCCGACGGCGCTACGATGACTCCAGCGACGAGGAGAGCGACACCCTGGACCAGTACCATATGGTCAGCATACAGGTCAGACAGATCAATATAAACTTATATACATTTTATGAAAAAAATACCTTATTGTATAACAGCAAAGTATACAATCAAATGCAAATATAATAAGAATCTATGATTGTTTCTCGACAATATATCTTGGTTTTATTTCAACAAGGTATAAATTTAAATGGACAATAAAATTAGGTGTTTGTTTCTCAAATATGAAATTTCGCCATATAACGGCAAGGTATAAATTCAAATGACAAGATGTTTGTTACTAGCTACTGGATCTAATGCACACGCTACACAGCCGCACCGCGCAGATATTCAAATGGTGGCGCGACGAAGCGGACCAGGGACAGAGTGAGTTTACACATTAAATCCCTATTTTACTTAACGAATATAAGTTTAACAACTTTGGTAGCACTAGAACGTAAATAAATGTCATATTAACGTGATATCCTTTATTGTTTTTATATAAATAGGTTCATCTGTTTTCTACATACACAAGTGAGGGGTTTTAAAAAAGCATTCGGGTGTGGTCACAACAACTTTTATACCCACGGAACAAAGCATACTTTGCACTAGGCATAACTTGCGTCAAAATAATTCCGAAATATTATGGAGATGGGAGCGTAGATAACGCCACTGTAATTGGTCGAGAGCGGAGGCGGCGACGCATTGTGATTGGTCTCTCGGAAATCATAATGGATTGTGATTGTTCCATCGTAAATCTTATACACCCCGTTGAGCGTATGTGTTTCGGAAATGTTTTTTCCTATTTTGAGCTATCAAAAAATAGAGACAGCTACATATTCAACACAAGTATTGTGTCAGAGTAAACGAGGGGTTAAGACGTTTTGTAGTTTGATTTCTGTGTTTGAAACTGCACAGGCGGCGAAGATTACGACCTATGGGAGGTGGCTTGGCAACCACTGCTGCAAGGCATTGCGCAGTTCTGCACAGACCGACGGAAACAGGTGAGAAACTAATGTTCAACGGCCGTTTGGTACGCGTTTATGCTGCTTGGTTGACTTTACCGGGTGATCGAAAGAATTATCGATATCATTTGTTCTCTTTTTCTTGATGACAAACATCTAATGGCCGGACCACCTGTTGGCTGGCGACACTCGTAACTCTGCGCTTCTTAATTAAAAAGTTGTTAATTTCGCCATATTTATCAACAATGAAATGGACCCAGTTGTAAATAGAACGCGCGAACATTCAACGCTGCGTGTGTTCCACACTCAAATCGACCTGTTTTTTGTATTAAATTATTACTTTTTTTTCGGAATATGTTTTTTCTGATTATGCCATTTTTATTTCCACTAATTAATATTTCCAATGCATTTTTTTTCTATACAAAATGGGGTCAGTGTGTAGCCTTAGGGGCGCTATGACTTAGGTTTAGTTAGGTTTAGTTTAGGTAAGAACAGTGACCAAAAGGAATTAGACGAAAAAAAATTTTTCCGTTAAATTCGTCTTAAGTCCTGGCTCCATAGCCCCCCTATCTTGGAACTAACATAACCTAATCACACATTCGGATTCTGGCGCTTCGCCGGCCGCTGCCGCGGCATGCTCTTTTTGCTCGATCGGCTCGCGCGTTTTGGTCACTGTTCTAACCTAACCTAAGTCATAGCGCCTCTAAGGCGGCAACCCAAAAGGGTTTCGATGTTTCACATCTGCCAGGCGTCCATGGACGGCTCGGTTTTTTTTCTTTAATAATCAATTAATAATAGTATAGTTAGCTTTGAATACGTTCAACGATATCGTAACCAGGGTGTATATTGTGGTGGCAGGTGGCGAACAGTGCGATAGCGTACCTGCAGCGCGCGCTGCTGGTGCCGGGGCTGGCGGGCATGGGCGGCGGCGGCTGGGAGGCGTGCTTCCACCAGGTGCTGTTCCCGCTGCTGGCCGCGCTGCCGCGCCACGCGCTCGCCACGGCCAGGGCCAACACCATCATGTGCAAGGTACACACCCCTTGCAACACCCCTAATCATAGTGTGATCAGGCCGTTACAGAAGTTTGCTTAGGTAAGAGTATCTGGCAAGAGACAAACTGAAATTGGAGTAACATCAATAATAATGCGCGAGTGATCCGTTGCAATGGTGCTAATGACGCGTTGTTATAGAAACAAAGTATAAAGCTCCGTATTGGTCAAAGGTATCGGTGCCAGATTGTTAATTGTCTAACTGCCTTCATAAATATTGTTATACCATTCTAAGACCCAAACCTCCAATTATCAGCTGGAGAATTTCTACCACACGATATGGGCACTGTCCAAGTACAAGCCACTCAGCTAAACACTCCTTTATTGATTCTTTTGGATCAGCGAATTAAAAATGACTTTTATTCGTTCATTCATTCAGAACTTTAGGTACTGAAAAATTATAAGATAGCGACCGACCGCGATGTGTAAGGTCCGATGAGTGATTCTCATTGATGAAGCGATGACGTCACTAACGCCCCTCCCCCGCAGGTGTTCCTGCAGCACCTGTCGGCGCTGTCGCTGCGGCCCACGTTCGGCGCGCTGTGGCTGCGCGTGGTGCAGCTGCAGCGCGCGCTGGTGGCGGCGCCGCACGACGACCCGCTCACCGAGGCGGCGCTCGAGTCGCTCAAGAACATGATCCTGGTCATGGACTCCGTCCGGGTCGGTGATGCTCACATTACTATTACTCGCCACCGGTTACTTTAGCATTAAATGTCGAGTGAATGCGGTCGCCTTAACGAATAGGTACTGGCAGAGGGTGTCATATTATTCTCAAATAAGAGACGGTAGAAAAGTTAGTCAAAATAATAGTAAAAAAATATATATATTTAAATTTGTAAGGAGCAATAAGTGATTATATATTATTACTGGCTGTGCCCGCGACTCCGTGAGCGTGGAATGTGGACAACCCTTATCACTTAGGGGTATGATGAATAGATAGTAGCCGATTCTCAGACCTACCCGATATGCACACAAAATTTCATGTAAATCGGTCGAGCCGTTTCGGAGGAGTATGGTCACTAACATTGTGACACGATATTTTTTTATATAAGACTAGCGAATGATATGTACGTTACCTTGACTATTTAAAACCTTGCGTAATTTGTGTAGAATTTCATGACGGTTACTATGAACGTTATTCATCGTGTTAATTACGATTTTAATGAAAGTTAAATTTTAATAATACATATCATCAAACAGATATTCAGCAACGGTGATGGGTACAACGACCTGTGGTACATGACCTGGGATAAGATCAACGAGTTCCTGCCCAACTTGAAGGAGGAGCTGTTCCCGCAAGGTACTATTTTTTAAACATTGTTACTTCCGGTTACGAAAAAAAACTACCAAATAATAACTTTTTCATTACTCATACTCTGAAAGTAGGTCTGAAGTTTTCTGACGAGCGGGTTGAAAGTAATACTTTTCCGGCCCGGGAGAATCGCTTTCAACTGACAGCTGTGAAATTATAAAAAAAAAACTAGTTCCATTTTTACATTTCTATGGAACCATATTCAGACTTTTTCTACAGTCACTCAATTACAGCACTATGTGAAATTGAAAAAACATAAAGTTAAGTATTAATTAAATAATATATATTTTTAAATGACTACATTATAATTTAGTTTCAACAATTTCTTTACAATAACATAGATTTGGGCAAAATATTTAAAGATGAAAATGAAAAATAATGGCTAAATAATGAAGCTGGCCGGCCAACGAAAAAAAAACAAAATAGGCGGCAAATCGATCTTTTTTTTTTCGAGTTATAGAGTATTGTTCATACTTCCTTGTATTATTTATTTAGCCAATTACTGTTTTTATTTTTATTTTCCTTGTATTCGTAATGAAAAGCACAGTGTTTACCTCGGGTGAAAGACTTATTTTGTCCCTCGAACTATTAGCTCCCTCGCTACGCTCGGGCGCCAAACCCCGTCTCGGGATAGATAAGTCACTTTCACCACTCGTGTAACAATGTACTATTACGTCACGAAACGACTAGCAACTACATTGTTATGACGCGTGACGCTACGCCCCGGAAGTGCGGAGCGTTGCGCGTAATCGCGGAGTTACTTTTAAAAATCTAGTTTAAAATAGATTTTAGGTTTTTTACTAAGCTAATTCGTCCCACTGCCGGACAAAGGTCTCTCCCACGTATTTTGTCATTCTCTTACCCAGCTACTTCTCTTCTACCTTTCGCATACTTAATATAGAAATAGAACTGAAAACTGTTTATTGACTTCCTTCCAAAGTTACTGAATTAATTATGTCATAGACGGGTGTAGAATATAAATACGTTAGACAGATGCTTATGTCATATTTTGCTATTTCACGACCGCTTGGCGCAGTGGCTTGAGCGTAGGCCGGTCGCCTCACGGCACCGGATGGTTGCGGGTTCGATTCCCTTCTTATTTGCCCTGGTCTGGGTGTCACTCAGTCTATTGTACGGTACTCATAGTACAAACTGTGCTTAGTTTGGGAGCATATATTGTAGTGTCAGTCTGGCGATATTCATTTATTTATTTATTACAGTGAAAGACAACGCGAAGCCAACTCCGAGCCACATGCAGCCACCCCTGCCGGCGACTCTCCCAACCCTCATCCCGGTCGGACCAACCAGTACGCCAACCATACTTCCCGTTCCGTCTCCCATCGCCCAATCACCGACCAACTTCCAACATCCAATACACGTGCAAACGTCCCTCGCATCGCCAACATTGGGCCCGCACTCCCCGGTGAACATCGTCCAGACGCCGCCGCTGGTGTCGGCGATGCCAACGTTGGTTGCGCCGACGCCGATAAGCGGCATGGTGCCGATTAGGAACCCGCTGTACGATCAGGCGGGGCTGACGTCATCGGTGCTGCTGCAACCGTTGAATGAGGTAGGTCTTGGATGTAGGATATCGTGACGCAATCTGGTAGACTATTACGTCATCATGTCACTGATGATGGTATTAAGTACCGGTGTGTCACACGTGATTGAACCCATGCCTTCTTACTAATTTTTTTGGTATTTTTATCTCTATATTTTTGGCGTCAAAATATAGAGACAACTAGTCGAGTACTGATAGCGTCAAAATTAATGGTCAATATGAAAATTTGTGACCATTTTTTTGCAATTACAGATGATATCAACACCCATCGGCATGTCAGTGCAATCGCAAATGCCGATGCTCTACCCACAAGTCGTTGACCCACGGCATCACCAACCCGCTGACCTACCCCCCGCGACTCCAGACCAACCCCCCGCGAGTCCGGACCAACCCCCCGTGAGACTAGACCAACCACAGGTCCCGGAAACCAACCTCATCGTTCCAGAGGAAGTTCAACAATCCGAACTCTACTCCGAATATATCACCAATCCGTACAACGAAATTAAAGACGTGTCGAAACAAGCGACTTTATACGACCCCAAGAATGAACACAACCCTCTACTATCGACCTTAGATAAGAAATCTTATAGTGCGAATGCGACACCTATGCATAGTGTGAATAAAGCTCAGTTCGGCTCGAGCGATAACGTGCGGCAAGAGTCAGGTATGTTCAATTTTTCAAGTTACTTCGGGTCGATGAGCGAGTCCATCGCGCCGGGGTCCGAGGTGTTTGACTCTCTGATGTCGGCTCAGGAGGGATAGCCACGTGACCTGGATGTCGGCACTTGGCTGTAGATTATTATTATATAAAGTGTCTTTGAAATTGTTGACAACGCTTTAAACTACCACTCTACATATTCGATTATTTCAGGAATAATATAAATCGATCAAATAAATTGCCTGTGTTTTAATATCGACTGAGTGTTTTTAATATTAAAATAGTAATTTTTTATTTGATTTTCAAATGTACTTGAATCAATTGATTTGTTGATTAGTTCCTAAAAAAATCGGGATTGTATGTAGAGTCGCATTGTAAAATATTGTCAACGATTTCGTAGTCATCCTGTAGTGTAGTTAGACCAGTATAATAATAATTTTAGAACATCTGTTGCTCTGCCATGAGTCTACGTAAAATATTAGTGTGGCCATTTTTTAATTCCTCGAGTGTCCGCTAGAGGCGCTGTACAATTTTGTGCCATATACATAAATATTTAATGTAGAGTCTCATGGTAGAGCTACTGATAAATTGCAGCATGAACAGCAACATCATAGTAATCTTGCTTTCTTAAGAGCGCATTGAATGGTTTTTTTGATACAATTGAATGATACAATTTGATACAAATGAAACCCTATTTGACTTAGATGAAGGCGATATTTGAATGTCAATGTGACATTGCTCAAGCAGATCTTCGTCCAGCTAAATGTAACACGAATCTTTATGGCAAGAAATTATCGTTTCAAATACGAATTTCATTTAGTTTTAATTCGACGTATCTATCATTCAATTTCCGTGCGTTCAAGCGCTTTTGCCGTACCTTTATTGGAATCAAGTATAATCAGCTCACGAGTTTAGGTCCAATTAGTCTAAACTATCCGTGGTGTCTTACAACTGGTCTTCAATCAACTGTGACACTCTTGTGTCTATGGCAATCAGCCCATACCAGCTATTTTTGTCTCCCGCTTTGCACCGGGGGGAAGTGGAATTTTTTCTTCCAATTCCTCCTATTATTTCTTTCGATTAAATTCGTGCGGGTTCCAAGACAATTAAACTTTTCCCCGGGACTCGTCGTGGGTCAAACCTCGACGTCATTATTGGTCACCATTGTCGATCCTGGCTTACAGGAGTTACAGTGGTGGGAGTGTGTGGCGGGACCAGTCCCATCTATCTTTCTTTAGAGTTCACGGAAGTCCTTACAACTCTGGTCTAGCTACACGACCTAATGTCAATATTGTTACTTATTTATCGGTTTAAGAAATTCTTTTGTTATTCGTCAAAGGGGCGTTGGATTGTGCGCTCTATAATCTTCTGTATAAGATATATTACTCTTTAGAGATGCAATCACTAAATTATTTTGTGATAAGAGTTGAAATTGTATTTATTTATAAAAATATTTTATCAATTTTTTTATTTATTTTTAGTCATTCTTAAAAGTGATAATAGTGTTTAGGTTTTACTGGCCTAATTGGAAATCCTTGGAATGTTTTAGTTATATTGTATGTATCACATTCCAGGCACTATATCATAAAAAATATTATTTAATCTATATTTTCCGTCTTAATATTTGTTCATTCGATATGTCTATATAGCTAGTTTTAATTTTAATATTAATATCAAGTAGTGTAATAATAATTTCTTCGGGGCGTTGTCGGGTTTTGCACGCAGGGAATATGTAAATTGTGTAAATCGATCCTACGTTTGTATAGAGAGTCATATGTAACCATTCTGTGAGAGTCGTCGAGTAATGCCGTTAGTGATATCCATCGAGTTTCGTAAATATTTACAGATAAATAGTAAACGGAATGTGGGCGACATTGTCAAGAACGCCTTTACTCGCCGCCCGCAGTGTACCTACTGTATCTGTGTAATATATTTAACAGTTTATTAATAAAATATGTTTAACATAACCACTCTTTGTGTCTATTCCTACCCGCTGATCGATCGTCACTAGGGATATTTCCATGTAATTAATTTAAATACTTAACTCAATATAATATTCTGAACTTGTGATAAGACACTTCGTTACGAGTCAATCGACACATAATCAAGGGGAATGAAACCAGTATCTCATATAAAAACAACAGTATATTAATAAAATTTACATTATTTACACATTTGTACAATTACACCGAGAGCGCCTTCACGGAAGGCATAAATGGGCACGGGGCCCTCAGTTCGTATCACACTCGCGACACGTGCAGGGGGCGCTTGTAGTGCGGGGGCGGCGCGCGCAGCAGCGGCGGCGCGGGCGGCGCCGGCGCCTTGCGCGGCGGGCACAGCGCGCGCCGCCACACCGCGCCCGACTTGCGCGACCACGCCCACGCGCCCGCCGCCACGCCGCACGACACGCGCACGCACAGCGCCGTGTCGCCCGCCGGGGGAGGGCCGCCCGCCGCCACCATCAGCCCGACGCTGCTCTGCGCTTCCCTGGAGCGCGCCTCCGCCACCCTGGCCGCGGTGCTGACGGCGGCCAGCACCAAGTAGAGCAGGCCGGCGGCCGCGGCGCGCGCCGCCAGGCGGCCCACGCGCCGCGCGCCGCGCGGGTCCAGCGCCCGGCGCACGCGCAGGATGCCCGGGCAGGCGCCGGCCGCCAGCGCCGCGGCCGTGGCCAGCAGCGCGGCGCGCGGCACGCCCTCCAGCGCCGCGGCGGCCGCGTCGGCCACGCCGCACGTGCCCGTGAGCTCGTCGGCCGCCACGCGCCGCAGCGCCAGCGCGGCCGCGGTCCAGGCGCCGGCCCAGCCCCAGGCCGCCGCGTGCAGGTAGGCCGCGGCGCGCTCCAGCGCCTCCGTGGACCACTCGCTCGCGGCCGTCAGGTACCACGCGACGCACGCGTTCGCGAACCACGCGTCCGCCGCCAGCGTGAAGTAGTACGTCAGCGAGAAGAAGGCGACGCAGGTCGGCGACGCCAGGCCGTCGACGGCCAGCGTGGCGCCGGCGCAGGAGACCGCCCTGGCGCCCAGCCAACTCCTCGTCACGTGCGCCAGAGCCACGATGGCGTGGCAGGCGGCCATCCAGACCACGGGCCGCTCCGGGTATCGGTACCTCGAGGGTTCCGCGCAGAACGTGAGCAGCGCGAACGATGTCGACAGCAGAGAGAACCAAGCCAGGGTGGTCATCCATATTTCAGCGTTTCTCTTATCGCTTTGACTGTATCGGGCGTGTTGGCCGCACGCCGGCCAGCATTCTCCCGTCGGAGCTCTCGTGTGCGCGGGGGGGCAGCCGTGATCTCTGATTTGTGCGATATGATCGTGGAACGGCCAGCGGGAGGGCGGCGGGGGCTCCGGCTCCGACTCGCTGGCGTTCGGCGGCCGCATGCACAGCCGCCTGTCGGCCCGGAGGGGGAACGCCGAGCAGTCCAGCATGATCGTCGGCAGCATCTGCTTCAGTTGCTCCTTGCAGTCGTCGACGACGGTCTCGCAGAGCGCTCTGCAGGCGCTCACGGACCCCGACACTTCTTCGGAGCAGAGCGGCGCGAAGGCGGAACACAGGAGGAAACGAGCGTGGACCGAACACCCGCTGGACAGTATATCACTGAACGACACCATCTGAAACGAAAGAAAACACCTTTAACTATTTGCGTCCAACAATAAGTAGTTTGGCATCTAAATAGCGCTTTTGTGTAATAAAACAACCTCGCACAAGTATTTCTGTTTCGCGAACGCAAGCTCCATACGTCATTTTATTTAACCGCCGCCGTGGAGGTATTACAAAGGGCAGTATGCCGTGTCTCTCCGCGGCCATTGAAAGCGGTTTGTACAAAAAATTAAATGGCGGGTCCCGAGACAATAGCAAGGTCGTTGGAGAGACTCGTTTTTGTCTAACCGAGGACGGATGTCACGCAATCAAGAGGGCGAAGCCTGTCCGCCGAGGAAGGGTTCGTCGGCGAAAATAGACTTGACGAAGATTTATTTTATTTTATAATATACTAGCGCATCGTACGGCCCTAAAACTATCAGTGTTTCTCTACTATATTATGCATGTATTATACATATAAATATCTTACTCTTGAATCACTCTATCTATTAAAAAAACTGCATCAAAATCCGTTGCGTAGTTTTAAAGATCTAAGCATACATATGGATAGACAGCGGTAAGCGACTTTGTTTTATACTATGTAGTGATTTACCCATTAAACTAAATAACTAAATTCGTTTCTAATGAGCGCGAATGACGACAATTCTCACGTAGGTAGGCAAGACTTACAATGGTAACAAAAACGTCGAGTATTACGTTACCAACTACATTGCTTAGTATCGTAATTACAATTCTTTGTAGTGTTTAAGTGTCAAATAATACAAAGTAACCACAATTTCACACTTCCTGTTATAAAGAACTATCATATGATCACTTATAATAACTGCAACTACTTTTGCTTGATATCAGAAGTCGTTAATCATGTTCGTCGGCATTCATCCCATCTCTAAAGAACTCTCGATGCATCTCAGCGGCATTGCCGTGGGATAATTGAGCGTTTCGGCGGACAACACAAAAAATGTTTTCTCAGAAGACTACCAGCAAGATTGCGGGTTTTTCACACAAATTCGCCTTTAGCTTATTTGGAATAAAATCCACGTTTAGATTGACAAAATAATCTAGTGATTTTTATTGCCTAGGTAGGCGAGTTTCTACTTAGTATTGTAATATTACCACAATTTCCTTGTCAAATGTTAAAAAATAGTTTCTCAACATTTTGTGGACCGTACATTGACTACCAAACATGTATGTATTTACTAAGAAATACTTGAAAAACAATATCTATTGACAACTATTCTATATCGAGTTCGGGTTTAATAGTTATATTTGTGCTTTTTTGTTATCCTACTTGAGGACTTGAAAAGGTCGCGTTCCGGATTAAGTAAACGCATCAAACATTACCTGCGTACATCCTATTACGCGACGGTAGATCGCACTCGCTGTGTGTGCGCACGTTTTTTCGGTCCATTTTGCCCAACAATGGTTTCGTTTTAAGCCCACAATTGTGGGCAAACATGCTTGTTTGCACACGGAAAAGGTTTAAGTCGTGCCGCCGCCACTTAAGATGTTTTAGTTAAGGCACAGACTGTTGGTCTATCGTTATTTTATTGCTTACATCCAGTTAAGTATATGATTATATTTTAAGAATTGTGGATACATGAGTTATGCGTGTCAAAATTCAAATATTTTTATTTTAAATAGGCCAGCTTAACTGGCACTATCTAGTGTAACTTGATTATTACATTTTATTTCTATAATTATTTTTAAAACAACTTTTTAATTGCCTATTTTGTGTAATAATCTACATAATGCGCATAAAAATACTCCTGGTTTTTTTTTGTACTGCCTATTTTTATAACTAGGTATACTTTTGTGATCTAATAGTGTGTTAACCAACTATTTCTTGTTGGTTGTGTTCCTGCCCGTCTGTTCTGATTTCTCTGCTGATAACTAAGATTATTTATTTTAGTACCTTGGTGCACTAGTATAATATAATGCAATATACCTAATAATTATATTATAGATCGTAACACAAATTGTCGATTGTTGATTGAATATGGTGCAACTTAATGTGACCTAATGTAATTGGAATTATTATTTTTATTTAATGCTATTGTAATTTAAATTGATTTCGATTTTATTGATATTTTTATTGATATTTTTATTTATTTATTTATTATTTTTTATTTTTATTTATTTGTTATTGTGTTTTGTAATGTTAATTTAATATGGGTATTTGCCTGAAATAAATGGATTTATTATTATTATTAATAGTTTTACTACCTACCTGAATGAGGCGTCCTATGGCAATTATATGACGTAGGTATTATTTATTACCTATGACCAGAACTAATAGCTCCGGTTAGGTAAGCTTAGTATGAGTATCATGTTACTAAGTATACATCGCCTTAACAAACATTTGCTCACACAGAGTGGCGTCGGATGTCTTGGATCACATACAAGGGTCTCCATTGATATAAATACCAAGATTATTACAACAAATGCCTCATAATCTCAACCTTATCTCTGTATCAACAAGGTTTATAGTTGCAGGGTTATTTTTAAGGGTGAAAATGTTTACTTTAGTTAATCCATTGAGTTCTTATTATTTATTTGTATGAGTAAACACAGTACTGTACGCGGAATGATGGATTGATGACGTCACGAAAGCTGTACTTAAGCAACACTTAGGAAAGGCAATTAAATTTAATTATTTTGAATATTCATGTTTATGTAAATGATTGATCCTTTTAATGTGCCAAATTGTTTTAAAAGTTTATTGATGAGTGATTTTAATTAATGGAGTGAAGTTGAAGTTAGTCTTACTACTTTAATAAATAAAGAAATATCGCCAGACTGACACACCAACTGTATGGTCCCACACTTAGCAACGCTTGTACTATGGGTACCGTACAATGGATTGGGGGCGATCCCAGTGACACCCAGACTTAGGCAAACTATGAAAAGTGCATTTCCGAAATTTGCCCCGACGAGAATCGAACTCGCAACTATCTGGTGCAGTGAGCCGAGCGGCCTACGCTCAAACAATTGCGGCAAGCGGTCGTCGAAAAAGAAATAAAAAAATTAACAAGGCTTCACAAATGTGCTTCCATATCGTCTTCGATGCTATGCTCGATGAGGCTTTATTCATTCACTAGCTGAGCCCGCGACTTCGTCCGCGTGGAATTTAACTTAACAAAAAAGCCCGCTCCCGCGTTCTGAGCCCGCGCTATAGGAACCATATTTTAAAATTTTGTTTTTCTAAAATAAATGAAGCATAAGTTACTCCTTATAACATCAGCTATCTGCCAGTGAAAGTCCCGTCAAAATCGGTCCAGCCGTTTCGGAGATTACCCGGAACAAACACACAGACAGACAGACAAAAAAATTTTTAATCGTGTTTTTGTTATAGGTGTCGTATTTATTTTCATATGCATTTAGTGAAAAAGTGTTATTTTGATATTACAAACAGACACTCCAATTTTATTTATTTGTATAGATTATCGACTAAAACGTGTTGTTACTTCTACCTAGCATAATTGTAAAGGTAATACCAATGTATGGTTTAATAATATGCCTATCCGTGTTCCAATCAATCACTTACATGTTCCTCTGGGAATATTTAAAGTGTTACAAAGTTTAGTAAATATACATGATTCTATTTCCGTGAGTATAGGTAGTAAATTTCTCACAAGAACTTTTATTTTCTTGTTTTGAAGCGACAATATCTCGTCCCCAACAGTTGACAACAAAGGACGACAGGCGCGACAAGAAATTAATTACCGACATGTTACGAAAATAGCCGAGTGCGGCCGAGGCGGGCTGCGCGCGCTTTGATGTCACGGGACGTTGGGACGGGACCGGCCCGGGCCGAGTGATGGGCCGTGACAAGATTGTTGGATATTATGGAACATAGTTACTGAGAAAATAGGGAACTAACACAGGAAACTTCATTATTTTTTCATGGGAAATTGGGAAATTTCGTGGAATCATTATTTTCTTTGAAGTCGTAGTCTGTTTTACTAAAGTTAATACAGTAGACCCGCGGTAATCCGACAAACGTTTTGCAGGGCAGTGTCGGACTATCGAATTTGTCGGGTTATAGAGTACTTCCTAAGGACCCCTCTATACTCCGGATTTTGTTTACTAAAGAGTACCTTGTTATCCTACAAATTACAGATCCAATATGAGATACTTCATTATGTATGTCGATTTTTTTAGAAACTAAGCAATCAGAATTAAAACTATACCTACGCGTCGAGTGCCATAGTGGCGGCGCGTACAAGTTGTAACCTGTTCAATCTATCTAAGTACACTAGCGAAGATTGACATAAATATAAAATAATAGACATGTCGCATTACCGGTGGTTCACTGTAATTGTAAGCAGTTTTCAACCGACTTCAAAAAGGAGAAGGTTCTCAATTCGGTTGTATTTTTTTTAGATGATTAATTTCTTTATACTTTAGTGTTTCCTTGGGAATTGACTGTGGGTAAAACCTCGTCGCCTTTATTATAATATAATATACCTATTCTGACTTACAACAGATAATAAGATTGTTCAATACGAGCATGTTACTATTGACCCCGTCTTAATTTAAGAAAAATCTAATTCCAAAATAATTTATTTATATGTACTAAGATTGGGAACGCATAATAATGCACGACAGTGCACATTAAATGCAGGGAACATCAAAGCCGATCCAGTGTAGACGCGGCCTTATTGCATCGCGATCAAAGGAGCGCTTGTAATTGGTTCGCTTTGAACCAAACATCAAATAGTTTTAGATCAAACAAAATAATAATTGAACTGTACTGATATGAATTAATTTACGGTATTTAAAACAAAGTAAAGTAAGTATAAGTACATACTTTAATATGGCCGTAAACTAAGTACCTGCATACTTATTTTAAACTAATTAATACGAGAACAACTACCTTCTCATATCAGGTAATAAGTATCTACTTAAGTAGTATGTCGTCAATGTGATTTCTATGTTGCTCTTATCAATCGCTAAATTGATACCTCATGTTATTCTGTCGATATAGGTACGGATCCATAGTAAGTAGGTACTGAATGCGGCCAGATTACATGGTATCTATTAATATATTTGTAGAGTAATGGTCGGTGCAGTGCCCCGA
This sequence comes from Notodonta ziczac, assembly GCA_918843915.1. Classification (NCBI taxonomy): domain Eukaryota; kingdom Metazoa; phylum Arthropoda; class Insecta; order Lepidoptera; family Notodontidae; genus Notodonta; species Notodonta ziczac. The sequence goes on from OU974053.1 coordinate 1,235,218, forward strand.
TGTTATTTATCACTTCATTAGGCCGCCGCCCGGGCCCTTTGATGTGAACGCGCCGTGGCTAAATTCTAAATCAGGGTTGCCACTCGCTCTTCCTACATTGTGATAATATTTCAAGCGTTTACGTTTATTGGTCATACTAAGTAGTTTTTAAAGTGAACATTGAATTGGTTCTTCTGTACGTATTCCTCTGTGAGAGTTAGTGTGGTCTACTTTAAACAAACAGCAGGTGGACTCATCAAAGATTTCCTGTTTCGATTTAAAGTAATTCGCACCAAATAAAATTTATTTCATAACACCTAAGTACCTACTTCAAAAGAAGCAAAATTTTAACGTTCTAAATAGGTATCTAGATAATAATATGATCAATGTCACAATGCGGCTACCATACTGTCATATCCAACCATAATAAAACACCAAATAAATTAATAATTAATAAAAACACCTACGCTTTAAACGAATATGTAGGTATTCAGATCTAGGCCTTCTGTATCACCTGAAGATAGGTATTTGTATAAATTATCATTCAAGTTGAATCATTTATAAACTTTAATAATACAATAGGTTCTACCAACCCTAATCCCACACAGTAGGCAACACATCAAAGAGATCGGGCGGCGCGTAAACACCGCGCGGCGAGTGACGCGATCGCGTAATAAAAACATGCGCCCGCGCACAGAGCAACACACGCGTTTATTTTGATAGCGCCGCCCTCCACACGCTACTGAAGCCGGTACTAGTGACTATTAATTGGTTTTGTTATGTTGGCGACATGTGTTTTGATGAATGTCCTCCCTGCCCCCCTATCTGTATAGATAAGGTTCCCTTCTTGCTCGTATGCTGCTGTAAATTATTGTTTTACAACAATGCAGGTATTATGCAGGATGTGGGCAATACATACTTGAAAAAAATAATTACATCGCCATGATTTTATCTGTGCAATTTTTTATGAGGGTAGTTAATTAGTTATCGGTAGTCTGTGCATCACTTCGTCTGTGTTTTGTGACCAAAGATAGTTATTTATTGTTATAGTTATTGATGGTTATTATTTCTTAGTGGACATAACCTTAGATTTGTGACGAATACCTCTCCAAACTTTCGCGAGGATCGTATAAAATAGTGAAATGCTCACATTTTTAAATGATTCCTAACAAATTGAATCTAACCTTAATATAATTGGACCACAAAAGTACCTATATTGTTTTTTAGTGTTATGATGTTGGCCGTGATCCGTTTCAAAAAGAAAATAACACAGTTGCCGTTGGATAGTGAACGTGATGTTAACTAAAATGTACTAGGTAGGTACCCACTATAAGTACCAACTCAAAATTATTGAAATTATTCCTAAGTGCCGATTTATTTTTTTGTCCTTCCATTGAAAGCACATTTAATTGAATCAGCTTTGGTTACAGTCATAGAAGCATAAGAATATGTTGGGTAGGTATAATGTAGAGTTTGATCTTAATATAAACACGGGACATTGAATGGATGAAAAATCTCAATAAAAATAACCGAGCATCCTCAAACTTCATCAAAAATAAATTTTAATGGAGCGAAATAATAATGGTATCTATCTCTAGAAGTTTGATCTAATAGGATGTTATAATAAATCAACAATAATGAACATCCTTTATTACTGTAGATACTGTCCAACTCAATAAAACGCCAGCAGAGCCCGCCACGCTAGGATGATAGCCGCCAACTCATTTCCCTATGTAATAAAACGATCGCGGTTCTTGGCACGAATAGAGAAAGAAAGTAATAATGTAGATTTTAGTACTTAGAATTGCAATTTCTAAAATCGCTTACACAAGTAACGGCATTGGACGCGTGGTGCAATAAGGATGACACGCCGCTAGTATTCTCTTCCCACGATGGCCTAAGACTACCTACGTCACGATCAGTGTTTTTTTTCAGTACCAAAGCCGGCTAATAAGCGTACGACCCTCCCATGTTTAGCGGTACCTAACCTACCGTAGCTTATATAGATGCTTGCATTATAAATAGAATGGCTCGCACATTGCCCACCTGAAGGATAGTGGGATAGGGGGAGGATAAGGGGGATAGTAAGATGGCATCAGCTAGGCTCACATCTTCAACTCAAATAAGGTTAATTATAAGCCGATGGCTTAGGCTTGACGTGACCTCGCTGTAACGGGAAGAGACTACTTTTTTGTACCATGCATGGGAGCGGGGGGCGAGGCAAGGGAAAATAAACATTAGGTAGAACTAGTAAGGTTACATTTACATTGTCTTTTTTATGAAGAGGTCTATTCTCTATGCTGCGGTCAATCCTTGCGAGCTGAAAAACCTGCATAGTGCCAACAACATGACTATTCACTGGCCCATTCCACAGCTGACTCTCTTCACCGTGATACGAGTACTTCCTGATTTAGGAATTCGGCGCGTACGCACCCACCATAAAACATAGGATTGAATCATGTTAAAGCCCACTGTTCCCCGTCACAGATTAATTGGCGGTTTACGGCCGACGGAGGGGAGGAGTGCGGGAAGAGGGGCATGCGCGCGCGCCGAACGATTTACGATCGAGTTGCGTTCGGAGATTTTTGTTTTTCTCTCTTATTTCTTTTTTGTTTGGAACTAATCAACGTGGATGCGGTCAGTTGCGGGATTCTTTTAATCATTATACGAAGTTCTGTCTTCAGTTAATATGATGGCTAAAGTGGCGATCGTATTATGAATAACCTTTAAATTAATATAACATGAGTACCCGCCTAAAGTGCCCTAAGTTAGCAGGTGTAGTGCCACCATAATATTTTAGGAAATTTAAATCAAATCTTCCGTTGTCGTTTCTTGGTTTCAAGGCAAATGGCGCAGTAACCCGTCACACAGTGAGACCCGGCGACCGGTCCGCTTCTAATGAGTCGCAGCTGTTGAACGCAGCACAGCTATACATACAAATTTCACTTCATTTTCAATCCATGTTACGTATACAGAGAGTAACCAGGATTTTCTTATTCTGTAGGATATTTAGACGCTGTTGTTAGCTTTTTATCAATTTGCGAATTAATTTAAGCTTGAGATTTAAGGGTTAAGGAAAAGTTTTGAATAAACATAATATCATAACTTGGCCTTTTACCTCAAAGGTCCCCACTCACCCACTCTAAGTTTCTCCAACTTGATAGAAAGCCGAGTTATTTTTAAATTCTGTTCATTTTGAGATGTAAATTTTTTAGCAAAGTTACAGTTGAAAATGAAAAATAAGTTGCTAAATTCCTTCAGCGCCAGTAAGCTGCAGCCCGACCGGTGTGGCCGCTGGCAGCTCCGCGGACCGTGGCTAATTCATAATAATCGTACGACGATCGTGACTATCTCTGATGGGATCCATTAACAGAACCGATACACCGTCCCAATACACCTTGCCACCCAAACTTTAAAGTTCAAATTCGTATGTTTGTCGGCGTAAACTGTTGATGATGAGATTGGACGCGGCGAGCCGGCTCCGGGAAGACAATCGCGTCGTGATTGCGGCAGCTCTGTGATGCGTGTTAATTCATGGATGTATTAAAGGAAATTCTGTTCAGGTTGACGACCCCTCGGCGGGGATACGGCAATTTAATTTGGAAAACAATGTTGATTAATGTGGAATGGAGTAAAATGTTAATTACTGTAAAATGACGTGAGGGGCCTAAATGCGTCACATTGCTCAACGCAATTGCATATACGCATAGCATAGGTACTTCTGTATTTTTGGGAGGTTGATTCCAAATAAATTTACCAATACATTAGTTATTTATGAATATTTTTTCTATACCTACTTACTTACTTACCCGTACCTACAATATTCGTATTTAGTAGAGATGAATAAAATATGAGGTGGATTCAGTCGTGACCGTAAAATATATCAGCTTTTAAAATCCTCTAATCGCATCAAAGGTGGCATCTCTCAATTTTAGTACACTTACCAAGCTCGGTAAACTTAAAGTGTCACTATTTACACAAGTAAAATATTTTCAAGTGTCAAGTCGTAAAAGTATTTACACTGGTGTGTCGCTAAAATATTTAAAAGCTAACATATATGTCGGTGTCGCGCGCTTAGCGCTTCATAACCTCCGCGTGAATTAGTGTGTCAACAGCTTTACCGTCAGGGTTAGCATTGTAGGTTTTTTATTGCTTTCAAAATATCCAGGATATTACTGTTTTGAACAAATTAGATTACAGTTGTCAGTGTAAGTAAGATTACACTACACGATTTAAAAAAAGAAACGCTAAAAAATATATCAATGATACATTTCGGGCTAAATAAAGTTAACAAGTACGAGACCTTATAGATAACTTGCACCTTCACTATCACCTAAGTACCTACTCAAAGGCTTATGGATGGAGGTTGGTACACAAAATTAGAAATTTATTAAAAAAGAATAATTTTTCTAAAACATCGCCGTTGCAACCCTGAATATTGCCTGATATAATTCAAGACGCAGGTATGTAGGCGTTGTAGCGTGTTATATCATTTTATAACCTCTTCCTTCGCCTCCGTTTTACTAGATGGGTACCTACTTTATGTATTTTTTACAGATTTCAGATAACGGCCGGCGGCGTCGCAAATGTAACAAAACAAGACATCAAGAGTTACCGTCTTTCACATACATGATGTCACGTACGAATGGTCTGTACTTAAGTACCTAGCCTAGATACTTTTATATAAACATGTAGAGAACTTTATGACCGCAATATCAAGGATGTAGGTAGCTCTAAATAAATGTAGAGTTATATTCCTCTATATCTATGTCTTCCGGCTGATGGATGAATACATTTTTTTGTGGTAGGTATATTATATTTAGCATAGACCTCCTTAGGCGCCAAGCAAAATATCGTGCATCTTTCAAATAAGATTTTATTCATTTTACTTAGCGGCAACTAGCGCCTCTAGCAAACGAAGGTACAACTCTAGGTATATAGAGCTCAAAGAATTTGTAATAATAAGACATTAGAAGTGGCATATCCGCGTAATTTTGGCACTAATTGTATGTCCACTTGGACACACATCATGTCAGTACGTCACCAGACCTTGTACGAGACACATGTCGTAAAAATGGTGCGTTGCAGCATCCTTAGTTGCGGAAATTCTTCAGTAACTTGCAATTATACAAATAAAGGGATTACATTTCATCGGTAAGTAGATATATATGGTAATAATCAGGTTTTTTGCAAATTTAGACCAACATGTATACTTTACCACAAGAATATCAATATTTACTATGATATCACTAGCCCCATTTCCATTGCTGCTTGCGTAATCACACGTACGGCATAGCGACGAACCGTAAAAATCAATGTAATGCGAAACCTACGACATCCTTGTGCGTATGAATTTTGACTAGTACGGCGGTGTCATTGTGACAACATCAGACGGGAGTGAGTGATGTTACAATGTTTGTATTGTATCGATATTTTTGTAAGAAATATTGACTTTATTTATTTAATATAATTTCCACTAGTAATTAAAAGCCACCAACAATTAAAAAGCTTTTTTAAACAGTTTATTTGGCTTGACTTCGTATATTTGTTTATTTATTTGCTTTAAATCTTGCAGTGATTTTTTCAACCACTTCTTCTATAGTATTCGGCTTCCCATAACAGTAAAATTTTACCATAATTTAAACCTCCGATCTTTAAATCCTGATACTGCAAGTACTGCCCACCTAAACCGTGAGTCTGTGGCTACTGCTGATTTTAAAGAAGTATTGTCCGTATCAAACAAAAATTTAGCTGTAACTCTTGGTTCCAATTCCTCAGCCTTAAAGCAGTAGGACCACTAAATAAAAAATAAAAAAAGGAACGGTTTTATTGTTCCCGCCCATAAATATCTTCTAGTGTATCATCTGTGTTGAATAAAAGCGATTTTTTAATTGTATGCCCTCCCTGTTACTTTCTTACTATATACTTATTTACGTAATGATTTTTAGTTTCCCTTCAAATTCAGATATCAAGGAAAAAATGATAACAATGACAGACAAAGAGAACTGGTTTCCTACAAATTATAGTCGATTTTTTCAGTCCACAATAAAGAAGATAATTCAAATCCCATGCCAAAAATACGGTTTTTGATTAAATCAGCCATACTCACGATTAATGTGTGGAATTTACGCACTACAGACGTAGGATTTCAATAGATAAATTACGATGTTGTTATTTGCTAAATAATGACATGAGCATATTTTTTGTCAACAGATAGTATGCCATCGGGGCACACTATACCAATAACATCCACTCACGAATCCACATTCTATACGTCATTAAAGCCTTTACTTAAACACACTTTACAATCTCCTCATTTAAATAAAAATATGAAAATAAACTATTTTTGGTACGTCAGGTTATGAATATAATTAGCTATAACATATATCATACTTATTACCATAATATCGATACCAAATCGATAACTTTATATTTGATTCAATCACTAGCTATTTAGAGTATGTTCGGGTATTTATAACCTAGCTCGCCAATATGGCCCACTACTATTTCTCCGAAACAAACCAACTCTTAGCGTTTAACATTCCTAGTTGGTCTACACTCTTTGCACTGCCTACCGCTGTGACTGCGCGTGTGTCCTTGGCAGGCAACGAACTGAAATTGGGTATTTCCAAATATTTTAAAATTATTAGTAAGTACAAAAGCAGTGATAGCCGATTGGAAAAGCAGTGATAGCCGATTGGTTAAGCACGCGTCTTGCGGGCTACCAAGTCTCGGGTTCAAAAAAACCTTTGTCTGTAGTGTGGTGATAGATTTGTAGAGACATTGTTCAAATATTTTGACATATATATATAACTTATCGAACGTTGCGTTATTAACCTGGTAGGCAATATTGGCTGAATTAGTGTCAATTGTATTATCCTATTATAATTTTTCAACGGCTCCAAGTAAGTTAATTTCCAGTCCAGGTTGACACAATGCTGAAGACGTATAGGTAATTTATTTGTATCAGTATTTTCTAGTGGCCAATATGGCTGACAAGTGGTTGACATCGTGTTGGAAGAAGAAGGTGAACCCATAATACTGCAGGGTTTTCCTGGATATTCTTCCATTGATTACAATGTGGCACCGTACGAAATTCAATAAATTAAAGATCTAGTTATTTATTTTGTACCTTCGTTTATTATAAATGTTAGAACAGAAAAACTTTAAAAATAAAATTACATTAAAATAAGCCCTGCCTGCGTGTGATGGTGCCAAGAATGCTGGCTGCATTTCTCGTTCTATGGATAGGCTGATTTTTTGAACGAGGATAGAGCCAGCTCTCTTGTCACCTGTTGAAAATCTTTAAACCAAAATAAGTGATTACTTTAAATAACGTAATTATTATTACACTATGTATTTAATGTAATTTATAAATGTTTCATTTAATACCTACCTAATATATATACGAAATTAGAACATAATATAGACATAATAATAGTAGCTTTAATTTTCCGTATCCCGCATATTACGCTTTCTCGCTTAAGACGCGTTTTTGGTTGGTTCCCTGTGAAATCGTATTAAACGGGTTTTACTGTATTTAATATTGCCTTAAGCTCCTAGTTATTGATTACTGATATTTTAAACGAATTAATGTATAAAATAAATTATATTGGAATGTCTGTTTGTAATATCAAAATAATACGCTTTAATTAAATGCATATGTAGGAACTTATAAAATAACGCTATTTTAAAAAAATCGTCTGTTGAATGGCTGGACCGATTTTGACTGGCAGAAACTGATGTTATAAGGAGTAACTTATTTTAGAACGGCAAAAAAATTTTATCACAAGTGCTGCCTGTAAACAATAAAAATTGATCTCAAATAGTTCGAATTAAATTTTCAAAAAGGCTTATAGTATGCTATATTCCCGAAACTACTCTACGTCAAATAAATTGCTGTCTGCGCAGTGCGAAAGCGGCGCGAAGTGGCGACACTGGTTTTGTATGAAATAATACGTCAATACCACTTCTAATGTCTTATTATTACAAATTCTTTGATAGAGCTACATTCCATGCAATACCTACAAATTGAATGATCAATGTTCTCTGTTTTATTAGGTACTTTGTCACACTCACCATATCTAAAATAATTTAACCGCTCTTAGTTATAAAACCATTTGTTCCACCGGCTATCAAGCAGACGCTATATCGCCATCATAAAGTAAATGTTACAAAACTTGGGGATACTTTATTTATAAATAGTTAAGTGCACAACTAAATATTTGACATCCAACATTTTTTATGGCGGGAATAAAGATAATTAGCGTATAAAGCCTCCCATTCGCTGCGCAACAAACTGTCCCGGCAAGTGACGTGCGAAAGGCTTTTGTGTCCGTGTAATTGCGACTAAATTGGTATTTGATATAAACCATTTGTGAGGGATTATTATGTTTTGTGTACTCAAATAGGTATGCTGTTAGTTTATCACTTATTGCACTTATTTAAAAAAGATAATAGTATATTCAGTAAGGAACTTTTTTTTTTAAGGATTTTAGTTTGCGTGATACTCTGCAGCGGCGCCACCATGATAAAAAGTGACAAATCATAGTGGGAAAAAATGTACGATTAACGTATATAATGTACGTATATCGTATTTTAATGTACCTTTCCCAGGTACCGAGATAATTGACATTTTTAGTGGCGCCGCTGGGGAGTATGCTCTCCAGCGGCGCCACCTGGTTCTCATACTTATGAATGATATTGGCTGCTAAATTTTATTGGAAATAAATGTACCTATGCAGTCTACTATGTACATGTCAAAAAACATCAATATTATACAGTAGTTTAATTTATTTTGATCATTTATATTACCCTAAAAACGCCCGAACAGCTTAGGTTCACATACCTAGCACCGACAAAGCTAATGGTATTAGCAACTATATTCTATTGGAAATAAATGTTTGGATGCTAAATAAGAAGTACATGTTAAAAGATATAATTATTAGACGGTAGTTTATTTTTTTCATTTATTTAAAGTTACCCTAAAAATGGCCGTTTACAGTTGATATTCACATGCCTGGTACTTACAAAGTATTATGGTTTAGCAACTATATTCTATTGAACATATATATACGAATCCTGTATATTATTTATAAGTTACAAATTATCATTATAAGACGATTGTTTAATTTATTTCAATTAATTAATTTTACCTTAAAACTCCCGTATACGGGTGAGGTTCACATACCTAGCACCGACAAAGCTAATCGTATTAGTAACTATATTCTATTGGAAATCAATGTTTGAACGCTATATGAGAAGTACATGTTAAAATATATAATTATAAGACAGCAATTTATTTTTTTTCATTAATTTAATGTTCCCCTAAAAATGGTCGTATACAGCTGAGGTTCACATGCCTGGTACGAACAAAGTATTATGGTTTAGCAACTATATTCTATTGAATATATATATACGAATCCTGTATGTTATTTATAAGTTACAAATTATCATTATTCAATTCAAATCGTTTATTTTGTTTAGGCCTACGGGGGCACTTACAAATTGTCAATTTAACATTATTTTTTTATAAATCTACAACCGGACCGGAACGCGACCTCGACTGAGAAGATCCGGCAAGAAACTCAGCGGGTTTGTCTTTTTACATGTCATATTTTTTTTTTATCGCCAGTTGCTTATATTCAATAATTACAAAGGGTAGTAGATATTAACATAAATATTATAATAGCTCCAGTGTGTTGCCTTTTGATGTTAACAAGAATTACACAAATAATTCGGACTAGTAGGGCAATAGACGCTACGCTTTGACATTATTATTGTCTGTCGAGATTTGATCTGCTTACTCCCAAGCTGATTTATCATCCAAATAATCCGAGATTTTGTAATAACCCTTTGCACTGAGTTTAGTTTTAATTAGGGTTTTAAACTTATTGATAGGTAAAACTCGGATTTCATTGGGAAGCTTATTGTAAAAACGTATATTGTCCCATAAAAGAATGACTTATTCTGTGAAGACGAGTTACATGTACGGATAGCTTGTGCTTATTCCTTGTATTAATAGAATGAGCGTCGCTCCTTTTCTCAAAATTATTTGCATTTTTTTTACGTACATGAGATTTTCATAGATAAATTGTGACACAACAGTTAGAATATTTATTTCTTTAAATTTTTCTCTGAGGGAGATTCTTGGAGCTAGATTGTAAATAGCTCGTATAGCTCTTTTCTGCAGAACAAAAATGGAGTTTAAGTCAGCAGAGCATCCCCAGAGCAGTATGCCATATGACATAACGCTATCGAAATAACTAAAATAAACAATTCTAGCTGTTTCAACGTCGGTTAAGTGCCTGATTTTTTTAACAGCATATGCCGCACTGCTGAGTTTACCCGACAATTTTTTGATATGAGGACCCCATTGCAATTTTGCATCTATAGAGATCCCTAGAAAGACAGTTTCCTCCACAAGGTCCAATTCTGCTCCATTTAGTCGTATATTGGTTCCTACTTGTCTCACATTTGGCGTTGAGAACTTTATACATTTCGTTTTATTCTCATTAAGTAGAAGATTATTTACATTGAACCAATCTACAACTTTAGCGAGTGCGTTGTTCACATCGTCATAATGTAAAAGCTGTCTTTTAATTTTATAAATAAATTTCATAATATTTTTTTAAACTCTTCGCCAGAGTCACAGGACGAACGGCGGCGCGGCGCACCTCAGCTATAAACGGGCGTTTTCAAAGTAGCTTTAAATTTAATAAAATAAAATAAACTGCTGTCTTATAATGATATGTTTTAACATGTACTTCTCATATAGCGTTCAAACATTGATTTCCAATAGAATATAGTTACTAATACGATTAGCTTTGTCGGTGCTAGGTATGTGAACCTCACCGTATACGGGAGTTTTAAGGTAAAATTAATTAATTTAAATAAATTAAACAATCGTCTTATAATGATAATTTGTAACTTATAAATAACATACAGGATTCGTATATATATATTCAATAGAATATAGTTGCTAAACCATAATACTTTGTTCGTACCAGGCATGTGAACCTCAGCTGTATACGACCATTTTTAGGGGAACATTAAATTAATGAAAAAAAATAAACTGCTGTCTTATAATTATATATTTTAACATGTACTTCTCATATAGCGTTCAAACATTGATTTCCAATAGAATATAGTTACTAATACGATTAGCTTTGTCGGTGCTAGGTATGTGAACCTCACCCGTATACGGGAGTTTTAAGGTAAAATTAATTAATTGAAATAAATTAAACAATCGTCTTATAATGATAATTTGTAACTTATAAATAATATACAGGATTCGTATATATATGTTCAATAGAATATAGTTGCTAAACCATAATACTTTGTAAGTACCAGGCATGTGAATATCAACTGTAAACGGCCATTTTTAGGGTAACTTTAAATAAATGAAAAAAATAAACTACCGTCTAATAATTATATCTTTTAACATGTACTTCTTATTTAGCATCCAAACATTTATTTCCAATAGAATATAGTTGCTAATACCATTAGCTTTGTCGGTGCTAGGTATGTGAACCTAAGCTGTTCGGGAGTTTTTAGGGTAATATAAATGATCAAAATAAATTAAACTACTGTATAATATTGATGTTTTTTGACATGTACATAGTAGACTGCATAGGTACATTTATTTCCAATAAAATTTAGCAGCCAATATCATTCATAAGTATGAGAACCAGGTGGCGCCGCTGGAGAGCATACTCCCCAGCGGCGCCACTAAAAATGTCAATTATCTCGGTACCTGGGAAAGGTACATTAAAATACGATATACGTACATTATATACGTTAATCGTACATTTTTTCCCACTATGATTTGTCAATTTTTATCATGGTGGCGCCGCTGCAGAGTATCACGCTTTTAGTTTATATGCATTTTTGTCGGAATCTGACGTGTTTTTGTCAAATGCCAAGTCGCATGGTGAATAGCACGCCGTAGTGCAAGCTCGGCGCCAGCTGTTATCAGCTGATAAGGCTTTAATTGGGACAGACGGACGCACGTATCTCAGCTTTCATTCACTACAGCAGGCATTTTTACTAAGAGTTAAGAATCTAGTGACGTAGTGGCTATTTATGTACATTTATAAAAATGAATATCTATTTCCTTGGTCATCGCATCACGCGTGAACGGATGGAACGATTTTGCTAATTATTTTTTGTTCTGTTTATTATCGTCAGGGGAAGGTTCTTATGAAATAATAAAATAAGAATGTTGAGCGCAACAATTCGAATTTAATATTCAAAGTTAAGATAGGACAACGTCTGTCGGGTCAGCTAGTTCACGGGAAATATTCACTAACATTGTAGCCATTTATAATACTTTTATATTAAATCAGTTAATGCGCATTTTACGCAGACGGCTTTAACAGTTAGACCTCATGTAACGCGAAAATGTCAACATTGCCACGTTAAACTTGACGTTTATTTGTGTGCAAACATTTTGCCGAGCAACTGTACCAACTCGAGTTATGTACGAAATTACATCGACATTTTGCGCAAGTTCGTTGAATGTTAATTTAATTGACACGGTGTTAGTTTAGTTAAACGTATTTAGTTTCAAGATCATATTACCGACCAATTTATTGTGATGAAGAAGATAATGAGTTGATCACAAAGTTTCAATTCCTTAACCTGTGTGTTATTTTAATCGTCACTTAATTAACGATTTAAAGTTCCGATTAAACGTTACCTACGTATCCAGTTTAAAAAATAAAGATGAGATAACTAAAATATATACTTATTTAGTATGTAGCACGTCTTTATAAAAATATTTAGCATAATCCCGCCATTCCAATGCGAAAAACATTAATTTCTTAATCGCAAGGCATCGTGTTCGTGTTTTACTAAAAATGAGAAATATTGTTAAAATATTCACAGACAACTCGAGTCGTCATAATAAAAAAAATCTCACGATCTCATAAATACGTAATGTGAGATAATAATCTCGATTTATTGCGTTCTGACGCGACTTAAAGTCGGCCATTACGCCGCTGTTAATGGCTTTCTATTGCTTTCCACTTCCACTCATTATTTCATGGCTAGCGGTCACTGGCATATCGCATTCAGCCGGCACAGATAATTAATTGTATTGTGAGGGGGAGAGCGGTAATGCGTTTTGTTTTTTCTTTTCAATAAATGAAGTACCTACTTAAGTCTTGACAAAATACAGTGTTTATGGTATAGGCTTGTTACTAAAGTAAACCTATGTCCACTTTTTTAAGAATGATAGGAAACGCTAGTTGTGTTATGTTTTTACATCCTACTAATATTATAAATGTGAAAGTTTGTGAGTGTGGATGTATGTATGTATGTATGTATGTTTGTTACTCCTTCACGCAAAAACTACTGAACGGATTTGGATGAAATTTGGAACACAGATAGTTTATAACCGGGATTAACATATAGGATTTTTTTTTACGTTAAATACTACGCGGACGAAGTCCGTGGGCACAGCTAGTCTCATATACTTATTTAAGTGTGAAACTTAAGTGCTTGCATGTATATTAAAATAAAGCTGATAATTACCTACATTATCCAAAGTTACGAAGGTTATAAAAGGAAAAATAAATTAAGCATTAATGTATTATAATTTAAAGATGAAGATACCGCTATTGACTAACTCCAGCGTATGTAATTAAATTGCGACTTGCGTGTCCATGCATTTCTAGTGTTCATTTTATGGGTAATTTATTTTTAAACGCATGTAACCCTTTAGGTGCCGAACAAAAAGGGTTTTTAACCATTCAACTCGTACAGCAGTTAACATATGCGTCCGCGGTGGAAGTGTAATTGACAAGAGAACGAGTCGGCGTTGTCGCGAGAGAGATAAAACAGTTTTTAATGGTTATTTATGCGCGCGCGCCGCTCGCATCGGCAATACTCTAAAAGGCACGAGTTGAATTAAATACTTGTCGATGCCGCCGACCTTTATTTTAATCGATTATAAGCGAGGAAACGTTCAGAATTTGCTTTACTGCAATTTGAGTTTCGTTTTTTTATAAGTAAACCGGAATTATGACAGCAGGCCCGCCATATTATACGTTTTTAAATGAATGCTTTTATCCATTTAATATTATGGTAGATTGATATCCATTATTAAAAGAAAATTCCGGTTTATTTTAAATAAATTGATTTAACTTAGGTTGGAATGGAGGCTAATATGAATGAATGTTCTCATTAGATATTGTAATGGCTTGTAAAAGATTCAATCTCTTAATCGCTATATTAAGGCAGAGCGCCCACTGTATATTTTGCATACACCCATAAACATGGAATTGACTCCCGAATGGTCGTTTAAGTAAAATTATAAGATTATTGCTACTCATATTATTATTTTCTTATATTTACGCGAATACTACACATTGAAATAAAACTATTTTACGGATACATAAAAAAGTAAATAAAATAAACGCGATATAATCCGTAAAATAGTTATATTTCAATTATTGCTACTGTTATTGTTATTAATAATTTAATATTTGTTTCACTTTAATAACCGACGTTCCTTGTTCCTCCTAGCGTAAGTTAATAATAATACCTTTTTTTATTGCTGAGTCGTTGAACACGGCTATGTTATGGTTTAAAGAGTTTGAGAAATGGTTAGATAGTATACAATTTAATATCCATCGAAATTATACCAATTTATTTTCTTTATATGTTCTTACAATTATAAGTAGGTAGCTATTTACTTACCATAATCGTACATTTTCATAATTAATTCACACCGCATGTCGAACCGATTATATCGATACAAATCGATAACGATCCGAGTGCGTATCGTATTCGAAATACAAGTTCCAATAATTTTCACATCGATATCAGATAGGGGCCGGCCCTCGTGGTATCTCTTAGATAAATTTATCAATCAATGTCATTACGCAGCAATGGTATCTAGAGATCATTAACTAAACGCTCTCTTACATAGAACTGCCGGCTGAATACAATCAATAGCCGGTGTTGCCAACGTTAATAAATAAAAAAGTAGGTTTTTATTTTCTTAAACCAGTTGCTAGATAATAACTTTATTTCAAATTAGTTTATTGTTTCATAAATTTATGATGGGAGGTGTAGATTAATGAATAATATCCACGAGAGAAATAAAATGATAAAATAATGCTAAGTACGTATTTCCATATTCCATTATTTTCGATATTCCTTAGTCTGCAATGAGCTCTATTTAAAAGGTGTATTTTATTTCTAATAAGATTCCTTCCTAACGTGAACCAGTTTTCATGAAACCTTGTTGAGCCATGCTGCCGCACAATTCATAAACGCAGTAAGTACCACTTACTTACATGTTCTTTACTGCGTTTATAAATTGCGCGGCAGCATGGGACTCGCTTATCGAAATAGACAAGTATGATTTATTTTAATCAATTATACCTAAAGTCAAGTACCAATTTTGTCTGCTATAAACTACGATAGCTGGCAACACTGACAGCAATAAAATAATGAGCCGTCTCAGGCGCAGCTCGGAGCGTGTCGAATGGGCCGGGATCGAACCCGGAATCCGTCTAATTGGGCAGCATTCCTCGCGCCTCCCGCCATGCCTCGCGCCATGCCTCGCCTTGCTCTCGACTGACATGACTGTGCCATTTTTCGGAAACAATTTTCTAGGATTGTGTTCTTCGAAGTTTGCTATAGAATGTGGATTTGATGACGTGACCTGACTGGCTGTGGGCAATGATTATGACGTCATTTATACAACCATTGTAGCCTTTTCGTGGACTACACTAAACACTTAAAAGTTTCAAAATAAGTTACTTTTTCTACAGAGTTATGCGTAAGTAGTTTCCGTCAGAATATATAGAAAATTTGTTAGTTGGTATTTTGTTTTGGGGCTAGGCCTGCCACGCATTCCTACCACTGTTACACCTATAAGCCAGGATCGGCAACGAATAGCTTTGACAACGATGACGTCGAAGTTTGACCCTTGGCAAGTCCCAGGGAAAGCTACTAATAGTCTTGGAACTCGATGTAAAGAATTGGAAGACAATTAACAAATAGTTGTTATCTATTGCATTTTAACCACCACTAATACAAGTAATGAAAAAAAAACAATGCGTAACGCACATCAGTGTATCATCTATCTCTACACTAACAAAAAAATATCGATGTTGCATCGAGTCGAGATCGCATCGGGTCGACGCACGGAGACGCAATAAAATGAAACGAAATAAACTGCGCGCGCGCATCGTGCGGTAATCGCGCGCCTTTGATCTCGCCGCGGCTTCCCCCCCCACGCACCGCCTCGCCCCGCCGCGCCCGCGCCTCGCCTCTCAACGACGACTTTATTGCAAGTAATTTGTGATTGTTAACGGTGTAATTAAAGCGTAATTAAAATAACTCCTAAATATTGTTGATGGCCGAGATGGCTATGAGAAGTGTTCGACCTTTTGATAGTCGAGAAAAAATGTTATGGCCGACGGATTCACAGGGCGGGAGCGGTCCGTTGCCTTCTTAATTGTAACTACCAATTTTATAATTAGGTGTATAACCTCCGTCATATATTTTGTAAAAAAATTAAATCGATTTTTGAATGTATCCAGAGGCCTCTTATTATTTCATCTGAAGGAACGGCAGCGCTTCTGCCAAGCCTAGTCAATAGGTGCTGCAGTAAATTTGTCCAGAGCGATACGGCCGTTTTTTTATTTCTCCTTGTAACATCGGCCAACTCTATAATAAATTTTTATGTACAAATACTTAATAACAGCTTAAGGTTTAAAGGCACGCCATTACCGATCGCATTTAATTACTGTTACAATGTTTTACTATATTCATACTATGTTACACAAGTTCACGTCTGGGCATGGCATGAGCGTTGTGAAGCCATGGCCCGCGGCGCGCGGCGCCTGCGGAGCTAAAACGGCAAAAACGAACCGAAGAACTCACAAATTGGTGCCCCTAATTACCCCAGGTAGGCGGCCCGCTCAAAGTGCCGCAGTTTTGTTATCATAAAAAGTGCTAAGTTATTCATAAACAGGTTTCGCACCAATAAATATGATTCCGAGGTCCATCGCACAAAAATAAATTGAGATTTAACTTCACATTTTAAAGAAATAAAGCAAAAAAATCTCCATTAAGGTTTTTTGTTGGAATTAATTGACTAATATTTCTATAATAAAACTTGGTTCGGTGACGTTAATGCGGACACAAACTTTGATCAATAGCCAAATTATAAAACAGAAATGAAAATATAGTCTTGGCTATCATTAAAACATAGATAAGATCGTCAAAATCGATCCCGGCGAAGCGGAAGACGAAAATAACTAGTATAACAATAACGAAACCGTCAGAAACTTTCTTTCATCCGTGAAACACGCGGCCTTTGTGCCCCGGCATTATCTCGAATACCTGCGCTAATGATAGGGTGCCGCTTCAAAGAATCATCCCGAGGACTTCTCAATAACACCTTAGCAGCTGTACCTGGCCCGTATTAACGTGGATCTTTTTAACAATGCGCTGTAAAGGCGCCGGCCGATGTAGGGAAATGGGTTATCATACTAGTACGCAACGACGCAACTCATTATCTACCTTTTAAACGCTTTATTGTTTTATTGCGATCGAGATACGCAACGTTCCGAAAATAATACAATATAAGAATATTGTTAACAACAAAACTCATTGTTATCGCGGTTACTTTAAAATGAGTAAAAAAATGCTTTCGACTCAGGAATTTGTATTTCAGTTTATCGCTAATTGATTTATTCTATTATATCTCATCCTGGCAAGAACGGTATTGTTTTAAAGTAAATTGAGAACGAATCGCAACAGTACAATAACCATAGACCACATGCAGCCCGAGTATGTATACAGTGAAAACAGTATGTTAGCCGAGCGCGGCGTTAATAGCCAGAGGCAAAGGTGTGGGTGCCTTAACATTGGCTCATTACCACCTTCCCGAGAGCTAAAAGCCGGTCTTTGTTGGCCTCAGTCGTCTGTTTGCACTGGATTTAGAATTTGAAACTATAAAAAAATGTAGAGGAAATGTATATTTGTTGATGTGAAACGTAAAATTGTTTGTAGAACCCATTTAGATGAGGGTGTTTTATCTCTCCATCTGAATGATTTAGATTTTTAAACAAACGCTCTCGTAGAATTACGTTGCCAACTAGCCGGTGCGAACGCAACAAATCATCGGTCCAGAAATGTGACTTTAATTGCCCAATCTAAAGGTGAACGGCCGGCGCGGGCGCCGCGCGGAGATGTGCCGCATCAGATGTAACTCTTCGTGAATGGACCAGCCCACGGGCGCCGCGCACAGATCCGGCTGATAAACCAACCTATGTAGACTTCAGTGAATTCTGGAAACATGTTATACTTTTTCTAATAAACCCACTGTGGTATTATGAACCTAAACAGTTAGAGAATTGAACCCATTATGGAAGGCTATAAAACGCGTCGAGCGGAGATTTCTTGTGCGATTGTAATAACTGTTGCGAGTCGTGATTTTTTTGAGAAAACGGAATAGGAAACGTTAGGTAAACGTGACCGTCTTAAAAGGAATAATGCGGTAAATAAAACTGGAGGGACACGTGAATACGTTAATGAGTTCGGAATTAATGGCGGTGATCTCAAGAATTTTCAATTAAAGAAACACGCTAATGCGGGCCGATAAAACTGTCTAAAACTCATTACTGGTATAAGAGCTCTGATAGCGAGCGTCCGATCCAACCCGCGATTATCACCACTAATTAGACTATTAATAGAGCACTTAATTAGACACAATTTAAAATCGATTTTCCAGAAACGTTTCATTACCTCCCTGAGCGGTTTCACGTCGACCCAAAGCATAAGTGATTTTAGCAGAAAATAATAGGGCGAAAAAATATTAAACGACTCGTCTCGCTATCGATGGCAAATTTCATATACAACTAAAGATATAGGAGATATATCGAATTTTAAAGCGATGCCGCCGATAATGTGGCATTAACCGATACACATCGGCACTTAAGGCAAAGATAGCCGCGATTCGATAAGGGATATAAATAAAAATAAATGGTTGCTCTTGGGTTATAACGTTATAAAGATATCGCTATCAACGAGCGCGATAGTGCACGCATGAAAGTGCCGGTAGTGTGTTTATTGATTTAATGCTGACACACTAACGTTATTAATCCCGCGTTATTTGCAATATTTACAATGTTGAAAGCGGCATTACTGGAAGTACGTTCATCGTGAATTACTTTATCAGCCTCAGCATCGCCATCATTTACACTAGCTTTAAATGCGGCAAGTGTAACTGGTTCGCGGTGTTCTCGCGAGACTGGCATGGATACGAGATCGCGCCGATTTGGCCCGTTTGATGTGCCGCGTGATAAGCGGCAGCTATTTGTTGTCAGTTATCGCTCACGTCTCGCCCGCCGCCCACACTTTAATATTTATCACGTAAACAATGTCGAACGCTTTATTTGGTACGAGAATTAGATTATCAATTTTTATGATTATTTCTCAAACTGGCATTTCAAGTTGTTATTCCGAAAATATTGCAATAAAGTTTATAAAGATGTTATCTCTTGGGCGGAGATGCAAAGAGCTCTTAAATGTTTTGAATCAGTTGATGATATGATTTATTGGAAATATCCATTAAAAAAATAATATTCCCGTGAGAAAGAAGGTGGTACAAGGGAATTGACGGACACCCTTCACTTAGTAGACAATAGGGTAGAAGCAATGACGCACCCCTCGCGAACAGTGTATGTTACAAGACCAATATCAGTTTCACGAACCATGAAATCTATTCAACTATGAATCGTAAAACTACCGTTGCTGACAATGGGGCGGCTCAAATGTAAGATATGGAACCACATAAAGTTTGAAATATTGCCCCTGGCCTGGCGGACAGGGGTGTTAAAATTGTTTCGCCGCATGCTGCCTTTGAAAACTTTTTATACAATTTTTACTTTTACATTTAACACTTACCTGAGTTTTTTGTTTTTATTCTCTTTAACGAGTTACGTATCTAATGTCTTCTTCGAAAAGTGAATTAGAAAATCGTTGCAGAATTCTTGCTACGTCTATCGTTTGTACGGTCATTGCAATAATTGTTAACATTATTTACAAGATGTTTCATTTTAAATTGTTAGTCTGCAGTTATTTTATTACACAATTTGTCAAAATCTACACGGCTATCATCATGAAATCTTAGGTCCTCACTTAGGTTTGTAAATTTTAGTTTAGTAATTTTAAACTTACAGCTTCCTCGGCTTCCTTTTGATCTTTGTGGCCCATCAGGTTGGGCATGGCAGTGAAGTTGTATCCCAAATCCTGGCATAACGGCAGTTTAATCCTCTCGCATTTCCCACCATCACCCTCTTCCTGGTCAGCAGCTACCAGCCATACTCCCAGGAGTAAAACACAAAAAATCCGGGCCATAGTTATTCACAATTATAATAAAACACTAGTGTATCATGTCATATTATACAATTCAGTCACAAAATCACTGTTTGTAAACACTCGAAGAGATTCGTAAACATAATTCAAAATATATTCGAGCGAACGTCCTCTCCCGCCTGTAGTTCGACGCAGACTGATTCAAATTTCGAACGCGGCGCGGCGTTTCAATTCAAAGGCAAAGGAACGAAACCGGTCGGCCGGTGCGTTCAGAAACATGCATATGTTTCGATAAAAGGTCTGAACGCATGGACAGGGCATTAAGATGAAAAGGAAAAAAAACGAAAAGGGCCTAATTCGTGTACGGCTCACTGCAATCAGTGGAAGTAATTTTAGCCGTCCCTCTCTACGATTCGGGCCGGAAAGGGACGGAGGGAACAATGTAGAACGGATAAAATTAAGTGTATCTACCCATGAGGTTGGATTTTATTTTACGAAATTGCTGCAATAAAAGTGTTGGGTAATTGAGAGGTTCAAAATTTTTATTACGGAGATTCGACGTTACATGGCTTTGTGGCCATCTCCTTCGTAGTTCCCACGTCAGCCGCTGTAGAAAAATTACACATTCAAAAGTTACCTACCTACCTTGCAAATATAAAACGAACCACATTCGGATAAAAACCTGCAATACCAAACAAGGAAGCAATCGTTAATTCTGACTTGGCTGGAGCACTGCCATGCGCAAATTGACAATACCATCTCAGTTTATCTTCAAGCGTTTCGGTCGCTTTGCTAATAAACGCAAATTATTAAATGTGTCGAATAAATCAAATCTGCTATATCCGCTAAGCGGCTTAAATTGACCAATAAACCTGCCAGTTGTTGCGTAATCAATGACAAATTATGTCTAGAGTTACACAACTTGAAATAAATGGATATTTTATTCGATTGAATTGATTTTAATTATAGACATGAATCAATATTATTTGCCGACAGTGAAGGGGTTCAGAGACTCGAGTTTCAGCGATCTGTGACAAATTTGCTCTATCTAGAAATCATGGCCTTAGACTCTACCAATCCTTTTAATTAATCCATAATGATAACATACATCAAATATTCTATACAAAAAACCACGAGTAATTAATATGAATAATGTTATTATCTATCAAGTATGCAAAACATAGAGAATACTTGAACGAATACTAGACTAGGGCAAGATTGAGAGGGCGTCATGTAGAGTCATAATGATGATTCAATGTAGTTCAAGTCTCCTGAAGCATGAAAGAGACAGCCAAAAGCTCTCATGCTTTTATCTTTCAGGCCGGCCGGCATCCCGAACAGAATACACAATTAGGTCCCTTCATTACATCACTCCAATAACACCTTTGATACTTTCAACCTTCACGCCTTAAAACCAACTCTACGTTGTTGATATACCATTCAAAATCGAAAAGCAAATATCGTCCGATTTGACTTGGTCTTCGTATCTAACAGAAACTGTTTGATATTGAAAGACGTGGAGGGTTACAGTTTCTTTGGTGGGTTGGTATGAATAGTTGCATTGTGCGAGTGGGACGGGGCGAGCTGGAGTCAAAGGTGCCGCCAGCGCGGTGCGCGTACGCGGCCGGACGCCAGCGGAATGCCTAATTAAGGACGCATGCGTGGACTGTGGGTGAGATACGCGGCGCGAGTGCGTGCGACCAGCGGGGAAGACACACAGAACGATCCTGGACCCACTTTAAAATAGGTAAAAAAACGAAAAAACTGAATTTGTTTATAAGGTCAACTGCAGATATCTGTGTTTCATAACTTTAAATTGAAAATTTCAAAAACCCCCGTTGCGAAGACTTAAACTACAAAGGTGCTGATAATTTTCAAACGGCTGAACCGATGTTCATGAAATTTTGCTAAGATAACTCTAATAATACCTTTCTATAAAAAACAAAGTTAAAATCGGTTCATCTGTTTGGGCACTATGATGCCACAGACAGACACACTGATACACATGTTAAACTTATAACAACCCTTCTTTTTTCGTCGGGGGTTTAAAAATACTAATGGGATATTATCATCACTAGTTCACTAGTGCAGTACAGATCCCATACCTGTTTTCGCATTGACAGAATAATGTTCTCCAGCTACGATAGACTATGGCTGCCGGCGTTGGCATCTGTTAATGAATATAGTATATTACCTATTAAGGATAGTGCTCTAATCTGTATAAATAAAAATGAATCTCTATTTCCTTGGTCATCGCATCACGCTTGAACGTATGGAGCGATTTCGCAAAATTTTTTTTTGTGTTTATTATTGTCAGGAAAAGTTTCTTATTAAAGAAAAAAATAAAAAAGTTGAGCGAAACAATTTGAATTCAATATTCAACGTTAAGACAGGACAACGTCTGTCGGCCACTCAGAGGCGGACTAGCAGTCTTGACTGCCCTAGGCCGTGTAATACAAGCGACCCTCTTCTCACCTATCGTTTACTGAGACATACAATGTGAATTTTACTGCTTTGCCAACTTTCCATCATAATTCAAATCCACTTTCAGTGAGACTCTACCCAGCCTACATACACTCCGGAATCGTAATTAAAACGTCAGATATGGCGGCGGTGCGCGCGCGCAGCCGTGCCGCCGCTATCGACGCAATGCAAATAGCGATTGTTCGCCGCAGGAAGACAGCGATCATTAATCGAATATTAATATCGAGTTGATAATATCAAAACAATGCCGTATACTTACGTAAAGGAGCCGACGTGGAGGATGCCTGAAATTCGTTTGCGAGACCCATACCAAATAAAGCACCTGCTATACCCCGCGCCAAAATGGTTGAATACGTGTGTTACCTATCTACAGGGTGTTTCAAAAGCGGGACATAATACATACACGTATTATATACATGAGTATCGAACAAATGACAAATACAAAAAAGGCCTCACTCCTAATGCAAAATTTGTGTCAAATTTTTAAAATTGTGTAATTTATTGTCTGTATTTAATAAATATCACTTATTAAGCAATTACATGTTAGGTCCTTTCTTCAATGATTAAACTTCATCAGTTTTATTTATACTTTTACCTTTCTTTTAGAATAAGTGTTATATAATATGATTAATGTTCATAAGTATGTCTGACTAAAACGAGTCCCAGCCTCATAATGCCTATCATGCCTATCAAGCCTATCATGTTTATTATAACAATTTCTAAAAACTAGCTTACGATCAACCAAACCAGAACCATTTCTCATACGTTGCCGATCTGAACGGAAGTGGGACAGAAAAAAGGGGAAGGAAGATGCGGAAGTTGGGCTTCCGGCTCTCTCACTGATCGTACGAAACGCATCTATAATAGCCACTTTACGCTGACCCCGGTCGGGCCAGGCCGCGTATATGAGCTGTGTGTAGTCAATTAGCTCTACCACCGTAATGTTCTTCGAACGTTGTCCCTGCACCGAGCGCGTTGAAATCTTTTCATTGGAACTATAAAATTGTTAACCCCAATAATAATGCCGTTACAATTACCACGTGATGTTTTAATTATGAATTCAATGTAGTAGTTCAACTAAAGTCGTTACAATCTTCCATTGAATAAATAAAAAAATTAATATCGCCAGACTGACACACACTTACACACACACACACACAAACTATTCAACGCTTGTACTATTGGTACCGTACAATGGACTGGGGGCGATCTCAGTGACACCCAGAACAAGGAAAATTACGCAAAGGCCATTTCCGAAATTTTCCCCGGCGGGAATCGAACCCGCATCCACCGAGCGGCCTAAACTCGTCGGAAGTTTAATGAAGTTTATTACGGATTCTTTATTTGATGGGAAGGGAGGAGCAGTCCTGCTTCCGGCTCTCTCAGTCCTCATACGAAACGTAGCTGTGATTACTACATTACACCAATCTTCAAGCCAGCTATTGTATGAGTACCTATAGTCAGTTGCCTATAGCTAGGCTCTGCCACCGAAAAATTATAGAATGGTTTATATGGAATGGAACACCTTGCCGGCGTCTTTGTTCCCGGTTGACTATAACCTGGATGTTTTCAAGTCGAGAGTGAACAGGTACCTTCTAGGCAAGTATGCACCACCGCAGACCACATCGTCACTTACCATCAGGTGAGATTGTGGTCAAATACTTGCCTATATCGAAAATATATATATATATATTTTTCGGCGCTTCATATTCTCTTCATATATCTGCGAGCAGTTTTTCTTCGTGTGTCTAATACAAGAAATTGTCCAACTGTGCATGTCAGGCCGTAAAACTGTAGTATAATTATAACTGAAATTGAAAATTAAAAAAAAACCCCTAACGACGACTTTTTAAACTACAAAGGAGTCGATAATTTTCAAATGGCTGTACCGATTTTCATGAAACATAGCTAAGAAACCTCTCGATCAGAATACCTTTCCACAAAAAAACAATAATTAAATAGGTTCATCCACTTAGGCGATACGATGCCACAGACAGACACACAGATATACATTTTTCGTCGGGGGTTAAAAAATAGGTTGGACAAGGTAAAAGTCAAACAACAATAAAAACACATACCTAATGTGAGAAATTAATAATACTAGCAAAATCGCAAAAACTTCAATCAACGTCTGCGTCCTAAAATCGGCGATGCGGCTTTTCTCGGTGTCATTAGGCCGCGCCGCAACTGGGCCCAAAAAGCCGCATCGGCGAGGCCGGCCGCCGCAATTACCGCGCGGCTAGCGCGACGCGGGGTCGCAGACACAATTAAATGAATTTGCCGAGCTGAAGCAAAAACTGCAGCCGCTGAATGTGCGGTGACCATGCTGTGGGGGTGCTTCGGAACTTACCGATGAAGGATAAATCGGCCCCACCAAAGATTCATAATTAATAATTTTAGCCCTTTTGACGTCCCACTCCTGGGCACGGGCCTCCCCTCAACGCGAGGGGGATTCAGGCCATAATCCACCACGCTAGCCCAGTGCGGGTTGGCGGATTTCACATGTCTTTCGAAAATTGGTTAAATCTTCTAAGACATGCAGGTTTCCTCACGATGTTTTCCTTCACCGTAAGCAAGTGATAGTCATATAGAAATTATGGTTCGCACATAGATTTCGAAAAATCCAGAGGTTTGAGCCGGGGTTTGAACCTGAAACCTGGTAGCCCGCAAGACGCGTGCTTAACCAATCGGCTATCACTGCTATTGATAATTAATGAATTGATGTCAAGTCTGGGAGTGACCTAGAGAACGCGTTAGACACGTCTTTTTGTACTGGGATGATGTTAGGATGACATTTCCAAGATCGCTCTCAAACTTGAGATCGGTTTATTAATACGGGCCTAAAACATGTATGTCGTCGTGAGTGTCATGACTCTTTCATGTGCTTTGTCTTTCTCACTCATCGTTCAAAACGCAGCTATAAGTAATAGTAACTTTACACCGATCTTCGTGAGAGGGATCTTCTTGTAAGAGGTTGGTACTATTAGTTAATAATCAATACTATAGCTATACACAGGTTGAAACAGAAAGGGCATACTGTTTTTTCAAAACTTAACTTTGTAATTCTAAAACTAGTTCAACTGTCCCACAAAGCCGATAGTGTTAGATTTACAAAGTTAGGTTGCAAAAAAAATTGTATACCCTTTTTGTTTCACCTAGTATAGCCTATTATCACTTGTATAAGGCGTTATATGGAAAATATAAAGGTCCCTGGTTCAATCTCGGGTAACGGCGAATAGCAATTTTGTTACTTGCAAAATATTTGCTAGATTATAATGACACCATACAACCCGACTTGTTTTGAGACGTTTTCGTTTCTAGCATCAACATTTGCTCCCGTAAATTAAATCTATTTCCAAGTCAAGTCCCAGGACAGTCCCTCTATGTCACAACTCCATGGTCATTCCCTCACTGTTGGTGTAATTTGAGCGGAATGCTGGTGTTGAGCGTCGTGACGTAAAAACTATGACGACGCTCGAGCAGTCGCGTCGCGACCGACTCGCGCGCCGCAAAAACCCCACTCCAAGTGAAATTTCGACTTCGCTCCATGGTGTATGATTTCAGAATATATTTTTGTACATAACTTGTTAAATTGTCTTCGAAGTAATGCTTACGGTAGAGCCCCGGTGTGACCATTCAAAGATATCTATAATATTTGCCAAATGTATAGTTTGTATGCAAATAGCCAGGAATATTAAATGTGCTGACAGCTCATCTAGCGTCATCATAGGAATTAAACTACAAAGAGAATAATTGTACCTCTGACACAAACAAAACAGTGCCGCCAAGGCACGCCCGAAAGAAGCGAAGCTTTATAGTAAAAAGCAGACGGCGTCGCAGCTGCAACTCTGTATTCCTATTCCTATATATAATCGCGTAACGCCACTGACGCTTAGCACGGATAGAGTGACCGCGCGGCGAGCGTCCCGAACGTCCGTATAGAAGCTTCGCTTCAAAATAAAACACGCAAATTTTAAGTAAACTATCTAATATAGTTGACTGACATTCGTAATTATATCTATGTCCAAAGAGGTTGTAGGTATATGGCCCAGTAATAAAAAGTCCCTCGATGCTTTAATTTACAATCGTCCCATGTAAGGCTGCGAGCTTTTTGCTACTGTGGTCAAATATCCCTTTTAATCTCTTTCATTGATTGTTCACAAAGTTGTTAGAGTTCCGTAGAACTAAGCTAACAGAAACAAAATTGCGAGACATCTTGAGGTTTACACATGACAGCTCCACATGATCACGACCAGACTGTTAAGCACGAAACATAACAAAGAAACATATCCAAGCATTTGTATGTAGAGCATACCAAACAATTAATCAAATAATTTATTTGTCAACCATTTGTACTTTAATTTAAGTTTCAGTAAGTACCTAGTTACATTCGGCACAATATACCTCATGATTGGTAGAGCCAATCAGCAGGGTCGATCTGGCGACACGTCGATTGGTAGGGACACTAGCGAACGGCTCTACAGATCGTGAGTCATATCGTGCAGTCTGAAAACTACTTTAGCCAAGACTTATTGACAAGACTGTGATACTACATAAACACACCGGCCTTTTGAAGTCTGCGCTTCATAGGCTACGACTTTAATAAAGGTTTTAAAATATTTTTCTTGTACAGAACCTCTAACATTTCTCTTAAGCTCTTGCTTAACATAATTCTTAAACTGAATTATCGTGAACTGTGTCGCACTAGGTGCATGTGCGAGTAATTGTGCGAAATGAAGCTATTTTCTGTTATTAGCTGACGGTATGTGAACGTTTTGCACTTTCATGAGGCGTTTTCTTTTTGCTTATTTCCCTTACTTGGCGTGTTGAAGTTGTAAGACAATTTTCATGAATTTCGATTAAGTGCCGCGTGAGTTTTTATGTTGGAACACAAATAGTAAAGACATATGGGATACCGCAAGGTGGATAGCGGTCTATCTTTAAGAGTTGCCTTATAAAGCGTTTATCCTTCAAGGGAAACTGGAGGTTTCAGAGAACCTTGGCCCAAAAGAGACTGAGCTTTCCGTCCTTTGTATAATTTTTGTAAAAAAGTTAAAGATATTAAAAAAAATTGTTCACAAATTTTCTATTGACAAGTGGATTCGAATAAAACCTAGAATACACATTAAGAACCGACTAGTGACTAAAGAAGTCAGCCAACAATAAGTACTTACATGAAATAGTGCTTCATCCATTTTCACACAGTATTTCTGGAAATCTTACTGACAATCTTGCAGAAACAAAAAGCTGTAGCGCACTATTTAGGAAACGGCGCGGCGCTCCGCTCGTTCGGTGTGACGTGTGACTGACGTCACGGGGCGCTAGTGGGTGTTAATGCGGCCCCCTGCTGTGATGCGCACGCGCAGCCTGTGGAGCCACATGATTTATCGACTAGCGATTAGCATTTGTTATTGCAATGTAAAAATAATAAGGAATAAATCGCATTTTTCGAACAGTCATTATTAATTATTGATTTCAGTTTTCATCAAATAGCTAATAAGCTTGTTTGATATCTTAGTAAGACCAAGGTGTCCATTTAAAAACACCCCTATATCTTGTCTCGAGCGGCTACCTATAACTTTACATACTTTGAGAGCAATACTGAAATGCTACGGCATGAAACGTCATTGTTATCTGTATTTTAATGGCGTTATTCGTTATGGTACTAACAGACTTCTAAACACAGAGTTTTTGGAAGTTTAAATTAATTAGGTGAACTGAAAGTAAAGCCTCGTCTCCACAGACGGTGTTCCGTCCGTGATCTCTGCTCCCGTTCGTGTTCAAGACCTTATTTTGTAATTCAAATTATGTTACACGCACCACGGCGAAGTTAATATGGCCAGATTCAAAAGCATCAAATTCCGGAATTTACTGGTATGAGACAGCGCTAAAGAAGGCAGATTAGTTTTTAAATGTTATAAAGAAGTAGGTAAGGTTTAACTTTGCGAGAATACGCGATCGCCATTCCACTTGCATTACGTACTTAGGATTTTTTTTTTAGTTGCGACTAAAATACTCATTGCTCAGGCTCATACTCATAATTCATGTGAAGGCGTCTGTCCAATATGACGACACATTAGGGTTTTCGTCATATAATCCAACCATAAGTTAATCCTGAGGTTCGAAATGGCATTTTAATAATAGTTCGCTGATAAAAGGTTGAAATAATGAGCAACAATTACTTCAAAAGGTTGCTTAGCCATACCTGCATTCGCTAAGCAGCCATTGCTGACAAGTCTCAAGAAAATTGTCGTATTTGGAGTCACCATACGATGTGTATGCGGGGCGGTAAGGCGTGAGCGTGACGCGGCCGGTGGCGAGGCCCGGGGCCCGCGGCGGCGCCCCGTGACAATGTGACGACGCACTGCATTATTCATGCCGACGGGAGCCTGTTTGACAGAATCTCGCCTTTGTTACATAATACAAAACACAGATTTGTTGTTCACATACATAGATCACGAGTTTGACCGTGACTTTACATGATCCGAGTACCATTTACCGGCTCGGTGCTGTGTACCGTGTGATAAAAGATCGTGTAAATGTGTTCGATGAAGTTTTTAATATTTTTGAAGAATATTAGCAATGTGAGACGTCATTACTAGAGGTCCCGTGAGGCACTTCCCGTTTCCATTTACTTCTCACTCCTCCTATTCTTTATTTTGATAAAACTCTGTGTCATCGTTGGAGATCATAGTCGATCCTCGGCTTACAGGAGTAATGGTATGAAAGTGCATAGCGCCCATTTCCCAAAAAAATAATACATTGAGAGACATAAAATAATACAATCAGAGTCAGTCCATAAAAATGAAGCCCTGTTTTAGCTCACGGATAACCTAGAAAGACAACAATCTCACGAAGCATTTAAAGATATCTTTGTCGGGATCGGACCTCCGCTATCGTAGAACCGGACTTGAATACGTAGGCACAGAAATCACACAAAATGTGACTCTACCACTTTGGAATAAAGTTTACATTGATATAAAAACATGTTGTACAATATTGTCATGCTAAATACCACGGGTTTAACAACAAAAGGCGGTTTCTGAACAGACAATGTTTCTCAAGTGTGAAATTCGTCGGGGCACTTAAAAGCTCTACGAGAATAAAATATATTGTGGGAATGGAAGTAAACTTTTCCAATACCTTCGCGAAGTGAAAATCATGTACTTAATAAGTTGCCTTAGAATGATGCTATTCTGAAATTAGTACTAATAATATGTTTTCAGGCCGCTTTTGAAGACTTTAGCAACGTAGCTACAGGTATTAGATCTCTACCAGTAGTTCGATCATATGTTTTTACTGCGGCCACAGCACAGATAGATTGAAAGAACTAGTGATGGAACATTTCACAGGTTTCATATGAAAAATCATATTATATATGGTTTTCATAAGTAGCACCTGTAGAAACTGTTAAAAATCATTGCAATTAAATCGCAAAGCGTTCGGTTCCGTTCCGGCTTTCATGATAAATCATCGACCAGGGACGCCATAGGATTAAGTGACATAGTGAAAATTTACCATGACTAAAATCATTGACTGTGAAAAATCACGGGTGAGATAACAGTGAATGAAAATAATAATTTCATGTAATCAAAATGAATTTGAACCCCCCTCGTGTTGAGGGGAGGCCCGTGCCCAGGAGTGGGACGTCAAAAGGGCTAAAATTATTAATTATTATTAAAATGAATTTAAGGTATCAATCATTGCCATGCCTATACTCTACGATACTAAAAGAGTTATGTTGTTTTCTGAAGAATTGGTCTCCACACATATGCAGTTAGTAAAACTGGAAATATAATACTTTTTATTCTCATTTTATAGCGAGCTTCCGTTAGACACTACAGTCTATTAATAAGCAACTCATCAAAAAGACAGCCCTCTCGAGTTTCAATCTTCAGAAACCCTTTTAACACTTCCGCCATTAAACTCTGCAATAAACTACTAAAAAAACGGTGACAAGAAGTTAAAGACAAACCAACAGAAAAATCTGTACTTTAAATACAAGTGAAGACAGTTGAGATTTGTTTAACACTTTCAGGAACAAATAGATTCTTATTAATGTCGATTTTAAAACATAGATCTCAACTAATAAGGTTCATAATCGTGTGTGAGCTACATCAATGTATCCAGTAATAAACTTTTAACATGACAACACGAAATTAAGGAGTATTAAAACAACATATGTGAGACAATAGGCGGCGCGAACAAAGGGCGGCGGCGCGTTTGATGTCGGCGCTCCGGCGGCGGTTAATTTTACACCAGCCCCGGCCCACACCGGGGTGTGACTTGTACAAATTGTACAACGGTTTATTGTGCACCCTTTTAAGGTAATAAAACATTGTTTTTGTAACAATAGAGAGTTTTATAGAAGGCGTAGGCGCAATTCAAAAAAATATTTACTTCTAAAAAGGGTTTAGAAATAAATAGATAGACACTTAAAGGAATTAGAATACGCATGTTTTATTTCCGAAAACTGAAAGTAAAATTAAACGTTATTATCTGCGTGGGAAACCGATAATTTGATGCTCAAGTTACACTTTACTGAGGTAGAGATAGATAACTGGAAATATTTAAATGTGCCGATGTTCTTGACTATATGGTTAATTACTGCACTAATAACAGTATTCTAGTTATAACCACAGATAAAAATTTCATGTGGATTCAAAATGCGATATTATCTTTTTTAACTTGAAGAAATTTGAACTACGTAATTTGAACTTCCGCTAGCTCCTATTAACTTTAGTTCTATCATTAATAATGTAAGTGTTTACCACGTTCGGTAGAGCACTCTGCACGCACTCTATCGCGTCATATCACATCTTTGTTTTGGCGCGGCTATTACCGTTTCCTGCCCTAACTGCGCGGACGCACGCGATCACCCATCCGTGAAACCAACAACCGTTCTGACTCTACAATTTATGTAACGCTGCATAATAAACATGATGTGTAAATTTTTCGCGATTAAAAAATCTAATAGAATTATAGTCACGATTCTAATTTAAGTAGGTATATAAGAATAACAAAAAAAAAAAGAATAACAAAATTCTGTCTCTCTCACTCTTCAAACGATATGCCAATTTAATATCTACTTCACCCCGATCTTTTCTGAGACAGTGGTACTACCCCAATCAAACCAGCCTGTATATGAGCTGAAGTTAAATAGCTCCAGCTTGGCTCATCCACTGTAAAAAAAAAAAATCTGTGCCGTCTAGGGACGCCCGAAAGAAGCGAAGCTTTGCAGTAGATATTAGATATATTATATTAACGCGTTACGCGTTACGCTTTTCACCGTTTTAGTGCCGGGGTAGCGAGCGCCCCGAACGTCCGTAAAGAAGCTTCGCTTCAAAACAAAAAGGATGACTTTATTTCAAATTAAAATGCGTGAGTGTAAGTACAATTACAAACGTGCATTTAAAAGAGTCTATCAAACATTGCCTGTGTAGTTTGCGAGTTCAACGGAGCGTAGAGACCCCAAGATAAGTATATAGTGCATTCTAATTAAGTACTTTTATCACCTAATTATTCGTTTGCGTACGTACCGGCAGTAAATAAGTGAGTGTATACCGGCATATAATTACTATTATCACGTAGGTAATTAATTCGTTTCGTTACCATCTGAGTTATCAGCTTAATATGTATGATCCACTATTAAAACTCAACGCAATCTGGCCTAATGAATCCGTTAAATTGCTTAATTAAGGTTAAAAAGTAATTTCTATTCTTTTAATGGACGCTGCGTCTCACGGATTTAAAGTTCACACGAGTTTTAACTGCCGGATAAAGTGTAAATACCAACGTATCATATCGTATACGTATTCGTTTCTAATTTAGTTCAGTTTTGTAGTAGTTCCTCGAGGGTCAAACCTCGGCGCCATCGTTGGACACCATTGTTGATCTTGGCTTACAGGAGTAACAGTGGTTGCAGTGCAGCGGGACTAGGCGCATTAAAAAACGACCGGTCTAGGGAGACGCCCGAAAGAAGCGAAGCTTTATAGAATAAAGCGTAGGAACTAAGCGTTAAAAACAGCTACGGCTCGCGCGCCGCAGCTACCACTCTGTATACCTATATAGATACATGTCTTGTAACGCTACTGACGCTTAGCACGGATAGAGTGGCCGCGCGGCGAGCACCCCGAACGTACGTATAAAAGCTTCGCTAAAATAAGCATTCTATTAAAATTGAATGAAACTGTACCATTAAATTGTAACACTAAAAATGATTATGCAATAATTTATTGTTTAAATCCATTTGAAAATATTTTGAACTGTTGCATTGTACGGTTAACTGCAGTAACTTTTAACTCTTTGTTCCGAACTCTATTATTATTTGAGTGTATTGTTCATTCGGTACAGGCAAGAGTTATTTTAAAACAATTGCTGCTAATAAAGAGCCCAATGAGCCTATTGTGATTTGTGTATTCTGAAATTGGTTACTACGGTGAATATGTTACATAATATGTAGAGTATAAAATAAGTAAGTAGTTACATAAGTAATTTATGTACACGCACGTAGTACCTTAGAGTTCATCAGACATGTTTTAATACAGTTAAAATCCTTGAGTACGTATTCACGTATTACTTACTTACCACTGTATTAAATAAGTATAATTTCCTTTTGGACGAAGATCAAAATCAATAGATATTATATAAAATGTCTTTTTACGTCTAACTCAAGAAATTCGCAATTTACCCGCCAACTTTATAGGCATTCCTGTGCGCAGAGCGGCGTCTCAAACGGTTTAGTGTCCACCTATAAAGCTCCTCTCAATTAATACCCCCTTTTTATGGGGGGTATAGCTATGAGATGCGCGGGCGCACCGACGTGCGTGACAAATTGCAGCGTTTGAGAAAAACATTAACTATGGCTTAATTGCGCTTAATTGTGATTCCTATGGGAGTTGAATAACCACCATAAATTGATCTACCTCTCCCCCTCACTCTACCACTTTTAAGGTAATATAGGGTACAAGTTATGGTTTAAAAGGTCAACTTGAAGTGGTGGACGGTATGTAAGAATTTCAAATGGAAGAAACAACACTGTTTGTGGGAGAGTTTTTTGTGTAACTACAATTTATTTTAATGTGTTATGAAAATGTAAGTGAAGTATTTATGTACCTACTGTTGAATATGTCAACGAATTGCCCAAACATGTCCAAAATTAAATTGAGTAGGTTCCCCAGTCGTCATAGTTTGGGACCATACAAATAGGTCAGGATTGCCTAGCGGCATTGCTTTTTTTGTCATTATTTCGAAACGAGAGTGTTCTCTTTTCCGGAATAAGGAGATACTCTTTTATATTTTAAATAATTTGAACTCTGGAGCGATCTGGTTGAAAACATATAAACTGAAGTTACTTCCATAGATTATACTTAAAAGCAAGAAATTACCCAATAATATCTACCTATGAATCCTATGGTGTACCGTCCCTAATGCATTTAACTTATGCACGATTACTATTGATTAAAATGGTTCCATCCCTATAGATAGTGTCGTTAACTTTAATTTAATTTTGTGTTCGATCTGGGTGTGGTCCCACTGCAAGCGAGGATAATACAAGTTCGTAGTAGAAAATCTTCTATACCTATTTTATCGATAGTGTTCACCCGCGCAAAAGCATACAGCACCGAATAGAGCCATTTCCATTATACAAACTTTCTACTTAAATAATTGCTACACTATTGGTCATATTAATAAATCGATCTCAAGTCTGAGAGCGATCTTGAGTACGCTTTTGACATCTCATTTTATAGCGGTATTACATAAATTTGACATTTCCCAACTTATATCGCGGATTTCACTACAACATGAACGAGCCTAGATTTTGATATTTCACACATTTTGTTCGTTACATCGACTGTCTTATTGACTGGCATCGTGCCCACTGCCAAGTTGAACGAGTTCTCTTTCTAGAAAAAGAGCTATGACACTTCATAGCTTTTGTTCTAGAAAGATAACATAAGTAGATAGCTTTGTAGCTTTGTAGCTTGTATCTGTAACAATAACTCTCGTGGACTGCGCCCGCGCCTTCTGCGGTGAAACGAGTCGGCGTGAATTAAGTATGCAGCGTGGGTTGGCCGGCCGCGCCGAGGAGCCCGCCGCTAATGGCGCCCACAGATAAAGCGAGTAATTAACGAATCAATTCGATTATGTACTGCCTCGCCGGTCTGTGCCGCGCAGAGTCCAGGAGCTAGACGCCCAAAACTACAAAAGTCGTTTAATATTTTTACTTAATAGTCTTTGCTCATCCGTGGTGTCCCTGACTAACAAGAAAACATGTTAAATATGATATTCTGAAGGCTTTTGCCCACTTTTGTGGGTCCATATGTACCACGTGACCACCTCCTTTAGCTTAATAGTATTCGCCAAAATGTAATTAATCACTTAAAATTCCTCATTATTAGAAATGCTTGTTACATCCGTTAAGAAACGTGCCAATTGTTTGCCAGCCAGTAATATGACAAAAACATTTAATAAGCTTTTAATTGTTTTGCCGGAACATCATCAAGGTAATTGCGCGCCGAGCAGGGCCCACGGCGGCGAGCCCGATAATTGTTCTAATTAGAGCCTCGTAATTAGGGTCATTTAAAACGAAACACATTGTGAGGGACATTATTTTCGTAATGGTGGCAATGATGAGTATATTGGTATTTTGGTATCGGTGTTACATTGTAACTTTGGCCTCGATTTCAGGTCTGAGAGTGATCTTGGAAATTACAATCTTATATCATACCGTAGGTACAAAATATATCAAAAGCGTACTTGAGATCGCTCTCAGACGAATTTCAATTGTGACATGAATTGTGAAATTCATAACTCCATTTTAGGGCATATGTAGGAGCACTATGGACTTATTAATAAGAAGCATTTATCGGAATTATGACCGCTTGGTATGACTTGCACGGAGCGCGGTCGGCAGAAATATGCGATCTCTGATGAAATGAATTTAATGTGAGGAGAAATATGGCAGAGTACCTTCTACTATACACTATTATCTAATTACTAAAAACTTACAAAATAATTAAATATAAGTTTCCTCTAAAAACATAATTCCCCATAAACAATTACTTATCCTGTAGAGGAAATTTTATTAACTCCATTATAAATAGTTTAGGTTAGGATCAAAAATTAAATGGATACAGATATGATAATTTAATTTAAATATAAGTAATATGGTCCTTTTATTGAGTTAATGTACCAAGCTCCTCAGTAAAATATACTTATGTTTCTAATTAGTGTCCAACTCCTAAGCTAAAACCACTCGGAGAGATATTTTTACTGCCGAAAGAGCACTAAAACTTTAATTCTGAGCATCGAGATAAGTCGAAGTTAATGCCTATTGATATTTCGCCGGTTTCCGAACGAACCCCTGCCTTATTGTGGCTTTATCTTTATATTATACATACATCTCTGATAACACTGATTTGCAAGTTATCAAAGCAATATATTAATTTCTACAATGATCATTAGACAAAATATAATATATTAAAGATTATTTACGCATTTGAAAAACATGTACGTATTTGATGTTAATTTTATGTTAAACTTAATTTAGTCAACGACATAATACGAGATTATTTTTCTTCGAAGAAACAAAACTCAATCAAAATATCCCAGAAGAACAATGCAGTAGATATGTTCTTAATAGGTATACAGTTTAATAAGTTTCCTAGGCCTGTTTTACAAAAACGGGTCGCGATGCCAGCAATACGAGTATCACTTTCAAATGTATTAAATGCCACTTCGGAATTCAAGCCTATCGAATCTCACCATCTAAATCCGGTGCAGCGGTTTAATAGTGAAGTTATAACTAAACAAACATATTAACACTGTCATTTGTGTGTTCTAAGGTTCTGCGTAATCGGTTCGGAACATTTGATGTTTCTCGGTTTCTCCACTTCAACATTTTCCTTTTTGTATCGGCATCATTTCACTTAATCGATTTAATGAGGGCGGTCTCGGGGTTTTAATTATTATTGCACTTTTATTTCTTTTTCAGCAAAATCTGATAAGGATTAATTAGGGACGCGGACGGTATAAATGTGTTTATAATGAGTACCTATAATATTTTTTGAGTGCAGTCCAGGGTATGGGAGTAAATGTGGTTAGAGGTATGAGGAAGTCTTAGCCCAAATCCTATCTCTTGGTCCCTTGGCTCAAATCTTAGCTCAACGTTCGTTACGTTTATTTCCTAGACCCACTGCAGACTGGCATGACCCCATTGCAATTAAAATTGCAAGTTGCAAATTTCTAGTTTACCTCCTAACCTACATTCTGTAGGTCTGATTGTATATTTTTTCAGTCATAAACAATATAGACGTCGTATGTTTCACTAAAAAGCGCCTAGAATAACAAAAAAATATGATTTTCTTTAGGATTAGTAGATACCATTATCTCTAACGACATCTCGATCTCAGTGATCCAACTAACAGTCTAATTGAACGTGTTCACTCAAATGAACCGTGATTGAAATCGACAGCCGTGCAGTGGGTTTAATGTTCGATTAGACGCGAAGGATTAATTTTAATGTTATCATGTATCTTATACCTATAGGCATACTCCTCTTAAAACTTAGTTCATGTCAAAAATAACGAAATAGGAATATGTAATACTTTAGAGGTCTTATTGTAAATTCAATTAAAATGCGTTGGTAGTATTAGAATCTTTAATAATGTTCTAATCTTATGCCTGAGTCCTTATTTTATTTAAAATCGCGGTGATAAATTTTTGAATAAAAGTATTTTAGTGATTATCACAATTCTTAATACTATGTCAGTGTACCTACCTATTTAGCTATATTTTGTCAAATGTGCATCGGTCAATTCACACAACCTTAGACTATGATATAAGTTCATCTCATTAGGTATATCTATATAGTGCACAAAACCACAAGACTATAAGGCAAATACGTTCAGTCTACCGCTGCATGGGCATGTGACAACGCTCCGGTTTTTATGGAATATCGTTAAAATACGATTGATCCGATGACTAAATAAAATCGTAACATTTCGAGATCAAGTACAAAGTTAAGCTTACAATGTAACAGGTTTTTAGCTAAGAGTTGTCGGCTGGTAGCCGCGTGTTGTGGGACCGGGGCATTAATGGCGGAGTGACGGGCCTTCGGGCGATAGTGATGGACTGCGATATCGATAATAATCGATGTGTTAAAGCTAAATTCAGTGCTAGTCGGAATTGAACATAAAAGTCAGTGTAGTCTGTGAGCAAATTGGAAATATAAATTTTCTTAAATTTTTATTGATAGTGATTTTCATCGGAGTACCTAATCTTGCGAAAACGTTGGCTTCTTGAAACCTTTTCCTTAAATTGATACAGTATGAATTTGTTACATTGTGGACAAGGTTGCCAACAGTTTTAGATTTTCGCTCATTAATAAAATCTACTAAATAAAACTCTTGACTAACTGACAGAAAACGCACAGCTTAAACCGATGGGATTGAGGCATGCAATTTTGTGCACATGTTCCTTAAGCAACGTAATAGACGACTCGGAAAGGGTTTTTTTAATATACGAGTATCATTATATTTTGTTAATATATCATACCAGCAAGTAGCAAGTAGCTGTGCCCGCGACTTCGTCCGAGTAGTATTTAACGTAACAAAAATTTCGGGATTATCGGGATAAAAAGTATCCTATGTGTTAATCCCGGTTATAAACTATATGTGTTTCAAATTTCATCCAAATACGTTCAGTAGTTTTGCCTTTTGCCTGAAAGAGTAACAGACATCCACACTCACAAACTTTCGCATTTATAATATTAGTAGGATTATGGGATGAAAGTTTATAATGTACATCAAATCCTATTATTGAGAACGTAGCCTGTAATTAATAAGCTCATCGATGTAATCTAGTTCACTTCACTAGAAGACAGACTAGTGATGTACACGCACGCTACCCTGTGATCATCGCACAATCGGAGGTACATTAGCGCCTCATCCCGCCCCCCGCGCCATACCCCGCGGCGGCGCCCGCGCATCACGCAACACAAATTAGTTTTTATTATAATAATACGGATATTATGATTGCTTCGGATGTAGTGGTAATTAAAATATGAGGGGAAAGTTTAGCTATTAATGTACCATTGGATGTCTCAATAGCAGGCGCGATCACTCATCTCACGGAACAATACTTGTCTCTGTTGGCCAACCAACTCTTTATAATCTTTGACATCTCTCAGTGTGTACAGTGCCGGATTAACCATATAGCAAGAGTAGCAATTGCTACGGGCCCCGCGCGAATGGGGGCCCCGAATATGTTAGTTTCTTATCTAATTTTTTATATATTGCCAGAAAATCTCATCTCTGGCTTTTTGTACTTGTCCAGAGCCTAACAGCGCCTATAGTAATTTACTAAATGCCCACAAAATTGTAACCTATAGATGGCAAATAAACGTATAGACTATTGATTTGTTTTTTTCCCACTTTATACTTAAGAACCCATAGTAGATCAAGGGCTCTTTGAAATAATTTGCTACGGGCCCCGCGCTTGCTTAATCCGGTACTGAGTGTCTATATGCGTTCAAGCGCACTGTGAGACCGCATAGTAATTGTTTGTGATTTCGTGTGTATCTTTCTTCTTTATTCTTACTTTTCAAGTTGATGATATTGTCTTACTATACGATCTAAGGTCAGAAACTTGCTACCGAGAATTAATTCCGGTTTCCCTATTGAGATCGTTCTGAGACAATTGGGGCATTGAAGTTTAGAGCCCTGTGTGAGTGTCCCATGGTTTATTCATGAACAACACACATGCACTTTTGAACGGATGACATAAAGGTTGCGTTGCAAACATCTAATGTTATTACTACGCAATTAATTGCAAACGCTTTCACTGCGAAGATTGATGTAACAGTCGTAATAAAAGCATGTTAGACTGATTAAAAAAACTGATTGCTTGTAGTAATAGGTTTCTGAGTTCATTAAAACATTTCAATATAAAACTGAATGATTGTAATTTATTTATTAGCGATCGGTTTTTAATTTGTAATTTCTATACAGCAGTATAATCAAAAGTGAAAAAGTAAAAGTAGGTACAAGTATGGAAGTCTACCTAATGAAATCACAACCTTCAGCGTACTTACAAATTGGACTTAATTAGCAAATGAAACGATTCTTAGCTGTTCTGTGGTCATATATCAGTTGTCTCTTTAGTTATTACCACGTTTGTGATTTGCGTTCGAGTCTATTGAAGCTTATTCACATTGCAGTTTATGTCCTAAATAGTAATTATTTATTTATTTTTGTAAAATCTGTTGAGATAGATTAGTAAAATGATTCCTTCTAAAATCAATTTAAAAATGCGGTAAAATTTGAGCATAAGCAATGATCGAAGGAAAATTCCAACTCGGGAGGGTCCAGAATCATGAGTTCAATCCTTGATATCAGTTTTCGTTACGATGTCCCTTACATCCTGTATTTAAATGGATAAGTAGGGCTGAAGATAAAAATGAAATAGCAAGTATTGCAGCGAGTTAAACTTTTAACTCTGACAAGATAACTTTCACTATTACAGTATTAAGTAAGTAGGTAGGTATGTTGTGTAATGTTTCGTTAAAAACGTTTACGTGTACCTACTCACTTATCTAATCTTAGACAATTATTGCTATGAACTTTCATAACATATTCATTTCAGCCGACATTTAACTAGAATTTATTTAATAAATTAATGATACTAAGTGCTTTTACGTGTTTGCGTTGCGTCATGCGGTATGTCTGATTCCACATTATAACTTTTAAAATAAATAATTAAAAAACAAATAATCCATCCTTTATCCATAAATGTTTTCCTTTTTTAGATTAGGTAGGCACTAGTCATGGTTCTAGCTAGCGTTTTTATTCAAACGAAGGAAAATATAACGGCCACCCAATATTCAATATTATATTTCAAATTTCGAAGCGGCAAATAACACAGACTTTATTACACTCGTTCACAAACCAAAACTACATCACCACGTTGCTACAAAATAATAGTGTTCCGCCGCGGATCGAACCCGCACCGCGAAGTTGTACGGAATTGATTGGACACACCTCACTGCGCACAGAAAGCAAATTGCCCTCGGCCATCAATGGAAAAAAATAAAATGGAAGTTCGGAGAATAAAGCTGTGTGGAGATAATTCATTGATTGTGTCGGATTCACGTATGGGCGCTGTAAAAAATATACAAGAACCCGCTAGCAGTTGCCAGTGCTATACCACTGCCATTGTTAAAGAACTATAATAAAAAAAACCTTTAAATGAATGAACTTTTAATCTAACTTCAATGTACGTAATTTACTTTTAAAAAGTTATCGCACCACGCCACGCAAGCTTTCGCTTCTAAATTCAAAAGTTGAAGGAGGTCCACAATAACCAAAGAGTGTTTATTACTGTCCATGCGGCCTTCGTTTTATTGAGCCCAAATCGATTCCCAGCCGATTAGCCACGGACATCTTTAAATATTACACGATGCGAACTTTTTTTGGTTTCATAAAATGCTTTCAAATGAGCAATCTAACCTTTTCTGAGTCACTATTTAACGTTAATTAAAACTGCCGACTTCATATTGATCAAGGACTGCATTAAGTCTTTATGTATAAACAAGTCGTTTTTAATTGGCTCCCATTGGCCCATCCAGGCCCTCATTAATAAATATGTGTCAAGTTTGAGAGCGATTTTGAGTACGCTTTTGCCAAGTCATTTTGTACGGGAATGACATTTCCAAGATAGGTCTTTAAACTTGAGATCGATTTATACGTGCCCTAGAGTTTTTATTATTATCTGCAAGTTAATATTAAATCTTAGTTTTTGGAGGGCTTACTCTGATACATTATGGGTTATTGTTTTATTACCCACTAGCTGTGCCCACGGACTTCGTCCGCGTAGTATTTAACGTAACAAAAATTTCAGGATTATCGGGATAAAAAGTATCCTATATGTTAATCCCGGTTATAAACTATCTGTGTTCCAAATTTCATTCAAATCCGTTCAGTAGTTTTTGCGTGAAGGAGTAACAAACATACACACATACATACATACATACATACATACATACATACATCCACAATCACAAACTTTCACATTTATAATATTAGTAGGATGTCAATGACGGCTAAATAAAATTAGAATATTGTATTACCCACGTGAGAAAAAAAGTTACTTATATGAAATAATTTCAGAGTTATGTTTTATTTATTAAAACCAGAGGGTTAGGTCGCGTAATCGCGATAACTCAGGTACATATTATTGTTAAAATAATAAATTATGATTTATAACACGTCGCCAAAAAGTTTTGCGGTAACCTCTTGGTACTTCTTGGTAATCATATTATTTTCTTTTAAGATTTTAGTACCAATAGTATAGGTACATCATTAGAAATCGAAAGGAAATAATAATCATTAACCATTGTCCATCACAATCATTGCACCGCCATATTAATAAAGTTAATTAAATATCATCGGATAATAAGCCATTGAATAGAAACGCGCACAAAAGGCGCGGGAATAATTAGAGATACTCTAGGAAAAAAAACTACGTTTTATAGTCTATGGTATGTATTAAAGTCGCCCGAGTAAGCTTTCAATGACGACTAATGAATGCCCAACTTTTTTATTCGTTCTAGATTTACCTGGAATTGAAACTCTGGATAAGCAATTGTTTTTTTTTGTTCATCGGACATGATAAAGCAAAATGACTCAGTTAAAATGGCTTCCATGTGACCCAATTATTTACCCTTATCAAGTTTAAATTGTGTAAATAAGTTATTACAATTACATCTGATAAATCTGAAAACCTTTTCGTATAATCATTGCTTAAAGATTATGAATTTAAGTACGACAGTTATTTCATAAAACCGATACATATATTATTATTATTGTATTACCTATGTATTCGCTTACTATGGCACGGTCGCTGATCACGAAGAAATTCGTAAAATGACCTGTTATTACCGTGAACTGCGTGTGACCGGCAACTGTGGGAGCGAGACGTATTAGATTTACGCGGGAGTGACAAAGACAGGTAATAACAGGTCATTGTACGAATTTCTTCTTGATCAGCTACCGTGCCATAGGAGACAATAATATTTTTATAAATAAATAATTCAATGTTCGTTATTATAGGTACTTGCGTTGCTAGTTATTTTAGACTGTTGTATTCTTATCCAGTCCACATTTTATCCATTAAAATTCGTGGTCAAGACAGTGACGTAGACATATTTTTTATCATATCGATAAAAAAACATGTCGGTGAGTTTAATATCGGTATCGGCTTAATAATTTGAGGCTATGAAAGCAGTTTTTGCTTGTGCATCGGATGAGAACCTAATCGATATATCAGATACAAAAGGCCCGTGATGTTTTTAGTGAGTACTTAACGGTTACCTACTATTTCGGACTATATGTATGTATGATTATATATCTACGTAGTCCTTTTATTTATAGTACTACATAGATATCTAGGTACAGGTACCGTCCATGACTTATGAGTTATGACATACTTACATATTTAATGGTTATTTATCTGATCGTATGTTGAGGGTTTTGGCACTACCCACCTATTTGTTATAAATAAATAAGTAGGTAATCGTAACCAAGATAGGCGAATATTACTCTATCCACAATACACTGCGAACTCTACATTTTCCTATACTCCCTTACCTACCTGTATATTATTCCTTATTTTTTAACGACAATTTTCAATCACACCCTCATATCTTCAGCGAATAAATAAACCAGACTGCAATTGGAAAGCGTGAACAACGGAATATCAACTAATAGAGCCCACCGCACCGTCTCGGTCGGACGCAATCATTCGGGCACCTGTAATCAAATCGGACCACAAAAAATATAGAATCACCGCTGCGCGGCGCATCACTACGCGGTGAGGGATGCGTTCCGTTCCAAGCGACTTCTTGGAAGTCGGTTTGATGAAATGAAAATGGTTTATATTGTATCACCGTTTTGCGTAAATAGTTGCTGGTACCAACTTAACAACATTAATTCACCCACTCACAATAAAATAATGTGCTCGAGTAAAACAAATTCATAACTGCTCTAATTTATAAATAAATTAAATAGTGCTCAAAACAATCCCACTAAAACTAGCTCAACGTTTATCAGTGTCCTTATTAGTAGGTATTAAAGTCATAGGTAGTAAAACACCTTACAGAAACGTACCTATCAAGCGAAAAAAAAACATAAAAGAAGTTCACACATTTTATAAAATCAAAAACTGCCCGCTCAATCGGAACGCAGCGGCCGAGACATCATCGCTCCAAAAAAAATAAGAAATAAAAAACAAAATGGAGGCAGCGCGCTTTGTGGCGGGCCGCCATTACCGAGTCCATTACGCTGGCCGTAATTACGAGTCATTAGAGGCGGGCGCGCTCCCGCGACTGGCGGCCATTACCACCAAGATATTACCTTTTAATATCTCCCGCATTGGCATCCTCACTCCGCCTAGGTTGCGAACAATGTGTCTCATTCTTGGCTATAAAAGGAACTCTTGTTTGCCTTGGGCGATTGATTTCCTGAAGCTCGAGGTGTCTGAAGAAGATGTTGATCAAGATATGATCGATCTCCTGCGTGCCAACGCAAGAACGCAATTGGTTAAATATTGGAAAGTTTCGCCCAATAAATGCATGGTAGCATTATTAATATTTGATACTTGATTATTAGTTACGGGTATAATGAAGATAGTCTTATAATTCCATACAAATGTCCCACGCGAATGCAAGATTTGATTCATTATGTGTCATCCAGAACGGTTACTACAAACTTTGAAGCCACCAAAAAAAAAAAAACAACCGTGTGTTCCATGTTTCGCTGACAGGTGGGATTTCTACCTGACGGGACGACAACGACACGTCTAGAGGTGTTGAGTGCAAAAAACTGTTATTATACAGAGTACTTACTTGCAAATATTTTAAGCATAAAAGTGGG
This sequence comes from Notodonta ziczac, assembly GCA_918843915.1. Classification (NCBI taxonomy): domain Eukaryota; kingdom Metazoa; phylum Arthropoda; class Insecta; order Lepidoptera; family Notodontidae; genus Notodonta; species Notodonta ziczac. The sequence continues at coordinate 1,279,956 of OU974053.1, forward strand.
TGGTTATTTATTTTCGTTCGATAAAGATTACCAGGCAATGGTACAATAGGTTTATGATTCACAATAATTGCAATATTTTGATAGGTGTTGTAACCAAAAGAAAACCAAGAAATAGATGGGTATTAAATACCACATCATCTATGTATTAAACTTTCAATAAATGACCTACTTACCAATATTTAGCAAACACGATTCATCATCAAAATACTTGCGATTTCTCGTCGCCGCATCGTCGTCGCGTCGTAGCCGTTTCATTTCTCATAGTTCATCACCTTGATTATACGTGTAATTTGACTGAGGACGCATTTTTTGTCGCACCGACATCGTCATTCCGACGGGATTTCCAGCTAAATAGATAAATGCACCGCTTTTTGTACATAGATGACATTTTTGAAGACCTTTAATGACGGGTTGACAATGTAAAAAAGCCGAAATTGGATTTACTAAATTCTAAACGCACAGAAAAAGGTTAAAGGCACATCAAAATATTTTAACTAACCCTAATATAAGAACAGAATGGAGTATTTTTTTTATTTGAATGTCATTGTAATTACCCACTTTTAGGAAAAATAACACTTCTCATATGAAAGTTCTCAGCCCGTAGACTCTTATCTTATCACCTGCACACAAGGCATACGGGGGTTGCGTGCGACATGCATGTCTTTCAAAAATTAAAAATAACAATATTATTGAATAAAGCGAGTCTTAAATTAAAATTATTTTTCAAGAAATAATTAATAAAGTAAAGTTCGCCGACTTGCACAACCCATGAAGACATTGCAAGTGGCCAGGCGAGCTGCCCACGCGCATGCGGCACGCTTTGATCTCCCGACATGAGAACAGGGCTGCCAACCAATTAAAATACTGTAGATATTTTAATTACAACTTAATTATCTCAACACGAATTATTTTACGCACATTTTATTACGCTCCGTTAACTTTTAACGAGAACATTATTTTTTAAACGCCATAATACCGTTATAAAAATGCAGTTTTTTAAATGTTTTCCGATGAAATGTATGTAAGCATATTGCCTGTGAAAATATAAATTACAAAACATATTATTCGTGTAGTTTATTGCTGCTTCATTATGTTGTTTTGAAGGTAAAATGGAAGTCATAAATTCTTGCTTTTTATTGGCACTTAATTCAGCATTTTACAGTTTACATCAATTTCATAAAGTTTCATGACGAGCAAGTGTTGTTTAGTACTTTATTAAAGACTAGCTGAGCCCGCGACTTCACCCGCGTGGAATTTAACTTAACAATAAAGCCCGGTCCCGCGTTCTTAGCCCGCGCGACAGGACTCATTTTTTTATTTTGTTTTTCTAAAATCAAAGTAGCCTAAGTTACCCGCTATAAGATCAGCTATCTGCCAGTGAAAGTCCCGTCGAAATCGGTCCAGCCGTTTCGGAGATTACCCGGAACAAACACACAGACAGACAGACAGACAGACAGACAGACAGACAGACAGACAGACAAAAATTTTTTAATTCGCGTTTTTGCTATAGGTATCTTATGTACTTTCATATGCATTTAGTGAAAAGGTGTTATTTTGATATTACAAACAGACACTCCAATTTTATTTATTTGTATAGACTAGCTGAGCCCGCGACTTCGTCCGCGTGGAATTTAACTTAAAAAAAAATCCCGCTCCCGCGTTCTGAGCCCGCGCGACAGGAACCATTTTTAAAAATTTTGTTTTTCTAAAATGTAGCCTAAGTTACTGCTTATAACATCAGCTATCTACCGGTGAAAGTCCCGTCAAAATCGGTCCACCCGTTTCAGAGATACTCTTCGATTTCATGTGTTTTTATTTTTTTACGCGGAACCCTAATTGTTTTCTAAAATTAAAGTAGCCTAAGTTACTCCCTATAATATCAGCTATCTGCCAGTGAAAGTCCCGTCAAAATCGGTCCAGCCGTTTCGGAGATTACCCGGAACAAACACACAGACAGACAGACAAAAATTTTTTAATCGCGTTTTTGCTATAGGTGTCGTATGTACTTTGATATGCAGTTTAGTGAAAAGGTGTTATTTTGATATTACACTCCAATTTTATTTATTTGTATAGATAGACTATCAAAACTTGTTTTCTCATTGACAATATTTACGAGAAGGTGGGTTACCTACCTATTATGCACAATGACTCAGTGTGTAGGTATTTAAGTACTTACTCACTGGACACAAGAGAGAAGTTTGGCGTTATACTGATCTACATTATAAGAAGAACATAAAATATTGAAGAAATCGTTAATGCCATTTTTTTCACACAGGTGCTGCCTTCTATTTTGTGACAGCCCTGACCCTACGGTAACTTCATCGTCCCTCGGACGATTTGTGCGCAGACTGCGTGACAATCGATCTGACAGCCCGGTGAATGGAAAATAAATAATAAAAAGCGATAACTAAAGTTGTACATTTTAAGAAACCCTCGATGCGACGGCTTTTTAAACTATATGCAAAAGAGCTGATAATTTTCAAACGGCTGAACCGATTTTCATGAAACATAGCTAAGAACACTGTAGATCAGTGTACCTTTCTGACTAAAAAAAACAATATTAAAATCAGTTCATCAGCTTGGACGCTTAGATGCCACAGACAGACACACAGATACACATTTTAAACTTATAACACCCCTCTTTTTCGTCGCGATTTGAAAACAGACTTCCTATAGGTAAATGTGAACTTCAGTCTCTTATCATACTAATATTATAAAGAGGAAAACTTTGTTTATTTGATTGTAATGAATAGGCTCCGAAACTACTGAACCGATTTGAAAAATTATTTCACTGTTGGGAAGCTACACTATCCCCGGGTGACATAGGCTATAATATATTTTCAAAAAAATTAGGGATCCTTACTAAAACTCGAATAATGTAACCGCAATGTACCCGTGCGAAGCCGGGGCGGGCCGCTAGTACGTAATTTACATGTTTATCTTAGAAATTCATAAAATAGGAGTAACTAAGCAGTTACATACGAGGAACTCCAAATCACGAGATTATTAGAATGCTATTCTGTGTATTTTACACTACGAGAAATTTATTTTGTCCAAAGCTACGGAGCTACCAAGATCCGTGTCCGGTGACAATTCAATTACTTGGATGGATTCGTTGCGGTCATTTCCGGACATTACGTCGTATTGAGAGATCATGAATAGTATACTGTCTATCTTGTGTCTAAATCGGGAAGAGTCAATGTTCAAATAGAAATTAAACAGGGCTTAAATTGTCAGACGTAGTTAGTAGCTTAGTCGTTGGAACTAAAAAGTATACGGAACAGGGGTTAGATGCACACAGGTAGACTATAGTTATTATATACGTTAGGTTATTTGTGTAGGACACTGCTGCAAAATTAATGATTAAACGAACTTACCTGTACGTGAAGTTCTATCATAATTATACGAGCTGGTTCGTCCGAAGAGATGATATATAAACACATGTAGTCACACACACTGTGACGCCAGATTAAGCACTAAAAGTTGAGATATTCTTTTTTTTTTTTTTTTTTGTAGGGTAGATATGGCACCCGCTACCGCTGAGTCGGTCGACCGTCATTTAGTTCAGAGCTGGAATTTTTTCACACCATGGGCTAGGTACATAGGGTGGGAGGGTTGCTAATCTCTTCGGACGAACCAGCTCGTATAATTATGATAGAACTTCACGTACAGGTAAGTTCGTTTAATCATTAATTATACTCGCTGGTTCGTCCGAAGAGATGATATATAAACACATGTAGATTTTGAGAGAATTTGGACACATGTATTGTGTGAAAAAATCTTCTTTATTATTGAAGTCATGAAAAAAAAATAACATATTGTTTTAAAATAAAATACTATCGATCCTCATTATTAATTAACAAATCAGTATGTGTAAATCAAACAATTGACAGACTAATCCATTTGTAACTGCTCTGTCATTATCGTCCTAGCAAAAGAGGACTGTTGGCCTTCATTTATAACGGCCCTATTATAAAATTTCCCAAAGGTGTTAGAGCTACCACTCCATCCAGCTGTTTTCCGTATAAGGTCGAGGTTAATACCCAGCTGCTTAGCTTTAGAGGTGGCAGCATGCCTGGTACTGTGTGCTGTGAAAATTGACACGTCTATTCCACACTCTTCAAGGGTTTTCTTAACCCACCGACTTAACGTCTGCGCTGTTACTTTATGGTGTGGTGTTTTAATACTAACAAAAAGGCTACTATGATTACTTCTCAGAAGATCCGTCATTTTAAGAAATACCTGCAGTGTTTCTACCGGACATATTTCGGGTTTTTCACGAAAATAGGGTAACAAAAGAACCGGTTGTGTTGAACCAATACGGGAGGTCTTGATTAAATCAGGAATTTTTATAATAACACTTTCAGGGAAATGCTCTATATTATTAACATCTATTTTGGACAATGTCTGCATCCTATGAGCCGTGACGAGGGCTAGAAGGGTTACCAACTTCTTGGTTAAAGTTGTTAGATTTAATGATTCATTTGGGTACCAATTAGACAAATAATTTAGCACCTGTGATGTATTCCAAGTAACATTGTATTTGGGCAAGGGAGGACGTAGTCGAAACACTCCTTTAAAGAATCGTTTAATATTGTCATCTGTTCCAATTTGAGAACCTAGAATTAAGGATAATGCAGACCTACAACTATTAAGAGTCCCGTATTGTGATCCTGAGTTATAGAGCTGTGTAAGGAATGAAATGACATTAGTGATGGACATATGAAATAGGTCGAAGTTGTTAGCTCTACAATAGTTAAACCATTTTTTCAAGCAAACATCGTACTGCTTAATTGAGCTGTCAGACAAGGAAGCTATCATTATATGTATGGATGATTGTGGCACCTGTCTTCTTATCATGGATGCCCTGACAAGACTCCGGCAGCCAGGGTAAGACGTTGGTGTACTTCTCGATTGCTGGAATGAGATAATATAAGATTCTCACTAGGATGAAAAAATATAAGCTTGGAAATAAGCATCTTTTTGAAAAGGGGAAACCAAGGCTGTGTAGGCCACCAAGGAATTACAAAAATTCCTATCGCTTTATCTTTAATAACCTTTCGAATACTTTTAAGTATCATAGTAAAAGGTGGAAAAAGCGTAGAAGTAAAACTGCGACCAAGAAATAGTAAAAGCGTTTATAGCAAACGCGAACGGATCCCTATTCCAAGAGACATATTTGCTACATTTTTTATTTAATCTACTGGCAAAGATGTCAATTTCAGGTACTCCAAAATTGTTCACAATTCTTTTAAACGCAAATTCAGCAAGTTCCCATTCGATATCCGCGTGGATTCGCCTGGACTCAGCGTCCGCAATAGCAAATACTATTATGCGCCGCGCTTCGCACCACTGCCACAAGTCGCGAGTTACCTGCGTGAGATGAGGAAACTGTACGCCACCCATACGATTAATGTATGAGATGGCAGTAGTGTTGTCAATCCGAAGTAAAATTTGACAGTCATATAATTCTTTAGAAAATACTTTGAGACCGAAAAAGGCAACCAGTATTTCCAGGTAATTTATATGTCTAGTTCGTTCTATAGTACTCCAAGCACCACTGGCAGTTTCCTTACCACATGCCGCGCCCCACCCAGTAGTTGAGGCGTCACTGAAAATTTCTATAAAGTATTCATCATATTTAATATTGTTAATAGGATTTTCCATGGCACGAGACCACCATTCAAAGTCATATTGTAATGTCATAGGTAAGGTCATGTATCTATCATAGTTTTCCGGATCATCCTTCAAATTTAAAAACTTACATCTTTCAAAATTCTTAGTATATAACCACGCATATTCAACCGCAGGACATGCGGATGTGAGTAAACCAACCAGTCGAGCAAAATCTCGTATTTTACAACGACTTAGTTTACTGAAATGTTCCAACTGTGTTTTGATTTTTAATATTTTGTCTGGAGGTAGACTAATATAGAAATTTGCAGTGTCTATTATGTAACCTAGGAACTTACAACATGTGCTAGGTTTAAAGTTACTCTTATCTTCGTTTATAACGAATCCCAATGAGTTTAATAAACTTTGAGTAACTTGTAGATTATGTAAACAACCGTTATAATTGTCTCCTATTAGGAACAAATCATCTAAATAAATAGTGGAAAGATATCCACACGACCTAAGTAACCTGACTACAGGTTTCATGATCTTTGTGAATACGAAGGGTGCCGTATTAAGACCAAATGGTAAAACATTAAATTCAAACAATTCACCGTCATCGCCAAATTGAAAACGTAGATATTTTTTAAACTTATCATCAATTTTTATTAAGAAATAGGCATCCTTAAGGTCTAACGTACACATGAATGAATTCGGAGAAACTAGTTTTATGGCTGTACGCAAATCCTCAAGTTTAAAATGGTCCGTATTTATAAATTTATTTAATCGTTTTAGATTTAATATGAATCTATTTTTACCATTTGGTTTCGGAACCAGAAAAATACTAGACAAATATTGTCCTTCACATGGTTGGCATTGTGAAATTGCACCTATTGACAATAAATCATTAATGCATTCTTGATATTTTAATCTTTGACTCCGGGAATAATTAACTTTTTTAGGAAGAGTAATTTGTACGACAGGTCGGGTGAAGGGTATTTCATAACCAGAAATCCAGTGCAATACAGTGGGGTCGTTAGTTAATATTGACCACTGTTCTTGAAAATAAATAAGTCTGCCGGCGTGCCTCACCTCGCTATCTAGCGGCGGCCGCGCCGTGACGCCGCCGGCGCTTGTGGTTGCGCTCGATACGATGGTCTCGAGGAGCTCGCGTGCGGACTGTTCTGTGCAGGCTCCTTCATCCTCTGAGTCCCCTTTTGCCTGCGATTGGGGGGAGGAGCCTTCCAGTTTAAATTATTCCTTTGTGTGGTGGCAGCTGTAGGCTGTCTGGTATTTTGTAAAGTCTTCGGTGCCGGAACTGATTTCAGATCTGCTCCTGATTTTGAAATCGATTTTGCAGTTTTTAATGTGTCAGCTAGGTCGGAACCGAAGAGAAGATTATCTATTTTCGTTTTTCGCATTTGTTCTTTCATATCTTTTTTAAGATTATAAAGTATAAAATTACGACGAGTTACTGAATCTGTATTTTGACAGTCGCAGATTAGTCGGCATGAATCCATAAGAAGCTTGATAACAGCGGCGTTTTTATTTTGTTCACCCAGTAAAATGGTGACTGCCTCACCAATACAGGATATAGCAGCGCCTAGTTCCTTCTGTTTGATTTCAATTCCTTTGTCTCTCTTCAATACTATTTCTGTGACAGCCGCCTTAATCTCTGGATTGAGGAGCGGAGCATCAATATGTGCGCAGTTGCTGGGCGGTAGGTACTTAGCCTGTAGATCCTTCCGCATTTCTTTTGACAAACCTGTTGTCGCAATGTGTTGAAGCCTTATTGCGAGATCAGAATTAATCTCTTTACCGTAGGATTTAGTGACCGATGGGTCGTCGCCTAATAGATCAAAAATAGCATTATCAATTTCTGGTATAGGGGTCAGGTCCTCAACCTGGCCTTCATTGCCCAAAACTGGCGCAGGAGCATCCGTAGGTGGTACAGGTTCAACCTCTATAGGTTCCACACTTGTAGTAGGGACAGGTTCAGCACTACTTGATGGCGCAGGTTCTGTGATTTCCACATCTACGTCCACGGGCATTAGACTACCTTCGGATGTTGTGTCGTCTGAAATGTCCACATTGTATACTGATTAAAAAGCGAACAGGTTTTTTTTTTTTATATTATTTTTTATTATTATTATTATTTATATATATATATATTTTTATTATTATCATTATTAATTTACTGTATTAAATAATACCAAATTAATTGTCTTACCAACCACCTATTAGGTAGGTAGGTAGAAGATATTTTGCATGCTATTAGTTAGTTTATAATTTTAAACTAACTTTATACATGGCTCATTATGTTACCGTATTACCAGTAAGGCAAATTATCGCAATACTGGCTTATCATGTAACTAGGTACCTACGTTTTATAGAATAAAACGCGTGTGTAAAACCTTCAATAATTGACATTATGTTACCGTATTGTCAGTGCGGTGGTAATGACTACCATTATTCTATGACACAGACTTATCATGTAACTGTCTGAAGGATAAGTAAATAAGGTAATTTTGAGCTGACCTTCTTTGTCTGACGACAAAACGTTATTTCCATAAGTAGGTGAGTGGTCACGTTGTCTTCCTCGCTTACGGTTAAGTTTTCTTTCCAACTTCTTTAGTTTTTTGGCAATATATTCGTAACTATCTTTGGAATGCTTACGTTTGCCCATTTTTTCACTTATGTACCTGAAAAATCTGTACCAAAATAAGTAACGTGCTAACTGGCGGAGCACTGTAATGTGAATGACGGTCGACCGACTCAGCGGTAGCGGGTGCCATATCTACCCTACAAAAAAAAAAAAAAAAAAAGAATATCTCAACTTTTAGTGCTTAATCTGGCGTCACAGTGTGTGTGACTACATGTGTTTATATATCATCTCTTCGGACGAACCAGCTCGTATAATGTCAAGTATTTAGCACTCACTTAAAGTTAATTATTCCGTGCAAACTAAACTCCATACATGACTTCCACAAGTTACTTTTATATTCCTTTGCTAATGACAATATAGGCGTGTATTTACGTCTCATTAGGAATTATCAGGCAGGTGTATCTCCAGCCTACACTCAAAGCATCGCCGACTAAAGTGATAAGCTATCATAATTCAACACTGTCACAACTTCGAACACCATTAAAGATGTAAATGTAAGTATAGGTAGGTACATAATAAATGGCGTAAGTATTTAACAATCGTGATAGGTTGAGTCCAGTCATTGCATAGAAAGAAGATTATCTCGTAAAGCACCCAGGTAATATTACTTTGATTTATAGTCGCTTAGGATTAAAGATACCTATTATCCCAGAAATGCCGAGTATATCCGCATGTAATCAACATAATAGCAGTACAGCGATGCATATAATTAAATTGCGATAAATGCCAGCGAGATAAGCGCTGCAATTTATCGCAGCGGCCGGGGAGTTGCGCGCGCGCACCCAACCGCGACGCCGACGCATCCGCCGGCCTATTTGCTTTGTGCGATGTACGACCACATATCTTTATGATTTAACTTTTAATACTTTTGATACTGATATACTCAATACAATACCTAACAATTTTATCTAATCTTTTTTAGCTGCAAGGAACCTCTTCTTAAATTGCCCAATTTACGATAATATACGTTAACATTCACTCACGCTTCCTTCAATTAGCATCAGTGTAGATAAGAATACGTCTTTTCATTATTATCAGCGGTCGACTTTAACAATAAACAGCGAGCCCTCTCTACATAACGCGAACTTTGCATATGTATTCAGAACAGATATATCTATTTTGATATATCTATATAAATTATTATCATCACATATAATTATTATCTATCAGATATATCTATATAAATTATTATCTATTTTGTTTAAGCATTACGTTAATCGCTACGGGTAGAGTTGTTTAGGACCGTATGTGCGGTTCCTTAATCCAGTAGGTATCTTCAACCTTTAAGGCAAGGGGAAGAGGGTTGAAAAGCTTTGTCCATCGTCATCTCTTACACAAGACTAGTTAGTGACCAAAAGAGATTAGATCCAATGAGCTTTAGAAGTTCCATAAGGTAAACGGCATTTCTTTTCGATAAGAAATGATATAAAATAAAATGTCTGAAACTTTCATTCGGTACACCGTTGATTTTTAGCGTGTATACCTGTGCCCTTGACTACGTAGTGACTCAAACATACCCCACCTCCCCCGAGGCGGAAGGGGAACCATAGAATGGTTTTCCAAAGAAAAAAAAGTTTGCTGTTAAAATAATGAGCATGAGCATTTAGCCCTTTTGACACCCCACTCCCCTTTACACGAGGGACATTCATGCCATAATCCACCACGCTGGCCCAAATGGATTTCACAAGTCTTTCGAAAACTGGTTAGATCTTCTAAGACATGCACGATGTTTTCCTTCACCATAAGCAAGTGATAATCATATAGAAATTATGATTCGCACATATATATATAATAATAAATAATTTAGCATTTTTTGACGTCCCACTCCTGGGCACAGGCCTCCCCTCACTACGAGGGGATTCAGGCCGTAATCCACCACGCTGGCCCAGTGCGGGTTGGCGGATTTCACATGTCTGTCGAAAATTGGTTAGAACTTCTAAGACATGCAGGTTTCCTCACGATGTTTTCCTTCACCGTAAGCGAGTGATAATCATAATATAGAAATTATGATTCGCACATAGATTTCGAAAAATCCAGAGGATTTGTACCCAAGTCCTGGTGCCCGCAAGACGCGTGCTTTAACCAATCGGCTATCACAGCTAGAATGGAAGCAATTACTAGAATTTAATATATAACAGCTAGTAGACATAAGGTGTATATCATCCAATAATACTACCAATCCTTCCTGTTTGATTTACGTTTTATATATTTAGCGCTCCACAACACTTCAGTTACGGCCTTGTTTATTTACCATTCAATATATTGACGTTATTCCATCGTACAGCTATCTGAAACCCATAAATAATATCTGGAAGCAATATAACGGTGCAGATTGTTGGCGGTGATATATTACGCTCTCTTCCCGTAGTGCAATTACGCTAATGTGTATCTGGTTATGGATTCCAGAACGGTATGGCAACTTCAATATTTCAGTATACGGCTGTTGCTAGGGTTATTAAGCATGATAGCGAGAAATAGTACATTTGGATGAAGCACAGGTGTTTCAGAAAGTGTTTTTTCCGTAATCGAAGCTGAGGACTCAAGATCCAGCATGTATCAAACACTCATTATTAATTACTACTACAGCTAATTACTTACTAATTGTTTTTATTTATTTATTTACAATCTATCCGTAGCAGACTACGGACAGATCCTGCCGTATGCTTAGTTAAATTTAATACAGTTCCTGTAGAAGAGTAGAAGACATTCAAGAGTAGAAGATATTCTCACAGTACCTATAGGCTTGATCTAGTGTGTAAACCGGAGTCAATGCTTATTGTAATAAATTCATTACTAACCTACTCAACATTCACACGATGAAGACGGAAACGCTTTTTCATAAAAAAAATGACAATTAATTTCATAGGTATGCCGTACGGTAAAATGTAATACAATTAAACCCTCATAAAATCTAGGCGCATTACGGTGACACTTTGTCCCCAATTAAGCAATATACATTCCTGCCTATCTTCTTGTCTGAATACAAGTCTTGTTCCATAAAACGGAAATGTTACAGCAACTGCAGTAACCCTGCGCAGGCGCAGTTAGGATAATCTTCCGAAATTATCATCTACGCACAGCTAGGCGGTCTAATGGCCCAGACGAACTTACCGCCAGTGTCCGGTTGCGTTTCATGTACCAACTACCATGGTTAGGAACTACAGTTTGGTACACCTAGACAGATTTATATTGATTTCACTAAAGAATATCGATTTCATCGTGTTCTATTATATGTTCATTTGACTATTTGCGCTGCGTTCGTTGGATCAAGTATCTTAGGTTTTACAAAAATTTCAAATCACTCAAATTCGTTACAAATAAATAAATAAACAGTTTAGCACTTTTAATGTAACTCAATACGAGGGGGATTCAGGTCATAATCCACCACGCTGTCCCAGTGCGGGTTGGCGGATTTCACATGTCTTTCAATAATTGCATAGAATTTCTAAGATGCAGGTTTCCTCAAGATGTTTCCCTTCACCGTAAGCAAGTGATAATCATAAATAAATTATGATTTGCACATTTGCGTATTGTACCTATGTACCTACTAACACCGTGTATCAGTATCTCAGTACTCAGGTAGGTATAATGCGCTTCACCCTGGATGAGTGTGTTGCGTGGGTCTAGCAGCGCCGCATTCTGGTTGCGGCGGTCGGGAGGGACCTCTCACTGCCAAGCATAGTTCTGTCTATGCTCGACAGTGAGGGGTCCTGGGAGGCGATGGCCTCTTTCTGCGAGGATGTGATGTCGCGGAAGGAGGCCGCGGAGCGGGCCAGGGAGGAAGACCCCCTGGCAGATCCGCTCCGGCGCAGACGTGTGGGGAGGAGAAGGAGGCGCTACGATCGCCTTCTTCCTCCCCACTAGCCGAAATCAGGTGGTGGGTCGGGGGACCCACTACCTATTGCACGATTTCGGCCGTCTGGGGGATGACTGGGGTGGTACCAGGTCGTCCCCCTTTTAGCGCCTGTGGCCCGGCAAAGTCATTGCCGGGCCGTCCGCCGGGGCGTCTCGGAGCATTTCCCATGGTCCCGGGGCGCCCCTCTGCATGGCGGAGGGTGGTACACCGTGGGTTTTTAGTGGGTATACGGCCGACTGCCGGACTCCCACATACCCCTCCCGCCTCCCCCGAGGTGGAAGGGGACCCATAAAGGGTTTTCCCACGAAAAAAAAAAAAAAAAAAAAAAGGTATAATGCGCTTCAAATAAGAATAGGAATGTCAATAACCTCTATCTGTCAAATGTCACTTGAAAAGTATGGTTGCAAGAAACTTATTTGCATAAAATAATATAATAAAATAAATATGTATAATAATAGTCTTACATCAAATTTAAATAAAAAGATTAAAATAGCAGTAAATTGTCTTAATATAATATTTAATTATTTAAAGTCATAATTAGTATTTTTAAACCATACCATAACCTTTTTTATTTTCATTTTTAGCTCAAAGGCCCAGAAGCCATGCCCAAGTTATTAAAGAAAATAAAATAAGGACGCCAGTCGCCAATGCAGAGATGAGCGGCATTGAAAAGCTAGAATCTGATTAAAATTTTCACTCAACCTTTGCAAATAAATATTATTTAAAAAATATCTTGTTTTGTGCACCCTACCTAACTTTTTAGAATTGACAGCTATGACGTCACAATATGGCGCTAAGTCGATCCTATTCTTATTTGAATCGCATTATACCTATGTGTGGGATATTTAACCACACTAAACATTTCTCTCGACTGTACTTTCGCAAACATTCTCACCAGATCCAAACTCAATTGATTTATGCGGCCCATAAGACGCGTCTAGCAATTACAATGCTCCACATCTATTGGCTGGCGAGCGATGCGGCCGTTCGCGTAATTACAGAGCCGGCTTGCGACCCAGACGGACAATTAACATTTGGACCCTAGGGTCATAGTATAACAGGGAAATTGGGTGACTATACACAGACGAAAAGTATTAAGTCGATATGAGTATGATATTACTTTGTTTTGTATTAAGAGTATCTGACTTGTTGAACTGGCCCCCGGGAACTTGTGGTCAATAGTGGTAATTTAAGTGTTATTTAGCATGGCGCCTTTAGTTAATGCTAAATAATATTAAGTATAGATATAACTACCACATAATAATAATCTGATAGTATGATTATTTTCTGTTGGTTAGTACAGAAGCTGATTAGTAGCGAGTGATACGTAAATAACCGTTATCATTTTATTGTGGAACCTACATAACTACTTATAAACTAGGTTTGCCATGTGAGACTGTTGTGGCGTTTCAAATACGTAAATAATGGTTCATTGACAACAAAGAGACCACTCGAAGAAGATCTTATCGCAATAGCACACTGTACATCAATCCAACCACTCTAAAACAATTACGTCATCGTGTGCTGCTTCCAAGAAGTTGGGCAATATCCTGCAGCCCAGCGAGGCCTATCTAATTGCCGCGGTCAGTCGGTAACACTTTGATGTCTCACTTCCTGCCCTGTAGATAAACATATCGACATCTCGTTCTCACACATTGCATATAATACGTCTATCTCATGTGTTAATGGTCCGTGAAATAGAAGGCCACACAAGATTAGCCACAGTGATTGGACAAATTCTAAATTTTATATTTCATAAGAAATCGACACTGTTTTTTTAATAGGTACTTATTGAATAATATCAGTAAAAAATGCGGCACAATAGCATCGCGGTAGATCCTGCCTGATTCGATCGGTAAGTTACTGTTTAATCTGATTTTGAAAAGGTCACTGTGGAGAAATATCGATAAATTAGATATTGCCAATCTAGCATTACGCTGTGGTTAAGCTCAGCTTATTTATATATTTTTTTACTTAGCTAGTTATATAATAAATGAATTACTTCTGTATTTATACTACTTATTTCGTTTTGTAGTATACCTACAGTGTTTCGTGAGTGGACAGGGGAAGCCAGTCCTTGAAAATATAATGACGAGTAACCTGCCGTAAATTCCAACAAGAAAACCAAATAAGAACCTACTCATAAACAAAACAATGAATAATTTAGTAAAAACAGTCGTATAGTATTTCGTAAGGCGGGCGGGGCGCGGGCCCGGGCGGCGGGCGGCGAGGTGCAGCGCGGGCGCAGCGTTCTTTCGTGGAACAATAATAATAATCGAAGCAACTACACTGAATGGGAAATAAATTACACATGACGCCACTAGTGATGTTCAAGTTTATCGTGGATATACCTATTTGACGAGAAATTGTCTTAATTATAATCGACTGAATTAGCCTTGGCAGCTTCATATAAGTAGATAAATGGTGGCTACGGAGAGCATTAAGTATGAAAGCAAGAGCCTTAGAAGGCTGTGGTTAGCATTTACAGTCAAAGACAGCTCCTTAGTGGTGTAATTACCTACTTACTGACGTAGGCCAGAGGGAGAGTATAACTTCATGAAAGAAAAACACTATCCCTGAACGTTAACCGGGGTTAATTGAGGACTGTGGTAACTAGGTGTGTGGTTTCATAAGACATACAAGTTACTCAATTTGTTGAAAATTATCTAGAACATCGATAAGTGGTCATCCCACCACTATCACAGCCCGGGGCGCTGCGCGTACGCACCGAACCTCGCAATTTGGCCGTGCGCCGCTCGCTTATTAAATCCTTCCGCCCCGCCCTGATGGCGGGCATTACAGGTAATATAATAAAATGGCAGCGGGATCGACGCGACGCATGGCCGTGGTCCGTGCTGTCATTATACCGACATTAAACGTCAACTGTTTATTTTATGCTACGTTTGATGTGTTGAATAATTCAAGGGATAGGTACTAAATAGGGTTATGGATATGAGTTTGGATAAAGAATTAAAGACAATCGGTTCAACCAGCCCTCTACCATAAAGAAGATAATTCGAAGATTAGCCCACCCCTAAAGCCCACTTCCCCTTTGGCGTTAACAATTAAATGAAGTAATGTTGTTATCAATCTGAAACACCCTGTGTCATGTTACGATACAACCCGAAGGTTCCTATAGAGAGGTGCCTAGGAGTATTAATTTCAGACACGATGTACGCTGCACTGGTCTAATATAAAATACCAAGTCGACAATATTATAATACGCAAGGCAATGTCATCCACCCGCCCCCTGAATCGAGACACCATCCAAAGTTATTTCAAGGTAATCTTCAATGTCTATAATAACACTGAGTAAAAAAAATACGACAACAAACGATTTTTGTAGTTCTTAATTATATTTTTTTGTATATTTTACAAAATCTTTTGTAATTACAGCAAATATTTTTATAAATACGTATTAAATAAATAGTTGCTGTACTTAATTACAAAACGTTTAGTTAAAGTATACTAAAAATAATAAACCACGAAAATAATTGATGTCCTATCTTTTTAGCTCAGTGATATACAACATTTAATTGATAGTGGTAGGTACAGTGTCGTACTGCGTACAGCAGCCTAACTTCTCTTCTAAGTAAATCCATATTATCTCAGTTCCCATTTTGCGATCGGTCTAAATCTGCGAGTCTCGGAGACACCGGATTGTTCGTGCATCGGGTTTATGCGCTGCATGAAGACATCGCACCGAGTTATGGCGTTTAGACTTACGACCGTTTTATGACTTGCGGTCTGCCTTTGTGATAAGGATGGGACCTTATTGGAAGTATATAGCGGGATCACATGGTACACTCGTAACAATAACTATGTATTATTGTAAAGTACGGTGCGGTACCTCAGTTCTTCGCTTTGAAAAATATTTTCTTCACTATAAATGGTTGCTATTATAAAATATCAGGCTCTAATCGATTGCTTTATTGCTTATAGTGCTAATGAAGCGAGGGCAGGTTGCTAGGTTGTTTAATTATAATGGGTAATATTGAATCACTGGTGTATTATATTCAAGTACTTGTGACGATGATATTAACACACACATTGCGTTGCTGTTCCTAAAGAATGTACACCAACTATTGTTCTATTAACAAGAGGAACCAATGAGTTTCTTGCCAGATCTGCTCAGTGGAGGCAGCATTTCGAACCGGTGGTAGATTCTGAATGTTCATAAGTGCATTGTTAGTCAATCTTAATCAAAAACAATTGGTTTTTTTTTATAAAATCGTTCCGCTCGTCACCCTGCCCGCAGCGGTACCGCCGCGAGAGTGCAGCAAAGATGAAATATCGCTATTCCGGGCACGCGCAGCTCCAACCGAGCCCCACTATTCACGGCCGGCGGCCTGTAATCGCTCCGTCTTCCATGAATTTTATACTTATTGTTCTACCTTTAGGTTCTGTATCTACCTAGCTGGGGTACAATACCTAATTGTCTACAGACTACAAGTCATTGAAAAGTTTGTAAGCAGTAATTACCTAGTGAATTCATTTCCATTATCATTTCTTACTCTACAAATCTACGTGAACGCCTGTTATAATGTAAGAAACATATATATTATAATACGTTTAGCTATTACAGATGCTGCGTTTGGCACGATAAGTGTGAGAACCGAAAGCCCAGCCCTTCCTCTCCGTCTGCCCCACTCGTCTTAATGTCGGAAACTTGCGAACAATGCCTTTATGTTGCAAGTGTCTGCTACGGTAACTGCTTAACATTAGGCAGGTGATACGCTTCTTTACCGACTTGTTGCATACAAATTATACTTGCGATATTGACGGTGTCATACCTCTCCCTAAACAGTAGCTCCCTTATTAATTATTAGTACGTTGTTTAGCGGTTGTATAGGTAGTTACACAATGCTTTGTCGCCTTCTTTCGAATCTAAAATTACTGGTGACAGAGAGTTTAACTATTCCCTCGCTATACCAGCTATACCAGTTTGGCAGTAGAATTGAATGGTTGTAATGTTTTTTAAAATTCAGAATAAATACTTTTTCTTTCTTCTTTCTTACCACGTTTATTAAAAGGGGGTAGAAGTCTAAGACAAACCTTACCTGTGTCTGACCCCAATGGCAAACTGGTGTTCGCAATGGTCCTAACTAGATTAAAATGTAGGTGTTTAAGATTTTAAATTGTGCAAGGAACCCCGTTCGGCGCATGCGGCGCGCGCGCATTGATGTACATACATTGTCGCAGTTTCGCGTACGTTTAACAGCTTCCCAGATGTGTAGCTAATAGATAACCAGACTTCATACAATGTCGCCGACCTGTGTGGCTTGTTTTATCAGAATTCTAGCGATTTTAGTTATCGATAAACACGGTGGTCTTGCGTGCGGGCGAAACGGACTAAAGTAGGTGCTAAACACTAATAATAATATTCTACTAACATTGCAGTTTATTTACAGTTGGTAACTACATAACAAAAACCTTATGAAATTTAATGAAAAAGAACTATAGTTTTCAGTCTGACATACTGGTATCTCAATAATCGACAATCTTTCAAATATGGTTCAAATCGAGTCATCTGTTTTTGAGCTACGTACGATACAATAAACACACAAGGTAACACTACTCTTGCACTATAAATAATAATAGCCCCTTTGAAAGTGCCACTCTTGGGAACGGGACTCTCCTCAGTACGAGGGGGATTATGCATACTTGCATTATACTAACGTAAAAGTGAAAGGCAGTATTTAATAAATACAACTTTATTACAGCTGAATAACTCTTCCTACTATGATATAACAACTATTTATAAATGTGTTGCAATATATTACACAATATACATTATGTTTCAAATAAATCACATTTTGTGTATCACCAAGGGGTTGTGGATCTTATGTCCATCTGGATACGTTACAAATTGCAGTGACTGTCCATCAGAACAATCCACGTCCAAAGTAACCGATGAATCTATTTACACGTGACAAAGCTCGACTACTGTATTCCCTAACATATTATGTAGGAAATGATAGACAAATCACGTGTTTTTTGGAAATAAATAAAAATCGAGTTTAGTCATAGATTTATCAATTACTTTTGATGTTGATAGTACTTAACAACTTTTGATGTAGGCACCGTTACGATGAATACGCTGAATAAATAACGTACATATATGTTTAAATAAATTATGCCCCTTGTATAAGTATATTACATGATGCTAGTAAGTACAGATACATTCGACTTAACCTAATTTAACTTATACAGGATGTAAGGGGCATCGTAACGAAAACTGATACTATGGATTCCACTCATGATTCTGGAGCCCACAGAGTTGGAAATTTCCGTCGATATTTTCACGAATATTGCTCAAATTATTCAGAATTTTTAATTTTATTTTAGCATGAAATCAATATACAAAAATCTCAAAATAGCTGAGCCAGCGACTGCGACCGCGTGGAATTTAATATAACAAAAATTTAATTTAACATTTGCGAGTCGATGTTTTGTGTTTTATATAGGTACTTACTATCGCAAAATCCCGCTCGCGCGTTTTGAGCCCGCGCGTCAGGCAGCATTTGTGATCTATTTTTTGTTTTTCTACTAAGTTACTGCTTATAACATCAGCTATCTGCCAGTTTAAATCACGTCAAAATCGGTCGAGCCGTTTCGGAGATTACCCGGAACAAACACACAGACAGACAATTTTTTTTTTAATCGCATTTTTGTTATAGGTGCCCTATGTACTTTCATATGCATTTAATGAAAAGGTGTTATTTTGATATTACAAACAGACACTCCAATTTTATTTATTTGTATGTATAGATAATTTTACATAAATAAATGAATAGTTTAATCCATGGTACCAGTTTTAGTTACGATGCCCCTTACACCCTGTATATCAGCTATATGCCGCTACTTAGTCCTTGTAATATCAAGGAATAATTGACTTTGATTGTATGAATATTAATACGACTATTGCATGAAACATATTTGCTGGGTGTGTACAAAATCAAGTGGGACAATACACACATGAGAACCACTGTCGAATAGTTAAAATACTCAAACTTAACTTAAATTTGAGAGCTGCTGCATGTTACGTTCATGCTACCGAACACCACGCACGATACGACACTGAGGTGCCACATTTTTAGATAAATTTTTCCATAAAAGAGGGGTCAAAAACGTAATTTTAATAGTGTCAGGTCAAAAGAGGAATAAAATGTGGGGCGTACAAGGTTTTTTTGTCGAGGGACACAAGGGCAAAGGCAATTGAATATTTGGGCTTATCGTTGTAATTATCACATGCTACGTGGATATCAAGTTCGAGTAATAAACTCCATTATGTAAATATTAGAGTAAATATTGTAGCTGTATTTAGCTACGGCTTGTCTATGAATTGGATTTTCTTCAGTAGAATTCAAAACGACAATCTATACCATAAATAGCTTAAGAGTATTTACCACAGCCAACGAAAAGCGATACGAAAGTATAATAATTATTAAGGTAGTCAGTTACGCCGGGCTCGCCAACATTCGGGCAGCCATTTTATAAAAACGTCGTTCATTCTGTCTCGGTAACCGCATTTTTAGTTAAGAATAAAAACAATTATTATAATCTATTCACTTTAGTATCGCTTCTCGTTGGCCGTAGTGCAAGAGTGAGCATTCAGCCGTATGTCTCATGTCTTTTAGCATTAGGACAGGGATGGCGAACCTTTATAGATCAACGCGCCATTTTTCTAAAGAAATATTTCATGAAGCCATAGACGCACAGGCAAAAAATGTTGACTTACTAAGTACAAACTTTGTTACTTTGAACTTCAATGCAAACCGTTTCGGTTGGTGGCGCGCCCAAAATATTATGTCGCGTGCCATTGATTCGCCATCCCTGCCTTAGGATGTGTCAGAACTAGTGTTGCCTAACTGTCGATAATTGTAATAATATCGTGACCTCGAAATCTAATCATAATATCGATAGGGCTGTCGACAGTATTGACATATTGTGTCAATGCTATCGATAGTATCAATAGTATCAATCGAAAATTAAAATCTATAATATTGATGACGTGCAATAGTATCGATATTACGATGTTATCTAACTATTGAGTACTGATACTATAGATATACCTTAATTATAGCGTGTTTTACTGCAGTCACTATCGATACTATAAAAAATATCGATAGAGCAAAACTATCGATAGTATCGACAGTGATTGCACTAAAACACGCCATAATAGTAATACTATTAATATTAGACTAGTTTTCGTAAACTATCGATCCACCAACTATCAACATTTGAGCAACACTAGTCAGCCGGCTGCCAACCCGCGGCGGCTGGTGTGCGGGGTGCACTAGGAGGGCAGCATCCCCTGGCTGCGCTTCCACTGCGCCCCCTGGCGGCGGCTGTGGTTGCCGCGCGACGACTTGTTCTTCTCCTTGCGCTCCCGGTTGTGGACCACCTCCTTCTCCTGACCCTGGCCCTTGGGCTTGCCCACCACGTCTGCGTTCCTGTGACACCAATCGAATATTTTAGTATGGAGAAAATCTGTACTAGAATCCAAAAAGGTTTAGGATACTCTATCCCAATTCCCAATATTTGGGGCCAATTTTTATTGGGTACCAGTACGACATCAAAAACTTTCCATCAATTGTGATTACCCCTCCTGTATTATCTTCACCGTATCAATCCTTACTGTCATTTTAAATTAATTTATATTGAGTCTCATTTTAATAAAACGCTACATTTTTCATGACGTATGTATGTGTGATTGGTGGTTTTTTTTCCAGGTATTTTGGGGTAGGTTTCTAGTCTACCCTGGTATGTCTATTTACTACTCTAGTTGTAACAAATAAATTTGACAACACAGTAATAAATAAATATGTGTATAAATTCATTGATAAAAGCTCACTCTGGAGTATATTTTAGGAACTAATACCTCATTCACTACTTGGAGATACAAAATTAATAATTGGATTTCGTAAACAGTTCAAGTTTGTATTACTAGATGGCAGTTCCTTAACGTGATTATCATAGCTAGACTGTGACATCTACTTAACTTTCTTTCTTTTGGATTTGTGTGCCGTGGAGAAAGGACGTGCACAATTTGCTGCAATTAAATACTAATAAATCATAGTAATAATGAAGTTATTACGACCTCCCGACCCATCTAAAATGTGAGTACTGTGATTTAAATTAAAACAATCAAATTTTAATATTGTCAAATAAAACATCCACGCGGTCTCTAATGAAAATTATTTCTTTGTCAACGGGTCGTTTGAAATACTTATATTCGTTTGAAATACTTATAATCGTTGGATAAATTTATAATCGTTCGTTAGACTTATAGTTATTCCTAATCATGAAACAAACTTAAGTATACGATATAAAATGACATAAAATCCCGAGTTCCATCAGGCTACCATGTGACGCATATCGGACAGGTACTTAACCTAACAGGACATACCACAGCGTTGATGATAGCCAATATGTGCAGCTGGCGCTGATGCGTACGAAGTGACCCTGAAGGTTTTTGAAGATTGTACCTAAGTGTAATCATGATGATGTGGCCGCATTGACGGAAGCAAATATAATTAATACTTGGACTCGGGAACCCAGATGTTTATTTTGTAGTACCCCAAGTACATTCCCTGAGCACATGTGAACTACTGACTGAGCTGCTGGTGAGTAACTGTGCGAAGGTAGGAAAACACGTTACATAGTATCTATTAGTATCTATATATATAACTCAAAGGTGACTGACTGACTGACTGACTGCCTGACTGACATAGTGATCTATCAACGCACAGCCTAAACCACTGGACGGATCGGGCTAAAATTTGGCATGCAGGTAGATGTTATCACTTAGGCATCCGCTAAGAAATGATTTTCATTAATTCTACCCCCAAGGGGATAAAATAGGGGATGAAAGTTTGTATGAAACTTTGTCAATTTTAAACCGATCGGCTGAGACTTTGCATTCATAAAGCTACTATGACGTAGACATCCCCTAAGCAAGGATCAAAATTCCACGCGAACGAAGTCACGGGCTCAGCTAGTATATATATATAACTCAAAGGTGACTGACTGACTGACTGACTGACTGTCATATAGTGATCTATCAACGCACAGCCCAAACCACTGGACGGATCGGGCTGAAATTTGGCATGCAGGTAGATGTTATGACGTAGGCATCCGCTAAGAAAGGATTTTGATTAATTCTACCCCCAAGGGGATAAAATAGGGGATGAAAGTTTGTATGAAACTAGTCAATTTTAAACCAATCGGGCTGAGACTTTGCATTCATAAAGCTACTATGACGTAGACATCCCCTAAGCAAGGATCAAAATTCCACGCGGACGAAGTCGCGGGCTAGCTAGTTATAGTAGTAAGTCCATACCTAGCGGCTGGGGGCGGGCGCGCCCCCCCACGACCCCTTCTTGCGGCGTAGCTCGCCTCCCTGCGCGCGCGCATCTCCTCCGGGTTCACGCAGAAGTCCATTCTGTTCCTGTTGCTACTACCGCCTGCCTTCTCGTCTTCGTTTGCATCAGATTCTTCTTCAGACTCCTCCTGAGCAACGTAATAATGGGAATGCAGTCCATTAATACTACAGACTGTGCACGGCGACAAATGATGCATGTGCATGATAGGGAGTTATGGGCGCAGTTTAGTTTCAACTACCTTTAGGGGCGAGTTCACCAACACACAAATAAATCGTTATAACAGTAACCAGTATATCACACTGCCGGTAAAAGTTTTAATAGTCTGTTAATGTGTACGGTGAGTGTTGAGTGCTGAAGATGTGATGAAGGTGTGATGAAGATTTGTTGAAGATGTGATGTAGATGTGGTATAGGTGTGATGAAAATGTGATGTTGGTGTGATGAAGATGTGATGTTGGTATGATGAAGATGTGATGTTCGTGTGATGAAGATGTGATGTAGATGTGATGTTGGTGTGATGAAGATGTGATGTTGGTGTGATGAAGATGTGATGAAGATGTGATGAAGATGTGATGTAGATGTGATGTTGGTGTGATGTAGATGTGATGTATATGTGATGAAGGTGTGATGTAGGTGTGATGTAGGTGTGATGTAGGTGTGATGTAGGTGTGATGAAGGTGTGATGAAGATGTAATAAGCATGTGATGTAGTAACGTAGCGCGTGTACCGGCTGGTCGGGCGCGGCGCGGGCGCGCAGCACGCGCGGCGTGACGAGCGGGCGGCGCGCGTCGTCCGGCGCGTCCCCGGCGGGGGCGGCGGCGCCCTCCGAGTCGTACGTGTCGTCATACTCGTCCGAGTACATGGCCGACTCCTCGCACACCAGGCTGCGCCAGACAAATTATTCTAAGCACAACCTTTCTTCCTTTTAACTTTTATGCAAACCGTTTCGATCGATGGCGTGCCCAAAATATTTTGTGCCACTGGTTCACTATATTTGCCTTTGGATGTGAGAGAACTAGTGTTACCTTATTATCAATTGTCTATCGCTAGTATTGCAATACTATTGTGACCACGAAAACTAATCATAATATCGATAGGGTTACTACAACTACTAGAGTACTGACGCGTGACAATAGTATCAATAGGGACGCCCGAAAGTAGCGAAGCTTTATAATATAAAGCGTAGGGCGCCGCAGCTACCACTCTATTTATATCGTGTAACGCTGCTGACGCATAGCACGGATAGAGTGGCCACGCGGCGTAAGCCCCGAAAGTCCGTATAGAAGCTACGCTTCAATACTATTGGTCCACCATCACTGCCATATGATGTTATTCGTTTGATCCGAGGCTTATATTATATTACTAGCTGTGCCCGCCATTTCATCCGCGTGAAATTTAACTTAGCAAAAATTTAAATAACAAAAACATTCATTAGTCATTCTTCTTTTTTGCGAGTCGATGTTTCGTGTTTTATATACTTAACGCAAAATCCCGCTCGCGCGTTCTGAGCCCGCGCGGCAGGCAGCATTAGTGGTTTTTTTCTAAAATAAGAGTAGCGTATGTTACTGCTTATAACATTAACTATCTGCCAGTAAAAATCCCGTCAGAATCGGTCCAGCCGTTTCGGAGATACACTTGGATTTCATGTGATTTTATTTTTTTACGCGGTACCCTATTTTTTCCTAAAATCAAATAGCCTAAGTTACTTCTTATAAGATCAGCTATCTGCCAATGGAAGTCCTGTCGAAATCGGTCCAGCCGTTTCGGAGGTTACCCGGAACAAACACACAGACAGACAAACAGACAGACAGACAAAAAAAAATTTAATCGCTGTTTTGTTATAAGTACCGTATTTACTTTCATATGCATTTAGTGAATAGGTGTTATTTTGATATTACAAACAGACACTCCAATTTTATTTATTTGTATAGAAGATAGATGTTTTTTCAGTTGTCTCACTTGTATTTGCTGTAGATGTCCGCCAGCTGCCGCACGTCGGTCTTGTCGTCGAGCATGTCCCGGAGGCTGCGGTACTTGTCGCGGCGCTTGCCGACGTGCATCCGGCGCACGTCCACGTCGTCGCGCGTCATGATGTCGAACTGGTCGCCGTCGAACACGTTCAGCCGCTGGATGCCCGTCTCCAGGTACTTCTTGTCCAGGATATCCTCCGGGATTATCGGGAGCGAGTGGTCCAGCGCTGAGGAAAGACAGCTGGGGGTAGAGCACAGATATAGATTTACATAGATAACGCAAATGCATGCACTTCGCGTGTACGAAGCCCCGACCAAGCGTCAAGGTTGGTCGCCACTAACTTACAGTCCGCGCGACTACAGATATAGAAAATATGAGAATGAGCGAGATAATCACTCGAGAGGATCTTAACGGCCGGAGGGGCATCGGCGGCATCGGTCTCTTTGAATCGGTTTGGACTAAATTTCGGCTGTGACGTCACAGGAGGTGTTAAAAATTCGGCACGCTTAGTTTCAATACAAATCGTGATACTTGCGTTATCTATGTAAATCTATATCTGTGGGGTAGAGTCTAGCTGCAGCCATCAGACTAATGTATAGCTCATACTGAAGCTGGATCGGGGTAGTACCACACTCTCACAGAAGATCGGCGTAAAGTAGTATAATGAGTGAGAGATCCGAAAACCTAACCGCCCATCCCTTCCTCTCCCTCTGTCCCACTCCACTTCAGGGCGAAAACGTGCGAGCATTGCCTTTAGCATCTTAAGGTGAAGGCGCCTGTCTAGACCGCGAAATTCAAAATTTTCGAGTATTTTTATAGTTTATCCAAAATCTGAAAATATTTAAGACAACATTTTGTAATTTGCGACAAACACAGTATGCAGTGCGTTTATTAATACATTTATTTGACTCTAAATATTATCACGGCGGATATGATAATAGTTAATCACTAAATATACAAAAATTGCCAGATTATCTGGATAGCTGTCGTTCTTGAAATATTTTGGAGTAAGTTGGATATGTGGCCTACTCATTCACACAATTTATAATAACATAGAAAATTACAGCATATTAAAATTACATTTAACTTATTTTTATTTATTTACAGTATAATAACTAAATTACTTACACTACTAACAAACCATAACTATTCACAATATATTTACAATAAAAAATAATATTATTAAAACTATGAAATATTTAATATTTACGTCACCATGTTGTGCAGTGGAAACACGCACAACTAATATGATTGTACCCACAATGCGCGTACGCATACGAGGCAGCGGGCGGTCGCCGCGCCAAGAGTTGACCGATATACCTCGCACGCGAAACTTGTGTCGTCTGCCTACCCTACGCTTAATTCTACGAGATCGATTAACGTTATTGTTGTTGTAAATAATATTACAAAAACTGTTTTCTTATGTGAGCTAATCACTTCGTTACACTCCTTCGATTCTATGGACTATTTATATTCTTGTGTGCTGTGATTCTGTGCTGTGTAAATAAACTATTTACCCGATACGTATTTGGACTACATTACTTCTACACATCACCGCACTACCATTCTACATTCCCATAACTGGTGACCCTTCAAGGACACGAGGATCAGGACGAAGAAATGAGTGAGAACACCGAGAACAGTAGTGATGACTCAGTTGCAACCGTAGGCTCGCGTAGCGGACACAGCCGTGTTACCACCCGGCCAAAAAAAGCAGTGCGCGTTTCCACTGCACGGGAAATTATTTCACGGCGAATTAAAATAAAAGTTCCGGAATTTTCACCCGAAGACCCGGAACTTTGGTTCACATTGCTGGAGAGTCAGTTTGAGTACCATGACGTCACCGAAGACTCAGTCAAGTACAGGCAGGTGCTCAGCAACTTGGGGATTCAGTACTCAAAAACTGTGAAGGACATTATAGCCAACCCTCCGGCCAAAAACAGGTACGAGAAAATTAAATCCGTGCTAATTAAACGCCTCTCTGCCTCGCACGAGGAGAAGGTCAAGCGGTTACTCACACATGAGGAACTTGGAGATAGGAAACCGTCACAATTCCTCAGGCATCTTCAAGACCTGGCAGGACCATCCGTTCCAGAGGATTTTTTAAGGACGATATGGAGCAACCGCTTGCCTCACGACATCCAGACTGTGCTGGCATCCCAGCCAACACACTCACTGGAGCAGCTAGCTGACTTGGCTGACCGGATCCAGGAGCTGACAACACCGCGTGCTGTAGCTGCTACATCATCCCAAATCGCCACTAGTTCCCATCCATCCCAGGAGATCGCGGAACTGAAGAGGATGGTGCAACAGCTCACCCTTAAGCTGGAGGAGCATACCCGTGCATCGTGCTGCTCAACATGTAGCACCGGTCGCTCGAGAAAACGAGAACGCAACCGCTCTTCATCACGACCGAGAAGTCGCTCGAACTCCAGCTACCAAAAATATCCGGTATGCTGGTACCATAATAAGTTTGGCATCAACGCAAGCAAGTGCATCAAGCCCTGCGACTTCACGAAGGCGGGAAACTCCGCGGGCACTCGCTGATGGCGACGACCGATTGCCTAGCCACTACTGGTCGCCTTTTTGTCACTGACCGCAGTTCCGACATGCAGTTCCTGGTGGACACCGGCAGTGACCTGTGCGTCTACCCTCGTTCTGCACTTCGGGACCGCCGAGCAAAGACAGATTTTCAGCTTAGCGCTGCCAATGGAAGCATTATAGATACTTTCGGCACTATAGAACTGAATTTGAATCTAGGCCTTAGGCGTAATTTTGTTTGGCGTTTTACTGTGGCAAATGTAACAAAGCCAATTATAGGCGTTGATTTCCTTAGCTTTTATAATTTAATAGTAGATTGCAGAAATCAACGCCTAATAGACAACACCACAACGCTTTCAGCTAATGCTTCTCTTGCTTCAGCCAATATCTTTTCTGTGAAAGTTTCAACAGGCGACACACGTTTCCATGCCATCCTAAGTAAGTTTCCCGAAATAACACGCCCCTCAGGCACACACGTGGTTCCAAAGCACAACACAGTACACCACATTAGAACTACACCGGGACCTCCTATCTCATGCACTCCCCGCAGACTTGCCCCCGACAAACTCAAAATCGCTAAACAGGAATTTGACCTCATGCTTAGCAGCGGCACAGCGCGTCCTTCTGAAAGCCCCTGGGCTTCTCCTTTACACCTAGCGCCTAAGAAGGATAACGGCTGGCGCCCCTGCGGCGATTATCGCATGCTTAACGCACGGACTATTCCAGACAGTTATCCAATTAAGCATATCCACGACTTCGCCCACTCTATTTCCGGTTGTACAGTCTTCTCCGCCATCGATTTGATGAAGGCCTATAACCAGATCCCTGTTTTTGAGGCGGATATACCGAAAACAGCGATTACTACGCCCTTTGGCCTGTACGAGTTCCCCTTCATGACTTTTGGTTTGAGGAATGCAGG
This sequence comes from Notodonta ziczac, assembly GCA_918843915.1. Classification (NCBI taxonomy): domain Eukaryota; kingdom Metazoa; phylum Arthropoda; class Insecta; order Lepidoptera; family Notodontidae; genus Notodonta; species Notodonta ziczac. The sequence continues at coordinate 1,307,908 of OU974053.1, forward strand.
CCAAACGTTCCAAAGGTTTGTTGACGAGATGACGCGAGGCCTCGACTTCTGTTACTCTTACCTAGATGACTTCTTAGTATTCTCCAGGGATGAGGTCGAGCACGAAAGCCACCTTCAGCAACTCTTCAGCCGCATGAAGGACTACGGTGTCCTGATCAACACCTCGAAATGCGTCTTCGGAGCGTCTGAAGTAACTTTTTTGGGTTACAGGATATCCGCATCCGGTACCAAACCTTTAGAAGCCAAGGTCAAGGCCATAAGCGACTTCCCTGTCCCTACTACGGTCAAGCAGCTTCGTAGATTTTTAGGGATGATTAATTTTTACAGACGGTTCCTACCCCATTCTGCTACAATTCAGGCCCCTTTAAATGCCTTGTTAACTGGTAGTGTCAAGTCTTCTCACCCTGTACACTTATCCGGTGACACACTTCTAGCCTTCAACAAGTGTAAAGAAAGCCTCGCTAATGCTGCACTGCTATCACACCCAGATTGCCGAGCCGATCTCTCTCTAGTGACAGACGCTTCCGATCTGGCTATGGGTGCAGTCTTACAGCAATTAAGAGATGATATATGGGAGCCCCTGGCATTCTTCTCGCGGAAGTTGAGCCCCTCTCAACAAAAGTATTCACCGTACGACCGCGAACTGTTAGCCATATATGAAAGCATAAAATACTTTCGCCATATGCTGGAAGCAAGACACTTCGTCATTTTTACCGACCATAAGCCGCTCAGTTATGCTTTCAGTGAGAGGAAAGCTACATGTTCGCCTCGACAGTTTCGTCACCTCGATTACATCTCCCAATTCACCACCGACATTAGACACATTTCGGGCAAAGACAATGTTGTAGCTGACCCACTGTCACGTGTCGAGGAATTGCAGATGCCAATCGACTTGGACGTGCTGGCTTCATCCCAAGCGACTGATCAAGAGTTGGCTCAACTTCTGAGAGAAGAATCTTCACTCCGTCTCGAAAAGTTGAGAATCCCTAACTCCCAAACAGATCTTTATTGTGACGTCAGCACCTCCTCTCCAAGACCCTTTGTCACCAAACCATTGAGGAAACAACTCTTCGACAGCCTACATAGTCTCAGCCACCCAGGTGCCAACGCCACCGCCAAGCTAATTGCAATGCGATTCGTTTGGCCTGGGGTGCGCAAGGACTGTCGAGAGTGGTCTCGCCAATGTTTGGCATGCCAACGTGCCAAGGTACATCGACATGTGTCGTCACCGTTAGGCACATTCGATCTACCTCGCGCCCGTTTCCACTTCATCCATGTGGATATTATAGGCCCACTTCCTATCTCTCAAGGCTACCGATACTGTTTTACTGCTGTGGATCGTTTCACTCGCTGGCCGGAAGTGACTCCTATGGTCGATATGACAGCCGAAACAGTTGGGAAGGCATTAATATCGTGGATATCCAGATTTGGATGTCCAACGGATATTGTCACCGATCGCGGTCGACAGTTTGAATCTTCACTTTTCCAATACCTAGGAAAAGTGATAGGATTCAAGCATCGCAGAACAACCGCGTATCACCCAGCTTGTAACGGGCTAGTGGAACGATTCCACAGGCAGTTAAAAGCAGCAATAATGTGCCACGCTGATACTAACTGGGTGGACACAATACCTTTAGTGCTGTTAGGTATTAGGAGTTCTTTCAAAGAAGACCTTCAATCTTCTTCGGCTGAATTGGTTTACGGAGAGCCGTTGCGTTTACCTGGCGAATTCTTCCAGGCTGCGACTCCCCAATCCACCGATATGTCGGAATTCACCACTCGCCTTCGCCAAATAACCTCCAAGCTCCAACCTTCACCAGCTGCACGTCACAATAAAGACAAAATCTTTATTTATAAGGAGTTGAACTCGTCTAGTCACGTTTTTATTAGGGACGATGCATTGCGTGGTGCCCTTCAACCACCTTACTCTGGCCCCTACGAAGTGCTTGAGCGTAGTGACAAATCATTTAAAATCTTGGTCAAAGGGAAAAGTGTCACTGTATCCATAGACCGCCTCAAACCGGCCTATATACTGTCCGACCCATCTGCTAACCCTACTTCTTCACCATTTCCTAATCCCATCCCTACTCCCTCTTTGAACAATACTCTAGGTTCCAGTCCTAATTCCGAGGCCCAGAAGGACGTCAGAAAAACGCGTTCAGGCCGCGTAGTTCACTTTCCTGATTTTTATCGCCCGTAGTGACGGTCTCTGGAGGGGAGTGATGTGGCCTACTCATTCACACAATTTATAATAACATAGAAAATTACAGCATATTAAAATTACATTTAACTTATTTTTATTTATTTACAGTATAATAACTAAATTACTTACACTACTAACAAACCATAACTATTCACAATATATTTACAATAAAAAATAATATTATTAAAACTATGAAATATTTAATATTTACGTCACCATGTTGTGCAGTGGAAACACGCACAACTAATATGATTGTACCCACAATGCGCGTACGCATACGAGGCAGCGGGCGGTCGCCGCGCCAAGAGTTGACCGATATACCTCGCACGCGAAACTTGTGTCGTCTGCCTACCCTACGCTTAATTCTACGAGATCGATTAACGTTATTGTTGTTGTAAATAATATTACAAAAACTGTTTTCTTATGTGAGCTAATCACTTCGTTACACTCCTTCGATTCTATGGACTATTTATATTCTTGTGTGCTGTGATTCTGTGCTGTGTAAATAAACTATTTACCCGATACGTATTTGGACTACATTACTTCTACACATCACCGCACTACCATTCTACATCCCCATAGATATATTAATAAATGCACTGCACACGGTCTTTGTCGCGAATAACAAAATGTGCCTTTATTATTGTCAGATTTTGAAAAAATTCTAAAAAACCTCAGAAAATTTGAACTTCGCGGGCTAGATGGGCGCTTTAGCGTTAATATATATAACTCAAAGGTGACTGACTGACTGACATAGTGATCTATCAACGTACAGCCCAAACCACTGGACGGATCGGGCTGAAATGGCATGCAGGTAGATGTTATGACGTAGGCATCCGCTAAGAAAGGATTTTGATTAATTCTACCCCCAAGGGGATAAAATAGGGCATGAATAATCCCAAAATTTTTGTTAAGTTAAATTACACGCGGACGAAGTCGCGGGCACAGCTAGTTGCATGCATATATTGGTCACGGTAACTGCTTAACATCGGGCGGGTCGTACGTTTTTTCGCCGATTATGTCATAGTATAAAAACATTGCCAATATTGCATTTATTTTGAAAATTATTTCACTGTTTACTACAAGATTACTTGGGACATCCTACTAATATTATAAATGCGAAATTTTGTGAGTGTGTATGTTTGTTACTCTTTCAGGCAAAAACTACTGAACGGATTTGGATGAAATTTAGAAAACAGATAGTTTATAACCGGGATTAACGCATAGGATACTTTTTATCCCGATAATCCCGAAATTTTTGTTAAGTTAAATACTACTCGGATGAGGTCGGTGGGTACAGCTAGTAATTTATATATTGTTTTCTTATATTTACGCGAATACTACACATTGAAATAAAACTATTTTACGGATTTTATCGCGTTTATTAACTTTATGTTCCCGACGTTTCGGTTGCTTTACAGCAGCCATGGTCACGGGGGGACTGAGGTGTTAGACGTCCTGATGTCATAGTTAGTAACTGGGTACCCTCATATTTAGTTGTTATTTGCGGTCCGATCCACGCAGAAAGTGCTCACAGTGTCTCGAGGTCTTGCAATGGTACACTTGGTTTTGGATTTAATTATATCAATTACTGAATCCCAAGTTGGTGGTAGCACCCAGCCATCTTCCCTATTGAAATTAGGATGTTTTTTAATTTCAATAGCCTCACGTATCATCCTTGGTCGGAATCGGTGTTCTTTTGCGAGGATCTGTGGTTTATCAAATCTGATATAATGGCGGGTGCGGTCCTGTACATGTTCACAGATTGCAGACTTCGTGGAGCGCCGGTGTTTCACGTCAGCTATGTGTTCTTTTACGCGGGTTTTTACTGATCTTTTAGTTTGCCCTATGTAGATTAGTCAGTTCTTGCCACTTGTCAAGTGTCACATTCCTCTACAAGATGCAGGGGTATACAAACTCGATTGTGAATGTGGGCTCTCCTACATAGGGCAAACTAAAAGATCAGTAAAAACCCGCGTAAAAGAACACATAGCTGACGTGAAACACCGGCGCTCCACGAAGTCTGCAATCTGTGAACATGTACAGGACCGCACCCGCCATTATATCAGATTTGATAAACCACAGATCCTCGCAAAAGAACACCGATTCCGACCAAGGATGATACGTGAGGCCATTGAAATTAAAAAACATCCTAATTTCAATAGGGAAGATGGCTGGGTGCTACCACCAACTTGGGATCCAGTAATTGATATAATTAAATCCAAAACCAAGTGTACCATTGCAAGACCTCGAGACACTGTGAGCACTTTCTGCGTGGATCGGACCGCAAATAACAACTAAATATGAGGGTACCCAGTTACTAACTATGACATCAGGACGTCTAACACCTCAGTCCCCCCGTGACCATGGCTGCTGTAAAGCAACCGAAACGTCGGGAACATAAAGTTAATAAGCGCGATAAAATCCGTAAAATAGTTTTATTTCAATTTATATATTACCAATAAATATTGATATCGAAGAAATCGATATTTCTCGTGAAGTCTGAGAGCGGTCTTGAGTATGCTTTTGACATGTCATTTTGTACTGGAATGACATTTCCAAGATCTTCCTCAGACTTGAGATCAACTAATTAATAGGGGGCTTAGTTTGGAAACACAGAAATAACTTACCTCTCAAAGACTCAGCCAAGTTGTTCTCTAATACACTATTAATCACCCGCTCTGAATTAAAACCGTAGTGTTTCAAACATTTCAATATAAAACCGTCGCCTAAATGCGGCAATATATCCTTCACTTCGCTTATTAACGACTCCTCTCGAATATTATCCGGTATCTCGTTGTCTTTGGGCGGTTCTGTGTTGTCTGTGGTCTCGGTGTGGCCGTTCGTGATTGGCTGGCTGGGCGGCGGCAGGTCCGGTACTGGCTCGTCGAGATTAGAGTATATTGCTTGTAGTATGAAGTCAGTCTTTACTGTGTCTCTGTGGTAGGTTCAGGACTTTTTTGAAGGTTATTTCTAAAGTAATATAGCTGTATTAAATTGGCTACTACCGTCATAATAATATAATCACACCATCGCCGATATAATATGTATTGCAAGTTTGAATACACCTAAGCCTACCCCTTCGGAGAAGACGACCGCTTAGCGCAGTGGTTCGAGCACAGATATAGATTTACATAGATAACGCAAGTATCACGATTTGTATTGAAACCAAGCGTGCCGAATTTTTTACCCTACTGTGATGTCACAGCCGAAATTTAGTCCAAACCGATTCAAAGACACCGATGCCGCCGATGCCCCTCCGTCCGCTACGGTTCTCTCGAGTGATTATCTCGCTCATACTCATATTTTTTATATCTGTTGTCGCGCGGACTATAAGTTAGGGGCGACCAACCTTGACGCTTGGTCGGGGTTTCGGACACGCGAAGTACATGCATTTGCTTTATCTATGTAAATCTATATCTGTGGGTTCGAGGGTAGGCCGCTCGGCTCACTGCACGTGGTGGTTGCGGATTCGATTTCTGCCAGGGCAAATTTCGGATATGGCCTTTTCGTAATTCGCCCAGGTCTGGGTGTAAGTGGGATCGCCCCCAGTCCATTGTACGGTACCCATGGTACAAGCGCTGCTTAGTTTGGGACCATACAGTTGGAGTGACAGTCGGGCGATATTTATTTATGATGTTGTCTTAAATAAGAAAGAGGTGTGAAAAGGATACATTTCGGGCCACGCTTGCCGCAGCATCTCGATGTCTTCGTGCACCGGGTAGCACGCGTGGTAGTCCCTGATGAGGAGGCGCTCCGAGAGACCATCCATCATCACGGACAAGTAGTCTTCCACGTGGCTCGCTATACTGCCCCTGGGTATGCACAAACACAATTCACAAACTGACCCTTTTAATAAACAGGTGAATTTTTCAGATATCTGTGGACATCCCTGAAACTATAGGGAATAACGAATAAAGTAGAAAGGTGTGTCGGGGCCGATTCAGATAAAACCTAAAACTAGATAAAAAGTTTTTTTTTAATACTATACTCCATTTGTTATAGCATTAGACAGAAGTTAAAAAAGGTTATTTTTAGTGTCCACTTTGTAATAAAAGTACAATTAACGAGTTACAGTTACGATTGACGTCGAATTTATTATAATCTATTTATATACCAGCTTGTCATACCTAACTGTAGTAATATTAATTATTTATCTTATTAAATATATTGCCTTTCATTTAAATAATAATTATTTCATTTCAATTTAAAATAAGTGTCGATGCTAAAAACCTAAAAGAAGCAGGGGTGAACATACCGGGAACGTTTTTCGTTTCACTATAATCCTACCAAATCTAAAATGTTACCTAATCCCTTCAGAGGTTATGACAGCAGGGTATTTCTAATTTTGTCGGACTATGTTATCTATATCTAAAAAGCAGTGATAGCCGATTGGTTAAAGCACGCGCTTTGCGGGCGCCAGGTCTTGGGTTCAAATCCCGTCTCGCACCTCTGGATTTTTCGAAATCTATGTGCGTATCATAATTTCTACATGATTATCACTTGCTTACGGTGAAGGAAAACATCGTGAGGAAACCTGCATGTCTTAGAAGATCTAACCAATTTTCGAAAGACATGTGAAATCCGCCAACCCGCACTGGGCCAGCGTGGTGGATTATGGCCTGAATACTCCTCGTGTTGAGGGGAGGCCCGTGCCCAGGAGTGGGACGTTAAAAGGGCTAAATTATTAATTATTTATGTTATCTATGAAATTGACGGAAATAATGTGCTGTCAGTATTTGTCATTGAGTCATTCGCCTGCACTCTAAGTTCCTGTGAATACCTTGTTTGTTATTGTTGTCGAATTTTCGTGATTTAATTGTTACTTGTTACTGTTTTCCTATCAAAAGTTATGTTAAAACAATTTTAATGTAATGACTCTAAATAAAAGTTGTTTTGACTTGGAAATAAAATGTTTTGCATCCCTGCTTCTGCGAGCCTCTTATGTCTAATCTATAAAAATAAATAAAATTGGAGTGTCTGTTTGTAATATCAAAATAACACCTTTTCACTAAATGCATATGAAAGTACATACGATACCTATAGCAAAAACGCGAATTAAATTTTTTTTGTCTGTCTGTCTGTCTGTCTGTCTGTGTGTTTGTTCCGGGTAATCTCCGAAACGGCTGGACCGATTTCGACGGGACTTTCACTGGCAGATAGCTGATCTTATAGCGGGTAACTTAGGCTACTTTGATTTTAGAACAACAATTAGGGTTCCGCGTAAAAAAATAAAAACACTTGAAATCAAAGAGTATCTCCGAAACGGCTGGACCGATTTTGACGGGACTTTCACTGTTAGATAGCTGATGTTATGAGCAGTAACTGAGGCTACTTTTATTTTAGAAAAACAAAATAAATGGGTCCTGTCGCGCGGGCTCAGAACGCGGGACCGGGCTTTATTGTTAAGTTAAATTCCACGCGGGCGAAGTCGCGGGCTCAGCTAGTGTTATAATAAATGGAGTATAGGCGGAAAACGATCCGGTAGATTTAGAAAAAAAAACACAACCTGTATTATTGCACAAAACGAGTGTCGATTATAAGGAACAAATTCTAGGATGTAATGTCAAACGGCTAACTAAAGAAAAGGGTTCTTTTTGAAGCGAAGTTTCTCTACGGACGGTCGGGGCGGTCCACGCGCGGCCACTTTATCCGTGCTAAGCGTCAGTAGCGTTACACGATACACAGTTCCTACGCCTTATACTATAAAGCATCGCTTCTTTAGGGCGTCCCTAGACGGCTTTTTTTCAATTGAACCTATAAATGTTTAAAACACTCACTCGCCACTAAATATCGCATTCTTATAAACGGCGAGCACTTCTCGGAATATATCGATGAGTTCTGCTCTAGCGAGGTCGATGTGCGCCTCTAGCTCGACGTTGGCGACGCTAGTGGGGTCCCCGGTCTCCTCTAGCTTCTCGTACAGCAGCGGTATGCCGTACTCGTAGAGTTGGACTATACTGGAACAGATCGTGAGAGGGGGATACGGGACATAGATTTAAAACGTAGATATTTTATCTGTGGGATATATTGTCTGTGGCAAAAAACATTGACGGCCAGTAATCGCACGCACGCTTTGGAACAAAGTCGTGGTTCAAACCATGGCTCGCACTTCTGGGTTCTTCAGATTTCGTTTGAATGAATCTCATGACGACAGACAGACAGATAGAAAAGGCAGACAGACAAGAAAGAAGATAGGACAGAACTTAGGGAAAAAAATCATTAACTTCCGACAAAAACGGTAGATGTTATGTCACTGTGAAAGACTGGGACGGACTAGAATATCTTATTAGGGTCCACATAGGGACTGCGGAACCATAAAAATGTAAAAATGATTTTTTTACGTGCCCCTATAGTCCTAATTAAAATAAACGATATGAGTTTGAGTCTAAGCATCAACTGTGGAAGATCAATCACTCACCTAATAATAAAATTCGTTTTCCTAATCATCTGTACAGCCTTAGGGTACACCTCCACGAATATCCTCACAGTCATGGCTGTGTCCAGGAGGTGGATGGCCAGGTCCTGAAGCGCATCGAAAGACAGCTTGTCCTGGTGCTTACTGGTTGAGGGCCTGCGGATCTCGCTGAAGCCTTTGAAGGTCTCAGGTAAATTGGGGGGTTCCGTACTGTCATAGTCTTTGTTCACTTGCAGGATTATGTATTTGAAAGCCTGAGGATGTGATATGATTGGCCATTCTGTACAAGTCATTTATTTTTCTATGGTTTTGGCGTGAAGCAAGTTGGAAGGTAAATTCTGTCTACTATAATAATGTCTTATTTTAAAGCTGTACCAAACAATGGAAAATATTTTATACCATATTATTTTTAGGTTGGTGATGCACCATCTTTTGTATTTACAAAGTTTCCATGCAAAATATCGGGCATTATAGAAATAGGACTTTTTAATAAGGTCTGTTGTAGCTGACATTAAAAAAAAAGGATTTGAAATTTATAAACAAACATGTTTGAACAAAAACTCGAACATTACTATACAATCAATCTTATGCAAATATGGTGTATTAATAAAAGTTCCAATAATAAGATTTTTTTATGGTAATGTAATCTTTATAATTTACCAATTGACCTCTCAAAATATTTTACGTAATGGATGGAGTTAATTTTGTAGGCCCACTAAACCTACTAAACTTAACTAAGTAAAGTGTATTGCCATCTTTTTACATTCAGTGATTTAACCACAACAGAAATGGCATAATTCTTTGACGTTATATTACTGTTGTTACAAAATTACGGCAAGTGTTTGCTCATTATATAGTTTATCCCTATCTTGGCAATTAGGAAAGGAATTCCATACAATTTATATGTCTTAGTTACAACCACTGATGAATATTCACCTCTTTAACAAACGCTACAGCGGCGCCGGCGTCACGGTCGTACTGCGGCTGCACCGTGAACACGGCCTCCAGCAGCCTGCCCACATGCCTCGCATTGTCCACTCCATACGTCAAACATATGTCCCATATTATAGGTATCGTGAATATAAACTTGTTGTACAACAAATCTGCCATATGTTCTTTTGTCATCCATTGTGACTGAAAACCGTAAAACACTTTAGCATCAATTCTTGAGGAAACTTGTTTTATGTTTAAAGTTGTGTGATGTTGAAAGTGTTATTTACCTTGCTTTCCTTATTGGTGGCAAGTCTGCTAAATACAACTAGCACTAGCCTCCGTATCTCTTCGTACAATCTCTGGACCTCTTTGCTGTGGTGCTGCGGCAAGTACGGTGGGTTGGCCTCTTGTAGAAACGACACGAGAGCATCCATGCACTGCGGGTGATACAGTATTGTGCTCCAAAACCTGAAATTTGTTAAATATATGATGGGAAATGTTTAATGCTAATGGAATTGCAGAATGCTAATGGTGATGTTCTTTTCACTAAAAAAATATTACATTGGGACCGAAAACACCATTGCCAAAGTGTGGGTGCACTGAAGTACTCTGCTGACCTCCTAGTAGTACAAAAATCTTACAATATAATTGTTTGTTGTTTATTAGTTACTTTGTTTACTATAAGCAATATAACTTATTTTGGGTATGATAAAAACTTTCAAATAATATAAGATAAATATAAGGGATAAGGCACAGATATTGGGAGATTGGTGAGTGGCATTTCTGTATTTTGAAGCGAAGCTTCTTTACGGACGTTCGGGGTGCTCGCTACCCAGGCACTAAAACGGTGAAAAGCGTAACGCGTGACGCGTGACGCGTGACGCGTGACGCGTAACGCGTTACGCGTTAATATAATATATCTAATATCTACTGCAAAGCTTCGCTTCTTTGGGGCGTCCCTAGACGGCACAGATTTTTTTTTATTTATTCTATGCCTAGTTTTTAACTGAATACAAGTTGCTCTATCTATGGTGCTGTACCTATGATGTTCCAAGGCGAGCAGCCACTTAATATCCTCCAGGTAGACCCCCATCCTGCTCCTCCATGCGTCCATGGCTCCCAGCACCAGCATGCTGCCGGAGGGAGGCCGCTCATACATTGTCAGCTGCCGCTTTTCCACCCAATATGCATCCTAACAAAATAATTAACAGTTCTATAATTAAGATATTATTATTACATTATTGTGGCAGAGGTGAACTTATGTACACTCTATAAATCAGTGTATTTATAATTTAGGTCTCCTAAATAAGCTCACACAGTACACCTAAATGTGTATGTAGGTAAATACAGTTACAGGTACATAGTATACACAGAACCAATTGATCAAATATTTGTATTTGGATGTTATTAGAATCAGTACAGGTATTTACATTTAATTGAAGATTTCATTTTAACTTACTTAATGTTTAGAAGCTAAAAAATTATAGGGGGACAACAGTTTAAAGACAATATAGTAATGTAAAGAGACAGTAAAAAAACCGGGTATCCCCCAGTTAAGGCTTTCTGATTTCACAACATTGTTTAACCCACCAGCACTATTAATAGGTCCATAGGTATACTCACCAGCGCTTTAATTTGCTGCACCACACCAACATTCGTCACTGATAACGTTAACTTCTCAGCTGGCAAGTTCTCAGGGTTCTGCAAATTCAATTTCATTGAACAAACATTCGCCACATTTTAATAATTTTGCAGTCTGCGATGTGTACTTACGGCGAACTCGACACATTTATTAGACATATCTTGATTACTTATTTATTTATAAAATATAACAGGTGTCTAAGTATTCAACAGTTTAATTCTTCGTAAAATTATTTTATAGCACGCGAAAATAAAATCGTCGACGAATGTAAGCACAGAGTACCTTGTATATACTAGAATGTAAGTTTCATTCGGGATTTTTTGACAAACCAAAATTTACAATTTGACAATTGTTTGATTGCCTACCGTTCGTTCATTAATATCCTAGACACGGTTAATTTATTCCGTTTAGAATCTTAGACACTGGTAACTGCATTTTATTTTCCTGCACAAATCCTGTACAGATGGATTAAAAATTTGCTGAGTGAAAAATTTGTGAGTTTTATTTTCAATTATCCTACGTGCTTAGAACATAGGTGTATGTTCTAAGCCTACGTGTATATAAGTATTATCTTTGGTGGTGGACAGAAAAGGTAAATAGAGATATAGAGTAACTGTCACTGTCACAGCGCACGTCATCGCACATGTTCTGTCATGTCAAGCTAACGTCGCGAAGTTTTGAATATTTTGTAAACAAACAATTTTACTATAGTTATCTCAAATTATTATACCATGAATAAACTTGGAACTGATCCGAAAGTAAAAAAATCTTTAATTAGAAACTATGAGCAGAAAGTCAAGCCGTCGGCGCGTAAGACGGTCATTCGAGATGTCGCATGTTCATCCAAGAATTCGTCTGATGACTCGAGAATATCGCAGAAGGAGAATGACTTGAACCAGCCCACACTGTGTTCGAGCGAGGCACTGGCTACCTACTTATCGGATGTGAAGAAATCCGCGCCACCCCCAGTTGTAGCCGACGATTTAAACATTGATCAAGGCCAGTTGTGTTCTAAAGTGAGTAATAACGTTCAAAGCTTTAATTCTAAGTTAAATGGTTTCGTGCGAATTACTTACTTCTACTGAGGCTTATTTACAAATAAGAACTTCAGATTCCAATAGAACTAAACATAGTTTGCCTCACATCATGCAGGTAAGCATTTAACAATATATGTAACATATCAATAATATTCGATCAAACATTTCTCCATTTAGAATCTTCAACTCATTGCCATCAATCAATCTATGTGGTTACACCTTAATGCTATAATTCAACTATATAACTATAATTTTCCCCCATACATACTATTATATAATAAACATCAATCTAACATTTATAAACTACTTTTAAAACAAAATAAAACTTATGGTTTTATTGTTCCAGATGACAAAGAAACTAAACTTTCATTTTAATGATAAAATATACAAAAACCTCATAGAGTTAAATGCTAATGTGGAAGAGGTCAAAAACAAAAAGGCTAATCGTTCAAACAGTACAACATCTGTCAAGCGAGACCTGGAACCAAATATTGAGGATTTTTATGAAGAAGAGATAGAAACTGACTCTCCACCAAATATTCCAGTTATAAAACCTAAATTTAGACCAATTAAGAAAGTGGAAGAAGGACATTTACATAAATTTGTTGCTGCTTTTGAAGATTTATGACAAAATCATTAGTTATGTATTATTATAAATTAAATTAAATATTTTGTAAGTTTTCTTTGCCATATTGATAGTTGGAACTTGGAATGGAGATAAGGAACTCAAGCCATACCAATGTATTTTATAATAGTACTACCATTATTTAGTAATACCACTTAAAAAATACTCAATAAGTTTAAATTTTATGTATGTGCTGTGGTAAATATAATAATAAATGATTATTGTGGACAAAGGTGACTGCTCTCATCTGAGTTTTGATGATAATGATAATTTTACTATCAACCAACAAAACCCGCAAAACCATGAACTTTGAGCCTAAAAAAAATATAATGTTGCCAATTCATAATTTATTGTGATTTTAGTATCATTCGATTTCATTTCATGTTTTGAAATATGGAATTGGTAGCCACTAAGAATGTTTTTATCTAGCCTTTTCTGGGGTAACCGGTAAATACCATGATCGTTAGAATAATTGATTGAATTGGACAGTGCAACTCATAAACCCGTGACACCCGTTCTTTGACACGGTAAAGTTCCTTCCTGTACTCTTCCAGATACGTAAAACAATTTCTGTTTGTATCTTTGTCCAAAATTAGAAATCCTTTGGTAGAGGAAAAATAAATTCTACGAACCGGACATTTTTCGGATTAAATATTAATTAAGCACTGGCAATACACACCAAGAAAAAAAAAGGTAATATAAAAAGAAGTTGCATTGATAATTTTATTTTTGGTCTGTTCTTCCGAACGCACGCGCGCCGGCTCGCTCGCTCTGATAGAAAGAGATATAATTCTCTCCCATATCTCTTCTTTCACCCGCATTTTGCCAATAATTTTGTTTCATTCATTCAGTCAATTTCCGACGTCTTTTCATTACGGTTGTGTATCGAGTTCTCAGTGGAATAATTCCAAAAAATAAATTTTATCGCGTTTACCTTCAAAAAACAAGAAATTGCCATGGCTGAAAAAGAAATAATATCTAGTAGTGAAAATAATGATCAATTTTTTGAAGGTGTTGAAAAGCTCATAGAAATTTGGTTTACGCCGGCAAAAAATGCGGATCTAAGAAAAATCACTCGGTAAGTATTTATTTTTAATGCAGCCGATATTTTTCTATACATAATTAAATGGTAATTACTTTGTAACTAATTAATCTGGTTGTAGGTTACCGGCGGAATCAGATAATTCCATAACCTCCATTTAGTGGTCGCATGAAAAGTGTTCGTAACATTTGCATGATAAAGTTTCAAGTGCATTCGTGATTAGAAATCGTGTCAAAAATTTGTTTTGCGTGTTATTTACCGTGTTTGTTGTGGAAAGTTCTGGAGTCAGCTGTTTAAGCATTTTAGAGCGGCAATTGGATGCTGGGGCTCCGACGGCCGCCGTGGTTGGCCTGTGCCCACTGTTGGTCCGGCCCACGCATGACGCGCGTGATTTGAATATATTGATATTTAATTCCAATAATATCTGGTCTAAAATATGTTAATATCTTTCAATAAACCAATTTTTAACAGCACATTGATACCTAATATCAGTACATCCTACTTCCTACTAATATTATAAATGTGAAAGTTTGTGAGTGTGAAAGTATGTATGTATGTTTGTTACGCCTTCACGCAAAAACTACTGAACGGATTTGAATGAAATTTGGAACACAGATAGTTTATAACCGGGATTAACATATAGGATACTTTTTATCCCGATAATCCCGGATTTTTTTCCCGGACGAAGTCCGTGGGCACAGCTAGTTTCAATATATTTTAATGGATGTAGTGGGTAAAACATACCTACCCATAGTTTTTCATAAAGGAACCAACCCACACTTACTCCTACAGACTGAAATAAACCTACGTTGAAGTGGTTGTAGGTTGGTTTCAGTTTGCATACTTCTGCATAACTATATCCAATTGGTGTACAGCTTAATAAAAAACAGTAACCTTCCTACCTACGTTACATAAAACCAGGGTTGTTTTTTTTTCTTGCAGTCAACAATGGGAAAACGTGCTGAAGATTGTACGATGCGAGATAATCTCTTTCACCCAGAGCGAGCAAGTCGATGCATATGTACTTAGGTGAGTGCTAGTTGTTTAGTTACACTAAAATATGATAGACCTTCACCCATGGAACTAGAATTCCATAGGAACATGATATTGTATGAAAGGTACAGCAACAGTACACAGAAATACCAATTAAACCATCCACCACAATCAATGAAACTAATTATGTTTGGCATAAAAACTTTGGTCCCATTTACTGATATGCTGAGGGAAACAGAAGATGTTCTATGCATCCCATTTACATGGATGCAGAGGTACATGCGTGGATCTCACGTCTGCAGCTGTCAATATGTTTGCAGGGTCACTATCTTGACCAAAAAAATCTGTTATCTCGGCAGGCTGAAGGATGAAATCTAATCTATTACATTAAATTGAGTAGTACCTATATTTAATAGCTCTAGAATTAGGTGCCTATGTATAAATTACAATTCACTCTAACAATAATAACATTTCACAGTCATTGTTTTGCATACTTGGTTAGGTAGGTAGGTAGGTGTATTTATGTATTTATACTTAAGTAGCAAGAATAAAGATTAAGTAAGGTTTTATTAAATGAAATAGGGTAGACAGGGGCTTTTAGGGTTCTCTCTAGGAAGAAGGAAGGAACCATTATGGTATTTAGTCTCACTGATGTGTAAGCCTCACTTGTGTAATTTTTTTACCTCTCTGTACTGAAGCTGGGCCAGCACTACATTATAAATTGTATGGATTTTTTTGCCCAAATATAACAAATGAAGTATGAGCTTTCTGTAAGTATTTAACTATAATATAGCCTACTCTAAATTCCATCATCATATGGCTTATGCACCCAGGGTTGACTTCTGGCGAGGGAACTCCTCAACAGTGAATAGGACAAAATAGACATTATTTTTTTGTACATGCATTTAATTGTGATACTGATAGCCCGTTTCAAACTTCGTCATGTCGTGGCTGCTAGATCATAAAAGCTTGTCAAATAAAATATTTTTAAAATAAAAAAAATTAACCGACTTCAAAACCACAAATAGGTATGTACTCAAAAGCGAAAAATAAATAAATGTAATTAATATAAGCGCTACCCACTCATCTATTTGAAGGCGCCTTCAAATAGATGAGTTCGCTTTTGAGGCTTTACCTACCTACTTGTGGTTTTGAAGTCGGTTTAATTTTTTTATCTTGAACATTTTTTTATTAATTAACCTACACAATGTAAATATTCGGTCGTTTTCCTGTTAAACAAATAAAAACATTGCATAAGTACCTAACTATTTGGTGTATCATTGCCTGTTAAATTTATAATTTTAAAGTCATTTGTTATTAAGTATTGCAAATAAGCTATATTTATTTAGGTGTCGTAGGTATAATTCTGATACATTTTTAAATATTTGAATAATGATCGCCTCTTGGATTGTTTATTTATTTGAACGCATCTCCATTTTTTTATTTTAAAATGTCTACATACCCTCCACAGTAAAATTATTAAAAATATCTACTTTATAATAACAATCAACTGACGAAAACACACAGCCTAAACCGGGTGGTCTAGAAACATGAAATTTTGAACAGGGACCCCTTGTATTACGTAGCAGATAAGTAATGAGAAAGGATTTATGAAAATTCATCCCCCAAGAGACTTAAATATGGGATTAAAGTTTGTATCGGGCTCACGGATAGTTTATTTATAAACCAAATAGCCCAGCTCGGATACAAATTGCCGCCTGAACGAGTTGTCAGATTAAATCGATTGCATTATTCGGGGTCCCCTGCCATGCTAATGGCGCCATTTATGGTCGGAACGACCGCAGCTATATATCATGTTCCTGACCTTGGCCAGCCGCCTGCGGTCGTGTTCTAGCAGGTTCTATGGTTTCCGGGGGTTAACCCGATTGTATTCTCCCTCCCTATTTATGGACCAACAAGTACAATGGGCTGTTTATAAATTCAAATAAAAGTTTTAGTGTTGTTTGAGATAAGGATGTGAACATTGTTATGGTATAGGCACCTTTGGAATATTTCTATATATTGAAGTTGTAACAGGTTGTATACCATAACGATCTTTTGTCATCGAATTGCAACGAGAACGTTATAAGCTAATCTAGTCTAGTAACGATAGCTTATCTACTAAAACCAAGTTTGACCTGTAAGTACTTAAACTAAAATAAGGAAATCAGAACATACTTACTTCTCTTCCATACAATGCTATCGTATCCGTGTTCTTGTTAGAGTTCATTTGAAGACAAAATCCACGCAAAGCATCTCTATTTTTACCCTGATACCTACTGATAATATCCGGGTGTAATGAGATATGAAGCAATAAAATTTTGACAGTGACCTAAGTGAAGTGACAGTAGCACACCCCAGACCAATCAGGCGAGATCTGGTGTGTTTAAAATTTTGTGCCCCCATTACATAACACATTATCTGTGACGCGTTACTGTGTGACGGAACGCGGCACGCGCGCCCCACGTTGTTACTCCAATGAGTTGTACTTGTCACCCCGCGGCACCCAGGCCGAGGCTCCCAGGGTTATCAGACGACGCTGTGAGGTTATCGCGACTACACCGAGTCGAGATATACTCTGTTGCTACCTTAACTGGGATTTTGGGGCCCCTGCACTGGTCAATGACAGATTTTTTGTGGTCTTACACTTGATAAGCTGATCTTTATGAGGACACTAGTTGCTGCCCGCGACTTCGTCCGCGTAGACTTAAGTAAAGTATTCTATGTGTTAATCCAGGCTATAAACTATCTGTGTTCCAAATTTCATCCAAATCCGTTCAGTAGTTTTTGCCTGAAAGAGTAACAAACATCCACACTCACAAACTTTCGCATTTTTAATATTAGTAGGACTAGTTTCTGCCCGCGACTTCGTCCGCGTAGACTTAAGTAAAGTATTCTATGTGTTAATCCGGGCTATAAACTATCTGTGTTCCAAATTTCATCCAAATCCTTTCAGTAGTTTTTGCCTGAAAGAGTAACAAACTTTCACACTCACAAACTTTCGCATTTTTAATATTAGTAGGACTAGTTTCTGCCCGCGACTTCGTCCGCGTAAACTTAAGTAAAGTATTCTATGTGTTAATCCAGGTTATAAATTATCTGCCGGGGCGTCTCGGAGCATTTCCCATGGACCCGGGGCGCCTCTCTGCATGGCGGAGGGTGGTACACCGTTGGTTTTTAGTGGGTATACTGCGCCCTACAGGTGCAGGGACTCCCACATACCCCTCTCGTCTCCCCCGAGGCGTGAGGGGACCCATAAAGGGATTTCCAACGATGAAAAAAAAAAAGGTTATAAATTATCTGTGTTCCAAAAGTCATCCAAATCCGTTCAGTAGTTTTTGCGTGAAAGAGTAACAAACATACATTCACATTCACAAACTTTCGCATTTATAATATTAGTAGTAAGTAGTATTAAGTAGGATTTGTATTTAGGGTACTATTGGCCAATATTTACTATTGTTTAATGAGGATTACGTGTCAGGGACTGTTAACAAAGTCGTAATGTACCGCGAATTGAGGTCTGCATATTATGGGTCAAATCCTGACATGACAATGTCAACTTATGATAAAGTAATATGTACGGCACAAGTTATTATAGCCCGGGTTTTCTAATGTTAATTATAACATAGCTATAGCACCCAATGATGGCATTCAATGTGATTAGCTTCCTTTAGGCGATACTGAAAATGTTGTAACTAGAGATGGTCAAGAAACTTGTACGTGTAAAACCGCCAGTGAGACTGAGGTATAATAGTTTCTTATGGGACTAGTCCCGCCACACACTCCCACCACTGTAACTCCTGTAAGCCAGGATCGACAATGGTGACCAATAATGACGTCGAGGTTTGACCCTCGACGAGTCCCGGGGAAAAGTTAAATTGTCTTGGAACCCGCACGAATTTAATCGAAAGAAATAATAGGAGGAGTTGGAAGAAAATATTTCCACTTCCCTCCGGTGCAAAGCGGGAGACAAAATATATGTAGCTGGTATGGGCTAATTGCCATAGAAACAAGACTGTTACAGCTGATTTGAAGACCAGTTGTAAAGCACCACGGATCGTAATATGACTAATTGGACCTAAACTCGTGAGCTGAGTATACTTGATTCCAATAATAGGTATGGCAAAAGCGCTTGAACGCACGGAAATTGTCCCTGGTTTCCACAAGGTCTGTGTAATAAACTGCTCCAGATGTCACTTGCAGGCTATTTAGCATAGTAGTCCGTTCGTTGTGCCAGAGACTGCACTCCCACAGGATGTGATGTGCAGATTGTTCATGATTGTTTTGCGGCGTCGAGCATTGACAGAAAGGTGAAGGAACCAACGTGAAGTAGAATAATTTGCTCCTAAAGTTGCCATGCCCAGTCAGAAATTGAGCCACACAGTGGTCCACCTCCAACCACGCTCTCTCCAGACGTTCACGAACGCATGGAAAGAATTGGTGGAGGTGGCGGCCCTTAGTTGTTGTATCCCATCTGGATTGCCATTCGGTCAGAAGATCTTCGTAAACGACAGATATCGGACTAAATAATCTAGCGATTTTAGAGCGGTCTCGCGGTTTAAGGAACTCGGTGTTCATGCTCTCTCGAGTAGAGTAGTACATTGCCGCGCGTCTTTGGACCTCTAGGTCTACTGGGAGCACACCAGCGAGAACTGGCAGGGCCTCGGTACTAACCGTGCGATATGCTTTACATAGAAATATCAACGCCAAACGTTGGCTTTGTAGTAATTTACGCCGTGCCGCCCCTATCGTGGCCCTGTCGGCCCACACCGGTGCGCCGTAGCACATGCAGCCTAAGTACGTAGCCCCGTATATAATCTTTAGCGTATTAAAGGAAAGTCCCCAAGTTGCCGTAGATATTCTCGTCAACGCATAAAAATTACGTTTCGCTTTTTCACCAACAGTTTTAATATGCTCTATAAATGGGAAATTCCTTTCTAATACTAATCCGAGGTAGCAGACCGATTGTTTTCTCTTTATTGTTGCGTTGTTAAACTTAATACGTGGCGGCGCTTTTAAATTCCCTTTTAGGAGGAGTTGGTAGGTTTTTTGGGGGGCGAACGTGAGACGATTTCGCTCGCCCCACTCAGAAATTAAGCGCAGACATGACTCCGCAAGGTTCTCGAGTCCGGCCCTAGTATTTGATTCTATCAACAGGAGTCCGTCATCCGCATATCCAGTTAGTGAACAACCACACGGGAGTGGTAGCTCGAGGAAGTCATCGAAGCCTAAATTCCACAAATATGGACTAAGTACCGATCCCTGGGGACAACCTAATGTCAGCGCCTTTGACACAGCATAATGTCCAAGTTTGAGTGTTGTTGTTCCTTGTACAAAATATGTGTAAATAAGTGAGTAGATGTTCCTGTAGCAACCACGCGTTTTTAGCTTGAGAAGTAGCATCGGCCACCATGCGTTGTCAAAAGCGCCCGAAATATCAAGAAAAATTCCCAATACGTATTCAGACGTAGATGAATTTACAGTTTTTCTTACCGATAAAGCCGCGTCAACTGTCGATTTGCCACGCGTAAAACCGAACTGTTTTGGATTAAATTTTGGTCCACCGGGGAGCAATCGCGGGACAATCAGTCGTTCTAGTAGTTTACCTAACGATGGTAGCAATGTTATTGGACGATAGGACTTGGGATCGTCGGGAGGCTTATCTCCACTTTTCGGGATGATTCTAATAAAGCCACGGCGCCATATTCGTGGAAAAATACCTTCTGTGATGCAACGATTAAAAACATATAGCATAGAGTCGCAGGCTGATTTGCACGCTTCTTTAATCATTTTGTTCGATATTTTGTCCTCACCGGAGGCTTTATTAAGAGGCAGGGCTCGCACGATGTTCTCAAATTCGTCGCGGGACGGAGTATCGGACTCGGGGGCGAGCGGCGGCTCCGCGGCCCACGCTCTAATCTGGCGGTGGTATTCGCTGTCGCTTGCCGTTACATCGTCGGGAATAAGAGTATTTAGTAGGACATCCGCAGTCTCCTCAATGCCGGTTGTGTGTTGATTATCTATTTTGATGTTTCGGATATAAGCGAGATCTATTGATCTATTTGCTTTGAACTCGTGATATAGAGGAGACCACGGACCCTCCCTATCTAATTTTTCCACTACTTTGCTTAATAATACGCTTTTAGATCTTTCGACCGCAGCTCTGTAGTGGGACCTGGCAACTCTAAGTGCACATAAAGCCTCATCAAGAGGAACTCCCGTGACACGTGATTTTTTAAGTTTATTGAGTTTTCTACGTGCTCTGCGGAAACATTTGCGAAGTTCGACCAATTTGTTCCCCCACCAGTCACATCTTCTAAGATTAGTTACAGCTCCTCGACCGATTGCCACATCGGCACAGTACGTTAGAGAGTGTGACATAAGTTCAGCACATTCTTCACAGGAAAGTCCATCACGAGTGAAGTCTCTGACACACGACGCAAAAAGCGAGCCGAAAAAGTTCCAGTTTGCACCTTTACATTTATATCTAAAATTACAACTGTTAACGGATGGACCTTGTGTTGACCTCTGGGAAAACTCGTACACGATCAGGCGGTGATCACTACACGACGCGTCAGGGAGGACGCGCCACCTATTCAAGCGGACGTCGGCACTAGAAAGTGTGACGTCAATAGAAGACTCGCCCACTGGGCTGCAAAAAGTCGGTGGTGCATCGGGTGTGTTGTGTATTGACAAGTTCATTTCCGCGATGAAATCCTCAACCGCGCACCGACGTTCGGCGTCGGTGTACCTAACTTTGCCATACCAAAGAGAAGATGAAGCGTTTACGTCAGCGCCAATAATAATTTTACGACCTGCGAGACAGCGCAGGACGTGGCGAAGGTGATATAGGTGAGGAGTGACAGGGTCTGAGTATTGAAAATAACAGCTCACGACGTACAGCCTACAGGAAGGGGATGAGACCTCCGCGACAGCGCAGTGTGACGTCATAAGGTTTTGGACTGAGGTTACCGTGTACTTAGATCGCGACACATAAATTCCGGCTCGTGCTTTGCTGTCCAGTTGCACTACCCTATTGCGTAATCCAGCGCTTTGATATTGTTCTTGAATAAGGACTATGTCCAAATTGTATTCTATTGTCAGACGGTCTAGCTCGGACGTCGCCACCCTATCGTTATGGAGATTTAACTGTCCTATAATAAAATTATCCATATTATCCATTTTAAAAGTTTGTAGAGAGGACTAGCTGTTCTAATTTAAATTTGTACGTTGGACAATCTGATGTACCGCAAAGGTGATCACACGGTTTCTTGTAACGCTTGCAAGAGGCGCAAACAGGTTTGAAATCAGGCTTGTCCTTGTTTTTGCAGGACTTCGTTTCATGATTACCCGCGCAATGACCACACGATGGTGTTTTTTCGGTGCAATACTTATGGACATGCCCGTATTGTTGACAGTTAGCGCAACGTACCATATCGAAATCGTCAAAGAATCGGCAGCTGGACCAATCAATGTATAGGAATTCTTTTGTGGCTAATAAGTGTTTACGAATTTCGGGGTCGATTTCGATGCCCATCCATTTACGGCCATTTTTTGTGGGACGCCTGCGAACTATTTTTGTTGATTTAATGAAATCGTCCTCTTTAATGGGCATTTCATCTTTAATATTTTGCCGGTATAAAGATAGTAAAAACGCGTCGTCACCAATGGACTCGGGAACATTGTGGACTATGAGGCGTGGTCTCCTACCTTTCGGTTTTTCCAAACGCAAGCCGGCGGTTTTAATGGCATCAACGGACTGAAGTTTTTTGATTTGGTTATCATTAGCAACCCGCAATACGACACCCGATTTCGCGGTCTTTTTAACGCCTACAATTTGGAAGCCGTCATCGCTGGGTTTGATCGCTTTCATTAGCGCCTGTTTGGTCGCCGACGATGACTCAAACTCAGCTGATCGCTCAGCGGTCGGATAGGCGATAACGCAAGGGGCGCGGGGCGCGCGGACCTCAACGAGCGGGGCTATCTTCGGCATGAGTTTTAACGTGTCCGCGTACGATGTTTTGTTTATTTGGTTCTCGGTGCCCGGATCGGTTTTGATTTTATCTAATTCCCGTTCCGTATTTGCCAATTTAGTTTCGTTGCAGGAGGATTTTATTGCCAGTAAGGATACGATACCGGTAATACGCTGGGTCATGTCCATTATCGCGGTTTTATTCGCGATATTGATGCGAGTGCCTTGGTCGTTCACAAGTTCGTTGATTTTTGCCAAATATGCAGATGCCTGAGAAACTAACTTGCAATAATCGGCTTGCCCGGCGTCACTAACATTTGACGGCGACGGATTGCTATCCGTGGATTCGCATCTCAGGACACGTTTAGACCTATCGTCAGGTGAAACGTAAGATGGAGATAACGTTTCGCAAAATAAACGTTTGCTATTATTACCGGTGGAGGGTGGCGACCTAGGTGTAATTTTGCTTTGGCTAAACGCACCTCCGCCCCGATCAGGCGGATCGTCGTTGTTGGTTGACATTATTAATTAATTTAAATCAAGGAGAATATTGAATAATCGGATTATATTAAGAAAATTACACAAACTATAAGCGATTTAACACGTAAAAAGTTTATTCCTAAGTCCTACCCGCAATAGGAAAAAATAATGACGTACCAGAGCGCTGATAAAATACACAATTATGAACAATAAACACGATTAATACTTATCCCAACACACGTATTCACGCACGAAACACGATATTACACGATGAAAAGCAACTCGCGAGCCGAAAATTATCCTTAAAAGGACAAAATGCAATTTTTGACGACGGCGAAACAAAGCCTCACTGCACCGTACGGAAGCGGGGAGGGAAGTGGAAGCGGGGAGGGAAGTGGTAGGTAAGGAAGGTATAATAGTTATGTAGATCACCTAAATGACCGCCATATTATTACCTGTTTATACCCGCGGTTCGCCGACGCCCAATTTTACTCGCCTATGGGTCACCAGCTTAGTGCATCAAGATAGCCAGTCTTGTTTAACGACTGCACTGACTTTGCAACTAGAGGGTGTTATACTCATGATTCATGGGCAAGGGTGAATACTAGAGATCAATCCAATTTAACACATGCTTATAACTTGTCACAAATTAGTCATAATTGCAGCATTCTTAACCCGTGTAGTCACGAGAGTTTTCGTAACCAAAGACTTACAATCAATTGAAAAACCACGTTTGTGCAACACAATATTGTTTAAGTTCCATTTCGTCTAATATTAGCGATCCAGAAATACGAATCTATTCTCTTTCTGCAGTCGCAGTGCTTGAGTAAATTAAAACTACACGTACATTTGTGTTGATTGTAAAAAAAGTAGGTTCACTTGAATTCGAAATAAATTAAACATCGTGAGTTGAAGCTGTGACCGTTACAGATTTGAATACAATTGGAAAATGATTGTTGTCGATTTAAATTAATATCTCAATAAGTCACGGGTGGCTTCTTGCTACCAATCAATCCATCCCAATTGGCGGGATCATGCCAATTCAATCATCGCGATTGCATTTACACGGATAATGTATCGTAAACACTTAATTATGTAAAATCTAGGTAACTTCTTAATTCCATTGTTAGGACTTGTAAATTGAAAAGAACTGGCGGCGAGAGGTTTTGGAGACTTCTGAAGAACTATTAATAGTAATAAAAGCAGTAGCTACTACTTCTGTAATATAGCATAAAATAGAGGGCCATGTTTGGGAAACTGTATAAACTGTTGCAGCAAACGCCCGCCTTCATACTCCACACAAAATACTGTCTAATGTTTTCACAACAGCTTCTACACTTTAACTATAAACGTTTTATCATCTGCTTGCGCCGCATCGTATCTCCCGGCTAACCCGACATCTAGTTATACGTGTTTCAGTCTGGTTACGTTGTACCACGTAGTTCTATGTACGTGGATGCGGACGTACTGTGTGGTTGTGACGCGTGGCTCGCAGGCAGAACGCCAACTGTCTGTAGTGTGAGAGTGAAAGCTAACACACTATAGTATACGATGCCTGGATGCGCCAGAAATTCAGATATTTGTTCTTAATTGGTGTAATGAGCTTAAACATTGCTTTAAGGTGCTGTTTCTAATAACTCGGACGATAAATAGCGATGTTCATGACGATTAAGTCCAAAGAGCCAGGAATCAAAGATAGACTCCAACTATTCCAACATTATGAATGTATGAATTCTGATCTATCATCCTTGTACATCTGACAAATTCGTCTTCCTATTGCTAAATATATTTGGAGTTGAGTCCTATTGTTACTTGAAACTTAATAGCGCATTGTTTTACCTGCCAACTTTAATCCTATAAATTTCTTGCAAGAAACTTGCAATAACTTCAACATGTCGGTCTTTATTTTTATTGGCGTTTACAAAGAAAACTATTTCTTACCGTGTCTCTTCCAGTAGCTCCGTGTGTACTAGTAAACAATGTGCTAATTGTTTTAATCATTGCCATTTGTAGCACGTGTCCACTGAAGTATGTAGCTTTATATTTAGACTAGCACATGTGTACGAAATCAATAATCTTCAGTTCTTCGGCTAGCTAGACTGTGGCATTATATTTTCTAATTCTATTTTATGAATATTTTCTGGAATAATCGTCATAATATTTATTCGAATCTTGTCATCGAATTTTATGTTCTGAATTCACACACTGTGCTTTATTTTCAAAGAAACACAATCAAGCTAGAATCAGTTTATTTCAGAAAATACCTTTATCTACTGAATACTCTAAATATATCCTTATCTGTCACATTATATCACCTTTTGCTTACACGTAATTTTTTGTTCTGAGTTATCCCATACAGGATGAGCGAAATTGGCTTTAATTCAAAATATCGAACGTAATCCACTGCCAAACTGAACTTATTTTTATGTACATGAGAAGTTAGGGAAAGACGTTTGACGTATAATTTCCGCAGCCGAGCTAAGATAGGCGCCATATCTACAATATCTACCATTTTCTTCTTTCGGACTTTTCTCATTTTGTGGCGGTTCTCCCAGTCGTCTGTCGCCAGAGATGTCTCTTCTGAGACGTCAATGGGTCCGTTAGTATTATATTGGAACTAGCTGTGCCCGCGACTTCGTCCGCGTGTAATTTAACTTAACAAAAAATTCGGGATTAATCATCCTCTATTTTATCCCTTTGGGGGTAGAATTAATCAAAATCCTTTCTTAGCGGATGCCTACGTCATAACATCTACCTGCATGCCAAATCTCAGCCCGATCCGTCCAGTGGTTTGGGCTGTGCGTTGATAGATCACTATGTCAGTAAGTCAGTCAGTCAGTCACCTTTGAGTTATATATATTTAGATACTAGTATTTCTTTATTATCGTCACTCGTCCTTCCCGTTGTTCTACCACGATATCCGCTCTTTAACATTTGCGAAAAGTATCTCTTGAAAATATTTTTCCAAAATATTTACGCAAAAAAATTAATGAACGATATACGATAGTTTTAATAACCCGTCGCGTTTACTTCTTCCACGTCACAAAGCATTACCTACCTTTGACGGCTCAGAATATCACATTTCCATGGAAATGTACTTCAACTACTTTCGTGTACAAACAAACGGAAAGTTCCATTGGCATATAAGTAAACATGCTCGCGTATGCGCGGGGTAAACCTCACTGTGACTAAGGAACATTTGATCAAATGTTGGCACTGTCTGAAACATGATTTGGATTGAGTTGATACGTCATTTTATTGGCACTCATGTGGACAATAACCTTTAGAAATGGTGGCACAAACTTTTTATACTCTCATAAAATACACAAACCTCACATAGTGAGATGTAGTAGTATAAACGTGTATAAATATGAGTGTGTAACATTAAATAAAGGCAGTATAGACACCACCCTATACACACCACCTGACATCCAAATAATATCAACCAAAGCAGTTTCCATACTGCCTTTATTTTATGGTATTTATACACGTTTATAATACTATATCTCAAGCGAACGAAAGTCGAAATCTGTCAATTCGTATCAAACATTAACTTCAGAATAGATTACTAACAAATATAGAAATAGTAAACACTTTGTAATGTGTGGATACGTGTTATACTGGACTAGCACATTTTGGATCTATTAGTGCGAGCGAGAGATCCGGTAGATTTTCTTAAATATAAGAATGCAATCTTACCTTTCTTATCTCTTAATAAAAATATGCTCTTTATAGTTTTGGTGAACTTATTATCCGGCTCTGACTGAGATTTATCAAATCTTCTCTCAAATACAGAGATTTCCCGGTTACTGGTTACGTTTTACATTTTCCTAGGTTCAATAACGACGTATTTTAGAAAACGGAGCACGAATTTAGGTCAAACATTTCTTATTTTTATTGCCTGCAATTAACTAACAAACATCCATACTAACTAACTGTAGTGTTTTCGGTTTGTTTACGTTTCCTTGATTAACGAATAGCATATTTGCTCCCGCAACTTTCTCCGTTGCTATTTATATAAATTGCTATTTTTAAAGCGTTGGCGTTTTATTAGGCACTTTGTTTTGGGAGCAAGTCCGTTTTTACGTTCCTACGATTTTTTGTAATTCGTCCCCACTATGTAAACTACAACTATAAACTTAATTTAATATGTGCTATTTTTTAATAATACGTTTTTACTATCATCATTTAACAAATTTTAATGAAAACAAAGACCTCGATTCTGTCCTATGAAACCACGAAGATTTGGTGTATGTGCTGTTAGATTCCCACGTTGTTTATTGCTACTGCGGTCATGGATTTAATAGGTATGTGGCCGCATAGTGTGTTCCTAAACACTGAACTTCCATAATACTTAACGATTCTGTTAGAGAAATTGCACATTCTGCCAGTATGCGACAAATTGCAACTAAATGTCACAACTGTAGCTAATATAATAATCTTTCTGTTGGGTTTCTTGATTTTATCGCTCTCCCGTGTAGTAAGCAATAAAAAGGTGTTATTTTTGTGATGCAATATTTGCCAACCGATAAAATTTGATTTGATTTTCCTTTGCAATCATCTCTGCAGATGTAGTTTCCAACATGTTAATGTTGTATGTCAATGATGTGAACTCGAATATGGTCGGAACTGAAATAAAAATAAAGGTATCGGGCAGCGGTAGTTAAATCTAGGTCAAATCACGACGCAAGCGAAAGATGAAAACTTGACCCTACAAACACAGACCGCGCATGTATTAAAGTGATCATTGTTATGTCTGGAAGCTTTGGATTTACACTAACAGTTTAACCTAAAACATTGCATCTGACTAAGACGAAGGCATTCTGAATAGCTGCTGTTGTGTCATAACTCAGAAATTTACCACTACTGCGTGCTGTGTTAATGATTTTGTCACACAAGACGTATTGCCTAAATGCTACGCACGAGGTGATGGTTGATTTCATTTCATAATATGATCTTCAATAATATGAACTACAAAAAAAACGTTTAAAAATGTAACCCAATTACGGAATTATACGAATTATATTCAAAACTGCCGATAAATAGCGCAAGTAGTATTTATAAGCCCTAACATATAGTATAAATTGTTTTTCTGTCGCTTGGTATATCTTATATTGTACTAAATTTATGAACTCAGAATTTTCTCCTCTTTCATTTGACATCCCACTTGATACGACAGGATAAAATATCGGAGACCCCAAAGGAATAGGTGTTCTATCGTTCATATCAGATCGCAGACTTGAACTTTAAGCAATTAACCTTTAGTGAAGTCATAACTAACATTCCGAAATTCACCTGTTACAAACATCTAAGACAGACGTCCTTGCGAATGTCCCGTGCCATCGATTTGTTTACCTCGGGCCAAGCAAGTCGGCGTCGATTCGGGTAGGCGTAATACCGTCTATTTTTAACCTAGCGTTGTTGCTTAGTAGATTGGGGAAAGGCGGGCTATCACACGCCAAAATGTTTATGGTAAACAATTCAGAACTTGACGAAGATCAACTTGGACCTAATTCATGAGGGTCTTGTTTCTAAATAGGTACGCGCTGTTATTGTAATTCCAGGTTTGTGACTAAGTGTTGGTGCAGATTTTTTTTTGTCTCTAGTATTTTTCAGAGTTTGGTACGTCATACCACTGCTATATCATCTTGATTTAGATATTTATTTGATTTTTAGGAGTTAACGTCTTAAATCGATTCGAAACTAGAACAAAGCGATGCTATCGACTAATGTGGAACTGGCCTACAGCATAGTACCTCCCACTTGCCACCTAACACTCGCGATGGGGAGGTGCGGGTGAGCCGGGGGTTGGGAGAGGGTAAGGTCAAGGTAGTCGCAGGCGCGCGTGCGCACTGCACTTTAAAAACTGATGCAGCTGCGCCACTTGATGAGAATGCAAGTGCTCCTATTATGCTCCGTCAGCGAATTTGTTGGCGCTCCGCGCTCGTTAAATTTGCTGACTCCACTCCAGGAGTGCTTTGCATTTTAATTTTTCCGAGATTATTGTACTTTTCTGACTCTAGACACAATAAGCTTACTTGCTATTACTTGGATTTATAATTAAACCGTAACTACGTGCCCTTAGCTTACGTCTCGTAGTTTTCTGTAATCGTTGTTGGCCTATCAATGGCCTATTAAATAGGTTTAGCTGTTTAGGGCGCGCGTTTATTGTTAGGTCAGTAAGTCTGATTAGACGAAAAACTACTATACTAGGGCCCGTACTAATAAATAGATTTGGAGTAGGCTTTTAAGATGTCACGTAATGACATAAGAATGACATTTCCAAGATCCCTCTCAGACTTGAGATAGATTTATTAGGACGGGCCTAAAAGTGATTGCTATGGCCAGTCTGGATTACTCTAAATATTAAGCTGATCTGCAAGACCCATCAGGGTCTTCATTCCTTTTGGTCTACCAAATACAAATAGAACAATTATTCACGGATGATATCACGGCCACCACGGTTCAATGACCTAATTGTGTAACAAAAACATTATTATTCTGCTGGTAAAAAATTGGCTTGATTGAATGTGGAGAGGAATGATGAACGTAAGTCTTGGGTTCCGGTCGGGACCAGTCTCAAACGATCTCCAAGGCCAAAATCTATCTGCCTAATGTATAGTTAAACATAGCTTTTGGCTACGTTTTTGCGTATCCGATTGGAACGTAAGATTTATGAGGCGTTTATTTTACATTTTAAGTAGGTATATCATATACAAAGTTTCCATTACCTATGTTATTTTAAAGAATTTTGCAATTGTAGAAATGTTGCGCACGATTTGGGAGTACGGTATTTAACCCCAAATATGGCGCTATAGAAATGTATTTTGGAGTTTTAGGGACTTTTTAGGTCATCGTTGTATTCCCAATGGGTGGAACATGTGACTTGCGCAGAGACCTGTTCACCTTGCACTCGAAGGTTGACGCGAGCACTAGTCGTTCCTGACACAAGTTCATGGATGCTGAACTATGTAATGCTATCGTCCGATCACGACGGAGCGTCATTAGAATAAATAGGGTTTATGGGCGTTTGCCAATTTCTGCTTACTTTGCCGGTGTTTTAAAGCTCCATAATCCTCTCGGATGTTTTTATTCGTTTTTAGAATTTGTAAAATTAACTTGTCATTTGTATAGGCTTTCTTGTTATTAACTTTTGGTGGCTTTAATTTCCAGTACCTAAATAGTATACAATGTATAAGCGTATCCTTCGTCACCGAACCACTGACAGATTGAATGATTTAACTAAAGGGGTGACAGTCTATATTTCGCGCAAGCTCAGTCAATTGATGGAAAGGTATATTTACAACAAAGTGTTGTAATAAGTGTTGGCGAAGTAACTATAGGGACCTTGTCAATATTCGTCTCCTATCTCCCGCCCAACTGTTTCACAGTTGCTTCATTCGTTGGATGGAAGAAAACATTAATCTCGCAGTGTGCTAGATTTTCATCTCTTTCATAATATGATTCGGCAATCCATATATACAAACATGTTCATGTGCAAGGAACACGTGCTCTTCTATTTTTAACTGTACCTACACGATTCATATCCATGATATTAGGAACTTCCACTGAAACTTTGATAGCTTTTGAATACTTTGTAACGTGTTTGTATTCTAACTTTAATCAACCGAAATGTGGTGTATTTTCCAATTCTAAAATAGCTATACTTACTCATTTAAATTCTCAAAGTCCGAAACTCAGCTCTAATGTGGTTGGTGTCTCCCATCAATGACTGGCACATATTTTTAATGAGACTTCTTTGAGGCTGCAACGAGTCCCGGGAATATTCCCGGGACTCATTGAACATATGTCCAACCTACGCATCCTATTCAGAACAAGTTTTCTCCAACCTTGAAACTCAAGACGCCAAGATAGCTACAAAACTATTTAATTCCTAAGTGTTATTGCGCCGTTCTCTCCCCGGGCGTATAGATCCCGCTTCTAGAAGTCCGCCAGCAGTGCATATAACTGATGTATTGTCCCTGTCGGGCCAGTGGTGGGTATCGATTGGGGCCTGCGCGCGGGGTCCCGGCTGCAAGCAACAGGCTGTGACGCAATTACACGACACGCCATGCCATAGGTATATCTCCTGGTTTATGATATTGGATGGAACTCAACTTTCAATTGAAATGACTCTAATCCAATAAAGACACAAGTTGACACAATAAATGAATTATCGTTCCATATAAAATAAAATAAAATGAAATAAAATAAATAAATATACACTAGGGATAACGATGAGGCGAGAGGTTAATGGCAAATGGTTAATTGTTTTTTTTTAAGAATTTATTGTTATTCTTGTTTGTTTCTTATTACGTACGTCTCCATGACGAACAAGAATCAAACTCTTAAGAGCAATACTAATCTCGTTCACAATGTCAGTGCTGCTGTTCCTATTTGTATTATAATATGCATTACAAAACCTCATGATATGAGGATATCCGGACGTTATTTTACCTATTTGGTTTACCATTATTGCAGCGATAA
Organism: Notodonta ziczac; assembly: GCA_918843915.1. Classification (NCBI taxonomy): domain Eukaryota; kingdom Metazoa; phylum Arthropoda; class Insecta; order Lepidoptera; family Notodontidae; genus Notodonta; species Notodonta ziczac. The sequence goes on from OU974053.1 coordinate 1,339,740, forward strand.
GTTGTTATTAAGCTTTACATAAATGGTTTATCGCGTTTAACCTAATACTAAGTTTAATAATATTACGCTGTTTCCTCAATATTGTTTAAGCGTACCTAATACTGTATTAGGTATTATGGTCTAAGCATTTGTTGCCAGTACTAAAATTAGCATCGTCAGTTCTACTTAGGCGTGCCCCAAGGCTCTCGCCTGAACTCAACATTAATTCTCTATCATACAACGGTTGTCATATTATGCACAATATTATTTATCTATAAATTTAACAAATTAAACAAGTCTATTTTGAGCGGGAACCCGACATAATCTTTATGGCATATGCGATAAAGTGAAAATATATGTTGACAAGCTAGCAATTATGGATCGCAGAATTGTTACGCTAGCAGATGTTTTTAGCCAACTTGTCTATCAGCCAGGCTACTCAAATTATATCGAGAACTTTTGGGTCAACCGACGAAGGTCAATGACACGAGTTTGTTGCTATCTTGTGACGAACTTTCGACCCACTTGTGAATAAAAGTGAATATTATCATACGTAACTCGCGGTTTTGATTAGAGTTGTCCGTCGTAGTCGACACGCACGAAGAACAATATTGATTCTCAAAGTAGGCATTGTGAGCTAGGGAACACCTTTGGTGCACAGTTTTCTTTGTCTAGGAATGTACTGACGTAACGATATAGATAGATGGATCGGTTGAAGGATAGAAAGAGATAAAACGAAGCTAGGGACGCCCTAGCCATCATAGTGATAAGATGATTTTTGACAATCTTCTATCTATATATATATATATAAATGAATCTCTATTTCCTTGGTCATCGCATCACGCGTCATCGGATGGAACGATTTCGCAAATTTTTTTGTTGTGTTTATTATTGTCAGTAGAAGGTTGTTATGAAATAAAAAATAATAAAGTTGAGCGGAACAATTCGAAATCAATATTTAATGTTAAGACTGGAAAACGTCTGTCGGGTCAGCTGGTTGCTGATAAAAAATCATCAGAATACGAATTCATATTGTGCGAAAGAGATGTCAAATAAAAACAGGAACAATGGGATATTCCGATCGAGTTTCATATATCAAAAGTTATTTCAAACAATCAATTCTGTCGTTGCGAATGTAATGTAGGTATGTCGGTAATGAAAATAGACTCTGGTGGTATTGTAATCATAATTAACGTAGATAGACGGAATTACAGTATCAAGTTATTAAAATATTGAATATTGACAAAATGATGTAAGTATGTATCGGCACCTGCTTACTGTTAATCTTTTTCACCACAAATAACAGTTCGTTGAATTGTGCTGTTTTAATACTTATTTCATATCGGCCATCGCCCTTCAGATTACAATAATAAAAAATCGAGGTAGGTATTATAGTAAGCCCCAGATTATTTTTATTTGATTGATTTAATTCGTTCCCAAATCTACGTTATCTTAAAAAAAGTCAGTGCTCTTACCGGATTTACTGTTATTTTAGAAAGGTCCTATAAATTCCTAGATCCACAATATTAACTCGGGAATTGTAAATGGACAATAGCCTTGGTTTGTAAAACAAAAGTTGACTGCTTTTGCATTTTAGTCGTTTTAAAGCATTTCATCAAATCTGGCCAAGTTCCGTCAAGGTCGCCGGTGACTCATCAGCTGCCGGCCGGGCAACATTGCTTCGGAAGTTATATTACTTATGTAATAGCCAATATACACATACTTAGATACCTACCATCACTACTCTGTATCAACCGAAACTGGTTTTTAATAAAAGTTTGCCTTAATTAGAAGTAGTGTTGTAGAATGCAACCAAAATACTCTGGGGTCGATAGCAGTTGGTACTTAGCCCACTTGCGGTTTTTTTTTATGTGTCCAAGTCGGCAAACGTTCGTTCGACATGTCTTATATTAGGTTACCGTAGCCTATCGATGCTTGCAATACCAATTGCATCTCTCACACGTTACCGACCTGAAAATGAATAGCACAGAAAGAGAAGAAGCCCCGCTCCCTAAAAGGGTTGGGTCCAGTTCTCACGCATTCTACTAAATTGCCAAACGCAAATACATATAATACAACCTCTTAATTAGCCATGTTTATTTAAGTTTTTGTTTGATTAATATTGTAATATGATAATCATTTCCTTCCTTAAGATTTTTTCTCATAAAGATTAATACTACATATTTATTTAGAAGCACCTACTCGTAAAAGCAAACAACGTTTGTTGACAAACATTCTATAACGGTTTAGGTTTAATATGCATCATGATATCAGTACTTACATAGCCTATGTCTGGCTCTTGTGTATGTTGGAGCTAAATTAGCTCACTTACTTTGATCATAATAGTAATTTCGACAGCTAATTAATATTAATTTGCGAATAACTATAACCTGGGGCTCAATTACGCTAGCAACTTAAGTTGCAATTGGAAAGCAAAAGCTTGTCAAATGCTCAGCTTTTGACGAATTTCCGTATTCCACAAACCACAGATTCTCTTTTGCAACTGAGCTTGTTTTGGTATTATGTTGGCGTTTCAGATTTTGACCTTGAGCTTGCGACTGACATCGTTTTTTTTTAAAGTTATTGCGGCCCTGCGCATAATGCAATTGGAGTCATTTCGTATAAAATTATTTTTGCAGTTCCATGGATTTGATACGATGCACTATAGCGGATATAATTTTTTTTGAAATGTATTATAATTTTGAGCAAAAACACCACACATTTTTAACTTTTTAAATTAATTGTGATTAATTCGTGGTTGATAGGTCGCCACTGAACGAAACGTAAATTACATTCTGCTCTACGTCTAAAATATTAATCATATAAAATCAAACCAATAATTATGCAAAACAACGAATTGTCATAATAATTTCTAAAAATTAGCAATTATATATTTAATTAAAAGCAGACTGAAACGGAACGCAAAAAGAAAAAAGGAGATAAGAGCAATGGTCACGTAGCTATCTGTGGTTGGTGTTTTTATTTGGGTGACGAAAAACGTATATAGTGTACGAATTTGATTAAATAATATATTGTGTGTTGAAAAACAAATAATCTCTCCCTCTCAAATAAGCTGATTATGAGGTAAAAGTTGCAGCATCTTAATTTTGAAGACGAAGGCAAGGGTAAGACAATAACCTAGTTTTTTTTTCTCTAAATCACTCAACATTAGTTTTTTGTACTTATAATTGATAAAAAGAAATATTTTACGTCAGAAAAACAAGCCCTGGGTTAGCTTAACTTACTTTGCACTATAATTTATGTATATGACGTGTAATTGAAAAAAAAAAGAAATACACAGCTACTGCCAATACAGTTTACATTAATTTGTTTGCAGGTGTTGACTACAAACTATATTGTTTTAGATTCAACCAAAAAGTTGGGTTCCGTGGAGTTATAGGCTGCATTGACAGTATCCATGTGGCATCTCTAAGGTCACATGTGTATGAGAAGCAATATTATAACCGAGAAGAATTCCATTCTTTAAATGTTATGACAGTAAGTTCTAACAATTATCCTTAATACATAATGTAACATTCGCTTTTATCTCGTTACATACTAGTTATGTTTTTTCCAAATTTGTAAGTTCTCAAAGGACTGATACTCAGTTCGGACTATTTCCTTTCACATTTTGGTTATGTCAGTTTGACATTGACATGTCCTCTGTCATTCGTTTTTTTCTGATTTGAACTGTCAGTTGGGACCCTTTTCACTTTTCTCCCGAAGGACAGGCCGTGAAGATGGCTACGATTTGAACCGATAAAAATCTTTGTGAATCCACGCTTAGGCGTGCGGAGATGTCGTTTAATGGCTTTAGTTAGTTACTAATAAGCCCGGCGCTATGCCTGCGCATAGTATTTAGCAGAAAAAACCCACATTTGTGGTAAGTACTTTGATTTTTCTTTACAACATGTCAATTGCGCATGAGTGTATTTCAGCATTATACTGATGCAATTTTATATTGTTTCAGGGTTTTTTTTTCTTTTTTTTTACTCTACTTCTTTGTTATTTACATTTCTTCATTTAAATTTCCACACATGGAGACTTCATGATGTTTTCCCCACCCTGGATGGTGTGGTGAAGATTTTGTTTGCGGCGTGCCGGTAAGGTTGAAACCCATTGTGGATCACCAAGCTGGACACCTTTAAATCCCGCCTGTGATGCCCCTGGCTCCGGGTTGGAGGTGATTTAGTTTGCAAGCCCCTCGTTATTTTTTCCACGGACATGTACCAGGACCGAGGTTTGGTTTTATAGTTTAACTTAAAATATAATTTTTCTGGTTGTTCTACTCATTTTCCCCTAATGTTTTGCGTTTAAAATAATAATAATTTCTTGGAAAAAGGTGGCAATAATAGACAAACACAAATGTGATAAATTTATTCATTTTTCTTATACTTAAGTAACATTTTCATGACCCTATGGATAAAATAAAGACTGATACTTTTCTTTGTACTCAGGTTTTTCATTTACTTCTCCTTGGCTTGTGATTAAAAGCTCCAAGGCCCCGACATAGTTATTCCGGACACTTTTTATTGGTAGGCCTGCCTGGCGCCCGATATTGGTTTAATTTGTATTGTTTTCTGGCAGCTTACTTATATTATTAATAGGGGAACCTTTTATTGTATTTTTTTAAATATTACAAATTGGCTCTTGTCGATTTAGAACATAGGAAATGTATATTACAATTGGCTAGAGGAACAGGGACATGAAATAGGGTTTTTGTTTTCCTAATCACATCTTTGTTGTTTTGTTATTATTGCACCTTTTCATTAACATTACTATTATTTATAGCACAATAATTGTTGTGACTATAATTTATTGTTTGTTACTGTTGTCATTTTGTACAACATGTGTTTGTATTTACTTTCACAAAACTATTATTATCATGTTTTCTATTAGGTTACCTATATTCTTTCAACGGAGGCAGTTTGTAAGTATTCTTTGACACCCAGTGTTTAACATATTTGGTGTCTTATTGTAATTTAAAATAAACTTAGACGTTTCTTGAGTAAACATTTTGTCAATTTGCGTTAGCATTCTTTAACATTTTCATTGTAATAATAAAGTTAGTTAAGCGTTAACTTTAAATTTTTTGTAAATCATTATTGCACCTTTTTAAAGAATTATTCTTTAACTTTTCATACTTAGGATTATCATTTTTGATAATTTAATAAATTAAACTTTACCTCTTTCCTGAAACAATGGAAATTAACTTTTTTTAAGGACCCGTTCCATTAATACATTTAAACTTTAATTTTGAGTTAACTTTCATTTACATTTGGTTGCATTCTGTTGCATTGGTTTTGATTGATTGATAGTGATTGATTGTTGATTGATAACTTTATTTGTTCAACATGGACAAGAGTGTTCAAGTACCTACGTTGGAGGAGGAGAAAGATGTTTATACGCCTACTCATTCGAATGTTCGTGGAGTGACTCACGACGTAGTGAACATGACAGATGTTCCTGACCCATTTTCGGTCAACAATGATAGAATTGCACACAGTTCTAGTGTAATACCAACTTTTAGCACGATGAATGTCCTGTTGAATGATCACCTTAAAAAGAATTTACCTTTTATTACTAAATTACCGGATTTAAAACGTAGTAAACTTAACTTTGATGGAAAATCATGTGTTAGGGAATTTATTACACAGGTTGAAGAATATTTTTTGTTTAAAAATTTTGATGAGAACGTTTTGGTGGGTTCTTTCACTGATTTGTTGTCTGGTACTGCCATCAAATGGTTTCGGAGTGTGCGTTTGCAGATTGGAACTTGGCACGAATTGAAGGTTGCTTTATTGAAACGTTTTGATACTATTGAATATGATTACTTTCTGGAGTATGAACTTCGTACTCGTAAACAAAAATTTACTGAATCGTTACCGGATTTCATCACGGAGATTATGGATATGGCTTCACGTCTTTCCATACCCATCTTTGATGCTACTATTATTAATATTATTAAACATAACATGTTACCCATTTATACACCTTATGTGTTGGGTAAAACTATTACTTCTTTGGATCAATTCATTAACCTTGGAAAAGAACTTGAAGTTTTTGTTTCTAGAAAACCTAGTAAAGTTGTTAAATTAGAAAAACCTCAAGTTAGTGCTGTTGAGTCTAACAGTCTTGTTTGTTTGAAGTGTAAGTCTTCTGGACACACTTATAAGAATTGTACCGCCATTCCTGGTGTTGTTTGTTTTAGATGCCATAAGGTAGGTGTCACATCGAAGAGTTGCGAAGATTGTAACTCGGGTAAGAAAGTTTCGACCGAGTCAAAAAACTGATTAGGCCGCATCGAGCACTAGTTTCTGAGAAAACTTCAAGTGTCTCGATGTTAGAGAAAAGTAAGTTCGCACCTGATGACCTTACTATTAAAAAAGAGTTTTCAGATTGGTTAAATTATTTAAAAGTATTTTTCACTAATTATAGGGCTGCGCCTATTTTGTTTGTTAAACATAAAGATTCAAGACCTTATTTGGAATTTAAAGTTAATAACCTTACTTTGTCAGGATTGTTGGACAGTGGTTCTACTTGTTGTGTTTTAGGTTCAGATAGTCACCTAAAGTTTTTGGACATGGGTTTCAAACTTAAACCCATTGCTAGTTCTGCTTATACCGCGGATGGTTCTTCTCATAGAATCATTGGTGATATTGAATTACCTGTCACTTGTGATAATGTTACTAAATTAACAAAATTTTTGATAATACCTTCATTTAAACCTTCTATTATTTTAGGCTTTGACTTTTGGTTAAAATTTGATCTTGCTAAAGAACTTTGGAAAGATATTTCTCTTGTTAGCGAAAATAAACTTCAAGTTAATGCTATTACTTCTGTTGTAGAACTTTCTCCTTCTGAGAAACTTAAATTAGATAAAACTATTAAACTTTTTGAAGATATTTCATATGAGAAGAGAGGTTTAGGTCTCACTCATCTTGTTGAACATAAAATTAATGTTGTTGGTTGTTTCCCATGATCAATGCTACTTCTAAAGTTATTTGTAAACTTCTTGAAAAAGAAATATTTCTAAAATTTGGTACTCCAAAAATATTTATCTGCGACAACGGTTCACAGTTCACAACAAGTTATTTTGTTAATTTCTTAAAAGGATTTAATATAACTAAAATTTTTTATAACACTTTATATACCCCTCAGAATAACCCTGTTGAAAGGTATAATAAAACCGTAGAAACTTGTATTTCTTGTTTTGTGAAGGATGATCATAGAACTTGGTCAAAATTTTTGCCCCATATTCAATTAGCTTTGAATAGTAGTGTTAATCTTGCTACAGATTTCACTCCTAATTACCTTATGTTTGGTAGGGAAGTCATTGTTGATGCTTCTTTACATCGCTTTAGTGATTCTTTAGTTAATCTAGATAACCTTGAAATTGGTTCTAGAAATTCTTTTGCTATTTCTCTTAACTTACTTAGTGAAGTTTTTGAAAAAGTTCAAACTTCTATTTTGAAAGCTTATAAACGAAATGTTCGTTATTATAACGTAGGGAGAAAAGTCATTTCTTTCGATGTTGGTGATATTGTTTGGAGAAGGAGTTTTGTCCAATCCAACGCACTTGCATATTTTTCGGCAAAGTTTGCACCTAAGTTTATTAAATGCAAAATTGTTGATAAAGTTTCACAAAACGTTTATGTTTTAAAAGACCTAAGTAAAGGTTCAACAGGACGTTATCATGTTAAAGACATAATTAAATATTAATTTTCTTTTTCAAAATTATAAACTTATATTTTTTTTGGTTTTGAGTTTTGAACTATTGTTTGAAGATAGACCTTGTGTTTGATGAAAGAGATTTGATGTGTGATTCTAAAATGGTCTTGTGAAAGTGATGTATGTTAGGAAACTTCAAATAATAAGATTAACTTGGAATGATAATAATATTCATTTAAATTTTCAAAATAAGAACTTAGGTATTTTGGTAGTATAGCAGTTTGTTAAAGTTAACTTAATTTCACTAAACATTTCCAATGTCGAAAGATCTTATGTATATCTGTTTATAGTTAGGTATTCCCTACTAAACAATTTGTTTGTAGTGGAATGTCCACTTTGTTCTTTCCTTATATTTTTGTTAGGATATTTTATATTCTATTTTGTCCTTGATGATAAGACATTGTCTTTATCCATCAAGTTTTGTTTTCCTTAAGTTTTTGACTTTGTGTCATTTGTACATTTTATATTTAGTTGTGGTGTTCGAGTAATTTTAAGGCCTCGGATATGACAATTTAGTTTTGAGTAAACTTACCACGCTTTGGGGGTATAGTTTCACTCTTTTGGATTTGACAGATCTCGGACTTTCCACCCGGATCTTTGTTTGCCATTGTGCCCGGGAGTTCGGTGGTGTTGTGCCGATCACAATGTTGCAGTTTTTTGCGTTTGCACACCGCTTGGAGTGTGTGAACGTACCTTATGTTTACACCGTCTTGTCGTGTAGACATAAGTTTTTCTATGTTCTTGTGCTCGGAAGTTCGGTGGTGTTGTGCCGGTCACAAGACATATTGTTCTCACACCGTCTTGTTGTGTGATGACATTTTTTTTTCTTTTGCATTTTTTCCAGGTGCAAGGGAGTCTTTTCACGCCTTGGGCGTAGGGAAGCAGTACGTTTCGGACGTTAGTCGAAGTTTGATTTTTGTAATCGGCGGCGCGAGCCTAACCGAAGGGGTAGGAGTTTGGTAGATTTGTTGTGAATTTCAGATGCTGAGTTGGTGGCGAGTGTGCCTAACTGGTCTTAGAGGCTTAACAGAGCTTAAATGAAGTTACTGGGGTTCTAAATTGGTATTGTAGCCAGTGGCGTTTGTGCTTGACTGAGCTCAAAAGGGGTTTTTATTGGGTTTTCATTTGTTGATGTAGTCAGTGGCGATAGGGCTTAACTGTACCACAAGGTGGAGAGTTGTTAGAAATAGTCAGTAGCATTTTGCTTCACTGCACTTTTTGTTTGTTTTGATAGAGTCCTCCGGTAGTATTTTCTATGTAACCATAAATAATAACTTGTCAGGTTGGCTTCTCTTCTTTTAAATTTTGTTTTCCATTTTGGATATTTTTTGTTCATTTGTTTTCACTTGCATTTGCAGGTTGTTGTTTGAGAGAGTGATTTGATTTTATTAGTTGCTTCATTATTTTTTTTGAAAATTTCCCTAGAGTGTTGTCTATCTCACCATAGATAATATCTTCTCAGGATGGTTTTCTTTTTATTTAATTTTTTCTCCTATGTAGGATTTCTTTACGTATTGGTTGTTTACGACCGCCTTAACTTTTTTGAATTGGTATTAATTGGTGATGGAGTTGTTTTTTTGTATTTCCTTTTCGTGGATTTATTTCCGATATTTTTCTCCTATTTTGGATTTTTGTTTTGATGCTTTAGTATTCGGTGGAGGTTTAATTTTTTCCTTTTAGCTTTTTAGCGCGGTTTTAACTGTGGCATAAAAGAAAGTATCTTTCTTTTATTTTTTTTTGGGAGGGATGTATTGTAACATTCGCTTTTATCTCGTTACATACTAGTTATGTTTTTTCCAAATTTGTAAGTTCTCAAAGGACTGATACTCAGTTCGGACTATTTCCTTTCACATTTTGGTTATGTCAGTTTGACATTGACATGTCCTCTGTCATTCGTTTTTTTCTGATTTGAACTGTCAGTTGGGACCCTTTTCACTTTTCTCCCGAAGGACAGGCCGTGAAGATGGCTACGATTTGAACCGATAAAAATCTTTGTGAATCCACGCTTAGGCGTGCGGAGATGTCGTTTAATGGCTTTAGTTAGTTACTAATAAGCCCGGCGCTATGCCTGCGCATAGTATTTAGCAGAAAAAACCCACATTTGTGGTAAGTACTTTGATTTTTCTTTACAACATGTCAATTGCGCATGAGTGTATTTCAGCATTATACTGATGCAATTTTATATTGTTTCAGGGTTTTTTTTTTCTTTTTTTTTACTCTACTTCTTTGTTATTTACATTTCTTCATTTAAATTTCCACACATGGAGACTTCATGATGTTTTCCCCACCCTGGATGGTGTGGTGAAGATTTTGTTTGCGGCGTGCCGGTAAGGTTGAAACCCATTGTGGATCACCAAGCTGGACACCTTTAAATCCCGCCTGTGATGCCCCTGGCTCCGGGTTGGAGGTGATTTAGTTTGCAAGCCCCTCGTTATTTTTTCCACGGACATGTACCAGGACCGAGGTTTGGTTTTATAGTTTAACTTAAAATATAATTTTTCTGGTTGTTCTACTCATTTTCCCCTAATGTTTTGCGTTTAAAATAATAATAATTTCTTGGAAAAAGGTGGCAATAATAGACAAACACAAATGTGATAAATTTATTCATTTTTCTTATACTTAAGTAACATTTTCATGACCCTATGGATAAAATAAAGACTGATACTTTTCTTTGTACTCAGGTTTTTCATTTACTTCTCCTTGGCTTGTGATTAAAAGCTCCAAGGCCCCGACATAGTTATTCCGGACACTTTTTATTGGTAGGCCTGCCTGGCGCCCGATATTGGTTTAATTTGTATTGTTTTCTGGCAGCTTACTTATATTATTAATAGGGGAACCTTTTATTGTATTTTTTTAAATATTACAAATTGGCTCTTGTCGATTTAGAACATAGGAAATGTATATTACAATAATTTGATATTTTTTTGTAATAACACATAACAATCTACAGATTTGCCATTTTGAATGTGGATGCCAGCAGCCTTGGCTCTGCTATGACTCCAGTGTGTGGCCGAGTCATACCTTGAATCACCATTTGAATTACCTATCAAAGAGTGGCAAAAAGTGTTTTTGTTGTATAAGTTTGTTAGTATAATGACTAGCTACTTATAGTTGGTTTGGTAATGAATTTACAGAAACATACCTAATTAATGTTCTTATTTCAGATGTGATAATTGTCATCCCCTTTGAAAAACCGTTTGACTGCCTGCAATACAGTAGAATGCTGCATTGGAATGCTCGCTTCAGAGAAGTGGGTATTTTCCTGTATGTAGCCCACTACCAATGGGCTAAAATGCATATAATTATATTTTGTAAAACATTTGTTTTAGGTGTTCACTAGCAGCATATTGGCAGCACATGGCAAGGTGTAATTATAAATGCAAGTTGTGTTCTTGAAAACATTGAACCACACCAATAACCCCGAGAATTTGTTGATGCTGATGGATGCTGCTCCAAGAAATCAAGCAGTGCTTCTACTTGTGTAGACTGCACCATAATTTACTAGCTAGAATTTACGAATGAATTATATTTAAATGTAATGTAGGTACATACACTTGTTTGATTTAATCCCTAACATTAGTACCTACCTGCTTAAGAAACCACAATACAAACAAATATATAGTACTTATTAAGTATTTGAATAATCACAACATTCTTTACACATTTTGAACTGTTTAAGTTTTGAAATAAACATTACCTTAAAATTATACCTACTTGCTTACCTTATATAGGTAAATATTTTAAACATACCTACTATACAATATTGAGTAGTGAAGTAGGTACATAGTTATGGAGGTACTTATCGCCTTTAATTTGGAGATAACTTGGTAAGTAATTCATAAAAAAGTGTACAATTATTTATTATATTATAAAGTAAAAGCTCTTTACTTAAATTTTGTGCACAACCTATAGCTAGTACAGTATTTTATATTTATTTATCACAGTACTAATATAGGTGTAACTTACTTTATGATTGCTGATAATTGTTTTTAAATAGAAATAAAACTTTACAAGTAGGTACTCTATTCTATTCTACTCAAGAAGAAACATTTAAAAATATTGGAACTTTTTTTCTATAATATTTTAAAATAAGTATAATAACTAGCTCTTTTTTACACTTGTTATACCTATAGTAACACCTAGTACTAAGTACCTAGGTACGTAGGTACCTATCTTATTATTTGTCTATCGTATTATTAGTACAGGCGTAACTTAATTTTTGTTTGAGGATAATTGAGTAAATAGAAATGAAAAAAAAACACAGTTATGTACTAAAGATGCAATATTTATTGGATTATAACGTAGGGGATGAGAGTGCCCAAATAAACCCTCAGTGTTATCTTCCCTCCTGGCTCGAATCTCTGTTGCGACGACTGTAGCTCGAAATGGTGCAAATATTCTAATTTATTGGTAGTATACAGTACGCAGTATATAGTACGCAGGAGAAACTAAAACAAACCAATTATCATGATGAAGCCCAGTATATCACTTGGAATTTCAAAATGAAAATACCTTATTAATCCTTACAGCAATCATACCATTTGTTTCCTGACTGCTTTTACGACACAGGCTACGCCACGTCGGCCACAATACACATAATATAGGTATGAGTCAAAACTACCGGTTACGGCATTTGCGTGGACTGCAACATTTGCTGCACATTGACAACAACAACAAACGATAAAATAGTATTGTGTTTAAATCTTTAAACACATTATACCGAGTAAATTAATAGGATACTTGTAATGTAAATATTTTGAGCATGTATTGACATATTACTTTTTTATTTGCGTTGATTTGCTTTTCGCATTTAGCCATTGTCGAGTAAAATAAGATTTTAAATTTTAATATGAAGGTTTTGTCTAGGCCTGATGCTACCAGACTTATTGGGGGAACTCGAAAAATCATGTTTCATTACTATTAATCCAATTGCCCCTATTCACGGAGATTTTTTTATGAGTTTTGGCCTAATAGCCATATGCAATAATCCAAATATAAAAAAAACTACCAAGCGTTCGAACGCATATATGCAGCCAATCATATCAGCCTATATGCATATCAGCAGCCAATCGCAATTCAGTCGCTTGTAGAATACCAATTATTTGCCCAAGCGTTTGAAAGCCAATTGGAAATCAAACACTCGCGTTTGATTTCCAATTGCAACTTAAGTTGCTAGCGTAATTGGGCCCCTGGATGTTTTCAAGTCGAGAGTGAACAGGTACCTTCTAGGCAAGTATGCACCACCGTAGACCACATCGTCACTTACCATCAGGTGAAATTGTGGTCAAATACTTGCCTATATCGAAATAAATAAAAAAAAAACCACATACATTATCATTTACGTTAACGGAAGATTAACCCATCTTCTTTACGCTAAAGAGATAACACATTCGGAATGTTCTAGACTGTATGACGTCACCCTCGTTGATAACACTGATAACGACAGATAGCGACAGTCGGAACAAATCACTGAGATTCAAGCGTGGTTATTAATATGTACAAATGTTACGCTTACATTGATTTTGTTGTTCATATCTTGAAGATAAGTTAACGATAACTATGTTGTATCTTACGTAATAATTTGTTTACATATTATGACATAGGTCAAAGAAACCTTGTAATACCTTGTAAGCATTGATTATTTTTAACTGTATACGCTTTTATATTTTTTATAAAGCACATATTTATTAATTGAAATTGACACTTTTTTGAAAATTGATGAATGTATATCGTATTCAAATCAAACATCACATTCAAGTGATGAAATGATTTATGATTAAATAGGAAGCTTGTTCTGTCCGCAATCCATTGATCAGTCTATTATCTTAGCTTAACGTCTGCTTCCCTGAATCGTCAAGTACTGACCGATTATAATACTGGTTGTGAACACATGGTGTGTGAATAAGGTTGCACATGACCTACCTATACAATGGGCTGTCTCGTCATTTTCTTTCAGTAATTTATATATTCTTAGGCAACACAGGCACATACCTTATATAAATAAAATAAATAAATAAATATCGCCAGACTGACACACCAACTGTATGGTCCCAAACTAAGCAACGCTTGTACTATGGGTACCGTACAATGAACTAGGGGCGATCCCAGTGACACCCAGACGAGGGCAAATTACGAAAAGACCATTTACGAAATTTTCCCCGGCGGGAATCCAACCCGCAACCACCATGTGCAGTGAGCCGAGCGGCCTACGCTCGAACCACTGCGCCAAGCGGTCGTCGACTACTAACATACACATAAAAATAACATACATATAAATTAACACTCAAACTTAACTAAACTATGGGTGGTGACGGCAGCAAACTCCCCGCGGAAAGCTCCCGAAAACCACATCCAGTAGCCTTCCTGCATGAAAGTCATGCTATTAAATAAGAATTTAACATGAATATCAACAGCCGTTTATGAATCCTGTCTTTGCTTCAGTCTTTGACTAAAATTCAGTTGGTAATGTCAAGTGGCAACCCTGCATTTATATGCCTATCTCGCTTTATTTGTACGTTTCACACCTTTGGTTTACATGTATATGCTATTATAATATATGAGACGGTGTTTAAACTAATATGACTTGACTATGGTAATGCTTGAAGCTATCAAACTACAATTTAGGGGGTACATTTGCCTCAAATATTGATTATGTTATGCCCTTAATATAATTTTTACGACTAACCTCGACTTGAAAAGAAAACATAATACCACACTTAGTTATTCCCCACCCGTTTACGTCGAAATAAAATTAGCATTAAACTACCCTTATTTGGGTTATAAAACGACGCCGAACGAACACTCGTGATGATTTAAGTAGATACTACAAATGCGGTGAAAAACTGTTGAACGTTTTGACTTTTGTATATCGAAGGTAGGTACCGCAGAATCTCAAAACCTGTTGGACCCGCATGAACGTAGTAATTACAAAGAAAGTTCACCGGCGACTCGACACGTCTGATATTTTTTTACATGCACAGAAATGGCTATCAGGGTAACATTTTACATTTAAAGAAGTCTACGCACCAAAGTCGCCGACCCAGCCCGGATACTTTTTTGTCGTTGCCGGCAGTATTTCGAATCATGTTTTCCAACTTCAACGAGATGTGAAGTCGCCGAAAAATAAGCCGTGGTACTTGGGGGTTTGGTTGGGGTACAGGGTTCCTGGTAATTTAACGTATACCCTGCACGTACGGTGTACTGTATGTAATAGAGATATACGACACCAATTGAAACATGGATCCAACAGTTACGTTGAATTATTCTTAAACAATGTTCTGATATGTAAACTTATGCCATGAAGGAGCATTTTTTAATGTCTAAATAATATACTTGTTTTCTGAAGTGGAAACAGAATAGAATAGAACACTTGAATCGCCACAGCCTTTTAGTTTTAACAATGGTGTAACATCTACCCGTATTAACCTTCCATGATTCGCATATGGAAGTCAGAACAACTAATCCTAATTAGTAACGCGCCGAATTTGTTCTGCTGACCCGACAACAAAGAGCGGCTATATGTATACCTACTGTACATATATATATGATATACACAACAGCGTCGTCTATTTGTGGTCACAAGATAATATGCCTATTAGTATTAGACTACACTAGACTACACGGACTTAATCAATAGTTAATTAATCTTAATCAAATCTTGCTTAGCTCAGTAGTTGCATCATACGAGGACTTAATCAATATAGCCTAGAGGTTTTGTGGTAAGCCAAACGCGTACTTCATAGTGTAAATAGTAGTGGACATGCGGAAAAGTATATCTCTGAGATTCGACCCCTAAGCCTGGGTGAACAATGGAAATGATTTAAATTATTTTTTAAAGATAATTATTTTCTTCCGCCCCTAGGCAAACTGAATATCATAGACAAATTATGTTTATTCACCCCGGTTTAGGCGTATCCACGTTAGGATGTTTTTTTCGAGGTGAAGAAACGGAATAACTAATATAACCTATGCATTTTGCTAACGAAAGACTTAATGATTCACAGAGGCTTCAGAAAAGGCTCAAGATTCCCCTATCGGAGCTTTTCAACTGATTCTACTGCATTAGTAGTAGTAGTTACTACATCTATTAACTCTCATTAACGCGTCCGATCCTTTAGAGCATTGACGTTGAGCGCGTTACGTGTATTATGTACTAATTGTTTACTATCTTACATAAGTTATCGAGGGCGGCCGCGTGGCATTGATTGCGCGTCTGACCCGCCGGCGGGCATGTGCCGCGGTGCATAATGTTAATCCACATGACGTAACAAAACGTACGTACTTTGAAGCAAATTGATATTGAGGGATTGGGCTTTCTTTTTAAATTGTGTCTTCTTCATCATCAATTGATGTTGTTTTTTAAAGTTACAAGGTTTAAAATGATAATGCGTGGCGGTTTACAAATTTCTAAGGTATTAGCTTTAAAATTTTTGCCGCCCTTGTCTTTACAATTTTATTGTCATTTCATAGATTATTTTCACAATCCAAAAACTTCATTGAAATTGCACGTAAAATACCAGTACCAGTACCTAATAGGTAATCGACTAAATTTGTTGCAGAGTTATATCTGTAAAACATCAGAAAACCGTCATGTAGAAATCTTTTTGATTTCTATGAGGTACCAAAAAAAATTGGCCCCCAATTTGCCGCCCCAAAAATCTGCCGCTCTAGGCTCCAGCCTACTCAGCCTGCTGGTAAATCCGCCACTGGCGGATAGTAACAAAGTTTTCACCTTATAAAAATAATCTTAACCGTAGATTTGCAAGGATTGATATAAGTACTTACTCGTATGTTTTGAACTTGAGGAATTTTATTTGTAGTTGGAAACAATAGGCTACTTATAAGCCGACTATTTTGTTATGTTATTGTTCATATTATGAAGGTTAATTATTTTGGCGGACGCTGCAACATAGTCACGACCTCTTATCACTCAAGTACCTTATACAGTATATGTAAGTACTAGCTGTGCCCGCGACTTCGTCCGCGTGGAATATAATTGACAAAGTTTCATACAAACTTTCATCCCCTATTTTATCCCCTTGGGGGTAGAATTAATCAAAATCCTTTCTTAGCTGATGCCTACGTCATAACATCTACCTACATGCCAAATTTCAGCCCGATCCGTCTAGTGGTTTGGGCTGTGCGTTGATAGATCGCTATGTCAGTCAGTCAGTCAGTCACCTTTGAGTTATAGATTGGCCGGTGATAGTCGTTAGCGTTACTACTCCATTGTGAACGCCAGAAACACTGAATTTTAAACTAGATTAAGTAGACTTCCAAGGAAAACCGATGCCCTTAAGGTAAGGTTCCTACTAAACTAGTCAAATTCTTTAGAGCTAGTCAACGCTTCCTTACCACAAAAACTCTTTTCGATCCGTAACCTTATCACATAAGACATCTTCAAATAACACGTACGACCATTATAAATAATTTGAGGATCCTATCGCGACTGATATGCCGTGTCACACGGCCAAAGGTTGAATTATTGACACGAGATAATTTTCAGTTATACGTACTTACACGCGCAACTAAAATCGTATTTAGCCGTTTGATAATGTTATCAGTTATGAATAAGGAAACCTTAGTTCTTTTAAGGGGCGCAATCAGCCGGGTCGATCGGAGGTGAAGGTGATACGGCAATTAGCCAACACTAGAGTCTGTGTCAATTCATTCACAACATATTGAGTTTCAGAGAAGATAGATATACAGCCCTATCATATTATGTACTCTAGTTCACATAATATCGTTCGCATTGGGAACATTTTGCCATAACATATTACCTTTAAATTGAATTGCAATTGTTACTTTGTTGCACCGTATGAGCGAATATTATCATGATGCTCCAGCATACCAAAGTTCAATAGATTATTATTATACCTACTGTAGTGAAACTAAATGATAGTCTGTTCATTGTAACGCTTCAGACAGTTAGGCCGTGATATAATGTGAAAGAAATTAGTCTCGAAGGTTCTCAATGTCCCCTAAAATATACATATACTTGAGTATTTTTAATAATAATACACTTCTTCCTATCTGAATGAAACAGATAAGTAGTACTATTTTCAACTTTATATTGAACTTTTCTTTATTAACAATAATGTTATTTTAAACAACACTTTATGACTATCTTGGCGTGATACTCTGCAGCGGCGCCACCATGATAAAAAGTGACAAATCATAGTGGGAAAAAATGTACGATTAACGTATATAATGTACGTGTATCGTATTTTAATGTACCTTTCCCAGGTACCGAGATAATTGACATTTTTAGTGGCGCCGCTGGGGAGTATGCTCTCCAGCGGCGCCACCTGGTTCTCATACTTATGAATGATATTGGCTGCTAAATTTTATTGGAAATAAATGTACCTATGCAGTCTACTATGTACATGTCAAAAAACATCAATATTATACAGTAGTTTAATTTATTTTGATCATTTATATTACCCTAAAAACGCCCGAACAGCTTAGGTTCACATACCTAGCACCGACAAAGCTAATGGTATTAGCAACTATATTCTATTGGAAATAAATGTTTGGACGCTAAATAAGAGGTACATGTTAAAATATATAATTATTAGACGGTAGTTTATTTTTTTTCTTTAATTTAATGTTCCCCTAAAAATGGTCGTATACAGCTGAGGTTCACATGCCTGGTACGAACAAAGTATTATGGTTTAGCAACTATATTCTATTGAATATATAAATACGAATCCTGTATGTTATTTATAAGTAACAAATTATCATTATAAGACGATTGTTTAATTTATTTCAATTAATTAATTTTACCTTAAAACTCCCGTATACGGGTGAGGTTCACATACCTAGCACCGACAAAGCTAATCGTATTAGTAACTATATTCTATTGGAAATCAATGTTTGAACGCTATATGAGAAGTACATGTTAAAATATATAATTATAAGACAGCAGTTTATTTATTTTCATTAATTTAATGTTCCCCTAAAAATGGTCGTATACAGCTGAGGTTCTCATGCCTGGTACGAACAAAGTATTATGGTTTAGCAACTATATTCTATTGAATATATATATACGAATCCTGTATGTTATTTATCAGTTACAAATTATCATTATTCAATTCAAATCGTTTATTTTGTTTAGGCCTACGCGGGCACTTACGAATTGTCAATTTTACATATTTTTTTTCTTATATCTACAACCGGATCGGAACGCGACCTCGACTGAGAAGATCCGGCAAGAAACTCAGCGGGCTCGTCTTTTTACATGTCATATTTTTTTTTAATCGACAGTTGCTTATATTCAATAATTACAAAGGGTAGTAGATATTAATATAAATATTATAATAGCTCCAGTGTGTTGCCTTTTGATGTTACCAAGAATTACACAAATAATTCGGACTAGTAGGGCAATACACGCTACGCTTTGACATTATTATTGACTGTCGAGATTTGAGCTGCTTACTCCCAAGCTGATTTATCATCCAAATAATCCGAGATTTTGTAATAACCCTTTGCACTGAGTTTAGTTTTAATTAGGGTTTTAAACTTATTGATAGGTAAATCCCGGATTTCATTGGGAAGCTTATTGTAAAAACGTATACATTGTCCCATAAAAGAATGACTTATTCTGTGGAGACGAGTTACATGTACGGATAGCTTGTGCTTATTCCTTGTATTAATAGAATGAGCGTCGCTCCTTTTCTCAAAATTATTTGTATTTTTTTTAACGTACATGAGATTTTCATAGATAAATTGTGACACAACAGTTAGAATATTTATTTCTTTAAATTTTTCTCTGAGGGAGATTCTTGGAGCTAGATTGTAAATAGCTCGTATAGCTCTTTTCTGCAGAACAAAAATGGAGTTTAAGTCAGCAGAGCATCCCCAGAGCAGTATGCCGTATGACATAACGCTATGGAAATAACTAAAATAAACAATTCTAGCTGTTTCAACGTCGGTTAAGTGCCTGATTTTTTTAACAGCATATGCCGCACTGCTGAGTTTACCCGACAATTTTTTGATATGAGGACCCCATTGCCATTTTGCATCTATAGAGATCCCTAGAAAGACAGTTTCCTCCACAAGGTCCAATTTTGCTCCATTTAGTCGTATATTGGTTCCTACTTGTCTCACATTTGGCGTTGAGAACTTTATACATTTCGTTTTATTCTCATTAAGTAGAAGATTATTTACATTGAACCAATCTACAACTTTAGCGAGTGCGTTGTTCATATCGTCATAATGTAAAAGCTGTCTTTTAATTTTAAATAATAAATTTCATAATATTTTTTTAAAATCTTCGCCAGAGTCACAGGACGAACGGCGGCGCGGCGCACCTCAGCTATAAACGGGCGTTTTCAAAGTAGCTTTAAATTTAATAAAATAAAATAAACTGCTGTCTTATAATTATATGTTTTAACATGTACTTCTCATATAGCGTTCAAACATTGATTTCCAATAGAATATAGTTACTAATACGATTAGCTTTGTCGGTGCTAGGTATGTGAACCTCACCCGTATACGGGAGTTTTACGGTAAAATTAATTAATTGAAATAAATTAAACAATCGTCTTATAATGATAATTTGTTACTTATAAATAACATACAGGATTCGTATTTATATATTCAATAGAATATAGTTGCTAAACCATAATACTTTGTTCGTACCAGGCATGTGAACCTCAGCTGTATACGACCATTTTTAGGGGAACATTAAATTAATGAAAAAAAATAAACTACCGTCTAATAATTATATATTTTAACATGTACCTCTTATTTAGCGTCCAAACATTTATTTCCAATAGAATATAGTTGCTAATACCATTAGCTTTGTCGGTGCTAGGTATGTGAACCTAAGCTGTTCGGGCGTTTTTAGGGTAATATAAATGATCAAAATAAATTAAACTACTGTATAATATTGATATTTTTTGACATGTACATAGTAGACTGCATAGGTACATTTATTTCCAATAAAATTTAGCAGCCAATATCATTCATAAGTATGAGAACCAGGTGGCGCCGCTGGAGAGCATACTCCCCAGCGGCGCCACTAAAAATGTCAATTATCTCGGTACCTGGGAAAGGTACATTAAAATACGATATACGTACATTATATACGTTAATCGTACATTTTTTCCCACTATGATTTGTCACTTTTTATCATGGTGGCGCCGCTGCAGAGTATCACGCCTATCTTGGCCCAGATTACTATTTCGTCTGAAAACAATCATAATCCAATTGAAATAAATTAAGTAATAATTAACTACATGAGACCAACCGTTTATTTTATTTATTTGTTCTCAGGCAACGCAGGCCCATAGATATATACCTTATAAACTAACATACATATTTATATTTAACACTAACTAACTATTGGTTTAGTACATTGCTTGTAAACTATTGTTTAAAAACTTCTGAAACAAAAGAGTGAGTTTACTATACAGTATTTTAATGAGCAATTGACCATCTTAGTTTTTTACAAACTGTTTTGAACCGGTGTTTTCAGGATATAGTCATGATTAGTATAGAGTCCAATTGATGAGTTGAAAGTTGGACCTTATCTCTCTTGACATGGGGGCTGTGCGAATAAAGTTTTAGGATAGGATTAGCGCTCGGCTCAAACGGAGTTTGAGTTTCTACGCCTAACGTTTGGCTTTGGGACTTTATGAGCGGTTCTTGAATTGATTCAATCTGGAAACCTGGCAATCCTAGTTCCCAGTTGATTTTGAAAAATGAATTCGAATCAGGACATTCAATGTAGCCCTCGACGTCATTATTGGTCATAATTGTCGATCCTGGTTTACGGGAGTAACAGTGGTGGGACCAGCCCCCTGAAAGTTATTATTGTCTGTTCCAGTGAGAGCAGCATGTTCGTGTCGCGCCGCCGCTGGATCCTGAAGACGTGCGGCACGACGACGCCGCTGCGGTGCGTGCGCGCCGTGCTGGCGCTGGCGCGCGACGTGGCCGGCCACTCGCGCGTGCACAACGTGTTCTACTCGCGCCGGGAGTTCGCCAGGCCCGCCGCGCAGCTGCAGCCGCACGACAACTTTGATTCAGAGGTAAGTTGCAAGTTGCAACTACAGACCCGGCAGTCCAGACTAGTGATGGAACATATCACAGGTAGCGCGTGAAAAATCATAGGCTTTCATAAGTAGCACTTGCCACCGACTTGGGTAGAAACTGTTCAAAATCATTGCCATTAAATCGCAAAGCGTTCGGTACTGTCACGTTTTCATGATAAATCATCGACCAGTTACTTCATAGGTTTACGTGTCATAGTGAAAATTCACTATGAATGAAATCATTGGCTGTGATAATCAAAAGTGAAATAACTGAAAGAAAGATTTCACGGAATGAAAATGAATTGAAAGTAGCTATAATTTCCATGCTAAGTCCAGACATGACATGTCCGCTTTGTATGGAGAATTGAAAGTTTCTAATAACGTCCGCTAGGGGCGTTCTTTAATATGCGATATAAAATGAAAAATAACAAATACACAGACTATAAGTAGGTATGCGTTCCGACAACGAAGACTTCGCAAGTGGTATACTTAACTATGTGAATGAATAAAATGCAGTCATATAATTGTATTTTGCTATAGCTTCGTCTCTCTTAATCCGATGTCAGATCAGGCGGTGTGCAGCGGGTGTTACTTTCGTCTAAACTTCACCTTGACCTTAAAGAATGGCTATGATGAGCATCTTGATAGCCAGAAAGTCGCCCTTAAAAAATAATAATAAATAACGGTTTGACATCATTAATGAATCATTCTATGAAAGGGGAAAGATATGCTATGAGGTAAATGGTTTTGCGAGTGTTTTTAGTAATAATTTCCCAATAGGTACCTACTTATCAAACTGAGTCATATCACTCGAGAAATATATTGTGACATACCACTGCCTGCCATTATTATTAATGTTTATCAATTGGACAATTATCTTTTGAACTCGCGCTCGTTCCTAGAAGCTGTCAGTCAAACACATCATTGCGGTTCACGGAACTGATATCTAGAGGGTTACAAAATAGTATGATAAGTGGTCAACGCTCATCTGAAATTGTGTCCATTATGAAAGACAAGGACTCTTATATAAATTTGTCATATTTTGTTCAAAAATGAAAAATAATTATAAAAATAAATGTAACAATCCAGCATGGGAGCTTACCATTTGGACAAGCTTTTATTTAACTTGCAATGTATGTTTTTTTTTCCTGTTAGCTAGATAACAGATAATCATAAACGCATACTGCCATTAAGCTATTGACTTGAACCCACTCCTGAAACAAGCATGAGGTTAGCTGGAAATTCGTGTATTAAAAACTCTGTATTGAAGATGAAAATTTGTATTTCCTTACAAACTTTCATCACCTTTTTCCTTTTTACTCCCTTGAGGATAAAACTTTTACAAACTTTGAATGTCATATTTATTTATTTCGAATCAACAGCCTAAAAAGTTTCAAGCTTCTAGCTCTAAAAATGACGATACTTCCATACAATCATCCCCCCTTTCAACCCTTTTTTCGCATTACAAGTAGCCTATGCCCTTTCTCAGGCTCTAGACTATATGTGTACCAAATTTCATTTAAATCAGTTCAGTAGTTTTGGCGTGAAAGCGCGACAGACAGACAGACAGAGTTAGTTTCGCATTTATAATATTAGTAAGGATTTTTCCCTACACTTTGATGACACAATTCCTCTACTTGCGGTTGAATGTTGGCAGATTATTTAAAAGTTCGCGTCGGGAATTCTTGAACCATTTAGCTTCGTCAACCATTTTTACAAGAAATACAAGGTAAAATAAGTATTACACGTGTTAGTAGTAGGTTTGTTTAAAGCATTAATGTATTGCATTTATGTGTGTTAAGGATATTCGTCTGTTGGTACGAGGTAAAACGTTGAAACAAGAGATGCCAATAGACAAGAAAATATTCTAATCGAATCTGTCAAATTGACAATTTATAAAATGCTTGTTGTGTTGTTGAAATTGTGGTTTAGAGGTTCCGGGTTCGAGCTTGCCTTTAAACTATTGACGTGAGCTCGCTCCAAACAAGCGTTAGCTTAGCTGGAGGGGCTAACGTGAAAGTATAGTAATAAAAAAAACATAATCGAGAATGTTTCGATTCGGTTACTATACTCACGTTCATAAAGATATAAAAACACTAAACAAAGCTTCGAGGTTTTACCAACCCTTTCAACTAGAAAGCCGCCATAGAAACAGCCGTGAACCCAATGTTATAACAACAGTAGTGGGCATTGTCGCGACTCCTGCTCAATAAGTCGTTGTTGGTTCATAGTGAGGCGTCAAAGCTATGCCGCTAGCGGGAACCGCTTGACCAACCAACGGTTCGGCTTACAATGTAATTGCAGGCACCGACTACATATTGATTGTGCAGTAGAATGTACCTAGTTGTAGTAATGATGTTATGTAAGCACTACGATTTGATACTCTAAACCTTCTTGCCTTAAGATTCTTATTCCTCTAAATGTCAGAAGAATAATCTCCCAGTGGACAGGTCTTTCGCGAAATTGTGGATTAGTGCAGC
The DNA here is from genome assembly GCA_918843915.1 of Notodonta ziczac. Taxonomy (NCBI): domain Eukaryota; kingdom Metazoa; phylum Arthropoda; class Insecta; order Lepidoptera; family Notodontidae; genus Notodonta; species Notodonta ziczac. The sequence goes on from OU974053.1 coordinate 1,363,966, forward strand.
TTCCATCATTCTTCTAATTCATTTATAAAAGAAGAATGGGGGCGTCGTTTCCGACAACGGAATCTTTCCGTCAATTGTGAATCGGTCGGTCGACCTCACAAACAAACCATTGTAAATAAATATAACAAAAAATAATAAATATCGCCAGACAAACACACACCGTACAATGGACTGGGTGCGATCCCAGTGACACCCAGACCAGGGTAAATCACAAAAAGGCCATTTCCGAAATTTACCCTGACAGGAACCGAACCCGCAACCACCCGGTGTAGTGAGCCGAGCGGTCGTCAAATGGAGTTATTTACATTTTGATTCCTCACAATATTTTATTTTATCGATTAACAAATGTCAGAACAGCAAGTATAGTCGATCTATATTCTGTGATAGAGACAGATCTTAGGAGCACTAGGTAGTAGGTATGTATTCTGTGCTTGAGGTATGTTATTCAAAAGTCGAACGAGTTTATGGAATAGTTTAATGTCGTCAAAGAAAACTCTGTATTCTTACAGGTAAAACTACTGGACTCGTTCTTCGGGGACGGGCGCGCCTACATAATGGGTCCGGAGAAGGACTGCTGGTACCTGTACACATTGCTGCCGCTGGAAGGTGAGCTGACCAAATAGAACAATCTCAATCTACTAGGTGAAACTATTTTTTTAAAACTTTACTTTGTAAATTTAAAACCATCGGCTTTATGGGACAGTTGAAGTACTTAAGGTTACGTAGACTTATGAAATCTGTCAACAGCTGTATCCCTGTAACACCTTTTGTTTTTCAAGTTTCCTCCGAAGCTGATAGTTTTAGAATTACAGAGTAAAGTTTGGAAAAAAGTATTACAGTTTCTGTTTCAACATGTATACAAATAAATAAAATTGAGGTGTCAGTTTGTAATATCAAATAATTGCTTTTTAGTACATGCATTGCGAAAGTACTGTACTCATGATACAAAGATATATAGTTTAAACAATTTTGTATGTTGTTTCTTCTGGCTAATGTCCGAAACGGCTAAACAGACGGGTTCAGTCAGATACGCGATACGTCAGGCTTCTTGACGTATTGAGTGTCGACGGCGAGACGAGCGAGATGCCAGCGGTTCACAGACCCATAGTATAAGGGTTGCTTGGTGTAAATGAAATGCCAAAAGCGTGCGTAAGATCGCTCTCAGATATGCCATCGATTTATTTTTACTTTCATCACCTGAATTCACCAGCCACTTCAATAATTGGGTCTCGGACAGTAAATAAATAACGCCAGACTGACAACACTATCTGTATGGTCCCAAACTAAGCAACGCTTGTACTATGGGTACCGGCACAATGGACTGGGCGATCCCGATGACACCCAGACGAGGGAAAATTACGAAAGGCCATTTCCGTAATTTACCCCCGCGGGAATCGAACCCGCAACCACCATTTGCAATGAGCCGAGCGGCCTACGCTCGAACCACTGCGCCAAGTGGTCGTCAAGTAACCTTGGAACCTTGAAACCTTGGAACCTTGAAACCTTGGAACTTGAACCTTGTAAGGGTTGGCAAAATTGGGCTACTAAAGGAACTGAGTATGTTATAATAATTTCTTTGTTTATAATAGTTGCTGCTTGTGTGTAGGTACAGTGGACGCCCTCGAGAAGGAACAGTGCGACGCCAGCGAGGGCTGCGGCTTGTCGGAGCCAGACCAGACCATAGAGATACTGATGTCGGACCTCGACCCCGCCGTCATGGACATCTTCACACGGCAGTACTCCGCAGACGCCGCGGCCGCCACGCGGGTCTGTACACACTAGACCATACTAACACCTCGATTAGGTATCCAGATCAAAGACTACCCCCGTTAGGAACGAAGTTCTGTGTTAACAGTATTGCATGCAAAACAGTTGAAGGTTTAGAAGTCTGACTATCTAATGACCTGAATAAACTCACTAACGCCATCTTGTTGATCTTTAGAGAACTTTTTCACAGGGGACGTTACAAAGTTACGCTTTTCAAGCGTGACGATTTCGGCCATTAACTCCTACCGCAAACTGCTAAAAGAACTTCGTTACAAAAATTTAATTAATGCATAAACAATAAAGTTCTATATTTGAGAAGTAAAGTGCATGCTACTGTAAGTAAATGGATTGAAATAAATTCCGAATTACAGCTGATAAAATCCGTCGTTGCCTCATCAATCATTAACAAATTTTATTTTCATCCACAGGAGTCTGGCATAGACAAGATCATTCCAGGGATGGTGATAGACGACTTCCTCTTCGATCCATGCGGATACTCTATGAACGGGGTCGCAAAAGATGTAAGTAGTTTTAAAAATTAAGCTATCATTGCCACCAACATCATTGCCCCTCAGGCAGACAAGGCAAAATCCAAAATCTGATAACATTTCAAATCTTATCTTTTCATTTTTCTTTAATGCTGCTTAAGGGAGATGATGATCTACCATCTGTAAGTTGTTTATTAGCTTCTACTGGGTATAGATTCGCATAGATAGTATTTAGTCTCATTCAAGCTGTATGTGTAACCGGAAAAGCTTTCAAAATAAAGAGACTTATGATTCTAGAAAGGCCAAAATTGTATACAATTTTATAATGTCTCTAACAAACATCCTTTTTAAATTATTTCCGTCTTGAACTATTGTATCCTGGTTATCTTAATCCAGCATATAAAGTATGCACAAATAAATACAATAGAAGGCTTTTTACTAAATTAAATTATACCTAAATATAGGGTAATTCAAGAAAAAAGAAGTCCTTTGTCAATTGTTTGTCCCAACTAATCTTCGAAACGGCTAGACTGATTTCGACGAAACTTACACTGGCAGATGGCTGTTATATTATAAGCAGTAACCTGGTACTACATCGCAGGCTCCAGGCAACTAGTTACAATAATAAGATTGTTATGCCAGGGTTGCTACATGACCATCCACATAACGCCGGAGCGCTCCTGCTCGTACGTGTCGTTCGAGTCGAACGTGCCGGCCGCCAGCTACGACGAGGTGATCGCGCGCGTGCTCGGCGCCTTCCGCCCCGCCAAGTTCGTGCTCACCGTGTTCGCCACGCCGGTGAGATGGGTGCACTACCTTATTTTGGGGCTTTGCTTTGGGGGCGAAATGATTGCTGCGCCTATGCCTATATTTCGGGGAACCACTATGTATATTTTTTTGTGTGTGTTTAGTTATGTCGCCCCGCGCGGTGTGTGATCTGGGATGTCCGAGAAGTTAGCATGGCCATTTTGATTTCTAATAAAACTTAGCTTGGGCTGACTTGTGCTACGTTGTGCCGCAAATCGCGACTCCCGATCGCAAAAAACAAAGCGGCTAAGAAGAAAGGCAGGCAGAAATCAAAATGGCCATGCTAACTTCTCGTATATATCACTACGCTTGTGATAGAAGTCTACAGCCAAACATAGCATAGAAATAGTTTTTTTTTATCATCAATAAGGTTCATTCAAGTGTTGTTATGTTAAAATCCGGTCGGTGATAATCGCGATCTTCCCGATTTCACACTCCATGAGCGATATTGATAGACCGTAATAGCAGTGTGTTCCGCGTGTCACCCAGGACTCTCCCGGGGCGGAGGCGGTGCAGCAGCTGGGCAAGTTCCCGGCGCTGGGCGCGTACTCCGCGCTGGAGGCGTCCTCGTGCCGGTTCGCCGGCTACGCGCTGCAGTACGCCCTGTACGCCAAGTTCCCGAGCTGAGAGCGCAGCGGGCGGGCGGGGCGCGGCGCGGGGGCGGGGGCGACGCGGGGGCGGGCGGGCGCCGCGGGCCCGCCCCGCGCCCCCGCCCGCCCCCGCCGCGCGCTGCGCGACGTGCTGGCGCCGCCCGCCCGCGCGCCGCCCGCCCCCGCCGCCGCCCCCGCCGCCGCCGCCCGCCTGCTCGCGCGCCTGCTGCGCGCCTGCTGCCGCGCCTAGCGCGCCGCCGGACACCTGATTCTATCGCGAAGTGATACTAGCCTAGTGCCACCCTCCAGGTAGTGCGTAGTGCGTAGTCAGCCGGCGCCCGCCGCCCGCCGCACCCGCACCCCGCGCCCCGCCCGCCGGGGCTACTCTCAGAGGTTCCACTCGAATAAATGTTTCCTCTCACTACAACTATGACTTTTATTGCATTCCTTTTATGAAAAAAAATATTCAGTGTTATAAAACTTACGATGAATTAAAATTCTCATTAATGGAGACTCAATTTGAACTTTGATCCTCTACCATTATGTACGCATGAATTTAATTGTTACGATACAAATAAATAATCATGTCAAAAATATTAATAATTTTATTAAATGCCACAACTTACACCTTTCACCTCGACATGTATAAATAGAAAAATAGACTATTATCAGTCTTACCATCAAAAATCTATCCTTAAGATAATTATAACAAAAATATCTAAATAGGATTATCAAAATATAGCTTCATAAATCACAAATCCATTCCAAATGGACCTGGTATTGTATTGAAATCACAGACTCATAACATAGGCACTCTTAAATGAATCAACGTGCCCAATCTGGGCCCTATCCTCACAAAACTATACACTCACAAACTGTCAATCATCATGTTTTCAAAAACACTCATGATGGAGCAAGTTTAATCTACCATGTAATTACGCTATAGCGTACTTTGGACAATGTATATATAAATCAAAATTGCGTATGTACGTTAGTAAATCATGAAAATATGACCCAGATATTGTTTTAAATGAAAAACTACAGCTACGCTACTAACACCGACAACAAAAAGAAAAAACGTCACTTTAAATCGGGCTTACAGTGCATGGCTCGTCATTCAGCTCAGTATGTTGCAGGGCGGCGTGAACCCGCCCCAGGCGGTGGCTAAGCGCTGAGCCACGGCCAGGCACAAGGCGTCCTGCCGGGGCGCCGCCACCACCTGCACGCCCAGCGGCAGCCCGGCACTGTTCAAACCGAGCGGCACCTGCCGAGAACAAGCAATCAATATCGCCAGACTGATTGCCTAACTAACTAATGCTTGAACTGTGGGTGACATACCATCATCAAAGTTGACGCTTGATCAATTTTTAACACTTCCCTTGCAGGCAGTCATAGGAGGATGCCTCACCCATTATGCTGTTGTCCAATGAGACGAAAAGCGTCCGATGAGACAAAAGCCCTTTTTTCGCGTGATACTCTGCAGCGGCGCCACCATGATAAAAAGTGACAAATCATAGTGGGAAAAAATGTACGATTAACGTATATAATGTACGGATATCGTATTTTAATGTACCTTTCCCAGGTACCGAGATAATTGACATTTTTAGTGGCGCCGCTGGGGAGTATGCTCTCCAGCGGCGCCACCTGGTTCTCATACTTATGAATGATATTGGCTGCTAAATTTTATTGGAAATAAATGTACCTATGCAGTCTACTATGTACATGTCAAAAAACATCAATATTATACAGTAGTTTAATTTATTTTGATCATTTATATTACCCTAAAAACGCCCGAACAGCTTAGGTTCACATACCTAGCACCGACAAAGCTAATGGTATTAGCAACTATATTCTATTGGAAATAAATGTTTGGACGCTAAATAAGAAGTACATGTTAAAATATATAATTATTAGACGGTAGTTTATTTTTTTTCATTTATTTAAAGTTACCCTAAAAATGGCCGTTTACAGTTGATATTCACATGCCTGGTACTTACAAAGTATTATGGTTTAGCAACTATATTCTATTGAATATATATATACGAATCCTGTATATTATTTATAAGTTACAAATTATCATTATAAGACGATTGTTTAATTTATTTCAATTAATTAATTTTACCTTAAAACTCCCGTATACGGGTGAGGTTCACAAACCTAGCACCGACAAAGCTAATCGTATTAGTAACTATATTCTATTGGAAATCAATGTTTGAACGCTATATGAGAAGTACATGTTAAAACATATAATTATAAGACAGCAGTTTAGTTTACTTTATTAAATTTAAAGCTACTTTGAAAACGCCCGTTTATAGCTGAGGTGCACCGCGCCGCCGTTCGTCCTGTGACTCTGGCGAAGATTTTAAAAAAATATAATGAAATTTATTATTAAAAATTAAAAGACAGCTTTTACATTATGATGATGTGAACAACGCACTCGCTAAAGTTGTAGATTGGTTCAATGTAAATAATCTTCTACTTAATGAGAATAAAACGAAATGTATAAAGTTCTCAACGCCAAATGTGAGACAAGTAGGAACCAATATACGACTAAATGTAGCAGAATTGGACCTTGTGGAGGAAACTGTCTTTCTAGGGATCTCTATAGATGCAAAATTGCAATGGGGTCCTCATATCAAAAAATTGTCGGGTAAACTCAGCAGTGCGGCATATGCTGTTAAAAAAATCAGGCACTTAACCGACGTTGAAACAGCTAGAATTGTTTATTTTAGTTATTTCCATAGCGTTATGTCATATGGCATACTGCTCTGGGGATGCTCTGCTGACTTAAACTCCATTTTTGTTCTGCAGAAAAGAGCTATACGAGCTATTTACAATCTAGCTCTAAGAATCTCCCTCAGAGAAAAATTTAAAGAATTAAATATTCTAACTGTTGTGTCACAATTTATCTATGAAAATCTCATGTACGTTAAAAAAAATGCAAATAATTTTGAGAAAAGGAGCGACGCTCATTCTATTAATACAAGGATTAAGCACAAGCTATCCGTACATGAAACTCGTCTCCACAGAATAAGTCATTCTTTTATGGGACAATGTATACGTTTTTACAATAAGCTTCCCAATGAAATCCGAGATTTACCTATCAATAAGTTTAAAACCCTAATTAAAACTAAACTCAGTGCAAAGGGTTATTACAAAATCTCGGATTATTTGGATGATTAATCAGCTTGGGAGTAAGCAGCTCAAATCTCGACAGTCAATAATAATGTCAAAGCGTAGCGTGTATTGCCCTACTAGTCCGAATTATTTGTGTAATTCTTGTTAACATCAAAAGGCAACACACTGGAGCTATAATAATATTTATGATAATATCTACTACCCTTTGTAATTATTGAATATAAGCAACTGGCGATAAAAAAAAAAATATGACATGTAAAAAGACAAGCCCGCTGAATTTCTTGCCGGATCTTCTCAGTCGAGGTCACGTTCCGATCCGGTTGTAGATATAAGAAAAAAAATATATGTAAAATTGACAATTTGTAAGTGCCCCCGTAGGCCTAAACAAAATAAACGATTTGAATTGAATAATGATAATTTGTAACTTATAAATAACATACAGGATTCGTATATATATATTCAATAGAATATAGTTGCTAAACCATAATACTTTGTTCGTCGTACCAGGCATGTGAACCTCAGCTGTATACGACCATTTTTAGGGGAACATTAAATTAATGAAAAAAAATAAACTGCTGTCTTATAATTATATATTTTAACATGTACTTCTCATATAGCGTTCAAACATTGATTTCCAATAGAATATAGTTACTAATACGATTAGCTTTGTCGGTGCTAGGTATGTGAACCTCACCCGTATACGGGAGTTTTAAGGTAAAATTAATTAATTGAAATAAATTAAACAATCGTCTTATAATAATAATTTGTAACTTATAAATGATATACAGGATTCGTATATATATATTCAATGGAATATAGTTGCTAAACCATAATACTTTGTAAGTACCAGGCATGTGAATATCAACTGTAAACGGCCATTTTTAGGGTAACTTTAAATAAATGAAAAAAAATAAACTACCGTCTAATAATTATATCTTTTAACATGTACTTCTTATTTAGCGTCCAAGCATTTATTTCCAATAGAATATAGTTGCTAATACCATTAGCTTTGTCGGTGCTAGGTATGTGAACCTAAGCTGTTCGGGCGTTTTTAGGGTAATATAAATGATCAAAATAAATTAAACTACTGTATAATATTGATGTTTTTTGACATGTACATAGTAGACTGCATAGGTACATTTATTTCCAATAAAATTTAGCAGCCAATATCATTCATAAGTATGAGAACCAGGTGGCGCCGCTGGAGAGCATACTCCCCAGCGGCGCCACTAAAAATGTCAATTATCTCGGTACCTGGGAAAGGTACATTAAAATACGATATCCGTACATTATATACGTTAATCGTACATTTTTTCCCACTATGATTTGTCACTTTTTATCATGGTGGCGCCGCTGCAGAGTATCACGCCTTTTTTCAGAAAGCCATTGTTTTTATGACCATGCCAGTCGCATGTGGCTGCTGGTCACTGCATACAAAATGCAAACTTAAGGTGATCAAGTGTCGAGTTTGTTGACTGTACAATGGACTAGGGGCGATCCCGGTGACACCCAGACCGGGGCAAAATACGAAAAGGTAAACTCCGGCGGGTATCGAACCCGCAACCACAAATTGCGGTGAGCCGAGCGGCCTACGCTCGAACCACTGCGCCAAACGGTCGTCGCGTATAATAGTGGACGTGGCGTCTTATCTTATTAATATGTAGATCAATGTACATTTCCTAGTACGTACTATTAATAAACTCCTTACAAAATAATAATACACAATGATGCCTGAATTCGCCTGAGGGGTCGTAAGCGATGGTTTAATGCAATACAGCCATATATCGCCAATGGTGTTAAGATTCCAGTGCGTTCCGATCCGGTGGTAGATTTACCCTCGCCAGCTCTCCTGGCAGCAGCCCAAGCCGAGCTCGTGTCCCTTGTGGCGCCCTTAAGCCAGCTGCCCTCTGTCCGGGTGAAGTTGTTAGGGACATTCTGGCCAACAGCATCGTCAGTCAGTCAGTCAGTCAAAAAAAAAGAATAAAAAATCCAGATATAGGACACCAACCTGTGCGGCCGGGAACTGGAGCACGTTGAAGATGGCCCAGTAGGCGAAGTTGTAAGGCCGCAGCAGCGCCGAGCAGTGGTAGGGCGCCGGCTGCGGCGCGCTCGGGAACACCAGCACGCCGTCAGACCCCAGCACCTTCTACAGGGTCACGGGAAACGAGCGTCAATAAGGGCGAAACAAATTTACCTCACCAGCAGGACTAGCAAGCGAGTCAAGACGAGACTTGACGAGATTTTTTTCGCTCGAAGTTGTTCCCAGAGAATGAACCATCATCAATTAATGTCACGTTCCGTCTTGGCTTCCATCCGGCTGTGCTAGGCCTGCAGATGTCTGTAGATTCGACTGGATGAAATTACCTGTCAGTATCACTACAGATACAAATAAAAGTGACAGACACATGCACACCTCAACAGGTGTACATCATCGTACGGAACTGATTGCAAACTCTTTTTACTAAAGTGCGGTCGCGGAGCAGGAAGAATTTCGTACAATGACCTCCTTGCCTACTGCCAGTGGTCAAAAACATTTTTGCATCAAATGCGGTTTATATGAAATATTTCATGTGGAAAAAAATATACTAGCTTATAGCTAGCACTCAGGTAAAAGGTTTAAAATCTCCGAGGACGGCGGTCACGGCAAGTATGTGAGCGAGACGTATTAGATTTACGCAGACAGAGACAGGTATTAACAGGTTAATGTACGAAATTCTTCCTGCTCCGCGACCGCACTTTAACTGAACTTATAAAAAAAAATTGTCTGTTCGTGTGTTCCGGCTAATCTCCGAAACGGTTGGACCAATTTTGATGGGACTCCCACTGTCAGATAGCTGATGTTGTAGATGGCAACTTGGACTAGCTTTGAAGTACGACACCGGCAACAGCTAGTAGTACTTACAATGAGTTCGTCCTTCAGTTCCTGTGTGAGACGCTCGGCCCACTGCGCGTCCACCGGCGGCAGCACCTGCTCGTCCAGCAGCTTCAGGATGGCCGCCATCGTGTATTCAGACATGCCCAGCAACTGGGACAAACGTTACAATACAAGTTACATTCTCTTGTTACCGCAACGTTGACGAAACATCATAGACAAAACATGTTGTGGTCTCTGTTTTTATGACAACAATAATAATAATTATTATTGTTGTCATACACTCTATTCAACTACGGAATTACACGAACTATATTCATTACTACCGCTAGATGGCGCTAAACAGCGCCACTATCTTTACGTTAGGTCTACTTCTTAGGTACTTACCCCTACAAATTGTACCCGTTTGACATATTTTGTAAAAAAAAACACCCACCTCCCTCATTGGTGACCACCCGAAGTATATGCCAAGACCTCCATCCTCCTCTAGTTTTCAAGTAGTCACACAAAAAAAAAGAATTTCACTCTTTTTTTGCAAGATTTTGCGAGATTTCCTTAGACCATATTGACTACGTGATTAACACCTAACCCCCCCGCCCCTGTGACCAAGCGTGGTTGAAGACCTCCCTCCCCCCCTGAACGGGTCACGTAGTATGGGTACGTTCGCTTACCTTCTTGGGCAGCTCGACGAGCCCCTTCACTTCGCCCTGGTTGTTGGCGAGCAGGCGCGGGAAGCTGTCGGCCTCCCTGGTCATCCAGTGGCGCCACAGCACGAACATGTGGTTGAACCCCTCGTGATAGAACGGCTGCGGAGCGCTGGCGGAGGATTCCGCCTCTTCTGTTAGCTTTGTTATCACTCTGTAATATAATAACACGTAATTTAACGATATTCTTTTCAAATAAATAAATAAATATCGCCAGACTGACACACCAACTGTGTGGTCCCAAACAAAGCAATGCTTATACTTTGTTTGGGAGCAATGCAATGCAAATTACGAATAGGCCATTTCTGAAATTTGCCCCGGCGGGAATCGAACCCGCAATCACCATGGGTAGTGAACCGAGCGGCCTACGCTCGATCATCATCTGCCTTACCTTTTCCCATTATCTGGGGTCGGCGCAGTATGTCTTTTCCTTCCATACATCGCGCTTTCCCGTCATACTCACATCCACTCCAACCTCGTTCATATCCTTCTTAATACAATCCATCCATCTTTTCTTGGGCCTTCCTCTCGCACTGTATCCATCCACATTCATATTCATCACTCGTTTAGTCACATGCTTCTCATCCCTTCTCATCACGTGTCCAAACCATTCCAGCCTCCTACCTCTCACTTTATCTGTTATTGGCGCTACCCTGACACTACCTCTTATATACAATGGCTCGATCAATGGTTTTTAATTGGCTTAGATGCCAACTAAATTAGCAGACTTTGCCCAGAGATTGCATGTTATATCAAGACTTAAACAACAACATTATACTGACTTGTTCATGGCCTCTCTAAGGTCCGGGCAGATCGAGCTCACTCGTATATCCTGCGCAGTCTCCACGTAGTAATATTTTATTTGCTGCAAAATATACATTATGTAAGCGTCAAAATAAAATCTAAAACTTATGTCTGGCCACGGCGCACACTAACAACTGAAGTTTTAATAAAAATTGTTACAGTACCTAGCACATTTATGCTACATTTAGTTCGACTATCCGGTTGTGAACACACTTAGTGCCTATGCACACAACGTTCTTTAAACGCGCCGTCGACGCACGTTTCTAAAAAGCGCGTTTAGTTTCTTACAATACTTAGAACTATAGTTTAAGGCTTCGTAACTAGATGGCGCTGTAACAACATAGGACCGTGTTCATAGTGAGTAGTTACCTTGAGATCAACAATTCTGTCCAGATTGAGGTCGGCCGCCTTCTCCGCGGCGACGATCTTGGTGAGCGGCGCCAGGTCCGAGCAGTGCCGGCTCACGAACCCGATGGACGCCATGGAGGGCTCGTCCCCGGACCGGAGCGTCGAACCTGACACATGAAACCCAGCCCATGAGCTTGAAGCGATAATACCTGTACGCTGCAGGTATAGCTTGCCTTTACGGTGGTAGAGAAAAGATTCCACAGCTTATACTACTAGGCTAGCTTGACAGGGGTAGTACCATAGATATAGATTTACATAGATTGTTGAGCGTGATGTCGTAAAATATTTTTATTGGATCTATGAAACATAAACGGTCCCTAATCCCATAAAAAATCAACATAATTATTGAGAATTATCTAACCTTTCAAACTGGTATGTCCAGCGGTGGGGTTCAGTGCGAACAGCCCGCAGTAGAACGCCGGCATGCGAGTTGAACCACCGATGTCGGAGCCTTGGACAATACAGAAATATGTTTTTTATTAAATCAACTAGCTGTGCCCGCGACATCGTCCGCGTGTAATTTAACAAAAAATTCGGGATTATTCATCCCCTATTTTATCCCCTTGAGGGTAGTATTAATCAAAATCCTTTATTAGCGGATGCCTACGTCATAACATCTAACTGCATGCCAAATTTCAGCCCGATCCGTCCAGTGGTTTGGGCTGTGCGTTGATAGATCACTATGTCAGTCAGTCAGTCAGTCACCTTTGAGGTATATATATTTAGATAAACACTAAAATTGACAGTGATAGTGAGTGTGCGTGTGATAAAGTGTGATGCATGTGTGTGTGGTATAGTGTGATGTAGGCATGGAAATGATTCTACTTAAAATTCACTTTCATTGTGTGAAATTATATTTATCTTTCACTGTTATTTCACCTGTGATTTTTCACACCCAATGTTTTTATTGATAGTGAGTTTTCACTATGTCACTTAATCCTATGACGTCGCTGGTCGATGATTTATTATGAAAGCCGGGACGCTACTGAAAGCATTGGGATTTGAGGATTCGATCCCGAGATCCCGATACTTGGGATCCCGGGATCCCGGTCGAATTTTGGTCCCGAAAATCTCGGGATAAAATTGTACAAATCCCGGGATTTTCGGGATTAGAAAAAGGAATAAAAAGTCAGTAAAACGTTCTGTAACGTCTGAAAAAGTTCTACTGTTTGAAAAAGCACTTATAGATTTAAATAATCCTGTGCAATTTTCGGAATCAGATTTTGAACTTCTCAATGAGATAATGAATGTCTTGGCCCTAGTTAAAGTATCCGTAGGAGCACGTTGTCGTTCTGACGCCAATTTGTGCACGGCTTACGCTACTTTCAAGTTTCTTTTTCAACAATTAAGCGACAATTGCTCCTATTTCGCTTCTAAATTAAAGAAAATCTTATTAAATCGCAGAAATGATCGCCGTAGAAATGAGTAAAGGGCGTAATAAATTACCTACATAACTTTTATTAACGACTCCTCCAACTTTCATAGAGCCCTAACGCGCTTTTTCAGCTTCGCATATATTTGCAACAAACTAAGAAGTAGGCTTGGGGAGGAAACGCTGGTTGCTTTATTATTTCTTAGATTTTATTTTGGCTATCTATTGATATTGGTCTACTTAGTAGTACCTAAGTCTGGTAATTTTCAACTAAGAACCTATATATGGTTATTTAACTTAAAGTGGGATAATTGATCTCTTTAGAATAAGTAAAAGAACGTGTTTATGGGTTCACATAAGTGAGCCAAAGTTGATTGTTTTGAAAGTTTACATTTTATTATTAAAAATTATAGGCAGAAGAGCCTAGTTCCATTATTTTAACATAAATTAGAAGTATAATTTTCTACTTTTTACTAACACTACAATCCCGGGATCCCGGTATTGTCTGTAGATAATCCCGAAATCCCGGGATCAGAAAAATGGACCGGAATAGAATCCTCTAATTGCGATAGAATTGCAATGATTTTTAACAGTTTTTGCCTATGTTGGTTGCAGACGCTACTTATGAAATTCTATATAATATGATTTTTCACACGGTACCTGTGAAATGTGCCATCACCAGTGTGATGCATGTGTGTGTGTGTGGGATAGTGTGGTGCATGTTGCGTGTGCTATAGTGTGATGCATGTGTTTGTGTGTATGTGTGTGTGTAAGATAAGAGGTGGTTACATAGAGCGATGGGGGTGGCGAGCGCGGCGGCGAGCGCGGCTTCCCCGCCGCTGGAGCCGCCGGGCGAGCGGCCCGCGTGGTACGGGTTGTTGGTCTGTCCGAACACCATGTTGCGGGTCTCCTGCCTACAATGCAAACAACATTTGGATTATTTCATCATCAAATTAAATGTTAACTTGAATGTTAACTGATGAAACAAATCGGCTGCGGTACATTAAAGTAAATAATAAATAAATAAATAGACATTAACACACCAACTGTATGACACACAGAGCAGGGTAAATTACGAAAAGGGCATTACCGAAATTTGCCCCGTCGGGAATCGAACCCGCAACCATCCTGTGCGGTGTACAAGTTCAATGAAACACAAATCCTACTGCTCAATCAAGCAAAAAGGACTGTACGGATTTAGATGAAATTAAGCACACAGTTAGTATTATATCCTGGGTTAATACATAAGAACGTATTAATCATTCGATCTCAAGTCTGAGATACATTTTGAGTAAGCTTTTGGCATGTCATTTTGTACTGATATATCAGTATAATGATAGCAGCCATAGGATACTATACTTAAGTCAAAGCGGACGAGGTCTCTGATAGTTGAATTGACTAAATGTTGTTAGCCAGAGTGGCCATAACAAGTTCCCCCGGACAGAGGGCGAGCGCAAGTGCGCTCCAGCCAGAGGGGCAGGGGGCAGCTAGCTCAAGGAGAGGGGCAGGGGGCAGCTAGCTCCCAGCCAGAGGGGCAGGGGGCGGGCAGCTAGCTCAAGGAGAGGGACAGGGGGCAGCTAGCTCCCAGCCAGAGGGGCAGGGGGCAGCTAGCTCAAGGAGAGGGGCAGGGGGCAGCTAGCTCCCAGCCAGAGGGGCAGGGGGCAGCTAGCTCAAGGAGAGGGGCAGGGGGCAGCTAGCTCCCAGCCAGAGGGGCAGGGGGCAGCTAGCTCAAGGAGAGGGGCAGGGGGCAGCTAGCTCCCAGCCAGAGGGGCAGGGAGCAGCTAGCTCGCGGCGCCACGAGGGCACGAGTTCGGCTTGGGCCGCTGCCAGGAGAGCTGGCGAGGGTAAGTCTACCACCGGATCGGAGCTCGGACAGAAGATAGTGTTCGAAATACAAATAAAATGAAAACATTTCTTGTTCAGTTTGCGTTAAAAGTTGGGGTCCACTCACCACTGGTTATGGAAATACAAACAAAAATTTAAACTTGTATTGACACCCGCTTGGCGCAGTGGTTCGAGAATAGACCGCTCGGCTCACTGCACATGGTGGTTGCGGGTTCGATTCCCGCCGGGCCAAATTTCGGAAATGCCCTTTTCGTAATTTGCCCTGGTCTGGGTGTCACTGAGATCGCCCCCAATCCATTGTACGGTGTCCATATTATAAGCATTGCTTAATTCGGGACCATACAGTTGGTGTGTCAGTCTGGCGATACTTATAACCCCGGACAAAAATGAGGGGTGTTATAAGTTTAACATGTGTTTGTGTATTTGTGTTCGGTGTGTCTGTTGTTTTTTTTTTAGATAGGCATTCTGATCGAGTATTCTTAGCTATGTTTCATTAAAATCAGCCGTTTGAAAATCATCAGCTCATTTGTAGTTGAAAAAGTCGCCGCATGGGGGGTTTTCTAAAATTTCAATTTTTGGAACGAAGTTCCTCATCGCGCGTTGCGAAAGGGGCTAGATGGAAAAAATTAAGACCAAAAGTTGTAACGACACTTTTTGCTATAGTTGTAAGCCGTGCGGCGTGCGCGCGTTTCTCTGTCTGTCTCTCTCTCTCTGCTATAGAAAGCGAGTCAGTTATTTTCGTTTCGTCTTTCTATTTCGCATTGAACAGTGCGGTGTCGCGACGATTATTTTTGTTTAGTGTATACAGGTTTTTTGTACATAATAAATTTTATTACGATTCCTTCACTAATTAATCGAAAGGAACTTCGTTCCATCCGGGTGTCCCTTGACACCTCTCGTGGGGCGCCTCTCCTTCGGTTTTTTGTTTTTTATCGTTCAGTTCTCTTTTGTTTCCTCTCAAGTTTTTTGTTTTTATCGTTCAGTTCTCTTTTGTTTCCTCTCCAGTTTTTTGTTTTTTATCGTTCAGTTCTCTTTTGTTTCCTCTCAAGTTTTTTGTTTTTTATTGTTCAGTTGTTGTCATAAGGTGGGGATGGCTCACCACTTGTTGATCTCGGGCACGTTGGTGACAGCCAGTGGCAGGGCCCCGGCGGCGCGCAGCAGGCGCACGCACTCGGCGTCTTCATGCGCGCGAATGTGCGCCCGCCGCGCCACGCCCAGCGTGTGGCGCATGCCGCGCACCGCGTGGCTCTCCTTCGCCGTGAACGGGACGCCTGGTTGGATCATTATAAACCTTAACGATTGAAATTATTTAAAATACCCCCCGACTGAACCCCTTATTAATAAACGTTGTATAGCCGTTGTGTATGGCACGGTCGCTGATCACGAAGAAATTCGTACAATGACCTGTTATTACCTGTCTCTGTCACTCCCGCGTAAATCTAATACATCTCGCTCACACAGTTGCCGTGAACTGTGCCATAGTTTGATCGACTGAGTGTATTTTTTTTATGTATGTTCACCAATTTCTCCGTCAATTGTGACCTGAGTATTGAAATGACTCCGAATTGACTATATGTTGTTGGCCAGAGTGGCCATAACAACTTCACCCGGACAGAGGGCGAGCGCAAGTGCGCTCCAGCCATAGGGCAGGGGGGCAGCTAGCTCAAGGGCGTCACTAGGGACACGACCTCGGCTTGGGCCGCTGCCAGGAGAGGTGGCGAGGGTAAATCTACCACCGGATCGGAACGCGACCTCGACTGAGAAGATCCGGCAAGAAACTCAGCGGGCTTGTCGGGTGCCAAGGTGCGTCTAGGTAAGTAGACGCACCTTCTAGCGGAAGCGGGGGTTCGTCGACCTCGCCGGCGAGGTCGGTGTCTGGCGGGGAACTCCTGACTCCAAATGAAGTAAATTATAAGATCCCTAATTATTTCTAGCTTTTTAATTAGGAGTAATAAGAATTGAGTAAGACAGAGGGAAGACCATAGGAAGCGCAGCTATATTAGTTACTTCACGCCGATCTTCTGTGAGAGGGCGGTAATGCCTTGGTCGACCTGTCCCATCCATGAGCTACAGTGAATCGTCTACAGCTTGACACTACCGCCGTTGGCTTGTACCGAGAGAATTAATAATAGATCAGCTGATGAAAACAAATCCATAGAATATAAAAATAGTACATTGTTACACGAGTGGTGAAAGTGACTTATTTTTCCCGAGACGGGGTTTGGCGCCCGAGCGTAGCGAGGGCGCTAATAGTTCGAGGGACAAAATAAGTCTTTCACCCGAGGTAAACACTGTGCTTTTCATTACGAATACAAGGAAAGTAAAAATAAAAACAGGAATTGGCTAAAGAAATAATACAAGGAAGTATGAACAATACTCTACAACTCGAAAAAAAATATAAAGATCGGATTGCCGCCTATTTTGTTTTTTTTCGTTAGCCGGCCAACTTCATTATTTAGCCATTACTTGTTAACCCCCGACGAAAAAAGAGGGGTGTTATAAGTTTAACATGTGTATCTGTGTGTCTGTGTATCTGTGTGTCTGTGTATCTGTGTATCTGTGTATCTGTGTGTCTGTCTGTGGCAACGTAGCGCCCAAGCTGATGAACCGATTTAAATGTTGTTTCTTTTGTTAGAAAGGTATTCTGATCGAGAGTGTTCTTAGCTATGTTTCATGAAAATCGGTTCAGCCGTTTGAAGATCATCAGCTCTTTAGAGGTTAAAAAAGCCATATTTACGGCCAAAACCAACTTCCTCGGCTCGAATCCGCTCGAAATTTGAGATTATTGGATTTCGCTTTATTATATTTTTAAATTATCGTAATAGTCTGAACTGGCTATTTACAATATTATAAATGTGAAAAGTTTCCCGGATTCTGGAAAAAATAGAATATTTATCAATTTTTATATGAGATTTGTGTATGAACTAAAGACGTTCCATAAGTCACGTGTCAAATGATGGATACGCGCATGCGTTATAATTTGTTTGTTTTGTTAATGGTCATGGAATATTACGCAATAATAATTCTAGAGGGCGCTGCTCCGCCATTGAGAAAAAATACAATGCTGCTTCCCCTGTGCTGCGTCCGTCCACCTCAACCAGAGTTATATTACATCAAATTGAATCATAATTGATAATCTTTTACTAGGAATTAAACCTCCGGCATCAATATTTAGATTCGTTGTCTATTCTAATGTCAATGATTATGTCATAACAAGATAATGTCTCATACTTTTACACAGATTTTATGTTGGATATTGTACATTGCATTGGAATCGAATGGAATGGCATATTAGATTATGAGGAAGCCAAAAATAATTATGTAGGTAAATGGCGCTTTCATAATCTGGCATCGAAACTAGTTGTACCAGATGAATTTGCGAGATGAGCAATGAATACT
Source organism: Notodonta ziczac (assembly GCA_918843915.1). Lineage (NCBI taxonomy): Eukaryota > Metazoa > Arthropoda > Insecta > Lepidoptera > Notodontidae > Notodonta > Notodonta ziczac. Next base: position 1,382,160 of record OU974053.1, read on the forward strand.
TAGCTACGGTAGCTACGCAAATCTCGTTAACTTAATTATTTGGAAGAACTAGGTAAAGTATACATTTGATGAAAAAGTCGTCGCATCGGGGGTTTTTAAATTTTCAATTTAGAGTTATCATTTTCATCTTTAAATATTTTTCCCAAATCTATGTTATTTTAAATAAATTGTTGAAACTAAATTATAATTAAGTCATTAAAAATATATATTCTTTAATTAATACTTAACTTTATGTTATTTAAATTTTACATCGTGCTGTAATTGAGTGACTGTAGAAAAAGTTTGAACATGGTTCCATAGAAATGTGAAAATGGAACTAGTATTTTTTTTATAATTTGGCAGCTGTCAGTTGAAAGCGATTCTCCCGGGCCGGAAAAGTATTACTTTCAACCCGCTCCTCAGGCAACTTCAGACGTACTTTCAGAGTATGAGTAATGAAAAAAATATTACCTAGGAAAGGTCTCTCTTGGAAGTAGTCATCGGGCAGGCCAGTTTCAATCAGCCGGTCTATCTCTGCAGCCTCCTTTAGGGCCTCGTCGTATCTTTCATCAGTTACCGCGTTTAAAATTGGATTTACCTATTAAAAATGTAATGTATGGTACAGCTGTGGCCGGCGGGTACGCTCGCATGGGTTCTTAAATAAAATATGTAGCTTCAGTTACTTCTTACAACATCAGCTATCTGCCAGTGAAAGTCCCGGCAAAATCGGTCCAGCCGTTTCAGAGATTAGCCGGAACAGACAGGCAGACAAACCTACCTTATAATACTTTCATGGATTTAGTAAAAATGATATTTGGACATGATAAACCATCATACATTTTATTTATTTTAGAAGTGAAGGGCTGTGGCAGGTTTTAAAATAAACATGAATAATTGACGACCGCTTGGCGCAGTGGTTCGAGCGTAGGCCGCTCGGCTCACTGCACATGGTGGTTGCGGGTTCGATTCCAGCCGGGGAAAATTTCGGAAATTGCCTTTTCGTAATTTGCCCGGTCTGGGTGTCACTGGGATCGCCCCCAGTCCATTGTACGGTACCCATAGTACAAGCTTTGCGTAGTTTGGGACCATGCAGTTGGTGTGTCAGTCTGGCGATATTTATTATTAATTACTGCAAAAAATGGTGCTTACTGCTTGAATCCTCTCAATACACGCTTTCACCAGGTCTTGTGACTTCAACTCCTTATTTCTGATCTTGGAGGCCAGAGAGACGGCACTCTCAGTGAGAATAGCATGTTTCTTGTCCAGGTCCGGTAACTGCACCCTGCTGCCTTCCCAGATGAGCCCAAACACAAGGTCGAAGAACATATCCAGGTATGTTCGGAGAACCAGGAATATGTGTTTCATTGTATTGCACGCCATACCTTGCAATATCTTGTCTGGTTTGCTGCTGCGATGCTGAAAGTGTTGCTTTTTAAATAAAATAATAACAATAAATAATTTTGACATCCCACTCCTGGGCACGGGCCTCTTCTCCATATGAGGGGGATTCAAGCCATAATCCACCACGCTGGCCGAGAGTGGGTTGGCGGATTTCACATGTCTTTCGAAAATTGGTTAGATCTTCCAAGACATGCAGATTTCCTCACGATGTTTGCCTTCACCGTAAGCAAGTGATAATCATATAGAAATTATGATACGAACATGGATTTCGAAAAATCCAGACGTGCCATCCGGGGTTTGAACCCAAGACCTGGTACCCGCGAGACATGTGCTTAAATTCTTTGATATGCCCATACATAGCCCAGTCAACAGCTATGAAATTATTGTCGGTACAAGGTACAAAAAGAACTTGTTGTATAAATGTCTATGGGAAACCCTATAAACAACAAAGGCACCAACATTCAGCATAATACGTGTAGGTACATTGTAAAAGACAAATTATCTTTTATTACCAAGTTAATTAACATTTTCCTTAACAAAATAACCATATTAACATTATAATTATAATAATATTTTTTTTTGGTGTTTATATTTCAGATAAAAATAATAATGTAAATGGGTTGTTTTTTGGGTTCCGTACCTCAAAAGGAAAAAGGAACCCTTGTAGGATCACTTTGTTGTCTGCCGTCTGTCTGTCTGTTAAGACCCTGATTCTTGGAAACAGATAGAGTTATCAAGTTTAAATTAATATTAAATATCAAATGCTAAGGTCCCTATGAGGTGTAAAAAAATTAGGTGTCTAAGTCAACACAGTTAAAAGATACACCTATTTGTGTCGCATATTTTGATACTTTTTGCAAATTCACTAAACAAAACAGAGGAATTAACCACTGCTGTTAGAATCATGAAATTTTTACAATTTTCCTTATTGATTGTTTGATAAGATTTTTCATGCAGTTATGAAGTCATAATAACCCAAATTATTATCCCACTATGATCAATTACTATATTGTCATACTAATATTATAAAGAGGAAAACTTTGTTTGTTTGATTGTAATGAATAGGCTCCGAAACTACTGAACCGATTTGAAAAATTCTTTCACTGTTGGGAAGCTACACTATCCCCGGGTGACATAGGGTCTAATATATTTGCAAAAAAATTAGGGATCCTTACTAAAACTCGAATAATGTAACCGCAATGTACCCGTGCGAAGCCGGGGCGGGCCGCTAGTAAGTTATAGAGTTTTTAAACAAAAGTAATACAAACAAGTGTTTTCATACAATTCTTATATTTGTTATGCTTAGGGCAAATAATAAATGTGAACTCAGAATGGAACCTTATCATTTTCAACACTGGCTGATTGGAAAAAAGTAAGTTCCCAAACTATTATAAATAAACAGCCTCCTTTTTTTGTAATCAGTTCAACTTTTATTCAACTTACCTCAGTATAATTTAACTTGCTATTGGTTCTCGCACTCATCACAGACACTATAATCAGAATAAGTAGGAAGTAGGTACTCTTAGCCCTATCATTCGACTTTAAACACACACACAAGTTACCTACTTAGTAAGCACAAGTAGGCAAACATACGTCATAAAGGGGTGAATACGACACAAATAGGAAATACCTTTGGGAAATACGAATAAGAACTCAACAATACAACAATGATTATATTGTTGTATTGTTGTTAATTTCTGCTGATGTTACTAAAAAGCACGGCCACCAATGAGCACTATTAACACCGACTATTATATTTAAAAGGGCACAACGAACCGATGTGAAAGTAAGTATAAACAAAGAGAATACAATACTACAGTATAAACGGAGTGATAAAAAATCAAATCCTATGTGTGAAAGGCGTCAAGAATTATTCAACCAACTTTCTATTATAACTTACGTATTCACTAAGATGTCCCTCAAAAATTTTAAAGTAAATAAGGTGTCTTAGAACTTGATTCCTTTAATTGTGGGCAGCGCGTAGGTAAAGGAATTTAATCCAGCATTACTTGTGAAACATTGGCCATAAAGAAGTTTTTGTTTTGTGCAAACCACAGAACACGGTAGAACTGGAAACCGCTAAACCGACCAAGTATCAAATCATGTCAGTGGCCCTTGCAAGTTCAAGGTCAAAGTGACAAAGAAAAATAAAATATACTGTGGCACACACCATAGGTACCCATTTTGCCAGTATCAAGTAAAAAATACTTTAGATCTTACGACATAAAAGATTATGGTTCATCATAAGAACCAAAACAGCGTATGTAATGTTAACCATTTTGAGAAGAACATAAATAAACGCATAGCAATAAAATATATATAAACAGAAAAAATATCAAATAAGAAGTTAAATATATATCGATGACTTCCGGCCAAAAAGGGATAACCGACACTTTGCAAACTTTACAGGAGAGAGGTTTAAAGTTGAAAAAAAACGAAAAAAAATCTTATAAATTTTTCTATAGGTTCCGAAAGCTTGCAATTTTGCACATATAGCTTTTAATTATTTCTCTACAAAATGGAATCATTAATTAAACACAAATCAGCCTCCTAACACCACTTTATGTCGCTTACACCCAAATGACCCTAATTTTACCAACAGGAAAAACGTCTTAAATGAAAACCACTAGTGATTCACTTCCAGCCTAAATGATTTAACTGCAACTTATGTTTTATTTAAATCGAAGAAAAATGGCATAATGGTGAGTTTTGATAATTCAAATTGGGGCCATAATGATATAACCGGTTATTGGTTTATGATAGTCGGACAAGGAAATTGTAATTAGTTAACAAAACATCAATGAAAGATATAGCAAAACTATCAAACGCTGTATTTAAGTCTTCCAAAATTAAATGATCAAATAGGTATTCTAGTAGCTGTATAGCATTATTGACAAGAGGTGCCAAGTTAACTAGTTGTAGCTACCTAGCCAACATTATTGAATACATTTTTCTTGCTAATTCAATTTTTATTCAATAAAAAAGCCTTATTTTAAGCAATATTATTAAAATTAATCTAAAAATAACAAAAAAGTGTCGACGTAAGAAAATAAAAAAGGCAGAAAAAGTTATAACGCATTTTGGGGCGTGGGCGATATTCTCTAACACAAACTCTTTTTTTTTATTCAAGTAAGCCAACAATGAATTTATGTATAGTGAGACTCACCACCCGTTTTGAATGCTGCTTCCACTGAGATGATCCGACAAGAAGCTCAATGGCTACTCTTTAAATTAATAAAAGATGGTGTACATTCTCAGGAATAGTAACAGAATGTGAGCAGGCAACACCATTGTCATTAATAAGGAAATAGTAATCAAATTTTACTCAGATTTAGTTATATAAATAACATGGGAAAGCTAGTTTAGTGAGGTATGCATACCGACTCACACTTTACATCAATTTAAATGTTTAAAAAGCAAAATAATTATTAATAAAACAGAGGTGGGTAACAAGATAATTGCTTTGGTGTGTTGTTTTCCATGCTATAATCAGTAGGACCTTTTGATCCACTGGTTAAGGTACTGCATCCCCTTGCCATGCTGAATATCATCGTTTTAGCCTAGAGACGTCCTGCTGGATATAGGCCTCCCGCAAAGTTTTCCACAACGATCTGTCATGTTCTGTTGGCATCCAGCGGTTTCCGGCGACCTTCACTAGATCGGCAGTCAACCTTATTGGTGGCCCTCACACGCCTCGCCTTCCAGTGCGTGGTCGCCATACGAGAACCTTTCTGCCCTATCAGCTATCGGTTCTTCGGACTATGTGTCCCGCCCACTGCCACTTTAGCCTACTAATCCGTAGGACTCAAACTCAAACCGGTGTCCTTTGTTCGTCTATGAATATCTTCATTACTGATGCGATCTCGTAGTGATAATCCAAGCCTTCGTATGAGGCCTATAGTTAACGAACAAGTCTCAGTAGCATAACTCATCAGCGGTAGCACATAATGGTTAAAGACTTTCGTGATTAAGCACGGAGGTAATTCGGTCGAAAATACATTTTGAAGCATCCCAAATGCTGCCCAGCCGAGTTAGATTCGATGATCGACCTGTCTTTTGAAATTCGACTTGCCTAATTGGAATTTCTTCCCCCAGGTAGATGTATTCATCGACAACTTCGAAAGTAGTTCTTTCTTACCTTATGTGTCTGTGTTGAATGTGTTTATTTCTCTCTTTTAGTGGTCCCAACTAGTGCCCATGCATATTGTTTTCTTAAATTTACGCGAATACTACACATTGAAATAAAACTATAACGTAACGTAACCATAACGTCGGGAACATAAATTAAATAAACGCGATAAAATCCGAAAAATTGTTTTATTTCAATAGTGCCCATGCATGTTTTATATTTTGTAATTTATGTCACACGATTGGAAAACTTTAATCACCAGTCCTGTGGTATACGCATGAGCATTTTCTAGCATAAACACGAACATTTCTTCATAATGGAGTATCGGTAATTGGTTCGGGCTATATTTGGCGAGTACGGAGGATGCTGTTTCCAACTGCAGGTCTTTAATGTTAAAATGGGTTGTCGTGAGTCCTTGGGCTAGTTGGGTCTTGCGTTATCATGCAGCAATAATGGCGAAGATGCTATTTGAGTTTCCTTCATCATTGTTCGAAGTTCTTCACAATAGATATCTGCTGTTATTAATGCACTATATCTCAAAAAGCTATAGTGAATTACATCATGAAGTGACCACCAAACAGATATCATATCTTTTTTAAGGGTTAGCGTTGCCTTAGGAAACTGTTCCAGTATTTGAAACATTAAATTTCTCGCTTGCAGTCATCTTAGAGAACAATTCAGTCTAAAATCCGTTTATTTCTGAACTTTCTCATTAAATCAAGGCATGCTTCAACGGTGGCTTCTATATTCTCATCAGTTAATTCATAAGATACCCATTTATCAGGTTTTTTAAGTGCAAAAGAGTCCATATTATTGTTGGTATATTAATGTCACACCATGTCGTTAATTGCTAGAAATCAGCATCCACCATTACTTTTATTTCATTAGAGCCTGGTCTTCCTCGTGGTTCCATAAGTTGAAGTTACCACTAAGAAAGCGATTAAACCAAAATCATTCGCCAATCGTACCCTCTCCAGACGCAGCATTGATATTGCGAACAAGAGCTTATCCTTCTGTAGTAACTTGTAGATTATAGCTAAAAAATGGCTCACTGAAATAACCTGCGTGCACTTGTGGCGTTTGTGCCGCGATTTCCCAAGCATCGGATGTACCCTGTGTGACCTTAACCCCTTTTGTACCGAACGAATGGAAGAGATAACTCGCTTTTTAGTTTTTGTTGCACAGGGTAACCGACAAAAGGGTCACTTTATAGTTTTATTTTCTTATCTAACCACCACACTCGTTATATTCATCGGGAGGGAAAAAAGGCCAAGCGACAAAATTAGAGGCCGAATTCGTTAGGGCAATTTGGGTTAAGCTCCTTCGAAAATGGGTATAGTGACAGGGAAAAAAGCACTAAGCTACCAAATACATGTCTAAAAATCCGGCCTAAATGTCATACATTCGAATTATGTTGTTTCATAAAACAGCCCTATCGTCTTAACACGAATTCTTGGTGGTAAAATTGCAAGCAAAATTTGATTAACGCATCTTTCTACATAGATTACTTCCAGCCCAAAAAGGTTAACGTTCAGGCAGGAGAAATTTATATTACGCCCAAATGACATAAATCTCAGTTCTGGAAAACAATTTTTATCCATCCACCAACATAAAAAAAACATCAAAATATTCGTCGTTTACGTCCAAGAAATTTGCCTCAAGGCCTCAATTTACGAACTGCGTAAGCGACAAAAAGTATGTCGTAGAGCCATGAAACCCAGACCAATCGACGCAGAAAAATCAGCCGATTCCAACCATATTATATAAGTCGATTTCGCCCAAAATGTCGCTTATCCCTTTTTGGCCGGAAGGCATCGATATATATTTTTAACAAAAAATAATTTTACATCTTTATTTTATAGTACCTATGTAATAAGAGGTTAAGGAAAGACGATTTAATAAACGCCCACCTGCGGCTCGTTAAATTGCGATTTCTCAACAATCACCTATTTGTAGAAATGTTCATCTGGTTCTTAACCGACGCAATGTTTACCTGGTTACCTCTGTTATGCTAAATTTTAGCTACTCCTCTGGGTACCATACCAAAAAAGACAATAAAAGGAGTAGAATAAAATAAAAAGTAAAAATCATTGTCTACATTTTCTAACTACTTACTTACTGATATCTTGGCTTTGTTCAAATGAGATTACAAATTACTTGAAGTTGCATTCAACAATAGGAACTCTTTGTTAGCTTAGAATCCTAAGGATAATAACATCAGCGAACCTTTTGAATAAAAATAAGCTCTTATAATTTTGAAGCTTTGTACTTCTACCAAAACTAAAAAAAATACAAATTGCTTTGCTGCTTGTACCTAAAAATTGTAGTTATAGGTGAACATTTTTGAAAAAAACTTGCTGGCTTGAATTTTCACTGAGTTTAAATAATAATCAACCGAAATTATAAAATAATTCACCGCAATGAAAATATTATTATATACAAAATAATCTATACAAATAAATAAAATTGGAGTGTCTGTTTGTAATATCAAAATAACACCTTTTCACTAAATGCATATGAAAGTACAAACGATACCTATAGCAAAAACGCGAATTAAAAATTTTTTGTCTGTCTGTCTGTCTGTGTGTTTGTTCCGGGTAATCTCCGAAACGGCTGGACCGATTTCGACGGGACTTTCACTGTCAGATAGCTGATCTTATAGCGGGTAACTTAGGCTACTTTAATTTTAGAAAAACAATTAGGGTTCCGCGTAAAAAAATAAAAACACTTGAAATCAAAGAGTATCTCCGAAATGGCTGGGCCGATTTTGACGGGACTTTCACTGTTAGATAGCTGATGTTATAAGCAGTAACTGAGGCTACTTTTATTTTAGAAAAACAAAATTAAAAAATGGGTCCTGTCGCGCGGGCTCAGAACGCGGGACCGGGCTTTATTGTTAAGTTAAATTCCACGCGGGCGAAGTCGCGGGCTCAGCTAGTATTATTATACAAAATATTATCCGAAGCACTTACCGAAATGTTAATTTTTATAATTCCGGTGAGATTATTTATCATTTCCTTTGACAGTTTAGGCCACCGAATCAACCGAAATGAGAAAAGTGAAATTAAAACCATGCACAAAAAATAGTACTTATAGAACTAGCGATGCCCGCGACTTCGTCCGCGTGAAATTTAACTTAGAACAACTTAATTTAACAAAAAAATACTCGTATCACTTCGTAGAGATTACGAAAAGTTAATAAAGAATGAAGTTTATAAATAAATGCACATATGCCAAGTTTAATCTCATTTTTCTTTTTTGCGAGTCGATGTTTCGCGTTTTATATACCCACCTACCGCAAAAGCCCCCTCGCGCGTTCTAAGCCCGCGCGGCAGGTAGCACATACATATTATGTTTTTGTTTTACTAAAATGCAAGTTACTGTTTATAACATCAGCTATCTGCCAGTGAAAGTCCCGTCAAAATCGGTCCAGCCGTTTCGGAGATTACAAGGAACAAACATACAGACAAACAGACACAGACAAAAAAAAACGCGTTTTGTTATATATACCTACTTTTTTTTTAACGTTGGAAAACCCTTTATGGGTCCCCTCACGCCTCGGGGGAGACGAGAGGGGTATGTGGGAGTCCCTGCGCCTGAAGGGCGCAGTATACCCACTAAAAACCAACGGTGTACCACCCTCCGCCATGCAGGAAGGCGCCCCGGGACCATGGGAAATGCTCCGAGACGCCCCGGCGGATATATATACCTACCTACCGTATGTACTTTCACATACATTTAGTGAAAAGGTGTTTTGATATTACAAACAGACACTCCAATTTTATTTATTTGTATAGATGTAGTGAATACTACCCAAATAAAAGTATTATAATTAACTTTAGGTCACCGAAATGAAGGGACTTTCTGGGACACATACATTTTTACTTACCAGTTATTAAATTGGTGAGATATTATTAGAAAACTACTTTGTGGTTAATACTATCACTATTCACGATTAAAATAAAAATGTACATAAATCACAATAACGCATATGTTTTTGTTGTACGTGGGAAATTACACTGAAAATTTTTGTGAGGACAGCTACCGAAATGAAAAAAACAGGGCAAAGAAATAAGTAATCATTGCCTCGTATAGGTAACTACCTCTTCTAGTAGAAAAATACAATAGAACGTTCCACACTACCGATTTCATCAATGCCGCGTAAATTTTTCTGTTGGGAAATCCACGCCATAATGTAATTAAATAATGATCGACACGGGATTTTTAAATCATGACAGGTTTGAATGGGGTACAAAATTTGTAAAAAAAAATGGCTTTACCTAACGGAACGTAACTATTGGCAATTATAAAATAAGTAGGTAGCAGAAACAGGCGTACTGACAACGCAACAATGTTCAATTACGAGTATTATAATTATTGTTATGCTAAATAGTTGGAGTCAGCAGGTATCAATGCTACAGGTTCAAGTTTTTGTCTACCAAACACCAATATTCAATTCAGTATATGTAAAGTAGGTACTTATGGCTCGCAATAATACAGACTTACTTACGTTTGTAGTAGGTAGGAGTTCCAGTGTTTTCCGAAACCCGCGGCCGACTGCTCGCATGATACCGCGTGTGATTTAATAAAAGTGTTTTTGTCACTATATCAATCTATTCGGCATAAAGGCGCGGTTCTAGTTTGTTTTATCTACCACCTACTTACATAGTTTTTATTAATTTAGCTGAACTAAAACTACGGTAGGTATTCAATATTGATAAAGACAGTAGGTACGTACCTAACTTGATGCTATAATATTTATTCGTCCTAGAACCAATCTTAAATGACTACCTACCTATCTACCTGCTCGGAATAATTACGTTTTGCTTTATCTACCTACTAGCTGTGCCCACCGACTTCGTCCGCGTAGTATTTAACTTATCAAAAATTTCGGGATAAAAAGTATCCTATATAGTATGTTAATTCCGGTTATAAACTATCTGTGTTCCAAATTTCATCCAAATCCGTTCAGTAGTTTTTGCTTGAAAGAGTAACAAACATACATCCACACTCACAAACTTTCGCATTTATAATATTACTAGCTGTGCCCACGGACTTCGTCCGCGTAGTATTTAACGTTACAAAAATTTCGGGATTATCGGTATAAAAAGTATCCTATATGTTAATCCCGGTTATAAACTATCTGTGTTCCAAATTTCATCCAAATCCGTTCAGTAGTTTTTGCGTGAAGGAGTAACAAACATACATACATACATACATACATACATCCACACTCACAAACTTTCACATTTATAATATTAGTAGGAAGTAGGATATTAGTAGGATTATAGTAGGATAGTAAGATATAATAGAATCTACTTAGCTGTTTATTATTATAACAATAAATTGCATTTATGTATGGGCTGTGATAAACCACCTTATTATGTCGATGATGCGCATACAGCATTAATGTACCTACCTATGCAGTCAAATTGACAGTTTCTGGTAACGGTAAGTATTCGGTCTTGATTAGTGTCGGAAATTTATAAACCACGCATGTAAACTTCAATATCGCGATTCGGGATGTTATCGAAATCGCAATCTTCCTCTAGCAGCGTTCTCAATTTTGGTTCAGCGCCATCTATCGCAGGGATATGTTTTAAAAACTGAGTAGATATAGGTGTACCTAGTCCTAAGTAGGTAATGTAACTTATGTTTTTCTAAGTGCGTGTTTTTTACGTAGTGATTATTATTATGTTTGGTTTTTACTGCAACATACGTACTTGCGAGATAAAAACTGCATGTTTTTATTTATACTTGAAGTGGTCGATCCGTCGTCGACCGTAAAAAACATGCCAAAAAAGCTTTTTAAATATAGTTGGATTTAAAAATAAATGCGGTTTTTCCGGTCTTGCCGTAGGTAGACAAGTCTCAAAGCAGTTTACCTACAAGTTATGGTTCGTTTACCTTGAACGGTTGAACCTCGAAAACGTGTTGCACTCTACACCACCGTCCGCGATCTACAAGACAGACTGAGTAGAAATAATGTAGGTCTGTAAGAAGGTTTATACCGACAATATCATTTTGCCACTTGTGTACAACAAACAACATCGTTGAAGCCGAATGAGAGCAAAAAAAAATACTACATACTAGATGTCGCTTAATTGGACTGGGGTTACGTTATCTGTCACTTCACTTGTGTCAGTGTCACTAGAAAAACTAGCCCGCAATTGGATAGAGTACCTACTGTCAAATGTCAATTACACCCCAAAGCAAAGTGGCGCCGCCCTAGTGGTATGAAATCCAGGATACCCATTAGATTAAAAAAATGTATATTCATAATGTAAGCCTAAGTAGGTACCTTGCATAGCTAATATAAAGTCGATCTGGGTAAAGGCAATGGCATAAAAAAGGCTTGGTACTTGCTGTTGGGCAAACAGGTAGTCGGTAGGTAAGGTAGGTACATAATATACGTATTATTATCTAACTAACGCGGTCATCGAACCGGGCGTTCCATTCTGAGTAAAAGTAGGTAGGTAAACTTCTCATAATGTAATCTTGATTGCGTAAAGTCATGCACTAGAGCACATTTGAGTAACCGCACGTTATAGGTATCGTACCTGCTTACCTGTACAACTTGCGTGCCTACATAATGCTCTCGTGATTTCTCTTCAATTGTTTATATGAAAGAATCCAACTAAGTAGGTACTTACCAACCCAAAACACGGGGATATTAACATTATAGCGTTGTTGTTTCAGCGAGTGCTGGCACTTCCTATTTTTTTTTATTTAACGGATTTTAAAGTATTTTTATTTTCTTTTTTTATAGAAAACTATTTGTTGCGATTCCATAACCGGCCAGTGGCATTAAATTAACGGTGCCAAAAATGGGTTTATCATGGAGGTCAGTGTTCCTATACGCGCGACTGCTTTTCGATTTAGTAGTGGACTTCTTCTTCTCATTATACTGGGACAAGAGAAGGCGCCCCATACCCGACCTGGATAAGAACCATGCTCTTCTGACAGAAAGCGCTGTAACACTGGCCAAAAAGATTAAGCAAAAGGAACTGAAGTCAGAAGATCTGGTTAAAGCCGTTATTGAGAGGATTAAAGAAGTAAGTACCACAGAACATAACTTTAAAGCTAAAAATTGTAAGTTTGAACTTGCTTACATACTTACCTACTTAATCATAGAAACATATAACCATCTAAGGATGCATTCATACAGAATTGCTCACACGTTTGGTCGGAAGCATGAGCAACTTATCACTTGTAAAAAAAATGTCACTCATGCATCCGTATTAAATGTACGTAACATTTGGTAGGTTACTTCAATAATACTGAAAGTGTGTATATGAACGTGCATGCGCAATAGCGAACTGCGATTATTAGTGTGTTACTGTCAGGCTACAAATCAATTTACTTCTTAGGCAAACTGAATACATACGTATTTACCAACCAAGTACCTACCCATGTCAATTTATATTAATCTGAACAATTTAGTAATGATGTCTATTTGTATTTGTGTAGGTAAACCCCGCCATCAATGCCATCGCAGCGGAAAGGTACGAAGCGGCAATTGAAGAAGCAAAGAAAGTGGATGAACTTATTGCAAAAGGCTTATCTGATGAAGTGGCACACAAGAAACCATTCTTGGGTAATTATTATAATGCTCTACATACAATCATAAAGGCTCGTTAATGGCTTGTCCTAAAACCACCGGCACCACTTAAGCGAAGAGTTTATAATTCGTCTTAAGCAGCGCATCCCCGGCTTTAGGAATAGACTGGAGGCTACGGAGCCACAGATGTGATAATAAATAATAAAGCGAAAACCCTCTACGAATAGTAGAATTCTCAATAGCTTGAGAGCTTGAGCAATATCCACTGCAGGCAAATCATGGAGACACATTTTTGTTCAAGGTGTCCCATTCACTACTAAGGAGAGCCAAGCAGTCAAAGGCTTGCCTCTCACAATGGGTCTCTGGTGCCGACGTAAAGAGATAGCTACCGAGGATAGCGAAGCAGTGCTCAGATTAAAGCAGGCTGGAGCCATACCTGTGGCTGCTACTAATCTTCCTGAGCTGCTGGTTTGGTATGTAAGGACATTCTAACATAAATCAGAAAGGTAATGCTGCAGGCGAAAGCTATTTCATTGAAAATCTAAAACTTGTGAGTCAAATTACTTGTTAAGGCATCTTGATATCTTCGACGACATCCACAAGCGAGTAAACTCTCTAGTAGCTTGGAAGGCTGGACTAACTAGTCTACGACTCTCTCACTCACAACTCGATTTTTTGACACTACCCACAGAATAAAAAGGCAGGATTGGAAGTTATGCGATATGGGGAGGAGTAAATAACCTGAATTGACTTTCTAAGTTTAGTGCTTGATGCATTTCAGGCAAGAGACCCGTAATCCAGTGTATGGCATGACGAGAAACCCTCATCACACTGGCAGAACTCCTGGAGGCTCCAGCGGCGCCGAGGCCTCGTTGACCGCGGCTTGTGGAACTACTATCAGCTTGTGTATGTTTGTTTCAGATCAATGGCTATGAAAATGTTATACTTAACATAAATATAAATAATATGTACTCACGTTTTTCATGTAGGTTCCGATCTCGGTGGCTCGACTCGTATGCCTGCGTTCTATTGCGGCATGTTTGGACACCACCCTACGCCTGGAACCACCAATTTGAGAGGTATCTAAGACTTCACCCTTGGGTGGCTCAAATCTGATTACAGTAATGCAGCATTACACAAAGTCTAGCCAAGGAGTATTAGGTGTCCATTGTATAACAATATTATTGTTAATTCGCAGGTGTCTTCTTCCGTAAGGGTGATGACAAAGATACCATGTTCGCTCTGGGCTTTATATCTAAACACGTTGAGGACTTGGCTCCGCTCACGAAGATCGTTGCTGGTGAAAAAGCAAACCTGTTAAAGTTGGATAGAGATATTAATATTAAGGTAGTTTCTATGTATATTAAGTCTTTTGAAATATTTATCGTTTTCTTCTTGGGTACCTATTAAGGCTATGTATTTGTGGTCACAGGACATCAAGTTTTACTACATGGAGACCAGCAAAGACATAACAATTAGCAGCGTGCGATCAGATCTTAAAGGCGCTATGAAAAGGTAATGACAAGAACTGAAAATCCAGGCATCGAATTATTTCCTTTTGCATACCTAATGGATTATGAGCACAGTAGTACCTGTAAATATCGGATATAAATAATATGTAATATTATATTTATTTAGGGTAATCTCAAGGATCAGTCAGGATGCCACGTCGTCATCGAACGCCCCACAGCCGTACTACCATGAAGGCTTTAGCCACATGTACAATCTGTGGAAGTATTGGATGACAAAAGAGCCGGAACATCTGCCTTCTCTCTTCACTAATGGGAATGGACAGGCTAATGGATTAGTAGAACTTGCTAAGAAGGTATACCACCTTTAAGTTTTTAGACTTCCCTAATCATACTAATATTATAAAGAGGAAAACTTTGTTTGTTTGATTGTAATGAATAGGCTCCGAAACTACTGAACCGTTTTGATAAATTCTTTCACTGTTGGGAAGCTACACTATCCCCGGGTGACATAGGCTATAATATATTTTCAAAAAAAATTGGGATCCTTACTAAAACTCGAATAATGTAACCGCAATGTACCCGTGCGAAGCCGGGGCGGGCCGCTAGTAATATTATAAAACCTAATAAGTGCAACTGTAATCTAACTTCCAATCGAACAATTATATCACTTTCACCATTTGTCTCTGTCTCAGTGGATTGACTATTATGCAGTCAAGTACAGAGGCGGGTAAGCGAGAGCCATTTCAAAGGACATGTCACGAGTAATCCGACCGATAAATGAGCCACCATGTACAAAACCAACTTTATTATCTTAATAAAATCTTACCTTCATCAGGTCGTGGGCATGAGTCGGTACTGCTTGTTCAGCGTTCTCCGGCTGCTAGAAGAACAGTATATGCCAGAGGTGGATCCTGAATGGGCTGAAAAACTATCTAAGGAATTCAAGGAAGACTTATTTGTAAGTTACATGAGTAAATTATTTCTAATAATTTGTATTTACTTACTAGAGGTGTATCTGAAAAATGATAATTAGGTCCCCACTACAAAATTTGATATTTTGCCAAATGTGGGTGCCGGCTTCTTCGGCAAATTCAATTATGATGGAGGTTGATGTACTTTACATTGTAGTATTTTAAGATGTTATTTGATTTCAGAGTAAGCTAGGCGACAATGGTGTGCTACTAATGCCAAGTGCTCCGCAACCAGCGCCCTACCACTACTCCTGCTTCTTAAGACCTTATAACTTCGGGTACTGGGCCATCATTAACGCTCTAAAATGCCCAGCTACTCAGGTAAGAATGCAATCAAGATAAA
This sequence comes from Notodonta ziczac, assembly GCA_918843915.1. Lineage (NCBI taxonomy): Eukaryota > Metazoa > Arthropoda > Insecta > Lepidoptera > Notodontidae > Notodonta > Notodonta ziczac. Next base: position 1,398,016 of record OU974053.1, read on the forward strand.
TATCTTGAATGGTAGTATAATAGCAGGCACCTTTACCCTAAAACTGCGTGCTGTTAATCACTGAAGTATTTTTCACAGATCTGCTATGCACAAAATCTACCTACTTTACATACAAAGCATATTGTTCCCAGGTGCCCCTCGGTGTCAATTCTCAAGGTCTCCCCCTGGGTATCCAAGTTGTGGCCGCGCCGTACAACGACGCCCTCTGCCTAACTGTCGCCAAATACATGGAGAAAGAATTCGGAGGCTCTATCAAAGCTTGCAAACTCAAATAGATAATTATTTAAATGGTTTAAGTCTCGTTTAAATTAGACAATGTTTTCGTAATAAACAATTTCATTTAGTGGCAACAATAAAAAAATTGTAAATAGTGTTGCTCACATGAAAAGTTGCTCAACCGTTTCTGCTTATTGCTCATGCGTCCAACCTTCTCAAGTCTGAATGTGACCTAATATAAGGATTTCAATGACTTTTAAGGGATTTTGTAATTTAATATTTTATGTAATGAATTTTGGCAAGGTGTTTTTTATTTGATTACCTTTACCTAATTAGTTTCTGAAATCATAATAGCTTATAATTAATGTAGGTAACTTATTCAGTCAACCACAATTAAATTACTCTAGACCACACAGTTATTTAGAAGTCTGTCTTTGCCCTAGACGGGTTTCCTTATAATCAGTTGTATAGATTACAAAATCGCGTGGTCAACAACGAAAAAGAAGGTACAACCAAAGAGAATACAATACTACGGCGCGCGGCGGCGGTACAACTGAAGGTACTCCAGCGTTCTTTTTACATGACGCGCGCTGTACCTACTGGCAGGCAAGAAGTTTAAGGGCGTAAATATATGAAAGAAGTCTGACAAAATAATAAAAAATAATTTTTAATAAGTAAGTGAACCTTGACTGAACCATATTAACCACTCCCGCTCCAACGTCATAATACGCTCAATGTGTCAAGCCTCGCTGTCACTTTGCCTGCCCGCGGTGGTAAATGACATGACTCGTAAAATACCCTCTCATTCAAATTCTATTGCTACTATCTGTCTTTCTGATGACTGTTTTAGTTTCTTGGACAAATTGGCATTATGTTACAGAATAAACAATCATTTTATTACATCTCATGAATTATAAATCATCTGTTGAAGTCAGAGTACCAAAGAGTATGTAATCACTACGTTTAAGAGACCCCACTTAGAACATTATCTATAGCTAAAATTTACGATCGGAAACCATACCAACATCTTAAAAATAATGTAGGCCTACCAACATTCACGTACAAAGAAAAAACAGTGGCATTAGGGATGTACTAAATGATATCGACACCTAGTGTTGTGATTTCGATGAAATAAAAATACCGATATCGATGCTGCCGTATTTACTTTGTTCTTATTATTTAAAATATTTTTAGGTGCAAATAAAAGGCATATGGTATTAACTCTAGAGCTTTATTTAGAATGTGTTGCCATGCAAATGTTTTACATAAATTGTTATTATTGAGGAAGCACATGATCCCAGTGGATGTTTACAGTCTGCTTGTATGATATGTAGCTGCTAAACTTAAAATAACACATTTTGGTCAGACCTAACATGGTCTGATGTCTAACATCTGGTCAGTTCCCGGAGCTTTCGGGACCACTTACACGGATTGGTCCCGAATCTCGTGGGGGCGGCATCAGCTGGGTAAGCAGCTGCCAAATTCGGGAAGGCCGGGGGCCGACTGCCGCCGACGATATGTGGTCCGCAGCATGGCCCCCTACGGAGCCCCGGTGTGGGTGGATCCCCTTAATGCCACCAATGTCCGAGTTGGAGTCCCGGGTTCTCGCCACCGTCTACCATACGCAACGCATAGAACTTACACGACCGGTTTGACATAGTATAATCTTTACAATAATAATTGTGTGCTAATAAAAGTACAGAAAAAGAATACTTAAATTTTAATTATACATGTCACTTTATAAAATATTATTTTTCTTTACTTTGTTGCTGAGCTCTTTTAGATAAGTCTGCAAAATCTATTTCACCTTTTTGTGCAATATTATTTAAAATATGACATTGTTTTCGGATAAACATTTTACTTATTACATTAAATAAAGATTTTGTTATGTTTTCATGATGTTCAGAACAAACAATCCAATCCATATTACAGTGAACCACCAATTCCAAGCTTGTGATGCAGCTAATATTTTGTTTATGTAAATCTTTGACCACATTATTTTGAAATATAGTCTTTGCTATTGCAATAGTGTTGCAAAGATTTTTTGTTGGGTATGTAAGGGATTGTTTGTCATGCCACCATTCTCTCAGTGAAATATAGTTGTACAGTCCATCTTCATTTACAGGATTATCGTTTTTTAAACATGCTTTACATATTTCACAAGTATTTTTATAAAGAAGTTTAGCAGCGACATATCCACTAACATATACTACTGGTTGCTCTTCAAAACTTGCTAGGTCGGTTTCGTATTCATGGAATACTTCAGGTAATGAAATTATGGGATATTCTACTTCTTCTATTTGTAGATCTTGTACAGACGTACTTCCAAGCTCCGTACTGACATCTTTTTTTCCTCCTAATATATCTTGAAAATGTAAATAAAATTTATTTTGGTCCTCTTCACAGTTTGATCCGCGACTAATTGATGCTGTATAGCCTGATACTAACACGGTTTTTAAGGCCGCCGTGAAATGTGAGCACGTAGGGTTTTTATTTGTAACGGCATGCTGACGTATTAAACCAAACAGGTTTTCTAAAGCGTCTTGGTTTAATTGGCGCAGATTAAGGTATTTGACTCCTTTTGTGTTTAATTGGCACCAAATATCTTTTAATGATTTAAGGGATATTTTGAACCCATTAATGCATCTCACATGCCTAAGCTGCAGCTGGGAATCCGATTTTATAAATTTTATATTATCCATTTTCTTTAAATAATTGTTCCATTTCTCCACATGATTGGTTTGATTTGATACATTCTCACGGATTCCCTTTTTCACATCTTTGTGAGATGATGGCCCATTTGTGGCATCAAACAAACGATCTAGCTCTTCTATGATATGAGCAGTTTCATTGATTTCTTTTTCTTCAGCGTCGTGTTTAAGGGCCATCATCTTTAAAACTGCTGCCATTGTGTTACTTAGTGCATGCGCGGCATATTTCACTCTCATCTTAATTTTGTATGTGGGATTTACCACTGTTTGGTTTAACTTATAGAAATTTAGAAAATTTCTATTTTTCTCTTCTGCTTCTATGAGGTGACGCCATCTTCCTATTTTATTTTCATAGTTTATTTGTCCCGCTTGGTAAAAATTGTTCCTTACGGATTTAAAAAGATGTGGTATGTCATACATTATGAATATTGTATCTTGTTCAACAAGGAAAAAATTGCTTTCCGCAGTTAATTTTGAAAGTTTTTTTAATAAATTTAAAGCACCAACATTTGTTGGTCCTTAGTCACATACGGTGGTTAATATGCGTATTCCAGCATTTTTTAGAGCTGTAATATTTTTTTTTATAATTACAGCCAGTTTTTCAGTCGATATGGTACCTTCTACAAAATAATAGGACAAAGGCTGCTTCACTGCTTTACAGATACCTTGAACCATAAAAACTAGCACATGATCCGCAATATTTGGACCACGTCCCATGTCATCTCCGAAATCTACAAATCCTTCCACTTTATCGGTGCTTTCATTATAAATTAAACGCTTTTTTAAAGCCATCTCGTCGAATAACAAAGCGAATACTTTGTCACGGGCAGGTGAATCAGATATTTTTTTCTTTAAATATTCTATAATTGTTTGGTTTATACCGGTTTCCATGGGAATGTTTTTTATGATGCGGTGTAGAGTTTTCTCACTAGGTAGTGGCAGTATTTTTCGTAGGTATCTAAAGGTTCTAGGAGACCGTTTAAATATTGCTAACGACAATATTTTGTTTTTCATATCCCAGCGTTTTCCATGAGGCTTACGCTTCTGGTTTTTAAAAGTATCTGCTAAAAGATTTTTCAAAAAATTTGACTCTAGTTTGTCTAAATTAATTGATGTTTTAGCTAAAATCTTCAGGGAATCCTTAGCAGTTTTGAGACGCTGCAATAGCTTTTGTTCCAATTGTCCAGGTAAATGCTTTTTCCCAACTGCAACGCAAAAATAATAGGTTTATTACAAACAATAGAAATCATCAGCCGGCCGCGATAGAAACAGAGAAACAAACAAGATTTATAAAATCAGATTATATTTTTAGCATTTTCTAAGGCGCCATACAAAATTAAGTAAACATTATTCAAATATAACGCAGCCGCCATCTTGGATTATATAAACAAATAGGATTCTATTCATACTCATTGTGTTCTGAAGAGAAGCCCAGCCAGTCAGTATAGCTTATTATATTATCTATTAACAAAACACATAGAAATCTTACCGGTAGATTTTCCCTTTCTTGTGTGACTATGCACCAAAACTTCTACTGACATACTTGTAGATGGTTTAGGTTCAACCTCTGGTGAGTCAGTGACACCTGTAAATAAAATAAGTAAAAACATAAAAAAACTGTAACCCAACTACAGAATTACTCGATTTTTATTCAGAACTGCCAATAAATAGCGCCAATAGTATTCTTAAACGCTAAAATATAGTACAAAATGGTTTTTCTGTTGCTTGGTATATTTATTATTTTACGATATTTATATTTCTGAACTCAGAATTTTCATAAGACATCCCACTCTACCCAACTGCTAAATAATATTCAGGGACTCCAAATTTTTGGATGTAACACATGTCATATTGATTTTGTTTGTATAAAAAGTAACCTGTGTCACCGGGACTAATGTATCGATTGACACCTCATTTATAGAAATCGGATAGGTAGTTTAAATGTTATGGTGGAACATAAAAATGATACATACACACATAGACTGCTAAAGATATGTCTTTAGGGGGAAGGGTAAGAAAGGTTAGGGGGGGTCCTTTTTGCATAGTAAGAAAACATAGTAAGTAGTTTTTGCCATAGTTAGGTAAAAACAGAGCATATTTTTTTAAAGTTATGATATTCTTATACTAACCTAAGTTTTTCCTCATATGATATTTCATTTCCGTTGCAACAACACTGGCAGTGCTTTCTGTTACATTAACACAAGTTGACGTGATTGGTACACTTTCCTGTTCCATACACATTGTAGTCTGAACCATATTTTTTGTCAAATCTGAAACAGGATAGTCTCTATATACAAAAGTGAAATATGACTCACTTACTCACTGGCTAAGTATGAAATGTAAATAAAGAGTGTAACAAAGGGAGTAACAAATTTATTAACCTCATATTGAATCAGTTAATTAATTTTAGTTATAGTCTTTTAAGAATTTAAGTTTGAAAGTGACACTTGACTATTAAGAACATACCTTTAACTGCAGTAGAAGTCTCATTGGCCTGATTAATACTTTGATTAAGTACTCTACTAGTACAATCGCCGAGTAGTCCTTTAACAGAAGAATAATAAATGATTAGTCAACAACACCCCTAGAGATTATTAACTTTCTTATCATCACCTAACTCTATATTTAATGAAAAAGATGAATAGTTTAAGGTTATTAATGCATAATAACAATATTTCCTGTGAAGATAGATCAAGTGTTTGAATGGGCACAGGTCAGAGACATTCTAGTCTAGGAAATAAAATCAATAATAAATAAGCATCCAGATAAGTTAGAGTCTGCATTATAATTACTCACCTCTTTGAAATTGTACTCTTTGACATCCAATTTTCTGTGGAAAATCAACAAATAACTCTTGTGGCAGAGGGGGCTGGGGTAGGTGCAATTTGGGCACAGCTGTTTTCAGTAAACGATTTCCATTCTTATTAAAATCTTCTGCAGCAAAGTGCATTCCACACACAAATTTTAATTCATGCAGTTTCTCAATGGGTAAATGTACTAAATCTTGTTGGCCAATTGCTTGAACCCATTGTTGACATCTAAAACATAATATAATAAGTATAATTATTATCAGTGATAATACAATGTGAATAATTAATTCTCAAAGAGGTGTTCGCGCACAATTCAAACAGTTCAACAGATATGGAATATTCAGAAATCATTATTATTATCAAATTAAAAATATTTCACTTTAGCATATACATAGATTTCTCTTACAAATAAGAACCAGACAGTTAACAGGATTTGTGTTTGTTTGTTAGTTAGACACAGTGTTTTACCACAGTCCCTACACTATATAGGCATGTAATGTGGGGTCCCAGGGATAACAGTGAATACAGCCATAGGTTTGACATGCACAGAAACAATCAAATATATCATATTATATTATCAAAGAGAAGGTGCTGGTACCGGTGTTTCAACAGGTGATATAAACATCTGCAGCAGTAAAGTGCAGAAGAGAATGGATATGTTTTAAACACTTGGTAGATACCATGGATTCTAAATTAGAAATACTGTTATGCACTATAGGAAAATAGTTATAAATCTTACCTGGCAGGGTCTAAGGGGAGGCCGGCAAGAAACAAGCTAGTACCAGAAGATCTCCTTCTGCCACAAATCACACACTTCTGGGATGATTTGCTAGCCATATTCATCAGCAAATAGAGTCTCTGTCTCGAAAATACACTCATATACACAAGCACACAACAGTATCACTAATAGGGCGATAGGCGGAGTGTTCACGCTAAATCGGAGGAGAAGATCTCAACTCAACGATAATAACGGAATATCCACGCACAAATCAGTAACAACTGTAAAATAACAAGAGATATACGCCAACACATCCGAAAACGGCCGGTATAACTTTGTTATTGTCGCCATCTTAACTTGTGTAAATTGTCATTTTGCCGAAAGCACCAACATTATAATGCTAATTTATGACTTTTGTAATGTTGGCAATATAGATTATCGTAAATTTTACAACCCGTGCGAGTTAAGTAGGCACCTGTCGCTGTGACGCCGCCTTTCATCAAGGTGCCTAGTTAATTCGCACGGGTTGTAATAGCATTTCAATGTACTACAGTGTCTACCCACTGTCAGAGTACGGGATAAAATTGCATTTTTGTTGTATTATGTAGGTTTCTGAAATAATCACAGTACTAATTGACACGAAATTTTGATTTATTATAATGAATATACATACAAGTAATCAAACAATAGCATTTTTTTTACATATCTTATCGAAGAGATTTATAATAATCGAACTCAAAGTACACAGTGCGCGCGGCCGCGCTTATGCAATTGCGTAGTTCAACGCATGAATGTTTATATCGTAATCAGAGTCTTGACGTGTTGTGTATAAGAGAAAATATTATTAGAATACTCTGCAAACACTTATTATCTAATTTCCATGCATGATTTGTAGAAATATACCACTTTTATTCACTAAATTCCGCGATTTCTGGCACAAGGGAACAAATCGAATCATATTTTTGACAGCTGTTATTTTCCATTATCACACGGTATTGGAACTTGCAAAATGTAAAACATAAATAAAAACAATATAGATCTTCAAATGTAATACACTCTTACGGACGTTTTATAGAAATAAACAATGATATGGCCCTTCTAAGGTGACCCCTTTTTTTGTTATGGTTTTGATGTCGAACACGCACACACTCATACACTCTGTAGTGATGGGGGGCGCGCCGCTACGATACTTGTCGATAAGCTGACTGTACCAAAGAGCGTTTCTGAACCTACTAATGAATAAATTATTATGTACATTTATAAAAGTATTTGTTTTGCGTACGAGGGCTTGCATTTCAGTATTCCAATAATAAGGGAGGCTTTATTCGAATATTCGATTTATAATATCATACATTTTTCATGATCATATTTTAGCTAATATTTATCCATACAAATAAATAAAATTGGAGTGTCTGTTTGTTATATCAAAATAACACCTTTTTACTAAATGCATATAAAAGTACATACGACACCTATAGCAAAAATGCGATTTAAAAAAAATTGTCTGTCTGTCTGTGTGTTTGTACCGGGTAATCTCTGAAACGGCTGGACCGATTTTGACGGGACTTTCACTGGTAGATAGCTGTTATTATAAGAAGTAACTTAGGCTACTTATATTTTAGAAAAACAACATTAAAAATATGGGCCCTGTCTCGCGGGCTTTTTGTGAAGCTAAATTCCACGCGGACGAAGTCGCGGGCTCAGCTAATTGACAAATATAATAGTTTATCATTGATGGTACAATGTCATTAGTTATTCCTGCATCTACTACTAATATATCGGCCATGGAGTAGTTTAAAATGTCAATTTAAATGCTAAAGGCGATTGAAGGCGCTATGGAGTTAAGAATTAGACGATTTTCTGTGTATTTTTTCGTGATAATATTATATTTTTTGTTAATTTGTATAATATGAACAAAAATATAAGGTTTTCATTCCGGTTACCTATTTTCTCCACGAACGGCTTAGGTGTAAATAACGATTAAACATTTTTTTAATTAATTAAAAATCTTTACAATACTTATATGAAACTTCGGTGTGCGTGAGTCCGTAATTGTTCTCCTCCTAAACGGCTTGACCTACTTTTCTAAATGGCGTGATAAGTAGATCAGTTCATACTTACAACTGTAATATGTTTGTTGATATAATATCTTAGATCCTATTGCTCACAGTTTGATTTGAGATGGAACCGAAGTTGAAATCTGCTAAACATTTTCAGTCCGCGACTGTATTTACTATATATTATAAGCCCTCTTCATATTGAATTATCCTGATTGACTGACTGACTGACTCATCGAACACAAAATTTTGACTATAGGTATATTTTATAACTTTGGTACCTAGGCAAAAAGAAACGATTTTTGAAAATTTAAGGACTAAGGGGCAATATGGCAGTTTATTTAAAAATCTAATGTATTTCGAAGATTCTCCCGCTTAAAATGTTTGTAAAAGTGTGTAAAAGTTTATATGGTCACATATTTGCACAAATGTACCTATACATTTTACACAATCAGTATTCGAATAAAGCCTCCCTTATTATTCGAATACTGAAAATGGCCGAATATTCGCGGTATTCGGTCGCGGGCAGAACCTAGTGCCTAACAAAGTTGTCTGTGACTTGAAAGTTTTACTTAAATTCAATAAAATAAACATATTTTCATTTATTTCCTGATTTTTTCGTATGGAGTTAAAATTATACAAGGTATTATTCACTTATCATGTTAAAGTTATTATTATAATAAATAAACAACAATATTCACATAAATTTACATATGTATTAATTTTTGCTACTATTTGAATAATTCAAATACCATCTTAAAAATGTCTAATATTCGAATATATAAAATCATCGAATATTTGCAAGCCCTAGTGTTGACTCGCGGGCGGCAGAGCTGGAAGGACCTGGCGAACCTCGCGCCAAGGAGGTGGAGGTGGATCTGTAAAATAAAAATGTAAATGTAGGGCGATCTGAAATAATAAACACAATTAACAATTAGTTTACACAATAATTCAAAAGTAATAAATAAATCACAAAAATACTAAACTATTCAAATATACTTATATTTTGACCTGGTGGAACCAACTCGTACTCCTCCGCCTCCTCCAGGTATTCAAAATATACCGCCTCGACGTCGAGGTACTAGGGTTCCTCGACGTCACTGCCCTCCGAGTCGCGAGTCCGCTAGGAGGCTTAGTATGTGCTCCGACACCTCGCGTTCTCCCACATTCCATTTGCCCATTTCCTAAAATACATAAAAGACAGTAATGAAAATATAAACAGTAGTAGGTGTCATTGTTTTTTTCCACATATTATTGAATCACTAGCTGAGCCCGCGACTTCGTCCGCGTGGAATTTAACTTAACAAAAAAGCCGGCTCGCGCGTTATGAGCCCGCGCAATGGGCCGATTTTTAAAAATTTTGTTTTTCTAACATAAAAGTAGCCTCAGTTACTGCTTATAACATCAGATATCTACCAGTGAAAGTCCCGTCAAAATAGGTCCAGCCGTTTCAGAGATACTCTTTGATTTCATGTGTTTTTTTACGCGGAACCCTAATTATCTTTCTAAAATTAAAGTAGCCTAAGTTACTTTTTATAAAGTCAGCTATCTGCCAGTGAAAGTCCCGTCAAAATCGGTCCAGCCGTTTCGGAGATTACGCGGTACAAACACAGTTTTTTTTTTATTGCGTTTTTGCTATGGGTGTCGTATGTACTTTCATATGCATTTAGTGAAAAGGTCTTATTCTGATATTACAAACAGACACTCCAATTCTATTTATTTGTATAGATTACATTACTATTCAAATAAATCCGAGAATCAAAATAATCGTTTATCGATAATTTTATCGACATGACCACGCACTACTGGGTTAGCTCAATACAATGGCTGACATACGCGGAAATGTCACTATTGGAACTGTTGACTTTAGGAACTGTCAAATAGATAACAAAATGTCAATTACTTACTTTTTATAACTAAACTTTAAATTGGAATTGGATATTTGTACACTAAACTGTTGAAATCTACCAAATATTATTGAAAATATGAATAATAACTAGTTATTACGCTATTATGTACATCATAAAGCCACTAATTTGTAGCAACACAATAAAAAAAACATTCAGTGTGGCAGAATTTCTGCCGAACTAGTACAATATTAGAATTGTTGGTTCAAAAAACACGTTTTCTGGTATTGTTTTATCAAAACTAATATCTGAGTACTTTAAATAAACACTTATAATGAAAATAAAGCCACTTACCGGTAAAAAAAACACAAATTCACACTAAAAGAGAGTCACTAGCGGGAGGCCGTGGCAATGTTACGCGCGCGAAATGACTGAAGAATGAAACTTGATTTCTGGCCGATCACAAGCCACGATATTTCTTTTATAGCTAATTACGGTCGTGGAAAATCATGCCACATCAGAACCAATTTGTTTAAAGCCAAAATACATTATAATATCTAACTAGAAAATTTAATATTGAATGCTTGTCCAGCCGACACCAATTGGTGCCAGCGAGGCTCAACGGTACGGGCGTTAAGACACCAATTGGTGTCGGTGAGGCTCACCACGTTAATAGTAAAACTAAATAATGATTCCTTGACCTTTTTGATTTTTTTCTTGCGTAAATTGCGCAGAATCTCATGATATTTTTGTTTTTTTTTGGCAAACGTTCGCTACTTTCAAATTGGCCACGCTACTTTCTGGCGATGTTGCGAGACACTACAACATGCGAGACTCAGTTTTGCCCAGTAATTAGTATCATCTTTCACTTTCGGACACATAGTACTTTGTATTGTTACGGAGCCCATAACATGAACCATCTTCCTAATTATTTATTTCTTTTAATCTTTTTATTCAATAGCAATGAGTGCCACTGCCACAGCCCCAGAGATAAAAGCCTGTGAAATGTGCGGATTTCTGAACGTATCGCTGCGACCTTGGTTTGTCATTGGTTTGACACTTTTATTGTCAAATGCCGTCTGACAGCTGATGAAAAATAACTTTGCGCGATCTTCGATGACCTTTATAAATTGCGATAATACATGTTATTTTAATATAAAAAAGCGTAGTGATAACTCGTCTAGTTTGCCAAAACAGTCGGTAATTTATTAAAAATGCCTGGCGTGGTCATCGTTAACACAAACCCTTACGAAGGGCAGAAGCCGGGAACGAGTGGGTTGCGTAAAAAAGTTAAAGTTTTTCAACAAGAAAACTACACGGAGAACTTTATTCAGAGTATTTTAGACGCGAATAAGAACGTGGTGGGGTCTACTCTGGTGGTCGGTGGGGATGGCAGGTACCTTGTGAAGGAAGTGGTGGAAAAAATTATTAAAATATCAGCCGGAAATGGGGTGAGTACTTACACAAAATATTTTTGTCCTTAAACTAATATATGAGACAATTACCTATGTATTAAAGTAGTTTATGTAGTAAATGGCTTGTATAAGGGGCAAAGATTATCTGTGAAGTCAGTTTATTCTGTTTACATTAAAAATATGTACTTTACTTGGTACTGCATTTATTTAAGTGCTGATGTATGTATAGGAAATAAAGCGCAAGAATCAGTAAAAGGTAAAGTTAACTATACATTTGGTAATTGGGTACCTATTGTATTTATAAAATGTTTAAGTAAGTACTATATTTCATCCTAATCAATAAAATGTAAGCTATCACAAAATTAATATTGTTCAAAAAAAAATTGTTGTTGTAATAAAATAAATATTTATTTCCAGCACTGACATTTGTATAACTGAGTATTAAATATAGGTAGTTAATCAATAGAAATATCTTAGGTCATGCTGTTTGTTGATTAATATTAACATTGTATTTTTTTATTAAATTTATATTTATTTTATTTGTACTCTTTTTATAGGTATCCAAACTACTGATAGGTCAGAATGGCATATTATCCACACCAGCTGTATCATGCATCATTAGGAAATACAAAACACTTGGTGAGTCGACATTAAATAAACATCAGTAATTATAAAAGTAATTTATCAATTATATGTGTATTATCTTAATGAAAAGAGTTGTGTCATGCTGATTGTAGTAGTTTTATCACAATTATTATGATGTTATAACACAACTAGGTTAGATTTGGATAGTCGGGATTGTAAAAATCTATTTAAAATCTGTGCTAAGTGCTAACTCACATTATGTAGTCTTAATAACACATACATTTGCTAGAATGGTTTCAATAAAAAAAATTACGTACAGACAAACATAGTAACCTCCTCCTTTTTGGAAGTCTGTTAAAAATTCTATGTGGTAGCTGGTCCTGGATAAATATTAAGAGTTAGCTGAAGGGTTCCCCTGATAAAATGATTCCCAAAATCCACTAGACAGAGGGGTGTGATAATGATAGGTTAGACTGTTGTAACCTATCATTATCCCCCTGTGGGTAAAGGTGAACTCCAAAGGTGAATGTATAGGAAGTTACGAACATAATGCCATTACAGAACACATTTGTTTAGAAAAATGCACTGTAAAGCAATAAAAAAAAATGAATTATTTAAAAACACCTGGGTGATACTATACTTTTAGGCCAGAAAAGGCATGAGCACCCCTTAGATTGTCAAATGAGAACAGAACTAGAGGCACAGCTAGTTGCCTAAATTAATCAATAGCATAGTGGTTAGAGATCCCACTTTGTAGCTAAGAAGTTCCTTCTTACTATTGATCCCACTCCTCGCACAAGCCTTAGTTTAGCTGGAGGTGTTTTCAGGAATACGAGTTATGTGCTAAACCCTTGCTAAACACCATCATTAGTAATATTTTATAATAAAACTGGTGGCCCGCCCCGGCTTCGCACGGGTATTTTTTATCAGTGTTTCTCTACTATATTATGCATGTATTATACATAAAAACCTACCTCTTGAATCATTCTATCTACAAGGTGAAACATAATGGGTATACTTTTTTTTTCAAAACTTAACTTTGTAATTCTAAAACCATCAGCTTTGGAGGGAACTTGAAAAACAAAAGGTGTTATAGGAATACAGCTGTTGACAGATTTCACAAGTCTACAAAACCTTTAGTACTTCAACTGTCCCACAAAGCCGATAGTTTGAGATTTACAAAGTTAAGTTGCGAAAAAAATAGTATACCCTTTTTGTTTCACCTAGTATAAAAAAAACCGCATCAAAATCCGTTGCGTTGTTTTAAAGATCTAAGCATACATAGGGACAGACAGCGGGAAGCAACTTTGTTTTATACTATGTAGTGATGTTATCATAAACCAGGCGGGATCGTCCTCACGGCGTCCCACAACCCCGGCGGGCCGGACAACGACTTTGGCATCAAGTTCAACTGCGCCAACGGCGGGCCCGCGCCCGACAACACCACCAACCAGATATATGACATCACAACCACCATCAAACAGTACAAGATTGTGCCTGATATCACCTGCGATATCAACAGCATTGGGGTCACCAACTTCGATGTGAGTTTTTAAACGTGGTTCGAAGACTCTGCATCGATGATTATACAGTTCATTATACACTTGATCAACCGTTAAACGTCTATCTATCGAGCATTGCTCTATGTAGACACAGACTATCATTTTACCATTGATCAATTATCGATTGTCCGGCAAATTTTACTCCATTAAAAAGAAACTGTGGATCGACGTCCACTCTCTCTCGTTCTACCATTGATCAGGTTGTCTAGCTCAGCATGGAGGATGTCAGATGCTGATTTTCAGCTGGGTAGCTGGATTTTCTCCCGTCAGTTCACAGATGACAATCATTGCTTATAAGAATTTAATTCAATATAATAAATAAATAATAATGAATATCGCCAGACGAACACACCCAACTGTATGGTCCCAAACTAAGCAACGCTTGTACTATGGGTACCGTACAATGGACTGGGAGCGATCCCAGTGACACCGAAACCAGAGCAAATTACGAAAAGGCCATTTCTGAAGTTTACCCTGATGGGAATCGAACCCGCAACCGCCCGGTGTAGTGAGCCGAGCAGCCTACACTCGAACCACAGCGCCAAGCGATCGTCTAAATAGTATAATATATATGTATTAATCATTTAAATAAGGTTCAAACATAATGTGTAGAACGATTGAAACGAAATAACTTCTTGTATAAGTTGCTGTAGTTCTAATGTGTACTTTATTACCACCAGGTGGAAGGTCGCCAGTTCAGCGTGGAGGTGATAGACTCGGTGAACGACTATGTAGAGTACATGAAGGAGATATTCGACTTCGCCCAGATCAAGGCGCTCATCCAGGGCACCGGCCCCGGCCAGAGGAAACCGTTCAAAGTGCTCATTGACTCCATGAATGGAGGTCAGTTTCTATTATTTTTCTGCTACTGTGACTATGGCACGGTCGCTGATCACGAAGAAATTCGTACAATGACCTGTTATTACCTGTCTCTGTCACTCTCGCGTAAATCTAATACGTCTCGCTCACACAGTTGCTGTGAACTGCGTGTGACCGGCAACTGTGTGAGCGAGACGTATTAGATTTACGCGGGAGTGACAGAGACAGGTAATAACAGGTCATTGTACGAATTTCTTCGTGATCAGCGACCGTGCCATAGTAGGGCTCATGTTAATAAATCTATCTCAAGTCTGAGAGCGGTCTTGAGTTCGCTTTAGACGCGTCACTTTGTACTGTAACTTCATCATCATCATCATAAAAAACTTAAGAGCGATGCTCTTGTCCGTGGAGTTTTTTTCCATTCACTGCGATTTTCTCCCGGTTCCTTGACCATTTGATACGACATGACATTCACTTTTTCCATCACTTGGTCGAAATAGCTTCTGCTAGGTATCCTCTTCCCCTCTTGCCTTATATCTTCCCTTCTATGATTGTTTTCATGAAAACGTCATGTCGTAACAAATGCCCAGTCATCTTTCCTCTTCTATTTTCAATGCTGGTCAACAGGCTTCTCCTTTCATCTACTCTTTCTAGTACTTCTTGGTATAACATAGGAATGAAATTTCCAAGTTTACTCTCGGACTTGAGATCGACTTATTAATACGGGTCTAGGACCCACTCTCACCTCTTCGTAACTCCTGTGAGTCAGTATTAGTAGTGGTGTCTCAAGAACACACTAAGGTTTAAAACACAGGAAAAATCTTAATATTATTTATAGCTGAGCCCGCGACTTCGTCCGCGTGGAATTTAACTTAACAAAATCGCCCGCTCCTGCGTTATGAGCCCGCGCGGCTGGACCCATTTTTTAATATTTTGTTTTTTTATTTTTAAAATAAAAGTAGCCTAAGTTACTCCCTATAACATCAGCTATCTGCCAGTGAAAGTCAAAATCGGTCCAGCCGTTTCGGAGATTACCCGGAACAAACACACAGACAGACAGACAGACAGAAAAAAATTGTTTAAATCGCGTTGTTGCTATAGGTGTCGTATGTACTTTCATATGCATTTAGTGAAAAGGTGTTATTTTGATATTACAAACAGACACTCCAATTTTATTTATTTGTATAGATTGAAACCCACAACGAATTTAATAAAAAGAAATATGTACAGTTGCTAATAACTTCCCTATACTCTTGTTTACACTTATCATACTAAACTAGATGACAGCAAACATACTGATTTAGGATTACAAGTAGGAATATCATCAACAGAGCAGAGACCACCGTTTTTGCTATAGGTGTCATATGTACTTTCATATGCATTTAGTGAAAAGGTGTTATTTTGATATTACAAACAGACACTCCAATTTTATTTATTTGTATAGATGGGAGTCTGCTAAGCTTATCTATTTTGTTATTACGTTTTGTGCGTTGTGTTGATGTTGGAATTAGAGAAAGCATAACCGCAAAATAACGCCAAGCACGTGTCGCGACAGCTGCCGAGACTTGTATGAGCGAGGTTCTTAAGAATTCATTAATAAATATCCATCTAAAATCTAAATAAATATAACTCAAAGGTGACTGACTGACATATATAGTGATCTATCAACGCACCGCCCAAACCACTGGACGAATCGGGCTGAAATTTGGCGGGCATGCAGGTAGATGTTATGACGTAGGCATCCGCTAAGAAAGGATTTTGATTAATTCTACCCCCAAGGGGATAAAATAGGGGATGAAAGTTTGTATGAAACTTTGTCAATTAAAATCCACGCGGATGAAGTCGCGGGCACAGCTAGTTCTTACAATAAAATTGACACCATGAGACACCATAAAAAACTAAATTGAGAGTATTGTATGCTCCCGTTTTGGAGATACGTGTTTGAGGAATCAAGGGGCGGTTTTTGACTTGCCACATGGGACTCCCCCAGTGACGGGTCCGTACGTGGAGCGCATATTCGTGTCGGAGCTGGGCGCGGGCGCGGGCGGCGCGCGGCGCGTGACCCCGCTGCCGGACTTCGGCGGCGCGCATCCCGACCCCAACCTCACTTACGCCGCCGACCTCGTCGATGCCGTCAAGGCTGGTGACTATGACTTCGGTGCGGCCTTCGACGGCGACGGTAAGACACCCATACATCTTTATACAAGTGAAACAAAAAGGGTATATCCTACTAATATTATAAATGTGAAAGTTTGTGAGTGTGGATGTATGTATGTATGTATGTTTGTTACTCCTTCACGCAAAAACTACTGAACGGATTTGGATGAAATTTGGAACACAGATAGTTTATAACCGGGATTAACATATAGGATACTTTTTATCCCGATGATCCCGAAATTTTTGTTACGTTAAATACTACGCGGACGAAGTCCGTGGGCACAGCTAGTATTTACTATTTTTATTGCAATTTTATTTCGTTAATCTTAAACTATCGGCTGTATGGGACAGTTCAAGTGTTAAAGGTTTTGTAGACTGTCAACAGCTGTATTCCTATAACACCTTTTGCTTTTCAAGTTTCCTCCTAAGCTGATAGTTTTAGAAATACGAAGTTAAGTTTTGAAAAAAAAAGTATACCCTTTCTGTTTCACCCTGTATTTTAATACGTGAAGCAAAAACTTTCAACCGCTTAATACGAAAATTACGATGACGGAGGAGTATGAAATTTGGCACACTTATAGTTTATATAGAGAAGGAGTGCAGTATGCAAATTTTTTTTTTTAAGTATGCATACAAAATAAATTAGATCAATAAATAAAACATTACACACACTACCATGAATTGATACACACCCATTTGTAACCTCCACCAACTGACTCTCTGACTGACAAACGGTGACAGGTTTTGGAGGGTGGGACTTCCAAAGTACATTCTGCGTGCCAGTATCAAATAGTCTTTGACAATAAAACCTTAATGACTTTTAAAATTAAACTTTAAATGAATTATGGTCGAATTTCGACCATTATAACGGGAATACTAGTACATTGTTTCTATAAAAGAAAGTATGTTTTAAATGTCTTTGGCACAAAAAAACTGGAGGTTTGAGTGTCACTGGGATCGCCCAGTTCATTGTACGGTACCCATAGTACAAGCGTTGCTTAGTTTGGGACTATACAGTTGGTGTATTCATCTGGCGATATTAATTTATTATTATTCGTATCGATTTATGTCCAGTTTGAACTAACTTATTTAGTATGTCGATGCTATTAAAGCTTTCACCTTTAGCCAGTGGCGGATATACAAATTCCCAAGATATAGGCTGTAAAGTTTTTGCCGCCCTTGCCTTTACAATGGTCATGTCCTAGATTATTTTTATAATCCAAAAATTTCGAGAGGGGAAAGTCTTCGGCAAAATTTGTTGCAGAGAACTTTTTGATAACAATGAGGTAGCAAGAAAATTGCTGCCCCAAAAATCTGCCGCCCTAGGCTCCAGCCTACTCAGCCTGCTGGTAAATCCGCAACTGCCTTTAGCTTTAACTTTATTTGATTGACATGTTCCGTTGTAACGTTGTTCGGCGGGTGCGTAGGCGACCGCAACATGATAATAGGGCGCGGCGCGTTCTTCGTGACGCCGTCGGACTCGCTGGCCGCGCTGGCGGCGCACCTGCAGCTGCTGCCGTACTTCCGGCGCCGCGGCGTGCGCGGGCTCGCGCGCAGCATGCCCACCGCCGCCGCCGTGGACCGCGTCGCCGCCGCCACAGGGCTCGAGATGTTCGAGGTGCCCACCGGTGAGTCGCATGTCTCAACTGTTCTGATAACCTGAACTTTACACTTGTTTAACTGAATTTGTACTTAACACTTGATCTAATCACTTTATACGAGGGATGAGTCACATGTCTCAAGTTAACTTGCACTTATCACTTGATCTAATCACTTTTATACGAGGGGCGAGTCACATGTCTCAAGTTAACTTGCGCTTAACATCTGCTTTAATCAGTTTTATACGAGGGGTGAGTCACATGTCTCAAGTTAACTTGCACTTAACACTTGTTCTAATCACTTTTATCGGTGGGCTGAGTCTCATGCCTCAACTGAACTTACTTGTTCTAATCACTTTTGTCGGTGGGTTGAGTCTCATGTCTCAGCCGAACTTGCACTTAACACTTGTTCTAATCACTTTTATAGGCGGGCTGAGTCAAATGTTTCAACTGAACTTGCACTCGGTCTAATCACTTTTATGGGTGGGTGAGTCACATGTCTCAATTGAACTTGCCCTTAACACTTGTTCTAATCACTTTTATCGGTAGAGGCACGCTATAGTCAAGGGAATATAGCTTATAATATATGGGCTGGCTCGACCGGGGTCTTACAAACAAATTGGCGCAATGTAGCTGTTATTGCTGCGTTTCGTCCGACGAGTGTGAGAGCCGGATTTTTGAGCCTTTGTATATTTGTCAAAACTCTCGTATTGTGGCAATAAAACAAATCGAACTGCCTCGATTACAGTGTAAACTGAGTCTGAGTAGCAACCAGCAATATTCTGTTGCCATGAGTAACCATTGAGTTTCATGCCGGATATTCTCAGTGGAAGCGGCATTCATAAATGCTGTGTTGGCTTACGAGAATAAAAGCAATTTCGAGTTTCAGTTTGAGTTCAATACCAACTTTGTAAAATTATTTTCAGTACTTGACATAATATGATAATTTTGAAATCTCTCACATTAATAAAATATGTGTCGCGGGAATAGTGCTGGGCCCTGATTAGGTACGGCTATGCTAGGCTAAATCCAATAAGGGAAATATAAGGGGGGAGGCAGAACTGTAAGGGTCAGGTCAATGTCACGCGTGTACATTACCGGCACGATGGAGGCGGGCGCATTTATTTATTTATTTATTATGGCTGGATCCTCAGGTCCTTCAGCACAGGCACAACACTGGAGCGATCCCAATGGGTTTAGAGTTCACACAACACAAATACACAGAAGATTAGGTAGATTTCACCCGATTAGGAATTTAAGGCACAGGAGCACGCGCGACGACGTCTATGCCACACGGAAGTCGGTCAGTTGTGTCATGAAGGGGGGAAAAGGACGACAGCACAAAATATCACATTAATCGGGGGTAGGCAGATGACGGTAGACGGGACACATTTTAACTAGCTACCTACATACAAAATTTTAAAGTAAACAAAATGTATAAGTACCATTTACTTAAGTTTTAATATGCGCTCTATTTCCGTCCAGGGCCCTTATTACGTAAGCTACTTCAATCTCAATAGAAAAACAAACGCGAGCGATTGAAAGCTAATTAGCGTTCAAACGCTTGGCCAAATATTTGGTATTCCACTAGCGACTGAGTTGCGAGTGGCTGAAATGCGTTCGATGCTTGGTAGTATTTTTTAAATTTGGGTTATTACATATGGCTAATAGGGCAATTCTCATAAAAAAAAACTCTGTGTGAGTAGAGGCAATTGGATTAATAGTAGTGAAACATAATTTTTCGAGTTCCCCCAATAAGTCTTGTAACATTAGACCTAGACAAAGACCTTCATATAAAACTTGAAAATATTATTTTACTCGACAATGGCTAAATGCGTAAAGCAAATTCAACTCAAAAAAGTAATATCTATATGTCGCCGCCAACTAGTTTAATTCGCCGTTCAATTAACAGCCTAGGCACTTAACTAAACGGCGCCGTTCAACTAGTGGCCTGAATGATATTCAGCCATTTGATTAAACAGCTAGGCAAATGACTTGGATCGATGACGTTTAACTACTTGCCTAGCCGTTTAATTACCTGCCTAGCCTGTTCATTTCAATTTAGTTCTACTTTCTGCCACCTAGCGCAGAAACTCACCAAACTGTCAATATCTCTATATTCTATATTCTCTTTGGTCAATATGGCGTCGGAAAAAAATAACTTTGATGGAATAATTTTATTAGGTACTTTGGTTTTTTACGTTTTTTTTTAGATCCACCGAATCTATTTGCCGGGTGGGGTTTCTGTGGGGTCATAAAAAAATAACCCTAACCTAAACCCATCGTCGTTCTGCTTGGGTAGTATTTTGAAAAAGTTTTGTGTGTACTTAAATGTCAACCAGTTGCCTAAGCATTAGCCAGCCAGTTTATTAAATGTTGTAATAGACGATACGGCTGAATATCATTCAGGCCGTTAGTTGAACGGCGCTGTTTAGTTAAGTGCCTAGGCTGTTAATTGAACGGCGAATTAAGCTATTTGGCGGCGACATATACATCTATACAAATAAATAAAATTGGAGTGTCTGTTTGTAATATCAAAATAACACCTTTTCACTAAATGCATATGAAAGTACATACGATAACTATAGCAAAAACGCGAATAAAAATTTTTTTGTCTGTCTGTCTGTCTGTCTGTCTGTGTGTTTGTTCCGGGTAATCTCCGAAACGGCTGGACCGATTTCGACGGGACTTTCACTGGCAGATAGCTGATCTTATAGCGGGTAACTTAGGCAACTTTAATTTTAGAAAAAAAATTAGGGTTCCGCGTAAAAAAATAAAAACACAACAAAATAAAATCAAAGAGTATCTCCGAAACGGCTGGACCGATTTTGACGGGACTTTCACTGTTAGATAGCTGATGTTATACGCAGTAAGTGAGGCTACTTTTATTTTAGAAAAACAAAATTTAAAAAATGGGTCCTGTCGCGCGGGCTCAGAACGCGGAACCGGGCTTTATTGTTAAGTTAAATTCCACGCGGGCGAAGTCGCGGGCTCAGCTAGTGTTACAATAAATGCTGAAAATATTTACAAGTATCCACCCAGGGTTTTTTATTACGTGCCGGACACTGCCGATTGTAAAATATACCCTTTTCCCATCGCCCTAAGGTTGGAAGTACTTCGGCAACCTGATGGACGCGGGCCGCCTCTCCCTATGCGGGGAGGAGAGCTTCGGCACAGGGTCCGACCACGTGCGGGAGAAGGATGGGCTGTGGGCGGCCCTGGCCTGGCTGTCGGTGCTGGCCGCCACCGGCAAGTCTGTGGAGGACTTGCTCAAGTCACACTGGGAACGATTCGGGAGGAATTACTTTACTAGGTGAGTCGGATGGAACTCTGTGCGTCTGTGTCATTGGTGGCTATTATATTTATATCTACTACCCTTTGTAATTATTAACTAGACTAGGTGAAACAGAAAGAGTATACTAATTTTTTTGCATCTTTACTTTGTAAATCTAAAACTATCGGCTTTGTGGGACAGTTGAAGTAATAAAGGTTTGGTAGACTTGTGAAATCTATCAACAGCTGTATCCCTTTTGTATTTCAAGTTTCCTCCAAAGATGAAAGTTTTAGAATTACAAAGGTAGGTTATGAAAAAAATATCCTTTCTGTTTCGAACTGTATAAGGAACTGGCGATAAAAATAAAAAAAAACAAAATGTAAAAAGACAAGTCAAGATCTTCTCAGTCGAAGTCGCGTTCCGATCCGGTTGTAGATATAAGAACAAAATGTAAGATTGACAATTTGTAATTGCCCCCGTAGGCCTAAACAAAACAAACGCTTTCACTAAACATAGTCAATAGCCAGAATTGTGCTTGCAGAGTTCCAGGGTTCCCTGGAGCCCAATTTAAAACCCGTATAAATAAATCGATCTCAAATCTGGAAGCGATCTTGGTGACGTCATGCTTATGTCAGACCAGTTTAAATAACATGTCAACAGCGTACTCAAGACCGTTATCAGACTTGAGTTAGATTCATTATTCATTCGGGCTTAAGAATGATCTCAGTACTTAATCTCTGCTCCAGGTACGACTACGAGGAGTGTGCCAGCGAGCCGTGCAGTGAGATGATGCAGTCTCTGGAGCAAAAGATCACGGCGCCTGGCTTTGTGGGTTCCGCGCACGCCGCCGCCGGGAAGACCTACGTCGTCAAGCTAGCGGACAACTTCTCCTATACGGACCCCATCGACAAGTCTGTCTCCATGAAACAGGTCATAATCTACCGCCCAACCAACAAGGCTACACGATTCCGCTAGAGGCGCTGCTGTGGAATAAATCACTATATGCTAGGTGAAACAGATAGGGTGTTCTATTTTTTTTGCAACTTAACTTTGTAAATCTCAAACTATCGGCTTTGTGGGACAGTTGAAATAGTAAAGGTTTTGTAGATTTGTGAAATATGTCAACAGCTGTACTCAGCTGTATAACACCTTTTGTTTTTGAAGTTTCCTCCTAAGCTGATAGTTTTAGAATTACAAAGTAAGGTTTTGAAAAAAAAACAGTATACTCTTTCTGTTTCAACCTGTAGTATAAAAAAATACATACAGACGAACATAAAACCTACTCCTATTTTGGAAGTCTGTTAAAAACAAAGTAGCTTCCCGCCGTCTGTCTGTCCCTATGTATGCTTAGATCTTTAAAACTACGCAACGGATTTTGATGCGGTTTTATTAATAGATAAAGTGATTCAAGAGGAAGGTATATATGTATTATATTATTAGGGAAACACTGATAAAAATACCCGTGTGAAGCAGGGGCGGGTCGCTAGTAAATAAATATCGCCAGACTGACATACCAACTGTATGGTCCCAAACTAAGCGACGCTTGTACTATGGGTACCGTACAATGGCCTCGGGACGATCCTAGTGACACCCAGACCTGGGCAAATTACGATAAGGCAATTTCCAAAATTTTGCCCCGGCGGGAATCGAACCCGCAACCACCATTTGCAGTAACCCGAACGGCCTACGCTCGAATCACTGCGCCAATCGGTCGTCAATGTATGGAAAGTTTCGACCATTCGAAAAGCGTCAATTCGCCTAGTGGTTAGAGGGGCCACCCTCGTAGCTGAGAGGTCCCGGGTTCGATCCCCATCCTGGCCGTTAAACTATTGACGTGAGCCCATACCTAACACAAGGACTACTGGTAGTGTGATAAACTCACATTGCTAGTAAACTTTTAAAGAAGAAAAAATATATATATTGATTGTTGATGCATATTATTAAGATCCTGACAGAGTTTGACTCTTGAATAGCGGAGCTCGGCCTTATTGGTTAATATTATTGATAAACTTAATTGTGTTTATAATTTTGGAGGTTGACAAGCCAACTGTGATTGGTAGGGGTTGATGGGTCTTCCAAAATTTTAAATCGTGTTATGAAATTATGATACTTAATTCAAAGTAATAAGGTTTGTTTTATTGTTCCCAGGGTCTCCGCATCATATTCGAGGATGGTTCTCGCATCGTGATGCGTCTGAGCGGCACCGGCAGCTCAGGGGCTACTGTCAGGTACTAAATGAACACATTTGTTATATCACACTAGCTGACCCGACAGACGTTGTCCTGTCTTAACTTTAAATATTGAATTCGAATTGTTCTGCTCAACTTTCTTATTGTTTTCTTTCATAAGAAACTTCTCCTGACAATAATAGACACAACAAAACAATCATTAGCGAAATCGTTCCATCCGTTCACGCGTGATGCGATGACCAAGGAAAAAGAGATTCATTTTTATATATACTATAGGAAATTAAAGCACATGCTTATTTTGTTAAAATTTACTAATTTATGACGTCATACTTCACTAACTACTACTGTTTGCACCTTCAATCGCCTTTTTTGTCAAGTTTTTTTTGTTCGGTGCGTCAAAAGCAGCGCTCCAGTTTAACTTGCCTTATTCTTACTATTACTTATTATAATTTACAATTGCGTTGTAATTTTGAACATAGAACTGTCAACTAAATTTATAATCAATAATATCTAACCAATTTTCGAAAGACATGTGAAATCCACCAACCCGCACTGGGCCAGCGTGGTGGATTATGGCCTGAATCGCCCTCGTGTTGAGGGGAGGCCCGTGCCCAGGAGAGGGACGTCAAAAGGGCTAAATTATTATTATTGTATAATATTATAAACTCATTTTCAGATTGTACATAGACTCGTACGAGGCTAAGAACGTCTTAGGAGACGCGCAAGTGATGCTGCGGCCTCTCATTGACATCGCGCTGCAAATCTCACAGCTGCAGAAATACACGGGCCGCACCGCGCCCACTGTCATCACGTAAACATTAAGATGAATCACGTTAACAGAAAGACATTACTATACAGGTTGAAACAGTAAGGGTATACTTTTTTTTTCGAAACTTAACTTTGTAATTCTAAAACTAACAGCTTTGGAGGAAACTTCCAAAAAAGGTGTTACAGGGATACAGCTGTTGACAGACCTTTAGTACTTCAACTTTCCCCCAAAGCCGATAGTTTTAGATTTACAATGTTGCAAAAATAATAGTATGTATATCCTTTCTGTTTCACCTAGTATACAGACACCGAGAATATGTGAACAGGTTGTTTCACAAGTCCGAAAAAATATTTTCATCAATGGAATGCATTTATAATGGTCGTATCGTGGCCGTTGTTGCCGTTTGTGTTGGTGTGAGAGGGGAAGCGGGGTGGGGAAGAACACAACAACTTAACGCACCCATCTTACTCGCACATATCATGTTTCTACACATACCCACCCACACACACACATACCCACCCACCCTCACACACACACACTCCCATAGGCACCCACACTCCTACACACACACACACACACACACACAACACACACACACCCACCATCACCCACACAAAACACACACACAACACACCCCTCACACGCTCTGATTTGCTGCGTCAATTGACAGGCAGTCCGGGTGTGGCACGGCTACGGTACGTTACAGATTATATTATTTCGGATTGCTGATACACCTTCAATGGCTACATACTTGCCAACATTTATTTAACAAATACAGGGTGAACGATCTGGATGGCTTCTGATTCAATGATCGATTATTTGATATAAATAATGACACTTTATATTTTTTTTCTGTATCTGAATCAGATATCTTTATTTATTATCTTGAAACTGCTATTTACATTTGAATAAAGTGTAGTTAAATATTATAATTAATAATATTTAAATTCGTAGGAATGTTAAATGTAAGCATAATAATCTGTGCTGTTAAACTTGTATTTAATAATTTATCGCTTCTTGTTGCTCTTTAATAGTATATATCAATAATATAGGTAAACAAAATATGTATTAAAACAATTATTTTGTTGCATTTTACAATTTGTAAAACAACTCTAAAATAAATGCTTATTTGTTATGTTTTCATAAAATTCTTTATTTACAAGCTAAAATTCAGATTTTGTTTTTCCTAAATCTGCCAAAGACAATATTCGTATACTTTTGTAAGATCACAACATTAATAAACCATATTATATTAACTTAGCATGATTTTATTTTCTCTTAATATATTTATGACTAGAATTATAACTGGTATGCGAAGAAACGTAAATTTCTGCTAACCTCATAACACGTTGCCTGTCTAATTGGCAATCGCTCGGAAGAACATGCACCAAACGCGTCGCGTTGATTGAACGAACTCGCGATCTACACTCTTCTTTATTGAGTGTTCTATAGAAGTTCACGGGTTACAATATAATTCATTAGTCATTCGCGCGATACGTATTTTTTATCGCGCGATTCATTCTCATGCGAGCGATTGACAAAGAACAACGCGTCGACGGTGATAAACTCCGACTTTTATCCACGAACAAAACAACGTATTCTCATTGAACAAGACTGTTCAAATCAGTTTTTTTTTTAATATGTCATTCTGTCCGTGTCTCGGCTCACATCTGTTAACGCCATAACGGTGTGATAATGTATTAGACACGGACCAATAAGGCATTAGACGCCGCATAGCTGGGCACCCCTGACCGGCATCGGCACCTGACATATTGCTTGGTTCATTAAGGCTAAAGCGCCTTTCTAGCCCGCGAAGTTCATATTTTTTCAGGTTTTTTAGAATTTTTTAGATCTGACAATAATAAAAGGCACATTTTGTAATTCGCGACAAAGACCGTGTGCAGTGCATTTATTAATATATCCAACTTACTCTAAAACATTTCAAGAACGACAGCTATCCAGATAATCTGGCAATTTTTGTATATTTAGTGATTAACTAGTATCATATCCACCGTGATAATATTTAGAGTAAAATAAATGTATTAGTAAACGCACTGCATACTGTGTTTGTCGCAAATCACAAAATGTTGTCTTAAATGTTTTCAGATTTTGGAAAAACTATAAAAATACTCGAAAATTTTGAATTTCGCGGGCTAGACAGGCGCCTTCACCTTAACGGCTCTACCTTAGAACCGACCAATAAAAAATTCCCGTCTTCGCCGATAGTCTGCCAACCTTTGCCGATTGCATTCTCATACAACAATAGATATTAATAATAATAAATATCGCCAGACGAACACACCAACTAAGCAACGCTTGTACTATGGGTACCATACAATGGACTGGGGGCGATCCCAGTGACACCCAGACCAGGGCAAATTACGAGAAGGCCATTTCCGAAATTTACCCTGACGGGAATCGATCCCGCAACCACTCATAGTGAGCCGAGCGGCTTACGCTCGAACCACTGCGCCAAGCGGTCGTAAGATGTACGCATAATCTTATGTTATTGATCTGTAAGCTCTATTCGTTTATGAAGAACTGCATCATTAAGTTGGCAGCCCCGAAGAGAACGATGAGAGAATAGAAGAGCGCCTTCCACCAGGTGAGCTTGTTGCGCAGCTGCAGGGAGCGCACCTGCAGGAGGGAGGGCAGCGCGAATATGTGGACCAGACCGCTCACCGCGCCCGTGTACCTGACCGGAGACCAAATCACATCAGCTTGGGACTGAGCAGCTCAAATCTCGACAGTCAATAATAATGTCAAAGTAAAGCGTGTCTTGCCCTACTAGTCCGAATTACTTATGTAATTCTTGGTAATCTCAAAGGCAACACACTGGAGCTATTTTGTATTTATATTAATTTCGACTACCCTTTGTAATTGTTAACTATATAAGAAACTGGCAATATTTTTTTTTTAAGAAATATAATAATGCGTATAAGGACAAGCCCGCTGAGTTTCTTGCCGGATCTTCTCAGTCGAGGTCGCGTTCCAATCCGGTTGTAGATATAAGAAAATAACAAATTGACAACTTGTAAGTGCCCCCGTAGGCCTAACCAAAATAAACGACTTGAATTTGAATCCATATACAGCATGAAATTTCCGAAGAGAAAGTATTATTTATATGGTGCCACATGGGCCTACCTTTGTTTAAAACAGTTGAATTGAGGCAGGGAGAGCAAAAGAGACAGATTTTTAAATACCTACTGAGTAGGTACCGACATTTTAATTTGGGAAGGAGCGATAAGGAGCATGTTAAAAAATCTGTCAAAGAAACCTCCCTATCTAATCAACCTATTCAACGATAACGATCCGACAAACGACTCTGCGGACTTATTTTCATTACATTACTTACCTGATAATAGTGCCGATGTTGGGGCAGACGCACGCGACGAGGATGCACAGCGACACGATGCAGACGTTGATGGCCACGGTGAGCAGCCGCGACTCCTTGCAGGGCAGCAGCAGGACCGCCTCCGACCGCAGCATGAACGCCACCAGCGGGTACACCGTCACCACCTGGCACAGAGCTCACTATCAATGCTGGGCGAACATAACACCAGGGCCCTTATTACGTTAGCTACTTCAAACACAATAGAAAAGCTTTCAAACGATCGCGTTTGAAAGCTAATTCGCGTTTGAACGCTCGCGTTTGAAAGCTAATTCGCGTTTGAACGCTCGCGTTTGAAGGCTAATTCGCGTTTGAACGCTCGCGTTTGCTTTTCTATTGCTTTTAAGTAGCTAACGTAATAAGGATCCAGCTATATTGAACGCGGTGAATTTAAACACTGCGAGGAAACCTGCACGTTTTTCGGAAAGAAGTCGCGAGTGAAGTTCGCTATAGTGTGGTGTACTCAAATGCAGATATCTTGCAATAAGGGGAAATTATAATTATAGGGATTTTTTGTGAAATAAAAACAAATCTTGCGAGGAAAATTTTGATAGTAGGAACACTGTGTGTGACATGGCTGTAGTGTGCCGTAATAATGGTAGTGGAATGCCCCTTATTACGACATTGGTGTGAACATTATTGTCTGTGAAATGTGGGTCTACTACAGTGCACCTCTGTTATCTTCAGGGCTCAGGGAATAGGTACGGCCGCGATGGTGCATTATAAATTAATGAAGCGGGCCTGGCAGATCTGGACCATCAATATCGGTCCAGCCGTTTAGGTGAAGTTCAGTAACACACGTAGATACAGAACAATTATGGTATAGGTACCCAACTCACTTGAAACAGGAGCAATATTCTGGCGACGGCCGTCATGACGTCATGCATATCGAAGTTGTTCAATAAATTCTGAAATCAACAATTAAGTTCATTGAATTCGCCACACTACTTCAGTACTTCACTACATAGTATAAAACAAAGTCGCTTCCCGCTGTCTGTCTGTCCCTATTGTATGCTTAGATCTTTTAAAACTACGCGCAGGAACTGGCGATAAAAAAAAAAATTACATGTAAAAAGACAAGCCCGCTGAGTTTCTTGCCGGATATTCTCAGTCGAGGTCGCGTTCCGATCCGGTTGTAGATATAAGGAAAAAAATATGTAAATTGACAATTTGTAAGTGCCCCCGTAGGCCTAAACAAAATAAATGATTTGAATTGAATACGCAACGGATTTTGATGCGGTTTAATAGATAGAGTGATTCAAGAGGAAGGTTTATGTGTATAATGTGGTAGAGAAACACATTAGTATCAGCATTGCGATTCTAGGGCGGGTCGCTAGTAATGTAGGTATAGTTACTTGTTTAAGTTAAGTCGACAAACAGCGCACGACCCGCCTGATGTTAAGCAGTTACCGTAGCCTCGCAATACCAAACACATTGCTTGCACGTTGCTGAGCTCAAAGTGAGGACAGAATGAGGGAAAAGGAATGGGGTTGGGTTACCGGCTCTCTGTCTCTTATTGTGCAAAACGCTGTGTTACTTCCAAAGGTTACTTCACCCCGCCGACCCTATCTGCGAGGGTCAATATTTTATGATATACGAAGATCGCTCGGCTTACTGCACCGGGTGGTTGGGGGTTCGATTCCCGTTGGGAAAATTTCGGAAATGATATTTTTGGAAATTTCCCACGTCTGGGTGTCACTGGGATCGCCCCCAATCTATTGGCGGTACTTATAGTACAAACGTTGCTTACTTTGGGACCATACAGTTGGTGTGTCAGTCTGGCGATATTTTTAAATACTACTTACATCTTCAATACATGACTTGGCTAGTGGGAAGCAGATGTAGAACACGGCTCCTACGACAGTGTAGGTTACAGTAACTAACAGGAACGCTATCGACAGATCTCTGCCCTGAAACAACAGTATAAATAACATATAACAGTTACCTAAATATACAGGGTGACTTTTAAAAGTGGGCGTGGCTAGCCATATCCGAAACTGTGAGGAATAGCGAAAAACATTCAACGGAGTCTCGGGTCCCATTTTGATGAAATGTTAAACCGCAGCATTGGATTTTTGGATAAATTAACATTCCTAGCCGGGAATTGAACCCGTTGATTTGTAATTCACACACCCTATTCTATAGTGTCGTTAATAAGGAACAAATTCTATTCTAACAAGTAATTAAGCATCAGTTTAGTGATTTAGGCAGTGGATCAAACCTCCCTCCCTGTCACAGGATGACCCAGACAGATACAGGATTAATTTCCACATTCGAATATGAAGAGGGGCTCACGTTCTTGTCCTGCCTGTGGTTGTTGCTCATGATGGTGATGATGATGTTGTGTATGTAGAAGGAGAGCGCCAGCATGCCGCTGAGCGCGGCGGCATGCCGCACGCCGCGCGGCGCGGCGTCCGCGGCGTCCGCGGCGCCGGCGCCGTGCAGCCCCCAGCCGTACCCCTTCACCAGCACGAACACCACCAGGTACAGCACGGACAGCGTGCCTGGAACATTTTTTTAATGTCAGTTGGTAATATATAATTATATAAACCACTAGCGGCCCGCCCCGGCTTCGCACGGGTACATTGCGGTTACATTATTCGAGTTTTAGTAAGGATCCCTAATTTTTTTTGAAAATACATTATAGCCTATGTCACCCGGGGATAGTGTAGCTTTCCAACAGTGAAATAATTTTTCAAATCGGTTCAGTAGTTTCGGAGCCTATTCATTACAATCAAACAAACAAAGTTTTCTTCTTTATAATGTTAGTATGATAGATAATTTAGCCCTTTTGACGTCCCACTCCTGGGCAAGGGACATTAAGATTAAGATTAAAAAGGGTGAACTCACCTAGTGAATTGAATTTGGTGAAGAATGAGACGTCTCTGAAGTTGAGGAGCGGGAACACGATGATGGCGACGTACAGCGGCACCGTGGAGTGCAGGCCCCAGTAGGGGGGGTCGCGGCCCCCCTCGGGGAGCAGGAGGGAGGCGTTGGCGTGGCTCGGGCACAGCACCGCTGTGCTGTACTCCGTGGAGTTCGACGAGTGGAGGTCTGGAAAATGTATGACAATTTTGTCTTGGTCCCATGGTAGCAAGCGTAACTTGAAGTCCGAAGTTTGATACCCTGGGAGTAAAAGACACCAACTCCTACCGCGGTTACAGTTAGCCTATATAACACGACAAAGTTTGATCCTCGGCGAGTCTCGCCTAATAGCTAGTCTTCGGTGTTATTTAACTCGCTCAGGGGCGCTAAACAAATATGTTAAGTTCCAATGGTTTCAGGGGTACCAATAACACACGCCTATGACAGTTATTGTCTGATGTATTACCTACTGTCTAATTACATAAACTTACTACTTTATATACCTACTTACAAACGAAAACATTGTACTTATACAGGCGTTAGTAATTAGCACTAGCGAGCTAGCTGCTAGCTGTGCTGGCTATGAACTTACCAACAAAGTAATTGACGGTGAAGTAGAGGAAGTTGGTGATGAGGATCCAGTACACGACGTTGGCACCCAGCAGGACTAGCAGGCTGAAGGCGTGCGCCGCGCGCTGCGCCCAGCGGCCCAGCAGCGCGCGGCACAGCGCCGGCACCTCGCACCGCGCGCCGCCTGCGAGGGGAGAGGAGTCAGAGGTCACTGCACTGGATCCCACATTTGACCTTTATGTTGCCAATAACCCATCAAAGTCATATATCTGGGCACACGACCGCTTGGCGCAGTGGTTCGAGCGTAGGCCGCTCGGCTCACTGCACGTGGTGGTTGCGGTTTCGATACCCGCCGGGTAAAATTACGGAAATGGCCCTGAATTGCCCTGGTCTGGGTGCCACTGGGATCGCATTGCTTAGTTTGTGACCATAAAGTTGGTGTGTCAGTCTGGTGATATTTACCCGCCGCTCACCGTTCGTGTTTGTTCGCCTGTACGTATGTATGTTTGAGAATCGCGCGGAAACGGCTAAACCGATTTCAACGGAGTTTTCACTATTAGATTGAGTTTGATTAGAATTAGGAGATTATATGCACCCTAGCATATCATTACGCACGCGATCGAAATTTGTGAAATTTGTGCTAGCTGTAGGGAACAACTTAGTGTCTATCTCACAGATATAAATTTACATAGATAACTCAATTGCATGTAGGTACTTCGCGTGTACGAAATCCCGACCAAGCGTCAAGTTTAGTCGCCGCTAACTTACAGTCCGCGCGACTACAGATACAGAAAATGTGATTATGAGCGAGATAATCACTCGAGAGAATCGTAGCGGGCATCGGCGGCATCGGTGTCTTTGAATCGGTTTGGATTTCCCGTCACCAATGACGTCACAGTAGGTGTTCAAAATTCGGCACGCTTGGTTTCAATACAAATCGTGATACTTGCGTTATCTACGTAAATCTATATCTGTGGTCTATCTTTTTTGGGACTGGTCCCGCCACACTCTCCCACCCATGGTACTCCTGTAAACCAGGATCCAATAATGACGTCGAGGTTTGACCCTCGACGAGGCTACATGGACGTGAACTAGTGTCTATTATACCATGGTGTGTGTTGACGGTGAGCAGCACGTGGGCCGTGTAGAGGCAGATTGCCGCCATGAAGGCCAGCAGCGCCAGCGCGGCCGGCAGCCCGGCGCGCTCTACGCCCCACGCCATGGTCAACAGTGATGAGCCCATTATCGTGTTCCATACTGAGAAACTGTGGATAATGGATTCAGGTAACTCTTAACTATAAAGGTACGATATACATATACTCGTACCTAAACATAAAAACTATTAACCCTTTGACAAAGGTCAAAGGGCTCCAAAAAAAAAAAAAAACTATAAAGGCTACAACATTCTTATATAATACTATTATTACTGCTAGATTATTTTGATTGGTTTATATAGAGGCTTACGTAGACTGTGATACTACCATCTTTCCACGCTTAATTAATGTAACATCATTGAGTAATCTGTGGTAAACGGTGCTGGTGTCACAATTGATAATATTAAAATTCATGTATTATTTCCATATGTATTGTGTCACTGTTAGTTTACCCAAATAAATATATAATGCGGTTTCCGCAGGCACTTGATCTAGAATGTTCCAGACTAATCCTTAGTATGATTACTTTTTACTGCACTGTTCTATTGTAAGGCACTACTCGTATTATTAGTTATCCCTTTACTTATAAGACTCATCGCTATTGCTATTATATAGTATTACTATTACGCATCTCACTGTATCAAAAGATTAATTTTAATTTTATATACTTATAATTTACATTCATTGTTTTGATTTTTCATTTCTTCAGTGTTATTATTGTATTGTAACGGAATGCACCCAAACTATTTAGTTGTTAGTTATAGTTGTTAGCTTTTTAAAAAATTGCAAGCGGTGTTTACCTTTAATTGGCTGTGCAGTTGGCAAGATATTTTATGTGCACTTAGCTTGTAAGTTTTACTGTAACAGTCGTTGGTAGACCTTAATAAATAAATAAAATAAAAAATAAAAATATAAAAAAAAAAAACATTCTGAACAGGCTGAATCCTGAAAATTCGCGCGATCTAACCGCATTTGCAGTGGCGGATTTACCATTAGGCTGAGTAGGCTGGAGCCTAGGGCGGCAGCTTTTTGGGGCGGCAAATTTGGGACCGATTTTTTTTTCATAGAAATCAAAAAGATTTCTGTATGACGGTTTTCTGATGTTTTACAGATAGAACTCTGCAACAAATTTAGCCGATGACTATTTTACGTGCAAATTCAACGATTTTTTTGGATTGTAAAAATAATCTAGGACATGGCAATTGTAGAGGCAAGGGCGGCAAAAACTTTACAGCCTATATATACCTTGGAAATTTGTAAATCAGCCACTGCGCATTTGTGTTTTTTTTTCGGTAAACATGATGTTGTTTAGAGAACTAGACTGCGTACCCTAGGTTTGCACTCAGCAAAAGAATATTCGTACCAAGCGTAACAGATAGTCGTAAATT
The DNA here is from genome assembly GCA_918843915.1 of Notodonta ziczac. Classification (NCBI taxonomy): domain Eukaryota; kingdom Metazoa; phylum Arthropoda; class Insecta; order Lepidoptera; family Notodontidae; genus Notodonta; species Notodonta ziczac. The sequence goes on from OU974053.1 coordinate 1,432,111, forward strand.
TACGAAGTACGATGAAGAATTCACAAAGATAAAATTAATAATCCATGGTTTTCAGTTAACAGTCTGTCTGCTTTTAAACATTCTTCTAAGTATGTACATATACCTATGACTTGCTGTAGTGCACTTGACGACTTTTCTCGAAAAGCAGCTTACACCTGGAATCCTTGTATAAATAACTATCTTCTACTGGATGGATGGATAGATAGATAGATGATTTATAAAGTACCTAACAGGAGATCAACGCCACTATGGAGACGTCTACTTACAAATAGTTAGGTACAAAGGAAGGTCTACTCACATGGTGACTAACGAGCTCTGTTTCTTGTGCTCAGTTTTTATGGAGTTCTCGAATTGTTTGATGTATGTCGCCCGGACAGCTTCGGACGATATCTCGCCTGGGCCCTGTAATAAAAATCTATATTGACTTAAGAAACCTTTACTAAATTACTTGAATTCTATTCATAATTACATCGGGCATCGTGGCAGGAAATAGCCTGGAACAGAGATGTGTGGAAGAAGTATAGGCCTTTGCTCAGGAGTGGGGCTTTTAACGGATAAAAAAATAAACAATAAGATTTAAAGATCAAAGGTATCATCCTAAGTCATGTGTTCAAGTCTTAAATTGTGAACTTTCATTGATAAATTCAATCTCTATATATATAGTAGGTACCTACTCAATTAACGTATCTACATAATTTGTTACCTCCTGCGATATTTAAACAGTTTCAAAACAAGAACCTTTGACCTCTCGATATTAAAACATGACGTCCCGTCGGTGTTATTAACTTGTTGCTATAGGTACAACGAAGACGCGTCAACGATAAGGTAACCTCTCCGGAAATCAATTTAATTTAATAATTATTTATTTATTTGCATAATTGTAGTGTACATTAAGAGGGTTGAGCCCAGTTCTCCTAGGCAGGTTATGAAATAACCTGTGTTAAATGTGCAATCGTAAAGTTGAAGCCTGAGATGAAAATCAGATGTTATGGAGTGAAATTAGCCTTGATAATGACAAGTGGCTAACAAATCGAGTTTGCGCCTTCATTACGTTTTCAGACATAGCGCTCGCTACAAATGCATTCCGAACTAGGGACGCTTTCCACTATATTATATTTTACCTAGCTGACCCGACACACGTTGTCCTGTCTTAACTTCGAATATTGAATTCTAATGTTCCGCTCAACATTCTTATTTTTAACCCCCGACCAAAAACGAGGGGTGTTATAAGTTTAACATGTGTATCTGTGTGTCTGTGTATCTGTGTATCTGTGTGTCTGTCTGTGGCAACGTAGCGCCCAAGCTGATGAACCGATTTCAATTGTGTTTCTTTTGTTAGATAGGTTTTCTGATCGAGAGTGTTCTTAGCTATGTTTCATGAAAATCGGTTCAGCCGTTTGAAGATCATCAGCTCTTTTGTAGGTTAAAAAGCCACATTCACGGCCAAAACCAACTTCCACGGCTCGAATCCAATCGAAATTTGAGATTATTGGATTTAGATTTATTATATTTTTAAATGATCGTAATAGTCTGAACTGGCTTTTTACAATATTATAAATATGAAAAGTTTCCCTGATTCTGGAAAAAATGTATATTTTATCAATTTTTATATGAGATTTTTGTATGAACTAAAGACGTTCCATAAGTCACGTGTCAAATGATGGATACGCGCATGCGTTAAATTTTGTTTGTTTTGTTAATGGTCATGGAATATTACGTTATTATAATTCTAGAGGGCGCTGCTCCGCCATTGAGAAAAAATATAAAAAAAACAAATCTAATTTAAAATAATTTTAGCGTTACTGAAAATTCTTCCCCTGGGCTGCTCCCGTCCACCTCAACCAGAGTTATTACATGAAATTAAATCATAATTGATAATATTTTATACTAGGAATTAAACCTCCGTGGCATCAATATTTACATTCGTTGTCTATTCTAATGTCAATTATTATAATGTCATAACAAAATAATGTCTCATACTTTTACACAGATTTTCTGTTGATAATTGTATACATTTGATGAAAAGATCGTCGCATCGGGGGTTTTTAAATTTTCAATTTAGAGTTATTTTCTTTCATGAGAACCTTCTCCTGACCAGTACCGGATTAAGCAAGCGCGGGGCCCGTAGCGAATTATTTCAAAGAGCCCTTGATCTACTATCGTTTCCTAAGTATAAAGAGGTCAAAAAACAAATCAATAGTCTATACGTTTATTTGACATCTATACATGGTGAAACATAATGGGTATACTTTTTTTTTCTAAACTTAACTTTGTAATTCTAAACCCATCAGCTTTGGAGGGAACTTGAAAAACAAAAGATTTTACAGGAATACAGCTGTTGACCGATTTCACAAGTCTACAAAACCTTTAGTACTTCAACTGTCCCACAAAGCCGATAGTTTGAGATTTACAAAGTTAACTTGCAAAAAACATAGTATACCCTTTTTGTTTCACCTAGTAGTTTACAATTTTGTGGGCATTTAGTAAATTACTATAGGCGCTGTTAGGCTCTGGACAAGTACAAGCCAGAGATGAGATTTTCTGGCAATATAGAATAACTTTGATAAGAAACTAACATATGCGGGGCCACCTTTCGCGCGGGGCCCGTAGCAATTGCTACTCTTGCTATATGGTTAATCCGGCACTGCTCCTGACAATAATAAACACAACAAAAAATTATTATCGAAATCGTTCCACCCGTTCACGCGTGATGCGATGACCAAGGAAATAGAGATTCATTTTGATATACATTACAGATTTTTTGGGGTGGGGTCAAGCCCACTCTTCTCCCATCTCGCTGGTCATACCAATGTCACACCCATCCAGTCCGATTTAATTACGCACTAAACGCGAAGAAGATCACCGCGATAGCGTACTCTATTGCGCGTACTTATATCATATTTAAAACAACAGTTTGTAGGTATATCCAGTTTATCAGTGCTTGTTTCCTTGACTAATTATAGACGGTTCAATGCATGTGACTCGTCGCCACGATATTTGGTGACGCTTATGGGTGAAGGGTTATCAGGTCATATGCGAAGTAACTTGGAAGACGAATTGTCACCGCCAAACAACCAACCAGTCAGCCTCCAATTGAAAATGGATTTTAAAAGCGTGATTTTTGTAGCGAAGCTTCCTTACGGTCGTTCGGGTCGCTCGCCGCGCGGCCACTCTATCCGTGCTAAGCGTCAACTCAACTCAACTGAACTCAAAATTGTTTTTATTCATGTAAGCCAACAAAGCATTTATGAATCAGAATCAGTCAGAATCTACCACCGGTTCGGAATGCTGCTTCCACTGAGAAGATCCGGCAAGAAACTCAATGGTTACTCTTTTCAATGAATTACAGATGGTGTACATTCTCAGGAACAGCATAAAATAATAATATGAGCAGGCAACACCATTATCACTAAATAACTAATAGTAAATAATAATCAAATCTCCCTCAGATTTAGGTATGTAAATAAAATGAGAAAGCTAGTTTAGTGTGGTGGTCATACCTACTCATACTTACATACGTCAGTAGCGTTACACGACATATACCTATATAGGTACAGAGTGGCAGCTGCGGCGCGCTTGTTTTAACGCTAAGTTCCTACGCTTTATACTATAAAGCTTGGGTTCTTTCGGACGTCCCAAGACGGCACTGTTTTTATGAATAAATTACATTTTGGTGAAGAAGAGTTCGGAAATAATTAGGGAGCTGGGAGCCACACTCGTGTGGCTTCGCATACACGACTTAAAGATACACTATTTTATAGACTTTTCGTGAGACTTTAAATTATTTTTATTGTTATAAATAACAATAACCTTTATTGTTACCTACTTTGGTTTGCTTTTGCCGCGCTATATCAAGTTAAGTATATGATGAAGTTGGCTCAAGCAAAGACATATAACATACCTACTTACTGCTCAATGTCAATACAGGTAAGTAAGGTACAGGTTTTATTTCTCGTATAGTGTGATTCATTCTGAAGACAATCAGTGCGGCACCTTTTGAAGTATCCTAAGCTCAACCAAGCTTTTAATTATAAAATGTAATTATATTTCTTACATTTTGAGGTGGTCGGAAGTAAGTACTAATAATAATCTTTATTTTATCGAAGTTTATGTTGTACAATATCAGAAACCCGCATTCTAAATTTGACTGTTGCATCAAGAGGGGTACTCACAAACGACGGAAAGTTTCCGATATCGGAAACGACAGTTTTCATCCTTCTACTAATTAATTTGTAAAAGAAGGACGGAACCTGTAATTTCCGACAACTTTCCATCGTTTGTGAATACCCCTCTAGATGCAACAGTCCCATTTAGAGTGTGGGTTTCTGATATTGTACAACATAAACCTTGATAAAATAAATAACATTAGTAATCTGCCCATCTGCACTGGGCCAGCGCCAGCGTGGTGGATTATGGCCTGAATCCCCTCGTATTAAAAGGAGGCCCGTGCCCAGGAGTGGCCCCTAAAAAATACGTAGGCACGTACTTTTGCTACAATACTTATGCTGTAGCACAGAATCATAAATCCGTGGCTATAAGTAAGGTTAACCTGCTCACCAATGTACCGGAGCTCCCCGTGATAGTGTTGTATGAGGGCGCGGGCGCCGCCGCGTGCAGCAGGGGCGCAGCCTCCAGCCTCATCACGCTGCGCAAGCTGTAGATCGGGCTGGTATCGGGAGAGTGCCGCCTGATAACATCAAAAGAATTCTTGATAACATCAAAAGGCAACACACTGGAGCTATTATAATATTTATGTTAATATCGACTACCCTTTGTTATTATGAATATATTATAAGCAACTGGCGATTAAAAAAAAAGACATGTAAAAAGACAAGCCCGCTGAGTTTCTTGCCGGATCTTCTCAGTCGAGGTCGCGTTCCGATGCGGTTGTAGATATAAGAAAAAAAATGTAAAATTGACAATTTGTAAGTGCCCCCGTAGGCCTAAACAAAATAAACGATTTGAAATTTGAAATTTGATGGGGTCAGAAGCATTATTAGATTCTTAATCTTCGTCAACTTTTCCTCTTCTTTTTTTAAAAATATGGCCCACCCAAATTAATAGGTATTTTGCCAGTGTCAAGTAACAAACAATCCTACTAATATTATAAATGTGAAAGTTTGTGAGTGTGGATGTATGTATGTATGTATGTTTGTTACTCCTTCACGCAAAAACTACTGAACGGATTTGAATGAAATTTGGAACGCAGATAGTTTATAACCGGGATTAACATATAGGATACTTTTTATCCCGATAATCCCGAAATTTTTGTTACGTTAAATACTACGCGGACGAACTCCGTGGGCACAGCTAGTTAATAATAATACAATACAAAAATGTTACCGTCCACTTGGAAAACCAAAATGCTCGTAAACTTTTGCCTAATTTCATTTGGGTCGGTCGGTAAAAGTCAACTCTGGTCAGCAGTGATGTGGCGCGTGATCCGACGTATAATCTGGCATGTGACTGCCACTCGTCTGAACCAACGAAGCACGCGTGTGGCGTGGCACTACACAGATGTGCACAGCGCCTAAGTTTACCGATGTTGAAGCGCACATAGCGATTGCCTTGGTGCTTTAACCCTAATAACATATTTGTTAACCTAAATGATAAAACGTTTTTATATCCAATGACGACCTTCTCGTTCGATAATTGATGTACGGTAGGTCAAAATAGATAAGTAAGAACGCAGTTACTTACTTGTTTTTGGTGCGTTTCCAACGGCGCTCATCACAATACTCGCAATCAGTGAAATCCGAACATGCACTTCCAAATATTCTGCAAACAAAATAATGATCCAGTATTATGGGGTAGGTTTAATTTTACATTAGTTGTCAAAGTAACAAGTTTGGGGTAAGGCGCGTCTCCAACGCGCTTTGATGCGCACATTATCCTAGGTGTGCACTGACCAAAACATTATTTACAACAATTTAAAACATGTTTTACAACATTAAAATAAAACATTTTATGACAAAAATAGAAACAACTATACCTATGTTTTGTGTTAATGTTTCGTCCAACGCAAACCAAAGGTTACACAAAATCTTCGACACTAAACATTTTATTTCGCTACGTAGGTAGGTAGGTACCTAAACAATCGGTTATTGTTTACCCGCGCGGGGACCGTGTAATTATACATATGTTTTGAACTGTAGACGCCTCTGTCAATAAACTCCGCAGTCTACCCCCATTGAGAAAAACAAATTAACGTTTACTCACCACAATATTAATTAAAACAATAAAAAAAATTTATTTAATTTACAAAATATGATTAAATAAATGCGCACAGCTCAGCCGGTTGAGAGCATCTGCTGTGAGATCGCAGTTTTTATCGTAACTTCGCAACGGAACCCGACACCAACGACGTTTTATACTTGCCATGAAGGTTTCGTTATCTGATTGTATGACTGCACGGTAATGAGAAAACATTTTGATTAAAGAAACTCTTCCTTAAGGTTACTTACCAATATTTATTGACGCAATGTTAAGATAAGACGACGTAGGTAGCATAGGTACCTATCAGAAAAAAAACCTATTTATTTGAAAGATGGGGACCATACAATTTTTGCTGGGACTGAAGTGTAGGGTATCACGGTATTGTAGGTACGAATTGTTTTTATTATTTCAAATTCAGTAGGAAGATTTGCTATGCAGTTATTTTTAGTCTTCAAATTTCAGTTAAGTTTTCTTAACATTTTTTTAATAATTATTACTAAGATACTAAGTAATTGAAATAGTTAATAAACGAATTTTATTAGCTACTGGGATATAGCTAAGTACCTAATGGAACCTCAGATTCGAACCCGCAAGACGCGTCGCCGGTCATTGTGCTTAATTCTTATCAGGGCGCAGCATCAAGGCTGCCTCATCCGCCTTGATCTCACGCTTACTATAATAATATTATAGTGGGTTTATTATTAATCAACCAAGGGCACTTCAATAATTATTAAATATGCTGGCAATAACTTTGCTGTCAGGCTGTCACTGCTCGCTGGACCTTTGGCCAGGCTAAGTCCCCTCTAACCCCCACACTTGCTGTGCTACCTTCTGGATTCAGACGCAAGTACATATAGGTTTGTTTGAGGATGAATAGGCGAAGAGTCTTTTAGTAGGTACTGACGTATGTTTGAAGTTCTGCGAGATAGAAGCCTGATCAGTTTCTATTTTGAATTCAATTATGTTATTATTATTATTTAATAATCTAGTTTAATGAATAAATAATCTTAATATTTATTATTTAATGAGTCCCATACAATAATACCAGATTGAACTACACGAAATCTAAAGAAAATAATGAGTACCTACTTCATTACTGAAGTTATACGTACGTTATATACATTACTTACGTAGGTACATTTCTCATACAATGTTGTCTACGGTCATGTTCATGTGTGTCTAACACATGTTTCGTCATGCCTATATAAATCAACTTAAACATGACTTAAGTACCTAATTGCAATTATAATTCTGTAATTGCACCTACCTATAATCGAAAATTCTGTAATTGAACAAAAAATAAGATGTAAAAGTACTTACTCGTAACTGTCCACAGACTGCAAAGAACTCGCCGCGGAATCCTCTATATCTTCGGCTTTCCTATCATCGCGTACGAAGCGCATCACAACTTTTTTAAATATTATTCTCTTATGTTATATTCAAGTCTGCGACGCTAGTGACCGCCGGTGTCCGGACACAGTTTGGGAGATAACTTGTTTGCCTAAACTTGAGTTGGTAGTAATTTCACTCTACTACACGACGTTCATTGTGTTGATAATGATTTTATTTATATCGTAGGACGTACTGAACTGACGTCATTACGGTAATAATATTGATAACTCGACAATGCAGTTGGTAATATATAGCCTCAGTACTAGGGAAGTATATGGTTCAGGTCTTCAGGTCCATCTCAGAAATGATATTGAATGAAATTGACTATAGTCTTGACTCATGATTTTTTTTTTGGATCTGGACTATATGTTGTTGGCCAGAGTGGCCATAACAACTTCACCCGGACAGAGGGCGAGCGCAAGGGCGCTCCAGCCAGAGGGGCAGAGGGGCAGCTAGCTCAAGGGCGCCACAAGGGACACGACCTCGGCTTGGGTTGACTCTTGACTATAGGATTCATGTTATATATAACATGAATCCTATATTTATTATTTGGCGTTAAGTAAGACAATTTATTTTATGATTAGCATGTAAATTAAATTTTATACTGATATAGTAATAAATTGTAATTAAATAAACAGTAGTTCTATGAATATTGTACACCAAAGAGATATGTTACAGGGATATCTTATGTATTATAACACCAATATACATGTGTCACAATTTATAAATTAATTTTGAAATAAAAATAATGAATACTAGAAATAAGAATGGCCATCCTATTTCTACGCCCTTTGCTCAATAGGAGGAGTTAGGAAGACCTTACTGCAGGGTTAGTAGGTACAAGATTTGGCAGTAGCAAATACAGAAGGAGTAATCGAATCTTTCCATACTTCAGTTAGTAGCGCCCCTAGCGGAATTGTGCGGCATTACTGGTGAATGGAGACAATCGATAAGTATTTGAATAAGCTCAAAATTATACTAACTCCACTAAAAATGGGAATTTGTGGTTCGTCCCAAGTGTTCCCAATAGTGCCACTACTTTGTACCACCGGAGGTGGTGGGTGGTGTCGCGCATCCACATGACTGACTTGACGCATGATCCTATCAAGTGATCGAGAATAAGACTCACACACTGATCAAATGGTGAAGTCATGGGATCCGTAAAAGCCTCACACAGAAGATACTGATAAAATTAAAAAAATGTTTTGGTAAAATGGCGGCGTGTCTATACTCCATTTGTTATAGCATTAGACAGAAGCTAAAAAAGGTTATTTTTAGTGTCCACTTTGTAATAAAAAAGTACAATTAACGAGTTACAGTTACGATTGACGTCGAATTTATTATAATCTATTTATATACCAGCTTGTCACATCTAACTGTAATAATATTAATTATTTATCTTATTAAATATATTGCCTTTCATTTAAATAATTATTATTTCATTACAATTTAAAATTAGTGCCGATGCTAAAAACCTAAAAGAAGCAGGCGTGAACATACCGGGAACGTTTTTCGTTTCACTATAATCCTACCAAATCTAAAATTTTACCTAATCCCTTCAGAGGTTATGACAGCAGGGTATTTCTAATTTTGTCGGACTATGTTATCTATGAAATTGACGTAAATGTTTGATTCATTTTTTGTTGTCAGTTTAAAATGTGATACCTACGATGTTATTACGAATAAAACATAATATAAAAAAGTACTTTTATTTTGTTTATCGTAGTATTTAGCTAGTATTTTAGATTTATATATCAAAATTTATGTTAAAACAATTTTAATGTAATGACTCTAAATAAAAGTTGTTTTGACTTGGAAATAAAATGATTTGCATCCCTGCTTCTGCGAGCCTCTTATGTCTAATGTTATAATAAATGGAGTATAGTCCTTTCTCGCTTTCGTTTTCAATAAAATATGGCCAAATTACATCAAACTCGAACTACTTATTTTGTTCAGGCCTACGGGGGCACTTAACAATTGTCAGTTTACAACAGGATCAGATCGCGATATCACCTGAGAAGATCCGGCAAGAAACTCGGCGGGCTTGTCTGCTACACCTTTTGGTTAATTAATTCAATTAAGAAGTAAAAAAAATAATTATCATACTATATGTTTATTTACATCTATAATTAAAAATAAATACGTCCATACAAAATGAAAATGGCCACAGATCTTTAGATGAAAATGATGGAACTGTTTGCAAGTTATTACAAATTGTGTCTTCTCTATGTTTCCAATACTATATTAATTGAGCTGTATCTGAACGAAACTTTACTTTTATAAAAACCATAGGAATGCATAGGTACACGAATAACAGATAGAAGGTAGGAAACTAGCTTCGAGACATTATCTTTGGCAAACAATATTTTGATAACTATTACTAAGTACATAATACACAATTTCGATTACAAATTCCTCATTCATACAATTTTATATAACACTAGCTGACCCGACAGACGTTGTCGTCTTTTAGAGGAAAAATATAAAGTAGCTGATTCTTGAACCTACTGAACATGCATATAAAATTTCATAAATATCGGTCAAGCCGTTTCGGTGGAGTATGGTACTAACATTATGACATAAGAATATGAGATGACACTTTTATTAAAGTTACATGAGTTACAATGGTGGTAAAGGCAAGATGTGCTCAATTAACAGCAGCTCATAAACGGGCTAGCTGAACAGAGGTAGTACCACCATCTCACAGAAGATTGGTGTTAAGTTGCTGTTGTAGCTGTTTTTTGTATGATGAATGAGAGTTGGAAGTCCAACCCCCGTCCTCATGATTTGATAGACAATATATTAGAAAAATGTCAATTATGAGAATGAAAGTAGCAATATTACAACCAAACATTCAAGTGTTTTATTTGTTACAATGTCATCTCTATTGTTTAAGTTTTTATACCCAAAAAGTCCAAACAGAACCCTATTGATGTGTCACCTTCAGTCTACTAGAATTACTGAGAATTCTACTTTATGAGAATATTGAAGTAGGATCTATTTGCACTATCAATAGAATAACCTATTCTAAACTCTAATTACAAATTACCAATCATTACCACTAAATACATCCTTTTGATATTATGTTCCTCTCATTTCAGGTAAACCTAGGTCTGTATTAATAAATCGATCTCAAGTCTGAGGTCTTGAGAACGCTTTTGAAGTCGAATATTATACTGGTATGACATTCCCAAGATCACTCTCAGACTTCAAAACAATTTATTCCTATAGGCCTTAAATGTTCATAATAGAACAAAATCATGAAAATCTCATTTATCACTCGCAGGCATAAAATAAATAACTATAGCTAAGTACTTTAAATGTTGAAGCCCATCTTCCTCATGCACGCTTTGTGTTCTTCAATCAAAGGGCCACAGTTCTCCTCGCCATGCTCGATAATACTGCAACACAGATAATAACACTAATCACTACATACTATCAAAACAAAGTCGCTTCCCGCTGTCTGTCTATCCCTAGGTATGCTTAGATCTTTAAAACTATGCAACAGATTTTGATGCGTTTTTTTTTAAAAGATAGAGTGATTCAAGAGGATGGTTTAAATGTATAATACATGCATAATATAGTAGAGAAACACTGATAATTTTAGAGCTGTGGGTTGCGGGTTTTTTTTTTTTAATTCGATTTATAAGTAAAAATAGTTTTATTTTCCTGTTAATTAGTTTGTTCAGTCATGAGCGAGTAACCTACTCTGGTAGTGGTTTCCAAGCCACCAAATGCCTTCAACATGGCATTGACACATGCAAGGAGGATTATTTTAGTTGCTTACTGAATGTCCAATAAATTAAATGTTTCACATAAAGGATGGTAAGGGATTATTAGTTTAAAACCACTATATTTGTACTGGACAAAACATTCGAGAAATTATGTTGTTCTGTATGCATTCACAGCATAAAATTGGGATGACATCATAAATAGGTATATTTCGTCAGTGCAAACCAGGGTAATATAACTGCGAACAACTTGTGAAAATCAACAGATTTTATTCAAATTGAAACAGTAGAATAGGTTTTAAAATGGCTACATTTTATAGGTGAACATTTTCAATCGATTGGCAATGCACTGTAATTGCCCACCCTACAGCGTGGTATTTTTATACCTAAGTCCTGGGCCTAGTCATTTAATTTAAACTATTGTTGTTACACTACAGTACAGTACCAAGAAATCAATAGTGCGAGGAAATGCACGGCATCCAAAGCACTTGGTGCATTTAAAATATACATAATTCTACATCAGAAGCAAACGATTGCGTAATATTATTAGTGTTTCCATATAACCTTACCATGCGTCTCGAACTCTCTTCGTTTCGGGACACGCGCAGCACGGCTTCAGCTTCGGTTTCTCGCCGTCAGCTGCTGCCGGTGCCTGGGGAGCTTTCACCTCCACACTTTTAGCGCTTGCGTTACCCATATTTAGAGAAAAATTTTAATTATCGCGAAATTTGTCAAACCGACAATAAACACTGCCGCACGCACGAACGACCTTGCACGCTTGACATGTGTCAAATCTGTCATGTGACAATGCATGCCACTGACAGGATCAAGAATTTTAAATTCCAAGTTTCTCGGTCAGAATGAATTTCTACTATTCACGAAGTCAGTTATAATCTTATAATAAGAACATTGTAAATACCCACGATGAATGTATCTTGAAAACGGCATGACCCGACTATTATAGGCACTATATTCGGCGACTAATTTAGGAAGGAACATATAATTATTTGAAGTGTTCTAAGTGTGAATGTGGGCTCTCCTACATAGGGCAAACTAAAAGATCAGTAAAAACCCGCGTAAAAGAACATATAGCTGACGTGAAACACCGGCGCTCCACGAAGTCTGCAATCTGTGAACATGTACAGGACCGCACCCGCCATTATATCAGATTTGATAAACCACAGATCCTCGCAAAAGAACACCGATTCCGACCAAGGATGATACGTGAGGCCATTGAAATTAAAAAACATCCTAATTTCAATAGGGAAGATGGCTGGGTGCTACCACCAACTTGGGATCCAGTAATTAATATAATTAAATCCAAAACCAAGTGTACCATTGCAAGACCTCGAGACACTGTGAGCACTTTCTGCGTGGATCGGACCGCAAACAACACCTTAATATGAGGGTACCCAGTTACTAACTATGACATCAGGACGTCTAACACCTCAGTCCCCCCGTGACCATGGCTGCTGTAAAGCAGCCGAAACGTCGGGAACATAAATTAAATAAACGCGATAAAATCCGAAAAATAGTTTTATTTCAATGTGTTCTAAGAAATTAAAGCAAATAAAAAAGTTTTTTCAAATTATAAACTTTTAATCAGACAAGCAAAACTAAAAAAGGGCATTAAAACTTCCTTCACCCTTTGGTAATAATGAAAAACTAAACCGGATAAATGCATAAACTGACAAAACCTAGATACTAAAACATAAAAACCGTTAAACACATATCAAATTAATTTATAATATTCCATAATCTAAAAACAAAAGTTAACTAACATCTCATAATCACTCTTTAAAACAGATTGTAATCACAAGTTCATGATTAAAACAATTCAGTACATATTTATGATCTTGAAAAGTACTTAAGTAGTGTGTAGACGAATTGATACATAATACTTTGGTGGAAAAGATGACAATCTCACGAATTAGGAAGTTATTAAATGATATCACATTGTTTATGTACCAAAGCGTTACAATACGACAAAAAATACTACTAAAACACAAAGCATTCACATTAAATTAGCATGTTAATACGGTTAAAATCAAATATGCAGTAAAAGTAAATTCATAATCAAATACACATATCGATTTGCGAGATAATATAAAAAAAATGTTAACTGATTAAAATGTTGCCAGCCTCGTGACGCACAATTATAAAATCGTCACATTATGTTTAGCCGAATTTCTTCATTAAAATTAGTCGTTACTAAAATCAAGTCAATTTGCTGTCCAAATGTTTTGATGTGCGATCGTGTGGAAAATGGTCAAAATACAATATCATTGTGTCGAAATTGAAAAACATCGCTTCTAAATTAATGTATCGACCATCCCGTGTTTGGTCCGCCCCGTTAAACAGTATGAAGATGCAATAGGAAGGTCGATTTTTCAATTTTGACAATTTGTGTCCTTAAAAATCATATTTCACAAAATATGGAATATAAAGGAACGCATCGCCGGCCGATTAAAAAACAGATAGGTACATTTTCCTGTGAGCACGAATAATCAAACGTTAAAAGAAACCGGATTATGATAATCAAAAATACATAGTCGAAATATGCGATACTTAAATCTAGGTAAACGATGGTTAAAAAATAAAACATGCTCTCCTAACACTACAATTTAAAAATTCTATAAAAACCAACTTAAATAATATTATTTTACGGCTCTTGGCCAGTTTACTTCAACAATTGTCTATTGTAGAGATCAAATCGTCGTTACGCTTTCAGCTATCATAAAACATAAGAAAAACAACTTACAAACTAAATTTTATTTAAAAATCTCATAAAATCAACTTTATAAAGAAACTTATTTGAACGCAATAATCTCTTTTCTTTGTAAAAGACATAAAATCCTAATTTTAGCGACAGTCTTCTTATACAATGGCCCCTTCGGTAAAAAGTACCTTTTTAAAAAATACATTCCTTCATAAAAAGGGGCTAATGTCGAGATCATTCTATTATCATAGAGCGCTTAAATTTAATTTGTACTAATTATGACACTTGATTGCGAATCAGTCTTGACTTTCAGTCGATAAACTTCGTATATTGGGATTGATTATATCGATCTCCGTAAATGCCATTACTTACTAAGATAACGAACGTTACATTTTAAAATAACGTATTCAATCTGATACAATATTTTTTTCTCAAGATGGTTTATCGAACTCATTTTCCAATAATATACGAAGTGCGTTGATACATCTACCATTTGTCTTGTGACAGTGTCGGAAACTGCGCCGGCGAGCCGACCAGCTTCCGCTCCCCGCCCGACCCTTGGTACCCGTTCTGCACGGCTTTAAGATCTAAAACAAAAATAATTAGGTATTTACTTACCACAGATTGATTCTTTATAATCACTGTTTTACTAACGATGGCTGAATGCTTAAGGGTTGAAGGTCTCGGCAGAGGGTCTGTTAGCTCTTGTAAACATTAAAATAGACATAAGACTAGGTACCTGCTGACTTACCTACTTAACCTACTTTGACGACATAATGGGTACCTGGATAACCTATTGTCCAGTTATTCAATGTCGACGGCCTAACAAAGCTACCAACTTTATTGGCTCCTAACAAAGCTACCAACTCCATTAGAACTTCCAGCGTTTTGTAAACACAATAACTTTTAGAAGTATTTCAAAAAGCCTTGTGACAATCGCCAAGCCTCCCTGGGTCCTGGACTATGGGATGAAACCCCTCGCGATGAGGATGGTTATAAAAAAAAAAATATCGCCAGACTGTATGGTCCCAAACTAAGCAACGCTTGTACTATGGGTACCGTAAAATCGACTGGGGGCGATCCCAGTGACACCCAGACCTGGGCAAACTACGAAAAGGCCATTTCCGAAATTCGCCCCGGCGGGAATCAAACCCGCAACCACATGCGGAGTGAGCCGAGCGGCCTACGCTCGAACCCTGCGCCAAGCGGTCGTCAAATAGGCATTGGAACCGAAACCGGAATAGGTACCATCAGCAAAAAGTGAGCTCATTACAGTGCATTTCTTAAAAGGATCCCGTTACCTGCTATGAGTAGCAGCATTTTCCTGCGCGCGCCGAACGCAGAGATGCCTATCTCGATGAGGTCCGCCTCGTTCAGAGACGTGAACGTGGACATGTCGAGCTCGTGCTTCTTGAACAGCTCTGAACAAGTCACAAAACATATTAATCAACATGTCACAAAACATAAACCAAGGAATGGAACACCTTGTCGGCGTCTTTGTTCCCGGTTGACTATAACCTGGATGTTTTCAAGTCGAGAGTGAACAGGTACCTTCTAGGCAAGTAGGCACCACCGTAGACCTCATCGTCACTTACCATCAGGTGAGATTGTGGTCAAATACTTGCCTATAACTTAATATATAAAAAAATAATCACTTTGCCGGCTTTAAATACTAATAATCTACCAGTGGATGTCGTAGAAGTCAACTAAAGGGATTAACCTCTGTTGGAAATGACCTGAATGGGTACCTAAGCGTTCGTCTTAGGTCATTCACACGGTTATCCCGGAACCGATGATACGGTAATTGTAATTTTCCAATATTCCATTACAGTGGCGGATTTCCCATCCGGTCGACTAGGCCGAGGGCCTGGGGCAGTTCACGACCGAACTTCTGAATCGATTTTGTTAAAAGTTGACAAGAAAGTGAATTCAAATTATCTATACTACGACTCATTACACGATGACATAGGATGAGCGCGATCTTAGAAATGTCATTCTTACGTCATCCCAGTACTAAATTACATGTCAAACGCGTACAGACTACTAGATCGCTCTCAGACTTAAGAAATATTTTTTAATAAGGGCAAAGGCCCAGCGCACCGCTGGAAGCGCGGCGGAGCGCATTTCCTTGAAACGCGCGGGCGGATACCGCATGCCCGAGCGGCGCCAAGAGGCCTTGAGAGCCCTCGAGCGGAGAGACGCGCGGCGGCGCGCTGCTAGTCCGACGCTGCTGACCGCCAGCCAGCCGGGCGCGGGGTAGTGCGGCGGAGCGCAGAGCAGCGCGGCGGAGCGCAGAGCAGCGCGGTGGAGCGCAGAGCAGCACGGCGGCGACTGGAGCGGTCGCGCGTATGGTCTTGTAGTAGCTTGAAGGCGCTCCGAGCACCGCGTGCGAGTTATTCTTATATCGAGTGTATTTCAAGGTAGTTAAGGTTTATATTAAATTGTTGTCTTCAATTGCGCTCCGCCGCGCTTCCAGCGGTGTGCGCTGGGCCTAAGACTGCTAGTGCGTCTCTGTTCCAGTACGTACCAATGTACTTGTGCAGCCCGACGTCCCGCAGCAGCGTGTACAGCTGCTGGTAGCGGCAGGCGGGCGGGCTGGGCTGGCCGGGCTGGCCGTGCGGGCTGGTCTGCGGCGGCGAGCACACCGACTCCGCGATGTTCGGCCGCACCAGCTCCGAGCGGTTCCAACCTTTTTCAGGCTATACGAGAAAAGTAGTTTTTTTATATAACAACATCAGCAAACTAGAGTAAGACCTGTCTGATGTTAAGCAGTTACTTAACATAGTTTATCAGATTTTAAATTGTCGACCTGAAGAGGAAAGGGACAGAGGGAGGGGAATGTACGTAAGATTAGGTTCGGCTCTTTCACTTCGTACGAAAAGCAGCTATAATAGCTAATTTACGGCAAAATTATGTGACAGGACGGTACTACCCCCGTTGAGTTGGCCCGTATATGAGTAGCTGTAGTAAATTGGTGTGATAAAGGCAGATTTTGAAGCGAAGCTTCTATACGGACGTTCGGGGCGCTCGCCACGCGGCCATTCTATCCTATCCATTCTGCTAAGCGTCAGACGTCAGTAAGGTTACACGAAATAAGTATAGGTACGGTATACAGAGTGGCAGCTGCGGCGCCCTACGCTTTATACTATAAAGCTTTCGTTTCTTCCGGGCGTCCCTAGATGGCACTGTTTTTTGCGCCCTTTGAATGGAAGCAAATTTAGTAGGTATTTGATAAGGCAAGGTTATAATGAGGTGGTGGATGGTGTATGGTGGTCGGTGGTGCTGTTGGAGCTGGTGGTGGTTGGTCGTGGTGGATGGTCATGGTGGTGTTGGTGGTGGATAGTGTATGGTGGTTGTTGGTGCTAGTGGTGCTGGTGGTGGTTGGTCATGGAGGTGTTGGTGGTGCATGGTGTGTGGTGTTTGTTGGTGCTGACCGTGGCGTCCCCGGCGGGCTCGCTGAGCTGGATGTGTCCGGGCGAGGTGCGGCTGAAGTAGTAGCCGGCCCAGCGCGGCGTCGGCACGCGGTAGCCGCCGCCCACCGCCTCGCGCATCGCCTGGCACAACACAACACAACATGTTGGACCGACTGGAAGGTCTTCCACACGACACGATCTGATTGTCAATTTGATTGAATTGCCGATCGGGTTGTACAGTGCGGAGAGCAGTTGGTGACAAATCGAAAATTGGCCAGATTGGGTTGGGGCTGCTCGTTAGTTAGACATCGGAAATAATATTGTCCAGCCGCAATTTAACCAGCCAACCTATGTTCAATGTGTTAATGTGAATATTATCTATCATTTATTTCTTCTCACTAATAAGTAACACATGAGGGTATATATATTTCTTAGACCGGATCTCGTACTATATAGAGATCGTATACTTTAGAAACCTCTATAATGGCATGTTTAAAAATGTATTATTTTGGGAATTTTAACTAAATAAATAAATATCGCCAGACGAACACACCATCTGTATGATCCTTAACTAAGCAACGTTTTACAAGGGGTACCGTACAATGGACTGGGGGCGACACCCAGACCAGGGCAAATTACGAAAAGGTCATTTCCGAAATTTACCCTTACGGGTATCGAACGGCGAACCCGCAACCACCCGGTGATGAGAGCTGAGCGGTCTACGCTCGAACCACTGCGCCAAGCGGTCGTCGATAAAATATCAAGCTACTACTTCTGATGTTGAGTGTACTATTCGTACCAGCTATGCTTTCGACAAGTAGTACGACTTTCACGGAATAATGGTGATATAAATGAGTGCGTGGTCACCTTGTTGGCCTCGGCCTTCATCATCCTGTACTCGGAGAGCGGCGACAGCTTGTTGAGCGTCTCCAGCGTCTTCTTCTCGCAGCCGACCGCGCGTCGCTCCGACAGCGGCAGGTCCGATATCAGGTTCGCTAGTTCTGGTGCAGTATCCATAATAATACATTGAAATATCCAATTCGGGAGAAACAAACCACTTACTCATGGCTCATCAACGTCCAAAAATATAAACAGAAATTGGAATTATGATAAGATGAATACTTACATATGCATTCATGAGTGGCAGCCATAAATATTACAGAAAAATAATGTAAAAATTACATAGTAAGTAATGTACCTACCTACTGATGATTGACGATTTGAAATTTTTTACAACTGATGAGAAAAAAACTGTCAAAGTTAAATTGTTTATTTTCTTTAGGCTTACGGGCGGCGACTTACATATTGTACCTAATTTCAATTTGCGGCACGGCCTCGACTGAGAAACTGGTAAATTCAGTGGGCTTATCGGTTTAAAATTATTAAAATTTATTTATTATATCGCCAGTTGTATTAGTTGATAGGTGCAAAGAGTAGATAATTTGGTAAAGAGAATAGCTCGTGTGTTGCCTTTCGAGATAACCAAAAAAGGATATAAAGGATATAAAATAAACTCATTCTAACCAAACCGTATTATTTCAGAGTACTGTATAGTGTGTGCGTGGTACCTTGTTGCGAGCGCTCCGCGTCGCAGGAGGGCGCGGGGCTGTGCGTCTTGCTGATGGGCGACACCGACGGGGACTCCACCGCCGCACCCGACTCGCCGCCTGCCGCCAGCAACGGCAAAGTTAAACTCATACTCAGTGGCGGATTTACAAATTTCCAAGGTATAGTCTGTAAAGTTTTTGCCGCCCTTGCCTCTACAAGATGACTGGTTGGGGGCGGCGAACTAGCTGTTTTACTCTAGATTTGGAAGCTACACCGAATGTACAATGACAAGTGTGAGTGGAGACATCGGCAAAATTTGTTGCAAGAGTTCTATCGGCCCCCAAATTTGCCGCCCTAAGCTCCGGCCCACTCAGCCTGCTGGTAAATCCGCCACTGGTCTTACCCCCTTATTAATAAACGTGAATTAGCGGGCGAATAGTTACACACCTAAATACTTCTGTTCTGATATCAGTAATTTGACATTCGTAAGAAGGAGACAGAGTACTTATGGTGTAACTACACAACCCCTAATCCATATTTAAAATAAGGGGGAAATGGTTTAATTTGTGCACGCCTACGCCGGAGTCACTTACAAATTGTCATTTTCACACATTTACCTTAAGGCTAAAGCGCCCATCTAGCCCGCGAAGTTCAAATTTTTTGTGGTTTTTGAGATGTTTTCAAAATCTGACCATAATAAAAGGCACATTTTGTAATTCGCGACAAAGACCGTGTGCAGTGCATTTATTAATATATCCAACTTACTCTAAAATATTTCAAGAACGACAGCTATCCAGATAATCTGCCAATTTTTGTATATTTAGTGATTAACTAGTATCATATCAACCGTGTTAATATTTAGAGTAAAATAAATGTATTAATAAAAGCACTGCATACTGTGTTTGTCGCAAATCACAAAATGTTGTCTTAAATGTTTTCAGATTTTGGATATACTATAAAAATACTCGAAAATTTTGAATTTCGCGGGCTAGACAGGCGCCTTCACCTTAAGACTACGACCGGATTGGATATCAAGTTCGACCGAGAGGATCTGAAGTAATTCAGCAAACTTGTCTCTTCATATTTTTTAGGGTGAAGGTATTGGCTTCCTCACACATAGTACGAAACGCAGCTATAATAGCTGCTTTCCGCCCATCTTTTGTGAGAGAGTGGTACTGCTCCAAAAAGTCAATTCGTAAAAAGTGTATAAGCGAGTCGTGTGGTCACCTGAGCAGTTCTGCGTGTCGAGTGAGACGGAGCTGCCGGTGAAGTTGCTCTGGTAGCCGCTGCTGGCTTGCGAGCTCGAGTTCAACAGCTGGCTCAGCGTCGTCTGACACACATTATAAACCTATTATACATCGTGATGAAACCTGCATGTCTTAGAAGATTTAACCAATTTTCGAAAGACATGTGAAATCCGCCAACCCGCTCTGGGCCAGCGTGGTGGATTATGGCCTGAATCCCCCGCGTGTTGAGGGGAGGCCCGTGCCCAGGAGTGGGACGTCAAAAAGGGCTAAAATTATTATTATTTATTATTTATATACTAGGTGAAACAAAAAGGGTATACATTTTTTTTTAAATCTGTCTACAGCTGTATTCCTATAACACCTTTTGTTTTACATATTTCCTCCAAAGCTGAGTTTCAGAATTAAAAAGGCAAGTTTTGAAAAAAAAGCAGGTATACCTGCCCTTGCTGTTTCAACCGGTATATTCAGTTATGGTGAAGGAAAACATCGTTAGGAAAACTACATGTCATAGATAATATAACAAATTTTAGAAAGATAAATGTGAAATCCGCCAACCCGCTCTGGGCCAGCGTGGTGCATTATGTCCTGAATGCGTATTGCGGGGAAGCCCGTGCCTAGGCGTGGGACATTAAAAGGGTTAAATAATAATTATTCATATTATAATATATCACTATTCACACAGCCCATACCGATAAACCTGGGCGTCATCATTGCAAACCATTATCCATTAAGGCAAAACGTACCCATACTACGTGTCCCGTTCAGAGGGGGGGCGCGAGGTCTTCAAAACACCTCACCTCAACGCTTGGGGGGGGGGGGGGGGTAGGCTTAGGTTTTTGTCACGTAGTCAATATCTTCTAGGGAAATCTCGCGCTTTTTCGAGCTATAGGTACCCAAAAATGTTTTCAAAAAATGATTGAAAACAAAATCGGCAAAAATTAATTACAACGTGAAAAATAGAGGGGCTTGGTATATACTACGGCTGGTCAACAAGGGGGGGAAGGGTTTAAAAAATGTAACGTAGTGGATGATTTCCTTCAAGCTCCTTTATTCTTTGATTCGATTCAATTCGTGCGAGTTCCAAGGCAATTTAGCTTATCCCCAGGACTCGTCGAGGGTCCAATCTTGACGTCTTGGTTGGCCACCATTGTTGATCCTCGCTTACAAGACTGGTGGGAGTGTGTGGCGGGATTAGTGCCATAATAAAAACAAATAAAGTGTTATGCCCTTATACTGCACCGCCTTTGATGATTTTTTTGTGTGTTTGAGTGAGTGCCTTGATGGTTTAGATTTACAATTGGATCCAGTAGATGACGTTGCAATCGGATCCTAGGTATTGCAGGACAACGTCTGCCAGCCTCGCTAGTATTTAATAAAGCACTTGTTGAACGATGATGATAAAATATTCTTTTATTGAGGGTGGAATATGTGCTGTATACTCACCGGTCTGCCTTCAGGCATCTGCTGGTAGGGAGGCTGCATCATCATGGGCTGGGGCATGCCGACCATCTCAGCGCCGTTCGACATTGCTGCGAACGAATAAAGATGTTTAATATAGCATAGGCGACCTTAGGCTATAGAAAATAAAGGTGATACAAACTGAACAAGTAGAAGGTACATGTGATTTCGTAACTGATCGAGAGATATCACTAGTATAGGACAAAATGAGAGACATGGCAACTGCCTATGTCAATGATAAATCAAACCTAAATATTTAAATAACAAAGTTTATGGGTACAAGAATACAATGACTAGACTGCAGTGGGGGTTCCGGTGGGAAAATAGACCCTGACGGGATTCGAACCCGCAACCACCCGTACATTCTTACTTTTTCGAATAACCTATTTACTACTTACATACAGGCCAAATTGATAAATTGACCTTAAGTCTGAGAGAAATCTTGAGTACGCTTTTAACCTGGTTCATACCAGTTAGGATGACATTTACAAGATCGCTTACTGACTTGAGATCGAATTAATACGGGCTTTTAGTACAATTTTTGTCCTTATTAAACATTGTTTCAGAGAAAATGGGACGTTTCTGCATAAAGGTTCGCAATCTCTGCACTAGGCTATTGACGCCTTAATAAATACCTAATATAATTAATATTTAATATTACAGAAATAAATAAATAATATCCTACTAATATTATAAATGTGAAAGTTTGTGAGTGTGGATGTATGTATGTATGTTTGTTACTCCTTCACGCAAAAACTACTGAACGGATTTGGATGAAATTTGGAACACAGATAGTTTATAACTGGGATTAACATATAGGATCCTTTTTATCCCGATAATCCCGAAATTTTTGTTACGTTAAATACTACGCGGAAGAAGTCCGTGGGCACAGCTAGTTTAAACTTTAAAAAGTATCCTATATGTTAATCCCGGTTATAAACTATCTGTATTCCAAATTTCACCCAAATCCGTTCAGTAGTTTTTGCGTGAAGGAGTAACAAACAAACATACATACATACATACACACTCACAAACTTTCACATTTATAATATTAGTAGGATATGATAATTATATTTATAATTGATTGACTCAGGCGTTACTTTGCGGAAATCCATTGTAAAACAATTTAGGAAAAGGACCCACCACTCACCCTTGGCTTGTTAACCTCCAAAATTATAAATCAAATAGTTTGATCGATAATGGAAGAGGTTAACAAAACCTAACTCCGTCGGTCGAGTATGTCAGTCAAGAGTGTCAGGGAGCCTAATAATTTGCAATTTTCCGCGGAACAAAGCGAATTAAGAATAAAATTCGACACGTGTTTCGCCTCTGAACGAGACATCCTCAGGAAAGTTGGGCTACGAATGAGCGACGAAGTGCCGCGCGCACACCTTATATAAGCGATCAACTGCCATCCCCACTACCCCCGCCACTCGGATGATCAATTGAGCGACTTTGATATTGAAATGAAAATAAATTAAGTAAAGGGGAGGCGTCAAAACTAATCTGTTCGTTCAACAACGTGGCCCTACTCCGCCTAACAATTTCTAAACGCTCCAACACACACAACCTGAGACCCTTATTACATATGTGGACTACATCAAAACTATGACTATTATTCAAACTATGACCTGTTTCTAACAAATGTTTAGCAAAATAGGACCTATCGAGACGGTTGTTTCTAAAATCGGCTAGGTGCTCCTTATATCGAATATTAAAATTGCGACCTGTCTGCCCTATATAAACCTTACTACACTCATCGCAAACTAATTGATAAACGCCGGATTTCTTGGAACGATCTACTATATATAGTATAGTTATAGTATAGTTATAGTGTTATTTGTTTAAATGTTATTTGCGACTAACACCACCCATAAAGTAATTACATTACTCACGATTCCACGACCCGCCTTGGTTCTTATACATGACAGAATTGGGATTGGGGACCATATTGGGGTAATGGAACTGACCACTCCTGGGCTGAGGAGAAGGCACCAGCCACGAGTTGGGAGCGTACACGGGAGGCGTCAACGCAACGGGAGACAACGGACTGGGGTACCCACCAGGAGTTGGCGGGTTGTGGCCAAACATTGGACTGCCAATGTGGAGGTTGGCCAACTCGGACATCGGCATGTTGTAGGGGGAGCAAGGGGAGTTGGTGATGTTGGTGTGGGTTGGCGAGAACGGGTTGAACACGCCGAAGTTGGGCATCGTGTTGGCGGATATGGCCGGGATGTTGTAGGATTCGGGTATTTCGGCGGTGATCACGGGCTCCTTGTCGCCGAGCAGCTCGCGCCGCGCCTCGTAGATGTCACCTGTGGGGATTAGTGAGTTTTATTTTTAACTGGCGACCCGCCCCGGCTTTGGCACGGGTAGTTTTATCAGTGTTTCCCTACTATATCTAAATATATTTAACTCAAAGGTGACTGACTGACTGACTGACATAGTGATCTATCAACGCACAGCCCAAACCACTGGACGGATCGGGCTGAAATTTGGCATGCAGGTAGATGTTATGACGTAGGCATCCGCTAAGTAAGGATTTTGATTAATTCTACCCCCAAGGGGATAAAATAGGGGATGAAAGTTTGTATGAAACTTTGTCAATTAAATTCCACACGAACGAAGTCGCGGGTACAGCTAGTTATACATATAAACGTTCCTCTTGAATCACTCTATCTATTAAAAAAACCGCATCAAAATCCGTTGCGTAGTTTAAAGATCTCAGCATACATAGGGAGAGACAGACAGCGGGAAGCGACTATATTTTATACTATGCCTATGTAGTGATTTATTTATTTCCAGTTTATCCACCGCTTGGCGCAGTGGTTCAAGCGTAGGCCGCTCGGCTCACTGCACATGGTGGTTGCAGGTTCGATTCCCGCCGGGGTAAATTTCGGAAATGGCCCGTAATTTGTCCAGGTCTGGGTGTCACTGGGATCGCCCCCAGTCCATTATACGGTACCCATAGTACAAGCGTTGCTTAGTATGGGCCATACAGTTGGTGTGTCAGTCTGGCGTTATTTATTTAAAACAGTCATAGTTACGGTACTAACCGGCGCATCGCTCGATCCCCTTGATGACGATGGAAGTGATCCCCTGCTTGGGCTTCCGGCGTATATTGATGTAGACGTTGTACTTCTGCGTCAGCTTGGCCGCCGTCTCGTTCTCGACGCGGCACGCCTCGTCCGGCACGTCGAATATCACCACCAGCGGCAGGCTGCCCTGTTGAACCGTGGTTTTTTTAAATCATATATGTAGGTAAAATACTAGTGATAACTACATATAGATTTACATAGATAACGCAAATGCATGTACTTCGCGTGTACGAAAGCCCGACTATGCGTCAAGGTTGGTCGCCGCTAATTTACAGTCCGCGCGACTACAGATATAAAAAATATGTGTATGAGCGAGATAATCACTCGAGAGAATCGTAGCGGGCGGAGGGGCATCAGCGGCATCGGTGTCTTTGAATCGGTTTGGACTAAATTTCGGTTGTGACGTCACAGTAGATCTTAAAAATTCGGCCCGTTTGGTTTCATTACAAATCGTGATACTTGCGTTATCTATGTAAGTCTATATCTGTTGTGATAACCGATTGGTGAAGCACGCGTCGTGCAGGCACAAGGTCCTGGGTTCAAACCCCGGCTCACACTAGGTTTTCGAAATCTATCCGTATATATCAAAATTTCAATATGCAATTCAATGTCAATTAAAACCTGCATGTCTTAGAAAATCAGAACAATTTTCGAAAGAAATGTGAAATCCGCCTACCCGCACTAGGCCAGCGTGGTGGATTACGGCCTGAATCCCCCTCGTAGTGAGGGGAGGCCCGGGCCCAGGAGTGGGACGTCAAATGAGCTAAATTATTAAAGATGATGGCCAAGATGATGAGCTACTTACCACCAGTTGCTGCCTAGCCGAATAAACATCCTTGATGTTCCCGGTGATGGTGACGCAGCTCTTCTTGATGACGGGGATGTTGGGGTCCTCGGCGTCGGGGAACATGATCTGCGTGTTGGTGCCCTTCATGATCACCTTCAGCTGCTCGGCGCCGCGCCCCACCACCACGGGGTGGTGCATCGGGGAGATCTCCAGGGACATCACTACTTTCGTTTGGCTCTGTTGGTTATATTAGGTAGGTTAGTTTATTGTTTTCTTATATTTACGCGAATACTACACATTGAAATAAAACTATTTTACGGATTTATTTAGAGTTTGTTATCGCGTTTATTTAGTTTGTTATGTTCCCGACGTTTCGGCTGCTTTACAGCAACCATGGTCACGGGGGGACTGAGGTGTTAGACGTCCTGATGTCATAGTTAATAACTGGGTACCCTCATATTAAGTTGTTGTTTGTTAAGGTTAGTTTACTCACTATTCATTTCATTTTTAGGGTTCCGTAGTCTCTACGAGGAACCCTTATAACATCATCCAGTCCGTCCGTCCGTCCCGGCTGTCACAGTCTCTGACGGAAGTTGATGTAATTTGGTACAGATATACTTTAAGAGTAGATGTCACATTCAAAAATAAAAAGTGTAAGAAAATCACTTTATTTGAGGTACCTCCCCGAACATCGAAAGAGGGGAGATTTTTTTTTGTTTTCGTTTCGTTTATTTGTGTCCATCAGCAACCATCACTAGTCAAGGTAGTTAAGGTTTATATTAAATTGTTGTCTTCAAATTGCTCTCCCCCGCGCCTCCAGCAGTGTGCGCTGGGCTGTGAATGACCGCGGGTACTTACCGCGAGCGGGCCGCACATGTAGTTCATGAGCAGGTTGGTGGCCTCCATGGTGGCCTGCACCTCCCATTGGACGCCCTTCACCACCAGCAGGTTCGCGTGCAGCTTCGGACGGTTACGCAGCATCACCTGCCATTCGAATATGACGTTACCTACGTTAGTATTACGGCTCAAAGTCGAATGTGAAGTAGGTAGACATATCGTATATGTTTCGGTGACTTGTCGTCTTCAGAGTACTGACTTATTTTTTCATACTAATATTATAAAGATGAAAACTTTGTTTGTTTGATTGTAATGAATAGGCTCCGAAACTACTGAACCGATTTGAAGAATTCTTTCACTGTTGGGAAGCTACACTATCCCCGGGTGACATAGGCTATAATATATTTTCAAAAAAATTAGGGATCCTTACTAAAACTCGAATAATGTAACCGCAATGTACCCGTGTGAAGCCGGGGCGGGCCGCTAGTAATTAATAAAATCTGCGAATATAGGTATATAACAAAGTCGGTAAACCAATCGTAACTTCCGCCTGGAGTGCAACTCTTAGCAATGATAATCGATATATCGTGACATTTGTTTGTCGAATACTACTATACATTCCATTTTTTTGCCGTCTTATCGACTACTGAACGAACTATACAAAATACCCGTGCGGAGCCGGGAAGGGTCGCTAGTATAGTCCTACTAATACGAGCTATAAATGCGAAAGTTTGTGAGTGTGGATGTTTGTTACACTTTCAGGCAAAAACTACTGAACGGATTTAGATGAAATTTGTAACACAGATAGTTTATAACCGCGATTAATACATAGGATACTTTTTATCTCGATAATCCCGAATTTTTTGTTAAGTTAAATACTACTCGGACGAAGTCGCGGGCACAGCTAAGTAGTATATAAATATGGATGGATTGTATTAAGAGTGATTTGAAGATGTTGGAGTGGATGTGAGCATGACGGGAAAGGGCGATGAGTGGAAGGAAAAGACATACACCGACCCCAGATAATGGTTAGGCAGATGATGATGATGATGATGATGATTTTGATAACAGTTGTCTCCAGAGGCATACCTGTACATTATACTGGTCCTGTATCTTCTGCACGTAAGGCGAGGTGATGTCCGGCAGCGGCTGGGAGGTAGGCACGATGGGCAGCTCGAAGCAGAACACCAGCGGCGTCAGCGCCTGACACACGATCAGTATTGCCCACATTTATTTAATGGAACTAGTCCCGCCACACACTCCCACCACTGTAACTCCTGTACACCAGGATCGACAATGGTGGCCAATAATAACGTCGAGGTTTGACCCTCGACGAGTCCCGGGGAGAAGTTAAATTGTCTTGCAACCCGCACGAATTTAATCGAAAGAAATAATAGGAGGTGGAAGAAAAATATTCCACACAGTAGTGCCCACATGCTACCACTACATATTTTACATGGTCGTACTATCAATGGCTTAACTACCGGAGGGCGAGTCAGGGCAGTGACCCGGGGCCCCCAAGATCGAGGGGCCCCTTGGCCTCCATGAACGGCGATTGAAAAAGTTATATAGGTACCTATACTTCATTTGTTATAGCATTAGACAGAAGTTAAAAAAGGTTATTTTTAGTGTCCACTTTGTAATAAAATTACAATTAACGAGTTACAGTTACGAACGACGTCGAATTTATTATAATCTATTTATATACCAGCTTGTCACACCTAACTGTAATAATATTAATTATTTATCTTATTCAATATATTGCCTTTCATTTAAATAATTATTATTTCATAAAAATTTAAAATTAGTGTCGATGCTAAAAACCTAAAAGAAGCAGGGGTGAACATACCGGGAACGTTTTTCGTTTCACTATAATCCTACCAAATCTAAAATGTTACCTAATCCCTTCAGAGGTTATGACAGCAGGGTATTTCCAATTTTGTCGGATAATTATGTTATCTATGAAATTTACGTAAATAATGTGCTGTCAGTGTTTGTCATTGAGTCATTCGCCTGCAGAATACCTACCTTGTTTGTTATTGTTGGCGAATTTTCGTGATTTAATTGTTACTTGTTACTGTTTTTCTTTGTTATTGTTTTGTTATCGAAGTATTTATCTAGTATTTTAGATTTATCTATCAAAAGTTATGTTAAAACAATTTTAATGTAATGACTCTAAATAAAATGTTTTGCATCCCTGCTTCTGCGAGCCTCTTATGTCTAATGTTATAATAAATGGAGTATAGTTATATAAAGAATTTTCGACTTCCAATAAAAAAGCCTCACCTACCGACCATCAGTCTCATAAAACCCTGTTGTTGGCAAAATCATCGACTAACTAACGATGAAAGCCATATTTTTAAAAAAGTGAAGTGAAGTGAAGTGACTTCCAAAAAGGAGTTGATTATGTAGTATTTCACCTTTTAATGTATTTCGTTTAGGTTAAATAGGGTCCTTATTTCATTTTTGCCCCGATTACAAAGCTACGCCACTGAAATATTATTCTTATTTATCTTCTGTTGAGATTTACTTAACTGCTTAACTACCTATAGTTCAATAAAAAAATTCAGAGCAACGTTTCTCACTGTTACAATGATTTTTATTTCCATCAGGCGCAAGTTTTACTAATAAACATTTTGATTGATATACTGCACGAAGCTGCAGCGGTTCAAGTGGAAAATGGAAACCATTGTCAGAGCCTATCTCCCTCCATCACATGCTTTATTGTATGCTCTGTCTCACTGCACATGGTGGTTGCGGGTTCGATTCCTGCCGGGGCAAATTTCGGAAATGGCCTTTTCGTAATTTGCCCAGCTCTGAGTGTCACTGGGATCGCCCGCAGTCCATTGTACGGTATCCATAGTACAAGCGTAGCTTTGTTTGGGACCATACAGTTGGTGTGTCAGTCTGGCGATATACGAGCACCTTGGCTCATTTGAAACGTGTCAAGACGACCGCTGCTGGTAACACCTGTTGCATTATCTTCAAAAAGCTGCGCTAGTGTGGTTCGGGAGGAACTGGGTGCTGTAGCCTCTCTCCCTCCATCACCCACACTATCGTATGTTCCATCTCAGCTGCTGTTCTTCCCTACTGGTGCAGTTCGAATGGAAGTGATTATGATAGCTCGCCTCCCTCTAACACGCACAGTATCGTATGTTCTATCTCAGTTACTTACTCTGACGCGCGCCCTGGCTCGCTCGACCCGCTCCATGTCGCCAGCGATAGACACCTGGTTACTCTTCTCGACTGTACTGGTTCGGTTCGAATCCGGGAAGTGGATGTGGCAACCAGTCTCCTCCATCACGCGTTTGATTGTTAGACCACCCTGTAGAGGGATAGAGAGTAGGTACTGTTTAGTTTTATCTGTGCCTAGCGAAATGATTGAGCGAGCGTGAAAACGAAAACTTATGAAGCGTCAACAAAGAAATTTTAATAGAACGTCTTGAAACAAGCGCGAGCGAATGTTGCAGGTATGCCGAGTCAGTCTAATTGACGATTAACCAGGTTAATATGAGTAGGTATGTAATATGATAACTGGATCCGCCAGCGTAATGAGCTCTCCTAAGCAACGAGTAACCAAACGATCCAAGTCTGGACGGAGCTAACAGAAGTTAAGTTAAGGAACCAGCGATTATCAGCCTGTGTTAATTACGAAGCGAATCCTTATAATTTTTCGCTCCACAACTTTGATGGAATGCAATAATATTGTAAATAACCACAGAGTAAGGAATAACTGGAAATGGCATGCAAGTTGGATACACATCGTTCGTCATAAATGAATGGGTAGGTACAAGTACAAGACCGAATATCACCAATCAAATAAAACGCGTCAAAGTCGCTATAGTTGGGGTTATACCTACTAAGGCACAAAAAACCGCTGACAATTAGGTACCTATGAAGCAACTAGCTATACCCGAGTTGAATAGAGGGATAAAAAATGCCTCGACTAAATTTTATTAAATTAGCCTTAATGTTAACCGTAGCAAACAAACAAGACCCTTCTGTATCCTACTAATATTATAAATGTGAAAGTTAGTGAGTGTGGATGTATGTATGTTTGTTACTCCTTCACGCAAAAACTACTAGACGGATTTGGATGAAATTTGGAACACAGATAGTTTATAACCGGGATTAACATATAGGATACTTTTTATCCCGATAATCCCGAAATTTTTGTTACGTTAAATACTACGCGGACGAAGTCGGGGGGCACAGCTAGTTTATAATATTAGCATCAAGTATCTTACGTTGGGCGACTTCGAATTTTGTATATCAAATTAAACCTTAATATCGCCTTTCCACTTAATTCCTTTTTCTGTGTAACTCACCTTCCCAATGATATGCGAATGGTCGGTGTAGCTGACATCTATCTTCATCGTGACACGGTTATTCTGCAACCAACGTGCAATCAAATTAGTAGACTTGACTGAACAAACATACTTACTCTAATGACAATCATGAATTTCAATGCGACCCAGAAATTGAGAGGTCGTGACGTCATTGCCTCTTTACCTACAGAAGCTACAGGGTTAAGCTTCTATCGGCTAGGCCGTGATTTGGATGGGTGAGCGTTGCGAAAACAAGGGCGCAAAATATTTGCAGAGTCCTTGCTGATGCCAAGAGATATCATGGTCGAATAAAATATTGGTAGAAAGCTACTCTTGGGTAGGCTGATATTTCGATGGGTGATACTAGGTCATATTGGGGCTAACAAATAGGCCCAAGTGGGTACCAACTATCTACTCTTAGCGATGTATAAAGGTACTTACCCTGGTATCCAATAATTGTATTATCTTCTCACGCGCAAGCTTCACATCATCAGGTCGACCAGCGACTCTCACATGTGGGTCTAAGCAACACAACACAACATAAAAATCAACGAAATTCACATGTAAAACATTTTAAAACTTATAATCTCGGCGCACTTACCAAAACCGTGTAATAAGTCGACAAATTTATTGTTACGAATTTCCTTAATTATATCATACACTAAATCGTCACAAGTATCGTTAAAAACCATTTTTAATACATTCAAAATAATTTTAAATAATAATTTGATCGCTAAATAATGTTACTCCATAACGGTCGCGCGTACGAATAAAATAAAAATTTGATTAAATTTTGAACCCGCCAGACTGGCGCCGATACGCTAGTCAAATTGGCGCCAGACCGCAAATCAGTTACGTTCGCAAAATGTTTCGTTCAATTTTTAAAATTTGAAATAAACATGTGCGTTCAGTTTTATTTTTATAATAGCGGCTAGATATTATTTTATTGTATTTATTAGTATTATGCACAAAATTACACGACATATAATTTGATAGATTTTTTTGTTTTAAGTTATTAAGAAGTTACATATTTTATGTTAAAGTTAAGCATTTAATTAAGCCTTCTAAAATCTCTGAACTATTAGATTTTGTTCGCTGTTTTGTACGTTTTGTTTTAGTACAAGCTAAGCATAAGCTAAGAAATTTCTTGACCTACTTAATAGGTAGCTAGATGCTAACTTAAGTGATCGATAAACGTAGCGAATAATTAATGAATATTAAATAAGAGTACATACATACCAACTCCTACTACTAAAAAACAAATTAGATCGGTCCAAACGGTTCGAGAGAGAGCCAAAAAGATGAAACTTTTAGTTGTAGTTGCGTACGGGATTTCAAAAAAAGTCGTTAATACTGGTGCTAATTCTGTTGGCAAGAAATTACGACTAAACAAAAATTTTACATAACTAAAATATGGCCGTTTTTTTATGCATTACGACAAGGAAGAATAGGAAATTAAAATAAGATTAGCCAGTTTAGTTTTAATACGGACAGAATTAGCACCATTGGCTAGGCTAGGTAGCAATTATGATAACTAACCTTTTTTTGAACGAGCGCCAATTTTTAGACGAGCCGGCCAATTTATCAGAGTATTAGTTTCATTCATTATCTGGAAATAAGGACCTAAATTATATAATGATCAAAACAGGTCGTGTAATTAATTATCGATCAAGGGAAATTCTCACCCGATTAAAGAAAGTGTTAGCAGATTGCGATTCGTCCAAATTATCTGTGGAAATTAAAAAAAAAAAGTTAAAAGTTTAATAACACCACAGTAGTATTTAGAAGTCTGTGAATGACACCTATGACTTTCATTGTTTTTTTTTCTTACCTGCCAGCATTGCTTCCAAACGACGCCTGTCCACTCGAAATTTTTCCTGGTACACATCTTCACTGTTTAGTCCAAGGATTACTGCTAATTTCTGTATGTCTTCTGCTGACGTCACCGAGGTACTTGTTCCGCTTTCAGAAGCCTGCAATGAAGGAATGCGTTATTATTTATCCACATAGCTAGTCACAATATAATGATCAGGTTTTACTGGTAACCTAATTAGTAATGTAGGTAGGTATTATGTATTCTTGTTTTTCATTAAGTAAAGATGATATTTCAATTTCCAAAATGGCGACGAAACTGCCATTAATCGTTTTCCCCAGTATTTTTTATTTTACCTATCTTCCTTCGTATGGATTGAATTAATCAAATAGGTGAGTATAATAGTTACCCACTTACTTCACTTACTGTATCTGAATTTGATTTGAACTCCGATAAATGCGTTTTCACCGTTAAGAGATTCGTTGAAGCCATGGCGATTCACCAAAAATGAATATAATAGTTACTATTATAGTCAAATAACATTAATCAATCAATGAATAAATAAAATAAATAGTTTGATGTACATAATTATTGAAAACTTTATAAATTATAATGGAGATACCAGTACAACTTCACGTAACGCTTGACCGAGCCCGAGTAAAGCATTTATGGGGAAATTGAATGAGCGGTTATCATAGTATAAAATGTGGGTAGTTGAATAAAAATTACCTAACAGTTGAAATTTTCAAACGAATCTACCTGTAAGTGATAAAAAAAAAAAATGGCGCCAATGGCTATGGCCATGCTACGGTTAATGTACTTGAATTAGTAAATTACAGTACTGTCTATTTATAGAAAAATGTTAAGCAGTACTATGCAGATTGTTTATGGCTTGTCTCAAAAGTCATGCAATAACCACTGATCAGACCAATTAGACATTATTATTATTAAAATATTATTTATTTTATAAATATTAATTATTAGCCATAGTATAATGATAAGGTACGATGGGACTGACATGTGTTTTATATAAAAGTCCCCAAATTAAATGAAGAGAAAAAAATAATAAGGTAGCTCATCAAATGTCAAAATCACAAATCAGGTAGCAAATCACTTGATTGAAATGGGCCAGGTTTAAGCGAGGAAGAAGACTGATGGAACTATCAAGAGCCAATGTCAGCTCAACCGAATGTTGCGCCACACTGGTAGCAAAACAAAATTGTAGGGGACCTTATTTTAAATTGCCATTGGCGGTCGAGCTTTTGCATTGCATTACATTGGAGCAGAACAAAACCACGCTTGCGCAGGCGAAGCTACGGGAAAGCTGGAGTCATTTTGAACCAGTCAAGCAGAATCTAACCTGGGCTGCTACCGCTAGTGAACTTGGTACCGCCCGCCACCCGCTCACTGGCGCCGCCGCCGGCGCCGCCGCCCCGGCCGCCTACTTGGCGCCAACACGGTAATTTCTTTTCTTAAAAACTTCGAACCTGTATTTTTATTTGCGAGTATGGTTAAAAATAAAATAACATTATTAATAAACTGCTACACTTTTTATTGAAGGAAATAAGGTATAGGTTACCTTAAGTTTTTAAATAAGTTCCTAAAAGTAGGTACTTACCTAAAACAATAAAATAATAGTAGTTTCTTATTTTTTATATACATGGTATTATGTAAATGAAGACAAAACAGTAGTAGGCATTCATACATTTTAAGTTATGAATCTGATATTATGAATGAATTCATTTATAAAACGGAACGTTCGACAAATCAAACATTATTTTGAGCGCAAACCGCGTGAGGTCGCGCTAGTCGGGTTTCTGCGCTTGCCGGTGAAGGGTGTGTGTCTCTCTCGACTCTTGTATTCGTGTCATACTTAATTTAAATTTGGTATTTATT
Source organism: Notodonta ziczac (assembly GCA_918843915.1). Classification (NCBI taxonomy): domain Eukaryota; kingdom Metazoa; phylum Arthropoda; class Insecta; order Lepidoptera; family Notodontidae; genus Notodonta; species Notodonta ziczac. The sequence continues at coordinate 1,466,594 of OU974053.1, forward strand.
AATTAAAAATACCGTTAAATATTTTTAATTTATTTAGGAATACAGTGTAATAATTTATAAGTGTGTAAATTCTATGTTAAGTGTGTTTTAACGTTGAATTTATTTTAGTAGTGTGTATTAAATAATACGGTGAGTATCAAATAGATATATTTTATGTTACTGCATTCCACTCTCTAAATAAAACTTTTACTTGCATTCAGATGAAGTAAGGAGTTGTAAATAGGCACCGTTATGTCCTGTCAGGCTAAACAGCTGTTCCGTGGCCGAACGATCCAACAAATCCAACACGGCAACAGCATTACAAAAGCAATCCGCTGCGTTTTCATTTACGAAATGTAGGTATAAAGTACGATTATTGAGGAACCTATTTGTTAACAGCTTTTATATGACACGTGCATCACACCTATTACAATTACCTATTCATAGGTACTATAGGTAGGTACATCTTATTTTGTAAAACTTCTCTAATGTAATTTCTACGCTAAGGCAAAATTTGGTAATAATTTCGTTTTGAATATTACGGTGAGATAATTAGGTTATGGGATTTGTAGGGCTTTTTGTTGACTGACAGGTTGGTCTTGTTATCAGCAGCATCATCATGCCAAAATTATAAAAATAAATTGAATGCGAATTTGGTTGGTAACACTGTAGGTTTTTTGATCTGGATCCATAGGGTTGTCAGCTCATATTTAGTTTCCCACAATTGTTTTTTTTACAAGGGCGGAGATGATTATATTATGTAATTATTTATTTTTGGGTTATACGATAAAAATATTTATTTACTAAGAATTCTAAATTACTTTGTACAACGAATGTAATTTCGGAAGCAACATAGGTAGCTAGCGGGTGACAAGTAATAATTTATTATTTGCATTCGATTAGCATGCACGTTTGGTATTGAGACATTGTTCTGTACCATATGGGGACGTGGGCGTGGGTGGGTATACTACAGAATATTACTAAATTTCGAACACTTGCTGTGACCTGCAAATTTGCTAGCTCTAGGTACCTATGTAGATAGTACTTTATACTTTAATGATTGTAGTAATTCATAGGGTTCGAGGCTGATTCCAGAGAATAATTTTAAATCCATGATCTGTTGTCCAAATCCATGATGTGTCAATTGTTGTTTTGCCAGTTTCGGTTATGAACTATTTAAAAAAATCTACATAGGTACCTATAATAAGCTTTTAAATTAATATTTAGGTAGGTACTCTGTAGGTTTCTAGCGGTAGGTACTATTTACTGATGTTAAACAATAAAATTACTCCAAGTACTTATTATAGCTTCTTTTTTTGTTTTTAAATTTAAGATAAAAATTCAATGTCGTAAGAGCGGAAAGATAAGAATTTGCGGAAGAACATCCATAAGGAAGTGGCTAAATTGCGATAAGAAATGTTTGTTTTTATCATTGCTCTTACAATACAACGGCGATAAAACAAGGTACCTATGGCCGATTAATTTCGTTAGGTGAGATTAGGTACCTAGGCGTTTATACTTAATTTTTTAAGTACTTATATAGTTATCAAACTAAACTTTAGTAGTTTAGGTACCTACTTATTAAAATGAGAAAAGTGCATTACCTATGCGAATTATATAAAGAACGTAGACCGTCGTTATAACATTTTGAATTTAGTTACCTACTTATTGGTGTTACTGAATAGTTTCATCGTGCGTGATATACAGACAAGAATAATAAAATACGTAATATGATATGGCCTTGATCGTTGAGAACCGAAATAGATTGCGAAGCTGCGAATTTGTTACGCACTCGCTTCAGCAACACACGCTTCTGGCTCGACGCGTTGAAGGTGAACCATTGACACACCCCTTGCTGCGGAGTGCGGCTGGACGTCACTTATTAGCGCACTTATTTCCGGCTGTAAATAATTTCAGCAAACAGCAAAATAATTATGATAAATGTATTCACAAAACACTTAGGTAAATAATAATCTAAGTATGACAATCGTATATTTATTACGACTATAAGGAATTCACATGAAATATTAAGTAATAAGTAATTCGATGCATAAATCTATGAAATATTATAGGTATAACAGATTGAGTTGGTAATTGTTCCTACTTTATTGTGGATATTAAAGAACATAACACAATAATTGGCAGTAAAAAACGTAAATGCAATAATCTTTGGCATATGTAGAGTTCAGGTAAATAATTTATGAGTCTGTCTGTAATTCATTATGATTGCCAGCCAACCACTGGGGTCCGCAAAATCCATTTGTTCCGTGCAGTGCTAATTAAAGTGAGATTATTTTTCGCCAGTGGTCCGTAAAAGGCGATGACACGGTCCGTTACCGGCCGGCGCCAGTCGATCGCCGCAAACCCACGTTTAACTGTAAATGTTATAACCCTAACACGTTTAATTTCATACTTGACAGGGTAGTAATAAGTCTGGATCATTTAAATTTAATCCCAATTACAGTGCAAAATGGTTGTAATTCGAAGTGTTTCCAAGTTTTACGTCCTTTAAGCTTATGTTAAGCCCATAAAGAAACACTTGAGGCCCACTTTTAAGGTCGTTTAGTGGTAAGCGTCCCACTTTACGGATGACTCAATGATGCCTGCTATGCAAATTTACATAAGTATCTAGCGAGGAAAGGAAACTAGCCATTATTGACGCAATTAGTTACGTTGTCAAAGTTGAATATACTGTTGCCGTTTTTAATTCAAATAGATAATTTGCTGTACAGTTTACCTTATTTGTAAAGTAATTCATTAATTTGCATACTAGATAAAACTATCCTCTCTTCGATTAGTTACAAACAACTTACATAAATACCTATGTCCCGCATGGTATTAAAGTTTAGTGGAACACTGACATTTATCTGTTCAGTTTGGTATGCACACTTAATGTCATCTCTTCATTAGCGGTATTAATACACGCTTCGATATGTTCAACGCAAAAAAACTATGCAAATTTGGAACGGTCGGCCTCACTGTAAACCCGCATATACTATCGCAAATTACTTGCTGTCGTTTATTTAACTTTCTCGCCTCGACTGCCTACATGTCGTTTTCATTGAAGTGTGAAAAGACTAAGTATCTTATCTGGCTTGATGAGTGGCAAAAAACTGTATGGAAACTTATCTATTAGCGTGTCAGCGTCCGCGTCGTTTGATGAATAGGCCAAACAGTCAAATGGTGTACTGCGTAATGTTTATATTGAGGTTACTATGGCGTTTTTTTATATAAATAACAACGCATGAGACTGCTTATCTACTGAATGACAACATTATAATATAATGATAATTTTGGTCATGTTATAAAAAAATCACATCAGCTCCTGCTACGCATTTTGTAGTTTGAACAATAATTATAAATCCATGTTACCAATTTCACTAAATTTTTTTAGGAATTGGTTACTTTGATCATTTATTATTGCAGTTGTAGCGTTTATTCAGTGGGGCTTCTTTTTTTTGCAGATTCTATAGTCATTCCAAAAGCGCGCAACATGGCCAAAACAGAGAAGTCCTTTCCGAGAAACTTTACAGGTAAGACACGGTGATGGCAACTTGGCACGACCTATATGGTCAAAAGTTAGGTTTGGGCACCTCTTTTAATATTCATCGACGGCATTAAAAGGTTTCGAGTAGCTTTGTATTTTTTCAAATAAAAATTTACAGACATTGATAACGATCGCACGGTATTTTGTTCGCGTCTCACGTTTAAGTTGTTGAGTTGTCGTTAGGAGAATAGTTCTACCGGACATTCGGTTTTTGATAATCAAGATAATGGAATATCACGAAAATAAATTCCAGAATAGCTGAGTCACCTGGCAACACTTTATGGCGGCTGTGGTGACGTATGACATGACGCTCCCCTGCGTTTTTGCCGGTTTTGGCACACCGCCATCTTGAAAATAAACGCGCGAATCTACCATTATACACCATGTGCTTTATCGTGTTTCCGGTTGTTCAATTATGTCTGGGAGATATCGGAACAGCTGCTTGATTGAGTAAATTGCAGGTTAATTGTTTGCGATTAACTATTTTATTACTATTAAATAAATACAACGCCCACGTGTCTTAATTACCTTAATTGTCGACTTGCCTACTTTTGTTCCTTACAAAATTTTTAATTATTATTTAATAAATTTAATGCATGGTCGTTCTGTATGTAAGTAGTACTTATTGATTCTGTGAATTTTTACGAGGGGTGACAATGTATTCATAAAGAAATTAGGACAGGCAGCTGCAAATCCAAGCGTTCGAGTATTTGAATCTCTTTATTCATTAAGTATGATTTAAAAACTAAAATATATTTTATAATAGGTCACCTTAACAGGCGAACAACGTTTTTTAACAGCTGTAGGGAGATGTCCTGATAGTGTAGGGGACTGAATGAATAGAAAGCGCTCAATAGATAGGTTAGGTGACATTCTTATGTTAGCAATCTTTGCCTATCAATTTGATCTACATCCAATTCCAGGCCAATCTCAATTTTTTGTTCTTCTCTTGCTTTATTGATTAGGTACATAATTATCGTCTTCTTTCGCAATCTTCAAAAAGGCGAACGAGGCAGTAGGTATGCTGCTAATTAATGCTTAGCGTCGTCAATATATACCAGAACATTAATGACACGAGGAGCTAATAAGATTAGCGTTTTTGCAATAAACATGGAATGCACGAATAATTATGTGCATTTAATTAATCAATTCAATATACAGACAGTACCTAATTCACTTGTGTTTTATTCGAATATTTTTCTATGTCGTTGATACTGTTGCTATATTTTACAGCTAAAAACAAAAAACGTTTATGTAAAGTTAAGCCCATATTGACATCACAGAATCAACGATTTGATACGGACATTGCTGTCAAAGTTACGGTGTCCATGAAATATATTACCGTGGTATAATTTGTCCGACTAATGCAACGTTCATATATTATAAGTAAATGGCGTGAATAATTTAGAGTTGATGCGTTTTAATGCAAAAATATTTAAAATAATTATGGAACTGATCATTTTAAGCGAACTCTTAAGTATTGCGACGAATTTGAATTATCGTGCGCCAGTTTGTTATCTTAGCAACATGTTTCGAAATATCCTCATATATGTATGCTGTGCCGGCGCCAGAAATTGAGACATCAATATCGTTTTTATTTGAAATTGATTATGATTGAGCGAAATACTCAATTAACGTTTCTGTAATATCTCATAATGAAACGGTTCAATACGTAGAAAGCTATGGAAGACTCATTATAATTTCACGGCGGCGTCTCAATTGAGCTTGTCAAATTATAAATCATGTAAGTCCAAAGCTAGATATGTATCAGTAGGTCAGTTTGCATGATGTGCCAACTAGGTATGGCATTAATTGAAACAGATAAGAAAAAAATGGCGGGCGTCGAGCTGTCAAATTAATAACGGTTATTATTTTGCAATTTAGAGCTGTCAGGAAAGTTGATAAGCTTATCATGGAACCGGAATCCGTGAGTATAGGTATATATACCTTTCACCTTGATATTGTGAAGAATTTTAGACCAAATTATTATTTCAGGGGTCTGAGTCGATTAGGTTGCTATTGATGTATTAGGCTCTGAATTATAGCATACTTATATTTACTAGTGTCGATTTTGGGAGTAAAGTTTAGTAAAGAATGTTTAAAGTCAATAAATAATGTATAATGGTTCGAGATATGTAGATGTGAGCTGTTAGTTTTTACATCTCATTTTAGCGAATGTCTTAATGCATAAAACCAGATTTAAATAGATGAATCGTAATGAACGCATAAAATGTCAAGTAGCGATGCCGACTGCATCGTCATCTTAGCGCCCTCATGCAGGCGCCATGTTGTATAATTCATCCCAATGCCTCAGACTTTCTATTCATTAGATGCCTATCGTGTCTCCTTTAGTGTTACATCGGCTTATAAAAGGGGTTCATTACTCTAAGCTAGTCCAAAAACACGATCCACACAGTTTTCCTGGCATGTTTTCCTGTGCAAGGAATAACTTTAGGAATTTAGACGGATATGTAATAAGAGCTCGCAATTAAGTGCGTCAGTATTCAGTGGAACGAGTTCAAGGACTGGAAATGACAGACTGCGTATCATTTTCTGTTTTTTTGCGTGCGGCGAGACATCACAGTGTGCCAACAGCCAGAATTGAAGTATAATTGATTATAATAATCCCATCTCAATTAGGATTGGGTGAACGAAACGTTGACGTCATTGGAAAATTGGTTAATCAATAACGGAGGCTAAAATAAGACGCTGACATTGAGTAAAAAATGGAGGACTTTATCAACGTCTAAAAATAGGTACTGTAGGTAATACCCGAATGGAAGAAAATTTTAACTTGTTAAACATTGTTTAAAAGATTAAAACACATGCCATTTTAAGATCTTATCCATTGCTATACATATATTATTTTACAATAGAAATAAAAGTAATAATGTGCTGAATAAGATTACATTTTGGATTAGAAATCTAATGTTTAACGACTTGCACTTCATTGAACTAACTAAACCTTTTACTCAGGGTAATGCCTAAGTCATAAAAACCTTTGGTTTCTCTGTAATTACTGCGAGCTGATGGCGCCGCGCATGCGTGCTAATGGACTCGGAAGTTGGAATTAGCATATTTTATTTAAACGTGAGTTTAGCACCTGTCTTGAAACTCGCATTAAACATCGTCAAACATAGGAGTTGTAGTTGAACAGCCTGTTTCCCGTTATTTACTGCATTTAAAAATAGACAGGTGTAAGATCTAACCAGTTTGTGTTAAATAAAAAATATGGAGAATTACGTTAAATCTGATTTTATAACAGCGATGATGAATAATGAGCAAGCTTATTCGAAATACGTGATGTTTTCCGCTATGTTTCTTTCCATGACATACCAGACAAATGATGAATGTTTATAAATGTCCGTAATACAAATTGTAAATAGCGAATGGTCTACAATTCCGACCACTTGCAGTAAATACTAAATTAAATATGAATTACGATTATTTGTCGAACGGTGAAGCAAAGTGCATGCTAACGACGCTCGGCTAATTACGGTTTACATGTGAAGTAGCTAACGGCACCCAGTTACCACTGACGACCGACCACCTAATCGATCAGTGAAATTGAAAAAAATATCGAACCGTTTAGGAATATCCGAGAATATTCGAACTTTTTGGTGTCACTACACTTGTCACATAGGAGGTGGAGGTGTTGCCTACTCGTGAGTGACAGTGTCTACTATGGTAGGCAAATTGTAGTCGCCTGAAGGTTAACGGTGTATATTTAATAACTAGTATACTCCAAGACTCCAATCCTGTCTAGGATATTAAAAATAACGTGCTTTGAATATATTTTTACAATTCGTTCTTGTCATTTTGATCACGATTCTAATCTTTTGCGTCTGTAGTACGATGCCGTGTTTCTTAGAACTGAATTTCGGTTATCTTTTTATTTTTCGTTTCCGGGTATGTTATTTTGAATAAAGGAAACAACAGTGATGTTGATTGTAATTTACCTACATGGTTATTGGTAAAATACTAACAACCTCGCAGGATTATATTACCAACATTATAAACAACAGCTTTTGTTCTATGTAAATAAATAAAACTATAGCGTCTGGTTGAAATGTCAAAATAACAGCTTTTTACTAAATGCATATAATGAAAGTATACACGGTCTGTCAGTTGTCTGTTTGCTCCGGCTAATCTCCAAAACGGCTGGACTGATTTTGACGGGACTTCTACTAGCAGATAGCTAATCTTATCAGGACTTAGGTAGGCTACTTTTATTTTATCAAAGTGCCACGCGGCCGGAGCTAGTTTAACATAAAAATGTTCAGGCCTCGAGACGTGTGCAACTGTCAGACGTCTGCTGGGAATGTCTCCCGTTATTCCATTGAGTACGTCGCCCTACGCAAGTTAATTGCACAGGTGAAGTTGTTAACGGGACTCACTTTGCTTACAGTTTAAAGCTCTTTGTTTCTTAGGCCGGCAACTTTGTTACAGAGTGTTAGGTCTTGCGCAAATTGTGTTGCACGAGAATGCAACAAAGTTCGAGATTTGCCCGCAGAGAAAAATAAAACAAAACACCCTCCTCTCATTAAGTCTAGAATCGTGTGGATTTTATTGAGTTGTGTACCTATATTTTTATACCTATGCCATTTGGGAAGGACAAAGCTTAGATTTCAACATATTTTCATAATTTCAGCATTAATAGTTATTCGTTATTGATTATTGTTATTTAGTTAATTCATTAACCTACTTATTGAGTTTACACAGCAAAAAGCTTGTAATAACAATATAGAAATACCAATTATTCACCATACTACCTATTTTAGCGATAACAGACAGCGTTTAACTGCGATCACAACAAAGACTGCGTGTTCAAAGTTCAAACCTTTTTTCTGATTTTCAGATGTTTTTCAATTCACAATTTTTAACTTATGAAGGGTGTTTAAAAGCAGGAAAATCCCACCATTAAGGATAATGACGTGAATCAGAATCAATTGACGATTGGCACGGTGCCGGTGATGCGGCGGTCACGACTGGCTGCGTAAAGAATCGCGTCTGGTTGGATTTCGCGGAACAAACGTGCGATCACCTCCCTCGCCTCGGATTAAGCGACGCTTAGGTTTTACTTGTCTGTGGGCTGAGGAATATAATTTAGTTTACCTGCACCTACTTGATTTTTTTAGATAATTCTTTGTGTTAAGAAAAAAAAGGTTCGGCAATAGACTCCTTTATCTATGGTATGACAGCGCCTTTGTCAAGACGATGTGTGTATCCGGCGGTATATCCCAAGGAAGTTATGAATAGGTTCATGGGACCTATGCTTCTTTTTTAACTTTTTTATCAGTTTTACAAACAGTATAATAATAATTTTATTCAAGAAAATTTCCATATACGAAACCTCTGTGCAAGACAGCAGTTTATTTATTAAAAATAGTAAAATAAGTAGAAAATTTTGCAATGACGCTTGTCACAATCACCTTTTTCTTTTTTTTATATAATAAAAAAGACAAGGAAAACTTGTAAACTCTAGACAGTCGAGAAGAAGCAATCAATTTAGAAAAGTAACTAGGTATAACGAGTGTACCGCGAAGCTGTAAATAATGATTATTCAGCAGACCCGGATTTGGATTTGACACTTTTTCTACCTAACCTAATACCTCCTAAGAGTCCATAACAGAATACATCGTGGTATACGCGGCTAAGCAACAAAATTGAAAGTATTAATCTTCTATTATCAAATCACTACATAGTATAAAACAAAGTCTCTCCCTATGTATGCTTAGATCTTTAAAAGTACGCAACGGATTATGATGCGGTTTTTTAATAGATATATTGATTCAAGAGGAAGAATAGAATATATAATTTATATGTATGATACATGCATAATATAGTACAAAACTGATAATTTTAGAGGCGTGCGAAGCCGTGGCGGGTCGCTAGTAATAAATACAAGTTTTAGCCGCATGTGACATAATTATTTCACCTGATGAGGCAGGACTTGCTTTGCCAATGGGTTAGACGTTTTGGGAGTGTAACTAAGGGCCTTAGTACTTCACCTTTTATTATTCCAAATTGTTTGGTACCTACCAGTCTGCGAAACGAATGTGTTGTAGGATCCCGGATCTGTGTATAGGTACCTAATCAAAGCTATTATTTATTTATGAACGAGCATTATCTTTAAGTGTAATGTAGGTACCTACCCGGGAAGCCCAAGCTAAATCGCAGCAATCAAATTTTAAATTATGTTTTTTATTCGTTAAGGCAATATAATGTAACAATGTCGGCAAACAATTTCGTACCACCCGACTGATTTAAGCAGTTACCGTAGCCTATAGGTTCTTGCAATAGTACCAATAGCGGTATAAGGGAGAGGAGGAGTTGGGCGCATGTCAGATGCTGTATTTCGAGTGAGACTCAGTCACCGTACGAAACACAGCTAAAACATAGAGTAGGTACCTACTTATGTATGTTTTTTTTTCCTAAATCATAGGGAATATTTATTTTTCAAAAGTCCAAAGATTTAGCATGATTAAGATTGTTCGCTATTCCACATATTTTTGGCCTAGACCATCCACCACGCCCAAAAATCACACTGTAAACCGTAATATGGCCCAATTGATTATGCAAAATGTATCGCAATGAAAACTTGTAGGAATCGCTCGCGACTTCGGATTCATTAGATACCTGCTGTTTTATTTAGCAACTATTTGTTTTCGATCGTTCTTTCGTCACTGGCTCGTCGCATTTGTGAGATAGCTGTAGGTACAAAAAGTTGCACCGAGGAGGTACGCCACGACCGTAAAAGTTAATCAATTGAAATTGTACACTGTTGTTAACGTACTTAATTACGTATTTTTTTGGGTTCCGTAGTCCCTACGAGGATGACGAACGCTTGGCGCAGTGGTTCGAGCGTAGGCCGCCCGGCTCACTACACTGGGTGGTTGCGGGTTCGATTCCAGTCAGGGTAAATTTCGGAAATGGCCTTTTTGTAATTTGCCCTGGTCTGGGAGTCACTTTTACTATCAGAAATTCTGTTTGCGGGATTTTTAACATTTAAAGATATCAACAAAATTCTGCACTTCTTAAAGTTTTATGATAATCGACATACATTTTTTTTTAACTGACATCAGGACGTCTAACACCTCAGTCCCCCCGTGACCACGGTTGCTGTAAAGCAACCGAAACGTCGGGAACATAAAAAAGTAAATAAACGCGATATAATCCTTAAAAATAGTTTTATTTCAATGTGTAGTATTCGCGTGAATATAAGAAAACAATATACTAAATTAGTTAGCCAAAAATATCATTTCGTCATTGAAATGGCTACTACGGAACCCCACATTGTTCGTGCTACGACAAGCACTTGGCCAGTTTTTAAAAATAAAATATAATACGTAAAGACTAAATGTATTAACAACGTGAAATAAAAGTTCTGCCTTCCACGTTTCCGCCAACACTAGTGTCATTATTGTTTAAAATACAAAAAGCTATTTATTGTAATTACACAGGAATATTTGCTAGGTAGGTATTCGGTCTAGACTAGACGCCCATGTCATTGAGCACTGACTCTCGTCTGCAGTATGAGTTTTACGAGCGCGTGGGCGTTCGCGCTATTTTCGAAAATGTCAAATTACTTTACTTCACGTATCGACCGTGGCACACTTCTTTGTTTTCATTAATATTTTCGATATGCCAATGACTGTTGTGTTAAAAACAATGTCCTCGCCCCGTGAGCTGATGGTTAATCTAATTAAATGTTGTGTTATGCATTGTTGATCTATATTTGTACTTACCTATTTTCTTCCGGACAAATTTTATTTTTAAATATTACATAGCAATTTGCGGTCATGAAATGCAATGTAAGAATGGTGGTTACCCGTGTGTATGTGAGTTTAGAAGACCGTTAATTTTAACACCTTGATCGAAAAGAGGTTGCGAATACATAGGTAAGTATCTACCTATAATTTTTGCAAACTCATTTTATTTCCAAACGTTGTCATTACTGAAACAACATCCTACTAATATTGTAAATGTGAAAGTTTGTGTGTGTGGATGTATGTATGTATGTTTGTTACTCCTTCACGCAAAAACTACTGAACGGATTTGGATGAAATTTGGAACACAGATATAACCGGGATTAACATATAGGATACTTTTTATCCCGATAATCCCGAAATTTTTGTTACGTTAAATACTACGCGGACGAAGTCCGTGGGCACAGCTAGTTCAACATAATGCCGGATTAAGGTATAGGAACGCGACGATAGAGTAAATGTTTGGAGTGGGATCAGGATTATGGATACGTAACATTTTATGTGGTTACTTAGCCGAATAGCAAGCACAGTATAGCAATAATCTTTGTTAAATAAACACGAAACAAACGTCCATTGGTGGTTTTGTCGGAGACTTGTCATACGATAAATAGTCAAAGGTTTTTGTAGCCTGTAGAGTTTGTTCTAAGCTGCTGTTGAAAGTGGTATAATCACATCATTTAAAGACGCACGGGGTAGGGCTGGTTGCGAATTAGTGAAAGTGAACATTGGCTAGTGACGTCACATCGGCAACCTCGCCGGCCGTCGCCGTGGGCGGATGAAAGCGGTGAATGCGGTGAATTCATGCCTAAGTGGCCTATGCCGTTAAAAGCCAATTAATTTAGTGTCGATTTGTTTACAAGTTATGTCGGTGCTTTATTGCTTGTTTAGTGTGTAATGCGAATTTTAGTATACCTAGTTACCTAGGAGAATTTCTCTAATTATTTATATTCAGATAGATATTAAATGGAGGTTAATTAATTATGCGCAACACAAGTGCAAGTTTCAACCTTGCGAATAACTCGTGTACTGGCAGGTTAGTAAAAAAGGTTTTATTTGTTTTTTTCGGTACAGTGTATCCTTTATTTTATAGCTTTTTTTTTAATTCCCCAACTCTTGGGCGTGGGCTTCCTCCGTGGCGGGTATCAGGCCATAATACACCACGCTGCGCTGGCCCGGTGCGAGTTGGCGGATTTCACAAATCGTTTGAAAATTTGTTAAATATGCAAAGTTTTAGAATCTAAGACATGCAGGTTTCCATACTGTGTTTTCCTGAAAGTGGTAGCTTTCGAATATACCTACCATTGTATAATCAAATAGTTTTCGTAATTATTTGCAGAATTTTTACGACGCATTCAGTTCTCATTCTGAAACTAAGAATGTCGTAATAGTCTAGCGTTATTTCAGTTAACTGCGCCAAATCGCTTGCTCTTGTCATGTTGCCAATTTTTTATTTTTGTAAATTTCACGTCTTATCTTTAGTACAGAAAATTGCGAATTTCCCGATTTTTTTAAAACACGAGTTGTGTTATTGCCTCGCGGGTGTTTATTTTCGAGGACGTAAATAGGAAAAGCGCGTGTTGCAGCTTCTAACGGTCCGTTAATGTTTTGGTGAAATCGGCCCTTAGTGTCGTCGCCTATATCGGTGTCGGTGGCGATAACGACACAGTGTGGTTGCGTTTAGTACAAAATGTATGAGATTTTCTGTCCGACCATATCGTTCCGATATCGGGTCTGTGTCGTTTCCGGCCGGTGTGTAAAGGCCCTTAGCTTATTATTCTTCTTTACTTTTCTAATAAGTTGGAATCAGATTTGAAACTTACAGTATGGCTGCGTCTTCGTCAAGTCGAGACCAAAAACAATGTAGGTATACTTTGTCTCAAAGCGATTTAGATTTCGTATGTTGTTTAATGAACTGTTTGATGAACGTGAGGTGTTATCTTTTGAAGCGAAGCTTCTATACGGACGTTCGGAGCGCTCGGCGCACGGCCACTCTATCCGTGCTAAGCGTCAGACGTCAGTAGCGTTACATGTGTGTAGGTATACTGAGTGGCAGCTGCGGCGCCCTACGCTTTGTACTATAAAGCTTCGCTTCTTTCGGGCGTCCCTAATCGGCACTGTTTTTTTGGAAAGTAAGTATAGGTAGCTTCGGAAATTTATATATGGAAATTTTCCACGCTTTTTTTTGTACCTATATTTTGTTAGCTAAAAAAACATCGTTCGTCCTTGTGTCAGATTGACTTTATCACGGAGTTGCGTAATGATCCTGTATCATAATACCGACCGGTCGTATCTGGGTTGTCCGCGAATGCGTTAACCTCGCCATGCATATACATAATTCGGTTTAGATTGCTCGTCTGTCATTGACTTGATGGTGATTTGACTTAAGCTTTGTTTACAATTCAAAACGGTTGAGGTTTGGTTTGGTTGTCGTGATTCACAATACATATTTTTATGTATGTACTTATATTTTCAAAAGGGACTGCTAAAAAGATCCCTTTAATTATTTTTTTTACCAGTGCCAATGCCAGTTTCGTTTTCACTAGCGTTTAGAGAGAACTATTATTATTATCTTTGCAGTAATTATGACAAAAATGTATTGAAGTACCGAATATTTTGGTTTAGTAGTCTATAGCTAAGTGACACTTAGAAGAGGTCACACTTTCAAGAGCTCTTGATGAAAATGAGCACTATTACAGATAATCTGTGTTATCTTACAAAAAACTTACTATTGTTTGAAAGCTTGGCTGTGGATTGAGCAAAAGCGTTGGCTTGGCACAGAGATGCTCATGTTGGGATCACTACGCCATTAAACACGCTTCAAATTCAAATTCTTTATGTCAGACCTGCGTCCATAGTGTTAGAATACAAGATAAATTAAATAGTATTGGTAAAAGGCTACCTACCTTACAACTGGTATGGGTCGTTACCCAGTGACGCAGCAGAGTTGATCTTCTCAGTGGAAGCAGCATTCCGAACCGGTGGTAGAGTCTGACTATTCATAAATGCTTTGTTGGCTTACATGAATAAAAACAATTTTGAGTTTTGAGTTTGAGAGGCGTCCCACCGATCTGAGAACACGCTCAGTAGACTATTAGTAGCGGTGCGCAGGCGGCCTGCCATAGATGCGGTCCTCTTTCTTATTATGGCGTAGAAATTGTCAGTGTGAGCTTCATTTTATATGCCTATGTTTAAGTAAGAATGGCCAAAAGTAGATTAAACTAATTTGTCTAAGTGTTCACTACCTAATTAAACAACTAAAGTATACCTTTTATCATTGAAGTCCCCGGGGGTGAGTCGCGCATAAACATAGGTATTATTATTTGAATACCTATTATAAAAGAGGAAAACACCATTAAAATAAATAGGTTATTCACATGTCAATGACAGACGCCACGACAGACACACCTCTGCAGACCGGTTTATAATTGGGTTGGATAGATTAGATTAACGATCACAGTATAAAACCCGTTCCATAGGCGCCATGAGGTATTATTAGTTATTTCATTAACTATGAAAGTACTAGTAAGATTTTAAAACTTTGCCTACAGAATTTGGCAATTAAATTGGCTTTATCAATCAAATAATAAAAAGGTTAAAGGTGCTAACTATAATAATAATAATAATATAATAATAATAATATCTTTATTTCAGCCAAAAAAGCCATATCAATACAAAAGTATTAAAAGTAAATAATAAAATAAAATAAAATTAAATTAAGTATGTAGTTGTAAGATACTCGGTACTTGCCACGAAGCAAGTGAGGTCAAAAGTCACATTTACATTTTTTCACATTTACTTTCGATTCTCGTGCATATGCACAGATAGCCAGTATAATGTTCTAGTCGTTTCAAAATTATGTTTAGAGTGGTCTAGGTTAAATTATATTTGTATCTTAACTTTGTCTCTTTAAAAGAAAAAATGGAAACAAAGGTAGCCACGGCTATCATTATTCATTAGTAAGTAATTTAATCTGTAAGGGTCGTGGTCGTTAGCCCAGTGGCAATGGCTGGGGCTTTGTTCCGAAGGACGTGGGTTCCAATCCTGGTAACGAATTGCACCAATATTTAAAATTGATCACTTCCGTTCGTGCTTCGGAGGGCACGTTAAGCCGTCCGGGTTATCACAGTCTGTTACGCCATATCGGAGGTTTTCGGGCGACAAAATCTCCGACACCAGAGTCACCCACTACCTCAAATGATAATAAGAAGATAAATCAGTGTTAGTTCTTTACACACTCACAAAAATACACAATGCATTATATATGCCTATACACAGTTTAAATATAAATCAGTATTTTTATGATCGCATATTAATAACCTCGTTTTATTATTCATTATGAAATTTAAAACGGCGACAAACTTGTCATGTTAACAGCGAATTAATTCGGTTGATTTGCTAATCCGCGGCGGTGAAGGTTGTCTTATCGTGTAGGCTTTGCAACGATGTTTGTCCGTTAATTGGGGCTTATCTTAACAATGAAGTGCTTGTTAAATTATATACATCTTAAGCTTTATCACGTTTGTTTCGTATACACTTAATCATTGAACATCATAAAACACAAAAATCTTTTCTTTCTGAAAGTATTCTTTAGTGGATTAAACAGTAGAGATTATAAGATTGGAAGGGCATTTTTTGAAAACATGTGTAAGAAATCGGTTGTCCTTTCCTCATAATAGATGTAGTACGTGAAGCAGCAGTAGGTATGTCCTTAAGTATATAAAAAAATCCGTCTCAATTCCTTATCTCTTCTATAGGTCTATAAAATGACCTCTGTTAACTAATAACCTAATAACCTCTGTCTATGAAACATCTGTAAGAGATTAGAAAAGAAGACTGCCGCATTTTTACCAAGGACTCCTATATTATCTATTCTATCGCATTCTATACTAAGGAAATCTTCGTGACTAGGATATCCCAAAATGTTGATGGATACTATATCCTTAAATATTCTTAAGAGGTCCTTCGATTTAGGAGTCCTTGGCGAAAATAGGCACGACTCTCTGTACAACTATCGTTACTAAAATCATGAATGTGGTCATGAATAGTTTCTATCCATTCTATCCTTGGTTTGCACTGACTAAATCATAACATTATACTGAAACATATTGCTGTCTCTATTTTAAAACAAAATAAAACAGACAACATTATTTTGTGTGATTGTTTCGTTCAGTGCACACCAAGGGTTACAGTGATAGGTATATAACCATACTAGCTGAGACCGCGACTTTGTCCGCGTGGAGTTTAACTTAACAAACTTTCGTACCCTATTTTATCCCCTGGGGGGTAGAATGAATCAAAATCCTTTCTTAGCGGATGCCTACGTCATAACATCTACCTGCATGCCAAATTTCAGCCCGATCCGTCCAGTGTTTTGGGCTGTGCGTTGATAGATCACTATGCCAGTCAGTCAGTCACCTTTGAGTTATATATATTTAGATAACTAGACTCGTAACATTGCCTTAAAATAGATTTTCTCACAGCGATCGTATCAAGTTTACGCAATGCGATAGCTGACCAAATGTCCACGGAAACTAATCGGCGTGTTGACAAAAAACCGGATACGATCGGGTTACGAACGTTATTAGGAACGTGTGAAATTGGCGAATTGTATAAAAGAGTTAAAGATACTTGGATTCTACTTTGACGGTAGTTACAAAAGGAACAGGCCTTGTTTTATCTATTACTGTTATAAAGATAAGTCCTAAACTTTATATTCTTATATACTTTATGGTTAGGGCCTCTTCTACACATAATCCATCTTTAAAATAAGACTGGTTTGAAAGAAATGATAAATTCTGTTAATGTTAGTAGAGGACTACGGACTACTGATGGGAAAGAGAATACAAGAAAATTTAGGTTTGATAAAGACAGACAGCTGATGTAATGTACAACTTTTTGCTAGACAACCTTGCTATTTTGCAGGCTTCACAAAAAGTTGATTGAACACAGGAATAAAATTAATAGTCGTTGTTTCTTGGTAGCCAATCAGGTACGCAGCCGGCTGGGTCATTAAGATTTATGTTAGGAATTCTCCTTCGTATCAAATTTTCCTAATTTATGTTTTTTTTTTGTGGTTTATTCTATTAGAGTTTTAGTTGCTTATGGTTTTACCGAACGTTTATCTGTGGACATTCTCTCCAGCCATGGTCGATGACTTCATGTATTATCTGGGTCAACGTTAGTCACAATTTGCATAGAATACGCCGCTATGATAAGGAATGAATAAGCGAGAATTTAAGTAGGTACCAACTTGTAAGCACTTGATTCATGGAGATCTTTCAAAGTCCGATGTTTAGTGAATTACCTATAGGTACTTAGGTAGGTATACTTAAATATAGCAAGACTAACACACACCAAAAGTAGTTACCTATGACCCAAATTAAACAGCGCTTGACTATGGGTGCCGTAGAATTGGCCAGGTTTGGTTCCAGTGACACCGGCCAGATACATAGCAACCCTAACGCAAACAATAGGGCGAGTATTCACAGTCGACGGCAATTTTCCGATGTCGGAAACGACATCTACTATACTTCTTTTACAAATGAATTAGAACGATGGAAGCTGTCATTTCCGATACGGACAGGTATTTCCATCGAAATAATAAATACTTCTACTACGATGGGTTTTTCACATCATATAATTTACCTGCCAGTGTTTTATCACGATCCTCTCTTGTCCCAGGATGTCTGACATGCGTCCAAGTGCTGAACATCATGGTTCTCCTGGGCTTCATGCTGAACTACGCGCTTCGCGTGAATCTGACCATCGCCATCGTCGAGATGATATACGGAGATAACGACAACAGAACCAGTGCCGTCGCGAACATGACCTTGGGGCCACACAACGTGACGGAGGTAAGATCAGGACCTTATTACGTTAACTACTTAAAACGCAATAGAACAGTAAACGCTCCGCTCTGTTTTTCCGTAACCTACTAACCACCGCACCGGCTGACACGAGCTTCACGATTCAGTGTTAGCACTGAAAGCGGTCATTCACACGAAAAAATCAGCACCGATTTGTCTATACAGTTTTGACAGATTATGGCCATAAAGTGAAACGTATGGAAACTAACGATGTCGTCGTACTAACCGTGTGAATGATCGCATAGCCAAGTGATTCCACGCTTTGGGTACAAGATGAAAAGGTCGGACATCGTCCACAATTTTCGGATTTCAGGCGTTAATTTAATTTTCATCAAAGATTTATCACTTGCTAAACGGTGACGTGAGACATGGTATGCATATATAAAGGTATGCAAGATGGACAATGTAATACAAGTGCTTCATGCTTAGCCTTTATGGCGTACAAATTTAAAATATTGAATTTGTGAACAATTATATAACAATAAACGTTTTATGGTGGTGAAAAAGTTGTTGGGCTAGCGTGGTAAACCCCCCTCGCATTGAAGAGAAGTGTCCCGGTATAACGACAATAGTGTCGTCCCATACGACTATATCTATATCTATACAAATAAATAAAATTGGAGTGTCTGTTTGTAATATCAAAATAAGACCTTTTCACTAAATACATATGAAAGTACATACGACACCTATACAAAAACGCGATTTAATTTTTTTTTTGTCTGTCTGTCTGTGTGTTTGTTCCGGGTAATCTCCGAAACGGCTCAACCGATTTTGACGGGACTTTCACTGGCAGATAGCCAGAGTTGCAAAAAATCAGGAAAATTGAAATAAAAAGTGATTTTTTTGTTTTATTCATTTTAATCAATGATTTGATGATTAATTCATGATTTTTTTCATATGCTTTTACTATGATTTATTCATGTTTAAAACACTGATTTAAATCGTTTTTTTCGATTTTTATTAGCGGACATTGCGTGGATCGGAACGCATTCTACACAGATCGCGTCTTTGACATTGACACTTGACATCTCGATTGTGTGTTTCTTTCCTTCAGAACTTGTGATTGTACACAAAGTGTCAAAAACCTTTAAATTTAAAAGTGATTTTGTTATTTTTCTAAGCTATACAGCTTTATTTATTTTATAGACCTGTATTCTTTATTTCCTTATATCAACATGCATGACCTCTGCACCTTCTACCAAGAAAGAATACAATATTTGGAAGCACTACATTGAAGTTCCGAATGTGAGGCTGCTAAAATCTAGTAGAGTTAAATCCTTAATCCTTAATAATATTATAAATGCGAAAGTAACTCTGTCTGTCTGTCTGTCGCTCTTCCACGCTAAAACTACTGAACTGATTTAAATGAAATTTGATTAGCACAGATAGACTAGAGCCTGAGAAAGAACATAGGCTACTTTCTAATGCGAAAAGGGTTCTAAGGGGTTGAAAGGGGGGGATGAAAAGTTGTGTGGAAGTATCGTCATTTTTAGAGCTAGAAGCTTGTAACTTATTTTTTAGGCTGTTGATTGATCGCCATAAATAAATATGACATTTAAAGTTGAGGGTAAAAGTTTTACCCTCAAGGGTTTAAAATAACAATAGTGTTTAGGGGATGAAAGTCTGCATTAAATATAGCTCTCACAAACCTACCTACTTAAACACTGCAAATAGCTCATTAAAGTATTTATATGTATGTGTCTTATTTGTGAAATAATTAAAACTGCTACCATAGTGTTTTTGACTATTCCACGCGGATGAAGTGGCGGGCACAGCTAGTGCAAAATATGTAACAAGGAGGTCACAGAGCTAGTGGTAAGAATGAACACACATTATGCAAATTGCAAAAGTATTGAAAATAATATGATACGGCCACCACAATAACAGACAACTCAGGTGATTAAATAAGTGTGTTATATAAGAGCCTGTTTTAAAATCGTTGGCACAAAATATGGCGTCATGACAGTTTTTCCTTAGAACATCATGTCAATACGCTATATTTATTTGGTTGATAAGTGTTGATAAGTGTGATGATTCTGATGCATGCCCTTGATAATATAAAATATTTTAAATAATAAAATGTTTATTTTCTTCATGTACTAATAAAACAGCGTCATGTACATGACGCTGTTTTATTTGACTATCACGTACTGATTAAATCATGTTTAAAACGTTGTTTAAAACATTGATTTAAATCAGGAGGAAAAAATCAATGATTTTTTCCCAAAATGATTAAAACATGTTTTAAACAAGGTGATTAAAATCAAATGATTTTTTTGTAACAACCCTGCAGATAGCTGATGTTTTAAGGAGTATCTTAAGCTACTTTTATTTTAGAAAAACAAAATACAACAAATGGGTCCTGTTACGCAGGCTTAGAACGCGGGAGCGGGAGCGTTTAAGTTAAATTCCACGCGGACGAAGTCGCGGGCTCAGCTAGCATTTGATAAATTAATTGGAAACAAAATACCATGGGTGAAATGTGGGTAAACTATCACCTCTACCTAAGAGATGTGGGTTAAGTCAGTCACCTCTGCCTATCAGTTCGGGGAATAAAGCTTGGAGCCCCCGTGGGCGACTAATTCCTTGATCACACATACCGAGTAGATGGGGAGACACTGCTCTCGGCCGAGTGCTCGGTACATGTTAACGTCACCAAGCGTTCGGCCGAATAAAAGTGTGAGACTGTCACTCGGAACTTGTTTTATCTACTAGACTCGGTTTCCTTCCGACACTGCGCTTCCCCGCACAGATTCACCCATCCACTCGATACGTGTGATCAAGGCAAATGCAAGGTAACTTCCTGACAATCACGTGATTGTCAGGCAATTACCTTAATTATCTTGCCAAAAGAGCGCCTAAACATGTCTATAGGTGAAATCATCTTTGGTTCTTACCCTGTTCCTTGTCTCCAGCACCCAGGCCACATAGAGCAGACACGTTACCACTGGGACACAAAACAGAAGAACCACCTTCTCGGCTGCTTCTTCTGGGGCTATGTCCTGACAGAACTGCCGGGCGGCCGGCTCGCTGAAATCATTGGTGCCAGGTATGTTAATAAGTAAATAAACATCGCCAGACCGACACGCCAACTGTATGGTCCCAAAATAAGCAACGCTACAATAATGTACGGATTTAGCAAACAATCTTAGCATGTCTTTTAAAAGTAATTTGTCTTTCAAAATTATTAAAAAACGTTCTAATAACAATTTAACATAAGTATTAACATTTTTCAACTTAATACCATTTGGGAAACTAGTAATTCTATATTATAAACAGATAAGTATTTAAAAATTAAACATCAAAGGCTAACAAGATTGTTTACTAAATCCGCATCCTAAGGAAAAATACACTTTTCTATGGGTACCGTACAATGGACTGGGGGCGATCCCAGTGACACCGAGGCAAATTACGCAAGGCTATTTCCGAAATTAGCCTCCACGGGAATCTAACCCGTAACCACCTGCGTGCAGTGAGCCGAGCGACCTTCACTCAAACCACTGCGCCAAGTGGTCATCAATAACCGTCTAAAGTCACCGTTTAAATAAAACTATAGACATATTAAGTTGTAAATGCTCCCTTTTGAAGCGAAGCTTCTTTACGGACGTTCGGGGCGCTCGCTACCCGGGGACTAAAACGGCGAAAAGCGTAACGCATAACGCGTGACGCGTAACGCGTTACGCGTTAATATAATATATCTAATATCTACTGCAAAGCTTCGCTTCTTTCGGGCGTCCCTAGACGGCACTGTTTTTTTTCGTAATTAACTATTGGTAAGCACTTTCAAATGTGGGGTAAGGTGAAACGAATCGTAAAGAATACCATATTCGCAATCGACACGTAATCGCAATGTTTATCAGCCAGTCAGAGAATGCGAGAAAACAAATATAATATGCAAACGAATAAGTCAGAACTAGATCTAGTAATGTGGTACTGACGATCCCACACTTATAAAAAGTGATGACAATTCTTCATAACCACAACGATATCTTAAAATAACTCGTGAGAAAGTCACGTTTTAAGTCACCAAAACAGGGGTCCGAACATTTGGCTTGCTTGTGTGTGCATCTCAGCTCGGCCGATGTCGTATTCATTACTAATTTGCAAATAATAACGTCTATTGTGTCCGTTTTGACAACAAAAACTTGGCCCATGAATGGTAAACAACAAATTCCAACAATGATAGCCGCATTCATTGCTGGCAGCACCATGCATTACTATAGATAGTGGCGCTGGCGGTGAAGTAGTGAAATTAATAAAGTTTTAAAGTTTATTTCATTTTAAAACTGAAAGGCTTCAAAGGGCTTCCACCCAGGTCCGTTAAATTATCTTAAAAAATGCTTTAGGGGCGTGGCGGGGAGGGGGCCGGAAGGGTGCACAAAATACTTCGATCCCAGAGAGCGCTGACCGCTGGGAATTATTTACTTTTTGAATTTCGAATTCCAAAAGCGACCATGCGATTCTAATTTGCCGAGACCGGTCCTGTCATTTTGTTGAACGATTATTTCATTTTTTTCCTGGTCGGTTGCAACTTCTGAGGATTCGATTAATTTGCTCGTTCACCCGAATAATTTTTGCGCCGAACTTTCTAGACGCCATTAAAAAGAGGGTCAGGAAGTCAATTAGTCTGATTGTAGTGACAATTTTAGTCCTTGCCATCAATTTGAACCGTGATAATTACTCATAATAAAACGAATAGTGGACATCGAGTCTATGAATTAGAGCCACTTAAAACTGCTATGATTTCCTAATGTAACTATGATAAAACTAGCGCGCACTCACGCAGAATCTATTTTAGATGGTTTTACGGTTTTTATTATCTGCGTACCCGCCTCCGTAGACATTTAAAAATCCTGAGCTTGTTGTTTGTTACAGTTTGTTTTTATACAAAAGTAATGTATATATACTCGTATATTATTCATCTTGAGTCGTTAGCTAGAAGTAAATATAATAAATGATAATAATGCTGTACTTTACCTAGGTAAAGCTAATTTATTCGCAGAAAAAGCCTTGTACCAGAGTTTATAATTCTTCCCAACTTGTTTGCTAGTAAATAAGAGCATTAGATTTGTAGTATATTTCTGAAAAAATATGAACAATACCTATTGGATATATTGGGATACGATTAAATAAAAATCAATCAACTCAATTAAAATTATGGCATATTGAATTATACCGGTCAGTGCGCGCCCGAGGCTTGAAACTTATCAGGCTTACTACAAAACCAGTTGGTGACTAATTGTGTGAATAACACTATATTGAGGACGCCGAGATCAAGTTTAACGGGTTTCCTACTATTTTATTTTGATAGAAGTTAATATCAACGTGGTTTGTTTACGTGGGGTCGATTACTTTCAAGTAACATTGTATTGTAACATAATAATCCGCATGATCTGAAGATACATGCACATACCGAGAGAGCAACTATTCGCGAAGACTGAAAAAGGAGATGGGGCAGAAATGATTCACGCGGAACGTTCTCGACCAGAGACGCATGTCGCATGCGCATGAGTGGATTTATGAGTGGTGTCGTGTAACTGACTGTACCTGATCAATCGTGAAGTTCGCGTGCCGATATCTCAGCCAATGCGAACAGACGATGATTCGATTTTAACATGCTTTATCAAAAAGTGTACAGTCGGTTGCAGTTCTGCAAAACAAAAATATAACACCATAAAAAGACACAAGTTGGCGCACACATGCGAGCCGCAATGGTGAATGGCCTTCTTATCTTAACAGGAAATCTGTCAGCAAAGCAATGGGTAATTTAAACATTTGAATAAAAACGATAATATGCTGTCTGTCAAATGGTAGAATGGAATAGAATAACTCTCTATTGTACCTACATCAGAGTTTGAATTTTACATTTAGGAACATAAAACTTAACTTAACAAATCCCATTATTCAACGAAAATAACTCATCTTCATTTTGATTTGCCTTAGTCAATAATGACTTCTTTGCATCAGGCGGGTGTTCGGCTACAGCACACTTTTGGCTAGTGTCCTGACACTCCTGACTCCTGCCGCTGCTACCTTCGGTTTCGCATGGGTGGTAGCCGTTCGGGTGCTACTCGGCTTCCTTCTGGGAGCGACATGGCCAGCGATACTTCCAATGGCATCGAAATGGATCCCACCAATGGACAGATCCAAGTTTATGTCCAACATGATGGGTAAGTTAACCATAAAGCTTATAACTAGACACTTTAAAGTAGCAAGTAGCAATTTTTGACAGTCTGATGACATCATATTCAAGAGAGAAGATAAATAAGTCTTTGTGACGTATGCGCGGAATGTTGATTGGTAAAACATCCTCCATTGTAAACAAATTAAACAATATCTATGACGTATCTTTTACATAGCAGTCGTATAAACTAGGACTACTATATATATAGTTGCCTTGACCTCCCAGTTTCTGTATTTTTCTTCGTCAATCAGCAGCGGCGTGGCGTGATATCGCTGTACTACGTAAGGAGGGCTCGTTTGAGAACGACACGAATTGTTATCGCAAAGCCGCAAACATTTCGCAGTGATGCGTGCATTTGAAAGCGACAATATGGCGGCGGAGGCGCGCGCAGGCGTGGTCGCTGACGTCACGGCATCTGCGCCACACTATTGGCTGATATTAGTTGACCGCGCGTTTTAACCTTGCGCAACTGTTGCTGTGCTGGGGGTCGATCGCGCTAATTTTAAACGACATTACCAAAACAAAACCACAACCAAAAACGTTATGTTATGCACATTTCGTATCGCGCTATTTTTTTAACGGAAACGAATTAGCTTTATTTTGGAAGATACGTTTGTCAACGTATTGCGTTACTTTTTGACAGCGTTTAGAACCAAAAGCGTTACGTTGGAATCGGCTATTCCGCTGCCAAACGAACGTTTTTGAATTAGTTCGTGACGAGCAACTTTTCAAGTTATGTTTGGTGGATTATTGCAACTAAAATTTAAATTGATGTGTTTGTGTAATATATAAAAGCTTAAAATGCTCGAGATACGTCTTATCAAGATACAAAGTGCTTATGAGGTGGACGTAGCTGAAGGTAAAGCATCGGCCCGCACGCAGAATGGCTCAATAAGACGGTCATTGATTTCTAAATCGGAGTCAAAGCTTAGAAAGCGATATCGTCTTTCAACGGAGCTGTTTGCCGGGTTGGCGGAAGAATGCACTCCTCTTATACCTACCTGCCTCTCGTTCTGATGGTCTGGGTGAGGATACGAAGGTAAGCATTTGTGAAATGTACCTACAACCTATATTAGGTAGGTAATCATAACATTTTGTTGTTGTTTGGAATTGCCAGGGGTTCAGGGTTGTGTAGATGGCACCCATATCGCTATCACAACTCCAGCAGAACATTAAGGGGTATCATTCTCAGAATGTTTTAATAGATATTCACAAATCACACATCATAATGTGTAATTATTATTTATTTGTGACTATAATGATAATAAATTATAATGATTAGTGACTACAATGAAAATAAATATATAGGTTATGTTTTAATTGTATAATTTTATTTTGTAGATTTGCACACGAAGATTCGACGACCGCACCGGGGTGATATAACCTGCGTCGGCCGCGGCCGGGGTGGCGACTCACTGACGACGTCCTCCGTCCACGTTTTCTATAAAACCATAATAAAACACTATAAAAACACAAACACCACATTGTTTTTATCAACTTCAACTCTTACTTAATAGGTTCTGTGGAAGCATGATCACAATTTTCTACAATGTCATTTAGATCATCAAACACTGGACTTTCACTCGGAGATTAGAATTTTGGCCTATGGATTGGCTCAAAAACACAAAATAACAATAATTATTTATGCACTCACCTTAGAACTATTAATTATTTTACTTTTTCTTCTTCTCCAATAGGTATTTCGCCAGTGGCATTTAACATAACAAACAAATTTAGTACTTGAAAAGCAATTTTTTGGTTATCATAAAACGAAAACAGCTTATATTGTTTACATTTGACTGGATTTGTACCACAGATTAGAGATATTTGTACCATAGATTAGTGCTACCCACTTTACGAAATGCATAATCGACCATAAATTACAGAAGTATCGCCTAGTATTTACCTAATACACGGGTAAGCTCTAAACGTTTCACGTTTGGTTGTGGTTTGGTTTTACTTTGGTAACGTCAGCGATTTAAACGTTCAGAAAAATAGCGCGATACCATTTTTGACAGCGGCCAAACCAAATCTAAACCAAAACCAAATACGTTCCGTTCGAACGGTAAAACCTTTCAAAATTAGCGCGATCGGCCCCCTGCTGTTAACCAGTTCTGAGAATTGCGTTTTAGAATTATTTTTGAACGATACGTGTGGTCACGTGGTGGATATGGCGTAAGGTATAGTGGTCGTAGGTAAGGTTAGGAATGTCAGATCCGATGCTAGCTATCCCTGTTTAAATTAATGGCGAAAATAGCCTTCTTTACCCACATATATTATATCTTTAAAGATTAAATAAAACCTAAGTTTCATAACTTATTTATTTGTGACTATTGACCCTGTGTTGATAATATCTTGGTTGAACAAGATCATAATGTTATGAGGGCAAGCATTAATTTTAAATGAACTGGTGATTTGAAATGTCGATACATTTAATTGTATGTTTCTTTGTTTAAATTAAGTTCGCATTACGACATTTTTTCTAGATATTCTTCTGTGATACCCTTACATAATTTGGCTTGCCTAATTTTGGAAACGAGTTACGGACTTTTCTAAAAATACCAGTCCTTACCCAAAGCTCTGGCTAAAGCATTCCGTAGGTATACTCTAGATTAGATCTAGAGGACCATTATATTTTATCAGATTAACGATTCACGGACACAAACCTTGGGAAATACACCACAATGCATTTCCTACTTCACAGTAACATTTTATTTATTCAAAGCACTATTATTATACGGAACGAATCCATGTTCATAACAAACAATAAACATAATTATAATAAGTGCAATAACTAAAGTAATGTGCTTATGGACGCACTTTTCCTTATGTCTCAACATACTCAGCTCATTCTGTTTTTATCTAGGAAGTGTTGAGATTGTATTACTGTAATTGTGAATCAATCTATTACATTGTATTGTAACAAATGTTTATATTTCTCAATAATCTTTATGACTAACATCGAATTAACCTGGTTCTGCGTTGTTCAATATTAGCATTTTGCGCGGAAATATGTATACTACAAAGAAGTGAAAATTTGGTATGACTATCTAAATTAATGTTTTAGATTTTAGATGAAGTCAGGGCAACTACATAACTCTGTAAAAAAACTCGTGTCATTTTATAGGAAATGATTTTATTAATCCTACTAATATTATGTGTGGATGTATGTTTGTTACTCCTTCACGCAAAAACTACTGAACGGATTTGGATAAAATTTGGAACACAGATAGTTTATAACCGGGATTAACACATAGCATACTTTTTATCCGGATAATCCCGAAATTTTTGTTAAGTTAAATACTACGCGGACGAAGTCGGTGGGCATAGTAGTGTCATAAATTTGGCTAATCAGAATAAAGTTTTATAGTTAGGTATGTATGTATAGAACGTGAATCAACTCCTTATCATGTTTACGCCATTCAATCACAAGAGCTTCCTTTTACCGATAGCCAACAGTTTACGTATTGTTGCGTGTAAATGTAATGTAAATCAAAATAAATTTTGCGAGCATCTGTTTTATGTCGGAAATATACGGGTGACCTCTAGGTCACAACTTTACGAGGAGACAAACAGTGCATACATAAACTGGTACCTATTATTTGGAGGAAGACTGTCGCCGATACTGTGAGCACGATAATAGATACTTATTATTATCAGTAGGAAGTTCATAATTTTGATTAGCTGTATGTTAATTTAATTACACATTAAGTAAGTTCTTGCTAGACGTACTTTAAACATTAATTTCACGACATATTATATGTTATGATTTTTGTTGAAAATAAATTTGTTTTTGAAGATAAGGCTTATCCATGTCAAAATTCCAAATGACGGTTATAATATGGTCACCCTACAACTTCTTAACCGTGTTCGAAACAAAAGCGTTAATGGGTTAACGTTAAAAATAAAAGTGTAGCGGGACGTAGTGTCATTCGTGACATGCTTGCTAAACGATTCTGTGTCCCAATACTAATGTCACGGTACGTCATTTTAAAGAGAACATTCTCGAACACGTGGTTGTAGGTATGTACCTACTTATTAAATATTTGTCATAATGTCGTAGTAATCATAAATTGTTATCTGTCTTAAGCTATGGTATTATCTATGTCTATATAATTACCTTGCTTTTAGAAGAATTCCTATGTGATATTCAGGAAAAAAAAACAGAAATTTCTGTTAAAATTACAAATCAAAAGTGTGGCGCATCTTCGTCACTTGTTGTCAAGCTATTAATAAATGAAATGCAATCGGTTCATTACACGCCATTGTTCGTTATGGAGTTTAAAAGTTCAGCGAAACCACCCGTCGTATGTTTGTGGTACTTTATATTGATAGCATAAGGTTCAAATTAGATTAGTGCTACGTGCTGGTAAATAAACTTTGTAGTTATTCCAGTATTTCTTCGTCTCCTCATTCGAGTAATTC
Organism: Notodonta ziczac; assembly: GCA_918843915.1. Taxonomy (NCBI): domain Eukaryota; kingdom Metazoa; phylum Arthropoda; class Insecta; order Lepidoptera; family Notodontidae; genus Notodonta; species Notodonta ziczac. Next base: position 1,495,364 of record OU974053.1, read on the forward strand.
AACAGATACTATACCTATTAGTACTAGGGGGACGTATTAAAATAATTTCGGTACCTAAATCATGTGTTTGTCGGTTACTAATTTATAATTTGCATAATGTAGTCTGAAACTAATAAGTTACTAAAGAGGTACATAACAATTTAATAAATTACTTACTTTATGTAAGTCTTTCAATACAACCGTAATAACTTCGATTTATTTTAAATAGAACAATTATGTTACAAGTTTAAGACAATAAATTCACCAGCAAACACGTGTAAGTAATTCATCCACTAGCAAGCAGCAAGCGACGTCTTCCTCTTAGATACTTATGTCGGTCCATTATCACTAATCACTAGCATCCGACCAATAGCATGACGAGTGCTTGGCGCAGTGGTTCGAGCGTAGGCCGCTCGGCTCACTGCACATGGTGGTTGCGGGTTCGATTCCCGCCGGTGCAAAATTAGAAAATACCTTTTCGTAATTTGCGCAGGTCTGGGTGTCACTGGGATCGCCCCCAGTCCATTGTACGGTACCCATAGTACAAGCGTTGCTTAGTTTGGGGCCATACAGTTGGTATGTCAGTCTGGCGATATTTATTTATTAAGTACAATATTTATTTTATCCACCGCGACCCAGCGATAGTAAGGATTATCAATCGATTTATACCATGATAAATTGTAGTTTACTTGTGTCCTAATATACATTCAGTATCTTATTATAATAGCCTGTAACACAATTAATGGTAGACGCATTCTTGGACAAGCTATGGGATCTTCCAATAAACCTCTCCCAAAGTTTGAATAGCGAATTAAAGGAAAAGTACTCGTATGTATCAGGAAACTTGTTTGAATATTCGTTGTTCCGTTCATGTCTGTCATTGCCATAAAGTATTGATTGCCAATCATTTAATATGTAATGGCCAAGTCCAGTCACGCGGGGATGCCGCCCTTCGCACCGTCCTTTATCAATTGGGTCTAGGCATTTTCGAGGAAAACCACAGCATTTGCGGATAATTACTTATACATTATATTTACAGCTCCGACACCCTTGAACTTTTAATATTAATACCTGTTTACAATCTTGGCCGTTGCAAAATTGTGCCAACATGGCTTAGGATTCGCGCACACATTAACCGTAAGCCACCGTGATCGATACCTACTATTAAGAACTGGGAAATTCTGGGAATTCCATGAATACCCCAATCACGTGGTCACCCAACTTGGCTCTAATAGTAGGTATAATTCCTTACTCTCTATAAAGGTAAATATTAGAATTGGAATATTGGTATCCTAGAAAGGGATTGATATATAGGTACCTATTAAACTGCAGCTATAAATAAAGTCATAAAATTTGAGATTTGTAGGTCCTATTATGGGGAGAGTTTCAAATATATTTACTTAAGTGCCTACCTACTTTCACATTGAATTTATTGGCGGGATAAATAGTGTCAACAGGTAAATGCTCAATTTATTTGTTGTGAAGAAAATGATACTTACCTAATTACCTTTTGGTTTCATTACTGAATAGGTACGTCTACGTACCATTCGATAGCCGGAATTATTTCGTAAAGATTCCGCCGACCCCAGATTCACTGTTATCAGCGAACAAACGGTTAGTTGTTGTACCTAAGCGATGCGTTGACCTCCCGCGGAACTTTCCTAGCAAATGTGGGCTGTGACCGAGTCACACCCCTTTGATTGGATACTTTATAATTCAATATATCAATGTATTAGGGTAAAAAAATATTTGTAGAAAATTGTTGCTAACATACACATATTGATGCATACAGGGTGTAAGGGGCTTCGTATGATTTGATACCATGGATTCACATCATGATTTTGGACCCGCTGCAGTTGGAATATTCCGTAAATATTTTCATGAATAATGCTAAAAATTTTCAGCATAGTAAAATTGATTTTAGCATGAACTGCGCGTTCGAACGTATTGAGTACTAGCGGCCCGCCCCGGCTTCGCACGGGTACATTGCGGTTACATTATTCGAGTTTTAGTAAGGATCCCTAATTTTTTTGAAAATATATTATAGCCTATGTCACCCGGGGATAGTGTAGCTTCCCAACAGTGAATGAATTTTTCAAGTCGTTCAGTAGTTTCGGAGCCTATTCATTACAATCAAACAAACAAAGTTTTCCTCTTTATAATATTAGTTTGATTGATTATTTATTAATGTATGTAAAGTCACTGGAGATATATTTGTACAATGATGTCATGCTGAAATAAATTTTAAAATTCTGAACAAATGAGCATATTATATGAAAATATCGACGGCATATTCCAACTCTGGGGGGTTCAGAATCATGAGTTGAGATCCGTAGTATCAGTTTTCGTTACGATGCCCCTTACTCCCTGTATACCTATCTAGATGTAAACGAAAAGCTACCATAATGACATTGTGTAAATTCTGTATAATTTATTTCTATGATATAGTTATAGTAACGGTTAGTATGTCGTTAATCTATACAAATAAATACAATTGGAGTGTCTGTTTCTAATATCAAAATAACACCTTTTCACTAAATGCATATGAAAGTACATACGACACCTATAGCAAAAAAGCGATAAAAAAAAATTGTCTGTCTGTATGTTTGTTCCGGGTAATCTCCGAAACGGCTGGACCGATTTTGACGGGACTTTCACTGGAAGATAGCTGATGTTATAAGGAGTAACTTAGGCTACTTTAATTTTAGAAAAACAAAAAAAAACTAATGTGTCCTGTCGCGCGGGCCCAGAACGCGGGAGCGGGAGCGGTTAAGTTAAATTCCACGCGGACGAAGTCGCGGGCGCAGCTAGTTAATCAATAAAGTGTTCGCGGGTCACGACGATTCCTATTAATCTTTTCCGTGTTAATATTATACCTGTAGGTAAAGGAAGTATCGATGTCAATTATGAAACAGACACATAGGTAATTATGCACACCGATACGTAAGTAGGTATATTGATGCATAGGTATCAATATAATTTCCCTATACTTCCATTATTGTGCAGATTATAATGTGTAATTTCCACCAGTCGTGACCCGACAGCGGAACCATTGCCAAGGTCACCACTAAAGCCAGCCATTTTGTACTTAGTACTTAATTGTTTTACTGCCTTTCGATTGCTGGTCGTGTGAGGAAAAAATACCTACTAAACGTGCAATAGTATAGTATAGTATGCAGACTTTGTGTTTGTGTCGTTGCAAGGTTTTGACCTTAGATCGAAGGTACATAGGTACTTACATAATATGGCGAATTTTATGGCTATGTAAGGGAGGGGGATTGGTCATCCAGCTTTCTCATTATCACTCGTCGTTCGAAACGCAGTAAAGTATAATAGCTGCTTATTTGCCATAGCCAGCCCATAATCTATATATATATGTCGCCGCCAAATAGCTTAATTCGCCGTTCAATTAACAGCCTAGGCATTTAACTAAACAGCGCCGTTCAACTAACGGCCTGAATGATATTCAGCCGTATCGTCTATTAAAACATTTAATAAACTGGCTGGCTAATGCTTAGGCAACTGGTTGACATTTAAGTACTACAAAACTTTTTCAAAATACTACCCAAGCAGAACGACCTGGATGGGTTTAGGTTAGGGCTATTTTTTTTATGACCCCACAGAAACCCCCCCACCCGGCAAATAAATTCGGTGGATCTAAAAAAATCGTAAAAAATCTAAGTACCTAATAAAATTATTCCATCAAAGTTGTTTTTTTCCGACGCCATATTGACCAAAGAGAATATAGAATGTAGAGATATTGACAGTTTGGTGAGTTTCGGCGCTAGGTGGCAGAAAGTAGAACTAAATTGAAATGGACAGGCTAGGCAGGTAATTAAACGGCTAGGCAAGTAGTTAAACGTCATCGATCCAAGTCATTTGCCTAGCTGTTTGATCAAATGGCTGAATACCATTCAGGCCACTAGTTGAATAGCACCGTTTAGTTAAGTGCCTGGGCTGTTAATTGAACGGCGAATTAAGCTATTTGGCGGCGACATATATAACTCAAAGGTGACTGACTGACTGACTGACTGACATAGTGATCTATCAACGCACAGCCCAAACCACTGGACAGATCGGGCTGAAATTTGGCATGCAGGTAGATGTTATGACGTAGGCATCCGCTAAGAAAGGATTTTGATTAATTCTACCTCCAAGGGGATAAAATAGGGGATGAATAATCCCGAAATTTTTGTTAAGTTAAATTGCACGCGGAAGAAGTCGCGGGCACAGCTAGGTATGATATATGGGCTGTGAGAGTCATCAGAATGGCGACTCAAAATGAAGATTAGATACTTACTACGACGACCGCTTGGTGCAGTGGTTCGAGCATAGGCCGCTCGGCTCACTGCACATGGTGGTTGCGGTTTCGATTCCCGCCTAGGCATTCAGAAATGGCCTTTTCGTGATTTGCCCTGGTCTGGGTGTCACTAGGATCGCCCCCAGTCAATTGTACGGTACCCATAGTACAAGCGTTGCTTAGTTTGGGACCGTACAGTTGGTGTGTCCGGCGACGAGTCTGGCGACATTATTATCTTCAATCTTCAAGTCCGTATCTACGTATTCAATGCTGCACTTATTTAATAACCAGTCACCGAGTTCACACGCGGCTGGCTGCTGCCCCCCGGAACACATGTGACCGGAAGGAGATGATTGTATGATCTGTTGCAGCTTCGTCGCTGGGCGCCGCCCTCACCATGCCCATCTGCGGCTTCCTCATCGCGCACTTCGGCTGGGAGTCAGCTTTCTACTTCACTGGTGAGTGAGAAATACGCCGAATATAATGCTAGGTACTTACATTTGAGGACTGCTTAAGTAATTTTGTCGCGGTACAAAAACGAAAGATAACGTGTGGTGCGATCTTCATTTATTGAAAGGCGAATCGAAAATGGGTATACAGGGTGAATTTTTCAAGGGTATGTGGAGGGCCAAATTCGAAACTATAAGAAATAGAGAAAAATGCACGAAATACCTTTAAGACCGATTTTGACGGAACCCAAAATTGTACCATTCGGTTTTGGAAATTACATCTCCCTGGCCGGGAGTTAATGCAGTTGAATTGGAAAAAAAACACTTTCTGTATTATTGCACGCTTACATATATTAAATTAAATCCTGGGAAATATCATCAAACGGTAAACTAAAGGAAAACGCTTAGAAAATAAATTCACTCTGTAAAGAAAGTAATGACTTATGGCCAACTAATTACTCAAATTATGTTAGGTAGGTAAGTAAGTATATTGAGTAGGTTTACACTGTGTACAATTTAGTTCTGTATTTTCCCGCGGGACTTCTTATGTGAAATAAAAAATAAACTGTAATGATGATGATGATCACGCAATTTCATCAATTCCTCCATCACCAGGCATCATCGGCGTGATGTGGTCGGTGGCGTGGTTCGCCGTGGTCTACGATACTCCTGCGCAGCATCCGCGCATCTCGGAGACTGAACGAAACCATCTGATGAAGGCGCTGCCTCAGGACTCAAACAATAAGGGGGTGAGTTGCCTTAATTAATTTTACCTAATTAGCGATAAACTGAAAAATAGATAATATTTTGTTCGATATAACTTGTCATTTTTTAAAATAAATGGAAGAGAGAATCAGAACGTGTTTCATCTTTTAAAATGTAACGAACACGGGTTAGAAAAAAATAAATTTCAAAAATTGAATAGATAATTTTTTGCTTAAGATTCGTATTTAGCCATCCGTCAACATTTGAAGAAATCATCCTGTATACGACGTGTTGCGGATTAAGATATAAATTATTCATTAATAATCATGTTTCTTCATATAACAAAATCCCGCTACGACGGATACATTTCGCATAATCCATAGGCCAACGACAATGTATTACACTTGCGCACAATATGTTCAAGTATTACGTATGAATGGTTCGTTAGCGCACGAAACATGTGTGCAAACTTTAATTTTGCGGATCCCGCCAAAAAAAGACACCATATGGTGTATCTGTATACCTATCTCATATTTTAAGGGTGACCATAAATTATAGTATTATCGAGATTTGTGATGAATTGCATTAGGGTTGTCATATTATGTAGTTAATTAATTTGATTTTGGTTTCCTTCTTATTGTCCAAATGTCGCATGTTATGTCATGAAGTGAATGAAAATACGTATTTACTTTGAGCAATTGTGTAACGGATACGTCACAATGCGATACTTAAATAAGAATAATTATATTAGTTAATTAGGTACCTACTTACTGTGGATTTTCAATGAAATTAAATCAGCCCGTTCAATTAACCTAGTTTATATAAAGAAATTGCACTTAGGTCCCTATTAATCATCGAAATGTAAGTATTTATTTACCAATTATAATGTCTTGTTTCATTTGCCTAAATAAATAAATAAATAAATAAATAATTAAACCGGCGACATTTTATTCCGTCCGAAGTCCGCGCTTGTCGTTACGCAAATTAATACGCATTCCACTCATTACTGGAATACTCAATTATATTCAAATGAGACGAGCCTTGAGCTCATAAACCAATGATTTGTTGGGAGTTTTCGCGATGTTCCACGAATTGTAATGCCTTGTTGCCTTGGCCGTGCTGCCAAATGTGACACCCTTGATTTCACGGAACGAGGGTTAAGATAAGCCTTTTCCTCAATTTTCGAGGCTTTGGAGAACTCGGAAGAGCATTCATTATGTATTTGATTTCGAGATCATGGTTGTGAAGTGTAATATCATACTACCGGTACATTTTAATCCTTCGAAATAGAAGCAGGTAAAGTACAATGGATCAATAATTACTAGCTGTATTAATTATGTGACCATCAAGTAACGTGTAGGTGTAAAATGATATGCGCATACCTACATGATTTCCCCTCTGACATAAGATAAGCTTATGGAGGTACCGACTTAAGTAAGTAGATAAATTTTAGGTTTATGAACATAGTTAAAAAAAAATAAAAGTTTTGTTCAAATTAACATTAATATTATAAGTAAAACAATCTAGTATTATGGTTATTTATTATTCTGTGTTAACGCATTGCTCATCTCAAAACATAGACACCTACAAGTACAATGATTTTGACAACTGAATGAATTCTTTCCACTTCAATTATCAATGGCAAGTCAAGTCAAGTCACCGATGCGTGATTTCATTGTGTGGTTTCTCGTTTGGCTATTAAAACCTATCATTTTTGCACACGCCTCAACGTGTGGTCAACCACAAAATCTATCGAATGATGTAGGTAGGTCGACCATATGTTGTGAATAATGGAGACGTGTCCTGGATTTTTTGTGTACAGTCATGAGCAAACAAATGCCTACTTACTAACACTACACGCATAAATTGTCATTGTATAACTTGTTATTTATTTTAAATAAACAAAAGCAATCGTGGAGTCTTTTAATGAACGAGGCAAAATATAATGGAATAATGAGTGCTCTGCTGTAATCTCCTATTAAACTAATTACGGCCCGCACTGGCTAATTCCATGCCCACATTAAATTTTATTAGCGTCATTTTGATGGAACATTTTTTCAATGAGTATTCCAGTTAATGGCGTCGATTATCTAATTATCTCGGCTGGCGTGCTGGTACTATAAAAATTACACTTATTCTAAAAATAGCTTGCCTGTACTCGCAATTCTTTCAGTAAACCTGTAAATACATCTTCGAACAACATCATTACTTAAATAGACGAATGCATACCTAAAAGGAGTGTTCTTCTTAGAAATATGAAATACTTTGTCTAAATAAAATAAACCTAGTGTAACGAAAAGTCACATGATCGTATTACCCCTCCACTTGTCCAAACATTATCAGTGACATCACCAATGAACCAAGTTCAACGCGATATATAAATTTGAAACTTCGGCTACCAATCGACAAAGTTGCATTTTCATTGGAGTGACGTCTCCAGACATCTCTTGGTAAGCTGGTTATTGAAAACCACCTGCTTGTCTCCAGCACATGCCAGTTCCATGGAAGAGAATGCTGCTGTCACCACCGGTGTGGGCCATCATCATCACCCACGGCGCCTCTGTCTTCGGGTACTTCACTGTCGTCAACCAGCTGCCCAGTTACATCGAAAGCATTCTGCACTTCAATATCAAACACGTAAGTTTAGGCCGGTTTTCTTCTTACGCTGATCAACGCTTGTCAGTTTGAGTCGAGTGCTTTGTCGTACTATAAAGTGGTATTGAATAACTCTGACCGTTCAGCGCTGACGTTCAGTGTAAGTAGCAAACCAGACTTCGATTTAGTTGGCAACCTTTTTCCTAAAATAATTGAGATGTTTACCTCAATTTGACACTGTGCCTTCTGTGATCCAACTAGTGTGACCATACCTCTTGTGGTGGACTATCGGTGGCCTATGGGTTTGGTTTGTTAGATTAGTTTTAATGTTGAAAATGCTCGTCAAGTTAAAATGTCCATATCTAATGTGATGGATAAATAATAAATAAATATTTGAATATTTTATTTGGTTAGTTGGTCTTACCAAATTGGAAATATATTTTTGGAAAATTTAGAAGCGTAGCCATAAAAAAAACATGCTGACATAATGAGCTAACATTATGGTTTGAATAATAAGTCTGACAGAAGCGAATTTGCACACCGGTTACATCATAGTTCTTTTGTATTAAAGCAAACAGCCAAAGTCAATGCCAAATGTTGATAAATATTGGCAATGTCCTATACGGATTGAATATGACGTTTATAGATAGTCACAAAAAAGGAAATAATAATATATAAGCACTTAACAACATTAAGTAAACAGTCTAATAATAATATAGCTCCCTAGTCTTGAAAGCATACATTTTTCATCTTTATGTGTGAATGAAACAAAACTAGGTACTAGATAAGTATTGCAAAAAATATAATTAAATTACTCATCCCTGAAACCGGAAACGCTTGACATGATAAAGGATAAAAAATCTGAGTTCAACGTTCGTAATAATTCTTGAGACCTTCGTTTGTATAAAACCTACATTATCAGAAGTGTAACACTAAATAAAACCCTGCTAGTTAAGAAATACGGTTCATATTAAGGATTGAGTTAACTTGCTACGGGGCTCGGAATAACTTTTGCGTCGCGTGCTTACGATACGGTGACCATTCTGAGCGCAGAGAAAGGCGGACAGCGCTTATTTAACATTATCGAAGCTTGATTTTGCAACGTTCCAATTTTGAATTCCATAATTGGATTTTTTGTTTAATTTTATATTTTTATTTAGTATAAGTAACAAAGATACATAATAATGCAATGGTAAAAAATAAAAAGTATCTTTAAAAATTAAATATCTACTGAAACTTTACTTTGACTCACGTAGTACGTACCTACTTCGTTTTACGTATATTATGATTGTTTATTGCTCCACGTGTCGCGTGCTATGCACATCCTGCCATTAAAATTATACATTACTACTTAGAAATTTCATTGTTAACAATGACCGCGCGTGTAATAACGTTTACTGTTTATAGGGGTGTGACTTCAATCAAATCAAGTCAGAATTTGTTGCACTTATTTGATTTATTATAGTGAATTATGTATGAATAGAACATTAAATGAACAGAAATTATTCATAGAACCTACGGGGATTTACATATACATTTGAAACTTTATGGGATTACTTTGAACTGTACCTACATATTTCTTGTTTCATACAATTATTATTAAGATTCAGCATAGCCTAGCAATAAGGTAAACCGTTACTTATGTTCGGTTGGCTTTTATAAGTTTATGTCCAAGTTTACCAATGGGCTTTTACTGTCCTCATTCTCGGGTAGTCGTCGTATGATTCAAAGAGTCCTCTAAAGATAAATAATATTACCAATGATATTTTATCAATTGTTAGGTACATGATATTTGTTATAATAATGTGAAAATAGGTCATGGAAACCAATAAAATTCTAGTATTCAGCGAATTCACCAATCATAAGGCAATCACGTCACACACGTGAGCCCAATTTATTTTATTAATAAATTTGAATATTATTAACCGAATTAAAACTGGCTCAAGCTGGATTTGGTATATTTTTGTGAATGTTACGAATCTTAATAGTGTGATATTTTAAATAATAATTATTAGTGTGTAAAACTTAGAGATATACATATAAAACAATAACATTAATCGACGTGATTGCAGAACAGCTGCAACTATGAAATGTAGTTTGTATGTGTGTATGTCTGTGTAGCTTGGCTTTCATTTACATAGTGACTTTTTAGCGATTACACACCTGCCTTCATGCGGATATACAATGTTATGTACTGATTACAGTAAGTTACAAGAAAGGGGTTAATGATACTGTTATATTTTAAAATGCTCGAAGTCATATTAAGAACTTGTGCAAGATTATGATCGTATTTTGAACGTAGGTGTGCTCAATTGAAACAGCAAACTGGTAATGCAGCAGAACTTCAATTATACAAAATTCACCTTTTTATCAAGGCCGTGTCGATTCCATCTCGCTTGATAAGTTACAAACTTGCTGAGGATAAACAAGCAACACGCAACCAGCCACCCTATTGCATCAGCCGAAAAGTTGTCAACCTCAGGTTGGTTAAATAGCAGTACATCAGGCAGGTTGCCGCACCTCAATCGATGTGGCAAATGTTTGTTGACCATTACTAGCGGTAGCGAGTCCTCGTGCATAATCTAACGCACAAAACACTTAAATTGGTTTATTTAAAGGTGATTGTAGCAAAATGTCATTGCCAATGTAGTGAACAGCATAAAAGCCTCGGATTTTATTTATTTACAGTTCATTAATTGTGACCAAAATGTGGCTTGCACGAAAAAATACCAAAATCGCTATGTGAATTTACTTTAATCTTGGGTGGATTAGTGTCCATATCCCAACGTGTTTTTTTATTGGTACTTATATAATGTGTTAATGCAATAAAAAAAAATATATATTAACCTTATTTGTACCTCTTGTATCAAAATTTATTGCAATCCTTATGGTACTTTTTCTGGAATCTCTAGTTCTTTTAAATTGATCACGAAGATACATGATATGATTATAAGCAGACGTTCAGTTGATTCTTTTCAGGAAATCTAGTTTGTTACGCACAGAGAAAGAGAAATAAAAATAACAAGGTCCTTTCACTTAAAAGCGAACAGAGAAAGTTAAAAAGGAGAAATAACACTTTCTTTAATCTTTGTATGAGTATTATCTTCATAATGTGATTTATGTTTGGGAATATTACCTTCTATTATTTTTTAGACATGACAAACTATATCCATTCAAATGAAGCAACTAGGCAATGTCAATTTTAAGACAGTCATTAACAAAACAGATTGTAAAGATAATGAAAGCGATTCGTTTCATTTTCAAAGAATGCGTTTCGCCGCCTTCCTTCTAGGTACACATGAACCGAGAAACTCGTTTCGCAGTTTTGCTACGAGGCCGTCAGGGTATATATAAACGAATCGTGTCGATCGAGACTGTCCGAAAATTTCAAATAACATGGTTACCACAGCACCAAAAAGTTGCGTTTTTTTTCTACGCTCGTTTCTTCCATGATACCTTTATTAGCAGTCAGATCAGTTTTTTTTTCGTATTTTTGGTGCCACCACCGAATAATATATTCAACATGGCATGACACTCTGTTACTTATTTACGTTTTAAATTCCTTAACATTATTGTTAGCAGATAGATTCTAGATACTACCTATTTGGTACTTATATAATAATATGGTTGCTTTTTGGGTTCCAAGATCAAAATAACAGAGAGGTTTACCTATTACCTATTACACACCCCTTATTGTCCATTCCTTATTCCATGGAAATTACATAATAATGAAATGTAGGTTCCTATAAGTCATGCGATATTATTTGATTAAATATTATCTAGCAGGTAGTCGTAGATGCTTAGGTAGTTTATGATTGTTTTAGTCCTACTAATATTATAAATGTGAAAGTTTGTGAGTGTGGATGTATGTATGTATGTATGTATGTTTGTTACTCCTTCACGCAAAAACTACTGAACGGATTTGGATGAAATTTGGAACACAGATAGTTTATAACCGGGATTAACATATAGGATACTTTTTATCCCGATGATCCCGAAATTTTTGTTACGCTAAATACTACGCGGACGAAGTCCGTGGGCGCAGCTAGTATAGTATAATTGTTGAATACAGAAATAAACTTCACTAGTTAATAGCCAGCCTTGCTCCAATTAGCGACCATTTCCTCAAAGCTCTGAACGGCTTCCGCCATCTTTATTTATCTGTCCCTTGCAAGGGCATCCGTTTGGACACTTATCTTCGTGACGAAATATACTTAATAGTTATCTTAAGGTACTACTCTGCCTCCCCCGTGGGGAAACACAGATGGTGTAATATTTAAAAATCCAATGTTTTATTTATTACCAGGAAAACACTCCAACTGGATGGTTCCAAATTAAGCAACTCTTGAAGTACTACAGACTAGGGGCGATCCCACTGACACTGAAACATCCCAAATTTGTCCAAACGTTACAATATGAATATCAATTTTGAAGGTTCACGCTAAGCTAGAAGGCTGGTTGACAGAGTAGGTATCTCATGCAAGACATGATACACTTTATGAACATCAACGTCTCATGGAATCTATTTGACACATTTTTGGCTGCTTGCTTACCTAAAACCATTCATACTACATACTAGCTGTGCCCGCGACTTCGTCCGCGTGGAATTTAATTGACAAAGTTTCATACAAACTTTCATCCCCTATTTTATGCCCTTGGGGGTAGAATTAATCAAAGTCCTTTCTTTGCGGATGCCTACGTCATAACATCTACCTGCATGCCAAATTTCAGTCCGATCCGTCCAGTGGTTTGGGCTGTGCGTTGATAGATCACTATGTCAGTCAGTCAGTCAGTCAGTCAGTCACCTTTGAGTTATATATTTATACTACATATGACACCCTCCCTCTAACTAACCTCTTATTAATAAACGTGGATTAGCGGTTGCGTAGTTAGTAACTACTAGTTACCCATACTTTGTTTTCTTCTTTCGAATGTCAAAGTACTGATGATAGAAAGAGACAATTCGGTGTGTACGTATTCGCCCGCTAATCGACGTTAATTAATAAGGGGGCTAATGTGTTGCTTTCGTTATTATTTGAAATATTACACCTAGATGCACGGTATAATCAACATAACATTATAGGTGAACATTCTCAAGTGAACATTCTCAAGGGAACATTCTCCAAGTTATGAGTTCTGAGAAACTCCTTTGTGGCAATATCTAGCAGCAATCAGCTACTGCACGCGCAGTCGCACGGTCAGCATAGCGTATGTCTAAATATATATAACTCAAAGGTGACTGACTGACTGACTGACTGACTGACTGACATAGTGATCTATCAACGCACAGCCGAAACCACTGGACGGATCGGGCTGAAATTTGGCATGCAGGTAGATGTTATGACGTAGGCATCCGCTAAGAAAGGATTTTGATTAATTCTACCCCCAAGGGGATAAAATGAGGGATGAACAATCCCGAAATTTTTGTTAAGTTAAATTACACGCGGACGAACTCGCGGGCACAGGTGGTATTCTATAATCTTTTTTAACAACAATAAGTAGATACTTGTTCTAGTGTGAGGAAAGGGTAACAGACCCTTCTGTATGTCGTAAACACGAACGCTCGAACCACTACTCCAAGTGGTCGATAATAACTCAAACTCATTTTTTTTTTTATTCATGTAAGCCAACAAAGCATTTATGAATAGTCAGAATCTACTCGATTCGGAAAGCTGCTTCCACTGCGAAGATCCGGCAAGAAACTCAATGGTTACTCTTTTCAATGAACAAAAGATGGTGTAGATTCTCAGAAACAGCAACAGAATGTGAGCAGGCAACACCATTGTCACTAAATAAGTAAATAATAATCAAATCTCACTCAGATTTAGGTATTTCAATAATGTGAAAAAGCTAATTTAGTGGGGTGTGCATGTCGCCGCCAAATAGCTTAATTCGCCGTTCAATTAACAGCCTAGGCATTTAACTAAACAGCGCCGTTCAACTAACGGCCTGAATGATATTCAGCCATTTGATCAAACAGCTAGGCAAATGACTTGGATCGATGACGTTTAACTACTTGCCTAGCCGTTTAATTACCTGCCTAGCCTGTTCATTTCAATTTAGTTCTACTTTCTGCCACCTAGCGCCGAAACTCACCAAACTGTCAATATCTCTATATTCCATATTCTCTTTGGTCAATATGGCGTCGGAAAAAAACAACTTTGATGGTATAATTTTATTAGGTACATAGGTTTTTTAAGATTTTTTTTAGATCCACCGAATCTATTTGCCGGGTGGGGTTTCTGTGGGGTCATAAAAAAAATAACCCTAACCTAAACCCATCCATGTCGTTCTGCTTGGGTAGTATTTTGAAAAAGTTTTGTAGTACTTAAATGTCAACCAGTTGCCTAAGCATTAGCCAGCCAGTTTATTAAATGTTGTAATAGACGATACGGCTGAATATCATTCAGGCCGCGCCGTTAGTTGAACGGCGCCGTTTAGTTAAGTGCCTAGGCTGTTAATTGAACGGCGAATTAAGCTATTTGGCGGCGACATGCATACCTACTCACACTTTATAATGTACCTAGTTTGACTACTAAGCCATAAAAAACTAAAAAAAATACAATAAACAAGGTGAAACATAATGGGTACACTTTTTTTTTAAAACTTTGTAATTCTAAAACCATCAGCTTTGGAGGGAACTTGAAAAACAAAAGGTGTTATAGGAATACAGCTGTTGACCGATTTCACAAGTCTACAAAATCTTTAGTACTTCAACTGTCCCACAAAGCTGATAGTTTGAGATATACAAAGTTAAGTTGCAAAAAAAAATAGTATAACCTTTTTGTTTCACCTAGTAGTATTCAGTCCCATCTATTACCAAACCAAAATCCTTGGCGAACACTTAAAGGCAGAGAAATGAAGCTTTCGAAGTTCCATAGGTCTCATTATCACGAAGTTTTCATGGTGACTGAGGCAGGCTTTGCTTTTATTATATGTATTTCAATTTTCAACCAAGAAAATTCCTGGAGTGTTTATCTATAAAGAGCTTAAATGTTTAAGCTTAAATGTTAGCTAAGTATTTGATCTATCTTTAGACTGAAGAATGCAGTCCAAGCAAGTAGAGTTACTCGACCAACAGTTAGTACTTAGTAGCTGCATGTACGCACTTCACCTCTATAATGGAAGTAAAAAATAAATTGTTTATTGGTCTAGTCTGTGGTGGCAAAATGTTCTTGGAAAATGGCGCCGTGGCGCTCATTAAACTCTCTGTTTTATTATGAGTAATAAATAAAGAGTAAATGTTACTTAAGCTTTTAAGCAACACTTATTAAACATTCTCAAGATTCCCTAATCCATTTGCACAACATAGTTTTGCTAAACGCTGCGCAAATCGTAATCCATAAACCATTATAGCATAGGCAATTAATTGGCCAAGATTGTTCAATCGTCATTGACCTCCTCATGATTCAAGGTCTAATATCAGATGTGACATCGTGACCTCGCTAGCTAAGCGAAGGTCACTCTCATCGCTCGCTCCCACAAGTCACCTTGTCTATTAAACTGTCTGGCTGCGAACATTCCACATTTTATTATGTTTTATAAAGAGTAGATGAACTTTCATGCTTTGATATTTATAGTTTTCTATAAAATCAGCTAAGTATAATCTCTGTAACTTAGTATTGTTCGAATAGCCTTTGATAATAATGATAATAATAAATAATATCGCCAGACTGCCACACCAACTGTATGTTCCCAAACTAAGCAACGCTTGTACTATGGGTACGGTACAATGGACTGGGGCGATCCCAGTGACATCCACACCAGGGCAAATTAAGAAAAGGCCATTTCTGAAATTTACCCCTGCGGGAATCGAACCCGCAACCACCATGTGGATAGCATCATAGATAGTACTTAAAAACGTACTTAACAATTTTATGTGGTTAAAACTATGTAAGTCTCAATGTATTTTATGGGGAACGAACCTAGCGAAGGACACAAAATTGATATATTAACTACCTATATAACTAACACCTCCGAATCCAGTCAATTCAATAAATCAACAGACAATAAACAATTTATGACGTACCTTACAATTGAATGTCGACATAATACCAATTAGTTTATGACGTGGAATCGTTGTCAGTAATTTTCCTTCACTTTGTAGCCATATGAAAGCAAATAAAGGCCAGCAATGTCAATGATGCGGATGAGCTGTGGCGTTCCATAAACGTGTGGATTTCAGAGAATATCCTTCGTGGTAGACAGCTGACTCACAGGGCGGTGAACGCAGCGCGGGCGCAGCCGACCGCGCGAATTAAAACTTTATTGACAGGAGTTAACGTTACCGTCGAAACTAGTTAGGGTTAAAACGTAGTTGGGGATTGTGCTTCCGGCTCTGTCACTCTTCGTTCATAACGCAGCTATAATAGCCACTTACGGCCGTCGTCGTCTGTGAGAGCGTGATTCTACCACCGTCATGAATAGCAATTCTGGATCTTTGATAATTTATTTATTTATTTATTTATTTATTTGTACTCGGGCAACACAGGCCCATAGATATATACCTTATAAACTACACTACTATAATAAACAATTAGTTGTATGTATAGGTGGTACCTATGTTATTGATGAGCTTTTTGTGTAGATACCTACCTACCTATAAAAAATAATAGAATCATGACAGTAGGGATTCTAAATGAATGTAATATAAATAAAAAAATAAATTGAGCTAGGTGAATTAAGAATCATGTTTTTGTACTTGAAACATACGTAATTATGTAGCAGATAAGTTTGTAGGTAATTATCTATCAAAATAATAATGTTCCGTACCGACTGTAGGCACTTGCCTACTTTATAAAAAAAAATATTTTGCAAGGAACATGACAGGATCTTATATAGTGTCATCATGACGTAGCAGCATTCTGTGGTAGATCCACACGCACGGAGGTTAACGCTCCGGGGATATTATAAACTATAAATAACAAAACACACGTTTTAATCCTTATCTACTGAAAAACATAGTTCGCGGACATGATGGCTATCAGCGGAAGGCTGATTAAGTATATACTTAAGTAGAGTTTATAGGTACGCAGATACGATGGATAATTTATTGTTAGAGGTAGGTACTTAGATGTACCTATAAATGGCGCGATACAAACAATATTTTTTTTCCTATATTTAGATAATTTTTAATCCAATTTGGTTGTTTTGCTCGTGGTTCAGAGCGGGTACACATTGGGCGCTTTCAAACGCGCGCTTTGCTAACGCGCGTTTTGAGAACTAGAGTTTCAATTGATGTGTACACATGCAAGCGCGCGCTTCTGATCAAGCGCGCGTCAAACGCGCGCTGTCAGATTTTCGTTAGGACGCGAATAAAAGGAGAAATGGAGATCGAGCACTTCGATACAGATTTATTTATCGATGAAATCCAAAAGCGTCCAGCCATATGGGACATGGAAAGTCCTGATTATAAAAATAAAATCTTAAAAAAGCGTAATTGGGAGGAGATTGTTTTGAAATTTTCTGTGATTGTGAAGACAATTTGGAGAAGAAAAAACTGTTGAGTGGTCTATCTCGTAATATTGGGTGCACCCAATATTCTCTTTGCCTCTGCCGTCGTCTTTTATAGCGACGGTATAGGAGCCACACACAAGCAATCACCTCGACGCCCATTTCCGAACTAAGCCAGTAGTATGGACTTCTTGTTAAACGCTCGTAAAACGCCGTGCTAACGGCTAAGGCTGTGTATGTACGCTACCAACGCGCGTCGAACGCAACGCCGAGCGCCCAATGTGTATCCGCTCTCAGACACCGCCTGACACCACCTTCATTGTTTTTTTTATTCTATGGTCAATGCGGTGTTATCCTTGGCAGGTAAGGACAATCGACGGAAAGTTTCCGATGTCGGAAACGACATCTGCCATCCTTCTTTTACAAATGAATTAGAAGAAGGAAGGACTGCTCTTGTTTCCGACACGAAAACTCTCCGTTGATTGCGAATACCTCCCCTGTAGCACAGAATACGTCATTATTAGTAGGTACTAGATAGACCTATAGACCTACGTACCTGTACGTACAGAATAGTCATTCTACAAAGACACAACAAAATAAAAGCTACTCTCGGTACACGTGAATAAGATGCAAACTCGTCTGATTTGAGTGCCCTTAAGGGTAGTGGCACCATAACATAGATGTTTGGACCACTGCCTGTTTGAAGTGTAGGTACTTAATTTAGAATTTGTGTTCCCAGAACGGTCTCCTCTCGTCCCTGCCGTACCTGGGCAAGTACCTGTGCGCGCTGGCGTCGTCAGTGCTGGCCGACTCCCTGCGCCGCAGCGGGAAGCTCTCCACCACCGCCGCCAGGAAACTGTTCACCGGATTCGCTGTTGGATTGCCTGGTACGTTCAATTCACCTGCTGCTAAAAAAATAAATAAATAAAATTAAACATCGCTAGACTGACACACCATAGGTCCCAAACTAAGCAACCCAGGGTGTGATCCCAGTGACACGCAGGCCAGGGAAAATTTCGAAAAGTCCGTTTCCGAAATTTCCTCCAGCGGTAATCGAACCGCAACCACCATGTGCAGTAGGTGCACCAAGCGGCCTACGCCAGAACCACTGTGCCAAGCGGCCGTCAATTCAACTCCCTCCAATTCTCGACGATCCCCAGACTTCTTGTGGGAGAGGCCTGGGGTATGTGGGATTATTACCCACTAAAATCCCGCCCCCCTGCACCCCGCAGTGCGCGGGGAGCTGCGCCCGTCGCCGTCCTCCTCAGGATTGACGTCGCCAGTGGACGTACGGGGCTCATACTGGATTTCCTTGACTCACAGAGTACTTTGTTTATATAATAATATTATTATTAAAGCCTCGACTCGAGGGTAGATAGTCCGTTATTTTGGGTCTAAGTTGTTTTTTTATAATCAATATATTATTTGATAATTGTAGGTTCTTACGTAATAAATGTAAACCACTTGTATGGGTATATTTTGCAGTTTATTTCTAATTTGATTAATTGACTGATTAACTCTCAAATGAGGAATATATGTAGGTATGTAACTTTACAAAGTAATAAAACCACCAACGCCCAAGCCGGGGCGCCACCGTCGCGAAAGGGGCGGTCAGTGATACTCCAAGCCTAAAGCGCGCGCTTTTTAAAATACTTAAATGAAATATTTAGACTCGAATATTTTTTCGGTTTGATTTTTATAGCAAATTGATTTTTTTAGCAAATTGATTTGTCTTTATGCCTCTATGGAATACACGCCACTGGTGTATGACCTATATGCTCTATCGCCATTAAAATTAAAGTGATTTTCCCTTGCAGGTCTGCTAATGATAGCGCAGGCGTCTCTGGGAGGCGACCGGGTGTGGTCCATAGCCATCTTCACGTCCGCCCTGACCATCAACGGCGCCGTCACAGCGGGGTACCTCGGCAACGGGCTCGATATTGCACCTAACTTCAGTGGTACGTACAACTAAGCATGTATTTATTTATTTATTTATGTTCAGGCATCGCAGGCCCATAGATAAATACCTTATAAACTAACATACATACATTATTTATAATAAAACGAACACTATAACACTAAACTATTGGTGGTGCCGGCGGCAATCTCCCCCGAAAGCGCCTGTACACCACACCCATCGGCCAGTAGTCTTCCTGCATGAAAGTTGACAGCCTTTCCGTGGGGACCCTAACCACAAACGCCTTGAAACTAGCGTTGTGACTAGAGTCCAACGGCTGAACTCTCAATGAGACATTGCTCTTGACTCGGATGTACTCTGCAATGTCCCCCGCCTTGCTGGTATAGTGGAGGCGGGACAGGTAGACTGGGGTGGTCCGCACTGTTGCACGCAACAGGAGTTGGACCCATTTACGAGCGGCTTGCATGGGATTTGATGTGAAACATCTGTTAAAACACTTTGGCAGTAAAATCCGTCACGGAAAACGGCATGACGCTTTCCCATGCCGTTACGCCCCCTCTACCTCACCGCTCTCGACGCGCGCTCTGTGCGCGCGCATACTATACACTAACTTACGTAACATGGGCTACTTTTTATTTGTTTTAGCGACACCACGCGAGCGGAGCCGCGGGAAATAGTACTTTATATAGATATACTTATGTATTGGTTTTGTTCCAGGCACAATATTCGGCATGGCCAATACTCTGTCGTCATTCGGCGGCTGGCTGTCCACCTTCATGGTCGGAGAACTGACCAAAGACAACGTGAGTACCTCCTTACATACCATTACACTTTCTCACCCACTGCTGCCTACCGCTTCGGCGAATAGTCGATAGTATGGTAATAATAGTATTATTAATTCTCGACCAAGAACACGGTGGCGAGATGACTTACACAGCTTTGCGGGAAAGACGTGGCCGGAAATTGCCCTGAACAGAGCAGCGTGGAAGGTAAAAGGGGAGGCCTTTGCCCAGGAGTGGGACAGCATTACTGGCTAACAAAAAAATAAATAAATTCTAGCAACAAAATTACCATACTTCTATACAACTTTTCATCATCCCCTTCCAACTCTTTGTTCGCATTAAAAAGTAGCATATGTCCTTTCTCAGGCTGTAGACTATCTGTGTACCAAATTTTATTTAAATCGGTTTAGTAGCTTTGGCGTAAAAGCGCGACAGCTAGACAGGCAGAGTTACTTTGGCATTTACAATATTATTATTATTCTTTTTATTAGGAGCCTGTAGTGTCCCACTGCTGGGCAAAGGCCTCCCGTCCCTTCTTCCATTTGTCTCGGTCTGTTGCGGTCTGGGACCAATGTGCTTCGTATGGGTCGAGCTCATCCCGCCATCGTCTTTTGGGTCTGCCGCGTGGTCTGGTGTTGTGTTTATAATATTAGTAAGGATGTATTATGATTGTTTCAGAACACCCCCGAGCAATGGAAGCTGGTGTTCTACATCCTGGCCGGAACTTACATCACGGGAGCGCTGTGCTTTGTCAGCTTCGGGTCCGGCGAGCTGCAGCCCTGGAGCTCCCCGCCGCCCGCCGCCCCCCTCCGCCGGGAAGAGCAACCCCTCACCGAGGAGAAGGCGTGAGGAGGGAAGGCAGGAGCTGGTGGGGATAGTGGAGATGTGGCTCTTATTTGGTGATACACAAGGACTGTTTTCGCGCAACCCGATCCGGTAATACCTACATAATAACTTTTGTACAAAATTCGCAGTCAGAAATTCATCCTCAAAGTAAGTAGATACAGTCAACATCAAAAGTAGCTTGGTTTCTGAAAGTTCGAAAGAATCGCATCGTTTAATACGTCATAATAATTATTATGAAACCAGAAAGTCTTTGGAATGTACAATGATACTATATTTTGTATAGTGTTCGTATATTTTTAGAGAATTTCTGGTGTCATTAGGTAGTATGTTAAGATGTGTCTATCAATGTTATTATTTTCGACATTTCGTATATCAAGCTACTTTTGATATTGACTGTACCTAGGTATGCTGTGATTTTACCCTCTCTGACTTTATGCTAACAGTAGAACATTTTAATAGTAATAAAAATATATTATTGTAATTATACAAAAAACCTCCCGACTGTCTGACAGCAACAAAAGTTTTGTCATATTGAATGATTTGTTCAAAACAAATCGTAATATGACAAAATCGATTCTATAATCGAGATTTTGTTTCATGTTTTGTGAGTGACCTACACTAAACAATGAAATGACTCTATAGTTTAGTTGAATTTTGTTAATAATTTGTTATGCCCAGTAGAATATTCGCAGTTTTGTTGATACAAACTACAACAAAAAATTGGCCTTAATTCTGTTGGCGCACAAACTAAATTTGATTAAACGAAATTCACGACATTTCGTCCTTCAAATAATCGCAATATATCAGTTAAATTAAGTGCATGTCTAAACTTGAAAGTTACCACCAAATTTATTCTTAGTTTTATTTTTTTATTAAGTATGGACTAAAACTGCTAATATTCTATATAATTTATATAAATTAAAAAAAAAAACATACGAAAAAACCTTTCCAATTATTGGAGAATGTTTCCACAATCGGAAAGATTATTTCTTGTGTTCTGTTAAAAAAAATAATTATTAAAAAAAACTCTAAAAAAAGGCTGTTAATTGTTATTAATGTATAATGTGATGTATTTGTAACGTACCGGCGCGCCCACGGCATCGATCGGTGCCAGTTTGTGTCCCAATTACATGGCTACCTTACATAATTACTAAATAGATTGTAACAAATTATTTGGATGTCTGTAAGGCCTTACAAACTTATATTTTTACGTAGGCATGTACTGTTATGAAATTTTGTCCATAAACATTTTGAAGAAGATTCAATTGTCAAGTTTATAACAAAGTAAAAACCCCTAGTAAAAAAAAACAGTTTATCTTTGTCTGGATTTTAATCTAGTTCATATTTCAGACCAACAAATCCAGTTCACTGGCTCGTAGGTAACTTGCAAATATGTGCCCTTCCAACAGGCTAGGAACGATCATCAAAACTAAGCATATTAGTGACAGGCTGATAACTGTGATTAAAACTAATTGTATTAGTGGTTTATTCTTCGGATAGGTCATCAATTGGGGCCCAAACAGACACTACAAGGCAACTCGTTGTTTAGGAAACCCGACTCATCGTTAGTGCTAGTTTCAAGATATCTCCCGCGTGCGTTCGCGATGCGCAGGCGCGCGCGGATGACCGCGTAATATCATTCAAGATTTGGACAGATTATAAAGAACAATTAACTATAAGATAAGACCTATTCGTTTGACGACCGCTGGGCGCAGTGGTTCGAGCGTAGG
The DNA here is from genome assembly GCA_918843915.1 of Notodonta ziczac. Lineage (NCBI taxonomy): Eukaryota > Metazoa > Arthropoda > Insecta > Lepidoptera > Notodontidae > Notodonta > Notodonta ziczac. The sequence continues at coordinate 1,518,121 of OU974053.1, forward strand.
CCGCTCGGCTCACTGCATCGGTTGTGTTCGATTCCCGTCAGGGTAAATTTCGGAAATGGCCTTTATTTTCCCTGGTCTGGGTGTCACTGGGATCGCCCCCAGTCCATTGTACGGTACCCGGCGTTCCTTAGTTTGGGACTATACAGTTGGTTAGGTTAGGATGTAATTTTGTTGCAGAATGATAATGCCAGGTTCGCCGTAATACCCGATTTTACTTAAGTAACACTGATGTTCTTGCAATTTTAGAGAAAACACTAAACAATCCCGAATCTCGAGAAACATTTCTATTACCCATGGCAATAACGTCGATTCTGGGCTTAAGTCCGAATTTGCAACTTTCCCTAAATTATTATATGTCCAAAAATTATATTACTAAAAATGTTTGCTGAAGTTAGTTCACTTTAGTTTAGTACGCCCCACAGAATTAGTACCAATTGTGTCCCTCTGTAATAGTGTTACCATATTCACGACGTGAATCGTACATTTTTGTTTTATTTAAATGAATAATTGTTATGTTGATAATTTGTAATCTGTCCATATGCGAATGATTTTACGCAAATTATTTAAATTAATTTTGTTGGCCTCAACGCTTTTGGTAATGCAAGCACATTATAGCGGCATTAGAAAGGTCACCATTGAGATATGATGATGAAACGTAGACTAAATAAATTAAATAATAAATATTACTGTCAGAAAATAATTGGACTGGCTGACCCAAACAAAGTCACTCACATTTAATTTAAATATATTAAATATTTAATTATAAAAAAATAATTAAAATACATCCGTTTGATATTTAAATAATTATGTATTGAAAATTCGTCCATATGACTGAAAGCTCAGAGTCTACATTTCATGTGGTTGTGGTTATGTGAATCGCACGTGTACACAGTATGCTTAGGCTGTATCGACGCTATATAAGCTTACCAAATTGTACTGATAGTTTAGTAAGTGTTAGTAACGGATCATGGATCCGGGGACCAAACTAGAGGACAACAAAATCTCGAATGTGTTTATGGTTGAGCAATAAATTTTAAGCAAGCATCACAATTCACAATATAGTTAGCCCAATTAGTAGAGTATCTTATGACACACAAAGAGAATACAATACTACGTATGACACATCGCATATCTGTCAAAATGTACAAATGTCAAATAAAATAATGCAATATTTAAAAGGATCTAGAGACCTCCATTTTGGTTTTTCAAAATGGACGGTCACTTTTTCGTATTTTATTGTTATTAATTGTGTTTGTTGTTGCTATTCATTACTCGACATTGGCAGAATCATATTGGGCTTGACCCAATTGTAAGAGGCAATTTATATCTATATATAAATAAATAAAATAAAAGGTTCTTAAAAAAATATTGCATTGCTACATTGACATTTAGTGATAATATGTCAAAAGCTTAGTTACTTTTTGGGTAGACTACCTAGAGTTGATTATTAGGATTACATTCATTAGAATTTTTTCTATTAAATTAGTGAACAATAAATCTATAGGTTATAACGAATGTATTTAAATTGCTTTACTATAGACACATCGAGCGAATGATTTCTTGATTAATTTACAATAACTAAATATATCTTATTAAGTGTCTTATTTATTTTTTCTACGCCGATTGTTTAGGAAAATTCAGAGCCATTTTAGCTTACCAGTGGGGCGAGGTGGGTTCACGTCCGCTTCGCCCGTCCCGCGACCATAGACAAGTCTCGTTACTTTACCGTAAGACATAGATATTAAGACTGGGGCTCGACCACTGGCGGTGGGAGTGTGAACTATTTATTACCATGTTGTTAATAAAATTTGATTGCTTTCAATGATAATTATTCGTATAGATATGTGCTTCACTTATTTTATTTTTTGTGGCGGAATACCCACTCGTGTAAAAACTTACAACTAAAGTTGGAGTAAAAACTAAAAATCTTTATTCTATTATTATTATCTTACTTTATATGAGTTTCCTAAGTGTCATACTAACAACTTTTTTCTGTGTTGGAAACTTCTAAAATCAGAGTAATAAAAAAGATTTCCGAAGTTCCGAAAAAAGCCGCAATATGGCTGACCTCAAGTTTGTTGCTATTTATATTTAGCTATAGTTCGCAACGCCCACACGCCCTGGGGCCAGCCCCACTGGCCATGTTCGCACTTAGCTTTATTACAAGGGACAATGCATTGTTGTTTTGTGCATTTCAACAGCTGTGATAAAGAGGTTTGTCTATGGCGTCTATTGTCGCTAGTATCTTAACGTTACGTTCTCGAAATTGCAATTAGAACTCACGCACTTTTGGGCATTTATCTAAACTGCGAAATGTACTTTAAGTAGTCGAAATAAAACATAAATTCGCTTGTAGCGTTAATGGTGGTTTGCCCAAAATGTGCGCGAGCCTTTAGGGTCAACTCAGACTTCGTGGAGAACTAGGTAGGTAGGTACTTATCTGACCATTTTCCCATGACAGTTAAATATCGTCCTTATCACATTGTAATAAAGTTGCAAATAGGTACCTAGTATGTAATAGATATTTTACTAGACTGGTCTCCGGGGAGACATTTTATTTGCAACTTTATTTGAATTTGTTAAAGACGATATTTGACTGTCAGTGGAAAACAATAATAGTTATAGCCTTGTCTTAGTTGATCCATAGTGCTAATTTTGTTGGCTATCAATAACGATTGAGCTTTAGCAAAACTAAAAATATATCTGTCTTGCTCACACATTACGAGCGCGAGAAAGACAGAAATATATTTAGTTTAGCCAGGACTGCCAGGTTTAGTTTACGTCCTGACATAATTAGCAGTAATGTTAGTTACACGAATACGAACCTTTTGACGGCTATATGTAGTTCCTAAATTACGATCAGTATTTAGTAACGATTTTTTTTGTTTTGTTTTTGTCCATAATTAAAGCAAGAATAGACGGACTATACTTATTAACTTCCGATATGAAAAATAACAGCAATGAGCAGTTAAATCAAAAGTCCCAAACACATTTTATTTAGCTGTAGACACCCTAGAAATTTTAATAAATTTACAAACCTTTATTCAGAACAAGCGTGGTTTGGAACGTTACTTGTAAAAGTTCCAAAAATAATCATCAAACAAAAATACTTAACTAGTTTTTGTCGTAGATATCATAGCGTTACTAAGTATAGTTTTTTGTGTCCGCTTTTTACATTTCAATACAAGTTTTAAGTAATATTACTGTGAATATAACCAGTACCGGATTAAGCAAGCGCGGGGCCCGTAGCAAATGATTTCAAAGAGCCCTTGATCTACTATAGGTTCTTAAGTATAAAGTGGTAAAAAAACAAATCAATAGTCTATACGTTTATTTGCCGTTTATAGTTTACAATTTTGTGGGCATTTAGTAAATTACCATTGGCGCTGTTAAGCTCTGGACAAGTACAAAAAGCCAGAGATGAGATTTTCTGGCAATATAGAATAATTTTGATAAGAAATTAACATATGCGGGGCCCCCTTTCGCGCGGGGCCCGTAGCAATTGCTACTCTTGCTATATGGTTAATCCGGCACTGAATATAACTAACATTGGTCCGTCTATTCTTTGGTTCCACAGACAAGAGCATCTTCCAACGATTGCAGGGTAAATAAGTCCACAGAGTACACAATAATAATTACTAACATAAGTCATAATAGATTATTGTCTGTGGAAGCTTATACAGTATAATATCTAATAAGTATTATACGCAAATTGTGTATTGAAAAAAACCTACTTTTAAGCTGAATTGTCTAACTCTGTTAGAAATCATCTACGAATGTAGCCTCAATTTTAAATTAACTATTAAGTTATATGAAATGCTTAAAATGTTGTTAACAAGCACGCACTTGATTCCATATTGCTATCTTTGTTACACCTTCAATGTATGAGAAGGATAACAACAGTTTAGTCAACTACACTAGTGATTTAGAAAATTGACTCATATATTTTTGTTCAAAATTAGGCTAAAGCTTTCAGTGGTAATTTTATCACTGTTATTAAGGTACTACTAGGTATCCTACGTATCAGATTGTCGGCACGCACGCACCGCACGCAATGGAATTCAATTGATTTGTATAGCTACTTCTTTATTTGATGTGAAACATCTATTCGCGCAATTTGGCAGTAAAATCGACTAGGGTGCCGTCACGGCCAACGGCATGACGCTCTCTCATGCCGTCACGGGCCGCTTTATGCCACCGCTCACAACGCCTTGTTTGCACGCGCGCATACACTAGACATGTTTCATATCTGCCGGGCGTCCTGTGACGGACAACCTTGTTTTATATCTTCGTCGCGTTGAAAGAAGCAAATGCGCAGAATCTGTTGCGTGCGGTGCGCGCGTTCCGACAGGTTTACGCGTACTAGCCCTATTCTTAAACAGGGAACTGACGCATCTACCTTACCATCAACAAAAGTGTTTATTAAATAAACATTTTTTAATTTATATCTTAGCTAACTATAAAGTAAGTAATCTATTTTATAATGCTTTCGTAATGGATATTTTTAATAAAAAAATATCTTTAAGTGTTTATTTAAGATTTAGTTTAGTGACGTATCACACTTATTTAAGGTTGTAATGGAACAAAATATACATGTTTATACAATTGTCTCGAGTAGATTCATGCAAATATGTACCTTAGTACGATTGCGTGCGTTTCATAATTCGCTGGCCGATGAATTATAGCCATAACGTAATGATTAACTAAACAGTAATTAGATGTGATGCTCATGCACTTATGTGTGGTTAATGAAATAGTACATTGTTACATGAGTGGTGAAAGTTACTTATTTTGTCCCGAGACGGGGTTTGGCGCCCGAGCGTAGCGAGGGCGCTAATAGTTCGAGGGACAAAATAAATCTTTCACCCGAGGTAAACACTGTGCTTTTCATTACAAATACAAGGAAAATAAAAATAAAAACAGGAATTGGCTAAAGAAATAATACAAGGAAGTATAAACAATACTCTACAACTCGAAAAAAAAAATCGGATTGCCGCCTATTTTGTTTTTTTTTTCGTTGGCCGGCCAACTTCATTATTTAGCCATTATTTTTCATTTTCATCTTTAAATATTTTGCCCAAATCTATGTTATTTTAAAGAAATTGTTGAAACTTAATTATAATAAAAAAAAAATAAAAAAATATATTCTTGAATTAATACTAACTTTAGGTTATTTCAATTTTACATCGTGCTGTAATTCAGTGACTGTAGAAAAAGTTTGAACATGGTTCCATAGAAATGTGAAAATGGAACTAGTTTTTTTTTAATAATTTGACAGCTGTCTGTTGAAAGCGAAACTCCCGGGCCTGAAAAGTATTACTTTCAACCCGCTTCTCAGGCAACTTCAGACCTACTTTCAGAGTATGAGTAATGAAAAGGTATTTTGAAGCCCGATTGAGAGAGATAGGCTTCTAGGAAAATACAGTAAGATGACAGTGCATCTCGTTTTCTCTCGTAGCTCTGTCCCTCATTACATGAGGCTGTATACTAGGTGAAACAAAAAGGGTTTACTATATTTTTGCAACTTTAATTTGTAAATCTTTAACTATCGGCTTTGTGGGACAGTTGAAGTAATAAAGGTTATGTAGACTAATGAAATCTATTAAAATAAAAATCTCCCTATAACATCTTTTGTTTTTCAAGTTTCCTCCAAAGTTTAGCTTTTGAATTACAAAGTTATGTTTTGAAAAAAGTATACCCTTTCAGTTTCAACCTGTAGAGTTAGTGCAGGTACTTAGTATCTCTTGAGCGTTAGTGTCACATCTGTACTTTAACTATGATCATATTTAATGTTCTCCCAAATTCATAGAGAATTGTACTAAATTGACAATGGCATTGCAAAGCACTTTTATTCAGAAATATGTTTCTAAAGCCATTGTAAGTGCAACAATGTATTGTTTGGGGGTTTAGCTTTATTAAATTTCGATGGCAATGAATTCTCATTTTGACATATATTTTAATTTTGTATGGCAATAAATATGTATGGTCATGAATTTCGTATTTTAAGTATTGATGATTTCAGTATATGAATGAGTGTGGACTGCATGTGTTCAGGGCAATTATACATAATTATTTCGTATTTATGCATGTCGAGAATAACAATTTGTTAATGTCTTTAATGACAGCTCTGTAGGTAATTTTGTGAACCATTTTCTTTTTTGAAAATAAAGATTTTACCAAAATAATTGTATTCTTTATTTCTATATCAAATATTATGATAGCCCTTGCAATAAGATGAGGCCTATGCCCAGTAAGGGGATATAAATAGATTATTACAATTTGATAAAATTACTTAGGCTGTTTTTTATAAATCGGTCCCAAGTCTGAAAGCGATCTTGGAAATGTCATTCTTATGCCATTCATGTACAAAAAGGACACGTCAAAAGCTTACTCAAGCCCGCTCTCAGACTTGAGATTGATTTATTAATACAGGCCTCAGTAACTTTCTCTGTTTGCTAACTACAGTATAACACTGAGATGCCGATTGCAGAACAAAAGCTAGTGTTGATCGTTCACTCGTTCACTGCCACCGCGTGCATATAGGTTTGGTAAGGACGAATACATCGCCAATGACAGCATTGTGCGGAATTACCTATTAATGATGGAGCATTTCACAGGCAGCATGTGAAATATATTATATAAAATTTCATATGTAGCACCTGCTACTGACATAGGTGGAAATAGTTAAAAATTATTGCAACGAAATCGCAAATCGTTCGGTAGGTACTGTCCCGGTCTTTGTGGTAAATCATTGAGTGTGAAAATGATGGGGGAAATAACAGTGTAATAAAAACATATTTTCACGCAATGGAAATGGATTGAAAATAGCAATTTATTTCTATTTATCCATCAGGTTAAATAAAACACTTTTTTTCTCTGTATTATTGCAATCTGTTTTTCTTTTTAACATTCAGCAATCGTTATAGATGTTGTTTCTTGTCTTCTTGTTTTGTCTCATTCAAGAGTTAAGAGATCCTTTGGTGATTTCCTTTTTAGTCGTTTGAAAGTATCGACATTCATCAAGCTCGTGGCTAGTATATTCGGATGTTTGTCCAGTCTGGTCTTATAATAAATAAAACACTTGAATCGGGTAACTTACAGTATGTTTATTGGAGAAACATTACAGTGGCACAGCCTAGCTGTTGCTACGAAGCGTCCGCTCCCTCACTAAGGGTACAAGGCATGACTGATTACAGCGCCGACTTCCGAGCGCGCCTCGCCGCCCCACGACCGCAACGGATATGAACGAACTTTTGTATCTTCTTTATCTGATAATATAATTGTTCACCCGGAGAGAAAGCGACCTAGAGCTCACACCAATGAGACAAGACACGGCTAAGTCCACTTTTGTTAGAGAATGCAATCGTCGAAAGTAGACGCCGAATTTTTATTGGGTTGTTCAAGATCAAGCCGTGAATCTACCAATAAAATTTCAGGTGCAGTGGCAATGCATATGTTAGACGAGCAGGGGAGGATGCCCGGTTATGCGGCGTCTTTGGCCTATTGGTCAGTGGGGCAAGCCCAAAGTGCCCCGCTCCAGCCCGAGGGGCGGAGGGCAGCTAGCTCAAGGGCGCCACATAGGGCTCGGCCTTGGGCCGCTGCCGATGAGACCAGATCGGATGGCTATTACTAAAAATGATTTGATTTAAAATGACGTCAGTTGTAGTACAGTATTCGTCAGATTTCATACTACACACCATCAATTTTAAACTGTTCGTTTTGTGTTTTAAAGGGTTCGTCTAGCGTGGGCATAACAGGTAAGAGTTGGTGACGCTACATGCGTGGAGCGGCGAGACGGCACAGCGGTAGAGTCAACGCAGACGGACGGAGAGGCGGCGAGGCGACTTATTTAGTAACAATCTAAATTCAACTTTATCTACATGAAAATACGGCTCAAATTCGAAAGTAGTGCAATCATTATGCGCGGTACGAAGCGGCGCGTACACAGTTGCCGTATGTCAAAGTGAATAAAGTTGATTTTCTAATGTTATTGCTAATTATATTGCCGTTCCTCGCGACTCCGTCGGTGTGCGCTGCTCCTACAGTGACTAGACGAGTCGTCTTATCACAGGTTCAACTATCATTATAGGTAGGTCACGCGTCGGTGAAACGTAAGCATTTTTACAATTTAATTACTTACTAACTTGTGCATTTTCACATTCCCTTATTTTAATAGGTACATTTTTTTAAACTTGAGCCGCCGACATCGTAGGACGTCGTTCAACAAGATCGATCGCACAATGCATCGTTCAAATCTGTAATAGTTATCATTCGCATACACATTTATGAGGTCGTATTTTTAATAATGTACAATATCTAGCATGACGTCATCGTGGAAAAAAAAGAATTTACGTTATGAATCTTTTCCGTTGGTTTGTACTTTGGTAGCGAGTGATTTAATCAAAGTTAAAGTCGAATTTTTTTTGGTTGTAGGTACATTTTCTTTAGCTTTTACTAAGGCGCCACGCATTATTTAAATAAGACCTTCTAATAAGACTCAAAATCTACCGAAAGTACATAACATTATAGTGTATTTTTCCTTAGGAGGCGAATTCAGTAAATAATTTTGACATGCCTTTCAATGTTTTTTTTCTTTATACGTTTATAATATGGAATTACCAGTTTCCCAAATGATATTAGGTTAGATAATGTTAATAATTATGTTAAATTATGGTTAAAAACGTCTCATAATATTTTTAAAAGACGAATTGCTTTAAAAAGACAAGCTCACATTGTTTACTTAATCCGAATCTTAAGGAAATACACAGTTTTTTTACAGAAATATTGTATGGTACCATAACTTATATTGTAAATCAAAAGTGTGCACGACCTTTAAGAAGTTGCCAAACTTTTATTCCTTATATGTACAATTTTCAATTTTTTAATTAATTCACAATGGTTTTACGAGTGTTTTTAGAAACAAAATTGATTAGTGATAGCCTTGATTGTATCATTATCTTTTGGGAGAAAGGGTTACGATGGGGTACGATGGAACCGACCAAACATCAATTTCGATTAGGTAACTAGTGAAAGCTAAGTTTTGCAAGAAAATATATTTTGCGGCCCGTTCATACCTATATGTGGCTTAACTTTGAGACGTACGCTGTAGCCTGTCCGTGCTCAAGCAAATGCTTAACCCGTGTGAAAATGCACATTACAAGACTAAAACATGATTTAGTGAGACATTAGTATTTGGTAAATATCACATGAATGAGTGCGTTTATTACTAATTGAATTAAAAACTAGCATTGTTTGGATAACTTCAGTTATTACATCTACCTCCACAGATTACTTTATGATTGGATATCGTTTTGCAGAACGGAATCAACCCACATGCCCTGCTGTAGACCAAAACAAACCTTATGCTAGTGGTTCTAGGTTGGTTTTAGTTTGCAGAAGTGTGTGTAGATGTGTGTAGGTTGGTTCCATTTTGCAAAGCTACGTCCAATTGCCTCTAATTATTGCGGCTGAATTTCACGGTGGTTGGTAGACCCATCTGTCCACAGCTCATATACCGGGTGGCTCATTTGGGTAGTACATACCTCTCACAGAAAATCATCGTAAAGTCGCTATTATAGGTGCGTTTCGTACCATGAGTGAGAAAGACGGAAAGCCCAACCCGTTCTCAACCCTCTATCGTCCTCGCTTAAGGTTGTCCGTTGGTATTGCGAGCATCTATAGGCTACGGTAACTGCTTAGTATTAAGCAGGTCGTCCGCTTGTTTTCCGACTTAGTTACTTAATAAGGGTAACTCAAACATAGTGGATTTTCAGTGAATAAATAAAATTACCCAACTAACATTGCAAATATTAACTATGTATGACTAGTATTATTACCGGACATTAAAACTTAGTATAACATTGTAGGAAATGATTATGTCGCAAATCGCAAATCGCGACTATGAATTTGTGTCAAAATTCAGTCAAAATTCACCGCGACAAAGATGGCAATAATTATTTTAATTTAATTCAATTTATTTTGTGTATCAACATAGAGAGCACTATTATTCAACTTATGTAACTGCTGTATTAAGTAATAAGTAGAAAAAGGAAATAAAAACAATAGTACAAAATATATGCCACACCAAATATTATAATATAGATACTTTGAAGTTGTTAGTTTAATGTATACAAAATTTTAACACCCGGCGCGTAAAACTAATTTTCATTACTCATACTCTGAAAGTAGGTCTGAAGTTGCCTGAAAAGCGGGTTGAAAGTAATACTTTTCAGGCCCGGGAGTTTCGCTTTCAACTGACAGCTGTCAAATTATAAAAAAAAAACCTAGTTCCATTTTCACATTTCTATGGAACCATGTTCAAACTTTTTCTACAGTCACTCAATTACAGCACGATGTAAAATTGAAATAACATAAAGTTAAGTATTAATTCAAGAATATATTTTTTAAAATGACTTAATTATAATTTAGTTTCAACAATTTCTTTAAAATAACATAGATTTGGGAAAAATATTTAAAGATGAAAATGAAAAAAAAAAAGGCTAAATAATGAAGTTGGCCGGCCAACGAAAAAAAAAAACAAAATAGGCGGCAATCCGATTTTTTTTTTCGAGTTGTAGAGTATTGTTTATACTTCCTTGTATTATTTATTTAGCCAATTCTTGTTTTTATTTTTATTTTCCTTGTATTCGTAATGAAAAGCACAGTGTTTACCTCGGGTGAAAGATTTATTTTGTCCCTCGAACTATTAGCGCCCTCACTACGCTCGGGCGCCAAACCCCGTCTCGGGACAAAATAAGTAACTTTCACCACTCATGTAACAATGTACTATTAATTTAATTACCAGTTCAGAACTGGGCTCACCATTAGCGTTTGTACTAAAGCATTTTACACTTTTCTACGCCATAACTAGCCAAAATATAAACTAAATTTAAATTATTAAGGGTATTTTAAAAAATGAACGTGATACATCAATAGCCCTAAATTAATATACATTTTATTTGATGTTCAATTGCTGTACAAATATTTTTAATGTCCTATAAATTTTGGGGTAACATTTTTCAAAAATAATAAAATGTAATCCGCTCATTTTAATAAAGTTTATAGGAAACAAAACGGACCTTGTTCAAGTCAATTTAAAATTCAATTTCCAAGCCTACAACTACGTTTTAAATATATTAACAATTACATAATATTCAATAATATGTTCGAAGCCAATAACATAGATCACACTATTTATTATCCGACTGAGCGACCCGTCCGACTTGTTCCCAGCATTCAATAATACACGTTCAACATAATTCCAAAGATATACATTCAATTTTATATATTTCACCATAAACGTTTTGTTGTATCAATCAAGTTAGATTGTTTACTTTTTCGTGGGGGACAGCGCTATACTCTGGATGTATTGATTGACAACCGACCTGTTGAAAGCTTGTTTCAATTTCTCGAATCAATTTGCTGCCTCAACTAACGATACTCACACGTTCAAAAATTGACACCAAATTGATTTAATGCGAACTCAATCTGTCGATAAAATGTATCGATTATTATTGTGAGTAGGTATGCAGGTGAAAGGAGTGCTTCAACGCGATCTGCTGTCAATCAACAAATTGATTCAATAAATTGAAAGCGACATTGGAGCGTCAAGTAACTCTAAGAGACTTTATTTTTACGCTCCGTTCATCTTTTTATGTTCTACATGTTACATAGTTATGTGTACCCGCTATTTAAGTTGTATGTACTTAGCGCATCGTGTATTAATACATGTTTAGTACCGAGACTTTTAAAGTCAAATGTTTTATGAACTAGAAATTATATATAAACAACGATTAACCACTAAAATAACAATTGGTCAAATAACACTTACACGACGACTTGATATAACAAGGAAAAATAAAATTAGCACACATTTGAGTAAGTTTTTTTGCTATTAATTGACATAATTAACGAGATATTTTTTAACCGAAAATGTTAATAAAATTTACACGCTCACATCGAGCACTTACATCACTTTGATATATTTCGCTAAGTATGTTATATTTTGTGCATGTGTTATATAACAAGTTACCAGTGAACACTTTGGTAATAAATAGTCTAGTTTGTACACTGGTGCTTCTGCCTGATAGGTCTCGTTCAGACTATCGTTAATTACGTTATTTTGGTAACTTTGACCATTTGTTATATACTTACCAAAAAAAAAACTAATTGTTCTTACATGTCCCATACATTTGACACTACTCAATCCTTATAGGGACTATTGTGAGTGTGCAAAATAACATTATTTACATCCCCATTAAGCAAATAAGAAACCTATAATGTGGGTACTAGAGTGTATATCACAATAATAACTTGTGTGAAGCTCCAAACCTAAAAAGTTGTGTAAAAGAATTTCAAAGGATAACTCTATCCTGTTTTAAACTTTTATGGGAAGCGTTTAATTATGAGCCAAAGTATGGATATAACTAGATTTTTTATGAATCAATCATATATCTTGGCTATCTAAATATAGTTATTTATGAGACAAACATAGTTCTTAATTATTCGGCAATTATACGTTCCTTATTTACTTGCATAGGGTTTACCTACTATGTGTCATTAGACTCATTAGAAGCCACTGGTTACATTTGCATGTACCTTAAACTAAGTAATTAGTACGGAAAGTTAATTGCGTTTATATCAATTAATTAATTATTATAGAATTAAGTAAATGTTTAGCGGGTTAGCTTGTACAAAATGACTATTACCAAGTCATATAATAATTAATTACTAATCGTTCGTTTAAATATAGGCAGTTAAGATAAAATTGATCGTTGTTAAAATTTTCAGATAGATTCAAAGTGTTTTAAACCTTTGCTATAGAATTAATAAACATTAAAATATTTTCTAAATAGGAAAAAAGGAATTGACATAATAGTTACTAAGGATTTTGTAAGATACAATATGAAAGATTTTTAACTTCTTAAAGTAAATGAAAATTGTTTTTATAAGTATCTAAAGTCTAAGGGGGGTAATTATATCTAAGTTTTGAAGCTTAATAAGAACAAGGCATATTGTATAATTAGTTTAACATGTAAATAATATTATGATTGATATATTACAATTGAAATTGTCGAAAACAATGCTAATTGACTGAAATTATAATGATGAGGTAGAATGGCGAATGAACATGTTTTAGCGGATTTTGTTCGACGTAAGTTTTGCTTTTATTTTTTTTATGTTTTAGGTTGGTATTACCCACAGATATAGATTTACATAGATAACGCAAGTATCATGATTTGTATTGAAACCAAGCGTGCCGAATTTTTAACACCTACTGTGACGTCATTAGTGACGGGAAATCCAAACCGATTCAAAGACACGGATGCCGCCGATGCCCCTCCGTCCGCTACGAATCTCTCGAGTGATTATCTCGCTCATACTCATATTGTTTATATCTGTAGTCGCGCGGACTGTAAGTTAGCGGCGACCAACCTTGACGCTTGGTCGGGGTTTCGTACACGCGAAGTACATGCATTTGCGTTATCTACGTAAATCTATATCTGTTGTATTACCCTTCTTTTACACTGACGCAATGTTTGTATTGATTTGTATTATATTGTTGTCCCTTATTTTGAGCTGTCAAAACTAGAGACAGCTAATACAAAAATCAATACAATGATTGATCCAGTGTAACTGAGGTGTTAAAAGTAAGTTGGGGTTTAGTACTCGAGATCTATTTCGATATTCGACTCGGTACACTTTTTGACGAATTCAAGTTTCAAATTTGTCGTAACATTAGTATTCCTTGATCGCTTCCGAATCTTATGTTATCTTGTTTTCGTTGCAACAAAAAAAATTACGACAATTTTTTACGAAAACAACACAGACAATTGAAGATTTCCAATGACTCTCCGCATCCGGGCGGTAGATAGACCAGATTATGAATTCCTATCAAGGTTTGTTTATGCAAATATCGTGTCAAACAAAAAAATAATATTAAGGAAATTACTTAACTTAAAATGTAGAATTGTCTAGCTAGCCGGCGGGCGGCGGCGCGGGCGGCGGGGGCTTCGCCCCGCTCACCTGTCCTATGGGATGCGCACCGACTGCAGCACCTTGCTCGCCTGACGCACGAACACCACAAACAACAGATTAGGACAATATTTTAGGCAAAGTATGTACTCACTCCCGTATCTATAGACTAGTTAAAATTGTTAATTTAAGAGTATTCTATCATTCTTGACGACCGCTTGGCGCTGTGGTTCGAGCGTAGTGGTAGCAAATGGTCTTTTCGTAATTTGCCCTGGGTGTCACTGGGATCGCCTCCAGCCCATTGCACGGTACGCATAGTACAAGCGTTGCTTGGTTTGGGACCATTCAGTTGGTGTGTCAGTCATTTTTTTTTGGCACTGTTCCTGCCACACACTCACTTCTGTTACTCCTGTAAACCAGGATCGACAATGGTGTCCAGTAATGACGTCGAGGTTTGATTCTCGACGAGTCCCGGGTAAAAGTTAAATTACCTCGGAACCCGCACGAATTTAATCGAAAGTAATAATAGGTGGAGATGGAAGAAAAAAACAGCCACTGGGTCAGTCTGGCGATATGTATACCTCGTACTCGGCGTCGTCGGCCATGACGCCGCTGACGCACAGCAGCTGGTACTGGCGCGCCCGCAGCGCCGCCGCGCCGCGCCGCAGCAGCCGCAGCGCCGCGCCGCACGCCGCCGCGCCGCCGCATAGCACTTGCCGCACCTGACACATTGCACAGTGCACTTACATTTTACTTTATTACTATTTATTTACCGGGTATATTTTTTTATAAAAAATGTGATTCCAATGCTACCAGCTTCGGTGGAAAAAGTGAAGCACAAATGGTGTTGTAGGGATATAGCTGTCTAAAGATTTGATGTCTCTATCGCCTATTATACCTAAAATTACTCCCCCAGATTTACAACAACAAAAAAATATACCTTTTTTCATTATTCATACTCTGAAAGTAGGTCTGAAGTTGCCTGAGGAGCGGGTTGAAAGTAATACTTTTCCGGCCCGGGAGAATCGCTTTCAACTGACAGCTGTCAAATTATTAAAAATAAACTAGTTCTATTTTGACATTTATATTAAACCAGGCCGGCCTACTTCTACTTCTAATTCTAATTCTACTGCTACTTTTACTGCTACTTTCACTGCTACTTTCACTGCTAATTTCACTGCTACTTTCACGGCTACTTTCACTGCTAATTTCACTGCTACTTTCACTGCTACTTTCACTGCTACTTTCACTGCTACTTTTACTGCTTCTTTTACTGCTACTTTCACTGCTACTTTCACTGCTACTTTCACTGCTACTTTCACTGCTACTTTCACTGCTACTTTGACTGCTACTTTCACTGCTACTTTTACTACTACTTTTTACTTTTACTTCCACTTCGACTTCGACTTCCACTTCCATTTCCACTTCTATTCGTAATGAAAAGCACAGTGTTTACCTCGGGTGAACTTATTTCGTCCCTTGTGTAACAATGTACTATTTCCGTTTCGCCTTGTATAACGGTTTCTGAAACTTCTCTGTTAGAAATCATACCAAGATGCTTTAAGTAGATTTTACGGGTCCCTCCCTACATCCACTTATCTGGGACACTCACTGTAACATATTTATTATAAACTATCATTCCTATATGTATAGAAATGTGAGTCCCCCTTCCAGAAATATTCCTTGAAGGGTCTGGCAGACACCCACATTTGAACGCTAACGATTGAAACTGGTTAGTTTACCTATTGTAATTACTAGGAAAAAAGAAGTTAATACAATTAATATAATTACGATACAGGCTATGCCTAGTTTAAAGGTCACAAGGTTAGTACGCTTTCATTATTTCTTTTTTTGTTTCTCAAGGTTGCGGACATCATTTGTAAACGAATTTAAAAATATAACTTGTAAACATGTAGAGTTCAAGATAAATATAGTACATTGTTACCCTCGGGGTGAAGGTAACTTATTTAGTCCCGAGGGTCAAAATAAGTCTAACACCCGAGGTAAACACTGTGCTTTTCATTCCGAATACAAGGAAAGTAAGAATAAAAACATTAGCTAAAGAAATAATACAAAGAAGTATGAACAATACACTACAACTCGAAAAAACAAATGAAGATCGGATTGCCGCCTATTTTGTTTTTTTCCGTTGGCCGGCCTGGTTCAATATAAATGTCAAAATATAGCTAGTTTATTTTTAAATTCGCAGCTGTCAGTTGAAAACGATTCTCCCTAGGGCTGAAAAGTATTACTTTCAACCCGCTCTTCAGGCAACTTTAGACCTACTTTCCGAGTATGAGTAATGTTTTTTTTTTCATAATTCATCCATATGGATGTAACTTTACTACCACCGCAACGGATGCTCGAAATGCAAAAGGATCATTTAAGGTGAAGGCGCCTGTCTAGCCCGCGAAATTAAAAAATTTCGAGTATTTTTATAGTTAATCCAAAATACTCGGACTCCTGTTGATAGAATCAAATACTAGGGCCGGACTCGAGAACCTTGCGGAGTCATGTCTGCGCTTAATTTCTGAGTGGGGCGAGCGAAATCGTCTCACGTTCGCCCCCCAAAAAACCTACCAACTCCTCCTAAAAGGAAATCTAAAAGCGCCGCCACGTATTAAGTTTAACAACGCGACAATAAAGAGAAAACAATCGGTTTGCTACCTCGGATTAGTATTAGAAATGAATTTCCCATTTATAGAGCATATTAAAACTGTTGGTGAAAAAGCGAAACGTAATTTTTATGCGTTGACGAGAATATCTACGGCAACTTGGGGACTTTCCTTTAATACGCTAAAGATTATATACGGGGCTACGTACTTAGGCTGCATGTGCTACGGCGCACCGGTGTGGGCCGACAGGGCCACGATAGGGGCGGCACGGCGTAAATTACTACAAAGCCAACGTTTGGCGTTAATATTTCTTTGTAAAGCATATCGCACGGTTAGTACCGAGGCCCTGCCAGTTCTCGCTGGTGTGCTCCCAGTAGACCTGGAGGTCCAAAGACGCGCGGCAATGTACTACTCTACTCGAGAGAGCATGAACACCGAGTTCCTTAAACCGCGAGACCGCTCTAAAATCGCTAGATTATTTAGTCCGATATCTGTCGTTTACGAAGATCTTCTGACCGAATGGCAATCCAGATGGGATACAACATCTAAGGGCCGCCACCTCTACCAATTCTTTCCATGCGTTCGTGAACGTCTGGAGAGAGCGTGGTTGGAGGTGGACCACTGTGTGGCTCAATTTCTGACTGGGCATGGCAACTTTAGGAGCAAATTATTCTACTTCACGTTAGTTCCTTCACCTTTCTGTCAATGCTCGACGCCGCAAAACAATCATGAACAATCTGCACATCACATCCTGTGGGAGTGCAGTCTCTGGCACAACGAACGGACTACTATGCTAAATAGCCTGCAAGTGACATCTGGAGCAGTTTATTACACAGACCTTGTGGAAACCAGGGACCATTTCCGTGCGTTCAAGCGCTTCTGCCATACCTATTATTGGAATCAAGTATAATCAGCTCACGAGTTTAGGTCCAATTAGTCATATAACGATCCGTGGTGCCTTACAACTGGTCTTCAATCAGCTGTAACAGTCTTGTTTCTATGGCAATTAGCCCATACCAGCTACATATATTTTGTCTCCCGCTTTGCACCGGAGGGAAGTGGAAATATTTTTCTTCCAACTCCTCCTATTATTTCTTTCGATTAAATTCGTGCGGGTTCCAAGACAATTTAACTTTTCCCCGGGACTCGTCGAGGGTCAAACCTCGATGTCATTATTGGTCACCATTGTCGATCCTGGCTTACAGGAGTTACAGTGGTGGGAGTGTGTGGCGGGACTAGTACCATTAAAAAAAAAAAAAAGTTAATCCAAAATCTGAAAACATTTTGTGATTTGCGACAAACACAGTATGCAGTGCGTTTATTAATACATTTATTTTACTCTAAATACTATCACGGTGGATATGATACTAGTAAATCACTGAATATACAAAAATTGCAAGATTATCTGGATAGCTGTCGTTCTTGAAATGTTTTAGAGTAAGTTGGATATATTAATAAATGCACTGCACACGGTGTTTGTCGCGAATTACAAAATATGCCTTTTATTATTGTCAGATTTTGAAAAATTTCTAAAAAACCACAAAAAATTTGAACTTCGCGGGCTAGATGGGCGCTTTAGCCTTAACATGACACTGGTTTGACAAGTTGAAACACTCACCTGAGCGGGTGAATGCGACGGGTCCAGCACGAGCAGGGTCGCTTTGCCGTCTTTATGTTTTTCATATCCTATTATTGTTCTAGAGTGACCTGAAAAGAAATATATACACAATTTAACTTGGCTAGTGACACCTAAGCCAGAAGCCCCTCCTTCTTTCTCTCTCTCTATCCCATTCCCTTTCAAGTCGGCTATGTGCGAGCTATGCCATTGTTTTTGCAAGTATCTACTAGGTGCATCTACTAGGTGGTCATCAAGGGGGGGACTTGGCTTATATTACGGGTGGTCACCAAGGGGGGGTAGTCGGGCTTACACTACGGGTGGTCACCAAGGGGGGGGGGGGTCTTGGCTTATACTACGGGTGGTCAATCACCAAGGGGGGCCCTTGACTTATATTACGGGTGGTCACCAACGGCGGGGGGGTTTTGGTTTATACTACAGGTGGTCACTAAGAAGGGGGGGAGAATCTTGGCTTATACTACGGGTGGTCACTAAGAAGGGGGGGAGAATCTTGGCTTATACTACGGGTGCTCACTAAGAAGGGGGGGAGAATCTTGGCTTATACTACGGGTGGTCACTAAGAAGGGGGGGAGAATCTTGGCTTATACTACGGGTGGTAACTAAGAAGGGGGAGAATCTTGGCTTATACTACGGGTTACCAAGGGGGGGCGTCTTGGCATATACTACGGGTGGTCACCAAAGGGGCGAGGAGGGAGGTCGGTATTTTTTTTTTTATGGGTCGCGTAGTGCGTTCCCTAAGTAGTGAGCGGCACTGACCCTGGTGCTGCAGGTAGAGCGGCGGCTTGAAGGCGGCGGGCTCGCGCTGGAAGTAGCGCAGCACCCACTCGAACAGCGCCGGGTGCCCGCCGTCCGCGCCCGTCGGCTTGTGGAAGTCGATCAGCTGGCATCTGCCCACACAACACCAGCTTAACGGTGGTAGAGCATACCTAGAGCCGACTGACTATACAGCTCGTACACTGTTGGCTCGACCGGGATACCGTACGACCGGCGTAATAGTACATTGTTACTTGTTACACAAGGGGTGAAAGTGACAATAGTTCGAGGGACGAAATAAGTCTTTCACCCGAGGTAAACACTGTGCTTTTCATTACGAATAGAAGTGGAAGTAAAAGTGAAAATAGCAGTGAAAGTAGCAGTGAAAGTAGCAGTGAAAGTTGCAGTGAAAGTAGCAGTGAAAGTAGTTGAAAGCGATTCTCCCGGGCCGGAAAAGTATTACTTTCAACCCGCTCCTCAGGCAACTTCAGACCTACTTTCAGAGTATGAGTAATGAAAAGTAATTATTGTAGCTGCGTTTTGTACGATGAGCGAGAGAGCCGGTAGAATTCCCCCCTCCCCTACCTTCCCCTTCCTCAGTCCCTCTTCCCTACAGGTCAGCAACATGTGAGCTAACATTGCTCAAACCTCTGGTCATAGTAGTACAAAAAGACAAGTCAAAAGCATACTCGAAATCAGAATCTCAGACTCGGGCTCTGAATCCTGCAGTAATAAATCGATCTCGTATGATAGCGAACTTAAGAACACAAAGAACACAAGTGACATGCGCTGACTTTGTGGAGCGGGTCACCCATCACACCAAAGCAATTATGCTCTATACCACGTCTGCTTTATTAATTACTAGCCTGCGCCCGCGACTTCATCCGCGTAGTATTTAACTTGACAAAAATTTCGGGATTATCGGGATAAAAAGTATCCTATGTGTTAATCCCGGTTATAAACTATCTGTGTTCCAAATTTCATCCAAATCCGTTCAGTAGTTTTTGCCTGAAAGAGTAACACACATCCACACTCACAAACTTTCGCATTTATAATATTAGTAGGATTATTTTCATTTGTAAAAATTTAATTTAAATTGATGTAAAGTGTGAGTAGGTATGCACACCCCAGTAAACTAGATTCCTTATTTAAATACCAAAATCTGAGTGTGATTTCATTACTATTTACTTATTTAATGACAATGGCGTTGCCTGCTCACATTCTGTTGCTGTCTCTGAGAATATACACCAACTATTATTCATTGAAAAGAGTAACCATTGAGTGTCTTGCCGGATCTTCTCAGTGGAAGCAGCATTCCGAACCGGTGGTAGATTCTGACTATTCATTAATGCTTTGTTGGCTTACATGAACAAAAACAATTTTGAGTTTAAGTTTGAGTTTGAGGCATGTCTAGTCCACTCAGTCTTCGGAGGGTTCAATCTCCCAACAGATTAGCTAAAAAACATGAAGCAAGTACCTTATCCTGAGCGAGGAGAGTACGGTGACCACTTCGCACGCGCCGATCCATTTCCGCGTGTTGTACAACTTGGAGCCGAGCTGCTCCGAGCCCTGGAATATGGATTTACATATTAACCTCCTTATTGATCTCTTTTAACTATTTACTGAACTATCTCTTTCTGTTGGAGCGTTTAGAAATTGTTAGACGGAGTAGGGCCACGTTGTTGAACGAACAGATTAGTTTTGACGCCTCCCCTTTACTTAATTTATTTTCATTTCAATATCAAAGTCGCTCAATTGATCATCCGAGTGGCGGGGGTAGTGGGGATGGCAGTTGATCGCTTATATAAGGTGTGCGCGCGGCACTTCGTCGCTTATGCGTTCCGATCCGGTGGTAGATTTACCCTCGCCACCTCTCCTGGCAGCGGCCCAAGCCGAGGTCGTGTCCCTTGTGCCGCCCTTGAGCTAGCTGCCCCCCGCCCCTCTGGCTGGGAGCTAGCTGCTCCCCTGCCCCTCTCCTTGAGCTAGCTGCCCCCTGGCCCTCTGGCTGGGAGCTAGCTGCCCCCCTGCCCCTCTCCTTGAGCTAGCTGCCCCCCGCCCCTCTGGCTGGGAGCTAGCTGCTCCCCTGCCCCTCTCCTTGAGCTAGCTGCCCCCTGGCCCTCTGGCTGGGAGCTAGCTGCCCCCCTGCCCCTCTCCTTGAGCTAGCTGCCCCCTGGCCCTCTGGCTGGGAGCTAGCTGCCCCCCTGCCCCTCTCCTTGAGCTAGCTGCCCCCTGGCCCTCTGGCTGGGAGCTAGCTGCCCCCCCTGCCCCTCTCCTTGAGCTAGCTGCCCCCTGGCCCTCTGGCTGGGAGCTAGCTGCCCCCCTGCCCCTCTCCTTGAGCTAGCTGCCCCCTGGCCCTCTGGCTGGGAGCTAGCTGCCCCCCTGCCCCTCTCCTTGAGCTAGCTGCCCCCTGGCCCTCTGGCTGGGAGCTAGCTGCCCCCCTGCCCCTCTCCTTGAGCTAGCTGCCCCCCGCCCCTCTGGCTGGGAGCTAGCTGCCCCCCTGCCCCTCTCCTTGAGCTACCTGCCCCCTGGCCCTCTGGCTGGGAGCTAGCTGCCCCCCTGCCCCTCTCCTTGAGCTAGCTACCCCCTGGCCCTCTGGCTGGGAGCTAGCTGCCCCCCTGCCCCTCTCCTTGAGCTAGCTGCCCCCCGCCCCTCTGGCTGGGAGCTAGCTGCCCCCCCTGCCCCTCTCCTTGAGCTACCTGCCCCCTGGCCCTCTGGCTGGGAGCTAGCTGCCCCCCTGCCCCTCTCCTTGAGCTAGCTACCCCCTGGCCCTCTGGCTGGGAGCTAGCTGCCCCCCTGCCCCTCTCCTTGAGCTAGCTGCCCCCTGCCCCTCTGGCTGGAGCGCACTTGCGCTCGCCCTCTGTCCGGGTGAAGTTGTTATGGCCACTCTGGCCATCAACATATAGTCAAATCAAAAAAAAAAAAAAAACTTCGTCGCTCATTCGTAGCCCAACTTTCCTGAGGATGTCTCGTTCAGAGGCGAAACACGTGTCGAATTTTACTCTTAATTCGCTTTGTTCCGCGGAAAATTGCAAATTATTAGGCTCCCTGACACTCTTGACTGACATACTCGACCGACGGAGTTAGGTTTTGTTGACCTCTTCCATTATCGATCAACCTATTTGATTTATAATTTTGGAGGTTAACAAGCCAAGGGTGAGTGGTGGGTCCTTCTCCTAAATTGTTTTTTTATCTCTTTCTGTCATCAGTAATTTGACATTCGAAAGAAGAAGACCAAACATGGTCTAACTATACAATGGCTGATCCATGTTTATTAATAAGGCGGTGAAGGTTCAGCCGCAGACGGATGGAGTAGCGGCGAAATAAATTGAAGTGTCTGTTTGCAATGTCTAAATAACAGCTCTTTAATAAAAACAGATGAAAGTATATACGGTAAGTACTTATAACAATAAAAAAATATTTTTAATTACTCATACTCGGAATAATAACGTTCGAGGGACAAAATAAGTCCAAAAGTTACTTTCACCCCTAGGGTAACAATGTACTATTGTACTATTACGATGTTTGTCTGTGGGTATGTCTGTTTTTGACGCGACTTTCACTAGCAGATAGCTGATGTTATAAAGAGTAACTTGTGAACTTTGACTAGTTTTAATTTATCGAAGTACCGCGCTGGCCGAGCCGCGAATACACTTATTTAACTGTATACTGCGAGCAATTGCGGAGAGTATGAGGGCTGCTATGATTGGCCTGGTCTGGGCGTCACTGGGATCGCCCCGAGACCATTGTACGGTACCTATAGTACAGGCGTTGCTTAGTTTGGGACTATACAGTTGGTGTGTCAGTCTGGCGATATTATTATTATATCTATAAATATTAATACGTAAAGCAAAAACATTGTACCACTTTTTACGAAAATTGCGCGGCCTGAGGAGTATGAAATTTGGCACACTTATCGTTAATACTTAAGTTAATACTTAAAAAATATATGCATAAAAATACGTTTAAATCAATAAATAAAACAGTATACACACTACCATGCGTTTGTCACACACACGTTTGTAACTTCCACTCGGTAACTGACTGACAAACTATGAGTTTTATTTTTAAACTCGGAGGGCGGGACTATCATAGTGCATTCTGCGTGCCAGTATCAAATAGTATTTGACAATAGGACCTTAATGGCGTTTAATATGAGCCTGCTTAGGCTCTCTAATGTATATTTTCATGTAACTACTTTATTATTAAGCAGCTGTTTGTTTTCCATGTATATTAAAATAAAATAAAATAAAATAAAATAAAATACAATAAAATAAAATAAATAAAAATAAAAATAAAATAAAATAAAGATTTAAATGAATTATGGTCAAATTTCCACCATTACAACGGGAATACTAGTTATTATAATTACCTGCGTGTCGAAGCCGAGCTGCCAGGCGCGCTCCACGAGCAGCTGCAGGCGCGGGATGGCCGGCACGCACTCGCACTCGCGCTCGCTCTCACGCTCGCTCTCATGCCGACTCTCACGCTCGCCGCAGCTCAGCAGCGCCGCGTACTGCGGGTGCCGCATCAACGACGAGACCACCATTTGCATGTTCCTGGAGAGACGACACGAGAATATTTGACCCTATTACCTAAAATAACTTTCTTAAGACTATTGTTTTATATTTTTCATTACTCATACTCGGAAAGAAGGTCTGAAGTTGCCTGAGGAGCGGGTTGAAAGTAATACTTTTCCGCCCTAGGGAGAATCGCTTTCAACTGACAGCTGTCAAATTATTAAAAAAAACTAGTTCCATTTTCACATTTCTATGGAACCATGTTCCAACTTATTTTACAGTCACTCAATTACAGCGCGATTTAAAATTGAAATAACATAAAGTTAAGTATTTATATTTTAAATATATACGAGTATATACAGTTGTGGTCACATAATTAAGAACGATTTGAATTTCTAGAAGTTTTTATTTAAATAATGTCAAACACAGAGATGTGTACCTTCTGATAAGCAACTAGTCATGTTATAAAATAGCCACATTAATAGAGCAACGTGGCTTAGGAATAAATAATAAAATTGACAACTATTTTTTTATTTATTTAATTTATTTCACCAAAGTAACAGATTCAAATAGTACTGAAGCTGGACAAATAATTAAGAACGATTTATTAAACTGAACAGAAATTGTTTTGTATGACATTTACATTTAATAAATCACAATAATATTTAGCGCGAAAAATTTAACTAGCAATTTAATACATTTCTAACTAAAATTAATAGTGAATAGCATGTCCACGGCTTTTAATTACTGCCTTACACCGACGAGGCATTGACTCTATAAATTTTTGACATTTCGCAAGAGAAATAGAGTTCCATTCTTCTAAAAAACGTCGTACAGCTCTCTCAATTCCCACACTGTGTATTTGAAACCTTTTTCTTTACTTCAAACCACGGATTCTCTATTGGGTTTAGATCTGGGCTGTTAGCTGGCCAGTCCAAGACAGAAACTGATTGCGCTGTAAGAAATTCCTTTACAGTGCGTGCAGTATGCTTTGGATCATTGTCGTGTTGGAATGTCCAAATAACCGGTAGAACGTCTTCAGCATAAGGTAACATTGTTTCCTCCAGTATATTTTTGTATTGGAATTGATCCATGTTACGTTCTATCAACTTTACAGGTCCAACACGATGTCCAGAAAAGCACCCCCAAATTTTCACATTTCCACCAACGTGCTTTAATGTAACTTTCGTGTACTTAGGGTCGAATGCTGTATTCGGGGGACGTCGTACATATCGTTTTCCATCAGAACATACTCTGTTTATTTACGTCTCGTCAGAAAAAAGTACATTTTTCCAGTGCCGCACAGTCCAGTTTTCATACTTTCTCGCAAATGCCATACGAACGATTTCGGTCATCTCTAGGAGTTGTTTTTCTCTGTCTAGGTACACGTGGAACATTCGAAGTAGTTTGGTACGTAGCAAAATGTTTTACAGCGTGGAAAACCATCGTTTTTGAACATTGCAGATGGTCGGCTATATTTTTATAAGACCAATTTTTCCGGCGAAGTTTTATTATTACTTCCCTTCTAGATTTATCACAACTTTTATTTTTCCCATCGTTTTTTTTTATAAGAAGCAATCACATTTCTTCTTTTACAGCACTAAATGGCGCCAAAATTACACAAACAGTAACCTACAACTGCATATCGACTGAGTGTTCTCTTTTAAATTTGAACAAATGTATAAATTATAAAGCGTTCTTAATTACGTGACCAGCCAGTAAATAGGCATACTATGTTTAGAAGTAGTGTAAAAAAAGTTTGCTTATTTATTTTTAGCTAATCATGTGTATCAATGAATTGAGTGGTTTTATGGAAAAGTTTTATGATACCGAGAGAAATAAAAAAAATTGCATGCAATTAGTTATACGTCTTAGTTTGAAAAAATCTTTCCATTAAATCAGCGTTCTTAATTATATGACCACCACTGTATATTAAATGACTTAATTATATAATTTAGTTTCAACAATTTCTTTAAAATAACATAGATTTGGGCAAAATATTTAAAGATGAAAATGAAAAATAATGGCTAAATAATGAAGTTGGCCGGCCCACGAAAAAAAAAACAAAATAGGCGGCAATCCGATCTTTATTGTTTTTTTCGAGTTATAGAGTATGTTCATACTTCCTTGTATTATTTCTTTAGCCAATTCCTGTTTTAATTTTTACTTTTCTTGTATTCGTAATGAAAAGCACAGTGTTTACCTCGGGTGAAAGATTTATTTTGTCCCCCGATCTATTGGCGCCCGCCCTCGCTACGCTCAGGCGCCAAACCACGTCTCGGGCCAGAATACAGTTACATTCACCCCTTGTGTAACAATGTACTATTTTAAACGACTTACTTCTTTATTTTGGGAAAAGGTGCTATTACTCTGTATCAGTTTTTGAACGATATCGCGAAGTGTCAGTTTCCATTGTACGGTACCCATAGTACAAGCGTTGCTTAGTTTGGGACCATACAGTTGGTGTGTTCGTCCGGCAATATTTATTTATTATTTATCTTAGTTATATGAAATTCTGATGAGTTTTGTTAATTATGACATGCTGTAATTATTTCATTATTGGTAAAAGCTATACTTAGATCACTCTGGTTCCAACGTCGCCGCGTAGTCATGTGTACTTTTGGTAATAAAACATATTTCATTTTTCATATTCACCTGTACCCGCAGCCCCAGCCGCGGTCTCCGTACGTACTGGCGTAGTGGTCCACGGCGCTGCACAGGTACGTCTTAACTATGCTCGGGTTCAGCGCGTTCAGCTGCACTATCCGCTCCAGGATGCCTGCCGCCACACCACAGGTCATTGAGATACGACAATGTTTAGTCCCACGACCCACACTAGGGCCCCAACTCTGCTAGCGATTGTCGCTCGATTCGACTCGCAATATATCACAACTGACAGTTTTCCTATATAATTGACTAGCGGCCCGCCCCGGCATCGCATGGGTACATTGCGGTGACATTATTCGAGTTTTAGTAAGGATCCCTAATTTTTTTGATAATATATTATAGCCTATGTCACCCGGGGATAGTGTAGCTTCCCAACAGTGACATAATTTTTCAAATCGGTTCAGTAGTTTCGGAGCCTATTCATTACAATCCAACAAACAAAGTTTACCTCTTTATAATATTAGTATGATTGACTCAGGCGTTACTTTGCGGAAATCCATTGTAAAACAATTTAGAAGAAAGACCCACTCACCCTTTGCTTGTTAACCTCCAAAATGATAAATCAAATACTCATAGGTTGATCGATAATGGAAGAGGTTAACAAAACCTAACTCCGTCGGTCGAGTCTGTCAGTCATGGGTGTCAGGGACCCTAATAAATGTGCAATTTTCCGCGGAACAAAGCGAATTACAAGTAAAATTCGACACGTGTTTCGCCTCTGAACGAGAAATCCTCAGGAAAGTTGGGCTGCGAGTGAGCTCTATTGACTGACTGTTTTCCTATAGTAAAAGTAAGAGTTTTGACATATTGCTAGTTGAATGTGAGTCGAGTCGAGCGACAGTCGTTATCAGAGTTGGGACCCTGGGCGAGGGCCTCTACTCAAAACGAGGAGGATTCAGGCTGGTCAAACCAAGCTGGTCAAATGCGGGTCTTTCGAAAATTGGCTAGATTTTCAAAGATTTTGTATGCAGGGTTCCCTACGATATTTCCCTTCCTATAGTAAGCATAGATTATTATTATTATTAACCTTTCCAATTCCCACCTCCAAACGCCTTTTGCGGCAATATTTCGCAATATTCCGGAGGTATAAAATTTTGTTTTTTTTTTTCGTGCCGATTACCAACCGTTTTCCTATTATCATTGACGTGTTACTAAACGTAGCGAATAAACAACCAATTGCCTCTCACGTCTTATACCCATCCGTAGAGGAACGCGACACTTGGAGCATTAAAATCTTATACACCAAAGTAGGTTCCAACCAACGTTCATGACACTCTAGGGATTTAAAAAGTTAGGTTTAAGGTGAAGAAGGCGCCTGTCTAGCACGCGAAATTCAAAATTTTCGAGTATTTTTATAGTTTATCCAAAATCTGAAAACATTTAAGACAACATTTTGTGATTTGCGACAAACACAGTACCTACGCAGTGCGTTTATTAATACATTTATTTTACTCTAAATATTATCACGGTGGATACGATACTAGTAAATCACTAAATATACAAAAATTGCCAGATTATCTGGATAGCTGTCGTTCTTGAAATGTTTTAGAGTAAGTTGGATATATTAATAAATGCACTGCACACGGTCTTTGTCGCGAATTACAAAATGTGCCTTTTATTATTGTCAGATTTTGAAAAAATTCTAAAAAACCTCAACATATTTGAACTTCGCGGGCTAGATGGGCGCTTTAGCCTTAAAGGACCATCCTCTCACCGGTGGTCCTGGAGGATCCGCCGTCGCGGCCGGTGGCGGCGGCGCGGCGCAGCCCCACGCTGCGCTCGTAGTAGCCCGCCACGGACAGCGCGCCGCTGTACACGGCCCGCCGCAGGCTCCGTGCCGCGCCTCCGTCCTCCTCCATGCCGTACTGAGCCTGCCACCCACCACAAACCCCGTAGGTACATCATTTATTTGATTTAAGGGACTAGTGGCTCACCACTCTCCCACCACTTTTACTCCTGTAAGCCAGCATCGACAAAAGTAAATTAAATCTAAATATATATAACTCAAAGGTGACTAACTGACTGACTGATTGACTGACATAGTGATCTATCAACGCACAGCCCAAACCACTGGACGGATCGGGCTGAAATTTGGCTTGCAGGTAGATGTTATGACGTAGGCATCCGCTAAGAAAGGATTTTGATTAATTCTATCCCCAAGGGGATAAAATGGGGATGAAAGTTTGTATGAAACTTTGTCAATTTTAAACCGATCGTGCTGAGACTTGCATGCATAAAGCTACTATGACGTGGACATCCCCTAAGAAAGGATCAAAATTCCACGCGGACGAAGTCGCGGGCTCAGCTAGTAAATAATAAATATCGCTAGACTGACACACCCACTGTATGGTCCCAAACTAAACAACGCTTGTACTATGGGAACCGTACAATAGCCTGATTTGCCCCTGACGGGAATCGAACCTGCAACCATCCGGTGTAGTGGGCCGAGCGGCCTACGCTCGATCCACTGCGCCAAGCGGTCGTCTATATAACTTAATTGATTTAAGGGACTAGTCCCACCCCACACTACTGTTACTCCGACCAGCATCGACAATGGTGACCAAAGATGACGCCAAGGTTTGACCCTCGACGAGTCCCGGGACCAAATTAAAATGTCTCGGAACCCTCACGAAATTAATCGAAAGACAGAATATAGGAGAAGTTGGGAGAAAATTATTCACTTAAGGCTAAAGCGCCCATCTAGCCAGAAATGTTCAAATTTTTTGAGGATTTAAGAAATTTTTCAAAATCTGACAATAATAAAAGGCACATTTTGTAATTCGCGACAAAAACCGTGTGCAGTGCATTTATTAATATATCCAACTTACTCTAAAACATTTCAAGAACGACAGCTATCCAGATATTCTGGCAATTTTTGTATATTTAGTGATTAACTAGTATCATATCCACCGTGATAATATTTAGAGTAAAATAAATGTATTAATAAACGCACTGCGTACTGTGTTTGTCGCAAATCACAAAATGTTGTCTTAAATGTTTTCAGATTTTGGATAAACTATAAAAATACTCGAAGATTTTGAATTTCGCGGGCTAGACAGGCGCCTTCACCTTAAGTAACATTATACACAAGATCATAATACTAGAGAATGGGAGAGATGGACGACCGACCTCCCCCCACACTCCCCCCACCTTGAACATTGAACAAACATAAAACCGATAGGTTTACATGTTGAGTAGGTGATTGTGGATTTGGACCATGTAAATAAAAAAAGTAAAAGTATAAATGCGAAACTAACTCTGTCTGTCTGTCGCGCTTTCACACCAAAACTACTGTACCGAATTAAATGAAATTTGGTACATGGATAGTCTAGAGCCTGAGAAAGGACATAGGCTACTTTTAATGCGAAAAAAGGGTTGAAAGGGGGGATGAAAAGTTGTATGGAAGTATCGTCATTTTTTGTGCTAGAAGCTTGAAACTTATTTTTGCGGCTTTTGATTCGATATAAATAAATATGACTTTCAAAGTTTGGAAACGTTTTACCCTCAAGGGTGTAAATTAACAATAGAGGATGAAAGTTTGTATGGAAATATAGCTCTAAATCATTAAAGTATTTATATGAATGTGTCTCATTTGTAAAATAATTAGCCTAATAATTAAAAATGCTACCCAAATACACTATTCCACGCGGACGAAGTCGCGGACCCAGCTAGTAAAAAGTATAGTGACCCACCCGTAACAGTTGGAACTCGTGCTCCTCGCGGGTCCTCTGCGCTTCCCTCTCGGCGGCAGAGAGGCCGGACGCCGAGCCGCACTCTTCACCTCTCTCGAAGTGTTCCTCTATGTGCTGGATCTAAATATGATTAAAAAATATTATAAATAAAATAATTTCCAGGCTGAATTGTTGAGTAAATATTATAAATTTAATTCCCTTTTACAAGCTTTTATTTAATTTGCAAAGTATGTTTGGCCGGATGGTATCTTGCAACTAAATTTTAAATCAGTTATCTATAACCGATAGAGCTAAAACAAGCTTTTATATCATTTAATAAATTTTAAATATATTAACTATATTTATTGATTAATGAAATTTAGTTTTCTTCTGTTTAGGTCAAATAATTATGAGCTTGTTTTTAAAAAGTTATTTTTACCATTAGTTTATTATTCATTTTAAATTACTTCATAAAGTATTTTCGAATAGAAATGGTTTGTTACTGATTCACTTCTCACCAGTTCATGTTGTGACAACGGCAGCGGCTGGCAGCACACGGGACAGTTGCTCACGGGACTCTCCTCCATCATCACAACATCGTCACACGATGCATTGTCCACTTGCTCCTGAGAGCGAAATAAATAATTATACTCAAGCTTGATTTTCCCCTACGGAGAGTACATAGGTACATTGCAAGTGCACCCAATTTTTTCTGAAGGCCTCATGAGCCCCCTTTAATTGGGCTGAGTCTTTTCTATTATACAAGAGTTTTAGGTTCTACACAGGTCCAGCAAGCTGGCAATCTTCAGATATCAAACAAAAAAAATATTTGTAGGTTTAATATCCGTTTATTATCCTAAAACTATATTTTTTTTATTTTTTTTTTTTAGGATTTCCAACAACAAGTACACCGTGTGAAATAACAAGGTAACATGCATAGGCTTTAAGCTAAGCGCCCTGTCAATTATAGGAAATCACAGCATGCATAAATAACAATAGGTAAACTACTTAAGGCTAAATTATATTAACACAATATTACCTTAACATAAAGGAACACAAAAACCAAGCAAAAGTAACAAACAGTAAGCGGCAATTTTTTTCGTTATTTGTTTTATCTAAGGACAATACGTTTAAGATTTGCTGTGAAAAACAGGTCACATTCATTTTGACAGTCTTCATACAATGAGTACATACGAGTTAACAAACTAAATTTCCTCAAATTAGTGCGTGAAACCGGATGAGAGAAAATAGTTATGTTTTTATTCTAGAATTTCAATACCAAAACATGAGTATAAAGTTTATTGGATCATTTGATTCAGGGTTTATACCTTTAGTACGTAACACTAGAGCCTGTATTAACTTGATCTCAAGTTTCATAGACATCTTAAGTACAATTTTGACATAAGACATAAGAATTACATTTTCAGGATCACTCTCAGACTTGCAATTGATTTATTTAATACAGGCCCATGTTTTCACCAAACAAATCTTGTTTTTATCGCTATTTGAGGTGTAAAAAACATGGATAACATTATGAATGGTCGTATATGTGTTGCCAATGCGAAATCACAGTAAATAAGAGACATTAATTATGAATGTTAAGTCCAATGCAAGCGAGGGGTGACTAACTGATACAAGTTTGTAAACAATAAAATTGGCTTGACTATATTGTGGAGTGCTTTGCTATTGGTTGAACTGGATGAGGATTACAATTAGTATTTGTACCAACTACCAATATAAAAATTTAAAATTATAAAATGTTAGGTTGAAATGAAGAGGATTACAATTTAGTGTTTGTAGTTTGTACCAACTACCAATATAAAAATATAAAATGTTATGTATTATATACAGCAGAACATGCACACGACTGCTATAAGTGTACTTACCCCTTTCTGTGGACTCAATATATCCCGATGTTCCACATTCACATGAACTTCAATCTCGTTGGCATGAGCAAACTCTCTCTCACAGATCGGGCACTGGTAGGACGATGTATGCGGCCCAGGGGACATGGCCATCGCACTCAGGGCCAGGGTAGGGTTATCCAGGGTTATCGTAGGGTTCGTCAGGCTCAGGGTAGGGTTCTCGGAGTTGGAGTTAGCGTTCGCATTTACTGACGGCGATGTAAGGTCGAAGTGGGCACGATTTATATGTTCCTCCAATTTCCGCGGACATGTTGACGTGAAATCGCATAGGAGACACTGAAATAATAATTGGCTAAGTAAATTAAATAATTGAGAACTCAAATTTACAGCAATTTTACTTAGAAAATACATGAAATAGTAATAATATTTTGAAATTTAAATCGCGGGTGATTTGACTAAAATTTTGACATTGACAGGCATAATTTTTTTAACCTTAATCAAGATCTATGAAACCATAATGCCAGTAAAATAAATAAATACACTAAAAATTACCTGGACCGTTGGACTTGGTGTTGGAGCATTTTTCTTTGGTGTATTAGGTTTTAATTTTAATGCTAATTGGGATCTCAGCGGCGATCCTTGTCCAGCACTCGCCATATTCAACTGAAAATTATTCATGTTAGTTGAAAGACTGAAGAACACTAAAATCTTTTGAACGTTAGGTAGGTAGCATTTACCTGCTTTTTATTAGGCGATCCTTCGTAACTACCGGAATGGTTATGACTAGGACTTGAAACTGCACCTAAAACAATAACCTTCACTTTACCCTAAAAATAAACATGTGCCCCAGAAGGCCTAAACCAATTTTAAAGGAAGTGACTTTGACTTTCTTTTGATAATCGCGATATTTATTCATTGTCAGAAGACGGGTAATTAAAGGTAGGTGAGTACCTACGTAACGCGGTAGGTACTTGCCTATACTAGGTGAAACAAAAAGGGTATACTAATTTTTTGCAACTTAACTGTGTAAATCTCAAACTATCGGCTTTGTAGGACAGTTGAAGCACTAATGGATTTGTAGACTTGTGAGATCGGTCAACAGCTGTATTCCTATAACACCTTTTGTTTTTCAAGTTCTCTCCAAAGCTGATAGTTTTAGAATTACAAAGTTAAGTTTTGAAAAAAAAGTATACCCTTTATGTTTCACCTTGTATAACATTTTAGCATAGCAAATTAGGTAGGCACCTAATTGAATCAATAAGAAATAGGTAATAAAATGTATATACCTACCCTTTTTTTCGAGACTATTCGAATCTCCCTCGATAGAATTTTGTCTGCTCTGAACTCTTTTAGGGACCACACCATTACTAATATTTATATTCTTGATTCCATTGACGAGATTTATATTTTTTGGGGAACGCGATCTTTTCTCTTCGTCTTTTTCACTCCGACTGTAGCTGTCCTTGTCTTGGTACCCGTTGTAATAGCTGAGGTTCTTGGAGATGGCTCCATTGTGGTACTGTGGGTTGTCGGGACTGTGCCAACCATTGATGGAGCCTGGCGTGTTGTAGCTGCAACTGTCTGTGGTCGTCATCTTGGAGTCTTCATCGAAACTGTGGGAAAAAGGTTAACAATATAATAATATAATAACTCCTTCACGCAAAAATTACAGAACGGATTTGGATGAAATTTGGAACACAGTTTATAACCGGAATTAACATATAGGATACTTTTTATCCCGATAATCCCGAAATTTTTGTTACGTTAAATACTACGCGGACGAAGTCGGGGGGCACAGCTAGTACATACATACATCCACACTCACAAACTTTCACATTTATAATATTAGTAGGATATAGATAATATAATAATTAGAGTTTGTGAGTGTGGATGTATATCCACACTCACAAACTTTCAGATTTATAATATTAGTAGGATAGTAGGATAGGTAATTGAACATGATTAGATTCTTAACGCCGAATGCAAAACGTTGTCTACTAGATCTTTTCTGTCTATGCTATAGACAGTATAAGACTATCTGTCGTCATCATCTTTCAGGTTACATGAAGGTTTTCACTCAGCCTCTCAACCATCAAAATAACAGTCTAGAATGGCCTATAGGACAGCAAGTGGCTATCTTGAAGTGTCTTAAAGACGGATCATTGGTTTCAAGTCTTGCCTAGATTGCCTATACAGATAATCCGTCCCTACAATAATTAAACTTCTCCAAGATACCTCGGACTCTGGTCATCAATAAACGCCATCAGTTCCCGCTCTGGTGTCAGATAATGCAGATGCGCCTTCTGAACGTGCCCCAAAAGCTGGGGTTGTGGGACCGCACAGTCGCAGAAGGGGCACTCCGGCCTTCCCGCCACGTGGGCCTCCAGGGTGTGGGACCTCATACCGTCGTCTGTTAGGCCCTCGGCTCCGCATAGCTCGCAGGTGTAGGGAAATGGACTGCTGGACATTTTGCCTACAGAAATAAGTAAAATGGCATATGTGAGAATTATTGCGCTTGCTGGTTGTCAAATTAAAATGGCGGATGAATCGCACCTACAAGTAGACTAAGTAAAATGGCGGAGGAATAATGCTTATGTAAGGAGTAGACAAAATAATATATTGCATAAGTAAGAACCAAGAATTTGTAATAATGTCTTATTATTACAAATTCTTTGAGTAAGAAGCATTCTAGTTAAGGGGTCACCAAAAACTTATTGCTGAAACTTAGTAGAGGTACCTACTTACACATAGTTTCATAAAAGTTTTTTACTTCCTGGCAGTGAATTCAAAATTGTAATTTTAGGAGGCGATCGTTAAATTCACTCGCCTAATTATATCTAGGTATGTGTAATATAAGACCTACTACTAATATCTGGTAATAAGAAATCTCATGGATATTGAAATTCTTCGACCTTTTGATTTCTTATTTTGATTTCTTATTTTGATTTCTTATTTAGAAAAGAACTTCAAAACTTCTTCAGAAATATTATTTATAAACAAAGGTAGTTACCTAAATATTTCCGATTTTCCCTTGACCTTACCGCATACCGCGCTAATGTACGAAAAATTGATTTATTTCCACTATGAGTTTGCATAGAAACCGTTCACAATAACTACTTAGATACTTACCTATTTTGGCGTGAAAGTCGCGAATCGATAAATTTACCGCAGTTTTGTTTTCAAGGAAATCATGAAATGCCTCTGACCGGAAATTTGAATAGCAGCATTGAAAACTAAAGACTTTGATAGGTGTATTTTATGCAAGCGAAACGGAATACCGTTTATAAAATTGCGTAACATGCTCTAATCTCTGATAAAAACATCAAAATAGGAAGGAAGTACGAACTTACCGATTACTTTAGTATTTTATTGTCATTTATTTAATCCAATACCACTGTTTGTCGGGGTACTATCTAATTGGTGCGATTGCTTGATTAAATGAGGTTGTTTCTAGCATTTTCTAACATTAAAATTACAATTTATATTAATAGGTACTACTGTCGTTAGGTTGTGATGGCCCGTCATTCATGAGTTTTTGGACATTGAAAATTAAGGTTGGCTGTTACGCATGCGTGTTGAGGTTTACCTACTAACACAGTGACGCCTCTAGGAAGGAAATGCGGAAGCTCTGTTATTTTAACAAAATCATTGCACAAACTTAATTACTTAATTTGATAGGAAAATAAACAGGAGCCAAATTAAATTATGTGGGTATACCTAATGTCTGTTTACAGATAATTCGTCGTTTAATCTATGAGTCAGCGCCATCTACATTACATGTTCATCAATCATTTCCTTATGGTGTTTGAAAATGGAAAGCCATAGCTACTGAATAGCATTTAGGTACCTAAGTAGCCTCCTAGAAGTTAAGTTAAAAATACTACAGATAGCATTGTTTTCAAATGTTTTGAATTATTATAGCATTGTTGTAGAAAATCATTATATTAAGTAGGTACTTATATACCTAAATATGAACGTTTGTATGTTAGGATGTTTGTTACTCAATCGCGCAAAAACGTCTGAACGGATAAAAAAATTCTACCTACCCAGGTAGATAACTGTTATAACTTTGGTGAGTAAGGACGTAAAATAGGTAGGTACCCACACAGACATGTCATAGTCTACTGCAGCACACACACAGGGCTACATACCTACCTATATCAACAAACTCAACACCAATCACACTGCCGTCAACTCAAAACTCTGCCAAAGATTAAAGATCGCTAAATCCCGTATTGACGAACAAGTCGATTATGGTTACTAAGCCTATCAAAATCATCCAATGTAATGTGCAACGTTGTTACCTGACACAACATGAATTCATCCAACATTTTACATCCAACTATACTAGATATAAACCCAAACTACACGACATAGCCAAAAAACCCCATCGCAATAAATCGTTCACAACTCTCATAAAATCAATTATAAACAACTTGAAAAGAATTAACTGCACTTAAAAACCTATATTTCCAAATATTAATCTTCTCAGTATCCATTAGCAGAGGAGACCCTAACAATCGAAACCAAACCACTATAAAATCGAAACGAAAACTTAACAATATTCGTTGTTAATCTTTAAAAAAAAAAAAACCTACCTATATCTAGGTCGGTAGGTACTTACTACTTATTTACTCTTAGTTGTAAGTATGTAGGTATTATCTTTGATTGCATGCAAGTAAGGTGAAGTTGACTGCCAACATTCGTAAGCCGGAGAAATATTGGAAAACAAAAATAAATAAATAAAATACAAATTAACCCGAAGTAATAGTTTTTTTTGCAACCTCGGGGAGGTAGGTACCTAACTACATCACATAGACGAAAGAGCATAATGTAACCACGAGTTGGACTGTAGGTGACGCCTCTAACTACTTACTTTCTTGGATGCCGTTTTCCCGACGTTGCTACGGAACACTAAATAAGAAAAAAAATGGCTATGGAGGAACCTAGAACAGAGTTTTGTCCGTATTGCATATAGAAAGGGTGTTTATGCTAAGCGCCTCGTGTCACTGAAATAAAATAAAATATTGCAATTTTCTACAAAGCACCGTGTTCATATGGCGATTTAAATGTAGATGCCTTTGTAGGGAGATGATGGGTTTGTTTATTTACCCCGTATGGTGATAGATGAGAGTTCTCCGACCCCCTATCTCCTAAAAACGTGTGTATGTATACGCCGAACAACTTGTAGCTATTACTAAATATAAGTACTTACCTACTTTAGGACTAAAACATGTTTATCTATAACCATTGGGCGCAAAATGCCTGCGACCACGTGGCGCCGACCCTTCACAATTGCTTTAATATTCAGCAAATTACTTATCCGAACGCCCGCCATTACCCTCCGCTAGAGTATTCCACTTAATTTGAATTGACGACTTGTAAGGCACGATGTTTCCAAACGTTATTAGGTTTGAAATTTAAAGCTTTGGACATGTTTGTGTGTCGCAGATTCTGACGTAAGCATGTTCATGAGTCTCATTCGTGTTGGAAGTGGTTAAATATCTGTAGCGCTCGTCTGTAATACTACTACGTATTCTCCTGGTAAGGAGCACTTGACACGATTAATTGGGCAACTAATTGGTCGATTTGTTGGGCATCGACGGTACCTACTTATCTCTATGATCGGGAGGCATACCCAAAAGATGCTTTTATTATGCCTTAGACCATTCTTAGAACTAATGCACTACCAATCAACCCACCAAGTTTAGATTGCCAAACTGTAGGTACTGTACCAAGCTATTCCTGGTGGGGATAAGACCTAATCACTAGGTGCACTAACTAAGTCCTCTCCCCCTTCCCTGTTCACCTCATTACATAATTTTAATTAGTTATAATATGATTATTATACTCGTTGTAATATGTATTCATTAGGTAAGATCCGAGTCTTAAGTCTTTTAACCGCACGACTTGCACTCGACACGAAATATGACAGTTTTGTCAGTTTTTCATGGTCACTAATCACTCCCCTAACCACTTTATCGATCGACTAGTAGAAATCGGTCGGCACGGGTGGGCGAGTGGGTAGTAGACTGCGGGAAACCGTTAAAACTGAAGAACTGCGAATCCAATGCAGGTCGAGCGAGATCTAAGCGGTTAAGAGACTTGGGCTCCTGATTATTTAACTAACTATCATATCTAAAAAGACTGACATACCTATGTCTACGTAAGATAGATTTGTCATTCCAACTATCTAACTTTTGAAACTAGGTGCTGTCTCCAAAACACTTTGGCGGTGATTCTCATTATGCATTTCTCGAACAAACTGGGAAGCAAACTTGGCGGGGCCGCTGCCGTGTTCAGTATTGCCTTTTAAGAAACGCAAATAACTCGACAACTATGCACTTGCCAAGTTTCAACAACGAAATAAGGGGAGAAGTTCTGAATGGCTCCATAGTGAGCTATAAACTATATTTAATAGCTTCACATTTCAATGGAGTTAGTAGTTGTGGAAAGGTAGATCAAGTGACGCAAAGTAATAAGCGAAGTAATAAGACGCATTGTCATCTCTAGGCATGGAAATAATTTGCTACTTTCAATTCATTTTCATTACGTGAAATTGTGTTTTTCTTTCAGTGTTATGTCACCTGCGATTTTCACACTCAATGATTTAATTAATAGTGAAGTTGGACTGGAACACTTATTTATATTTCTATGAAGTAACTTGATTATTATTTATCACAAAGACCGGGACAGTACCGAACGATTTGCGATGTCATTGCAATTATTTTTAACAGTTTCCTCCTATGTCGGCAGGTACTACGTATGGAATCCTATATAATATGATTTTTCACACGCTGCCTGTGAAATGCTCCATCATTTGTCTTCTAAACGAACCTACTACTCGGGTAATTATTTTTTTATAGAACAATATCGACTAACTCCACCGTCTAGCTATCCATCGTGCCTCTAAACTGAGCCTCCATCAGTTGTGAAGAGTCTTGCTTCCGTGGCTATTAGCCTCATAGTTATTTTCATATGCCACTTTGTAAGGGATGGAAGTGGATAATCTTCTTCCAACTCCTCCTGTGTTTTCTTTTGATTCAATTCATGAAGGTAGGTATCAATAAAATTTAGCTTTGCCTCGGGGCTAAATGAACTGCATGAATTTTATAGGTATACTAGCTGTGTCCCCCGACTTCATCCGCGTAGTATTTAACGTAACAAAAATTTCGGGATTATCGGGATAAAAAGTATCCTATATGTTAATCCCGGTTATAAAGTATCTGTGTTCCAAATTTCATCCAAATCCGTTCAGTAGTTTTTGCGTGAAGAAGTAACAAACATACATACATACATCCACACTCACAAACTTTCACATCCTACTAATATTATAAACTAGCTGTGCCCCCCCCGTCTTCGTCCGCGTAGTATTTAACGTAACAAAAATTTCGGGATTATCGGGATAAAAAGTATCTTATATGTTAATCCCGGTTATAAAGTATCTGTGTTCCAAATTTCATCCAAATCCGTTCGGTAGTTTTTGCGTGAAGAAGTAACAAACATACATACATACATCCACACTCACAAACTTTCACATCCTACTAATATTATAAACTAGCTGTGCCCCCCGTCTTCGTCCGCGTAGTATTTAACGTAACAAAAATTTCGGGATTATCGGGATAAAAAGTATCCTATATGTTAATCCCGGTTATAAACTATCTGTGTTCCAAATTTCATCCAAATCCGTTCAGTAGTTTTTGCGTGAAGGAGTAACAAACATACATACATACATACATACATACATACATACATACATCCACACTCACAAACTTTTACATCCTACTAATATTATAAATGTGAAAGTTTGTGAGTGTGGATGTATGTATGTATGAATGTATGTATGTTTGTTACTCCTTCACGCAAAAACTACTGAACGGATTTGGATGAAATTTGGAACACAGATAGTTTATAACCGGGATTAACATATAGGATACTTTTTATCCCGATAATCCCGAAATTTTTGTTACGTTAAATACTACGCGGACGAAGTCGGCGGGCACAGCTAGTTTATAATATTAGTAGGATGTGAAAGTTTGTGAGTGTGGATGTATGTATGTATGTTTGTTACTCCTTCACGCAAAAACTACTGAACGGATTTGGATGAAATTTGGAACACAGATAGTTTATAACCGGGATTAACATATAGGATACTTTTTATCCCGATAATCCCGAAATTTATGTTACGTTAAATACTACGCGGACGAAGTCCGTGGGCACAGCTAGTTTATAATATTAGTAGGATTTTATTAAGTCCAAATGTCAAATACATGTATGGAGAGAACGGCGCCGGCTTCTTCGTGTGATTTACCGTACCAAACTATTATACGTAGGTACCTAGGTACTAAATGACTCAACTGTGTTATCGCTTCCACTGGAGGATCGTACTAAGTTACTTAAACAAAAGTTCTTAGTTTTAGCTTCCTTACAAAGCTTTAGATCATAATTTTAATACAGAACGCGGTGAAGATTTAAGTTTTTTACGATAAGTTGAAAGCAGCTTACCTACTTACTTATTATAAATACTAATATTATATTATGGTTTATTGTTGGATAGTCATCCTGTTTTATATTAAAAAAAACCATTGGTTATGTGTATTTGAAAAGAAAAGTACAATTTTATTTAGATGTTTACTTCGATGGTATGATGGGATGAGATGATGGTGGATCATTATTGTTATTTATAAACGACTAGCGGCCCGCCCCGGCTTCGCACGGGTACATTGCGGTTACATTATTCGAGTTTTAGTAAGGATCCCTAATTTTTGAAAATATATTATAGCCTATGTCACCCGGGGATAGTGTAGCTTCCCAACAGTGAAATAATTTTTCAAATCGGTTCAGTAGTTTCGGAGCCTATTCATTACAATCAAACAAACAAAGTTTTCCTCTTTATAATATTAGTATGATGTGTAGAGTATTAGATTAAATTTATAATATATATTTATTCTCTTATTGCAACGAAACATGTTCCGTGTTATTTACAAAAAAGTCAAACACGCGATAAGCCCGGGATTTAAAATTTAACGTAATACGAATTTAATAATGCGCATTTATGTGGCATTAAATGAATTGTCTTTATATTACGGAGCTATTTTTGACCAAAATATATCACGCACTGCTGGTGTAGTGGTATCATGCAAGATTCCCATTCTTGCGACCCGGGTTCGATTCCCGGGCAGTGCAATTTTTTTAACTTTGTTTTTATATTTTTTTGTTTGATTGAAATAGCTTGGGTGCAATATAAGAAAAGTCCAGTGTTGTTATCTGCGTAACCGGCGCTATTGTTGGGGCGGTCCTGCGGAAAATCCAGTCGAATTCCAGGGTTATTAGCGAGGGTCCGCAGTCGGCATGATATACCATAATATGCTTGCGTTTAATCTCAGTTCAACCTAAAGTTGGGGTGCCCTTTCTTCATAGGAATTAATGAATAGTCCTGAAAAAAGATTGAAATACAAGATGAAATTCAAGGGCGTAGTTTATATCAAAATAAGGGGATCCTGGATTTTTTATATGAAATTATTTTGCCCTCATTGAATTGAAATCCATTACGTAAATTATTAGGTTAGAAAATATTTTTCTTGTAGTAGATGTCTGTCTTTCTTCCTAGATGACTCATAATATGCCTTTTATTAATAAATCGATCTCGAGTCTGAGAGCGGTCTTGAGTATGCATTTGACGAGTAAGTTTGTACTGGAATGACATAAGAAGTAAGTAAATGTCCAAGATCACTCAGACTTGATCTAAATTTTTAATACGGACCATTATCATAAAGCTGGCCTAATAGAAACCAAAAATCTTAGGTACATATCGTTACATGAATTATTAGAGTTATTATTCAGGAAGAACAGACGGTAGGTACCAAAAGTTATGAATTAAAGCTGAAACATTTAATTTTGTCCTATAGAATTCAAAATTCGGTACACCCTAGCAATGCCTATTCGTACAGAACCCCGGATGGGTCCTGGCGGGCTCGTTCCAGTGATAACCTGGCATTTGCTCCCGATTTTACGTGTGTTCCTCAACCCCGGACCAAGGCCGATACTTACTTATTTAAAAATATCATTTGCCAGGTTCGCCGTCAGCATTCCAGCAAAAGTTCATATAGTAGGAAAGAAATTGGACAAACACGCTGTCCATTAGATGCTGTAGGTATTTTATATTGTAGGTGTTCGGAAATTTTCTTTGTGAGATTGTGGTTTTGTGTGGATTGCTAAAGTTATACCTAAATGAGTTTATGATTTTGTTATAATTGAACGATTATTAAAAATTATTTTCCTACTTGATTTTTTCTTTTATTGTATAGGTTTATTAATTGCACCTACTTCAAGGACTTTTAAGGTCAAGTAGAATTTTCCTGCTGTCTAAAAACTACAAGGTTTTTAACTTGTAAAAGATTAAAAAACTATATCCTGAGTGAGTACGGAAAATTATATTATATTAGTTAAGTATACTTACGAATTATATTTAGAACTCCCGATAGATAGCACTAATAGAATGCAATAAAAACCGGCCAAATGCGTGTCGGATCACGCATACTATATAGGGTTCCGTGGACATCATACATCTCTTAATAATACGGAACCCTAATAATAAACGTGATGGTTCATTTTGATGTGAAACAGTACCTAAGCAGCACTTGCAAATCTTATAAAACTTAAGAGATATAGTATTACGGAATAAGCGGTCATTATTTATATAGTAACGTACAGTGAATCATACCACAACGCAATTTAACATCGCCGCGCGCCGGGGTGCTGATGCCCCATGAAATGGAATTGTGGTGGCACGGGTGGGCTGCTTGACAAGGACTGATGGTAAGGAGTTAATGGACCTGGAGATGACGGTGATGAGATGGATTTACGGATCCATTCTTTAGAACTTTAAAATCTACAAACAAAAATAGATGTCGACTTTTCTAATGTGCTTGTCGGAGGGGTGCAATTTAAAAAAGTAAAAAAAAAATTGAGCGTCAACGCACAAAAATATAAACGAAAAATATAAAAATTTAGAACGCACCCAAACTGACCCAAACACGTCAAAAGTCGTAAATTATACCTTTTTTTTCTGCTTAGACTCCAAAATTTTATTCGCAATTGACATGCGTTAGTAATTTATGTGACAAGTTATTTCTGTTATGCAAAAGGCCCAACGAGTTGGGTGCTATGTGTAAATATACTTTTGTTTGCCTATTTTGTTGAAAATAATGACTGATAATTATAGCGGGTGCGAAAATGGCGCGAAAAGCTGCGCGAAATTTAACCCTTATTAGGCCCTTATTTTGCTGAAACATTATTCTAATGTCCACGGTTGGTTATTGTTGTGAGTAAATAGATGCCTTCATGCTTATCTTTCCAGCATAAATCGTAGGTACTAGGTATTTGGGTCAGGAAAATCCAAGGCGTGGTTCATTCATGTGCTTGAAGCATGAATAAAACTGGAAAATATTATTTTCCACGACACTGGCTAAATGAGAAAAGCGGGGCAAAATCTTAGAAAAAATCCAACTTTCCCGGTTTTTTCATGAACCTATATTATTTCGATGGGTATTTTAATTACCGTCTCCACAACACGTTCTACCTAGACAGATTTAAAACTATCGGTAGGAATTCCATTAAGTATTTTTAATGACTTTTCTGTAGACGAATATTAATGAATAAATAAATAAATGAATAATAAATATCGCCAGACGAACACACCCAACTGTATTCTCCCAAACTAAGCAACGCTTGTACTATGGGTACCGTAAAATGGACTGGGGGCGATCCCAGTGCCACCAAGACCTGGCCAAATTAGGAAAAGGCCATTTCCGAAATTTGTCCCGGCGGGAATCGAACCCGCAGCCACCATGTGCTTACTGCGAGTGGCCTACGCTTGAGCCACTGTCCCCCCCGACCCACTCACCACTCTCCTAGACTCAGATGTCGAGGAGAACGACACACGCACACTCCCCGCCAGACACCGACCTCGCCGGCGAGGTCGACGAACCCCCGCTTCCGCTAGAAGGTGCGTCTACTTACCTAGACGCACCTTGGCACCCGACAAGCCCGCTGAGTTTCTTGCCGGATCTTCTCAGTCGAGGTCGCGTTCCGATCCGGTGGTAGATTTACCCTCGCCACCTCTCCTGGCAGCGGCCCAAGCCGAGGTCGTGTCCCTAGTGACGCCCTTGAGCTAGCTGCCGCTCTCCTCTCCGCTCGCCCTCTGTCCGGGTGAAGTTGTTATGGGCACTCTGGCCAACAACATAATAGTCAAATGAAAAAAAAAAAAAAAAACTCGAGCCACTGCGCCAAGCGGTCGTCACCATCATTAATTAACAAGGTCAATGATCCAACGAAATAATAAGATACGTGACTAAAGTAATTAAGCAGCGTTAGGAGTTAGCGTGTAACAAACAGACAGACCGCATCTGATTACGCGGCTGCAGCTATTGCCTGGCGCGGGCACTTCGCGATTTATGTACCCACTTGTTTGACTTTGGTTAAGCTACAATACAAGATGGTATAAATCTTTCTAGAATCTAGATCTAAATAATCTTTGAACAACGGAGCGGATTAAACCATTCCAGATTGGAACGGCGTAACAGCCACTTCTA
The DNA here is from genome assembly GCA_918843915.1 of Notodonta ziczac. NCBI lineage: Eukaryota > Metazoa > Arthropoda > Insecta > Lepidoptera > Notodontidae > Notodonta > Notodonta ziczac. The sequence goes on from OU974053.1 coordinate 1,562,412, forward strand.
GAAGTGATTCGGCTAATACCTACTTGTATTTAATTTAAATAAATACAAAAACGACTTCAAAAAGGTTGAGGTTATAGGGTCGTCTGGTTTTTTTGTTTTATGAAGGTAAGTTCACCGATTTCTCCATAAATAGTGGATAGATTTTGAAGCTTTTTATTTGAAAGGGTATCTATCATCTAGGTACCTATACTAAAAACATATTGACGAACATAAAACCTTCACCTTTATTAAAAGTCGGAAAAAATATGAAAAAATAAATTTTAAAAATTAAATTATTTTAACCGACTTCATAAAAACCTGGGTGCACTAAAAAGCTATAATTGACTAGGGACCTTACAATTTATTTAATTTGAAGTCAATCATGTGTCATCCTGTCCTCATTAGGCAGTCATTCATCACGTGTTTAATTATATCGTATCTAGTAACATTGTTGAAGTTTGACTTGAACGACAAGTCAACATATTTAACTAAAATAAAATAAACTAAAATAAAAATGTTTGAGATATCATCTTACAATTATATTATCTATTATTAAGTTTATGTGTAAAATTTGTTACAATAGCTATTTCTACAAACAAGAGAAGAAATAGTACAGAAAAAAAATCGAAATAATGTTATTATTAGACGACCTCTTGGCGCAGTGGGTCGAGCGTAGGTCGCTCGGCACACTGCTCATGGTGGTTGCGGGTTCGATTCCCGCCGGGGCAAATTTCGGAAGTGGTCTTTTCGTAATTTGCCCAGGTCTTGGTGTCACTGGGATCGCCCCGAACTAGGCAAAGCTTGTACGGTACCCATAGTACAAACTTTGCTTAGTTTGGGTGTGTCAGTCTGGCGATATTATTATGTACGTACCTTTAGTTGGTGGTGAACTCAAAATAAGAAAATTCCTCGCGCTCCCCGCGTCTTCAGCCGGTGAATCCTCATTAAATTTCTAACACGTCCTGTCTGAATATTCATTCGTGTCACTTGTCCAACCAGACCGCACAGTCTAGTCAAGCTTATTACGAGTAACATTGCTCTTTGGGGATGAGAGGATTGTTTTTATAAAATCCTACTAATATTATAAATGTGAAAGTTTGTGAGTGTGGATGTATGTATGTATGTATGTTTGTTACTCCTTCACGCAAAAACTACTGAACGGATTTGGATGAAATTTGGAACACAGATAGTTTATAACCGGGATTAACATATAGGATACTTTTTATCCCGATAATCCCGAAATTTTTGTTACGTTTAATACTACGCGGACGAAGTCCGTGGGCACAGCTAGTAACAAATAATGCTATTGATATAGGACCTACTATTGCAGACAACCTTCCCAAATTCAAGAACAGTGTAGTTTTAGTAAATTCCTTTGTCATCCCCATTCAATATTAATCCTAATTTTGTTTTAATTTATTAGTGTAGTTTTAGTAAAATTAACTTGTTTTGTTTTGTTGGCATAGGCTGTGACTCCCTCTCTTAAGGGTCACTTGTAGAATGTTTATTGTGTTTGTATACTCGTATTTATTTCCAATGTTATATTGTATATCCAGTTGGGATTCCTAAAAAACAAAATAAATAAACAAAACTAAACAAAGCTTTCTCCTCAGCTAGCTAGCGTTGATTTTATTTTTTGTGTGTCAACAACAGCGCCTCCTAGCCGTACAACTATAGCTAAGTACAATGTATATGACCCCTTATCTAAGTTAAAAAAACAACAAGCTGTTTAGGACTTAGAAGGAGAGGAAATACGAACGCTTAACACCGGAATTTACTATTTAAAATGTTATTTTGCGGATCTCCTGACTCCTAGGCCCGTAGTCTGAGAGCGATCTTGGAAGTGTCAACCAGTAAAAATGACATGTCAAAAGACTGCTCTCAGACTTATGAACCATTTATTAATACGGGCTCTAGACTTGCCATGTTACGGCAGCAATACTTACTCCATACTACTCGTAATAAAATAAATGCGAAAGTAACTTTGTCTGACTGTTTGTTACGTTTTCCGGTCTAAAACGCTCAGCCAATATTGATGAATTTGGGTACATAGATAGATTAAACATTGGAGAAGGATAAAGGCTACCAGCCCCGGATCTAGGGGGGGGCAAGCCGGGGCCTATGCCCCGGGCGGCAAGATCAGGGGGCGGCCAAGTTCACACTTTACAGACGAATGGACAACTCATCATTGACCTAACTTTGACCACAGGAATAAATAAAGACTAGTACCTACAGAAATTTCAGTATTTGTTTACTGTGGCCATATCAACTCGACCGATACCCAGGGGTACAGCACACGGACCACGAGACCGGGCGCGGTGAGAGTGCGGCATGAGACGCGCTGCACGAACATTATTCGCGAGGCGCGTAGGCATATTCAAAATACGCGCCCGCTCGCCCGCAGGAATCGCAGATCGCGGCAGCACGCGTCTGGTTACCGTGCGCGCCAAAGGGATGGAGCTATACTCGAAAACTCCCTCGTCGATCTTTCTCCACCACAGTGTTTTGTTTTAAACATGTGTGTTGTTTGTTTATGTTTATATTTACTAAAATTTAGTACTTGTCGATAAACCGAAGGTAATAGTACATTGTTATCCTAGGGGACCCTCGACCTATTGGCGCCCTCACGTACCGTCTCGGGCCTAAATAAGTCTTTCACCCGAGTTAAAAACTGTGCTTTTTCATTACGAATTCAAGGAAAGTAAAAATATAAACAGGAATTAGCAAACAAAAAATCAGTGAACAATACTCTATAAATCGAAAAAATAAATGAAGATCGGATTACCGCCTATTTTGTTTTTTTTTTCCATTGCCCGGCCAGCTTCATTATTCAGCCATTATTTTTCATTTTCATCTTTAAGTATTTTGCCCAAATCGATGTTATTTCAAAGAATTAGTTGAAACTAAATTATAATAAAGTCATTTAAAAAATATATTATTTAATTAATACTTAACTTTATGTTATTTCAATTTTACATCGCGCTGTATATGAGTGACTGTAGAAAAAGTTGGAACATGGTTCAATAGAAATGTGAAAATGGAACTAGTTTTTTTAAATAATTTGATAGCTGTCTGTTGAAAGGGATTCTCCCTAGGGCGGAAAAGTATTACTTTCAACCCGCTCCTCAGGCAACTTCAGACCTAATTTCCGAGTATGAGTAATGAAAAATACTGATTGTATTAGTGTCGCATCAATAAATCTATGACAGCTCATCGATCGCCTTTCTAGGCCTAAGTATTTTATCATAACTATGTTATGCATTTTTGTTTATTTTTTTAATTCAATACCTACGTGCCATTACTTACGCCATCAATTCGTCATTATTAAAACTAAATTAAACCAATTACTTAATGTTTTTCTGTTTTGACTGCCCAAAACTTTGCAAAAAATGAGACAAAATCCAATGGAATATTGGATAAATGAGGTTGGGAAGTTCCTGAAAAAAGTGCTGTTGAATCTATTTTGCAAAACAAAAGATTTCCGAAACGTAAAAAAACATTTCGATGCGATGTCTGAAGACGAATTACAAACACTTCAACCTATTCAACTAATTTCTAAAGAAATAATTATGGTACCTATTTGATCGAATCATTCAGAAATTAAAAAGAGGTTTGATTGTGCTACCTTGCTGAATTTGAATATTGCTTTTCTTAATGGTACTAATATTACGAAAATGTTAAGGCTAAACCGCCCATCTAGCCCGCGAAGTTCAAATTTTTTGAGGCTGTGTAGAATTTTTTCAAAATCTGACAATAATAAAAGTCACATTTTGTAATTCGCGACAAAGACCGTGTTCAGTGCATTTATTAATATATCCAACTAACTCTAAAACATTTCAAGCACGACAGCTCTCCAGATAATCTGGCAAATTTTAGTATATTTAGTGATTAACTAGTATCATATCCACCGTGATAATATTTAGAGTAAAATAAATGTATTAATAAACGCACTGCATACTGTGTTTGTCGCAAATCACAAAATGTTAACTTAAATGTTTTCAGATTAGGATAAACTATACAAATATTCGAAAATTTTGAATTTCGCGGCTTAGACAGGCGCCTTCACCTTAATTGATGAACTGCAAAAGTATGGAGCAGATCGGGCTCGAAAATACGAGCGATATTTAAGCGCTGTTGAATTCTGCCAGGAACTCTACGTTTTTAAAGACCAAACTCTGTTTTTATTTGGTGATATAGAAATGGCTAACGGTTTCTATCTCTTAAACAGATCAATGCGCATGATTTGTAGGATGCTTTTCCTAATATTTGTATTGCGCTTGGCGCAGTGGTTCGAGTTTTTTCGGTTGTTTCGTAAATTGCCCTGGTCTAGGTGTCACTAGTATCGCCCCCAGTCCATTGTACGGTACCCATAGTACAAGCGTGTGTTCGTCTGGCGATATTATTATTATTTCAAATCCTGTGCTGTGTATAAAATATATCATATGTCTATATATCTGTAAATAAATAGACTTCACAGAAAGAATACCGATGGATGCATTATTTCCGGAAGGCCTATGTCCAAATGTCAATTAATTAGTGGACATCTGATAGCTAAAATTATAAAGATGATACAGGTAAAAATAAATATATGTGGCCGGGGGCGGCACAATTGTATTTTGCCCCGCCTAAAAAAAAATGAAGATCCGGGGCTGAAGGCTACCTTTAGTCGCGAAAATAAAACTTGAAGAGGTGAAATATGGCATAGAATATTGTATGTAAATTCCGTTCGGGGACAGCTGGGTATCTTATAATTGAGAAGTTCGATTCTATGGTTTCCACGGACATACCTACCTAGTTGGGCAGTCGTTAGTTGTTTTAGTTTTAACATACCTAAATCCGAATATTTCGGGTCATGTATCAATTTCGTCTTATTGCTAGAAGAAATAAAATTTCGAGGTGAATGCACGACATTTTTATTACGATTATGGTCTGAACAGTATTATCTCATTAGTAGATACAGGTTTTTTTATATATTTTGGCCAGCACTTTTCCTCTTAATGTTGATGTCGTTATTCATTCAAAATTCGACGCTTCTAATAAATGTTAACAATTTGATGTTTACAATGCCTATTGAGATCAGTTTTTAATCTCCATACAACAACAATTAATAGAAAATACTTAGGTATCTACTGACAGGGATGCCCCCAGGCTATCTTCTCTCGGGAACTCAAGCTATCAATCATTAGGTACCTACGGTGTTGTTACAAAAAAGTTAAACAGTCCACTTCAGTACTGCATATTTATGTAAGGTTGTAAGTTTTTTACCAATGTGTGTCTATGCGTCTGAAGTCGAAACTACTATAAATATCGTCAACCGCATGGCGCTATCCCAGAACCTTTTGCCATCAACAGCCATTGGCTCTGTAATCTCATCGAGTCCTATAAATGTAAGTTTACAACTATTTAACTATAATCAGCGTGAATAAGCGGTACTTAATTAATCTTAAATTTAATTTAATCTACACTCCTCGAATCTCTTCAGCCATTTCCTGCCGTTTTCTGACCGGTTCAGTGGTAGCGTGCAGCCATAACCACCGTTGCCGTTTACCATCATGTAGTCGAAACAATCGGTCACACCATCGCTGTTGCAGTCCTGCAAGATATACAAGAAGTTCATGAGAATAATTTGCATTAAAATTTGAAGTGTTGATGCAAAATACGACTTGTATGAAACTTTTCCAAACAATACTGTTGTTCCAGCAAAAAGCGGTCATTCACACGAAGAAGAGATATAATGGCTGTATTTGACATCTGAATATAGTGAAATGTACCTATATTAATGATCGATGCTAATTCAATACATTCATGGTATGAATGACCCGCTGCTTCAAAGATGTTCAATGTTGTCCAAAGTTGGCCACTGGATCAATAATACGACCGCTTGGCGCAGTGGTTCGAGCGTAGGGCGCTCGGCTCACTGCATATGGTGGTTGCGGGTACGATTCCCGGCGGGGCAATTTTCGGAAATGGCCTTTTCGTAATTTTTATTGGGCTGGGTGTCACTGGGATCGCCCCTAGTCCATTGTATGTACGGTACTCATAGTACAAGCGTTGCTAAATTTGGGAGCATACCATACAGTTAGTGTCAGTCTGTCGATTTTTATTTATTATTATTATTATAATAAGAACATGCGTGTCGAGCATTGTATATAGAATTGATATTGAATGTCAATGGTGTCAATAGATGTTAAAATGACTTCCCGGGTACCTACAACCCGGTTTCCGATCCCTGTTAAGTCACACAGTACTTAGTATATTTTTAAACCCTAGAGGAGCTTACCTTCCCGAATTTCTGCAGATAACCCTCAATGATCCTCTTTGAACAGTGGAAGTTCCTGGCGCAGTCTTCCCACGCTGGAAGTAAGAATAAGATTTAAGGTTTAAGCACTTTTATGACCTGATTATTTCAGAATTTATGTAATACCGACTGAGTAATTTAAAATCTCAAGACGTAGTCATCTTTATTTTTCGTATGAGACATTAAAATGAATTAGCTTTCTGTTTGAGTAGTTTCATTTTTATTTTGCATTTTTTATAACTAGATGTCGCTACCGTCGAGTTAGAACGCGATTATTTGTTCGCATTACATTTACGTAAGTACTATGTTCTATAAGGGTGATTGTTGAATAAACCTGGATTTCGATCAACCTATATACGTGTGTTATTTCCTAATACCGTATCAGGTTCTGCTTGATCCCCTCCCCAGGACCACTATTCGTATTTGTCGTTGTACAAATTGGTCCTGTCGAGTCGGATAAAGTCCGAAGTCTTTTTGATAAGTCCTGGGGGTATTGGACTTGGTTCCGGGGAAGCGGTGGAAAATCGTTTGGAACCACCCACTATCAAAGGGGCAACCTGAACAGCACCAGGAGGGGCGCTGTTCAGCATCAGGCAGAGCTCCCGACAGCGGCAAAAGGGCAGCAGTCGGTTGGAGGTTGAATTAACCATACATGCGGCAGCAGGAGGGCTGCAGCTGGGCGACCTTTGCACCAGGCGGGGTGCGAGGGACGAGCAGCGGACAGGCGAGTCTACGTAGTCGGCTAAGTGCGAGTTTAGTGACGTCACCAAGTGGTGAAGTGTGTTCATCAAGTGTTCAAGTTTGATTTTAAGTGAGTGCCAAGGGGAAACTGAGTACATTTAAATATTATTTGTGCAGGAAATTGAACTTTAAATTCTTTGAAAAAATAACTTTTAATTAATTTGTAATGGTTGTATTTGTTTTTAGTATTACTTTTAGGACTTAGAATAGTTTTAAGAATTTGGTTCAGACGGGGAACCTATGCCCGATTTTTAATTGTTGTAGAGTTTCAAACACTTAGAATTATTTTCATAAAAAAAAAAATACTTTAAAGTGTTATTTCGACCTGTTTTAACAATTTGGTTAATTTGAACATTTTGTTGTTTGGTTAATTTGAACGTTTTGTTGACAGTTTGTTGGTTATTATTAGCTTTATATTAAGTAGTGAGTTGTGTTTAATATTACAAGATGGAATCTAAAATATTTTTGCAGTCTGATATTCAACAGCGAATTGAAAAAAACTTTGCAAATTTCAAAAAGTCTCCTAAAGAGAGGTTAACTAAGGATTATATTGAGAGTAAATTGGAGTCACTAGATACACTTTGGGCTCAATATTTGGATAATCATTCAAATATTATTAGTAATGCTGATGTTAAAATATTAAAAGCTACACTTTATTTGACGGAAGATTGGTTTAGTATTACGGAAGAGTGTTATATAGATTATAAATGTGCATTAAAATCTAAGCTCGCTATTATATGTTCAGCCATTTCTACAACACTCACCCAAGATTTAGATAAGTCGAATAATTCTAAGAATAGTAATGTAAAGCTTCCTAAAATAGAAATTGCTAAGTTTTCAGGTAACTATAATGAGTGGACAACATTTCGGGATTTATTTGTATCTCTTGTGCATAAGTCTGATATAGATAAAGCGCAAAAAATGCAATATTTAAAAGGTCTTTTATCAGGAGAAGCAGAACAATTAGTAAGACACATTAATATAGCTACTGATAACTATGACAGATGTTGGTCTATGCTAGAGGAAAGGTATAATAATAAAAGATTTCTCACAAATTCCATTTTAAAGAGGTTAGTTAATCAAAAAGTTTTATTGTCAGAGTCATCGATGCTATTGAAAGATTTGGTGGATACGACCACAGAGTGTTTGGGTGCTTTAACTAATTTAGGGGTTGACGTATCCACTTGGGATATTATTGTAATTTATTTGCTAGCGTTAAAGATGGATTCTGAGTCTCGAAAACAATGGGAGCTTCAAATATCGAACAAATCTTCTCAAGATTTACCGACTTTGGAGCAGTTTAAGGAATTTGTCACAAGTAGATATCGTGCTTTAGAGTTGTTGGACTCAGAGTCGGAACCCAAATGTAACAAATCTAAGGCATTTCATGTCACCACTATAATATGTAAGTTTTGTAATGAAAACCACAGTTTGTCCAATTGTGAACAGTTTGTTGGTGCAGAGGTACAAACTCGCCGCGTATTCGTAGAGAAAAACCGTTTGTGTTTCAATTGTTTGGCAAGTAACCATGCAGTCAAGTTCTGCAGAAGTAAGGTATCATGCAGAGTTTGCAATCGTAGACATCATTCGTTGCTCCATACAATTGGTTCCGGGGATTCAGTATTGACGACGAGTGGTGCATGCACCACAGGTTCTTGTACAGGTTCATCAACGAAGGCTGTAGACGTTGTTCCAGCGGCGGAGAGTGGATCCTCAGACACCGCTCCTGTGGTATGCTTTTCATCGAGTGAAGTGGCAGCTCGTCAGGTTTTGCTAGCGACAGCACTCGTACGAGCTGAAACTCAAAATGGTGGTCGACATACAATCAGGGCGTTACTCGATCAAGGTGCCCAAGCATCTTTTATAACCGAAGCAACCGCTCAGTATTTGGGTCTTAAGAAGACACCAGTAAAGGGATGCATTTCTGGTCTAGAGGGGAATCAAAATGTTTCGACTAGGTGGATGAGCAATTTAATATTTAGTTCTATTTATGACGAGAGGGTTAAGATTGCGGTAAATGTGTATATTTTAAAATCTATAACTACTCTTCTTCCTAGCCGGGAGATGGCAGCTGCAGAATGGGTATGTGACTTACCGTTAGCAGATCCACATTATTACACACCTAGCAAAATTGATATTTTGTTAGGTGCCGAGGTATACGGCCAAGTGATTCAGGATGGCATTAGAAAAGGACCACTTGGTAAGTTAGTGGCGCAGAATACTTCGTTGGGGTGGATCTTATCGGGTGTGATAGTGAACTCAAACCAACCTACAGCAAAGATAGTGGTTATGCATTCCTGTGTGGAAGACAACGATATGTTAAAACGGTTTTGGGAGTTAGAGGCTGATCCCAAACCAAATAGAAGAGATATACTTACAGAAGAGGAAATGCAGTGTGAGAAGTTCTTCACAGAGACGACTACAAGAGACACAGATGGTCGCTATGTAGTTAGGTTGCCATTAAAGACAGTTGAGCCAGACCTGAGAATTAAAAATAGCAAGCGAATAGCAGAAAGGAGGTTAAAGTTTTTACTTACTAAATTAGAAAAGCAATCTAGTATGAAAATAAAATATGCAGAAGTTATTGATGAGTATTTACTTTTAGAACATTTAGAAAGGGTACCGGAAGATGAGATGAATAATTCAAAAGGGGTATACTTACCACATTTTGCAGTTTTGAGACTTGACAAAGATACAACGCAAGTAAGGGTAGTCTTCGACGCTTCATGCAAAGGCGAAGATGGAGTGTCTCTCAATGATCTGCTGATGATCGGTCCAAGATTGCAGCCAGAGTTGAGACACCTCTTAATGAAATGGAGATCACATCGTATTTGTTTGTCTGCTGACATAATAAAGATGTATAGGCAGATACGGGTTGCACAGCAAGATGTCGATTTTCAAAGGATCCTGTGGAAAGAAAATTCTGAATCTCAAATAAAAGATTATCGATTATTGCGGGTAACATTCGGTACAGCGTCGGCTCCGTATCTAGCGGTGAAGGCACTGCAACAAGTTGCTATCGATGAAGGGGCGATTTATCCTAAGGCGGCTGAAAGGATAATAACAGATTATTATATGGATGATTTACTTACTGGGTGTGATACAGTGGAAGAAGGAATAGAGATTTTCAATGAAATGAATGAGTTATTAAAAAAGGGGGGTTTTCAACTACAAAAGTGGTCGAGCAACAGTGCTATTTTGTTGGAAAGGATCAAAGGGAGTAATGACAGGGTAGGTAAGGAAGAAGAAAAGCTGAAGCTGAAAATCGACGACGTAATGAAATTGCTGGGACTTACCTGGAACAGGATAATGGACGCTTTCCAATACACGGTAATATTGCCGCAACTGCAGGAACCTGTAACAAAGAGAATGGTTATTTCGGATATAGCACGTTTGTTCGATCCACTAGGTTGGGTGGCGCCATGTGTGGTAAAAGCGAAGATGATGATCCAAAAGCTGTGGTTGTCAGGCATAGCATGGGATGAGGCAGTTCCAAGAAAAATATTAGATGAATGGCTTACCTATCGCAGGGAACTAACACAGCTTTCCATGGTGCACATACCTCGTTGGATGAATATAATGAAAAAGAATGCTATTGTCGAACTTCATGGGTTTAGCGATGCCTCCAAGTTGGCATACGCTGCGGCTGTGTATGTTCGAGTGATCGATGAGGACGGGGTTACTCATGTGGCACTCGTGACAGCCAAATCAAAAGTAGCACCTATAAAACAGATTTCTATTCCGAGATTGGAGCTCTGTGGAGCTGTTCTAGTAACAAAGCTTTTAGTGGAGGTAGCAGAGGTGTTGAGAATTCCGAAAGATTTTATCCACGCATGGACGGACTCCATGGTGGTACTTGCATGGCTCAATAGCCATCCCAGCCGCTGGCAGACATTTGTGGCTAATCGGATTTCCGAAATCTTAATGATTTTGGAAGCACATCAGTGGTCTCATGTCCAGTCAAAACTGAACCCAGCTGATGTCGCATCGAGAGGACTCACGCCCTCGGAATTAGTGGGTAATAAATTGTGGTTTGAAGGTCCTGAGTTTTTGCATGGCAAGGAAGTCACTTACAGTAAAATGAAAGATGCAGAGACAGACATAGATGAAATAAAAGTTCATTTGGTTACGAGTATTGAAGAGGATATCTTTTGGGGTAAATTTTCAACGTTAACAAAACTTATCCGAGTTATAGCGTACATGAGGCGGGTGTTATCATGGGGAAAGAAGACAAGTGGAAGCAATGGATTTTTAAAAGGAAAGGAATTGCAGGAAGCCATGGATATATGCATAAGAAAATGTCAAAGGGAAAGTTTTAATGAAGAAATCAAGATTTTAACCGGAATTGTTACCCAAGAAAAGTTGAAAGGTCCCTTAAAACCACTGAATCCGTTTATAGACAATAACGGCAATTTAAGAGTTGGAGGTAGGTTGGAAAAAGCACAATTGACTGAAGATAGGAAACATCCTATACTCCTGCCTAAGAAGTCAAACCTGACTGAATTGATAATAGCCGATTCACATGCAAAAACACTGCACGGTGGTCCGCAATTAATGTTAGCGTATTTGAGATCCAGATATTGGATACTCGGGGTTAAAGAATTGGTCAAAGCACATGTGCGTAGCTGTGTAAAATGTGTGCGATATTCTGCTACAACGACAACACAACTAATGGGGCAGTTGCCTTCTGCTAGAGTGACACCAACTCGACCTTTTAAGAGAAGTGGGGTGGATTATGCTGGTCCGATTAATGTAAGGACATCTAAAGGTCGCGGACACCATGCTTTTAAAGGCTATATTTGTCTGTTCGTATGTATGGCCACTAAAGCCATACATCTTGAAGTGGTTAGTGATTTGACCACGTCGGGTTTTTTAGCTGCGTTTAAGAGATTCGTATCTCGTAGGGGTTATTGTTCCGAAATATGGAGCGACAACGGCTCAAATTTTGTCGGGGCTGCTAGAGAGCTGGCTACATTATTTTCTGCTGAGAAATCGGGGATCCATAGAGAGCTAGCAGAGGCTCTAGCTTCTAACGGAACAACTTGGCATTTCATTCCGCCGCATTCCCCTAACTTCGGTGGATTATGGGAAGCAGGCGTGAAATCGGTAAAGTTCCATTTGCGAAGGGTTATTGGGGATACAACTTTAACCTACGAGGAGCTAACGACGGTACTTACCCAGATTGAGGCTTGCCTTAACTCTAGGCCGCTTTCGCGTATTGAGAATGAGACGGACGGCTTTGATGTTCTTACTCCTGGGCACTTCCTCGTTGGTGAACCTTTACTTACCGTCCCGGACCACAACTTTGAGTCTTCTAATATAAATAGTCTTCGTAGATGGCAGTTGACTCAAAGGATGATGCAAAACTTTTGGCGACGTTGGTCGCAAGAATATCTGACCACCTTTCTGCATCGTTACAAGTGGGCTTCGCAGTCTCCGGAACCAAATGTTGGGGATTTAGTTTTGATAAAAGAGGACGATTTGCCTCCTTCACGTTGGTTGATGGGCCGGGTTTTGATTAAGCATCCGGGTGCTGATGGTATAACGCGAGTTGTGTCACTGCGCACTAAAGCATCCATTATGAAAAGACCCACCTCTAAAATTTGTGTATTGCCAGTTGCAAATGTCTAATGTTTTGATTTTACTGTTATTCGTATTGTATTTTTTTTTATATTCTTATTTTTATTGTTTTTTAATTAGTAACCTTTCATGGTGGGCGGTAGTCATAATTACTATCATTGTATTGTCCAAATAGAAGTAAGAACAAATGTTTTAATTTGTCCTTGGTGGGCGGTATGTTTGAGTAGTTTCATTTTTATTTTGCATTTTTTATAAGTAGATGTCGCTACCGTCGAGTTAGATCGCGATTATTTGTTCACATTACATTTACGTAAGTACTATGTTCTATAAGGGTGATTGTTGAATAAACCTGGATTTCGATCAACCTATATACGTGTGTTATTTCCTAATACCGTATCAGGTTCTGCTTGATCCCCTCCCCAGGACCACTATTCGTATTTGTCGTTGTACAAATTTATCGGGTTTTTAACCCCCGACGAAAAAGAGAGGTGTTATAAGTTTAAAATAACATTAATTATGTAAAACTGTCAATGTCAACATAACTAAAATGTTAAAAATTTAAATTAATACCATTATTATAGTGAAACCGCAGAAAAAGACTGCAAAGTATGCGATAATTTAAAAGTGCTCTGATTGACTTTGAAAAAAGCTCATACGGCTGACTTTAAAAGCTGACTTGGCGGAGGCTCTCCCGTACCCCTTCAGATCTATACGGGAATCAACTTTGACAATCTATTGTCAGTCATAGGGAAGCCAATACCGAAGCTGGAACTGAAACAACAGTTTACTTTCTGATACTAGCGTCAAATTATTTTATTTTGCAGCCAGTAAACCAAATGAGGAACAGCCATCCATAAACATTGCACCCTTGCTAGCCTTGACAATTAGATGTCAAAATTTGTGTCATGTGTTTGTACATTTATATTTTTATATTAATATTAGTTTACTGTTTTTATAAGCTAGGAAAAAGACATAGTGTGTGTGTGCGTGAAACTCCTTGCATGGCGAGTCCGGTAGTCATTACGTCATTACCGAGCCAAGGTAATCTCAGCCATTCATGCTCACAGTGCTCGAAATCATTCAATTCTATCAGAGGTTTGAGGATACATGCCGGTAAAATCCACAAACATACCTCAATAATCCAACCGGTTTTTCACCCCACCCCAGCTGTAGATACATCCAACAACACCAAATCACTTCATTTGCTTCTAAGCTCCTTAAAGCAGTCCACTCCACTTGTAAAAAGAATACCACGTGGAGCTAGAATCTCTGTCGCCACTCGACTCACACATTTAATAAACAAATGTGTAGGTACAAATACAACTGCAGACTGGCAGGACCTCTTTATATTTTCCTTTTCAACCCTTCACGCTAAAATTCAACATAGCCATACTTCCATAACACAAACAATAAAAAACAATTGTACCGATCCTTCTCTTTCTCATACAAATTCTAAATTAAGACCATTTAATCTCTTCAGGAAGGTAGAGGATAAAGTGAGTGACGGAGATCTCAAAGGTGCTGCACGTATTCTTTTTTCAAGTGATGTCTTATCTCCGGACTCGCCAGAAACCCTCGTGGCTCTGCAAGACAAACATCCCTCAGCTCAATCGGCAGCACCTCAATCCGCAGACCCAGCTGCGGTTCCCACCGCTCCCTGCCACCAATGCAATGAAAAGGACATAACTGGTGCGATATTTTCCTTCAAGACTGGCTCGGCGGCGGGTTTGGATGGCCTGTCACCACAGCATTTCAAAGATTTGATCGGTACTTCTGTAGGCGACGCCGGCCGGCACCTGGTCGCTGCTCTAACTAAACTAGTTAATCTTATGCTGGCCGGACGAGTGAACCCAGCAGTGGTGCCAGTCTTGTATGGAGCCAACCTTATCGCTTTGTCAAAAAAAGATGGTGGGATTCGACCTATCGCTGTTGGTTCCACTATCCGGCGTTTAGCCTCCAAAATTGCTGTCAAACAAATAGTTCCGAAACTGCGAGAGCAATTTTCTCCGGTTCAATTGGGCTTTGGTGTGAGTGGTGGCTGTGAAGCAGCTGTTCATGCCACTCGCACCTTTTTGCACCTTAGCCAGGACAACGAGGTGCTGCTTAAAATTGACGTCAAAAATGCTTTCAATTCGGTAAATAGGGTCACCTTGTTGAATGAAATAGAAAAAAACATTCCAGAATTTTTCGGCTACTTAAACCAATGTTACAGGGAACCTTCTAAATTAAAGTATAAAAATCATGAAATTCTTTCTGCGGTCGGCTGCCAACAAGGTGATCCCCTCGGCCCGGCTATTTTTAGTTTGGCAATAAGTTCTATTATACAAAGTTTAGGCTCTAAATTGAATGTTTGGTATTTGGATGACGGAACCCTAGGAGACACTCCAGACAAAGTTCTTTTAGATCTTAAAAACATAATTGATAAATTTCATTCTTTAGGTCTAGAGTTAAATTTTGACAAGTGTGAGCTATTTTTACCTGAGGCCATTCAAAACAAAATTAATATTATTAACCAGTTTAACCATTTGGCTTCAAATATCAAAATTGTAGACAAAAAGTCTCTTCATCTCCTAGGGTCCCCAATATTTCCTGACGCGATAGAACCTACAATCGAAAAATCATTAGCTAAATTCAATGAACATTCCCATAGACTTTTAGGTATTAACTCTCACTCGGCCCTCTTTATTTTAAAATTTTGTCTTTTTGTTCCCAAATTTAATTATCTCCTCCGTGCATCCCCAGTTTGGCTGTACCAAAACTCCTTACTCACCATAGACAACCTCATCAAAAGAACTTTTGAGAGCATAATAAATGTGAAACTGTCTGAAAAGTCTTGGACCCAAGCATCTCTACCCATAAGGTACGGAGGAGTAGGAATTCGCAAAATTTCAAGTATTTGTGTACCAGCTTTTCTGTCTTCAACATACAAAAATGAGAATCTCATTAAGCGAATCCTATCCAGATCCTCGCTTAATGTTGATATTTCTTTTGTGGATGAGGGCAGAAAAGCTTGGCAGATGGCCTGGCCGGGTCTAACTCCATCTGATCCGACCATACAAAAAAGCTGGGATGTTTTGTGTTGCAGTGTCACGTTGAAGGGGTTAAAGGAGACTAGTACAGGCCCCGAGCTCGCTAGGATCGAGGCAGTTTCCCGTAAGGAATCCGGTTATTGGTTACATGCGTTTCCATGTGCGAATACGGGAAACTACCTTGACCCAAATACACTCCGTGTGGCACTAGGTTTGCGACTCGGCGCTGATGTTTGCACGCCGCACACATGCCCATGTGGGGCTGCTGTCGACCGACTTGGACACCATGGACTCTCCTGTGCCAAGAGTGCTGGCCGCTTCTCCCGCCATGCTGCTCTGAACGACATCATCCGACGTTCTCTTGCCACCGCCAACGTACCGGCCATTTTAGAGCCGCAAGGTATCGTACGTGACGATGGTAGGAGGCCGGACGGTATGTCTCTCGTTCCTTGGAGCAGGGGGCGGGCTTTGGTGTGGGACGCGACTTGCGTTGACACTCTGGCCCCGTCTCACCTCCTGGGAACGAGCCAAAGAGCGGGCGCGGCGGCTGAGGGGGCAGAAAATTTGAAACGCCGCAAGTATAGGGTTATCGGCTCCGAGTACATTTTCGCACCGTTTGGAGTCGAGACCCTAGGTCCATGGGGTCCAAGCACGCATAATCTCGTTCAAGAGATATCAAAAAGATTGGTCGACGCAACCGGCGACCCAAGGGCTGGGCATTTCCTCGCTCAGCGAGTGGCTCTAGCCATCCAGCGAGGGAATGCGGCTAGCATCTTGGGTACGCTACCGCATGGGCCAAATTTTGTACTTTTTTTAAATAATTAGTAAGGTTGTAATCATTTATTAGTAGGTACTTAATACTGTAATAGTTTCTGTATACCTACATATTATAATTATATCTATTATTAAGTTTATGTGCGTATCTGTGTGGTGGTAGATTACGGTGTAAAATCTGATACAATAGCTATTACTACAAATGTGAGTATGACAGGAAAGCGCGATGTATGGAAGGAAAAGACATACTGCGCCGACCCCAGATAATGGGAAAAGGTAAGGCAGATGATGATGAGCTATTACTACAAAAGGGAAAATAAATAGTACAGAAAAAAAATCGAAATAATGTTATTATTAGACGACCGCTTGGCGCAGTGGGTCGAGCGTAGGTCGCTCGGCACACTGCTCATGGTGGTTGCGGGTTCGATTCCCGCCGGGGCCAATTTCGGAAGTGGCCTTTTCGTAATTTACCCAGATCTAGGTGTCACTGGTATCGCCCCGAACTAGGCAAAGCTTGTACGGTACCCATAGTACAAACTTTGCTTAGTTTGGGTGTGTCAGTCTGGCGATATTATTATGTACGTACCCTTAGTTGGTGGTGAACTCAAAATAAGAAAATTCCTCGCGTTCCCCGCGTCTTCAGCCGGTGAATCCTCATTAAATTTCTAACACGTCCTGTCTGAATATTCATTCGTGTCACTTGTCCAACCAGACCGCACAGTCTAGTCAAGCTTATTACGAGTAACATTGCTCTTTGGGGATGAGAGGATTGTTTTTATAAAATCCTACTAATATTATAAATGTGAAAGTTTGTGAGTGTGGATGTATGTATGTATGTTTGTTACTCCTTCACGCAAAAACTACTGAACGGATTTGGATGAAATTTGGAACACAGATAGTTTATAACCGGGATTAACATATAGGATACTTTTTATCCCGATAATCCCGAAATTTTTGTTACGTTAAATACTACGCGGACGAAGTCCGTGGGCACAGCTAGTAACAAATAATGCTATTGATATAGGACCAAGAAGCTTAGAATACCACTGGAGAGTGCACGTAGAACTACGGAGTGAAGACAGGTTTTTTTCATACATACATATGTTCTGACCCTCTCACACTTCATCTGAAATTGCCATGATAAACACAATAAAATACCCAAACTAACGTGTGATGAGCCAAGATTTCGCAAGTCCATGGTTTTCGTGTCTGTTTTTTTATGGATTTTATTTACATATTACATATGCGTCAATTTGAGAATCCTCTTTTGACTTCAGTATTTATTTTTATATAGAAAAAAAAAATAGATCAACCGTTCACTTCCCTGATTGTCGGTAGCTGTTATTTTAATAATCTAGCAACACTGATACAACTGATACTGATCAGTGTTGCTAGATTATTAAAATAACAGCTACCTACAATCAGGAAAGTGAACGGTTGATCTATTTTTTTTTTCTATATAAAAATAAATACTGAAGTCAACAGAGGATTCTCAAATTGACGCATATGTAATATGTAAATAAAATCCATAAAAAAACAGACACGAAAACCATGGACTTGCGAAATCTTGGCTCATCACACGTTAGTTTGGGTATTTTATTGTGTTTATCATGGCAATTTCAGATGAAGTGTGAGAGGGTCAGAACATATGTATGTATGAAAAAAACCTGTCTTCACTCCGTAGTTCTACGTGCACTCTCCAGTGGTATTCTAAGCTTCTTGTATAGGACCTACTATTGCAGACAACCTTCCCAAATTCAAGAACAGTGTAGTTTTAGTAAATTCCTTTGTCATCCCCATTCAATATTAATCCTAATTTTGTTTTATTTTATTAGTGTAGTTTTAGTAAAATTAACTTGTTTTGTTTTGTTGGCATAGGCCGTGACTCCCTCTCTTAAGGGTCACTTGTAGAATGTTTATTGTGTTTGTATACTCGTATTTATTTCCAATGTTATATTGTATATCCAGTTGGGATTCCTAAAAACAAAATAAATAAACAAAACTAAACAAAGCTTTCTCCTCAGCTAGCTAGCGTTGATTTTATTTTTTGTGTGTCAACAACAGCGCCTCCTAGCCGTACAACTATATCTAAGTACAATGTATATGACCCCTCATCTAAGTTAAAAAAACAACAAGCTGTTTAGGACTTAGAAGGAGAGGAAATACGAACGCCTAACACCGGAATTTACTATTTAAAATGTTATTTTGCGGATCTCCTGACACCTAGGCCCGTAGTCTGAGAGCGATCTTGGAAGTGTCATACCAGTAAAAAATGACATGTCAAAAGCTTACTCAAGACTGCTCTCAGACTTATGAACCATTTATTAATACGGGCTCTAGACCTGCCATGTTACGGCAGCAATACTTACTCCATACTACTCGTAATAAAATAAATGCGAAAGTAACTTTGTCTGACTGTTTGTTACGTTTTCCGGTCTAAAACGCTCAGCCAATATTGATGAATTTGGGTACATAGATAGATTAAACATTGGAGAAGGATAAAGGCTACCTTTAGTCGCGAAAATAAAACTTGAAGAGGTGAAATATGGCATAGAATATTGTATGTAAATTCCGTTCGGGGACAGCTGGGTATCTTATAATTGAGAAGTTCGATTCTATGGTTTCCACGGACATACCTACCTAGTTGGGCAGTCGTTAGTTGTTTTAGTTTTAACATACCTAAATCCGAATATTTCGGGTCATGTATCAATTTCGTCTTATTGCTAGAAGAAATAAAATTTCGAGGTGAATGCACGACATTTTTATTACGATTATGGTCTGAACAGTATTATCTCATTAGTAGATACAGGTTTTTTTATATATTTTGGCCGGCACTTTTCCTCTTAATGTTGATGTCGTTATTCATTCAAAATTCGACGCTTCTAATAAATGTTAACAATTTGATGTTTACAATGCCTATTGAGATCAGTTTTTAATCTCCATACAACAACAATTAATAGAAAATACTTAGGTATCTACTGACAGGGATGCCCCCAGGCTATCTTCTCTCGGGAACTCAAGCTATCAATCACGGTGTTGTTACAAAAAAGTTAAACAGTCCACTTCAGTCTTGCATATTTATGTAAGGTTCTTAGTTTTTTACCAATGACCGTGTGCTTCTATGCGTCTGAAGTCCAAATTACTATAAACATCGCCAACCCTACACAAGGCGCTATTCTAGAACCTTTTGGGTTCTCTAATCCCATCGAGTCCTATAAATGTAAGTTTACAACTATTTAACTATAATCTGCGTGAATAAGCGGTACTTAATTAATCTTAAATTCAATTTAATCTACACTCCTCGAATCGCTTCAGCCATTTCCTGCCGTTTTCAGACCGGTTCAGTGGTAGCGTGCAGCCGTAACCACCGTTTCCGTTTACCATCATGTAGTCGAAACAATCGGTCACACCATCGCTGTTGCAGTCCTGCAAGATTAACAAGAAGTTCATGAGAACAATTTGCATTATTATTTGAAGTATTGATGCAAAATACGACTTGTAAGAAACTTTTCCAAACAATACTGTTGTTCCAGCAAAATGCGGTCATTCACACGAAGAAGAGATATAATGGCTGTATTTGACATCTGAATATAGTGAAATGTACCTATATGAATGATCGATGCTAATTCAATACATTCATGGTATGAATGACCCGCTGCTTAAAAGATGTTCAAAGTTGTCCAAAGTTGGCCACTGGATCAATAATACGACCGCTTGGCGCAGTGGTTCGAGCGTAGGGCGCTCGGCTCACTGCATATGGTGGTTGCGGGTACGATTCCCGGCGGGGCAATTTTCGGAAATGGCCTTTTCGTAATTTTAATTGGGCTGGGTGTCACTGGGATCGCCCCTAGTCCATTGTATGTACGGTACTCATAGTACAAGCGTTGCTAAATTTGGGAGCATACCATACAGTTAGTGTCAGTCTGTCGATTTTTATTTATTATTATTATTATAATAAGAACATGCGTGTCGAGCATTGTATATAGAATTGATATTGAATGTCAATGGTGTCAATAGATGTTAAAATGACTTCCCGGGTACCTACAACCCGGTTTCCGATCCCTGTTAAGTCACACAGTACTTAGTATATTTTTAAACCCTAGAGGAGCTTACCTTCCCGAATTTCTGCAGATAACCCTCAATGATCCTCTTTGAACAGTGGAAGTTCCTGGCGCAGTCTTCCCACGCTGGAAGTAAGAATAAGATTTAAGGTTTTAAGCACTTTTATGACCTGATTATTTCAGAATTTATGTAATACCGACTGAGTAATTTAAAATCTCAAGACGTAGTCATCTTTATTTTTCGTATGAGACATTAAAATGAATTAGCTTTCTAAATTCGAACGGTTACTAGGTCTGCGTGTAAGTAAAATAAGCTTTTAATACTTAAACACATTTTCGAACTAGACAACTTTATTGGCTCGAGATTGGTCAGAGCGGCTGCTTTCGTAACTGAGAGGTTTCGGGTTCAATCCCCATCCGGGCCATTAAACTATTGATGTGAGCTACTCCTAACAAAGCTAACATTAGCTAAGCTGGAGTGGCCAACGGGAATACAAGTAATATGATAAACAATTTTGCTAGCAATATTTTCTAAAAAAATATATCACAACATTCTTTGTAGTTAATTCAAATCTCTTAACTCTATTTAATTCCGTTTGTGTGTGGCGGAACAGTCAAGAGTCAGGGTCCTCACCATGGTTCCTCTCTGGGTCGTCATTGGGTAAGGTGACCATGCCAGCGTCGATCCAGTACAACTTGGATATGTTGAAGGGTCCGCAATACCCTCCAACGCAATCATTAGTCATGTCACACTTCGTGGAGACATAGCAGAGGCACCTGTAGCACCTCTCCGTAAGATTGGGGATGAAAATGCCTGGAAATAGAGACATTGCAGTGTAAAAAAAAACCAGTATAGGGACGCCCGAAAGAAGCGAAGCATTATAGTATAAAGCGTAGGGCGCCGCATCTGCCACTCTGTATACCTATACTAGGTGAAACAGAAAGGGTAACTATACTAATTTTTTTGCAACTTTACTTTGTAAATCTAAAACTATCAGCTTTGTGGGACAGTTGAAGTAGGTACCGAGGAAAAGTTTTGTATACTTATGAAATCTGTCAACAGCTGTATCCCTGTCACATCTTTTGTTGATCAAGTTTCCTCCAAAACTGCTAGTTTTAGAATTACAAAGTTAAGTTTTGAAAAAACCTGTCTGTTTCAACCTGTATAATATCGTGTAACGCTACTGACGTCTGACGCTTAGCACGGATAGAGGGGCCGCGCGGCGAGCGGCCCGAACGTCCGTATAGAAGCTTCGCTTCAAAATATGAACACATTATTTTTTGAATCTGTCTGCATTTTTTTTCTAATTATGGTATAAAAACTTATAATCGTCTCGTGTTTTCCCAAAACTCAAAGCGTGAGCAACATCTCATTATCTGGTTTTTTGACCGCTGCAGGATATATTTTTTGTATTTATATTAACAAAATCTTATTTTGATGTGTATGCCCAATCCTAAATGTGGGTATGATTAGCAAGAAAGTTATAACTTTATTCACCCCTAGTAGCCGCAAGTCGTAACTAAAACCGATAATAATCACAAAATTAGAAAAGAAATCTGGCAGGCTTTTTTACCTATGGAATGGAAGAAAAATCTAGTTTATTAATTGTGGGTTTTTTGCTATTTTAAGTACGGAAATCAAGTAACAGGTTATAGAAGGTTGAATAATACAGAATTTGCATAAACATTTATTCATTCGCAGCGCAGCATCCTATATATATATATCCTCTGTTATAGATCCTTTGTTAAAGAGTTCGGAGCAATATGCGAAATGATCTTCTCGTAATGTGACTTAATCTGGATGTGACCAGGATTACCTCCAGTCCATTATACGGCAAGTACCCATTGGCAAGGAATTGAACCTGCAACCACCCGGTGCAGTAAGCCGAGCGGCCTACACTCAAACCACTGCGCGCCCAGCGGTTGTCAAGTTATTGCAGATTTCTAAAAGCAGAATTTTAATAGGATTTGCAACTGAATTCCTATTAAATGACACACAAGGAAGTTTGTAGGTACATAAAATGCATCTGCCTTTACATAATTACCTAACATTGATAAATAATTGAATTCAGGATGATTTCGATGTGGTTGTCAATATTTTAAGCCATTAAGTTTCTTGCTGGATCTTCTCAGTGAAAGCAGCATTCCGAACCGGTGTCAAGTCTGAGTTCTGACTGTGCATAAGTGCTTTATTGGTTTACACTTTACATGGATGAAAGGATTTGGAATTTGTAATTTTGAAACCACTCTACATGCGTTTCGGATTATTTTAGTTAGTTAAGACATTAATAGAACACTTAAATAGCACAGAGCTAACACCAACCGAGAGTTTTTAATGCTGGAAGCATTTTATAAATTATCTGTAGATAATTAAAATAATATGTCATAGTTTATACTAATAATTGGGGAATCATAGTTATTTTTGTTATGCTTTATATACCTACAATAATGAATAAGAGCAATACTAAATATTAACACTTTGTATTAAATATAAACACTTAAAATAATTTAAAGTATCATACTTAATTAGAGTTATGGTTTAAATTAATGCCAGGTGACTCTAAATAATTGAAGTTAAGTATTGTACCTGTTGAACCAGTTATCCAGAAGATGAAGACGCCAAAGAGAGTAGCAGGTATTGCTAACGTCACCGCAGCTTTCATGTCGAACAGGTGGTCTAAAAGGTCTTCTGAAAAAAATTCTTATAGTAGAGCAATTACAGACAAAACATTTTGTTATCTGTATATTATTACGTGAAGCAAAAACTTTCAAACGCTTAATACGAAAATTGCGTGGGTGGAGGAGTATGAAATTCGGCACTCTCATAGGAGTGCAGAATGCTAATATTTTTATATTATAATACTAAGAAATACACTAAAATCAATCAATAAAACATTACAATCACTATCATGAATTGACACACACACATTTGTATCCTCCACACCGACTGAGTGTCTGACTGACAACGGTGACAGTTTTTGGAGGGCGGGACTTCCAAGGTGCATACTGCGTACCAATATCAAATAGTCTTTGCCAATAAAACCTTATGACATCTAAAATTTAAATGAATTATGGTCGAATTTCGGCCATTATACCGGGAATACTAGTTTTGTTAGTTTGACATACATATGTATAAGTTAAATAGAGAAATGTCATTAAAATAATGTGATAATATTATGATAATTTCGTGTTTGTTTTTTCCAAAACATAAAGCGTGATCTACCTCTTGCTTATCTGTTTTTTAGGGTTCCGGACCTTAAAAGGAAAAACGGAACCCTTATAGGATCACTTTGTTGTCCGTCTGTCTGTCTGTCTGTCTGTCAAGAATTTTTTTCTCAGAAACGGATAGAGATATCAAGTTGAAATTAATATGAAATATGAAAGGCTATGCTCCCTTGTTAAGTTAAATTCCACGCGGACGAAGTCGCGGGGTCAGCTAGTCTATACATCTATACAAATAAATAAAATTGGAGTGTCTGTTTGTAATATCAAAATAACACCTCTTCACTAAATGCATATGAAAGTACATACGATACCTATAGCAAAAACGCGAATTAAAAAATTTTTGTCTGTCTGTCTGTCTGTCTGTCTGTCTGTGTGTTTGTTCCGGGTAATCTCCGAAACGGCTGGACCGATTTCGACGGGACTTTCACTGGCAGATAGCTGATCTTATAGCGGGTAACTTAGGCTACTTTGATTTTAGAAAAACAATTAGGTTTCCGCGTAAAAAAATTAAAACACTTGAAATCAAAGAGTATCTCCGAAACGGCTGGACCGATTTTGACGGGACTTTCACTGTTAGATAGCTGATGTTATAAGCAGTAACTGAGGCTACTTTTATTTTAGAAAAACAAAATTAAAAAAATGGGTCCTGTTGCGCGGGCTCAGAACGCGGGAGCGGGCTTTATTGTTAAGTCAAATTCCACGCGGGCGAAGTCGCGGGCTCAGCTAGTATGTAATATAATGAGATAAATTGCAATATAGTTAGGTCAAGTTTAGTTTGTTCACAACAGAATAAGCGCCATTGCCTAATGATAATTTTTTTTAAATTATTTTATATAACTGACCTTTTATATAACCAGCTGTAGTAACCAACAGAAAGTTTCATGCCATCAGTTTTTATTTATTTTATTTATTTATTTATTTATTTATTTATTTGTTCTCAGGCAACGCAGGCCCATAGATATATACCTTATAAACTAACATACATATTTATATTTAACACTTAACTAAACTATGGGTGGTGACGGCGGCAATGTCCCCCGAAAGCGCCTGAACACCACACCCTTCGGCCAGTATTCTTCCTGCATGAAAGTTGACAGCCTGTCTGAGGGGACCCTAATCACAAACGCCTTGAAGAAATAGTAGGTATGATCTCTAGCATGTACTTACGGAAGGAACGATGCATAATATCGTGTATTATTAAAATAACACCTTATATCATTATATGCCATTGCATAGGTAGATACATAAGGAAAAGGTATGCATGATACGAACTGACGGAAATATATACCAAAGTACAAGGGTTTCTTTTATTAAGTTGCTCCGATGATCGATTAAGTTAAGTAGGTATGTATGTCTTGGAAACATTTCATGTGGATTTTTGCAAAATTATTAGTTCGGATATAAATAATCAAGTATTATTATGTAATTGAATATAGTTTCGAACAAGCAGTGATAGCCGATGTATGTTCGCGCCTTGCGGGTACACGATCTTGGGTTCAAACCGAAATGAAATAAATTTTGCCAGTCGATTGAACGGTATCCATAGTACGAGCGTTGCTTAGTTTGGTGTGTTGTCTGGCGATATTTATTTATCTGCTAACGTGTGCAATACTCACATTAATAATCTTAATATCCGCCTAACTCAACTTACAAAACTACCTAATAATGTGTGTACTACCTTCCATAAATATATCTGTGGAGTGTTTGTATTAAAATCTAATAGTATTTAGATAATAGTGTTTAGCAGTGATAGCAGATTGGTTAAAGCACGCGTCTTGCAGGCCAGGTCTTGGGTTCAAACCCCACCTCG
Source organism: Notodonta ziczac (assembly GCA_918843915.1). Taxonomy (NCBI): domain Eukaryota; kingdom Metazoa; phylum Arthropoda; class Insecta; order Lepidoptera; family Notodontidae; genus Notodonta; species Notodonta ziczac. Next base: position 1,587,909 of record OU974053.1, read on the forward strand.
CACCTCTGGATTTTTCGAAATCGATGTGCGAATCATAATTTCCATATGATTATCACTTGCTTACGGTGAAGGAAAACATCGTGAGGAAACCTGCATGTCTTAGAAGATCTGACCAATTTTCTGTATAATCCGCCAAGCCGCATGGGGCCAGCGTGGTGCATTATGTCCTGAATCCCCCTCGTGTTGAGGGGAGGCCCGCCCCAGGAGTGGGACGTCAAAAGGGCTAAATTATTAATATTTTTATCTAATAACGTGTGTAACATTAATTATCTCCGCCTAACTCAACTACCGAATGATGTATATACCACCTACCTTCTATAAATGTATATGTGGAGTGTTTGTATTAAATTCTAATACTATTTTACGAGTAGTATAGCGTGTAATAACAGTAATTATAATACAAATTATAATGTACATTAATTGAATTGGTAAATGCGTCGCAACCGGTTCTGGCGGAACGGGTTGTGTCCTCTAGACAACAAACTATTGAAAATAATGTAGAGATATTCTGATTTTATATTTTCCGTTAAAACATTATTTTGGTACCTATCATGCCTCTGAGGCGTGGCCACAGATATAGATTTGCATAGATAACGCAAATACATGTACTTCGCGTGTACAAAACCCCGACCAAGCGTCAAGGTTGGTCGCTGCTAACTTACAGTCCACGCGACTACAGATATAAAAAATATGAGTATGAGCGAGATAATCACTCGATAGAATCGTAGCGGGCGGAGGGGCATCGGCGGCATCGGTGTCTTCGAATCGGTTTGGATTTCCCGTCACTTGTGACGTCACAGTAAGTGTTAAAAATTCGGCACGCTTGGTTTCAATACAAATCGTGATACTTGCGTTATCTATGTTAATCTATATCTGTGGGCGTGACTAACACAATAATGAATTACAGCAGCAGGAAAGTATAGAAACAATGAATATTCTGACCGCCCTTTAATCTTTCAGCTTTACATTGATTGACCACCTAGCTGGGGTCTAAGCGGGCTCGCCCACTTTAAAGGACAACCAAGCGGTCGGAGAAGTGAATGGTCACCTTTACGATATTGGGAATCCCCACCGTGCCTACATCCGCCCTACGACTATATGTAGTCTCTCGATATCAGTAAAAGCTGGGAAGGAAAATATGAATTAACCCAAGAGCAAAAGTGTTTTGAATCTTTCCGTGTGCTCAAATCTATTTTCCCATCCTGAAAATGCTCTGGCTTGACAACATTACTGCCTAACAATGTTATTTCTGAAGTTTTACATTGGATCCGTTCTCTTTGATTTTATATACTACATTAGTGTAGCGTTTAATTTAAATAAACAATCCATATATTCCATCTGCTGCGTATGAGTTCGTGAAAGGAATTTTCTTCCGTCACATTTATTAAAGGAAAACAAACAACAATGGCGTCACTACACCGTTCACTGTCAAAACACTGCGAATTATAAATTACTTAAAAATATATCTTTTTTTTTTAACTTACGTTTTACTGACGTCACTACACCATTTATTAAATAAAAATGTTAATAAAACTGTGTGTCCTTCTGCAGTGTATAGAGTAGACTGCGTTAAAATCTATATGTTGGTATGCTGCTATGTATAATATGTTGGTATGTTATGTATGTATAATAATGTGTTGAATATCAGGTTTTTAACGTGCACCGGACTTCTCGCTATGGAAGGCATTAACTAGTGATGTTCCCAATTTGACATGATAATACAATAAATAGTGTTCAGTTTCTGAAACTGGCTGGATTAATACAATATAAATAATATATGAGTATCTTTCGTAAGAATATAATTAGGTTATTTTACGCGAGAAGGTACTTATGAACGCAATAATTAATAAAGTTGAGCGGACAAAAATCGAATTGAATATTCAAAGTTAAGACAGGACAACGTTTGTCGGGTCAGCTAGTCATAGAATAATTACTTATTTGGAAAAATAATTCTTATGTCAAGATCGGTTTCAGACTTGATATAAGTAGATTTCATTTATACGGGCCTAAGTTTCCATGGTTTTCACTATTGGCTACGGAATCCTATAAACTTGATACTCACACAACCATCATGCGTGACATTTACCGCCGGTTCTCACAGTAATGGAGTACGAATGCACTTGAGAATTTACAAAATAACTTAGTTTCAATAATAAGATATTATATAGCATTTTTTTAAAGATTCGCTCTCCTTGACTCATTCATTTCAGCCGTTATCCCGTGATACTTGAACATACAGTAGCATAGAGGAAAGGGTGACCGCCCACTCGGGTGTGCTATGAAGCGGGCCTGCAGCTTCAATCAATAGGATCGCTTCGTTTGTTTTAAGCTAAGCTGGGTGAAGTTGAGGATATTTAGCGATCCCATTGGTAGAAGCAGATGCACCCGCTGCATAGCAAAGTCAGCTGTAGAGTCACCCTAAAATAAGAATTCCAAAACGAACTCATATTTGAGTGCGTACTCAAATATGAGTTCGTTTTGGAATTCTCCGTTATCTACTAGAAATTCCTGATTTGCCCCCTCTACCAGATGCGTCCATGGGTAAAACAACTGATGTAATTAAAACTCTAAAGTCTACAAAAACATAATTTATTAAGATTATTGTCTGATTAGCTATTGAAGGTATCGTAGGTAGGTAGTATAAGAAGACAATGTATAGAGCTATATGCACACACACACCTGCACGGACACCCCTTACACACGCACTTCCGCGCACGCTCTGCCTTATAATTATACTACAAAGTTTAGTTTATAAACGCCAATGGGAAATATATACACATAGGTACATTAATTGAACCACCGAGTACTCCAACATCCGGGCGGTCATTTTATAAATCCGTGTTTAATTCTGTATCGGAAACTGTAATTTTTGATTTAATAAATGAGGGCGAAACGTCAACTTATATCAATTAATTGACGTATCGCTTCTCGTCGGCCATTTTACAAGGTTATTGGTAAAACAGTAACAGCCTCTCAGGACTATATTACTTACATCATAAATAACTACTTTTTCTATATGACTCTTAATAATTAATCAGATTTATTTACTTACTTTACTTTTGTTAAAGAGGTCGCCCCCAGTCCATTTTACTGGGAGCGACAAGCGTTGCTTAATTAGGGACCATACAGTTGGTGTGTCAGCCTGGCGATATTGATTTATTTATTGTAATCAATATAATTTCACTGTAATTGAATGCATTATTTATAGTGGCGAATTTACCAGCAGGCTGCGTAGGCTGGAGCCTAGGGCGGCAGATTTTTCGGGTGACAAATTTGGGGACCGGTTTTTTTTACGTTTACCGAAAGTACATTATTGAGTAAGGAGCATACATTACCTCGCCTTTATTTATACATCATTATTCATTATACATCATTTAGCTTCGATTAGATCAAAAATAAACACAAAAATTATTTTGCAAACAATTTCAACGAAATTTTTGGTTTGTTAATAATCTAGGACATGACAATTGTAGAGGCAAGCGCGGCAAAACTTAACACGCTCCATGAAAGCCACTGATCATTTAAGACTCTGCTATAAATATTTGTACGCCAATCATTCGACTGACCATAGCAAGTATTTAACTTTACCTAACATCGATGTAATCGTATGCATGTTCACAAATAAGTTAAAATTTAGATATTTTTTTTAATTCATGAGACTTTATTTTACAAATATTTGAACTCAATTCACTCTAAAGGTTACGAACTCTAAGTCTTCGTCTGCGTCGCGTATTACTTGTCCTTGTAGCAATATTCGGTAGTGCGGACGTTCTGAATTGAAATGAAACAAGTTAATCTTGAAAGTTTATTTTTGATAAAATAAATATCATGTTCTATAAAAACTAAAAGAACAGAATTTGTTATTTATGGTGCTAGTAATATAGTCATGCAAGCTTGTTAGTGTTTTACCAATAACACTGTATTCATTACAATTGCCATTTCTGGAATATGGTATTTAATTATTTTTAAAATTTAATCTAAAATACACTCGGTGTATCGCTTCAGCCATTTTCTGCCGCTTTCTGACCGGTTCAGTGGCCTCGTGCAGCCGTAACCACCGTTCCCATTCACCATCATGTAGTCAAAACAGTTGGTTTCACCGTCGCCATTGCAGTCCTGTAACATAAAAGGAACCTCATAATAGAAGACAAGGATACGACACGCCGTTAGACCTAAGCTATAGCCAACTGAGGTAGAACCACACTCTCACAGAAGTTTGGCGTATAGTTGCGTTTCATACGATGTGTAAGCGAGCCGGAAGCCAAATCCCACCTCCTTACGCATCCCTCTGTTCCACTCTAATTCAGTTGGACAACGAGCGAGCAATGGCTTCGCTATTGCAAGCATCTCTGTGATGATGATGATGATGTACTCTTGTAATCCCTCATCAGTGCTCGAAGAAGAGTTTTCCACTTTTCTCGATCTTGTGCGGCAGCTTCCAGGTCCTTCCAGCCGAGTTCAGTTGATGCAGCCTCTTCTTCAACTGAGCGTCGCCAGGTGATACGGGGGCGGCCCGGCTTTGTTTTCTCATACGCTTTCCACGTTAACGCTTGTTTGGATAGGTGATTATCTGGTCTTCTCAACGCATGTCCAATCCAGCGCCATTTTCTCATAAGGATCTCCTTGTCGATGGGTTCGTGGCCAGCAGATCCCTAGTATGCAAGTATCTGTAGACTACGGTAACTGCTTAACCACACTTATATTGTTACTTATATAAAAAATAAACCTAACCTGTCCGAATTTCCTCAGATACCCCTCGATGGTCCTCTTTGAACAGTCGTAATCCCTCGTGCAGTCTTGATATGCTGGAAGTAAAGATATAATTAACTCCATAACGTCATTATTCAGAATTTATGGGGATAACGTCTAAATACTCACATTGTTTCTAAGGCCTGTATTAATAAATCGATCTCAATTCTGAGAGCGATCTTGGAAATGTCATTCCACTACAAAATGACATGTGAAAATTGTACGCAAGATCACTCTCAGACTTATTGATTTATTAAAACAGGCCTAAGTTTATTAATCTGTTTCTGACATCGACAAAATACCCCGTAGACGACTAATTCCTATTAATTTGCGATAAAAACTTTTCAGACAACTATTGTGCGCTCCCGGGTTCGGAATGATTTATTGGTCCGGACAAGATCACGATAAATCCTGATATACACACAGCCATAGAACGAAAGCCGAGTAGAGTACGTAGGTAGGTGTCAACCCTTACGTTCATGGGACAGTTTTTGTAAGATATCTCATGGTATTTTGTTCTGGGTGTGGTGGAAGAATAAGGAGCTTGTACAGGGTCCTCACCATGGTTTCTCTCTGGGTCATCCTCAGCCAAGGTCATCCTGCCGGCGTCGATCCAGTATACCCTGGAGATATTGAAGGGCCCGCAGTAGCCACCCACGCAGTCATTCTTCAAGTCGCATTTCGTCGATACATAGCAGAGGCACTTGTAGCAACTCTCCGTCAGATTGGGGACGGCATCATCTGGAAATATACGCGTTTTGGGTAAAATTGGAAATCAATTCTCCGTAATTATTAGTAAAACTTTGGTGCGGGTAGAAGTCGGGCTTCCGACACATATTTTTTTACACTAATCTTATTTTTGAGGGTATTTCTAGACCGGTCGACCCAGCCCTGTCATTATATCGCCAAACTGACACACCAACCGTGTGGTCCCAAACTAAGCAACGCTTGTACTATGGGTACCGTACAATGGACCGGGGGCGATCACAGTGACCCCTAAACCTGGGCAAATTACGAAAAGACCATTACCGATTTTTTCCCCGACTTGAATCGAACCCGTAACCACCCGGTGCAGTGACCCGAGCCTCCTACCCTCAAACCACTGCGCCAAGAGGTCGTCATTGGCTTCAGTTCTACTCTACCTCAGTAAAATGTATTTTTAAACATCGATGCGTTGGTTTACCTGCACCTGTTGAACCAGTTATCCAGAAGATGAAGACACCAAGTAGACTAACCGGTATTGCGAATGAGACCGCGGCTTTCATGTCGAACAGGTTAGGATTTCTGAAAAAAAAGCTCCCATTAGGGCCTGTGCATACCACTTTTTTTAAACGCGCCGTTCGATTCGCGTTTTCGAAACGTGCGTCGACAGCGCGCCTTTCACAGACTGCGTCTGACTCGCGTGCGTATCGCGTCTGTATTGCTACAAACGCGCGTCCATGGCGCGTTTAAAAAATGCTATGTGCACATGCCCTTAGAGCAACAGAGATAACTTATGCAACAGTTGTTTTTATACAGTGAATTATGCCAATTCTGGTTTAGTCAAATCACAACTAAAATGAGAGTCACGATCAAGTTTGAAAGCCATGTAATTTTGTACTGATATAACATAATGACATTTCCAAGATTGCTCTCAGACTTAGGTCTTGGACACCTTAAGGGCCTCATATACTGTACGATCGATCTGAAGCAAATACTAACGATCGATCGCTTCCATTTTGCTGCACATATACTAAGCGACCGATCGTTGCGATCTATCGCTAAAGACGGAAAGATAATAAGACGTGGCATCAAAGAACCTAAATGATTGCATGCTCTCGTAGTCAGACTGTCGCAAAAACCAAATCGTCGATTGAAAAGAGCCATACATTGACAATTTATTGTTACTATGTTCAAGATTGCACGCGTTTGTTCCGATCTTCGATGTCGTCTTCAATCAAGTAAATCGTTAAAGATATTGACACACACACTATCGATTTGTCGTACCGATCAGTTTGAAACGACGGATCGCACGGTATATGGGGCCCTTTAAATCAATATATTTTATGTCTTGCTCATGCACAATTTTTTTTAAATAAACAGTGACGTCACCTTTCACTATCAAAACACTTCGATTTTCAAATTAATTAAGTACATTCAGCTTACTTTAATAAATGTTGTCACTACACAAAAATATTATTAATATTATTGATTGAATGATTGTTAAACTGTCCGTCCTTCTTCAGTGTTTGGAGAAGACTGGGATAAAAAACTTTGTGTAGGTACGCTGGCATGTGTTATACCGACGTTCGGCGAGAGGCAACTAAGGTATTAGTATTCATTAATTCCATCTCGGGAAAAAACACACTACAGAACGTAGTATCATAATATCGATGCTATGGTTTATCCTTGTTTTTATTTAAAAAAATAATCGCCGAGGTATCGAGAACCACAGACGGAAAGTCAACTAAGGTCAAACATGAGCTTTGGCATTCGTTTTTATAGCAAATGATGAGTATAAAAATGACAAGTACGTTTTTATTTTATTATTTTATACTAGCTCATCCAACAGACGTTGTCCTGTCTTAATTTTGAATATTGAATTCGTATTTTTCCGCTCAACTTCCATATTTTTTTCTTTCATAAGATCCTTCTCCTGATAATAATGAACACAACAACAAAAATAATTAGCGAAATCGTTCCATCCGTTCACGCGTGAGACAATTATCAAGGAAATAGATATTCATTTGAATACGAGTATATAGAGATTTATTTATTAAAATAACAATGGGTCACCAATACCACCATGATTCCATGGTAAATTGGAATAATTAAAATTGAATGGGACTCTACTAAATGGGCTCTATAAAACGGCTTTTTTCGTGAGGTATACATTTCGTTTAGATATGAGTAACCCATCATACCTAGTTATTTTTCTTAACTAACAAAATCGACAAAGAAGTACAATCCACTCGATGTTAAGCTGTTACCATAACCTATAGACACTTGCTCTCCAATGGCAATGCTCACACTTTACTGACCTGAAGCAGTGGGAAAGGGGGGGGGGGGGGAATGAAAGGGGAAGGGGCATCTGGCTCTCGCACATTTTGTACGAAACGCAACTGATTATTTATACAAATAAATAAAATTGGATTGTCTGTTTGTAATATCAAAATAACACCTTTTCACTAAATGCATATGAAAGTACATACGACACCTATAACAAAAACGCGATTTAATTTTTTTTGTCTGTCTGTCTGTCTGTGTGTTTGTTCCGGGTAATCTCCGAAACGGCTGGACCGATTTTGACGGGACTTTCACTGGCAGATAGCTGAAGTTTTAAGGAGTAACTTAGGCTACTTTAATTTTAGAAAAACTTTTAAAAATGGGTCCTGCATCGCTGGCTTAGAACGCGGGAGCGGGCTTTTTTGTTAAGTTAAATTCCACGCGGACGAAGTCGCGGGCTCAGCTAGTAGCACATAAGATCGGCGTAAAGTAAGTATGAGAGTGGGGTACTACCTCTGTTAAGCCGGTCCGTACTATATGAGGGGTAGCCAGTAGCATACAGCATAGCTCTACCACCTTAAGAATATGTTAAAATACAGTAATTAAGGAATAATCAGACATCTTTAATTCAGCCGCCGTCTACGCAAAACTGTTCTATTATACAAATCGTTTTAGGGTTCAGTTGGTGGGCGGTAAAACAGTTTTTTTTATTTATATTTAAGTTAATGGGTAAAACAGGGGCAACGTTCGCGGACCAAGTTTTATATTAAGTATAAGGCCAGGGTCTAAGATCAAACGCCTAATAGATTGAAACAGAGCTATAGGATGACGAGGCAGACGTGGGTAACTTTTATTTTTGGTGTCTCGTGATAGGGTGGTTGGTGTGTGTTGAGTCTTTTAAATTCACCCTGAGCAAAAAATACTTAAAACAAAATCGTTATTAATTAAGATTTTTAATGATAATCTTTACTTTAATTAAGAAATGTAAAAAAAAATGACAACTATTGTTTTATGTGAATGTTTTATGAGCTAATTTAGTATATAACAAACACATTTAAAATCATTATTGTATTTTTTTTACAAAACGTTATTGAAAACAACACTATAAATTTAATAAAAAAATTATTTGTAGTTTATGTTTTAGTATTTATTTATCTGTGTTGTAGATTATAATAAATACAGCAACATGCCTGTATTGTCTGTCTATGGTGCAATATGTAATTTTCCTTTTATGGCTCTGCGTGACTCTGAATGGTAGTAGTCGTGCTAAACTTTATTTCATCGTATGCTATCCATCCATAAATCTCTTTCGCACTTGACCGTTTTCCGTCTCATTACAGACAAAGGCCGCTCGAGGATAAGGAAAAAAATCCCTTAAAACTTTTTAATATACAATAAAGTATTTAAATAGAAGAGACTCGTTCGCCGCGGAACCACTCACTAAATAAAATAAAGATTAAATGTACCTAAAGAAAAGACTAAATTGGCGCTCGTAACTTGTTTTTTTTTGATCTGGACTAAATGTTGCTGGCCAGATTAGCCATAACAACTTCACCCGGACAGAGGGCGAGCGCAAGTACGCTCCAGCCAGAGGGGCAGGGGGCATCTAGCTCAAGGGCGCCAGAAGGGACACGACCTCGGCTTGGGCCGCCAAGAGAGGTGGCGAGGGTAAATCTACCACCGGATCGGAACGCGACCTCGACTGAGAAGATCCGGCAAGAAACTCAGCGGGCTTGTCGGGTGCCAAGGTGCGTCTATGATCTATATACTACAAAAAAATAATAATATGATGCCTTTTATTTCCACCAGCCGAACATTGATTAATCACTAGATACCAACTGCATGTACCTGTACCAACTAACAGAGATTATATTATATTATTTTGTGGTAGATAAGTACCTAATTACATCGAGTTTAGAATTTACTAAGGCATCAAGCTAAATATCGTGTGAATATTATTTAAAATATGAAAATTAAAAAAACCCCGATGCGACGACTTTTTAAACTACAAATAGCTGATAATTTTCAAACGTCTGAACCGATTTTCATGAAACAAAGCTAAGCATACTCTCGACACCTTTCTAACAAAAATACAATTGAAATTGGTACATCCGCTTGGGCGCCACGATGCCACAGGACACACAGATACATAGATAAACATAAACATAGATACATAATATATGTTAAACTTATAACACCCCTCTTTTTTCGTCGGGGGTTAATAATACCTTATATATTGCCAGATTCAACGGGCGCACTTCGAACTAAATATTAAGTAGTTTCAAATACATAAAAATAACACACTGGACAACACGGAAATCGAAACGACTACCTCATGATTGGCAGGCGGTACATTGTAATTACTAAACCAAACAACACCACGCCACAAAGGCTTTCATTAAAAGTTGATCTTATGATAATCATTATAATGATAATGGGATAACTTGTAGCTAAGTTGTAAGTTACTAGCTGTGGTGCCCACGGACTTCGTCCGCGTGGTATTTAACGTAACAAAAATTTCGGGATTACCGGGATAAAAAGTATTCTATATGTTAATCCCGGTTATAAACTATCTGTGTTCCAAATTTCATTCAAATCCGTTCAGTAGTTTTTGCGTGAAGGAGTAACAAACATACAGACATACATCCACACTCACAAACTTTCACATTTATAATATTAGTAGGATAAGTAGGATAGGAACAACGGGCCCTACTCTGTAAACCGTTGGCATCTCAGTCGACTCGCAATACGTCAAAAGAAGATTTTCTTTTAGAAGATTTTCTGTAGTAAACACGGACTTAACGCGTATGTGATTACGATTTTATATAGAAAAGTGACAAAAATGACGTATTCAGATACGTGATACGTCAGTTTTGACGAATTGCGAGTCGATCCTGGGGTGCTACTCTTAGCAACGATAATTGATACATCGTGACATTCGTATCGTCGAATCCTAATCTAAATTCCATTTTTTTTTGCCGTCGTATCGATTACTGAACGCACGATTCAAAATTATCAAATTCAAATCATTTATTTTGTTTAGTCCTACGGGGGCACTTACAAATTGTCAATTTACATATTTTTTTTCCTTATATCTACAACCGGATCGGAACGCGAACTCGACTGAGAAGATCCGGCAAGAAACTCAGCGGGCTTGTCTTTTTACATGTCATTTTTTTTATCGCCAGTTGCTTATATTCAATAATTACAAAGGGTTATCGTTCATTCAAACGATATACGGCGACAAAAGAGATTCGATTCGAAGATATTGATTATCGTTGCTAAGAGTATCACACCAGATGCCAGCGGTTTATAGAGTTGGGCCCCTGTCCTTAGCTACTTTAATAGCCTTCCATAATAATTATAAGGATAATCTCGCGATAGCGGTGACCAAACTACGCCTTTTTCCTTTCACTACCCCTCCTTGAATGTGGGGGAAGCATGTATCATTATTATACGGCTATTATCAAAGGTATTTGTCATCATGCCAACGGAGTACAGAGTAATTGCCTATTACCCCTGGTAATGGGGGATAGGGGAAAGTGAATGGCGACAGTGCATTAAAGGGTAATTTGTTAAGATTTTGGTGCTGTAAGATAATAAATATATATAAAAAATAACTAGCTGTGCCCGCGACTTCGTCCGCGTGTAATTTAACTTAACAAAAATTTCGGGATTATTCATCCCATTTTATCCCCTTGAGGGTGGTATTAATCAAAATCCTTTCTTAGCGGATGCCTACGTCATAACATCTACCTGCATGCCAAATTTCAGCCCGATCCGTCCAGTGGTTTGGGCTGTGCGTTGATAGATCAGTCAGTCAGTCACCTTTGAGTTATATATATATAGATGTAGCCCTTTTGATGTCCCACTCCTGGGCACGGGCCTCCTCTCACTACGAGGGGGATTCAGGCCGTAATCCACCTCGCTGACCCAGGTTGGCGGATTTCACGTATCTTTCGAAAATTGGTTAGATTTTTTAAGTCATGTAGGTTTCCTCACGATGTTGTCCTTCACGGTAAACAAGTGATAATCATTAGAAATGTTGATTTGGACATAGATATGGGAAACCTAGATGTGCGAGTCGGGGTTCGGAACCAGGTCCCTGGTGCCCGCAGACGCGTGCTTAATCAATCGGATATCACTGCTGCTGTAAGATATTGGGGTAATATAAATATTTTACGTAGACGCTAGCTACAAGCGAGCGTTAAATACGCGTAAAGCTCATGGAAGAGTTACGGAACAGACGCAGACTAGAGATTTTGGCATAATATTCAGCTTGGATAACGGTTTTGCTCGGTTAATGACCTCGTATCCTTCCTTATACAGCGCTATCAAGTGCTGAAGCTTTGTGAAGAAAAGCTTATGCTTAGATTTTGGTTTAGTTTCCGTGTAGAGCTGGCCAAAATATTCATGTTAAAAGGGACTCTACTTCATTTCGTAGTCCATTAAAATTCAGTTAACAAACATGGTATACATTTTCTCTTCATAGCTTAGGTAATTGTATGTAGTTGCCAAGTTTCTAAGCAGTTATAATCATATTTGGCAGCGGTCGACTCTCTCACCGCTGTAGAGTACCTTCTCAAATTCTACCAGAAATGTATGACAACACAAATTTGAGGAAGCCCCGTGCCAAAATATATCGCTTGATGGTAGAGTAGGTATATGTGTGAAATGTGAACGGTATTATTTTGAACTATTTATTAAACATGACTCTATCAAATTATTTCCGACCAACCAAATATTGTTTTGTTTGTATTTTTTTAAACTACTGTATTTAAAATGGCATTGTAAAATATAGGGCAGTTAAGGCACCATAATTTATTCAGTTTATTTATTCGTCTCAAATGTAAGTACGTACAGTCAAACGCAAAAATATGTAGGTATGTATGTAAACTTAAGTTATATTATAATTGACGATTTTCAATCCACTTATACTTCAAAAATTTAAAGGAATTGAAATTCTGAACGACATCGAAACTTTTATAAAATATTTTATAGGACGCTGCATGGATTAAGTTTCTATTTATTAATTTTTCCGCATTTTGTACATTAGCGTGTTGGATCGCTTAACGTCATTTCTCCCTCTATTGCGTTGTCTGTCTTTCTCTATTCCTCTCATTCACTGAAACTCGCCGGGAATAGTCAGTTAATTTAATTATCACACTTCCAACAATGGCCGCGGCGCAATTTGAATTCCGCTGCGATGAAACGTTCAAATTTTCATGTAATTCAGTGAGTCGACGGGGATTCGGGGTTTTGTTTTGAAAAGTTTAACCGAGACGAAAATGGTTGATTACAAAAATATTCAAAGTTTGTTATAGTCTGCTGCAGTGAGAAAAAAAAACATTTTAATAATTAAACTTCATAAATCTTTGCTGTAATTTGGTATTTGTACGTAGGTAGAGATCTTCAAAGCAGAGCTCTATCATGTCTGTAAGTTGCTAGAGAAAGCCGCTAGCGTCTAAAGCTCTGCTCGTATTAATAATTCCATCTAAGTCTGACAGCGATCTTAAAAATGTCATGCTCATGCCATACCAGTACAAAATGATACGACAAAAGCGTACTCTACATGTGACTCTACCCTCTCTCAGATTTGAGATCGATTTAGGTATTAACACGGGCTTGAGTAAAATATTTATGGGTACTATATTACCCATTATAATATTGGGTAATACTTATGGGTAACATGTATGGTATAGCAATTGTAAATGTCTTGGGCGACCGTAGCGCTGTCAAACTTGCGATACAAATACTTTACATAGATATCGACGAGCTAACGCAATACCTAGAGTAGAGCAACATTATTGTATTCTTAGGCCCGTATTAAAAGATCGATCTCAAGTCTGAAAGCGCTCTTGAGTACGCTTTTGACATGTCATTTTGTACTGGAATGACATAAGAATGACACTTCCAAGATCACTCTGAGGCTTGAGAACGATTTATAAAAACGTGCCTTAGTGCCTAAGTCCTACTTACAGCTATAAACATTTCAAGCGGGTTCTACGCCCTTGTCAAAGAGAATTAATAATCACAAAAAAAGCAGTGTCGTCTAGGGACGACCGAAAGAAACGAATATTTATAGTATAAAACGTTGGGCGCCGCAGCTGCCACTCTGTATATATCATGTAACGCTACTGACGCTTAGCACGAATAGAGTGGCCGCGTGGCGAGCGCCCCGAACGGTCGCGTAGAGGCTCCGCTTCAATAACATTTTATGTCACTGTGTTCAAGTAATCCAGGGTAGTCCAAATCAGCACATTGGGCCGCCGTACCGACCTATTTGAGACCAATTTACATGCGTGAGCACCCTGTATTAAAATACAATATCAATATACAGAAACATGATAATATCAACGCAATATCGTTTAACGATCAACCTCGAACGAATATTGGCTATTTTGTGTCGCATGCTTGTTATTTGCGGGAAATGGCGTCGTTACTGAATATGCTCAAACTCAAATTGTTTTTATTCATGTACTTAAGCCAACAAAGCATTTGTGAAAAGAATCAGAATCTACCACCGGTTCGGAATGCTGCTTCCACTGAGAAGATCCGGCATGAAACTCAATGGTTGCTCTTTTCAATTAATAAAACATGGTGTACTTTCTCAGGAACAGCAACAGGATGTGAGCAGGCAACACCAAATAAATTAATAGTAATCTAATCTCACTCAGATGTTGGTATTTAAATAAAATTAGAAATCTATTTTAGTGAGGTGTGCATGCCTACCTTTGATACTCCGATTCCCTGTTCTTGGTGAAAATAATAGTTGAACTTTTTTCCTTCCAAAAAAATATACCTATACTAGCTGTGCCCCGAGACTCCGTCCGCGTGGCATGTGGACCACTCTTAACATTTAGGGGTATGAAAAATAGATAGTAGCCGATTTTCAGAAATACCCGATATGCACACAAAATTTCATGAAAATCGGTTGACCCGTTTCGGAGGTGTATGGTAATGTGACAACTGGGTTTTAATTAATAAATCATATTGCTTGGTAATATTAGGTTTATTATAATAATTTTATAAAAACAACTTATTACAACGGTAACCCGGTTGTCACTGCCAGCGCACCGCCGTTCTTTGAATTTCAAAACAATAATGTTTTTTAAATTTATTATTTCCTCGTCGGCCAGGAACGCCTATCGCCAGTGGCCAGTGCGCCGACATGGACCTTACAGTAACTAACATTGTGACACGAGAATTGTATATATAAGATTACATTGATACTATCATGGCTGCACCCAAATTCAGTTTAGTTGTGTTTAGTTTTACGGTATTAGACTCAAACTGTAGCTAACTAGCTGCAGCTCATATATGAGCAGGTTCGATCAGGATAGCACCACCCTCTCACAGAATATCGTCGTAAAGTATATATTATAGCGGCGTTTCGAATGATGAGTGAGACAGCTGGATGACCATCCCTCTATCCCACTACTCCTTAAGTCAACATTGTCGGCAACGTGCAAGCGACGCCATTGCTATTGCAAGCATCTATAGGCTCCGGTAACTGCTTAACATCATGCGGGTCGTAGTAGGCTTGTTTGCTGACTTTGGTAATAGAATCATTACACCCACTTCATTAAAATATTTAATTAATTAATCCATTTGTTAAGGTATTTGAGATGCACTTGACGCGCGTGACATCATCACCAAATCCGAGCGAATAATCGAGTTGCAGGTATCGATACCTAGATACTCGATGTTTGCGAATCGATTTAATCACTACTCGGTATTTGATGCGGTATTTGGTACGTGACGATTGGACCGATGTGGCGCTGTAATACAGATTTAACAAACATTGCTATTTTGTTGTGCGAAATATGCAATTATGTTCTATTATTGTTTTAACTCCTATCGCAATGCAAGGAGGGATGAGATCGCAATAGCCTCATGGATTTCCTGAACACCAGGCGGGTTGAAAAATATACTTGCTGTTACTTGCAATCAAGAAACTGGCCAGTAGGATGCATTAAATAAAAGGAAATACTTCAGAAATTCAAGACCCCGAACTCTGTCGAGCGATATACAATGGAATTAAAAGGAGTATTTTACGATACCAGGGATGATGGCGGATCAGAAATCAACCTCTTTGTATGAATTTTACGAGCGATACAAAGGACCCTGCCGTATACGAATGACGAGGGAATATTTTTGATATTTTCGACTATTCTCGTACAAGATCAGAATCACAATTTTAATATGGTTATCACTTGCTTACGGTGAAGGAAAACATTGAGGAAATCTGCGTCTATTACACAATTTTCTAAAGCATGTGAAACCCGCCAACCCGCACTGGGCCACTACTACTACTATGGACTGAGTACCTATTAATTGCTTTAACTGAACTTTAAGAGAAAATAAAAGCGTCCACACATACCGAAAAGCAGCTCGAGGCAAATGCCCTACGTCACTGATTGCTCGGGTAACCTTCTCTGCCTTCGCCCCATGTCAAACATAAATAAACAACTAACTTAATTCTATAATCTATTCATTTTCATATCGCTTCCCAAAATACTATATAAGTGTAGTGCCAAATTCGGTCCACGCCGTTTCGCATTTCGCAAAACTTTTTATGAAAGACACAGGAACCAATGGCACGAGGCCGTTCCTCCGTGGCGCGCGATATTAGGGTCTCGCTTTATTACGTGACAGTATTTCGCGAACGCCTACCCTTATATTATTAAAAAAAGTCCGCGCACAGGATTACTTAGAGCTTGGCTTGGGCCAATTATCGACTGCCTATGAAAATTTCATCCGCAGATTATTAATGCGGAGTTAGTTTTTAAATAGAGTTACTTAGCCATGATTTCTCGAAGTCACTCCTTTCGGGAAAATAATCAATGAAATTAAATTTGTCATCGTGCAACTTGGCTAGCAGAACAAGTTGTTTCAGCAAAAAAAAAAATAAGTATGTTTTGTATCGACAATAACAGAACGAGCGTGCGCGAAGAACGTGACATGAGCGCCGTAATAGAGTCGGAAGCTGTATAACACAGCCTTATAACATCGTAATAGCGTCGGAGGCTGTATAACATGGCTCCATAACATCGTGATTGTCTGTGGTAAATACTGTAATATTATTTGTATGTAATGTAATGGGTTACACTTACATTTAACGTAGAGGTTCGAACGTAAGCCGTTCCGTAGGCTTTCCAAAATTGACTGCCGACAAATAACAAGAAATGAATTGCTGAGCTAAAGTAGCCCCTATGCAGTCAATAAGCTGTTTTTTTTAACATTGTTTTCTTTAAAATGTCGATAAATAATAACAAAATTCCTTGCATCGTCCGCCATACGTTGAACAATTACGTATTTCAAAGTCTAGACCATTCTTGGACAATGACCTATAATCTAGGTTGTATAAAAGCGTTATAGTACAGCTGCTACAGGATGAACACAGTTCACTACCAATATTTAGCAGACAGCTTGTAAGACGCCATTGTATATGGCTTATAAGCGAGAAATTGGCACTTAGGGAGTACGTGTTCGTTCCCTCGCCTGCAATAAAAGGAACTGCCGATGAAAGAGCTCGTTTTGTTATAGTACAGGCAGAGATAGAAGGATAACTTCGATATTATACAAATGATATGAAATGTAATTTACTTGTTTATTAAAAATATTTTGTTTTTGTTGTTGATTCAGAAGGTGTACCTAATGCGTGTATTCTGGATTTCTTGTGGTTTGCCTTAACAGAGCTTGCAAAGGATTTGATCGCTATTTGAGGGGATATAAATCTTTGTAGGGTTGTTTTTATTTTTACTAGCCGTGTGCCTGATGGGTTGTCCGTAAATATTCCATCCCATAAAAATCTAGACCGGCTCAAATTCCCAATACCGGGTCTCGACTGTTAATAGAATTCTAGACTACGGGACTTGATTTATTCTCTTCAGTTTTTATTTTAAGTAATTAAAATTTATATAATTTTTAAGCGGTCGAGTTTTGAGATTTTTTTTATAAATTAAATATTTTAGACCATCTTATTTAAGTCTAGAAGATATTGTTGTATATCCGAATAATGTTGTAGACAAGGATACTTCTGCGAATCATCTGTATAGTGTACCTAAACATATAACGCGCTGCGGTCTCAGTTATTGAGAAAGTTCTTTTGTCCTGAAATTATAATGGCTGTTATGGGTTCGGAGATACAAGTGCTTGTAAGGGATCGCTTGTAACACCTGATGTGGAAATACATTTGGACTTACAACCCTTTGCTTTACATTTTATTTGATATAGTGGTCTGATTTCAGTGAAAAACCATGAAGACTAACGTTGCCCAAAATAAGTCTTACATTTGCATGATCATAGGACCGAAACAATTTAATAACAGCAAGAATAAGACAAATTCGTTCGTGTGTTTTAAAGAATTAGTTTTATTCTTGTAAAAGTCTTGCAGGTTTTGGGTGGGTAAGATACGTGAGACCCGTAAAATCAACCCTTTAAGATTTTTATGATAATGCAATCCAAGGCTGTTAGCCAACACCGATGATGGGCAACACTGGAAGATGATGGGCAACGCTTTGAGGAAGAATCTAGCTTACCTAAGAGAAATAAAGCAGATTTCGCCAGAAGATCAGCCAGAAGTTCGCTAGCCCGCACTGGAGAGAGATGTGTGCTTTCATTTGAGATGTCATCACTTTAAACAAACTATATTTCACAAACATGCATCGCGAGGTATTTCTCGTCCACTCGCGTGTTTTCAAAATGAGATTCAGAGGTCGAATCCTACATTAACCCGCAGAGGTTAATGTAACTTTGAAGAAAATAATTTGACAGCCATACGTGAATCTTTTATATGGATTGTACCACGTTAACTTCGGGGTATAAGTACTCGACGGCTTTGGGACAGCATCAGACTGAGCAGTTTGACGTTTTGATATAGTATTCCGTGGTGTCTACCCTCAATCCGAATAACAGTGAGAAAGTGATGTTTTGCTATTTTATTCATGTTATGAATAATTGTTTATGCAAATTTAAAGAATTATTCTTGTGTATTGACTATTTTAAATTCTACACAAAAAGGTTTGAAAATTCGTATTCGTTTTCGTAAGTTTAAAACCAACACTTGGACAAAGAAAAAAAAAAATTTGCTCCTATTAATAAATCGATCTCAAGCTTGTAATTTTGTACTGGTATGGCATAAGTATGACATTTCCAAGATGGCTCTCAGATTTGAGATATATTTATTAATACAGGCCTAAGTGATAAAGGAATAGAAATGAAAGTCAACGAGTCAAAAACACTGAACGCTATATTCGGTTATCTAGAAACAACATTTAAAGTGGCCTATGTTGAGTTAACTCGTCCTATATTAAAACATGTTCCACAAAATCAAGGGATACCCATAAGGTTGTTAATACTATGACGTCACTCAATTATAACGACATCTAAAGCGGGATATTGTTTCATGCGTCTGCGTCACACGCACCTGACATTAAGGGTCACCGTCCACATGGTGGAAGCGCTTAATTTCCTGTCAACTTGAGCTAAGCTGGGTGAAGCTAGGAAATGCAGCGATCCTTGTCGAACGCACAGCCAAGTAGACGGTCACCCTGATTTCTATAAACCCTATTGAACCGGTAAGTATTTCTTCAAACACTAAGAAGTAGTTGCAGCTGCGGTAGTTAAGTGCGGCAGCGCAACTTATAATGGCAGATGGGCTACGCTTAGGGTGGTTGCCACAACCAAACGTGCAACCGTCAACGTGCAACCGATAGTTTCTCATACAACAACGTTCGATCCGCCATCTATTGATGGTCGATTGATTGGTGCGAATAAGAAAGGAGCGCCCAGAATTTTTATTTTTCGTTTACTCAAATATTTCAAATTTGAAATTCATGGATTTAAAACATTTATCTCATGACGTCACAGTAATAACCAGTTACATGATATGTACATTGATTCATAAATAAAAGGGGTAAATAATGAATTTCTCGTCCAAGAAACATTACATACGTATATTACGTTAAAATAGTTATTATAACGATAATTAAAGCTAAAATTTAATTTAAAGCTTGATATCCACTTACAATACTTGAAACAATAAAACATAATGTTGAAATCAATTATAAAATCTCTGTCCATATGACCATTTGCCTTAACAAGTACTACACCAATATTGAATATAAGAAAAATAGATCGATTTCATGAACTACACGCAATTATTTTCTCATCTTCGAGATTTATTTTACAATTTCTTAGATCTTCAGATAAAATTGTACAACCAAATATGCTATCAACTCCAAAATAACACCGAACTCAAGTTATTATTAATCTAGGCAATTTTTTTTTGTGTTAATGGCCTCTTTCCATTGAGTCAGGCCCGATGTGATTCTGCCAATGTCGGCAATTAATTTTGTAAAACGTATTAGAAATTAACCAATTTTTCGAAAGACATGTGATGTCTGTCGCTCAACATCAATACGTCAAAACTGACGTGTCGCGTGAATGAATACGTCAATTTTTACAGCTTTTCTATAGGAAAACTGTCAATAGGGATGTATTCAGATACGCGGTACGTCAGTTTTGAGGTATTGCGAGTCAAGTGTGAGTCGATTCGAGCGACAGTCGTTAACAAAGTTGGGCTTCTGGACTAGGCCGACGAGGTGGATTGTAGCCCTAATCCCCCTCGCATGCCGGTGCCCAGTAGTGGGACATTAAAAGTGAAACACTAAATTAATAAAACTCTAGTCATAGTTTATAAAATCGACCGCATTTAAAATATTTTGTAAAATATTAGGTAAGTATCCTTATTGATATTTCAAACAAATCTAAAGAGGATTTTAAACAACAAATTGATACAAAGCCAAATTAAATTTATAATTAACAATAACTACAGATGATATGACATCGGATTATGATCCACAGAAGCAACATTTATTTTCTCATATTGTAAACGTACAAAACTCTAACTACTACAGCGAACATGGACATGGAACTAACTAGCAAAATGGACCTCAGTATTTTAGTATTGTCCACAATTGTGCAATTTTTTTTTAATAAATAACCTTTACGTATTTATATCACAAAATAAATTATCAGCTTGTAGCCTCTAAATCAACGTGATTAAGCCACCGCATCCAAATTATAATACGACATTGGTCCTACATCAAACAATTTCCGAGTACATATTCTTAGTTTTTTACTAGCTACTTATATTATTTTGAAAATGCTATCTTATAGAAAAACATCAAGTTACACTTAGTTCGTTATTTCAATGTATATGAAAACACTTATTTTCGTCCTAACTAGGTAATACAAATTTACAATATTTCATAGCATCATTTGTATGATTAACTGACGAAATGAGCGCCGTCTCGCCTTTCTGTCCAAATCTATCTTTTCTATTCTTTTTCTCGCATTTTTTATTTTAACTTTATCACAGACTAACGCTCTAACCCTGGGGGTTATTAATACATTGCACCTTTATTTTACTGATACCATCATCAAAAAATCCAAAGAACTCAGTTCCTATCACTCCCGCTTAAAATTGTTCATTAAATTTTTACAATAATAGTTCTCTATTAGGCTTTTGATTACGAACCACACTTAAATTTATACATTTTTATTCACTGTACATAAAATTCCACGCAATTATATTATTATTAGCATCATAAAAGACATGTTCTATGTTTTTATTCCCTCATATTTAGAGGGAACACGTCAGTACAAATTTTGGGATTGGGCGTCCCGCAAGGCGCAGAGTTAGGCCCGGTGTTGTTCCTGTCGCAGGAACGGGGTTGACTTCAAGAAGGAAGATGGCGGTGGTCGCCTAGCAGTCATGCGGCCACCGGGAGGGGTGGCCGGCCACGGATCACATGACGCAACAACTCTTCGCTCGCCCTTTCAGCTCGGCTTTCAGATCGCGCTTGCTTTTGCTGCGGCCGACTTGTTTCTGCTGAGATATGAAACAAAAAAACATTAATTGTGTTAACTTCAGGATTATTGGAGAGCAAGTCAAAGTATCCAGCATTTAGGCAAAACTGACATTTAATAACAAGAAAAACCAAACATATTTTCATATTAATATTAGATGGGATTCAGTCATACCTGTTGCTTCATCTGTTGTTTGTTGAGTTTGCCGAGTGCAGCCAAAGCCGCTACTTCAAAAGCATCTTTCACACCTTTAGCTGATGCTCTAGCAGAGGTCTCTACGTACGTCATTGCTCCTAGCTGTCTTGCTACCGATAAAGCCTGTGAACAAATTATTGAGGTAAGTTATTTCACTGCCAAGCCGACTTTGCATAATGTTTTTGAAGGATTAATTAATTCTGTCTTGATTTTAAATTCGGAGTACGAACTTTTATTTGATTTATTATTAAAATATCAAAACACAGACTAATATTATTAATCTTTGCTAGAACTTTGATTATTAGAAAAATTATGATTATGTATTTGTTGCGTTCACATGTACCGAGTAATCTCTTTTTGACCTGTCTACGTTGTCAGTTAGATGTCAAACTGATTGTGCGCTGCGTAGTACATGTGCATGTGCATGTGCATGTGGATGCAGCTAAATTTAAATTCAAATAAACGCTCCCAATTCAAATAAATTAATTAAATTCCTATTTCAATAATACGCTTGAATGTTTCAAGGTATTTCACCGTAGGTACTCTATCATATTGGACTCTGTTCAATTCCCCATTGACCAATTCCGCTCGCCTAGAGTCAATTAGTTAAATATTCTCATTCATAGCATGTGCTAAATGGTAGCTAGTTGAATGAGATCTCAAATTAATTGGGACGCCGGTCGGATCGGTGTAGGGCTGTCAGGAATTTATAGAGCTGATTGATATACACATAGAGACAGACACGCGAACCTAATAATGAGCATTGACATATTTTTTGAACTAGCTTTAGCCCGCAAATTTGCTAGCCTACGCTTGCAAATTTGAAAGAAAATGCTAAAAAATAAAATCTACCTTTTTTTTTCTTGATTTTGAGAACAACACCCCCTACCGGATCCATCTATAGCTAAGAACCGTCTAAGTACATAAGCACAAAAAAAACATCTAAATCGGTCAAGCCGGAGGAGAATAATTACGAACACTGGAATTTTATTTATGTGTGAGGAAGATATTATGTTATATATCAATACACATCCCACCAAACTAGCTTTCTCATTTTGTTTAAATACCTAAAATCTGAGTGTGTTTTGATTATTATTTACTATTACTTATTTAGTGACAATGGTGTTGCCTGCTCATATTCTGTAATCATTGAGTTTCTTGCCGGATCCTCTCAGTGGAAGCAGCATTCCGAACCGGTGGTAGATTCTGACGATTCATAAATGCTTTGTTGGCTTGAATAAAAAAAAAATTGAGTTTGAGTTTTGAGTCAATATCTTCCGACTTATGTCTATCACCGCCCTTAGGCTACTGTTCGTTTATAGTTCTCTTTGAGCTGAAAAGCTTTCAGCAAAGTTTGCATCCTTACCCAGTCATGAACTGACCGAGTTTTCAATTGACACCCGTACCTACTGTAGTTACATAATACACGTAAAGTTGCTCTGCCCGCTGGATGTTTCCAATTTAGATTACTGCTTTGATGAATAACCCTAAATCCGCTTTCCAAATAGTTTCATTGGGTTCCCTTAATTGAGGGCTAGATGGAAATTTTAGGAAACATTTTAATTGATTTGTAAACAATTTTGAATGTTATTTTCGTAAATTGATACAGGTAGAAGTTGTTGTTACTACTTCCCGCTTCAAAAGCGATGCGAACAGTATTGAGCCTTCGACTGATTTTATATTTTCAAACAAAACATTAAATCATCAACATATTTATAGTATTTTAAGTATTTCGTATTTTAAGTATTTTGATCAAGAAAAATATAGTATTAGACGCCAAACAAAAAAGTGTGCAAGCGATTTGCAAATCTGACAATGTTCATACATGTCGCTGACTGATCCAAATTTCAAATTCATCGTACCTATACCGTGATGCTTAATAAATCGATATCAAGTCTAAGAACGATCTCGAGTATCCTTTTGACGTGTAATTTTGTACTGGTATGACATAATATTGACATTTCCAAGATCGCGCACACTGCATACGTTATAATACAATTTACGTAATATATATTTATTAGTAAGATGATTGGTATCAAATTTGTGTCTGACCTTATAAAAGGTAACATTAAACGTGCAGAATTGTGGCTCCTTGAAAAGCGTAGCCTATCGCCTAGGATGTTTGGTTACCTCTTCGCTGGTGACCGGATGCGTTTTGAGCTTGGACAGCATGGTAAGTGTCTCCTTATCGTGCCTCAGGTCCGCCTTGCAGCCGCACAGCAGGACCGGCGCCGCGCCCCCGTGGGTCCGAACCTCTCTGTACCACTGGAACACAAAATATTTTAATATAAATTAAAATGTATAAGGTACTACCTGACCCAGCAACCGTTCTGCCATATAAATTATTTCTAGGTATGAAATATACTTTTTCATTACTCATACTCTGAAAGTAGGTCTGAAGTTGCCTGAGAAGCGGGTTGAAAGTAATACTTTTCAGGCCCGGGAGTTTCGCTTTCAACTGACAGCTGTCAATATATAAAAAAAAAACTAGTTCCATTTTCACATTTCTATGGAATCATGTTCTAACTTTTTCTACAGTCACTCAATTACAGCACGATGTAAAATTGAAATAACATAAAGTTAAGTATTAATTCAAGAATATATATTTTTAAATGACTTAATTATAATTTAGTTTCAACAATTTCTGTAAAATAACATAGATTTGGGCAAAATATTTAAAGATGAAAATGAAAAATAATGGCTAAATAATGAAGTTGGCCGGCCAACGAAAAAAAAAACAAAATAGGTGGCTATCCGATTTTTTTTTTCGAGTTGTAGAGTATTGTTTATACTTCCTTGTATTATTTCTTTAGCCAATTCCTGTTTTCATTTTTATTTTCCTTGTATTCGTAATGAAAAGCACAGTGTTTACCTCGGGTGAAAGATTTATTTTGTCCCTCGAACTATTAGCGCCCTCGCTACGCTCGGGCGCCAATCCCCGTCTCGGGACAAAATAAGTAACTTTCACCACTCATGTAACAATGTACTATTTCATTACTCATACTCGGAAAGTATGTCTGAAGTTGCCTGAGGAGCGGGTTGAAAGTAATACTTTCCCGCCCTAGGGAGAATCACTTTCAACTGACAGCTGTCAAATGATAAAAAAAAACTAGTTCCATTTTCATATTTCTATGGAATCATGTTCCAACTTTTTCTACAGGCACTCAATTACAGCGCGATGTAAAATTGAAATAACATAAAGTTAAGTATTAATTAAAGAATATATATTTTTAAATTACGTAATTATAATTTAGTTTCAACAATTTATTTTACAGAATAACATAGAGTTGGGCAAAATATTTAAAGATGAAAATGAAAAATAATGGCTAAATAATGAAGTTGGCCGGCCAACGAAAATAAAACAAAATAGGCGGCAATCCGATCTTTTTTTTTCGAGTTGTAGAGTATTGTTCATACTTGCTGGTATTATTTCTTTAGCCAATTCCTGTTTTTATTTTTACTTTCCTTGTATTCGTAATGAAAAGCACAGTGTTTACCTCGGGTGAAAGACGAATTTTATCCCTCGTCTCGGGCCAAAATAACTTACATTCACCCCTTGTGTAACAATGTACTATTACAACATATTCTCAGCCCTACCGAATATAACTGTATTCCAACAAAACAGACCAAAGACATCGGACCTCATACTACAGCTATGTAACAAACAAATTTCTGAACGCACCTATAAATATTTGACAACCAAATGATTGATTATTATTGATGTTTATCACCGTTTAAACCTGCCCTGAACTTTCACAAATATTACTATTTTATTTTTATTTCGCTTCACACTGGCCAAATTCTCTAGTGCATATCGTGTATTGACCTCACTTGACATTGGCAGAATTGTCCAAAAGGGCAGAGCCTATATTAAAGAAAAAAAAATGGGTTGAATATCCAAAAAAAACGGGCCCTAGTAATAGTGCTTACCTTGGCGGCAGCGTTGTGTAAGGTCTCGGGTTCAGCGATATTGAAGCACAGCATGAAGATTTTGGCGTCCTGGTAGGCGAGCGGCCTCACTGTGTCGTACGATGTGGTGCCTGCAAATAAACAGCGATATTAGACTCTATGTCGATGGGTGAAGACCGATAGTAGTGGCTGGATTATCAATAGAGTAGATGACACGCATGAGCAAGTGGCATCCGCAAAAGATGTCAAGCCTATGATTGTTCATGTAACAAACTCGGCAAACGACTTGACGATCGCTTGGCGCAGTGGTTCGAGCGTAGGCCGCTCGGCTCACTGCACATGGTGGTTCCGGGTTCGATTCCTGGCGGGTAAAATTTCTGAAATTGCCTTTTCGCAATTTGCTTAGGTCTGAGTGTCACTGGGATCACCCCCAGTCCCTTGTACGGTACCTATAGTACAAGCATTGCTTAGTTTGGGACAATATAGTTGGTGTGCTCGCCTGGCGAAAAACAAAAATGTATGTTAAGCAGTTACCGTAGCCTATAGATGCTTGCAATACCAAAGACATTGCTTCAACGTTACCGTCTTGAAGTGGAGTGGGATAGAGCGAGATGAAGAAAGTATATTTCCGGCTCTTTCAATCATCATACGAAATGCACCTATACTTTATGCCAATCTTCTGTGAGAAGGCGGTACTACCCTGGTTGAGTTAGCCCATATATTAGCTGTAGTAAGTTGTTAAACTGTGGACACGCTCCACAAACTTCAAAAAAGAGTGGAAGAAGAAGGGGGAGGCCTTTGCCCAGCAGTGGGATGAAATATAAATGAATGAGGCAAAAAATAATAATAATAATCAGGCTTAAATAAATAAATAAGTTGTTAAAGCACCAGCTTGGCTCTACCACAGTAAAAACATCCTTCTTGGGATAATCCTTTCAAGAAACAATACCAATGTAAGTTCTAGAGTGAGGACACTCAAGTTAAGCCAATAGCGATAACTTGTTTAAATAAGGCTTGTTTAAATGTTGTTTATGGTTTCAATATAGTTTCTATAAAGATCTACGTTTACATAGTTAAGTTTATTTATTACATGATTACAGGGGTACGTCCTTTTTTCTAGAAGAAAAAAATGGAATTTGTCTACTTAGTTATATATGGGCAGGGAAGTAGAAATTCCTAAAAACCCATAATCACAACTGTACAAATCGACGAAATTCTGCTCACATAATTATTGTAGGCGTTAAAAAAACGTGCAAAAACAATATAAAGACTGCCGAAACCCGGGATTGAACCGGGGACCTTTAGATCTTCAGTCTAACGCTCTCCCAACTGAGCTATTTCGGCGATGTCATCGAAGCCGAAATTTACGTTTAGTAAGTACCTACTATTTATCGATAAGTACCTAAGTAGATAAGTAGTGTAACAGGTAAGTAAAAACGTTAAATAAAGCGTGGTTTGATAAAACACACATTTTATATAATAATGATTTACATAATGTACTACACTTGATAAAAAAAGTAAATTATCATGTTTGCATAATTAATAATAATAATTTTAGCCCTTTTTGACGTCCCACTCCTGGGCACGGGCCTCCCCTCAACACAAGGGGGATTCAGGCCATAATCCACCACGCTGGCCCAGTGCGGGTTGGCGGATCTCTCATGTCTTTCGAAAATTGGTTAATATTCTAAGACATGCAGGTTTCCTCACGATGTTTTCCTTCACCGTAAGCAATTGATAATCATATAGATATTATGATTCGCACATAAATTTCGAAATGATGTTTGCATGATTAGGTGTAAATAATGTTGTGACATCTAGTTTAGCTGGTCTTATAGGTAGAAACGCTTCCAATTTTTTTTTGAAATTGGGGCGAGATTTTTATTTTGGCATGTAAGTACTTAATACAGGATGCTTACTTATTATTATTATAGTAGGTGGCTACAATGTTATGTTCAAATAATATTATTTCTTGGGAAATAATGTGAGATGGTGTTGACATAAGGAGTCAGAGACAGACAGACAGACAGTCACATTCGTCACACTATTCTAGAATTATAAGTAGCAAGAAATGTAGATACCAAATTATTCTGTCACTATGATTTTATTATTTATCTTAAACTACATTGAGTACAATAATATAGAACAAGCAGTATCCAAGACGCCATTTAAATTTGGAATCTGTTCCAATATTTGAATGAATCGTATCTAGGTACCAGTTGTGAGCGGTACATTCAAGACGATTCGATATTGGCTAGATTCGCTGGCCCGTGTATTTACACTGTCCGGTAATATGTACTGAACAGTTGAGGACATAAAATAATAAGATATGTTCTTACGTACTACATAGTGATTTAAAACCAATAATCCTATATCATTATTTTACGTTGGTAGTATATACCGATAGATCCACTTGAGCCGGGCTTTTGGGTAAAGAACTTGAATTATCAGCAAACAGAACTGCTTCTTGAAACCTACCACTAAGGGACACATACTCAACACACACACATACACACTCCTTATGATAGTTAAAAAATGGCCGGATAAACCTGTCCTTGTGTCCTTCTTACAATGCGTATTAAAAAAAAATATAGAATGTAATAATAAAAAATCGCATTTGAGAACTCTACATTTCATATATTATGTGTACATACGTATCAAGCATTGGCCGCTCGAATCGGTGACCCGTTTGTTTACACTGCAGTCAGCACATATTGCACACTGGAGAACACTCGAAATGGAACGGTCAAATTAATGTGAAAATGTAAATCAATGCCCCAATGAGCTGAGTGTGGGCTATAAACATCGCTTTTAATTTTTATTACGCCAAAATAAATTTTATTGTTAAACGACTTGTTTTCATTTTTGAATAATTTATTGCAAAATTTTTAGGCATTTTAATAACAACGTGGATTTTTTGAGTTATTTTACTGGCAACGCGTTAAATTAAATAAATTTATTACTTAACTAGCCTGTGCCCGCGACTTCGTCAGCGTGGAATTTAATTGACAAAGTTTCATACAAACTTTCATCCCCTATTTATCCCCTTGGGGGTAAAATAAATCAAAATCCTTTCTTAGCGGATGCCTACGTCATAACATCTACCTGCATGCCAAATTTCAGCCCGATCCGTCCCGTGGATTGGGCTGTGCGTTGATAGATCACTATGTCAGTCAGTCACCTTTGAGTTATATATATTTAGATGTATCATTCCGAGTCAGTAAATAGAATAAAAATATGAGTATGGACCGGCACATACGAGACAAAAACAAGCTTTTAATAGGATCAACGCACGTCAGTTTCCACAATCTCGTATTTCTCTGTGAACCGTTAGACATATTCCTAGATCTTTTTACCAAATTAAATTTTCATTGCTCAGTGATCGCAAACGTATCTAGCGATGATAAGGTCCACAGTATCCACTCCGCAGCCTGGAAGTATGACCGTTAACATCAAAAATAGACACACCATCATGCATCAGTGAAATTCATCTACCTATGTTATATTCACCTACATAGTAAAAAAAAATGTATTTGATTTTAAGACTAGTCCCGCCACACACTCCCACCACTGTTGCTCCTGTAAGTCAGGACCAATAACGGTGTCCAATGATGACGCCGAAGCTTGACTCTCGATGAGTCCCATGGAAAAGCTAAACTGTCTTGGAACTCTCAGGAATGTAATCAAAAGGAAGAATAGGCGGAGTTGGAACAAAATTATCCAATTAAAAAAAATGTGTACGTATACATTTCACTGGCCGCCATTGCTTGACATCTTCATGTGTTACGTCAAACACTGTGTGCTATTTCGCCTGAATGGATTTGCACATCAACGCCCAAGCGATGACTACTATCATCAATGATTAACTGTTTGGGAACCAGTGCATCTAGATGCTTTATTTTATGTTTTCGTATAAATAAATTAATGATTTCATTATTATTTTTTTAAACAAGCTTCTAAAAAGTTTTTTTACCATTAATTTAATTTGTATTTTTTAGTTTTTGGTGTTCTCCTCAGCAAACCCTTTCATTTGATACCCATACTGTGGTAGTGCAGAAAAAATAACTGTTCGCCATCTTGGATGATCCGACATATTGGAATTAGAATGACGTCAAATAGCTAAGCATGCATTGTCATCCAAAATAAGCGTGTATACCAAAGTCCAGCTTAATCGGTTAAAGATAACTGACCCCCGTGTCCCCCCGTGACCATGGCTGCTGTAAAGCAACCGAAACGTCGGGAACATAAAGTTAATAAACGCGATAAAATCCGTAAAATAGTTTTATTTCAAAGATAACTGATTTAAAATTCCGTTGCAAGATTCCACCCGGACAAACATACATAAAAATAAAAGGTTTTAAAAAGTAACTAAATTTGGATTGTAATAAGAACTTTACTAGGTACTAGATCAACTTATGGCTAAAGCTTCAATCAAACACATTACACTAACTATGACTATAGATATTGATATTCAGAAGGAAGTTGATAGATCTGGCGATTGCTATTTCAAAGTCAAGAAAGACGGTGATAGAGCCAAAGGCTGTCTCGACCTTTTCGTACGATGTGGAAGACAGCCGAAAGACCAAACCCCGTCGCTTTCTCTCTCCCTAACCTACTCTCTTTCAGATCTGCAAAGTGCGAGCAATGCTATTGGTATTGCAAGATAGTCTTCAGTTACTGCTTAACATCAGGCAGGTCGTACGCTAGTTTGCTGACTTTGTTATATAAAACAAATATTTAGAATATTATAAGCGTCACGGCAGTGATAGCCGATTGGTTAAGCACGCGTCTTGCGGGCTACCAGGTCTCGGGTTCAAACCCCGGCTCGAACCTCTGGATTTTTCGAAATCTATGTGCGAATCATAATTTCTATATGTATTTCGTCATTCTTGATAAATACCGAACGCACATGCAATTTTTAAATGATTCCGTGAACTACCGTAAAATCATTAATAACGTTCGTCCAACATAATGATCGGCGAGCATGCGCGATTGCAGCGATCCAACCGTGGCGAATGTGTGACTCTTGCATGCACAATTGTCGAATTATCGACACGATTTCATACAAAGATCACTTCGAGACTTGCGTTGCGTTGCGTTATACTATAAATACCTACCCGAAATTATTTACGTAATGAAATTTCTTTTAATAAATAAATGAGGCTTTAAAATATATATATATATTATATATATATTTTTTTTAAATAAATGAATGAATGTCATTTTTTATTGTGAATACCAATAAGGGATTATTTGCAAATAATATTTATAAATATAAAAACATTTGTTATCCAACCTGATAGTTTCAATTCATATGGTAAAAAAACAAATGATTTTTACTGAAGTAGGTACTGTCAGTTAGACGTTTAAATTTCGTGAAAACTGAGTCAGTTGTCAGTTGAGGAGAAACTCTCAGTTCACCTCAGAGCAGAGAGGTGTTAAGATAAATAAATGGTCTAAGCCTCAGAGTTTCTGACAGCCTACATAGAATACCTATGCGTGCGTAATTTGCACCAGTCGAGCGCGGAAGCATAGGATGGGTGGATAAATACATACAAGACTCATGCGAAGTTAAAAAATAATGGGTATTGGAAAATAGGTAAGTTGTTAGGTTTTTTTGCAACTATAACAACATTTAACCGTCAGTTGCCACTGATTGTCAATTTTTATTCACACCATAAAACCATAGGCGTTAAGGAATTCAATTTCGCGCACAATCGCACGTCATCGCAGCCATAAGTCCATACGTGGCTGCTAAACAGGCGTTTCACCGCGTTTTATCGCCGACTTTATGGAGTTCTGAGTTAAAACGGGCGATATTGCGTCTGAACGCACCGCTAGACGAAATGTCGTAAAAGTTAAGGCGCCCATAGTGGTGTGCTTCAAGAAAAATTAGTGGTGTGCTTATGTAAATCGTTACGTGTTAGGTAAAAACAATATAATAATAATGCTAAATAATATTACAAAGGAAGTATTATAACAGTTTTGTGGCGTCAGGCAAAACTAAAGGCTAAACTAAAGACAACTCTCTTTACTTGTAAAACTACTAAATGCCTTGAAACTAACTAAATGATATTTTTAACTAACTAATTATTATTTTTTTAACATGGAAATAGGCTCATCTTCTATTGGGACCATTGCAATCTGTGAAATGAAGTTGCACTGCAAAAAATCTCTGCCTACGCCTTCGGGAGAACAGGCGTGTATTATAAGCCAGACTATTTTATGCTCAAAGACTGTTAATGCCTTTGAATCTGAAGAATCTGAACACGCGGCGTGGGTTGAAATCTCGGTACTCCTACAATCGTTCCTCTAAGCCCATTGAATATACTAAATAAGAAAATAATATTTCTCTTCTCAGAAAACCTTATCAGAAAGTTTCAGACATCGAGATAGGCTGAAATCGTATGAGATACGTCGGACGAATGCCCCGCTATAAATCTTGAACCAGGCTTACCTGCTCCGAATAAAGAGACTTAAAATAATCCGTACCTATCAAATGTTTCGTAAAAGATTCTACTTACTCCTACGCCAAACCTTCTTAAAAATTTCGTCGGTTGCAATAATTATATCAGTTGCGATTGTTATATCTAAGATAGTCGGAAGAAAACATTCTGACTAGTGTGGCCTTACTATCGATTGCCTATCGACAGGTTGTCAATACTATCGTGACTTCGAAAAATAGTTGCATAGCGTAGCATATCGATAGCCCTATCGATACTATTGAAATTTTACAATACTATCGATACTATCACTTTTATGACGTATTTTACTGCAATCACTGTCGATACTATCGATAGTTTTACTACATCGATATTTTACCGTTATCGTTTTAGGCAACACTAATTCTGACAAAAAATGTAACCTCGATTACTGCTCTACTAAACGCCCGATTAGTGATGGAGAACATTCAAACCTTTTTTAAACAATCGTTTGTTTCGCAACTGATCCGCTAATATGTTGGTGAACTCCGCCCTAAGAAGGAGAGGATAAAGAAAGGACTTAGAAAGACGTGTGAAGTTCATCCACCCGCATTGGGCCAGCGCGGTGGACTATGGCTCAAATCCCCGTCACATTGAGGGGAAATGTGCCCAGTATAAGCAATAGGTTCGCTCCATATTGGGTCCAAAATACTATCCAAATGTGGTCGCACTGTAGAGCAACACTGCCTATTATACAGGGCATCGTAACGACTATGTATGTAGTGAGTTGAATCCATGGCATCAGTTTTCGCTTCGATACCGCTACAACCTATATTTTATTACCAGCTGAGCCCGCGACTTCGTCCGCGTGGAATTTAACTTCACAAAAAAGCCCGCTCCCGCGTTCTGAGCCCGCGGGACAGGACCCATTTTTTTTTAATGTTGTTTTTCTAAAATTAAAGTAGCCTAAGTTACTCCTTATAACATCAGCTATCTGTCAGTGAAAGTCCCGTCAAAATCGGTACAGCCATTTCGGAGATTACCCGGAACAGACACACAGACAGACAGACAAAAATTTTTTGGATCGCGTTTTTGCTTATGGTGTCTTATGTACTTTCATATGCCCTTCGTGAAAAGGTGTTATTTTGATATTACAAACAGACACTCCAATTTTATTTATTTGTATAGATTTTAAATGTTTGAAAGACTCTCACCTGATGTGTCCCAGACAGAAAAGCTGACCCTGTAGTCCGCCACGGTGCAAGTGTAGCCATACTTCTCAAACCCGGTCGGTGTGTATGCCTGGAACAAATAATATCACAATAGGTAATATGCATGACTTTTTTCACTTAACTCATCGTTAATTTCTTTGAAAATTTTAACGGCGGTAGAGCTCGCCTATAGCTCTCTTACTCTC
Organism: Notodonta ziczac; assembly: GCA_918843915.1. Taxonomy (NCBI): domain Eukaryota; kingdom Metazoa; phylum Arthropoda; class Insecta; order Lepidoptera; family Notodontidae; genus Notodonta; species Notodonta ziczac. The sequence goes on from OU974053.1 coordinate 1,621,464, forward strand.
TCACAGAAGATCGGCGTAAAGTAGCTTAAATAGATTCGTTTCGTACGATGTTATAAAATACATAGATACTGTGTTTAATTGTTTCGATATAACGCATGTAACTTCAAAACTACTTGATCAAATAGAAAATATTTTTTACACACTCATGGGTTTAATATAGAATATTGATTAATATTCTCCATTATTAATCTACTTAGTTATGATAATTATTATTTAGCTGTTGGCCACGAGTCACCCTTAGGCTGGACTCAGACAACGGCAATATCACCCGGAAATAAGAGTCTGAATTCATAATCTAAATTTAAACGTGTGCAAATAAATAAAATGTATAAAATAAAACATCAAAATGTATACAATTGTGGCTTTTCTGGAATATTACAAGAGTATACGCAAAAGTTAGAACCGAGGAGGGCCAAAATAATTTCATTTAAAATTCGAACTGGTCAAAAACTCTATGATTGAAAATAAAACTCATTTCATTACTACGTAGTTTCATGCGAAAGTCATAAATTTAACAAACTGGTCGACAGATCGTCTCAATTTCATTATTTTTATTCACAATATCATTGAAGGCTTCAATGGTCGACGCAATAAGTTTGGATGACAACAAATTTTGTTGATATTGCACATAAAATGGATTTATACGTGCTTTCACCTCCAGGGAGACGTGTACCTACTGTTGAATATTAAGAAAATACGACTTCGTTGAACAACCAAGATAAGAACAAACAAGATAGATTTTATCTCATTTAGAATAAATGCTATATTGCCTGAAAGCATTACATTGTATTCTCTTTGAGCATTATTACGTTTTATTGAACGATACAAACAACTGTCTACCAAATGTCAAGTTCAAATCCTAGTAATGTCAAGTGTGAACTCACTCCTTACCATAGAGCAAAACGACGCTATCCCATGGATTCAGCAATTAAAACATAGAATAATTTTATAATTTAAATTTTAATTTATTGTGAACAATTGTAAGAATGCCATACGAATAAATAAATAAACCATAGAGGAAGGAATTTTTGGTAGTCAAGTTAGATTTGATTTTGACAGGTGCGGCGTGATATACGCATATAAACCTTCAGGCTGTCGCAACTTCAGAAGAAAAAAACGATCTATGAAATGGGATAGAACTTTAATGGTGAACGTCAGAACTAAAACGTCAGTGGCCATCTGTCACAACTGTTTGTTTTCAATTTTGGTTCGGTGATTACTGTGAAAATAAGTGAAAATAAGCCCAGTAAGGGCTGTTTTTATGTTATAGATTTATGCAAATTAAGTTCAGAAACTTTATAACTTTACTAAGTACCTACCAATGAAATATAGAAAGTGTGATTTATGTGGAAACATATCAGAAAGAAAAGCCTAAGTATAAAAAGTTTATTTATGGCGAGATATCCCCTGGATGGTGATCGGTGAGTAGAATATTAACTAATTTACCAGGCCTATGTTTGATTTTGGGATTAAAAAGGCAGGTTATTCATAATTTCAAGAATAAAATAAAATTGTTCTGAAAAATAGTGTGGTGAAAAAAGTTATCGACATTCGATATTTTTATTTTTCGTTTTAAGATATGGGTCAAGATGGAAATGAGGACTTAGTAAACATGCCCATCGCAAAACTGAATAATTTGAACTTTGTTTTTGGCAACCATTTAAAAAATATATTCAGAAAATTACTCAAATTTAAAGATAGCCGTCGCCCCGTCCTTACAACTGACTACTGAGCCAATATCAGATGACAAATTAATTGAATTTCCTTTCCACCTCTTTAAAGAACAGCGGACACCAAATAAAGGTCGATAAAGTTCATCGACCATTAATTTATATTCTTTACAATTATGCCTTTATTTACCTCAGGAGCAAATCCTTAAGTTAAATAATCATGTATTTCCTAATTTCAAATGTTTTACTCTTTCTTTATAGAAGTTCCGTCAACTTCATCAACTGCTACTGTTTACAATGAGAGTGAGCTTACTCCAATAGAAGATAAATAAATATCGCCAGACAGACACACCAACTGTACGGTCCCAAACTAAGCAAAGCTTGTACTATGGGTACCTTACAATGGACTGGGGGCGATCCCAGTGACACCCAGACCAGGGTAAATTACGAAAAGGCTATTTCCGAAATTTGCCCCGGCGGGAATCGAACCCGCGACCACCATGTGCAGTGAGCCGAGCGGCCTACGCTCGAACCACTGCGCCAAGCGGTCGTCAAAGATACAATAGAAGTTCATATAAGTGGACCGCGCATTTGCAACAAATGTATCTATTCTGTATTTATGTTAAATATTGTAATTTTTAAATATTGTTAATATACTTAAGTAGCCAGTTTTGGAAAAAATATGTATTCAAGGTTTAATATTTCAAATATTTTTAAATAAATGATTTGTTTTATCAATGGCTTTTTTATTTAACACAAAACCAAAAAAGGTATATGATTAGGTAATCCATCGATATCGATAATTTTCACCGTACATCCCTATTTCGTTCTTTATGTTGGTACACTGTATTATAGTTGTCAGTTTCGTTGTTAGGTTGGCCATAAATGGTGGCCCCATTTTAAAAGCAGGGTTTATTTTAATCTATGAAGTCCCGTCTCTTCTTACGTAGTATTGTATTCTCTTTGTAAACCTTTTCATGGCTGAGCACAGATGGAAAGCGTTTTCAGCCGGCACAATTTTTTTGGTGCCAATCAAATTAAGATCCAGCTGTGTTGTGCGTGTCGATGTTTTACTATGTGCTTTAGAATTCATTGCAGAATGGTGAATTGGTAATGGTTATCTAAGCTCCTAGCACACACAAATAGGTAGCTTATAGAAAAAATAAAACTTAGTTTACTAAAGATTTCATGAAAATGCAATTTATAAATTCAATTTACATAATAAGTTTCGTATGCCGCAAATGTAAACTATTCAAATGCAGAGAAAGTCAAATGTCAAACTACGATAGTTTAAAAATGCATAAGGATTAGTTGGAGCTGGTATAGAATTGTACGTTTTCAGTGCCGTCGCGAGTCTAGATAGTGATGATGGTACAATGTGTAAGATTGAGCGATTCATTTATATCTTGAACTTCCTCGATGTGTCTGCTGGTCGGCGGGAAGACGACAGTTTTTTATATATTAGGTGCTAGCACGGAGCCGACTTAAGAATCAAACATTATCTGATAATTAGGCAAACGTTTGAATATTCGGAGTGCTGTTGAATATTTGTGTTTCGGCTCTGATTTGTCAGCGATACTTAAGTACATCTTTTCACGGTGAGTTCCCTAAACCTTACACCATTGTCCTTTGTTTCTGCTTATACTCGCTTTTTATATTAAAGATAATTAATTACTATTAAGACAATATAGGCACTCCGGATTTCATTGCCATCAGAGAGCGCGCCATGTTGAAGTGGGCTGACATTGACGCTTCACACTTTTGACAGACTTCCCTCTCGGCAATCCTGCAGTAATTTATACGTATTTATACTGATAGAACTGAAGTGACAGATAGATAACGTGAGACCTCTCCAATCTAGCGACATCTGGCAAGCTAAAAATCATTTGCCTCCATTGGATTCAAATTTCATAATAACCCTCTATACACTTTTCCCTCGAGGACACCTAGAGGAAATATGAGTCCCAGCTCGGGCAACAAATAACTCCCACTCATCCAAACTTTACGATTAAAAACAAAACTCCCATGTCACTGTGCTCTTATCACTTGCACTACAACCATAAAGTGCAACGTTCTCCATCGTTCCGATAATCCGGCCACGAGGAGTGGTTGTCGAGAACCCCTAAGCTAGTATCGGAAACCCTCGGCCATTCCAGCGTATTGCACTTAGCAGGGTTATAATAGAACACCACTTTCGGAATACGAAATGACTTGATATTCTAACTGCACTAGTTTTTGCTGAGTTATAGCATACTTTGCTATAATGGCGGTCGATGTTCAAACCATAACAAAGTTATGTTTCGTTAGTGATTCGGGTAGGTATGTAATAGTCCATTGTTACACTAGTGGTGAAAGTGACGTCTTTAACCCGAGGTAAACACTGTGATTTTCATTACGAATACAAGGAAAGTAAAAAGTAAAACAGGAATTGGCTAAATAAATAATACAAGGAAGTACGAACAATACTCTACAGCGCGAAAAAAAAAAGATCGGACTGCCGCCAATTTTTTTTTTTATCGTTGGCCGGCCAACTTAATTATTTAGCCATTATTTTTCATTTTCATATTTAAATATTTTGCCCAAATCTATGTTATTTTAAAGAAATTGTTGAAACTAAATTATAATTAAGTCATTTAAAAATATATATTCTTTAATTAATACTTAACTTTATGTTATTTAAATTTTACATCGTGTTGTAATTGAGTGACTGTAGAAAAAGTTTGAACATGGTTCCATAGAAATGTGAAAATGGAACTAGTTTTTTTATAATTTTACAGCTGTCAGTTGAAAGCGATTCTCCCGGGCCGGAAAAGTATTACTTTCAACCCGCTCCTCAGGCAACTTCAGACCTACTTTCAGAGTATGAATAATTAAAAATGTATTATTAGAAGATTGTAGAGCTGTAAGTTACTAGAGATTTTGTTATAGAAATATGTAAGTCCTAAGGATATTAAAGTAAATTCTTCCTAGTAGCCTAAGGCGGGATCGTTTGCCATCCTCTTCTGGCACCGACTTATTGTTTTTATTGTTTTATATGTCACTAAGTCGCCAAACATTCGTACTACCCACCTTATGTTTAACAGTTACCGCAGCCTACTCTTGCAATACCAATGGCATTTCTCGCACGATACCCAACTGAAGATTGAACTGCATGATGAACTGCAGCTATAACAGCTTCGTTACGCCGATCTCCTGTGAGGGGTTGGTACTACCCCGGCCCGTATATTAGCTGTGTGTTAATATCTACTACCCTTTGTAATTATTGAATATAAGCAACTGGCGATTAAAAAAAAATATGACTTGTAAAAAGACAAGCCCGCTGAGTTTCTTGCCGGATCTTCTCAGTCGAGGTCGCGTTCCGATCCGGTTGTAGATATAAGAAAAAAAAATATGTAAAATTGACAAATTTGCCCCCGTAGACCTAAACAAAATAAACGATTTGAATTTGATTATAGGTAGTTTCAAAATTTAAATCGACCCATAGCAAGCCTTTGAAATATTCAACGAGTAGGTATACCCAATGTAATCAGCCCATTTCCCTGCATGCCCCCAAAACTAACGAACTCGTCTAGCCCTAGTGACGTCATTTCCACAGAGACACATGTGACGTGGAATAAGATTAATCGCCCCAAAATATTATTCCATCCTTGTCAGTTCTAGGGCACGCAGATTAGCCTGGTCCTGGCCCTAACCCTGTCACTCTCATTATCTGAAGATGGTGATATTAGTTGGTGGAAATTATGCGAGGGTTTTTCGTTAGCTTTAATGTGATAGAAATGCTTTTAAGGTGAGATTAAGTTCCTCTGTTATTGGTCAAATGTGTGAAATAGAGGTGAACGCAGGTACTTTACAAACTCCTTTTGAGGTTTTAACTATTAGAGGTGTGAAACGAAAGCAATACATCTTCATGCTTCTACAAATAAGTCCTTACAAAATGTCCATTACTTATGATTTCTCGATGCTGTCGAAGATTTGCAAGAAATTGCTAATAGTACATAAGAAGGTACCTTCATTAAATTTTGTTTTAATTGTTAGTACGTACATGCCAACAACCAAAAAGTCTACGCACAAATTCTAATTAAAATCGTTTATTTTGTTAAGGCCTACGGGGCACTTACAAATTGTCAATTTTACACCTTTTATTTATCTATAACCGGATCGGAACGCGACCTCAACTGAGAAGATCCAGCAAGAAACTCGGCGGGCTTGTCTTTTTACATTTTGTTAATTTTCTCTTTTTTATCGCCAGTTGATATCATTATCATTATATAGTTAATAATTACAAAGAAGATACTAATTATAATAGCTCCAGTGAGTTACCTTTTTTCACAGACTAAACATTTCAAAAACTAAAATTTGTAACCTCGGGTGATTTTCTGTAGAAAACTTTAATTATGTAGACTTGAAGTTATATCCACAAAGGGTTATTTAACATCGCTCTTAAATAATAAAGTCGTTTATATTCCGAAGTTTGAAGGTTTGCCTTGAACCAGGAAATGGGCACTCGTGGATCACGTTCTTGGAAAACTTTATACAATGGTGGAATATATCTAAGTTTGATGACAAAATACTCAAACGCTACTTAAATGTTTCAGTCCTATTTAGCTATTTGAAACATCGTATCTTTTTTTGCAGTTACTTATAGTGCGGTAATATAAAATTCGAGTTTTCCGACCGACCAAAATAATTGTTTTATGGCAAACAGAAATTCCCTTTTCATACCTAATCTGTCCCGGGGACTTAGTACAAGTTTAACCCACAGATATAGATTTACATAGATAACGCAAATGTATGTACTTATAAGTAATAATAATTTTAGCCCTTTTGACGTCCCACTCCTGGGCACGGGCCTCCCCTCAACACGAGGGGGAGTCAGGCCATGTACTTAGGGTGTCCGAAAACCCCGACCAAGCGTCGAGATTGGTCGCTGATAACTTACAGTCCTCGCGACTACAGATATGAGCGAGATAATCACTCGAGAGAATCGTAGCAGGCGGAGGGGCATTGGCGGCATCGGTGTACCAGGCATGCCTTTTAAGTTCTGTCGTTTCCATATTTCCCGGCAATTTTGAATTTGGAACTGTTCTATATTCGAATGTGTTTAAATTTCGAATCTCAAAACAATTGAAAGTTTTGGGATTAATGCTATTGTTTAGTCACAGCGTCGATTAGAATCTGTCAGGTTACGTACGAAAATGAATCCTTCTAAGGAAAATGTTCGTGCAATAATTTTCTACAACTTTAGAAGAGGCCTGACACGGCTTCAGTGTTTTGAAGAGCTAACATCTGTGTTCAGTGATGAAGCCCCATGTCTGCGGACTGTCGAACGCTGGTATTTATAATTCCAGCGTAGACATACTAGTCTTAGTGACAAATCTCGCGAAGGACGGCCAAAATCCGCCTTCACTGAAGATAACATCATTGCTGTGAGACAACAAATTCTCTAAGATCGTCATGTGACGTATCGAGAGATAGAGGCTCTATTAGGCATCTCAGGGACAACCATTCAGAAAATCTTGCATGAAGCGTTTGGTGTAAGAAAGCTAGTTTGCCGTTGGATACCGCATCTGCTTTCCGACGATCACAAGGCGGCCCGCGTCAGATGGTGTAAGAAAACTCTGCAAAGGTTCAACCAAGGAGAGTCAAATCACGTCTACGACATCATCAGTGGTGACGAATCTTGGATCTATGCCTACGATCCTGATTCCAAACAACAATCTACAATCTGGGTCTTTCAAGACAAGCCAAAACCGACTAAAGTTGTTCGTTCTCGAAGCACTTCAAAGAAGGTGGTGGCCACGTTCATTGGAAAAACCGGCCATATTGCGACTATTGCACTTGAAGATCGTAGAACGGTTAATGGAGAGTGGTATACCACAGTTTGTTTACCACAAGTCATCGCCAACTTCGAAAATCTAACTCAAAGCGACGCATCATCCTGCACCACGACAACGCAATCTCACACAGCGCTCGTCAAACGATTGAGTATTTGAAGCAGGAAAAAGTAGAAATTCTTGATCATCCTCCATACAGTCCTGACCTAAGCCCTAACGATTTATTTACATTTCCTAAAATTAAGAAAAGTCTTCGTGGTCAAAGGTTCCAGTCCGGTGAAAAAGCAGTCGACGCTTTCAAGTCAGCCATTTTGAACACCCCCACTTTAGAGTGGTATAAATGTTATAATAACTGGTTTGAGCGAATGGAAAAGTGTATTAAGCTACGTGGTGAATACTTTGAAAAACAATAAAAAGTACTATAAGGTTCTAGTTGTGTTTTTTTCTTCAAACGACAAAACTTAAAAGGCATCCCTCGTATTTGAATCGGTTTGGATTCCCGTCATCTGTGACGTCACAGTAGGTGTAAAAAATTTGGCACGCTTGGTTTCAATACAAATCGTGATACTTGCGTTATCTGTGTAAGTCTATATCTGTGGTTTAACCTACTATCAATTGTCTACGCGTCCGCAGAGTGTGCGCGGCTCACGCGTCGAATACGTTGTGTATAAATAATAAATATTATTATAAATATCGCAAGACTGCTACTTTTTAATGAAGAATTAGCAAGCTGAAGCGGCAGTGGGCTGGCCATATCTCGCGAAGAACCGACAACCGCTGGGGTAAACGTGTTCTTGAGTGGAGACCTCGATTCGGCAAGCGTAGTGTAGGACGCCTTCCGACCAGGTGGGATGACGATCCGCGAAAGACTGCAGGCAGATGCTGGATGCGGCAAGCTGAAGACAGGGCGCTATGGCGCTCATTAGGGGAGGCCTATGTCCAGCAGTGGATAAGTATAGGCTGATGATGATGATGAAGACTGCTACTTTTAATGCGAAAAAAGGGTTGTAAGGGGTTGAAAGGGGGGGATGAAAAGTTGTATGGAAGTATCGTCATTTTTAGAGCTAGAAGCTTGAAACTTATTTTTTAGCTGTTAATATAAATAAATAAGACATTCAAAGTTTGTAAAAGGTTTACCCTCGAGGGTGTAAAATAATTTGCCAAAATAATATAAAATGCTACCCAAAGACACTATTCCACGCGGACGAAGTCGCGGGCGCAGCTAGTATTTTATAATACACGCGACGATCTCGGTCAGCGTGTGCGCGCGCACCCGCTGAGAGCCCGCTGATCCATCTTCCCCCTGAGAACACGCTCGCAGATTGCTATTGGGATATGACCCTTAAAACACGTCATTTTCACAATGTACTTGCACAATTTACTATCCCCATTGAGAACATTGACCCTTATAACATTGCTCTTAACAGAACTACTCGTTAACTTAGAAATATCGTCGCTCTAACAGTTGCAGTACAGATGGCGGTCCAGCAGCTTCCACTTATCGGGAAACGTTTAGCGGGAGTATCGAGACTGTTATTGCTTTGCCATTGGTGGATATAGTGTAGGAGAGGATTCTCGTTGGAGGATTAAGTACATAATAATGTACCTACTATTATAGATGCGTTAGGTAACAGCGATACCAGGTCCGATGTTCAAAATTCAGAAGATTTATTAGGTTGGAACGAGAACATCAGTGAAGAAGACAAAATGACAGATGAATGAATGAAATGGCGGTTTTTTTTTTTAATGATTGTATATAGACAGACTGACACACCAACTGTATGGTCCCAAACTAAGCAGCGCTTGTACTATGGGTACCGTACAATGAACCGGAGGCGATCCTGGTGACACCCAGACCAGGGCAAATTACGAAAAGGCCATGTCCGAAATTTGCCCCGCCGGGAATCGAACCCGCAACCACCCGGCGCAGTGAGCCGAGCGGCCTACGCTCAAACTACTGCGCTAAGCGGTCGTCGAAAAATAAAAGCAAATTTTTTAGGAAGTATATAAACAAAAAAATGTTCCACCTTATTGATATTCTGACGTCATTCCTCAAGGTGACACTCTAATCGTGTGACGACAGCAACCTTATCAAAAGAAGATAACATTTGTTTAAACATTACATTACAGTCAAAGGCAATTCCGTATTTAAATTCAAATAGTTATAGAACGAGCTCTGGGAGACTTCGAATTTTGAAAAACGAATGTTTTTCTCTGCTCTAATTGGTTGTCGGAATAAAAAAAACATCGTATGGATCGGTTGTGTTCAAAGACCTGTGGACACATCTATAATTTATCTCACAGCATGAATTAGGCTTATTTTAGTCTAATAAGATTTTGAGCAGAGCGATATTTCTTATTGATGTAATTAGATACTTCCCAGGATTCCATAAAAACTGCAATGAACGTGTGTAATTAAGTGAAACAAATATAAAGTTTTAAGATTCTTAATTTGATAACAACCGTCACCATCCCGTATGGTCTAGTGGCTAGGATACCTGGCTTTCACCCAGGAGGCTCGGGTTCGATTCCCGGTACGGGAAACCTTTTTTGTCAATATTTTTTTGCTGGACTACACTTGACGTCGTCTAAAATGTAATAATTATAATTTCAAAACAGTTACTAAAAAAACTTTCTCACGGGTTTTTCGATCACGTCAGACAGCCACCGAACATCGTACACGTCAGCAGGTAAAGGTTTTTATGCAAAAGGAACGTTGCCCGCACAAAAAATGGACCACCTAGGAACTTTTTAATTTGACAAAATGCCTAATTTATTGCCAAGTTATAAATCTTTCATTGAAACTAATGTCTGTTACTTAGACATAATATCTCGCAGGTACTGATTTAGCAATATACATTTAAAAAAAAATAAGTGTAGTAGTAAAATATAATCTATAATTTCTCAATTGATTATTTGAATTTGTTAAATCATCTTTACATTATATTAAGTAACATTTGAAAATAAAAACAAAAAGATATTAAAATAAGTGGCCGCGTGGAATGTTGCCAAGAATGCTGTTTCGATAATTATAGGTGTATGAAATAAATATAGGTACTTAATAATTATATAATTTTATAGGTACATATAGCATTTATCAGAACAATCTGCTACGTGACGTAGGTAAGTAATAGTAATGGAACATTTCACAGGTAACGTGTGAAATAGTACTTTGTTACATGAGTGGTGAAAGTTAGTTCGAGGGACAAAATAAGTCTTTCTCCCGAGGTAAACACTGTGCTTTTCATTACGAATACAAGGAAAATAAAAATAAAAATAGGTCTTAGCTAAAGAAATAATACAAGGAAGTATAAACAACACTCTACAACTCGAAAAAAAAATCGGATTGCCGCCTATTTTGTTTTTTTTTTCGTTGGCCGGCCAACTTCATTACTTAGCCATTATTTTTAATTTTTATCTTTAAATATTTTGCCCAAATCTATGTTATTTTAAAGAAATTGTTGAAACTAAATTATAATTAAGACATTAAAAAAAATATATTCTTGAATTAATACTTAACTTTATGTTATTTCAATTTAACATCGTGCTGTAATTGAGTGACTGTAGAAAGAGTTGGAACATGGTTCCATAGAAATGTGAAAATGGAACTAGTTTTTTGTTTCTAATTTGACAGCTGTCAGTTGAAAGCGAAACTCCCGGGCCTGAAAAGTATTACTTTCAACCCGCTTCTCAGTCAACTTCAGACCTACTTTCAGAGTATGAGTAATGAAAAATCTATTATAGATTTTAATAAATAGCACCTGCTACCGACATAGTTAGACACTTTTAAAAATCATTGTAATTAAATCGCAAAGCGTTCGGTACTGTCACGGTTTTTATGACAAATCCCCGACCAGTAACTTCATAATGATTACCTGTTATAGTTAAAATTCACTATGAATAAAATCATTCACTGTGAAAGATCACAGGTGAATAACAGCGAAACAAAAATATAATTTTACGTAATGAAAGTGAATTGAAAGTAGCAATCATATGCATGCCAAGTAAGTAATTGTAATACCATCTAAATATATATAACTCAAAGGTGACTGACTGATCTATCAACGCACAGCCCAAACCACTGGACGGATCGGGCTGAAATTTGGCATGCAGGTAGATGTTATGACGTAGGCATCCGCTAAGAAAGGATTTTGATTAATTCTACCCCCAAGGGGATAAAATAGGGGATGAAAGTTTGTTAAGTTAAACTCCACGCGGACAAAGTCGCGGGCTCAGCTAGTAGATTATAACTTTCTATAAATGTGGGGAGTGTATTTATTTACATAAATGTTACAACGTTTAATTTGTGCGTCTCGCATGAATATTCCGAACTTCGAGAACGTTCCCCGAGTGTGCAGAAGTTTGTACAATTTAACACTTTATTCGCCAATCTACATAAATTATTAAGACGATGAATGTCTGAATAAAATTAAGTAAGCGCGTGTTACATTTTACTTGGAATTTGTCAAAACTTTTATCATCGAAGTAAAATGTGAGTAAAGATAAAAGATAATGTATTTTATTTGAACAAACTCAACGCGATTTGTGGTAGGAGTTAAATGGCAGTAATCGTGACGTGACGAAAAAGCTTGATGGCTCCTCCTATACTCCAGGCATCCGTTACAAATTTTGTAAACTAATTCGTAACGTCCACAGTAACAAAGTTATTTTCAAAAAGCTAAACCAGATGGCGTAAGTGGGTTATTCAGTTGTCTGGATAGAGCGACATCTATTGAACATTTTGTGAACCTATGTGGAGTTAGAGTTAAATTAAATACTACTTGAAAAATTTTTTAAATAAATATTTTTTTATATTTATAACCAGAAATTTAATAAATATATTTATTTAAAACAAAACCTAAAATTAATTCCTTATTGTGTGAAATGTGCTCTATTATTTTCCTATTTTTCGCCCATTCCAATTCTTGTAGTGATTCCAAATTCAAATACTTATAGACAAATTGAATAAATACAGTCCCAACACTATTTCATACCCTTGCGCAGTACTGAGTAATTTTTTTTTCAACAGCAAGAAATATCTTTGTCGATACAAAATGTCTTCGTCAGTTAGAAAGCGTGCATCGATGGAGGTCTAAAATGTCCATTTTAAGAAGACCTGCCCTGTAGTTGCAAATACCGTTGCTGGTGGACCAATTTGATTCGGTTGGTGGTTAAATGCAAGACGTAATGAATGCATTTGGCTGAATGGACGCCGTGGGAGCCATTCAACCGCTATGAAATGGAAATAATATGTGGCGGGCCAATCGGAACTTGCAGTGATTTTATAGAGACATTTCTCGGAATAGGTGCAATGCAAAGCTTTTTGTTTTTTATTTTGTCCTTATTTTATATTTTGAGATTTTATTTTGTTTTGTCTTTTAATTATGTATAGCATGGCCAACGGTATAAGCGACACAAATATGAATAGATTATTTAATTAAATTTTTAACGTTTCATTTTTCATTATCTTTGCGGTTTCTGATACAATCAACTTTTAATACGGATTCCCGAAAGTTCGGGAACATTAATATTATAATTTCGTAACGCTTCTCGTTGGCCGTGGAAATCATGTTAAAAGCACGTCTTGAAGGCTTTTTATTGTTTGTAATTTATCTAAAGACGACGATAGATGTAGAGTTGAGGTAATTAAATCAAATGTGCTCCCGGCGAAGAAAGTACAATGTACTTACATACATTTTTAAGAGCTGTTCCAAATTTGAATGAATCCACATGCCTATATTTTTAATCTATGCGTTGTTCTATGTTATTTATGGCCGCGATATACACCGCGGTGGCGTGTGATTTACAACACAATTTATCATATCTCCCCGCGACACGCATATCACTATATAACGTCCTCTTAATGTTTATTATTATTAAACTTATTTATATATGTATCTCTTACATTAATTTATCTAAATAAATAATTTCAGTTATTATATCAGATTTGGTATAAAATGTTTTAAAAATACATTTATTAGTTTTTCGCCACAAAATCAGTCTGTTTTCTGTTACCCGCTGCGGCTTCGTTCGAGAACAGCGAACGAGAAAAAAAGCTAATCACCGCTGCATACGCCAATGAGAACAAAACAGGTAAGTTGGGGTAAAAGTGTGCATGTCACTGCACCTTTAAGTGTACGACACAAGGTGGATTTTGGCGTGGTTGTTGTAATAAATAAATTGGTGCTGAGTTATGTACACCGGATTTAGTTCAGAAACGGCGGAGTGTTTGTAAAGGCAATCAGCACGTACGGTTGTTGTATTGCATCGTATTACTGAAAGAGTTTTTCACAATTCAAATATTTGCAGCGAATTCTATTGAAATTTTAATAGAGTTCTGCTTTATGAGACTCGACAACCTTTTGCAGAGTAAGTACCTACTTAATTGTGATAAAAAGTATTAATTCTATAATTTTTGTTTACCTATTTATTCGTAGCATATCTCAATAAATCGGCATGTGATAGCCTTGACTTAGACATGGATGGGTAGGCGAATAGATTCTGAAAGCGAACTATAGCAAGCAAAATACGGAATGCCAAAAGAATAAAGAAAAGTGAATGGAGAAACCAAAAAGGGCTTAATAAATGTTAAAAAAACTTAAGTACTCTGAGAAAAAAAGACAGTTTTGTTTTTATTATCCAGTATTAATTTAGTTTTTTTTTATTAAGCTCTTTGAATTCTTTGATATAATACTAAGCTTATAGGTAATAACAGAAATATCTTGTATTCATAATTATTGTTTGCTGTAGTCAAAACGTTTAGTAAAAAATCTAATCGGGATACTAGGATCGGAACAACAAAGTCATTTGTTATCGTTTTTTTTTTCTGTGTATACTTACTACCAAAGTAGTATTACTTTGCTTACTACGATCTATAACCCGTATTAATAAATCGATATCATGTTTGAGAGCGATTTTGGAAATTTCATTCTTAAGTCATTCCAGTGCAAAATGACCAGTCAAAGGATTACTCAAGACGCTCTCAGACTTGAGATTGATTTATTATTACAGGCCTAAGAGTAACCAACAACTGTTCTGTACCACAATGTGTGTTCCTGAAGAAGGATGAGAGCTCAAACGTCACGCCCAAGGTCCCGTCGCTAACCAGGAAGTGAGAATTAACGTCGGTTTCCTGGAATTCGGCACTTTGGCCGCGGTACCGGGAAGGCTCACACCCAAACTCACTTGTTTACAGCCATTTCGTAGTTGCACCATATACAGTATGTTCATTTTGTTTTTGTAATCATTCTAAGGCTACTTGAGTTGCTTCTACTTGAGTACGCTTTTGACATGACATTTTGTATTGGTGTGACATAAGAATGAAATTTCCAACATCGCTCTCGGATTTTAGATCGATTTGTTAATATGGTCCTGAATTGCAGCTTTTATTTGAGACTCGCTTAATCTTGACACGTCTTGCACAAATTACAGATAATATCGTCTTAAACAGGTTAAGCTTTCTCCCACAGAGAGATTCAGACAGAAGCTACGCGCCTGTGATACAATCCAATGGTTGCTGTTTGATAAAATGTCTTTTTTTCCTAAACATTTTCTATTCAGAGCTCCACGATTGCCAAGCACTTATGCGTAAAAGGGAGGTTCTTCCAGCCAGACGGATGATAAGCCTGGCGAGGCTGCGAATATGGGCTGATGATTTTAATTGGGGTCCTGTATATATATACACGATATATAGCCACGATAGTTGTGAACTTTAATATCGTGATTCAAGATTTATATGAAGAATCACATATTGTTTTGAGGCTTTGCATTCAGCGCCATCTATCCGTCGGCGTGGTGAATGCGAAGTCGCTACAGCATTTTAAGGTGAAGGCGCCTGTCTAGCGCGCGAAATTCAAAATTTTCGAGTATTTTTATAGTTTATCCAAAATCTGAAAACATTTAAGGCAACATTTTGTGATTTGCGACAAACACAGTATGCAGTGCGTAGTTAATCACTAAATATACAAAAATTTCCAGATTATCTGGATAGCTGTCCTTCTTGAAATGTTTAAGAGCAAGTTGGATATATTAATAAATGCACTGCTCACGGTCTTGGTCGCGAATTACAAAATGTGCCTTTTATTATTATCAGATTTTGAAAAAATTCTAAATAACCTCAAAAAATTTGAACTTCGCGGGCTAGATGGCCGCTTTAGCCTTAAAGTCAATAATCTTTAGGTATGCCGTCTAGCACCGAGCGCCAGCTCTGCTACTTTTTGTTGCAACATGGCTGAGAATTCAGATGAAATCCTTTATTTATGGCCTCACATATTTAAACAACTATAAAACCGGTTTTCACTTCGTAAGTGGGTGATATATATGTTTATTTCTTTCAATAATCCTTATTCGGTGAGTAATGTAATCTGGAAATGTTATTATTGGGTAGGTATTTTTTTATTTTAAAGTGCTTCTTTTATTGTTCTACATTATATAAATAAACTCATCGGTGGGTACTTCACGTTGTATTTTCCTGATGCGTATCACGACAATACAATTGACAGCGTTGTCAATAGGAACTATTTTACACAATTGGAATCATGCTGTATATAAATAAATCACACTTGTCGGGAGTGGGGCGTCCCTTTGTACCAAACGCGCCGCCGCCGCGCCGCCCCGCCTGGGTATAGTTTGTTCATTTCACGAAGACGCGAGCTGTGACTCTTATGGTACTGGTATAAGGTTCAATTTGCAATAATTCACGCGTCTTCGTGAAATGGTTTGACTATACCTTCATCACGCTGCAAATGTATTGTAACATGGTTCTAGGAATGAAGGCGCCACAATATTTTGAAGTCCTTTTGTGCATATATATTTAAGTGGTAGAAATTCGAGCTTTTAATTTTAAACGTCATTAAGGTTTTATTGTCAAAGACTGTTTGATACTGGTACGCAGAATGCACAATGCAAGTTCTAAAAAAATGTCACCGTTTGTCAGTCAGACAGTCAGTCAGTTACCAAGTGGAAGTTACAAATGTGTGTGTAATCTTTATTTAATTTATTGCTTTTAATGTATTTATAAGTATTATAATATAAAAATATTTGCATTCTGCACTCCTTCTCTATATATAAACTATAAGTGTGCCAAATTTCATACTCCTCCGTCCGCGCAATTTTCGTAAAGAGTGGTACAACATTTTTCCTTCACATATATAATTTATAGATTGGTTCACAAAGAATGCTATGCTAAAGTATATACACTTCGGGATGATGCAGTTCTATACCTACTAAAGTAGAGCGCGGTATTAATTGTAATAATAATAATAATAATTTAGCCCTTTTAACGTCCCACTCCTGGGCACGGGCCTCCCCTCAACACGAGGAGGATTCAGGCCATAATCCACCACGCTGGCCCAGTGCGGGTTGGCGGATTTCACATGTCTTTCGAAAATTGGTTAGATCTTCTAAGACATGCAGGTTTCCTCACGATGTTTTCCTTCACCGTAAGCAAGTGATAATCATGTAGAAATTATGATACGCACATAGTTTTCGAAAAATCCAGAGGTGCGAGCCGGGATTTGATCCCAAGACCTGGTGCCCACAAGGCGCGTGCTTTAACCAATCGGCTATCACTGCTATATTAATTGTAATATAGAGTCTAAAAGCAATATATCTATATGAAAGCGGCGAGAAAGTACTTTAATGAATTGCTGTTAACTCATCAATTTTGCAATAGCAAAATCATATTGTAAAATAACTTGTACGTTAGTATTTCACACTAAATTGTCTTGTCGGGAAACCAATATTAATTATATTGTTGACCCAAAATATTGGCGTATCTGTTTTGTAAATTAATTAACAATGGACAAAGTAAGATGAAATCCTATTGAATACAGTAAACTTTGAAAGCCTAATGACATAATCATGGGGAAAGCGTCTGACGAAATGAGCTCACTCCGGAAACCGGTTGGAACTGAGTGAAATTTAATTAATTTTGAAGTTTTGCGGCGCTAAAGTCCGCTCTGAAAAGCCATACTATCATTACTGCGTAATTTAGAGTAACAAAACATTTTATTAGAGTAATATTTTCCTAGAGATTTTATATTTTATTCTCTTATTGTATAGGATGTTGCAAAAGTCCGAAGTATTTACTTGGGAGTTTGGATGATTATTATATTCAATTTATTATAACATAAGACATAAGAGGCTCGCAGAAGCAGGGATGCAAAACATTTTATTTCCAAGTCAACTTTTATTTAGAGTCATTACATTAAAATTGTTTTAACATAACTTTTGATAGATAAATCTAAAATCCTAGCTAAATACTTCGATAAACAAAATAAAAGTACGGGGGTACGTTTCTGTCGCCGTTGGCTTTGGTCAGCAGACTCAGAACTTACATGTTATAAGTCACTCGGGCCCGCACCGGGATCACCCATAGCTCGACAAAACGTTACGTTTTGTACAAACAAGTCACTCACAACAGTAATACCGATAACAAAACAGTAACAAGTAACAATTAAAACACGAAAATTCGACAACAATAACAAACAAGCTAGTCACAGGAACTCAAGGGTGCAGGGAAAAGACTCAATGACAAACACTGACAGCACAATATTTACGTCAATTTCATAGATAACATAGTCCGACAAAATTATAAATACCCTGCTGTCATAACCTCTGAAGGGATTAGGTAACATTTTAGATTTGGTAGGATTATAGTGAAACGAAAAACGTTGCCGGTATGTTCACCCCTGCTTCTTTTAGGTTTTTAACATCGACACTAATTTTAAATTGTAATGAAATAATAATTATTTAAATGAAAGGTAATATATTTAATAAGATAAATAATTAATATTACTACAGTTAGGTGTGACAAGCTGGTATATAAAAAGATTATAATAAATTCGACGTCAATCGTAACTGTAACTCGTAAATTGTACTTTTATTACAAAGTGGACACTAAAAATAACCTTTTTTAACTTATGTCTAATGCTATAACAAATGGAGTATAGGTATATAAATAATTTATGGCAAGTGTAAAAATCTACCATTTTTTTATTAATGTAACTTATTTTTGATTTTTTTACATAGTAGTCTGTCATCAGAGGCACCTACAAAGGAGTTACCGAATATATTGTTTCTATTTTTTTATTTTAGAGTTTGGAAATAACCTGTATGTAGCTATAGTAGGAGAGATATTATCAACATCGATCACTGTAATAGATACAAAGTAACAAACTTACTTACATTCCGCAAATACATCTTCGTTTGCACCGTTAAAGTAAAAATATTAGGACATTAACTTTTATTTCTTCCACGTCGACCACGTATTTTATAGACATCCCTCAGAACTAGTACCCAGACAAGTTGTAAAAACTAAATTTCCTGCAGCCAGATTACTTTCGAGAACTTTTGGTAACTTGCACCAACGTACAAAATAAAGTAAACAGTCTTGGCTCAAACTCTAAGCGTTCTAAACCGAATTAACAACTTCTAGCAAACATTTCGCTTTGTGTCTCTTCAGTTTGCTTAGTGTTTTGTTGTCTCTTTTTTAATTTAGAAAGAGCTTTTTGTTTGCGGCAAGTTTATGATAATATTATGATTCGAAAAAAATAAATTAATATCGCCTGACTGTATAGTCCTTAAGTACCTTAGTTTGCTAAGCAACTCTTGTACTATGGGTACCATAAAATAGTCTGGGGTGGTCCCAGTGACTCCCAGACCGAGGCAAATACGAATAACCAATTTCCGAAATTCGTTTCCGACGGACAGACAAATAGACGAGCAACAGAGTTATCCTATAAGGGTTCCGTTTCTCCCCTTTCAGGTAAAGAACTCTAAAAATAGCTTGGGAAAGCACTACCGCGTCCTCAGTATAAGGCTATGGATTCCACATAGATTTTATAGTTATTAACAAAATACCACTGCGCTCTGACGTGTATCCTACTAATATTATAAATGTGAAAGTTTGTGAGTGTGGATGTATGTATGTATGTATGTATGTTTGTTACTCCGTCACGCAAAAACTACTGAACGGATTTGGATGAAATTTGGAACACAGATAGTTTATAACCGGGATTAACATATAGGATACTTTTTATCCCGATAATCCCGAAATTTTTGTTACGTTAAATACTACGCGGATGAAGTCGGGGGGCACAGCTAGTAGGTAATAATTTGACAGTTCTTCGATCTCCTTATCTATTACCATCTGTCTATATTGTGCGAATCATTATGTCTCTAGAGGAAGAGTGTTTCTTGATCGTGCTCCAGGGAAGCTGTTCCATTCGTAGCCGTTCCGCCGTGCGGACATAAATCTCACCTTTTTGGTACCTCTACGTGACCTGTGCGTGGGTTACTGACAACTACTCCAAATAGGGTTGTGTCCTGGAAGTTTACAAGAAAAAACAATTCCAAACAATACTACTTTATGAAGTCAGTTACCGAAATTTCCACGTCTGTAGAGGCGTAGATGGTAGGCTTTTTAGGTACCTGTAAATTAATTTGTTCTGATATTAGGGAAATGCAATTTATCGACATATTATAAAGATGTCGGTACCCAGCCGAGGTGAATACGTTATTAATATGTTTGAGGTATTTTCTCACCTGTCAGTGACCTTTGGAAAGGACTTAACCCACACAATATGGGCAGGGTTCTCACAGGGAAAGTAAGCCAAAGCACCCTTGTTAGTTACTACGCTCTTTGAACAAAACTTTGTGGATTACACAGCTCCGTGTTAACCCTAGCTCGTGAGGGTTTTATTGTGGCCCAAATTTTTGCTATATACCTGTTTCATTTGGTAACTAGCTCGCTACTATTTTATTGGAACGCTTATGCAAAAAAATAGGCGATATTTATTTATTTATTAAAGAAATGGGTCAACTCCAACCACGTATTCCCACCACTAAGCTGTTACATCTGTAAGCTAGGGTCGACAATGGTATCCAATAATGCTGGCGAAGAAAAGAGTATGTAATTAGCCAGAGACAAGATTCTAATAGGAAAATACATACTAAGTAATCACAATAATTTATAACTTGGTTATTTGATTCCCTCATTCCCCTCGCCAGCCTGAAACCCCTGAATCCCCCTCGTAGTGAGGGGAACCCCGTGCCCAGGAGTTGGACGTCAAAAGGGCTAAATTATATTTATTATTATTTATTTCCTCATTATTAAAAATGTTACACACCAATTCATGACATGCAGATAGGAACGGATGACTGAATTACAATGTTATCTAACAAATCGACATTCGTCGAATCGAGGCACAATAGAAATCGATTTTACAAGCTCGTGCCAACTCGATTTTTTAGTCGCCAACACTTTTTGCGAAGCACCTGACGGATTTTATGTGGGTTTTTAGCATAAGGGTCATATCTACTGTTTAGTTAGAAATAGTATTTCTTTGTAAACTAGATCATTTTGTGGAATTTTTAATCCGTTGGATAAGAAAAAAAATAAGTAGATACGATGATTCTGTACCTACCTAACTTATGATTCAAGTTTTGCGAACTTTTTTTTAGAACATACAAGTGGCGCGTTTTTATCTTAACCGATATCATAGTTTTGTTTAAAATATAATGAATTATGAAAGTTGCCTTTCATTATTTTAATAATATAGTTCTGAGAGATTGTTAGTGTTTCACCGCTAACCCTGCATACTACACCCACGTTCTAAGTCTCACTCAATAACATACCAGACACATTTTTTGTCTCGTCATTGAGAACCCATCGTTCGAACATTATTTGTCGACAGGATGTTATTTTAGGACGGACGTGGACGTATGAGATGTATCCTTTATGATGCTTCCCTCCAATTCTCAAGTTAAACTGTTAAATTGTTTTTTTTTCAGCGTTCAACTGGAGTTTTTGAGAGTGAAGTAAACATTTGGCTTTAGCTAAGAGTGAATATTATTTGGGTAATATTTTGGAGTATTAACGTTCCAACCGGTATCTCATGTTTTCGCTTATTCATACACAGGCTAGCTTGTTCGGGTAGTACCACCGTCTCACAAAAAACGAGCCGGAAACCCCACCCTCCCTTCTCCCTTTGTCCCACTCCACTTCAGATCGGAAACGAGCGAGCAACGTATTTGTTATTGAAAGCATCTGCAAGGTGAAACATAATGGGTATACTTTTTTTTTCAAAACTTAGCTTTGTAATTATAAAACCATCAGCTTTGGAGGGAACTTGAAAAACAAAAGGTGTTATAGGAATACAGCTGTTGACCGATTTCACAAGTCTACAATAGTACATTGTTACACGAGTGGTGAAAGTGACTTATTTAGTCCCGAGACGGGGTTTGGCGCCCGAGCGTAGCGAGGGCGCTAATAGTTCGAGGGACAAAATAAGTCTTTCACCCGAGGTAAACACTGTGCTTTTCATTACGAATACAAGGAAAATAAAAATAAAAACAGGAATTGGCTAAAGAAATAATACAAGGAAGTATGAACAATACTCTACACCTCAAAAAAAAAAGATCGGATTGCCGCCTATTTTGTTTTTTTTTCGTTGGCCGGCCAACTTCATTATTTAGCCATTATTTTTCATTTTCATCTTTAAATATTTGCCCAAATCTATGTTATTTTAAAGAAATTGTTGAAATTAAATTATAATAAAGTCATTTAAAAATATATATTCTTTAATTAATACTTAACTTTATGTTAATTCAATTTTACATTGTGCTGTAATTGAGTGATTGTAGAAAAAGTTTGAACATGGTTCCATAGAAATGTGAAAATGGAACTAGTTTTTTTTTTATAATTTGACAGCTGTCACTTGAAAGCGATTCTCCCGGGCCGGAAAAGTATTTCTTTCAACCCGCTCCTCAGGCAACTTCAGACCTACTTTCAGAGTATGAGTAATGAAAAACCTTTAGTACTTCAACTGTCCCACAAAGCCGATAGTTTGACATTTACAAAGTTAAGTTGCAAAAAAAATTGTATACCCTTTTTGTTTTACCTAGTATAGGCTATGGTACGATTTATCCACTAGGTTGTATGTAGGTATCTATTAAAAAAATAATGGTTAGAAAACCTTTTTAAAATCACGATTTTAAGAAATTTGTACCATTAATTAGTTTTTTATTTTGTAGATTTCGTGTTCTCCTCAGTAAGCCCTTTCATTTGATACCCATACTGTGGTAGTGCAGAAAATATAACTAGTCCGCCATCTTGGATGATCCGCCATATTGGAATTAGAATGACGTCACATAGCTAAGCACGCATTGTCATCCAAAATAAGCGTGTATACTAAATTTCAGCTCAATCAAGGTTAAAGATAACTTAAAATTCAGTTACAAGATTCCAACCCGACAAACATACATTGCAAGTTAAATAAAATCTTGTAAAAAACGTCTATTGACGCTCTAAAACATTGCAACCAAATTACTGTTCTCTCGTAAGAACTGTCTCTACAAGTCCTTTGTTCATCTTTCATCTCCGATCACAAGTTTATTTCCTGTACGAACCCTTCCGGATGTAATCTCCAGAGGGCGCCACACGTCAGCCCGTCAGTCCCGACTTAATGTGAGGACGAAATAACCTATAAGTATTGTTATCTAACGTGAAAAGGGTTAAACACACTTATGAAATTTAAATGTTTCTGAATAAATTGCCGACTTAGCTTACCAACTGACTTAACCACTCATAAAATCTTTGATCTAGATCTAGATTTTTTCGATATTTTTTGTGGTTTTCTTCGACTTCTTCCGAGCAGTCATTCACACAAAGAAGAAGACACCGTTCTCTTTATAATTTTTGACAGATAATGTTCATATTTCACATCAGGATACAGGAAATGCTTAGAAATCATCAGTGTTGGGTTAGCCGTGTGAATAATCGCTAAGGCGTAAGGTAAAATATCATGAAATATAATCCTGGGTAGATTTTCGTATAGGTACTACATTCGTCATTTGCTAATTAACCAAACTTACTTAACTACCCATCTTCTTTTTCTATTATTTTCATTTCGTTATACTTAGGTACCTATACTTATGACATTTTGGTTGTCACATCTCTACCTGTTAAACTAAATGGATATCGATCCGAATACATATGTATTCAAATAGGTACGTTTTGGAACACCTGTTCCAAAATGTATTATGTGTACACTCACCTCAATAAAGGTGTCAGAGACGAACCGCTGCACTAAGGACGTCTTCCCACACTGCGTGTCTCCCACCAGGACCACTTTGATCTCCTCCTCCGCAGTGGGGGTGCCGGGGTTGTTGCCCTCCGAGCACTTCTTGCCGGACCACATTTTTGTATTTTTATCCTGAAACAAAGGAAGGATGTGTAATTAGATGTCTGATTACACACAGTTACATAATGTAATAAATGTGAAAGTAACTCTGTCTGTCTATTGCATTTTCACGACGTAACCTTTGAACCAGGGTCGATGTGTTTTGGTATAAAGATACACTGGATCTTTGTGAAGGACAAATACTACCTATTGTCGCGAAAATAAAACTTGAAGGGTCGAAGGGGATGGAAGTTTGTGTGTGAATTCCTTTCCGGGATCTACGCAGACAAAGTCGGAGGCAAAATCTGTTAATTAACTAAATTAAAACCGACAAGACTCGTGACGAGAATGGTTTCTTTTCCACATTATCATTTTCGTCGGATAATAACATAGCGCGGTATCTGTTACGTGCCACGTTACTTAACCATAAATGTTTTACCCTAGAAGCGTAACGTACCTATTACCTATGAAGTAATTCCATTAATTCTACCACGCCCAAATCGTTACCGCAAATGGAACTAAATAGAGATGTACCAAGTCCAATTTTCAAGAAAAAAATCGTATCGAGTCCGTAAATCGTGAAATGTTTAGCGGAAACCAATGAAAGAGTTACGCGTAATTTGTATTTTGTTGTCGCTAAACTTGAAAATGTGGATTCTTTGACATCTCAAATTAAAATTTAAAATCAATTTTTGTAATAATCAGATTCAATTTATAATAATATTTTTTATAATATTTGATTCACTACCTTTCTCTTAGATTTGTTAAGTAAGTAAGTAAGTAGGACTCTCGACGTCTCCAAACAATTGATCAGATTATACATAATATTATATTAGTAAGTAGTAGATATAGTATGGATGTACTTCCGACAGATGTTATTTGCAAACTTTAGGCTCATAGAATAGAATAGAATAACATTTATTTATAAATTTAATTTTAATTTCTCATATTTAAGTGAACTTTGTATGTTCTTTTTGAGAAATATATATTATTTAAGCCGAAATATATGTACCTATAATAAAAATATATATATCAGGTATCTGGTATTTTTAAAAGACGTTATTTATTATATTCGAATCTCCACATCACTACTAAATACAACCTCCACGAAAGCCCATACCTACAATTTCTGTGTGGGTATTACGGTAAACTCGCCTTAAACGAACGTTAAGCCGCAACATTTCTAACAAATCCGCGCAAAAATGTTGACAAAAAGGGGCATGCGTCATGAGATAAAACCATTTTATGGCGGCAGTATCGCTTAACGATTATGTTTCAACTTTTCAAGGGATGGAAAGCAGTCGCCAGCTTTTTGTGAACGAATTATTTTTAGCGTTCCATAGATGGTGAACATCGCTTGTCGTGTTAAAAATGTAGTATCAGGCATATCATATCCATCTTTCAAATAAAGCGAACTATCTAGCTAATTATAGCTAGCTAAGTATAAATTATAATTTGTAGTACCAACTCGAAAAGGATGACATTAACGAATTATTGACATTTAATTTTTGACATAACTAAGTATATCTCATTTCTCCTAATTTTAATTTTGCTTTGCCCGACAGGGTCCATATTGATCTTTCACCTTGTTATACCATCTTTGTAATACATATAGAATGCAATAAAGTATTGACTATTGACTATCTTTGCTACAAATTCCACTCAGACCTATGTAGTTAGCTGGTTCAGTTTGGGGGCTAAGTACAAGTTCCTCAGAAGTAACAAATACCAATCGAATGATCGAATAGCTCGCATCACTCATGGCGTAACCCTATCGGTATTTGAACATGTTCAAAATTCCCTCCCCTACCCCTTCTTCTGTCCGACTCCAAAAAAAGTTTTCCTACCATGACTCGCAATTATGGGATTTTTGAAATCTATTTGAGAGTCATACTTCCAATATGATTATCACCTGCTTTCGGCGAAGGAAAACATGGTGAGTAAACCTGCATGTCTTAGACACTGTAACCAATTTTCGAAAGACATACAAAATTCGCAACCGCCACTGGGCTAGCGTGGTGGAGTATGGCCTGAATCCCCCTCCTAGTGATGGAAAGCCCGTGCCGAGGAGTTGACGTCAAAAGGGAAAATTACTATTATTTTAATATAATATGTCTTGGGCATTTCATTTGACTTCCAATCCTTAACGATTCGGCCTACAGGCGGCATTCTCAACTCTTGAAATTTCCAATAAAATCTATTAACTTGATGGCCCTAATTTAGACCGATCGAGGACGGACCCCGCCTTTTGGCTGTAAACACCAGATTTTAGAAACTTTAATAACATTTAAACTCCGTCGTTGAGCGATTGTTTGAATACAATTTGGAATTTTGTTCAAATTGCTTTAGTATTAATTGAAGTTGAATCAAAAACAATTAGTGAAATGGCTCTTACAAAGTACTCAAATAGCCTCATTATCTTTAATCGCCATAGATCTGTCTCTACTCGGTCATTTATGATGATCGTGAGACTCAATTATAATCTTACTTCTCTATAAAGACAATGTTGACAGCAAATGGAATACATTGCTGTTCGATAAGCCTATCAGTTTATAACATATCAGTTATGCCAATTAAACTTATCACTAGTAAGTAAACATAATATTATACTGAAACAGAGATAAAACTAAAAAAAAAACTCAGAATAGTGTTAATTCATATAAGCCATTAAATCATTTATTAATAGTCAGAATCTACTCGGAATGTTGCTTTCACTGAGAAGATCCGGCAAGAAACTCAATGGTTACTCTTTTTAATTAATAAAATATGGTGTACATTCTCAGGAACAGCAACAGAATGTGAGCAGGCAACACCATGGTCACTAAATAAGTAAATAATAATCAATTCTAAAAAAATAAAAAAATGATGAATACCAAAAAACATCGTTACAGAATCTGTTGCAATTGTAAATAAACCTAACGCTAGAAATATTAAACGTTCACATATGGGGAAACATGTGTACCAACATTGCAAGAATTTATAGCGAGCTGCACGTGCTCAATATAAACAGCACGAGTCGGGTATCGAACCGGAAAGCGGGTGGCAAAATATACACGTTTTAATCCAAACAAATATCATATAAGTGAAAGTAACTCTGACTATTTGTTACTGAAAATGTAACAAATAGTTTAAAACCGTTTTAAACGCTTAAACCGCTGAACCAATTTCGATGAATTTTAACATGGAGATATGGATGACCTTGCAAAAGAGGCTTACCTATTATCGTAAAAATAAAACTTTAATGGGTGCAATTGTAATAGTTTGTTTAAAAATCCCGTCCCAACATCCTCGCTGACGAAATCGCCAGTAAAACCTATACCTATAAATAAATAATAGTTTAAGTCTGTTGTTAACAATAAATAAACATAGTCTGAAACGTCTGAAAAAAATTTCTTAACTTGCTCATACATTGCGACTGTGACAAACAGGGCAATATATTTAGATGGCCACAAGCTCATATAATAAATATCGCCGGACTGATACACCAACTGTATGGTCCCAAACTAAGTAAAGCTTAGACTATAGGTACCGTACAATGGACTGGGGGCAATCCTAGCGACAACCAGACCTGGGCAATTTACTAAAAGACCATTTCCGAAATTTGCCCCGGCGGGAATCGATCCCGTTACCACCATGTGCAGTGACCCGAGCGCCTTACGCTCGAACCACTGCGCCAAGCGGTCGTCAAGCGGTATATCATAAAAAGAATACCAAGAGGTGAAGTTAAGCAATGCAGAGTGAACTTGTATGCTTGATGATATAGATACCTACATATAAAAATCCTACTAATATTATAAATGCGAATGTTTGTGAGTGTGGATGTATGTATGTATGTATGTTTGTTACTCCTTCACGAAAAACTACTGAACGGATTTGAATGAAATTTGGAACACAGATAGTTTATAACCGGGATTAACATATAGGATACTTTTTATCCCGATAATCCCGAATTTTTTTTTACGTTAAATACTACGCGGACAAAGTCCGTGGGCACAGCTAGTAAGTAATAATTTAGCCCCTTTTTTGACGTCCCATTCCTAGGCACGGGCCTCCCCTCAATACGAGAGGGATTCAGGCCGTAATCCACCATGCTGGCCCAGTGCGGGTTGGTTATATTTTCTAACACATGCAGGTCTCCTCACGACGTTTTCCTTCACCGTCAACAAGTAATAAATTTTGATTCGCACATAGATTTCGAAAACCCCAGAGGTGGTGCCCGCAAGACGCGCGCTTAACCAATCGGCTATCACTGCTGGTATTTTATGAAAACAATTCAAACGGAGGAAACCATTTATTTTCACGGTCTATTATCCGGGTCGAATCAACCATGTAACGATCAAAGAATTACAACAAAACAATGTTATTGAACTCTCTATTTCCCTCAAATAGGATGAATGTGTTAAAATAAACTCCTGGAACACGTGTAGGAAGCTGTCGGTAAACATCGGTCCGGGCGTCGAACCGGGAAGTCTTGATTAAGTGCGGAAAAATATACTGCAGAACATATTATTATAGTGTTTTAGGGTGCCCGGCCACTTGGGTCAGGTGCGCTAGCTGCTGGTGGGCTGCGGAAGAATGTTTTCGCCCCTGTGGTCCACCAACCAGCGGAGCCGTGGAACACCGTCAGTTTTTTAGTGAGTAGGAGTCTCACATACCCAGTCTGCCTCGCAGTGGCAGACTGGGAACCCTGATGGGTTTTTTGACGAAAAAAAAGGGGAAAAAATGTGTGCTAATAAGACCGACTTAGATTGCCCATCGACTTTTTGACTCCTGAGCCCAAGACGGCAGGCACGGGGGTGCCTGTCGTCTGTTCAGGGGCTCGTGAGGGGTCGGTCGGACTGGATGGCCCTTTACACCACCCAGAGCGGAGGCCTGCAAGGGTCAAGCCGTGCCTGGGATGTGATCACAGATCACATACGCGGCACAGAGGGTACAGGGTTGGTTTTTAGTGGGTATGCCATGCGCCTTCGTGGTGCGGGTGACTCCCACATACCCTTCATGCCTCCCCCGAGGCGGAGGGGATCCTAATAAAGGATTTTCCAAATTAAAAAAAAAGCGCGCTGGCTGGGCTAACCCGCTCATTTCAACCACTTGATTTTCCTAAGCAAGTTAAGATGAAGCAAACCTATTGGTCGAAGTGAGCGGTTAGCTAGCTCATCCAACCTTCACGCCTTAAGTGGACGGGCGCCCTTAAGTTATCGTCATTACCAAAACATTTGGCCCATTTCATAGTAGTTACCCAACAGTTTTCATACCTAAATTACAGCAGGTAATAGAGGTGGTAGAGCTTATCTGTACACAATGGACTACAGCTCATGTACTGGCTGGCTCGATTGGGGTAGCACCACCCTATCACAGAAGATCTATTATAGTCGGCTGGCAACGCGCGAGCAATTATCAAAGTCGGTCGGCGCACGGTAACCCCTTAAGGTGAAGGCGCCTGTCTAGCCCGAGTATTTTTATAGTTTATCCAAAATCTGAAAGCATTTAAGACAACATTTTGTGATTTGCGACAAACACAGTATGCAGTGCGTTTATTAATACATTTATTTTATTCTAAAACATTTCAAGAACGACAGGTAACCAGAAAAACTGGCAATATTTGTATATTTAGTGATTTACTAGTATCATATCCACCGTGATTTATTTAGATTTTGGATAATCTATAAAAATACTCGAAAATTTTTAATTTCGCGGGCTAGATGGGCCTTCAACTCAGGTGGGTTGAACGCTTAATTTTTTTAAGTTGATTTTTGAAGCCGTGTTGTAAGTTAGATCTATCCAAAGTAGCTGCTCCATTCTACAATGATATCCGTCTAGCTAGGCGAACCCAAATGTCCACAATCTTTTTGTTCCACATCAAATCGACCTTGATCCCTTTCAAATGATGGTTCGCAGCAATTTGTTAAAAGGGTAGCGGCTCCCCGGGCCGTTACAGGTGGCTGGTAACGAGGGAGATAATAAATCAATTCGAGCCTGACTTTCTAAATTAAAATGTATTTTGGGACGCGTAATTATTGAAAGTCGCATTTTGGACTAATTGAAATTTGTAGTCCTAAACTGGCCTTCATAAGTTTAAGTTAAAAGATTGTGTGCGGTCATAGGGTTGTTTAGGATGTTTTTATAAGCCATATAATAGCAACAGACTCGCTCAGTAAGTGTTATACCTATTCGGACAACCTAAAACCTTTATATTATGTGGAGTACCAACGGATTGCCGGTCAGAATATCAAATAAAGGTAGTAACAATAAAGCGTATAATTTTGTTACTAGAACGAAACTACATAACTTAAAATCCTTAAAAAAGTAGGATATATTGACAGACAAATGAATGAATCCAGTATACTTATTATTTCGATGTAATAGACAGATAGATGGATTGATAAACTGCTTGAGGTACCTGACATTTTTGTATTGCATTGTTATTAATTGTGTTTATTAGTATATTTATCGGAAGTAATAGTTAGATAATCTAAATATATATAACTCAAAGGTGACTGACTGACTGACTGACATAGTGATCTATCAACGCACAGCCCAAACCACTGGACGGATCGGGCTGAAATTTGGCATGCAGGTAGATGTTATGACGTAGGCATCCGCTAAGAAAGGATTTTGATTAAATCTACCCCCAAGGGGATAAAATAGGGGATGAAAGTTTGTATGTAACTTTGTGAATTAAATTCCACGCGGACGAAGTCGCGGGCACAGCTAGTTAACCATAATTCGCTGTTAGTATAGTCCCATGTAATAAGCTCATTACAATTTACTAGAAACACTTGTAGACTGTCGACTATTATTAATTTATTGATAGAACACCCAAATCAGACAGTACCCCTGAATTGGACAGGCCCAGATAACTGTTCAGACCGAGGAGTTAAAAGCGTGTAGCTTACTGTACTTATATAAATACTGGTTTCTTCCCGCGACTTCGTCTAAAACTGTTTTATGTGTTAATCCAGGTTATAAACTATCTGTGTTCCAAATTTCATGCGAATCCGTTTAGTAGTATTTGCGTGAAAGAGTAACAAACATACATCCACACTCACAAACATTCGCATTTATAAAATTATATAAGTAGGATTATCGTGATATCGTCATATCTATTGATATCGATTTTTAATAAATCATGTGTCTCTACTGAGTAATATTTTGCTGGGTTCCTCAAGTTACTTAACATTAATGATACTCGGACACTTGTAATGAGACTCTCGAGCGGCCTATCATCGTTCAAAGGAAGCGTCCAAAATAAGCCAGCATTAGAGCTGTAATAGACAACTAAAAATACACAATCTCCTTACAGTCTGCGTCTGGCCAGACCCGCCGCAACGCACCGACACGACGAAAATAAAACTAGACAGTTCACTGACGTTTGACCTGTTATCCGACAAATAAATTAACTCCACAAATCAACCAACAATGGATATAAACGACAAAGTGATCAAAGAAGAAGTCGCCAGCTTTGTGACCAGCCTGCAAAAACTACTGCCCAAGAAGAAAGACTTCATCGTCATTGAACCGCAGAAGGTGAAGTTAACGAGCCTCGGCGACGTCCACACAGAAGCCAAAAGTGTATTTCCCAGGTGCTTCATCGGCGCGAAACTGACCGTGCTCAGAGAAATATTGGATAAGGTCAAATTAGTCCAACAATACAACTATGGGAAGTCCAGGGAGACTTACAAATGTTTCTCCCAGCTGATTCACAAGGAAATGGAGTCCAAGATCCCTGACGATGGCTTGCTGATCAATTCCGCCGGTTCTGCCACTGCTACGTACAGCGAAGTCTTAGAGGGAGGATACCAGATGCAACTCACGTCGAAAATCACAGATTTGATTTCATCAGAAACCGAGATAGTCTTCGAAAAGGATCACGGGAAGTCTGTTGGAACTGTCTCGTGTTCTGTGAGAGACGTCGACCCGAACACCCTGAGATTAGTCACGCAATGGATGTACAAATTAATGCCTGACGTCACAGTCGGAACCGAAATAGGTTTAAGACCGCTATCCTACCCGCCGTCGCCAGATTTATCAATCAGCGCGCGATACGAAAGACCTTCTTTCACAGTATCCTCAACCGTCAGTAAAATGGGTTTCCAACTGTGTTTATACAAGAAGTTCTCATCAGATTTAAAAGTGGCAACGATCATGAACGAAGGTGTAAGGAGTGGACACATGACGTTCGGTCTGGCTATGCACAAGAACTACCAGAACGGATCTGAGTTGAAGATATTCGTTGACTCCCAGCGCTGCGGTGGGTTTACTTTCCAAAAGGATATTTTATTTCACGAGCCACACAACGAGGTTCGTGGGTTGCGTCTCATAGGGAGCACTCTGATTGATAGGCAGCGGAGAGTACGATTCGGGCTCGGATTCAATCTGGACTTCTGAATTTCAATTGGCGCTCATTCACTGAATAAATTGACCGTTGCCGGCCACCGGTAGTACGTTTTAGATGTATTTATTTGTATATAAGTATACATAGGTTTTAGCTATTGTTTTACCTTGTAAACGTTTGTTCCGTTGTGATATTTCGAAGTGTGATTAAAGTTGCTGAATATATTGTACTGTTTATAGTCATCGTTTTATTTGATCTTCAAAAGTAACATAGCATTTAAATCTTAAATAGTCGAATTAAACTTAAATAAACTTAAAGGGTTAATTATGTTGGCTACTAATTACAACTAAATTTGAAACCGCTAAAAATATTACTACCATGAGGAGGATGATTGTAGTTTAGTTTCTTTAACTTCATATACCTACAATATAATTACTTCTAATATAAAAATAATATATATACATATACATCTATATATAACTCAAAGGTGACTGACTGACTGACTGACATAGTGATCTATCAACGCACAGCCCAAACCAATGGACGGATCGGGCTGAAATTTGGCATGCAGGTAGATGTTATAACGTAGGCATCCGCTAAGAAAGGATTTTGATTAAATCTACCCCCAAGGGGATAAAATAATGGATGAAAGTTTGTATGAAACTTTGTCAATAAATTTCCACGCGGATGAAGTCGCGGGCACAGCTAGTACTTTCATATACTAGTTCGGTGTTGTTTCTCTAAACCATGAAAATACACTACAAAAGTATTGGATCCAGCGAGTAACGGGCATGAAAGAAAGAAATCCAAGGTATTTCACGTAAAGTTAGGACAAGTAGGTGACAAACAGAAAGTTGGGCCCTCCTTACCTGGTCCCAAATAAACTGGACCAAAAGTAACACTAGTAGATTAAGATGTGGTTGTGAGAAGTAAGTTATGCGAGTTAGTGGACAGTGGGAAAGAGGTGGAGGAATTAGTCGGCTAATACCCATGCATCGATAGGTGACATCATCAGGCTTAATACGTAGACATGCTGAAATAAAATACTGTTGTTACATAGTTAAACGTGTGCCGTGAATGAGGAATATATGCCAATAGAGGAGGAACTATTTTGGTGCGTTTAGTTTAGTGTTACTTATTTGGTGAGGTGAATTTGGCCGTATTTTTGGTGAGTTATTTTGACAGTATTTTTGGTGTGGTGAATTTGGTGTTACTTCTTTGGTGAGGTGTATTTGGTAGTACTATTGGTGAGTGAATTTGTCAGTACTTTTGGTGCGGTTAATTTGGTGGTTCTTCTTTGGTGAGCGAATTTAACAGTATTTTTTGGTGCTGTATTATTGTTTGCTTATCTTTATTTAACCTGCGACTCGATACTTCGATAGTAGTGACCTCGGAATATTGTCCACATTTTCTTTTCTTCGCTTATCTACTAGATTTTCCATCTAGAATCTCCCTTGGCGGAAAATGCAGATCATTCAAATTTTCTGAACATCGCAGCGATGCAAATCTTCAAAAAAATACTTTTATTTTTTTCATTATATTCATACCCTCGAAAGGAAACCAGGTCGGTATCGGCTGGGCTAAGTGGCGTTCCTTGTTCGCCATCCCCCACTGAAGGTTGCTACGTGTCATATTTCGGAACACGAGTGTAATGGTCCTTGAATGTTAAGGCGGGCTTTAAAAAAAAGTAAGAACATTTCTGGAAGGTTTTCAAGATTTTCTTATATTCGCGTAAGTAACGATAAGCATAGTGTAATTTGTAATTTTTTTGTTCTCATTTCTACGCAATCTTGGAAATATACTATTAGGTTTGTATTTCTTAAGCTGTACCCAGAGACATCGCTTCCATTCCAGTCTGTGTGTGTGGGGTGTGTTGGTCTTGTGATTTTTTTTACACCTCTTAATGAACCATTTACAAACCCTTTAAAGCCGCATAGACATGATTATAAACACGCGCTAAAACAAAAGCTACATTTTCCCACACCCCACTTATCGTTGGGAGGCAATATAAGGCTCTTACCCGAGCTTAGTGCTTCCGGGCGGCGTAATACCAACTATATGAATATGCAGTAACACATAATGTATGTAATAAGGGATTATGATATTGCAGCTTGCAGGTTATTAAACAGTTTTG
Organism: Notodonta ziczac; assembly: GCA_918843915.1. Lineage (NCBI taxonomy): Eukaryota > Metazoa > Arthropoda > Insecta > Lepidoptera > Notodontidae > Notodonta > Notodonta ziczac. The sequence continues at coordinate 1,655,621 of OU974053.1, forward strand.
TGACTTAAGATGTTATAATTAATGTTTAGTTTTGGTTAAAGTCCAATGAGTTTGTTTGAAATTCATGTTTTTGAGGTTGTGCGTTTGGAATTTCGCGTCGCGAATTTCGTCCATGCTGCTTTTGGGGTGTGTAAGTACTAAGTACATGAAGTGAGTCACCTACCAGCAGACTTCCAGGTCATTGTAAAATTAAGTTATAACTCTACATGTAATAGATTATTTTAAGTCGGAATTTTAATCAGCGAAGCCATTTAAAATTAATAAATAAATACAGTGTAATACTGTATTTATTTATTATACACTGTATCAGTGTATAATATCTTACCCAAAAATACAAAATAATATTATGATTTTCAATTTCTTAGTCCAAATTTCACGATTATAACTTGTAGGATAAGATCGGAAAAAAAAACACTCAGTCGATGTTTTAAATTTATTTTTAATGAGATGATACGTTAATTAATGTTTTATTATAAATAAAATATTGTCAAAGATTTCGTCATCCTCAAGGTTCACTCTGAAGCTGTATAAAGGTAGGCCGACGAGGTAGTCTATCAAAGTTCAGTTATATTATAGGGCTGCATATCATCCCGCTCGGCAATAAGTCGGTGTAAGCGCCTTATATTGGCACAAAGATGAACCACATAGGTGGTATAACATGCCACTGGAAATATGGGTAAAGAGGCTTACTTTTGCCAGTCTAAGTTCAAGCGAAAATGAACGCTGTTAGTGATAGTATATAGTAGATAATATTTTGAAGAAACTGCCGAACTAATATTTATTAAAAATACTATCAAAAAAGTGTTCACTAATATGATGTCTGTCGGTCTGAAATTCAAGTGCTGGGCAAGTAATACTATTGGTTTTATTATAAATAATTCTAGTAATTATTCAAAAACGATAGTTACATTAAGCATTCTTTAAAATTTAATTTAATTTATAAACGTTTAAAATTCCAATCCAAATCAAACTAATATAAAACATCTCAAAATAAATCAAATGAAAAACAAACTTGCTAGGTAATTCAATTATCACTTTTATTTAAGTAATAAATCAGCTGTCTGAATACCAATTAAACTTGGGATTTGTTTTTTCAGTGCGCCGAGTGGCACGCAGCCAACAATTGGATGTTGTACCCTGTTTGCCTTTTTATCTACATTCGATGCGAGTATCGAACATTAGTCAATGGAGGGAACGAGCTATATTTGATTTATCTTAAATATGTGCATCGAAATCTTATAAGCTTGAAAATATAAGAACTTATTTCAGCGTGATAGTGTCAGCGAGACTCATCCATTATAAATGTTTTAAATATATTTGGTTTCAAGTTACGTACGGAAGTACAAAAAATAACAATTGCCGAACTAACAAATTGGAAAATTGTATAAAAATATCGTTATATTTTATATTTATACTTATTGGGAATTAAATAAAACAACGCTCCACACCAATGGTCGCTTTTCCTAACTAAAACTATATCTTAATATATATAACTCAAAGGTGACTGACTGACATAGTGATTTATCAACGCACAGCCCAAACCACTGGACGGATCGGGCTGAAAGTTGGCATGCAGGTAGATGTTATGACGTAGGCATCCGCTAAGAAAGGATTTTGATTAATTCTTCCCCCAAGGGGATAAAATAGGGGATGAATAATCCCGAAATTTTTGTTAAGGTTAATTACACGCGGACGAAGTCGCGGGCACAGCTAGTATACCTATATACCTATATAATATAAATATAATTCAGCCCTTTTGACATCCCACTCCTCAGCACGGGCATCCCCTCACTATGAGGGGGATACAGGCCGTAATCCACCACGCTGGCTAAGTTCTGGTTGGCGGATTTCACATGTCTTTCGAAAATTGGTTGGATTTTCTAAAACATGCAGGTTTCGTCACGATGTTTTTCCTTCACCGTAAGCAAGTGATAATCATATAGAAATTATTATTCGCACATAGATTTCGAAAAACCCAGAGATACGAGCAGGGCTTTGAACCCAGGACCTGGAGCCCGCAAGACGCGTGCTTAACCAATCGGCTATCACTGCTATAAGCTAAATATATTTCACTAAAATTATTTAGACTAGCACTTCTAGCAAGCGAATAGAACTCATAATAGAGCCGCAGATGCAAACACATAAACATTGCCATCCACATCTCCAATGAAATATTCATTCCATTCCGAAACTTCGAACAAAATACCGCCATAATCTGCGAAATAATGTTGCCATATTTTTGGCCGAGCCGCGTAAACAGACGTCTATTACAACCCCTTTGTCTCACGAGTATGAGAGACGTTCTATGCACGCTGCACTATGGGCCACGTGCCAAATGCTTCGGACAAAAAATCGAGACGAAACCGCGTCAAAATGCGGTGAAGCAAATTTGAATTTAGAAAAAAGTGACGGATGGAGTACAGATTGTCTTTTGTTATGTGACGTCACAGTTGATACTCTGGTCAGGTTATTTATTTTAAGAGAGCTAACTTAAGGTGAAGGCGCCTGTCTAGCCCGCGAAATTCAAATTTTTTGAGTTTTTTTCGAAATATTTCAATATCTAAAAAAAATTAAGACAACATTATGTGATTTGCGACAAACACAGTATGCAGTGCGTTTATTAATACATTTATTTTGCTCTAAATATTATCACGGTGGATATGATACTAGTAAATCACTAAATATACAAAAATTGCCAGATTATCTGGATAGCTGTCGTTTTTGAAATGTTTTAGAGTAAGTTGGATATATTAATAAATGCACTGCACACGGTCTTTGTCGCGAATTACAAAATGTGCCTTTTATTATTTTCAGATTTGGAAAAAAATCTAATAAACCTACAAAAATTTGAACTTCGCGGGCTAGAAGGGCGCTTTAGCCTTAAGTAGGCTTTTGACAGGACATTTAGTACTTGTCTCAGACTTGAGATCGATTGATTAATACGGGCCCTTGTCATTAGAAGTCCCAGGTTCAATTGTCATCGCCAATCATACTAACGATTGAGCATGATTTGAGGTGTTCACGGAGTTACCTACCAATAACATAAGTAGGTAAGCCTTTTATAAAAAGCTTCTACAAGTCTTAACACACCGATGATTTTTCGACATAACTGATAAGGTAGGTAACTAATAAATAAATATCGCCAGACTGACACACCAACTATATGGTCCCAAACTACGCAACGCTTGTACTATGGGTACCGTAGAATGGACGGGGGGCAATCCCAGTAACACCCAGACCTGGGGAAATTACAAAAAGGTCATTTCTGAAATTTGCCCTGGCGGGAATCGAACCCGCAACTACCCGGTGCTGTGAGCCGAGCGGCCTAAGCTCAAACGACTGCGCCAAGCGCTCGATATAATAAATTCGACCAGAGTGTTTCAGATACGTCTTTCAGAAGGTACTTTAACTATACTGAAATTGTCGGCATAGACGCGTCTCAAATTTGCTCTGAAACCGTAGAACTAACTGCAAATTGAATGTTTACTTCGCCTCCGACGTTTAGTTTAGAAGCCAAAACAACAGCTTACAAACACATGTATTTGTCTGTCTATTTATTTGTGTAAACCGCCCATTGTGTACCTAATTGTCAGATTATAGCCCCAAGATTTATTGAATAACATTTAATAATTTCTTACTAATAAATTGTTAAGCTACCTGTCCAGGGTATCACGATCGTTAAGCCTTCGGGCGTCTTGAACATTCCGACACTAGAGTTATCCACTAGCTCGTACGATAAGAAAGAAAGAAACAATTTAATTTGGTTCAAGGTAGTAAAATTGTTAAGCGACTTTTTTAACCGACTTCCAAACTGGAGGAGGTTCTCTGTTCGTCTGTATTCTTTTTTTAAATCTCATATTCCACGCCAATGTGTAGAGCAGTGAGTAACGCAAGAACAGTACTAAATAAAAACAAATCTGCTTTAATAAAACCAGACTTCTAAAAGTCCGACTTCATATTCGAAACACAAGCACCTATGGACCTACGTAAACAAAATAAAAAGCTGACTACAAAATAAACAAAATATGAAAGTAACATCAGGTGCGGCCCATTATTTAGCAGAAAAAAGGTTTGTATTCAAACAAAATTATGTTTGCAATGTCCTCGGTTGAAATTAGGACAATATATTGTCGCCATCTTCTCTAGTGTATCGCGTTCTGAATAAAGGCGTGTTCAGATATGAGCGGTATTCTTTGCCCGTTCGGACCATGCCGACACATGCGGAATATTAGCAACATGTATTGAGCGAATTTGGGTGTAGGACTCTTCATTTTTTTACGATCGTAAATACAAAACATTCGTGTGTTAATCTTGAAAAATGTATCCAATTTCTATAAACCTAACAGATATATAACCCGTAAATTATCAGTACCTACCACAACTAGGAAATTCAACTATTCACATACACCTATTGCGTCCGATGCATTATTTAGTCCCCTCAGTCTGAACACGCCTCAAAGGCAGGTGTAGCTACGAACAATGTTAATAAAGACCTTTGATTTTCCTTCCCTCCTGAAATTCAGGGCCATTTAGCTTTACTGCCTCGATATTCAACCTTTTCTGACAGGTTTTTCTTATCTCTGTAGAGAAATTTATGGCTGGTGATTTTTCTGGGTGTTCGGGACGCCATAATGGGGGATGATCAACTCATTTATTTCAGTCACTCTCAACTATTAACTGTCTATATGATCACGACTGTATACTTTAAAATGCTAGACAGATGGGCTATTTTAGCACGATTCATCCACTTACAACTGACGGTGTCTCGATTAGTTGAAACATCTGAAGGGCGTATTTTCGGATAAAAAGCTTGCAGCAGCCGCCGATGTATCAGCACTTGTGGCCTATTGGTGTGTAAGATGGAGCCTATATAGGCAGCGGTTAATCTGTCTAAATTGTGGAGAAAATTACAAAATATGTATTGCAAACTGCACAAGAAAAAGGCTAGCTACCAGCCCAGATCGGAAACTGGCGGTGCTTATTGACGCTGATTTGGATCGAAGTATGGAGCCTGCATGCACCGGCGTCGCGCGCTGGTTGGCGCCTATAAGCGTTGGTAAGTCGGCACCTACAAGCGCCAGTAAGTCAGTGTCTAACTTGCTGGCGCTTCACGTGAATACGCACGTAATCAAAGTCTTTACGAGGGGTTCGTTTTTTAAACATAAAATTTGGGTCCAAGCTATCATTCACCTATAATAAACTGAGCCCATACTTCACTTGGCCGGATACGGCGGTACTTGGCCAAAAAAGTTGGAGTTACCGATTCAGTTGTAAAAACATTGGATACCATCCAATATGGCGGAATTCATTTTATTTTTATCAAAAAGAGGATTTTAATGACAGTCGTTACGCGCAGAGATCTTTGAAGAATATACCCACACCCCTCAAACAAAATCTTCTAGCGTAATCGTATCGCAATCAAGAAATAATGCTGTCACTGTCATTCTTATTGATGCATCATCTTTTGTTTGTCGAATTTGTGGTATATAAAAAAACCGAGTGAAACATAGTGCTTGAATAATGTATTCAGGTATAAGTTACAGCCCGTATCGACATATATTCAATTGTATGAAAGCGTAACGGTAACGAGATTATGTATCAGTGTTCCGCTCGGAGGAACATCAGCGCTCGTTTCAGGAGCAAAAATTCACACAGCCGCCGCGCATTTCATCTGTGATTTATGTTCGTATCTCACGGATTTTGAATCATGTCCTTATTTGTTAGGGTCCCGTAGGATATTAGTGTGAAGACTGTGGGTCAAAGACTATTATTACAAACACAGCTTATAATAAATCCGAATTACATAATTAATTATGTTAAAACTGAAAAATAAAACTGTTACTTAGATTTTTTTAACAGATCATCTAGATTATCGGATGACCTGGTTATTTAAACGCAATACCTTATGAAAGGTAGGCTAAACGTTCATTCACTAAACATCATATTAATCACAACAGCAATAAGAATTAAACCTACGGAACCTACACTTTGAAATAAAATTGCCACATAGCCTTATAGCCTTATTAAGCCTGCCTATGTGACGCACAGTGGGCAAAACGCCAGCTTATCCAGACATAATAAACGACACCCCGAATAGAATTAACGTGTTCTGTACTCTCTCTAACAGATGTTTGAGTCCCGGATTTGTATCACGCGACATCACACTGTGCGATGGTACAAAAAAATAAAATAATGTTGAATTTTTGTTCGGAGGGTAGAATTAACTCAGAAGGAAAAATCCATTCTGGAATGGTGAAATAATATAAATGGACGACTTATGATGGAAGAATGAAGTTTTCGGTTGAATTCCCGCCATTAGTTAAGACATTAACGTAAACCCAGTCTTAGGTAAATTAAATTAACTCCTATTGGAGGGGCGAGCAGGTTATTATAGTACTATATGCATTAACCTATATTGTCCTCACACCTCTAATTATACCTACTGTAAACGCAAACATAATTTAAAAAAGAGAAAAGAAAAAATGTATCCGTGGAGTTTCTTGCATGTTCTTCTCCATAGGATTTTGTTTTGGAACATGCACCTAGCTCTTGACTTAAAAGTGCCAGTTAATCTGGCCTATTTAAAATAAAAATATTGGATTTTGAATTTGACTCTTATCATCACATTGATAAATATTTGTATCAAATATACACTGATTACAGAAAACTAATTTTACTGACAAGTCACTTAACATCGACAACTTAATTAATCTCATGAATAAATATATAGTAGAATAGTCAACCTTTTTGTTTATCCTAAAAAAAAACCTTGAGCTCATATACCCATGGAATTTATCTTAATTATACTATCAACTACCCATACACAATAATTACCGGCGAACCGACAACAATGAGTTCCAAGATGGGGCCCACTAACGACCTCTAGTTAAAATGTATAGGCATCATTATGCAGTTTATTTAGCATTCGCGTAGACAATAGTTGCGACCGCTCTTTTAATGAAATTGGATAAATGCACAGATTTATGGGTAGAATAGTTTTATTGTGTTTGGTGGAGACTGATTTTGATAGTTGATACTTACAATAATTTATCCATTCATCCATTCCATATAATATCAATAAAAACCTAGCTGAATAATCAACAGAGTTATTATATCATTTAACAATACCTACATGTAACAAAATGACAAATAATAATACAAAAACATTGCCAAAATATTTTGTCGAAATTTATATATTTTGTCTATGATTTTGTACCACTGTGCTGTCTAATGCACGAATATTCATTTCGAGTATCTCGTGAAACATCATTAAAACCGTAGCGGCGGCAAGAAATATCAAAAATATGTGATTTTCGGAGTGATCCCCGGCGAAATACGACGGCTTGTACTAAATAAGGAAATATTTCGAACGTAAACATGTTTAGATTTTATCAGCCATCATGTTTTTTTTTATGAATTTCAAGCTGAAGTCATAAGAAGGTATCTTTTACAGTATCTAATTTATAAACAGGGTAGATAAAGATAAAAAGGACGTTTAAAAAATCACCGTGGACCATGCTTATTTTATGACTTTTATGAGAGCTCAAAAACACCAAATGTATTGGCACCTTATCGATTTACAAGGCAATGTTAAGGGGTCTGGTAGTACCACAGATATAGATTTACATAGATAACGCAAGTATCACGATCTGTATTGAAACCAAGCGTGCCGAATTTTTAACACCTACCGTGATGCCGCCGATGCCCCTCCGCCCGCTACGATTCTCTCGAGTGATTATCTCACTCATACTCATATTTTTATATCTGTAGTCGCGTGGACTGTAAGTTATCTGCGACCAACCTCGACGCTTGGTCGGGGTTTTCGGACACGCTAAGTACATACATTTGCGTTATCTATGTAAATCTATATCTGTGGGTGGTACAGTGGAAATGGCCCCGGTTTGTGCCCCTTAAAAGTTGTAGCTTCAAATCCTTGTAGCGAAGGTGCACCAAAAGACTTTTCTAACCAAAATATTTGCGAGCGCATGCTATAAGTATCTACCACTATAGTGACCCACAAGTGGCATTTCCAACTGACCGCATTCATACCTAGGAGGGGACGTTAAGTTGTCGGTCCCAGCTATCACAGTCGTTAAGCCAAGTCGGAGGCCTTTGAGAGGCTTGAAAACTGAAACATTAGATATGGCTACTAGCTCGATAAGCAAGAATAAATATTTTTTATTTCGTAAAATGCTATGTACTTACACCAATATAACTTCGGGAGTAAAACTATATTTTCAAAACTTATAGCGTAGTCAGTATTATGATGTTACCCTAAGGAACAGTTCTGAAAGGAATCAGTTTCCGAGGAAATATAAGTCACGTGTCATCGTAAATCATCCGCTAGCGGGGTTTCCACCCCTAGATAGGGTCAATGTGAACTTATTTCATTCAAAAAGTAGATAGGTACCTAATAGATGTGTGATAAAACACCTTTACAATGTATGCTTTTCTAAGTGATCAGCCTCTCTAGTAAAAATGATTTTCTACAAATCTCTGTCGATTTATTTACTATAAAATTTTACTCTAAATTAAAAAAAATAAAAACCACCGATGCGGATAATCTTAAACGGATGAACCGATTTTCATTAAAACAAAGCTAAGAACACTCTCGATCCAAATACAATTCTAACAAAAAAAAAACAAAATTAAAATCGGTTCATCCGCTTGAGCGCTACTATGCCACAGATAGACACACAGATACAAAGCTTTTTGACTGGGTTGCCGGCTCTCTTTCTCGTCGTACAAAACGCAGTTATAACAGCTAGAGGCAGAACCATGCCTCGGACTCACTAAAATAGCTTCTGATTTCAATACCCAAATCTGAGTGAGATTTGATTACTAATTTACTTATTTAGTGACAATGGTGTTGCCTGCTCACATTCTGTTGCTGTTCCTGAGAATGTACACCATCTTTTATTCATTGAAAAGAGTATCTAACCATTGGGATTCTTGCCGAATCTTCTCAGTGGAAGCAGCATTCCGAACCGGTGGCAGATTCTGACTATTCATAAATGCTTTGTTGGCTTACATGAATAAAAACAAGTTTGAACGAGCCAGCACGTATAAGAGCTGAAGTCAACTGGCCAGGGCTTGGCTTTGTCACCCTCCATCGTTTCAGCCTGACGACTTTAGACTTTTGTAGGATAAAAGCGCGCCGTCGACGCACGCTTCTAAAACACGCGTTGACGGCGCGTTTAACAAGCGTCGTGTGCACAGGCCTTAAGGGGCTGGGCCGTTGTCAATTTAGTTTTAATTACTAGCCAGGATACAGAGCGTGCGGTGCTGGTGTGCAAGCACCGTGCGGCAGTCTGTCTATTTAGTGATGTGGAGACCGTGGCTACTTATAAACTAAATATTTTAAACAAATACTGTTGTTTTACTAAAAGCCAGTTATTAAAAGTACATGCTGGTTATGAATAAGTAGACATATTCATGTATATAAGTACACCGGGTTTTCAATGATGCGTGAAACATTCTGGTAAGTACTTATTCGGATTTATCGATAGTTCAATGCGATACGAAGTTGTATGTTATTTTAATTAATATATTATTATAGATGGCCTTGTGACAATTTATACAAAATGTAGAGTATATATAGGTAGGTATGCTGGCTACACTTAGATTCGATTTTGTTTGTGTGAAGTTATTATCACAGGAGGTTGAAACTGCGCACATCACTAGTGAAGCAATTATACCACTCATTATGCGTCTCGCTTCCGACACGGTACACAGAATTTGCTTCTCGCGTCACTTTGAAGGGGAATCGATTATTTAGAACGTCACTATGTTAGGAAATCGATTATGATCATTTTATTAAATCCACGAGTAACCTGAAAAAATATGTATGTGTTATTGAAGCGAGGCTTTTATACGGACGTTCGGGGCGCTCGCCGTGCGGCCACTCTATCCTTGATAAGCGTCAGTAGCGTTACGCGATATTATATAATATATATATATATATATAGGTTTACAGAGTGGCAGCTGCGGTTCTCTACGCTTTATACTATAAAGCTTCGCTTCTTTCGGGCGTCCCTAGACGGCGCCGTTTTTTTGTTCTTCGCAATCAAGATGTTGTGACTTATTTATTTTTTAAGCATCGCGAAATGAGATTTTTCTTCAATTTATACTATCTGAAATACGAGGCCTTAACTGCATTGTTTAGTCCACGCGGGATACACATCTAGTGTTGTACCATGCCCGGGATTATTAGGAATATTGTCTATAGCAGGAATGTTAAGAATATTTCCTATATACCCGTGACTCGCTCATAAAAAATAACATCGTATCAAAAAACTATGGGAACTCAATAGCCTGGAAGTCACCATTGACTACCAACGTATGACAAAAAAATATTGAACTAAAAAACTAAAGTAGGTAGTTACTTCAACTGTGGTTAGTTCCATTAGTAATTAAATTACCAGTTACATTAACTAAAGGTATTGAGAGCAATTGTGGGATTTCCCTGTTGCGGAGATTCTCACGGAAAAACCTTGTTATTTGGTTTGTTACAGCATCGATATTTATACAATCAACTGGAAGTTTGTTTACGGGTAACTACGCCATTAATTAAAATTGAATTGCCGTGCGAAGAAAATAACAGGAGTCATTATTACAAGCTTTTATTTAACTTGCAAGGTATGTTTGTCCGGGTGGAATCTTGCAACTGGATTTTAAATCAGTTATCTTTAACCGATTGAGCTGAAATTTGGTATGTACACGCTTATTTTGGATGACAATGCATGCGTACCTATGTGACGTCATTCTAATTCCAATATGGCGGATCATCCAAGATGGCGGACTAGTTACTTTTTCTGCACTACCTCAGTATGGGTATCAAATGAAAGGGCTTGCTGAGGAGAACACAAAAACCAAAAATAAATAAATTAATGGCAAAAAAACGTTTTAAAAGCTTATTTAAACCATTAATTTATTTAATAATTTGTAACGGTCTGAAAAAAAACAGTGATTGCCGTTTGGTTAAGCACGTGTCTTGCGGGCTACCAGGTTTCGGGTTCAAACCCCGGCTCGAACCTCTGGATTTTTCGAAATCTATGTGCGAATCATAATTTTATATGATTATCACTTGCTTACGGTGAAGGAAAACATCGTTAGGAAACCTGCATGTCTTAGAAGATTTAAGTAACAAATTTTCGAAAGACATGTGAAATCCGCTAACCCGCACTGGGCCAGCATGGTGGATTATGGCCTGAATCCCCCTCGTGTTGAGGGGTGGCCCGTGCCCAGGAGTGGGACGTCAAAAGGGCTAAAATTATTATTATAATTAACGGTCTAAGTGTTGCTGGGATTGCACTCAGTCCCACAATGTAAACATTCTTTGTTATGGACTATATATTCGATTTTATTGGTAAAATACACAAATTGCAAGCATTGGACGACCGCTTGCCGCAGTGGTTCGAGCGTTGGCTGCTCGGCTCTTTACACCGGGTGGTTGCGGGTTCGATTCTCGTCAGGGTAAATTTCGAAAATTGCTTTTTCGTAATTTGCCACGGGCTGGGTGTCACTGGGATCGCTCACAGTCAATTGTACGGTGCCCATAGTACAAGCCTTGCTTAGTTTGGGATCATACAGTTGGTGTGTTCGCCTGGCGATATTAATTTATTTGTTTATGAATAGGCTATGGTAACGTCGGCCGGGTCGTACACGTTCGTGCTGACTTTGTCATAGGTATAAAATAGCTACAGAGCATCGCGTAAAATTCCGTCTAGTCATAAAAATAACATTTCCTCTACAGTCTAAACAAAGTTTGGAAGGCTGTCTCGTTGAACTACATTGTTGTTGTCTTGTACATTCATTGTTCTAGTTTGTTGTGGAAATTGAACTAGGGTTACTCGGCTTTGTAATAGTAATAATAATTTTATTTTTGCTCAAAACAATGGTATAAAAAGGTCTTAGTCAATAAAGTTCATCATGTTCTTGTCATACCAGAGGGCATGCAAATAATATTTAAAATTCTAAAACCTATAAATAATGTTAATTAGTTATAGTTATTACGTTATCAAAATTTGTCATTCATGAAGTCAATCACACTATAATAACATTTTTCCACCAATATCCTTTTAAATTTCGATGTAAATAATTTGTGATTTAATCTTTGTGCGACTCAATATACCTTAATTCACGTCGACGCTAGCGCCTAACGACTTCTAGCGTACGTATGAACTTATAGTAGAGCCACAGATACCTACAATAGTAGTACAAATAGATAAAGGTTGAACTGTATTGAATTAAACTGATCTGATGTGGTTAGCTGCAAACTGTGCCGTGGAGAAGTTTCACCAGCAACTTGGTAACTGTAGTTCTCTATGCAATGTGAATTTGTATTGGTCCTATAATTTATAGCTCTACTATTATCTTAACGCGTTGCAAGTACTAGCTACCATGCCGCTAGCGCCAACGAAAATAATTGCTCCTCAGATCTAAAAAAATGTCATTTAATATGAATAGTTTGAAGTATACCTATGCTAGTGTCTGGCGATTCCTAGAAAACGTAAATTTATCGTTTAACGTAATTTTGCTGATAAATACCTATAAGCATGTTAAAATGAAAACAAAAAATTGACGTTCACTTTATTAAAAAAAATGTTTTAATTTCTAAATGTAACATTGCAAAATATGTGACGTCACACAGGGGGGTCTCACAAATGTGACCAGATGTGACAAGGACGGGGGGGTTAAAAATCACGAAATTCGTGTGACGTAATTTATGGATGGCCCCCTATCTACAAAACGGCTGCGTCAGCTTCTAGCAAACAATGCTAAGAACTGCTATTGTAAATAAGTATTTATTTAATAAATACTTAGTTAATTTAAAAAAATATATTTCGTGCAAAATGTTTTTATTTGGAGTATTAATTTAAATGAAAAAGAAATAAACTAAATATTTTTATATTATTGTTTTCACTTCTAAGTCTTACCCATAATCTAAATTAGCGCTCTAAAGCGACAAGAACTTCGATCGCTCATATTTAGGGTTCCGTATTCATGTTCATTTTACAAGCCTTTGCTTCATTTAGTGCTAACTACAAGCTAAACAGTAGTTAACTGAAGTTACTGAAGCCGGCATCCTGTTCCTTGTAGAAACAACACAATGTGAGAAGCCAACTTGGTATGAGGAACCAAAAGCGACCGTGCTTAACTTTTACCATTACATTTTGTTTACGTCATGAGTTCCTGCGTCTAAAGTTATGACTGAGCGTAAGTTAAGTTGTCGGTCCCGGTTGTTATTCTATCATCTGAATGAGTTTCAATTCTTGGCTTACTTTGAACATATTTTTTACCCCTTTGTTTACGCCTGCGGGAATATTAGTGTATTTTATATATCTAAAAAAAAAATATAATTTATGAAAATATTGATGTAACTGCAGTTCATTATAATAAATGTATGTTTGATCGTCTCTAAATTACACAAAAAATTAATAGACTAAAGACAAAAGGAATCCCAATAACCCACTGCTTCAAACTTCCGAAATTATTAGATAAAAAACTTCCGGACGCCCAGTGGTATAAAATCTCTTAAATTGGACAAAATCTCTCAGTTGGGGAATCTAGACTCCGTAGCGATGGAAGTCTTCGAAGCTTATTAATTGGGTGTCGCAGCTGTCTCTGATCCAATTACATTTTATTGACTATTTTCCCGGGGGACGAGCCGATCGCGACGGCTAATGAAATCTATACTAGTACTGGTGGTGAGAAAAGTTTGAAATCAGTTTTAAAAAGTTCAAAAGTAATCACAATCTGTGAACTAAATTCAAGAAGTGACAGTATTATTACAGCAAATACAAATCGGTAAATGATAAATCTCAGAAGTTTGTTAATATCGCAAAACCAACCTTGGACTCCGCATTTTAGGGCTTAAGTTTCCGTGACACTTAATAATGTGTACATGTCGCCGCCAAATAGCTTAATTCGCCGTTCAATTAACAGCCTAGGCACTTAACTAAACGGCGCTGTTCAACTAACGGCCTGAATGATATTCAGCCATTTGATCAAACAGCTAGGCAAATGACTTGGATCGATGACGTTTAACTACTTGCCTAGCCGTTTAATTACCTGCCTAGCCTGTTCATTTCAATTTAGTTCTACTTTCTGCCACCTAGCGCCGAAACTCACCAAACTGTCAATATCTCTATATTCCATATTCTCTTTGGTCAATATGGCGTCGGAAAAAAACAACTTTGATGGTATAATTTTATAGGTACTTAGATTTTTTACGATTTTTTTTAGATCCACCGAATCTATTTGCCGGTTGGGGTTTCTGTGGGGTCATAAAAAAAATAACCCTAACCTAAACCCATCCATGTCGTTCTGCTTGGGTAGTATTTTGAAAAAGTTTTGTAGTACTTAAATGTCAACCAGTTGCCTAAGCATTAGCCAGCCAGTTTATTAAATGTTGTAATAGACGATACGGCTGAATATCATTCAGGCCGTTAGTTGAACGGCGCCGTTTAGTTAAGTGCCTAGGCTGTTAATTGAACGGCGAATTAAGCTATTTGGCGGCGACATACATATGATATACAATCGACCAATCATAATCCTTTGTTATTTTCGGATGACTAATCACAATTTGTTGCCACTGCAAAAAAGAGGATAATTCTGATACAAGTTATTCCTAGTGCGGAGTCTGAAATATGTGGCCTGTGGCAAAAACTAACGATATCATTCATAAAACTCAGTATAGATATCGTACTTGATTCGTTGATTTATGCAACTATTTGAAAAACTGTCACGGTAAAACGAAGGTGTAACCACATTCCTGCATATTAAACGACCCTGATTCACGAGTAAATAATAGGAATTTTAATTATGCAAATTAAATAGATATTATTCTAATAATTTGTAAATACAAGCAGATCATCAAGTCTTTTTAATTAAACAATCTAGTTTCAAAACGATCAGAGAGTCACTACTGCGTCATTTATAATCGTAAATGAGGAAGAAAAGCTGTACAAGAAATTGGTTACGCAAAATTCATCTGATAAAAAACTTGCTCCGTCATTCAGTTCACATCGAGCGAAACGCTTTTGTTGCCGACTGTACTCGGTTATTGTGCAATGTGCTTTATTTATTGCCCGTATTTTTAAAGGAACTTAACTTTCATAAAACCTGAAATCTTCTCAACAACTTTGTTTGAGCCCGTCGTATGAAACTTTATACATTTTTGGCCTAAAATATGATAATAAGTGGGAGGGTATTTTAAGCCGTAATAACGGTGGAAAAGGAATAAAATTAAATGGAGGAAGTCTGACATCATGATTAAGGATTCATTTTGTTTTATTTTTCCTTGGAAATGGTTTGAATGACGTAAGGAAGTAGGTAAGTAGGTACTGAAGTGTGTATAAAATGGCAATTTATAAGCACAATATAACATAAAACTGAATGTAATCATTTGCACGGCATAAAATAATTCAGCAAAGAAAGAGGATTCGAAAGAAAACCAAATTTAGTCTATGATTTGAAAAAATATGATAGTTAAATGATTATAAGCGTTGGTGAAGTGTGGGTCTACAAAAAACACATATCATTTTGACAATACTCTTTTTCTTCTAAGTCGTAGCACTCTTGTCAGAGCGGTCGTGGTCATGTTTCGGTCGGTTCTTGTGCCACCGCTGCTCGTACGATATGTCGCCATGTAGGTCTATGTTTGGCTAAGTGAGAGCAGTAGTTCACGGTTGAGTGTGTCACAGATTTTATGAGGTCTGTCCACCGTGTTGGATAGCGCCCACGTGGTCTCCTGCCTTCAACTTTCCCTTGCACCACCAATCGTTCCATTGAGTTTTTGTTGCGGGTAATGTGCCCAAAGAACTTGAGGATTCGTATTTGCACAGTCGACGATAATCTCTCTTTGATGTTGAGTTCTTTTAGGATTGAAACGTTAGTTCGGTACGCGGTCCATGGGATTCGGAGCATGCGCCTCCAACACCACATTTCTAGGGCGTCAATCTTTCGACGGTCTTGCATTCTCAGTGTCCACGTCTCAGCTCCGTACAGAAAGATAGGAAATACCAAGCACCTCATCAGTCGAATTTTTGTGTTTCTGGTTATTCTGTGGTCTTTCCAAATCTTTGTGAGTTTTTCCAGTGAGGATCTAGTCACCGCGCAGCGTCTCCGAATTTCCTCCTCGCAGCCTCCAGCGTTGGTGATAGTGGAGCCGAGATATACGTAGCTCGTGACTACCTCGCATCCTGCTATGGCTGTAACGTCCGGGTGGTTATTGTTGTTGTTTGACAATACATTACTTCAATTTTTTTATATAAATAATTATGAATCCACTTACCACACCAATCGTTCACCAGAAAACAAGTAAGACCTCATAATAATAATTTCTCACAGATCTAACATTTATCCAGATCGCACTTTCGATTAACCATCATCCTACTCTCAAAATGTCAGCGAGCGTGGCGATCATTAATTTCATATACGTCCAGTCGACTGAGTATCTGTGCCACTGTGCACGGCCCGCTGGATTTTGTCCACTGACACTTGTGCTTGTCACACCGCCCCGCTGGTTAATTTCCCTTTATTTTGTGGACAGTGTTTGCGATGTTCTTTGCCTCATAAAATACACATCATTATGTCCATTGCTTAAATTGTTGACCTGTACTAGTTTCTTTTAAGTGGTCTGGGACTAATTATAAAATCGTTCCTTTGTAGATTGTCTTAAAATTGTTTTCAAATGAATAGACTATATTTGTATGATGTATTTATTTAGATAACTACCAAATTATCCTAAAAAATTACAATATTGCAAACTAACTCAAATAGGTATTTCCAAAATTTGTTTTTGGCCAAAAGAAAGAATCTGAACATTACGAAAGTTGAATGTCGTTTGCTAATATAATGAAAATTTTGTATTCTTGAACTTAAACTTTATTTTTACTTAAACGCTCATTCGTTAACATTATTTATCACTCGGCTAGTTAACTTAAGTACATATTATATAAAGAATTTAAATGCATATAAAATACATACGACAGTAAGTAAGTAAACATGATGATGCTATACTCGTATGATGATACATTTCTTCGATGTTTAAGTAAATGTGTTACATCTTAGATTAAAAAATAGAAATGTTTTTTCTAGGTCAATTTTGCTTAGGTGAATTGTTATTGGTTGAAAAGTAAAAAAAAAACAAATTTACTCCTAGATAAAATATTAATAATATTTAAAATTATCAATTATGGAATTAAAACATCACAAATGAACTCTATAGAAAACGCAGCCGTTCAGATAACTGGAGTAGTTTACACATGGCAGCCGTCCAGGGGGTTTAACGTTGACTTATTATAGGGGAGGGGGAGGATAGTGAGTGCGGTAGTCGTGAGAGCAGAATGGCCATATCTATCTCTCTTATGTCAGTCTTTATGACATCGCATTTACGGAGTGTTTCTGGATCTGAAGACGAAATTGTAAAGGTCTGTTTGTAAAAAATGTGCAACTTTAAACTCTGGCGTAACTCTATTTATTACTATTTATTGTACTATTTATTGTAAACGGGGAGAATAAGATAATAAGAATTAAATACAAGTGTGACGTCAATCTTTTAGTACACATTAGTGTTACTATCAGCCTGTGGGATCCTAATTTCAAAATCGATGAAAACAATTCGAGGCAGCATTTTGGCTTTTGCTATCAAAATGTTCTTCTTATCTCTTAAAAATAATTTACTTAATAAAAAAAACAATGCATTTAATATCAGCCGAAACATAAATGCCAAAGTTATCCGCTGCCTGACGGGTGTCCCCGCCAATTCCGGCCAAGACATCATTAATATCAACGCATTTTGTCCGGCCGACACGCCCCGGCCCACCGTGCGGACAATGAAGAGCGATTGGTATAAATGATACACACCATCGCATCGTTGTGGAAAATACTATTTATTATTGTTTTGGACAATACTTTGCATTAGTCTTCCGGGATCGGATGGATTAATATGGAACGTGGTTAATGGTTAGTAGTCGGCAAATGCGAATATCACCAAGTTTCTTGTAGCTTGCACAGCTCGGGCATCGATCTGAATAGGAACGAGAAAAAATGCAACTAAGCTATAAATAATCCTGCATTACTTACACTCGGTGCACAGTGGAGCGAAGCCAACATTTTGTAGACAAAAAAAGTTGCAGTTAAAAAATGTGCATCTATACCTATTTTATGTCAAAGTTTAATTATTTAATACAAGTGTGTGGTAAATACAAACTGATGAATGCGATACTATCCCTCTCTATCATATATACATTCCTTGATAAATAAAAAGGACAACAACGATGACCTAGTTCCCGTTATCTCAAACACAAGTCTTGGACACAATCTGCTTCACCACTTCTTTCGTTCTTTGCGATGTATGATCTGCGATAAGCTCACCTACCGCCCTCTGGCTGAAATTAAGAGAACGCAGCATTTGCACTGCTAGGGGAGGGAGGGGAGAACTTTTAATTACTGCCAAGCAAGTGAATAACGGGATTTTGTGGCGGATTTGTGCTGTTTCATTTCGGGTTCGTTTCAAGATGGCTCGCTCATTAAATGCTTTTAAGTGTTAATGTAAAGCAAAACAGGGAATAAACCGCTATTCGGATTGTGCTTCATTTTAGTGCATAAATAAGGTTTTGAGTAGAACTAAATAATAATAATGATTGTTACGGAACGGTTCCCACAGGATCCGTTGGTGGATCAGGCCTCAATAAGTATCTAAATGTATCCATATCACACTATAATATAAAATACGAAGCCTTAACTTCTTTTATTTACAAAGAAAGTGTAAAAATGGCAATCTGCGCCCGTTCGACGTGGTAACTGTTTCACCAAACGATGCTGATGGATGGTGAAAGACGCCGCCAGATCATCGATAGATTATTTTACCAAATGAAAAACAAACTTAATTAATCGTATTTATGGTGTATATTAGCGATAATAACGTATTTCTTATTATGTTCTTTGGGTATAAGAATTATGTGTAGGTATTTTTTATTAAACAAAGAATTTGCACCACTAGGCATTTCAGTTCAATACATCGTGGGTTAATCTCGATTCGTACAAAATCTCAAAACTAAGTGTATGAGAAGCAGGTATTAATCTCTCGCCTTTTTCGTAATTTGCCCTGGTCTGGGTAACACTGGGATCGCCCCCAGTCCATTGCACGGTACCCATAGTGCAAGCTTAGCTTAGTTTTACAGTTGGTGTGTCAGTTTGGCGATATTTATTTATTACTGTCTTTGATAAAAGATTCCTTCCTTTAGCAAAGCTAGCTGTACCCTGCGCGCGTTGCTACGCTGTCAAAGATTGGTCATACCAATTCAGAAACCTTTGTGGGCTCATGCACAACACTTTGCTGAAGATCATGACATGATCAAATGCATAGTTTACGATTCTATAAAGGACATACAGACAAACATAAATGTATATATACCTATATAGATTTTATATCATTTATTTTTTTTGGCAATACTTTTAGTAATCGAATCAAGCTTCGAAGGCCACCCTTACCATAATAAGATACTCGTAGTGAGCATCGGTCCATTTCCGGCACGAGGCCCGATCGGCGACCGAGAGTAATTTCACTTCCGCCGCTAAGTACGGTGATCACTCTCAAAGAGAAAGTCCCAGAGCTGATTTACTGGGCTCGCGTGGAGGCGGACGTAGGGACTTATAGGCACACTGTTGTAACTATTAAAAGATGCTTTATTCATAAGATACGTTTCTAGAAAATCGTTTGTAGAGGCATGTAGTCTAATTATCGCATTAAGAATCTGTATACAAAAAACGATATAAGCTAACAGAATAGATATAGTACCAGTGTTAAGTGTGTGTAATAATAATGTCCTATTATTACAAATTCTTTGGTTAAGACTATTCCACTATTGTAAAATTACAGAAATTTCCATTTAAATGTTTTAAGAATTATTTCAGGGGTACTAGTTACTGAGCAAGAAAATTGAGTTGAAACCCGCCTATCCAACCCCTTGTTAAACATTTTTAACATGATCAGACGGGGATAAAGGTGCCCGTCCACTAAGCCGGGCGGACTGGCTGAACCAGTTTTCGACCAATAGGATCTTCATTTTAATGAGCTATGGTAAATGAAGCGATCCTATTGGTCGAGCTAGCACAGCCAGCCCGCTTGGCTCAAGTGGTCGGGCATCCTAAATGTCAATAAATTAGTACGTTGCTTACCCTTTAAAGGACTACAAGCGTGATGCTGTGAGATCCCACATTAAAGTACTAGGTATAGCAAAGTAAGTGAATAATAAAACTTTGATTAGAAGGAATAACACCTTGGGCGGAGATAAAAATAAATTGGAGCGTTCGTCTATAATTCATGACAAGCGCCGACAATGTTGAACTAGTCAACCCACCGTGCGACCTCACTGGGACCAAAAGTGGGCGGGATGGGACTGAGTAGCGCAGCAATGGTTCCGTACCAAAATAACCCTTTGAAAACTTCACAGTGAACAAAGTTGGCAAATATATACAAAGTAGCCTATGGATGATTGCAATACAAAAGGTATCGCTTGCACTGTTGCTGACGTCACCGGAAGTGGGACAGAGGGAGGGGAAGGCGGGGTTGGACTTCCGGCTCACGGCTGTAGCCTCTATTTACAACGGTCATAAATTTAACAGTAACTGAAATAAAATGAACAATAAAGAAACCTATGAAAAAGTTATTTTATTGGCAATTTAATTTAATTTTCCTAAAAACTGATACCAAATCTTATAAAGTTAATAAAATTTCATGACTTGAGGCGCGTGACAATTTAATCTGCATCGTCATTTTATTTTCAGAAAGGCCGGAAGGGCCTACAATGGATAGGTTTATCAAGCTACATGTCAGACATGGGACTTGATAAATCGTCCTCTAATTGAATGCTGTGTTTTTGTTTGGCTTTGTTTTTGTTTTTTTTTTTGTACTCATGTGTGCCTTAGTGTTCTACTAACATAGTATTTAAGTTTCCGTAAAACTAACACGCTATGGGCCATTGACGCCTGATAATGAACGATTTTTATTTTATTATTTATTTATTACATTAAATAGGTAACTTCATCACAGCTAAGGAAATAAAGAAATAATACCTGGGTACTGAAGGAACCCTAAAACAAACTACCAAATAAAATCTCAATAAAGATTTCAAAGAGACTTACAACGCCTACCTTTACCCACAGTTGTTACGGTTTTATAAGCTATCGACACGCTTCCCCGCCCCTTGCCCCCACATTTCAAGCCCGCGGATAATCCGACCTCAGATATCTTGGAAAAACCGAAGTTTGCGTATGTCGGCAAGATAAGGGTTAACGTTTGTAATGTTGGTAAAAACGAGTATTTCTCGAGGTGTATTGAGGTGTCGGGAGGGTTAAAAGTTGGAAATTGGAAGGCGTTTTTGGTGGGCACGTGAAAAGTGTTGTATTTTTGTGAATGTGTTATAGGAGAGTATAGTTATCATTATCACTGTTTATTAATGACAATGCAATAAATATCTGGGTAATCAGAATCCGATAAGAAATATAAGAGAAAAATAACTATTAAAAAATCGAAGTACTTGGTGGTCAAAAAAAATATTATTTTGCTATAAAGTATAGTATAAAGCGTAGGGCGCCGCAGCTGTCACTCTGTACACCCATAATATACAAGGTGAAACAAAAAGGGTATACTATTTTTTTGCAACTTAACTTTGTAAATCTCAAACTATCGGCTTTGTGGGACAGTTGAAGTACTAAATCTTTTGTAGACTTGTGAAATATGTCTACAGCTGTATTGCTATAACACGTTTTGTTTTTCAAGTTTCCTCCAAAGCTGATAGTTTTAGAATTACAAAGTTAAGTTTTGAAAAAAAAAAGTATACCCATTATGTTTCACCTTGTATATATCGTGTAACGCTGCTGACGCTTAGCACGGATAGAGTGGCCGCGCGGCGAGCGCCCATCCGCCGTATAGAAGCTTCACTTCAAAAATTTCGCTTCAAAATAATAGAGCGCATTTTTCATGCAGGAGTAAAGTTTACTGAAACCTCAGAATACAATAGGTCGTAGGGATGACTTATCCTAAAATGAAACCGTTCCATTTCACGCTTACGTACAACCGTGATGGACGTTAAAACGGAACGCTTTTAAACGCCAAAGCATTCGTTTAATGGTGTATAATATACAGCTATCAATTCGGCCCGCCGGCGGTGGCCCGGACAAAGGGAACGTACCGGGAGAATATTGGGTACGTATACCGAAAACAAATCTTCCGAATCGGGTATTATGTGACGCGAAAATTCCTATATATTTATTGCGAAATGTTAGAGGAGCTATTGTAATGTGATTTAGTTACAGCCATCGTAGTGTTGTGAAACAATCGCACGATAAATTAAGAGTTTAATAAATTCCTTACTAGCTGACAAACGTTGTTCTGCCATATAAATTATGTTTCTCTACTATATTATGCATGTATTATACATATAAACCTTCCTCTTAAATCACTCTATAAATCCGTTGTGTAGTTTTAAAGATCTAAGCATACATAGGGACAGATAGCGGGAAGCGACTTTGTTTTATAAAATGTTTATGCATTGAAATCAATACATAGTATAAAACAAAGTCACTTCCCGCTGTCTGTATGTCCGAATGTATGCTTAGATCTTTAAACGCGAGGGATTTTGATGCGGTTTTTTTTAATAGATAGAGTGATTCGAGAGGAACGTTTATATGTATAATACATTCTAATTAAATTTGAAAATATTAGAGAAATCCGTGTGAAGCCGGGGCGGGTCGCCAGTTTGGAAATATTTTGGAGCTGTAAGTACGATTACAAACAAAGTCTTAATCGCACTTTCTGTCTACGTTACGTCATGGGTTAAAATTTTATCAAATCTAAAAGGTATCTTTCCTCTAATTTAACGTTTTTATCACAAGTAAGCACCTAAAATTACCCTCCCGTTATCTGCAGGTAAAAAAAAAGGTTCCCAAAAAGTGTAACATAAAAAGTGATAATTTACCGTTTAACGCCGTCCCTTCCTTATTGGCCTTGCAAATCGACAAAAAATGGAGGCTTACAAATGATATTGTAAGTGTGAGAGAAAAGGGTTGTTTAAATATTCAAGGAGGTTTTATTAAAGGAATCTTTAGTGGGGGTTAGAAAAAATACCGAAATTTAAATGCCAAACCGGAGTACTAGGGCTTCGAAGCTTGTACCAATCTACTTCAGTGAAATACTAGCTAGTGATGTGCCGTACTCGAGAATATCGGAATAGTGCGCCTATACGCGCCTATATGCTTCCAAAAGCGAGCTTATACACGCCGAAAAAAGCTAATCTGAAACCGCCCTTAAGTTCAAATCGTGTGTTTCTACTACCAAACTCCCTACACAAAATAATCTTCTAACGAGATCTTATTATGAAACTCCGAGAAATAATAACGAAATAAAATTATCCAATTGTCATTTAGATACAACTATTCGCCGAAAGAGACACAATCCTCCCAGTTTTTATAGCAATATCTGCGAGCGGTAGACTAGAAAGCCGAATTCTTGATTAAATAAGCCTCAGATGAGTCTAGACGTAAGTGGATTCCAATAAAGGTACAAAGTGGATTTCATGTGAATGTCTTCTACGTATTTACAAGTCATATTGAGATACGGATCGTATGAGCTTATACCTACTGTTATATAATAAAAGATAAGACTGTTTTTTGTTATGGTGCTTCCATACTGAGGTTTATTCATGTTATATAACGTTACCTAAAGTTATTATAAAAAATACCTTTGCATTTCACGGCAATTAATATTTATAGTGAACTAGAAAGTACACATTTACATGTTTATTTAAACACACATTTAGGTGCACCGTGAATTTGCAAAGTTTTTGTAATTATTTAAGAAAATATATTTTTATGACTTTAACTAATCCCAAATTTGACCAAGTAATTATTTAACGAATAATTTTTGGCCAATAAAATAACAAAACTTTAAAACAATCACAGTCAAGCATTAATAATAGCATTATACAGTTAATACCAGGGTAGTCTACGTCATAATTACTAAGTTCTGCGTAGAAAGAAACAAAGTTGACCGGTAAGTTGAAATTAAGATGAGCGGGGAACGGCCGGCCGGTCACCCCGGCCAGCGAAACGCTCGTAAATTATCTCCCAACTAAATAAATATTGCAATGCAAATTGAGTCTTATAAACATGTTATTAATTACAGTCTAGAAGGGTGATGAGGGATAGCAAATAATTCTAATAAATAAATGATAATAATAAATATCGCCAGACGGACACACCAACTGTATGGTCCTAAACTAAGCAACGCTTTTACTATGGGTACCGTACAATGGACTTTGGGCGATCCCAGTGACACCCAGACCTGGGAAAATTTACAACCGCTGCAAATGATGGGACATATAGAGCGGCTTGACCCCAACAGTTGCAGGAACTATTGCATATTATCGGCACCCATTTAACGAGAATCCCAAATATTGCCACTAGTAGGGTCACGGAGAGATGACAATCACTCTGAACATAATCTCGGTATCACTGCAATCAGATTGTAAGGCCGCTTCCAATACAAAATAAAAGCTATATAGATGAAATAGATACCATAACTCAATAAAGATAAGTCCGCGAACCGCTTGGCAAGTGCTTAGCATAGATATCTCGATTGCTTCCTCCAGAATGACGTTAAAATAAGCCTACGTACTTACGAGCGGAGACGTTTACGGGTCGGCAAGTTACCTCAAGTTATCTGTCCCGGGACATCGGTCATTCCCCGGGATCCGGTATCCCGCCGGATCCCGGGTGGCGCGGCTCGAATACAAATGAAACTATTATCCGCTGAGACGTAAAAATATGGCCAGGAGAACAGCGGTTAACTGGCGCAGTCGTAAAAATGAAATACATAGAAATGGACTTTAGTAGTAGATACCTAAATATTTTACCCATTTATATTCGGATCACCTTTGCCGGCCATTCGCACAGTTAACCCGGCACCGAAAATTTCCTTATATTTTACCACAGATGAAGGTGTCGCGCCAGGGTGACGGTCACCTATAGGGTTCCCGTCCATTTGAGTTGGGCGTGCTGGCTGGGCTACCTAACTACCTCGTTTATTTCAATGGGATCGCTACATTTTAATGAGGTAAGGAAAATGATGCGATCCTGTTGGTTAACGCGAACGAGCTAGCTAGCGCGGCTCAAGTGGACGGGCATCCTAATGGAGGTTCCTTGTAAGGCTTGCGTGAAACGCTCGTAACTCAGGACATGGCTTTGGAGCTGAACGCAATTTGGTTTTTGCTCGTCTCTTTAACGTAAGTCATTTCATGAACGCCTTTTTTGTTAGGTATCGACTGCGTTATACGTAGTGTTGTGCCGTTCCCGGGAATATTGGCAAGATTCCCATTACTACAAGGTGTGGGACATCACTAATTTTTTTTTGTCAAATTGTATTGTAACATTAGAACTGATGGATTTATAAAATCTCTATTATTTTAACAGGATCTACTTTTACCTAGACTATTAATCATAGTAGTATCAGTTGAAAACTAGCAAAATCGCATGTTAAAATAAAGCATGCCCATGTCCTATAAATGCTTATGCAAAATAAATCCTATCAGACTTGTATTAGGCATAAATTTCATCTGTTATTAAACCCGTTTCGCATCATTCTCAATGTTTATGTCATTCAAAACTTGTTATCTGGCCGATCCCTTGTAGGCCGTAACTCATCAATTCGAGCGGCCATCAAGTTGATGGACTGTTTTCATTGTCGTAACTCGGAGCCCCTCATTTTGTTAGATTGTTTATCCAGAATTTACTATCTAAAGCCGCCTTCTTCATAGAAGATGATGGGAGATCAGTTTTGTTTTTTTTATATAACAAGGCTGGTTAAAAATCTTTCGACCCGCCTAATTTTCAGTTACTGTAATCTGTATATATATATAACTCAAAGGTGACTGACTGACTGACATAGTGATCTATCAACGCACAGCCCAAACCACTGGATGGATCGGGCTGAAATTTGGCATGCAGGTAGATATTATGACGTAAGCATCCGCTAAGAAAGAATTTTGATTAATTCTACCCCCAAGGGGATAAAATAGGGGATGAAAGTTTGTATGCTACTCAAATCGTAATAGAAAAGCAAACGCTCGCGATTGCGCTCGCGTTGCTAGCGTGGTTAGGGCCCTGATGGGGAGTGGGATAGAGTGAGGGAACAGAACAACTATAGTTGGATCCGGTAGATGGCGGTGTTGTCAACATCCAGAACATAAAATCGAGCCTACCGAAGCTGCGAACGAAAGCTACTACTAATAAAACTGATAGCCTGATATCTAGCGCGTCTAATGCCAACGAAGCAAGAACTCTACTCGGAAAGTACGTCTGAAGTTGCCTGAGGAGCGGGTTGAAAGTAATACTTTTCAGCCCCAGGGAGAATCGCATTCAACTGACAGCTGTCAAATTATTAAAAAAAAATTAGTTCTAATTTGACATTTCTATTGAACCAGGCGAACCAGGCGAAAGGAAAAAAAACAATATAGGCGGCAAATGGCAATCCGACCTTCATTCTTTTTTTCGATTTGTCGAGTGTGAGACAGGTTCATACTTCCTTGTATTATTTATTTAGCTAATTCCTGTTTTTATTTTTACTTTCCTTGTATTCGTAATGAAAAGCACAGTGTTTACCTCGGGTGAATGACTTATTTTGTCCCTCGAAACCCCGTCTCGGGATAAAATAAGTTACCTTCACCCCTAGGGTAACAATGTACTATTGTAACAATTTTCCAAACTTATAAAAACAAAGAGGTCCTTTAACGAAAAGGTTCTTTAACTCGATACGCGCTTAAAAGGAGGCGTTATGATAATCTAGTACATTGTCTTCCAAATTCGGTAACAAAGTTATTTAGGTAACTAAGTAAGCTCCCGCGTGCCTAGTTCTATCAATATTACAATTATGTAAATTGGTACTTCACTTACTTAATGGCGTCTGGGGTAAACCGATTTCCAAGTCTGTGTTAAGGAGCTTATGAAATAAGCATCTACATATACATATATTATCATCATCATCTTGCCCTTATCCCACACTAGGTGGGGTCGGCGCAGCACGTTCTCTTCTTCCATTCAAGCCTATCATACGTCATCTCTGCACTCACTCCCTTTCCGCTCATACCCTCTTCCACGCAGTTCATCCACGTCTTTTTAGGACGTCCCCTACCCCGACTACCGCTCACTATCATACCCATCGTCCTTTTGACCGCATGATCATCCTCTCTTCGCATAACATGTCCATACCACGCTAACCTTCCGCTCTTTATTTTCTCTGTCACCGGCGCTACTTTCAGGCTTCCCCTTATATATCCCCTTACATATACATATATTATATGAGGTTAATTTCGAGCTTAGGCCGCTCAGCTCAGTACACCGGTTGGTTGCTGGTTCGATTCCCACCAGAGTAAATTTCGGAAATGGCCGTTTCGTAATTTGCCCTGGTCTGAGTGTCACTGGGATCGCCCCCGGTCCTTTGTACGGTACCCATAGTACAAGCGTTGCTTGGTTTGGGACCATGCAGTTGTGTGTTCGTCTGGCGATATTTATTTATATTTTACGATATTTTACATGGCGCCTCATATAATGATGATGATAAAGATGATGTATCTGCCGCAAAAAAAGTCACTCCAACGAATAAATTGTGTAATTCCTAGTAAATGATTTATGAATACGAGGTATTAGATAAACCAAGATTACTAGCAATGTGAGTTTATAACATTACTAGTATTCCCCTTAGCCCCTCCAGCTAAGCTATTGCTTGTGTGTGTGGGATCACGTCAATTGTTTAATGGCCAGGATGGGGATCGAACCCGGAACCTCTCAGCTACGAGGGCGGCCTTAATTACAAAACTAGTAAAAATAATACTAAGAACATACAAAAACTTCTTAGTACCTATATTATGTATACTTATAAGGACCTTTGTTGCATTCGGTCTTCGATTCCAATGCAATAAAACTCATTGCCTTTATTGCCATTTAAACGTGCTGTAGTAGGAGCTCGATGCACCGGATGTGGGTCGACTGACCGGCATAACCGGTGTTAATGTTTAATCAGGAAATCGATACCATTGTTATAGGCACCTCAACGATTGTGGGATATAAATCATAGGTGAAGTTTTACATCCTTATAAATCAAAAGTCCAAAAGAATAATCAAAGTGCATTTACGGCAGCTGACATCTAGATACTTAGTGAAGACTGAATATTTATAAAATATATCATTACCTTTGAAGTAACGGAAAGTAATTTTCATTTTGTGGCATCGGAGCATGTATTAATATGGATAGCAGCCATTAATGTTCAAAATAAAATTTTATTCATGTTTAATTTTGATCAAATTTTAAGACCGTTTAATTCTATGTACCCGATACAACCCCAACTTTTGAAACACCCGGTACGTATATAAAATGTCGATTTGGCGATTGAACCGTGGCAGAATAAAGCATCTTTTTAACACCACTATCACTATAAAACACCCTCGAAAGTAAGAAAGAAAGAAATAACAAAATTTATTCGCGATGAGTGTCGAATAAGACACAAAAAATAAACATAGGAAACAGCAAAAAAATGGGTAAGAGCGAACTGTGCCGAAAAGGTAATTGGCTCATTGGCTAAGAACTATAGTCTAAATAATTTGGACCGGGAGCCATCCCAGTAGCACCAGGATTTTTGTCAATTTAGT
This sequence comes from Notodonta ziczac, assembly GCA_918843915.1. Classification (NCBI taxonomy): domain Eukaryota; kingdom Metazoa; phylum Arthropoda; class Insecta; order Lepidoptera; family Notodontidae; genus Notodonta; species Notodonta ziczac. The sequence continues at coordinate 1,684,331 of OU974053.1, forward strand.
CTTATCATACTACAGAGAGATAATATTGTTTTAGGAAATATATAATGATAGACATAGATATACGAGATCGATCCACAATTAGTGATGTGAACAGCCTTATTCAGACTACGTGGTCGTCAAAAATATTGGTGGCAGAGTTAGCTGTGGCCAATTCACTACAAACCATATACGGACCGCTTTAATACTCTTACAGAAGATCGGCGAAAAGTAACTAAACGAGTCAAAAAGCTGTAAGCTCAATCTCCCTCCCTTCTCCCGCGTTTGTTCCACTCCCTTTCACATCCGCAATGTGTGAGCAATACCTTTGGTATTCCAAACATTTATAGGCAGTATAATAATAATAATCCTACTAATATTATAAATGCGAAAGTTTGTGAGTGTGGATGTTTGTTACTCTTGCAGGCAAAAACTACTCAACGGATTTGGATGAAATTTGAAACACAGATAGTTTATAACCGGGATTAACACATAGGATACTTTTTATACGGATTTTTTGTTAAGTTAAATACTACTCGGACGAAGTCGCGGGCACAGCTTGTATCGTAAATATATCTGTCCATACTAAAATGTCCCCGCCACACTGTCATACCAACTGTATGGTCCCGAACTAAGCAGCGCTTGTACTATGGGTACCGTACAATGGACCGGGGGCGATCCCAGTGACAGCCAGACAAGGCCATTTCCGAAATTTGCCCCGCGTGAATTGAACCCGCAACCACTATGTGCAGAGAGTCGAGTGGTCTACATTCGAACCACTGCGCCAAGCGGTCGTTTTTGTCCATACTAAAAGCACTAAAACATCTGTACTAGAAAAGAAAAATGGGACGGAATGACTTAAAGGGTATTACCAAATGGTGGGTCCTGGAGTCCATAAATATTTGTTGGATACCTTAATACTGGCCCGTGGCAGAGCCATCAATAAATGCGTTACTCTGCCGCAAATAATGCCGGATTACGAACGTACTGTCAGTATTTAGGCTGCTTGCACACTTGCGACTTGTAGACCAGCTTTAACAAAATAGTGTGTTCTGAGAAAGGCTGACGGATTGGCTGTTGCTTTAATTTTAGCATCTCTTTAAATTGGGTTTTTGTTTTGGTTCATTCCCATATTTTACCTCTTCCTTCTCTTAATCTGCACTATTGACGTATTTGACACAAATGTCACCTTTAAAAATATGGGCATCATGTAGCCACAAATTTTAACAAAGTAATATTTATGTCTAATTGTAGCGGGTCTTGCCTCATGCTTATTAGCCTTGCTGAACTGTTGTCTCTGAGGTGAGGTGTTGGTCATGCTCACTTTAATGTCCTTGCTTGCGGTGGCTTTGTGGAGCGGGTCACCCTCTTCCCTCTATTATGGTTGAGGAGAGTGATGCCGCTTTTCAAGTCATGCTCGTGCGCGGGCGCTGCTTGCGGGGATTGGGCCACTCACTTGCCTCTTAACAACATTGTCGTTAAATACTATTCATTTACTTAGCATGGAAGGCATCACACCAAAGCAATTAAATTATTATGCACCTGTTTTATTAATTGTTATTTTGGTTCGTAAACATTTAATTTGATGTAAGTATGAGTAGGTATGACCACCACACTAAACTAGCTTTCTCATTTTATCTACATACCTAAATCTCAGGGAGATTTGATTATTATTTACTATTAGTTATTTAGTGATAATGGTGTTACCTGCTCATATTATTATTTTATGCTGTTCCTGAGAATGTACACCATCTGTAATTCATTGAAAAGAGTAACCATTGAGTTTCTTGCCGGATCTTCTCAGTGGAAGCAGCATTCCGAACCGGTGGTAGATTCTGACTATTCATAAATGCTTTGTTGGCTTACATGAATAAAAACAATTTTGAGTTTTGAGTTTGAGGGCCGTCAGATTAGGCCTTGTCTAGCGTGTTTTATGACAGACTGTCATAACACTCAATGAAACTTATTAATAGTTATTGTACCGTTTTGTCGAGTTTATCTATTGTGTCATAAGTTAGGTACATATTATTTAGCACTATTTACATGTGGTTACAACTATTGTCTTTCCAGTATAAACAAGTGTAAACTTCCACAATTTTAGGTACCTACATGAAGAAACATAATTACGACATCAAATTATTTTTGCAGTTTTTAGTATTTTTCATTTAACGTTTTGTAAATGTAACAAAGATTAATTTACTTATCCCACGTATTTATATATTATTTGCTATTATTACAACACGTTTGGTCCTAAAAAAATCCTAAAAGCGATACTTAGAACTACGAAAATAATTTACTATGTAAATTTGTTTTCACAGTATAAGTGGTCTGTCGCAGTCGCAAAGTCGCATGTGTACAAACCACCCTTATCTAGCTTCGGATTTACTGTCATGACGAATGCGCTCCCCCCAAATCCGGGTCTTGACATTTATCTATACCTGGTAAAGGAAAAACTTTTTTCCCCAAAATTGCTTGTTGCGGAAAATTTATTAATGCGACCGACGCCGGCAAGAAACTAAGTCATGTCACAAGTTGGAAGTTATGATTAGTTAGTAGGTATTCAATTTACCCGTTATCGGGTGGAGACATATCATTGGTTTTGGTTTTAGTACGTAGGTTTAAGGTTACTCATAAAATGGTTATAGAATGGTGAGCCGGTCCAAGAGCCGTAAGAAGTAGCTACCATGGGACAACTCGACAAAATAGACTGCTGTCATGTCGATGGTGGATTCGTGATAAATAAATATCTCCAAACTGACACACCAACTGTATGGTCCCAAACTAAGCAACGCTTGTACTATGGGTACCTTACAAAGTGCTGGGGGCGATCCTTGTGACACCCAGAGCTGGGAATATTTGGCAAATTCCGAAATTTGCCCCGGCAGGAATCGAATCCGCAACCGCAGTGGGTGTAGTGACCCGAGCGGTCTTTTTTTTTTTTCGATATAGGCAAGTATTTGACCACAATCTCACTCACCTGATGGTAAGTGACGATGTGGTGGACCTGTTCACTCTCGACTTGAAAACAGATACCACAGATAACAGTCTACCCTCAAGCCACTGCGCCAAGCGCTCGTTCGAAAACATATATCTAGCAAAGGATGGGTTCTTGGAAGGTGGATAGATGGCTACTATTTGTAGATCTCCAGTTTCTAACGAGGGTCCGTGGTAGCTCCGTAGGAAAAGTCCGGGCTTGTGTTTCGAAAGGATTGGTGGGTTGTAGGTTAAAATCACTGCAGTGAACGTGACCACTTAACTTTTCACACCACGCGCTGGAGGCGATAACACCTGGATGGATGGACAGCTATTGGCATTTACAACTGATCGCTTCCGTTCGTGCTTCGGAGAACACGTTAAGCTGTCGGTACCGGCTATCACAGTCGTTCTCACGATAAGAAGTAATTTCTGATTGGCAACGAATGAATAAATTCTCACTTTGAGAGCAAGGTAGGGTTACGTTCAGGGTTCCAATCCTTAAACGGATGTTTTTTTTCTATAATTAACACTAAAAGGCTACAACTTACGTACTTGACCCCTTATTTCCTCCAAAGTTGAAAGTTGTTAACATTGGATTTTTACCTGCAAAAAAGTAAAATATGATTTTCCAAAATGTAAATTAAAACAGCCGTACAAACTTTTGGATAATTGTTTTTGAATGAAACTCATTAAAAATTGATCTAGAAACGTTTAAATAGTATATAATTGAGAAAACAAGCCTGTTGTGAATAAATCTTTGTGTAGAGGGTAGAAGTCTCGAGTAGAGTTTAATGACTTGTTGAGTTAAAAGGGAGTACATACTCTCCCTCGAGAGGTGCTTGATCCTGCGTTTTCCAAGTTCAATATAAGGTCAGTGAAATATTGGCATTGGATTCTCCTCTTGTACTTAAATAACCTGTATTTGTCTCTTTTTTAAGGTGTATTTTTCCTTACTCATCATATTTTGTAAACAATCTTCGTGTTTTATAATTATTAAAAGATGTTATATTCCATTGTCCATATTAATATTTTTGTTACCTTATTAAGTATGAGGAACCGGTGATTATGTATTCAAAATAATTATTTAAATATTAAATACCAAGTATAATACCGAAAGGTAAGGAAATGTACACTTTAGCAGTCTTTTGGGGATAATACAATTTAATGCTACCTATTTTAGAAGATCCAGTCAAAAAACCGGACGAACCAGCTGATAAGTGAATTAAATTGGATGGCAAATAAAATTGATGAATAACATTTTTAAAGAAAAAAAATAACTACTTCAAAAACGCCTCAGAAATTTTGAACTCTAATAAATCACTCATAGATTATACAATTCCATGATCCTGTATCCGTTAATATTTAAATGTGAATCATAATCCTGGACAAATTTCATCCCACCGTCAATCAAGAAGGTAAACAAGGGGAGTTATCAGGCGGCACGCAGCCGCCTTCCAACGGTTATTGAAAAAAACTCCCTTCACCCGTGAAATTGGGCACAGGAGTTGCGGTCATGATTTAAAGACGCGGTTCAACAAATGGAGTATGAATTTATGTTATTATTTATTGTCGGGTACGGCCATTTACACGATTAACCCAGCACTAAGCATTTCTATAAATTTTCCTGTACCCAAATTTCACCTACCGTCATTATCTGTCAATAAAACTGGCTAAGTGCTTGTCTTGCACATTGTAGGGTTCCGTAGCCATTTCAATAACTAAATAATATTTTTGGGCTAACTAGTTTTGTCAATTATCATAATAATGTAAGAAGTGTCGGAAATCATTACGTAAATTTCGATTATATCTTTAAAAGTTAAAAATCTCACAAACGGAATGTCTTATAATAAAATAGTGTATGAAATCACCATTCTATTTGAAAATACCTATCTGAATACGTCAGTTTTTACAGATTTTATATAGGAAAACTGTCAAAAGTCAAAACTGACGTTTGAGAGTACTGTCAAATTATCAAGCCACGATTTTATGTTTGAAAAGTTCAGGTAGATGTAGTATTTATAAGTTTTGTAGTATGTTTCACATGCTCTGCCTACCCTAATAAGACACAGACGTGATCATTGATTCCTTATTTTAAACCTTTTCTAGACGCATCTATCTCTGGGACCGGAACTCGTCCATTGAACTCGGCAATTTAGTGAAAGCGTTCTCCATTGTGCCTCGATCGATTGCGTAACGAGGCATGCGCCCGCGCAATTTGCGGCTCGTCATCACACTACAAATTGGATTATTGAACGATTATATTCCGTGTTCGAGTCTCGTGAGAATTGATTGGTCATTTTACGTGTGATATGGCGGATTAAATGTTTCTTAACACACAGGAAGCAGTGATAGCCGATTGGTTTAGAGCGCGTCTTGCGAGCACCAGGTCCTGGGATCAAACCCGGCCTCGCACCTCTGGGTTTATCGAAATCTATGTGGGGATCATAATTTCTATATGATTATCACTTGCGGAAAACATCGTGAGGAACCTGCATGTCTTAGAAGATCTAACCGATTTTCGATAGACATGTGAAATCCGCCAACGCGCACTGGGCCAGCGTGGTGGATTATGGCATGAATCCCCCTCGTGGTGGCTAAATTATTTATTTGTTATTTTAACATACAGGAGTAAAACCAGCGCTCCTCAATTTTGATGCTTTCGCGCCTCGCTAGCTTCGCTCGCTCCGATCGTACAAGCCTCAAAATAAGCACATGTCGCTCGCTCGCTCACATCACTAAATTGAATCCTTTCCTCTATCGTATTTTTCCACAAACAAAGGGGGTTTAAATTGAAATAAAGTAAAAAAATAAAACCAGCAGAGCTTTCATAACATATTGTTTCCAAAGACAATGAGCAAATTGAAAGTGCGGGTATGCTGTGGACTGCCGACTGGTACAGTCTGCAATAAAAGCATTGCGAATTTTCCTTTATTTATTTTTTAATAAACAACGCTAGAACAGCACGCTAGCTGTGGGCACTATACGACGAAGCTCAGACTAGAGGCAGTTATGAAAAGCAGGGTTTTATATTAAGATAATATTTTTGGTCGTAAAAAGTCATTTTAAGCTCTCAAAAAGGATATTTCCTGTGGGGGTATATAATATTTTGCTGAATCAGATCTCGAGCTGTATTTAATCTTAAAAAATGATTATGAAGTATGTCAACAGAAGGGAGGTAAAACCTCCACATTCATTTAATACAGATTTTCCAGCGCATTTTCCTCCATTTACCTACATTCGAACACAAAAAGCAAAACGTCAAAACAAGAAAATAAACCAGCATTTTCAAAAACATCGTACAAATCTGTGCGGAGAGCTCTACTCTGCTTTACTCCTGTAGTGTGGTGAAGCACTTTTGTGTTCGCCGGTACACCCTGTCATCGGTTTGCAGTTGGTACGTAATTACAAGCGGTTGAAAAACCTGCACGACTCCCGCACTCAATACGTTTTCCCGCTGTGAATTTAAAACGATTTCACTATTCCAACACTTTTGTGAGCGAGTGTACCGTGATGCATTAAGGTGATTAAGCATGTGTGTGCTCGGTTCAGACGGTTTGAACTGCAGTTTAACGGGGCGGACTCATTTTTTCATTAACCCCCAGAATCAGCTGTAGCTTTAGCGACGAAGGCAGGCTATTTGCAACAGCTAAGAGGCACGGCACGACAAAGAATTTTCTAAGCCATGATAAATAAAATATTGAAAAATATTCTGTTAATTAACAACATTATATTGCCTTTGAACACAAATTACCATCAATAAGTAGGTCTTAAAAGGAAGTCTAGTAACCCTAATTGGTAAAAAAACAGTGCCGTCGAGGGACGCCCGAAAGAAGCGAAGGTTCATGGTATAAAACGTAGGAACTAAGTGTTAAAAACGGCTGCGGCGCGCACTTTGTATATGTCGTGTAACGCTACTGACGCTTAGCACGTATAGAGTGGCCACACGGCGAGCGCCCGGAAAGTCTGTATAAAAGCTTCGCTTCAAAAATGAAAAAATAAAACACTTGTTTTAAATTTTGATCAGATTTTAAACATAAATTCAGATTATTGATTATGACTAAAACAGCTCTTAGTACAAACGGCTGCCTTTCCTTTATTAAAATCGATGCGCACAAACTTAACTGTCCCTTTGTTCTCTAAATAACATTATTCAAGACCAAGTTTAATGAAAAGACAATTTCTAATAGGCAAGAAATATTTCTGGATCTAATGATAAATTGATTCAATTATTATTTAACCCAGTTTAGTAGAAACCCTATAAATCTATTCAATTTGGATTACATCCTTTGTTTATAGGTCACGCCGGAGATGACGGGTTCCGAAAGTCTACTTTCAGATTTCTGGATTTAAAGTCCAAAATTCAGCGACGATTACGAAGAAAAATGGGAAAATTGAATTAAGATTGTTGGAAAGCGTAAACAGTGGATGGCTTTATCTTAATGTAGCAATTATTAACAATAAATGGAATTTGCGTTGTCAGAATGCTGTCACGAAGTCTTGTGCCCGGTTCGTCGAGTCGTTAAGATTTATTAAGAAATTGTGTATGCTAAAACCGAAAAGAGTTTTTTATGGGGCTGGCCCTCACACACCCACCACTGTTACTTCTGTAAACCAGGATCGATAATGGTGACCAATAATTACGAAAATCTTCTGACCGAATAGCAATCCAGATGGGATATAACAACTAAGGGCCACCACCTTCACCAATTCTTCCTATGTGTTCGTGGACTGCAGAGAGCGTGGTTGGAGGTGGACCACTGTGTGGCTCTTAAGATCTAAAGACTTATTCTATAGTAGTTTTAGCCCCTCTAACTTATCTTAATGCATGATATAGGAGTGCGCTAACGATATACATGCATGTAGTTTGATGACCAGGATCATGCGGGTCTTTTTACCGATGTTTGATAGTGCGGGCGTTGTGAATTAAAATAAGTTATACAGGACAACGTAATCTTCAATGTTATTTTTTTTGACGACCGCTTGGCGCAGTGGTTCGAGCGTAGGCCGCTCGGCTCACTGCACATGGTGGTCGCGGGTTCGATTCCCGCCGGGCAAATTTCGGAAATAGCATTTTCGTAATTGGCCCGGGTCTGGGTGTCACTGGGATCGCCCCTAGTGCACTGTACGGTACCCAGTACAGGCTTTGCTTAGTTTGGGACCGTACAGTTGGTGTGTCTGTCGGGCCATATTTATTTATTTAACCAACTTCCAAAAGAGGAGGTGATTCTACTTATGTTCGTCTGAATGTTTTTTTTATGTATGATCACCGATTTCTCAGTCAATTGTGGATCAATTTCGAAAATCACCGGCAACGACTCCAAAGGAAAGAAGTTCAAGTTGTTTTTGAAGTCAGTTAGTACTTACCTATTATGTTTAGTAAAAACTCCTGCCAGGTCGTTAGTGTTTTACCAATTACCAATTTAAAAAAAAACATTATTCAGCTGCCTAATGTGAAATATTCAACCAATGGCATAGCTTAAAAGTTATTTTTAATATTATAATTATAAGATCTTAAGATTGACCGCAACGGACAATTCGCCTCAAACCCTCAATTTATTACTTACAATGCAACCTTTTAACTTTAGTTAATTAAATCGACTCAAACTAATTTTACAACTTGATAGCTTATAGCTTTCAAACAAGTTAATTATTGAAAGTTTAAATTAGTGGAGTACTGTCTTATTGATTGTTTCAACCACTTTGGTCTGCCTAACTTCGAAACCTATAAGTTTTGTTACTTAAGAGTGAATCCCTCTAAATAAAATACTTTTTGTAAGTTCCCTAATTTAACTATAATTAGTTAGGTATAATTTTGTGCAAATATAGCGTAATTACGCTATTGATATTATATTAATTAAGTGCCATAGTTTCATCTATATGACACCCAAACTTCTGAAATATTTTTTTCCTTAAATCTACAACCGGATCGGAACAGGACCACGGCTGAGAAGAGCCGGAAAGAAAGCTAGAGGACTGTTTTATTACGTTATTTTTATTTTAAATCGCCAGCTGCTTCACTCTTCTAACGTGTAGAGGCGTTGCAAACGGACTCTACTCTCTACATTTTTTCTCCCTTAGAAAAAACGAAATTAAGCAAACACTTGTCTAAATAACGTGAAAGGCGAGCGGGAATGGCGCACAGACGGACACCTACACTCACAAAAACGAAGCAAAACGCACAAAACTGTCCCACGCTCGGATAGCACTAACAGAGCTTTTAGTATTTTCAACAAGATGTAGAGATCGCTAGAAGTGGCTTGTGAGTTCATTGCTCCGGGAATAAGTACGTGGGCGGTTTTCTTTTCAAGTCGATGGCACTTATAAAATCCCAGTTTAGAGAATAGCAAATCAGAATGCGTCATGTGCGGCCAAAGAGGTGCGTGGGCGTCACCCAGGTTCGAATCTTTCAACGCAAAGAGAAGTTATTATTATTGGTGTATCCAATATTACTGTCAGATAAATACATAGTACATGGTGTTGTTTCGTTTGACACCACACATTTACCCAAGTAGTAGTAGTTACTCACTGAATTATCTTGTTCTGTCATCACTCATCAGTAATTTGACATTCGAAAGAAGAAGACAAAGCATGTTTTAACTAGAAAGCCACTATACTACGTTTATTAATAAGGGGGCTAGTGTGTTAGTCTGGCAATATTTATTTCTTATTTATTTTGTTTAATATAAGTTTAAGTTCGATAAAGCATCTGTTTCAATGTAGCGGATGCATGGATTATAGATAGTTGAGTGGGTATGGATATGATATTCCTTACTTGTGTTCTCTTCCAAAAATCTGTATGAGGCTCTTCTAGACAATTTTAATCACTGCTGACGTTCGCTTTTCGCTACAAAACTGGTATTTACGTTGAAAATAAAAGGAATCCATTAATATTTTTTTTCCTGATGTTTTAAGGGAAACAAATATTTGTAAAATACCTATCTGCTTGAATAAAGGAAGAAACCTATCTAGGATTAACTAACTAGTTACGTCTTAATTATTAGATGTAAGAGACTTGGGTTAAGACATACTCCCATCGCTCCACTGTAAGTTAAGATCTACAGAGTGTTTTAAATGTCCAAAGTCAAGCCTGGGTATCATCAAAATCTAAGATTTTCAATAAGTTTTCCTCGCTTTTTTAAAAATCTGAAGTCCTTGTATGTTTTTTATAAACTTTTGCTTGAATATTAGTGGGTGTCACTAGTTAATGTAGGGTACATAGGGTACATAGTACATTTTCGAGCGCATTGGATGTGTTCTACGGCCGCAACACAAAAGCTTAGTACCCCACAAAAGCTTAGTATATACTAAGCTTTTGTGGGGTACTAAGCTTTTTCCAGAAGTCGCGGGGGTACTAAGTTTTCAAAATTGAAAACTTAGTACCCCCGCGACTTCTGGAAAAAAAATCTCGGATATCTGTCTCACAGACTTCAGAAAAAAGACTTAGAAGAAAGGACATAAGAATTTGCAAAAACAAAATGTAAAAAAACTATGGGCCTCCACTAGTGCCCCCGTAATACGCGTAACAACGACTTTTTTTGCGCTTACAACTCAGCAACGGTACCCAACGGCTCCGTACACCTGCAGTATAACTCTAAATTGAAAATTTAAAAACCCCCGATGCGACGATCTTTTCATCAAATGTATACAATTATCAACAGAAAATCTGTGTAAAAGTATGAGACATTATTTTGTTATGACATTATAATAATTGACATTAGAATAGACAACTAATGTAAATATTGATGCCACGGAGGTTTAATTCCTAGTATAAAATATTATCAATTATGATTTAATTTCATGTAATAACTCTGGTTGAGGTGGACGGGAGCAGCCCAGGGGAAGAATTTTCAATAACGCTAAAATTATTTTAAATTAGATTCGTTTTTTATATTTTTTCTCAATGGCGGAGCAGCGCCCTCTAGAATTATAATAACGTAATATTCCATGACCATTAACAAAACAAACAAAATTTAACGCATGCGCGTATCCATCATTTGACACGTGACTTATGGAACGTCTTTAGTTCATACAAAAATCTCATATAAAAATTGATAAAATATACATTTTTTCCAGAATCAGGGAAACTTTTCATATTTATAATATTGTAAAAAGCCAGTTCAGACTATTACGATCATTTAAAAATATAATAAATCTAAATCCAATAATCTCAAATTTCGATTGGATTCGAGCCGTGGAAGTTGGTTTTGGCCGTGAATTTGGCTTTTTAACCTACAAAAGAGCTGATCATCTTCAAATGGCTGAACCGATTTTCATGAAACATAGCTAAGAACACTCTCGATCAGAATACCTATCTAACAAAAGAAACACAATTGAAATCGGTTCATCAGCTTGGGCGCTACGTTGCCACAGACAGACACACAGATACACAGATACACAGATACACAGATACACAGACACACAGATACACATGTTAAACTTATAACACCCCTCGTTTTTCGTCGGGGGTTAAAAATGTCAACAGTTAATTGGCCAGTAACGAGCTCGAAATACCAAGCCATGTCGCGGGCCGTTGCGTAACTGTCACCTGACAAGGGTGACATTCAGGCCAAGAAAATATTAGCAACAGGTAGTTCTCGACCTTCGATACATTTAGGTAGGTAGGTATGTTTAGAACTTTATAAATTTATTGGGATGGTGTACAAATTTAATCGGAATTAGAACATTTTTTAAATTCCATTATATCTCAAGTAAGTACCTACTTACTATGTTTTTAACATTAGTGGTTATTACTCCTAAATACAGTTTACATTGTTTGCCACTAGATGCGATCTTTGCCGCAGCACGATAGTTGGGACAGATATTTAAACCCGTAACTGTGAAAATATGATAGTTAGGTACGTATAATCTGCCTTTATAATATACTAGCTGTGCCCGCGATTTCGTCCGCGTGTAATTTAACTTAACAAAAATTTCGGGATTATTCATCCCCTATTTTATCCCCTTGGAGGTAGAATTAATCAAAATCCTTTCTTAGCGGATGCCTACGTCATAACATCTACCTGCATGCCAAATTTTAGCCCGATCCGTCCAGAGGTTTGGGCTGTGCGTTGATAGAACACTATGTCAGTCAGTCAGTCACCTTTGAGTTATATATATTTAGATCTACCTCAATTATTCGCAATATTTCACACTTTTCGAAACAACCTGTAGGCAAGCACTGTGTTTTATAACCTAATCTACTTAACTAATCATTCATACACCTCTACCAGAGATGATAACCTACGTTGGAACACAAAGGATGCACATTAATATTCAAATGTTTTTACAATCTATTGTAACTATTACGCTCAAAAGAACACGGTATTACAACCGCCTACAACTATTGAATAATCAGCTAATCAATATTCTGAGGTTATCCATACAAAATAAAACACTCATCCTTTGTATGTATAGGTACGTTATACGTGTTGATTGCAGTCCAATATTTGTTGTGACAAACCCATTTTGTCGCAAGTCACAACCCATATTAGTCCCATAAGTTGGAATATGGAGATTGTTCAACAGGAGTCTTGAGGACCTACTTATTTGTATCCATACAGGGGCGGAGATCAAAAGGACTTTACCAGTACGCCAAGTCTGAGAATTTCCCAATCATCATTAATATTACCTTCGTGAATTCTTCATCGTAAAACGTTCTTAGCGTTCGCCATCTTGTCAGCCAGAGGATTGCCACTAAGCAAATAAATAGTGAACGAATGTTGGTGGCCAATTTCTGAAACGTATGATGGTGGCCAATTTCTGAAAAATATGTTGGTGACCAATTTCTGAAAAGTATTTTGGTGGCCAATTTCTGTAAAGTATGTTGGTGCCAATTTCATTTGAATTTCAATTAAACAAACTACCATAAAAGCTATAACTCTCATATTGATTTGTTACATCGTGACAGTTTTGAACGATATGTTAGTCTTCGTGGGAAATTAATCGGCACCTTTGACATGTTTTATTGTGTGGCCAAATATAGCCAGATACAAACTCAGTTCTGAGTACAAGGTGGTGCCAATTACGTATTCAATGGCCATCAGACCTACGCACCGGTATGTGGTCTCACAATCCCGCCACGTCGCTACGACGACGCCGTTTATCTCTGAATCACCCATCAAGCGACTATAAACCCAATCAGATTTATTGAAGACTAGCTGTGCCCGCGACTTCGTCCGCGACGAATTTATACTTATACTAAATTTTCCTGTTTTCACGTCCCACTCCTGGGCACGGGCCTCCCCTCACTACGAAGGGGATTGCACATGTGAAATCCACCAACCCGCACAGGGCCAGCGTGGTGGAATACGGCCTGAATCCCCCTCATAGTGAGGGGAGGCCCGTGCCTAGGAGTGGGATGTCAAAAAAGGCTAAATTATTATTATAATGGCCTAAAAAGGTGAAATTGCCAAATTGCCAAAATTAGGTGAACAGTGTCCGTGAGCCCAAAATTTTATTTAATAGTTTTACGGGAGCCATTTTTCCGAACGTCACCGCTGATCGATCATCGCCTTCAAAATATTATGGTAATTTATCAGACCTAATATTTGACGTCCGACTTGCCAATAAGCTAGGCAATATTGCCAGGGAGACCTTTTCGGGGAAATTGACGATAAGTAAGTATCTAGGTCAATAGAATTTTTATGTATGCGAGAATATTTTTTTAACATTCTCCAATTTTAGGGTTCCGTACCTCAAAAGGAAAAAAACAGAACATCTATACGTAACTATGTTTCCGTCTGTCTGTCGGTCAAGACCCTTTGACTCAGAAACCAATAGAGTAACCAAGTTGAAATTATTATCAAATATCAAATACTATAGTCCCTTGAAGGTGTAAAAAAATTTGGCTTCTAGGTCAACGCAATAAAAAGATACGGCCATTTAGGTCACATATTTTAATACTTTTCGCCAACTCACTTATTTAGCTTAATTTCTTCTACATTGTTTATCTCATAACAATAACAAATAAAGCAAGAGGTTGGAATGGTTTGGAGACGTGGTGAGAAGGGATGAGAAGCATGTGCCTAAAAGACTGTTGAATATGAATGTGGATGGATACAGTGCGAGAGGAAGGCCCAAGAAAAGATGGATGGATTGTATCAAGAGTGATATGAACGAGGTTGAAGTGGATGTGAGTATGACGGGAAAGCGCGATGTATGGAAGGAAAAGACATACTGCGCCGACCCCAGATAATGGGAAAATGTAAGACAGATGATGATGACATTGTATGCTACTAATATTATAAATGCGAAAGTTTGTGAGGGTGATGAAATTTGGAACACAGATAGTTTATAACCGGGATTAACACATAGGATACTTTTTATCCCGATAATCCCTAAATTTTTGCTAAGTTAAATTACACGCGGACGAAGTCGCGGGCACAGCTAGTAAGGTATATAACATTTTTGATCGACCAATCTCAATCCATAATAATTTTGATACCATTTCTGGTGTCGCCAAATCACAACCAATAAACTAAAATTTAAGTTTGATTAGTCAAATTAAGTTTATGTATGACCATCATTAGCACCAATGCCTGTGTTAATTACCTACCTAGTTTTGCATTAAAATGTCTTCTAATATTCACTCCAAACACAATATATATAAAGACCAAACTCCTTCGCTGGCTGTGTCACTTGAATCATCAACCTACCTACTATAGGCAGGTATCCAGTTTAATTTACGTCACGACTGTAAAAAGAAAACGAATAAATACTATCTTATAGAAATGTAAAATATTTGAAACACATGATACAATATCTGAAATGGCTGAAAAGTACTTATGAAAATGTGTAAGAGACTTTAACAGTACACATCGGAAGGTACGTTTTTGAGTACTCTAAAAGGACCCAGGCAAAAGTCCTAGCGAAGCAGCAACGGTAACAGACGAAATATATCATAATTAACATATACCACCTAAGGTATGTTGATTTAATTTAATTACTGCTTGGAATAATGAATTTCCCGCAATTACGGCTAAACACCTGATACGCCATGCATATATATGATAGCACACTTAAACGTGACGTACTGCCCGTATCCGACGCATTGTGTAACATATCCCATTGCAGTCGTGACGTAAATTAAACTGGATACCTGCCTACAGTAGGCAGGTTGATGATTCAAGTGACACAGCGAGCGAAGAAGTTTGGTCTCTATATATATTGTGTTTGGAGTGAATATAGAAAACATTTAAATGCAAAACTAGGTAGGTAATTTACACAGGCTTTGGTGCTAATGATGGTCATACATAAACTAAATTTGACTAAACTGACTTAAATTTTTGTTCGTGATTTAGCGACACCAGAATTGGCATGAAAATAATTATGGATTGGGATTGGTCGATCAGATATACCTTATTAAGGATTTTTTTTGTGCTGGACCCGTATTAATAAGTCTATCTCAAGTCTGAGAGCGTTCTTAAGTACAGTAAGGTCCATGTCGGCGCACTGGCCACTAGTGATAGACGTTCCTGGCCGACGATAAATAATGAATTTAAGAAAATAAAAAGGTTTCGAAATTGAAAGAATTGCGGTGCGCTGGCAGTCGTCTTGCAGTACGCTTCTTACCGGAAATTTTGTACTGGTAGGTATAACATAAGAATGACATTTCCAAGATCGCTCTCAGACTTGAGATCGATTTATTAATACGACCTTAGAGTGCGGAGTACAAAATATGGTTGGTCCTTGTATTAATTAAACCCATATTTGACAGAACTATAAGTAAGTAGTCCTGTCAACAGTCCTGTCAAACACTTTACTTTTTATTCTTCTAAATACTCGTAATTATTAAAAGAGAGTGCGAACAAAATAAAGTGCACTTACTCCAATATTCTTGTCATACTCGACTGAGGATAACCAAATATATCGAGGGGAACAATATTTTTAGCACAAAGGGGACAAGTCCTTGTGCAGCACACGCAGCATCCACGCTAAAGACCCGCACTCACACCGCAGCGTGGGAGCAAATTTATTTACCCTAAATGTCTTACTTAATAATGCACGATATTTTAATGGCGACTCAGTTAATACCAAATATTATGTAGTAGGTAGGTACCATCTTGTTTTATAACACGCCATGAAAATATCGTACATTATTAAAATAAGACATTATATTTTAGCTGGTAGTAAGAAGTGGGTATTTAATTATGGAAAAGTCTAAGTTATATATTTGTATTATTTCCTCAGTCTGTGCATAAATTACTCACGCACAAAATCATGAATTATTTAGAACCTCTTACATTAAGAATGTTGATATTTTTTAAAGAAAGTTGATCTTCGTTCTTATGTATGACGGAGTTTTTCATTTCCGGTCGAGCAACAAGCTGTATAATAAAATTATTGTCAAATGCAACTATGAAATTAAATTCAGTCTATTAAAAAATCGATGTTAAGTCTGAGAGCACAGATATAGATTTAAGTACATAGATAACGCAAGTATTACGATTTGTATTGAAACCAATCGTGCCGAATTTATAACACCTACTGTGATGTCATTAATGACGGGAAATCCAAATCGATTCAAAGACACCGATGCCACTACGATTCTCTCGAGTGATTATCTTGCTCATACCTACTCATATTTTTTATATCTGTAGTCGCGCGGACTGTAAGTTAGCGGCGACCAACCTTGACGCTTGGTCGGGGTTTCGTACACGCGAAGTACATACATTTGCGTTATCTATGTAAATCTATATCTGTGTCTGAGAGCGATCTTGACTAAATGACAGTTTCAAAATTGCTGTCAAGCTTGAGATCGATTTATTAATACCGGTCTTATAGTTATCGGTGTGATGGACGTCGACAGGTACAGACAAGACCACACGTGTCATGTTTATTTCATGCGGCCCTCGTCGCTCGGACCGCGGGTGGGGGGGCGTTACGAGTCAGATGCACTTCTGCTGCCGACTGTACCTGATTTATGCTGAGGAGCTTGCGGGTGTGTTGGGTGCTGTATTGTAGATTATTTGAATGCTTCATGTTAGGTATTCACATACAGAACTCCACGGGATCAGGCGCACTCATAATTTACAAGTTTGAGACATTGTGATGTCACTATAAAAATGTATAAATAAGAAAATTGTAAAACCAGTGTACACTATAATACCAGAAATGACTAGGGCCCTTATAATTTCATTCATCCGGTTTCGTCTGATGAAACAGAAAGGTACTTACCTACCTAGTTTATTGAGACTATTCTAGTGACCGCAAACACCACTGAAAAGTCACAGGAAAACAAAATGTATACGCAATTTCGTTTACTTGAATGACATAGGTATTTCTTCCAGTTATATTGATTTAAATGCCAACCTACTGAATCGATATTGATGAGATTTATTACAAACTAGCGGCCCGCCCCGGCTTCGCACGGGTACATTGCGGTTACATTATTCGAGTTTTAGTAAGGATTCCTATTTATTATTTAAATATATTATAGCCTATGTCATGTCACCCGGGGATAGTGTAGCTTCCCAACAGTGAAAGAATTATTCAAATCGGTTCAGTAGTTTCGGGGCCTATTCATTACAATCAAACAAACAAAGTTTTCCTCTTTATAATATTAGTATGATAAATTTTTGAAATTGGTTTATAAATGACGGAGTTCTAACTTTAAAAAACACAACCTAATTGATCAGGTAATCCTCCCTTTGAAGTCTGTTAAAAAAACGTTTATTTTTGAGATGACGACTGCCCACCTGATTTAAAGTAAAGATTTGGATTGGAACGGGTGCTAATTAATTCAAAATCATTGCGATTCATTTCTGGATCTGCCAACTTGTCGTCGAACTTGTTGCACAATATGCACACGCGTATGAACACACGGCCTAGTGCGTAGGCGACGTGATTTATACCTGTCAACCTTGCAAGCGATATGTTATGTGTGTCTGTCTGTGGGCTGCGGTCGGCGTTTGCGGTGTTTTACTTGAGATAACAACTGTGAGCGAGTTTATTGTGTTTTCTAGAAAAATATATTGTTCGACCCTACTAATATTTTAAATGTGAAAGTTTGTGACTGTGGATGTATGTACCAGGCATGCCTTTTAAGTTCTGTCGTTTCCATATTTCCCGGCAATTTTGAATTTGGAACTGTTCTATATTCGAATGTGTTTAAATTTCGAATCTCAAAACAATTGAAAGTTTTGGGATTGATGCTATTGTTTAGTCACAGCGTCGATTAGAATCTGTCAGGTTACGTACGAAAATGAATCTTTCTAAGGAAAATGTTCGTGCAATAATTTTCTACAACTTTAGAAGAGGCCTGACACGGCTTCAGTGTTTTGAAGAGCTAACATCTGTGTTCAGTGATGAAGCCCCATGTCTGCGGACTGTCGAACGCTGGTATTTATAATTCCAGCGTAGACATACTAGTCTTAGTGACAAATCTCGCGAAGGACGGCCAAAATCCGCCTTCACTGAAGATAACATCATTGCTGTGAGACAACAAATTCTCTAAGATCGTCATGTGACGTATCGAGAGATAGAGGCTCTATTAGGCATCTCAGGGACAACCATTCAGAAGATCTTGCATGAAGCGCTTGGTGTAAGAAAGCTAGTTTGCCGTTGGATACCGCATCTGCTTTCCGACGATCACAAGGCGGCCCGCGTCAGATGGTGTAAGAAAACTCTGCAAAGGTTCAACCAAGGAGAGTCAAATCACGTCTACGACATCATCAGTGGTGACGAATCTTGGATCTATGCCTACGATCCTGATTCCAAACAACAATCTACAATCTGGGTCTTTCAAGACAAGCCAAAACCGACTAAAGTTGTTCGTTCTCGAAGCACTTCAAAGAAGGAGGTGGCCACGTTCATTGGAAAAACCGGCCATATTGCGACTATTGCACTTGAAGATCGTAGAACGGTTAATGGAGAGTGGTATACCACAGTTTGTTTACCACAAGTTATCGCCAACTTCGAAAATCTAACTCAAAGCGACGCATCATCCTGCACCACGACAACGCAATCTCACACAGCGCTCGTCAAACGATTGAGTATTTAAAGCAGGAAAAAGTAGAAATTCTTGACCATCCTCCATACAGTCCTGACCTAAGCCCTAACGATTTATTTACATTTCCTAAAATTAAGAATAGTCTTCGTGGTCAAAGGTTCCAGTCCGGTGAAAAAGCAGTCGACGCTTTCAAGTCAGCCATTTTGAACACCCCCACTTTAGAGTGGTATAAATGTTATAATAACTGGTTTGAGCGAATGGAAAAGTGTATTAAGCTACGTGGTGAATACTTTGAAAAACAATAAAAAGTACTATAAGGTTCTAGTTGTGTTTTTTTCTTCAAACGACAAAACTTAAAAGGCATCCCTCGTATGTATGTTACTCCTTCACGCAAAAACTACTAATCGGATTTGGATGAAATTTGGAACCAACACAGATAGTTTATAACCGGGATTAACATATAGGATACTTTTTATCCCGATAATCCAGAAATTTTTGTTACGTTTGCTACGCGGACGAAGTCGGGGGGCACAGCTAGTACAAAATAATTATAAATTTAAAAAGAAAGATATCTAAACTTTCAGTGGAGCTCGGTCCTAATTTTGCTAAGAGAAATGACGTCATAACTCAACACTTGAAGACTCCGAAATGTAATTAAGTAAACAAAGCCAGTATATCATGCTTCAAGTTCTAAGTTTAAGTTTAAGCCAGGGCGGGATGGAAAACAAAATGAGCTCTATGTGTGTGGATTAAGTAATTAAATTAGAGAGAGCATATTATGATGTTGAACATTTTGGATTCATTTCAGTACTGATCCTCATTTTCCTTATCAATACATAGTATAAAACAAAGTCGCTTCCCGCTGTCTGTATGTCCCTATGTACGCTTATATCTTTAAAACTACGCAAGGGATTTTGATGCGGTTATTTAATAGATAGAGTGATTCGAGAGGAAGGTTGATATGTATAGTACATTCTAATTAAATTTGCAAATAGTAGAGAAAGCCGTGCGAAACCGGGGCGGGTCACTAGTTAAATATAATTCTTATATGTTCACTAGTTTCAATTCATATGGGACTCCCCAACTACTATTCTAATTCTAAATGAAAATTTTACTTTCGTGATTCAGATATATATATAGATATGTATAGAGAATCGCAATTATTATACTAGCGTGTTCAATACAGTTTGAGCGCCATCTATCGGAGAGAGTAGTAACTTTACATGGGTAAGTACCCAGAAGGGGAATTACTGTAAGTTTGACAAATAATCATACATAAATTGTACCTTGTGCCATGGAATTTGTTTACCTAGCCTCATTAACATTGAAATTAATTATTTTTTATTATGAATCTCGAGATCTAGTCTGATATGATGTCTGATGTGTAGATGATTTAAGTATATGAATGATTATTGTAGTTTCTGGAATAATTTTTAGTAATTTCCACTAACCGCTTTGTAATTATCATAATAACAATCATAAATAACAATGTTATTCCTATAGGAACTATCGATGTCATCATTGTGACGTCTTTACCGTGTGAGTGTAGACCCTAATCACAGCATCACTGCCAGTACTATTCCCATGATGCGGATATTTAGATCGTCAACAAACTAACAGACAAATAATTGTATCATAGGCTTGCGATAACGGTAATGAAACGGTAAATATTTGAGTTCAAGTAATCTGTAGTCAATATTAGGTTTAAAGATTTTAATTTCTCAAAAGAACAAGGTTCACTTAATGAGGAGTATTCGTATCCTGTTTCTGTTTTCCCATTGATTCTGATTTGCAATCAATGGTGTAGTTTCAGGAGCCAGAATAGACCACACTGGACCAAAGACCAGCAGTCCACAAGCATCTACTAAGAATAGGCCGAGAGATTGTATCAACATAAATAAAATTAAGAATCTAAAGTTATTTCTCTTTTTGCGCCGTTGTCAGACAAATTCATCAAAGAACTGTAATTAAAGTCATTAAGGCAGGTATTAATAAATCGATCTCAAATCAGAGAGTGATTTTGGAAATGTCATTATTACGTCATCCCAGTAAGTATCTACTAAATTACAGGTCAAATGCGTACAACAAGCAATACTAAAAACATCGCTCATCTACCGTCAATTTTATTTAATTCTTGCAAAGTTTAAGCTGTTTTTTATTGCATTTTCTTCTTTATAAGCTTGTGCCGTTAGCAACATTATCGGTGAACAATGAAACCATAATCCAATTGGAATTGGAATCACAACCTTCCAAAGACCGCAAATCATGCATTGGTGAGACTTATAAAGCCAAAAATAATTTTGTAGACTTGAAAACTTAGGCCCCTGTTAATACATCGATCTCAAATCTGAGAGTGATCTTGGAAATGTCATTCTTTTGTCATACCAGTACAAAATGGCATGCTAAAAGAGTACTTACTTGAGATCGCTCTCAGACTTGTTATTGATTTATTAATACGGAGGTTAGTCTCCTTTGCTCATACCCATTAGCAATGCGCTAAGATGTTGCGATATTTACGTCGCAAAACGAGTGAGTCACGAGCGAGTTTGAAATGTAAACAAAAGGGATCGGTACCAAAGGGTACAAAGGTTTAACGACACATAGTAGTAGCTGCATCGATTTAAACAGGAATCGTATTATACAGGGCGATTCGACAGACAAATCTCCCCCCTCCCAATGTACCTTCCGCGAAATTATGTCGTTTTAGAATATTTGTGGATGTTCCATTTTGTTTATAAACACCAAAAAAAAGGTAAATCACATTTCAAAATAAATAAAATTTATTGAATGTAAATACAATCGGAGCTCATTGTTTACACCAGCCTATTTAAGTTTATTTCCAAAAACCTAATAATGTAGTTTTAGGCCCATATTAATAAATCGATCTCAAATCTGAGAGTGATCCTGGAAATGTCATTCTTATGTCATACCAGAACAAAATGACACGTCAAAAGCTTACTCAAGACCAATCTCACTTGAGAACCTTTTATTAATACTAGCCTTAATTTTAATCGGCCCCGAGACACCTGTGAACATTTTTCGCAATAATTCCACGCAACTTCGAACAATTCACCCTGTATAACCTCTATTCTTCGATTTGAAATACACCAGACATTGTGTCGACTCTATATTTATAGAATGAGTGATAAGATGTCCTATTTAATTGTACTTGGACCTTTATAATGTTCCTCTCTTCGAAATTTGCTCAAACTTTACAAGACAAAGAGGCCGCTGAACAAGTTCCTCATATTGATTTTGGAATAGTTTCTAGAGGTACAGTGGTATGCGTGTCTCCGATATGTTATTAGTTAGGTATTTTAGCTTGTAGCTTCATTTTTAGATTGGAGGGTAGGTTAGATATAAGACAAAACTACATAACATCCATGAGAGTTTCTCGACAGACAACATCTTATGAAAAATAGCGTTTGCTATACAAGGCAACGAATATATTAAACGCTGTGAAGCCGGGTTTTTAACCGACTTCAAAAAAAGCTGGGTATACTAAAAAGCAAGAAATACCTAGAGACCTACTTAATAATTTATTTCATTTGGAGTCGGTGCCACTATATTTACGTTAAGACAACTTCTTTGGTTCCTACCTGCCTACCCCTACAACCGAATTCGAACCTCCTCCTTTTTTAAAGTCGGATAAAAATACACATGTACGCTTAGCTTGAAATCATTAGGAAGTCTTATAAATTGGTCATATTTTTATAAATTAGGTCAACCACACGTACAAGTAATAAAATATAAAAAGATAAATAAATTCTCCCGCATAGAAGCTGTCTTTCTATATTTGTATTATGATAACTGAACAATTATTATTGTGTCTGATAACCACGTTTGATAGCCATAATGATAATTGGTGTGTTTGTGAAATGATAACTAAGTAGGTAGACCGATGTATTAGTTACTGTTATTTATTTAGCGACGACCGCTCCTTTGCAGACTTTTTATGATAACGAATTTACTATATCTCCCTAATGATTATAGTAAGTTTACAAAACGTTAAGTACTTCATTAATAATTATAGGTTACGCTTTATCGGTTGTTACTAATACCCACACTCAACCACTCAAACTTTAACCTTCAACAATCAACACATATCTTGTAGCGATTATCTGATAATCTTGATCTTAGTACGTAGGTAAGTCAAAACATTGCGTAAGAAAGATATACCTATTATGTTTGAATATAATTACGTCCATAGAAAACGTCATTTTAATAACCGGATGTGGTGATAATAATGATATTCGTGCGGTTATAGGTATATTCTTGCTGTATAATTATGAAACTAATTTTATTCGAGTCAGTTCCGTTTGGAATTCAGAAAATAAATAAATGAACCGAAAATTAAACCTTATAAAGCAGGTAATAAATACTAATTGAATGATAAAAATCATACGATAGAAGAGATAAAATATGTGGGTGAGACCATTCATTCATTAGTAATCGCGAGACGATGATGGCACTATTTGTAATCTCATCAAAGAAAAACTCAAATGATGTCAATAAGGTTCCAATTAACATTGCAGCACGCACAATTGTGACTAAAATGAAATGACCCGACAACATTAAGTGTCTCATCCAAACAATGCAAGCAATCATACATGAAATTGCAATCGAAATACCTTCCCACGCTTGACCGGACGAAAAACCGGTCCCGCTTACATACAGAAAGGAAATCGTTCCCGTACCTTATAGTAATTAAAAAAAAACAAAATTCCATCACATACCTTGAGCAAACAAATCCAAACTATCAAACAACACTACACTAACACATGATTTAAACTTCACAGCGTTTAAAAATGTGAGTCGAAGTCGATAGTCACTTTCGTTTGGATTAATTTCGCACACGCGGTCGCCGGCATCGGCGGGCACTTCACGCTACGAACCTCCCTCCACCAAGTCTCGAGCGACACTGACTTTGCTTGCCTGTGTTGAATGTGCGGGTTCCATTCTCGAATACTACGCTACGGCCATTCAGGTATGTGAACAACCTCCGAGATCAGATCACTGCAATCGAAAATAAACTATACCACCTCAAGAATAAAGCCACAATTTGTAGTAAGGCGTGGTAGTGATAAGGCTGCGTCGATATCAGAGCTGCGTCTAGGATTCCAAATAGAGGGAGAAAGGTGCTAAAAGTGGAAGGTGCGAAAGGGAAGGCACGTTTTGGACATTAAGATGATTGGAGCGTGAAATTTTTATATTCAGTTTGCAGCAAAAGCGCAGCATCAGAACAATAGTGAATACTGGAGAATGCAAGGTTTCTTCGTCTCATAGTTTATTTAACATGAGAGAGAGATGGCATTAGTATTCATTGTTTCAAAGCTGCATTTGTTAGCGGTCTTCGTTGATACTAAACCCATGGGATTAAAATATGCATTTCGTTGACTGTAGCTTCCTGGTTTGCCTTAGCTAGCTCAAGAAAAAGTAATTTATATGGAAATAAATGAAGTTGCTTATGCATACTAAACAGGAGACTATAGAATTGCAATCGCAGCTAATATAATTGGTAAAATAGAATTCCAAGTACCACAAATTATTATTCAACCCATTAAGGTAGGAACTCTTAAAATCAATTTAAAAGTTAAGCTATACTAAAAGGCAATGCTTATAAAGTATTAAACCACAATTTATGTTACTGTAGCTTCCTACAGCACGTTAGAAGAAAGGCGAGACTAACAACGCCTAACCCACACAAAGACCAAACCAGAAATATTGCATTCCGAAAATTTTAACGCCGCCAGACATGTCAATACTTGTCCAACGAATAATCTCATCTCATGATTCTTCCCACAATCACTGATCAATAGAATTTCGACGTTTTTTTATATTGTGATCCCTTTGCTATTCAGCAAACAATATAGGTACCTGTTATAGCGGCAAGATTCAAAGATGGCCACCAAAGAAATTGTAATAATAACATTTTTTTTGTGGCTACAAAAAACTTAGGGGCTGGAGACTGAATTTACGGTTTGAAACTATTTATTTATCAATGGTTGCGGTACGTACAGGTAAGAATAAAGGATTGTCAACTATGAAATGATGTATGTGAATATGGATTGCATAAAAGCAAGCTAAATTGTAACAGAAATGTAAGTACTTTGCCTCATTATGATTTGCATTTTATATTCAAGTCTTTGTAAAGCAAGCACCATTTTTTTAATCATAATAAATAGAACATCTTTTAGAAGAACGACAGCACTTTACATTATTGCGTAAATAAGTACTAAGAGCCATTACGGAATCGCTTAGAATTATTATTAAACTAAATCAAAAGCGTCTTTGATTTATGAACTAAGCACACAAGACCCGTACTAAAAAAACAATCTCAAGTCTGAGGCTGATCCTGCAAATGTAATTCTTATGTCATACCAGTATAAAATATACGTCAAAAGCGAACTTAAGATCTTGAGATAGATTTATTAATACGGGCTTAAGTACTCAGTAACCTGGTATTACTAGATTAATAATGTAAAATGCCATCAATGCAGGAAGGGTCGAGGACTTGCATCTTTGAAGCTCTGAAAGCTTTAAATAAAATGTATTTTAAGTTGCCAGCTTTCAATCGAAGTTGGAATGCGCTTTTTGCTGTACGATCCTTTGAGATCCTTTTCACGTGTCCAAGTAAGTATTTCCGCTGCCTGTTCCCGAAATAAGTACTTAGTAGAATGTATTACATTTTATTGCTGCTAATCCCAATCTTTTGATGTACAACATGTTATTGAATGAAAAACCAGTTAGTTCTACTAAATCAGTTGAAGAGTAAGAATTTTGTTGCCGATGCGTAGGTACTTATGCATATATTGTCACTTTTTTATGTATAAAACTGTGTCTACAGTTAGTTGATAAAAGTCTCACATTTGGGCAACAATTGTACCTTTGCTAGGCTGTGGTGGGAAGATTCTAAGAAAAGGTATCCATTTGTTAAAGACTATGGAAATAGCCTTCATGTGAGTGTACGTCGGAATTTAAATATATGTAGCCACTTCTCAAACGTGACCACATCATTATCATGCACTCGCTACATTGCGCTTTGTCCGTCGACATTCTTGAAGCATTTAGAGACAAACAAAAGGACCGATCTGTTTGAGATGCTGGCTCTAATGTGCGCTGCAAACGTGCTCTTGGACTCGCCTCGTTTTGTGGGCTCGTTTCTCGACAATGAGGTGTAATTGAAACAATTGATAAATGGCCCTCACAATTGGCATTCCAGTTCTAAGATTAGAGATTTGATGTTCTGATGTCACAGTCAAAATATATTTTCAATGCTCCCTAGGCAAGTTGCAAACAACTTTCGGTTCCTGAATAAGTTACTTATGACATCCGGTATGCGTGTTCATATTTTTCTCCTCCTAAACCGCTTCACCGATATTGATTATGTTTTTGTACACTTGGATGGTTCTAAGCTAAAGTTGGTCAGGGTAGATTGCCCTGTCGGCGACATTCTGAAAGTAAACTCTACGTTAACGAAGCTGGTTAAGGTTACTATTGCCAGTCTAACTCACCAACTGTATGGTCCCATACTAAGCATCGCTTTTATGGTCGTCTGCATCTCTTAGATAACATTTTCAGCATACAGCTCTCTTTATCACGGATATCAATAATAAAGATAGCTCAGCTTATGCTGGAATAGTTCCCTGAGATGCACATGCTACTGTACTGTATGGGATTGGGTAACTACCGTAAAATGGACTAGGGGCAATCCTAGCGACACTCAAACCAAAGGAAAGGACATTTCAGAGATTTGCTGACCATTAGAGCATGCGGTCATCTAAACTTGGGTCATAATTTGATGCACAAAGCGATCCCTACACTACATGTATAGTGTTCAAGATACGAGGCGCGTACTACCTATATCAACATTTTTCGTAGACAATTAACAGAACGGGACTTTTCGAAATACCTACCTACTTCAAACATACCATTAATCCTGAAATGCAACGACGTGGCTATGGTGTTCTGTAATTGATCATTGAAATAAAAGAAGCCACATTAAGCGCAATCATTTTAATATACCCAGGTTTGTTCGCGGGTAAGGTGAAAAGCCTCCGGGCGGCTTAATTGAAATATCTCTGAATTCTGAAACGTTTCCACTTTTTATTACCGTCTCCTCTCCACTTACAAAACTGTAATTAGTGACCAAATTAGCCAAATTAGCGGTGCCCTTTGAAGTTATGACGGAAAAGAAGTATTTTTTTAATAACTTTTAATGTTTTTTGACGACCGCTTGGCGTAGTGGTTCGAGCGTATGCCGCTCGGCTCACTGCACATGGTGGTTGTGGGTTCGATTCCCGCCGGGGCAAATTTCGGAAATGGCCTTTTCGTAATTTGCCTTGGTCTGGGTGTCCCTGGGATCGCCTCCAGTCCATTGTACGGTACCCATAGTACAAGCATTGCTTAGTTTAGGACCATACAGTTGGTGTGTCAGTATGGCGGGCGATATTCATTATTTTGACTGGTTTTGATTCCTGAATATGGATAGCGAATTGGACGTTCCGGTACAGCAAAGCCGTCCAACAAGCGTACGACCTGCCTGATGTTAAGCAGTAAGTAGCCTATAGATGCTTGCACGTTGCCAATATGAACGGGAGTGGAAATTTTGATAGATGGAGAGGAAGACGCCACCCCCTTGATTGGGCTTCCGGCTCTTACACTCATCGTACTAAATGTTGCTATTATAACTAGTTTACGCCAATCTTCTGTGATAGGGTGGTACTACACCCGTCATGAGCTGTAGTCAAATGGCTATAGCATGGCTCTAACTCTTTACCTTCTTCATTACTTATTGTTGCCTTAAATCATACTAATTTTATAAAGAGGAAAACTTTGTTTGTTTGATTGTAATGAATAGGCTCCGAAACTACTGAACCGATTTGAAAAAATATTTCACTGTTGGGAAGCTACACTATCCCCGGGTGACATAGGCTATAATATATTTTCAAAAAAAATAGGGATCCTTACTAAAACTCGAATAATGTAACCGCAATGTACCCGTGCGAAGGCGGGCCGCTAGTAAATATATAAATATCGCCAGACTGCCACACTATGCAATGCTTGTACTATGGGTACCATACAATGGACTGGGGCCGATTCCTGTGACACCCAGGGCAAATTACGAAACGGCCATTTCCGAAATTTGCCCCAGCGAGAATCGAACCCGCAACCACCATGTGCAGTGAGCCGAGCGGTCTACGCTCGAACCACTGCGCCAAGCGGTCGTCGATTTATAAATTTCTTCTAAAAATGTAACTATGTACTTATTTAACTAAATTTACTATCCAACAAAGCTTTTAATCCACGACACGCAACAATTAAAACGTAATTTACAGTAGTGAGGTGCGTACTCTGAAATCCCGTTATTTCCCGTCCCTATCCCAATCAATGCTAAATCAGGCGCGCTATTACAAAATGCGGTTGAATAATTGTTCCACGGTGATGCACATTTCGTATTCCATGTGTGGGATGTTTAGAGCTGGTGCATGTGGTGAGTATTAGCCATGTACTGACTCACCGAGTAGCCTTACGTACGAGGCATCTCGTGGTCACTTTGCATTTTTACCCGACTGCGCGACGGAAAAGAGGGTAATGTGTTTATCAGCCTATGTATGTACATACTTATGAAAATTTAGACCGACTCATCCTATAATAGGTATGCCGTTGCCGACTGTTGAAGAAATATTACCAGAATTCTAGACTACTGGAATATTGTTTTCTTATATTTACGCGAATACTACACATTGAAATAAAACTATTTTTCGGATTTTATCGCGTTTATTATTATTATTACTGGAATATATTTTTTTGGACAAGTTTTAGGTTGTCTGAATTTGCTTTTTTATTTTTATATTAACTTTTTGTGTTCTTCCTTTTAATCTATTATATTAAAATTGCGGATTCCAAGGCGTTTTATTGCATTGTGGGTCAAAAAAGTGTCTTACCGCGGTAGA
Source organism: Notodonta ziczac (assembly GCA_918843915.1). Lineage (NCBI taxonomy): Eukaryota > Metazoa > Arthropoda > Insecta > Lepidoptera > Notodontidae > Notodonta > Notodonta ziczac. The sequence continues at coordinate 1,713,188 of OU974053.1, forward strand.
CCTTAGCTTACAGCACCTTATAATAGAGGAGTGTGTGTCCCGGAAAAACGGTACTTTGTGAATTTCATGTAGGTATAATCTATTGGTCGGCATTCAAAGGCTACCGCCCAAGACACGAATCCGAGTCAGCTTCACAAGGCTACTCACTCAGTACAGCTGTTTGAATACGGAAACAAAGAACACGTTATAAATTAACTGTACTCAGATCACAGTTCAAGAGTTTATCGACTCCACAACTTTCAACTAAATTGTCCCATAAAACTGTTCCCGGTTCCCGTATCCAATATAACAGCTGATTTTAATTAAACCCGATGTTGACGTGTGCTGTTGACACAAATGGCGGCTGATTGGAAAACTGCAAACAAACATGGCGACGGTATAAAACTTGTTTACGGCGGTTTTGCAAAGCATTGTTAGACTAAATCCGAATGTTTTAATTTAATGTATTTTTAATACAAGTATGTGGTTTTTAAAAACACTGATCTTGTTTTTTAAACCAATAATAAATTAATGGTTTAAAAAAACTACTTCTAAACTTTTTTATCATTAATTTAATTTTTAGTTTTCGAGTTCTCCTCAGCGATCCCTTTCATTTGATATCCATACTGTGGTAGTGCAGAAAAAATAACTAGTTCGCCATCTTGGAATTAGAATGATGTCTCATAGCTAAGCATGCATTGTCATCCAAAATAAGCGTGTATACTAAACTTCACCTCAATCGGTTAAAGATAACTGACCTAAAATTCAGTTGCAAGATTCCACCCGGACAGACATACATTGCAAGATAATATAAAGCTTTTATATAATTTGATATACGTACCAACTTACATTCACCGTTATTATTTTTCATCTCTCCGGTACTATTATTATTTTGTACAAGTTTTTACCCAAACGATTTAGTTGTTAGTTATGTAATCTCAAGATAACATTTGGTAAGATGTTTTATTTGTAAGTTTTAGTGTAAAAGTCGTTAGTAGACTTCAATGCACAAAATAAAATGAAAAACCTGAGTTTTTCCAGTCCTTCTCATTGGAACTACGAAACACAGCTATCATAGCCACTTTCCGTAGATCTTGTGTCAGCATCCCATCTCATCTCATCTCATCTATGTCAATATATCTATGAGAACATAATGTATACCAGAAAAAAACTTACATCAATTTAAAAAGCTGGGTGAAAGTCATCGTTATAATACTATAAGTAAGGACAAATTGGATCAACCACACTTTTGGCTAGCAAAAATTCACACATCTTTCATATGATACTGTGTTAAGTTCTATAATAAAATACCGTTTATCATTATTAGTCTTAGTGAATCCAAATTCAAAACGTGTGTAAAACGTACGCTATGCAGGAAGGATTACTACACACTAGACGATTATCATACTAATATTATAATGAGGAAAACTTTGTTTGTTTGATTGTAATGAGTAGGCTCCGAAACTGAACCGATTTGAAAAATTCTTTCACTGTTGGGAAGCTACACTATCCCCGGGTGACATAGGCTATAATATATGTCGGAGCGTGGTACGCTTATTAGCGGGACGCTCGTCATCAGAAGGTAGGGGCTTCAGGTGCAGAGTTGATGGCGTAGGTCTCAGACAATAAAACCGCAAAGATACAGAATGATAAATCTCGTATTCTATGTACGTAATTGGAAATCACAAATTACAAACTAGGTATTTAACTATCAGACTTTAGTAAACCATCGATCCCGTTTGTAAGGACCGAACTGTATTGCTCTCTCGAATCAAATGCGCCCCGGACTCACCGGTCTCCGATATTTAAACAGTTGCCCCCTCCAAACGATTCCGATCACATGACTTGTTACGTCACGGCGTTCACTCGATACAATTTACAAAAAGGATTTAAAGCTAAAGAGTTTTACTATTAGAATTCATCAAATAATCCAACAGGAATTATCATAAAGTTATAACAGTATTTTAACAACTGTAATCTAATTACAATATCAAAATTATAACATCAACAATGTTTTTGAACGGTACCCACATAATATCGAACTTGGTTGTACAATTTATATTCTCAACCACCTTCTACACGGCCATACTGACCAGTCACACGTCCTCGTGTGTAGGTGTAACAAAACATTGGCAGGTAAATACCGATCGGCCATTCTGATCAACAGAAACTTTAAGGAAAAATCCTGAGTCCATCATAAATCATTTTTAAAACAATAGTTACAATAAAGTTGTCACAGACATAGAACATAACTCAGTCGAAATCACACCATGGGATTCGACCAAAACTTGGAGTCAAGATAGACATCCTTAGGCGTCAAGTCAAGATAGACAACCCTCATAGGCGTCAAGTCAAGATAGACAACCCTCATTGGCGTCAAGTCAAGATAGACAACCCTTATTGGCGTCAAGTCCTGATAGACAACCTGAGCAAGAGTCAAGATAGACATCTTGTAAGTTATAGCTATGATATGTCAGTAACAGAATAATTATCATAATCGTCAACATTGACGTACTCAGTAACATAACTGGACATTCAGGAATTTTTCTTACACGGTCATGAGCATTTTGTAAACTCGTATTACTATTCAAAGATTTTAACAAATATCGACCACCATTCAATAATTAAGTGTAAAAGCAATATTATGGGAATCACAAAACTCTTTGAAGTGTTTGCTGAAGATGCCAGCTTCGAGAGCGCTGTGCTAGCATCCGGCGTCCACTCTCCACGCCACAGCACCATGTACCCGGTGGCGGCTGAGTCCCGTTGCCGTACGACCCAACGAGCAGTCCCAGCTCGTTGCAATGATGTGGGATTACGCATACGACCTTGTAAGGACCACGCATGCCTTTCTGAAACATACAACTTGTGAACATCCTGCCATGGTTACAAGCTGTTGTGGAAGGTGTACCAAACAATAAAATTGAGCTTAACAAGTCGTTTCAACGCCTTGGCATCCTGCCTGTACATCGTGTACAGCAGATAGTAGGTACTTAGAGAACGCATCTGTAACTGAAGAGGTATTTATAGCCGTTGGTTTCCAGCAAAGGTCCGATATCATCAGTGTGAAGTCCAATGGGTCAAAAATAGCTATGACAGGTTCGTTGGACTATGATAACATAATCACAAGCAGTTTCCAGTACAGTACCCCATAAGAAAGATTCACCTTTCCTCAGTAATTTGTGATGCAGGCGGTTTTAGAAACTTGCCCTGCGATGTACCGGCGAAAGTACCTTGCAAGTCCTAGTAGCTGACGAACCTCCCTTGCATTGATGGGTTTGTGGATTTAACCAGAGTATTAATTTCTCCTGAGCTCAGCCGTAACTGACTGTTTTGCACTGGAATAACAGGTGATGTTAACCGCGTCGGTGATGGCAACCGCTTGCGTCAGCGCAGTTAGCGAACATGCCTGGCGCCGACTTGGCAATACCAGCGGAGGTGTCCGCGGTGTTTCTCGTTGAGAGCATTGCCGTGGGCCTGACGAGGGCCACGCTTTGGCTATGACGATTTGAGATGTACCAGCCGAACTAGCGACCTGGTGAAATGAAAGTCCAAGCAAGATCGCCTCCATTTGAGCTTCACAACTTATCTGGAGAACGATGTTGTTGTCTATGTCAGACTAAGTACACACCAAAATCACATAGCAGACAACAGTTGGTAATGTCCACCCTCCAATCGGAATAAAAATATCACGCGCACCTGCATTTACACTCTTACACGTACTGTAACACGTACCGTATGTAATTTCTCATTATAGAATCCGTGGCACCAGATAAACATGGTTCGACTCACCAGATTCTGTTTCACGCATACTTGTGACCGTCATTGCCATCTAGATGCGCCATGTGTCGCTAATGACCACACCGTCGCTCACGAATCGCGCGACGCTCACTCGTAGCGTATGTAGTGACATAGCTCGCATGCCGCCGCACACGCGCAGCAACTCCAACGCCCGGCGTCTGCCACGGCACCATATACTGCGCAGCAGCTTGCGTAGTTTTACCATAACTGCCGCTGGCGACTGAGAACACTTTATAACAAACATTAGTGCGCCAACATTAAACTGACGTGGTGTACGTCGTCGTTGATTAGCTAGGACATCTTGTCTGGCTTGGTTACTTCGAAGAAGTTCACGAGTCCCACTCAATCAATTAAACACACACCAAATAACAAAAATGAATTAAGCAGTAATCGTAAGCAAAACAACATTTAAATCCGAAAGTTAACGGACTTCTTGTTGACAACACAATCACAGACTGAGTGCCATTTTATCGTTACTGTGGGTTTTTGAATCCGTAATCCCACTTCTGATGTCGGAGCGTGTTACGCATATTAGCGGGACGCTCGTCATCAGAAGGTAGGGGCTTCAGGTGCAGAGTTGATGGCGTAGGTCTCAGACAATAAAACCGCAAAGATACAGAATGATAAATCTCGTAATCTATGTACGTAATTGGAAATCACAAATTACAAACTAGGTATTTAACTATCAGACTTTAGTAAACCATCGATCCCGTTTGTAAGGACCGAACTGTATTGCTCTCTCGAATCAAATGCGCCCCGGACTCACCGGTCTCCGATGTTTAAACAGTTGCCCCCTCTAAACGATTCCGATCACATGACTTGTTACGTCACGGCGTTCACTCGATACAATTTACAAAAAGGATTTAAAGCTAAAGAGTTTTACTATTAGAATTCATCAAATAATCCAACAGGAATTATCATAAAGTTATAACAGTATTTTAACAACTGTAATCTAATTACAATATCAAAATTATAACATCAACAATGTTTTTGAACGGTACCCACATAATATCGAACTTGGTTGTACAATTTATATTCTCAACCACCTTCTACATATATATATTTTTTTAATAGGGATCGTTACTAAAACTCGAATAATGTAACCGCAATGTACCCGTGCGAAGCCGGGGCGGGCCGCTAGTTTGAAAGATAAAGATGCTTCGCTAGGTGCTGGTGTCTAATCTCATCTCATCTCAGCATCCCATCTCATCACATCTCAGCATCCCATCTCATCTCATCTCAGCATCCCATATCATCTCATCCCAGCATCCCATCTCATCTCATCTCATCTCATTTCAGCATCTTATCTCATCTTATCTCATCTCATGTCATCTCAGCATCCCATCTCATCTCATATCAGCATCCCAACTCATCTCATTTCAGCATCCCATCTCAGCATCCTCATCCATCCTCATACTCCTTCCTTCCAGTAACAACAAACTTAATTTTTCAGGTGCATTGGGCACATTATCTAAAAATAAAAATACAGTAGAATGTCCAACGCAGTGGTTAAATAACCACATGATTTTGCTAGGGAAACATATTGTTTATTATTTATACATAAAATGACATTGATTGTTGTATTCTTGGCAGCTAAGCGCTCATTCACACGAAGAAGACACCGTTCTAGTTGACACCTGGATACAGTAAAACGTATATACATTATCGGTGTCGGTCTAACCGTGTGAATGACCACTAAAGTAGCTGCTTTATTTCCATCAAAATGTATGTAATTACGAATGATGTCCTTTGAAATTTGGTTGCCGAAATCAGGACTGTTTGGAAACCTTATGTGACGGCCTTACAATAATAAATGGATATAATTATGCAGCATTTTCTCCATCGTTTGTTTTACTAATTCCATTTCTGTAGGACTCAAGTTCGTTCTTCAGTCTTCTAATGAATAATTCTTGTTATGAGCGGATGGTATTGAGGGTCATAATGGGGTACCATAATTGGGAAACTGAAGGTCAAGTCGCTTCCTTTCTTTGTCACAATGTCTATGGGGATTGCTGCCATTACTACATTGATCCAAACTGAAATGTAAAATTATGAAATTAGAAAAATAAAAAAAGCTTTTTTAGTTGTATGGGCTAACGATACTAGGTATACTTGACAGCAGCCAACGAGAAGTAACATGAACAGAAATAGTTATCGGTCAAAAATGCATATAGGCAGAAAAAACGGTGTCGGCTTCTTCGTGTGAATGACCGCTCACCATTTTTTATGCATCAGGCGTTCTGTTTACCATAATTATCAAATCACTACTGTCTGTTTTAGACAAATAAACTTTACTTAAATTTTAACATTTATTTTACGTGTGGCGAAACAGGAGTCAATGTATGGGCTTAGAAATCGGTGACGAAACATGACTGTGGCCAAACAGGACCAACCATTTTACCCACATTTGATAAATTAGACTTAAAAAACTTACATAGAAATACAAGAATTTTGCTGCACAAATTCCATGAGTACGGACTAACCATTTTTGTTATAGGTTGGAACATTTAAAACTCGATACTAAAAATACGAGATGCCAATAAATATTTATAGTCGAAATACGATTTATAACAATACTGAAATTCAGATACAGTAAGTATATAGCATTTGTATGTGAGAGAGATGGCTGAAAACTCTACTAAACTTTTTAAGTCTTACTCAGGTTAAGACATGCAAGTCTATCATTTTTACATAACACGTTAAAATTAAGCTGCTCTCAAATTTAAGTTGAGTTTGAGTTCGGTTTTGCAGATACTGATTATTCTTAACCGCTTTGAATTTTGAATCCATGAATCTATGGTTCGGTTATTTGGTGGTGAGTGTTGTAGACTGATAGATATATAAGGCCCTAAGTCCCGTTTTAATAGATCGATCTTAAGTTTGAGATCAATCATGAGTACGCTTTTGAAATGTAATTTTGTACTGATATGACATAAGAATGACATTTCTAAGATCGCTCTCAAATTTGAAATGAATTTACGAATACCAGTCTCAGGTTATAAATAAGATATATATAAGTAAGAAATACATAGCTACCGCTCTGTCAGTAAAGGCGACTAAATAAAAATACCTTTGTACTAATTTAAATATTTTTCCCATACTTTGACATTTTCTAATAAAATTTCCACCAGAAAACCTTTCCACAATAATAGTAACTTGGAATACCCATTAAATATTTCCAAGGAGTCTCCAATAAAATGGAAATTTAATTTGACTTCGTTATTCCACCCACACTACCTCACTTCCTAACATTGAGCTATTTAATTTCTCAAAGCTCCCTAATGATTTCCAACTTGTTGTGTCTACCAATCATAAAACAATTCTCTATTTCGGGTACACTGTGAGGATTTTTTATATTTTTTGTAGTGTTTTAAATGTTCTACTTGTAAAAAAATGCTCATTGAGACATCATTTAAAAAAAAATATAACATCCTCAGTCACTGCAAACAGTAGTTAGTACCTATTGCAATGACATAAAGCACAGAATACTGATGAGATTAGTACAGAAGCACAGAACACCGAGATAAGTTAATAACAATTATGACAGAAATTCAGAAAAAGCAACCTTGATTAAAGAGGCCATTAATAAAAAAACCTTGATTAAAAATATATTCATAACAATTTAACGTCAAAATTGCAATTGTTCCAGAATGGAATCACCGCGCACGTACTCATGCAGACCATAACCAACTCTAGTCCAAGTGATTGTAAGTTGGTTTCAATTTGTAGAAGTATGTGTGAGCAGGTACCATTCCGTGAAACTACACCCTTGTAAATCTAACCGCAGAGTACTTCAACGCAAGTCAAATTTGAGTGTCGTTTAATTTTTACGCGCTCTGCAAAAATGGCAAATAAATCGAAAAAAGATCTCTGCAAATGAAAACGGCGTTTCGAACAGCAAAGTAAAACTACTCAGTACCGTTGCAGTAGTGAGGCGTAAAGTAATTATTAAAGTGATTTTTTGTAAATTACTAGACCACTAGCAATTAACTCTTGAAAATAGTAGCTTCCGATAATAATTTATTTAATAATATATACTTTTACAGCAAATCTTTCAAAGCTATAAAAATGGCTATCAATATCAATAACAGCACTCTCATGTAAAATAGGAAAATAAACAAAGTAATAAATCCACCACAAATTGTTTTATTTGTTGTCGAGAGCCTATAAGCATACACGTGTTTCTTATATAGCAATATTGCGAATCCATACAATATAAATAAAATTAATAAATAAATAGCGCCAGGCTGACACACTAACTTTATGGTTCCAAACTAAGCAACGCTTGTACTATGGGACAGTACAATGGACTGGGGGCGATCCCAGTGACAGCAAGAACTGGCATTACGAAAAGGCCATTTCCGAAATTTGCCCCGGCGGGAATCGAACCCACAACCACCCGTTGCAGTGAGCCGAGCGGCCTAGGCTCAAATCACTGCGCCAAGCGATCGTCATTTATTTCCAACTTCGAATACTTCATTTCTGTTTTCTTTCCACACTACCAAATATTTCAATAACGAATACACAACATGACAATCCACATCCAAATAACCAAACGTAGAACACTCCAGAGAGTTGTAGAAAAGATATTGCACATCCACCTTGACAACTGTAGCTACTGCCTACCATATTAGTATTAGCGCTGTTTGCTCTAGCTATCACAGATATTCCAATAGCTTCATGATACAATCTCTCAGTAATACCCGCCTCAAAGAGCCTCTGAAAAACTTTCTGAAATCTTTGAACTAAAGTGCTGTTCTTCCTTATAAGCATTTCATTGTACACTGTTAACATGTTTTCTGTTACTCTCAGTATCCTGGCTTCATCATTCACTGCCGTTAGAGCTTGGATTCTATAGAAATTGCCTTGCAATACCAATGTCACACCGTTTTGGACGACAGATTGTTCTGCACAGTCCGCAAATGAGGAACATTCCAATGACGTGTTGGCGAATCTTAAATATTTCTCGTCACTGATGAAATACTTCGTGGATGTCCTTAAAAATGGCTTCCGGCCGGACTCCATTAGGTCATCGTTGGTTTTTAAAATCGGTGGGGGCCCGCGGATCGTCAGAAACGAATACAGTTGGATGCTTATGTATGCAGATAAGTATATGCACAGCACCAAGTAAGACAGGTTTAGGATTCTCTGCTTTACTGATCGCGCGGCTTGTATAGATGTTGCTCCGACGAAGCCACCCCAACCGTACAAGAGTGTGTTCGACAAAGATACTGCATCTTCATCGAATTTGCAAATGAAATACCAAATTAAGGAATAAGAAATGTAGAATAATATGAAAACATACAGTCCGCTAATCTTCTGTACTAAATTCTGCCACGATTTCTCTGCTCTCTCCGCGGAATACATCCAAACTACTGCCTGTCTAGCGTAGACCCCAGAATACGCAACCACATCCCCATATATCCTATACAGACCCCCAGCACAAGCGTCCAGACTCCCATTTATAAGAAATGTCAGGAAATCGTTTTCCACAAACGGATTTTCCTCCTTCCTTTTAATATAGTGCAGGTCTAGAGTAGCGTTAAAATACTCCGCAACGATTTTCAGGACTTCCATATCAGACCCTCTGCCATCGTTTATTCTATCGAATGTTTGAAGCAGTTCAGCATCTTTTATCACTGAAAACGGATATAAAGTCGCCATTCCGACTTTAATAGGACACCTATTAAGGTTTATTGGATTTTTTATAGGAAATATTTCTTTGTTCTGTAGTGAACCATTAGCGCATTCGTTTATATAAAACAGTTCATCTATAATTTCTTTGCATGTGTTTTTATCAATTTTGGGTATAAATGAGAACAACTTGTTATGATTTAAGGAATCTCGCTCAATAATGGTGACGTCATAGTTTCCCACATCGTTTCCAATATTTCTAAATATATTTCTGCAGTCATTGTTTTCGAGATCAGGTATAAAAATCAAATATTTTATTTGATTCCTTACCATTTTGAAATCAAACTTGTCTTTACAGTTGTCGAAATTTATAACGACCAACCAATTCTCTTGTGTGGCGTGTATCTTTAGATCTATTGTGTTAAGATCTTCTAAGATGACTTGCGGGATAAAATTGTGTCTCAATGCATTAATCATAGCAGCCAAAAAGCTGTCTTCACTATTTTGTTGCACCAAAGCCACTGTTGGTACACAATATAACTCTTTATTAGCTATCTCCACAACACAATTGGCTAACGAATGAAATCTTTCTGGCGTTATATTAAGTTTTTCTCGACTAGAGCTTAGTTCGAAAATGTTATCATTTACTATTTGGCTACATACAGCTCGAAAATATAAGAAAATAAAGAATATACTGCACATTGCGCAAGGGAGAAGTTATTTGGAAAATTTCAATATTTTCCGTTCAGATCTTCTTATTGGAATTTAGAGCGTCGGGGATTATTGGAATTGTTTTACGGTAGCCATGATCAAATTCTAACGTACTACTCAGTGAATCGTGTAGTTTAAATGTTTGTTTCGATCATTAGGCATTTTACTTTGATCCAACCCATAATTGTTATTAAACAACCCGTTAGAATATCAGTATGTCTAGTCAATATTTATGGTGGTAAATTCAAGCTACAGCCAATTCAATATATTTCATATTCGGGCTAACTCGACAGGGGTAGTACTAGCGTCACACAGAAGATCGGCGTAAAAATTGCTATTATAGCTTTGTTGCGTACAACAAGTGAGAGAGACAGAAGAGTCAGAAACATTCAGCGGCAAAACACGCGTGATATTGTAGTATAAATGAAAACGTGTAATTATATTCGACTAAGTCTAAAAGCTGTTACATGTTTAATGTTTAAAAAACCTTTTATGGGTATAACTAGCTGTGCCCGCGACTTAGTCAGCGTGTAATTTAACTTAACAAAAATTTCGGGATTATTCATCCCCTAATTTATCCCCTTGGGGGTAGAATTATTCAAAATCCTTTCTTAGCGGATGCCTACGTCATAACATCTACCTGCATGCTAAATTTCAGCCCGATCCGTCTAGTGGTTTGGGCTGTGCGTTGATAGATCACTATGTCAGTCAGTCAGTCAGTCACCTTTGAGTTATACAGGGTTATAGGGTAAGTCGACCTAAATCCTTTAAGAGATTGTAGTTTCCATCATTCCTGACCGATTTGACTAGGAAACCCCATATACCAAACTAAACCGTTCTCAAGTTATCGGCCTTTGAATTTATTTTATAAAAATTACTGATTTTTTGTCGACTGCCCCCTTTTTTTGTGTTTTGTGTTTCAATTTGTTTTGTTTTTGCTATTTTTGTGTAGTAAACTAGTTGCTTTATTATTTTAAACCATAAAACCTCAAGTAACTATACCAACTGAGTCATAGTAGACAGTCAATTGTGAAAAAATAAAAAAAATTGAAAGAGTTTATTTTTCTTTGTAAGATATTTCTAAAAAAGTCTATGACAGATGTGCTGCAGATGTACTATAAAATATCTACGGTTCTTCAGCTTTCCGATAAGGTATAATAACATACGGTATTTTTAGACTTATCTAATAAAAACATTGATGAAATACTACCAGGTAGTAGTAAATACTAACGATAATCAAGCGTTGTTTTTGAGTCAGAAAACAAAATAAAGCAATCCAAATACATATCAAATTTTGTTTATTGGTCTTTTTTACAATAAAAAATGTTCCACGTGCCCTCCTCTGTTTCGCACACATACACGCATTCTGTGTCTTAGGCCACTTTTTACAACACCAGTCGTTAGTCCTCTTCTTAATTCGTTAGCGGCATCAATATTTTTTTGTCTTAAAACCTCAATCGATTGTATTGGGTTCGGTTCATGGTACACCAAACTTTTCATGTGTCCCCACACATAAAAGTCCATAGGGGTCAAGTCTGGACTCCTGGCTGGCCACGGTATAGGTCCACCTCTTCCGATCCACTTATTGGGATAATTAGTGTCTAGCCACTCTCTGACACTCCTTCTGAAGTGCGCGGGGCACCCATCGTGTTGAAACCACATGTCACGGATGAGGTTTAATGGAATATCGTCGAGCAAACCAGATAAATCTTGTCTCAAAAAATTTTCATAGTTTTCTCCATTTAAATTTTGGGGTAGAAAGTAAGGCCCAATCAAATGATTGGAAATTATTCCCATCCACACGTTAAGACTGAAACGTCTCTGTGAACCCTTTATCCTTTTTTTATTGGGATTTCTTTGAGATTTTGGGGCCCAATAATGTGCGTTGTGATAATTAGTTATCCCGTCTTGATCGAATTTCGATTCATCAGTCCACAAGATGCTTCTAAAAAAGGATGGATCTTCCAAATCTGCATTGAGCATAAATCTACAGAAGTCCAGCCTCCTCGCAGGATCTCCTTCTTCGATGACATGTACTGGCGTGTAGTGGTAGGGGTAGAGACCGGCAGTATGCACTGTAAACCACACTTTCCACTGTGAGAGTCCAAGTTCCCGAGCAACAACATTGGTTGACGTAGTCGGATCCTGTCGAAATCGTCGAACTATCTCATTATCTTGCTCTTCATCGTCATCATTAATACGTGGTCTACCCAGGTCTGTTCGTCGCCTTGAAACAGAGCCAGTCTCTCTAAGTCGTCGGTAAACTCCGTCGAAGACACTAATATCCGGTATTCGGCGGCCAGGATAACGTACTATGTATTCTTCACGGGCTCGTAAAGATACACAGTTGCAGTACCCATAACAAATCAAAATATCAGCATATTCTTCGTTCGTAAGGGTCGTCATCTTCAACAGTTCAAAATCAGAAGCACAAATCAAGGTCCAGTTAACAAGCACAGTCACGAATAGGAAGAAACAGTCCAGAAAACAAGCCAAATCGAATAAAAAACAAAGAACACCAAGTATCGCATCTACCACGGACGAATCGCGTAAGCAGACTGACTAAAAAATACACACAATAACAACAAAATAGTTTTTACATGGAATAACTTGTCTCACTCGTACCTGTTTACATTGAAAGATGTCCCGCTCGCACCCATTGCTGGACAATAGGCGCTGCGAGCAACTTAACGTTTGCTACTTGGGCGTCTTTGTTTGAAGTTTTTTCCGAGAATCCTAACAATACCCTAGCATGTTATACCTTATCGGAAAGCTGAAGAACCGTAGATATTTTATAGTACATCTGCAGCACATCTGTCATAGACTTTTTTTTAAAATATCTTACAAAGAAAAATAAATTCTTTCAATTTTTTTAATTTTTTCATCAATTGACTGTCTACTATGACTCATTTGGTACAGTTACTTGCAGTTTTATGGTTTAAAATAATAAAGCAACTAGTCTACTACACAAAAATAGCAAAAACAAAACAAATTGAAACACAAAACACAAAAGAAGGGGGCAATCGACAAAAAATCTGTAATTTTTATAAAATAAATTCAAAGGCCGATAACTTGAGAACGGTTTAGTTTGGTATATGGGGTTTCCTAGTCAAATCTGTCAGGAATGATGGAAACTACCATCTCTTAAAGGATTTAGGTCGACTTACCCTATAACCCTGTATATATTGAGATATCTACAATTAATTCACAGTTTATAGCCTAGTGGTTAGAGAAGACGGCTCGGTGACCGAGAAGTTCCAGGTTTGATCCACACCCTGCGAGTCTATACTTAGTACCTATAAGCATTGGATATTAACGGGACTTATTTTTTTTACATACCGTTAAGTCGGAATGTGATGCAGTTACCGTAGCCGTTAGATGCTTGCAATACCAAAGACAGTGCTCGTTCGTTGCCGACCTGGGCCCTAACCACACTAGCTACTCAAATCGCAATAGAAAAGCAAACGCTCGCGATTACGTTTCAAACGCTCCGCTTTTCACGTTTTGCTGACACGAGCTTCACGATTTCTACTGACATTGATATGGTATGGTGTCAGCAAAACGTGAAAAGCGGAGCGTTTGAAACGTTATCGCGAGCGTTTGCTTTTCTGTTACGATTTGAGTAGCTAGCGTGGTTAGGGCCCTGAAGAGGAGTGGGACAGAGGAATGGGTACGGAGGGGGTTGGGCTTTCGGCTCTCTCGCTCATTGTACGAAACGCGGCTATACTACTAGCTACTTACGCTGATCTTCTGTAAGAGGGTGGTACTACCGCAATCTAACAAGCTCGTAGATGTGCATTGGCTACAGCTTGCCTCTACACCGTCAACTCTACTTGTATAATCAGGCGCCAATAGCCGAGTGGTTGGAGGGGCCGCCCTGGTAGCCGAGAGGCTCCGGGTTCGATCCCCATCCTGGCCATTGAACTATTGACGTGAGCCCACTCCTAACACAAGCAATTAGCTTAGCTCAAGGGGCTAACAGGAATACTAGTAATGTGATAAACTCACATTACTTACTAGTAATCCTTTTACGAGAAAAAAAATCTCATTGCTAGAAAATAAGACTTACTGTACGAACTAAATCAAAATTGTCCAATCATTATAAATATTGACTAAAACGTCTATTTACATAGATAGGAAAATAATGCAGGTAATGTAAAAGCTATCCAATAAGATACTCAGAACTCATTGCTTCCGATCAGAGACTCATTGGATTTAATAATCAAGTTTGTTGGAATGAAAATGTAAGCCGATTGGGGGTCGATAGCGGTTCTTAGCGACGGATGATGATTTCATTCGCCGCGGTCTTGGGCGGCTTAATTAAAAAGTTCACCGATATTACGAGTTCATAGATAGAACAGTTTTTTTGAAACTGGAAATCTAAAATGGTGTATAGAGAGCAGCTAATGTTACCACTATTTTATAAATACAACGCTATTTTTTTTTAAACCCCGCTGCGGCAACTCTTAAGACCACAAAAGAGCTGATAATTTTCAAACCGCTGAACCGATGTTCATGAAACATAGCCAAGAACACTCTTGATCAGAATAACTTTCTAAAAAAAAAACCATTCATCCGCTTGGACGCTACGATGTCACAGACAGACACACAGATACACATGTTAACACACTCTTTTTTCGTCGGGGTTTAAAATAATCTCTTATAAGAGATTATTAAAATTTATTTCATCTATAGCGACTAGCAAGTGGAAGACGCGCGACGGTAACGGTAGAGTTACTGTAATTATTACCGTATTCGAAACCTTCGTCGTCTTTGCCGTGGACCCAGACCAATGAGGTAAGACACCGCTTTTGTCCACTATTGAATACAACCGTTTAAAGTTGGCGGGGTATCCGGGAAGAGGGCGAATTATGATTGGTCCGTCAAGTTCGAGCCGTGAATGGACCTATCAAAATGACAGGTGTAGATGCAGTGGTAATCTAAATATATATAACTCAAAGGTGACTGACTGACATAGTGATCTATCAACGCACAGCTCAAGCCACTGGACGGATCGGGCTGAAATTTGGCATGCATGATGTTATGACGTAGGCATCCGCTAAGAAAGGATTTTGATTAATTCTACCCCCCAGGGGATAAAATAGGGGATGAAAGTTTGTTAAGTTAAACTCCACGCGCACAAAGTCGCGGGCTCAGCTAGTGCATAATATGTTAGACGAGAAAGGATGCCCGGCAATGCATTGTCTATGCCAAAGCATACTAGTTAAAAATCCTAGCTTTACGATGAATAAGGGGAAGCAAGAAGCTAGTACAAGCTCAGCTCTGATTAGTGAGGCCAGTTCTTGCTGGCTATAAACAGATACGTTTTTGTAGCACAACCCGTCAAGAGATCGCCCATCTCAGATTAGTGATGCGCAAAGCAATCGAGTCGAGTATCGAGCTGGATGTACTACAATCGACAAGTCAACAAACAATATACAGCTTTAATTTAGTTTTTGTTTCAATTTTCATATTTGGTAACTAGTTAGTTGCGTATAGGGAAACGATACTTTTGTATCGCAACTACACATTTTGAGATTTTCTTTGTTGGAAATTTGGTTATGTGCTGAGAAAAAACACTCTTCCCTCGCAATCGGTTGCCAAGAAATAATAAAAAATCTTCTTTCGCAAATGGTTGCGAATCATAGTTGCCATGGCGGCCGAAAGTTATTTGAGACCTTTTCTGTCGTCTGTTTTGGCTCTGCCAAAAGACAGTCGAGTAATCAAAAGACGCTGGATTTGACACACTTAGGCCCAGATTCATAAATTGATACCAAGTCTGAGACCAGTTTTGAGTACGCTTTTGACATATCATTTTGTACTGGTATGAAATTTCCAAGATTGCTATCAGACTTGAGATATTTTTTTTTGTATGAGCCTTATACTGTAAGTTGTATAACCGTGAGCGAAACATATTGTTGTCTCTATTTTATGACAACAAAACATAGTGACAACAGCATGTTTCGTCCAGTGCGAACTCAAGGTAATATATAAGGTACTATTTTAATAAAGCAAGAATTTTGAATGGCGCTTAATAACAAAAAATACGTATAGACACATATTTTTAGTTGGTTAGAGCTGGTTGGAAGTGCGTGATAAAATTAAAGATCAGCTGTTAGAAAGCAACCTATCATTATTTATAAATGTCTATAAAATATCGTGCATTTGTAAATTTCATCTGTACTTAGTGATTACTTAGATACCTACTAATCGATACGTATTATTCGAATTTATCGAATATTTTATTGACTGGTCCCATCACTACTTACTGCTAAGTACTAACGGCAGCAAAAAGCGACCTAAAGTTAGTTCATGGGGCGATACAACTTGATAGATGTGTCACGATAAAAAAGCTGCACGGTCGCGTGAGCCACGCAATAGATAGAGACGGAGCTATAAGATAAAATGAGAAGCCGGACAACGACTTACTGTCTTTCGTTGCTGTAATTAATAGTCTAACGAGAATATGATTGCTCTACAATCTCTATATTTACACTCTGGTAGCGTTCAAAAGCGGTATCCCATCTCAATCAGTGCATCAAGTTGACAAATCATGTTTCGGCAGCACTGGCAGTGTTTACTTGCTCGCTCAAATTGACATAACGTTCATGAAACACGGGAGTGCAATGAGACTTTTCTGCCACAAAGGAATTACGACCTTAGAGTTATGTAGATAAGGTCGCTTGCCATTATAGTGGCTAATACCTACTAAGAAATACTTTCAAACGTCTTCTTTTTTATCCCCCGACGAAAAAAGAGGGGTGTTATAAGTTTAACACGTGTATCTGTGTGTCTGTCTGTGGCAACGTAGCGCCCAAGCTGATGAACCGATTTCAATTTTGTTTCTTTTGTTAGATAGGTATTCTGATCGAGAGTGTTCTTAGCTATGTTTCATGAAAATCGGTTCAGCTATTTGAAGATTACCAGCTCTTTTGAGGGTTAATTAAGCCACATTCACGGCCAAAACCAACTTCCACGGCTCGAATCCGTTCGAAATTTGGGCTCATTGGAATAATATATTTGCATCACGTGAGAACGACAGAAACGATTTCGTTTTATTATATTTTTTCATTACTCATACTCTGAAAGTAGGTCTGAAGTTGCCTGAGAAGCTGGTTGAAAGTAATACTTTTCAGGCCCGGGAGTTTCGCTTTCAACTGACAGCTGTCAAATTATAATAAAAAAAACTAGTTCCATTTTCACATTTCTATGGAACCATGTTCAAACTTTTTCTACAGTCACTCAAATACAGCACGATGTAAAATTGAAATAACATAAAGTTAAGTATTAATTCAAGAATATAATTTTTTAAATGACTTAAATATAATTTAGTTTCAACAATTTCTTTAAAATAACATAGATTTGGGCAAAATATTTAAAGATGAAAATGAAAAATAATGGCTAAATAATGAAGTTGGCCGGCCAACGAAAAAAAATACAAAATAGGCGGCAATCCGTTTTTTTTTTTTCGAGTTGTAGAGTATTGTTTGTACTTCCTTGTATTATTTCTTTAGCCAATTCCAGTTTTTATTTTTATTTTCCTTGTATTCGTAATGAAAAGCATAGTGTTTACCTCGGGTGAAAGATTTATTTTGTTCCTCGAACTATTAGCGCCCTCGCTACGCTCGGGCGCCAAACCCCGTCTCGGGACAATATAAGTAACTTTCACCACTCATGTAACAATGTACTATAAAATGATCGTAATATTCTGAACTGGCTTTTTACAATATTATAATATGTTGTATTAATGTAATATCAAAGTCGGCAAACAAGTGTATAACCCGCCTGGTGTTAAGGAGTTACCGTAGCCTATAGACACTTGTAGTACCAAAGGTATTGCCCGCTCATTGCTGACTTTTAGGTTATTGGGACCGAGGGGGGCAGGGAGGGGGTTGGTCTTCTGTCTCTCTCATTTATTTTTGGAATCGCAGCTTTCACCGCTTGTCAATTATCTACAGGTTGGCTCTACTTTGTATCCTGGTCCATCTTTTCACATTCTCCTTTGAAACAGCACTTCCTTGAAATACCATCTATTAAAGCCATTAATTACATCCTACTAATATTATAAATGCGAAAGTTTGTGAGTGTGGATGTTTGTTACTCTTTCAGGCAAAAACTACTGAACGGATTTGGATGAAATTTGGAACACAGATAGTTTTTAACCGGTATTAACACATAGGATACTTTTTATCCTGATAATCCCGAAATTTTTGTTAAGTTAAATACTACGCGGACGAAGTCGGTGGGCACAGCTAGTGTGCAAAATATTTATCAAAATTTTGCTGTACCTTCTTCGGTAATTAGGTTTTAAAGTAAGTTATTAGGGGGGCTTACAGGGAGTTTACAGTAGTGACAACGGGCACGTACACAACCAAAATCCCTATGTTTTAGTAACTCTATTGCGTCGAGGCGCCGCGACACTGAAACCACTGGCTGAAACGCTGAAACAAAGCCCACCCTTCAAACTCAGAGGCGTTAGTTCTCAATTTAGATGGACAGTATTGATGAATACATAGATGTTGGCGCTGTGAACGTTCTGTTACAATGTACGGCTTTGTGCTATATTGGATTGATGTGGCTTTACTGTTACTTTAGGAATAGCTATTAGGTATACATATACTGAAGGCGTCAATAGCCAAGTGGTTACTGGGGCTGCTCTCGTACCTGAGCGGTTCTGCGTTCGATCCCCATCCTGGCTATTAAACTATTGACGTGAGCCCACTACTAACACAAGCATTGCCTTATCTGGAGGAGCTAACGATAATACTAAATCCTAATTTAAATACCAAAATCTGAGTGAGATTTAATTAGCTTGGTACCTAATACTGGATTTCTAGTGTATTTCTATTTAGTGCTTTTTGGTGTTGCCTGCTCACATTGTGTTGCTGTTGCTGAGAATGTACACCATCTTTCATTCTGATGACAGGAGTTACCACTGAGTTCTTGCCGCATCTCAGGGGATGCTGCATTCTTGATGGTAGATACTTTAGTTTCTAAATATCAACAACAGCGCCCCCTGCTGGGCCTAACTATAGCTAAAGAACATCCAGGTGACCGGACACCGGAATTTTATAATATACTAGCTGACCCGATAGACGTTGTCCGGTCTTAACTTCGAATATTGAATTCGGATTGTTCCGCTCAACTTTCTTATTTTTTCTTTCATGAGAACCTTCTTCTAACAATAATAAACACAACAAAAAAGATTTAGCTAAATCGTTCCATCCGTTCACACCTGATGCGATGACTACGGAAATAGAGATTCATTTATATATATATATATATATATATATACTAGCTGTGCCCCCCGACTTCGTCCGCGTAGTATTTAACGTAACAAAAATTTCGGGATTATCGGGATAAAAAGTATCCTATATGTTAATCCCGGTTATAAAATATCTGTGTTCCAAATTTCATCCAAATCCGTTCAGTAGTTTTTACGTGAAGGAGTAACAAACATACATACATACATACATACATACATCCACACTCACAAACTTTCACATTTATAATATTAGTAGGATGTCTATGTGGTGGGATTTCTGTGGGGTCATAAAAAAATAACCTAACCTAAACCCATCCGGGTTGCTCTGCTTGGGTAGTATTTTGAAAAAGTTTTGTAATACTTAAATGTCAACCAGTTGCCTAAGCATTAGCCAGCCAGTTTATTAAATGTTGTACAGACGATACGGCTGAATATCATTTAGGCCGCTAGTTGAACGGCGCTGTTTAGTAAAGTGGCTAGGCTGTTAATTGAACGGCGAATTAAGCTAGTTGGCTGCGACATTATATAATAGATAAATACAAAACTGTGTCAGTGAGAATTTAAACCACCTCCCTGAAATTATATTCTGTTGAAAATATTAAAAATAAAAGCCAAGAGACTGTTTCAGTGCAAAATCTGCATTTTACATTTTCGTAAATTACTCTGAAGATACTTTGTAGGGTGACCATAACATTAAAAACGCCGACGATTTTCTTTTTAAGATTTGTAAAATTCAGAGACAATAAATTTTAAGTAGGTATTCAATTCTCCCCACATCACATTTGTATATAAATAGGTATTCTTAAGGAATAAATGAACTATTTACTTAAAAGGTTATAAAAAAATAGCTAAGGCCTGTATTAATTAATCTATCTCAAATCTGAGAGCGATCTTAAGTACGCTTTGACATGCCATTTTGTATTGGTATGACATTAGGATGTCATTTCCAAGATCGCTCACAGATTTGAGATATATTTATCTATTAATATGGGCCTAAGTCTTTACATATAAAAATTTTAAATGTCCCGCACAGTATACAGAATACATTGAGAATGCCTAAATACTACCAAAAACTTGGTAACTTCAGCACTGCTGCAGGTGCTACCGTAGCGTTGCTGACACTAACGAGATTAGTGTCAGACACACCGCTTACAACCTCTCGAGCTGTATTGTTTTCATGCCATTGTTTGATGGTACTTAGTCATTTTAGCTGACTTTAATGCTGGCTATGAATAACACTCGCTTACGGTGAAGCAACACATCCTTCATGAGGAAACCTGCATAGAAAACCTAACCAATTTTCCAAAGACATGTGAAATCTGCCAACCGCACTTGGCCAGCGTAGATTATGGCCTGAATCCGCCACGTATTAAGAAGAAGCTTTTATTAAGAAGAGGCCCAGGAGTGGTAAGCAATATTCAATTTATAACTTTATATAATTGTAAAAGGTAGCTACCGTGCCGATAGATTTAAATGGCAATCGTAGTTTGAAACATTTTGGACTCCAAGACAATTTACCAAGATTCTCGACGCACGACATTATATACGAGTATATTAGTGATCTAAGATCTTTCCATTGCTACTACAGTTCTTTTGGTGTCGATGCGAATACATTTCAAATTGTCTCAAACTATACTTATCTACAGTTTAGATTTTTTTAAACCATGAAACGTACCACATTTATTATACTGATCTACAACTGTTCGTGTAAACGAGGCCAAAACTCACGTAATTTTCGAACTACTGGAAATTCTCTTAAGCGGTTTGTTGAGCTTGCAGTTCGCTTCGAGAGGCTTTCCTTACTTTAAGCCGTGCCGTACTAATGTCCCTGGTATTTCAACTTGCACAGGGTTGCAATTAATACCTTGGAACTAGATTCGAGGCTTACCAGTGATAGTGTATTTCATTGCGTGTGTATTCCCCGATTAAGGGTGCTCGTCTACTCGAGTCCGGCAGGTTTGGTGAGCTAACTTTCAAGCAATAGGATCGCTTTATTTTAATGAGCTGTGAAAAACCAAGCACTCGTATTGTTGGAAAGCTAGCCAAGTCAACCCGCCCTTTTTATCGTGGGGACATCCTCATGGATACCTGCACGCCCCGGGGAGACGTGCGGGTTATGCCGGACTCCTACCGGCTAAAATCCCACGTGGACTTACTCCCGCCTTGCGATAGGGTCACAGGCAAGCTTTCGCACACATCTGTGACCCTATCAGCGGTTGCCCGCGCGAACGGACACATCCTCCTCACGGTGGCGTGGGCCACACCACCCAGTCAACCCGCCTGACCCAAGTGGACAGACATCCGCTGGCATTTTATAATCTTTATTAAATATTAAATTCTGGTGCGCGTGTGTTCGAATTCTCTTCTTCCTAAACGGCTTGATCGATATTAATGTTTTTTACATAAGGGTCACCTGTATGGTTCTTAGCTATAGTTGGACGCAGTAGGTGGCGCGGTTGTCGACATCCCGTAAGCTAGCGAAGCAGCGGGGAAAAGCTTGTAGATTTCACGAATAAGAATGACTGCGTCAGTAAAGGATGCTTTCTTGATGACGATACGATTACGTCACAATTTTGACACCTATTACGTAGACGTAACGTCTTAAATCATTAAACGATTGCTCGGACGGCCTCCATTTTAGTTATCCAAAGAGGACGGTTACATTTTTGTATTGTATTGTTATTAATTGCGTTTGTTACTTGACACTGGCGAAATACCTATTAACTTGGGTGGGCCATATTTTTTAAAAAAGAAGAAGAATATTGCTCTGGCCCCTGTTCGGTGTGATCTGGACGAACCAAACGACTACGGTCTATATCACATAAGAAGTCCGACGAAAAATACGGAATTAAATTGTACATAGTGTAAATCCGGGTAGTGTCCCACATCTACAGGACTTCATATGTGAAATAGACTGAAGATAGAGGTTCTATTACCCTTACAAAATAAACATAGCATTGTATGTATCATGGGTTGTGTGCTGGAGTATAGCGACAGGCGCAGGATTTCATTTGATTGATGGCTGTCCGACGTCCGAGTAATATATTGCTTGTCATATTTGGAATCAATACTTCGTGAAATTTGTATTTGGGTTTTGTTTGTATTTGTAAATTGTACCTACTTACATCCTCTAGTGGACAAACAAAACATCCAAGATACTTATTGGTCCCTAGTACCTAAACCGAAATAAAAGTGAATACCTAATTCCTTAAGACAAGCTGTTAAGCATTTTCAGTTAAAACAGTCTCGTTGTTATTACAAAAATAACGTTAAAATACGTGATGAAAGTGTGTCTTGTATTGACAAGAATGATTCTTAAGACTCTTATGTCATTGTATAGATACAATGACATAAGAGTTGACTAAATAAATTTATGATTGGTATGGTATTTATATTTGCATCACAAATAGAATAGTACCACCGTCCTATGTAAACTGAGTAGATAAGTTCAATTTATACCGGTAATCCCAACGGAGAGTGAGTATAGAGTATGTTTTGTTAGACTGTACTTTAGGTAGAGACTGACGAAACTATTGTGCCTTCTCAGTAGGAGAGGGGGTTAAACGTAAAACATTTCTTCGCTACATATGGAACATGACACTTCAAAATATACCTAAAAACCCTTGTAATAAATCCTACACCATATTGATTTTAAATTGATTGAACTCTACAACTCGCGTCAAATCCTATCAAGGACTTCCACTCTCTTGGATATACGCTCATATAGGTAGAGCATTCTCAAGAGTATTACCCTAATTTAACGTCTGCAAATCCCTTTACTCTATGAAACCACATGTCGTACCGTAGCGAGCGAGGTAAATAATTTTAATCGACAATACTATGTCATGAGTACCTACTACCAGATGTTCCATGTATTTTTACTTATTTTCTCCTCCCGCAAAACGTCGCCGGTATAAAATGTGATCCCTGGGTGATCGAAACTCTAGTCCGGTTTCGTTCCCGTCTATATTAAGAACGCCTTCGTCTGGCCTCGCATCATGCGCCCGCGCACGCAGTACGCCCGCCTTATAACCAAACGTAGTACATATTATATTTTCCCAACGACTTTTCACTATATTACGTGAAAATTGATGTGATTTACAAAGTGAAAAGATTATTTCGGACATGTTTTTCTGAAATAAAATGGTAAGTTTGTGTGGGTATAAAAATAGATGGACTTGAAATTATTTGAATGGTGTTAGTTAATATAAATGGTCGCGTAATCGGTTCTACATTAGTTTAATTGAGTTCTAATTGGCTGCGGTGTTAATGTTTCAGTCTGTGAAGTGAGGATAGTGGATATATAGCGAGTGATAAACGCCGGGACAAGAGGTCGTCATCATGAAGTTCACTATTGACGTTTTGGGCATATTCCTGAAAGTTGTTGTTAAGGTAATATTACTGAAGGATACTTGTCATTATTTTTGTATTAACATGCTATAGAATGCTATTGATACCCTCTATGGAAATTATAACCTCTTTTAAATTCTTTAACACTGTCCATTTTACTATGCAATTTAATTATTTTAAGTGTGCACCCGCTGTTTTAAAAAGTTTATCAAAGCGGATGCAATGCGGTACCTAAATTTTATATTTTACCCCTACCCCCTCCACCTTAGTAGAAAATAAATGCCTAATAAATATCGCCAGACTAACATACCAACTGTATGGTCTAAAACTAAGCAACGCTTGTACCATGTGTACCATGCAAGGGACTGAAATTTTAATCCAAACAGTATACCTAGTTCAGTAGTACATATTACTAAACGCCAACCCTTATTCTGAAATGCTAAACCTAAATCGATTAAAATTTATAATATGTTAATGAATTTCTAGAACGCTTATTAACACGTTTGTAAACTATATACCAACTAAATTGTATCATGATAAGACAAGTAATATATAGGTGTATAATACTTGTCTAGGAATAAGTTTTAAAAAGTACTTAGTTAAAAATATTTCAACCCAAATCCATGCCCAGACGACCGTAGTTGGCGACGTATATACATTTCCGTATATACATTTCCATTATGGAACACTGTACAGTATGCATACTAAGTAGGTACCGTCGGCCACACCAGTCAATTGAAATCCGTTGAACTATAACTTAAGGACTTGTCACACTTGAACGCAACGATTCGCTGCAAAAGATTTACATTTTTATGAAGGTGCGTAAATGTTTTGGCATCGATTCAGTTTCCGTGTCAATCTGTGAAAGTGTATTACGCAAGGAATAGTTTTAATGCAATTGATGACGAGATCGAGCAGTAAAAAGTGGAGATAACAATAATTGTGAATCGCCGTAGTTTGAGGCGATTTTTATGAATTAAAAAAGTTATTTTTTTACCTATACATACTACGGCTAGTAAGAAGCGACACGAAATGGTAATCTTGTTAGATTTTAAGTCAGTCACGGTAGGGCTCTCCAACAACAGTTTGCTATTTTATAAATTCATGGTTCATTCTGTGTCGGAAATCTAAGTTAATTAAAAATAAATGGAGGCGAAACGCTAAAAACAACAAATTTAATATAAATTGTCGTTGGCCGTAAGCAACAAGCTAAGTGTTTTCGCAGACTCGAACGTAATATGAGTTTCTGATATTAGAAATAGCTAAAATACTAGCCGTCAAATCATTGGGATAATTCTATTAGTATACAAACTAAACTTGTCTAAACTAATTGTACTACCTTCTTTGCCTTGAGAAAACAAAAATTTCCTAGTAACAGAATTAGCGTCATACTTGAAATATTAAAAAGTAAGTTTAGTGAAGTGATGCGAGTAAGTTAACAAATGTAAGTAGATACTATCGAGTGTGACAATTCCCTAACACAAAGTACACAGCTACGCATTTCAATCAGGAAATATTCATTAGATTCGCTCCGATGAACCACAGTTCAGGGCAACGATAATAGAATAGGTAGTCTGGTAGATTCGTGCTTAAGTGGCCATATTGTGCTTATGACTCTTTTAAGTTAAGTATCGACAGCCTGCGATAGTTAGATCGAGACCTTGCCTATAATAATGTTGCCTAGATATTTCGTGATAGAGGCAGTTTTTTATGATAGATTCAAGTATAATAATATAGGTATTACAGTGAATAGGTTTGTAATTAGGACCGAAAGCAATAAAGATAAGAAATTATAACCCTTAGGACATAAACGTTCTAGAATGGCGAACAGGATCGGAAAGATGTTGGGCAACACCATGGTAAATCGTAGGAAGCCGATAGGTGCAAGCCACGGGAACCGGCCTATGTCCAGCAGTGGACATCCACCGGCTGATAGATAGTCATAAAGTGATAAGAAGCCACAATACCAGACCTTTTTTATGGGTCTAGTTCCGCAACACACTCCCACCTCCTGAAAACCAGGATCGACAATGCCAATGATGACGTCGAGGTTAACCCTCAACGAGTCTCGGGGAAAAGTTTAATTGTCTTGGAACCCCTACGAATTTAATCGAAAGAAAGAATAGCAGGAGTTGGAAGAAAATTATCCAATTCCCTCCATTGCATAGCGGGGACAGATAGGTATAACGGTAAGGGAAAACTCAAACTCAAAATTGTATAATAGATGGAATCTACCACCGGTTCGGACCGCTGCTTCCACTGAGAAGATCTGTTAAGAAACTCAATAGTTACTATTTTCAATTAATAAAATATGGTGTACATTCTCAGGAACAGGAACACAATATGAGCAGGCAACGCTTTTGTCGCAAAACTATTAATAGTCCCTACCTAATGAAATCTCACTCAGATTTAGGTCAGATTTAGGCTAGGATTCAGGCATTTATAAACAAGAAAAAAACACGAATTGAGAACCTCCTCCTTTTGAAGTCGGTTAAAATAAAAAGTCCATTGGTGCATGTCCGCTACCGGGATTTGAATCCACGACTCGCTCCCCATAAGCTGGAGCTATTACCACTGAGCTACCATGACCCTTTCCCGACACTAATCGTAATAAGAGGTAACAGTTCACCACAAACTGGCATCATGTATGATTTCTCACGACGTCCATATTATGTTCTCTCCACATAGAAATATGAACAATATCCCTAACTGAAGCTACTGTACCTGCCAGTCTTCATTTAGCATCGCGTGGGAGTTGTTTGGCTTCGAGCGTTTTGTTTTGCGAGTCTATGTTTGAGATAATATAAAATGAATGACGTTGCTGTTACTAGGTTGTTTAGATATTATTGGGGTAAGTAGAGGCAATAGCTATTATTGTAGCTGAATTCATTCATACAAAATTTTAATTAAAGCTACATGTACTTATGTCACAGAACACGGTATAAAAATTTCGTCGCCATCATGTGAATAACCATTAACTAGGCATTTCAATGAAACCATATTGGAGTAATGTTTTAATATTCTGCTGATCTAGTCTCGTTTAATTTACAAATCAATCTCAAGTCTAACAGTGATCTTGGAAATGCCATCCCAACGTCATCTAAATATATACAACTCAAAGGTGACTGACTGACTGACTGACATAGTGATCTATCAACGCATAGCCCAAACCACTGGACGGATCGAGCTGAAATTTGGCATGCAGGTAAATGTTATGACGTAGGCATCCGCTAAGAAAGGATTTTGATTAATTCTACCCCCGAGGGGATAAAATAGGGGATGAAAGTTTGTATGAAACTTTGTCAATTAAATTCCACGCGGACGAAGTCGCGGGCACAGCTAGTCTCAGTATAAAATTACATGTCAAACGCGTCCTTAAGATCGCTGTCAGAATTGAGATCGATTTATTTATAGGGCCATACAATCATAGGTAGGCACACCCATCGAACAAAAAAGAAAACAAAAGAACATCGAATGTTTTTCATGTCTGCATTCGACATCCGAAATGTTAATATAAGAAACATTTTAAAGTCAGCAAACGCGTCCCTACGACCCGCCTATGTAAAACACCGTATCCAATAGATGCAATACCAATGCAATACCGTGCAATACCGATGGCTCGTACGTCGCCGAATGGACTTGGAATTGGGAGGGGAAGGGGCTTCCGGCTGTTTCACTTATCGTACGAAACGGAGCTATTACAGCTACATTTCGCCGATCTTCTGTGAGTAAACATTAATTTTATAAGAACACGCAGAAATTGCGTAGGTACGTACCATTCTAGGCGTTCGCACACCGCACATTCTCAAGCCGTCGTGGTTCAAATTTTACAGTTCGCTGAGAGCGTATGTTTTCGGTTAGTACCGGGTTCAGATATACGTGTTATTTGTGTTGCCCGCTCGCACAAGGAATTCGCAGAGATCCCCGAGGAGCGGGAGTTTGTTTATTTAAGTTTTCCACTTTGGAAGATTTGAGAAATGTTTCGCAATTCCTGGGAGCGTAGTTCGCGTCTTGTTTCTAGTTTTTCACTTAGGTTAAATTAAAATAAAGTGGCGGATTAGAAATAGGGTGTTCTGTTTGGAGTGTCGACCCCTGGGAGATGAAATAATAAAGTATATTGCTTGTCTAAAAGTTTTAAGGCGGTCTACTCTGAGTTAATAAAAATAAAAAATTATCGCCAGACTGACACACCAAATGTATGGTCCCAAACTAAGCAACTCGTGTACTATGGGTAGGTACAATGGCAAATTACAAAAAGGGATTTCCGAAATTTGCCCCGGCGGATATCGAACCTGTAACCATCATATGCAGTGAGCCGAGCGGCTTACGCTCGAACCACTGCGCTAAGCGGTCGTCAATATAATAAATTACTAATTATTTTAAAAAAGTTTGTTATTATGTAGGTATTTAAATATTGAATAATGAATGACGATGAATGTCAAGGTGAACTTCAGGCTCTCCTGTGCAGTGACTCTTCTCTACACGCAAATTACTCTATCTATCTTAACTTTCAGATAAACAAAGTTACGTTCGCACCTCTAGTAGTATCAACACTATTCATACTACTGACCTCGCTGCTGGCCCACTGCGCGAGGCGCCTCGTGCAGAAGTCTATCAAGGAGCCGTTCGTGAGGCTACTGTTCGAAGAAGCGATAGCCGCGGCTGAGCTATGTGGATGCTGCTTTGAGCTTATTGTTGGTGAGATTACATTTTAAATAATTAGTACAAAGATGCCGTGATACCTGCCATAAACTTTGCCTACAATTCAATTATTTTTAAGAACCAAAAAAGCGTATTATTATGAGTTGTGAGTTTCGTGAAATGATAGCGAAATTTTCGCTGTATTCGGTTTCATACAAATGTGGTGTCTGTGTCACACGGCAACGCAAAATGAGTTATTTAAATTACGCGGATCATTTTACGCGACTCACTACTCCCAAAAGTACGCTTGTTTAGCTTCAACTAAGCCCGTATTTACAATAATTTATATGAGATGTCATAGTGCGCGTGAGCGTACATCGAATTGAGAAATGTCACGTTCTATTTAATTATGCATTGTTCCCTATTACTTATACGGAACAATGCATAATTAAATAGAACGTTTACGTTTATAAGAACTTATAACGAACTTGCAAGAACTTTGTATGTAAACTTTTGTACTGGAAATAAATTCTTATTATTAGTATTATATTAGTGTTGATCCTTTACTTAGACAAGTATTGTTTGTACAGCCGTAGGTTTGTGTCGTTCAATTAAATATATAATCTATTAGACAGCGGGTAGTTTTAACTTTCATTATGTAAGCACAGTAAAATAAATAGCTTACTTACATGTTTCCAGTTGCGGATAACTTCGGCGTGGCGACGTATGCGATATTCCTGTTTGCGCTGACGATCTGGTGGTCACTGAACTGGGGAGACGCCACCGCCTGCCCCTACACACACATTGAGGATATCATTGAAGGTAGAACCACTTGACATGTCACAACCCAAAATTAGGGTTGCCTACCTTCAAAAATACAAGCAATGTAAAATCTATATATGAGATGACAGTGAGAGCCGAGTTAGAAAAAAACATAAAAACTACCCAATTTAGAACTCCCAAGACCTAGGGTTGCTATCGTAGAAATAAAATAGGTAGGTTATATAATTTCATTATTTTGTTGTTACTCGTAGTTACTTGATTGATACGGTTTCACAGGATATGGACAGACTAAAAATAGGTACATATAAATAAATCTATCTCAAGCCTGAAAGCGATCTTGAATACGCCTATGACAAGTAATTTTGTACTAGGTAGTAAGACAAAAGAATGACATTTCCAAGTTCGCTCTCATACTTGTGACCGAATTATTAATTACAGTCGTAAGTAATATAAGTGTAAATTTTGAATGTTGCTATTTTGCTATGCAATAAATAATGCAAAAAATACTGTTAAAAGTCTACTTAAATTCACATAATAATAATGTCGTTCTCAAATATAAAAAACTAGGAGTAAGAACAAACTTCGAGGCAGACACCTCATTGGTTAGATCAGTAAAAGTTTTTACGGGTTGCGATGAAGTCTCGTCAACTCCTAATTAGCAAGTAAAAGTTAACGTACTTTTTAATATACCGCTTTCCGTACTTTTCTTACTTCCCTTTATAGATAAAACGAAAGTTTTGCATTGAAATATTAATAAAAAGTATCGCATATAAAACAAGGTTCCCTCTTTTATAATTAATAGGTACTATAGGTACTGAGCCTTCAAAAGTTATTAAAGTCCAATATTCCTTAACTAATTCAATAAATAACTAATGATCTATAAAATGATACAAACTAATAATATAATGTAACTTTAAAATCTGTAAACGGGAATGTTGTAAACGGAATCAAACACTTCATCAATTAAATAAAATCCACCTTGGAATCAGTTCATAAACTTTAGACTAGGAAAAACCTGAAAAATGTTAAACTTAAAATACCTTTCTTTGTATCATACATTAGTATTCGGGGCTTAACAATAGTTAGGTGAACAACTACATCCTTTGAGAATGCAGCAATATGGCAGTAGTAATTGTGGAGTGGTCGAACTCCACTTTGACACATAAGGTGTACAGGGTCAAACCATGGGTCGCAATAAAATCCTGGAATTTTTCATGATGGGTTTCATGTGTCATTGTCACTTGCTGAACGACACACTGCAGAGCACCTCATCCTACTTATAAATCTTGTAATAATCATGTCATCTATATAATGTATTTTTTTCTGATTTATAGGCAAAGGTGACATTCGCAAGGCTTTCCTAAAGACCTGGGCTGAGATGCTAGGTGGTTTTGTCGTGTTCAAGTATGTCCAGATGTATTGGGCCCTCGAGATATCCGACACGCACAAGGACAGGGCATTCGAGGACTGTAAGGCCGATTTGCAAGTAAGTGATGGTTATTTTGTCAGTTGTAAAGTGAATTTATTATACATCCGCGTAGTATTTTAACTTAGCAAAAATTTCAGGATTATCGGGTTAAAAAGTATCCTATATGTTAATCCCGGTTATAATCTATCTGTGTTCCAAATTTCATCCAAATCCGTTCAGTAGTTTTTTGCGTGAAGGAGTAACAAACATACTTACATCCACACTCACAAACTTTCGCATTTATAATATTATATAGTAGGATTTTATATAGCCTCTGCTAAGAATTACGTGATCTAACAGTACTTATTAAAATACTAGCTAATAAATATCATGCACCAGAGAGTATGGCCTATTGACTATTAATAGTTATGCATGAATCAAGCTTGGCACTTCTTAATTAAAATAAAAAGGTAATTAAGACAGGCAGAAGAGCAGTGATAGCCGAATGGTTAAGCACGCGTCTTGCAGGCTACCAGGTCTCGGGTTCAAACCCCGGCTCGAACCTCTGGATTTTTCGTAATCTATGTGCGAATCATAATTTCTATATGATTATCAATTGCTTACGGTGAAGGAAAACATCGTGATGAAACCTGCATGTCTTAGAAGAATTAACCAATTTTCGAAAGACATGTGAAATCCGCCAACCCGCACTGGGCCAGCGTGGTGGATTATGGCCTGAATCCCCCTCGTTTTGAGGGGAGGCCCGTGCCCAGGAGTGCGACGTCAAAAGGGCTAAAATTATTAATTGTTAATTAAGTCAGAGCAATACAAAAACCCCAGCCAAGCAATTGTTTTCAAGTTACTGTGTGTACTCCCTATTTTGTATTTTCGCCCAAAAAATATGTACTCGCTTTACCCAAATAGAGCTTTCTTGGGTCAACTTCTGATTGATTTCCGATAACTCTGTTTGTAGGGCCTAATAATGCATGCTGTCATAATGTTTTATGATTAATGTGTTTGTTTTTGGGTGTGACGCTATTAATATAATAACTAAGCTTATTTAAGGCAACCTGCGCGAAGGTTAAATTAAACGCAGTAGCAGATAATTTATTACAGGTAATTTAATTGAGCACCCATTTGCTTTAAGCTTTCAAAGGATCTAATAAACTTGTTATCTTTACATTTAATATAGTTTCTAAAATTCAATATTTCAAATCCCAGATCGTGACTTACAATCAGCAGAATAATTTAATCGTTAAAACAAAATATAAACCATGCTCAAATATGAATGATGCAATGTCGCTTGTGTTGCGTTAGTAGATTCTTAACTAATTAAATCAGGTTGCTCTTATATGATTAGCTTTTTGCGTTCTGTGCACCCAAAAACAAGTCACAAGAATTTTAATGTCGACTTGACAACGAGGTGCTATATTATTCTGTCCTCTCCAGACAGGTCTGCGTTTTAATAAGCGTCAGTACTAGAGTTCGTTAGGGCACAATGATCTAAAGGGAACTTAGTGTTCCTATCAAAGTTACAATACACATCACCTTTATCTCAAAGTTTATAAGACCTATATTATTTTTTCAGGTGCCAATGATATACGGTGCGATAGTGGAGGGTATCGCCACTTGCCTCTGCCGCTTAGCCTCCAAGTCTCTAGGTGATCTGAACCCTCGTTTCGCGACAGCT
Organism: Notodonta ziczac; assembly: GCA_918843915.1. Classification (NCBI taxonomy): domain Eukaryota; kingdom Metazoa; phylum Arthropoda; class Insecta; order Lepidoptera; family Notodontidae; genus Notodonta; species Notodonta ziczac. The sequence goes on from OU974053.1 coordinate 1,745,450, forward strand.
ATTGACTCCTTCATCGGCACATCATTGGTCGTTGCTGGTGAGTTAAATTAGAGTAATTTATTTAGATACACACTGACACACAGTTTTTTAACACGTCTTTCACACTCATCTAACATTTTGTGGAATTAAACATACACTGTTAGCAAGACTTTATTAGCAAACATATCAGATTTTAGATGATTATATTTTTAGTAACATAATGATGTTGCATTTCTTTGAAATCTTAACTATTTTGCAACAACACTTTTCAAATACTACATTTGTCTAAATTCTAGCATTTGAGGATACTATAACAAACAATACCTACTCGTATATATAAAAAATATGCGTACAAATTGTGTGTATGATTGGCTGTTTCAAAATCGACCCCGTTACTCTACCATAGCTTTGAATTTCCCATGCTTCACTACCAACCGTCGCCATTCACATACTCACGCGCCGGTGTCACTGTTCCAGGGGTCCTCACTAGGCACACGGTATTCGTCTACCGATATCAGGACAATAGTGCCAATGCGGACCTAAGCGTGTCCATCTTTTGCAAAGTACATTTAGGAAAAGGTACCTACATAATTGAGTAACTAAATGTCCTTGAACATCATCTGCATGACCCGTATTCTGTACATTCTTCATTACCATCACCGTATCATGAACAAACTCATCAACTCATTCATTTATCGTCGCAAATATAAATACGTAATCAATACGTAATATTATTTCGTTATTATACGTGTAATAAGTATATATAGTAATGTTTCAGTAGTTAACTACTTATTTTTTCTTTTCACGAGAGTAGGACTTAATATAGAGAGACCGACACTTTAAGATATATTTTCAGTCAAGGGTAAAAACAATCCAAACTCCAATGTAGATTCAAAAGGATTTTAGTATAGGATCTTTCTGATCTCATCATTTTGTTAATCATCATCTTTTTGGGATTAATAATTTCAATAAAATCTCTTTTCAGCTTTTGACTACTCTGGCGGTTATTTCAACCCTGTCCTGGCGACGTCACTCAAGGCTGGCTGCGAAGGCCACACGCTGCTCGAACACGCCGTCGTCTACTGGATCGGCGCTTGTGCAGGTTCCATCCTGTCAACCTTTCTTTACAAACTGCCGGTCATCCAGAAATTCGTCAGAGGACCCACCGTAGTTAACGGCGATAGCATTTGGGCGGAGAAGGAAGACTAGAAGAGTTATACGAATTAGTTTGGGAGTAACACTGCTGGAACTGAGTCTCAAGTAATTTGGCAGGCCAACACTGTAAGCCAACTCGCTTTTACTTTCGCTATTCCTATAGGACTGAAGAGTGGCAGCGGTAGTGGTGGTATAGATCCAACATTTAAAGGCAGTTTCTTAATAGTATTGCTCATTTGCTGTAAGGTTTCACCTCAGCCATCACCAACACAGATTTTTCCATACTTTTTACAACCCTCGAATACCTTCAATATGCAGAGAAATATCATTGTCATCAATGGCATGTCAAAAACATTCTTAAGATTGCTCTCAGACTTGAGATTGATTCATTAATACGACTCTGAGAGAGCGATATAAAACATCAAAACAGTTCAGCGTGAAAAAGTATTCTATCACGGAGTATAAATTTAACTCTGCTACTATATACAGAGGGTCATAAATCCTCGCCTACATTAGGATCCGAATTCTTTGACCCAATTGAAATTTCTTACACGTCCCAGCAAAGTTGGTCCCAACAGTTCCCCCTTTTCTAATTTAAGTTTTAATATTATTTCTCTCTATTCCATTTTTACGCCTACCAAACTTTTCTCTAGAAAAGTTGACGTAAAAATAAACGATTATTATAATATGAATGATAATCAAGTGATACCAATAATCTAGTCATTGTTTTGGGATTATTCTGTTAATTAGTGTACCTACGGCAACGCTTTTAATTGTTATTGGTAAAACGATTGTCTCTTATTGGAGAATGGCCGTCTTAATAGCAAAGTAAACTATCTCGTTAACATAATGGTATTGCTACGTAACAATAAGTAATAAATTCCTCCCTTTTATTCAAGTTAAACAAGAACTATAGGCATGTTACCGGTATAAACCTAATTAATTGCTTGCGTAGTTAATAAATCTTAATTAATATTTGTTGTCAAATTCTTTGTAACTGCAACCATGCTGTAGGTAATTTACTAGCTCATAATGAACTCGCTCGAAGGTTGTAGTACCCTCTCACGGAAGGTAAGTAGTTATTATAGAAGTCCAACCGTGTGAAGAAGTCGGCAACGTGTGAGCCATGTCATTGCAAGCATCTTAAGCCTAATACGGTACGTAACTGCTTGACTTCGGGCGGGTTATGACGCGCTTGTGCTTGTGTACCGACTTGTTTATTTATAAAATGTGACACATTTAACCTTTATCGATGTCTTGCTCATATGTTATGACCACGACAAGAATGGCTGTACTGTTGGGTAGTTAACAGAATCAGCCAATAGTCAGCAGAATCTGCAAATTTCATTTCTGATTCAGTTCACAATATTGACGTCAGCATTATCGTTTTGTCTATCGAATGGTGTCAATTGATTGCATCAGCACCCTGAGGAGATGGGGCCTCGGTAACGAACTTCATTTGAAGTTAGATTATTTATAAAATATTCATTGTTAACCTGTTCGTTGTTGTGTTTAAGTATGTCTCCCGAAAATATAATAAGTGCTACGTACTCCTGTTGTAAATAAAAAGTTTAATTTATTACGTTTGTGTTTTAATTAAATATTTGTTACCTATAAGTACGTAAGTACCTATTCTATATCTCTACTCAAAGGTGACTGACTGACTGACATAGTGATCTATCAACGCACAGCCCAAGGGAATAAAATAGGGGATGAAACTTTGTATGAAACTTTGACAATTTTCTTGTTGTATATAATAATACTTCTTAACGCGAGCGAAGCCGCGGGCAAAAGCTAGTTTTATATATTAGTCAAGCACCCAATTTTCCACTCTCTCTCACATATAACTCAGTATTCATGTGTAGTACAACGGTCACGATTTATGCCGCGCCTCGGAGGGCGCGACGCGAGCGCCCCCTGGAGACTCCAACAGCTAATACACTTGTAATACGAGTCTCTCTCCAGGGTAGTGACATACTTATTGAAAATATAACTAGGTAAGATGCGTAAGGTTTAACCTTGGAGAGGCTCATTTTACGCGTTCCATATTCATACCACGAAAACTCATCACATCCAGTCTAAATTATGTTAGCAGCAGTCTTAAGTCTTTGAGTGGAATAAGTCCACCCAAAAATATTTAGTAGGTACCTACTGATGTTGTGGATAAATCCTTGAGAACGGAAACATCAAAGCTGATGCATAACATTCAAGACAAAATAAGAGGATGAAATCTATAAAAATGAATCTCTATTTCATTGGTCAACTAATCACGCGTGAACGGATGGATCGATTTTGCTACTTAATTATTTTTCTGTTGTGTTTATTATTGTCAGGAGAAGGTTCTTATGAAAGAAAAAACATAAAGAAAGTTGAGCGGAACAATTCGAATTCAATATTTAAAGACAACATTTGACGGGTCAGATAGTAAATTTATATAATTGGTATTTCACAGCATAGGCAATATCGTTTTCAAATTACGACTTAATTCTCACATCATTAAGTACTTCTCACGTTATTACTGTATCACGAAGATGACAAGGAAGGCAATCCAGTTAATTTAAGGTACTAACTAAATCTGAACCTTGATTACTTTATGTTAGGGGAGGAATTGCAAACACCTGGAATAAAAGTAGGTATCTCACGTAGCTATCTGAGTACAAAAAGTACGATATAGATTTTATCATAATTTAAAAAACATTATTTTTGTTACTGGCTGGGTACATCATTTCACCGATTTTATAAAAAAAACTAGCTGAGCCCGCGACTTCGTCCGCGTGGAATTTAACTTAACAAAAAAGCCCGCTCCCGCGTTCTGAGCCCGCGCGACAGGACCATTTTTTTTTTGTTTTTCTAAAATGAAAGTAGCCTAAGTTACTGCTTATAATATCAGCTATCTACCAGTGAAAGTCCCATAAAAATCGGTCCAGCCGTTTCGGAGATTACCCGGAACAAACATCCAGACAGACAGACAGACAAAAAAAATTTAATCGTGTTTTTGCTATAGGTGTCGTATGTACTTTCATATGCATTTAGTGAAAAGGTGTTATTTTTATATTACAAACAGATACTCCAATTTTATTTATTTGTATAGATAAAAGCATTTTAGAAACAGACTAGCGAAGGTAACTTTTTAATTAACCGTCTCGACATCAGTGGAATTGAATGAGGTGAAGTTTTCATTACAATCTACAGCGAACCCAGTGTTTGGATTACATTTGATTATTTCATTAGTGCTGATTGGATTCTGAATTTGAAAATGAAAACCTGACTTTGAAAGTTACAGTTAAACGTGAACGTGCTTAATTTTGGTCGTCTATATGGTCTTTAAGCCACTGGCGATGTTTACAGGTTCGACTCCGTTCGAGGTAAAATTTTAACGAAGTCTATTCGAGCTTAAAGCTTAGTAGTTACGTCGTTAAAATATTTGGATCAATCCCCTTGTAATGTAACTACAATTCCTCATTTGCACTGGCGAGACATTTACACCGAGTTGTGTTGCCCCTATTTTTATCCGCACAAAAAAGAGACAGCAATATAAATTGGTGTAAATGTTTCGTCAACAAGGACATCCACACGGCGGCGCCACATTGGAATGGGTGACCATTGACACTAAATCGTGTAGGTACCATTAAGGAATATGGATGTATGTTTCGTAAGTAGAAGTAGTAGTGTAAGTAATAATGATACTGTACTAGTACACTCACAGAACACTGACAGAAGTGAAGTGACAGTTAACGTCACGAGCAGATTTTTTTTGTTCTCTTTCCCATGTCCAGATATTGACGTCTAAGACTGTCGTCATCCGGAGCGACACCAAGCATTTGCCTCGCGCAGCTGGCGGTTCAATATTGATAAATATTATTACGTGAAGGAAAAACTTTCAACCGCTTAATACGAAAATTGCGCGGACGGAGGAGTAAGAAATTTGGAACACTTATAGTTTATATAGAGAAGGAGTGCAGAATGCAATTTTTTTTTATATTATAATACTTAGAAATACATTAAAATTAATAAATAAAACATTACACACACTACCATGAATTGACACACACGAATTTGTTACCTCCACACCGACTGATTGTCTGACTGACAAACGGTAACAGTTTTAGGAGGGCGGGACTTCTATCGCGGGAATAGTGCTGGGTCCTGATTTGGTACCTACCTGGCTATGCTGGGCTAAATCCAATAAGGAGGGAGGCAGAACTGCAAGGGTCAGGTCAATGTCAAGCGTGTACATTACCGGCACGATAGAGGCGGGCGCGTCCCTCGTATGGTATGGCTGGATCCTCAGGTTCTTCAGCACAGGCACAACACTGGAGCGGTCCCAATGGGTTTAGAGTTCACACAACACAAATACACAGAAGATTAGGTAGATTTCACCCGATTAGGAATTTTTGGCACAGGAACACGCGCGAGAACGTCTATAGTCTATGCCACACGGAAGTCGGTCAGAACAGAGTCATGAAGGGGGGAAAAGGACGACAGCACAAAATATCACATTAATCGGGGGTAGGCAGATGACGGTAGACGGGACACATTTTAACTAGCTACCTACATACAAAATTCTAAAGTAAACAACTTCCATAGTGCATTCTGCGTGCCAGTATCAAATAGACATTGACAATAAAACCTTATGACGTTTAAAATTTAAATTAATTATGATCGATTGTCGACAGAGAGGTGTTAAAGATTGTCCTCCATTATAACGGGAATACTAGTATTGATAAATAAGTACCTATTATAAAATGATTTTAGATAGGTACCGTCGAAACTTCTATCGCCAAACTCAACATATCAACATCTTCGCAGTATTATTCCAAAATAGTTGTTAGCTTTGAAAACTGGAAACATTTAACATTCATTACCGCAACAGTGTAGCGAAGTAGAGTTGGGCTTCCGCTCGAGCGGGCTTCTGATGTTGATTCGGTTTTAATGTGTCCCATCCAACGTCGAGTAAGTAAGGTTCAAGTTATGTTGCCAAACTGTTCAACTGGTAAGTATTTTAAACTCTTGTCGTAGGTACCTAAGTACCTTCACAACAATTTACACGCGATTTTGAATAATGATTCGCACATAGATTTCGAAATATCCCGAGGTTCGAGCCGGGGTTTGAACCCGAGACCTGGTAGCCCGCAAGACGCGTGCTTAACCAATCGGCTATCTCTGGTATATATATATTTCTATATGATTATCACTTGCTTACGGTGAAGGAAAACATCGTGATGAAACCTGCATGTCTTAGAAGATTTAACAAATTTTCGAAAGATATGTGAAATCCGCCAACCCGCACTGGGCCAGCGTGGTGGATTATGGCCTGAATCCCCCTCGTGTTGTGGGGAGGCCCGTGCCCAGGAGTGGGACGTCAAAAGGGCTAAAATTATTTATTTATTTATTTAATAATATCGCCTGACTGACACACCAACTGAATAGTCCCAAACTAAGCAACGTTTGTACTATGGGCACCGTACAATATACTGGGGGCGGTCCCAGTGACACCCAGACTAGGGCAAATTACGAAAAGGCCATTTCCAAAATTTTACCTAGTGGGAATCGAACCCGCAACCACCATATGCAGTGAGCCGAGCGGCCTACGCTGAACCACTGCGCCAAGCGGTCGTCAATATGAAGAAAATCATCTTGCACATCTTTCGAAAGACTTGTGAAGTTTGCCAGTCCGTACTGGGACGAGTGTGGTGGACTATGGCTCGAGTCCTCACATTCCATTGGCTGCACTCACAGATATATATTTACATAGATAACGCAAATTTATGTACTCAGCGTGTCCGAAAACCCCGACCAAGCGTCAAGGTTGGTCGCCGATAACTTACAGTACTCGCGACTACAGATATAAAAATATGAGTATGAGCGAGATAATCACTCGAGAGAATCGTAGCGGGCGGAGGGGCATCGGCGTCTTTGAATCGGTTTGGATTTCCCGCCATCTGTGACGTCACACTAGGTGTTAAAAATTTGGCACGCTTGGTTTCAATACACATCGTGATACTTGCGTTATCTATGTTAATCGATATCTGTGGCTGCACTACAATCTACCGCTTCAGGTAATACAACCGTGCCAGTGTGGGCGTCCCAGGGAAATTATAAAAACGGAGATTTGATCATACCCCTAAGGTACTTAGATGATCGATTCACGAAAGGTGTTAAAATAACAACTTAGGTTAGGTTAGGAGACTTTTTTAAATCACTAATACAGATGATTTTGATCAAATCACTTAAGGGATTTCATGAAATCTCTGGATTTATTTAGGAAAATCATCCCCCATCTTCCGTCAATTGATCGTTTACCTAAGGTAGGTAAGGTACCTATTTGATCAAATCCCATTTTTACCATCTCCCTGCGGCATATGAACATGCGTATTAAAACGTCTCTGTATAACGTGTACATACTGCGCGGGTCGGTCGCCAGTTCGATTCCGATCGGGGTAAACATCGTAGCCGTGGTCTGGGCGTCAGTCAATATAGGATAACCCACATAGCCATAGTTTAAGGATTAATTAAAACTTTGCAACTATAATACAGTAGGTGTGTTAGTCTGTCTATATTTGTTTATAACTAGCAATAAAATAGGGCTTATTAAGACATGCTCAAACAATGTTTATTTAGCACTAGCTGAGCCCGCGACTTCGTCCGCGTGGAATTTTGATCCTTGCTTAGGGGATGTCTACGTCATAGTAGCTTTATGAATGCAAAGTCACAGCCCGATCCGTTTAAAATTGACAAAGTTTCATACAACCTTTCATCCCCTATTTTATCCCCTTGGGGGTAGAATTAATCAAAATCCTTTCTTAGCAGATGCCTACGTCACAACATCTACCTGCATGCCAAATTTCAGCCCGATCCGTCCAGTGGTTTGGGCTGTGCGTTGATAGATCACTATGTCAGTCAGTCATTCAGTCACCTTTGAGTTATATATATATATAGATTTCTTCTTTAAATATTCTTACTGTATCCCTAACAAAGATAAAGACAAAGTGGGTCTCAACAGGATTGTAGAAAACTTTACACATTACAATGTAAGTACCTACTTACCTATTCCATTTAATTTAATGTAATCTAGATTAAATCGTTACGCTTCAACTTTAACGCTATAACCACATTTATTATGACGATTAAAGTATCGTCTGGAAACTAGACAAAATCTACGCGGGTAGGTACTTACCTAGGTACATAACTATTTACACACATAATTGCTTGATATATATTTTTCATTTAGGTATTACATTATGTATGCTCAGGCGACACAGGCCCATAGACATAATCTGTTTATTTATTTAAGGAGAAGGCGCCTGTCTAGCCCGCGAAATTCTAAATTTTCGAGTATTTTTATAGTTTATCCAAAATCTGAAAACATTTAAGACAACATTTTGTGATTTGCGACAAACATAGTATGCAGTGCGTTTATTAGCACATTTATTTTACTCTAAATATTATCACGGTGGATATGATACTAGTAAATCACTAAATATACAAAATGTGCCAGATTATCTGGATAGCTGTCGTTCTTGAAATGTTTTAGAGTAAGTTAGATATATTAATAAATGCACTGCACACGGTCTTTGTCGCGAATTACAAAATGTGCCTTTTATTATTGTCAGATTTTGAAAAATTTCTAAAAAACCTGAAAAAATTTGAACTTTGCTGGCTAGATGGGCGCTTTAGCCTTAAGCCCTTTTATTATGGTTTTCTGTTTCATTTATTTTCTCACGTAGGTAAGTAATTTTTCTTATACTACATGCCACTGCCGTAAAAAAGCCTTCCATAGACATACAGGTACCTTATATACTAACAGATATTATTTGTTATATCCAATAAGCACCCAGAGATGCTCATACAAACCTATTGACGTACTTATAATTATAGTTTCCATCCTTAAAGTTCTGTGTTTCGGAGGGCACGTTAAACTGACGGTCCCGTTATTACAGTTATGAAGCCTGTGAAAGACGGTCTGAAAACTCCGACACCAGAGTGGGCCAATAGCTCAAACAAGCAAGCAAACAAGTTTCCGTACTTTGACCGACTTTCTAAAACAGAATCGTCCTACCATCACAAATTATTTTGGCGTAAACCTGAAGTTACCTTTACAGCACCTCTAGCCAAGTAGCTTCGTCTACAAGCGTTTCTACAAATCGCTACGCTTCATGTATGGAAATGACATAAGTCACGTGATCTACTTATCGACTTGTAATGTCATCTCCATACATTTAAGCGTAGCGTATTGTAGAAACGCTTGTAGACGAAGCCACTTGGCTAGGGGGCCAGGTTGAAACAAAAAGCGTATACTTTTTTTTCAAAACTTAATTTTGTAATTCTAAAACTATCAGCTTTGGAGGAAACTTGAAGAATAAAAGGTGTTATAGGAGCTGTTGGCAGATTTCACAAGTCTACAGTACTTCAACTGTCCGACAAAGCCGATAGTTTTTGATTTTTTCTGTTTCACCTAGTATACATACCTATATCGTGTTGCATAAAACATCTGATTACATTAAATTGAACACAAAGTCGTCCTCATTTCTTGAGATCACGCTAAAACATTTCCTTTCAATTGAAGCAACTTCACTTTAAGATCAGAAATGATAGCCGGCTAAACACTAATCCTTTTAGCTCTTATCTGCCTATGACCTCATTAGTAAGTGACACTGTCTTAAATTATGTACAGACATTCGTAACGTACTAGGACGTACTAATCAACAAGTTGTTTGTTAAACATAATAAGTAAATGATCTTTACATTTTTAAAACAAAGTCGTCAACTGACAGTTATCGCAGCGTATAGGTGCTTATAAGGGGGCGTCCATTAATTACGTGAGGCATTTTTGAAATTTGTTCGACCCCGTTCCCCCCTTGGTGAGTTTTCGTGAGATTTTCTTCAACTGCCTCCCCCCACCCCTAATCTCACGCGAGATTCTTCAAAATTTATGTTTTGGATTGAGAAAAAAAAATGGAAAATGGTTGACCCTCACTCAATGGTTTCGCGCAAGTTTACACCGCTTTCTGCTAGAAAAATAATTAAGTGACATTTGCCAAGACTCCCTGCTAACTGAGATTTGGAAAGATTTAGCATGAACCCTAGAACAGCTTACGCAATGAATACCCCTAATACCAAAGGTATTGCTTGCAAGTTTCTGACCTGAAGGGAAGTGCGACAGACGGAGGGAAAGAGAGAGGGTTTGAGCTTTCGGCTCTCACTATTCGTATGAAACGCAGCTAATAGATACTTAACGCCGATCTTCCGACCGGGGTGGGACTACCCCGGACGACCCAGTTCGTATACTTATACTACACTACAGCTACAGCTAGTCAATAGGCTTCCGTTTGGCTCTATAATCCTGTGAAGTAGGTACCAATCTCACAAACAACTCCTCCACATATACAAATAATAATGTCCTATGAATAAATACTGTAAGGACCATGTCTGCGCACTGGCCACTTTCGATATACCTAACCTTTTTAATTCTAGGGGCCTGTGCACACCACGTGTTTTAAACGCGCCGTCGACGCGCGTTTGTAGAGATACAGACGCGATACGCAGGCGAGTCAGACGCATCCTGTAGACCTTTGTAGGATAAAAACGCGCGTTTTAGAAACGTGCGTCGACGGCGCGTTTAAAACACGTGGTGTGTACAGGCCCTAAAGCCAGCTTAATAAAACAACATTTTACGAAGTTGCAAAGCAAAATAAAACACATTTTTATTATTGAAATTATCTTGCTATGCTTTGGTCTTGCCTTGTTTCTCTTTAATCATCAGCAAGTACTTGATTCGGTTCTCCAGGTAGTGAGGCGGGTACGTCACGATCTCTGTCTTAAAGACCCCAGGTCCTAACTCAACCATGGGGCGTTGCTCCACCCGACCTCTTCGGAACGTGTCTGATTGGCCTTCGGCAGCCATCTGACTGACCCACTGTTGAAGACATTCCATATGAGGAGACATGGGTATATTTACCATTTATTTTGAAAAACTTAACTGCCTATCGGGGGGGATTAGCTGAAGGTATCTACGCCCGTAACTGGAGACCATATTAAATTATGAATACAGGTAATATTCAGTTTGTAACTGACACTGTAAATGAAAGAGGTGAGAAAAATATAAAAATCGTATCAGGGTTAACCCCTATGCAGGGCCACGACTTACGATCTCATTTTATTGCTGTACATTACATAATTACCTGTTCAAAAAAGTCCTCATTTTCTTTTAAAGCCTGGTCGAGATCCATCGCTGCGTCGACTAAACCTTGGAGGAACGGCGGCATATCAAACTCCATGAACAGAAACTCGAGGGATTTTTCGCCCAATGTCAGAGGAATTATAATTGTGATGACGAATAAAATTCCTGAAATATGTTTAGTTAGTGGTCATTGACACGGTCAACCCCGCGCCGATAATATGAGGGAATATATTATATATATAGGTATATTATATATATAATGTCTATTATATTAATAAAGATGTCAAATAGGTCACAAGGTAATGAAGATTTCAGGATCATTAGAAAGATTTAAAGCCTGATAAGAACTTAGGACACGCTCAAATATAAGTACTTAGTTATGTACCTAGGAGAAATGACAGGGCGATCGCACTTAGGTATAAATTCCAGAATTAAAAATAAATGATGGAAATTTGTCTTGCACAGACGACAACACAGATATAGATTTACATATATCTGTGGACGACAACCATTTTTCTATTTATTTTCCGTACCAACCCATTAGACAAATCGTTGTCATCTATACTGTGTTAATGTAACAAAAGCGGTCATCAACATTATTGTGAAGATGACACCGTTGCTTAAAACATTTTTGACAAAATATAATGCTCGCTCTGTATAAAATATCGCCAGACTGACACACCAACTGTACCGTCCCAAACTAAGCAGCGCTTGTACTATGGGTACCGTACAATGGACAACTGATACCCAGACAAGGGTAAATTACGAAAAGGTAATTTCCGAAATTTACCCAAGCGGGAATCCAACCCGAAACCACCATGTGCAGTGAGCCGAGCGGCCTACGCTCGAACCACTGCGCCAAGCGGTCGTCAAAGTCGGCTCTTAGCACCCGGATGCACTAAAATGTATAGAGATGATCAGCATTGAATCAACCGAGTCATTGAGCGCATATATATTAATATAAATATCTATCCCGCACTACTGCATTGCAGAAGACATGCTAATAAACTTACTGTTCACCGTCATAGCCAAATACTTTCTAATTTAGATTTTGTACATAAAAAACTTCTTAGTGAATATAGTCAATATTGTGATCCAGAGTTATCTAAGTTATATTAGTGTCAGTGCGAGTACACACGACACTAATTGAACAGACCACGAAACTAATCAACAACACAGTTTATGTTTTTAATTAAACTCCACACAGTGTGGCCAATGGCTACGTCGTCTGCAGCAAATTAGTTTTCCAATTTTTCGATTTGCTGCCACGTATCTAATTTTGGGATGAAAATACTCCGGATCCAGTTGGAATTGTATGATTATAGGTAAAGCCACTGGTTCTTTATCTATCTACTATCTACCTAAGTATAGAAATCTATATTTATATAAGTAAATGAATCTCCATTTCCTTGGTCATCGCATCACGCGTAAACGGATATGGAACGATTTCGCTATTTCCTTTTAGTCGTGTTTATTATTGTCAGGAACAGGTTCTTATAAAATAATAAATTAAGAAGGCACGGAGATTATAAAACAAATCTAAGGGTTAGCAGAACAATTCGAATTCAATATTCAAAGTAAAGACAGGACAACACTGTGTCGGGTCAGCTAGTAAATAATAAATATCACTCACTCTGCTTACTTTGACTTTGAATCCTGCTTATTGGTTGTAGGTGATGAAAAATACTTAGGTAGGTAAGTAGATAAGGTTTTAAGTACGTTGCTTAATTTGTCAATTTAATTTAAATACTTAATAAAATGTATGCACACATTTTATAACTACTGAATTAAAAGATACCTACCTTATTAATTAATGTAAGTGAGTACCTACATGTCTACTGGTAATGTCTGATTAATTAAATACTTAAACCTAGCAGTTTTGTATACAATAGACAGTGACGGATTTACCAGTAGGCTGAGTACGCTGGAGCCTAGGGCGCCAGATTTTTGGGGCGGCAAATTTGGGGACCATTGTTTTTTTTGCTACCTCATAATATAAATTAAGCGCAATAAAGATTATTTATTAACGTTTACCGAATGTACATTGTGGTGTAAATAGTATACATTTCCCCGCCTTTATTAATCGTACATGATTGAGATTTGATTAGCTCAAAAGAAACCCAAAAACTAAGTACTTACTTTACATGAATTTTCAACGAATTTTTTGGATTGCAAAAATAATCTAGGAGATGACAATTGTAGAGGCAAAGGCGGCCAAAACTTTACAGCCTATACTTAGCTTGGAAATTTGTAAATCCGCCACTGTATATAGGTATATAAGTACTTACTTAATCTAAGACTATTATATACTTAGCCCGTATCGTCATCCACGATCACTACCTATAGTAGATATCGCAAAAGTTTTAGAATCACAAACTACACGAACAAAGTAATTTTCAAGATTATCACAGCCCGACTTTGAGACGTGTACCCAATTTTGGGACGAGTTTTTCAGTATGTACATATTAAGTGGGTAGACACTTAACTACATCTGAGTTGTTTCTTCGAAGAGATGTATGGAGAGCACAGAGTTATACACTAATTATAACTTTGTGGAGAGGGTAGATTGGATGTTGTTATCACTATTTGTTTTTGGCAAAGAGTGTGTGATATGTGATAGCGTCAAATATGTAAATCACAGTCATTGATGTACTTATTTACAATAATACTCTTCATGAAACAGAACATATAATATTTTTTTATATTGCAACACATAAAATGAGCTGTCATATTTATTTGACAAGTAAACTGACTGACACTGACAGAGATATTGAGTGAGAATTTGAAAAATACTCTGCTCGCCGGTTTATTTTACTCTTATTTTGCATTTAAATTTCGATAAAATGTCTGCTTTTCATGGATTTCCTGAACTGCCGGGGCCGGAGGATATTCCATTCTGTATATTAAACGAAGTGTATAGCTGTGGTAATGCACGTTACGGGAATATAACTACGTTCACTAACTCGGTAAGGTTATGTTATTTTAACCGCGAAGTTATACTAACATTCCTATATTATACCGTAATGTTATTGTTTCAGACAAAGAATCATCCGGCAATAAATGTAACACGGGATATACACCATCACAGGACGACGGACGAAAACATTTCAATGTACATAGACGTCGAAGATAATCTTCTCAAAAAGATCACTAGTGTTTGGTATAAACAAGGGTTTCTTGAAGCTTTGAGCGTCGCAGCAGACCCTTCAGTGAACCGGGACAGTCAGGTCCTAGCTGTCGCTGCGTCATACGTGTTAAAAGTAGCAAATGTTTTCTCAGCATTCCGATACTTCTTGCAACCACATTTGAAGGATATAGGGCCTAAAATCGTGGCAAACTACTCACGGACGAGGAACTGGGGGGGTGCTCCTATCAAATGCATGGCATGGCATCCGCATACAACGAAAATGGCTGTGGCAACAGTGGACGATAATGTCAGGATATATTGTTCGGAAGTGTCTTTCATATCAACGTTGAAATGTAAAGCTCAAGGACATGTGTCCTCGGTAAGTTGGAGGCCGTTGTCAGCATCCGAGCTGGCTGTAGGGTGTGAACAAGGCGTGATTGTGTGGACAGTCGACCCTAACTCAATGTTCACAAAACCGTCTTCAAGTAATGCTGTTGTTTTAAAAAGGTTTGTATAGGAAACCATTGTTTATTAATCTCTGGATATATCTCATAAACTCATTACAGTAGATAATCATGCGCAGACTATAGGCAAATGCAATGCAAGGATATGAGAAATGTTCGTAATTATGTGATAACTAATTTGCTTTGTGCTCAAGTAAATAAAGTACACTGTACTATACTCGTTAAAGTATCCCCATTTCATTCCAGACCAGGGCACAGTCCAGTGACAGACGTCAGTTGGTCACCAAACGGTGACCTGCTCATCAGTTGCTCTGGAGCAGACACTTCCATGCTTGTGTGGGATGTTGCCATGGAAACGGCAGTGCCTTTGCGGAGAGTAGCTGGAGGCGGCATTGTGTTTGCTTGCTGGTCATTTGATGCCAGTCAAGTATTTGCAGCGACCTCCTCTATTATATTCAGGTAAGGCGTCAATAGCCTAGTGGTTAGAGGGGCTTCTTGAAACCGCTAGTGTGTCACTATATCTACTATATATAAAAATGAATCTTTATTGCCTTGGTCATCGCATCACCCGTGAATGTATGGAACGATTTCGCGTATTCTTTTTTTGTGTTTATTATTGTCAGGAGAAGGTTCTTATGAAAGAAAAAAATAAGAAAGATGAGCGGAATAATTTGAATTCAATATTCAAAGTTAAAACACAACAACGTCTGTCGGGTCAGCTAGTTAATAATATTTGGTTATAGTATTTTTGTGATGTATGAATATGGTTGATTTCAGCCAACATCATTCTTAAAAAGTAAAGTCATTTGGTTCATGGCTTTTTTCCAAAATGAAAGAATATTCTCAAAAAAGTTTTGGATTATAATATCAAGATTTGATAAAAATATTTAATTTTATCTCCAGGGTATGGGATACCAAGCGCTGGGCGCCGGAGCGGTGGTGTGCTCGTGGGCAGCGAGTAGTCGCTGCGTGCTGGGGGCCTAAGGACATCCTCCTCTTCGCCGCTAAGGGCGAGCCCATGGTGTACGCACTCACCAACACCGGACTCATGAGTGGTAAGCCATGGAAACAAGTCCCAGGCTGATTTGATAGTCACACTTGTATCCAGATACAGATATAGATTTACATAGATAACGAAAGTATCACGATTTGTATTGAAACCAAGCGTGCCGAATTTTTAACACCTACTGTGACGTCACAGCCGAAATTTAGTGACGGGAAATCCAAACCGATTAAAAACACCGATGCCGCCGATGCATGCCCCTCCGCCCGCTAGGGTTCTCGAGTGGTTTTATTTTTTACTGCCGACCGGCAGCAACAACAGCAACAAGTGATATAGGAATACAGCTGTTGACAGATTCCACAAGTCTACAAAACCTTTAGTACTTCAACTGTCCCACAAAGACGAAAGTTTTAGATTTACAAAGTAAAGTTGCAAAAAAAATATTATACCCATTTTGTTTCACCTAGTATATTTTAAAAAATTGAGGTATTTTTTATAGAACCAAACAAAATAATTGATAACTATTGATCACCCAGGCACCCAAACCAGCAAAGCCTTGCCGGTGCTCGACGTGACGAAGGTGGAGCTACCTTCAGGCGAGTCGGTCGGCGGGCCGCTGCTGGACTTGTGCTGGGACCGCAGCGGCCGCTACCTGGCGCTGCTGTTCGAGGAGTCGCACCTGGTAGCCGTGTTCTGCACCACGCACCTCATGATGCAGCTGAAGATCACGCCGTGGTAAGTTCCCTTGTACTGATCATCACTACATAGTATAAAACAAAGTCGCTTCCCGCTGTCTGTCTGTCCCTATGTATGCTTATATCTTTAAAACTACGCAACAGATTTTTAATAGATAGAGTGGTTGAAAAGGAAGATTTATATGTATAATACATGCATAATATACTAGAAGAACATTGATATTTTTTTGCACCCGGGCGAAGCAAGGGCAGGTTGCTAGTGTAATAAATAAATATCCCTAGACACCAACTGTATGGTCCCAAACTAAGCAACGCTTGTACTATAGGTACCGCACAATGGACTGGGGGCGATTCCATAGACACACAGACCTGGGCAAATTACGTAAAGGCCATTTCTGAAATTTGCCCCGGCGGGAAACTCACCGCAACCACCATGTGCAGTGAGCCAAGCGGCCTACGTTCGAACCACTGCGGTCGAAACGGTCGTCGAAAACTGTAACTCTATTTTATTGGAGGACCAGCTTCTGCTCGTGACTCCGCCCGCGTTGGTGTTTAGTGGTTACTGGATTATGGGAAAGTGTCAAAATTCACGTATTGCGATGCAAGTGGTTCACGAGTTGTTGGAAGAGTTAACAAACCTGGGCCCTAGCTTTCAGAAATGTCCAGTGTTCTAACTGGAAATAGATGTTAGAACGCAACGGAAAGAGAATGATGAGAGATCATGTAACTACAGTTCGCGTTGACAAGTCAGCCAATCCGGTTGACAGCGCACTTGCTGATCGGCTAAGAGAGAGGTCACGCTATAAAGGATATATTTCCAGTTGTTTCATATGCGGCATTGACGCCGAGGTGCCAACCTCCATGGCGTTTCAGCAGAACTTCACGGAGGGCGCCTGCTTAACCATCGCCTGGTCTAGCGGCAGGGTGCAGCATTTCCCCATTATTTACACGGATACTTATTAACTAAATCCGTACAAAAAAAAAGTAAAAACTACTCTAGTGTTGGATAGTCTCCACTTAATCCTACTAATATTATAAATGTGAAAGTTTGTGAGAGTGGATGTGTATGTATGTATGTATGTATGTTTGTTACTCCTTCACGCAAAAATTACTAAACGGATTTGGATGAAATTTGGAACACAGATAGTTTATGACCGGGATTAACATATGGGATACTTTTTATCCCGATAATCCCGAAATTTTTGTTACGTTAAATACTACGCGGACGAAGTCGGGGGGCACAGCTAGTTAAACAAATAATAATGTTTGATTCGGCATTGTTTGCGTTCAACCAAAACTAAATAAAATAGCTGAAAGTGTGTGCCATTGGCAAATATGAAGTAATTTTAAGAAAAATAAACGGTGACAGACTGCGTAATATTTTTGTATTTTTAAAACAATTTCGTATAAATATTTATAAATAAAATAATGTATTTATCAAGTCAAACTTCGTTTTTATTTACGTCTACGACTGTCGCATTCGACGCAGTGACAGTTGGTGCAACATTGGCAGTAGTTCTAGTAATTGTTATATTTTTATACGAATCTTGAAACATATTCCTCCTGGGGGGCCCATTATTGCCGTTTCTATTGTGTGCTACATAATTTAAATACTGCGAATGTACTTGTGCGATGCCATGTTTCATTTCGTCGTCTAAAGTCAACTGAACTTTAACGTAAACATGATTATTATCTTTCGATTTGTTAAAGTTTTTGTTTGTGTGTCTTCTTGAAGAGTACCTCCCGTTGCATAGAATGAATCGTGTGCACACTCTATCCAGAAATAATCTTTCCAAATTCCCGAGATCAACGTCTAAGTTGACATCTAGATCCTCCTTTACTG
This sequence comes from Notodonta ziczac, assembly GCA_918843915.1. Lineage (NCBI taxonomy): Eukaryota > Metazoa > Arthropoda > Insecta > Lepidoptera > Notodontidae > Notodonta > Notodonta ziczac. Next base: position 1,763,896 of record OU974053.1, read on the forward strand.
AGAGATACAACTTGCTCCTTAATGGAATCAATTCTGTGTCTGTAAGTTTCTGCAAATGTTTCTTAACATGTTCCACTGTTGATTTGATATAATCAGTCAAATGTTTGATGTTTGCACTCCGGTCTTTATTCTCATCTAGTTCTATATTCTTAGTTTGTTTCTTAAATACTTTAGCGACCCTCTGTACAGCCATATCCCCTATTTTATTTACTAAAGAAACAACTAAGTCTTTATCCAAATCAACCTCCACATTTACATCTCTATCGTACATCGCTGCATAGTTCTTATAAGCACTAACAGATGTCTCGTTCAAGTGATGGTAGAATTCTGTCATGAATTCTTTGAGTTCTACTGAACATATTTTGAAGTTGTCACAACTATTAGTATCACTGAAAGCGTTAAATCTGGGCGTAGCCGGTCTATCATCTCTTACCACCTCAATAACATGACTGGTATCACTGAAAGCGTTGATTCTGGGCGTCGCGCGTCTCTCATCCTTTTCAACCTCTATCAGTTGACACCGTATTTGATACCTTTTTGATAATGTTTCCGAATCGTTGACAACTTTGGAGAAGAAATCGTGGAACATGTCTAGGAACGATTCTTCTTCCATCATTTTTTCCCGCAAGAATCCTTCGTATTGTTTCTTCAGTTGGGCCCATTGGTCTTCCGACAGATTGCGCACTCTCGCTATAGAATTGTGCAGTTTGTGGTTTCTTAACGTCGGGGAATCGGAGCGATCTGCGGTCTTCCAAGTGCATTGGTTCTCGATCAACTGAGCTATGATGTCATCTAAAGTATTTAATACGGTATATTTTGTATTATTTGACACGTGCTCTTTGTGCAGCATTTTCTTTATTTTATTTCGCATTTTTTTGTATTTTTTTATATTAGCTTGGAATGGATCAGGCTTGACATCTTTTTTTAGATCGTTACCACCATCTGCACCGCCAGTAGCAGTGTCGCCAGTTCTCCCTATGTTTGGTAGGAATTCTATAATAGTAGTCTCGTCGTCGTTACCTTCGAGTGTTAAATTATCTACTGTCTGCACTTTGTCGTCGTTATCTTGTAGCAGAGGTATTAGTTCATCTATCGTTTCCTCTATTATACGATCAATTGTTTCTTCGTCCCTTATGTGGCTCGACTCATGTTTTGTAGCTCTCATGGTTGGTTTTTGGTTAACGAAAATTGATCTCATGTACGGTTGTACGAAGTTTTGCAGAAAATTGTTTATTACGGAAATATCTGGTAAATGGCCTTTTATTTCTAATGCGTTTGTTGGAAACTTTGTCGTCCATATTAATAATAAACCTGTGAACAGATGTAATGAGCATATGCATATATTGAAAGATAATTTCTTTATAAATTTCTAGCTTATACTGCTGGGCTAAGGCATCTCCTCTCTTGCAGTATTCCGCTCTGTTAAGCAGGAATCAAGGAAGAGCTTTATAAAGAGAAATTTTAATTAGAGGTGCTTGTTTTAAAAACCGTAATTTAAAATGTACATTTTTTCAATACCACATGGAAAACACTGGCTATATGTAAGTATATTACCTCTGAGTGCGATCAATACAAAATGTGCCATGACGGAACCTTGATCCTGTTCCAATGCATTTTAATGCCACTTTTACAGCTCTCTTACATTTTCTCAACGCCATAATTCTTTATACGAATGTAATTTTACGAGCTGCATTTTATTTCGCGCACGGAAAGTTTTAAATTTACGATTTAACGACGGCAACATAGAAATATTTTCCTTTGAATACGACGGTGGGATTACTGTATTGTATTCCCAAGATTGTTAGTATGAGAGTGGATCCAGCCAGTAACCCTTATTTTTTTATATTCTTCTTACTCGCTCAAATGTAACATACCATAATCTTATTTCAATAATTATGTTTCTTTTTCACCTATACCGTAAAAGGTGAAAGAACAGAACAACAATACTTTATGTTACATTTTATCGAGTATAAAACGATGTCAGGTTATTACTTAGCCGCTACGTATAACAACAGCCTTAATTTTCAGGGTTGACACAAACTCTTAAAGCAACAGCGTTTTATTTAACAACATTACAATACAGATTCAGATTGTCGTATTACATAAACTCAACACACGTTATAATAATTAAAAAAACTCATAAAGTAGGGCGTACAAAATAGCAAAAGCCCACTGACAAGCCTAACTCTAATATTGCAACAATTGGTATCACTTGCATTTAAAAAAACCTTAAATACTTATTATTTATCATTCGTTATATATTCAATCTTTAACATATTTTGGTTTTACAACCGTCTAATTTAAAGCCGAAACTATGTCTAGGTTAAAACTAGATTTAAAAACTCGTAAAAAATCTATAAGTAGATTTACATTTTTACATGACCACAGTAAAAATAAGTACCTAAGTTCAAATACGTTCTCAAGTCGTAAAATAACGTAACTAAATTTAAAATATGTATCTATCTTCGAGGGATACATATGAAAATTTAGCGGAAAAATACTAGATACAACTGATTACATGACATAATCTTATTTTTCAATGAAATTTATTATCTAAGTACTAAAAAACTCGAGATATTTTTTTGCGTAAGTATTATCTTTTACTTAAATCTAATTATATTCGACTCGAAAAAAACTTGTCCTCTCTTAGTGCCTTATTTCTACCGTCATTGTATATTATAGTAAATATTTCGCTTAATAAATCACTTCTACCTTTATTTGGACTCGCATAGAATTCAATTTACATTAATATCGAGCAACGAATATAACTTATTATATCTTATGGCGTTGCTACATCATTTAGCTAAAATAACCTTTTTATTTTCAGCCGTAAGTATTTGAATAAACAAGTGAAACCGCGCGGTTATGTTGAGCTTCCGTTACTAGAATCAGGATGCATAAAAAAATGTTGATATTTTTTCATGTGTTACTCACAAAAATATATAAATAGCATTTTTTAAATAACTATAAATATACTAAATAAATTAAAAAAGTATCTTAATTAGTCGCCCTAACTTATCTATCAGAGAGCAAATGAGCATTATATTTTAATTGACTAAAATATATTTTGACCAACCCTACAAATAAGGCTCGCTATAAACCGCGCGGGTTTCACGCGGTGCCTCGTCTGAGGTGAACGTCGCATGCCAATGTTAAAATCCCATAAAAGGTGGTCTACTCGAGGAGGTTCAGTTTGCTGTTGGTTTTGCGCAGCTGGGCCCGCCACGGTATTATTTTCGAGTTGTCGACTTCTTCTTCGTGTTTACCATTTTGTGTCGAATGACCTGTAAATTAAAAATATGGTAAATTAGTGTGGCCATAAAATGTACGTTACATGAGACATTCATGATAATAAGGCATGATTCAATAAATAAATAAAACGTAAAATCAATCCATAAATGGCCGTGTTATTAAATCAATCTTACAAAAGCGTACTCAAAATCGCTCGCAGACTTCAGATCGATTTATTAATACAGGTCTTAAAATCGTGAATCATAGATCGCCGATCTCATAATGAAGATCGATCCGTTGCTTGCAATGAAGAAACCAGCCGCGTATCGTGTAACTCGTTGCGCTAACCTTACTTTTGCTCGGGACACAACATGCTGTTATCTCTGTTTTTTGCAGTCATAAAATAGAGACAACAATAATTTTGTGTAAATGTTTCGTCCAGTGCAAAGGAGGGGTTATGTTTTCAGCAAAATTTCCAGCAAATTGCATTTTACGTTTCCGTTACGTGTGTAGATGTGAGACCCACCGTTGCAATGTTCAGTAGACAGTTTAGCTTCCGAGGGCGCGCGCATCGGCTGCGCGGGCGCAGACGTGTCGTAGCACAGCGAGATGTTGTCTATGGACACGGCGCGCTGGGTACCGCCAGGGTAAGACCGCCACTCGCCATTCATTTGTCCATTCGTCTCGTCCACTTTGGGTGTGTATAAAGATGACCTGGAATTGTTTTCTTATATTTACGCGAATACTACACATTGAAATAAAACTATTTTTCGGATTTTATCGCGTTTATTTAATTTATGTTCCCGACGTTTCGGGAACATAAATTAAATAAACGCGATAAAATCCGAAAAATAGTTTTATTTCAATGACCTGGAATTGTTTAGATTTGTAGTCAGACAGATGCTGATTCTGTTGGTATGTATACAAACGAAACTTGTTTAATATGCTGTAGTACTATGTCTCTCATTGTAGTAACAAGGCAGCAATATATTTCACGGCTCAGTGGATGTTCCCGACTTGATATTATTAAATCAAATCAAATCAATAAATATTTTAATTAATGTAAGTCAATAAAGCACTTATGAATAGTCAGAAACCACCACCTATTCGGAATGCTGCTTCCACTGAAAAGATCCGTAAAGAAACTCAATGGGTTACTCTTTTGAATAAAAAGGAATATGGCGTACATTCTCGGGAACAGCAACATTATGTAATGTAAGTCTTACAAGCAACACCATTGTCACTAAGACCGCAGACTTTGTCACATAAAAAAGAGAAACCTGTTCTCAGCTTCCTCGCGCCGCTGCAGCAGCTGCCTCTTCCAGGCGGGCACCGCCGCCGCTCTCCGCCTCTCAGCCTCTCCCGCCAGCTCCCTCTCCAGGTCCTTGCGCGCCTTCTCAGCGGCCCGCCGGGCCATCATCTGCCGCTTCCAGGCGGGGATCACGTTACCGGCAGCGTCACGCTCCGGCACCTGGGAACACCTCTGCCCCGTCGACCAGCCGTTTTTGTTCATTGACACGCACGCACAGACTGGTTGGGGACAGTAGGTTCCCCAACCGTCCAAGGGGCGAATAGCGCCTGGGTTAGGGCAGGTTTGTGCATGCAGTCAAAGTAGAGTTATGAGTGAGGAAGATTTTCGATGCGATAAGAAAAACGAATTCAGCATTCGATTTTATAAATTTGGTTTTGTCGATGTCAGAAAACGTATAATCTATTAATTTTCTTATAGCTTCTCGTTGACCGTGGTATGAATTAGATATTTCATTATTTCGAAGTGGCAACTAGAATGTATTTTACCCTGATTATACCTTAAATAATAACAACTCAATACCTTGTTTACTTCTTGTTTATAATAAATTTTCTTCCATAATTTAAACTTCTTATAAAACTACTAAGATCTCTTTAACGACCTCTATGGCAACAAGTCATTACGAAAGTCGCAGCTAAACAGCTCCAGTGAGAGATTAATGTTCTGTTCATCATTTACCCAGCTCTGGGTATTACAATCCTCGTTCATTTTGGCTTTTCCTAACAAATTGTGTTTGTATAACGGGCGATAATTATTAAATAAATAAATAATAATAAATAAATATCGCCAGACTGACACACCAACTGTATGGTCCGAAACTAAGCAACGCTTATACTATGGGTATCGTACAATGGACTGGGGGCGTTTCAAGTGGCACCCAGACCAGGGCAAATTACGAAAAGGCCGTTTCCAAATTTTTTCTCAGCGGAATCGAGCCCGCAACTACCATGTGCAGTGAGCCGAGCTGCCCACGCTTGAACCACTGCGCCAAGCGGTCGTCAATTATTTAGCAAGCCCGTCTCAAAGCATAAGTAAGGCCCATAACCAAGAGTAGCAGTATATAACTGCTTGTTTTATTGGTTACATCCCACGCGATCCCGGAGCGCTGACCGTAACAGTAACGGGGCCTGTGCTGAGCCGGCTAGACCGAGATCAGGTGAGATGTGTACTAGATTAAACTCTGAAGACTAATGTTCTACAATCGAATACAAACAACAGTGCCTTTGTATTGACGTCTTTTAATAATAAGACGTCGAAATTAGACCATAATTTATTAGAATTTTAATTTCAAACGTCATTACCTAAGGTTTTAATGTCAAAGACTATTTGATACTGGCACGCAGAATGCACTATGGCAGTCCCGCCCTCCAAGAACTGTCACCATTTGTCAGTCAGACAGTCAGTCGGTGTGAAGGTTACAAATGTTGGTGTGGCAATTCATGGTAGTGTGTGTAAAGTTTTATTTATTGATTTTAATGTATTTCTAAGTATTATAATATAAAAATATTAGCATTCTGCACTCCTCCTCCCATATAAACTATAAGTGTGCCAAATTTCATACTCCTCCCTCCGCGCAATTTTCGTATTAAGCGTTTGAAAGATTTTCCTTCACGTATTAATATATAGATCCTATTCAAAATACCTCAAAATTTTAAAAGGAGAAAGAAAGAAATAATATGCATTCGACACAGACACAAGAGGAAGTGACAGTGATATACAGACACCGCATCTTCCTAGATTTCGCTCCTTTCTAAACATAAATCTAAAATCGTTGACACCATATTACATAAGCAGTGACAAAGACAATTACTAAGCACATCGACAAAACACAGACCATAGATTTCTTTTGAAAGCGATCTCATAAATACTATTTCATGCTAATCATGCGCTTAAATTATGAATGAATTAAAAACTTGCTATTATTAAACCAATATTAAGTGAAACGGTTTTGAAAAGTACCTACCTGTATAACATTTATATAGCTATTAAAAAAATATAAAAATTTACAAACGACTTGGATACCTTTTATTACTAAGTAGTGATGGAACATTTGACACTTGCCAGCACAGAAATCGCTAACTTCAGTAAATGCGTTCGAATCTTACTAATTGATATGGCAGGGTTGCCAAAAGTTATTTTTTATATGTAACGTAGATTTTGTGTGAAGAGAAATCTATTGAATTCATGAAAAAAAAACAAAATAAGTATTATATCACAGCCCGTTGAGATCTGGCCTTTTCTGTTGAAAGAACTAAAACTAAACAAAACAAAAAGTCAAAAGATCATTTGAAAGGTCATCAAGACCAACATAATAGAAAATTTATTATTCATCTTAAATAATAAGGTACCTACCTAATAAAGAATTAGCTTATATGTTTGCTGAGGCAAGGCACATAATGGCATGTTCTTAAAATGGCTGATCGCAATCACCAATGTAGTGAATTAATCTGCACATCATTCACTATTGATATTGTCTATTTCAATTGTGCCTTATCCAAATTTTGGATTAATTGATACAATCTAATCACTATGTTCTCTTGTTAGATGAACCATTATCCGTTGCAGAGAAGCGTTAATTATAATCTACAGTGTCGTGTATTATGGAAAGTTAGACTCTGATCCGTCACAATACCTATCCAACTACCTACTATCGTTTATTCGCTGAAGTGTCCATAGGTGTAAACCTGCCAAGAAATTGCCAGTACCTAGTTCACAGATTTCATTTCATGTATCTAAGCAAACAGAGCATATCATCCAGCTAATTAGTTTCGTCGTAGTCTAGTTATAGCGAAGCGATAATTTGAGCGCGGATTAAATATTTGACGGCCAAAACGCGGTCAAAACAAATCGATTGCATTTACACGCGCTTTTGACAATGACTGCGATGGCTTGTGAGAATCAGGCCGCCACAAATTTTAAGTTAACAGCTGTGACACAAAGAATTTATCGTGGGGAAGACCATTCAAACAAATACAATGTCTGTATTCCTTGAAGCGGTGGATGGAGGTTTAACTTTGTACAATACAACCACAATTTACCAATGGTATAATTAATGAATAATTATTCTGATCAAATAGTGAAGCTTTCCAGTAACTTATCGTAGATTGCGTTCGCGTTGCCTTGGCACGTAGGTAAGAGGTCGATCAAACGATATGCAGTAGGTAATCGAAGACTGGTTTTCCTCTTGGATAAGTACGAGAGATACATTATCAATTTTGGGCGTATGAAATTAAAATTAACTTAATTTATTAGGGGGTATTGGACTAGGTTTCGGAAGAAGGCGCCCGAGAAAAACCTTTCACGACCATAAAACACCTGGGAAGTATGTCAGAAAGGTCAAGCCTGCAACACTCTCACCCGACGGAAATGCATGGGAAGATGTATGAATTTTCTTATTGCTGGAAGAGATAAGGCCCATAAACATCCCATAGACATTATGTAAATGGACCATGTTTTTTTTTTAATATAACGATATTTACAAACAAGCTTACGATCCACGTGATGTTAATCAGTTGTCGCAGCCTATAGCTATTATAATATTCATATTAATATCTACTACCCTTTGTAATGATTGACAATAAGCAATTGGCGATAAAAAAAGAACATGACTTGTAAAAAGACCAGCCCGCTGAGTTTCTTGCCGGATCTTCTCAGTCGAGGTCGCGTTCCGATCCGGTTGTAGATATAAGAAAAAAAATGTAAAATTGACAATTTGTAAGTGCCCCCGTAGGCCTAAACAAAATAAATGCTTTGAATTTGAATAGATGCTTGCAATACCAGAGCCATTGCTTGTACGTTGCTGACTTGCAGGGTAGAAGAACAGATTATGGGGAAAGGAGGAGACATGATATTGGACATTTCTTGTGGACTAGTCCTATGAGCAACACTGATCAACTGATCAGCAAAGGGTTCATGTTTACATCCCCAACTTTCTTATTGCTAAGACATAATATAAAAACATCGGTCGTGGTGGCGTCGCACGCGCCGCTCCGCCGTCGGCGGACATCAGTGAAAGCGTGAAAACGGATATGCTCTGCGTTTTGTGTAAAATAACATTATTTCGCGTTCGAATCTTACTAATTGATATGGCAGGGTTGCCAATTTTTTTTTTATATGTAACGAAGATTTTGTGTGTAGAGAAATCTATTAAATTGAATAAGAAAAAAAAAGTAGGTATTATATCATAGGCCGTTGAGTTCTGCTTGTTTCTGATGAAAGAAAAAGACATAATATCTTTGAAAGGTCATCAGGCCCAACATAATAGAGAATTAATTTATTATTCATCTTAAATAATAAGGTTATAGGTAATAATTAGCTTATATATTTGCTGAGGCAAGGCATATAATGGCATGTTCTTAAAATCGCTGATCGCAAATACTCTGTAGTGAATTAATCTGCACATCATTCACAGTTCCAAATTCAAATTGCAATGGTTCTTCATTCATGAGCATTCGGAATGAAAATAAACTGAATTTGTAACTAACTTTCTAGAGTCACAGCCCTAATTGTTTCATGGAGGTAGGTACCTACTTTCGCTGGATCGTTATTGGTACAACAATGATCCGCTTGTAATTAGTCGCAGACGTCTCGCGGTCGTGCCGGGCCCGGGTCGTGGTGAGCGGTCGATGACGCCATAGCTTGTGTAAATATAGAAACAGTTTGCTATTGAAAAGCAATATCTTTAGTCTACAATTATATGGTTTCTGAATGAAGCCGCCTATAAAGCCTATAAAGATTAGATCTCTATGTTTAATTGTTTCGTTGGGACATCACAAAGTTGATAGATTTCGTATCTTAATACAGCCTATTCACTAGTTCACTTGAGCCGAGGAAAGTTTCCACGATGATGAGACAAATTGTGTCGGCAACTTTCTTCCATAGGACTTGTAGTTTTGCTGGAAATCGTGATAAACCGTTGTTTACTCTTAAAAACTCACCCCCATCAATTCCCGACCTCAGATCCCCTGTAAATTATTTTCCTATCATTTTTGTTATATTCTCTTCCTTTTCCAATGGGTCTCATCCTACTATGTTTTTTTTGGTTTCAAAAATGATCGACCCTGGGTTATATAAAGAAGATGACCCCAATAAATTAAAAATCATCTGAGAACGTACATCATAATGAAAATATAATTGTATACCAAATATACTTAATTAACTAATTAAGTTTACATCTACACGACCGTAATGAATATCTAGCACAATAGATAAAACACTCGAAGCAACTGGAGGGTTACATCAGTTGCGATATCAGTGACTGATGAAGCAAATGCTTTTGAAATAAACAAGCTATTGTAAGACTGTTGCATGAGGCTGCGGTACTTACAGCATACCTAGATGTTTTAGGATATAGGCGGGCATCGCAACTGGTAATCTTGCTAGCTACTAGAGAATTCGATCCCTGCTCTTTTTTCTAATCCCGGGATTTCGAGATTATCTACAGATTATACCGGGACCCCGGGTTTGAAGTGTTACTTACACGACGTGACGTGAAGAAGAACTTTTTAAATCTCTATACACCTTTTCACAACATATCCCGATCCCGACCATCAGCGAAAACGTAACTAAATCGGGGGATATTTTAAATCATGCGAATCGATATCGGAAACGGATTCGAAAATTTTAAGCTTCTGTTATTTTCGCTAATTTAATTTATTTTTCGAAAAATATTTGAATTCGTTCAAGAGATCAGTACGTTTTGTTTCATGTAAAATTGAACCCCTTTTTCTTATGAATTATTTTAATAATCCCGAAAATTTCGGAACTAAAATTCGGCTGGGATCCCGGGATCAAATCCACTACTAGCTACTACTTGACTACCGAGCGACAGATCATAGATTTGATCATACCAAGAGCCTTTGCACTGTTGATTGATGTGAATCGACAGGATAAGCCACCACACTAGGCAAGTCGGGGGTTTCCAAACTTCGCACAGCTTTCGAGAGGTGGTAAAGTTATCTCAGACATGTTTCCACTACCTGGGAACCTAGTTTTTCTGCAGCCTAGTAAAATCATATTGCTTCATAAAAAAATAAATAATGAAATTAGGTAATGGCAAGGTTGTAAACTGAGGTTCAAACCTGCTTAACTTATTGACAAACGTTGTCATTACTTAGTGACTATTACTATTATGTTTTAATTACTAATTCTATCGCGTGGCCTGTTCACAAGACATGCAATTAGTTTCATAACAAACACAGCTATTTGTCATCGCTACATATCGCCGGTTTCGTAACCGCAATCCGTGTCAGGCTATTTCACGGTTGATCGATTATTTGTATTTTTGAGTCTATTTATCGTCGATGTTAAGTCAGCTGAGTTGGATATTGATAAATTGTGAGTCATGAAAAACTTAAATATTGAATTGTGTCATACTGTGTGTTTGAAGACTGCTTGGCGCAAAGCTTTAAGCGTGGTGCGGTGGTTGCGGGTTCGATTCCAGTTGGGGCAAATTTCGGAAATGGCCTCATTTCGTAATTTGCCCCGGTCTGGGTGTCACTGGGATCGCCCCCAATCCATTGTAGGGTACCCGCAGTACAAGCATTGCTTAGTTCGGGACCATACAGTTGGTGTGTCATTCAGCGATATTCCTATCCTACTAATATTATAAATGTGAAAGTTTGTGAGTGTGGATGTATGTATGTATGTTTGTTACTCCTTCACGCAAAAACTACTGAACAGATTTGGATGAAATTTGGAACACAGATAGTTTATAACCGGGATTAACATATAGGATACTTTTTATCCCGATAATCCCGAAATTTTTGCTACGTTAAATACTACGCGGACGAAGTCCGTGGGCACAGCTAGTTATTTCATATAAGTAGTGTACACGAACCCGTATTCTCAAATAAAGGAGTGTTGTATATTATTAATTATACTAATGAGACAGATGCCAGTAAAAAATAGTCGAGCTAGAGTCTAGAACCTAGACTATAGCAAATTACTATAGTGATTATCTAATCTGTGATTAAGGCCATTATATCCAGCTAAAAGTGTTAACATTGAAAACAATACCTTAACCCCGTTTGTCTAAGATTTAATTTCAGCTGTTCAAGTGAAAACAAAAACTTTTACGTACAATTTAGAACGGCCTTTCATGGACGATTCCGATTGTTGAACGATTTAAATACCACACCTAGTTAAGGGGCAAGCAGCAGTAAAAACAGTATTTTACCCTACACTGTCCCAGATACAACACTTAAAGTAGTCTTATTAATTAACCCCCCTTAACTTACACAAAAAGCAAAGAATACTCATGTTTAAATATAATCGCAACGAAATTACGCGAATGCTATTCAAATGCTACGATACGCATGCATTACGACCGACACTGAACCATTTTCTCTGCGACTATACGCACTACTCTTGCACTTTTATCAACATTTGCAATTTAGCTCGTATCTGTACCTGAGATCATCAAAAGCGCCGGGCACGTTGCTTTATACGGCTGTTAATGGTCGCTATACGTCTCTCCAATCATCAAAGTCCCGAGCGAAACTATGAACCAATTGGTTCTGACTTCTGTCCGGCCTACTACAGAAACCTCTGTGATTCAGAATTCATGGTAAATACTACAACTTGGGCCCATACACTGAAGTGATAATTGTCGATGATAGATGATCCCCAAATGATATGAGAAGATTCTTAGTACTCGTAGTTTTTAAAGGCACAGTACATAATGACTTGAAAAAGGGAAATTTCTGATAACAATATCATTTGAATACCTACATTACACGAGGCCTGAATTTTTTTAAAGATTACTGTCGATAGTATTTATTATATATCGATATTATATAGTTTGTCTTTTAGTTTTATACAAATTCGGAAAACAAGTTTACGAACCGCCTGATGTTAAGCAATTATCGTATCCTATAGATGCCGTAGACGTTGCTGGCACATTTCCCACTTAACGAGGGAGAGGAATGGTCGGGGCGGTTGGTCTTCCCAATCTCTCACCTGTGGTACGAAACGCCGCTATAATAGGTGCTTTACGCCCATCTTCTGTGAGAATGTGGTACTACCTTGCCAAGCAGCCCGTATGAGCTGTAGCACCTTAAAGATCCATGATGGGTATCGAATCCAGAACTTCTCAGTTACCCCCCCAAACACTAGACTAATGACGTTTCAGATTAATGGTGTTCGCAAAACACTTCTGTTGTGAACATAAGTCAGATTTCACAGGGGGTGTCGAGGGGTGATGATACAAGGGGTGTGGTAAGTAGACCACTAGGTTAGGTAGCATCTGTTGTGCTAGGAAAATGCGTGAGCTAGCGTCGCGTGCGCACGCGCCGCCGCGACGATAGTTTCTTGTCATTAAAATCGTAATATGGATGCGTGGTTTAATTAGATAAGCGTTCGGTGTGATTTATCGTTCATAGTTGTTTAGATGGAACGAAAAATTCCTGTCATGTTCAGGTATTCCGTAATGAAACGGGTAATTGATAGCTTAATTATGAAAAGACGAGACTTATGAAATCAAAGTGAAAAGTTTTCTATTATTTTACTTAGTAGAATGTTACTAGAAGAAAGTGTCTCAACAAAGGCGGATAACAAAAGAGTTTTACTTTGTTAAATACTTTTTATTTCTATAGAAAATGGTTGCCACTTCAAACATCATGAACACCTAACTCATTGTTTACTAAACGATGAAAGGATCCACTAAAATTAATATATTCGGACTTATTAGCAGTATGATCTTATTACATAAGTATCCGATAATTTGCCACATCCGTCTTTAAGTTATGAAAGGCATGATCATTATTATCATAAAATTAACTTTCGACATAATAAGGATGGCCGGAAGAGATAGTAATCAGCATAATACAATTCAAATTGACTCCTCACTATGTAAATAATTCGCGAACGACTCTATCTGTTTAAAACATAAAAAATACCACTAGGAGATTGTATTTAGTCTTGATGACGAGTATTGCGAAACAAGTTACTAAACATGTGAAGCAACTAAACTGGAAACAGACAACTTGTCACGGACATCACTTTAGATGAGATAGTCGCCATCCATCTCTGTTAAATCATCCTAGCTCTCTAGAGACTAAAATAACTATAAACTGATCGATGTGCTGTCCTATGTATGATACCTTTGTCTGACCTATACAGAGTAAATACACATAAGCATGTTATAAACAAAGAAGAGTTCACTGACCTGTTCGACGAAATTCTCAGCAGTGAATCGCTTGGTGAACTCTGTGAACGTCTCCTTGTCCTGCAGACTCTCGCGCCGCGCTCGTTCCACTTTCATCTTCTTTATCCCGGTTATATCCTTGGACATCTTCAGCTCCTCAATAAGGTCTGTTTTCGCGTTCTTGTAAATCTCTGCCGCGCTCGGCAAGCACTGCAAGCTCACAGAACGGGCCGGCGGAGGCGCCGATAGAGTCTTCGCCGCAGGAGCCCTTAGCCGCACCGACGTCAGTTCCGCGCTGCTTATAGCAGCTAAGGGCTGGTGGGTCTGATGTGACGTCATCGGCGGTGGCGGCGGCGGCGGCACGTTGTCCGTAGGGACGGGGGGCGGCGGCGGAGGGCGGGCCTCCGCCGCGCTATCGTCCCGCTTGCACGGCGCCGTGATTGTCTTCAAATACTCCGAGGGTTTGATGAGCCGGTCGGGCGCGTTGTGGGGGAACGCGGGCGGCACGAACGGGAGCACCGGTTGCTTGTTGACGAGGTTGGGCCCGCGCGGTCGCTCGTCGTCTGCGGACGCCGCGGAGCCGCGCCGCCCCGCTGCAAGATGGCGCCCGGTTAGGGGGGAGAGAAAGTCCGCGCGTCGGCGCGCACGCACCCCGCGCGTTCGTACAATCAACGCCGTAAGTGTATCGATATGTTGGAATGTTTTGGTTTTTAATAAAATGTTACGCAACGAAATTGCGATACAATAAAGTATTATGCAGCTTTCGTGTTGATTGTACAAATGACGCAAATACCTATGACAGAAACTACTTTCTATGACAGTAGAGGAAATGAAAACATTTTTCAAACCGAAATTATTTCGGAATCTTGTAAAGATTTTCCTAGGCTTACTACAAACATACTTACTTAAAGTAAATAACTCAATAAATAATCAATAGTTATATGAGATCGTTAGATATAAACATACAAAGCGAGAAGCTAATTGTAAGTCTAGGTATAGCACTAATAATGAGATAGCTGTTATCAAAATAAACAAACGCAACACATACATTACTTGACACTATCTCCGCCCGTCAAGATCACTCTCTTGTCGCATTCAGAATCCGCTATGTCATACTGTCCAAAGGTACATTCACGGACCAATCACCTATTGGACTGAGCAATAGGAAGCCATCAAAATAATTTTGAAAAAAAAGTTGCAACTCGAGAACGCATTGTGATTGGTCTATCGAAAATGATAACGGATTGTGATTGGTCAATCATAAATGTAATACACCTTATTAAGCTTATATGTTTCGGAAACGTTTATCCTAGCGTTCGGAGTCTGTGCTTCACACTCTCTCCGTCCTCATCTCAAAAGATCACTTTCTTGTCGCTTTCAGACACGCTGCGTCATTCTACAAAAAGCAGATATATAATTTGGAAACCATCAAACATATATATCGTAACAATTATATAATTTACTTGATGGGAAATAGCACTGGACAAAGTAGGGAATATAGCCAGTTCAATTCATGAAGACACGTGAATTATTGCAAATTAACCCATATGCCAGTGTCATAAGTGCTACAGCACGTTTCTTCGTGAAATGGTCGAAATATACCAAGATATACACCATACTTAGGCGAGAAGTAAAACAATTTGACGACCCCTTGGCGCAGTGGTTCGAGCATAGGCTCGGCTCATTGCACGCGGTGGTTGCGAGTTCGATTCCCACTGGAATAAATTTCGGAAATGGCCTTTTCGTTATTTTCCCTGGTCTGGGTGTCACTGACATCGCCCCCAGTCCATTGTACGGTACCCATAGTACAAGGGTTGCTTAGTTTGGGACCATACAGTTGGTGTGTCAGTCTGGCGATATTATTATTAATATTGATGCCTCTTTCAAATTACAACCCGAACTAACCAATAGTTTCACCTTTTAAAATAAAACTATTTTTACGGATTATATCGCGTTTATTTTTACTTTTAATGTTCCCGACGTTTCGGCTGCTTTACAGCAGCCATGGTCACGGGGGGACTGAGGTGTTAGACGTCCTGATGTCATAGTTAGTAACTGGGTACCCTCATATTAAGTTGTTGTTTGCGGTCCGATCCACACAGAAAGTGCTCACAGTGTCTCGAGGTCTTGCAATGGTACACTTGGTTTTGGATTTAATTATATTAATTACTGGATCCCAAGTTGGTGGTAGCACCCAGCCATCTTCCCTATTGAAATTTGGATGTTTTTTAATTTCAATGGCCTCACGTATCATCCTTGGTCGGAATCGGTGTTCTTTTGCGAGGATCTGTGGTTTATCAAATCTGATATAATGGCGGGTGCGGTCCTGTACATGTTCACAGATTGCAGACTTCGTGGAGCGCCGGTGTTTCACGTCAGCTATGTGTTCTTTTACGCGGGTTTTTACTGATCTTTTAGTTTGCCCTATGTAGGAGAGCCCACATTCACAATCGAGTTTGTATACCCCTGCATCTTGTAGAGGAATGTGACACTTGACAGGTGGTAAGAACTGACTAATCTTCTTAGGTGGCTTGAAGTAAGTTTTGAAATAAACGCGATATAATCCGTAAAAATAGTTTTATTTCAATGTGTAGTATTCGCGTAAATATAAGAAATCAATAAGTTTCACCTTTTATCAAAAGGCAACACACTGGAGCTATTATAATATTTATGTTAATATCTACTACCATTTGTAATTATTGAAAATAAGCAACTGGCGATAAAAAAAAAAATGACATGTAAAAAGACAAGCCCGCTGAGTTTCTTGCCGGATCTTCTCAGTCGAGGTCGCGTTCCGATCCGGTTGTAGATATAAGGAAAAAAAATGTAAATTGACAATTTGTAAGTGCCCCCGTAGGCCTAAACAAAATAAATGATTTGAATTTGAATTTACTTCCACTTGAATTGAATCAGCCACTTAGGGCTCGAATTTCAACCAACCGTACCAGTTATACGCTTTTCATGGGATGTTTTGATATTGTTTCCACATTTTGTTCGTGAAACTGCGTTACGAAGGCCGCACATTCGGAACGGTGCCTATCGCGCAACAGAATTTGGACACCACTTTTTTCTCACTGTGACATTTGGTTCAGCTAATCGATTTCTACTCGCAAATCAGTGACAATGAACACCAACTATTGAGTACACTTACGTCAATTTGAGTCTAGATAATAGTTTTCAGTATAAGCAGCGGTCGTTCACGCGGTTAATACGGCACTGAAAATTAATGAAATACGGCCATCATCGCTTACAAATGTATAGACTGAACGATCTGCTGCTTCTTCGTGTGAATGACCGCTAAGAATAGACTACACATGACCTTCGATGGAAACCCTTCTTGAAAGTTATTCTGATACTGGAAACTCTGCTGTCAATACACATGGCTTATTTGAACAAATATTTGCCGTCAATTCACTCGGAACACGCCTATATCCTTGATGTTAAGGGTTGTTTCGCTTTGGCATAATATAGCAAATATTTTCGACGACCGCTTGGCACAGTGGTTTTAACGTAAGCCGCACGGCTCACTGCACTGAGTGGTTGCGGGTTCAATTTCCGTCGAGGCATATTTCGGAAATAGTCTTTTCGTAATTGGGTGTACACACTTTGTAATTCTAAAGCCATCAGCTTTGGAGTGAACTTGAAAAACAAAAGGTGTTACAGGAATACAGCTGTTGACCGATTTCACAAGTGTACAAAACCTTTAGTACTTCAACTGTCCTACAAAGCCGTTAGTTTGAGATTTACAAAGTGAAGTTGCAAAAAAAATAGTATACCCATTATGTGTCACCTAGTATATTTAAAATAATATATTAACACATATATTTTTATGGTATCCTATGTAAAGTCCCGGTATAAAACGATGCCAAATGATGATCAATCTGGATTTTACATTAGTTAAAATCTCAATTGAGACAAGTTAGAACGACTATAGTGAGTTTTTATAATAATAATATTCGTTTGTGAAGAAATACATGAAGAAAGCGTGCGTCAAAACATTCCACTATTCCAATTCGTACAGAATACAGTAAACAAAAGTTTTTAATTAAACATTCAGGCTCTACAACGCTGAAATCGTTTCACTCTGTTAACTGAAACTGTCTCGAATTAATTAATTAGCGCGTCCGATACGCTGGCTGGTCTAAACTAGGCGTTACGGATAAAATCATAGGTGTGTTTTTAGTATTTCAATTGAAAATTATGAAGAAAGAAGCCTTGGTTTGTATAAGATTATAGCTTCAAATAAACCCAATAGTGGAAATCTAAATATATATAACTCAAAGGTGACTGACTGACTGACATAGTGATCTATCAACGCACAGCCCAAACCACTGGACAGATCGGGCTGAAATTTGGCATGCAGGTAGATGTTATGACGTAGGCATCCGCTAAGAAAGGATTTTGATTAATTCTACCCCCAAGGGGATAAAATAGGGGATGAATAATCCCGAAATTTTTGTTAAGTTAAATTACGCGCGGACGTAGTCGCGGCCACAGCTAGTAATACATACGTAAATAGCGACGATATTTTTTGACCATTATCAAACCTTACGTATCTGATTTATGTTTGATAGCGTGCTATTTCCGTTGCCCACAAACTGTAGCCAATTGAAAACAGCTCATATACGTACTGGCTCGGTTGGGGTAGTGCCACCCACTCACAGAAGATGGGTGTGAGTGTGAGTGTGAGTGTGAGAGCTATGATAGCCATGTTTCGTGCGACAAGTGAGGGAGCCGGAAGACCAACCCTCTCTTCCACTCCCCTTCAAGTCGGGTACGTGCCACTGGTATTGCAAGCATCTATAGGCTACGGTAACTGCTTAACATCAGTCGGATCAAAGGCTTGTTTAGAGACTTTATTAAATACAAAAAAACTATACTAAGTTTATCACCATAATTTTCATAGCAATAATTCACCATTAGCTAGACCGCAATATTTTTTATGACAAATCTATGTTCGTATCAATATCACGTAAATGTTTAAGAAAACTATTATTATAACATACTTAGGCAATGCTTTCGATACGTTTGACCAACAACTATTGATTACAATATGAAGAAATTATTCGTTGGAAACACGTCCGTTAAATAATGCCGATATTATAATTATGAAACATTGCTATTATGAAATTACAATCAAGTATTTATTGAAAATATTTTACTAAAGCAGGGATACCGCAAGGCAGCGTTTTGGGACCACTTTGTTTTCTTGTCACTAAAAGTGCGTGAGCTGCGTGTTATATAACAACTTATAAACAAACTTGTTTCTACAAAAAAGTAAAGTAGGTACTTTTGAAGTGAGTACTCTCAATATTTCACTTTCTAACAAGTGAGCATGATGAAAAATCTGTCCAAGATAGAATGACAAGTGTTAAATACTATGAAATCTAATTTGCAAGTTAATGAGATGCGGTACCTCTTATGAGTGAGTGTACTTTTACATACTTATAAACTGACTCTAAACATCATAGAGTGAATTTGCAGTACCCAATTAATTAATTAGCGAAAGCACGGAATTTGAATTTCCTTATCTCTTCGTTCACGTAGTTGTTTTAAAGAAGATAACAACTTTGCATTTGACGATACGTGTGGCCTTTTCGTAATTTGCCTTGGTCTGGGTGTCACCGGGATCGCCACCAGCCCATTGTACGATACCCATAGTACAAGCGTTGCTTAGTTTGGGACCATACAGTTGGTCAGTCTGGCGATATTTATTATTTATTTATTTAATTGGACAGAGAGAGGGGAAGGGTAGTTGGGCTTCCGGCTTTCTGACACATTACATAAATCGCATCTAGTAATAGCCACATCACGCCGTTATTCTGTGTGAGGGTAATACTACCCCGTTCCAGCTAGCCCTTATATGAGACTACCTGTGCCCACCGACTTCGTCAGCGTAGTATTTAACTTAACAAAAATTTCGGGATTATCGGGATACAAAGTATCCTATGTGTTAATCCCGGTCATAAACTATAGCTGTGTTCCAAATTTCATCCAAATCCGTTCAGTAGTTTTTGCGTGAACGAGTAACAAACATACATCCACACTCACAAACTTTCGCATTTATAATATTAGTAGGATGTATTCAATTGGCTCCACTACCAAACAGCGCCGGCTCCAACCCATGTAGAGTCCAGTTGTAATTACTTAGTACAAGCGTTGCTTAGTTTGGGACCATACAGTTGGTGTGTCGGTCTGGCGATATTTATTGAAGAACCCTGGCGCCCTCATTATTTATATTTTCACCAGTGGGCAGAAATTTGGATGCACATGGTAAAGTTAACTAGTTTAATTGTGTATTTATACTCTGCGATTGACTTCATAAGCTCAGATAACCTATATTATTGTTCATTTCGCTAGCAAATGATAAGTCGGCGGTCGCTTTCAGTGTTAATGGCTTGAGCTGTATGTGCTACGTTGCTTTCGCGCAATGTAATTAATGGTTTTCCTCTACTTTCCTCGGGGTAGCATTGCGGACTAGCGTTGCAGTGGTTAACTTACAGCTATAAGATGGACGGCGGTTAGTGGTGAGGTCTAGAATTGTGTGACATTAATTTTTTTCTGAGAAATTCTTGTTCTAGATTTGATTCCATTGCGACAATATATAACATTGCGATATAGAGTGACAGGAGAACTGACAGTTATATGTATAACTACCAAATGGAGATTGAAATAATGATCAATATTCTAAATTCTAAAGGAACAAGCTTTAAAAATTTTAAACGAATTGCTTTTCCTTCTCGTTATTAAAATAAGTTATGTACCAGTTGTGATAGGTATTGATAATAATTGTCTAAACTAGATATAATTTTATGAAAGGTCTTATTTTAATAATTTAATGCACCTACAGTAGAGTACCCCAAAAATATCTGATGATAATATTATAATAATTTTAATATTAGTAGCTAGTAGCAATTGATTTAAACTGTTAAAAAGAATATTCAGTTTTTGTTTTTATAAATACAGTATGTTTTATAAATATATTCCGGTTTTTTTATAATTTAGTTAAGTACGTCATCTTTAGTATTTACGAGCACTAAGGCGCCTACCGAAGAATCATGCATTGTATTTATATATACAATCCCGGTGTGTGTGCCTTCATAATTAACTTCCTTAACAGCTTGACCGATTTAGATGTTTATTTTCTCCTTCTAAACGGCTTGACCGGTTTTATTTAGATTTTTGTACTTATGGAGTCACCTGGACGGTTATTAGCTATAGTAGGATCCGGTAGCGAATTTACAAAGGCTATACTATTTGAGTCACGAGTCAGACTCTAATAGATGAGCTTTTGTTTATGCATATTAATCGACAATACCTAATCTATCTCAATAAAAAAAATTACTCAAATGGATTAGCTTTTTCCTTGATATTTTCAAAGAAAATGCACGGACAAAACCTAGTACTGTATTATATATATTCACTCAAATAGATAAGCTTTTATCGAGATATTTTCAAACATTACGTATGAACACAACCTAGTCGAATACGGACCTATAAATTTGATAAAAGTGTCTACTTGTGTTACTCTATTATAAGGCTCTTTTTCCACCATAAGCAATGCGTTTACTTACGAGTATAGTATGTTTCTTATTTTGTGTTTTGTTGTGTTGTGTTATCTTATGTGCCATACTTAAATAAGACTGATTGTTACTACGTTTAAATTTGATAAAAATAATTATCTGCGTTTTGTATTTTACATTAAAAGTTTTATTATTATTTGTACACGCAAAAAGTGTGTAGTGCCTAATAAAAGTTCGTTTTGTTAATTATTTTTCTTTTTTTGGTTGGAGTGTAGCCTTAGGGGCGCTATGAATTAGGTTTAGGTTAGGTTAGAACAGTGACCAAAACGAACGAACGAACCAGAATCCGAATGTGTCATTAGGTTATGTTAGTTCCCAGTTAGGGGGGCTATGGAGCCAGACTTAGACGAATTTTGGAGACAAAATATTTTTTCGTTTTGATCACTGTTCTAACCTAACCTAACCTAAACCTAAACCTAAACCTAACCTAACCTAAGTCATAGCGCCCCTAAGGCTACACAATGACCCTTTTTTTGTCAATCAAATACAGATAGATACAATTTGCATATCGGTATCAAATTGAATAGCATTTGTTGCTGCAATGTAAGAATGAATTTATCTAACAAAGTCTACGCGATTTCGGTCAGTTTCTGTACTAGAATAGATTAGGGTTTCGTCAAGTTTTTGTCAAACAAAAGCTAAGCCAGTTCAGTTTGCACTTTCTCTCTAATGGTATAGCCTTTGTAAATTCGCGATCCGGTAGGTGGCGCTTTTGTCGACATAAAATCTACGCTAGCAAAGCTACTGTTCAAAGCTAGTATACTTGTAGTTTAGGTGAAAACGTTTTCAACATTTCAAGAGCGCGCATCAAGGAAATCCGTAACGATGCGCACTCCACACGATCTTACAGCGGCCAACACAGAACTTGTTCTCTTTAAAAATGGAAAGTAAGCATAACATTGCAAATTTTAATCTCCAAAGCGGCTGATGTTTTTATTTTTATTGTTTCCAGTGCATATTGTAATCAGAACGTAACTAACTGCCCATTAGCCGGCGGTAGAAAGTGAACAATATTCATTACCGCCGGAGGTAATTCCGGCGTATAAATATTAAATAGATAATGTCAAATTTTCTAATTAAGTATATGAATTTTTGAGTGTGTTAGTATAATGTATATTATTTGCAGTTTTTTAATAAATGCGATAGAATCCGTAAAATTGTTTTATTTCAATGTGTAGTATTCGCGTAAATATAAGAAAACAATATGTCGACCTTACCTTCATTACAATAAGGTGCTCCAAACTTATTTTTATTTCAATGAGGTTACTTCTAAAATACCTGAATGTTAATGGAACGGATATACTCTTAATATTTTAAACCAGGCAGCAGGTAGCTGATCTTACGACAAGACCCGAAGACATTAGATAGAATAAGCGTCATTAGCCTAGTGGTTAGAGGGGCCGTCCTCGTGGCTAAGAGATTCCGGGTTCGATCACCATCCTGACCATTCAACTATTGACGTGAGCTCATTCTTAACACAAGCATTAGCTTAGTTGGAGAGGCTAAAGGGAATACTAGTAATATGATTAACACACGTTAAGCTCAGTCGAACACATCGACTGTATGGTCCCAAACTTAGCAGCGATTGTACTATGGGTACCGTACAATGGACCGGGGGCGATCCGAGTGACACCCAGACCAGGGCAAATTACGAAAAGACCATCTCCGAAATTTGCCACGGCGGGAATCGAACCCGCAACCACCATGTGCAGTGAGGCGAGCGGCCTACGCTCGAACCACTGCGCCAAGCGGTCGCCAAGTTCGAAAGAAGTGTTAAATCCGCCAACCTGCACTGGCCCAGCGTGGTGGATTACGGCCTGAATCCCCCTCGAAGTGAGGGGAGGCCCGTGCCCAGGAGTGGGACGTCAAAAGGGCTAAATTAATTAGGGCCTTTTTTAACCGACTTCCAAAAAAGGAGGAGGTGTTATGTTCATCTGTAAGGACGTTTTTTTTTCATGTATGTTCACCAATTACTCCGTCAATTGTATGGACGATTTACGGTCACCAGGAATTGAACCCATTTTGCCACAAAAAATCATGAAAAAAACGACTTCAAAAAACCTGTGTGAACTAAAAATAAGTAAGAAACTTGTAATTTCTTTCATTTGGAGTCGGTGCAACTATCTTTACACTACGTTAGGACTACTTCTTACGTAGGTAGAACCTACGCTTGCTTGAATATGATCTTTGGATATGATCCGTTTGGAGTGTCCGGTTAACCGTGTGGATGGCTGCTGAAGGAAAAATATATAATAATAATAATAATATTTCTTTATTTTTAAATAATAAGCTGTCTCTAAAGGTTGCAGCCAGCACTCATAATAGTATTAAACTGTGCTATGAGTGCTGGATTCCATCAAGATATTGTACGTACAGGTTTTCTATACAAATAAATAAAATTGGAGTGTCTGTTTGTAATATCAAACTAACACCTTTTCACTAAGCGCATATCAAAGTACATACGACAACTATAGCAAAAACGCGATTTAATCATTTTTTGTCTGTCTGTCTGTCTTTCTGTCGAACATTTTTGTTAAGTTAAATTTCACGCGGACGAAGTCGCGGGCTCAGCTAGTATATTATAAGAAAATTAAGTTAAGATGATATGATAAGTAATATAAATTAAGTTATTTAATTAAATGAAATATCGTTTGCAGCACATTTGTTTAATATTACGTAGGTATAATTGGATATCGTTTTGCAGAACGGAAGCAACCCACATGCACTGCTATAGACCAAAACCAACCGTGTGTTAGTGGCTCTAGGTTGGTTTAAGTTTGCAGAAGTGTGTGTTTTGCTAAACTACGTCCAATTTGTGCAGATCTCAAATTTTACTTGCTTCTGTTCCATTTTATTTGAACCCACCGAATGACAAATTCTACGTTACCTTCATTACAATAAAGTGCTCCACACTTATTTTTATTTTAATGTTTTTATTATTAAATTCCTGAATGTTAATGGCACGGATTTTCTCTTAATCTTTTAAACCAGGCAGCAGATGGCTGAGCTTATGACAATACCTGAAGATATTAGATAGAATAAGCGTCAATGGCCTAGTGGTTAGAGGGACCGTCCTCATAGCTGAGAGATTCCGGGTTCGATCCCCATCCTGATCATTAAACTATTGACATTCTTAACACAAGCATTAGCTTAGTTGGAGAGGCTAAAGGGAATACTAGTAATGTGATAAACACACATTAAAACCAGTCGAACTACTACACTAACAGTTTGGTATGGTCCCAAACTAAGCATCGCGTGTACTATGGGTACCGTACAATGGACTGGGGACGACCCCAGTGACACCCAGACCGGAGAAAAATACGAAAGGACATTTCCGAAATTTACCTTGACGAGAATCAAAAGCCGCCTACGCTCGAACCGCTGCGCCAAGTGGTCGTCTGATGTTCAACCTTACAGAAACACTTACCAACTCTTGCTCGCAGTTCCGAAGGTCTTAGCGCCGGTTCTTCTAACACAACCGGTGGAGGGGGTGCGGGGGGTGCAGGCGGAGGTGGTGGGGGCGGAGGCGCTTCATCACCAGAACTGCCTCCAGATGATACGCCTGATGAGGCTGACGCTTGAACTACTGTAGCTTCGTCTGACACGGAGGCCCGGCGACTGCCGGCGGCGGAGGAGAGACGACTGGCCTGTGCGAAAAAAGGCGCTTTAGATTCTAGGTTAGAAGGGTCTATGGACCTTATTATAGCTAAGATAGTGAACGGACGTGGGGGCGAAGACTACAAAGCTGAAGCGGGAGGGGCTAGTCACGTGCTACGTATGGTCCTGCAAAGGTGGGCCAATGCCATCACAAATTGGATACCAGACGACGGCTAACGCAACCGGGGTAGACCCAAGAAAAGATTAGTGGGACGATTTGGTCATCTTTGCGGGAGATACGTGGCCCGAAACAGCACAAAACCTTATTTTGTGGTGTATTCAAGGAGAGGCCTTTGCTCAGGAGTGGGACACTCGAATAGGGTAGTAAAATAAAAAAGTGAACGGTTAAGAAAACATAAACAACGGGTACAGTCAACATCAAAAGTGGCTTGGTAGTGGCTGCCTATACTAGGTGAAACAGAAAGGGTATACAAATTTTTGTTGCACCTTAACGTTGTAAATCTAAAACTATCGGCTCTGTGGGACAGTTGAAGTACTAAAGGTGTTGTAGACTTATGAAATATGTCAACAGCGGTATCCTTGTAAGACCTTTTGTTTTTAAAGTTTCCTCCAAAGCTGATAGTTTTAGAATTACAAAGTTAAGTTTTGAAAAAAGTATACCCTTTATGTTTCAACCTGTAATTGGCAGTTCTGTCTTGTAAAAGTGATTACTCACGAAGTTCTGAGCTTTATGCGTTAGCGCAGCCAGTTTCGTGGCTATCGATGACTTGGTGTGTATGTCCGCTGCTGGTGACACCTCTTCATATGCCTTGCTGGCCCTGATGGAAAAAAACAACATTTCAAAAACATTCAACGTAAAAGTCAAATCATTTATTTTGTTAAGGCCCACAAGGAAACTTAGTAATTGCCATTTTTTACATCATATTTTTCTGAGTCTATCATCGGATTGGATCGCGACCTCGATTAAGAAGACCCGACAAGAAACTCAATGAGTTTGCCAAAAATGACCAAAATAACAAATTGAAAAATATTGCTTACGAGTCGATATTGTCTTTGGATGGGTAGTCGACGACGAGGGCCGCGCTGCCGGGGCGACTGTGGCTTCCGGAGTCTCGAGAACTGCTCCTGGCAATGAACAATACAATTTTAGTACAAATACGCTGGCAGCGCATAGGCCTGCACATCAGCATTTCCATAAACAACGCGGCAATGCTGCCAACGTACTGGACACCCTGAATCCGGGGAATTTTAGTTCCCAGTACGCTTTAAAAAATTATTTGGAATTTTGTGTAAAATTATACAAAAAAATTAGGTCCGCTTTTTTCGGTGTACCTATACCTACGACGGCATCTGTATTTTAAGGGGGATTATATGAAGGGGGCGAAGTGATTAAATGTAGTAACTATCTAAATTCCACTTAATTAGCTTCTGCATAGGTGCGATTGTAATTGGTACAGCGAAAGAGGTTGAAAGCGCGGTGAAGTGGCGGACTATTACTGTAGAAATTACAGTGGTATTCTGCTGCAAATTAAGTTGAAATTAGATTGTTCGGTGAAGGAAATATCGGGTGAAAACCTGCATGTCTTAGAAAATCTAACCAATGTTTGAAAAGCATGTGACATGCATCAACCCGCACTAGACCAAGGCGGTGGATTATAATAATAATAATAATAATAATAGTTTTATTTCAGACGGTTGTCCATAATGTTAGTAACAATTTTTAACTTAAAAACTAGTATTAGTAATAACAAATTAATTTAAAATCTTTGCAAATATTCATTTGGCAATGGACATGTATGTTTTATGCATACCTTGCTTACCATTATAGCTTGAATCCCTCTCGTAGTGACGGAAGAGCCCAGTTAACGGACGTCAAAATAGCTAAATATATATTAGATTGTTACTACATTTAAGTCGCTTCGCCGCCACTCCGTCTTTCTGCACTGACTCCTTGTACTTCCTTCTTCGTTAACTAATTCCCTTACCTCCGCCTCTGATGCTCTTCCCTCGGCAGATATATGTCCTCATAATGATGTTCACGTCTCGTCGCTTCCGCACCACTGTCACTGTCAGACTGCTCCGGCGCAGTCGTTGTCTCCACTGACCCGTGGATTTCAGCTTTCACTGAACAGAAACAAGGGGATCCTAAAGATTTAACGCTATCATTGAAGGCAATGGATAGAGCCGTAGCGTGATATTAAGTCAGCGATAAAGAGCTTTAAAAAGACGACGATGTAGCTTAGTGTATTGACTGATTGGTTGATGCTGGTATAATGAAAGCTTTCCTGTACTATCAGACTATAGGAGAAAAAAGCGGTCTTTTATTTTAGACCCAACTATAAGACTGTAGTGTACGGTTTTCAAGCGGCTCGCTGTTAAAATATCAAGGAAAGAAGAGATAAAAATGAAAATTACATATTTCATAGTTGGCAAGTCGTGATATCCTGATTATGGCAATAAAAGAGAAAACAAGACGAAGCGGTCTCCAGCATAGATAATACACATGGACGCCGTCTTACCGGTCATTATGGAATCCTCCGGCTCTTCGGATTGCCTCGACCCTGGACAATGGTAACACCGATCTCTAAGTTATAGTATAAATAAAACTGGATGGGCATACTGACCGCCATCAGTTCTCTATCACCACGTGACGCATACAACTGTGATAACTAAACTTGTCACCAAATCACCCGTACGAGCCAGTTTACTTCGGGTTATAAAATGCAAACCTAACCTTGTTTTATCACCAGGTGTCGCTTTCTTAGACTGGGCTGACGGTATCTGTCACTTCACTTATGTCAGTGCCACTAAAAATACAAGTTATCGCGAGGTCAAAGAGGGAGACTGTCAGAACTGCCAAGTGTTAATGTCAACCCAATGCAAAGTGACGCCGCCCTGGTGGCTAAAAAATCCCGGATGTTAAGTACCAGTCATCGTGGGAGCCTCCTGTCCCTCAGCCGGTACCCTTGGACCCGGGGATCTCGTGTGGAACAGGTCCCTCACGCGCTGGTACAGTGCTGCCGGAGCCCCAGTGTTGTTGTGTCCATGCAGGAACCACCCCCCTGTGTTGGCTGAGTCTGCGTCTGATGCTGAACAGGCTGTGGAAGATTTGAAACGTTAAAAAACTGGGAAGAATTTTGGGGATAATTTGTTTTATCTCTCAATTAATTTAGGACGTTTTAGGGAAGTAAAATTTTGTAAAAAAAAGTAAGTTATTTAAAATGTATAATTGTTTTTGCAGATTTCCTTTCCGGGGATAATTCTACCATCTACGATTCGAGTTTTCATTCAGCTGATTTTGATCTATTGACGTTAGACTTTTACTTTCGGTGCAATGTAAAAAATCCCATCCGAACAGGCTGAAAAGTGTGGTCAACACAAAAAGAGGCTTGGTATTTAAAATGCAATAATCACATTTTGAAACACGTCTCTAATATACAATACGAAATGTTGTACCTATGCCTGTATTCAACAACGCGATTCCTTTGGACATTCCAAATAATAAGCTACATTTAATGCATACTTAAGCGTTGCTTAGTACGAGACCAAACAGCCCGTGGGCTTGATACTTTTTAAACACCTACCCCCTTTTAAATAAACATAGTTTAGCGGTTGTATAGTTACACCAAGCTTTGTCTTCTTCTTTCGAATATCAAATTATTGATGACAGGAGAATTATAATTCTGTTATGCTTATTACGCATTACGTTGCCAGAAATCTCATTTCGCCTGCATTATTCTCCTTGCACTATACATATTACAGAATCACATAACCAACTGTAAGCCTACTTTGTAACTATGCAGGTCTTATTTTAATTGTCACAGTAAATCTACTAGTATAATTTTTATGTATCACATTATTCGATCTTTCTATTGATTTAAGTCAAAATAGCGACATTAAGATGTATGTTTATTCAAGATTATATGATTAATTTGATATCTATTAATACACCATTAATATTATTAATAATTGTAATAATTATTAAAATAGATAAATGCGCGATTAAAAGTAATAATTGTAAACGTTGACGGAACTAGACGGTGTATTGATCACAAGTATTGAATAATGTAATGTTTCTTGTGCGGAGAGAGTTTGGCAAAAGGCCAGTGTTTTGACGATAATCATTGAAGTAAGACGTATTGTGAAAAGTGCAAATAAATATATAAATAGTCAGTGAAGTTTATTTCGTTCGCCTATATCCCTGAGGCTATCCCTATAGCTTCAGAAGTGGGATTCGAAGATAACTTTTGTTGTTTTCTACCTACGCCTATAAAAGAAAAAACGTAAGTACAGCATTGATTTGCTTAGCTAAATTAAGAAACGAAGTAAAATGCAATTAAAGGCAATTAAATTGTATTATCAATTTTATTGTTTAGCCGATGTTATCAATTTATACGGTATAATGTTACATCATTATTAAATAATACTGCGGTTCAGGTGTGCAGTAGAATATTGTGTGTGTCATAATAAAGAAATAGTTTTTTTTTTCCTTTGTCCCTTGTCGTACAATATCGATCATGTTTGCACACACAGGTTGCAGCGCTTGAAAATAAAAAGCTGTAGTGTGTGGGTAGATATGACTGAATATGTAAATATAAAATATGTAGTTATTTTATTTTGAAAATATATCATTGAGTTACTCTAAATGAGAATAGATTGAGGAACTAAAATACACTGCTGTACATCTGAAATAGTGTTTTTCCTCTATTCTGTCTGGCGACATTAGGGAGGTTGTGTTTATGAACACTTGAAGTGTAGTGGCATAATGGGAAATATGACGTTACTTAAGTAATTTAATTCCAAATTATCATTTACTAAGCTGGTACCTGTTAGTTTCAGTGCCAACTATGGATCGAGAGGACCGTGAGACATTGAGTCAAGGCTCATGTGTACCCAGGTATGAGGGTCAAGGTCGAGACCCAGGCGTGTCCAGGTATGAGGACCAGGGTCGCGAAGGTTCAGACTCTAGGAGTCGTGCAACTTGGCCAGGAAGACCCAGGTATGAGGGTCAGGCCAGAATGCAGAGAGCATTCCAATCAGAGCAACCAGGAGTATCGCGGGTGCGCTCTACTGAGGTTGACAATCGTGATTATCGAGATGGTTATGTGCAAGACCGAAGAGTGCTTCGTACACCAAGGATGCCAGAGAGGTCTCTCCGTACACCTGCGAGATCAGAACGAGACCATTCGTCTACTGCGGGATGCAGGGGGCAAGGGAACTTTACAAGAAGTAGCCCGAGCCGACGTGACCAGAGCCGAAGTGACGAAGAGACTCCGAGCTCGGATCGCAGGTATGACAGAAAAAGATTACGTAGTTTTTCAAGCGAGGCAGGCGATTTGCAGCCATCTATCCCTAAGCAATTAAAGAATGTGGAATCCACTGATACCATATTAGATAAATTTTTGTCTATTTTACAATCGGTTAAGAGTTCAGATAAGTCTAAGTTGACTTTTAATACGAATATTGTCCCCGAATTTGACCCAATGTCAAAGGAACAAACTGTTTTGACATGGTTGACTAAAGTGGAAGAGTGTGCTGCAATCTACGGTTGGGAAGACAGGGAAATAATTCATTATGCTCTCCCAAAGCTGATGGGCGTAGCAAGGTCTTGGTACCAAAGCTTACCAACGATGATGTTCACGTGGGCCGAATGGAAGAGAAAATTAATTGAGTCTTTCCCTGTCCGCGAAGACTATGCTGAACTATTGACTGAAATGCTCTCTAAAAAAGTTAAGTACGGTGAATCACTAGAACATTACTATTATGCAAAAATCAATATGTTGAATAGGTGTAAGATATATGGGCGTCAGGCTGTCGATTGCTTACTATATGGTGTCGAAGATAGGGCTATTAAAGTAGGGGCACATGCTGCGCAATTCTCTGAACCGGAGCAAGTTCTAAAATATTTTAGAACTGTCAAAGTAGGACATAGCCGCGAAAATCATGACGCAAACTCTAAATCTCGTAATGATCGTAAAGGTGTAATATCGACAGGCAAACCCAATAATTCAAAAATGACGTGCTATAATTGTGATCAAACTGGACATCCAAGTTTCAAATGTGACAAACCATCAGCAAAGTGTACCGTTTGTGATAAATTGGGTCATTTGGCTGTTCATTGCTTTAGAAATAAACACAATAATAAAGATCGTGAGAAAGACGTAAGTCAAAACAAAAACGAAAAGCAGGTAGCTCAATTACTTTCTGACGAGAACTCTACGGCTAAATATATTATTTGCATTAAAGTCAATGGGAATGTGGTAGACTGTCACTTGGACTTAGGAAGTCAATGTTCCCTTATAAAACTGACGAAAGCTAAAGACCTTAATTTAAACATAATGTTTCCAGAAGATTTACCTGTTCTTAGGGGTATAGGTGCAAATCTGGTTTCTCCGATAGGTATGACTGTTGTTTCTGTCGAAGTTCAGGGTATTAAGGAGACTATAAATTTGTATGTAGTAGATGATTACGTTATCAATCAGTCGGTTCTTTTAGGACATTCTTTTACAGAAAAACCAGATATTGTTATAACAAAAACTCCTACAGCAATTATATTTAAAAAAAATCCCGGGCATTAAAATACATCTTGTGACAAATAAGGATGTTGAGATTCCTTCAAATTCTTTACGCGCCATTCAAGTAACCGCCAACCCTTACAAAGACGGACTAGTTTATGTAAATGGTTCTATGAGAGGTCAGGAAGGGAAGGAGTACTATTTGCTATCTGGAGAGTATGAGGTGAAAGATGGCTTGAGTGCGTTGTTGATCCATAATGTTTCATCTAGTTCAATTATACTAATGAAAGGAACTCTGTTGACGCGAGCACTGATTGATGAGGTTGGCAGGTCGAAAGTTATTTTAGACTTATGTAACGTTACATTCTGTGAAATCAAAGAAAGTAATACTCTAAATTGTAATGATAAACTAAGCAAAGAAGAACGATCAGAATTGCAAAAATTAATCGACAAATATAAAAATTGTTTTTCAAGTGGACTTTATGACTTAGGTTTCACAGACTTGACGGAAATGGTGATCGAACTTGAAGATACTGAACCTGTTGTATACCGGCCTTATCGCATGTCTTACGCAGATCGTGTTCTGGTTAGGAATATGGTACAGGAGATGGTCGATCATGGCATAGTTAGAGAATCTTCTTCACCTTACGCGAGTCCAATTGTTTTGGTGCAAAAGAAAACCGGCGATAAACGTTTGTGTGTCGACTATCGAGCGTTGAATCGCAAAACCAGAAAGGAACACTATCCCCTCCCGCGGATCGAAGATCAGCTAGATCAACTGGCAGGAAATAAGGTGTTTACGTCATTAGACTTGGCATCAGGTTATTACCAGATACCAATAGCCGAAGAGTCACGGCATAAAACCGCTTTCGTAACACCAGATGGCCAGTACGAATATAATCGGATGCCTTTTGGTTTGGTTAATGCGCCCTCGATTTTTCAGCGTACTATTAATAAAATTTTATTTGAAGCTAAAATTAAATACGCAGTCGTATACATGGATGATGTCCTTATCCCTGCCAAAGATTTTGTTCAAGGTCTACAGCGGTTGGAGGAAGTTTTGGAACTTCTCAAAAGAGGCGGTCTTACATTGAAATTAAATAAGTGTCATTTTTTTCTTGATACTATTGATTTTCTTGGGTATGAAGTGAGCTCTGATGGAATTCGGCCTGGCCAACGGAAAACTGATGCAGTATCTAAGTTCGCTAAACCCAGGAACCTACATGAATTAAGGCAATTTCTCGGGCTGTCTGGATACTTTAGACGTTTTATTATACGCTATGCACTATTAGCCGCACCATTGACCGATCTATTAAAAAAGGATGCAAAGTGGTTGTGGGGTGATGATCAGGACCGTGCTTTTAATCAAATAAAAGACATGTTGGTTGATAGACCTGTTCTGGCACTCTATGATCATTCTGCGGAGACCCAGCTGCACACGGATGCTAGCAAGGACGGATTAGCCGGCATTCTGTTGCAGTCCAATTCCCATGGTGTTTTTCAACCGGTGTCATATTTTAGTCGAAAGACAAATGCAGATGAAAAAAAGTACCATTCTTACGATCTAGAGACTCTGGCGGTAATAGCGTCACTAAATCGGTTTCGTGTCTATCTTGTCGGGATTACGTTTAAAATATACACGGATTGTAACGCTTTGCGTTCAACGCTAATTAAGAGGGACTTGATTCCACGGATTGCCCGGTGGTGGGTACAACTGCAGGAATTTGACTGCACTATTGAGTATCGGCCGGGGTCGCGAATGTCACATGTTGATGCGTTAAGTCGTAACCCCGTCGATGATAGCGAAACAGAGCCCCTAAGATGTTTAGACGTATTGATAATTGAAAATGATGAACAGGACTGGATCACCACAGTTCAGTCAGCTGACGAAGAGGTAAAGAAGATAAAAGAAATTTTACTAAATCCTAATTCAGAGCAGGTCATAGATATTCACACCAATTACAAACTAAAAAATAACAGGGTGTATAGAGTTGTTGGGGACGAAATCAAATGGCTTGTGCCCAAGGGAGTACGGTGGCAGATTTTAAAGATAAACCATGATGATGTAGGACATTGTGGTTACGACAAAACTTTACAACGTATTCGTAAGAATTACTGGTTCGCGAAAATGCGGAAATTTGTAAAAAAATATGTTTCGTCGTGTCTAGAATGTTCACACCATAAAGTACCCGGTGGAAAACGTGAAGGCGAATTACACCCCATAGACAAACCCAGCGTACCCTTCCATACAGCCCATGTAGACCACTTAGGTCCTTTTATAAAAAGTAAGAAGGGCAACTGTTATTTACTTGTATTAGTTGATGGGTTTACCAAATTCGTTGGTATAAGACCAGTTAAAGATACCAAATCGGTGACGGCAATAAAGGTTTTTAAGGATTACGTCAGCTATTTTGGGGTCCCAACGCGCATTATTACTGATAGAGGCACTTGCTTTACAAGCGGAACTTTTAAAGAGTTTGTCACGTCTTACGGTATTAAACACATACTGAATGCTGTATCAACACCTCGCGCAAATGGCCAAGTGGAAAGATACAATAGAACCATTCTAGATGCTCTCTCTACTATGACACATGGTAAAGATGAGAAGTCTTGGGATGAACAAATTCCAAGTATCCAACTAGGTTTAAATACGACACCTCATAAAACGACTCAAAAGACGCCTTCGGAATTGCTCTTTGGTTTTAACATTAAGTGTAGAAGCGAGGGTATTTTGACAGAGATTTTAGAAGACACCGGTAATATAACTCCCGTCGAGAAACTAGTAGACATCAGGAATGAGGCTCGCGAGAAAATAGTAGAAAAGCAAGGCAAAGATAGAGAGAGGTTTAATAGGAGTAGAAAAACCCCAAAGCATTATTGCGAAGGAGATTTGGTGCGTGTAGAGCGGCAAGTCCCGCATGAAGGACAGTCACAAAAGTTAGTTGTTAAGTATCAGGGCCCCTATCGAGTAGTTAAGGTACTCCCAAATGATAGATATGTTATTGAAGACACTCCCTTATCGCGGAAAAACAATCGACGCTATGAAGCTGTCGTAGCTGTTGACAAAATACAGCCATGGCTGAATTTCAGTAGAGACTTAGAAAGTAGTTGCAATGAAAGTAATTCAGATAATGAGTAATAGATAATATGATATATAAAATATAATGAAAGCTGATTAAATGTAATTTCATTGATTATGTTTCAAAAATAATGAAAAGAATGATTACTCCTTAAGAAAAGTAATTATCATCAAATGTGATATATTTGTACCTATCCTATTATTTGTAGTAATCATTTGTAAATTTGTGATGGTGTTACTACGAAAATTCAAGCGCAGGGACTCGCTTTTAACAGGAAGGCCGAGCTGTAAGCCTACTTTGTAACTATGCAGGTCTTATTTTAATTGTCACAGTAAATCTACTAGTATAATTTTTATGTATCACATTATTCGATCTTTCTATTGATTTAAGTCAAAATAGCGACATTAAGATGTATGTTTATTCAAGATTATATGATTAATTTGATATCTATTAATACACCATTAATATTATTAATAATTGTAATAATTATTAAAATAGATAAATGCGCGATTAAAAGTAATAATTGTAAACGTTGACGGAACTAGACGGTGTATTGATCACAAGTATTGAATAATGTAATGTTTCTTGTGCGGAGAGAGTTTGGCAAAAGGCCAGTGTTTTGACGATAATCATTGAAGTAAGACGTATTGTGAAAAGTGCAAATAAATATATAAATAGTCAGTGAAGTTTATTTCGTTCGCCTATATCCCTGAGGCTATCCCTATACAACAATATCTCGTATTCGGTATTTTAACGCACCATAATTCCCATACTGGATAACATCATCCACCCATTCCTCGACGACAGTTCTAGCAACCATTTTTTTTTCAAATATAGAACACGGTAACACGTCCGTTCATCACGGCATCAGGAAAACAACTGCCCAATGGAGTGCAACAATGTTACCTAAAGCTGCGCGCGCGCTTCCTGGCGGATCACTTCCGTCGTTCGCACCAATTGGATGCGCTGGATTTATCACGCCCGTGATTGGCTAATGCCACATTAATAGGTATGTATGATTGAGTTTGCATTTTTTTGTAATAGGATCATGCGTTATGTGTTATGTTATGGGCTTATTTATCATTTCTTCCACACGTTATTCAACGTGGTACAACATTACACAACAATACCAAATAGTTTGGTCATGATTAAATTTTGAATTATGGCAATGATATTGTCCTGACATTAAACTATGTGAGCAACAAATATTTCTGTGCGTTGACAGTTTTTAAGTAAATAGATATCAACTTTCCGCTACAAACAAGTAATCTAAAGTCCAAAAGAAATGTCTAATAATAGGTGTCCTATTTCTTACAATATACAAAGAAGGTTGTCTGTTAGCGTGGTATGGACATGTTATGCGAAGAGAGGATGATCATGTGGTCAAAAGG
The DNA here is from genome assembly GCA_918843915.1 of Notodonta ziczac. Classification (NCBI taxonomy): domain Eukaryota; kingdom Metazoa; phylum Arthropoda; class Insecta; order Lepidoptera; family Notodontidae; genus Notodonta; species Notodonta ziczac. Next base: position 1,799,768 of record OU974053.1, read on the forward strand.
ACGATGGGTATGAGAGTGAGCGGTAGTCGGGGTAGGGGACGTCCTAAAAAGAGGTGGATGACCTGCGTGGAAGGGGGTATGACCGAAAAGGGAGTGAGTGCAGAGATGACGATGATAGGCTTGAATGGAAGAAGAGAACGTGCTGCGCCGACCCCACCTAGTGTGGGATAAGGGCAAGGTGATGATGATACAAAGAAGGTTGTCTATGCAATTTTTTTTTCTAACTACTGACGTGGGCGAGAAAACAGCAACGCTGAAGTGGGACTGGGCCGGCCACGTGGCACGCATGGATCCGCAAAGGTGGGCAAACCGTATTAATACCTGGACGCCCAAAGATGGTCACCGACGTCGCGGCAGACCAAGGCGAAGATGGTGCGACGATTTGAACACCTTTGCGGGTAAATCGTGGCCACAACAAGCCAAGGATAGGGACCTGTGGCGTAAAAAGGGGAGGCCTTTGCCCAGCAGTGGGACATAGAATAGGCTAATAAAAAAAAAAAACAAAAAAAAAAAAAAAAAAAAAAAGTAGGTACACTGTACGCCGTCTGAATCACGCAAGCGAAGTTAACTACGAACGGCAAGCCCCAAAAACAACCAAAATAGTTAGTAAATAGATACTCTTTCATAACTATAATAATATAGGGTGAACATAGCTACAAATATAATCAACTGGAACATGTTATCTGAGCAACTTAAAATATCTAGTGAAACTGGTCACTGCAATCTATCACGGTCAGTGCTAGTCGACCTTGTGGGCGGCTATCGTAACAGATATCCGGTTCTTGGGCACCCATCTGCTTTTACTTTCATCTTGGATGTAACACTTATACATCGCGTTCACGTGATAACGGCTTTTAACGCCGTTGAATCAAGGGTTGAGAGCTCAGATATAGATTAACATAGATAACGCAAGTATCAGGATTTGTATTGAAACCAAGCGTGCGGAATTTTTAACACCAACTGTGACGTCACAGCCGAAATTTAGTCCAAACCGATTCAAAGACAACCGATGCCGCCGATGCCCCTCCGCCCACTACGATTCCTCGAGTGATTATCTCGCTTATACTCATATTTTTTGTATCTGTAGTCGCACTGACTGTAAGTTAGCGGCGACCAACCTTGACGCTTGGTCGGGGTTTCGGTGCGAAGTATATGCATTTGCGTTATCTATGTAAATCTATATCTGTGGTTGAGTTAGTATTTAAAGTCTATGGACCGTATTAATAAACCTCAAGTCTGACAGATGTCTTGGAAATATCATTCTTATGTCGTACCGGTACAAAATAACATGTCAAAAGCGTGCTCAAGACCACTGTCAGACTTAAGATTGATCTATTAATTCGGGCCTAGGACAAGTTTAAGAAAAAAAGAGGGGTGTTATAAGTTTAACACGTGTATCTGAGTATATGTGTGTCTGTATTTTGGCATTGTAGCGCCCAAGCGGATGAAACGACTTTAATTTAATTTTTTTTTTATTCTCTTCAATTTCATTCTATTCTGATCGAGAGTCTTAGATATGTTTCATGAAAATCGGTTCAGCCATTTGACAATTATCAGCTCTTTTGTAGTTTAAAAAGATATTTTTAATTTTCATTTTTTTTATTTCTCACCTGAACTCTCTTCCCCCGAAGAGCTATGATGCGTCACACTGACCGACTTCCCCCTCTGCATTGGATTGACGTACAGTCCGTCCGCCGGACCGGACCTGGCGGAGCTGATGGACCCGGCGGTGGAAGGCAGCGACCCTCGGCGCTCCTGCATGGAGTTGCGTCTCTCCCGCTCCGGTGCGTGAAGGTAAAAGGGAGAACGAGTGCCGTTCGCGTTGATGCAGTTAGTGAGAGCGCACTGGAGGTAGAAAGAGTTGGTCATGATTAATTTAGGTTATACTACCTGTGCCCTGCGACTCCGTCCGCATGGAATGTGGACCACCCTTAACATTTAAGGGTATGAAAAATAGGTAGTAGCCGATTCTCAGACCTACCCGATATGCACACAAAATTTCATGAAAATCGGTCGACCCGTTTCGGAGGAGTATGGTAACTAACATTGTGACAGGAGAATTTTATACATAAGATTAAAACGCCTTACGTACGGTCTAGTTGGTTTGCTGAGTAGTTTCTAAAGTGTATTTTTTTCTTCTAACTCCTATTATTTCTTACGATTAAATTCGTGTTCCAAGACAATTTTACTTTTCCCCCGGACTCGTCGAGGGGCAAACCTCGACGTCATTATTGGTCACCATTGTCGATCCTGGTTAACAGGAGTAACAGTGGTGGGAGTGTGTTGTGGAACCAGACCCAATAAGAAAAAAAAGTCTAAGTGTGATCTGTAGCACGACGTAAAGCAATTGGATAAGATTAGCATGACATCGCAAATAACTGATGATTTTCAAAATTCAGTAGGCACTTAGCAATAGAAAACTAGTTAAATTTTGAGACAGACCGTACAATCACATTTCATAAATTTTAAATAATTTTGTAAAATAACTTCTAAACGTTTATGCGCAATTTCCGTTTTCTGAAAAAAAAAGCCTGTAAGGCCGGTGACACACATGTGCCGAACCACAAACTGAACAATGAATATTCGAACATTTTTCCTGATTTTCAAATTATTTTTGTCTATATTCGTGATTCTACTGTTCAACTAGGTGTTTCACCGCGTTTATATGTAGGTAAGTAAGTACACAAATGTAGTCACTTACTCGTGCTTCACCCGGTGCGCAAGCGCAGGAGTGTATCGCCTTGTACGATGACAGCTGCTTGTTGTCGGCACCCGCCGCGCCCGCCGCCACCAACACATTCAGACACTGCACACAAATAACAGCATTAGTTACAGCTGATACCGAAATAGAATAATAGCCCAAATCCACTTTCTCACTCATGCAGAAAGCAGTTATCCTGAATACGTGTCGTCTCACACGCAAATTCCTCCCAAGCTCTTCATCATCTTAGACTAACTATAGCTGCTAGCCGCCACACTTGGTCAAGGCCCGTGTGTCTGTTTTAACCCCTCAAACAGGGAGAAAAACAGAAACAAAAAACACATAATACTAATAAGCTTTATTTGTCACCACATAACTATTATAGAAATTCATTTAGATAGGTATTAAGTCACAGAATGACGGACACTTTCATGATATCAAAGTAACTCATCACCACTTCTGAAAAAGGCCATAGATTATTATTGTTCTTACTTTCCTTCCTTCAAAATCTCTGCCTTCTCCAAAATCGTTATTTAAATCAGCAAAATTTTATAGCTTTTCCTCAAACAGTGCCATAATTCTATAGAAAATTCGCAACCACATGACATTGACCTCCACCGCGTCTGATTGTTTGATGAATACCAGTTTTATGCGACAGGATATGCATATTGTTTTTGATGTTCACGGTCTGCCGTCAGAGGTCGCTGGAGGTTGATAGATGACACCAAGGGTCAGTATTATAAAGCCTATTCAGACTATTATGGAATTATTGTAACTACACGCAATAAAAATGTTCGCTGAGGTATCTATATAAATTAATGCGTGAAGGAATAACTTTCAAACGCATAATACGAAAATTGCGCCGACGGAGAAGTATGAAATTTGGCACACTTATGGTTTACATTGCGGTTACATTATTCGAGTTTTAGTAAGGATCCCTAATTTTTTTGAAAATATATTATAGCCTATGTCACCCGGGGATAGTGTAGCTACCCAACAGTGAAAGAATTTTTCAAATCGGTTCAGTAGTTTCGGAGCCTATTCATTACAATCAAACAAACAAAGTTTATAATATTAGTATGATATTTGACAATAACACCTTAATGACGTTTAAAATTAAAATTGAAATGAATTATGGTCGAATTTCGACCATTACAACGACCGGAATACTAGTCAATAATTAAACCATTACGAAATTGTTTCAACAAAGTTTTAAACGTGATGTGATATCCTACTAATATTATGAACTAGCTGTGCCCCCCGACTTCGTCCGCGTAGTATTAACGTAACAAAATTTTCGGGATTATCGGGATAAAAAGTATCCTATATGTTAATCCCGGTTATAAACTATCTGTGTTCCAAATTTCATCCAAATCCGTTCAGTAGTTTTTGTGTGAAGGAGTAACAAACATACATACATACATCCACACTCACAAACTTTCACATTTATAATATTAGTAGGATGCGAAAGTTTGTGAGTGTGGATGTATGTTTGTTACTCTTTCACGCAAAAACTACTGAACGGATTTGGATGAAATTTGGAATACAGATAGTTTATAATCTGGATTAACACATAAAATACTTTACTTAAGTCTACGCGGACGAAGTCGCAGGGCAGAAACTAGTCGTTTATAACGTGTTTAACTTTTTGTAATAACACTGTTTATGTACAACTACTGTACACGAGCCTTCCCTCATTGCGAGGGGGATTCAGGCGATAGTCCACCACGGTGACCCAATGCGAGTTGGTGAACTTAGCACATGATTCGAAAAGTTAGCATCGCTCAGACATGCAGGTTTCCTCACAATTTCCTTCAACTAAAATCAAGTCATTAACTATCTTTTTAATAATTGTGATTCGCACAAGAAATCTAAAATCCCAGAGCAGCGGTGCCGGTGTTTGAACTTGCATCTTGTTTCCAAAGCTTGTCCTAGATCACCGAGCTAACACTGCTAGTGTTGACAGGTAACGATAATTACAAAGAAAAAAAAACATTACACGGAATTCAACAAATTTTGCCATTACCAAACAAACTGAGATTTCAAATCGTGACCTTCTTTTCATTATACAATCGATCGTATAATAACTGAATGGTTATACCTACTATTTATTAAACGTAATTTTGTATCATCACAGACAGTGAGAGTGTAACTAATCTCTTATTCTAATTCGGAAAATGATTTAACTTTACTATTTAATTTAGTTGCAGTAACATAAAATCAGGAAATTGTTTAGTAATCATTATTTAAATACTGATAAGATTTATTATAACTATAAATAATTTTATAGATTGCGTAAATCACTAAACTTTCATAATGAAATCTATGCGCACAATAGTAAAAGAGTAATAAATGAATAATGCAGGAAATAGTTTCTTGGGTGGTAGGTATTTAAATATAATATTTATATTTTACTAGATTTTTATCGCAACTTCGTCCGCGTTTATAATATAAGGTGGCCATATTTTGACCATCTTAGATGACCTCCTTAGTGAAGCATGGCTAGTACTGTACTACGGAGAAGCTTAGCAGTATCTCTGGTTCATCCCAACAGAATCTGGTTTATTCCGACCCGGTTGTAGATACAAGAAAAATAATATTATCAATTTGTAAGTGCCCCCGTAGGCCTAAACAAAATAAACGATTCGAATTTAAATTTAGAATTAGATTAAATGTGGCTTTGATTTTAAGTTGGACCCCGAGCTTCCAAACGGTGGAAACCACATCGAAATCCGTTCAGTAATTTTAGCGTGATGAACGCACAAACAGACAAAAGAAACTACGTAACAGTAAGGTAAAAGAAAAACCAGTCGGGATCGGGATCCCGATTGTTTTTTAAAGAATATATTTAATGTACCGACACGTTTTTTTTTTAAGTTTTATAATTGTATGTATTATGTCCATATGTTTTAGTATGTATTGTATAATGATAATGATAGATTGTGTAACAACGTCTAATTTCACTCGCGTTTATGCGTAGAGCTTTCGTTTTACAACTTTTATGGCAACATTAATTCGTGTGATATATTGCTGTTACGCAATAAAAAGAAATTGTAAGCAACGGATCAATAGAAAACCAGTGACTTATGTTATCACACATTTTTTTTTTCTTCCAACTCCTCCTATTATTTATTTCGATGAAATTCGTGCGGGTTCCAAGACAATTTAACTTTTCCCCGGGACGCGTAGAGGGTCAAACTTCTACGTCATTATTGGTCACCATTGTCGATCCTGGCTTACAGGAGTTACAGTGGTGGGAGTGTGTGGCGAGACTAGTCCCATGAAAAAAAAATTACAAAAATTGTTTTTATTATAGCTTCTTTTGTATCAAGATTACAGTGTTGACTTCAACGGTGATAGAGCCCAAGCTATAGCCAGTCGGCCATTTACCTATACCTACCTACATAGAACGTAAACATTTGAGTCGAGTTTCAATGTTCATAGTCAATGCTTTTATTCTGTTTAGGCCTACGGGGGCACTTACAAATTGTCAATTTTTCATTGTTTTTTTCTTATATCTACAACCGGATCGGAACGCGACCTCGATTGAGAAGATCCGGCAAGAAACTAAGCGGGCTTGTCTTTTAACATTTTGTTAAATTTCTTTTTTTTTATCGCCAGTTGCTTATATACTTAATCATTACAAAGGGTAGTAGATATTAATTTAAATATAATAGCTCCAGTGTGTTGCCAGGGTGTGTATTGGGCTGTTAGATACTCACAAGATATACCTATCAATATGCTCAATAGTTCATTAAAGGGCTATTTATTCATCACAAATTATAACCCAAGGTCGTAATGAAAACGAAAGTGGAATAATAATTACTGATGTAGATTTTCGGTACCTACAAATTACTTCCAGTAACTTGACCGGTGTTAAGAGCGACTGTAATGAATATTCAACCGGCGCACGCGCCTAAATGCGACCCACCCGACTGTGACCAGTGAAAAGGCGCTTTCAAAACGTGAGCATTCGTACCATAACTTACGGATGAATTAGACATGTTTAACTACTGAAAAATCGACCATAGTACCTACAGAAAAGAGAGTAAGTAAATAATAAAAATAATAAATATCGCCAGACGAACACACCAACTGTTTGGTCCCAAACTAAGCAACGCTTTTACTATGGGTACCGTACAATGGACTGGGGCGATCCCAGTGCCACCCAGACCTGGGAAAATTACGAAAAGGCTATTTCTGAACTTTACCCTGACGGGAATCGAACCCGCATCCATCCGATGCAGTGAGCCGAGCGGCCTACGCTCGAACCACTGCGCCAAGCGGTCGTCAAACTACTACGGATATAGTTAATACTGGCGAAGCCTGCGGAAGGGTTTATTAATAGATCTAAAGACGAACAAAAGGTTGACATTATAATAAACCATAGTCATGGCAAATGGCATGACGCTCTCTCATGACGTCATGCCACCGCTCTTAACTCCCTCGTATATACGCACGCGTATACTATACACTACACGTGTTTCATATCTTCCGGGCGTACCGTGACGCCCAACTTTTTATTGTTTCCTGCAATATTCTTTCATAGCATTTATATGGTGTACTGTTAAATTAACTTAAATTTCTTAATAACCTACTACTTTAATCGACTTCAAACGTATTGATTCAAGCCTCCTTGCAGAATGTGTCCGTGTACACATATATCTTATCCACTATTTAAAAATCCGATGACTAACTCCTTACCTCCAGATGATGGTTCTCCGCGGCGTCGTTGATAGGGCTCTTCCCGTGCCTGTCCAGGTGCAGCCTGGCGCCGTGCCGCAGCAGCCAGCGGACTGTGCTCAGGTGCCCTCGGGAAGCCGCAAAGTGCAGCGGCGTGGCGCCATCACCGTCACGAGCGTTGGGATCTACACCACGTTCCACGATCTGTAAGAGACAGGTCTCTTAGAATGACTGAGGTATTCATATACCCCCTTATTAATGAACGTGGCTTAGCGGTTGTGTAGTTACACCATACTTCGTCTTCTTCTTTCTTATGTCAAATTACTGATGACACATAGAGATGTTTCGGTGTGTATCTATTCGCGCGCCAATCCACGTTGTTTAATAAGAGGGATAGTGTTGAAGTTTCAAATCTAGGCTCCTTTGTGATTTCCGGATATCAAGTACAAATGTTGTCAAAGGGCGATCGAGTCAGATTTACCACCTTGCGCTCCATAAAACTAAGATAGCAGCCGTGGGAGAAAAGACGATGAGGCTAAAATGAGAGAGGGTCTCGCCATGTGGCCCACATGAGCCCGTCAAGGTGGGCAAAGATCAGAACTTATTGCGTTCCCGATGGCGGTCACCAACGGAGAGGCCGAATAAGGAAAAGATGATTCAAGCCCGTATGAATAAATCTATCTTAAGTCTGAAAGCGATCTTGAGTACACTTTTGACATGTCATTTGGCCCTGGTATGATATAAGAATGACATTTCCAAGATCTCGGACTTAAGATCACCTTTGCGGGGGAGTCATAGCAGAAGGTAAACAAAAAAGTGTACGGATATCGTCACGAAGTTGACACCCGCAGTAGGTTGACGATGTCAATGAATGACAACACTGCTCGTGACGTAGTCTTGGGCCAACGTCGGAACAGAATATTTTTGTATCATACTCGCTACGATTTCCTCCATAACAAACTTAAAACAAAAATAAACATTTATATTCAAATTCAAAGCGTTTATTTTGTTTAGGCCTACGGGGGCACTTACAAATTGTCATTTTAACATATTTTTTTCTTATATCTACAACCGGATCGGAACGCGACCTCGACTGAGAAGATCCGGCAAGAAACTCAGCGGGCTTGTCTTTGTACATGTCAATTGTGTTACAATTTTTTTTTTAAATCGCCAGTTGCTTATATTATATAATTACAAATGGTAGTAGATATTAATATAAATATTATAATAGCTCCAGTGTGTTGCCTTTTGATGTTACCAAGAATTACACAAATAATTCGGACTGTAGGGCAATACACGCTACGCTTTGACATTATTATTGACTGTCGAGATTTGAGCTGCTTAGTCCCAAGCTGATTTAATATCCAAATCTAAATATATATAACTCAAAGGTGACTGACTGACATAGTGATCTATCAACGCACAGCCCAAACAACTGGACGGATCGGGCTGATATTTGGCATGCAGTTAGATGTTATGACGTAGGCATCCGCTAAGAAAGGATTTTGATTAATTCTACCCCCAAGGGGATAAAATATGGGATGAATAATCCCATTTTTTTTAAAGTTATATTACACGCGGACGAAGTCGCGGGCATAGCTAGTAAAAAATAAGGCCAAATGATTCAGGTCAACGTTGCTTTAAGCCTTACAAAACTGTTGTCTGTTTGATTTCAAGTTAATACGCAATACACTTCAAGCATTATCTTTATTTTAACGATACACCTTGCGAACTGAACGATCCGCCGATAAATATTTCTCAAGAGCTAAGTAGGTAACAACGATGTTAGCAACAATGTAATATTCTGATTTTAAAGTTTAGAGAATCACGCCAAATTAAAGTTGTTAAAGTAGTGGCAGCACAAATATGAGACATCAATACTTTAATATTGAGTGAATATTGTATCATTGTAAAAAATGAGTCAGCATCAAGAACTCTAGTTACAAAAAGCAAGAAGAAAGTTCCCTTTACGAGCGCGGTTTCACTAATCGTACTAGTGTTTACGCTTTCAACTACTCATCGCGGGAGTGAGACCTGGAGACCTGAAATACAGGGTTGCCCTAGTTTAGGCTCCAGTCCACTTTCAGATATATTTAAAATAATTTGTTATTAGCTCTAATTGTACCTCCTGTTATCAACTTTTATCTAGAATTTTTAAATAAAAATCGCCAGACTGACACACCAACTGTATGGTCCCAAACTAAGCAACACTTGTACTATGGGTACCGTACAATGGACCGGGGGCGATCCCAGTGACACCCAGACCTGGGAAAATTACGAAAAGGCTATTTCCGAAATTTGCCCTGGCGGGAATCGAACCCGCAACCACCATGTGCAGTGAGCCGAGCGGCCTACGCTCGAACTACTGCGCCAAGCGGTCGTCAACTTATAAATAGCTATTGTTTTTAATGTGGAAATAAATATCATTTTTACTTTACTTTTACTTTCAAATATAAATAAATAATATAGTGTGTAAGAGGCATCATAACAAAAATTGACACCATGAATTCACCTCATGATTCTGGATGCCCCAGAGTCGGAATTTTTCTTCGATATTTTCGTGAATTATTATTATTAGCATGAACTGTGCGTTGGAGCATAATAAGTCTTATTCTACAGTGCAGTTTATATCAATAACAGTAATTATTAATTTATTTATGTAAAATAACTTGACACAGATTTTTATAATATTTTCATGTAAAATTATCTTAAAATTTCTGAAAAATTTGGGCATAATCGATGAAAATATCGACGGAAACTTCCAACTCTGAGGGGTCCCGAATCATGTGCTGGTATCATCCATGGTATCAGCTTTTGTAACGATGCCCGTTACACCTTGTATATCGATAACATACAATATTATGTGTGGAACTATCAACTATCAAGTCGCACGATAAATGGGCGATCCATCACTTATTTAGTCGGTGGTAGTAAAAACGTAAATCAAGTAAGTAGTTTTCTAATTAAACGGTAGTCAGCCGCGTTGGAAAGTCTAGTTGGCATGAGACTAGGTCGTCTAGTGTTTAACTAGAAAATAGCCTCGCGGATATGCAATTATAAATGCAAAACTATGGACATAAAACCTGTTATGCAGTTGGTTTTCATTTTCATTGGATCTCTAAATATAAATACATAAATCTTCGCTTGTTTGATACCCGACAGACGCAATAGAAAAACGCCTGGCCTGGTTATGGCATAGTTCCTGAAAAAATTAAGCGATTTACGAGTACTTAGATGTTTTGGTTTCCTAATTATTGTCGGCGGGATGGTGCTTAACCATGTTTCTATAATTTATTGGCTCAGACGTTACATTGCGTAAATCTATGTATGTCTTGTAAAATGATTCGGGAGAAGGACCCAGCCTCACCCTCGGCTGGAAAACCTCCAAAATTATAAACCAAATCAGTTAGTCGACAATAGAAGAGGCCAACATGACCATACTTCATTGGTCATGCGTTTGTCTGTTATCCTACTAATATTATAAATGCGAAAGTTTGTGAGTGTGGACTGTGGATGTATGTTTGTTACTCCTTCACGCAAAAACTACAGAACGGATTTGGATGAATTTTGGAACACAGATAGTTTATAACCTGGATTAACACATAGAATACTTAAGTCTATGCGGACGAAGTCGCGGGCAGCAAGTAGTATAATTATAAAACAGACTAGGTACCCGTTTTCATTATTTGTATTTTCACAATTGTTCATATAAAGAATAAACAACTTCCTCATGCGTTTAGCTGCGCTTGTGCACCGGTACCTAATGCATTTAATAGTGTTGTCGGATTTCCGGACACTCTTAGGCGTTGACCAGTAGGTACAAAAGATAAAGATAATTCACTTCACTTAAAGATAATATTATAAAAAATAATGATAACAAATGATTTTTGTAATTCCTAATAGTGTTTAATACTAAATGTATTGTAACAGCAAATTAGGTAATTGTGAATACAACGCAAGGGTGTTCCAAATCTGTCCAACTGTTTAGTATATATCTGATCACTGTTATAAATACAAGCGTTTGTTCAAAACATTACATGGTATATAAAAACCGCCCATTATTTTCAGTTAGTTCCGTTTTATTCACACATCCGTCGAGTTTTCTCCGCACTAGCTGACAACATTAATGATCTCTTACGTGGCGATCTGCGCGTGACCACTGCACATTACGCGCTAGATCGATCGATCTATAGGTCGTTGAACCCGCCATGGTGGATTTTCACTAGCCGTAAGAAGGCGCACCGTAAGAAAATAGGTTGAAATATGTTCCATAATATACTGCAGTTGTGTAATGGGTTGTTACCCCAAAACAAAAAAAAACGCGGTCTGCCCCTCTAGACAACTGTATTGTCTACGCTTAGATGCATGAAAATCCTACTAATATTATAAATGCGAAAGTTTGTGAGTGTGGATGTATGTTTGTTACTCCTTCACGCAAAAACTACTGAACGGATTTGGATGAAATTTGGAACACATATAGTTTATAACCGGGATTACACATGGGATACTTTTTATCCCGATAATCCCGAAATGTTTGTTACGTTAAATAAAATAAAATAAAATAAGTTTATTTCAGACGTTATTTTGTCCATATTATTTGGTTAGTAGCTACTTACATATTACAATACAACTTAAACAACTATGTTAGTATGAATAAACACAGTCCGGCTTATCACTAATGACCTTCAGAAAGGTGTTGGTGCTCCCCCGCACACGGCGCATCAGCGACGCGACCCTCTTGCGCAACACTGCGTGGTAGCCATCGGTGTGCGCATGCGCAATCATGGCCGACGCACTACAAAATCGGGGGAGCCCCAACAACACCCTGAAGGCATTATTATATTGTACTCGGAGAGCGTTGTAAGTTCTCTGCGTATAACTGGCCCATAGATTGCACGTGTACATAGTTTGGCAGAAAGCCTTAAACAGTGTTATTTTAACACCTACACTACAACGTGCAAATCTACGCGCCAGTATATTGCAGCGAACTGCCATCGCTCTCCTCTCCCTTTCAATGTCACTGTCATCCCTCAAGTCCTCGGTCACTACATGACCTAGGTACTTGAAAGACGACACCCTAACGAGAGCTATACCATTCAACATGACTGGGGGCACTCAGGCCAGTCTCCGACCTTTAGCTTGGAAAACCATGAGCTCACTTTTAACACCGTTATACAGGAGACCATGTAACTCTGCATACCTCTCACAAATAGTAAGCAACCTTCTTAGTGCTGCGACTGATGGACTCAGCAACACCATATCGTCAGCATAACTTATGCTGTTCATGCAGTGACCATCAATTGAGCAACCGACTTTTGCATTACTAAGCCCAACAATCAGCTGTTAAATACTACATCTATAGGTTACGGTAACTGCTTAACCAACAGGCGGATCGTCCGCTTGTTTGCCGATTTTGTTGTAATAATATATATAAAAAAGGTTATTTTTATGTTAGTAGGTACAAACCTGGATTTATATAGTGTTATTTTTTTATTAAATATGTAATACATTATAAAATACTAAGGTTATTACGAAATCATATTTTATCAATTAAGATCAATGTTCACCTAAAGGTCAGAATCTCAAAAACATCAAAAACAAGTTATGAATTGGCCATATTTTGTGATTATTTTAAAACCTGCTTCAAGGCCGCGGCGGGTCCACTTTCATACTCACACGCAACATCTACTTTATTAAAAATGTTGAATAGAAACTGGCTTTCTATAGTATATTGTGAATAACAGCGATAATATCAGACGCTCACGTATCTTCTATACAAATAAATAAAAGAGTGTCTGTTTTTAATATCAAAATAACACCTTTTCACTAAGTGCATACGACACCTATAGCAAAAACGCGTTTTTTTTTTTTTTGTCAGTCTGTCTGTCTGTTTATATGTCTGTCTGTCTGTGTGTTTGTTCCGGGTAATCTCCGAAACGGCTGGACTGCTTTTGACGGGACTTTCACTGACAGATAGCTGATGTCATAAGGAGTACCTTAGGCTACTTTTATTTTGGATAAACAAAATTTTAAAAAATTAGTCCTGTCGCGCGGGCTCAGAACGCGGGAGCGGGCTTTTTTGTTAAGTTAAATTCCACGCGGACGAAGTCGCGGGCTCAGCTAGTCTTATTATAATAAACACATATAATTTTGATGCCATCGTAACTAATGTCTAATATATATTTTTAGAGTCATTTTCATTCTCCAGTAAATGTAAGAAATAAAAAATAAAAATAAATATCGCCAGACTGACCAACTGTATGATCCCAAACTAAGCAAAGCTTGTACTATGGGTACCATACAATGGATTTGGGGCGATCCTTGTGACATTCAGACCAGGGCAAATTACGAAAAGACCATTTCCGAAATTTGCTACGGTGGGCATCGAAACCGCAACCATCCGGTGCAGTGCGCCGAGCGGCCTACGCTCAAACCACTGCGCCATGCGGTCGTCAAACGTAACTACGTTTACGTGACCAACTGGTAACATCTTCAAATCATATAATTAACTAGCTGAGCCCGCGACTTTGTCCGCGTAGAGTTTAACTTAACAAACTTTCATCCCCTATTTTATCCCCTTGGGGGTAGAATTAATCAAAAGCCTTTCTTAGTGGATGCCTACGTCATAACATCTACCTGCATGCCAAATTTCAGCCCGATCCGTCCAGTGGTTTGGGCTGTGCGTTGATAGATCACTATGTCAGTCAGTCACCTTTGAGTTATATATATTTAGATGTACCAGTCATTTAAACCCCCGCATCCCTCTGCCCGACTCCCAGGTTAGGCAGGCGACGTGCGAGAAATGTATTTGGTATTGAAAGCAGCTATAGGCTGCGGTAACTGCTTAACATTAGGCGACGTGTACGCTTGTTCGCCGACTATGTATTCTACGGTTGTTTTTGAAGTCGCTTATTGTTATTAAATTCAATTAAATTTTTTATATAACAGCAGAAAAAAATTTGAAAAATCTCAAACATCTGTCGTGATATTTTAAGCAAATAATTCCCAAATACAATGACACAAGGAAATAAGTAAGTATCTACCGTTCTTTGATGTTAGTAAAAATAAAAAGAAACGCACCTAGCCTTAGACAACGGCTTGGCGCAGTGTTTTGAGCGTAGGCCGCTCGGCTCACCGGTTGCGGGTTCGAATTCCACCGGGGCAAATTTCGGAAATGGCCTTTTCGTAATTTACCCAGGTCTGGGTTTCATCGTATTTTACCCGAAGTACAAGCGTTGCTTAGTTTGGGATCATACAGTTGCTGTCAGTTTGGTGATGTTATTATTATCTCACCATCCACTTGACACAGTCCAGGCAGCCGGTCTGCGCCGCCGCGTGGACCGGCAGCATCCCGTCGCGCGCCCTGGCGTCCAGCCGCCCGCCCGCCTCCAGCACCAAGTACTTGAGGACCGCCAGGTGGCCCTCCTGCGCCGCCAGGTACACTGGTGTCACGTCATTATCCATAGCGGTGTTCGCGCTGGAAAGAAGAATAGTATTTTCATTACTCATACTCTGAAAGTAGGTCTGAAGTTACCTGAGGAGCGGGTTGAAAGTAATACTTTTCGGGCCCGGGAGAATCGCTTTCAACAGACAGCTGTCAAATTATAAAAAAAAAACTAGTTCCATTTTCACATTTCTATGGAACCATGTTCAAACTTTTTCTACAGTCACTCAATTACAGCACGATGTAAAATTGAAATAACATAAAGTTAAGTATTAATTAAATAATATATATTTTTAAATGACTTAATTATAATTTAGTTTCAAAAATTTCTTTAAAATAACATAGATTTGGGCAACATATTTAAAGATGAAAATGAAAAATAATGGCTAAATAATGAAGCTGGCCGGCCAACGAAAAAAAAACCAAATAGGCGGCAATCCGATCTTTATTTTTTTTTTCGAGTTGTAGAGTATTGTTCATACTTCCTTGTATTATTGCTTTAGCCAATTCCTGTTTTTATTTTCCTTGTATTCGTAATGAAAATCACAGTGTTTACCTCGGGTGAAAGACTTATTTTTCCCGAGACGGGGTTTGGCGCCCGAGCGTAGCGAGGGCGCTAATAGTTCGAGGGACAAAATAAGTCTTTCACCACTCGTGTAACAATGTACTATTAATACACCAGAGTTTCCCAAATTGTAGTCCGCTATCGTAAGGCTTCCGCGAAAAATAAATGTAGAAATTACGAAAGCATAGGTTGATTAAAAAATTACTGTGATGTCGGATGGACGGACAGACGGCCATGGTGAAACTAATGGGTTCCTAGTTTGACTACAGAACGCAAATCTGTAGAAAGAAAAAAACTACTGCGATGAAATTTAAAAAAAAATGTGGCAATTTAAAAATATTATTTTTAATGAAATAACTAAATGTTACTTACTATTTCAATAAAAATACTAAGTTTTTTATTATATTGTGAGATTATCAGTGTCGGGTTAACCGTGTGAATGACTAATATTTTTGGTCTTCACAGGGCACCGTAAAACTATCTACCATATAAATATAGCATCCGTATTGACTTCATCATCTAGCTACTGTTTAGATTGAAATTGGAGCAACCTACTAAATTAAATAGTTATATAACATGACGAAATTGGGTGATAATGAATGAGTAACACAGTTTTCATGGCGGTACAATTGTTGGCCAACGCTATGGGATCATTTTGAAGACAATAGGTTGCTAATACAAGTATAAGAGTTATCAAAGTTTATGTTAGTCAACAGAGCGACTAAGCGGTCATTCACACAGTTACCTCGGCACCGATAGTTTACATACATTTTCCCGTATCCAGGTGTCATATCCGGACATTATATTGTGTCAAAAATGTATGCAGACATAATGATGTCGGCTTCTTCGTGTGAATGACCGCTAAGACTTTACCATAGGCGTCCCGAGAGGGTGCCAAAATCTTGAAAACAGAACTGAATTTCAATTATTTTTCATTGGAGCCCGTTCTTTAATCCTGATTTCAGACTGTTTTTGATTGGATCACTTGGTTTGATTCTGATATCAGATTATTTTTCATTGGATCCAGTGTTTTGATCATAATTTTATTTCAATATTATAACGGCCCCAAATACGTTACATGTTACATGAGTCGTATCTTATTTAATACTTACTAAAATCCCGAGAATTAATAAAATATCTAAATCTATTTTAGCTTATTTATTTATTTATAATGTTTTAAATGTTCCACCTTTGCGGTTAAGCGACAAAGGCATTAACAAATAGTTGCATAAGCAGGTAATGGTAATTATTACAAAGAGGTTCTTATGTAATAATAAAGATTATTATCATTCCGCTGACCCGCACTTTGGCATCTGTTACAGCCCAAGTGCCTCTCTCCTTAAGACCCGTGGCCAATGGTAGAATATTACATGGGCTGAGACGGGAGCTATGCCCAAATAATTCAAACTCAAAAACGTTTTTATTCATGTAAGCCAGGGCATTTATGAATAGTCTATAAATATAGTCCCAAACCAAGCAACGCTTGTACTATGGGTACCGTACAATGGGCTGGGGGCGATCCCAGTGACACCCAAACATGGGCAAATTACGCAAAGGCCATTTCCGAAATATTCCCCGGCGGAAATCGAACCTGCAACCACCATGTTCAGTTAGCCGAGCGGCCTACTCTCGAACCACTGCGCCAAGCGGTCATCAATTTCGCGGTTTATTTCGAAAGACCTCAGATAGAGGTCAGACAGGCTATTCTGAGCTGTTTATCTTGATGATACACTAACAATATTATTTTAATACTAAATTAGTATCTCATTTGGAAACATTTCTGATTGTGAATCAGCTATATTTTAAAATAATGATTATTTAAGTCATGCACTTTGACTGTATTTCTATGCTAAGTATACTTAAAGTATAAGAAGGATTTATTAGATCAAATAATGTAATAATAATAATTTGAGACTTCTTTATGTGTATAAGTTTAGATGGCGTCTCAAAATTAAGCAACTTTTAAACTTCAACTTGTTCTAATATACAGAGGTATCTATGTCTAGTCTATAGCATAAGAATCTCTGCGGATTTTGGTAATTGTATTTCGTAGGATTGCCCCAATCCATTGATTCTATGGTACAGTCAAATTCAAAAAAAAGTAAAATATAATAAATAATAATAAATATCGCCAGACGAAGACACCAACTGTATGGTCGCAACCTAAGCAACGCTTGTACTATGGGTACCGTACAATGGACTGGGATAGCCCAGTGACACCCAGACCAGGGCAAATTACGAAAAGGCCATTTCCGAAATTTACCCCGACGGGAAACGAACCCGCAACCACCCGGTGGTGTAGTAGCGCCTACGCTCGAACCACTGCGCCAAGGGGTCGTCGAATATATATTATAACTAAACATATCATCACCCAACGAAATATTCTGTGATGGTTTAATGTAGAGAACTTCAGGTGTCATACTATTTTACTTGTTTGAGATGTGATTCTTTTGGCTATTTCATATACCAAGCTACTTTTGATATTAACCGTACCTATAGTACAAGCGTAGCTTTGTTTGAGAGTTGGAGTTTACGGCGAATATAGTCAGTTTGCGTGAATTATTGCATATTGACCCATATGCCAATACCATAAGAGTCAGAGCACGCATCTTCATGAAATGCACGAATTATAAATGACAAATATCAGAGTCATAATTTCGTAATAACATTATATTCCGTTCATCGATTGATCAGCTCCAATCCAATAGTAAGTCGACGTTCACGTTTCACTTTTGTTTTCTCTTTTCTCCAGCGGTTGCTAGGCAACGGCGCGGTGTTGACACGCTTGTGACGTCATACAGGTCGCACAGGTTCAAGTTAATCTTAACCATTGTTTGTTAATTGGTAGTCATTTTAAAGAGAGTGTTTTAATTGTAGTAATTATATAATTATACAAAGACTGCTAATCACTTTTCCAAGATTCATTGTATAAAAAATTAACTCGTAAACCCAATCTTGACATGGTTCAATCTTTGAAGCGCCGACAAAAAACAGATCATGGCATATCATATAGCTGGGACTTACATTTGAGTACCGTTACAGTGTTCGGAAGTTATAATATCAAAAAAGAAAATTTGAGAACCAAAAGCAGTAATTTACAAACTTAGGCCGAATAGAGAACCTATAGAGATTATTGTCCCTAGAAATATTATTTAATAATATTATTTTTGATTATTTAATAAACATTATAAAATATTCTAGGGTAAAATACGGTGAAGGAAAACATCGTGAGGAAACCTGCATGTCTTAGAAGATCTAACCAATTTTCGAAAGACATGTGAAATCCGCCAACCCGCACTGGGCCAGCGTGGTGGATTATGGCCTGAATCCTCCTCGTGTTGAGGGGAGGCCCGTGCCCAGGAGTGGGACGTTAAAAGGGCTAAACTAACTAACTACTAACTAGGGTAAAATAGAAATAGTGATGCACTCGAGATGTTTATTTTACAATATTAATTGATATTATTAATTAATGAGATTGCAACCTGCTTCACTAGTCCAAATGTTACCCAACTCGACATTTCTCAACGGCCATCACAGTCAATTTCATGTTAAATCGTTATTTGTTCGATAAAATGTAACTTGTCAGTTAAATTTACGTAATTGTTGGATTCTTTAACAACTCCGTTTGGTAGTGGTGTGACAAATTAACTAATTGTTTCAATCTGAATGATTCAATTGCAATCATCATAATTGTTGTATAAAGCCTTAATTAAGCCAGCAGAACTGCTGGGCACGGGCCACCCCTCTATGCGAGAGGGAAGCACGCTGACTCACCAAGGATGGGTGGACTTTATAGGCCTTTTGAGATCCGATAAGATATTCTCAGATGTGTAGAGTGTCATGATTATGGTCTTCACTGCGCAACAAGCATTTTTCTAAAAAGTAAGATCGAATTTTCGAGATGAGCTTCATATATATATTCCTTACCACATATTCCATACCTTCCCTAGATATCCAGGGGGAAATATAAAGGGTATGCTCTTTTTCAAAACTTAACTTTGTAATTCCAGAACTATCAGCTTTAGAGGAAACTTGAAAAACAAGAGGTGTTACAGGGATACAACTATTGACAGATCTCATAAGTCTACAAAACCTTTAGTACTTGAACTTTCCCACAACGCCGATAGATTTAGATTTACAAATGGAATTTGAATTGGAAAAATAGTATACCCTTTCTGTTTCACCTAGTATAGATATATATATGTTTTACAAAGTATTCATAGATAATATTTAAATAATATACGATACTAATAAGCAAACAACCTTGTTCTGAATACCGATGTATTAACACTTAATAATATTAAAATATTTACCGCTCCCTGCCCGCAAATGTCCCGGTTTTACTCTTCGATCGTTTGGTCTTCTTGCTTTTCTTCCCGAACAGTTTGCTGGTCACCCTAACATAGGGCGGGCTTATATTGTTCAACGTCATCTTTATACACCTGTAGGTATATCTCAATTTCAAAATGTTGAGACAATTCCGTGTCTAGAATTAATGTATTGTGGAAGCAACATTTGTTTATCCAGGAAAATTTATCAAAACTATGACAAAAGCATCACCTCATTACACAAAATCACCACACTTTATTATCGAACATGATTCTAAAATTGAAATCTAGAAAACTCGAAAACAAAGCCGAAGATATCAAACTTTAAAATTCGAAACTCATAAACACTGTCTGTTTATACGATTCCGAAATCAAAGTTTAGCGAAGCTTATTGATTTAAAATTCGAATATCGATTCGGTATGCGCGCGCGCACCTGGCCGTCGCGGCCGTCTCACTGCAGAGCTTAAGGCTTGCGCGCAATTTCCACGTGAAAACATCTGAGCGAAAGTGGTCATTGTATAGGTTGGCATATTGATTGTTTAACTCCGTGCTTCTATTCAAAGTAATTTTATTGTTGTTAAGAATTTTCCAGAACATTGTGTTGTTATTAAAGCGAGGTATTGTTTAAACCATTAAAAAATCATTTCGTCCCCCTCTTCAAGATTCTGTAAGATCCTACAATACCACCTATAATAATATGTAAAATCTGAATTTTGTCTATGTTTAATAAGCTCGTAAATAGGCCGGCAGCTTATTGCATAATCTTGTGCTCCCATTGCGGTTATATAATACATACCTATATATTTTATAAATTAATTATGGGAGTAGTTATGAATACAAAATAGGATATTGATATTGTGTTATATAACGATCTTATAACTTAAGTGTGAGAGCACTTAACTTAATAACAAAATATCCTGCCCTCATTTTGGAAAAGTAATAGTAAAAATAACGCTGTTATCCGCAATTTCACACCTCCGCCGTAATCGAAATAATATCGATAATGCATTCGATTACGAAACGTAACGTGCGAAAGTGAATCGATTTCAATAGTATCGAGTACATGTGAATCTTAATTAACATCATTATGTGGATTCGTAATAATCGGAAACGATGCGGAGTCGGGAGTTACATCCGATGTGTGATTATATCAATAATTAAACATTAGCAAGGGAAGGTGAGATACGTGGTACAAGTCATAGAGTGTTAGCGGATATCATACCAGAGTTGTGAATATACCGGTCGGCTGCACATTGCTGGAAATAGTGCCAGCATAATCTGAGCTCTCTTTATAACTAATGAATACTAGGCATTACACAAATATGTGGTGACATTACAAAATGTTTAGTGTAAAATAAAATACTAAAAATAATTCTGGGAACTACAAACATCATTTTTTGACATATTTTTGTTTCAGTATGCAGACTTGACGACTGCAAGACATATTTTTAGCAGTGACAGATATATTATTCTTAACTCATTAGCTTAGTTTATAAACGGTACCTACATATTGGTATATGAAGTTGGTTCTTCAAATGTGTCATTGAAAACAACATCAACGCCGTTTTTGGTAGTTTGGTAGAGTCGCATTTAACGTTGACGTAAACGCTCCCCGCGTGCGCTTATGACTCGCGCCACGCACACGGTTTCACTGCATCATGACGCAGTAACAGTACGGGACATGACACAGACTTTTTAGAGAAACACTTTCGCTGTTCTACGAATTTTTTGGTAAGCAGTTAAATGTTCATTTTAATTGTACAGTCGGTTTTTTGTAAAATAGGACTTCTTTCGTACTTATAATATTTTTCAGGGTCAGCACCCCTTATCCCCCTTATCCCTTATCCACATCTCATTTGAGATAATTTAATTAACTTGAATCAGTAATGCAAATAAGCGGATATTTACACGAAGAAGCCAACAAGATTTACTTAAAGAAATACATTAATTTAAGTACAACTATTTAAAAAAAATGTAATACGTCAGACAAAATTTCATACTTATTTTTTTTGTTATCATTGCAAGGTTTAAAGTCAACTATTTAAACATTAAGTAGATATTTTGTATAATGATTAGTTATTCTTCGGTTAGCACTTACGGTTACTTAGGTACGTTATACAACAATCTGTGATACGCTGTCGACATAACTGAGACTGAAAAAATAACAACAATAGATATAAAATAGTACTGTAAGAACGACACTTTGTCTACTAGAAAACATCAATCAAGGTCACAAGATAAACACTCATTGTTTGCATACAAGACAGGTGAAAATATCGTCACATTGTAGGCATGGCTTTTTTCCGCATTTTCCCATCGTTTCTATTCGACGCTAGATGGCGCTGTAAAAAGTTTTCTATGAGCAAACCATAAATGGCCATTATAATGTTATTTATTGCTTGATTGTAATTTCATGGACAAATTAAAATATTTATGATAGTATCATAATTAGGAATTATGCTACTTTTTCATCTCCGACTATGGGTAGATACTAGAAAGATAACATAAATATGTTTTGTAGTTCCTAATATTCTTTTAAGTATTTTAGTAAACATTTGGCAATAAAAATACGTTTAGTAAAAATTGAAAATAATACTATATATAACAAAATACTTTTGTTGTATTTTATTCTTAGTGTACCTATGGGGACTCATTGTACTATGCAATCAAATAGGAAAATTAAGAAAAGGCATATTAACATTTGCACTGACGGGATTCGAACCCGCAACCACCCTTTGCAGGAGCTGAGCCGGCCTTCATTATTATTTAATTACATATTACATTCAAAGTCACAGCATTTATTATGTCTACGAGGGCACTCACAAATTGTAACTGATCGGTTCCGCGTTAAATCCCCATCCTGGCCATTAAACTAATGACGTGAGCCCGCGCGCTCCTAACTTACCTTAGCTTAGCTGGAGGGGCTAACGGGAATACTAGTAATGTGATAAACTCACATTGCTAGTAACCCTTTCTTTAATAGATATATTTACACATCAATCTACATCCGGATCGAAATATTATATATTTCTGTGTGATCACTAGTATAGTTAATAGATCATGGATAGAATGATACTCTAGCTACCACGGTGTCATCATTGGACACCATTATCGATCCTGGCTTACAGAGGTAATTATGGTGTATGAATTTTCTTATATTTACGCGAATACTACACATTGAAATAAAACTATTTTTACGGATTATATCGCGTTTATTTACTTTTTTATGTTCCCGACGTTTCGGTTGCTTTACAGCAACTGTGAAAGTGCACTTTCTGCGTGGATCGGAACGCAAACACCAACTAAATTTTGAGGGTACCCAGTTTTTAACTATGACATCAAGACGTCTAACACCTCAGTCCCCCTGTGACCACGGTTGCTGTAAAGCAACCGAAACGTCGGGAACATAAAAAAGTAAATAAACGCGATATAATCCGTAAAAATAGTTTTATTTCAATGGTGTATGAAGGTACGAAACGCAGCTGTAATAGATGCTTTCCGCCCATCTTCTGTGTGCGGTTGGTACTACCCCGGTCAAGCTAGGTCCTATTAGCTGTAATCACCTGGCTACAGTTTGGCTCTATCTACGTAAACACACCGAATAATCAGAACGGAAACTGAATAATTAGGACTTGAAACTAGATTATATGCAAATGAAACTGGGCGGTCGCGGTGCATCCACGAAGAGAATCCAGTCGTTATGTACCGGTTTTATTGCAATTTATTCATTAATAAACATTAGTTTATCGGTTCAGCTGATGTCCATAAATAATTTATTACTATTTATTAGAGCAGACTCTTTGTTAATAACAATATATTTTTGCTATAAACATTTCATGTTCCACTGGATCGTTATAACCGAAGGCCTAGTATAATAAAAACACATTGTGATTACGCATATGTGTAACCGAGTGCAGCGTAAATTTCAAGACGCGTTTTACGCGGCCCGCAACGCAAAAAAATACGGTCGTTTGGCTGAGCACTTTCATAACCTAACCATAATTGAATATTGATAGCTATATTTTATATATTGAAATTTTTGATGCATGAGTAATGATTCTAAAATCAACCTCTTAGATAAAATCAATACAATATGATAACATTATTTGGTATCGTTACCTTTCCGAAGATAATACGTTGGTTTGCAGTGTTGATGAAGATAAAGGATGTCAATATGATTGGTAAAAAAATATTATGGTCCAAATTTTCACCCTGCGCGTACGGAATCATAATTAATTGAAGCACGTTAACAAAACTACCTCTAACCCGGCCACGGAAAATTCTTATCTATTACTTACACAAATTATATTATTTAGCGCGAATATAAATCAAGAACGCTGAAAATAATAATAATAATATAAGATAATTATTCAGATAATTTTGCCGTCGCTTGGGATATTTGATATTGTACATTTGTACCATATTTATATAAATGAACTCAAAATGTTTTCCTCTTTCATAAGACATACCACACGATAAGACATAAAAAAAAATTCAGGGTCCCCTACATTTTTTGATGGAACATCCGTCATATTAATTTTGTTCGTCGAGTATTAAATGTAGCCTATGTTACCCAGGCTATATAAATCGTTTATACCTCATTTATCAAAATCGGATTCGCAGTTTAGGTGCTACGGTGGAACACAAAAATGATCCATAAATACGAGTATACTGCTAAAACACAATCCCTCCTTTAGGCTTTACCTACTCCCTATTATTTTCGCCGGCTCTTTCTTATTAATGCAGGATACATGTAACCGTCGTGATTTCTCACTATCGACACGTCATATCGCCTTCTTTGTTTCCCTTTGGTACACGCAATCAAATAATTACCGTCATAGATACACCGGCAGGGTTGTCACGCGCGTGTCAAAAAGAGACAAGATAATTCGCGCAATTTCCCGTAGAAAGCGATACGGGAGGAAACGTGGTTACGTGTCTGTCTCTCTGTATTTTTGTCACGGTGGCGCTATAGATAGAGAAAGGTAAGATACATCTCGTTTAATATCAGAGGAGCTATCTCAATAGCTCTAACAGAACCTTATAGGTATATAGAGTCGTTACTTGTTTGTCATTATTACATTACAAATATATTACATTGATGATAACGAACAGAGATCATAAAATACCTAAAGAGGTAGAGCTCTAAAACGAACACTTATCATCGCCTGACTTCGTTATTAAATTAAAATAACTTCATAATATGAAATTATTTTAATTATTTTATTTTAATACCGTAAAATATATTATATTTTACGGTAGTAGAGCCAAGCTGTAGCCAGTAGACTACCGCTCATACAAGGGCTGGCTCGACAAAGGTCAAATTCAAATTCAAATCGTTTATTTTGTTTAGGCCTACGGGGGCACTTACAAATTGTCAATTTTACATATATTTTTTTCTTATATCTACAACCGGATCGGAACGCGACCTCGACTGAGAAGATCCGGCAAGAAACTCAGCGGGCTTGTCTTTTTACATGTCATAATTTTTTTTTAATCGCCAGTTGCTTATATTCAATAATTACAAAGGGTAGTAGATATTAACATAAATATTATAATAGCTCCAGTGTGTTGCCTTTTGATGTTACCAAAAATTCGTAGTACCACCGTCTCACAAAAGGTCGGCGTAAATTAACTATTTTAGCTGTGTTTCGTACCATGAGACAAGAGAGCCCGTAGCCCAACCCCCTTCCCTGCATTCCCCTCAAAAAAGGCAGAGCATTTACCATAGTAATATTGCACTGAATCATGTTTATCTATTGATGATATCGAACTCTACATTTATTATTCAGCATCAAAGAAGTAGTAACTGAGGAGCAATGCGCCAACTTTCAGAACGGAACGATTCCGTTACCATAGCGTGTAAGACGTCTTCGCTAATTGGTCTCAATATTGACGCTGAAAATAATAGAGACATCACGATACGTACGTTGCTATTGCAACGGAATGGGGAAGACTTTAATTCAGGCCCCAAATGTCAAGTGGAGATGCAAACTACCCACTTTTAAAAGACACGAAACGGAAAATATCGAAGAAATGTCTGCGTCTACGGTAGAGAAAGTGGCACCTACAATAATAATAATAATTTAGTTCCTTTGACGTCCCACTCCTTAGCACGGGTCTCCCCTCACTACGAGGGGGATTCAGGTCGTAATCCACCTTCAGTGTCAGTATTTTCTATGCTGTTTTTCGGAAATGTAGTAAGCTTGAGCGTGAAATTGTTCTAAGCCTACATTTGCATTGCTGTAATATAACACTAATTATTTTTGTCTCTTTTTGTATTGTAAAAAAATATAGGTAACCTAAATCAGTGTATTACTTTTAATTTCCCAACTATAAGTTCTAAATATGAGTGGACACATAGGTATTATGTGATTATACACACCTTATAGATCCAGCCGGAACCGTCTTAGAATACTTGAGTCGCGTAGATGCCGATCGATTCGGCCGTTCCCGCCTCGGACACGTCGCCATATTGTTATATATTCAAATTCGGACACGTCACAGTTCACAATTCGAGTATCGTGACGTCACAACACAACATAATTACGTCATCGCACTATATAGTTCAAAGTTTTGGTTCGTTTCGTTTTTCGTATATTAAAACTTTTTTTCATCAAAAAGTTATGTGTACCTATGTAAAATTAAATAAGCTTATGTTCAGCATAGAGGATAGAAATCTCATAATGTTAGTTTATGATTATTAAATAATGGTTATAACAAACAATTAAATAATACAACTCATTAATTATATAATGTACACAACAAACAGAAGCGAAAAGCTGAAATATGTCTAAATCTTAAATTTCACATTTAAATCAAAATTCAAATAAAAAAACAATTTACTATTTACACTAAATATAATGTAACACTATGTACATTAAATTCATTAGTTTATTACACTTCTTCAGTGTAAAATGCCTTTAATTAAATCAGCATCTCATTACAGAAACGCGAAACCATTAATTATGTCCGCAGATTATCGGCTCTCGAAATAGCTCTATGTTTTTACTGTACAACTGACAGATTTATCAATTTCCATTAAGGCGAACACACACACAAAAAGCCTTAGCATAAAGATTAAACCTTACCTAGTGAATTACATGATGAAAATCTTGTTGAAAATCTATTAAAAGCAAAGCGTATAAGTAGCAATTTAAAGCAGGAAGTCGAATACCGTCTTGATTATACAAATAAATTATGTATTAACGAATATAAGTAGAATATATAAATATCTATTAGACATATGTATTTCACGATGCTTACTTTCTCACATAACTTGGGCTCTCTCTGTGAGAATTATTGCATGCTATCTATTAAGGGTTTTACTTATTATTACTGTCAGTCCAATACCTCTTATGTTTTATATATCAAATTGATGTTAAACTTACAATAATTGTAAGCAATCGTCTCTGTCTCTCTCGTGTACATACGCGGTTGTCATGGAGGTTTGTTACACTCAACAGACAAAAAAATCTTTTAACGGACTGGAAGTCATAGTTATGATACAAGTTGGTATTTGCCAGAGGTGTACTGTTTGCAGCTCGGCGAAAACTTTATTTTCCCTTTATCTTTGCTGATGTGGTTCAGAAGCAAAAATATGACATGTATTACAAGGTTTTCGATCTGGTAACTCTATAGTTGCGTTCTTAATGCTTCGCCTTAACGTCAACTCGAATAGTTCGGAAGAGATCAGCCGATACATTGCAGCACGCTAACGTTTCGGCATATCCATCGTTATCAACGGACATGATTGAGTTAGTGGCTGCTGCGGTTTGGAGACCGACATTCTAAGTAGTGGTAAGAAGTAATGTATGTTAAGAACACAGCTCACGGATCAGCTGAAATGGGACTGGGCTTCATGATTAATAAACATAATTGAGTGGGCAAAGTCTCGTAAGGACTGAAATTAGACCTTTTCAATTTGATACATAAGTTTTGGTGCTCAAAAACATTTTCTGTTAACTTCTTGCGCCATAGGAAGAATATACATATATGTACTAAAAATTTATGCAACCGGATTACAATTTTTTTTTTCTAAACATTGCTATTATAATTATCGTTTTAATTCATGCAATTCCAAGACAATTTAGTTTTTTCCGGGACTCGTCAAGGTTCAAACCTCGGCGGCATCACTGGACACCACTGTTGAACCTGGCTTACAGGAGAAACGAAAACAACCCAGAACCAAATTATCATATTTTCGCTTTAAACCATCCAAGATAATCGCGTTGAGCTCAGTACACATAACGCACCGCACTAATGAATAATAAAATCTGCAATTATCATCTCAGTTTCGTCTATTAGATGCATAACAGCATAGCTGACACTGTAATTATCAAAAAAGTCGTAAAGTTACAATGCCTAGTCGCGTGCGTCTCGCTTTCGTAAATTTCGACAGTCACAACGCCAAGAGCTTGAATATGTTAATTTTAAACCGAATTTGATTAGAGAACTGGCAATTAAGTGGTTTGGCTAAAGTTTCACTTCGACATCCGTATTTTTAGATTATTTTTTTAAGCCCCGACGTAGCCTCCATTTTGGTTTTCCAAAGAGGACGGCCACATTTTTGTATTGTATTATTATTAAATGTGTTTGTTATTACTATTTGTTACTTAACACTGGTGAAATACCTATTAAACTAGATGCGCCATATTTATAAAGAAAGAAGAACAACCCCCGACCAAAAAAGAGGGGTGATATAAGTTTAACATATGTATTTATCTATGTCTCTATGTATCTGTGTGTCTGTATGTAGCATCGTAGCGCCCAAGCGGAAGAACCGATTTTAGTTTTGTTTTTATGTCACAAAGGTATTCTGATCGAGAGTGTTCTTTCTTAGCTATGTTTCATGAAAATGGGTTCAGCCGTTTGAAAATTTTCACCTTTATTGTAGTTTAAAAGTCGTTGCATAGGGGGTTTATTTTATAAATTTTAATGCCTTATGGATATTTGCGTACTAATATAGAGATATTTAACTAGCGGTCCCGGCAGACGTTGCATTGCTCTAACTTGAGCGCCACCTACCGGGCCCATTTGAAAACAACCTACCGACCGACCAATTTTGCAAACCGAAATCAACCCACACGTAGTACCATTTGAGTTGGTTTCAGCTTACAGAAATACGTGCGGGTTAGTTCCAATTTGCAAAACAACATCCAATTGTAAATTTAAGACCCAGATACGATTCTTTTTTGCATATTTAAAAGTATCGATCTCCTCCA
This sequence comes from Notodonta ziczac, assembly GCA_918843915.1. NCBI lineage: Eukaryota > Metazoa > Arthropoda > Insecta > Lepidoptera > Notodontidae > Notodonta > Notodonta ziczac. Next base: position 1,828,714 of record OU974053.1, read on the forward strand.
TCTTATATCAATTTAAATGATAACCGTGTCAAGTTCTTTAGACTTAAACAATGGACAATGGAAATGCGTTATATGCGCCCTTTTGACTTGAGACACTATGCGGAAGCAAATTGAAATGTATATCAAGGTTAGGTGAAACTTAAAAATTAACTTATGATTAACTGGAATACAAGTCAACTTACAAAATGACTGACATTTAAATTTTTAATAAAAAAAACCCTAATTTGAGTGATCAATTACAATTATTTAAGTAAGCATTTACGCGGAAAGGAAATAATAATAAGACAAACCATGACGCCAACAAAGTAAAGCAGCAAGAAGCACATAGGTACATGAAACTGACAGATGATAATAACAAAGGACTGCGGAAGCCTAAAAAGTAGATATTTAATCTCATTTTTTTATTTGGAATATATGTTAGGACTCTGGATAGTATTATAAATAAAATCCGACCAAATCTAAACAATAAAAAAATATGCCAAAAATAATAAATCTATGTCCAAAAACTAAACTAAACTAATTTCACCTCAAACAAAAATAGTGCCGTCTAGCTCATATATTAGGATCACGAGATGGAAGACAATAGATTTAGAAATCATGTTTGTGTACCAACAAAATTAGCATAAACAACTTTATTTTTTTTACAGCACATTTAAACCGCCACTGTCACACAGACCGATCACAGTTTAATCACATGGTATACGCAAAGTCGCGCGTCGATAACTCCTGCGCATCATACTCGGCGCGAGTATGCGCGGAGTGCCATCTCACACGACTGACTCAATTACTATTAGTGGGTAATACCGGAGTTCTACTTATTGCCGGTGGCAGAACCTTTGTGACGAGCGGAGCGATAAGCGAAGCGACTTTAATATTTTTTCGTAGTTCGGTTCGATTAGTATATTTTTTATGTACAGCTAAATAGGGTTCTTTTATGTAGCTTAAACTATCTACGAAAATTTCTAAAGCATATTTTGGTAATGTTCTTATTTTTACATAAGGATCATGGCTATACTAACAGTCTGTCAGTTCTGTCAGTTTTCGGTACCTCAAAACAAGTTATAGCCTTTATTTGAAGTCGATGCCACTATCTTTATACTAGGTTAGGACTACTTTTTAGGTACCTTACCTACTCCTACTTATTTGAATTGGCACCGACTCCAAATGAAATACATTTCAAGGTGCCTATTTATTTCTAGCTTTTTAGTGCACCCAGGTATTCTGAAATCGGTTTTAATTAAAAATATTTTTGGGCCATACAGTTGGTGTGTCAGTCTGTCATTTTTTTAATATATTTTATATACATGAGCGTAACTGAATGATTTATAGAGATGATCGTCACTAAATGACTGGCCTTATAAGTGCAACAGGCCGACTTACTGACGGCAGCTTTCTTTGCAACATACGATTATGTTTTTTCAGTCCACCCGCGGTAACGTTGTTTCCTACATTATTTGTAGGAAATGGTGATCTTAATATTTAAGATCAGTTTTTACCAGCGACTTCATCCGCGTGGTTCCCGCAACGGAATTTACATACAAACTTACATTCCCTATTTTACCACCGGCTCCGTATCCTGCTATCTCATTCATCGTACGACAAGCATCCATAATAGCTACTCTAACATAATAGCCAGCCCGTATTATGAGCTGTAGTCAGTTGGATATAACTTGGCTCTACCACCGACAATGTAGAGTTCTTGTCACATCCGCCAACACCGCATACCATGAGACATTACACCAACTGCCCCCTCGTGTCTTCGTCCAGTTAATAGCGAGCATTAAGCAATTAGCACGAAATGCCGCGGAATATCCGGAGCGTGGCCTATGTTTTGAAACATGCAATTCGTTGCGAATTAGGGCTTGGTATACTAGACTACCCTACTTGTACAATACAATGGAAGTAGCCTTCATTTTAGGACCACATTCGCAAGACAAGCACGGCTAAATTAATAAAATAATAAATAAATATCGCCAGACTGACACACCAACTGTATGGTCCCAACCTAAGCAATGCTTGTACTATGGGACCGTAGAATGGACTGGAACGATCCAAGAGACACCCAGACCAAGGCAAATGACGAAAAGATTATTTCCGAAATTTGCCCCGGCGGGAATCGAACCGCAACCACCATATAGATGAGCGGCCTACACTCGAACACTGCGCCAAGCGTTCATCAAATGAGTAGTGTAGTGTAAAACAAAATAAACCATTTGACTCTGAATTGCAAGCTGAGTTTTAGCAGATTATTTTTTTCTTATCACTAGTTATGAAATTACAATAGAATAGAAAACATACAGCTTAGCAAATCTGTGTTTTCCGTTAACCGACACAATTTGTACAATTACATAGAAACTCGGCGGGTTCTTGGAAGGAAAATAATGATTTCCCCGCAAATAAAAAATATGAGCGCGGTTTATATGCCAGACTACGATTAAAACAAGAGATAGTGGTATGTGTTTAGTTACCATAGCCATATCTAGTTTAATTTTCATATTGTTAAAATTATCATTTTAAAAAAAATCTTTTGTTTTAATTTTGTCTTTATTGAGCGCGGTTTATATGCCAGACTACGATTAAAACAAGAGATAGTGGTATGTGTTTAGTTACCATAGCCATATCTAGTTTAATTTTCATATTGTTAAAATTATCATTTTAAAAAAAATCTTTTGTTTTAATTTTGTCTTTATTTTATGCACTCAAAAAAAGAGACAACACCATCATTTTATGTGAGAATGTTTCGCCATTGCAAACAAGGTGTAATACGAATTCAACAATTTATAAAATCTGACCTTAGGATTTTTTTTATTTATTTATTTAATTAAGGACGGTTAGGCTACTAGGTGTAACGCTACTAACGTCATCGTGTGACGCTACTGATTCTAAGCTCGGATAGAGTGGCCGCGCGGCGAGCGCCCCGAACGTCCGTATAGGAGCTTCGCTTCAAAACATAGATAATATATAATCATTAATTCCATATTAAATAAGAAGTCTGATGATAACACGAGATCAGGAGAGATCAAATTAGTGTAGTTTTTGGTCGACAAATCTAGTTTGAGGCCTTAAAAAATATGTTATTTTTTCGTTATAGGCAATTTGACCACAATTACACCTGATGGTAAGTGACGATGTGGTCTACGGTAGTGCATACTTGCCATACTTGTTTAGACTAGTCACAAGTACGTGGCGTGTCTGCAGCAATTATCACACATTATAGCGCTTAATCGTGTCACAGGATGCCAGCCCGGCTCTGGCAGGCGATGTGTGAAGATCGCAGATGCGCGCGGCATGCTTACGGACCGCAATTAATTCGGTAACGCTTTCTCTACTGGCGTCTCGTCTTTGTGTTCGTGCTGCTTTATTCTATTGCAATCTGTTTTCATGCAAACTTAAAGCGATTAGATGACAATCTGGATTGAGAGGCGGTTATTTACTTGAGTTTAAAATGCAAGTAGTTTTTATTTCGTGGGATACTTAGGACCTCGTTACACGATATAATTGTCTCGAGTCAATGGCGCGGAAAAAGTCGTCGTGTGCATAGGCATTTATACAGTGCTGTGCAGTATGCGTTAATATGGAATTGGAACGCAATATATGAGTAAGTATATAAAAAAAATGATAAAAATAAATCTTTGACGACATCAGCAAGTTCACTCGAGTGGATATAGTCGCCAGCGCACACGCTACATATTTTTAATAAGAACTCATGAGTTCCTCGGCTCATAACTTCGAAATTTACCATCAAAACATTTTACTAGCTTAAAACGAACATTATACAGTGATAGAGCTAAGAGGGGCTGGGTCTATTTCGGTAGTACCAACCTCTCACAGAAGATCGGTTTAAAGTAAGTTTTACATCTGTGTTTGGTACGATCAGAGAGCCGGAAGGACAACCACCCCTCCTCTCGCTCTATCCCAATTGCGTGCATCGTGCGAGCAATGCCATTGGTATTGCAAGCATCTATAGGCTACGGTTACTGCTTAACATCAGGCGGGACATACGCTTGTTTGCCTACTTTGTTATTATTTAAAAAAAACATGGTAGAGCAGTTGAGTAGAGCAGTAGCCCTGTAGTAACAGTCCGATGCATCTATCTCTAACAGTAGCGCACTCCGTTACCTCACGTAACTGGACAGTTAGAGACGGCAAACAAAAACTATTTGTATTTGATCATGGAGCTATAAGGACCCGTATAATATAAAAAAACTATACACCATGTTTTAACGACCGCTTTACGCGAAATGGTTTGAATGTAGGCCGCTCGGCTCACTGCACTGGTGGCTGTGGGTTCGATTCCCGTCAGGGTTTATTTCGAAAATGGCATTTTGGTCTAGCTGGGTGTGACTGGGATCGCTCCTGTGCTGTACCCATAGTGCAACCCTTGCTTGATGAATTCTATAATTCATTACATCATCATCATCATCCATTCATATCATCAGAGCTGCATTGCTATACATACACATTTCGCCGGTTAGACACGGAAGAAAAAAATTACGACATTTATTTGATACTTCCTGGTATTAGTATTTATCCTTTTAGTATTTTTAGCTTAACATTTTGTAAATAAATAAAAATAACTTATGAACCCGACGCATTACATAAATCATTGCCGCAATTACAAAATGTTTAGTAAAAAAAAAAAACAAAAAATGTTTTTCTGTCGTATTTTTTTCCTTAGTGTATTAGTTACAATCGTACAGGTAGAAACTTATTGTCTTTATACTCTACCCATCAATGCCATAAGAGATTTGTGCCAGTGCAGGTTGGCAAAAATCAACAGGTCTTTCAAAAAACGGTGCTAATTTACTTACAGGATATTTAGAGGTATGAATCAGGGTTTGAAACTGCACCTCTGCTGTCATGGCGAACATGAAACGGAACCCTAAGCTTTATTTCCTTCTATAATCGTATCTCAGTGGCGGTGAGCAGGTGAGATGGTAGTTAGCCCCGACCGGTGCGCAATGACGTGTGACAGCTTAACGAGCTCACTGCGCGCGCGCATCTTACTGCATATCACAATGTATCTTACATTTCTACTTATAACTTACACAGTTATGGTATACGCTGTATAATCTAGTTGTAAATTATTTTCTTTTTAGAAAATGGAAAACATTTTTAATTATGTTTTTATTTGTGAGATATACGTTTTACTGTTGGTTTCGTGTTCCAATACTTCTTCCACCATGAAACAATAATTAACTTCAACTAAAGCTATGATTTCAATATGATGTGTGCAGGTTGAAAGGATATGAATGAATCTGGCAACATAATATAATACCTATGAAAATTAAAAGTTCCAATAATATGCAATAAGTACATTTCCATTTCATTTATGTTTCATTTCTAAACAAAATCAATGATTTGTTTTTGGACTTTCGTGGAGCGACGGATAATTTATTGGTGTGGTAATACTTTAAGGCGGGTACTCACGAGACATCAGGCGTGGTGTTGGCGAGCAGCCGCACGCAGTCCAAGCAGCCCCGCGCGGCGGCGTAGTGCAGCGCCAGCGCGCCGTTGTTGGCGCGCCCGCCGGCCGCCGGCATCGCGCGCCCGCACCACCAACCCTCGACAGCTAGCCGACCGCTCCTATTGGCAAAGGATAATAAATCTTAAACAAATGGATGATGAGATGAATTTTTGAGAAAAAGTAATTAAGATTTGATTCAATAAACTCTGAAATTTACCATCATTCATACGCGGGCCATAACCCTCGCTAATCGCTAGGCTATAAATTATTTTATGCAGACGCTAGCAACTAGCAGCTCTACCGAAGGAAGAGTTGCGGTAAACTTGGTATTCCGTTAAAAAAACAATGTACACGTTTATCTTAACAAAATAAAACAAGTTACGTCAAGTTTTTAACTATTCAGAACTAACTAAACTAAACTTTACTATATTGTACTACAGTGATAAATACTGAATTACACCTCGACATACAAAAGACATCAACGTGCATGTTTATGCTACGCACGCCATCTAGCGTGCAATAGCTGAACGTTTTCAATGAATTATATATCGTACAAAGTAAGAACTATTACATGGTTACTTTTACTATTCGCAGATAGATGGCGTAGCTGCCTCGCTTAATATAAATAAGGAAAAAATACATAAATAAAATTTTATGGGCCAGTTAATAACAATAATAATCCCATTAACACACAAAATATGAAATAAATATTGCGTTTATTGCATTTTTATGTAAATGAGTGATTGATTACGTGACAAGGGATTAAACGTGACATTTCCAAAGTTAATTAATTTTTATTCATAATCTATAATAGCTATACATTTAGACGATATAAATACTATAAAACTAGTTCATGTAAAATCCAATTCATCGCCACGACTTCATTATTTTTTTATATATAAACGGTTCGATTTAAATCACATAAAAATGCCGGAATATCGACACCGCCAAAAGATTAACAGATAAATAAGCCATAAAATGCCATTGGTCCAATGATAAATGGAAAACCCGCTATTATATTGACGGTAGATAAGCACTTTTTGGATTGGTTACAAAACAGGGGTTGTTAAAACACGAGTTTGAGTTTGAAAAGTTTCACACTGCGGTCCCTTGGAGGTCGCGCCGTTGTTGGACTGTATTACTTTTGTTTCATTGTTAATTAAAACGCACGTATGCACTACACAACATTTATTACTTTTTTATATATATCGCCAGACTGACACACCAACTCTGTGGTCCCAAACTAAGCAACGCTTGTACTATAGGTACCGTACAATGGCCTGGGAACGATCCCAGTGACACCCAGACCAGGGCAAATTACAAAAAAGGCCATTTCCGAAATTTGTCTGGGGGAATCGAACCCACAACCACCATGTGCAGTGAACCGAGCGGCCTACGCTCAAATCACTACGCTAAGCGGACTGGCGCATCTATGACGCACATCTTATTATACTAATATAAGAACACTTGTTTAATTCTACGCAAAGAAGATTGCAGTTTAAAAGAGAGAGAGAGAGTAATGTTGCCATTACAAATTTAATATTTTTTAATTATAAAGTTACAAAATACTTATTGCTTATGTTCACGATTATTACAATACCTCGTTATGTGCAGTTTCGTACACAACTCTATCAATGGCATATAGAGCTAGATTAGTTTAGTATACATATAAGTGACTATAATATTGTGAATAGTTAATAATAATATAGATAATACACATTTATTAATTTGACGACCGCTTGGCGCAGTGGTACGAGCGTAGGCCGCTCGGCTCACGGCACATGGTGGTTGCGGGTTCGATTCCAGCCGCGAAAAATTTCAGAAATGGCCTTTTCTTAATTTGCCCAGGTCTGGGTGTCACTGGGATCACTCAGTCTATTGTACGGTACCCATACTACAAGCGTTGCTTAGTTTGGGACCATACAGTTGGTGTATCAGTCTGGCGATATTTATTTATTTATAATAAAATATGCAATAGGTAATCTCTGTAATTAATATAACAAAAAACAATCTTTAGACATCTGCACATATAATCTAATATATGTACCTACTTCTATCTAATATAATGATTAATGCTGTGTATTACATTCAATGCAAGCGTTTACAAATAATACCTACACTTGCAGTAACCACTGTGTGTTAATCTCATCAAATAACAGTAACATTACATTTAAAATTGATTTATTTCCACTCCAATTATATCACAATATTCGCGGTAGCGTTGCGCAAACGACCTTCGATGTTCGGTGGCGGCGCGGCAGTCAAAACATTTAGTTATCTTTACAAGAATTATAACTGAAGCAAAGATTATGGTTGGTGGAATAAATTGTTTCAGTTTCGCAATACCGCACGCGTCAAATACGACAACTATTTAACAATTGACGACCGCTTGGCCCTGTGGTTCGAGCGTAGGCCGATCGGCTCGCTGCACATGGTGGTTGCGGGTTTGATTCCCGCCGGGGCAAATTTCGGAAATTGCCTTTTCGTAATTTACCTAGGTCTGGGTGTCACTGGAGTCGCCTCCAGTCCGTTGTACGGTACCCATAGTACAAGCGTTGCTTAGTTTGGGAGGATACAATTGGTATGTTTGTCTGGCGATATATTTATTTAATTCATTTTTACCGTATTCAGCTGCCGATACGGTGCCAACGTATACCGACTCAAAATCAACTCATAAAGAGCTTAAATAATCTGAGCAAAAAAAATTACGATATTAATATTATCTGTTGGTTGGTACAGTTGTTTAACGAGTGGTTTATAAGGTCATCTGTTAGAATGAAACCCATCAGATTATTCTTTGTTGTTGTAGGTACTCCATCTTTTAAGATGCCAAATAAAAGATCGTGCATTATTAAAATGAGATAAAAGGAGAGCTGGCTCTTTCCTAGTTCAAACAATCAGCCTAAATATATCGATTCAATGTGAAAATGCAGCCTGCATTTTTGACACCATCCCACGCAGGCTGGAGTTAAATTAAAATAATTTTGTTTTTATTTTAAAATGTTACTTAAAATTTTTCTTTGCATTTTGTATTATAAAAATAATATTTATAAGTAGCAAGATTATAGAAGAGTTTATTAGTTTAAAAGTAGTTCTACCTAGGTAGGTAAATACTGTGTGTGAATATATAATTATCTTAAGTATAGTTTACTCGTATAGTCATTCAACAAACAGCCACTTTCGGAACTACTTATATCAAGGTGAAAGGCTGCTACGTACTCATTGACGATTAACAGATAAATATTTAAATAACAATCATATTTTAAAGCACTCTAGAGCTAGGCAATCATAGGACGTTTATTTTCAAATATTCATGAGTATTTTAATGATGTGTTGACGTTATAAAAATCAAAATATTTATCGACATTTCTAAATTTAAACCCAGCTGAGTAGAACATACCTGCTGATACTACACATACTAAATTAGGTGACAATAAGTATTGACGTCATCGTCACCTAGCCAGTTGTATACATGGATGAAAGACCCTGTACGGCTGTTGGCAGATCAACTGTCAATGACTAGCAGTTTCTTATTTTGGTTCATCTTTCTTGTGTTCCCATATAATAAAAGACAGTAGCAGTTTTAATAAAACACCAGAGTTTTTATTAACATGTAACTAGCTTCTACCAAAGGCACCTACCAAACCAACTATTACAGTTATTTATAACCAAATTAATACAATATTTAATTTAGAACATGACACCTCTGATTGTCTCAATTCTCAAATCATAAATTACATTTTAATTGAGAAAGACTATAGACATTTACAACTACGTTATAATAGACTATGATTTATGCAAGTGAAAACCTAACTTCATGTAAGCTATATTCAACAACATTATTTATGTGTAGAGAGTCAAAATGTCGGGTGAACAAACCCGCCGTCACCGCAATTATGTGTAGATAATACATAACTGCTGCGGATTTTTGTTATAAAAGTCGCCAAGTGTGAATCGAGCGCAAATACTTTGGGTTCCATATAACGTGAGAAACAAAACTAAGTAAATATGCCAGCTGTTTTTGGGTTCAACGACTTGTTTCATGACTCTACCTTAGTTCACAGAAATGCCTATGGACTTACAGTGAATAAATAAAAGAAATTAAATAAAAGATAAGTAACAACAGAAAAAAATATAAAACAGAACAAGGCGAAATATAGCATAAGCCCCAAGAAAGTCTGACGTAGTAGGTACTGTACTATATGTTATATGTTATTGCAGCCCAAGTAAGTACACCCAGCAAAGGCTTAGGTACAGCCCAAGTATACCTTTTAAAGACTTCCTTATGGTAGGTTATAATAAAAATTTGGCACCATTACTTGTAATTATGTAGGCAATTAAAGTGTTTAAAGATTCAGCACGGAACCCCAAAAATCATGAAAAATATATATCAGAGCATTCACTTGTTAGGTGTAATGACTAAGATGAATGACTCGAGCTTCCATTCATACATATTTAACTGCCTACATTAAAACACACTTAGCGGCGCCTTTACATTGAGAACCACTCCGCAATACCTTGGATATATAATTTACTTTATACAAATATCATATCCCATGTGTAAGACCAACCCCAGTACTCTCCGTGGAAGGCGAAAAATGCAAAGCGATAATAGTATATTTTTCCTTAAGATTCGAATTTTGCAAACAATCTTAGCAAGTCTTTTTAATGTAATTCGTCTTTCAAAATTATAAAAAAACGGTCGAATAATATTTTAACATAAGTATTAACATTTTTTTAACCTAATACCATTTTGGAAACTAATAATTCCATATTATAAACAGATAACTAAAAATGAAACAGTAAATGCATGCCAGATTGTTTATTAAATCCACATCCTAAGGAAAGATACACTATACATACCACAGTCGCATATTGTTGTCATAGTAATAAGAACTGAATGGCAATACTAATATGGGCCATTATTCCCTGCCCACTTAAAAAGCATTTTGTTAGAACTCTACATGTGCAGGTCTTAAATAAACCTTGCTACAGCTAAACATTGACATGTGAAAATGACCTTTGATCCTCGGTAGTTCTACTTAATAACCTTAAAACAAAACGCCGATTTTGTGTGACACTAGACCGGTCAATGACGGACGGACGTCATCAACATTAATATGGGGTCTGACAATGGCTTAACGGAAGGGTAAACACACATCCGGGCGGTCACGTTCTGACTATTTCTATATTTTGAACTTTGATTAATTCCATTGCCTAGTGGTTAAAAAAAAACGATGCGTCGTCATAACCGACAGGTCTCCGATACGAAATCAAACAATGAAAACCTTAATAATAAAAAAAATCTAACCGACTTCAAAAATCTTGGGTGCACTAAATAGCCAGAAAAACTAGGGACTTGAAATTTCTTTCATTTGGAGTCGGTGCTAATTCAATTAAGTAGGGGTGGGTACCTAAGAAGTAGTCTTAACGTAGTGTAAAGATTGTGACATCGAATCCAAATGAAATCCTACGAATTATAAATGCGAAAGTTTGTGAGTGTGGATGTATGTTTGTTACTCTTTCACGCAAAAACTACTGAACGGATTTGGATGAAATTTGGAACACAGATAGTTTATAAACTGAATTGACACAAAGAATACTTTACTTAAGTCTACGCGGACGAAGTCGCGGGCAGAAACTAGTAAGTTATAAGGTCCCTAGTTATTTCTAGCTCTTAGTGCACCCAGGTTTTCTTGACGAATAACACAAGTATTACACTTTGTATTGAATTACTTTTAACCGTAAACAGCCCATATCTCTACAACTACTGAACCGATTTTGATGACATTTCCATGGGATCACAGTAATACAGTTGACGGAGAAATCGGTGAACATACATACAAAAAATATGACACACATAGTCCAACAAGAGCAGTGATATGTGCGAATCATAATTTATATATGATTATTACTTGCTTACGGTGAAGGAAAACATCGTGAGGAAACCTGCATGTCTTTTTTCGAAAGACATGTGAAATCCGCTAACCCGCACTGGGCCAGGGTGGTGGATTAGGCCTGAATCCCCCTTGTCTTGAGGGGAGGCCCGTGCCCAGGAGTGGGACGTCAAATAGGGCTAAAATTATTATATTATTATTACATAGTAGTCGGTTAAAATTACACTCACCTAAAGTTACCGGCACGTAACGCGATGTCTAGCGTGTCGAGGTCCTCTTCGTAATCATGACATAGCTCCATCGTATAATTCCTCGCTTCATGTATATCAAACAGCACTGCCCCATCTCCCACCTTATCCGTCATCACACTCCTATACGACCTGGTCCCGAAGCTTGACGTCACTGATGCACCTCTCGGAAACCTCCTCGGAGGCACGCTGACGGTTTGAGAAGACTGCAGGCTCGGTTTCTTCAGCCTCCTCTTCATGTATCTCCTCATTCGCAGGGACAACATCACACGGATTCTTATATGCCTTTTAATATTTCTATCGTAACGTAATTGCTCCTTGAACTTCTTGTTACGCTTCTTTCTTGGCACCTCGTCTATTCGCTCGAGGCTACGCTGGTGGCTACGGTCGATTAGCCTATTGGAATCGAGAGTGGGCGAACGTTGGAAGAAATCCATGTGGTTATTCCGCCATGCTTTACTTAGCGACCAGTTCTCACCGCAGTTGGAATTCTTTATCTGTATAGGCTTCTCATATATATCTTCTTCTAGCGCAAACATTCTTCTGGATAGGAGAAAATTATCAATATTCCTTCGCAGAGTACTGTTTTGTGAACTAATTGTGGTATTAATCAGGTTTGAAGTTAATGTTTCCGTGCTTTTTTGGTAAGCATCACCGTATGTCAACTTTGGCGGCTCGGGAGGCGTTCTTTTCTTTCTTTTGGCGATAGATATGATGCGTCTGCGCATCGCAGACATGTTGGTGAGCTCGCTCTTCAAAAGCGGGCCTTTCCGTTTATCTGACGTCATATCCGGTGACCAGGTGCCGTTTTCAGAACAGCTACAGAAATCTTTAAGGAGTCTCGCGATCGCGTTGCAGTTATCTTCGTCCCGTTCCCTAGGCATCGTTCATTTCGTTTAACTGTCACTACTAAAGTAAGAGCACAGAAAACTGTAAGTCAAGGGTTAATTTGGCGGCGGTTCCGTAACATCCGTGTTCTCATCTCATTGTTGCGATGCGGTGACGTAATCCGTCAAATTGCGACCTGCTTCGCAGTGCGTCGTGTTTTTATTAACTCAAGTTATGGCCGGAACGAGTGTGAGTGTCTGTATAATAGTGATGCGTAACTCATCTATTTTTTTTACACGAATGAGTGTCTTTGAGGTGTGGACCTCTCCACACCTCAAAGAATTGAATTTCGAGTACCTAACTTTTTCATTGTGATGGACCACTTAATGACGGAGGGACATTATCGATTATTTAATAAATGTATGGGAGAACGTTGAGAAATGATTTTTAGAAGAAAATGTATGTCCTAATCGTATAGGGCACGGGTAGGTATACTTAATGCTCTCTCAAGTTACCATTATGTAACCGTTATATGTATGTATTGTATGACTTCAAATATTGTGTAATATTGTGCACCTACTTTATATATGATTAATTATTTTAATAATTTGACGTACAAAAATAAAAGTGAGCTGGTTTAGTAATATATAAAACAATCTAAATATATTTTAATTAACCATATAACGCAATTAATAAATGAATTTAATTCAACCTGCTGATAACCACAAAATTATTTTTAACAGACCCCATTTCGCTACAATAGATGACGTAAAATTATATCTAGATAATTCAGTACTCAGCCTAAATGGTTAATTCATTAATTACAATTATAATAGTTACGTTTCCTTTTACGCAACACATTTAACTACGCATTTAATTATTCGGATTACGTAAAAGCCTATTTAAATATGCAATTACAATTTACATATTTTGTGTGGCTTACATTATGTACTTCAAAGCAATAAGGAAACGTGTCGCATGAGGCTAGGGATTTTAATAATATATTTATTATATATTCATGCGAAGTCACGTACAGTGTGTGCAGAAAGACGAGAACCTCTATGGACCTAAACTAAAGCGTTAATTGACGTTCACACCGTTTTGTGGTATTAATTTATCTAGAAAATTGTATACGATGTACATACCTATACAAACAGCTCTATGGAACTGATGTCGTTTTCCTATACAATCCAAATTCATTTAAAAATAATAAATACACGAAATTATAAATAAACATTGGTAATTTTTAGTTCAGTCGATTCTTCGTGATTTTGTCAAAAACTCTCATAGATGTAGTACCTTACCTAAGTACATTTTCAGGTAATCAAAATAGTTATTGAATAAGCCAATTATGCATGCTGTTAATTGCTGTTGAATGAAGAGACGATTCTATATGTATCTTGGACGTGAATTCGTTGAACCTGTTAAATTGGGTTCGGCAGTCTTTCCAGAAAGAACTGCGACACTTAAAACATGTACTTTTGAATGCTTCTTGCTACTAAAGTTTATAGGTTATAAAACTAAAAGTCATTTTATTATTAAGTTTCATCTAGCAACTAATAAATAATAAATGTGTACGACTGTATTATTATGTTCCTTAATGTCAAATTCAAACTCTGATGTAGGTACAATAAAGAGTTAGTCTATTATATTCTAATACGAATACATATGCTTTTATGTTTGTGACGGCGATGGCCCACACACATCATACTTAATATTATAAAGAGGAAAACTTTGTTTGTTTGATTGTAATGAATAGGCTCCGAAACTACTGAACCGATTTGAAAAATTATTTCGCTGTTGGGAAGCTACACTATCCCTGGGTGACAGGCTATAATATATTTTCCAAAAAATTAGGGATCCTTTCTAAAACTCGAATAATGTCACCGCAATGTACCCGTGCGAAGCCGGGGCGGGCCGCTAGTAAAAAATAAGCTTACTTTAGCGTGGCACAATCATATTTAATTTAATATTAAGGTGAAGGCGCCTGCCTAGCCCGCGAAATTCAAAATTTTCGAGTTTTTTTATAGTTTATCCAAAATCTGAAAACATGTAAAACAACATTTTGTGATTTGCGACAAACACAGTATGCAGTGCGTTTATTAATACATTTATTTTACTCTAAATATTATCACGGTGGATATGATACTAGTTAATCACTAAATATACAAAAATTGCCAGATTATCTGGATAGCTGTCGTTCTTGAAATGTTTAAGAGTAAGTTGGATATATTAATAAATGCACTGCCCACGGTCTTTGTCGCGAATTACAAAATGTGCCTTTTATATTTGTCAGATATTGAAAAATTTCTAAAAAACCTCCAGCTTTAGCCTTAATTTCGGAAATACAAAACACGTCCTATATGTACTTATAGGTAAGGTGTGTCCTCCGTTTTGGTTTTCCAAAGTGGACAGTCACATTCTTGTTTTGTATTGTTATTAAATGTGTTTGTTATTGCTATTTGTTACTTGACACTGGCGAAATACCTATTAAACTGGGTGGGCCTTATTTCTAAAGATAGAAGAAGATACTGTGTTGGTGGAGAAGAGAGAGATAGAGTTGCTACTCTAGTTAATTAAAAAACTTTTTAATATAATTGGTGGCAATGTTGCCAACATATTCGACCCATTGACTTTATAACTCGCGAAAATATGTTTATTGTATTATTTGCTGTGAAATGTTCTAACACACGAAATAATCAGTGGTATTAATCAGACTTCTTTTCATTATATGCGCGGTTCGTTCTGCCAATCAAATATTATCGCAATTAATGTTCTTAGCATAATATCTAATTATCAAAACACGCAATTGAAACAATTAATTATAAATACAGGCGCTGTCGCCGCCGACAGGGCTGACGCGGTACCACTAAAAACAAGTCTTCCTACACCCGACTTGATAAGCTTTGGTTTAATTGCCTAGGAAGTGGTGGACACGCGACCATTACCTTCTAGTACATATAAGTATACCTACTAATAATCTATACATATATATTTATATATAATAATATCTATTTCCTTGGTCATCGCATCACGCATGAACGGATGGTACGATTTTAGTTGTATTTATTATTGCCAGGAGAAGAATCTTATGAAAGAAAAAAAATTGAAAGTTGAGCGGAACAATTCGAATGCAATATTCAAAGTTAAGACAGGACAACGTCTGTCGGGTCAGCTCGCTAAATTATACAAATATGATAGAGTATCTTGTACACCTAATATAAAATTCCGGTGTGATCATATTGAAATTAGATAAGTGCCTATAGTTATAATGGTAAATAATAATTATAACATAATTACGCTACGTTACGCTTCGCGGCGTGAAGCGCCAACTTTCTTTGTCATGTTGCATGCAAATGAAAATACAAACGAACTATGAATACTGAAATAATCGTTATATAAATATCTACCATAGAGATAATACTTAAATTTTTGGCGATCGATCTGAACTCGCATCGTCATCTGAAATAATTTTATTTAATGACTAGCTTTTGCACGCACCTTTGCTATCGTTTTTTCTGGATACAACAACAGAATCACCTAGCGCATCCAACTATAACTAAGAACTATGCAGGTGACCCAGTATACAAAAAAACATCAAAATCCGTCAAGCCGTTTAGGAGAAGTATTACGAACACAAGCACACCAAAATTTTATATATTATAAACATAGCTTATTCAATCTGTTTGAAATTAATTCATTTATTCTTCTGAAGAATGATAGGGTTAGCAATAAAGTTCCAAAGGAAAGCTCAAGTAGACTTGAACTTATAAATCAAATTGAAATGGATATATGGAAATGGAAGAAACCGCAGGTAGTGCAGTGCCAGGTTCTGCCATCGCCAACTCGCTTGCTCAATGGCAAATGGGGCAATTCCATGCAAGGATGTGTAAGCATGAATTAACTAATTTGTACTTTGCAGGGAGAGCTATTGAGTCGATGTTTAAATGATCATCACATGATAAATTTTTACTTGTCCAAATCTAATATATAAAATTCTCGTGGCGCGGTGTTTGTTGCCAAAAACCTCCGAAATGGCTCGACCGATTTTCATGAAATTTTGTGTGTATATTGGGTAGGTCTGAGAATCGGTCAACATCTATTTTTCATACCCCCAATTGTTATATATAATAATAATTTATATGGCAAAACAACGTTTGCCGGGTCAGCTAGTAATGCAGTATGGCCGATTTTAGCTTTAAGTTTCAACCTTTGTACCTGCTTGAATTTTTGCCTACCTACTATATGTTGCTTCAGGTAATTAATCATAAAATCAATCGCGAATATGTAAATTATTACTTATTGAATAAATATTTTAAAAGTAGGTATTTTAAAGAAATATTTTTATAACGCTACTGGCTGGATAATTACATTTTTTTTTTTAATGATTGGAATTAAATTTAAAAAGTAAAGAATATATTTCTATAGTGACATCTGTAATATCTCAAATAACTTCATTGTGTTTATGCAAAAATGTATGCCGCATCTACTCATTATACGAAGCACAAACAATAAATTAAGTAATTATCGCAAGAAACGAAAGGTAACAATTACTATGCGCATGAGCATACATTCGCGATGCTACGTCAGATTGGGTTCCCAACTTTTTCCATGAATTTTCTAATGTTATCCACCAACTCGTGTTAGATTTCCCAACAATCAATCCATTGTCACATTAATTCCTGGTAAAAAAACAATGTAGACAGAAATGTAACAATGCAATGAAACCTTTGGGAAAGAGGCCATAACTTAGATTAAATTCAATAAAAGTGCTTTATTACGTATGAGACACTGCGTTACAGAACCTTTGCTTTGCCGCCGAAAAAAAAGTTTTAAAAAGTCATATTCAAAAACACCTTAGGTAGATAAGCGACTTTAAATAAAAATAGACGTTCACCAAAGCACATGAGAAATAATTATATTTTAAATTCATCCGAACACAACCAAACCATTTTTACGATTACGCAATAAACAGTTTCACATTTACTCCCGCACGCTGCGTCTGCAACACATTAATTCACTTTCTTACACCAAACACGTTCTGACGTTATCATTTTGTTTAATCTATGGTTATCGAAAAGCGCGGGAAGATTGACGTTTGTTTTTTTTTCGACGCGGTCGCGTTCGGATACGCGCTGTGGTCTTTTGATCAACACTCAGTGCGCGTAATTATGTACAGTTGACCATGTCGAATTGCGCGTGAATAGCGACTGCCGCGCGGGCACCGGCCTCGCTCTTTCTCCCATTCCTACATAAGTGATGATGATCCACTGATGGAAATTAACGTTCGCTTACAATGTTCATTTTGACAGTTCATAGCGCAATGTGCACACGTGTATCATGAAAACTCACGATTTCCGAACCAATTTCATATGTATTTAATTCACTAGCTTACCAGTGAAATGGAGTCGCATAATTTATTATAATTTCACCAAATTTTATGCCCGTAATGCTGATTAACTGCTTGTAAAGCCAATAAAGATTGGTTGGTATAGAAGAGGTTTTACACTATTACTTTTATACTCATAACATTTTTTCGGCCACAAAATTAATAAAAATACATTAATGTATTAAAATCACCTGAGCAAACATTATTTTAAACATAAATCATACTATATCATGATTGACATGAATTATATATGATTTATATCGCGCAGTGAAATATATTTATGAACAGAAACGATAACTTTGTATCGCCTTAACATCCAAGAAAACGAGATCATCGTCGCCACTTTATTCACACTTTTGATAAATATTGATATATGACTTATAAACCTTTTTGTATCTAATAAGCCAGCATGTAGAATGCCGTACCTGTCCATCAAAACACCGAGGATTGTACCTGGATAAGACCTGCAAAAAATTGTTTTGCATAGAACCCGGTACGACTTTCGACGATTTCTACCATAATTAGATTATTAGAATGTAATACGACTAGGCTACTGGTCCTATATTAGCCCATCAAAGCTATTTAGATCTTAATTGATAATAATTTACTAATTAATTTAATGGTCAGGATAAGGATCAAACCCGGAACTTATATGTCAGTTTTGAGAGTGGCACCTCTTACCACTAAGCTTTATTACCTACAATACAATGTATCAGTAGCTAGTAAAACAAGACATCTATGGTCACACAATAATTTTAAAATCATATTTATTTTTCTGATATTTTAGCGACTTTTATCAGACTTGTATGTTCGGAATTAAATTAAAATGTTAATATCAAATTGGTGTCTTCTCTGAAAGCTTAAGTAAATAAAAAACTAAATAAATAAAATACACACACACACATAAATTTCACAATAGGTAGTTTTAATTACCATTCCGTGAACTTATAATAGCCGTCTTAGAACGGTTTAATACTATTTTAATTCATCATAATCAGAAAGTAACCGCTCACTTGTGTTTTAACGCCGAATATTTTCACATACATTAACTGAATACCATCACAGTGGTAATCTGAACATCATAATGAGCACGTAATGGACAGCGTCGGAATACCTGTCGTAAGAACTCGGCAATAGTTAAGACATGCGTTTTGGAGCGGAAATACATGTGTTGGAGAATTCCTCAAAAATATTTGTGTAATTGCGATTATCTTACCATCTTTGAGTATTGAGGTCATGTAGTGAAATAGCAAAGCAAAAAAACAACCTAAAAATGTAGAGCCATTGTGTAAAGGAAGATGGTGGGTGGAGGACTTTTACCCATGTCCTTTTACCCATGTCCTTTTACCCATGTCCTTTTAAGGTAGTAGAGCTGAGCTGTAGCTGTATGTACTTGACTGCAATTCATATACTTGGTAATATCAAAAGGCAACACACTGGAGCTATTACAATATAAATAAATGATTACAAACTTACTAATTATTTAAAAAATGTACAAAATTTGGCCCATGCGCTAGCGTACCCAAGATGCTAGCCGCATTCCCTCGCTGGATGGCTAGAGCCACTCGCTGAGCAAGAAAATGCCCAGCCCTTGGGTCGCCGGTTGCGTCAACCAATCAATTGTCGACAATATTAATATATACTACCCTTTGTAATTATTGTTTATAAGCAACTGGCGATAAATAACTCTAAATTGAAAATTTAAAAACCCCCGATGCGACGACCTTTTCATCAAATGTATACAATAATCAACAGAAAATCTGTGTAAAATTATGAAACATTATTTTGTTATGACATTATAATAGACAACGAATCTAAAAATTGATGCTACGGAGGTTTACTTCCTAGTAAAATATTATCAATTATGATTCAATTTCATGTAATAAGTAACTCTGGTTGAGGTGGACGGGAGCAGCCCAGGGAAAGAATTTTCAATAACGCTAAAATTATTTTAAATTAGATTTGTTTTTTTTTTTATTTTTTCTCAATGGCGGAGCAGCGCCCTCTAGAATTATTATAACGTAATATTCCATGACCATTAACAAAACAAACAAAATTTAACGCATGCGCGTATCCATCATTTGACACGTGACTGATGGAACGTCTTTAGTTCATACACAAATCTCATATAAAAATTGATAAAATATATATTTTTTTCAGAATCAGGGAAACTTTTCACATTTATAATATTGTAAAAAGCCAGTTCAGAATATTACGATTATTTAAAAATATAATAAATCTAAATCCAATAATCTCAAATTTTGATCGGATTCGAGCCGTGGAAGTTGGTTTTGGCCGTGAATGTGGTTTTTTAACCTACAAAAGAGCTGATGATCTTCAAACGGCTGAACCGATTTTCATGAAACATAGCTAAGAACACTCTCGATCAGAATACCTATCTAACAAAAGAAACACAATTGAAATCGGTTCATCAGCTTGGGCGCTACGTTGCCACTGACAGACACACAGATACACAGATACACAGACACACAGATACACATGGTAAACTTATAACACCCCTCTTTTTTCGTCGGGGGTTAAAAAGAGACATGTAAAAAGTCAAGCCCGCTGAGTTTCTTGCCGGATCTTCTTAGTCGAGGTCGCGTTCCGATCCGGTTGTAGATATAAGAAAAAAATATGTAAAATTGACAATTTGTAAGTGCCCCCGCAGGCCTAAACAAAATAAATGTTTTGAATTTGAATACGGGCTGGATCCACCAGGGTAGTACCACCCTCTTACAAAAGATCGACGTATTGTAGCTGCGTAGGAGTGAGAGAGCTGTAAGCCCAAGTCGAAAGGAAGAGAGGGAGGGGTTGCTATCCCTTTGCCTCAGATTTTTATCTGTACAACTTATTTATATGTTTGCAGACACCCTCCCCAAATTCAAAAAATCCTGTGACACCCCCATTAAAAATTAATCCTAATTTAGTTTTTTTTATAAATGTGGTTTTAGTTAATGGAACTTATTTTGTTTTGTTTATTTTTTGGCGCAGGCTGTGGCTCCCTGTCATTAGGGTAACTTTTATAATGTTGATTTTGTTTGTATATATGTTTCCTATGTTATATAGTATACCCAGTTGGGATTCCGTAAAATAAATAAACAAATTTATTTCTATAGAATTTGGATGAATTATCCAATAAAGTAAACCGGGAGCACTTGGTCGTAACATCTACGGCGGCACTAATCTACGACACTGAAATAAAATCTTATTAATAAAATGGGTTCTAAGCGCTCCGACTTATTTTATTACTAGCTGAGCGCGCGACTTCATCCGCGTGGAATTTAACTTAACAAAAAAGCCCGCTCCCACGTTCTGAGCCCGCGCGACAGGACCCATTACTTAAAAAACTTTGTTTTTCTAAAATAAAAGTAGCTTAAGTTACTGCTTATAACATCCGCTATCTACCAGTGAAAGTCCCGACAAAATCGGTCCAGCGGTTTCTGAGATTACCCGGAACAAACACACAGACAGACAGACAATTTTTTTTTAAATCGCGTTTTTGCTATAGGTGTCGTATGTACTTTGATATGCACTAAGTGAAAAGGTGTTATTTTGATATTACAAACAGACACTCCAATTTTATTTATTTGTATGGATTATCGTCTGAGGAGAAAACATTATCAGAATGTTTTGAACAGTCAGTGAATAGAGATTACTTTTATACAAAGTAACTAGTTACTAACACCTTATAAGTAATTAAAACATAACCGACTTATTCATATCGTGCAGAAATTCTGTCGTTTTTTGCTTGCAAGCATACCGAAAACGCAAAACACGACAATTATAATGATTGATTAATGAACAAAAAATGTTTTCCTTTTCTAAACACTACTGGCGTGAAATAGAATGATTTAAATGGTCTATAAACAATAATGGGTGATTAATCGACGTCAAATACAAAGTCGCTGTTAATTAAACATAAGATTGACTTGCAATAATTAAGGCAGATCTTAGTTTATTGGCTTAGTGAATGGTCAAACGACGAAATGATGTGATAAACTGACCAAAGCAATAGACGAAGAAACATTACCATCAGAGAGATCTCTCTTTCAATAAATAAAATAGGTTAAGCTTGCAGCTTAGCTAGCGAATTTCCTAGATGGCAACAACAAAAGCCCGAAATTATATTTGGAGGAATCAGTATTAAGCATATATTTAAATGCTATACTTTTTATAGAATATTTAATCACGCCAATTTTTTTTTTATTTCAAGTCATATCTATGCCTTTTTTTAAACGTTTTCTGGGATATTAGTGGCTCTCCCAAAAACGGTTCACATCTACTATTTTATTAGGCCTTTGGAAGTGTTCTAAAGGCGTAACACGAAATTTGTGTCAAATCTATACAAATATCTATACAAATAAATAAAATTGGAGTGTCTGTTTGTAATATCAAAATAACACCTTTTCACTAAATGCATATGAAAGTACATACGATACCTATAGCAAAAACGCGAATTAAATTTTTTTTGTCTGTCTGTCTGTCTGTCTGTCTGTCTGTCTGTCTGTGTGTTTGTTCCGGGTAATCTCCGAAACGGCTGGACCGATTTCGACGGGACTTTCACTGGCAGATAGCTGATCTTATAGCGGGTAACTTAGGCTACTTTGATTTTAGAAAAATAATTAGGGTTCCGCGTAAAACTAATAAAAACACTTGAAATCAAAGAGTATCTCCGAAACGGCTGGACCGATTTTGACGGGACTTTCACTGTTAGATAGCTGATGTTATGAGCAGTAACTGAGGCTACTTTTATTTTAGAAAAACAAAATAAAAAAATGGGTCCTGTCGCGCGGGCTCAGAACGCGGGACCGGGCTTTATTGTTAAGTAAATTCCACGCGGGCGAAGTCGCGGGCTCAGCTAGTATATCATATAACAGGTCCCTTATATCACAAAATATGACAGCGACGTATAGTCTGTTTTCCCTAGGCATCTACGTAATATCATCTCTTGTATACTATACACCTGATATATTATTTCGAACTTTTGAAACAACCTGTATAAAGGTGATGGAAAGACTTCCATGGTACCCGAAAAACCGTATCATGAGCATAATCTCCCACAAATAAAATACCAGAAGCGCGCACACATAACATGTTGCGGAACAGTTTCCTCACAGCTCAAGATTACTATCATTTCCTGGCTTGATTCATATCAAAGACTATTCGGTAACTCACATGATTTTCTTTCCACTTCATACTTCATCTTCATGATCTACTTTATTTTAATCCTCATAGGGCCGAGTTTAAACACACAGTAACAGACCGTTAGAAGAGTAAAAACTGGTACTAGTACATCAAACAATCTGTTACTGCTCTAACGTTCCGTTAATGTGAACTCTGCCCTAATTAATTCTGATTTGGATATTATTTGCATTACTTTAAACCGGGCGCCTTCATTCCCGAAAGCTTAAGGGTAGACAGGGGTACAATGTTGTACACACACAGTGGCGTAGCTACCGTAGGGGTTGGTGAAGCTGTGCCCTAGGGCTCCTAAACTAAAGGGGCCCCTCGGCCTCCAAGAACGACGTTCGAAGATGTTATGTAATATCCTAGTTTAATAAATAACCCATGGGATTATTTTATTTGGATAAAAGTATCCTTTGTTCTTACCCAAGTCGAACTCTATCTGTGAGAATTTTTTCATCGAAATCCATTCAGTAGTTTTTGCGTGAAAGCGTAACAAACAAACAAAAGTAATTAACTACTAATAAGAAGCGAGCAAGACGTTATTTAAATAATCAATAAAATATTAACTCATCTCTCCGGAAAACCCCAATTAAAAAGAACTGACCTCGATACTAGACAAAATATTAGTGAAACTTACCTTGAATTATGCAACTTAAAATTTGTCAGAAGGCAATTCGTTAACTCTATACTAAACCATCAATACTTGTGCATAAATTAAGTGATATATGAATGGATATTCAAAACAGTTTTCCCAAAACACGTGTTAGTTTTCACTTTATAAATAACAAATTTCATAATCCATCCATAGTCCATCCACATTTGAAAGAGAAACTTTGAAATAACTTAAGCTTATTCTGCCTACACTTTTCTCAACTTGAGGGATGTGTACACTGCACCGACTGACTAACAATATTTACGGATGTTGACTTCCGAGACCTAAGGTGCTGTAAAGATACACTGACGAACAATATAAAAAAGCCACTAACTTATCATTAAATATTTCAAATATAACAAACCTTTTTTCTATTCATGACTTCAAACAAGGCATTATGTAAAAAGGATTTAATATGCTTTATAAAACTGTTTTACATGTTCTTTTTTTACTTCATGAAGGTAATTTGTGTGGTTTAGAAAATATAACACTTATTAAACATCTTGCAAGTGATTTTTAGGTTTTGGTCGGCAGTGTATATGTATGCATAAGTGGTCAAAATTATGCATGCAGAACCATCGGAAAAATCTGTCAATATGGACTGATTTGCAGTATCTAAGTACTTAGGTAGTGGATACTTATAAAAAACAACACTCTTTTCAAGGTTATAAAAGGAGCAAAATAAACGTGCTATAGTCGCTTAAATCAGTCTGCGAGCATGCTAAACAAGCAATGCTAATACCGCGACACCAGTCTTCACAATCGGTACGTCACGCTCAACGGTGTTCCAAGAAACCGGCGCAGACGCACGACAAATGACGACCGCTTGGCGCAGTGGTTCGAGCGTAGGCCGCTCGGCTCGCTGCACATGGTGGTCGCGGGTTCGATTCCCGCTGGGGCAAATTTCGGAAATGGCCTTTTCGTAATTTACCCTGGTCTGGGTGTCACTGGGATCGCCCCCAGTCCATTGTACGGTACCCATAGTACAAGCTTTGCTTAGTTTGGGACCGTACAGTTGGTGTGTCTGTCTGGCGATATTTATTTATATTTATTTATTTAATTAATTTGCAGCATCGGTGCGCTGACGTAACGCAAAAAATTATGTTCTTTTTAAACGTTTAAAAGTGACTAGAGGTTCTACTAGTGGGGTCTTAGTAGACAACATTTGCACAGTGTATAAATCAGCCAAGCCATGAATTCGCAAATAGCAGGGGATTAGCTAAAATACTGAAACGGAACTCAAATTTGAGGACTGTCCAATTTTGCATTACCATTACAAAATAACTGGTAACGAAGTGTCAATCAGCTGGGACTTAAGCATTCAAGTAGCTTTTGAGTATTTGGCCATAGATGTAGTAAACAAAATTAATAATATGTTGTATGTAATAGTAATCGTTTTATAATATCAAGGTTTCAATTAAATTTCTCAAAAAACAATTGACGGGAGGAGTAACAATGCCGTTAGCACAATATTTTGACGTTGCGTTACGTTGCCGTCCGCGTGTCCCGTCCCGCTCCCACCCCAACTTTCATAAATAAGAATGACAATGACAGCATGCTTTCTCGATAGCGATAGATTACGATAGGACTTTGTGCTTTGGCCGCTGCTGCATTTTTATAACCATAATGTAAGCTATGCCTAATAATAACAAGGGTAGAGCTCACTTTTATTAAAAATAGCAAACCTAGGATCAATAACTAATACAGAGTATCTGCTCTTAGAACTAACTGCACGAACCCAGCTATCAAAAGTAGATATATGGATATCCGTTGAAAAAGGAACGCAACTTAGATTAGAGAAATATTTTTCACTGATTTAAAATGTAAACCAACAAAGAGACGTCAACTAAGTACCTGTCCAAAAATTAGATCTCTACATTATTATGCTATTCACTAAATTGTACTAACATTTCGACGCATGCGTGCGACACCGCAGACGCCCCCTTCCGGCGGAAGTCCTCGAGCAACCACATCAAAAACAATAAAATTAACATGAACCACATCACTGTTACACTGTAGTCCGATTCAAAACTCAAAAATAGCACAGAGTAACACACTTATTTAGAAACTACATTTTAAGAAAATATAATATTATACATGTTTATATCTCTTTTTATTGTAAAAATATGTGCAACGTATATGAAAGGTAATTGATGACTAAACAATACAATAATTGATACGATATAAACAAGTATGCGTGTGAAAGCAAGATGTGCAAGTAAAGCGCGAGTGCTGCGATGTTTCCCCCGATATCCACCAGGGGCGCAGCTGATGTAGTGAGACTTATAGTGTAGTGATGAGATTTCACACTTCATTGTTTTTATATTCATCTATTGTTGATTATTTTTATATTTTAGGTACCTATATGCCATACAACAATACCCATAACTTTTCACCGTTGGTGTTAACACCTTCGTAACCTCATTTTATATAGCATACAATTTTAAGATCACTTATGGCTATGACAAACATTTTAACAACAAGGAATCATCAGAGTATTATAACTTTTTTATATCAAATAAAAAAAAATATTTATTAATTTATTATATATATGAATATAGTAAAATTGGTGACAACTCAAAATTTATATAATATAAAAAATGCAGCCCCTCAAACCGGTCCTACTCTGCACACTTTCATGATAAGAGATCGTTAAATTCATTATACAATTCATCATCAATCTTAGTTCGCATACCACGCTAATTAATTCCTCATTTCAATATTATTACACTCTCTATAATGATTATTTCATGTACAAATATATTATACATATTAAATAATATTTGTAATAGGAAACAGGTTAGCCAACCGGTGCCACACAGTGACGCTTTCTCATATAACTTTTACTTTTATTTACTCTAATCGTGAAATATCTACTAAACAGGATAGTGTTTGTTATTAAAAAAAACAAATGGTCTGTAAATTCCATGTTGAGTTTTCTGCTGGATATCCTTTACGCTTGTCTTATCAGATTATAAAAAGAAATCTCGATTGAAACAAGAATATCTGCTCCGTTAAGTATAATGTGCAAACAATTTAGTATACTTCTTTTTTTAATAACGGTAGTCTTACTATGTCTGACGAAACTAGAAACTAGTATTTTTTAAATTGTTCTACACTTGAAATATTTTTTTATCTGTGGCTCTACATTGATCCACACGGTTATATATCCTAGACTTTCAACATTTTCTAGCCCCATTTTAATACTGCCTCCAAGCGGATAATACTTGAACTAACGAATTTCCACTTGCGTGAGCACATTAGCGTGTGCTATGTACGTGCACCCATTATAACAATAGCTCGTTACAATCTATTGTTAGGTGTAGACGGTAGATGGTAGTAGCGTTGTTTAGGTAATGATAGCGCTAGTAGAGTCAGCAACAAATTTTGTAAAAGGTCCTTTTTAAAACCCAAAAAGTATTCGAACACAAATTTAAGACCTAAAGGGGAGTCGTACTAAGGGAGCGGAAATAAGGGAGGGAGGTTTGGTCTTCCTGCTCTCCCACTAATAATAGTAGCTACTTTACTTTATTCTGTGTGAGGGTGGTACTATCCTGATCGAGCCAACCAGCCTGGCTATACCAGTGTGGATATATTAGAGAAGCGTTTCAGTATTCGGCCGATAGAGTTCCACGTAATGAGAGTCTGGTCAGGACAGGAAGGAAAGTAAGCTGACTCTACCGCTTTTAACGATTGCCTACACTGTACGCTACGCCACAGTGGAGAGGTATACGGTAAGACAAGTCATTTTTGTAGTAAATACGAAATTTTCTGAAGAAATAAACAAATTAAAAAGTACACAGTATAGTCGTTGTTTCACTATGAAAATAAGATATAGACATAATATCTATAATGCTTACATACGAGTACATATAGGTATCCCCTCTAACAATTAAACCTTTTTTATGACTGCAGACTGGTACATTAATTAGGAATTATATTTTAATGCAATATGCAAAAAACTACTCTCTAGTCCTATTAAAATGAAAGTACTATGTTCAAACATAATACATGAAGACTGAGCAGATAAAATCTACAATTATAATTACGTTTTATTACTTAGAGAATGCGTTGGTAACCCTGACTGACTGAGATCGCCTTTCCTCTATCATTATTAGTATTTTACTAGGTGAAACAGAAAGGGTATACTATTTTTTTTGCAACTTCACTTTATAAATTTACAACTATCGGCTTTGTGGGACAGTTGATGTACTAAAGATCTTGTAGACTTATGAAATCTGTCAACAGCTGTGTCCCCATAACACCTTTTTTTTAAGTTTCCTCCAAAACTGAGAGTTTTAGAATTATAAAGTTAAGTTTTGAAAAAATTATACCCTTTCTGTTTCAAGCTGTATAATACTAGTGTGCGTGGGTTCATAATTATTAATCTCCTAAGCGGATTGACCGATTTAGATGAAATTATTTTTTGTACTTGTAAGTTCACCAGGATGGTTTTAGCTATAGTTGTACCCGCTAGATGGCGCTGTTGTTGACTTCCAGAAAATAAAATCTAAGCTAGTGAATCTGCGAGCAATAGCTATTACTACTATAAAATGTTTATCTTGCTCTTCCTACTGTAAGGGCAGGAAGTATAAGCTATAAGGTATTTCCTGTTTCAACTACCTAGCCGTATAATTGAAGAAAAAATTGCTTTCCAATTTGATTTGCGGGTAAATGGGAGAGAATTTTATTTATGTGTTTCAATTTCCACAAGATAAATACACATAACTGATTAGTACTTGTTTAATTAGTGCTGCTGGCTAGATTGTTCTTATTCTAATATAAAAATAGAAAAAAATGTAGGCATATAGAAAAAACTTACGTAGTTGATTCACTGAACATCGATCGACAGTGACAAGCGCGGACCATATAACAAGGATCGGAGAAAGCTGGATACACAAAAACTAGCGCCCCGCAACTTGTCTGCCAACGCACTTGACGGAACCGGCTTGAAGCTAATTATAATTGAATGAATCATTCGAACGACTAATTACGTATTGAATTGAAAAAAGTATATCTCCAATTAATAATTGAACAATAGGCACCATAGCAAATACAAGACACTTAGATCTACCAACGGGGCGACAAATGTGATAAATAAAATTCATTAACTTCATTTTAAGACTACACTCTGAATATTTGACTGCTAGACAGTGAGCCATAAATATGGAATACGCACTAATTGGTTCAAGCGCTTCGCCGGCAGCTGCCACAGCACGCTCGCTTCGCTCGCTCGGCTCGCGCGTTGAGGTCACGATTCTAACCTATCCTAACCAAACCAAAACATGTCGAGATGCTATGATTAAGTGAAATAGGTACTATTTGGTTATATAAAACAGTATTTGCGACATCTCCACCGGGTCGATACAAAAGCGCTGCTGTTTTTCTCGAAGAGATTTAGTTGTTTTCATCTAACAAACCGTGTGCTTTATTCTATTATTGAAGTTAACTTGATACGATCAATCTAACACTATAAAAGTTTTTGTTATTTAAAGCGTAGTGTGTACACGACAGGTGCAGGTCCCAAGGCGTCCTACTCTTCATAATAAATCACTATAGTACTAGTATATTATTATATAGGTGTAAATTGCGGCACGCACCTGAGACTGTTGGCTTGAGAATCAGCAGAACCAAAACTGAATATATGTTCTGTGATTTTGGCGGTGTCTCTAGTGCAGTGTCGATTGAAATAGATAATATAGAAATACCAGTTTGCTCTGATTTTAAATATCTCGGTTCGTTGCTTCAGCATGACGGAGAAGTTCACCGTGACATAAAACGGCGAATCAATGCAGGATGGCAGAAGTGGAGACAAGTTACCAGCACTACATGCGACCCAAGAATGCCAAGTAAAATTAAAGGGAAAATTTACAAATCAATTATAAGACCGGTGATCATGTACGGCTCGGAATGCTGGGCGGCTAAAGTGCGGGAAGAGAAACGTCTCCACTCTGCCGAGATGCGAATGTGGAGATGGATGTGTGGAGTGACGCGAATGGATAAGGTGAAGAATGTGTACATAAGGGGCAGTGTCAAGGTAGCGCCAATAACCGATAAAGTAAGAGGTAGGAGGCTGGAATGGTTTGGACACGTGATGAGAAGGGATGAGAAACATGTGACTAAAAGAGTGATGAATATGAATGTGGATGGATACAGTGCGAGAGGAAGGCCAAAGAAAAGATGGATGGATTCTATCAAGAGTGATATGAACGAGGTTGGAGTGGATGTGAGTATGACAGGAAAGCGCGATGAATGGAAGGAAAAGACATACTGCGCCGACCCCAGATAATGGGAAAAGGTAAGGCAGATGATGATATTGCTCCAAATGCCATGAACACCTTAACACCGCGCTATATCGATATTAGCGACATCTATCGGTGGCCTTGACAAAAGTAATCATACACGTAGATATCTTATTAGGTTAGTGGGACATGTGCTGTCACTCCGATCGACATCATTCGCGGTTGATATCGTTCTCAATTATAAGTATTGTTCATCACACGGTTTAATTGAGTGTCGTTCTATGGCA
Organism: Notodonta ziczac; assembly: GCA_918843915.1. NCBI lineage: Eukaryota > Metazoa > Arthropoda > Insecta > Lepidoptera > Notodontidae > Notodonta > Notodonta ziczac. The sequence continues at coordinate 1,858,914 of OU974053.1, forward strand.
TTTCCAATGGGAAAGTTGTAGTTTATTATTTTCATAAAGATTACTAGCTTAGGTCGGTTACATCGCTAGTGGAGATTTATTTTCTAGATTACGACAACGGCGCCACTTACCGGGCCCGACTACAGCTAAGAACCATCAAGGTGACTCCATAAGTTTAATAAAAGACGCATCAAAATCGGTCAAACCGTTTAGGAGAAGAGTAACGAACACATACACACACACAATAATTCAATCATACTAGGTTCTCCACAGTACTAATAGCCCCGTTAGCCTCTCCAAATAAGCTACATTCTAGTGCTATTGTAATTATAAGAGACTAGCGGCCCGCCCCGGCTTCGCACGGGTACATTGCTCGAGTTTTAGTAAGGATCCCTAATTTTTTTTTAAATATGTTATAGCCTATGTCACCCGGGGATAGTGTAGCTTCCCAACAGTGAAATAATTTTTCAAATCGGTTCAGTAGTTTCGGAGCCTATTCATTACAATCAAACAAACAAAGTTTTCCTCTTTATAATATTAGTATGATAACAATTACTTTGGCTACAATACTATGCCCTGGGATTGCCACCTAATGTTAAGCAGTTATCATAACCTATAGATGCTAGCAATACCAAAGGCATTGCCCGCACGGTGTCGACCTAATAATAAGTGGGATTGATGGAGGGGATAGGCATGAATTAATTATTAATTAATCATTTGTGTAATACTTGGTGATATCAAAAGGCAGCACTGGAGCTATTATAATATTTATATTAATATCTACTACCCTTTGTAATTATTGTTTATAAGCAACTGGCGATAAAAAAAGACATGTAAAAAGACAAGCCCGCGGAGTTTCTTGCCGGATCTTCTCAGTCGAAGTCGCGTTCCGATCCAGTTGTAGATATCTATACAAATAAATAAAATTGGAGTGTCTGTTTGTAATATCAAAATAACACCTTTTCACTAAATGCAAATGAAAGTACATGCGACACCTATAGCAAAAACACGATTTAAACATTTTTTGTCTGTCTGTCTGTATGTCTGTCTGTCTGACTGTCTGTGTGTTTGTTCCGGGTAATCTCCGAAACGGCTGGACCGATTTTGACGAGACTTTCACTGGCAGATAGCTGATTTTATAAGGGGTAACTTAGGCTACTTTTATTTAAAAAAAAAACAAATGGGTCCTGTCGCGCGGGCTCAGAACGCGGGAGCGGGAGCGGTTAGGTTAAATTCCACGCGTAAAGTAAAATTGTCAATTTGTAAGTGCCCCCGTAGGGGTAAACAAAACAAATTATTTGAATTTGAATTTGAATTTGAGGGGTGGGCTTCCGGCTCTCTCACTCATCGTACGCATCGTAGCTATAATAAGTACTTTACGCCAATCTTCTGTGACATTGTGGTGCTACCCCGGCTAGCTACCCGGGCAAGCTAGCCCGTTTACGAGCTGTAGTCAATTGGCAACGGCTCGGATCTACCATCGTAAGAAATACTTTCTAGATAATCTAAATATATATAACTCAAAGATGGCTGACTGACTGACTGACTGACATAGTAATCTATCAACGCACAGCCCAAACCACTGGACGGATCGGGCTGAAATTTGGCATGCAGGTAGATGTTATGATGTAGGCATCCGCTAAGAAAGGATTTTGATTAATTCTACCCCCAAGGGGATAAAATAGGGGATGAAAGTTTGTATGAAACTTTGTCAATTAAATTCCACGCGGACGAAGTCGCGGGCACAGCTAGTAAATAATAAATATCGCCAGACGAACACACCAACGGTATGGTCCCAAACTCAGCAACGCTTGTCCTATGGGTACGGTACAATGGACTGGGGGCGATCCCAGTGACACCCAGACCTGGGCAAATTACGAAAAGTCAATTTCCGAAATTTGCTCGGCGGGAATCGAACCCGCAACCACCACGTGCAGTGAGCCGAGCGGCCTACGCTCAAACCACTGCGCCAAGCGGTCGTCAAAGATAATTACATAACAAGTAACTTTACCAAATTTAGGTATCTGTCAGTCAATGTCACAACTTTAATTCCAATCAAGATAAAGCATAAAGCATTAATGGGCATTGCTTATTGCATCGCTGACACTAAACGGAATTAATTTTTATGTTTTATTAATGTAAATCAACCCATATCATAGCATCTCTACTACCTGCTGGTACCTAATCGTAGTAGAGATGTAAAAATAACTAATTATACTAAAACCAAACTTGATATGGGATGTTTATCAATATATTTTGTTTTTTTTGCTGGTTTTCTGCTCGTAATTCTTATTAATTAGATAGTAAATACCTATTATTATAAGCACTTTAAAAATAATAGTAAAGGAATATTATACTCAAGTCTACCCGTGGTAATAAACTTTGAAAGACGTCCATTTCTCCCACTAGTTTTTTCCCCGACAAAATATCAAGAGATTTCGTACCACCACATATTAATGGTAAAAGAGAGGAAAGTGTATCATTCGTCCGTGATGGCATCCGTGGGATACTCTGCGGTCGCGTAAATAGCGCAATTTGACGCAATAACGCCTTTATAGGGGAAATGTTGATCAGATCTGTACAGGAAATAATATCTGAAATCCATTTGATCAAAAGACATCAACGCGTATTTTTCGAGTCACAATAAAATATAAGAGAATATAAAAAAGTTTTTGTAGTTTAGTTTCACGCGGCTTGCGTCCTGGTACCCGGACCTGGGTTCAAAACCCCAGCTCGCAACTCTGGGTTTTTCGAAATCAATATGCGAATCATAATTTATATTATGGTTATCACTCGCTTACGGTGAAGGAAAACATGGTGAAGATACTAGCATATCTTAGAAAATCTAACCAATTTTCGAACGACATACGAAATCCGCTAACCCACACCGACCCAGCATGCTGGATTACGGCCTGAATCCCCCTCATATCGAGGGGAGGCCTGTGCCCAGGAGCGGGACGACAAAGGGGCTAAATTATTTAATATTTTACAAAAAGTTTGTTCTAAGCGTTCAAGTAATTTTGACTGAAAAACTGGGCAACAGATACAGATAATCTGGCAACCCTAGATAACGACCTTCAAACAGCTAGAATCATTTGAGAGCCGTTCCAGTATTCCGTCGTAAATCATCTAAACAAGATTAGAAATTTAATACACAACCCACAACTCTATTATCGCGATGTATCATAAACAACAGGCCATTTCTCATTTATCGAATCAGACGCTCGTCTGCATCTTCACTATTATTACATGGAAGCCATTATAATGTTAGCTTAATCTTATTTGATGCGCTCGCCTCAATAGCGCGCTCGCAGATTTTCACACGGCTGTGTATACGGCTAAGTTCGAAATGGAAACAAGTTAATGCTCTCTTTTATCGAGACAGGTGCATACCCCCTTAAAAGTTTCCCCTTTTTTCAAGATTAGTATCAAGTATTTACCTAACTCTATATATATAAGAATTTACCTGCTTATGCTAAATTTCTTTAACAGCCTTTATACAAAACTCTATTCATCAAATACGCATCAAAGGCACGCTATTAAATTTACGAGTTATTTTTAGACATATACATGTGACGGATGTTTAACATTTTTATATTATATAACATATTTTAAAACACCCACCCACTTTATTCAGTGCCTTCAATTATTTTTAGTTCCTTAGATTCCTACGGCCTTTCTATTTTTTTAACTCTATGTCATTATGTAGAGTCAGAGCAATATATTATTAGATAGATAGATTAACTATTGTGTATAAATATTAATAATATTATTAAGTTATTATTTCATATAATTTAAATGACCTGTGCCAAGAAGATTGGTTTATATTGACACCTAATTTCCAGTAATAAGTTTCTTTTGTGCAAGTTAATAAACTTATGTAAGTAATAAGGCATCGATCTGTTTTTATGTACTACAACCTAATAATACCCTACTGAGACACTAGGTTAATCTGTGTAACTATTCTACAAAATAAATGAAACTCACAATAATTGTTCGCAATATGAAGCTAAAATTTAATTAACTTAATTAAGCAACCCCTAATTATTTTGCGACTTACGCACTCATATTGTGCTCAACATTGCCTACCCGTATGGTGAATATGGTCGTGACACTTGGTGCAGTGGTTTCAGCGTAGGCCGCTCGGCTCACAGCACGTGGTGGTTACGGGTTCGATTCCTGCCGGGGCGAATTTCGGAAATGGCCTTTTCGTAATTTGCTAAAGTCTAAGTGTCACTGAGATTGCCCCCAGTTCATTGTACGGCATCCATAGTACATGCGTTGCTTAGTTTGGGACCATACAGTTGGTGTGTCAGTCTGGCGATATTTAATATTCTGGTGTTCCGATCCGGTGTCTACTTACGTTGTCTGACTTAGCAGCCGACCAAACCGAGGCCGTGCCCAATGTGGCGCCCTTGAGCTAGCTGCTCTTCGCCCCTATGACTGGGACACACTCTACACTCGCTCTTTATCCGGTTAAGTTGTAATGGTCACTCAAAGTATAATAAGTCAAGAAAAAAATAACAAATATTCCCTTGCATATTCCGCATTGGTGGACTTCCTAACATAATTTTGTTGTTAGAGATTAACAATTTGTATCTTAAATATTATATGTTGCACGTATATGTGGTTTGGATAAATATAATATGTTCAAAACCACAGGATTTTGATGGTTTACAATAGAGTATACTCTCTCTATACTCGCCCCTAGCTCTACGTTAGCTCTACGTGACATAGGCAAGCACCAGGTCACGCGACATGGTTTTTCGAGATCGCATATGTCATTACACCACGTATGTATGTGCAAAAAATATGGCATGATAGAGTCAATTGATGCATGGGAGAAAATGACATGTTTTGTACTTAGGTTAGGGCAATTAATCTTTGATAAATTTTTCGAGCTCACGGTTTCTTTTGGCAAAGTTCATGCAATAGAGGCGTAAAAACGAAAGATTACATTATTTTATATAAATTGCATTAAGGGGCTTATAGATGACACGATTTGATTGACAACGGGAAAATTGGGCATCAGATCGGCCGTCAACACGGCGGCAATTGAGACCTTGAGCCAATCTCAGTTTAAGTAGTGAAGTCCCGATTAATAAATAGAATCGTTATGAAATTTCTTGTGATCGATTTTGGTTTATATAGCAAAGTCGGTAAACAAGCTCACGACACGCCTAATGTCACGGAGCTACTCCACGCTGATCCGTGTGAGAGCGGTACTACCCCGTCGAACCAGTCCGTCTATGAGCTGTAGTCGGCTACAACTTGGCTCTACCACCGACAAATTAATAATAAATAAGTAAGGCAATCTCTCTTTTAAATAGCAAAATTATTTTCTACAGCGAGAAAGGAGAGAACTCCTGGCCCCCTAGCCAAGTGGCTTCGTCTACAAGCGTTTCTACAAAACGCTACGTTTAAATGTATGGAGATGACATTACAAGTCGATAAGTAGATCACGTGACTTATGTCATTTCCATACACGTGTAGCGATTTGTAGAAACGAATGCAGACGAAGCCACTTGGCTAGAGGGGCTGTGGTCGCTAGTAAAAGTCGCTAATGTTCGCAAGTAAAAGAACACTAAAGTCGGTGAGATCATCAGACCCGATGGCTTTGCAAGCCCTCACAGTTATACGCACAGTTATGTCCTGACCACGTTCATATTATAATGTCGGGGGGGACATAATCCGCTTAGCTTGAATAATGTCATACATAATATTAACTTTCCCTCAATTTCCGACATCGGGTTGAATTTACGAATCTTTTTTTAGTTCCGTAATCAATACCCACATCTAAAGAACTTTGTTGGTACATATTCTGAAAATGACTTGTAGGTAGAATAAGAAGAGCTAAGAAAAACTGAAACAAGCGAACTTCATCTCATAATATATGAACTTTTGTCACATCACCACCTTATACTATGTGCAAATTGAGAGAGTACAACAGTGCGGCTCTGCTTATCCCTTTGTGAATATAGGAGTAATGATCTATGAGTATATTGATTCGAAATAAGTCTACTGAAACAGACTCTAATGTAAGGTCTCAGATACAAAACAATAACGAAGACGGAGCGCGTTGAACTAGTGACCGATGCCAGCAAAAATAATACCAAAAAAATAAATAAAGATTGCTTTTTAAGATAAACCGCGATCGGGAGTGTAAGTCTAATTATGTAAAAAATAATAATAACATTTGTTTCGTCGTAAAAAAAATATTAAAACACAGAGCTAATCTAAAATAGAATCTGTATTAAGTATTTTAAGTATCACTTTTGCTGGCTTCACTTATTAGTCGTACGCACTCCGCCTTTGTTATTATTTTCGTCTGAGTGTTAGGTGTATCATACTACGTTAAACAAGCGAGCATTCGGAGCTTATTAGCGAATAATTTCAATCTTCGTTCGATCTTGTTCGGTTGCTAAGCTTACGAAACGACCGGATGGGCCAACGACATTGAAAGTTCACGAGATTCACTCATAACAGCTTAACATTGTACATAATGGCCGCGGAACCTTGAGTTTAACTGGGATTCCTTTCTAGAGTATCGCATTTAATAGTTGCAAGAGAATTATTCGAAATGATATTATGACGATCAATGTGTACCTACTAACATAATGATTATAAACATCTTCCGCACCATTTCACACTCATAGAGTTCCATTTTAATATAATACCAGCCACATCTGTTAAGCTAGGTTTTTTTTATAGTTCATAATGTCAATGTTAATAAGTGACTTCCTACCATTTAGCTCTTGAAAAATGTAGAGTTCCAGAATTATAAGTAGACTATAGTAGAGACATACTTTTTACATATTCTTAAACTGAAGCTGTCATTGACACGAAGAAGACACCGTTCTGTGTATACATTTTTGACAGGTAATGGCCGCATTAGACATGTGGATACAGGATTCTTTTTAGGAATTATCGGTGTTGTGGTAACTGTGTGAATGACCGCCGAGTCTGTGTTGTAGTTGAAATAATAATTAAGAAGCAGGTGGTATCGCGCACTTACTAATACTATTCATTGCAAGTAAATTAAAACATTACACATTCACATATTAAAGTGTTGTAATTCCAAATCGACAATCATTATTGCGAAAAGTCTCATTAATAAATCTCGTCAATGTTTTTACCGAAAACTAAAGCATGTCCCTTCATTTTTGGTAAATATTTTGCAATGTACGAGTTATTACCGAAACGTGACAATGCGAGGCCAACCTTAATTTATTTGCACCAGTAAGTCACTTATTTTTATAACTGTCAAACCCTTTACTTATGCAGGTCAAATTTCCAAAACAGAAAGGCAAAGCGATCTATTTATTATGTCATAAATTTAGTAATATTTTCCGTTTAAAACATACAGTGCTTTCCCGTGTAAATGAGGCGTATAATTATTACTGTATCATTATTATTAAAAAAAAATATTTAGGTCGGCATATAACTATATTGCGGAACATCAAACTCATGGACTATCATCGAAATATTTCCAAGAGAGACTATCACTTGCTGGACGGTGAAGAAAAACCGTGAGCTAGACGTTTTTCGAAAGACGTAAGAAGTTCACCAACCCCTTGTCACGTGTGGTGAATTATAATACGATTCTCGCATTAGGGGAGAAATAAACCCGATATAATGGCCATTACGTCAAGACAAAAATACCATCAGAAAAGTGTTGCGTTCTCTACAGTGTACCAATGCTAACCCCTATGGGTACTGGCTTGATGGTACTCCAAAAAAACGGAACGCATTACTGAAGCCTTACAAATATCGCAATGCCCTTTTGCAAGTCATTAAATAAGCATTACAAGCGAGATAAAAAAAATCGCGTATCATTAATGTATTAGCCATAAAAAGTGTTATGGCTTGTGAAATATCCTATTGATGCCGTTATGAATATGATGTTAGTAAGGATTATTAGCACGAACCATCAATTGGATGCAGTTTAGCAAATTGGACCCAACCTATACGAACTCCTGTAAACTAAAATCAACTCTGGCACAAGTGATTGTAGGTTGGTTTCAGTCTGCAGAAACATGTGTGGGTTGATTCCACTTTGCAAAGTTATATCCAATAGCAATAAATAAAAGCCAATCATAGAACTGGCCTTAACCCTTTGGCATCCGTGACGTTTAAGTCGCGCACATTCGTGAAGTCATATGCCTTATCGCGGCGTCAAATTACAAGTGTCGTAAAAAACCCTCTCATTCAAATTCTATTGGCACTATCGCCTTTCTGATGACCTTTTTTTTATTACTGTCCACGTCCGTGTGGAATATAATGCCAAACAACAATAACATTACTTCAAGCAAAAATATACCACAGCTTTTTAGAAAAACGATTATAATTAGCCTGCGTCCTGCAAACACAGTACTGTGCCACCGGGAATTGCGGGTATTAGCTAATAAAAGTAGCATTAATGTGCCACCGGGAACCATGAGGTTAAGCATGAACATTAACGTCACATGACGGTAGTAGAGCCAAGCCATGGATTACAGCTACAACCCTGAGGTAGGACCACCCTCTCACGAAAGAACGAAGCTGCTTTTCATACGATAAGAGAGAGAGCCGGATGCCCAGGCTTTTATTTTCAGATGATTTTTTGGTGTCTCAATTGCTAGGCAAAATAAGCCTGCTAAAGGGTTATGTCTATATTATCTATATCACTACATAGTATAAAACAAAGTCGCTTCCCGCTGTCTGTATGTCCCTATGTATGCTTAGATCTTTAAAACTACGCAACGGATTTAGATGCGGTTTTTTTAAATAGGTAGAGTGATTCAAGAGGAAGGTTTATATGTATAATACATGCATAATATAGTAGAGAAATACTGATACTTTTAGAGCCGTGGGAAGCCGGGGCGGGTCGCTAGTTACACAATATGCATCTCAATGTCCCTTAACCCCAAGAGTGTCGTTAGCACCTACGTCGGTGTATAAGATTTGAATGCTCCAGGTGTCATATCCCCTACGGTTGGGTATAAGACGCCCGCGGCCATTGGTTGTTTATTTGCTACGTTTAGTAACACATCAACGATAATAGGGTTTCATTAATCGATTTTGTCAAAGACTATGTGTTTTAGTATCGATTCTTGTAAAAACGTTACTGATCGGCATGAAAAACTTCATTCTTCCGAAATATTGCGAGATTTGGAGCAGAGGACGCTCGGAGGTGGGGCTCATTGGGAGGGTTACACGAGTTGTCGGCGTCTCCAGTTTCAAATACAGTTTTAGTAGCAATACATACCGCACTAACTGCCACTTCAGCCTTATCATTTGGCATTTTATCTTCTAAGCTTGTGCAATTACAGTTACGGTAGAGTGTATGGACGAGCTAAAAACGTTAACACCACGCTCCAGTTAGCTCATGATTCCATACGCAGCCGCCCGCCGACATTTGAAGACCGGTTGGTTTAGTCGTTTGTAGATTCGGGTTCGATTCCCGTTTGAGGAAATGTTTGATATCGCTTTGGTATTCATTGGGATCATGGATCTATAGACAGTACGGTACAAATAGTACAATTGAGAGTTTTTTTGGATTGGTTTAAAATGGGCTTGCTTAAATTTGAGTCAATTCCGTTGGTGTGTTAATCTGGTGATATTTATTAAGATAGGTTAAGATAACCCATAGTATTACCAATATATACTTAATATGCATTGGTAATGTTATCGGTAATCTTATTATACAAAATTACGGTGTACGTGCGTTTGTAAATTACAAATTGTAATTCTTCTCCTCCTAAACGGCTTCATCGATTTTTATGTTTTTTTGTAGTGATGGGGTCACCTAGGTGTTTCTTAGCTGTAGTTGGTCCCAGCAGGTGGCGTTGTTGTCGACACCCAGAAAATCAAATCCACAGTAAAATTAAATCCATATAAATAAAATAAAAAATAGACTAGTGTAGGCAGAAAGTAAGTAAAAATATTTGCTATAAAATAACATTTTAAGCAAGCGATCCCGTTTATATATGTTTCTTTTAATCAAGATGGGAACAGTAACTATGTCAGTGGGTCAAACTTAAATACACGAACAAGAGGTTTTAATGAATTCATCCAAATTAACATCTAAACATTATAGCAAGTGTCTGCACTCGCCAAATGCCCAGCTGACCGAGAAAAGTAGGAGACTTGTAAAATCTTCCGCTTCCAACTACCACGAGCTTAAAGGTACCTATATTGAGATTGCTATCCAGTTTTGACACACTTGATATAAGGGTGTTACCACCAATCAATCGACTGTTTTTCGATCCATTGACCGCCCAACGATCTGCCACCATGGAATGATAGTAGTGAATGTCTGTACCCTATGCATTGAATAGTATTTACCTCAGATACATAACTGTGAGCAAAAACTATGGAATTACAATCCTGCTAATATTATAAATTTTAATGTGAAAGTTTGTGAGTGTGGATGTATGTATGTATGTTTGTTACTCCTTCACGCAAAAACTACTGAACGGATTTGGATGAAATTTGGAACAGAGATAGTTTATAACCGGGATTAACATATAGGATACTTTTTATCCCGATAATCCCGAAATTTTTGTTACGTTAAATACTACGCGGACGAAGTCGGGGGGCACAGCTAGTTACCTATATTCGCATAATAAGTATTATCGTAACACATTTTCATGATTGATTTCAGCGTAAACATAACAAGAGATTAGATATATACCTACTTACAGAATAACTGTTAATGTTTTTTATAGCTTCGATCGAATGCCATTTTGGTACTTATGTTTAATAAATATCGCCAGACTTACACACCAACCGTATGGTCCCAAACTATGCAACGCTTGTACTATGGGTACCGTGCAATGAAATGGGGGCGATCCCAGTGACACCCAGACGAAGGAAAATTACGAAAAGGCCATTTCCTAAATTTGCACCGGCAGGAATCGAACCCGCAACCACCAAGTGCAGTAGTGGCCGAGCGGCCTACGTTCTAACCACTGCACCAAGCGGTCGTCAATGAGAGTCTGATTAGGTTTATTATGGTAGGTAGGTACATACCTAATAGGAACCATTTTTTTTGTATCAGAACTTTTGTGCAGACATCTCTAGGGGGGGTAGACTAGAAGGTAAACCTCTGGGACATTAATAATAATTATTATTAATTATTTTTGTAGACACAAACAAAATCATAGCTTCCTGTAGTCGTCTTAACCTTTCCATAAACTTGCTAATTGGACCGCAAATAATTTATGTGCATAATTAACCTGGCAATTATCATTTTAGTGATAATAAAACACAGTTATTACGAGAGGTCAATTAATAACAGATAAATAATAACTAACCTCCACTTACCGCCACAGAATTAAATCCAATTATAGAAAGGCACAACACTAAATTTTAATGAAAAATTAAAATTGTCTATGCACTTGTCACGTTAAAAAAGTGAAGTTTTCTTTCAAACTCCGAATTCAACATGGCGAGAGGAATTGGCGCGAAGACGCGCGCGCGCCGTGGGTCGACGAGTTCGAATGCGCGGGCGCAGATAATAATCTTCCGCGCGCGTACGATATGTTGTGTTACGTTGCTCGCCGTGGTATTGCAGTTTGGTTACGGACATGCCTAGTGAGTTACGGTAACACATATTTCGGTAATTGTAACGAATTGTATCATGTGGGACCAGGTGCTCGTTCACGACGTCCATTATTGTGTTACGTTACGATGCATCTTTATCAACGTGTTTACGTGCAATATGCATTTTATATATTATTATTATTGATGACTGCTTGGCATGGTGGTAGCGTAGGCCGCTTGGATCACTGCACCGGGCGGTTGCGGGTTTGATTCTCGTCGGGGTAAATTTCATAACTCTCCCTGGTCTGGGTGTCACTGGGATCGTCCCCAGACAAGCTGTAGCCCACTGAATACAGCTCATATACGATCTGGGTCGCCGCTCCTTAGAGGAGGCCTATGTCCAGCAGTGGACAAGCATAGGCTGATGATGATGATGATGATGATGACGATCTGGGTCGACCGCGGTAGTAGCACCCGCTCACAGGAAACCAGCGCAAAGTAGCCATTATATCTGTGTTTCGTACGATGAGTGTGCGAGCCAGAAGCTTAACTCACCCCCCTTCAGGTAGGCAAAGAGCGAGCAATGCCATTGGTATTGCAGTAATATATAGGCTACGGTAGTCAGTAACTGCTTAACATCAGGATAGTCTTACGTATTTGGCGACTTTGTTACAAAAAACAGTTAAGATAAAATATTACTTATTTGTTAAAACGAAAATGTTATAAATATCTTAGTTAAAACATGTGATACTTACAGGAAACAACAAAAGCATATTAACAAACACCACACTGAATGACTGAATGACAAACACTGACGCACTGACGCACGACGCACGACGCACGACGCACGACGCACGACGCACAACGCATAACGCACAACGCATAACGCACAACGCCCGACACATACACACGATGCGCCGACAACTCAGAAACGCGAAACAAACAAAGACAATACAATGGCAATTGTGGTGTGACTTCGAAAAAGTAAACATTGCATTTTCCGAACAAAAAGTAGGTTGATTCCTTGAACGTTGATAGTATAAGACACTGTATGTTTTATTAAACGTAGTTTACATACACACGTTACTCAAACGTAGCTCAAATTTAATAATTTGATTTGCACGTGCATTTCGCAAAGTAGATAGACAGATAACGACAAAAAATCGAGTAGAATAATATGTTACCAAATTCCACTATCACTTATCTAACAATGTTCTAATGACCGAAAGTTTTAATCGATATCAATTAATACCCTTCAGAAACACGTGGGAAAACATTAAAGACTATTAAATATTATATAACTAATATCAACTCTGGTATTTCCATATTATTTTCATAACTTAATGATTACGAGTTCGAAATCACGAATATACAATATTAATTACATACAATAATTTAGCTCTTTTAACGTCCCACTCCTGGGCACGGGCCTCCCCTCACTACTAGGAGGATTCAGGCCGTAATCCACCACGCTTGGCGGATTTCACATGTCTTTCGAAAATTGGTTGGATTTTCTAAGACATTCAGAATGTTTTCTTTCACCGGAAGCAAGTGATAATCATATAGAAATTATGAGTCGCACAGAGATTTCGAAAAACCCAGCGGTGCGAGCCTGGGTTTAAACCCAGGTCCTGGTGCCCGCAAGACGCGTGCTTAACTAATCGGCTATCATTACTTGAATAGACGACAATGGTATAAATAATACAAATATATCACCACTAGCTGTGCCCACCGACTTCGTCCGCGTAGTATTTAACTTAACAAAAATTTCGGGATTATCGGGATAAAAAGTAGCCTATGTGTTAATCCCGGTTATAAACTATCTGTGTTCCAAATTTCATCCAAATCCGTTCAGTAGTTTTTGCGTGAAGGAGCAACAAACATACATCCACACTCACAAACTTTCGCATTTATAATATTAGTAGGATTGTAAATATTATGGAAAATAAAACTATAGGCTTGCGTTTGACAGCCCTATAATTTTATTTGCGAACATAAATATTTGGTCATTTCTTGGGTAAAACATTTATGTATACAATTATATATTTACGCATCTTACTTAAGTTATTCAAATGAGGATTACGCGATTGCACGAAAGCGAAATGATACCGGCCGTGTGTGATTTTCTAATATTTCTCTTATTATTTATTCATAGTGTTCGGTTGTACAATCGTCATGAAAAGTTTCTAAATCTTAAAAAGCACTAGACTAGCGCGTTTTCTGCAAATCATTGATGTTTTATAAGCTTAAACAAATTTTGCACTATAATCCACTGTTGCACATGATTATAGAGCCGAGGTCTCTTTCCTCCTATGTTTTTTATAATCAAAGTCAGCAAACAAGCGTAGGACCTACCGTTAAGCATTTACCGTAGCCTATAGATGCTTGTAATACCAACGACTTTACTCGCACATTGCCATCCTAAATGGGAGCGGGATAGGGATAAGGGAGGGGCTTTAAAGTCCTGAATAAAGGATGCCTACAAAAAAGCTTAACATTTCGCAGACACTGAAACTGCTTTAAACACTGTTTAGCTACTCACATTCTCGACCCGAATTTACATTAACATTTGTGGTACCTATTATACCATGGCCAGTGGCAAGTCGGTCACCGCGGAGCTCGCAAACATTCGGCTGCTATCTTATAAATTCGTGGTTAATTCTGTGTCGGAAACCGTTATTTTAATATGAAATAAATGAAGGCAAAAGTTATAAGGAACTCAAATAAAATAATTATACTATATTCATTTTCGTATCGCTTCTCGTTGGCCCTGGTATACGTACGTAAACTAGCACTATTAAGAACATCCAATGTAACAAGTAAAGAACAAACAGAAACTACTTTAAATTTAGAATAGTTTCTTAATACTTTCCACCCGCACTTGACCGATGTTTATCTATAATTATCCCAACCGTAATAGGCGGCAAAACTTGTCATTAGAAACCGACGTGAAGCAGTTTTGTGCTAGCGTGTACGGTATTGGCGTGGAAAGCGACCTTGCCACCGGACCGGTCGCGACGGGATGCGCGCGCGCACACACGCTGCGGTACAATCGAACAGAAAAACAAGAGCAGAAGATCCAATTTGCACAATAACCTAATGGTGTTAACCACAGATATAGATTTACATAGATAACGCAACTATCATGATTTGTATTGAAAGCAAGCGTGCCGATTTTTTAACACCTACTGTGACGTCACAAGTGACGGGAAATCCAAACCGATTCAAAGACACCGATGCCGCCGATGCCCCTCCGCCCGCTACGATTCTGTCGAGAGATTATCTCGCTCATACTCATATTTTTTATATCTGTACTCGCGCGGACTGTAAGTTAGCGGCGACCAACCTTGACGCTTGTTCGGGGTTTCGGACACGCGAAGTACGTGCATTTGCGTTATCTATGTAAATCTATATCTGTGGTGTGAGTTAGCACTGAGAGCTGAACCACGGAAAAAAAGATATATTAATACTGAAAATATATATTTTTTCAAAAATACGTTGCTCTACTCCAGTTTACAAGGTTATTATTGTGATAGAGCCATGTTGTAGCGAATAGACTAAAGCTCTTATACGAGTAAAGTAAAGTAAAGTAAGGCGTAAAGTAGCTATAACAGCTGTTTTTCGTACGATGAGGAGATCCTGTAGCTCATGTCTTCTTTCTCTATCCCAATTCCTACTCCCCTTCAGGTCAGCGACGTGCAATGACATTCGTATAGCAAGCACCTGTGCTCAACATCAGGCGTGTCGAACACTTGCTTGCCGAATCTTTTCACTAAATGCCTATGAAATTACATCCGACAACTATAACAAAAACGCGATTTAATTTTTTTTCTGTCTGTCTGTCTGTGTGTTTGTTCCGGGTAATCTTCCAAACGGCTGGACCGATTTTGACGGGACTTTCACTGGCAGATAGCTAATGTTTTAAGGAGTAACTTAGGCTACTTTAATTTTAGAAAAACAAACAGATTTCCGTGTAAAAAAATAAAAACACATGAAATCAAAGAGTATCTCCGAAACGGCTGGACCGATTTTGACGGAACTTTCACTGGTAGATAGCTGTTGTTATAAGCAGTAACTTATGCTACATTTATTTTAGAAAAACCAAATTTTTGAGCGGGCTTTTTTGTTAAGTTAAATTCCACGCGGACGAAGTCGCGGGCTCAGCTAGTTTGTTATATAAAAATAGGTTCGACTGATATAGTCAGTTACACTATAAGAATAAAGATTTTGAGATAACTAGAGCCCTCTATTATCTACAAATAGTCACCTCATTCTTATTCAATTCAAAATTGACAAAATGAGAATATTGCCATGTTGGTACACACTATCGTCTACAATAGTACCTCCCTGCCTACCCTTTCAGTGATCAAAGCGTGCTGACTACCAAATACAAATAGGCAATATATGATGTATACAAAATAACAAATTTTATTAGTCCAACGAAAAACGAAAGCGAAATGTTTAATTTGTCAACGAATGCATAATTCATTGAACCAAACGCGGATGTAATCCATTACTTAATCATTCATAACTTATGCATAATTATTATGTTGATTGATATAAACATAATCATTAATTGGTCTCTAAAATAGCAATGCGATACGTAATTAATATTTTAAGAACATAGAATATAATGCAGATAGCAGGGTTGTTACAAAAAAATCATTTGATATTAATCACCTTGTTTAAAACATGTTTCAATCATTTTGGGAAAAAATCATTGATTTTTTCCTCCTGATTTAAATCAATGTTTTAAACAACGTTTTAAACATGATTTAATCAGTACTTGATAGTCAAATAAAACAGCGTCATGTACATGACGCTGTTTTATTAGTACATGTAGAAGTAGCCTATGTTCTTTCCCGGGTCTAGTCTATGTGTGCTAATCAAATTTCATTTAAATCAGTAGTTTTAGCGTGGAAGAGCGACAGACAGACAGACAGAGTTACTTTCGCATTTATAATATTATTAAGGATTAAGGATTTAACTCTACTAGATTTTAGCAGCCTCACATTCGGAACTTCAATGTAGTGCTTCCAAATATTGTATTCTTTCTTGGTAGAAGGTGCAGAGGTCATGCATGTTGATATAAGGAAATAAAGAATACAGGTCTATAAAATAAATAAAGCTGTATAGCTTAGAAAAATAACAAAATCACTTTTAAATTTAAAGGTTTTTGACACTTTGTACAATCACAAGTTCTGAAGGAAAGAAACACACAATCGAGATGTCAAGTGTCAATGTCAAAGATGCGATCTGTGTAGAATGCGTTCCGATCCACGCAATGTCCGCTAATAAAAATCGAAAAAAAACGATTTAAATCAGTGTTTTAAACATGAATAAATCATGGTAAAAGCATATGAAAAAAATCATGAATTAATCATCAAATCATTGATTAAAATGAATAAAACAAAAAAAACATTTTTTATTTCAATTTTCCTGATTTTTTGCAACTCTGACAGATAGAGCTGTTCTTTTTAGAGAGATACACTATACCATCGACTCACTAAGTACTAACACGTAGACTCTACCACAAACCTTTTCTAGATAAAGATACGATGGGGCGGATTGAGTCAGCCCAGCGACCCCCTTCCTAACCCACCCTCTGTCCCACGGTTGTGTAGAGGGGGCATGACGGCATGAGGAAGCGTCATGCCGTTAGCCGTGACGGAAAACTGGTCGGTTTTAATGCCAAAGTGCGCCAATAGATGTTTCACATGACAAGTGAAATATTTTTAATAGCATTAATAAATGGGTATAAACTATTGTGTATTTCATAGCTGACAACAGATCTAAGTAAATCCGGAAACACACGTATTTATGTTGCGTGCCGTCACGCACCAGAACTGTATCGGGTCTATACATATTATAATACCACCTTATTCCATTAGCAGAGGAGAACCTAACATTCGAAACCAAACCACTATAAACAACTTGTAAAGAATCAACTGCACTTAAACAACCTTTATTTCCAATTACTAATCTTCTCTGTATCCATTAGCAGAGGAGAACCTAGCAATCGAAACCAAACCACTATAAAATCGAAACGAAAACTTCACACTCGTTTTTAATCTTAAAAAAAAAAAAAAAACCACCTTATTAAAACGTGGATTAGCGGTTGCGTAGTTACACCATACTCGTCTTCTTATTTCGAATGTCAAATTACTGATGACAGAAAGAGATAGATACCGATCTATCTCTTTCCCCCGCTATGCCACGTTTATTAGTAAGAGGGATAAGGTCTTATTTTATTAATGCACGATAATTTACATTTCGCCTTAGTAAATGCTACTGATACAAATTACCAACCTAACACAAAATAATGATCTAATGGTATACATCTTCTTTGTTGATTGGTAGAGCTAGCTGGGCGGTAGCGAGTGACTTAATCAATGGTCAGGGGAGATATTCACAATCGGCGGAAATTTTCCGTATCGGATAGAACAGCTTCCGTCTATCTTCTAGTTCATATGTCGAAGAGGGGTGGAAGCGTTCGTTTCCGAAATCGGAAACTATCCGCCATTTGTTAATAGCCAAAGAAAGAAACCCATCAGATTTTTTTCGTGGCAGGGACATCATCTTAATGTTTGGAAAGCGTCTTGAGAAATATCGCGCATTATTATTATAGGAACACTTTATTTATTTGGTGTGAATTCGCGCACAGCATACTTAAGTAGTCCGATACTTGTTCTGGTGCGACACAGCACGACATAAGTGGGCAATAAAGACGGGTAATATTATTATAAATTAAATTATGTGCGTGCTTCTGGACCACGCAGCGGACTCTGTACTGTTACTGTAGATGCCGAACGGGACATCGCGGTCCACGTGCCCGTCCTACCTCCTTACCCACATACGGTATAATGACTTTAACTATGGCTCAGATGTAGGCAGGTCTAGAAATTTATTCCTACCACACTACCTAGGATGTTTCTACTAATCTAATACCTACACATACTACTCGAATTTAATTATAAAAATATCATAAGAGGACCGAAATCAAATAATCAAAGTAAATTTTAAAGCAGAGAAACATGCGAACAATTTTAAGTTTGCGCTTAGTGCGCCATCTGTTAACCGCTGAAGTCACCACAACAACCATTTTCAACATTAGTAACGCTACTCGGCAACAGATGTCGCTTTGATCTATTTATATTACGAAATCGATGTAATAAGTGAAATGATTGTTGGATAGCCTAGAAAACAATTGTATCATAAAAAATAAACATAAATTGTTTCTAGCTTAGACATCAGGGCTTGGGGACATGACTTTCGATAAATTGAAAATCAAGTGAAAAGTATTTGCGTCGTGGTCGAACGATCATACAAACTAGGTAGCACTTTTCTTGAGCAACTGCCCTTAACACTATGGGCCATTACCCTTGCGATATAAACTATAAACATGCTAGCAGGCTAGCTGTTAATGTTGTATATTGCTTTTTAATTGCTTTTTTGTGCAAGACTTTTGACACGGTTTTTTCAAGTAACTGTATAATACAAAAGGAAGAAACTGACTGATTTATCAGCGCATAGAATGCTGGAGTATTTTTTCAACAGTAGGTAGGTAGGTACCTATTTATTACCATGTAAGCATGTACCATAAGCATCAGAGTACCCCTTAACTTTTGATTAAAAAGTTTGCATTGCGAATTGATAGGTCCTATCTATTGCGCGACATATTGCGACATATTGTCGACGACGCGACATATTGTCGATGTCTATAAGGAGGGCCTTCTTTATCATCTATGGTGCTGGGTGTGCAGCGCACACGGCTGCAGGGTCTTAGGGGCGCAGCCGGGCGCTGGCCAGTCGCGACACCTCCAGAGAGCCTGAGTCCCTAGCGGCGCTTTAAAATACCATGCGGATGTGTTATGGCCTAGAGGGCACCAGGGTATTGATTGCACCCGGTCGCTACATGGGCTAGCTAGGGATGAGACATTCTACATAAAAAATCGATTATTAATTAATGGATGGTTTTTAGCATTAAAAATCAATGTACCAATAATCGATTTTTTATGTAAAATGTTTCATCCCTAGCTAGCCCATGTAGCGACCGAGTGCAATCAATACCCTGAAAAACAATCGATTCTTTGAAAAATAATCGATTTTGTTATATTACTCGATATTTTCCAAATTTTTTCAATTAATTCCAAAATAAACGTCAAAATAATGTCTTAATGACAATTTTTTAAATTAAAAATAAATAACAGAATTAATAAGTTTTAAATAATCAACAAAAATTAAAGTTTTAGAATTAGAGCCGGCGCTGTAAGTAAGTAAGTCGGCATCTTTATTCCGCACGAGGAAAATATTTTGCGGAAATTAAGCAACTAGATTCACGACGTCCAACCATATCAATCGACACCGTTTAGTATTGTATAATCATATAATCGATTCGCTCCCGGCTGCGACTCCGAAACTTTTCATTTTAATTTCTTCGCGACAGTACAAGTTAGTCTCGGTATGGTTGTTAACTCGCTTTTATCGAGCAAGAGACACTTTAAGTAGTAAATAAATGTTATGTCGTGTTTCCATCAAGAGTGAAGCTGTAAAACGAGATTAAATGTTGTAACTAAAAACAATTCTGGGTGTCATAAGGTCGAATTTCACTTACGTTTCCTTGGTAGGTAAAAACTTTATTTGAGTACGTGTCTGACGTATAACATAACATTTAGGTACAGAGTTTTTGAGGTCAGTCGAGAGGATACAACCACTACACAGCTAATTGTGCGTTTCAAACGGAATGTTGTGTAGGTGGGTCACAATTCGGTTTTATCCATCGAAATAATACGTACCTGTACTAGGTACGTATGTTTTATCAACCAAACATGCTGTTTATTGGTTTATCTTCATATAAAACTACTAGCTGAGCCCGCGACTTCGTCCGCGTGGAATTTTGATCCTTGCTTAGGGGATGTCTACGTCGTAGTAGCTTTATGAATGCAAATTCTCAGCCCGATCGGTTTAAAATTGACAAAGTTTCATACAAACTTTCATCCCCTATTTTATCCCCTTGGGGTAGAATTAATAATAATCCTTCTTAGCGGATGCTTACGTCATAAAATCTACATGCATGCCAAATTTCAGCCCGATCCGTCCAGTGGTTTGGCTGTGCGTTGATAGATCACTATGTCAGTCAGTCAGTCAGTCAGTCACCTTTGAGTTATATATATATAGATTTGATACTTAATATAACACCAAAAATGTGCATACCTACATACATACTCGTACATACATAATGCTGTCATAAGATAAGTACGATGGAACTACTTATTAAATTTAATTAAGATTAAGGTTGCAGATTAATATTTTATACCGTTATATTATAGTGGACAGCTGTCAGATATGTGCGCAACTGTAATAACTTGTTGAACGCATTAACATAACGTTATAACGTATTATAACAACCTGTGACATTATAATGCGTTAACTATTTCTTATGTGATATGCTGGAAGTATTCACTTATTTCTCCTAGCGTTTATTTTGTTATATTGTCGGTTTTCAGTCAACCCTGAAACCTCAATATGGCTGAATAAAGCAGGGATAGCTCAGTGTTTGAACGCACGCTATGGAACCTAAAGTGTGCTGGTTTAAATTACGACTCGAACCTCTGTGATTTTTGCAATTCATGTGTGAATCTCATGTCCTTACTAAGATAATAAACGGTGAAGGAAATCATCGTGAAAAAACATCACTCGCAAGAGGTGTGAAGGTCACCAACCAGCAGAGGCCAGCGTGGGGGTCTATGGCCCGAATCCCCCTAGCATTGGGCCCAGTACAAATAATAGGCTCGCCAGATATATTGGGTGACACCAAAATACCATCGCCGAAAATAACGGTATAGTTCTCTTAGATTATGATAATAAATAAATAAATATCTCCAGACTGACACACCAACTGTATGGTCCCAACTAATAAGCAACGGCTATGAGCTAGGGCTATGAGTACCGTACAATGGAGGCGATCCCAGTGACACCCCCCAGGTCTGGGTGTCACTGGGATCGCCTCCAATTACGAAAAGGCCATTTCCGAAATTTGCTCCGGCGGGAATTGAACCCGCAACCACCATGCGCAGTGAGCCGAGCGGCCTACGCTCGACCCACTGCGCCAAGCGTTCGTCAGATTGTCACTAACATAGTGGGTAAGTTACTTTTGATGTAATTAACTTAAAATCAATTCAACAGG
This sequence comes from Notodonta ziczac, assembly GCA_918843915.1. Classification (NCBI taxonomy): domain Eukaryota; kingdom Metazoa; phylum Arthropoda; class Insecta; order Lepidoptera; family Notodontidae; genus Notodonta; species Notodonta ziczac. The sequence continues at coordinate 1,880,605 of OU974053.1, forward strand.
AATGTATAACTCTGTTTAATACTGCGTATCGAGATAAACGCGCGCTCCAACCATCAGACGATAATTACTTGTTACTGGTGTTGCCAGCGTTTATCTGCGTTCAGACGTAATGGCCATAGAGTATAGAGTAAATAACTTCATAAGCGGTAATTTTACATTGTAAAAAATGTTACTTTCATTGAAATAATGGTACTTACTTACTCTACGTTTGGTTAAAAAAATGAGATAGGCAGCATTTATGTTGTGTAACAGACGAAATTACAGACTTTCTAAAGTTTAATCTATTTTAGAAAATTATTATTTACATAGACGTTATAAAACATAATAAAAAAGTTTATTTAAAGAAACGATTATTTTAACATAACCTAAATGCCTTTTATTTCGGACCACCATTGCACAGGGCATTTGAAATGAGCATATGCAAGTATTAACCCAATTATATCCTAGCAATATATTATCCTAACGACTAATCAGTAGGATATTACCCTTTTGCAAGCTGCTCAGTGCATTCGCCGACCGGCCGAGCGTGAAACTCGAATAATCCTACTAATATTATAAATGCGAAAGTTTGTGAGTGTGAATGTTTGTTACTCTTTCAGGCAAAAACTACTGGACGGATTTGGATGAAATTTGGAAAACAGATAGTTTATAACCGGGATCAACACATAGGATACTTTTTATACCGAGAATCCCGAAATTGTTGTTAAGTTAAGTTCTACGCGGACGATGTCGCGGGCACATGCTAGTATAATATTATAAATGCGAAAGTTTGTGAGTGTGGATGTTTGTTACTCTTTCAGGAAAAAAACTACTGAACGGATTTGGATGAAATTTGGAACACAGATAGTTTATAACCGGGATCAACAAATAGGATACTTTTTATACCGAGAATCCCGAAATTGTTGCTAAGTTGAATACTACGCGGACGAAGTCGGTGGGCACAGCTAGTTTACAATAAAGGCGACTGCTGTTTTATGACCCACTGTCTGTCTTGATAGTGAAATATTACGACCGCTTGGCGCAGTGGTTCGAGCGTAGGACAGTCGGCTCAATGCACATGGTGTTTGCGAGTCGATTCCCGCCGGGGCAGATTTCGGAAATGGCCTTTTCGTAATTTACCCACCGTGTCACCGGGATCGCGCCCAGTCCATTGTACGGTACCCATAGTGCAAGCGTTGCTTACTTTGGGACCATACAGTTGGTGTGTTCGTCTGGCTATATTTATTATTATTAATGCTTGGGCTTTGATCACTTTCAAAGTGGTAGAGCCAAGGTATCGCCAAGCGATTACAGATCATAATTATACGGGCTGCCTCAACAAAGGTAGTACCACCCTCTCACAGAAGCTATAAACTAGCTATTATTGCTGTGTATCGTGTAATGAGTGAGTACACCCTTTCCCTCCCTCTATCCCACTCTCTTCCAGGTTGGCAACGAGGGAGCAATTCCCTTGGTATGGCAAGCATCTATAGGATATGGCAGCTGCTTAACACCCGGGTCGAACGCTTTTTTGCCGACCTTGTGCTTTGTGCCAGGATCGACAAAGGTATCACAGTGCATGTTTTTCGATCCTGCGGCGCTCCATGGTAACGGTGGTGAGGGCAGACCGCAGGGTTTTAGTCGGTAGTCTGTACTTCAACTTCAGGAGGCCCAGATAATCGGCCGAGTTCCCCCCGGTCTCGATCGGTATGCGTAAATACATTTCCCATTGCACACCTTTGTCCATTTTTTTCTTTTTCTTTAAAAAAGAAAAAAAATGGACAAGGGTGTGCAATGATGACGCCGATGTGTGACCCTCGACGAGTCCCGGAGAAAAGCTAAATTGCTCTCTCTCTTAACAATCACCTAAGTAACCAGAATAGCGGTAATATAAAAACGTGTAATTGTTGCAAGACAAATCTAGCATATATCATAGGTACTTACCTACCTATAGTAATGTTACCAATCAATTTTGTTTTCACAACATAAGCTCTTACCGTAACCAAGCCAAAGGTCATTTCGCTTGTGAGCGTCGCCAAGAAGTGGTGTTGAAATAGGCCTAAGCTATTACCTAAGTGCTCGTAAAATTGCCGTCAAATTAGAACCAAATTCAATTTTCCGTATACAATCACATTCATGGAATTGAATTCAAGTTCTTTAGATCTTTGGACTTATTTTGTATCCTGCTTATACAATCATTTGGGTATTGAATTGGAATTGGTAGGACATGATATCGGCAGCGCATTACAAAAGTAGGTAAAAAGATTTCGCTTGAAACGTAGGGTATCACAGATTACAAGTTGTCCCAAGCAAGTCAGGAGGTTTTTATATATTTGTTTATATAAAAACTAGCTGACCCGGCAAACGTTGTTCTGACATATAAATTATTTATAGGTATGAAAAATAGATGTTGACCGATTCTCAGACCTACCCGATATGCACACAAAATTTCATGAAAATCGGTCGAGCCATTTCGGAGTTGTTTGGCAACAAACACCGCTCCACGACAATTTTACATATTAGAAAGAAGTTGACAAACCGTTTGCCTAAAGGAGAGCGGAACAGAGATAAGGGTAGCGAAGGGAAAGGGGGATGGACTTCTCACCGTACGAAAGCCAGTTATTATTAGCTAGTCCACTTTACGACAATCTTCTGTGAGAGGGGGGGACTGCCCTGTTCAAACCAGCACGTATACGAGATGTAGGTATTCAATTGGCCACAGCATCTAAAGCAGGGTCGCTGAGCACCAAGAATTTCCTACAATGATCGCTCACACAGATGCCGTGAACTGCGTGTGAACGGCAACTGTGTGAGCGAGACGTATTAGATTTACGCGGGAATGACAGAGACAGGTAATAACAGGTCATTGTAGGAAATTCTTCGTGCTCAGCGACCCTGCTTTATCAATAAACTCATTTAAAATTATCACTAGTCACACACAACAAGCATTTATTTAGTTCAAGATGTACATTATGCATGCCCACGCGTTTGCTGTTAGTTTTTACATCAAGTTTTTCATACATTGCTTTTCCGTACCTGCACGTATCAAGAGATCGGTCAGTCACAGATCAGTGGATGGGATCACTGACATCCCCTGTAGACTACCTAACAGACTAGTAACCTTTCTAGTAACACTAGTAATACTTAAATTAATATCGCTCCTGGTCCCGCCACACACTCCCACCACTGTAACTCCTGTAAACCAGGATCGACAATGGTGACCAATAATGACGTCGAGGTTTGACCCTCGACGAGTCCCGGGGAAAAGTTAAATTGTCTTGAACCCGTACAAATTTAATCGAAGGAAATAATAGGAGGAGTTGGAAGAAAAATCTTCCACTAATATCGCTAGGCGAATACAACTACTATATGGTCCCAAACTAAGCAGCGCTTGCAACTGTGAATGGGCAGTATCGTACTGACGATGGACCAGGCCCCAGCGATCCCAGTGACACTCAGACAGAGCAATGATGATTCGAATGAAAATTTTGCTAGATAGTCATTTAGCTAGAAAAATGCTTGCACCATGGGTCTTGAAATAAGGAAAATCTAGTTGTTTTATAACGTTACGACGCTAGAATGTATTATCAAATAACATACTTATAACTACAGACGGTCGCGTCGAGTAATTAACTTTATTTCTCATGAGTTCAATGGAGGGTTTGTTACAGTTACTTTTTATCAATAATTGGAACATGGTACTGTTACTGCAGTGTTTGTAGATATAAAGGTATATACTAACTTGAGTTTATTTTCTTCAACAGTTTCATAGTTAAGTAAATTGAACAGACGAATTTCATATTATCAGAAGAATATCAGACTCAGAACATTTCTTATATAAACATTAATGTTTCAAGATTAGATGTTAGGTTAGAACCTACCCTTTGTTTACACTGTGCGAAACAAATTGCTCCCTCTATTTTATGACAGCAAAAACAGAGGCCACAACATGACGTTTTATAGAAATGTTTCGCCGAGTTCAATCGTAGGGTTATAAGATTATATCACCATGCCTATGTACCTAGTACTTATTAATTTCATGATGCCTACCCATTTGGAAGAAGAGGCATTCGTAGGTATTTCGTAGGTGTTGGTTTCGTTCGTTTAGATTTCAAGCTCAAGTACTTACCTATAAAACTGAAATCATAGACACTGTACAACAGCATTGCAAATGGATCGCGAGGACATTACCTCATCGATAATAAATCTACATTATCGAGTATATGGCGAAGACAAAACCAATCATGCATCACTTACCCGAAATTCCCAGGATAGCATATAGGGTAACGATGGCACACGTGTGACCCTGGCGGTCGTTTCTCACTGAAGTGCCGCCCGCCGTTGAATATCACCTCGGAGCAACACGGGGAGGAACACCTCCCGCTGTCGGAGCACTCCGAGCCGCAGCAGGTCCTAGACCCTCCCGTGCTGTACCAATACTCCTCGCCGGGCAACGAGTACCGCCACTCAGGAGTCGGGGCCCTATAGTTGTATCTCCGGTCCCAATGGGGACTCAACTCCGGACACCTCTCCACGTACGCCCCGGCCAATTGTTCCATATATTGCTTGTACAAACGCTTCTGCCGCTGATTCTGCGTCACGTGCAGACGCAGCACGTTCAGGAAACACATCTTAACACTTGCCAGGATACGAGAGAATGCGCCCGCGCTCTCCACCAGCTTGTACGTACGCATATGCCTGACTGTCGGCAAACGCACGGCCGAAACGTCCGCGGAATCTCAGAGAAAACAGATTTTACTGTCGCTATTAGACCGCATCTTTATCGGACCGTGATTTGTTATCACGATAAATAATTCGCCGGTGTTGTTTATTGCAGTCATTTGATCAACTTTGTCGATAAAGTTGACAATGACGGTAGTGTGAACGTTTCATTTGTTTTGAATTTCGAATGTCGCGGGTGGTAACGGCCGGTGCGGTGCGCGGGAGCGCGGCTCGTGGCTAGTGGCTCACTGCGCGGGCGCGGACCGTGCGACCGGCATAATCGCTTTACGTCAAATTAACTCGCATTTCCCCGAGAGGTGACAAAACGGAACAGTTTACGGAGAAAACACGACACGACTGAAAATTATCGGGGTTATAGCTCTATTACAACCGGTGATCTGCACCTGATCGAGCGACATGCGACAGGGTTTTACGTAAGAGTTTCGTTATTATCGTAAGTATTGTTTTATAGAACAATGCTGTCGCGAAGTATCGCGAAGTTCCATATAAATAGTTTATGCTAGCAACATCAAAGAGCGATAGTCTATGGTAAAGCGGTGGCGTTGTGAGTCTGTGGGTAATCTATGGTATTGACTGTCATAAAAGCGAGGCAAAATAGTGAATATATTTGAAGCCGCTGGATAAGTGGGACAAGCTAAGTTGTCTTTATTGACGGTAGATTGAGATATAAAACTTTAAGTATAGAATCATGTTTGTCGCATCTGTTTATTGTTATACGTATTATCAACATGGGAGAGTCTGCGAACAAAGCTAAGTATTTACTAAGTATTTCCAAGTATTAATAACTGTAACCATCTGCCTAAGTACTTATAAACATTAATAATATCAAGCATGCGCCTTAGTGATTATACACTATATAATCTTATTATCACACTGTTACTCACCGTCTATTTATGCTGCGCATGGACCGCAGGGGATGCGCTTAGGAATGGGAGATCGTGTAGTGGATTGAGCCCAAGAGTAAGGCAAGCGATTATGTGTTTAACACTGAGCCCAAGAGCTAGGCCAGTGAATGTGAATCTAAACTCCCAAATAGGATGACACACGCAGAAAGACGGACTGGGTTTGGAACGGCGCATTCACTCCCAGACGCTGGTGTGTACATTAGATAGTACCTTTGCGGAGTGTACTTAGGAACAGGAGGAACAAAACAGGGCCCCCTTCCCTGTGCCGTACTTGATACGGCTCCTACATAGGATGCATGACCTGCGGGGTGCTTAGTCTTGGGATGATGAAAGCCTCGATGAAAATACTTACACCGCATAACTGGTTGCGGCTCCCAAATAGGTGTTCACAGCTGTTGAGCGTGCTTAGACATAGGACATAGGACAGATCGATAGCATATCTCTTTCTTACAGTTGTATCGTTCTACATGTACAGACACCAGTCATCCCATCATGATACTTACATAACATAACTTACAAATACACACACACTCACGCATATATATATATATATATAATTGTAGGCCATCATGGTAGGGCTCTAACCTTAATGATCCATGGTACCGTTAGAATAGCGGTATCATGGAGTTATAATTATTCCAACAGGATACAAATGTGAGTGAGGCTGCTTTGTCTTGTATAATCAGAGAGAGAGAAAGGATTTGGAGGAGACTCGGACGTTGGAAAGATTAAGGTATTACAATTTCGTTTTATCACTCCTTCGTGATGGATGCCTTTACACCTCAATGATTGATTACCTAAGAATGTGAAATTAACATTGTGAGGCATGGCCGTCACGACAAATGCAACAGGGTTTTTTAAATTGTAAGTACCTAAGTAGGTTTCGATGTATAAAAGATAGGTAGGTACTTATATTAGTTTTTCGTCTGGAGGTAATAATAATAACATCAAACGCACACAATCAAATAAAGTAAGTATGGATATATTTTAGGAAAAATATTCATTTACGTGGATTATGCCCTGAATCCCCCTCGTGTTGAGGGGAGACCCGTGCCCAGGAGTGGGACGTCAAAAGGGCTAAAATTATAAATTATTATTCATTTACATAAATACAAAATGGTAAATTATATTTTTTTTAAATGTCGGTGGTATATCTTCAGAATGTATTGCGACTCCCATCTGCACGAACATTGTAATTTGTTTACAAATAATTTAGAAGAAGGATGAAAGCTGTCGTTTCCCACATCGGAAACTTTCCGTCGATTGTTAATACGCCCCCTTCCCCTCCCACGTAGGTAACACTTTTGGAAAATGAATTTTGTTTCCGATTTCGGCCACAAAATGAATTTTATAAGTATACTACAAATTAACACACTTCTTGCATTTCAAACACAGAGTTATTTTCAAACAAATGTAAAATCATCCGTACTTGTGTTGTGATTGAAAAATAATGATATTATCCTTTTTAGGGTTATAACCGTTATAACCACCATACGTAGCATACCTACTCAAATTATTTCGATGATAACCACATGCTGACCACAGGCTATAACATATAACATACTGTAATCCGGCACAAAGTTTCAGTTGGCTTCGGTGATTACTTAGGATTACTAGTGTAATAAAGAAGGTAATATGTATAATACACAGAGTAAGGTGTTTCTAAGTCGATATTTGATTTTCTGTGTACTATCGCTGTCCCTTACGCATAGCTGCACTGCTATCGCATTATTTTTCTATGGTAGGTTTGGTTAGGTAATGACAAGAACTTTATACTGTCGTTCTAAGCTTCTTCGGTAATGATTTCGCGTTTCCGAACTTACAATAATGTAAACCAAATGTAAACTAGTTTGACAGTTTTGACAATATTTTAATTTGTCATTCATTTTGTGAGGCTGTGACAATCTGATTTTGTTTTGATTGCATTATATCCGCCAAATTTCAAATAATCTATCAAAATAAAGAAATATGACCACAATCTAAATATATAGAATGCTTATCGATTTGAATAAAATTGCCGCCGTATATATAAATGGAACAAGAAAAGCGAGGTGAGCGTGAAAAGATTGAAAAATTTGATATCAAGTTAAAATCTAAGCCTAAAGATGGAGTCATACTGCAATTGCACCATACAGTCAAAGGATCTAATGGCGAGTGCCGTAGGATACGGTTCTCCACCGGCACCTTCGACGATACCCATGAGAAACTGGCTTGCGCCGACAACGCCGGGAACATGTTTGTACTGGACTTTTCCGACTTAAAATTTTGGAAACTAACCAGCGTCGGCCCTTGTACCGCATTACAATTTGTGCCTACCAAAGAAGACACGCTAGTCGTGGCTACCACTAAGAAGAACGAGATGAACTTCTTAGACATTGAAACTGGGAATGTGTCATTGACACTAAGTGGGCATACAGCACCAATTAAACATATCTCTTTTTCAAACAACAAAATTAACAATCTGCTCACAGCCAGTCCAGTCGAAGCTATTCTGTGGGAACTTAGGAACTACACTAAATATTTCACATTGAACACTTACTTGGGTGCTCAAATTCAACAAATATTGTTTACACCGGCCGGAGACCACCTGGTTGCTTGTTTCCAAAATGACACAGTTCAAATTTGGAAGCATGAGAATATGAAATCTATTAAGCAGATTATACCCAGTGAACTGAAACATATGAAAAATATTGCGTTCACCATGAACGGTAGGGCTATGGCCATGGCTGGGCTCGCTCCTACCTTAATACTATTCAGCATGGATACTTGGAAAGCTCTGAAATCAATTGATTTGATGAAGTATAATGTTACTGGGGTTCATCAAATCGCCTTCATTCCTCAAATGTTTGATGGTGGAGCAAATAAAGTACTTGCTATGTTGAGTAGTGATTGCATACTGTATTTACTAGATATAGAGACTTTAACTATTATACATAGCATAAAACCTGAATCGTCTGGCATCCGAAGGTTTGTTATCAGCCCCACAGGAAAATACTTCCTGTGCATTTTGCAACTTGGGGAAGTTAACATATATAACTCTTCATTTGTGATGGATCTGGCCCAAAATAGTGTTATAGACACAATTAAAAGGGATATGCCTTGCACTTCAACACATAAATGTGTATTGCAAGAACAATCCGCTTTAAAAGCTGAAGTTGAACAGAAAATGCGCATTTGTATGGACAGCGCTAGATTAAGGAGAATATTAATGCAATATGGGGAATATCCTAATAAATTCAGATCAATAATTTGGAGGGCTCTGCTCGACACGCCTAGAAATAAATCCGCATATGCTGCCCTTGTGGATAGAAACATTCACCCAGCTTACAAAGACATAGAAAAGCAATTCACTATTCATAGCTCTATAACTTTGAAAAAATTAAAACGCTTACTGTCCTGCCTTGCCCACTGGTGCCCACTATTTGCTGTAATGAAATTCTTACCCAGCTTTGTTTTCCCATTTGTGAAAGTACTACAGAAAGACCCACTTTTATTATTTGAATCTGTTGCCACAGTACTGTTGAACCATTGTCAATTATGGTTTGAATATGCTCCTTTCCCTCCTATTAGTGTTTTGGCGATGGTCGAGAACATACTGGCGGAACATGATCAACAACTTCTTGATCATTTTTGCGAAGTTGGTGTCACAAGTCAAACTTATGCCCTCAAAATCTTAGAGACTGCCTTCAGTGAAGTACTTACTTGTTCAGAGTGGTTAATACTTTGGGACCATGTGCTAAGCAATGAACCGGCATTCATCCTAATGGCTGTAGTCTCTTATAATATTGTACAGAAAAATGCAATAAAGAGATTAAAAAACCATGAGCAGATTGAGAATTTTTTCCACATGCAAAACCCTATAGACAAGAAAGCATTTTTGAAACGGACATATATTTTATTGAATGAAACACCAGAAGATATACATCCAAGAAGATTTTTTAATCCTTTTGTATCATTAGAAAAAGGGGAATGCTATCAGCAATTTACTGGTTATCCAAAGGCTACTATTTGCATGAAATTGGCCAAAAATGAAAGGAAAAAGAATTTGAAAAGTGACAGATATACATTGAGAGAGTTAACTACAAAGAGTCAAGAGAAAGAAATCAATGAAAGATTGAAAAGTGATGATGGATCAGATTATAAATCCATAAATAGTGATGATGAGAGCTTAGACGAATATTGTAATGATAATCACAAGAAACATAAGAAGAAAAGTCATGACCTGATGCAAAATAAAGGAGATTGTAGTAAGAAGAATGTAAAAGAAAAATTAGTGGAAAGCGTTGTGTACCCTGCTGCTTTAAGTTTTCAACAAAATAAAGTTGATGATTTGAAACCTCGTAAAAAGGATAAGGATGTTGGCAAACATTCAAGGTCAAAAACAAAGAAAAAGTCTTCAGAGAAAAAGAATGACAGTTTAGAGAAAGAAGTTGAAAAATTAATAAGAACATACACTAATTCCGATGTGTCTGACACATAAAAGTAGCCCATAATTATTGTGAAAGTATATTTTATAGGAAGAGTTACGTAGTAAAACAATTTGTTTTAAATATTAATGTATTGTTTCGTGACCACCCAGATAGGTAGGTACCTACTTAATACATCCGTGTTTAAAATAAAACATAGGTCCTTCAAAAACTATTCTTTTTTCGATGGTTTCGGTATAGTTGACTTGATATGGCTGAACTTCTTTCTGGAGGAGCTAAGATTAGGACTAGCCTCGATAGATGCTCTTGGTGTACGTACAGGAGTTACTGTTTTAGGTTTGAAGAGGCCTGAAAATAAGGTATTTTAAGTTGTTGTTCTATTTATCAATATTTTAAAATCAATTATATTATCCCATATATTTACAGTTTAGTTTGCTTTTAGAGTCCACTGGCTTAGTCTTTTCAATTTTCGCGCTAGAGCCTTCCAAGGCTTTCTTCATTTTAAAAAAGTTTGGTGATAAACGCCGCAACCGAGATGTCTTGGCATCTTTATTGCCTGCAGGCTTACTCAAGTTAGAAGTGGAAGCGCTATCTAATCGCTTGAGCTTAGTGTCCGTGAGGTGTTCCTTGAGGGCTCCCATACCGGATAGGTTTGGGCTGGACGCAAACTGAGCTCTCGAAGATTCTGCACACTGAAACAAAATCACATTGCAGACCAGACCAATGAATAATTATCACACACCAAACATTATTATTTAATGATCTACCTTCAGAACTGAAATCTTGGAAACGTCCAAAGTCAATGAAGACATAGAGGAATCATGTTTGCCGTCATCCATAAATTCTCTAATAACGTAAGCCAGTTTATTACGCAGGTCCTCGGCTACCTTCTCAGCGGCTATTAGGCTGTCAAGTATCGTACTCTGGGACGCTTGGATAGGGCTGAAAAATATTATTAGTATCAGTATACATATCACTCGCCCACATGTTAGCTTATATTTTACTGTACCTAGATGTCTTATTCCGCCGTCTCACGCTACCAGGAGTTGAAGATAGTGTGTATGTGCTTTGGCGGCGACACATGCTTTGCTGGAAAATAAATAAAAACATGCTGCCAGAACAAGGAAGATTTTTGAGATGCTGGTGATATTAAGCAAACCTAGTACTGGAATGGGTACTGTAAAATGGACTGGGAAAGATTCCAATCCAAGACACCCAAACTAAGACAAATTACGTAAAGGCCATTTCCGAAATTAGCTCTAATGGGAATCAAATTCACAGCCAACCGATGCAGTCAGCTAGCGGCCTACGCTATATCAACGTGAAGCCGTCTACGATAATAGCTAGTTATTAACAAAATTCAGATGATCATACTCTCTTGTCATTTCCGTCATCACCTGACGGTTCGGATATAAGATGTGCTCTTTGTAAAGCTCCTGGAGCGGGTATTATGGGCGGCTCCAACGCCTTCGCAGCCGTCAGCGTGTCCAGAGAACGGTAGCGAGTTGGCGTCTCCGGTTTCAACTTGTAATTCCTGAAATAGACACCAGGTTTATAATTCTTTGGAGTCAATTCGTGTGCCTTAACAATATAGCTTTTCCCCGGGACTCGTCGAGGCTTAAACCACGGCGTTATCATTGGATGCCATGGTCAATCTTGGCTTACAGGAGTAAGTGATGGGTGTGTGTGGCGGGACTAGTAGGTACTAATAATAAAAAAAACGCCGAACCCTTTCAGTAATCGCTGGGAAGAACTATAGGTACTGCAATGTCCCATCTCACCGTTTGTCAGGTGTCTTCAGTTCGAGCATGCTGGCGGATCTGTTGGGTGTCACCTCCTTGGGAATCTCCGCGTCAGACTCGTTGTGCTGCTTGATACACCGGATCATCTCGTGTAGTTCCTTTGTAAGGCGGTCTCGGTGACTCTTGGGCAGCGAACCGAGGAGGGAGCAGCCGAATTCCTGCGATTAATGAGGCAAAATTTCAGGTCTTTATGTAGTAGGTATCTAAGAGGACCAGTTTGGGAATTGAGAAAATACCTATAGATATGGCTTGAATAAGTCAGTTCATGAGGTAACTGCGTGGTGCTTTGGTGATGTAAATCCCCATCAATTTTAATGGAAAATAATTTCACAAGACATGTTTGTGCAATGCGGGTTTTTGCCAAAGCAAAGGTGTATTAATTTTGACAAACTAAACTTTATTAAAACAAATATTTCTTAAACGTATTTAATAGCGTATCTTAAGTCAAGTTCTAATTTGTAAACGAGCAGAACTGGCACAGTTTCATCCATTCAAGTGGTAGGTAGGTAGGTATAGGTACCTTGTCGAATTGCTTCCCCCCGGCCACTCCCGACACCTGCCAGACGCCACTGTTCTGCTGGCTGGCCGGGGCGGGGCAGGAGCACGACAGGCTGGCGCTCTCCAGCACCACGTGGAGGCCGGACGACTGGAAATACAACTTTACATATAGGTACCATCAACAAAGTTGGCGCTTGATCAATTTTTAACACTTTTCCCTTGCAGGCAATAATCATAAGATGCCTCGCCCATTATGCTCTTGTCCAATGAGACGAAAAGCGTCCGATGAGACAAAAGCCCTTTTTTAGAAAGCCATTTGTTTTAATAGTTTTTATGACCATGCTAGTCGCATGTGGCTGCTGGTCACTGCATACAAGTTGCAACCTTAAGGTGATCAAGCGTCGAGTTTGTTGATTGTACATAGGTACCTAACTGTAGGTTAGGCTAAAAGCTATAGTGTGTTATATCGACCATAGTTCGTGTTATTTAGCGACCACCAATCTATATAGGAGAACCATTATGACACCTTCATACTCCAAATGGGTAGACACAAGTTGAAGCACACATGATAAATTAATAAATACCTACCTAAATATATATCGCCAGACGAACACACCAACTGTATGATCCCAAGCGGAGTAACGCTTGTACTATAGATAGGTACCTACCGTACAATGGGCTGGGGGCGATAACAGTAACTAAAACTCCTTTTTCGAAATTTACCTTCACGGGAATCTAACCCGCAACCACTCTGTGCAGTCGGGAGCGATCTGCGCTCGAACATCTAGGCCAAGCGATCTCTAGACGTCAAACTTATTTATAAGAATATCCTGTGTAGCGTTTCAGTTAGGTAATAGCATTACCTGGCAGTTGATAGTAATGGTCCGCGCCCCTCCGTCCTGGCTGACGTTGGGATCGCTCACCAGGGACTTCACGCTGAACCCCAGACATTGCAGCAAAGCGCACAGCTCCACAACGTCTGTATAGGCATCCTGTAACCGTTTCTAACATAATCAATGGACTCACGCGTGACATACGTAGCGTGCGACAATACTTTGTAAAATGATTTGGGATCCACCACTCGCCCACGGTTTATAAACCTCCAAAAGTATATACCTACCAAATAAGTTGGTCGATAATAAAAGTCGACTATCGAACTCTGTTAGTCAAGACTCAAGGTCAAGAATCTATCAGTCATGAGTGTTAGTTAAGCCCATATTAATAAATCGATCTCAAATCTGACGGCGATCTTGGATATTTCATTTTTAATTTGTACCAGTACAAAATGACATGCATTAAGCGTACTCAATATCACTCTCAGACTCAAGACCGATTTATTGATTTGGCCCTCAGAAACCCAATAATTTTCCGAGGAAGAATTTCTGATAGTTCAGCATGAGCTTATACTGACAGGGATGTGAGTTGTATTCCAAATAGCATTTCGGTTTACCAAGGACGAATATGAACTACAGCCTATTTACCAACCGTATGTAGGTAGGCATCATCATTTGACAGTTTATTACAGTCAGCGTTCATAAGTGCAGTAGCACACAAAAGATTGTATTGCTCTGAAGATACGGTACATTATTGACTGATGGATGGTTTGCTACTAGACCGATGAACGCCACCATAAGCAGGGTATCTTTAATTGACTTACAAAGTTTGATATTATTGTGCAATCTACAAATTAGAAATTTAGGTTGACCACAATTAAACCGTGACTGTTTTTATAATCGTTTGATAAATAATACGAATAAACTTACCTCTTGCGACATCGTATTTCGTAAGCAACAATGGCAGATCACTAAATAAATGATATGCAAATTAGTTTTGATCTAATAATTACGGATTTTCGTGCTATCTCTTAAATAAGAACTCGTGCGAGCGCCGAGCGTTGTTTCGACTTTGACGTCTCAATAAAATTGACAAACAACTACCCTCACTATTAAGTTGTCAATTTAATTTTATTCTACCCTCCCCTTTAGTCATGTACTACTTAATTATATTTTTAGCTAAGCAACAATCAACTTTAAGTCACAGCCCTATAGTCTCAATTTGAAGCTGAAAGTTGAAAACATTCTTGATGAATAAAAAACATGTCCAATATTTTATCGAATAAGCTTTATTACTGACAAGTTACTCAATCATATTCTAATTAAACAAATAATCAAATCGATTACATTCAATTGAATGAATGAATACATATTTACACAATCATTTGAATGTAAAGAATTTGTTTTTTTTTACCATTTGTGTGCTTTCAACATCTCAGATTTTAAAATAATACATGTTTGGAAAATATTTTCACACCTTTGTGTTAGGGGTCAACCCTGCTATGATTCCATCGACCACATACCTCATAGACATCTAATACCTATTAAATCGTAATGAAACCTTTTCAGTAAACTGAGGTGCGCGGGCGCGGGTATCTTAATGCTCATTGGTCCAACCAAGGTCACGACTAATCGTGACACACAGACACATAAGATATTACTATCTTTCTAATGTAGTATTAGAAAACTTTCACATTATACTAGATGTCTACTGAATATGAAGTCGATGTAAGAATCTGAAATACACACACATTCACAGAAATATACTATTTAATAAACAATGGAAAAAGCACCCAAATGTTATAAAAATAGAGTGTGTATTTAGTTGTAGGTCATGTAGCGTGGCGTCGCGGAGAACTTGGCGTATGACTTGATGACCTTGTTGACGGCCTCCAGGAAGTCCTTCTCGGTCGCCACCTTGCGACGCGCGCGGATCGCGAACATGCCCGCCTCCGTGCACACAGACCTGGGGCGAATGATTGCATTTTAATATAAATTAAACTATTAATAGGTAAATAATAGGCCGCAAAAAAGTGATAGACGTAATATGAAATTATGATTCGCACCTAAATACCTGATAAATCCTTATTCTGCCTGTCTGTTCGTTACGTTTTCACGCCTAAAACGCTGAACCAATTTCGATGACTTTTGACATAATCGATATATGAAACCCTATTATCGTTGACGTGTACTAAACGTAGCAAATAAAGAACTAATTCCCACTCGCGTCTTATACCCACCCATAAGGGAACGCGACATTTGGAGCATTCAAATCTTATACACCTACGCGCGACACTCTAGGGGTTACATTAGAAAGTTAATTTTCTAGTTTAAAAAAAAACACTGTGCTTTTCATTACGAATACAAGGAAAGTAAAAATAAAAACAGGAATTAGCTAAAGAAATAATACAAGGAAGTATGAACAATACTCCCAACTCGAAAAACGAATGAAGGTCGGATTGCCATTTGCCGCCGATTTTGTTTTTTTCCGTTGGCCTGGTTCAATAGAAATGTCAAAATAGGACACATTTCTTTTTACTAATTTGACAGCTGTCAGTTGAAAGCGATTCCCCTAGGGCGGAAAAGTATTACTTTCAACCCGCTCCGCTTTCAGGCAATTTCAGACCTACTATCCAAGTATGAGTAGTGAAAACTACCTGATCTCGGCGCCGGTGGAGTTGGGGCAGAGGCGCGCCAGCAGGTCGAAGCGGATGTCGCGCTCCACGCTCATGGAGCGCGCGTGGATGCGGAAGATGTGCGCGCGGCCCTCCAGGTCGGGCAGCCCGAACTCCACCTTGCGGTCCAGCCGCCCCGGCCGCATCAGCGCCGGGTCCAGCGTGTCCGGCCGGTTCGTCGCCATCAGCACCTGCACCATTCATTAATTAATGAACTAATGATTTATCATGCTTGCAACATTGTGCAACAATCCTACTGATATTATAAATGCGAAAGTTTGTGAGTGTGGATGTATGTTTGTTACTCCTTCACGCAAAAACTACTGAACTGATTTGGATGAGATTTGGAACACAGATAGTTTATAACCGGGATTAACACATAGGATACTTTTTAAATACCACGCGGACGAAGTCGGTGGGCACAGCTGGTAGATCTTAAATTAATATAAGCTCGGCACATTCCACCATATCAAATGGCATGCAAGTAATTTATTTAGCCTGGGCACGGGCCGCCTCCCCTCAACACGAGGGGGATTTAGGCCATAATCCACCACGCTGGCCCAGTGCGGCTTGGCGGATCTCACATGTCTTTCGAAAATTTGTGACATCTTTTAAGAAATGCAGGTTTGCTCACGATGTTTTCCTTCACCGTATAATATAGTAGAGAAACACTGATAAAAAATACCCGTGCGAAGCTGGGGCGGGTCGCTAGTAAATAAATATATATATCGCCAGTCTGTATGGTCCCAACCTAAGCAACGTTCGTATTTGCATTCCCATCAGGCGGGCAATGTGCGATCAACACCTCCGGTATTGTAAACATCTATGGGCTACAGTAACTGCTTAGCAACAGACAGGTAGAATGCTTGTTAGCTAACTTTGTTCTTTAAAAAATAAAAGTTCTGAGTCAGGAGAACATCAAAATTATTGTAAGTGTTTTTACGCCGTGAAATTACCTTAATATTTCCTCTGGGATCGAAGCCGTCCAACTGGTTGATCAGCTCCAACATAGTTCTCTGGACCTCGTTGTCGCCACCGGCGCCGTCGTCGAACCTGAACACGACATCCGTCAGTTAGCAGGACTGCTGGACCGCCCCATAAATCAAATCATTTATTTGTTAAGATCTACGGGGGTATTTTTTAATTTTTTCCTCAGACAAAGTTAAAGTCAAAGCGTTTATTTCGTTTAGGCTTACAGGAACACAAACAAATTGCAATATTTTCTTATATCTACAACTGGATCGGAACGCGACCTCGACTGAGAAGTTCCGGCAAGAAACTCAGCGGGCTTCTTTCTTGCGCGGTCTTTTTACATTTTGCTATAGGTATATCTTTTTTTATTTAGATCGACAGTTTCCTTTATACGTAGTTAATAATTACACAGAGTAGTAGATATTAATATAAATATAATAGCTCCAACAGGAGTCTACAACAGGATCGGAACTTGACCTCGACTGAGAAGATCCAGTAAGAAAGTTAGCGGGCTAGAATTTTTTTTTTACTATTTTATTTTATGTCAAATGTATTTTGGACGGATGGAGGGCATCATATATACATTTTGCGAGTTAGACGGTATACGACGGCGATAATAGGTACTAAATCAATTTTTAAAAAGTACCTAGCGCCAC
Source organism: Notodonta ziczac (assembly GCA_918843915.1). Classification (NCBI taxonomy): domain Eukaryota; kingdom Metazoa; phylum Arthropoda; class Insecta; order Lepidoptera; family Notodontidae; genus Notodonta; species Notodonta ziczac. Next base: position 1,898,095 of record OU974053.1, read on the forward strand.
CGATGGCGTCGATCTCGTCGAAGAAGATGAGGCAGGCCTTCTTGCTGCGCGCCATCTCGAACAGCTCGCGCACCATGCGGGCTCCCTCGCCCACGTACTTCTGCACCAGCTCGGAACCTGGACACATCAAGACACGTCATTAGTTCCTTTACTCAAACTCAAAACTTTGTTTATTAATGTAAGCCAACAAATCATTTATGAATGGTCAGAATCTACCACCGGTTCGGAATGCTGCTTCCACTGAGAAGATCCGGCAAGAAACTCAATGGTTACTCTTTTCAATTAATGAAAGATGGTGTACATTCTCAGGAACAGCTAAAAATAAATTTCAAGCTTCCAGCTCTAAAAATGACGATACTTCCATAAACTTTTCACACCCCCCTTTCAACCCATTTTTCGCTTTAAAAAGTAGCCTAAGTCCTTTCTCAGGCTCTAAACTATCAGTGTACCAAATTTCATTTAAATCGGTTCAGTATTGTCGGCGTGAAAGCGCGACAGACAGACAGAGATACTTTCGAATTCATAATATTAGTAAGGATAAGGATTATAAGTTTAGCCAACTCACCAATGACCCTGATGAAGCAAGCGTCCGTTCTGTTGGCGACGGCACGGGCGCACAGAGTCTTGCCGGTGCCGGGCGGGCCGAACAACAGCACGCCCTTCGGCGGTTCGATTCCCAGCTTCACGAACTTCTCGGGCTGTGATTGGATGAAATTATAAAATGTATAGTTGGAAGTCTTGTAATCAGTCTTAATAAAGTTAAGCTGTAAAGAATCTGTTGGCGATAGCGAAATTTGTAACTAATCTAGAATTGTCTAATTTTTAATTTAACTGGACTTGACAATTTTTGTAGTTATCTGGAATTGTCTTATTTGTAAGTGATCTTGAATTGACAAATTTGTAACTTATCTTGAATCGACAAATTTGTAACGAATCTGGAATTGTACAATTTGTAACTTATCCGGAATTATTAACTTTGTAACTTATCTGGAATTGTCAAACATCATTGTTCCCTAAGAACACGTTAAAGAATAAACCAAAATATGAAACAATGTAAGTTGATAAAAAAAACAAAGAGACAATTTTAACATCCCCTGTTGGCCTCAAAACATATTATAGTAATTTTTATTTACAGTAACGCTTATGTAAGCATGTTTCGTCCCGCTCACATCACAGTATTCATGAATAAGGATGACAGTGACAACTTTCTCGATGACGATTACGTTAGGAGTTCCTGCTAGTCACACAGTCTAAACTTACATGTAACAGTGGGGTCTCCACCACCTCCCTGAGCTTCTCAATCTGCTCCTTGCAGCCGCCCACGTCGCTGTACGTGACGTCAGGCTTCTCTTCAACCTGCATCATGGTCACCGTGGGGTCGATCTTCGGCGGCAGGGGAATGTGGATCTGGTACTTGTTGCGGTCCACCCTGTGATATCATAAAATACATCATTGAATAGAAAGGCGCTAGCTTACAATTGGCTCCGAAACAATTGCCTAGGCAACCCTTGAATACTCGTACGCATCTCAAAGGATATAAACCTAGTTGGCAAACCAAACAGTCCGCCATTTAGTAAAATACCAAGTGATCACAAATAAAAAGTGATGTACTTTCTGAGACATTTGAGTTCGGAAAAGTAAAAAAAAACTGTTGATCACAGTAATAGCTTAAAATATTCGTCTAAAGAATATTAAGCTTACTCTATGAGCGATATGATCTTGGAGAGTTGTATCAGAAAACTATTGTAACTATGAAATAGCTTTCTTTCTTTACTCTCCTAATTTAAAAAAAAACTGGCCAAGTGCGTGTCGTGCCACGCACAATGTAGGGTTCCGTAGCCATTTCAATAACGAAGTTATATTTTTGGCTTACTAGTTTTGTCGAGTTTTGTAAATTTTGCTTAAACATTTAAAAGATAAAAATCTCGTCAACTGAAGTGCTCATAGTAATATGTTGTATTGAAACACTATTTCATTTGAAAATACCTTTTCAAGAATACCTCATATGATAGGGTAACTCAGAAAAAAAAACCCCTCTTTCCATTGAAATAAAACTATTTTTCGGATTTTATCGCGTTTATTTAAAAACATAAGAAAACAATACCCTCTTTCCATGTTTGGGCAATTACCTCAAAAAAGTATTTTTTCTACATTTTATATTTTTGAAAGTGAGATCTATTCTTAGGGTATATCTGTATAGAACTAGTGAGCGAAGCCAACAAAAGTAATAGCAAATAAAATCAATCCAGATTACTACTAATCTAAATTTGACACACCAGGAAATATTAATTTATGACCATGAGTAAGACAGCAGTACATGTGGGTTTGGCTGACTATTGGTGATGAGAAATAGTGAATTTTATATCCAGAACTTACCCAACCCTCATGCCCTCTTCAATGTCAGTGGGAGCTACGGAGTCAGCGAGGTCCACAACAAACTTGGCAAACTGTTTCACATTGATGATGTATTTTGGATCGTTGGAATCAGCATTGATGATCTTCGTGCATCTTGCCACCTATGAAGAGTAATATTTTCATTAATTAATTTATTAAGATTAGTCTGTGTACCAGGAGAACAGAGCCAATAAGAATGTTCTGCAACATGTAGCTCTGTCATTAAACTGCAATTAACAGAGATGTTCATCACAGTATGTTTGCTGTGGGGGAGTTGTATCAGAGGGCTGCCTATACTTGTGGACAACCCTCTTTCTTTACTCCCCAAAAACTTGACATACAATTAAGAACTAGACAAATCAAACACCAAGTCATTCACCTTCGTAAAAGTTGCTAATACATTTAAAAAAATATGTTTTTCCACAAATATCTAGTCAACAAGACAGTTCAAAGCAAAATCACGTTTTGATACTAAAATACAGTATACAGTAGGGGTAGTCAACAATTTTGCACAAATAATGAATTGTCAAAACCATTTAATTTATTTAAAGCTTTTACAAATTCGTTTGGAATATAAGAATAAATTATAAAGATGGTTATTATGTTAAAAATAATAAAATGAATGAATGTAAATTATAACTTAGTTTTGTAATTCAATTCATTTTGTATTTGGATATTTACAAGGTGACACATAATGGGTATACTTTTTTTTTCAAAACTTAACTTTGTAATTCTAAAACCATCTGCTTTGGAGGGAACTTGAAAAACAAAAGGTGTTATAGGAATACAGCTGTTGACCAATTTCACAAGTCTACAAAACCTTCAGTACTTCAACTGTCCCCCAAAGCCGATAGTTTGAGATTTACAAAGTTAAGTTGCAAAAAAAATAGTATACCCATTATATATTCACCTTGTATATCAGTAACTAATAGTGATAGATTTGCATGTTTGTACTAAAATTTGACTCCATATTCCCAAACATGTAGGTACCATACATTTATTTCACAGATTGTTTACAGTATTACCTGTAAGGGCTGCTCATTCTGCAGCGTCTGCTTGTCGGCGGCGAGATCCCACAAAGCAGGTGGTGCCAACCCTGTGTCAGATTCCTTAATCCCAGTCAATTCGTTCACCCTCTTCATCACGGTCTGAATACCATCTTCAACCTCTTTGATGATTTTTGTGTATTGCCCTTGTCCCTAAAGAAAACAATTTACAAAAAAATGCCAGTCATTGAGACAATTTTTGTTATAATCGAAAAATCACTAATAGTCGAGATTATTAACTTACGTATGATTTTAGAAGAGCTATGTCACCTTCGTCGAGTGCTGCAATATAAAAATATTGATGGTTTTATTACCAAATACGTATAACAAAAGGGATATTTTACAGGTTATAGTACTGACAACAAACAATGATTACTTACATTTGATCTCTTTTTCTGGTTCTTCCTTATCATCTTTAATTTTCCGCATATCATCACCTAAATGGTCAGGCATATTGAGTATATATTTCTTATTGATAAACCCTAAATCAAGCTCAAAAGGCAAACGCTATACTCATCAATAAAATAAAACTGAATAAAACTACTGCACCACAGACAATAAAATACCACTACTACCACAGATTAGAGATACTACTTCCAATCAAATCTGTTTCATTTTACGCTTTTTTCCTTTCGCTACGTTGAACAACAAAGTCGAACAAAGCTTACAACTCTTTGGCTTTACAGTACAAACTAATTGTTATTAATGCGTACAACGGAATGTTAGAATATTGTGATTCATTTAACGCAGAAGAATTGATTACAATAAACACAGAAAACCAGTAGTATCATTTCCATTTTTGAGAATAATTGACGAAAGTTTTATTATAATAATTTTACACAATAACATGCAACGCAATATAAATTCCGTAAAATAAATAATTTTTATGAATATTTTTGTGATGTATACTCACTGTATTCTTTACTTTGGCAAATGTTTTACAGCGTGTAATGAATCGGAGTAAACGATGACAAGCGAAATAGAAGATGCGTTCATAGATTTTAAAATATCGTGAAACTTAAATGATTATCCATTTTGCAATGTTTATTTGCAAAAATGATTCTTAGTAATTGTTTGGAAATAAATAAAATCAATTATATTTTAGTGTTAATGTTATCCTCTTTTGCTACTATTTAGAAGACTGAGATCTTTTGCATAAAATAAATTTAAAAAATAGAGAGCTAATGAATGCATTGACAATGAATGATTGTGAGGCGCCATCTGACGGAGAAATTTAGTACTAAAATTTTGTATTCGTAGTGCTGAATGGAGAATCACATTTTTTCGTGTTTTTCATGAACTTATTCTTCTAAAATAACGAATATTTCCTTTTAGGTAAGTGTGAAAAACTATCGGTTACGCCTGAATTGCATCAATATGTAATTTACATAAGTAGAAATGGCTGCTGTGAACTATCCCTCCGCAGACCCACAACCTAACGTCAAGCCCGGTTTCACATATAAATTTCATTGTATTACGCACAGTTTTATATCTAATTAGGTTCGCTTAACGTGTGAAAGCTAATTACTCCGAAGATTAAAACGCGCGCGTAGCGTAACGTCGTCAAATAAGGTCTGGATGCGTGATGTCCCCCGATTCACGATAGGTAATCGTCTAGTTTTTCAACAAAAGATCTCGTGTTTTATCTCGTCGTTATCGATATTTTTATCATTTGATCACGATCATCTTCCTTTTTTTGCAAATAATGTATGATTTACATGTGTTACTGTGCCATGGTTTTCTTTTTCAAGAAGGTGAGCTATTAATTTTTTCTTAGTTACTTAAATACTGATCATTAAAAATTTACCAAACACGCCGCTCAAGAGCTGTATGAAATAAAATCAAAATTGTGGCTTAGACTTTGGTACATCATTCATGACTTATTTATATGAATTTGGTATGGCCATAGAAATTGTTATCAGGAATTTATTGATAACCTTATAATATTTAACCTTACAATAATAATATGTAATAGTTGACCATTTGACAGCCTCCAGTGAATACGGGTTTTGGTATGTATAGTAAAGGCTTACTAATTCAATAAAAAAATATTATTTTTAAGCTTAACTCCATAATGAACGAGTTGGCATTGAAATATTCTAATAAGATACAATATATTTACAGTAAAATATATTTTAAGTTTTGGTTTTAATAAGACAATGGGTCATTTTTCTTATCATATTTTGTGCCCTAAAAATTATGGAATGATATAGCGGGTATTATTTTAGGTAGAATTTGTATAAGTTTATTCAGGTGTTTTAATTTCAACACAATAACTGGTCACCATAATTTCAAATCACAATGTTATGTTACCCAACTTCAATCTATTTACATCAACACATATAACATATATATAGTCATATAAAATTATATGTGCTAAAAAAATCTAGTGTACACACACAAAATGTTTGTACATATAATTCACGTGGGATGCTTTCTATAAATAACCATTGACAACGTAGACTCTAATGAACGCAGTACACAGTTTTTGCGTTGAGTTTTTTTTATTTCATATTAAGATTTAAGATTTGAATATACTTTTTAAAAGAAATCCAGGATTTTTTTAACATGTGATTGTAAAACTGTGATCATGATTGTGTTTGTATATGGATATTGTGTGCATTTTTATTCCAAACACAATAATGTTTGGCTTTAAGAACTTTTTGTTAAAGGTACTTAATATCCTTAATTGTTATTTTGAATTGCTGTAAATGAGATGAAATATCATTCACATTTTGGGATTCATTACTTGAGAGTACTAAATGATAGTGCAATTTGTACTGTTTTGTTGGCTTAATTGGTTGCATCTTGTATTACTTGCAATTATTGTTAAATTAAGAAATTAATAGTAACAAGAGTAAAATGATTAACTGGAGTTAATTGTATTACCTAGTTCTTGATTAATTTATGTATGGTGACAATTCAGTTTGCGATAATCAAACTAAGTGGAAGATAATGCTTTGTCTTAATTAATTTCCTCTTTTGACTGTCATTCTACGTATTCTAAAATTAAATACTGATTCGCAAAACTTTATTTCTTCACAATTCATTGTAATACATTGCAATATTTTGTTTTCTATTATTCTAATTCCTATTTGTTATTAATTTATGTATAATTCCCTTCAGTCATGGATTTGAAAACCCAGCTTACATTGTTTTATCAGTGTCATTCACATTCTTATTTCTCTTTGTCTTATGACAAAGACTTCAGATAAATTGTTGGCAACTCTATTATTTATTATTTTAAGGTACATTTTCCTTTACAGTGCTGCTGGCGAGTTGGCGAGATGCACACTGCCAGTGCAGATGGACAGTTCAGGGGCACGAACGGCGCCACCCATGGACGTGACAAGGTCGCCATATTGGATGCTGGGTCACAGTATGGCAAGGTATGGCAACAGTCACAGTATGGCAACTCAACTGCAGAAGTGCACTCAAACATTTCCCGCCATTGGCCCGTATCATAATCGACGACACATGTGTCTTAAGATGGGCATATTAAGGAAGTTGATTATAATTTGATATAGCATCTACACTCGGTTTTTACCTAGTCCTTGGGGACTTGTCTTGCGAAAGCCAGTTTAAAGTAATTATCTCTTTCCGGTTGTATTAAATATTCAGTTCCCTTTGTAAATACGTAATATTGTGCAACAAATTACGCAGGTGATGTTGGCATGACCTCCTAAATGATTGGCCTATGACAGTGAGGCATGGAGAGTTGTGAGGAAGACTTTCGACTATCAGTAGGATGACGTTGGTTAAATAAGAACTATTGATTGCCATATTGATCATAGTCAAGGTCATTGCCCAGTTTGGGTGGACAAATTTAACCTTTTATTATATCAAGAAATACTAAAATATCTTCAAAAGGTACTAAGCCAGAATTCACACTCAAAGAGGGAGCTTATTTTAAGCTGTTATCCCTTTGATGTAAACGTTTGTTGTAATCTACATTGATCGAAGTGAAATCTTTTTATGAACCCCCAACTAAAATAGAGGGTTGTCATAAATTTTACACGTGTATCTGTGTGTCTGCCTGTGGCATCGTAGCACCCAAGCGGATGAACCAATTCCAATTTTGTTTTTTTGTTAGATAGGTATTCTGATCGAGAGTGTTCTTAGCTATGTTTCATGAAAATCGGTTCAGCCGTGTGAAAATTATCAGCTCTTTTGTAGTTTAAAAAGTCGTTGCATCAGGGGTTTTCCAAATTTTCAATTTTAGTTATTGTTTTTTTCGTTTATTGCAACATCGCCAGGTTATAGATCGTCGCGTGCGCGAGCTATGCGTGGAGTCGGACATCTTGCCTCTCGACACGCCCGCGTACCAGCTCAAGGAGACGGGGTACCGTGCCATCATCGTCTCCGGCGGACCCAACTCGGTGTACGCCGAGGACGCGCCCAAATATGACTCGGACATATTCAAGATGGGATTGCCAGTGTTAGGTAACAGTGAAATTTGCCATATCAATTATGTGTCACTATGTTAGTATTACTATTTACTACTAGCCGACCCAACAGACGTTGTCCTGTCTTAACTTTGAATATTGAATTCGAATTGTTCCGCCCAATTTTCTTATTAATTTCTTTCATAAAAACCTTCTCCTGACAATAATAAACACTATAAAAATTTTACAAAATTGTACCATCCGTTCACGCGTAATGCTGTGACCAAGGAAATTGAGCATTTTTATATATATAGATTGCACCAAATGGAAGTCTATAATGTTCTTCCAACTGCTCCTATTATTTTTTTGATTAAATTCGTAATATCTAGGTAATTTAGCTTTTCCTCAAAACACGTTAAGGGTCATACTTTGGCGTCATCATTGAAAACTATTGTCGGTCCTGGCTTACAGAAGTAACAGTGTTTGGCAGGTCTAGTCCCATTGAACTAATTACCATTATTGGCGCGAATCTAGCCTTTATCGCCACTGTTAAGTACGGAACAGGAGTCACATGTGAAACGCGTGGTCTGTAACGTACTAGTTTATTTAAGCGACGTGAGTGGTAATTATGCCTATCTATGCATTACATACATAGCAATTATCAATCTAGATTCCGGCGCAATATTCTCAATATATAGATCGTGCCGTGATACTGATGGTGTAATAACCCTTATTTTATTAATCTTGACCTGGTCCAATTTTATCATAACCTACCTACAACATTTCAATCACAATTACATTATATACCAATGATAACCCCTGTGACACATGTTGTTACTTAGTATTGCGTAAATATTACTTACGTACTAAGAATTCCGTAAAAACATCTCGGTTTAGTGGTTTTATTATATAAATATCACGTTAGTTAGTTAACGTGATATAAATCAAATTAATGGAGAAGTAACTCGTAAATCCTTCACAATATAATTAGAATTCTCGTATTACAATAGATGCAGTAAGAAGCGGCACATGCGCACTTGGGGATTAAGTGCCAAACTCCTGCATATATCTCGGATGCCAAACTCTTGCATATATCTACAAGAAAAGACTTGCAACTACATTAATAATTATTTTTTACTATCTGACCTGACAGACGTTGTCCTGTCCAAACTTTGAATATTGAATTTGAATTGTTCCGCTCAACTTTCTTAATTTTTTATACTACATATGATAAAATGGTCTGAGTAAGCCCTACATCCAGTTTGTTTAAATTGAATTCGCTCAGAAATGATTCTCGCTGATCTTCATTCTTGACACAATCCATCAGCAAGTGATAAATATCTTCGAGTTTGTTACATATATTACAATTTGGGGATTCGTTTTTATTCATTAGGTATGCAAACTTTGCTGATGAATAGTGACCGGAGCGAAGTCTTAGGGCTAATTTTATATAATTTCTACTGAGGTTGGTGTCTTCAAACCAAGGTCCACGAGGAAGCTCACTCTGAATAGTTCTATACCATACACCTTTCTCTTTAGATTTCGTTTCAAAATATTCTTTCCATTCCTTGAAAACTATCTTTAAATTTTTTAACGACTTCCCAGTGGTCTGGAATATAATTATAAGGCATACCACTCACTGTTGCTACCTTAGCTATTCGGTCAGTTTCCTCGTTACCTTTACACCGATATGTGCAGGAACCCACTGCAATCTTACCTCCATCCCACTTTTCTCTAATTTAATAATTTTAAGATATCATATGCTATCGATGCACCTCTCTAAGCAGAGGCGCATCGACCTATATGCTATAGATAAATGTGGTCGTGGTTTTTAATGGTGTGTAGTGAAACTACAGTCGTTTGTTACCTCCAGGTATATGCTACGGAATGCAGATGCTGAACAAAGAGTTCGGCGGGTCGGTGCTGCGCAAGGAGGCTCGCGAGGACGGCCAGTACGAGGTCGAGGTCGAGACCACTTGTCCGTTGTTCAAGTGAGTGAAATATTTATATAAATAAATATCGCCAGACTGACACACCAACTGTATGGTCCCAAACTAAGCAACGCTCGTACTATGGGTACCGTGCAATGGACTGGGGGCGATAAATAACGAAAAGGCCATTTCCGAAATTTGCCCCGGCCGGAATCGAACCCGCAACAACCATGTGCAATGAGCCGAGCGGCCTACGCTCGGAACTACTGCGCTAAGCGGTCGCCATCCCCATTTAAATCCCCAAATTCAAAAGTCAAGCCCGGAATAATACTTGGGGATTGGGATGAGTATTGGTTATAGAATTAAATAGTATAATAATTTGAACACAATTTGTTTTACTTTTTCATTTGCCAATGTTAATACATTGTCATATTATCTTGGGTGCCATCCAAAATTTTTGCAATGTAATTTTTTAATATTGGTGGCTGCTCGCAAATATAGTTTACACCGGCTCATCTGACGCATACGAATCATACGAAATACAGCTATTAAGTATAGCTCCCTTAAGGTTAAGGCGCCTGTCTAGCCCGCGACATTCAAAACTTTCGAGTATTTTTATAGTTTATCCAAAATCTGAAAACATTGAAGACAACATTTTGTGATTTGCGACAAACACAGTATGCAGTGCGTTTATTAATACATTTATTTTACTCTAAATATTATCACGGTGGATATGATACTAGTTAATCACTAAATATACAAAAATTGCCAGATTATCTGGCAAGCTGTCGTTCTTGAAATGTTCTAGAGTAAGTTGGATATATTAATAAATGCACTGCACACGGTCATTGTCGCGAATTACAAAATGTGCCTTTTATTATTGTCAGATTTTGAAAAAATTCTAAAAAACCTCAAAAAATTTGAACTTCGCGGGCTTGATGGGCGCTTTAGCCTTACGCCGATCTTCTGTGACAGGGTGGTACTACTCTGGTAGATCCAGCCCGTATAGCCGTAGTTGATTGTCTACAGCTAGATAGTATAAACGAGCTGTATTACGTTTAAAATACTGTCTTGCCGGATCTTCTCAGTGGAAGCAGCATTCCGAACCGGTGGTAGATTCAGGGGTGCTGCTCTTAGCATGGATAATCGAAATATCGTGACATTCGTATTCTCGAATCCTACTCTAAATTCCATATTATTGGCGTCGTATCGATTACTGAACGAACAATACAAAATTATCGTTCATTCAGACGATATACGACGGCAAAAAAGATGGAATTTAGAGTAGGATTCGACCATACGAATGTCACGATATGCCAATTATCCATGCTAAGAGTAGCACCCCTGTCTATTCATAAGTGAATTTTACCTATAAGGGGGCGTCCATTAATTACGTGAGGCATTTTTGAGAATTTAGAGCCTCCCCGCCCCTAAACTCACGGAAGATTCTTCAAAATTTATGTTTTGGCTGTAAACGTGTTGGATTATTGAGAAAAATATTAGGAAAACGGTTGACCCTAAAGGCCATCCTTGCAACTTCCCGCTAATTCACCGCTCTGCGGGGTTCGGACGAACACGACAAACTATTGTCTCAGATTTGGGCATATTTTATTCTAGAAAAACAAATTCACGCAATTTTACACCGTTTTCTGCTAGAAAAATAAGACCCCCCCTAAGATTTAGCGTGATCCCCTCTCCCCTAGCAATAAATGGACGCCCCCAATCTTCTCAGTGGAAGCAGCCTTCCTAACCGGTGGTAGATTCTGACTTTCCATAAGTGTTTGGAGTTTGACCTATAACTGTTTCCCCAGTCGTCTAGAGAAGCTCCAGCCGGTGTTGCTGACTCACGGCGACAGCGTCCAGAAGGTGGGCGAGCGGTTCCGCGTGGGCGCGCAGTCCTCCAACCACCTGATCGCGGCGATATACAACGAGCAGATGCGCCTGTACGGCGTGCAGTTCCACCCTGAGGTACTGGATCCAACTTCTAATAGTTTATTCTGTCTAGACCAGGGGTCGGCAACCTGCGGCTCCTTAGATGTGAAGCTGCGGCTCTGGCAATACGCAAATATTACTTATTTTATAAAAAAAAAAGTTTAAAAATCGTTCTGAATCTCAACCACTTGTACTCGCTTTTCATAGATATTTTTCTTATGAATAAATGGATTAGTTTTTTTTATCAAAAAACTTTATTTTTGCAAGTGCTATTTATTGATGGCAAGAAAAAATTGTGATTCTTTAAAAACTTTGAAATTTTGTAAATTCTAATTTTTGACTCTTCCGACTCAAATGGTTGCCGACCCCTGGTCTAGACCTACATGGGGTACTTACAAATTGCCTTTTTTATAATTTGTCTAAAAACAGATCGAGTTTGTCTTTTCTGAATTATTTGTTATCGCCTGTTATTATATTTAATTGGTATAGACAGATTAGTATCGACATATCTTGAAGCCTAGCATGTACGCCAATACAAGACTGTGCAATAAAATTTTGTGACCAAATCACTATTTAATAATTCATATTAGAAATTTAAAAAGTTTAGTTATAATAAAGTGCTTTGGTCGTGAGTCGCGGGTGAGGGGGAGATATAATTGCAACCATTTTATCCGCGCATACACCCCCTATTCCATTGTGAGATACCGTAGGCTCCTATTCTTCGGGTAATAGATATATTCAATACAAACTCTTATTTCCTCAGGTGGACCTAACCCCGAAAGGCAAGCAGATGTTGTCCAACTTCCTGTTCGACATCGCGGGCCTGTCGCGCTCGTTCACGCTGCGCTCGCGCCGCGAGTCCTGCATACAGTACATACGGGACACCGTCGGGGAGAACAAAGTTCTTGTAAGTGGCTCTTAATACCTCTTAATAGTAGCATAAAACGGTATGTAATTTTACTCTTTATTTCGGCTAACACAGGATTTTAAACGAGACTTAAAAAAAACAGTGCCGTCTAGGGACGCCCGAAAGAAGCGAAGCTTTATAGTATAAAGCGTAGGGCGCCGCAGCTGCCACTCAGTATATATTATATATATCGGGTAACGCTACTGACGTCATCGTGTAACGCTACTGACGCTTAGCACGGATAGTGAGGCCGTGCGGCGAACGTCGCATAGAAGCTTCGCTTCAAAAAGGTTGTCTGGTACCTATTAGTAGCATGATGGTTGACCACAGATTACTAATGAAATAAAAAAATATATTTTACGCATTCTTATACAATTGTGGTCGTATGTAGCGTCTTATCTTGTTAGTATATGTGGAAAGTAGACGTTCCAATATTTTCCAACCATTGCGAATGGTCCTGAACAAATTCTCCAAGATTATGACCAAGGTGTGAGTAATCAACAGTATATCTATTTTAATGATAAAAATCGAACCCGCCGCAACCACCATGTGCAGAGAGCAGTGGAGAGACCGCAAGGCGCAGTGCTTCAAGCGTTGGCTGCTGGGCTCACTGCACATGGTGGTTGTGGGTTCGATTCCCGTCAGGGTAAATTTCGTAAATGGCCTTCTCATAATTTGCCCAGGTCTGGGTGTCACTGGGATCGCCCAAGTCCATTGTACCCATAGTACAAGCGTTGCTTAGTTTGGGACCATACAATTGGTGTGTTCGTCTGGCTATATTGATTTATGTATTTATTAATCAGGTGCTAGTGAGCGGCGGCGTGGATTCGACCGTGTGCGCGGCGCTGCTGCGCACCGCGCTGCGCGAAGACCAAGTCATCGCTTTGCACATTGACAACGGTAATATTTAACCTTATTTTATTACCCTTAGCGCCTGTTTATGTTACTTTTATCCAGGTCTGGGTGTCACTGGAATCGCCCCTAGTACATTGCACGGTACCCATTTAAGGAAACTATAGGTATTTTTGTGCCTTTCTTATTTTTCTATTGTAATAAATATTCTGTGAAATATCGTTTCGTAATAAAAAATTAAATGAAATAAAATGTTGTTGCAGGTTTCATGCGTAAAAACGAGAGCGCGAAAGTGGAGAGATGTCTCAGAGAATTGGGCGTCCGCTTGCACGTCGTCAATGCCACACATCAGGTATGTACTAGTTTTGTATAGCCCACTTCCATGGAATGTTTTGAAGCGTCAATAGCTTAGTGGTTAGAGGGGCCGTCCTCGTAGCTGACATGTTCCGGGTTCGATCCCCATCCTGGCCACTAAACTATTGACGTGAGCCCACTCCTAGCACAAGCATTAGCCTAGTTGGGGGGGCTAAAGGGAATACTAGTAATATGATAAACACACATTGCTAGAAATCTTGATAAAAAAAAAAAAAAACTATTATAATGTCCATGTCGCTTTGAGTTCTATTAAATATTATAAAAATCAGTCTATGCTTGTAAGCAGTGATAGCCGATTGGTTAAGCACGCGTCTTACGTGCTCTAGGTCCTGCGTTCAAACCCCGGCTCGCACCTCCGGATTTTTCGAAATCTGTGTGCGAATTACATTTTCACATGTTTTCAGCCGGTTGACAGTAGATTGAGTTAGTTTTTTTTGTCACCACTTGTGGGAGTGGGTTGGGGTCTGGGGGATTCTTATCCACCAAAACCTCCATGGTAGCCGCCTTGAACACGGCGGAGGGGCTCCGGGATTTCCTGCTCCCACACCTAGTCTCGCACGACAACCGCCTATCGACGCCTTCGTCCCTTATAGCCAGGGCCTAATTCAGCTGGCTACCCCCGGGGTCGAAAACGACCTGAGTTGCTTCTATTATCAACCATAATCGATATATAGTGACGTACCCACCCGTAAGGGAACGTGGCCCTTGGAGCATTCAAATCATAACACCGACGTAGGTGCTCGTGACACTTTAGGGCAGCGTTTCCCATTACCCGGGTTGCGACCCGGTACCGGGCCATCAAAATAAAATACCGAGTCGCAACATTCCCGCCTTGTGTGAAAATTTATTACCTGCTACCTGTCATTTTCCGCGAACTTGCATTCTATGGTAAAAAATAAGCAGCAGCTCCATGCTTCGCACTAAAATTTGGTGTCTAAATAGGCGATACAAAAATATGTAGTATGTATTAATAAAACATGTTTACTATAATATTAATAAATGTGTATTATTTTGTCTAATGGAACCAGCTTGGGATTAAAAGTATTAAGTGGGTCACGAAGGGGCAGTGGGAAAATAACCACGGCAAAACAATGTTTGGGAAACACTTTCCTACAGAGCAGTTTGTTGTCGTTTGTATATATGTTGCAGCCAACTAGCTTAATTCGCCGTTCAATCAACAGCTTAGCCAATTAACTAAACAGCGCCGTTCAACTAGCGGCCTGAATGATATTCAGCCATTTGGTCAAACAGCTAGACAAATGACTTGGATCGATGACGTTTAATTACTTGCCTAGCCTGTTCATTTCAATTTAGTTCCACTTTCTGCCACCTAGCGACGAAACTCACCGAACTGTCAATATGGCATCGGCAAAAACAACTTTGATGGAATAATTTTATTAGATACTTAGGTATTTTACGAAATTGTTTAGATCCACCGAACCTACTTGCCGGGTGGGATTACTGTGGGGGTCATAAAAAAATAACCCTAACCTAAACCCATCCGGGTCGCTCTGCTGGGTAGTATTTTGAAAAAGTTTTGTAGTACTTAAACGTCAACCAGTTGCCTAAGCATTAGCCAGCCAGTATTAAATGTTATAACAGACGATACGGCTGAATATCATTCAGGCCGCTAGTTGAACGGCGCTGTTTAGTAAAGTGGCTAGGCTGTTGATTGAACGGCGAATTAAGCTAGTTGGCTGCAACATAGATATAGATACACAAGCGCGTCGACGGCGCGTTTTAAAAACGCGGACAGGTGTGTAAAGGTCTACAGGCTGCGTCTGACTCGCGTGTATATCGCGTCTGTATCGCTACAAACGCGCGTCGACGGCGCGTTTTAAAAACGCGGACAGGTGTGCAAAGGTCTACAGGCTGCGTCTGACTCGCGTGTGTATCGCGTCTGTATCGCTACAAACGCGCTTCGACGGCGCGTTTTAAAAAAGCGGACAGGTGTGCAAAGGTCTACAGGCTGCGTCTGACTCGCGTGTGTATCGCGTCTGTATCGCTACAAACGCGCTTCGACGGCGCGTTTTAAAAAAGCGGACAGGTGTGCAAAGGTCTACAGGCTGCGTCTGACTCGCGTGTGTATCGCGTCTGTATCGCTACAAACGCGCTTCGACGGCGCGTTTTAAAAACGCGGACAGGTGTGCAAAGGTCTACAGGCTGCGTCTGACTCGCGTGTGTATCGCGTCTGTATCGCTACAAACGCGCTTCGTACAAACGGCGCGTTTAAAAAACGTGGTGTGTATAGGCCCTAAGGGAACGTGGCACTTGGAGCATTCAAATCTTATACACCGACGTAGGTGCTCGTGACACTAGGGGTTAACCAATCGGCTGTGACTGGTTGAAAACGTGCTGATGTATAGCGGTGTGCACAGATATAGATTTACATAGATAACGCAAATGCATGTACTTCGCGTGTACGAACCACGACCAGCGTCGAGGTAGGTCGCCGCTTACTGACAGTCCGCGCGACTACAGATATAAAAAATATGAGTATGAGCGAGATAATCACTCGAGAGTATCGTAGCGGGCGGAGGGGCATCGGCGGCATCGGTGTCTTTGAATCGGTTTGGATTTCCCTTCACTAATGACGTCACAGTAGCTGTTAAAAATTCGGCACGCTTGGTTTCAATACAAATCGTGATACTTGTGTTATCATTAGTGACGGGAAATCCAAACCGATTCTCTCGAGTGATTATCTCGCTCATACTCATATTTTTATATCTGTAGTCGCGCGGACTGTAAGTTAGCGGCGACCCACCTCGACGCTTGGGCGGGGTCTCGTACACGCGAAGTACATGCATTTGCGTTGTCCATGTAAATCTATATCTGTGGTAGTGGTGTACAGCGTTGTGTGCAGTTCCGGCAGGGCAGCACGGTGGTGCGCGAGGCGGGCGGGCGCGCGCGCCACACGCCGCTGCTGTGCCACGCGGCGGCGCCCGAGGACAAGCGCAAGATCATCGGCGACGTGTTCATCCGCCTCGCCGAGCAGGCCGTGCGCGACCTCAACCTACAGTCAGTACACTACCCCCCTACACTACCTATTATAATATAATTTAGCCCTTTTTTACGTCCCAATCCTAGGCACGGGCCTCCCCTCAACACGAGGAGAATTCAGGCCATAATCCACCACGCTGGCCCAATGCGGGTTGGCGGATCTCACATGCCCTTCGGAAAATTGTTACTACCTAGTGTTATTATACTTTTTACTTACTGTTATATTCCTGATGGATGGAGGTTGGTCGGTGAAGAATAATAAAACGGTGTGAACTTTTCAAAGGCTTATAGGGGGCCATCCATAAATTACATCACACTAATTTCATGATTTTTTAACCTCTCCCCCGTCCTTGTCACAGCTGGTCACATTTGTGACACCCCCCTGCCTAGAGTGATGTCACATATTTTGCAATTTTAAATTTAGAAATTTATGATATAAAACAGCAGTATTCAAATCAAACATAGACATGAAAATTAACAAACCTAAAAAAATATATTATAGTCGTGCAGACAGAGTTGCAAATGTTTTTATGTTATTCTTTAGTAGGTATGTATACTTCATTTATTATAACATTAGACATAAGAGGCTCGCAGAAGCAGGGATGCAAAACATTTTATTTCCAAGTCAAAACAACTTTTATTTAGAGTCATTACATTGAAATTGTTTTAACATAACTTTTGGTAGATAAATCTAAAATACTAGCTAAATACTTCAATAAACAAAATAAAAGTACTTTTTATATTATGTTTTATTAATAACAAGTATCCGCACGGTGATGGATGATTCGCAACATGACGTTATCAACGGCTATACCTAGGTTTAACTATGTATACGTTATTTCGCATTGTTAAATGATTTTCAGTTCTGAAATTAATAGTCCTAGTTTCATTTCCAATTAATAATTTACAAAACTTGCTAACCTTATTTAAAATGCATCTAAGTGAGATATTATAGGTATTAACTTATATGTGACTAGCTGTGCCCCGCAACTTCATCCACGTAGTATTGGATTATTGGGTTAAAAAGTATCCTATATGTTAATCCCGGTTATAATCTATCTGTGTTCCAAATTTCATCCAAATCCGTTCAGTAGTTTTTGCGTGAAGGAGTAACAAACATACATACATACATACATACATCCACACTCACAAACTTTCGCATTTATAATATTAGTAGGATAACATCGTAGGTATCACATTTTAAACTGACAACAAAAAATGAATCAAACAACTGATTACATGATGATTTAAATCAATTTAAGATTAAGGGAAATAAAAGATTTTTTTTTAAACAATAATTTATTTAAAATAACTTACAACACACAATACATCGGTGAAATTTCCTCATCTTCATCAACTCACTTAGTCACTATCATCAGATGATGAAGATGATGAAGTTTCACCGACACTAATAATAAATTTTTCCACCACATCATCCATAATGCCATCAAGTTGACAAAACCTTTCTTCTTCTTTAATTGTATGTGACACGCAAGACTGCCATCGTTCTGGTGTTATATTAGCCAGAGCTTGTGGGAGTAGGCGTTTTATCTCGTCTAATTTGAATGTTTTATTTTGTTGCGCCACATACCCTTTCATTTGAGCCCATATTAATTCTATAGGGTTGAGCTCGCAGTGGTAGGGTGGGAGGCGCAACACTAAAATACCCTTTTCTCTTGCCATCTCATCCACAACAAACTTTTGATATGAATGTTTTTGTTCTTTTACTTTCTGTAATAGTGTTGCCCTAAGGTCTTTTTCCTCAAAAGGAATATTTTTTGTTTTTAACCACTCTTGTATATCTGCCTTTCGTGTGGCTGTAGTTGGCAGCTTTTCCAATTTTCTTGAGTGGTATGGCGCATTGTCCATTACGATTACAGCGCCACTCTCAATTTTAGTCAAAATTAATTTGAACCACTTTTCAAAATTATATGCATCCATTTCAGAGTGATAATCTCCATCTCCTTTCTTCGCATCAAATATTAATTCAGCATCCGTTAAAAACCCTTCACTTGATCCTGTGAAATAATATTAATACAAGTCAATTATTCTGTACCCCCTATAGGTATAATTTCACTGCTGGAAATAGGGCTGTGTATATACTTTACATATGTAGCAACAACACTTATGTTAAAACTTTAATAGTTGGCTTTGCATGTGTTAATTTGTAATAAAATATTGTTTACTTTACAATGCAATTGGGTGGTCACTTGTTGTCGGTGAGGATAGTCAACTTAATATATTAAAAGCAAATGCAAGTTAATCAAGTGCATACCAATATGGCCAATGATAAGCCGTCTTCCTTTTCCCGTTGGGTTCTTTAAACCAGTAGATAGGCCTTCCCTATGCGCATGTTTTGTGGACTTAATAGTGGTGTCTTGCCATATTAAGCTTTTTGTGTGACCTGTGTGTATGATAAAAGGGTATTAATTTAAAAACAATATTCACACAAAAAATTTATGAAATGATGTTGTACTTTTCTCTTATTTTATTTAACTGTATTTATAATATCATAATAAACAGTTATAACTTAATGACCCATCAAGCAAAAAAAAGATAAGTCTTATCTATTGTTATTGAATTTAGGAGGTTAAACACTGCTTGGTCCGTAACAAACTGTTAAGAAATATTAGTAGCACTGTACCTTCATTTAGCCAAGTCTCATCTAAATAATATATTTTTCTTCCTTCATTCCTTAGCATTTTTATTTCTTTGAGATATTTCAGTCTCCATAAGATGATCTCCTGCTTGTCGATGAGTGCACTTTTTCTGCTCCTTTTAATATAAGTGAACTTTAATTTTTCTTTCATTATTTTATATAGACTGCTTCTCTTAAAATCTGGCAGAGACTCGTCACTGTTTACTGCTTCCAGTATCTTATCTAAGGTGGGCAACTCATTATTGAAGAAGAAGGAATGAATTTTTCTGCGTACTCCACTTAAAGTTATGTCATCATAATCATGTTGCCTTTGCTTCGGCTGGCGAGGAGGGGGGGATTGCAGGCGACCTTTTGTGTTGTACTCTTTGAGCAAATTGTACACAGTAGCCCGAGATACGCCTATAAATAATAAAAAATATGTTTCATCATAATGCATGTTACTTTCAAATATTTTTATACAAAGAAATAATTTTATAAATATTCTTACCGGCAACTTCTGCAGTTTTCTTTATCATCTCAGTCTTATAACGAGGAGAACCTTCAGGCCAGGACTCATTAACTTGCTTGAAAATATTTATTACAGTTTGCTTTTCTACAGCACGCAGTGGAGTTTGCTTCATTCTCTTTTTCTTGGGAGACATTATTATGTCCTCGGGGTCAACTTTGGGGGTGCGTTTCTGACGCCGTTGGCTTTGGTCAGCAGACTCAGAACTTACATGTTGTAAGCCACTCGGGCCCGGACCGGGATCACCCATAGCTCGACAAAACGTAACGTTTTGTACAAACGAGTCAATAACAACAGTAATAACGATAACAAAACAATAACAAAGGAAAACAGTAACAAGTAACAATTAAATCACGAAAATTCGACAACAATAACAAACAAGGTATTCACAGGAACTTAAGAGTGCAGGCGAATGACTCAATGACAAACACTGACAGCACATTATTTACGTCAATCTCATAGATAACATAGTCCGACAAAATTAAAAATACCCTGCTGTCATAACCTCTGAAGGGATTACGTAATATTTTAGATTTGGTAGGATTATAATGAAGCGAAAAACGTTCCCGGTATGTTCAACCCTGCTTCTTTTAGGTTTTTAGCATCGACACTAATTTTAAATTGTAATGAAATAATCATTATTTAAATATAAGGCAATATATTTAATAAGATAAATAATTAATATTATTACAGTTAGGTGTGACAAGCTGGTATATAAATAGATTATATTAAATACGACGTCAATCGTAACTGTAACTCGTTAATTGTACTTTTATTACAAAGTGGACACTAAAAATAACCTTTTTTAACTTCTGTCTAATGCTATAACAAATGGAGTATAGTTTAAATTTAGTGTTGTTATACTTAGATATAAAAAAATATATTTATAAAAAATGTGATGTCACAAAATTTGGGTCCCCACCCCAAGCCTTGTCACACAATGTCACACTTCGACCACCCCCTCCCTACCCCTTAACGTATGACGTAATTTATGGATGGCCCCTAATGACATAATAAACGAAGATGTTTTTATATTTCATGTACCATGTACCATAACTGGTTTACAAGACAGAACCTTCAAAAAGTGGCGTTCTGTACACTAACAGTTACAGACTTGGGACACTATTTCACTGTAATACCATGGTGTTGTAACCAGTCGCGCTTCTGCGACGTCTTTGAGCTACCAAACCGAGACACCATAAGCATATTTTGACAGGGAAAAGGAGAAGGGGTACGAGCTGTTAAACATACTACCATCTTCATCGGGTGAATGACAGCTGAATATATAAATGTGGTTGGCCATGTAGCACATTCTATCAGTGACTAGCAGCCCAGTAATTGAGACACCATACAGC
This sequence comes from Notodonta ziczac, assembly GCA_918843915.1. Classification (NCBI taxonomy): domain Eukaryota; kingdom Metazoa; phylum Arthropoda; class Insecta; order Lepidoptera; family Notodontidae; genus Notodonta; species Notodonta ziczac. The sequence goes on from OU974053.1 coordinate 1,919,436, forward strand.
GCTATATTAGTGGTACACGCGTGGATGCCGGACGCCACTAAAATGGTTGTGCGGCCAAGGCGGAGCCAGGGGAGATACTCTCTATAGAAATGTATACATTTTGTTGATAGCTGCGACTGGTTGCGCCACCGCCATGGGTCTCTCGGTGAAATAGTGCCTTTATACGACGGACGGTTGAATACTATGCCACTCAAATGTTTTAATGACTTTTTATTAGATTTTCACGACTGCTCAGTCTAGTGACTGAGTGTAAGAGGTTCGATAAACATTTACTGAATCACTTTACAAATTGTTTCTCATGTTTTCGTTGACAACACACAAAGTTTATCCTGTAAGTTGTGAATATACTAGGTGATACATAAAGGGTATACTATTTTTTTTGCAACTTAACTTTGTAAATCTCAAACTATCGCCTTTGTGGGACAGTTGAAGTACTAAAGGTTTTGTAGACTTGTGAAATCGGTCAACAGCTGTATTCCTATAACACCTTTTGTTTTTCAAGTTCCCTCCAAAGCTGATGGTTTAAGAATTACAAAGTTAAGTTTTGAAAAAAAAAGTATACCCATTATGTGTCACCTTGTATAAAGTTTTATTTTAATCATGCCCTATATTTTGAGTGGTGCCTTAATAAATGCAAAAAATAAAGTACATACCACAAAAAAAAAAGTTGGTTGGTAGTGACTGATTTACCCATCCCATCATCTTTCTTTAGCATTTACCATGGCGCCTTGCAAGAGTATTTATAATCGGTGTTAACGAAAAATGTTAAACACGTGATGAACGCGTGTCTTCCTTCAGGGAGGAGCAGGTGCTGCTGGGGCAGGGCACGCTGCGGCCGGACCTGATCGAGTCCGCGTCGGCGCTGTGCTCGGCCAACGCGGCCACCATCAAGACGCACCACAACGACACGGAGCTGGTGCGCGCGCTGCGCCAGCGCGGCCGCGTCGTCGAGCCGCTCAAGGACTTCCACAAGGACGAGGTGCGAGATACAAAGCCAAACAAAAAAAACCGTGCCGTCTATGGACGCCCGAAAGAAGCGAAGGTTTATAGTATAAAGCGTAGGAACTAAGCGTCAAAAAAATCTGCCAATCTGGATACCTGTATGTTGTGTAACGCTTCTGACGCTCAGCACTTAGAAAAGACAAACGATATAAATGATATATGTACCTTTTTCTTACTTCTGTGGAGGAATGCTGAAAATAAAAAAAATGCTGTAATATGTCCAAATATTTCACAAGTCCACGCCATCTTTACTTCTTAAAATTTCTCGCATACTTTTACTACAAAAGTTTTGTACAAAAAAACTACTGAAGTAAGTAAGTAGTAATGAAGATGGATGGATTGTATCAACAGTGATATGAAAGGGTGGAACATAATGAACAATGCATACATACATAGATAGAATGCTAAAAACACAACCATGCCTTTTGTTTTGTCGTGGTCAGGTTTTTTTTTTATTAAACCAACCTCAAAGTAACATAGGTACGCTTAAAAGCTTGAAGTAACTAGGGACCTTTGATTTCTTTCATTTGGAGTCAGTGTCAATTCGGAGTCCAACGGCGTAAGTAGAGGTAGGTACTTCCTACCTGAGTAGTCCTAACATAATGTAAAGATAGTGGCAAAAATACCTCCTCCTTTTTAGATGTCGGTTAAAACTGAGTCGAGATCAGTTCCACCTTGGTAGTAGTGTTATTGACGGTGGTTGCGTTGTGTGGAGGCAGGTGCGCGCGCTGGGCATGGAGCTGGGGCTGCCGGCGGCGCTGGTGCAGCGGCAGCCGTTCCCGGGGCCCGGCCTGGCCGTGCGCGTGCTGTGCCAGGACGAGCCCTTCATGGAGCGGGACTTCGCCGAGACACAGGTCCGTGCCGCCGCGCCATTGTTATACTTTTAAGTTATTATTGGAGCTCCATAGAATCAAAAGCGGCAATCATCTTGGGATGGATATTGGCAATTCAATAAATACGTTTTGTTAAGTCTGTTTTGAAAATAATTTTACAATCATGTTTAAAATTGTTGGATAATAGCTTTAGTAAATAAATGAACACAGGATGTGGTTAGAATTTAGATAATAATTTTGCAACATGCCGGTTTGATACTAAAAAAATTTAGAATGCCGTATTTGTTACCAAACATTATGCGCATCGCCATATTTGATGCCAACCAAATGCCAAACCATTGACTATATCCGATTAGTTGTCTCGTATGCTTATAGCCAACTGATTGTTTATTATTACCTGTGCTTGACGACGATAAAAAGCAAATGCAAACTAAAACCAACCTACAACCACTGACAAAAGGTTAGTTTTCATCTACAGCTGTGCATGTGGCTTGATTCCGTTCTACAAAACGAAATACAAATGAGGTTGAAAGTGTAGGTGATTTTTTTTTTGGGACTAGTCCCGCCACACACTCCCACTACTGTAACTCCTGTAGGCCAGGATCGACAATGGTGACCAATTATGACGTCGAGGTTTGACCCTCGACGAGTCCCGGGGAAAAGTTAAATTGTCTTGGAACCCGCACGAATTTAATCGAAAGAAATAATAGGAGGAGTAGGAAGAAAAATATTCCATTTCCCTCCGGTGCAAATCGGTATCAAATAGCTGGTATCGGCTGATTGCCATATAAACAAGACTATTACAGCTGATTGAAGAGCAGTTGTAAGACACCACGGATCGTAATATAACCTAAACTCGTGAGCTGATTATACTTGATTCCAATAATAGGTATTGCAAAAGCGCTTGAACGCACGGAAATGGTCCCTGGTATCCACAAGGTCTGTGTAATAAACTACTCCAGACGTCACTTGTAAGCAACCTATCTCTTGGTCAAGTCAGTCAAATATCTCGGGGCCACTCACGATGGCTCCATGACCTTCGGTCCTCATATCAAAAAAGTCCGCGATCGAGCCGCTTTCGTGCTCGGTCGCCTTTATTATCTCTTATGCTAACGGAGTAAAATGTCCCTTAGAAATAAGCTGACACTCTTCTCAGTCGAGGTCGCGTTCCGATCCGGTGGTAGATTTACCCTCGCCACCTCTCCTGGCAGCGGCCCAAGCCGAGGTCGTGTTCCTTGTGGCGCGCGCGAGCTAGCTGCCCCCCTGCCCCTCTGGCTGGAGCGCACTTGCGCTCGCCCTCTGTCCGGGTGAAGTTGTTATGGCCACTCTGGCCAACAACATTAGGTCAAAAAAATTAAATTAACATAGTAGTCCGTTCGTTGCGCCAGAGACTGCACTCCTTCAGGATGTGATGTGCAGATTTTTGTTGAATGTGCAGGTGATAGTGAAGATAATGGTGGAGTACGCGTCGATGTGCGTGAAGTCGCACGCGCTGCTGGGGCGCGTGGCGGGCGCCAGCACGGCGACGGAGCAGGCCGAGCTCAAGCGCATCTCCTCCAAGTCGCCCGTCGCCGCCACGCTGCTGCCGGTGCGCACCGTCGGCGTGCAAGGTCACTGTTATATCAATTATCATCATAATTAAGCCCTTTTAACGTCCCACTCCCCTCAACACGAGGGGGATTCAGGCCGTAATCCACGCTGGCCCTGAACGGATTGGCGGATTTCTCATGTCTTTTGAAAATTGGTTACATCTTCTAAGTCATGCTAGTTTCCTCAAGATGTTTTCCTTCACGGAAGCAAGTGATAATCATATAAAAATTATGACTCGCAAATAGATTATTAAAAATATAAAACCTACAAAGCCACCCGCCCCTTAGACTCCGAACTCTACCACAAAGGTATCCGAAACATGCATAAAATCATACATGATCAAACATTGTTGTGTTGTGTGCATGTTTTTGTGTTACAAGTTTTTTTAAAACAGGATTTACTTTCCATGCCAAAGTAATATCTCAGCGGTACACACACGTACATAGAAAGATAACAGAAGGCGCCGACTTAAAAGCGCTTATAAGCGCCGATCGGCACCAGTAATAAGCGCATGCCGATTCGTACATTTGTCAATAAGCGCCGAACAAGTTTGGTTCTGAACTGGTAGCTAGCATTTTTATTGCATAGTTTGCAACACATTTACCGACTTACGTTATTTAGCATATACCATTCGTGACGAAGTCAAAAGCTGGTGTATTGGCGCCGGCTACAATACTTGCGGTGGTGTATGCTCCGCTACATTATTCCATTAAACGTATCAAATTGTTACGTTTTATAACACCTTGGTAAATAAAATGCTTCGTGTGTTGTTCAGGCGACGGTCGGACATATAGCTACGCGGTGGCGCTGTCCACGGAGCGCTACCCCCCCGACTGGAAGGACATGCACTACCTCGCTAAAATAATCCCGCGAGTCTGCCATAACGTTAACAGGTAACACCCCACACTCCTACAGCCTATTTCACATACGAAGTCCCGTTGACGCGGCGCTGTAGTCGCGTGTCGGCGATACAATTCACACTGTGTACAATTTAGTACCGTATTTTACCGCGGGACTTCCTGTGTGAAATAGACTGTAGTTACGGCACTTTTAGCTACATAATTGGTCTGATGTTTTTCCTTGTAAAATTCCAAACGAATAATGATAAATGTCAAGTAGTCCTGATCTACACACTCAGGCTCAGTATACCAATGTGGAATTAAATAGTATTGGACAAGTGGTGTCGGCCATCCCTCAGCCTGTCGCAGTTTAACTTAGGGAACAAGGGAAGACAGACGTCGCCACTGTTTGCTAGGGCTACCATGAGCCAGTGGACATGCCGTGACGAACTAGGTATCCCCCTCATACATGAACATTGTTTAGATGCGTCATATAAGTCTCCTTCAGAGTGGGTAAACACAATAAGAGCAGATTTTTTAAAATTTTATCCATATTATCATCTGTATGAAACTTTTCGAATGCACATTTTTTTGTTGTTACAGGGTTTGCTATGCTTTCGGCGGTTTAATTAAGGAGCAAATAACAGACATTACACCCACTTTCCTCACACAAAACGTCGTGTCCACTCTCCGTCAGGCTGACGACCTTGCCACACAGGTAAGCGAACTTGAAAATCATAGCATGCTTATATAATAGGACTCTCGGCGAATATTCCCAGATCAACGATTCAGATTGGTCTACTCACTTTCCTTTTAACAACATTGTTCTTAAAGTCTATTCATTTATATAGTATGAAAGGCGTCGCACCAAAGCAATTATTTTCTAATCCACCTCTGTTTAATTTTTTTTTTGTTTTTAAACATTTTAATTGATGCAAAATGTGAGTAGGTATACACAAATCTCACACATCACTAAACTAGCTTTCCAATTTAAATACCTATATCTGCGTAAGATTAGATTACTATTTTCTTATTTAGTGACAATGGTTTCTTTGCTCACATTCCGTTGCTGTTCCTGAGAATGTACACCATCTTTTATTCATTGAAAATAGTAACCATTGAGTTTCTTACCTGATCTTCTCATTGGAAGCAGCATTCCGAACCGGTGGAAGATTCTGACTATTCATAAATGCTTTGTTGGCTTGCATGAATAAAAATATTAAATAGGCGGCATCCGATTTTCATTTGTTTTTTCGAGTTGAGTATTGTTCATACTTCCTTGTATTATTTATTTAGCTAATTCCTGTTTTTATTTTTACTTTCCTTGTATTCGTAATGAAAAGCGCAGTGTTTACCTTCACCCCTAGGGGTAACAATGTACTATTGAGTTTGAACGATGTGAGTGTGTCTTTTCGTGGCAGGTGCTGGTGTCGAGCGGCTACAGCGCGCGGATCGCGCAGATGCCGGTGGTGCTGATCCCGGTGCACTTCGACCGCGACCTGGCCGTGCGCGCCGCCTCGTGCCAGCGCTCGCTGGTGCTGCGCCCCTTCCTCACCGCTGACTTCATGACCGGCGTCGCCGCGCTGCCCGGCTCCGACGTCATGCCGCAAGATGTCAGTCACAATACTTTTATACTTAGCAGTTAAATCGGCCAGTCTGCCGTCACGGCAAATCTATAAGTCAATTTCACATACGGAGTCCCGTAGATGCGGCGCGGTAGTCACGTGTTTGTTGCCAATACAGTTTACATTGTGTACAATTTAGTTACGCGTTTTTCCGCGTGACGGACTTCATCATCATCTGCCTTACCTTTTCCCATTATCTGGGGTCGGCGCAGTATGTCTTTTCCTTCCATACATCGCGCTTTCCCGTCATACTCACATCCACTCCAACCTCGTTCATATCCTTCTTAATACAATCCATCCATCTTTTCTTGGGCCTTCCTCTCGCACTGTATCCATCCACATTCATATTCATCACTCGTTTAGTCACATGCTTCTCATCCCTTCTCATCACGTGTCCAAACCATTCCAGCCTCCTACCTCTCACTTTATCTGTTATTGGCGCTACCCTGACACTACCTCTTATATACACATTATTCACCTTATCCATTCGCGTCACTCCACACATCCATCTCAACATTCGCATCTCAGCAGAGTGGAGACGTTTCTCTTCCCGCACTTTAGCCGCCCAGCATTCCGAGCCGTACATGATTACCGGTCTTATAATCGATTTGTAGATTTTTCCCTTAATTTTAATTGGCATCCTTGGGTCGCATGTAGTGCTGGTAACTTGTCTCCACTTCTGCCATCCTGCATTGATTCGCCGTTTTATGTCACGGTCAACTTCACCGTCATGCTGGAGTAACGAACCGAGATATTTAAAATCAGAACACACTGGTATTACAACATTATCCATTTTAATGGACACTGCACTAGAGACACCGCCGAAATCACAGAACATGTATTCAGTCTTGGTTCTGCTGATTTTCAAGCCAACAGTCTCCAGTGCGTGCCGCCAATCCTGTAGTTTGCTCTGTAATACCGTGCCATCCTCCTCTATGAGCACGATGTCGTCGGCAAAGAGCATACACCAGGGCGCCTCTTCCTGTAGGGCCGATGTCAAAGCATCCATAACTAACAGGAAGAGGTATGGGCTTAAGGCCGATCCCTGATGCAAACCGACTGCTACTCCGAATCCGTCCGTTACTCCAGCTGCGGATCTCACCCTGGTAACCGGGTTTCTGTACATGGCACGAATCAAATTAACATACTTCGCAGGCAAACCTCTTTCTTTCATCGCCCACCACAGAACCTCCCTAGGTACCCTATCGTATGCCTTTTCGAGGTCAACAAATACCATGTGCAAGTTCTTATGAGCACGTCTGTATTTTTCCATTAAATGTCGAATGGCAAATATAGCATCTGCAGTGCCTCTTCCGGGCATAAAACCGAACTGGTTTTGTGTGACCTCAGTTTCCATTCGCAGCCTCTTCTCTATTACCTTCTCCCATATCTTCATCGTATGTGCTATTAGCTTTATTCCTCTATACCCATTGCAATCTTGGACGTCTCCTTTCCCCTTAAAAATAGGCACCAGATGACTGCTACTCCATTCCAAGGGGATAGTTTCCTCGTCTATGAGTTTATTGAAGAATAAAGCTAACCACTTATATCCGTCCACATTTAAAACTTTCCATACTTCCGCAGGTATACCATCTGGACCCACCGATTTTCCATTTTTCATCCCTCTCACCGCATTTTTAACCGCGTGACGGACTTCCTATCTGAAATAGACCATAACTCCAGATGTTTTTGGTTTTTGTTTGTGTGTATTACGCGCTTATTGGCATTAGTCCCCCAAAACGTCAATTTAAGGAGGTTCAATAGATAAGACACCTTCAGCATTGATAAATTTATCACAGAAGATTTAAATGACACGATTGCATTTTCTTGTGTTTTATTTTATTGTTGCCTAATGGAAGGTATTCGTTGGCAGGTTGTGGACAAAATGCGCATGGAACTGATGAACGTGCCGGGAATATCGCGCGTGCTCTACGATCTGACGTCGAAGCCGCCCGCCACCACCGAGTGGGAATGATCGCGTTGAGCGCAACACTTTTATATATTTTTTTACTGAACGAACGCACCCATAGGGCAGTGGTCGTCGGTTTTATTTTCATATGACGGGAATCTGCGAATTTGGAACGTAGAATGGAAACGTGAACACAGGAATCGAAGTGACGCGACGTAAGAAAACTTGTTCATGTATGCAATTAGCGAGATGATTGACTTAATTGTTATTAAAGTGCCTAATTAGTGCAATAACCGATCTCGTCTATCATCATTTATCTAGCCCAATACTCTTGTAATCTCTTTACGAAATGAGACTTAACGAGATCGTCTCATTGTATTATTGTTATTCAGTCGTTCGTAAATAAATCGCCCAGTACATTGACTCATTTTTAATAATAATACTTATGTATATGTATGGATTTTGTGTTGAATAAAACGTTGATTTTGTTTTGTTGTTAGTGTTTTTAACTGTATCAAGTTTTAGTTTGTGGTTTTCAATTGGACCACTGCCCGATAAACAAAGATTTTGTAAATACATTGGTGTAGCACAAGATACATTGGTGTCACATGTTATATTGTTAGCTCCACTGATCAGTTTTGTAACATGTAGTAATTTATTGTCAAAGGCTGTGTAAAAATTTATAAAGAAGCCCACAATTATTCCGCGCGACAAGATTGTTATAAATGAATCTTGTATGAAATCGAAGACACATTGTGTTTTATGGAATGGTTCAGTGTTATTGACTGGAAGTTTCATAATAATAAAAATTATATTATGCTTTATTTTCATATTGAATTTTATTTATTGATTGAAAACCCACATCATAAATAGGTAAAATAATAATATGAAATTATTAGTACATGCAAAAGATAAAAATATAAATTATGTCAGTCAAGAAGTAAAACAATAAATTCAATGAGTCAGTGAGTAAAACAATTAGTTTAGCCTTTAACTATCAGGCACTAACAAGTTTATATTCTTCCCAGCAGTCACTTGACCACCAATAAATGTTTCCTCTTCACCTCTTAGTGATAAACCATCTGAAATAGCCACCTTCTTTTCTCTCATCATTGGTGCCTTCTCCCATCTCGAACTTTTGCAATTGCTACAAGAATTAAGGGGTATAAGCTCCAGTGATACAGTTCTATTGCCACAATCACCACATTTAAAGAATCTTTTCACTGTGTCCAGTACTTTTAGAGGATGCCTTTCATCCTTGCATAGTTGAGATGCTGAGAAAGCTGTGTACTTGCATTTCACACATCTAACCGCTTTGCATGGCAACTTGTATGTGTTCAACATTTTCTCTTCCATTTTTTCTTTTTTCTCCAATTTGCTGAAGTATTTCTCTTGTTCTTCATCCTCATGCTGTTGTATCAAATTCTGATGAATGGATGTTGCTTCTAAAATCTTCTTAAACCTCTCAGACAATACTCCTTTAGATTTATTGTGTTGTGAAGTTGTTTCTTCATTGAGCTTTGATCTTTTGCTATCATTTTCATCAGTATCAGAGGTATTTAATTTCTCCAATGCTCTTTTCTTCCCTGCTTCAGTTCCTTTTATATTATTAGGGTCTAATTTTGCAATACCCCCATTCTGTAAAATAAGTCTTGCTGCATTTGATTTAGCTCTCTCTGCTGATCTTTGTCCATAAGACATGTTTAAATCTATTGTTCCACTGCCTTTTAGCCCAAACCCTTTGCCTAATTTTGGAGAATTGGCAACTCTTTCTGCCAAGGAAGAACTATGTGAAGTAATTGATGATTGACTGGAATTCGTCAATTTATTTAGCCTTTCAACATCACTTGTTCTATGTGCAGTGGGACTATGTATTAATCCACTGTTTTTCATAGGACCAGCCCCATACGGCGCTTTGTTCATCATAAATTTGTCTCCTTCAGATTTGTAATAGTCACTCAGTGACATCAACCTGTTTTGGTCTTTTTCTTTCACTTTCTTCTGGTTACCAGTTGGTAGAGCAGAGTAGGACTTCCCTCCATAAATCACTGTGTTCTTGCCAAGCACTTTATTCTGCAAATTGACTAGCCCTTTGCCCATAGTTGAAGACTGCAGTTCCTGCCTTCTTGAAAATTGCTGATACTCTTGCTTGATATGATAAATACAATGTTCACATTGACTCAGATTAACAAAAGCTGTGCAAGGCTCTCCATTTTTCTTTTTACTCTTGCACATTCCTAAATCTTTGGACTGTCCTAGTATCATTACTCTATCGGAATGATCTACACTCAGACTTGCCTGGTCGTTGCTGTTCTGGGACCGTTCCAAGACATTAGGGTTCAATACAGCGACAACTGTACCCTCACTAGTCTTCCACAATTCATTATAAGCTTTTCTAAACAAAAACATTGATACCGTCTTTAAATCATCTCGGAGGTCACTGAGAGTCCAAATAACAAATTGATTTCCTTTTTGGGACTTCTTCACAGCACTCTTTCTTACTATAACCCCTGCAATGACCCAGTCTTTAGACAAGTCTTCATTTTCAACATGTCTCTTTACTCGAATCATGTTAATAGCCTCTCTTCCTTGCATACGATCAAGTAACGCTGTGCTTGATATCAAAGGTTTCGTTATTCTTATGCCAAATATAGGATCCGTGTAAACATCTGATGATGGTTTCTTAGTTTCTGGCGCACATAAGACATTTTTAGTACTTTCTGGAGTGACAGGTTTTGGTCTGGATTTGAATGTACTATTACCGACTTTCACGTCCATATTAGCCTGTCGTAGTCTCATTTCGAAGTCTACCCGTTTGTGCAATTGCTCCTCTTCTTTATTATCTAACATTTTTTTCACTACGCTACCGTAGTCACTATACTTACGTTCCGTGTAATTTCGCTTTTCCTCATCATCAGATGAGTCTGTATCACCGTCGTGTATCGCTGAACTCTTTGCGTCGACATTTTCAGACGGTCTTTCTTCATTTTCTAAGTTACTGCTACTTGGTTGGAAGATATCAACTTCACGAATTAAAGATCCCTTTTTATCACCACTGTCATTTTTTAAATCACCTAGATCGGCACACAGCAGTTCTTCTAGTTGTGCTAGCTCATCATTCTCGTCCATTATTTCCTTTATTTATTGAATATAATTCAATTTAATAATGATGCATGCAAACAATAATAGAAATAGAAAATGGCGCGAAAACGAAGTCCAGCGAGCAAACTAATGACAAGCAATGCTTCGTTTAGAATTTTTTGAATTCAACCAAATGAATATCGTAAAATGGCAACATTCTTGGACATCTAATCAGTACATAAAAAATCGACTAAATATCATACGTAGTATTTAGAAATCTGTGGTTCAAACCCTAGAAGTCAAAGTATTATCTGTGTATTTTTCTTGTTGATTGACAGTGACATTCTAACTGTCACAATCATTTTGACGGCAAAGAAAAGTTTAATTTTCCGAAGTATTCACTTGAGCCGTGCTGTATAAAAAAATATATTATTTAATTTTATCTAAACATTAATAAACACTTTTATAAACTAGAAGTACCTATTAAATAGGTATACAATGGCTGGTAAGTACAACGTGTTTCTAATAAGATTGTTTTGTATACTTACTTCCGTACTATGTTCGTTAAAACGAATTCTCCGATTATTCAGATAACCAAAACACACCAGCGTCGAAGGATACGCCAAAGGACGTGTCTGCGAACCAGAATGACCATCCCATTGAGGGTAAACATGATGGCTCGCCGCCTCCGCCCACACCGCCACCGACTGTCGAAGACACACAAGAGCTCATAGTAGTTAACGAGAACACCACTGAACTGGACCTAAATCACGGCAGGATTGGGAAGATTGAGAATTTGGAACCCCTGAAACGTTTGGAAAGGTAGGTTTGTTGGTTACCTTGAATTTAAAACTTGCATTGTGTGTATTAACAATGCAATTGCTTTTACTATTTCATTCAATCACTACTTACCTACAAAATAGCAATACCTATAATAGCATTGTGTATAATTATTGTACATTTTCTCCAGGGCCAAAACCGCGTTTGGCATGTTCAAAATTCTGCAGTAACACTTAAGTAACTTGGACATATTTTTAAATGTTGACTCATAATCATAACAGGTTTTGTAAGGGTTTTACACCTCTACATGTTCAAGGTTTACTTGGAGAGTTGATTTACAATAGTAATAGAAACAATAGTAAACATAGGTTTTCTCCTGAACACAGACATAAATATTTAATTCAATGAAAGTCATTATTATACTTTATTTATACTTAATTTTATGGTCTCTCTGCCTACTCCAATGGTATATAGGTGTGAGTATTTACCATTGTTGATAGAGATTTGATCCTTATCATTTACCCTATTGGCTGATGCCATAAAAGTACAGGGTTCTTTTTCGGATTTTATCTGGTTTGATTCCCGGGCGTAGCTAGTGTATTTACAAAAATCTTTGAATATAGTTCGCCTATTTTAAAAAGAGGAATGTTACCTTTTAAAATAAATTGGCTATCTCCAGTATTTAGAGCGCTTGTGCTCCAAGTGGCATTAAAATTCCACCTTCTTGTACAAGACATAACTACAAAATTATAAGAGTTTGCGTTTATCTATCATAATATTATCTATCATCTATCTGCCTTTAACATGTATTTCACAAGATGATGTCATTCACTCAATGCCTCTAATAAGTCACATGGTGTAACTGGTATGACATATAGCTAAAACAAACATCATGAACAAGTATACACTTTAATATTAAATTTTCTAAAATCTTAAATGTGTATATATTATATACATTTCGATCTAATTTTTTTTCTTATATTTTTACTTACTTTGTTAAAATGATGAAATTGCAAGGCCACATAAAAATTTTGAATATATATTTTTTAAATTTCCTCCTACAATCATTTCTGATTTGTTCAGGGACAAAACATATTTGGAACATCGATAATATATCACCGAAATTTGATTTAAATTTGATTGAGAAAAGCACACCCATTTCCGGTGGAAATAGTATCTTAATATTTATTATTTATAATTGTATCTTACAATGGTTGTGTGTCTTTCCCAGGCTGTATCTAAGATGGAATCTCATCAAGAAGATAGAAGGACTAGACACACTGAGCACACTTGTTGAGCTTGAACTGTACGACAATCAGATTGTTGTCATCGAGAATTTACAGAATCTTGTTAATTTAGAGTGAGTACATATTTCATTATACTTTAAAACTTATACATAGGAGCAATGTAACATTATATTTGAGAAGGAAGCTGGAACTTTACATGTTTTAAATTGAATTTATTGCAACCTCATTGCTGTAATCATTTGCAATGGTAATTTACCAATTATAATTTATTATGTTAGGTATATTCCCAGAACGTGCAGTGTTATTTCATAAGAAACAAACATCTAAATGTCAGTGTGGACTTCATAGTCATATTTTTCACGTACCAAAATGTGTAATGGATGGTAAATTATAGAACACTAACGGCCCGCCCCGGCTTCGCACGGGTACATTGCGGTTATATTATTCGATTTTAGTAAGGATCCCAAATTTTTTGAAAATATATTATAGCCTACTAGCTGTGCCCACGGACTTCGTCCGCGTAGTATTTAACGTAACAAAAATTTCGGGATTATCGGGATAAAAAGTGTCTTATATGTTAATCCCGGTTATAAACTATCTGTGTTCCAAATTTCATTCAAATCCGTTCAGTAGTTTTTGCGTGAAGGAGTAACAAACATACATACATACATACATACATCCACACTCACAAACTTTCACATTTATAATATTAGTAGGATGTCACCCGGGGATAGTGTAGCTTCCCAACAGTGAAAGAATTTTTCAAATCGGTTCAGTAGTTTTGGAGCCTATTAATTACAATCAAACAAACAAAGTTTTCCTCTTTATAATATTAGTATGATACTTATTTTATGTAGCAAATCACAACAAATATACTAAGTAAAGGAGAGGAGAATATCGTAGTAGAAATATATTGTATGCCTCTCACACAGGGTAGAAATACAGCAAACTATGTTTGAACAAAAATCAACCTCTGCCTATCCAATTTTTTTTTAATAATTTGTGAGAAGGACCCACCGCTCCGCCTTAGCTTGTATCCCAAATTATTTTACACCGGAGACAAACAATTAACTATTTAACAGATAACCTCTACCTTATTTATAATGAACCTTTGTTCTCACAGGATTTTGGACTTATCATTCAACAGAATAAAAGAGATCACAGGGCTAGAAAAACTGGTCAACCTCAAAAAGCTATTTCTTAGCTCCAACAAGATATCAGAAATCAAGAATGTGAACCATCTGCCCAAGTTGGAGCTGCTGGAGTTGGGTGACAATCGTTTAAGGGTAATTAATGTGCACTATGCTGTCTTCTTTTCTGAATATGGTCGCGAAATTACGGTTAAAATAATTAATTTTCTCAAAAGAATAACAATTCACTTCACAAAAAGCTAAATTAACGTTGCGTAAATTAATTACTATAGGTAAAACTTTTGTTTCATTAAATTTACTATTTATACTATAATAATCGCGAAGGAAAAAAGTGAGCGCCCGTGTTTTCTTTGAATGCGATTAAATTAATGGATGCGATAACATCTTGTGCTCGATAGAAAAGCCTTTATATCAATGACAATTAAGTTTGATTGAAGCCGCGGCGTCAAGTCGTGAGACGACGTCGTTGTTTCGTAAAGTTTCGTTTCTTTATTGCCTTGACATATTATTATAAGCTATTCAATCCGGCTTCAATAGCCGTATGTTTTATATCCATAAAACGTAGACTAGTATCCATTTACGGTTTTCTTTAAATTTTAGTTTTAAGGATTTAATAGTGAGGAAAGCTTTTCTAATAGTGAAAAATATTCACAAATATTGGTATATTTTTTTTTCATTACTCATACTCAGAGAGTAGGTCTGAAGTTGCCTGAGGAGCGGGTTGAAAGGAATACTTTTCAGCCTTGGGAGAATCGCTTTCAACTGAACCTGTCAAATTATTTTAAAAAACTAGTTCTATTTCACATTTCTATTGAACCATGTTGCAACTTTTTCTAGTCACTCTATTACTGCGCGATGTAAAATTGAAGTAACATAAAGTAAAGAATATGTATATTTGTTTAAATTACTTTATTATAATTTTGTTTCTACTATTTCTTTAAAATAACATAGTTTTAACAGGGGAATATATGTATAAATTTTTCAATGATTAAAAATAATGGCTGAATAATGAAGCTGGCAGGCCAACGGAAAAAAAACAAATTAGGCGGCAATCCGATGTTAATTTGTTTTTTCGAATTGTAGAGTATTGTTCATACTTTCTTGTTCACTATTTTTTTCTTTAGTAGTAGTAGTATTCGTAATGAAAAGCACAGTGCTTACCTCGGGTGAAAGACTTATTTAGTCCCGAGACGGGTTGGTACTTTCATTCCTAGGGTAACAATGTACTATTGTTATCTCATGATAACTTCACAATATGATAAAAGTTTGAAAACCAATTGATGTGGCATCATATTGCCGTAATCCTATAAGTGGGCACTCAGGATGCCGCCACATTTATAAGCGGACCAAATGTACCGGGGCTGAATATACTAGAATGGATAAAATTAAACTCTCTATTGCAGACGCCATAAGTTAAACGAACGTAACAAAAAAACAATTTGATACAACAAAGAACAAACAGTAGGTATGTACTTTTGGGCGGCGTTATCGCAAAATGCGATCTCTTCCAGATAACCTTTGGATGGAGAGGATTTTGTCATACTAAGTCATTGATTCTAGTTAACTGGACAGGAGGTAGATTGAGGCTATTTGATTTGCTGATAGCAGCAATGAGTGGCCACAGAACTAATAGCGATGCGACATGCGACAACTATGTCGACAAACTATCGATTAAATGGATAGATATAACAATAATATCATTATTATGTGTTACCTTTTTATAAAAATATATTCCGGAAATGTTTAAAAACAAATTAAAATAGATATATTATAAAGTAGATATAACTATAAGGTATTGTGTTTCAAAGTGTTTCTTCTGAACATAGTACCAGTATTCTGTGGTGTGACGTGCCGAGGCCTTGTCATGATAAAAATAGTACATGTTTAATATTTTGTAATTTTCCAGGAGATCAAAAATCTGGAAGGCATGAAGTCCCTCAAGCAGTTATACCTGGGCAAAAACAAAATAACGACGATACACAACCTGGACCATCTCTCTGAACTGGAGATCCTCGTACTGCAGAGTAATAGGCTCACGAAGATCGAGAACCTGGACCAGTTAACTAAACTGGAACAGCTGTATTTATCCGAGAACGGCATCAGTATGATGGAGAATATGGACTACCAGGTGAAACTGCAGACTCTAGACCTGGCGATGAATAGGATCACAATTATTGATAACGTCAGGCATATGAGCGATTTAGAAGAGCTATGGGTGAGCGCTTTTGATTCTCCTTCGTCCTTGTTCCCTCGATTTTGAGCCTTATCAGCGTGTTTCAAAATCGAATATGAATTGCTTTAGCAAATATTAATTATTTATCCATGTAGCCATATCCTTCCTATCCACACTAGTGACTACAAGACTTTCGAAAATAATACTTACTTTCTATCTAGTGAAGTCTGACCGATGTAACTTGGTAGTTTTATTTATTAAACTTTAATAGTCTTTGTTATTATATAATATTTTGTAAAAACTACTTTACAATATTATGTCAAAAAGGAATTTGTATTTATGTGTTGATATAAAAAAACTTATTTAAATATTGGACAACACCACTATAATTGTTGGCGTTTTAATCAATCCCTTTGTAAATGCGAACAGGGGTGCTGTGGGTGTTCACAGTCGACGGCAAGTTTCCGTATCGGAAACGGCATCTTCTATCCTTTTAAAAAAATAAGGATAGAAGACATAATTTCCGACATCGGAAGCTTTCCCTCAATTGTGTCAATACCCCATCCAATTCTGATGATACATTGCGTGAACACACCTCACACGTTCCTTTATTTAAGTTTTAATTCCCAGCTCAACGACAACCAAATCGGCGACTGGTCGTCAGTAGAATACCTTCAAGAGAACAAGAAGCTACTCACAATATACTTGGAGCGGAACCCTCTGGCCAAGGACCCCGCGTACCGGCGGAAGTTAAAGCTGACGCTACCCTCGCTGCAGCAGATCGACGCCACACTGTGTAGATAAGATCATTTTTAACATGTCCATAGAGTAATGTAGAGGCTGTTGTGGAATGTTGCCATTGGAAAAAAAAAATTCAATGTTAAAAAAAGGTTAGTTTCTGTCTCTATTTCTCTAAGGAGGAGGCAGTACCCTGATGCAGTACGCCGGTGGTATTCTGGAGTGGGCAATTCTATTGATATTATAATGGGTCTGGTCCCGCCACACACTCCTACCACTGTAACTCCTGTAAACCAGGATCGACAATGGAGACCAATAATGACGTCAAGGTTTGACCCTGGCAAGTCCAGGGGAAAAGTTAAATTATAATAAATCATGAACTCACCTCACTTCGGACTGCGCACTCTAGCACAAAAGTATCCGAAACACATGTACAAAATTTATGATCGAACAATCGCAATCCATTATTATTTTTGATAGACCAATCACAATACGTTGCCCCCGCTCCCGACCAATCACGACGGCGTTATCTCCGCTCCGAATTATTTCGATGCATGTTATTCCGAGTGTAGATTCAGACAGGGTGTTTGGTCCATGTACAGGGCACATTAACATTACTAAAAAACGAACCCAATTTCAAAAATTTGTCAACTAAAGTTACTTAATTGATCTCGAGAAATTATAAGCCTACAATACGCCGATATAAGTTTTGTAGTTTCAAATGCGGTTAAGAAAAGCGCAATAAGTAGAGCGAGAGGAAGGGAAGTAGTTAGTTCTCTTTTAAATGTTATCAATTTTCGACTTATTCCGGTTTACACCAAGGTGCAGATTCGCTTACAAATAGTTGTCAGCATTCAACAACAGCCTGTGTAGTTAAATTGGTAAGAAACATTGATTGTTGGTGGACTACGTATCTTTGTATTTATTTAGATTGTATTTGTAGTTAAGTAACAGTTGCAGTGTATTAAGTAATGACGTACCTATTCCACGGCCAACGAGAAACGATACGAATGAATTGATGATTTTATTAAAATAGTTGTTTTTAATGTTTCGTGTTCATTTATTTTTAATTAACGTTGAAGTTTGCGACACAGAATCAACCCATGAATTTTTAAAATTGTCGCCTTACTGTAGGCGAGCCCGGCGGTGACCGTCTTGCACTCGAACACTATTAATATTTCGTATCGCTTCTCGTTGGTCGTGGTATAGTTATTAGTTCGCCCGAATTAATTTCATAATAAAACAAAGATTTAAATTAATGATTTCAGTTTTGGTTACATATAAAATTAAGAAATATTTTATTAATTAAAATAATTTTCATGAGCGAGCGAGTCCGCTCATTCCTATTGAGCTAGCTATGTGTTCGCTCAATAGGATAATAATATATTTATATATGTGCTTGTGTATATTGAGTATTAAACATAATTCCTATGTCCACATATCTAGTATGGTTAATTGATTCAATTGTGCAGGCGCCGCGCGCCGTCAGTGTTGTACAGGAAATTCAATAAATTTTACAATAACGAAAGTATTAACAATAAATCGAAGTGCCTACCAAACATTTGTCCACAATAATCTACTCATAAAACCTAGAAAGTGTGTCTTAATATGATAAATAGGTGTTTATTAAGCTTCAATTAACTAGATTGAATCTAGATTGAATTTGGATGTTAAATCTATTTAGATTATTAAAGATACCTTCTGTTTATTCATATTGACGTGAAGACGGCATAGCGGGGTGGTTCGAGCGTAGACCGCTCGGCTCACTGCGCCGGGTGGTCGCGGGTTTGATCCCCGTTGGGGTAAATTTCGAAATGTTCTCTTCGTAATTTGTCCTGGTCTAGGTGTCACTGGGATCGCTCCCAGTCCATCGTACGGTACCCATAGTACACGCGTTGCTTACTTTGGCACCATACAGTTGGTGTGTTAGTCTGGCGATATTTAATTATTATTATTATTGCCTAAAAACCACCTTTACCAACAACCAGTATATGCAGTGGTAACCCTTTTCCAAATAAAGCCAAATTATATACTACTAATATTATAAATGCGAAAGTTTGTGAGCGTGGATGTATGTTTGTTACTCTTTCACGCAAGAACTACTGAATGGATTTGGATTAAATTTGGAACACAGATAGTTTATAACCTGGATTCACACATATAATACTTTACTTAAGTCTACGCGGACGAAGTCGCGGGCAGAAACTAGTTATATTATATTTCAAATACAATAATTATATTCACGGATGTACTAACTGACAACTGTGCTAGAATCCCATTGATCCTTTATTCTTGATTATTCTACATGATAGTCTGACTATTTGATAAAGTTTGGTGGTAGAGCTAACCGTGAGTTCGCACTGGACGAAACATGTTGGCGAAACATATTGTTGTCTCTATTTTATGAAAACAAAAAATAGAGACAACAATATGTTGCGCCAACATGTTTCGTCCAGTGCGAACTCACGGTAGATGTCACTAATTGACTACATCTCATATACCGGCTGGCTCGAACGGTGTAGTCCCACCCACTCACAGAAAACCGGCGTAAAGTAATTGATTTAGCTGCATTTCGTACAATGAGTGTGGAGTGAGCAAGAAGCCAAATCCATCTCCCTCCCTTCCATACCCTCTCTCTCACACCCCTTCAGCTCCCAATATTGCCACAGGAATTTGTAACTTTAAAGGTGACCAATTATTCCTCACAAACATTGAGAATACATTGTAATTATGTATTTAAATGTTGTTCGTCCGATGTTATTTGTTATGGAATAAAATGATACCTCACCTAAATTACAAAATTGTTATTATTTTAAATCACCCAAATATGAAAGTGTAGAAAGTTCAGAAATGGTCTTCTCGTGGTCTGGGTGTCACTGAGATCGCTCACGAAAAACGGTCCAAGCTTGGTAGAAAGCTCATTATTACTAGGAGACAAGAGGTAACGACATCACTCGCACTGATTTGGTTCGACCACAGATATAGATTTACATAGATAACGCAAATGTATGTACTTAGCGTGTCCGTAAACCCCGACCAAGCGTCAAGGTTGGTCGCCGATAACTAACAGTACTCGCGACTACAGATATAAAAATATG
This sequence comes from Notodonta ziczac, assembly GCA_918843915.1. Lineage (NCBI taxonomy): Eukaryota > Metazoa > Arthropoda > Insecta > Lepidoptera > Notodontidae > Notodonta > Notodonta ziczac. Next base: position 1,939,502 of record OU974053.1, read on the forward strand.
AGTATGAGCGAGAGAATCGTAGCGGGCGGAGGGGCATCGGCGGCATCGGTGTCTTTGAATCGGTTTGGATTTCCCGCCATCTGTGACGTCACAGTAGGTGTTAAATATTTGGCACGCTTGGTTTCAATACAAATCGTGATACTTGCGTTATCTATGTAAATATATATCTGAGGGTTCGACAGATGAAACGTTGCAAAGTTGTTGAAACCTTTATTCCCTTGACGTAAAGGTGTTCAATCCAGGCGCAACTTTCCTGCAGTGACCCCTTATTTCCAGGCAGTCGCGGACCCCCTGGCCAGCCCTCCAGCATTCAGCAAGGAGAGCCTTCACAGGGTGCTCCGCCGCCCCACGACCGTCATTAGTAAAGTTAACTTCGACCTGTAAATAGTAGGATTTTCTTACCTTTAGCTGTAATAAATTATGACTTTTACCTTTGAATTTATTTGTAGATCATTCGTTGATTGCAACTGCATCGAAAGTGACATTTGATATTAAACTCTAAACTCTTAACATAACAGTAGGATATTGCATTACAGAATACAGCCAGTGATATTTGTGTAAGTACCTACGACTAAATTAAATACCTAAAAACGTACACCGTTTCATACTTATTTGCGTACTTCTAAACATGGCAACATTATACCTTAATCGGTGACAGTAAAAAACCTCTTCCCGAAAGCCGCAAATAAATATAACATTTGATAACAGTAACGTAAAACTGTAATTTCATACATTTGTATTAATCTTGACCTTCAACGAAAACTTATAACAGAGGACTGCTACAAAACCGGCTAGTACAATTTCCATAACAACTCGATACTAGTTTTACAACACATTCCGATTGAAGCTCGACCGGCCAACACGTAGCAGGATGAAATCCTTCATAGAATACACTTCAGACACGGATTTTCCAATTGAAAATCTACCTTACGGAGTGTTCACTTCGCCTAAAAACGTAAGTCACTTTTTGCTAATAGTTTTTACATTTTTCATATCGAAACTTGTACATGCAAATGTAACCTTTATGGTACATTATTTAGGGGTTATATATATGGGACTGGCGATTGGACTTTATCTGTCGTCTTTTTGACATTGCATCGACTATGCTACTAAATTAAAATGTAGTGAGCTTGCACAAAATTTGGTCTGTCCGATTGCAATTTAATTTGGACGGATTTCACCATAGTTCATCTTTAGGTACCTACACACTTGTTTTAATATGCATGTTGTTATGCGATAATTTATGCAATATCTAATTAAAGTATGCCTTTTAGAGCGACAAGCACATCGGAGTTGCGATCGGCGATTGGATTTTGGACTTGAATGTGATCTCGCATCTGTTCGACGGCCCTCTCTTGAAGAGCAAGCAAAATGTTTTCAAAGTAAGTATGGAACTAGTTACTGAACATTATTAATTTCTATATTCAATTTCTATGGGATCACGTGGATACCCTTCCAAACAAAAAAATACTAAATTTGTCCCCAATTGACGGAGAAATCAGTGAACATGGGTAAAAAGAAGTTATCTATAAATACTTGACATACCTACTACTGGAAAAAAGTTTATATTAGTACTAGCTGAGCCCGCGACTTCGTCCGCGTGGAATTTAACTTAGCAAAAAGCCCGCTCCCGCGTTCTGAACCCTCGCGACAGGACCCATTTTTGGTTTTTCTTTATTAAAAGTAGCCTAAGTTACAGCTTATAACATCACCTGAACACCAGTGAAAGTCCCGTCAAAATCGGTCCAGCCGTTTCGGAGATACTCTTTGATTTCATGTGTTTTTATTTTTTACGCGGAACCCTAATTGTTTTTATAAAATTAAAGTAGCCTATGTTACTCCTTATAACATCAGCTATCTGCCAGTGAAAGTCCCGTCAAAATCGGTTCAGCCGTTTCGGAGATTACCCGGAACAAACATACAGACAGACAGACAGTCAAATTTTTTTATCGCGTTTTTGCTATAGTGTCCGTATGTACTTTCATATGCATGTAGTGAAAAGGTGTTATTTGATATTACAAACAGCCACTCCAATTTTATTTATTTGTATAGATTTCTATAGTCTTATTATTAATTTAAATATTTCCGCGCTGTTTATTATTATTTATACCTTGCACACAGCTTCAATATGTTAATGAGATAAAGTGTTTATAATCTATTCTTTACTAGGTACTAAGATTAACAGATTACCTGATATGTTGATTTAATTTTTTATTCCATTAAATAAAACTAGGTAATCAGAATCCGACAATGATCCGAAAAAAAAGAATATAAAAAACAAGAATAATGAATCCCTAATAATACCTAATTGGTTTAATCAAACTACCATTGACACATGCGCTGAGAATCAATTCATAAAACATCAATTGGCTTTGCAATAAGTAGGTAGTCAAAACTGACCGCGAAATCCGCTTTTATCTCGCGTACTAGAAATATTCCCTAATATGTGCCTGATGGCCAGGGTGGGTATCGATCCCGGATGATCTCGGTCACGGGAGCGGCCAGTGGCGGATTCACCAGCAGGCTGAGTAGGCTGGGGCCTAGGGCGGCAAATATGGGGACCGATGTTTTTTCTCTACCTCATAGAAAAAGATTTCTGCATGACGGTTTTCTAATGTTTTACGGATAGAACTCTGCAAAACATTTTGCCGATGCCTATTTTACATGCAATTTCAACGAAATATTTAGATTGTAAAAATAATCTAGGATATGACAATTGTAGAGGCAAGGGCGGCAAAAAATTTACAGCTTATACCTTGTAAATTTGTAAATCCGCCACTGGGAGCGGCCCCTTTAATAGCTGGGTTATTGACACGAATTTATTATTCTGTAATAACAGGAACCAACGCTCAACGCTTTCATGGGTCTCACGAGACAGCACTGGCTCGAGGCTAGGGCGACGTTACAAAAGGTGCTAGACGCAAGCAACACCACACTTCAGAGCGACAGCGATCTCAGAGAAAGGTATATTTAATCACTTTTAGGGTTCCGTAGTCTCTACGAGGAACCCTTATAAGATCATCCAGTCCGTCCGTCCGTCCGTCCCAGTCTGTCACAAGGTCATAACTTCTACAGTTGTTGAAGGAAGTTGATGAAAATTGGTACAGCTATACCTTAAGAGTAGATCTCACTTTCAAAAATGTAGCAAAATTACTTTTTATGGGATACCTCCCCAAGCACCGACAGAGGGGTTTTTTTTAACGCAATGATTACCGGCTAATAAAAACAAATTTCAGAGCGTTCGTGAAACAGAGCGAGGCTCAGATGCACGTGCCCGCCGACATCGGCGACTACACGGACTTCTACTCGTCCATCCACCACGCGACCAACGTGGGGATCATGTTCCGGGGGAAGGAGAACGCGCTGCTCGACAACTGGTGCGTGAAAATCGGTCCAGCCGTTTAGGAGCACAAGCATTACGAACACACCTGAATTTAAAAAATAAAAAATAATCAATTTGGCAGATGTTGCCTGACGGGGCGGCCGCTATGCCCACTGGCTCTCGGGGTCTTGTATAAAACATATAGGTAGTCACGATGCTTGCGAGACTTAATACTATCGTGATTCAGTTTTTCTATGAAGAATCCATACATTGTATTGAGGCGCCACATTTAGCGCCATCTATCCGTTCTGACGGCGGGGCGTCGTGAATATGAGGTCGCCACAAAATATATAAATATCGCCAGACTGACACACCAACTGTATGGTCTCAAACTAAGCAACGCTTGTACTATGAGTACCGTATAATGGACTGGGGGCGATCCCAGTTACACCCAGACCAGGTTTGGTTTCCGAGGTTTGCCCCGACGGGAATCGAACCCGCAACCACCATGAGCAGTTAGCCGAGCGACCTGCGTTCGAACCACTGCGCCAAGCGGTCGTCATTTTACTATAAAAAATATTACTTTTCAGGAAATACATCCCAGTGGGTTACCACGGCCGGTCGAGCTCTATCGTCATTTCCGGTACACCGATCACCCGACCTTACGGACAGACTTTGCCTGTCGAAGGTATGTGGGACTGGGTTGGCAATAACCTATACAGAGTGTAAGGGGCATCGTTACGAAAACTGATACAATTCAACGCATGATTCTAGATCCCCCATAGTTAGAATTTTTCGTCGATATTTATATAAATTATGTTTTAAAAAATTAGCATTTTTAAATTGATTTTAGCATGAAATCAGTATACAAATCTATGTCAAGTGATTTTACATAAATAAATCAATAATTAATTTTTTTTACATAAATTGCAATGTGGATATGCTCGAAGCGCATTTCATGATGACGTCAATTTTAGCAAGCTGATTTATTTTTGCATTATACTTGAAAATATCGACTGAAATTTCTGTTGAATTCATGGTTCGTTACGATGCCCCTTACACTCTGTATTGTAAAAGTAAAATAATAAAAAAATGCTGACGTAATCGCCATCAAGACCCCCCGCCCCCATGTCATAAAAATAAGCAAAGCATAGAGACCCGCCCCTATAGTGCTTACGTAATACTTGAACGGCCCCTAATGGGAATGAATATACAAATGTGGTGTTGAACTTAGGCGCGGCGCCGCACTTCGGCCCGTGTCGGCTGATGGACTTCGAGCTGGAGATGGCCGCGTTCGTGGGCGGCGCCGCCACCGCGCTCGGCAGCCGCGTGCCCGCCGCCCGCGCTCACGAACACGTCTTCGGACTCGTGCTCATGAACGACTGGAGCGGTGAGATATTAATCCGAATTACTTTATGTTATTCTTGGTCGTCAAAAGGCAATACACTGGACCTATTATAATTATCATTATACATATTAATACGTGAAAACTTGGTATCCCTTTTTGTCCTGTCCAGGACTCGCACGGCGTTACTGTATTCATTTAATTGACTGTGGGAATAGGGGGTGGCTTGACCGAAAGTATCACCCTCTCACAGAAGATCGGCGTAAAGTGATTATTATAGTTGTATTTCGTACGATGACTGAGTCGGACGGAAAAATGGTTCCAATTTTTGTCCAATGCGTAGTTTTTTTTTTTACCCTGTATAAATCACGACGACATATAAATACTTTTTGTAATGTAAATTATAATCCTTATTTCACGTTTTCAGCTCGAGACATCCAGAAGTGGGAGTACATCCCCCTGGGGCCGTTCACAGCCAAGAACCTCGGCACCAGCATCTCTCCCTGGATCGTCACCGTGGAGGCGCTGCGGCCGTACATCACCGACAACTACCCGCAGGAGCCGAAGCCCTTCCCTTACCTACAACACGACGATAAATTCAATTTCGATATCAAACTGGAAGTCGATATACAACGTAAGTTTTATCGTAACTTTCATATTGTCGAATCCTACACTAAATTTACTCTTTTTCCGTCGTATATCATGTAAATGAACGATAATTTTCTATTTTTCGTTCTGTAATCGATACGACTGCAAGAATATGATATTTAGAGTAGGATTCCACAAAAATAATGTCACGATTTATCGTTGCTAAGAGTACGCCATCTAGTTGATTTTTAGACAACTTTTTCACAGTGCACGTTACAAAGATACGTATAACGCTTTTCAAGCGTCACGATTTCGCCCATTTCACTTCCTTCGCAAGCCGCGTATAGCAACTTCGTTGCAAAAATACAAATACTCTGATAGATTACTGGTCAATATTAATCTACTATTGTCTCGTTCCAGCGGAGAAGTCCCCCGTGGTGACGACAGTGTGTCGGTCCAATTATAACAACTTGTATTGGACAGTGAAGCAGCAGCTCGCCCAGCAGACTGTCACTGGCTGCAACCTGCGGCCCGGAGATCTACTGGGTTCCGGGACTATCAGCGGAGAAGTGAATACACAGTAGTTTTAAGCTTTCAGTGGGAGACAATATTCGATTTCTTCGTTAAACAACTTTCGATACAATCTGTACAGTGTTAAAGTCCATTGTAATATACACTTGAAACACGGGTTTTTAAAAGGCATGTGTCCCTATAAGGCCGGGTCCGCGTCTGCTCCCATTAAGTTGTAGATTTTCTTGGCGACGGTTACCACTTACCATCAGGTACACTTTCTGTTAGTGTGGCTGTTTTTATGTTTCCTCTTCTAATCTGCCTATAAAATGTACGATAGTCGATAATCCTAGGTATGCATTAATAAAATGTATTTGAGCTATGGGTTATCAATATCCTGTACATACTCAAAGGGCGCTTACATAGGCACATAGTTACAATCTCTGGTTTATAAGTTCGAGGAATTAATTTAGACTTTTATATTTTCAGTTGCCCGACTCCTTCGGAAGCATGCTAGAACTAGCCTGGAAAGGCACCAAACCAATCCGCCTGCGTTCCGGCGAGGAAAGGAAGTTCCTGCAAGACGGTGACACCGTCACACTCCGCGGTTATTGCGTCAACGACGACGGCGTTAGGATCGGCTTCGGGAAATGCGAAGGGAAGTTGTTGCCGGCTGTGCCTTTTGAAGAATAATAATTCTATCGGAAAAATTGCTACTGTATCTACGGCCGTTATATAGGCGTTGTTATTTGAATATATAGTTTATAAATGAACTCATAATATTTTGCGTTTATTTTATTCGGTATCTACACAGGGTATCTCCCATTTGTCTTTGAATGCATTGATAAACTGTGCCAGAAAATTACACATGATATAAGTACCCGTTCCGACACCAACGAACTGCGAACATGTAAAATCATCCTACTAATATTATAAATGTGAAAGTTTGTGAGTGTGGATGTATGTTAGTTACTCCTTCATGCAAAAACTACAGAACGGATTTGGATTTTTGGAACACAGATAGTTTATCCCGATAATCCCGAAATTTTGTTACGTTAAATACTACGCGTACGAAGTCGGGGGGCACAGCTAGTTTACACAATATATGCCTACTATTCAGAAGTCTGTGATACATGCACAGAGATGCTGCAGAGATGAGAGAAAGTCTGTGGATACATGCTATCTTTTTAAGTTTTAAAAACAATACTCCTACTTCATTTCTGAACGTCCCCCGACATGTCATATTTGTTTGTCTGGCTGTCATTGAAATGACATAATAAAATAAAAAGTTCGCGAATTTGTGCGAAAGATGTTTACTTGCTTTTATAAATTAAACATTACTTATAATGGTGTGCTACTGTTGTGTGAAAGGATGCAGTAATAGTAGCAACAATAAGAAGAAAAATCCGAACTCGGTGACATCTTTTCATGCGTAAGTTCCATTCACCAAAGCAAGTATATTTTTTAAATGTTTTTTTGCATTGATACACCTCACCGTATCTTAGCTATCTTATTACTTATTGTTCTAGCTTCCCTATCAATAAAGAATTAAAAACCAAATGGCTAAGAGCGATAGGTCGTCCAAACTGGACGCCGCCAACATACGCTCGCATCTGTAGCGCACACTTCGACTACGAACAGATAAATTACGACGGCCGGCGCGTTCGCATCAAGGATGATGCGTGTCCTGTTAATGCATTACCTGTGAGTATCTCCTACTTGTAATTTTTAAGATTAGATTTTGATAATTATTATCAGATTTGTCAAGGTTTCAATTCAATGTTTCAGCCTAACTCAAATTTCGAGGCTTCCAGTGTGGAGGTCTGCAGGATATGTTTGGCTACAGATGTCAAGATGTACAACATCCAAGATAGCCAGTTGGGTACTTATATGGACTCTATTGTTGGATTCAGTGTGAGGAATTTACTTATTTCAATCTGTCTTTTCATATTTTATAACATCAGTGAGAAGATGTTGCGATTATTTGGAAACAGGTACTTGTGAGACGAAAAGGGGAGGCTTTTGTTTAGCTGCAGGACACTTTATAGGCTATAAAAGTTTCTTGAAAAAAGAAAGCTAACATTAAAAATATATTATTATCACAACTGGCAGGTGGAGCGAACAATCCAAACCTCTTTAGAAAAACTGCCAAAGAACTGATAACACGGCCCTTAGCTAACAATGCTCATGAATCAAGCAATAACAGTTATGCTTTTTTCTCACAGGAGAATCACAACATAGAGGGCCTACCACAATTTGTGTGCTACCAATGTGCGGCACTCTTATTAAAATGCTACAAACTCGTTGAGAAAAGCATGACCACTCAAGCAACATTACTTGATATATTTGCTCAAAATGGATATGTAAGTTATATGATGATTATTTGGATGAAATATATTCAAGACAGTCTCATTTGTTATACTTATTTTACAGATAACAGAAAATCTCGTAAAGGAACAAGATAGACTAAAACTAAACCTAAATTCATCATTAAATTCTTGCAAAATAACAAAATTCATTCATTTTCAATATGACGAAGATGATAGATCTCATTTTAATGAAACAATTCTAATTAATGATAATGAAATATATTTCAAAACTGAAAACGAAACAATATACGATGATACTGAATTAAACAAAGAACAGGTTAAAATAGTTAGAGATGAAAGTAAGCTTGATTTAACTAATGCAGAACATGAGATTAACAAAATCACAAATGAAGAGAAGGATATTAATAATGATTTTTATTTTGAAGATATTAGAATCAATAGTCCAATAGAAGACACGAAGTCACATAACGACAGTGATATTGAAGAAAATGTAAAACAAAATATACTTAGAAGCCATGTAAGTTTTATTGTTATAGAAAGTTCAGAAGATAAGGTTTCTTTAAATAAATCTAATAAATTGTGGTTTCAGAATAAAAATAAACATGTTAAATCAAAGCGAAAGAAAAAAAAGGTTACAGGATTATCACCAGATGAAACAGATATGAAAGAATATTTTGATATTGTGAAATTATCGGTAGGTTTAATGTTAAATAAGTTAAAGCAATTCATTCACTGCATAAAGTATTAATCTTGCAAAAGTATTTATTCTTATAGCCACAGGAACAAATAAATGAATGGATTAGAACGGCATCGCGACGATCTCTTGCGAACGAAACCGCTCACACGTGTGAGACGTGCTTTAAAACATTCGCACACTCAACTACTTACCATACTCACATCCTAAGTCATGAAGCAGTAAGTTATACAATTTTTATCATCTTTAACATTCCCCTCTTCAGTCATTTCTAGGATCCACGGACCAAGCACCTCTTTGACTGCACACTCTACGACAAATATTATCAATTCAGGTACCACCAGGTTTCTTCCTGATTACTTAGTACATGATATATTTCTTATAAAGTGTATTTTCTATTAGGGGCTCCACTGCTTACTCCTTTGAACTTGATTTTCTTACTTTATACCGCTATTTTAATTACTTATTCTTTATCAGGGTCGAGGTAAATCAGAATGTCTCGTGTGCAAGTTACGTTTCAAAAGCGATGTACTGATGAAATCCCATGCCAACCGTGCGCACGGGAAGAAATTCTATTGCAAGGTGTGCCCAAAAGTGTTCAACAATGTGTAAGTAAAATAATATTTATTTGTCTATAGATAATCAAATATGTCCTAAAACATTACCTTGTGGTATGCCCCACGAATATAAGCCGATAATCAACTTTGAAGTAAATTCTCTTAAATTTTACTGAGCTTGTAATATTATTTAACGAAGAATAACTCTATAATTTAGTAACTGTATGTAACTATGATAATTTAATGACATAGTTTATGTTTGAAGCTATCAAATGCTACTTTAAAATCCAAATCAAATGAAACAACAACTTTAATTTTTCATTACTCCTAGCTACGTTATTGTCGCTTCGTACATGGAGAAGAAAAGTCTATCTATCTTACAGTATTAGAAGCACAGATATATATTTACATAGATAACGCAAATGCATGTACTTCGCGTGTCCGAAACCCCGACCAAGCGTCAAGGTTGGTCGCCGCTAACTTACAGTCTGCGCGACTACATATATAAAAAATATGAGTATGAGCGAGATAATCACTCAAGAGAATCGTAGCGGGCGGAGGGGCATTGGCGGCATCGGTGTCTTTGAATCGGTTTGGATTTCCCGTCACTAATGACGTCACAGTAAGTATTAAAAATTCAGCACGCTTGGTTTCAATACAAATCGTGATACTTGCGTTATCTATGTAAATCTATATCTGTGATTAGAAGGTACTCATCACTTACATCTCTGGTTCTCATATCTTCAGTGGGATGGCCAAAAAGCATCGTCTCTGGCACGTCGGGTTCAAGTACAAGTGCAAGTCGTGTCCGTTCAGCACTGCGCATGAGTCGGCTCTTGGGGTACATACGCGTCGCCAACATCATCACACGCACTCATGCGCAGACTGCGGTCACGCGTTCGTCAGCGCGCGCGGCTTGGGACTGCATCGAGCCACCGCGCATAGGAATCTCTCGGTAAGTTCTATAGTATGACTTAGAATCAACTCTGACAAGAGTCATTTAGTGTCTTAGGCCGTCATCGATCTCAAGTCTAAGAGCGATCTTGGAAATGTCATTCTTATGTCATTTCTGTACAAAATTACATCATAATCATCGTAATATCAAAGATCCGGAATGCTGCTTCCACTAAGACGAGCCAACCAGAAACCTCGTTCTCAGAACTGAGACCGATGTAATAAGTTCCTTAGTATATTTTATACTAGCGGCCCGCCCCGGCTTCGCGCGGGTACATTGCGGTTACTTTATTCGAGTTTTAGTAAGGATCCCTAATTTTTTTGAAAATATATTATAGCCTATGTCACCCGGGGATAGTGTAGCTTCCCAACAGTGAAATAAATTTCAAATCGGTTCAGTGGTTTCAAACAAACAAAGTTTTCCTCTTTATAATATTAGTAGGATAGCTAGTTCACCATTACGCGTGAATTAGGTATTACAAATTGAACCTTATGATACTGTCATAAGAGTCACTACTCGCGTCATCGTGAAACGGGTCAACATCGCACTTTTTACAGACTTATTGTTGATAATATGACAGTGGTTTGAGCGTAGGCCGCTCGGCTCACTGCACCGGGTGGCTGCGGGTTCGATTCCCGTCAAGGTTAATTTCGGAAACGGCCTTTTCGTAATTTGCCCAGGTCTGGGTGTCACTGGGATCGCCGCCAGTCCAGTCTATGGTAGTCGGTACCCATAGTACAAGGGTTGCTTAGTTTGGTGTACAGTTGGTGTGTCAGTCTGGCGATATTTATTTATTTATATTTTTCATAGAAACAGATGGACAGTGAATGCTTCTATCGGTGTGAAGAGTGTGACATTAATTTCACATCCGAGGGTGCACGGAGAGTTCACATCCTTACATCTAGCCAACATAGGACGAAGAATGATTTAAGGTAAAAAAGCCATGTCCATAGACAGGACGACCTTTCCGATCGCGTTATTCCTAGATTACACGGTCCTCTGCATATACCTACATAATTTTACAAAAGATCAAATAATATTTGGGCGCATGAATGTGCATCGGGCATAGAATTATTAAATAATAAGTATAAAATTTTGATTGAAATTAGTTTTTTTTTTTGCCGACAATTTTAAAAAATTGTGATATCTTTGGTGCCTACCATGAATTATTTTAAAACTTCTTGGATACTGATGGCTGCTACTCGTAAATGTAACATATTTAGCTATTAGAGGTGTCCTATGGCCGCTATACGAAAGTTTTGGAATTCAAAGACACATACACACAGACACACGGACTTATGGACCATCCTGTGGTTAATATAGTTAATATCGTCCGCTATTAAGTACGTTGGGACTTGGGACCATAACATCTACAACCTTTATAATGCTGCATATCCATCCACCCAAAAAATATATTTTGGGTTGGATAAATGCAACTAACTGGCCTTTATTGCCTTGATATAAAGGCCAAGGAATCTATACAAAACGTGTAAGACTTTTCAGGGCGCCTTCATCTCAAGATCCAAGTTTCCAAAACACTTGCAAGAATTGCGGCGTAGAGTTCCAATTGCTCAGCGATTTGATATCGCACAGGAAGACTGAACACTCGAGAGCGACTAAGAAAACCAGTTTGGGGATGTCCGGCGACACATATCCTATGAAGTGTAAGCTTGTGAGTATATATAAGTAACTTATTCTAGCTGGCTTTAAACTCCGCTGGGTATTGAATTCAAAAAATTAATCTACTTACAATAAATCTCCTTTTTTTCCCCAACAATGGTATAAATTTGTTTTATCTCGAGTTTAATTTTAAAATTTCGGAAATTGCCTTTCGTCATTTGCCTAGCTCTGGGTGTCACTGGGATCGTCCCCAGTCCATTGTACGGTACCCATAGTACAAACGTTGCTTAGTTTTCGACTATACAGTTGGTGTGATCGTCTGACGATATTTATTATTATTTACTACAAAGAATTTGTACTACCGACCTGCCCCGGCTTCGCACGGCTCTAAAATGACCAGTGTTTCTCTACTATATTATGCATGTATCTATACAAATAAATAATATTGGAGTGTCTGTTTGTAATATCAAAATAACACCTTTTCACTAAATGCATATGAAAGTACATACGACACCTATAGCAAAAACGCGATTTAAACATTTTTGTCTGTCTGTCTGTATTTTTGTTCCGGGTAATCTCTGAAGAGGCTGGACCGATTTTGACGGGATTTTCACTGGCAGTTAGCTGATGTTATAAGGAGTAACACTCTATCTATTAATGAACCGCATCAAAATACGTTGCGTAGTTTTAAAGATCTAAGACAGCGGGAAGCGACTTTGTTTTGTACTATGTAGTGATGAATAACACGGGCCTACGCCTTTGATGCACCCGACTGAGACCTGTCTATCTGTTCCAGTGCGGGGAGATGGTGGATAGCCGTAAGACCCATTGGTGGCATGTGCGGAGACACCACCCCAAGGAGACAGACTCCTACCAGCGCGTCGTGGCCGCCGTGTGCGACACTTGCGGTAAAGGATTCAGGGTAGGTAAACGCTATCCGTTAGGCAGGTACGGCTTCAATAAATCGACCTTAGTGTCTACGCTTTTGCTTGAGTATGAGTATATTGTGTACTCAATGTAGGGTGGTCTTCAAACGTCGTTCGAACAACGTCCTGGTTTCCTCACGATGTTTTACTACAACATGAATATGAAAAATAAAGTTGGGATATTATTTGTCATATAACTAACTGACTTGTAATTGCCTAACTATCGATAGTTGACTTTGAAAACTAGTTATAATATCGATAGGGCTATCGAAAGTATTGACATGACGTGACAATACTATCGATAGTATTTAGCTAAAATCATAACCAATACTGTTGATACGAGCAATAGTACTGCGTTGTGACACTATCGATACTGTCGATCTTTTGGGTCTATCGATATATATTTATCGTCGATAGTGTCGATAGTTAGGCAACACTAATTGGCAACTTGCAAATGTAATAAGCAGTTCGTAAGTCTCCTTCAAAATTGTAATGTATGGAGGTAAACTCATATCTATACATCTTCTATACAAATAAATAAAATTGGAGTGTCTGTTTGTAATATCAAAATAACACCTTTTCACTAAATGCATACGAAAGTACATACGATACCTATAGCAAAAAGAATTAAAGAATTAAATTTTTTTTGTCTGTCTGTCTGTCTGTGTGTGTGTTTGTTCCGGGTAATCTCCGAAACGGCTGGACCGATTTCGACGGGACTTTCACTGGCAGATAGCTGATCTTATAGCGGGTAACTTAGGCTACTTTGATTTTAGAAAAACAATTAGGGTTCCGCGTAAAAAAATAAAAACACTTGAAATCAAAGAGTATCTCCGAAACGGCTGGACTGATTTTGACGGGACTTTCACTGTTAGATAGCTGATGTTATAAGCAGTAACTGAGGCTACTTTTATTTTAGAAAAACAAAATTTAAAAAATGGGTCCTGTCGCGCGGGCTTAGAACGCGGGACCGGGCTTTATTGTTAAGTTAAATTCTACGCGGGCGAAGTCGCGGGCTCAGCTAGTTAATTAATAATTGAATAATGTAGGTAGTTCAATAACAATTATCATCAGCTGTTGTAACTGTCGCCTGTTCAGTCCGAATATACGTGTAACCGTGTCCAGTCGTTTTATTCGTCGAGAACACCTTCCGTATCAGCCTATACTCGGTGAATTGGGCTGTCACCGGGTAACTCTTCAAAAATGAATGAATGACGTGTTACCTATACGCAGAACGGTACGAAGCTGCGGCTGCACCAGCTGCGGCACGCGCGGCCGGCGGAGCGGTGCGGCGCGTGCGCGCGGCTGTTCTACGACCGCCACGCGCTGCGCCGCCACGCCGCCGCGCACGCGCCCGCCGCGCCGCTGCGCTGCCGCGCCTGCCCGCGCGCCTTCACGCGCGCCGCCTCGCTGGCCAGGCACCAGCGGGTACTGCCCCACCCACTACTAACTATACTAAACATTCATCCTACTAATATTATAAATGTGAAAGTTTGTGAGTGTGGATGTATGTATGTATGTATGTTTGTTACTCCTTCACGCAAAAACTACTGAACGGATTTGGATGAAATTTGGAACACAGATCGTTTATACCCGGGATTAACATATAGGATACTTTTTATCCCGATAATCCCGAAATTTTTGTTACGTTAAATACTACGCGGACGAAGTCGGGGGGCACAGCTAGTTAAATAATAAATATCGCCCGACGAACCCACCAACTGTATGGTCCCAAACACAGATACAGATTTACATAGATAACGCAAGTATCACGATTTGTATAGAAACCAAGCGTGCCGAATTTTTAACACCTACTGTGACGTCATTAGTGACGAAAAATCCAAATCGATTTAAATACATGGACACCGCCGATGCCCCTCCGCCCGCTGCGATTCTCTCGAGTGATTATCTCGCTCATACTCATATTTTTATATCTATAGTCGCGCAGACTGTAAGTTAGCGGCGACCAACCTTGACGCTTGGTCGGGGTTTCGTACACGCGAAGTACATGCATTTGCGTTATCTATGTAAATATATATCTGTGGTTCCAAACTAAGCAACGCTTTACTCATTACTTGTTTCAATTCAACCTCTGTTTACCACATTGGGCACATCTGAATGACCACCAACTTAGACCCGCTTGGCGGAACGGCTTCCCTTGAGGCTACTGACTAAGCAACGCTTGTAATAGTGTCCATAGGGTATGGTGCTATGGACTAGGGGCGATCCCGGTGACACTCAGACCTGGGAAAATTACGAAAATGCCGTTTCCAAAATTTTCCTTGACAGGAATCGAACCCGCAAACAACCGGTGCAGTGAGCTGAACAGCCTACGCTCGAACCACTGCGCCAAGCGGTCGTTTTACACTCTATCTCAATTTAGTCAATACATGGATATACAGTTGAAATTCTTTCGGCGTGAAGTAGCTATCATAGCTGCGTTTCGTTTGGTTCCTGTGCGGTGCAGGAGGCCTCGGGTGACGTCATTCATTATTTTGATTACACCGCCAGGTACACACCGACGCGACTCCATACGAGTGTACCATGTGCACTAAGAAGTTCAAATATTCGACGAGCCTCAATCTGCACGTCCGTACGATACATTACAAGCTGCCTCACCCGCCGAGGAAGAAGCGAGCCAGGACCACGAGGGAAACTGTAGACGAAGCCTATAATAACCTGTAAAAATATTAAAAATGATTTTGTTGACTAGCTATATTTATTTATTTTTCAACACTTATTAGGTATTAGCTTTTTCCCAAAGTAACAAAAAATGTATAGGCACTGTGTCATCTTTTATAAATAAGATTTTTAGATATAACAGTTTCATTTTAAAATATTGAATCGCTTTAATTTATCACATGAGTCTGTGATAGAATTCAGTGGTGGAATAAACAGTACGTACAATATAATCACTGGGTATTCTATTTGATTATGTGATTCCATCTTCGTTCAACAGCAACAAATATAGAATCTGCCGGCATCAAAATAAATTGCAATATTTTCCCGATGTTGTATTTTTATAAATACTCGTGTTCAAAAGAGAAAAAATAAATGTCTATTATATTTCGTCTCAGTTGTCTATGACTTTAACTGTCAGACCTGTCATACTTTCATGACATGTCATTCATTCATTCATTTTCATTTGTCATTTCGCTGCGGGCACAGAGTACCTTGTATATACTAGAAAGCTGCGGGTAATCGTGTTTAGTTTTTCACTTTTGTTTTCTTGCCACAAAATAATCGCGTTGCAGTTCACGTGTTCCATAATCATCGAAGCGAGCGCTAAACAATCTACTGCGAACATTTCTTAGTATTCCGCAATAGCGTGTCCCGTCTGCAACAATGGAGAACCTTGACCCGAGCAATAACAAAAACGTGTCTCTCAGTTTGATCGCGGAGTACGGCGCTTCGGACTCGGAGTCTGACGAAACACGTTCCAACACCGGCAACGAGGACTCTGATACCGCGGAACTGAGTGAGATGGTGTTGAAAAATAATATTATTAATGCTTGCGCCCACGGGCCGCTGTCCAGGCCTGGTAGGGACGTAGAGATCACCAGACACATGATAATAGACAGTGCGGAGAGTGGTGTGGTGGAGTATGAGGTAGCTGAGTATAGGGATGTGGATAGTGACTCGGATAGTTCCTCGAGTGATTCCAGTGATAGTGATGTTGATTCCGTGAAGGACATTGAAGAGATATCCAGTGGGTAAGTATTATTCCTTGGCTAAGTAAATAGTATTTCTAATGTTTGCTATGTAACTAAAAAGAAAATCCGGTTGGAGTGTATCATTGGGGGCGTTATGATGATAGACAATTTGTTCAATTTTTTTTTTTGTTAAGACTTTTTTATTGAATCAAATTATGGAATGGCTAAAACTAAATGGTTTTAACCTATTCAGGATATATTGTATCTCCGACCATTGGTTTCATGGAAAATGTCAAGAAATATGTAGTGTTGTTATGTTGTGTAGTAATCTTAATTAGGTGTGTAGCGTACAGTTACTTTCATAAGCTAAAGGCATTGTTAGATCAACTAATTAACAAAGAAAGATGGAGCTATAAGATATTCCAGCTTGTATAGGCTGGGTCGACCTATGCTGCTGGAAGCCAGCAAATGTAATACCTTTTTTTTTATTAGCTCATGTGTTTTACAATTTTTTTAAAATACAATATGTCATATGGATATACAATTATTATTTTTAAGTAATTACATTTTCATTACTCATACTCTGAAAGTAGGTCTGAAGTTGCCTGAGAAGCGGGTTGAAAGTAATACTTTTCAGGCCCGGGAGTTTCGCTTTCAACTGACAGCTGTCAAATTATAAAAAAAAACTAGTCCCATTTTCACATTTCAATGGAACCATGTTCAAACTTTTTCTACAGTCACTCAATTACAGCACGATGTAAAATTGAAATAACATAAAGTTAAGTATTAATTCAAGAATATATTTTTTTAAATGACTTAATTATAATTTAGTTTCAACAATTTCTTTAAAATAACATAGATTTGGGCAAAATATTTAAAGATGAAAATGAAAAATAATGGCTAAATAATGAAGTCGGCCGGCCAACGAAAAAAAAACAAAATAGGCGGCAATCCGATATTTTTTTTTCGAGTTGTAGGGTATTGTTTATACTTCCTTGTATTATTTCTTTAGCCAATTCCTGTTTTTATTTTTATTTTCCTTGTATTCGTAATGAAAAGCACAGTGTTTACCTCGGGTGAAAGACTTATTTTGTCCCTCGAACTATTAGCGCCAAACCCCGTCTCGGGACAAAATAAGTAACTTTCACCACTCATGTAACAATGTACTATTACACTGCTGATCACAGAGTGCAAATACTTAAACAGCAATAGTAAACTTTAAAAAATAATCTGAATTGACAGTATTTAGTTATTGCCTTTGCTGGCTTTACTCATTAGTTCTATAAGCTCTGTCTACATTACTATTTTCGTTTGTGCCTATATCAGTTAAGAAAACAAAAGAATATACAAAGAGTACCTATAGCAATTATATACATATAAAGAATGGTGACCCTGGATGGTGGTACCACATAAATTATGATTGTGTTGAGCAAAGTAACAGGAAGAATATACCTAATACATAAAGAAAATACCATCAATCTGCTTGTTTCTGATTATGCCCTTATATAACTAGCTGTTTGCCCTGATGTATAAGGAATTCAGTACAATCTTCCACCTCTATTGATACAGTTTTAGGGGTTATATTATAAAAAACTCTTTGTTAGAGGGAAGGAAATAACTTCAAAAATTTTAGGCCCAGTGCGTAGTCGGCGGCCGAGTCGCGGCGACCACGAGTCTTATTCGTGCCTTTCTTATCACACGCGGCGAGGAATGACCGCCTCGGTCGTTACCAACGTATTTCCTAAAATATTAATCATCTTATGCATGCAGGGCCTAATAATTTAAATTTGGAATGGATTTCTGAGGCATCTCTTATTGGTCATACAAACCTGTAGGTATAGAAGATTTGTGGGTGGAATTTGTCCCACATGCAGGTAGATAATATAATATGCGACAAACATGAATGTGTTCAAATAACAATAAGGACTTGTGATAAGCAAAGTGCATGTTTATTGTCAACATACAATTATCACTTGTGCAATGTCAAATGAAAACATTTATGAAGAAAAATCTTAGTATTGTGAACTCAAGATAATTGTAATCATTGAGCACACAAATTCAGTTTGGTGATTCCGCGTATTATTAAGGCTCACCCCCCATTGAGGAGGGATGTGCCCAGTATAATTGCTTGCACCTTATAACATTAGGAGCGGAAATACACCATAGGCAAAATGTGGTTGTTCTGTGGCGGACACCTGGTGAATTCAATAAAAGTGTTTTTTTAAATTTAGACAAACAGTCCCATATAGCATAATTTGCTATCTTCATTGGACGGAGATCACTGTAAGTCCTATCTTAGGTAAAATGTAAAAACACAAATTCTCCACGATTTCAGTGATGAAATCGAAGGCAGCAGAACGGGGAAGCCGGAGCCGCCGAAGGTGAACGGTGAAATGGGTCTGGACGACCTGCCTCCGATCGAGGACCTCGCCATCAGCCTACCCGCCCAAGAGACAACCAAGATAGGAACCATTGCCAGTGTAGTTGATAGATTAGGTAAGTTCGAGACAGTCGCCCAGGGCTGGATTGGCGACATTTGTGTGGCTATGCGGCATCAACGGGTTATTGGTATACGCGTTAAACACCAAAGAGTAATACAACAAATTTCTATATGTTATATGTTCGTCCAAAGTAGATGAGCGGTCTCTCCTGACGAGATGACAACATTCGTTTGTGTAAATCGATACCGTGCTCTAATGTATGATATTGGAATTGCATGAGTCATTTGATCTACTGGTTGATAGCGTCATTTCTATACATTTTAAGGGGCATCGCTCACACGCTCGCGAGTCTAGGGCGCCCAAGCAGCGCGCTCCGTCTTGGAAATAATATCTTTACGAATAAATGGCAATGCTCTCTATCTAGTAGAGTCGAGGCAGGGGCGCGAAGTGTGTCCGCGCCTCGACGTCGCCGCCGTTTTTAACAGACTTCAAAAAGGAGGAGGTTCTCAATTCGTGTGTATTTTTTGTAAGTTCGTCTCGTGCATTGCATTGCTGCTAGAATTAAAGCAAGCATAGCCTCGCGCCTCGACTCTATTACACGATGATGCAGCGACACTGCCTCGACTTAGCAGTGTGTAAAGCGCCTAATGTCAATATAATTGTAAATAATCTTGTCCAAAAAGCGCCTAATGTCAATATATTTGTAAATAATCTTGTCCAAGCGCAAAATAATCGCGAATAGTGTATGGGTGGTGGATACTTCTGATAGATAAATAGTTCACTTCCCCTTTTCAACTTATCTTTTTCCTGTATCCAGGGGATTCCCCGGCTTTTTGGGAAGCGATAACATTATCCGAGTCTACGATATCGCATTTGTAAACATGTCTCACATAGGATTTTCCGGACACCTAATTCATTATCGTCAATTTACATATTGCTTTTTGTAATAGACGTAATAGACACTTTGAAATAAAACTATTTTACGGATTTTATCGCGTTTATTAACTTTATGTTCCCGACGTTTCGGTTGCTTTACAGCAGCCATGGCCACGGGGGGACTGAGGTGTTAGACGCTCGAGACACTGTGAGCACTTTCTACGTGGATCGGACCGCAAATAACAACTAAATATGAGGGTACCCAGTTACTAACTATGACATCAGGACGTCTAACACCTCAGTCCCCCCGTGACCATGGCTGCTGTAAAGCAACCGAAACGTCGGGAACATAAAGTTAATAAACGCGATAAAATCCGTAAAATAGTTTTATTTCAATGTGTAGTATTCGCGTAAATATGAGAAAACAATATGTAATAGACACTTCAAAAAAATCTGAATCAGATATGTAGACTCATACTATAAAATATTGCCAACAGTTTTGATGACGCCCTGTATCTGTGAACAAATAAAGGCCGCAAGGGTATCGATTGCGAAAACCATACGGAAATTCATGGAGGTCATGGCGAAAAAACACTCGCGGCATGACGCGACAAGGGCGTCTGTAGGAAGCATTTTATGTTGATTCATAGTAATATCTTGATCTGACAAAGAGACGCTATACATACGTAGCGCCTCTTTGTTAGATACTACCTACTGTTTATGATATTGGAAGAAATACGAATAATACAAAACTACCAGAATAATTCCGAAAAAAGTTTCGGGGCGGAAACGGAAGCAACACCGTTGTGATTGGTCAGGTGCTGAAGGAACGCACTATGATTGGTCTACCAAAAATAGTAACGTATTTTGATTGGTCGATCGTAAATTTTATAGACCTTATGAAGTGTATGTTTCGATAACGTTTGTCCTAGAGTGCGGAGTACAAAAAGTGGTTGGTGAACTTTGCTCTAAAACTGTTTGTTCTAATGTCCACAGTGATAGTTCGCGCGTTTCCCGAGACCCCAGCGGTGGACTTGGACAGCGTGCTCTTCTTAGATAACGGTGGGCAGGCGCTCGGCAAGGTCTTCGATGTCTTCGGACCGGTATGCACTGTCATTATTATATTTAGTATTAAAATACCCACGAAAGCTGTGATAGCCGATTGGTTAAAGCACGCGTCTTGCGGGCACCAGGTCTTAGGTTCAAACCCCGGCTCGCACCTCTGGATTTTTCAAATCTATGTGCGAATCATAATTTCTTTATGATTATCACTTGCTTACGGTGAAGGAAAACATCGTGAGGAAACCTGCATGTCTTAGAAAATCTAACCAATTTTCGAAAGACATGTGAAATCCGCCAACCCGCACTGGGCCAGCGTGGTGGATTATGGCCTGAATCCCCCTCGTGTTGAGGGGAGGCCCGTGCCCAAGAGTGGGACGTCAAAAGGGATTTATTATTATTATTTTTATAAAACCCACGAAAGGCATCAGACTATTGTTTGCTTTTGTTATAGACAGTGTTTGTATTCCAACTCCTCCTATTATTTCGTTCGGTTTAATTCGTGCGGGTTCCAAGACAATGTAACTTTTCCCCGGGACTCGTCGAGGGTCAAACCTTGACGTCATTATTGGTCACCATTGTCGATCCTGGTTTACAGGAGTAACAGTAGTGGGAGTGTGGCGGGACCAGTCCCATTTTAAAAGTGTTTGTATTTCAAGTGTTAGGTAGAGTTACATTATATTGAGCGCCCTCATTTTCGCCTATGTTATTAAGGTCCGAATGTAATAGAGGACTGCTATGAGACCGGACGAGCAAAGGTTCATTGCGCTTTGTTGCAAGTATTTTCGTAAATAATTTAATCCGCAAACATACCGAAAGTACTCTTAAGTAGTCCAAAATTTGGAAATGGCGTCACCCTTTTGTGTCTCTTGGCTTCGATTCAATGCTTAATGGGAATGCCGTCGAAAAACCTGCATTGTCTGCTTGCAACGCGGCCATTAACGACAATCGCGAAGATTTACCGACGAGGTCAAAAAACTGATTAGGAGCCGAGCCAATAATGTCGCGTCTGAAAAACTCATGCGAATAAAGACTTAAACTAAACTACATTTGGCTGTCATCCAGATATATTACTACAGTTTTTTGCATGAATACGTTATATTTTATTCCTTTAAAGGGTGAACACTAATAGTATGCTAGTTATATCCCACCATAAAGTAGTTTAAAAGGCTTAAACAATAATAATAAATATCGCCAGACGAACACACAAACTTTATGGTCCCAAACTAAGCAATGCTTGTACTATGGGTACCGTACAATGGACTGGGGGCGATCCCAGGGTCACCCAGACCAGGGCAAATAAGAGACGGCCATTTCCGAAATTTACCCTGACGGGAATCGAACCCGCAACCACCCGGTGTAGTGAGCCAAGCGGCCTACGCTCGAACCACTGCGCCAAGCGGTCGTCATACCTAAGCAATCCCTTTAGTTCACCGATAGGGCTCGCATGCTTACTTGTCTTTGGTGTTCTGTGGACAGATAATCAATCACGTATCGAATAGGTAATAAGTGCTTGCGTTTAGCGACCGAAATTTTCACGGTAGAGTTGCTGTTTCTTTTTTAAATCGTCCATTGTTCGTCATAACAACCATTGCCTGTACAAAGCAATAGCTGCTAAATTGTCGTTCGTAAAAATGTCATGAAACTATGAATAAATCTCCCCCGTCCTTTGCCCTGACTTTGAAGATAAAACATACAGTGCTAACCTTGGGCGACACACGACTAGGATAATCATTTATTTATGAGAAGATTTGTATGTTATTGTCAGTATGGATTATTACTCGTTGAAGGTTTACATTGCGGTTGCTTTGTTTGGCCCATCCATAGATTTAAAATCGTTTCCTAATTTTTTTTAAATTATGTTTTGTCTGGTAAATTTTCAAGTTTATTTATCGAGTTCATTTTCGTTGTCCTGTTGGTTGGTTCATTCGACTTACTACAAAAGCTTTTATTCTCACTGCTACATACCCCCAAATTTATAGAAAGGTATACTTAGTCGATTCACAAAAGCGTTTTTTCTATTAATTTACATTTCTATAATTATGGGGACAGTGCTGATTCCTTTGGTTCACAAACCAAACTGGCTATTGTCATCCTTTTCATGGCTACGCCAGAGCGAGGCAGATATTTTTATTTTATTCATTTATTTATATTCAGGCGTCTCAGGCCCATAGATACATACCTTATAAACTAACATACATATTATTAATAACTAAACTAACTCAAAGTGTGTTGGGTTGTGTGTTCAGGTCATACATATAGATTTACATAGATAACGCAAGTATCACGATTT
Source organism: Notodonta ziczac (assembly GCA_918843915.1). Classification (NCBI taxonomy): domain Eukaryota; kingdom Metazoa; phylum Arthropoda; class Insecta; order Lepidoptera; family Notodontidae; genus Notodonta; species Notodonta ziczac. The sequence goes on from OU974053.1 coordinate 1,962,671, forward strand.
GTATTGAAACCAAGCGTGCCGAAATTTAACACCTACTGTGACGTGATTAGTGACGGGGAATCCAAACCGATTCAAAGACACCGATGCCGCCGATGCCCCTCCTCCGGCTACGACTCTCTCGATTATCTCGCTCATACTCATATTTTTTATATCTGTAGTCGCGCGGACTGTAAGTTAGTGGTGGCCGGCGACCAATCTTGACGCTTGGTCGGGGCTATCTATGTAAATGTATATCAGTGGTTGAGGTAGTGTTGTGTATGTTGTGGGCGGCGGCAGGTGTCGGAGCCGCACTACTGCGTGCGCTTCAACTCGGCGGAGCACGCGCGGGCGCGCGGCGCGGCGCCCGGCGCGGACGTGTTCATCGCGCCGCGCACGCCGCACACCAACTACGTCTTCTTAGCTGAACTTATGAAGTACGCTTTTAAATCCTTACTAATATTATAAATGCGAAAGTCACTCTGTCTGTCTGAAACGCTTTCACGCCAAAACTACTGAACCTATTTAAATGAAATTTGGTACACAGATAGTCTAGAGTCTGAGCTTTCTCAGATTTAGGCTACTTTTTAATGCGAAAAAGGGTTGTAAGGGGTTGAAAGGGGGGTTGATAACTTGTATGGAAGTATCGTCTTTTTTAGAGCTAGAAACTTGAAACTATTTTTTTAGGCTGTTGATTTAATATAAATAAATATGACATTCAAAGTTTGTAAAAGTTTTACCATCAAGGATGTAAAATAACAATAGGGAATAGATGATGTAAGTTTGGATGGAAATATAGCTCTTAGTGAAACACTGCAAATAGCTCATTAAAGTATTTATACATATGTCTTAAATGTAAAATAATTAGCCTAAATAATTAAAAATGTTACCCAAAGACAATATTCCGCGCGGACGACGTCGCGGGCTCAGTTATAATATACATTTGTACACAATTACGCTACAATTCATATTGGTATTGTTAGAAAAGCTTTTACCATTTGGCGAGTACAATCCTCCACTCGGGGCCGCGACTAATTAACACGATTCTATCAAATTTTACCTAATATTATTAGACATAACTCATGTGTGCAGTTGTAAACTGCACAAGTTAGTTATTTGCTGCGCTTGCGATTTACAGTATCATACATACAGTCGGACATTTACACTAAATGACTATAATATTTGATCGATCAAATGTCGATATTGTCACTAATCTTATAGATTGGCCAGCAGCACCACTTCACTAACTTTATGCCGTTAATCTGTCCGGAAACAGGTTGTCCACGACAAACTATTAGTGAAATAAACAACCATATCCACTACAACTACCGTTTGACCACTACATGTACATACATCATTGTTAAAGTTTTTTGTGTGCGGTAAACGTAATTATTTAGTTATCTAATACTGTATTTTCAAAAGTATTACTTACACCCCTACGATATAAAGTTCAAAATAAATTAACGTCTCACATTATTTTTTCAGAATCAAAGGTTCTGACGCGTCATGGTTGCACGACGTAGAACCTCCGCCCCATCAGGTCGACTACTCCGACGACGAGGAAGAGCGGAGAGCGAACAAAGCGAGGAAGGAACAGAGACAAAACAGACAGGAGGAGTCCGATAACGACGAGGAAGCCCCCCGCGCGCCCAGGAAGGCGCCGGAGCGACGGAACCAGCGGCCCTCGGAGTCCAGCAGCCGGTTCGGCAGCGGGCCCAGCCGGGGACGGAACCCGTTCTCGGCGGGCTCCAGGCGGAACAACGCCAACGCGTTCCCGCGGTTCGCGAGGCCCTGGCCCAACAACATGGACGCCAGGACCCCGCCGCCCCATCCCAACGGCGACCCCGCCCACGGCCCCTACAGCGCGCCGCCCAACTTCACCGGCTCCCCCATGTTTCCGCCGCCGTTCAACCCGAACACTCCCCCACCGCCGTTCATGGGCAATATGTTCCAATTCGGCGGCAATAGAATGCCCGGCCCGATGCCGCCGCCCACCGGTGTACCTCCGTATAGGCATAATATACCCATTTTTGGGTCTAACTACTGCACGATGCCGGGCCCCCAGCCGCAGTGGGTCAATAACGGACCCCCTCCCCCACCAGGGACCTAATTGAACGTGCACGCACACCAACGTAAAGTAAGATCTATCTCATAATAATTAGTCTGTAGCTAGTGCTGTAACTTGTCTAACATTACTAAAGTGTGGTTATCCAAAAATAAATTTATATTTATATTGAAATAAATGATTATTATTACAGTATTGCGTAGATTTATTCGCATTTTTTGTATGTAGACTGTAGAATGGTTTGAAGGTTTAGTTTTATTAAGTTAGTAGTCAGAAGTTGATACAACTTATACAAGGTCTAGCAAATAGTGTAAAATATTTCTAGAGGTGGTTAGGTTATATTGATCATGTTTATGTATACAATTGTGATATTAATAAGAAATTAACATTTTTAAATTCCTTACATTTTTCTTTTGAGAATGTTAACTTCAACCTTATCAATATTTTGCACTATTATTGTTATACTTTATATATTTGTTTCTCTAAATGGGATTCGGGTAAGAAATTAAAGGCAAATGTATCAATTTTGTGATTTCTTTATTAAATATTTCATGTTAGAAATTAACTAACGATCGAATTTCATAATTGTTAAAATAAAAAAAGTTTTAATAATAAAGATTACATCTAAAATACTGCTCTTGGACTATGCAGAAACATAAACGCGCTGTCTCACATCTGCTGCCCGAATTGACGAGTTGTCAACAAAGAAAAAAACTGGTTATAATATAATAATAAATTTTGCACTCGCATGATCACAACGCGAAATGATGAACATTTCACAAATAAAGGAATATAAAACGTTCGTTACAACTAAATGATACCACTTTAAAGGCTTTCACAACTATCCGGCCGCACAATCTTTCGTTGAATAAATTACACAAAGCAGACGACAAACCGAATCGAACATACATCGGACAACATTATTATTATTATAATGATAATGAAATTAACTTAATGCATTGTACATAATTCTCGTGGCATTATAAATACAACTCAGAGAGGTGGGAGGGTGTTTAGAAGTTTTGACAGCATCAAATATCAATCGAATGCTTGAGTGAGCTTTATGTAGTCTCCATACGGCACAATATAGCTCACGACAGGCTAAGTCGATGTGGGGATGTGTGAAGCGGGCACCAAACTTGGTTATTGACATGCCAATTTATGGAAACCCTATCGGCTCCACGTGTCGTGAGTCAAATAGTACCGTCTGGAGACTACTTTACTGTGAATGTGTGGGGACATGCGATCCCTCGCATCGGTAATTAATAGTGTTGTTCACAAACTAAAATCATAACTACGTTTAACAATTCTTCATACTGAATTGAATTCAATAAAAAGGACGAATATCCACAACTTTATGAATTTATGAAACTAACAGAATTTAGCATATTAGTTTAAAAGTAGGTATGTTTATAATTATATCATTAGAATTATGTACAATGTATCACGATTTGTGAACGAATAGAAATGCAGGTTAGGCCAAATGTTCCACTTAATTTGTAAAATTATACATACTTAATCTCTTTCGAAAATAATGCCCTAAGATTTCGAATTGTTATGGCATTTGCATCAAGACTCATCTATAAGGCGGTATGTCCACTAAAGCTGTAGGTATAGACAAGCAAGTGTACTTCATAATAAAATAAAAGAAATCGCTTCTTCCTAGGCGATTGCACATCCTTATTGGTCGGTAGGTTTACCTATACACATCTTAGGTAGACATGCAGCCTAAGATTCGATGAAGATATTTCTTAAAAAATAATCCAATTTCATACAAACAGTTTCAACTTATAAAAAAGAAAGAATAAAATATGTGTTCATTTTGTAACTGAATGTAATTTGGCAACGTATACGAATGATGGAAGAATAAGTATAAATGCATACGATCGGCGATCGCGCGTCCAAGAACCAAAAATAACAGTCTGTAACCGTCGTATTACGAACAATATAAGACTTCATATCATAGGACATCTACAAAAAATACAAAAATCTTACAAGTTATGAAGGGGTGTGTGATAAACGCTTCGTTGAACCGCCCGTTTTGAAAGGCAGGTTTGCCAAACTCTGCTTATACATGGACTTTTGTCCAACTAGGTGCATTTTGTGGATAAATCATTCATCAGTTCATACACTAAAGACACCTCTTCTTAACTCGTATGATAAATCTTAACCATTTTGTATTTATTGATATTTGGAGGATTCATGATTTTGTTGAAAATTGTTGGTGTATTGATATTGTTAAAAATTAAATAGCTGCTCTATTGTGGCACCCAATTCAAATATGTATGATAAACTCGTATACAATCACTGGAATTTATGATGCAATGTTTTTTTTTTTATATAAAATAAATTTATCATAAAACGTCCCGTCCACTAGTCTAGTACGGAGCGCGCGCACAACACTCAACGATTTCATGAATTTCTTTGTTCAAAACTATAAGTTATATGCTTATACTAAAGCTAAACTCAATATTATCAACAAATGTTGTCTCTGTCGAGTTTTATTATTGCATTATTCGTGGTTTTCATTATTTGTAACATTATTAGTAACACCCATTAAAAAAATGTAATCAATATTAACATCTGTTTGTCAGAAGTTCTATATCGAATTTGGCTTTAGTATAGAATCTGATGCGTGCAGTGGCTCCGTCCAGCTAGTGGTCGCGTACCTTTATGTACGAACGTACAAAGATGACGAGTGTAATCTTAAAACAAACATACAACTTCAACAACACAGAGCCAATAGGCGTATGATTAACATCAACTTAAACACATTATCTTACTACTATTACATGTGACATCGTGGGAGTAACTGATTCTCGTGTCTGTATCAACTTATCTTAGTTTCGTTACAAAAATACAGATTCCTATATTAAAATAATTCTCAATAAGCTTAGCTTGCCGTCTGAGACTCACGATTACATGCCTCTTCTGGGCTTAATTACATTGTCGTTAATAGTCAAATTATATAGGCCGGTACCCACTGGCGCGACTATGCCTGCGCCAATTCGCGTCAGCCGCACTACAGAATATGGCAACACTTAACTAGCTGCTTTTTATATATTAAAATGCAATTATTCGACATAATCGCGCCAATCAGCTCGCCTGTGAGCTGTAAACGATACACGTCAACAGAAAACGTATCCGAGCAGTCTTCCATTAAATACGTAAACTATATCGTAAACGATTCGACGTCGACTCACTATCACTAACAGTGAATACTAAAAATAAAACATATACTTAAAATTTGATCATAATATAAACTTAATTCTAAATCATTAAAAAAAATTACGTCTACAATATTAATTCATGGGTTATATTTTTGTATCGATTACAAGTTAGGAACTATAACTACTACTGTACAGATTATAAAGAAAATAATGATTATGATTTCTCAATAGTAGCGAGTTAATACTTTCGTTATAATTATAAACTTATGATTGCAGACTTCTACATATTAGCCGTTATCGACCTTAACGTGAGGAACTAAATATGATTTTTGATCGAAAAGAAAATATGGCCATCCGCCGGCTGTCTCACAGCCCTGCGGTGGCATTTGTATTGCCGCTGGGGGTATATTGCATAATATAATATATACGATTACATATTAATTGCGTTTACAGGCAAAACTATTAAAGAAATATATCGTTAATAGTTATGTATACACATACAATATGTTAATTTTCTGCTAAAATATGTAGCTTACTCGTATCACTTGTTCGTGTGGTGTTGCCAAGTTTATATTTAGAATATTTTAAGTTTTATTATTATATCTAAGACACTACAATCTACTTTCTAATATTCACAGAGATTGATACAGTTAATAACATGGAAAAGGCGAATCAGCGTGTGCTCTGCTACACAACGACTAACTATTAAAAAAAAAACTTAAAAAAAATAAAAGAAATTGTTAATTAAAAAAGATAGACAGCCAATCAGATGCTAGTAGACACTTAGCACACGTCTCAAAAATATTTCACAAAATGGAAGTCAGTCTCTCGTTTACAAAAATCAGATCAATCGAGAGATTTCAAGTGAAAAATATGTTTTGAAATACTTTTGAGTTGTGTTGAATAGACAATATGTACAACATCGCACCAAGATATCCCTTTGCAGGTTTTAAAAAACATCATTGAAGGATGTCATACACGCGCCTTGAGTACGCCATTGACGCGTCAAAGGCACGATACAAAAGCAGCCGCTCTTACCGATAAAGTACGTGCAAAACCAGCCCCGCGAGCCATAAGCCCGTCATATTTGGACGTATATTCCTACGTTATACCACATTAATTACCAAGCCTAGGATTAGTCAAGCTTTCCATTGGCTGGTGATTGCTTATTATTATGTGTATTTTTGTTTTATTTTTCTCCCTGCTTGAGGGGTTAAACTGACACATGGGCCTTGACCAAGTGTGCCAGCTAGCAGCTATAGTCGGTATATAATGATGAAGAGCTTTGGAGGAATTTGCGTGTAAGACGACAGGTATTAATGATAACTGCTTTCTGCATGAGTGAGAAAGTGGATATGGGCATTTGAAGTGTTGAAGTTAATATGGAGGGTACTTGGGATGATACCTGTTGTGGAGCTATTATTGTAAAGTCGGCACACAACCGAATGATCCGTCTGGTGTTAGAAATTATAGTAGCCTTTAGGTGCTTGTAATACCAAAGGCATTGCTCGTACATTGCCACCCTGAAGGGGAATGGGCGCATTGTACGAAACGCAGCTAAAATAGCCACTTAACGCCGCTCTTCTGTATGAAGGCCGTCCTACCGCGGTGTCGAGCCAGCCCGTGCTAGTGATGCTTCCGTAGCATGACTACATGTTATTGTGACCAATTTGCCTTTGGTGAGAAATCTTTAAGGTGAAGGCGCCTGTCTAGCCCGCGAAATTCAAAATTTTCGAGTATTTCTATAGTTTATCCAAAATCTGAAAACATTTAAGACAACAATTTGTGATTTGCGACAAACGCAGTATGCAGTGCGTTTATTAATACATTTATTTTACTCTAAATATTATCACGGTGGACATGATCCTAGTTAATCACTAAATATATAAAAATTGCCTGATTATCTGGATAGCTGTCGTTCTTGAAATGTTTTAGAGTAAGTTGGATGTATTAATAAATGCACTGCACACGGTCTTTGTCGCGAATTACAAAATGTGCCTTTTATTATTGTCAGATTTTGAAAAAATTCTAAAAAACTTCAAAAAAATTGAACTTCGCGGGCTAGATGGGCGCTTAGCCTTAAGTAAAGATAGATACTGTAACATCTTTAAAAACCTTCATGGTGTGATGTTGCACAGATTACAAACGCTTAAAACAGTGAAGGCAACCTCGAAGTGCACATTATCATAAACATCGCGTATCTAAATTGTGTCACCGTTAAATTACTCAGTAAATATGCTGCCTCTATGTAGATATTCGCAAAATACACATCTATACATAAACGTTGTGTTTAACGGTGTACTGTGAGGTTTTTATAGCTTGATTTGTTTACATACTAAGGGAGTTTCCACGTGACGACACGAGGGCGACCACGATAGAAACTAGCAGAGTAGTCAGTTTTTTTTTTAAGAATGTAACTAATGTATCGCGTATTCCGATAAAATTGACATTTTATATCCGATCTATTGTGAAATCTCATAGTACACCGTAAAACAATAAAAAATTGTGACACGTAGGCCGGTTCAAGATTTATTAGTGCCGGTTTCACTGCTAATACAATGGAGTAAATTAATTTCGAAAATGATTATTCTGTTTCAAATATGATTTACCCCAAGTCATAAAAGGTCAAACGAAATGAGAACCAAATTTCAATTCACCCCATTTTACTGCTAAGGTAATGCCATACCATACCAGTAAAGTACCAGTAAGTTCACCATAGCAGTAAAATGGAGCTGAATAAAAAAAACAGCGAATAGAAACTGCACCAACAAATCAAGAACAGGGGTTATTATTATTATTTTTGTTCCGATAAGTAGGTATACAAGTCCTCTAATTGAGTATCACGTTTAAAAATATGTAAAGCTTATGGCATTATGATACAATTATTTTCATCACCAATCAAATAAATTATTCACCACCAATTCTAAATGCATTTTCGACAGTCACTTTGATTTTATTTTTTTAAAGTAGCACTTTATAGCAATGGCCTCATCATTGTGGTAGCATTACTGCTAGTCACACCGGAAGACGTATTGTTGAAATTTAAGTTTTATAACTGTCATTTTATAGTTGAATATGCGGTGGCATTCTGAAAAATCGGCATTCCCAGGCAGGTAAAGAGATTAATTCGGTTTAGTTTAGTCTTTATAATCGTCGGGTACATTGGCGACGCTTTTCCTCCTTCATATAATACCTATAGGAATATAATATTGTATTCATCTTTAGGTAATCTATGAAAAATTACTAAACCAGTGGGATAGTTATGTCCTCGGGTACATTATCAAACATCACCACATATAAAACTATTCCATCAACTGTTCAGTACCGAACATCGTTTGTAAATGCTACCACAATAATTTTACCCCACAGCTACTACCCCATATCGATATGAATAATCACTTGTTGCCATATTAAACCACATTTTTACCCGCAGTAAAAAATAAGAAAAAAAAACATTAAATTTGTATCTCGATTTCTTAATTAAAGCCGCGTCGAGTGCAGATTAATTATCATTATTAAAAAAAAACTGCAGGCATTGTCTATCGTCCAAATACAAAAAGGTTTTAAAACTAAAACCCCGACCGTGTAACATCGTGAGAATACATTTTCATAGTTAAAACTAATCGTAATCGATCTAATAGTTTATAGGATACGAAAGAACGTAGCTAGAACATAGATCAGCTAGGAACAGATGCACTTTGGATTAATATCATGTTCGGACAATAAATTAAACATTGTACGAATCCTTAAAATATTGCATCAGCTCTCAGACTAAGGGCCTATGCACACCACGTGTTTTAAACCGTCGACGCGCGTTTGTAGCGATACAGACGCGATACGCACGCGAGCCAGACGCAGCCTGTAGACCTTTGTAGGATAAAAGCGTGCCGTCGACGCGTGTTTCTAAAACGTGGTGTGCACAGGCCCTAAATCAGTCTTGCGTGCCTATGCATGCATACAGTGCTGACGTAACAAGATCCTGATACTCAAATTTGATACGTATCCAAAGTGAGACTGGCCTCAAATCATAATTAGTATATCTCAGACGAAAGGAATCATGTAAACGGAGCACGTAAAACTAGTGAGTGAAACTAGCAACAGTAATCCCAAATAACATCAATCCAGATTATTGTTTCGGCATATTGAAGGGAAGCTTCTATCCGGACGTTCGGGATGCTCGCCGCACGGCCACTCTATCCGTGCTAAGCGTCAGTAACGTTACACGATGACGTCAGAGCTGCGGCGTCCTAAGCTTATAAACCTTCGCTTCTTTCGGGCGTCCCTAGGCGGCACTGTTTTTTTTTATGTGATAAGTGTTACGATCCCGACCGCAAACTGCGATCAACATAACACAAATCTTAAAAAGAATGGGACTGATTATATATTTTATAATCGATGATATTCACTCGCTCGTTCTACGCGCTCTAAGTTATTCTTTTCGTCTGAGTAAGTTACCTAGTCGGGTGCATAATCAATCTGTCTTTCAAACCGCTCTAAGGAGCTCCGATTACTCACCGTATATATGGGGTAGATTAGATACGCTCTCATGTCTTATGTGTTCTCAACCGGCCTGATGGTGCAGTCCCCAACAGTGGTTATAGGCGTGATGGTGACCGAACTAGGGGTCGACGAGGTCACGGTACTAGTTTCGACAACTTGCTCGATTGTCTCATCCTTGTCGTCATTGTTTGCGGGTAGTTTGACGATTTGGCAGTCGCCGACGGTCATGATCTGCGTTTCCATGGCAACGGGGGGCACGTTGTCTTCGGTCTCGATGCGGGAGTCGTCGTCGTCTGACGAAGAGTCTGACACGTCGATGGTCCGGTCGTGGGAGGTCTCCGTGTTCATGCTCTGGTCTGGGTCCATGCTGCGGTCTGGGTCCATGTTCGTGACTCCGTAAGATGAGTAGGCGAGCGGGTTGTATATCATTTCAGTCAGGTAAGAGAAATCGCCGAATGGAAGGTTTGTCGCGTTGTAGTTCTCGTTGGGGCGTCCGGCTGGAAAAGTGTAATGGTAATTGGTTTTGTGACACGTTTTGAGCGTCATTTAGTGATATACCGACTACTGTTTAGTCCATAAAATGCTTATTTATATTAAGGCTGTGAGTAAGCTGTTCATATATAAGTTAATTAGACAAGTTATATTGATGTTAATCTATTCATGGTTGTATCAAGCGCATCCAAACAAACATTAAAGCTAACTATTAAATGCATGCCTAACTAATATTCCTTATTTAACGGTAACATCTGCCATATTATTCTCGTTTGCATAGATTATTTATGACAAAATCCTTAGTCATGTGTTATGTTAGCATAGGGAATTGGGATTCTATATATTAGATTCATAAATTAAATAAATAAAAAAATGCCACATTTAAGAAATCTATTTATTAGGTATATGTTTCAACCAAATTACCTCAGTGTTATTTGGCTATGAAGGCGTTTTTTAAAATACATTTTTTTAATAACTTTGTCTATACCTAATAAAAAATTTAGTTATTTAACAAAATTATTATAAAAAAATCAAAAAATTAATTAGCTCTTTTAAATTCCCACTCCAAGGGCCCTGGCACGGACCTCCCTTAATGAGAGGAATTCAGGCCATAATCCACTACGCTGTCGCATTGCGGGTTAGAGAAAAGTATAATGCTGTCAATAAAATCAACTGGTCAATTGTCCTTTGTTTAACATACTCACTACTTAATATTAGGTGCAGCTAGCCCACCACTATTCTACGTTATTATGTGTAATATCATCTCATAGTTAAATTCAAATATTTTTATTTCAAATAGGCCAGACTAACTGGCACTTCTAAAAAGTCAAGAGCTAGGTGCAGGTGCATGTTCCAAAACTAAATCCTATGGAGAAGAACATGCAAGAATTGTTACAACAACATGCAAATATTAACCACAAAAATATACTTTTCATTACTCATACTCTGAAAGTAGGTCTGAAGTTGCCTGAGAAGCGGGTTGAAAGTAATACTTTTCAGGCCCGGGAGTTTCGCTTTCAACTGACAGCTGTCAAATTATTAAAAAAAAAACTAGTTCCATTTTCACATTTCTATGGAACCATGTTCAAACTTTTTCTACAGTCACTCAATTACAGCACGATGTAAAATTGAAATAACATAAAGTTAAGTATTAATTCAAGAATATATATTTTTAAATGACTTAATTATAATTTAGTTTCAAGAATTTCTTTAAAATCACATAGAATTGGGCAAAATATTTAAAGATGAAAATGAAAAATAATGGCTAAATAATGAAGATGGCCGGCCAACGAAAAAAAAAAACAAAATAGGCGGCAATCCGATTTTTTTTTTCGAGTTGTAGAGTATTGTTTATACTTCCTTGTATTATTTCTTTAGCCAATTCCTGTTTTTATTTTTATTTTCCTTGTATTCGTAATGAAAAGCACAGTATTTACCTCGGGTGAAAGACTTATTTTGTCCCTCGAACTATTAGCGCCCTCGCTACGCTCGGGCGCCAAACCCCGTCTCGGGACAAAATAAGTAACTTTCACCACTCATGTAACAATGTACTATTTCAGTTCTACCGTGTTATACAAATACCGATTAGTACTGACATTAATCCCCAATTTGTTTTGTTTTAATGACAATTGTTTGGCATGCCGATGTATGTATGGTATACTAACAAATCTTGCTCAATTCGGCGGCTAGCCCGTACTGCATCGGTATTGTCATATCCAAACCTAAGGAGAGAGTGGCGGTTAGCGGAGCGACGAGCGAAACCTCGGTAGCGTTGAACCCTTTCTCTACCGAACGCGAAATTGCACAGTTGCAAAATTACCTTACATTTTAAAACAAACACAGTAAAGTACGATTCATATCGAGCGAAACCCATTTGAAAGCATTTTAATTGAATTGTCATACAGTTCCTATATCCATGGAGATGCACGTCGACGACGCCGTCGTCGGAAATATGAACTTAAAATTACTATGATAAATTTCAATTTCCTTTACCGCATTGTAAAAAGGCTCCGCTTGCTGTGAATCGTACATAAGGGTCTGTTTTGTATGAATTACCCCAGAAATTACACGCGTGCTGCCGTGATCTGTAGCTCTACAAGTTTATACGATCGCTAGAGTGCTATGCTACTTGCAACTTGCTCACTCGCACTTACATATCTTACGGCAAGTCTCTGCAAGTGCGAGTGAGCGCACATGATCACATGTTTATTGCCGAGCCTGCATCGAGTTACAAGTCTATTATTATCGCTATTGTCTACGTAAATTGTGATTATATGCCATCCCAATTTTACGTAGACGCTACCGACTAGCGACCGTAAATTTCAGTGTAGAAGTTGATTTTATGTTGACTGATTTGTGAAATTCTTCTTTAAAAATTCTTACCATATTTTCGTCATTGATAAGTTATGTATTTGCTATACGAGCATGCAAGATAGCTGTAATAAATATAAGCCCGGATGGTGGAAACGCGAATGATCCCAAGCGAGAGAACAGGTCCAACGCGATGAAGCACAATGCAGGCAAATGTGTGGACATACTTGAATCATATCTTGCTTTCAAATGAGCACAATTACTCAATTAACTTACTCAACTTTTTTAAGTCCTTATTTTCTACTACTAAAGCGTATTCACTCAGATCCACGGCATACTTTGGTTATAATAGCCTAATTTACCTAAGGACTATAGGTTACAAAGTCCATTTCGCAGCAATACTAAACTGCATAGCTTGTGCAAGGAGAATGTATTGCGTTACCTTGGTCCAAGCGAATACCGCTCTGATAATGGCACGCCTTTGAAGCCAGATGTTAAATATGTCCACACACTAATAATTGCACACGAAATCACAAAACAATACGAAATTCAACAAAACGCACATACTCATGTAAAAAATGAAAACAAAAATCACGAAGACAATACGATTATTGATATTATTCATACTGAAAATATTCCTCTGACTCATAGCTAGTTGAGCGGAGTGTTTGTTGTCGAAAGAACTTGTTCTCGAAAGAACTCTCATACCATTGTCATAAGGTTACTTTGTTATTCATTGATATAAAGGGTGGACAGTAAAAAACTTTGTGCGCAACAGTGTTCGTTGAATTTTGACGTAATTTAAATTTTAAAACAATGCCACTACACAAAAAGTTATCGTCCACTATCCAAATGTCTTACGAAATGTAAGGTCCATTTGCCAAATATGGATATTGCTATTATTAAACCATATTCCGCAATATTGTTTTCTTATATTTACGCGAATACTACACATTGAAATAAAACTATTTTACGGATTTTATCGCGTTTATTAACTTTATGTTCCCGACGTTTCGGTTGCTTTACAGCAGCCATGGTCACGGGGGGGACTGAGGTGTTAGATGTCCTGATGTCATAGTTAGTAACTGGGTACCCTCATATTTAGTTGTTATTTGCGGTCCGATCCACGCAGAAAGTGCTTACAGTGTCTCCCCCGTGACCATGGCTGCTGTAAAGCAACCGAAACGTCGGGAACATAAAGTTAATAAACGCGATAAAATCCGTAAAATAGTTTTATTTCAACATATTCCCCAATATTATGTCTTAACAAACTTCGCTGCGATATAAACGAAAATTGTTTGAATTTATTTTTAGTAGAACTTTCGATATACTACGACTCGATCAAAAGACAATCAGCAAACCTATAGATGCATTACCCATCTCGGAGTTTAGGTTTAGGTCTATGAAACATTAACGCCGATTTATGTTGTTGCCTCTACTTTTTAACAGCATTATAGAGACAACATAAATATGTATAAATGTTTCGTCAACGCGAGCATGGTGTTGTAACAACGGACTCGCTCACACGCATTAATACACACAGCCCGTATAACATTTTCGATTTCGAGTCTAATAGTGATCTTGGAAATGCCATTCCTATGTCATACCGGTACAAAATGTGATATCAATAGCGCACTCAAGATCGCTGTTAGGCTTGAGATTGATTCACTCAAGCACCATGTCAAGAGAAAACTGTTACAAAAATGGTAGACATACCTTGGCATCGATAGGGGTAGTTCTTGGGCGGGCGGCCGCGCTTCCGCTTGAGCAGCAGCTGCTGGGCGGCCGGCGCCACCGCCAGCCCGCCCGCCCCCGCGCCGCCGCCCAGCACCGTGCCGCCCGTCAGCACGCACCCCTCCATGTCTGGGGAGGGGAATATAACAATATTTGATGACCGCTTGGCGCAGCGGTTCGAGCGCTGGCTCGGCTCGCTGCACCGGGTGGTTGCGGGTTCGATTCCCGCCGGAGCAAATGTTTTTTTCGTAATTTGCCCTGGTCTGGGTGTCACCGGGATCGCCCCTGCCATGACGCCTGTAGACTGGGTAGAAGTAAACTGCATTTAACACCTACATTTCCCTGATGGTATTGGAGTACCAATTTAATCGATGCGCAGCGAGGAAGTTTCCTCACGATGGCTTCACGATTGCTGATAATCTTAGTTGGAAATGAGACTTATACTCAGGGACAGGTCCGAATCATGGCCCGCAAATAATATGAGACTTTCGAACTGTTCTTCAAGGTTCCTAAAGTTCGACTACTTGGAATGTAGCTGACCAAAATGTCATGTAACTCACCAAGGGAGGTCTTGGGCGGGCGGCCCCGCTTCTTCTTGATCTTGGGCGTGAGCGGCAGGGGCGTCTTCCTCGGGCGGCCGCGCCCCCGCCGCGGCGGGTCCAGCAGGCTCTCCACCAGCAGCTCGTTGCGCACCGGCTCTAGTGTGGAGTTCAAAACCACAGGCCCTGATGTTAGATAATAGACCATTCTAGATAACGGGTTATACAGGGCGACTTTGACCGACAAAAAAAAATACAAAAACAAAAATAAAAAAAACTGAAAGCCAATTGGTGAAGCACGCGTCTTGCGGGCACCAGGTCCTGGTTTCAAACCCAGGCTCACACCTCTGAGTTTTTCTAAATCTATGTGCGAATAATTATTTCTATATGTAATGATCATTACGGTGGAGGAAAAACATCGTGAGGAAACCCGCTGTCCTAGAAAATCTAACCCATTTTCGGAAGACGTGACATCCGCCATCCTGCACTGGGCCAGAGTGGTGGATTACAGCCCGAATCCGCCCCGTAGTGAGGGGAGGCCCGTGCCCAGGAGTGGAACGTCAAAAAAGGCTCAATGATGTTACTTGGACGGTAACAGCCAATTGGGGATCTATTACAGAGTACATCCGAGTGAAGAACAATGTTTCATTGAGTTCAGCTGTTGGCCTCTAGTCACAACGATAGTTTCAAGGCGTTTGTGGTAAGGGTCCCCACTGAAAGGCTGAACTTTCATGCAGGAAGACTACTGGCCGAAGGGTGTGGTATTCCGGCGCTTCCGAGGAGATTGCCGCTGGCACCACCAATAGTTTAGTGTTATAGTGTTAGTTTTATTAACTAGCTGTGCCCGCGACTTAGTCCGCGTGGAATTTAACTTAACAAAAAATGATCGTCATTTTTCTTTTTGTGAGTCGATGTTTCGTGTTTTATATACCTATCGCAAAAGCCCGCTCGCGCGTTCTGAGCCCCGCACGACAGGCAGCATTTGTTTTTTTTTTTTTTTTTTGATTTTCCAATTTAAAAGGAGCGTAAGTTACTGCTTATAACATTAACTATCTGCCAGGGAAATTCCCTTCAAAATCAGTCCAGCCGTTTCGGATTACCCGAAACAAACACACAGACAAAAAAATATTTAAATCCCACTTTTGTTATAGGTACCGTACGCACTTACATGTGAATTTAGTGAATAGGTGTTATTTTGATATTTCAAACAGACACTCCAACTTTATTTATTTGTATAGATATGTATGATAGTATATAAGGTATATATATATATCTATGGGCCTAAGATGCCTGATTATAAACAAATAAATAAATAAGTTACCTGCGGCGCGCGGCGGCAGCATGACGTCGCCGCTGGGCGTGAAGACAAGGTGTCCCGACTCGCGGTGCGTGGTCCGCACCATGCCCGACATCACCTCCGAGTTGGTCTCGCGCTTGCTGCTGCCCGTCTCGTTCGCCATGTCAACTGTCGGGTCCTCCTGCGGGAACGAGGACAGAAGATCCATTACAAATCAATGTAGAAATCTGCTATTAAATAAAGGGATAATTCACAAATACTAATAACGATACAGGCTAATTGGATATAGATCCAACCACCAATACTTCTGCAAACTGAAACCAACCTACAACCACTTGAACTGGGGTTCAAAATCAAACTCAATTTGTTTTTTCATTCATGTAAGCCAACAAAGGACTTATGAATAGTCAGAATCTACCACCGGTTCGGAATGCTGCTTCCACTGAGAAGATCCGCCAAGATACTCAATGGTTACTCTTTTCAATGAATAAAATATGGTGTACATTCTCAGGAACAGCAACATCTATGTGGAGGACTTCAATTAAATATAGGTTTAATTTAAAAATACGACTAAACCTTCTTCGATTAAACGACTTGCATCTTTATTATCAATAATTGTCTTACAATTACTTTACGCTTATAAAAATATGTTTTAAGTAATAGTTAGTTTCTAGTAGTTAAGATTATCTAGATTTTCTAAAACAAGCATGTCCTCACGATGATTTTCTTCACAGTAAGCAAGTGATAATCGTATAGAAATTATAGCGAGCCAGAGTTTGAACCCAGGACCTTGTGCCCGCAAGACGCGTGCTTAACCAATCGGCAATTACTACTATCAGAATATATTAACTCTCTAGTATCTACATCAGACACATTTGACTCTGTATTTTTACAAAATAAAAAAAACAAAGTTTGATGAGTTATTACTCAATGTTAAGAGAGTATTCTTAAATTATATTGTCTTCTGTATCAGCGCACAATACTATTTTCTATCTCAAACAATATCTGCAAAATGTTTGGATAAGAGCTGACCTTTTCGCATATCTTGGTGTGCACGCGCAGCTTGTCGGAGCGCGCGAAGGAGCGGCCGCAGCCGCCGCACGTGAACGGGCGCTCGCCGGTGTGCGTCAGCTTGTGCCGGCTCAGGTGCGACGAGCGCTGGAACCTGCAGAGATATATCAAACTTTGATCATCACATCACTGTCCACATCACAGATATAGATTTACATAGATAACGCAAATGCATGTACTTCGCGTGTACGAAACCCCGACCAAGCGTCGAGGTTGGTCGCCGCTAACTTACAGTCCACGCGACTGCAGATATAAACAATATGAGTATGAGCGAGAGAATCGTAGCGGGCGGAGGGGCATCGGCGGCATCGGTGTCTTTGAATCGTTTTGGATTTCCCGTCACTAATGACGTCACAGTAGGTGTAAAAAATTCGGCACGCTTGGTTTCAATACAAATCGTGATACTTGCGTTTTCTATGTAAATCTATATCTGTGGTCAACATTCTGCATAAATCTATCAATACGTTTGAAGATGGCTGACTTCATTACGTATGTTCGTTTCTGAGCACTAACATTCAGAATATCACGCATAATTTTATCAAGGGTCGGAGAGATCGCGGATAGTCTTTGATGTGTCTGTACACGACACATCAAAATACTGGTCCCGCCACACACTCCCACCACTGTAACTCCTGTAAACCAGGATCGACAATGGTGACCAATAAAGACGTTGCGGGGTGACCCTCGACGAGGCCCGGGAAAAGTTAAATTGTCTTGAAATCAATCGAAAAAAGAAATAATAGGAGTTGGAAGAAAAAACTACACCCCTCCAGTGCAAAGCGGGAAATGGCTAGATTGTCTCCAGACACGACCCATCAATCAAATATAATAAACTAGCTGTTGCCGCCGGCTAGAAGTAGCATAAGTCTCTCCTTATAACGTCAGATATCTGCCAGTGAGAGTCCCGTCGAAATCGGCCCGGCCGTTTCGGAGATTATCGGAGGTATACAGAGTGGCGCGCGCCGCAGCTGTGTTTAACGCTTAGTTCCTACGCTTTATACGCTTCGCTTCTTTCGGGCGTCCCTAGACGGCACTATTTTTTTATTTATTTAAGAATCTGAGAATTCTCGTAAGTATCATAAGAGCAACCATTGGCAGTAAGGTACAGGGTATTGGTAGGTTATTACCTAAGATCGCACACATCGCAGACGTGCGGGCGGCCCTCCTGCGTGTCGTTGGCGGCGGAGTCCGACACGGACCCGCTGGAGTCCGTCTCCTCGTCGTCTTCCCCGGGCTTGCAGTGTTTCTCTGGAGGATATACAGATAATATAAATATTAATAAAAAAGTTGGTCGTCATCTGACGCCCGGTAGATATGCAACATGTTTAGTGTATAGCATAGCCCACACAAAGGAGTTGAGAGAGCTGGCGTAGAGGTGGCATGATGGCATGAGAGGGCGTCATGCCGTATGGCGTGACGGCATGAGGGCGTCATGCCGTATGGCGTGACGGTATGAGGGTGTCATGCCGTTTGGCGTGACGGCAGGAGGGCGTCATGCCGCATGACGTGACGGAAACCTGCCCATTAAATGTTTCACTCCCGGACACGAGCTTCTCCACAATGCGAGGGGAGATTCGAACCAGAATCCACCATCTTAGCCCAGAGGCGCTTTACGGTGAAGGAAAACATCGTGAAGAAACCTGCTTGTGTTAAAAAAAAATACGAATTTTCGAAAGACATGTGAATTTACCGTGAATTAACCCAACCCGCACTGATGGATTCTATTGATTGGTCAATTCTCGGCTCAACCTTGAACGGACCAATCAAAATTCACCGTCTTCCCCAATACCCCGCTACTCCCCGCCTTCCCCGATACTCTGGCGATTGCATTCTCATACAACAGTAGACATGAACAGTGTCATGTGTTGTTGGTCTGCGATTGTTGGACATAGGAGCCGAAATTGACGTCCACTTTCTTGGGAACGTGTGATTGAAAATACCAATCGTAGACGTAAGAAGCACTTGAATCGCGCGGCTTACCATCGGAATCGTCCTCGTTGTTGGTGGGTTTCTGCAGCACGGCCAGCTGCACCACTTTGATTCCGCCCAGCTTGGAGTCGGGGTCCGACTTCACTGTGGTCTCGATGTAGTGTGGACCTGTCGGGTGAGAGTCTACTAAGAAAGCTTCACTACATAGTATAAAACTAGCTGAGCCCGCGACTTCACCCGCGTGGAATTTAACTTAACAAAAAAGCCCGCTCCCGCGTCCGCGACCGCGTTCTGAGCCCGCGCGACAGGACCCATTTTTTTAATATTGTTTTTCTAAAATAAAAGTAGCCTAAGTTACTGCTTATAACATCAGCTATCTACCAGAGAAAGTCCCGTCAAAATCGGTCCAGCCGTTTCGGAGATACTCTTTGATTTCATGTGATTTTATTTTTTTACACGGAACCCTAATTATTTATCCAAAATTAAAGTAGCCTAAGTTACTTCTAAAAACATCAGCTATCTGCCAGTGAAAGTCCCGTCAAAATCCGTCCAGCCGTTTCGGATATTACCCGGAACAAACACAGAGACAGACGTGCAAGCAATGTCTTTGGTATTCTAAGCATCTATAGGCTCCGGTAACTGCTTAACATTAGGCTGGTCGTAGGCTTGTTTACCGGCTATGTTATACTTATACATATTATAATTACAAAAAAAAACTTATTCTAAGATATGTAACCAAACCAGTAACATTAACCAAATTAATTTATAAACATTATAAACAAGTCATTTTTGATAACGCTAACGAAACGTTCACGCCATTATTATAATCTATACAAATAAATAAAATTGGAGTGTCTGTTTGTAATATCAAAATAACACATTTTCACTAAATGCATATGAAAGTACATACGATACCTATAGCAAAAAGGTGAATTAAAAAATTTTTGTCTGTCTGTCTGTCTGTCTGTCTGTCTGTCTGTCTGTCTGTCTGTGTGTTTGTTCCGGGTAATCTCCGAAACGGCTGGACCGATTTCGACGGGACTTTCACTAGCAGATAGCTGATTTTATAGCGGGTAACTTAGGCTACTTTAATTTTAAAAAAACAATTAGGGTTCCGCGTAAAAAAATAAAAACACTTGAAAACAAAGAGTATCTCCGAAACGGCTGGACCGATTTTGACGGGACTTTCACTGTTAGATAGCTGATGTTATAAGCAGTAACTGAGGCTACTTTTATTTTAGAAAAATAAAATTAAAAAAATGGGTCCTGTCGCGCGAGCTCAGAACGCGGGACCGTGCTTTATTGTTAAGTTAAATTCCACGCGGGCGAAGTCGCGGGCTCAGCTAGTTTATATAATAAATAAATAAATATGGCCAGACTGACACACCGACTGTATGGTCCCAAACTAAGTAACGCTTGTACTAGGGGTACCCTACAATGGACTGGGGGCGATTCCAGTGACACCCAGCGTAGGGAAAATTACGAAAAGGCCATTCACGAATTTACCCCAGGGGAAATCGAACCCGCAACCACCATGTGCAGTGAGCCGAGCGGCCTACGCTCGAACACCAAGCATCATCAATATTCGTTATATATTCCTCTATAATTAAATTAAGAAGAAACAAAGACGCAAAAGTATTTGCTGATGTCGGTAACTCCGGTTTTAATTGCAAACCCGTCGGTGAAGATTTCGGAAATGGCCTTTTCATAATTTGCCCAAGTCTGGGTGACACTGGGATCGCCCCCAGTCCATTGTACGGTACCCATAGTACAAGCGTTGCTTAATTTGGGACCGTACAGTTGGTGTGTCAGTCTGGCGATATTATTATATGTTACTAGCTGTGCCCCGCGACTCCGTCCGCGTGGAATGTGGACCACCCTTAACATTTAGGGGTATGAAAAATAGATAGTAGCCGATTCTCAGACCTACTGAATATGCATATAAAATTTCATAAAAATCGGTGAAGCCCTTTCGGAGGTGTAGGGTACCTAACTAACATTGTGACACGAGAATTTTATATACAAGATGACGTATTACGTGCAAGAAAAGAGTTTTATTACTGAATAAGATGCTTATCAAGCACTTACACGTGTTATTATAATAAAACGTTCGCGCCTGACATCGCGTAATTATTTTTTTCAACCGTGTTAACTAGACCGCAGATGTAATTTCCATAGGAAATTAATCAAACAGAACTTTGTTCGAGTCATCATAATTTAAGGCAAAAACCCCTTTGTTTGTCTCGGTTGTTTCACACGGATTGTACGTCTTTTTTTGTCTATGTATTTTTTCAAACGTGTATATTATAATAACATCCGAGACGTCTGGTGTTACATTGTGATTTGTGATAAAAAAAAACATAGGTACCGGATTCTGTGATACAATTTTTGTTTTGTGCAACTTACAATAAGATTATTGAACTTTTGAATACCTAGTTCTATTAGTTTGCTTTTGCATTTATTTAAATATATACTTTATAGTTAATTTATTGAGATTTAATTTAGTATGATCGTCAAATAAATTGTATGTCTTGCCAACAGAATTCTGATCAATGACGTCATTAAAAAATAATAAGAGACATGACGCAAGAACAGTAATAAAATCTATCAATTGTTTCAATTAAGATTTGGTGACGCATCAACAGAAAAATATTATACTCGGTACCTGTGACAATCGTTTTTTATTTCCTACAAAGAATTCATTACAATTTGTAATACAGTTCAAGGAACAATGACAATTTGGACCGGATGGTTTTATATTACGCCTTAAAACCTTCAATGCTTTACTTATCCCTGTTTACCAAGGTATATTAGGTAGCACGGGAATCCCTAAAACGTCATTTTAGGTATATGTACGTCACGTTCACGTATACATTGCCTTTGAACACTGCCTACGCATGTTTGAACGTTAAAACATTCGTTGACAGATTACTCAGCGAGTCTGATGGTCCATTCATGAGTAATGGCCTCAAGGCTGGTTGAAAACCAACGGACAATATTGTTTAACCAAAAAATAAATAAAAAGAGTTTTTAAATAATTAATAACGTGCATATTTAACGAATATAAGATACAGGTTTTTTTATTGAAACAAGAGGAAAACGATTTTCTCTCAGGGAAGCGGTCAACATAATGCACGAATGAACAAGTAGTGTTACGATCAATAATAATGAAGCGAGTATGTATAATATACTTTATACAATTTGTGAAGTTTAAACAAATAAACACAGCACAATGGCGTCGTCCGGAATGATTGTGCAAAACCGTTGTGAAAGGAAATTATACTAAATTATTGTCTTGCGAGCGCGGATCGCGAAGCGCGCCATTGTGGAGTTTCTTGTATCCGCTAATGGTTTCATTTTGATATAAACCTTTTATTTCACTCCATCCATGCGACTTTGTTCGCGAGGCTTTTGGAGGTTTTGGAAAACTCCCGCCCCACACAGCCAGACAGAGCAATAGAAAACAAAATGCAGTTAGATGACAGTGCCATTCAGATTACCAAAATGTCCTGTATTGTATAAAATGATAATGAAAGTTTACTTCCATCTATTTGAAGCACTGTATATGGTGGATCAAAAGGATGTGCTATTGAGATATGGATGTAGTTTAAAAAAAAAGTATACTCTCTTTGATTCATCTTGTATAGATATTATAAGCAAGTTTTAATTTAACAATGCCGTTCCAAAGCAGATTATTAAATTAGGTATAATTTAGTGTAGGTATTTACAATGTTCAGGATATAAGAGCAGAATATAATGTTTGGAATATGAGATAAACAGATATATTTGATTATCTTATGTAGCTATAAAAATCTATAATAAATAATTAAGTACGACGTCGGACTGGTTATTTTAATGAAACCAAATTAAAATATATATCGATAATCAAACGAGATCAATCAACCGATAGATAATTTGAAACTTGATATAATACTTAAGTTAGCATAATAAGGACAACAGATAAAAATATAAATCTGTTTTTAATTGAACGCGAATATTTAATAATTCTGTATCGAACGCGACATTTACAATGGTATCGTTTCTTTTCTAAAGCTTTTTTTTAAATTCCACAGAAGACGAGGATTTAATTTCACAGGTTAAAATTCCGGGTTGACAAAAAAAACACGCGCTTTTACATTTTAAATGCCAACATAAAAGAAATCGAGTGACTAAGGGCGGTGGTATGTTCTTATACCTATAAACAAGTTTATGGCTCTACAAAAATGCGAATATAATTTTGGGCCCCACCTTATAAGATATCTAAATTACATAATAATAATATTCATAAATATAATAAATATCGCCAGACGAACACACCAACTGTATTGTCCCAAACTAGGCATGGCTTATACTATGGGTACCGTACAATGGACTGGGAGCGATCCCAGTGACACTCAGACAAGAGCAAATTACGAAAAGACCATTTCCGAAATTTACCCTGACAGGAATCTAACCCACAACCACTCGATGCAGTGAGCCGAGCGGCCTACGGTCGAACCACTGCGCCAAGGGGTCGTCAAATATTTAAATCTCTATCTATATAAAAATGAATTGCTGTTCGTTAGTCTCCATAAAACTCGAGAACGGCTGGACCGATTTGGCAAATTTTGGTCTTGAATTATTTGTGGAAGTCCAGAGAAGGTTTAAAAGGTGAATAAATATGAAAGTCCACGCCGACGATGTCGCGGGCACAGCTAGTTTTTCATATAAAGAAGTCGGCAAATAATCGTGCGTCCCGCCTGATGTTAGACGGTTAGATGCTTGTAATACAAAAGGCATTGTTCGCACATGACCTAAAGGGGATAGTGACGGAGGGAGGGGAAGGAATTGGGGACTTGGGCTTCTAGCTATCCCACTCATACTGCGAGACGCAGATATAATACCTACTTTACGCCGCTTCTGTGAGAGGGTACTACTACCCCAATCGAGCCAACCCGTATAGTAATATAATAATAATATATTATTATTAATTACGGTGAAGGAAAACATCGTGAGGAAACGTGCATGGTCTTAGAAGATCTAACCAATTTTCGAAAGACATGTGAAATCCGCCAACCCGCACTGGACCAGCGTGGTGGATTAAGGCCTGAATCCCCCTCATGTTGAGGGGAGGCCCGTGCCCAGGAGTGGGACGTCAAAATTTATTTATTATTTTTATTATTATTATAAATGCGAATGTTTTTGAGTGTGGATGTATGTTTGTTACTCCTTCACGCAAAAACTACTGAACGGATTTGGATGAAATTTGGAACACAGATAATTTATAACCTGGATGAACACATAAAATACTTTACTTAAACTACGCGGACGAAGTCGCGGGCAGCAACTAGTAAAACTATATTTCTGTTATCTAAATATATATAACTCAAAGGTGACTGACATAGTGATCTATCAGCGCACAGCCCAAACCACTGGACGGATCGGGCTGAAATTTGGCATGCAGGTAGATGATATGACGTAGGCATCCGCTAAGAAAGATTTTTGATTAATTCTACCCCCAATGGGATAAAATAGGGGATGAAAGTTTGTATGAAACTTTGTCAATTAAATTCCACGCGGACGAAGTCGCGGGCACAGCTAGTTTAAATATATACTTAAAATATTATTTGAAACAAAGAATAAAATTATAATGTTGATAAAAACCAGCATTTCTCATTATAGCAGGTGGCATGTGTTGCACTATAATTATGTTTTGATTACACGGACGTGGAATGAATAAACATTATATTATAAATCGTATTGTTATTCGTCGCATTATAAGTATGGTATTTTACAACATTGACATTTTGCTAAAATAATAAGTACGATCACTAATTGATTATATTAATTTAATAACAAAAAGGAAAAATATTTGATGACACCAATGAGTCCAATTTTAAACGAAATAATATATAATTAGACATTAAAAAATATTATTTTAACGGATAATTGACTTTAAAAAATAGTTACTACTGCTTTTGTTATGTTGGACCAATTTACATTTACTAACTTAAAAGGATATGTAATTAAAGAACATCATTAAATTTTACGTTTTTTTTACCATACTTATGGGTAAGATACATTTAATATTAATACCTAAAAATAAAAATAAAAAAGGAAAATATCCCGGCGAGCAAAAAATGATCGAAATTCAAGTTTGGATTTTTTAATAACTTTAAAGACGCTCATGAATATTTATGAGGATAAGCTGTAGAGACGATTTTTTATTATTTTATGAAATACAATATATTTATTCATGTATATTATAAAACTTTTATTTAGGGTTCCATCATCTTATATGATTGTGTTCCATTCCATCATCCACAGGATAGTCCTATAATGTCCTTTATAGTGATAGATTTTGTATATATTGTTATTCTCAAAATCAAATTTTAAATGACACCGTTATATAGACTCAGTATTAAGTGTTTACAATAAACTGTGCTGGGTAATTTTTATAAAAAATATAATGAGTTGAAACAAGATATTTTTTTGATAAATACCTAATATTATATTATTTTTCATTTCAAAAAACCAGCATCGATTGCATCATAAATATTGAAACCCGTACACCGGGAGTCACGTTTTAGTATATTTTTAAAAATTTAAAGTGAAGGGAAATATATATCATGATTTTTATTACGACGTCGTTTGGTAGACTTTAAGCCCGCATTTGGACGTCGTGACATTCAAAATAGATTTATATGGTACCTACAAATAAAATAACGTAGGTTATTCAAACAAAAAAATGTCTTATATTTAATTAACAATATTTTTTATTAGTTACATGGGTAAATTATTATTTCTGCGAAATACCAATTAAGTGAATTATATTAGTTTTTCAAGAATAAGCATGGGTCACTGGTACTTTGTGTAAAGGCCGGAAAAAATTGGAGAACATACTCAGTAATGCACTGATTCCAGCAGTGTGTCATGTAACATAATTACATGTCTTAAAACAAGCACCTCACGACATGACTTTTCTTCAGTTTGCAGACTTTTCCATTATTATTTGAGTACATTGTGGTGGCTTAATATAAAGACTGGATATACGAGTGAGTAACCGTACTTGTTTTTTGTTTAAAAATCTGACGCAGATGGTATTCAAGGTCCAAAAAGCACGTAGCATTTTATGATTGCCAATAAAAAAATACGAATATATTAAAAAATATACATCAAACAGCCTATAAAATATTGTAATGTTAAATACCTGTAAGATTATAAAAAAATTGATCTAGAAATAATATAAAAAAACTCTTGTGCGTTTGCAAAAATGTTATCAGCTTAATCGTTTTTCGTTGTTTTATGAATAAGAATTTTATGTTAATTGTCAGACTATTTTGCTCAAGAGTCTACCTAGATACTCTTCTAGTTTTTTTAAAGGAACATGATATTCCAAGAGACTTTTAGTGCTTAATTAATACCATCGAAAACTTACATTTTGACTAATTGGAAAATAAAATTCATTACCAAAAAAATCAATTGCTGTTTACAGGAATAATAATAAATATTATTTGCACACAACCGTAGGAATAACAATAAATAAAGCTGGCAAATATGGCCGTCCTCCTACGTGGGTTTAAAACGCTGAGATAATGCAACTGGATGGCATTAAAGAAAATTTGTAAGCACTAGCGACCCGCCCCGGCTTCGCACGGGTATTTTTTATCAGTGTTTCTCTACTATATTATGCATGTATTATACATATAAATGTTCGTCTTGAATCACTCTATCTATTTAAAAACCCGCATAAAAATCCGTTGCGTAGTTTTAAAGATCTAAGTATACATAGGGACAGACAGCGGGAAACGACTTTGTTTTATACTATGTAGTGATGTTACCCGCGCGGCGGGGGTTCAATTACCTTTAATAACTTCTGTACACAAATTATGTTTTTAATAAGACTCCTCGCGGTTGCCCGCTGTATTGATCGGCCACCTCTGGCTCGGTCGGAAATAGCGTTCTAGAAATTTTTACTTCCAAAGTTTTTAGGAAACATTTTTTTTGGTTAAAGTGATCACTATTTATTACTATACCGAACTGAAAACTAAATATGAGGCGGAATCATTTAAATATTGCAGCATTGAAATACTTGTACTGTACATAACCAAATTATTTATCTTTAAAAACAAATAAAAATATACTTTGTGTGTTTGTCACTGAACTCCTCTTAAACGGCTGGACCGATTTTGATGCAATTTTCTGGGTGTGTTTGAGTCGTGTCCCTTGACGGTTTAAGTTGACAATTGTTACCGGTTGGTGGCGCTGTACTCAGGATCCAGGTAGGGCAGGACAACTAACTACCTACTGAGTATAACTGTAAATTGTACGAGGCATGCCTTTTAAGTTCTGTCGTTTCCATAATTCCCGGCAATTTTGAATTTGGAACTGTTCTATATTCGAATGTGTTTAAATTTCGAATCTCAAAACAGTTGAATGTATTAGGATTCATGTTATTGTTTAGTCACAGCGTCGATTAGAATCTGTCAGGTTACGTACGAAAATGAATCTTTCTAAGGAAAATGTTCGTGCAATAATTTTCTACAACTTTAGAAGAGGCCTGACACGGCGTCAGTGTTTTGAAGAGCTAATATCTGTGTTCAGGGATGAAGCCCCATGTCTGCGGACTGTCGAACGCTGGTATTTAGAATTCCAGCGTGGACATACTAGTGTTAGTGACAAATCTCGCGAAGGTCGCCCAAAATCTGCATTCACTGAAGATAACATCATTGGAGTGAGACAACTAATTCTCGAAGATCGTCATGTGACGTATCGAGAGATAGAGGCTCTATTAGGCATCTCAGGGACAACCATTCAGAAGATCTTGCATGAAGCGCTTGGTGTAAGAAAGCTAGTTTGCCGTTGGATACCGCATCTGCTTTCCGACGATCACAAGGCGGCCCGCGTCAGATGGTGTAAGAAAACTCTGCAAAGGTTCAACCGAGGAGAGTCAAATCATCAGTGGTGACGAATCTTGAATCTATGCCTACGATCCTGATTCCAAACAACAATCTACAATCTGGGTCTTTCAAGACGAGCCAAAGCCGACTAAAGTTGTTCGTTCTCGAAGCACTTCAAAGAAGATGGTGGCCACGTTCGTTAGAAAAACCGGCCATGTTGCGACTATTGCACTTGATGATCGTAGAACGGTTAACGCAGAGTGGTATACCACAGTTTGTTTACCACAAGTCATCGCCGAACTTCGAAAATCTAACTCAAAGCGACGCATCATCCTGCACCACGACAATGCAAGTTCACACAGCGCTCGTCAAACGATTGAGTATTTGAAGCAGGAAAAAGTAGAAATTCTTGACCATCCTCCATACAGTCCTGACCTAAGCCCTAACGATTTTTTTACATTTCCTAAAATTAAGAAAAGTCTTCGTGGTCAAAGGTTCCAGTCCAGTGAAGTAGCAGTCGACGCTTTCAAGTCAGCCATTTTGAACACCCCCACTTTAGAGTGGAATAAATGTTATAATAACTGGTTTGAGCGAATGGAAAAGTGTATTAAGCTACGTGGTGAATACTTTGAAAAACAATAAAAAGTACTATAAGGTTCTAGTTGTGTTTTTTTCTTCAAACGACAAAACTTAAAAGGCATCCCTCGTAGCTATGTTTGAACACTCACCTGGCGATGTGACTTTGGTGGAGCGTTCTTCAGTCTTGCTGTCCTCTGAGAAACGTACTGTCATCGTTTTCTTCTTGATCCTCAGTTTGTCGTCTTCGGGCGACAGGATGGAGCTCCGTTTCTTGGGGCGTTCCTCTTCAGACTCGCGTTTCTCCACTGTCGTAGTACTGGCTAGTGGTTGTGCTGTAATACACCCACAGATATAGATTTACATAGATAACGCAAACAAAATATTAATAAAAAGATAACAAAACTTCGCGTGTACGAAACCCCGACCAAGCGGGTATGGGTTGTATCGGTTGGCTCGACCAGGACAGTACGTAGTACGTACTACTATTACTAAAGGCGTTAAGTAGCCTTTTTTTTAAGTGATTATGCTCTATATGAGCACAATCTGCCGCTTCTCCTCCAACATGGTGGTCGGAGACCTTTTTATTAAGCTTAGTTATTTATTGGTTTTCCTTATTTTTATAATAAGATTCAGTTTTCTTTGTACCAATTTTAGGTAAGTTGTATTATATATCTATTATTTGCATTATTATATTATTATAATATCTTCTAAGCATTGCCATCCATTATAGCTGCCTTTGGTACGATGGGTGATAGAACCGGAGGACCAAAGGATCCCTTCCTCTCCCTCTATCCGACTCCTCTTCAGGCCAGCAACGTGCGAGAAATGTCTTTGGCATTGCAAGCACCTATCTGTATATCTGGGTAACGTCAGGCGTGTAGGCGTTTGATTGCCGACAGAGTTACATAAAATATATATATATAGTACTAGCTGTGCCCCCCGACTTCGTCCGCGTAGTATTTAACATCACAAAAATTTCGGGATTATCGGGATAAAAAGTAGCCTTTATGTTAATCCCGGTTGTAAACTATCTGTACACAAAAACAAAAAGGCCAATTCCGACATTTTCCCCGGCCGGAATCGAACCCGCATCCACCATGTGCCGTGAGCCGAGCGGCTTTAAAATAAGATATTAAACGGTTGCAATTAAAAAATCAACCAAGTAGAATAAAGTTCATCTCCAAAATGCCTATATAAATAATTATCATCCAATGAAATGTTGGTAAAAGAATACTTCCTGGAAACATAAGTCGAATAATAATCATAATATCGAATTACCAGAAACCGATTTTACCATTTTTATACAGGGTATTCCAAAAGTCCGGAATAATACTTGGTGGTTTGGATGGGTATCGGGCAAAGAATTTCATGGTACAATTTTTTTTATTGAAATTATAACATTTTAGTATAATACAAAATACAGGCCAATTTAAAAAAGTATATGTACTCGTATGCAAAATGTGTATAATATTTTTATTAATTATTTCTGGCTGCTACGTAAATTCAGTTAACACTATTATCTAAAGCATTAGAACAACTAGTTCATGAGACTACTAAGGCCGCAACGAAAGTTGTGAGAAATATTTAAAGGTCCGTAACATAGAAAATATGATACTAATGTCAAATCTGTCTTCACTAAACATTCACATATCAGCTACCATAATGTACATGTACCTACCTTAATTATTATTTCGGACTTTTGGAAACACTCTGTAGAAAACACATACTTAATTAATAACAGACAGTAACTTCCTGAATATCCATTACATACAGTAGTTGTATATAAACTATAATCAAAGTTATGAAACTACGAAAATTCGTTGTTAAATAAGCCGAATACATAGGCGTATCTAGTTTCATTACAATGCGAGTATGTTTGAATATTTAATTAAACTGTACGCCGACGTGCGGTTGTTAAAATACCAGCATATGTACCTAAATAAATAGTGACTATTCAAGAAATTCTACGAAAATAAGCCACGTGTCCAGTAAAACAAACTTCCAATACAGATCGCCAAATATAAATATATACTATCAATTGCCAGCGGCTTAGCCTGTATGGTACCGCAATAAAATAAAAGTAGCCTTAGTTACTCTTTATAAAGTCCAGTGAAAGTCCCGTCAAACTCGGTCCAGCCGTTTCGAAGATTAGCCGGTCCCAACATAGACAGACTTTTTTTATATAAATACCGTTCATCTTTAAATATGAATTAAGTAAACACCTGTTATTTCGACATTACAAACAGACACTTCAATTATATTTATTTGTATAGAAATCCTTTAACCATTCATACAAACGCTACAATTGGATACAAACTCACCCTGATCATGTTCCGTCTGAATGCTGGCGACGACCCTGTCGCCCCCGCTCCCGCCCCCGCCTCCGCGCGACGCGTGCATCGCCTCTTCCATCTCCCTGGCCGCAGCCGCCAGGATGTTGTTCACCGCCGTGTGAGTGCCCGGAGGATCCTCGCGCCGCCGCCGCCGTATTTCCTCGGCACGCATCATCGACTGTTGGTACATGTGTATCTATGAACCAAAATATTGATTCAACAACACTCCTAGATAACCTATCAAATCTTAATACTGATTACCTACTTGTTGAATTATGTAAATTACAACGCTTTAATCGGGGTGATATTCTACTGGGTGAAACAAAAAGGGTATGCTATTTTTTTCAAAACTTAACTTTGTAATTCTTAAACTATCACTTTGGAGGAAACTTGAAAAACAAAAGGTGTCATAGGAATACAGCTGTTGACATTATTTCACAATTCTACAAAACCTTTAGTACTTCAACTGTCCCACAAAGCCCATAGTTTTAGATTTACAAAGTAAAGTTGCAAAACATTTGTATACCCTTTTGTTTCACCTAGTATAACGGGGTGATATCTATAACTCTTTCAATGATCCTCACCCCTGAGCGCCCTCTGCTCCAAGTGTAGCAATATTTCGGAATCCGATCGGTAACTTTTTTTACAAGAATCGATACTACAAACAGATAGGCTTTGACATAATCGATCTATGAAACCCTATTATCGTTGACGTGTTACTAAACGTAGCAAATTAACAACGAATGGCCGCGCGTCTTATACCCACCCGTAGGGGAACCGGCACTTGGAGCATTCAAATCTTATACACCGACGTAGGTGATACTCTAGGGGTTAAGGGTGTTTAATGGTAGGAGACACGTGGGGTGTGTTTAAGTGGACGAAATCGTCACGCTTGAAGAGCGTTATACGCAACTTTGTAACATCCACTGTGAAAAAGTTTTCTAAAAATGAACTAGATGGCGTAAGTGAGTTATTTAAGTGATTGGATAGTGTGACATTGAAAAACTTAAAATGTAGAGAACTTTGTTCATGACGGGAGTCCCCTGACAGTATAATTTCGTTTATTTTTTAAATTTTAATCATGTGTTTGGACTACGCTCTACTCCTGCGACCTACT
Source organism: Notodonta ziczac (assembly GCA_918843915.1). Lineage (NCBI taxonomy): Eukaryota > Metazoa > Arthropoda > Insecta > Lepidoptera > Notodontidae > Notodonta > Notodonta ziczac. The sequence continues at coordinate 1,994,662 of OU974053.1, forward strand.
TGTTTTTTCCCGATAAATTTTGTTATTAAAAAACCTAAATGCATGCGTGCAACAGAGACAAGTGTCTATTAAGTATATAATAATTCAAAATGTATAATTATTATTATTGATAATCGAATTGAATAGTTATCAATGGACTTTGAAATATCAACATTCACAATGTAATTATTATTATCATTTGTGATAAATAAACAAAATACTAGTACTTCAGTCATTTTTCAATGTAATCAAATGAAAAATAATATCCATCACATTCTAGACATATAGATAGATACGTGACAAAGACTTATCATACAATTATTATTATATATTTTTATTTTTACAGCTTAAGTTATCACGGTACAATATTTATCTTGAATTTTTATACAATTGTTTTAATAATATCAATTTCGATAGCGAGCATTGAATTAATGAAATACCTGTGGCAAAATGGTCTGCATAATCTTTGAAAAAATATAATGTAAAACATGCAGGAAACTAAAAATTAAAATTAACTTTTTTTCTAAACCAATATGATTCACAATAGTGGATGTAATATGTATTAAATAACTGCAAAAAATACACCATTTTACATAAAACAACTAGCTCTTCCTCGCAGCTTCGTTTGCATATTTTCTGTATATTAACAAAAAGCCACCTAACAGGTCTACTTATGGGTAAGAACAATCCAGGTGACCACCAATTACAACAAAAAAATCATCAAGTCAAGGAAGAAAAGAATGACCACTACTGGAATTTTATACCTTTTTTGTCAAAACATAACTTTGTAATTGTAAAACTATCAGCTTTGGAGGAAACTTGAAAAACAAAAGGTGTTACAGGGATACATCTGTTGACAGATTTCATAAGTTTACAAAACCTTTAGTACTTCAACTGTCCCACAAAGCTGATAGTTTTAAATTTACAAGGTAAAGTTGCAAAAAAGTGGTATACTCTTTCTGTTTCACCTAGTATAAAGAAGATAAAAACATTTTCCCGCAATTAGGAAACTATAATCAGTTTATATATTCTAGCACTTCTAAAGAGGCTCTTCAATTTAAAACAATTATAAATATCAAGTTGAAATCAAAACCCACAAGTTTCTTTAAAGATAAGAATTATAAAAGTACTAGCTGACCCGACAGACATTGTCCTGTCTTAACTTTGAATAATGAATTGGAATTGTTCCGCTTAACTTGGTCAATTTTTTCTCCTTCTCCTAACAATAAACACAACAAAAAAAGAATTAGCGAAAACGTTCCAGCCTTTCACGCGTTATACGATGACCAAGGAAATAGAGATTCATCCTACATATTTATAATATTAATAAATGTGAAAGTTTGTGAGTGTGGATGTATGTATGTATGTTTGTTACTCCTTCACGCAAAAACTACTGAACAGATTTGGATGAAATTTGGAACACACATAGTTTATAACCGGGATTAACATATAGGATACTTTTTATCCCGATAATCCCGAAATTTTTGTTACGTTAAATACTACGCGGACGAAGTCGGAGGGCTCAGCTAGTTTTTATATAATACTAGCGACCCGCCCCGGCTTTGCACGGCTTTCTCTACTATTTGCAAATTTAATTAGAATGTATTATACATTAATAAACCTTCCTCTCGAATCAATCTATCTATTAAAAAAACCGCATCCAAATCCGTTTCTTAGTTTTAAAGATCTAAGCATACATAGGGACATACAGACAGCGGGAAGCGACTTTGTTTTATACTATGTATTGATATAGATAAGTAATAACCCAAATTAAGTTTATTTCTGGAAATTGCACACCTGGATATACTATAATACCTTATACATATTATAAGTAATATAAATAATTTAATACTCGTATTGTCGCATGAAATAGCAAAATTACTAATAACACTAGAATGTATATTGTACGTTATACAACGTCTTCTTGCAATGACTCCGCGGTAAAATAATATATGACTAACATTTCTTGATATTACTATAGCATGTTAATTTAATTTCTAAATTGTATATCATCGCGCACGTCATGTATGGAGGTCTTAATTAAAGTAGCAAAGTGGTCGTAATGGATGTACATAGTAACAAGGAGTGCGGAAAAAAACTTGGAAAATATAGAATAAATATATCTCAAGAATATTTATAAAAATCGACAAATAAATATAATTTAAAAATCGGTTTATCCGAAGTGAATGACATTACAGAAAATAAGCGGACGATTTTTTCTCGACCATGCAAAATCATCCACTAATACGACGGAAGCCATTTAAAAAAAAAAAGTTAGTTGAATTTAAATTTTTTTGCCGCGATAACACAGGTCGCTGTCACATTGCCATTTTTAAATTTAAAGGATGAATGTGTGTGTGTGTAATTTATTTTTAATTTAGCCAGTAAGAACTTTTTTGTAGTTGCGTCAGATGTTGCACGCAAGGCACCTAATTATTACTTTACATTAAACATTGATACCTTTAGAATTAGTGTACAGGTACACGGAATATTTTAAGTGTAAATAAAAATATTATTAACCAATTAAACCTGGGGGGAAATACCAAAGCTATGACTTATTTAAATAAAGTGCTGATTGATATGACTCAGTAGGTTCGTACCTCGAAAAAAGTTACGTCATAATGTTTATTTAATGATAAATTATCTGATTAACAATAGCCGCTTTTGTATTGACGTAATGGGTTTTACTTTAAAATATTATGTACATAATACATTAATCCTTACTTGTAATTTTGAACATCCATATTGAATACACTAAAACTAGGTAAGTTAAATAATGACTAGTATATTTAGTGCAATTAACCGGGTGTAGCAGCAGCAGTTTCAAAGTTGACTTTCTAAAGAAGACCTAACTGAGAATAGAACAAGTAGCAATTTATAATAAATACTTATATTATCAAATACATTTTCAATTTAATTTCAAAAATATTTTTAAATATTTTTAATTTAAATAATTTTTATTATATACATTAGGTAATATATTATACATCATATTATTGTAAACCGCCCGCAAAACAATTATTATAAAAACTATATACTGAGAAAATATCTTAGATAAGTAAAACTAATAAAAATATGTTATTTTTAACCTTCCTCCTTGGGCATGCATCCATTCGACTTTATTTTTTCAAGATAATGGCTATCAAGAGTATGGAAAATATTTTTGTTTTATATACCAATTAGCAACAAAACAATTAACAATGCCATGAGAAAATATTTCATACGGAAAACTGAAAGCTAATGTAATAAAATTCGAATTATTTTTTAAGAACTTGGTAACTACTTACATGCTTTCTCTAAAGTTATTTGATTATCTTGCAAGACTAATTAAATTGTCATTTTGTATAAATTAAAAATAAAAGATAATAGAGCACCTTTATTTAGATTACAGCTAAGCTAAATGTATTTTATGCAGATCTCTTTTAATCAACCGACTTCAAAAAGGAGGAGGTTCATGTGTATTTTTTTTAACAATAAAATTATAAGTTTACCCCCATTACTAATTATAATTACTACTACTACTCGAGAACATGTCATAACACTCAGTTTTAATCTTTTACTTTTCGGCTTTGTTAAAATTTGAATACAAATGTCATTAATAAAAGAATTATAATTTTAAAATGAAACTGTTATTTTATGTAAATTGCCATGTACATCAGTCAAACACAAAAGAAAACTCAATCAATTTGGTGGGCCTGGATGGTCGCATTTATGTATTGTATTGTTATTAATTGTGCTTGTTATTGCTATTTGTTAAAATAGCAAAATATATAAATAAATTCGGCGTATTTCCATAGAATAGGACCTATCAAAATGATAAATTTATTTGGGAAATAATGTTTATCCAAGGATTGTAAAACCGGCCCCTAAAGTTTGGTTACATCAGTGGAAGCAGCACATATGTTAGTTATTTTAACAATAAATTTTCACCTCACTGTCCACCGACACCTAAATTAATTAATATAAGAAGAAGAAAACCTGAGTGTGTCTGACAATTTTATTTCTGTTAGTCCCATTATTTTACTCTCCGTGGGTAGACAGGTGCTGCACTATGTAAATATTGGTGATCAGCCAAAATTAAAATATTTTTATCAAATAAATTGGTAAGAAACATAGCAGTATCAAGGGAACAGAATTATAGTCAAGTGTATATAAAAAAAGAAAAACCATTAACACAATACATAGCTAAAACTGGGTTGACTTGACGCAGTCCGGATGCAATTAAAAAAGTAATTGATAAAAAAATCACCTGTACCTATTTATAATCAACAAAAATTACACTTAATATACTTAACTTTCCTCAGGAGAGAGACTCAAATATAGGATAGTAAAAAAATACCCACATGACCAGTTTTTATATGTACACACCTACTTACATAGCTATATGTATATTTTCCTTAACTAAGCAAACCTGTGAGCGTACAGAATGGAAGAGGAATCAGAGATACATTGCAATATTTTTATTTAGACCTCATATTTTGAATCCTATGCTCCTTGACCTCTGTCTACAGAAAATTCCTATTTTGCTAACTAGACTAAAATCCCTGACTTGCCTCCCTATTGCTAAAGCTGGTTGTACTATGTAGGTACAAATAAGTATACAAGAGTTTGAGAACTCACCTGTTTTAACCTCTCAACGTCGGTGACCCTCGCTTGTGAATACGTGGGCTGTGAAGACACGGATGTCTGCGAGTATGTGGGGTACTCCAGGTTGACGTTCAGCATCTGAGCGGCATTGTCCCTCGCCTCGTAAGCCAGCCCCCGGATCTCCAGCTCTGACGCCGTGTGCATGAGTGACTGAAGGTCCATCTCTTGGACATCCACCGACCCCTTATACATAAACTCCACAAGGAGGTTGATCTCCGAGAACGGTATCCCTTTCAGAATCACGATGGGGTGTTGACATGGGTTGTCCCTGTTCAAAACAAAACACTCTTATCAACTATCTAGTGTAATTTAAATAATGAACTATCTCATTATTTATTAACCAGCCATATTTTTTTTCTGTTATCACCTGATAATATTGTTATATTCGACTTGTATGACATTTATGTAACACTGGCTATGTACATAATTGTATAGTCAATGAAAAAATTACTCAATAAAATGCTAGAGCATAATGCAAAGTATACTTCACTCTGTCTGTATACATTACATGGTATTATAAATAACTTCACTAGAAAAAATAATGATGTCATAATGACCAAATGGAACAGATTTAAAACTCGAGTGTAATAAATATTTAATTTTGTAAATGGAAACGTACTGGCAATCGATTTTTGAATGAAGAATAAAGGTACTCACTTGAATATCTGTTCGAAATACGGGCTGCACGCCGAGAGCACGAGCTTGTGCGCCTTGAGGGTCCCATCGCGGCAGGAGAGCGTCACGTCCGCGAGCGCGGACGACGAGTAGATGGTCGTGAACAGCTGGCTCAGGTTCTGCAGGTGGTTGTTCCACTTCAAGTGGAACGTCTTGTCGCTCACCAGCCCCTGCATCTGCACCACCACACACACTCTCGATCACAGAACACACCACTCCACCGTTGATGAATAATCGACAGAAAACCGACTCTGCTGCGACCGCTACATAAAATTATAATTATTACAACTTATTTTTAGAACGATGCCCGTAAAAAACACTATACGTACGCGGTATGACAGTGTAATATACTGTAGGTACGCGCCGCGGACGGAATTTAGAGCTATAAAATTGTATTTATATTTTATTCGGCTAAACGAATTTTCGTCCAAAATCATACCGGCGATACTTCCTTACCTCGAATATCGCTTAACCGACTTCCCGATTTTTCACAAATAACACCGAAACATTTCACAAAATTAATACAATAATTATGTTACACAGAAAGCCGTGTCGTAAAAAACAGAGTGGGGCACGCCGTGGCCCCCTCCTTGCCCCGGCCCCCTCGCACACAATCAATATACGGAATATGAGAGCGCGGCGCGCCCCCTCTCGCCCCCCGCATGCTTTATTATACCGTAATTAATATACAACTTTATATATTGTATTATAGTCTAGCGGCATACCAACTATGTACGTATGGGTTTATTTTATAGCTACTAATAATAAGTACGTGTAGGTACTACTTAATTATTGCATATCCGCGTGTGCGTATAGAAGAAATACAGGTAGGTAAGTCTAAGTCTATGATGCACATAGTGTACATACGTACCTATTCCTACCTGCCGTGTTCTTTTTACTCTAACTTTCAAAATGTGCGTAGTTATTTCATAATTATTACGAAAGTATTTTCATATAATAATATTAATTTTGTAATGATTTCAACCCACGTTGGGCCCCTTCCTTTAAATAAATTAGATATAGGTAGGAAGTATGGTAGGTTAGGTGGGTATACATTGTTTGATTGTGTTGTAGTTAGGGTTGCCACCTTTTTCTAGTATAAATAATATATTCGTTTCAAGCTTAGATTCATGAATTATACTACAGTATATACATAGAAAATAATATACTATTATAAGTAGTTTGACTAGTGGCTTTCCTGATTGACAATAGCTATTGTGAGCTAAGGTTATGTATGTCATGCGTCACCTGATCGTAGAATTGGCCACACCTTAGCGACCATATTATAATGAAACGGTCAACTTATACTTCTTATGAAAAACACAAAAGTACCTACCCGAATATAAGTATAAGTATCGCCAGACGAATACACCAACTGTATGGTCCCAAACTAAGCAACGCTTGTACCTACTATGGGTACCGTACAATGAACTGGGGGCTATCCCAGAGACACCCAGAGCAGGAAAATTACGAAAAGGGTCATTTCCGAATATAATAGTCTATTGTGTAATATAGTTCAGGTGGCAACCCTAGTTGTAGTTAGAACGGTTGAACTGTATGTGTGCGTGAGTTTAAAGTACTTTACTTCATCTCTTTCACGTCGTCGTAACATACACCTTCACTCACACAAACACAAAAGGGAGAATAGGCTGGGATTCGGTTGTTTGTTTTGTTTTTATTTAAATACCATCTGTAGGTACATCTACCTATTATACCTTCATCGGCATGGTATTTATCATACTGCATGAAATTGTGAAATAGATAACGCAATAGCAGGCTGCAGGGTAGCAGGCTAGCAAGCTTGTTGCATTTATTATACCTACCTAACTACTTAAATAGGTTTTTTAACGTGTACGTAAGTAGACTAACGAACTTAACTACCTACCATATACTTAGTTACTACTATGTACGTATTTGACTACGTAAGTAACTACTGTATAATAATCTCTGAACTTCCTATTCTTTGCTTTATACTTATAGGTAAGTATTGTAAGTAGGTACCTACCCTAGAGAAAGCACAGTTGCTACTTTACAATCCAAAAATAATAAAAGTTATTTGTTCGCTTCTATTAGAAGTCTGTCGCTTACAGGTATTACTTACTTATATTTTGTTTAGGTAATAAATAAATTAATGTATAAAATATTTATTAACCTTCTATGAGACGTGTAGATAAACTACTAGATACCTTATTATACCTACATTATTTTAACGAATTAAATGTAATTATATAGGTAAAAAGACCAAGAAAAAAATCGCATGTATATAGCAGGGCACGGTAAATGAGGCAACACTCTAAGGCACCCACACAATATCAATCTCAAAAACATACTGATCAAATATAGATCACTGGATTGTTCAATCCTGATTTTCGTATTAACACTTCTCGCTATGGCAGTCTTAAATTTAAGCAAAAATGTTAAACAGCGGTTACGTACGGTAGGAAGGCAGGGTTAATTTTATACCCATTTATTTCTTTCTTAATTAACTAATCTACTTCGAGATGAACCTCTTGAATGAAAATGTGTTATTCCATCAATATATTTCATACACCAACAAACTGGATCGCAACCAAGAGCGCAATCATTCGTTTTCCTCACGTGTGTCGGCTGCCTAATTTAATGTTAGTATGTCGGTATAATAATATGATTTGGGTATAATAAAATGTTCATGTCACTTACAAGGTGGTCCTAAGATTTGAGAATGCTCATACTATGTATTTTTAATGTTTTTATTTGTTGGCTTCATACATAAAACAATAAATCTTATACATTAATTTGATCAGTAATACTATCGAGAATATTCCTTACTAAAGAATGCAGACCATCACAGACCCAGGCAATATTGCAATTTTCGAGTTTACTTGGACTTTACCAAGAATTTTATATTTGGAGTTTACCCACCCTAGCATTAGTTGCCAGTACAAAAATACTGAATGACAGTCATTCACTTATGCATTATCCCATCTGTCAGATTACCTGACTGACTTCTATCCATCATTTGAATTTTCATTCATTGCAAATCTCTTTGGAGTTGTATGCGTGTCGGTGATTTGACTTGATAGCTAAAAGAAAACACAATTCTAGCGTGAAGAATATTATCAAGTACCCATTCAAGATTTGAAGGGAATTGCACCGAGATTTAGTTTACCATTCAAGCTAAGACTACTACTAAGCTAGAATGGAAAAATCTCCGACTTTGGTTATCAACAGTCCTAAGTTGAAATACACAGATGATTATATCTATTCCGATTATGAATATGAAGAAACGCTTGTAACTAAGAACGGCGATGAGATAGTGGTGAGTAAATTATGTTTTTTTTATTTACTTTCGCCGGTTCTGGGAAATAATGACGTGAGTACATCGTAGCAACTATCGATCGGTCGGTGTTGTATGTTCCAGAAAAATTTTGCATTTTGCCGTTTAGATTCTCATTGAAAATTCACACGGCAATGTGTATTTAAGCATGTTATGAGATTCCAATTGGGATTTAATTCATAACTTGCAACAATTGACACATTTTTTTATAAAAACATAAGCATAAAACTAACCTCTAATTTGAAATACGTATAGATTTGCTATAGTTAAAAATGTTTTGTTACTATAAATACACATTTCTAGCGTTACCCTAGCTAGAGTTATCTATTACACCTATTTGTAATTAAACCAGTTTCCACTGATAGTTACTGTAAATAAATAGTAGTGATGCGAACTGGTGGCAAAAAACCGGTGAAAAAAACGGTTTTCTTAAAACTTTCCGGTACATATCGGAATTTAACCGAATAAAAGTATGCTTAGTACTGGTTTACTAAAATCTAGTAATTTTAGCTACTTCAATGAAAATGTTATATTAATTCAAATTTAATGTTTATTTGAATCTTAGGTGTGTATTCAAACACCTAGCACATTAAAATTCTTATTATATAATTAACAGGTTTATAGAACTGATTAGTGCTAAAATGCTTTTATGAATACGACTTTTTGACAATCTTCCTATAAGGAGTTTATCGAACACTATCTGTTTCATAACTTTTTATGAATAAGACTGTTAGTGTTTATAATGATGGGGGAATTCCCATAAAAATGTGAAGACATTCAAATATGAGTTCCTTGAGAAAATAATTCTAAGTAAAACCTTTCTGCTATCAATCGGCCGTTGCAAACTACTAAGCAATGTTCAAAATGTGTTTCTTTAACCAGGCTAGCCCGTACTCGAAATCCTTATGCATCCGAACGGGGCGCCGTGTGGGGAGAGTGGGGGTGATGCTGGTGGGATGGGGCGGCAACAACGGGTCCACCTTCACCGCAGCAGTCCTGGCTAACAAACACCAACTGTCGTGGAACACCAGGCATGGGACACAGGATTCCAACTGGTAAGACACTTGTAGTATTAACCTTACGTTTTCACGGTCGAAACATTCCTACAAAACATATAGCTGTCGATTTTTTTTGGAAATATATAATAGAGTAGGCATGGATATGACATGACTGCTACTTTAAATTAATTTTCGTAACGTGATCGTAATCGTAACGTAATCTTATTTCACCTGTGATTTTATTCACAGTGAAGTTTTACTAGAACACTACGGCCGTGTTAATATATCCATCTCAAGTCTAGGGCCTAGATAAATAGACGTTACTAAGCCGAGGCTTAGCCAAAGTAAGTGCTTAGCCGCGTCAGTTCACATAAATAGACAGTACTTAGCACGTTACTTTCGACGAAAGCCAACCTAATACTTAGCCAATGCTTTCCTTAGCTATAGTATAGATTTTCAATGACTTAGCAAGTGCTTAGTACGAGTTTGACACATCAAAAACACGATTCGCTGTCGCGCGGTAAAATTAAAAACGAATTATGGACTTTTGATTCGAAGATATAGTTGTTTTGTTGAAGAAATCGAAAATTTATCTACGGATATCGATTAACCAATGTTTAATCCACTGACTATTCCACATATTCCAAGGTTTACAAAGTAAAAATATTAGATAGTAGCAAGTTGGCCTAAAAGCGCTTACGACAGCCGAATATTTCTAAATTCAAGAGTTCATTTCAAACTAGTGACCAGATAATTAGACGGCATAGGTTTTTGGTGATAGTGATTGGTGATAGAGATTAGATATAGTGACTTGTTGGTGATAGTGGTTAAATAAAAAAATATCTCAATCAGCTTTATTTTATTTTATAAAATATAAATTTTTTGTGTAATTTCTTCTTTATATTATTATAAACATCCTGGATTTTTGCTGTAATTCCCTGTGTACGTATTCTTCAGCTATTCATGGCCAGGCTGCTCCTTATACTGGTGCCCGATGCCCCATCGGTCTTTTTATTTTCAATAACAGCAGTGTGCTGCTGTGTGAGGCTTATGAGGACACAGCTCACGAACTCCATGCAGGGTTTCTTTCTTCCTTCCATTTCTCTGATGTACGTTTTGTTTGCCCGGGTCGAATTTAAAGTTATCGTCGTCGGTGACCAGATTGATTACAAAGCGGAGTTGCGTTTGTCCAGTGATTAAAGCCAGCTCGTCGAATATGATCAATCAAAATTAACATCCAAAACAGAAGATAATATTATTATAAACTCACGCACTAATAAGTAACAAATAATAAAAACGATAGGTTAGAAATCCAGACAACATCAAACGTCAACCAAAGAGAATACAATTGATGTCAACGTCCAATGTCTAATAAAGATCAAACTGGATGCGTTCAATTTAAATAATTCACTTTTATTATTACTAGCCCAATGCACTTTTTAAATATGATGTCACGGCAAATATATACATATCTAATGATATAATCCTACTTAAGCTTTAATTGTGCCGAATAGGACATTAAATTAGCTAAAAAAAAATGGTATGCAATAATTTATGAATTTAGTGAATTGTGAACGCTTCTGAACCATTCAATCGTAGTCTCGTACTCAGGCTTAGCTCGTACTTGGCTAAGCATAGTCGATAGAAACGTTTATTTATGACACTTTTGGGTACTTGGCTTAGCCAAGTCAAAGTAGTGCTTTGCGAAGTTATACTTTTGACTAATGCTTAGCAACGTCTATTTATCTGGGCCTAGGAGTGGTCTTGAGTACGCGTTTGGCATGTCATTTTGTTAGGATGACATTTCCAAGGTCGCTCTCAGACTTGAAATCGAATTATTAATACGGGCTCTAAACCTATTAAGTCACTTGTTAACATAAAAACTGGAACGGTACCTACCAAACCATTTGCGATTTTGTTGCAATTATTTTTACCAGTCTCTGCCTATGTCAGTAGCAGGTGCTACGTATGAAATCTTATATGATATGATTTGTCACACGTACCTGTGAAATTTTCCATTACTAAAATAGAGACATGTTTTATGTGTACAGAATTTGTTCAGCGCAAGCTTAGTGCTACGATTCCAACAGTGAAGTAATCACTATCAGTACGTAGTATAATATAAAACAAAGTCGCTTCCCGCTGTCTGTCCCTATGCATGCTTATTTCTTTAAAAGTACGCAAAGGGTTTAGAAGCGTTTATTTTAATAGATAAAGTGACTCAACAGGAAGGTTTACATGTATAATGCATGCATAATATAGTAGAGAAACACTTTAGTATCAGCATTGCACCCGTGCGAAGACGGAGCGGATCGCTAGTTTTCAAAATTAAATATAAATATATCGCCACACCAACAGACACACCGACAGACACACCAACTGTACGGTCCCAAACTAAGCAAAACTTGTACTATGGGTACCGTACAATGGACTGGGGGCGATCCCAGTGACACCCAGACCAGGGTAAATTACGAAAAGGCCATTTCCGAAATTTGCCCCGGCGGGAATCGAACCCACGACCACCATGTGCAGAGAGCCGAGCGGCCTACGCTCCAACAACTGCGCCGAGCGGTCGTCAGAAATAAATTTAAAGTTGGCAAAAAAGTTCCGAAAGTAAAGATTCCGAAACTGTTTCCGTGATCAATTCAAATGATTTAATACCTATACCCTCGCTGGTTACTAGATCTGACTACCAAACATTGTCTCTAGGTTTGGGTCTATCACGCAAGCGTCAACAGTCCGCCTGGGTATAGACGAGAAAGGTAACGATGTTTACGTGCCCATGTGCAACCTGCTGCCGATGGTACACCCCGACGACCTGGGTAAGTCACTCCTCACCCCCTAACCCCACCATTAGTCTCTCTTCTTCTTAGTCGGGCACTCTTGTCAGAGTGGTCGTGGTTGCGCTGACGAGGTATATGGTGGAAGGTTTGGTGAGGCCTTAGCATTTCCGAGGGTGGCTCTCCAGGCGATGTGCTTCCAATTCTGACGATTAGAGGCGTCACGAGTACACTGGACCATGGTGGACTCGGTAGCCTTTGTCATGACATCTATCCAGCGGGTTGGTACTCGACCACGTGCTCTCTTGCCTTCCACCTGGCCCTGAACTACCAGTCTCTCCATCGAGTTCTCATTTCTAGAGATGTGACCAAAGAACTTTAGTATTCGTAGCTGCACAGTAGATGATAGTCTGACTTTAATACAAAGCTCTTTGAGGATGGATACATTGGTGCGAAATGCGGTCCACGGGATCTTTAGGATGCGTCTCCAGCACCACATCTCTAATGCGTCGATTTTGCGGCGATCCTGCAGTCTCAGGGACCAAGTTTCGGCCCCATAGAGAAAGATTGGAAACACAAGGCATTTCATCAATCTGACTTTGGTCTTCTTGGTAATTCTCCTGTCCTTCCAAATCTTTCCCAGCCGTTCTACTGCAGATCTGGTGATGGCGCACCGTCGTCTGATCTCGTCGCCACAATAGTAGGGTCTATTAAACTAAGTGGTTGGTAGTAGGACGATTTAACTACTGGACGCGCGATCTTGCCTTTCTCCGTATACCCTGTTAGCCAAGCACCGAGAAACATTAACCTTGTTCGTTGTTACGCCGCCTACTTTAGCATGAAGAGGTCTGATACGTTATAGACAGTGACAGTACTCCATGCTAGAGTAGTGCAACAATAGTCCTCCCCCGCGAAGGTTGGTTGAGATTGTTTTCATACTTTATCGAGTACTTTGGCGTCCTGTAGTTAAAACGTCCTAGGGTTGGTAATTTGGGTACACAGACTGAAAACACTCTTTACCATGGTTGCGAAAGGGACTATTCATTCATAATTTAAACATCTTCAGTGTGACATAATGACAATGTTTTTTATTAACTTAGCCTGACTCTTTAATCAGAGGTTTTCAAACTTTTCTGAACCTCTGTCACGTTCACACTATCGCATATTAATATTTATAATTGGGAGCTGCAACACCCCCATTATTTAGGAACATCATTTAGTTGGGAACCATTGCAGTACTAATTAATCGACAAAAATATCCAGAAATAGAGCATGTTAACAACTGACAATGACACTTTCCTATGAATTAGAACCTTATTTGTATAAAAGTTGAAATTAGCATTATCTGTGGGCACTGAAGTACAGTTATAAAAAAAATCGTATGAAGGTTCCTAGGTCGTTAAATCAAACTTCAATCAACGAACGTCTAAGACATGGTATCTCTTCTAATCCCCATATTTGTGTTAGTTATCGACGGGTGGGACATAAGTCCGCTCAACCTGGCCGAGTCCATGGTCCGCGCCAAGGTGATCGACTACGATCTCCAACAGAAGGTCAAGAAGGAAATGTCTGCGATGAAGCCACGGCCGGCCATCTACGATCCCGACTTTATCGCTGCCAACCAGGTATGTGAAGTGCCTGCTGCCGACTACGCCTAACCGACGTGTTAAAATAGTTATTTGTTATACAAGAGTACAAAGTTGCTTTTTAACCGCGTGCTTAATTTTGATGACCGAGTAAGCGAAGGATTCTAAAATCATTCAAAAACTAGAATCCTGAGCGTTAGCGAGGCAATCAAAAGAGCACGAGGTGAAAAATCTTTGCACTCGAGTACACGTAACTTATCATCCCATCTCAGCGAGGAAAGTACTAAATGATTAACACCAAGAAGGTTCCGAGTCTGAGTTTTTAATAAATTAAAAAAGGTTATATGATAAATTCGGCACCATGGAGGTAGAAGTAAATAGGTTTAATGATGTTTTGAATTCACAAACGATGTTCGAAATTCAATTTACTGTTATCCTCTAGCGGATATAAACGGTTTTTGGGCTCAGATATCGAAGAACAAAAATACTCTTTCCGAGATAAATGATGTATACCTACCTATCTCGAAAACTATTGGAGACACATTTTTTTAAAATTTTCAAATAAGTATTCGGCGAGCTAAATGTTAAAAAGGAAATTATTATGTTCCTCTCTTTTCCAATATCTTTGAATTTATATAATATTTTTGCAGTAAGATATCGTAACTATGTCCAAAAATAACGCTACTTGTGCCTGAGATAATGTAAAAAATAGAATACTACATTCAATATTAGTCATCATCCCTTTTAATTCCACACAATGGGTCTCCGTCCCTCGTATGAACTCGCATCCATCGGCTTCCTGCGACGCGTGTGCGATCCGCACTACGTCTTGAAAACCGCTTGGCTTAATAAGTCATAGTTTTCGAAAACTTGTTTCTTATCAAAAATCTGAACATATGTCAGAACACAGCCCACAAAAAAATATACGATCTACGGACCGGTTCCGTGACATACGCAGTCGTGACTCGTGACGTCAGCGTGACGCGGGCGCCACGTGGTCGAACAGGCCGTGTGACGAAGGTGAAGCGATAGGTACGTGGTCACGCTGCGGAAGGAAATGCTAACATATTATCTTCTATCGCTGATTCGGCTAATAATTCTCATTATCTGTATCAGTCAGGATTGCGTAAGAGAAGACTTTCAATAAGGCCACTTATAGAAAGAAAGAAAGAAAACTTTATTGTGACTAGCAGATAGAATGAAATAATATAAATAAAAAAAGGAAATAACAATAATTAAAAATTCTGCTCGCCACAAACGGACCCAATTCAGCATGTGCTGGTTATCAGGGATCTGCGGTACCTTGTTCAGGAAACCTTTCAACAAATTAATCGCATGAGAATCGCGCGGTCTTGCGACTTTTCTGCGTCACTCATGTGCAGTTATGTTTATAAAGATGAGCAGAGGGGGCTATAAATAACGTTATTGAAATTCCGGTCTCAGGATTATTCTCAAGACAGTCGCGGCAGACAAGGAATTAATTAATGCAATTTATCATACTTTAAAATGATTGTGCTCAAAGCGAGTTCGCAAAGTTAATCAAACAAAGTTGTTCTTGGGAACAGTTACACTGTTTTAATATTTACTACAACTTTATTGAATCTAAATATATATAACTCAAAGGTGACTGACTGACTGGACGGATCGGGCTGAAATTAGGCATGCAGGTAGATGTTATGAGGTAGGCATCCGCTAAGAAAGGATTTTGATTAATTCTACCCCCAAGGGGATAAACTAGGGGATGAATAATCCCGAAATTTTTGTTAAGTTAAATTACACGCGGACGAAGTCGCACAGCTAGTACTTTAATATATGTTTACTAATGATTGAACGAGCACAGTAGGTACATGGGTAAATAACCATTCTTAATTTAGCTCTAAGTCTTTGGGAATCAGTTTATACATCTATTTTTTCGCTTTACAACAAAGGGAAGTGGATAATTTTCTTATTTCTCCTATTGGTTCCGTTCCGTTCATTTCTCCTAGTTATTCCTCTGTGGGTTCTGAAGCAATTTTGGTTTTCCCCTGGACCTATCAAGGCTTTACGTTTGACACCATTGTCTATCCTGGATTCTGCCTGGCAGGAGTAATAGTTGGGAATTTCTAACGCGCGAACCGTGAAAAGAACCATTTGTATTTTATTTACCATTTTTATTTGACCATTTGAACCATTTGTATTTTATTTACCATTTGTATTTGACCATTTGAACCATTTGTATTTTATTTACGTTGTTATTGTTTCAGTCTATAATAATAATAAAATATTAATTAAAGTAAGTACTAAGTACCTACATTCTTTTATGAAGTACATACATTTTTTTATTGTCATTACATTTTAAAACCTGTTAACATCGTGCATTGAACACTTGTATATGCAGCAAAACCCAGCGCACACCAGATCGCGCACATCATTGATTGAAATATTTAAATATAAACTTAGAATCGTAGAAATAAAACACAAAATTCTTAAGTACACACGAGTTTTATTCATCATCATCATCATCATCAGCCTATGCTTGTCCACTGCTGGACATAGGCCTCCTCTAATGAGCGCCATAGCGCCCTGTCTTCAGCTTGCCGCATCCAGCATCTGCCTGCAGTCTTTCGCAGATCGTCATCCCACCTGGTCGGAGGGCGTCCTACACGAGTTTTATTATGTCAACTTATTTTCAGGCAGTTTATTTAGTGAACTAGCTTGAGATTTTGTTTAATAAACTTTGTTATTATTATAACTATCCCCTCGTTGGATTGCACTGGACGAAACATTGACCCAAAATTAGTTGTCTCTATTTTTGTTGTCATAAAATGGGGACTTCCAGTGCAAATGTAGGGATTCAATTTGATTCTGAACAACGTAGCCGTAAATAACAATCGAGGCAGACAAAATTATTCGGATTTACTTAAATCTCGAAATAAAGTTAGCTAGGACGTTAAAGGTCAAAAATTTCGGGCCCTGAAATGAATTTCCTGGAACGTGTTGATGTTCATAATACAGCTCCTCTCTGAATGACAGTTAGAGAAGCGGAAAGAACGGGTTCTTTTTGCTAACTACCTATTCGTTGACCTTTCTTTTCCATAGTTAGTGTTCACGGAAAGGAACTCCGATGGACACTCGGCCGTAAACAATGCAATTGACAGCCATCACGTGTTACTTTCATGTGTACGTATCTCGCAATTGGTGTAGCGGCTATTGTGTTTCTTTTTTTTATTCCAAAACATGTGCCCTCGTATTGGACATTATGCCAGTATGTTTACAAAGAGCGATTGTCTATGAATGGAGTACAGAGGAAGAATAAAATTTTCCATTGCCGCTGCGCGCGTATATTTATAAAACATAGTGATATGTGGGGTTTAGGTACGGTTATTTGAAAAATACTGTAGGTAGGTACCGTGCTGCTTATGATGGTTCTAGATCCGTGCTTTGAAGTTCGCAAACCAGCTTCGGGTTAGCACTGGACTATCGCCCGAATCCCCCTGGCATTAAGGGGTAATTTGCCATGTAACATTCCAATCGGCGAAATGGGATTTGTACTGTGGTGCACCGCTGTTTACCCAGTTTGAGAGTACAGGACAGCCAACTGACTCCGACAGTCAATGTGGACGCGGCTGGAACAGATAACATTTTCTTGGCATAATTACAATGAACCATTGCCAAAATGTTATACAAATTCACCATATGGTATAGTTAGGTTGTACGTTCTTCGACACATCTAAATTTATCACAAACCATTTAGTAACCAGTTACAAACTTGGTTTCCTTATCAACCTTATTGTGTTCGAGAAAAACTTTTTTTTTAAAATATATAATCGCCGACGAAAACAATAAAGATATTGATTATGGGATCTCATTATACTAACAAAATATCGCTTGCTGAACGGAGAAACAAAACATCGTGTGGAAACTTAGACGTCTTACGAAATACGTGCTAGGTTCGTCAACCTGCCAGTGCCTAGGTCAGACATGTCCTGAATCCCCCTCGCATTGGGGAACTGTATAATGCCAATAGCTCGGTATAATGGAAATATGCTCGCATTGCATTTACATTCAGAATAAATCATACAAACTTTCACCCCTATTTCACACCATTACCCCTTATACTCGTAAGTAGTGGGCGAATAGTTAAACACTGAATTATCTCTTTCTGTCATTAATAATTGACATTCGAAAGAAGAGGACAAAGCATGGTGTAACTATAAAACCACGTATATTAATAAGGGGGTTATTATATTAGGGTTTAAGCTTTAAAAGTCGTTTTCTCACACCTGCGATCCAAATCTCGTGTTTCCAACTTTAGTAATATGAACTCTGCGGGCATGAGACAGTCTTTAAGGATTCCTATGTTTTAATATATACTTGTAGATGTATGTAGATGGCTCTAGTTCTGATAGAATCACATATCACATACAAAAGATAAATAGCGTCTTGCTACGACGAAGCGAAGTGCAATTTTTAAAAAAATATTTCGTTCGGCGTTTCTTTCCTAAAATTATATTTAGTACATACAAAGTTCGCTTTCTATCGCGAAGATATTTATCTTCTCTGACCCGCGGCAATGCCTTAAGTGGGTCCACCATGGCTAAGCCTCCGATTTCCTTGTAGCTTCGCAGCTTTGGAGTGATAGTGTTACTGTTATAATCCGAGTCGTCCCATCACTGCTATTTAAAAATTATATCGTTACAATTTATCGATATCCGCTCGTTACAATTACGAACATAACTACAGGCCCCTAACCATGCTAGCTACTCAAATCGTAATAGAAAAGCAAACGCTCGCGTTTACGTTTCAAACGCTCCGCTTTTGACGTTTTGCTGACACGAGCTTCACGATTTCTATTTTCTACTGACATTGATATGGTATGGTGTCAGCAAAACGTCAAAAGCGGAGCGTTTGAAACGTAATCGCCCGCGTTTGCTCTCCCTGTGTCCAATGAGTGCGAGCGGTATATGACCAGATGTCTCAGATGATAACGGCAGTGCAATTAAACGCAGGCCGACCGCGCCACGCACCTGATCAGCGGCACCAGACACGAGCAGTACCTGCAGGTCCGCGCCGACATCAAGGACTGCCGCGAGAAGAACAAGCTGGACAGCATCATCGTGCTCTGGACCGCCAACACAGAGAGGTACGTGCCAATCGCGCAGAGAGATAACCCAATCGCGTAGTGCAATAATCTAATCGCTTAGTGCCATAATCCAATCCCTTAGTGCCAAATACCAATTGCATAGACAATCATCTCATAAGCTCATCTACCGAACAAGTCTCTCATCAAAGTCTATTGTTGGCAAAATTATCGAGTACTACGATACAAGCCATTTTAACCCCCGACGACAAAGAGGGGTGTTATACGTTTAACACGAGTATCTGTGTATCTGTGGCTCGTAGCGCCCTAGCGGGTGAACCCATTTTTTTTAAAGGTATTCCGGTTTAGAGTGTTCTTAGCTATGTACCATGAAAATCGGTTCAGCCGTTTGAAAATTATCTGCTCTTTTATAGTTTAAAAAGTCGTCGCATCGGGTTTTTTAAAATTTTCTATTTAGGGCCTGTGCACACCACGTTTTTTAAACGCGCCGTCGACGGCGCGCTTTTGTCCTACAAAGGTTCTACAGGCTGCGTCTGACTCGCGTGCGTACCGCGTCTGTATCGCTGCAACCGCGCGTCGCCGGCGCGTTTAAAAAAACGTAGTGTGCCCAGGTCTTTAGCATTATTTTTTAAGTGAAGTGAATATTTATGCTCATCATGTTGGGAGCAAAATACCTTCATCTAAATTCCGTTGGCGAAATGTGGGCGCCACAGCACACCATCCGTTCAAGAAATATAAGCGTGTTGGTTTATAATACGAACGGTCCCGCTGGTTGTCCATCGACGGTACGGGCTGGGAGAGCGGATGCACCACAGAGCAATAAGACAAGACACCGGTAACGTCCACCATTATATGAGAATGAATCGTCAAAGGGTATCAGGGAAGTCGGCGACTTTTGATTAGTCCGTACAAGGTCGAGCTGTGAATGGACCAATCAAAATGTCGAAGTGCGGTCATACATAGCCGGGTGAGGGTGCCCGGGTATGCGGCGTCTATGGATTATTGAAGAACTGTAAATTATTTATTTATCTCGAAGTCTACATGTTTACAAGTTATATTTTTAATTCGCTTACAAATGATGTCCGTACGATTATGAAGGCGTACTTAACTTGTGACCCTTAAACTAGGCATAGCCTTGAAATAAAACTATTTTACGGATTATATCGCGTATATTTAATTTTTTTATATGTTCCCGACGTTTCGGCTGCTTTACAGCAACCGTGGTCGCGGGCGGAATAGTTTTATTTTAATGTGTAGTATTCGCGTAAATATAAGAAAAGAATATAGGCATAGCCTGTATCGTTAGGGTATTTGTCTGTGGAGTATTTGTATTGGGTCTGTGGGATTTACTAATATGAGTTGTGTCAGGTATTGCGAGGTGCGCGACGGCGTTCACGACACGTCGGACAACTTGGAGCGCGCGCTGAAAGACAACGAGTCCGAGATATCGCCGTCGACCATCTTCGCGATGGCCGCCATCGACGAGGGCGTGAGTATATTCCTAGGACCATTTAACCACTGAACTCTAAATGTACTTGGACCTACTTATGCAAAATGGAACCAACCCACATGCACTACTGTAGACGAAAACCAACCTTGTGTTAGTGGTTCTAGGTTGGTTTCAGTTTGCAGAATTGTGTGTTGGTTGGTTCCATTTTGCAAAAGTAGGTCCACTTGATATTTTTTGACGCAGTGGTTCTAGCGTAGGCCGCTCGGCTCACTACACCGGGTGGTTGCGGGTACGATTTCCCACCGGGGCAAATTTCGGAAATGACCTTTTCGTAATTGGCCCAAGTCTGGGTGTCACTGGGATCGCTCCCAGTCCATTGTACGGTACTCATAGTACAAGTGTTGAGTAGTTTGGGACCATATTGTTGGTGTGTCAGTCTAGCGATATTATTATTATATTATATGTAGGTATAGTACCTATATACAATATATTATATATATTTTTATGACATTTTTACATTGTTGAAAGCAATAAAGATATTAATATGAATTTGATTTTAAAAGACTTACGTAAATCACGACTATCGTTCATTATTTCATAGGTCGTGTGACATAAACCCGCCATATAATATTATTGAAAAACTCATGGAAACCTGTGGTATTGGAGGATTATACATAATAATTATACAATAGAGTATACCTTTTTTCAGTTACACAACTACTAATATTATAAATGTGAAAGTTTGTGAGTGTGGATGTATGTTTGTTACTCCTTCACGCAAAAACTACTGAACGGATTTGTATGAAATTTGGAACACAGATAGTTTATAACCGGGATTAACATATAGGATACTTTTTATCCCGATAATCCCGAAATGTTTGTTACGATAAATACTACGCAGACGAAGTCGGGGGGCGATAAAAAAAAAATGACATGTAAAAAGACAAGCCCGCTGAGTTTCTTGCCGGATCTTCTCAGTCGAGGTCGCGTTCCGATCCGGTTGTAGATTGACAATTTGTAAGTGCCCCCGTTGGCCTTAACAAAATAAACGCTTTGAATTTGAATTTCATTTTACGAATCGCCGTCAATCGAGAGGATGATATTACTTCGTTCGAACCAGCCCGTATTGGCCCAGTAGTCAATTAGCTTCGCTCTACATCTATAAACATAGATGTGGGATTGTCACGTAAAGATAGATAATAATAATTTTAGCCCTATCTTGACGTCCCACTCCTGGGCACGGGCCTCCCCTCAACACGAGGGGGATTCAGGCCATAATCCACCACGCTGGCCCAGTGCGGGTTGGCGGATTTCACATGTCTTTCGATAATTGGTTAAATCTTCTAAGACATGCAGGTTTCCTCACGATGTTTTCCTTCACCGTAAGCAAGTGATATTCATATAGGAATAATGATTCGCACATAGATTTCGAAAAATCCAGAGGTTCGAGCCGGGGCTTGAACCGGGGCTTAAATATATATAACTCAAAGGTGACTGACTGACTGACATAGTGATCTATTAACGCACAGCCCAAACCACTGGACGGATCGGGCTGAAATTTGGCATGCAGGTAGATGTTATGACGTAGGCATCCGCTAAGAAGGATTCTCATATCAATCATCTGACCAAACAAATGTCTGTTCCATCCAGTGTTGCTACATCAACGGCTCGCCTCAGAACACGATAGTGCCGGGCGTGGTGGAGCGCGCGGAGCGGCAGGCCGTGTTCGTGGCCGGCGACGACTTCAAGTCCGGACAGACCAAGCTTAAGTCTGTGCTGGTCGACTTCCTGGTGTCAGCCGGTGAGACACTCATGATATATAAAAAAAAACATACATTGTGATTCCTCCTTTTAAGCGACTTCAAAAAAAGCTGGTGGTTCAATGTTCATCTGTATGTATTTTTTAATGTTCAATGATTTCGCCGTCAATATTGGACTGATTTTGAAAAAATCCAATGTACCCGATTTTGTGCGTCCATGTTTTTTGAAAACAGTTTTGTTATTTACTCTTTTTTATTGGGTTATTTAGTTTTTTTGCCAAGAAGCGAACCATTGTTCTCTGGATTTCAAGGCGAAAGTACGCCCAATAACCTATTTTTGCCAATGAGTAGTCAGCACCAAAAGTAGCTGCAGCAAATTTCAAAACCCGATTGCTGAAGGTGCCATCATTTGGAAATTTGCATTAGTGAGGTCCAACATGTCAAAGCGATAAAACTTTATGCTGCGGAATTTTTCGTCCTCTCTTTAAATTTAGAAGAGAGAATGAGGCATCGATATTCTCATTATTCTGTCTTTTCACGGCTGTAGTTCAACTGCAGACGGAAGGAAAGAGTGAGCTATATTATAAAAATATCAAGTGTCCTTCCTTACCTTTAATTGAAAACAATACTTTCCAAGAATTCAGAGTTATTTTTTATTAAATAATAAATGTCTACTCCTGATCACATGGCTGGTTAGTTTGATTAGTTTTAGTTTGCGCGGGTTCAATTCCCGTCGGGCAAATTTCGGAATGTTATTTTCGTAATTTCCCCAGGTCTGGGTGTCACTGGGATCGCCCCCAGTCCATTGTACGGTACCCATAGTACAAGCGTTGCTTAGTTTGGGACCATACATTAGTTGTCTCAGTCTGGCGATATTTATTTATTATTTATGTATTGAATACAGGCCTGAAGCCGGTGTCCATCGTGAGCTACAACCATCTCGGCAACAATGATGGCAAGAACCTGTCGGCGCCAAAGCAGTTCCGGTCTAAAGAGGTGTGTGCACTAGACAAACATATATTGAATACTAGCTGTACCCTGCGCGCGTTGCTACGCTGTCAAAGATTGGTCGTACCAGAAACCTTTGTGGGCTCATGCAAAACACTTTGCTAAAGATCATGACATGATCAAATGCATACTTTACGATTCTATAAAGGACAACAGACAAACATTCACATTTTATATATATAGACTAGCTGTTGCCCGTGACTCCGCCCGCGTGGTTACTTAAATAAAATAAAAGTAGCCTAAGTTACTCCTTGTTACATCAGCTATCTGCCAGTGAAAGTCCCGTCAAAATCGGTTGCATCATTAAAATATACCTTTTATTATGTGTTTTGTGATTTGATGTTAATACGACACTCAGCTATAATAATCACTTTACGCCGATCTTCTGTGAGAGTGTGTTACTACCCGATTAGAGCCACGAGCCCGTGTATGATCTGCCTTATAAGTGTGTTGTGATTTTACCAGATCTCGAAGAGCAACGTGGTCGACGACATGGTGGAGTCCAATCAGATTCTGTTCAAGCCGGGAGAGAAGCCGGACCACGTGGTCGTGATCAAATACGTGCCCTATGTCGGTATGTAATTTTTTGGTTAGTAAGCGCCATCTGTCGTCAGCGGCGCGTAGCACGTTATATTTCCAATAACTAGTAATTGTTGTTTGCTTCGGCGCTGCGAGCTGCTGACGCCAGGTGGCACTGCACGTCACTTATGCTTTTACATCACGAACGAATACATTTTGTATAATTTTTGATTTAATATAATTAGTCTTAAAGAACACTACCCTATGGTATGGTGAGTTTAATTTACCGAAAAAATGACAACAAAGGTACAACGATATACAGTGGTGATGCCATCAACAATTTGGCCGGGGCGGACTGTCCGATGGAGAGAGACAGAGCTATAAGAAGGAAAGGAGCGACTGTCGTTTTTTTTATAGATCAGCTTCGACCTAGTTCAAGCCTCTGTTTATGTAACCATCTAATATTTAATTTATTTATGTTTGTAGTACATCAAAATAGTGCTTTTTCCTTCCAACTCTTATTATTTCTTTCGATTAAATTCGTGCGGGTTCCAACGCAATTAAACTTTTCCCCGGGACTCGTCGAGGGTCTAACCTCGACGTCATTATTGGTCACCATTGTCGATCCTGGTTTACAGGAGTAACAGTGGTGGGAGTGTGTGGCGGGACCAGACCCAGTACATCAAATCAGTCTCATGAATAGTCAGAATTGAACGCTGGTTCGAAATGCTGCTGCCACAAAGAAGAGTCGGGGAAAAAGTAAAAAAAATAATTCCCATCAACAGTAACGGTATCATGGCCGGCAACATCGTTATTACGGTGGTATGGTATACTCCATTACTTTTAAGATGGCAAAAGGATCTAGATAGAAAGTAAATGTTCCAAATCAGTTGATTGTCAAAAGGGTGATGTCGGCTTTCAGGTGATTCGAAGCGCGCAATGGACGAGTACACATCGGAGATCCTCCTCCACGGCACCAACACCATCGTGGTGCATAACACGTGCGAGGACTCGCTGCTGGCGGTGCCGCTCATCCTGGACCTGGTGCTGCTGTGCGAGCTGCTCGCCAGGGTCTCCTTCCGCCAGGACCAAGGCTCAGGTGAGTGCTGCAGCAGCTGCAGGACCCGCTGCAACACATGGGGTTGCTGCTGCTGTGCCGCTCATCCTGGATCTGGTGCTGCTGTGCGAGCTGCTGGCCAGGGTCTCCTTCCGCCAGGACCAAGGCTCAGGTGAGTGCTGCAGCAGCTGCAGGAGCCGCTGCAACACATGGGGTTGCTGCTGCTGTGCCGCCCATCCTGGACCTGGTGCTGCTGTGCGAGCTGCTGGCCAGGGTCTCCTTCCGAAAGTCTCCCACAAAGCCGTTAGTTTTAGATTTACAAAGTTATGTTGCAAAAAAATTAGTATACCCTTTATGTTTCACCTAGTATTACTGGCCATATATCGTGTTTTCAGGGGGGCGATTGATTGCTCGCGGATGCGCTCTCGAATAGCCAGTGGGATATCGTCCTTGCTCGGTATAGATGAGTAAAAATAAAAAGCGACTGACCTCCCCCCTCCCCCCTCTTGCAGAGTGGTCGGGCATGCACGCGGTGCTGTCCCCGCTGGCGTACCTGCTGAAGGCGCCGCTGGTGGCGCGCGGCGCGCCCGTCGTCAACGCGCTGTTCAAGCAGCGCGCCGCGCTCGAGAACATCCTGCGCGCCTGCCTCGCGCTGCGCCCGCTGCACCACATGCAGCTCGAGCACAAGGTGCCGCGTCCACCGCTCGTTATAATACAACCTGCATATGCCACCTTGTATCATTAACCCCTAGAGCAGGGGTCGGCAACCTGCGGCTCTTTGGATGTGAAGCTGCGGCTCTTTGGTTCCATACGCGAATATTATTAACTTTATAAAAAAACATTTGAAAATAGTTCTGAATCAATTTACGAGGATTTCTATATCTCAGCCACTTGTACTAGCTTTTTATAGATATTTTTCTAATGAATAAATAGATTAGATTATTTATCAAAAAACTTTATTTATGCAAGTACTAATTATTTTTGGCAAGAAAAAATGTTATGGCTCTTTAAAACTTAGAAATTTCGTAAATTGTAATTTTTGACTCTTCCGATTCAAAAGGTTGCCGACCCCTGCCCTAGAGTGTCGCGATTATCTAGGTAGGTGTATAAGATTTGAATGCTCCAAATGCCGCGATCCCCTACGGGTGGGTATAAGACGAGAGCGGCAATTGGTTATTTATTTGCTACGTTTAGTAACGCGTCAACAATAATAGGGTGTCATAGATGGATTATTTCAAAGTCTTATCTGTTTTAGTATTAATTCTTGTAAAAAAACGTTACGGATTGCCACGATAAAAAATTAAACAAAAAAATTTCATACTGCCAAAATGTTGCGACAGGGCAGTGGGCGCACGGAGGTGGGGATCTTTGGAAGGGTTAAAGTATGATTCTAGTAGGCAAATATTACAAGGGAGGCAAATATGAACAAACTGAGTCAAAATTTTAAAGTACTATGCGATTCAAATGAGAATAGGATCGACTTTGCGCCATGTTGTGACGTCATAGCTGTCAATTCTAATAAGTTAGGTAGGTTGAGCAAAACGAGATATTTTTAAATAAAATTTATTTGCAAAGGTTGAGTGAAAAAGCGGTTTGTTCCTTTTCATACAATGAAAAAGTTCTGCTTTTGTGAAGCCATCGTCGTATTCAATATTGTTTCTGTTAGCCATGACTGTATTCCTGTTTTTTCTGTTGGCCTTTGCGCCAAAAATAATTTTAAATAATTAAATATTATATTAAGACAATTTACTACT
The DNA here is from genome assembly GCA_918843915.1 of Notodonta ziczac. Taxonomy (NCBI): domain Eukaryota; kingdom Metazoa; phylum Arthropoda; class Insecta; order Lepidoptera; family Notodontidae; genus Notodonta; species Notodonta ziczac. Next base: position 2,021,271 of record OU974053.1, read on the forward strand.
AATTTAACCTTTTTATTTAAATTTGATGTAAGATTATTATTATTGATATGCAAATAAGTTTTTTGCAAACCATAGTTTTCAAGTCATAATTGACAGATAGAGGTTATTGACATTCCTATTCTTATTTGGATCGCATAGCACGTCGATGAGGGTTCCAAAAATTCGGCTCACCACATGTCGCTACATGACATGATCAAATGCATAGTTTACGATTCTATCAAGGACATACAGACAAACATTATTTTTTATATATATAGATATAGACAATGTTACTTATCATACTCCGAAACGGCTCGACCGATTTTTATGAAATTTTATTTGCATATTCAGTAGGTCTGAGAATCGGCTAGTATCTATTTTTCATACCCCTAAATGTTAAGGGAGGTCCACATTCCACGCGGACGGAGTCGCGGGGCATAGCTAGTCTATACAAATAAATAAAATTGGAGTGTCTGTTTGTAATATCAAAATAACACCTTTTCACTAAATGCATATGAAAGTACATACACAGTGCATAGTATACATAGTACACCTATAGCAAAAACGCGATTTAAAATTGTTTTGTCTGTCTGTCTGTATGTTTGTATGTTTGTTTCGGGTAATCTCCGAAACGGCTGGACCGATTTTGACGGGACTTTCACTGGCAGATAGCTGACGTTATAAGGAGTAACTTAGGCTACTTTAATTTTAGAAAAACAATTAGGGTTCCGCGTAAGAAAATAAAAACACATGACATCAAAGAGTATCTCCGTAACGGCTGGATTGATTTTGACGGGACTTTCGCTGACAGATAGCTGATGTTATAAGCAGTAAGAACGCGGGTGCGGGAGCGGTTAAGTTAAATTCCACGCGGACAAAGTCGCGGGCTCTGCTTGTTTAATTATAAATGTGTGAGGGTGTGTCCACACGCGGATTAATTGTGGTTCAAATTCGTTTGTGCAGGTGCCGTTCCTGATGGATGCGCTCCGCAACGGCAGCATGTTCGGGGCCAGCTTGCCGCCCACCAAGAAGCCGAAGCTCGCCCACGAGAACGGCGAGGGCGACCAGTGAACACTGCCTACCCATACACATACCCACATTCATCATCACATCCATCTTGATAATGATGATAAGTGTTATCATCATTATCAATCTCACTTCTTTTTCACTATTTATACCGCTCCGAGTTTACAAAGCGCGGAGATAAAGTGACTGTGTTGTCTTATATTATATGTTCTGGTTGTAATCTCGCTATTTCAGTCGTGGAGAATTATTGTCAAAATTTATACTAAGATGTGGTAAGGTAAGCTACAAATATACGCGAAGAATTCGTATTTTTATGGTTCGTTATTAGATAATTTTCAAAAAGTATCCTGAAAATTGGGGGAGAATTTATATTTAGCTTTAGATGTAGTCAACATAAATTACTATTTTAACGTTGATCTTGTTGATGTATCTCATTTACTGACGCTACGAATAGTATTATTTAGCTACGTACTTATTTAAGATCAGTATTTTTTCTTTCATAAGGATCATTCAACAGTTATAACTAAAATATGTTTGCCTATATTCATTTATAAAATGAAACTAAAGATCTTCACAACTTCGAGTAAGGTTAGTTTTTTTTTGTGATAACATTTTTGTGATCTTTTTATCTGATAAATAATAGATAATTAATTGAATATTTATTTACTTATTTAAATTACGATGTATATGATGCATCGAATTTACAGTTAGTCAATACGTATCCTATGTTATACGTGGAAATATATTGAAATATTTTCTCTATAAAACTGTGTTAATGTATTTTGTATTTACAATATCTATTTTTTATAAAATAAAACGTATTTTATAAAATATACAAATTATAGGTAAACCACGGCCAAATAGAAACGATACGAAACCATCCATTGATTTTCGTATCGCTTCCAGTATCCAAGATGTGATGTTATAAAAATACACATTCCACATCCTATAGCCATCGCGATTCTCAGTGCCCCTCCTATATATATTTGTATGACATAATCTCAGTATTTAAATTACTATTAGATTATATACATGCAGTATAAAGATGCATTTATATCATTAATAATGTTATGCGCATGATAATATATTTGTGTGTAGGTAATTAATGTGTGTTAGCCACTCGACTGTCGTTTTCGCGGATGGCCTGGTGCGCGAGGTCAATCCTATATTACGTTTATTTTATAATGATTTGAAATCTTAGTTTCCAATGGAGAGATCTTTAATTTGAATTAATTTCTCTTGTGTGCATTTATTTTGAAATAAAATTATTTCGTATTAATCATATTAAATTGCTTTTTATTTTACGAATAAAATAATATGTGTAGTTAGTTTATTTTACGGAGACACGTGCTGTGACTCTTATGACATTGGCATATGGGACTATTTGCAATAATTACAGATGCCCGTTGTTTTTTTCTTCGATAGTGTGGTTACACTATCTGAAGGCAGTCGTGCCATACATTTGAAGACAAACGTCCGATCCGTCGGTCGGATAGGACGTGTACTGTATGATTATCAATAAGCTTTAATTAATCTTGCAATCTATTTTAACAAACATATTAATTTATCCAACAACATGCCAAGTGTTTTAATTTGAACCCCACCTTTGGCAAATATACATTAAAAAAACGAGTACACATCAGATTAATCTTCTTTATTTTCAGTTAAGCATAGAATAGTTACAGTATCCCAATTTCTCCAGTCTAATTTGACAGTATATCTCAACCACGCACCAAGTAGTTCACAAGTAACATTTATAATTGATGTTACCAGTATACGGCCGAAATCAAATACAATAAATCAACACACTTGATGTAAAAGTCAATGATTTATCATTCCTCAGGTGGAATATTACATGCGAGTAACTAAAAAATACTTAAACACTAAGATACAATACAGTTTTGTTCTAATTTTCCAAATGTAACTGTTCAACAATTCCTCTTATAACTAATTATAATTGTTAAAATGTCACTTGTCATGCAGTTAGTAAGAGGTTATTTCAATACATATTACAAATTTTTTGGTAATAAAACATTTATTATAATATAGAGTTCAAACTTAACGTTTGATACAACGTGCCGTTAAAATCGATAATATTTTAAATGACAAAATATTGAGAACGAATGTTGAACGATGCGACAACGGGTCGCTGTGATGTACAACGGTCGCGGACCTTGGAATGTAAACTAATTACACATAAAGCATTAATAGTACCACAATACTGACGCTAATTACAATAATTAAATACTTAAAATATAAATTATACAAAAAGAAACCTATACAGGCAGGCCCGGCCGGCGCTCCGCCGCCGACAACACATGCAGCACAATGTAAACTTTAAAAGCAACGCAATAAAATACAATATTATATGCAACAACAACACATAACTCTGGCCATAGGGTGTCGAGTGGAAGGTTTTAAAACGCACTTTATTCATTATTGTGATGATATTTGATTGTAAAGTGAGTCTTAGAAAATTGCGTCAGCAAGTTGTCCTCAGAAGCCGTGATAGACAATAGTTCGCGGGGGGGAATCGGATAGTTCCTCTCGCGTGTGATTCATTACCAACTATAATATCGGTGCAAAATGTCTAATAGATAGGCTCTACCCGCTATTTAGAATAGTTGTGGACACTTGAGCTCACAGGCGCGCGCGCCGCCCCCAATTCAATTACGAATTAGTCTTTATTTTTTCTACATCAACAATAATTTTGTTATAATATAAATAACCGATGTAATTAATGAGGATTTGTTTACAATGTACACGATATTTGTTTCAGTGCTCAATACGTAGTAGCCTTATATATGTTTTAAATTTTATTATAAAATTCGTTGGCTACCTAGACGAGTGGTGTTTAGCTATGAAGGACAACAGGATCTACGTTAGGGAATGGAATATAATGTACACGTAGTGGCAGGAAAAGTAGGACAACACCTTATATAGAACATCAGCAAATCCATCCAATAAAATAAAGTACAGCGACGTTTCTTTTCATGCCACTAATTGCATTAATTTAGCTTGGGAATGGCGTAACCCGTATCTTCTGTAGATTATTCTCTATCCCCCTTATTAAATAAACGTGGATTAGCGGTTGTATAGTTACACCATGCTTTGTCTTCTTCCTGCGAATGTCAAATTACTCATGACAGAAAGAGATAATTCAGTGTGTAACTATTCCCCCGCTATACCACGTTTTTAATAGGTGGGTATTAGCATAAAACAAAAGACAATTATTTCAGTGTAATAATAATAAAAATACATTATAGTTATATTTTACACTTACTCATAAATGTACAGATTTAACTTAAAATTTTTAGAATTTTAATTAGAAAGTGCTTTTCAATGTAATTATTATGGATGAAACAAACTAACTTTTTCGTTACTAAAATCGATATGAATGCGAACGATATACACCATTCCCATATTCGATATCGTAACTACGATACTATCTTATCTCTAGGGGTCTAAGGAATACACTAACGTTTGACAAGGGCCCGGGACTCCCCGCCGCAATTTCAACTACATTCGGATATCGTTTTGCAGACCGGAATCGAACCACATGCACTGCTGTAGACCAAAACCAACCTTGTGTTAGTGTCTCTAGGTTTGTTTCAGGATACAAAAGTGTGTGTGGGTTGGTTCCATTTTGCAAAACTCTATCCATTTAATTCCTCACGTGCCTTTCATTGAGCAGTTCACCTGTCTCGCGTAATTACAATGCATATTTACTACAATCATATTTATTTATTGCTCGAAAAAACAGAATTGCTTGTCTAGTACGAGTTTTGACACCCTACGAAAACCATCCGTCTGTCCAACTCCCATTCTGGTCGACAACGTGCAAGCAATGCCTTTGGCATTGCAAGCTTCTATAGGCTACGGTAACTGCTTAATATCAATCGGGTCGTAGGTTTGTTTGTCGAAATGAGTACATAAAAAAACTATACAATATATACGACATTTTAGAACGTTTCCTTGCGTTCGTCAGTAAAGCTACAAATTTCCGCTAGAGGCGCTGGTGGTAAGTGCCACTTGCGCACTGCCATGATAAATGGTTTTTGTTAGCTGTCAAAACATACCCACAAACTTATCATTGTTCAAGTGAAGGTGTTAAATTTTTATTAATTTACAGAAGTGTTTAAATCAGCATTAGTTCCGTTTCGGCCACTTGAGGAGATAAGTTGGTGGGGATTCACTAGACGCACTGTAAGAGCGAGAACTCTGGCGAGACATCGATACCGTGGTCGTGATGTGGTTTAGAAGACCCGGCTCGACGCCTCGAATCATCTCGACAATCACAGAAAACATTACAGAATAGTCTACTACAATAGTTTCAAAAATATTAAGTCTTATTATATTTTTTTCTCGTATATGATTATTTTATGTACAGAAGCGCTTTTATGGCCCAAAGTCTGCTCTGGGCGTGATTAGAAATGTCGCCGACGTGTTTCACTGAGCAACAACAATGTTGTACAACATACCACACGCGTGATAAAACACCGCCAAACTCAAAAGTTTGAAAATTTTAGTTTTTATCACAACACTATATTCGCAAATTTTGATTTAAACCAGTTTTTTTATTAAAATGCAATTTGCAATGTTTGTTGCACAGCGTTGGTCAGGCAACACGTGGCTTCACTAGGAAATGTGAATATCGCTGCTCCCTACCTAAACATCGAAGCATTATAGTCCACTCACACGCAGTAACCAGCACCAAAACAAGCTACATACACCCAGCCCAGGCCTGTTCACACCATAAACAACATGGTTATGGTCCAAATACTAGAACATGGTCAATCTTTATGATTGTACGCATACGAACCATGGTTTTTATCAATTGTTATATTATGTTCGATTCGTACCATGTGCATTCAATTCCGTGACAGCAAATAAACTCTGATCTATTTAGGTAATCTTTTACAAGGTTTGACTTCTGACAACGACATTTAAATAAACGTGTAAATACTCGCTTTTAATACCTAAATTCCAATGCTATCTTGAAACAGAAAGGGTAATTTTTTTTTGTTAGTAAATCTTTTTTTTTTGTTATAAAATTAATTTTAGGAATTAAAGGTCCTGTAGTTAGACAAATCTTTGGACGACTATATCTCTACAATACCATATCATGTTTTTCACCTGTCCCCAATAGCCGATAGTTTAAGATTTACAACAAAAAAATAGAATACCTTTTCTGTCTCAGTGTGCATAGTATTCGAATGTAGGTATTAAAAATAGTATTTACGAGTTTATTTGAATTTCGATGTAGCCAGTTGTAAAAATACCAGTAAAATTAGCATTTTAGAAAACAAACCAATATAAATACACAGTGTATTATATTACAACACACATCCACATAGGGGCCCCGTTTTGCTAACCGCTGGCGTCTCTATCGACTCGCAATACGTCAAAAGTGACGTATCGTATCGCGTATGTGAATACGTTAGTTTTGACAAATTGTCTGTAGGAAAACTGACGTATCGCCCATGTGAATACGTTAGTTTTGACAGATTGTCAGTTGGAAAATTGACGTATCGCACCTGTGAATACAATAGTTTTGACAGATTGTCTATAGGAAAACTGACGTATCGCGCATGTGAATACGTTAGTTTTGACAGATTGTGTAGGAAAATTGACGTATCGCACCTGTGAATACAATAGTTTTGACAGATTGTCTGTAGGAAAACAGACGTATCGCGCATGTCAATACGTTAGTTTTGACAGATTGTCTGTAGGAAAACAGACGTATCGCGCATGTCAATACGTTAGTTTTGACAGATTGTCTGTAGGAAAACAGACGTATCGCGCATGTCAATACGTTAGTTTTGACAGATTGTCTGTAGGAAAACAGCCGTATCGCGCATGTCAATACGTTAGTTTTGACAGATTGTCTGTAGGAAAACAGACGTATCGCGCATGTCAATACGTTAGTTTTGACAGATTTTCTGTAGGAAAACTGACGTATCTCGCATGTGAATACGTTAGTTTTGACAGATTGTCTGTAGGAAAACTGACGTATCGCGTATGTGAATACGTTAGTTTTGACAGATTGTCTGTAGGAAAACTGACGTATCGCACATGTGAATACGTTAGTTTTGACAGATTGTCTGTAGGAAAACTGACGTATCGCGCATGTGAATACGTTAGTTTTGACAGATTGTCTGTAGGAAAACTGACGTATCGCGTATGTGAATACGTTAGTTTTGACAGATTGTCTGTAGGAAAACTGACGTATCGCGTATGTGAATACGTTAGTTTTGACAGATTGTCTGTAGGAAAACTGACGTATCGCGCATGTGAATACGTTAGTTTTGACAGATTGTCTGTAGGAAAACTGACGTATCGCGCATGTGAATACGTTAGTTTTGACAGATTGTCAGTAGGAAAACTGACGTATCGCGTATGTGAATACGTTAGTTTTGACAGATTGTCTGTAGGAAAACTGACGTATCGCGTATGTGAATACGTTGATTTTGACGAATTGCGAGTCTATCGAGACCTTTGCGGTTAACAGAGTTGGCCCCTGATCATTATCCGTTTGTGCTCGCGTGGAATGTAAGGAGTCTGATATAAATATAGTGGGAATGAAGGAGCAAATGTAATTGTATATATTCTATAATAAGTCGGTGGATCCATCTAGGTTTTGTTAAGCTATAAGACGTAAATGCTTGTGAATATTGTTGAGATTTTGAAGCGTTTTAAGATTATTATAATTGTATAGGTACTCGTATATTCTATGATTTTCATCGAATGTTATTTTGTTTTTTTAACATTCACATTCTGTATATTATTTAATGATTCGTGAACTTATTTTTTTACTATCTACATAAATCAACATCTAGGATTGCTTATTATTATTTACCAAATTACCAATTTTTATTACAAAAGGAAAAAAAAACGTACCTTGAACTAAAATGTAGAGTAGTTTCTTTGAATCTACAGGGTTTTTTATGTTCGTAATACCCCTTGGAGATCACGGAAATTCTTATACGGAATTTAGAACGTTCAAATGAAGTTACCGAAGAAAATATGTACAAGATTCTAACGCTTCATTATCATAAAACGCTTACAAAATCTTCGATGATGTGTTGTGTTGCGCGTGCGTGCGGCTAGTGCTGCGTGCGGTGGTGCGCGGCGCGTGCGGCGCGTGCGTCGCGTGCTGCGCGTGCGGCGCGTCAGTTGAGCGGCAGACAGAACATGTGCTGCAGCAGCGTGGGCTTGCGCGGCGGCAGCTCCGAGCACACCGAGTCGTAGTCCGACGACGACGACTCCGCGCCGTAGCCGTACGTCTGCAACGCGACACACCACGCTGTCACACACCACCTCTATATATGACCACTTCTATCTATGACCACTTCTATCTATCACCACCTACATCTATCACAGCTTGTTGTCCTTGTGTTGACAAAATATGGAGAAAGGGCAAATTCTATAAAAATATTGTATTATCTAAGGATGCCCGGCCACTTGAGGCGCGCGGGCTAGCTAGCCTGGCCAGCCCGCCTGCCCCTATTAGACAGGCACCCTTAAAGTCTGAATCTACTAACTCTATATGTATATCCATAATCAGTGATTGTGATTGCACCCCATGGACTGAGAAGATCCGTGCCTCAAAAGGAAAAGTCAGAACCCTTATAGGATCACTTCGTTATCCGTCTGTCTGGCTGTCCGTCTGTCTGTCTGTCTGTCTGTTTGGCTGTCGATCTGTCTGTCAAGACCCTTTTCTAAATCGCCATTTTATCTGTCTGTCAGCACCCTTTTTTATCACTAGTCTGTCTGTATGTCAAGACCCTTTTAATCAAACGCCAGTTTCTCATAACAATTGAACGCGTGTTCACCTGGCCGGGCTCGTGGTAGGGGTGCAGCAGACAGGCGTGGTGTCACACGCAGTCCTCCAGCGACATCAGCAGCGGGTTCACGTACTCGAACCCCTCGAACTCCGACTGGTCGATGTCCGCGATCACCGTGCTGGAGGTAATTAATATACCAATTAAATAAATATCGCTAGACTGACACACTAACTGTATGATCCCAAACTAAGCTACGCTTGTACTATGGGTACCGTACAATGGACTGGGGGCAATCTCAGTGACACCCAGACCAGGGTAAATTAGGAAAAGGCCATTTTCAAAATTTGCCATCGGACCCGCAACCACCATGTGCACTGAGCCGAGCGGCCTACGCTCGAACCACTGTTCCAAGCAGTCGGTCAATTATTATAAACTAGCCAGATTTGTTTTCTAGATGTCGGCCTTAGCGCCATCTACAATCATTAACTGTAGTTCAGTACCATCCAGGTTGTTCACGCGCAATCGACTAATGTTGATCTCACACCGCCTGCACAACACTAGTGCAGGCGGATGTCGGCGACTGGCAACCCCAGCCGCCATTACCCAAAAATGACTGAAGATGGAAGGAGGTATTTTTAACGTTAGACAAATAAAGTACGTATAACGAACACAGGTAGACACATAAGAAGAAAAATAAGTGAACGTCTTGTGTCCGTGTCGAATAAATGTTTTTTTTCTTTCTTTCGTCATGCTACGATAACTGCTTAATGCTGCATCAGGCGGATCGTACGACTGTTTGCCGTACGCTTTGTCATGCCCTACTAATATTATAACTGCGAAAGTTCGGGAGTGTGGATGTTTGTTACTCTTTCAGCCAAAAACTACTGAACGGATTTGCATGAAATTTCAAAAACAGACCGTTTATAACCGGAATTAACACATAGGATACTTTGTATCCCGATAATCGCGGTTTTTTTTTAAGTTAAATACTACGCGGATGAAGTCGCGGGCACATGCTAGTATACAATAAATATAAAGTGCGTGAACTGACTCGTTGTCGGGCGTGAGATGCACGGGCTCGTCGGTGAACTCGGGCGGGAAGTTGGCCAGGTCGCGCTCGCCCTCCAGCCGCGGCTTGAACGGCGGCACCACCTGCTTCTGCTCCAGCTGCACCGGCACACACGGTTAGCATCACACCCAGCGATAAGCACTAATTTATTTATTTATTTATTTGGACAACTCAACATATATCACTTGTACTGTGTTATTAAAACATAAAATTAATTTCACATCAACATCAAGTCTTTTTTTATAAGTATTAAAATAAAATAAAATCAAATAACGAATATGAAATTAAAAAAGTTACGAACTCCCCAATAAAACAAAAAGTATTTTAAAAGTTGTATAGCACATCAACTTATGAAGTTATCCCGCGGTGGTGCTTAAAACGCGACGCTTAACGCTTCTAGCGGCAAGCGTCAATAGCTTATGGCTACGACCGTTTGACACTAGCAGAGTTCACATTATGACAGATAACGAATATATTATTTAGGGACTTCACTCACGATACGTAGCATTTCTCATGACCTCTACCTAATGAGTGACTTAAACCGACAGAAGATTTATTATTTGATATACACCCGGGTGTATGAAGGCCACGGCACTGGTTAAACACATGCAGTATTGTCGTACCATCTCCCACTCGATGCTCTTGAAGAATGGATGGTTGACGATGTCGAGGAAGCCGCTCTCGCCGCAGCCGAGCCGCTCCACCGGGTTCTTGTTCAGGAAGCCCTTGAGCACCGACGCCGCCTTCACGGACAGCGAGCGGGGGATACGGATCGTCTTCTCCAGGATCACCTGGGGAAATGGTTATTGCAAACAGGCGATTAAATTTGAGCTGTAATCTAATTTACAACTTCCAGTCGACGGTCGGAAAGGACGGTTTCCATCTTTCTTTCACAAATGAATTAGAAGTAGGATGGAACTCATTGTTTCCGATGTCATCAATATTCGCAAAACACGAGAAGTTTCCATCATTTTTACATATTCGCTTTTCGCTTTTCCCAGGTACTCATCGAGGGTTAAACCTATACCAGTCATCGAATTAATAAGACAATTTTTAAGATACTAGCAATTCCCTTTATCCCCTCCAATTAACTAATGCTTGTGATAGGCTCGTGCTTGTGGGCTCACGTCAATAGTTTAATGGCCAGGATGGGGATCGAACCCGGAACCTCTCAGCTACCATGACGGCCCCTCTATCCACTAGCCTATAAGAATAAGTCAGAGAACAATCAAGAAGTGATAAGAGTGAGGGTTCACCTGGAACAGGTAGTCCTCGGTGTTCTGGTCGGGGTTGTCGGCGGCCTGCGCGATGTCGAAGGGCGAGCGGCCGGCCAGCATCTCGTAGGTCAGCACGCCCAGCGCCCACCAGTCCACGGAGAAGCCGTACTCCTCGCCGCGCAGGATCTCCGGCGCGATGTAGTTGGGCGTGCCGCAGAACGTGGACGTCGTGTCGCCAGGCCGCACGCCCTCCTGACAACCACAACCACCACATTATTCGTGCTAAGTCATCTCTGGAAGGATCGATGCACCTGATTCAATGTCCTGAATCGACTCTTCACTCCTGAAAAGTTTTTTGCTGTCCCTTCTTGCCGGACCGTTGCCCGAGCGAACCCCCCGACCCGCAACCTCACTGCGCTTAACGACCTCCTGGATTCAAACGCAAGTTTAGATTTGTTTGCGGATGAATGGGTGAAGATTATGTTGGTATGCTTGAAGTTCTGCAAGATGGATGCCTGATTGTTTTATATTTCTGATTTGTTTATACTTCATTGTTGTTGCCTTTGTATTGTATTATTAGTGTAGTGTAATTGGTTCATTAGACCGTTCTAATTAATAAAATATCAGAGACGTTGCCTAATCATTAGGGGAGACCAGCTCACCACCCTCTAACGCACAAAACAGGCGCAACTGACGTCTATTTGTGGATACCTCCCGCAGAAGAAGAAGAAGAAGTCCAGTAGAGGATGCCTTGTAACAGTCAAATGGATCTGTGTTAGGCAGCTGTCAAGCTAAGAGATGAATACCACGTTGACTAGTGTGCATTAATGGGGGCCTCAGTAATCTATATATAAAAACTAGCTGTGCCCGCGACTTCGTCCGCGTGGAATTTAATTGATAAAGTTTCATACAAACTTTCATCTCCTATTTTATCCCCTTGAGGGTAGAATTAATCAAAATCCTATCTTAGCGGATGCCTACGTCATAACATCTACCTGCATGCTAAATTTCAGCCCGATCCGTCCAGTGGTTTGGGCTGTGCGTTGATAGATCACTATGTCAGTCAGTCACCTTTGAGTTATATATATTTAGATGAATCTCTATTTCCTTGGCATCACGCGTGAAGGGATGGATGCATTGAGGAACCTAAGTCCAGTAAATACATGATCCCGAAAGAGCAAGACGCAACCACCTGTTGCACTACGCAGAATACGACAAACGTTTCCGAAACACATATCAATTCAACAACAATCACAACGCGTTGTCTCCGCTCCCGACCAATCACCATGACGAAGCCTCTGTTCCCGACCCGTTTCCCGACTTTTTTCGGAATTACTTTGACGTAATGATCTTGGTGTACGTACAGGAGTTACTATTTTAGGATTGAAGAGGCCTGAAAAGGTAAGGTATTTTAAGTTGTTGTTCTACTTATCAATATTTTAAAATCAATTAAATTATCCCACATACTTTTAGTTTACTTTTTCCGCCTTGTAATTTTTTTTTAAATTACTAAATGCAAGTTATACGTAGAGCAGAGTGATAAGGGTGTTCGGTCCGCGGCACAAGGGTGTGTTTACCTTGCACATGCCGTAGTCGGTGAGCTTGATGTGGCCCTCGTGGTCGAGCAGCACGTTGTCCAGCTTGAGGTCGCGGTAGATGACGCCGCGCTCGTGCAGGAAGTGCAGCGCGAGCGAGATCTCCGCCGCGTAGAACCGCGCGTGCTCCTCCGGCAGCCGCCGCTGCCGCTGCATGTGGAACCTGCCGGGAGCGCCTTTACACTCTTAACAGTGGCTACTGACGTCACGACGCTGGCTAAGACCGTCAAAGGTCGCCAAGCATCTATAGCAGTCATTCTCAAAGTGGGCGCTAAGGCTCCTTTGTGGGCGCTAGGGGTCTACCGGGGATCGGTAAAGGGCACAGCGAAGTGGTTTGCTTTTTATAATATTTTAATTAAAGTATAAAGATATTAAATTTTAATTTATCCAACAACACTATTGCGTAAGCCGAAATAGGTAAGTAATAATTGAGTTCTTAAAGCTTCGTCCATCCGAATCTAAGTTCAAGTTTACAGCATGTACTTATACTAACAGGGCTATTTTAAATCACCAATAAATCAGTTTTTACGTTTTTTATTTTTGCCCCGTTTGATTACTTTTTATTAGTTGTAGTCAATAGATCTAAAAAGAAAATAATTGATTCAAAAAGTGAACGGTAGACGAAATAAGGTTGAGCACCTGTGATCTATAGGCTATCTGGCGGATCGTTACGATTGTTTACAGACTTTTATATTATGTGAAAATAAAAATATGACAGGGCTTGTCTCCACTCTCTTGCCTCCATGAAACTTGAGAACCAGATACTTCCGTGTCCCTAGTTCGTATTGCACTCACATAAGGTCCCCTCCCCGGACGAACTCGATGACGAAGAACAGCCGGCTGGGGGTCTGGAAGCAGGAGTGCAGCCCCACCAGGAAGGGGTGGTTGGAGGCGGTCTCGAACACGTGCTTCTCCGTCTGCACCCAGTCGATGTCCTCGTCGTCGGTGACCAGAGCCTTCTTTATCACTTTCATTGCGTACACGCGTTTCGTGCGCTTCAATTCCACCATCAGCACCTGGGGCACACGGTTTTGAATCGTAAATCATATGAGAATAAGACTTTATTTTCTCTGTCTCTTCTATAAATATATAAGAGACTTTGAAAATAAGTCGGATAAGTCTGAGGAGTAAGTCCTTAATTAAAAATTTGAGTAGCATCTGAATGTTTATTAAAGAAAAAAAGAAGTAGCCGCGGACTAAATGAAGGAGAAGTGTGGTTGCATGTCGTATAAAACAACGTTATGATAAAGAAAAATACAATAGAGAATTTGCCTATAGGTAACACAGCCAAGGAGAACAGCTACATAAAATTTAATGTTTTTAACATTTCGACTTCATTAATTTTAATAAACATTATTACCGCTTCAGACAAGGAATGCACCAAAAAATATAAAATGGCCGCCCGAATGTTGGTCAGCCCAGCGATGACCAACTTGAACTCGAACATCATTACGATTTCGTAAGGCTTCTCTTAGGCCTTGGTATAGTTTGTAAGCAGACAGTATGTATCATCATGAAGATACTAACCTTGGCATAGGAGCCTCGTCCGATGACCCTGATGAGCTCGAAGTCGTCCAGCGAGTACTGGCGCTGCGAGCCCGGCTCCAGGTCCTCGGGCCGCGGGAGCGGAGCGCCCGCCGGCGCCGGCGGCGTCTCCGGGAGCGGGGGCTCCACTTCCGCGCGAGACCTGACACAAAAACAATGACGAATTAAACATCCGTTTAGTTCCATTGCGAGAAGTCAACTTATACCTGGTCATTTAGCTAGCGGAATATATAGAAGTTGTGTCACACTTACACTTAATTCTGACGTTTGACGCTGACCGCTAGCTAGGAGCTTAGTATTAGATATTAATAATATTAAGAGCTCTGCCTGTAGTGGAATATTGAAACGTTACCGGAATGCTGAAGTCCCACTTAGTGTGACACGTCTATACTTATCTCTAATTTATTGTATGTTTATTCAATACTAGCTGAGCCCGCGACTTCACCCGCGTGGAATTTAACTTAACAATAAAGCCCGGTCCCGCGTTCTGAGCCCGCGCCACAGGACCCATTTTTTTAAGTTTGTTTTTCTAAAATAAAAGTAGCCTCAGTTACTGCTCATAACATCAGCTATCTAACAGTGAAAGTCCCGTCAAAATCGGTCCAGCCGTTTCGGAGATTACCCGGAACAAACACACAGACAGACAGACAGACAGACAGACAGATAAAAATTATTTAATTCGCGTTTTTGCTATAGGTATCGTATGTACTTTCATATGCATTTAGTGAAAAGGTGTTATTTTGATATTACAAACAGACACTCCAATTTTATTTATTTGTATAGAGTATAGATTTAGCAGTCCTCATAATTGGACCTACTATTGCAAAATGGAACCAGCCCACACACACTTCTGCAAACTAAAACCAACCTAGAACCACTAACACAAGGTTGGTTCTGGTCTACGGCAGTGCATGTGGGTTTCCGTCCTGCAAAACGTTATCCATATGTGTATTCGTATATGACACTCACCTGACAGAAGACGCCCGTCCCAGGGTGCTTTCGCCATTGGCCTCGTCCTTGACCTCGATAGGGTCGACGTGTTCATTGGAGCAGGGCTTCTGCACCAGCTTGTGGCATTTCTTGTGCACCAGCAACTTGCATTGGATACACTTGAAGCCCTGCCGTCCGAGACCCCAGATGCGGTCTTGGCAGAAGGCACAAAAGGCGCGCTGGAAGAAGCATAATTGCCTTTGTTGTGAAGGGATAGGTACTCAAACAATACCCTGGCCGCCGGCTTTTGCCACGTTCGTTCTGTTTCTTTTTAACCGACTTGAAAAATGGAGAAAGTTCTATGTTCGACTGTACGTATGTTCACCGATTTATCCGTCTTTATTTATATAGCAGTGATAGCCGATGGGTTAAAGCACGCGTCTTGCGGGCACCAGGTCTTGGGTTTGAACCCCGGCTCGCACCTCTGGATTTTTCGAAATCTATGTGCGAATCATAATTTCTGTAATGATTATCACTTGCTTACGTTGAAGGAAAACATCGTGAGGAGACCTGCATGTCTTAGAAGATCTAACCAATTTTCGAAAGACATCGACAGTGCGGGTTGGCGGATTTCACAAAGACATGTGAAATCCGCCAACCCGCACTGGGCCAGCGTGGTGGATTATGGCCTGAATCCTCCTCATGTTGAGCGGAGGCCCGTGCCCAGGAGTGGGTCAAAAGGGCTAATTTTTTTTTTATTTGAAAGGGAAGAGAATAACATCAAAATGAATTCAATAGTTTGAGAGATATGGCCTATTAACGGCTACCAGCAATTCAATACTTAGTTTACCACTATAATTATAAAACTTACTCTATTAAATCTTTTAGCTTGGAAAATGTGTCCATTGACGCGATATAGCTTTCGCCACCGTCTCGCCCCTCTTCGATATATGCTTCCTGAAACACAAACAGGCCAATCAGATTAATTTATCATAAAACACTGTTCGGTTAAACTTGCATGCCAAAAATCGTAAATAAAATGGGGTGCTTCCGTCGCTTATCGAATAATTTGAGTGGCTTTTTACCACAAAATAGGGGCACCGACACCTTTGTCAAACTCGTTAATATAATGGTTGATCACGCGATGTAATTGCTGTACGTTGGGGGGCTTCGAAACGAGCGATAGGTATCAGGATTTTTGTAACGCCTAAGTATAATAATGTAAACTTATACGACAAACACATTGTATTACAGTCTATTAATTATTCTGTGCCCCTTGACACACTTTTTGTTTTTTTTTAATAAACTCACTGTAACTACTCACTTTCAATTGATATCTAATCAGCAGATTATAAGGGTAATGAATCGTATCAATTTTCCGTCCGTTATAAAATAAAATTTCTTAAAACATAATTTTTTGTGTGTTTATTGTAATGCAGCTCCCGACCACACTTATCATCGTTTAACCTTAGTAAAAATATTTTATCTGAATATATTTTAAAATAAAAAAAAAGGATTTACGCAATCGGTACAAAAAACCACTCGCGAATTTAAAGCTACTAAGGATAACTGACTACACTAGCGTTCAGTAAAAAAATAAATCACTACACCCACTCGCTCATTTTACAGCCCTACAATAAGGTAAACGACCCATTTATCGCCTGATAAACCACTTATTTCTTAATACCTGTAAGAAACTTGGCGATATCTAGGGAGCAGGACATTTGACGCACGGGACATGGTACCGCGGCGGGGCACGCGGCTCGAGTGGTGGCCGGCCCGATACTAACTATTTATCGACATTATCTTATCGATATAAAGCGAAATTTCTTGAATCAGTCCCTATATCAAGCTGATTCCGATGAAATTTTTAATACTAAGCGATGATTGTGTGTGTGTAATTTTAAATGACAGGAAATTCTGGCCTGGGTTCATTCTGGCTTGGGTTATCACGATTCAGTTTACCGCACCCAAAGCTTTCAATGTTGATTTGGCTACAGTATATTTCACATAGGAACTCCAGCGGAAAAATACGGAACTAAATTGTACACGGTATAGATTATATTGCCGACACGTGACTACGGGACTTCCTATGTGAAATATAGGGTAGCGAAAGTCCCCGCAAAATGTCGGTTCTTTCTATCATAATTATAATCAGCGTGCCAACTATCATCACTCAGGCCCCATATTAATAAATTGATATCGAGTCTATGAGCGATCTTGGCAATGTCATTCTTATCTCATACCAGTAGAAAATGATTTATCAAAAGCGTACTCAAGATCGTTCTCGGACCTAAGATCGATTTATTAATATGAGCTTTACTGCTCGATAATAAGACTCTTTTCGTTCGCGCCAACAATTTCCATCCAACCCTAATCCCACCCATATATCTGCTGCAATTCTTTATAGAGTTTAACCACACCGATCGATATTAGTAAGAAATCAGTCGGCGTCAATCGACAGTTCCCACAGAGAGCCACATTCGACCATCGATAACGGTTCATTGATTGGCGTTGGTGGTAACACCCTTATATTGTGAACCCATCTTGTTGCTGGTTTATTCTAAAAGTAGTCTCCAGGCGGCAAGATTTGGCTCACGAACGGTAGAGCCGATCACAAGGGTCCCTTCCAATCGGCAAGTGGGGTCTCCCGACACAGATATCCCCATGGTCCCATCTGTTTACCGCTGGCATCTCGATCGACTCGCAATACGTCAAAACTGACGTATCACGTATCTGAATACATCAGTTTTGTCAGTTTTTCTACAGAAAATCTCTCCAAAATGACGTATTTAGATACGCGATACGCCAGTTTTTCTATGGAAAGAAAATCTTTCAGTTGGCCCCAATTGGCCCAGTTGGTCTTTGACTTGGGTACCAGATCGACCCTACTAAGTATGAGCTATATTGTGCCGTCTGGAGGCTTCTTAACATATAAATATTAATCTATCAAACTACCCACTGCCTATAGATGATATCAATCTATGTTATATGTTATACAACTTCTATAAAAATATCAGTTTCCGAATCTATACAAACACCCCTAAGTTATACAAAGTCTACAAGCCATAGATAGTGTTAGTTTATATTAATATCTGTAAGTACTCACTGTCTTCTCCCGCGCAGGGCATGCCCGGCGCCGCCGGCACATTGGGGAACACTGCAACAAACAGAATGACGTCATTAGTTCTCAATTACTCTCGGGGCTATATGCACACTGCACACGGAATAATAGCGATCGACTTTTTATCAAATAAGTTATACATTTAATATAATAATTATGAAAAGTATAGTGGATCTGAATACTCTTTACTCGGCTCTTCAACAGATTATTCGGCGGTTTATCTTTCAAATCTTCATAATAAAAAAAAACTAACGCCTTAATTTTTAATATTGTGCACTGTTATATGGAAATCATAGTAAGCCTATCAGATCTTTTGAATCGTAACAATCACATCTGCAGTCTGCAGGCGACAATTGCGATATAAATGTAAATAGATAATGAAAGTTTCATCCATTTGCTTTAAGCCAACTGTGACAATCAGGTATTTTTTTGGATAAAACAGAAACATTTTAGATTGATTGGTCTACCACCGACTTCTTCAGGAATCCTCATTCTAAGTGATTCCGACCCTCAAAGTACTGAATGCGATATGCACAGTAGAATCAGAACCTGCAAAGTGCAAAGTGAGTTGTAACTTGTAAGACATAAAATAGCGTCTCGTCTGCACAAACCGCCGACCACTACAGCACGGACAGACAAAATCGGAGTGCACGAAATAAAACAAGAGCGAACAAGAGCCGTTTCGTTTATTTATTACGAAATTGCATTCTGCCTTTGGAGAGGTAAAATAAGCCGTGTAGCCTAGCCATGAAGCCGGAATGTGGTGGGAGCGTCCGCAACACTCATTGTGAGGGAAGCGGTTATGTGCTTGACATAAAGCTATTTTTGTTGGGCCAATTGGTTCGTGCAAAAGATTGTTTCAGACCGACATGGTATGCCAAAAGTCCGAAATAATGCTTTAGGTTAATATACCTTAGCTGACCTGTAGATGCTTTGTGAAAACAGATTATACGTAATCATCATGTGTTTTGAGTTACGAGTCTTTGGATATATGCTAGACACAGTGTAACTTGCATTAAGGAGTAATTCGCCACGCCAAAAAAAAGCATGATACATGAGCTATGAAGGTTTTTTTCTTGCGTTATAATTATTATTAATTTTAATAAATTTTCTCAATTTAATTATATACCTACACGATACTCTTCCAAACCTCCAAATAGTCTTCGGACTTTTAAAGCACCCTATAAGTAAAAGGTAGTCTTGGATAAAGTCAATTGTACTATGTTGCGTAGAGATAAAGGAGCATTTGAGTACCTATGATTTCTAATCAAAAATGCAGATAAATTATATACGTAGTTAGTACTTATAACAACATTTCTAAACCCTATATCCTTCAAGCCACCGCTAAGTCAACATCATATTTCCAGCTCGGTGCCGCAAAAAAGACGATGACGTCATCGACCCAAACCGACAAAGGACCGCATTGTCTCTATCCAAATAAGAACGAGATGAAACTTGATGGAAACCGAACATCTCCATTCATGCCTCAATTGAACGCGTTCGAATATTCGTTCGAATTTTTCGACCACGTCGATCGAAAACTCGCCGGCCAATGTTTGCACGTTCCAATTTCGAACTTTGAATGGGTATGCT
The DNA here is from genome assembly GCA_918843915.1 of Notodonta ziczac. Lineage (NCBI taxonomy): Eukaryota > Metazoa > Arthropoda > Insecta > Lepidoptera > Notodontidae > Notodonta > Notodonta ziczac. The sequence continues at coordinate 2,041,136 of OU974053.1, forward strand.
TCGGGTAGGTACTCATGTTTTTGGACGTCGATGGCCATCAGAGCGTTGAGTTGAAAGTTGTTCAGAGGTTCTACAAACTGTTTTTACTGACAAGTGGATTTTCTGCATTCATACTTTAGTTAGGTACGTGTATTATACCGCCACAGTTTAGTAAATCATCACAGTCGTCCAACGAAAGCCTGAGTAGCTAATAATCATAATCAACATCACTAGGGAGATTATTTATGATGATTTTCTAGACTGTGGCACCGGTATAGTATTGGTTCAAGTATACGGCGATTATAAAAACACATTAATGCAAGGGACGGATATAAATAGTTAGTATAATCACTATTCTACTAGGTAAGCTAGCTTCTACACGTGTCTTCATCTGCATCGACTTAAGTAAAGCATCTTGTGTGTTTATCCATGTTATAAACTATTTGTTTGCTATATTTCATCAAAATCCTATCAGCCGTTTTTGGGTGTTTCAGTAACAAATATCCAATTATACAAACTTACACACTTATAATATTAGTAGGTTTAAGTTTGCCATTTTTACTTTGCTATTAATTATCTAGTATATTTAATAATAACTTTTAGTAAGACGCATACCACCACTTGTATCTTGGAGGGGAGATGGCTCTCGGTATATAAACAAAATCAATAGATAATCAGCCAAATCCAAAATAAATAGGTAGAGGCCAGGAAGAAGAGAGTTAGACACATGCATAAAAATCAGGGTTGGTTGGCGCAGTGCATGAACAAAACCCGGATATTATGTTTGTTCATCCGTCGGGAGGGGAAATAAGCTAAGAGCAAAGTTAGGCATCCACTTCCGGGCTCCACCAAGTCGCCCGGAAAGGATGTCACGCAGGCTTCTTAACTTACTTATATAATATTCTATATATACACTTTAGTTAGTGATTTAATACTAAACAACGAAATGTACTATAAGAAATTAAAAAGTAAGCATTCGTAGTATAATTGCTCTATGCTCGAGCATGAAAAAAAAACTCTTTTAAATCGTGAATTAATCATATTCTGGACTGAACTTTTTAGCCAACCCATTTGCAATATATTTGTTGACTTATTTAATTTGATATAAAATACTTTTGATCCATTATCCAGCTCGGTGAAGGTCGTTCTATAGCGGTATCCTCTACTATCATGCCTAGATAACCTTGTTTGTTAGTTACAATGGTTACTAAACCAAGCATTGAAAATACGATTTAGATTTACTTCCGTCTGCTGTTTACCCCCTTTGCGAGAGCAAAATCATGCTTTCTCAGCAGAATTTTTAAATTTTCCCCTAGTCGTTAGGACTAGGACATTGAAGTAAATACACTGCGAGTAACGGAAAAGTTTCATTTACTTTTAACTCGAGTAAATTGCGTTGTTCATTTTGCGGAAACGACTGAAAACAGTACTGTATTTTATGAACTTTCAGTGTGGTACTGAATTAGAACCGTGGACTGGTTATTATTGGGAACTTGGAAAAAGGCATTCAAGGAGATGAAAAGTCATGTCACAACAAATGTCATCCCGTTTACGTATTGAAACTAATAATAAACGAGAGACAATAAAAAAAAACATTGCCGTCTAGGGACGCCCGAAAGAAGCGAAACTTATAGTATAAAGCGTAGGGTGCCGCAGCTCTGACGTCATCGTGTAACGCTACTGACGCTTAGCACGGATAGAGTGGCCACGCGGCAAACGCCCTGTTCAAAGCAAAACGTCAAAAGCGGAGCGTTTGAAACGTAATCGCGAGCGTTTGCTTTTCTATTACGATTTGAGTAGCTAGCGTGGTAAGGGCCCTGACCGTCCGTATAGAAGCTTTGCTTCAAAACTAAATGCTCATCTGAACCACTGATTTATCTATTTTTCAGAATTTAAGAAACGGGAATTAATTTGAAGGTAAGTCGGCAGTAAATTAAGCTATCCTATTGGTCGAAGCAGGCGGGCTCGCTTTATAAGTACCACAACTAAGTGACCGGTCACAGTTGCACATAGCGTTCAAATTCCACTGAAAACTGGTTTATCACATTAAATTAAACCTTCTTCAGAGATATATCTTAGGGAACTGCTAACAAGTACGTTTAAACTTGGGATAAATTGCGTCATCCATCGCGTGGAGAGTGGGAAATAACTATATTGAGACAAACACGCTACATAGCAGGCTTAAGAGGTTAGTGAAAACTCTTAATTAGATATCGTTACTAGTAGAAATCAAAGAGAATACAATAATAAGAGTAGAAATGCTTTTCTAAAGTATAAAAATATAAAAAACCAACCAACGATAAAAAAGGACAGTATGAATTGTAAATTATTATAAAATCCAGTAAGCCACAAACGTCGCCAAATTTTAAATTAAAACGCTACAGACCATAGACATTTCAAATTCAAAAATAGAATACGAAGCAGTCGCACAGCAAGAAGCCTGCACTTTTTATAAACCCCCGACATTATTTGCAGAATCCGGTGGAAAGGTCGTCGGGGACAAAATGAAATGCAATTTAATTTACTAAATAACGGTGGCAACGCGGAATAAAAACTCTGACCGGAATAAAAAGGAGACGAGGGAAACAATGAGACAAAGGGAGTGGGGGCGGCGGCGCGGCGTCCAATCGAATTGTGAACTCCACTCGCGGACAGACACAGCGAACACTTGACGGCCACGCCTCAACTATTGTGAGTTGTTTATAAATCCTTTTAAATCAGACAATTCGTTTTTAATTAAATTATTTATGATCTTTGAAATGTGGAACCTTAACTAATTTGTGCAATTGGCCGTTTCAAATACGAATGTATGTAGAATGTAGATATGGGTATCTCAAATGGCTATGCTTTCAAAAGCAATACACAATTATTTAATAGAAAATTTAGAATGCTACTCGTGGCATCCCTATGTAAGGGTCGCGATTGTTTTGTTTTGTTGACCGACCTTCAACCCGGCTCCTCAAATATTTATATTTCCTGTTAGTGTATTGGCCAATGTTAGTGTATATTTAATATCCGCTCTTTCGTACCGTTCACACGAATGGATTCACAGGATTGACGGAATTAAAGGAAGATCCATACAAAATATTATCCTTTATAACAAAAAGCTCCGCAGCCGGTAGGATTCGAACCTACGCTCCCAGAGGGAATCTGATTTCGAGTCAGACGCCTTAACCACTCGGCCACGACTGCTACACGAGATAACTTGAATTTTCACTTCCCTTGCAACTTAAGGTTGTTATCAAATGTTTTGATTAGAATAGGTTCTTCAAGTACTACTTTAGCATGAAACTATTATGGAGTAATTTGATAGACTCCTTAGGTTACGTACACAATTTGAAATTCTACAGACTTATTATTGAGAGCAGTGATAGCCGAGAGAGCAGTGATAGCCGATTGGTTAAGCACGCGTCTTGCGGGCTACCAGGTCTCGGGTTAAAACCCCGGCTCGAACCTCTGGATTTTTCGAAATCTATGTGCGAATCATAATTTCTATATGATTATCACTTGCTTACGGTGAAGGAAAACATCGTGATGAAACCTGCATGTCTTAGAAGATTTAACTAATTTTCGAAAGATATGTAAAATCCGCCAACCCGCACTGGGCCAGCGTGGTGGATTATGGCCTGAATCCGCCTCATGTTGAGGGGAGGCCCGTGCCCAGGAGTGGGACGTCAAAAGGGCTAAAATTTTTTTATTTTTATTTTTTATTATTAGGCCCTAAAGTGCAAAATTAATAAAATATTTCGGCAGTTCGCTATTACGATGAAATTTATCAACATTTAAGTTTGGTTTATGTTTTAATATTGAATTATTCAATATTATCCAAGGTTTCGAGTGTTTATCCTTGAATCCTTACAATAAACTTAAACCAATATATGACCGACTAATATTCACCTGTTAATAATAGGTTTTCCATTTAAGTTGTTCGTAAATGTATGTAACGAGTTTGTACAATACGACATGTGGGTGGTTGTTTGATTATTATATCAGTAGTATCATATCATACTATTAGGTAGTACCTTATATCACCATCATTGTTTAGACATTATGTTTGGCAACTAATATTACGCAGTGGAAGCAGCATTTCGAACCGGTGCGGTGGTAGATTCTAAGTATTCATAAGGGCTTTGTTGGCTTACGTAAATAATTTTTTATTACATTTTATTTGTTGGATTTTACCAGTGTCCTTATCTCTGGGGTCACTAAATGCTGAAAAATTAGAGCTTAATTCATGAAAATATCGACAAAAATGCCAACTCTTTCCAGAATCATGATCTGAATCGATGGTATCAGTCTTCGTTATGATGCCCTTTACACCGTGTACATTTGACTCTAACGCATATTAATTTATTGAGTCACCATGTCAATTAACTCCATCCATCTATACAAACTATCATAAATCCAGATACATATTGAATATGTATATTTCAGCTGAAATATTTTGTTTACAGTTGCCGAGCCCGTAAAAAGTTTTTAACGCTCCCAATAAAGTCTAATACACTTCCAACATGGAAAAGAGATCGTGGCCGACTACAAAGCATACGACACAATAAAGATATAAAACAGAAGTTTATACTTGAACTAGTTACAAACGATCGCCAATAAAAAGTTTCGTAAGATTCCATATTGTCAGTAGACACAATCGCGTATTTTTTATGTCTGTCTACAGCATGGTGGCTAAAGAACAGATAAAACATATATCATCCCGGTTTCGTTTCTCTGACAGCTAGTATTAGGGACTTTACAAAAAAGGTACTTATCTATCAAATTATTTTATTTAAACTGTTTTGTGCAATAACGAATTTTCTGGAATAACACACCAAAAATGACCACTCCTCAACGAATTCCTTTATTTAATGGAAATCGGTTGTTGTTTTTTTAAAGTATTTTTTTTATCTAAGCATATTAATTAATATAAACCTTACTTATTAGAAAACGGTATGAGAAAGTTGACAATTTCGACCTGACGGACTCTATAGAATATTAAAGTAAACCAAAGTACCCTAGACTCCTAAGATAAATAGTGCTTAATGAGAACTTTGTCAGTACCTCTAAATAACTTAGACTTCTGTCATTTATCTGCAGAACGTAAAAATAAAAAGGAAGGCATGTTCACACTGTCAGACAACATATCGATGACGTCGATAACATCTCGAGTAATGGGAGGTCCGGATGAATCGATTAGCGGCCGAGGCGCCTGCCCACTCCGAGTAACGAACCACCATCGATATCGGTCTCTTTTTATTTTTATTCGATTAATTATCGTTGTTGTAATCATTAAGATTGGTTTGGACACATTTTGCACAAGATATCGAATGCTAAAAATAATCTTGTTGGGGTACATGTCTTAGATTATTTTAAGCGTGAAGAAATTATATTTTTCTCGGCTGGGACCCCCCCCAGTCGTTAGTGATCATAATACTCATTTAAAACCATTAGTTGATGTGTTTGCCTGGCAATAAAAAAGCGTCTCCTATATTTTTCCAAACTTCTGAATGGCCTCCAAAATGTCGGCGAGCCCAGCGGTGACTGACCTGCAGTCTTACATAATTATTATTACCATTTCGCATAGCTTCTTGTTGGTCGTGGTTTAATAGATTTACTCAGTTGTTCTTCAAGAGTTATACAGCTAAGTTCCCCGGTATCAGTTGCCATGGCAGCGGTATCGCGCTCCCATCCAATTACTTTGTTTACACAACTCCTGACTGGAATGCGAGTGGGCGGAATTAAGGCAGAAGTTAAGAAGTCTTAAGATTAAATAAAAAGAATAAGGTTGGAAATTGTATAGCACTACCTAAGAAACCTGTCTTCGGATAAAATAGATTACAGGTACAGTGTGATGTTTCTGCTGTTACAATTAACTCGAGTAAACTGATTACTGAATTGCCATCCTTTATACGGTTGTAAGGAATAGGACATACTTATACAGGATTGTGGCGACCTCACATTCACGTCGCCGACAGAAATGGACAGATGGCGCTAAATGCAGCGCCTCAATACAATGTACGGATTCTTCATAGAAAAACTGAATCACGATATTAAGAATCGCAAGCATCGTGACTATATATACAAGACCCCGGGAATAACCACCGGGGCATAGCGGCCGCCCCGCCAGGCATACCACCCGCCTGGCTGGAAGATCTTCCCTTTTCCGCTAAAGGATGATTCTAAATTCCGAAATACCTAATAATCAGGGTATATACTTATATGGTAGCCGTAAGAGTCTTGTGGAGACAGACTTTACAAAACTATTATAATTTAGGAGTTACAAGCCTATGAATATTTGACCGAACTTTAGTGTAGCGGCCTTAGAACACATCGAATGACCTAGAAAACATTAATAAACTAGTTTTACGAGTAGCAACCAGCCACCAATATTCAATATAAATATTGATAATTTTTGCATATGCTTGAGCTATGACTTCTTTTTTAATGTGGAAAAATATTTGAAAAATGATGTTCGAATTTCGATAAAATAATTTTTTTTTTTTTTTTTTTTTTTCTTTTATGAATCTGCAATCAGCCCTCTAGCTATAAGCAGATGTTTTTGATTTGCTATAACATGGTGCGCATGACTCCAATGAGCATGTCACATAAGGCACAGCTAATTTTTATTGCGATCTAGGATATTATGCCTTTTAAGGCGCTTATTTGGGTTTGGTTGCAACAGCTGCACGGCTAGATGGTTTGGGTGGATCGCAAGTCTCCACTTGTAGGTATTTTCTACAATCCCAATTGTGTCCTTAACTGTGTCTACTTTCAATTGCTCGTGTAGTTCTGCATTGGTAATAAACCATGGTGCATTACTCAATGTCTTCAGGATGGAATTTTGTAGTCTTTGGACTATGCTAACATTTGAGTTAGAGGCGCTTCCCCATAGTTGAATTCCATATGTCCATATGGGTCTTATTACAGCTTTAAACACCAGTAACTTATTTTCGAGAGAGAGTTTAGATCTTCGTCCTAGTAGCCAAAGTAAGTTTCTGAATCTGCGGTTAGCTTCATCTCTTTTTGCCTTTATATGATTTTTCCACGTAAGTCTTCGGTCTAGTTGCATTCCTAGATATTTGACACAGTCTTTGTGTGGTAAATCCTGACCCCCCAACTGTACAGTGGGACAGTTACCTTGTCTTAGCGTGAATGTCACCTGTGTGGATTTGGATGGGCTTGCAGTTATCCGCCACTTTTCGAGCCAGCTGTCTACTAAGTTTAATGCGGCTTGCAGGTGTCTAGATGCTGATGAGGGATCTCTGTTGCTGGTCAGAATTGCTGAGTCATCGGCAAAAGTTGCGATGGTTGCTTTCTCTGTAAGCGGTATGTCAGCAGTAAATATTGTGTAGAGGACGGGTCCCAGCACTGACCCTTGTGGAACTCCTGCCCTAATTTCGTGAAGTTCAGAGTAGCTGTCAGCCTCTCGAACTCGGAAAAGGCGATCTCTGAGGTATGATTCCAAGAGTCTATAGTAACTGTGGGGTATATATTTCTTTATTTTATATAGTAGGCCTTTGTGCCATACACGGTCGAAGGCTTGTTGTATATCCAGGAACGCCGCCGCGCAGTATTCACCGAGTTCCATTGATTGTCGTATCCTGTTGCACACTCTATGAACCTGTTCTATAGTGGAATGTTTTTCACGGAATCCAAACTGATGCTCTGGTATCACCTTCAGTTCGCCCAGAAGTGGTTTAAGGCGGTGCAGAATTATCTTTTCCATTAATTTTGAGGTGACAGGCAGTAAGCTGATTGGTCTATAGGAGCTTACTTCGTTCTCCGGCTTTCCGTGTTTATGTATCATAATTATTTGCGATACTTTCCACTGCATAGGAAAGTAGGACACTCTTAAGATTGCGTTGAAAATATAAGTCAAGAATACAATTGCTTTTCTCGGTAATTCAAGTAGTACTTTCTTTGTTATCAGATCATACCCAGGTGCTTTCTTGTCTTTAATCTGTTTTATAAGTGTCCATACTTCCTGTGGTGTTACTGGTTTAGGTGGCATTTCCATCTGTATGTCTTGCTCAATGATGGCATCTATGTCAGAATCGTCCTTATTGGGGTTCTTTGGAGCGTTTGGAACAAATACTGTAGCAAGGTGTTTCGCGAATGCATTTGCTTTCTGGTCGTTAGTCCTGGCCCACTGGCCATTTTGCAGTATGAGCGGAGATTTTGTTTGTTGCGGTTGGTCATATTTTGAAGTAAACTTCCACAGAGAATAGTTAGTCGCAGAGTTCGCTGTAAGATTTTCCAGTTGTGTTTGGAGTGTGAGGTCATCTGCTTTCTTGAGTATTGCTTTAAGTTCTCGGGCCATCTTATTAAATGCTCTCTTGTCTTCAGGGTGTCTGCTTGTATGCCAAACTCTGCGTAACCTTCTTTTTTCCAGTATCTTTGCTTTTATGTTCTTAGGCAAGTTATTTATTTTACTATCCTTACTATTGTTGTTAGGTGTGCACTTCCAGCAAGCTTCTTGAACTAAGTTGGTAAAGTAATTAGTAGCCTCTTCAATATCGTCTTCGCATTTAAGTCTCATCTTTAGATTTGTGGCAGTTTCTATGTATTGTTTAAAGTCGTCCCAATCAGTATTATTATTGTAGAGTATGTTTTCTTTTTCGTGTTTTATGATAGTTGCACTAATAGTTAATAAGACCGGAGTATGATTGGATGATCCATCTAGGCACGATTCGGCGTGAAAATAGTGGCGTGACATACCCCTTACAATAAAGAAGTCAATGATATCTGGTCGCTTGCTCATGTCGGTTGGCCAGTGTGTAGGTTCTTTTTTGGAGAGTGTGATGAGGTTTACTTTATCTAAGCTCTTTTTGAGCTCCCTTCCACGCGTTGTTATTAATCTGGATCCCCACTGCGTATGCTTAGCATTCCAGTCTCCTCCTGCTATAAACCGCCCGCCTAGGTATGAGAAGTATTTGCTGAACATGGCCTCACTTATCTTGTGCTTTGGTGGGCAGTATACAGATGAAATATTGAAGTATCCAGTTTTATCCTCAATGCACACAGTAGCAGCTTGTATGTGCTCTGATCGATATCCAGGTAGGGGGTGGTGCTTGATGGTTTTCTTGACAAGAATGGCTGCACCAGCATGTGCTGTACCATCTGGATGGTTAACACTGTAAATGTTGAAGCCTGGAACTATTACATGGCTCCGATTTGTAAAATGTGTTTCTGAGATTAATATGATATCTAGGTTGTGTGTTCTAATTAGCATTTCCAGTTCATGTTTGTTGGGAGCGAGTCCATTTATGTTCCATGCTCCTACCTGGATCGAGCCCATCATGAAAGTTTTCCTATGAGCATTGTTATAAGCCCAATAAGTGTGCTTATCTGTTGAAGGAGGATTTCAATTTTTTCACTTTGTTTCAAGAGTATTTCTTGCATGGAGGATGATGTTTCAGCATATCCTTTACTTGTTGAGGGTGTATTTATCTTGGCCTTGTCTGCATATGAGATGTGATAACTCATTGGGTTGTGTGCATGATGAATATCCGGTGGGAGATTTGTGTTCGTTTCTATAGCATCCTGCTTTTGGTTGTGATGTAGGTCTGTATCTTTTATTTTAGTTGTTTGAATTTTTGATTGAGGAACCACACTGGTGTTATGCCTAATTTTCAGTAATGGTATTTGAGGGGTTGGCTGTGGTGCAGTATTTATTGGCTGGGGCCTGGTTTTGATTCTCCTCTGGGCAATTTCTAGATACACATGGCACCCTTTATAGTTTGCAGGATGGCTACCTAAGCATAGAGCACACTTGGCTGGGGTAGTGCGATCCTTTTTGGGGCATTCAGATGTTTTATGTGCTTCTGCACATTTCACACATCGGTATGGTCTAAGGCAGTTATTTTTTGTGTGGCCGTATTGTTGGCATCTCGTACACTGAACAATCGTCTTCCTTTTTATTGGGTCCTCCACAACTACTGATGTATTGTATATGTAGCGAATTTTCTTAGCTTCTTTGTTTAGTTCGCTGGGTTCAAGATTGACGAAGAAGGTCGTAGTAGGCTGGCGGTCTGGGCCATACTTGGCATTAATAATTTCTCCCCTTACTTTGTTTCCAGTTTTTTCTATTTCTTCGACTATTGCTTCGAGTGGAGTTGTGTGGTGTAGATTTTTAATGACAATCCTACAACATTTATCTTCTTTTCTAGTGAAAGTATGGCCTATAAGTCCCTTTTCACGGACGAGGGACATGAGAGCTTTGTAAGCCGCGGTGGTATTGCACAATACTCTCAATTGGTTTTTGTTAATAATTCTGAAAGCATAATCCGGCTTTTTCAGTACTGTTTCGATTGTTTCGGTTAGCTTGTTGACATCTTGTATTCCATAAAGCAGAAGTGGTGGGGGTTTACTTTCCCTAGGAGTGACACCTGGGATACTGCTTCCATCATCAGGAGACAATACCTCAAAGCTATTGCTAGTTGTTATTTGTGGTGGTGAATCAGAGATTCTCTTTCTCTTGCTAGAGTTATTAGTTCGAAGTAATGGAACTTTTTGCCAGGTTGGATTATTTTCATTATTATGAGTAGTGCTTTTATTTTCTGGCAGTGGTGGTGTTGTTGGTGTATTGGCTGGGTTTGTTCTATTAAATAGACTGGGATGAAATACTTGTTGTGTTAATTTCCTCGGTCCCTTGTTGTTGGTGCATTCCCCAGTAGCTTCATCTCTTTTGGGAGCCTGGGTGGTCACTCCCGTTGAATCTACTGTCTTAGTAGAAATTTTTACCCGGCTGGCACCATTATCAAGTGTTTACTATTGACACTTAGACTAATGGGGGTAGTTGTGAAAAAGTTCGTAATGAAAACGTCAAGTGAAAGTTTTAGAGGCAGAAAAAATGATAAATCTTATAGTTTTAAGTTAAGATTTATATCGCCACAGTCACTAAACCTTATGATGTTCACTATCACACAATTTGTAAGCACTGAAACTCAAATTTTGCACGATATTTTGTGATTTGGGCAGGAGCACAAAGTGTACTCTGCTAATGACTTTGACATTATATAATCGATAAAATATAACCTTTTAATTATATAAACGATAGTCATCCTAACCTCCAAGTTTAAAGAATAAACCATCCCATAACTATTTTCAGCAGGCACTGAAGTATCTACTTCGTATTAGTTTCATATTAAAATTGAATGCGTCGACGAATGAATAATACCTCGGAAGTATAACAATGAAGTGGCGATGATATCGTACGTATGTATATCTGATAATAGGAAAATTAAAGCTAATTCCAGATATTGGCAATACTATAGCCATGAATAATATTTATTAATTAGATTAGTAATATATAAGACGAATTCAATAGACTAATTAAAATTAAAGCATACCTATGTTTAACTCATAATAAGAATAAAATCACTGTAAGCTGGTACACTTGGACAAGGCCCCTGTGTAAATTATTTTATCCCTCAAGTCGGGAGAAAAATAATAAAAAAAAAACAATAAAATACAAATAATAATAAGTAAATTAGTTTTATTACGGAATACATTTTTGTATTACGTTACGTGGCACCAAATTACAACATATCTAGCTGCGCTGCTTATTCAGGTGTTATCAATACAATTTAATATTAAACAAAATAATAATGGTTATTAGTCTCAGAAGAACAAAATTATGAAGTTATTATTCCATTAATAAAACAACATATCAAAGCCGCTTGAATAAACACGTTTGTAAGTTTATAGTCTTTAATTTTGCCGCACTTATCGTCGGCGCCGTGGCTTAGTTGGTTAAAGCGCCTGTCTAGTAAACAGGAGATCACGAGTTCGAATCAATGACATTAACCTTAACAAGTTATAAAAGATATGTATTTTGCTTGTGGCAAAATAGTCCACAACGTCGGCGGGCTAGGCGGGTGAATAAGCCAATATAAGGTATCGCGGGCTACATTTCCCCCATTTCGATGTTTCTTGTTGTTCCGTCAAACAAGTTCCCAACTTCTCGATTCCGTAATGAGACATGACTTGGGTTTCCTACGCTCTTTCTTTGGGTTAACTGAATGTTATTGTTTCCGGGGATCGGGACCTACTTGGCGGGCTTTATTACGTGAGTGATTTCAATTTATTTGTCCCATATTTTTTTTTATTCATGTGGCGTTCATATCTGGTTATTTATAGACTTGGCTTGTTGACTGGAATTCTGAAATTTACTGTTATATTTATATGTTATATTTACACTTGATTGTTATAACATGTGTTATAATAAAAATAAGTACAGTAAGTCAACTCGCGTCAGTCAGCCGCTTACCAAACTGAGATTATTCTATGATACGCGTATAGTAGAAATAAATGTTGACAATATCCCATTTAAATTATATAACAGGCGCAATTGGCTCTGTGCAGCGTGTCCCGGCAATTTGGCAGACGACGGCAACTCTGGAGCCGGCGTCATGTGTACCCTTGGCACGCCAGCACCAATACTTGTGAATTCAAATGGTGAATAACTCTAAATTGAAAATTTAAAAAACCCCCGATGCTACGACATTTTAAACTACAAAAGAGCCGATAATTAACAAACGGCTGAACCGATAATTCATAAAAAATAGCTAAGAAAACTTCCTATCAGTATATCCTTCCTATCTTTCTAACTAAAAAAACAAAATTTAAATCGGTTCATCCGCTTGGGCGCTACGTTGCCGCAGACAGACACACAGATACACATGTGAAACTCATAACACCCCTCTTTTTAGTCGGGGTTTAAAAATAAGTATACAAAGAATACAAAGACCCAGTGAGACCTAGGAATCATATACGAGTATGATGAGAAGAGCTATGAGTATGAATATGGACGAATACAGAGATAGATGAAGAACCACCAAAAAAGTATGGATTCTACTAAGTAAGATTGGTATGCAAAGATTGAGGTGAACGAAGTATGAAAGTGAATCGGGATCAATGGAAGAAAGACATACTAAGCCTACCCCAAATAATGGGATGGGACAAAGCAAGGCAATACAGACTCAATAGGATATCATACTAATAATCATCATACTTATAATATTATAAAGAGGAAAACTTTGTTTGTTTGATTGTAATGAATAGGCTCCGAAACTACTGAACCGATTTGAAAAATTATTTCACTGTTGGGAAGCTACACTATCCCCGGGTGACATAGGCTATAATATATTATCAAAAAATTAGGGATCCTTACTAAAACTCGAATAATGTAACCGCAATGTACCCGTGCGAAGCCGGGGCGGGCCGCTAGTCTTCAATATAGTATGAATGCCAAGTTATGCAAGGACACCTAGTCAAAGCCTAGGTGGAATGAGCAGGGTAACACAGGCAACACAGGGTACAGACTGGATAGCTCGGCGTTAAGGCATGTCACTCCGGCCCGGTTTTGGATAGGTTTTTGAGTTATAGCATCTGACATTATCTTATATATTAGTGCTTTCGAGGTCACATAAGTCAATGTAGTCACGTAGGTCGGATTTGCTAATTTAATGCGTATTTTGGTTATTGACGAACTATTGGGGACGGTTAAAGCCTGTCGCACAATCCTCAGAAAATGTTTATTTTCCAAATAAATTGACGTTTTTTGACGGATATACTACTTAAACCTGACAAAATGACAAATGTTAAATTGTGAGTCTGTGTGTCACAATATAACTTTAATAATATCGCGTCACCTAAGTAGCTCGTTCGTGTACTATCAATAAAAAGTTCATGGATCTACTGCGCAATAAACTGGACTGTGACCAGTTAAATATAATATTATTCAGACTTGAAAATCAATAGCGCCTCGTACACCATTGTTTTCTTGTATCATTAAATATTATTTAAAGTTTAATGAACCAATCGGAGTATGCAATTATCGCGTTGAAAATTTAAACACGCACATAATTATTCATTTCGATGCTGAAAGCGAGCACAATATTAATATTTAAAGCACAGTGCACACTGGGCAAAAATAAAAAATAATAAGCCAGAAAAGGTTGGCACGATAGAGTACCTAATATGAAGACAGATGGGTACCGTAATCCTACTAATATTATAAATGTGAAAGTTTGTGAGTGTGGATGTATGTATGTATGTTTGTTACTCCTTCACGCAAAAACTACTGAACGTATTTGAATGAAATTTGGAACACAGATAGTTTATAACCGGGATTAACATATAGGATACTTATTATCCCGATAATCCCGAAATTTTTGTTACGTTAAATACTACGCGGACGAAGTCCTTGGGCACAGATAGTACCAAATAAGTAAAACTACATACCAAAGTCGTCAAACAAGCGCACGTCCCGCTTAATGTTAAGCAGTTACCGTAGCCTATAGATGTTTGAAATACCAATGGCAAACCTCTCTACTCACCTAGCTACGTCCTACTCGCGGCCACTACATTTTAAGCCCACACTAAGGACTTGCTAGAGGCGACTCATTGAAATCGGTAAGCGCTTGAGTACTTACGTAACCACGAATCGTAAATGTCTATTGTACACATATTTTTATTTCTATGGATGTTATATTCTCTCATCATCATCATCATCATCAGCCTATGCTTGTCCACTGCTGGACATAGGCCTCTTCTAATGAGCGCCATAGCGCCCTGTCTTCAGCTTGCCGCATCCAGCATCTGCCTGCAGTCTTTCGCAGATCGTCATCCCACCTGGTCGCAGGGCGTCCTACACTACGCTTGCCGAGTCGAGGTCTCCACTCAAGAACACGTTTACCCCAGCGGTTGTCGGTTCTTCGCGAGATATGGCCAGCCCACTGCCACTTCAGCTTGCTAATTCTTTGAGCTATGTCGATAACTTATTCTCTCATTAACCCCTTATTAATATCGATCAGGGGGCGAATAGTTATACACCGAACTATTTCTGTCATCGGTAACTTGACATTCGAAAAAGGAATACTAAGCATGGTTTAACTATACAACCGCTATTCCACCTTTATTAATAAGAGGGTATAAGTTCTCGCATATTACCTATGTAGCTCGGTGCACGAGAATACGAGGATTCTACAGTGGTAATACAGGTGGCCAGTGTACGTTGAGCCCTAAACCCCGTTGCCGCGTCTCTGCATTGTTCAAACTAACGATGCGAGCAGATATTATCGAGCGTATTTCCGTTACACAAATAAATTTTAATTTTATTCAATGGATTTTTCGCTAACGAATAATTGAGTGTTAACGATAATAAGTGCTATTGTTTGATTGTGGATCAGAGATATTATCGAGGCAAGAATATTTTTTACTTATTATAATAATAATATCGCCAACCTGACACACCAACTGTAAGGTCCCAAACTAAGCAACGCTTGTACTATAGGTACCGTACTATGGACTGGGGGCGATCTCTATATGTATGGTGTTTATGGCGTCAATAGCCTAGTGGTTAGAGGGGCCGTCCTCGTAGCTGAGAGGTTCCGGGTTCGATCCCCATCCTGACTCTTAACACAAGCGTTAGCTTAGAGGAACGGGAATACTAGTAATGTGATAAACTCACATTGCTAAACTTTATTTAAAAAAAGCAATTTCACGTCTAAATAAAATTAGGTTATAATGATAAAACATTACCAGATGTGAATGATTGAGCCGAGTCACCTGATGGAGGCGAGCTTGTAGCGATTTATTTTAAAACTCAACACTTATCTGCAAAAACAAAGGGTGAGATACCCTTTTCAAGAGGACTTTTAATCTTGGTGTTTTAAAGATGACATTAGAATAGGCTGTAGGGATGTAATCTTTAGCAAATTGGGAATTACTTCGTGGTCTAATTTTGAAGATATTTTGTTTATGGTGAAAAACTTACGTATCCATAGCCTTGTTAAAGGTGTAAAGCAATCACCTCAGGTCGAAATAATCACAACTATTCCTTGGATTAATCAAAAAACAAGCACATATTTTAATTGGAATTGAATTAAATTTATAAAATAGTTTGTCCATGCCAAAACAAATCTCGATTAGAGATGAGCCAATAATGTATCGATGCAATTCGACCAACGAAATCACTCTCCCGTCGAATATGAAAATAAATCCGTCGAAAATTAATTTGACTTGTGTCATCCGCTACAGTGCGGCATAACAACCAGTCTGTGCTGATGGACATATTAATTAATATTTACAATGTTGCCAGGCGAGATATTTATCGCAACAAAACAGTCGAGTTAAATCGATACCCAGATTGAAGGGAGATCGAATTGACACTGAAATTAATCTCATATTCATTTACTATAAATCAACATACCTTTGCTCTATATTTTTAGAAGTAAAAGAAGGGTAAGAAGATGAACACAAGGTCATAAAAGTATTTCGAGATGCCGAAACTGTGACAGAGAGTTTCTAAATACTCATAAGAATAATTGAGTCTTAGTCAGAAGGTACGTCGCCATTGGCAGAAACCTTGCGCCTGACTGAGTAGGAAGTCATTAGGGAAAAAAAAGATCGAATAGGGTAACTTTTTACTTTCACGTGAGATCATTTAATCACAGAAACCGAGGTAGATTGAAATATTTATATTTCAATCTACCTCGGTTTCTGTGATACAAGCGACCCGCGCCCGCTTCACACGGCTTTTCTCTACTATTTATAAATTTAATTAGAATGCATTATACTCGTACATATAAACCTTCCTCTTGAATCACTCTATCTATTAAAAAAAACAGAATCAAAATCCGTTACGTAGTTTTAAAGATCTAAGCATACATAGGGGCAGACAGACAGCGGGAAGCGACTTTGTTTTATATTATGTAGTGAAAACATACTAACAATGGCGAGCGTAAGTGGGAGCAGCGATAACAACATCAAGAGTCGGGTACGGCTGGAACAGATGATGTGCCGCCGCGATCTTCTCGCACACATTCATCCCGCAGTCGATAGTCCGCCACGCGCACTCACGCATGCACTCCACCGTTTGAGACAACACCACCTGCCCCCGCATATCGACAACTACGTCACCAACACAACACTATTCTAAAACCAGGTCAAGCCGCGCGAAAACGTCACGATCTTTCACATGATTAATTATAAAATTCAAATACCACACTAAAACACGTTCGATTCAGACCGATATTACAATAATAAGCACACAAAGATTAGATAAAGAACATCACTATCCAATGAAATTTGTGCACTGGCGCGCGTGATTTTACCGATGTATCGATATTTCTTGTATCGATAAGATAAAGCAGATGGCTCGAGGCAAGAGCGCTCATCTATGTGGAAAACGGCACTGATAGATGGGGTTGCTCTTTCCAAGATCAGGTGCGTTGCGTAGGCGTCAAGAACGTATATTATCTCGCAGTCGGAGATAACGGTAATCGAATAGATAGCACACGCGATAACTCATCGAGTTTGCGCAACGGTTTATTTATCGAGCGATATGAACAAAATATTAAGGAATACTGTCAAATCGCCCTTTGTAAGGTCGCGCGCTATTGTTGGGGCAATAAAAAAAACAATGAAGCCGTTTGTGCATGCCGTTTTAATATATGGAGTGGGGTTCTTTGTTTTCGGGAATCTCTGATTTAATTAAGGAATTCAAAGGTTGAGCGATCAAAAGGGAGTACTAATTGTGACAGGCGGCTTAACGAGGTTTTTTCGGCCGCAACCGAGAGAAAAGAATTTAAAAAGGCAAAAAAATAGAGACGGGAAATATATTTGGAATGTTATAATAACATCGACTGAATTCTTTTTTAATTTCAAACAAAAGAAATTCCCACTGTATGTAGACAACATTATACACTTGTCCTTGTTTCCGTAATTAAGGTCTTCCCGCAATTTTCCTGGCGAGGTTGCTAGTTTGTTTAGGACCGCTTTGCAGCTGTTGTCCGTAGAAAGTGTCCGTGTACTGGATCTGGCCGAAAGATACACAACACTAGAATCTTGGGGACTACTCAATTGCAGTCCTTGAGAAGTCCTTTCGCAAACAAAGTGAACATTATTAATTTAAACAGTACTTTTATCTATGTTCTAAAGATTTTACGCTCTAGTAGTTTATACTTCAATTTAAGGAAAATCGCAGTAACTTTGTTCGCCATATTTGCTATTGGATAAGATATCTTGCAAATGGTATTTATGTGTTCGGTTCACGGCAAACAGTAGTTCAGGAATCATATGAATCAGTAACGATAAACCTGCATGTGTCACTGTATTATCGGCGATCTTTGTGGCTTTGTATTTTCATTGATGTATTTAAAACACACGATAAGATCTCTCTTAGATCTGAACTTGACAGCATGAAGTTACGTCCAGCATCTGTAGTACCATGTTATCTCCGATGTGGTGCGTGTCTCAAAAGCAGACAAAAGGTTACCATGCCCCAAACATAGTTTGAACTCGTTTACAATAGAGTTGAGTCTGTAACGTGAAATATACGGACTTTTTATTGTAATCCGGTAATCAAATTAACTAGTTGTTATTATCGACTTTGGATTATAAAACGTCATCCCCATGCTCGATACATTAAAAGAACGATAGCTTATACTGAAATACCTAATGTTGTACCATCACACGCAAACAGGTAACAGAATAAGCTAACAGTGATCATAAAATGAAATGTATGTACATTGTCCACAATTCCTGAACGGCCCGCGGCCAACAAACAACAGTGGAACAAACAAACAAATAATACTAAATTCAGATTTGGCAATTCGGCCAATATTTGAATAGGATTAAATGCTTGCATGTATGTGACTTGTTAGTCGAATAAGAGGATTTGAAATCGACTAATTTGTAGGCTTGCAACGAATAATTAGTTTAATTAGAGCAGGGTTTAATATGAATTGATGGAATAACTTATTAGGTAGCATAAATTAAAGTTGAGTTTTTTTTGTTCATTGGCGGCCTTATCGAGCACTTGTATTGCATATAACACTGTAGTAAAATGTATACTGACTGTCATTTCTGTGAGCATCAAAGGGCGATAGCAAATCAATGGGTATAGATGTGAAAGGATGATTCGCAGCCGCGTCCAGAAAGTCAGACCAGAAGCTCATTTTGAAACGTCACCGTTGCGTTGTATCGACAAACTGAATCGACATCCCCACATCACTAGCGTTCGAAATTTAAATACTGTTGTGAGTTTAAACGTTTAGGTGCGCGTATTTGTTGCGGGTAAATATTATTTTACGCGAGTTAAACCTGGTTATTTTTTTACACTGGCGGGTAAATGTACCCGCGGACTCGCGGCCGGCGACTGTTTCAGTGTTATCATAAGCGTCGCCTCGATGCGGTATCGCGCTGATAAGCCTCGCCCATAACAATTAGGCGAAACAGCTGATAGTGCAGTTGGTTATTTGACAGAAATTGAACATTGTTATTTCATTTTTGTGCTACTGTCTAAGCTTGGACTAGATAAGTAGATAGTTTGTACAAAATTGGAAGAAGGTAGGTACTGCTTTTTATAAAAATACTAGCGACCCGCCCGGCTTCGCACGGCTCTAAAATTATCAGTGTTTCTCTACTATATTATGCATGTATTATACATATAAACCATCCTCTTGAATCACTCTATTTAAAAAAAACCGCATCTAAATCAGTTGCTTAGTTTTAAAGATTTAATCATACATAGGGACATACAGACAGCGGGAAGCGAGTTTGTTTTATACTATGTAGTGATGATATACCTGCCTGCAGTATAAAAGTTGTTTTAAGCATATATAGACTGAAGTAATATAAACAAATTAAAAAAGCATGTAGTGAGTAATTAATTCAGTTGGAAAAAAGCGCAATATATCATCAAAGAAAAAGGCTTTACAGTGGAGTTAACACTGAAACAATTATTTTCACATAAGTACCGAAATTAAAACGTGAAAATCGCATATTAAATATTTCTCAGTTACGTCGGTCAAGCCACAGTTGGATTGCGAAATTATTTATACCGGTTGCGCATTCCGTGTGAATGATTAAACAGCTCACGAACAGTGTGGAATTATGAATTTATGGGTAACTAGCGGCCCGCCCCGGCTTCGCACGGGTACATTACGGTTACATTATTGGAGTTTTAGTAAGGATCCCTAATTTTTTTTGCAAATAAAAATATAGCCTATGTCACCCGGGTATAGTGTAGCTTCCCAACAGTGAAATAATGTTTCAAATCGGTTCAGTAGTTTCGGAGCCTATTCAATGCAAACAAATAAACAATCAAATCTTTCCTCTGTATAATATTACTAGGTATAGATTTTGTCATGATTGATAAGCTATTTACGTACCTATAGAAAGTGGGTCACACCTGATATCGGCGCGCGGAATCGCGTCTAATGCGCGTTTTTTATAAATAGCTACTGAGAGCCTGGATGATAAGGAAATAACGAATAATTGCAGACGGATGAAATAAAAAATTGAGGTAAAAACAAACTGATTTCTAATTACACATTTCGATATGCCACATGGTGTCATTGCAAAACGATCTATAAAATTTTCCGAATTCTGTAATAATTAAAAAATGCAAAAGTTTCTGTAGGACTATAGAATTTGAAGATTATAAATTAGATGCTATACGATTGTATGGTACGTTCTATAACATAGGTGTGCGGGGTTGCGTGTACGATACGAGTTCAGCACTAGTTGTCACTTCCAATTTGAATGTAACATGACAAGTGAGCCGGCGAGAGCAACCGGAGCGGGTGTGGCTTTAATTATCTTGCATGTCGGATTTCCAACCCTGTAGCGGATTGGCATTCGACCTTGTCATACTCGTAAGTATCATAAGCTTCGGAAGCTTCGATATTTGAACATCGATATAATTTCACGTCACTAAATTCTGAGCGCGAATGCATAAAAAAATTATAATTAAGGATAAAAATATGAACCATTGTAAAACCGGTAATATTATTTTTTTGCCTGTAAGACCGTCCCACTCCTGGGTAAAGGTTTTATAATAATCTAAGAAAGATGTACTTCCAACTTTAACAATAACTAGAGAGTGCACATCATATTTTTGTTTTGTTTATTTTTAATTAAATTCAAACAGCGTGATTTTTGAAACTTACCCCTTTCGATTCTCTTCCGTTTCGTTGGATGCTTCTGTTCACACAACAAACCGAATAGTTCTAGGAAACAATCTTCGTCTTTACGATGCACCATTGTTCTAAAGTTTCATACTTCACTTTTGGCGTTAAATTATGTTATTGAATTCACTGTAGTACATACAAACTTTTATTTATTTATATTTAATGACGCTACGATGAGACGCCTATGCTCAGTATTTAAGGAATAGGTAGGTAGATTAGATACTATACACGCTTTCAACTTAAATCCGGTTATTTAATAAACCCTTTTTTTCTAGGGCGCCTGGTCTATATATCTATTTATTCGTAGATATTTAGCATGAAATCGTGTAAGTCACTAAATGAGCGTCCATAACAGTTAGTTCAACAACGTGCAAAGTACTATTACCCCACTGAAATAACAGTATTAGTGTTAGACCGGACGACGGGCGGTTCCGGACCTCGCATCCTGTAGATAGGTGGCGGTACCGTCGCACCTGGTGACGGCTTATCTTTTTTATTGCGGAACCCTGAAAGGAACCGTTGTTCCTGTAAAACTTCGTTACGTTGGCCGGTAGTAGTCGATGCTTTACCCGAAGAACACCGGACGAATAGAACTTTCGTTTGAAAATATTACTTATAGCTTATTGTATTTTGGTATAATTTTCCACTCTTGGCTATATAATTTTTTACTTATTCTTCTGTAAGGATTAATTACAGAATACATTCAAGTAACTATGGTCTTGTATTTAAAAATTGAACTCAAATTTGGGAAGTGAACTTTCTAATATAATTCCAGTGATAAAGCGCATGTCAGAAGCATACTCAACTTCGAGTTGATTTGAGATCCTACCTATACTATCAATATTGACTTAGATGCAGCAGAAATACTATAAACACTTAGTAAAAACTCTTACTACGTGTGAAAAAAGTTCAAAATACATCAAGCACCCCGCACACTGTACACTAACAGCACAGTTTAAATATTTCCGAACAAACTTCACTAGTGTCCAAAACAAAAAACAAAACACAAATACGTTGAAACAAAATACAAATCGAACTACTTCGCGTAATGAAACTAAAAATCGCAATGAAAGTCGATCACGGAATATCGGCGGCGAACATCAACAATGGACGTATCAGGGTGGCCTAGTTCTGTGCCGATATCTCGCCAAGGGCACGGCGAAGCCCTGGTGAGAGGGGAGTAGCAGGGAAGGGGGCGGGAGAGGTGTCTATCATGTGTTTATCAATAGCCATCCACCTGTCATCGTGATTAAACTGGAAATATGATAATTAGTGTTTTTTTTATGCCAAACTTGGAAAGTTTTTCAATATTTTTCAGATTAACATCGATCTCGTTGGTCTTGCCACAAGATTTGTGGTGACGATCATAAAGTCTCGGGTTCGATTCCCGGTTTGTGAGCTCTAATGACAACCGAGACAAAAAAAATGTCTTAGTTCTTGGCATTAATCCGTGGTTTTAATTGTAGAAGGGTTTTAAAGTATCTATTCCTTTCTCTAAAAAGGTCCTAAGGTTTTAACTACCTTTTGCTCAATATACTTACATATATAATATAGAACCCACAGGTGCATTGTCATAACGATCTACATCAGGCCATCAGGCGTGTCCGGCCACCCGTGCGTCAGACAAGGTGAGAAGTTTAATCGACCGTGTAATCCTGGCCGCCGCCGCTGCCGTGGACGCCCGCAATCGCAAAGGAATTGTTCCCAGATTTACTCAACTAGATTATACAATATGGACTAGGAAGAGGGGGACACCAATTTTGTAAGCTTACCACAACGGTTCATATCATATTATACTAACGTTTAGAATCGATACGTATATATATATTTAGATACGGGCCTTAGCCCGTATCTAAATATATATAACTCAAAGGTGACTGACTGACTGACTGACTGACATAGTCATCTATCAACGCACAGCCCAAACCACTGGACGGATCGGGCTGAAATTTGGCATGAAATTTGGCATGGTAGATGTTATGACGTAGACATCCGCTAAGAATTTTTATTAATTCCACCCCCAAGGGGATAAAATAGGGGATGAAAGTTTGTTAAGTTAAACTCCCGGCGGACAAAGTCGCGGGCACAGCTAGTCAATAAATAAAACTCAAGTCTGAGAGTGATCTTGAGTACGCATTTGACACGTCATTTTGTACCGGGATGACATTAGGATGACATTTCCAAAATCGTATCAACGATTAGTAAATAAACGATGGCAACACATGCCATATGCACTACTGCCTTCATGTGTTGCCATCGCTAATTTACTAATCTGCTAGAAGGTTTTGTCAGATGCCTTAGACGCAGCTCGTGGAGCGACATCAACAATTGATCATTCCTCAATCTAGGACGCACGAACTTTTTTGTTTTTGATCAAACATCCAACTCGTCATGATAATCACACATTCTAACAAAAAGTAGCCAAAATACTGTCTGCCTAAGATTTAATATAACAAACAACGAACAAACAGACGACGGTGTAAACATCGGGAGCGCCAATAAACGGTTATTGCCATCGCGATGGCGCGCTGGTGATTTAGGTGGCTTTATGGTTTTAATTTACGTCGCACCATGGGGTATTATGTAAATGCAGCACTGACGACGTGAGATTTTCATTACGCCGTGTCTGGGGAGCACCGGGGACGATCTAACAAGCCAAGCACTGCACAGTAGTTGCTTAAATTAAACATTTCAAACATCAAACAAATAAATAATAACTCTAAATTTAAAATTTAAAATGCCCCCGATCTGATGACCTTTAAATTACAAAAGAGGTGATATCAAACAGCTATTTTTATGAAACATAGCTAAGAACACTCTCGATCAAAATACCTGTCCACAAGGAAACACTAAATTAAAATCGGTTAATCCGCTTGGGCGCTACGATGCCACAGACAGACACACAGATCACATGTTAAACTTATAACACCCCTCTTTTTTTGTCGGGGGTTAAGAAGAATGACAATGATGAAATGTTTAGATTAAAACTAAAATATTATTGCGCGCGTGAAAATATTTCCCGATGGTGTCAGACACATGTGCGTTTAGGGGCTGGAAATGTGCCTCCTGATTGTATCGTATCGAGAAATCATACTGCCTATAACCATATATTTTATGAAATGTGTGATTTGAACGGGACGGAACACGTTAACGTTAACGCTACATACAAAAATTGTGCCGTACGTAAATATATAAACGTCATTAATGCATACTATCAAATTAAATACTTATCCTACACTTATTCAAATCATATAATATACTGTGCAAATGTAATTTATAAACAAGACGCGGATAAAATGAATGAAACTGCGAATGAGCGAACAGCCCCACGGGAGGGCGGCTAGCGCGCGCTCCCGCCCACGGGATCAATATGTTATTATTATTGCAACTGGTTATTTGCAGCCAACTGATGACCACCCGTATTGTTTGGTTAATATTTTAGTTGAAAGGCACCGAAAAAACAGGGTTAGAATCACGATTTTATCAATAAATATGTAGCAATATTATTAAGCCATCGAAAGTTTGTTTTTGTTATAAGTGGCTCAGAATGATTAATTTTTTTCCGTAACTTGTGAGACACATACAAAATGATGATGACAATCGTCATTGTTACGAGGTATTTGAGCCGTCGTCGGCTATATAGCCATGCAAAATAAAAACAACAAAACAGAAAAATAACAAACTTTTTGATATTCTTCCCTCTTTCGCTTTCAAATAACTCCCATGTCCTATCAACTGAATATAACTAACGTTACTATTGGAAATTCCACTGCACGACTTAAGTGGTACGTACTGCGAACAGTGATACACAGCGTCTTAGCGGATGGACGACTTACCCGCACAACATTGGTGCTCAACACTAACTTTTTAATCTCACGGCCCGATGTTACCTAATCATGACCGTACCACTTGATGTAATAATTACAATTTCGCTTACTTTTATGTATACATAATTGTATGTATAAAAGATGTGAGATTTTTATACCTACTTCTTTAAATAAAAATTGTTTAGGTTAGGTAAATAAAATTTTAAAAGTAAATTTACGATTTTTACATTAATAAACGGAAACAGGCAGCGAAAATGCCTTTCTATTTCTTGATTAAATATATGTTACAACACTAACAAGGTAAGCTGTTTAAACAATCCGTGTGTCCACTGCGTGGAGCAACTTATGGCACCAAGTTAATGGATCACTCGCGGCGCGCGTTCAGCTCGGGAAATCTATTACAGCGAGACCACTCGCCGGTTGCTAGATGAACTTCATGTATGTAGGTATACAGAGTGTAAGGGGCATCGTAACGAAAACTGATACCTTGGATTCAACTTATGATTCCCCCAGAGTTGGATATTCCGTTAAAATTTTCATGAATCATGCAATTTTTTTAAGCATTTTTAAATTGATTTTAGAATAAAATTCTTATACGTATCTCAGGTAATTTGACATAAATAAATGCAATACGCTCGAGCGCGTATTTCATGCTAAAATCAATTAAAAATGCTGAAACATTTGAATCATAAATTGAATTCATGGTTTCAGTTTTCGTAAAGATGCTCCATACACCCTGTATAAACAATATTTATACTTATAGCTGTTAATCTTTGGAGGTGTTAGGAGTATAGGCGACTTCTCAAAAAAGCGGAATTTTTCAGTCTAGGTATTTAATTTAATATTTTACAGATGTGACTACCCTTGTCATTCCAAAAGCAGTTATTCTTCTTCAAGAGCCTGCGTGCCTAAGGAAGGGTTTAGTACTATCGATTCGTAGGATAAAGGATTTGATTTCGCAGTAACAAAGCAGAGTTCGACAAACAGGGACCCGAGGATGAGATCGTTTGTTACGCGACCTTTGTCACGGTTCCCGCTTTTTGTGGACCCCAAATCCACTGTCAGGAGGCTTATGTGTGGTAATTGGTTTGTTCCTGTTTGTACAAGTGAGGTTGCCACATATACATATTATACTTATAAGCTTTGGCGACATTTGTGTCCACTTTCTAATAAGAATAAAAAAATAAAATCGAACTATGAAGAGAGATAAACATGAAAGTATCTAAAACATAACTAGGGTCATTACACTATCCGAATTTTCTTTAACAAATTGTAAATTTTCCGAGTTAGGCTCAAGACATGGTGTGAAATCACTTTGATTAGGATTGGCAAAATATTGGAAAATAAATATGGCGCATTATAGAAGAGACGTCTGCTTGCAGCGTGGTTCAACAAGAAAAATGGGTAGATTTTCAACACAGCGACGATATTAAATGACAGGAAGCCTGTGAATGTGAATATCGAGGAGCAGTGATGGGTGGAAATCCAGCATTGGACATTTTACAACTAATGAATAGAAAATAATCATAAGCTGATGACGCCAAAGGACAACCTTAGATGGTGTATCAAAACATACCGTCGACAATCTATAAAATTGCATACATCGTCGGTTAAACAAGGCGGGCTTTAGAAGCTTTCTCACAGAGCACGTGTTTGCTAATGAGCAAACAGCGGGGCCGCGGGCGTGCGGTGATTAGCGTCGGTGGCCACTGATGGATAGCCGCCGCGCACATTCAGCTGACTGACCTGCGGGCTTTACTACAACAACAATACTCAGTTTACTGCAGCCTTACTGACTTAAGCGGTATGTGGCATAGTACAAAACTTAAAGTATCAGATTGTGCTGGAAACTTAAAATAAACTTGACTATAAGCTCGCAAACCGCTAGTGAGATAAGGATAAGGCCTTAAAACGTAGGCTATGGGGCAGAAGAACGAAGAGACTATTTCACCACGAGTATATTTAAACTCCTGAAACTGTATATAATTCCTTGGGAAATTTATGTATGTACAAGTACATTGCAGACGGCGATTCACGTGTAATGTCGCCATATATCGTATTTCTCGGAGCCACGTTCGCCGCTACCGTCGGGATCGCGCTAAATATTCCAAAGGGTCACCTCACGCAACCAGAATCGATTTATAACTAAGCAGACACGCAACACTAGACGCGATGACTCAAAAAAGCTCGTACCTGACATTTCCTCCTACTTTCAAGACAAAACAATTCGGATAAATTTTCCGGATGAGAAATATCGAAATACGGAACACATTTGTGGAATATATAAATTGTATTTAAGTGTGTGGTAACTAGGGTGACCAAAAATAAATAATTCCTCAATCCGTCATAGCAACGTCGGCAACCATAAATGACAAACAAACTTGCGATTGCAACTTCAGCATACTTATTACCCACTGATTGATTAGTTTTCATATCAACTGTCCAAACTATACGAACTGATTCCGCTCAAATAACTGCTGTGCAACGTAAAACGCGTTAAACATTGACAAATATATAGCGATTAGTCTATTGCAAAAGATATCCTATCATTTGTTACGGCGGAAACAAATTTGGGTTTGACGAAAGAGTAATGAGTCCCGTTGCTGAGCCGACTTCCGGTACTATCAGAGGTTTACACTTTGTTTACATTTCATCGATATTTACTAGTGACTGTGAAATACTGGAGCGAATTATGTATTTTAGCCTTAAAACTTAAAGATGTTGCTTGATATTCTGTTGCTGTTCCTGAGAATGTACACCATATTTTATTCATTGAAAAGATTAACCATTGAGTTTCTTGCCGGATCTTCTCAGTGGATGCAGTATTCCGAACCGTTGGTAGATTCTGACTATGAATAATGCTTACATTAATAAAAACAATTTTGAGTTTGAATATGTTTCATACATGAATGTATGAAACATATGTGTATACAATGTCATTACTGGGTGCATGCTTTAGGAATATTTCTACTAACCACGATATCCTTAGTAGGTCAAGGCTCAGGAAAGGCGGGTAGGCAGGAAGCCGCAAGAGGCGGGCCCATCACAGAAATGATGCCCGCGCATTTATCATCCGAGGAAAACGGTGCACAGAACATATTCCTGGTAAATGAGCCTCTTTACGGGATCTGACAGATAATGTGGCTCTACGAATATTCCAAGAATAAAGGAAAGATGAAGCGGAAAACACCTTTAATACATCTATGGAAAATATAATTTTTGTCACCCTAAAAGCAACCTTATTTGGCAATAAAAAGGACTCTATATACAAATTCTCCCATCGTCTGTATTCACAGCCAAACGGCGTTCATCGTCCGGAACACTCGACTGAAGGTTCATACACATTCATGGGACAAGCGAAAGGGCCATCGCTCTCAAAGTGATCCCGATCGGTTGTCCATAAATAACCGAGTCAATTTGCCGATACAATGGCCGAACGAAATTGTTTTCGTGTCGCCGCGTCATCGCGTCAATTAAAAAAAAAACTGCCTAAATTACGCACGGCGGGTATATTTGGAACGATATGGGAATAGGCGAGCTGGGTAAATGTACCATTTATGGACGCGCCCGAATATTGGTAGCGTGTATGGAATTTATTTTTCACAACAAACAATTCTATTGTGCCATTTTGTGCCGGACGTGACGTTAGTTGAGATCCGATTTCGAAAACCAATTCAAGTTGGACTAAATCCGCGCTTGTTAAATTGGTATTTTTTTCGACAGAATGTAAAATTCTGGAAGGAATTTCTAGATGATTCAACCCAATCATATCGTTACGAAGTGGGTATTTCATATATCCATATAAACTTTTATATTTAAGCCGCTAAGGCTTGGTCAATCTTAATTGCATAAACAAGCTAGGTATAATATAAAACTGGTTTAAGAAGCTGCCTCGCTAAGTGGGCGACTTCACATGAAGCTCAAAGTTTACCGTACTACCACTAAGTTACCGGAGCCAGGGATTGCGGGGCTTTGGCCACATACTACGGTAATCTGAGAAGCTGAATAGTTATATCATCATGATTGTACAACTCCTTATAACCAGGTCTATCGTATCAACTCTCTTCTTTATCCTGAAAGGTCTGTAAAAAAAGTTGTAGATTTCTGAAAAAGTCCTCGTTGGCCGACAATTTTTTTACTGAAACTAAGTCACCATCAACATTTTCAGCCATAACTTCCAAGCAAAGATATGCAAATTATCTTGCCTGACCCAAAAACTTTAACTCTGCCCCGTTAAGACTTTTGTTACTTAAGACAAGTTATACCTTGTTATCCTTCCATCCCAGAATGAAAATGAACGAAACTAGTTACTAAATTAATTAAATAAGCCTTCCGTTGTGAAGGGGCAAGTCCACTCGAGGAAAGTTTCAGTTTTCCGTCGGCATTGAGGCCACTTGAACAGTCCGCGCTGGATTTCAGACGGTGACTTACAACAGTTGATATTTAAAAAAATAAGTTGGAAATTGTGAGCAGAGCCTACCTTGAAATGACAAACAAAATAAATAAATATCGCCAGACTGACACATCAACTGTATGGTCCCAAACTAAACAATGCTTGTACTATGGGTACCGCACAA
The DNA here is from genome assembly GCA_918843915.1 of Notodonta ziczac. NCBI lineage: Eukaryota > Metazoa > Arthropoda > Insecta > Lepidoptera > Notodontidae > Notodonta > Notodonta ziczac. The sequence continues at coordinate 2,070,491 of OU974053.1, forward strand.
TGGACTGAGTGCGATCCCAGTGAAACCCAGACCAAGGCAAATTACGAAAAGGCCATTTCCGAAATTTGCCCTGGCGGTAATGGAACTGCGCCAAGCGGTCATCAAATAACTATAACAACTGTCCCACACGGGTATACCTACGGAATATTTTAGTTCCATGGCATACCAGTTTCATTTGTTGAAATCTAAATATATATAACTCAAAGGTGACTGACTGACTGACATAGTGATCTATCAACGCACAGCCCAAACCACTGGACGGATCGGGCTGAAATTTGGCATGCAGGTAGATGTTATGACGTAGGCATTCGCTAAGAAAGGATTTTGATTAATTCTACCCCCAAGGGAATAAAATAGGGGATGAATAATCCCGAAATTTTTGGTTAAATTACACGCGGACGAAGTCGCGGGCACAGCTAGTCCATTATAAAGACATATAACGAAAAATAATAATAAAAATTAAATTATTTTTTAAGGCCGACATTACTGGAAAAACTAGTCCTGTTCGTATTCCGTCAGGTTCAGCAGCACCAGATAGGCACTGGAGAAGTTTTCTTAAGAAGATTTAAGGTTTCTTGCACAGTATTCGAGGGAAAAGTTTCAGCATCGAGGCCACTTGTACGGCTGGTTGGAACTAAGAAGACTTACAGTGGTTGGATGATATTTAAGTTGGCTAGCGAATGCTCCAAGGAGTTCGCTTCAAAACCGAGTTAAGAGTTGCAGACGAGCGATTGGCAAATAAACGTGTGAGATCGAAGTTTTACAAGCCGCGCAGTACTGAGCAGGATGTAACTTGCAAGCGTGCTTGGACGTAACGAAGGAAACTCCCATGTAGAGTGCAAAACTTTTTAAATATCGCCAGACTGAACTGATCTGAACTGTATGGTCCCAAACTAAGCAAAGCTTGTACTATCGGTACCATACAATGGACTGGGGGCGATCCCAGTGACACCCAGACCAGGGAAAAAAAGCCTTTTTAGAAATTTACCCCAGTGGGGATCGAACCCGCAACCACCATGTGCAGTGAGCCGAGCGGCCTACGCTCTCGTTTTAGAACCTAAATGTATTACCCGTCCTTCTCATGGGCGTATTGCATTAGAAAGACGGCAATACTGTTAATCGTATCAAGTTTAGTTTAGTCGTAATTGGATGACTTTGATTTGGCCTCATTGCTGTTATCGCGTTTTCTTGCATTACTGATAACATTATAGACACGCATTGTGAAAACCTACACGGCTGGGTACAGATTTTTATCTACCATTTTTAAATATAGTCATCAGCAGGATCATCTGTACTAACCTTCATTACTTATCTCATCTGATTTGGTCGAAGGTTTGAACACCCAGATCGCGAGGCACTTCAGCTTATTAATTTATGTTTCATTTGGCGAGATCAAAGCCTTCAGTGGCACAGCTAGATTCACCTCCCCACCATCTGGCAATCGATATCGCGTTTTATACAAATTAAATTAGTTACTTCTGCTAAAGTCGGAAATATTTTATGTTTGGGTGTGGTTTCAGTGAAGACGGCGTTTCATAATAATGATACAGGTAGATCATTTGAACAATTGAGACACAACTATTCGATCAATTAATTCTAATGAATCTAGAAATAGACAAAATAAAAAAAAGTTTAACTTTTAATTTCAACACTCAAATATAATTCCTCACATACCACCCACACTGTCCTTAAGTGCATTAAAACCCCCTTTGAAGCAGTAATTTGTGGAATGAAAGAATAATAAAATTACATTTGCAACGGTCTGCAAATCTCGTGGCTACGTAACGTATTCGCCGTCCGAAAAGCTAAAAACGGCCATACAGGCAATTAGTGCGGTACGAGTTGCGTAAAAAGATACGAGAATATACTCTGGATACACAGGGAGGATTGTGATTTAATTTTGTACTCTTATATATTTCTGTGTTGAAATCAGTTCTTACTTTAGAGTTGAGAACAAAAACAAACACAAAGTTTATAAAAAATATGCGCACCCTGTGTAGGTTGTGTGTTAAGTTTTCGTATAATAAGTACAATTATATGCAATCAAGTCTACAGAAATGAAAAGAAAATGCTGTGATGTCAGCAGAAAGCGCGATTCCGATTCAAAAGTAAATTTCGCCGAGTCCAAATAGTGGTATAAAATATGACACAAAAACAAGCAGTGAAAAGCCAGAGGAACCTCAGTGAAGCGAGCGCAGGCCGCGGTCTATGAAAATAAACCGGAGCCGCCGCAACATGGAATTGTACAGTGCAATTAAAAGCGATTAACGAGAGAGATTAAATAAAAAAATAATAAGGGAAAATTCACACAATATTAATTTAATTATTACTTTGGAGAAGTATATTTCGGATAAAAAATATGTGGCAATAAAATTATCATGTTTCTAATTAGATACTACCAACGTTTCCATCATAGGCTTATTTAAAGTATATGCTTCCAAAAATATTGCCCGTTGTTCTCTTTCTATGTGCATTAGTATTGATACGAACTGTAACGACGTCACGCCGAGTGTTGCTTTAAGCTTGCTTTGACTACTTGAGTTAGCAGAGCCTCATTTAACAATAATTCATTAAATAACTATTGTGTAGTAGGAACAGCAACCACGCCTCATATCTGAGACCGGCGCCGCGACGCCGGCGGCGGCACGCAGCGCCGTCGCATTTGCATAATAATGCACGCTGCACTCCCCAGCTATTTAATGAAAATCACTACACTACGAAGCACCTACTCCAGCCCTGAACCATTGTGTATCAAACAACAAGCGCTTAACTCGCTCACGATGTTTGCCAGTTTCGCGTGGTTACTTTGAGAATTTTAAATGCGGTTACAAGGAGCTTTATAAACTCAAGATGCTTGAAGGAGCTGCTTAAGTGAATTGTGATTCTGTTACGTGTTGCTAGCAGCTGTTGGTGGCACCACGCCCTTTATTTAGCTTGTGATACTTTTTTAAATTTATATATGAAATGTGAATTTTAGAATAGGGGCGACATGTCTCGTGACTATTTTCGTAGCAGACATTTAACACCAAATCTTCAGTACTGAAAGCCTACGCATTTAAAAGTACTTATTGGCTGTGTAATTTGAGGATGAAGCAAACTTTTCAGCAGTAAAAACTGTTCACATAAATGTATGTTACAAACGTCATTAATATTCCATGAAACTTAACCTTGAAATGTCGCGGCCGGGTCCCGGGGACCTCGCACTCAATTTATGAGCTCATTAGCCATTGTAACCCGCCACCTGCTCACTCAGTAATGCCAAAGCACCCGACCAATTACCAAATCACATTCTTTGTTCCACATTATTAATTATTAAAGGACATTTCGGATCCAACCGGGTGTAAACAAAAAACAATAAACATTTAATGGTGATCCTGTGTGTGATTAACATATTTTTAGGGACGGTTGGGTTTATATTGTATGACATTTATAGTATAGGTATTTTTAGATGAACTTGGAAAGTCATGAGTACTACGGATACAGACATAGATCAAATAATCTATTGATCATAAACTGAAGGCTCTGAATGCGTGCGACCCGCGTCGCGAAATTTTATGTAAAGCAGATTTCAATGAGTGGACAATTTAAAAGTGTTCGTTGAATGGTAACACAATCAATTAAACAACTATTGGCCTAATATTGGTGTACAACACACAGATAACCTGTTTCTACGTCTCCTAGAAACATAAGCGTGGTATTATGTGATAAGAAGAAAAGTAATATCATCAAGATTGAAATTAACAGCGTTATTTATAATATATATTGAGTCAGTAACGTGAGGGATCAAACACAGGCACTATGTAAGTATTTCATTAAAGGTTCTCCTTTCACACGCATTCCGACTACTAAGTAATCCAAGTTCAAGATTTAATTTAGCGATAAAATCAAATTACTATTTAGCAATAAAACACAATGGCGATATAACGGAGTACAATCAAAAAGTAATTTAATACCACTCAAAAGTTTATTTGAGAGTTTTTGGTGGAATTAACTGTAAATCATCCGGAGTTACCCCTGGTATTTGTTTTACGGACTCATATTTATTGTTTGTTTGAGATTGAGAGTGATATATGAATAACGCAAAGGTGTTGTGTATTAAAGTAATTTAGTTTAAAAGTATTAAGCGATGATGCAGATGTTGTGGAGGAAGAATGTCTTAAGTATTTTATATTTTTATGTAACAAAATCGGCATATAAATGTACAACCCGCCTGATGGTAAGCGCAGTTACCGTGGCCTCTAGATAGTCTAGATCAGTGGTTCCCAAACTTATTTTGTATGCTGCCCACATTGAGAATAAATTATTTTTAGCGCCCCCATTTTTTCACCTACTAAAAAACCACTATAACGTTAAACTAAATTATTTTTTCTGGGTCTCTTACCGCCCCCCTTTAGGCCTGCAGCGCCCACAAGGGGGCGTTAACGCCCACTTTGGGAAAGGATGGTCTAGATGCTTGCAATACCAAAGGCATTGCTCGCCTGTTGCCGGCCTGAAGGGAAGTGGGATAGAGGAAACATTGTGAACGCATGATTTCACAAAGTTTCTTAAAACTTAAGTTTTCGTGCCCGCGAAATCGCCAAACGGGCCCAATGGATGACCAGCGCTGGTTCTTGTTAAGCACATGCTGAATTGGGTCCGTTTGCGGCGAGCAGAATTAATAATATTTTTTTTAGTTCCATTTATTATTATCCTATATACTATTATTTTATTTTTCTGCTAGTCGCAATAAAGTTTTTGTTCCTTTCTTTTCTTATAAAAAAAAATATTTCTAGTTCATACAAGACATATATATGCCCCTAAAAATGTCTGCAAAGGGTTTAATCAACCAACAACTGATTAATAAAAGGGTTGAACTATTGGTTATTAAATATGAAGAGCAAAAAATATGACAATAAATACATGATGAAGTGGGAGAGTCGAAACGATTTTTATTAGAAAAATTCCATTTCCAATGTTTGAATATAAAAAGCTTTCATGGAATAGCTCCCGCATACTTCGTGTTCCATTACGAATATCGAATAATATGCCCGCTCCGCACTTCTGGCAACGCGATGGTTCGATTTTTAGGGATCCGCACGTTAAATGAATAATCTCTATAGAAAACTCAAAGGCTTTATAAAGTACTAGCTGTGCCCGCGACACGTCCGCGTGGAATTTAATTGACAAAGTTTCATACAAACTTTCATCCCCTATTTTATCCCCTTGGGGGTAGAATTAATCAAAGTCCTTTCTTAGCGGATGCCTACGTCATAACCTCTACCTGCATGCCAAATTTCAGCCCGATCCGTCCAGTGGTTTGGGCTGTGCGTTGATAGATCACTATGTCAGTCAGTCACCTTTGAGTTATATATATTTAGATTGTCCGGATTAAAATGTGCATTGTACATGTCACTGTACATGCAAAACTTGGATTTTAATTAAGAGGTACCTAAAAGTCTGGGTTAATGGACACTAGTATCTCAGCTTTATTTAAGCGTTTCTGAAATAGATGGAGCAAGGGAACCAGCGTACTTTTAAAACTTGAATGATTTATTTGTCTTCGTGTCTCGTGTTGAATCTGATATAGTGACAAATCACGTGAACGACCCCAATACATCATTTAGTGGATCAATTTGTCGAAACGTATGCAGTCAGTTATGTTGATTGTCTAAAGGATCAGTATAAAATGGTGAATAAAAGAAGACAAGGGGCTTACATATTTGTCGGTTAAACAAAATAAACTTGTTTTAAAGTCCGGAACCATTGAAAAATAAGGCAGATTCATCCTACATCCACAGTTTCATTTCATTCCATCCGGCAGCTATGCTGGAGGTGCTGTATTCGGATGTCCGCGACGTAGTAGCATGATTCATGCTTAAAGCTGTTGCAGTCAGAACTATTTATTCAGGAAATACGCTAATATTAACCCGCATAAAAGCCCGATGCCACGTACACCGATTAAATAATAACTTAATTTTGTGAACAATTCGAAATGTATTTTTATTTTTGCATAATCTAGAACTCGTGCCTCAGCTTGTATGGACATGCAATATCATAGATGTAGAAGTATTAAGAATATGATTATTTAGCCCTTTTATTGTCTCGCTCGTGGGCATAAGGTGCCCTCAATGCTGGAAGTTTCAGGCCATAATAACACACAGGTCCAGTGCGAGTTAGGGGATTTCACATGTCTTTCGAAAATCGGTTTATTTTTCTAAGACGTGCAGAATAATGTTACCCAAGGAAGATATTGAATTTTCGTCGTCATACATACAACGTTCGGAAATAAAAAGAGCCATACAATTTAACAGCTTCACTGTGCGTCGTTTGCTATACGAATAAAATTGTTTTCTTTCTTTCTCGAATGTATTCATTAAACTAGATAGAAATTGAATAATATCCTATGAAACCGGTATATGTGCTTTTAGAAAGATACACTGACCACAAAAAAGTAACACAAACTAGATAATAGCACATGACCCGGACGGGCGCGCCCGCTCCGCGGAATATCCGGGCGTATCCGGACATCCGGGCGCGGACACGTTTGATTCATCATGTTTGCACAATCGGCTTTTTGCCCAATCGATACCCTGTAGGAGTATCGATCTTCAGTACCTATATCGATTGCTGTAGTTTAAAATAGGTCTTCAAGAAATTGAGACCACTAAGAATCATGTGAGTTTGTAAGGTTGGTGGCAAAGAAAACTTTCTCGAGGGATTATTTTAAGGACATTAATAAAATTACAAAAGGTATAGAAAATAACATAGTTCTTAATACGGAAATTACAAAAATCTTTGTTGTTATAACAAAATGGTAAGCAAAAGACTTACTTGGAACTTATTGTGGACATTTTTTTTTATTCTGTCGTGTATTTTTTTTCATTGTACTGGTTATTGAACTAATAATAAGTACCACTAATACGTGCTGCTTGTCGGCTGCACCTCGAGCCTAACTTGCAATTTAATTTAAAATAATTTATTATTCTTAAGGTTCCTTTAAATTGTTTTCATTCACTTTTTCATTTCATATTCACTTATATAAATCTAATCAGCTAACTTAATATTGTTTATTTCATAAATTTATTTTTGTTTCATTCATCAATGTCGTGGATTTCGTTTTGGCTTAGGATCAACTATAATAGCCGAGTTTTATACTACACTTAAGTAGATCATAAGACATGTATGTTCTCAAGAAAAAAGCTGTTGAAATTCCTTATAAATAAATAAATACAGAATAGAGAATAGGTGAGTACTCGAGTTAGTTCAGGTAACACGTGTCTATTGTATTATTTACCTTATGTACTACATGTTACAATTGATTGATGCGAAACAAGCCGCGCGTGCAACCGCTAAGTTCGGCCGAATCAATCTTGCGCGGTAAAGGGTTCAGAAAGTTTGAACGGTTGTGTTATAAATTAGAACTTAGGCTACTCCTGCTTGTATAGACGTAAATTACATGTGACTTGTTATAAACCGGCACACTGTGAGTGTGTAGGTATGTAATCGACTTGGTATTAATTAACTTAGGAAGTCTTGGATTGATTTTAGAAGACAAAGGATTATGGCCTAATTAGAATGGAAATAGGAGTTAGTAATCCGTGTCATATGACAAGTTTCAAAAAGAAAAAGTAAAGAATACGAGAACACACCATATTCAAGTCTTAGAACGCATCATAGAAAAAAGTATAAAAATAAACTTAGCCTCAAATAAAAACTAGAGTTTTAAAATGATGGTTATTGCGCGATTATTGGTAGGTAATAAAAGCCGTTCACAGATAATCTTAAAAAAATATTTTGCGGAGCCCGGCTCTCCGTACGAAACCGTTAAAAAACCATCAAGTGGGTATAATAAAACGCTTCTATCTACCATTACGTAATCGCCGAAGCGCAACCGGCTTCAGCCCAAAACTGTCGTGTCCCGAGACATTTTTCTCAGACGCTAGTTCCAGCTTTGATTGATGCGAGGGCCCCACAGGCGCGTGACAGCGAACGGAGAGCCAATCCCGAAAAGGATTACATTAACATATTAACATAGACAAAAAAAATGCTACAGAGGAATATTTAATCGGTTGAGATGGCAAAGGAATGTGGATGGAACAGCGACAGAAGTGTTTTATTGGTATATCTTCTATTCCTAGATAAAACCAATTAAAGACTTTATTATGACATAAATTAAGTCCTTATTAATGTCTGTAGATATCGTGGTAGCATCTTAAGCAATAGGGAATATGCATGATTTATTTATCGGGTAGTTTTAGCTAAACTAGAAAATTATGTGATGGGTATGCTAAATTAACGAATTGTTCAAATTGTATGAAACAAAATCTTATGTATGTCAAGTAATTAAAACCTCATTCTTGTAATTTTTAACACTATCATGATCCATCGATATTCCCCATTATCGCCATATAGGTATTTACTAAATTTTATCATCCGATAATGTTTGCGGTACCACCTAGTTCAGAACGTCGAGGTGCCAATTCTAGAACGTCTTTGATCAGCGCTTTTGGGATTGCGGCCGTGACGTATGCACACATTCATTACGTCACAGGATCTACCTGAATATTGCCGATATACGCACGCTGATTCACGATTTCAGTTCAAGTGAGAATATCCGTAGGCAACAAATTCCTATATCGCGACGCGTTCCGTCCGTGTCAAATGTATCCCCTAGGAGGTTTCGTTGACGTGTGAGCCCGTGGGCGTCGTTTTAATGGAGTGCACTGTGTGTCTAGCAGAAACTTCTTTTTATTTATTTCGGAGAGGAAATCTCCCAAAGATCCCCGTACCCCTTGTGGGAGAGACCTGGGGTATGTGGTATTCATAACTACTAAAACCTCACCGGTTTTATTTTTATGGGACTGGTCCGCCACACACTCCCACCACTGTAACTCCTGTAAACCAGGATCGACAATGGTGACTAACAATGACGTCGAGGTTTGACCCTCGACGATTCCCGTGGAAAAATTTAATTGTCTTGGAACCAGCACGACGTTAATCGAAACAAATAATAGGAAGAGTTGGAAAAAAAAAACCACTTCCCTCCGGTGTAAAGCGGGAGACAAAAACAGCTGGTATGGGCTGATTGCCATAGAAGCAAGACTGTTACAGATGATTGATGACCAGTTGTAAAGCACCACGGATCGTACCTCCCCGGGTATAGTATAAATAATAGTGTACTCAATTCACACGTTTGCCTCTCGATTTTACCTTCCAAAACAGCGTCTCATCTCTAGAGTATCGAATGAAACGTTACGGCGTGTTGTAACAATGATATATTTTACTGTGCGTGAAAAACGCTGTGTTTTGATATCGATTCCTACACCGATGGCGTACCGAGAGGCTGGGAATCCGACACGTAATTTCTACCTGCCAGCATACTACTTCGATATTTTCAATTTCAAGTAAGTAATGTACTGTCAAGCTATTTGTATTTGTTTCTTTAGATAATAATCAACTCTTAATAATAAAAAAATAACCATACATATACTTCGTGAATGCAAACAGATAAATTATTAACACTGAATCCGTCAGAGTGAGGTGGCTCGAATGAATTCCTAACAGCCCAAGCCGAGGGGAGGGGGCTACTTGAGCGTGGATTGATTTAGTTTTAATCGGAAACTATCGGTGTGCTTTAACTTCCTGTTGAGAATCTTACCATAAAGGATGTTTGTTTTAATGTTTATGTAGAAGTTTGTTGTTGTTAAACATTATATCTGGTGTTTCCACAGCCGTATTCAAGTTAATACCTATTATATTTAATATAAAAAGGCAAAACTATAGTATTGATTGAAATTAAATTCTATACGATACTAGGACTTATGTAAATAACAATTAGGCAAACAACTTGTTTGAAACAAGTGATAGTACGCATTCGCCTTTACAGATTTGACCTTATTAAATAAACGATACGCATTTAAGACGTTTCTTCCCCTTCTTCCGTCCTCCGAGTCCTCCATCCATCCTCAGAAGCCTTCACTCCCGTTTACTTCCTTCTTCTATACCCCAACATTACGCAAACATATGACTCGTGCGTTACGAATAAACGCAGCATAATCGAAAAAAGAACGCATAACCATCCCGTATAATCTGTATAAAAGGCGTATAAAGATGGCAAACTCCCTTATTTACTCGGCAAATGCGTGAATGAGGAAGAGGGGTGTATAGGGCTGTATTTTAAGGAATATTAAAAGTACCATAGCTGTTCAGTAAGCTCCATAAAATGCGAAAGGTCCGGAAAAATGCTGACTATAGACTTAATCGGGTATGATTCAGGTGCACCATGAAAATTGATGATGGAAAAGACTAACTCTAAATTACTCTTATATTACGATAAAGCCTGTGATAAGGATAATAAAAAGTTTTTAAAACAATCTGTCGAAGAGGTCTTAAATAATTTGTTAATGAAATCTAATAGCCCACGCATCAAATCTTATGCTTGACTGTTTAGCTACTCATTTAAGGCAGGCCATTTTATAACATATCTCCACTATTTATCAATTTTTTTTTATGGATTTAAATTGCGTTTATCACATTACTAATATTCCCGTTAGCCCCTCCAGCTAAGCTAATGCTTCTGTTAGGAGTGGGCTCCCGTCAATAGTTTAATGTGCAGGATGGGGATCGAACCCGAAAACTATCAGCTACGAGTGCGGCCCCTCTAACCACTAGGCTATTGACGCCTTAGTAGGTAAAATATTTTTATGTAAATTTATCAGACTACAACTTTAGCTGCTGTACTGTTTTACGAGCAACTCCTATTCGACCCTTTTGTTATAACAACAGATAGCAACTCCCATAGCTATCATCCGTCCCAATGTTTGTCAAGGGTTTTATTGCGCCGAGTTTGCGCTAAAGCTTGTCCTATACAATAAGCACATTTACACGCTCTATTATATAGCCTAGCCTACATTAAGGAAAGTAGGGCGCGGCAGTTACAAAGATGGGCTTAACTGAGGTCAGTGGTGTTTTAATTTAATTTTATATGGAGCGAGACGGCAGCCCGGAGCGACAGCGGATCATTTCACCGCAAAACTCTGAACATCATCTTTAAATCCTGGAAAATGCTTTGCCATTACTGCCGTTCGATTATTAGAACGCCGTTAAGTGTGTGTGTGTGTATTTTTATAGCTATTTAGCAAAAAAAACACGAGGGATGTCCCTAGAAATTGTGACGACTTAGAGACTTTGGAAGTCGGTTAATAATAGGAAAATATGACCCAGACTAGTCTATTGAGAAAAATATGCTTTTTCCCGTCGTAAATATGACTCAAATTTGGCAAAAAGTCACTTGACCATTAATGGATAGTTAAAGAGTCACCTCGAGTATTTGAATATATCAGAGCAAGTTAAAAGATAATTTCATTGTTCATGTAAGAACATGTATCATCTGATATATTACATACATATTTTATTTGAAGACCGCTTGGCGCAGTGGTTCAAGCGTAGGCCGCTCGGCTCACTGCACATAGTGGTTGCGGGTTCGATTCCCGCCGGGACAAATTTCGGAAATGGCCATTTCGTAATTTGCCCAGGTCTGGGTGTCGTTGGGATGGCCTCCAGTCCATTGTAAGGTACCCATAGTACAGTTTTGCTTAGTTTGGCACCAAAGACTTGGTGTGTCAGTCAGTCCAATATTATTGTATATCCGAGGTCGAAGTCTACACGTGACCCTTTTACACGGCCCACACACGCCCCTATAATTATGCGAAGCTTTTATCTATTCCTGTCGACTCTGCCGCCGTATCCGACCGCGAAATTAATTAACACGAGAAACATTCCTGTGTAATCATATTAGCTATATAATTTTGTTGATACTTGCGCGGAATACGGGCTCGTGGATTGGGGTGTTAAGTTCTATATCGGTGATGATTAATACGGCTCAATGATACGTTTAAGGGATATATATGGAACAGGGAAATATATTTATAGGTTTTCAAGGGTATCGTACTTTGTGAATGGAACATTCGATCTCAATTACTTACAATATACAGGATGAATCAGAAAGGGTATAATTTTTTCAAAACCAAACTTTGTAATTCTAAAGCTATCAGCTTTGGAGGAAACTTGAAAAACAAAAGGTGTTATAGGAATGCAGCTGTTGACAGATTTCACAAGACTTAGTACTTTAGTACTTCAACTGTCCCACAAAGCTGATAGCTTTAGATTTACAAAGGAAAGTTGCAAAAACAATACTTATATCTTTTCTGTTTTACCTAGTACATGTGCGATGCTTTTTTTGTGTGAACAACTCAGGAGTGACACATCTACACCGCAGCCAACGAGAAGCGATACTAAATGGTAATAATGTTTGCGTTCAAGTCGGTCATGCCAGGGTATGGCAATATTAGACCCCGTATAAGGAAACACACAGGAAACAGTACGACTGTAAAGTTGTTTATTTTTCGTCATTTTCCCTGTTAACATGTCTACTTAAACCTCATTTACTAGTCATTTTGAGAACAGCAATTTGCCTGCATAGATTGCACGGTTCAAAACAAAGTTAAACGCTAATAGTTCCGCGCCAATCTGTAAGAAAATGAAGTTAGGGTGCAATTCCGAAGTGCGCCCGTTAGGTGGCGCCACCGGCAATTGCCGGTACCACCCGCCATTACACCGAACTTTACATTAACACTAGTTTAATGCAGTTCCTGGAATATGTCCAGGTTATAAAAGCTGTGTTATAATGTTGAGTAAAATCGCGACAATTCGTGCGAGCTTGAGAAAACAAACCGCAGGACAACTCTCCACGAGGTTTGCCACCCCTACTATATTATAAAGCAAACTACTATGGTACATAGGTAACTACAGGTAATTACCTGAATAACTAGGACCAAGCTTGTGATTTATTCAACTAATATTCTTGCACAAGTGAAAGTTGCCAACCCTATTGTACAAGATTTGATGTAATTTGATTTGATTTTACCTGTGCAAAATATTTTACGAACGTGATCGTAGACGAGGACTGCTGATTGGCCGATGGATCAGGCACTTAATACAGGCCAAAAGTGTGGACTTACCTGTAAATAAACATTTTCAATTAGTTTAATGATGATCGGTCAGCTGGAATAATAAAGGAAGGTAATTAATTAATTTTTAAACTGTATACGAGAGAGCATAGACTTGTAAATAAACCTTCAACTCATTACGACCAAATATGGAGGATTTTTTGTGCACACTTCTTTAAAAGACTTAATGATTTTTCGTCAGTTTTATCATAACAACGATCTATCACTTTGGTTATGTATCCAAACTTCTGTGTCCAGTAGAAAAGCCCATGTCTTATTCCATTTATCAACTGCAAAAAAACGACTAATGGATATAGCGGTACTATTTCGCCCCATCAGTTATGGAGTCTACGCGGCAACTGTAGCTAGCCTACTTCCATTTCCTCTAACCAAACAATAAATAACATTAATTATTCTTAGCTATTTACATATAAATAGGCTACGAACCGAAATTCACATTCTACAAATTAAAGGGAGGTTACTTCATAACGTCTTAATAGAGCTCCCACTAAACCCATAACTCGGCTAATAGCTACAGAGTAATGTTTCATAATTCCATCGGGCGGGCGGCGGAGCAGCGAGCAAAATTTAATTTTTAGATCCACGGACCTCCAGAACAGATTTTTTTATGAAAAACACGAAGGATGTCAGACATACTTACGTGGTTGTGGAAAATAAGGGTTCATATATCTACAATTTGCAAAGGGACTATTGAAAACCAATTGGACCTTCACATACGATTTTATCTGATTTATAACTGCAAGGGCAGTAAAGCGAGGAAATAAATAAATAAATATCGCCAGACTGACACACCAACTGCATGGTCCCAAATTAAGCAATGTTTGTACTATGGGTACCGTACAATGGACTGGGGCGATCTCAATGACACTCAGATAAGGGAAAATTACGAAAAAGCCATTTCCGAAATTTGCCCCGGCGGGAATCGAACCTGTAAGCACCATGTGTAGTGGTTATAACAAAAGTGTTAACTACCTATAAACCCTATAGCTCTTCTCCTTTCAGGATTCCGTTAACCTAAGTGGTAGTATTTGGTGGTCACTGAAGTCACACGACTTCAGTGACCACCAAATACTCTCATTGTTTGTTTAGCAGATGGATGTCGTTCCGTGTTAATATCAGCAATTTGCCAAATTATGATACATTAGAAGTCGATCACCATCTCGGCACAGGTATTCGAAAAATGCTTGACTGAATGTAATGGTCTAGGACGCCGAGTGGATAGTACACTTAGATATTAATTTCTCCAGCAAATAACAGAAAGCCAAGCGCAGGTAATCTGTGACCCTCGTCCGTCCGATACAACCAGTAATATTGTGTGACAAGTACGCAGTGTGTATGCTATGCAATTAGCCGGGACATCATCAATCAAGCGACGTTCGTGATTCAATCTTGCATTATTGTTTCAATAAACAACCTCCTCGACACGCGACGGATTCTAACACCATTTTATGTTACCGATTTAGGAGCAATAGAGGAATATCTACAGAAGATTGTTTATGTTATCACAAAGCGGATTTAGAGTTGGAAAGCAGAACATTTACATTAGAAGCTAGAAGAAGTAGCTGGTAGGCAGATAATTCAACCTTATGACATAGCGTATTAAGTTACTGTAAGAGTGGTCCATCACCATGTCACAGTATATTATGAAGTTCTCGAAGCCGATACGATTCCGATAGGACACTGTGACCGAAGAGGCATTTCTTCTTTAGTTATCATCCCATTAGGGGAAGCTAGACTTTTTTAAACCTTTCCTCTGTTATTTTCATCCAAAGCAATCGGTTGAAGAATAACAGAATAAAACTGTTCAGCCTGGCATTGATAGAATATTCAAAATCCTTGTGAGTACAGAACATTCACACAACATTTACACCTCGACAGGCTTATCCTTTATTACGTCCTAAAGAATATGAACGTCTCGAATCTTTAAAAAGATACCAACGGCAGTCGTCCCGAGATTTGTGTAACGAGCAAAAATGGAAAATTTTCAGTTTCCCTCGATATAGCGCTACATTTCCGAGCATAAAACCTCCGGGCGATTGGAGTTTTTACGAGTGAAGGCCGTAACTCGTTTCTTTACGACAGAAGCCGGGCTGACGGTATATAGCGGGGATTTGGTTACATTGTCCAGATTTTGAAGGTACCCACAAGATATATTATTGAATATCGAATAGAGAATTCTGAATCGTGTAGACTGTCTACTAGATGTCAAGTTTCAGTGGCAATTCCATTCCTAGCCACAGATTTATGGATGATCAGACAGATCGCTGTAACGCAGTCAAGTAAGCAAACATGTGTACAATTTTAAAGATCAGGGAAATTTTAGGAAGGTTTTTTAGGGTCAGGCACATTTCGGATAGAAGCATCCCGCCCTGTGACAACATAGACGCAACTCATCCGGAGCTCAAAATCTGTGAAGATAACGGATAATACAAATCCAGATAACCACAGGTCTATAGGAGTGTGAATACGGTAATAATGTGAACCCAACCTCTTATCAAACGTCACAATATGACAGAGATCCACAGTCAAAATAATAATTTCGACGGAAACACGATTTTCCCAAAGCACTCTGCGACAAAATTATGCAAATCAGCGAAGGTTTCCTTGTTTATTTTATCAGGCATGTTACTTCGGGGAACAGGACGAAATGCAAGTAATTATACTAATGCTGGTATAAGGAGAGTGTTTGTGGTAAATTGTTTGTTTGCAGGAAATTACAATTATCTTGGAGTCAAAATCCCTCTATGTGTATATATTAAAAACAGCGGAACGTTTTTTCTTCAAACGTAGCTAAGAAGTACTATCTCAGAGATACCAGCTATTGACAAAAAAACTGTGCGGAAGCCACGATGATATATCCAAGGAAACTTATAACTCCCCTCTTTGCACTGCATCAGGAGTCCGAAATAGATAAATTTACATTGCGGATATAGTCGTTGAAATGCTTGTTCATTAATCTTTTAGTTTTATTTAAATCGACTACGTCATAGAAGATTATATTAACGCATAATTTCCGCGTGGAACTTCCATAAGAATAAATAAATAATCATATTTTATGGAACTGCGCACATTTTGCGACCGATCAAACATCTAATTTATGTCTGCATCGCCTGCCGAGCGTGAACACTGCGTGCACAATGGCCCATCCCGTCGTCAATGTAATGCGCACTGCGGTATCGTGCTAAACACTGCATCGCTTACTATTACGGACTACAGTTCATGATAATATGTAGTTTGTAGCTAAGGATTAAATGCGTCTATTTAACCCCCGACGAAAAAAGAGGGGTGTTATAAGTTTAACATGTGTATCTGTCTGTGGCATCGTAGCGCCTAAGCGGATGAACCGATTTTAATTTGTTTTTTTTGTTAGAAAGGTATTCTGATCGAAAGTGTTCTTAGCTATGTTTCATGAAAATCGGTTAAGCCGTTTGAATATTATCAGCTCTTTTGTAGTTTAAAAAGTCATCGCATCGTGGTTTTTTTAATTTTCCATTCACCGGGTGAGATTCATCGGGACAAATTGCGCCGGGTCGATTTGTTTAAGTGTAATGATAATTGATTAGTTTTTTCATATCCGGTGGTTGGGACACATATACAAATCATCCAAGAGTTGAATATCTATTTGTGTCTCATCAAAGTTTGGTTTTGGGTTTCAGCTATGCTCCTTCCAGAACGAGCCATTGATGTTATAATAGGATATTGCAATCATGGACCGTATTGTACTATTGTATTAATATATTTTATCGTAGCCTAGTAAAACGCCGGTATACCTTAAGCAAACCTTAAGGGCTGTCCTCTTTACATTTACTGTACCGACAAAGTTAATATTTGGAGCGGTTCTTTACAGCTGTTTAAGAGACACTCGTTGTTAAGTGGGACTTACGAGTCTGAGCCAAGTGCCACTTAAATTAAGAACTCGTTGTAAAGTTTCGCCGTTGGTAAGAAACCTTTATTTTTCTTACACATTTTTACGGTATCGTAATGTTCCCACATTTCCACATCGTGAGTGTTGTTTTCTAGTATTTGATTGGGTTTTTATTGACCGTCGTTCAAATCATGGCAATGGTTACGAGGTTCAGTTTTCTAAATTAAAATTTAGTCATAACCTCAACGAGAACGTAAAAAATTTTTGAAATAGTCGTCTATTTTGTGAGCTGACTACAAACGTTTGCGTGATAGCGATCTAGCCAATATGTATAAGCGCCCTTACATAATCTCAGCCTCAGCCTCCTCTAATGCTTACAGATTTCCTATCAAGCACACAGAAAAAAAACTTATAGAGAAAAAGTGTCACGGCGCTTAGAGACGCACGTTTTTGCTCACCGGACAACGAATGGGCGTGCCGTTGCTCGCGGCCAGACGATCGATGGATCAATGCCTCTAAATAGATTCGGGTTCGAGGGTTGCGGATTATTTTAAAAGGTTAGGTAAGATTCAATTCACGAGTGCGCTGGGGAGGGATGTATGTAGAGAGCAAATTATTTAAATGCCCCTTTCCAGAGGATGAGTTGAGAATTTTTATGATGTGCACATGTTATGTAGGGAAGGGTGTATTCACGTAGAAAGCCTGCAGCAGGCGGCGTACTAGCACTTATGGACGCACTTGTAGCTGGTAAAAGCAATACAAATATCGCCAGCCAAAAATAAGAATTGTATGGTACCAAACTAAGCAACGCTTGTACTATGGGTACCGTATAATGGACTGGGGGCGTCCCAGTGACACCAAGGCCATTTCAGATATTTTCACCGGTGGGAATCAAAACCACAACCACCATATGCAGTGAGCCGAGCTGCCTACGCTCGAACCACTGCGCCAAGCGGTCGTGGACTGTATAAGTCCTTTTAAATAGTGAAAATACATACATATCGCTGGTTCACAATATGAATTCAAATTCAAATCATTTATTTTGTTTAATTTAAATTGACAATTTAGATATTTTTTCTTATATCCTACTAATATTATAAATGTGAAAGTTTGTGAGTGTGGATGTATGTATGTATGTATGTATGTTTGTTAATCCTTCACGCAAAAACTACTGAACGGCTTTGGATGAAATTTGGAACACAGATAGTTTATAACCGGGATTAACATTTAGGATACTTTTTATCCCGATAATCCCGAAATTTTTGTTACGTTAAATACTACGCAAACGAAGTCGGGGGGCACAGCTAGTCTACAAATAAATATGCAGATAGATACCTAGTATCGCCCGCTATATCCGTCAGTACATTGTGCATTTGCGCTTTAGAAAATAATACGTCTGTAATCTCGCGTCGTGTTATCTTATGAATGCTCCACGCTGCGCGGATTACTCCCAGTGTAATATGAAACTTTGTTCTCTCGGATATTATTAAAGTGAGACGATGTTACAGAACCGCACAGCCTGTTCTTAAGATGGATATGATATCATTCTAGACTGCTTTTGGGCTAGATTTAGTTTCACAGAATTTCGTACCTGCTGCTTTTATTCAGATAGTTTTTTTTTGTAGCATTGTTTTTACTATTTGCAAATCCATCGAAATATTTTATTTCTTTAATTAATTTCAAGAATCGTGTCTCCATAGGTACAATTATTGTTTCTATCTTACCATTTTACTATTAAAATCCCAAGGGCAAAAATACGGGTTAGCTATTCATAAATATCATAGAAAAAAATAAAAGACAATGAATATTAAACCAAAAGCAAACAATCATCCTAATAACTATACCCAAACAAATATTTGCAACAAATCGTTTGGCCAACACAGAAAATTGTATGTGTGCTGCGGGAAAACATACGTGAAAAAACATACAAATATTGTGATTGGGCGACATAAACAACCGACTTGTGGTGCAAGTTGAAACGTTTCAACTATTTGCCGAAAGTTTGAATGGACTTTTATGTCTCCACGCGGACCGTTTTGGGGGTGAAATTAAAAAACTTATGTCTAACTCGCGTTTAAGATACAACGAAGAAGAATGCTAGAGCAAGCTCGGGGTAGACGAAGTTTCGGTGTAAACAACGCTGGTCAGAGAGCGGTCACGGAATAGTTTATCGCCGGATTATTTGGTGGTGTTGCATTAAAAAACTTGGGTTTACCTCGGAATAAACTAGATACCTATAACTATTTACACTGTTCAAACTCTTACAAGGATTTTGTTAAATTTATGTACGGATGTACGAGACGGGCCTGCATGCAGTTTTCCTGGAAAAAAACCAATAGCGAAAAGGGAGAGCTTCGCCATAAAGTGAAATACCCATAGACATGCTTTGAAAAACATATTCACGACATTTTAAAAACATATACAGAAAGGGAAGCGTTCTCGCCACACCGCGCGCGCCAGCTTTTTTCGTCGATATTGCTCCTCAACAAATGATTGATCACATTGCAATATACGAGTCAGGACAAACGAAGTACAAGTATCATTACGCCATCTAACCATTTGGTGCTCAGGGGATTTGGCGGATCCCGGGGATTACGTCATTTCCCCTACAAATACGACGCGTGTTGCCTATTTGGGTCAACCTTGTATCTCGTCTATAGAATGTCAATGTCTTAAGAGGTTTTCTCCTGAAAGTTTCACTCACTAGTTAAGGGAAGTTGGGGCGAATTCTCACAGGAAGCTTTGAATGAATGGAGGATTGAGACGAGATGTAAGGAAAAACCTTGTGAATGGATTATTTAGATATTCTGAATGACGAAGGCAGTATACTGCGATGTCTTTAGGGATGAAGGTTTAAATCCCTACAGAAAGGGTATATTTGTAGCCTTAGTTTAGTGAAGAAAACTTTAGATTTAAATTAGTGTTCGATGAAAAGCATAAAAAATATTGCAATACAGTTTGCCATTATAATGCTTCACTTCTTTCACAATTTTTTCCACCTTTCTTACTTATGAGTGGAGTTAGAAGCATTAGGAAAATCATATGTAAATGGAAGCACTACTTATGTTAAGCAGATAAAATAGATTTCAAACATTACATGTAAATACCTCTTCTAATTTTCAAAAGATAGAATAACTCAATTACGATGTCGTTGGATTTTTATAACGCTAAATAGCTTAAAGATTGTAAAAAGCAGCTATTAGGGTAAGCGTGGGTTGAATTGTTGTATCCACTCGATATGTCGAGTGGTCTCCAGATTGACATTATTTGCACGTTGGGCGGGCAATTAAAATGTATTAACATTCCTATGCAAAATTTGAATATTTTTATATCGTTGGTTTATATGATGATGATGATGATGATGATAACAATCGGTACAATATCGTATTGCATTAACTCATAGTTATTTTTATATAATTATATGACAAATATAAATGGCATTACATACCCTACATCATTAAAATTTTCACTCAAATACCTTATACAAAAATGTTAGAGATAACAGTTATCATTACCGGCACCGTCGTGTCAGGTCCTCGGTCGGCAATAATTGCGTCGATTATCGTCCACTAATTAGGAACCGCATCCCTAATAGGCCGCCGGTCCGATGTCCCCCGCTCTCCCCATTAACCGATTCGGGGGAAAGCCTACCGAAATTCGAATACCTACTCATTCATTCCTGAGGCTGTATAATTCCCTCAAATTTTAAGATAGCATTTTACGACCCTCTCGGTTAACTAATACTCTAATTTACGTTTCATTTTGTATTAGAGAATTCTCAATAACGTTTTCAGAAGTATTTACATGACCGTTTTGTTGCTATTTTATTTTATTTCACTGGAAAATATAAAATTATATTTGGAAAAAAATAAATAATTTCATCACCATCTTAAGGCAGCTAGTTCAGATGTGTAGTTACAAGTACCTCATAAAGCGGAAGCTTCAAGTCATTTAAACATTAGCAAGAAATATTGCGCAACATTACTCTATAAATTGTGCCGAGATAAGACAGCTGCAATTGACAAAACCTTATGCTTCGATCTTCATTATATTCTTGTTGCTATATAACGAATATGATTAGTCGTATGGTTGAAAATAATGGAAATAAAATTGAGAAATATATGAACTGAAAAAGTATGATCCAAACATAAATAATGCTACCACCAATCATACTTAATCATACTAATATTATAAAGAGGAAAACTTTGTTTGTTTGATTGTAATGAATAGGCTCCGAAACTACTGAACCGATTTGAAAAATTCTTTCACTGTTGGGAAGCTACACTATCCCCGGGTGACATAGGCTATAATATATTTTCAAAAAAATTAGGGATCCTTACTAAATCTCGAATAATGTAACCGCAATGTACCCGTGCGAAGCCGGGGCGGGCCGGTAGTTTACTATAAAAATAGAACTACTTATTACCACAGAGCCATCTACAAATTTTATTTTAATTAAAACTGTTTTAACACCTAACGTTTTTATACCTTTCTAAACAAATTAAACTGTTAAAATAGCAGTGAAATATTCACCCGCCCGAAGTTGGCCGGTGAAATATCTGACTGCATACGTCACATACATTATGCGCGTGAAATCACCCCTCACGACCGCCGCCGCTTGGCCGAGAGGAACAGTTTCAAATTTTAATCACATTTCGGCTATGCCATTTATTTTCGTTGTATCACTGAGGTGACCAGATTTCACAACTCAAAGCAGGTTTAGATCTACATTTGTTTTTTACTTATGATGATTTGTTTTTCTATTACATGCAAGCTTATATCACGTATAAATTATGCTAATACGGCTGTCAGTATAATCTTAAAGTAGCTACAGTTATAAGAAATCGTCAAACTATGATATTGACATCCTATAATAACTCTAAATTGAAAATTTATAAACCCCCGATGCGACGACTTTTTCATCAAATGTATACAATAATCAACAGAAAATCTGTGTAAAAGTATGAGATATTATTTTGTTATGACATTATAATAATTGACATTAGAATAGACAACGAATCTAAATATTGATGCCACGGAGGTTTAATTCCAAGTAAAATATTATCAATTATGATTCAATTTCATGTAATAACTCTGGTTGAGGTGGACGGGAGCAGCCCAGGGGAAGAATTTTCAATAACGCTACAATTATTTTAAATTAGTTTTGTTTTTTTATATTTTTTCTTAATGGCGGAGCAGCGCCCTCTACAATTATTATAACGTAATATTCCATGACCATTAACAAAACAAACAAAATTTAACGCATGCGCGTATACATCATTTGACATGTGACTTATGGAACGTCTTTAGTTCATACACAAATCTCATATAAAAATTGATAAAATATACATTTTTTCCAGAATCAGGCAAACTTTTCATATTTATAATATTGTAAAAAGCCAGTTCAGACTATTACGATCATTTAAAAATATATTAAATCTAAATCCAATAATCTCAAATTTCGATTGGATTCGAGCCGTGGAAGTTGGTTTTGGCCGTGAATATGGCTTTTTAACCTACAAAAGAGCTGATGATCTTCAAACGGCTGAACTGATTTTCATGAAACATAGATAAGAACACTCTCGATCAGAATACCTATCTAACAAAAGAAACACAATTGAAATCGGTTCATCAGCTTGGGCGCTACGTTGCCACAGACAGACACACAGATACACAGATACACAGACACACAGATACACAGATACACATGTTAAACTTATAACACCCCTCTTTTTTCGTCGGGGGTTAAAAATAGTGCTACTATCGATAGCTCCATCGATATTGTGTCTAGTTTTCAACTATTGATAGTTAGGCAACACTAATGTACATAACGTTTCTAATACCTATGTATATACCAAGGTGAGCTTATTAACGTCTATTTATAACTATTTAGAACGCATTGTATTCAAAATCAGACCCAGAACATTATCATCGACGCGTCAACACGATATCCCTTTTAGCTGAGATTGTCTCCCAAACACAGCACTACCTGGACACACCCCACATAATGTAGGGCCATCAAGTTAGCGGATTCACAAAGTTGAGACGCAAACTTTTCATGTTTTGCGTTTTAAAATATACTGCTCGGTGTACGCTGTTTTAATTCGGCCGAGCGCTCATGACTCATGCCCACGGGACGAACATAGTTTTTATGGCCGCATAAAAGCAGCCAGTGTATCATGGATCGTTTACATTCTGTAACTACTTTTTAGGTTTAAAACTTTTTAACGAGTTTAAAAATTTATTTTATGTTTAATTTATCGTAAAGCAAGTATCACATGTCATCTGCAATACCAACAAAAGTATTATTGTATCTTCGATATGATAATAATATCTACGCGCAATAAAGTATTGTTATAATTCGAAAGTGAACCCCTTCATTAAAAACCCGGCACTCAAGCCTTCGGCGCACCATTTAGCGAATTTATAATATAAATTTATCGCTCGTGATAGACAAATAAATCGTGGTACTCTATTATTAATTTCAACAGCGGCAAAATTTATTCTTTCGCAAAATAATGAAGAGCTCCGAGGTAAAAAACGGAAAATTATGGTGGAAGCGCGAAGACAATGCCGCGGTCCGAGACGCCCGACAATTAGACCAAATAGCAAGTGGATAGGGACAATTTGTTAAGTCATTTGCGCTATTAATAAGCAGCGTCTAATGTCCAACTGAGCTTTTGAAGCCACGTAAAATATTGTGGTAGTATTTTTAAATAACTTTAAAGATATTTGTTGACTATAAAATATGGGAAGATGGTTTTATTAGTTCATTGGATATTGCTGCGTCCAATGATAGTTTTGTGTAACTATCTACACACGGTGGACACTCACGGTAGGGCTGGTCCACCAGTTTAAGGTCGCTCAGCGAGCTATGGAGAGAGCTATGCTCGGAGTTTCTCTGAAGGATAGGATTCGCAATGAATACATCCGACAGAGAATCAAAGTAATCGACATAGCTCAAAGAATTAGCAAGCTGAAGTGGCAGTGGGCTGGCCATATCTCGCGAAGAACCGTCAACCGCTGGGGTAAACGTGTCCTGAGTGGAGACCTCGACTCGGCAAGCGTAGTGTAGGACGCCCTCCGACCAGGTGGGATGACGATCTGCGAAAGACTGCAGGCAGATGCTGGATGCGGCAAGCTAAAGACAGGGCGCTATGGCGCTCATTAGAAGAGGCCTATGTCCAGCAGTGGACAAGTATAGGCTGATGATGATGATGATGATCTACACACGTAAATTTCCTTTACACTAATCTGTTTGTAATTTGATACAGTCTTATGTTAAATAATTTAAATAGAAATGTGAATTAAAAAGTAAAAATACTTGAATAGGTGCTAAACAAAGCACCGAACAAAAGAATCACAGGGACCGACTCAACGACCCATGTAATTTACTTTACCAGCGGCCTTTAAGTGGACTCAAGCACGTTATGCGCTCAATGACACGCAGATAAGGCGCTAACAGGTGGCGCCTCTATAAACGTTTTAATCGTTCTAAGGGTCGCTATCTACGGAACTTTCTAGAACAAAACTTACGAGATTCGATATGCAAGAAAAATAAAGTTCAATAAAAATATAATATAGGTAAAACTAATTAGGCCTCCTTTTCGATATCTTTTTTTAATTTGTACTTAAGGTAAATAAATAAAAACATAAATTTAAATATATTTAGACAACAAGCAAAACTAGGTCAGCGTGGTAGACTATGACCTAAATACCCCTCGTAACCCAGGAAGGTTTCTGCCGGACAATAGAACATTATGGCACTGAATACAACCCTATTGAGGGTTGTCGCTACCTGTACTTCAGTTTACGCAGGCACTACGGGACGAGAGATAAAACACCGCCGGCGGACGCCTTTCATTTCAAAAGCAAACGCGGGCCCTCTTTAAAAGCTTTTTCATGTAATGTCCTTAATATTTCGTAAATGATCTTATTGTTAGGGCGGTCGGCGGGTGACTAATGTCAAAGAGTGAATGCCTGCCGTTTGCGATGGACGGTTTGGTTTTGTCTGCGTTTTCCGGTTGAAAATTCGTGACGTATTTTTTAAAGTTTGTATGCGACCTCTTGTAATGGCAGAGATAGAGAGAAAGGGAGATTTTTTCTCTACAACTTTATTTCGTTAATGTTGGACTACACAAAAGCTACGAATTTAGCGGCGTAGCATGTCCTACGTACGTAGTAAGGGGCGTAGCAAATGCTACGAAGGCAATATTTCCTCGCAGTTTATGCAGAAAGCTGCAGCGGTTACTTCAGGTTCTGGTTATTTATCTCTATCTTTCTAAACATCCCACTGTAACTATTCACACAACTACATACTACGTTAAAGCCATTCGCTGGAAGTTTCATATCGGCCAGGCTGGTTGCAACTTACACCGGCGCCCGTCTCTATTTCCGTTCTATTGGGTGGGTTTTTCGCTTGGAACGCTTTTAGCGGAGCGATTGAAGCATTCGAATTAGCACGGTGAAGTTACACTGTTATGTTTGCGAATAAGCATATCGCAGTCTACTTTTGGTTCATTGGTTCATTTTTTAAGGCGTTCCGTTTTTAAGGGGTCCAGAGCCTAGTGGTTAGAGGGGCCACCCTCGTAGCCGAGAGGTTCCGGGTTCGATCCATTAAACTATTGACGTGGGCCCACTCCTAACATAAGCATTAGCTGAGGGGAGGGGATAACGGGAATACTAGTAATGTAAAAAACTCGCATTGCTAGTACCTTTAAAAAAAAACTTATATCTTGAGGTGCTCGCCAATTTTTTTAAGCCTAATAATCATCTATTTAAAGGGTCGAAAGGCGAACAGATCTTTTCCTGAGCTATATTAATTAAACAGTCGTAAATTTTAAACGACCCTTAGGTGTCATTGGAACAACTGATGTTTTATAATTCAATCACTGAGATACTCAACTTTCCACCAATTCTCCCAAGGGACCAATTCTCGTATTAGCTAAAAATTGTCAAAGAAAAAATATTTTTTCGTCTATTTCTATATTTTATAACTGTGAAAAATTCCGACTGCCAGTATATCTTTTAAGCAGAGATACATATTATTTCTGACGAATAACATAACGACGTGTAGATTTAATATTGACTCTACCTTCCTTCCTTACTTCCTTACCTTCAAGCAAGCTGTCGACTCGAATCTACACGAACAGCAGCACAAACAGTAGCTCTCTGCACAAACTTTATTAATTCTTCACCATAGTTAATACATTTAAGTATGCCCCGCGGGCAATACTTTGTCGTGTGTAATGAAACAATTATTATACCTCATGTATTTGAATATTACTCAGGCGAGGCGGTAGCGCTCCAAGACAGATGTCTCATGGTTAATTCAGCCTTACGCCTGCGTTCACCAAATGAAAATCCTCACTTTATGCCCACTTCCCCGTTTTCAAGCTTTCTGCTGCAATTTGGAAAAGCAGGACGATAAAAGGAATTTATTTGCTATTTTTTCTTTGTTGGGATAACGGAAATGTTTTATATTATGGATATGGATTATCCGTGCCTGCAGAATGTACGCATGTTATTTGACTATTCGAACCTTTTTATAAAAAAAAAATATCGACCTACAGACATACCAACTGTATAGTCCCACACTAAGCAAAGCTTGTACAATGGACTGGGGTGATCTCAGTGACACCCAGAACTGGGCAAATTACGAAAAGGCCAATTCTGAAATTTGCCCCGGCGGGTATCGAACCCGCAACCACCATGTGCAGTGAGCCGAGCGGCCTACGTCCGAACCACTGCGCCAAGCGGTCGTCGCTTTTATTTACCTAGATACAAAGTTTTTTTTTTTAGTTTTCTATTTGGGGACAACGTCTATAAAGTAACTGACAAACTTTATTATGAAATAACACGTACCGACACCGATATACCAAATTACATCTTATTTTATGAGTGTGAGTACTTAATATAAATTGACAGAGGTAACCACCATCATGTATGTATCATACCATCTCGTGATGGATTGGACCGGTCTGTGAAGCGACATCGTAAATTGCTTTGAGTGCATTCGTCGCAATAAATCAAAGACACGATGTCATAAGTATTAAGGTTATGGTATTTTTGATCAAATACGAGTATTGAACCAAAATATTGAGACTGGTTACTAGTCAGTTACAGTCTCTGTGCTACGAATTAGTTTGTTCACCGAAAATATCAAACAATGAGCGACCAGTGGAAAGCTATTTTTTAAATACGACAGAACTTATATATTACTTATCCATTAAACATGCTCCACTTTTACGAAAAAGTAAAAACAGTTTAAGTATTCATCGTCAAACCACGTGTTAACTAAAGAGTTTATGATGTGGCATAAAGATGCCACATCATAAACTGAAACCAATTATTTATTCAGCACTTTTAAATTTTTATGAAAGAATTGAACCGTTCAATTGACTGTAAAATAATATTTAATTAACCGGAAAGATATCTCGAACGGAAATAACGCTGAGCGCTGAAAAAATAACGAAACTCCGAACATTTTTTCATGAAATTATGAGGAGGTCGGGGTTTTTAGGTAAAATATTTTTTTAATAGTCATTGGATTTGAAAATGGATGCGAAGCAACTATCGGAGCCATAATAAAGATAATCCTATTCAAAAGTGAAAGAAACTAAAGTAATCGAGATGAAAAATCGATGGGAAGTGTTTTTTCCACAAAGTACCTGACTTCTAGAACAACGCTCACAGTGTTTACTAACTGGGCCCGTGTGACCCGCACTTTGCAGTGCACCTAACGGCATCGATGCACCAATAGCTTCAAGAGTTAAACTATGTACGTTCCAGTTCAAAACAATGTTGAATAAACATTGGATTGGAAAACGTTTGGAAACTAGTTTTCATTCTTCAGCCACTCTGGAAAGCTTTTGGGACAACCTTATCTTATAAATATACGTATGTCAAGTTGCATTTGCTTGCATTGTTTACAACATTCGATCATGAAAAATATACTGTCGACAACGAAAAATTTACTAAAGAAATTCCTAGCAATTATTAAATTATGAAATATCTTTGTTCGCTATTAAAATTACATACAAAATACAAACAGGAGAATCGCATAAGTGACAAGGTATGTAAGTGAGCGTATCGTTGTAAACATACAGAATGAAAAATCGTCCGTATCCAATTTGAAACTAACCTTATTACACATTACAAAAAGCGTATAGTACAGTGCATCTTAGGCGAAGTCTGTTTGGACGAAACTCTGTTCAAGATCAAATTCATTCGGACCAAAATTATTTAGCTACATTTCAAAGGTATAGTTCCAAGTGCCGTGCATCGGAACCCATCTTCAGCTCTAGTGTGTCGGGTTTCTACAGTTTCAAACGCAGTCGATGTTCACTACTACAGAGTACATAAATCAATACTTCATCACAACTAGTAGAGATGTCCAAAGGTCTTGAATTAATAACTCTAAATTGAAAATTTAAAAACCCCCGATGCGATGACCTGTTCATCAAATGTATAATTTACCTAGTTCTTCCAAATAATTATGTTAGCGCGATTTGCGTAGCTCCCGTAGCTCAGTATCCATAGCTCATCTCGCAAATTCATCTGGTACAACTAGTTTCGCTGCCAGATTATGAAAGCACCATTAAATCATTTGTTTTGGCTTCCTCATTTATAATCTAAGATGTACAATAATCAACAGAAAATCTGTGTAAAAGTATGAGACATTATTTTGTTATGACATTATAATAATTGACATTAGAATAGACAACGAATCTAAATATTGATGTCACGGACTAGGTTTTATTCCTAGTAAAATATTATCAATTATGATTCAATTTGATGTAATAACTCTGGTTGAGGTAGACGGGAGCAGCCTAGGGGAAGAATTTTCAATAACGCTAAAATTATTTTAAATTAGATTAGTTTTTTTATATTCTCTGTCAATGGCGGAGCAACGCCCTCTAGAATTATTATAGCGTAATATTCCATGACCATTAACAAACCAAACAAAATTTAACGCATGCGCGTATCCATCATTTGAAACGTGACTTATGGAACGTCTTTAGTTCATACACAAATCTCAATAAAATTGATAAAATATTCATTTTTTTCAGAATCAGGGAAACTTTTCAAATTTATAATATTGTAAAAAGCCAGTTCAGACTATTACGATCATTTAAAAATATAATAAATCTAAATCTAATCATCTCAAATTTCGACTGGATTCGAGCCGAGGGAATTGGTTTTGGCCGTGAATGTGGCTTTTTTAACCTACAAAAGAGCTGATGATCTTCAAACGGCTGAACCGATTTTGATGAAACATAGCTAAGAACACTCTCGATCAGAATACCTATCTAACAAAAGAAACAAAATTGAAATCGGTTCATCAGCTTGGGCGCTACGTTGCCACAGACAGACACACAGATACACAGATACACATGTTAAACTTATAACACCCCTCGTTTTTCGTCGGGGGTTAAAAATATGTAATGATAGTCTTTGATGTAAAATTCTTAATCAACTTAATTGAAGCATTTTAGAGCGGCATATAGGGCACGGATTGGCTTGGAATTTGGCAAAGTCCGCAATGTGCACTCTCAAATCTCGGTAAATGCTTTTTGGCTAGAGTAGCGTATGTTTGTTCTTTTTGCAGTGGAATATAACGCTTGCCAGTTTTTTTTTACTTTTTATTCGTTTAAAGCTATGAAATTGAAAATACCTAACAGTATATACAAACAACTTAAAATACCACAGCCCTAGCACAATTTGAAACCATTGAGCTCACAAGGCGACATCCTAGGCGAAAGTAGAATAACATTAAACATGAAGGCGAGCAGTTAATAAAAACCCAGTCTAGTACCTATATAGTAATTAACTAGACTACTATCACAACCGAAACAAACACCACCGAGACAGACAGGAACCAAAAACATCCTGTAACTCTGATCGTTTACCCAGATTGACCAATAATAGAGAATAAATTCACAAGTACATTAGTGAGGAGAAAGTATGTTGGTTCTTATCGACATGTCGAGTTATACAATTTCGCACCGGCAACGGTATAGTCGAGTGTTATATTCGAGAAATGAAATCGAATCGAATCCCCTTTCGAATGTAATCAGAGCCGGTGTGGGCAACGTGCCAGGAGCGGCGGATACTGGCCAGATCGGAAGACTTACTGGCACCGTTCTTAAGTAACAGATAAAAAAGTGAACATAGAATATTATAGAAATCTGGTAAATGCGGTGATCTGCATTTATTATAATAAAAGTTGATTTGGTTCGTCATTCCCTAGATGATCCGGGATGTGTAAAGATAATAGGAAAAAAGTTTAGGACACATTTAAAAACGGTTATTACTACATTATATCACACATTCTTTGCATTGTCGCAGTAACTACTTCAACTTACATTCGGCAGTTTATTATTTATTTGTGAATAGGTAAATTACTAAAAAAAATCGAATGCCCTATTCTGTTCCGATATTACAAAAAAATATCGATACATAATCCATTAGTGTACCCTCTTCAGGAGGTACTTTATTAAAAAATTAACATTAGTCGATTATGCAGATCTGGTAATCGCCCGTCCCCGTGATGGATGATCAGCTTCTGCCACCGCGTATTAAAAAAAAGGGGCAACGTTTTCATTATTTCGAGAGCATTTTTAGATGATAAACGACTTACCTTTTTTTGATGTCTGTCTATTTTTAGTCTCGCGCGTATTTTCTGTATAATTTCTATAGACTATATTCCTGTAGACTTACCTAGAACAAAAAGATATTTGTTGTTAGAATAAAAGACCGTATCAAAATTTAATAAAAAAAAGATAAGATAGATTAAAGGGCGAATATAATGAAATACTACCCAGATAAAAAAACAATACGACACTATTTCAAAAGTAGTAGTTTTTATTCAAAGTTCCAGCACCCATTCGTTACCATGCAATGCAATCCTGGACCTATGGAATAAAATTACAAAAGTGTAATATTACAAAGCGCGGGAGACAAGGAAACCATAAAACTCTACTCATGAGACGAGAAAAATAAAAAAAAATACGTTTCGTAACCTTTGAAGTCCACCGCGAAAAGGTCCCAGTGTGATATAAGATAAATAAAAGGGTAATTATAAGAGTTATCATGAGCTGTAAAACCGTAGGAAAACATTGTCGTAGAGAAATTCTGTTGGCACTGGACATTTACTGTGTAGGTGGCGGGCGTTTTGCATTTAAATGTCACCTCTATGTTAAACTTAGTACCTATATCATGTATGTATTGCCAGGCCCAACACACCTCGTTGATTGTCCAAATTTGAACTAGGTTCTAGTTATACAGAGCAAGGTAAATTAAGACAAACTTGTTAGTAAAATTGATTTCTGCTATTAATACGACGATTTCGTTTTTTTTGTTATAAGCCCCGTAGATACTTCCATTTGTATCCTACTAATATTATAAATGTGAAAGTTTGTGAGTGTGGATGTATGTATGTATTTATGTTTGTTACTCGTTCACGCAAAAACTACTGAACGGATATGGATGAAATTTGGAACACAGATAGTTTATAACCGGGATTAACATATAGGATACTTTTTATCCCGATAATCCCGAAATCGAACCCGCAACCACCATGTGCAGTGAGCCGAGCGGCCTACGCTCGAACCACTGCGCCAAGCGGTCGCCATAACTCTCGGAATGGGAGTTTAGGTACAAAATACTCAAAATCCCTGACATTGGTATGAGTGCGGGAAATTTTTCCTCCTTTGCGTTCAGCTTTTAGGGAGATACTTTGAATTACTCGACGTTATTTTATCATACTTTTGTCGTGTACGCGAGTGTTTTAAATATTACACATTAATTACATAGCCACAGTGATAGCCGATTGGTTAAGCATGCGTCTTGCGGGCTACCAGGTCTCGGGTTCAAACCCCGGCTCGAACCTCTGGATTTTTCGAAATCTATGTGCGAATCATAATTTCTGTATGATTATCACTTGCTTACGGTGAAGGAAAACATCGTGATGAAACCTGCATGTCTTAGAAGATTTAACTAATTTTCGAAAGATATGTGAAATCCGCCAACCCGCACTGGGCCAGCGTGGTGGATTATGGCCTGAATCCCCCTCGTGTTGAGGGGAGGCCCGTGCCCAGGAGTGGGACGTCAAAAAGGGCTAAAATTATTTATTATAATTACATAGAGACACTTTACTGAATTTAAACAGAAATAAGTAAGTACATAACTTAGCAATAGCCCGCTGAGTTTCTCGCCGGATCTAATCAGTTGAGGTCGCGTTCCGATCCGGTTGTAGATATAAGGAAAAAAAATGTAAAATTGACACTTGTAAGTAGGCCCCCGTAGGCCTAAACAAAACAAACGATTTGAATTTGTTGAAATAAAACTATTTTACGGATTTTATCGCGTTTATTAAGTTTGTTATGTTCCCGACGTTAATAGTTAATAGTTACTATTTTACGAAAATCCGTAAAATAGTTTTATTTCAACAAATTCAAATCGTTTATTATGTTTAGGCCTACGGGGGCCTTCTTACAAATGTCAATTTTACATTTTTTTTCCTTATATCTACAACCGGATCGGGTATTCGCGTAAATATAAGAAAACAAGATTTGCATTTGAATATTTTTTTTCAATATTCTCAAACCAAATATATAACAGGGACACACTATTTATATCACCTACCCACAGCAATACAAATCGTAACGACGACATTCCAAGAACATCAATTTGAGTAAATGCATTTCAGACTTCGCTGCAAGTCAAACGGAAGGGACTTATTACTTTATTTTCCGAAGTATTCTGAGCAGTGCGCCAGGACATTCCTGGGCGAACCGTTCGAGCTTCGGCGCTGAAGACGGGGCCCGGGTATTAAGAATTCCTTTTTTAAACGTCTCAAAGGGTGTCGATGCGGAGTGTTAAATTCAGCTCTTGTGCCCAAGTGCCCGCTACTGCGAATTTCAGCACTTAAATTCGAGTTAAACTGTTTCTTTGTGGATATAAATTAGTCTGTGGATTTTTATATACTGTTTATTTTGTTGAATTACTTTGATGTTGTTCATAAGAGGTGAAGTGAACTTATTATGTACAGGGTGTATGGGGCATCGTAACGAAAA
This sequence comes from Notodonta ziczac, assembly GCA_918843915.1. Lineage (NCBI taxonomy): Eukaryota > Metazoa > Arthropoda > Insecta > Lepidoptera > Notodontidae > Notodonta > Notodonta ziczac. Next base: position 2,103,442 of record OU974053.1, read on the forward strand.
TTGATACAATGGATTCAAATTTTGGTATAGATTTTGGGCCTTCCATAGATGGAATTTTTCGTAGTTACTTTATGAATTATGCTAAAATTTTCCAGTTTATTTAATTTGAGTTTAGCAAGAAATCATTATACAAATCTTTCTCAAGTGGTTTTACATAAATAAATAAATAATACCTATTTTATATATAAACTGCAATATAAATTAAGACTAAATACGTTCGAACGCGCATTTCATGCTAAAATATATTTTACCAGATTAAATTTTTGTTGGCATAATTCATGAAAATATCAAACTTCTAACTCTGAGGGTCCAGAATCATGAATTGAATCCATGGTATCGGTTTTAGTTACGATGGCCCTTACACCATGTATACCGGAATCTCGATTTATATCAACCGTTGAAGTGTGTAAGGGCTATGTAATAACGAGCAATTGTAATGGTTCCACATATCTCCTTGTCTTTTACGGCGCAAAATCAATAGTTTACAGTGACAGAGTTATTTCTGCCACTTTTAATAATTGCAGACAGTTGAACCAGGTAAGCTCAATAATTCCGACTGCTAATCTAAACTTGCTAAAATTATCCATATGATATATCAACATTTATTTAAGTTACTAGCTGTGCCCACGGACTTCGTCCGCGTAGTATTTAACGTAACAAAAATTTCGGGATTATCGGGATAAAAAGTATCCTATATGTTAATCCCGGTTATAAACTATCTGTGTTCCATATTTCATCCAAATCCGTTCAGTAGTTTTTGCGTGAAGGAGTAACAAACATACATACATCCACACTCACAAACTTTCACATTTATAATATTAGTAGGATTAACATTTTTGTATAAAAATCTTAACACGTTTTCTGAGATCGAAAAAAAATTAGGAAATGTAAAAAAAACTTTATCGTTTTCAATCTTAACAACTTGTTCAATGAAATTACATTAGTCTGCCGCGGTATTATTATCCCACTTAAAGTGAAGAGTCGGGTGTAGATTGTATTAAGCGCGAGCCAGAATTAATTTGCATGGTTAAAATCTGTGGGGGTTCTACAATTAGTTACAACTTAGGGGGCGTTAAAGGGGGACCGTAAAGGTGAAGATACCACAGATATAGATTTACATAGATAACGCAAATGCATGTACTTCGCGTGTACGAAACCCCGACCAAGCGACAAGGATGGTCGCCGTTAACTTACAGTCCGCGCGACTACAGATATAAAAAATATGAGTATTAGCGAGATAATCACTCGAGAGAATCGAAGCGGGCGGAGGGGCATCGGCGGCATCCGTGTCTTTGAATCGGTTTGGATTTTCCGTCACTAATGACGTCACAGTAGGTGTTAAAAATTCGACACGCTTAGTTTCAATACAAATCGTGATACTTGCGTTATCTATGTAAATCTATATCTGTGGAAGAGACAGTACATTTGTAAATGTTAATAATTTATTTACTCGAGAAGGTTTAGAATGCCATCGGAAGTAGTTTTTTACGGGTAGAGTAGGGGTAGAGCAAAACTGGAGCCAACTGACTACAGATCAAGGCTGGCTAGACCGGAGTAGTACCACTCTCTCACATAAGATCGACGTGTAATAGCTATAATACCTGCGTTTTGAACGATGAGTGAGCCGGAAGCCGGCCCAACACGCTCAGTTCCTTCCTTACTCCAATTCAGGTCGGCGACGTGTAAGCAATGCCATTGATTGCAAAGGATTTATATGCTACGGTAACTGCTTAACATGAGGCGGCTCGTACGCTTGTTTGCCGACTTTGTTACATAGAAAGTACACATACTTACTACTATACTATACTACGATTGGAAACACTATAATAGACAATTATCTTGAGCTAAGTAACAGAAATTTGCGTTTTTTTTTAACTATATGGATTAACTAGTTGTGCCCGCAACTTCATCCGCGTGTAATTTAACTGAACAAAAATTTCGGGTTTATTCATCCCGTATTTTATCCCCTTGGGGGTAGAATTAATCAAAATCCTTTCTTAGCGGATGCCTACGACATAACATCTACCTGCATGCCAAATTTCAGCCCGATCCGTCCAGTGGTTTGGGCTGTGCGTTGATAGATCACTATGTAATTCAGTCACCTTTGAGTTATATATATTTAGATACTTTATCTTCCTCATTTTTGTATCACCGTAGGATCTACTCGTAAAACGATAAAAATCTTTATAAAAAATTCTAAACAAATAACAAAAAATTCTATAATCACCCAATTCCCCAAACTAATCATGAAAAGTATAATTCTCTCCCCGAAAAATTCGTCCCCATAATTCCAGTTAATAAACCATAATACACTGGTTACTGGTACACCGTGTTTGCGAATCCTTACGCGAAATTGCTTCGAGTTTTTATTAACTTTCGCCAACTTCCCGGCAAACATTTTTCTTCAAAGCCGTTCTATACGGGTGTTTCAAAAGTCCGAAGTAATATTTGGGGGTTTGGATGAGTATCGTGTATAATATTTAATGGTATAAAAACATGACCGCAAATCATACACCATTAGATGTGTTCTAGGGCTGCAATACGAAAAGTGTAACAGACATTGAAGCCCGTAATTCAGAAAATCTGATAGTTACGTATAGTCTGCCTATACTAGGTATTTACCATATCAGCTACCGTATATGTATCTTCATTATTAGTTCGGACTATTGAAATACTTTGTTATAAACGTGCGTCGGAGTGTATAAGGGTGATTCTCTATAGAGTTGAGACGGAACGAGGAAATTGGTGAAAATTATGAGAGAATAGAGCAACATTCAATCTCATTTGTGTCTTTTCTCTTTCGTTATCAGTTCTTAATTTATAATTTGATCAAAGCGGACTGTCGAGCTCACTATACATTCCACTCAGCACCATAGACTAAACGAGATTATCACCTGATTACCAAATTAAAGTCCACCGATCCGTGTGATTGGCAAACACCACTCTCGATGCGATGCGGAAGCCACAAAATATCGATGTGCGACCGCATCTGCATAACAATATTATCTACGAATGTTTGGCCAATAGGAAACAAAGTTAATTTACGGTTGTATTCTGTTATCAAGTTGTTTTAGTATTTTTCTGCTTGCTTTGAAAGAAGGTGACCCTCGACTTGACTCGTGCGGGTTGGCTGAGCTAAATAACCCGCTCGCATCAACCAATAGAATCTGATCATTTTGCTAGGCTTATTAAAATCAAGCGACTCCATTGGTCGAAGCAAGCGGACCAGCTAGCCCTGCCAGCCCACCCGGCTCAAGCCGACAGTCACCCTAAGAAGGTGATGGGAACAGCGATGTTCACGGCATAGTAAAAAAAAGTTATAAGCGGTACTGGATTGCAATTGAGTATTAAATATGAGGCATAAGTAAACAAGACAATAGAAAACTTACTATGGGACAACGGATAACTATATGTATTAAAAATATATATTATTTGTGATTACATAATATGATTAATCTCAGTTTGAAATGTAACCTTCGGAGATTACAGTCGTAAAGTTGTGTAGGTCGCGTTCCGATCCAGTTGTAGACTCAAGAAAAATACTTAAGAATTATTTGTATATGCCTCCGTAGTAGGCTTAAACAAAATAAACGTTTGACTATGATTTTGACCTACAGTTTAATTGTTTTGCGTGAATTTTCTGAATATGTATTTTCACAAAATAGGCGGTATTCACTGGTACATACGGTCCAGTATTCAAAATACACGGCCGGCAGTATTACCGGGACTATACTTTACTATGCCAGTGGTGTTTGAACACCACAGAATATAGCCGCGGCACACCGCACACACAGAATCTGCATATAACGACTCCGCTGCACCGCACAACGAAAACAGAGCTAACAAACGTAATTTGCAGCAGAAATTTTCAGATTTGCGAATATGCGGTGTGTTAAATCGTTGACGTAATGGATTAGTATCTATTTCGGTGCAGTATTTTCTAATACTGGTGGATGCTGAAGTAAGACTTGTAATTAGCTTTCCTACTGCTAAGATATGTTTATTTATATTTAGTTTACTCAGCTGTAAGTCTTCCATGTACCAAATTAAATAAATAAATTACTGAACCAAATAATATCAGAGTGGATTGTATAGTTTGTGAAAACCATACATAGACATAGGATTGAGGAATCATAAGGGACAGCATATACATTCTGGAAAATGGAAACTGTAACATTGAAAAAAAAATGTATTATCTACCTAGTCAATACAATTTTTTATGCAATGTTTGCCTTTTTACAAAGGCGTCGTAAGGCGTGGGCGAAGTGGGCCATCGGCTACGGCCTCGCATCTCGAAGGCAGGACGATTTTTTTTGTCACGTTTATAACGCCGAAAAAAGTTATTTGTCTTAAAACAATCCTCACACATACCAAATTCTTTTTTAATTCCGCAAGCGTTTGCGTTAAGGTATTACAGGGAACTTTATGCGTTACCGGAGCGCCTCGCAAAATGTATGTTACCCACATGAAATTCAGGTTTTGCTCCGCCACTGTAGGTACCTGTGCTTCTTTCCCGTAAACTTTCGCGCTTTATTTATCATAATGCTAGGTTTCACAGCAGTTTTCGCGTGAGTTTCACAATGCGGTCTACAGCGTAAATGATAATAAAGTAGAAATTATGGAACCAAACATAGGGTAACATTGCATTCACAGTTTATGAATACGCACAATGCAATTAATAATATATGTCCAATTTTGGTGACCAGAGCAATCTTAGCGCACGCAGGTCTCCGAGCAATAATTTAATTACAGAGCCAAACGGCCCGGAGCGAGCAATGCTTGACGGGAATACGTGCTTATGCCTATGGATATATTGTAACACAGGGACCCAACTCTTTTAACCACTGGGCATCTCGATCGACGCGCAATACGTCAAAACTGACGTATCGCGTATCTGCATGGGTCAGTATTGTCAGGTATTCTATAGAAATCTGTAAAAACTGACGTATTGACAGTTTTGCTATAGACAGTGTTGACGTAGTGCGATTCGATCGAGATGCCAGCGGTTAATAGTGTTGGGCGCCTGGTCGAGTGGTTTAAATGTCACGCTGATGAGTGGTTAGACTCCCATACCGATCATAAAAATATTCTGTAGATACCTACCACGCATATTTTAAAGATCTTATAAAACATTTCATTCGAGGGTCAATTGAATTAGTTTACAGATTGAAACCTAACTCTTCTGGTATTTGCCCTCATGTCAGTGCAGTCATCATCAGTTGAAGTTGTCAGACCTTGATGGGGCTCGTCTCATTTATACACAAAGGCACAGTTTATAAAAGTGTTTAGTGCGGATAGTAGAACAATACATGTATGTCAGGGAATAAATCAATGCGTTCATTATACGATAGGAAGTGGTCCGAAATGTTGGACTTAGACAAGGTCTATTGTTAGGCGCTCTGTATTGGACATTCCGCTTATATTAATGAATACCTAGCGGACCTAGCACGACAGGTATATCATGATTGAATACAGCGAACGTGTATACTGTTGATAATTATCGAAATAAGGTAACAATATAGAAATTCATCGCTGTAAATTCAAATCACTGGATGAATAATGATTTCATATACCTACCGCCCAAGGATTTTGACGAATGCTACTGACATTTCGATAATCAACAATTCTTAACCTTTTCAGCTTTGTTTACATTATTATTTACTTATTTATTGTAAGCAAAACAAAGAGCTGATGTAAAATAGATTAAAAAAAATATATATATTACACAAAATAATACTGCAAATTTATTTAATGTAAATTTATTTCAGTCCAGTCTACTAGGTGATGATGTGATATCTCATTTAAAAAACTGTGACGTGTTTCCGGTATGAAAGTTCTAATCTCGACACGTTAGCACTGGAACCATAAGTCGGTATCCTGAATTGTAATACATAAAACATGGATAAGATACTTATCGATAACTGATTCCTGATTGCAATTGATTTTGTACCTGACCCCGATTATAAAACCGACTTGAATAGATTCATTAGTAATTAGTACAATGAATACCTAACAGTTGTTTTAAGCTTCAACCACTAATTAAAATAGACTTTTAATATAAATCCAATACCTGCGGTGTCTTTACTGTCCTGTCCGATATTCGTTTTAATTGGTGGCTTTCAAAAACTGTTTCTATTATAAATTCATTAGCAACTAGTTTCACTAAGATATCCACACCACACGACTAAAATTACACGTTTATAAGATCATTTAGTTTCTAGAAGTGGGGTGTAAAACTTTGGATAATAATATGCTTCCATTTGTTAGCTAGCTCATGTATTGTCCACTTTCCGGTACTCCTTTTAGTTTTAAAATACTGCTTTTTTTAAAGAATCGCGCATAAAATATCAACGGTTATGATTCATCTGGACCCTGGCACCTCAGTCGCTGACATTGAAGGTACGTAGCCGGGTGAAGTATCGCCAGACTGACGCACCAACTGTACGGTCCCAAACTAAGCGACGCTTGTCGTACAATAGACCGGGAACGGGCAGAGCGGCCAGTGACAGAACAGGGCAAATTACGAAAAGGCAAGTCACAGGAAAAAATCCTTGAAAATACTCATGCTCCTTACCGAAATATTAAGAACATCGTTTTTGGACGACAAAGCATTAAAATTAAACATGTAGCAAGGTGTTCGGCTCCGTCCTTCGAATATATTTTCTGCTCGATCCACATTCTACTTATCGTCGTGAATATTTAAATGGGATCGCGCGGTAATCGCTTTTTGCTCAGGTAGCTTAAAATGGCGGATGTAGACTTTCCTTTTCGGGAGAGCTTTTTTATTGGAGTGATTCTGTCTAAAGCTTGCTGCGACGGAGACTTCATGCCACCGTATGAAGATTGACAACTATCTAAAGAGGAAAGATTCAAATAGCACCACATAAAATTGAATAACACTCGTTTTAGTACGGCAGCGTCGTGGAGGCGAGATGGAATAGTCAAAAGTTACAGATAATATGCAAATGTTTGCCACAAATTGGCCCTAACTCTGCATGTACTCGTATACATGACATTATGGTCACGTAGAAGACGGCAATGCAATTAGTTTAGTTTGTGTGCCAACAGAATTAGTCTCTGTTACATAGATCAAAAACCATCCCAATTCACAGCACCGATCTCATTAAAGATTCCATGTATCGCCCTACCCCTACACGGTGGAGGGGCGCGAATTACCTGTGTAATCGGAGGGCTCGAGCCCTTGTCCCTCGGCGCTAAGTCGCCTGTAAAGCATCGTGATAAGGCCCTAGTTCACGTACGATGACGTCACGGGACTTCATATACGTCAATCGTTAATAGCGATATGCACGATAAAGTGATAAGCGGAGTGGAAATGTATAAAACGTTAGCAACTCGTGATTACAATGAGGTTGTGTTTATGTGGACGAACATATTATAAAATGAACTCGAGACAATTAGTAATAGTACATTGTTACATGAGTGGTGAAAGTGACTTATTTTTTCCCGAGACGGGGTTTGGCGCCCGAGCGTAGCGAGGGCGCTAATAGTTCGAGGGACAAAATAAGTCTTGCACCCGAGGTAAACACTGTGCTTTTCATTACGAATACAAGGAAAATAAAAATAAAAACAGGAATTGGCTAAAGAAATAATACAAGGAAGTATGAACAATACTCTACAACTTAGCTTAGTTAGCCGGCCAACTTCATTATTTAGCCATTATTTTTCATTATGAAACTAAATTATAATTAAGTCATTTAAAAATGTATATTATTTAATTAATACTTAACTTTATGTTATTTAAATTTTACATCGTGCTGTAATTGAGTGACTGTAGAAAAAGTTTGAACATGGTTCCACAGAAATGTGAAAATGGAACTAGTTTTTTTTTATAATTTGACAGCTGTCAGTTGAAAGCGATTCTCCCGGGCCTAAAAAGTATTACTTTCAACCCGCTTCTCAGGCAACTTCAGACCTACTTTCAGAGTATGAGTAATGAAAATATATTTTTTTAGATTAAACATCTGAAATATAGTTTGAAAAGGAAAACCCAGAACGTTTATGTCTACAAAGAAAAAAACCTTTTCAGTAAATAAAATCACTAGAAATTCAGGGTGTATTCACAAACTCTGAAACAGAATATAGAGCAGACCAACTTCACGCTATTTTCTCCCTTATTGACACACTACAAAGATAGTTTCGTATATTGGATGGCACCGGTATCTAAGAGCGCAGCAATTTGTTGTGTCTCACCGCTATTGATGGGGGTAGACGGTATCTGGATACTTTGTCAAGGACTTGAGCGGTACATGGGACATGTTGTTCCCGCATCGGTTGAAGGACATGATTAAGTGAAATTTGACTTAGTCGACACTGGGTGACCATAAAGTATGAGCAGGTCACTAAAGTTTTAGTCGTTGGAAATTTATTTTAGTTGTCATTTTTAGGCAATAAAAAACAATAATTGCGTACACTATTTTTATGAACACATTTTTTAATTACTGATAAATAGAATTCTACATCCCATCATATTCTGACCAGAAAAAGTACCTATAAGATAGGATTTCCTGATTTTTTTTTGGTTGCATATAAATTTTTGTGAGAAGTCAAGATGTCCTAAAGTTATAGTTTGTTAAGTATTTTAGAGGTATCTCTGCTGCAATAGTAAAAAATGTCTATAAAACTTGCTTTATCAAGATGAAGATAGAATATTTTACAACAATAAGAATTCTATACTGGACCTGTCTCTACGGGCTAAGTTATTGTGTGCCCATTACATCGAGGAAGCCGATATCCACTGTCTGCGTCTATTGAGATGCTTTTGTAAGATCCACAATGTATGGTAGACATACATAATATGCATGCAGCATTTGAACCTTAGTAGCTTCTTCAGTATGTATTTCAGCGGGTACGGGAATGACAGAATTTTTTCTTGACCAAGCAAGGACAAAGGCAGGTAATAGTGCTTTCACCTCGGTCTTGCGTAAATAGTAGATACTACAAAAAGTAATCATTCACTCAGTCTTCACTTCGAAAAGTACAAACACACAACCAGAAAATGTATTAGGTACCACCCACATCCGCCACAAATCCGCATTTCCTTTTCGATTCGCAAATTTCGCAAACGTAATGACGTTCCATATCTGCCGTCATGACGACGCGGTGGTGCGACATACGCGAGAAAAAAACCTAGTGTAAATCTTATTTTACCGACATCACTCCAACACTGTCGACGTAAAATGTTCCAACATCACGTACAGTTGGCAGCAAAAGTAGATTACAGATGTGAATTTTCAGACCCATGTACGTCATAAACTTTGTTTCATTTGTGATTACGGGCCTAGCGTTTAATAGTTAAATTTTGTTCTACGAAAAGGGTTTGAGAACTATTCAACATTGGAGTACGCTCAGCGAGTGTCGTTGCTGTCCGTACCGGCGCTCTCATCGAGGGTTTGAATATGCAAATTGTAAGGTGGCACTCCGAAGAGAGGAAACTCCATCTCCAGTGAAAATATTATCATTGGAAATTCTTTTAAGCAGAGTTATTTGGCGCAAGAGGATTATCGGTAAAAGGTAGACATTCGAATGTTAATTTAGGTTTGTATTCCTTAGAGAAACGATAACATGAACCGTCATGGTATGATGTAGATATATATACCTATAATATTTTCGCGTTTACATATAAGTCATCTTCAAAGAGGAAAGCTTTCATGTTCTTTTTCCCAGCTTATGATTTAACTGAAGAAAGGGAAACTAATGAGACATTTTATTTAGCTGATTTGAAAAATAAAAGGAACAATTCAATATCAATTTGTTTCCGTTGGTCAACCGTGACCGGAAATACGAATCCTGAACAGCGTTTCCAGCTCCGTCGCAGACTGATATTAAAGAAAAACATTGAGCGAACAAGCTGCTTGTATTGCCGCCCAACTTGTTAGAGTCAACTAATGGAATAGGGTTTGTAGACTGTAGACTAATGTAGACTATTAATTATTCGTTTATGAGGAACTCTACCTTTTTAGAGTAGATTTGATACTAAAAGCTTGTAGGTTATTTTAAATTACCTACCTTTCGCAATTTATATCTTATGATATTTTAATAATATAGGTAGATACTATTTAAATTTTAAATAATATTCTTTTAACATTAAAAACAAAATATTTTTTCTCACCATTTTTGTAAGTTACTCAGATGAGTAACTAAAAATCTTTTGAACCCTAATTACTCACAAACATTAAAAAAAACCCACATCAGCTGCTTTATTATATTAGTACAAACACATACCTACACCGTATGTAGCATAGAAAAAATGGCAAACATCTCCAACATTTTATCTCCCACCGCAAACGTACTCGTAAAACATCACCTCAACCGTGCGTTTATTTAAAAAGGGGTAGAAAAAGGCGGGGACCTAACCCCCCCACCAGACCTTACATTACTTTTCAGGCCACGTACCGAGGGAGTGGGGCGGAGAGATTGGCTCGTAAAGACGAGACGTGGCTGCCCCGGTGATTATAATCCGTTGATTGTGAAAAATCACGGTGCCCACCCATCAGGGAGATGAAGAGAAGAAAGTTCCTTCTGGGGTTAGGGTTGGCACCCTATTTGAGGAAGATATTTTCAATTAGGGCATTCTTCGTAAATCTTATCTTTGTAGCACTATTATACTAATGTGCCAATTTAAAAGTAATACAATTCTAATCAACCTTAAAGACTCTTGTAGTCATTCAATAAGACGAATTTAGCATAATAATCCATTGAATTACTCTCACAAAAGTTAAGTATCAATAATCAAAAGAGTATCAAATTTATCCAAAGAAACGTCTCCAATATAGCAACTTTATGTAATTACCTATAGCTGTATCGACGATGGAGCTGCTAATAGCTATTTAATGCGTGAACACACTTACAGAAACGTTTGTCGATAGCCGGCCGCCCCGCGGGTTATCGGCAAACGAATAAACTTTTATTACAACAATAGGGTAACTATTGCCGTCGATTGTGCTGTGGGAATAAAAACTGTTCTTAATCAACGGACGAGACAAGCTTTAGGGATAAGAGCGACGTCGATTTAAACTTTCCGTTGCGGCACTTTAATCTTTTCACATATATGTATGTATCTCTTGGCTTGTCAAACCTAAAATATTATATGAAAGAAATAAAAAATAACGTCGATTTAAATTTAGGATGGAAGACAACAAAAAATAAGCTAGTTTAAAAAACACACCTTAAGATACAACAAAAATAAACAATCGTGTCAACCCTAATCAGAGGTTGAGTTGTAGCTCAAGGTCGTCGCGGAACCTAAAGAGCGACGCACTACGCCCTGAATACCTAAGGGACAAAGTTTCCGAGACCATTCCCGGTTACCGGGATCCCGTGAACTCGTTTAAAGTAATCGCTGCCCTCGACAGCGCAAGGGTTAAATTAAAGGCGTTTTACAATGTCACCGGTGTGATGAAGGTGTGCATTAAAAGGGGCTTGACTGATTGATGTAGGGAAACCAGAATCTAAATATTGATATTGTAAGATCTACCTAATTTACATTCGATCGAATTGGATTTAATACGACCGGTTCGTAATTAGATTTCTGAACGGGAGGACGCAATGTGGGATTCCAAGAAATATTTTAGAACTATACTAGCTGTGCCCCGCGACTCCGTCCGCGTGGAATGCGCTTTTCTGTTGATTTTTTTCCTGAATTTTCTTTGCTATAAACCTCACGGAGCCCGAGACCTTTCCAACGAATGCAAAACCGTGGAAATCGGTTCGTGCGTTCTGGAGTTATAGCGTCAGGAAGGAAAACCCGACTTATTTTTATATAGTAGATCACAAAACGAATGTAGATAGGTAGAGAATTAAATTCAGACCAAGCGTATGCTGACAGGCAGGGGATATAGCATAGAATTGGCAGGGCCGCCCGGCCGCCATGTTGACGCAGATATAGTTCACGAGCGTACGCAGCTAAATAACACAGATATAACTCTTTTTTCCCAACAAGACAAGTGTCACTTTTCATCGAAACATGTCTCCATGGGCACGCATATTGCCGAATCTGTGTCATCACTACAACGAGCCGCAAGTGGGACTGAAATATTTCTGCGTGTCACGTGCCTGCGTCACAGCGAAAAACGTAGCTCTGTGCTCTTTGCCACGTTACAAAATCTGCTCTGCCCTGTACTGCTTCAACTGCATCCCAGCTCGTTAGTAACAACTTTAGCAGTTGGGTCACGGGTCGTTTAGTCAGTAAGATTAAACGAGAATTTGGTTTTGGTAAAAACTTTCTTAAATTTACAATAGAACTGGCTACCGCAAAAATATTAATTGACAAGAATATTGCATGAATATAAGTTGATAGGTACAAAATTATTTCCTAACAACTTTACCCTTCCCTTCTATTTATTCCCTTCTATCTATGTAATACGCAATTTCCCAATGGCAAACATTTCAAGAACAACTTTATTTCGTTTTCATTTAAGCTCAATACCTTCCAATACCGTGTCGTAATATCTAAACAAGTTTAAAATTCTCGAAACCCAATGGAAATTGCACTTCACGGCCAACCCATAAGTCACAAATTAGATTGGCCAAAGTTACTCTTTTAGATAGAGTTACGATTTAATTTGTACTCGAGAGCAAAGGTCGAACGGGTCGGAATTGCATGAAAAAGTTACGGTCCGGGTCAATCAGTACGACGTTTTATTGTCGGTAAATAGTAATTACTTGGAAACTCAATAATTTTATGGGATAATCGTATAATTTTGATAAATTACAACGCCATTGATGCGTTCAATGAATTTATTAAGGTTCTATCACACTTATTGTTGCAAAGATTAGGTATGTATGCAGCCTGGCGTTACCATGGCGGCATTAAATTAACACACGTATTAGGCTTCGCATTTTCTGATTTTTAAATTTTAGTAAACATTAATATTTATTGATTTATTCAACATTTTCTGAAATACCATTTTGGAGTAGCCTGTACTTAAATAGCGCAGAGGTCATCTGCCGAGGTCACGGATAATAAAATTTATTCAATTAAATTAAAACGAAAAATAAATTCTATTAGAAATAATAATAATACTATTAGCTCGCCCCGCTCCGAGTAGTAGGTAAGAGCGTAAGAGTAGCTGAATGAATCGGATTTCAATGGTGATGACAATTTGATTACTTTATTTATTATCTATTTTGTTCGAAAATTTTATTTTTTCTGTTACTATCTTTTCTTTTTTTAATTACTATTATGATTATTGACTTCTAGCTCTACCTGTGTGTTAAATTAATGTCGCCATGGTAGCGCCAGGCTGTATAACTTCTCAATCCAAATTAAGAAAATTTAAGTTACTTTTTCATACACCTTTTTAACCCCCGACGAAAAACGAGGGGTGTTATAAGTTTAACATGTGTATCTGTGTATCTGTGTATCTGTGTATCTGTGTATCTGTGTATCTGTGTATCTGTGTATCTGTGTATCTGTGTATCTGTGGATCTGTGTGTCTGTCTGTGGCAACGTAGCGCCCAAGCTGATGAACCGATTTCAATTTTGTTTCTTTTGTTAGATAGGTATTCTGATCGAGAGTGTTCTTAGCTATGTTTCATGAAAATCGGTTCAGCCGTTTGAAGATCATCAGCTCTTTTGTAGGTTAAAAAAGCCACATTCACGGCCAAAACCAATTCCCTCGGCTCGAATCCAGTCGAAATTTGAGATGATTGGATTTAGATTTATTATATTTTTAAATGATCGTAATAGTCTGAACTGGCTTTTTACAATATTATAAATTTGAAAAGTTTCCCTGATTCTGAAAAAAATGAATATTTTATCAATTTTATTGAGATTTGTGTATGAACTAAAGACGTTCCTTATGTCACGTTTCAAATGATGGATACGCGCATGCGTTAAATTTTGTTTGGTTTGTTAATGGTCATGGAATATTACGCTATAATAATTCTAGAGGGCGTTGCTCCGCCATTGACAAAGAATATAAAAAAACTAATCTAATTTAAAATAATTTTAGCGTTATTGAAAATTCTTCCCCTAGACTGCTCCCGTCTACCTCAACCAGAGTTATTACATCAAATTGAATCATAATTGATAATATTTTACTAGGAATAAAACCTCCGTGACATCAATATTTAGATTCGTTGTCTATTCTAATGTCAATTATTATAATGTCATAACAAAATAATGTCTCATACTTTTACACAGATTTTCTGTTGATTATTGTACATCTTAGATTATGAATGAGGAAGCCAAAACAATGGATATATGAAGTAAACTATGGATACTGAGCTACGGGAGCTACGCAAATCGCGCTAACATAATTATTTGGAAGAACTAGGTAAATTATACATTTGATGAACAGGTCATCGCATCGGGGGTTTTTAAATTTTCAATTTAGAGTTATATTTTACATACTTTTTCATACATCTATCGTCACAGCCAGCCTATCCTAAAAATTACCTAGCGTTAACATAGTACTCCAATTTATGTTACAACACAACAAGGGGCGATAACTGTTCATGTTAATTAAAACATATAAAGATCGCCCATTGGGCACCGCTAACACGCATAGCCGTAAGGCATATTGTCGTTAACAAGCAAGTCTCTTATGAAACGCTGTACTAATGAGAACGCGACACAAAGGGTTTTTTCGTTCAAGGTTACGTTTGAAAGGAGTATTAACTTGGGTATTTTTAATGGGAGGTCTAGCGTAAAAGCACTATAACAGGGTCTCATTTCGACTGCCATGGTCTTGTATCACACACTTTCAAGCGGTGAGGTATGACAAGATTTTAGCATGTGGAGAACAGTGATCATCATCATCATCATCCAATGGGAAACAGACTTTTAGTTGTACGAACTGTTGCGTGGTGGTAACAAAGTGTATAAAATCCAAGGTTATAATGTCGCAAATCTCAGGGGCTCCTGAGTCCCAAGGCTCCTGGGGTTAGCTTCTGTATTACAAAATGATTACTCTAAGACTTCCGGAATAATATGTGTAAAAAAAAACATTTGGCATATCACAAGTTGGTTTTCAGACTTAGCTGTATGTACCAGAAATCACTATTCGGCTGGACTTTTTTTTTTTTTTTCGAGAGGTATGCTCTCGTAGAAACATACAAAAAGTCCTGATGGAATAAATCTAGATTTGCGGGTGCAAAATACTAATATATCCCTTATTAATGTTAAAATGCTATTCGGGATATCTTCAAACTGATTTTACCTCCAGCTTCCTAAAACATAACCTATGCATTCTGCTGTAGCACGTTACATAGGCAAGAGTAATTTGTGTGCAGTTGAAAGAATGAATGAACCCGGAGTGAATGTAGAGATAACGTCGTCGCTAGGTGAATGGAACCTATAATTACATTCGGGGGCAAGTATTCGCGTTTTCATTCATTCTTCTGCATTCCGCATTCGGAATCGCATCAGACTGCAGTTTATGTATGCGCAAAATGGTGGCGGATGTAAAGCTATCATTACTTTTGGTTTTATGTGACATTTACAGTCAATAAAGCATAAATATCGTGAAAAGCTTTTTCGGAAATATTGGTATTCATGTCTGTTATAGGTCGCCCGTCGATATGAATGCAGAGCTCCTATTTTATTTGGTTTGTTAAGTTGCTTTTAAAAAAGCCGTCCAAATATATTGTAATAAAATACCTATTTGCTATCCCGATATATTTTACGATATAGTTAATGTACTATAAACATTAATGCTCCAGCAGGCTATAAGTAATAACAGACGAGCTTACATAGTCGATCCTACTTCGAAAAACGGTTTAACTTAAGTACAATTAAGTTATCCGCACACTTAAATGCTACTGGTTGAACCAACTAAGTAACTTCAATCTTCGTTAGCTCGCCCCACTTAGCACATTGAGAGAAATAGCACAATGGTAGACGTCAGAACGGCTTAAGCAACACAAAGGACTTCCTGAAGACGAAGTTCACGCGACAAGTAATGCGTTTGCGACTTGACATTGCCTTGTTTCATTGCTATAGTGCTGTGACGCTTTAAGAATGAATCGATAATTGTAGCCTGCTTGGTTTTGTAAAGATTGAAACAAAGGAAAACATATTTTAAAGTCTACAAACAATAGCCAGCTTCTATAGAGACATAAATATGTTTTAATGATTTAGAAGTTTTCAATCTGATATTGACCTTATTTTTACCATGGGATAGCATTAGAATAGATCTATAGTCAACATTGAAGATAAGATTTCTAAGCAATTCAGTGATATGTTATTGTGACTATTTCTATGGTGCTATACTAAAACCTCAAACGGTTATAACGTTGACAACAGATTCGGCATTCGCGGCTGCGAGCAAGCCTATTCTGAATGCTTCAACCCGCTAAAGCTTAGTATTAATGCAAAATACTCATTCAGTGTGAGCAGGGGTAATCTCCCGCATCATCCTGATTAACATCGGTAAAAGGCACCGAGTCAAAGTTCGCGAGCGCGCAGATTTGGCGAGCGCGTCCCACGGCACATTAGGCGCCAAATGAATGTATGGAGATGAATGTCCCGGGGTGGTTTGTGTGACGCAGGGAGCGTGGGTTTTATACTTTTTAGTTGTTAGTGTGGTATCTCTTATATAAACTTAGTTGATTTTCATGAGCAGAATTAGAGTGATGGTACCTAGGATAAATAGCTGGAAACGTTAGGTTTTTTTGTTTTTCGCATTTAATTGACTGACTTATGTCGCAACGTTGGCAACACTGACCGCTCGCGTTGAATGGCCTGACAGAAAAGTAGGTCGGCATTAGAGCTATATATACATTAACAAAATAAGACGGCAAACTTTTATAATTAATGGAACACAATACTCGGGAAGAGGGGAATTAATGACTTAACTCTGATCGAGATGGAATTTGTTTATCATAGCTGGCAATATAAAATTCGCCTTAATTATTTGAATTGATTACTTATTACCACCGATTGAAGCATAGGTTATATTTGAGAAGAAATAGGCTCGTGGATTTATGGGCGTTTATAACCTTATCCTAATCCGCTAGACTGCTTTAAAGCTGTCTGAGTTGCCAGCATTTAGTTTTCCAGTTTAAAATATGACTTATACAAATTATATTAAAGATGTTACTTACCTGTCGCGTACGCCGGTTCAAGGTCATCCTCGTCGTCCGTGTGATGTCTACTGGATGCGCGGGAGTGCGAGTGATGTGGCACTCCCACATGCACAGGCTGTATTGGCTGTTCGTAGTGTTTATGATGATCCACATACACACGATGGTGGTGCGGACACGGCGTCGGCGGCAGATAGTCCGCCAACGTGCCACCGCGAGTCAAAGTCGAACCGGCACTTAGTGTCCCACCACCAGAGCAGGACGCCAACGCACTCCGCACTGAACCAAGGTCAAGCGACGGCCGTCTGGAGAGCTCGCCGTAGCTTTCGCCGAAGAGGGCGCTAGCGGGCACGGCGTGGCGGACGTCGTGTTGGTGATGCGAGTGTCCGCCATTCGACGAGGAGTGCGGCGACGCCGAGTGATCGCGGCTATCGCGTGACGTGGAAGCGGTGTGGATGATGCTCTCATCGTGAGTCTCCATGACTTCTCTCGCCGTCGGTGGATTCGGATGCACGTGCACCGCCGACGTGCCCGCCCGCCGTGGGCTCCGACCGCGGTCCGGCAGTACCGAAGACGCCGACCAGTAACCCCACGCCATTTCGTATTATTTGACAGTCTGATTATTAACAGCTAGCCATAAACACGGGGAAGACTCCGAGCCTGCAATGTGTCCGTACAGATTGTGGCTCGCCGAGTAGGTTTATAGTGTCGAGGTCGCGTGATCCGAGCGAGCGAGTGGGTAGCTAGGTCGCGTGCGCGCTGGACGCCGCCGGGCCGAGGGGTGGCGACAATTGTGTAAACGAACCTAATCTCCTTTGACGTCGGCGCCCCGGACCGACCGAGACAAAGCTTCATGACCGCACATGAGGCCTGCCTGCACACGTGATATGAAACAAAAATATTGTGACAAGTGCCGTGGACGGCCACTGTCGTCAACTCGAATGATCACGTAATTTCGTTTGAATTGCCGCGCTAGTACGTTTTATGTAAGGAAATGTTTAGAAAACATCTATGTTACGTCGCTTGACGACACAAAATTTATGTTTTATGGTATTAAGTAGTATTAAATATCTGGTGTATTTGGTTCAATTCCATTTCATATCTTATTGCGCTGATATTATCGAGCTCGGTGACGGCCGGGACTATACTAATTCGGGTTTATTCAACTCCGCTTTTGGCGGGGCCTACTAAATGAGATGGAAACCTGCTGATATACAGGACGGTACAGCTACAGTGGTAGGAATTAAATACAATTTTCATTACTCATACTCTGAAAGTAGGTCTGAAGTTGCCTGAGAAGCGGGTTGAAAGTAATACTTTTCAGGCCCGGGAGTTTCGCTTTCAACTGACAGCTGTCAAATTATAAAAAAAAAAACTAGTTCCATTTTCACATTTCTATGGAACCATGTTCAAACTTTTTCTACAGTCACTCAATTACAGCACGATGTAAAATTGAAATAACATAAAGTTAAGTATTAATTCAAGAATATTTTTTTTTAATGACTTAATTATAATTTAGTTTCAACAATTTCTTTAAAATAACATAGATTTGGGCAAAATATTTAAAGATGAAAATGAAAAATAATGGCTAAATGATGAAGTTGGCCGGCTAAAGAAAAAAAAAACAAAATAGGCGGCAATCCGATTTTTTTTTCGAGTTGTAGAGTATTGTATATACTTCTTTGTATTATTTCTTTAGCCAATTCCTGTTTTTATTTTTATTTTCCTTGTATTCGTAATGAAAAGCACAGTGTTTACCTCGGGTGAAAGACTTATTTTGTCCCTCGAACTATTAGCGCCCTCGCTACGCTCGGGCGCCAAACCCCGTCTCGGGACAAAATAAGTAACTTTCACCACTCATGTAACAATGTACTATTTCACAATAAGAGAACCCATTTTCAATTTTCAAATCAGTGTCTTAAATATTTCTAATTATAAGCAAGCATTTTATTGAGAATTGAGATAGCCGTGACTTATTTATGATAGGAACGGGGGGGGGAGGTGGGGGTATTGCAGTGGTCGTTCCCGTGTCGGAAACGATAGCTTCCATCCTTCTTCTAAATCAATTGTAAAAGAAGGATAAAAGCTGTCATTACCGACTTCGGAAACATTCTGTCAACTGTGAATATCCCTAAGTAGATCAAAATTATAATATTCACCATAAAAGTCGTGCAACTTTATGCTTAGAGCAAAACATGTTTATTAACTCCTAAAAAGTTATTACAGTTTGGATTACTGTCTTCAAATTTCACGGATGTAACCTACCTCCAGTTTAGTTTTTAGACCACTGTGTGGACACACCTTGTATAACAATACCCAACGCCCGCTTCCAAAGCGATGAACGTACTTTGCTGGGCGCCGCATTGATAGGCAAATACGTTAGGTCCACTTGATTTATGGATTTGAGGGTGTTCAGTTCAATATTTGGGGATCGATAAAGTAATTAGCGTTTTGATATATTAACATACGGTACCTTGAAGTCAGTCAGGAGAAAAACGCAGGTTATATGGGATGAATATTACTAATCCATCTAAAGTCACTTGTTCTTATCATTATGTTTATAAAAGAAACACATTTTGGGCCCTAAATCAAATGCTCTACATCTTTGCACGCTAGACTAGGTATGCGGAGATTTTTACGAATTTTGAGACACGTATAGTTTTCACAAACCTAGCCAACTAACATTATGGTGAAACGTGATCAATTTTCTTCCAACTCCTCTTAATCTTTCTTTTGACAAAGGCTGCTAATTTTTAAGAAAATTTAGCTTTTCCTAAGGACTCGACAAGGGACGTCATCGTTGGACTGGACGTCATCACTGTTACGGAGTAATAGTGGTGGGAGCATAGATATAGCAAGGGTCGCAAGAACTGTCAAGTCTCTGGGTGGGAGTGTGTGCGGGCTTATAAAAAAAGTACATAAAGATGCTGATTCTCTCGAGAAATAACTTCATCAAGTTACAGCAAAATTCAAATTATAATCAACCCATGAATTTTAACGCGCGAATCCGCCTGGAAAACTATTCATTTAACAAATAAACTTTAAGCGAGTTAGTATGCAAATATATGCATTGTTCTTAGTTACAGCTGAACCCACGTGGTTTATACGAGACGTCGATGGTAATCCGAAGTTAAGCTCAGTACAGACATAAATAGGCGCTTTTGCTATAAATATGGGTAACTAGTTTCTGCCCGCGACTTCGTCCGCGTAGACTTAAGTAAAGTATTCTATGTGTTAATCCAGGTTATATATTGTGTTTCAAATTTCATCCAATTCCGTTTAGTAGTTTTTGCGTGGAAGAGTAACAAACAAACATCCACGCTCAAAAACTTTCGCATTTATAATATTAGTAGAATTCGTATGAGATAGAAGGTAACGAGTACGATGGACAATAAATATTTAAGCATGTATTAAACTAGATCTAGGCCGCCAAACACTCCAATTCCTGTAAACCAGGACCCAACCCAAGACAAGAGCCAGGAAATGCCCTAAAATGCCTTGGAACCCGCACGAATTGAATCGAAAAAATTAAATATGAGAAGTTGTCAGCAATTTAGATTTACTCATAGGCATCAGTCGATATGATAAAATTAATCAGGAATAGAATTCCTCCATACCAACAACTGTATCAACAAGTCCGCAAAGTACCCACGTAATACACCTTAATACACCTCTTATAAAGCATACGAAACACGCCGCCAAAACACCGAACTTGCATAAAGGCATGTTCGCACAAGTTCGCAACGCTGAGACGGACCGCAAAAACTGATGTGAAATTACGTCTCACACGAGCACCATGAAGTTATTTCATTATGAGCTCTTTGACGTAAGCCGCGAAGCAGAGAGTTTCACTCCGGCAGATATACCTATTGAAGATACGTATCTTACGTGTTCGGTAATTAAATGCTGAATCTCGAGTTAGTACGCCGCTTTTACGGGATTAAACTTTTGATCGGTGAGTAGGTATTTTCTTAAGGAAAAACCGCTTGCTACTTTGACGACGTTTTAACGTAATTAATTTATGCGCACTTGTAATAAAACGCGAACTAGAGCATAATCGAAAGATAACACCAGCTAAGTACTCTGATCAGTTAAATTGCTCGTATGAAATAAATTCTAAAGTGAGCATAAATGCCCTAGTTTACCAACACAGTGGTGCTAATTCCCGTATTCTGTAGTGGTGATAGTAGTAGTTCGATTCCCAATTTCGGAAATAGTCTTCCCGTTTGCCATTGTACCAGCGTTGCTTAGTTTGGGAGCAAATAGTTGGTGTGTTAGTTTTGTCCATACAGTTATTTCTGTCCCCCGCGTTGCAAAGAAAGAAAATGGATAAATTTAGAAGTAATTCCTCTTGTTCTTTCTTTCGATTAAATTAGTTCCAAGAAATTCTTATTTTCCCCGTGCCGAGATGTTGCGTCATCATTGTCGATCCTGTCTAACTGGCTGGAGTAATAACAGTGGTAGGAGTATGTTGCGGGACTAGATTCACAAAATATAGTCTTACAATATTTATTTATTTAATTTGTGTACAAACAGAATAAGCACCAATTAACTGGCATATATCATAATAACATAATATATTCATAATAGCCACGAGTGTGTGGATAGGTCACCAGAGGACCAACTAATGAAGTGTCTCCGTAAACATGTCACAAAAACACACCAAAAATCTCGCATCAAAATGAATTTACTCCATAAGGACGATTGTGCCGTAATTTCTGTTGCTTTATTTCAGCAGATACCGAGATAATGTTGGGTTTGCTCGGAACTGGTCGTATTTCATTGCTATGAATCGTTTATTGGTCGCAGTTGCGGGTCCGGGCTTAGCGGCGGTCGACTTCATTATTCATGAAATGTTTTATACTGACAACAATTTAGAAAATAAGCCCAGAAATGTCTTGAAGACTTTTTGTTCAGCATTTTTGTTTATGTGTTTCTTAATGCAGCTAATATCCATATATATTATTTAATGAACCGCATTTCTATAGCTATTCTAATAGACATTCATGGATGTACACATTTTATTGGCTGGTATTCGAAGTCGGTATAAAAAAACGATTGATAGCGAACTTGAAAATATCATCTTTATAGGTACCTATATAAACGGTTTGGATGTTTTTTAACAAATGTTTTACTTATTGTTCAACCTTATGGTTCTTAGGTATAGTTGGAAGCGTTAGGTGGTGCTGTTATCGTCACCCAGGAAATAAAATCTACGCTAGCAGAGCAGCGGACTAAAGCTATTCGTATAAATTTACGTTTCAAAAGCATATTTAAGTATCGTTTCATTCATAGGTACCGGCCTAAATTACAATATTGAATCTTAATTTCCGCATACCCACTGTCCATTTCAAATAAAACCAGGAGATACCTGCAGCCGCATTTATTGCCGTTTGATACAAAGGCTTTTGCGCTTGACACGTTAATCCATCAGCCTAGTTCGACGCTGGGAGTCGGGCAACGGAACGTTTGAGAGGCCTGTAAAGCGGCGGATGACGTCACTCGGCAGACTTTATGACCTGCCTGGCATATCCTGGTGGTTTAAGCTTCGGCTTTAAAGCCTGAAAGCTATTCTGTACGGCTTGTAGCACTTTCATTTTGAGACGTTAATATAATGGAGAATTGGTTGATGACTGTATATACTGGCTTGAAAAAACACTTTTTTTCACACCGTGTAAGTCGCTTTTGAGTTTTGCAGATAAACAGTCTGGATCTTATAGACCACTATCCTCGGACAATCGCATCAAGATCATCAGCGAATTCCACCGTTAAATTATAGCGCAATCTTTTTGTAAATTATACCCAGAGTCCAGTGTACTCGTTTGCAGATAAATATCGTCATTCTTCAGCTAGTTCGATCTAATCTTCTGACTGATTCAGGGTGTACTTGAATCAATTACATTAAAGCTATTAAGGCAAATTGGAAAGAAAAAATAAACTTTAGGGTTCAAATTCCTTTGAAACTAACTATATTTCTCCACACAATAAAGAGATATTTAATAAGATAGAGCGGGTATTATAGAACGACTGCTCTTTCTGCGAGATTTCACTATCTGTTGTCATATTTAATGCATCTGCTTGTATCACAATACGGCTATCATAATAAAACACACCATATTCTGCTATAATAAACAGCACTGAATACCTACCATTTACTAACAATACAGGACTTCCATACATCTCTAAAACGGGCCACATTAGGTAACTCGAAACGTGTGCCCCAATGCGGAAGCGCGGCCATTAAAAGCAGGCTTTAGCATTGATTGTAACAATACGGATTTACTATCGGCGGTGTAACGAGAACACGCGATCGAATGATTCCAATACATTTGCATACCTACAACGTGACTAGCCGATACTGGGTGGAACTGGGATTTTGTATAAAATATACTTTTATCTGCTTTCAAGTAAGGTCTCCATTTGGTCACAGGTTTGTTAAAGGAAGTGAGTGGGATAATCTACACTGGGATAGTCGAAGATGACGAAGATGTCCCAAACACAATTTAAGCTTGAAACTGAGGTCCGATAAGCAGAATTAAAGTTATTACTAACTACTTCTAAATTTATTTTTTTATTTTGCAGGATAACGTGGAAAATAACGTCACAGGACCACGGTAAATACCAATAAATATTTTTACCTTTCTCCTCATTCTTTGTGCAAACGGGTAAACATTTGCGAAGATGTTATAAATTCCGGCCTCCCACCGACATGTCGTGGTTTACTTATTGTGCCATGAAATGACGGAAGTCAAATATGGTAACTTTGATATGTTATTGTTTTAATAATATACCTTTACTACTTTTGTTGTTAATATACTTTTTAAATATAATTATTAACAACTTAAAAACAGCGATGGGGATTATGTTTTTTTAAAGACACAAATCTCTAAAGCTCTTAAAACGCGAATGAGAAAAGCTCACTCATTTTTGAAACAAGAAAAAATTGAGCAAACAATTAAAAGTAAATAACAATTATACATTTCGGTAGGAGCCGCCCTTTCAAGTGGCCACCCGTGAAACACAAGGAGACATTTTTTAAGGGTTGGCGAGTAATGAGACTGACCCTTTGTTTGTGAGCAGTTCGGTTACAAAGAAATTCAAATTTTGTTTAATTTAACACAGCGTTGAAATTTGTAGTTATGTTAAATTCCTAGCGCCTTAAGCGAGATATATCAAGCGCAAACCCAATTTACAGGCATGACGTCGGATTGAATTGACCATATGGTATTACCAGCTTATGGACAGATTTTTTGGCACATAAGTTTACTGACACCAATTCAAGTTCCTATTTTAAAAATATTACTAACGTTCTAATAACAAATCCTGCCACTATCTCCAGCTCGAGTGAACCGCCTCGTGTACAATGGCTGTCGCACGGGAGAAAGAGCTGGCGGCACGTTTCGTTCCCGGCACGGAACGGAATGTCATTCCGCATTACCTGACAACGCGGCTACTGCACGCCGACGTTTGTGGGCGTCCCATCATTCCGCCACTGACTATGTGATATTTAAATGTTCAATTTAGCTCTTTTGTACGAACAGGATTTGCGGGGCTTTTATGACTAAAAGCGAGTTTATCATACTAATATTATAAAGAGGAAAACTTTGTTTGTTTGATTGTAATGAATAGGCTCCGAAACTACTGAACCGATTTGAAAAATTATTTCACTGTTGGGAAGCTACACTATCCCCGGGTGACATAGGCTATAATATATTTTCAAAAAAATTAGGGATCCTTACTAAAACTCGAATAATGTAACCGCAATGTACCCGTGCGAAGCCGGGGCGGGTCGCTAGTCTTTTATAATTTTGCGCATTAATAATTTAAGATAGACACATAAATAATAAATTATGAATAAAAAGGGAAGAATGTGTTACAACTGAAAAGAACAACAGATTAAGTTACATAAATTTTGCATGACATAATAGAGCGAAGACAGGCAGTGCGCAAGATTTATGACGAGTCCCTAACTTTATTTTTGCGAGAGACTGTACTGCGGATAAGGTAAAATAATAGGTGCCTATGTCAAGTAGGTATAATCAAGTCCAAAAAGTCGCCTTACATTGCTGATAGAGAAAACAGAGTGGAAGCGAAATAAAACAATCAACAATTCAAATATTATTGGGGGCATCAGGAGATTGAAATAAATATTTAATTAAAAATATTGCACACTGACAGACGTTTGGGTGTATTCTTAATTTTCGAAATCCTTACTAATGTTTTAAATGCGAAAATAACTCTGTCTGTCTGTCGCTCTTTCACGCCAAAACTACTGACCCGATTTAAATGATTTTCGGCACACAGATAGTTTAGAGCCTGAAAAAGGACATAGGCTACTTTTTAATGCTAAAAAAGGGAGGTAAGGGCTTGAAATGTTGTATGGAAGTATCGTAACTTTTTGAGCTAGAAGCTTGAAACTTATTTTTTAGGCTGTTAATTTAATATAAATAAATATACCACGCGGACAAAGTCGTGAGCACAGCTAGTCCTCCATAAATTTCTTAATTAAATACGAACCTGCTCGGTGTCCAATTTATTCTATTCCCATTTAGAGAGGTCTGTGGTTGATTTAATAATGTTTGGGGCTGAATCCATCCGCTTCAATGGGCTGCGAGTGGCATACGTCGGCGAATGAACGCCTTCTGCGTTCCCGTGATAATCTTGGCGAGGCTTTGTTCGAATAATGCAAGATTTTAATGGAAGACTTTTAGAATGTCCAGGTATTTGTTGGGTAACTGTAGTACCGGACAGTTTACCTTCAGTCAACAGTGAAAGCCTTACTACGGCATTTAGTATTGTCCGCCATATATAACAAGCACCTAATCGTCTTTGTAGTCGCAAATTTGTACAACTTTCATAAAGATTTCTCATATTAATATTCTAGAACAGTTTAGTTTTCTTGAGCAATAAATTCACTTAGTTCCGATTTCTTTCTAGCCATTAAACTAACAATCTAAAGTCCGTATCTACGTGGTTCTATTATTAAAAGTTGTCGTGACAAGCCGCCATATAATATGTAAGCGGCTCGACTTCCTGCTTTTCAGTCTACAACTCGGCCTACTTAAGAAATATTAAAATGATAAGAAATTACCTAGTTTACCGACCGCCTGCTGTGTCGCGACGGATTACGCGAATTGAGTTATAGAAACGATGTTGAATGTTGCGTACTTTTTTCATGAGTAGTATGAATATTCAAACAAGTTAATGAAAAGGCTACTCTCCTATAAAATTGAGAGTGACCGACTGAGGATTTTTGAATTTAAATATAATATGCGTGTCCTTTTTTTAATATTCTAAATATTATCTAATTTTTCGTGGGTCCAGATAAAGGGCTTCTCAGAAAGTTACTATGCTTTGATAGTTATTACAGGGTTCTAGGCTTAAAATTTAAATTCAATACGTTTATTTTGTTTAGGCCTACGGGGTCACTTACAAATTGTCAATTTTACTTTTTTTTTTCTTATATCTACAACCGCATCGGAACGCGACTTAAATCGAATTAAATCCAAGGTTTATGAAAAAACTTGTATGGCAAGTTAAGGTATTTATACTATAAATAACCTCCAGGCAGCGGTATATTTTCCCGAAAAGTCCAGTAAAGGACAAAACTAATTCCAAATGACCCAACATAAACATGAGTTTCGGGCCCTTACCCAAGTTTCCCAAGTTTCAGGACCGTAGGTCAGCTAAGGACTTCTGTAGGACGCGACTGACAAGACATGGGCGCTAAGAAGTTAAGAGTTAATTGAAGGCATTAATACTACATTAGCTGTGTCGTTGTTTTTGCAAGTTGTAAGATTGTGGCAATTATTTTAAACAAATAGTATCGGTAGGTTAAAGGACATGTATTTAATATACCGAGCGGACGCGCCCCTACAATCAATTATAACTATATCTATGTGGTCAGACGTCAAAATAGAGAATTTAGAGAGATGTATTTTTTTAACAACGCATTTTTTACTGTGGAAAGTGTTAATAACCTTATAAAAAGTTATATAAGTGAGCTTATTGTCTATTTATAATAACGGTTTCGTATAGGGTCATGAGATAATATAGCGGTATGAGCTGTTTTCCTCTTTATGGATAGCTGTAGAAACCTGTAAAAGAAGAGATAAGATACTTTCGACCTGCAGAAAAAAATATAGGCCAGAAATTGAGGTACTAAAATGTAATTATTGTCTGTTGAATTGAGGCAGTCCTGGACCTAAAGTTATACCTAATTATATCGACCATTGTTATAAAAGGTTATTTCGGGCAAATGTTTATTACGAGCCTAGTATAATCCTGTAGAGAGGGAACAATTGAGTCGAGTTATATGAAGTCGTAATCTTGGATCGCTGTTATTAACCTTGTTTTGGAAATAAGCGTACAAATGACCATTAGATAATAAATATAAAAGGATGATTATGTAATAATAATGTGGAAATATAAGCAATATTCGACAATAAAGAAAAATAAACTCGGTATAATTTTTTCTCGGAAAGCTTTAATGCTGAACTGTCAAGAATCATTAATTAGGGGAAGCAGTCATTAAAGGCGATTAAAAAAGTCGAGCGCTCGCCCCGAATATAAATACGCAGAAATGGTACAAAAGTGCGAATGCTACATTATTCAGGGAGATGAAAACTGTGCGGATTAGAAACTTTTAAGAAACGATCACATTTTAAAACTGTATAGGAAGAGTAGTTAGAAAATTAAGTCGAGTAAAATATATTGTATTGCTGAATAGTTTAGTAAGTGTGCTTCAATTTAAATAACGTTCTGTATTTTAATAACACAACACCGTGTAGAGTCAAAATTTCCATAACTGATGCTTATCAACAGAGCATTAATAAAAACATTTTAATAATTCATCAACAAACACGAAGGCATTGAATCTTTTCGGCGCGACCTGCGGTTTTAAGGTCAACCAGCACTTGCGTACTACAGGGTTAAAATACAGCGGGCGCGGTCCGGATTACCCCATTAAAAAAGAAAGCCACTTCTAACCTCGCCGACACATCCAACGCGATACACTATTTACTTCGGCCGCGATATAAACACACATGGAGTGTGCACACTAGCATGTGCACGCCATGGCAATGATAAACACGGTGTGATCGATATTCGGAGTGCGTTTGTTTTTCTCGCGTGTCAATAGGAGATGAGGTTCGTTTTCGCTTTTCCCGACTTACGCAACGGGATGGGCACGTGGGGCGCCCTCGTCGGCTCGAGAGCGGTCACTCCGGCGGTATCAGTCGGTGCGGCGTCGGACGACGGTGACAACTGCGGCGTGATCAGCCCTCGTGTAAGTGGGGGGTGGTTTAAAAGGCAGCGGTCGAGTCGCCGCCGGGTCGAGCGCCCGCGGGAGCGAGGTGCGGCGGGCAGCGCGGCCGGAGCGGGACTGGGCCGCCGCTGGCCGCGCCTGCGTGCAACGCTCGTCTCCTCCCCCGATTGATGTAATATTTATCTTGGATTAAGAAGACTACTGAAGTCTTTCCTTTGCACTACAAGACAGGGTTTACTAAAAGGCAAGTCCTAAGGACCCAAAAAACGTCTGCTTGCCTAAGTTGGAGATATCCTGGGCGCGGTTATCATCAGGTGGACATCCTATCAATGTGCCTATCTAGGCAACAATAATAAAAAAGATAGATAGGGAGCCGCGGCGAGACACGCCTCCAAGTCGCTCTGCGTTTGACTACTGCGCTTTTATACTTGGATTTTTTTGCGGACTTTGAGGGAGACATAGGATGTCGAGCACTTTTGCTAGTTTCAGATTTTTATGTAAACAGCGATAGGCTCATTCGTTTGGCGGCTCGCGGAGGCTCGCTCGGATCAATCCGCTGCGGTCCGCGGGTCGGTCTCGTTCGTGCGCCGCCGGCGGAGCTCGGGCGGGCTCGCGGCCGCGTGACGTCACGCGGGACGCACGCGCGACGACAGGTGGGCGCAATGCGCCGGGCCTATCATATGATTATGACGTTTCCTATTGGATTTGGTGGCAGAACGTTCGGCTGGAAATTGGCTGCGGCAAGTGTGCACACAGTTATCGAAGCGAGAGGGCTGGCGGTCGTCGAAATTGATTCGAAGGCGGTTCTCAATTATGTGACCATTTTTGTACTTACCTACGTAACTGTAAAAAATATACGGCGAATAGGTAACGTAACCACAAATTTTTCATTAAACTTAAAAGCTAGTTGTGCCATACGTCGTAACGTAAGGCTTGTTTCTTTTATTACCTTGACATCTAAACACGCAACCTCAATTGTTCTATACTTTAAATAGCTATTGAGCATGATTTGGTCGGTAAATCGTAGCAAAATAAAACATATTATCCAAATCACTTCCACAAAAATAATGAAACACATTCGACCTACTTTTAAACGACACCCGATTAATCACACAATCATATTTCACCCCATAACTATAAAAGTTCAAAACAACGACGATGACGTCATAACGTGTTAACAACAACGCTTCAACTTGAGCACCGATAAAAACGGCGGAGGTTAATGAAAAGTCCCACCGTAGACTACGGAGGCCCGGAGAGGGGATTATCAATTTTTAAATCAAAACGACGAGTCAAATTATAGGGCTAGTGTACAAGGTATGCAATTAAAATATAAAAATGTTTCATAAATATTTCAGTGTTCCTTAAATCCCGGAACCACACGTCATAGTCGTATCAGTGGCGCCTGGCTGACAGCTGGTTTAAACTGACAGCCGGATGGACAAGCCGATTTCTGCTCGGAACAGGTGTTTTGTTATGAAATAATTCAAGTTGGATCATAATGCCAACTGTTACAAAATAATTAAAGCGATTGGGAGGATTTACCAAGCCATTCCTCACTGCCATTTGCTAACATTTGCTATCTGTTAAAAAGTAATCAATTATATGAAGTCGAATTAAATAAAGAGTTTAATAAAATATATTAAAGTTAGCTACGCGCGTAGCGGCTCTCTACGTCCCCGAAATGAAACGTAGCGCTACAGCGCGCATGTAGTAGCTACGCCGCCCCGCGTAGACGCGTAGCATTCGTAGCACGTCTACACGCTCGCTCAAAGTTAGCGATCATTACGAATTCACTCGTATAGATTGCGTTAAATATTATTTACGTTTCAATCAGTCTTATGATGTCGACGTTTGTTTTTGACATGTATCCATCTAAACTAATCACATACCTAAGTATTTTAATAATAGCACATACATATTACCTAATATTAACCTACCTTATATACTCGTTTAATGAAAATAATCAAATCAAACCAAATATCTTTTGGAATCCACATAATTTCACTCAATGTTTTCCCCGGATAAATCTAACCGGCGGAGTACATTAAAATCGCAAGCAACAGGCTATATTTAATCACAGCAGCGTCTACGTCAGCGATGGCGGTGGGTTAAACAAAAACAAATTCGCGAATTGCTGCCTTCATCGTCCGCCAGCTAACAGAGAGCTTAATTCATCATTTTTTACTTTGCCTTTCGTTAGCTTAACACCGACCGACTAATAATTGGTTAAAATATTATTTATTTAGGAGAAATCTTTAATTTGCTGGCCGTGCAGAACTCGGAAGCACTCAGACGTACTCTGTGTAACTATTCTCTTACACTGAAAAGGTCTAATCACACATGGAAATTCTCCGACATTTTAATCCAAACACAAATTAATTGTGGTATGCATTGTACGGCACATCCGGCTTTCGCTCCGTTTGACTGTACTTGCGCTCCTAACCGGTCAGTCAGTGCGGTGGAATTATGAATATCACAACGCTTTTGTGCTCGCCTGTAGCGAGGAGTGTTTAACGTAATAATATGATTTTGAACTAAACCGGGTTATAGGTGATGCATACAATTCATGTTTACGAAACGTGCATTGTATAAACGACCTCATTTAACATTTACTATATTAAATAATATACTTAAGTTGTAACTTTCATTATCAATAACTCTCCGGGTATAGTCGGGTAAAAAATATTCTAGTAGATTTTGGCATATAAATACTATTACCTTGTTTCTTTGGCGATATTAATGTAACTGCCATTGCTGGAACATTATTTTAGCGCTTGGGACAATAATATGTAGTGTGTATACACTACATATTATTGTCCCAAGCGGCATATTAACAAACAAAGAGTCCATTAGTTACTTTGCAACTTCGCAAGTCACGACACATCAGTACCTACCAGTCACTGAAACACTAAGTTTGGGTTCTAAACAGACTGAACTTAGCAAATTATAGGGCTAGTGTACAAGGTATGCAATTAAAATATAAAAATGTTTCATAAATATTTCAGTGTTCCTTAAATCCCGGAACCACACGTCATAGTCGTATCAGTGGCGCCTGGCTGACAGCTGGTTTAAACTGACAGCCGGATGGACAAGCCGATTTCTGCTCGGAACAGGTGTTTTGTTATGAAATAATTCAAGTTGGATCATAATGCCAACTGTTACAAAATAATTAAAGCGATTGGGAGGATTTACCAAGCCATTCCTCACTGCCATTTGCTAACATTTGCTATCTGTTAAAAAGTAATCAATTATATGAAGTCGAATTAAATAAAGAGTTTAATAAAATATATTAAAGTTAGCTACGCGCGTAGCGGCTCTCTACGTCCCCGAAATGAAACGTAGCGCTACAGCGCGCATGTAGTAGCTACGCCGCCCCGCGTAGACGCGTAGCATTCGTAGCACGTCTACACGCTCGCTCAAAGTTAGCGATCATTACGAATTCACTCGTATAGATTGCGTTAAATATTATTTACGTTTCAATCAGTCTTATGATGTCGACGTTTGTTTTTGACATGTATCCATCTAAACTAATCACATACCTAAGTATTTTAATAATAGCACATACATATTACCTAATATTAACCTACCTTATATACTCGTTTAATGAAAATAATCAAATCAAACCAAATATCTTTTGGAATCCACATAATTTCACTCAATGTTTTCCCCGGATAAATCTAACCGGCGGAGTACATTAAAATCGCAAGCAACAGGCTATATTTAATCACAGCAGCGTCTACGTCAGCGATGGCGGTGGGTTAAACAAAAACAAATTCGCGAATTGCTGCCTTCATCGTCCGCCAGCTAACAGAGAGCTTAATTCATCATTTTTTACTTTGCCTTTCGTTAGCTTAACACCGACCGACTAATAATTGGTTAAAATATTATTTATTTAGGAGAAATCTTTAATTTGCTGGCCGTGCAGAACTCGGAAGCACTCAGACGTACTCTGTGTAACTATTCTCTTACACTGAAAAGGTCTAATCACACATGGAAATTCTCCGACATTTTAATCCAAACACAAATTAATTGTGGTATGCATTGTACGGCACATCCGGCTTTCGCTCCGTTTGACTGTACTTGCGCTCCTAACCGGTCAGTCAGTGCGGTGGAATTATGAATATCACAACGCTTTTGTGCTCGCCTGTAGCGAGGAGTGTTTAACGTAATAATATGATTTTGAACTAAACCGGGTTATAGGTGATGCATACAATTCATGTTTACGAAACGTGCATTGTATAAACGACCTCATTTAACATTTACTATATTAAATAATATACTTAAGTTGTAACTTTCATTATCAATAACTCTCCGGGTATAGTCGGGTAAAAAATATTCTAGTAGATTTTGGCATATAAATACTATTACCTTGTTTCTTTGGCGATATTAATGTAACTGCCATTGCTGGAACATTATTTTAGCGCTTGGGACAATAATATGTAGTGTGTATACACTACATATTATTGTCCCAAGCGGCATATTAACAAACAAAGAGTCCATTAGTTACTTTGCAACTTCGCAAGTCACGACACATCAGTACCTACCAGTCACTGAAACACTAAGTTTGGGTTCTAAACAGACTGAACTTAGCAAATTATAGGGCTAGTGTACAAGGTATGCAATTAAAATATAAAAATGTTTCATAAATATTTCAGTGTTCCTTAAATCCCGGAACCACACGTCATAGTCGTATCAGTGGCGCCTGGCTGACAGCTGGTTTAAACTGACAGCCGGATGGACAAGCCGATTTCTGCTCGGAACAGGTGTTTTGTTATGAAATAATTCAAGTTGGATCATAATGCCAACTGTTACAAAATAATTAAAGCGATTGGGAGGATTTACCAAGCCATTCCTCACTGCCATTTGCTAACATTTGCTATCTGTTAAAAAGTAATCAATTATATGAAGTCGAATTAAATAAAGAGTTTAATAAAATATATTAAAGTTAGCTACGCGCGTAGCGGCTCTCTACGTCCCCGAAATGAAACGTAGCGCTACAGCGCGCATGTAGTAGCTACGCCGCCCCGCGTAGACGCGTAGCATTCGTAGCACGTCTACACGCTCGCTCAAAGTTAGCGATCATTACGAATTCACTCGTATAGATTGCGTTAAATATTATTTACGTTTCAATCAGTCTTATGATGTCGACGTTTGTTTTTGACATGTATCCATCTAAACTAATCACATACCTAAGTATTTTAATAATAGCACATACATATTACCTAATATTAACCTACCTTATATACTCGTTTAATGAAAATAATCAAATCAAACCAAATATCTTTTGGAATCCACATAATTTCACTCAATGTTTTCCCCGGATAAATCTAACCGGCGGAGTACATTAAAATCGCAAGCAACAGGCTATATTTAATCACAGCAGCGTCTACGTCAGCGATGGCGGTGGGTTAAACAAAAACAAATTCGCGAATTGCTGCCTTCATCGTCCGCCAGCTAACAGAGAGCTTAATTCATCATTTTTTACTTTGCCTTTCGTTAGCTTAACACCGACCGACTAATAATTGGTTAAAATATTATTTATTTAGGAGAAATCTTTAATTTGCTGGCCGTGCAGAACTCGGAAGCACTCAGACGTACTCTGTGTAACTATTCTCTTACACTGAAAAGGTCTAATCACACATGGAAATTCTCCGACATTTTAATCCAAACACAAATTAATTGTGGTATGCATTGTACGGCACATCCGGCTTTCGCTCCGTTTGACTGTACTTGCGCTCCTAACCGGTCAGTCAGTGCGGTGGAATTATGAATATCACAACGCTTTTGTGCTCGCCTGTAGCGAGGAGTGTTTAACGTAATAATATGATTTTGAACTAAACCGGGTTATAGGTGATGCATACAATTCATGTTTACGAAACGTGCATTGTATAAACGACCTCATTTAACATTTACTATATTAAATAATATACTTAAGTTGTAACTTTCATTATCAATAACTCTCCGGGTATAGTCGGGTAAAAAATATTCTAGTAGATTTTGGCATATAAATACTATTACCTTGTTTCTTTGGCGATATTAATGTAACTGCCATTGCTGGAACATTATTTTAGCGCTTGGGACAATAATATGTAGTGTGTATACACTACATATTATTGTCCCAAGCGGCATATTAACAAACAAAGAGTCCATTAGTTACTTTGCAACTTCGCAAGTCACGACACATCAGTACCTACCAGTCACTGAAACACTAAGTTTGGGTTCTAAACAGACTGAACTAGGGTCGAGTGTAACAAAAACATACATACACTCAGGCACATATGCTTCGGCATTGTCGTATATCCCTTGAAGAAAATTTAGGAATGTGTGCCTAACTGTCTGAAATTGAAATTATGAATCTAAGATGATTATTTGTACATATGCGACATAGGTTTTAAGCTGGAGTGAAACAACTTTATGTTATGATTTTTTATACGCAGTCACACCTGCATTCGCCATAGGCACTGCCTATTGTTTTTTTTTTAATTCAAACTAAATTACTGTTTATAGTACGTTTCCCAGTAACACATATAATCTAGATGACAATTTAAAACCAACTTCGGTGACGTCGCCTATTTTTAGGACACGTCATGTGGGGGTATTGTTGGATCAGCCGTGCCGTTTTTACATCTAAGGGCTTAAATAAAATTAGCTAGGTACCTCCGCATGTTGTTTAGGTTGTGGTTTTTATGATCACCCATAAAGCTAGCCATGAATAAGTGTTTATGTGAACCTGAAACCTGTAATTAGCGGGCCTGAAATGCTCTTGGCTGATTTTATTTTATTAAATACCTCCGCGAGCAAATACTTATTTCGCTACAGCAAAAATAAAATAGAAAACCTATTTCACTGCTGTCATCTAGCCAAATCTTAAGTGAGATTTTAACTTCATAGTCCGCTTTGCTAAGTCGTCTAGACCAGGGGGGTACGGCGGCTATTTCTATACAAGATTGGCTGCGCCCCTAGCTTCCTAACGAACGGGCGGTAATGAGAACCGACGAGGGGCCCATAATTATGGTACGGCTCAACACCTGACGCTTCGAAGCTGAATCTACCTCGCTAGATATTGGAGTGCACGAATATTAATAGAACATAGTATAATTAAAATCTCAGATTAGTATCTGAATAAATCTAAAGATAAAAATATTCATCCAAAGGTATGTAAAAGAAAACTACCTACACATAAATACTAATAATAATAATTACGCTATAGAATCTTTTATCAATAATTTTCTTACTGTGTTGATATTATCCACCATTTTAGAATTGCTTTTGAATGATATCATTTTATTTAATTATCATTTACTATTTTTGTAAGCCATGAAAATACCTACCTTTATAACCAAACTACTCCGAAACGGCTTGACCGTATTTATATTTTTTTTGTGTATATTCGGTTGGTCTGAGAATAGGTCGCAAAGTATATTTCATACTAAGAAATAATGTATATGGCAGAACAACGTTTGTCGGTTTAGCTAGTTCCATATATCGTTCTCGATACATTTTTAAAACAGTATGTCAAAGCACTTTTATTCGCTACATCATTCAATGTATCAGTTATTACTTCAAATGTTAGAAGTTTTAACGAGGCAGGCGCCGCCGCCGCGCGCCGCGCATCGAGACGTTAATTGTAAGTGAAACCTCTGTTTTATAACTTTTTAATGCACACATGGCTGGAATACTTGAACAACTATGTAAATATGTGTTTAGAAGTAGAGGGTGCAAAAGTAAGAACGGATCTAAATATGCACATAAAAAAGAATTGTCTTGTTACATTTTACGTAGTAACAAATTTCCATTTTACTCATGCACTCTAATCTATTCCATTCAATCTTCCACGTTTTTTTATAGAAAATAACAAAAATAAACACGTTTTAAATGGTTGAGTGGAGAATATGAGACTTGCCGACAGACCACGGATAGCCTAAATCTGCAAGAGTTTATTAGGAACATGACGTCGATGATCACTAAGTTTTTGAAAAAAAAAACAGTGCCGTCTAGGGACGCCCGAAAGAAGCGAAGCTTTGCAGTAGATATTAGATATATTTTAAGTGGCGTGCATAGGGTTTTAAAACAGGGTAGACAGAGTGTAACATAACGTAACGCGTAACGCTTTTCACGGTTTTAGTGCCCGGGCAGCGAGCGCCCCGAACGTCCGTAAAGAAGCTTCGCTTCAAAAATTCCCATATGGATATTCAATGGGGGATAAAAGTTTGTATGAAGATCCTATTGAGTATACGACCAGTCATATAATATAGCATTATTAGTGCCTTTTCATACGTACTGGCGTAATTTTCCCGGCAAGCGGTCGCCGGGTGGGACCGACCAATGTGCGTCCAGTCGCCGCCTAGCGGTTAGCCGGCGACCGGACTCACAATTTTGTACGGAACACACAACAAGCTTTCATACGCACCGGCGTTCAGCCGCCCAAGTGCGGTTGTACGAAGACAGAACGCAGTCCAGAAGCTACTTGCCACAAAATCGGGTCGTGTGGAAGCTGAATGTGTTACCCACAGATATAGATTTACATAGATCACGATTTGTATTGAAACCGAGCGTGCCGAATTTTTTACACCTACTGTGACGTCATTAGTGACGGGAAATCCAAACCGATTCAAATATACGGATACCGCCGATGCCCCTCCGCCCGCTACGATTCTCTCGAGTGCTTATCTTGCTCATACTCATATTTTTTATATCTGTAGTCGCGTGGGCTGCAAGTTAACGGCGACCAACCTTGACGCTTGGTCGGGGTTTCAGACACGCGAAGTACATGCATTTGCGTTATCTATGTAAATCTATATCTGTGGTGTTACCGGACAGGCGGCACCGGCTACGTGGCAACCGGGACGTATGAAAAGGCACTTATTCTATTATTTTGCCGTCATCACCTCGACGTGATCAAGGCTGTGTATACGAACTGTTTAGAACTTTTAACGAGGCAGGCGCCAGTGCGCCTCGCCCCGATAATTGCAACTGAAACCTCTATTTTATAACTTTTCAATGCACACACACCAACACTAAACGTTCAATTTACGAGTGTGCGGCCGGCTTACATCTGGGTCATGGTATGGACAACTTGAGGGCGTTGCAAAGAATTGTTAAATTTCATTTATATACATTTCTGTTTTTTTATTTTCTCGTAAATAATTTATACTGCAGTTCCCTTAGACGTTAGTTTATTGTGTTAAAAAGGTTTAAGACAATGCTTATGCTAAGCATTTCCTGTCATCCGATGTTTATGTATTCGTTTCATTATATACTATAGCCACATATTTATGGATTCAACATTATGATAACTCTAAATTGAAAATTTAAAAAACCCCCGATGCGACGATCTTTTCATCAAATGTATACAATTATCAACCATATCAACAGAAATCTGTGTAAAAGTATGAGACATTATTTTGTTATGACATTATAATAATTGACATTTGAATAGACAACGAATGTAAATATTGATGGCACGGAGGTTTAATTCTTAGTATAAAATATTATCAATTATGATTTAATTTCATGTAATAACTCTGGTTGAGGTGGACGGGAGCAGCCCAGGGGAAGAATTTTCAATAACGCTAAAATTATTTTAAATTAGATTTGTTTTTTTATATTTTTTCTCAATGGCGGAGCAGCGCCCTCTAGAATTATAATAACGTAATATTCCATGACCATTAACAAAACAAACAAAATTTAACGCATGCGCGTATCCATCATTTGACACGTGACTTATGGAACGTCTTTAGTTCATACAAAAATCTCATATAAAAATTGATAAAATATACATTTTTTCCAGAATCAGGGAAACTTTTCATATTTATAATATTGTAAAAAGCCAGTTCGGACTATTACGATCATTTAAAAATATAATAAATCTAAATCCAATAATCTCAAATTTCGATTGGATTCGAGCCGTGGAAGTTGGTTTTGGCCGTGAATGTGGCTTTTTAACCTACAAAAGAGCTGATGATCTTCAAACGGCTGAACCGATTTTCATGAAACATAGCTAAGAACACTCTCGATCAGAATACCTATCTAACAAAAGAAACACAATTGAAATCGGTTCATCAGCTTGAGCGCTACGTTGCCACAGACAGACACACAGATACACAGATACACAGATACACAGATACACAGACACACAGATACACATGTTAAACTTATAACACCCCTCGTTTTTCGTCGGGGGTTAAAAATGTATTATGTCGCCATTGCTGTGTCTCATACAACAATAAACCAAAATTTGCCTCCATTTTTCCCATTAACATTCACCTGAACATGATCGCGGATCCACCGCGGGCAATGTAGAACTTTTAACGAGGTATGCGCCCGCAACGCCGCCTGGCGCCGTTAATTGCGACTGAAACCTCTGTTTTATAACTTTCCACTGCATACATGGTGGATCGGCTTCAGAGCTTGTTTTACGATATAAATGACAGCGGTTCATGGGTATTGGTGAAGGTATAGAGTTCGTATTGAAGTATTAAATAAAGAGCTTTCACGCTCAGCAGATTCTACTTTGAAAAGCGCGCCAAATTATATAAATTATGCGATCTTTAGAGGTGGTGACCTACTTGGGTCCGGTTCTTGTGCTTCATAAATAATAGTCCAATATAAAATAAGTAAATGTTCAAATCATATTACGGGGCCAAAATATTTAACTTAATCTAATTACAATTTTAACGTGCTCTATGGTTACTCTGCACAACCGGACTGATAAACGGGGAAAGAATTGCATAGTTGACACTTCGTCCACACACCCATGTACGTGAGTGTGTGCGTGTGTCCCTACACGATCTAACAATTATTGTGCCATTGTAACGAGGTCTTCCTACCAAAAACCATCATGTAGGTATGTTTATTACAAAGAGCACTACACTTAGACTCAGAGAGGTGTTAACTAAAATGGTCTAAGCTTAGACTAGCAAAATCGGAGTGATTTAACTTAAACCAACAATATAACAATTGTGCAATGGGCTCAAAGTCATTAAAGTGGTTGCGTCTTAATGCTTTTAGCGGTGCATCGCAAACGGCAGGAGCAAGTTGTGAATTGTACAGACACTATGGCACTGCCGAGCCTCTAGTGTTCATTAAACTTGCCCTACGGACTGAGGCTCTGACGCTATGCTCGGGTTTAATCAGGATTAAATTATTCAGATGTGACTATGCCATATAATTTGTATACTATAGTTTTATAGGTCTAATCTATAATTCTAGGTGTGTATTTTAAATCATTCGAATCGATATCGGAAACAGATTCGGAAATATTAAACGTCTGTATTTTAACCATCTTTAAAGTTATTTCGAAAATTATTGCACTGTTAGTAGACTTTTATTTGTAACATAACATAAATATTTTTCGCAATAAATTTAAAAATTGCAATAATTCTGACGTTTACAGTTTCCGAATCCGTTTCCAATATCGATTCGAATGGTTTAAAATAACCACCCAGAATTTGTAATTAAGTCACCCACAGAAAGACCTGTAAAGGGAAAGGCGTAAATATTTCGACAAAAATCATGAAAAACTCATAAGTTAAGATGGCGGCCACTCCACAGGGATGGAAATATGTAATTAAAGAAAATAAAAGAAAACGGCTCATCTTGAAAGTTCGCCAACTTAAAGTTCCACAGCTTCGCTTTCCGAAATGGATTTAGAAGCCCCGGGTGGGCTTTAAATTGTCCGACAGAGAATATAACTTGGTAAAATAAAACCATTTCTATACCTGCAGTGTCCGAAACAGTTTATGTTATGAAAGCAACTTCTAAGGGGCTTCACACACACGCTCTAGAGCCGAGGCCGCCTCGAGGCACCGGCGATCAAGCGGTTAGGCCACGTCTAGATTTTTTTAAGGTGTATATTGCAGTGTGCTCATCTACTAGAATCGGGGAGGCGTCGCCATTTAAAAATTATGATGCATGCGTTGCGTTTTGCTGCAATGAGATAAACAATACCCGCTACACACACACACCTCTATTAAAACAACACGGTACACCCCTGGGACGTACGTCGCTCTGCCACGAAGCTGCCGCGACTGGTGTGCGAGGCGCCTAAGATTCGCACGCTTGTGTATTGTTCTTGAACACAGTAGTAAATGCAATACGAAAAAAGAGAACATTTGGGCGCTATCGTTCCGAAAATAAATACACTAATATCGTTCATAAACAATGAAGTAAATATTTTTAACCATATTATTTCAATCTGACTTACCGTGCACCAGCTATACATGAAATGTAGCAGACTTACCTGAAAAAAGAGAAATAACTGTATTAAAATCTGTATATAGGTACTTTTAATAGATAAATCAACAGTTCTAAAGTCCAAAATCGGTGCTTCATGCAATTTCAGGTAGACATTGTTACAATCACGCCATCTGGCAGGCGATTCTGTACTGACAGCCCACCGGGGCTGCCGATGCGCCAATTAACCCGCCTGCAAATGGTAGTCTCAGGCCAGCCGACTGGAATGGAGTTATCACGCGAGACCAACTAAGGTGATAATCGCTTAGCTATCAATAATGATATTAAAACAAAGAATATAATATATTACTTATACCACAACCGTGCTACTGAAGTTACAAAAGTTCAAATACCGCTAACAAAAATACAATTAACATTTCATTCTGTGAACAAATAAATAATTATTAAGAAAACATTTGTGTTCAAACGAAAGGAATCTGCAAAATTTTAATTTCTAACATCAAGTCAATAGGGCGGAAAAATAATAAGGAGAACCCCAACAAAAAAGGGATCTGACTACCAAACGAACCGAACCCGTGTACCCGGAAAACAATTATTTCAGCTAACGTCCAGTTGCCATGCGAAAATATATGGAAGTTTGGGCAGGCTGCATAGCAGCGACAATTTAGTACTACTA
The DNA here is from genome assembly GCA_918843915.1 of Notodonta ziczac. Taxonomy (NCBI): domain Eukaryota; kingdom Metazoa; phylum Arthropoda; class Insecta; order Lepidoptera; family Notodontidae; genus Notodonta; species Notodonta ziczac. The sequence goes on from OU974053.1 coordinate 2,144,628, forward strand.
CTCCAACCAAAGTAATTTTATATAATTACTAGCTGTGCCCCGCAACTCCGCCCGCGTGAAATGTGGACAACCCTTATCACTTAGGGGTATGAAAAATAGATAGTAGCCGATTCTCAGACCTACCCGATATGCACACAAAATTTAATGAAAATCGGTCGGGCCGTTTCGGAGGAATTTTGTAACTAACATTGTGACACGAGAATTTTATATATAAGATTAGTGGTACTCCGTGTAGAATCAATTTTGTACTTACTTCCAGTGAAGTAATGTGTCAATAAAGACTGATGTAATAGGTTCTGATAGAGTAGGACCTCTTTAGACCGTATATTATCCCATGTGCCGTCGCCTTAATCAGATTTTTATGAAAAGAGAGTGTTCAAAATTATTGGTCCAACTGTTTCGAATGTCTTCGAATATCCTTATTCTGCATTTTGTTTCAATGGTTCCACAAGAATATAACTTATCTAGAAGACATTTGGCCACATTATTTGAGCTAGTGGTTATCTCTTCGACGATGCTTTGTAGCTCGTCTACAACACAACTAATGACTAGTGTTGTTCCTATACGCGAACCGAAACGTAACTTTCAATTTCGGTAACAGCAATTTGGCTGATGTAATTTTAACGGCGGCAGTCTCGTAATGTTGTAATAAAGGGCAAATACATTATGAAAGCGTAGAGCGACGAAACTGCTATACATTCACGCGTGCGAGCTATAAAACTGGGCGTTTTATTTCAGACGAACATGACTTAGGAATGAAGCGATTATGAATTTATGGGCGAAATTAATTCAGTTCCACTGACGATTTTACTTATAAAACTGTCTACTGGGTTTGTAAAATACCCTTCAATTGACAAACGATATCGTAGCAATACCACTCTAAATTCCATTTAAAATAACGCTTTAATTTATAAAAACCGGTCAAGTGCGAGTGGAACTCGCGCCCTGAGGGTTCCGTACAATATTTTATTATGATTTTAGATAGTTTTTTTCCATTCCTGGATTCCAATATCGATACCGGCAAGATATTTTAATAATAAATAGTTCCCAAAAATGCTTAAACAAATTCGGGAACCGAATACAAACTGCAACCAAACTGAATACAAACTAAAATACAAACCCTTATTTTACACACTTAGGGGTGGAATTTTACAAAACGCCGAAATTAATATTTTTTATTTGTAATAAGTAGCCTCAATACTTATTTTCATGTCTCTAGGTTCATTTAATTTTTTTACCCGATAAAAACTTTCACCCCCTATTTTATGCACTTAGGGGTGGAATTTTCCAAAATCCTTTCTTAGTGGATACTTGCGGTATATAAGGTACTTACTGTCAAAACTTCATGATTCTAACACCAGCGGTTTGGGCTGTGCGTTGATTCCTTTGTATTGATAAGTGAATTTGCGAAAAGTATCAAAATATGTGACATAAATCACCGTATCTTTTGATTGCGTTGACTTAGAAGCCTAATTTTTTTACACCCACAAGGGACCATAGCATTTGATATTTGGTATTAATTTCAACTTGATAACTCTACCCGTTTCTGAGAAAAAAGGTCTTGACAGACACACAGACAGACAGACAGACAGACAGACGGACAACAAAGTGATCCTATAAGGGTTCCGGTTTTTCCTTGTAAGGTCCGGAACCCTAAAAAACAAGAGAGTAAAGCTGTTTGTTTATCGCTCTAGTGCGGAATACATAAATAACGGGTACCTTCTGCATATACATAACTCTAAATTGAAAATTTAAAAACCCCCGATGCGACGACCTTTTCATCAAATGTATACAATAATCAACAGAAAATCTGTGTAAAAGTATGAGACATTATTTTGTTATGACATTATAATATTTGACATTAGAATAGACAACGAATGTAAATATTGATGCCACGGAGGTTTAATTCCTAGTAAAATATTATTAAGCAGTGATAGCCGATTGGTTAAGCACGCGTCTTGCAGGCTACCAGGTCTCAGGTTCAAACCCCGGCTCCAACCTCTGGATTTTTCGAAATCTATGTGCGAATCATAATTTCTATATGATTATCACTTGCTTACGGTGAAGGAAAACATCGTGAGGAAACCTGCATGTCTTAGAAGATTTAACCAATTTTCGAAAAAGATATGTGAAATCCGCCAACCCGCACTGGGCCAGCGTTGTGGATTATGGCCTGAATCCCCCTCCTGTTGAGGGGAGGCCTGTGCCCAGGAGTGGGACGTCAAAAGGGCTAAAATTATTTTTATTATAATTAAAATATTATCAATTATGATTAAATTTCATGTAATAACTCTGGTTGAGGTGGACGGGAGAAGCCCAGGGGAAGAATTTTCAATAACGCTAAAATTATTTTAAATTAGATTTGTTTTTTTATATGTTTTCTCAATGGCGGAGCAGCGCCCTCTAGAATTATTATAACGTAATATTCCATGACCATTAACAAAACAAACAACATTTAACGCATGCGCGTATCCATCATTTGACACGTGACTTATGGAACGTCTTTAGTTCATACACAAATCTCATAAAAAAATTGATAAAATTTACATTTTTTCCAGAATCAGGGAAACTTTTCATATTTATAATATTGTAAAAAGCCAGTTCAGACTATTACGATCATTTTAAAATATAATAAATCTTAATCCAATAATCTCAAATTTCGATTGGATTCGAGCCGTGGAAGTTGGTTTTGGCCGTGAATGTGGCATTTTAACCTACAAAAGAGCTGATGATCTTCAAACGGCTGAACCGATTTTCATGAAACATAGCTAAGAACACTCTCGATCAGAATACCTATCTAACAAAAGAAACACAATTGAAATCGGTTCATCAGCTTGGGCACTACGTTGCCACAGACAGACACACAGATACACAGATACACAAATGCACAGACATACAGATATACAGATACACATGTTAAACTTATAACACCCCTCTTTTTGCGTCGGGGGTTAAAAAGAAATAGACAGACCACACCACTGCCCCGTGAACCGAGTCGAAAACAAACATATGGCTTAACACTGAAACCTCATTCGTTATCAGGGACTTAACACAGACAACGCATCGCAACGCACGTCAGCATTCACACCATGCTCCATCCTCATCCCTATTACAAAGCAATAAAGATCCCAATCAAATGAGACACATAGGTGCGGCAATGAACGATTTGATGAATGGCCTCGGTTCCAAAGCGAAATAATTTCTTCTATTCACCCACTAAAATATTACGCGCCAACTCCCCGACTAATGAATTCATTTCAATAGAGGCTCTTCAATCTGCTGAACAGAAGCTAACGATAAAGATGAAGAATAGTGAGATGAGCGGTTTAATTTTGACAAGAGCTTATTGTTTGAGTCAGAGAACAAATACATATAAATAACTCTAAATTGAAAATTTAAAACCCCCGATGCGACGGTCCTTTCATCAAATGTATACAATTATCAAAAGAAAATCTGTGTAAAAGTATGAGACATTATTTTGTTATGACATTATAATAATTGACATTAGAATAGACAACGAATGTAAATATTGATGCCACGGAGGTTTAATTCCTAGTATAAAATATTATCAATTATGATTTAATTTCATGTAATAACTCTGGTTGAGGTGGAAGGGAGCAGCCCAGGGGAAGAATTTTCAATAACGCTAAAATTATTTTAAATTAGATTTGTTTTTTATATTTTTTTCTCAATGGCGGAGCAGCGCCCTCTAGAATTATAATAACGTAATATTCCATGACCATTAACAAAACAAACAAAATTTAACGCATGCGCGTATCCATCATTTGACACGTGACTTATGGAACGTCTTTAGTTCATACAAAAATCTCATATAAAAATTGATAAAATATACATTTTTTCCAGAATCAGGGAAACTTTTCATATTTATAATATTGTAAAAAGCCAGTTCAGACTATTACGATCATTTAAAAATATAATAAAGCTAAATCCAATAATCTCAAATTTCGATTGGATTCGAGCCGTGGAAGTTGGTTTTGGCCGTGAATGTTGCATTTTAACCTACAAAAGAGCTGATGAGCGGCTGAACCGATTTTCATGAAACATAGCTAAGAACACTCTCGATCAGAATACCTATCTAACAAAAGAAACACAATTGAAATCGGTTCATCAGCTTGGGCGCTACGTTGCCACAGACAGACACACAGATACACAGATACACAGACACACAGATACACATGTTAAACTTATAACACCCCTCGTTTTTCGTCGGGGGTTAATGAGTGAGTGCCTGCAGTTTTTGCAACTTATATATAAGATGGGAAAAAATGACATCCATGTAACTCGCACATAAACGATAATAAAATCTAAGAAAGCCTGAACGTTTACGTTAATTGACAGATTGCCAAATAAAGACCTTCTTCTGAAGTGAGCGCTCATCGCATGATCTACTATCATAATATCTCGCAAGTGTCTAGCGATATTTTAGCACTTTCAAGTGCCATTATACCGGCGACTGGAGCCAAGAAAATTTCGCAGCCATTCCCGGCAGCTTCACGATAAATATTACCGCAGAGGTAATTATTAAGCGAAATGGATAGTAGGATCTCCTAATTGCTGCACATAAATTTGTATAGTGCATACGAACATTTTGGCAAGTTTAAGATATTAAATGCTTTAAAAGAGCTCAAGAGTGATTAGGGAAAGTGAGACACTTCTGCAGTGAATTGTAAAAACCTGACAAAATGCAACAAAGTACTTAGTACTGTTGGTAAGATAAATTATATTATAAACAATAAATGCTGACACACGCGCCGCCAATACATGCAGTTATATATTAAGTTTTTCGACGTAGACGTTAAATAAATGTTGTCCGACCACCGACCCTTGTGGGCAGCCAAGCGTTAACGATTTCGATACGACATATCAAGTCTTAGTACTCGTACTGCGGTTGCGTTACGAAGACTTGAACATGGAACAAATACCTATATCATTTAAATATTTATTACTTTTCGCGTGGAACGCTAAAGCAATATCTGAACGTTGCTTTATAGCGTTAAGTAGAATGGAAATCCATAAACGTAACAATGTAATAGTGTTTGAAAAGAGAAGAGCGGTGTAGGTGGCGGTTTCATTTCCACCACTTACGTAACTTACGATCTACAGTATAGGTTCTAATATCGGCCTGCGAGAGGTACCCATAAATAATAATGAGGGTCTTACACGATGAGGCCCGGCTGGACTACTCTGGACTTCAGGCTTCTCTTAGGCTCCATGGCTTCAACAGGAGCCGACAGGTCGCCCCCGGTTACGCCTTCAATTCGGGATTTCATGCTACACACGAAGGACAACCCCATCGTGTGTAGCATGAACTCCCGAAGCCTGAAGGATTTGACAGAACAGTCCAGATTTCTCCGGCCGCCTTATCATGTGTGGCCCGCATAATGTTTTAGAATATCAAAATAGGTATTTTCCGAGACACCTAATGTAAATATTCCGATGCTACCCTCGAACGTAACATCATTCTTTTCAACGAGAAAATATACGCGCAGTTGATTTACGAATTGTTTTGTGAATGCGGCAACGGGAATAAGATGTACAGCTTCCGCTAATTTGATGTTATCTCACTGTTGATTGGATGAGTTCCTTTGTGTTTGAGTTACTATAAATAAAAAGATTACACGACTTCACACAAAATACTGCTATGTCTAATTAAGTTTGAAATTAAATGTGAATAATGTTTATGTAAATACGACACATATTATTGCAAATATTCGAAAATAAATAATAATAAAAAAAACAAGGAACATCAAGGAACACGTTTCCTGCTAGCAATGTCTTTGGTAATGCAAGCATCTAAAGGCTACGGTAACTGCTTAACATATGGATACGCACTCTTGTTTGCCAACCTTTTTACATTCAGGAAGGACGTTGCCTGAGAAGCGGGTTGAAAGTAATACTTTTCAGGCCCGGGAGTTTCGCTTTCAACTGACAGCTGTCAAATTATAAAAAAAAACTAGTTTCATTTTCACATTTCTATGGAATGATGTTCAAACTTTTTCTACAGTCACTCAATTACAGCACGATGTAACATTGCAATAACATAAAGTTAAGTATTAATTCAAGAATATATATTTTTAAATGACTTAATTATAATCTAGTTTCAACAATTTCTTTAAAATAACATAGATTTGGGCAAAATATTTAAAGATGAAAATGAAAAATAATGGCTAAATAATGAAGTTGGCCGGCCAATGTAAAAAAAAACAAAATAGGCGGCAATCCGATTATTTTTTTTCGGTTGTAGAGTATTGTTTATACTTCCTTGTATTATTTCTTTAGCCAATTCCTGTTTTTATTTTCCTTGTATTCGTAATGAAAAGCACAGTGTTTACCTCGGGTGAAAGACTTATTTTGTCCCTCGAGCTATTAGCGCCCTCGCTTCGCTCGGGCGCCAAACCCCGTCTCGGGACAAAATAAGTAACTTTCACCACTCATGTAACAATGTACTATTGCGGCTAATACATATCCTCATTGTTAGATGAGTGTTTCGTAGACTGAGTACTATTAATTATTGACAAACTTATGGACAATAAACAGGGTCGCAGGCTCTGCTGAAATCTATTACAGATTAAGTATATTAGGTGCCCAAATTAGGCTCGACAAATCCAAGCGCGACTCGTTTTACTAATTGTGTTGTTAGGCGCTTAAATTGGCCTCATTTTCTTAATAGACGACAATTATTTGGACGTTTTCCAATTAGGATAAACACTAAATCGTATAGCTTTTAAAAGGCACAATTTACAATTAGCGGTGTGACCAAAACCATTTACTTTTCAATGTGTTTCGTTTTTAACCCCCAAAGGAAAAAGAGGCGTGTTAGAAGGTTAACATGTGTTTCTGTGTGTCTGTTTGTTGCATCGTAGCGCCCAAGCGGCTGATCCAATTTTAATTTTGTTTTTTTGGTTAGAAAGGTATTCTGATCGAGAGTGTTCAGCCAGGTTTCATGAAAATCGGTTCGGCCATTCGAAAATGATCGGCTCTTTTGTAGTTTAAAAAATCGTCGCATCGGGATTATTGAAATTTTTAATTTATAGTTATTCTTTTATGCAGATACTAACTCTTTTGCCTTATGCAAAAGGAAAACAACAGAACAATATGATGAATAGAACAAACCAATCTTCCATGTCACCATTTGTTATCGTATCAGTTTCTTACAAATGTCCAGTGACATGTCATTGTCCAAGGGTGGGAGATTCAATCATTTGATCCTATGCAATGTCACGATATTAGGGGGAAATATGTTAAAGCGAGATACATCCTCCGTGGTGGGATATGGTTTTATACAATCACCATCATACATAAGCATAAATATCAAGAAAAGTTTCAGTAGACCTAAAAATTTATATTTTGTCTTAATCAAACTTCTTCATATTATGGTGGCACTTCACATGGTGTATTTGTACAAATATTTGCGTTATCATGACAAATCGAAATAACCCTTAATACGTATTATAGTAGGTTGGCAGTATTACTTCAATTATTAAATTCAATCACCATAGGAACCACAGGACAAATACTCCTGAACATTTAATCTTCACATATTCTGTCCCAATACTCTATTATATTATAAACTTCCAATATCATCCACTTCGAGAATGGCGGCCATATTTAACGGAATTCTTTTTTCAACTATTCGAAATTCTGGTCTGGGTCCAAATAGGTCGTATCGGGCCTTTGTCGGGCGGCAGAGCGTGCGTCCATAGCGCGCATCGCGATCGCGATGCGGCATGTTGATTTATAGAGGCAATGGACGGAGGCCACAATATTATGTAGTTAAGTATATGATAGAGCTCTATTTGAACTCTTGAAAGCTTAGCTTTGGTGGACCCACTCAATGCGTTGCCGCGCGTCAGAAAAAATATGCTTTACGCGATAGAAAGAGAGACCCTTGTTGGTAAATATAGTATTAGGCAGTGCTATGCGAGCTGAATTGTACTTTATTGCGAGGTCTCAAGAGCCGCTATTTATATGTCCTTTCAAAGAGAAATATATGTTCGTATGTAATCTGTGCCACGACTATAAAAGACAATGGCAACACCCCGCAAACTTCCTTTAATAAAACGTTCCTATCCTATTATTCGCTATATTAAAATTAGTTTCCAAGACTGGAAGTTATAACAAACAGTTGTCGCCGCGAGCGAGGCCGCTAGTTGGCCATAAAATGTTTTTGTTGGCCTAACAGAAACTCGCCGGCTAAAAGAAAATCTGGCTCGTAACGGCGATGTTAAAGAACTTGCCTTATTGTGTTGAAGTCGCCGCAAGTCAACACAAACCCAAAGCTACTTTATTATTTCCATGTTCATGTAAGATATAAATATTATAGAACACTATAAAGTATTGGTTCCAGTAGATTAGATAAGACAAATTATCATATATGTTGGCTTGAAATTATCATTCTAGAGACGACACAAAAATTACTAACAATATTTTTAAAAATTAGTTAGTGTTTAATTACTCAGGGGACAATGCTACTTTGTGGAGCGCACCACAGAACCGTACAATAAAACTGTTATCTTGCATTGCTATCTACATACCACGGGGAAGTTAGCTAATAGTAAGCGAGCAAAACAAACTTGGCAAGCGTTACCGAACCTGTGTTCAGGCCCGATAGTCGAGCCCAACTTCGCGGCGCGACTAGCGTTACAGCCTCATATATTACAGGACTAAACTGTGTGTAACCGTAACTCTAATATATCATGTGGAATGTGGAACTGAAATATTTATTTAGGCTTACAAATCCATACTAAAATAAATACTTTGTTTTTAAAAATAACCTACAAAGAGCATATAGAGCCAGGTTCTTAGAGTTAAACAACCAAAAAAGGTATAGAATAAAGTTACCCATCGTCTAGTAAGATAAACCCATGATAGTCATTTGACAACATCTAGGCATTAATGAAAAACCACTTAACTAGAAGTAGTCTAGACTGCTATCGGTAATGACCGATGCAATTCGTATTTTATCACGAACAAATTGCCATGTCCTGTCATAAAATAAACTTACGAATCTAGGGAATAATTTAAGGGCCATCAACGTAATTACTTCCAAGTAATAAAATAACGATACCATAACATGGCCCTCTGGAGTCAACTGACACACGTACCTATTGTCGTTTATTTCCATCGTTAAATTTAATGCGGGCTATGAATGGACTCGGCGCGCCGCGAGCGCCCCCTGGCCGGCCAGCGCTAGTGCTTTATTTACAAGAGAGTCGCAACACAGTCTCCCTGGTGGTTTATACAATTTATTGTAGCATCCCATTATGCGTTAGTTTTTTAAAATTTCTAATTACAATATTCAATTGTTTGGGCCGCGTTCAGAGGATACGCTCCGAGAGACGATAGAAGTTTTGATGGTATAAAAATCTCAAACAACAGATAGCGCCTTTACCAACATGAATATGCTTATTTAGTTTTCCTTGCCTGGATAGTTCAAACCATCGGACTGGTTGACCGCTCAAATGATAATTTTTCATACATGCTAGTCATATAGCAGCTATGTGGTTACAGCTATATTGGAAGTTTGCTAGACTGCAAGTTTTGGATCCCCGAGAATAGGGTTTAACCAAGTTTTGTGTTACAAAGTTGATGGCGAGCAACTGACCTATTTCATGCAATTTAGAACTAAACTAAACTAACATCATGTCACGTACAAAAACATGATTAAATTGTTGGCTATAATAACTTTCGTTCACCGCGAAGTTAGTACTAAGCAGAACATCTGTTGCTAACTTACAATATCTGTAGAATGAATATACGAGTACTGTCCGTTCATTGAGGAGTGCCCGGAAAAATAACCACAAGCACAAAAATCGAAAACCATTCGCAGTTTGATACTCTTTAGAATTTAAAGACTCTTTAACTTCCATCCCATCAGACATTTATAACCTTATCTAACACCCTTTTAGCTATTCCTGAACATTGTATGAATATAAAAAAATAATAAGAAGCAAGGATAGTGTGGTCCGGAAGGGCGCTATCAGATCTCGGGTCCAAATTACATAGCAATACAATCATGAACAGGCCCATTTCACATTTATTTTATAAATTCTATGCAAGAGAAATACTATTTCAATAATTGAGAAATTGATATGAATATCTCTTTCACACTTGCAGTTTCGGATCATATACAAATAGGGAGGATATATGCATAACATTTAATCGTTTAAAATAAAAAATACTATCTTATCTAGATATATATATATATATAAATTTAACACGTCCATACTAATTGTGCCTTGTTGTGTGAGTAAGATAGAATTTGCAGTAAGCCGTTTGAACATCATTGTGATACTTTAGAAATGTAATCTAATTTACTTGATACTAAGACCTAAAAACTGATGAACATTATCATCACGCTTTAACCATAGAGAATCGAGTTGCAAAACGTAACCGCAAAAATTTGCCAAACCAAATGAATCATGCATATGTGGACAAAAAACCGCCACATTCCCTTACCGCATGTAGGAACGAATTAATCAAACTTGGCCAAACGTTCGCTTCAATAATCCGGAGCTGTAAGTCCGGTCAGTCGGACCGCCCAGCGCGGGTCACATGCATTACTTGCATAGGATTTATGGCCGCACTCTGACCCCGAAAATATACGTTCCACTTTCGCAGAGTCCATAAATTGGTCGTAAATGTTTAACGCGGATGTCCTGGCCCTTTGGCGTGTTTTATGGATCGTTAATATGTGTTTTATCAATATATTGTGATCATTATGGTCATCCTATTACGAAAAACGTAAAATAATATATAAACTACTGCCTGCCGCAGATTCAATAAAAAAGTAAAAAAACAGCTACGTGCGTAAATAAAAAATTCTGTCTTTAACATTTTGTAACTTGCCGTGAAAAAAATATTTGTCTAGGCTTAAACAATTGCAGGGTCGGCGAATAAATCCTCCCGCAAATTGTCAGCGCATAAAGGCGTTTTACGACAAAAGTGCGGCGGTCCAATTCATTGCGCGATCCCTGTAGGCTTTCATTATAGTATTTTGCCTCGTAAAATTTTAATCGAGGTGAATTTGGGACGTAGGCTTTGCGAGGACGGATTTAATTTCTCGCAATATTGTACCTACTCCGTGTATTTCAGAGAAGATTAGTATAGTCGATAAACAAGTAATCACTTATTTTCTCAACTTTGGATGGGATACCATGTTAAAACCCTCCTACAGATGTCCTAGCAGCTAGTTCTAACGGACCCATCATGTGAGATAAGAGCATGAAGATCGAGTCGATTACGAAAATCACTAATTATTTTCATTCCCTTTTAAAAAGATTTTCCAAGAATACTCATAACAAAAAATTGTCTATAACCTCTTCGGCACCATTAACCCTGAAATAACATTATATTTTTGCAGTGTTATTAGGGCATCTAACGAGCTTCGACGTGCGCTAACGACAAAATCCATTTGCTGCCAGTTACGCCTTAAGCCGGCCTTCAGGAACGCGACACATTAAACATTTTGCTTTCAATTCTCAATCAGCTTGTTTTCATAATATCGACTTTACAATTTTTATAACTGTTATATTATTTATTATGAAGCCAAACGGTTATATTAAAATAGACAATTACTCTGTGATTAATATTTGATAATTTAACTACGCTCAATATGTATGAATAGATGGACATACTTAAATTTGAAGTGGTTGATAATCTGCAATATTATAAACTGCTTCACTACTACTAGAGAAACCCCATTTAGAGTCCGCATAATTCCAACAATAGATTCCACAGAATATTAAACATTCAGTAATAAAAATATTTTAGCTACGCGTAAAGAGAACTCTAGGAAAATACAGCAAACAATTCTCCTTTTCTCCAATAAATAGGACAATAAAATATTGCTCTAAAATGCTTCAATAGCATTCATATTCAAAGTGAAATATAAAATGAAATGTAGGCTTCATTAGACAGTCGCTTCGACGCGCCGGCGTCTCCGCACCATTGTCACCTGTTTCCGTTGACTAAGCGCCAGCCCGGGGGAATTCCATGGGTTTGTTCCTTTATATACATAGAGAATGGAGGATCGTTTAATAGGATGTGCACTTGGATTAGTTTATGTTTGATTTTAATACGAAGTGACGAACGATTATGAGAATCCATCCCATAAAAACCTTGCACCTAAGGTAAACAATTAAAATATTGATAGGAGGAAGGCAAGATTTCTGAACGCGACAAGGAGGACGGGTTTATATAGATTAGACTTAGGGTTTCAAGTTCTATATATGGCATAACAAAACCTGGTATACAACTAGGTCACGTCGTTGGCCCGATACTACGTCATCAGCTGTGATCCGGTTAAAAATACACCTTATTTGCATTTGCAAATGTCCATCAATAATAACACTGATCGTGACGTAATCTTGGGCCATGGTTATATACTAAAACATTATAACTACTTATGTTCTGACAACTTTATAAGAATTCTATTAGCAATTCATCTAGACATCATATTTATCATCATATACTTATATCTTGAGCTCATCCATACTAATGTATGTGATTAATTTACCTTAGGACAATTTATGCATTATTAACATGTGATAATCCAATCAAACCGTCTTGATTAATCAGTTGACCTACTAATCTGGCAGTTAGCGACATAATCGGGTGATCCACGTGACGTAATTAGCCGGTTATTGGGGCATATTAATTTATACTCCATAGCCAGCGAGCGACTGGCATCCAGGGTTCCTTTATTATGAGAAGACAGAGAGACTTAGGTATTTCATTTATCGAGACAAAACTATTACTTAAGGTGAAAGCGCTTGTCTAGCCCGCGAAATTCAAAATTTTCGAGTATTTTAATAGTTTATATATCCAAAATCTGAAAACATTTTGTGATTTGCGACAAACACAGTATGCAGTGCGTTTATTAATACATTTATTTTACTCTTAATATTATCACGGTGGATATGATATTAGTTAATCACAAAATATACAAAAATTGCCAGATTATCTGGATAGCTGTCGTTCTTGAAATATTTTAGAATAAGTTGGATATATTAATAAATGCACTGCACACGGTCTTTGTCGCGAATTACAAAATGTTCCTTTTATTATTGTCAGATTTTGAAAAAATTCTAAACACCCAAAAAAAAATTTAACTTCGCGGGCTAGATGGGCGCTTTAGCCTTAAGAAGAAGTTTATCGTGCAGACGCTACTCACACGTCTCCCAGTAGATCGAAGGATCTTTTATATTCAACCGACTTCAAAATGACCTGGGTGCATTAGAAAAACTAGAAACAACTAGGTACCTTATATTTTTATTATTTGGAATCGGTTCTTTCTCTCCCCTATCTTTACATTACGTTAGGACCACTTCCTAGGTAAGTATCTACCTACTTACTTGAAGTGGCACATAAAAACACGTGAACTTGATACCCTCCTTCTTTTGAAGTCGGCTAAAAATATTAAGGCAGACATAAGTAGTAAGAAAACTATTAAGTGAATACTGAAGCGTCAACCTAAGCTTCTCTTCACTTTTATAAGTCAAAGCTAACAGAACTTTATATGCGGTATGGGGCTACAACGAAAGGACGCAAATCATATTCAATAAACATAGAAATCCCGACTTAGACACACTTAAAATATGAAGAATTTTCCATTGCAAGGAAGCGAAGAGTTTGGGAAATACTAGTATGACCACTTTCAGTCGTATCTTGTGTATTTTGGTACCGAAGGGTATTATCATCAAATCATTAACAGAGAAAGACGTTTCGTTCAACATCCAAGTCTGTTTAATATGTTTGTTAATATACACGCATGTATCACTTTGACCTTAGTTGGAGACACACAGGTAGTTCTATGTACATCACGAACACACCGCACATAAATCCAATCTCAAAACAGCAGTGTATTTGCAAGTGAATTTGCAGCAAAATTTATATACAGCCGCAACCCAAAATGTATTTTAGAGAGCGTGCTGCAAAATATATGTTGGCATAAATGAATCTATATGTTCTTGGTCATCGCATCACGCGTGAACGGATGGAAGGATTTCGCTAATTATTTTTTGTTGTGTTTATTATTGTCAGGAGACGGTCCTTATGAGAGAAAAAAATAAGACAGTTGAGCGGAACAATTCGAATTCAATATTCAACGTTAAGACAGGACAATGTCTGTCGGGTCAGCTAGTATCTATCTATATATATATAACTCAAAGGTGACTGACTGACATAGTGATCTATCAACGCACAGCCCAAACCACTGGACGAATCGGGCTGAAATTTGGCATGCAGGTAGATGTTATGACGTAGGCATCCGCTAAGAAAGGATTTTGATTAATTCTACCCCAAGGGAATAAAATAGGGGATGAAAGTTTGTTAAGTTAAATTCCACGCGGACAAAGTCGCGGGCTCAGCTAGTATACTTATAATATTGTGAATAGGGACATCAAATAGGGCTCCTAATTTATTAAGAGTACGGTGGAATTATGGTCTTATAATTTTTTAAATCTTGTTATAATTAAGTAATTTCATTCTAAAAGTTCCTATTCAATATACTTCTGGAATACCTAGTTCATAATATAAGAACCATCTAGGTGTCCAATAACAATAAATTGTGGAGCGCTTGCCCATTGGCCCCAGGTTTTGGTGTCAGCGGTGAACTCTGTTCGTATTTATGGTACTGCAGAGAAGCTACGATGCGGTCCGGCTGTGCTAACACCGCACCATATTTCAGCAACTTTAATCGCTGTACGACTTATGCACGCGTCAACTTGGGAAATACTTATTTGTTAGTCCAAAAAGCATATTATTATGGTTAAAAGTTACAGTTTCAAATATATAGAGGAAACTATGGCAAGTCTTTCTGACTACACCTATTCTTTCTGATTGACGACAGCTTAGCGCGATGGTTCGGGCGTAGGCCACTCGGCTCACTGGACATGGTGGTAGCGGGTTCGACTGTCGGGGCAAATTTCGGAAGTGCCTTTTCGTAAATTGTCCCGGCCTGGGTGTCACTGGGATCGCCCCCAGTTCATTATACGGTACCCATAGTACAAGCAATACTAAGTTCAGTCTGGCGATATTTATTATTATATATTTACACACCAAAAGCAAAAACAAACATAATAATGATGACAATAATTTCCACCGTGTAACTGTATTGATTATTGCGCAATCTGTATGATCATAGCCATAAGCTAGAATCAAGACAACACATCTCTTGGGAACATAACATACCCAGTTCGTATAGGTTAGTCAAGAACCTAGGCAATATAATCATGCTTGCCACACATTTCCCGACCGGAACGTATCTCTTGGGAATACAAGCTATTCCAACGAAACCGCCCTATTTTCAGGGCAAATTTCCCTCAAATATTGACAATTTCCTGGTATTGTGGTACTGGCACGAGGTGGAAGCTCTCGATTTTGCCGCACGCGCGTTCGGATCCCAGGAGTGCGATGTAGTTATGCATACAGAAAACCACAGCAGGATGCCGAGGCGTGTTTTATTCATGCTTAACTTAACCATGCGAACGTCTTAATGCTGTGAGCTCGCATCGAGGCACCGTTGCTGGATTTTGTTTACTATTAGGCACGCTACAATATAGCAATATAATAGTATACATTATTAATAGTTAGGACACTGTTGATGAACAAGTAGAGATATGTATTAATAAACGTGGTACAAGCTGCAGTTAGCGCCGAAAATTGAAAAAATAAGATTTTTAAATGTTTAAAACTTAATTATTTCAAGTGCGTAACCAAATTAGAAAGACGTTACCATAATGATTTGGATTTTATTTCAATTAGGTATTGACTTCACAACATTTCCCTTGCATTGTCAACGAAGCGAATAAATTTCGAAATAAAACGTTCCGTCTCATTGGGCACAAACAAATATCATTGGCTCGACTGTGGGGAACTATGCCATTTCCTCTTACTAAACGATACTAATATCTAATGGTTGTGTACCTCACATTACTGAGCAGGTAAATCTGTCATATCTATACAAATAAATAACATTGGAGTGTCTGTTTGTAATATCAAAATAACACCTTTTCACTAAGTGCATATCAAAGTACATACGACACCTATAGCAAAAACGCGATTTAAAAAAATTGTCTGTATGTTTGTCTGTGTGTTTGTTCCGGGTAATCTCCGAAACGGGTGAACCGATTTTGACGGGAGTTTCACTGGTAGATAGCGGTTGTTATAAGCAGTAACTTAGGCTACTTTTATTTTAGAAAAACAAATTATTTTTATAAAATTGGTCCTGTCGCGCGGGCTCAGATCGCGGGAGCGGGCTTTTTTGTTAAGTTAAATTTCACGCGGACGAAGTCGCGGGCTCAGCTAGTGCAGAAATAATTCTTTGACTAGAGGCGTTGGTGACCTTTGTTTATAAGGAGAGCGCAACAATTTTGTTGCCTTTTCTATCTTCAAAGGTGAATGGTTCCGATGGAGAACGTATAACGCATAGAATATAGAGTACCTAGACATAATATGTCATTGTGACAACAGCAAAATGCATAACCATATCCGGTAATCAAAATCTTAGCAATAAACATCGCAATTTGTACAGTACGGTTGACATTAAAATGTATGTTTATGATATTTTCATTACAAACATAACATCCGAGAGGTACGGACGGGCCGTCGGCGCAGTTTAGAATATTCAATTCGGCTGAATAATGGCACAACACTGGCTGAATAACGAAACTGAAACGACCACTTTTGTGGAGATACTTTTTAATAAGCGATGATTTTGGTTTAACATACGGGACCAGTTAAAAGATATCAAAAACAATAAAAAATATGATTAAATCGTTTTGACGCCAGTACTAACCTACTGTACTGAGACAGAACTTATCTAAGGATTCCTATGTAGGTTTTGAAGGCTGAATCATTTATTTGATGTTTGGATGAAAGTCTGCTAACATTCTAATTTGTATTTAACACATAATAATGGGACAGGGGGCTATCCCATATACAACCACATGAGTTAATTACAAGAAGACGACATATTGCTATCTTGATTCAAATCGACACTGTAAGTCACACCGCAAAGTTTGTATTGATAAAAATAGTAAATATATTTTCCAAGCTATCATTGTTCTTTTGCAAAACACTTCCTAAGCAATACACCAGTGTATATGTTTGAAACATATGTTCTTACTTATGTATGTGTGTGTCGTACTTATGCTCTCGGCATTTGCTCGCGGCAGTTTGTCCTGATTTGCCGATGCAAATCCCTGGACTTGTTTTTCAATATTCCTGACCCCCACACAGAGTAATCCATCGTAATACCGACGTGATTGTTTTAAATATTTTTGTTTTCTAGATTCAGAGAATATTGTGTATAACAGTGATAGCCGATTGGTAAAGCACGTGTCTTGCGGGCATCTGGGTTCAAACCCTGGTTCGCACTTCTAGGTTTTACGAAATCTATTAGCGAATCATAATTTCTACATGATTATCACTTGCTTACGGTGAAGGAAAACAGCGTGACGAAACCTGCACGTGTTAGAACGGCCGTTATTTATTTATTTATCTATCTATCTTAGAATGTTTACATTATTTTAGGCATTATATTAAGTATATTTTAGGCATTATATTAAGTATATTTTAGGCATTTTATTAAGTATATTATTTTAACAAATCCTCGTATGTTGTAGTCAGTTGAGTGTGGGAGTAGTTGAAGTTGGTATTTGATAGATGTTCCAAAGTACACCTTACACACCCCCGCACCTAATGGGCGTTTTCACATTGCCCGAAAACGACACCGACACGATATTGGCGGACGGATAAATAAATATCGCCAGACGAACACACCAACTGTATGGTCCCAAACTAAACAACGCTTGTACTATAGGCACCGTACAATAGACTGGGGGCGATTTTAGTGACACCCAGGCCAGGGCAAATTATGAAAAGGCAATTTCCAAAATTTAACCTGACGGGAATCTAACCCGCAACCACCCGGTGAAGTGAGCCGAGCGGCCTATGCTCGAACCACTGCGCTAAGTGGTCGTCACAAATCTAAAGCTACTTCCACATCTGTATCTTAATAGACACGAAGCTTCGCCACGAAGCTTTGCCTACGGTCACGCTTAACTCAGGAGTGCTACTCTTGGCAACCATAATCGATATATCGTGACATTCGTATCGTGAATCCTTCTCTAATCCATATTATTTGCCGTCGTATCGATTACTGAAATAACAAAACAAAATTATCGTTCGTACAGACGATATACGACGGCAAAAAAGATGGAATTTAGAGTAGGATTCGACGATACGAATGTCACGATATATCGATTATCGTTGCTAAGAGTAGCACCCCAGATGTGGTAGGTCGTCTTCGTCTGCGGTGCAAACTATTGGGCTGCGTCGGCCTACGTCCCCCAGAGAGCCTTTTGCTCCACTTGTATCGCGCTAAGTAGCAAAAGCTTCGTAACGCTTACGTGGAAATAGCTTTAGATTTATTTCTCCGCGGACATCGTATCGGTGTCGTCATCGGCCAATGTAAAAACGCCCAATGTAGCGAAAGGTTAACTTAATTTATAAAACAATCTAATTTCTCCCGGGAGCGAAGCCTGTCAAAACTTACAAAATGACCGTTCGATTCCATCTGAAGGCAATTTGTGAAATTTTGATACTATCTTATTTCTTTTTTTGACAAAAGTTAGAGCCGTCAATGTGTTTGTTCCCACACGGTTCGCCGGTTTGGGGATGTTCCGTCAGCCGTAATGGAGACGGGTTCTGGAAGGACACCAATTTCATTGGAACTTCTAAATATAAAGCGGACTGAGGGCCGAGTGTTTTACCAACTCTATTTACAATAGTCCATGGAATTTCATTACATTCCAAAATAGTTTATTTGTATAATACTTGTGTGATGTAAAATTTAATATATATGGAATATGGATAAATGTTTGTAATTAATTTACATGCATAAATTGTTATCGTACATCTAAATATTCATGTTAAACTGAAGTGATATTATTATCACATTGAACCATATAGGCATTTTGATCGTTTATTACATAGTATACATGTTAGAATTCCTAGCTCAATCTAAGTCTTTATTCTGTATGATAAGGTATAACCTCTCACATAGAATCATCCTAGCCTCTCAGTAATGAAGTTATGGACATTTCCCATTGTCTACCCATAATAAACCAAGAATTCCAGAAATATCATTCGAGAAATAGTTTTGTAAGGTTCTGTGTGTTCTGTGGTTTGTAAGTTCTGTTTGTAATATATCTATACAAATAAATAAAAATGAAGTGTCTGTTTGTAATATCAAAATAACACCTTTTCAGTAAATGCATATGAAAGTACATAAGATACCTATAGCAAAAACGCGATTTAATTTTTTTTGTCTGTCTGTATTTTTGTTCCGGGTAATTTCCGAAACGGCTGCACCGATTTTGACGGGACTTTCACTGGTAGATAGGTGGTGTAATAAGCAGTAACTTAGGCTACTTTTATTTTAGAAAAACAAAAAATGGGCAATGTCGCGCGGGAGCGCGCTTTTTGTTAAATTAAATTCCACGCAGACGAAGTCGCGGGCTCAGCTAGTTCTTGTATAAAGGCAATATCCAATAGCGTTGATCGTGGTAAGCGCAAGGCGCCCATGCACTGGTAACGTAACGCGATCTAACTAAAACTTTTACACTTCGCGACCGAGTTTATCGTCGCTAGTCGATTTATGACCTTCTTACAAAGGAGGAGAACTCATTATTCAACATTTTATAGGTATACGTGATGAATGGCCGCTTTATAAGGGGAAGCATGTAAATTGGCTTGGTACCTACCTATATATATTAATATAAATAAATAAATATCGCCAGACTGACACACCAGCTGTATGGTCCCAAACTAAGCAACGCTTGTACTAGGTATGGGTACCGTACAATAGACTGGGGGCGATTCCACTGAAACAAACCTAGGCAAATTACGAAAAGGCCAGTTCCGAAATTTTCTCCGGCGGGAATCGAACCCACAACTACCATGTGCAGTGAGCCGAGCGGTCTACGCTCGAACCACTGCGCCAAGCGGTCGTATATATTGGCCTTGTTTCCTTACTGGAGAGACCCATGACCCATGTGTAAATCTAGAAGCAATTTCTTTGAAGAACTTCCCCAATGTTTTCGACTTAAGTATTAACAAGTAACATAACAGAGCATTAATAAATAAATACATAAGCTTCAAGCGTAATTAAAACAAATCGATCGATATTAATTAATGAACCCGGCAGTCCGGCCGTACTCGTTGCTAATTAACGTTTGGAAAGCAAGGAAATCGGGAACCAATCGATACCTCGTCGGGCGACGGCACGACATCGGCTGGTGGGTGCAGACTTACCTGAAATGATGATATTTAAAATTAAACTAATGCAGGGATATGAGGACCAACGTGAGGTTCAATCCGACTCAACACTACTTAGTACAAAAATCGTCCAAACTACGGTTTCTCAACATGATCTGGTAACACCCAATTAGCGGCAGTAAAAGTCGCCCGTCACGGTTATCGATATCATTGTTTCAATGTTGGTCATAAACAATGAGCGAAAGCGAATCAAACCGTTTGGTGCGGATGTACCGCTGTGGTTTACAACCGCTATTGAGTCCGTAAGTTTGTCAATCTGTTTGTGTAATAACTGTTAGCTTCCTTCGACCTATAAATCATTAGATGTCACTGAAACTTTTAGGTTTTTTAACTATGTACTTATAGGGCATTGATCAACAGATCCTATGTAAAGCAACGTCCGGTCGACGGACGATCGACCGTCGATTGGTTTCGTAGTTAATTGTATTGTCGAAATCAAACTCAGTCGTGTTCTTTATAATTTAAACGATAGTGAGATATGTATCCGTCAACAAACAAGAAGCTGGAAAGCTGTTTTAAATTGACCCGAGGCAAGACAAGGCTGCGGAAATAATTAAGTAACGAGGAACCGTCCTCCATTGAGCACGATAAAGAACCGACGGATGCCTTCATAATATTTACTTCATGACGCCGGTATAGTCGACTCAAGGCAAGGCTGCCTAATGGGCACGTGTCTTTACATTGTAATACTTCACAGATCATGTCAATATTAGTACAAATGTAAAACAACAGTCAATGGTGCGCCAGCTGTGCTCAAATGAATCATACAAAAATTCGATAAGCCACATCGGATCAAAAGTGTGACTAATGTCGACGGTTCTGCACTATCAAGAGTTCCCAGAACTGTTCTTAGATGGATAAAAGTCAATTGTTTCTATTCGATACAAGCATTCTAATTACTTTCGCTTTGTGCTAAACTGGCCTTCATTTAAATTAAAGAATAAGTACATATGATTTACACGGGATAGGATGATCCATCCAAGATTAACACAAGTGGATGATATTTCCAAATTACCAACAAATTGAAAGACAATTGTTACATTTTAACAACTACTTCAATAATAAATAAGAAATCGTTTTATCCATGTCTTTACAAGTTGGATACTATGTCCATCGACTTTCACATCCATATGGGAAGTTCCGTTTCACTGAACGTTAACGCCGACATGTAGCATTTTGACAGCTCGCCTAATAAGGATGCGCCATCCCCCTCTCCCCAGCCAACGCACAATGGACTGAAAGTCCACCGATTGGACCACTCTCGAGATTACTGGCTATTGAGATGTCCCATAATGGAGGCATGAATGCAGACATCTCCAGAGATTAGGAGCGGCCGTGGAAATTATGTGTAGGCATCGTTCCTATTGTTCTGGTAGGTCTTAATGGAACGTCTTGAATATACATAAATTAGTGACTGGAGACAATGTTGGATGTCTAGGTAACTTTACTTAAGGTCATTGGAGTTCAACAACTCAAATTTAAGTGCTGATGATTTCGATTCGTCATTCTTAAAAAGACAGACAACGAAGTCTCAAACAGCTGAAGGAAACTTAAGAGCTTGAGAGGCGTTTCTATTATTGGTAGTTAGAGGCTGGCATTTCTCAATAGTTACAGACTTGTCATTATTGTTTGCTCATAAATGTCTCTAGAAATATATTATTCATAGCACTCAGAGATATACAACGGAATAATGTTAAGCAAACATACATTTTCAAAAGCACAAATAAATATTCTTTGAATATCTTCACTCATCTAGTCGTAACTCATCTTAACAAACACGTTTAACCTTCTATCTCTGTCCAAAGTGCCCCCACATTAGTTCCCCTCTCAATCATAACCCCCCATCGTATTATACATAGCGTAATATTTAAGATAATGTTTGTTATAACAACAAATCATATCCAGCAATACGCTATAAATTAAATCGAGGAAGACAAATAGCAAGATCGAAGTCGCTAACGCAAATTCATTTGAATAAAACGATATCTAAGCAGAGTAGGTATTGGTATATTGAATGATAGAGATAGATAGAACACTACCTCGGATATTCGTAATGGAACCTGTAAGCTAACAAAGATTGGTTGCTTCTCGGAAACAGTACTAGGTAAATTTGACGCTGCAATTTCTGCATCAAAATATCTTCATTCCTGCACAATATTGTCAGAATAGAAAATGATGAAAAAACTATGGACGTTATAAACATCATACATGTAAGTAGGTATACAGATCTTGGCAAACTTTAGTTACACTTAACATTTTATGGGTCACTTAGTGAAATTGAAACCGGTCGCTGCTTAATTTAGTCATGAGTACAGGTTCTAGAAAGCTGGAACAAAATCTTCACACCAACACCTTCCAAGAAAAAATATCTTATATAATTAATGTTATGCGACAGTTCACGGTAATTCTCACGATAAAAACGCTTCAAGACAAGTACGCGCAGATACGGCCGCTTCAATGGAAAGTACGGCAGCGCCGTTTTCTATAGGAGCATTAAGATATTTTAATTAAGTTGTCAATTGATACATTTATTGCATGGATAGAGAATTAGAGAAGAGGGTGCATAGTTTTAGTTTAAGTACCCACATAATACATAAGGATAGAATAAGATTTTTTTATAATAATGACAGCAGACATACCACAGATTTAATTGACAAAGTGCAGCCAGCCAATTGCGCGCAATGAGATAAATTAATTCGGACGTCATTAGTAAAACAAAATATTATTAGAGATAATGCAATAGACGACGTACCAACACCATAATTCATCTATCTATTGTCTTTTTCCGCTATACCGAATGCTTCCATCATCTGTTCTACTTCTATCACATCATAGGCGTTTCATTATATCGACACACCCGAATGACACAGTCAATTTGGCTGATGAACCGAATCGGTGGCGGGGGCGTGGCCACAAAGGAGCTCTTACTGCCGTATGCGGTCACGCATATCGCCCGGTGAAAACAGGAGTTGGGTAGTTGAGCTGCAGAAGGGTGAGTAACTATGAAATTTATACATGGACGACGTGTTAGCTACTTCGTGTCTTACTTGGTATTCATAATTTAATCACAACTTTTGACGACCGCTTGGCGCAGTGGTTCGAGTGTAGGCCGCTCGGCTCGCTGCACATGGTGGTTGCGGGCTCGATTCCCGCCGGGGAAAATTTCGGAAATTGCCTTTTCGTAATTTGCCCAGGTCTGGGTGTCACTGGGATCGTCCCCAGTCCATTGTACGGTACCCATAGTACAAGCTTTGATTAGTTTGGGACCGTACAGTTGGTGTGTCTGTCTGGCGATATTTATTATTATTATTTATTTAATACCAAGTATCAACTTATTAATATCAGTGCGAACTTGGAAATGTCGTTCTAATGCCACCCCAGTACAAAATTACATGTCAACAGAGTACTCAAGTCCGCTCTCGAGTTGAGAACCAATCATACCAACCTCAGAGTCTCTTACCAGTAGCACTAAGTTTCCGCTAATAAATGATTACAAATCGGGTAAGGCTTTCGTAAGCTTTGGTTGTTTGATAGTTCAAAATCGTGTAATCTAAATCATCATATTTATGTTCAGTTGCCAATTGATACTACTGCAGTGTAACTTCATATTGTCCCAAACGAGTGATTTATACAACATCGCTTATGTAGTTTTTGTTGCTATTATCGTCTCGCGACACGATACGGATTACGTCGTTACGCATAAATGGTCTGAGCGAGCCATTACGGCGATATTTTGCGGCCATTCCGCCGCTGTAGTCAATATTCCTTGCTAAGAACGAATTATCCTTGATATTTATAGTTGAGCGTATGTGGGCCGTAGCTTAGTAGGGTTCTTTGTAACTGAAGGCAGAAAACATTAAGATTTTCTGCCATTACATACTTAATAATAATCCGAAAAATAAATTGATGTAAACTCTAACAAAGATAAATAAAATTTTGTGAAACACTTATCTGTATTTGAATATAGCAATATTACAATATCCTATTGAAAAGATTACACTATCCAACAGAATCTACAAACATCCATGGAAATTCATCCAAACCATTACAGTTGAAGCTAAGAAGTGGAATATACATTTCACTTACACAAATAGTAGAAGTTCCTGGAAACGAAGTTTCTAACAACCTAGTCAATATAATTTTCGAATATGCAAACTATTTTAGATGTTGATATATGTACCAATAGCGACGGAGCCACGAATGGCGCAGTGTTATTGCAACTTTTGAATTTTACCAGTGGCCGCATAAATATAGTGGTTATTACGGTACACTTCCGCCTTTTGGAAATGATATTACCACGAGAGTAGGTAACAGGTTCAAGTAAAGGACAGTATGCGCTAACAAGTCGATAGATATTAGCGACTTTCAATTAAGCTTAGCGAAGTTATATAAGCTTCAATAGCCTAGCGGTTAGAGGGGCCACCCTCGTAGCTGAGAGGTTCCGGGTTGGATCCCCATCCAGGGTATTTAACTTTAGACGTGAGCCCACTCCAAACACAAGCATTAGAATAGCTGGAGGGGCTCACGGGAATACTAGTAATTTGATACATTCACTTTGATTGTAAACTTTAAAAAATCAAAAATAATGAATGCTCAGACCAGTGACCCCCAAATGTGACCCAGTGATGTGGGCAAATTACAAAAAGGTCATTGCCGAAATTTGCCCCGGCGGGAAACGATCACGCAACCGCCCGGTGCAGTGATATACGTTCATCCATTCGTTCCTACTGTACAGAAGTCATATACAGCATTGGCAATATTGAAGAAGAAGAAGCATGGAAATAGTTATTATAAAACACGGGATATTGATCCTGAAGTATGAGTATTTATTCTATAAACAGAAAAGAGTCTGTGAGATATGTTTGTGAGATGTACACGCACATTACTAAGTCGCGAATGCATAATGCAAGACTTAAACCGCTTTCTTCGATAAGTGAGAGTTTGTAATAGTATTGGAACTAAAGTCCTTTGGTTTGGGAAGACTTAAGAACCTTTATGGAATTGTTTTATACGCATAGATATACCTAGTAATATATTCATGCTTATACCGCAAGACAAAAAGATTTTTTTTAATATAATTACTAAAACGGATAAATAGATTATGACTAACTAGCTGAGCCCGCGACTTCGTCCGCGTGGAATTTAACCGCCCGCTCCCGCGTTCTGAGCCCGCGCGGCTGGACCCATTTTTGATATTTTGTTTTTCTAAAATAAAAGTAGTCTAAGTTACTGCATATAACATCAGCTATCTACCAGTGAAACTCCCGTCAAAATCGGTCCAGCCGTTTCGGAGATACTCTTTAATTTCATGTGTTTTTATTTTTTTCGCGGAACCCTTATTGTTTTTCTAAAATTAAAGTAGCCTAAGTTACTCCCTATAACATCAGCTCTCTGCCAGTGAAAGTCCCGTCAAAATCGGTCCAGCCGTTTCGGACATTACCCGGAACAAACACACAGACAGACAGACAGACAAAAAAATTATAAATCGCGTTTTTGCTATAGGTGTCCTATGTACTTTCATATGCATTTAGTGAAAAGGTGTTATTTTGATATTACAAACAGACACTCCAATTTTATTTATTTGTATGTAAATCGCGTTTTTGCTATAGGTGTCGTATGTACTTTCATATGCATTTAGTGAAAAGGTGTTATTTTGATATTACAAACACACACTCCAATTTTATTTATTTGTATGGATTTAGATAGCGGAAACAACTTGTCAAAACTTAGGTAGATATTTTTGTAGTTATCGGTTTTCAAGGAATATTAGGCAAGGCATAGATTCGTATAGCATTGTCCATTTAAATGAATACGAAAAAAAATCGCCAAGTGCCATGTCGAGCTATGCACAATGAAGGGTTCCGAGTTATTGAAGGTAATCTGTTTAAAATTTCACCCCAGGTTGAAATAGATACTAAAGTTGTAAACATACTGCTACTGACATCTATCGACACCATTAAATACTAAGAAATAGACTAATGAACATAAAACATACATTTAATGGTGTTATTTCATTGGAATTTATTAACAATTTATCCAATATCGCCTGCATAATCTTATTCATATTTTTGCAACATAAAAATGTAAGAAGTGTCGATATTTATTTCGTAAAAAATCTTACCCATTATTGTTTATATACTACTACCGACATCTATCCACGTGCATGAACACTTCAGAAATACACGTATTAACACAAAATATAAATTTATTGCTGTTATTTCATTGAAATTGGTGAACAATGTATCCATTTTCGACTGCATAATCTTATTAATGTTCTTGCAATAGAAAAATGTAAGAAGTGTCGGAATTCATTACGGAATTTTGATTTAATCTTTAAAAGTTAAAAATCTCCCAAACGGAATTTTTGATGATAAAATGTTGTATGAAAACATAATTTTATTTGAAAAGACCTTTTCAACGTCACCCCACATGATTGGGTAACTAAAAAAAAAATTGCCCCTTTTTCGATGTTCGGGGAGGTACCTCAAAAAAAGTAATTTTGCTACATTTTATATTTTTGAAAGTGAGATCTACTCTTAAAGTATTTTTGTACCAAATTACATCAACATCCGTCAGAAACTGTAGAAGTTATGACCCTGTGACTGACGGGTCGGGACAGACAGACGGACGGACGGACGGACGGACGGACTGGATGATCTTATAAGGGTTCCTCGTAATGACTACGGAACCCTAAAAACATGAAGACTGAATTTGTTTGTTCTGAAAGCTCAAACTTCTTCTTCTTTCTTAAAAAATATGGCCCACCCAGTTTAATAGATATTTCGAATAAAGACTCATTTACACATTGAGAACACTGACACTAACTGACAGGGATTCGTTCATAGAAAATATAGCGGTACTGTGCCAAACTTGACGGAACTGCCAATATGGCGAAATATTGTCTTTTGCATCGTTAGAATTTAACAAAATACTCGACAATCCGAATTTTGCCGATATATGTTGTCGACTCGAAATCATTATTTTTTTATGTTTTATTATTCTGATAAGGTTTCAATCGAGTCTACCGTACCCCTGAACGGAATTATTAATATAGAAGTCGAATCAACAGCCTGACAAATAAGTTTCAAGCTCTAAAATGAGATACTTCCATACAACTTTTCATCCCCCATTTCAACCACTTAAAACTCTTTTTTCGCATTAAAAAGTAGCCTATGTCCTTTCTCAGGCTCTAGACTATCTGTGTATAAAATTTCATTGAAATCGGTTCAGTAGTTTTGGCGTGAAAGAGCGACAGACAGACAGACAGACAGAGTTACTTTCGCATTTATAATATTAAGTAAGGATTATGATAGAATCTCGACTGTGACCAACAAGTCGAGGACTCGAACTTTGCAAGACATTAGGACATTAGGCTCTAATAGCTAACTTTACGATCTATTAATAAGAACACAAAAATCGCTATCGCTTCTGTCACCGCTTTCCCTTGGCATGTGACAGTACCCGTAACACAAAGTGCAGGTAAAATGGACGATACAACGTAAAATGCGCCGCGCCGGATAACTTGCCGAGGGCCCAACAAAACTAATGAGTTTTTAACTTTTATCATTAGCTGTTATTTGGCGTTACGAACGACAGTGGAATAGAATTCATTAAGAATTCTATGGAATGGTGAAAATGGATATAACATTGCTTACTGGGGGGTTAATGCGAGAGCCGAGATTTGAAAGTATTCAAATATCGATCGAGTGATCGATTGTCTCCATACATTAGCCTGTAACCTTGCACCAGTGTTCCCAGACCATAAGATAATTTGGCTGTCGGTACGAAGTACGATAGCGGATATATAAATTATGTTACACGTAGTTAAAGTTAATAATGTTAAACGTATATTTGAAGCAATTTTCTTTGACTACTCACTCATATACATACGCGTGTTTGCCATGGATGTTTGTTAGATTCGACAGTAAAAAAAATCTGGAAGTCAAAGTTATGATTCGAGTTAGTATTTGCCAGATATGTTTTTCCTTTATCCTTTACTGACGTGAGTTGAGAAGCGAAAATATGACGATCTACGATAATGTTCTTCAAAAACGATAATATTGACGGTGACTTTCAATAATTACAGCTTTTGGATCTAGCAACAATGCTTTGCACTTTTCCGCTAGGGGCGCCACTGTAAAATGTACAATCTTGCTATATTAAAGGAATTATACATGTCGTATTGCATATTGCTATACAGTTGGTCGTCTTATTAGGAATATATTGTTTGTGAATACGGCCGATAGTTACTAAAATCGGAGAAAACATTCAAATGAATACAAATATTTTACACAAATACTTATCAAATAACCGCAAAAGTAACAGCATTTATCGTGTTGATGCACCGGCTAAACTAGTTAAAGTATGGTTAACGTTAGTTTTATACCTAACTAGTTTATGCCCGCGACTTCGTCCGCGTAGTATTTAACTTAACAAAAATTTCGGGATAATCGGGATAAAAAGTATCCCATGTGTTAATCCCGGTTATAAACTATCTGTGTTGCAAATTTCATCCAAATCAGTAGTTTTTTCGTGAAGGAGTAACAAACATACATACATCCACACTCACAAACTTTCACATTAATAATATTAGTAGGATGGTGATATCGCTGCGAAGTTCTCGTGTACCTAGTTGGGAGGAAAAACAAAACCTACTTAGTTAGTTAAGGAAAACTAAGCACTGTCCGATAACGGGAATTGTTGATAAGGATTTATTTGGAATTCCTTTTAACTTTAATAGTTTTTGACATTAACAACTACTTATAAACTAACTAAAAGTAAATAGAAATTTAAAAGAAATGTATCGTTTTAAAACTGATACCTATGTGACACACGTGTGAAAATTTCGATAGATGACAATATAAAAGTTATATAAAATTCTCTCTACCATAATATACTCAAGACAAGCATAACTTCACAATGTCGTCGACTACGTTTTATATAAATACTAGTTTATGCCCGCGGCTTCCTCCGCGTAGACTTAAGTATTCTATGTGTAAATCCACGTTACAAACTAATTGTGTTCCAAGTTTCATCCAAATCCGTTCAGTATTTTTTGGGTGAAAGAGTAACAAACATACATCCACACTCACAGATTTTCACATTTATAATATAAGTAGGATTTACTTGAGTTTTAAAAAAGATTGAACAAGGTTGTACCGGGATCTGGATAGCTATCAGTAATTATTTCAACCTAGTTGCCATACGAACATATATTCTTTCATTTAGAAAATATAAGGCACGCAGCGTAAAATTGCATAAACATGGCATCCACGCTCGGAATTGAATTTTCTTCTACTTATAGAGCATTTTCGCATTTTATAATCATTAGAAAGTATTATAACAAAAATAAATAAATAATAAATATCGCCAGACTGACACACCAACTGTATGGTCCCAAACTTATCAACCCTTGTACTAGGGGTACCGTACAATTAGCTGGAGTCGATCCCAGTGACACCCAGACCAAGGCAAATTACGAAAAGGCCATTTCCGAAATTGCACCGGCGGGAATTGAGCCCGCAACCAACATGTGCAGTGAGACGAGCGGCCTACGCTCGAACCGCTGCGCCAAGAGGTCGTTAAACATTCTACTTTCCCCTTTTTTTTTTAACACTCAACAAACAAAGTAATGCTGCGCATACAGAACTTATTCTCTTAACAATTTATGTAGTTTGCAGACGACTATAGTCTGCCAACATTTTTTACGGTAGGAGAGCCAAGTTATAGCCATCTGACTACAGCTCGTTTACGGGCTGAGTGAGAGAGTGAGAGAGGCGAAAGACCAACACAGTCCCGTCTCCCCTCCCTTTACCCCTCTATAGTCTACGGTAACTGCTTAATATTAGACGGGTCATACACTAGTTTGTCGACTTTATTACATTTAAAAAAATATGGCGGTACACTAGTTCAAACTCAAATTCAAACTCAAAATTGTTTGTATTTATGTAAGCCAACAAAGCATTTATGAAAAGTCAGAATCTACCACCGGTTCGGAATGTTGCTTCCACTGAGATGATCCGGCAAGAAACTCAATGGTTACTCTTTTCAATGAATAAATGATGGTGTACATTCTCAGGTACAGCAGCAGAATATGAGTAGGCCATTGTCACTAAATAAGTGAATAGTAATCAAATCTCACTCAGATTTAGGTATTTAAATAATATGAGAAAGCTAGTTTAGTGGGGTGTGCATACCTACTCACACTTAACTAGGTGCATTCCAAGACTCAAAATATGTTTCTTGATCTCTCTAACCAATCACAACACACGCCCTCATCCTTTAATTAATTTGCCTAATTATGAACTGAGTATTCGATATCGCGCCACCCCAGGTCGTGTCTGCCGCAACCCCCATTAGCAAGCGAACCACGCAGCGCGCGATAGATTGATCGCACCGAGCTACTAATTGCAGCCAACGAGATTCCGACTGGATGGCCACACGTGTTTTAAGATTAGATTTGGGATAATTAGTGAGAAGATAATTTTGCACTAATTAGTGTAAGTCGCTAGACGTATGTTTATTTAACAAGTCTTGCTTGTTTTAAATATAATACTATTGAAAATAAACTGTACGCAAGTTATTTAGTTGGCATATTGACTACAAATGAGAATGTTTAAGAAACGCAACTTTTTAAAGTATAATTTTCTAGTTATTAATAGTTAAGATTAAACCGTTAAAATATTGAAATCAAAAGAAAACAAGATGATCAGAAACCATTAAAACAATCAAAGAACGTAAATAAAAAGAAGAGTTAGAAAAGTCACCACGCAAGCAGAATTTGATATAACGTCATTAGTTCCAATCGTTTCGATTGCGAACGCGACAAAGATAGAATTGCGATTGCGAACGCGTAACAAGATTTTACGACGGTCATCTCAATCAGAGCTGGAGGAGCAATTTGGTACAATTGAAAACAAATAAATGACCGACGACATCTCAATTCAGTGCGTTTCTGACTGAGATTGTTATTGTGACAAGTATAAGACTCTAAATTTACTATTGTATAAACTACACTATACCTAATATACTTTTATAGTTAATAGAGATAACTTTGAATACTGCCTTTAATATACACATTTTGTTTACTAGATCATAATTACTTTAATTATAGCAGTGTGTCCTTACCATTTCTAGATATGACCCTCCGTAGCAGATGCCCGAAGCGGCGCGCGCCCAGGCATATCCTCTGTTCCCGAACCACTTCGTCCGTGCAATCACTGTCACTAGCTGTATCATCATCGGTGTCATCCCCTGACACGAGAGATTCACGCTTTTCAGTTTTACTATTATTCTCACTATAACTTAAAGTTGGTTCACTGGCGCCTAAGCTCTTTGGTTCCACGCTCCAACCGTCCAGTTTTTGTACATCGTTGAACAAGTCGTCTAGATTAGTTTCTAATAAACCTTTGGCACTACATATCACTTTACTTTTGGCATCATTGTGCGTGACTATCGCGTCGACGCTGTTCGAGATGCATTTCTCACGTCTTGCACTTTTCACATGTTTCTCGTCGTCTATCTCATGACTCACGTGGATGTTCTCGTGGGTTTTCGTTCGTTGTTTTATCCTTAATGAATTTTGCGACACTATTTTTGACTTTTCCATTTGTTTCACACTTTTCTCTGGCGGCAACGAATTCAATTCTCTCGGGACTATCTGATTCTGCGGGTGACTCGCGCGGAATATATTCGAAAGCACTAGCATTTTCACTGTTTTTAATGCACTGACACTGGTCAAATATTCCATCACTGCATTCCTTTTTCATTTCACTGTGTCCAATGCGTCGCACTATACGAACATAAAATGATTTTGTGTTTGTTTGTGCTACATTCATAAGTTGTTTTGTTGCAATATAAAATACGTATGCAAATGCATTACTCATGGAATATTAGACAATATTCAAGCGTATAGAATATTCTGGGGCGGGTTTAGGTGATATTTCGCTCGGAACGACGTCGGACGACTGAATAAATAAAATATCAGCTGGGAAACAATCCGCCACCTTCATGAAGGTCTAACTGTATTATTGATGCATATGTAAAATAGCTTTGAAAGTGAATTTAGTATAAACAACACAAATGTGGGAGTAATTTATTTTGTTGGAAGATTTAACGAGTGTCTCGACTCGGGACTCGGGACTCGGGACTAGATCGGCTTAACTGGCTGGTGGGATTCTCTTTATGAGATTCGTTGCAGCGTCGCATCTGTCACCAAGGAGGAACAAAGCCGCGGACGGGAGGCGACGACGTGATAACAATTCCAGCCACGTAAACGTTATCAGCGTCAGAGGCTTTAGCTCGCTCTTAAATCAAGATTACTCTAGCTAGACATTATATGATGTTGCGAGCTGGCTGACCTGCAGTGCTGTCCGCAAATATGTTACTTGTAACTACACCCATCACTAACTACCTATAGTTATTTACCGACACAACCTTACCTTACTAATGTTCAGTATCGAACAAAGGCTAATGCGAAATAAATTAATATTTGCGATCGATGACGTGCAAAAGAACCAATTCACAGCGACAAATGAATTCGACATTGAATCAATCATAAGGCAATTATCTACCGACAATTTGGAACGGACAAGTGTGTAATAATGGTGTTTAATATTTAGGTCACGTCACTTAAGAGTGTGTTTAATAATATAGTTCAAGTTCTGTCTAATATTAATTCATAGCATTTATTATTACAATCACTTATGTTGGACAGTAATAGTAATTAGTATTATTCTGTAATAACGCAAGCTATTATAATGGGAGTTTTGGAAATTGAGATATATACAATTCTGCGTTTATAATGTACTTACGGTGGGAAGCACTACTTCAGTGTTGGTCTGTACACATAGTACGTTAATTCAATAGAGCAATATAAATCTTATTTCAAGCACATAACGTCTTGAATTAATTGTATCCAATTCATGGACTTCACACTATGTCATGTCATGCAAACAGTTAAATTCTCTTATAACAGTTATTGCCCATAAAAAGCCGCTAGGACATCATTAACGGACTTGACATTAAGAGCAGTCCACAGTTTCTTTACAACTATTTTCGAGAGTTACTCTAGTTTAGTTGTCGTGTCATTCCAAAACTCTCGGTATAGTGGAATACTATCTTGAACTAGAATAATTACGTTCCACTTTTTCTGGTATTTAAAACGGTCTCTTTTTTTTAGAATAAAGAGTTTTGATTGATAGTTTGAAAGTTTATTTGTCCTATCCGGTAATTAGTTTTCTCTCCACCAAAAGTGGTTAGGTTTGTTAATTACTAAATATTTTCTTAGTTGTTTCACCAAAAGAAGATATGATTTATGGTGACTATCTATTTAACAAAAAGATCTAAGTAAGTATATCCACAGACAATTTTATTTTACTGTGTAAGCTAGATACACGCGTACACCTCTGCGTTAAGTGTTAACGAGATACATGGAATATCTCGTCTTGCTCAAAGTATTAGGTTTTAGTTCATTCAAACACTTTGGGCGCCACTCAAAATTGGTGCGAGTGGCTGTGGTGGATTATTTGCATAATAATAACTAGAAAGAAGTGAGGCGACATTTGATCCTGTGCTTACAGGTGTACGCAGTATTACGTTTCTATTGCATCCCAGTTCCATATGTCCAATAGACGAAACTGTGGACCAATATTCAATCCAGTGATTTGCGTATTTGTTTCGAGTGTAACCTGAGTTTCGTGCCATTGGTAACGGAGGCAAGACCGTTTGTAGAGTCGAGGTGTACCTCCACCTCCATTATGCAGTAGCTTACGACCGTCCGCCGGCTTTTTGCCCTAATCTTGTTCAACGGACGTGTTTCCCTTACGAAATTTTTTAAAGCACCAAAAATGTTTTTTTTTAATATATAAGAGCGGATTAAGTACGGAGCGTTGACGGTGCACAGTTTTCAGTTTGAAAAACCTGTTTTTTTGCAGGGACACGGGAGCGCTAAGCCGATTGGTTTGTATTGATTCCGGGTTTCCCAATCTATTTTGATCGTTAGTTGAAATATTCGTTTTGTTTGCTTTGCTAGATAGTAAAGGTCATTCGGAACCGGTTTGTGCACTTGAGAACTATTTTGTTTACATTTCACTGTTCCGTTTCTTTCTGTATAATCTACTCTATTGACAACGATGTCATTCGATACAATCGACAATGTAATAGGACTTAGTAATAAATTCTATAGATTTATGAGATGCAAACGTTTATCTATCGCTCTCTGTCAAAATAGCACGCCGTATTGACGTGTTTACAAAAAAACAATATTACCATAATTTATATAACAGTATCAATATATTACAATTTTCAAATATCCCCAATAACTCACTCTGAGTGGCTATGACGTCACTGCACAAACAAAGATGGCCGACGGCTAATTTGCCTTTGAAATTCACACAGACAATAATAAGCACGAATTACACGTTCACACAGTTCTAAATACGATGTTAATCGGTATAGCAATCAAAATGTACTTAAAAAACTCAAGGTCTAACAAGGAGGCAGTTACGTCATGGGCCCTTAGGCGGTCGTTACACCGAACGAGGCGAGCACGCGACAGCCGACAATTACTAGTGACTAGTGTTACAAAATTCATAGACTTATTTTTCAATGTACAAGGTTACGTTGGGGGTTTTTAGAATCAACTACGGCTGTTAATATGAGAAAACATTGTATTTTTTAGGAATTAGGCTCGCCACATACTTTCAACATTGTTATTTTTGTAAACCAGTGGTCTCCAACGAAAATTACGAGGTTCCACTCTCGACGAATTCCACCTTCGATGGAAACACTGCAATATAATTTATAATTTTAGCCCTTTTCGACGTCCCACTCCTGGGCACGGGCCTCCCCTCAACACGAGGGGGATTCAGGCCATAATCCACCACGCTGGCCCAGTGCGGGTTGGAGGATTTCACATGTCTTTCGAAAATTGGTTAAATCTTCTAAGACATGCAGGTTTCATCACGATGTTTTCCTTCACCGTAAGCAAGTGATAATCATATAGAAATTATGACTCGCACATAGATTTCGAAAAATCCAGAGGTTCGAGCCGGGGTTTGAACCCGAGACCTGGTAGCCCGCAAGACGCGTGCTTAATCAATCGGCTATCACTGCTGCTAACACTGCAATACAATGCAATTTATAATAACTACATTTTCAGTTCACTTCCTGTTCTCTTGATAGAATCATAACAATTCTGCGTTGTTCCCTTGGAATGAAAATCAGTGGTAAGGCAATTACAAAATTTGTATAAATAACAAGAGTATGCCCCCCTTATACAAGGTGACACATAATGGGTATACTTTTTTTTTCAAAACTTAACTTTGTAATTCTAAAACCATCAGCTATGGAGGGAACTTGAAAAACAAAAGGTGTTATAGGAATACAGCTGTTGACCGTTTTCACAAGTCTACACAACCTTTAGTACTTCAACTGTCCCACAAAGCCGATAGTTTGAGATTTACAAAGTTAAGTTGCAAAAAAAATAGTTTACCCTTTTTGTATAAACGTGGATTAGCGGGCGAATAGTTACACACCGAACTATCTCTTTCTGTCATCAGTAATTTGACATTCGAAAGAAGAAGACAAAGTATGGTGTAACTACACAAACGTTCATAAGGGGGTGCATGTTTTGTTTTAAAAACGAATTACATTTCCTTTTCAAAAACGCATAGTCGCATGGCGTTCGATAGCCCTAATACTCGGCGAATATTACTTCGCAGACGATGGGTACTCGTCAATTTCCTGACTTCTCCCTGTTCCTGTGGGGGACGGCACGGCGTCCCACGGACTTGAATCGCGATCATCACATCTTTCCGGCTCAGAACTGACAGACGATCGATCTGTAGTTATTGGAAACGTGCTTGATGCGTTATAAGTTGGATTTTTTATTGACATGAACAATGTAACTTATCCAATCACTGGTAACATGGAGATAGGCAGTGATTCCACTTAGACAAGCAAGCATACTTTTATTGACACAGATATAAAATTATAGTTGAATAAATCCTTACTAATAGCCTTACTAATATTGTAAATGCGAAAGTAACTCTAGACAGGGTTATCTAGAGAGATCTGTCAGTCACGATTTCACGCCAAAACTATTAAACCGATTTTGATGAAATTTGGTACACAGATAGTTTAGAGCCTGTGAGAGGACATTGTATGGAAGTAACGTCATTTTTAGAGGTAGAAGCTTGAAACTTATTTTAAGGCTGTTGATTCGATATAAATAAATATGACATTCAAACTTTGTAAAAGTTCTACCCTCAAAGGTGTCAAATAATTAGCCTAAATAATTAAAAATGCTACCCAAAGACACTATTCCACGCGGACGAAGTCGCAGGCACAGCTAGTTGGATATAGTTTAGCAAAACGGAATCAAACCATATACACTGCTGTAGGCCAAAACCAACCTTGTGTTAGTGGTTCTCGGTTGGCTTCAGTTTGCAGTAGTGTGTGGGGTCGGTTCCATTTTGAAAAACTACGTCCAATTATGAAATGTAGTAGTAATTGTATTTTTGTATGCACATCTGCATGCAATAAATTCATGGATATATCATCATAATTTCATCATTTTAGCCCGTCCCACCCCTGGGCACGGGCCTCCCCTAAACACAAGGGGGATTCAGGCCATAATCCACCACGCTGGCCCAGTGCGGGTTGGCGGATTTCACATGTCTTTCGAAAATTGGTTAAATCTTCTAAGATATGCAGGCTTCCTCACGATGTCTTCCTTCACCGTAAGCAAGTGATAATCATATAGAAATTATGATTCGCACCTAGATTTCGAAAAATCCAGAGGTTCGAGCCGGGGTTTGAACCCGAGTTATGGTAGCCCGCAAGACGCGTTAAGCACGCGTCTTAACTAATCGGCATGGATATATATTTAATTTATTCAATTAAATATATGTCTAGGTAAAAACTGCAGAAGTAAAACTTTATGTGAAAAACCACAGATGGGCAACCCTATACCAACGCAGGGCTTGTTACACACTGGCGCTCATAAATCTCCGCGATCCTTGCGCGATTGTAAACAAGGCTTTGATCACGATTTTTCGAAATCGAATGTGTGCGCGAATCGGGTAAAGTTGTTGTTACTGCGAATTGTTTTTGTGAGCTCTGCTGTGTACACACCTTTATGGTTGGCGCTAGCTATAAACGAACATTCTTTTATTGTTGTTTATAGGGCTTATTATCCATTAGAAAAAGGAAAAAAATAGGCATACATGTGTTCAGGTGATTCTGGCTGATGGATGACAACATTTTGTTACATTTCAAATTTAAGATAACTCTAAATTGAAAATTTAAAAACCCCCGATGCGATGACCTGTTCATGAAATGTATAATTTACCTAGTTCTTCCAAATAATGATGTTAGCGCGATTTGCGTAGCTCCCGTAGCTCAGGGCTGCTACTCTGCAAATCGACAACGATACATTCGAAACGATACGACATGACTTCGAATATATCGACCTTACCCTACTCTAACAAATGTTCGAATTCCTTGTCGTCTTTCGTATCCATAGACTATGTTCGGAGTGAATGATACGAATAATAAATGTAAAGTTTGTTGAAAACCTGAATATTCTCTATGGCCTCATTTGTTTTATCTGTGGGGCAGAAACACAAAAATAGATAAAGAAACTAATATGTATACATAAGACTCGCTATCTCTTTCACGCTCGCTGTTGTTTTGTATAGCGCCGTTTCACTTTATCCATTGTCTTATCTATAGACTTTTATATGTATGGTCACAAGCGTATTGAGTTAATCTGTGGTCATAAATCCTAAACAAAAATTGCTTTTATTTTTATATTATCGCTTCTTGACAAATTCATCATCGGAAATGGTTATATATTATTGAAATGTTCCCGCATTTGCTGCCTTCTCCTTCTATGGGCAATATTTTCTTTCCTAATGGCTTCCAAGGACAGGAAAAATCATGACATTGTAATTAAAAACTTTTACAGAAGTCAGCAGAGGAGCTCTCTCATCATCATGCAACTGTTTTATTCATTTATTATTTATTTATCACGAATTTAATTGTCATTTTACACCGAATTGATATAAAATTAACCAAACGATAATGCCGACGACGTCCTAAGAGGTGTCGTTGAGATTATCGCAAAAATTACGTGTTGGTCGTTGTCAAATTCGAATATTCGTGTCTGACATTTAAACCTAAGAGTAGGGTTAAGCTCGATATATCGGATTATGAATCGTTCGTTCCGTCATCGATACGACATTGAAAACGATGTAACTTAGAGTAGGATTCGACACGACAAATGTCACGATATATCGATTATCGTTTTCAAGAGTAGCACCCCTGTATCCATAGCTCATCTCGCAAATTCATCTGGTACAACTAGTTTCGATGCCAGATTATGAAAGCACCATTAAATCATTTGTTTTGGCTTCCTCATTTATAATCTAAGATGTACAATAATCAACAGAAAATCTGTGTAAAAGTATGAGACATTATTTTGTTATGACATTATAATAATTGACATTAGAATAGACAACGAATCTAAATATTGATGTCACGGAGGTTTTATTCCTAGTAAAATATTATCAATTATGATTCAATTTGATGTAATAACTCTGGTTGAGGTAGACGGGAGCAGCCTAGGGGAAGAATTTTCAATAACGCTAAAATTATTTTAAATTAGATTAGTTTTTTTATATTCTTTGTCAATGGCGGAGCAACGCCCTCTAGAATTATTATAGCGTAATATTCCATGACCATTAACAAACCAAACAAAATTTAACGCATGCGCGTATCCATCATTTGAAACGTGACTTATGGAACGTCTTTAGTTCATACACAAATCTCAATAAAATTGATAAAATATTCATTTTTTTCAGAATCAGGGAAACTTTTCAAATTTATAATATTGTAAAAAGCCAGTTCAGACTATTACGATCATTTAAAAATATAATAAATCTAAATCCAATCATCTCAAATTTCGACTGGATTCGAGCCGAGGGAATTGGTTTTGGCCGTGAATGTGGCTTTTTTAACCTACAAAAGAGCTGATGATCTTCAAACGGCTGAACCGATTTTCATGAAACATAGCTAAGAACACTCTCGATCAGAATACCTATCTAACAAAATAAACAAAATTGAAATCGGTTCATCAGCTTGGGCGCTACGTTGCCACAGCCAGACACACAGATCCACAGATACACAGATACACATGTTAAACTTATAACACCCCTCGTTTTTCGTCGGGGGTT
Source organism: Notodonta ziczac (assembly GCA_918843915.1). Taxonomy (NCBI): domain Eukaryota; kingdom Metazoa; phylum Arthropoda; class Insecta; order Lepidoptera; family Notodontidae; genus Notodonta; species Notodonta ziczac. The sequence goes on from OU974053.1 coordinate 2,184,230, forward strand.
AAAAAAGAAAGCACTCACCGAATTTCATAAATGCGAGTACCTACAAAAATATAAATGTGTTTGCGGTCGAAACCGGATTCAAATATTCAATGGTAGAATCCGGAGTACAATGCTTAAACAAATATTTGAATACAAGAATACACTGTGAGTATCAGTCCGTCTGTCGATAAGATCCATAATTATACTAATTACATGTTCACGTTTCGCAATTAACGCATGACGTAACACACTGCGGAACATGGAAATATTGTTATATTTGTTTACACGACCTTCCATTAAATAATTATCAACAGCTATAATTTGGCGTGGTAGTATCTTGGATAGTAAGACAAACACGAATGTAGCTATGAAACACAATGTGTCTGGCAATGGTCTAGGGACAATCCTCAAAATACATCGGCAGGCCAAGAAAATGAAAGAGACACAACCTTGCACTTTGGAGATTAGATTTAAAAAAGTTGCTAAAGAATGAGAGTTACGGAGATGTGGGTAATAACAAATATCGCCAGACTGACACACCTACTGTATGGTCCCAAACTAAGCAACGCTTGTACTATGGGTACCGTACAAAGGACTTGGGGCGATCCCAGTGACACCCAGACCAGAGCAAATTACGAAAATACCATTTCCGAAATTTGCCCCGGCGGCAATCGAACCCGCAACCACCATGTGCAGTGAGCCGAGCGGCCTACACTCGAACCACTGCGCCAAGCGGTCGTCGAATATAAGAGATAATTAGCTTTATCTTCAAGTGCAGGATGATGAGAATCAAGTTACAGATGGTTTATTCCTATTTTGCCTAACAAAGTGAGTTGCATTGTTTACTTAAGTGTTAACTGTTAAGCTTATCTAATTAGTTCAAGATAACTATTCAGTTGCATGAACAATGATAAACTATGAATATTTTATACGTTGCTTAACCGACAGTTTATTATTATTTATAGTAAGACTAGCTGTGCCCGCGACTTCGTACGCGTGGAATTTAGCTTAACAAAAAAGCCCGCTCCCGCGTTCAGAGCCCGCGCGACAGGTCCAATTTTTTTAAATTTTGTTTTTGTAAAATAAAAGTAGCATAAGTTACTGCTTATAACAACAGCTATCTACCAGTGAAAGTGCCGTCAAAATCGGTCCAGCCGTTTCGGAAATTACCCGGAACAAACACACAGACAGACAGACAAAAAAATTTAAATCTCGTTTTTGCTATAGGTGTCGTCTGTACTTTCATATGCATTTAGTGAAAAGGTGTTCTTTTGATATGACAAACAGACACTCCAATTTTATCTATTTGTATGTATGTATGTATAGAAGATAATGACGCGGCGTACTATTCGACGGACTGTGTTTGTGTTATTCAATATCACTAGGTAACTGTAACATTATATGCATCGAATCGTGTTCAAAATCAGTTCGATCCGGTACAGAATCGTTTAAATGGCGACTCCGGCCAGCAGTCCCTGCTCATATTGAAATACCCGTCGTTATTTCAAGCAAAGTAGCCGAGGCATATTGACACTAAATCAGCAACGGTTTCGCGCAATTGCCACCAATTAAGCTCATGATTGTAAGGATGAACGCGCATCGGGCGTTTAATTTCGTCACTAACAAGTTTTTTTTTACGTGATATTGAGTTCGAATAAATTTTATCTGACTATCTTCAAAATATCAAACTACATTAAATTATAACATTTAAACAAATAAATAAAATTGAAGTGCCTGTTTGTAATATCAAAATAATAGCTTTTTAGCAACAAAAACATTTTTTTCATGTTTTTCTGTCTCTCTATTTGTTCCGCCTAATCTCAGAAACGGCTGAACCGATTTTGAAGAGACTTTCACTAGCTGTTAGCTGATGTGAAAAGGAGTAACTAAGGCTACTTTTACATTATCGGAGCCGCGGGCAACAGCGAGTTAAATATATAATTGTTTTGATGCTGTTACATATAAGCACCTAAAAGTTGAACTACTCAGAGTAAACGTCCCCAAGTATCTTTACTTTCTTTCACACTTACGCTCGGATCAGTGCAGCAGTCAATGTAAGGATAATTATAAGAGCTTTATAAGTGCACCTGTTTCTATGAGATATGCTTAGTATTCCATTGCTTGTTGGACAGTAATTGACTACATGACCGTGTCTTAATGAATTAAAGTGTAACATAATATTGTTACTGAACTTAGTTTCAAAACCAGTAAAAACTAGTATTAAAATAACCGTTCAGTTGATCGAAAAAGTTTGTTTCATTATTAGAAACAATTCTCTTCCTGATTATTGAAGTCAACCTAAACAAAACACCTACTTACTATAAGTCTGATATTACATGTCTATTTCGAACTACAAAAAATATAAGGGATTTGACATAAACACAAAACTTTTACAAAAGCTTATACATTAACCCGCTTATTATTAAACAACGCTTAGCAGTTGTATAGTTACACCACTCTTCGTCCTCTTCTTTCGAATGTCAAATTACTGTTGACAGAAATAGATAATTCGGTGAATGACTACTCACCCGCTTTACCACGATTATTAATAAGCGGGTAAGAAATTAGCGACATCTAGTTCACTACTCTTTATATAGGTTTTTTTTTTAAAAAAAATAGTTTTTATACTGCTGATAGAGGCAAAAACCCTTCCATCAGCCGCTAGTAGCCATCTCGGCGCAAAATTGATTCGTTTTAGAGTTTCGCACGTTTGCCTACGTAACGGGAGGGCGCGCGGATCGCGGTCACGACCGCCCGCCCGGTGCGTCGACGCCCTAATAAAGACTGGTTGTCGCCTCGAATGAGTGCATTAACCACGAGTGTTATGAATTGAAGCTATGACGTCATCGTGCACATACACTAAACATTATGAGCGGTTGTTTTTTCTTTGGAAAGTGTAAATGGTTACTGGTAGATACCACGACTCTGTGAAGTCCTGATGATGATCATCATTATATTAATACGTGAAGCAAAAACTTTGTATCCCTTTTTACGAAAACTACGCGGATGGTGGAGTATGAAATTTGGCACAGTTAAAGTGTGAAGAAACAAGGAGTACAGAAAGCTAATATTTTTATATTATAATACTTAAAAATACATTAAACCTACCATGCGTTTGACACACACAACTTGGTAACTGATTGACTCTGACGGACAAATGATGACAGTTTTTTTATTTATTTCGGAGGGCGGGTATTCCATAGAGCATTCTGCGTGCCTGTATCATTCAAGAAGGTTTTTGGGTTTATGTAATAGTATTTGACAATACAACCTTAATGACGTTTAAAATTGAAATTTAAATGAATTATGGTCTAATTTCGCCCACGGGCGACTACTACTAAAGATAAATATACATACCTGAATGCTTACGTTTAAGATGAGGCTAAGGAACTTGTTTCTCGGGTTGTGACGTCATCATTTAACTTTCTACAATGTGGGCATTCTGTATTTTTTGCCACCAGGGCAACGTCACTTTGCAGTGGGGTGACATTTACATTTGCTAGTTTATAAAGTCTTACTCTCTTACAAACCTCGCGATAATTGTTATTTGTAGTGAGACTGACAGAAGTGGCAGATGACGTCACCCCAGTCCAAGCTAACGACATCTGAATAATACTTTGCCCCATCAGTGTGTCAGACATGTTTTATAAATTATTCTGATGTATGATTGACTTATAACCAAGTGTGATAATCGGGACGGCTTATATTATGGCGGATACAGACATAAGCTGAACCGCACGAGCAAGACAATACATATTCAAAATGTATGCCTGATTTTCAGAACTTTCGTTATTGTTCGGCTTGTCTGTGACCGCCATTAGGGGATAACTTTATTCATAACTTAAGCCATATTAATAAATCAATCTCCTCAACTCTGAAAGCTAGATTCGAAATGTCATTATAATGAATTATTGATCACAAAAGCTTAGATATGTCCAAACCGCACTTGAGTTCGGCCTGTGAAGATTGATTTATTACTAACTAGCTGTGCCCACGGACTTCGTCCGCGTAGTATTTAACGTAACAAAAATTTCGTGATTATCGGGATAAAAAGTATCCTATATGTTAATCCCGGTTATAAACTATCTGTGTTCCAAATTTCATTCAAATCCGTTCAGTAGTTTTTGCGTGAAGGACTAACAAACATACATACATTCATACATACATACATACATCCACACTCACAAACTTTCACATTTATAATATTAGTAGGATTAATTACAGTTATATTCTGTTAAATGTAAAATACTGCAAATTAGTGATACAACCAAAACAACTATGTTATACGATTCTATGAAAAACTCAACAATGAACAATAATTTCGACTTGGCCTGTGCGCATACGCAGACGTAACGTTCCATACGTCGAACAAAAGAGATAAAATAATGATATAATCATGTGAATATTCACATGGGCGACATTAAACACGGTAGTATTGTCAGACACGTTTCTAATTTACAAAATTAATCTTTAGAATTAACATTTGAATTTGAATAACATGTCAAATTGATATTGTCTATGCTATTAAAAAAGATTAAGGTCGATGGGGCGATCGTGTTCTCCATACATATTTCATTCCGAATGTATACGAGACACACAAAGTTTTTCCTTACAACAATGGATTTTATCACTTCTAAATAAATTATTGTATTCGCATCTAATGATTTCAGGCATTTAAAAATAGATTAACATAATTAAAATCGATCGTAAAAATTGTTAAAATTTACGCCTGTGTGTGTGAATTTGTCAGCGCCATCTGACTAAATTAGGCCCTTATTAACAAAAAAATTGTACTTTGAGTAAACTGCGTGCTAATAGTGTACTAGTTGAAATGACAGATGGTGGTGACCAAATTATTATTGCAAATATGTATATCCCTATATTGCGCCATCTATATTAATAATTCCGTCAAGGGGTACGGTAAACTCGATTGAAACGTTACCAGAATAATAACATCTAAAAAATAATGATTTCGAGTCGACAACATATATCCGCAAAATTCGGATTGTCGTGATAAACAATATTATAATTATAATATTCGGCACAGTACCGCCATATTTTCTATGAACGCATGTCAGTCAGTGTCAGTGATGACTGCGCCAGTGTTCTCAGTTGGTGGGTCATATATTTAAAGAAAGAAGAAGAAGAAGTGCATTTATTGATTGAGCTGTCAGAACAAACAAATTCAGTGGTCAACGTGTTCAATGTTCATGATGTTTCCGTACGAGTATTCATTTCATTTAGTTTTGCTTTGCATAGTGATTAACTTTCATCATCATCAGCCTATGCTTGTCCACTGCTGGACATAGGCCTCCCCTAATGAGCGCCATAGCGCCCTGTCTTCAGCTTGCCGCATCCAGAATCTGCCCGCAGTCTTTCGCAGATCGTCATCCCACCTGATCGGAGGGTGTCCTACACTACGCTTGCCGAGTCGAGGTCTCCACTCAAGAACACGTTTACCCCAGAGCGGTTGTCGGTTCTTCGCGAGATATGGCCAGCCCACTGCCACTTCAGCTTGCTAATTCTTTGAGCTATGTCGATAACTTTGGTTCTCTGTCGGCTGTATTTGTATTTCTATTAACTTTGTTTGGATGTAAACACATCATGCCGAAAATTGTAATGGGTCACATTTCACCCGAGCGAAGCCGGGTTTTCATCTTTTATTATCATAATAATAACATTCAATAATAAAATGAAGTAACGAGCTAAGTGTTTTTAATATTTTCCGGACATAATACAAAGTGTCTAATAAATAAATTAATGTATCGCTGACATGATAGGTATCAGATAAATAAATAAATATCGCCAGACTTACTCAGCAACTATATGGTGCCAAACTAAGCAACGCTTGTACTATGGCTACCATACATTAAACTGGCGATCCCAGTGACACCCAGACCTGGGCAAATTACGAAAAGGCCGTTTCAGAAAATTTCCTTTGTCGGGAATCGAACCCGCAACCATCCAATGCAGTGAGCCGAGCGGCCAACGCTCAAACTACAGCGCCAAGCGGTCGTCAATTCGCCACACGAGGTACTACGTTGTTGCAGACGCGACGTTGCCAATTGGTAGAGAGCGGCGACTTGACAACGTCGGATGTCTATTATAAAAGCGTTTGTTGTCGGAAATATTTTTTTCGTTTAGTGTATTATAGGTACGATCACAGATATAGATTTACATAGATAACGCAAGTATCACGATTTGTATTGAAACCAAGCGTGCCAAATTTTTAACACTTACTGTGACGTCACAGATGGCGGGAAATCCAAACCGATTCAAAGACACCGATGCCGCAGATGCCCCTCTGCCCGCTACGATTCTCTCGAGTGATTATCTCGCTCATATTCATATTTTTATATCTGTAGTCGCGATGGACTGTAAGTTTTCGGCGACAAACCTTGACGCTTGGTTTTTCGGACACGCTAAGTACATACATTTGCGCTCAGATTAACGCAGATGGAGCAAGCGCAACAAACGATGTGAAGCCGCATAGCATTAAATGTGTGCGTGACAACTAGGAGCGGCACTGTAGGGACACGTACATCTGTGTGCGTGTAAAGTTGCCAGATATTGGGAAACGAACTCCCATAATTTTTCCGATTGTTCTCAGTAGTACTAATGTTACAAATTGGACATGGTCTTTCGCAATTTAGGTACTTAAGTAGTAGGTATTTGAACAGAATAATACTAATAAAATAAAATAAACTTAGTATTTATTTTTACTGCAAATCGATATTTGAAGATCTCTGCATTATCACTCAAGAACATTATAACATTAAAGATTTTTGGATGTCTTTATAAGCATAATTAGGTACATTAAATTGAAAAAAGTTATTAATTTAAAATATTTATTACAAATTAAAAGTTATTCCCATATATTATTTCCATAATATATAAATGTATAAATTAATCATCTTTCTACACCCCATGCACATTTCCCTAATTCAAGGAAACTTATTTCGATGTAAATTGGCAACACCAACCAATTACTATCAAAATTTTGTGTTCCGAGTGAGCGATATCAAATTGTGGGTAAATAAATTACAAAACTATAAAATAAACAATAGTTACCTGTGGAAAGATATGCCATCTGCTTTCTTTTGTTTTTGTGAACAACTTTTACATTTTTTAATTACGCAAGACGGCATTTTCAAAATAAAACAACGCACCACCTTTGACGTGTAAGCGCTGTGACGCGAAGTTCAGTACTGACGCGAGATTGTATTCGCTTTGTAATTTGTATTTGCTTTGGTGGACACACTTTTGTGTTCTAGGCGCGTCATCTGCGTATTCGTTAATCTGAGCATTTGCGTTATCTATGTAAATCCAAATCTGTGGGTAGGATAGTGTTGCCGCTGGCTTAGGATTACCGTATAGGTACATAAAAATGAAAATTTACTGTATTTGCCAAATAAATACCGAACCTGGTATATACAAACCATAGATACTACATTATATATGTACACAGGTACTAGGTAAGTACGTAATAAATATTGGAACGAAGTTCGTTATCGCGCGTTGCGAAAGGGGGCTAGACGGAAAAAATTAAGACCAAAAAATGTGTAACGTAACGACACTTTTTTCCCTTTCCCTTTTCCTTTTCCTTTTCCTTTTAATTTTACTTTTAATTTTCCTTTTAATTTTCCTTTTCCTTTTCCTTTTCCTTTTCCTTTGCCTTGCTTAGTTTGGGACCATACAGTTGGTATGTTTGTCTGGTGATATTTCTTTATTTATTAGTATTATTTTGATTGAGCTGAAGCTGTGATAGCCTATTGCTTAACGCACCAGGTATTGGGTTCAAACCCCGGCTCGCACATCTGGATTTTTCGTAATCTATGTGTGACTCATAATTTATATATGATTATCACTAGCTTACGGTGAAGGAAAACATCGTGAGAAAACCTGCATGTCTTAGAAGATCTAAACCGTTGTTGAAACCTACGTGGTGGAAATCATCAAAGCACTGGCCTGTTTATAATTAGTTTTTAAATTCCGTGTAATTTATATTGACATTTGTTTTTACATAGAATTCTATTCTGTCTGTCAAAATACGCTGTACATAAATATCTTATCTGGCCTACGTATATGTTTTATTAATCTGCTGAGCTTCGCAAAATTAAACGGAAGCGTCAACTACGCAACTTGGATCTTCGCCATGAAGATGTACTTGATCGACAGCGAACTATGGGACTGCGTCATGAAGCCTGCGTAGGAAGTTGACGACTTTCAACGCAAAGATGCCAAAGATCCAAGATTTGCTTGAGTCTAAGCGAACATCTATATCTCATCGTTATGACAGCTGAAACTTCGAAGGAAACATGGAAGCGACTTCGGGAAGCCTACGCTGACAGCGGGCTTGCTCGACGCTTACAACTTATGAAGAAATAGCTTGGTACTAAACTTGTTTGTACTCGAACATAGAAGCCTATGTGAATGACATACGGCATGTGCAACAACAACTGATTGCCAATCAAGCTGGCCTGGAAGATGAACTTGTTGGTGTGATTATGCTGGCAGGACTTAACGACAGCTACAGCCCAATGGTGATGGCAATAGAGCATTCCGGCACCTCGATATCTACAGACTCTGTTGCATCGATCCTGCTGAAGGAAGAACGCCGAGATGCCTCTGCTACATCTAGTGCCTTTTCATAGTCTAGTGTAAATAGTGTGCCTAAGGTGTCGTGTACATATTGCAAAAAGTAGGCCACGTAGTGTCTCAATGTAGGAAACACTACTAACGCTACTCTGTATAGGACTCTAGGTCCTATAATTTTGATTGAGACACGATTTTTATGTTGATTTCTTGTAATTATTGTTGTTGTTATAACCACATCTATTTCTCAGTAATGTATCTCATATGTTAGAAAAGTGGAATACAATATTTTCACTATATTTAGTAACATTTAGATATATATAACAACTCAAAGGTGACTGACTGACTGACTGACATACTGATCTATCAACACACAGCCCAAACCACTGGACGGATCGGGCTGAAATTTGAAAGATGTTATGACGTAGGCATACGCTAAGAAAGGATTTTGATTAATTCTACCCCAAGGAGATAAAATAGGGGATGAATAATCCCGAAATTTTTGTTAAGTTAAATTACACGCGGACTGTCGCGGACACAGCTAGTCAGACAATAAAATTATTCTATAACAGATGTATATTTTTATCGGTTTTTTAGAATGATGAATACACATACAATAATGTATTTTACAATAGTAAAAATATAATATTTTCGCTATTTATTATAAAATAAGAAGGCCGCAATTAATATAAAAGTACGCCCTCTAGTGGCTAGTGGCTAAAATACACCTTTTGTCAATGTGTGCGTGTATGTATTACAATAAAAAGTGACAGAAGTTTTTTATCGGAAAACGCTTAGATTATGAATGATTTTAGGTTGATATTATTGCATATGTCAATGCAGTATAATAAGTCTTAATCGCAAACAATAGTATTATAGCTTAGAAATGCTCAAATTTTGCGTAAAAAATAAATAAGTAGAATCTGTTGACTACAGCGTCATCTTGAGAGAAACTGCAATAAACCCGACCGACGCTTTAACCTTAAGCGTTAAAACTAAACATATCTCAGTAATAAGGAAATCGGATAGTATATTTGACCTGGGATATTCCCCACACAAACAAGAACGTCAACTTTGTGTAAATTGGTTTCACTCATATCCTACTCCTACTAATATTATAAATGCGAAAGTTTGTGAGTGTGGATGTATGTTTGTTACTCTTTCACGCAAAAACTACTGAACGGATTTGGATGAAATTTGGAACACAGATACTTTATAACCAGGATTAACACATAAGAATACTTTACTTAAGTCTACGCGGACGAAGTCGCGGGCAGAAACTTGTATTTCATATACTTCAGTTTTCACAATTTTAGTACAATTTACAGCCTCCACGCCACTACATTTTTATAACACTAGCTATCCGCCCTGGCTTCGCATGGCTAATGTCTACTACATACTTATAAATTTAATTGGAACCTTCCAGAAGCAATTATCTAAATGATAGTATAAACCGCATCTAAATCCGTTACGTATTTTAGAAGAACTGACCGAACAAACAGACAGCCACACAAACTGGCGCGGATAGCGACTTTGTTTTATACTTTTTGATATTATTAAGTTTAATACGCGATGTTTAATATATGTGTGATTGCCTATTATCTGATCAGAAATATAAGTATTTAGGTACTGATTACTTTGGTAGAAGAGATGAAAATGTGTTTCTTGCAATTTAAACATGACCTTTTTTACGAATCCTGCAAAATACCAATGAATTGAATTAAAAAAATATATAAAGATAAACTGATCAAAACCACATATTATCTCATCTGGATACATTTGAAGGTTGTTTTGTTATCAGTAAATTAACATAATATAGGTTATCAACAGTTACCACGTGAGGACAATAAACAGGTTGCAAACAGATAAAGTAATAAATACACCATTACACCTGTGTTCTCCAAAGGAGCAAGCAGAGATGTAGGTACCAATTTACTGATTCTGGTTTCAACAGGAAGTACGCCTATCTACAAACTGTCTAGAACAAAAAATAAGGATGCTTCTATTAACCACCGCTAAGCGAAAGAGTATGCCCTTTAGTTCTTTTATAACACAGTATTTATCCTAGTAGGCAAGTGATAAACATTAAAGTTACATTACAGATTACAACCGCCTATATGGGCCATATATTCGAACGACAGAACCCACCCGAGCGAAACATTCTGCCCATATAAATTTACTTCATTCCACCTACATACTTTCTCTCGATCTAAACACCTAAATATTATCCGTCTCGCTTCACCAAAGATAAATTGCTATTAGCGTGAGAGTGAGAGAACACGACACGCATAGCAATTGAGGCAGAACGGTCACCGTTGTATACTGTAGTTACAGTAAGTCAATTCTGTTTTGTCCTTGCAACGATTAACTGTTCATCTTCAAGTTCTAAATGTTCGAATTAGGTGTCGAGTTCGTTGCCGCCTGTCCGTCACGGTCCGGCGCACAACGCTATGCTGTCACTGAAGATCTGTTGTTCAGATATCGGAACCCGTTTTTGCTAGGCTTGTAGTTAAGTCTGAGATACCTAAATAACATTTCCCGTGTAATGATCGCGTTATAAAATATGAATTAATTCGTCTCAGAGAGTGAGTGCGCGTTGAAACGAAACGAAAATGTTTGGAGAGCGGATATAACGTGTTTCATTGTATGTTTCACAAAAATATATCCATATTTCTTAACAAAAAGTTTTATAAAGCTTGTCTTCTATTAACTCCAAGTAAGTTATTATCATAGTTCTTATTTATTATCATGCATGTAGGTCATACAGCGTCATTTTCCAATATCGTTTTCATATGGCTTTGTTTTCATAATATTCAAGGGTATCTATCTACTAGTACACTAACAATTTTATGTCATGACTCATGCAAGCGTTATAAATGGGCACTCATTTAGCTCGTCGCCACAGGGGCGTGCAAAAAAGCTAGCCGGCAGTCACTGAACAAGATGATAAATTCCTATAGGTAGTTTATTTCATACTGAGATTATTATAGAATCTGTCAGGTCATACAAAATCGGTACGTCTTTTAACTAATTAGATATGAACATAGTTTTAACTTTGACCCCTTGGTCTGGTCTGTCTATGACGTCGTAATTTTCCCGAAATAGATCGATTTCAGCGCGGATTTTCTGTTCGACAATTGGTATTCCTAATACATTATCTTAGATGTTTAATTAATACGGTTTCGCTAGATAATTAGCTACTAAAATCTCGCTTACAATAGAGGAAAATGTTGTGAAATGAGGCCCGAGACCAGATTTCGATGGACCTGTAAATCACTTACAAGCAATATGGCGGACTCTGCCTGCTACCATTTAGTCTTTAGAGAGGTTTGATGCCCATTTTTTTAGCCTTTATATGTCTCAATATTGTTCAAGCCTCCCCTTTACATCTCCACAGATGCCTGAAATAGCTTCACGTTTTACCTTTACATCATCTTCTCAATCTGTTCAATAGAAGAACATTTAAATTACGAACGGTGATTGGCCTACTGCGTGTACTGCACTTTATTGGTTATTTTCGGCCTTGAGTGAAAGTCAGCGCTGCGCGTACGGTCGTGTAACGTATACGCATTAACATAATACTTGAAACTGATATTGTATGCATATGCCGAGGTAACCTGATTGGGTAACATTTGAGACAAAAGATTTATAAGTACTTTATTTTTGAGAGTTCCTCCATTTATTAACAAAAAACATTACCTACGCAATAGTACCTATATAGATTAGAAATAAACAATATATCGATAATTTAGAAATTTCTTATCAAGCAATCGTAATACGAAAGTTTCTAATAAGGAATTACATAAGAAGTGCGTCACAAAGTGATTAGGTAAGTAGGTTTTTTTTGTTATATTACATAACCTGTCAATCAATAGGTGATAGTGTACAGTAAATTATGGACATACATACAGAATCACGGACTATATATCCTTACTTCCTTACTTTAAGGGTGACTTTCCACTTGGCTGTGCTATTAGCGGGTCCGCCCGCTTCGACCAATAGAATCGCTTCATTTCCTCAGCTTCACCCGGCTCAGCTCAAGTTGACAAGAAAATAAGCGATCCAATTGTATCCAATGGTCGTTCAGGCTGAATTTTATTAATGTGTTTGTTAGTTTGACTGAGAATCACGCAAAAACGTCGGAATATAAATACTTAAATGAAATTCGGTATTTGATAGGGATAACATATAGGTACGCTACTTTGAAACTTTAAAATGTACGAGGCCGCAGGTTTTTGTTAATATTTCCTTATAATATCACTATAGGTACATAGATTACGATGTCCGTATACATATTACATACCTACGACAGTAGTAAGCCAACGGACCAGTCAGTACCTACGTAGGCGTATTGTTTTCTTATATTTACGCGAATACTACACATTGAAATAAAACTATTTTTACGGATTATATCGCGTTCATTTTTACTTTTTATGCTCCCGACGTTTCGGTTACTTTACAGCAACCGTGGTCACGGGGGGACTGAGGTGTTAGACGTCCTGATGTCATAGTTAAAAAACTGGGTACCCTCAAAATTTAGTTGGTGTTTGCGGTCCGATCCACGCAGAAAGTGCTCACTGTGTCTCGAGGTCTTGCAATGGTGCGCTTGGTTTTGGATTTAATTATATTATACGTCGGGAACATAAAAAGTAAAAATAAACGCGATATAATCCGTAAAAATAGTTTTATTTCACTACGTAGGCGTGTTAGTACGGCCACAGGAAAAAAGATAATCTTATCGCACAGCCACTGTTTAAACAAATAAATTCGCTTGACATGACTGCAAAAGTCCTCAATCCATTAGGTAAGAACGAATTACAACCAAACTTTTTTAAACAAAACATTACTGTCCCGCTCATATTTAATAATCAAAACAAGGACAGCAACACATTTGGTTTGAGTAAACAAAGTGTGTTTCCGTTCATTAGCACTAATGCCGCCATAACTTGACTATAACTGAGACCCTCCCAGCATCCCTTTCACCAAACAACTTTGAACTTTAATCACACAAACATAATGTTTATTGTCGCACGAACGATAAATACAACTGATTGCATGATGTATGTATGTAAATACAGCATAGTTTGTGAGTCACACCGAAATATTCCGAGCAGCGAGATCAAGGCTTCAGAAGGGAGGCTATTGGCCTATCAATATGTTAAATCACAGTCTATCGAGTGATAATAAGCTCTATTCCTTCGTTGGCAAGGTTGTGAATCGACGAGTGTTATGTATCCTTTGTGGCCAGTCTTGTGTTTTTATGTCGAAAAGCTCTTATAGTAACAACACTACTGATAGTGAATAATGGTGATACCCAAACTCATACCCAATATATTAAATGCAAGGGAATCTATTTCATATGGATTGACAATCGATACGATAGATTATAAAATACGTACGCATTATTTTTATTAAATATCTACCTACAGTTGCAAATAAACAATATATCTTTAATAGAATTTCGATAAATTTAAAATTTAGAATCGGTCGCAAGCTGACCTCACTAATTTTACTGAGAGCAATTTTTATTTTATAATCATGTAATAATTATGGTTATATTATGTCTATATAGGAGCCTAAAAATATTTCCTAATACATACCTATAGGTACATATTAACAATGATTCGGTATAACTTATTCTCGTCACAGAGTTATCTAGTCAGTTATTATGCAAGATGTGTATATTATGATCAGTTCATTCGATACTATCAATGGTATTAAAAACCACTCGCTTAAGGTGTAAATTAGGTTAACAAGTAAGCACGAAACTCCGGCCGTATACGTCAGATTATATTTATGCCATCGACTTACATTATTACTTCTAAACGTATGATCTTTTCACTGTTCATGGATCACTCATACCACAGTATACAAGCCAGCATTCAAATGCTTGAACTTCTATACTTATAACAAAACAAACCTAAGCAAAATACCTAACAAGAATATCATTCGACTCCATTATTACGACCAAAAGCTCTTACACTAAACGACGAAAGGGAACATAATTCAAACGTCGCACTCAATCCTTTGTGTCCGATCCCGGCTAATGCGAAAAGCACTGCAGATAATAATATGTTTTATTAAATCCGCACACAGCCGCGGCGTCACTGCTTTTTGCACTTTTTGCGCACCCGCAGAAGGTCAACTCATTCGTACACAGACGGACAAAGAATCTAGCTTACACAACTCGTGTTTGTAACACAAGTCGCATCTGTTTTCTCTCCAGCCAGATAACATAACAGAGAAATCCTTTGTTTGTAGCCCGAGATAATACAATCAAGAATTCCGACATCGCTATGGAATTCGATATCGATAATCGCAATCGGAGGATTATAATCGGAAACTTTGGGGGTACATGACAAACACATGCACAACAGTGGTCGGCGTTATCGGCGCGTCTTTAACGACACCAGGCCGCACAACCGCGGGTGAAGTTTCGAAATATCCGCGCATCTTATGCACACCCGGGCCTGATGTGGGTCAACCGCGACGTTATCTCAGGCGTCGGCCGCCGGATAAACAAAGAATGCGGCAACTCGAGGAAAACCCGAGGTGAACGCGCCACGAAATTCTCGGCAAAAAAAATTAATAAACTGCACCAAAAACAAACACAAAACCACCTCATCCGTCGAACCGTCAACACGATCGCCGGCCGATGGTATGGGACGCGAGGTCATCGCTTCCATTCTAGCCGCAAGTTTCACGTAACTGACACTAAAACGCGTAAACACGACGGCCGGCGGCGCAAGTCGGCACAACGGAACAACGTTCGCTGCAATCGCGCCGAGATTTCGAAATGCGAAATTGTCACCGGTGCGGCTGCGCGCGCGCACTCGATATTATCCGTCGCGCATAGATGGCGCGTGGAGGCGCGCGAAAAACACGCGTGCGCTCGCCGGTTTTCACAATACCACTGCTGTTTACTAAGAGCGCGGCCGCCGCGGCCAGTCAATTAGCCATCGCGACCTCCGCGGTTGTCGGCGGTGGAGACGACAATAATCGCCGCCGGCGCAGAACACCCGCCGCGAACAATGAACCAGATGAGGCAAACTTTACATAACTTAGCTCAATCCTCAAGTCATAACATACCATGCAGTTGTTCACAACGCGAATGCGATAAGTTATTGGACGAGGCCTGTGATCATATCGGGTGCGGACCGGATCGTAATTTTTATGATGAGCACAAATTGGCGCGGGCGTGGGAGTGACGTCACGGGAGTGGTGCGCTCGCGCATCGGCGGACATTGCCCGACTTACATTAATAAGTTGGCATGTTTACGAGACAGTCACCGTTATTTATTTTCTTATGAACGCGACACAGATACATAAATGTAGTTAAAACCAAAAATAGTAAAAAATACTCTTTAGAATCTTGAGTCACGTCGTGCCTCCACCAAGACAAGTTACAAGGCCCTGTCTTTAAGCTACTTTAAATAGGCTTTTCAGAATTAAAGATTTGATTTTCACCCAGACCTACTAAATTTAATTTTTACTAAGTGCCATTTAATTTAAAAGGACACCTATCCCAACCCTTCACTTCACAATATTTTCATGACTGGTGTCAAACGTTGGTGAAAATAAAAAAACAAAGTTGACACTGTGATATGTACATAAAGTGTTAAGAGGTCTGAATTCATTAAATTTAGGAATCCTTGATGAATAGGCATTTAACAACAGTATCAAAAGCACCGCTCTTGTTTCAATCGACACAATGTTTGTCGGCACACATTATCCCACGAAGCGATTTAACTAACGGTTTAATTCATCTGCCTGACATCTGCCTAAACGAGATGGGAGACAGTACTAGATACATCTGCGTGGACCAATTACTCCCACTTCTTCCGAGTAATAAACATGGCTTCTATCATAAAGCTGTCCCGACTGTAAAACCATGTTTATTGGATGAATTAGTGGAATTAATATTGGCCAGATTGGGGACAAACGTTGACCTGGATTTGGAATAGACTTTCGATTTTAATTTCTAGCAAATATGGTTGCTTTTTGACTAAGCATGTTATGATATTTTTGTTCTATGCTGTATTTTTTTCTCCTATATTTACGCGAATACTACACATTGAAATAAAACTATTTTTCGGATATTATCGCGTTTATTAACTTTATGTTAATAAACGCGATAAAATCCGAAAAATAGTTTTATTTCAATGTATTTTTTTCTGTTAAAGCACTAAATGAAGTATCGTGGCAATTCTCTGTGGGTGTTTCTTTAGTATAGTTGTATGCTACACAAGTTTGCCGCACCTCCCACAGGAATTCACAGAAAAAAAAACAATAGGGTAACCAACTCTTATAAAATATTTTGTTGGATAATCAACGATAGTGTGATGGTTTTTAATCAGTTTCACTGATGGCAGAAAACTGGCGTATAAAAGCCAAGTCCACACTTATATGTCTGAGCACCGTATTAATTATATGTAGCGATAAGGTAGGCAAGTACGATTAAATATAAACATACATTAATAACAATGAGGCCACCTGCGGGTTTCTTGTTTTCCATATTATAAAGTCGTATCTTCATACATAAAAATCCGGTGTGGATGTGTTTGTAATTGTTATCCTCCTAAACGGCTTGAATGATTTTGATGTTTTTTTATATATATATTTTATATAGCTATGTATATTTCATCCCGGTAGATGGAGCTGTTTACGACATCCAGAAAATACTTAACATACAACTTAAATACTTATCACTTAGTCACAATAACACCGGCGAAATACTTAATAAACCGGACGGGCCTATTTTTAAAGAAATAAGAAAATACTCCAAATTACCGTGCTCATTACGTTAGTTGTCAATTATAACTATAGTACTATCGCTGTCTCGCTCAATCGGACGTTGAAAAGGATGGCAATACACTTAGTTTAGTGAAGTTTAATTTGTATATCAACAGATTCAACAGCAATTTGTGACGGATTGGTTGTTTTGGAGTGTAATTATGTGTGTGTCCTGAGCAAATTGTTAGTTCTTTGGGTGATGGATTGGGATGCCAGGTATAATTTACCATGCCAACGAGAAACGATATCAAATTAGTAGATTATTTTTTTAAGTAAATTTGTAGAAGTCACATTTCATTTCATTCATGGTTATTATGAGCTCTAAAGCAGTAACAACAAGCATAGCCGATTGGTTAAGCACGCGTCTTGACACAAGGTCCTTGGTTCAAACCCCGACTAGCACACCCGCGTTTATTCCGAAATATATGAACGAATCATAATTTAAATATGATGCTTGCGGTGAAGGTAAACATAGTTAGGAAACCTGCATGTCTTAGGAAAATCTAACTAATTATCGAAATACATTTTAAATATGATAACAGCGCGGTGAATGGCCTGAATCTCCGACGAATTGAGGGGTGGCCCGTTCCCAGGAGTGGGGCGTTAAAAATAGTTTAATTTGTATATAATTAATTATTATCTGAACAATATATTTAAAAAAATAAAATAAAAAATATAAACTGACTTAAAAAAACCTGGATGCACTGAAAACTATAAATTACCTAGGGACCTTGTTAAATCTTTATTTTGGAGTCTGTGCCAATTCTAGTTGGGTGCAGGTAGAACACCCCCTTTTTTGGAAGTCGGTTAAAATATTGACTATTTGTCAACAAGAGCGGCGTCGTATCAAGATATACACTCCACCGCTAAAGTATTCCATTCCACTATGATACGGAACTATGAATTTAATATAGAGGTAGCTTGAAAGTTTGTAGGTGGGATAGCGCAAAATTACGACGGTATACATTAATTAGAGAGGAAGTTTAGCCATCTCACCGCGGTCCTGCGGCGGCGGCCCACCTGGTTCTGTGCGGAACCCTATTTCGTTACCTTCGGAAGGGTTAGACGCGATAAACCTTTAAGAAGTGAGTTGTTTTTTATGTTTTCTGGATTACAAGTCAAGGTCGGGTACATTTATACAATTAAGGCTATAGTATTCCCGTTATAATGGTCGAAAATCGACCATAATTCATTTAAATTTTAATTTTAAACATCATTAAAGTGTTATTGTCAAAGACTATCTGATACTGGAACGCAGAATAAACCATGGAAGTCCCGCCCCCCAAAAACTGTCACCGTTTGTCAGTCAGACAGTCAAGTCGGTGTGGAGGTTACAAATGTGTGTGTGTCTATTCATGGTAGTGTGAGTAATGTTTTATTTATTGATTTTAATGTATCTCTAAGTATTATAATATAAAAACGTTAGCAACTCCTTCTCTATATAAACTATAAGTGTGCCAAATTTTATACTCCTCCGTTCTCGCAATTTTCGTATTATGCGGTTGAAAGTTTTTGCTTCACGTATTAATATATAGATATCAGTGTTAATTTAAATGGTATTAGGTATAGTAGGTTGATGCATCTGTGGTAATAGAAACGTTGAATTAACAACCTAGCTAGAAGCATTCCTAAAGGTTTGGGCTGAGATTGTCAGTAGCATTTAAAAGCTGCATCTGCGGTCGGTCAGAATAAACTGTTATCAGAGACACGACAGAGACGTCGACCGCTTGGCGCAGTGGTTCGAGCGTAGGCCGCTCGGCTCACTGCACATGGTGATTGCGGGTTCGATTCCCGCCGGGGCAAATTTCGGAAATTACCTTTACGTAATTTACCCAGGTCTGGGTGTCACCGGGATCGCCCCCAGTCCATTGTACGGTACCCATAGTACAAGCGTTACTTAGTTGGTGTGTTCGTCGGCGATATTTATTTATTACACACTAGCTGAGCCCGCGACATCGCCCGCGTGGGATTTAACTTAACAAAAAAAGCCCGCTCCCGCGTTCTGAGCCCGCGCGACAGGACCCATTTTTTATTTTGTATTTCTAAAATTAAAGTAGCTTATGTTACTCCCTATAACATCAGCTATCTGCCAGTGAAAGTCCCGTCAAAATCGGTCCAGCCGTTTCGGAGATTACCCGGAACAAACACACAGATAGACGGACAAAAAAATTTTAAATCGCGTTTTTGCTATAGGTGTCGTATGCATTTAGTAAAAAGGTGTTATTTTGATATTACCAACAGACACTCCAATTTTATTTATTTGTATAGATTTGCCCCATCGTAGGACGAAGTAACTTCAATGTCTACGGCAGTAAAGCCAAGCTGAGCCAAGTGTGTGTAGTCAGCTGGAGCTCATACAAGCGCCAGCTCGACCAGGGTATCACCTCTATTATAGCTGCGTTTGGTACGATTCCCCTACCTCTATCTCACTCCCCTTCACGTCGACATCGTGCGAACAACGGTATTGGTATTACAAGCATCTATAGGCTACGGTAACTGCTTAACATCTGGCAAGTTGAAGTTGTACGTTTGTTTGGTGACTGTTACATATAATTGAAGAAAGCCAAATCAGGAGAGCTGAGTGTAGTTACTAATTAGTGTGTGTGTGTGATAAGTGTGTGTACTCTGAAATGCGTAAATGAAATGTTTTGTCGTGTGATCACGTAGGAAACCTAATCTAGACACTCCCAAGTAGAAAAAAACTTGACGCACATGTTATAACATGAAAAATAATTAATAATTCAGCCCTTTTGACTTCCCAATCCTGGGCACGGGCCTCCCCTCACTACGAGTGGTATTCAGGCCATAATCCACCACGCTGGACCAGTGCGGGTTGACGGATTTCACATATCTTTCGAAAATTGTTTAGATTTTGTAAGACATGCAGGTTTCCTAACGATGTTTTCCTTCACCGTAAGCAAGTGATAATCACATAGAAATTATGATTCGCACATAGATTTCGAAAAACCCAATGTTGCGAGCCGGGGTTTGACCCCAAGAACTTGTGCACGCAAAACGTGTGCTTAACCAACCGGCTATCATTGCAACGTGAACAAAAGCCCAAAGAGCCAGCAACTTACATTGTCGAAATATCAATTAACACGCGTTCGCAGCTCGTATTAAACGAATGGCGGTTAGCAAACAACGGCGATCCCGTCCGTGGGCGGGCCACGTATTCAATTAACAGAATAGGATTCTGAATTGTCGCTCATAACGTTCACAAAGTTAATTAAAATATTCCTAATTGCGCAGACACAGCCGACGGCCGAGAGTGCCGCGTCGGGCGCCAAAATTCCCCGCAATGTTTGTACTTTATTAGGACAAGTTTCTCCGCCCCTGTTTGCATACAAGTTTGGGCCGTTGCCGGTTTTATTTGCACACGGTTTGGAGTATGCCAAGTTACACGGACGCCCCTAAATCCTCGCGGGACGGAACGTGCATCCCTGGGCGACATTTCAACCCCGGGAACGCTCGTTCGTTGTTCTCAATCATGTAGAACTTAGTTTTGTTAGGATTTGTATTAATAATCAAGGTTGAAGAGTATGTAGGAATGTTTAATTTATATTTATTGCTGTATTTGTGTGAATTAATAATCTGAAAATCTACATAGTTTATTATAAATTAATTTTACCTCGTATAAAGTGACACACAAAATATTACTCGCAGAATAAAATGCGACAGACAGCGCAAAAGTGGACTAAGTCACAATTTAAGCATTATTTAGTTTTTTTTGTTAAATTATGGGCACAGTAGTATTTTCATATTAATATTATAGAGTAACGCCGTTTCTAATATTGGTTATGGGAATCAAATTATTTAAATGTTAAACTAAAACAATTATAATAATTTAGCCAGTAATGTCATTGAATATTACAAATTGCATTTGCAAAATTACTTTTGTGCAATGCTATACGAAATCAATTACCAAAGCCAGAAAAAATATCAGTTTCTCTCTCCCTGCCTTGGATGTAACCCATTCAACATACAAATAGAACTGTCGAGAAACAGAAAACAATGACAAAGCTATCGCATTTCCAACTCCGCGCCGAACGTGGCTGGACACGTCCGATCGCTCCGACGGTCGGCAAAAAAATGAGAAATATCGCCCGCCGTAGTAACACCAATCTGAATATGGAAATGGCCGCCGCCGCCCCGGTTCGCAATGCGGGGCTGATAAGGACTTTATAGCTGAAGTACACCCGGACGGGCAAACATTGTATATGTGCAAAATGTACTCAGATAAGTGAATTGTGCACTGAATCCTCATTGGGCACAATTCGGCAGATAACGCGTCCGGTATATTTCAACTGAAAACCTGAAATTTCCACGTTCGCTCGGACAGTTGATAAATGATTATTTATTTATGAATAAATAATTCATTTATGGTAAACGTGAAACGAGGACCGAAGTTTGTGTTGTCTTCGAGTTTCCGCTGTCTGTGAAATTATACTTTTGGGGAGTTTTAAGGATATTATGTTAAGCGGGTTTCTGTTATTTAGACTAATGACTGGCGCAACAGATATTTCTGACAGAAAAATACCTACAACTGGACTCAAATATCACAAATAGAAAATCAAATCCATTGTACGGTACTCATAGTACAAGCGTTTCTTAGTTTGGGTCCATACAGTTGGTATGTTGGTCTGGCTATATTTATTTAAATACCTACCTACCCGCGATTATTTTATGTTTACTTATTTAAAAATAGGTATGTACATTAACTATCTAAATAAATTTGAAGGTTTCACAGAGATATTATAATACAGGAGAAACTGTCAAAACATGAAATAAATTTGGTGGGGATAACTTTTATCTGAAGATTGTGAATAAGACTGGTGTTGTATGATGTTGACTGGTAAAACATTATAACCATTTGGTATCGCCTCTCGTGTGGCGTGGTACAAATCAAATGAGTAAGTATAAAAAGTGATTCTCTAACTCGCCGCTAGGAGCGCTGTACGAGTGACTCATACAAACTTCGTGTAAGATCGCGGGTACAATAAAACGCGTGCACTTGACACACAGTACCTCACCAAAAGCAGGGCATCTTTTATAGAACTATATCACACCAGGGGCCCAATTCTATAAACCGCTAGCATCTCGATCAAACAGTTTTGGCGGCTGTCAAAAGTGACTTAATCAGATACATCAGTTTTGACATATTGCGAATTGAGTGCGAGGCAATCGAAATGCCAGCAGTTAACAAAGTTGGGCTCCTGGGCAAAGGCCTAGACCTGCGTGGTGGAGTACTGTCAATACTGTGGCGACATCACATCAATGACGCCGACAGAAACGTACAGATGGCGCTGAACGCGGCGCCTCAAAACAATGTACGGATTCTTCATAGAAAAACTGAATCGCGATATTAAGGATCGCAAGCATCGTGACTATAGATATGTCGCAGCCAAATAGCTTAATTCGCCGTTCAATTAACAGCCTAGGCACTTTACTAAACAGCGCCGTTCAACTAACGGCCTAAATTAGGTATATTCAGCCGTATCGTCTATTACAACATTTAATAAACTGGCTGGCTAATGCTTAGGCAACTGGTTGACATTTAAGTACTACAAAACTTTTTCAAAATACTACCCAAGCAGAACGACCTGGATGGATTTAGGTTAGGGTAATTTTTTTATGACCCCACAGAAACCCCACCCGGCAAATAGATTGGGTGGAACTAAAAAAATTCGTAAAAAAACCTAAGTACCTAATAAAATTATTCCATCAAAGTTGTTTTTTTCCGACGCCATATTGACCAAAGAGAATATAGAATATAGAGATATTGATAGTTTAGTGAGTTTCGACGCTAGGTGGCAGAAAGTAGAACTAAATTGAAATGAACAGGCTAGGCAGGTAATTAAACGGCTAGGCAAGTAGTTAAACGTCATCGATCCAACTCATTTGCATAGCTGTTTGATCAAATGGCTGAATATCATTCAGGCCACTAGTTCAGAACGGCGCTGTTTAGTAAAGTGCCTAGGCTGTTAATTGAACGGCGAATTATGCTAGTTGGCTGCGACATATACAAGACGACGAGAATAACCAGAGGGGCATGACACCCGCCTGCCTGGAAGATCATCCCTATTCCGCCAAAATAACTTCCTTTAACGGAATATGGAAAACCGATTAAACCAATCCAAATGAATGTTCTTAAATAGTAAACTGACCGTGAACAGTGAGCTCGGAGTCCCGGTTGAGCTCGTACAGCCGCAGCGCCTCGTCCAGCTCCAGCTGCGTGGAGATGGTGCACGGGTCGCCCTCCTCGTCCACCCATTTCACTGTGAACACCTGCCAATCGACAATATACACATTGTGAAATAAACCCTTTATTATATAGATGACCGCTTGGCGCAGTGGTTGGAGCGTAGGCCGCTCGGCTCACTACACCGGGTGGTTGCGGGTTCGATTCCCGTCAGGGTAAATGTCAGAAATGGCCTTTTCGTAATTTTCCCAGGTCTGGGTGTCACTGGGATCATCCCCAGTCTATTATATGGTACCCATAGTACCAGCGTTGCTTAGTTTGGGACCATACAGTTGGTGTGTTCGTCTGGCAATATTTATTATTATTGTTTTGTATACCCTGTTTATTGTCCGACTACGGCAAAGCAATAAAGACAGGCTATGTTTTTAGCAATCTATGTATGTAATATTAATAAATCAACCTTAAATCTGAGAGTGATCTTAAATAAGCTTTTGACAAGTCATTTTGTACTAGTATCTCATTTCAAGATCGCTCTCAGACTTGAGATCAATTTATGAATATGGCCCTAAGGGCATTTTTGTGTTTCACTGTAGCACCTGAACTTCACATCCGATTTTGATGAATGTAGTGTCATTTGATTCATTATTATAGTTCGAGTGACATAGGCTACATTATAAATAAATATCGCCAGACTGACACACCAACTGCATGGTCCCAAACTTAGCAACGCTTATACTATGGGTACCGTACAATGGACTGCGGGCGATCCCAGTGACAACCAAACCTGGGCAAATAACGAAAACGCCATTTCCGAAATTTACCGCGGCGCGAATCATACTCGCAACCACCATTTCAGGTCGTAACTTTTTTTGCCGTCATTTCGAGTGGGATGTGACAAACCGCTCGAAATTACGGCAAAAAAATACGACCGCTTGGCTTTGTTGTTTTGGCATATTCCTTTCATTAGTGAAAGGAACAACAACAACTTGTATTCAAATGTATATGTAAGTATTTTCATTATGTCCACCCATCTATTTGTTCCATCTAATCTCGGAAACAACTGGACTGATTGTGACGGGACCCTCACTGGCTGATAGCAGATGTTATGAGGAGTAACTAGGCTATTTTTATTTGATTGAAGTACCATGCGGGAGGAGCCACTAAGCAACAGCTAATTTATACTACAAACACACCTGATCAGGTGCAAAGCGGCATATAGCCACCATCTCCTGCATGAACTCCTCGAAGTTGATGTTATGGTTGATGTATGTGATCATCACATCCCCGCTGTACACCGTCTTCACTCTCACATCGTTGGCATGGTTATCCTGGTTCACCAGTTGGGTCGGCATCATGACACAGTGACCAATAGCCTGGTGTGAGGAGATATATGCCTGAAATGACATGAACAGAAAATTAAACATTTAAATTTTATTATGATAATCCCATCAAATAAAACAGGTTGATGGTGGAAAGGAAAAACAAATGAAATGCCAAATTGGTCGAAAATGAGTTTTATATACAGTTGGATAGGGTTTGTATTCTCTATCAATGTGTATATAAAACAAATTTTCAACAAAATTGGTGTTTCATTTGTTTTTCCTTTCCACCTTCGGGGTCCAATCAAGCTGTAAATTTGTGGACACCTCCCAATAGGAAAGGAAGAGAGGTAAGCCCATTAGTAGTAGTTCTTTTAGTATGTCCAGCTGAACTAACTTACTCACTTTATTTTACCACTTCTATTGCAAAAATAGTATACTAATAATGAGTCCTTTCAATGTCCCACTCCTGGGAACAGGCCTCCACTTAATGTGGGGGGAGCTAGACCCTGGGAGGAATACACAACTCACATTTGGGATTGTGTTGCTCAATGGACAACCAAAACTTTGGACACAAGTTATCAAAAAGTAACAATTTGAATACAATACATTATGAGCTGTGACTAAATACCCATGCCCATACTAAATAACAAAACATCATAATTCTATTTATATTATCATAAATCTATCAAGTAGTTAATGCAGTGAAGGTGAATTTACGACAAACAACTACTATTACAAACTATTGTACGGTTTCTGGAGGCCATAACTTGGTCATAACCTAGTATAAATAGGATTACCTTATATGCAACATCAGTGGTCCTAAACACGTTAACAACAATGCATAATTATTGCTTTGCTAAGCTCACTTCCCGTTTAGGCTGTTATAAAAGGCGGTATAATAAAATAACTCTGATAACATTCCCATAACATGAATCATTTGAATAAGTATAATTAAGTAAACAATGCATACCTTTAGGGGATCTCAATGCCAAAACAGGGATATCTCTTGAATGCAGGCACTAAAATAAATCACAATCCCATTGATAAATGTGTTAATTTATTTATAACACTGCAATTATCGCGATAAACAACACAACTTTGACACACAACATTGCATTCCCAAACTGACATTTAACAGGAAATAGTAGGAACTGTTTTAAATTCCATTGAATTTGCTATCTCTTTCTTGCCCTAAGAATATTCACACAAGTGAAAGAAGCAAACATACCGGCGTCTCCCACGTCAGGTAATAATACTAATGTCTATGGGCAATATATAGAAAATAAAGTAGGGACGTACCAGCTGCTTCCGCTCTGAAACAACTTATGGTTACAATTTTTCATACTTGAAACCGCTTGATACAAAGATTGGACATGCATTAAAACATTCACATGATAATCTAAATAAGTTATTTGGGGACACACACAGAAAAGTTATATTGAAAATAAAGTAACCAGGGAAGTTATATGGAAGTTATTCTTAGTAGTAGAGCTATCGAGAATACTTTCATTTCGTTCTTAAATCAATAAGTTTTATCGTTTCTGGCACGCGTAGATTGATAGACAGTTGCGGTTTCCGAACGTGAAATATCGCTGTCAAATTACGTCAAGTTATCAATTTGGGCTGGGATTACCTATTTTATTTTGTAAAATTACGATTTTCAGAATAAAAACAAGCCCATTTTATTCCGTATAGTTCATTGAAATTGAGTAGATTGAAATTAATCATGGTAAGTTATCTTTTAGTTTATAATGAACGACAAGTTTCTGTACATTGTTATTTGTTGTGATGACTAATACACCGAAATTAACGGAATTCAATGTAAATTTGATGTGTGTTATCGCGATTACAGACTGACCAACAAATGGACTGTGCGCTGGACCTGATGAGGAGGCTGCCTCCGCAGCAGATCGAGAAGAATCTCACAGATTTGATAGACCTGGTGCCGAGTATGTGCGACGACTTGCTGTCGTCTGTGGATCAGCCATTGAAGATTGCTCAGGATCGTAGTACGGGGAAAGACTACCTCCTATGCGACTACAATCGCGATGGGGACTCTTACAGGTCTCCGTGGTCAAATACATACGATCCTCCTCTCGAAGACGGTTCAATGCCATCAGAAAGATTGAGAAAGTTGGAAATCGATGCGAACCACGCGTTCGATCAGTACAGAGAAATGTACTTCGAAGGTGGTGTGAGCTCCGTGTATTTGTGGGACATGGATCATGGGTTTGCTGGTTGGTACATTCATTAATTTATTTTAGTTAGGTTAGTGCTACTACCCAGTGGGAATGGCCCCAGATTGTGTTCCAAATGTCGTAGGTTCAAATCCTGGTAGCAGAACGTGCACACAAGGACTTTTCTCTCTTAAATATTGATGTTGACATACCACATTCTCAAAACATTTGCGGTTGAAGCGGTAAACAACTAGATGGAGGACTGTTAATGGAATTCACAACTGAGAGCTTCGTGGTTCAGAGAGTAACTTATGCTATTAGTCTCAACTACCACATTTATTAAACCATGTTGAAGGACTTCTGGCTGCCTGTAAACTCCAACACCAGAACTTAACAAGATAAAAAAAAATGTTATCTATGAAGTTCCTCACTATTTTAAATTGAATAATATTTATTTGTACAGAATTAAGATAACATTCCATTCAGACCTTATTTGTCTAAATTGGTTGCATGATTCATTCTTGAAATATTACTTACTTATACATTTTCTGAAATTTAGCTCAGGATAAAGTTATCACCATGCATAGCTTGACCAAATACCATCCAGTTCCTTCATATGTTTGAACAATTGCAGGTGTAATACTGATAAAGAAAGCCGGCGATGGATCCCAAAAGATCAAAGGATGCTGGGACTCTATTCATGTGGTAGAAGTGATTGAAAAAAGCTCTGGCCGCAATGCTCACTACAAGCTCACGTCCACCGCTATGCTCTGGCTACAAACGAACAAGGAGAGCAGTGGCACCATGAACCTTGGAGGCAGTCTCACAAGACAGGTAAGGGCTTATACTGAGTCTGAGTCTGTACTTAGTATTATAAAATACCCAGTTGTACGACTTCTAATTCTGCCATCCAATCACTAAAAACTTGACAGGTTTGCACGCAGTTATGCACATAAAGAAACAATTTTTGCCCATATAAAGGCAGATCTCTAAACACCAATAAAATCAATCAATCAATTTGTTTTTTTTTAAACACATTTGTTTTTGGGGTAACGTTTTATAAATATGTACTGGATTGAATGTTCTAGACCAGTAAATTCCTTTATTTTTATTGTTTATTTCAGGCAGAGCAAGATTCAGCCGTGAGTGACGTGACGCCACACATCGTGAATATCGGCCGCATGGTGGAGGACATGGAGAACAAGATCAGAAACACGCTCAACGATATTTACTTTGGTATATCCTTGATTTTGTGTAAACAACATTGGTAGCCATTTACCCATTTGAAACGGCGTCAGTATTATACTTAAAATTTTTTCAATAGAACATCCAGTGGGTGGATTTTCTATTGGAAAAGTCGTATGCTACTTGCGTTTCCCTATGGAGACTGCACTGGAAATAACTAACCTCAAAATAATTACGAAAAAGATGCGGGGTGGGAGCCGAGGCTACGCGATCGTGATTGGTCGAGAGCGGCGGTAACGCACTGTGATTGGCATATCGAAAACAATTATGAATTGTGATTAGTTGATTGCGAATCTCGTACACCTTATTAAGCGTATATGTTGCTCAAACTCAAAATATTGGTCCTAGACTGCGTAATTTGAAGGTTGGTTGGTACATAGGGGCAAATGTGTTTCATGAACAGTCCTTAAGATACCCTTTAACTTATATGGTTTGTATTACAGGTCAAAAGGACGATGGGTATAATAGTGAGCGGTAGTCGGGGTAGGGGACGTCCTAAAAAGACGTGGATGAACTGCGTGGAAGAGGGTATGAGCGAAAAGGGAGTGAGTGCAGAGATGACGGATGATAGGCTTGAATGGAAGAAGAGAACGTGCTGCGCCGACCCCACCTAGTGTGGGATAAGGGCAAGATGATGATGATGATGGTTTGTATTACAGGTAAAACGAAAGACATAGTGAACGGTCTGAGGTCGGTGGTGCCGGCGGAGGTGGTGCGGCGCAAGGCGGCGCTACAACACGACTTAGCGCAGGCGCTGCAACGCCGACACGTGGCGCGCGACGACTGAGCCGCCGCGCCGCACTGCATGCCGTGAGTATGAGGACCAAATTTTTGAATATTTTGTTCACGTCCGCTTGGCGCAGCGGTTCGTACGCTCGGGTGACTGCACCGAGTGATTGTGGGTTCGATTCCCCCGGCGCATATTTCGGAAATTACTTCTTCGCAATTTGTCAAGGTCTGGGCGACACTGGGATATCGTCCCCAGTCAATTTTACGGTACCCATAGTACAAGCTTTGATCAGTTTGGGACCAGGTAGTTGGGGTGTCAGTCTGGCGATATGTACGAGTACTTATCTTGTCTTATAAACTTGTTGCCGGCAGAATCCGATCCGATTAAATCCGAATCGAAGTATACCCCTACTACTGACAAGACATCGCCCTAATTGGCATGGCTCGTATGAATGTTTCGTACCAATTCCATACAAATTTGAGAGTGTATGAACAGATATGTTTACAGTTCGAACCAGCCATGTCAATTAGGACGATGCCCGATCTTATGGTTACAATGTCCACAATAGAAAATCAGCGATGTATTGTGTAGGTCTAAGTTCCATTTGAAGGGTTAAGACATCAATCTTGTGTTGAAATAATAAATTTATTTTCTCCTTCCAGATGAGGTGGAGATATTGGGTAAATTGTGTTAAGTATGGAAGAGAACTCTAAAGTTATATTACGAAATTGTGGAAATGAAACTTATGAAAGATAATTGAAGAATATACTTATATTTGTCATTTATTAGTTTATAAAATAGCGTATTGAGATTAGTGTAAATCAATGCAACCGGCGTGGTGCTTTGAACAAAATAGTCCTTATATACTGTGTCTTAGGAATGTATGTAAAAAAACTAACATGGAATGTAATGCAATTAATTGTGAAAAGGTATCTCATTGTGTAGTAAAGTCCACGAAAATAGCACGCAATATTTTCCAAGGTTACATTTATTGAGACATTTCATATTAATTCAAACTTAAGCACACAAAGGTTTCGACAAAAGGAGGTTAAGTGGTGAGTAGTCGGTTTCAATATTGTGTGGTTGCGTCAGTTGTGTGTCAGTACAAAATATTGTGGATCTATCTTTGTGGGACTCACGATTTGAAATTACATTCGCCCAACTATCATCCATCTCATTTACAGTTGCATTTTTATTGCTTAGTATTTTTTTTTATTGTAGTTTATAAAAAGTGTATTTTTAACATAAGGTACTACTATTAAAAGTAAGTAATGCAGTCTACCTACATTATTATTATGAATGTTTAGCCGTAACACTGGCAAGCCAATTGTTAATGTTGCAATTTATTTCACATTAAAATAACAATAGTTTTAATTGGCCTCTCTAAATAAAGATTATATTTATCCGCATACCTGTTGAAATTGCTTGAAAGAGTTCCTGAGATGTATAAGTGAAATTTGCCCTAACAATCACGGTAAATCGTTACAAAAGGCGTAACCTAATAATAGTCGCGTAAATTGGGTATTTTGTACGTCATTATACTAGGTGAAACAAAAAGGGTATACTTTTTTCAAAACTTAACTTTGTAATTCTAAAACTATCAGCTATGGAGTAAACTTGAAAAACAAAAGGTGTTATAGGAATACAGCTGTTGACATATTTCACGAGTCACAAAACCTTTAGTACTTCAACTGTCCCACAAAGCCCATAGTTATAGATTTACAAAGTAAAGTTGCAAAAAAATTAGTATACCCTTTTTGTTGCACCTTGTACAGTAGAATATTTGTCAAAAATGGCTTGGCTTTCCAGCTAGGTGGTATTCTGTAGGTAGTGTATCTAGACAATAACAGATCTAAGGCAAACAACAAATAATGCCTTTGACTGAAGTGAGTCCTCAATCAAACAAACATCCAGCGAGCCAAGGGATTGTAGTCTTTGCAGCGAGCGTTTGCCCGCGACTTCGCTGGCGTATATTCAGTATGTTGATAACAGCGCCACCTACCGCGTTCAACTAACAATAGCTAGCTATAGCTTCGATAGAACCAAGAAGTATAACACATAAAATTCTTGGTTACACCGTAAGGCCAAAGAAAAACTTGTGCTGTCGGGAGACCACCGTCAGAGACGAAATTTTGGTATTGCATAAATTTTTAAACTTTGTTTATATAATGATAAAAATAATACAATTCATTTGAAGAACACACTTACGCCATCTATGGTTTTTTACCCAACTACGGCGAAAAAAAAGGAGGGTTATGATTTCGACCAGTATGTATGAAGGTTCACCTGTTCCCTCGTAACTTCTAACTAAACTACTTATCATAATTTGACAAATGAATCGTCGGAAGCGTCTTGAATATCCGCTGGTTAAAGTTGTGACGTTACATTAAAAATTCAACTTCGCGCCATCTTTCCATAGTGCATTCTGCGTGCCAGTTTCAAATCGTCTTTGACAATTAAACCTTAATGACGTTTAAATTAAAATTTAAATGAATTCTGTTCGCCCATTTTATCTTACTGTAAGCCCCATAAAGAAACTTCAAACATAACTGAGAAGCTCGAAAGGGCTTTATACACAGGGCTTGAAATTAAAGTTAAAAAATGAGGTTCATCATCATAACTTTTAACTCTATGGTTCGACCAGGGAAGTTCTTGTTGAAGCATAGATTAAATCTGTGCTTCAAATTACAAGTAGGGATGGGCAAGTGAAAAAAATATATCGATATTTATCGTATCGATATTTTTAAACAGTATCGATAATTATCGAGTGTGACTTATCGATATATCGTCAGTTTTCGCATGATTATTCAAACTTCGTAAAAAAGAATAGACGAAAATAGTATTTTTTATTAATTCTCGAGCCAAAACAATTTAATCAAAACAGTACATCAGATATGGACATTAGGAGCACCCTCTGTTTGATGTACTCGCCTGTCAAACGGCTTCTATTGTCGGGTACTGTCAGATTTTTTTTTGTAATTGATTTGATGAAAAAAAATCTGAATTTATACAAATTCGATACTCTAAAATAAATATCGTCACTATATATCGTTAATTGTATGGAAAAATATCGAAATTTTAATATATCGATATTTTTTTCCATGCCTACTTGTAATAGTAAGATTTGAAATATCTTTGGGAAGTTCAAGGAAGTTGTTTTGACTTTGGTTTTCTTTGCGTTTTCCATTAAATGAAAAGGGAAATGGGTGTTGGTTTAAAATGAACTCAGAGCAAGTGATTATAGATGATGATAATGACTCGGTATGTCGTTGATTCACTATGTTTATTAAATGTAAAATGCGTCGACTACTTACACCATTGAAGTGTCATCGTTTTCAAATAATCCATGGTTTTACTACTTACAGATAGATACTGTTGTAATACTAGACGAGGATACAGTAACTAATAGTCAAAATAAACCTAGTCGAGTTAAATACGAAGAAAAATCAAGGCGAAGTGAGACCAGTCAAGATGTCACGGAAATTGACATATGCAATAGAAAGGATAATGGGAAATCTAGGGAATCGTTCTCCAACATTATCCGAGAGACTGTTGATATTCTAAACGGTGGTGATACAATAAATTTGGACAAAGAAATATCACGAAGTGAAACCAGCAACAATACATCTGAAGATTCATTTGTCAACCTGCTCCGGAATAATAGACTGATTTCTAAATTAGTAAAAAAATGCTTAAATTTGGAAAACTCTGAAGGCATGACGAGAATAATCAACAAGACTTTGTTACCTATGTATAGAGACACAGACAGCAGCTTCAAGGCCTCTGCCCATTTAAGGAGGGTGCTTAAAACCACATTGAAGCAATTGGAATTAGACCCAAGTCACAAGTTCTCACACATCAAATCACTGTGTGATATGTTAAAATTAAAGAATTATAGGAAAAAGGTACCCTTTTTGACACTTTCCACTGATTTGAAGAAAAGAGAGGAACAAGAATGTCCAGGTTTGTTAAAATTAACTCACAATAATAAGAAATCTGGCAAATATAAGACATTCATTATCAAGCTGGTTCTTTTTCATTTTAATGTTAATTCTGTATGAAGCTTGTCTATGACCAGGATCTCAAAACTCGAACTTGTTTTTATGAATGTAAGCCAATAAAGCATTTATGAATAGTCAGAATCTACCACTGGTTCGGAATGCTGCTTCCACTGAGAAGATCCGGCAAGAAACTGAATGGTTACCCTTTTCAATGAATAAATGGTGTACATTCTGAGGAACAGCATCAGAATGTAAATAGGCTACACCATTGTCACTAAATAAGTAAATAGTAAGCTAATCTTACTCAGGTTTTAGTATTTAAATTAGAAAACTAGTTTAGAGGCCTAACTAATATATTTGGCTAATAAATATTTTATGTTTCAGAAAACGATAACACTTCTCACATATTTAAAGGGAATAATGTTACCCAAAGAAATGAAATACAGACTGATGTTACCAATTTAGTTAATTCACAGAAAGACATAATAAATTTAGATAATAATGAAGAAGACAATGATGTAATAATTTTAGATGGACCCGAAGTTGTAGGAAGTGAAACTCCAAGAAGTGATAACTCCAATAAAGAAAATAATGTATTGACATATGAAGTTGACCCAGGAAGGTTTTCTGCAATAGAGTTAGACAAAGAAATACCAAACACTAGTACACATAATGAAAAAAACAATCTTCTACTGCCACACAGACACGAAGATGTCAATGATGAAAGCACTGTTTGGAGAAAAGTGCAAGAGATTGAAACAAAGATTGCCCATTATAAGTCTATAATTGCAAAACTGGAAGAAATGGAAGTCCTTGACTATTCTTGTACGTCACCATATGTACAATGTGATGGGTGGGTTCAGAGCATTCCTTATTATTAATAGATTTCAACAAAGGAGGTTTTCTTTTCCTCCATAGGTTAGACTGCATGAGCACAAGTTTTTTTTTAAACTACTCTACTAAATTGAATGATTATTTTATAAATTACTATTCAAGAGTCGTTAAATTTCAATCATGGCCAGATGGCCATGATTGATATATACAATCATGGAGATCCATATTTTTCAAATTTTAGGATTTTATGATATTTAAAGAGTAGTGCATGGAATATGCCTGTAGGTTGAAATATGTCCATATCCACGCGGGTATGGAAATATTTTAATTTGTAGGCATATTTTATGTGCCTACAAATAGATTACAATCTTCTAAAATATCATGGAATCCTGAACAAGGAAAAATATGGAGTTGGCCATGTTTGAAATTTAACGACTCATATAATACTCATAGAAAGGTTTTTGTAAATTAAAAGTATTAATTTAAAAGAAATAAATTTACCGGATTTGGTGCATAGTCTTCAATATTTCTACTGACATCTTACATTGGCCAACACTTCACTCAAGTATTTGATTTTGGCTATTATTTATTTATCTAACTCCCTGGAACAAGTGTTTTGCTACAAAATCTCAGCAGCATCAGTAAGTGTGAACTGAGGATACCCTAGAAATTCCTATCAGTTTTTCAGTAACCCACAAATGACAGTGTTTTTATCAACCATAATAAAATTATTTTTTCTTATTAATAGGTGTTGTTTGGATTATTTTTTGTTCTTACTTGATTTTAGTCCGTAATAATCTTTTAAAATATGCTGATTTATAATGAACTCTTTTTACAGATATAAGGCTAAAATAGTGAGCTTGTATAAAGAAATATGCAGACTTACTGGTGAGCAGTCCGTGAAGCGGCGCGAGGTACGATTGCGGGTGACTTTAGGACATTCGCCGGGCCCCGTCAAAAGGTTGGAAGAGTTCCTGAACTGGAACATCGATAGCACAGGCACGCCGCCCTTCCCGGATTTCCATGACGTACTCAATTGTGTCCAAAGGGCCAACACTGAAGATAGTTTAGGGTGGACCAAAGCACAAGTTATGAAAGAAGGTGCGTACCTACATTTATTTCATATTACCATTCTCTATCCATATCCAATTCTGATAAATTCTCCGCAAAGTATATATTTTCTGATTTGCCACATTCATCAAAATAAAGAATAGGTAGTTTTGACGCTTTAAGTCGGATTCACATGATGCAGTTATTGCCGGCTTTTTTATAGTCCCCATATTTCCATGGAATTTATCCATCTTGGAATACATCAGCAACATCTTAATTTTTGTAATCGCATTGCTCGATGTGAATTCAAAGATTAGAATCATACTTTAGTATTTCTATTAATATATACTTTTGTCTCTAAAATTCTATTATTATATATTTTAGGTATCTCAATAAATAAAAATAAAATAAATATGTACACGGCTTCAAATTTGCAGCATCATCATTATTCACGCAATGTGGGCACGCGCTCCGTAAGCGGCGTCAGCAGCGCGAGTGGCGGGACCTCCTGAGCTTGGTGAAGGAAGAACTGCCTGACGCAGACCCAGCCGATGAAAACCCGCAATTGTCAGCCAGGCTAGAGGAGAATAAGAGGATTGCGCAGGCGAAAGAACATCAAGTATTCGAAAGGTGATCTTGCTACCCTAATATAATAGCCCTTGGCTGTTTGATTTAAAAAATATAGGGAACCAAATTAATATGCTTAAGATTACAGTAGCATCAATAAAATACGCGACTCTTACGCCACTATGCGAATACAATGTGATAGTCATAGATCAACTGGAATAGGTAAAGATGACATCAGGGTCTGTTTTCTTTACGGTATTTTGCCTTCGGGTTCTTGCGATATATTTGTGTACATCAACATGCCTCAAACATGTCCTGTACGTTTTAAAACTCTTGATCGCCATTTCAGATATTTTTTGCACCATTGTCTGTTGGTCGTACGAGCTATGTGCTATGTGACATCCTTATATATAAAAACTAGCTGTGCCCACCGACTTCGTCCGCGTAGTATTTATCTTACCAAAAAATTCGGGATTATCGGGATAAAAAGTATCCTATGTGTTATCCCCGTTATAAACTGTGTTCCAAATTTAGTTTTTGCGTGAAAGAGTAACAAACATACATCTACACTCACAAGCTTTCGCATTTATAATATTAAGTAGGATAGATTTTCAATGCTAACAATTTAAACATTATTTTGTCATTCAGGTTCGCGCAGATGGAAAATCAACCAAGAGTGTCGTCACCATTAAACCCCCGTTTGGGTAATATAGATATTATACAAGATGCTGATACCAGTGACAGTGAAACTGAACACAATGAGAGTGCTAGAAATGGTGTCAACAATTGTCACAGTTTTTTAACTAATGTGGATAAAGATACTAAAATTAACATAGACCAAGAAGTAAACATGTCTTCTAACACTAATATTGGCACAAACATGGATATTCATTCACTACCAACAGATGTTGGTAGTGAATTACCAGTTCAAATCAAACAAGAGCCAGTAGATATACAAAGCAAGTTAGATGGATTAGGGAATGACTATACAGTGACAGTTTTTGATATTGAAGATCCATTTCTAGTCATCGAAATATCATCAGACAGTTCCTATTCAGACGATGATAATGTATAACAGAGCTTGGTATAGAAGACGATTTAATTAAGTTCGTTAAAGGGGCAACGCCCTTTCCATTGTTAACTTGCATTACTGTGATTGTACTCCAATGAATAGCATATCTTTGTAAATATTGTACAAGTTCAGTGTCACCAACCGCCTTTCTGTTATCTATGCATGTTGTTTTTAATAAACAAGTTATTTATATTTTTATCATGATCCATTATTTTATCGAAATAAATAAAATGGGGTCTAAAACTACGAAATACAAATTCTACAAAAAAATTAAAGGGTGTCATGAATTACAAGACACGATGCTTCGTTTTGTACAGATTTAATTCGAGAGACTGTTAAATAGGTACTTATTACTGCTTTACATTTTATTTATTGGCTGTTGCTGTTAATTCGGTACTGTCTGTTCACCATACAAACATCTAACTGCGTAAAGAGTGGATTAATTAGATATTTTAAACTAGTTTCCATCGGATATATCCAATCTTACGTATATACAGAACTTCACTACATACCGTCACATTAGTTATTCGACATGACCTACGCCCCGATATAAAAAATAATTTTAAGTTTCCTAAATTAAAATCCTCAGATTTCTTGGATCCATACGTTAATTCACCGTCTCTTCTACAAAGGTCTATGACAAGGACCCAGCAGTCGACCCTTCGTACAGCGCAATGTTGTACACCACATGCTACATAGAATTGGCGTAGGGCGTCTCGCACACGCACAATTCAGTTTTAATGGCTCGTCTCACAAAAACCGAGAACTTCTAATGTAAGCAACAGACCATGTGTGCAAGAGAATCAATTCCTAACGATAACTTATGGGTGCACCGTTAACTAATCCTAAACAGTTAAGAGTCAAATTCACATTTAGTCCGCAAACGCTATTCTAAGCTGCGGATATTACATAATATATATCCGTCCTGGAAGGAGTACATCGATTCAAGGTTTTATTGGGGTACAACATCTTATCTTTAAGAATTACAGAAATCTTTTTTTACTAAAGTATTTTATTTTACACCTCCCGATGTCTTTACATATATAACTTAGGTTTTATATAAAATAAAACCTGATTACAAGCTGCTAATTATAAAAACTTTACCAACAATAACGATTACGCAATTTCGACAAAAAAAAAATGTACAGAACTGTTATCCAAACAGCCAAATTTTCCTACAACCTGCGATGTACGAATTTTGAATGCATAAAAAAATATCTCTCCTATAGGGCCTTACCTTACATTCTTACATTAATTTTCGTATATCATATCGTCTTTGACAATCTGATGTTAAAAAGAATATTGACAAGTCCACTAACACACAAGTGAATGGTACCCATCTTGCCCTTGCAGGCAACACTTGCTAGAGTGGCCGCCGCGACGGGTGCTACAATAAAACACGGAATTTAGGCAACCTTAAGCCACTTGATAATGTGTAACGTCTCATGTGTTCAAATCAGCAAACAAAGAGAGCAAGGAAAGGCCGAGATGCGCACAATTATAAAAAAAAAACAACTATTCCGTCTACAAAATGCATCGTCAGTCTTGCCTGAAGATATTACTTCCCAGGAGACATTTTCAAGTCAGTCTTAATTGATTTTAGCACGTCAATGTTGAAACAATACGACCAGCATGGTGAACACCATGGAATGCACACCACAAGTGTCGATAATAGGTGTTATTTGAACAGATGGCAAGTGTTACCCATGAACGGACGCTCGCCGGTGGCCGCCGCTACGGGGCCGCCACGACGGCAGCGGACGACGCCGAACGGCACGTCCAAATAGAGGACTAATCAATCACACACCACATTCAAGATTTTTTATTTATTTCTATTTTTTTGTGTATTTTTTTCACGATTTTTTAATACGGTATTAATTTAATTTAGCATTAAAATATGGTAATAACTTCAAGTTTGATTCGATATCTGTGGGCAATTACATCGCATCGATGTTGATCAACAAACTGTCGGCGGCTCGCGGAGCGCAACGCAACGTAAACGTTGAGTAGACGTTGTAAGCGAAAGAGAACAAACAAAACAAAAACAAACATGAAGTTCCGGCCGGCCGGCCGCGCCGCCGCCGCCGCCGCGCGCTCCCCGAGAGACATCACTATTACGCTTAAGTATAAATAAATTAATGCACAAATTCCCTGTGCGGGTTATTATTTCATAACATCGGTATTATACGCGAGCGATAACCGCGCACTCTCAGAAGCTCCAATGCTAGTCGGCCGACGATTCCTTGCACTGGGAACCCAGTGGCGTTCACTCGATAATTCCACGAGAAGTTCGTGTGTCGAGTGAGTTTGAGCGACGAGTTCACAGTGTAAGGGCTAGAGACCGGTGCTACCAAAACAAACGCTATCTTCTTATTCTCTAGATTCATATCCTTAATACAATATGACTGCATTCTACATCGTACGAGTGCTTGTATTAATCGCTGGCGAGTCGCGGCGGCCCATCAGGCCGTGTACATAATAGCGTGAACAGTTCCGCGGCTGACGTGCAGCCGTGGGATGCCGCGGGGAGTGAGCGTCGGCGGGCGGGCGACGCGCCGCACCACAATATTTTATGTTAAATTATAGATAGTATTATGTTTTACATTTATGTAAGAGTTGTTGATTGTAAAAAAATTATATGTTAAATCCCTATAAATGCTGAGTTGGTTTATTTGTCCAGAGCTGTGTTTGCCTTGACTGCGATTACACACTCTTCACCGCATGACTTGAGAACAGTGCACTGAAACAAATAATAAATTGCATTAACCACTGGTTATATGTACAAAAACGAATATAAATACCAAAGGGTGGATATTCCTAGTAGGACATACCTAGTAAAAAATACTAATGTGTTATAAGCAGATATTAAGGTAAATTATAACAGCTAAAAAAGGATTAAGATAAATTTTCCTGATTAACAAATCATTAAAGATTAAAATAGTAACATGGTTTACAAATACGAGATAAGGCACGGAAATAATCCTATTTAATCTAAGAATTTCGTAGATTTCGTTGTGTTATTTATCTCGAATAAAAAGCAACTGTTATCATGACACATTTGATATACTTGAGTAATTGTCAGATGGATGACCATGTTGTATGAAAGGCAAAGCTCGATATTTGTCGGCTGACACGTGCGATCAATAATATCTAGTGTCATTGGATTTGAAGATAGATTGGCACGTTTAAGGAGGCTATGTTAGGGATGGGTTCTTAAATTATAACATCTATACTATACTTAGGGGAACATGTAAAGGCTAAAAGTCCTATTCTCATTTCAGATCGCTATCCACACTAGTTGCGTCACGTTGTTCCATATGAATATTGGTTATCAGTAAAATCATTGATTGAGAAAAATACTTGAGAAGCTTGTACTCCAAACCCCTTGTCCATATGACCGGCGATAGACAACCAGCCCAGGTATAAGGCGGAGATATAATCTACGAGTTGATTTAGCACCAACGCACTAACGGAGTGTGTCGGAGACTCTATACTCGACAAAACTATTAAACTTGAATTATACTAAGTCTGAACAGCACCAGTCTACGTGTCGTGTAGAGGAAACGCCTCCAAACAGCGCCTTCTATTATACAGGAAAGTTTACCAGGGGAGTATTTTAAATAATTCCATTTAATATCGGAAACTTTTAAATGTCTGTATTTTAACCATCTTTAAAGTTATTTTAAGATTATAAATGCACTGTTATCAATTTTAAAACATATTCCTTCCACCAACATTCAAATTACTTCTGAATAAATGTAATATGACAAAAATACAGACGTTTTATGTTTTTTCGATATTAATTCGGATGGTTTAAATTAACCCTCCAGATGTGTCCAGAACACGCGTGTTGCGGAAGATCACTCATGTGACGGGTCGATCAAATGAAAACGGCCATAGGTTCCATACATCAATGAGCCAGAAATGCGGCAGCGAGATTGGCTTCTAACATCATCATTGACATAACGACTACGACGAGTAACCATTGAGTTTCATGCCGGATCTTCTCAGTGGAAGCAGCATTCCGAACCGGTGGTAGATTCTGACTATTTATAAATGCTTTGTTGGCTTACATGAATAAAAACAATTTTGAGTTTGACCTCGCTGATATCAGTGTCACCCCAGCGTCTCCCCCAAGTTATAATTGCGTATACAAGTTAGTTTACTCACCAACAGTTCCTTGCCGCTGTCAAAGTCCGAACGAAGTTGGGTTCCGAGGTCACCGTCTGGTATCTTGAGGTCCTCGCGCAGGTCGCCGTTGTCAGCCATCAGGGTCAGGTAGCCGTCGTCGGATATGTCGGTCAGCTGGTA
The DNA here is from genome assembly GCA_918843915.1 of Notodonta ziczac. Lineage (NCBI taxonomy): Eukaryota > Metazoa > Arthropoda > Insecta > Lepidoptera > Notodontidae > Notodonta > Notodonta ziczac. The sequence continues at coordinate 2,225,108 of OU974053.1, forward strand.
GTCCTCGCGCTTCACGTGCGGGACGTCCATGTTGTGGGTGGATGGGCAAATATCTTCGTATCTGGGTTAAAATAAGAAAAAATAAATTATACACCAGTTTGGAAGATTTTAGGAGGTTGAATTTCTACATGAGTACTATTGTATATGTATATGGAAGTATAATAACGCGCATTTTATAATAAATAAATAAGTACAGTACTTTGTTCCCGGCTAATCTCCGAAAAAGCTGGGCCTATTATGACGAGACTTTCACTGGTAGATAGCTGATGTTACCACGCGGGCGGGGCCGCAGGCGACAGCTAGTACTTAATAAATACGATATAGCGACGTCCTTCATTGTATATTTCAACCTTCAGCCAAGGGGTCAGACATTTAAAATTAAATTCTCATAACCTGGTAATAATTTAACATACATTTTCATCTCAGAGACGCATCATCTTAGAATCTGACGAATCCTGTCGATTTTAATCTCAAGTATAAGACGAAGGCATATAATTGAAGTAATATAATTGAAAGAATATAATTGAAGTATATATAGCATGATACAAGGTAGCCTTGATAAAATCAATATAAAACGGTTAAGTTACGAAAATAATACTGGACTGTGGGTGGACAGACAGGTGTAAGGATTGGAGGTGTAAGTAATATAATTGAAGGAATATAATTGAAGTATATATAGCATGATACAAGGTAGCCTTGATAAAATCAATATAAAACGGTTAAGTTACGAAAATAATACTGGACTGTGGGTGGACAGACAGGTGTAACGATTGGAGGTGTAACTATTTTAAGAAAATACTTTTCTTTGTTCATGTCCCTCCAATTTGCTGTACATTTCTTTATAAAGGTATTAATTAGTAGATAATAACCGGATATATTATATTAATGTATAAAAACTTCTCGGAATATGGAGACAGGATATCCCACAATAATAATTCGCCGAAAATATCAGGTTTCCACTGGGCGAGACCTATGTTACGCAAAACTATACTGTCTCTAAGATAGTGGTTATACATTGTTAACAAGACAAGATCCAAGAAGTTTTGACTATCTAGGAATCGAACCCAGTTATTCGCGTTCGGTAAGACGCACTTACAATCACAGGACTAGACAAGGCAAAAAATACTAGTTTTGTAACAAAACCAAGTAGTCTGACAAAGACAGCTACACCAATAATAGCTTCCAGTGTCCTTTTCTTAACATAGGTCCTGATATCAGGTATTGGAAAAGTACTTGTACCCCTGGACGGTGATCTCAAAGCACAGTCGTACATTGAAACGCATAGTCGGGCCTGGTGGACACTGTCCGAGTACCCTCAGCACGACCACGGTATGGCACCGGGGTCGCGACTCTATGGGCTCGGGCTGCGTTATGCAGCCATTAGGACATTGGAAACACATAACTGTGACTGATAAGCAGTGATAGCCGATTGGTTTTTCGAAATCTATGTGCGCATCATAATTTCTATATTATGAATATCACTTGCCTACGGTGAAGGTAACATCGTGAGGAAACCTGCATGTCTTTGAAAATCTAACCAATTTTCGATTTACATGTGTAATCCGCCAACTGGGCCAGCGTGGCAGATTACGGCCCGATTCTCCCTAGTAGTAAGGAGAGGCCCGTGCCCAGGAGTGGGACATCAAAAGGGCTTAATTATTTTTATATTATAACTGTGACTGAACGTGTCAGAGAGGTGTGTGTGAACCTTCATAATAAAATGTAAGAGTTCGACACAATGTGCTAAGTTTTATAAAACTTATCGCGGTTATGGGTCGATAAGGCACGTTCTCGACGTGCCTTTTGGGTGATTAAAGTTAATGTAAGTAATTACAAATTGTTGCTAAGGAAATTTCACATTTGATTTTTGAGTTAAATTAAAGTTATTTATTAAGCAAAATTTGCAAAATAATCAATAACTAATATCTATAATTTATGTTTTATATGAAAATGACAAAACTTGATGTAAAATAGTAAGTGATGGCAGGTTCACCAATCAGCCACGCTTTGGATTCCGCACTAGGAATGACATTCATTAAAGCAATACCCAAAAAAGTTGCAAGGCGAGAGCTGAGCCAACGCATTGCAATTGATCTATGGGAATAATGGTTTGTGATTGGTCGATCGTAAATCTTATACACCTATGGGCGTATGGGTTTCGGAAACTTTTTTCCTAAGGTAAGTCCAAAGGTTGGTTGGTTGGTCTGTGGTAGGTATACTCACTTCTTTCCATTGAATATATCAATGCCGACCATGTGGACCTTAGCGTGACCGTGCTTTCCGGTTTTTGAAGTAGACATCTCGACGATTTTGCAAGGGCGGCCCTTCAGCATGACGAATCCGTTCTTGCGGAGGGCCGAGCATTGCATGGGGAAGGTGGCGGAGGCACCAGAGTCCCCGGTCTCGAAGTGTGTGTCCTCAATGTCAGCCATTGTGGTGGTTGCCGGGTTTTATACGGTCAAGAAGTGATCTGTGGGATAAGAAAAATAGTGTATTAGTGTCAAGAAGTTGAAGTTTACTAACAATATAATAGCTTTCTAGGTATATCAATATTATAGAATTTAGTATTATATTCCGCAGCAAAAAAAAAAAACATGGAATCAACCCACATGCACTGCTGCAGACCAAAACCAACCCTTGTTTTAGTGTTTTTAGGTTGGTTTCAGCTTGCAGAAGTGTGTGTGGATTGGTTCCATTTTGCAGAACAAGGTCCAATTGTACCTCGTAAACAGACGCTATTCGCATAGCTCTCCCTTGTAAAGAATAACCCATTCACGCAGAATCATCCACATTAGGTATGTCCTGACATCAGGTATTGGAAAGGTGCTTGTACCCCTGGACGGTGATCTCAAAGCACAGTCGTACATTGAGACGCATAGTCGGGCCTGGTGGACACTGTCCGAGTACCCTCAGCACGACCACGGTATGGCACCGGGGTCGCGACTCTATGGGCTCGGGCTGCGGTATCCAGTCATGAGATAATAAATAAATAAATTAGGACATTGAAAACACATTGTGACTAAACGTGTCAGAGGGGTGTGTGTGAGCCATGTGCCTTCATAATAAACTGTAAGAGTTCGACACATTGTGCTAAGTTTAAAATTTTTCGCGGTTATGGGTGGTATGAGCCTTGAAGCATTACTGTTAAACATGATTCACACTTTAAACAAGTGACGAAAAAAATTAGTGCGCGGGTCACCGACCTCGATGTCAACGCACCTAATTTGGGTGGAAAGTGAAAAGCACGTGGTTTGTTTTTGGTGCTGTAATTCTGTTGCACTTGGACTTTCTTTTAATTTAGACTTCAACAAATCATGATAAGGGCAGCATTAAATAAATGAGTATTTCATTTCGCCAGACTGACACGCCAACTGTATGGTCCCAATCTAAGCAACGATTGTAGTGCCCCAGTGACACCTGTAGCAGCATATTGGCTGTCTTGAGGACGTCACTGCCAAAATTATTGATAGGTTGTTATCACAGAAGACTGATAATGTTGGTTTTGGCAACATAGAAGTTATATAAAGTCTAGTAGTTTTTAAAAGAGAAAAAAGGTAATTTTCGATTTATTCGATAAACAAGAAGACCACCGACATTGGATATATATTTTTTTGCAGACACGTTTTACAGCTTGCCACAAGACTACACTATCTCTTGTTATTGAAATATGCAAATAACAAGGTCAAGTAGTTGTTCATAAATAAATAGATAATGTACTTAAATACAATGAAAGTCGCACCTTTTTGATCAAAACTACGAAAATTATTAACTGCTTGCTCCAATCCATATAAATTTACAATCATTGTTAAAACAATCAATTCTACATTGCCTTCATACTTACTTCTCTATCAACCTACATAAATCCAAAGTGCCTACCATTCAAGTTATATATAAACGTTGAAACAGAAAGGGTTTACTATTTTTTTCAAAACTTAACTTTGAATTCTAAGACTATCAGCTTTGAAGGAAACTTGAAAAACAAAAGGTATTATAGGAATACAGTTGTTGACATATTTCACAAGTCTATAAAACCTTTAGTACTTCAACTGTCCCACAAAGCTGATAGTTTGAGATTTACAAAGTTAAGTTGTGAAAAAATTGTATACCCTTTTTGTTTCACCTAGTATTGCTGCTGCCTAGGCATTTCTTCACCTAAGTGAAAACAGTTTGGCTCACCGCTTAAATAATGAACAATACACTTTCAAGTGGCAGATGAATAAAAAAAAAACACTTTCAAGTGTTGGATTTCCCTTGAGGCCGCCTAGGCCCAGGCCTAGGGCAACTAGATAGTAGGCGTGGCTAATTGTGGAAAAAAAAATATTGTCAATTACATTTCTTACTTCTTGACAACCTAACTTCTGAATCATTTTTTTTAAATTTGGAATTTGAACCAATCTTAGATCGAACCACCCGACCACCAACAATCTACAAAATATTAAATCAATTGAAGTTAAAATAGTTGATAGAAGAGACTAACAATACAGAACTATAGTGTTAATGCAAAAAAGTTTAACACATGATAAACCATAGCTATGAAAATTTTAACTAGAAAAAAATTAAAAAAATCTGGTTTATTTACACGGCTAAGGATTTACAACAACACTATGGTATGGTTACCCACAATAGATTGCCTTGTCTGAAATAGCTTTACCCTAAAGAGATTTGACCTACAACTCACTACTAAACTCAACAATGAATGTCAGTCACTACTATGCGATTCAAATAAGAATAGGAATGTCAATAACCTGTATCTGTCAAATGTCACTTGAAAAGTATGGTTTGCAAAAAAAATATTTGCATACCAATAATAATAGTCTTACATCAAATATACATAAAAAGGTTAAATTAGTAGTAAATTGTCTTAATATAATATTTAATTATTTAAAGTCATAATTCGTTTTATAAAACCATACCATAACCTTTTTTATTTTTGGCACATAGGCCAATAAAAAAGCAGAAATGCAGTCATGGCTAACAGAAAAAAATATTGAATATGCCGATTGCTTCACAAAAGCAAAACTTTTTCAATTAATAAAAAGGAACAAACCTCTTTTTTCACTCATCACTTGCAAATCAATTTTATTTAAAAAAATATCTTGTTTTGCTCACCCTACCTAACTGGTTAGAATTGACAGCCATGACGTCACAATATGGCGCAAAGTCGATCCTATTCTTATTTGAATGGCATAGTATATTCTTTATACGAAAATTATAGTTCACTCAACTCTGGTTCCCTTAAGAACAACGAGACATGGCCGTATATTAAATGCAAAAACTAATTATTTAATTCCATGTGACATATGAGTTGTTGCTGTATTTTTTTTTCTAGCACAGCTTGTCAAAATAAGCTATGTTCCAAACTTGAGCATGCAATCAAGTATTTACATACAGCTCGGCAAAGTGGGCATGTTAGTCACTGGTAACTAAAAAAATTTAAAGACCAAATTCAAGCTTATTTTCCATAAAATAAGGATAAGAATGGTTCACTGAACATATTGTTCTGTGATGTGCTTTCTATCCTAAAAAAACATAAAATCATCCAGAAATCAACATATTGACATACAAGATCGAGTCGACATATCTTAATTTTCTGAATATCTCAGGTGACTAAAACAAAATTAGAAAGGTACATATAATGGTATCTTTGAGAATGATATCTATTCAAGCTAGTTGCAGGACCTATAGAAATGGTGATGTGGACATAAGGGTGATTTTGTGAGGTCATGTGGTACCTATCTATACCACATTGACAACAAATGCCTACATTTGGCACAAGATTATAAGAAATATATAGGAACACAGGTCACTATGGAGAGAACAAAGAATGATAAAACAGATTGACTTTAGTACAAGTGACAAGTCTGCAGCAAATAACTGCAAAATGTAATGACTCATGCTAATTCACAGGTAACATTCATTAATAATTCATCATCTCCATAAAATTCGACTTTACACAACCTATAAGTATGTCTTACAATTCAATAACAACATTTACAGCAAAGGGTACACTACTGTTGCAATACGCGTATAGTATAGCTAATTTTCACCAAGAACTAACCCCACCTACTCCTGTTCAAGGATACCTTTTTGGGGGGTGCTCTGTCCCGTCACTCACCATAAGGAACAACATCATCAATATTGAAAGAATATAATTATGAAAGGAAAGTTAGTGAATGTATCAAGCCTGACACGAGGTGATGACGACACGGCTTCGACGATGTGGTGCCCGAACATGTGGTTGGCAAAAGACATCTTGACCATGTATTTCTGTACATCAAGCACTACAAATAAATATAAGCACAAACCGTTCAATCACCTACACACGATACAAATCACGTAGAAAACTCAACAGAATGATGAACTTGATCTTTATTCCGTATTCAGAGATAACGAAAAAAAAATAGCGATTTGACAAACGTGCCGGCGCCGCGGCACATTCATATTTTTATAATTTACACAAAATCCACACCGCGGTAACGCTGTATATGCACAAAATTATGTTCACCACAGAAAATACTTACGAAAACAATAAATAATACTATTAATAAAGGATTCACGATAAAACTAAGATATTTATCGACACTCACATGTGACCGACGGGTTCTTCAACCGAAAGGTCAGTTTGCGCCTGCGTAGCACCTATAACACTCACTTCCTGCCGCGGGGTTCACGAAATGGCCGAAACGCCGCGGAATGTAGGCGGCAAATATGAATTTTATAATTTGTAACTATGATAAAAGCAATAAATGCAATTCTAATACACATATAGATTTTTCAGTTTGCTAAAATTTATTTAAATAAGAAATTCATGAAATGAATGCTATAATTTACTTAAATAATATTTAAACGACTTGAAATATCACAACTGCTTTACCACCATTACAAAAAGATTGAATGTTGCGATGTATAGATGGCAGCACAAAGCACTGTAAAAGAACAGATACAAAATCTAATTATTGACTATTGATCTCATAGATATAACAAAAAAGTCAGATACTAAACAAGCCACCTTGGAGCCGGGTATGAGATAGCGATATGTTATTATGCACAAACCTCGTAGTTTATAAAACTCAACTTTTGGCATAGCTCGTTTAGTAAAGCTGAAACATTTCACATGTAGATATTTTTTTTTTTTTTTTTTTTTTTTAAGGTTATAAAATCTTTATTAAAGAAACTTAAGTTATTAATAAATGATTACAACCTTACTAATTATTTAAAAAATGTACAAAATTTGGCCCATGCGGTAGCGTACCCAAGATGCTAGCCGCATTCCCTCGCTGGATGGCTAGAGCCACTCGCTGAGCGAGGAAATGCCCAGCCCTTGGGTCGCCGGTTGCGTCGACCAATCTTTTTGATATCTCTTGAACGAGATTATGCGTGCTTGGACCCCATGGACCTAGGGTCTCGACTCCAAACGGTGCGAAAATGTACTCGGAGCCGATAACCCTATACTTGCGGCGTTTCAAATTTTCTGCCCCCTCAGCCGCCGCGCCCGCTCTTTGGCTCGTTCCCAGGAGGTGAGACGGGGCCAGAGTGTCAACGCAAGTCGCGTCCCACACCAAAGCCCGCCCCCTGCTCCAAGGAACGAGAGACATACCGTCCGGCCTCCTACCATCGTCACGTACGATACCTTGCGGCTCTAAAATGGCCGGTACGTTGGCGGTGGCAAGAGAACGTCGGATGATGTCGTTCAGAGCAGCATGGCGGGAGAAGCGGCCAGCACTCTTGGCACAGGAGAGCCCATGGTGTCCAAGCCGGTCGACAGCAGCCCCACATGGGCATGTGTGCGGCGTGCAAACATCAGCGCCGAGTCGCAAACCTAGTGCCACACGGAGTGTATTTGGGTCAAGGTAGTTTCCCGTATTCGCACATGGAAACGCATGTAACCAATAACCGGATTCCTTACGGGAAACTGCCTCGATCCTAGCGAGCTCGGGGCCTGTACTAGTCTCCTTTAACCCCTTCAACGTGACACTGCAACACAAAACATCCCAGCTTTTTTGTATGGTCGGATCAGATGGAGTTAGACCCGGCCAGGCCATCTGCCAAGCTTTTCTGCCCTCATCCACAAAAGAAATATCAACATTAAGCGAGGATCTGGATAGGATTCGCTTAATGAGATTCTCATTTTTGTATGTTGAAGACAGAAAAGCTGGTACACAAATACTTGAAATTTTGCGAATTCCTACTCCTCCGTACCTTATGGGTAGAGATGCTTGGGTCCAAGACTTTTCAGACAGTTTCACATTTATTATGCTCTCAAAAGTTCTTTTGATGAGGTTGTCTATGGTGAGTAAGGAGTTTTGGTACAGCCAAACTGGGGATGCACGGAGGAGATAATTAAATTTGGGAACAAAAAGACAAAATTTTAAAATAAAGAGGGCCGAGTGAGAGTTAATACCTAAAAGTCTATGGGAATGTTCATTGAATTTAGCTAATGATTTTTCGATTGTAGGTTCTATCGCGTCAGGAAATATTGGGGACCCTAGGAGATGAAGAGACTTTTTGTCTACAATTTTGATATTTGAAGCCAAATGGTTAAACTGGTTAATAATATTAATTTTGTTTTGAATGGCCTCAGGTAAAAATAGCTCACACTTGTCAAAATTTAACTCTAGACCTAGGGAATGAAATTTATCAATTATGTTTTTAAGATCTAAAAGAACTTTGTCTGGAGTGTCTCCTAGGGTTCCGTCATCCAAATACCAAACATTCAATTTAGAGCCTAAACTTTGTATAATAGAACTTATTGCCAAACTAAAAATAGCCGGGCCGAGGGGATCACCTTGTTGGCAGCCGACCGCAGAAAGAATTTCATGATTTTTATACATTAATTTAGAAGGTTCCCTGTAACATTGGTTTAAGTAGCCGAAAAATTCTGGAATGTTTTTTTCTATTTCATTCAACAAGGTGACCCTATTTACCGAATTGAAAGCATTTTTGACGTCAATTTTAAGCAGCACCTCGTTGTCCTGGCTAAGGTGCAAAAAGGTGCGAGTGGCATGAACAGCTGCTTCACAGCCACCACTCACACCAAAGCCCAATTGAACCGGAGAAAATTGCTCTCGCAGTTTCGGAACTATTTTTTTGACAGCAATTTTGGAGGCTAAACGCCGGATAGTGGAACCAACAGCGATAGGTCGAATCCCACCATCTTTTTTTGACAAAGCGATAAGGTTGGCTCCATACAAGACTGGCACCACTGCTGGGTTCACTCGTCCGGCCAGCATAAGATTAACTAGTTTAGTTAGAGCAGCGACCAGGTGCCGGCCGGCGTCGCCTACAGAAGTACCGATCAAATCTTTGAAATGCTGTGGTGACAGGCCATCCAAACCCGCCGCCGAGCCAGTCTTGAAGGAAAATATCGCACCAGTTATGTCCTTTTCATTGCATTGATGGCAGGGAGCGGTGGGAACCGCAGCTGGGTCCGCGGATTGAGGTGCTGCCGATTGAGCTGAGGGATGTTTGTCTTGCAGAGCCACGAGGGTTTCTGGCGAGTCCGGAGATAAGACATCACTTGAAAAAAGAATACGTGCAGCACCTTTGAGATCTCCGTCACTCACTTTATCCTCTACCTTCCTGAAGAGATTAAATGGTCTTAATTTAGAATTTGTATGAGAAAGAGAAGGATCGGTACAATTGTTTTTTATTGTTTGTGTTATGGAAGTATGGCTATGTTGAATTTTAGCGTGAAGGGTTGAAAAGGAAAATATAAAGAGGTCCTGCCAGTCTGCAGTTGTATTTGTACCTACACATTTGTTTATTAAATGTGTAAGTCGAGTGGCGACAGAGATTCTAGCTCCACGTGGTATTCTTTTTACAAGTGGAGTGGACTGCTTTAAGGAGCTTAGAAGCAAATGAAGTGATGTGGTGTTGTTGGATGTATTTACAGCTGGGGTGGGGTGAAAAACCGGTTGGATTATTGAGGTATGTTTGTGGATTTTACCGGCATGTATCCTCAAACCTCTGATAGAATTGAATGATTTCGAGCACTGTGAGCATGAATGGCTGAGATTACCTTGGCTCGGACATGGCGTAATGACTACCGGACTCGCCATGCAAGGAGTTTCACGCACACACACACTATGTCTTTTTCCTAGCTTATAAAAACAGTAAACTAATATTAATATAAAAATATAAATGTACAAACACATGACACAAATTTTGACATCTAATTGTCAAGGCTGGCAAGGGTGCAATGTTTATGGATGGCTGTTCCTCATTTGGTTTACTGGCTGCAAAATAACTACTGTTTAATAAAACTAAACTGTTGTTTCAGTTCCAGCTTCGGTATTGGCTTCCCTATGACTGACAATAGATTGTCAAAGTTGATTCCCGTATAGATCTGAAGGGGTACGGGAGAGCCTCCGCCAAGTCAGCTTTTAAAGACAGCCGTATGAGCTTTTTTCAAAGTCAATCAGAGCACTTTTAAATTATCGCATACTTTGCAGTCTTTTTCTGCGGTTTCACTATAATAATGGTATTAATTTAAATTTTTTACATTTTAGTTATGTTGACATTGACAGTCCACTCCATAATTATAATTATTAATTATTATTTTTTTTATTTATATATATAATATATGTAAGCACCAAGCCAAATACGTCTTCCAAATATTACCTAAATAATATGTTTTCATACGTGGCAATTGCTACTGAAAATTACTGCCATTAAATCGCAAAGCATTATATGGTACGGGATTAATCATTCCCATTATTAACCAGTAAATACGATCAATAGATAGTAATAATAATAATTCACTGTGAAAATTCACTCGCTAAACAAAAATGAATGGAAAAGTAATTTTGCGTAATGAAAATTAAATTGAAATCAGCAATGATTTCAATGCCTTATTTAGTGACTCATCCATCAAACACTTTTTATACTTGTTTTAAACAAAATCTTGGAAGAATAATAATTACAATATTCTTAATAATAATTTTACCAGGAAATGTTTTAAAATCAGACTATAAAAAAAATCGAGTTCATTGGGGTCAAACAAATTATAGCAATAGGGGTAACAACAGGCAGGACATTTTTCTACATAGGTTTGACGTGGGAGATGAAATTGTGATTTGGTCGTTACCTTTCTCTGTCTAAGATTGATAGTCTATGGATAAATAAATTATAATTCTTTGACTCCGACCACAATCAGTGGAATTATCAAGAAGCTGATATAAGTAAGGCGTAACATAATCTGGAACACATTTAGATAATAAACATAATAATATAATATTTTACGTGTTCCCAGAAAAATATCTTCTCTATGCCTTGAAAATTTCTGAATTGTGCTTATGACAACTAGATGGCGCTAGTGGTTCTTTTCTGCGCGAAAAATTAAACCTGTAAACCTCGAACCATATTTATACTTATCACTAGCTGTGCCCGCGACTTCGTCCGCGTGGAATTTAAATTAACAAAAATGTAATTCAACATTTGCCAGTCGATGTTTCGTGTTTTATATACTTACTATCGCAAAAGCCCGCTCGCGCGTTCTGAGCCGGCGCGAAAGGCAACATTTGTACTTATTAAAATTTTCAATTACCCAATTATCTACGTAAAGCTAGGACAAATAAAATAATTAAATACCATGCCTATATTATTATTTTGATAGGTTCTTTATTATCTACTAGTAGGTTTAAGAGATAGGCAATTCACTCTATTGATTCACTCGCATTTCAACAATAATTGTGTGAAGTCTTAATTAAGTAGGCGATAATACCTATATAAAGACGTACTTACCTTACCGCGCAAGCATTCAGATCATTCGATTCCTTAGATAGGTCAGTACCCCTACATACAAGATACAAAAAATAGTTACCTGTTTTCCGTTGATATACTGGAAGTATAACCTATTAAGTAGTTTGCCTCATAAGCCCTAACTCTGCTATATTAAAATTAATAGTAAAACATTTGCTCAATAATATTATTATCTTCGTGAATTCTTCTTCGTAAATCTTAGGGCGTGTGCACACCACCTTTTTTTTAACGCGCCCGCGCCGTTGACACGCGTATTAGAAACGCGCGTCTGCGGCGTGCTTTTATCCTACAGAAGTCGAAAGTCTAAAGTCGTCAGGTTGCGTCTGACTCGCGTGCGTATCGCGTATGTATCGCTACAAACGGGCATAGACGGCACGTTTAAAAAACGTGGTGTGCATAGGCCCTTAGACCTCTGGCCGACAACATGACGAACGCTGAGAATTTACGATTTCCGATGGAGATTTCACGAATATACCTAATATTAATAACCAATGGTTTTCGACTGGTTTTAATTTAGCAGACTTGTTGTCTTGTTGATGTGTTAGCGATAGCGATATTTTATATTATTAACTAGCTGTGCCCGCGACTTCGTCCGCGTAGACTTTCATATTTATTCACCTTTTAAACCTTCTCTGGACGTTCACAAATAACTCAAGACCAATATTAGCCAAATCGGTCCAGCCGTTCTCGAGTTTTAGCGAGACTAACGAACAGCAATTCATTTTTATATATATATCGATTACCATTCTGAGAACAAAACAGAATGATATAACAACAAAGACATTGAATTAATAGACCAAATCTAGCGCACCAGTAATGACCCCGCTGTAATAGAGGGAGACAAAATAACAATGGGCATCGCAAGGGTTTAAAAGCTTTCTTCAATAAATCACGAGCGGGCGTCGAGGGGCACAAAAAACCCCGTCATTACAGCTGATGGTTAACAAAAGATAGACACAATTACGCAATTGATGTGGTTATTGCAAAGAGATTATGTGTTTTGCGAAGTCATATTGGATTCTCATTTGTTTTTTTTTTGGATATCATTTTACCGGATGTTGTAGATTCGATAGTCTGCAGTCACACGCATGCCTACGTTCAGTGGCGGATTTACAATTTTTCAAGGTATAGGCTGTAAAGTTTTAACCGCCCTTGCCTCTACGATTGTCATCTCCTAGGATATTTTTACCATCCAAAAATTTCGTTGAAATTGCACGTAAAATAATTTGGGTTCACTTTTGAGCTAATCAAACCTCAATCATGTACGATTAATAAAGGTACAATGACAAGTGAGAGGGGAAAGTCATCGGCAAAATTTGTTTCAGAGTTCTATCTGTAAAACATCAGAAAACCGCCATGCAGAAATCATTTTGATTTCTGAGGTATACAAAAAAAAAATCAGTCCACCAATTTGCCGCCCCAAAAATCTGCCGCCCTAGGCTCCAGCCTACTCAGCCTGCTGGGAAATCCGCCACTGCCTACGTTGTAGCCTACGCTGAGAATCGACCCTAAAGTCCGTCGCACGAAAGAAGTCCCGCAGACGCGGCGCCACAGTCATGCATCGAAATGTTGTTAACCTCCATTGTTTTAGACTCCCCAAAAACTCAATGTTTTATCTCTGTAGGATGAAACCAATTTTATTATTACAGTAATTTATTGAAATTAATATAAATGACAACAGAAAAATATAATAGATTGACGTCGTAGCGAAAGTTAGTTCCACTTATTGCCGGGGGTCTTCTTTCGTGAGACAGACTTTACAACTTAACTAGGGTCATAGGTAACTTACCCTGTGGTCAGGCGTGTGCCCTTTGAGCCTTGTAGGTTCGATTCTCAGCGTAGGTACAATTTCAGATTTTCGGAAATTATTTTGCGTATCCCGATTTCGATTGTCAGCGTTTATTTATTATAATTTTATTTCGTTAAATCTTTGTTATATACTTACATAATTAATAGTAAAGTGCGATGATTAGGTTTTGGATATGAAATTTTGGATCTGCTTACGGAAGAATTGGTAGGTGGGTATATTATTTGATATCGGATATCGATATAAGTAATTATTGTTGAATATCCTATAGTTACGGATGGATCTTTGATAATAATTTTCTTAGACCTTAATTCAATCTTAGCTACAGAATTAAGTATTTGTAATAAGATATCCGAATTATATTAAGTAGGTATAGTATCAATAATTCTTCATAAGATAAGTAAGTACTAAGTAGTAGAGATGCCACGAATATTCGGCTACTATTCGGTATTCGGCCTATTCGGCTACATTTTTTAATATTCGGTATTCGGCCGATTAGCATGCAGTATTTAGCCGAATACCGAATACCAAATTATGGTAAAAAAGCATATATGATTCTAAAATAGATTATTATTTCAATCACAAATGGTTAATTTTCATACATAAAATAATACTTCAGTAGGTATTTAAAATCTATCAAAGGTATGTTATGCTGAATGAAAAAAGTGTTTCAGCATTTAAGATAGCAAACGATTGCGCTTTTCTTCATAAATAATACCGGATTCTGAGAATAGTCTCTCACTAAATACACTACTGCAAGGAGACGATAGATAAATCTTAGCAAATTTTGTCAGAATTGGATACACTTTTGCGTTTGCTGACCACCACTTGTAAGGTTTTTTTTTTACCACCACTTTGCCGAACATTCGGCCGCCGAATATTAGGCGCTTCGGCCAAGTACGTAGTCGAATATTCGGTATTCGGCCAAATCACTATTCATGGCATCTCTACTAAGTAGTGCCCCTTGGGAGTACCTGAGCTACTACCTGATTGATTAGGGCTCGTATTAAAAAATCTGCTTATCTAAAGTCTGAAAGTGATCTTCAGTAGGTACTTGGTAGGTACACTTTTGATTTGTAATTTTGCACTGGTGTCATGACATAAGAATAAAATTTCCAAGATTGCTCTCAGACTTATTATACCTAGGTATACCAAATTCGGGTTCGGAAATAGGTTTTATTTAGTTATTTCACTGTCTCAGTTACCACAGTAGGTTAAACAAATCAGTAGGTATTTTATTTTGGCACAAAATAAATAAGCCTGAAATAAATCATCACAAATCCTATCACGTGCCATTAAGAAAGCACAAAGTGCGAGCGAAACATCTCCACCGGCAGGATGCGTTGCGATAAGACACTGAATATGGATGGGCTCGCGTTTAACTGCTATAAAAGTCGAGTGGCCCAATAAAACCGGCAAAATAAATTCAGTGACTAAATGTAGCGGCGCGGACAATCGGCCGGGACTTGCCACGGCCCATTACGCGCCCCCGGCGATCTCGCCCAAACGCCAATTCAAATGAAATCATTTACCATATTATTTTCATTTGGCAACACTCCTCCCCCGCGCCCCTCTCGCCCGCAAACTCCATTTCGCCGCCTAACTCATGCGCGGCTCGGGCAATTTTTTAAATGTGCCCGCTCAAAATGAATTATGTAGCGTAAGGAAGGCGCTATGGACAAACAAGAAATAAAACGGATGAGCGCGACTCGCGGCCCGCTAGAGAGGGACGGGTAGAGTCGCTCCTCCCCTGCGCCCCCCGCCCCGCGCCCTCCGCCGTTCAAGTTGAAGACGGCCCCGAGAGCTAAGCTCCCGTTTTATTGTCACTTACACCTCGACTAAGATTTGTTTACCACTCAAATCTTAACACTTAGAATCTTCGCCCGACTGTCTCCTGAGACGTAAAGTTCAAAATCGAATGAGCCTTCCCTCATCGGCCGTAACGGTAACTTTGCGCAGGAGTATACAAGACAAGTAAATTTTGAATCAGAGCTCTGATTAAAGAATCAGACGTTGAAACGATTGCTTATAAAGTATTAAGATGCTTATTTCGGGTCGTCCGCGTATATTTGATAATATTATTGTCTTATTGTTTCTTCATAAACATAAGCCGTATAAAGGAGCTTTCGAATCTAAATAGTTATTATGTTATTAGTAAAATGATCACGTTCATGTTCGCATTGAGAAATGGAATTAATTTTGTTTTCTCGTAACGAATATCTCGATAAATAAGTTAATTAGATGTTATACCAATAGCAGTGAAACAGTAGAAACTTCGAGTTTTCGCTCGCAACTCGATTCAGGAAATAGATAGAATAAGTAGTAGGTAGATGGCACAAAGGGATAACCGATCATTTCCCTCGAGATCTCCATAATCATCTAAATAACACCTGATCAGTATTTGAGTAAGTAGAGTCTTTATTGCTTGATTCATACAACATAATAATATTAAAAACCTTGGATAATTAAGCGTTTATTGGATTATCCCTTAGACTCTACAATTGACTTCTTCAGTTTTTTCGGGGCAAAAAGAGGAATTCTTATTGCAGGCAGAATTCACACCGTTGCAGAGTCTCTACCTTTACCTCTACCGGGCTCTAGATCAATCCCTAATTTCTGGAATAAGCCCTTGAAATATATCATATAGGTATGTTGAGCTTTATCTACGTCAATACTTAAGCCCATATTAGTAAATCTATCTCAAGTCTGAGAACGATCTTAAGTACGCTTTTGAAATGTAAAATTATACTCGTATGACAAAAGAATTACATTTCCAAGATGGCTTTCAGACTTGAGATTGATTCATTAATACGGGATTTAGACTGCCTGTTATGATTTAATTTTATTTATTGTCAGCTTTTTAAATTAATTTAATTATATTAATGGATCTTTGTTATCTCAAGTAAAAATAAATTAATAATAATAATGAGAGCGTCGACGTACAAATTACATATAAAAATAAAATATTGTAGAGGTGATCAATGGTAGTCTTTCCTGTAACCGAGCACCAACTGAAACTGGAGTTAGTAAAGGGGTCACGAACGGCATTAGAAGTTAGTTAGCCTCACCGAAGATAACGCAATGACGTCTAATTGGATAGGTTAACTGCGCCAGTCGACGGGGATTATCCAGCTAACTGCTAACTATTGTGATCGCTACGATTTTATTGTGGATGTGTCTTTGGCATCATCTTTTGCTTTTATTCCTCAGTTTTCAATACAATATTACGGGATTATTCAAAATATAGGTATGTTGACGTTGTCTATTCTTCTACGACGCCAAGATCATGACTTGTGTAAATAAGGGTCGTATTAATAATTTGATCTCAAGGCTGAGACCGATCTTGAGCACGATTTTACATGTCATTTTTAACTGTAATGATATAACAATGACATTTCCGAGATCGCTCTCACACTTGAGACAGATTTATTAATTCTGGCCTATATTTGACATGAATAATATTATTACATGAAATCTTTATATTCTTCAACTTTTCAGTGTCACCTTGTTAGCTTCAGTTTTAATTAAGTTTATACACTTTTTATTTTTGTCTTTAAATTATTCTCTAGTGATTCTATTGTTGCTTCAATACAACAGCAATTTCACTAGCGTCAATTTGAGGGTCAGAAAATTTGCGTTTCTTGATTTGAGCTCCTTTTGCGATTATTGACATTGTCCATTGGCCTTCTCTGACTAGGTACCTAGTTAGACATGTACCATCACCTTCTCATTTTAATTTGGAGACTTCATTAACACACTTTGTGGTGAGGATTTTATTACCTTTTGGCTCCAAAAAAAAACGGTTCCAACCTCAATCTTATAAATACAATATTCTTGCTGGAATCAGGAAAGTTGGTTTTAAAAGGTGTTATTGAAAAGCATTTTAAGTACTTTCAAGTGCGCAACTTTATGAAAATTATTTGTGATATGTCATCAATTTCATGTGTCTCGCTATTCACTAGTGAAGCTAATGTCAGAATGATTAAGCAAGATTAAAGCGATTAGAGTCGTCGCGTCCCGCAGTAATATTTACATTCGGTCAGTCACTAATTTCCTCTCGTTCTAAAGCAATCTTTTTCAGCGGCCCGAGCACGCCGCTAAAAGTATTTCCAAACGTATAAATAATTTACGAAACGAGGACATAAAGTTTGCGGAGCGACCCCCGCTCGCATGCAAATCGAGTTGGATGAAAGAAGTGTCCGCGACCGCGGCGCCGTCTCGCTCTGCCGCTAAATATCCGAGCGCGGTAGAGAAGGAGAGGAGACGGATAGTGGATTACGGTTAAAGCGCGAACGAGAGAGAGGCATTCGGTAGTTGCGTTCGGTTAAGTGAATCAGTGCCCGCGCTCGCTATTAAATCAGGGCGCGGGGCGGGGGCGGGGGAGGCGCGCGTGCCAAAATGCTCTTTACAGCGGGTGGGGTTTTATTTGCCGAGGGCGGTTTCAGAGCGATTACTCGCAGTGTATTCGGTCGCGAGTCGCAGCGAGTGCGGCGCCAGTCGACTAGTGCCGCGGTCCGCGTGTGCCCGTGCGTGTATCCGAACGGATGATGCCAGATTCGCGGTGACCGCGCTTTTTCGTACGCGTTGCAAGGCGGGAAAAGTTCCCGCCCACAACGCGGCAAAATATTTTCGGACGCTAATAAGGTAATTCACGTTTGATCAGCGTATGTTTGAAGGTGTTTCATTTAGTTTTCTAACTTTTTATTTAAACTGATCAACGGCTATGGAAATAAGTTCCTGAATTGGAACGGCACTACGTACTTTATTTTAGATACTTAGTGTTCAAACTTTTTAAACAGTTTCAATATAAACGCTCACTGAAAAAAATTACGAAGAAAGTTACTTCAATAAATTTTTGCTACCCTAAACGAATAAATAAGTCTGTGAGAAATATTACTTTTTTGACATTCCTGCTACGCGGATATCATGTTTTTTTTAATTAAAATAAAATGTAAAGTGGAAGTTTTGCCATATCTCTAGATACATCTACAATTACGATACGAAAGCTTACAGTGTCTGCTGACGGTATTACCTCTGATTATTCACTATACCGTAGTACTACGCTCTTTTTATTCATAATGCATCCATTTTTACTTTATTAGCGTCAAAAGTTGTTATTTTTTACATAATTATCTACCACCATCTAATTTAACAAATTATAGAGATCCCCTAGACAGTTAATCAGAATAGAATATATTATATTTTTTATACATTTTAGCAAACTTCTAATACCCTTCTAAAACAATACAAAACAATACCTAAGCCCACTTAGTTCATAACATTATCAATTGGCGTAACTGACGTCACACGAATGCAATTCGTTGGTCTCAATCGTCTGCCGGGTAATACAATAAAGCCCAATAATACAGCGACCAATCAGTTCAATTACTAGCAAATAAGAGAGCCATATTGATATGCAATCGCGGACGGCGCCCGGGGCAATTACAGTGGCGCTATGTCGCCGGCCGCACATGATAGGTAGAGATTCCTCGTGATTGAATCATCATATGACCACTCTACTATTCGGGGTATTAAATTAAATGTCAATTAAATATCACACTACGTCATTATTTTCTCAGACCTGTTTTCGAGCATCGTCTTTTAAATATAGAGATGTAGAGATTAGACTAAAAGTTCATCCCACTAGATGTTTATGAAAATGCTGCAATGTCTTCAAGAATTCTTCACTTCCAATCTAAACTTTACCAAGTGAAAATCATAAACACGAGCTCACTGTTTTCATAAGTAGCGTGCTACGAATGCCTACGAACGCGCTACGAAAATTGCTACGATTTTTTACGGCTACGGTCGCGTCGATGCGATTTGTATTTGTACATTCATTTGTTTTTTATTATTATTAAATTCCAAAATAATTATATAGGTATTTGGCTAATGTTTACACACAGTGTGTGTACCTACTTTGCTTGAACAGTTAGTATGATAAATATATCCCTAATTAAAAGTAAATTATAATCACTTGGAATGGAAAACATTGATAATTTCTTCCCATTTCCATGCAAAGTTACATAAATATACTTAGGTTACCGTGTTAAAGTGCACACAGCGCGGCAACGTGGAACGCTTTTGTGAATAGTTGAGCAGCTCGCAAACTAAGTTCAACATGTATACGTACGTTGATTGTGATCACATAAATACTTTTTGGTACCACAAAATGAATTGTTAACGCCGACTAAACGGCTCAATACTAGTCGGGGGTCACGACACTATGACCGTATGCCCCTTGCGGCCATTAAAAGAATCCTTAAGAAACTGAACAATAATGCAACTTTAACAGAAATTAATTTAAACACAATATACTTACTTAACAAATACATAAATAAATGGAAGAAACATTAATCATTTATTTAAACCCACTTTTGTCCTGAACACTGATTTGTAAAGCCATTGTAAATTGAGTATCATTATCTGTAATATACATAATTGTGACTCATGATGTCACCAAGACAATCAAGATGAAGAAAAACATCGTGAGGGAACGAATGTCTTTCGAAAGCTGTGGTAAGTTCGTCAACCCGCACTGGGCCAGTACCATGCTGGCGACCCGATATAATGGCAATAGACTCGCCCCCTAAATACTACATTGGGACTAGAATATCATCGATGATATGTGGGTGCTAGGCGTACCTTGTCGCCAAATACAAGGCGTGATAGTCCTCCTACTATTGCTTTCGATTAAATTCGTGCGGGTTCCAAGACAATTTAACTTTTCCCTGGGACTCGTCGAGGGTCAAACCTCGACGTCATTATTGGTCACCATTGTCGATCCTGGCTTACAGGAGTTACGGTGGTGGGTGGCGGGACTGGTTCCATAAAGAAAGACGTGATAGTGTGTTAATCACAGATATAGATTTACATAGATAACGAAAATGTACATACAGTACTTAGCGTGTCCGAAAACCCCGACCAAGTGTCAAGGTTGGTCGCCGATAACGCCTCGCGACTACAGTTATAAAAATATGAGTATGAGCGAAATAATCACTCGAGAAAATCGTAGCGGGCGGAGGGGCATCGGCGGCATCGGTGTCTTAGAATCGGTTTGGATTTCCCGCCATCTGCGACGTCACAGTAGGTGTTAAAAATTTGGCACGCTTGGTTTCAATACAAATCGTGATACTTGCGTTATCTATGTAAATCTATATCTGTGGTGTTAATATTACAAGATGCCAATAAAGTTTAAAATAAAAAAGCCCCCACAATAAGCGACTAATTTAGCGATAACTACTGTTTATTCGATACACCAACGGGCCAATTGAGTCGGACGCGGCCTCATCATAATTGTTCGTAATTGCACCGACCATAGGGTAGATGAGGGAAGTCCAATACCAATTACAACTGATTAGTACCGTTTCTTTGGATATTGGAGGCCACAACTGGACGCAGACTATTTTAATCCCATGAAAAACCCCTGAATTACCGCAAAATATATAAGTAATATAAGCAATTACTAGGATGTTACCTAAACAAAACTAGCGCAAAAAAAAACATTTTAGATAAATGATAACAATAACTTTCATAGTTAAGGGGTACAGTCTTTCACAAATATCACATTGGAACAGAATGATTTAGCACTTTCTACTTAAATAAGAGTTAAATTATGCCAAATATTTTTCTAATATTGTCCATGATTGGTGCGTTTACCTTATCTTATCTAGAAACTGACAAATATTTTATTTTAAATAGAGATTCTTTATTTTTAAAAATCCTTACCCAACGTTCAATTGTACATTTCCGCTATGCCTTATTTTAATAATGCACGATATTTTGCAAGGCGCCTTCGTAAATGCTGAAGAAATAAAATATCTAATCTCTAATGGTTTAAATCTTTTCCATTGTTTAGTACAACTGGTCGGTAGCGAGTGATTTAATCAAAAGTCAGCTGTTAGACAGAAATCCATATTCAACCATCAATGGATGGATCGACGGCAGATCAGTTGAGATGGTAACATGAGGATATCATTATCTGCCAATTAATATACTAACAATCCTACTAATATTATAAATGTGAAAGTTTGTGAGTGTGGATGTATGTATGTATGTATGTTTGTTACTCCTTCACGCAAAAACTACAGAACGGATTTGGATTAAATTTAGAACACAGATAGTTTATAACCGGGATTAATATATAGGATACTTTTTATCCCGATAATCCCGAAATTTTTGTTACGTTAAATACTACGCGGACGAAGTCGGGGGGCACAGCTAGTAAAATATAATTAAAGAAAATTAGGCAGTTCCATATGATAGTTCTCCGTAATACCTACTAAGGTCACGACGCTGCTAGCGAACGCGAGTGTGAGATCGCCCAAACCTGAGATACCTTTTTTTCGAGACATCGCCTTAATTTTAAGTTGTGTTCAAGTACATATCGGTAGCTGACATACGTTGTTATCAGTTATGAGGACAATTGGCATCACAATAAGTCACGAAATATGTATCGTGGAATCAAAGCGTACATCGTATCGTCGCTTAAACCGATTAAAGGTCAGATAGACCGGGTTACGCAAATGATGACTG
This sequence comes from Notodonta ziczac, assembly GCA_918843915.1. NCBI lineage: Eukaryota > Metazoa > Arthropoda > Insecta > Lepidoptera > Notodontidae > Notodonta > Notodonta ziczac. Next base: position 2,247,210 of record OU974053.1, read on the forward strand.
ACAGGTGGCGGCAGGGCTGGCGGCGGCATCATAAATGGTGGAAAGTTTATCGAATTCAATTATAAAATAAGTTTAAGTTTAATTCAGTTAACTTAAATAAAGTCAGGTTGTGGGTGTGCGTTTATAAATTTCTCGTAAATATAGTATGTTAATTCATATTTAAACTAGTTACTGCCCGCGACTTCGTCCGCGTAGACTTAAGTAAAGTATGTGTCAATCCTGGTTATAAACTATCTGTGTTCTAAATTTCATCCAAATCCGTTCTGTAGTTTTTGCGTGGAAGAGTAACAAACATACATCCATACTCACAAACTTTCGAATTTATAACATGAGTAGGATTGAATCATATGTATTTGATTTTGTAATTTCTGTAATGATACTAACATTAAAATTTGACTAACACATACGGAGATAACATTTTTTTATGTTTATCGTTCCGGATTGCCGCATCCCGATTGACCCATTCACAACTAATGGTTAATTTAAACTGTTCAATTGATCTCCATTACAGTTTGTAAAAGTTCGATATCAAATGAGCGGGTACAGGCACTGTGATTAAATATTATTGATTGTCCGTGATACACGCGGGTTGCGAGCGTAAGATGATTTGTTTCAATTGAATTTAATGAATTTACATTTGTTTTTATAATGTCTAGATATGCTTTTGTTTGGCATAGAGTCTTTACGATAGCTAAGGCACTTTAAAGTTGATGTAAAATCTACAATAATAGAAATACTAAGTATAACGTAAATAAAATTAATGTTGCCTTAATTAGATATTACAGGATCAGTAGCTTCATATTCCCTTGTAAGTAAAAAGGTTTTGATATTCCTTTTTTAATTAAAATAAACTATGTGGGTAATGACCGATTCAGTTTAGTTTTTTTGTAATTACAAATGGTCTTTAGTCGCTTTACTTTGTTATAAATTAGTGTAGCAACCCTGACAGCAGATGCCTTTAAAAAAAATCAATCAAGTGTTTTAACAGACACGGATACTACGGCGCATAATTTCAGTTACATCTTCTCAGGTCGTGTATTTAATTTCATTATTACAGTAATTCATATTTATAACAAGCAAATGTACTAAATTAATTCAATTTCATAAGGATTACTATCGTTTACTCGTAGCTTCGCTACCGGAGATTTAATTTAGTTGTCCTCTTAAGTACTTGAAAAAATCATCAAAATCGGTCAAGCCGTTTAGGAGAAGAAAAATTACGAACACACACCGGATTTTTTTATATATAGGTATAACGATTGATCACACAAACAAATTATTATAGATGAACCTATTATATCGGATCATTATCAGTAACCTTAGTATTTACTCAAGTTAAGTCAATAAGTATTTAGTCATTTTACTGACAGGTACACTACATTTGCAGATTATATAGGTACGCACAAAATCGCTACAAAGTTAATATAGGTACCTATAAAACAATTTTCTCGTATTCGCTGTGTAAACGTTGTTGGCTCAGCTCAATAACGAGAGCAAACACAATTTACAGCGAAATTCTATTTGAACCGTTTAATTTCGAATCGAATACGATTTAATCAATTAATTCAAATCAAATCGATTAATTAGGTACTTATCGTCAACTTTACTCCTGTTAATATAACTCCGGTATAAATGGGTGAGAAGGTGCCGAGCAAGCATCATCGTTTTCTTAGAGAGATTTGGATTTTCTCGAACATAAATAACTTTGATTTAGATACAATTACATTTTGGTGTTGTTATTTTTAAGGTTCCGTACCTCCACAGAATTAATTAACGGATTATAGAAACCTTTATGCGATCACTTTATTTATTAGTGGTACCTATTATCTTTTTAGTTTTAAGAAAAGATTAAGATTGAGTATTTTTAGGTATTAGAGGTAGGTATAAAAAATAATCAGGCGATAGCATTTTGTAGATATAGGATACGATAGCTATTGTGTTTATATCCTTTTATCTTACATCCGATTAAATTTATAAAAAGACAAGCCTCCAACTTTGTCGCTACGAAATATTTTTATTACCGCAATCATTTAACCGCATTGCCTCGAAATAAGCTCTTAATAGAATAAATCATGAAAAGGTTCTTGAGATAAATCATCAGTTCCCACATTTGGCGGTCCCTCACAATGGGACTCCGGGCCTCTTCCCTCCGACCGTGTTGTGGGAGTGACGATAATCTCACCTCGCAAGACGGGAATGCGAAATGAAGTGCCCTTGCCACCTCAAAAAAATACAATTAAAAAAAGGAATCTTTTGAATTCAGAACGCTTTATTCAAAACGATGTTCTTTTGATAATGGAGTAAGTGGCTGTATGATTTGTATTATTTTTGTTTTTTTTTTTATATTCGCTAGCAGGCTAGACGTTAAAAACTTAAGGACGACTCATTGAAATGTATTAGGTACTTCTATTGCAGGCCGAACAGAGCCCCAAGTCTCCCAATAATATAGCGTGTAATATTATTAGTAAAGCGATTTGATTTTGATACATTGGATAGTTTTGGTGGTTCCCTAACAGCAAACCCGTTGACCTAACTAATAAAAAAAAACAATCTGTTAGCCGTTAGCCAATGTGTATGGCCGTTAAAATGTGGATCAAGGATTTACGGACTACCCATTTTGGCAAGAAGATAATATTAATGACCAATGGTTTTTCGATAAAATTAGCAGACTTGGTGCCCCATCTTTAAATAAGCTGACACGATTTCGTTGAAGTGTTCTTCCAAATCGGCAATAGCTAATTATTCCACTGTATTATCACATGAAACACCAAGCTAGGGATTCCATACCAACAACTGTTTTCTTTTCATCTGGCCAAGAAGATCTTTAAATATAGGTAGCTATAGAATTACGGTGTGCGTGTATCCGTAGTTGTTCTTCTCTAGGGTTCTTAAACGACTTGCCCGATTTAGATGGTTTTGTTGTAGGTACTTATGGGGTCACCTGAATAGTTCTTATAACTGCAGTCATAAGATAACAAATTTAATTCAATAAAACAGTGCCAATTACCGATCCCTGGTGTATGAAGGTTGTCGGCGTGCATCGCGGATGCGTCGGCAGCCGGCCCACTGTGCGGTGGGTGTTGTAATGCGGTAATGACACGACAATAAATAGGATTAGCCGCATCAGGGCCCCACGCGCGCAGACAGGACGAGCCAATACACGGGTGCACAGTGCTGCAGAATTAGAATTAGCTGAAAAAAAACTTAGAAATTATTAGGTACTATCTACTTTGTTAGACTTACACAGTACGTAAAGCTAAGCAAATAGATATAATAATTTGAAAAAACAAAATTGTAAACAAATATTTTAAATGAGTAGTCATCAAGTTTTATGCCCATTCTTCTTCTAAGCGTGGAATTTTATTAAGTAGAGAAAGTATAATATATTTGAATATGATTTTTACTGTCAATCTTTTTAAGAAAAATTGTGGAGATAAATTGTGAGTTAGGGGTCATTGTTTTAATTTTCATGCTAATAATATATTTCTTATAGGTATAGTAGGTAGATAATTAGTAGGTTTTGACATCCATACCTGGAATATTTTAAAGTAGGCACCTAGATGTAACTCATTCCTTTTGGCCTCTACCTCCGTTACGAACACAGAAATAACGGTTTGGACTTCACAATTTTATCCTTTAATGAAAAGGTGTAACCGTTAAGTAGATTGGCCGTCTGATGTTTTATAATCCGACCCAGATTATAACAGAAAGTTCACTTAATTCTGTGTTATAAGTGTGGTGGGTGGTGCGCTACAAACTTCACTTTATGCTAACAAAATTAGTTAATAATTTATTAACAACGTTGCGGATTACTCATGTATTATGGGATTAATGTTGTACATTATAATACTTTAAATATAACCTTGGGTATAATATCTAATACAATATTTTTATTAGGTATGTTACACTTTGTTCATATTACCACTTGGTCGTACCGACAGATATAGATTTACATAGATAACGCAAATTCATGTACTTCGCGTGTACGAAACCCGACCAAGCGTCAAGGTTGGTCGCCGCTAACTTACAGTCTGCGCGACTACAGATATAAAAAATATGAGTATGAGCGAGATATCGTAGAATCGTAGCGGGCCGAGGGGCATCGGCGGCAACGGTATCTTTGAATCGGTTTGCATTTCCCGTCATTAATGACGTCACAGTAGGTGTTAAAAATTCGGCACACTGGGTTTCAATACAAATCGTGATACTTGCGTTATCTATGTAAATCTGTACCTGTGGTCGTGCCACTGTGCGTTGACGTCACCGGCGGCATCGAAAGCGCCCGCGCATCGTTTAGCCGATGTATTGCTCTATTAATGTCATTTGCGCGACGACTACGCCACACGTGGGTCTGCGCCGTTACGTGCGCAATTGTATTTCATTGCCATTTTCCTCTCGCTAATATAGTTATGAGATTGTCGGGATTATTTAGGATTGGTTACGAATTATTTTACGGAGGTAGACCCTAGCTGTAGCCAATTGATCACAGTTTATATAGGTGCGTTTCGTACGATGTGTGAGAGGGCTGGACACCCAGCCCCGCTCCCTTCCCCTCCCTCTGCCTTGCGGGAAGGAGTCATAGGGATAAATAATAATAATAATTTTAGCCCTTTTTGACGTCCCCCTCCTGGGTAAGGGCCTCCCCTCAACACAAGGGGGATTCAGGCCATAATCCACCACGCTGCCCAGTGCCGGTTGGCGGATTTCACATGTCTTTCGAAAATTGGTTAAATCTTCTAGGACATGCAGGTTTCATCACGATGTTTTCCTTCACTGTAAGCAAGTGATAATCATATAGAAATTATGATTCGCACATAGATTTAGAAAAATCCAGAGGTTCGAGCCGGGGTGTGAACCCGAGAGCTGGTAGCCCGCAAGACGCGTGCTTAACCAATCGGCTATCACTGCTGTCATAGGGATATGAGTATGTATCCTATGACTCCTTCCCTATTTCATTGAGGCGTTATAACATCTGCAACTTTGCATCTTTGCATCATAGATCTTATATTAAACCCTCTATTTTAAAGCAATTAATTTTTTTAAACATATTTACCATGATTTTCTTATAATAAAAGCGAAAATGTGAGAATTACGTCACGTTATCCCCGAAACATGAGACATGAGTTGAAATTTGGCTTGAGTCTTCTTTTCAGCTCCTAGGTGCTCGTTAATAAAAACGTCATCTAGATTTAATGAAGAATTGGCATAGGTTTATTTATTCCAAGTAGAGAATTCACATAAGAACAATATACACATTACAGGCTTGCAGAATGGGCCGCGAGTCTGCGTTGCAATGCACCGCGCTGCAATCTAGCAATTTATTCATCGAAATTAATTGATTTATGTTCACCGCGTCCTTTGCCCACTGTGCACCGCGGTACGAGCTCACAAGGACCATTTAATAAAAGCATTATAATTTTGTGGCTGGCTTGAAAGTATAATAATAAGGGAAAATAGGTTTAAAAAACTGTAACCCAACCACGGAAAATTGTGTAATTGCTTTGCTTGTTGATTTATGATTAATCATTTATTTTATTTGTTTCTTGTTTATTTATTCTTATTATTAGCAGTCAATCTTTTAAATCTAAAGCAGTGATAGCCGATTAGTTTAGCACGCGTCTTGCGGGCACAAAGTCCTGGGGTTCAAACCTTACCCCGCACCTCTAGGTATTTGAAATCTTTGTGCAAAAACCATAATTTTATGATCATCACTTGCCTACGGTGAAGGGACATATCATGAGGAAACCTCTATGTCTACCAAAATCTAAACAATTTCCAAAAACATAGGAAATCTGCCAATCCTGCTCTGGGCCAGCGTGGTGAACTATAAATAAATAATAATAACCTGAATCCCCCTCGTAATAAGAGGAGGCCAGTGCTCAGGAGTGGGACATTAAATAACTTAATTATTCTTTCCAATCAGCACACGGCGTCAGTTATATTTAAAATATTTATGTCGATTTTCGTTTTGCGTTGACCAAACAAACTGAAGGCACTAAAAATGTGCTTAGTTTTTTTTAAATAATTGCATCACTCGAGCTTTTCAATCCGTATCTACTTACTTAATTGCAATACAATTGGAATAAATACAATGCACATAGTAATTTGAATTCTATTGTAGACTATAAATAGAACCTAGAACGTGCCAGCAGGCGACAGACATGTTGCTTTCTCAAACAATTGCCGCAAAAATTGTCCTTCGCATTCCAACTCGGCTCAATTGTAGTGACACAATTCATACAACTTAATATTCAATCGAACCGCGAATTAACAGCCAGTAAGGTTAAGTAATGGTCTATGATCACAAGACATCGGCTTGCAATTACATAGATCGTGATTACGATCGGCGGCGCACAGATTGTTGGATCGTTTTATATGCGGCCCGGGCGCAGGGCATCGATGCCGGCTTATTATTACACGCGGTGTCATTTCTATGGTAATGTAGAGATCGTATTAATTCATAATCGCAGGTCGTATAAAGGTGTAGAAAGTGAATTGAATATGTCTGATCTCCGATGTAGCTATAAAAGCTTTGATCTATATCTAAAAAAGTGACTCTACTGTATCAGAAAATGGGATCTATATGTTTTGATTTGATTTTTAGCACAGTACGAGTTTATTCATCATGATCCTCAATTCAATTTGTACCTGCTGAATTAATTTACAAGGGCTGACAATTTGGAGAGTCAAACGAAGAAAAGTAGAGACAAATCCTCCATTTACCTTATAATATAATTATAATATACCTTTTGACGCCTCATTCCTGAGCACGGGCCTCCCCTCACTACGAGGGGGATTCAGGCCGTAATCCACCACTCTGGCCCAGTGCAGGTTGGCGGATTCCACATGTCTTTCGAAAATTGCTTAGATTTTCTAAGACTTGCAGGTTTCTTCACGATGTTTTCCTCCGAGTGATAATCATATTATACAAATTATGATTCGCACATGGATTTCGAAAATTCCTGAGGTGCGAGCCGGGGTTTGAACCCAGGAACTGGATCATTTACCTAGTATTGTTTATTGTTTCAAGCTGGCGAGCGGTGGCGGTGGCGGTCGGGGCCTCTTCTGCTATCACTGCCCGCCGAGCCTGCCGCCGCACCAGCACCGCTTGCCCACCTTGGAGTATCCCTTCACGGCCTCGCACCCTTGTAAGTACACCCACTGGTAGAGCACACTCAATAGTTTACTTCTTCTTTGTTTGTGCTGAAAAACCACTAGATATCTTACAATTTAGTATAACATCAACATCATTTTATGATGCTATCAGAGGTAGAGTTCATCTCTTTTGCCTTAGACACGTGACTCTACATTGTCTCTTATATGTGTTGTCTTAAGCTAAAGCATTTTATTCGGACGTAGTCATCTAAAAGGGTAGAGCAGTGTCAGTATCTCAAAATATGGAGCGGTAAATATTTTTGTAGAGACTTTAACGGGCTAAACTTCTAATCGGAATCTATAAATAGGATCCTGTCTCAGACTTCCCTATGTGTAAGGGGACCGTGAATCAATTAAGAGCCTTATTATTTGTGCCATGTCATTGTGTTTTACTATTTGGTAGAGACGTGTGTTTGACTCGCTAATCGCTAGCGTCTACGTAAATATGAATTTGCCAGCGCCCTCTATGAGACACTCAAGAACGAACAATTCTCCATAAATATAAATATTTATCGCGGACTCAACAAACCACTAAAGGCACCGTAAAGCAAACTTATGGTAGAGCACTAGATCTACAGGATGGATGACTTGATGGCGCCATTCAACCCTTCATTTAATTATCAAAACTTTTGTTTACACTCGATTCACAAATTAATTCAAAGTACCCAAACTCGCAACATAACCGCATAGTCCGGGAGTCGCGTCGATTAGTTCACTTATCGGTCCGCAAACTTCCTAACACTGTTACCGAGCCGGCTCCCGGCCTAATGGCGTTACTCGCAGTTAAAGCTCTTGTCTCGTTACCGATTTACAACTCGATTATTGACATAGATTCGATTCGATAACAATTATCGATGCCGCGTAATGAATCTGTGGAGTATTTGAATTTGGAACTTTTTGAATTTCGTGTGCTTACATTTCGTTTAATTTTTCTGAAATAAACTCGCAGAATTTTAAAATAAAAGTATTGCAGTGCCGCCGCCCGTGAGAATTTTCTTTGTGAGCTCAAAAAAAGGATTTATAAGAACGCACATTTTAGCAAGATGCGCATAAAAGTACCCATTCATTGTGTTCAACAATAATGTAACCTAATGTTATAGGTAAGTAGCACTAATAAATTAAAACATAAGTAGGTAATTAGGTAGACACCCAAATAATACAAATTGCTATCGAATAAAGGGTTATGAGAAAACCTCAAAAGGCGAAAATCTGTTTCTTTCCAGTTACCCCATCGGTGTCGCGTGCCCAAGGGGTGGTAATGTGCTAATGAATAGAGAAGGCAGGCCGGGGTGCCGCGGGGGCGCCGGCGGCGGGGCGGGGGGCGCGGGGCGGCCGGGGGCGCGGTGGGCGGTGCTCCCCGGGGATTGGCCGCCGCCGGCGCCATCTATTATTCATAAAATAGTTTTTGAGTCGCGCCGCCGGTCGCTTTAACGCGATTATATCGGCTAACTTAATAAGTATCATGTCACTTTTGATCACTCCCGGTGCGTCAGTTTTTTTATTTTATCTTTACTTAATACACCGGCCGTCAAAGGAGCCGGTAATGCAGTTAGTAAACTCGCTTTATTTCGTTTCGTACGAAAATGACAGTTCGCATCGTCGTAATTTGCGTTACCTTATTAATTTTTAAAATCTATTAACGTATTGCGGGAAGGAGTGGGGGCGGCGGGTGTGCTAGAGGGGGCGTTAGGGGGAGTTTTCAAGCGGCGCGGATAAAAAAGCTAGTGGATAAAAAAGCAGCTTAAACGAATCTATTAAATATGTACAGGGCAATTTCCAGCGTTCTGTCTGGGCGGGCGGCTCATTACGGCGCAATCACACCGCGCCGCTGCAATGGACTATCACCTTTATTAATCTGCCGTGTTGTACTGGTTAATTGTTTGAAGGTATTTACTTATTATTGCTATCATAAAACAAAACAATCTTCATTAAGAGGTTCTTCGCGAAATTGCATTTTTTTTTTTTGCTACTGACTGTTTTTATTCGTCCGTCTAGCTTATGGGGTATGTTTTTAATAACAATCCTAATAAATTGGGATAGGATATAACATAATATTGTATCTAAACTCATAAAATTACCTAAAACATAGATACATACCTAAATTTAATTAGCACGTTTCATAAAGAAGAATAATGTGTTAAGGCTTATTATAAATATCAAATTATTTTCATTAGCGTTTCCATTAAACGCGAAAGCTAGTTAATCCGCGCGGTTTCGTCCAACTTTTTCCGCTGCACTCAAGCCCGCGCCGGACCACTTCCGCCGGATGTGGACCACTTTTTAATTTCCGCCCGCCGAGGGATTTTTCTACGCCAAAGTTGATGGCCACTCAATTATTAATATTCAATTAATGAAAATATTTCGTGATTCAACATAATCTGGACCTCTGGGTTTTGTTAAAAATAGTGAAAAATAAATTAGGTTAAATTGAAGGCGCGACTTGTCATCATACTAATATTATAAAGAGGAAAACTTTGTTTGTTTGATTGTAATGAATAGGCTCCGAAACTACTGAACCGATTTGAAAAATTCTTTTACTGTTTGGAAGCTACACTATCCCCGGGTGACATAGGCTATAATATATTCTCAAAAAAATTAGGGATCCTTACTAAAACTCGAATAATGTAACCGCAATGTACCCGTGCGAAGCCGGGGCGGGCCGCTATATTTTATAAAGTAACCTTCTTTCTTAACATATAAATTATTACCTAAATGATTAACATGTTTATATTTAAACTAGCTGCCCACGGACTTCGCCCGCGTAGTATTTAACGTAACAAAAATTTCGGGAATATCGGGATAAAAAGTATCCTATATGTTAATCCCGGATCACTCTTTTATGTAACGGAACTAAGTTTGAGCAAGTAGGTACCTATTTCATTTATTTGGTACTAGAAGCTTACTATACTAAAGTGATAACTTCAGATATTACCTGTATTTTATTAATAAATGGAATAAATCAGTAAAAAAAGCGTATTCGCATTTTCCATTTAAAAGTCTAGCTGTTTATCATATTTATAATATCGGAACATAAACGCGTTCAAACATCGAATAAACGCAAAATGAAACGGTGCGCACACGTCGATATATAAGCGAATAACAGAATTAATCCGTCGAGTGAATCGCAACGGCACAAATTGGACCAATTAATTCAGTCCATTAGCTCGCCCGCGCGGCCCGCGCTTTGAACTGCCGACGCGACGAACTTTCAATGTTATAGAATAGTATATAACACTTGAATGCGCGCTACTTATAATTAGCTCAATGATTAGTTATATACTAGGTGAAACAGAAAGGGTACCTATACTATTTTCTTGCAACTTTACGTTGTAAATCTAAAAATATCGGCTTTGTGGGACAGTTGAAGTACTAAAGTATTCGTAGACTTGTGGAATCTGTCAACAGCTGTATCCCTATAAAACCTTTTGTTTTTAGAATTTCCTCCAAAGCTGATAGTTTTACAATTGCAAAGTTATGTTTTGAAAAAGAGAATACCCTTTCTGTTTCAACCTGTATCCTTAAATATTTGCCCGGCAACTTGTTTATGGTATTGCCTGCTCACCTTCTGTTGCTATTCCTAAGAATGTACACTACCTCTTATTCATTGAAAAGAGTAACCATTGAGTTTCTTGCCGGATCTTCTCAGTGGAAGCAGCATTCTGAACCGGTGGTAGATTCTGACTATTCATAAATGCTCTGTTGGCGCACATGAATAAAAACAATGTTGAGTTTTTTGTATTAGATTTTATGGTCAAGTAAATATATAGAATAAATATGGTCAAGTCCAACTCATCAAAACGAGAAGTCTGCCCCTTAATCATTTTAGTGGTAATAACTTTTATTGGTACACTGCGTTTTTTTTACTTAGGTAATCCTGAATGCAACCTGTTCTGGAATAGCTTAAATAGCTCCTCACTAAACTCACAGTAATTGGGTATCGTGAAAATGATGTCCTAATAAGATTTTATACGCAGCTCATTCTACCGATTTTAATTTATCTTTTAACTTAATAACTTAGTAGGTAACATTATGTCAATACAAAATATGTTTATCTATATTTCTCTAGTCAAGTGGTGAATTGGTGAATTTCTCTACTCACGCCCTAAACGACAAAGGCAAATAATACAAGAGTCATGCCACCGTCCAGTATCGCTCGCTATTAAGGGTAATTTCGGCCAGTAATGTACGGAATGACATTATCGATGGAAATAATAGAAACGTTGTCGAGGGCACGGCCCTAACGTTCGTTTAATCTATTGCTTTGTGGTAGGGCGACGATCAATTGAGATGGGATAATTATTATATATATTTTGGTAATTCTTATCCGAAATAATGAATTCATTACTTATGACTGTAAAAATATAAAATAATAAATTTATAATTGTTTTACATAATACAGAATTATACGAAGCAAAAGTGCTATGTAATGTTATTGTTCTATAAATTTGGTGGTGATTGTGCAATAATCAGGGATAATTTAATTTATTCTTCATACCATACGGGTTCTTTCATATTTTTTGTTAAATTGTAACAACTTGTGTCATAGTATCAGTAAATAAGTAATTACAAACACAAAAGTCCACGACATTTTCTTAATCAATCGTCGTCACCCTACTCAATATCTCCGCCTCATCAATCGCCCAGGACACGCGGATCCGTTCAGACTGCCGGTATTAACTGTTGGGAGCGATTTGGCACTCCGCGCGTAATGGGCTGACACATCCGGTTGCTCCCTGACTCTGGCCAGCCTTCCGAGTGGTACTTTGTTGTTTTAATAATGTGCAAAATAGGTTTATTTAGAGCAATATTGTCTCTGACGAAGCTGACAAAAACGTACGTTTATGGTTTATCAAACTAAAACTCAAAATTGGTTTTATTCGTGAACCTTAGCCAACTTAGCATTAATTAACAGTCAGAATGTACCACCGGCTCGGTATGCTGCTTCCACTGAGAAGATCAGGAACTCAATGGTTACTCTTTTCAATTAATAACAGATGATGCACATTCTCAAGAACAGCAACAAAATGTGACCGGGCAACACCATTGTCACTTAAGTTAATTGTAATCAAATCTCACTCAGATTTAGGTATTTAAATCCATTCCAAATGCTTGTTTTTCTTCGCAGACACAAGTTACTCTTACCATCCGGCGATACACGATGACACGTTCGTACGCCGGAAGCAGAGGCGGAATCGAACAACCTTCACACTGCAACAGGTAAATAAAGTACTACTTATATACAAAGAGTTTTTAATATAAAACAAATTGGACTACACAAGAGAAGCTTTAATTGAATTCGGATAAACTCGGCAACCCGAGCGATTCCGAATGAACAACCAATAGCAGTCTCTAATATCGATACTCAACAGTTTCGATCGTAGAAATGTCATTCTTATATCATTCCAGTACAGAATGACATGTCAAAAGCATACTCAAGACCGCTCTCACACTTAAGATCGATAAATTAATATGGATTACGGGCCCTGGTTTGTTTCGTAGCTAGGATTCTGAATGACAACGCCTTCCGCAGAGACTGGTTACTCCTTTGAATACAGAAATCTATCTAGAAGAGAAAATTAAATAGGAAACCTGAATCCTAGGTGACGTAATAATCTATTGGCAAGTGTATTGGAGTACCAAGGGGTGAATGGGGGAGTGGGAGCAGCAGGCAAATGACTCGTCCAAGTTATCTTCTTCTCATAGTGCCTCTCCAACTAGTGAAGGTCAGCAGTCAGCTCCGCATACATCTCTCGGTCTCTGGCGAGGTCGAAAAGCTCGGCTGCACTTGAGACTCCCGTCCATTCTCGGATATTTCGCAGCCAAGATTTCCTCCTGCGCCCAACAGCTCTTCTACCAGCCACTTTTCCCATCAGAATAACCCTTAAAAGTGCGTATCTTGGGTGCCTTACTATATGACCTAGATAGGCGGCCTTTCTCCTTTTGATGGTTTGCATTAGTTCGCGCTTCCTCCCAACTCGACGCAGAACTTCTGCATTGGTCACTCGGTCTGTCCAGCTTATGGCCATCATGCGTCTATATGCCCACATTTCAAATGCCTCTATACGTTTTCGCAGTTGCTCTTTAAGGGTCTAGGCTTCGCATCCGTATAGGAGTATGGGCCATATATAGCATTGAAGTAGACGAATGCGTAAAGGAACTTTTAGGCTGCGATTGCAAAGTGCCTTTTTCATGTTATTGAAGGCACTACGGGCGATTTCAATTCGGGTTTTTATTTCTGTGTCACTGTCCCATTTTTCATCAACCCATGTGCCCAAATATTTATATTTACGCACACGTTCTAATACCTTGCCCTCTATGGAAATCACAGGATTTACACCTTCTTTCTTTGTGATCACCATGATTTTCGTCTTGGAGACGTTCATACGCAAACCCGCTCCTAAGCTGTGTTCATTGACCCGGTTAACAATTTCTTGCAATTCAGCCTCTGTGGAAGCTATCAAGACAGTGTCATCTGCATATCTAAGATTGTTGACCAAGCGCCCATTAATCTTGATGCCACAATTAAGCTCTTCCAGTGCTTCAGCAATAATTGCCTCCGAGTACAGGTTGAAGAGTATTGGTGAGAGTATACAACCCTGCCTAACGCCTCTTCTGATCTGTACTTCGTCAGTTTCTTCACCATCCACACGAACGGTCGCTCTCTGGTTCCAGTACAGATTCCGAATGATACGCACATCTTTGCTATCCAATCCAATGTTGTTCAAAATTGCAATGAGGCGATCATGTAACACTCGATCAAAGGCTTTTTCATAGTCAATGAAACAAAGGAAAACGTCCTGTTGCATATCTTTGCATTTTTGAATCAGAACCTGTACAGCAAACAAAGCCTCCCTTGTTCCCACTCCAGCTCTGAATCCAAATTTATCACTATCAGTTATACATATCAGTTTTAACACTTGGCTCATAAGGCTTATCGTTCTGAATTCTTCACATTTCTTTGCATTCTTCTTCTTAGGCAGTGTGATAAAAACCGATTTCAACCAGTCGGCTGGTAACTGTCCTGAGTCGTATATAAGGTTGAAGAACTGTGTTAGACTCCCCAGGTGGTCATCCTCAACTAGCTTGAGTACCTCGATATAAGTATCGTCAGGTCCAGCTGCTTTCCCTGTCTTCGCGTTACGCAGCGCCTTACTGACCTCTGCCTTCAATATCGAGGGTTCATCTTCGGAACGAGTTTCAAATACCTCTTCACTTCTGGAGTCATCAGCAAACATTGTCTTAATATACTCTTTCCAAGTATTCTTCTTCTTTTCCAGGTCCAGTATTGGATGGTTACTGTCATCTATCAGTTGGTGTGTCAAGTCCAAGTTATATTTGAGTCCTATTCAAACATTGACCTTCACCTGCAGAAAATTCTTTAGGTGTCTGCCTAGCGGGGGAGGGGGGGCGGGCCAAAAACACTAACCCTCCCCTCTAGGGTATATCGCTTCATTGGAGTTGCCTGTCGTCAATGTCACTTCGCTTCTGTCAGTGTCAAGTCCACGTCAAAGTGGCGCCGACCTGCGACATTTTTATTACTTACTAGCTGAGCCCGCGACTTCGTCCGCGTGGAATTTAACTTAACAAAAAAGCCCGCTCCCGCGTTCTGAGCCCGCGCGACAGGAACCATATTTTTTTGTTTTTCTAAAATTAAAGTAGCCTAAGTTACTCCTTTTAACACCAGCTATCTGCCAATGAAAGTCCCGTAAAAATCGGTCCAGCCGTTTCGGAGATTACCCGGAACAAACACACAAACAGACAGACAAAAATGTTTTAAATCGCGTTTTTGCTATAGGTGTCGTATGTACTTTCATATGCCTTTAGTGAAAAGGTGTTATTTTGATATTACAAACAGACACTCCAATTTTATTTATTTGTATATATTAAACGATGCATTGCATTGCAGCTAGAGGAGTTGGAGACGGCGTTTGCGCAGACCCATTATCCCGATGTGTTCACGAGAGAAGACCTCGCGCTCAAGATCAATCTCACTGAAGCGAGAGTGCAGGTACGTGACTCTCAGTTTAAACATTTGGAAATAATAGCATCAGTAGCATCAAGATTAGCCCTTTTAGGGACTGTGCACTTCCACGTTTTTTTAACGCGCGCTTTTGTCCTACAAAGGTCTACAGGCTGCGTCTGACTCGCGTGCGTATCGCGCCTGTATCGCTACAAACGCGCGTTGACGGCGCGTTTAAAATACTTGGTGTGCACAAGCACTTAGGAGAATCATTATCCAAGTGTACCGCCGTGGATTATCGTCAGCCACATAACAATAAGACAAGACACCGCTCACGTCCACTATTGTATAAGAATGACGGTCAATTTTGATTGGTTCCTTCAAGCAAAAGCCGTGAATGGAGCAATCATAATGTCAGGTGCGGTCCCATATATACAGTGGCTGGCAATGAACATGTTAGGCGAGCGGGGATGCCCAGCTATGCGGCGTCTATGGCTTATTGATCTGTGCTGTCAGCTTTACCTTAATTACACGCCAATTCGTTTCAGTAACCAATAAAGGATTCGCATAGTCTCAACAGCTGACGACCGCTTGGTGCAGTGGTTCGAGCGTAGGCCGCTCGGCTCACTGCACATGGTGGTTGCGGGTTCGATTTCCCGGGGAAAATTTTGGAAATGGCCTTTTCGTAATTTTCCCAAGTCTGGGTGTCACTGGGGTCGCCCCCAGTTCATTGTACGGTACCCATAGTACAAACATTTTTTAGTTTGGGACCATACAGCTGGTGTGTCTGTCTGGCAATATTTATTTATTTTTATTTATTTATCTGAAGTTTTACGCGATAAAGTAATATTTTACGACATGTCGCGTAAACCTTCATTGAAGGGGACAGGTTGACGAGTTGGCGGACCGGCGCGCGTAAATCTAACACTTTATGTTTCTAACACTGCTCTTTTAGGTATATTACAAACTAGTATATGCCCGCGACTTCGTCAGCGTAGTATTTAACTTAACAAAAATTTAGGGATTATCGGGATAAAAAGTATCCTATGTGTTAATCCAGGTTATAAACTATCTGTGTTTAAAATTTCATCCAAATCCGTTCAGTAGTTTTTGCGTGAAAGACTAACAAACATACATCCACACTCACAAACTTTCGCATTTATAATATTAGTAGGATTGAGTATGATTCTAGATGGGATTAGAGTAGACGTGACTGTGTGGACACATATTGCGGTTGTTTTGAATGTACATTATCTGTATGATTTTACAACTTCCATGGACATCAACGTTTCGTGTTTTTGATTGTAGCTCAAAATTGAGTTTACTTTTAGGATTCGGTGCAGGGTATCCCGGACATAATGATTTACAAAATACTTATATTTTTTAAGCTTAGTGGTCTAGGTATTTTGTTTTCATGTTTCTCTACGGTGATGTTATGAGTAGGTACCCCCAGATGCCCAAGCCCGTATACATCTGTACCCGGTTTTAGGCAAATTGCCGGGCGGAACCGATCGTGTTTTATTGATGTCGAGATGAAAATTGCCGGTTTAACCGACGCCGCACGTTCGCGCCACAATTTAGTGGCGCGTCTGTCGCCCGCGACGAGTGTACGACTACATGTGCTGAATCTTAATGCTCGTTTAGCGCGTGGAATTCCTGAATATTTATTTTGTAAGATTTAGAAGCTTACGTCACGGTTTATAGCGTTCTATTCTAAGGTCTCACCTGATTGTTTAATGTCTATTTGTCGATATTTTTCTTTCAAAATTGGATGAATAGTCAAGAACATAAGTATTGTCTGAAGCTTGGATAAAATTGTAATTATATTTATTATCAAAGGTCTCAAGTATCACAGATAATAGAGCCAACTTGCTAATCATTAGGGTAGTTACCATGTACCACAGAAAAACGAATCTATTTCGTGTTCGCGATTATCTGTTGTTGAAGGAAAAGATAGTATGCAGCCTAACTACTTAACTGTGTAATTTTAAATTTTATATTCTTAATCTATCTGTATATTAATATATTTGTTTATTTATTAACAATATGGAAGATTGATCTACAGCTAAATAAATCAATAATAAGTAACACAAGAATAGTTGACAGAACGCCAAAAACATAACTTGCTACTTATGCCACTCTGGGTCGTAGTACTAATTTAATCCCTCCATATTTTACCTTCCGGTATCGACATTCCGATACCAATTACAGTCGAGTCAAACGTCACAATCAACCGCCCACCTCTTAACGACCAATCGTCGTAACGGACAAGACAATATCCAATTTCGTACGTCGAACATCCACTTCCATTAGTTAACTGCCATTGTCAAAACCCACTCCACTCTAGTTGGCAAAACCACCGAAACATTTGAGAATTGAACGACTGCGACCGCTTAATATTGAACCCCGATAGTTTACTGAACTGGCCCTGAACGGTACCAATTTGTTAGTGTTTCGGGGGGCGTGTGGGGTCATGAAGGTGTGGTGGTCGGTAACGCGTTTAAGTCGCTCATCTCGGAATGGTATTACGGCATGAGGCGGTTACCCCGCCCCGCGGCTCACCCCCTCTCACACCTTTGGCACGTGCGGTTAGGATTAAGGGGTGTCGCGACTGAAACTTAAGAACTTGTCTGTAATGCTTTTGTGAATGAGGCCAATTGAATAGAGCGAACTCTCGGCGGAGGTGGTATCGTGGTTAGTGTCAATTGGGTTGTTTGAATATTTGTTAAACTGCTGTTATTGTTAATATCTGGAATTTTAATGATCTTACCCTGACTTACTAACGTATTTTTTATTCTGGTTTAGCTGTATTATTAAACAGCTCTACAAATTCACAATTTTTTTCAAACTTAAATATATTACTAATTTCTATTATTTTTGGATAGAGATCGTTATTTGATTGGTAGTAGGTACCTACCTCAATAGGAAATTATTTTATAAGAATCGTTTAAATAATGTTGAAGTTGATATACAGAGTGAAAAAGTGCACCTGAATATTATGATTTAAAAAACACTAAACCTTTAAGTAAATGCAATGTAGGTTTTGGACTATTTAGTCCTTTAAACAAACGGTACCTCCGAGCATCAGAAATAAAAAATCTAAACATAAGAGACAATAGACTTAATACGGTTCGGATACTTTCAGGCTCAGCCCTAAAACAGCTTCGTAATATAATTGAGCCGGCTTTCAATTTGATTCTCATCCCGTCCAGCCGGGAGTGTCGGTGATAATTCGCCCGAAAAATATAAAAAGGAAGCTTCGGGAGCAGCTGTCAGCCATATTGGATTACCGGCGAGCGAGGTGGGCGCGCGGCGCCTGGCGGCCGCTCCGCCGCGCCCGATATGGATTGGAATTGCTTTATATTTTGATAAGTTTTATAGATTAGGTTACAGTATTCTTTACTAACCATTCACAACTAACCTCTTTGAATAAACTAAGGCCCATATTAATAAATCCATCACAAGTCTGAGACCGATCTTGGAAATATCATTCTTATGTCATACTAGTACAAAATGACATGTCAAAAGCGTACTTAAGATTGGTCTCAAACTTAAGATTAATCTTTTAATACGGCCCTAAGTTTGTTATTGATCTATTAATAAGACTCTAACTTTGTCCTTATTCAAAGGTCACGAAAGCGCTGAATTCAAATATACAAATATATTTACTAAATAGCACAGTTATGGATTCTACCGCCTTATCCATATTATCTGATCTTTCTTGCCAAATTTATTGCGTACATCATCATTGAGATTATTCTATAATTCCCATTAGTTTAGCAATAATATTACCAATAATAATAAATAATAATTTTAAATAATATTATTTATATTCCCAATGATATTCCAGTATTTCAATATATGTACATAAGTACTTATATGTTTTTATATCTAAAAACGTGATTAAAACAAACGCAAAAAGCAACCTTTTAAAATCTCAAAATCATTTCACCCCCGTTGACGTGTAGCACTGGCACTCGAGCAAAAACAATAGGGTTGTCAAGAAAGTAAACAATCGTTCATTAAAATGAAGAACAACATAATTAAAATACCTACATAAGTACCTATCACACATACATTTTATTTAAGTAGGTATATTATTTACTTAATAGTTTTGTGAAATTCTCGACACAGGAAGAATTAAATAAATTTATACTATCGTATACCTACTTACATTCAATGTAAGAGTTTGAAGTCTCAATAAAAAAATAAAACTGTCCGTTTAAATATATTTACTTACTTATTTATAGACTCTTGCTGATTGTAAAAAAAAAAAAACAGTGCCGTCTAGGGACGCCCGAAAGAAGCGAAGCTTTGCAGTAGATATTAGATATATTATATTAACGCGTAACGCGTTACGCTTTTCACCGTTTTAGTGCCCGGGTAGCGAGCGCGCCCCGAACGTCCGTAAAGAAGCTTCGCTTCAAAACACGTCTCCAAACACAATCGTCCGCCTCATTGACGTGTAGTGGCACTCGAATTAAAACAATAGGGTTGTCAAGCGTGTAAACACGACACAACGGGGGTTACAATAAAACAATAGGGCTTGTTGTAGATTGTAGAGGGCGCTGTATGGGTTGTCATAACGCTTACTTAATAATTGATTGTCGATATATTGATACTTGTTATTTTTTTAAGTGGAGTTGAATATTTTGAAAATAATTAAGTCCATTTATAATGGAACGTGTTTCAAGTATTATCGTGTTATGTATTAGGCCGCTCAGCTTACTACACCGAGGGTTGTCTAAATAAATCTATCTGAAGTCTGAGATCGATCTTTAATACACTTTTGACATGCTATTTAGTACTGGTATGACATAAGAATGACATAAGATGGCATATTAATATTATGCCCAGGTCTGGGTGCAACTGTGATCACCACACTCCATTGAATGGTACCCATAGTACAAGCATGGCTTTGGTTCCGGTTCGGACCATATTAGTTAGGGTGTCAGCCAAGACGATATGTAGGTATTTAACAATACGGTTTTTATTATTATCAGATCAAAGCTGTAGTCAACTAACTAGAGCTCATAAACGGGCTCATCCGGAGTAGTACCACCCTCTCACAGAAGAGAGGCGAAAAGTAGCTATTGCTGCGTTTCGTACGATGAGTGAGAAAGCCGGCAGCCTAACACCCACTCGCTCGCCCTTCCTCTACTGCACACCCCTTCAGACGGCAACGAACGTCCGAGCAATGGCATTCTTATTGCAAGCATGTTTATAGCTACTACTACTAGATTTTGTTACACATACATAAAAAAATATTAAAAGTAGTTACCTAATAAAAACTTGCCAAATTTCCTAAGAATATATAAAAGTAGTTTTACACGTTTCGATAATTTAAAAAGCTTCGCAATACCTATCACCATTATTTTTCCTCTAAAAAATGAGAACTGACTCTTATTAACCTATTTGACGTCTATTGAAATCTTCTTCATACTTTCTGTGCCTACTAATTGTTCTCACTTCCATACCCAATATGTAATCAGACCAATTAGCGATATTCCCCGAGGCGGCAACCCTACCGGCGTGCGACGAGAGCTAACGACGCGTCATATCGAACTCTTGTTTGTTTGCTTACAAACTGAAAATATACGGGACCAAACTGTGCGCGGTCCCACTTATAAAAGCCTCCATATCCAACTGCTGGAAAAAATAAAGTGCCGTCTAGGGACTCCCAAAAGAAGCAAAGCTTTATAGTATAAAGCGTAGGTTGCCCCAACTGCCACTCTGTATATCGTGTAACGCTACTGACGTCTGACGCTTAGCGCGGATAGAGTGGCCGCACGGCGAGCGCCCCGAACGTCCGCGTAGAAGCTTTAGTTCAAAAAGTTTTTCCTTCCGTCTCTGTGACCACATGTTACACGCAAAGGCATGTAACACAACGCCGGCGACCACCTATGGGAGGTTAGATGTTTAAGCGAATAGTCCACATAGTGTTTGCCGTTCCCGCGCAGAATACGTCACAGTATATTTCCATAATTTTTACCTTGTCTGCTGTTGTAGGGCTTGGCACTCCGCCGGCACTTTGTCAATCATTTTTATACTCAAATCAAATCAGGGGTGAAAAGGGAGATGACACTTGTTTTACGGCTGGTGCTTTGAACGCTGTGTTCTGTGTCAAATTTGAATGAGTACATTATTTATTGTTTAGTTTTTATCGTCTTTCTTCTCAACCGATTGTCCCAAAGACATATTTTTAATTAACCCCAACACATTTATTACCGTCATAACACCAATTACGAATAACTCAATTTGTCGCAACACAATACGCGTGGGATGACATCTCCGACCCTCCCTGCTCACCCCTTTAATATTACTATGTCATGTGATACCCCAAATTATGACTGACACACATTAGGGAATTATGATCATAAAAAATAACTTGCGATGTCCATTGCGATGGCAAAATGAAGATACGCGATAAAATCCGAAAAATAGTTTTATTTCAAAATGAAGATGTTTTTAATGTAGCAAAGTCGGCAAATTAGTGATCGACCCGCCAGATGTTAAGCAGTTACCGTCTATATAGTACAGTACCTATAGTAATGGATACTTGAATTGCCAAAGGCATGGCTCGCACGTTATCGGCCTGTATGAGAGTAAGGCAGAGACAGGGGAAGGGACAGGGCTTCCGGCTCTTCTGTGAGAGGATAGTACTACCCCTGTCAAACACGCCTCTATATGAGCTTTACCACCATTTAACATACATAAAATAATTCGTCTTCGTTGCTTTTGTTAACAAATCACAATATTTGACCAAAGAAAATGTGATTTCTAAATAGTTGGTAATATTTTAAGCTACGACTCTACAAAATTCAGATTGCACATAATTAAAATAAGACCTTGTATGTATGGTATCGAAACAAATAAGCAGTTTAGTATATTAACTTATCAATTATAATCTCATATACACATTAAAATTAACTCCTTATAGACACACCGCAGCCCAAAACAGATTACCCCATTAGCCGACATGAGCGTTAATCGCTACATAAACGAATACCAGTAGAGATGCGGTAAGTTTTTCATCACGTGATTAGGGGATGATTAGTACCCCCCCATGCTCAGGGGGAGGCCTCCCCGGCTGCTGGGATCCGGAAAATCTCCCATCCATGTTAACATCCGAAGCTTTCTTAGCTGTTGGTACGTTGATGTATGAAGTATGTTGGATGTGACAATTTTAGTTTTTTTTGCAAGATGTGTGTGAGTTCGCTGACCTGCAGTGGGCTAGCGCGGTAGACTATCTGCCTACCCCTTTGGGAATATGGGTGTTATGATGGGATAGGCTGTTATTGTAGGTTATTTTAACAATAGGACTCATATTGGAAACAATAACAGTTTATTCATACCTAGTTTATTAAGAAATTAATTTATGATGCTGATAAATTGTAATCTCAATTAGTATTATTTTTGAGTTTTATTATTTTGCTTTAGTCTTTATTCTAACTACGCGAGCGACGTGTCTTATATCTAATTGTATAATATGCATGTCAGGGCAACCTTTAAGTAAGTCAGCACGTTGGTAAGACACATTACACTTGTAATACTTATAATTTTATAGGTGTATGACTGCTGGCCATATCACGCGAAGAACCGACAACCGCTGGGGTAAACGTGTTCTTGAGTGGAGACCTCGACTCGGCAAGCGTAGTGTAGGACGCCCTCCGACCAGGTGGGATGACGATCTGCGAAAGACTGCAGGCAGATGCTGGATGCGGCAAGCTGAAGACAGGGCGCTATGGCGCTCATTAGAGGAGGCCTATGTCCAGCAGTGGACAAGCATAGGCTGGAGATGATGATGATGATGACTTGTTGGTTGTCTAAATAAATATATAAAGATTCTGATATCACCATTAAAAAAAAGATTGCAAATTTACACTTTTTAATCATTGGTTTTATAAATTACGCAACATACCGCCTCCATAAATTTTCTTCGCATATCCCAAGCGCAATGTAATTAGATTCAAAGTCCCGAGTGGTGTAATTTGCGCAAAATGGAAGATGTATCGCAGATAACATGTTTACCGACAAATTATCTTTCGGATCTTATCGACTGCGGCTTACCGGGCTCCGGCACGAGGCAGAGTTATGACATTAACTGCGGATTGGAAAAGGATGGGTGGTGACGTTGTAAGGATATAAGTAAATCTACATGCATTCAATGTAAACTAGAAATAAAGAAAATAATAAATAAATATCGCCAGACTGATACACCAACTGTATGGTCCCAAACTAAGCAACGCTTGTACTATGGATACCGTACAATGGACTGGGGGCGATCCCAGCGACATCCAGACCAGGCCAAATTACGATAAGGCCATTTCCGAAATTTTCCCCGGCGGGAATCGAACCCGCAACCACTATGTGCAGTGAGCCGAGCGGCCTACGCTCGAACCACTGCACCAAGCGGTCGTCAAGTACACTAGTTTAAACAAATCTTTTTGTTAGTACGTAAAATTTCCATTTGTTCCAACATTCTCGATAGTTTAAATAAGGTTTATTAATTTTAAGGGTGTCGAACCTCGAAGGGTCCGAGCAGAACCCTATTATTGTGCTAAGGTTCTCCGTCCGTCCGTCCGTCCTCCATCGGTTAGAGGCTTCTAGTTATTCATACGTAAAATTAACTCTCTCATTTAACAAATGTGTCTAGAGTTACTCTCTATATTAGGGAACTGTTTTATGTTGCTATTATATAACTTATTAAACTTAGGCACATAAAGCTTTAAAAATACGCTGTTTTGAAGCAACTTTGTCCTGTCATCACAAAGAGCTTTAGCGAAATTACGCAAGAATGAAGTCAGCGTAGCGCAAAATCAACACATCAATAGGAAATACTTTTGCAAAATGGAACCAACCCACACACATTTCTGCAACCTAAAACCATCCTAGAACCACTAGCATAAGGTTTATTTTGGTCTAAGGCAGTGCCTGTGGGTTGATTCCGTTCTACAAAACGTTATCCAATACATCATGTGAGCCTCCCCACACGAGCCGTCACTTAACGCGACCCGCGAAGACATCCCTCGCTACTTAAACAACATCCTCGCGGTTTCCTTAGGCCGGGACTATGCTACGGCGGAGCGTAGTAGAGCGTAGCTGTCATAGCAAGTAATGAAGCTTAATTCGACCGCTTATCGTTTGACAGCGACGGCTGTGCTAAGTGTTATGCCAATCCAATTACAACACAGTGGAAAGATATACCTTAAATATGTACCTAGCGTGTATACAATTTTTTTAATAACAATAATATTGTTAAAAGAACATTCTACGTACTTACCTAACTCTTTCTCTGGATTAAATCTCTACCAAAAGTATTTTATAACCCATTATAGGTATAACTATATAAATAGGCACACAGTTATAGATAGATAGACAGACAGTTTCCTTTAAATACTGATAACTAACTCGCTAGCCGCTCTATACAACAGCGTACCTCGCGCTACGCAGCGACAAGACCACACCCTTACCATGTTTTCACGAGTCTTTAACGGTAACTTTCTCGTTACCTCCCCGTATGAAGTGTTTTAAAACATTACCGCCCGCTGACACGATTAGTAGCAAGCGTTAACTTTTAAGTAGGTGATGCATGCAAACTTTGAGTTATGCTCTAAGTGGCGAGTTTAAATTAAACTTTTTGAGTGCCTCTCAAATTATGTTTTAGGTTAGAAAGTGTTTGTTTAACTTTTTAACTGTATGTAAGGATGCATGAAGTTTGGCTAAATATATTATGGTAAGCTCCAGTACATAATTATTTTACATAATGTCAAACGATAATTTCTTTAGTGAATAAGTTTTGGCCCTATAAGCCAATCAATAGAAACTAACTGTTTTAATTAGCACTAGCTGACGTGAAAGACGAACAAACAGATTAATAATTCTAGAAAAGAATATTGATTAACTATTTAGAAAATGCTAACAAATATGCAACGGCAATTTGGTAACAATATAACTCCATTTTACACGAACAAACAGTACCTAATGGTCCCCTAGCTCACACACAAACAATGTTATTATTTAACGCGAGCACTCTGCGCAAGAGTAGCTACAAGCCACGTTACACAGTCGGTAATTATTTCAACCCCCCTGAGCGAAAATGTACGACCGAAATATACTGGCCCGTCATAGGGAACTCCTTTGAAGTGGTTGTTTTAAATGTTGCTTAAGTAAACTTAACTTACGATACGATAAATGTACTATAATATTATCCATTTAGATTGTGAACTTTCTGGAAGTGAGACATTTCACATTTACGAATAGGTACCCACTGTATTAAATTGCCCTTTATTTTGGTTCGTTATTACCTATTTAATAATACTTTTCATTAAATACCTACTACCTTCTCCCATTGCTTTGCTAACGTAGATTTTGTTTTCAGGATATAGACAACAGCGCCGTTTACCAGGTCCTGTTATAGGGTCCAACTACTTAATTGCCTGTACTTGATAAATGTTATCGAACAAAAAAACATTTGATGATTGAAAATGAAATGGGCAATGTGCTTAACCATCTTTACTACGTTTCACAGTATTTGGAGGATAAACGTTATCTGATGATTCTAAAATTGCGAGTGCGATTCCAGCCGGGGAAAATTTGGGAATGGTCTTTTTGTAATTTGTCCGGGTTTGGGTGTCACTGGGATCGCCCCCAGTCCATTGTACGGTGCCCATAGTGCAAGCGTTGCTTAGTTTGGTAGCATACAGTTGGTGTGTTCGTTTGGCGACGTTGATATTATATTGAATGGTAGAAAAAGTAAATTGGCTCTATTTTTTGTGAGTAGTTATGGAGACCTATGGGATGTAGGGCATCGGAGGGGGTCAACTTATAATGGTGTTTGCGACTCGTTGAGCCGGTGACATGTGTTTTTGGAAGCTACAAACATGTTAGCTTTAAGGGTGAATTGATTTGTAATTTGTCATGTTTGCCATTATTTTACTTGATACATTCAAATTACACATTTATTTTATGAGAATTTATTTGCTCTCGTGAAATATTTTTTATAAATTATGGTTGCGGATTCAATTCCCTTCGGGGTAAATTTTGGAAATGGCCTGTAGGTAATTTTCCCAGGTCTGGGTGTCAGTGGGATCGCCTCCAGTCCATTTTACGGTACCGATCGCTACAAGCGTTGCTAAGTTTGGGACCAAACACATGGTGTGTCAGTCTGGCGATATTTATATTGAAATACCATAGTAACTGAAGATACAGATTAGGGAAATGTTTGTATGGAAGAATGGCAGTTAGTTACTCATGCGGTTAAGCCGGCGTTGCGCTGGCGAATCCTGTATACACATTTATTATTTTGTCTCTATTTTTGACCACACGAAATACCACCATCAATATAGCCGTGTTCCAATATTTCGTCAATGCAAACGATGGCTTATAAAGATGCAAACATAGTGGGCATATTACCCGTTCTAATCTGCATAGTCATTAATATGCTATACCTTTCTAATTTTCCAACATTTTGTAAGTATTTAAAAGGTCATCACCTCTATCGAGTAAAAGTTTCAGCCAAAAAAAGAATAAACAAATCTTCACGTACTCTTCAGAAAGCAAAAATCAACATTATTACCCCGGCACACTGCACAGGGGTGTCAGACACGTTCAAATATTAATTCCACCCTTGTACGAGATAAAAACTATTAGGGCGGTGTGGGATTATGGGCGGATTATTATTTTAACGAAATTAGCTTACTGCCGCTGAGGGACTGTGCTTGGGAGGGCAATGATTAAGTAGATAACAGAGAGGAGACTGGACATAGTCCGGCCCTTTTTCTTTGAATACAAAAATACAATAAATTATGATTTAAATATTTTTTGTTTTAACGGCGGCCTGATATTGTTCGTTGTGGGTTGAGCTATTTATTTCATTATGTAATGAAATGAAATGAAATGAAAAATATTTAATCAGCACAGGGAACACATAAGGAAATATCAGCACATAATTATAAAATAAGTGAAATATATACACCTAAGGTCAGTAAGCTGCATTTCCTACAGTGTGAGCTGTACCGAAAGGCATTTGGCTCAGCATGTGCTGGAGGGGAACGAAATCTCCTCCAACGCTGATTTTCAGCCAAAGCCTCCTCATACCTTGTCTATTATGTACGCAGGTACATAATATATTGACCTATAACACTATAAATTTTGATAAAAGGAAAAGGGGGATTAGACCATACTCCACCACGCTGGTCTAGTGCGGGTTGGTGGAGGGTTCGTCAGAGGCTCGTTAGCTAGTCGCTAACGTGTACTATGTGCAGGTGAGGTTGACTTTGGTCTCATGATGATGTGGGTATGACCCCTTACAACCCCAAATACAACACTATAAATGGTTGAAATAAAACTATTTTTACGGATTATATCGCGTTTATTTTTACTTTTTATGTTCCCGACGTTTCGGCTGCTTTACAGCAGCCATGGTCACGGGGGGACTGAGGTGTTAGACGTCCTGATGTCATAGTTAGTAACTGGGTACCCTCATATTAAGTTGTTGTTTGCGGTCCGATCCACGCAGAAAGTGCTCACAGTGTCTCGAGGTCTTGCAATGGTACACTTGGTTTTGGATTTAATTATATTAATTACTGGATCCCAAGTTGGTGGTAGCACCCAGCCATCTTCCCTATTGAAATTTGAAATCCGTAAAAATAGTTTTATTTCAATGTGTAGTATTCGCGTAAATATAAGAAATCAATACTATAAATGGTGTTTGACAAAGATAATATAATCACTACGTTTAGTGTTTCCAACTGGATATACAAAAGTTAAATAACAAACAGTTGCCTAATAGCTAAATACAAGCAAAAATGTTAACAATTTCGTAGCAACAATTATTTTTTAAGAGGTTATTGGTTTTAACCAAATCTAAAACAATTATATACACCAACAATATAGGTAAAAATAAAAACAAAAAACTCAACACAAATTTGTTGATAAATATTCCTAACGAGTTTGGTTGTAGTTAAATTAAGCAGTCTTCATTTACCGACTTACATACATATATTATGCATTTCAAAGTACTAATTTTGTTACCCTGCAGTGCAGTTTCATCAGTTTCTAGTTCGAATTCTTGCAATCAATATCCGTCTATCTTCTTAAAGATTATTTCTCTACAATTATAAAATATAAGTTGATTTCAGTTTTATACCTAACAACACCTCTATGCTCTACAATTCCTCTGATCACTGCCCCCTAGATTTCATAGCACTTCCACCCAACAGAGGGCTTATTAAAACTAAATTGCGAAAATTGCAGCGCAAATGTGGCCCAGGCGTATTTCGCTAACCGGCTTACCGCAACCAACATGACGTGACCTCTTACCACGTTAAATTACTTTACACACATGGGTCTTTATAAATTGGTTGTTTTCTTGTATTATCCAGTATAATTTGATCTTTCGTAGCAAATAATTAGTATGGGGTACTGGGTCTATAGCGTTTGTTATCTACCCTTGTCCGGGGTTGTAATCTTGGTGTTAGAAGCAGCAAAATGGGGAGGTAATGATGTGCTGTTAAGGACTGCGGTGTTGACAGCGCGGGTATTGAGGATTACGGTTATGGCGGGGAATAAATAAGCCGGTATTTCGTATTTATGATGGATATAAATTTTTATTAGTTATGTTTCGTTGGTTTATCTAAGACGTTTTATTTAAGACCTATGACATAATTTGGCGACAGTTTTTTATGGTCAAGGGATCAGAAACAATACCTTGTACCCTCAGATTAACGAATACGCAGATGACGCGCCTAGAACACAAAAGTGTGTCCACCAAAGCAAATACAAATTACAAAGCGAATACAATCTCGCGTCAGTACTGAACTTCGCGTCACAGCGCTTACACGTCAAAGGTGGTTAGTTGTATTATTTTGAAAATGCCGTCTTGCGTAATTAAAACGTGTAAAAGTTGTTCACAAAAACAAAAAAAGCAGATGGCATATCTTTCCACAGGTAACTATTGTTTATTTTATAGTTTTGTAATTTATTTACCCACAATTTGATATCGCTCACTCGGAATACATAATTTTGATAGTAATTGGTTGGTGTTGCCAATTTACATCGAAATAAGTTTCCTTGAATTAGGGAAATGTGCATGGGGTGTAGAAAGATGATTAATTGATATATGGAAATAATATATGGGAATAACTTTTAATTTGTAATAAATATTTTAAATTAATAACATTTTTCAATTTAATGGACCTAATTATGCTTATAAAGACATCCAAAAATCTTTAATGTTATAATGTTCTTGAGTGATAATGCAGAGATCTTCAAATATCGATTTGCAGTAAAAATAAATACTAAGTTTATTTTATTTTATTAGTATTATTCTGTTCAAATACCTACTACTTAAGTACCTAAATTGCGAAAGACCATTTCCAATTTGTAACATTAGTACTACTGAGAACAATCGGCAAAATTATGGGAGTTCGTTCCCCAATATCTGGCAACTTTACACGCACACAGATGTACGTGTCCCTACAGTGCCGCTCCTAGTTGTCACGCACACATTTAATGCTATGCGGCTTCACATCGTTTGTTGCGTTTGCTCCATCTGCGTTAATCTGAGCTTGTACCCTATGCCTTCTGAAGCCCTGATAGCTGAAACATTTCCTTTTACATTTAATTGATGATAACCTACTACATAGGTATGAAATTTTCACAAATTATAATTTTTTAAAATGTAGATTCCATTCTTTTACACTCTCTCATCTACAGTCATCATCATCATCTGCCTTACCTTTTCCCATTATCTGGGGTCGGCGCAGTATGTCTATTTCTTCCATACATAGCGCTTTCCCGTCATACTCACATCCACTCCAACCACGTTCATATCATTCTTAATACTATCCATCCATCTACTCTCTCATCTACAGTATAAAATAAAATTCTACAGGGAACCGATACCTGCAATCCTACAGGGAACTTTAAAACTTTTTTTAACTTTTATAAGTTTTTTTGTATTTGCAGAGTGACCCTTCTGTACATATCTTATGTACAGAAAGGTCACTCTGTACATACAATATGTACCCTACGGTACATATTGTGTATAATACACAATATGTACCCTACGGTACATATTGTGTATTATAATACATATTATGTGTTCAATATTGTTGTTTGTTATCAGGTGTGGTTCCAGAACCGGCGTGCCAAGTGGCGCAAGGCGGAGCGGCTGAAGGAGGAACAGCGCAAGCGGGAGGGCGCGGAGGTCCTCGCTAAGAGGGACCCCAGCGATGACAAGGTACCTACATAACAATTTTTTCTACATAGCCATCTTTAGAGACCTTTTGTGCTGACAGGGGTACATAGATACTTTTGTACATTATTATTGTTCTTTCAGTTTCACATGTCAAATTTCAGAGTCATGTACCGTACAGTAGTCAACAAACTCGACGCTTGATCACCTTAAGGTTGCATTTTGTGTGCAGTGACCAGCAGCCACCTGCGGCTAGCACGGTCATAAAAACAATTAAAACAAATGGCTTTCCAAAAAAAGGGCTTTTGTTACATCGGACGTTTTTCGTCTCATTGGACGACACCATAATGGGCGAGGCAACCTATGATTACTGCCTGCAAGCGAAAAGTGTTAAAAACTGATCAAGCGTCTACTGTGTTGATGGTACATACATTCCGATATTATTATTTCGGCCTTTTGAAACTTCTTTATTCCTCATCTCAACTATTACTATTATTTGGTTATTATTTATTTTGTCTGTGTCTAAACTGTTGCGTGATATTATCTTCATTTAGCCATTATGTAGTAGGTATAAGTATATGTCATATTATTTTCTTGTTTATTTAATGTAATTTATATGTTTAAGTTTATTTATGTATTTATTTATTTATTCGTATGGCATTTTACAATTGTTCACAATTAGTTAACATTAAAATCAAAATTATAAAGTAAGTAAGTTTATGTAAGTACACCCCCATATTATTTTCTTTAGATCCTCTCCATCCTAAGGTTGCCTGGTAGAGATCACTTTTAGTGATAAGGCCGCCCATTTTCCACTTTCTGTGTAAATATGTAATAATTTGTAGTGTTTTGTTTTCTAGTGGTGGATGAATAAAGTATTATCTATCTATCTATCTATCTATTTATTACTCTTTTCTTGCAAATAAGGAAATGCCCAAACATAAGCATGGCTAGTTTTAGGTTACCTTTCCAGTCGGTGTTAAGAAGGTATTATAGCTGCGTTTCGTTATCGAAATGCAAGAGTCTGAAGCACAACCGACTCTCCTTTCTCTCCCCTCTGCCCACCTCCCTTGAGGCCAGCCACAAGCCAGGACAACTGCTTAACAGCAGACAGGTCGTACAGCTGTTTGCAGAAGTTGTCTATACATCTATACAAATAAATAAAATTGGAGTGTCTCTTTGTAATATCAAAATAACACCTATTCACTAAATGCAGATGAAAGTACATACGACACCTATAGCAAAAACGCGATAAAAAATTTTTTTGGCTGTTTATCTGTCCGTCTGTCTGTGTGTTTGTTCCGGGTAATCTCCGAAACGGCTGGACCGATTTTGACGGGACTTTCACTGGTAGATAGCTGTTGTTATAAGCAGTAACTTAGGATACGTTTATTTTATAAAAACAAAATTTAAAAATATGGGTCCTGTCGCGCGGGCTCAGAACGCGGGAGCGGACTTTTTTGTTAAGATAAATTCCACGCGGACGAAGTCGCGGGCTCAGCTAGTTGTATAATAAAAAGAAATAAAGAAGATCTGATACTTTTTTATCATCGAAATCTGTGTTTTTTATGTCAGGGTTCATCGGAATGCGGCTTGTCTCGGGGGTCGGCGGAGGCGTCGCCGGTGTCGGGGGCGGCGGCCTCGCCCCGCGCTTCACCCCCCGTCTCCCCCGGCTCCCCGCGCCGCTCTCCACTCAGATCGCCCAACCGGTCGCCCAACAGATCTCCCAGATTAGCCAGGTAGAAAAATGAGATTATTTTTCACACACAATGTCCTTATTATGCCAACCGTAAAAGGAACCTTAGAATACAACTGTTCAAACCATAGACATAAAAATATAATATCTTCTTCTATGGTTCAAACTCCGCAAACAATATTAGCAAGTGTGCAGGTACAAATCCAAGCTCACATCTCTGGGATTTGCGATAACTTGCTAAGAAATAACGAAAGAAGAAGCAAAAAAATCGTTTGGTTGTGACAAAATGTACATTTTTACATCTTAGGCATTAGGTAGGTAAATTGCAAGTACCCACAGTATGTCCAGAGCCTGTTCAAATGATTGCCACAAATTGGCCAAATGCTACTGGCATTTCCTCCAAAAACTTCACTTGCTGAAAGATGAAGAAAACATTTTGAGGGAACTCTATAAATGATGTGAGAAGTTCACTAACTGCACTACGTTTAATGGCGATGGTCTCGCTCCCTATCATATCGAGACCAAAATACTATCAGCGCAATGTGACTGCAATCTGGTACACTTCTGCCTACTCCTTTGAGGATTGCAGGCGTGATATAGTTTTGTCAACCAGGTCGGAAGGTAGCTGCGTGTCGCCAGCGCCGTCAGTCGGCAGTGCTGGCTCCAGGGAGGCGCCCATGGAGCCGAGGCCGCCACACCACCTGTTCTCGCCCTTCGACCAGTGAGTTCTGTTCTTAGCCTTATACCGTATAGTGTTCTAGCTTCCTCAATAGATCTTGGTACGTACAGTCAGAAACATTCGCTGTACATTCTCCATTTTTATGATCAGCAATACTTGCTGTTTGTTTTAAAAACGTTGGTGAGTATTTTTAAAAACAAATATTAACAACATATTGAAATATTGCTTAGAACAAGAAAACGTATGGATTTAATGCAATACCGAAATTTGCAAGCGATGTAAAATCTGATAGTGTTCAGCGACTTATGTTGCTGACCGTACAGCAATTGTACATCGTAACAATACCCTTTTTAGTTATATTGACAACAATTTTTTTGTGCCCAACAAAATTTGTTTCAGTAGTTACGGTGGATTATTTACATTATAATAGATATAATGATATGTGTGAGACATCGATAATTGAATAGATAGACCAGTGAAATTCATAAAAAAATGGCTTACTTTATTTTAATTTCATTTTTTACTTGGTATTTCTATGTTCTATTGTTGTTTATTAGGCAATATTTCGTTTCCAACGTTTCATTATCTAGTTTAAGTTACGCGGCATAAGTTCAAACTTTTAGCTCAAATCTTCTAAGTACCTACGAAATTAACGCCATCAAATTTAATGCACTATTAAAACTCAACTGAACTTTAAACAATATGCAACCGTACTTTGCGCTAACTTTATTCAAACGACCAATAGAATCACGATGACGTCATCTCTAGCTAGGGTTGTCGAGTATACACACAGACTCCCAAATTACTGAAATCTGACTATCGTAGCCATCTTCACTCCCAGATCCAATTTAGTGATACTATTAATAAATCAATCTCAAGTCTAAGAGTGGTCTTGAGTAAGCTTTTGACGTGTCATGTTGTACTGGAATAACATAAGATTGACATTTCCAAGATCACTCTCTGACTTGGGATCGATTTATTAATACTGGCCCTAGTAACTTAAGATTGATACGAGTTGTAATATCTCGGGGTCACGCTCGATGGCTCCATGACCTTCGGTCCTCACATTAGAAACGTCCGCAATCGAGCCGCCTTTGTGCTCGGTCGCCTTCATTATCTCCTATGCAAGCGGAGTAAAATGTCCCTTAGAAATAAGGTGACACTTTACAAAGCTTGCATTCGCCCCATCATGTCCTATGCGAGCGTTGTGTTCGCCCACGCGGCCAACTCTCACATTAGTCGCCTCCAGGCCTTACAGTCCCGTTTTCTTCGCCAAGCCGTCGGAGCCCCGTGGTTCGTACGGAACGTAGACCTTCATTCTGACTTACGCCTCGATTCTATCCAGAAGCACTTCAAAATAGCGTCTGAACGCTATTTCATGAAGGCTTCTGAACACACCAATCCCTTAATCGTCGCCGCCGCCGATTATGCACCCGCACACGAGCCAGATACATGCCGCCGCAGGCCGCGGCATGTGGTGCTGGACCCCCCCGACCCACTCACCGCTCTCCTAGACTCAGATGTCGAGGAGAACGACACACGCACACTCCCCGCCAGACACCGACCTCGCCGGCGAGGTCGACGAACCCCCGCTTCCGCTAGAAGGTGCGTCTACTTACCTAGACGCACCTTGGCACCCGACAAGCCCGCTGAGTTTCTTGCCGGATCTTCTCAGTCGAGGTCGCGTTCCGATCCGGTGGTAGATTTACCCTCGCCACCTCTCCTGGCAGCGGCCCAAGCCGAGGTCGTGTCCCTAGTGACGCCCTTGAGCTAGCTGCCCCCCTGCCCCTATGGCTGGAGCGCACTTGCGCTCGCCCTCTGTCCGGGTGAAGTTGTTATGGCCACTCTGGCCAACAACATATAGTCAATTCAAAAAAAAAAAAAAAAAAAAAAAAACGAGTTGTAAGAAGACTTCAGTATTCTAATTGCCACAGACAATTTCTCATAGACAGACTGATTAAAATGATAACCAGGACCGCCAACTTAATTTGCTTTTCGAAGCATGAAGGTTGGCACTTATAATACGAAAATCTATCTAAGTCATGACTTGGGCTTACATGCTTAACCCGCCTATCGGGTTGTGTTACTGAGAAGAGAAGGCTGTGAATTCTTATTTTTGTTACGGCCGGTAACAGACATGAAGAAGGCGAATAACTGACAAAACGACAAATATTCAAAAACATTCCTGATTTGAAAATGTTTTTCAATGAAAATTAGTTTTTTTTCTGGTGACACCGCCTATATATTCTAAGTTGGAAGGGAGTTAGTATAGTTTTGACAGCCCTACGTGACCCGGTGGTCGCTACCATGTAGATCAGTTTATGTTGGCAATCAGTTGGTTAAGAGCGCGCTGCCCGGCTGCGTTAATCAACTGTAATTATATTGCGCCGTCAACCATCGCTCGTAAGACGCGGCCGTACGAGGCATGTTGTCGCTACTAACTTATTATGGATGGGTTGGGCTCAATGATGTCATTTGGAGGAACGACTATGTACACTATATTCGTCACAGAAATACACTGTTTCAATGACGTTTTGACATGAGTTGAACTGTGCTATTTATTTAAAATTTCTGTTTTTTTTTAACATAAAAAAAATATTTTCAAACTATGTATATTCCTTGTTTTGTTCGTGGTTCCCGTAACCCCCTTACAAACGTACCTATTGAACATTGAATGTCGTAAATTATACTCAACCTTTCATCGCAAAAGCCTACCAAACATTGTATGGAGTGTTAATCAATTAGTTATAATATCTCTTAGCGTATTATGCTTTCCTGGTACTTTTGTACTCATTAGTTATCATAATGTAGGTAGGTAGGTACTCTATTTTGGATATTTTATGAAATCAGGTACCTACATGTTAATATTGTCGCCAAACGCTTATTAATACAATATCGATTGACGACCCAAATACTGGTGCCAACGGCTTTATTACAACAAATTAATTTAAATTGGCCCACACCGAATCAATGTCAATCTGTGTCTGGTACAACACGTCTACGACCTTTATTTTACCGCCGATGCAGCCAATGATATTCCTCTTATTTATTTATTATTCATAATATCATTGGTGACAACATAATTTTGAGTGACGCTATAGGTTACCTAATTTCGGTATCAAATTGTATCTCAAATTGAATTTAATGAAGTTGGCAGACTGGTCCGGCTTTCTCGTTCGTAACTTGCACCATTCTTCAAAAGTTTGTCGACTCCCTTCAAACTGTCTGAAGATTCACTTTAATCGAATCGACCCGAGTTTAATTGTCAATAATAATGATCCCGGCTTAATTCTGTTTCACTTGAGATAATTATCCGAACAAAGTTCACGTTTTAATTCGTTACAAATCAATTAGTTACTTAAAATATTTATATTTCGACTGTGTCTTTATCAGCTGATGTGAATTTTGCATAGTGAGGAAATATTTCTGGAATAAATAGTACCAACACTAAGTAGTAAAAATTTATGATTATCCATTTAAAAATCCTGGAAAATATGTCCACTCTAGTTTCCGAGTTTCAGGTTATAAATTAAAATTGAAACTTTTGTTATTTATCATGAAAAGCCTTCCAAAGATAATACTATTATTCTCCAACACTGTATCTTATACCTAACATATCTCACGATACCTACCCATTGAGTGTTAGGAAGGTATACAAAGTACCTCGGCCTACTAGGTAAATAATTCATCTAAACACTTACTTAGTTATCTTCCTTCTAAATCCAAATACCTAAGCAGAAAGCAGGCATCGCGAAACAAACTGATAATCATCGTTAGCAAGCCAAGATGGCGGCACATCCGGCCGGACCGGAAGTGCCGCTAATGCGATATGTAGCGCCGAGTCTGGCTTATAACGCCTACCGCGTTATCGGCCCGAGCTAGCGAGTTTCGCTTTAGGGGGGGCTTTCATGATTTCAGCTGAAAACGATTATAAAATATTGTGTTTTGCTAGTATATTTTTAGGGTTCCGTAGTAATTTTTCCGTTTTTAATCTTCCTTTCCAATAAAGTAGGTATAAGAATATAAGCACAGTTAGGCATTGACAGCTTAAATAGTATAATAGCATAAACTGAAAAATATGGTTAATCAGTAAATTGAATGAACGTGTATATTTCGTCTATAGCACAGATGAGGTTTAAAAAAATAAGTTTACTATTAAAAAAAACTCGTTTCAAACCTTTTAAATGGTTCAATCAACGGTACATCAAATTTACGTAGATGTCAGCGCCCTTTGTCGCCATAACCCCAATAGCCATACATCGCTATATGCGCCGGCCGTGGCTATCACCATCACTTGCTGCAACGGCTATTATTTGAATATCGAGCGGCGCGTGCGCATGATATCAATTTGTGTAAAGGACTAGAAGTTATCAGTTGTCAAGAGTGGAGGGTAAACTGGGAGTTGGTAGGTATGTTGGGATCTCCCTGGGCTAGCTTCCTAAGTTAAATAGTTACTAAATTCTTAGTGATGCTGAATGGCTTACTTGAAGTATTATGATAAGGTTATAGCCTGCTCATAATGTACACCAACCTTGTTTATATTAAAAAAGTAAGCTTATGTGTCTTAGCTCTGCGGACGTCCGAAGATAAAATTCTGTCACCCATCTAATTCCTGACCTAACATAGGTACAACATACTCCCATATTAGTTTGCCTGGTGCTAAACAGCAACATTATCTACATTAGATATTAATAGATATCGCTTGGCGTAGTGGTTTGAGCGTTAGCCGCTCGGCTCACTGCACCGGGTGGTTGCGGGTTCGATTTCCGCCGGAGCAAATTTTGAAAATGGCCTTTTCGTAATTTGCCCAGGTCAAGGTGTCACTGGGATTGCCGTCAGTCTATTTTACTGTACCCAAAATACAATCGTACCATAGAGGACCATGAAGGACCATAGAGTTGGTGTGTCCGTCTGGCGATTTATATTACCTATTGTTATTATTGTCGCGGCTGGGTATTGAATACCACATCCATCAATTAGAAGGATCTAATTCTGTTCAATTACACAGTAGTTACTAGTATTCACACGCGACGAATTATCATAATAAATTATTGGACGTGACGTCAGACCAATAGGTCTGTCATAACATATTCAATTAATGTTGTAGGTTTCATTCCAACTCTACGCCGTTTTAATATTAAACGTATTCGGAATATAAAATATTAAAAAAAAAACATAAATAAAAAAAATAACTTTAAGGTGTCTTGTTTATATGC
The DNA here is from genome assembly GCA_918843915.1 of Notodonta ziczac. Taxonomy (NCBI): domain Eukaryota; kingdom Metazoa; phylum Arthropoda; class Insecta; order Lepidoptera; family Notodontidae; genus Notodonta; species Notodonta ziczac. Next base: position 2,285,115 of record OU974053.1, read on the forward strand.
TTCGTATGAAAGATTTACTTCAATCATTTGCTTATTTATTTAAACTAACATACCAAGTTATAATACAATTGGTCTACACTATAAGCCGTTAATTGGAATAATTGGCCAAAAACAAGTTCATTAGATGATTTTAAATTGGGTCACCCATGATAGGATCACGACACCAAATTAAACAACTGAATAATAGCGGCGGCCATTACTATTCATTACAATTATTCATAAAAACACTGTCGTCTAAAATCGAATTAAATACGTTTAATAAAATGACATCAGAGGCGCTGTGCTTCAGGGTTGTGAGGTTTCTATACATTAGGTACTCACTTCATTTTTAAATAATTCTAGTTGACCCGACAGACGTTGTTGTGTCTTAACTTTGAATTTTGAATTCGAATTGTTCCGCTCCACTTTCTTAGTTTTTTTTTTTCATAAAAACCTTCTACTGACAATAATAAACAACAAAAAAGAGTTAGCGAAATCGGTCCATCCGTCCACGCGTGATGCGATGACCAAGGAAATGTACATCATTATTCAATGGCTACTCACTAAAATATAAAATAAAATCGCCAAAATATATTCTTCGCTAATTCAGGTAAGATAGACTGAAATTATTTCAGCAATTCTTATTTTGATTTTAAATAGGTATTGTCTGGTACTTTAATATGCAAGTGTCAACCCTAGAGGTCAGTGTAATGAACCCCGCGTCGGTTTCGCACGACAACCCTTGCCGCGCCCGCATGCGGCCTAATTGGCCGCATTAATATGACAAATAGATTTACGTCGGTCTGTTGTACCACGCGCGGCAATACACCGGTTGGATTCAATGTAATGTGGAGAGGATTTGATACTGTTTTCAAATTAAAAAATAACAGGTCTTATTTGAGATTGTATCATCAGTCGAAAACAGGCATAGGCCTTCCTCAAGGTCTTCCATACAACCTGCGTGCTTGGCTGAAGCTCTTTACGTATCGTATCGTATCGTCAACAAGAAAGCATGCTGTCACTATAAATATTTTATGATCGGGACTTTCATAACGAAATCCATATTCGTAGGCACAAATAAAACATAGTAAGAAGGTTTATTCTTAGCTAATATCGATACGCAAACACATCCAGATGACAGTAGTCTGATGTCGTTCTTTTCACTATAAGGGTTAGTTTTAAAGATATAAACATTCATTGTTGTTCAAACGGTAGTGCCAAACGCATCAACAGCACCCGGAATGACCCCACACCAATTGTTCCCGGGATAAATTCGTTACGCGTCCATTTGTCGACGCGTCGCGCGCTAACCTACATGCCGCTTAATCCTGTCGCGCGACAAATCGCATTGTCTTGTTTGCGTTTAACGCCTGTTATCGTTCGACGGGTATGAAATGCCCGTGTTTTTACATGACTGGTCACAAGTTGGGATGTAACATTGAACGTGTTAAGTTCTTCGTTCGGGGACTTAAAGCGGCCCAGCCACTGTCAGTAATAATGGCATTACCTTTAAATAATGACACTACTAAAGAGAGTGTAGTGGTTGGAATGAAGGAACCACGAATAAATAATGTCGATATTATGGTAATTTCCTACAATAAATTTCTGTATTGTATTGTTATTTATTACTTGACACTGACGAAATACCTATTAACTTGGGAGGACCATCTTTTTAAAGTAAGAAGAAGAATAAATAATGATGGCTGGAATGTAAGACTTATGGGGAGGTATCGTTATGTCATTACCGTAACACGTAATGACAGTAATATTGATGGATTCTTCGATCCATTCGATCGATCCATTGCTCGATGGTAGAGTGATATAAGTTAATGTCGATCGTCCGTATCTACATAGAGCAACGTTCATTCGACCGTAGACCAATTGGCGTGGAATCGCTTTTAAAGATCCGAAGATATCCGAATGATCTGGTTAAAATAAACGTAAAACAATTGAACTAATATCAAGGCTTCGTGGTTAGAATTTCTACTTCCAAACATTTCTTTACGCAAAGCGAAGACACAAACATTAATTCCAACGTACCCGAACCGAATTATATCGAATACGTACCCGAACACTCAACTTAAATTTAAGTAGGTACTGTCACACCATAAAAAATGGCAAATAACGACACCGCGAACGGCAATAGGACTAGCTTTTGAGTGGCTTATAAGCATTCGCCTGATTAACTCAAAATTATTCACGTGTCAATTTGTCCTTCAGAATTCGTTCAATTATAAAGCGGCAAGCGCACAGGCGGTGCGGCCGCAGCAGCGCGACGGGCGCGGCGGGCGTGGCCGCGTTGATTCTCTTAACTAATCGCATGTCTATTTAAGTCAATTCAACACTAATTAATGTAGTTAATGAAACGGTTGAGACGCACTACTGTGGACTGTTTTCAGAGTGACGTTGGCATGGGAATTACAAGGTCTTAATGACTACGTGGTTGAGAGTTTATCTTGAACGAAAACAATAACATTTGTTTATATATTTACTTATAAAATTAAAGAAAATCTATATGAAGAACTAAGCGCTGGTTATAGTTCTTAATACTTACTTAATATAATGCGAAAGTGTGTTATCATTATCACGCCAAAATAGCGTAATAGATTTGAATGAAATTTTATACAGGTAACTTAGGAAAACCTCAAGGCTACTATTTATCCCGGAAAGTCATCAAAAGATACAAACGACTTGCCTGACTTGGGCCCCACATAGATAGCGGTTCTTATTTACTAGTCGAGTCCTTTCTATAAAACAAAACCAGCCTTCAAAATAAGAAAACAAACAAGATCCATATGTGGTACATACGTCCCATCCCAACACTATTGCTCCGGGATGCATGATCCAATTGCCGTCCGCTAAATTGATACTCTATTTGGCTCAATTAAACATTAATTAATGCCGTTAATGAACACTGAGCCGGTTATTGTTCTGCGCACTGACTCAACTAGCGAGCTCGTTTTGCGTTGTGTATACGTGAATGAACACTCACTGTGCTTTCGGTGATATTTCTGGGGTGATGACGTCATTGCACAGTTATAGTAATATTACAGGAATTTAGAAGAAAGCTACTTAATGAAACCTTCGTCCGTTTAAATTTCATATTTGCTTTCACACTTAATTTTTTCATACCTACAGATTGACAGTTGAGTATCCACTCTTAGGTTAAAAAACATCAGCAAAACAAGATTTAATATAAAATGTAGAATCCTATAATAAATAAAAACCGTTATTGGAATAATGGTATGGAATTTAATTTGAATAATGGAATTTCCTGAATCCCCACCGCCCCATATCCAGTAGTGGGAAATGTTGTTTTTTTATTAATACGGCTACTACTTATTTTATTTTCCGTTTGATAATGTAGAAATATGATAATTACTATGCTATATTGACTTGAGGCCAATAGCCCGTGCTTATGTATTAAGTAGATAAGAATTGACGTTTTTAACACTGTTGCAATAAACAAATCATCTTTTCTAATAAATACACCACACAAATCAAAATACAATCATAAATAGAAAACTTTATTAGGAGTACTTTAAAAACCTATAAACATTAATGGCGTACTCATCATCGCGTCGTTTATAAATCACTACGCCGCCATCCCTTCACAAAAAACTATAAAAATAACACACAAACAGCGATATAATAGCGGAACCGATCTCAATCAAGCGCCGACCGGACAATAGGGTCCGAACACACTGGCCGTAAATCGCAGCGACCCGCCGAGCCGATTAAAAAAGCGGAAAGCCGAGGGTGTGTCGCCCTATACGATCACGGTAAATTGACTCGAAACTGGTGGATAAACAAAAAGCGAGTCGATGGCACGTGGCAGCAGACCGTGTGAGCTCAAGTGGTGCTATTGGCGTTAAATGTACCGTAATGGCGTCTTGATTTTGTTGCGAATGAATAACGTTAGATGATCCGTTTTAATGATGTTAAAGAGATACGTCTGTGCGGTAAATTTAGTTAGTACTGACAATTTATAAGTTCACAATTTTTCTTTTAAGATTTTACATTGGCGTTGCATTACGAAATGTACAATGTGTTTTTGTTCTGTCTTTAGATATTGAATTTTTGTTTTTTTTTCTTAAGGTTTTCACTATTATGTAGAGTAGTCTGGGATTGAGTACATTGGACTAAGCAGATCAGATAGTAGAATTGAGGTAGTATTTGATATTCTCTGAAGTAGACAGCTATGAGCTGTGATTTTATGTAATCAAAACTTTTAAAATGACCTTTTGTTATTGAACCAATAATTTATTACGAAAGTCATTAACTTACAAAGCATTTGACAAAAGTGTGACTCTAATGATGGCAATCAATAGGGGTGTGATATTTTGGTGATAATTTACATCGTTTTTTATATTAACCACCGGGAACGGTACAATAAACAGCGACCCGCTGCGCGCCGCGGGCGACCAGCAATATTGTGCGACAACACGCGGCGCGCGCGCGCGTGCGTCCGCAGCGATCGGTGGACTAGTGTGAAGTTGGCTTTATTTTGTTAAAATATTTATGTTTTTTTTACAAAATCTGATAAGCTCTATTAATCAGCATTTACCATGTAGCTAACAGATTTTGATAGACGAGTTTCAGAGTTATTCTTTAGGTTTCTGAAAAGAACACAGTCTTTATTGATATTTATCTTATGTGTTATTATTTAACAAATATTATGATTTAAAAAAACTTATTTACAACCAAGGGCCAAAATAATCTGGAACTTTGTTGAATCTCAATATCGAATATATTTTGACCGTCACAATCAACCCTTTACGGGCATTCGCCACGCCTGCATACAATTGCGCACACTCAAGTGGTCATAAAAAATAAATCAAACGCGCCCACTGATCGAAAACGCACAAGATTAAGCGGTAATGTGGCCGGCCCTTTATTGTAACCCTGCCGGTGACCAGCATGCGGGTAAAGGGTTAATTAAATACTTTTTTGAGGGATTCTTTGTTATGTCAATTGGAATTGTAATCGGATTTTGGAGGAATCAAGAGCCTTTAAAGTAGGTACTATTCCTATTCCTCAAAAACGACAACTAATGATTTTATAGTACCTAGTATAACTTTAGTATTTTTAGGAAACGTTACATCAAGTCATTTATGAACGTTTAAAGAAAATAATGTTGGGGTCCACGAAATTTATTTTCGTATTTTATTGTTTTCTGCCTAGATGAATGAAGAATTTTTTTTTTAATGAAGGTAAATTATGAAAAACTGTGTGATCTAATACAATTAATATGGGAACCTAATCATTGATTTTTTATTTTAAAATGTACTTCATTATTTTGTTTAAATTAATTATCAATAAAATAAATGTGTGAATTTCGCAATTGTCGCCATTTAACGATTGCAATTTTTTTATGTTAGTAGCTAAAATTTATTATAGTAAGCTTTAAAGTTACTTAACTTGCGATTTATCAAACGGTGTAAATATCGTGTCGGTTACTAAACTAACTAGCTAACTTGCTAAGTCAATATCGGCGAAACGTTAAATTCCGAACCGTACAACTCAATTTACTACTAGCTCGTTAGTGTTGCGAAACTAACGGGAGCGTAACGACAACGAAACGGAGCCGTAACGATGTTAGTACCGTTTGTTGCCAACTCGTTTTTTGGCGGCCAATACAATTTACACTTTATTTTGTGAAGTGAAAGATTCAATTCTTGTTTAGGGTGGATAGATAGGGTTGTGGGGAGGGGTATCTCGGTTGCTGTGGCAACGCGTAGATAGGCACGACTTGGGACGACCGTAGGTATAAGTAGAAAGATGTAGGTATGTCATGTCCGCGCATATACCTTGTTGATGGAATAGGATTTTTATGCTATGTATCTACTATTGCACACAATCATGTAATTCGCACACACCTATAAAATCACTTCAATGAGAATCGTGTAAGAAAGAAAAACACTGTAATAGGCAAGTAGACATGTTTTTATATACATATATACTAGATATGTATATAGAGTATCTAAACAAGTCAAGAAAGTCAGCAAAACAACAGTCAGTTGTAAAATAATCTTTTCACGAATCAATCTAAGCTGATGGAATGAAAAAAACGCTCTATAATGTACATAACCCAAAATAAAAATGTACTTTTTAATGCTTTAATAAAGTTTACAATTCAGTCTCTACTCCAGTATCATTGGAATGCAAATTGTATGAAATGATATAGCGCAACGCGACAAACTCTGTGGAAATCATTTGTTATTTGGTTCAGACCGCCCCGTCTACCCGCAACTTCACGACGCAGATATGACGGTGCCAATTAATTCACTGGATTGATGAACACCCTTGTGGGGAAATTAATGTTATAGCGGATAATTAACACTTTGTTTTATTTTCGATGTTAAGTCAAGGTGTTTTCTAGTTTCACTGCCAGACATTGGAACTTATGTTATTAGAACATTTTGGATATTGGATGCATGTATTAAAACGTTTAACCCGACCACGGAAAATTCTGTTGATTTAGTTATACGAATTATATTCAGAACTGCCGATAATATAAAATAGTTTTTTGTGTCGCTTGGAATATTTTATAAGGGGGTATAATAAGGGGTGATACTAGATTTTTATCAAACCTATGTTCATTGCTTCATGGAGTTATAAAAAGAATACGAAAGAAATCTCAAACAAAAAATAAACGCGAGAGCGCGTTCCCGCGCAGCAGATCGACGTGGGCGGCGCGCGGCGGCGAGGCGGTAGGGCGGGCGGCTTCATCCTCGCTCAACGCAGGCAAAAACTCAATTATCATATTTTATACCTCATAATACTTACGGAAAGATATTCAATTATATAATTTTTCCTCTGAAAAGGGAATCCCTTTTCATTTCTCATTTGGATATTTCTCTTAAGCAATTAGGCGCGAGCGAGCCCGCCCGGGGATCGCCCGAATACATTTCCACACCGGACGCGCGCTCTAATTTATCTTTTAACAAGGAACGAAATGTTATGATAACTTGAGGACCGCGTTAGGTGTGTTTTCGTTTAATAAAAGTGCGTTTTCGGCTCGTGATTTGATGAGTTGAGGCGAGTTTGCGAGCCGAATACAAATGAGCTCATTTCATGTTGTTCTCTTATGTATTAAGGATTAATAGGTCGCTTTTTGTTTGTATTTTAACTAGTGTGAATGAGGTATCTTTACGAAGACTAACAGTTACAAACGTACGTCCCCTAATTCCATTTGCAAAACACGAACCTCACAAAGCGCCAATCGTTCCTAATCCCCGTTTCTTCACAGAAAAATAGCAAATTCAATTGGTCGTGTCGCCGCCCGCCCGGCGGCGTGTCGCCGCCGTATCGTCTCCGTCGGCAATCACGAGTATTTGTGTGTAAAGTCGTTAGGATCACGCCAGTCGCGCCGGGGCGTGACTTGATTCGCTCATTCCTCGCCTTTGTGCCACCGATACTGTGGCAAGTGGATTTGGAGAGTACTTCTGAAGATATCTGTGCACAAGTGTTTCGGGAATAGGGTTTTTAAACCTTTGAACATAATATATATTGACCGCATTTTTAAAGTAGGGAGTCTGCTTACGCACTTTGCATTGCCAGATCAAACAGAGAGTTAAAAAGGATCAGTGCCATTAGTACAATCTTTTATCGTAATCGTATCGCCGGTTAAAAATCATGCTGGCACTGTCATGCTTATTTATGATATCTGTCATGTGAGCAGGACAGAATCTTTGGTAGAACCTGCTCACGTAAAATGCTCAAATACAATCTCGTAAATAAAAACCGCATTATATGAAATAACCGTAACGTAAATTACGTTACTCAGTTAACGCAGCATGATTGCGCTACAGGAGAAGTGATGTTCGAGCTTTTAATGGTTTCAAAAATTATCTGCCTCTTTTAACTAGTAATGTTTTACTAATTTGCTTATTTAATAAACCTCGCACTGTTCCCAAGACAGTGTATCAATAGATCCGGATGAAAAAAAAACAAATTTCTCCTTCCCTTTGCGCGAGTATCAAATAGCAGCAATAAACAAGCGAATCTGCAAGCGACAGTATCTACGAGTCAAAGGCACGAGCGATTCCTCGCAAATTGCATTTACGCGTCCCGCGGGCGGCCCTCATCGAATCTGCCGTTCAAAGAGCCGTTTTTAAAAGTTCCATCGAGTCAGGTAGATTGTGGTTCCCTCCTTTGTTCTTTACCTCTTCTAGGGTTGACGAAGTTACCCAGTTTCGGCGCTCGGGATAATTTGTGTTCCCGGCCGCACGATGAGATTACGAGTTTCGTCGGAATCCGATCCGCCGGTTGTCGGAATCGGATTCCGGCCGCTTGCCGGATACTGTCAGCGGGAACTTCGTTTGTATCATTGTAATGTCCCCGGGAATTACGTGAGTTTGATTATATGCAAATTTGTAATAGACTTTGTTGTTTGTACTCGATTTTGAAGTATAAGTACATACCGACAGTAGTTATCCGGATGATTCACGTCAAATAGGTGATGAGTGCCTTTGTATTATGTCTGAAGAGATATTTGACAACCCCTTGGGACAGTGGTTCGAACGTTAGACGCTCAGCTCACTGCACCACGTCGCGGGTTCGATTCGACTTTCTCATCCCACGGACCCAACAGTCTTTGTACTGTGTACTCGTGCGGAGTACACAGTACAAAGACTGTTGGGTCTTGGATAAAAGTATCCGAAACACGCTTAAAAAAGTGTATAAAATTTCCGATCGACCAGTCAAAATCCATTATTATTTTCGTTGGACCAATCATAGTGAGCTACCTCGGCTCCCGCCTCGCATTGTTTTTCGGAATTATTCCGTTAAAAGCGCGAACTCCAAAGTGTGACTGGTCCGTGCCTCATCCAGTTTCACTCCGCTGTTACAACATCATAATTCCACCCTTATAACAAATGGCTTTATTATAAAACTGAAACGATATAAAACTAAACTGCATAACATATAACTTGTGTAAATATCCCGGCGCCAGCGCCCCGGCGTCTAACATCAAAGCGGCTATTATGAAAAATCGTAACACGTTTATTGGGCGGACTCTCGTCCAGTATTCATGAGTGAAATTGCTCCTTCCCTGTACCTGGGTAGCTTTATTTACACTCGTTCCGGGTAATAGTTGTTATTGGGGGTGGAGACCCCGCCCCGTGAGGAAAAACTTACCTATAGTAAGCTCATTGATAGGGTAAACGTTTTGGATTTTATTTTATTTTATAAAACAACTAACGACCCGCCCCGGTTTCACACGGGTATTTTTTATCAGTGTTTCTCTACTATATTAGGCATATATAATCCATTAAACCCTTCCTCTTGAATCACTCTATCTATAAAAAAAAACTTTTTTTAAAGATCTAAGCATACATAGGGACAGACAGCGGGAAGCGAGTTTGTTTTATACTATGTAGTGATGCACAGATATAGATTTACATAGATAACGCAAGTATCACGATTTGTATTGAAACCAAGCGTGCCGAATTTTTAACACCTACTGTGACGTCATTAGTGACGGGAAATCCAAACCGCTTCAAAGACACCGATGCCTACTTGCCCCTCCGCCCGCTACGATTCTCTCGAGTGATTATCACGCTCATACTCATATTTTTATATCTGTAGTCGCGAGGACTGTAAGTTATCGGCGACCAACCACGACGCTTGGTCGGGGTTTTCGGACACGCTAAGTACATACATTTGCGTTATCTATGTAAATCTATATCTGTGTAGTGATGTACAAGCTTATGACCCGCCTGATGTTAAGCAGTTACCTATAGACATATGTTTGCAATACCACTGGCATTGCTTCCACTTCTCCGACCTGAAGGTGAGTGGGAAAGAGGGAGAGGAAAGTAGGACGGTAGAGTTGGGCTTGCGGCTCTCTCACTCATTGTATGGAACGCAGCTATAATCTTCCGTGAGAGGGTGGTACCTACCGCGGTCGAGCCAGCTCGTATACAATCTGTAGTCAAATGGCCATAGCATGGCTCTACTACCGTTGACTGCGACTAGAGTTTGTTCTATCTTCAATTTAGTAGTTAATCATATTAGTATTTATTACAATAATGTGTGTCTTCAGTCTTCACTCCATATTAGTCTTATCTATTTATTTATTCTACTAATATTATAAATGTGAAAGTTTGTGAGTGTGGATGTATGTATGTATGTTTGTTACTCCTTCACGCAAAAACTACTGAACGGATTTGGATGAAATTCGGAACACAGATAGTTTATAACCGGGATTAACATATAGGATACTTTTAATCCCGATAATCTCGAAATTTTTGTTACGTTAAATACTACGCGGACGAAGTCGGGGGGCACAGCTTATCTATATATATTAAAGGCCTCTTACAATTGGGTCAAGCCTAATATGATTCTGCCAATGTCGAGTAATGAATAGCAATAAAAAACACAATTAATAACAATAAAATACAAAAATGTGACCGTCCATTTTGGTAAACCAAAATGTCAATCATGTTAGTCTTATCTCAATAAGTCAACTGTCAGTTTAACTGTCAGTTACGTTTCGTATATATATACAGAGTTCGTCTTCGTTCCCGCAAGCGCCCATATCGTAGGTCACGGTCTGGTAGTTTTATCACATCGTCTAGTCGTTCAATCATTTAAAACATGTTCAGAACTGTGCATTAGTGGCAACGCAACTGGCGGTAACTATTCCAAGAAATATTGTGTAAAGACATCTATCATGTTCCAACAGCAAATGCGTTGCAGTTTTTAAAATTAATCTGGCAAACGATTGTCGGACTGTCCGTTGCCTGGCATGATGGTTATCCGACATATTTAAACCCCCGACGAAAATAGAGGGTGTTATAAGTTTAACATGTGTATCTGTGTGCCTCTTTGTGGCATCGTACCGCCCGTGCGGATGTTACGATTTTAATTTAGTTTATTTTTGTCAGAAAGGTTCTAATCGAGAGTGTTCTTAGCTATGTTTCATGAAAAACTGTTCTGCCGTTTGAAAATTATCAGCTTTGTTTGTAGTTTAAAAGTCGTGGCATCGGGGTTGTTTTTAATTTTCAATTTAAAGTTATAGTAAGTAGCTACCATGCGTAAATGCAATGTCATAACAGGAAGTGGGTTCAGTACTTCTCTCATGTATTCTAAAGTGGTTAAGTTTGTCATTAAAAGGATGTCTCTCAAGAGCGTAACCGATATCAAGAACAGTTATGCACCCTTTCCTTTTTAAATATGATATCATACCACTCGATAATTATCAAACGAAATTAAAATTATGCAAATGACCCCTATACTCGGCATACAGTACGGCGAACAATGACGGATGGTTCCGTACGACGGCAAAACACCATTTAATTCGTGACGGAACCCTTTCACGAGTCGCGCTCTAATTAATACAATTTAAGCGCGTAATTAGGGGTACACGTGTGATGTTGTGAGTAGGGACGCGAGAAAGGAATATCGACATTCCAATCCAACTAATATATACGCGAAATAGATTCAAGCGAATGACTGAAAAGTCTATCTCTATACTTTGCGTCACAAAGTAGTTTGTGAGTATTTCATTCTCATCGAAACTAGCTGGTAGCGTAAGCACTAGCAAAATTTTGTATGACCAATAAACACTTAAGCATACGCCTACCTAAGTTCTAGTGAAGGTAAGTGAAGACTGATTTAACGCTCTCATACATCAAAGAAGTAAAGTCTTCTTGAATCTTTAAAATTTTGCTGCTTGCGAAATCATCGAATGTGACGTTTATTGTGAGCTTATATTATCGACTTCATTCTATCGACTCGCCCCACCTCTGGCCCACTTGCCTCCATCGCGTCGCGTTTCCGTCCGTCTCACCACGCATTAATTTATGCCTTTTTTACGCAATAACGTTTAATTGGCCTTTATTTATCACTTTTAATTTTTCTAATTTGATAACTCGCGTTCATTTTCATTGATATTTATGAGTCGGGGCCGACTGCGCGGGCGCAGACGTGCCGTCTCAATTTATATGCGTAATTTGAACAAATGTGCTCCGATGATTGTTATGAGAAGCACTGATGAGTGAGACTTATTAGATGAATGCTGGTGATTGAGATCAATTTGAGTGTTATGGTATAGCTTATAATATTAGATCTTATGTTATAAGATTAAAAACTGCCTAGACTCGCAGTAGAGATAATCCTGAGCCTTTGCTGTTTGCAACAAAAACTGGATTTAGTTTTTTAAACCGTTTGTTTAGTCAACAGTTCGATGGACTGCAATGAATTTTTCCGCCGATTTGCAGTCAGAAAGCAGATCATCTCAATAGACTCTGCATCTTCATATCTACCTACTACAGCAAGCTCTATCTACTGTCAAAGTTTTATCTACAAAATATCAATATTTTACAATGTTAAAAGTATCCATTTTTTCGTGCCTCCTCCCGAACCTCTTACGGAACGGCTTACGAGTGGCTCAGGGGAGGTCGGGGTTTTTTAACCCGATGTAAGCAGTTTAAAGTCCGCGGGGAGACGCGGCTACATTAGCGGCGCGCCGGATTTGGCCAAATGTTATTATTTGTTTCTACGGGATTACCCGCGCTGATTGACGACTGCCGGATGCGGTGTTGCCAGTGCGAGGGTATTAAATATAGCTACAAAATGAAATAAAGTTATAAATTGGGTACTAAGAGTAGTCAAGTTTACAAATTTGGGTGTGATATACCCAATTTTTTTATAAAACCGCACAAATATAAGGACGACGGACAAATTCTTGGCGCAAGTCTAGCCCATATTGCTTATTGACCATGTGGTCTAGTGATCTGAGTATTGGCTACTGGGTAATTAGATCGCGCGGTCGATTTCCACAATTATAACCTTGGAACGAGTGCTCTTAAAATTGTTCCGTAACAAATGCACGACACCTAAACCGTTGCCTGGATTTGAACCATGCGGTCCCCGGCTATTGGCTCTTTTTTGTCGTCATTCGGCTGATGATACCTACAAGATTGTGTACTTGTTATTCTACTATCCCCGATCTCCCTTTCACCATACGAAATTACATAAATATATTCAAAGAAAAACTGTTGCAACAGAACGTGTCGCGTATTCGAAATATATACGTACCTAACTTGTTTATTTATAAAGTCGCGTCGCGAACGCATTACCAGATTAGACCGCGGATACCCGGGCGCGGCGGCACGCCCGGCTCGCCCGGCGCGCCCGCGGTCCGGATAATTCCGCAAATGGGTGTAACTCGAGCCGGCCCGGTTTAAAATTGAAATTTATATGCGCGCATTATGTATGAGAGATTATGGGATTCAAAAGAAAATGATCGCTGGATGGCCCTCGAGACCGGATAGTTAGGGGTGCCCTTTCTGAGAAATTTCTTGGCTTTGATGTAGATACACTAAAAGATAAGATGGGTTTCACGGATAAAGCCAATGGGAAATATTTTATTTCAGGGGTTAGTCTAGTTGTATCGATTCGACGAGCCCGAACACTATGGCGGCGCTTTTAGTAGGCGCGACGAATTGTTACGGAAACATCTTTCTCTCAAATTAATTTACCTAGTTATTTAACCATTGTGTCTAGTGTAACATTTGTTTCCGCTTCAAATTAAAACAATTTCCTCTCCATATTTACAAAACATTTTTATTTAAAAAAGCAAGCACCAGTCGGTCGGTAATATCCCAAGAGCCGAGACGATTACGGCTATTAAATATGCATTAACGAATTTTTCTCCTTAAAAGCTGAAAAAATGGCGTAAAGAGAAAATTGCCAATTAAACCCCCCGCCGTCTCCCACCGCGCGTTGCGAGGCCCACCTTCGCGGCGGAATTAAATTTTGCTCCTTAAAGATATACACAAATTGAGTGTCGGGATGTTTTAATATTTTCCTTTGCGAGCATAACTTGGAATTAGCTAATTTAAATGAATACAGGGTTTGTGTGATTATGCAGTGGGCGGGATGGGAGATTCAAATGTACGTATTTTATTAAAGGTACGTTATAACATTAAAAGCAGTAATTAATTTCACTTTATTCATTTCCAAAGGGTTGTATTTTTACATTTTACATTTATGACTATTTTTGGACAACATTATCATCAAAGTATAACAAAAGTAAACTCAAACTTACCCCCATACTGAGACACTGCATGGGGCAAGTTATAAAAAACGTTTCTTTTTCAATATTGACTCTTTTGACAGAAAATGAAGTTAAGAAAAAAAAACAAATAAAAAGTGTTCCATTTGAAACATGATATTGCATGTTTCTGCATATGGCTATTTGGCTATTGTGGAGCGGGCTCTATGGTAGAGCGGGTTCTGAAGACAGGTACCGTTAATGAGAAAAACGCAGCGATTAATCTCACAAAGGAACACGAGATCAGAAGTCTGTTTGTTAAAGCACTCACTGTGTAAGACAACACCTGCAACAGCCAAGCACCTATACTTAATTAAATAAACATACATAAAGCGGGTATGTAGACATCGTCGCCGCCCCTGTATCACGTAATTAGTGTCAATTTATCACTATGCATAATTAATTTTCATTTGTGCCGAAGCCCGCCCACCGGCGCCGCCCGCCCTAGCGGCCCGACGGCAAGTATGTGAGAAGGTGAGGTTAGTCGTGACTATGCTATCATTTATTCATTACGACGTGTCAAGCATTTCATGATGCTGAATATCAAAGGGAGACAATCGGATAACATGTTTTAAATACTATTTCGAACTAGGATTTTGTAATTTCTTATGTTAATAGTCGCGATTCGATTTATTGTACATTACCGTCGTATGATTAACTTAAACTCAAAAAATATATGTTTAAATTATTTCTAGCTTTTTTATACTCCAAGATTTTTAAGTAGTTTTTTGTAAATATATTTTTATAAGGAAGCAAGGTCCATACAAGTAAACAGTAACATTGTAGTAAATGAAATCAAATATGCTGCTTCCACTGAACACAGCCAGCAAGAAACTCAATGGTAATACGTTTCAAAAGGAAATAAGTTGTTGTAGATACATTTTCAGGAGCAAAATTGACATATTGACAGGCTCAAACAGAAAGAGTATACTTTCTGCTTCAAAACTTAACTTTGTAATTCTAAAACTATCAGCTTTGGAGGAAACTTGAAAAACAAAAGGTGTTACAGGGAACAGCTGTTGATAGATGTCACAAGTCTACAAAACCTTTAGTACTTCAAATGTCCCACGAAGCCGATAGTTTGAGATTTACAAATTAAAGTTGCAGAAAATAGTATACCCTTTTTGTTTCAATTAGTATGTCTAAACTCAACTCATTTAGTGAAATAACTATCAGTATCTATTCTACATGGATATACCTAGTCTGGGTCTGGCTGAGTTGCTATAATCAGTTAATTGCATGAATAATTGAGCGCAGTCATTAGGGCCACGCTCCACTGAAGCGGTCTAGTCAACTATTACCTACCTACTAACTAAGGAATATTCAAACGATATCGAACAGTTTTCGAACGATTATTGATGAAGGATGATGACTTAGACTTGGGTGGACACAAAGGTAAAAGGCTGGTTTATTTATTTAAACTAAAAAATGTCGCCAAGAAGACTACAACCGTTATCGTAGCCGCTTGGCGCAGTCGTTCGAGCGTAGGCCGCTCGGCTCACTGCACATGGTGGTTGCGGGTTCGATACCCGCCGGGGCAAATTTCCGAAATGGCCTTTTGTAATTTGCCTAAGTCACTAGGAGGTGACCCCAGTCCATTGAACGGTATCCATAGTACAAGCATTGCTTAGTTTGGGACCATACAGTTGGTGTGTTCGTCTGGTGATATTTATTTATTTATGGATTCAGAGGGAGGGAAAGGGTTCGGGCTTCCGGCTCTATCACTCATAGTACCAAACGCAGCTATAATAAGCAGTTATTATAAGCCGATCGTCTGTGAGAGGGTAGTACGCCGCCCGAGACAGCCCGTATGAGCTGTAGTCAGATAGCTACAGCTAAGCTTTACCACTGCTAAAATATAACCGACACTAAGTTAATGACTATAGAGTTGCTGTTTGCCTGTATGGTGATATTTTATTTACTGCATCGTTGTGTAGGTGTAAATGTAATAGGTCGCAACATACTATGGTGAAGCAGAAAGGGCCTAATTTTTGCGACTTTACTTTGTCAATCCAAAACTATCGGCTTTGTGGGACAGTTAAGTACTAAAGGTTTTGTAGACTTATGAAATCGGTCAACAGCTCGGTCCCTATAACACCTTTTGTTTTCCAAGTTTCCTCCAAAGCCGATAGTTTTAGAATTACAAAGTTAAGTTTTGAAAAAAAAAAGTATACCCTTTTGTTTCAACCTGTATAATCTATGTCTAAAACCCTAAAGACATCATGTGCTGATTAGTTACACCAAAACATCAACCGCATGAAGCCGGGACAATCCGCCTTGAAACGCGTACCGCCATCTATGCATAATACATAGGTACCACTCAATTTCAGCGCGCGTCTTAATCAAAACATTAACATTATTAACTATTATATTAATTCTCTTTGTTTGGTACCTAGTTGAATATTCATTGTAATGGCCATTTTAATGTACCCCGAGACTCGCTGTCTCAGCTAAAATCAATTAATAGAGCCTCGCTTCGTTAGGCAGTCCCAACTTGACCCCTGCGTAATGGAATTTCAACTGCAAGGAGAATCTTTGATGGGGTTTGCACCTAGTGGTATGATAAATAGCACGTTTTTGGTAATAGTTAATATTATTCATAATTTTTTTTAAACCTGCCAAAAATACTAAAAAGGATCCACCCCAGGACCCACAAAAATTGTTTGAAATAAAATATCATAGTGAAGTAAGTAAATACCTGTGTAAAATAAATCAATTCAGCATCAATAAAATCAAATAACTTCTATCTTCAATTCTCAATTGAAACACATCCATTTGGTCAATAAAAAAATTCCGACACAAGTGTAGGCCACTAAAAGCGATGTGTGGCCACCAAAAGCGCGAATTGCGCTGCGGTGACCCGCCCGACGCCCCGCGCGGCACATCAATTATTAGAGCCTGTAATGAACGCAAATCCTTTGATTCCATTGAACGAGTGCCATAGGGATTTTGTGAAGTAAAGCATAGGCTTATAGCGATTGATGGATATTGAAATAAAACTATTTTTCGGACTTTATCGCGTTTATTTTATCGCGTTCGACTAAACGCGATAAAATCCGAAAAATAGTTTTATTTCCATGTGTAGTATTCGCGTAAATATAAGAAAACAATATGCGATTGATGGATGTTACATTAAATAATTTAAATTGGTTATAGCATTGAATTGTTTATTTTCCACTGTAAGAATGTTATAATATGTACTTAATGAAATGGATAGGTCTAGAATCAGTAGCATCGGTTGGATAACTATAAGGGTGGATTTCCCAACAGCAAAATTTACGCGGCACGGATGAAATCGGTAGTGTGGAACGTTACTATACAGTTCTATTATTTTTTTCTAACTTGAAGAGGTTTGTGCCTATGCGAGGCAAAATTATTTCTTCATTAGGTTAGCAATTAATTAGGAAAAAAAAATCCTAAAGCCCTGTTTTTTTCATTTCGGTAGCTGTCCGCATTACATGTTTCAGTGTAATTTCCCTCGTACAACAAAAACTATTGGTTATTCAGATTTATGGTAACTTTTATTTTAATCGTGAATAGTGATAGTATTATCACAAAGTAGTTTTATAATAATATCTCCTCAATTTAATAACTGGTAAGTAAAAATGCATGTGTCCTAGAAAGTCCTTTCATTTCGGTGACCTAAAGTTTGTCACGAATATTTTTGTATAGAACAACTCTAGCTCCCCCCTCATGTCCTTAAAAGTTACGTACTAATGCTGCCTATGTGCTTATCGTCGAAGGACGTGGGCAGAAAGCCTGCGTAGTTCCGAAAAATACGAAAGTATTTCATATCGGTGTGATGGGACAAATTTCTTTTCATTTCCGTTTATAGGTATAACTTGTCATCCAATGATCTAGTACATTTAATTAAGTATTCGTGAGCAAGCTTATTGTACTACGTTTAATTGTGTAGTATTCACTGCATCCTATAATAAATAGTTTTCTTATAATACAATTTTTTGTCCCTGTTTTTAATTTCAGTGTTCTCATTTCGGTTGATTCGGTGGCCTAAACTGTCAATGGAAATGATAAAATTCTCACCGTAATGATAAAAAATATCATCTCGGTGAGTGCTTAGGGTTTCGGTGTATAATATTTTCATTTCGGTGATTTGTTTTATCATTTCGGTTGATTATTATTTCATTTCAGTGAAAATTCAGGCCAGCAGGTGAAGTATTCAAAATGTTTCACCTATAAGTACTATTTTTAAGTACAAGCAGCAACGCAATTTATTATTTATTTAGTTTTGTTAAAGTACAAAGTTTCAAATATAGAAGAGATTCCTTTTATTCACAAGTTTCGCTGATGTTATTATGCTTAGGATTCTGAGCGTTGAGCATAACAAAGAATTTGTATAGTTGAATGTAACTTCACGTAATTTGTAATCTCATTTGCATAAAGCCAAAGCTAAGATATCCGTAAATAGTTTAAAAAAAACCATTTTTTTTACTTATTATTTTATTTTACTCCTTTTATTGTGTTTTTTTTAGTATGTTACCCAGAATAATATCTAAAATTTACCATAACAGAGGTTCCTAGGTTAACATTGCGTCAGTTAAGAACCAGATGAACGTGTCTGCAAATTGGTGCTTGCTGGCGTTGATTAAATAGTCTTCCTTTAACCTCTTATTACATTGCTAATATAAAATAAATATATTGTTTTCTTTTATTTACACGAATACTACACATTGAAATTAAACTATTTTACGGATTCTATCGCGTTTATACACTTTTATATTCCCGACGTTTTGGCTGCCAAAACCAAGCGTACCATTTCAAGACCTCGAGACACTGTGAGCACTTTCTGTGTGGATCGGACTGCAAACAACAACTAAACATGAGGGTACCCAGTTACATATTAACTATGACATCAGGACGTCTAACACCTCAGTCCCCCCGTGACCATGGTTTGCTGTAAAGCAGCCGAAGCGTCGGGAACATAAAAAAATAAATAAACGCGATAGAATCCGTAAAATAGTTTTATTTCAATAAAATAAATATTAAAATTGTGTTTTTTTTTTTTTTAATTGTTGCTTATATGATAATTTTATTGTTAAATATATTTTATTGCTATGTTTTATTTATGATTTTTTCCCCAAAATGGTTAACATACGCCGTTTTGGTTCTCATAATATTTTTATGTCGTAAGAGCTTAACTAAAGTATGTTATAATTACGAGTACATTGTTTTGCTCATAAAAATTAAACTTTAAAATATATTACTACAACATAATTAATAATGTATTTAGAACATATATTCGCTTTCATTTGTGTTAAACTGACTAAAGTTGATTCCGCCAAAGAGTCGTATATGCTTTAACATTGTTTTAGTTCCAAAGTTTTAAAGTAAAGGTGTATTTTATAATACTATTACTAGCTGAGCCCGCGACTTCGTCCGCGTGGAATTTAACTTAACAAAAATTTGATTTAACAAAAAACGTTCGTTTAATTCGCAGAGTTTACGAAAAGTTATTTCTCATTTTTCTTTTTTGCAGGTTGATGTTTCGTGTTTTATATACCTTCTTATCGTAAAAGCCCTCCCGCGTGTTCAGAGCCCGCGCGACAGGCAGCATATGAAATATTTTTTTTGTTTTTCTAAAATAAAAGTAGCCTGAGTTACTGTTTATAAAACACAGTTACTGTTTACAGCTATCGGCCAGTGAAAATCCGGTACAAATCGGTCCAGCCGTTTCGGAGATACTCTTGGATTTCATGGGTTTTTGATTTTACTACGCGGAAACCTAATTGTTTTTCTGAAATTAAAGTAGCCTAAGTTACTCCTTATAACATCAACTATCTGCCAGTGAAAGTCCCATCGAAATCGGTCCAGCAGTTTCGGAGTTTACCCGGAACAAACACACAGACAGACAAAACAATTTTAAATCGTGGATTTGTAATAAGTACCGTATATACTTTCATATGCATTTAGTGAATAGGTGTTATTTTGATATTACAAACAGACACTGCAGTTTTATTTATTTGTAAAGATGGCTTATCTTCTGTATACGTTTTTGGTGGACAGGTTAGGTGAAATGAAATAACTAGTCACCGTAATGAAAGATAATTTCGGTGACTGGTTATTTCATTTCGGTGAACGGCTGTTTCATTTCGGTGACATCAAAAGTTTAAACACGTATATCTCATAAGTTAATTAAGATATTTTGATGTCATTAAAAAATTGCATTAACTATATCAAGAAGTACAATAAATAACAGATACAATTTCAAAAAAGTTAAAAATAAAAAATTCAACCGAAATGAAAGAAAAAACGACTTTGTTGAAATTCACCCATAAACATTAGAAGTGACTAATAATTAGAAACAAAACATTACTTCCAGTAAAAACATTATAGCGGAGACCGACAGCCTCCAAACCACGAGCAGATCAAAGAATATATTCTTGTGATACGCTCACTGTTCAGCTCCGGTCTGAAACTTTACGAAAAACTGTTGATAGGACGGCACATTATGTATTTCAGTGCAGTTTTTATGTGCTACCAAAGACAATAATAATGATCATAGTTATTAATAATATTATTATGTAGTTTTCTGACTTTCTACTTATGCTGCAACCCATCACCATAATCTCTAGATATAACTAACAAAGTTCATTAGAATCTGTACTCTCATTATTGGCATCCATAACAAAAAACCTTCCTCCAAATTTTGTTCATTAATTCCGCTCTCCGCTCCCGCTACCTCCTATGCTTGACGCCACACCCCGTCGCGGTACATCAAGTATGCACTAAGGGAATGTCGGAGAGACGCGACACCTCCCGCCGTTCATTTCATTGTCTCCCAGCCCCCGCACACTGGTGTACGACACCACGACACTACAACGACACTGATGCGATGTAACCTGCTGAATTTTGTACTAGTTTCATCGTCTATGTTGTTAGTGTTGTGAAGGAATAAGTCAATATAATTTGAATAGCGAGGTAGCTTAGAAGTAATGTATTACTTGTCTTGCTCATACATGAGAACCAAGAAAAGGATGACAGTATATTATAATAAGTTCAGTTTGTGTACCTACTAATAGAAACAGCACCAATGTCCTAGCATTTGTTGAGGACATTGAAAGTGCCTTGAGATTGGACTTCCGTCGCTTAGTTTAAGACCATGTTTGTATACCATAGGTTAGACCGGAAAAAGTACGTGGCGATGAGTCTACGCTTTAGGGATACCTTAGTTTGACTTTCATGAGATACTACATGGACCATGAGGGAACGGTCGATACGAGTAGTCCTTGACGGCTTCACATCTGACCAATTGGCAATTAATGCCGGGGTACCTCAGGGGTCAGTTCTCTCTGCTACTCTTTTCCTGCTGCACATAAACGACCTTCTTAGACCTGGTATCTTTGGGTATGCAGATGACAGCACAGTATCAGAGAGATACTTCTCCGACGCACGAGCCGGGGCAACGCTGATTCAGTCCAAAAGAGAGGCTATGGTCGAAAGGTTGAATTTGACCTTGCAGGCAGTTTCCGATTGGAGCCAACCTGGTCAAGTTCAATGCTTCCAAGACCCAAGCGTGTCTGTTCTCTGCAAAACGGAGTCCATTCCAACTGACTCCGACTTTCCGGAATGTATCTGTGCCCGTGAGGGACCATCTTCAGCTGCTGGGTGTTACACTCAGTTCTACGCTCAATTTCGGTCCCTTTATTGAGTCCAAAGCCAAACTTGCTGCAATGAAGCTGGGCATCCTGGGAAAGGTCAGACGGTACTTCACACCGGGGCAGCTTCTAAATCTATACCAAGCTCAAGTCCGATCGTGTATGGAGTACTGCAGCCATCTTTGGGATGGTTCAGCTAAGTATCAGCTGAAGGCTCTGGACTCAATAGATAAGCGGGCTAGAAGGCTCATTGGCAGCGAATCCCTAGTGCAGGCTAAGTTGCAGAGCCTGGAACACCGACGCAGGGTTGCCAGCCTATCAGTTTTCTACAGAATACATTTCGGGGAGTGTGCGATGGAATTACACGAGTTATTTCCCCCATCTCCATTCTACCATCGGACGACAAGACGCACGCATACAATGCATCGATACACCGTGGACATTCCTTCAGTTCGTACCAAGCGTTTCGCTTCCACTTTTATTTTGCGAACTGCCAAGGAATGGAACACCTTGCCGGCGTCTTTGTTCCCGGTTGACTATAACCTGGATGTTTTCAAGTCGAGAGTGAACAGGTACCTTCTAGGCAAGTATGCACCACCGTAGACCACATCGTCACTTACCATCAGGTGAGATTGTGGTCAAATACTTGCCTATATCTAAAAAAAAAAAAAAGAAACCAGGCTCTTCCAGGCATTTTCAATCCGTCTTTCGTGTTCTTTTCCCCTGCTGTTTTTAACAAGACTATCTGGCCCAGCTAAGCATAGCATATTTAATGAATGTATTTATTATGTATCGAAGCTTCAATTCGTCTGCCTCTTTCACTCCTATCCATTATCCTAAACGAATGAAATGTTAAGAAGCCGAAGGTCGCTGCTTAGCCCCGCAGATATTGGGGGTATCGTACAAATCCGATTGTATCGTTATCTCATTATCCAAGTTTTCTTGGCAGTAATCGATGGCGTGTTCTTGGCGTTAGGGTTGATAAGTTTCGGGCCCAACTCTGTTAACCACTGGCATCTCGATTTATAAGCAATAAGTCAAAACTGACGTATCGCGTATCTGAATAAGTCAGTTTTTACAGATTTTCTATAGAAAAACTGTCAAAACTGTCACCGCTTTTCAGTCAGACAGTCAGTCAGTTACCAAATGGAAGTTACAAATATGTGTGTGTTATGTGAGTGTCAAACGCATGGTAGTGTGTGTAATGTTTTATTTAGCGATTTAATGTATCTTTTGTGCATAATTAAAAAAAAATAGGATTTTGCACTCCTTCTCTATAATAAACTATAAGTGTGTCAAATTTCATACACCTACGCGCAATTTTCGTAAAAAGCGCCACAATGTTTTTGTTTCACGTATTAATATACACACACAGGGTATACTATTTTTTTTGCAACTTAACTTTGACAATCTAGAACTATCGGCTTTGTGGGACAGTTGCAGTACTGAAGGTTTTGTAGACTTGTGAAATCTGTCAACAGCTGTATACCTATAACACCTTTGGTTTTTAAAATTTCCTCCAAAGCTGATAGTTTTAGAATTACAAAGTTAAGTTTCACCTTGTATAGACTTACACCGACTAAAAAGTGAGGTGACGATTCTCTTTCATTTCGTCTATGTGTTAAACCTGGGGTGGCAACCCTATTCCCGGCGGAGGCAGGCGCGCCGGTCGGCTGGACGCCAACGACGTTATCGGAATCAAAGAGTGTTCGCATCGATATGCATACACTTTCAGACGAAAAATCCGATTTAAATAAAACACTTTGACTGTACACAGTTAAAGTTCAAATTTGTTTTTATTTACAAATTGAATTGAAGTTGATATTTTTGAGTAAGGACTTAACAAGACACGTATTCGAAACGGAATAAATCTCAAATTACTACGAAACACCTACATACTTTATACGTACTTACGTACACATCCTACTAATATTATAAATGCGAAAGTTTGTGAGTGTGGATGTATGTTTGTTACTCCTTCACGGAAAAACTACTGCACGGATTTGGATGAAATTTGGAACACAGATAGTTTATAACCGGGATTAACACATAGGATACTTTTTATCCCGATTTTTTTGTTAAGTTGAATACTACGCGGACGAAGTCGGTGGGCACAGATAGTTCTATTATATATTCATACCAAAAGACAGGTGATAATACCTACATAATGCACAATCTGCATTGCCTAATGAGATTTAGTGGTTTAAAAATGTCATACAAAGACTCAGACCCTACTAACCACGAAACAAAATTTCTCCTCCTGACGTATATTTGAAAATGTTCAACGGTTTGTTTGTTTTAGTTCGAGCGCGTACCGCACATCGCCGGGCGGCGCTGGCAGCGAGCCGCCGCCCGCGCCGCACCCCCTGTTCCTCCCGCCGCATCTCTCGCATCTATCACAGCATCTGAACCATCTGTCACAACCGTTCTTCCCTTTAAAAGGTAACTTGATTGTACACAAAGTACCGAAGCATCTGTCAGTATGAAGCGCTTTGCATAAAAGACGGCAGATAGGTAACTTAAAAATCTCTCTACGTTCACAATTAGACTATTTCCTTCCTATTTGAAAAAAAACATACTCTGACAGAGAATTCTTCTATCTCAGTGTTTTTGTTTCCAATAAATCTTTTGTAAGATCAGCAACTTTACCTATAGGGTCGTTCCGCCGTTTCGCGCAAATTCGAACCGTTCCGCGGAATAAAAAAAAATTTTAGTTTTCATGTTTTTTTTGCTCATAATAGAATTTAATTCGTCACCTGAGTCATAAAAACTGGGAGGCACTTTTGTAAGTTATTTAATTACTGAGATATTTGCACTTGAAATTTTACGTATTTTACGTATGGATGGTGATGAAAAGTGTAATGGATTGTAATGATTTAGGACGGGATTAATACACCAAACAAGTTATGAAATAGCTAGGAATTATAATTAATCATTTATTTTATTTATTTATTGATCAGATTTTTATTTTGATAAGACTGGAAGGCGGATTATAAAAAAAATACTATTATAAGGCTATGAAAATTAAATATAGAGGGTACTTGTGCCATATTTAAATTAGGTCGCATTATTTATTTATTAATTATTATTTATTACACAGACCTTGTGGAAACACTATTATTGGATCAAGTATAATCAGCTCAGGTCCAATTACAACTGGTCTTCGGTCATCAATCAACTGTTACAGTCTCGCTTCTGTGGCAATCAGCCCATAAAGTTATTTCTGTCCATATGTGAAATTGATATTTGCTTTCAATTCCTCCTATTTTAACCCCAGCGAAAAAAGAGGGGTCCTCTAAGTTTAACATGCGTATCTGTGTGTCTGTCTGTGGCATCGTAGCGCCCAAGCGGATGAACCGATTTTTATTTGTTTTTTTTTTGTTAGAAAGTTATTCTGATTGAGTGTTCTTAGCTATGTTTCATGAAGATCGATTCAGCTGTTTTAAAATTATCTGCTCTTTTTTAATTTAAAAAGTCGTTGCTTTGGGGTTTTTTTTTTAATTTAAAGTTATTTCCTTTAATACAATTGGTGCAGGTTCTAAGACAATTTTATTTTCCCCCTGGACTCGTCGAGGGCCCGAACCTCGACGTCATTTGACACCATTGCTGATTCTAGCTTGCAGGATGACTCCTGCAAGCTAGAATCTAGCTAGACTATGACTAGTGGGGAGTGTGTTGTGGGACTAGTCCCATAACGAAATAGTTACGCTAAACAGCAGCAGATTTTTACTTTTTCTTTTATTTTATTTTATGCTCGTATATCTTCAATACTCCGTTAACTTTTTTATTTTTATTACATTGGACTAAGGTAATCGTATACATACATTTGATTGCTTGGATCTCGACCTGTTTAAGCAAGCATAAAGGGATCTGGTTTACAATGCTCTAGATTTACAGGTTTTTCACGTAGGCGAGTTTTCCATTAAGATGTTCTCTATTTTTGTTCTCCCTTCCATTTTAAGTAGTTTAAGAGTAATTTTGACTACGTCTTCTTCGTTTTCACTGTAGGCATAATTTATTTAATTCTACACATCTTCTCCTTTCCAGATAAGTATATTTTTCTT
The DNA here is from genome assembly GCA_918843915.1 of Notodonta ziczac. NCBI lineage: Eukaryota > Metazoa > Arthropoda > Insecta > Lepidoptera > Notodontidae > Notodonta > Notodonta ziczac. The sequence continues at coordinate 2,310,839 of OU974053.1, forward strand.
TATTCATCGTTTTCTAGAGCATATTATAATCCAGATTATTTTTATATGAGCTTATTTTACGTAGCCAATCTTTTACCAATGTTTCTTCATTTGTTACGAAAATGTTACGTCTTTTCGCCATTTGAATACCTACTGATAAAAATATATGCAAATTCATTAAAATATTAATTATACATTTTAAAATATTATATAGACTATAACGAAATCGTTTTAAATGAAATAAAAAATCATTTCTCTCCAAAACAGTTCATTACCTTCCCGTAAAAAAATGGATGGGAAGGATGGTAATGAAGGAGCGATGAATGAGAAAATTTAACTTTTTCCTTGATAACTACGTAATCGCACATATTAGCAAATATTTAAGAAAACACTTTCTAAGTAAATTAAAAAGGGAAACATTTTTTGATAAAAATATTTTTTATTTATTACAGTAGCTTGTAAAATCGAAGGAATGCAATGAGACGATTTATGGACGAAACACTAAAAACAATCCGAAGATCGTAAATAATTTTAACAGGGATTGATATAACATCCACCTCTCCCCGTTGCCATGCCAAGCTAATAAGTATAAACAGATTGTGACCTGAACTATAGTCGGGCACGTATAAATTTTATTTAAAATCATCGAATTTCTGAGTACGGATGGTAATGAAGTTTTTATCGTGACAAAAAGAAAAATATTTTTTTCTGTAATTATAATTGTGTTCAAAAATTATTGAAAATCCGCAATCAATACCTGATGATATAGGCTTTAATATTACGTATTAATTACAGCCAGCAATTTAAGTTTAAAGAAATTAACATTAAAAAACCAACCGTGGTACCCCGCTGGGCGCAGAGAGGAATGATTTTTCAGGCAGTTTTATTTATTTATTTTGAAAATTAACCAATTAAGCTGTAATATTAGAAATACTCCTTTTAGAATTATTAGGTTTTAACCTATTACGCAAATAATATTTTAAATTAAGTATTTTTTTCATGGGTAAATTAGCCTGGAATTGCTTTTGGTGCGAAACTACGGAATGACCCTATACTCGATGTAGTCTGTCGTGGTGACATATTTTGAAGCTTCATAAAGATACATAAGCCAGCCAGCGCTATGATGGCCTGTAACTATATACGAAGAGACCCACATGGTAAAAAAAAATGATTTCATAATAACAGAATTACTTGAGATATCATTAAAATTTTGCGACGTAAAATTTGTGCGTTGTGTGAACAATAAAATTGATAAAGAATATAATAACCAACAAACACACCAACAGCAGAACATGACCTAATGCCCATGACAATGAAGTTATCAGCCGGTACACTCAAGCACTAAAACATCAAAAGCAAATGACTAAATACTCTTCTCCTCCCAGGTTGGGGCGCGCCCTGCCCCTGCTGCCCCAAAGAAGAGGCTCGCTCCACCAGCGTAGCGGAACTGCGCCGCAAAGCGCACGAGCACTCCGCGGCGCTTCTGCACTCGCTGGCTAGCTTCCAGTCGCGGGCGCTGCTGCCCTTGCCCCTGCCGCTGTCCCTACCCCCCCTGTCGCTAATGCCCCATGATGCCCCACCGACCAGCGCGTCATCCCACGTCGACACGTCTAAACATCTTGAATAGTTGGATAGCATCGGTTTATGATGCTTTAAAAACCTGATGTAATATTAATAAATATTTTGGAGTGCATTACTCCTTCAGAGTTCTTGATATGTCATAACATTTAATTATTCTTCCGACTCTATGTACAGTATTAATAAATCTCCCTCAAGTCTGAGAGCTATCAGTAGGGTTTTGTCAACTCATTTTGTACTGGTTTGACATAAGAATGATATTTCCAAGAACGGTCTCAGACTAGAGATAGATTTATTTTATTCATGCGGGTCTTAGTTCCCATTAATGACATTATGCCAAATTGAGTATTATTATTGTAACTTTAAATGTGCCATGCTGATGACTAAATTGAATATGCGCCAAAAATCTCTCAAATCATTTGTTTAATATTCATAATTTTTTGGTCAGTCATCTGACTATTAATCGTATTTAATAACATATAACTACGATCTATTTCAATAAAGTTTTAATTTAATTATCGTCATATTTACGATGTTAATTACACCTTAATGCATTCGAGAAGAAAATTACATTCGCAATTTGTTTTTGTAATAAGTGTTTTTAATAGAGACTTGCATTAAATTAATATAATTGTAATTGTAAATATTAGCAGTTTATCGACATCACAGTATTTGACCAAAATTGTTGTGATTTTTTGTTTTTAATATAGGTACCTATAGGATATTGTAAATAATATTACCTATCTAAATAAAATATTATTAATTAGTTCATTCGGTGTTCGTACGTTGTCTGTAGTTCCCACAGAATGTAAATACCACACCATGTAAGAACCTATTAAAATGTAGAATTGTATAGGTACATACTTTAGATAGTTCATATAATATGGTAAACTTACAACTTGCATTTTTGTTCGCTGTATTTAATGAAAACTTTTCATAAAATATTAAAATTTTAAGCCGCTTATGAAAGTATAAAAAAAGACATTTGTTACTTCAAATAACCTTATCAGCATTTTTCATTTCATTTCCATTAACTTTGTGTTTAATAGAAAACATAAGCGCACTTTACATACATTTATATTATAATTAGGAGACTGACGTTGTTAGAATTGTCGCCTGCGATACAGTACGATGGTTTGTTTCGTGACGACAATTATCTGAGTATGAAATTGTCTATTAGGTATCTCCACCAAATATACTAACTTAGCAAACCATCTAGAATTCTAAAATTAAATGTCTGCCATGTACCGTTCTCATAATAAATATGGGTAGCACATTATACAAGAGGCAACTCATAAGCACCAATTCTTTTCTTAAACTAATGTGATAGAATGATTTAAAAAATATTAAATATTTACCCGCTATTAAAGTTTGCTATGAATACTACTTATGACGTCATACGACAGCTGAAATGTTTTCGAAACTTATAATCGTAAGACATACTCTATAAGTAGTCCACATGCCTAAAAATATCGCACGTGACACGATTGCCCCTTAATACACTGAGCATATACGCAATACTGCGTAGAACCTATGTACATAATATCCATTAGAATACATGATAGTATACTAGAGTAACGCTCGCGCCATATTTGTAAATATGTGAAAGGTATAACCACTGCATTATGCACGAATCGTGGAATTGGTGGCGCGGGCGCATGTACAGTCGCTTGCAATAATAATGTTATACCAATACATAGTACTTACTTATATGATTTAATCATCATCATCATCATCAGCCTATGCTTGTCCACTGCTGGACATAGGCCTCCTCTAATGAGCGCCATAGCGCCCTGTCATATGATTTAATAAGTGTGGATTAAAATAGGCGTTTAGAGGTGAAAGCAATTGGATGCGAGGTTACTAAAATGTTATCTATATGTCTTGGGTTTATGTGGCTTTATTACTGCATTCGACTGTACAATATCGCTATTAGTATATATTATGAATACCTTAGACGTACGATTAGTTGTTTTAATAATTATGAAATATATCACGTAACAAGTATTCTGTGGTTTCATTTCCTGCTCCCCTAGCCAAGTGGCTTCGTCTACAAGCATTTCTACAAAACGCTACGCTTAAATGTAAGGAAATGACATTTCACATCGGTAAGTAGATCACGTGACTTATGTCATTTCCATACATGAAGCGTAGCGATTTGTAGAAACGAACGTCAACGAATCCACTTGTCTAGAGGGGCTGAAATATTTCTAATTCCTTTAATATAACGACACCGGGTAACTTCGTGTCCGGTAAGTATGTGTGAACAAATACCGCTGAAAAAAATGTTTACGCTGAACAATTTGGCAGACAGGCAAATGATTAACGTAGATGCTAGCGATTAGCGAGCGGGAAATTTATGGTAGAGCTACTGACTTGAGTATGTAACATACCTGAAAGCGATAATCAAATTATTCGGCGATTTTATGTCCCAAAACTGCCGCGTGCGCATGACGATCGCTTGGCGCAGTGGTTCGAGCGTAGGCCACTCGGCTCACTACAGCAGGTGGCTGCGGGTGCGATTCCCGTCAGAGTAAATTTCGGAAATGGACTTTAAGTAATTTTCGCTGGTCTGGATGACGCTGGGAACACCCCAGTCCATTGTACGGTACCCATAGTACAAGCGTTGCACAGCTTTGGACCGTACAGTTGTGTTCGTCTGGCGATATTTATTTATTTATTTATGACGATCTCGCCGCGCACACGCTACGGGGCCATTGAAAAATCACCTCATTGGAAACACGCTTGCAAATAGCCAGTGGGGCATCGCCCTTCAACATATGTAACTGCTTGGTTAGGAGCTAGGCCTCTTACTTATGAGATCCCAAGTTGATTCCCGTATCATTCAGATTCACCCCTATAATACTGTGACGTAATATAGGTCTACAACAGTGTAGCTCCTTGGAAATTCTTGGAGCGGTCTTCGAAATGTCATTCTTATGTCACACCAGAACAAAATTACACGTCAGAAGCATACTCAAGACCGCCCTCAGAATTGAGATCAATGTATTAATTTTCAAGTATTAGTGCTTCCATATACATTGCTCTGACAGATTTATGTTTATAAGTACCATGATTTAACGCAGAACAACAAACTGAAACTGGTTACTTTTACATTAACATCATATTAATTGCAGTAGGTACTTACTTCTTCATTTACATAACACTATATTTTGTTCGTTGAAGTATTCTCCATGTTTACGCGTTAAGTTTAACGTTAAATCATTGTGTTTGTACAACAAACGTTTGCAAGAATCGTAAATTATGCTCGAGATGTATTTATGAATAAAGTTGGTAAGTACTGAGTTCTTAACTTATCATTATTATTCACAATATGTCGCATGACTTACTTATACTAGGTGAAACAAAAAGGGTAATACAATTTTTTTCAAAACTTAACTTTGTAATTCTAAAACTATCAGCTTTGGAGGAAACTTGAAAAACAAAAGGTGTTATAGGAATACAGCTGTTGACATATTTTACAAGTCTACAAAACCTTTAGTACTTCAACTGTCCCCCAAAGCCCATAGTTTGTGATTTACAAAGTAAAGTTGCAAAAAAAATAGTATACCCTTTTTGTTTCACCTTGTATATTATGTACATCATATTACTATTATGCCAATTCAAATAAGTAGAGGTAGTGGTAGTAGTAGAGGTAGTAGGGGTAGTAGGGTGTTTCTATAACAAAACTGTCAAAAATGACGTATTCTGATATGCGATACCTCAGTTTTGACGTATTGTGAGTCGAATCGAGCGACAGTCGTTAACAGAGTATGGCCACTGGTGTCATTTTTTTTTCGCAACGATTCCGCAACGATCTAACCTAGCGTATCGAGTCACGTCCCCTATCGTAGACTTTGTCGACTAGAGCGCCCCCTGGCAATGTGCAGGATTATATGTAGGTAACCTATGCAGGATTAATTACTAAATATTGTAATTACCGTTATTATTGTAAATTTCTAGTATTGTGGGGTGGAGTATCTTCAGGGTTCAGGTGTTTGACTGTAAATAAAAGCTTCGATCTCGTAGTATCTTAATTCAGCAACGTGTTTTTTTTTTCGAAAACCTTCTATTCATTTTTGGGGCCACAACTAGCGGGGAACTAACCTAGTCACTTAATTATATTTACATTATAATATCTAGATTATGTACAGCTCGGCGTCCACTACAATTATATACAGTACCTATATCCTGTATCTGCATCGTATTTGTATCATAGTACCTGCATAGCTAAAGATTTACGTACTAAGTTGTTAGCGCAGGTGGCCAAACGGCGCGACGCAAGTTTACGATTTACTGCACAACTGTGCCGGTGTAATCGTCATTAATGTTCAGAACGTTTAACTTATCGCAGGAGTACTTACTTACTTGAAATGATTTGTTATGCCTCAAAAATTGTAGCCGGTAGAGATATCGATCGGTGGGAGAATTAGATGAGTCTGGGACTAAAATATAACAGCTATGCTAGCGAAATAGCGGGTATAAACTACTAAATAATAAAACCATTTAAATTGATTATGATTAATTATATTTTCTAACATTATAATAACATATTTTACACTTCTTGAAGGCACTAGATACAACGATATTTCTTAAAACACAAACTGCAACTATTACAGTAAATCGCGCGTGCGCACATTTCTTCGGACGGCGTTGTTGAATCCCTCCCTGTACTGGTAGAACACGCTGCTCGATGATAACAAGTCCGGCACTGCGTCTGCACATCAACAAAAGCAACTGGTCAAAAATCCGGCTTGCTCACACATCGTTCGAAACGGAGCTATACTGTTTACTCTCCGCCGATCTTATATATGATGGTTACTACCACAGATATAGATTTACATAGATAACGCAAGTATCACGATTTGTATTGAAACCAAGCGTTCCGAATTTTTAACACGTGACGTCATTAGTGACGGGAAATCCAAACCGCTTCAAATACACCGATGCCGCCGATGCCCCTCCGCCCGCTACGATTCTCTCGAGTGATACATACACTTTTTTTATATTATCTCATACACATATTTTTATATTTGTAGTCGCGAGGACTGTAAGTTATCGGCGGCCAACCTCAACGCTTGGTCAGGTATTTCGGACACGCTAAGTACATACATTTGCGTTATCTATGTAAATCTATATCTGTGGTTACTACCCCAGTAGAGCCGCCCGTATGTCAGCTGTAGACAGTTGGCTATAGCTGTGATCCAACGCCGTTATTAATGGTTAACACCTAGTGGCGCACTTGGGCAGTACAATCGACCAGTTTGCCGTCACGGCACATGGCATGACGCCCTCTCATGCCGTCATGCCCCCTCTACGTCAACGCTCTCGGTTCCCTTGTGTGCGCACACTACACGCGATGTTTCACATCTCTACGTCCCGTTATGGACAACTTTTTTTTATTCTAGCATTGGGATTATTTTGGAATATAAATAAGCAAGTAAATAAAATTCGCATAAGCAACATAGAATAAGAACACACCATGCCACACCGCAAGCCAAGCCACACAATTATATCTCTAATTATAACATAGGTAATATAACAATTGTCACGGAAGAAAAGCCTCAAAAAATAACACGAAAAAGTTTACCCTCGAGTCTTAAAAAGAACGGGTCTAATTGAAGACACTTTCTTTTTATAAGTCGGTTTTAAAATGGGTTATCTCGGGCGCAATAACACTAAGAATAAAACAATCAATGGCCCAGTTAAATTAACACAATCGAAACATCTGTAAACCCGAATTAATTACCTACTCAATCGAGTAACGAGCGCTCGCTAACAGCCAATCAGAGCCGAGCCCCAGCGTCGTATAACAATCTAACTATAGAATACTCAGTGAAATCAAACATTAAAGTCTATTTCGTCGGTCCGCGCACATACATAACAATTAGTTTATATAGCGGAGTCATTATAACTTCGCTTTTGTGGTGTACAGACAGAATAATAACAATTGTTCTGTAATTAATAATGTTAATTGATTTCAGAAACAGTAGAATGTTTCATTGGTCACGGCGATAAATATCCACTACTCAATATTTCCAAATATTTGACGACCGCTTTGCGCAGTGGTTCGAGCGTAGGCCGCTCAGCTCACTGCACATGGTGGTTGGGGGTTCGATTCCCGCCGGGGCAAATTTCAGAAATGGCCTTTTCTTAATTTGCCTTGGCCTGGGTATCACTGGGATCGCCCCCAGTCCATTTTACGGTACCCATATAGTACAAACATTGCTTTGTTTGGGAACATACATTTGGTGTGTCAGTCTGGCGATAATGATTTATTTATTTTATTCTATATATTAAATAGTTTCCATTCTCTATATGCGGTCCGGTTATTCGGAGCATGCACTACGACGTAGTAAATTTCGTAGCAACCATTGTAGCTTATGATACGGCGTAGTGCAATTCGTAGCCAATTCTAGTATTCGCCTACGAAGTTTTATAAGCTGTATCTTTAAAGGTAGTAAATAATAAACTATAGAATATACTAAAAATACATAATACAAAACAGCTTTCTTAAAAATATATGCAAAAATAAAGCAAATGTCATATCCGCCAACCAAACCCCATGCCATCTAGGAACTCTAAATACATAGAGAAAATCCTCCTCTTGGTTCAATTTCAATATTAAATACGGATTTGAATATTATAAAATGTGATTTTGCCGACGGTACCCGACTGTAGAAACAATAATATAGCTTTAGGGACGTCTCGAGCGAAATTCAGCTCAATCCCATTATAAATCGCGTTGAGATTATTAAACAGTCACCTTAACGAGAATTGTGACGGTGAAGGGGTGTTGGGGGAGGGGGTACAGGGAGGCAGGAGTGGGGATTGATTTAAGACTGTTGCACAATGAGATATTCGGTTTTATAATAACATAATCCTTCAATGGTTATATCTGGGACATAAAACATCTCAGAAAATGAACTTTTAACTAACACTACGTCATATAGGAGAACCGCGTCAGTACATAACAGGTGGTGATTCCATGTTACACCTGCCTCAAGTAACAAGCTGAAGTGCTCTGAACCCACATTTCGCTGATGGTATTTTGGTATCGATATCCACCACGCTGCCTCAGTGCGAACTGGCACTCTTAGGACCACTTTTTAATATAAATTTCTATTCATATATTTTTATTTGCCTAGGAAGGCACCATGTCCACGATGTACCATGCCCAACTTGAGGGAAGCTGATGGTACCGGCGTTCAAGGGGCCTGTAATCTTGTCTTTAAGAACCCCGTGTTGTAGTGCAAAGGACAAACGGACAGACGGACTACAGGACGGATATTATCTCGAATATAACCGACCCTTTACTATATATTCAGTTAAAAATCATCGGAACCGCTACGAAATTATACCGGATTAATAACTAAATGGGTAGTACAATCGTTGCGGCGGGCGCCTCGGTGGGCGGGGATCAGGTGTTCGATACCCGCGCCGCGCCAAATGAATATTAACAACCCTTTATCGCGAGGGGCGGTAATTGAAAATAATAGCGGTGTTTGTAACTCGACGTGTGATTAACGTTATGTGATAATTAGCTGCGTGAGTGGCGTTATGGAAGCACGCTAATTTGTGTTAAAGCATCCAGTTTTACATGGTGATGTGACAAGAAGAAGAGTTAAAGTAATTTGTGGTAAATACGGCCACCATTTTGGTTATCTAAAGTGGACCGTCACATTTTTTTTTATTGTTATTAAATGTGTTTGTATTGCTATTTGTCACTTGCCACTCGCGAAATACCTATTAAACTGGGTGAGACATATTTTTAAATAATGAATTTAATTTTGTTTTTTTTTAAACTCCGTTATAGAAAAGAGATTCAAATTTCTCAATTTATAAATTCTTCATAAAAAGAATTGTTAATAAAAGTTAATAAAAATCATTTACATAACCTTTCTTATAATGTTGCATCGCCGATAAATACATCGCCACGTGAGTTTAAAATCCGAAAATAACGTAAATCGCGCTATTTGATTCGCTCAGCGTAAATTAATGAAAGGGTTAGATACATGTAATTCTCGGATACATGTAAGCGTTGCAATGTTATGTTATATTAACACAGTAGAAAGGAGTTTAATACTTGAAAAAACTAACAAAAAAAATACACAGCCCAATAAATGAAAAATGTCTACTCAATGCCAGTGACATACAGAAGACGACGAAGAAATTAATTTATTTTCCAGATTTTCAGTTATTTTTCAGTGAAATTATTCATTTGCCCCAGTCTGTCACGGTTATAGTAGCAATTACCTGTTCGGTGCACCTGTGATAGCGGAACCACCCGCCCGAAGAAATCCTTGTGCACCTGCAACAATAAAAACCTAAGTTATTCCTTTGTGACAAGAAAATGTTCATTCGTTGCTGCATCCGTCATTACACAGGTCTCGAGACACGTGCGACGATTAAAAAAACAAAACCGCATTTCGCGAAGCGCCGCCTAATGGGAGAATCTTGCACTTGCTGTGTGGAACTCCAATTAGTAACGCAAATGTTGCCGTATGACAAAAATATGTGAAGTAATTTGTTGGATTGTGGGCTTTGCTTTGTGCGGCATAGAGTTTATTATTTTTGCTACATGGAAAAGTAGATAGGGTTGTCCTTTAAATGGTGTATCCCATTTTTATCAATACATACAAATTTGTTATTATGAGGTTCATACAAGAGTATACAGGGTTATAGGGTAAGTCGACCTAAATCCTTTAAGAGATGGTAGTTTCCATCATTCCTGACAGATTTGACTAGGAAACCCCATATACCAAACTAAACCGTTCTCAAGTTATCGGCCTTTGAATTTATTTTATAAAAATTACAGATTTTTTGTCGATTGCCCCCTTCTTTTGTGTTTTGTGTTTCAATTTGTTTTGTTTTTGCTATTTTTGTGTAGTAGACTAGTTGCTTTATTATTTTAAACCATAAAACTGCAAGTAACTGTACCAAATGAGTCATAGTAGACAGTCAATTGATGAAAAAATTAAAAAAATTGAAAGAATTTATTTTTCTTTGTAAGATATTTTAAAAAAAGTCTATGACAGATGTGCTGCAGATGTACTATAAAATATCTACGGTTCTTCAGCTTTCCGATAAGGTATAACATGCTAGGGTATTGTTAGGATTCTCGGAAAAAACTTCAAACAAAGACGCCCAAGTAGCAAACGTTAAGTTGCTCGCAGCGCCTATTGTCCAGCAATGGGTGCGAGCGGGACATCTTTCAATGTAAACAGGTACGAGTGAGACAAGTTATTCCATGTAAAAACTATTTTGTTGTTATTGTGTGTATTTTTTAGTCAGTCTGCTTACGCGATTCGTCCGTGGTAGATGCGATACTTGGTGTTCTTTGTTTTTTATTCGATTTGGCTTGTTTTCTGGACTGTTTCTTCCTATTCGTGACTGTGCTTGTTAACTGGACCTTGATTTGTGCTTCTGATTTTGAACTGTTGAAGATGACGACCTTTACGAACGAAGAATATGCTGATATTTTGATTTGTTATGGGTACTGCAACTGTGTATCTTTACGAGCCCGTGAAGAATACATAGTACGTTATCCTGGCCGCCGAATACCGGATATTAGTGTCTTCGACGGAGTTTACCGACGACTTAGAGAGACTGGCTCTGTTTCAAGGCGACGAACAGACCTGGGTAGACCACGTATTAATGATGACGATGAAGAGCAAGATAATGAGATAGTTCGACGATTTCGACAGGATCCGACTACGTCAACCAATGTTGTTGCTCGGGAACTTGGACTCTCACTGTGGAAAGTGTGGTTTACAGTGCATACTGCCGGTCTCTACCCCTACCACTACACGCCAGTACATGTCATCGAAGAAGGAGATCCTGCGAGGAGGCTGGACTTCTGTAGATTTATGCTCAATGCAGATTTGGAAGATCCATCCTTTTTTAGAAGCATCTTGTGAACTGATGAATCGAAATTCGATCAAGACGGGATAACTAATTATCACAAGGCACATTATTGGGCCCCAAAATCTCAAAGAAATCCCAATAAAAAAAGGATAAAGGGTTCACAGAGACGTTTCAGTCTTAACGTGTGGATGGGAATAATTTCCAATCATTTGATTGGGCCTTACTTTCTACCCCAAAATTTAAATGGAGAAAACTATGAAAATTTTTTGAGACAAGATTTATCTGGTTTGCTCGACGATATTCCATTAAACCTCATCCGTGACATGTGGTTTCAACACGATGGGTGCCCCGCGCACTTCAGAAGGAGTGTCAGAGAGTGGCTAGACACTAATTATCCCAATAAGTGGATCGGAAGAGGTGGACCTATACCGTGGCCAGCCAGGAGTCCAGACTTGACCCCTATGGACTTTTATGTGTGGGGACACATGAAAAGTTTGGTGTACCATGAACCGAACCCAATACAATCGATTGAGGTTTTAAGACAAAAAATTATTGATGCCGCTAACGAATTAAGAAGAGGACTAACGACTGGTGTTGTAAAAAGTGGCCTAAGACACAGAATGCGTGTATGTGTGCGAAACAGAGGAGGGCACGTGGAACATTTTTTATTGTAAAAAAGACAAATAAACAAAATTTGATATGTATTTGGATTGTTTTATTTTGTTTTCTGACTCAAAAACAACGCTTGATTATCGTTAGTATTTACTACTACCTGGTAGTATTTCATCAATGTTTTTATTAGATAAGTCTAATAATACCCTATGTTATTATACCTTATCGGAAAGCTGAAGAACCGTAGATATTTTATAGTACATCTGCAGCACATCTGTCATAGACTTTTTTAGAAATATCTTACAAAGAAAAATAAACTCTTTCAATTTTTTTTATTTTTTTAACAATTGACTGTCTACTATGACTCAGTTGGTATAGTTACTTGAGGTTTTATGGTTTAAAATAACAAAGCAACTAGTTTACTACACAAAAATAGCAAAAACAAAACAAATTGAAACACAAAACACAAAAAAAGGGGGCAGTCGACAAAAAATCAGTAATTTTTATAAAATAAATTCAAAGGCCGATAACTTGAGAACGGTTTAGTTTGGTATATGAGGTTTCCTAGTCAAATCGGTCAGGAATGATGGAAACTACAATCTCTTAAAGGATTTAGGTCGACTTACCCTATAACCCTGTATATACAGGTTGAAACAGAAAGGGTATACTTTTTTTTTTCAAAACTTATCTTTGTCATTCTGAAACTATCAGCTTTGGAGGAAACTTGCAAAACAAAAGTGTGTTATAGCTGTTGACAGATTTCACAAGTCTACAAAACCTTTAGTACTTAAACTGTCCCACAAATCCGATAGTTTTATATAAACAAAGTAAAATTGCAAATATAATAGTATACCCTTTTTATTTCTCCTGGTATAAGCAATTGAAATATGTATATCAATTTCATCTTGTAGCAATGACTACGCGGGGCAATAGAAGATGAATCCGTAGCAACTGCTACGCTGCTTCGTAGCAATGTTCTCTCGTAGCGCTACGACATCTCATATAACACGTGCGAACCCTAAAATTGCCTACAGTTGTTTAACCATAGTGTTAAGTGGTTTTCACTCTACACCGGCGTCGTTAGCGACGATTGCGGTGATACACGGTTGTGACGTCATCGCCGCCAACTTCAAACAAGCACTTTTTGTAATTTTTCATAAAAAGTTAGACACTACCGAAAACATTTTTTCTGAGTAAAAGTGGTTTGTTATGCCGTTGTAAGTCGATTACAACTTTCAATGAATATGGGGAAAAATGTATTTACACCCGTGTGTATCAATAGTGTATCATAAGCGTGTAGCGGCGGGCGATAGCAAACCAATTACTAGTTTGTTGCAAGCGACGGCGGCGGATAGCAATAACATGAGCCGGGGATGGCGGGCGCGTCGTGCGGCACGAGCGCTGAGAGTTATATACCACTAGCTGTGCCCCCCGACTTCGTCCGCGTAGTATTTAACGTAACAAAAATTTCGGGATTATCGGGATAAAAAGTATCCTATATGTTAATCCCGGTTATAAACTATCTGTGTTCCAAATTTCATCCAAATCCGTTCAGTAGTTTTTGCGTGAAGGAGTAACAAACATACATACATACTAGTGATGTAACGAATATTCGCATTCGCATTCGCATTCGCGAATATTCGCATATTTTTTGACATTCGCATTCGCATTCGCATTCGCAAGAATCTATGCGAATGTTTGGCGAATGTTTTTTGAAAAACAAAATGGTAATTATGTATAGATGGAAATGGAAATTTAATACAACTAGAAAGAATTATGTTTTTTTTTCAATAAACTTGCTCGTAGGGTTTTATTATTGCACTGCTTTTAGGTTCATAAAGCAACTTATTACGCACTAGTGCTTTTGACTTTACATTTTTGTAAATCTTAGTTAATAATCCTAAAATAGTAAACAAATTTATAAAATAAATATACAATGTTTATTAATATATTATGAAGAAATATATCTGGCTTTGCCAGACCCATAGATAAATATAAGTGGCCAAATGCATGTCGGACTACGCCTACAATATGTATAGGGTTCCGTAGACATCTCGCCACTTTTCGATAATACTTCGATAATTTTACGATTTTATTGATATGAAATATTGAATACGGCGGCTCTCGTAACCTATTAATTTCTGCGTAATTAATTAACGATTGGCTACCGTATAAATAAAATAGTAAGAAATTCTGTTACTAAATTTATTAAACCGGCATTCATAGTCATCTTAAGCAAAAGTGTCATAAACCATTATTTTCTTTTTGGACTGCTGAAAAGTTCTTATTAGGAATTTAGTTCAATTAATTAAGTCATGATTAGACTGGGTGCACGAGCAGCGGTGTGTGGGTTTGAGACTCAGTCCAAACTTTAGATATTTTAAAATTAATTATATTTATTTTTAATAGTAAATAACTATTTATTTCCTATAATAAACCATTTGTAATGTTGTTATAAGTCAAAGTATGAATCTTGATACTCACGTAAAAAAGGCCTCTTTGAAGCTCAATATATCGTAAAAGGGAATTCATATTGAAAAACTGTCAAAGAATCCTTCAAATTATTTTAAAATACCTACCGAACAATACCTCACTCGAGGGAGTGAGTGGACATTTTTTTTCACTCCTCTCCTTAAGTACGGGAGGTAAAAAGTATAAATTGCTTTCAAAATATAAATACTTAGTTTTGTAGCGGTACATAAACTCTATTTTTTTCAATTTGTAGTAGTTTATCCGTAACAGTCTCTAAGTAAAATTACTGTGATGTCAGAGAGACGGACAGACGGACGTGGCGGAACTACGAGTATAAGGGTTCCGAGTTTGACTACGAAACCCTAAAAACTTACAGCGCGACATCTTTTTTTATTTTTCAGACATCCTGCAATACTCTAGGTCTGAAAAAAATATTTTTTACATAAATATGGGAGTGTTTTGAGGTAGGCAACTAAATTATAAATAGGATCTTTCTCTAGTGTTCTTGTTAGTCTAATTAAAATATTACCAAACTCAATTAATTTGATTAATGCAGTAATACTAAACTACCCTCAAATCAAAACGAATCTCTTTGAATTAACTTTATGTGACTAACCTGTTTGGGTTCGGCTATGTTCGGCCGACACGAAATGTCCGACGAAAAAAGAGGGGTGTTATAATATTAATTCAGCATTTTTTGTTAGAAAGGTATTCTGATCGAGAGTGCTCTGTTCCATGAAAATCGATTCAGACGTTTGAAAATTATCAGGTCTTTTGTAGTTTAAAAATTAGGCGTATCGGAGATTTCATAAAATTTTAAATTTAGAGTTATTTGAAAGTCAACATTCGCATTCGCATTCGCATTCGCGAATGTTGGAGCCAAATATTCGCATTCGCATTCGCATTCGCGAATGTCAAAAATCCAACATTCGTTACATCACTAATACATACAAACATATATACATCCACACTCACAAACTTTCACATTTATAATATTAGTAGGATACAGCAAAGGAAACTCAAAGTCAAAGCGTTTATTTTGTTTAGGTCTACGGGGGCACTTACAATTTGTCATTTATATAAATTTTGCTTATATCTACAACCGGATCGGAACGCGACCTCGCCTGAAGAGATCCGGCAAAAAACTCTGCGGGCTTATCTTTTTACATTCTTATGTTTTATCGCCAGTTGCTTATGTAATTAAAATTTAAAAATAGTTGTTTTAATATAATTATATTAAAGTAAATATAATAGCTCCAGTGAGTTGCCTTTTGAGATTACCTCTCTCTCTCTACCTTAGTCTCTGATGTCACCATACTGATTGATATCTATTAGACAGTACAGCGCGCTGTACTAAAGAAATGGATAGCGGTCGCCCCTTTAACAGTCATCTCGGCCATAAATCTATACGATGGCTGGAAATCGCTAGTTACTAGCGTCACGTTAAATTATTGAAAGAAAAATGAAAAGATAATAGAATATAATGTACCCAAACCCACATAAGTTACTCAAATTCCCGTCAGGATAATAACCTTTTTGTAATTTGCCCTGTTCTGGGTGTCTCTGGGACCACCCCCAGTCCATTTTACAGCACCCATAGTACAAGCGTTGCTTAGTTTGGTACCATACAGTCGGTTTGTCCGTCTAGCGATATTTATTTCTTTATTACATTCAATATGTATAACATAACAAAGTTCTTAATAATAATGCACGCTACTAAAAGTGTCGCCAATCATCAGTAGTCTTTCCTCCCTTGCACCAAGCCCTAACTTAGTTCCCGTGCAATATTTCCGATTACGGCGCTGGGCGGGCGGCGGCGGTGTCGCCAGTAAATCGCGCCGCCCGCCCGCATAAACACAATTTCGCACTCATAAAAGTTACCGCCCGGATGACGCGTTATAGCCTGTGTTGCCAGTTACGATATCACTGGATTTCGGAAGGAGCAGATGCGTCAATGGTTTTTATATTTTTTTCAGCTTCCTTTTATTAGAATGTGTAAAATTAAAATTCCATAATACAATTTATATAATATGATAGAGTAATGAAGTCCAATGCAAAACTTTGCTCAATCAGTAACAGCGGTGGAAATCATCTTTTGGTTTTTTTTTATGTACACTTTAGTTACTTGGGCGGTTTCAGGTCAATCCTGATTAAACTTATTACCAATATGCCTGGTTGATATTTCAGGTACTACAATATCAATATACAATTAAAGGAATTATACTGCATTCGCAAATAGACGATGAAATCAAACCCCAGTATTGGTGGTATTGATAATCATAACGCCTGAGGGTTGATATAATTTAATATTTCATAGGAAAGACAAGTTTTGATTGGTGTCGTGTCGACATGATGGCTTTATTAATTACTTTTTGGAATTTAATGATTTTAATACGTTTCATACAGCGATAGCAACCTTAATAGAGGCTTAATAAACTAGTTTTTATAATCCCTAATAGGAACATAATTATATGTCCGCCTAAATTTGAGTTCAGGACTACTCAATCACTCCAAATTTTAAAACTATCCTCCATACCATCAAATTTAAAAAATCCATTCTCCTATCAAATATTTATCGCAAACATACAATATTTCACGTCGTAGATAACATTTTTCCGCGCGGCTGCACCCAGTGGGGGCAGTGGGGGCCGCGAGTGGTGGGTGAGCACGGGTACTGGGGTATCAATTCGGAACGCCCCGCCGCAAACAATACAATCAGAGCCAATCTGCCGCGCAAATAGGAAAATAGAGTGCGCGCCAAGACAGGGCCGCCCGGCCGCCTGGCCGCCGCGGGCGAACGGCCAGGATCCAACTGCAGAGTAGCAGCTTGTTGTGGTTTATTGCAAATGATATATGTGACATGAATTTTATTAGAGATATTATAGCGTCAAACATAATTATGCAGGTCGCCTGTAATGCACAGACCTCACAGGATCAGTGGAACCGCTGGTTAAAAGAAAGTACCTGTGTACCTACCCGGCCCACTTATGAGAGTCGGTGGCATTCAAATCATACATACTGTAACTGAATCATAATATATGAACAACAATATCCTTCTGGCCTATTCAAATAACTACAATCGCTCTGACAAGACTGCAAACAAAAATATTAACTCTTCAACTGCCACCTACCACTCTATTCATCTATTTAACTGGCTCTATGCTTATTGCACGTGCATCATATGCTTGTGCACATTTTTTTAATATAACAATGTCGTTAAACAACCTTACGACACGCCTGATCTTAACCAGATCTGAAGTTACCGTAGCACATAGATGCTTGCAATACCAACAATATTGCAAGCATACAACAATCCTTCTTCTCCCCCCTATATAACTTCACAAATTCAATTAATTTGCTCTGCCCATAGTAAAAATCTGCGCTCGACAAATAATCTTCTCTTACGATGTCCCACACACCGCTCTGGGTTTATCCACTCCTCTTTCTTTGTCCAGGCGATCTTCCTTTGGAACACGCTCCCTCTGAATATCAGGACGGCAAAAAGTCGGCTGTCTTTTAAGGTGAAGGCACGAGAGCACATTCGCAAAAAGTTGGTAGAATTGTCACAGCGGTAATTCGTTGGACTTTTTTTTCTTAACAATTTTGTTTTATATGTATGTATGTATCTATGTATTTATCAATATATGTATATAGGTATAAATTTCTCTCTATTTCCCTCGTTTAAGTTGCACCCGCCATGTTGTTTCTGCACCACCCTAAGGTCGACTGGTAGAAAATGCCTAAGGCATTAAGTCCGCCTTTGTACATTATGTTTTTTACATGTGCATAGAGTTTAAATAAATAAATAAATATTGTTCACGCGTTGTCGACCTGAAAGCAAGTGAGATGGAAGGATGGGAAGGGATGGAGGTTGCGTTTCTGTCTCTTTCACTTACCGTACGAATCGCAGCTAAAGCAATTACTTTACGCCGATCCTATACCGTGATAGGGGAGTACTACCTCTAGCCAGCCCTTAAATGAGCTGTAGTCAGTCGGCTACAGCCTCGCTCTATCACCATATATCTATGCCTCTGGGAACTCGTCCCAATATCT
Organism: Notodonta ziczac; assembly: GCA_918843915.1. Lineage (NCBI taxonomy): Eukaryota > Metazoa > Arthropoda > Insecta > Lepidoptera > Notodontidae > Notodonta > Notodonta ziczac. The sequence goes on from OU974053.1 coordinate 2,329,400, forward strand.
AAATATAAATAACTCAAAGGTGACTGACTGGCTGACTGTCATAGTGATCTATCAACGCACAGCCCAAACCACTGGACGGATCGGGCTAAAATTTGGCATGCAGGTAGATGTTATGACGTAGGCATCCGCTAAGAAATATTTGATTTTGATTAATTCTACCCCCAAGGGGATAAAATAGGGGATGAAAGTTTGTATGAAACTTTGTCAATTAAATTCCACGCGGACGAAGTCGCGGGCACAGCTAGTACATATATAGAAGCCAGTTTCTCAACTCCATCCCTGTATCTCGTCTTAAGCAGCGATCGCTTCGCGTCTCCCGCACGGATTGCGTTCGGAATCCGCGCAATTTTCCGCCGGTCATTTCTCATTGTTCCGCGCGGCGGCCCGCCCCGCCTAGCACACACCCAATACCTATTTGTTACCACTCGTAAATAGGACTGGGATAAGTACCGTATACTTGAGAGTTTTGTGTTTACGACCCATTTAGACGGGTGGTTGGAAGTGGTGAGGATTTTGCGTGCGTTAAATTTGCTTTATAGGTTATTGGTTGGATTCGCGAAATGCGAAATTGATCGTGGATTCGTCACATATTGATTTAGTGGCCAGTCTATTGCGGCGTAAGTGCCAATGTTATTCACCAAGCTATAGGGTGTTTAATGTTAATACGTAAGGCTGTAGAAGATAAGGTAGAGTTCTGAATACCATGACGCAGATAACACACTGATAAACGAGATATAATCGAGGCAAGACTATGCCAATCTCCCGATATAATGAAGTGCTTGGCTATTGCCCTCAATGGTCTTATCAATCTCAAGTCAGAACGATCTTGAGTACATTTTTGACAAGTAATTGTGTACTGTTATGACAGTTCCAGGCCTGCTCCTCAAACTTTAGATTGATTTATGAATATCAGCCTAAGGTCCGTATTCTCAGACTTGAGATCGATCTTGGAAATTACATTATTTGGCCATACTCAAGACCGCTATGACTTGAGATTTATTTATTAATACGGACCTAAGATTGTACTCCGAATGGTTGTACAATGTGGATATATGTGTACTGTACATAGACCGGATATTGATAGTAATCCTACTTTTTTCACTCCTAGTATTTTTGGTACACCACTGGACACAAAGGCCTATAGAACATACCTAATACATAAACTGCTGTGTCGTTATATACCACCACTATATACCGACGCAATATTTCACGATGCCAGAAATATATTTATGTACAAATTGCCCATTTATATCGTAATGCCGGCGATACATCGTCCGCCCTCTAACGGTAACCTATACGATATTTATTTAATGGCCTACATATAATAAGGTATGGAGCTGGGAGGCGGTATGCGGTAAAGCAGCATAACTCCTTTCTTATAAATAAACAGGACTATTAATCGTGGATTCATATTAAGTGCTGAGAACTTATCTACTTCTGACAACAAATTATTTTTGCAGTTCCTAATACCTTTAAATTTGTTTATCCATATAAATACTAGGAAATACAGAAATAATTTGCTGTCGTATTTCAAATTTTCAGTGTGTCAGGCTCGTATTAATAAATCCATCTCAAGTCTGAGAGCGATCTTGGAAATGTCATTCTTATGTCATATCAGTACAAAACGACATGTCAAAAGCATACTCAAGACCATTTTCAGCCTTGAGATCGATTTGTTAGTACGGGCCTTAGAGCGGTCTTGATAACGCTTTCGACGTGCCATTGTGTACTGGAATGACATTTCCGAATCGCTCTCAAACTTGAGATCGATTTATTGTTCGAGCTTAAGGGTCGGTTATACGGAGTGACTGCATCAGTCCACGGACGCCTAACTATTGGGACAACCGGATTAGTAAGGGTTAGATCAGTTGTAGGAATTCCCAGGTTCCTGGCTGGTCGTTAAATTGCGGTCAATTTGCTTAACAAGCAATATTGGTGATCATCATCATCATCATATGGCTTAAATGCTTGACAGGTTCGTACATGTTCGTAATTCTTAAAAGTATTTAACACTTGCCAGAAGGCTTTCTAGCGTGTGATTTTCAAACAATTTGGATCGACTTACTAAGGAACTCTTAACATTATATTTCGACCCACACATTTTCCCTCCTTTGTTCCAAGGAAAACGTTATTGATATCGTTACAGTGATAGAGGTTTTAGTTTTATTTCATAGCCACGGGGTCGCGGACAATAAGTCGCCGGGCCATTCAATAATGGTATTTATTTACTTGTACATAGGTACTCATTTATAAACAATTCAAGAGGTATTCCTTTTATGTGATATTTTTCTTTATAAGATGTAGGTAAGTACTCCTTAATAAGTTATTTTTTTATAGCCTTATTTTTTTTCTGTTAGTGGCCATATTAAAATCCTGCCTGCCTAGCCCAGACAGATGTGACACGATAAAAATCTGAGATAAATTGTTTTAGTCGTATTTGTTCCTGCGAATTAAGAAAGAGAACGAGCGAGTCGAGTAGCTCTAGTGAACATCTGTAATCAGCCAAGTGAGGGTAAACTAGAAGGAACCAATACCAATTGGAATACACAAAGTAGCCTTTACGTCTATTGAATTAAGGTTGACCAATGATTCAGAGATGCAAGCTTCACGAGACAGTAAAAAAACTGTATTCGATATACATTAGTAGATCCAACAAATTATCTTTATATTATAAAACTCTACTGACTGCTTTAGACTGAGTTTCTTTACATAATGAGTGCAAGGCGAAGCTCTCACGCAAATTACATTGAGCGCTGAACGATTTGTTAAGCTGTAAATTGTCGATGGTCCCCGAAGACGCGCCTGATCGATCGCCTATCAGTGTCAATTGGCGATCGGAAAATTAAATTTAGAACGCTGCCGAGCGTATTAGCGGGAATTTTTTAATGCTGCGTTCATGAATAACTATTTTATTTTGTTTCATCACTGATCTAATAAGTAGAATTTGAAGTGGTAGCTAGCCTATCAAAATCTAATAAATATAGCCTAAATTAAAACCTACTATAATAAAAGCGGTTAGCGTTGACACCATGCTTTTTTAAGTTTTCTGGCAAATTTAAGGGATGACGTACAAGAGATTGACGCTATCAGACCATTCTAACGCTTTCTCCAAACCCAGAGTCTGTCCGAAAGCAGCCGCTGTAGCCGAAAACGGCGTTACAGCCATCTAAACTCAAAGCATGCCAGTAGACACGACATAATACTGGCAGCAGCATAACCATTAACGCGCTTTAAAAAAGATTGAATCACACTTTTAAAACATGTCAATCTGCGCGCATGAAAAGAAAAGCGCCAAGCGACCGCACAAAGGGGACGTATTCTACAAACAAATCGCAATTAACCCTTGCAATTTCGTGGCGAGTCATTTGGCCCCGAGCGCGCGGCTCTGCGGCCGGGCCGAGCGCCGCGGTTCGGCCCACACTGTGGCCCAATCTGTACAGCCCATAGAAACTGTTTGTTAATCAGATAGGGTTGAGCAATATGCCACATGTTTGTATGAGCACAAAAGATGATTACCGCGGACTTTGCACAGCAAATGTCGCTTATGAATACGGGGTGCGGGCAGGAGTTTTAATAGCATGATGTTGCCGCAGGGCTTGTGCGTAGCCGTGTGATGTTTGGTTCATTATCTGTTTTATAGAGCCAGAAAGATGATTAAAAAAACTTTTATAATCGTAACACTTGTCTATTATAATATTGTCCGATGCAATGAGCTTTCTACAGGAACAACATGATCCAAAACTTACAAAAATTATAGATTTTTAGATCATAAAAACGGTACGCGGTAAATATCCGAACACGCGCTGCTCTCATCAAAGTCAAATTTTCTCTAATAAAATATTCAAATTTCTTTACTGTAACGAAAGAAACCGTAACATTGTTGGCTCACACTCGGCGTCGGCGGCGGGATATAAAGCCAATAAAACCGTTTATTATCTGCTCACCCCACTCGTGAATATATTTGTAGTCTTAATGCTCGTTTAGCGGGCCTCTGTGGCGCGTTTCCGAACGGGTGCGACGATGTGGCGCCAAAAAATATGGTGAAGCGCGAATCAAAGATTACAAGTACAATTTAAACCTAAATAAGTAATTTTTACGATTCACCATGTTTTCCAAGTACCGAGTACCTACAAAAGGGTATAAAGCATCATAGGTCCATAAATATTGGGACTTAAAATTACCATTCTTAGCAAAAAGATTATTTGTAAATCCTAAAAATAATATATCATCGACAAATAAAATAAGTAACCTGTGCCTGCCAATGTAAAAAAAAAGTTAAAATATTATTCCACGCGGAATACCAACCGCCTCGGGGATCGCATATGGCGCGCACTCTTCCAAATTAGAAAATTACACGCGTGTTTAAATTCTCGGACCGCATTATTTGAGCCTATTTGAATTTGGAACCAGTAATCGGACTAGGATTCAGTGACAAGATTACTTACAATAATAGAGAGAGGGTTGTAAATTGGGACTTTAATCCTTGTTGGATGAAATGACAATTGAAGTAAGTAAATAGATTATTGAGGGAATCAATGTTACATTTTTTAAATATTTTTATCACCTTCTTGCAATACCAAACGCATTCCTCGCACGTGGGATAGTCAAATCTGTCAAATCTTTCGTCATGTAATTCTGTACTGGTATCACAAACTATGGGCCGTATTAATAAAGAAATCTAAAGTCTGACAGCGGTCTTGAGTACGCTTTTGACATCGTCAATGACATAAGAATGACATTTCCAAGATCGCTCTCAGACTTGAGATCGATTCATTAATACTGGCCTGTGATATTTCCAAGATCGGTTTCAAACTTAAGATCGATTATTATAACAGCCTGGATACATATTATTTATGCAATATTTCATCAAGGGTGGTATAATTAGCATCACGATTGCATCTCTACAGGACACCGACGCCCTCTCGCGAGGGATCGTTAGCGTCGTTATATCATTTGAGTTGGGTGGTTGGTTTTGATTTGGATACAGCCCACCAGCCGCGGGGCGATTGGTGTGCTAACAATAACTTTTTAACACTTGCCGAATGAACTCTATGGATGTTAGCTAAGCTTGGGCGCAGTTGGAGGGGAAATTAAGCTATCATCATACACCAGATGATGAGCATGTTTAGAGCTTGGTTTCTATTAAGCCCGTAATATAATAAGTCGATTTCAAGTGTGAGAGCGAACTTCAGTACGCTTTAGTCATGTCATTTTGTACTGGTATGGCATAATAATGATAGAAGTTCGCTCTCAGACTTAAGTTAGATTTATTAATACGCGCCTAGACTGATTAGAGACGAATCGAAGGACAAAAATTCACTCACGTATTTTAATATGAAACGGCCGTTATCGATGCTCCGAATGCAGAAGCACAAGCGAACATTTCTAAAAGGTATTTGGAGGCACCAGATAATTCCTCTTCAAAAAACTAACTAGACGAATCAGTGATAGATGCTAGGCGTGGAAACTTTTTATTTGACAATACTCTATGTAATAATAATATAATCACAAAGAGCAGCAATCTTTCTACGTGGTCTCAATAACCACCAACACTGCACAGTACATCATTGATGCAATTTCACCCACAAAGGGGTTGCCAGCGTAAAAACTAGCTAACAAGCGGAGCGCGGTGCGCCCGCGGCGGTCTAATTCACAATTTGCCGCGCCCGGCCCGCGCTCCCCGAACGCGTTCTAAATTCAAATTTCCACAATGTTGCCAGCAATGAATATACGTTCGAAAAAGAAAATTGCATCGCAGTATGACCAACTTACATTTTATTTTGTGGCATTATTATGCAAGGGTTATATGCTTACCGGATTAAGTATTGAACTTGTTTGATTTTTAAATATATTTATAAGAAAACTTCAGAAACGTGTTGTCGACCAAGAGCTTGGTTCACGTCTTGATAAAATTTTAGCAATAAGAAAGTTGTTCGGTCCTACCCGTCAGCATTAATTCTTTCTTCGTTTAGGCCAACTTTGACCATAACGGGGGCCGAGGTAAGATGTTCAATACAAAATACGAGTATAGGTGAAATTCGACACAATTATAGTCAGTTTCGCGAACAGGCCTGAATTATTGCACTTTGACCCATATGCCAGTGTTTTAGAGTCAAAGCAAACGACTTCGTGAAATAAACAAACTATAATACTAAGCTACTTTCTCACCGAAAGCAGCAAAAATCCATCAAAATCCAGTCACCGGGATTGCGAAAACCAATTTTGCGGGCAAACCGCGGACTTATCAATATAAATAATTCGGGCGAGATGAGTCACATCACGATCCATTACGCTATCGCCGCGAGGGGATTGCCAGTAATCCAACCCGATGACGGACGACCCGGAGGCGACGGGGAGACGTGGAAAAATCTTTCCATGTAAGTGAATAACGCTCGGTACTGCGTATGGAGTATAATGGAAACAGCCGTGGGTTCCGTTAGTATAAAAGGGTTATGGGTTATGCCAAATGCACCTGTTATCACGGCCACATAATATCAATAACTCTACAAAGGAATTGATAAAATACAAAGTACCCTATAGCACCAAGAATGTATACTTTTATTTCCTAACTAGCTGTGCCCGCGACTTTTGTCCGCGTGTAATTTAACTTAACAAAAAATTTCGGGATTATTCATCCCCTATTTTATCGCCTGGGGGGTAGAATTAATCAAAATCCTTTCTTAGCGGATGCCTACGTCATAACATCTACCTGCATGCCAAATTTCAGCCGGATCCGTCCAGTGGTTTGGGGCTGTGCGTTAATAGAGCACTATGTCTGTCAGTCAGTCAGTCACCTTTGAGTTATATAAATTAAGATAAATGTAATATTGTGGAAGAAAGTGAAAGGTGTCACACAGACCAGAACCACGAGCCAAAATAGGACCACACATAGAGGTTAACACCTGGATGGGTGATCGCTAGTGCCGCTTGAGTGCTTTCGTGTGTGGTATGAACGTTTAATTATCGGGCCAAAGTCAGGGGACTTTAAACAGCCTGTGAACTCTGATACCACAATTGGCCACCAACTCATAACACGGACAAAAATATCGTCACTCCGGCATCAATAGATCCATCGATGGAAAACCAAGCTGTAGACGATTAACTACAGCTCATATACCGGCTGGGCCGACCGGGGTAGTATGAACCTGTCACAAAAGGTAGGCCGAAAATATTTATTTTAGCTGTGTGTCGTACGATGAGTGAGTGACAGAGCCAGCAGACCAATTCCCCTTCCTGCCCCTGCTTCTATCCCTCCTCTTTAGGTCGACAACGTGACACAAAAGCTTTGGTATTGTAATCATCTATGGGCTATAGTAACTGCTTAACATAAGGTGGCTCATAAGAAGGCTTTGTTGCATAAAGAACAATTAGAATATTGTATATTAACTACAAAAATAAACACAACAGCGAACTGCAAATCTAGACTCCCATTTCACATACCACAAGCTCATTCTGGAAACCCCATAGTACTGCAATTACACCCTATCTTCCCTTAACACAATCCGCGGGCAACCCTTCGGCGGGGCGAAGTGCGGGGGGACACGTCTGTGCCGGCTTCCGATTGGCCGCTGCCCCGGAAGGATATAACCTATAGTTTTTCTTCTTAAGAACTTCCTTCGGCCATTGTAAGCGTGATTTACGACCGCGAGGGAGGAAGGGGTAGTTAAGGGGGGCAGTTGTTAGATTGATGATTGCCAGTATCCGGCCTCTTTCAATCGCATCTGCGATAGGGGTGAGCTACGTTGGGAGATACATTGATATAAACATCAGATACTTCGACATCAATATTATAGTACCCAATATCGTTGATTAAAAAGGTTACACCCAAACCACATTATAATTGATTATGTATGAATAAAATTATTAATTATAGAGAAGATTTCGAATTGAACCGTCATATTGCGGTAGTTTTAATCGTTTTGCTACTTTAATCGATCGTTCGATATCTGCGAATGCTACTACGGTTAAGTATTCCGAAATATTTGGAGTACCAACATCGAAAACATCGATACTTTCAACGTGGATTTCTCATACATCGATATTTACCGGTCCTCTCTATCGCTGGCAGCTAAGCAATTTCCCCGCATATTCGTTTACCCGACGCATTATAGAGGCACTCTTTCCTATTCTGAGTGTTATTGCCTTTATTACGGGAGGGTAGAGCGGTTAATGTCCAGACATAAGTTACGCGACGATGTAATGTAACGAGATTCTTTTTGTTTCAGTTGGTTGCTAGAATTGGGTTTAGTGGAGCGATTATGTAAAGTGTGCTTCTATAAAATACTTTTGCTTTAGGATCTCTCGGCGCTATTATAAAAAAGTTGAGCACGTAATAAACCCGAGTCATATCAAAATTAGTTTGAAAAATGTGTCACCCAGAAGAATCTAGCATACAAAACCAATAGTTTATCTATGCTTATTCACATCAAACATTCCGCATTCTGTAGGATTAATGTAACGAAAACGAATGAAAAATCAAATATAATATCCTATCGAGACAACTTTTGTGTACAATCTAATCTACAAACCTATTTATAAACCAAAAAAATTTAAGAAAACTACAGTCCAACAGTGCCTTTAAAACCCAAAAAAAAAGCATTTTTCTAAGGGGCGTTCAGTTCATTAACATGTATTAGCTCGGCCCATCCGGCCCGGCCTGGGCCCGGCGCGGCCAACACGCCCACCTAATAAATTTACTGGTCGTTAACTCGCCGGCGAGCCGCGCACGCGACCCGACCGTTGGCGTTTAGCGAAATGCCTCTAAGTGCTTTGTGAGAATTTTATTTTATGTTTCGACATTAGATTAGATTCGATGTAGGTATCTTTAGAACTTGTGTCTTTGTTTTACAACGTTTACTTAATCTTAAGATTGAGTAAACTAATTCTGCGTTTAGTTTTATTTCGCAAATTGTTGTGAGAAAAAATACAGGATCTATAGATATTTAGCTATTTATATCTACACTTTAAAATTTACATCTGAACCTGTATAACCTGTTATTAAGACAACAAGAATCTCTCAAGTCCTTAACACAGCTAATGTGTTCATTCCACATGTATTTAACCCGTAACCGCCGGCAATAAATATCCGCGTAAGCGCCATTAAAGCGCCGTAGTGGCTGAGTGCGGGACTGACTACATTCCGACTAATTGCCGACTACCCAGGATACTTCACCAAATTTTATTTCGTTGGTAAACACCTACAGTAGTAGGTTAGAGCGTTAAGACTCCACACACTGCCAAATCTTTTTCCATAGGTCTGAACGCGGAAAGAGGACATTCTAAATCTATTCAAAAATTTATACGATTGGCCCAACCAGGTTGACAAGTACGCACTCTGTGGGGGTGGAGGAGGGGGAGGAGTGTTGTTGTAAAAACAACGTGGTCCTAACTTAGGAACATTTAATTCAAATTCATTGAAGCAAAACTTAATACTGGAGGAAACATTTCACAGCGCTTGCAGCCTGGATGCCAAGTCTGTTAACCGTTTTAATAACACTCGACTTGCAACCGACTCACAATACGTTGGTTTTGAACGTTTTCCGTAGTTCACTAGCCACTCGCCCACTCGTGCCGACCGATTCTCAACTCGATTGGACTATTTCGACTGAAGATGCAGTCGTTAGCGGACTTTGAATTATTTGGCTCGATCGTAAATGTCAAAACCGACGTATTGTGAATCGATTGCAAGACGGCCATTATTGAAACGGTTAATTAACAGACTTGGCCCCCTGTTCTTGTGTGGTTTCAAATTGAACATTAGATATAGTAACAAATGAAAGTGGGCAATTAACACAAACACAGGCGACATGGCACTTAGCACTGTGGTACTATAATGGCGCGTTCGGTTGTTTATCGTCAGCAGTTTCGGGTTAAACGCCAATAAACGTTGTTTATAGTTGTACTCGTACACTTGCACGGTTAATTCAAGATGTACTAGAATAAAGATTTAATTGATTATGACGTGATTTTAAAGTTTTTAACTTATTACGGTTTTATTTAAATGATGTAGAATATTTTGCATGAAGAATTCTTGACAAGAACTTTGACAATAGACCTCTAAGGGCCGAGATCACCAGTGCCTTAAGGGTCCGTTGGAACATTAATCGCAACATGCGTCAACCAGGATGTCAAACAATCGATTACTGTTCTAACGATCCGTTAATGTGATGATGATACAAGTCAACGCATAGCTTCCTTAATAAAGAAAACCACAAAAAGAATGCTCTAACTAGCCTTGTAAATTTTAAAAGAAATTCGAGGCGGTTTTTTATTGCAGGTAAATTTGATAATGATTTCTCTGCCATTATTTATAAAGTCGCAAGTAAAATGAAGCGTGTCCACCCAGATCTCCGACCCTTTTGTAATTCTTAGAGAGTTTTTAATAGCGAGTAGGCTTGAACCCTTTTATTGTGATTAGTTATTGTATTTACAGGGGGCGCTGGGATGCTATCTGGTCTGCGGTATTGACGGGAACAAAAACTGTAGACTTTAATGGGAATTATGGTTGGGCCACTTAAATCGAATTGAAATCGGCCAAAAATTATAATTTTCTGCTAGATTTTTGGTAACAGAAAAGGCGTAAGGTAAAAAATTCAATTGTGTGAGGTCGCTATAATGGGCGGTCCAAAACCGGCATCAGAAGAATACAGACGCAAAGCGAGCAAGGTGCTCTCATGAACTGACCAAAACGAAAGCATTGATAAATTTATAAAATTTCTATAATCAATTTTCAAAATCCGGAACATATTTGAAACTAGCTGTGCCCGCGACTTCGTCCGCGTGGAGTTTAACTTAACAAACATTCATCCCCTATTTTATCCCCATGGGGGTAGAATTAATAAAAATCCTTTCTTAGCGGAAGCCTACGTCATAACATCTACCTGCATGCCAAATTTGGGCTGTGCGTTGATAGATCACTATATGTCAGTCAGTCACCTTTGAGTTATATATATATAGGGTAAAAGCCGGATAGTTGCCTCGGACGGATACATGCCCCGGTTTTTAATACACTATGTTGGGAACATAAGTTTTGATTGCGCTTTACTACAATAAGTAGTGACCCCCCGCAGGCCTCAGTGCTGTCTAAGCCATCAGAATAGGTGCAAGTGTTTTGTCCATGTGAGCAAAAACCTTTCGCGGCGAAACTTTGACGGGCGTTATAATTATATTGGTAAGTAATTACTATTGAATATTTTTATTACTGATCGTGGTTTCACTCAACTTTTTGTTTCTTTGCATGCATTAGAGTTTAAATTACATTGTTTATTATGTTTTATAGCTAAATATTTTTTATTTACTTCGTAAATAAAAAGGGCAAGTATCCGCATCAAAAAGGATAGTCGCTCTACTTACTTTCGCGGATAGTTGCCCCTAGAATAACCAAATATTTTTTAACAATCAAAGACGGATTTTATTTTATTCCAGATAAGCAAAATGCCTCTCAAATATAAGCGAAAACCACGCGTGGTGCCACGCAACATCAACTGGACAGAAGATAGCTCAGCACTTGTCTTGGAAGAATTGAGACAGAAAAAAATATCAATGAAATTTTTCGAACATGCATAATATCCTCTCGAACCTTAAGAAGAAGCTACGAAAAAGGTAACCAGCAACTGCTAACTCAAGGAAAATATCATGTTCCTCTCTTCGATAATGAAAAAAGACTGTTAGCTCATTTATTGAAGCTCGGAGACGCCGGTTTTCCTCCGGACAGAAGTAAATTATAAAGACTGTTAAATAATTTATAAAGATTACTTTAATTGATATAAATTTCTTTCAATCCAAAATAAAAATCATACCGAGGCAAGTATCCCGCGAAGCATTTTCCACACTAGGCTACTATCCGCCATAGTAGGCAACTATCCCTTTTCTGAGAGGTGTAATTAAACAGTATTTAGGTATTCAAAACCACTGTTAATTATGTATACAAAAATAGGCTATTATGGAAGATAAAAGACCTATGTTTTGAGATATATACTGAATAATTTTCAGCAATCTCATATTTTTTTTAAATAAAGCTTTTTCGAAAAGTGGGGCAACTATCCGGCTTTTACCCTAGATATACCTGCCTATTTCACTTTCGATTCGGTCAGATTTTATTATTCGAGCGGGAACGGTCCACAAATGTGGTTCAAAACGTTTAAAACGCTATTTTAGGAGGCCGACACTGAAAAATGACAACTTTTTCGTTTGACACTGAGTATTTTATGAAAATTTTTGATTTACGCCAAGATTTACGCTTCTTTTCTGACAGGCTTTTTGAATAATGGACGACTTGTAATTAGGGAAGTAACTCTACTATATTTGGATAAAATATATTATTAGCATTTTTTTTATTACCACTTCGGAAGAAATTTTATATGAATCTGTAGTATGTTTGTTATTTTTTTGAACAATGAAACCAGATAAATAGGATAACAATTAAAGTATATTGGCATGATTTTAAGAAATTGGGATTTCTCGGTAATGAAGATAACATTTGCCCGTTGGCGCGAAAATAACTAGTTATAAAATACTTACCAACCGAGTAAACAAAATAAGTGTGTTATTAAAAAAACATTTTGTCTGCCACTTTCGACTTAAAAAAAATAGATAGATAATAAATATCGCCAGACGAACACACCAAATGTATGGTCCCAAACTAAGCAACGCTTGTACTATGGGTACCGTACAATGGACTGGGGGTGATCCCAGTGCCACCCAGACCAGGGAAATTACGATCAGGGCATATCCGAAATTTACCCTGACGGGAATCGAACCCGCAACCACCTGATGCAGTGAGCCGAGCGGCCTACACTCGAACCACTGCGCCAAGCGGCCGTCAAAGGAAACATCAAATAACACCTTTTTCATGAGCAGATTATACTCGCATTCATCACATCATAAAGTCTCAACACAAACACGGCAGGTAGGTAAAGTCAGCGACATTAAAAGCTGTCCGCGTGACAAGTGCGCGGGGAGACGCGGCGGATGGGTTAATTATTTCTTTTTGTGCGAGCGCAGGCTGGAGATTGCAGTGATTACGTCACACGAACGTGTTTATACGTGATGGGAAAGCGGGCAGACGTGACGTGTGGGAGAGAAGACAATAATTTTATCTATACAAAAAAAAAAAATTGTAGTGTCTGTCCGTAACGTCATAATAACAGCTTTTTTCCAAATGTAGATTAGTGACTTATTTAAAAAAAAAAAAAAATTCTGTCTGTTTATTCCAGCCAATCTCCGAAACGGTTACACCGATTTTCACGGGACTTTAACTGGCAGATAGCTGATGCATTTATTTTATCCAAGTTCCAAGCAGACGGAGCCGCGGGAAACAACGAGTAACCCATGAGCTTGTTAACCACATACTTCAAACGTAGCTATACGAGTATATGCACTGTTCTCCACGATTGAAGGAACATTGACTCAGCGAGGTCAAGCCTATTGCAACTATACTGAACGCGTTTCCCGTCAATCCGAGAAGAGATCAAGAAATTGCGAATTTCACACATCTATTTAAACATGTGCAGGTTTCCTCACGATATTTTCCTTTACACATTTGTTTGAACGTAGTATGCACAAGTATTTGTCACCTCTATTAGGACAGTCGATCTATGTCAAGTCGGAGCGCTTTCACGCTCTCACAATACGGGACGCGGATTAGCAAACACAGTTTTAATTAGCGAGATTCGTAGCGAGCGCGCCTGCTGTGTACACCGCCTTGTTGAACCGACGACTATTACTTATGATAAACATTACACCACGCAATTACTTATTGAATATTCTTATTTTTAAACCTTACTAGCAATGTGAGTTAATGACATTACTAGTAACTGAAATATATTATTAAATAGGTTCATCCCGTTAGATCTCACGTATGTATTTCACTATCTCATTTTATTAATTACTAGCTGTGCCCACGGACTTCGTCCGCGTAGTATTTAACGTAACAAAAATTTCGGCATTATCGGGATAAAAAGTATCCTATATGCTAATCCCGGTTATAAACTATCTGTGTTCCAAATTTCATTCAAATCTGTTCAGTAGTTTTTGTGTGAAGGAGTAACAAACATACATACATACATACATCCACACTCACAAACTTTCACATTTATAATATTAGTAGGATATATTTTTGTTATTTATTTTCTACTGGGTAGTCAGGGACATGTATGACCCACTGAGGAGGGTTTGGCTGAAAATCGGCGCTGGGGGAGTCTCGTTCTTCTCCAGCACATGCTGAGCCATTACCTTTCGGCACGTTCGCGCTAAATGTGTGTCGAATAAATGTTTATTTCTTTCTTTATTCTCGTTAGCCCCTCCAGCTAAGCTAATGCTTGTGCTAGGAGTGGGCTCACGTCAATAGTTTAATGGCCAGGATGGGGATCGCACCCGGAACATCTCAGCTAGGAGGGCGGTCCTCTGACCAGTAGGCTATTGACGCCTGATCTTAAGCAGTTACCGTATCCTATAAATGCTTGCAATACGCGGAGTGCGGTTTGGCGGATTTCACATGGCTTTCGAAAATTGATTAGATTTTCTAAGACATGCAGGTTTCCTCTCAATGTTTTCCTTCACCGTAAGCGACTGACAATCATATTATAGAAATTATGATTCGCACATAGATTTCTAAAAACCCATAGGTGCGATTTGAACCCAGGACCTGGTGCCCGCAAGACGCGTGCCAACCAATCGGCTATCACTGCTTCTAATGCTAATGATGAAAAGTATATCCACAAAAAATAAATATGTGAAAGTGTCATTCCTAAAATAGTGTTTTCATTGAACCGCATCAAATGCAGTGTGTAAAGCTTGGCGCACACTGGCCGTTAATATAATATTCCATTGCGGGTGTAAACTGCGCTGAGTGGCGGCCATTCATCGCGTAACGAGTCGCCCGCGCTGCGCCGCCAGCACATCGCTGCGACTATCTTGATTTATTATTAGAAACGCCTTTTATACAAGCTTTTGCGAACAGAACATCCCCCTACCTCCCCTAGCCAAGGTGACATGGTAATAACAGCTGTTAAACGTAACGATTTGTAGAAACGCTTGTAGAGAATCCACAACTCTTTTTTTTCGCCATTGTTTACATTTGTAATATCCTAAGTATTCTGCTATATTTTTTACAAACTACTTGTTAAATATTAGTAGCTGCTGCTCATGTATGCAGTTTACAAATTTTTCTAGGCCATTAGATGTGCCTTAAAACTACAAAACTTGTGTCAAATATTCAAAGCCCCATCACTCAACAAAAATATAGAAAGAAAGAAAGAAAAACTTTACTATGACTAGCAGATTGAGTAAAATAATATATAAAAAAGGAAATATCAATAATAAAAAGTTCTGCTCGTCACAAACGGACCCAATTCAGCATTTGCTGGTTGACAAGAGCCAGCGCTGGTCTTCCATTGGGCCCGATTGGCGAATTCACGGGCGCAAACCACAAAAAACAATAAATAAATAACTAAATTAGAACTAAAGGGCTCGTACCCAAAGCTATATAAAAAAACTAATAATAAAAAAAATAATAAAAAACCAAGAATTGTATAAAGGTGTGGCACTATATGCTTCTTGGAGCTTCTTGCATACAACTATAAAATCTATGGTATATATATGAAAGCACATTCATCGCGTAACGAGTCGGTGTCGGTTACGCGATGAATGGCCGCTAGTATAGTCTTCATATCAGCTACCGTATTATTTCGAACTTTTGATACCACCTGTATATAAGGAAAAACTAACTGACCGATCCATAAACGCACAGCTAAAACCGCCGGTGATAAAATCACGAAACATTGACAGTAAGTACCATTCATACCGTACTCATCCACAAAGGAAGGACTTTTATAAATCCCACCAATAGGTAAGTGAAATAATGACGATAATATGGGGAAGTTCGTATGAAAGTTCTGTGCGGGAACTACGCGGAAAAAGCCGCCAAAGCAATTTTTCTTTAGGATGTTTTCCAAGGCTTGTCTTGTATATTTTTTATAAATAACATAGGTACATAACAATAGATTATAATATAAAAAATAAGAGTTATATTGGGTATATATTAAAGCAGTGATAGCCGATTGGTTAAGCACGCGTCTTGCGGGCTACCAGGTCTCAGGTTCAAACCCCGGATCGAACCTCTGGGTTTTTCGAAATCTATGTGCGAATCATAATTTCTATATGATTATCACTTGCTTACGGTGAAGGAAAACAGCGTGAGGAAACCTGCATGTCTTAGAAGATTTAACCAATTTTCGAAAGACACGTGAAATCCGCCAACCCGCACTGGGCCAGCGTGGTGGATTATGGCCTGAATCCCCCTCGTGTTGAGGGGAGGCCCGGGCTAAAATTATTATATTATTATTAAGGGTTATATTATACCTGTGGTGTGGTCTTCTGAACCTCCTTAGGCTGCAACCTCTGGAGATGGTTCGGCAACGCGGCCGGCTTCATGTCGCCCGGCGCGTTTGAATTTATTTTACTCGTTGATTGAGATGAGCTGGTCCTGGTGTTATTGGCAACTCTGTTCGCCTTGATAACAAAAAAAACATTGCGTTCTTTAAAAAACTACAAAGAGTTTTGTTTTATTAACGATTAGCTGTTGAGTGCGGAACCACCCGCGTGGTACTTAGATAAAATAAAAGTAGCCGAAGTCACTGGCAGATATATCAGCTATCTGCCTGTGAAAATCTCGTCAAAATCGATCCAGCCGTTTCGGAGCTAGCAGGAACAATACAATAAATGAAAAAAATCTTCTTTTGTTATAAGTGCCATATATCATTTCATATGCCTTTACTATAAAACTATAATTTCGATATTACAAACTGACAATTGATTTGTATAGATTAAATAAACAAAATACTCGCTCACCATTTCTTCATTGCGTCTGATCATCTCGAGCTGTTGTTCTCTGGCTATCGCTTGTCTTATAGGCGGAGGGGGGCGAGCCCTCTCTTCATTGCCTGTTTAAATTATACAATAATAATTATTAGGTACATAATGACAATAAGAATATACTCAAACACCTGCTAGCCGAGGACACGCTGGTTATACAATGATCGATATCGTTGAGGATTGATTGTTTAATTATTATTTTTTGTAATTAATTTAGAAATATGATTTATAGGAAACTTATCGGTTTTTTCGCGGGTTCATGCCGGATCTTCTCAGTCGAGGTCGCATTCCGATCCGGTTGTAAGTAGTTACAAGAAAAATATGTAAAAATGTCAAGTTCTAAGTGCCTCCGTAGGCCTCAACAAAATTAACTTTTTTGACTTTTTACTGACTAAAGTTGAAAAGCGAATAGAAAAGAACAGTACGTACCAAAGAAGGCAACCTTATGTATGTCTGGTTCCAGCACGAAGGCGTAGAGTCCGTCGGGCGTGCGTTGTTGCACGTACTGCAGCCCGTAGTCGCACATGGCGCCGGCGCACGCGCGCAGCGCCCGCCGCTCCTGCTCGCTGCACAGCTGCAACACAACATCACATGTACTATTGATCGCTGACACAACTTTATCATTCGAATAATTGACGGAGGCGAGAACACTGCAAGGCTATGAAGAATCACATAGTAACCATTTCATTGGGCTTGGTATATTTTTAAATATTAATTACCAATGGTGTTTTGACATTTTTGTGAAATAGTTTTCGAAAAACATTGTATAAATAGAAAGGTGATCGCTTATAAATTTTGCTAAACTGCTCAGTTGTGACGTCATACTACACTAGGTAATAATGTTTGCGAAACTTTGAATTATATCCAATTTTAAAATAAATTTCAAACTTTTTAAATGAAAGTCGTCGTAAGACATCCCTAATATTATTTTGCAATAAAATATATAGTATACCCTTTCTGACAAATCACGTTTAACCAATCATTGGAAAAATTAGACCCGCACAAATAAATCTAACCAAAATCTGAGAGCAATCTTGGACTATTATGTACGTGTATGACATCAGAATGCATGGCATTTCATAGATCGCCACCAGACTTGAGATAGTCTTATAAATCCGAGCCTTTTTTTTAGGACTGGTCCTGCCACACACTCCTACCACTGTAACTCCTGTAAACCAGGATCGACAATGGTGAACAATAATGCCGTCGAGGTTTGACGTTCGACGGGTCCCGGGGAAAAGTTACAATTGTCGTGGAACCCCCACAAATTTAAGGTTGAAGCGTCGCTCGGGTTTATTGCAGTTTCCCTCAAGATGACGCTGTAGTCAACAGATTCTACTTATTTATTTTTTACGCAAAATTTTAGCATTTCTAAGATATAATACTATTATTTGCGATTCAGACGTATTATACTGCATTGACATATGCAATAATATCAACCTAAAATCATTCATAATCTAAGCGTTTTCCGTTAAAAAACTTCTGTCACTTTTTATTGTAATATATACACGCACACATTGACAAAAGGTGTATTTTAGCCACTAGCCACTAGAGGGCGTACTTTTATATTTATTGCGACCTTTTCATGTTATAATAAATAGCGAAAATATTATATTTTTGCTATTGTAAAATTCTTATTGTATGTGTATTCATCATTCTAAAATACTAATGAAAAATATACATCTGTTATAGAATAATTTTACTGTCTGACTAGCTGTGCCCGCGACTTAGTCCGCGTGTAATTTAACATAACAAAAATTTCGGGATTATTCATCCCCGATTTTATCCCCTTCGGGTATAATTAATCAAAATCCTTTCTTAGCGGATGCCTACGTCATAACATCTGCATGCCAAATTTCAGCCCGATCCGTCCAGTGGTTTGGGCTGTGCGTTGATAGATCAGTATGTCAGTCAGTCAGTCAGTCACCTTTGAGTTATATTTAGATCTTACTAAATATAGTGAAAATATAACTGTAATACACTTGTTGGTGTATTCCACTTTTCTAACATATGAGATACATTACTGAGAAATAGATGTGGTTTTCCATGTGAACATATTTTTATTTATAACAACAACAATAATTACAAGAAATCAACATAAAAATCGTGTCTCAATCAAAATTATAGGACCTAGAGTACTATACAGAGTAGCGTTAGTAGTGTTTCCTACATTGAGACACTACATGGCCTACTTTTTTGCAATATGTACACGACACTTTAGGCACACTATTTACACTAGACGACGAAAAGGTACTAGATATAGCAGAGGCATCTCCGTGTTCTTCCTTCAGCAGGATCGATGCAACCGAGTCTGTAGATATCGAGGTGCCGGAATGCTCTATTGCCATCACCACTGGGCTGTAGCTGTCGTTGAGTCCTGCCAGCATAACCACACCAACAAGTTCATCTTCCAGACCAGCTTGATTGGCAATCAGTTGTTGTTTGCACTTGACGTATGTCATTCACATAGGCTTCTATGTTCGAGTACAATACAAGTTTAGTACCAAGCTATTTCTTCATAAGTTGTAACCGTCGAGCAAGCCCGCTGTCAGCGTAGGCTTCCCGAAGTCGCTTCCATGTTTCGTTCGAAGTTTCAGCTGTCATAACGACGAGATAGATGACGAGATAGATAGACGCTCGCTTAGACTCAAGCAAATCTTGGATCTATGGCATCTTTGCGTTGAAAGTCGTCAACTTCCTCCGCAGGCTTCATGACGCAGTCCCATAGTTCGCTGTCGATCAATTACATCTTCATGGCGTAGCAGATTAAATAAAAATATATACGGAGACCAAACAATATGTTTAATGTACAGCGTATTTTGACAGACATAATAGAATTCTATGTAAAAACAAATGTCAATATAAATTACAAGGAATTTAAAAACTAATTATAAACAGGCCAGTGCTTTGATGATTTCTACCACGTAGGTTTCAACAAAAATAATAATTATATTAATTTAGCCCTTTTGACGTCCCACTCCTGGGCACGGGCCTCCCCTCAACACGAGGAGGATTCAGGCCATAATCCACCACGCTGGCCCAGTGTGGGTTGGCGGATTTCACATGTCTTTCGAAAATTGGTTAGATCTTCTAAGACATGCAGGTTTCCTCACGATGTTTTCCTTCACCGTAAGCTAGTGATAATCATATAGAAATTATGAGTCACACATAGATTTCGAAAAATCCAGATGTGCGAGCCGGGGTTTGAACCCAATACCTGGTGCCCGCAAGACGCGTGCTTTAAGCAATCGGATAGCACAGCTTCAGCTCAATCAAAATAATACTAATAAATAAATAAATATCGCCAGACAAACATACCAACTGTATGGTCCCTAACTAAGCATGGCTTGGACAATGAATACCGTACAATGGACTGGGGGCGATGCCAGTGACACCAAGACCAGGGCAAATTACGGAAAGGCCAATTTCGAAATTTACCCTGAAGGGAATCAAACCCGCCACCACCCGGTGTAGTGAGCCGAGCGGCCTACGCCCAAACCACTACGCCAAGCGGTCGTCAATCGTCGATGGTAGTAAAAGTAAAAGGAAAAGGAAAAGGAAAAGGAAAAGGAAAAGGAAAAGGAAAAGGAAAAGGAAAAGGAAAAGGAAAAGGAAAAGGAAAAGGAAAAGGAAAAGGAAAAGGAAAAGGAAAAGGAAAAGGAAAAGGAAAAGGAAAAGGAAAAGGAAAAGGAAAAGGAAAAGGAAAAGGAAAAGGAAAAGGAAAAGTTAGTCACAACACCACACTGTTCAATGCGAAATAGAAAGACGAAACGAAAAAAATAATAACTGGCTTGCTTTCTATAAGGGAGAGAGAGAGACAGACAGAGAAACACGCGCACGCCGCACATATAGTGAAGAAAATGTCGTTACGTTACACATTTATTTGTCTTATTTTTTTCCGTCTAGCCCCCTTTCGCAACGCGCAATAAGGAACTTCGTTCCAATATTTATTACATACTTACCTAGTAACTGTGTACATATATAATATAGTACAGTAGTATCTATGGTTTGTATATGCCAGGTTCGGTATTTATTTGGCAAATACAGTAAATTTTCATATTTATGTACCTATACGGTAATCCTAAGCCAGCGGCAACACTATCCTACCCACAGATTTGGATTTACATAGATAACGCAAATGTATGTACTTAGCGTGTCTGAAAACCCTCAACCCCGACCAAGCGTCAAGGTTTGTCGCCGATAACTTACAGTCCATCGCGACTACAGATATAAAAATATGAATATGAGCGAGATAATCACTCGAGACAATCGTAGCGGGTGGAGGGGCATCTGCGGCATTGGTGTCTTTGAATCGGTTTGGATTTCCCGCCATCTGTGACGTCACAGTAAGTGTTAAAAATTTGGCACGCTTGGCTTCAATACAAATCGTGATACTTGCGTTATCTATGTAAATCTATATCTGTGATCCTACCTATAATACACTAAACGAAAAAAATATTTCCGACAACAAACGCTTTTATAATAGACATCCGACGTTGTCAAGTCGCCGCTCTCTACCAATTGGCAACGTCGCGTCTGCAACAACGTAGTACCTCGTGTGGCGAATTGACGACCGCTTGGCGCTGTAGTTTGAACGTTGGCCGCTCGGCTCACTGCATCGGATGGTTGCGGGTTCGATTCCCGACAAAGGAAATTTTCTGAAACGGCCTCTTCGTAATTTGCCCAGGTCTGGGTATCACTGGGATCGCCACCAGTTTAATGTATGGTAGCCATAGTACAAGCGTTGCTTAGTTTGGCACCATATAGTTGCTGAGTAAGTCTGGCGATATTTATTTATTTATTAGAAACTTTGTATTATGTCCGGAAAATATGAAAAACACTTAGCTCGTTACTTAATTTTTTTATTGAATGTTATTATTATGATAATAAAAGATGAAAACCCGGCTTCGCTCGGGTGAAATGTGACTCATTACAATTTTCGGCATGATGTGTTTACATCCAAACAAAGTTAATAGAAATACAAATACATCCGACAGAGAACCAAAGTTATCGACATAGCTCAAAGAATTAGCAAGCTGAAGTGGCAGTGGGCTGGCCATATCTCGCGAAGAACCGACAACCGCTGGGGTAAACGTGTTCTTGAGTGGAGACCTCGACTAGGCAAGCGTAGTGTAGGATGCCCTCCGACCAGGTGGGATGAAGATCTGCGAAAGACTGCAGGCAGATGCTGGATGCGGCATGGCGCTATGGCGCTCATTAGGGGAGGCCTATGTCCAGCAGTGGATAAGCATAGGCTGATGATGATGAAAGTCAATCACTATGCAAAGCAAAACTTAATGAAATGAATACTCGTACGGAAACATCATGAACATTGAACACTGAATTTGTTTGTTCTGACAGCTCAATCAATAAATGCATTTCTTCTTCTTCTTTCTTTAAAAATATGGCCCACCAACTGAGAACACTGGCGCAGTCATCACTGACACTGACTGACATGCGTTCATAGAAAATATGGGGGTACTGTGCCGAATATTATAATTATAACATTGTTTATCACGACAATCCGAATTTTGCGGACATATGTTGTCGACTCGAAATCATTATTTTTTAAGTTTTATTATTCTGGTAACGTTTCAATCGAGTCTACCGTACCCCTTGACGGAATTATTAATATAGATGGCGCAATATAGCGATATACATATTTGAAATAATAATTTGGTCACCACCATCTGTCATTTCAACTAGTACACTATTAGCACGCAGTTTAGTCAAAGTACAAATTTTATGTTAATAATGGCCTAATTTAGTCAGATGGCGCTGACAAATTCACACACACAGGCGTAAAATTTATAAAATTTTACGATCGATTTTAATAATGTTAATCTATTTTTAAATGCCTGAAATCATTAGATGCGAAAACAATAATTTGTTTAGAAGTGATAAAATCCATTGTTGTAAGGAAAAACTTTGTGTGTCTCGTATGCATTCGGAATGAAATATGTATGGAGAACACGATCGCCCCATCGACCTTAATCGAAAGAAATAATAGGAGTTGGATGAAATAAATTCCACTTCCATCCGGTGCAAACCGGGAGATAAAAATAGCTGGTATAGGCTGATTTCCATAGAAACAAGACTGTTACAGCTGATTGAAGATCAGTTGTAAGGCACCACGGATCGTATACTTGATTCCAATAATAGGTATGTATGGCAAAAGCGCTTGAACGGAAATTGTCCCTGGTTTCCACAAGGTCTGTGTAATAAACTGCAGGCTATTTAACATAGTAGTCCGTTTCTTGTGCCAGTACGGGGCTTATAAAATCCTGTGTGTGAGTGGTTTGATAATTGCTTTGGTGTGATGGAAAGCATCACACCAAAGCAATTATCTCATTATCCACCTATGTTTTATTATTTTGGTTTGTAACCGTTTAATTTGATGTAAGTATAAGTAGGTATGCACACCCCACTAAACTAGCATTCTCATTTTATTCAAATACCTAAATCTGAGTGAGATTCGATTATTATTTCCTATTACTCATTTAGTGACAATGGTGTTGCCTGCTCAAATTTTTTAATGCTCTTCCTGAGAATGTACACCATATTTAATTCATTGAAAAGCGTAACCATTGAGTTTCTTGCCGGATCTTCTCAGTGGAAGCAGCATTGCGAACCGGTGGTAGATTCTGACTATTCATAAATGCTTTGTTGGCTTACGTGAATCAAAACAATGTTGAGTTGAGTTTACCTGCACATTGGCGGAGCGCAGCGCGGGCGCCAGCAGGTAGGGCAGCAGCGGCAGCACGTCCAGCTGCAGCGCGCGCCGGCCGCCCGCCACTGCCGCGCCGCTGCCGCGCCGCACCGCCTCCGCCGCGCCCTGCAGCTCCTGCCGCCTGCGGTGCTTCTGCCAAGTGCAGCGAGACATACACATTGCAGTTGCCAGCTAGACCACACGCCCACTATTGTATAAAAAATATACACATACAGGTTGAAACAGAGAGGGTACTTTACTTTTCAAAACTTAACTTTGTAAATCTCAAACTATCGGCTTTGTGATACAGAGTTTGAATTACAAAGTTCAGTTTTGAAAAAAAAAGTATACCCTTTCTGTTTCAACCTGTATATCGCCAAACTGACACACCAACTGTATGGTCCCAAACTAAGCAACGCCTGTACTATGGGTACCGTACAATGGACTGGGGGCGATCCCAGTGACACCTGGGAGAAGTTGCGAAATGGCCATTTCCGAAACTTTCCCCGGCGGGAATCGAATCCGCAACCACCATGTGCAGTGAGCCGAGAGTTCGAACCACTGCGCCAAGCGGTCGCCCGTGGGTTATTGTGTGTTTATTCACGTCCCATCGACAGTACCTCCAGTGCTTGAGTGGGGAACGGGATCCTCTGCGGAGTCCTGGAGGCCAGCAGGCTGTGGCAGCGCGCGAGGCAGAGCGGCAGCGCGCCGTACAGCGAGTAGTTCTGCGTGCGCGCCGTCCACGCGCTGAGCGTGTCCAGCAGCCGCAGCCAGGACAGCGCCGCGCGAGCCTGCGACAACCTCCCGGCGCCCAGCGATGACAGGTAGTTCTCGAATACGCCCTCCGCTAATCTGACGGAGACAATACATAACCACACATTATTCTCAAACTATAATAACAATAATAATAGAAAATAATCGCGTAATTTCTAAAAAGAAAATACAAAAATCAACCTAACTCAAATTTCATTCTAACAATAATCTTAACGCGTACAATTTATCCGACAGCGTTTAAATTAACTTGACAATAACTATAAGGAAACATTCCTGTCACAATTATAATAACTTTTTTTATACTACTCACGTAATATAAAAAAATATATACAAGTATCAACTAAAATTTAATTGTTACAATGATCTTTATTCGTACAATTTAACTGGCAGCGTTTAAATTAAGTTAACAATAATTTAAGGAAACATTTCTATGACAACTAATACGTCTGTCGTGTCCGAAAGCCAAGCGCAGAGTGACCCGCTGTTTTTTTTTTTTTTTAATTAACTATATGTTGTTCCGTTTCCGGTCTTCGAAGTGTCAACAGGACTGTGATGTTCGTCGTCAATAAAACACTTATTAAAAATAGTTAAAAGCTACACTTCAGGAACTGTAGTGCTTCAAACATCAGCAAAAGACCATCGGAAGGCATAGAAGAAATAATCCTTGAATACTTTCAAGTTCCACGCACTTAAAAAGAAGCCCAAATATACATCATCATCATCACAATTGAGGTTAGAATACAAAATCATTATAATTATTGAACATTCAACGTCAACTTGACAGCCGGCATTATAAACAATAACACCTGAACTATCAGACGGCTAGGCTGACAACCAACCTGAGTGTTACCATTACAAACAAATACTTTCTACCAATTCGCATCTACGTTCCGTTTCACGCAACTTCATTTGACAACATGGATGAGCAATTTCAATTATTATTCGATAAAATGAAAATAGAAATGGTGAAGCAGACAAATGATCTAACAGAATCCCTTACGAAGAATATAATGGATCGGATAGATAAAAAACTAACTCCTATGATTGAAGAAAACGAAAAATTGAAACAAAAAATCTGCAATCTGGAGAACGAGATCGAATATCTAAAAAAAGAGAAGAAAAGTAACAATATAGTTATTTATGGTTTAGAGGAGAGAGGAAAATCGATATTGGAGCTATTTCAAACCGTTAAGGAGGTCTTTAAAAAAGACTTAAATTTATCTGTGGAAGATAACGAAATAAACAGACTATACCGTCTAGGAAAAACCAGAGTTGAGAACAAACATAGACCTGTGCTATTATCCTTTACAAACGGGTGGAAAAAAGACCAAATTATAAAAAATAAAAAAAAGTTTAAAGGGAATATATATATCAGAAGACTATTCTAAGGAGGTTATAGAAAAGAGAAAGGCTTTGATACCACAGCTACTAGAGGAGAAGAAAAAGGGAAATATTGCTTTTCTGAAGTATGATAAACTAGTAGTTAAAGGACCCAACTCTGACAAAAGGAAACGAGAGATATCCACTTCACCAAAATCGACGTCAACCACTAAACCTAAAAAGCTACAAACGATAAGTTCCATTAAAACCAGCAGGACAAACGCCTTCGATCTGATGAGAATCCGATCGAACTCTCTTACTGATATCCCCACGCATAAAAATCAATAGCAATTAGCAACCGGCAAACGGAAAATCCAACCAAATTACGAAAACCAAACAAAAGAAACAGCACAATCTCCCCCAAGCCGACTGGTCCTCGTGGGGGATAAAGACCACAACCTTCCAACGACAAAGGAAAACAATTGCGAAAACAGTCACACAAGATCAAAAATCTATGTTGCAGCCCTCAATGTACTCACGTTGAGAAACGATGAAAACCTTACAGAATTAACATATGCATTAAAACAGATCAAATGGGACATCGTTGGCCTGAGTGAGGTAAGGCGATTGGGAGAAAGAATTATTTCCCATCCAGACTTCCTTCTATACCATATAGGAACGACCCCAGGTCAGTACGGAGTTGGTTTTATTATTAAAAAACACCTCACAAATTACGTGGAGAGCTTTATAGGAGTATCAGAGCGCATAGCAGTGATGAATCTTAAGCTACCGGGGTACAAAGATCCATGGTCCATCATACAAGTATACTCGCCCACGGAACAATCCGATTCAAAATCAATGGACTCGTTCTACCTAGAGCTAAATAAAACAATCCAAGACCATGCCCACAAAAACCTTGTTGTGCTAGGAGACTTCAATGGCCAAATTGGAGAACGACAACCAGAAGAAGACACAGTCCTGGGACCATTTGTATACCAAAAAAAGGCCAGAAGCAGAAACGGCGAAAGGCTTGTAAATTTTGCACAGGAGAATGGCTTGAGAATTTTAAACACAATGTTCAAGAAGAAAGTAAGTAAGATGTGGACCTGGATATCACCAGACGGGAAAACAAAAAACGAAATAGATTTTATAATGACTAGTAAAAGCAAATATTTCTCAAACATGAAAGTCATAAGCAATTTCAACTTTAATACCAACCACCGAATTGTTAGAGCTGAACTGATGACAACCCCACCAAAAAACCCAAGACCAAGAAATAATATGAGGAACACAAAACCTACCAAATATCAAACAACCCAAATAGCCAATTCTATAACAAAAAAACTTACAGAATACAATAAGGAGGCAACAAACATGGAGGTGCAAGAAAAATACAACTGGTTAGAAGGAACAATCAAAGCAGCTATTCAACAAGGGACATATAACAAGGACATATCTAATAAGTGGATGACTATCAAAACCATAAACCTTCTTAATCAAAGAGCTGACCTCATCAATGGGAAAAATATCAACGATAATCGAAAGCAAATAGCAAAACTCAGCAAAGAAATAAAAGAAAGTATTAGAAAAGATAGAACCCAGAAAAGAATGGAAACAATAGAGAGACACATCTTACAGACAGGGGGAATAAAAAAGGCATATAAGGAGTTAACTAACAAAAAGGACTGGATCGTACAGATGAAAGATAATAATAGCTTGAAGGAAAACCGAAGGCAAGGAATATTAGGAATTGCTACATCCTACTACAAGAAACTATACGAAAGTACCATAGAGGAAAAGGAAATCGAGTTGTTAGAAATCTCATCCGTTCCCAACATCATACAGGAAGAAATAGAATTCGCTATAGAAACCCAAAGAGACAATAAAGCTCCAGGACCCGACGGAATAAGCAACGAAGTACTAAAACAAGCGAAACAGACAATAACACCCATTCTGAAAGAAATTTTCAATGATATCATCAACACAGAAACGATTCCCCAGCAATGGACCAAGTCCAATATAATCCTTCTGTACAAAAAAGGTGATCAGTACGATATCGGAAACTACCGACCCATAAGTTTGATGTCCAACCTGTACAAAATATTTGCAAAGATCTTACTCAAGCGAATGGAGGGAAAACTAGACGAGCAACAGCCAATAGAACAGGCAGGTTTCAGAGGAGGCTACTCAGTACTTGATCATATCCATGCTGTTCGGCAAATCATTGAAAAATATGCGGAATATCAACTCGTATACTATCTAGCATTTGTCGACTATAGCAAGGCTTTCGACTCACTAACACATACACACATCTGGGAGGCGTTAAAAGAGCAAGGGATAGAGCAAAAATATATAAGATTGATTAGAAATATATACAAAAACAGTTCGGCGTGCATTCAGCTAGAAAAGAAAGGCGATTTGTTTAGGATACAAAAAGGAGTAAGACAAGGAGGTCCTCTCTCTCCGAAACTTTTCTCCGCTGTTTTGGAAATGATTTTCAGAAGCCTAGAATGGGAAAACCTGGGTATAAATATAGACGGCCGCACACTAACACACCTAAGATTTGCCGATGATATTGTGTTATTCGCAAAAACGTCAGAGGACCTAAATATAATGTTGAACAAACTAGCATCGGAGAGTGGAAAAGTAGGACTAAAATTAAATCCTGAAAAAACTAAAGTAATGACCAACGGAAATAAAAACAGCATAAATGTAAGCGAGACACAAATTAACTATGTCGAAGAATATATATACCTTGGACAGCTGATATCACCCAAAGATAACATAAACAAAGAAATCGATAGAAGAATAGCAAACAGTTGGAAAAGGTATTGGGGCCTAAGGGAAGTAATGAAAGACAAACACCTTCATATAGCAACAAAGAGCAAATTATTCAATGTTTGCATTCTACCAATTTTAATGTATGGAAGCCAAACATGGGCCATAACAAAAAACGCAACCAATAAAATTGCCATTTGTCAACGAGCAATGGAGAGAAGCATGATAGGAGTAAAGAGGGGGGATAGAGTAAGAAACACCAACATTAGGAAAAAGACCAAGATACAGGACGTCACCCTTAAAATAAAAAGGCTAAAATGGAAGTGGTCGGGACACATGGTCAGAGGAAAGGACAAATGGAGCAAAATAATTACACATTGGTACCCAAGGGAAGGTAAAAGGAAAAGAGGCAGACAACAAAAAAGATGGGACGATGATATCAGGCAGGTTGCAGGCATAACATGGAGCAGAGTAGCTAGAGAGAGACCAGAATGGAGTAGGTTGGAGGAGGCCTTTGCCAACTGGCAAACGGACTTACAGAAAGTAAAGAAGCAACAAATACGAGAATAATTTTAAGAGTCTAAAATACATATTAAATTATAGTGCAGTAGAATAAGAAACATAAATGTATAAGATTCATATTTGTATATCTGTTGTCCGAATAAAAGGCTTTATTATTATTATTATTATTATTAACTATATGTTGTTGGCCAGAGTGGCCATAACAACTTCACCCGGACAGAGGGCGAGCGCAAGTGCGCTCCAGCCAGAGGGGCAGGGGGGCAGCTAGCTGGCGGGCGTCACTAGGGACACGACCTCGGCTTGGGCCGCTGCCAGGAGGTGGCGAGGGTAAATCTACCACCGGATCGGAACGCGACCACGACTGAGAAGATCCGGCAAGAAACTCAGCGGGCTTGTCGGGTGCCAAGGTGCGTCTAGTTAAGTAGACGCACCTTCTAGCGGAAGCGGGGGTTCGTCGACCTCGCCGGCGAGGTCGGTGTCTGGCGGGGAGTGTGCGTGTGTCGTTCTCCTCGACATCTGAGTCTAGGAGAGCGGTGAGTGGGTCGGGGGGGTCCAGCACCACATGCCGCGGCCTGCGGCGGCATGCATCTGGCGCGTGTGTAGGTGCATAATCGGCGGTGGCGACGATTAAGGCATTGGTGTGTTCAAAAGCCTTCTTGAAATAACGTTCAGACGCTATTTTGAAGTGCTTCTGGATATAATCGAAGTGACCCGCTGATTGTTTTACGCGCTGTTTTATACTCTTCCACTCGGTCCGGTTCAGGGGGTAGGAGAATTATCTACCAGAATAATTTAATAATTTAGCCCCTTTAACACGTATCGTGTAACGCTACCGACGTCATCGTGTAACGCTACTGACGCGTAGCACGGATAGAGTGGCTGCGCGGCGAGCACCCCGAACGTCCCTATAACGTTAAGCTTCGCTTCAATAAAAAGTGGTGTACCTGTCGTATTCCCCCGCGGCGGTGACAGTCTTCAGGATGGCGGCGGGGTCTTTGTCGTTGGTTGTAAACACAGCCTGTAGTGCCTGCATCACGCTCTTGTTGCAATCTTTGGTGCCTATCGCCGCGTTTTCCACATCCTCCATGCTTAGCTGAAATAATGTAATTATCATTCGACCACTAGAAAGTATAGTGATATGAAATAAAACTACAAATGATAGACATAAGGTTTATTACAGTATGAAACATATTTTAGCGGGCTCAGAAGAATTTGTTCACCTTTTCGGGAGATACGAGGTTGGAAACAGCACAGAACCGTATTTTGTGGGGAAGTGAAGGTGAGGCCTTGGCTCAGGGACGGGACACAGAAATAGGCTGGTATAATGTACATAGTGCCAGCCACCTATGCCGGCTTCGCACGGCGTTTTAGAAACACGCGTCAACGGCGCGTTTAAAAAACGTGGTATGCATAAGCCCTTAGAGGTTGGTGGTACCTGTGTTTTGGCCTTGGCCTTGACGAAGCTGAGCAGCTGTATGGCGGCGCGCACGTCGCCCTGCGCGCGCGCCGCCAGCGCCGCCGCCACGCGCGCGCCCAGCGCCAGCCCCTCGCGCGCACAAGCCGCCCACTCGCACTATCAGTGCTACTGGTTGGTGGTACCTGTGTTTTGGCCTTGGCCTTGACGAAGCTGAGCAGCTGTATGGCGGCGCGCACGTCGCCCTGCGCGCGCGCCGCCAGCGCCGCCGCCACGCGCGCGCCCAGCGCCAGCCCCTCGCGCGCACAAGCCGCCCACTCGCACTATCAGTGCTACTGGTTGGTGGTACCTGTGTTTTGGCCTTGGCCTTGACGAAGCTGAGCAGCTGTATGGCGGCGCGCACGTCGCCCTGCGCGCGCGCCGCCAGCGCCGCCGCCACGCGCGCGCCCAGCGCCAGCCCCTCGCGCGCACAAGCCGCCCACTCGCACTATCAGTGCTACTGGTTGGTGGTACCTGTGTTTTGGCCTTGGCCTTGACGAAGCTGAGCAGCTGTATGGCGGCGCGCACGTCGCCCTGCGCGCGCGCCGCCAGCGCCGCCGCCACGCGCGCGCCCAGCGCCAGCCCCTCGCGCGCACAAGCCGCCCACTCGCACTATCAGTGCTACTGGTTGGTGGTACCTGTGTTTTGGCCTTGGCCTTGACGAAGCTGAGCAGCTGTATGGCGGCGCGCACGTCGCCCTGCGCGCGCGCCGCCAGCGCCGCCGCCACGCGCGCGCCCAGCGCCAGCCCCTCGCGCGCACAAGCCGCCCACTCGCACTATCAGTGCTACTGGTTGGTGGTACCTGTGTTTTGGCCTTGGCCTTGACGAAGCTGAGCAGCTGTATGGCGGCGCGCACGTCGCCCTGCGCGCGCGCCGCCAGCGCCGCCGCCACGCGCGCGCCCAGCGCCAGCCCCTCGCGCGCACAAGCCGCCCACTCGCACTATCAGTGCTACTGGTTGGTGGTACCTGTGTTTTGGCCTTGGCCTTGACGAAGCTGAGCAGCTGTATGGCGGCGCGCACGTCGCCCTGCGCGCGCGCCGCCAGCGCCGCCGCCACGCGCGCGCCCAGCGCCAGCCCCTCGCGCGCACAAGCCGCCCACTCGCACTATCAGTGCTACTGGTTGGTGGTACCTGTGTTTTGGCCTTGGCCTTGACGAAGCTGAGCAGCTGTATGGCGGCGCGCACGTCGCCCTGCGCGCGCGCCGCCAGCGCCGCCGCCACGCGCGCGCCCAGCGCCAGCCCCTCGCGCGCGCCCAGCGCTGTCAGCCGGCTGGAGAGCCGCCCGGCGGACACGCCGCTCACTCGCACTATCAGTGCTACTGGCCTGCAGATATGGCCAGTCATATAATAATAATATAGTACATTGTTACCCTAGGGGTGAAGGTAACTTATTTAGTCCCGGGACGGGGTTCGTTAATAGTTCGAGGGACAAAATAAGTCTTTCACCCGAGGTAAACACTGTGCTTTTCATTATGAATACAAGGAAAGTAAAAATAAAAACAGGAATTAGCTAAAGAAAAAATGAATGAACAAGGAAGTATGAACAAAACTCTACAACTCGAAAAAACAAATGAAGATCGGATTGGCGTCTATTATGTTTTGTTTTCTCTGGCCGGCCTGGTTTAATAGAAATGTGAAAATAGAACTAATTTATTTTTAATTATTTGACAGCTGTCATATGAAAGCGATTCTTCCTAGGGCTGAAAAGTATCAATTTCAACGCGCTCCGAAGGTAACTTCAGACCTACTTTCCGAGTATGAGTAATTAAAAATAATTATCATGATCAAAATAGCTCCTTAGTATCAAAATATCCTTGTAGCGGCTGGGTGTCGTGTCTTTTTACTTTCCTCCACAAAATAAAACACAGATCGTCTCGGTTAATCAACTTATTTTTCGTTATTTCTGCTAATTGTTTTAAAACTAAATTCACAAAAAAACACTGTATCGTTAAAAAAATAGTCATAAAAAAACTAAAATTATGTGTAATCGTCCCTCCATCGAGGGACGCATTTGTCTCTAGCAGGGCGTAAGGGTGCCCGCGTAACGCCCATTTTTCTATTTTCGTTTTTGCAATAGTTCCTGAACCTGTTGGGGTCAAGTCTGAACCTCAGAAAGTGCCTAACATATTTAACTGTTCACAATAAGCCTCTCCATGTTATATATACCCATAACCCCATGCAAGTAAGTCATCTAAATAACCAGGCCTAGTCCGTGACACCCAGAGATGGATAATAAAATCATTTATTTTCATATTATGAAGGTATTTTAACAAGGAAAGTGTTGACAATTTAAAGGGAATCCTTGGCTACTTTGCCATTAAGGGCATGCGAACAAGGCTAATAACTTTCTAGCTTCAAGTAGCTAAAAACTGTTAACAATTTTAAGAAATCCAATACAGAGTAACAGCACCCTTCCTATAATCTAGAAGTAGTTTTTAAAATACTTATGGGTTGCTCTTTAGAAAAAATCGTTTTTTTTTTGTAAATAGATGGCATCCTTAGACCATTTATTTATCTATGGACTAGCCTTACATGATCATTCCCCTCTGCCAAGGTATAAGAACAATAAGGTCTAACACGTTTATAAAAAGTGTTTATGGAATCGATTTAATCAAAGTCAGTATCGTTTTCGATGTGAAAGGTGCTCCATAAAAAATGCCGACCTGCGCTATAAACCATTGCAAGAAGAGGTCAAACACCTCTAATCTACAAAAAAACGGAGTAACGTTTCATATTTAAGTGTTTTTGGTGTAAATAATCCCTTATTTCTAACTAAAATAAATAAAATATAAAATGCCATAAAAATCGAAAACATTATCGATTAAACAATCGAGTACGAAATAATTGAAAAGTGTAGTATGGTATCTCGAGTTCGCCATTTTGAATAGTGTTGCGGCAGTGATAAATTTATGATTGTGGACGTGTATCGATAAAATTATATTTTTTTGAGTTTTATATTATATTTTACTTTAAATTATATATAGTAAAAATATAATAACTTATTGTTATTTTTTAACTTATCATTATTCCACTATTTTTCCAGATTTCCCAAAGACCCTCAATTAAAACCAAATGGGAAAAATCTTGCAATAGAAAGAGGGGTTGGGAACCTACTCGCACAAGTATTATTTGTTCAGTACACTTTGATTCGTCGCAATTCCAATGTTTATCTAATAAACGACGATAAAATAGTAGATAATGCCGTACCAATATTATTTTTTAGCTGATGTATAAGTATTTTATTTATAATTCTACTGACATGATTTTAAAAAAATATTTCACTGATATATACACGTGAAGTATATATAAGTGATGCAGTAGAAGTTTCACCTTGTATATTGTCGTAAAATATTATTTATTTTAAATGTTTCATTACCATAGCGAGGGATTTTTTTTAAAGTAATGCATAAACGATAAATCATCGTACTGTATAAGATACCATAATATACAAAATAATTCATATTTTGTATTAGATGAAGAAATGCACACGTCTATGCAATATTTTTGTGATGATGAGCAAGTAAAACTATCGATATATCTAATTAGAAATATCGATATTGGTTTCTCCCTATTGCACTTAGTGTCTTACACTCGTAAATTCTTGCATGTTGACGTATTTGACCGATTAGTGTGCGTAAAAGTTACTATACTCCATTTGTTATAGCATTAGACAGCAGTTAAAAAAGATTAGTTTTAGTGTCCACTTTGTAATAAAAGTACAATTAACGAGTCACAGTTACGATTGACGTCGAATTTATTATAATCTATTTATATACCAGCTTGACACACCTAACTGTAATAATATTAATTATTTATCTTATTAAATATATTGCCTTTCATTTAAATAATTATTATTTCATTACAATTTAAAATTAGTGTCGATGCTAAAAACCTAAAAGAAGCAGGGGTGAACATACCGGGAACGTTTTTCGTTTCACTATAATCCTACCAAATCTAAAATGTTACCTAATCCCTTCAGAGGTTATGACAGCAGGGTATTTCTAATTTTGTCGGACTATCTTATCTATGAAATTGACGTAAATAATGTGCTGTCAGTGTTTGTCATTGAGTCAGTCGCCTGCACTCTAAGTTCCTGTGAATACCTTGTTTGTTATTGTTGTCGAATTTTCGTGATTTAATTGTTACTTGTTACTGTTTTCCTATCAAAAGTAATGTTCAAACAATTTTAATGTAGTGACACTAATTAAAAGTTGTTTTGACTTGAAAATAAAATGTTTTGCATCCCTGCTTCTGCGAGCCTCTTATGTCTAATGCTATAATAAATGGAGTATAGTGTTGAATATTTATTTAAGTGTGCATTCATAATGACACAATTTGTTTTTTAGTAGTTGTGCATCATTTCTTTGTAGTGGTTACCTCGTCCCCCCTGAAATCTGACAGAATTTTTTATTAGTAAAATTAAGCACGTCACGCCTCCTTTAGTTAACACCTCTCTGATGGCATCATACAAATAACCCTTTTGTAACTATGCAGTTTTATAACCGCCTGTGTATAACAACTTTTAGTCATCATCTGCCTTACCTTTTCCCATTATCTGGGGTCGGCGCAGTATGTCTTTTCCTTCCATTCATCGCGCTTTCCTGTCATACTCACATCCACTCCAACCTCGTTCATATCACTCTTGATACACTCCATCCATCTTTTCTTTGGCCTTCCTCTCGCACTGTATCCATCCACATTCATATTCATCACTCTTTTAGTCACATGTTTCTCATCCCTTCTCATCACGTGTCCAAACCATTCCAGCCTCCTACCTCTTACTTTATCGGTTATTGGCGCTACCCTGACACTGCCCCTTATGTACACATTCTTCACCTTATCCATTCGCGTCACTCCACACATCCATCTCAACATTCGCATCTCGGCAGAGTGGAGACGTTTCTCTTCCCGCACTTTAGTCGCCCAGCATTCCGAGCCGTACATGATTACCGGTCTTATGATCGATTTGTAAATTTTCCCTTTAATTTTAATAGGCATTCTTGGGTCGCATGTAGTGCTGGTAACTTGTCTCCACTTCTGCCATCCTGCATTGATTCGCCGTTTTATGTCACGGTCAACTTCTCCGTCATGCTGAAGTAACGAACCGAGATATTTAAAATCAGAGCAAACTGGTATTACAATATTATCCATTTCAACCGACACTGCACTAGAGACACCGCCGAAATCACAGAACATATATTCAGTTTTGGTTCTGCTGATTTTCAAGCCAACAGTCTCCAGTGCGTGCCGCCAATTCTGCAGTTTGCTCTGTAACAACGCCCCATCCTCCTCTATAAGTACGATGTCGTCGGCAAAGAGCATACACCAGGGCGCCTCTTCCTGTAGAGCCGATGTCAAAGCATCCATAACTAACAGGAAGAGGTATGGGCTTAAGGCCGACATATATATATACATTATAACAACTTTTAGTAATATGTATTTATTATTTGGTATGCTATGTACCGAATCTTTCTCTCTAGACATATGTCTATGGGGCTGTGTGGTCTGAGCACAAGTCAGCTGAGACGATCGGGAGATCACAAATTCGATTTAAGTATGGGCAAGTTTTTACAATGGTCTTATCGCAATTCAACCGATTTTTTTTTGTTAATTGTCAGAAGATTCTAGCATACAATTACAAGATGTATGAATTTCTTCATAGTTCCATAATTTATTTAGGATATATGCAATTTATTGTCATCCTACTATAATAATATTTTAAATGTGAAAGTTTGTGGGTGTGGATGTATGTTTGTTACTCCTTCACGCAAAAACTGCTGAACGGATTTGGATGAAATTTGAAACACAGACAGTTTATAACCGGGATTAACATATCGGATACTTTTTATCCCGATAATCCCGAAATTTTTGTTACGTTAAATACTACGCGGACGAAGTCGGGGGGCACAGCTAGTGAATGATATTTTCGTAATTGATTCTCGTCTGGATGTTACTCGGGTCTACCCCAGTCCATTGTATGATACCCATGCAATCGTCGTTTTTTAGTATGGGTCCATACAGTTCGTGTTTTTGTCTGATTTCACCAGAATGCATATCTTATATATAAAATTCTCGTGTCACAATGTAATTTACCATAATCCTCCGAAATGGCTCGACCGATTTTCATGAAATTTTGTGTGCATATCGGGTAGGTCTGAGAATTGGTCAGCATATATTTTTATTTTATTTTATATGGCAAAACAACGTTTGGCGGGTCATCTAGTATATTTATAAAGTAAGTTATCTCACCTTA
This sequence comes from Notodonta ziczac, assembly GCA_918843915.1. Taxonomy (NCBI): domain Eukaryota; kingdom Metazoa; phylum Arthropoda; class Insecta; order Lepidoptera; family Notodontidae; genus Notodonta; species Notodonta ziczac. Next base: position 2,366,080 of record OU974053.1, read on the forward strand.
AAGGCCTCAACGAGTTGGCATACAAATCGTTGCATATCGCAATGACAGGTCTCTTCAGAGGCTGGCTCTTGGCTTTCTTCTTGCCCCCCTCAGAGGCGGTGGCCGTGCACCATTTCACCAGCAGCTCCACTGTTGGCAGCGGAGCGCCGTCTATTTCATCTATGATAGATAATTATATATTATACGTGAAGGAAAAACTTTCAAACGCTTAATACGAAAATTGCGCGGACGGAGGAGTATGAAATTTGGCACACTTATAGTTTATATAGAGAAGGAGTGCAGAAAGCTAATATTTATTTAAAATTATGCATAAAAATACATGAACTCACTAAATAAAACATTACACACACAATCATGAATTGACACACACACATTTGTAACCTCCACACCGACTGACTGTCTGACTGACAAACGGTGACAGTTTTTGGAGGGCGGGACTTCCATAGTGCATTTTGCGTGCCAGTATCAAATAGTATTTGACAGTAAAACCTTAATGACGTTTAAAATGAAATGAATTACTAATGTTTGCTTACGATGTTTTCCTGCTCCGTAAGCAAGTGATAACTAAGGCAATTTGATTCACACAGACTTCGAAACACCCAAAAGTGCCAGCTGGGGTTCGAACCTGGACCTTGTATCCGAGAGACACGTGCTCAACCAATAGGCTATCATTGCTCTTTATGATATATAGTTACGTAAAGATAAACTCTGGGGCAGACCAAAAATATGGCAGAACTATTTGGATACATTTGTGGCTAGTTTCTTGAAAAAGGAAAGGCAGAATATGACATTGTCAAAAATAGCACAAGACCAGAGTTTGTTGAGTAACAAAGGAAAGGTCTTTGCTCTTGACATCGAAATCAGTTAAAGAAATAGTGCCAGTCTTGTTATATTTATTTACAAATAATAATATTTGTACCTGAAATCCTGATCACGGTGCCAAAAACCAGAAAAAAAACATGCATTAGTATACGACAAAACGGCGGAAAAATAATTATAATTCACTATAAATAGAATCATTGACTGTGAAAAATCACAGGTGTAATAACAGTGAAAGAAAAATATAATTTCACGTAATGAAAATTAGTTGAAAGTAGCAATCATTTCTATGCTCATGTAAAAGTGGTGAACTGACCCAGTATGAGGCAGTTGGGTCTCCGCTCGGCGTCCAGCACGGAGCGCATGAGCGTGGCGTTGTGCAGCGCCGTGCGGAACGCCTCCGTGCTGCGCTCGTCCGACGCGTTCAGCTCCACCGGCCTGTAACCTGACATATTGTTCTATTCAACGCCGAATAATGTTTCGACATAGAGATGTTCACTATCAACGTCGTCATCGTCATCGTCATCATCATCGCCATCATCGTCTTCATCATCATCGTCATCATCATCGTCGTCGTCATCGTCATCATCATCGTCATTATCATCATCAGGTGCTTACTCTATGCTGATGACCTCAAGTTGAGTTATGGCGTTGAGAAGATGACTGATACGCTAACTCTTCAAGAGGACATTGATGCAGTTGTCCGTTGGAGCGAGGAACATAAGCTATTATTCAACACAGCTAAATGCAGTGTTATGTCCTTTAGTCGGGCACATGACCCTCTGCACATGCAATATTTTATAGGAGAGGAACCGATTGCCCGTGTTAACTTTTAACTTTGTTTTGGAACATGCACCTAGTTCTTGACTTTTTAAAAGTGCCAGTTAATCTGGCCTATTTGAAATAAAAAAAAAAAAAACTCGGTCAAAGATTTAGGAGTTTTATTTGATCAAAAGCTAACCTTTCATGAACATATGCGGGCCCTCGCTGCTGATTCTTACCGTAGGCTAGGTTTCACCATTAGGAACGTGCGTGAATTTGACGACCCCCTAGCGATTAAGTTAGTATATATGGCCTTAGTAAGGAGTAAACTAGAGTCTGCTTCTATAATTTGGAACCCCTATGAGAGCACTTACGCCTTGCTTCTTGAGAAGGTCCAAAAAACATTCCTGAGGTTTATGTTTAAGAAACTGTTTGGGTTTTATCCATTCTTATACCCTACCAAATTTTTGCTTGGAAAGCTAAAATTCAACTCCCTAGAAGTGAGGCGTAATTACTTTTTACTCATGTTCGCATGCCGAGTTCTTCGGGGTGAATCCGATTGCCCCGAATTGGTTGCTCAGTTGGTCAGGCTGTTTGTTCCCCTCGTGCCTAAACAACAACTAAGGCCACGAACACACAGACTACTAGCTGTTCCTCCTTCACGCACAGTGTCACGGGCCAACTCGCCACTAGTGCGTGCACTATCTTTGCTAAATGCTCTTCTAGCTTCAACACCGGAGTGTGATTTGTTTGCTGGGAGATGGATAGATGTGTGTCGTGCATGTCTAGGATTTTGTGAGAAGATGGATGAGAGATAAGCTATTTTTTTTTTCGTTTACTTCTCTTTTAATTTTAATGTTTACATTGCTTTAGTTTTTACACATTTTACAACTTATATTTGTATAGAATTTCCTTGTTTTTTATTATTATTATTACTTTGCACTGTACAACGCCTTAGATTTATATCTGTAAAGTTGTTCAGGTACTTATAAATAAATAAATAAATAAATAAATCATCATCATCATCATCGTCGTCATCATCGTCGTCATCATCGTCATCATCATCGTCATTATCATCGTCATTATCATCATCATCGTCATCATCATCGTCGTCATCGTCATCGTCATTATCATCGTTATCATGTTTGTATGTAAATTCCAGTGTGGGATCCAAGCGAAGTCGCGAGCAAAAGCTATTATTCGTTATACTCGTATATGGAGTGCTGACCAGCGAGGCTCGCCAGCAGATGCGCGAGCGTGGTCTTCCCGGCGCCGGGCGGGCCGCACAGCAGCGCCAGCTTGTGGCGCGGCCGCCCGTCCGCGTCCAGCTCGGGCGCGGCGTCCAGCTTGCCCTTCCACTTGCTGGCCAGCTGGAACTGCCCGGCGCGCTTGTTGAACGTCGTGCGCTGCTGCGGCTCGCGCGTCTTCACCTCCTTCTTGAACACTATCTGGGAACATAGGACCCGTATAATTAAGTCGATCCCAAGACTTTTTCATAGGTTTTAGGAGCGTGTTAACAAATAGCCAGCTTTTTGTACCTAATTATTAATTAATTATGAATAAATGGCGATTATAAATAATGAAAAAGTTAATAGATAAGCCTGCTGAGTTTCTTTCCAGATCTTTTGAGTCGACTTTTCGTTCCGATCCGGTTGTAGACTTTGGACAATATTGTACTTTAGTGACACGTAGCGCCATCTATTGGGTTTTAGTTATAATTTAAGATTGATTTGTTTGGACTTGTCGAAACTGTTTTATGACTTTTCCTCTTTGCCCAATTTCCTTTTATAATAACAAGTACTCAGTTTTATTTTTCTAGAATATAATTGTATTAACGTTTTACGGATTGTAATTAACCCCCAGGGCCCAACATAAATCGAGAAACCAATGCACCTAAATAATATCCATTATAATTTGCAACTAAGCCTCAACAAAACAAACGAATTGCCTTTGAATTTAAATCCCCTCAGGTTTTATTCCTTTGCATGTGTAGTTCATCTCATCCGAGGCCAGTTCACACCCATAGTCTGGCGACATTTATGATTTACCTTATCCCATAAATGGAGCCAGTACAACAACGCCCTGTTAACAGGTTCCTCGGACAGCAGGTCGACGTAAGATTGCGGCCTGTACTTCTCTACCCACAGCAGGTTGCCGTTCGCATTGGTGTCCACCTCGGGCGGCGGCTGAGACTCGCACTCGGACGATATCTGTTGTTGCTGTTTAACTTCCAACTGGAAATGGATGCATTTCAGTAACTAAATGTTTCGAATATTGTTTGAGATTTGTGTCGCAATATTCGGGGGTTAGAGACATCGCATTGCTGATTAAGATCTGAATTTCGAAAATTTGTAACCATTTTAGGCCTGTGTTAATCAATCGATCTCAAGTCCGACAGCAGTCTTGGGTACACTTTTGACTTGTAATTTTGTACTGATATGACATTAGAATAACATTTCAAAAGTTGCTTTCAGATTTGAGATCAATTTATTAATAATGGACCTTATTTTCACTTCGATTACATTACTGGTGGTAGATTTTTGTCTACAAATTATGACTGAATTTGACACAGCTAAAAAAATACTGTGTTACTCATGTGTTTAGTTGAGTCAAGTTTGTGATTTAACACAATTAGCACAAAGTAGAAGCAAAGTTTGTCTCTATTGCCTTCCACATTAGTTGTGGTTAAAAGAGTTTGAACCTTAAAACACAAGAATTTAATGCTTAATATCCCTTTTAACAGCATATATTCACTTATACCAACTTCAATAGTTATTTCTTTTCTTTATATTTATGTTAAATCAATATAGAATTGATAGAAACATAGTTAATTATGATTTTATTGTCACCTACTATTTTCCTCGCCTCTTCCCATGTTTTGGCATAAGTAGAATGCAAGGATTGTTTTTGAGCTGCAACATCCAATGATTTCTCCCATGCTTCCTCAGATTCTAACTTCACATACATTCTGTCACCATCAGAGTTGGTCATCGGGATGAATGGCCATCTGATAATAAAGGCCAAAGTATTTTATTAATTTAATGTCATTTATGTGAAAAGGTTAAATCTGGGAACTGAACATATACCTAAATTGTCCTATAGTGTATTGTACATCTACCAACATGGCTAACACTGCAATTTTATTGCTAATCAATATTTGCTTAATTATTTAGCTTTTATTTTGTCTTTTAACTTATAAATCTATACATCCCTCACAAAATATAATTAAATGGAAGCCTTAAAAATCCTAAGGTCTGTTTCTTCTTGGTGCTTTTCATGAAGATTTTTCTTAATGTAACAGAATGTAACCCATAAACATGAAAATAAGGGTAGTTCACAGTTCACACACACTAGTGGTGGTAAACAAGACTAAGAGTATTTTTCTTTTGTGGCATATTCAGTAAACAATCTATGAATAATTTTTTGATGTTCAATTTAACAATAATTGTTGAATGTTAGGTTACCAGCAGCTGGCCACATGTAATTTGGTAAAAAAATGTTAATTATTTTTTTTTTTACAATTTTTTATAACATTAAACTGAAATTCCAAGATTACTTATTAAATATGGCAAATGATGGCAATTAAGGAAACATTAAGAGAAGAGATTGATATGCATCAATACCTTGGTATATCCATGGAAATATTCTCCTTTATATTATAACTTGACTGATCACCTAACAACCGATTCTTAGGCTCCAGGAGCATCTGCCTCAGCCTCCTGCCCTCAAGGATCTTGTCAATCAAGTCCAAGTCTTTCTCCTCTTCAGTCTTCTGTCTCTTGCTCGGCAACTCTATCTCATTAAAGTCTATATCTCCAACATCCCCAAAAAGATCATCCACTGTTCTCTTATTTGCAGAGACATTTGAAGGTACCAGTGTTTGGTCTTCAATTGGTTGTAAGCTGGGAGTTAAAGGTAGGTCTGTTATGGGAGGGGTGTTAGTGTAGTCTGTTGTAGGTTTTGGTGGCTGTTTAGTAGCCGGACTTGAGAAGTCGAGACTCCGTTTGGCTGGTAGCGATTTCTTCTTAACAATGTTTGGTTCTGGAAATAGTTATGCTTATGTATATTGGTAACACAATTATCCCTACCCCTGATTGTTTTCACTGACATAATACTTGTATTATGATTTAAGGTTTTTGGCCCCATGAAATACATGTATTGATTTATGCTGTAAGTAGAGACAGCTACATAAATGCATCATTGTTAACAAGGGATTAAAAGCGTATAAGCTGATTTACATAGCCATCCCTAACTTTATAATTATTCGTCCACATATAGGATTAGTTGATAAATTGTCATATTGGGCTTTCTCCACCGAATCCACCAATGGGTGGTCACAAGAAAAAATTACCCTTAGCTAATAGGAAATCTGTGTGGATATTTTCTTGATGCAGATATTAACTGACAACTAGACACATCTTTTAAAATATTTAAGGTATAAAACGATAACCCATAATTTGCACTGTCGAAACATTTAAGTACACTAATTTGTGATCGTGTCTTTATTTTGTGCTCTCAATAAATAAAGAACAATATAAATCAGTAAGTATACTTACATATTTTGACAGCGCAAACTAACGATAACAAAAGTTTGTTTTGAAACAAGCCTAACCTAAATCTCAGTCATATATTAAGAGAAGGATTGACATCGGTGCTGGTGTTGCACTTTACCTGCATGTTCCTCCTCCTCCCTCATCATCTCCAGCTCCTCGGCGTACATCAATTCATATTCTTCGTCGGGGTCGGGATAGTCACCCATTTTAGCGGTAATTTATAGGTAATAGTAATAAAAACTAGACAAGTAGCTCGCTACACTTCAACTAGGGAATCCATTTACTGAAGAAAACAATGCGCTGTAAATTAATTACTGAGTTTGAAATAAACAAAACAATTTGAAAATATAACTTTGGAGATCCTTTTCACAGATTAGAGATATGTAGATCCTTTTCCAATTTCGTTTCAAAGAGAATACAATACCAAAGAGAATATTTTCATCAAACGTATTGTCAAACTACAATTGGCAGATGAAGTTTGAAGTTGACAGATACAATGTTAGCGGTTTTTATGTCAGGACGCGTGTCTTTTGGTACCGAAGTTATTTAAATGATGGGCTATTCCGAAATGTTTGACTACCTATTCGGTTCGAGTTGCAACAGGAAGTGCCAAACATGCACACGAAAAATATTTTTGTCTCTATTTTATGAAGAGAAGTATTTGGCAACTCGCAAATATGCAAAGAAAAGAAATATATTTAGCCCTGGGTTTGTTGCACTAACCAAAACATGATAGGGTTAGTAGTTATCCCTATTTTAAGGCATGCTGTAGTTCTAACTTTGCATTTTTTGTATAAGCTTGTATGAAAAATAATTTAATGCAAAATGTCGATATAGGTGTTTTCATGAAATAATCGATAAATATACAGTCTAAACTATTTAATTCGTTGTATACAAAAAAATAACACTGCTTAATATCTAACGTCATAAGTTTCGTTAATTTTAACCTTGTACCTATTAAAGAAGTGACAATAATTGATATTGAAATAGGTATTATTTATATGAGGTTGCAAAAAAATATTAATAAAAAAGTGGAAACGACTTCAAAAAACCTAGAAAGCTAGAAATAACTAGGGACTTTATAATTTATTTCATTTGGAGTCGGTGTCACTATATTTACACAACGATAGGACAACTTCATAGGCACCTACCTATTCCTACTTGCAAGTAGGTATCATTTCAATGCACCCAGGTTTTTTGAAGTCGGTTCCATATTTTTATTAAAATTTCTTTTTCACGATTTTAGTGTTAAACTAAGTACTGGCAACCACCACTGAAAAGTCACAGGAAAGCAAATTACGCAATTTCGTCAACTTGAATGATTATTTTTTCCCTGTTATGGTGGTTGTTTTTTTTGGACCAATCTGCAAAGACCTCCTTTCAAATGCAAATAGATCATTTCAAATCGGTTCATAAATGACGGAGTTCTGGGGTAACAAACATAAAAAATACACACGAATTGATAACCTCCTCCTTTTTGAAGTCGGTTGAAAATATATTGTATAGGTACGTAAACAGAACGGAATAAACATCTAAAATTACAAATAAAACAACAGTGTTATATTATACGAAAGTTTTTTTTTTAATAATTGGGTATATTTACAATAGATTAATTAACAAACGTGAGTTACATGAATAATGTTGAAAAGGTATCCGACCAGTATACCTTTCGATAATGTTATGAACATCCACACTTAAAATATCAAATTTTACACTATAATATCTTAGGAGAGATTGTCGAAATTCGATTTTAAATTTGATCTTGCCTAATTTGACTTACAACTTGATTCAGATAAGAACCTTATTATATAAGATGACTAAGTAGCCGCTTTATAATTAAAAGTGAGACAAGTTCATTAGTTATATGCGCTCATTTTTACTTATAAAAATCTTAGCATTCATATAATAATGGCATATCTATTCCGATTTCAGTTTACTCGTCTTTTGGAATACTTGTCTTTGCCACGTCTATTAGTAATACTTACACGTATTTATTTATTGAGATCAGAAATAAAAATAACGCTTAATAATCTAAAAATAAATAACATAATAAAATGGCAACAATAAAATATTTAAAGGTACTTATGCTATTAGATACCTATATATTTCTTATGAACGCATGTTGAATCTAATACTCAAATTACTTAAATAATAATTTAGATTATTTTGATTATTTTGATTATCACGTACAGACGCCACCAATATTTTGAAAAGGTATCCCTAAACTTATCCAACAAAATATTTAGGACAATAAATTAATTATTATCTCTCTAACCACGTTTTAATTTTATAATCATAAATAGGTATTACAACAACTGTGACGAAATAAAATGTAACATAAACAAATAAATAATATCACCAATAAAAAGCTGAAGATCAATAATCATCACAGACATCTACTTTTACCTATTCGTTAGTGATTTGGAATGTTTTCATGAGATTTATGGATAAATACTTATTTAACTATCATCATTCATGACATTCACACGACTAAACAATTTAGCTTAACTACGGCACTCGGTGCAAAGTCACGCTGCGTGGCATTTAGTACTGATCATGCTATCCAATTATGAACGTGATACCCCAAGGGAGCTAAAGTTATATTATACCAGAGAATTATAATTTTAAGCTTCAAAATTAACCCGCGCCAACTTTAGAATACCTATCTATTTTCTAACAATTTAAATGTTTGATGAAATTTAGAAAGTTATCCTAAAAGAAAAAAACTTTTTTGCATTATCATGAGCAGACCGAGTGCCATTTCAGGCTTGCTAACCCGCCGTCCTTTTACTAAACTATACTAACGATTAAGACTTAGGTGTATTATTTTATTCGATTTTTACTGTACAAAACGCTTATTCATTCGCAAAATTTGACCTATTTGTTATTAATACATTGCCTCAATAAATATATTATCCCCGCGCTTTGAGCCGGCCATATTAATACGTACACTTCATAGAAGGGTTCACCGGATTACTTTATGAGGGAATTCCCGCTTTATTGCATTCTCCCGCCTGCCAGACATTTCTCTAAATCATCTAACTAGGTATATGGCATACATTAATTTCACTACGATTACGAAACTCTTAACTTACTGACTAACGGCTGTTCTATTGGACTAAAACACCGCTTGGTCCAGCGGTAAGAGAAAACAACATTACCGGACAATTACCTACGTAAACATTACAAACGTACAATGAAAGTGCACCATTAACTATTTAACGTGGCTTACAATTACACCACATTAGGTGTATCTGCAACGAATGCTGCACTTTAACAATCAATGAGCTGAACATGACAATCAGGGCGAGAAATAGCGACTTACATTATTAATTACCCTAGTTGTTATTGACTTTGAATCACTAAATATTGTGTGGACTTTTGATGATTAAATGTTGCCATGCAATTGCAATCACTGTTTAATTGAATTTGAAAACTCAACATTATTATATCAATATTTATATTTATGTTGATGGAATTACACTTTTACGTTAATTCAAAGTCAAATTGTATTATGTGGTAGGATTACATAAATTCATATCGTTTTGTTCGCTTACACTCGCCTGTCTATTGCAATGACTTGGAAGGTTTTGGTCAATCGACTCAACTGTCCATCTTTATGTAGTAAGTAACTTATATTATAAGTATGTAATTAGATTTTTTATTGAGCAATCACACATTCTCAATTAAGTACCTAGGTATAGGTATTTTGTAAGTTAACGTGTTAAGATAAGTCATTCGTGTTTAAATGGATAACACTAAATTCATCAAAGAGTTATAACTATAAAAACCTAAAAAATAAAATCTACTTGACTAGAAAGTTACATATTGCACTTCGGAGAAAATAAAAATACATAGATACCTATTTTACGGGCACAGTAACAATTCTGTTACGTTTGAAAAGCGATTAAGTCGGTTAGAGTTAAAATATTTAAATCGTAACTTTCATCGGCGCTTCAAATGATTGCAGAATGGACCACCAATAACAATATTTAACATCCGTCTTTTAGGACGCAATTTTACTGTCCATATTTTTCTATAGTTGCTGATGGCAGAATAATTTTATGAATAGTATGGGTATTAATTTAATATGCGCCATTGTTTTTTATTTAAAAAAAAAAACGATTAGGTCAATAGCATGTACTAACTGACCCGCAACCATCCATTACCTACATGAGTAGGTAGATTACATACCGTGTGTACGTAAATCGCCTCAATGACGAAAGCTTTACCTTTTTTACGCCTTTTTATCTCGAGAAGTCATGTCAGACCAGCTTTCACCAGCTTTCAAATTAGAGGACGTAGCCGTGGCACTGCAGCCACGGCTACACCATTCAAACCAGGCTCCAAACCTGAACTAAACGTATGCTACAATCGCTAAATCGAGGACGATTGACCAATACATTCAACAGTCAGCAGCCGGCATCAAACGCGACTGGGGCGGTCGGTGAGAGCCAGCCTAAGCACTGCCACCTCCGTGTGTCAGGCGGCGGTGAGCGCGTGGGGCGGCACCGGCGCCGGGTGGGCGGGCGGCGGCGGCGGGCAGTCCACCGCCCCGCACGCCTTCAGTTCCGTGAACACTTCAGTGAAGAACCCGGGCTCGGAGTTGATCCTCAACATGTTGAAGGACAGTCGGTCCACTATTAGCAAGCATCGGTCCCAGAACTTATCTTTAGAGTCCTCGACGAGGAAGGGTTTGAGCGGGTAGGAGATCTCGTTGCCCATGTAGGAGTAGGAGAGGTAGAGGCAGGTCAGGACGACAGCCTGGAGGTCCTGGGGGCGCGCTATCCTCTCGCCGTCCACCAGCTCGCGGACAAGCATGTAGACAAACACGACGTTCGCTGGGTTAATGAACGCCACGTCCTGGAACATAGAGATGTTTATGAACACTTTGAACTCTATTTCGTTGTATGTTTAAGGGTTTAGATGCAATAGCATGAGGTGGACTTAAACTTTTCAATCAGTCTCGACAGCTATTGTTAGTAGCCTTATGATAAAGGTGTCCTCGGTTAAAATCCTGCGTTTTGTGTACCTAACTTATTATTTCTATCGACTGATGTACCTATTTAATTGAGCAACTCCATATAATGACGATCATTTAGTGGTTATTCACACGAAGAAGCCGACATCGTTCGGTTTATACATTTTTGGGATATAATTGCCATATTTGACATGTGAATCCAGTATAATGTATTTAAATTATCAGTGCTGGTTTAACCGCGTGAATGACCGCTTTGTCATATCATGACGATTATGTCTGCCTGGTTGGTCTTGTTGCGCAAAAACATAGAAGAAGATAAATATAATAGAGAGCGAGAAGAAATAAAGCATGAGAAAATAGTTCACATCCAACATTACCCAAAAAGAGTGTCTACCCAATTACTTACTTAATTACATCGTCTACTTGATATCACCCATACATAATATAAGAACGTTGTGGACCCCATCAACATAAGTCAAAAATTTCTTACCTACTTAATTATAACTTAAATGATCAAACCTCGTAACATTTCGATGTTTATTATATCCATTTTCATGAACTACCAATAACTATAACTTACAACGAGTGACGTGTGCCACTCTACGTTAACACTTCGCCCCTGACCCACCAGAATTAGAACCTAGAACATGACATAGATTAACTATTAAAAATGTAGTAACCCAATTCGGTAGGCTGTATTGAAACTATGTCAAACCTTGGTCGAGTGTTTCGCTATGAAATTCAGGTTAAGTATTTGAGTGGCTACTCTGGTAAACAGATTCATATTTTCAAATGAATAGGTCCAGCCCCCCTATTCGCTAACTTGATGATCACCAGTGACTAACTGGCTTCAGTTGTACACTGAACTTTGATGACAACTGAGAATGGGACAACTTTGGTATTCCGTATCACATTGAGTGGATATGAAGTTACGGTGACTAACGGCCGGAGAGCGGTGCTCTTCGATACAACACTCGACGCCTCTATTTGTTATCGACTACTATACGACTAAATTGAACAACGCCTTTTGAACGTGTGAAGTACTACATTTTAGATAACATTTCATCATAAGCGGTTTATGTACACATGACATGTAAAGATGGTGGGAAATCAATTTTGTGCTGATTTTATATTAATTGTTTGGTGCGTAATTAATTTAATTACTGCGTTTAATTGTGTTTTGTAAGCCATAAGTTTGTTAAAATAAATCCTTTAAGGTAAGTTAACGATTAAGTTATGGTTTATAATGTGAAAATTGTTAATTGAATCAAAGTTTTTTTAACTTCAATATTACCTAATGATATCACTATAAGATCAAAGTAACTGAAGGTAAATTCAAGTATTTAATATATTGTATTAATGTAGAATTTCTACTTTTAAGATGCCTGCATGCAGAAGAGTTTCCGTAAGCCAAATGGAACTGCTGGTGGAGTTTGCGGAGTCTCATCGCGATATATCATTGGGTCACTTTACGGGAAGTCCACAGGCTGTTAGTCACCCGAGAAGCGTGTGACTCCGTAGCAATTCTGCTAAACCTGTGGCATAAGGAACCACTACATTAGACCACGTAAGTTTACTAGTTAATAAATTAACTCAAGAAATGAACCATCTGCTTAAAATAGTTATTTTACCTACAATCTAAAAAAAATTTCACTCAGTCATCATTAGTATACTCAGCGAGTGATTAATCTTAGTTGAAAAGTAAATTCGCACATTAGGTAAATCTTAAAATTCCTAGAGTGTTTGTTTTTCTTAAATCATTTAAAATAATAATAGGCTTCAACATCAAACCAATTTAAATATGTAAATTTCAGTTCATGGAGATGAGAGGGTGCGGTGCTGGGCCAACGTCATTGAGATACTTACGGCACATTGCTGCGGAAGAGCAACATGCAGCTGCATAAGGAACTGTGATGGAGCTTATGAAGGACACTGGAGAAGATGTACATAGTTATGTACATAATAACACTTCTAGTAGCATTCAAGTTAAAGCTTTATATGTATTTTAAAGTATTATTGTCTTCTTAATATTAAACATGTAATTTGTGTTCTTAGGTATGTAATAAATGTTAAAACAATAACAAAAATATCAGTTTTACTAAGCCCGATGATTATGGAATGCATTATATAATTGTCTCCAAACATTCCATAATTTTTGGTCTGTTATATCCCTACAGTTATCTGGATTTTCGATGATTCTTGCCACCACACTGTAGACTTAGTTCTGACAACATCACTCTGAGGCTCTGCATTGGAACATTCAGTGAATTGGCAATGTTTTGTAAAACAACACATGCATTCACCACATTGACTGATGTAATTGGGTTATAGTGTAGTTGTACCATGAGTTAACAAGCACTGCCAACATGTTATCAGTACTCCAATACACCGTTCAACAGTATTTCTGTCTGTGCAGTGATCTTCTGGTGAACCCGGAGCTGCACCTAAGTTAGATGTCATCATCCAAGGGGTGCTATGTATATTCAGAATCACCTAAAAATAATAATAATTGTCATATTTGTTTCAATTATTTATTGATTGAAGACTCGAAATATCTATTAACACATTTACATTCATTGAGCTCTTCATTATCAATAACCAGCCAAAATAATATTTCTCATCATATAGCCAACAGTGTTCTTCATTTCTTTCAAGTCTTTCTAAAATACACTTTATGGGGTATTGACTCCACATAGGTATGAATCATGTACAGCCAGCATCACAAATCTGAAACAAGAAATTAATTTACCTTTTAAACATATTATGTAGATGTACTTATTATTTTAGTAGGTATTGTTATTACTTACTATTAAAACATTTAAAGATTGGCAATTTTTTCAATTAAAATATGCCTCCTCATGATCATGGTCGGATTAAGGCCACCTATGAACCATCAAAAACTGAGTTCTTCTAATGCCTGTTGAAATCCAGCTTTAGGTATTCAAACAATTATATTTGCAATAAACCCTCTTGGGCAACTGTAGTAGATTACTAGCGTCGTGCAGGCCGCGTCTCTCAATAAGTACTTAAAAATCCTTGTTTTCGCTTTTCTTTAGCAAATCCCAACAAAATAAGACGTGCCATAATATTTCTCTACGCACACGAATCACAAACAAACAACAAAAGTTTCAACTTTCACTTGCTTTACTAATTACCGGCTTCGGTGATCATCACTTTTACTTGAAAAACACTACCCTTGAGCAGTGTCTTTCACGAATATTTTGAAATTTGAAATGCTTATCAGTTTGATGTCCACTAAGCTTACAGAATACCAATCATACAAATATCGATACGAAAACATCTGTCAAAATGTGTTACGGTGACTATCAGCAATACTCGGTGCTCATGACGTCATCTTAGTTAGTCACTGGTCATAGGGAATACGAAACTAGCTGTTTGACAGTTATTCGTTGAACACTTTGCCAAGTGATCATCACTATGAGCTGTCAACAGAGTTAGCGAATAGGCCTGCAGGTACAATTGAACATTAATTAGCATACTACCTACATATTAATGGAGGTTGGATTGAGTGAGACCCTTTTCATTTAAACAAACTTTCTTTTTTTTAATGGGACTAGTAGACTACACACTCCCACTGTAACTCCTGTAAGCTAGGATCGACAATGGTGACCAATAATGACGTCGAGGTTTGACCCTCGACGAGTCCCGGTGAAAAGTTAAATGATCTTTAAACCCGCACGAAGCTTTCTTATGTAGGAATTTCATAATGAAAAAGGAATAGGTAATTCGCACTGCGCCACTATTTATCTAGTCCGGATAATCCTGAATTACTTAGGTACACGTGTATTAAAATCTTTCGAACAGATGCTATTTTACGTACAGTGGTGTGTAGTTTTTAAAAACAAAAAGGTAGGTATGGTTTCATTTACATGTTATTATACTGTATTCCGCCTTGTGTTATGTACTTAAATACTATAATGGTTACACAGTAAAAATAAAATAAAATATTGTCTGTAAAAATAGTAGACGTTAAGGCTAAAGCGCCCATCTAGCCCGCGAAGTTCAAATTTATTGAGGTTTTTTAGTTTTTTTTCAAAATCTGATAATAATAAAAGGCACATTTTGTAATTCGCGACAAATACCGTGTGCAGTGCATTTATTAATATATCCAACTTACTCTAAAACATTTCAAAAACGACAGCTATCCAGATAGTCTGGCAATTTTAGTATATTTAGTGATTTACTAGTATCATAGCCACCGTGATAATATTTAGAGTAAAATAAATTTATTAATAAACGCACTGCATACTGTGTTGGTCGCAAATCACAAAATGTTGTCTTAAATGTTTTCAGATTTTGGATAAACTATAAAAATACTCGAAAATTTTGATTTTCGCGGGCTAGACAGGCGCCTTCACCTTAATGTTGACTGGTCGGTAGGTCCATCGATAGTGAACGTTCTCGAAATATATAAAGATAAGATAAACAAATCACAATTCATTTCATCAATTTCTTCGAGTTCAGTTTTTCTGTTCTAACATTTTCTCAAATAAAATAAACAAAGGAATTTGACCTTTCGCCTTTGATTAAAACTAACTTTGTATGAGTATTAATTGATGAAATAACTTGGTAATTTATTTGGCAATTTATCTTCATACTACCTGTGAAGATAAATTGCTCCTCATCATAAAATAGAGCTGGAATACGAAATATTTACCGTACCTATCGTAACGCTAATGTAAACGTTTATAGGTACGTGCCGTCCCGCTTACATGGCCGATCTCATAAATAAGAATAACAGTGATAGCATGCGGTCTCGATGGCAATACGATTACGTTAGGAGTTCCTGCTACCTAGGCTCTAAGTTTAGGACCCCAAGGGAGAATTGTATATCTTATTTACTACTATTTTTGTTTTAAGGAGCAAATTTTCAATGACGTTGTCAAGGGAATTTATCATAAGTAAGTATCTACTTAACAATAAATTCATGACACGTGTGCTCCCCGCTTATTCCCACCACCAATAACTAAATTGATGGATAGTACTATCTATACCCTTATATTATTAAACGGATTATCAAACTCACCCAAAGTTACACCGAACTCATGATTACTTTCTCAATAAAAACTACAATAAAAAAACATGTTTATTCCGAATGGATGGGTGACAAAACCTGCGGGTATCACCCTATCTAAACAAAGGCTCCCTAATCGTTAAGGAAGGAGGCAAGAACACGGAAAGTTCTTAAAACCATAACGCTCTATCGATTTTCTCACTGACGTACGCTTTCGGCGGTCCCCCATCCATATTGAATGAAGCTACAACTTGTTTACCGCGGTGGCGATTACTAACGATGGATATGTACTTTCCTACGCGACTGACGAGTTATACAGATAGCTGGCTAACGTCGGAATTTTAGATGGGTGCTTTTAGCATATTGCGATAGAATGTACTTGGAAGGGGTGGAATATTTAAAGAGAATTGCTGAGCTTTTTGCTGACGAATGTTTGCGAAAGTAACGCTTAGGTTCTATAAAGTCCACGTTCACATGGCTACGATTTTTCTGTATGATAACCTAGTTCTCGTGTGTGCCATCTGAATGGGTCGATCTCGATCACCTTTATTTTAATCTCCGTAGAGTCGCTTTTATAAACCCCCTGATTTGCGACATTTATAATTAGAAACTTTACAAACAAGAATCACAACCAAGGCTGTTTCCATTTTCCTGAAGCACGAAATCAATAATGAGTTTGTCTTGAACTTTATACTTTTAAAGGATCGGCACCTTGATATTTAAGACTAATTTCACTCCAATTTTACAAAGGTTATAAGCACGGGTTTTTTTTTTAAATAAAATACTAACAATGTGTGTTTATCACATTACTAGTATTCCCTTTAGCCCCTCCAACTAAGCTAATGCTTGTGCTAGGAGTGGGCTCACGTCAATAGTTTAATTAATGACCAGGATGGGGATCGAACCCGGAACCTCTCAGCTACGAGGACGGCCCCTCTAACCACTGGGCCATTGACGCTTACATTTTTTTCCAGTCATTTTGTACTGGTATGACATAAGAATGATATTTCCAAGATAGTGTCAGTCTTGAGATCGATTTATTAAAACAGGCCTAAGTTACGTATTCTCCTCCGCAATACGTCAGTTTTGACGTATTTCGAGTCGAATGTGAATCGAGTCGAGTGACAGTCGGTAGAATGTCATGCAATCGAGGCAAGGACGCGGTCGTTAGAATAGAATTAGCTAAATAGAACAAAACGTGTATGGGAAATGAGGCGCGGCCGCCGCAAACGTGTCATGGACATGCAAACCGCATGTGCATAATAATATCAACTACTTGTATCTTCGTTGCACGTTGACAACAACAGTCCTTAGACGGTTAGACAGGTTAGACGGGCCTTGTATCAAAATTTATTAAAAACCCCAAATGAAGAGCATAGAATTTCGCAAAAGGAGCAAAAACCCTCCCAATAAAATGAAAATGGATTATATTAGTTATTTATTACTTATACTTAATAAATACTCCTATGGGCTTAAGTTACTCAAACAATTCACATCAAATATACACTTTTCTCGCCACGTTCGGGGCCCCTATAGCCCAGGGCCCGTATCATTGTTACGGCTGATACGGCCGGTAGATACGCCCCTGCCAAAAATCATTCAAAAGTATTTACTCAATGGAAGCAAACGCCGTGAAGCCGTATTTCGACACTTATCCTGTTACCTATATGTGGTATCGATTGCCGTTTTCAGCACCGGATTTTCCTTAAATTGTCATGTAAATATAAGACCATTGGCAATGTGAACTTGCGATGACCCTGTTGTGATTATGACTCATGCAAACGTATACTTACTAAGTGCGTACCACCACTTGCTGGAAATCCTTGTATACATTCGTTCCCGTTGACTAGAAAGAAGCATTTTATCATGTGTATCCAATCGTAGTCGTTGTTTACCTGCCATCCCTGCAACAGCAGCGACCTGTCTACTGTCCGCAGCCACATGACTGCGTCACCCGCCTGGAAGTCACGCAGCCGATGGCAGCGCGAGTGCAAGAACAGGCCCAGGCACTTGAGCAGCTCTGACGTGGATGCCTGGATGACCGTCTTCCGTGGCGCCACCACAGGCCCCACCGCCGTTGTTGGAAGCTTTTCCGAATAACAGATATTGTTGTTGAGCGCGTTGGCCCGCACTACCTCGGCCGGCGGCAGGGGCGGCGGCGCCGCCACAGGCGCGGGCCGCGCGTACACCCCTGCGCTCACATTCTTGTTGCGATCGAGCGGCGCATTGTCCGTTAACGGCGCTCGGAACGTCGCGACGCTCTTGCTCTTGCATTCCAGCTTCTTCTTGTTGTTGTTCGCCGTCGAGAACCGCTTCCACGACAACGCGTTTATGAACAGCGAGTGTTTCTTCAGGTTCTTCTCGAGCGCGGTCTTCTCGGAGATGATCTTGGCGGCGTCGTCGAGTGTGGCCCGACGCTCGTCGCGCGGCGCTTCTCGATTCTCTCGGTTTTTGGCATTGTTGAGCCGCTCATAGGAGTATGCAAGCGGCGCGCGGTCGGGCGGCGGCGCGGCGGCGGGCGGGCGCCGCTCGCGCGGGCTGAAGCTCAGCACGGTGCCCATGAGGCCCGCGGGCGTGTAGCCGCTAGGTGCCCGCATGCATGACGTGCGCGGCCGGCGGCGGCGACGGCCCGTGTGGGCTCGATAGCGCCGCGCCTGCGCGCCGCCCGCCCGCCGCCGCCCTATCGACCCGTGCGCGCGCACCCAGCTGACCGACAACCTCACCCTTCGTTTCCCCTTTACACCCTCCCCCACGCCGCAGCACCCGTACCGGTAAACAAACCCCACGGCCTGCACGCCACTGAATCAAGGAATTATCGGTTATTAATTTTAATTAAGTCGAGGCGCCGGGACCGTCGCGCTTGTCAAATTAGGTACGACGTAGAGACGCCGTCAATTTGTGTACCTACCTGGTTGAAAATCTGTATCAATACAGTACTCTTGCTAATAATGTATTATCATCAAGTAAAGTAATATATCTATATTGAATCATTGTTGGATCTTAGCTTTGAATAGATTGCTTATTGAACATGAATGGACGCCCACCTGAAGACGTCAGCTGGTTCTTATAGACTTATCTATCATAATTTCTTTGTTATTTACAATAGGAATCAAAGAGTCTAATGAAAGGTCTAATCTAGATAATAGTTAATGCGTCTTTTCTAATCCGAATCGCACATGACATCCCGCAGACACCTGACACGGAGTGCACATTTTAATTGAAACTACCGACAAAACCTAGTCTCTACGTAATTGTTCATATTATATTTATTTATACTATCCTTAGTCGTTACGCTGTTTGCGGATGTTACATAATAATGCGGTCTGGTCCGCAGCGGCTCGGGTCCCGGGAGTGTCGGGAACCTGGTACCGGAGGCCTTCTAGCAGAACCCGACGGAAACATACCGTTTGCTAACACCAACCTACAACATAGACCATTTTTTTAAGATTAAAATCGAAGTTGTTGCGGATCGATCCGCTTTTCGATTTACGCCCAACATTTATCATGTACATACCTACATGAAGTTTTCGTAATCTGCAATTGATTTTGGCAAGCTTCAACCGAAAAAGTGGATTGTAATAATAGCAAAAAAAATATCAGGATAGATTATAATTTCGAGCATTAATTGAGTTGGAAATTGAAGAAAGGTAGGCAGTAACATAAGGGATTCCCTTTTTAGATTTTATGAAACCTGAAATCAGCTAGACATAAAAGGCAAATAAAAATAAGTACTTATAAGTCAGTACTTATAATGCATGAACGATAGATAATAAAGGAGAGGATTTCGTAGCCAATCTGCGTAGCAGATCGACCGATATTGCTACGCTTCATGCTACGCCGCAACACGCTACACGTGCTACGTGGTTTGAGTGACGCAATACTTTGGTAGCCGATCATTGACGTGCTAGAGCCAGGCTGTAGCCAAATGACTATAGCTGATATACGGGCTGATTAGCAAGCTGAAGTAGCAGTGGGCTGGCCATATCTCGCGAAGACCCGACAACCGCTGGGGTAAACGTGTTCTTGAGTGGAGACCTCGACTCGGCAAACGTAGTGTAGGACGCCCTCCGACCAGGTGGGATGACGATCTGCGAAAGACTGCAGGCAGATGCTGGATGCGGCAAGCTGAAGACAGGGCGCTATGGCGCTCATTAGGAGAGGCCTATGTCCAGCAGTGGACAAGTATAGGCTGATGATGATGATGATGATGATGATGATATACGGGCTGATATACCCTATCAACAAGAGAGCCGCATGCGCCCCTCCTCTCACATCTCCTCCATCTATCCTACTCCTCTTCAGCTCGGCGACGTGCAAGCAATGCCATTGGTATTGCAAACATCTACAAGCTGCTGTACTGCTTAACATCGGGCGGGTCGTACGCTTGTTCGCCGACTTTGTTATAAATAAAAAAGAAGAGACTGAAAACATTATTGTTGTTTTACATGTTTATAAAAAAATGTTTCTTTTATTTAATATTAAATAAAACAGGGTCGGTAAAAATAATATATAATAAATATCGCCTGACTGACACACCAACTAGATGGTACCAAACTAAGCAAAGCTTGAACTACGGGTACCGTACAATGGACTGATGACGATCCCAGTGACACCCAAACCTGTGCCACCTGGGCAAATTACGAAAAGGCTATTTCCGAAATTTGCCCCGGCGGGAATCGAACCCGCAACCAGCTAGTGCAGTGAGCCGAGCGCCTAACGCTCAAACCACTGCGCCAAGCGGTCGTCAAAATAATAAAAATATACCCCTATTTACACCTTTGGTAACCTATTATCTACGCTTTCAGCGGATGTAGGTTAATTTCAGTTGACCTGGATTCGATTTTGCATAAAAACGGTGAAGCCTATTAAAATGTTCAGCCTCGGGGAATAAAAGCACACCACATTATATAGAATAAAATAGGTATAGATCTACGTACAGTTTCATATCAAACAAAAACGAAAGTTTATTACCGACTAGGTAATCTATTTTGTTAATTAAATTATTTAAACTTTCGGTTGGCTAAACTGCAATATCTGGCACACCAATTCATGTCGTACCTAATAATAGACAAGAAATAATGTTAGAGACTTGTGTAACTCCCATTTTCATAATGATGATGCTCTACAAATGTGTCTTCAAACTGTACAAAATGGCAAGACCCAAGAACTCAAAGATTTCGCTCCAAGATACCGACCGGTGCCATTCAAATATACAGCCTCCGTGATCATGAAAATGTCCCTATACCCACCTAGAAGCGTTCGTATAACGCAATATCATGAATTTTACAAAAGCCCAACGAAGAGAAATTGCTTTTGAATGTGAATCGTGACGCCAGCCCGGGAGATGAGTCATGGAGCCGTGGAACAATGTTTTATGACCCGATTTGATGTTAGAGATGGTAGTCTCATGCTTCATAATCATTTCTAACTACTTAAATATAATGATGGTGTGCGACAGGCATTTAAAAATACAAAAAATCGTATGTATTGTAAATAATAACAATAAAATAATAAATATCGCCAGACACACCAGCTGTATGGTCCCAGACTAAGCAACGCTTGTACTATGTACCGTACTAATAGACTGGGGGCAATCCCAGTGACACCCAGACCTGAGCAAATTACGAATAGGCTTTTCCGAAATTTGCCCCGACGGGAATTGAGCCTGCAACCACCAGTGCAGTGCAGTGAGCCAAGCGGCCTACCCTCGAACCACTGCGCCAAGCGGTCGTCAAAGTACTCGTACCAACATATTAGGGAAAATTAACATTTAGCGACACCAAACATTGCTATTCAATAGACACAAAATAATATGAATTATTAGTAGTATGTAGATCTGGGTAAAATATAATATATGTACCTACCTACTCAGGATATTATTTGCAAAATATATTCATTTTTCTTATTTAAGGCTCCATGTATTTAATGTGAAAACCAAAAAATTGTGTCGAGTTCCAGATCTAAGTACTTTATTCACATTTAAAATATCTGCATATTGGAGATAAAAAAATGTTTATTGCCTTTTTGGGCCGAAGGAAGATAAATACTTTTCATTACTCATACTCTGAAAGTAGGTCTGAAGTTGCCTGAGGAGCGGGTTGAAAGTAATACTTTTCCGGCCCGGGAGAATCGCTTTCAACTGACAGCTATCAAATTATTAAAAAAACTAGTTCCATTTTCACATTTCTATGGAACCATTTTCGAACTGTTTCTACAGTCACTCAATTACAGCACGATGTAAAATTGAAATAACATAAAGTTAAATTTTAAGTACCTAATTAAAGAATATATATTTTTAAATGACTTAATTATAATTTAGTTTCAACAATTTCTTTAAAATAACATAGATTTGGGCAAAATATTTAAAGATGAAAATGAAAAATAATGGCTAAATAATGAAGTAGGCCGGCCAACGAAAAAAAAAACAAAATAGGCGGCAATCCGATCTTTTTTTTTTCGAGTTGTAGAGTATTGTTTATACTTCCTTGTATTATTTATTTAGCCAATTCCTGTTTTTATTTTTACTTTCCTTCCTTTCCTTCCTTTCCTTGTATTCGTAATGAAAAGCAAAGTGTTTACCTCGGGTGAAAGACTTATTAATTATTAAGTCACTTTCACCACTCGTGTAACAATGTACTATTATTCTTCTTAAATATGTTTTTCTGAAATAGAATTTATACTAAATAGCATGCACTTGAGAGCAAATCAGAGTCGCCACGAGGTTGCCCGTGGCCGCACGAGGCCGACATTAATATGTTTAGGAAGCCCTGCAATGTACCCGCGGCGTAGTACTTAATCCGATGTTTGTTTACCCACACGGACTGGCTGGCGGCGTGAATAGAACCTTTTTTGGATTACTTTTGGGAAATTTTATGAAAATAAAGCTTTTCTTTTATTCCTTTTTTAAATTTGAGTTGGAACCAACAACCGGATTAAGCACGATTTATTTTTACGCGCGTGGTCCTTTATAGGTTTCCGTGGTCCCTAAGTAGAAAGTCAGCCTGTCTGTCCGTCCGTCCAATTACCATATCACCAATTTATTACTAAATCATTACCATAATATCAACCATTTTGCAAGATATTGAAATATATCTATCTAAACTGGAAGATGAGTTGCAAAGACTTAACTCTCATTATTTGCGGTGTGGCAGTCATAAATCACAGCAGCACCCTCAGACGTCTTAACGACTCTAGAAATTTATCTATCTACTTAGGAACCTAGAATAAAATAATAGGACTCTACTTATTCAGAAATCTACATAGGTTGCTTATTCGACATAACATAGGGCCGCATTAATAATCGATCTCAAGTCTGAGACGGATCTTGGAAATGTCATTCTTATGTGATAACAGTCCAAAATGATATATCAAAGCGTACTTAAGATCGCTCCCGAAAATAAGAAATGTAACAAAATGTAAAAACACAAGCCCACTGAGTTCCTTGCCGGATCTTCTCAGTCGAGGTCGCGTTCCGCTCCGGTTGTAGATATTGACAATTTGTAAGTGCCCCCGTAGGCCTAAACAAAACAAACGCTTTGACTTTGACTCTCAGACTTGAGATGGATTTATTAATACAGGCCATAGTGAGGTGATTTCTAACATGGTGAAATACAATATTAGCCCCTTTGTCATTGCACCCGCTTAGAAAAAGGCGTCTACAGACAGATCTGTACACCAGAAACATGCCGCCGTCTGCCGCGCGATGTATTACTGCAACCGCCGACGCACTCACCGCTCTCCCCCATTCGAATGCTGTGGAAACCGACACGCACACCTACCAACCGGACATCGATCTCGCTGGCAAGGTCGGCGTGTCCCTGCTTCCGCCAACTTGCGTCTACGCAATAGTAGAGTCCTTGGCACTCGACAAACCCGCCGAATCTTGCCGGATCTTCTCAGTTGATGTTCTGCTCCGATCCGATGGTAGATCCATCCCCGTCGGCAGCAGCCCAAGCCGAGGGCGTGCCCTATTTGGCCCTTGAGCTAGCTGCCCCCTGCCCTTCGGGCTGGAGCGCACTTTGCGCTCGACCTCTCACCGGGTGAAGTTGTTATGGCCATCTCGGCTAACAACGAAATCAATCAATCAATCAGGAAAAAGTATAAGGGTCGTAGTATTAAATAGTAGCGATATTATTGAATTTACAGGTTGAAACAGAACTACTTCTCAGCTTTGGAGAAAACTTGAAACGCAAAAGGTGTTACAGGGTACAGCTGTTGACAGATTTCATAAGTGTACAAAACCTTTAGTACTTACTTCAACTGTCCCACGAAGCCGATAGTTTTAGATTTACAAAGTAAAGTTGCAAAAGAAATAGTATACCCTTTCTGTTTCACCTAGTATATTATTGGTTAGTATTAAATAGGAGGCGCTTTTCACAGGCAGGAAAATTATGAGTCAGTCATTTGAATCACACGATGCACATGTCTTCCATTCTGATCCTATTAACGTTGCGAACCCAACAGGGAGGCAAATATCAGAACCGATTAGTTCCAGACAGATTATAACGTCAGGGGCGAGGGTGAAATGAAGGCTGAACAATGTTAGCGATAATCACATAAATAGGCAATATAAAACTTTATTCCGATGTAGTTGAGTCTAAAATTGATCGCTGTGGATCCATTTGAAAAGTGCGATGTGTGGATGCCACAGAATAAGGGTTCGGTGACCTTTGGTTAAAGGGTAATGATTTTGTTTTACTACTAAGTAATCATAAAATTGCGGCTTTCAAGTTTTTTTGCCACCAGGGCGTGTGTGTGTCATTGACACTTGACAGTTTAGACAGACTCTTTCTTTCTTTCCGACCATGAGAAAATTAATAGGTTTAGGTACCTACCTCAGAATATTAATTCGCTCGAAGCGAATCATTAATTTTGTGATTTGTAGGTATCTCGTGATTCGTGATTCGTATAACACTGTCAGAAAGGAAGTGATAGCCTAATGTCACCCCAGTTCAATCAAACGGAATCTGGAGAGTCGAAATGTATTTGTGCCTTTTAAAACTATGTATGTACTAATAAATAATCTGTTCAGCAAACTTAATAACAATTTTGAAACAAAACATAAATTTCTTTATTGCCTTTTTATTTATAAAACTGACTGGTTTACTAAGAATAAATATTTGAACTAAGCCATTTAATTTTATTAAAAATACATATTTTTTCTGCTAACAAAGGGCTGATAAAATCATTCATTCGTTACTTACTTAATTTATGTTTTAATTAGGTTATTATGACTAGTTGGAGTTAGTTTTTATGATTAATAGTTGATATTATTTATTTTATTGATAGTACCTAATTTTAACCAATTTACCTACTTAATTATTATTTTTTGTTGTAAACATTAGTTTATCTTTTGATGAGAAATTACCAATGACTAACCATTTTTATTACAAATGTTGCGGCAGTTTGTAGGTAAGTAAGTAGGTATCTACCTGCCTATCTACAGCAGTTAACGTTCAACGTGATAGATGGCGCCACTTGGCCGTGCTAAAATATATATATTTTTTAATATTAGAATACTAGTTAATGCCCGCGACTTCGTCCACGTAGACTTAAGTAAAGTATTCTATGTGTTAATCCAGGTTATAAACTATCTGTGTTCCAAATTTCATCCAAATCCGTTCAGTAGTTTTTGCGTGAAGGAGTAACAAACATACATCCACACTCACAAACTTTCTCATTTATAATATGAGTAGGATTTGATCACTTTCATGTAAACGATTCTTGCAAAGCGTGAATTCTTTATCATAATTCGTAAATGTCGGTCGACATTTTCGATTTACGATGAAGCATTCACAAATACAATATTAATGACTAATGGTTTCCAATTGGATTTTTACTTGGCTTTAAATTATTTTTACAAAAATACTTACTTCTAATTTAAATATAAGAACATAAAACTTAAAAAAAAAAAAAAAAAAACATTAGGATATACTTGGAGTCCCGATTATTTTTTTTATTTGACAGAAATCAAATTTGTGCTCATTAAAATACTAACAGCGGCATGTGGGATATACTGAAAACACACTACATTTTATGAGTCCAACTTACTCGGTTTGAGTCGTTATCAGATTGTTTTATATGGTGTGCAAAATTGTACAGCTCGCAAAGAGTAGCATTAGGTACTTACTTCCTTATCTACTTAGACGATCTTTTTTGCCATGTGGCTTTGTAATTTAACATTTTGTAATAAAAGACAGTGCAGTGATGGCCGCGTCTTGGGTTCAAACCCCTACTCGCACCTCTTCTAAGTTTTTCGAAATCTATGCGCGAATCATAATTTTGATATGATTAACACTTGCTTACGGTGAAGGAAAACATCTTGAGGAAACCTGCATGTCTTAGAAAATCTAACCAATTTTCGAAAGACATGTGAAATCCGCCAGCTCGCTCTGGGCCAGCGTCGTGGATTATGGCCCGAATCCCCTTCGTTATGAGGGGAGGCCCGTGCCCAGGAGTGGGACGTCAAAAGGGTTAAATTATTATATATTACTAGCTGTCCCGGCAAACTTTGTTTCGCCATTCAGGTACATTTATAACCTGTTACAGTTCAGGTTATAAATGTGCTGATTTAAAAAATGATTAACTAAATATTCATTTTAAAATACAAATATAAAGATTATTTATTGGCCATCTAATGTATTCAAATAAAACTTATACAGATTTTATCGCCTTTATTTCCTTTTTTATTTTCCCGAAGTTTCGGTGGCTTTACAGCAGCCATGGTCACGGGGGACTGAGGTGTTAGACTTCCTGATGTCAAAGTTATTAACTTGGTACCCTCATATTTAGTTGTTGGTTGCGGTCGTATCCACGCAGAAATTGCTCACAGTGTCTGACAACTATTTGCTTGACATGATGTATTTCGTCAGCCAGGTGTTGCTGATCTCAGATCCCTTGTGCTCTCTGAAACAAAGATATACCCACTGTAGCTAACTGTGTTGGATGGTGGTTAGATTTCCCGTTAAGTATATTCAGCATATTCCTCTGGCATGTTGTTCTCCTCTAGCTTCTTTGATACTATTGTGATGCAGTCTGCTACAGGTAGACAGGTAAACAAAGACTGAACATCAAAACTGACCATGGTTTAATTGTTAGCATGATGTATCTGTTTAATCTCACTTACAAAATGTTATGAATCCTTTGTATGTGCTCTTGTGTGTCCTCTTAGTAGTGAGAGCACCTTCGCTACCTGCTGGGCCAGACTGTATGTTGGTGTGTCAATCTGGCTTACAATGGGACGCAGCGGGTCCTCTGGTTTGTGTATTTTAGGTAACAATATCTTTGCCATGTATTTTGGTGCTTCGTTTGCACTCTTCATTGAAGCACCTCGTGATAGACTACATTTTTCATTTTATTATCAGGCGCAAGAACAAATAACGCTGGCGGTCTTCCGACCCGTGAACATGCCATAATCAGTACTTGATAAATTTCTTCTTGTGCGTCGTTAGTTATCTAGTTCTTGATCTCTGAGGTTTGCTCGACGATTCCTCATTGCCAACCGAGCCGTTTCACGGGCTACCTCTCTTTGCTCTTGTGATTGAGAAGCAAGAATTAGAGCCATACTACCGCGGCGCTCTTCACTTCCAATTTCTTGTTCTTCAGTTCTTTCATTCGCAATGTTTCGAATCCTAGTTGCATTACGGCTTTGTCGCGAAAGATCAGATTGTCTTGGACGCGGAATCGTATTGCTAATGATAATATCCGTACAATAAGCTAATAGAAATTCGAAACTGACAGATCAACTGTCAACTTCAAAATTTCAAATTATCAAATATTTAACCATATTTAACTATAGACGACATTTTTTTAGCTGTTGGTTCTCCTTTTTTATACCATTTGTAAATAATCAACGGCTAGACATTTTTTCATTCTTTTTTTTTTTGCTGTCATTGGCTGTCATTTGTATTAATAACACGTTTTCACGTTTTATGTCAAGTTCCACTGGAACGGGATAAAAAGTATCCTATAACCTTCTCCTGGTTCTAAGCTACTTCCCCACCAATTTTCAGTCAAATCCGTTCAGCCGTTCTCGAGTTATAAATGGTGTAACTAACACGACTTTCTTTTATATATATAGATTTATATAAGAAAAGACAATGAAATACACAAAATCAATTTAAATCATTGTTTATTTCCACAGTTTATACTGGCAGTCGCTTGCAATATCAATAGATGCGCTCTTTCTGTTTGTGTCCACAATTAACTTGATTACAGTAACTATGTTGGTATCTTTTTCTCGGTCATAACATGTGAGCAAGATGGAAATACATTTTTAAAAACAGCAGGAATTTATTACACACCAAACAGAAAGAATCCAATTTTATACAATAAACACTCATTTAGTAATAACGCGAGACAATAGAATATCATAGCTTTATGTCACCATTTAAATGCTTTGGAACAGCAAGCTTTATAAAACAGGGAAGTTAAAAGTCCGAAATAATAATAATTAGGGTACCAATAAGATGCCTGTAGGGTAGACAGACTATAATGTAATTAACTTATTTGCTGAGTCAGCTTTCGTATTGCAGCCTAAGAACCATGGCAAAAGACCTACAAAACAGTTAACTGTATTTACAGCTAGTGCCCACTAATATAAGAAAGTTTGGCGAATTGTGCTTATTACTTGATATTTAGAAAAGTATTTTCAAAATGGCGGTTAATACAAACATTTAAAAAAGGTGTAAATTCTATTCCCATAATCTTCTAAACCTCCAAGTATTATTTTGAACTTTTGAAGCATCCCGGTATAGTTACTATACTTATATATAGTTTTTTTTAGAAAATATCAGAATCAACATCCTTTATTTTCACAAAAAAAACTATAAAAGTATGATCTGTTTGCCGCAGTTTTCTTAGATTCCTATTCTATTAATACAATTTGACTTACCAAAAAACGATATTACAATAATCTGTGACAACTTTTTTTCTTAACAAAAATATTACTTAATATCCCAAAAGCCCAGATAAATTAAAAAAAATCTGAGATTTCATAACAATGTCAGCACACCAACGGGAAGAGAATCATTTCCCACGAATTAACCTCCATTCGATGGCACATGCTTTTATTAGAATACTAAGCACCTAATAATGTGCGTTATACGCATAAAACTACTATACTTATATACGCATATAAAATTAATTATTTACAACGATCCCTCGCCACGTTTTTGCTGTCTCACATTCAATAAACATCACATAAATCAGAAACTCAACCATTCCATTTAAAAAAAATGGTTTTTTTTTCATTTTATATTATCTGTTTTATATTTTTATACTATTTTTGGCGGGCGTGTGGCTAAGGACTGCGTTTTGAACGCATATACAATGTTCAGTCACGCATTTTAAAACTAACAGCCTAATACTGGAACGCCGCTCAAATGTTTAAGCTTCACTTGAGTTTGAGACGTCATATCTATATTTTATGTATGGCGCGTCAAAATTAAGCTTCTCTCTAATAAGAGTGCGTTCAAGTTATCGGCTGTAAATCCTATTAAATTATTAAAAGTACTAAGAGAATATTTTATTCTCTCAGCAAACCGTTAATGTACTTATATTAAAGATACTCACGAGTACCGATAAAAATGTACAAAAAAGGGTTTTGAATGACTTTGGAACTTATTATCTAATTAGAGATCCATGCTGAATGTCTCCTGCGACTCGTCGAATGATATCGAGTTGGAGCGAGCCTTCGGGACGGGCGAGGGTAGGACGTTGGGGACGGACCCCGGGTTCTTCAACAGCGCCGCGGGCAGGGCACACTTCGGTGGGGTTTGGGAGATTGGGGACTGCCGGAGAGACATCATGAATGACCTTTCGTAGACAATTCTGGTGCCTGGAAAGAGAGAAAAATATACCTATAAATTTGAGTTGGAGCGAAAATTACATGTGGGGAGGATTGGGCATTTTTATGCGAAGTTAATAATAACAAGAAAGATAAATGTGGAACATGTCATGAAATAAATAGGAAACAAAAACAGTACTTAATTAAATGTAAATAATAAACTCAAACTATATGTCAAAGCTTAAAATATTTAAATAGAGCCTTATTTATTTCAAATAGTTTGCATTGAATGAGCAAATAATAAAAAACAGACACATTTATATTATAATTAATTTATTTATGACAAAACCAGATACGCTCGTTTTATATTAAACGATCCGAACGATAATGTTGGTTCCCAGTTTATTTTTATTTTTTGCGTCGCGGATTTTCTCTGTTCTGATTTATTTACACTTTCGACTTACGTAAGCAGACGTTGCCGTTATTTATGATGCTAAATATACGTATGTTTTTTTATATTAATTGTTGTGCTAACATAATGTTTGATACGAAAAAAAGTCCATCGTGTATCCATCTCTTCTTAAACTTTGTGACATTCCAAATAGTAATCAGTGTTCATTGTGACTGAAAAACTGACTGACCACTGAAAAAGCAGTGATAGCCGATTGGTTAAAGCACGTGTCTTGTGGGCACCAGGTCTTGGGTACAAACCCCGGCTCGCACCTCTGGATTTTTCGAAATCTAGGTGCGAATCATAATTTCTATATGATTATCACTTGGTTACGGTGAAGGAAAACATCGTGAGGAAACCTGCATGTCTTAAAAGATCTAACCAATTTTCGAAAGACATGTGAAATCCGCCAACCCTCACTGGGCTAGCGTGGTGGATTATGGCCTTAATCCCCCTCATGTTGAGGGGAGGCCCGTGCCCAGGAGTGTGACGTCAAAAGGGCTAAAACTATTATTTTATTAATCCTACTAATATTATAAATGTGAAAGTTTGTAAGTGTGGATGTATGTATGTTTGTTACTCCTTCACGCAAAAACTACTGAACGGATTTGGATGAAATTTGGAACACAGATAGTTTATAACCGGGATTAACATATAGGATACTTTTTATCCCGATAATCCCGAAATTTTTGTTACGTTAAATACTACGCGGACGAAGTCGGGGGGCACAGCTAGTTGTGACATAAAAATACATGTTCATCCCTATTTATGTTTAACAATATGAAATCGTGTTTACTTTTCAGTCCCTCACTAAAATGAAGGCTCTATAGTCTCGAGCCACAGTGTAGTTGTTGACATAGGTGGCCACAATCGGTTCTTTCAGTGCATCAACCATCATGAGTCAATGTTCAAACACGTATGCCCGTAGTGTTGATAACAATAAATACATTTTAGTTATCATGGCTTAGTCAAGGGCAATCACATTGCTATGTGTAACTACGGATCATGATTGTAAATAAAATATTATTACAAAGAAACCATATAAAAACAAAGATACATTGGTGTATTAAAATCATTATTTCTTTATTTTTATTTCAGACTGGGTAGTACAAGACGGATTAAAGCACCTTTGTTATCATATCTGCAAATTTTGTTATCTGGTAAAAACAACATAAGATGTCTGCATAAGGTTTTGCTTGCTTTATAATCTTTGCATTATTAAGTATGTATTAGATTAGGTATAGAAGAGTCAAACAATATGAAAAACTATAATTGTTTCAAAATTAAATTTTAGTTAGAACAAGATTGCTCTAAGTTAGAGTATCAAATATCAAAACAAACTATTGTTATTTTAACTAACAAAAACTACTGAAAAAACTCTACATCACACTCAAAACATCAACCCTAATAGTCTTAACAAAGGGCCCACAGTAATCCCTGGACTAACCTACATTCGGAAACGTGACAGTATTGCGTAAACACCAACGTGTTGTTGACTTGTTATATAACGCACTTGGCAACGTGTTGTATAAACACCGACTCTATTTGCTTTGATAACAACTCTCGACTCCACTCGACGCGATAGCACGAGTTCTAATAACACTTCATTAAAAACTGACGACCGACTCTACTCCCGACCGAATGACCGACTCTACTTATTAATAAAAAAATAAAATTAGATTCCGTAATCTCCGTAAAACTCTCAACTGAACTCGGTAGGTATAAGTTTTATACACATAATACCAACACTTGAACTCTCCTATCTTGAGTCTTATCATAATCTCTACAATTCAGTCAATTAGTCAAGTCACTCATAACACGTATGTAATTAAACTCCATTCATATCAGTTCATGACATAATTATTATTGGTAGAGTTATGAACACGGTATAATGTTGTCAAGGTTGCCAGTACAATAAAACAGTTGAAGATCGCAGTAAGGTCGATGCCGCTTCTAAATTTAAATTCTCTTAACGAAATGTGGAAGTGGTTAAAGTATGCTCCACACTCTCCCTACACATTACAAACTTTTTCATTGTATTCATTTTGTATTGTGCCAGTGCAATCGGTATAAAAAAAAAAACTGCGATGACCAAATCCGGCAGAGTTGGGAGCGGTAGAGCATGCAGTACAACTATAAGTAGCCAGTGAATCTAGTTTTTGTCAAGTTCCATAATGGGTACTCTGTATTGTTTTCTTATATTTACGCGAATACTACACATTGAAATAAAACTATTTTTAACATAAATTAAACAAACGCGATAAAATCCGAAAAATAATTTTATTTCAATGGGTACTCTGTACTTAGTAAATAAGCTAGGCGCATGGTACATGATAGAGCATGGGCCAATGGAATCGTAATTACTTAAAGTAGTACTTATAATCTCTACTTCTTAAAATTATGTTTCGATCTCGAGTGTTTAAACACAATTCCTTACCGGTTTACCAGCTATTCAACTGATAATATGTGAAAATAAAAGTATTTTCCTATAATGATCGTCTAAAAGACCTCATTTTCTTATCTCTATACACATTTGCGATCAGTGTCCTTGATTGCGAGTATTAGCAAGCAAGGTTGATTATCTATGTGGGTTTACAGGTGAGTTTATTACCTCCAGGGGTGGTCGAGTATACTGTGCCACCTGGCGTACTCGAGTACACGTCTGGCATCTGAGAGGGGTCTGTGATGAGGACCCTCCTCGACGGGATGGTCTGGCTGTGGGTGGCTTGCCTCGCTATTGGTGACGCCGACATTTTGAAACTAATATCTATTCTTCTTAGTTCACAATTCACTGACACTGTTATTCGCTCGAAAAGCCAAGATGGACTGAACCTGGTGTGTGGTTGTGCCTAAAATAAATATGGCTACACACACACGCGCAGCGTATTGTAAACACGTCACACATGAGCGAGCTCCATCAAAACAGTCATAGATTATGATGGAGATAGGACAGTTTGTTGATGTTGTTGTATTAAACCTTGATACGATACAATTACAAAATATACAAAGTCATTCATTCCTTGCCATAAGGGCAACTATCTGGTTTACAACCTGAATACGCACAGATTTTAAATAAGGATTAAAACTGTAACACAGGTACATTCTATTATTATAAAGTTATATCATTACCTTAGATAGTGAAAATGATTAATTACCTATAATTGGTTATTGTTATGTACCTCTAACGTTATTTTATTCATCTAAAGTGTTGTTCATGTTAAAAAACAGTTATTACGTACCATGCCTCATGGGACATGGCAGGAAGCTTGCCTGAATGTTATCCTAGTAATCTGTTGGCGTATGTCTGGTAAAAGAAACTGATGGGTTCGTAAAAAAAGATTAGAGTTTGGATGAAGTGGGGTGCATAGGATCTTCATTTGCACTTTTCATTCAAATACATACCCAAGTGTGCCTACAGTGGCCCGCTTTAAAATACTCTACAAAAAATCTGATATAAAACCTACTTACACCTCTTAAAACAAACTCCACCCTAATCTTTCGATTCTTTGACCACACACACACAAACGAAAATGTTATCTGACAACGCACTCATACTCTGAGAGCTAGCAATGCGTCGTAGTTCAGTAGTACTGTATGTAGTAGATATGGCGACTAATTTATATTCGTGGATTGTTTATCTTGTAGCGAGCCGGCCGGCGCAGGTCGTCTACAAATGTAGAGTTTCTAGAGTGATGTGTAATTGGAATGTCTTTTAACTCTATTGCGTAGCTTTAAATAACGGTCTCATAGTTGAAAATAAAACCTGTTCTTTAGCTCTACCTTGTTTTGTAAAGTCAGGAAATAACAAGAAGTATTTTCGTCGCAATCGGCTTGAAATTCAGTGTTTTCTTGCATAGTTCGGCCGGGATTAGAAGTTGTTCATTTTAATAGGATTACAGGTTTATCTATTAGTTAATATTTATAATTCTTGTGGTAGAGGCACACTCTAGCTGAACATTTTCCGATTAATATAATGTATTTTAGTAAATAGGAAGAGCATGCTTACTTAAACTGTAACTTCTCCTTCGATTTCACGGGATTGTACTCTGCCGTCCCGTTTTACAAAGTAAACAATAATATTTGATTGCAAAAAGAAATACCTGTCGAATTCAAAGGGCTGAGAATTTCGAATCATAAAGCCGTCGATTGTAATAAAATCTCGACGATACCACATTTTAGAAACGTGCCTAATTTATTTAATCATCTTCTGTCTGCTGATACAAAATATACCTAAATGTATTATATATAAGATACACAATATTCTATCCCCTATCTCGATCTGCCTAATCAGGCGTGTTTTCATTATGTAACGCGCAGGTTAGCAACATATATAACCTCTACGGAACACGTGGCCGTGTTTTGGCGCACGAGGCATTTACTGATGTTTATAAAATACACACTATATATGTGGGTCAAGTTTACACCGATGTGTGGATAATGTGACGAGAGCCAAGATTTTTTAAATTCCAACATTTGGGCAATTAGCTGGAGTATCTGGTATTTTCAGGTGATCTAGAAACCTATTTTCCACAGAGCTTATTATAGGTACATATATTTTTAAACTTGGACATGTTTTGCAAAAAGATACCAACCCACACTTACTCCTGCAGACTAAAATCAATCTCAGATCTATTGGTTGTAGGTTGGTTTCAGTTTGCAAAAGTATGGGTGGTTGTATCCATTCTGCATATCTATATCCAATTTTGTTTGCATAAGTCAGCGAGATACCTTCTTTAACAAAAAAAGGATTGCTAGCAATGTGAGTTTATCACATTACTAGTATTAGCCCCTCCAGCTAAGCTAATGCTTGTGTTAGGAGTGGGCTCACGTCAATAGTTCAATGGCCAGGATGAGGATCGAACCCGGAACCTCTCAGCTACGAGGTCGGCCCTGCTAACCACTAGGCTATTGACGCCTTAACCTACCTATAAAACTTAAAAATAAAAGCTATATCGTCCGAATTATACAAGGTGAAACAAAAAGGGTATACAATTTTTTTTGTAACTTTACTTTGTAAATCTAAAACTATGGACTTTGAGGGACAGTTGAAGTACTAAAGGTTTTGTAGACTTGTGAAATATGTCAACAGCTGTATTCCTATAACACCTTTTGTTTTTCGAGTTTCCTCCAAAGCTGATAGTTTTAGAATTACAAAGTTAAGTTTTGAAAAAAATAGTATACCCTTTTTGTTTCACCTAGTATAGCTAGAACTGTGCCTATTTTACAAGGAATTTAGCGTGAAAATATTATACATGCATAGTAAAATATTCCACAACTGTGCGGTCGTACCATGGGTATTCAAAAAACTGGCTGTCCTTGAACAATTATTATCAGCATTTTTTCTGAGCATCATCGCAAAAAATAGAATCGATCGCGAGATATATAAAGAGGTAGGTACACTACACAGTATGTCACGTGGTTACTTATATTGATAACACATACAGCTCTTAGAGATTTTAATTGTGCACTTCAAAAAAGAATAGTTTTCCACGGGTTAGGTGCATTACGACCCCAAGCATCTCATCCGCTCTACAAACTTATAATAGACTAGCTGTGCCCGCGACTTCGTCCGCGTGGAATTTAATTGACAAAGTTTCATACAAACTTTCATCCCCTATTTTATCCCCTTGGAGGTAGAATTAACCAAAATCCTTTCTTAGCGGATGCCTACGTCATAACATCTACCTGCATGCCAAATTTCAGCCCGATCCGTTCTGTGGTTTGGGCTGTGCGTTGATAGATCAGTCAGTCACCTTTGAGGTTTATATATATAGATTTCATCCACTGCTATATTTTTTATCAACAAACCATGGTATTTTAAAATCTCTCACTAAATTCTTTTCGCGTCACAGGAAGGTCACGTGATTGGGCCTAGACCACATCATCAACTGAGGTGCAGAGGTGCAACTGAGGTGCATTTATAATGTTCATGATGTCAATCAATGACAACACTGATCGTGACGTAGACTTAGGCCATCGTAGGAACAGAATTTACTACCATGGAAGATACAAATAAACGTATAATGTAGACTAGCTGTGCCCGCGACTTCGTCCGCTTGGAATTTAATTGACAAAGTTTCATTAAAACTTTCATCCCCTATTTTATCCCCTTGGGGGTAGAATTAATCAAAATCCTTTCTTAGCGGATGCCTACGTCATAACATCTACCTGCATGCCAAATTTTACCCCGATCCGTCCAGTGGTTTGGGCTGTGCGTTGATAGATCACTATGTCAGTCAGTCAGTCACCCTTGAGTTATATATATTTAGATTGTATTTATTTTTTCGGTAGAGTCGGTCAGACCAAAACCAGAACTAATACTTTTAAAGCTAAATAACAATTCAATCAAAACGGTCAATTAAATGAAAGTAGTAGAGCTATGATGCCAATTAAATAAATAAATATAAAATATCGCCAGACAGACACACCAACTGTACGGTCCCAAAATAAGCAAAGCTTGTACTATGGGTACCGTACAATGGACTGGGGGCGATCCCAGTGACACCCAGACCAGGGTAAATTACGAAAAGGCCATTTCCGAAATTTGCCCCAGCGGGAATCGAACCCGCGACCACCATGTGCAGTGAGCCGAGCGGCCTACGCTCGAACCACTGCGCCAAGCGGTCGTCAATGTTGATTGACTACAGCTCATATACAGGCTGGTTCGACCGCGATAGTACCACCCTCACACAGAAGAGCTTTGTAAAACATACGAGGCAGCTCCCGTATAGCTGCGTTTCATTTGATGAGTGAGAGAGCAGGAAGCCAATCCGTTCCTTACTCTCTGTTCCATTCCTCTTAAGGTGGTCAACGTGCAAGCAATGCCTTTGGTGTTGCAAACATCTGTAGGCTACGATACATGCTTAACATGATGCAGATCGCACGCTTGTTTGCCGGCATTGTTACTTATACAAAAAAAAACTTGAAATTTTCCATAAATGTACATATTTTTCGTAGAGCGACTGGCGACTCTAGCGAACGTATCAACTCTAGGTAGAGATACTTGCCGCACGTGCCTTAATCACGAGCTAGAGCGGTTTAACTATAACCAGTTATTTACTCATTACACACAGTTAGGTATTCGTGAAGCAAGCCCCCAACACTGCGTCGCTACGTTACCACGTTACTTACCTAGAGCTATGTTATTTCCATCCTCATGCAATCACGATTCACTCGTGTATTTGTATCCCGCGACCAACGCAACTCTACCGTCTCGGACGGAAATACCCTGTGATTTAATTTAGATATGTATTTAATAAATAAATGCACAATAAATATCGCCAGACGAACACACCAACTTTATGGGCCCAAACTAAGCAACGCTTTTACTATGGGTACCGTACAACGGACTGGGGGAGATCGCAGTGACACCCAGACTAGGGGAAATAACGAAAAGGTCATTTCCGAAATTTGCCCTGACGGGAATCGAACCAGCAACCACTCGGTGCAGTGGGCCGAGCAGCCTACGCTCGAACCACTGCGCCAAGCGATCGTCAAATCACAAATTTACCTATTAACTGTCAATGTAGATCTAGAAGCAGATGTTGACAATTATACTCTCGCAACTTATCCTGCATGCGAATAGCACAGAACCGGTAAGTGGTAAACTTTGGGGGACGCCTATGTCCAGCAGTGGACGTTTTTCGGTTAAACTTTTGATGATAATTATGAAATTACCCCAGTCTGGGTATTACACGTTCACCTCCAGTCCATTGGATTGTACGGTACAACGTCGCTTACTTTGGGACCATAAAGTTGTGTATTGGT
Source organism: Notodonta ziczac (assembly GCA_918843915.1). Classification (NCBI taxonomy): domain Eukaryota; kingdom Metazoa; phylum Arthropoda; class Insecta; order Lepidoptera; family Notodontidae; genus Notodonta; species Notodonta ziczac. The sequence continues at coordinate 2,404,234 of OU974053.1, forward strand.
TTGGCTATATTTGTTTATGATGATTTGCTTTGGAGCGATTTCAGAATTGTCTTGCGCGGAAGCGATGCGCAGCCTCGGTGCGTGAAATCATTATGATTTCAGACAGGATAAACTGTTGCTTCATTTAACATTGATCATTGCTTCATTGCTCCTGAATTTCGATTGAAATTCCAGGTTATTGGGGAGTTTAAATTAAATTATATTATCGTGTGTGTTGGCTATTATTTAACATAGTTGTAAGTAAATAATACTACTAACCTTATGAGTCATGGTTACTCGAAATAAATAATTCAATAATAATACCATCGCTCTATATATCCCATCATTTGCAGCGGTTGACCTCAACATGTGCTTTACATGACAATAAACTTCTCACAAAGGGTCTCTACATGTTGGACCCAAGTCCCCATGCAAGCCTTCCAAAGGACCGGACAGAGCCCGTAATACAGAGAGATTCAATAATAATAATAATAAAGATTATTTAGCCAAATGTTAAGACATAAGACCTTGTTCTATAATCCTACTAATATTATAAATGCGAAAGTTTGCGAGTGTGGATGTATGTTTGTTACTCTTTCACGCAAAAACTACTGAACGGATTTGGATGAAATTTGGAACACAGATAGTTTATAACCTGGATTGACACATAGAATACTTTACTTAAGTCTACGCGGACGAAGTCGCGGGCAGAAACTAGTGTTTTATAATTATAGTATGTGCCACATTACCTAACTCATATCAAATAAAAGTTAATTACATAAACGACTCTACTGACATTACATAAATAAAGGTACTTAATCGTACGATGCGTGGCCTACATAAGCGTATAAAATGTATTGTTGTGTTAGTTATCTCGAGTTAGTCACGTGTTTACAATCACGTGGTCAGCTGTAGATGTGTGGTACAAAGGGATAGGCAATAGCGTTGGCGATAGCTGTTTTGAAGGGCCCCACATTGTCGTACTCCGATGTTTTCAACGACTAGTAATAGTCTGGTTTGAGCACTACTTCACACTGAGATAAAACACGACACAAATTACTTTTATAGTTCCTAGTACCTATCCCTTTTATTGTGTACAAAACATTTTGTAATTTCTGCAAATCATTTATAAATGTGAGATATTATAAACATATACATTTGCTGTAAAGTACGAAAGGTTTGGTAAAAAATAATTCAAAAAGTTTTTGGAATATATGCCTACTCTTCTATTATTCACAGGCTCATAGCTATCCAATGGAAGATTAGTTTTTTGTTCCTTCGTTTTTTCGCGTAACCTAACTCTATCTCAAGATTGTCTATGTATTATATCGATGTCCTACTATGCATTTAAAAGGCGGTGCTTGATTTGATTCTATCTTCTTATAACTTACCCCGATTCTATTATTCACTAACGCACAAAGCATGTGATTAGTGTGTATTTTTTTTGTTTTTATCCGTTCATTCGGATAATGTGCTTACCTACTGCGTAGCAATTTGAAGGAACCACATTTGTAAACATAGGAAAGTTAATTCGAATTATTTTTCAAGTGTGTGCGATGCGTCATTTATATTTTTGTTATGTTCCGCCAGTGCAATTATAATTGCAAATGTCTTCAACAGCTGAGCTATCTTGGAGGAAATAAACAATTAAGACGACGTCGCAACAATATTTTATTTTGTGATTTCACATAAATATACAAATATGGTGAGACACCAATAAACGTAATGAGAAGTTTAATTCTTCTTATTTTTTATTTCACTTCACACTTGCCAAACTCTCCAGTGCATACTGTGTATTTACCTTACTTGACATTGGCAGAATTGTCCATAAGGGCGGAGCCATAAAAAAAAGAAAGCTGGAAAACTTAGCTTCATATTTTTACCCAACCCGTTTTGCAGTTATTTTCAATGGTTATAGTACAGGATCGCCCTGTTTTTTAGAACTGTATCAGCAGTGTGAAAAGTTGAATCCGTCTAATATAGAAAATCATATTCCTGGTCCGAACCCCTACCACCTACTTTGTAAACGTTCATCCATACAAGTAAATAAAATTGGAGTGTCTGTTTGTAATATCAAAATAACATCTTTTCACTAAATTCATATGAGAGTACCTACGACACCTATAACAAAAACACGATTTAAACATTTTTTGTCTGTCTGTCTGTCTGTCTGTGTGTTTGTTCCGGGTAATCTCCGAAACGGCTGGACCGATTTTGACGGGAATTTCACTGGCAGATAGCTGATGTTTTAAGGAGTAACTTAGGCTACTTTTATTTTAGAAAAACAAAAAATAAATTGGTCCTGTCGCGCGGGCTCAGAACACGGGAGCGGGATTCCACGCGGACGAAGTCGCGGGCTGAGCTAGTAAATTATATAAGTAAGTGTTTACTTTAGAAATTTGTATGTAGGTAGCTAGTTAAAATGTGTCCGTCTACCGTCATCTGCCTACCCCCGATTAATGTGATATTTGTGCTGTCGTCCCTTTCCCCCTTCATGACACTGTACTGACCGACTTCCGTGTGGCATAAACGTCTTCGCGCGTGCTCCTGTGCCTAAAATTCTTAATCGTGTGAAATCTACCGAATCTGCTGTGTATTTTGTGTGGTGTGAACTCTAAAACCATTGTGAGCGCTCCAGTGTTGTGCCTGTGCTGAAGAACCCGAGGATCCAGCCATACCACCCGAATGCAGCTGCCTCCATCGCGCCGGTAACGTATACGTCCGACATTGACCTGACCCTTTCAGATCTGCCTCCCCCCTTATAAATATAAGGGGTATAAGGTAAATACCTTATTGGATTTAGCCCTGCATAGCCGTACCTACCTAATCAGGACCCAGCACTTTTCCCGCGACAGTAAGTATACATATCAGATGAGTTAAGCTTTGCAAATCCTACTTCCTACTAATATTATAAATGTGAAAGTTTGTGAGTGTGGATGTATGGATGTATGTATGTATGTATGTAGGTATGTATGTTTGTTACTCCTTCACGCAAAAACTACTGAACGGATTTGGATGAACTTTGGAACACAGATAGTTTATAACCGGGATTAACATATAGGATACTTTTTATCCCGATAATCCCGAAATTTTTGTTATTTTACGAAGTCCGTGGGCACAGCTAGTATATACATATACAGATCCAGAGAATATAGTCGTAATGTACAGTGACCCTTACACTGAGAAAAATATAACCATAACAAATTATGTTATATAGTTCCTATTATCCGTATTATTGTACTTTACTAAACGTGTGGTAATAAATTCATTTACAAATTAAAAGATATTTAGAAAAAAAATGCAAAAAATAATACCTACTACCAAAAAAGTAATATTTTTACGTATGTTGTTTTCTCGGTGTAGAAGAACATAGGAATTTAAAACAAGGGCTGAATAGACGCAATAAAAGGGTGCACCATGTAGTTTTAAGGGTACAAGTTGTCCCTCACCCTAACAGGGAAATTCCCCACGGTATAAGTAAGATCAATAAAGATTGGACTCATTTTTTCAGCCAATCATTAGTGGCACATGTCGTAGGTATCATATTTTTAATGACACAAAGTAACTTGTCCATCAACATGAAGAATGTGTACCCCCGTTTGTACTTACACGAAATTGTGTTGCTGTCTCTATTTTTTGAAAGTCCATAATCGAGATAACAGTATAAATCGGTGTAAATTTGCGTGGTATTGAAGTTTCACTCACCCCTTGGTATGTATGTCTTTGGCAGCGTAGCACCAAAATTAAAGAATTCAACGCGCCTTTGGGTTTTTGACAGAATAGGTACGAGGCATAACATAATATTAATTGCTGTATTTACCCAGCGCCCATCTAGCGCGCGAAGTTCAAATTTTTTGAGGTTTTTAGAATTGTTTCAAAATCTGACAATAATAAAAGGACATTTTGTAATTCGCGACAAAGACCGTGTGCAGTGCATTTATTAATATATCCAACTTACTCTAAAACATTTCAAGAACGACAGCTATCCAGATAATCTGGCATTTTTTGTATATTTAGTGATTAACTAGTATCATATCCACCGTGATAATATTTAGAGTAAAATAAATGTATTAACAAACGCCCTGCATACTGTGTTTGTCGCAAACCACAAAATGTTGTCTTAAGTGTTTTCAGATTTTGGATAAACTATAAAAATACTCGAAAATTTTGAATTTCGCGGTCTAGACAGACGCCTTCACCATAACTGTCCCCTTGAGAACTTAGTCCTGACTCTCAGGAGTCAGGACTATATATTAGATCAGTCTAATCTTTTCTGCGCCCCTCCAAGGTCTACACCCTATGCCTGGGCATCGCTGGCATAGCCCTAGTTACATCAGTGCTGCCAGTGCACCTACTTACCTAGGATTTTAAAAATGCGAAAACAACCAACAATATCTATTGCTAACTCAATAGCCGAAATAAGAACTACCGCGTGTGTAACCTACCTATATTATCGCATACACAATATTGTGTTAGCCTTGACCGGGTCTACCTCTGTGTAGGCGTCTCATTCGGATAATTCTGAATTTTATCAGTATAATCATAAAGACCAGTTTCGAATGTACCTATATCGTATTTATTATCATAACTTGTAAAGTGGCTGGTATAATGGAATGTAAATTTAGATTATTTACTGGGATTATGGTGAAGTTTAGATTGGTGTTTGAGCTAAAACAAGTGTTTAGATAATTTGTTTGTTTCGTGTAAAGTACATATTATTAGAACTCCCCACTGAGAGCTCTGCCTACCCTGAAGGCGATACAGTCCTAATATTAGATATTTAATTAGATAGGTAAGAAAATAGGCATTATTTATTTGTTTGTTTGTTAGTAACTCACGTGGGAATGGTTGAACCAATTTTAATGAAACTATAAGTAGGTACGAACTTTATTAAAATCAAACTAATCGACCAATCATTTTACATTTCAGCAAAATATCTAAGACTAGCCGCTCGCCCCGGCTTCGCACGGGTATTCTACATTATTGGAGTTTTAGTAAGGATCACAATTTTTTTTTAAGACATGATATAGCCTATGTCACCCGGGGATAGTGTAGCAGTGAAAGTTCAGTACAGTACGGTTCAGTACTTTCGAAGCCTATTAAATGCTAACAAACAAACAATGAAATCTTTCCTCTTTATAATATTATATTATAGTTAGACTAGCTGTGCTCGCGACATCGTCCGCGTGTAATTTAACTTTACAAAAATTTTGGGATTATTCATCCCCTATTTTATCCCCTTGGGGGTAGAATTAATCAAAATCCTTTCTTAGCGGATGCCTACGTCATAACATCTACCTGCATGCTAAATTTCAGCCCGATCCGTCCAGTGGTTTGGGCTGTGCGTTGATAGAATATAGATCACTATGTCAGTCAGTCAGTCAGTCACCTTTGAGTTATATATATGAAGATAAGGTAGGTACCTATCAAATAATATACAGCAGATGACAGTCAAGGGCATCCAGTAGCTTGTTATTCATACAAATTGTCAATTCTGATTCGTCTCTCTCGGCGCCGGAATATCAATGATGTTTTGACATTCGACCCAGGTACAGGGCAGATACAGCCAAGCAACATTTAAATTTCGATTGCGTCATAAAAGAAAGAATTGTTTCTGGTTTCTGTGAATTCTGCTTCATAAGTAGTTTTGTATTTTTATTGTGAATACTGTGTGGAATATATCCACCTACTTATATTAAATATTAAATAGGTATCGCAGACGTAATATGAGAAAACAGAATAATAATGAGAGCGTTGTCATGTTAATATAGCGCTTTATATTACTTATTCAACGAAATGGAAAGTCTTATGTCTATCTTTTATTTTGAATATCTCTTTATAAGACTTGTAGGTAGGTACGTATTTTGTAACTTATTACATTTACTTACTATGGATCAATAATAACCAATCACAATAATATAAGTATCGAACATAGAGGAATAACATTACCATGATCATGATCCTAAAAAAAAAAATATTGACGTGGAAAAAAAAGAAAAAAAATATTGCTAAACTAATTTAATTATTTGTTTTAGTCAATGCCCAATATATCAAGTGCGTGGCAAGATTTGGTACCCGTATATCGCGCAAAGATTAATAAGCAATGGCTGGAAGAGAGAAACGAAATTATTCAGAGTAAAGGAGCATGGTATGCCGGTATTAATAAGGAGGTGGGTAAAAAGCCTTGGTTTGCAGATGACAACAAAAATTATCTCACCCGAAAATTTTACACACAATTTATGGGACTGAGATTTGGGCATTGCCGATTTAATTTTCATTTACACCGGATGAAAATAATTTCTTCCCCTAAATGCACTGAATGCAATTTACAAGAAGATCAAACGCTAGAACATATTTTCTTTAAATGTCCCGCTTTTAACATGCAACGTCTGTTGCTCATAGATCAGTTACTGGAAAAATATCAAAACATCCCGCCTTCCCTTCAGAAACTCTTAGCTTGCCCTGATAATTTTACGCCTATCTTTGACTTTATCATCTCCACGCTTGGAGATATTTGAAGAGACTATGAATGAAGACTGAAACAAGAATATGGCAAGACCACTGGACGAGACAAACAGTCAAGGATTGGACAATTTTAACAAATGACTAAGAAGAAACATATAAATGACTGTATGATGGAGAAATTGTGATGAGAACAATAATAAAAGATTTGGCACTTGTGCCTTTATATTGACTAAAATATAGGAAAAACGGATAAAGAAATATTATCAATGACACAGTCAACTTCAGATTTGGCAGTATGGACTAGTTCCTTCGCCTGTCCTATTGGACGAATATTACTACTACTACTACTTAGTCAATGCCCAATTTTTATTAAAATAGCTTCACATAATATTATAAGAGCTGTTTGGTGCGATGTTTGGCAGTATGAGAGGTAAGCAATTTATAACGTACGGTACCTGTAAACAACTGCTGAAAGCCTTGAACTTTCGACGAATTCGTAATGAAATTCAACGCCGATTCTTGGAAATTATTCAGTGACATGTTTAAAACTACAGGATGGATACAAATGGCCGAGTTTGGAAGAGAACTAGGTACCTACCTATACTAAACATATTGATGATAGCAAATTTAACTGAAAGGGAACATTCCTTTACTGGTTTTTAAAACCCAAATAGAACTTCATTACATTTATTTTTATAAATAAATGTATTACTTGTGACCGATAAATAAACTTGGGACCTCAATTTTTGTTTTCCGAACTGGACGGTCACATTTTTGTTTTGTATTGTTATTTAAATGTAGGTATTTGCTATTGCTATTTGTTACTTTACTTGGCACTGGCGAAATGCCTATTAAACAGGGCGGGCCATATTTCTAAAGAAAGAAGACGAAATAAAACCTCATACGTATTTTTATGATAGGTACCGAACGATGAGATGACAAGGATCCGTTATTACTTATCAAAGAATTTGTGATTATTATAAATTCTTTTCGTTATTATGTTAAGTAGGTACCATTTTATAATCAGTAACGATGTTATTTAGAAGTAGGTAAATAACGTAGTATCTTAAAATAAAGGGAGCTCGTGAAATTGGACGCGGTATAGGACCCATCCTTGTATTGTTGAGCGCGACACCGCGACACGGCGACACCGGTCGCGGTCGCGCAACTGTCGGCAACCGCGCGGTGGAGCCTTGAACGAACGTGTTTACTCGCTACTGCGCTTCAATTTTTCAGTTACATAAGCCGTGACTCATTTAGACACGCCCCCTTGTTTACTAGGAAAATAAATTTATAAGTCATTGTGTTGCGAGTTGCGAATGGCGACACGTGGTTCCAAATTAATTGGAATCAATTTATTTGTTTTTTTAGTCCATTGCAGAATCGCTATAATTATTATTTCTGTATAAATATACCTACCTACATAGGTAGGTAATGTATAGATAGATACTAAATACGTTTTTATTATTAGCCTGTAAGTCTGTCCACCTCCTGAGCAAAGGCCTCCCCATATCTTTCCCACGTTGCTCTGTCCAGGGCAATTTCCGGCCACGTCTTTCCCGTTTACCTTTCTTCTTACGAAACACTTAATTATTCATTACATGTAATAGGAAGTACCTACCTAGTTATCTTATCTAATTAATGTTTATTTGTCTAGACGTCTACGAATAGCTCTTATGGTGATGATAAGTGAGTTTATTTCCGTAATTTTAATGTTAGCTTTATTGCTTATTTTATCTACAAAAGGAACAATATCTATGGACCCTGTTGCTAGGTAATTGAACTTCAAAATTTCAAATGGTTTCTTAGCCCTTTCCGCATCATTTTGTCTATTAAGAAAGGTCATGTTAGTGTGGATATGTCGCCGCCAAATAGCTTAATTCGCCGTTCAATTAACAGCCTAGGCACTTAACTAAACGGAGCCGTTCATCTAACGGCCTGAATGATATTCAGCCGTATCGTCTATTACAACATTTAATAAACTGGCTGGCTAATGCTTAGGCAACTGGTGGACATTTAAGTACTACAAAACTTTTTCAAAATACTACCCAAGCAGAACGACCTGGATGGGTTTAGGTTAGGGTTATTTTTTTTATGACCCCACAGAAACCCCACCCGGCAAATAGATTCGGTGGATCTAAAAAAAATCGTAAAAAACCTAAGTACCTAATAAAATTATTCCATCAATGTTGTTTTTTTCCGACGCCATATTGACCAAAGAGAATATAGAGATATTGACAGTTTGGTGAGTTTTGGCGCTAGGTGGCAGAAAGTAGAACTAAATTGAAATGAACAGGCTAGGCAGGTAATTAAACGGCTAGGCAAGTAGTTAAACGTCATCGATCTGTCGCAGCCAAATAGCTTAATTCGCCGTTCAATTAACAGCCTAGGCACTTTAATAAACAGCGCCGTTCAACTAACGGCCTAAATGATATTCAGCCGTATCGTCTGTTACAACATTTAATAAACTGGTTGGCTAATGCTTAGGCAACTGGTTGACATTTAAGTACTACAAACCTTTTTCAAAATACTACCCAAGCAGAGTGACCCAGATGGGTTTAGGTTAGGGTTATTTTTTTATGACCCCACAGAAATCCCACCCGGCAACTAGATTCGGTGGATCTAAACAATTTCGTAAAATACCTAATAAAATTATTCCATCAAAGTTGTTTTTTGCCGACGCCATATTGACCAAAGAGAATATAATAGAGATATTGACAGTTTGGTGAGTTTCGGCGCTAGGTGGCAGAAAATAGAACTAAATGGAAATGAACAGGCTAGGCAGGTAATTAAACGGCTAGGCAAGTAGTTAAACGTCATCGATCCAAGTCATTTGCCTAGCTGTTTGATCAAATGGCTGAATATCATTCAGGCCACTAGTTGAACGGCGCCGTTTAGTTAAGTGCCTAGGCTGTTAATTGAACGGCGAATTAAGCTAGTTGGCGGCGACAGATATAAAGCCAGTCAGGCCAGTATGTCAAGTTTATTTATGTAAAAATATTTATAAATTCGTTTTGGCAGTGGTTCAAATAGGTATTGTGTGAACTAGGAAGCTTGTTGTGTGAATACCTACTACAGGCGTCATATTCTTGCCAGAAATAATTCTTGAGTTATTTTAAAGAAAAAGTGTATCCGTCATTTATCTTTTTTTTTCTGACTTCTTCAGTTTTTGTTTGACTTTTTTTTGTAGCTCCCAGAAAGTCATTCTAAATTTAACTACTTACAGTGAAACCTAACTCAATCTTGGTTTTGTTATACTACCACAGTTTTTATAACACAGATAACAAACAACGACAGTCGAATTCCACCGTGAACAACACAAAAAACGGTACCGTCAAACAAGCCAACTTTGCCCGTTTTTTTACGAAAATCGAATACATTACAAGTTTTTTCTATGGGAACTTTGGTATTTTTTTTCATTTACTGCAACTATATGACCATATGCACACATTTGCTATGTGAAATGTTTAACAAATTAAAATCTAAACAAAGATTTGTTCGATTTTAATAGTGGGCAAAATAATCCGGACTTTTAGCCAACATTGCCCACTTAAATTTTTGTCGCAAAAATAGCTCTTATAAATACGTAGAAAGCACCCCGACTACAATTTAAGACAATCTTATCCTGGTTTTGAAAAAGCTGTTTGTAGTTAAAATATTTTCGTAATAAAAACTGTGGGCAATGTTACCTAGTGGTTAGTGCTGTTTTCCATACAAAGCCTAACAAACGGTTTAAAACTGTAAGGGTTGTCACATTCCCGTAAAATTATGATGGGTATAAATGTTTTTCACTTTTCTTTTGTGGGTGTTGGATGCATAAGCATATATGTAAAAATGGTATTTAAATGAAACATTGACTCATAATTGAATGTTTATTCCACATACTACTGTTGTTCTGAACATTTCAATATCGTCAGCTTTAAGCTGTACCTACATAAATGCTATATCAAGAAATGACATCAAAATAGTGCAAAGTTATTCAACATGTATCTAATTATAAGGAAACTAATCTAATATAAGAAACAGTAATATATTTTTTATCAATTTCCATATGCTAGAGCCCGTGAGGAACAGAATCACAATTAGTAGATAAATCACATCACATGATAAATAACAAACAGTCAAATTCACCTCTGGGAATCTAACAATATTCAGTAATACTTAATCAATAATAATCGTTGTTCTTCTCTGAACACTTCAATAACGTCAGCTTGGACCCTATTTCACGTCCTGGCTTCCTTGGTCTAATTCTAGACTTGTGTTTGTTTTTCTGAAATTAAAAATATCAATATTTAACTTAAGCTAAGTGGATTTACAGATGTATAATAAAAGCTGCCCTCTACCCTAATGGAATACACCCTATGTCCGGGAATAATAAAGCCACATAAATTACAAACAAACAAACATACAATCATAAACTAATATAGCGTATTATATAAATAATATATTTTATTATAGGTTTAAAAGCTCGCTAATTGCTCCGATAACTCATTATGAATAAGGACGTTAATATATACCAATGTGTTACTTAGAAATATTTTTAAGATTTTGCGTTAATTTAGCCTGTTACAAAATAACTGAAAGTGACAACCCTAAGTGATTTTTGATAACGGGCAATGTTGGCATGGATGGGTCTGAATAGTTTTGGGTAATTTTGCCCATCGCCAGAAGTTTTGATTTATAAAGTCCTGAATAATGAAACTATATTTAAAATACACAACAATTGATTTTCTATAACATACAGTAAAATACACTTACCTGTGTTTTCGCCATGAGGTACAATTAACAAACACTTTCCTTATGAAATTTGCCCGCAAAAACACACACCGCACTCGACAAGTTCTGACAGGTTACTAAATAAACTTTCAAACGAATGCGATAGATAGTATTGTCACAATTAAAATCAACTTTCTACCCACATAATAAATGTTGCCATAAAAATAAAATTGTTTGCTATATTAGCGTATTCGCTTATAAATTGCTTTTAGGGCAAAGATACCTTGATTGGCAAAGTTGGCATATTTCACGGTAGCCAACAAAACATAAACACGTGGTAAAAAAATATTTTTATTTTATAATACGCAAAATGTATTCCGATAACAAAAATAATGGACTATTGTTTTGCAACTGAACTAATTCATTTAAACTTCTAGAAATCACTATATTACATAACAACAAGATTAGTGATTATAAATTATTATTAAATAGCTGGGTTAGAAGTAGTTAAGTTCTTGATAAAAAATAATTAGAAAGGCCCGTCCATACTGTATAAATCATACTAATATTATAAAGAGGAAAACTTTGTTTGTTTGATTGTAATGAATAGGCTCCGAAACTACTCAACCGATTTGAAAAATTCTTTCACTATTGGGAAGTTACACTATCCCCGGGTGACATAGGCTAGAATTTATTTTCAAATAAATCCTACCTAAGGGATCCTAACTAAAACTCGAATAATGTAACCGCAATGTACCCGTGCGAAGCCGGGGCGGGCCGCTAGTAACGTATAAAATTAAATCAGTGGGACTCGTCTTTTTTGTAAAAAGTCCTGCATTGTAATCTCCATACACATTCAATGAGAGACAAAGGTTTCTTTTCAGGTAACATACATTAGGTAGGTAGGTAGGTATAGTAGGTACATACTTAGTTCAAAGAAATTCAGGGGTTGTATTTTTATTTTATCAAAAGAGAAACGTGATTAGCTCACTGCCATTTCACCTTAATAATTCTAAGAGGATTTTGACTATTTATCGTTCGGTTGATAGTCAAAATATGGGGTAGATATGTTGTTGACTATCTAATTCATTGTAACTACCTAATGTATCACGGCATCTTAATTACAAAATTGAACAGTAAATTTCTCTTGTATTTTCCCACGTAACTAATAGGTTGAAATGGAAAATGTCATCGATGCAATTATTAGTAAGACGGCGGGAAGAAAGAATGCGTAGCGAAGTGCGTAGTTACGTAACCCGGTCACTGCCAAGGTTGGCCGAGGTGGACCGCGACCAATCATGTTATAGCAATGGCGACGTTTTCACACTATAACACAACAATTAAAAACGGCAATTTCTCGCATTATGTCATACCTGTCATGAAGGTAGAGGTATGTATCAAAATCATTTTCTTGATCCAATTCTACGTTATCTATGGTTTTCTTTACTCTTTTGTTCAGCGCGCCTTTTATTGATTGTTCCCGCAATAATAAAAGTAAGTTTATCCGTGGATCCACCAATGACTACAGCAGCTGGAGGCCCGAATATAGATCGGATAACACCCAAATGGGTTTTCGTAATTTCAACCATATTACAGAATTTGTTAAGGCTTAATTTATTTTCTGTCTACCCATAGGTAAGTAAGGAACGTTCCTTTTTCTTTTTTGGAAGGCATTAATAACCGGTGCGGTGTAGGAAACTACCTTAAATATGTATTTCGCCAGCGCCAACGACTGGTTTTATAATTAACTCTGCTAGATTTTCCTTATTTACCTGAATTACCTACATTTCTTAGTACTATTTGCATATTTTCATACTTATCACTTACGTACCTACCCGATAGCAAAATGTTTAAGATTGGGTAGATATTTTTTACACACAACATTTTCTTAATTCGTGCGAAAGTTGTCAGATTAGATAGCATAAAATGAATGGCAGATCGTGACTAGCAAGAAGTTTTTGGACAAACAATAACAACTATTAGATAATTAAAAATACTGATAAGGCTTCTGAACACACTTCCGGTAACTTTCCTAGTCACATTGATTGGGATAGACACCCTAACCCTTTCCCTAACCCTACTTACTCTAGTGATCTTTTGGTTCCTTCAGCGTGGCCAACATGCGAGCAAGCCTTTGATACTGCAATCATGTGTTATGGTAACTGCTTAACATCCGGCGTGTCCATACGCTTGCTTGCAGACTTTGTTATGTAAGAAGGTAGGTATATGAAAAACTAACAACGAATGTTACGTAATTCAATATCAATATTAATACTTAGGTACCTAAATCTGAAGTAGGTATCGGAAATAAAAGAAATTACCCCAATACACCAATATTTACGTAGATAAATCACTGTAAGTAATAATTAAGTTCATAGTAGTGATTTCATGTTCGTTCAGAACAAACAAACTTCTTACAATAAAACCTTGTTACACTTCTCTTCATAGTAGCAACTATGAAGAGAAGTGTAACTATACCTACCTACATATACTTATTTATAGTTTTAGTGACTGGAGAAGTCAAATAGTCAGTTCATTGCCAAGGCTGCGCCCTCGTTCATCATCCGCTACCAGGCCAAGGCTCTCAGTTCGATGACACATCAATTCGAATAGCCTTCTCATGCGTTGTATTGTTCATATTCCGCTTTGCCTACGAAAACTTCCTCAAACTCAGTGGTTATCGTATCGTAAAGTACCTAGGTATTATTGAAATGTTTTAAGTTGCTAAGGATACACTTGTTTAGGCTGTCTGGCTACCGATACGATACCCAATCTGTGAATTTTCTAAACAATAAGTACTTAATTAGGTATTAATGAATGATTTGGGTCGCAAATAAAAGACATTGATCGTATAGCTGTACCCGTAATTTCTCGCCGGCATTTTCATGCAAAAACTCTTTAGCGAGAAGCAGTTCATTATGACAATGCCGTCTCACGATAATTATAGATAGAGATACCTAAGAGTCTCTCGGTCAAAAAGGTTTGCCTTGAGACACATGAGTAGCCCACCACTGCAGCTGACACGGTTTACTCTCAGTGATAGTCGTATTTATGTGGTGAAATAAAATAAGTATTTTCTTTTTTTATGATGTTGGTATCTATTTATGCAACTATAGGTATCTAGATAATGTGGCCCCATTGATCTATGGAGCATCGTCGTGTACCTAATACCAAAGTTTTTTTTTGTTTTTTTTTTCTCTCTTAATTTTAGGAGTTTATTCGCTTAGCGAATATGTCACTCCGTAACTGACTCCACTTATTCGTCCTTATTACATACTAGCTGAGCTCGCGACTTCGTCCGCGTGGAATTTAACTTAACCGCTCCGTGTTCTTGTTTTTCTAAAATAAAAGCCTAAGTTACTCCTTATAACATCAGCTATCTGCCAGTGAAAGTCCCGTCAAAATCGGTCGAGCCGTTTCGGAGATTAGCCGGAACAAACATATAGACAGACGGACAGACAGACAGACAATTTTTTTTTAAATCGCGTTTTTGCTATAGGTGTCGTACCTATGTACTTTCATATCCATTTAGTGAAAAGGTGTTATTTTGATATTACAATCAGACACTCCAATTTTATTAATTTGTATAGATTTAGACACACACGCACACACAATAGGTAACACAGTAATAGGTGGGTACCACTTATCTTTTCTTGTGGGCAGCTTTGACCATATTGAGGATTGGTATCATCCCATCAGACAGAGGGTCTGACAGAATGATATCGCTCCCAATGCATTTTCTAAGTGCTGCTTATACTAAGGTACAACCATGATGACTAAGAATGACATATCCTTTGGTTCGTTTTCTAACCGTATCTCTCTAAGTACCTACTTACCTCCTTTCCACTTGACGACAGTTTTTTTTATCACCACTAATAAAAAAATAGCACGCACCGACTTTGAACGATAATCGACCTTGAGATTTGAATACTGCGTAGTTCGCACATCATAGTAACAGCTATCTAATATTCCGACCGACAAAAACACATTGTACCAGTTTCATTGGCGCTTATCTTCGATAAAACGTACAGCGGTATTCAATTAAGCTAGCAATCTATGTAGAACGGTGGAATTTTCGGGTTAATACAGGTTCGTCCACCTAGATTACGAAATATTTTATATTGTTTGCATCATTTTCATAATCTTCACGCGTCTGGATTGGTTTATTTACAAAAACACCAGAGGTTTGACATCGCGATTATCTTGAGATTGATAGATTGTGGATAACGCTGTCATATTAAGTAATTATGATTACTTCAAGTAGGTACACAATTGTATCATAGGCCTGGAGAGGAGAACCCAAGAAAATATCGGACCTAATGTCTTAACATATTTCTTAACTAGGAGGTATGTTATCTTACCAACCGGTAAAACCAATGGCTGTATAAAAATATAGTAGAAAAATGTTTAAAGATATTTGTAGAAAACTAGCTCTAGGCCGCAGTTTCGCTAGCGTAAATTATATTTTATGGATGTCGACAAGAGCGCCACTTAACGAGTCCAACTAACACTAGCCATCGATGAAGGACAAAAAAACCATAACAATCGGTTAAGCCGTTTAGGAGATGAATCACGAACGGATGAGTTTAGGAGATGAAATACGAAAAGACCAGAGAGGGGTTTAGACCTTCAGATACGAATACCGGTACTTATAGGATGCAATTGACCGCCTCTGGTCATTACCAGAGGCGGTCAATTGCAAATCACAGAAACGTTGCTCCCTTTACATGAAATCCTGTAACAGCGGATGCACAACTTGTTTCCACCCGGCTATCACTGATGTCTATTTATAGGGACCTTAACGACTCATATTTAAATCAAAAAGGGATAAGTAATCGCCCGAGCAGCCTTCCGACAATAACAATCATAAAACATTATGCACCGCCGTCTGACAGTTTTATAATACAGCCTCGTTTCAGGTTACATTAATATTTCAGCCTGAAAGATCTGGATAAACGTCAACGCGTCGTAACCTTGGCCTGTAACTTGGGTAAGTATTCACTTCACAATAACCTGCCTCCTGTGTAGTTAACTGATGACCCCTGTCTGTAGGTACTTCAACAGTTTATTCGTAAACTATTTTTTTAATAACAACTTCCTCTCAGACTTGAGATAGTTTTATTAATACCGGCTTAAACTAAACAAAACCTAGACGAATGGCCTGCCCAGTGCTCTCTCCCACGCTTCGTAGGGTCTAACCACCTAAATACCAACCAAATAGTGATCCCACAAATAATTTGGACGACCACTTGGCTCCCTTGGCAGTGGTTCGAGTGCAGGCCGCTCGGCTCACTGCAAATGGTGGTTGCAGGTTAGGGTAAATTTCGGAAATGGCCTTTTCGAAATTTGCCCTGGTCTGGGTGTCACTGGGACCGCCCCCAATCCATTGTACGGTACCCATAGTACAAGCGCTGCTTAGTTTGGGACCATACAGTTGGTGTGTCAGTCTGGCGATATTTATAATTTCCATGTCACTACAATAATACCAAGCATTGCGGGCGCAGCGTCACGTAGGCGAGCGTATTTACGTTCACCCACTCACCTACAAAGAAGGGGTTAGTAACCGGCCGTCCCGATATTTTCAGCCTTGCACACCGCCGCGGCATAATTAGCAATACGCTGTATCCATTCGTAGCGGAGAAGCATCAAAATAAGTGACAAAGTCTTGATTGAACACAAAACGGAAAAAACTGAAAAATTGTGATCTAAAAAACTAACAAAGTAACCGACTGACACTAGTCAAAAGGTCACAAAATAAAAGTTTTGGCGACCTTTTGGCGTAGTAGTTCCCGCGTAAGCAGCTCGATTTAATGCACCGAGGTTGTGGGTTTAATTCTGGTCAGGGCAAATTTCGAAAATGGCCTTTTCGTAATTTGCCCGACTGCCACTGGGATCACCCCGCCGAGCAGCGGTAAAACCTCGGACAGTAATAAAAACAAAAACGTCTATTAATCCAATTTTATTGTGTCGTACAATGAGGATATTGAATCATGTTTTTATATTAACTCCATGGATTACTGCATCGAGCACTTATAAATATTTTTCAGAAACTCCTACTATCATATTATAAATGCGAAAGTTTGTGAGTGTGGATGTATGTTTGTTACTCCTTCACGCAAAAACTACTGAACGGATTTGGATGAAATTTGGAATACAGATAGTTTATAACCGGGATTAACGCATAGGATACTTTTTATCTCGACAATCCCGCTTTTTTGCTAAGTTAAATACTACGCGGAAGAAGTCGGTGGGCACAGCTAGTATTTAATAAATATAAAGGTATTAAGCAATCAAAGCCAGTGCCCACTGTTTGCTAGGCTATTATGACGTTTCTTTTTGATGTTGCCATGTGTGTAATTCCCAAAGCGCCAATATTGCTCCAAACTCCAATATACTTATAACATACTAGCTGTGCCCGCGACTTCGTCCGAGTAGTATTTAACTTAACAAAAAATTCGGGATTATCGGGATAAAAACATCCTATGTGTTAATCCCGGTTATAAACTATCTGTGTTTCAAATTTCATCCAAATATTTTTAGTAGTTTTTGCCTGAAAGAGTAACAAACATCCACATTCACAAACTATCGCATTTATAATATTAGTAGGATTATTGCCTTATAAAATATACTAAAACGCTATTAAGAATGGTGAATTAAGCAATCATTGTAAAGGTTGTCTGTATTTATCAGTTGCTAAAACTTATAATTAAATATTTAACTTATGTAAATAAATTAAACATAAACAATATCAAATATACTAGTGCAGTCTTTTAAATTTTCATTTTAATAATACTATATTATGCTGATATATTTTAGATATGTTTACAATGGCATAGATAATTAATTATATCACTTATTCTAATATCAATTATCGTTTAAAATCGTGTAAATAATTTTAGGAATTAACGTTGAGATCTAAATTAGTATACGGGAATAATCTAAAATATTTAAATTATATAACTTATATACAGTTAATTTGCCACAGCATGAATTAATAATCTCCGTTATGTATGTATAATAAGGTGGGTAAATTAAAATCTAAAAATAATCTCAACATAATAATATCAAGATTTCAACGCATCAAGATATTTCAAACCTGACATATTACCTACTTTAAAACTTAAGAGACTAATAAAGAGTTTCGAATTAAGCATAGACAGCGGATTTTTGCGGAACTACTATTTGATAAGACTGTTGTCGTGAAACCATGACGAAAACAAATTCAATACAAGTACAAATATTGTTGTCTTGCTCATAAGTTACAACCATGACAAGGATGGATACTATTAGACGTGTTTAACAATCCTAGACTTTTGGTCGTTTTGGAGATACCAAACTATTTATTCAATACTCATACCCGGAAAGTAGGTCTGAAGTTGCCTGTGGAGCGGGTTGAAAGTAATACTTTTCAGCCCTAGGGAGAATTTCTTTCAACTGACAGCTGTCAAATTATTAAAACCAGGCCGGCCAATGGAAAAAAACTAAATAGGCGGCAATCCGATCTTCATTTGTTTTTTCGAGTATTGTAGGAGTTTTTTAGAGTAGTGTATTGTGCATAATTCCTTGGTCACTCGATTTTTCTTTAGCTAATTCCTGTTTTTATTTTTACTTTGTATTTGTAATGAAAACTTTACGTTTGTATTCGTAATGAAAAGCACAGTGTTTACCTCGGGTGAAAGACTTATTTTGTCCCTCGAACTATTGGCGCCCTCGCTTAGGCAAATTATAAAATAACATAATCACACTCTGTACACGTCCTACTTTCATACAAATAATCTCAATAGATATGTTTCGCGTTACCGTACGTCGCGCACGCGTCTTTGAAGTTACTGACGTTGAAGCTGGCGAAGTAATCGTCGTGAATGAACCTCACTATGTTCTCAATGGAACACAGGTACGTATCATACATTTTCATGTCGTCTATCGGATCCACCACTTTCATGACAACATTGTGCCTGGCCTTGCAAAAACTAAGTCTATTCGTCACATCTTGACCGTTGTACACGACGCGGAAGTAAAAGTCTTGCGCGATCGCTTTCCGTTTAGTGAACTTGAACTCGTCTCGCAAATCCTTCTTCCTGTACACCTCAAAAATCATCCTAGCCGCGTATTGTATGTTGTAATGCTGATAATTGTTCAAACCTAACGCCAGGATCAACGCTTGCAACGTCTTGTCGTGTCCGGAGTATACCACGAACTTTGGCTTATTTTCAGATATCATTCTAATCATATTCTGTACTATATTATGTATTAATCCGTATGCAACTAACAAACCGCGTCGCCTGTTGTGTATATTCTTGATCTCCTGCCTATAACTCCATTCTAAGTACGCAAATATTGACATTACGTGTTCCTTTTTGATGCAGAAATCTTCCGTGTTCTCTGGGGTCGGTTCCTTGTAGTCTTCATCGAAGTCTGTGTCCATTCTTGCGTCGTTTGGAAAGTTGAAGTCGGCGTCTAAGTTCTTTTTGACTATAACAACGTCTTCGTAGCCGTCAGCATTGTCTAGATATCTCTGTTGGTAGTACAAAAGCTTCTCTCTCTCCATTTGGGCGTCGAAATCCAACGGCGGCTTCTGTTTGCTGTCGTAATACTTGCCGATGATATCTCTCGCTTTTCTGCCGATTTCGTTGTTGAAATCGAGTTGATTGTTGATGTAATCCAGTTCCATGTTTAGTGTGTCGATGTCGACGTCGAGAATTTTGCGAGAAGGGACAGTGTCTTTTCTAAATTTGCGGGGTTTTTTTATTGCGGGTTTTGGCTCGGTTTTCGGGTTTGCAGTGCAGGGGAGGGGCGCGTCGTGGCACATGTAGGCGAGTAGCGCATCTCGCACCACGTCTGCATCGGTCCGCTCTTGAGATTCGAATAACACTTTAGATAGTCGGTTCACTAGTTCCTTTATGGCCGGGTGGGATTCGAGGCGATTCTTCGCTTGCGTGTTTATTTTTCTAGAAGAATATTGAGAAGGAATTAGTTTCGTCGCGTTATAAGTTCTAAGACGATCACTAACGTCCGAAATTAATAATAGTCCAACGTTTGCTATCAAGGAGTGATATTAAAATTCGTTTTAATAGTGAAGCTTGCGTTCGTATTGGCAGGCGGGTAGGTAATCCAAGATAAATAAATTAATATTGCCAGACGAACACACCAACTGTATAGTCCCAAACTAAGCAACGCTTGTACTATGGCTACCGTACAATGGACTGGGGGCGATCCCAGTGACACCAAGACCTGGGCAAATTACGAAAGGCTGTTTCCGAAATGTGCCCCAGGCGGCGGGAATCGAACCCACAACCACCATGTGCAGTGAGCCTACGCTCGAACCACTAATCTAGAGCATCTGTGTACCAAATTTCATTTGAAATCGGTTCATTCTTTTTGGCGTGAAAGCGCGACAGACAGACACAGTTACTTTCGCATTTATAATATTAACTAGCTAAGCCCGCGACTTCGTCCGCGTGGAATTTTGATCCTTTCTTAGGGGATGTCTACGTCATAGTAGCTTTATGCATGCAAAGTCTCAGACCGATCGGTTTAAAATTAACAGTTTCATACAAACTTTCATCCCCTATTTTATCCCCTTGGGGGTAGAATTAATCAAAATCCTTTCTGAGCGGATACCTTCGTCATAACATCTGCCTGCATGCCAAATTTCAGCCCGATCCGTCCAGTGGTTGGGCCTGTGCGTTGATAGATCACTATGTCAGTCAGTCAGTCAGTCACCTTTGAGTTAAATATATATAGATAAGGATTGAACGGATGGCATAACACCATGCGAAGCTATCATAGTGTTGCACCGACTTGTTGAGCGCGTGGTGCGCGTGGCAGGCGCAGTCGCGGAAGCAGAAGGCGACGCTGTGCGACTCGCGCGCGGCGGCGGCGCGCGCGGCCGCGGCGGCCGGGCCCGCGCCGCGCCACAGCGCCACCAGCGACTGGAACGTGCGCCGGTAGCGCGTGCTGTACGACACCGCCTCGCCTGCCAACACGACGAGCCACATTACACCTTATTCACATACATACATCTATATTGACGACCGCTTGGCGCAGTGGTTCGAGCGTAGGCCGCTCGGCTCCCTGCAAATAGTGGTTGCGGGTAAATTTCGGAAATGGCCTTTTCGTAGTTTGCCCAGGCCTGGGTCTCACTGGGATCGCCCCCAGTCCATTGTATGGTATCCATAGTACAAGCGTTGCTCAGTTTGGGACCATATAGTTGGTGTGTCAGTCTGGCGATATTTGTTTATTTATTTATATACGACTAGCTGTGCCCCGCGACTCCGTCCGCGTGGAATGCGCTTTTCTGTTGAAATTTTTCCTGAATTATCTTTGCTATAAACCTCACGGAGCCCGAGACCTTTCCAACGAATGCAAAACCGTGGAAATCGGTTCGTGCGTTCTGAAGTTATAGCGTCAGGAAGGAAAACCCGACTTATTTTTATATAGTAGACTAGCGGCCCCTAGCAGGCTATTAAACGGACCTTGTGGAAACCAGGGACAATTTCCATTATTATTGGAATCAAGTACTCGTATAATCAGCTCCGCTTTGCACCTTAGGGAAGTGGATTTTTTTCTTCCATCTCCTCCTATTATTTCTTTCGATGAATTCGTGTGGGATCCATGACAATTTAACTTTTCACCGGGACTCGTCGAGGGTCAAACCTCGACGTCATTATTGGTCACCATTGTCGATGCTGGTTTACAGGAGTTACAGTGGTGGGAGTGTGGCGGGACCAGACACGGTAGCACAAGTTCCCCCCTCCCCGTGCCACTCTCCTATACATAGCAACCAATGCCTATGGTATCGCAAGAATCTATCGTCTACGATAATACCATGCAACTTGTGCGCTTGTTTGCCGACTTTGTTATACATATAAATAAAAATGTGTGGAGTTTTTATAACCCTTAAAAAATATATTGTCATATTATATTTATTACACATAAAAAATTTGTTACCCGTGTCCTTTTTCCCTTGCGGTTCTACGACATCCAGATCCAATTTCTGTCCATAAGCTTCTCTTAAAATATTACCTACAAATAAAAATTCCATTTTGGTTTGTGTAATTCTATTGGTACTCAAACTAAACATGACTAAATCAAGTATATTAAAGGACCGCTTGGCGCAGAGGTTCGAGAGTAGGCCGCTCGGCTTACTGCACATGGTGGTTGCGGGTTGGATTCCCACCGGGGCAAATTTCGGAAATGGCCTTTTCGTTAATTGCCCAGGTCTGGGTTTCACTGGGATCGCCCCCAGTCCATTGTACGGTACCCATAGTACAAGCGTTGCTTAGTTTGGGATCATACAGTTGGCGATATTTATTATTAAAATTACTATCTATACTGGCTGTGGCCGCGATTTCGTCCGCGTGAAATAGTGTTACACCGTTGAGGGTATTACTTGTACAAACTATGAATGTCATATTTATTTATATCGAATCAAGCCTAAAAAAATATTTTTAAGCTAAAAATGACGATACTTCCGTACCACTTTTCACCCCTTGTACACTGGTGCAGGTCCAAGTTCAGTAGTTTTGGCGTGAAAGCGCGACAGACAGACAGACAAGGTTACTTTCGCATTTATAATATTAGTGAAGACTAGCTGTGCCCGCGACTTCGTCTGCGTGGAATTCAACTTAAAATTTTTAAATCGCGGTTTCGTTATAAGTTACGTATTTACTTTCATATGCATTTAGTGAATAGGTGTTATTTTGATATTACAAACGGACAGTCCATTTATATTTATTTGTATAGATTGAAGATTTGATTATGTATGTAATATAAACTTACCCACAGTGATCATCTGCAGCACGCCGCGCGGCGTGAGCTGCCCGAGCGCGCAGCGCGTGCCCGCGGAGCGCGCCGGCAGCGACGGGAAGTTGTGGAAGGGACCCGGCACCGACACCCACCACGCGCGCCCCGCCGAGCTGCCGTTCAACACAAACTCCTCGTAACTGGGGGATAAGGTACAATTTTCTACAATCACCCAATATAATACAAACACAGAGTCCTTATCAGATCAGAGAATGGATTTAATTGTATAAGGTAGTAAGGGAATTGAGGAACTTCCCGGCAGAACATGGATGGCTGGAATGACCGGCCCACCCTCCAAAACAGGCTCAACTGACGTTGATTTGTGGACACCGTCCGCAGAAGAAGAAGTAATCTCTATAAGGTTTTATCCATACTACTTATAAAATATACTTGAGATTGTGACTTGAAGAAATCAATAACTTATCTGACCCAGACTCCAGGATCAGGAAGTGAAGCAAACCTATTTATAGAAAGGTCAAAGAGACAGTAATTGTGAATAGAGAAAATATTTTATACTTAATACATAATACAGGTTGAAACAGAAAGGGTATACTTTTTTTCAAAACTTAACTTTGTAATTCTAAAACTATCAACTTGAAAAAAACAAAAGGTGTTATAGGGACACAGCTGTTAACAGATTTCATAAGTCTATGAAACCTTTAGTACTTCAACAGTCCCACAAAGCCAGTAGTTTTAGATTTACAAAGTAAAATTGCAAAAAACAATACCCTTTCTGTTTCACCAAGTATACTTAAGTACTCGGGAAGGAGGTGCCACAAGCCTGAACAATCAGTTATAGACATTCTTGCTTTTTATTTCAGACGTAAGAAATACATGCATATACCTCTTAAGTAGTGGGGACACAGGCACTTCATCGCAGGGCAGCTTGTCGCCATTCTTCAGGTGTGTCAGAGGCCCGCGGTCTCCATGTCTCGTCACCACTAGAACACCCTGCAGCAGCCATGTATCACTATCCACAACTCCTGAAAACCATAAGAAATTATAATAAATTATTCTATCTGTCCCAAATTTGCACTACAAAACATTTACACTAATTTATAATGTTGCCTCAATTTTGTGCTGTCAAAAAATTTAGACACAATATAAATCTTTGTTAATCTTTAAAAAAAAAAAAAACTATCATGTTATGCCAGTACATATTGACCAGATCAGATACTCTGAAACATACCTTCTGAACCCCTAATGATGCTGTCAGGTGGATTGCAAGCTCTCAAATAGAGCCTTCTGAACTTTGAATCACTCTTTGATATGTATTCATTTTGTACAAGCTTCTTGATGGCTGTGGTATCCTCACTAACCGACATGTACTTGTACATCACTACAAATAAAAAAAGTTGGGTAAAAATTCATGAATCTTGTTTTAATAGCATACCACAATTATAATGTTTCTACCTACTAATAATTATTAGTGGGTAGAAACATGCATAGATTTTCATGAACAGCCAAAAAGCAGATTAAAATCCTACTTTATTAAAATATAACATCTAATTTACCTGTTACTAAAAAGAAAATCCAGACACTCATTCCAAGATAACAATAAAAGGCTCTGTGATGAAAGGAGAACTTCATCATTTCTGTTATGATTTTACTCTTATTTGCGAAGATTGTCGACATCTTTTAATTATTATAGATATATTTTATATGCAATAATGTTCATTTATCTTTAAATACATTTTAGTTGTTTGCAACGACTTGTACATTATTTATTTTCAGTCGAACAATTTTTATTGACACCTACTTGAAACAAGAAAATTTAAATTACTGCAAGAGAATCAAGAACAAATTATTTTAAGTTCAACACTGCTGGATTTATCTATATATAAATAATACAAATGTCCACAAAAAACTATAACAACAATCAATAAAGTTAGGAATTTGACCACAGATTAGAGATATGTAAATTTGACCACAGAATTACAGAGAAAATAAAAACTAAGTTAGACTGTCATTGCCAAATGTCATTATAATTTATATATATTTTTTTTTATATATGGCTCTGCCCTTTTGGACAATTCTGCCAATGTCAAGTGAGGTCAATACACGGTATGCACCTGAGAGTTTGGCCAGTGTGAAGTGAAATAAAAATCAAAATAACGAATTCATGTTGAAAAATCACCACACACAACAAACACATATTATCGTAATAATATTTTTGCTGAGACAGGGCGCTATGGCGCTCATTAGGGGAGGCCTATGTCCAGCAGTGGACAAGCATAGGCTGATGATGATGATGATGATGAATCTTTTTGCAGGTATGATGCCTCCATTTTAGTTTTCCAAAGTAGACGGTCCTCTTTTTTATTTGTATTGTTAAATATTGTGCATATTGTATAACTGTATGCTAGACCCTGGGGAAATATATAATCTTCTTGGTATAAGTATATCGATATTTACTTTTGAAACATCTATGTCACTGAATCGCGTACTTTTTCAATTTGGAAAATTTATTTACCTATGTAGCTTGATTCTAACAGGGCGGACACATACCAGTACAATATTATCATATTATAATTTCCGAATTGTCCTGACTGCAGAGTTAATCATTGATACCTTATTGGACGGGGTACTTCGAAGCTCGGAATATATTTTTGAGACAATATGCTCATTCCAATTGTATATACATTCTTTGGCACTAACCATAAACATAATCCAAAATCTAGGTCTGTCTGTGGTACCTACTGACTGACCAAGAATTTGATATACATATAACACGATATTTTAATTTTGTGTATCACCTTCTTGACTATTAGGCACAGCACACACCGCTGCTGGAGGCGCGGGGCAATTGAAGAGAACAATTGAATATAAACCTTAACTACCTTGACATACGGTATGTATAAGCAGTCGCGCGTATGCTCTCTCTTGTAGTAGCTTGAGGGCGCTCCGAGCAGCGCGTGCGAATTTATTCAAGCGACCTTATGGCAAGGAAGTTAAGTTTTATATTAAATTGTTGTTTTGCTCACCCCGCGCCTCCAGCGGTGTGCGCTGCGCCTTATGGACGGACGTCAGTTCCGACACCGTTCTGTCATCATCTGGCCGTCAAGTCAGGACTTGTACGAACTTGTTGTCAAAGAAAGGGAAAACTTGTTTACATCGGAAAAGGCTGCGGTATTTAGTATTTACTCTGTGATTTGTTTGTAGTGTTAACCAAAAAACCCAAAAAACTTTAATGAAATACAAATCAGTGAAGTTGGAGTTACTGTTTTCATTGATATTGCCTTAGGGTACAGTTAGCTGTGTTTAATATAAGTACCTATTGTATAAACCGGCGAAAATGCCTCCGAAAAGGATTCAAGGTACGATTATTGTTTTGGACGTCGGACGAAATGCTTGCACCCCAAACGAGAAACAGGAGAAGAGTTTCTTTGAGAACGCCAAAGAATGCACGTCGCGGATAATAGAGCGTAAAATAATGAGTCAGGGTAGCAACCTGGTGGGCATCATACTGCTGGGATCGAAGAACACGAAGAATAACATAGCTGACCAGCACGACGGTGCATTCCGGCACATTGCAGTGCATGCCGAACTTCAGGAGCCTACTTGGCAAATAATCAGGCAGCTACCTGAATCTGTATGTACCTATACTTATCAAGTTGTTACTTTTCCATACTTGTCGTATTTAAGAGTAATTTTGGGATGTAATTTAAATGTATTTGTCATTCAAAATGATTAAAGATGTTATACTTATTACACTTTATAGGACAGTTAAGGAAAAAAAACACTATCAAATGCTTGGTGTTTACCTTTTCACACAAAGCTTTTGCCTTAATATCACCAGTTTTCTACTCATATGTTATATAGGTGGGTATTAAGTTAAATTGGTAGGTAAGTCAATGACTTAGTAAAATTTAATAAAATATTCTGCTTATTATAGTGTATTGAAGTCTCCCATTGCTAAGTAAATAGTACTCACTACTAATACTATTTGGTGTGACCCCACTGCATGCAAATTCCACATATTTTCAAAGCAAGGAATGAAATGTTGATTACATTTAAATATCGAATGCTTTGTTGCTGAAGAATTTTGTAGTTTAGTAGTACCTATTTCACTTGATTGTTTTGTTTAATACATGATGATACAATACAATTTATACATTGCAGGGTTCAACCAGTCAAGGTGACTGGGGAGATGGCCTGTTGGTTGCAGCAGATTACTTCAGGAATGTATTCAGTGGTGTCAAGTTGTCTGAAAAGAAGATAATCCTTATGACTAATTTCCACAAAAAAACTTCTCTAGATGCCAGTCGCATTGAACAGGTATGTTATATTATATAATACATTATTTTGCATTGTGTTGAGTTTTATCTTCAGTATCCTGGGCAATTTTTTATATTTCCAATAATTTTAGAGTCACCCATGTTTCAGATTATTGAAGGATTAAAAAATGATAATGTAGAAGTTGATGTCATAGGACCAGACATTGACTCTGAAGAGAAGAATGAACAGTTTAAGTTGGCGAGAATGTTGGTCAAAGCTACCAATGGTGTGACAGCTACCTTCGAGTACACCATGAGTTACCTTCTGTTTCATAAGAAGAAAGATGTCAATCCAGCCCTTTGGAATGTTGACTTGAGTATTGGTCCAAGTGTGAAAATACCAGTTTCCTCATTTGTCCGAATCAAGGATGAGCCTGCTGTTAAAAATTGGTGCAAAGCGGTCAAAGACCCCATAACATCCACATCTAGTACCACAGAAGCCATCATTATGAAAAAAGCATTTGTAAATCCTGAAAACCAACAAGTTGTGGATAGTGCTGATAAAGTCCCTGGTCACAATTATGGTCACAAAATCATACCATTTTCAGCATGTGATAAGAAACTGCTCTATGAGGCTGGTGAGAAATGTTTATCTGTATATGGTTTCACAGATGCAAAAAATATTAGTTTGCAGGCTTTTGATCCTGATGGACTCTTATATGTCTCTGGTAGAAAAGAGGACAAGAAGGCACAGCTTGCCATTCGGTGTCTTGTAGAATGTCTTCATGAGTTGAATCTGATTGCTATTGTGAGGAAAGTTCACAACACACATAATGCACCAAAAATGTTTGCATTGATGCCTGTAATTGATTCAGATAATGATTTTGTTGGCTTATCAATGGCTATTATATGCTTTAAAAATGACATAAAACAGATGTCATTCCCATCAACAAAATTAAAAAAATATGAATGTTCAAATGATCAAGTTAATGCGTGGAAAGAACTTATTGCAGCAATGGATTTGACGAAAGCCTATGACACATTTGATGATGCAGAAGCCTTTCCTATAGCTGAAACTGTCAGTCCTTCTGTTCAATACATACTTGATTGCATAGCATACCGAGCATTGAACCCAGGAAAGCCATTGCCAGAACCAAGGGATGAAATTATGAGTCTGTTCAGAATGCCACCCTTAATAGAAAAGCGATCCAAAGAACCATTGGAAAAGTTGAAAAAACTGTTTGTTTTGAACAAAGTTGAAGTGAAAACAAAGAAAATTAAAAGTATCCAAATGGATGTTGACAATGACAATCTGCCTTCAGATGTAAAAGGAGATATTCCATTAGACAGTGTTACAAATACAGCCAATATGCCAAAGATTCAGCTACCTGTACTCACATCCTCAGATGATATAAAAAATATTGGCACAGTTAATCCCGTTGGTGATTTCAAAGCACTGATGGATAAAAACAAAGCTTTGGTGGATCTAACTCCTGAAATGATTAAAGCAATTGAGAGTCTAATATATTCCAACTTAGATGGTGACTACTCAAAAGCATTAGATGCTATGTTACATTTGAGGACTGAGCACCTGAAAGCAGATCCAACTGGTTATAATAATTGGGTTCCTAAGTTAAAGTTAGAACTGAATGCACGCAAAAACAGTGAAGTCTTAAACTTAATTAAAGACAAGGGTGCTGATGTGATATTAAATGAAGAAAATGCTCTGAGTACTTTCAAAAATACACATAGCCATGAAGATAGTCAGCTGTATGAGAATGATACATTACCAAATTCAACTGAACTTACAATAAGATCAGAAATCAATGACATCTTTGATGAAATGTAAACATTAATCTTCAAACGAATTGTTTTTGTTATAAAGATTGTTTCTGAAACTGGTTATTGTTGAGTATACTTAATCAATAACTTTATTAAGTTTATAAGAATTACTAAAAATTATATTTTTGTATTGTATCCATAAAATGTTATGCTAAACTGTGTTTCTTTTCTTGAACCCTTTGACTTAAATAATACAAATCATGGGACTGAATATTTAATAATTCTTCAATAAAATCTAAATTCAAATTTGCACGCAGTAAATTCATGTAACTTTTTTCTTACGGAATATAATGTTTATTTAGCTGTTCCATCGAGTGATCATTGTACACCAGTTTGACTTATTTTATTTTGTGACTGAAGTAGCTCTAGGAATTCCTGGAGTGATAAGTCTTCCTGGCAGTCGGTGTCCAAGTCGTGTTCCAGTTGTGCCTCCAGAGAGTTGGCATCCGGACTGAGGACGATGTTTTCATCCAACACGACGTGATTGAGTCGCGATTTCAAACTCTGGAGGATCTCCTCCAATTCCAAACACTTGTTTCTAATGGATGTACCGAGATCGGACGCGGGGTCAATGTCGTCAATCGTGGCAGTTTCCGAGAAGGAGTTGGCGGGAGTCCGCGTCCGCGGGGGCTGTATCATGCTGAACAGATTGTCCGGTATCCCGTTGCCATTCCTCGCCATATCAGGGGACCGCGACTCTGTGAATTCTGCGAGTATTTCGTCAATAATATCTTCGGCGTTCTGCCGCGGATCCACCACGTCCTCGGGCGTATCGGCCCCACTTTCACTGCTTATCATTTTGTTGTTCGAGTCCAATTTCATGATTAAGCTTTACTCTTCCGAAATATCGATTCGTTATCAAAATAAATAATAAACTGAAGGAAGACAAGTTAACGAGTCAGATGATTGATAATTTTAGTGTTGCTATCTAGAAAAATAAAAATCTACCGAAAGTTAAACTACTGTACAAAATTAAATGAAATAGGTCCCTAAAATAGCTACAAACAAAGATAAAATGAATTATAAACTGTTACAGAAGCGACGTTGTGGAAAATATAAATCAAGGTACGCTTCCTTTCGTAGTTTCTTAACAATTTCTTCGCTCTTCATAATCTTGACGGCAGCTTTGCAACTGTGATGCGCATGTGCGAAGAAACAATCTCTTACCGACTGCGTACAAAAAAAACAATGTAAATAACTAATTGTACCTACATTTTCAAGGCTTGTAACTATTTATCTGAAGAATATATAAATTAACTACAAAAGTTATCTGCAAAGATAACATTACCTTGAATTCAGCAAGTTTCGCGCCTTGGAATTTGGCCAGACAATGTTTAAATAATCTTGTGTAATGTTTTCTGCAGAGGAATATTCTGTTTTCAAACTGCCAATAATCGCCTTGAGCTGAACACGAGCAGCCACAAGCTCCACAAGCGTCCAAATTGTACGGCACGCATTTAATCTAGAGATAATAAGAGTTCAAATTATTTTGTGACACGCCAAAAAACTGTAGGTAACAATAATTTCCCAACCTGAACGGCGCATCGTAGGGCCTTTTTGCTGGAGAAGCAGTAGGCAAAGTTTATCTCTCTCTTCTTATACTCGGGACAATAGTCGCAGGGTCTACAAATATTTAATAATAATACATTAAATAAAAATCGAGAAATTGAGAAGTGTTTGTAACAGCCATTTGTAGATGGAGGTAAAAGCAAAGAGTTCGTCGGCTATTAATATTTTTATTTTTAGCCCTTTTGACGTCCCACTCCTAGGCACGGGCCTCCCCCCCTCAACACGAGGGGGATTGAGGCCATAATCCACTACGCTGGCCCAGTGCGGGTTTGCGGATTTCACATGTCTTTCGAAAATTGGTTAGATCTTCTAAGACATGCAGGTTTCCTCACGATCTTTTCCTTCACCGTAAGCTAGTGATAATCTTATAGACATTAGGATTCGCAAATAGATTTCGAAAAATCCAGAGTTGCGAGCCAGGGTTTGAACCCAATACCTGGTGCCCGCAAGGCGCGTGTTTTAACCAATCGGCTATCACAGCGGCTATTAATAATAATATAATATAAAAAATATAGATATCAAGGCGGCTAATTGACCATCCATAGCACTTGACCCAAAGTATAACCAAGGTTTACTGAAAAAGGTACTGAGGCAGTCTTCTAATAGCGCCCAGAAAGATGGTCTAAGCATAGCGCCTCACTCACTCACACCAAGGGTTATGTAGGTTTTTATGAAGATCATAGTCTCAACAGGCAACCCAGATCTTGGACAACTTAAGCTTAAGCCCATGAATCTATCAACACATATCTGTCATCTTACGCTGGATATGCGGTGGTAGAGAATATTCCCTTTCTTTTGGAAGTGGCGTTGAATGGTGCACAGTTTTGTTTCAAAGGTTTCTTTGGTGGTAGCTCTTGCGGTGGAGGCTGATACTCATGCTTGACCACCCAACGCGGATTTCTTGGACCGATGCCGAACTTGCTGTATTTCTGAAAATGGTATTCTGCGTGAGCTTTTTTTCTAAGTCCAAATAATGAAATTATTGAAATTGCCAGTCAGTTCAGATGACTGCAGCAGATTTGGCTACGAACTCTATGCGTTAGATCGTAAAATGCGTCTCGATCATCGTTGTAGGTGCCTGGTCCCAAGTTTTCCCTCGTTTCTCCAGCATTTCGCCTCATAAAAGGACTCAAGGCTGGCCCTTTAGTTGGCAACGTTTCTCGTTCTAGTGATGTTCCGAAGCATATGCGCGGTAGAGCTTTCTTTGTCACAACATACTCGAAATCTGGCGAAAAAATATTATAATAGATATTATGACTTTATTGGCAATCCCAATC
Source organism: Notodonta ziczac (assembly GCA_918843915.1). Taxonomy (NCBI): domain Eukaryota; kingdom Metazoa; phylum Arthropoda; class Insecta; order Lepidoptera; family Notodontidae; genus Notodonta; species Notodonta ziczac. The sequence goes on from OU974053.1 coordinate 2,436,104, forward strand.
CACCTCGTCTGGTGATACCTATTAAAAATTAATAATCAAAACTCCATAATAAAATACTTAAAGGCCAGACACAGAAGGATCCAAAGCCTTTTAAAGTTAGTTACATTTTACACTTTGTTAGATGTCTGCCGATGTGGTATTGCCAGACTTAAAAAAATTCCCACGTTTAGCGGTTTTTTCCTCTAAGGATACACAAAACTTTACTAGTATTGTAAGTACGTAGGTATTTGAAGTATTTATCCAGCAAGCAGACGTTGCTGGTTGACTAGGTACTATCCTCCGCCGTTGATATAAATGATATTCGTTTAACTCAACCCGATTATAGAACTGACATTAAAAGTCTGCGGCCCGGGCGTTACTGAATGCTTCAACAATCTTAATGGAATATGAGATGCTCTCTTCACAAACAATAGGAATTATGCAATCTTTTTGGTTAAATTTACCGCCATGAAAGGCTTCGTGCATGTTGTTTGGTGCCAGATACCGACGCGCGTACGGCCGCTGCATGTTTGCTTACTAACTGACTGGTCTCCCAGAGCGTTCGTGATTGTCGGGACAATAAAAAAATATGACGAATCCGACTATATTACGTTTTATTAGGGCGCACGCTTAGTGCCTTTAGTGAGAGTACGCTTCGGGAGAAATACAGGACATTGCGTTAACTTAGGCATTGTGAATAACATTTCCAACTTCGATATCTGCAGCGTGATAAGATGCCGCTGGTACTTTGGAAGATTTTTCAGTCTAGCCGTTAAAATACTAGACCGGCCGGTCATTAGGTACAGCTAGTGGATGTTTCTCTCAGTTAACTTGCGTTGTCATCGATCATCGTCATTTTGAGTTTGATGGATTGATCAACTTTGAAAATCAACATCCTGTGGCGATGTTTCGGTTCTATGAGGGATCAAAGGTACTTACACTAGAATAACGTTTCGTAACTACCTAATTCTTGCAGAGAATCCTACCTAGCCTCACAAATTATGGTCACCATAGCAAATCGGTTATCAGGACGATATGACACGATCATTTGTTTATGACATGAAACCGAAGGACACGAAAAAATACAGTGCCGGCTAGGGAGGCCCGAAAGAAGCGAAGCTTTATAGTACCTATAAAGCGTAGGAACTAAGCGTTAAAAACAGCACCAGTGTCAGTACCGTTCTACTGACGCTTATCACGGATAGATTGGCCGCGCGGCGAGCGCCCAGAACGTCCGGTTTTTATAGGTACCTATGTACTGTGCATTTCAATTTCATTATTTTAATACAATTCCATTAATCTTCTAATTTCAAATAACTTAACAACGTAAATAATAATGCGACACTCAATCGATCGCTTAGCACTCGATCGATGGATCGATCGGCACTCGAATGATGGATCAATCCATCGATCCATTGGGTGTCGATCGATTTTCAATCGAGTTTCAAAAGATCAATCCATCGAGTGGCCATCGATCTTCAATCGAGTTTCAAAAGATCCATCGATCGAGTGTCGTTTAATCCATTGGGTGTTGATCGATCCATCGGTCGTATGTCGATCAATCCATAGATCGAGTTTCGATCGATCAATCCATTGGGTGTCGATTAAGTGTCTCGATCGAATGGCAATTGATTGGGTGTTGATCGAGTGTCGATCGATCCATCGGTCGAGTGTCGATCGATCATCGATTGAGTGACAATCGATCGAGTGTCGATTGATTATTAATTGAGTGTCAATCGATCCATCGGTCGAGTGTCCATCGATCAATCCATTGGGTATCGATCGAGTGTCGATTGTGTGTCGATCGATTATTGATCGAGTGGCAATCGATCAATCGATGGAGGGTCGATCGATCCATTTGAATGTGGATGGATCATCGATCTATGGCAATCACTTTAATGTCCTTGCTTGCAGCGCAGTGGCTTTGTGGAGCGGTTCACCCTCTTCCCTCTATTATGGTTGAGGAGAGTGATGCCGCTTTTCAATTCATGCTCGTGCGCGGGCGCTGCTTGCGGGGATTGGTCCACTGACTTTCGTCTTAACAACATTGTCGTTAAATACTATGCATTTACTTATCATGGAAGGCATCACACCAAAGCAATTATCTGATTATCCACCTCTGTTTTATTAATTATTATTTTGGTTCGTAAACATTTAATTTGATGTAAGTATAAGTAGGTATGCCCACACTAAACTAGCTTTCTCATTTTATTTACATACCTAAATCTGAGTGAGATTTGATTATTATTTACTATTAGTTATTTAGTGATAATGGTGTTGCCTGCTCATATTATTATTTTATGCTGTTCCTGAGAATGTACACCATCTTTAATTCATTGAAAAGAGTAACCATTGAGTTTCTTGCCGGATCTTTTCAGTGGAAGCAGCATTCCGAACCGGTGGTAGATTCTAACTATTCATAAATGCTTTGTTGGCTTACGTGAATAAAACCAATTTTGATTTTGAGTTCAATCAATCGATCGAGGGTCGATCGGTTATTGGTCGACTGTCGATCGATCATCGATCGAGTGTCGATTGATCATCGAACGAGTGTGCAACGATCAATTTGGTGTCGAATGACACTTTGATCGATCGAGTGTTGATCGATCCATCGATCGAGTGTCGACCGAAGGTTGATCTTTGAAGAAATTGTCAATCGATGTCGACTAGCTCATTCTACTATCGAACAATAGATCTATCAACACAAGACTCTATCGATTTGGCCGCGGGCCGCGGCTTTGTAATAAAAAAAAACATAGTATATGTACCTACCTACCTATATTACAATTGTCTTAATGATGTATCATCATGATTTGTATCTGTCTAGTCCTGGACACAGCACTCTTTCAAGGGTTCCCCAGCCAGACTCGAGAGGGGACTCCCCTTTGATAAGAGGGACTCCTCCAGCCCACTGATCTTCGATTCTGTGTTTGGCTACAACTTCCAATTGTATGCCTAGTTATACAACCAAGCGCAGTTAACGGAAAGTTATCGATATCGAAAAATTTACATAATTCTCCCAGACTGGGACTTAGTAAATAGGTAACTTTATTTAGTAGGCGCGGCGCGGCGGTAGTTACAAGTTAGCAAATTAACTTAACACACCGCGGATTGCGCGCAAGCTAAAGTGAGTTTCCTGTAGGTACGCGAGTTGTGTGGCAAAAAGTGCAACGATGATTTCACGCTGGCGGTAAAAAGACAGTTACCTAAAGTAATATCCCAAGTCATCTCGTGGGTGGCTCAAAGAAATACATAGAAGTTGATTCTGTACCAGTTCCCTGAAAACAAAACAAAAATTTGATCTATATTATATGGGAAACCGCCAGATGTTACAACAATCACGCTTAATAATACAGTTTCGAAAAAGATTGACGTTAACCTCCTACGTTGACGACGATAAGATTGTTTTGTGCAAAAGAGCACGCGATGTTAAATTGTGGTTTGGACAAAGGTTGAAAAACGTCCAAATCGATGACTATTTATTTAAACACCCATCTATACATATTAAGGTAGTTGGACTGCTGTGCTAGTCCCCAGTTTTAACCTAATCATGCTTGGAAGCTTGAAAGAATATTCAAGACTAGAATAAAGCCAGAGTAACACACCAACTGTAATCTCAAAATAATAAGCAACGCTTGTACTATGCCTACCGTACAATTGTCTCAGATGATCCCAATCACACCCAACAGGGCACGAAGAGGCCATTTCTGAAATATGCCTCGGCGGGGAGCGAACCGGTAGTGTTCATTTAATTAATTATGTATTAGTAGGTATAGGTACGATTTTACCAACTTACTGTTAAAGACCTAATTGTAAAAATGCATAAAGCAAACTGTATGAGATCCAAATCAAAACCAATTCCAATTAAAGTTTATCACAAAGTCCAAATATTTTGAAATGACATATTTTGTTGTCAACAAACATTAACTACGTGTTGTCAAATAAAAGAGAACTTCCTAAGAATTTCCCGTTGAATAAAAAAGGAGGCTAGGTAAACTCCTTATTTCTCGATATAAACCTAATCAGTATCTAACCCTTTTACGTCCGTGCTTGTTCCTTTCTATTTTGAATATGACGCCAAATTCCTAGCTAGGGAAGGGCATGAAATGAAGTAATGAACCCACTGTCAATATGCAAGATTCCTGCAGAGGCAATATGGCATGTAACCACAGAGAACTAGACAACAGCTAGACCCACAGACTTGAAAATACTTGCGGCTAGACCACCGAACTAGACAAAAAAATTCTTCTCTATTTTTTTATATACTTTAATGGCATCTTTCCATAAAAAATATGGCAGCTGGTACAATGATTGACATACGAAAAATAATGTCATCTTGACATTACGTAAAACGATTCACGTCTGTCATACTCAAAGTAATCTAAGGATGTCGGAAGTGAAAAAATATCTTTATATCAATATTTATTAAAATATCAATAACGTCATATATATATCGAAGAAAAAATATCGATAACGGTAAATTTTAAAAGATTTTCCGTTATTGAAATAATAGTGTATTTAGCTCAATATTTAGCACAAATAGATTTTTTTCCAAAATGCACTACAGAGACTACTACTGCTGGACGAGGACATGTTTCATGTCGTGAAACACGAATTCCGAATTAGAAAAATAAGTAAACAATTCACGATATTAAGGTTATTTAAATACCGTGATCATTCGTGAACACAATACATACAACAAAATAACTCACAAGTAAGTGACGTGACGGTTGATGACTGATAGACGGCTGCACACACACATACACGCAATGCAAACATTCTAGTCATCCAACACAATGTACGTTAGCTTAGAAAAAATGGCGGAAAATAGCTTACATTTCTATGTGTACACATATGAGATAGTATTAGTCATCACAAATACTAATGTTAAGACGATAGATTTGTAAGGTATTAATAGTCAAAATTTCATCCAGATGCCATGAACAAATTAGTCGGTTCCCAATACAGTTACTTCTTTTTCCGTTCTTCTTATTCTTACGGTTTTGGATTCTGTGACTTTAAAATAATATATCGTTTTTGATACAATTTCAAATTTCGATATTTTGTATCGATATATTAATATATCGGCTTAAATATCGATACTTTTTCAATGCCTAAAATAATCAACTGACAACTCGTCTCACTCTTTTTCTACAGACAGAATAAAAACGAAAGAGTTATTGTCAAGATTGACGTATGGCGACCATAGACAATGATGACAAGATTTTATTTTTTAATGAGACCATAGACTATAAGTTTTTATGTCATCACGGATATGATTCTTTTAAACCAAGAATTTTATATATGGCTTCTTGTTTTAAACCCTTCTGTGAAAAGTTTTATTTTTGGAAATTTTTAACTCCATCATATTTATTAGCTTCTCTGACAGGTTTTCAAAAATATATAATATACTGAAACTCGTCACATTCCTACCCACATAGGCATAAAAAAACAGAAAATAAGTCTAACTATAATAAGATTACGATTATTTTAATCCCCTATTTTATCCCCTTGGGGTGGAATTAATCAAAATCCTTTCTTAGGGGATGTCTACGTCATAGTACCTTTATGCATGCAAAGTCTCAGCCCGCACTGTTTTAAATTGACAAAGTTTCATACAAACTTTCATCCCCTATTTTATCCCCTTGGGGGTAGAATTAATCAAAATCCTTTCTTAGCGGATGCCTACCTCATAACATCTACCTGCATGCCAAATTTCAGCCCGATCCGTCCAGTGGTTTGGGCTGTGCGTTGATAGATCACTATGTCAGTCAGTCCCCTTTGAGTTATATATATATAGATAGATGTAGGCCACTACGCCGTAGCGTATAAATGGTATTGTATTCTCTTTGGATGGCTACTTACAGAGTAGTTTAAGTACCTTATTGTACCTTCTGACATAACTTAATAGAAATAATAAGTACCTACCTATCTACCTATTAGGTACTTACCTATATATTATGAGCGACACAGAATACTTATATACTTATCTACCTAGCTTACCACCTCATAGAGTAAAGTAATTATTAGGTTCTTATGTAAAAATAATACTTACCTCTGTACCTAAGTAGAATAAATACGTTTTTTACTTGAGTATCCCCCTCGTGTTGAGGGGAGGCCCGTGCCCAGGAGTGGGACGTCAAAGGGGCTAAAATTATTTATTATTTTACTTGAGTATTAGGTAATCCCAAACTGATGTGCTGATGATTGCCCTAAGGCATATGTACAAGTTAGTAAGTACTTACCTATGCTATTTGTGTATCTACATACACCATACACTTTTTAATTTGTATGGAACCATTTTTTGTAATGAAGTACTTATTTAGGAACTACATACAGATAGATAACTATTTATATCAATGTAGACTGAACGCAGACCTCCCTTCATTTAATATAGTATTAATGGATGGTCAAACTTGGTACCAGCCTGGAAAACTGCACTGACATGGTTCACTCTATAAGTAGCATGAAAACAATACTTAATAATGGTCGGCTGACTGACTCTATCTATAAACATTGTGTTAAAAGCACAACTTGTTTTACTGAATTCATAAGTGTAAAGAACAGTTAGAGATCACTGCTGCTAACACTTTAAAGCTATCTCTGGTTGAATAAAGAATAGTGAAATGTGCCCTGAAACCCCCACACATTGGGAGATGTGTGGGGTAAATATACACTCTTTGCTCATATACTTACTTACTAACCATGTTGCTCCCAGTATCTACATTCTTTAAATTTACGAAAGGCCGGTACCACCTCCAGCAATAGGTGGCAGGAGGCTTATACCTACAATACCAATATGTTATTAGACTCTGATGAATTGTTCTTCTAATTTTGAACGTGGATACCTCCACATATTGATTTCCTTTTTCTTTCAAACTAATAATATACAAATCCAAATAACACCCTGGAATCGCTCACTCAGGCAAAACTTATCCGCACGCGGTTACTAAACAAGATTATGATTCTCTATCGAGACTATATTGGTACATATCTCTAATCTGGGTTAATATAATACTAGCACAGAACACTACGGAACGCCTTTAGGCACTTTACGAGAAATAATGACAAATTTCATGATCATTGTTGATTTGTAAAAATGTAGACCACGTTACCAATCACGTGGTCATACACGTCGATCTTGAGTAGTAAAAATGTAAACATTAGCGTAATTAAACACGTGGGCGATAAACTTCAATCTTGGGAATAGATAGCTTTTGACAGCTTTTTATGCCTCGATCGAAGATGATTGGTTCGAATTTTGTCATTCATAAAAGAATGACCAATCACAGCAACTTTCCATGGGAGTTTTTCAAGAAAATCTTTTTCATTCATATTTTGTGGCGCTAGTAGGAAGTTTTTTTGACAGTAGAGTAGTAAATTTGACAGTTAAGCGTCCAAATTTGACATTGACAACTGACTTTTGACAGTTGACAGCTGTCAAATGAAATCCGCCATTTTTTCCCCCACCCCTAAACTCATCTTGGAAATAGATTCGGCCGAATAAAAATTATCCATCTGTGCGTGTGTGAATGCTTGTAATTGTTTTGTTGAGTTTGTTACAAAAATATAAATAAATAGGTACCTGCTCCACGTGAAAAAATCGCGTTTATGAGTTGGTGCATTTATTTTCGGTGGAAGGTGTGGAAAGCTGAAGGTAAGTTTAATGATACAATTCATTCGTGTAACGACGTATCGTATTGCTTGAGAAGTAATTTTTACACTATATTATGTCATAGCCGCTAATAGATTTGTTGTAACTTTGTGTGTAAAATCTGTGAGGGGTCGATGTGGAGACCAAAACAGTGTTTCTTTGACAGACAACTTTCCATTAGAAAGCTGTTATATTTATAAAGTACTCCATAAGCTCGATAAGTACCCACATGTTTGCATAGTGAACTATTTTGTGTATTATAATTTTCCACAAGGCCATGCTATGGGAATTCTTCGCCTAAAATATTAGATAGGTATTAATTCTGGTTTGTTTACTTACTCTAAAAAGTAAATTTGGTACAAAACCAATGTAAATGTTTAAGTTTTACTGTTTCGGATCTGTGAAATATCTTAAAATCATATATCTATAAGAAAATAACAAAATTATGCACAATATTCTCATTATCTCTTCATGTTAGCAGTGAAAATAAGAGAACCCTTCTTAGTAGAATTGAGGTCTTGTTATAAAAGTTTCAATAAACTTTTAAGTACAAGTATAAAATTTTGTTTCAGAAAAATGTCTCTGAACTCAAAATTAGTGCTACCTGTGGCCCTAGGCCTATCCATGGTTACGGTCACAGCATTTGTAGTGTACTATGTGTTCAAGAAAGACGAGGACAGCCCTGATGGGAAGACGATAAAGACATCCAGAGTGAATGTCATTGAAATATCTGTACCAAAGAGTTTGGTGCCAGCACTTATTGGTAAGTGTGATCCATTTAAGTTAATGTTTTAATTACATTATAAATCTAGATCACGATACTGGTGGCATGTAATCCTGATGTTTGTTTCCCATAATATTGTCAACACTGATGTGATATACAAACAGTATGATACTTGTGATATTGTTAATGTATTTATACCTGCAGACATAGATCAACGTTTTGATGTGTAGAAGTTGGCTTAAAATTGGTAAACACAAAAACATCTCATTAAGTACCTCCATTGAAAACTGTCCTAGTTACTGCCTGTATTGATTATGTTTGTTTACTTAACAATTTAATATAACAATTTTCTTTTAGGTTTATAATTATTATAATTTATTATTATTTGTATATAATTTATATAATAATATGAAAACAAAGACTAATAATGTAGCTATAACATTTATGTGATTGTTTATCAAGCATTAACCTGTTGTGTGGTTCTGCAGCATACAAATTTCCTTGTAAATTATCTCTATTTTGAATTAATATGCAATTTTGCCCAAGACTGTACTCTGAACTATATCTAAGGTTTACTTTTTCTTATCAGGCTAGAAAATTAGTGTGTATTAAGTACGTATCTAAAGGCATGTGCACACCACGTTTTTTAAACGCGCTGTCACCGCGCGTTTTAGAAACGTGCGTAGATGGCGCGCTTTTATCCTACAAAAGTCTACAGGCTGCGCCTGACTCGCGTGCATATCGCTACAAACGCATGTTTAAAAAACGTGGTGTGCACAAGCCCTAATTCAATTGCATCATTTCCTATAGACAACTGTATACATACCTTACGCTACTGTACCAAGTAGGTAGCTATTTAATAATTTATTGGCACTGTTCACACGCATTAGCACACTTATGCTCGTAAACTGCTCATATAAAATCAGTATGCATTAAATCTGCTCTGATTGCCAACATACCATAAAACCTATTTGGTGGACTCGCCATACCTACCTATCCCAATGAAATAAGAAGTGAAGATAGTAATACGCCAGCCTAGCATATTGCCATAGTAAAGCTAACACAGAATACCTAATTTAATTAGCATTCAAGATATAAGAAGGTAGGACCAGTGGTGCAAACCCCTATCTCGAAATAATGGTGATTGTACTTCAAAAAATCTAGTAAATTGCTCATTTATCTATCTACAAAACTTAAAAGGGTAACTGATTGACTGACAGACTGACTGATCTATTAACGCAAATCCTACACAGCTGGTGTTACAAATTTATATTTATAGTCGGTATCTTTTATACCATAGACATAACTAAGGAAGGATTTTGTATATTCCACCCCTAATGGGGTATAATAGGGGATGGAAGTTTATAGGTATGTAAGTTCCATTCCGAGATTTATACTAACGAAATAGAGGGCAAATGCTAGTTGTTTTACAAGCTTCCCTTGGCCTCTCATGTGTGATACTCAGGCCCGTAGCAATAAATCGATCTCAAGTCTGAGAGTGATCTTGAGTACGCCTCTGACATGTAATTTTGTACGGGTATGACCACAGATATAGATTTACATAGATAACGCAAATGCATGTAGGTACTTCGCGTGTACGAAACCCCGACAAAGCGTCAAGGTTGGTTGCCGCTAACTTACAATCCGCGCGACTACAGATATAAAAAATATGAGTATGATCGAGATAATCACTCGAGAGGATCGTAGCGGGCGGAGGGGCATCGGCTGCATCGGTGTCTTTGAATCGATTTGGATTTCCCGTCACTTGAGACGTCACAGTGGGTGTAAAAAATTCGGCACGCTTGGTTTCAATGCAAATCGTGATACTTGCGTTATCTATGTAAATCTATATCTGTGGGTATGACCAAGGTATGACATAAGTATGACATTTCCAAGATCGCTCTCAGACTTGAGATCGATTTATTATTACGGGCCTCGGGGATTGTTTACCAGAATGTTATGTAATAGCCTGTTTACAAGCATCTTGCGCGACTGGTCCTATGACCGTCGTCGTGCATGTCGTACGATGCATGTCGTCTCGTGGACCAATCAATGCTAAATTCATTTAGACTTCGTATAAATACTTGGTACATCTGAAGCCAATAATCAAACATTGGATCCACTTAGTTGGCTTCCGTGACGTCATTTACGCGGAATCGCACGTGCGATGGAATTGCACTTTAAAAACATTCGAGATAATATTCCCCTGAAATAAATATAGTGGTGTCTCTATTCAATTTATAGCCATTTAAAAATGTCTCGTACATAGTTATTTTTGTTGCCCGACGTTCCGTTTACTGATTCCTTAGCAGTTGCGTGAAAATAATTCTCAGTGATATCGTAGTGGAGAACCAATGTACGTATTCTCTTTGAATGATATCCTGTTTTTAGAGTAACAAGAGGTATATTTAGTTGTCAATATTTAAGTTTGTGGGCCTTGTTCTTTACTGCTGTATTCATAATCATCATAAATATACCAGTAACAACAGTTTCTGCACTACTAACTTCGCGTTCACGTTAAACGCCTCATTAATATTCGTTCAGCAGTTTTCGGGATTGTTAAATAAATAAACAGACGTGCATAATGGGCATAAGTCTCTAAAAATGTTTCAAGGCACCGGTGAATCAACATACAGCTGTATGTACGATGCCCTGTTTAAATATACCGTATCTTCGGAGTGTCGTTAGAGCAAATCTATGAGATCATGCATTGTGAATCAGCTGTTCACATGATAATACCCATGGCCATTTCTCTGTTGATACGTGATGAAATACGTGTTTTTTTATAGTATACTCTTATTTAATCTTTGTATATTTTGTCATGGACTGATGTCATCTTCCTAGTTTTTTCCCCAAAACTGACAACTGAACTCATTACAAAATGAGTTCAGTTGTCACTTTGCCGTAATTTGGATGCTCCGAAACCTAGGTTATAGGATGTCCAATATCTCAAGGGTTAGTGGATCAGTGGTAGAATTAACAATCTCATGACTGCCTTTGATAAATGATAAGACCTACGTTTTTATGATGCTGCCACTGTTTGGTGCTGTCAAAAGAGAGACACAACATAAATCGATAAAAAAGTTTTCCCAGATCAAACTCACGGCTATTAGAATAACATGAGTGGCTTCTACTATTGAAGTGAGTGCTATTTTCTGCAATCCTATCAATTATTTTATCCCCGATTTTGAATGATTATGCCCTTTCGATAAAGTAAGGTTTTCGGCCTGTATTAAAACATCTATTTGACATGTGATTTTGTACGGGTATGACATAAGAATGACCTTCCCAAGATAGCTCTCTTACTTGAGATCGATTTATTAATATACGGGCTTTTAAAGTGGAACATGTAACATCGGGTATCATTGTCATAGTCTTAAAGCTACATATTTATAGTTTACTAGCTGTGCCCGCGACTTCGTCCGAGTAGTATTTAACTTAACAAAAATTTCGGGATTATCGGGATAAAAAGTATCCTATGTGTTAATCCCGGTTATAAACTATATGTGTTCCAAATTTCATCCAAATCCTTTCAGTTGTTTTTGCCTGAAAGAGTATCACACATCCACACTCACAAACTTTCGCATTTATAATATTAGGATTTATGATGTCACGTTACGTGATTTCCAAACCGGCCATTCGAAGTTATCTTTAGTTGTGTCATAAGTATATGTTGCCTTGCCATTGAGCCAAGTTTGTAAGGATTCTCTTGACATTGATTTGAAACCGCGACATTGAAATTTCATGCGCACTCTTCCTGATCTGCACACTCTACAATTTTTAGCAAACGATTCTATTATAAACGTAGTATTAAATAGGTACGTACTAGGACTGTATAAACTTCAAGAGTTCCTAAATTTTTAGGTCTTTGAAACTGTTTCTTTGTGCTTGTCTCTCATTTTATTGAGGACCGCATGAGATAAAACTAAAACCACTAATTCGATAAGTATACGTGTGTGACGTTTTTACAGGTATATTTAAAAAGCATGCGCACTAACAGTTAACCGAACCCTTGTACTATAACCTTGGCCCTCTAGACAGCTATTTTTCATTGTTAAAGATCATAAAATTGTATGGCAGTCACGCGAATTTATGAAGCTATTAAAGGATGCATAGTTAGAAAACGTAGCTAGGAACTTCATAAACGTCAAATTTGAACCCAGATGTTGAAACTGAAGCATTTGTAACTTAAACTATGAACAGATGGTTTAAATATGTAATTTGTTTTTGGTCGATGCAAAACATTAAGTAGGTAAATATCGCCAGACTGACCCACCAACTCTATGGTTCCAAACTAAGCAAAGCTTGTACTATGGGTACCGTACAATGGACTGGGAGCGATACCAGTGACACCCAGACCAGGGCAAATTACGTAAATTTGCCCCGACGGGAATCGAACGTGCAACCACCCGGTGTAGTGAGACGAGCGGCAAACGCTCAAACCACTGCACCAAGGGGCGTCAATCTACATATACTTACTCTTGTAGACGCAAGAATAGGTACCTAATGCAACACCTCAATAGTTTTAGTAGCACATCATGTAAAAGGAAATCACTTTACAAGGTCATATTACATGAAAGGAACCGCTCGCGACTCGATAATTATATTACTGAAACTCAATCTGACGGAACTTCGTATTTTCAAACGCAATCAAATATGCGAGCCAAGGTTTTTACGTTTTGGATTACGATAATATCGATTACAAAGCTCTGTTCATAATCCTATTTACGATATCTCAGCGGTTTGGTGGATATTAGGGTAATACTAGATTCTGGAGGCTAGATTATGAGACTAATAAACATTTTGTGTGACTGAATTTGTTTGTAAGGGCGGACAGCCAAGTCAAGGTAGTAAGACTGGAATCTCCACAATTCAAAGTCGTTAAATAAAAAGTATTTAAGGCTAAAGCGCTCATCTAGCCAGCGAAGTTCAAATTTTTTGAGATTTTTTACAAATTTTTCAAAATCTGACAATAATAAAAGGCACATTTTGTAATTCGCGATAAAGACCGTGTGCAGTGCATTTATTAATATATCCAACTTACTCAAAAAAAATTCAAGAACGACAGCTATCTATATGATTTACTAGTATCATATCCACAGCGATAATATTTAGAGTAAAATACGAGTAAATGTATTAATAAACGCACTGCATACTGTGTTTGTCGCAAATCAAAAAATGTTGTCTTAAATGTTTTCAGATTTTGGATAAACTATAAAAATACTCGGAAAATTTTGAATTTCGCGGGCTTGACAGGCGCCTTCACCTTAATAAACTCGGCAAACATAGTCTATAGATGATTGGAATGCCAATGGTATCGCTCGCGTGTTGCGGACATGAAGGGGATAGAGGGAGGGGTAGGGGGGTATGAAACCAAAATATTATGATAGCTCTTTATTGCAAGTATCTATAGGCTACGGTAACTACTTAATATCAGGCAGGTCGGTAGCTTTTTTATCGACTTAGTTCTTAAAAAAATATTACAGTTAGATTAAATTCTATTTGGCAATCGGGTAGGAGGTCTTTATCGACTTACTTTAATCTTGTATAAAATTCTCGTGTCACAATGTTAGTTACCATTCTCCTCCGAAACGGCCCGACCGATTTTCATGAAATTTTGTGTGCATATCGGGTAGGTCTGAGAATCGGCTACAATCTATTTTCCATACCCCTAAATATTAAGGGTGGCCCACATTCCACGCGGACGAAGTCGCGGGACACAGCTAGTATTATATAAGCAACTGGCGATAAAAAAATAAAATAAACATAACAAAATGTTAAAAGACAACCCCGCTGAGTTTCTTGTCGGATCTTCTCAGTCGAGGTCGCGTTCCGATCCGGTTGTAGATATAAGAAAAAAAGTGCCCCCGTAAGCCTACAAACAAAATAAACGCTCCGAATTTGAATTTGAATTAACTATGGGCGTGTGTGGATGTATTGAGAATACCAAACAGAATTCACCTCTCCACCAGGTCGCAGCGGGTCCAACATCAAGGACATCGAGAAGAAGTCCGGAGCCCTGATCCACTTTAAGAAGTTCACGGACAAGGACCACGACGTGTGCATCATCAGGGGGCGCAGCGACGCGACGCAGCTCGCCGAGACCCTCGTCCACGACTTCATCAAGCAGCAGCCGTTGATAGAGGAAGACAGCATCACGGTGCCGGGCTGGGCATGCGGGAGGATCATTGGTGAGTATTCTGAGGTTCCCAGGGTGGGAAAGGTTATTGACAATAGACGTAATGTTTCCGATATCGGAAACGGCTCCCATCCTAATTTTTACAAATTAATTAGTAGAAGCATAGAATCTCTAAAGAAGTCGGGGAAGTCGTTTCCGGTACGGAAACCTTCCACGATTGTGAATATCCCCCCTGATGCAGTACCTAGTCCCGACACACACTCCCACCACTGTAACTCCTGTAAGCCAGGATCGACAATGGTGACCAATAATGACGTCGAGGTTTGACCCACGACGAGTCCCGGGGAAAAGTTAAATTGGAAAAAAAGAAGAAGGGAAAAAGTTGAAGCAGTACCTGTTGAGAACGTTCAAGTAGCTTTTAAATAATATTCCCTTACTTGTTTTTTTTTTATAATAAAGTCGGAAAGCAAGCGTGTGATCCGCCTAATGTTAAGCAGTTATCGTAGCCTATATATGCTTGTAATACAAAAGCCATTGCTCGCACATTGCCGTCCTGAAAGGGTGTGGGACAGAGGGAGGAGAATGAAAAAGGAGGGTTCAGCTTCTCACTCCTACGAAACGCAGCTATAGCAGCTACTTTACGATCTTCTGTGAGAGGGCGGTACTGCCCCGGTTAAGCAATATAAACAAATAAATATCGCCAGACTGACACACCAATTGTATGGTCCCAAACTAAGCAACGCGTGTACTATGGGTACCGTACAATGGACTGGGGGCGATCTCAGTGACACCCAGACCTGGGCAAATTACGAAAAGGCTATTTCCAAAATTTGTCCCGGCGGGAATCGAACCCGCAACCACAGTGTGCAGTGAGCCGAGCGGCCTACGCTCGAACCACTGCGTCGAGCTGTCGTCAATTATGAGCTGTAGTCGGATGGGCGTCAAATCACCATGGTTCAGGTTCTGGAGGCGAGAGCATCAACGATATCAGCCACCGCAGCGGCGCGCGAGTCAAGATCGAGGGTCAGTCCAGCGATAAGACGTCCCAGCGCCAGGTCACCTTCCGCGGCACCAAGCAGCAGATCGAGGTCGCCAAGGGGCTCGTGGAGAATTGTGTAAGTATGCCTCTATCACGGCCAATCCGACCTACAAAGTGATAAAGTAAAAAAAATATATATACCAAGTTCAATAAACCTCTGTGACCTAAAAGCTAGAAATAACTACCATTGATATCTTGATTTCCAAAGTCGGTCCTCAATTCACGGAGTAATCAGTGAACATACTTAAAACAACAAAACATACTGACGAACGTAGAACCTCGTCCTTTTTGGAAGTCGGTTAAAATAGACCTTGATGTAGGTCAATAAAGTACATTATCATATAACGGAGACAGATATCCGTGGTCCTCAGTCATAACAGGACGCTTTCTACTACCCCTGATAATACCGACAGGAAACCGGAAATTAATAACATGGCTATATATCAATTTATTTATCACACTTACTTCAAGGTGAAGTTGTTTGTTTACCGAGGCCAACTGAATGGAGAATGTGTGATGTAATTATTATTTTCATTCTGATAAATTTATCAGTTCCTGTCGAGAGCATTAACACTTAAGTTCTTTATTATCAACAAGTATTATGTGAGTGTCTTTATCATTTATGGTTTATGGTTTTATACGGAACATAATATCTTGAGAGTAATTTGGGTTCTGTACTTCTTACGAGGATAAATTTAAGACATTAATTCCTGTCTGTCGATCCGTCCGTCCGTCTGTTCTAGTTTTATTTACAGTATTAATTGCAACACAGTTTTAGAACGTTCTGAAACAAACAGTAATATATACTATATTCCTATTTTATCCTTATAACTTAAAAGTCGTCAACAGCCTAGTGGTTAAAGGGGCTGCCCCTTTGATAAAAGAAGTAAAGGATACCGCATGTTAGTACACGCTGAGTTCCACCAAAAAATACGCATGATTCAAAATTCGCGCAGACGCCCGCTAGTCTGCAATCGACCATTCACACAAGAGCTGTCAAAACCGCGGCGTAAAATATTGAAAATTACCGTTTTGCATCATTAAAACATGTAAAAGTGAGAACTGGAAGCATATGAAAGCGAATGGCATTTCATTTTATCAGTGAGTCCCCCATAAAATACAATATTTTACAAGAAAATGTAAAATTTATATTTTCATACATTCTATGTAGTTGGATAATGTGGATACGACTTCTATAAAATTATATTGTTTTGTATTAAAATGCCGTTTTCGTAGAAAACGGTTTATTGCGCTCTCCACAAACTTAACTTATACGCACTAGTAGGTACAGTAACATTTGTTACATACAAATTTCATACAAAGTAATCGGCGGTTATGCTCAATACCGCACCTGCTATAATATCGCCAGACTGACACACCAACTATGGTCCCAAACTAAGCAACGCTTGTACTATGTACCGATATCATACTTGGTGCCGTACAATGGACTGGGGGCCATCCCGGTGACAACCAGGCCAGTGCGAATTACAGAAAGGCCATTTCCGAAATTTCCTGGGACGCAAATCGAACTCGCAACCACCCCGGTACAGTGAGCCCAGTGGTATACGTGCAAACCACTGTGCAAAAACAGTCGTCACGATACCAAGCCAAGCGATACTGCGCCAAGCAATATAATGAACACTTCCATCACTTGTCTTTGCTTGTGTATGTATAACTTCTTATATTTTTTACCAGGCTGCTTCTCTAATACTGTTTAACTTAACACTGTACACATCATAAGGACGTCGTGCCGCTTATAATTAAATGTCACATTTAATTTTGAGGTCCCAGTTTTTTAAAAATCTCATGTATTTATTATTTAATTTTTATTTTTTGTGGACCGATAAAATAAAATAAAAGTATTTCCATATTTGCTTAATACTTTTTCTCTTACGAAAACGGTATTTTGAATATAACCCGCCACGTTATAATATTCTTATGTAATTGACTTGAAATCGTGAGGCGTATCCATAGTTTTGACGTCGTTTTGCTCTGTTTTGACACTGGCCCCGCGCGCCGGCGCGCTTTACACACACTGTCATTGCCGCATTTGAATAATAATGAAGTATGAAGTACTATATCCATTCCTTCCTTTATCAAAGGGCTGCCCTCGTTCGCGAGGTTCTGGGTCCAATCCCCATCCTGGCCATTAAACTATTGACGTGGGCCCATTCCTAACACAAGCATTATCTTAGCTGGAGGGGCTTACGGGAATACTAGAAATGTGAGTTTATACTCACCTAGCTAGTAAACTTTAAAAACTATTTTTTTTAATATTTTTTAATTTATATAGGTAGCACAAGAGAAATGTCGACGCGAAATCGAACAGTCGAAGCGCAGCCCGCGCCACGTGAACTCCCAATCGCAGTCGTCGTCGCCCTCGCCGACGCTCTCGTCCAACACGAGCGAGCACTCGGAGGAAACATCAGGTGACTCGCGCACGCTCGCGCCGACGCATGCCAGATATAAAAGGCCTGGTAAGATATTGCTAACAGCATGCAACACGTTTTGTTCACCTTTCGTTATGTATGTCTAGTTTGTTCACCAAAGAGTCGCGAATTGGTGGTTATATAGTGACAGTTCCTTACAATTTTATCTTCATTCGTTGGCAGATGACAATGATTTTAGCGAAGAATAATGTACCTTGAACAATCGTAATAGAGTATAAAGTTCATTGGTTCCGAATAAACGAAATTCTGACAAATTTTAAATCTTATGAGTATATTGCGGCTGAATACTCAACGCTCACTTAATATTCTGTCTGTCAGTCTTAGTCAAATATCACAGGCTGACGATAATATAGTGCATAGTGTTAGAAAGAACCTTATTTGTGTCCTTAAACAGGTGATATTTGATTTTGAAACCTACTTAAAAATCATAATTTTTAGTGCCATTAATTTTAGCAGGTACTACTCTTGCGTTATCATCAAGACACAGGTACTCGGGTATTATTGTTTAAAATGAGGTTTGTTCAATACCCTTTTGTAGGTATAAAATATTGTTATGCCACCTGTTGCAACTAGAGTCGGCGTCCATTGGCGTGGTAACACCCTTAGCATCCTTGTTTTTGTTTTCTCCCGTAAATATGTATGGCTGACGGAATTAAATTGTGACCACACACTACACTAGATTAAAACTGTCGCTGTAAATGATGTTTATTACCAGATAACTGATTTTTATGCAAAATGTTTACGATTATATTTCGTTGGCTGCAACTATTCTAACGAATTTATACATATTATTTTATCGTATATATATTCGTGTGATTTATTTCAGTTTTAGGTATAATTTATCTGCATTTTGTTGGAAATATATTAATGATATAATATTAAATAGAATATAATCGTTTTAGTAATATAATATTTGTGATATTAATAATTGTGGACGTCCCGTTTTTGAGTGCATCGTCATTGCTTTAGTGGCACGGATTAGGTTTTAAGGTGATTGGTTTGTGTGCGCGTGAGTTGGGGTATATAGAGTATTGGAGGAGAACTAAACTAAACTGAATGTATCGATTGAAGCGCTCCTACCGAAGGAGTGCAAACATTATTTATTTTCAAAAAGGTTCTTGAAATAATGATCCAAACATGCTTGAGAAATTTATTTATTTATTATTTTTTCAATTGATTAAACGTCTTTCTAGTATGCATAATGATTATAAGTTTTACCTTGATTTTAATTAAAATCCGTCAAAAACTGTAGATATTTTGGCACTGCGACTGATTGGGACGGACGGACTGACTGGGACGGACGGACTGAATGGGACGGACGGACGGACGGACCAGATGATTTTCATGGTTCCTCCTAGGGTCTACGGAACCCCAAAAAAAGGAATGCCAAGCAAGACTCTAGCTTAGTGCGTGTTGTACAGAGGCGACGGGTCCGATCGAGGTGTACGTGTCGGCGGTGTCGTCGCCGGCGCGGTTCTGGGTGCAGCTGGTGGGCCCGCAGGTGGCGCAGCTCGACGAGCTGGTCGCGCTCATGACGGACTACTACGGGAAGAAGGAGAACAGAGAGGCGCATGCGGTCAGTTGCATTCCCTGGGAGGCCTTCACCGATGGCCACAGGGTCTTAGGGGTCGCCACCGAGCCCCGGCTGCGAGGGACCAGTGCCGGATTAAGCAAGCGCGGGGCCCGTAGTCGGTTACCGAGTGCCTGACATGGATTGTCTTAGTAGGAAAAGTTGTAACTTTTCACGTTTTTGTGACATCAAGTAAATTCAATATACCACATCTTAATAAGTTCCACTCAAAAAATTACGCTCAGGCAGAGATGAGTGGGTTTAAATATGCGGGGCCCCCTTTCGCGCGGGGCCCGTAGCAATTGCTACTCTTGCTACATGGTTAATCCGGCACTGCGAGGGACGCCTCCTCGACGACCGCTTGGCCCAGTGGTTCGAGCGTAGGCTGGTCGGCTCACTACACCGGGTGGTTGCGGGTTCGATTCCCGTTAGGGTAAATTTCGGAAATGGCCTTTTATTAATTTTCCCTGGTCTGGGTATCACCGGGATCGCCCCCTGTCCATTGTACGGTACCCATAGTAAAGCGTTGCTTAGTTTGGGACCATACAGCTGGTGTGTTCGTCTGGCGATATTTATTTATTATTATTATAGAGACTGGGGTGCTACTCTTAGCAACGATAATCGATATATCGTGACATTTGTAGATGTCGAATCCTGCTCTAAACTCCATATTTTTTGGCGTCGTATGTAGTCTGAACGAACGATAACTTTGTATCGTTAGTTCAGATATGATACATTCAGATCAGTCACGATATTTTTTTGTACCACTCAAAATTCTTAAACATGTAACTTTTGGAATATTTTTTTACTTTTGGCCTCTCTTATATTCACTGCACTGCTCTTATATTCATTGTATTGCTGTTGTTCTTTCTTATCTATACTATATATATTAGTGGAGATTTTTAAATAGCTTCATGTTTTCTATATTATTATTTATTGTAAGTAAAAATTGTTGCTAGTCTTCCCAAAAATGAAAAATAAATAAATATATCGATTATTTTATTTTATTTTGTTTGGGGAGCTTACGGCTAATTTTACAGAGTGAATAAGATTATGTTTAAGCAAATGCCAATTACAAGCTTCCACATATAGAAAATTATCGTTGCTAAGAAAAGCACCCCTGCGTCGCTCGTGGCGATCTTAAACTACGTGCCCGTGTCATGGCCTAGAGGGCGCCAGGGTATTGATTACACCCGGTAGCTACATGGACTAGGGCCGTATTGGTCGGAGTTTAATTCATTGTGTTACATTGGTACCTATTAATAAGTTGTTCATTTCGTTTGGTTCACCTATGATCAGCTTCATAAGCATACAATATTATATCGCCAATAAAGATCATTAAAGTTTATTATCACTTAAATAAACGTTACAAATAATTCAAAATTGTAATACAATAATTCAGTTACAATAATAGGGGTAATAGATGAATTAATTATTTAATTAACATTATTAAAATTGGAATAGTAATTTAAACTTTAGTAGCATCACTTCAGAATTCATTGTTCCTTGATTGAGAACTTGTTTGTTTCCAGTTGAGCCGCGTGTCTGTGGGGCAGCTGGTGGCGGCCGTGTTCCGGCACGATGGCCGCTGGTACCGGGCCCGCGTCCACGACATTAGACCGAACGAATTCGACTCTACGCAACAGGTAATAAAGGCTGCCCCTATCATTGTCTTAACGTATTGGTTTTCATGCGGCTAATCCCGCCTGTCACTTCTGTGAGCTAAGGGTGCTACTCTTAGCAACCATAGCTCACAGGAAAAATAAACAACCAATGGCCGCTCGCGTCTTATACCCACCCGTGGGGGAACGCAACACTTGGAGCATTCAAATCTTATACACCGACGGACGGTGCTCACGACACTCTAGGGCAGTGTTTTCTTTAATATGAAGAAACTAGCTGTGCCCA
Organism: Notodonta ziczac; assembly: GCA_918843915.1. Lineage (NCBI taxonomy): Eukaryota > Metazoa > Arthropoda > Insecta > Lepidoptera > Notodontidae > Notodonta > Notodonta ziczac. The sequence goes on from OU974053.1 coordinate 2,457,567, forward strand.
CGGACTTCGTCCGCGTATTTAACGTAACAAAAATTTCGGGATAATCGGGATAAAAAGTATCCTATATGTTAATCCCGGTTATAAACTATCTGTGTTCCAAATTTCATCCAAATCCGTTCAGTAGTTTTTGCGTGAAGGAGTAACAAACATACATCCATACTCACAAACTTTCACATTTATAATATTAGTAGGATATTTCGCGACTCCCCTACCCGTTTATTTTATTTTTATGTATTTTATTTTGTGCCAAATGTTCAATCCAGCATATTTATTCATTCTCATAATGAAGATTCGGATAAATACATAATTAAGTCAAAGAAAAAAATTAAAAGAAAGTACTTTTGTGTCCTTGCAATGTGATGAATCTACGGATGAATGTTTAAAAACTTTATTGTTACTTTTACTACAGTAGTTTTCCCAGGTCCCCTTATAGAAGCTTCGCGACCCCCTTAAAGAGGCTTCGCAATCCACAAGGGGTCTCGACGCACACGTTGAAAAACACACTAGGGTTTAAAAACAGTCGTATATTATGTCAGGTGGCGGACTTGTTCTTCCTGGATTACGGTGACAGCGAGTACGTGTCGACGCACGAGCTGTGCGAGCTGCGTACAGACATGCTGCGGCTCCGGTTCCAGGTATAGTCACTTCATATCATATGTTTAATTGAAGGCATCAATAGCGAAGTGATTAGAGGGGCCGCGCTGGTAGCCGAGAGGTTCCGGGTTCGATCCCCATCCTGGCCATAGTTGGTGTGTCAGTCTGGCGATATTCATTTATCCATTACTAGCTGATCCGACAGACGTTGTCCTGTATTAACTTTGAATATTGAATTCGAATTGTACTGCTCAACTTTCTTATTTTTTATTTCATAAGAACCTTCTCCTGACAATTATAAACACAAAAACAAAATAATTAGCTAAATCATACCATCCGTTCACGCGTTATGCGATGACCAAGAAAATAGATTTTTTTTTTATATAATATGTATAGATTGATTATAATGTTCGCGTTGGCTCCAGGCCATGGAGTGCTTCCTGGCGGGCGTGAAGCCGGCGCCGCGCGGCGGGGACGGGGGAGTGAGTGGGGGAGCGGAAGGGAGCGGAGGTGCGGGAGGGAGCGGGGGCGAGGGAGGGAGTGGGGGCGCGGGAGGGAGTGGGGGCGCCGAGCGCTGGCACCCGCAGGCCGTCGAGCGGTTCGAAGAACTCACGCAGGTACTCTACACTACAACTTCACCTATCCTTTTTTGTTGAAACAAAAGTCTCCGTTTTTAGGAAACTAAAGAAACCCCACAGATATAGATTTACAGAGATAACGCAAATGCATGTACTTCGCGTGTCCGAAACCCCGACCAAACGTCAAGGTTGGTATAAAAAGATATGAGTATGAGCGAGATAATCACTCGAGAGAATCGTAGCGGGCGGAGGGGCATCGGCGGCATCGGTGTCTTTGAATCGGTTTGGATTTCCCGTCACTAATGACGTCACAGTAGGTGTTAATAATTCGGCACGCTTGGTTTCAATACAAATCGTGATACCAGCGTTATCTATGTAAATCTATATCTGTGAGAAAACCAGTCCTCTTCACGGGGGGTCTAGTGATGTAATATTCTGGCCACAGGTACTCTATACTACACCTTCGCCTACCTTTTTTTTGCTAAAACTAAAGTCCCTGTTTTTAAGAAACTAAAGAAACCCAGTCCTCTCTCTGGGAAGTGATCCAGTGATGTGATATTCTGCTTTCAGCACGTTGGAAACGCTCCGGGATTTCCAAAAGGAATATCCGCATGTCATACTAGTACAAAATGACATATCAAAATTATACTCAAGATCGTTCTCCGAGTTGAGATCGGTTTAATAATACGGATTATAGTTTCGAGTATGAGTCAGTCTCGTAATTCGCTTGCATGGTTGATATTACTTTCAGGTGGCGCGATGGAAACCGCTGCTATCTAGGACGAGCACCTACAAGAAAACTGCGACAGTCGATGGGGGGAAAGAGAAAGAGATACCCGGCATGAAGCTTTTCGATGTCACTGATGGTGAGTTGATATGTGCAGAGATTAATATAAAATGTGTAATATTAATAAAATTTAATCTTATACAAAAATTTTCATTACACCTGAAATGTCCGTTTGCTTTGTTTACACAGATTTATACATTTATACAAATATATAGATTCAATTGTCTCTTTGTAATATCAAACAAAAAAAAATCTATAACGGCTATAATAATCTCGGTAACGGCCGAACCCGTTTTGACGGGACTTTCAGTTGCAGTTAGCTGATGGTATAAGGAGTATATTACGCTGTTTATTGAAGTTGTTTAAGAAGTTGTTTATTGAATTACCAGCTAGTGTTTTAAATATTTCACTTGGAAATATTAGGTTACTTGACACCGGCTGAATGCGATTGGGCGTCGACGAATCTAAAAGGAAATAACGTTGAATATGTCAGAGGGCGAGGTGGACATCGGCGGCGTGCTGGTGGCGGAGGGCTGGGCGCTGCCCGCCGCCGCCCCGCCCCGCAGCCCGCCGCCGCGCGGGCCCCGCGCGCCCTTCGGCGACCTCGGGAACTCTAAGTAAGGGAACTTTTTTTTTTTATCGTTGGAAAACCCTTTATGGGTCCCCTCACGCCTCGGGGGAGACGAGAGGGGTATGTGGGCGTCCCTGCGCCTGAAGGCCGCAGTATACCCACTAAAAACCAACGGTGTCCCACCCTCCGCCATGCAGAGGGGCGCCCCGGGACCATGGGAAATGCTCCGAGACGCCCCGGCGGACGGCCCGGCAGTGACTTGCCGGGCCACAGGCGCTAAAAGGGGGACGACCTGGTACCACCCCAGTCATCCCCCAAACGGCCGAAATCGTGCAATAGGTGGTGGGTCCCCCGACCCACCATCTGATTTCGGCTAAGTAAGGGAACGCACCCGTACGACGCGACACATTTTTAAATAATTTTTCCCCTCTCCCAACCTTGGTGACCATCCGTAGTATATGCCAAGACCTCCCCGTCCCCCTCTAGTTTTCACGTAGTAGGAACCTGTTGTACCTAGGACGGTTTTTTTTAATATATATTTTTTATTGTGATTTGACAAATTTACGGTGAAGGAAAACATCGTGAGGAAACCTGCATGTCTTAGAAGATTTAACCAATTTTCGAAAGGCATGTGAAATCCGCCAACCCGCACTGGGCCAGCGTGGTGGATTATGGCCTGAATCCCCCTCGTGTTGAGGGGAGGCCCGTGCCCAAGAGTGGGACGTCAAAAGGGTAATTTTTTTTTTTGACATAGAGCACATAAATCATATTTGCATATATTGAAATGTCAATTATTTGGGTACTCGCCAAAAAAATGTCAGATATGAATATTTCATACTTACATTATATTTTAAAAGTTAAAAAAATAATGGGAAGTTAGGCCAAGGTACAACAAACCCGTACCTCGGCCAGTACTACGGTGTACCTAGGAAACATAAAATGTAGGGGTAATTTAACTAAACTATTAACTTTTCTTAACTAACATTGTTTTATTCGGTCTATTACTATATTTAACAAAACACATTAGAAATTCTGAACTAAATCAAAATAATATTCAAAGTGTAAATAATAATCAAAGACACAAGTTATTTGTTGCTTTTCAAACAAAATCTTTAACCAAAAACAACTAACTTTTAACCACTGTATTGTCACATCATAAACATTAAAATTAGTAGGTACAAAACCTAGGTAGGTAAATTTGAACATATCACATAATATTTATATAACAAATAAATCCTACCTTACAAATCATATAAATAAACTGACCAAGGTACAACTGATCGACCGTAACCGAGATACAACACTACTTCAACTTCAACAAAACGGTGGATTTTAAATAGTTTAGAAGTTACTTATCTCGTAACACATGGTCTTTTATTTAAATACACCTTTTGGAGTATTCTTCACACTTACGAAATCCCGTATACGCGGCGCTGTAGTTGCGTGACGGCAATATAATTTACACTGTACAATTTAGTTCTGTATTTGTCCGCGGTACTCCCTATGTGAAATATACTGTAATTCTGTTCTATCTCAGGGTATTAAGTATGACGGAGCCTTGCGGCACCGCCCGCTGTGCGTCTCTGCCCAAAGATCACAAGGACGACGGCAGCGAATCGCCCCATACCAACAATGACGATAAAGGTACCGTATTTGTACAAATGTACCCTATTTTAGATATATGTACCTCTAATACAAATCGTTACACCCTCCGGAAATAAATGAAGAAATGGTCGCCCTTTAGATAGATTGATAGATATACTCTTGATTACACATTGAATAATATAAATAATATAAAACGATGAAAGGAATAATAAATACAATTTAGTTATCGCGAGCTGCGATTTCTTCCAGACAAGTTTTGGATGTCGGATTGATGACTGATTAATGAAAACTGAAGAAGATACTTGAGGCGATCCCAGGGACACCCAGACTAGGGAAAAATACGAAATTTCCATTTTCGATATTTGTCCCGGCGGGAATCGAATCCGCACCCACCCGGCGCAGTGAGCCGTGCGGCCTGCACCTAAACCATTGGACTAAGCGGTTCCATTACTAATTTTATTCTTTTTTTCAGATGACAAAATGGCAGCGTCCATTTCCCTCGCTTCAGGGTTAGAAGCGTCAGATAAACCACTCTCCGTGTCGAACTTCGATTTGTCGTACCCGGACAAGGTCCGCACCAGGCCGCAGCTGAACGGCTCCCACGAGGAGTTCCTGGACAGCGAGCGACAGAACCTGGACCGGGAGGGCTCGGAGGAGACTCTAGTGCCGCCAGTACCAAGCACTCCTAATCTGGGGAAATCTGAACGTGACGAGTTCAAAGCTAATATAAATAGGATAGAATCACACCACAGTAATCTGGAGTCGCTTGGGAGATCACAGACGGATTTGCATAAGTAGGTAGTTTTTTTTTCAAAGTTTTTTTATTAAAAATTAGCCATGTGATTTTAAAAGCCGGTATTAATAAATCGATCTCAAGTGTTGAAAAAAACCTTGGGAATTTAATTCCAGTATAAACAGTGATTACAAAACTGTACTTAAGTTTAATAAATAAATAATTTAATAAATATCGCCAGACTGACACACCAACTGTATGGTCCCAAACTAAGCAACGCTTGTACTATGGACTGGGGGCGAACACAGTGACACCCGGATCAGGGCAAATTACGAAAAGGCCATTTTCGAAATTTGCCCAGGCGGGAATCGAACCCGTAACCATAATGTGCAGTGAGCCGAGCGGCCTACGCCCGCACCACTGGGCCAAGCGGTCGTCAAAGAGTTAGTCTCAGAGTTTAGATTGATTTATTAATACCTGTATCTGCGATTGAGCTAAATGCTGTGCTGCGAGTAGGCTCGCGTCAATCATTCATTGGTCAAAATGGGAATCGAACCCCGCACCTATCAATCACGCGGCCCCTCTAAGCACTGAGACATTGACGCTTTTTTATAATATTGGTTAGATCTGTGGTTACAATGATCGTGCTAACATATTCATCAAATAATATAAAAATATGAATAATTGCAAAGACTAGCCGTATACTAAGATTCTGACACCTCTTTTGTATCTTATGTGAATAACGCTAAGACTTAAAATTGATTAAAACTAAATATACTGATGTTCTACTCATGCCCGTAATCAATGAAGATGACGACATATTAAATCTTGAAAAATATAGTTTGACCGTAACTTGTAGACAACGTAATATCTAGAGTCAATTTTATTGTCATACTTAGATAATTATATTTTTTAAAAATGTTAGAACGATTATTGTAACCTTTGTTGTAAATAGATGAGATTACTAAATAAGTAGCTACCCTACGTTCGAAATTGAAATGTGTAAAAGTAAATTAAAAACATATTGTTTGTGGAATTTACTGTAAGTTGAGTCTCAAAGACGATATCTTAGTTATATTTTTGTCTATAGGCAGTATAAACGTTTTTTTAAACATCGGCTAAATCCAAATAATATGTCCCTATCCTTAAGAATAAAAATGCTATTTAAGCCTCTTTTTGTTCGAAATTAAGCTTTAAAGAAATTGTCTGTCGAATTGGTTATGCGTATCCTTACTCTATGGATCTAAAGAGAAGAACACTATACATGGTGAAATTAAATGCAACGACCAAATTGATATGACAGGATCAGTAACTGCAAAGTAAACAAAAATGTTAAATAAAAATGGATTTGGAACAAGGTATAGCGACTTTACCGCTTGAAACCATGCTACGTCCTTTTATTTTATCTACTCAGTTCTTAAACATGTATTTAATCGTGTCCTTTTCTTATTCATTCATTAAACACATTAAATAACTTATTTATTTTATTGTTTAAATAATATCTCAGGGTTTAAATTATCTAAAAATCCTTCATCGAAATTTGGTCAATGAATTCAATTTCACCCTGCATATCTATTTTTTTAGTCATATTTAGTATTTATAGTACAGTTAAGCTTCAGTGTTCCTGACATAATATCTACTGTTGTGTAAAAAGTTTGGTGCTGTTACTGATGGTCTGGTGTCTATGGCTTCCGGAACCAGGGTAAACGAGTTGTATACTTATTGATATAGATACTTACATAGGCATCTAAAATTATGTACCACTCTGGCTGGTGATAGATTGAGTTTTTGTCAATGCAAATTTAACATTATCACTGTGTTGTTATGATTCAAAGTCGCTTGTATTGTAGTTTATTGTTAGTTTTTAATTGTTTACTTTGAAAATATGCAAGTAGTACGCCTGTTTATACAGTTTACAATACCTTTTATAACGTGACTCAAATACGTTATTAAACCCCAATCTTATAGATGGACATTTGAATCGGGGCAAGAATCTCACACCATCTGTATATTCAGATTGAAACAGAAAGGGTATACTTTTTTTCAAAACTTAACTTTGTAAGTCTAAAACTATCAGCTTTAGAGGAAACTCGAAAAACAAAAGGTATTACAGGGATACAGCTGTTGACAGATTTCATAAGTCTACAAAACCTTCAACTGTCCCACAAGGCCGATAGTTTTAGATTTACAAAGTAAAGTTGCAAAAAAAATAGTATACCCTTTCTGTTTCACCTAGTATATGTATATAAAAAAATACATACAAACGAACATAGTAACCTCCTCCTTTTTGGAAGTCGGTTAAAAAAGGAGAAGGCATTTGAAACTTGTGTCTATGCATATGACGTGTTGTTGACGTTTCGGCGGCGTGTCATCCGCGCTGCAAAACTTTATAAAAAACACAGGTTCTGATAGTCTAAGCGCCTTAATTTTTATTTTCAATTTATGTATGTTTGTAGTTATTAATATTTTCTACCCTGTTAGTATTTACGTAATATTTCTACCATTTTTTATTGCCATATTGAAATATGTTAGATAATTAGATATGTGGAAATGCGAATTCTAATGGCATTATGATTTTGTAGAGCATTCTGTGATTGTAAATAACATTTAGCTTAAAGTAGGCACTAACATTGTCGCTTAGTACATATGTAAAGTTTCAGGGTAGCCCAAGCTATTAAAATATCGTTTTTATAGAAGTTTAGTGTGTTCACCCAACTATGGCGATGTGACATTTCAGCCAATGAGAAGCTCTGAAATGTCACTGCGCTATGTTTCAAGTCCTACTATTGGTTGAAATTATAATTATTATTTTAACTTTATAATTTTATTTGCATAAAGCTTTATGTGTCCTCTATAGCGGTAAAATTCGCTTGTCTCATGTGTCTCAAGTGCTTGATGAGAAAGTATGTTTGTTTTAAGTTATGCTTGATTGCTGGCTAGTGCCTGCTGATCACTAAGTCCTGGGTACTATTCCCGTAAAGTACAGCGTTGTACAACGTTTCATTAGTATTCTTAATAAGAATAATCTGGAAGTGTCAATAAAAACATATATTACGATAGCGTAAACGTTATGTTTAATGAGTCGTGCGATACTACTGAGCTCGCCGCGGTCGTTAACCGCAACACTATAAAAAACACACACTATCTATGACTCTTGTTAATAAAATTGCAGAAAATATTTGAGAGCGTCGTATACACATGTCGGTATCGTCGCTGTAATGTTAGTATGTTAACTGTATTTTTCCTTGAGATTCCCATTAGGGAACAATATTAGCATGTCTTTCTAATGTAATTCGTCATTCAAAGTTATTAAAAGACGTTCTAATAATAATTTAACATAATTATTAAAATGCTTTAACCTAATACCATTTGGGAAACTAGTAATTCTATATGTATTATAAGCAGATATTTAGAAACATTAGAAAGGCATGCCAAGATTGTTTACTAAATCCGTACCCTAAGGAAAAATACAATATATACTAGGTGAAACAGAAAGGGTATACAATTTTTTTTGCAACTTTACTTTGTAATTCTAAACCTATCGGCTTTGTGACAGTTGAAGTACTAAAGGTTTTCTAGACTTATGAAATCTGTCAACAGCTGTATCCCTATAACACCTTTTATTTTTCAAGTTTCCTCCAAAGCTGATAGTTTTAGAATAACAAAGTTAAGTTTTGAAAAAAAAAATACCGTTCCTGTTGCAACCTATAACCAATAACGTAGGCTGAGGAACAATCTTGTTGTAATGAGGACTTGCGTTCGGAAGATGTATTTTAATAAGAAAAGTTTGTTACAACATATCTATAATTTATTACATAATTCTATTACTTTAAGCGCGAGGCGCCCTAATTATAGTGGGATAGTATGAGTCTTAAGCATATTTATATACCCATCAAGTGATCGCATGTCTCAATAAATCTAAGACTATGTAAGCACTGGACGCGAGATGAACTCGATATACCTAGATGAAAACACTGGTGCTTTGGTCGGCTACAATATTAAGTTTAACGGAGTGATTGTAGGTAGGTAAGGAAGGAATTTATATTCAGCCTTTGAAAAATATTATATACTAGCGGCCCGCCCCGGCTTCGCACGGGTACATTGCGGTTACATTATTCGAGTTTTAGTAAGGATCCCTATTTTTTTTGAAAATATATTATAGCCTATGTCACGCGGGGATAGTGTAGCTTCCCAACAGTGAAAGAATTTTTCAAATCGGTTTGGTAGTTTCGGATTCTATTAATTACAATCAAACAAACAAAGTTTTCCTCTTCATAAAATTAGTATGATTTTATAGTAATTTTGATCTATATCTAATACAAAGCATTACTCAAAACAAGAATGCTTTGTTATGCTGCTGTAAATGGATTATAACTACATTTAATTTGGGGAGTTTATTCCTAAAATGAGCCTCGGCTGGATGAGGTGTACCTATGGGCTTAGACGGGTACGTTCTATACAGTGTAGAAACAAAAACCAGACAAGATCAGATGCCTGACAAGGACAGCGCCTCTACTTCTTCTTCTTCTTTGTTAGTGGCGTTTGTAGATATTTGCCACGATTCTGCCAGTGTCCGTAATGTCATAAACTTGTCAGAGTCTCGTACCTATTGCTCAGTATTTCTTTGCCAGACATCGTTAAGACATCGAGGGGTTAAGATGATTCGGACTGAAAGAAAAATGGTGCCATACCATTCTAGTACAAAACTACATGGGTGTAGAAACTTTATTTCTTTAGTCTTCGAATTAGATTGTTAAAGCTTGTTTTTATTAGGTACTTAGTTGTATTTTGTTGGTACTTTTGTTGCCCTCGAATATTATAATTTGTATGTTTTGATTATTTTTCGAAAGTAGAAATATATTTTGTGGAAATTATTTGTTGTATTATTTTATGCCTTCAAACTCATAGAACTTCAAAATAGAAACTTTAATAGAATGGAGGTGGTATTTCCTAAACTTATTTTGACGGGAGGAATTTCAATCAAAAACTTTATATGCTGCTACCCACAGTGTATTTATTTAAGCCTTTTCTTTTACATTAGCTTACTTATCTAAGGTTACATTTATTATATTAAATTTATATTTCATCCCACTGCTGGGCGAAGGCCTCCCCCTTCCTCTTCCACTCTTTCTTGTTATAGGCGGTGCGGGACCATAGTGCTCCTTCATAAGCCTCAATCTCGTCTCTCCATCTTGTCTGTGGTCTTCCTTTTTTCCTTTTTTTGTCTCTTGGAAACCAGTTGGTTATTATATTGTTCCACTTGTCATTGCTGTCCCTTGCAATATGTCCCGCCCAATTCCATTTCTCTGTTTTTGCTATATTAATTATAGCTTTTAATTTACTTCTTTGTCTTAGTTCCCTCTTCGTTGTTTTATCTATTAGTCTTAATTTCAGTAAGTTCCTCTCCATGTTTCTCTGTGTGACTTTGAGTTTCTTAACTTGGTTTTTGTTAAGTGCCCATGTTTGGCATCCGTATGTCAGCACCCACAGTGTATACCTACTTTTTAATAAGTTAATGTAAAATGGAAGTTCTTTATACATGAAAAACATTCATAATTTTAATGTCAGATTTCACATAGGTACAGTGCCTACAGTTAAGAAGTAAAACCATATCGAAATATCTATAAAATATCCTATTATAACGTTCTGCATCGATTACTATCTCCAAACTTCTTCAGCCGTCAAACAATTACACAAACTCAGCGGCCGTTGTAAACAATAGCTGTCGAACAAAACGTCGAAAGCGCTGCGTCCGCGCCGCGCCGGTGGGCGGTGCGTCGTGCTCTCTCTGCAAATTGTTATCTATTTACGTTTGGAAAGGGTTCCGAACGGCGCTCGTTACGCTGCTATCATAGTGTTTGGCGCAAATGAAAGAAGGTCCAGCGAAATTCGTATTGTGGAATCAAAACGGTGGGAGAAGCTCTGAAGTTCTACCCCCTCCCTTCTCCAGCCTCTGTTCCAATCCTCTTCACGCCGGCAAGGTGCGAGCAATGCCTTTGGTATGACAAGCATCTATAGACTACGGTAACTGCTTAACATCATGGGTCGGGGGTACATAAAAAGCTCTCTTAAACCCTCCGAAAAATAACCCCCAGTTGGTCACATCTAGTTGTTTCAAACTTTCTCCAATACCAAAAGAAGCGTTCACAATTACCCACTAAAGATCTTGCATCTAACTACTAAAATTGATTATCCAAACAGATACATTGCCAAATTGCGCAAGTCGGCGACTTGCACCAAAACAAATGAACACAATAACTCGCGGCTCACAGACGAAGTGCAAACGAAAGTTATGCAAAATTACATAAAATGTTATCGTAGAGACGCCGGTTGCGCGTCTCGTTAACATTATCGGTGAAGTGATAATAGCTTTTTCATGAAAGTAATTTCGTGAGTAGCGAAAGCAACGTGAATTGTACAAAAAGCAGTCTGCCTAGCCCGCTAATGGCACCAATTTATAGTTTCAAAAATGCTTTGCGAAATGTATCCTTAGACGGCGTAATACGTAGTTAGTTTGTATTGTAGGATCGTTGGGACTAGGACAATGAAAAACAATAGTACATTGTTACACGAGTGGTAAAAGTGACTCATATAGTCCCGAGACGGGGTTTGGCGCCCGAGCGTAGCGAGGGCGCTAATAGTTCGAGGGACAAAATAAGTCTTTCACACGAGGTAAACACTGTGCTTTTCATTACAAATACAAGGAAAGTAAAAATAAAAACAGGAATTGGCTAAAGAAATAATACAAGGAAGTATGAACAATACTCAACAACTCGAAAAAAAAAAGATCGCCTTGCCGCCTATTTTGTTTTTTTTTCGTTGGCCGGCCAACTTCATTATTTAGCCATTATTTTTCATTTTCATCTTTAAATATTTTGCCCAAATCTATGTTATTTTACAGAAATTGTTGAAACTAAATTATAATTAAGTCATTTAAAAATATAATATATTCTTTAATTAATACTTAACTTTATGTTATTTCAATTTTACATCGTGCTGTAATTTAGTGACTGTAGAAAAAGTTTGAACATGGTACCATAGAAATGTGAAAATGGAACTAGTTATTTTTTTATAATTTGGCAGCTGTCAGTTGAAAGCGATTCTCCCGGGCCGGAAAAGTATTACTTTCAACCCGCTTCTCAGGCAACTTCAGACCTACTTTCAGAGTATGAGTAATGAAAAATTGTTTTCGACGACCGCTTGGCGGAGGTTCGATCATAGGCTGCTCGGCTCACTGCAGCGGGTGGTTGCGGGTTCGATTCGTGCTGGGCAAATTTCGGAAATGGTGTCACTGGGATCGCCTCTGTCCATTGTACGGTACCCGTATTACAAGCGTTTCTTAGTTTGGGACCATAGGTACAGTTGGTGTGTCATACTGGTGATATATATTTAACTATAACCTAACGGGTTCATCTAACATAATTATAACGGTCGCTTGGGTCTTCGCGCTCAGAAATAGCATAGTTATGCGCATCAGCACCAACCACATCATACATGATGATACACAATCACGTAATCAAAAATGATAGCCTTGACTCTCTCACACCAGGCAGCCCCAAAATATCGCACACCTGTAAAGTTAAGTAGGTAGGTACATGTGCCTAAAATAATTACGAAATAAACCTATTTGTTTCATAACCAGTCCAATTAAACGCCAACAAAATGGCTTTAAAATTCAACTGGACTAAATTAAACAGGAACACAAACTTCTTACCTGCCTAAATTACCATCTTTCATACACTTTTTATCTCACGAGAAGGTCAACACAATATTTCCTGCCGCAATATGCACGACAAGGCACACTTAAATGCATGAATTTATGTTTACTTGGACGTTTTTAACCGACTTAAAGCGAGCATTATGAAAACAAGGTGACACTTTATTAATGAGTTATATTATAGTCTTTTGCGAGTGTATTTGTGTCGGTATAATTTAATATGAGGTCAAAAGGCATGACAAAGCCAGGCCCGGTCAAGGATAATCAACTTCTGAAAGAAAATTACTTGTTTAATCGATTTTACACTTAGATCTGTAGCTAATTTATTGATGTGGATTAAACCACTGTTGTGCAAATTATGCGATCAGTACTTAGCATGGAATTGTATCTACTACAATTTATCTAATTTGACGACCGCTTGGCGTAGTGGGTCCAGCGTAGGCTGCTCGCCTCACTGCACCGGGTGGTAACGGGGTCGTTTCCCGGCGAGGCTAATTTCGGAAATGGTCTTTTTGTAATTTGCCCTGGTCTGGGTGTCACTAAGATTGCCCCCAGTCCATTGTACGGTACCCATACCCATTGTAGCGGTGCTTAGTTTGGGACCATATAGTTGGTGTGTCAATCTGGCGATATTAATTTAACGACTTTACCACTTGCTTTCCCATCATCACAACAAACACACATTCATCAAATACACCTACGTATCTTCTGTATAGGCAGTGTACCTATAATGAAAGACTTTCAGGTTTGTCGGCTCACTTTCAACGATCTAGAGTGAAGCCTGGCAAAACACACCGACGACGAATAAATAGGGAAAATATTAATTATTGCAAATGGTTTCGTACGATCCGTGAGAGAGCCAGAAGGCCAGCCTCCTTCCCCTCCACTACATCCCACTCCCCTTCAGGTCCTGTGTGGTAACTGCTTAACATCAGGGAGTTCGTAAGGTAGTTTTCTAACTTTTGTTCTATAGAGAAACATATAGGTACCTATTTTGAGATCTTCCTGTGATCTGTCGTTTGCGCAAGATCTTGTATGTTATCTACTTCATAAGATATTAGTGTCGATGCCATTAGCCGCGCTCTACATGCCAATAACTGCAACTTATCACGATACGCGAAATAGTTGTTACTGTTTCAACGCAAAACAATCACACAAAACAATATGTCCGTTTTTGTGAAAACAAAAATTGTCTTAAATGATTCGCCTCGTGCAGGTTTATGGTATTGTGAGTTCAATTATCAATTATTAGCAACGCGCTAGGAAAAGAAAACCGTTTACGTACAAAAGGTGTGGCACCGACCGTATCCCGCTGTGGAAAAGCCAAGCTCATATAGACTGTCAAGTATAAGTTGGCACTGGAGAGCGTCGCTAGTGTCGATACAAGACTGTCAAAATGAGTTATTTTTCTAAAAAATATTTTTAGTTCCTCTTTTGGCCACCGGCCAAATAATCTTTGTCACACTACATACGAGTTGGCTCGTCCGGGAATGTACCAATCTACCTATTCTAATTCTAATATTACACCGGCATTGTAAACTTGTCTTTATGTTACAGATCAATACGGAGTTGGACTTATCTAATTTTCCGCTACATCTGTAAGGTACTAAACTTACGTAATCGATAGAAAAAATATCGATTTCGTAGGGTTTTTACTTTAACGGCCCAATTAACCCGTCAATAGTACCCATTATATAACATAACGGTCCACAGAGCGAATGACTATCGACGTTTCGCAATTCAACGCGTAAACGATACCTACAACAATAAAAATCTAGATTAGGTTAGGCGTTCCATTACAAAAAATAATAAGGAAAACATTGAATAAGTTTCAATTGAGGTCTTTATGAAAATGTAATTGGGTCTTTGATTAATTAATTTATTTTATTTATATATTAACTCATACCAACTCTTTATCCATTAAGGTACCTATTGTGAAATATTTATTTAATCATATTGAATTATTGCAAATATAATCAATAAATTTGCTAAAACTTCTACCTATGCAATGACGCCATAGTCAATCGAAACTAAACGGCTGTTGGTAGATATAACTGACAAACTTGAAGATATATTGAAAATCGTTTCTACAGTAGTTTGCATCTAAATATTCTAGGATACCAATCGAGAATCTAGTATCTTATTGCGAAATGAAAGAAGTATTATTTCAATCAATAATGTTCCGATTGTATTTCAAGTCACGCTACAAAAAACTAGAGCAATATCTACGCGAGCAGTATTTCTTATCCTACACACGAAAGGCTTGGTATCCGTTACAATTGTGTAAGAGGGTGTACTCGCAGTTAGTATGCGGTGTCCGCCCTGCGCTCGCGCAGGCAGTGTGAACACACGGTAACGCGGTTTGATGGCGAAACAAATGGAGCCGGCCCCGCGAGAGGACACTGATAACATCTGTGAAACTTAAGACATGTTATTATTGCTGTCAGATTTTGAATAGCTATGTCTAAACTAGTCAATTTGACTTGTAAACGTCAGTTTTGACAGTTTACCATAGTCCACTAACCACTCGCCTAACCGTGCTTGATTCGACTCACTCGACTCGGGAAGCAGTCGTTAGTCGGGACTTCGATATATTTACTCGATCGTAATAGTACGAGATCCGGTCTAAGAAATATATACCCTCATCTCACTTATTAGTGATAAGAAATTAATGATACATAGGTAATATTCACATTAACACATTGCACATAGGTTGGCTAGCTAGTTAAATTGCGGCCGGATAATATTAAATAGTTAAATTTTAAATGCGAGTGGTGAGATATGTGAAAACCATAGTTTTGCGAGGGCGAGTGCAAGTCGAGCGTTATTGGAACGGTTAACAGACTTGGCCCCAAGGCTTGGCCTCCAGGATGCTCATAAAACTTTGTGAACGCACATTCAGCTGGAAACCTACTCAGTAGTAGGTCGGTATGTTAGGTAGGTATATTAGGAAGCAAGCTTAGATATGCCTTTCACTCACACTAACATTATCTGGATACTGCCCTACCCTGGTACTTCTAGGAACTACAATTCTAAAGATTTTTTATGATACAATCAGAAGTCAGAAGCATACTCGACGTTCTGACATTAGATAACTGTTAAAACAAAGATCTTGCGTGGGACGAGGCAAAATTTAATTGGTTGGTATCTTCTGACATTACGAATGCATTTAGTATTTTAAGACGCAAAGCTGTGTTGTTTATGCGAGTGTAATTTATTAACTATCGATACATTAATATCAAAATGCGCTTCCTATGAAATAGCTTGGTAGCAAGGTCATCAAGCTATTCAACGAAATGAATGTGGTTAGTACTTACATCGGTAACGAAGGTATCTACCTACATGATTTTATGTGTACCTACTTATATTTGAATTTTAATGGTCTTGTGTCTTTTAGAACTTGCATTTAATGTGCATGGATACATCCATCCGTATTAAAATGAAAATGTGATAAATCAAACGCAGGCACGAATGGGATTTTTGGGTAGCATGTGCGAATCTCATTTCCAAAAGATTTATCACGTGTTTGCTGAACGAACCCAAACTACACTGGACAAAAAAGGAAAAATCTCTTTTGAATTGAGCAACTATGTCTGGCATAATGGCAACAGGCTTGCTAACAAAAGGACGAAAGAAAACACTTTTGCGAAATGTGGATGCAAGTGCAGCTCTGCCAGGCATGATTGTGTTGTTTCTCAATGCAGTAAGCATTATCTATAGGTATTATTAAACAATACTTGTGTAGCAAGTACCTAATATATCCTACTAATATTATAAATGTGAAAGTTTGTGAGTGTGGATGTATGTATGTATGTTTGTTACTCCTTCACGCAAAAACTACTGAACGGATTTGGATGAAATTTGGAACACAGATAGTTTATAACCGGGATTAACATATAGGATACTTTTTATCCCCATAATCCCAAAATTTTTGTTACGTTAAATACTACGCGGACGAAGTCCGGGGGCACAGCTAGTACAAATATAAAGTTGGAAATGTTATCCACACCTACAAGCCATAACAGCCCACCTACTTAATACCTAAATAGTGGCGGTATATATTTCCTTTCACTTCCATGATCCGTATGGGTACGGTTCTAGGAAGCCTAGGATTTAAAGATTTAAAGGTAGCTCAGAGAAGAAACATGTAGTTAGATAGAAACTATTAACTTTTTACCTATAGACAGACCTAGCTTTCATTAATTGACCCGCGTGTTAGTGCCTTGACCAGATGAAAATAGGACAATAGGTATAAAATTGCTTTGACCTATACACCAATAAATTTTGTCACCATACAAGTTGTGAAGTCAGAATCAGAAAAATTTCCTAATCTAGCTTTTTTACTATGACAATTATGTAAGTTACCAGTACCTACTGAATGGTAGGTGCCTATAAGGAAATAGTATTGAATCTATACAAATAAATAAAATTGGAGTGTCTGTTTGTAATATCAAAATAACACCTTTTCACTAAATGCATATGAAAGTACATACGACACATATAGCAAAAACGCGATTTAAAAATTTTTGTCTGTCTGTCTGTCTATCTGTCTGTCTGTCTGTGTGTTTGTTCCGGGTCATCTCCAAAACGGCTTGACCGACTTTGACGGGACTTTCACTGGTAGATAGCTGTTATTATAAGCATTAACTTATGCTATTTTTATTTTAGAAAAACAAAATTATAAAAAATGTGTCCGCGGGCTCAGAACGCGGGAGCGAGCTTTTTTGCTAAGTTAAATTGCACGCAGACGAAGTCGCGGGGTCAGCTAGTATAAAATAATTTTATGAATTAATCTCAGTGCGTGCGCGAATTTATACCTATGGTAGGCAGGTAGATTTATTATTATTTTAGTGTAGTGTATCAGTATCATAGGATGTTTATGCCATACCCAGTTTTTTGTATAGTGAATAAAAATAGTGGTCTTTAATTTTAAGCGTCTTTTAAGTTAAAATACCAGATTATGACATTTAGACCGGATCCAGTTTTTAGGCAAGTATACAATTTTAATGTCTTGACACTTGATTAATATTCTAATCTACTTAATATAAATCAACACAGGTAGTGTCTACAGCGATAGAGCTATACAAACAAGACTAGGGGCCAGTACCGGATTAAGCAAACGCAGGGCCCGTAGCAAATTATTTCAAAGAGCCCTCGATCTACTATGGGTTCTTAAGTATAAAGTGGTAAGAAAGCAAATCAATAGTCTATACGTTTATTTGCCATCTATAGGTTACAATTTTGTGGGCATTTAGTAAATTACTATAGGTGCTGTTTGGCTCTGGACGAGCACAAAAAGCCAGAGATGAGAGTATCTGGCAATATAGAATAAAGTTAATAAACGCGATAAAATCCGTAAAATAGTTTTATTTCAATATAGAATAATTTTGATAAGAAACTTATGTTAGTTTCAGGGCATACATATGCGGGGCCCCCTTTCGCACGGGGCCCGTAGCAATTGCTACTCTTGCTATATGGTTAATCCGGCACTGTTAGGGGCATGAGGGCTCTTTGTGGCGAATACAGGGAGTGGCACCGAGATATTTGTGACTTAGACTTGGACAATTTAATGGATTTAGGTATTGGTTTTCACGAATGTAGGTAATATAAGATGAGAAAGACGTTTTATAAAAGTAAGTGAAAAAGTAAATCCTGAAGTAGCAGATTAGAATGAAGAAGAGTATGATGAAAATAATGTATCTGATAGGCAAATGATAAGCAGAGACGAATCGAAATAATGCGAAAGAAGTTGACGTGAACGTTGTGCGAAAGAAATATGGATTAAGAAATAAATAAAGACACTGCGCTGACACCATCAGTAGGTATCTAGATAATGGAAAAAATAATACCTATGATGAAAAAAAACAGTGCCGTCTAGGGACGCCCCAAAGAAGCGAAGCTTTATAGTATAAAGATTAGGAACTAAGCGTTTTTAACTCTCTAGCTCTGTATACCTATATAGGTATATGTCGTGTTACGCTACTGACGCTTAGCAATTATAGAGTGATCGCGCGGAGAGCGCCCCGAGCGTCCGTATAGTAACTTCGCTTCAAAACACGAATTTTAAAATTACCACGTGTACTGTACTAACTATAAGGTGGTAATCAGGTAGCGTTCCCTCCACTGCACGACAAAGGGAATAAACACAGGTAGATCTACATTCTAGATCACCTGTCGATTCATTTCTAAAGCAACAAAGAGGGCCACATGGCGAGCGAGGACCGAAAACAGTTTCCGCTGTTTCTCCATGGAACGATCCTGCCTTTGTTTACCATACAAAGTTATGGCGACCGTAAAAAAGTGGATCATGTTCGACCGGACCGGAGTAGAAAGTGAAACCGTTCTGCTGGGTACTATAAAAATTGTAGCAGTATTGTGATCGCGCTCAGTTGCTCTGAACGCGCCACGCCGCGCACGCCCCGCGCCCGCCTCTTTGGACAATGGTCAGTTCTCAATTTCACTTTCGTGTTTGTTTTCTTATGTAGATTTGTTATCACGTAATTATTATGTATAGTGTATTATTATTATTATTATAGTGATATTATGTTACAATTATGTAGTGTAAGTATCTGCATATTCATATTTATTTTAGTGATTATAGTGAAAGCTTATGTTTTCTAATTTTATGTTACACATGTTTATTAATTTGAACGTAGATTTATTAAAATATCCATTTTCACTTAATTTAAAATAACTCTTATAAATTAAATCGGTAAAATTTCTACCCCTTTAACCTTAATAATAGATCGTAAGTAGATAGTTTAATTACCCCCTATTAACCGTTGCAAGCGCCGGCGTTGTTCCGTTTTCAAAAGCTAATTAACCGATAATAATTATACAATTAACAGAGCGAAAACTGGCCGAAATGCACACAAGGCCAACAATGTGTAGGTAATTCTTTCATTAGTCCGTTGCACAATAACCACTTGAATTTAAAAAAAAAATGTTCACACCCACATCGGAAACTGCTGGACCAATTTTCATGGACACTGACGAAATAGAAATATTAAATATTAAATTGATAAAATGGAAGTAGGACAAGCATCAGAATTTTAAATGAATTTAAAACGCGAATCGCCCATTGATAAAATCTCTAGAAACAAAAATTACTGACATAAAACCTAATAATTGTACCTAAGTTTAAAGAACTAAATCATTACAAAAGACTTAAACATAATAGCAGTATACATATTTATTTATTTAAATTAGGTAGGTATTAACATCTTGGCAAAGAGTTTTAAAGTTGAACTTTAAAAGTTATGAACCTTAGGTAGGTAGGTAAGTACCTATACAAAACATACCAGAATCGCATAAACATTTAATTATTATTTATTTATCACCTACGTTAAACGAAGTATCATACCTGAATTATTTCGCATTCATAATTTTCTAAAGCTTATAAGGAACAACTTTTAAAACTTGTTGCTAAGATCAATCAGGTAGCCTATTACAATTCGTACCGGCTGCCTATGTTTCAGGCAACAATAGGCAATTAACGCACCTTCACGTTACTAATTGAACGGTAGTTAACTTATTAATGAAACATTGCACAACACTATTTCACAGATGACCTTTTCAAAATTTAGAGTTCAACAAGACAATGCAATCCGGTTTAAAGTAAAAAAAAAGCCTTTAGAGGCTCAGGTATCTTTCGACGCAGAAACTAGAGCTTTCCCTAACGAAGGTGCAAACCTAGTTTTATAGAGCCATGGCTCTACCACGAGCTTTACGCTTGCTAGGTGCTAGCTTTTCTACGTCAAATTTAATGGCAAATTGTAATCGGTATTGCTCACCGGGTACCTATTGGTCAGGACATGTCTCCCGTGACTGGCGTAGCTAGGTTCCTTGTGTCCAAAATAGATTTGATATTTAGAAGTCCTTGTTGACAGACCAGATTCATAATAAATTATTTTATAAATAGATAAGTACGAATCTAGTTTGATAAATCGAATGTTTTAAAGAACAAGACTATCGAAATGCCAGTGCGGCTATAATTAATTAAGCCAATAAGTTTAGCATGTTAATAGCCTTATTAAACTAATTTAAATGGGTTTGCAAAACTCATTGTAAAACATATTTTTAGACACAAACATAAAAAAGGTTTTTTTTTTAATTTATATGTCCTAATCCTTGATAAAGCGCACGAAGTATGGAATTAAACTGCCGTTATATGTAACTACTGTATTATAAACAAATAATACTATGTATTTATAGTTTAAAATCAAAGTACAGTGTCAGCAACATAAGTAGCTGCACATTCTCAGTATTTCAAATCGCTTCCAGCCTTTTGTTTTGCATAAAATTCATTAGATATTTATCTTGATCTAAAAAGTTCCAATAATTCGTTAAGACATAGTTCAGCATCGTTTATATAATAAAGAGTATCTAACTAGGTACTTATTACTGATTCGACAAACAATGAATGTTAAGCTACTTATGTTGCTGACCGTACGACTTGCCCCTATAATATATGGCACAAAACGTACCATAATTGGTTCATTTTATTACCGGCCTTGATGTCTCTGCAACATAATGTCCAAAGTAAAAACCGCGACGTTATTTGTTACACATTATCACAAAAAGTAAATGGCATTGAAATGGAACCTTTCACCCACGGAACAGTTGAAGGCGAACGGGAACAGACGGAACAAACATTTTAATAACATATTCACATTATAATGGTGCTAATTCTGTTGGTGATTAAACTAAACTTGAGCTAATTCTATTGCGGCGTGTCGCGGGAATAGTGCTGGGTCCTGCTTAGTTAGGTACGGCTATGCTAGGCTAAATTCAATAAGGGAAATATAACGGGGGAGGCAGAAATGTAAGGGTCAGGTCAATGTCAAGCGTGTACATTACCGGCAAGATGGAGGCGGGCGCATCCCTCGGGTGGTATGGCTGGATCCCCAGGTTTTTCAGCACAGGCACAACACTGGAGCGCTCCCAATAGGCTTAGATTTCACACAACACAAATACACAGAAGATTTGGTAGATTTTACCCGATTAGTAATTTTAGGCACAGGAGCACGCACGAGAACGTCTCTGCCACACGGAAGTCGGTCAGTACAGTGTCATGAAGGGGGGATAATCGGGGGTAGGCAGATGACGGTAGACGGGACACATTTTAACTAACTACCTACATTCAAAATTCTAAAGTAAAAACCGTGTTTTTTCCAGATAGCAATGTAGTAGGTCAGAAATATTTTTAGCTTTGTTTTTGCAAATTGAAGTAGACTAAGTTACTCCTTATAATATCAGCTATAAAAACGGTCCAGCTGTTTTGGAGACTATCCCGAACAAACAGACAGACAGACAGGCACATAGACCAGATAAAAAGTTTAAACATTATTGTTGTTATAATAATTAAAAAGTTATTATTTTTATATTACAAAAAGACACTTTAATTTTATTTAATACCAGCCTTTTATATACTGAGATAGAGCTCAATTACCTCACTCCAAAAGAGCGGTTTAGTATCATTTTGAGTTACACAATCTGGTTGCGTTTTTAATTACATTTTTATACCTATCTCATTCAAATATAATAGTTATTAAACTTTCAAAACGTAATAATTTCCCAAGCAATTTAAAAAATTACCTTTTAACTATTACCTACTGTTATATAAAAACCGTTAGAAATCATCCCTAATAGTGGTAGCCGCGATATTACTTAAATAACCGATGATATTGATATCTACTCTTTCCGGTTCAAAAAGAAAAGGCCTTTTTTATTTAATCGATCGATAACCGATCTAAAGCGATTGCGTAATCGATCTCGAGTGGTTCGTGAACCATGAAATCGCACTTACTCTACTTTCTAATATTTAAGTGCAGACGTAACAAATGTTATTATGGATTTTTAAATTGGAATTAATTAGAGACGAACGAATAATAATATCAATAAATAAATAAATATCGCCAGACGAACACACCAACTGTATGGTCCCAAGCTAAGCAACGCTTGTACTATGGGTACCGTACAATGGATTGGGGGCGATCCCAATGACACCCAGACCAGGGCAAATTACGAAAAGGCCATTTCCGAAATTTACCCTGTCGGGAATCGAACCCGCAACCACCCGGTGTACTGAGCCGAGCGGCCTACGCTCGAACCACTGCGCCAAGCGGTCGTCAGGTACTTTAATTTTCATATTACAAAAACTTGTTGTTTATTTGACATCAAATCGGGTATAACAAGCCGATTACATAATGTGAGTAATTTCACTTTCATCACGTCCGTTGGAAAGGAACTCGTGACGCGAACGATAATTCTACAGTTGATACAGATGTTCAATGAAAGTTTATTGTATTTATTTATTAGTAAAAAATCTCGCAATGAACCGGGTTTAAACGTTCAATAAGAATAGAACTCCAAACACCATAAGAATATGCATCGTTTTCTATGCATTCATAGCTTATCAAGTAGGTACCTTCTTACCTACATAGACTAGTATTATCTGGCTAGAACCACATACATCTATTTATTTATTTTCTCAATACATACAAATATATTTACAAGCGGCCAATACGATATTGTTGCAAACTTAAAAATAATTTAACTGTTTTTATTTAACACTAGCGGCCCGCCCCGGCTTCGCACGGGTACATTGCGGTTACATTATTCGAGTTTTAGTAAGGATACCTAATTTTTTTGGAAATATATTATAGCCTATGTCACCCGGGGATAGTGTAGCTTCCCAACAGTGAAAGAATTTTTCAAATCGGTTCAGTAGTTTCGGAGCCTATTCATTACAATCAAACAAACAAAGTTTTCCTCTTTATAATATTAGTATGATAGCAAATTCTATATGTAGCTGTTCTTGTAAATTCACCCAAAGTGCAACAGAATAAGTCCAAGTCCTCAGCAAGTTAGTTCGCGCGCGCGGTTCCAGCAGCAACCGCGGCTGACGACGACGACCCGCAATATATCCGCATTGTGTATCTTCCCTCTACCTATTACCTACCTTAAAGATAGGTAATAGGTAGATATGTATCAAGAGTTGTGTTTAACCTTTAAAGCCTTGACTAAAGCCCGTATTAATAAATCAAACTCAAGTCTGAGACCGTTCTTAGGTACGTTTCTGACGTTTGATTTGTACTGGAATACATTAGAATGACATTTCCCAGATCGCTCTCAGACTTGAGATCCGATTTATTAATATTAATACGGACTTTAGTACCTATTTAAGTAAATAAAGAAATGAATGATATTAATTTTGGTCACCCGTTCACTATGAAAACTAATAACAAATGCACGAAACTTAAATTACTTCGCAAGAATAGGTTTATTCAATACAACAGTAACAATAACGAAATACGACCATGCCCACGGCACAGGCCACGGCATTGTTTGGCAATAGCCCACGAAATTGTCTACGAACCTTGTAAATGTGTGAAATTCTTTATTATTGTTCGCCTATTTGTAACAAACATGTGAAGATTCTCAGGCATGTCTTAACATAACAAACGCGTTACAATGCTTTAGATTTTGAGATATCTTGAAGTTGGAATAATGGAACGATTCTGTTGCCTTGATTAAAAAAATAAAGCAGGAAGGTGTATTTAAGGTGAAGGCGCCTGTCTAGACCGCGAAATTCAAAATTTTCGAGTATTTTTATAGTTTATCCAAAATCTGAAAACATTTAAGACAACATTTTGTGATTTGCGACAAACACAATATGCAGTGCGTTTATTAATACATTTAGTTAACTCTAAATATTATCACGGTGGATATGATACTAGTTAATCACTAAATATACAAAAATTGCCAGATTATCTGGATAGCTGTCGTTCTTGAAATGTTTTAGAGTAAGTTGGATATATTAATAAATGCACTGCACACGGTCTTAGTCGCGAATTACAAAATGTGCCTTTTATTATTGTCAGATTTTGAAAAATTTCTAAAAAACCTCAAAAAATTTGAACTTCGCGGGCTACATGGGCGCTTTAGCCTTAATGGTGCTAATTCTGTTACTATACTAACTAAAGTTCATTACTTGAATTAAGTTTATATTATGCTGTCTTTCTCATTCTCATAATGTTTGGACAAGGCAGCAATATTATAGTGTCTTTAGTAACCAATTTGTAGCCCATTAACGGAATTAGAACTATTGTCTATGGGCACAAGCGAGAAGGGCGCTGTCGCGGCCTTTGGGTTCAAACAAACAATATTATAGCTAAGTAGGTAACTAGTTGCACCAATACACCGCCATGGATATCATGCGCTTTTACTTTTCTATTAATTCTTTATCTTTACAACTAAGTACCACTTCTTTTAGGAGCCGTACTCTATTACGGTACAGGGAATGTCGGCCCTGTTTTGTTTCTCCTCTTATTCCTGAGCACCCCAGCAGGACCCTTCGGTCCCTATGATGAGCCTCCACACACACCCCTACAGCTCTTCCCTTCCACCAGAATTCTAGGTGCCCAGGACTCTTGATGCGTGCCCCTCTCGTAACCGCGTTACGAGTGCCGGCCTTCACATCACTACAGTGTCTTAGTTAAACTATATCTCAATAACTTGAATCGCATGATCGCCATGATGGTGATTCAGTGTTCACTCTCTTCAGCACAGGTGGTCGGTAATAGCAAAGGACTTACCTCGGTATAGCCCAGTAGTCATGGCTTCACCAACACTACTCACTTATCGCTCATAACACTCACCATACAGGTCTTAGCAAGACTCATTTTTACACTTACAAACCACCATCCTGTGCCGCCATTCTCGCCGTCACGTCCTACACTTCTCCCCACTCCCTCTCTTACTCCGACATATTCAACTTGATTGTCATCTAAATGTCACTCAAAGTCATTCGTAAACATTAAAGGATAATATTATTTTATTCACAGAGCTAGCCAACAGATGGCGCTCAATTCAACTTTAAACTTTGATAATATTATGTAAATCGCGATGAAATCCGCGACAGGCGCAATGTTATTTATGCCAAATTATTTTTTAAACGTTTTTTTCTTTGCTTTTGTATGCCATTTAAATGCCAATAAAGCACAAAGTATTATAATAATGAATCAAATTGCTATAACTAAAAATGTCGTTTAACCTAAACAACAAACTTCAAGGTTTAAATGGAAAGTGTTCGTGGGCGTGCTTTCCGTCGTGCGGCTAGTTGGTACTTCTCTATTAAATTTAATTGTCGAATTTTACGCCTAGGCTTTATTTATCCATTGGTACCACATGCACTATGTAGGAATATATTGGCACAAATCGTTAGAACTGTCTGGACAAATAGTAGGCACCGTTTATTTAAATGGTTGGTATTTAAACTATTGAAAAAAATAGTGATAGGCGATCAAATTGATTGGTAAATTAATAGATAGTTTTATTTACTTATTAACAAAATAAATAAATAAATTTAAATTAGAACAAAATCAAAATTGTCTTAAAACTTTATCTAGTAGGTAACTATAGTTGTCTTACGTCAAATTGCAACAGCTTTCCGGCAGCACGCATTGCAACAAACGTTTAGTTATCAAAACATTTTGCAATACTTATAATTACCATGATAATAATTACCTTTTTTTCTCACGAATTGTCCGTTAAAGTAACAAGTAACAACGCTGAAAGCTTTTTCAACGAGACAATAAAAATATCGGTCCAGTGCGCATGTCTGTCATTTCGTAATGGGGGGAAGGGGGAGCTCAATTACGACTACCTTCTACTGTTGCGCAACCGCAGGCGGCGCGGGGGCAGTGGTGCTAACCACCGAGTTCCCTATTGCAAACCATACCAGTATTTGTGAAATGGATGTCAAAGTCGCGAGTAACGTTTATGGTTGATCGGAGAACTTGTTGAGCCAGATTTCTTAATTAGCCACAATAAAGTATTGGTAAACCTGCCTATAGTATTATCCGAGGCATCTGAATTGGTGGTAAACATATGTACCTACGTACATAGGTTAATCTTGGATCACAGGTTAATTTACAATCTACACTAATATTATAAAGGGAAAAGATTTGTATGTTTGTAACGAGTAAACTCAGAAACTACTGGACCGATTTCACAAATACTAATAGAAAAATAAACGCCGCCGCGCCGTGGCCGGGCACCGAATTACGGGAGAGGGGTGTGCACATCTGAAATAGGTTAAGTTAGGCAGTTCTTTTCAGAGCTACTAAGAAATTTACTCTGAATGTCCACCCGTGCAAAGCCGGGACGGGCCGCTAGACAATTATAATGAAAACAAAATATCTCGTCGTGTATTTCGTGACTGTCATGTTAAAAGACCCATCTCTTTCCAGCACACGTTAATCCTCGCTGCTCTGGCAGCCGCCACCACGGCCATGCCATCCTACATAGCGGTGCCAGCCGACCAGATCGCGTTCGTGGACCTGTCGGCGCTGCGCGTGCGTCGGGTGCCGAGGCAGACCCTCGCCCCGCCGCCCCCACAACTGCCCCAGGCGTTATACCAGGAGGACTTTCAGCCGATACCAATACAGCACTATCAGCAACAACGTGAGTTGGATTTAATAACTTTAACACCGTATTGACTAGTCCAGGCCAAAGCGAGGGTCACAAGAAACAAAGAAACGCAAAATAGACATTTGATTCAGTCTTGAAACAGACTCGTTCAATCTATATCGATGGAACACGTGCGATCAAACAATAAAATTAACTATTTATATTACAACAAACTAGTCGATGTCAAGAACAGATTTCACAAGGTGATCGATTTGGAGTAGTTTAAAAAATATAGGCACGCTTGAACAAACTAGACATATTTTGATAAACGAGTCTCAAATTGCGAGGTAGAGCAGGCTACCTAAGGGGGGATCTAAACTCCATTCACTTATTCCATGGCAAGCGTTTACTGCAAGTTGCAACTGCAGTCTAAGATATAGATCCAATATCGTACATTTCCCGGTATTGCGTAACTTCAACAATGGAAGAAAGTAACCGGTATCACAGTCGTCGTATCTTGCGAGAGAATGGCGCATTGAATGTAAAACACGTCGGCTCTGAACTGGATGCATAGAAAGCAGCTTAATCCTTTGTTCTCGAGTGAAAGTGATGAGGTCGGCCGAGCTTGATTGATGCCCGAAACATGACATACCGTTTTGCTCTCTACAATGAGATGATATGCCGATACCGGCTTTTACTTTAAGGCTCTTTGAAGTTATAGGTTTTACAAATTCTCGATTTTGAGATCGCCTGAACATTTTCTAAAGATTAGAGACACTTTATCCTTGAACTCAAATCTTGGTTTCGATCCTATCAGAAAATTGTAGGTAGTAAAGTAACTTAATTTATAATATTTTTTTTTACATTTGAGTAAGGTTCCTTCAGATCTCAAATGGATAGAAAATTGCTCTGGAACCGTTTGTTTAAAATTGCCCGAAATAGCACCATAGAAAGCTAACGAAGAATTTATTCATATTTCAGACCTTGTAGCTTATTATATTGTCACAATTTATTTTACAACGTGATCCAATTATATTATGTTTGCTTATGATAATGCGCTCGATTAACGAGCTCACACGTACCTATAATTCCGTCATAAATCATTACACCAAGTGTCTAGAGCACGAGCACGAGCCACGTTGGCTCTGCAACGTTGCAACACTTGCAACTATCCTGCCGCGAGTAGGTACCCATTCAACATTGCTCAATTAAGTTCGGTCACGCACACTAATTCGTTGATCGTACCAGTTTGGGCCATGCAAAAAACTTACCATATTATTTCGTAAGACATTATGCATGCGCATTTCCTTTGGTTTTGAAACGTTTAGAATTTTAATGTGGTTACAACCGTGAGGAATTTAGTTAGTGTCGGATGTTACCATGGTCGGATAAACCTGACTATGACATATCGGAACAGCAACGGCATCGAAGAGAAAGTTTAATGAAAGAACGAAATCTGGTTTAGATCCTGTCACTCGAAAGTTGAGGCAAAATAAATTTGCTCAAGCTCGTTAATAAAAACGAAATTAATAAAGGAATAAAGAGCCGTTTAGTCCGCCAGTTCGATTAGGTATACAGTTCAGAAATAATTTTTATGAAATCAATATCCATCAAGTCTTTTTAATTTCAGAATTAGCCCTGGCTCCACCCCCAGAGTCTGAGGCTCCAGCGAGGCTTATCCGAGTCCAGCAGCCCCAAGATGCTTCAGAAGCTGCCACTCAAGGCGCTTCTTCCCAGTACGCAGAAAGACCCCCCGACTTCGGGGAGTATGTCGATTTCGGGGCCCATACAGGAGACAACGGAGCTTTCGGTTGGTACGCTGACTTCCCCGTGGATAACCACGAGAATTCTGGTTATAGGAAATAGGAATGGTAGGTGCTAAGACCAGATATCATTAATTATAATTTTTTACCTACTGTAGGGAATAATTTAGACTGTTGATTGTGACTGAACAACCTTAAAGGCAGCACTAAGATGTTATTATGCCTATGGTGAATTTATGATAACCAATTGAATTTATGGGGAATAAAATCAAACGCCATATGCCTAGAAAGGCCATGGCTAATGATTCCGGCTTCATTGAAAGTGCTTTAAAAACCAATGTGACGTTTACTTGCTTAGTAATATGGATAACAAGAAAATGTGGGACATTCTTGAAATGTTTTGCTCAAGAGTTAGGGTTTCAAAGTAACCAGTATTTCCCAGTGAGACACTCAGAATATCTGGTCTAGCAAAACTCTTGCCGACTAATTGTAGGTTCAAATATGCACATATCTTGCCAAGCACGTTATCAAAAATTTTACCAAAGACAGTATTATTTCGAGTGATATTTAGAATAGGATTTTTAGCCGAATAACCGCACATTTGTTAAAAACGGTTCATTCCGCTGTTTCAATGCACTTCGAGTTAGCAATTTGTTATAATCTTAAGATTACAAAGTACACTGTGATACGTACTGAGGTAGTTCTATCTGTCTTCCTTCTCTTTACGCCTATATCTTTTATCTTGCACTTTTCACTACTGTTGCTTGCTTTTCACACGCTTTTTGTATCAATTTTCTTACATCAAGCCCAATTTTGTTATTACATGACTATATTTAATTGTGTACTTTATTCTACCATCCTTCTCTTGCCTGTGTATGACAAGGATGAAGGTGATATACCTTGAAGTCTATTTCAATTTAGTCGTGAACAGAATTGTGGCTTTTACCTATATTTCTTTCATTACTTATATCACCTCGTTCTTCACATCTATCTGTTACGTTTCTGTATCGCTTTCTATATTTTGTTATTGTTTGAATATATACTGTTACATCTTTACTTGTTTCATTTTATAATACTATCGCTTCACCTTTCACGCATCTCTACTTGTATTTGCATTCACTGTTTTATTTTACTTGCCTCATGTTATAGTTAATCTATCTTCTCTTCTTGTTATTCACTTTAAAGCGTATCTTATATATATACTTTTTCGACTACTATCAATTAGAACCATACATTGCATTTCTTGCATTCATACTTTCAAATCCAACTCTAATTTCTTCACTATGCTAAGCTTCATGAGCTGCGTCATCACTAGTATAGTAAGTATCATACAACATAATCAACAATGTTGATTTGGACATTATCATATTTCATTATTTTCTACGTTTCTTACTTTCATATTGTATAAGTTTTTCTTGCTTTCAGTCAGTATATTTATTCGCACACCTACACCTTATTCATTACGTTTTTTAGCTTTCTTTATTCCTTAAACACATTATATAGTTACTGTAATACTTTCCTTACTCTTATTACATTTTATTCATATTTTTCCTACCATCTTATTCTTCATCTGTTCTGTTTATTATTATAATCTAGTTCTACACTTTATTATCTTATATTTCATTTTCTGCTTCACTATCTACCTATTACCTATACTACTACTATCTATCTATTTTATATGTATAATCTATCTACTATTATTCCTCTGGTTCCTTGAATTTATTTGGAATATTCTTTTTCTTTAAATATTTATTTATATGTTCTATCCTTTACTGTTTTACTCTTATTTACTATTCATATTTCATTTATCTTTATCTACTTTTTTATTACTTTTCCTATGATATATATTACTATTTTGGTTATACTATCTTCTTATTTCATTATCTGTTATATTCTGTTATCTGTTTACCTCTTACCATTTATATATTTTATAACTATCTTCTACACTTATATACTCAACTATTTGCTCTTCTATTAGTCTTACTTAATAGTTATTGAATTACATTTTCCGTTTCAGTTCAATTTCAGTTTAAACTTCTATTACAGCACTTCATTTACACCTTGTCATATATCTTTTACATTCGTATCTACCACTTATCATGCACTTTATGACATTCATCCAATCATTTATATTCCATAATTTCTTCCTACTACATCCTTATTCACGACATTTTATCATTACACATCTCTGTATGATTTCAACTTTTATCTTCCACTAAGAACTTACTCATTCTATTTTATATAACAAAGTCAGTAAACAAGCGCACGATTCGATTTATGTAAAGCTTACCGTAGCCTATAGATGCTTGCAATACTAAAGGCATAATTCGCACTTTGCCGACCAGAAGGGGAGTGACAAAGGGAGAGTACGTAGCGCAGCTAAAATAGCTATTGAACGCCGATCTTCTGTGAAAGGGTGGTTTTACCCCGGTCATGTCATCCTATATTGAGCTGTAGACAATTAACATTCAAACGAATGTTATTAGATTTAAACAGCACTTACTACCTACTTCTATTTTGACTACGGCTTCCAGTTTCATTTCATACTTCCTTCTTTCTTTAAAACTTTTATCTTAGTAACTACATCCTTTGTTCTTTACTTCTATACTTTTTTATGACTCTAAAGCCGAAGAAAAGCCTTAGTAGACTGTCTTTTGCCCTACCTTTTCATCAAAAACGTGTTTCTATTCTTTGACTTTATTTCTTCCCTTTCTACTGTTCTCTATAACTTTCAAGCGTATGTTCTTCTTAAAATCTCTTATCTTCAAAATGTTCATGTTCTAAACAAACTCTTCACAAAATTTATCGTAATTTCTTCCTGATCCTTACTTAGGACTGGGAGCTAATTTACTTCATCTATTTCCTGGTCTATTTTACATTGTTATTTTTCAACACCTTTTAAAATTTCCTTACTTGTTTATACCTACTTCAACTTCAACATATATTCTATTTTATATCTTCATTCTATCTTAACTATTCAATTTACTACTTAATCACTTCTTTAAATTACAAAATGATCACTCATTCTGTTTCAAGATCTGTTCACTTTTTTCTTACTTTTCAAATATTCTTCCAAGTTTGAACTTCTTCTTTTTTCTTCTTTAAAATCGGTTGCTTTAAATATTTACAAGTACTGTCAAAGGTACGTTATATTTCAATTATTTTATCTTAAATCTTCATCTCATTTCGTTTTTATCTATAACCTTCTCTTTTTACCTGTTTTCTCCCTATTTCTATTACTATCTTTGTCTATAGGTACTTCAACTTAAATTTACAGTCTTACCTAAATCTATCCTTTAAATCTAAATAATGAACTTGATCTTTCTACTATTCTAGTCTTCAATAGCTTATTTCTGATATATTCTATTACTTATTCAATTTCTCTTTCTCCTTAAATACTCTTTCAAAATTAGGTTTGTATTCTAGTTCTTTGGATTATCTTTTTCAATCTATTCTTATTCTCTTCTTCAACCAATCTCTTCTTGTCTTCTTCAATCTATCTTGTTGTCTTATTTTTTCATACACAGCACAAATTATCACGAATCGTTAAGTAATTACTAATATACGAGTCAAGGGACTTAGTATTATGATTAGAAAATAATCTCGCCTTGTGAAATACTTTTTAAGTACCTGGCTCAGGTGTATTACATGTGATTGAACTTCCTTCTTTTCAGCTTCTGAAATCTTATTTTTTCTGCTTTATCTACATTTTTTCTTGACCGCTCGTTACCTAAGTTTTAAACTTTCTCTCCTGCTTCTGTACTTCTTGCGTATCTATCAACTTCCCGAAACTTTCTTTCTCTCTTTCCCTTTACTTAATTTCCATTTCCTTATCTTCTTTTAATTTAGATAGCTAATGAAATTCTATTTCGATCATGAGCAGCCTCTTCAACCTTCTATGACACTGGAATTGACTTTTATCTTGCTCATTACCTTTCTACACTTTCTTAACCTTATTATTTATCTCTCTTTCTCTTTTATCTTGCTCAATACCTTTCTACACTTTTTTAACCCTATTATTTATCTCTCTTTCTCTTGTATCTTGCTCCATACCTATTTCTTGACCTTGTTCTTCTATGCTATTATTTTATATTCTCGTTCACTTTGTTAACTATACTATTATCTAACTTTTTCTTTCATTATTCTATCTATCTCTTACTTGCTATGCTCTTTATTCTCTTCTTTCTATTGCTTCCTCTTTCTTCTACTGCTTTTCTATTGTTGCTTCCTTCACAGAACTACCTTGTGCGCTTTAAAACAATTTGTTGTAAGTTTTGTTGACCACTATTAATTGTTATTGTTGATTAAATGATTGTTGAGTTATGATTTTCTTGTTGTTTATTTTTACCACCTACTAAAAACCAGAATATGATTGGATAACTAACTAGGATTACGGCCTCAATCCCCCTCGTAGTGAGGGGAGGCCCGTGCCCAGGAGTGGGACGTCAAAAGGGCTAAATTACTATTATTATTACCTAACTGGTATGAAATATAAATTTTAAATTTCTCAGAAAAGTAATCGGATACTGAATTTGAGGTAAAACAGCGATTTATTTTACATATAGTATTTTTAATTCTTACAATTAACATATAATCTCATAGAATGATATTTAAAATAGATTTCCTTTCATTAACAGCGCAGAGTATAGGTGATTCGGTCTAACACTCTTATTACACAATATATTAGTTATTATATAATAAACATATAGTTAAACATACTTTTCTACAACAAGTAGGTATACATTAGGTTATAAGTACAAAATTATATTTGAATATACATTATAAGAGTGTTATCTAAAAGACAGGGTTGCCATTATAAAGAGTTAGAAAGAGTAGGCAGAAACTTTTAATTGTACCATTTCGCAATCTTAGATTACCTTACACAATGGGGTTGCCATGTTATTAAAACTCTACTCTATTCTACTATAATATAAAATGATTTGTGCAAAAATGTTTCATTGGAATAGTGCAGTGGTTTTCGTGGCGAAGGCTTTGTTTGTAACAGAACGCTAATATTTGAATGACAAATAGCCAGATCTTTGGCACAATTGTTGAACACTATTTTTTGTGTACTTAAGCCATTTCCCTACCAACACACAGGGTGCATACATAGTATATATATCATCTAATATAGCATAATACTAACAAACATTTGTTGCCCAAAATCTGGAAAAACTAATAAATATAAAGATTAATAATACTGTTGAACTCAGTTTCTTAAGTAAATTATTAATCACAGCAGTTACTTACAGTCCTAAATAAATAAAAGATAAATAAATTTATGAGATCAACGCAAAAAATAATATTGAAATATAAATATTTTCAGAATTTGTACGCGACCCAATCTCAAACACTGATTTTAAATTACTATGTAGGGCTTTGTGGTTTATGGCCCTGGCTATACAATAACATTCTGACCCTGATCCATAGACAATAATGGGGAGCCAAAATTATTTTAACACATAAAAGTTAAAAAATATATTATTTTGTTGGTCAAGTATTATTATATAAGTAACTATTGGACCAACAAAATGATTCAAATAAATAGTTAATTTAAAACCACTGTGTAGAATTGATCAAACTTTTCACTTATCATTCAAGACCACTTGCGTATGCAGTACCCTAGTAAGACACTATCCATTGAACTACCCTCTCTTTCAAATTCGTTTTCCAAAGTGGTAACTACGAAAACTACGTAAATTATAAAATACCTGAATGTTTGCAACTTAAAACACAATTTTGAGACAAATATTACAATTACATTTTAGTATAATATACAATATATTCTCTTTTCAATATATTTTTGGTTTCAGAGATCAAAGGTTTTACATTGTAATAATACATTAAACATTAAATACACATTTCAAAAACGGCTAAGCTTCAATACACCGATTGAGAATAATTTGATTCTTTGTCTTAAAACAAGAATTCAATGCCTCGTGTCGGTTAGTGTCAAGGATGTAGGAAAATATGTTCTAAGCAATGGTTCTCAGCTACATTATGATACATGATATGCAATGACAAGCCACGCACTGGTATGAAAATCTACCAAGTAACAGTTTTTCGAATCATGTCTTTAAGAAACACCAAGGGTTATTACTGCCTGCCCACTTAACACACTTTAGGCATGAACACCAAGGGTATTTACAGGTGTTGCCATGCAAAAATGACCTTAAAAATGTCAACAATCCCCTAGTGACTACTACTATACTGGAACCCCCAGGTTATCTTATTACTCAACAGATTTTTCATACACAGTACATTCAAACGAAATTCATTACGACGATCACATCCTTATTACACCCGGAATAGAGTACAAAATTGTATATTTGCGTAGAAAAAATAAAATCATTTATAAAAAAATAGTATGCTTCAGTAAACTTGATCTAAACAGTTTTCCTTAATTTCCCTGAACTAAGCAAGTACATAATAAAAGTCATAAAAATAAGCGAATATATTATTATACAGGGTGTTACGAAAATAAATCCCCATAATACACAGGTTCATATAACCACTATAGTTCCATAATTACATTTGAAGTATATCCGTTTTGTTTTTTTTTTAAACCTAAATATTAAAATGTATGTGCTTTCGTAGCACCCTGTATACAGAAAGATAAACTAATAGAGCACCATCATAGAGAGTATGAGCAAGATCTAGCCACACATAAAATATACTTTATTTATTTTAATGTTAGCAGGTGACTTTGGCCAATTGGAGTCCAAAGCTAGGACGATTTAACTACTGAACGCGAGATATATCCTACTAATATTATAAATGTGAAAGTTTGTGAGTGTAGATGTATGTATGTATGTTTGTTACTCGTTCACGCAAAAACTACTGAACGGATTTGGATGAAATTTGGAACACAGATAGTTTATAACCGGGATTAACATATAGGATACTTTTTATCCCGATAATCCCGAAATTTTTGTTACGTTAAATACTACCCGGACGAAGTCCGTGGACACAGCTAGTACTTGATAAAGTATGAAAACAACCAACTTTCGCGGGGACTATTGAAAGAAAGAAATAAACATTTATTCGACACACATCGCGGGTCAGTGCGAACTATGCCGAAAGGTAATTGGCTCAGTATGTGCTGGAGAAGAACGAGTCTCCCCCAGCGCTGATTTTCAGCCAAACCCTCCTCAGTGGGTCATACGTTTCACTACCCAGTAGAAACTAAATAACAAAATATATATAATTAATAAAATGAAATAGTAAAATACATACGTGCGATCTAACGGGATGAACCTATTTTATAATATATTTCAGTTCGTATTATATGTATGTGTTAAACTATTCTAGCATGAAGGGCTGTCACTGTCTAATATGTATCATCCAACCAAGGCTAATGTGTCTCGGTACGTGGCTTGAACGTACGTGTGAAAGGCAAGATCGCGGGTCCGGTGGTTGAATCGTCCTAGATCCAGAGCAATGGATCAAAATCACCTATACATATTACATACAATACACATGATTTAAGTATTAACACCTTGTATACATATACCTTACATCATATCAATTCAATTTCACTACAGATTACCTCGCTAATGTAATTAATTCTCTATTACCTTGATATTAGACACAAAATATGAAGGAAAGAGATCGCGACAGCAATTTATACTACATTCGATAGATGGCGGTAGTGTTGCCTGTTCAGACTACAGCAGTATGCGTCTCCGAGTATCATCATCATAAGCGAGAGCAAATGCTGCCTACATGTCTTGGTTTGGGTATTACTGGTATGGCCCCAGTTCATATATCGTTGTATGGTGTAGTACAGATTTTGCTGAGATTGAGACCAAACAATGTGGTTCAGGTGTTTTGCCACCAGCGTGGCGCCACATTGCAGTGGCGTGACATTGACATTTGAGAGTGCAGACAGACTCTCTCTCATTACGACCTCGCGATAATTAGTATTTAGAGTGACACTGACAGAAGTAAAGTGATAGATAAAGTCACCCTGTCAAAACAAACGCTATCTGGTGAAATAAACTATTTTACGGATTATATCGCGTTTATTTACTTTTATGTTCCTGACGTTTCGGCTGCTTCGCGATATAATCCGTTAAATAGTTTTATTTGAATGTGTAGTATTCGCGTAAATATAAGAAAACGATATCTGGTGAGTTGAAAGAACTGTTTGCCCCGTTCATGAGTTGGTTTTGCGATATAGGATGTTTTTTACCGCAATGTGAATTTACTTCACGACTAAACAAGTAATACAATCGCTAAAATAGTCCTTAATACTTGACAATACGATTTTATTTTCAACTTCCTACCGCCATTGACGAAATGTGATATATTTTGTAACTTACACTTAAAAGAGTAACCATTAATCTCATTTAGGCATACATTTATACGCATTTTATTTATATGCATATAATTAGCCTATCCCACAAGAGGGAACACAGTCCAATTCAGACCTTATTTCCTTTTAATAAAGTCCTTAATATATATACCAAAGTATAATACCTTTATCAAACAATGCCGATTGTCCATTTATTTTTAAAATAGGATATTTTAGTTATTAAACATTTAATCTACTTAATTTGACTTATATATTTCCAAAACAATTCTAATCATATAGTTTATTTCTGTAACAACGTCTTCTTAAATTCTGATCGTCCGATATTTTTTAAAAACTTTGCACTGTTGCTAACAATAATGTTACAGATAAATTATGAAAAAAAAACAGATTTTTGCACACCTAAGTGAAAAAATACATGATGATGTCTAAAACATTACATACATTATTATACAATATTACATAAACATTATACGCTTTAAAGGCCAGCTTAGACCAACGCAGTATCTACTAAACAAGTATAATCTCTTCTAGGTATATTATAAAAGCGCGCATTCAATTCCTTACACTTTTAACTCGACAATTGATCAGTTATATACATTTATTTGCTATTAGCATATACACAATTCTTCGCTGATGATCTTACACATTTCTTACTGAGTTTTAGCAAAAAAGAGATTAAAAATACCTATCTTAAAAGTCATTTTAATACGGCAATCCGAAATTTCAATTATCTTCTCAAGCCATCTACAATGTATTAATTATGACATTAAATGAACGATTGAATTTCTTGTCCACACTCGCTTTTTCTAGCGTACTACGTACAAATTCACCAATACAACCAATATTGATCCAATCAGATCCTTCAATTAGTCCCAACTTCCCCGGGCCAATCACACACTTCCAAGTTCCAACCCCTGAACCAAAATCACCGCCAACATTTATCCAACCAGTTCCTAACATTAATGTAACACCATTCAATTAGCCTCTGATTCACCAACACCGCCAACATTGATCCAACTTTAAGGCGTCAACAGTCTAGTGGTTAGAGGGGCCGCTCTCGCAGCTGAGAGGTTCCGGGTTCCCTATCCTGGCCGATAAACTATTGACGCGAGCCCGCTCTTAGCACAAGCATTAGCTTAGCTGGAGGTGCTGACGGGACTACTAGTAGTGTGATAAACTCACATTTCTAGTAATCTTTTCTATTACACCGAATACAATTGCCTTCGAATAGACTCACCATCGTCTCCAGCATCGTTCGAAGGTCTTCAATATAACCAGCGCCGTTCAATTGGCCCAAGCCATGACGACCTTGGAGAAGGGCACGAAGAGTGCGGTGTGGCTCGGAGGGGCGAGGAAGTAGCGGCGGCCGCGGCAGCAGCCGTCGTTGCGCGGCAGGCCCGGCAGCCGCGCCAGCGGGACCTCCGCGCCCACCACCACGCCGCTGGCGGCCGCGCTGCCGCCCGCCAGCCCCACGTACCTGGATGCAGTATTGAAGCGTCAATAGCCTAGTGGTTAGAGGGGCCGTCCTCGTAGCTGAGAGGTTCCGGGTTCGATGATCTCCATCCTGGTCATTAAACTATTGATTTGAGCCCACTCCTAGCACAAGCATTAGCTTAGTTGGGAGGGGCTAAAGGGAATACTAGAAAAAAAAAGTATAAGGATATTACACCCCTTTTGACGTCTCACTCTTGGGCACGGGTCTCCCCTCAATGCTCATACTCTACCACGTTGGCCCAGTGCGGATTGGCGATGTCTTTCCCCGTCCCTGTCTCTACTAAGAGGATTCAGGCCGTCCCCCACCACGCTGGCCTAGTGCGGGTTGGCGGATTTCACATGCCTTTCGAAAATTGAACGGATGGACGGACGGAGGGACGGGAGGACGGACGGACGCACGGGCAAACGGACGAATGAACGGACAGACGGATGGACGGACGAAAGGACGGACGGATGACGGATGAACGGACGGACGGACGGAAGGACGGCCTGGATGATCTTAAATGATTACCTGACTCGGCCGACCGCGATGCGTCCGTGCGGGGTGATCACCTTGACCGTGTGCCCGAGCCGCAAGTGCCGCGGCTCCGCGGGGATGTACGGCTGGCCCAGCGCGCCGCTCGGCTTCTCCACTACAACACATACAGGCGGCAAGTCTCTCAACCGCTCGGCGCAAAGGCCAATAAAAAATGAGAAATGCAGTCATGACTAACGGAAAAAAAATTAAATACGACGATTGCTTCACAAAATCAGAACTTTTTAAATTAATAAAAAGGAACAAGCCGCTTTTTTTCAATCAGCCTTTGCAAATAAAATTTATTTTAAAAAAATTGTGTTCTGCTCACCCTACCTAACTGGTTAGGATTGACAGCTATGACGTCACAATATGGCGCAAAGTCGATCCTATTCTCATTTGAATCGCATAGTATATAGATATATCGCCAGACTGACACACCAAATATATGATCCCAAACTAAGCAACTCGTATACTATGGGTAGCGTACAATGAACTGGGGGGATCCCAGTGACACCCAGACCAGGGCAAATTACGAAAATGCCATTTCCGAAATTTACCCAGGCGGGAATCGAACTCGCAACCACCATGTGCAGTGAGCCGAGCGGCCTACGCTCGAACCACAGTGCCAAGCGGTTGTCAAAGATTTGATTACTATTTACTTATTTAGTGACCATGCTCTGTTGGTAGGTTGCCAATACTAATGCCACCTCGAAAACTAGTCATAATATCGATAGAGCTATCGATAGTATCCATTGAAAATCTTAATATATGCTATTGCTCACGAACAATAGTATCGATACTATTACTCGTCATCAATAGTGTGGCGACCTCACATTCACGCGCCGACAGAAACGGACAGATGGCGCTGAATGCGGCGCCTCAATACAATGTACGGATTCTTCATAGAAAAACTGAATCACGATCACAGATATAGATTTAGATAGATAACGCAAGTATCACGATTTGTATTGAAACCAAGCGTGCCGAATTTATAACACCTCCTGTGACGTCATTAGTGACTGGAAATCCAAACCGATTCAAAGACACCGATGCCGCCGATGCCCCTCCGCCTGCTACAATTATCTCGAGTGAGCATCTCGCTCATACTCATATTTTTTATATCTGTAGTCGCGTGGGCTGCAAGTTAACGGCGACCAACCTTTACTCTTGGTCGGGGTTTCGTACACGCGAAATACATGCATTTGCGTTATCTATGTAAATCTATATCTGTGGTCAATATTAAGACTTGCAAGCTTCGTAACTCGTATACAAGACCCCGAAATAACCAGTGGGCACCTGCCTGGAAGATCTTCCTTTATCCGCTTATTGACTATGACTATCGGTCGATACTATCACCAATTAGGCAACATCATGCCAATTTGATTTGTAACAAAAGGTGTTTGGTTTGTGCGTGTGTGGGGAGCTTACGGTCCTGGTCCGGCGCGTGCAGGTTGTCTATGGACCGCCGCAGGTACGTCTCGGCCTCCTCCAGCAACTCCTCCGTGTCGTCGCGCCGCACGTCTGGCAGCGAAC
Source organism: Notodonta ziczac (assembly GCA_918843915.1). Lineage (NCBI taxonomy): Eukaryota > Metazoa > Arthropoda > Insecta > Lepidoptera > Notodontidae > Notodonta > Notodonta ziczac. The sequence goes on from OU974053.1 coordinate 2,498,191, forward strand.
TACGCCACGGCCGGTGCGCCTCTGAACATTAATATATAGAAAGCTCATTTCAAGAAGAGTTATTGCAAATCGACCCATATGCCGATGACAATAAGAGTCAAAGCACGCGTCGTCGTGGAATTTACGAAGTATATCAAATATGTAAATCTGTTTTTGATGAGGCTCTACAGGTTGAAACATAAAGGGTATACTTTTTGTTTCAAAACTTAACATTTTAATTCTAAAACTATCAGCTTTGGAGGAAACTTGAAAAAGAAAAGGTGTTACAAGGGATACAGCTGTTGACATATTTCATAAGTCTATAAAACCTTTAGTACTTCAACTGTCCCACAAAGCCGATACTTTAAGACTTACAAAGTAAAGTTGCAAACAAAATAGTATACCCTTTTTGTTTCACCTAGACTTAGTATAGTAAGTTCATTTCATGAAGACGCTTGAATTAATGCAATTTGACCCATATGCCGATGGCAATAAGAGTCACAGCACACGTCTTCGAGAAATTTATGAACTATATCAAATTTGTAACTATGTTTTTGATGAGGGCACATACTTAAAAAAGCTATTGAATAAACAATTATTTCTAAATAGCATTACCTTATTGTAACAATTAATTTGAATTATTTATCACTAGTTGCAATTACTGAACGTGCGATTCTAATTTATCGTTAATTCAGACGATACACGACGGCAAATAAGATGGAATTTAGAGTAGGATTCGATACTACAAATGTCACGATATATCGAATATCGTTGCTAAGAGTAGCTCCCCTGAACACATCGTTTCTCGTTGGCCATTGTATAACAGGCGGTTAATCCATAGAGGTCACACAGCACTCACCTCTGATTGGCGGCACATAGACATGCTGTGGAGTCCAGTCGTTGCTTCTGTCTATGCTGAGACATGGCGAGCGATACGATGAGCCGCGAGACAAGAATCTTTAATAATGCAAAAAATAAATCTATACAAATAAATAACATTGGAGTGTCTGTTTGTAATATCAAAATAACACCTTTTCACTAAATGCATATGAAAGTAAATACGACACATATAACAAAAACGCGATTTTAAAATTTTTTGTCTGTCTGTCTGTCTGTGTGAGTTCCGGGTAATCTCCGAAACGGCTGGACCGATTTTGACGGGACTTTCACTGGTAGATAGCTGTTGTTATAAGCAGTAACTTAGGCTACTTTTATTTTAGAAAAACAAAATTAAGAAAAAAATTGTTAAGTTAAATTCCACGCGGACGAAGTCGCGGGCTCAGCTAGTTTAAATAAAAAATATCGTCAGACTGACGCACCAACTGTATGGTCCCAAACTAAGCAACGCTTGTACTATGTGTACCGTACAATGGAGTGAGGGCGATCCCAGTGACACTGAGACCAGGGCAAATTACGGAAAGGCCATTTCCGAAATTTACCCCGGCGGGAATCGAACCCGCAACCACTCGGTGCAGTGAGCCGAGCGGCCTACGCTCGAACCACTGCGCTTGAATCGAATTGTAACTGACGTATTTGAATACGTCAATTTTTTCAGTTTTTCTATAGAAAATCAAGTTGTGATAGCCAATTGTTTAAAGCACGCCTCTTGCGGGCACCAGGTCTCGGGTTCAAACCCCGGCTCGCACCTCTGGATTTTTCGAAATCTATGTGCGAATCATAATTTCTATGTGATTATCACTTGCCCACGGTGAAGGAAAACATCGTGAGGAAACCTGCATGTCTTAGAAGATCTAACCAATTTTCCAAAGACATGTGAAATCCGCCAACCCGCACTGGGCCAGCGTGGTGGATTATGGCCTGTATTCCCCTCGTGTTGAGGGGAAGCCCGTGCCCAGGAGTGGGACGTCAAAAGGGCTAAATTATTATTATTATTCTATAGAAAATCTGTCCAAACTGACATATTCACACACGGCATACATCAGTTTTGACATATCGCGAGTCGATCGAGATACTACCGGTTAAGGCTAAAGCACCCATGAGGTTTTTTAGTTTTTTTTTTAAATCTGGCAATAATAATAGGCACATTTTGTAATTCGCGACAAAGACCGTGTGCAGTGCATTTATTAATATATCCAACTTACTCTAAAACATTTCAAGAACGACAGCTATCCAGATAATCTGGCAATTTTTGTTTATTTAGTGTTTTACTAGTATCATATCCACCGTGATAATATTTAGAGTAAAATAAATGTATTAATAAACGCACTGCATACTGTGTTTGTCGCAAATCACAAAATGTTGTCTTAAATGTTTTCAGATTTTGGATGAACTATAAAAATACTCGAAAATTTTGAATTTCGCGGGCTAGACAAGCGCCTTCACCTTAACAAAGTTGGGCCCTGAATTGCAAAGTGTTCACAAAAGTGGGCAAGCGGCAATATGGCCGACAGTACATACTTGGACGTGGAAGTGGTGACGGAGTCTTCAGATTGCGGCGCTCGCTTGCTCAGCGCCCACACCGGGTCCGCCGAGCGAGACAGCTCGGGGACCATCGAAGTGAACCCTGTCAATACAAACACGGTTTTGATGATAGTAAAGTCAATTATTGACGACCGCTTGGCGCAGTGGTCCGAGCGTTGGCCGCTCGGCTCACTGCACATGGTGGTTGCGGGTTAGATTCCCGCCGGGGCAAATTTCGGAAATGGCCTTTTCGTAATTTGCCCTGGTCTGGGTGTCACTGGGATCGCCAGTCCATTGCACGGTACCCATAGTACAAGCGTTGCTTAGTTTGGGACCATACAGTTGGTGTGTCAGTCTGGCGATATTTATTTCATTGACTGCAGCTCATATACGGGCCGGCTCGATCGGGGAAGTACCATCCTCGCACAGAACACCGGTGTTAAGTAGCTAATAAAGCTGCGTTTCGTACAATGATTAAACCGAAAGGCCAACCCCACCACACTTTGCCTCCCTTAGAACCACTCTTCTTCAGGTCAGCCGCTGTGACGTCACGTGACGTTACGCTGCCCGCTGCAGCACCGCGCTGGTAGCGTGACGTCACGCTGCCCGCTGCAGCACCGCGCTGGCAGCGTGACGTCACGCTGCCCGCTGCAGCACCGCGCTGGTAGCTTGACGTCACGCTGCCCTCTACAGCACAGCGCTGGTAGCATGACGTCACGCTGCCCGCGTGTACAACTCACCGATGTCGCTGAGCATGACGCGCCGCGCCTCGTCGTTGCGGCGCACGAGCGGCGGCGGCCGCGCGTCCGGCACGGTGAGCCGCCGTGACGTCACGCCCGCCCCCCTCTGCGGCACGCTCGGCACCGTGCTCGACGGCACTGACATCTACGCGAGCAATGTTGAAATTCAAAAGTTAATAATGACAGCACTGGGTCGGTGCCCAACTCATCAGTCGAGTCAGTAAGAGTACGACTCAGATGGACACAAAAGAAAAAAAACTTTAATATTGGGTAATATCTCCCTGGTCCCTCATATAACAAATTAAATCTCCGTTTTTTTGAAGAAGAAGATATATTTAATTAGTATTTTTAGACGTACTTTAACTTCCGGAGCATCGGCATACTTTTCTTTTAACTGAATAAGTGCTCTAGTTTTCTTCGCGCACACGAAAGGAGACGGTTTGGTTGATAGTACATTGAAATAAAGGGGGCTTTTACCTTATGCGCCAGGTACCCATCCGAGCTCCACCTCGGCGGTAACGCAGACATGTCGGTCTGCGCGGCGTTCTCCCGGCGCGGGTGCGTCGCGTCCCTTATCACCGGGCGCAGTCTCCCGGCCGCGATGGGCGCTTTGAACGGCCCAGGGGGGCGGGAGACACGGTACGTTGACGATGGCCTAGGGGAGGGAGGTTGGTTAGAAAGAGTTGGACGTTCAAACAGCCAACACTGCTCACCAACGTTCTAAGTTAAACTTTAAAAGTAAAAAAAAACAAAGTTCGATTTGCAGTGAAACGCTAATGATAGACACGTTTAAATCAAAAAGATAATAATTATGCAGAAAGCAATCATCTTTAATACCTATGGTCTCACACGAAAATTACTCCAAAGTTCTTCATCCTAGGGTCTACCCTAACTATAGCTGCTCGATGGCACACTTGTGGGTGTCAGTTATTTAACTCCTCAAGTAGGGAGAAAAATAAAAACTAAAACCATCAATAATAATTGATTTAGCCCTTTGACGTCCCACTCCTGGGCACGGGCCTCCCCTCACTACGGGGGGGGGATTCAGGCCGTAATCCACCATCCTTGCCCAGTGCGGCTTGGCGAATTTCACATGTCTTTCGAAAATTGGTTAGATTTTCTAAGACATGCAGGTTTCCTCACGATGTTTTCCTTCACCGTAAGCAAGTGATAATCATATATAAATTATGATTCTCACATATATTTCGAAATCCCCAGAGGTGCGAGCCAGGGTTTGAACCCAGGACCTGGCGCCCGCAATACGCGTGCTTTACCAATCCTCTATCACTACTTCTCGTCTTCACCATATTCGTCACAAATTTTCTTAAGACATAGTAACTTCTAATTTAAACTTTAACATTTATATGTAAAGTTTGATTTGCAGTAAACCCCTCATAATGATAGACACGTTGACAACAAAAAAGACATCAAGATAAAAACAAACTCACCTGTATTGGAAAGGATTAGGGCATGTATTCCTCCTAACATTCAAATTGGCCGCCAAATCGTCCTCGGAGGTGCCACACTTAGATATATCGGTTTCAGCGAACACAGAGTACCTGTGCCCCAAATGGCTGGTCCTAAAGCTGTCGACACTCTCGTCTCTATGCAGGATGTCCATGCTGGACCCCAACTCGAAGCTCGAAGACTTCGTGTTATCAAAGCTCAGGCCTCTATTGTACTCGCCAGTCAAACTGTCAATGCTATCGAGCCTTCTGTTACTGGTATTAGGGCTCCTTTTGTACAGCGTATTGTCAGACCGGTTGTCACAGCTCTTCAGAATGCTCCTCCCTGGCAATTCTAGAGTCCCTTTGCCGTTAAACGCGACATGTTTGATTTCTTTATCGTTTGGTAATGATACGCGTTTCTTTAAAGTTGATTCTGTAATCTGCTGTCTGTTCTCTTGGTCGGTTTCCAGGTTGTCTTTGGTGTCGGTTCTGGGTTGGAAGTCGGGGTCTAGAGTGTGGAATTTGATGAGGACAGGGGTGGAGTGTGTTGTCGAGGCGGAGTGCGGCGCCCATTGGTCGGTCTCGCGGATTGACACAAGGTCCTCCTATGAAGTGTATACTCTTTGTTAATTTGTTTATGTATTAAAAAAATGGAAAGTCATGTAATGTAAACTTCACATTAGAATGCTTTAGCCGCAGTGAGTCAACACTTGTTTTAACTAACTACTATCTTTTCTATTGATTATTTGTATTTTTGCATTCTTGAGAGTTTATGGTACTTATATTTTTTTTGGTTTTGTCTCTGTTATTGCTAAATTGGACACCTAGATTATAACTTTGTAATTTTATGTCACTAACTAATTACTATTTCTCGTAAGTTATTTATTGTTATCTTCGAGAAATAAAGAAAATCTTCCGTATTAAAGGCGAAAAATTCACGGGAATTATACGCAGCGGCGGCCAAAACAGCAAACTTATTTACTAATGCACTGGGCATGTTTTTAAAATTAATCCGCACTAGCTTTTGTTTTGCCTGAGAAACTAGTGCTTATTTTTATCTAGCCACAGGGTTCCTTCATTTTCAATACTTCGTTGTATTTGGAACGCGGATAATTCGCGCGAATTTTCCGCAGTAATTGGTTGGTGCCTTATTAATTATTTTAGGGAAACAAAAGCGCGCAGCTGTAAAAGGCCCATTAAAAGTTCCTAATGTGAAGAGATATAGACATAAAACAGTGCCGTTTTGGGACGCCCGAAAGAAGCGCAACTTTATAGTATACTAGCGGCCCGCCCCGGCTTCGCACGGGTACATTGCGGTTACATTATTCGAGTTTTAGTAAGGATCCCTAATTTTTTTGAAAATATATTATAGCCTATGTTACCCGGGGATAGTGTAGCTTCCCAACAGTGAAATAATTTTTCAAATCGTTTCAGTAGTTTCGGAGCCTATTCATTACAATCAAACAAACAAAGTTTTCCTCTTTATAATATTTGTATGTATGATAGAGTAAGAACTAAGCGAAACGCGCCGCAGCTGCCACCCTGTATGCACCTATATAGTTATATGTCGTGGTATCGCTACTGACGCTTAGCACGGATAGAGTGGCCGCGCGGCGAGCGTCCCGTACGTCCGTATAGAAGCTTCGCTTCAAAATGTTATAATTTATTTGTTAATTTATATTCCTACTTCTAAATACTTCAAACTAATTATGTTTTAAAGCAGGATCAGGTGGTAGAGCCATGCAATAGCCAACTGACTACAGCTCCTATATGGACTGGGGTATAGGTCTAAAGTAGCAATTGGTATTTCAAGAATCTATAAGATACGGCAATTGCTTAACATAAGGCGGGTCGCACGATTGTTTGCCGCCTTTGTTATTACAATAAATATCGCCAGACTAACACACCAACTGTATGGTCCCAAACTAAACAACGCTTTTACTATGGGTACCGTACAATGGACTGGGGGCGATCCCAGTGACACCTAGACTAGGTCAAATTACGAAAAAGGCATTTAGAAATATACCCCAGCGGGGATCGAACCCGCAGCCGCCATGTGCAGTGAGCCGAGCGGCCTACGCTCGAATCACTGCGCCAAGCTGTCGTCAAAAAAAAGAAAGTACTAACGCCTCACCTGCAAGTTACTCATATCCTTAGATTCGTCTGTAGTGAATATGAGCTCGATGTCGTCAACCTCTTCCGATTCGTTGCCGCTCGCATTCTCCTGGTCCTGCTGGTCGTCCGCCCCCGCAGCGGCGGGCGGGTCCATGGGGGTGGTGCCCCCTTCCGAGAACACCGAGTTGTCGCCTTCGGACATCGACCTGATCAAATATGAGATGAAGGTGAATCAACATCATGATCCTTAAGAATTTCTTGGTCATGGTTGCATGGTTTGAGTTGGCGGCCTGCCTCCAATAGTACTTAACATGTGAGCTAGCCCGACAGTAAGGGTGCCCGTCCACTTGAGCTGGGTGAGATGGATAGGCTAGCTGACCTGCTTGCTTTGACTAATCGGATTTCTTCAACTTAATGACCTATGGAAGCTCGTTAAGATGAAGGGATATATGATAGGTTGATGAAAGTGGGCTAGCCAGCCCAGCCAGCCGATCCAGGCTCAAGTGGATGGGCGCCCTAAGGGTTTCTGCTAGTCTGTTGCCGTGATGAGTTAGTCTCTCTGCTAGTGACAGCATTTTTTCTTCCCTTATTGGGTACATTTCCAAGTAGTTTTGTGCATCTAAGTAGTATATTATTAAAAGTGCCTATACCTAAGACTCAAATCGTCAACATCCAAGTTGAGTGTGTCTTTTCTCCTGCTCCGCTCAAAGTTCTCTTTCACAACTAGATTCTCTTCCGATGTGATCTTCACTTGGACATCAAACTTGTCCGTCTTAGTTTTAGAGTCCACCTCATTGGGTACAGCCATCTTTATGTTATCCGTAGAAACAGATTTTATATTTATCTTATTAATTGATTGTTCTTGACAATACTCTTTGGAGTCAGTGGATTCTTTACTCTCTCTACGATCTGTAGTGGAGCCCGTTTCGGATGTGGAACTTGAAACTATGGTCCCTTCCTTCAAAGTCCTTACTTTGATTCTCACATCAAATTTGGATAATAATTCAAGCTTCGTTTTAAAACTAGGTTGATGTATCTCTTCGTTCTCTTCTTCTTCAGGTAGACTCGGTACCTGAGAGAGTTCTTCTACTTCTGTATTTGTATCATTGTGAGGACTTTGTTCAGCAGACACATTAATGTCAGGAGATACAGGTGTTTCTTCAGGAATTTTGTTCAGCCTATCAGTAGAGCAAAATATTCCTTCTGACTCTGGAATAAGGTCTAATTCATCTGCACTCTCTCTGTCTGTAGCAGTTGCAATTGCAACTTCACTAGTACTATATTCTTCTATATTCTGAGACAGAGGACTGTAAGTGACTTCCAACTTTATACCCTGTGCTCCAGGATCCTTTTCTTCAAACCCTGAATCTATGATCCTGCGTCTTAATATGTGGTTCTCTAAAGTCAATTTTTCTATCACATCTGCATACTCTAAGCAATGGGAGTGCTCTTCATACTTTGCCTTCAATTGCTTCAGTTCTTTCTTAGAGGTTTCTAGCGCGGTCCTCAAGGACACCACCGTCTGGTGCAGCGCCCTCACTGTGTCCAAGTGCACAGCCCCAGGAGGGACTGCCTCCAGCCTTCCGCTATCCATGCCACCTTAGTACCCGATCCATCCACCATCCCATACATGACTATTGTTTTCTGATACCCCTCAATACACAATCGCGGCGCCGTCCATCGCCAGGGAGACTTTATTACACCTTGAATAAATAAACAAACATTATCCACTGTTCTGCGCGACTACGCCGCTTCTGTGCCGTGAAACTCACCGATGACCCAATTCGTGAATAAAACCATTGACATATATCATTTCGTCGCACATTCTTAGATCTTTATCACTTGCCGTGGCTGTTGTTAGATATGGAAGACGTACCGGGGCACGGAAGGGCGAGCAATCGATAAACTCGACGCGAACAACGGTAATTAGCTTTAGAACCCTCAAAAGTTGGCCCGCCGCGAGGCTCACAGCTGGCACCGAAAGCTGATAAAGTCTGACACGAAAGGTGGTAATTATGTCGGGATATTATCTCCTAATCGTTCTGACAAGGTTGTAGCATATAACTATAATAATATGATACTGGAAAAATTTTAGAGCATAGCTACTTGTAAACAAATCAATACTCCAATTTGTATTCGCGGGCATAAGTGCGGGCGAGAGAGAAATATGTAGCTATCTCCTTCTTGCTTGTGCAGTTAACGTGACTTTATAAGATAGCGTTCAAAAACTTTTGGGTGTTAATTAATTCGCTTGTTACCGCTATCGATGATTAATGATACAAATTTGGAAGGTCTTCGAGGTCAGATAATTATTAAATTAATCGATTCACCCCTAGATTAAAGAAATTGTTTAATATTATTTTGATGGAATTAGTTATCATTCATTTTTGGACGAATGCGAATCATTTCATCTACATATCTCTAATCTGTGCATTTAATGCTAATGTCAAAATCATACGGTTAAAAACATAACCTAAAAAGTTATTTGTACGAGATATTTGTCTTTCTCACGTTATAAATATGTTTAATATATCTAGTTTTTACAAAAATGCTTCTGTTACATCTTATTCTATGTTTGTACAAACAAGATCCAAGACAAAAATTCATTGGGTAAGCGACAAAACTGTTACATTAGGTAACATTAATATTATATGGAAAAAATAAGAAAAACACTTCTTTTCAGGCTAAATTGAGACGAAAAACAGGTCCAAAATACAAAGCATTAAGTCACTTCGATGATTTCTACGGGAATGTGTTCGGCGACAAGTGGCAGGGCATGCGGGAGGCGATGCTCCACCGCCGGTCCAAGTACGTCGCCGTCATCAACAACTACGGAGACCCCGAGGAGACCATGGAGTACCTCACTAACAGAGGTAAGCGTCAGTGCCAATTCAGTAAGCACACAAGCTGAAATTGTCTAAACTAAAAGTAATGCAGTATCACAGTCATCATTTTTCGAGAAAGAGCAGTTTTTTATTAAGCCGGTATCGCACTGCAATGCTATTGCGATGCGACGGCGGTTTCTGAACAATTTGTTTATGTATTCAAGCAATACATGAAGATTTGACCACTGTCAAATCACAATAGCCTTAATGGTCCAGCCCCAGCTTTACTGTGTTAAATTTATTTTGTCATCAATTTTAGAAAACAATCGCAACTTCAGTACTAAGTAAAAGTAATAATACATTTAGGTCTTTTAAGACTCTGTTACACCAACATTACTTGGGGCATAGAACAATTTTTTTTTTATGAACAGAATATAATAAATAAGTAATTAAACAATTTTCAGGGGCACACTGCCTAAAACAGCTAATAACCATACAACAAGACTTTCACAACCAGTATTCACCCACACCAGTCGTCCCGCCCGCTCCAGCACAGGACAACAGACTCGAGGACTACATGGCACGCCAGCAGACAGAGGAGATCGCCAGGATATACCCCAAGACTGATAATGTACCGGAGAAATTAGAATTTGATGATGGAGCAGAGAAGAGTAGAGAAACAAAAGCTGCTAATGTGTGAGTACTTAACTAAAAGATTAACTGACTGGCGCATTAAATATGCGCAGTCTAACATATTGAATAGAGGTCAATGCATCAGAGTCTATGAATAAATGATTTTATTACTATTATCTTAATTATTCTCCAGGGAGCCTCCAAACAGGACCTTAGAGGAATCAATTGCGGATGCGGAGATAGACGAGTCGCGGATCATTGACCCCGCGGTAGGGGTGGCCTCGGAAGCCCTATACCAGTTCCTGCCGGCCACCAAACTGAAGGGCATGGATGAATGGATCTCGGAGTCTGTCCAGTACTCCTTTTATAATACCAGTGAGTATCTTATTAAGCTGCAGTTAATCTATGTTGCAGTTGTACTAAATTGACTCATTAATAATAATTTGTCAATTTTTAGGGTTCCATACCTCAAAAGGAAAAAAACGCAACACTTATACCATAACTTTTTTGTCTGTCTGCCTGTCAATACCCTTTTTTTTCAGAAAGGGGTCGAGTTATATTTTGCTCAAAGTGGATGCTCATAAATTATATTTATAACAATGAAAAACTTAATAATTTTTCTATGTTATTAATTTTAAATCAGTAAAAATACCGAATGTTATGCAGTCTGGTGAGCTTGCATTTTAATATATGCTTTCAGATGTTTTTTTATGTATGAATGGAACTGTTGGATGTCAATATGTCAATCGCTTGATTATCAAAATGGCCTTAAACACTGCAACTCATAATTATTGTCTTATTTACGAATGTTTTATTAATATGTTCTATAATTTTTACGTATTTATAAAGCGGGATCGTCCCGCTAAACGGGATGTATGGTCTCGGCACTTATGAATCTCTATTTTTATTTACAGACGACAACAAAGACTTTCCGCTAGTTATTGAGCCTGAAATGGAATTGAATTATCCTGAACACCTGAAAGTGTACACCTATGAGATGGACAGCGAATACACAAGCTTTCCAGAGCCAAAGAGATGTCAAACAGGTACTTCCTCTTCTTTCTTTCTTTCTTTAAAAATATGGCCCACCCAATTTAATAGGTATTTCGCTAGTGTCAAATAACAAATAGCAATACAAACACATTTAATAACAACATAATACAAAAATGTGAACGTCCACTTTGGTAAACCAAAATTGAGGCCAGAATAGGTAATAAAATACATAATAGTTTATTGTCATAGATAATATACTTTTCTACTAACACCTCTTTGGTTTGGGTTAGTATATTTATGTTGGTTTCCAAGTTTTTAAAATAATTATATCAGAGTAACGTATTAGACCCTAGGCAATCACACCACCATTATGCTTTACAAATATCGAATGTTCTTTTGTAAACAACTATACCTTAATCAATGGACCTTATTATTGGATTTTTTGTTTATATCAGGTGTCTTCAATTACTACCCAATGGACTGTGGCAGTGTCCTGGCCGTGTTGGCGCTAGGGCTCCGCCCCGGCGACCGCGTGCTCGACCTGTGCTCGGGGCCCGGGGGCAAAGCCCTGGTGGCGCTGCAGACGCTGCTGCCCGACGTCATTGTGTGCAACGATATATCTATTTCTAGGTCTAATAGGTGAGTTTGTCGATTCAAGCGATGATCGCTTAGTTTTGTAGCTCTAGTGTAGGCGGCTCGGCTTACTGCATCATCATCTCATCCAGACCGTATTCGGCCACAGCGACTCGTTACTGACTAGTTGAGTGAGAGCTTGGTTGGTGTACTCTCAGGTGACTGACATAGCCTATTTTAGAAGCGCATGTGCGACCACATACGCTACAAGTCAATACCCCTCCGACGTAATTATAATGTATGGCCGCAGGTGGTCGGGCCTTGAGCTCATCTCGTTTAGCATCGAGCTCTTCTTTCCTCCATTTTTCAAACTCTAACACCTTGGTCCGTACAGTATGCCTCCACCGCAAACGAAAAAAGATGTGCTTAAGCGGCTTACTGCACCGGCATGGTAGCGTTTTCGATTTGGCTGTGATTTTTTTCGAAATCGGCCAGCATGCGTCCGCCTTATGTTAAGCAGTTACCGCAGCCTATAGATAGACGGTTTCAAAACCAAAGACACTACTCACACGTTTCCAATATGAATGGAAGTTGAGTAAATCAGAAATTTCGTGTAGGTAATAGACAATGTAAGTAGGAATTAATGATGAGTTCTCAATGAAAAAGGCGAAGTAGCCCAGGTCCGTTAACTGATCTCACGGCACGTTAATGTGTTGTGAACTTGGCCTTTATTAATCTATACAAATAAATAAAATTGGAGTGTCTGTTTGTAATATCAAAATAACACCTTTTCACTAAATGCAAATGAAAGAACGCGTACAAAAAACGCGATTTAAAAAAAAATTGTCTGTCTGTCTGTCTGTCTGTATATTTGTTCCGGGTAATCTCCGAAACGGCTGGACCGATTTTGACGGGACTTTCACTGGCAGATAGCTGACGTTATAAGGAGTAACTTAGGCAACTTTAATTTTAGAAACAATTAGGGTTCCGCGTAAAAAAATAAAAACACATGACATCAAAGAGTATCTCCATAACGGCTGGATCGATTTTGACGGGACTTTCGCTGACAGTTAGCTGATGTTATAAGCAATAATTTAGGCTAATTTTATTTTAGAAAAACAAGAAAGCGGGAGCGGGAGTGGTTAAGTTAAATTCCACGCGGACGAAGTCGCGGGCTCAGCTAGTTAGATATATGTATCGATCAATTTAATGAAAGAAAGATTTTTTTTATTGAGTACAAGACGATGAGATACAGTAGTCAATGTTACAAGGTTAACATAGCCCGTAAAATTGTTATATTTATTTGTTTTATTACTTCAGGATACAGCGAATATTCCGCGACTACCTGTTCGACTTCGAGACCAGCAACAAGTGGCGCGAGCGCGTGGTCTTCAAGCGAGTCGACGGACGACTCTTCGTTGATGACCGAGGATATGATAAGGTGCATTATAATATTATTATCATACTAGCTGACCCATCAGACATTGTCCTGTCTTAACTATGAATATTGATTTCGAATTGCTTCGCTTTACTTTCATATTTTTTTCTTAAATAAGAACCTTCTCCTGACAATAATAAACACAAATAAAAAATAACTAGCGAAATCGTTCCATCTGTTCACGCGAAATTCGTTGACCAAGGAAATAGAGGATATATATATCCTACTAATATTATAAATGTGAAAGTTTGTGAGTGTGGATGTATGTATGTTTGTTTCTCCTTCACGCAAAAACTACTGAACGGATTTGGATGAAATTTGGAACACAGATAGTTTATAACCGGGATTAACATTTAGGATACTTTTTATCCCGATAATCCCGAAATTTTTGTTACGTTAAATACTACGCGGACGAAGTCGGGGGCACAGCTAGTATTATATATATATATCATATATATACTAGCTGTGCCCGCGACTTCGTCCGTGTGGAATTTAATTGACAAAGTTTCATACAAACTTTCATCCCGTATTTTATCCCCTTGGGGGTAGAATTAATCAAAATACTTTCTTAGCGGATGCTTACGTCATAACATCTACCTGCATGCCAAATTTCAGCCCGATCCGTCCAGTGGTTTGGACTGTGCGTTGATAGATCACTATGTCAGTCAGTCAGTCAGTCACCTTTGAGTTATATATATTTAGATACTTATGAACAGCAGTGATAGCCGATGGGTTAAGCACGCGTCGTGCTCCAGGTCCTGGGTTCAAACCCTGTGCTCGCACCTCTGGGTTTTTCGAAATCTATGTGCGAATCACAATTTCTATATCACTTGCTTACTTGTCTAACTCGCATCTGTATTGCTACAAACGCGCGTCGACAGCGCGTTTATAAAACGTGGTCTGCACAGGCCCTTATGTAGTATGTTAATAATATTTTTGTTATAGGTTTTAGTAGACGTGCCGTGCACAACGGACAGGCATTCCATCAATGAAGATGAGAACAACATATTCAGAGCGGACAGGATCAAGGAGAGGCTCAGGATACCGGAGATGCAGTCACAACTATTGGTGTAAGATTATTCACACACTTTTGACTTGCCTGCGTTATTATGCGTTACCTCTTGGCATAGTGGTTCGAGTGTGTGCCGCTCGGCTAGTTGCGGGTTCGATTTTAACCGTGGGGTAAACTTCGGAATGACCCTTTCGTAATTTGCCCCGGTCTGGGTGTCACTAGGATCACCACCGCCCCCCAGTCCATTGTACGGTACCCATAGTATAAGAGTCGTTTTTATTAAAATCGACTCAGAGCCTCCTCTGAGAATTTCTCGTTATTCCGTATACGAGATCGTGTTTGGCAATCCACGGACACTTGCGAAAAATCACTCTGTATAAGTACCATACATATACCTACTGTTATTTAACTATGGGTCTTCCAAATGAATAAATAAATATCATTACAATTCTATAGTGCAATAAGATGGAATGTCACATTCCTCTACAAGATGCAGGGGTATACAAACTCGATTGTGAATGTGGGCTCTCCTACATAGGGCAAACTAAAAGATCAGTTAAAACCCGCGTAAAAGAACATATAGCTGACGTGAAACACCGGCGCTCCACGAAGTCTGCAATCTGTGAACATGTACAGGACCGCACCCGCCATTATATCAGATTTGATAAACCACAACGGAAGATGGCTGGGTGCTACCACCAACTTGGGATCCAGTAATTAATATAATTAAATCCAAAACCAAGTGTACCATTGCAAGACCTCGAGACACTGTGAGCACTTTCTGCGTGGATCGGACCGCAAATAACAACTAAATATGAGGGTACCCAGTTACTAACTATGACATCAGGACGTCTAACACCTCAGTCCCCCCGTGACCATGGCTGCTGTAAAGCAACCGAAACGTCGGGAACATAAAGTTAATAAACGCGATAAAATCCGTAAAATAGTTTTATTTCAATATATAAAATATGGATCTATAGCACACCCAAGTGGACGGTCACCTTGACGGTAGAACGGATGATTCCTTAAAACCAGCCTTTAGTTTAGTTTAGTTTTAGTAAACGTGAATCACTCCCCCCCCCCCCCCCCCAGGAACGCCCTGAAGCTGGTGAAAGTGGGGGGCACCGTGGTGTACTCGACGTGCTCGCTGAGCCCGGCGCAGAACGACGGCGTCGTGCACGTGGCGCTTAAGCGAGCCTTCGAGACGCACTCGCTCGTCGCCACTGTCAAGTTTGTACTACATTCTATTATTACTGTAGCAGTGTAATGCAACTGTATGTAGCAGTGATAGCCGATTGTTTAAGCACGCGTCTTGCGGGCTACCAGGTCTCAGGTTCAAACCCCGGCTCGAATCTCTGGATTTTTCGAAATCTATGTGCGAATCATAGTTTCTATGATTATCCCTTGCTTACGGTGAAAGAAGACATCGTGAGGAAACCTGCATGTCTTAGAAGATTTAACCAATTTTCGAAAGATGTGAAATCCACCAACCCGCGCTGTGCTAGCGTGGTGGATTATGGCCTGAATCCCCCTCGTGTTGAGGGGAGGCCCGTGCTCAGGAGTGGGAAATCAAAAAGGCTAAAATTATATTATTACTAGCTGACCCGACAGACGTTATCCTGTCTTTTTTTGATAAATCAGCTTGGGACGGAGCAGCTCAAATCTCTACAGTCAATAATATTAAAGCGTAGCGTGTCCTACTAGTCCGAATTATTTGTGTAATTCTTGGTAATATCAAAAGGCAACCCACTGGAGCTATTATATTTATATTAATATCTACTACCCTTTGTAATTATTGATTATAAGCAACTGGCGATAAAAAATACATATGACAAATGTAAAAAGACAAGCCCGCTGAGTTTCTTGCCGGATCTTCTTAGTCGAGGTCGCGTTCCCATCCGGTTGTAGATAAGAAAAAAAAAGTAAAATTGACAATTTGTAAGTACCCCCGTAGGCCTGAACAAAATAAACGATTTGAATTTTAGGGGTATGAAAAATAGATAGCCGATTCTCAGACTTACTGAATACTGGGTGAAACAGAAAGGGTATACTATTATTTTTGCAACTTTACTTTGTAAATATAAAACTATCGGCTTTGTGGGACAGTTGAAGTACTAAAGGTTATGAAATCTGTCAACAGCTGTATTCCTCTAACACCTTTTGTTTTTGCGTTTCCTCCAAAGCTGATAGTTTTAGAATTACAAAGTTAAGTTTTGAAAAAAAAGTATACCCTTTCTGTTACAACCTGTATGCGCACAAAATTTCATGAAAATCGGTCGAGCCGTTTCGGAGGAGTACGATAACTAACATTGTGACACGAGAAACATATACATAATGAAACAGAAAGTCCCGACTGCATATGAAGCCTGTATTGTCATCACTTATGACCTAAATAATGTCTGGTTTAAGGGATAGTATAGCCTTTTTGTGTCAGCGTGTATATTGGTGGTAGCACCAACCCGTAGCCATCTAACCATAGCTCATATACATGTTGGCTCCACGACGGTAGTACACACCCTCACACAGAAGATCGGCGTAAAGTTGTTATTATACGCTAAGCTTCGTACGATGGATAAGACTAAAAGAAGTCGGTTGAAGGCACAAGTAACAATTCCAAACTATTGTACGGAGCCGTGACGGATGTTTTTTTTTTGCTTTAATGTTTTTTGTCGTTGACAGGCAACCGGGCGACTGGGTCCGATTGCCGCTACCGGACACAGTAACTACGGTTTCCTAGCCAAGCAACTGACGATTTGAATATATAATATTACAAAATGTAAAAACACAAGCCCGCTGAATTTCTTGCCCGATCTTCTCAGTCGAGGTCGCGGTCCGATCCGGTTGTAGATATAAGAAAAAAATGTAAAAAATTACAATTTGTAAATGCCCCTAAACAAAATAATCACTTTGACTTTGTGTCGGTAATAAAAGGTGTCTACGTTTGCGCAGCGCCTAATTGCCAGTGTCTGGTCCTCAGAGACATGACGGCTCCGATGGCGGGGTTCAGCAGCACGCTGGCGCTGGGCGGCGGCTCCCTGGCGCCTAAGTACGGGCAGCTGGTCACGCCGTCCATTGCAGCCAACTTCGGACCCTCGTACATCGCCAAACTCGTCCGGGTCCGGTAGACAGACATTTGTCGCTTAGACTTTTACCCCTTATTCATAAATTTAGATAAGCAGGCGATAAGTTACACGAATTATCTCTTTCTGTCATCAGTAATTTGACATTCATCGTCAAACTCGTCCGGGCCAGGTAGACAGACATTTGTCGCTTAGACTTTTACTCCTTATTAGTAAACGTGGATTAGCGGGCGAATAGTTACACACCGAACTACTCTTTCTGTCATCAGTCATTTGACATTCGAAAGAAGGAGACAAAGTATGGTGTAACTACGCAACCGCAAATCCACGTTTTAAATTAATAAGGGGGCAAATGAGTAAGTAACTAATTAACACTAATGCCCCACACCTGCCACGGGTCTCCCCTAAAACAAATCCACGACGGTGGGGCAGTGCAGGATGGCGGATTTCAAATGTCTTTCAGTGACGCAGTGCTTGTATTGATTCTACGGAAGTGTGAAAGAACTCGCATGATATCTATAATTGTATTATTTAAGATGTTGTGATTGTAAATACCTACTGTATCTAGTTGTATTTTTAATTAAATAAACAAATGTCAAATATCCAGGCGTTTATTTTAAAACCTCACATGTAAGTAAGTACATAACATACGTCTTTGGTAAGAAATAAGCTTAATATAATATAATTTTCTTATTTAAAACTGACATTCAAAGCTTAAAACTGCATAATATATAAAAAATCTACTTATTTTATATTTAATAAATGCTTATTTTTGGTTATAAAATGCAATTTAAATTGAATAAGTATAAATTCTATAAAAAATTACATTGATTTTTAAGGCTAAAGCGCCCATCTAGGCTGCGAAGTTCAAATTTGTTGAGGTTTTTTAGAAATACCAAAATCTGACAATAATAAAAGGCACATTTTGTAATTCGCGACAAAGACCGTCTGCAGTGTATTTATTAATATATACAACTTACTCTAAAACATTTCAAGAACGACAGCTATCCAGATAATCTGGCAATTTTTGTTTATTTAGTGATTGTCGCAAATCCCAAAATGTTGTGTCGTTTTTCATATATTTTATTAAAATCTATAAAAATATGGTAGGTACTTTAAAAATTAATGAGATATTTCTAAGTACACATTTTGTAAAAATATATTAATCTATACAAATAAATAAAATTGGAGTGTCTGTTTGTAATATCAAAATAACACCTTTTCACTAAATGCATATGAAAGTACATACGATACCTACAGCAAAAACGCGAATTAAAAAAAAATTGTCTGTCTGTCTGTCTGTCTGTCTGTGTGTTTGTTCCGGGTAATCTCCGAAACGGCTGGACCGATTTCGACGGGACTTTCACTGGCAGATAGCTGATCTTATAGCGGGTAACTTAGGCTACTTCGATTTTAGAAAAACAATTAGGGTTCCGCGTAAAAAAATAAAAACACTTGAAATCAAAGAGTATCTCCGAAACGGCTGTACTGATTTTGACGGGACTTTCACTGTTAGATAGCTGATGTTATAAGCAGTAACTGAGGCTACCTTTATTTTAGAAAAACAAAATTTAAAAAATGGGTCCTGTCGCGCGGGCTTAGAACGCGGGACCGGGCTTTATTGTTAAGTTAAATTCCACGCGGGCGAAGTCGCGGGCTCAGCTAGTTAATACAATAAATACAAAACACTTAATTCTAATACTCAAGTTAGTGTAAGAACCTATAAGTATATTATACAGTACCTATAACTTAGACTTAATAATTTAATGAGTTTTAGTAATAGAGTTTTTTTCACATTTGTTTAATAAACATAGGTATAGTCTGATTCTCAACCTCATAATACAAAAATAAATCATTATAAGTACTAGCTAATAAGTAAAGTCGGACATAATATGGTCGCAGGAAGAGATTCAGCTTTCTTAACCCTAAAAATAGCTAGCTACCGCTACGCTAGCTTACCGACTTTGTTACAAAAAAAGTGTGCGTCTCGACACGCTCGACAGAAGTGATAACTTAAACTGACAGATAGGCGCCGTAACGCGTTACGTTACGAAGCGGTTTATCTTCCCATAGAAAGTTTTCACTTCAAAAAATATTACTAAGAGAGCTCACTGAGTATGAAGCCCGTACGATAGGCTATAGGGCTTTTAATAGTGTTCTACACGCGAGTATTCTCCTTCTCCTTCTGCAGCGGTTTGATCTCCAGCTGGTCGCCAGCTTCCTCCGCCGCCCTGTTCCACGGCTGCTCGTCGCCGGACCCGAAGCACGTGTACACGACGATCTCCACAACATACAAACCGACTGTCACGAAGAATATGACGCGCCAAGCCGAGATTGTTTGCTGTAAATGAGAATAATAGGGAAAATATTCGACGACCGCTTGGCGCCGCTCGGCTCACTGCACATGGTGGTTGCGGGTTCGATTCCCGTCGGCACAAATTTCGGAAATGATCTTTTCATAATTTACCCAGGTCCGGGTGTAACTGGGATCACCCCCAATCAATTGTACGGTACCCATAGTACGAGCGTTGCTTAGTTTGGGACCATATAGTTGGTGTGACAGTATGGCAATATCCTACTAATATTATAAATGTGAAAGTTTGTGAGTGTGGATGTATGTATGTATGTATGTTTGTTACTCCTTCACGCAAAAACTACTGAACGGATTTGGATGAAATTTGGAACACAGATAGTTTATAACCAGGATTAACATATAGGATAGTTTTTATCTCGATAATCTCGAAATTTTTGTTACGTTAAATACTACGTGGACGAAGTCGGGGGGCACAGGTAGTTTTAATATACAGGATGAAATTTTTCAAGTAGGCGGGGTTCAACTGAAACTGCAACATTGAATTATCAATACTCCTAGGCAGTAATAGAAACATTTACTGGGAAGCTTCACCAATAAAATGATAAATATTGTTGCGACCTAGAAACTACTTGGTCAAATATCTCGAAGGATCCTTATTTTATCAGCTTGATACAAAAACGCATTTTTATTCTAGATGTACTCCATCGATTAATTACGAAGGATCTCTAAAAATTTAATGTTCGAGACTGTAGGTATGTAGGTATAAAGTGAACGCCCTTGCGTTATCGGCGCGACGGCCGGCGAATACCTACTCGCGAACGAATACAAAGGGAAGCCGACAATGTGTCTCGAGATCATTCGATTCCGATTATTATTACGTACATACCTACCGAGAATGTTCAGGAAAATACCAGCTCGCATCTTTATTCCGTATATAAGGTGTTGACGACGGGCAGCGAGTTAGTTACTTCTTGGAAGCGACAGTGTACGGAACTTAAGTAAGCGAACGAAGAGTGATATACCAGTGACCTAGGCGATAATATTGGAATACTGTGAGTCTGCTAAGTGATTCGGAACAGTGCTTGTTGTGGGTAACTAGTATTAGTGAACTAGTATAGTAGTGTGTAATTGTCAAGTTTGTGGAGAGCGGAATAAACCCTTTATACACGTAGTCGGCATTAATTGTACCTACCCCTAGTACGTAACATTTGGTGTCAGAAGTGGGATGCCGTTACTACCGCGAGAGGAAGAAGGGCGTACTCCACGAACCAGGCGTCAAGTGGAAATGGATGCCGCGCGTCAACGTAGCCGTGACGAGGATGAGCGTCCAGCTGATGCTGGTGTTTCTGCTGGAGCTGTGGCAGCACCAGCAGGAAACTCATCGGAACTGAACATGGCAGCGTTGCTGGCTAGTCTGCAAATGATCCAGGCCAATCAAGAGGCTAGCCGGCAGGAGTTCAAAGAGATGATTCAGTCCAACCAGGAGGCTAGCCGGCAAGAGATTAGAGAACTAAGGGAGGCCAATCAGGAGTTTAAGGGAATGATCCAGGCCAACCAAGAGGCTACCCGGCAGGAGTTCAAGGAGATGATGCAGGCCAATCAGGAAGCGGTCTTGGGTAAAATCGACACTGGAATCACTATTCTTGGTGAGAAAGTGAAGACATTAGAAGACCGCATGCAGGTGCTGAACGAGGAGGTTAATCAAAAGACTGGAACCCTCGAAAACCGCCTGATTGTGCTTAATAAGGAGGTAACCCTGAAGACTGAGACCTTCGAAAGCCGCTTAGAGGTAATGAATAAGGAAGTAATAAGGCTGAAGACTCAAGGACCTATTTCAGTAACTTCACCATCAGCCACAAAGCTCGATCTCCCGCGCTTTGATGGGACTTCCTCGTGGACGGCCTTCAAGTACCAGTTTGAGATACTTGCAGTAGGAAATTCCTGGAGCAGCGAGCAGTCCTTTGCGGCCCTGGCGTTGGCCTTACGGGGAGATGCTTTAATGGTGTTGGAAAATCTACCGCTTGAAGGAAGGACCCTGGGAACTCTCATGGACGCACTGGATACACGCTACGGTGAGAAACACCTGGAACATGTTTATCGAGCGCAACTACACGAGAGAACACAAAAGCCTGGTGAAAGTCTCCAACAATGGGCATTGGAAGTAGAGAGGCTGGTTCGCCGTGCATACTCGTCCAAACCAGTGATGATTGAAGAGAACCTGCTGGAGTTATTTATAAATGGCATTCGAGAAACGGAAGTCAGGACCTTTGTACGGCTGGGTCACCACCAAACTTTGAAGAACGCGCTGGCACATGCTCTTGAAGTGGAGGCTGTTCGGCAGGACTATAAATTAAATAAGGTCAGAGAGGTTAAGGAGGTGGTGAAGGAAGAAAGGAAGCCTCGGTTTGTCCCAACTTGCTATGGTTGTGGTGGTAGGGGACATATTCGCCTGGAATGTCCTTCGAAGAGGAGAAGGGTCACAGACGAGTCTGAAACCCAAGGTCAAGTTATGGCGCCAACCGTTACCATAACCCAAGTTTGTAATGGGAATAGTCTGATCGTCGACGCCACCTTGGACGACCAACCTTGCGGCTTAACTGTGGATACAGGAGCATCACGTACAATTGTGAGGCCAGAGCTACTGAAACGCACTATAATGTGGGAAAAGCGGTCGCCATCGTGTCATCTGCAGACAGCCACTGGTCAGCCAGTCTCCATCCTCGGTGAGACAGATGTCAAGATAAGAATTGGCAACCGGGTATGCCGTCAGTCAGTGTTGATTGCAAGTATTACTAATGATTGCATTTTGGGGCTGGATTTCTTGAAGAATCAACAGTGTGTTTTGGATGTAGCCAAAGAAGTGCTAAGGTTTCCAGATCAAGAAGTCTGTTTACGAGGATCGCGCCCGTGTAATATTTATCGTCAGAGGAAGGGAGTCCGGGAAGAGGTTAAGCTCATAAGGACTCATGGAACTGACGATGAATGGACCGGAACCAGTATGAAGAAGGCGCAGGAAGAAGATGATGATCTAGAACCTATACTGCACTGGAAACGGAGTGGAAACAGGCCTCAATGGAGTGACGTGTCCGTCTACAGTCCGACAACTAAGATTTATTGGGCCCAGTGGGACAGTTTGGCTTTGGTAAATAATGTTCTGTATAGGAAATGGGAATCTACCGACGGTAAAGAAATAACCAAGCAAGTGATAGTGCCGCGGAGTAAGGTAGCCCCTCTTCTACGGCACATTCACGATGGTGTTTCTGGTGGGCACCTTGGATTCAAGAAAACCCTGGTTAAGGTGCGACAGCGGTTTTATTGGCTGTGTTATCGGAAAGAAGTCGAGGACTGGTGCCGTAAATGCACTGTATGTGCGACAGTGAAAGGACGGCAGACAACGGGCAGGGGAAAGATGGAGCGCCGGTACGACTGCACCAATGGTTTTAAGGAAGGGACACTGGTGTGGCTTCACAATCCTCTGCGCAGAAAAGGGAAGTCGCCGAAGCTTCAAGCTCGCTGGGAAGGACCTTATACAGTTATTACGAGGATCAACGATGTGACCTATCGCATTAAGAAGGGACTTCGAGGAAAGCCAAAGGTAGTCCATGTGGACAGATTGGCTCGGTATCATGGAACAAATGATGCTCGGGACGAGCAGCTAAGAGGGGGGTAATGTTGCGACCTAGAAACTACTTGGTCAAATATCTCGAAGGATCCTTATTTTATCAACTTGATACAAAAACGCATTTTTATTCTAGATGTACTCCATCGATTAATTACGAAGGATCTCTAAAAATTGAATGTTCGAGACTGTAGGTATGTAGGTATAAAGTGAACGCCCTTGCGTTATCGGCGCGACGGCCGGCGAATACCTACTCGCGAACGAATACAAAGGGAAGCCGACAATGTGTCTCGAGATCATTCGATTCCGATTATTATTACGTACATACCTACCGAGAATGTTCAGGAAAATACCAGCTCGCATCTTTATTCCGTATATAAGGTGTTGACGACGGGCAGCGAGTTAGTTACTTCTTGGAAGCGACAGTGTACGGAACTTAAGTAAGCGAACGAAGAGTGATATACCAGTGACCTAGGCGATAATATTGGAATACTGTGAGTCTGCTAAGTGATTCGGAACAGTGCTTGTTGTGGGTAACTAGTATTAGTGAACTAGTATAGTAGTGTGTAATTGTCAAGTTTGTGGAGAGCGGAATAAACCCTTTATACACGTAGTCGGCATTAATTGTACCTACCCCTAGTACGTAACAATATATTGTAAATATCGTCAGACTGTCACACCAACTGTATGGTCCCAAACTAAGCAACGCTTTTACTATGGGTACCGTACAATGGACTGGGACGATTCCAGTGTTACCCAGACCTGGGCAAACTACGAAAAGGCCATTTCAGAACTTTGCCCCAGCGGGAATCGAACCCGCAACCACCATGTGCAGTGAGCCGAGCGGCCTACGCTCGAAATTAAACATATAGAAATAAAGGATTGCAGTTTTAAACTCACATTTCCTGCAGTGATCGCACCAACGAAGACAGGCACGACTATGCCAGGAATCGTAGCCACCGTGTTGGTGATAGCCATCAGCGAGCCTGGAAATAACAAATGTTATAATATTTTAAAAATAAAACCGGCTACGCCACGCGCTTTCAGTCCGCTGAGTTTCTTGCCGGATCTTCTCAGTCGAGGTCGCGTTCCGATCCGGTTGTAGATATAAGAATAAAAATGTAAGATTGACAATTTGTAAGTGCCCCCGTAGGCCTTAACAAAATAAACGATTTGAATTTCAATTCAACCGTATGTAAACTTTCAACATAGCCTCAATAGCCATAGGCTCAATCCCTCCCTTGGTATCCCTCTTTCCCCTTCTCCTTCAGGTCGGCAACACGCCAGTATTGCAAGCATCTATAGAACACGGTAACTGCTTAACATCTGGCGGGTGGTACGCTTTACCGCCTTTGTTGCATTGAAAACAAACTTACCAGCGAAATTAGGTGCGATGTCGATGTGGTTGGAGAGGAAGCCGCAGAACATGCCGCCGATGCAGGTGACGCCGATGGCCATCAGCGCGACCGCCGCGCCGCGGTTGCAGCCGATGTAACACACCGCCAGCAAGCACGCGGCCGGCACCACCGACGCTGGAGACGACATTTGGATATAGTTTTGCAGGATGTAATCAAGCTACACGCACTGCTGTAGACCAAAACCAACCTTGTGTTGGTCGTTTTAAGTCGGTTTCAGTTTGCAGAAGTGGGTATAGGTTAGTTGCATTTTGGAAAACTACGACCATTTATTAATTAACCGAGTTCCAAAGAAATGAGGATGTAATCAATTCGGTTGTATTTTTTTCCTTCTTTTTTCTGCTAACCGACAAAACCTAGCTAGCCAGAAATACATATTATAATTTCCTTATTAAAATGGCTACAGAACCCCTCATTGTGCATGGCCTGACATGCACTTGGCCAGTTGTTTTTATGCTTGTTACCTCATAACTCCGTCATATATAAACCGATTTGTTTTTTTTATTGGAAAGGATTTTCTTTCAGATTGGTCCCATTATAAATTTAATTAAAATCAGTTCAGTAGTTTGAGAAATATATTATGAACTATTAAGGTTACCACCAATTTAATACGTAGGTTGTTTAATGTAAAATGAATCAAACCGACTTCAAAAAAACCTGGGTGTACAAAACAGATAGAAATAAATATGGACCTTGTAATTTCTTTAATTTGGTGTCTGTTCCAATTCAAGTAAGTAGGTACCTAAGAAGTAATCCTAACGTAGTGTAAAGACAGTAGCACCGACTCCAAATTAAAACAATAGTGATCCTACCGAATAACGTTCCGATTTTCCGAGCGGTAGTGGTTGTGATGATGGACCTGCCGCGCAGCCAGTCCAGGGTCTTGCTGAGCCCGATACTGAAGAACCACAACGACAGGAACGGAAGTGACGTTGATACCGCGTTCTGTAACAACTCAATCCTATTATAGCGGATATACTAGGTGAAACAAAAAGGGTATGCTATTTATTTTACAACTTTACTTCGTAAATCTAATAGTATCGTCTTTGTGGGACAGTTGAAGTACTAAAGGTTTTGTAGAATTGTGAAAAC
Organism: Notodonta ziczac; assembly: GCA_918843915.1. Classification (NCBI taxonomy): domain Eukaryota; kingdom Metazoa; phylum Arthropoda; class Insecta; order Lepidoptera; family Notodontidae; genus Notodonta; species Notodonta ziczac. The sequence goes on from OU974053.1 coordinate 2,523,888, forward strand.
TGTCAACAGGTGTATTCCTATAACACCTTTTGTTTTATCATGTTTCCTCCAAAGCTGATAGTTTTAGAATTGCAAAGTTAAGTTTTGAAAAGAAAGTATACCTAAGTACCCTTTCTGTTTCAACCTTTATGGAACTGAAATGAAACCTATAGAATTTAAAAAAATCTAGGGTAAAGCTTTGCTTGATTCGACCTGGTGACTTTAACTGTCACTTCATTTCGTTTTGCCGCCAAAGAGAATACAATTTTGCCGCCGGCAGCGGCGCGGCGAGCGCCTTCGGTGTGAAATAATTTTCAACTCTATAGATCTACAATCTTAAAAGACCAGTATCGCTTAAAAGCTCGAACAGGGCGCGCGGCCTTTCGAGCCTGCCACCTTGTCAAGCAATACTCAAAGTTCTCACTGCGCCACTGTCGGCCGGTACTATGCCAATGTGAATGAGTCTTAAATATTAGTACTAGGTTTGACGACCCATTACCACTCCTCACGCGCTGCTGCTCTTCTGATACACTTAACCAAGGCATCATTACTTGCGGCCTTAACTTCACAGACACAATGGATAATCTATTCTTCAATTTACACCCGACATGCGATGTTACTGACCTCAGTCGTATCGAACTTCAACACTTCTTGCATGTAGAAGGGTAGCTCGATGAGTAGCATGTACCAGCCCCAGTTGGAACACACGTGGGACACCAGGATGGCCAGGAACGGGGGTGACGTCAGCACCGCGCGCCACGGCACTGCCGGCTTCTGCACCAAACAACCCAAACAGGTCTAGGATTATTTATCCATTGGACCGAAAATGCAATCCATAAAGTGCGAAAAGAAAAATTAAATGAAATAAAAATATTATTTTAATTGGGAGCAGTAGTAGCCGATTGGTTAAGCACACGTCTTGCGTGCACAAGGTCTTGGGTTCAAACCTCAGCTCGAACCTCTGGGTTTTTCGAAATCTATGTCCGAATCATAATTTCTATATGATTATCACTTGCTTACGGTGAAGAAAAACATCGTGAGGAAACCTAACCAATTAAAAAATCTAACAACTTTCGAAAGACATGTGAAATCCGCCAACCCGCACTGGGCCAGCGTGGCGTATTACGGCCTGAATCCCCCTCGTAGTGAGAGGAGGCTCGTGCCCAAGAGTGGGACGTCAAAAGGGCTAAATTTTGATTATTATTATTTTTATTGGGAGACAGCACTCACAACTCACAAAATAAAAGATAAAGCAGTAAAATAAAAAAAACAAAATAGTGTTCCTGCGTCATGGGCACTGCAACCAATAGGATCCCCCTTCAAAGTCAAAGTCATTTTATTGAGGCAATGCAAGCCATGCCCAACCGCTGGTTTTCAGAAGGAACTCCTATGACGTGAAAACACTTGCAACCAACTTTTTCGAAGGCAGAACTATGGTTACACTATTCTACTCGGAGCTTGCCACATTACTTTAATGTTTTGTTCCGATCCCTCGCTATTGAACTAACCTTATGGCCGTGGCCGCCAGTCTTCTCTTCCAGTGACGTCACGATCATGGTTCTCTCCTCGGAGCTGATGAGCGGCTGCTGCTGCGGCGTGTCCTGCACCAGCGCCACCCACAGCACGCACCAGATCATCGACAAGCCACCCATCACGTAGAACACGCTCTCCCATCCTGAGATCCAAAAGTAGATATGTATGGTATGACAACATGTTTTGTTTTATTTTTGGGTTGCCGTTCAACGTCAGCAAAATATTTTAATAATAAAATGAAACCAACTTCAAGAAAACCTGGCTGCCATAAAAGGCTTCTTTTATTAGGAGTCGCGTTCGAAACGTCTGGGGGACTGGGATCTTGGGCTATTAAGAACATTTCTCTAGATTATAATGTCTAATAAATTAAGTGGAGTGGCACCAAAAGTGGATAAAATATTTATTTTGATTCATAGCTAGTATTTTAAAGTACTTCAAAGATTGTTAAAAATATAAATTATTAAAAAGACATCTGTTTCCGCCCGGGATCGAACCGGGGGCCTTGTGCGTGTGAAGCACACGTGATAACCGCTACACTACGGAAACTTGATAACAGCAACTGAAAGTAACATTCAGTAATTCACGACGTAATTTTAGCCTACTTTTTATGGGACTTATTGGCGATCAAGCGAGATGCAAGACAAAATCGATAATTAGACTCGATACAGACAGACGAGTACACGTATACACTGTATTGCGATGACTATGCTTCTTATTTCTTAGCATAGCTCCGTCCCTCCCGAAATCCGTGTGTTGAAAACTAGAAAGTAGGCGCCTGTCTAGCCCGCGAAATTCAAAATTTTCGAGTATTTTTATAGTCTATCTGAAAACATTGAAGACAACATTTTGTGATTTGCGACAAACACAGTATGCAGTGCGTTTATTAATACATTTATTTTACTCTAAATATTATCACGGTGGATATGATACTAGTTAATCACTAAATAAACAAAAATTGCCAGATTATCTGGATAGCTGTCGTTCTTGAAACGTTTTAGAGTAAGTCGGATATATTAATAAATGCACTGCACACGGTCTTTGTCGCGAATTACAAAATGTGCCTTTTATTATTGTATGATTTTGAAAAAATTCTAAAAAACATCAAAAAATTTGAACTTCGCGGGCTAGATGGGCGCTTTAGCCTTAAGCAGGTAGCCGTTGTTCCGTACCAACATTAGCAGTGAGCACCCCGGCCATGAGCATGGATATGACGGTGCCCAGCGAGGTGCCAGCGTACACCAGCGCGGCCATGACGCTGCGCTCCGCCGGCGGCGCCCACTTGGACAGCAGCACGTGCATCGCGGGGAACGTCACGCCCTGACGGCACAGACGTCAACATATAAGCCCCTATTATCGATCTCAAATCTGAGAACGATCTTGGAAATGTCATTTTTATGGCGCGTATTAATAAATCGATCTCGAAGTTTGAGAGCAATCTTGGAAATGTCATTCTTATGGCGCGTATTAATAAATCGATCTCAAGTCTGATAGCGATCTTGAGTACCTACGCTTTTGACATGTCGTTTTCTTGGTCATGCTCACTTTAATGTCCTTGCTTGCGGTGGCTTTGTGGAGCGGGTCACCCTCTTCCCTCTATTATGGTTGAGGAGAGTGATGCCGCTTTTCAAGTCATGCTCGTGCGCGGGCGCTGCTTGCGGGGATTGGGCCACTCACTTGCCTCTTAACAACATTGTCGTTAAATACTATTCATTTACTTAGCATGGAAGGCATCACACCAAAGCAATTATATTATTATGCACCTGTTTTATTAATTGTTATTTTGGTTCGTAAACATTTAATTTGATGTAAGTATGAGTAGGTATGACCACCACACTAAACTAGCTTTCTCATTTTATCTACATACCTAAATCTCAGGGAGATTTGATTATTATTTACTATTAGTTATTTAGTGATAATGGTGTTACCTGCTCATATTATTATTTTATGCTGTTCCTGAGAATGTACACCATCTGTAATTTGGCATTGAAAAGAGTAACCATTGAGTTTCTTGCCGGATCTTCTCAGTGGAAGCAGCATTCCGAACCGGCGGTAGTTTCTGACTATTCATAAATGCTTTGTTGGCTTACATGAATAAAAACAATTTTGAGTTTGAGTTTTGAGTTTATACTGGTATGAATAAGAATGACATTTCCAAGAACGCTCTCAGACGTAAGATTTATTTATTAATACGGTTATGTCATTCCAGTAGGTACTATATGACATGTCAAAAGCTTACTCAAGACTGCTCTTAGACTCGAGATCGATTAATTAATACTGAGGTTAACCATGATCAAATAATTAATTTATCATTGTTCCATTACAATGATTAGAGGAAGTCATTGTTGCTATTGATACCTACTTATGTAACATTTTTATAAGCAGACCCTTTGTCTTGTAACACTATAGGTACTTACACATGGCCTAATACAGCAATGGTAGTTGTATATTCTAGGATCCTTACCCCTCCGATGCCTTCTCCAACCCTCATGATAACCACAGCGACGTAGTGCGCCTGCGCCATGACCGGGGTGAGCAGCGTGCACACCACGTTGATGCTCACGCTGAAGAACATCACCCATTTCGCTGAGAACAGCTCCGCAACACGAGCACCTGTTGAGAATAAGGTTTAATTTGGCCAAACAAAAAACCCGAGAACCCAGCGAGTAGTCACACCTCAGAGTATTGGTTTAAAGTTCATTTTTGCTCACCAGGTACTTGTGACACGAAGTATCCCCAAAAGTAGCTGCTGAGCAAGATGCCTTTGATGTTGCTGGACCACGTGAAGGGTCCGTCTATTACCTAAAACAACAAAATGATGGGTAAGCCCTAGTCTAGTAGTCAAGTGCGTGGTAATCCAACACAAATTCTTAGCGGTGTGCAAGCGAATATGTTCATAATTATGACACAGTAGGTCCTTATTTACCTTGGCCGTGGCCTTATTTATAATGCAAGTGATCAATGTGCGGAAAACCTCCACCGCCACGCGACAAACAAATCACTTTCTTCGGTCTGACCTATCAATTTATGATCATTGGCCGGCGTGCGGTGTGTACACAAATATTATGCATCTCAATTGATGACAAACACCAAAGCAAATGGAGACATTTCAATATAACGCTCGTGGAAACGTAATGCCTGGATACTACCTACTGAAGAGAGAGGGAAGCGAAGAGGAAGAAACGACTTAGAAGTTATAGAACACGCTTGTATTTTCTGTACCCTGATGAGTTGGAGAGATGTGGACTTTTATAGCTGAACACGCACTACCTATAAGAATATAAACCTTATTAATGTGCGGACAGTTCTTGTGAAATGAGCACAATGATGATTTTGACCTTCCACCTGCCACATCAGCCTATAATACGGTGCCATTTTATAGTACCTACCTATTTCTCAAAATAAACGCCATAAAACGGCCATAATGTCATGTTGAAAGTGGCGCCTCAAATTAATTTCCAGTATTCTTGTGATTTGGAATCGACCCAAAAACATAATCAGCACGGTCTGAACGCATGGCCCGGCCCAAGGTCGACTATTTCGCCGTGTTTAGCACAGGATAGAACGATCGACGTTCATAATAATGAGAATTGTGATAGTGGAAGTCATATAAGTTGATACAGCACAGAGATTAAAGAAAGTTACAGGTCACTAAAACAAACTTTAGCTAAATTCGGAAACCAAGCACTTTCAATCGAACAAGCGGCAGTTTTGTAGCACTTTTGTACAGCGATCTCTGTAGCTTCACGGAATGAATTAGCGAGCGCTTACTGCAGTTACTAAGATGGCACGTAAAATATCGTGCACTCTTAAAATAAGACCTTCATATATTGTGCCAACTTGAATCTGCGCTTGTTTATTAAATGATACTAAAGTGTGACTAATAAAAACATAATGATTTACTTATAAATCAAGTGTTTACGATCGTCCTGATTATTGCAATGTTTAAAAACAACTGCAATCGCGCATTGCGGAATCGGGTCACCGCGGGTTGTCATTGAGGGAATTTTTATTTACATCATAAAGTAGTTAAAGTTGTACTATACATACCTACTAGGTGAAACAAAAAATCAGTGCCGTCTAGGGACGCCCGAACGAAGCGAAGCTTTGCAGTAGATATTAGATATATTATAAGTGGCGTGCATAGGGAAACAGGGTAGGCAGAGTGTAACATAAAAATAACGCGTTACGCGTTACGCGTTACGCTTTTCACCGTTTGAGTGCCCGGGTAGCGAGCGCCCCGAACGTCCGTAAAGAAGCTTCGCTTCAAAAAAGGTATACAATTTTTTTCAAAACTTAACTTTGTAATTCTAAAACTATTCGTATTGGAGGAAACTTGAAAAACAAAAGGTGTTATAGGAATAAGCTGTTGACTGATGTCATAAGTCTACAAAACCTTCTACTGTCCGTACTTCAACTGTCCTACAAACTCCACTCTTGGGTACTGGCCTCCCCTCACTACGAGGTAGATTCAGGCCGTAATCCCACGCTGGCCCAGTGCGGGTTGGCGGATACAATAGTAAGGCAATTAATAATAAGCTTGGTTGATTACTCACAGTCACATTTCCAGTTCCTCCAGGACACTCCACTGTTGAAATCCCAACAGTCCCGTTGTCAGTATCAGCAGTAAGGGCTTTAATGGCGGTATGGTTCAGCATGCCCACCATGGCCACGGAGAGGTTCACCTTCAAGCCATACACTATCGCCATGGCTATAGAGCCGAGGATTGATAGGATGTACCTGGCTGGAACAACACCTGTGGAAGAGAGCCTTGTTAATTCGACGTTCCACAATTCGACAATAATTTGCTTAGCAATATTTGGCTAGATCAAGGTAGTTTATTTATACTAAGAGAAAAAATACGTAAGCAACAAATGATCATTTCTTTTTAGTGATTTTTACTAAATATTTTGTAATAAAAACAAATAAGTATGTACCAGGCATGACATAAATACTTACTTGCTGTAATTACAAAAAGTTTTGTAAATTATAGGTACCAAAAGGAGTAGGTACAAAAATTACTTGTTGCCATTATTTAAGTTTTTTTCTATTAGTGAACCTTATTATACATTATACCTTATTGTACAATATACAATGTATAATATAGACTAAAGACTAGATGATGTACCCAAAGCACCTCCTTACATAATTTCTCAAAATTTTCGACAGATTCTGAGCACCCGTCAATCCATCTAACATTTTACACATGAAAAATAGATTATGATTGCTAACGTAAATATATCACCGATGCATATGCACATAATAATGTGGCACCCATGGAGCACCTGCATGGGTATACATAAGTATAATATGAATAGTAAGGTATAACGTAAGTATTTGAATACGTTGCGCAAGCGTTTTATGATACGGCGTAAGCGCCTCGGGCAGCCCGCATAGCGCGGTCGATGCGCCCCGCGGCACGTCTGCATCTCAGCCGATTAAAAGATTTCCAAGAACACGCGAAGTTTCATAATTCCATTCATTGTGTTCATAGCTACTGTCTGAGGGGTTTTCCTACAGTTTCCTTTTGTTACCTGCCTATATTCTCACACAATTTGTATTTTGACGCAATGATGATGACAGGGAACGATCGCGGATAGCAAAGGTCAATTTTTGAAAACGTCACAACCTAATTTAATTTGGTCATGTCCTCCCTCGCCATTTAAAAAAATATGTGCATGTTACTTTTAGATATTTAGGTCTAGTTAGCAAACATCAATCTTAAAACAATGCCGTCTAGAGGCGCTCGAAAGAAGCGAAGCATTATAGGTAGTAGAAAGCATAGGGCGCCGCTGCTGCCACTCTGTATACCTATATAGGTATATCGTGTAACGCTTCTGACGCTTAGCACGGATAGAGTGACCGCGCGCCCTGAACGACCGTATAGAAGCTTCGCTTCAAAATGTATAGAAAGAACTGTGTCGCCTTCACCGTGTGAATGACCGCTAGCTTCAAAACCTACGTTCGATGCAAATCTCGTGACCATAATCGATTGCGCCATTTTATAAAATAAAACACTTGTAACCATGAAATGTTATGACGGATTGTGTAACATTGAGTCAAACGCTAATTATAACTTCAGGAACCCACAACCTGAAGTTGTAGCGCGTAGACAAACTAACCCAATAAAAGATGACTACAGAGTCAATAAGAATCAAAATACATTTACATAGGTACCTAGATAAAAATGTCAAAACGCCAGTATTTACCAAAAGGGTAGGTTAGAGATCCACTGTTATGCCTACAGTATCTTGTTTCAACATTTTGCAATTGGTACATACGAGGTATAAGGTCGTATAAGGTCCCATATATCTCCCGTAATAGGGATAGACCATCCACGCTCAAGAAGTATTGAGGAGCTCTTCTGGAATTTACAAGTGTCAATTCCATAAAGGCTCTTCAGATTCCTTATTTTTTCTACTAGGCCTGAAATCTCCACAAAATACGATTTCGTTCTGCACCTATGCCACCTACCCTAACAAAACATTACATTCTAACAGTAGTAAGCAATCATAAGCTTTAGGGCAAAAGGGGCATAGGACCACGGCTATTAGATAGTCTGAATAAGTAGAACAATTTCAGGTAAGAATATTAAGTTGTTTCATACTATTTAGAGCGTGATTTTTCAGTAGCTGAGTTTTAGTTTTTGAACTTTTTATTTTATTTTGGGGCAATGACAGTTCTCATATAAGTATTTGAAACGTGCCAATTAAGCCCTTTAATTTGATACCCCACACCGTATCGGTATTTTTGTATCTAGGTAATGGCTTTATGACCTTTAGAGGGCACCATATTCAATTGAATGTGACGTCACATATTCCATAACCATTTCACGATCAAGACACCAACAATACCTCATTTGTCAACTTATGATGAGTAATTTAGAAATTATTAGGGAACAAATGACATACATAATATACAAACCGGTCAAAATCATAACCCTCCTATTTGCTTCGCAGTAGTCGGTTAAAATATCAAAATAACTTTAAAGAACTGGGTGTAGGTACAAATAATTTAGAAATAACTCATGGCCTTAATATCACGAAATAACTTCTTTCATTTTGAAGGGGTTAGGTAGTGTACCTACCTAAGAAGTGGTCCTAAAACCTAGCGCAATGCATAATGGCAAACACAGATTTAAAAGATGGCAAATAAATCTGTACAAATTACTCAATAGTGTCAACAATACATTAATACATCATCAAACGTAGTGTTGGTTTCATTTACCTTGTGTTTTCGTTCACAGCAAAATACCTAGTGATAATAATATTATTAAGTACCTAGTAAGTAAGTTTAAATATTCCGTCTGCGTTAATACTTATGTACCTATCTATTTAGTTTTAAATAAATAAATTAAAGATATAGGTAATTTATAAATTATACTTAATCACACTTATGTATGGCTACTAAGTCATATAAGGAAAACATTCAATGTTAGGTGAATTTATCGTTATACAAACACACCACGCACCTGTATGCCCGCGTTCTAAGCAAGGCTAGTACTATGGCCATCCTATTGACACCCGGATCACAAGATCACTTGAGAAATTTGCCCCGACCGGAACCGAACCCGCAACAGCCCAGTGCAGGCAGTGAACCAGCCTCTACGCTCAAAAAACTGTACAGGAAGTATGCCTACTAGCCGAAATTTGTGGTGTTTAGCACTTATCTTGGATAAATTTGTGAAATTTTTAACTTTTTAATTACTTACTTTTTGGACTCTAATTAACCGTTTGGTGATACGGTAATCATCTCTTATCTAGGTTTTTGTTAATTATGTTTGTTTATGTCTAAAAATATCTAATGAGGATAATGACCGCGCAACAGAGCCGACTGTGCTGTCTATGCGGCGTCCTTATTTGCCCTTTAAAGCTTAGAAGACGGTTGTTAAGCAGTCAGGCACCGCAGAGATCGATAAATCGATTTTAAGTAGTTAAACAATTCAATTTACTTTTATAGATAAAAATAATGCAATTTACGAAAAAACACCTATTCATTTAATTAGCTTTCGAGTGCAAATTGTAACTTGGTGAATTTCGACCAAGTAGGTAGGTATGACATCTTAGTAGTTTTTTTTAATAAAAAGGGTCCCAACATTAAACTCGTTTCTACGGTAGGAAGTTTTGTTACTTGCCTACTTAAATAAATTTTGAACCACTTGTGCGTTCACCTATTCGTTATTTTATTGAAGTAGTTTTTATTTGTATTTATGGTAAGTATAAATACAACAGTTAAATAAATTCCCCACTTTTAATTGTTGTGTCACAGTTTTAAATAATGTACAAATCAACTTACGTCCCAAAACGTTCCCTTTTGCCGGCACTTCCATATTTTAAACTTAAAATATATGTGACTACTCTAAAGTCTGACCAAAATACACGTTCGTTAAGCACGCTTGCACGTAGTTATATTATTATTAGTATTTTACGATATCCGCGATGTACGATAATATGCTGAACTACACATAACACGTTAACACAGCGAGGTGTTCAAAACTACTAACAAATACTCTGTCTGTGACTGACCACCGACTGCCTTTGCTCGCTTATTTACCGACTATACACATATTATATGCGTGTACGTGCTAAGCGCCATGTACCGACCAAAAATGAATTCAGCGCATCGTTTCGTTTCATACGCGTCCCATTCGGGCTTTCCCGCCATCGAAGCTTTTTGAAGGTGACCTTCAAGTTTAGATCGATTAAAGAAGGATAGCACAGACCGATAAGAGTTGGATAGTAGTAGGGTTTCCTTTCAATGAGCGACTCGTGTCAACGCTCATCTAAAAGTTGCTGATATTGTAACCAATGTTATAAATAAAAATCAGTACCTAGGTTTAAAACAGATTTCATTGTAAAACTTGAAAGTTTTAGGAAAAAAGACGCCTTAGCATTTTCGTCGTTTACTTCAAAATTACCGCCGCGCCGCCGCCCACCACATTGTAAGACTGCCTGCACTATGGTATGCGTCTTTTGAAAACAAATGGGTAACCAAAAGATATCGCTATGTAGTTTCTTAAAAAATATTTTAATTATAATTAAAAATATTTATTATTTACTCAAATAATCTTTATCAGTTACAGTTTATTTCACAAACGAATATAATAGATATAATGGTAATAGAATACCCAATGAAATATTGAACTCAGAAAAAAAAAAATAAGTCATCGCAAATTTCTTTTCACAGAGTTAAAGTATTCTTAAGTTTGTGGTTCTTTTCAAGTTCTGTATGAGCTATGGGCTTTTGCAAGAAACTTATGTATATAAAATTCTTGGGCTTTTGCGTGGGGGGCTCTTCTCTGTGGATACATTTGACAGACATTGTCAGACTTTGTATGTTTGTCACTGTCAGTCAGTGTCATTTTCAAGGTTATCTATTGTGTTGGTAATCTGATAAATTTTAAAATATCAATTATAAGAATAATTAAACGTTACGTTGCTGTATTTTCAATTAAAATATCTTGAATATTCCTTGTGTTATAAGTTTTAATACAAAAATCTCAACATAGTAGTGATAAGGAATGTATAGGTAGTCGTATACAGAGGACGCGCCAATAGATTATGAACAGCTGATTGTTTAGTTTTCAATTAACCTTTAACGTCAATTCTACATTCACATCGGAGTCAGGCTTGCTACGCGACGTGTGCTGGTGCCGCTCGCTCAGTCTCCCGCCAACCCGTTACCCGTTACATGGCTAATAAGCGATTGTTTGGTGATCACATATTATACTTGGTGAAAGTCACCACGAGACCGTCTCGCGGTGACATTCTTCGATTATTCTCCGTATAAATTAATTCGGTATTTTCGAAAGCGTACCATGGTGTGAATAGGTTTTCTATTGAATAATTGCATGCCTCAGTGAAGCCCCAGTGAAAGAGTTAATTTGTGTTAATACTGATATTATTCAAGTGAAAATGGCTTTGAAAATAGAACAGAAGAATGATCTTGACTTTATACTCAAGAGTTTGTTGGCTGGAGGTGAGTTTATAGTTTCAACGAAGTTTGTCTAGGCTTAAAACAAAAATAATAGTTTTTATTGAATTCTAGAGCTGACCTCAATTTTAATATGTAGCACAGGTTGTCCTGTATTCATATTCTAAATAGTATTCTTCAGTTATATATTTTATTAATGCATCACACACATAGGTCTCATCCCATGTTATTTAAATAATGTTGTACAGAAATGCAAGAATGGCTGAAAAGAGTTTGAACCTATGTGGTTGGATTATAGTGTCAAATAACTTATAGGCTAGTTAAAAAACTACCAAGTTATGTGATTATAGTATTTCCAGTTTTCCCCAATACACCCGAAGGAACCTTAAATAATAGTCTTTATGCTTTTGTTCTAAAAATATGGCTTTGAAGCATCCATGTACTTATCTACCACACCCAAGTATAACAAACTCTTTGCTATGTCAGTCAACACATAATAATAAATTTAAATGTTTGCTGTAATCATTCATTTGCATACATCGTTTGTTTTGTATGGCACATAGCTGTTGCATAAGTCATTAGTGGAGTCGGCTAAGTGTGTAAGAGGCTAAGTGTGTGTTTAAATCTATGGATGCCACTTACCTCCATAGTAACTTACTAAAATGTGTTGTAAACATTATCATGGTCTCTGTGAATTCAAAATGAAGGAGCAAAAATTTCTGCTTCTATGCATGCAAAGTTCTATAGAGTTATATGAATCTCAAATAAATATTGTTCTTAGTCCATTATCGGCCAACTATGTCCACTGCTGGTCAAAATACTCACCCAAACAATTCCTTCATACATTACAGAGGCAAACACTTGAATCCACTGACTTTCAGAGAGAAATAAGTATTAAGTCATCGGTCAAACTCTGATCCATCTTAACTCTGAATATTAGGTACTTAGATTTCTTCATTGCATCCAGTCTTGATATACCTATTGAACCCTTACATCATTTGCATTACATTTGAAAGTATTCGTTGATACGACATGACGCTTTCATGAAAACAATCATAGAAGAGAAGATAGAAGGCAAGAGGGGAAGGGGAAGACCTAGGAGAAGCTATTTCGACCAAGTGAAGGAAAAAGTGAATGTCGTGTCGTATCAAATGGTCAAGGTACTGGGAGAAACTCGCAATGAATGGAAAGAACTCCACCGACAAGAGCATCGCTCTTAAGTTTATGATGATGATTGAAAGTAACCCTAATTAGTCATATAACAAAGTCCAAAATTTTCCAACTCCTTCAGGAATCGCAGGTATGTGCGCCAAAACGACGGTAGCGCCGCTGGACCGCATGAAGATCCTGCTGCAAGCGCAGTCCGCCCACTATAAGCACCACGGCGTGGTTGGCGGGCTGACGGCCATCGTCCGGCAGGAGTCGCTCATCGCGCTGTACAAGGGGAATGGCGCCCAGATGGTCCGGATATTCCCGTATGCCGCCACACAGTTTACCAGCTTCGAGATTTATAAAAAGGTGAGACAGTCCTTATTTTCATCAGTCCACTGCTAACATAGAAATAGACAGACACAGCGTAACTAAAAACCTAACCTTGCAATACATCAAATAATAGCTACCTAGGTATTTCTTTATATGCAATCTCCACAATAGGTATAAGATTGAAAACGTACGATGTCTCGTCGTATTGAGGGACCATCTAATCCCTTCCCATCGAAGCATGTTTCCAATGCTGGGGCGAAAATTTTCTCATCTCATAATTCTAAATAGGTATCCTCGTCTTCATCGACAACCGCTTGGCGCAGTGGTTTGAGCGTAGGCCGCTCGGCTCACTGCACTGATGCGGGTTCGATTCCCGCCTGGGCAAATTTCGGAAATGGTCTTTTCGTAATTTGCCCAGGTCTGGGTGTCACTGGGATCGTCCCCAATCCATTGTACGGTACTCATAGTACAAGCGTTGCTAAGTTTGGGACCATACAGTTGGTGTGTCAGTCTGTTGTTGTTTTATGGTAACTAAACTAGTAGACATTTTGCGCGGTTGGTTCATAAGACATTCTGCTAAATGAAATTCAACCATAATGTTATCAACTTAACGTTTAACTAACGAATGGCACCTGACTGTTTGCAAGCCATCGCGACACGGTCATTAGAAATCAAATGCATGTAGGAAACAAATGAGTAAACACTTTCCACGTTATTAACTGACTTCGCTCATATAAAGAGTTTATTACTTTTTACCAAGCAACGTGTAACTAACATTAAGGCTAACAGTATACAATGGTGTCCCTAAATACCTCTAACCATATCTAACTAGATACATAAGACAGGAGCCTTTGGCACTTAGAGTATTAGAAATGGGCGTCGCGAAGACTGACCTGTTCAAAGACCGTTTTGGGTTCCGGCACGATCCATTTTCCGTCCTGCGTCAAAGCAGTCTTCGCTGCACAAACGAATATTCGAATTGGGTTACGCGATTTTGTACTTACAAAGTTACAATACAACTAAGAAAAATATACATTATATTTATCATCATCTATTTTTCTTATTAGTCAGAGGTTCAAACATATAAGAGTGCCACGGATTACTCTTGCGAATCTTAGTTCCGCTTGTCCGTAAACCAGTTCTCATAGTGAAAATTAAACCTTTCCACCAACGAAATACAGACGATAATCTAGTGCTAGTAAAACCAGTTGCAACCAGGACCGTTTTGGAGACTAGTTTTCATCCAATGGCCGAGTCTCGTCTTCAAAAAATACCGACATAGACCTACTTCTAATTTGCTTAGTTGCTCTCAAGACAATAGTACCAATTTTATCTGTCAAGTATTCATTATTATTATTTTCAAATGCTATACCTAAATGCATACACAACTCGTAAGCGTAACTAAATCAATAAATTTAAATGCACGGACGTCGGTTATATCTTACGTGCATTGAATAACTATCCAGCATCATCGGAATTTGGTTTACCCAGAATCGTTTGGCCAACATGTTTATTAGTTTATGTGAAGACGAGGCTAGCGAGCGTTAAAATACCCGTTCTTGAATCATTTTGAAAAAGGTCGAGCAATGGCATATGAAAATACCTGTTTGTATAGGAAACTGTATGGTCACCATCTGTGGATTCCAACTTGAAGGTATTAAGATACGGATATGCGTATGTTTTTATTTAACAAATATACGGAAATGTGAGGGGCAAATCTAAAGATATATAACTCAAAGGTGACTGACTGACTGACTGACTGCCATAGTGATCTATCAACGCACAGCCCAAACCACTGGACGGATCGGCCTGAAATTTGGCATGCAGGTAGATGTTAGGACGTAGGCATCCGCTAAGAAAGGATTTTGATTAATTGTACCCCCAAGGGATATAGGGAAATAGGGGATTAAAGTTTGTATGAAACTTTGTAAATTTTCAACCGATCGGGCTGAGAATTTGCGTGCATAAACCTACTATGACGTAGACATCCCCTAAGAAAGGATCAAAATTCCACGCGGACGAAGTCGCGGGGTTAGCTAGTATTAGTATAAGTATTCGTATAATGTGTGAAATATCGCCGTAAAAGAGGTACCTAATGAGGCACCTATTTCCTAAGCCTTAGTACACCCACCATATTAGATTACGACTTTTAAACTTCAGCATCAAACAATACAGGCAGACGAACATAGTACCTATAATTCAGCAATATAAATTAAAAAATATAAATTAAAAAAAACCTGAATGATACTATAGGTATATTCTTCCATAGTTATAACGCACAAGTCTATCCGTTCAAGAAGCTAAAGATCTATAACGTTTGATGGCCGGCCGGTGTTTCCTGCCACGATCGTGTTTTGGCCTTTTTGTGCCTTATCTTAAAGACCTCTTGCACTTCGACTTTTAACACGTCAGACCCCACAACCCTGATATCTTGATCAATACCGTTTTGCAAAAATTGTCGCTACCTTACAATCAGTTTTATTTACACTACTTTTCGTACAGTATTTTAGGCTCGAGTTCACAATCCGCAGGTATTGCGTAAATTACGCGAATATTCTCAGTACGTATAAATGTTCTATTATTGTTTATACATCTGACCGGGTTCACTGATACATAGTCCACGACTTCCTTGCCAAGTCGGGATTTATTTAGACATCATTTAAAATAGATTCGCAGGCGGCAAGTTCAATAACAACTTTGTTGACCTGCTCGAAATTGCATCAATCATCCATCCAAAGTCCGAAGAATTTATCTGCGCATAATATATAGGAGAAAAAAAGTTCAAGGAGTTCCTGAATTACCCATAATAGGATATCAGTCAGACTTAAGGATCTTTCTTATACAATACTATGCAGAGAATAGATTCATACTGTTTCCTATACCCAAATGGAATTAATCGTCGAGATTTTAAAATTCTAAGTGCTTTTACAAGATGAGCTACAAATAACACCTGACGCAATTCGAATTGTTCTGTGTGCTTCGCTACCTTTGTTCTGTATCTTGGTTTTAACTGAAATACCCATTGGCTACATAGATATGCACTTTTGCTAAACGCACTTCAGAATACATGAAAAAAAGCTTAGCATAAGACGCTTTTCCAGTTTTTCCGCAGGGTCTGATGCTGTCGATATAATAAGTACTTAACTGCCGGTTTCCAAACTAGGTGCAAATGCAGTCAGCTCAAACCTAAATACCAACATTACTCGTGCCACACATAACGCGTCGCGAATGTCGCGACGGCTTCCTGGCTTCACTTTCAACGAACGCCGCGTTTGTAAGACCGTTAACTGACATACATTGCAGTCGTAACATTAAACGCCACGATCATCACGGTTGTGGATTGAAAAAATTACTTTAACAACGGCTCCTCATCAAATGGGAGTAGGCTATTCGTTGAAAAACCTGTAACCTTTGACCTCAATGTGGTTTAACTGGTTTCTTTCCACCAACTATGGTGCTGGTCAAACTTTCATATGAGTGGAACTAAATACGAGTATGTAACTCTTCTTCAATCAAAGTAACCATTTCTTGGGCTTTTCTATTCATTGGTGTCTATATTTTACGAATTAACGCTTCGTCTGGTGATTTTAAATTATGGATGTTTAATCACGTTCTCCTACCCAGACGCGTTTACGTTAAAGCAGGAATACCGCGCTCTATTCTAGTCATCTAAACCTTGAAATTTTCCGTAAAATCTTTGTTATTCTTACGCTTCTTGTTGCTGGTATTGTGTGTCTTACAAACAGTCGAGCAAACATACAGAGTTTTATGTTACAAGAACACTTAAAATTCATTGAAATCTATATCCATCTGTCAGTTGATATAAGATTCAAAATCTAGCTTCGCATTATAAGTAACACCCTTATTAATAAGCGTGGTTTACCGATTGTATAGTTACACTTGTCTTCTTCTTGCGAATGTCAAGTTACTGATGACAGATAGAGATAATTCGGTGTATAACTATTTCCGCGCTATACCACATTTATTAATAAGGCGGTAAAGGTTTAACGTTTAAACATTGGACACAGGTCACCTCGGCGAGGTTAGCATCTGTCCTGCTAAAGGTTAACAGTTGGCCGTCAAGTACATAAAAAATAAACCAACCTTTTTATACCAAGTTAAAGGCAAAAGTACGAATTTATGGTGATTGTAGTTTTATTTAACAAGATTGGGCACGTTCGGGACATCCCTCAGTGCTAACTATAATGTAACCTACAGTTATAAGTAATGAAAATGTATTAATTGAATGAAGAGTCATATAGAATCGATATGGATTGCGCTTCATCCGGGTGTCACCGACATCGAACGACGGGTGATGACACAGCGGTGCCCGGCGTTACGAAAGAGAGAGTGTTGGGCTTGGGATATGCGTCGTATGCGCACCCATGACCCACTGCCGATCCGGAACTGTGACGTACTATTTTGATTTTGTGTCAAAGTGTCAACAACCTTTCGTAAATAAATAACTAAATCGCCAGACCGACACAATGACATCAACTGTATGGTCCCAAACTAAACAACACTTGTACTACGGGTACCGTACAATGGACTAGGGGCGATCCTAGAATTTTCCCCGGCGGGAATCGAACCCGCAACCACCATGTGCAGTGAGCCGAGCGGCCTACGCTTGAACCACTGCGCCAAGCGGTCTTCTTTTTAAGTAGGTACTACTAAATATATGCGTAGAGGTCTCCGAACCTACTAGACTTATTGTACGGACTACAGACTAACGCGAAAGATATAATTTGGGGTGTGAAACATAGATATAATTAACCACTATAGTGCCTACTTAATTAACAAGACATAGTTTAATCTTAACATCTTAATCCTACACAAGTCGGTGAACTGAATTTATAAATCATTTCTTTATTAATTTCGTTTTCTAAGATTTTTATTAATAAAGGACGCCAACTATTACTCACCTTAGTTTATTATTACTGGAAATAATTCAATAGATAATTATTGTTACCATTTGCGGTGTAATCTTATATTTTATCTCGCTGGCTTTGTCTGTTTTATCATCGATATCAATATTCGAAGTATTTCGCAGTAATATAAAATAAATAAACACATACAACGAATAAATTATTATGTATACAAACACATTAGTATACGAGGCATGCCTTTTAAGTTCTGTCGTTTCCATAATTCCCGGCAATTTTGAATTTGGAACTGTTCTATATTCGAATGTGTTTAAATTTCGAATCTCAAAACAGTTGAATGTATTAGGATTAATGTTATTGTTTAGTCACAGCGTCGATTAGAATCTGTCAGGTTACGTACGAAAATGAATCTTTCTAAGGAAAATGTTCGTGCAATAATTTTCTACAACTTTAGAAGAGGCCTGACACGGCTTCAGTGTTTTGAAGAGCTAATATCTGTGTTCAGGGATGAAGCCCCATGTCTGCGGACTGTCGAACGCTGGTATTTAGAATTCCAGCGTGGACATACTAGTGTTAGTGACAAATCTCGCGAAGGTCGCCCAAAATCTGCATTCACTGAAGATAACATCATTGGAGTGAGACAACTAATTCTCGAAGATCGTCATGTGACGTATCGAGAGATAGAGGCTCTATTAGGCATCTCAGGGACAACCATTCAGAAGATCTTGCATGAAGCGCTTGGTGTAAGAAAGCTAGTTTGCCGTTGGATACCGCATCTGCTTTCCGACGATCACAAGGCGGCCCGCGTCAGATGGTGTAAGAAAACTCTGCAAAGGTTCAACCGAGGAGAGTCAAATCACGTCTACGACATCATCAGTGGTGACGAATCTTGGATCTATGCCTACGATCCTGATTCCAAACAACAATCTACAATCTGGGTCTTTCAAGACGAGCCAAAGCCGACTAAAGTTGTTCGTTCTCGAAGCACTTCAAAGAAGATGGTGGCCACGTTCGTTAGAAAAACCGGCCATGTTGCGACTATTGCACTTGATGATCGTAGAACGGTTAACGCAGAGTGGTATACCACAGTTTGTTTACCACAAGTCATCGCCGAACTTCGAAAATCTAACTCAAAGCGACGCATCATCCTGCGCCACGACAATGCAAGTTCACACAGCGCTCGTTAAACGATTGAGTATTTGAAGCAGGAAAAAGTAGAAATTCTTGACCATCCTCCATACAGTCCTGACCTAAGCCCTAACGATTTTTTTACATTTCCTAAAATTAAGAAAAGTCTTCGTGGTCAAAGGTTCCAGTCCAGTGAAGAAGCAGTCGACGCTTTCAAGTCAGCCATTTTGAACACCCCCACTTTAGAGTGGAATAAATGTTATAATAACTGGTTTGAGCGAATGGAAAAGTGTATTAAGCTACGTGGTGAATACTTTGAAAAACAATAAAAAGTACTATAAGGTTCTAGTTGTGTTTTTTTCTTCAAACGACAAAACTTAAAAGGCATCCCTCGTATTATGCCCAGTTCAGTGTCCGTTCCGGCTGTCTCACTCAACGTATGAGACGCCGCTATAATAGCTATTTATCGCCGATCTTCTGTGAGAAAGTGGCACTACCAGGCTACTTCCGGTGCTAGACTTACCCTCGCCACCTCTCTAGGCAGCGGCCCAAGCCGAGGTCGTGTCCCTTGTGGCGCCCGCGAGTTAGCTGCCCCCCTGCCCTCTGGCTGGAGCGCACTTGCGCTCGCCCTCTGTCCGGGTGAAGTTGTTATGGCCACTTTGGCCAACAACATAAACAAAAAAAAGCTACAGCTAGGCTCCACCACTAGCTTCCTGCTTGCAGTACTTAAGCGGCGTCCACGTCCCAGTGGTACAGCACGGGGATAAGTTCGTGGCGGGCGCGGCGGCGGGCCTCACGGCGGTCACCCTCACCTACCCGCTGGACACCATCCGCGCGCGGCTCGCCTTCCAGATCACGGGCCAGCACAGATACACCGGCATCGTCCACGCGGCGCTCACCATGTTCCGCACGGTGAGGACGCACTACATCCCTGGACCAGTAATAAATCGGGCTCAGGCTGGTAATAAACCAGGGGCCGACTATTAACGACTGTCGCTCGGTTTGACTTACATACGATTGGCATTACGTCAAAACTCACGTATCGCGTCAAAGAATACGTCAGTTTTTACAGTTTTATTATAGGAAAACTGACAAATGTTTAAAACCAGTTCAGTAAAGCTTTGAGTATGTTATGTAACCTATAAATCCTATCCAGGCAAAGCAATCTAGATAGGGGATTTAGATAAGGGTTATTTTTTATAACTAACTCAAATATAATAGCCTCACAGAAAAACTCAAGTGAGTAGGCAGGTACTTACTTATGTTGTATGGGTTCGTTTTTCGTTCTGATAACCGACAAAACCTGGCTAGGTAAAAAAAACCTATAATTTCCTTATTGAAATGGCTACGGAACTCTTAATTGTGCATGGCCTAGATGTACTTGGCCAATTATTATTCTAAATGTTTTGTATTAACAGCAAAAATTTATGAATACTAGTTTAGCGGAAAAGGGAAGACCTTCCAGCCAGGCGGGTGTTATGCCTGGAGAGGCGGCCGCTATGCCCCGCTGGTTATTCTCGGGGTCTTGTATATATAGTCATGATGCTTGCGATTCTTAATATCGTGATTCAGTTTTTCTATGAAGAATCCGTACATTGTATTGAGGCGCTGCATTTAGCGCCATCTGTCCGTTTCTGTCGGCGACGTGAATGTGAGGTCGCCACACTAGGCATTACAAGAAATAATGTTTTTCTCAGTGTTGTTTGTAAGAACTTCTGCTTGTCCCCAGGAGGGCGGTATCCGCGCGCTATACCGCGGCTTCGTGCCCACCATGGTGGGCATGGTCCCGTACGCCGGCTTCAGCTTCTACTGCTTCGAGTCGCTCAAGTTCTTCTGCATGAAGTACCTGCCCACGTCGCTGTGCCGGAAGTGTGACAGGAACACAGGTGATAACAATAGGCGGGGGACATTGCTGAGTACATCTGAATAAATCAATCTCAAGTCTGAGAGCAGTCTTGAGTAACAAAAGCTTACGTGTCATTTTGTATTGGAATGACTTAAGAATTACATTAACGCTCTCAGACTTAAGATCGACTTATCAATACGGACCTAAGTACTAACATTGTTACTTTGAACTTTTAATGCAAACTGTTTCGGTCGGTGGTGTGCCCTAGATATTTTGTCGCGTGCTATCAAAGGAACGCGTCCCATTCTCAACTCAACTCCACTCAAAATTGTTTTTATTCATGTAAGCCAACAAAGCATTTATGAATAGTCAGAATCTACCACCGGTTCGGAATGCTGCTTCCACTGAGAAGCATTGGTTCGCCATCCCTGCTCTAGGGGTTCATATGGGGTCTCGAAGCTTGCTACCGCGATCACGGGCGCCACACACAAAAGGCGGAAGATAGTACACCGTGGGGTTTTAGTGGGTATACGGCCGACTGCCGGACTCCCACATACCCCTCCCGCCTCTCCCGAGGCGGAAGGGGACCCATAAAGGGTTTTCCCACGAAAAAAAAATGGGTTTATATGGGGTTGTGCGTGTGCAGGCGGGCTGGTGCTGACGGTGCCGGGCAAGCTGGTGTGCGGCGGGCTGGCGGGCGCCGCGGCGCAGTCAGTGTCGTACCCGCTCGACGTCACGCGCCGCCGCATGCAGCTGGCCTGCATGGACCACCACACCGCCAAGTTTGGGTACGCATACATTAGTTTTATCTTGACCTATGTTTAGGGATCATAAGTTAAATAAAACAGACCTTTTTTACCAACACTCAAGCGAGAAAATACCTACGTAATTTATTTATAAAAATGTTGAGCATCCCTGACTTTTATATAAAAATGTTGGTAAATCCTGAAAGCGTCGTGCGATGATGCTACAGCCGGCTCCCATTATAAACAATATCGTAACTAAAATAATTACCCCAATTTGTATGTATGTATTACGTAAAATTAAATTTGTAAACATAATACCTAATACCAGAGTAGGTAAATACTAATTAACCTTGTCTATTTGTAACTAGTTCTTATAAAATCCTTATAAGTGTCTAATATTGAAATGTTGGTAACTAATACGGCACAATATTGTATCGTCTTCACTAATTAAAATATATGTATTTCTGATTGCATGTCTCTTGCACACGGTATTGGCAACACTTACAGGAGGTTGGTTACTTGATTTTTTGTATATTTTTATAAGATTCAGGAGCGCAGATTTGTAGTGATCAATGAAAAAGGTCGAAACATTTCTCCATAAATGAACTTTCAACTTTCTCAACGGTAAAAAGTTTAGTAGCTACTTACTTACCTACCATTTTTTTTTCCTTGACACTACATAATTGTGTATCCAGAATCGATATTGGGCTTGTTAACTTCTAATCCTAATAGGATACGTGCATAAAAGGAGAGTTTAAAATAGTGCACGCACAGACTTTTTGGCGAATAGTTTTTTTTTGAGGGCGTGGGGTTCTAAGACTTTATGGTCTCTATGCATAAATAAAACTATATTTTTCTTGACACTGGCTAAATGCGATAGCTCGCATCGCATCGCATTTAGCCAATGTCAAGTAAATATCATAAAATAAATTGCACCCAAATGTAATCCGATTACCCTGCAAGCACAAGTGCATTTATATTATTATCCCAACTCGCAAGGTAAGGTTAATCTAACAGTGTTATTTGTATAATATAATCTTACAATGTTCACTATGTATGTAAATATTTTTTTATATACTTACCATTAAGTTGCTGTCCATTGATCCTTAAAAAATCTAAGGCATGTTCTACACACTTTACTAACTTCTCGTTCACACTGACGGGAGACTTAGTAAATAAATTTGAGCACTCAAACATGGAGACGACAGTAAGGCCCGTATTAATGAATCGATCTCAAGTCTGAGAGCGATCTTGATAACGCGGTATGACATTTCCAAGATAGCTCTCAGACTTAAGATCGATTTATTAATAGAGCCTAAAAATCGACACAAGTGTAGCGTCAGTGTAAACGAGGTAGTTAGAGCGAGCTGTCGCATGCCGCGGAACAGCACGCACTAGGGCTTATAATGGTGCTTTCACACGGCAAAAAATACTCGCACTACAATAGCTATTTAACGCCGTTTTCCTGTGAGAGAGTGGTACTACCCCGGGTCGAGGTAGCCCGTATATGAGCCGTAGGCAGTTGGCAACAGCTGAGCAACTAGGTGTCTGCATTTGTCGTGACCCTTATGACACTGGCATATGGGTGAATTTGCAATAATTCACACGTCTTTGTGAAATGTAAACTGTTTCTTGTAAGCCTTTTAATACCTGTGTTTTGGTTATTTAATTCAATGCGTGTATACCACTTTTTGATTTTGCAAAGTAATGATGGTGTTCATTCTGTCTGCGTCAATACAATAGTCGTGTAATATTAATTTGACAAATCTCAAATCTATTTGTACTTCACAAGGTTGCACTTGAAATCGCGTACTTGCAGAAATAACCCTTAACACAAATGAAGGTAGTTTTGGTTTTCTTTGTGCCGATTACCCTACAGATTACGACCATGAGGATACCACTTCCGCAAAGTCAAATTCAGGTGGGTCCCACCCCAACATAGTCAGCACCAATATTCTTTAAATATTACCAACATTCTACTTCACCCTTGAAATCGTAACGTCCACAGTACCGGCATGGTCCAGACCCTGAGGCTCATATACAGAGAGAACGGCATCGTCAAGGGCCTGTACCGAGGCATGAGCATCAACTACATCAGGGCCATACCCATGGTGGCCACCTCCTTCTCCACGTACGAGCTGATGAAGCAACTCCTGGACCTGGACACCGGCATGAAGGTCTCATAGGAGTAAACCGTGAAATAGTATGTAAATTGGATATTTTTAACGAGGCGATTTTATTGTGTTATGCCTTCAGTTGGCTAATGGCTTTTGATTTGTCTTCTGAAATATTCCGCATATTTCGCCTTTTGATTTATAGACTATAAGAATGAAGGATGTTGCTTTTTATATTCCATAGCCGAAGTCTTATATTCTTAACTGAATTTAAATATATTATAAACTAGCAGTTGATCGCGGCTCCGCCCTCGTGGTACTTCCATAACATAAAAGAAGCCTAGGTCACTCCTAGGCCAGCGAAAGTCCCGTCCAAATCGGTCCCGTCGTTTCGGAGATAAGCCGGAACAAATAGACAGACGGCGTCAGGCAAACATTTTAATTTTTTTTTCAATAAGTGCCGTATAATATTTCATATGCTAAACATACACCCAATGTTATTAAGTCCTGATTTTACCAACGCCAGATAAATTTATTATCTTTCTTTATTATTCTTAGTTTTTTTCACAGTATATCTGAAGAAATAAGATTTTTAAGCAAAAGACAACTAACATGACATGAGCTGATGTAAACAACGGCGAATTCCAGATTTAATTTCCAATTGAATTTTGGGTATTCCAGTTAGCCGCTGATTAGTTCCACTTTCCATGACTAAAATAAATGAGAAATACGCGAGTTGCTCAAGTTCTACTTACAATTTTATTCAATAACTTGACTTTATAAACCTAAATAATTATATCATAATAAAACTTATATGGTGTTATAACAAAAATAATGTATTGTCAACTTTTTAATGATAATAATAGATTAAAATAAATAGAGGACTACAATAATAAAGATGTAAGAGGGAAAGTTAAGCATAATAAACTGAAATAATTTACATAATTCCTTAGTTATGGTATTTATAAATACTTTGAATATAAGTACAATACTAAGTTTATTTAATTTCATTTTTGTGTCAAATCTGCCAACCGCTATCAAGTTACTGAATAAAATTAAGAGTCGAAGCATTAATTCATATTTCTTGTACTTTAAATAGAATCAGTATTTAAATACTGTGGCAATGCTCACTATTCTTGAATAATTTTATGAGGCAATAAGATATGATAACTAAACTAGGCTAGTTATGTCCTTCCGACCAATAATGATTAAGTTAGACAACAATTATTTATTATCTGGTGAGAGGTGTTAGAACATTTGTAACATAGTATTGCTTGTTGTTAAGTATTGTAAAATATATGTAAAATAAGCGTATTTTTGTGCCTTTGACTGTTCTCTATTTTAAAACATCTCGTTTTACTTGATTCTCAAATAAACGAAAAGTTACAGCCCCAAATGTATCTTGGCAGTTATTTAAGTTGCTTTTGGACATTATAATTGGTTTTATAGTTTATTAGGGATTGGGTGATAGCAAGGCAGCTTTAACATGTTTTGTTTTACAAATACAGGGTGTGACAGTATGGAGGCTAGCAAGTAAGTAGTATCATTATGTCATTCCATAATGTTTATTCACTTTTATTTAATTATGATAGCCAATAAGTATGCTGTAAAGAAATTCCCAATTTCGTTATTTTTGAGAATTAAACCCTGTTATTGATTGTTTTAAATAAAGTTAATAACTGCTACAGATTAATAGTAGTTTACATATTTTATTTTTGTATATGTTTTTATCGTACGTTTGTAAAAAAGTAAGGAAATAATTTAAACACCAAAGATAATAAAACTTATAACGACAAATAAACAAAAAACGAGAAGGCATTATCTTATCAAATTACCCGCACACAAAGTAACAATGAGTAAAAATAATATTTATAAAAATAAATTATTTCATCTACTTATGTATTTTATTTACACTTACTACAGAGATGGAACAGTGAAAAAAAAATCCTGTATTTTATAATTAATTTTATTTATTATATCTAATTCCTATCAACAGGCATAGTACAGTTGCGAGAATAATTATTATTTTGTGGGTCTGTGTTTACATTTTATTATTGCCTTAGTGTTGCGACTCCATTGCGGTCGGCGCATCACCAACAGCAAGGAGTCCCATTTATACATGAACACACGCTGCATACAAAATAACGAGCTTGTAAGTCCATCGCCTATGCGTTTGCCGGGAAAGCCTTAATATAACTTTACACGAGCTTCGATTGTGTGAAATAACTCCAAAGCGGATGAAACAATATCAATGTCCTATTGTTTCGTCTCATTTCACGCGAACGAGGCTCGCCATACATTTTCACTTTTTTTGTATTTTTTTTCTTTTTGGATATTATAATTATTTTGTTTACCTATAACTTACATAGTACTTAATACTTAGATCAACGAAACGTGTGGCTTCAGGTGTCATTGGTGGGTAAGGTCTTTGTATAATTAGTACACACGCGTATCGTTAAGAACTTTAGGAAGTAACTATGAATTAATAAGAAATAAACCGCATCGAAATCGGCTCATCCGTTCTGAAGCTAGGATGCGACAGAAAGAAAAAGGCGTTAAACTTATAACACCCCTATTTGTGTTGGATCGGGGTTGATAAAAAATAAAGATTGTTTTTACAAAGTTTTTTATAAATGAGATTTTTTATTATATACCGAGGGATGTCCTATGTCCAGGTTCTCTAAATAAGTACATGGGTCTACATGGAGAATGGAATATAATAAACAAATACTTGTCAGTTAATTCTACAGAAAAAATGCTTTGTATAAGGAAATGAGGGATTATGAGTACGTAGAACGAAAGCATTCAATATAACCCCTGCTATAGATTTATTTCCTAAAATGTTACCAATCTAAATAAAACAATTTTACCAATCCGTAATACAAGCAAAATGATTCTCATACAAAATTGGTATATAGTTTACGTAACTTACCTTTCAAAAAGTATCGAACTGAGTACATACACGGGGAAATAATTGAACCTTATTATAAAACAATAACAACCTACTGGATGCTTTGATATTTAGGTATTTACACAATTACCTAAAAATATTTAGTAATAATCAAAATATATAATAGAAAAAGAACTTAAAGCTCCACTCTTGTGAAACACTATTCCATGTTAAACAGGTACTGTGGCACAAGAAAAGGAGAATTTTGAATAATAAATCTCAAAATGCACTTTCTCTACACGTTTTATGACAGAATGATTGCACTGGGAATAAAGGGGCATTTCTAATACTTTTACGTAGACTTAAAGTCAAACTAAAAATATTGTAATAATTATATTAAAATTAATATTACATAATGCCATTCTGCCATAAAATTAAATTAAATGCTCACTATTGCTCGAAATTATATACACATCGACGGATCTCCAACATCATGTATGTATAGTAATTGTGTAATCAAATTTCACGCACAATAAAATTGGCTATCAAACTTTAAAAAAAAATCATTTTAATATATCAAATGTAAAAATTATAAAACGGACCTTTACAGATTTTGATCTACAGTACATTGAAAAAGAACATGTTATATATTCTCTAGTGACAATGATCGTATCGCATACACTAGCTAAGTGTTTAGAATTTTCACGGCTGCACGTCCGATGCGTCGCACGCCGCGGGCCGCTCACAGACGAGTGCGTAGTCACCAAGGATCATTATGGTGGTATGTCCATTCGCTGTTAATCGATGGTGAAACGACGGATGCGAAATAAAACTACCGTGTTTAGCAAATGTACGCAGTTTAATGAGGTCCAATTGTCTTTGATACATCATAAGTTGTACAGAGATATTATAGTAACGTGACGACGCGCCCTATCCGGCCGCATGAAATGAACATACCAGCATAACTAGCGCGGGGGTGCGCGGGGCAAGAACCTAACTCTGCGACCGGTTGACGACCGCTTGCGATACGCACGCGTCGCTTGTGAATTCACGAATAGCGCCCGCCATCTAAGTATAAGCGATCGAATCGCGCGGGCCTCGCTGCCGCCGAAACCGCACCAAGATCGATCCGGACGGGGTAAACTATTAAATTCAATATTCGCAACATAATTGTAGGCAAAACTTTTTGAGACGGCGGCTCGATCTGGACAGCGTTTCGGGCGCGGCCTCGCCGCTCGCCGCCATACACGCACACAAAGTGGAAAACAAGAACGGGTAGATCACGCACACTGATGTAATATCGCACTGTACATTTACACGGCTTGCACACCGATCGACGGGAGACGAGGCCGCGACGCGCGTCCGGATATTGTTGATTGGACACCAGAGTGCCACTCAAATACACGTACATAATATAATCCCACATAACTCTATGCGCTGATAGACGGGTAAATGCATTCTGAACGTTTTGATCAAACATTTTATTATAGTTTTAGTGGGCAATGTTCATAGAATTGTATGAGTATTGTGTAGCTCTTATGTACGTGGGGATGAGTGTGTGGTGCAGGGGCGGGCGTTCGAACAGAGCCACGGGCTGATAGCAACAAATCCGCTTAGCATGGCAAGATCTTACAAGTGATATTTGTTAGATAATCAAACTCATTGTTCTCCATACCCACTAGGACAATCGCGTTTATGGGTATTCGTATAATGAAAATCAGTTTGATTATACATAAGTACTAACAAATCTCACTGTGGTTATTATTAAAAAATCCTTTTGTTTGATCAAGATATTTGGTCGTAAAACACTGTGAAAAGGGCCAGTATACGAGTTGGTGTCGTAAAACGGATTTGTGCGCCGTTTACATGGCGCCTCGAGTCCCAATTTCGCTCACGATTTGTAGTCATGACGGTCCTTACAGATAGGCAAGCACAACTCTCACGTAAATCTAGATCGATTGGCTGTACTGGGGGAGGGGGTCTAGTACAAGTTTTGACAGTTTACAAAATCCCGTATCCCGTAAATTTTCCGTAATACCGCCCGTTACCGGGTACGGATTTCGCGAGCTATCGTCATTCGTACTAGACCCCCAGTTCGGGAGCGAATTCGGCACACGAGCGTCTCGTGTCTGTGCCTGTCAGCCCGTGGCGCTGCGGCTAGAGCGCGGCGAGCCAGCGCGCGACGGCCGCCCGGCGGGCGAGCAGGTCGCGGCGCTGGCGCCGGGCGCGAGCGGGCAGCGCCGCGCGCGAGCCGAGCCGGCCGCGCCCGCGCCAGCGCGCCCGAGCCGGGCCCGAGCACGGCTCCTGCTTGATATGCGCCTCCTCTGTAACACGATAGAAACGTAAGTTATGAATAAAACTAAAAAGTGGGTAAAGTCGAAATTTATCATTTTTCATTTATTTATTAACTTTAGATACCAATCAATGTAATATAATTATATTAAATTAAAAAACCACAAACTGTATCAGTACCAGAGGGTACACTGGCATCGCTACTGTGGCATGTTTGTCGCAGCAATGCCGAATGAAAAGGCAGTCCAGTTTGTTTAATATCAAAAAAAGTAATACAGTATAATCTCACTAAACCGGCACTTCAATAGACCGATACGTCCAATAATCCGGCACCCTCCCCCCGCGCCTCTACGCATATGCGCTCCACACAAATATGTACATACATACATTATATTCTCTGTATGAAATGCTTTATTTTATTTATTATGTTTTTTTTTCTCTATAATCCAGTAATCCGAACATTCCAATTATCCGGCACCTTTGGTTTTTAGTGCCGGATTAGTGAGATTATACTGTTACTCCAGTGACGTTATTTTATTAGGAAAATAACGAAGTATAAAGTTTAAACACAAAAACAAAATTAGAATTTTGAGGTGTTGCATCGAAAAAACTAGTATCATTGTTATTATTTGAATTTAATCAGCATTATCATCGATACCCTTAGTTTGATATGAAACACCTTCAACACTATCATAGATAATAATATGATAAAATACGA
This sequence comes from Notodonta ziczac, assembly GCA_918843915.1. Classification (NCBI taxonomy): domain Eukaryota; kingdom Metazoa; phylum Arthropoda; class Insecta; order Lepidoptera; family Notodontidae; genus Notodonta; species Notodonta ziczac. The sequence continues at coordinate 2,553,429 of OU974053.1, forward strand.
CCGATAAATACAATTTAAGCGCACAAGGATAATTAAAAAAGGATTATAAAAGTACTAAAAAGTTCATATTCATCCAATTCTAGCCTTTATGTCCTTCATTGTAAAACACAATGGTGCTTCTACAGGAAACTTTACCAAATTGATAAGACAAGTTGGACTTACGTGCAGCCTACATGAAGTAATCGGGCGTCCGCCGTGTAACATGCGGCTCGCCGCGTCGGGGAGCGGGATCGAACTGAAGGCTGGCAACAACAATACAATTAATAAAACAACTCTATATTGATAACAATAAGGTGTAAATTACATAACAACGGTCATAAACTTCAATATCCATAGAAAAAATCGACGACGTCGATAAAAAAAATGATTTTAAAAAACCATTTCTTGTCATCACTTTGCGCTTCTAATCATTCCGTGTATGTCATTTCCTCAAATAAATAAAATATTGTTTGATCTGGCAAGTTCTTTAAGGTGAATATCGCGTATCACAATTTAATATAAGCCAATTATACTTACAATGAGTACTTAAGCGCATCATCCAATTCCATAATGGCGGCTTGGTTACCACATCTGAAACAAACATGATGTTATTATATTTTTTTATTAAAAAAAACATGGCCAATAAGTAATTACCATCGCGTAATTTATGGGTACCTTACCACCAACTGGGCCCGATTACAGTGACACCCAGAACAAATCATGAAAAACAACGTGTAAGCAACGCCTTTGGAATTGCAAGCATCTATATGCTAAGGTAACTGCGTAACATGAGTTGTTTGCCGAAAATATACTATTTCCGAAATTTGTCCAAGCAGGAATCCAACCCACGACCATCCCGTTGCAATGTGCCGAGCGACCAATAATTCATAACATTTTGACTAAGCCTATAATGACATTTAGACCTATAATATTTAGTCGATCTCGGCAACCGCCAGTAAGGTCAAGATCATAAAGAAACTTTTAAAGGAACAATTTTAAAAGTCCATGTGTGTTCATGTCATTCGGATGTGAAAAAAAAACTGTAATCATTGATGGGTGATGGATGCATTTACGATACCAAACGGATGCACGAAAACTATCAAAACTGCATAAAACGTTACTGCAACAAACATTGTAGAAATACAAGGCCGTGCCAACCGAAATATATGTACTAATAGGTAACATGGTAGCTGTTACCTATAATGCAAACTGCGATGCATCAAATATACTGTTCTCATAACTATTTTATTTTTAAAGACACTAGTTATTTTATTTTTGTATCTCATTAATGAGGATAAGTAAATATATTCACTTATCCTATTAGACTTAAGCTTATATAATATTATATTATTCCTTATAGGTATTGAAAATGTGAGAATCCCTGATGCAACTTTTTAAAACTTAATGGGGGCTTCTACGATTTATTTTGCCACCAGGGCGGCACCACTATGCAACAGTTAAAATAATGAAAGATTAATGTTTCTTTGTTACTTTTTGATATTCTATTTAATGTGAGAGTTCATTTTTATAACATTAATTATTCAAAATCAATACTTCCATTCATTCCATAATCATGTATGCTATGGTGCGTGTGGCATTGTCACTTGACAGTTCAAGTCAGTCTCCCTCTTTCCGACCTCGCGATAATTGGTATTTGTGTGACACCGACAGAAGTGGAGTGACAGATGACGTCACCCCAATCCAATCAGGCAACATCTGATGAGCAAATTTTACGCACGTATTCATAGATCGATTTCATGTCTAAGAGCCATCTTGGAAATGGCATTCTAATGTAATTCCCGTACACAATTACACGTCAAAAACTTACTCAAGTTCGCTCTCAGACTTGAGATCTATTTACTAATGCGGCTCATAGAGTATGCTATTGGCACGTCCGATCAGAATCTTAAGTTCCTTAAAAGCTGCAATATACCGTGAGTTCAAGTCTTTGTGACATTTTAATAAAGTACATAACGAGAACAAGACCTAAGTACTTCAAGTTTCGCGTCAAAGGACAAAGGAGGAGCTCCGGAACAAAAACCGATAAATCCACTTTTCGTAATTTTAGGGAAAACACAAAACATTGATTGTAATTGTCGGATTTTGTTCTGGCTGCCCATCTTTAGAGTCTCATTTAGTACGTTTTTAACGGGTTTTTGATGCGTCCGATTAAAGTATGGCATGTAAGAGTCCTATGAGAGTCGGAAAAAAAAATGTGTTTTCATCAAAAGTGGATTTATCGGTTTTTGTTCCGGAGCTCCTCAAATGCAAAATAGACAATTTTGCCCATTGTTAGTTCTATCGGGGCGACCTTGTGAGCTGAATTAAATAGCTCTGTATACGTTGAATTTAACGATTTAAACAAATGTTTGTGTTTAAAATTCTTACACAATCAGTCACTAAACTGAGTTTCAAACACATTCATATTTATATTTGAAATGTTTTGACTTGAAACCTTATCAGTGTTTGCAACGAAATTAAATTTACTATCTAAGATCGATCGATTTACGAAAAATCGAAGGGTTTTACTACCACGAAGTCGATCAACAGTCTATAGATTGGTGTCCACCCTGAGACAAAGATTCCAGATAATTTAAGTTACCAGTGAAATAATATTTTTTACTATGTTTGCACTTCAATTCAAATCGTTTATTTTGTTTAGGCCTACGGGGGCACTTACAAATTGTCAATTTTACATATTTTTTTTCTTATATCTACAACCGGATCGGAACGCGACCTCGACTGAGAAGATCCGGCAAGAAACTCAGCGGGCTTGTCTTTTTACATGTCATATTTTTTTTTAATCGCCAGTGGCTTATATTCAATAATTACAAAGGGTAGTAGATATTAACATAAATATTACGCACTAGTGCGCTATAAAGGATATCATTAAATTTAAATAATTAATTTACAATCCGCACTACAATAAGACATCACTAAAGGATTGGGTCAACTCAGCTCAAGGTCTGGTTTGTTTACACTTTCGTGGAATTCATCTGAGAATATACGCGCGGTCCCCATTCACTTGAACGTAAACGAAGGTTAATATGTTACAAAACCTTTTAGCATCAATGTTTATTCAATGAAAATATTGAGAAACCGTTATTGAATAACCCCAAATACGTGATGATGATGATTTCAAATATTTACGTGACATGGATACACATTACCAATACACTTTGTCATTGACAGGAAGGGTGACCAAAATCACGAGTCCCAGTAACCATGGTTGCCGCCAAGTAACCAAAACGTCGATAGCGTAAAAACTCAAATAAAGCCTACTAACATCTGGTAGAATAGCCCACTCCTAACACAAGCATAAGTTTAGCTGGAGGAGCTAACGGGATTACTAGTAATGTGATAAACTCACATAGCTAATTTATTTAAAATAAAAAAAGAATAGTACAAAATAAGACATTATCTGCCTTTCTTTTACTAAGTGTCGAGGATTGGTGTAGTATGTATTTTTCTTCCATTCATCGCTATTTTCTTATATACTAACTAACGTTCACTCCAATATCTTTTATATCACTCTTAATACAATCAAGCCCTATTTTACTGAGTCTTCTTCCCCTAGTATTCATGTTAGCCCCTGCAGGTAATGCTTGTCTGAGGAGTGAAATCACGTCAATAGTTTAATAGCCAGGATGGGGATCGAACTTGGAACCTCTCAGTTACGAGAGCGGGCCCTCTAACCACTAGTGCAGGGATGGCAAACCTATGGCACGCTACCGATCGAAACAGAGTTCAAAGTAACAATGGTAGTACTCAGGCCTGTATTGATAAATTGATCTTTAGTCTGAGAGCAATCTTGAGTACGCTTTTGACATGTAATTTTGCACTGGTATGACGTAAGGATGCCATTTCCAAGATCGCTCTCTGACTTAAGATCGATTCATTAATTCGGGCTTATAGTACAATTATTTGACGGCACGTCTATGCCCTCATTAGACATTGTTTTAGAGAAAATGGCACATTTTTGCATAAAGGTTCGCCATCTCTGCACTAATGTATTGACGCATTATTGTAGACTAGCTGTGCCCACGGACTTCGTCCGCGTAGTATATAACGTAACAAAAAAAAATCGGGATAAAAAGTATCCTATATGTTAATCCCGGTTATAAACTATCTGTGTTCCAAATTTCATTCAAATCCGTTCAGTAGTTTTTGCGTGAAGGAGTAACAAACATACATACATACATACATACATAAATACATCCACACTCACAAACTTTCACATTTATAATATTAGTAGGACTCACCTATAGCAGTAATTCGGCGCTGAGAATATAGTGACGACATTCCTATCGTGGCACCAGTTGTACCCCTCCATGACGAGCTGGTGGGCGCGCGAGACCAGCGTGAGCCCGTTGCTGTGGTTGAACGTCTCCGAGATGTCCTGGCCGAACGTGTACCCCGCGCCACGGGGGGATATGCCCCATCCGCCTCTGTGCAACAAAATATAAATCTTATAGATAAAATTCTCGTGTCACAATGTTAGTTACCATGCTCCTCCGAAACGGCTTGACCGATTTTTATGTAATTTTATATGCAAATTCAGTAGGTCTGAGAATCGGCTGCTTTCATACCCCTAAAAGACAGGACAACGTCTGTCGGGTCAGCTAGTAAAATATAATAAATAAATCTCCAGACGAACACCAACTGTACGGTCCCAAACTAAGCAACGCTTGTACTATGGATACCGTACAATCGACTGGGGGCGATCCCAGTGACATCCAGACAAGGGAAAATTACGAAAAGTCAATTTCCGAAATTTACCGTGACCGGATTTGAACCTGCAACCATATGCTCACTTAAATATAAGTTCTTATTTTACTAACGTACGATATTTTGCAGAGCAGAAAATCGGCGCAACGTAGCTACAATAACTGCGCTTCGTACGTGTGTGAGAGCAGGAACTCCCCCCCCCCCCCCTAATTTATCATTTATTTTCGTGCGAGCAATGCCATTGGTATTGCCATACATCTATAGCCAACTGTAACTACTTAAGATCAGGCGAGTCGTACGTTTGTTTGACAACTTTATCTATGCAAATAAAAAAATAGTGTCTGTTTGTAATATCAAAATAACACCTTTTCAATAAATGCATATTAAGGTACATAATACACCTATAGCAAAAACGCGATTAAAAAAAAATGTCTGCCTGTCTGTCTGTTCCGGGTAATCTTCGAAACGGCTGGACTGATTTTGACGGGACTTTCACTGGCAGATAGCTGATGTTATAAGGAGTAACTTAGGCTAATTTTATTTTAGAAAAACAAAATTTTAAAAAATGGGTCTTGTCGCGCGGGCTTAGAACGCGGGTGCGGGCTTTTTTGTTAAGTTAAATTCCACGCGGACGAAGTCGCGGGCTCAGCTAGTATATAAATAAATTCTTATTATCAATAAATATCACTAAATACTCATTGAACTATCAGCACAGATGCAGAAGATATCATTTTCTCCCGTTAGAAAATAGACGTAAAGTTAATGATATTAGTTTGTTAATGAACATTGCTAACGGTAAGGTTGATTGTCCGGTACTGCTTGCTAAAATCAATTTCCGTACAGATCTGCTAGGCTTCCGGCAACGACCACTTTTACAAGTACCTTTTTCAACGACCAACTATCGACGAAATGCTTTTCTTTTGCGTAGCGCAGCTTCTTACAATAAAGTTTCATTACAAATGGATTTTGACTTGTTCTGTACTAGCGTGTCGTCAATGAAAACTAGTTAAGTATAACAAAAAATATTTGTTTTCTGCGATCTGACTTTGACCCTACAGCTTGCGGCACTAAGTGTTAGTTTTAGCCTTATCTAATCTTTATCTCTTTGTTTTTTTCTTAATATTTAATATTGTTTATCTCATGTACTTACCTATTTTAGTTATACAAGTAATAGTTTAAACCTATATATGGAGGCTTGTAATAAGCAATTTTTGTTATTTTACTGTAAGTTAAACATAGTTTTCTTTATTTGTCTGTAAGCCTTCTACAACAGTAATAAAATAAAATAAGAAATTGGCGCCTTGGTACCATTCTAGTACCCAAGTACTTCCTGAGTGGTCCAAGCCACTCGGGGACAGTTTCTCCTTTGAAAGTCAGGAAATCAAAGCCCGAGTAACTAGTTTATAATTATGTTAACTTGAAAGGTAACTTAACTATACTATCATTGTAGTTTCATTATCTAATTAGGTATTACTTTGCAAATAAATTCAAAAACTATGATATACTTTTATCAGATCATTATCATTGTATCCTGACAACATGTAATGGCCTAACAACAATTTATTTCATAGATAAACATACGCGATAGACATTTCATTGTTCGTAAGACGATTTATGTATAATTTATTAACATATACCTACCAATTGATTATTATCATGGCTGTATTTCACAAAGGTCCAAAGAGCTGTATTATTTCTTAATTTAATCAATTTTTGACCAAAGCAATTATATTCTTATCCACCTCTGTTTTAATTATTATTTTGGTTTGTTAACATTTAAATTAATGTAAAGTGTGCACACCTAACTACACTAGCTTTCTAATTTAAATACCTAAATCTGAGTGAGATTTGATTACTATTTACATATTTAGTGACAATGATGTTGCCTGCTCACATTCTGTTGCTGTTCCTGAGAATGTACACCATCTTTTATTAATTGAAAAGAGCAACCATTGAGTTTCTTGCCGGATCTTCTCAGTGGAAGCAGCATTCCGAACCGGCGGTAGATTCTGACTATTCATAAATGCTTTGTTGGCTTACATGAACAAAAGCAATTTTGGGTTTGAAAAGAGTTTGAGATATATCCGGGACATTTGTCACAATAACCATTCATGGTCCATTATCATCAAATCAATAATATAACCCAGTTTCCGTCGACTTGGGACAGATAACTTCAAGACGTCGTGTCGTCACAGATATGATTGCGACTATAATTAGTTGGCACAGACGATAGCCGCAACCGGGCCCGCGTCCTTGGCATCCGGACGACAGCTTTTTGTTTTGTACTTTTCATTTAGTTATCAATGGACGCGGCGGACGTCGTGCACTTTTGTGGACGCGTCTTCAACAGACATTGGCATTTTTAATTTCGTTCTATAATAATGCTTCAAACGCAGCCGTTCTTCCAACGTTAGCAGAAAATATGTTATGATTTATGCCGAACCACGAGCGAAACTATTTTTAATGGAAAATTTTTGATAATTTGAAAAATATAATTGAATATTCGTTATTCTGTTTGGGGTTCGGGCCATGTCTGTCACCGCCATGAGAGAATTATCGGTGGTTCTTTTACTAATGTCTCCGTGCCCCACGCACCTGTCATCGGGGTCGCTCCAGAGCAGATCGCACATGGGCCCCTCGTGCGGCACCTCCTGCAGGCGGTCGAGCGCGCGGATGTGGTCGAGCGTGTCGATGGAGGGGCTCAGCCCTCCGTGCAGGCAGAAGATCTGGCCGTCGACGAGCGCCGTCAGCGGCAGGAAGTCGAACAGGTCGGTGAAGTGCTTCCACACGGAAGCGTTGCCGTATTTGCGGAGGCATTCATCATAGAAGCCGTACACCTGGGTGATCTGACGCGACTCGTGGTTGCCACGGAGGATTGTTATTCTCTCGCGGTATCTAACCTGCAATACAATAATTACTAATTAATGATAAACAAGGATATAAATAATACTAATTAATTATATATAGGTATACGAGGATAAAGATTCAAGAAAACATGTCTGGATCGTTGTGATGTTACTAGAAAAATTACTGTCATGCTGATGGAGTGATGAAGAAGTAATTTATGGCTTAAATTATAAGGGGTACGGGCAAAGAACGATGATGATCATGATGATGAATAAAAACATCGCCTAACACCAATGTCATGCTACCAAACTATATACGAAAAGATCATTCCCGAAGTCTATGAGAATCTATAAATCACTAAAGCAGACATCGATATTAGAAATTCTACTTAATGTAAGTACATTCCAGTTATGTGATACGTTGCGGGGCCAAATGTGAAGATAGTTGTGTCACATTATAATGAGATAGTCTAGATCAGAGCCAGACACAACATAGCTAAATTATAATTAATTACTTACACGCGGAACGACGCGTGACGATGCAAAATAAATTCAACATCTAACAATCAAAGTGCTAGAGGTCAACTTTATAACTATGTAGGGGGTACAAAATGAGGAGTTATATATTTGACTCAATAACTTAGTAGATACGGTGTATATTCCTTTGACACCATCGGCAAAAATTAAAACGTACCCCCAAATATATATAAAGGTATGTTTATAAAATAGCATTAGACCATACTTTTGTTCTTAAAAATGCTGTGGGTTTTTCCCATTGTAAGTCGATTACAATTTTCATTGGAGGTAAGCTTGAAAATTATGACGCTCTTTCCTTATTCCAGAAGACAGGCCTAAAAACTATCTGTTTATGTTATTTAAAATTAAACTTATAAAAAAATCTAAATCAATAAACGATTTAGTTATATTACGATGCAGTGTAAAATAAATTGCCGCTCTGCGATTGGAACGGTCAATTGAATGAAATGGCTTGGGACTTGTCATTTAACTAGTTCCATTACGATCTCTACTCAACGTAGTAGGCTGTATAGACAGACAGACTTGTTGTGCTGTGGTATTTAACAATAAATATTTTGCTTAGTGCGGATTCACCCGTATACCTAGTAAGGTAGATACATATAACAGATTTATTGCAATCTAATCAGTAGTTTTAGACAAAGACTAGGTCTAACACAATAGCTGTAGAAATTAGCAATACAATAAGCATAAATATATAAGTTTTTTTTTAATAAGGCACTGTATTTTGTATGGTGCTCAAGTAAATGGTAATGATTATGTACCTACTATAAAGAAAATCAGACAATATAAATCTTTTCTGTTGTTTGGTAGCGAGTGATTTAAAAGATCAGCTGCTAGAAAGAACCTCGTCAGATTGTTTGTGGTAACTATGAGTAGGCACATCTTTAACATTTACCGTCTCAGGCGCGAATGAAAAAGGTCGTGAATCCTACTAATATTATAAATGTGAAAGTTTGTGAGTTTGGATGTATGTATGTATGTATGTATGTATGTATGTTTGTTACTCCTTCACGCAAAAACTACTGAACGGATTTGGATGAAATTTGGAACACAGTTAGTTTATAACCGGGATTAACATATAGGATACTTTTTATCCTGATAATACCGAAATTTTTGTTACGTTAAATACTACGCGGACGAAGTCGGGGGGCACAGCTAGTTATTAAAATAAGATCTTATATGTATATCATGTAAGTTAAATGTTGCACATTTCTTGTTTGGATAATTTGGATAATATCCCAACCCCTCCTTTTCTTTTTCCTCTGTCCTATGCGAGCAATATCATCTATGGACTACATTAACTGCTTGACATCAGGCATCAGCTTGTTGGACACCACTATTCCTTATACTTATCAAAATAAATAATTAAGGCTCTTTAAAACGCGCGTCGACGGCGCATTGTTTTCCTACAGAGCAGTTTGTTGTCGTTTGTATCGAAACACACGCGCGTCGACGGCGCGTTTTAAAAACGCGGACAGGTGCGCATAGGCCCTAAGTAATTCCTACGATGCCTCTCCTCCACCCTTTAGGGTGGAATGTATGCAGGGTAGCTATCACGATATATTTTTATTTTTGTACCTTTATGCTTTATGTGTAAAGTTTTATGATAATAATTATAATTAAAAATAATTTAGCCCTTTTTACGTCACACTCCTGGGTACAGGCCTCCCCTCACTACGAGGGGGATTCAGGGCGTAACCCAATGCGGGTTGGCGGATTTCACATGTCTTTCGAAAATTTGTTAGATTTTGTAAGACGTGCAGGTTTCCCCACGATGTTTTCCTTCATCGTAAGCATAATCATACGTAAAATAAATTATGATTCATAGATTTCGAAAAAGCCAGCAGTGCGAGGCGGGGTTTGAACCCAGGATCTGGTGCCCGCAAGACGCGTGCTTAACCAATCGGATATCACCGCCTTATTCATTGGCAAACATTTATTAAAACTACCAACGACAACATGGTACGAATGGTTGTTTGATGTAGATATTATTTTAGGACACGGGCTTACTCGTTGCGCTAACGCAGAGGGGTGAACGGTTTCGTATATTTGTTTGTACAGTCTCGTTAGCCGCGTAAAATAGTTACGGGTTGAGTTCCAAATGCTAGTTTTTCTGACGGTATCACAATGAATCGGCGGTCAGGCCGCATTCTTGGCGGGCAACTAAATAATACGAGCGTCATGACTTGCGGCTGTCTGGCAATAACGTTTAGTGACAATGTGAGACATACTTTCTTTTACTGTGATAGTATAAGAAAGTATGTATCTTCTATAATATAAGAAAGTATGTATAATAATAATAATTTTAGCCCTTTTGACGTCCCACTCCTGGGCACGGACCTCCCTTCAACACGAGGTGCATTCAGGCCATAATCGACCACGCTGGCCCAGTGCGGGTTGGCGGATTTCACATATCTTTCGAAAATTGAATCTTCTATAAGACATGCAGGTTTTCTCACGATGTTTTCCTTCACCGTAAGCAAGTGATAATCACATAGAAATTATGATTCGCACATAGATTTCGAAAAATCCAGAGGTTCGAGCCGGGGTTTGAACCCGAGACCTGGTAGCCCGCAAGACGCGTGCTATCACTGCAAGAAAGTATGTGTCTTTTATTAATCTCCACTGCTGGGCGCTCTTGTTAATACGGGAATAAGGGGGGTATTCGCAATTGACGGTAAGTATCCGAGGTCGTAAACGACAGCGCTCCCATCGTTCTTCTAATTAATTGGGGGGGAGGTCCCAAATCCAGAATTGTCAAATCAGGAATATCCAGTCAGCAAAGGACCAATTTGTAGGATTCAAATATGAGTATTGAATTAAAAGGGCCTTTAGTTAGAACCTTTGAAATTGACCGCGCCATGGCAAGTTGAAAAACAACTAGATTAACGATATAACGAAAATTTTATTTGGTCAACTGCGTCCATTTACAATTTGCTTTGTCCAGCTTTTGTGGTCAATATACTAGGTGAAACAAAAGGGGTATACTATTTTTTCTGCAACTTTACTTTGTACATCTCAAACTATCGGCTTTGTGGTACAGTTGAAGTATTAAAGGTTTTGTAGACTTGTGAAGTCTGTCAACAGCTGTATTACTATAGCACCTTTTGTTTTTCAAGTTTCCTCCAAAGCCGATAGTTTGAGAATTACAAAGTTAAGTTTTGAAAAAAAAAGTATACCCTTTATGTTTCACCTTGTACTACCAAAACTGTTATGATTTACAAAAACTCGAGGCACAGATACTAGTCAAATTATTGCCTTCACCAGGTGATGAAGTTAATAAGTACGAGGCATGCCTTTTAAGTTCTGTCGTTTCCATAATTCCCGGCAATTTTGAATTTGGAACTGTTCTATATTCGAATGTGTTTAAATTTCGAATCTCAAAACAGTTGAATGTATTAGGATTAATGTTATTGTTTAGTCACAGCGTCGATTAGAATCTGTCAGGTTACGTACGAAAATGAATCTTTCTAAGGAAAATGTTCGTGCAATAATTTTCTACAACTTTAGAAGAGGCCTGACACGGCTTCAGTGTTTTGAAGAGCTAATATCTGTGTTCAGGGATGAAGCCCCATGTCTGCGGACTGTCGAACGCTGGTATTTAGAATTCCAGCGTGGACATACTAGTGTTAGTGACAAATCTCGCGAAGGTCGCCCAAAATCTGCATTCACTGAAGATAACATCATTGGAGTGAGACAACTAATTCTCGAAGATCGTCATGTGACGTATCGAGAGATAGAGGCTCTATTAGGCATCTCAGGGACAACCATTCAGAAGATCTTGCATGAAGCGCTTGGTGTAAGAAAGCTAGTTTGCCGTTGGATACCGCATCTGCTTTCCGACGATCACAAGGCGGCCCGCGTCAGATGGTGTAAGAAAACTCTGCAAAGGTTCAACCGAGGAGAGTCAAATCACGTCTACGACATCATCAGTGGTGACGAATCTTGGATCTATGCCTACGATCCTGATTCCAAACAACAATCTACAATCTGGGTCTTTCAAGACGAGCCAAAGCCGACTAAAGTTGTTCGTTCTCGAAGCACTTCAAAGAAGATGGTGGCCACGTTCGTTAGAAAAACCGGCCATGTTGCGACTATTGCACTTGATGATCGTAGAACGGTTAACGCAGAGTGGTATACCACAGTTTGTTTACCACAAGTCATCGCCGAACTTCGAAAATCTAACTCAAAGCGACGCATCATCCTGCACCACGACAATGCAAGTTCACACAGCGCTCGTCAAACGATTGAGTATTTGAAGCAGGAAAAAGTAGAAATTCTTGACCATCCTCCATACAGTCCTGACCTAAGCCCTAACGATTTTTTTACATTTCCTAAAATTAAGAAAAGTCTTCGTGGTCAAAGGTTCCAGTCCAGTGAAGAAGCAGTCGACGCTTTCAAGTCAGCCATTTTGAACACCCCCACTTTAGAGTGGAATGAATGTTATAATAACTGGTTTGAGCGAATGGAAAAGTGTATTAAGCTACGTGGTGAATACTTTGAAAAACAATAAAAAGTACTATAAGGTTCTAGTTGTGTTTTTTTCTTCAAACGACAAAACTTAAAAGGCATCCCTCGTATTTATCCTATTTTATGTACCTACTTTGACCATCTTTGTCCATGCATAAGTGCCTAGGCATGTAGGTAAATAGTTGAATTAGGTTTCTTGCGCCGCCTTCGATAGAGTGGCTCATTTATTTCGTGAAAGTAAACTGCGATAAGGCGCGATGTAAACAGTGACCGAACTTTATCAGTGATAGCGATAACGCCCGCTTCCTCTCACGTACGTCTTAGCGGTGACAAAATTATTTATGATCTAACCCTGCGTTTGCACCGACGCAACATGAATACCGATTGTTGTTTGTGGTGACAAACAAGGGATAATAATTAAAACTGGCCAAGTGCGTGTCGTACCATGCACAATTCAGGTTTCCGTAGCCATTTTAATAACGAAATTATATTTTGGGTAACTAGTTTTGTCGATAATCATAAAAATGTAAGAAGTGTCGAAATTCATTGCGTAAATTTTGTTTCAATGTTTAAAAGTGAAAAATCTCGCGAACTGAATTTCTGATAATAAAATGTTGCATGGAAACACCATTTCATTTGAAAATACCTTTTCAACGATACCCCACATGATGGAGAAACTAAAAAAAAAATATCCCCTGTTTCAATGTTTGCTACATTTTATATTTTTGAAAGTGAGATCTATTCTTAAGGTACCGCAATTCGTCAACTTCCCACAAACACTGTAGAAGTTATAGTACTGTGACAGACTGGGACGAATGGACGGACGGACTGAATGGTATTATAAGGATTCCTCGTAGGGACTACGGAACCCAAAAAGTAAACGACTATAACACATTTGCTCCCAACTTCGATCGAAACATCAACACTGATGTCGCCGTTGCCCGTTGTCAGTATGGCATTGGCACGGAATCGTTTATGTCGGTTCAAGATGTATACTACCCCCATACAAATGAAATTAGATTGTAATAAAATGCAATAATAAAATTTTATGTACATAAGCGATGCCCTGAAATTCCTGCGATTTCCCGTATATTCACACCCTGTGTAGATTTAATGTCTCACACACAGATTCGACTCGATACAAGTTCATGTTACTGTTCCGGGTGGCAATCAAAATATCTCCCGCGTGGCTATTTTCTAATCGCACACGAATCATGTAAACATCCTTTTATGTTAGGTTTTATCGCTGTCTCCCTGGATTGAAACATTTGGATCTGGATGTAGCGATTTTTTTCTCCCCCGGACCATTGTACTCTCTCGAGTGAAAAACAGCTGGCCTGTTAATTTAGCTTCAAATAATCTTGTTTTAATAATCAACAAACAAATTTAATAATCAGAAACTTAATTTGGATTCCACATAAAATTGAACCGCAATATTGGTATCATGCTATCAGATACTAAATCAAACCTGCCTTTGTCTAGCTAGACCTAGGTAAGCGTAGTTTACAAAAAAAAACAATTTCACCATATTATTTGAAATTTGAACGCAATCATTCAGCTATAAAAGTTTAAGCCACAGTGATGATTGACTCACAATGCACCTCCCTACATGACGGAATCACGTTTTCAGATAAATATTACCAAGTTGGAATAAAATATTGTAGTTTTGACAAAACGTTTTGCTGAGAAATAATGCCAAAATTTATCCGAATCTAAATTATCGGATTTTCAAAAGAAAACTTGCAATGTTAATCCGTTTGAACTAACGACCTTCTAAATCTGCGAACATCACTGCACTGAATTGTATTATTTCGTACGTAGGCAGTACTTACATCAATTCAAAATTGGTGACGACCATCTAAGCTGGGACATGTGAATGACCTCTATTATGTACGGTGGTAGACAATTTTTCGTGTGACGTAATCGTTACACTGTTCCCTATCTACCTCACAACAAACTGAGTTTCCTAAGAGAAAAGGTCTTAATTTTGTAGTGTGAACTGTTACAAATCCACCATATTTCCTACACTACAAAATAACATTGACAAAGTAATTTATGGCCGGCCACTAACACCTCTGTCAAGGTGTTTATAACCACGCCACCGGGTCCCCACATCCTAACGCATGTGAGCGATGACCACAAGTTAAACTTTTGTCCTAGAGTGCGGAAAGCCAGGTGGCAGAGCCAATCTGTAATCTATTGACTATACCTCATACACGTGTTGGCTCGACTACCCCCCCCCCCCCCTCAAAGAAGATCGGCATCAAGTACCTACCTATTATTAGTACGATGGGTGACTAAGAACCGAAAACCCAACCTCTATCGTGCGAGTCCAACGTGCAAGCAATGCCTTTGGTATTGCAAGCCTCTATGGGCAGCTTAACATCAGGCGGGTCGTACGCTTGTTTGCAGACAGTGTTTTTTTTTTCCAACTCCTATTATTTCTCTCGATTAAATTCGTGCGGGTTCCAAGACAATTTAACTTTTCCCCGGGACTCGTCGAGGGTCAAACCTCGAGGTCATTATTGGTCACCATTGTCGATCCTGGTTTACAAGAGTTACAGTGGTGGGAGTGTGTGACGGGACCAGTCCCATAAAAAACAGACTATTCTTATGAAAAATACCAAAGGGTGGTTGATCCAAGAGCCTTCAAGCACGCCAGTACCACGCAGGGTGATTCCAACGCATGCATGGATTTGTATGCGGATGAATGGGCGAAGATTTTGTTGGTATGTTTGAAATTTTGTGCGAAAGATTAATGATTTTTATAAATTATAATGTATATTTAGTTAAGTAGTTAATTAGTGTAATTGGCCTCTGGACGATCTATTTTTAACCACCGACAAAAAAGAGGGGTGTTATAAGTTTAACATATGTATTTGTGTGTCTGTCTGTGGCATCATAGCCGCCAAGCGGATTTTAATTTAGTTTTTTTTGTTAGATAGGTATTCTGATCGAGAGTGTTTTTAGCTATGTTTCATGAAAATCGGTCCAGCCGTTTGAAAATTATCAGCTCTTTTGTAGTTTAAAAAGTCGTCGCATCGGAGGTTTTCTAAATTTTTCCAATTTAGTTATGTTATAACTTTAAATAAATAAAGCTTACCTTGAGCGCGACGAGCAATGTGACAGTCTCGACGCTGTAGTAGCCGCGGTCCACGTAGTCGCCCATGAACAAGTAGTTGGTGTCCGGCGAGCGGCCGCCGATGCGGAACAGCTCCATCAGGTCGTGGAACTGCCCGTGGACGTCTCCGCACACAGTCACCGGGCATTTTACCTCTTGCACGTTAGACTCCTTCGTTAGGATCTCCTTTGCCTGCATGAGTAAAGAGAAAAGAAGTTAAGTCTTTGGTGGCAACTTATACTAGGAGCGGTTCAGCTGGACAAATTACGCGCGAACCAAAAATCTTTTTTTTGTAAGAACAAGAAGCTATGAAGAACATCGTGACAAATTTCTTGGGATTTTTACTTTTAGTGGCAATTGTTAACTATGCTACTGAGTAAAAGTCTAGTCATAGAACGGATCCCTACCACATAATATAAGTATATCTTGGGAAACTTTGCAACAATATGAAATATTAAGAGAAGTAATAAAATTTTCAGAAAAAAATTACGATGCATTGCAAAGTCCTAATTAAACACAGCAATTGAAGTTTTCGGATTGTTTAAACGAAGTAATAAGCTGCAACTATTCGCGTCGAAAAATCTTAAAAATTAACATAATATGAAAAATAATATTAGTGAAGGTCAACGCGAGGCCTAATGGGGCAACAGTATAAGGATTAAGGATAAGACAATGCTAGGCATAATATACTATCCCGACATCATGCATTGTCCTTTAAAAGCACATACCACTTATTTTAAAACACGCTTTATGTCCTGACAAGGTCAATTCCTGTCATTTTGTGCCCGATTTAGTATCTATAAGCATTTTAATTTTATTACGACCAATGTAAACTTGTTTGACGTGTAATTCAAGATGATCTATACAAATAAATAAAATTAGAGTGTCTGTTTGTAATATCAAAATAACACCTTTTCACTAAATGCATATGAAAGTACATACGACACCTATAACAAAAACGCGATTGAAAAAGTTTTTGTCTGTCTGTCTGTGTGTTTGTTCCGGGTAATCTCCGAAACGGCTGGACCGATTTTGACGGGACTGGCAGATAGCTGATGTTTTAAGGAGTAACTTAGGCTACTTTAATTTTAGAAAAACAATTAGGGTCCCGCGTAAAAAAATAAAAACACATGAAATCAAAGGCAGGGTTCCCACTACGCCGGACCGGCAGATCTGCCGCGCCGGTAAATCTGCCGGAAGGGCTAGTGGCTGTACAATTTATATGAAGCTATTCACATTATCCCGGGTCCGGCATTTTACCGAGCGTTTTGTCACTACGAATTGCCGGCAGAACGACCGGGCCCGGAGTAATGTGAACGAGTTTCTGTTCTGATCTGTCCCCCGCTCGCCCCGCCCGTGCTCCCCTCGCCCCGCCCGTGTTCCACTCACGTCATTCGGCTCGCATTTTCTGGTAAAAGTAGACGTTTAGCATGGATATTCAAGCAGAAACTTTAATTACGCTTGTCCAAGAGAACTGTTTATCCAAGTTTGTCCAAGAGTTCTGTGGGATAAGACCAAAGAATTTTTAATAATAAGACATTATTACAAATTCTTTGGATAAGACCGAAGACGTCTATAAAGACAAAAACTTAAAGTAGTTGACTGTCTGAATTTCTTCCGGGATCCGATGTAATGTGAACACTCTGTCCGGTGTCCGGTTTCTGGCAGATCTGCCGGTCCGGCGTAGTGGGAACGCTGCCAAAGAGTATCTCCGAAACGGCTGGACCGATTTTGACGGGACTTTCACTGGTAGATAGCTGTTGTTATAAGCAGTATCTTATGCTACTTTTATTTTAGATAAACACAATTAAAAAAATGGGTTCTGTCGCGCGGGCTCAGAACGCGGGAGCGGGCATTTTCGTTAAGTTAAATTCCACGCGGACGAAGTCGCGGGCTCAGCTAGTCAATAATAAGAAACGCATTCCTAATTCCATAATCGATCATAGATGATTGGAATTTAACTACACACTTCATTATTATAAGATATTCTCAAGGGTATCGGTTATTGAAAACATGCGCCTAGTACGCGTACATAGACATTTCATAAGCCCTTCAGTTTTCCCTTTTTCGTAGCTGCGGGCATTATTCTATTAAATCTTGTAAATAGAGCGCCCGTCACGTTCTCATGAAAAAGGTAAACGACGGCAAGACGAGTGCTAATGACAACACATTAAGGTATGAAAAGATATCACAAAGGACCGGTTATCTCGACAATTTCGCGTGGGCATTGTAATCACGTGCACAAACACGTGGACTTTATAAATAACAATTTCGAAGTTAATTGTCATGGAAGTACCTATATTATATTATATAGTATTATTGTAATGAAACTCTGAATAACTTAAAATGATAAAAAAAAAGTTTACCCAATAAGGTCATATAAAAGAACATCCAAAGAAATGTGGTAAACAAAATTCGAGATATAAATGCGAACAGCAAATTCTATGGTAACTAGAATGTCGTAATAATAGGACATTATCCTTCCCATTTTCGGTTTACTGATGGTAATCGTATGTAAAAAAGTGTCCATATATTTCCATTCCTAAACCGAAGATAGATTATTTATATGAAGGTGTGCAGTCCAAACGTGATACGACTATTTGAGCAGAATATAAACCTGTTTAACAATCGTATGCTCTCAAACTAACCACGATTACTACGGCATGGGTAAGATAAGGCGATCTCAGTAACACCTTAGTATACTACTGTTATTGAACATTGACTTCAGTAAAACCCTCAATCACTGCGCCGTGAGATTATTCAATCATCTAATGAGACAAACTACGACTTTTAATTTTAATTTGTTCCTAGATATGATATCTGACCACCAAAATTTACATAGTATGAGTCATCAACACAAGTAATCAGTATGAATAAATAGGCTTACAAAAAATAACTAAACAGAAAATGATTATAATAGATACTTAGTTGGTAACATTATTTTCCTGTTAAAAAAGACTGATGCCTACTCACATTCATGTGATCATAGGTCAATGCTAGATACTTTACTAGTTTAAAACGTGATTTGTCATTATTTTGATTCTAATACCTAAGAAATCTATTTCAACCGTGAAAAGTTCATATTATACCATCGAAAAAAATTATATGGACGTTTTATGTCTAATTTATTCTCAAGCAGGTCCGAGCTCCATTAGCAGTGAAAGGCCACTGGGTATTTTATCACACTTTATTACAACAAGTTATTTATTTGTATTAATTAATTCATACGTAGATGAAAATTGATCTAGACAGAACAATGGAAGACAAACGGGGATGCCTTGGTCTACGCGTGAAGTGTTATAGGGAAACAAAACACTTTGAAAAATAAGGATGCGTCTCAGTGAGAACAGATCAAAGGCTTGTTTGTACCTACATATGATTAAATACGTAGACGCGTATAATGACAAACCAAGTGTATTATTGTAATGACACAGTGCCTACACACATATTGATAAATGGAAGGGATTCCGCAACACACTTAACGATAATTATTAATAAATCATCGTTGAATTGATTCATATGTGATTCAAAAAAAACCCTGGTATGCATCTGACATCTTACTCTTGAGGCTATCAAAGTTTGAACTATCAGTTCAGCCGCTCTTTTGAATACTGGTACAAATTATTCAATTATTTATATGGAAATAAACTGAGAACATCGGTACTCATTATAACACTGATCGCAAAATAATAAAGTAATTAGTTGATAGTGTACACAAACTAACTGTATTGCTGTCCTTATCACCGTCGTAATGTATGAGCGAGGCAGTAGTATTTTTAGATGTATTAAATGCAAGCTTAGTTGTAATTTGACGACAAAAGGATTGGCAGTATTGTTATACATGCACTTCAATTACAACAGTTTCTCAGAATTGTGGGAAAGAGAAAGAAGAAACGAGTGTTATACCAGTTTGTTGACGAAAGCTTGATCTACTGCAGAAGTTCTCAAACTTATTTAGTTTGTAGTTCTACCGTCCACTTAGAGATATTTTTTTTCTAACAAAAATATAAAAAATAAAATAATAATTTTAGCCCTTTTTGACGTCCCACTCCTGGGCACGGGCCTCCCCTCAACACGAGGGGGATTCAGGCTATAATCCACCACGCTGGCCCAGTGCAGGTTGGCGGATTTCACATGTCTTTCGAAAATTGGTTAAATCTTCTAAGACATGCAGGTTTCATCACGATGTTTTCCTTAACCGTAAGCAAGTGATAATCATATATCATATAGAAATTATGATTCGCACATAGATTTAGAAAAATCCAGAGGTGCGAGCCGGGGTTTGAACCCGAGACCTGGTGGCCCGCAAGACGCGTGCTTAACCAATAGGCTATCACTGCTATTGCCTTTTTTTCTAACGCCACCAATTTTTATTTTATTTTCGTCATATTAAAAACCACAATCGCAATCATTAATTTAGTGAATACAATCAAACTGGGCAAAAATAAGAACGTAATCCATGTAAAACATAATTATTTGGATTTTAATAAAAATTGAGAAAAATACGCATTAGCCATCGCTTCCCTAAAGCGCTTAAACACCCCTTAATTTTCGCTGTGCCTTTTACTGCACCCCTGTAGGCATCTAGCGCCCACAAGAGGGCGTTATCGCCCACTTTAGGAATAATCTAGTGCTTTGGTTTGAGCGTAGGCTGCTCGGCCGATTGCACCGGATGGTTATTGGGTAGTAATCGTTTTCGTAATATACTCTGGGGTGAGTGTTACCGGGATAGCCTCCGAATCTGTAGTTACACTAAATCAGGGTCGCTGAGCACGAAGAATTTCGTACAATGACCTGTTATTACCTGTCTCTGTCACACAGTTGCCGGTCACACGCAGTTCACGGCAACTGTGTGAGCGAGAAGTATTAGATTTACGCGGGAGAGACAGGTAATAACAGGTCATTGTACGAAATTCTTCGTGCTCAGCGACCCTGCTTTAGCAACAAGCGTAGATAATATTAAAACCAAAAGTTGGAAAGTCTGGCGATTATAAAAATATTGCCAATCTACTTTGTGGGAGAGTAGAGATAGATATAAAGCAATTGTACAGAAGCAATCACACGTGTGTGGGCGATGGTTAATGTAAATATGCAGACACGTGCGCCAGTCCCAATGGAATAGATAAACCGGCATTGTATGGACATTTCACAGCATTAATTATCTTCCATCTAAAATAGTAATCAAAGGGAAATATTGTTCATTCATTTCTCGAAGACACGTTGTGACTCTAATGACACTGGATAAATGGATAAATTTGCAATATTTCAAGCGTCTTCGTTTCATGATAAAAATCTGTCCCTATACTAAATAGTGTATTTGTTTTCTTGTACTAATTGTCACTGCGCTAAAAGCCTAGTGGTTAGAGGGGCTGCCCTCGTAGCTGAGAGGTTCGGGGTTCGATCCTGCCCATTAAACTATTGACTTGAGCCCACTCCCAACACAAGCATTAGCTTAGCTGGCGGGGCTAACGAGAAGAATACTAGTAATATCATAAACTCACTTTGCTAGGCACCTTTATAAAAAAAGTGAGATTCCCAGTTGGTATCTAATGACTTAATGCAGTCTGAGTGTGCGCCGTGTAGGTTGTACCAGCGGTAAACTGTGGCCCATCCCTCAAAGGGAAAATAGGCAGGCTGTCTTATTATTATTTTTAGATGGCTGACTAAACTAATTGTTTTGACGTACCATATGAGCAGAACAAAATTTCAGGTGCGACATATTTCATTTAGTCATGATTTTACGTCAACAAAATTGACAACAAAGTGAATCATAGACTAATTATAAATCGATCTTAAATCTGAGAGCGATCTTGAGTACGCTTTTGACATGCCATTTTGTACTGGTTTGACATAAGGATGACATTAGCAAGATCACTGTCAGACTTGAGATTGATTTATTGATATGGGCCCAAGGAAACTTTCTATGTACTAATGCTGCTGCACATAACTGCTAATTGTTTAGTAATTAATAACGAGCAATACATCCTTCTTAGTGTATTGTCTAAGCACCAGTCACTGTTATATAAATAAGAAAGCAATTGTTATCAATAGCAAATTGTTACAGAAGCAATTATTTAATATGATCACCAATCTTGTGTTTTATAGCGATTATTATTAAGAATTTTGTAAAAGTAGCTGCTCGAGCCTAGAAACTTGATAACATAATACCTACTAACCATTGACGTATTATTTTACGTAATTATTTCAGATAGAATAACCATGTTGTGTCTGCTTATTGTTTATGTATAACTATTAAAAAATATAATGATGTATTTATGAAATGTAATTACACATGGACAACCTAGTTTAAAATAATTATATTGCAGTAATAACTGGGAAATTTTAAAATATTTTCCTTAAACATACTTATGATAAATGTGTCAGGATAACATGGTAATCAGAAATGGGAAAACGAAATTCCCCGCGAACATACAATAAGCCCAGCTTATTTAAATGTAAGGGTGATATTAGAACCTACTGCACTAATTCAGAACGATACGGAAGCTTATTGCCAAATGAGATAACGCTGCTTATTGTAAAGCTGTAAATAATTAGAACTGCCGAAAAAATAATCTTGAGTCCAAATATAATAAGACCTGAATGAGATCATAGTTGAAATACTGTACCTGATTTTGCCAAAGACTCCTCAATTTAAAAGATGTAATTCAAATATTAAGTACTTTTTCATGTTAGTTTGGTATCCACACCAATGTTTAGGTGAGACCTAAGTCTCGAAAATGTATTGACATTACGGGCTCAATAACTACCGCCAGACTAACATTAAAACTATATGGGCGCCAAAATATCATCGCTTCTACAATGAATACTCCCACAAAGGACTGGTTGGTACCCAGTAACAGCTCTGGAATTACTAAAAGGCTATTTCCAAATTTTACCCTGACACAAATGAAACCTACAACCACCCGGGGCAGTAATCCAAGCGGCCTATGTTCGAACCACTAACCCATGTGGTCATCAAGGAGGAGTAGGAGCCTTCTTGAGCTAAATAGCACTTAGTAAAGATATCTTTAGAAGTCCTTAGTGTATTTGGGATTAAAAGGCGTTAATAATTTGCAGCAATTAAAAACTGCAACCTGTATTTACACACAACTTTGTTACTTCATATGCTGTACCAATTAACATATTTGTTAAGAGTTACATCCTTTCAGATAACTACATGTGGTGGATGTCACACAACTAGCTACAATAATGGCGGCATCATGCAGGATACATGCATTAATGTTGAATATCCTCATTAGTATTGAAAGTATACTAATTATTTTACCTTGTTCAGAATTGCAATGCTGTACAAGGACTTCAAAAACAAGATTATAATTAAATTTCTCATGTTTTAAAATACCACCTACTTCAGATTTGTAAAATACATAGTCCAATACAAAAAGTTTTATAAATAGAGTTCTCTGTATACATCAAATGATTATAATACACATACTAAATTATAATTGTTTTTGCCAGGTAGATACTTATTTTCAATGTCAAACTTTTAGTAACTTTGTTTTTATGATTTATTATGAAAACATAAATGTATGCATATTTAATTATTTATGAAGAGCAAAATAATTGTGTCCTTCATCAAAGAAAATAAACAGAGCAGAAATGGAGTTCACTATTTGCCTTCAAGTTGTTCTTGTATTTAATCTATGCAAAGGTTTCCCAACCTAGGCTAGGAAAGCATACATATTTTTTTTATTATTATTAAACACTCCTGGTTCTGTGGTCTGGCTGGTCTATGGTTATTTACACTCAATTTTAATTTATTCCACCTTTAAAAAAATATATATGAGACATCAGTTCAAGGCATACAACATAATGTGAATTTACAAGAACAGCTAAATATAGAATTTGCTATGTTAAATAAAAACAGTTAAATTATTTTTAAGTTTGCAACAATATTGGATTGGGTCTAGCCTGTAAAGATATTTGTATGTATTGAGAAAATAAATAAATAATACTTTACATTGTAATCTGTGCAAAGTTTCTAGTACATTTCATTTTACCTAATTTTGAAATAAGCTAATACTATTCCTCCTAGCAGAGGCAAGGGGAACCATTATTAGTGTCAATGATATATCAATTTATGGGTAAAATGAATCAAACTTGATATAATAAATAACATTGTATGATATTTGTAGTGATAACAAATCATCTGATTTATGTTACCTTTATTATTATTTGGAATAAATCTCTGTTCTCATTCAATAATTTCATTGATGTTTTGGTGTGTTCCTATGCATAGTATTTCTGTGGCTGTAAACTTTTGTTTACATACTGTTGCTATGATACTAACAAAGCATATTATATGATTTACCATCCATATCTGAATAAGTTAGTAAGTAGTTACAATAGGTACCTTCATAATATTTGATAGACATACAACATCTGGTATAAATAAAATATGAAGAATAATAATGCATTAATAAATTTGTGTAACTAATTGATGTTCAAAATAATTACAGCAATTACATAGTATAGATTTGTAATTTTACATCCATACACATGATAAATACGAAAACGTATACTACTTCAATTACCTACTATAGACAAACCTTAGCAAACAAGAAAAAATCAATGAAAACATCATAGATAAACTTGTTCCTACCAATCATTCAATGATTTACAAATACAAAACTAGCGTTAATCGATTATCAGAACATCCGCGGCGCGGCTAAAAATATCTTCTAACCAATTAGGCTAATATCAACCTGGAATCTGATGGTTGGGTGTGGTAAACATTCACACGAGACGCGGGCGCCCTCCCCTGGCACTCTTTCCAACCCTCTACATCCCGAAACAATTACCGTACCAAGCGAACACCTTCCACCACAATCTATGGGCGATGCAGAATCGCGTTTTTGTAACTATCTATGTAGGTAGCTATATGAATCATACATAGCTACCGAGCCGATGGAAATGTACACCAAAACTACATAGATCAATCACGAATCTACTCTTATACATAATCTAATATTGAATACAAAGGTACATTACCTTGTCGCATAACGTTTTTACTTGATTTTCTGTCAATTGCTTGCATTCGTTTAGTTGCTCTATCCATTGATCCAGTTCTTTTAACGATGCCTTGTCCTCCATAGTTTGTGGCTGTGGGATTAACGTACGAGACGTTAACTAGGATTTTGATTGTCTTTATGTTTTAAATGTACACAAAACCATGCGAATTACGTATTTTACACTGGGCCCAGAAAACTGACTACGGCGGACACTTTACAAAATGGCGTTTGCGTGACGTCAATTTTCAGAAAAGGAATCCGCCAAGCGGCTAGTGGAGGAACTAGAAGATGATGCCACTTATGGATGCGTTCATAAAAATATCGATTGGGAATATTCGAATAAAAGTATTGGATTGGAACCCACAAACCTATAAAAAATCAATCAATATTCCATTCACAAAGCCTTTGCTTGTATAAGGTATCGTACCAGCCATAAAATATTTTCTGGACTGACTGCTGGACGATTTGCAATGGACCACAATGACGCTTTTATATTTTACCATTTATTGCCATTGATAAAAAAGCAAAAAAATATATATATTATTTTTTGACGATAGTTTTAAATTATGTTCCGTTTTTCATACCATCTATTATACCATTCATACCACAGAGTACACAGAGAGAGTCTCGAAAAGTTGTAGTAACAATTGAATATTTGGCCTGTTTTTTTATTTAGGATATGGTGATTAGATAGAAAGAGACAGATAGTGGTCGATACGTCTCCCCATTTTCGAGTGAAGCCACATATAAAACGTCAAGTGGATATCTTGGATGTCTTTAATACTACAAAATTAAAAAGTCAACATATGTTTACAGCTTAGAAATGATAGACTGGCTATTAAGTTTTGTCTTATAGTACAACGTATGAAAAATTTTGGAGTCGGCGCCGTATTTTATGGAAAAAAGTGCTAGTTTATAATAAATCAAAGTAAAAACACTGATTCTATTGCTTTATAACAATACTATGTCTTGTGTTGTGCCAGGGTGTCGATCCCATACGGGTCGGATGAGAAATATTGGTGAACATATAAGTTTTCGTCGGTAAGACAATTTCATTATTTTATCCTAAAAGTACCGGTGATATAGCTTGACAATTTAATGAGATCATATAACGTTAATTTGCCATCGAAGTAATTTAATGCATTTTGTTGTAATACGCTGTATTTTTAGATATTTCGATATTTATTAGTTAACCTTTAGAGGTTATAAAAATGTTTTGATGTTATTATAGTGATGCGCATTTTTTATCGATGTAAACAATTACTCACGATAATAATTAATGTCGATATCGTAGAGTAAATACTTACATAAAATTTTAATTGCTCAATATTACGGTTAAGTATACCAAAATAGTTTAAAATAGTTTACCTACAATTATTTTACTATAATTACCCTATTCTCAGAATACTTAAGGATAAGATGTTGAATTGGCAGAATATTATTCCAGGAGGAGTCAGATTTTAAAAAACAAGCAGGTTATGCTCGTTTTTTTTCCAAACGCCAATTTTGTAAATTGTGGAAGCAGGCTTCCACAATTTAAAAAACAAATGGCGTAAACTAAAACCAGATGCTATCCCAACTTTATTTCCTGAATCAGATATGTTCCATGAGGTAAATAAACATGCTTAGTCGATACAGTGTAGTTATCTTCGTTATATGTGTAGTTATCCTTCGAAATAATTTAATAAAAATAATGCTATACTTTTCTTATGGACCGGGGGCGATCCCAGTGACACCCAAATTACAAAAAGGCCATTTCCAAAATTTACCCCGACGGGAATCGAACCCGCTAACACTCGGTACAGTGAGCTGAGTGGCTTACGCTTGAACCCCTGCGCCAAGTGGTCGTCAAGTCATTCAAAGTTTATGCATGTACGACAATCACTTGAAGATTAAACTTTTAGTTTTGTTTTTGTGTCGTTTAATTTGTCATTATTAGGCCCTCATTGATCTCAAAAACAAAAGAAATACACGATAAACTGATGATGACATCAAAATCTTTATTATTACTGCTATATAAGATGTACACTGATTACCTGTATGTAATGTGTGTTTTAAATTGAAGTAAATTTGTAATTCACTGATGTAATTTTATCTTTGTTTTACATTAAACCCTGGCCAGATAATTATCATTGTGGGTGGGAGATCAATGGAAATTGGGAGGTTTCGCTATGACCTTTTATTTTTTGAACGTCATAGACAAAATGTCGATAAATAATGTATCTCTGTATGGACAACACTAAAATTGTCTATGGTTTAGCAAACAGGCTACAACCTTCCAAAACAACGAGTTGTGAACTATACAGGCGTCCTTTTTTAACTTAAGACGCGTTCTTATATGGGTAAAGAGTCTAGATATATAGATTTGTTTCGATTTCCATCGCTCTCTCTATTCTTCTCCATACTCTTAGATTCATACCATTTATTTTTTTATCTATATCAAATGGGAAATAATTTAAAAGCGTCTTCATGCAACTAGCTTTCGTTTCCTTCCTTTGCATTTTGCTTTCCTCTTTTGAACCGTGACAACTGACAATAACACCGTCCATAATATTATCGTCAATCGGTAAATTATATAAGCACCCAATCAATGACTACCTACCTATTGAATGCGAATTTTATGCAATATTTTTGAAAGCAGGTACTCACTTTCAACGACTCCGAGGGTACAAGTTTAGCTTTTGCCATCGCTTGCGGTACTTCGACAATAAAGTCCATTGAGGACGAATTTTGTAAAAGAATTTATGGGAAATAAAAATATTAATAATTATTAAAGCTTACGCAATAAAAGATTTAAAATATCACTTTAGGAGTCACAAAATGTCAAGCCCAGATATTATTTCACAATTTTTGAATTTTATTGACATTTTCGTTTTTCAAAATCAGACTGCTTTTGCCTCTTAAAGTTTTTAATTATTATAATTGTGGGCCTAAGCAACATTTGGATGTAACTTGGATCCTGTGCTTGAATCTGACTAAAGCAAAAATAAGATTTTAGAATGGGACAAGCAAATAAAAATTATTCTATTTTTTCTGAACCAATATTTCTGCAACGTCCGGACGCGGACTGCTTCCATCCCTATTTAACAAAGTAATTAGAGGAGGGATGGAAGCTGTCGATTCCGACACGGAAACATTCCGACGATTGTGATTGTCCCCTAGAAGTTTCACACAAAAATACTATTCAAACGAACATAGACAACAGTTTTTTGGGTTTGTGAAGTGAGTGAACGGAATTCCGAACGAATGAAACGCGTAAGGAGGGACTATCGGTCTAATCGGACGGAATCGGTCTTTTTATTTTAACGTTGGGTGGAGGAAGAGCGTTGGTGCTTAGCCGCCCAAATAAAAATTGGAAAATGACTGAAACTCTGAAACTTAGAGGAACCCTCTGCGGTCACAATGGCTGGGTTACGCAAATCGCGACCAACCCAAAATACCCGGACATGATTTTGTCTTCATCTCGCGGTAAGATTACTTACTTTTTTATTTTAATGGTAATCCATCTCCATCCATCTTATAATCCATGCATAGCATTCGTAAACTTAATTTTTCGCCTGATATCATTACATTGTAATTGATTTCCATCGTATTTCTATTTCCTACACATGATGATAAAACATTTTGCCACGCGATACCTGAGCGGCAAGCGGATATGGGGCTGATTGATTTACAATCATTATCCTTCAAGCTTTAGAAGTTTCCTCGTTTCTTAAACGTGTATATCGCTTTCAGACAAGACTCTCATCGTGTGGAAGTTGACAAGAGACGAGACTAACTACGGAGTGCCACAGAAGCGTCTGTACGGCCACTCGCACTTCATCTCGGACGTGGTTCTGTCCAGCGACGGCAACTACGCTCTTTCCGGCTCTTGGGACAAGACCCTGCGTCTGTGGGATCTTGCCGCCGGAAAGACCACCAGGCGTTTCGAAGATCATACTAAGGTGTGACAGAACTTTTACTTTTCATAGGATCATGTATGTGATTTGTGTAAAGCGCCTATGCGAGGCAGAAGACCAGTGTAATCTGTGCCTATACGAGGCAGAAGAAATACGACATTGCTGCTAGGACTGTTTCTACTGGCAATGTGAGGTAAGGGTTGACCTTGGAAATAATCATACATTTCATGTTTTGCACTTTAGAACAACTATCTTGGATATGTACAAGAAAATTAAACTGCTCAGAATAAATCAGAACATACTAACATATTTTATGTTAAACAGGATGTCCTGTCAGTGGCCTTCTCAGTTGACAACCGTCAGATTGTGTCTGGCTCCCGCGACAAGACCATCAAGCTATGGAACACCCTTGCTGAGTGCAAGTACACCATCCAAGATGATGGCCACAGTGACTGGGTGTCCTGCGTCCGATTCTCACCTAACCATGCCAACCCGATCATTGTCTCTGCTGGTTGGGATCGCACTGTTAAGGTTTGTTCATGTTTCATAGTTATATAGAATAGGGGCTGGGACATGCTAAATAGGTGCTTAACCACCCTATCATTGGAAAAAATATTGGATTGTATATTACTCATTTGCACTCTAAAAATATATACATCACAGCTGTGGCCCAATCTCCGCACATGTGGTACTTGGATAAATTAAAAGAAGCCTAAGTTAGTCTTTATAATATCAGCTGTCTTATAAGAAAGCCCTGTCAAAACAGTCTAGCCCGTTTGAGTATTAGCCAGATAAGACATAAAATTATAAATAAAAATATAGGTACATACTGAATATACTTTCATATGCATTTACTTAAAAAGCTAAAGCTTATTGATGATTTCAATTTTATTTATTTGGATAGTTTTGTGAACATTTATGAGTCACATAGTCTCATCTCATTATTATCTACTACAGGTCTGGCACCTTACCAACTGCAAGCTCAAGATCAACCACCTTGGTCACTCTGGATACCTGAACACTGTGACTGTCTCCCCTGACGGCTCCCTCTGTGCATCTGGTGGCAAGGACATGAAGGCCATGCTCTGGGATTTGAACGACGGCAAGCATCTGCACACCCTGGACCACAATGACATCATTACTGCATTGTGCTTCTCACCAAACAGATACTGGCTGTGTGCTGCCTTTGGACCTTCCATCAAGATTTGGGTAAGTTACTGGGAGAGTAATTTTTTTAAAAGGTGTTAGGTGGGAGATTTTTCCCAAATGTACAAAATTAACCAATATTTTTTGTTCCTCAGGATCTGGAGAGCAAGGAGATGGTTGAGGAACTCAAGCCTGAAATCATCAACCAGACCCAGTCCTCAAAGACAGACCCACCTCAGTGTCTCTCCTTGGCATGGTCCACCGACGGCCAAACCCTCTTCGCTGGCTACTCCGACAACATCATCAGAGTCTGGCAGGTTTCAGTCTCTGCCCGATAAGATGTTTAGGGTACATAATTTCATTTATTTTTGTTCTACTAAACTTTTGTACTCTGTGACTGTATGGATAAAAATAAATGGAATTGTCTAAAGATAAGTTGTTTTCATTAAGATCTCCTTGTAAGATTAGATTTAAGATTCGTATGTTTGAAATAGTTTGAAAGGATATGGTTATGAAGATTTTTTGTACATAAATTATGTATGTATGATTTATTATTATGTTAATAAAAGTCATGTTATAAATAGATTTTTCTTTTATAACAAAGTTAAATATATTAGACATACCCATAACCACACAATTGATAAACCCTACCCATGTTATGAAAATTCAATGGAAGTTAATAGCCATATAGTATATTTATTATTATTAATTATCAGGCAATCAGTTGATTCTACTGATAGGTTCCTGTACTGTGTTTCTCTATTTGTTTATTATTGTTGAGAAAGGTTAAAAAAAGTTAATACTGTTGTTTTCAATCCAATGCAGAATTTTGAAAGTTTTGATTCTTTCTCATGTTACTACAATAACTAAATGCAGTCTTGTATTCATTCACAGTTCTTATTCTATCAAGTTATTGATTTTTATTTTATACAATTCCTATTGTTTTCCATATTCTAATTATATATACTTATGAAGTAGATTTCATACTTCAGTAGTTACATCTATCCTTTATCTAGGCATCCCATGCTCATTCAAAAGATGAGATCCATCTGTCACTTCTGTTGGTCCCTCGCCAACTTTAGTGTGAATTAAATATTTTATTAAGCCTTCCTCCTGGGGCTTGCATATACTTAGCACCTCTGGGCTCAAAACCTCTTCTTTCACACTAAGGCCTGTAACAAACTTCTCAGGGTTTGCAGAAGGGAATGCATGTTTTATTAAAGAGACAATTTTTGGAACTTCTTCCTCAAGAAGATATAGACAAGCATTTGGTCCAGCATCAAATGTGTAGGCAACTTTAATTTCTCCAGCAATTTCATTATATTTGTGAAGTAATTCAACAATAGTGTGTGAAACATCTGTCATGTACACAAATGGTGGGTATGAGTCCAAGCATATAGCATGGAACTGGTTACTATCTTTCATAGTAATTTCAGCAAATTTTGGGAAGTCTCTTTCCTTAATTGCTTGTATAATCTCTTCAGTTCTTTTAGGCACACAGTATTGTATCCTGTGTTTTAATAATTCCGAAGTTTGTGCAGATATTCTCATGCCTATAGTTGAGCTAATTTTCTTTTTGCTTTCTCCCACAACTAGGACAAGAGCTCTTATTTCCGGCCAGTGTGATGCACCAACAATTTGTGTGGCTATAGAATCTGAGCCATCAGGATTAGTTCCTGCATGCCACCTTACAAAACCACCGTAAACGCTTCGACAAGCGCTACCTGACCCCAATCTTGCTATTGAACTAACATCAGACTTTATCTTGTAGAGTTTTCCTAATGCTGTTACTAAGCAAGCATAACCCGCAGCAGAAGACGCCAGACCAGCTGCAGTGGGGAAATTATTTTCTGAACATACATGAACTTTCCATTGCAGAAATTCTTCGTTGACACTCCTTTCCGCCGCTGCTCTAATCTTGATTTCTCTCAGACAATTCTGTAACCGCTGGTTAGAGAACGATTCTTTTTTCCCATTCAACCAAATTTCGTCGTCAGCAAACTCTGGCCCGGCGCATACCGAAGTCTTCGCGCACATAACACTGGTATCGAAAGTAGCACTAACCGAATCATTTAACGGTAATATTAACTCCTCGTCCCGTTTGCCCCAATATTTAATTACAGCTATATTCACTGGTGCTACGACAGTGATTATGTTATTCATTATATTAATCGATTATTAATTCCAACGCACTAATCTCCCGGGCGGGAATACGTTAATTGCTTCAGAAAATTTAATATAGGTAATAGACGTGCTCTCGCAGCTCTCAATTAAACTTTAAATTTTTTGACTTTGATACAGTACAGAACAGTCAGAAGAACAAAGTTACCAGTAAATAAAATAACTCCATGGTTCAGAACTAGCGTGTCAAGCCAATAATTGGATGCGTTTTGTTATTGGTTCTAATATTGTATGTTATTTTATATATTTGATATATGTTTAGGGTTGATTTTACAATGATGATGGGGTAATGAGCTAAAAAAGTGTTGAAAAGTGCAAAAATAAAATATTTCTAGCTGAAAAATGATTTATTGGGGGAGAAAAATAGTTTAGTTTGGTAGTTGGTAGTAGGCCCCTAGCGACGCATTTGGAAACTAATATTATTCGACGAAATCTAGATGACCACAATTTAGACTCTGATGCTCTTCTGTGTAGGAGAATAAATAAACCGCGTGCTCCGCGGGGGTATGGAGGTAGGGTACTTTTTGATTTCGTCGGATTAGTACTACACATTTCAATTCAACGCTGCCATTTTCGTTTTGTGGCACGGTTATAGCGGCGGTCTAAATGTGAATTTCCTGAAATATCGAGCATTTTATTATTTATGAAGTGTCGAAAATATATCACAGTGTGTTTGTTCTCTCGTTGGTCACCAGGAAGTGGCGATTACAGTGTTCGTACCATCGGATAAGTGTTGCCTTCATTGGGTGGAGAGGGTATGTACTTTATATCAATATTTCGACGTTTTACGGCTTAGTAATCTTACCTTAAGCTCTGTTACCTTTCCCACAACCTTAACCGTACTTCGCTCATCATTTATACCTGTGTTA
The DNA here is from genome assembly GCA_918843915.1 of Notodonta ziczac. Lineage (NCBI taxonomy): Eukaryota > Metazoa > Arthropoda > Insecta > Lepidoptera > Notodontidae > Notodonta > Notodonta ziczac. Next base: position 2,586,234 of record OU974053.1, read on the forward strand.
TCTGCTTCCTATGAGTACTATCTCGTATTGGCAACTGGTTCGCTAAAATGGGCGTTGTGGTGAAGAGTGAAGGTTTATCATTAGTTATATCGTCACTGCGCCTTGGAATGATGTTATTCACTTAGTCAGAATTGGTCAGAGCCAACTTCTGTTACCCACTCTACTCAACTCATACGATTCTTTGACAGTATTTGGTGTTTAAGCTAATTTGTATTGTATTAGGTACAATGATCTCACTTACGGCTTATCGTTGAAGTACTTACATATCCGTTAATTTATTTAATTCGCTACACAAAGTTCTGTAGACTTGTTACTATAAGTTGTTTATTCTCAAAGTAAATAATGCTTGTGAAGACATTTCATTTCAGTATATAAGTCAAGTATCCTTAGTTTTTACTGCCTATGTTTACTGTATTTTTATTAACAAATACAAAATGTAAATAGGAATTAAACATAGATAATTCTTATTGATTTCTAATTAGTTATACACACATAATTATATGTTATGTTTGTATCTTTTTGTTAGTAATTATTAAAAAAGTCCAGCTTACCTTTGACCAAATATGTGCTCTAGAATTAAGAGGTAGTGTAAGAACAGTCAAATCCTACATGTTAGTGTCATATGTAATGGTCCAGGCAAATTTCAACACATGTTTCATAATAATAGAGCCCAAATTTACAACACCTGGTTGCAATGCTAGGGCCCATATTAATAAATCCATCTCAAGTCTAAGAGTGATCTGGGAAATGTCATTATTATGTCATACTAGCTGTGCCCCCCGACTTCGTCCGCGTAGTATTTAACGTAACAAAAATTTCGGGATTATCGGGATATAGTATCCTATATGTTAATCTCGGTTATAAACTATCTGTGTTCCAAATTTCATCCAAATCCGTTCAGTAGTTTTTGCATGAAGGAGTAACAAACATACATACATACATCCACACTCACAAACTTTCACATTTATAATATTAGTAGGACTAGTACACAATTATTACATGTCTAAAGTGTATTCAAAATCACTGTCAAACTTGAGATTGATTTATTAATATGGGCCTAAGATGGCTATGTAATAAATAGGAGGCTAATGTTAAGAGGGGACTAGGTATCTAATTTTGTGTGATGATATAACACTATATTACAACACTATGTATATGTCCACAAGCTGTTGCCCGTGGATCTGCCTGTGTGGTACTTTGATAAAATAAAATTACCTACACATAGTCCTTATAACATTAGCCATCTGCCAGTGAAAGTCCAGTCACAATAGGTCCATCCATTTACCACACATTTCACCAAACATTTTAAAAAATGATTATTTTTTGTAAGTAGTCTTCAATTGTATACACTGAAGTTATACAAAATTATAAAGCATGAATGTGACTGATATTCTATGAAAAACCCGTCAATACATCAAAATGGTTTGAAGGCCACATACTTTATAAGAGGATAGTGAGACAGGGCCTAAGTGTGAAGGAGTATCAAACTGTCAGATAACCTTCCTCATGGCTTCATGTTAAAAACTCCCATAACAGCCATACAATTGTCCCGACTTGAGTCAAGCAGTTTATTGTTTCAATGTAAACAAACATGTATTGTATCTAATAAGGATAAATATATAAGAGTCACTAGCTACTTATACTGTGTGATATACATTGTACCTATTATATGGGTGACTTACAGTTATTGCGTAGGTACAAAAATGATATTTTGTAGCACTGCTTAGGAGTTGTATTTCATCAATATTCTGTCTTATACCGTCCCTGATATTGGGTCTCCTCACTTTTCTGCACAAAGTGAGTCTATTTTCAGTTGTTAGTTGTGGGAATTGGGCTTGCTAGACCTCTCTTTAGATTTAACCACCAGGTTGTTGGTGGCCGGCCATCTCTTTTCTGTTCCGGTAGGTTCAGCGCAATTTGTGCTACATGATCATAGTCACGTCTTTTGGCAGACATAAACATAACAATCACTGACCATAAAGTTATTAAAGTTATTGTTTAAGTGCTCCTGCCATTATGTACTTACTTAATTACGAATGTATTTCCTTACCTACTGCTGCATGGAAATTGAATTTGTATTTTAATATCAATTACCTCGTAATATCGTGTAAGTGCGTCCAATGGCGTGTCCACACGGTGCTCATTATGCGCGTGAGTGTCGACTCGCGACATCCTCCCGCGTGACGCGCGAACGGAAGCGGCATATTGACGGGCTGAGATGCGCGGGCGCACGGTAGGATTCATAGGGGAAGAAGTCATTTGATTCGTGGAGTGGAATTCGTTTTGATGTTAGAAGCCAACCCAACTGTAGGGACTAATTTATAACATGGCAATAAACCTATGGCTGCACCGTGATACCGCAACGATGTACATATAAATTTTTGCGAATAGTTATTTGATAAGAGAAGCATTTTCCTACATTTTATGGATATCAATGCTCCATTTCTATCTATATATATCTATGGCTCCTGATGGTTTGAAGGCTACATGGGTGTAATTCGCGTGGCTGCATATAATCACGACAGCTAAGTAACAGTGTCAGTGAAAAGCAAGACTCTTATTGTTGAAATTATTCACTATCGGTGCATGAAATCGCAAACGATGTTTACGCCGATTAACTTACCGCAATACCGGCCGAAATGTAACACGCTTGGTCTTGTAGCTGGTGACTGAAAATACTGTAAATTAATTGATGAAAAACAAACTAAATGCAAATGCAATCAAAATTTATTAGACTAAAACTAGTACTGAAATTGAATACTTGCAAAAGCTGTATATGCCTTGACTTCTCATCAGTAGTGCCGTAACTAGGGCAGTGCCAGTGGCGCCCCGGCACGGGGCGAAGACCCTGGAGGGGCGTAGAAATGACTAGACCAGGTTCAAGTTTTCAAGGCCGCAGATAGGAGCTCGCACCGCGCACATAGAACAATACTTACGGCACTGCTTCTTACTATAAGCATATTTCAAACTGAAATTATGTTAATCCTCTCTCTCTGCTCGGATAAAAACTGCGTCTAATTAATATTCAAAGATTTCAGTAACTGGAGCACTGTATTATACCTAGCGGTTATCTAATTGGGCTATTGTCCATTCCTTATACATGACTATCTGTGACCTGAATCTTAATGAGATTATTTCTGTCTAACACTTCCATTTGTAGAACGAGAGTTGTAGCAGTATATGCTAATATGTGCCGATCACCTAGCTAGTACTACTCACTTTACTCTTGAGTAAAAAAAAATAAAGTATGTGCCGTGACCTTATAACGTATATGCACGTATGTTTTTTTGACACTAGAAACGAGGGCTAAAACTAGATTTCCAGAATAGGTAAGTCGCCAGCAATGTATTTCACCACCAGAATCTTCAGAAATCTAAACAATGATCAATTAGGATTACCGTTTTTATGCAGAATGCAGAATTCAGGCAGACGTGTCCAGCTGTTGACAAACTAGCCTCATCTATCACTGTTATAAGCCGATGATTAAAACCATTGTTTTCCTTATAACCAGACTTATTTTAAACTTCGTATGTGGCCAAGTAAATAGTGCAGGAAAATAGTTTGTCTCATTTACTTATCTTGCTTCGTCTGGACGAGTTGTTTCTTTAACTCCTCGATGCGGAAAATGGCGGTATCTGAAGAACCTATACAAGAAAGGGCTTAAATTCTTTCAAGAGAAAGAGGCTAGCTACAATCTAGGTATACTAAAGCGCCAGAACATAAAAGGACTCCGTACTAAACGCCTCGAACTTTGGCAATGCATGAAGGTCCCGATATGCCAATAATGCCTAGTTAATAATTATAACACCAGTGTAAGTACATAATTAATGAAATGAATCAATAAATTGAATGAGAAGATCATGGCGCAGAACTTGTGTTTTCCTGTTTTTCAACTAGATAATGTGTATGAAATCCTCACAGGTTGAAGTTTAAATAAAATGTACGTACGTCCAATAAATATAATACCTGTTAGTTTTTAAAATCTGCGGCGTTTACAAATACAAATAGAAAATACTCAACTTGCAATGATAGCATAAGCAAGAATAAAAGTAGTCATAAAAGTATTCCTGCTTCTTGTCTTAGGGTTGTTTCGTATGAAGGTAGCCCCTACGAGGGTGCCTCGATAAAGGGGCGACACTGCCCACCCTCTGACATAAATCGTTTTAAGTTGTCATGTTTAACTTTCACTAAGTTTTGAGCGATCTTTCACTTACTACTAAAACCAACGGAACTTTAAATGCAATTCGAAAGAGCTCAGTATTTATTTTAGTTTGTTTTTTTGTAGAATTAATGCGACAGAAGCCCTTTATTTAATTGTAAACAGTGTTCAACAGACATTTAATATATTTTTATCTTGAAACGATTATATTGATAAAGAAAAAAAAAATCAATGACATGCGCCGTGCCCACATTTTATCTTCTGAAAGACACAAAGGAGTCATATCTTCGGTGAGTCCTTTTAAATAACAGTTTACTTATAACTAGGATAGAAATAAATAATCCTTTTGGTATCAAAGTTTTTTTTTGTAGAGAATTTTCGTCAATACTATTATTAAAGTGTCACATGCTTTGTCCCGTTTATTTTTATGCTCTCCAACAAAAAAGCTGTAGAAAAAACGTGTCAGTTAATCCAAATTAATAAATGATGGACGTTTCGCACGCCATCTGGTCTCGTCGCGTGAGCTAGGATTGTTGGCGAAACCGTAAATTTTCTAATAAATCGCACTCTTTGATATGTAAACACTTTCGATGTGGTCGTATAATTGTTTTGTATTTGACAAGGCAAAAAGAAATCCCAACGGCACTGGTGACCACTAGACCCACGAACCAGTCAAATTTTCCAGACCACAATCAATTATTATTATTCATTTACGGACTAAACTTTAGTCCGTAACTGAAGCTTAGGTCACTAAGGCTTGTATTAATAAATCAATCTCCAGTCGGAGAGCGATCTTCAATCTTATGTCACACCAGTACAAAATGACACGTCAAAAACGCACTCAAGATCGCTCTCAGATTAGAGATAAATATATTAATACGGCTCTAAAGCTTCAGTTTTAAGGCGACGTCCGTCTTGTGGAAATTATTTGAATTTACGGTCTCAAACAACGCTCTGTAGGAATCCACACTGCGATGAAATAACATTTTCGGCATGTATTTGAGCCATTTCTGATAGTTGCATTTATGCTGAATCGGTGTCTGCATGACTTCGATCCCAATTTCAGAGTTCGTTATGCATTTGTAATGGATTTTTAGTGCAGTGTTTCCAATTTTACGATTAATCTTTCGGCAATAGCAATTACATGCAACGATTTCTCATGATAAGATAATTGACGCGTGCGTGCCACTTTGTTTTGGTCACAACCAGTTAAATTGACTGCATTTAATTTAAATAATGATTACAATTTTCTTGAATCTAATGTTCTGTACCTATGGGAAATTTTACTGATACTTATTTAGTAGATAGGGGGTTCCGTCGAGCAAACAACGTATTTAGAATATAATACCAGGCATGCCTTTTAAGTTCTGTCGTTTCCATATTTCCCGGCAATTTTGAATTTGGAACTGTTCTATATTCGAATTTGTTTAAATTTCGAATCTCAAAACAATTGAAAGTTTTGGGATTAATGCTATTGTTTAGTCACAGCGTCGATTAGAATCTGTCAGGTTACGTACGAAAATGAATATTTCTAAGGAAAATGTTCGTGCAAAAATTTTCTACAACTTTAGAAGAGGCCTGTCACGGCTTCAGTGTTTTGAAGAGCTAACATCTGTGTTCAGTGATGAAGCCCCATGTCTGCGGACTGTCGAACGCTGGTATTTATAATTCCAGCGTAGACATACTAGTCTTAGTGACAAATCTCGCGAAGGACGGCCAAAATCCGCCTTCACTGAAGATAACATCATTGCTGTGAGACAACAAATTCTCTAAGATCGTCATGTGACGTATCGAGAGATAGAGGCTCTATTAGGCATCTCAGGGACAACCATTCAGAAAATCTTGCATGAAGCGCTTGGTGTAAGAAAGCTAGTTTGTCGTTGGATACCGCATCTGCTTTCCGACGATCACAAGGCGGCCCGCGTCAGATGGTGTAAGAAAACTCTGCAAAGGTTCAACCAAGGAGAGTCAAATCACGTCTACGACATCATCAGTGGTGACGAATCTTGGATCCTGATTCCAAACAACAATCTACAATCTGGGTCTTTCAAGACAAGCCAAAACCGACTAAAGTTGTTCGTTCTCGAAGCACTTCAAAGAAGGTGGTGGCCACGTTCATTGGAAAAACCGGCCATATTGCGACTATTGCACTTGAAGATCGTAGAACGGTTAATGGAGAGTGGTATACCACAGTTTGTTTACCACAAGTCATCGCCAACTTCGAAAATCTAACTCAAAGCGACGCATCATCCTGCACCACGACAACGCAATCTCACACAGCGCTCGTCAAACGATTGAGTATTTGAAGCAGGAAAAAGTAGAAATTCTTGGTCATCCTCCATACAGTCCTGACCTAAGCCCTAACGATTTATTTACATTTCCTAAAATTAAGAAAAGTCTTTGTGGTCAAAGGTTCCAGTCCGGTGAAATAGCAGTCGACGCTTTCAAGTCAGCCATTTGAACACCCCCACTTTAGAGTGGTATAAATGTTATAATAACTGGTTTGAGCGAATGGAAAAGTGTATTCAGCTACGTGGTGAATACTTTGAAAAACAATAAAAAGTACTATAGGGTTCTAGTTGTGTTTTTTTCTTCAAACGACAAAACTTAAAAGGCATCCCTCGTAGCTGTGTATGCGCAATTTTCATACATTGCAAATCGACTTTTACAAACAACTGAGGGAATGTAATCCAATCATAAATGCCTTAGTATCTAGCGGTGCTTACACTTATCTAATACTACTGCACTTATCACTGTAACCAGTTACTTATCTAATTAGGTAACACCTCAAAAAGTGCGTTTATATTTAGGTTTAAGTCTTGAGTTTATAGTAAGAATTACGTTAAGGCATGTTCTGCGTGGTGCAGTTCCACGATAAATTTGGGTTTGAATGCTCCTCAAATTGAAAGTCAGTTTTTAGTAAGGATAATTACATAGATATGACCAAAGCTCGCTAATTCGGGAGCTTGTTGAAGCAGTCGCTGTAGCCAAAAACGGCACTATCATCATGAAATGAAATAAATAAAATAGTTTTACCGTTATACATATAGTATACATAATAATATACTTAGTGTAGTTATAATATTTTAAAATCAGAATATGACACCCACCCGGGTGTAAATAATCACTAATTTAATTGCTCAGTGCTTTATCGCCATTTCCGCATGATAAAAGTATATGCCTAAAATGAAGTTATTATAATACATGGGTTCATGAATTAGTACTTATTAGGTCCTGCCTTGCTGCGTTATTATTACGCATCAATACCCCTGAATCTAGATTCTGGTCTACAAAGACAGGAGTTATGTGAATAAAGGAGTTCGTCAGGGTTACGTCCAAGACACGACAAGCCATCGCTGATTATGATGCTGTAGGATTGCAATGTGACTCGTGCCCCGATCATAAATGCATTACCAAGGCGGATGTGTCAATTTGAGCCGTGGCTTGTTTGCTTATTCGTGTCGCCGTGCTGTCTGTCCCAGGATCATTATCGAATAATTTAATAAGTTTTAAAGACATGAAGATAATTTGGAGGTTTTAGGAAAAAGTAACCTAAGTGTTTCGGAACAGTTTTTAGATTGCCTAAGCAACAAATTAATTGGCAGAAAATAGTAAACGAATCCACGAGTTCATGATTGTGACTATTGCACAGCTATTCCAATGGCGCTAGCCTGGTTTTACTTTCATACGTACTTCTGAACAATTGTTTACAATTAGCCAAATGTGTATGTGTGATGATGTAATCTATCAACTATGAATCACTTGAACATTATTGAGAGAGATACATTTTATGACGCTGGCTATTTAGTATGTGAATATTCCTTATGCAGTCATGATTTGAAATTAAATAAATCAATGGACAGGAGATTTAAGGCTATCATGGTTTTATTAGCTTCTATGTAGATGATTAACAAACTAATTATTTTCGGATTTGTTAATTTCAACAAAATACAAATTCCCGCAAATTTTCGCTGTTGCTAAACGTGTTTTAGATTAGGAATTCAATATTTCGAAATCATAAGTTCATTGACACAATATTTTTGGCGCTACATCCAAAAGTGGCACTTGATAAGAGTGACATGTAGCCAGTCAATGTAATGCTGCTTTATCGTATTAGCCGCGTACAAATTGTGTAGCAATTCAGCTTAACATAGGGTTCAATATCGTGTGACATGTGACATGATGTAAGAACTATGCATAGTGGTGATGTCATAATATAACGCGTCTATATCACAGGAGTATATGAAGTCTAGGTGCGTGCAACTTGCATTCTGATGGAACTGGCTCGATAAGTACTTAATGAAAGTATAATGACAGTCTGTTAGTATCGTAAAATCTAACTACTCTAATATGAACTTATGTTATTAAGACAGCGCGTACGTAAAATGATAATACTAAACGGTAAGTTTCAAAATAACTCGAGACCACTATTTTTCAATATAAAAATATATATAATTCAAAGGTGACTAACTGACATAGTGATCTATCAACGCACAGCCCAAACCACTGGACGGATCGTGCTGAAATTTGGCATGCAGGTAGATGTTATGACGTAGGCATCCGCTAAGAAAGGATTTTGATTAATTCTACCCCTAAGGGGATAAAATAGGGGATGAATAATCCCGAAATTTTTGTTAAGTTAATTTACACGCGGACGAAGTCGCGGCCACTGCTAGTTATGTATAAGTACGTAGCATACATACGTACGTACATAGCTTTCGTTTGGGACCGTATTTATCAATATCAAGTCTGAGAACGAATTTGAGTACGTGTTTGTCATGTATTTTTGTACTGGTATGAAATATCATGACTTGAGAGAGATGGATTTATTAATACAAGCCTTCTTTTCTATATACGAGACCTCATATACTGTTTGATTACTTTCCTTTCCTATTGTTGATGATGAGACAGTTGCTGATATTCCGAAAGGCTGCTGGATCATGTTACAGTATAGATAATAGATATTACTAAGACGAGAGTCTAAACAAGGTGAAACTAGATAGGCCATACTATATTTTTGTAGTAAATCCAAAAGTATCGTCTTCGAGAGAAAATTTAAATATTAAATGCCTAGGTATATCACTAAAACACCATTTGATCTTCAACTTTTCCCCAAAGTCGAAAATTTCAGATTTACTACAAAAACAATACATGCCCTTTCTCTTACACCGCGTGTAGTAATGCCAACATAACAATTGTAAATTTTCATGGGACAATGAGAAATTATGACGCTTGCATCCTCGTACAGCTCTACTGTATTTCCGTATCATGCAGTCCAATTTGCTGATGTGCTCGCTAATTACCACTATTGTTTGCCTGTAAATGTGGGAATTAACTATAGTATCTTTCATCTTTCGTACAAATAATAACGTTACGTACTCTGTGCGTACTGACGCATGTTATTGTACGATTATAAACGTTTTGATGTTAGTAGATTTGGAAATTACCAAATGGGACGAGCGTTTAGGTAGAGTACCTAAAGAGATTCTTAAAGTACCTTACCTACAGTAGCTGGCCCCGGAGGATTTCCAATCAGGGATTTAGAGTCCGTATTTTGCTATGTAGAACGTAAAATGTACTTGCTGTATTGAGATCAGTAGTCGGGAAACATTGTCATTTGTTTTAGTGGATTATGCACAATTATAGTCTGTTCATTCTAGGAAGACGCATTAATTATTGCAAACTGACCTATATGCCAGGGTCATAAGAGTGAATGAACTAAACTTGAAGGACGTAATTATGTGTTTTCGAAATAACCACAAAACTGTATACAGTTGTAAGAGGTATAAAGGCATCTGTCCTGAAAACGTTCCAAAGTCCAGTTAACAAATCTGATTGTTACCTTTATGATTGAAATCTGCATTGCTATTGCCACAGCGCCGCTCAATATTGTTTTCATTCACCGCAGCACCGAGTTAGTAGAACGGCACTGACATTTCGTAAGCCGCGGATTCGTTTAATACCAATTGCCAGTATTCGCTATAGACATCACATTGCAACGTGTCTTGGGTATCATTTAGAAGACCTTTCGTAGACCTTTCGACCTTGAGTAGGTTGGAAGTTGTCTTACACACCTGCTTCTAATTAAAGTTGATGACCAGCCATTGCAGTGAGGGACCCAAGCCTGCTAATTTCATGCTTTTACATTCCATTGGTTATCAATATTATCTTCGTACACAACATCGGTAGTCTGTTAGATCCTTGGACGACATGTCGGTCAGTGAACTGCCAACCGAGTGGTGATAGTTTTTTTAAAATTTGGTTGTTGGCTTTGCGATTGGGATACTCCCAAAACCGTCCAAACTAGCCACGGGAAACTGATAATACCTTGGCGCTATTTATTCAAAGTTGCAATTTATAATTATCTAAAATAAAAAGGCAGTGTAAATCATCCTCGATCCGCGCCTGTCTGTCTGTCCGCTTATTTCTTCTAAACTACGCAACGGATTTTGATGCGGTTTTCACTATCATTTAGAAGATTTCTACGAAGCCGGGGCAGGTGGGTAGTATTTCATATTATTGGTTATCTAACATTGTGCCTCTATTTACATTTCTACCAGATTTTTGGGGCCTTTTTCATTACATTACGTCCATTATGGGTACAAATGAAAGTACTTTCCTCAGTTGTTGACCTAGCCTTTATTATTTACAGGTAATTAGTTTGTAGGTAGGTATCCCCTTTGTAGCTTTTGGACACGTCATGCTATATTCATGATAATCATAATAAACTTTATATATAGCGGTTTGTATAACCGAAAACGTTTCTGAGGCCTCGCGATTAGATCTAAAACACAAGGGTAGATCAAAACAAGAGGAAAAATAATTCAAATCGTTTATTTTGTTTAGGCCTACGGGGGCACTTACAAATTGACAATTTTACATTTTTTTACAACCGCACGGAACGCCACCTCCACTGAGAAGATCCGGCAAGAAACTCAGCGGGCTTGTCTTTTTCATTTTGTTATATTTATCTTCTAATGAAAACCGTGTATCTAGTGAAAACATTAATTACGGAACACCTACTTAATTCCCACTTCCACGATGGCCACATCCGCGCACGCATGGCCGTCACGCCTTATAAGCTGGCGGATAACTTAATACCTGGTAATTACTAGGAACAGACGACGGAAAGTGGTCAAAACCCGGAATATGTTACTTGTAACCGTTCCAACTGTATATTGTAACAGCATGGCGATGTCGAGCGTGTAGCATCCGATGTCTGCGGACTGTTCTTGTGACGCAACAACGGCCATTTAACTGTGTATTTGAGGAGCATGTTTGTTTTACGATAAATCAACAAGACTACCTTGGTTCACGCCTTATACTTAATCTTTCAGAGGTATGCTATAAGAAATACCTATTAAGAATGTTTGTTGGGAGTTATTAAGCCAGATCTTTCGTAGGAGCGGGTTTTTAATTAATAAATTGGTTGGCACATCATTAAACTTCCTTTGAATTCTTCTTCTGATGCTATCTGTTTACGGTACGGTTGAAGATAATATTTTAGCCCTTTTTGACGTCCCGCCCCTGGGCACGGGCTTTCCCTCACTACGAGGGGGATTCAGGCCGTAATCCACCACGCTGGTCTAGTGCGGGTTGGCGGATTTCGCGTGTCTTTCGATAAATTGGTGAGATTTTCTAAGACATGCAGTTTTCCTCACGATGTTTTACTTCACCGTAAGCAAGTGATAATCATATAGAAATTATGATTCGCAAATAGATTTCGGAAAACCCAGAGGTGCGAGCCGGGGCTTGAACCCAGGATTTGGTGCCCGCAAGCCGCGTGCTTAACCAATCGGCTATCACTGCCACCACTGTTGAAGATAGTGGAAGTTAATATCGATTTAAAGTCATCATCAAGTGATCCCCATTTTGTTGGCAGTGATGTTCTCGAGGTAGCGCAGCTGCGTGGTGCGCACGCGCAGCCATGCCGCTGCCGAAGCGCTGCGTGGATCCGGTGCACGTGTCGCGCGGGACCGTGCCCGAGCGCCTCTCCGTGCCCTCCGAGCTAGAGGCCGTCACTAATGGCACACTCGCCAACACTGTCAGGTAATAAATATCGCCAGACGAATACACCAACTGTATGGTCCCAAACTAAGCAACGCTTGTACTATGGGTACCGTAGAATAGACTGGGGGTGACACCCAGACCAGGGATAATTACGAAAAGGCCATTTCCGAAATTTACCCTGACGGGAATCGAACCCGCAACCACCCGATGCAGTAAGCTGAGCGGCCTACGCTCGAACCACTGCGCCAAGCGGTCGTCAATAATTGTCTAGCACTTGTATTATCACTACATTGTATGAAACAAAGTCGCTTCCCGCTGTCTGCCTGTCCCTATGTATGCTTAGATCTTTAAAACTACGCAACGGATTTGATGCGGTTTTTTTTAGTAGATATAGAGATTGAAGAGGAAGGTTTATATGTTTAATACATGCACAATATAGTAGAGGAGCACTGATAAAAAATACCCGTGCGAAGCCGGGGCGGGTTAGTTATAAATAAGACCAAGACCACGCTGATAAAAGTAATTGACTACGAACAGTTTTGTGATTTCTAGTAACGCTCGTATTTTTTTTTCTAAACGTTTTTTAATGACAGCTAATAAAATTGGGCGATACAGAAATCTTTATTGTAATTACAAAACGTTTAATAAAAAATACAAACATAATTTGATTTTGTTATTTTTTATCTCAGTGTAGGAGGGACATCACAACTGTACAGCATAAAAATAAATTGTTGATAGAATTAATTGTTGATAGCAAGTATCCGAATATAAATATCATACTCATTCATACCCTAGCCAAGGTTCCCATACGCTGAGCTGATGACGTTAAACTTGGGTAGAGGCGTAGAATTGTGATTTGTGAATGTCCTTGGTACCATCTCCAACAACAGACATCTCCCACGTGGATAGAGGGATATCCTAGCAACATAGCTTCACACCACATTCACATACCATAATTATTTAATTTTATAACGGAACAACAAATTTCTAACAAATGCCGTTAAATATAAATGCCGTTTCTCGTTTACCTCAAAGCTCGGCTTGTTCCAATTAAAATAGGTACGTACTTGGCCGATATAGGTCACGTATTTTGCCTCAAAGACATACCTCCGCTTATGCATACTTCAACATCATAATTCATAATTTTATGTCTTCAGCAAATAATTGACCATCGCATTTCTATCACATTTTCAGTAATAGTAATTATTAAAATGCTTATGCAGTTACTGATTCGACTATCTATATCTATCTTCGCATTTCTTGAAGATAAGTTTTTGGCAATGTGAAAGATTCAGACTCTGGAACTGAAATGTATTTATTCAAACTGTCTGAATTTCAGACATTTTGAATAAATAAATTTACCATTGGACTTAAGGTGAAGGCGCTGTCTAGAACGCGAAATTCAAAATTTTCGAGTATTTTTATACTTTATCCAAAATCTGAAAACATTTAAGACAACATTTTGTGATTTGCGGCAAACACAGTATGCAGTGCGTTTATTAATACATTTATTTTACTCTAAATATTATCACGGTGGATATGATACTAGTAACTCACGAAATATACAGAAATTGCCATCAGATTATCTGGATAGCTCACGTTCTTGAAATGTTTTAGAGTAAGTTGGATCTATTAATAAATGCACTGCACACGGTCTTTGTCGCGAATTACAAAATGTGCCTTTTACTATTGTCAGATTTTGAAAAATTTCTAATAAACCTCAAAAAAATTGAACTACGCGGGCTAGATGGGCGCTCTAGCCTTAAGATCTTCCCTACTGTACAGATATGCTAAGGGGGCGTCCATTAATTGCGTAAGGTGTTCTACGGGGGAGGGGATCACGCTAAATCTTTCCAAATCTCACTTAGGGGGGAGCGGGGGTCTTGGCAAATATCACGTAATTATTTTTATAGCAGAAAACGGTGTAAAAATGCGTTACAAATTATTTATAGAATAAAATATGGCCAAATCTGAGACATTAGTGTTTGTTGTGTTCGTCCGAACCCCGCTGAGCAGCGAATTAGTGGGAAGTTGCAAGGATGGCCTTTAGGGTAAACCGCTTTCCTATTTTTTTTTCTCAATAATCCAACACGTTTACAACCAAAACATAAATTTTGAATAATCTCGCATGAGATTAGATTATCTTACGATATCTCACCAAGGGGGGAGGGGGATCGAAATAGTCTCAAAAATGCCACTATGTAATGTCGTCGTCTACAGGCAGCTGTCATCGCTGTCCAAACATGCGGAGGACATGTTTGGCGAGCTGACCCGCGAGGCGACGAACCTCGCCGAGCGCACCAACGTCCTGCAGGCGAGGATAGACAAGCTCGCTGTCAAGGTCACGCAGCTGGACTCCGGCGTTGAGGAAGGTATATTGTCTATTAATTTTCTTTATAACCAATCTCCTATTGCATCTTGACCCGTTGGATGTAATGGGAAAACAATGCTTATGATCAAAAATTATTTATAAGACTGGGAAACCTATATTATATGCATAGCCACAAAATAGTGTGTGCAAGTGGGATCGCAGTCATTTTTAATTTATACTCAACCTTTTTTTAACCCTAATGCAAACTCAATAGTCGAATAATGCTGATAATCAAATAATAGAAACGCAAAATGTACATCTGGTATCTGTTAAAGTACTTTTAACAAGAGACTGTTCATCTGACAATATTTAATAAACAAAATGCCTCAATTCATTACAGGCAGAATAGCTACATTTTGCGTGCTAGCAGACATTTTAATAAACATTGTTCCCAGCATGATATTGACCCTTTTGTCACTAGTGTGTCCTCAGCTAGAAGGTGCTTAAGCCGTAATTTCTTTATTTAACTAGGGTTGACTTATAATGAATTATAAGACAGTAGTGTAATACTAGGTTAGCTACATAAGTATGAATAATGGCTTGTGGCTCACCCGGATCTGTACTCCTCACAATCCTAATATTGTAATTAGTTTCCCTATCGCTATTGTTTATTCCTGTTTATTCTACTTAGCTGTTAGTCTTCCATGTACCAAATTAAATATACAGGTTGAAACAGGTAGGGTATACTTTCTTTTTCAAAACTTAACTTTGTAATTCCAAAACTATCAAGCTTTATAGGAAAAGAAAAGGTGAAAAACAAAAGGTGTTACAGGGATACAGCTGTTGACAGATTTCATAAGTCTACAAAACCTTCAGTACTTCAACTTGTAGGAGTACAAAGCCTATAGTTTTAGATTTACAAAGTTAAGTTGCAAAAAAGAGTATACCCTTTATGTTTCACCTAGTATAGATAAAACATGTTGTTTCCGCAGTATCGCTCCAAGACATACAGATGCGGAAGGCGTTCCGCTCGGCCCGCACGTTCCAGCAGCAGCTGTTCTCGCGCAACTCGATGCCGTCCGCGATGCTGTCGACGTACGCGCGCTGCGACCGCCCGCCGCCCCTCGAGATGCTCAACGAGTTCCGCGACGACGGCCGCGACGCGAGGAAGTTCTACACGGACCCGGACTACTTCTTCGAACTATGGCGGCGGGAGATGCTGCAGGACACGGAGCGCATCCAGCACGATAGGGGGAAGAAGGTTGGTTTGAAATGGAACATATAACAGACCGGTTAACATGTTGTTAAATTAAATTT
The DNA here is from genome assembly GCA_918843915.1 of Notodonta ziczac. Classification (NCBI taxonomy): domain Eukaryota; kingdom Metazoa; phylum Arthropoda; class Insecta; order Lepidoptera; family Notodontidae; genus Notodonta; species Notodonta ziczac. The sequence goes on from OU974053.1 coordinate 2,602,031, forward strand.
TGATTTGTGTGGCCCCAGGCACATGCCTCTTGCGTTTGTGCCGTAATTCATCACTTCGTCACATTGAAAAGATTTGTCTACTTTCGAGTTTTCGAATATATTCAAAAGTTTTAATTCGTAGTAGCGTGTGATTGTCATACAATCTAATCAACATAAGCAGGTACAAGCGTCAGTGTCAAACTCAGCGGGCTTGTCTTTTTGTACTTGTTTTTAAATCTCCTGTAACTCACAGGTACAAAGAACAGGTATTTTGGTGATATATGATAGCTCCAGTGCGTTGCCTGATAGGCATTCAGTACGTAGGACTAGCATTTACAGCAAGTTATACGAATAGTTTATAGCAATTTACAATTATGAGTAATTCGACGACCGCTTGGCGCAGTGGTTCGAGCGTAGGCCGCTCGGCTCACTGCACATGGTGGTTGCGGGTTCGATTCCCGCCGGGGCAAATTTCGGAAATGGCCTTCTCCTAATTTACCCAGGTCTGGGTGTCACTGGGATCGCCCCCAGTCCATTGTACGGTACCCATATTCAAATTCAAAGCGTTTATTTTGTTTAGGCCTACGGGGGCTCTTACAAATTGACAATTTTACATTCTTTTTTCTTCTTTCATAGTATAAGCTTTGCTTAGTTTGGGCCCGTGCAGTTGGTGTGTCAGTCTGGCAATATTTATTAATTAAATAAAATAACCTTCGAGTATTATCATGTACTTAAACACATAGAGACTAGGGTAGTCTTGGCAAGGCTTGGCGTGACTTGGCGTGACTTGGCGCGACTTGGCGTGACTCGGCGCGACTTGGCGCGACTTGGCGCGTCCTTTGTTTGAGTGCCAATGTTGATTGCGTGGTGGTACGCAGGTGCGGGCGCCCCGCGGCGGCGCGGCGCGGCGCGTGCGGCAGCCGCACTCCACGCGCGAGCGGCTCAAGGAGGCCGCCGTCACGCGCGGCGAGCACATCATGGCGCCCAGCCAGCTGCGGCACTACAACATCGACCAGTACAAGCCCGACCCCGTCTACCAGTGTGAGTATCACCGTCCATATCATACTATATATATTATATATTTATATATATATATAATATTATAAAGAGGAAAACTTTGTTTGTTTGATTGTAATGAATAGGCTCCGAAACTACTGAACCGATTTGAAAAATTATTTCACTGTTGGGAAGCTACACTATCCCCGGGTGACATAGGCTTTAATATATTTTCAAAAAAGTTAGGGATCCTTACTGAAACTCGAATAATGTAACCGCAATGTACCCGTGCGGAGCCGGGGCGGGCCGCTAGTCAGCGATAATCGAGATATCGATTACTGAATCAACGATACAAAATTTTCGTTCGTTCAGACGATATACGACGGCAAAATATGCTGCCGATGTATTAGTAGCTTTGTACCTGAAGTTCGGAGTGCGCCGGCATGACCTTTTCGTAATTTGCCCTGGTCTGGGTGTCAATGGGAACGCCTAAGTCCATTCTACGGTACCCATACTACAGGCGTTGCTTAGTTTTAGACCATACGGTTTAGTGTGCCAGTCTGGCGATATTTAATTATTTAATGTCGTCGTTTGCATGAAGAGTTGAAGTTATGATTCCTTCATTAATATTTTTGACAGCCACTTTTTATAAGAACCATACTAAATATTACACAATACAAATTATTATGCTTTATGTTTTTTCATGTAACTATAGAATCGATTTATTATTCTAGGTCCGTACCCCGAATTGACTTCATGCATATCATTAACAGAGCAGTGATAGCCGATTGGTTAAGCACGCGTCTTGCGGGCTACCAGGTCTTGGGTTCAAACCCCGGCTCGAACCTCTGGATTTTTCGAAATCTATGTGCGAATTATAATTTCTATATGATTATCACTTGCTTACGGTGAAGGAAAACATCGTGATGAAACCTGCATGTCTTAGAAGATTTAACTAATTTTCGAAAGATATGTGAAATCCGCCAACCCGCACTGGGCCAGCGTGGTGGATTATGGCCTGAATCACCCTCGTGTTGAGGGGAGGCCCGTGCCCAGGAGTGGGACGTCAAAAGGGCTAAAATTATTATTTATATTATTATATCATTAACAGCCTACATTCATCCACTGCTGAACATAGTCCTCTTATCGCCTGTTATCATTTTGTGATTTTCTTATAATTTGGTGTATTTTCAGCGACAACCGTCACAGATGGCGGGTACAGGGTGGCGCAGAATAGGCCGCCGTCGACGCAGGCCGCGAGACCCAATTCCATAGAGATAGAGAACCAGCAGAACAGACAAACCAGGATAACTGGGAACGGACATGGTACATATTTCTTTACGTATCTCCTCTTTTCAGGACAATCTTACATAAGTCTCATGATTTTCAAGCTACGTAATTTTTTTTTTAGGCTTGCGTATACTTATATTTATTACTGTAGTGGAGTTTTTACTTGGAAAAGTTGTGTTGCTTCCTAATCCTATATAAATTAACTTATTTTTTGTGTAGTCGACGGTAGAATGATTATGGAATTCAAGAACATATATTTTTTTATCACATGCGTATAGAAATATGTAAAATACAAGGTGTAAAAACTAAACGCCATTAGGCTCTTTATGCCGCGATAAAGCGCCAGCGGCAACACGGCACAGGTAACTGGCAACTAGGACTAATGATGTGGATTAAAATTAATATGTAAACGTGATTGGATGAAGTGATGGCGGAGGAGAGTCCGTACGGGTCGGTGTCGGAGGCGATCTACGGCGGCAGCATGGGCGGCACCCCGCGCCGCGCGCGCCCCTCCGTGCCGCCCCCCGCGCCGCCCGCGCCCCTCGCGCACCCCGCGCACCCCGCGCACCCCGCCCACCCCGCGCCGCCCGCCCCCGCGCCCGCGCCGCCCCCCGCGCCGCCGCACGCCCACTCGCCGCCGCCCGTGCACACGCCCACCAGGTACGTCTACACACTACAAGAATCGATGTGTAGTTGTATTCCCGTTGGCCCCTCCAGCTAAGCTAATGCTTGTGTTAGGAGTGGGCTCACGTCAATAGTTTAATGGCCAGAATAGGGATCGAACCCGAAACGTCTCAGCTACGAGGGCGACCCCTCTAACCACTAGGCTATTGACGCCTTCAATATAATAATGTAAATAAAAATAAATTATACATTTGTGATTTATTCTGTTCTATTATATCAAAACAATTGGTGGTGAAATTATTCGCTGGCCGTGTTATACGTCTCGATATTTGTTACTACCTCGACCTAAGCCTTTGTCGAGTTTATATCCATCTGCTGTCGGGGCAGGTCGTCGCTGCCGCCGCCCCCGCCGCCGCCCGAGGGCCCCGGCTCGCCGCCGATGATGAACGGCGCGTCGCCGCCGCACCGCACCGCGCTCGATGCACACCTCGACCACATGCACGCCGTCATAGGTACGTAAATTATAAAGGTATCCAGCGTAACTCCACCAGGTGACCGGTAATTATCATCACTAGAGGTTTAAGCGGATATAAAACTTAGTAAATAACTGATTGTTCAGGCATGATGTCATCAGAGGACGGCGACAGCGGGGCGGGCTTGGTGCCGGCGCCCCCGGCGGCGCCGCTGCCGCCCGCGGCGCCGCCCTCCCCGCCGCCCCCGCCGCCCGCCGAGGACAGGCCCCGCCCGCCCTCGCCCGGCGCCCTGCTGCGCGGCGCGTCCGCGCTCAAGCCGCCGCGCCCCGTCGCCGACCCGCAGCCCGACCCGCGCTCCGATCTACTCAAGGCCATCAGGGGAGGTCAGTTCCTGCGAACAGGATTTTACCCCGAATTTGAAAGCATAATGTACGCATCGAAACTCACTCGATGATCCTCCTTTCCAGGCATAACGCTCCGTCCGACGAAGAAGCCGTCCGACGACACCGCAGGGCGATACGACACGCTCCGCGGCGCGCCCCCCTTCCTCGACGTGGCGTCCATCCTGGCGCGGCGGGTCGCCGTCGAGTTCAGCGAGTCGGAGTCCGACGGCGAGTCCGACTCGTACGACTCGGACCAGTGGACCGAGCCCCGCGCGTGACGCCGCGCCTCGCCCCGCGCCGCGGCCGCGCCCCGCGCGCGCCCCCCCGAGCCCGCGCCGCCCGCCCGCCCCGCGCCGCCCGCCCGCCCCGCGCCCGCCGACCCCGCGCCGCCCGCCCGCGCCGCGCCCGCCCCCGGCGAGCCCGTGGCCATCACCATCAAGCCGGAGCAGCCGGCGGCCGAGCCGGGCGCGGCGCGCGCCGACCGCGCCGACGAGCGGCGCTACGTGCGCAACTCGTCCTTCCTGAGCCGCGACATAGAAGCGCAGAAGGCGCGCGCGGCCGGCGTTTCCGAGTCCCCGTCAAACCGCGACTCCGCCCCGAGCTCTGCGAAGTCGGCGACGCCCCCGAGAACGGAGACGTCGCCGCTCTCCAAGCCTGCGGGCCGAATCGCCGCTCCACCGCTGGAGGCGGTCGCGCCGCCGCCCCCGCCGGCCGAGAACGAGACCCCGATCTCTCCTCCGGCGATCGAGACGATCTCGCCGCCCCCCGCTGTCAATTTAAAATCCGCGTCGACGCGGCAGAGGAGCGGGGAGAACTCTGGCGCTCCGCGGGTCCCCCGCCGCGAGATGTCAGTCTCTCGCGAAGTTTCGCGCGAGATTCCCGCTAGAGTTGAAAAAATTGCTCTGGTCGCGACCGAGGTCGACGTGTCGACCGGCAAGAGTCAATGCGCGGTCGAACCGGCCAGAATCGAGGTCGAAAAAAAAGACGAAGCCGCGAAGCCCGAGGAGTCGAACGGCGTCGGTGACAAAATTAAAAAGTTCGAGAAGGTCGCCGAGGACGCGGGCCGGCCCGCGCGGCCCGGCTCGGTGCGCGGCCGCGCGCGCGCCGAGCGGCTCGGCTCCGACACCAGCGGCGAGGACCTGCCGCCGCCCGCCACGCCCTTCAAGGACAACGTCCACTTCGAGCTCGACCCGCCGGCGCCCGCCGAGCGGCCCCCCACCGTCCTCGAGCGGCAGCAGAGTTTGACCAGAAACGCGTCGGCCGCGATCGCGGGGAGGTGGCAGCGGGTGGACGGCGACTCCGCCGACGGACCCAAGCCGAGACCCGAACCGCAGAAGATTATAAAACCCGAGTTCAAGCCGATGCCGTCGCCGCTGGACGTCACCATCCGATCACCGAGCCTCGGCGCGAAGATCGCCGACCAGTTCCCGTCTCACGGCACGGCTTTCCGCAACGTCGCTTCCCCGGACCCGGCTCGCGCCCGCGAGGTTCACAAGTCGAATGACGATGTAAATACTCAAAATAATTTAAAGGCTTGCAAAATCAAATGCAAGGAAAAATATTCGGTGAGCAAGGGCTCCAGCTATTTCACGAGGGGCTCCGAGGAGATATGGCTCGTGAAGAAGAAGGACATCGAGGAGATCGAGGAGAGGGTGCTCGACTCGTTCAGACGGGCCGGCGGTAACGTGTGCGTGCGGAGCGAGTCGATGCGGCCCTCGTCCGAGGGCGGGCAGGGCGTGTCGTTCTCGCACGCCACGATGGGGCGCAGCAAGCGGCAGATGTACGCGCGCAGCGAGTCCCTGGACCCGCAGTGGGCGGGCGCGCGCGCGCAGACTCTGAAGCGGCAGTCGTCCGTGGCCTGCACGTGCGGACACGACAAGAAGACGCGCGCCAAGAGCGCCGGCGCCGACACCGCGCCCCGCGCCCGCTCCCGCTCCCACGGCGACGACAACAACCAAGGTCACGTCCTAGATAAATACGAAACACTTGTGTAACATACACATCGCATCATTTCACTATCTGAGCTATTGTACCATGCGTGATTATTGTGATATTTGGCATTGTGGAATGGTTCACGTTGACCTTTAGGGATATCTCATTGAATTGAAATTAATTGTACTTGCATTATAACGAGCATCTTTTAAACGCCTACTCATGAGGTGCCTGTAGGTTCCAGTCAGTATAGCGAGTGAAGTTACGGTGCATTGGATGTAATAATACTTTTATTTACCGACGATCAATGTGTATCAAAGCGATATTGATATTTGTATTTGAAGAAACGCATATTGGCTAGTTCTAAGCGCGAGTTGAGACGGTTGAAAATAAGATTTAATTATATAAAACCAAAAAATATATACGCGATAATGACATCTGTAGTCAAGAGAATGGTTAGACTATAGTATTAAAAGTTAATGATATCTTCTCTTACCTCTAACAATCTATGACTGTAGTTTTGTTATGTTGACTATGTTAAACTACCATTGAGTCAAAATTTAATCTCATGCACTGATATAGGCCCACCTAAGCACAAAATGATTGCATGGTGCTTCGCTTATTTATATTAAAATATCGATTTCACTTCATTTCATACAACTGTTTCCAACAAACGGTTGTGACATTAATTTTGAGATTCTTGATGTTATGCATTATATTTATTTGAAGTAAATGCTTTAATAAAACAGGAAATACGAAGTAGCTAGTCGAACTTATGAATTCGAAATTTATAATGTGCATAAATTATGATTTTAGTTAGTTAATGTTCGGTCTTGTATTCAAATACGACACGTATTATAATATTACTTATGAACAATTATTTCCTTTTCATTGGGCATGTTTATTAGGTGAGGATAAAAATATATTTAGAAGCCTATACCTTACCTATAAGATTGCAATTATCTAAACTAAATTATGAATACGGTTTTTGTAATTTCATAATATTATAATAATGTGACCTGCGTATGTAGTGCCAATTATAACGATTGTATATTTTCAAAAAATAAGCTACTAAGTACCATTTTATTGTACTACACTTTTATATTTACCATATAGTTGAAAAGTACTAGGATTTGTTTCATTCATGGTTATGACCAAGAAAGGAATCTCAAGGTTTTCTTTCTATTCTCTCTCTATACAATGTATTCTGTGTGAGCTTGTTCGTTTGTATTCCCGCAAAATATACATTCCGAAATAAGGTGGTCACGTGGGGACAGTGGACAACAAAGCGGTTGCTCACCTGGCCCCACGCGACTGTGTTTTATATACTTTAAAATGTAAAAACGAGCAACGAATGTGTACCAAATTGTCTAAATATGTAGTGTTGTTAGTTAGGAATAAGTTTACAAATTCGTTTTATGTATGTACCTTGTTTACTTTTTTATTTTTATATACTTAAGTAGTAGTGAAGTTGAACATTTTTTCCCTATTGTTTATTCAAATGATAATGTTCATTGGCAAACACCATGCTAAATTAACATGTAATTAATTATTTTTACCTGATAACTTTACTAGGACTGCGTAAGACATTAAGCCCGCCATTTTGTAAATAACGAGTCTTTATCGCTTATTGATTATTCAATGATATGAATTCAAATAATGTATCTTGTATAATCCCGAAATTATTTATACTAAACTATCTATATACGGAGTCATGAACTTGTCTACTTCAGTTGCGTTATATTCGTAATGTGCAGCATTTTAGAATAGTTGTGTAATGTACGTAACGGTCACGAGTAAGTAGTAACAAATGTAATTATAGCGCTAAGGAAATAAATAAAGCATGTTTTATATTATGTAGATTACGTGAAAGCCTCTTTATTTTGCCGTAAAATGGCAATTGCTAATTATTTATTTGCATTTTTTTAAATGTTTATAATTTAAATATAAAAAATCTGAAGCAAATTGTTGTAATCGCTGAATAGTCCATTAAAACAAGATATGTGACATTAATTACGACGTGATTAGTATGTGACGATAAGTTCTTAATTATATTAGGAAGGGTGTACACCAAACGAGCTAATGCTCATTATGTTCCCACTATGAAATTACCTTTGTAAATAGAGAGCATTACTTAGTTGTTCTGTCTTTGTTTGCAGATATAATATAATCAGAAGCAAAGAGATGTAAAGAACTCCTCGCTCCTGTTCCAGCTCTAGCTCTGTTCTTTGGTCAAAACCAACCTTGTGAGTGTCTCAGTACATGCTTTTATTACTATGAATAGCAGCATCAATCAAGGTAAAATATTACGTCGCAACTAATGCACTAATCGAGCTAAAGTGCTTCTAACCTGGACTGTAATGTCATGTGTAATAAGAAGTATATTTTATAAATTGTTTATTTGCTAATACAATAAGATAAAAAAAATATTTGGCGTTGTTTTATTTCGTGCTTATCCCGTACTAATACTTAGAAGCAAACCAACTATACGTATAGGTAGGGGAAGAATACGTTGCTGCGAGGGAAGAATACTTTCTTGAGTGTAATTCGGGTTCCTTGAGTGTATGTTACCCGGAACATAATAAAAAACCTATAGACACCTCATTCATCAAAATCGGATGGGGGGGGTTAGCGCTGTGGTTAAACCTTAGACCATTTATGGTTAAACATAACAATTATACATAGACATACATACATGCTTAAAACATAATCCTTCCTTTTGGCTTTGTCGTAATCAGGAAAAAATAACAGCTGTTGCTTTGATCAAAAAATATTTTTGAACAGCAACACTGTTGGTTGTTACATTGCAGCATAGATATATTCTCTTTGGTCGTGGTTATGGTTATATTGTATTCTCTTTGGTTCTCTTATCTCTTTGGTTTGGTGTCCATTTATTCAAGCTTTGACGAGAATCTGTTTCGTGAATTTTAAGTTTTTGTGCTACGATAAAATAATGCTAGGATTTTAGTACGCTTAATAGACTTCCTAAATCGTGTATATAATATTAAAATAGTTCTCATAAGCTTTTGAGTGCAGATATTAATGTAAAATTTAAAAAGTGTATCGCATCGTTATCGTACTTTCATTTTCACATCGTTACAAAATATTGCAAAATGACTTCAGCACTTTATTTGGAGCACTATCTGGATAGTCTACAACATTTACCGATAGAGTTGCAGAGGAACTTCAAATTAATGCGAGATTTAGACGATCGCGCGCACGGACTTATGAGGACAATTGACTCCATGGCCGATGATTTGCTGCCTAATATTCCTAAAATGGACGAGGAAACGAAGAAAGAAAAGGTGAACACCATACAGGGTCTCTTCAACAAGGCCAAGGAGTACGGGGATGACAAAGTGCAGCTCGCCATCCAAACTTACGAGTTGGTGGACAAGCATATACGTCGCCTTGACTCTGACCTCGCGCGGTTCGAGTCCGAGATACAGGAGAAAGTAATGAGCGCACGTGCCGCGCAGCAGGCCGCCGCCGACCAGGAATCAAACACCACCACTGTCAAGAAAGGTAGGAAAAAGCACAAAGGGAGTGAAAAGACCACAGCTGCGACTGGTAAGAAGAAGCGCGCTGGCGCGTCCAGCGAGGAGGACGCCGTCGCGTCTGGGAGGTCGGCCGCCAAGAAAAAGGCTCAACGTAAAGGTGCAACGGCCACTGTCAATGCTGCCAAAGAACAGGAGGAGAATGGCGATCTCGACTCTGTTGCGGGTATGGCTCATCCGAGCGATGTTCTCGACATGCCCGTCGATCCGAATGAACCCACATACTGCCTCTGCCACCAAGTTTCATATGGCGAAATGATTGGCTGTGATAACCCTGACTGCCCAATTGAATGGTTCCACTTTGCCTGCGTAGATCTGAAGATTAAGCCTAAAGGCAAATGGTACTGCCCTAAGTGTACTCAGGATCGGAAGAAGAAATGATCCACAGTTAAGCCTCCGGCGAAGCCCGCCGATAAGACTGTGACTGTAAAGAAAGAAGTGAAGTGAATACTTATTACCTACAAGCTAGATTCTATATTTAGGTACATCAAATGTGATTATATTCTAAACGGCTATGTCATGAAGATATAAGAAGAAACCTCATTTTAGATAGTATGTAAAGTATTGCTTATTTAAATTATAGGTAATTTCATATTCTTTAAAATCTTATAATATATATAGGTATCCATTACTCCTTATCTGTAAATTAGACCATGTTTTAAATCACAATGTTATGTATAAATTATAAATTAATGTCCCAATATGAATCTTCCAAGTATAAAAATAAACAAGTAATACAAATATATTCAAGCACAAAAATAATAGTGTTCATAAAAAAAACTGTTATTATAATATGTAGCTATTCTAATTTTATACATTATTTAGTGAATTATAAAGTAATATATAAAAAGCTAGATACTTACATTAATGATAGCGGCTTTTAGTATAAGGATAATCTTATGAGTAATTGTAACACGCCTTAACTAGCATTTAATTTGTGGTGTTATGAGACAGTCATGGTGTTGGAAATGGGATGTGTGAATTATGTTAGGTAAATTAAAATCATTGAACAGATTTACATGAGACTTCCATTTTAATTATGTTTATACCGGGTGTAAGGGGCATTGTAACAAAAACCAATACCAAGGATTCACCTCATCATTCTGATCCGTCTATATTTTCATATACATGCAAAAAATATCAGCATTTTTAAATAGATTTTAACATGAAATAATGACATGAAATACATGCTCAAACGTATTGAGTCTTAATTAACATTGCAGTTTGTGTCTATAATAGTAATTATTGATTTATTTATATAAAATCACTTGAGATATTATTGTATAATGATTTCATATTAAAATCACATTTAACATGCTGAATAATTTGAGCATTCATGTAAATATCTATGGAAAATTCCAACTCTGGGGGGTCCAGAATCATGACTTGAATCCATGGTATCAGTTTTTGCTATGTTGCCCCTTATATCCTGTAATGATTACAAAACATAGCGGCTTTTATTATAATAAAAGAGTTAATGACAATGAAATAAGTAAAGTCTGTTTTGATAGTTCTATATATATCTCTTTTCACGTAGGTAGCTAGCATTTATCTGTCTATTACTAAGGCCTATATTATATAATCTATCTCAAGTCTGAGAGTGATCTTGGAAATGTCAATGTGATATAATTCCAGTACAAAATGACATGTCCAAAGCATACTCACATTGGCTCTCAGATTTGAGATCAATTTATTAATAGGGTTCTTATCTATCCCCATTCTTGATAAGATAATGCAAGAAGCAAGAAATTGCATTCACCTCTCCAATAGCTAATCTAGATATTTATAAGGGTAACAGATTGATAAGACAAACTTTTTAAAATTAGAAAGTAGAAATACAAGTGTTCATCTGGAAAATATGAAAGTACTAAATAACAATATGCATTTCTTGCTTTCAATTGATATCCAATTTGAGTGCCACCAGTAGCAAAGGTAACTTTTAATATAGATAAGTGTGTGGTGGGATTTTTATTTCATGTTAAAATATGTTCTGAAGGTGCCTTGCCTAGCATGAAAAAATGCAGATGTTAATACCTCCTTGTTTTTGAAAAGTGTTTAGTTTAAATAGTCCACTAAGTATTATACATTCTATACATATATAAAATCTGGGATACACACACCTCTAGCTTGCATAATGGCATTGCATACTGACATGGACTATTATTTAAATGCATGTGTATGCTGGCTTTAATGTTTTGTAACTATTATGTATGTGTTCTATGTGTGTGTAAGAGAATTATGTATTATGAATTGTTAATGTTGCTATCTAAATTATTATTGGAGACATTCATTGGATAAAGGTGATATTATATGGTTACTAAAACATTAGTCAGGGGTAGCTACACTTAGTAACGATAATAATCGATATATGGTGATATTCGTATTGTCAAATCCTACTCTAAATTCCATCTTTTTGCCGGCGTACATCGTCTGCGAACGATAATGTTGTATTGTTCATTCAATAATCGATACGACGGCAAAAATGATGGAATTTAGAGTAGAATTCAACAATACGAATGTCACGATATATCGATTATCGTTGCTAAGAGTAGCACACCAGGCTCTAAACAGTATTTGTACTAATATAAATGAATTAATTAAATTAAAGTGGGTAGGATATTTTTATTCTTATTTATATTTTACATCAGCCCCTTAACAATTATTTTTGATAGGTATGTATCATATCACCTTTATCAAGTCATGGCTTAAGTCGTGTATTGTATGATAAGTATATCTGCCTGGGTGGGTACTAGTCGCAATAATACCAATACTTGTATGACATTAATAAGTACCTGATACTGACATTTATCAGACGGTCAGGTTTTTACTTAAGAGTGGACAATTACATTAAGAAGCTTTAGGTACATAATAAACACATTACCCTCATTGCGTCGCTCAGTCGGGTACAAAAGTTCCACGTGAGATATTGCCCTACCTCGCATGTGACTTTTCATTTCGACCTTTTGACTGTCGCCCGGCATCGCTGCAGAAGTCGAGAGACATAAAGACAAAGCTTTTTATACTTATCGGTTATAACATTGATATGTTAGAATATAATACCAGAGAGACAAAAGCAATACTTACATAGTTAACATTATAGGCAGTCTGTTTTATTTTAAGATTACTTACTGAATACTTAGGACATATTGGTATTTGGATACTACTCGAAGATGTATGTAATTAGCAATAAATAATTTTTTTATCATAAAATACACCAAATATTATCATTAGTGTACTATTGGTAAATTTTATAATGTTATGAAATTATATTCCACAATATTTTATAAGTATTAATTAATGATATTATTGATAGTTCAAGACGCGCACCACTATTTGTCTTAAACAACCCTTATTAATAAAACATTAGCGGTCGAATAGTTACACACCGAACTATCTATGTCTGTCAGTTATATGTGTGTATCAGTTATATGACATTCGAAAGAAGAAGACAAAGTATGGTGTAATGTATTTATGTGTATTTCCATGCAATTCATAGCATATCATCCAACGGAAACCAGAGCTCTATCCACCGTACAATCGTCCCAAAAACCGCACAATAGTATTATTCTTCTCTAAACACTTGTCGTTGGCAAAATCATCGATAAATGATGGAAGCCATAAACTAAAAAAAAAGTACGGTGTAACTACACAACCGCTAAACCACGTTTATTAATAAGGGGGATACAGTGCGTGTGTGTATCGATATGACATAATGACAATGACATTTCCAAGACCGTTCTCAGACTTGAGATAGATTTGTTAATACCGCCCTTAGAATATTACATTATAACTCCCTTTACCCCACGGCGTCCCTTCGGTAAAATATAACTCCCTTTACCCCACGGCGTCCCTTCGGTAAAATATAACTCCCTTTACCCCGCGGCGTCCCTTCGGTAAAATATAACTCCCTTTACCCCGCGCCGTCCCTTCGGTAAAAATATAACTCCCTTTACCCCGCGGCGTCCCTTCGGTAAAATATAACTCCCTTTACCCCGCGGCGTCCCTTCGGTAAAAATATAACTCCCTTTACCCCGCGGCGTCCCTTCGGTAAAAATATAACTCCTTTTACCCCTCGGCGTCCCTTCGGTAAAAATATAACTCCCTTTACCCCGCGGCGTCCCTACGGTAAAAAAAGTGGTGTGCGTCTTCGTGGATTGAACTATCTATACCTACCTACATAAACAAGAGTGGAAAATTATACATTTACATTAAGCTGACAGTTGCGTTGTTGTTGTTGACGGTCACGGACGTATACTATTTATTGATATTATGAAATTCATACATCTGCGTTTTGCGCTTCCGCGTAAACGCAGCGAGTGTCGTTTACACCTGGGCCCTTACCACGTTAGCTACTTAAAACGCAAAGGAAAAGCGTTTGAAAGCTAATTCGGGTTTGAACGCTCGCATTTGAAAGCTAATGCGAGTTTGAACGCTCGCGTTTGCTTTTCTATTGCGTTTTAATTAACTAACGTGGTAAGGGCCCTGATACAAAGCGCAACAGTTGACTTCCAGCCTTACCCTGGGGTGCGCTAGAATCGGTAGCTTACAGCCTTTTCTTGCCATAAACCATTTCAATTCGAACAGTATGTACTTACCTATAAAGCGAAAATAATGTTGATCCTTCTTCCTTCACATCAACTTGAATATAATTCTTTTGAATCTATTTGATAGATAGCTATAAAGTATTTTTTTATGAATTATCATTATTATTAATTTACGTTAGTCTATAAAAATATAATATTTTTAATATTACTAAGTGAGTACATAATATTTGATTATTTGATATCCACGTGTGTAAAAGGAATTATAGTTTTGTTATCGCCACTTTATTATGTTTAATAATAAATTACCTGTGAATAATACCAGTTTTTTTAATTATCCTTAGAGATAATGGCATTTATTATTTACGACGAATTGTCTACTGCAGAATGGTTTATTTAAGAAATTGGGTTCTTCGGAAACTGACGCAACGGTCTTGGTCAGGGGGTCATATTGAGGACCTTGAAATTATAATTGCCCTATAAGACCCATGCAGTTTCGATTCGAAGGTAATGTTCCAAACTTTTAATTACAAACAACGCGGTGGGGTTTAAGTAAATATACCTAACATTTTCCTCACAACCAATGTATCACATTATTTATATGCTATTGTAAGTAATTAGGGGCATTTCCAGCAAAAAGGGCAAAAGCGGGGAGCGCTTTAAACCCGTAGCGTGAGCGCAAAAGCTTCTATATTGCGTCAGAAAATGATCGGAAAATGAAGGCGTTTGCATCAGCGCGCTGAGAACTGGTACTTACTGGTTCCTTAAACAATTTTTCAAATGTTAACTTGATTTTTAATGACATGACATTACACATGGGTTGGCCAGAGAAATTAAAATTGGTACCTAAATCGTCCGTTTTATGTTTTAAATTAGGCTGTTACAAGTAGCAAGCTTTACTTTGAAAACTTTATGTAAATTATAAGCTACCTACTATATCTGTCTATGTCTATATTTGGCATAGGTAGTATACGTGATTAAAGAAAATGTGCGAAAAATAATAATACTATAGGTATCTTATACTTACTAAGCTTGCCTCCCGAGGCTCGACTGATGTCAACAATTGCCCGCATGTCACAGACGTATGTTTTTATAATATATACAACTATTCGAGGTTCCCTCTTTTATGAAACAACTTCGAAAGAAGAGGAGGCTTTATGTTTGTCTGTTTTTTTTAAAGCCTCTCGTATTATTTGTTTACTTAATACTTATTTAATAAAAAATAGAACTACAACATGGAAAAAGGACATGTTTTAGACTCTCGGAGGGACCTAATTATTGATGAAAACAAATTTTACTGAAATGAAGCATTAAGTATTGTATTTTCAAAAATAAGTAAGTACTTACCTACTTGAAATTAGTTTCTCGTATTTATTGTATTGTAATCAGCGTATCACCTGCTTGAGCCAGGATTAGAATCGTTGGACAAACACACACATAATATATTTTTATGTGGCCGATCGACGAATACTTTCCCTCCAAACTCGGTATTTTTATATATTATATATAATTTGTATTATTCCTATAGCAGTGATAGCCGATTGGTTAAACACGCGTATTGCGGGCTACCAGGTCTCGGGTTCAAACCCCGGCTCGAACCTCTGGATTTTTCGAAATCAATGTGCGAATCATAATTTCTAAATGATTATCACTTGCTTACGGTGCGCGGTGAAGGAAAAACATCGTGATGAAACCTGCATGTCTTAGAAGATTTAACAAATTTTCGAAAGACATGTGAAATTCGCCAACCCGCACTGGGCCAGCGTGGTGGATTATGGCCTGAATCCCCCTCGTGTTGAGGGGAGGCCCGTGCCCAGGAGTGGGACGTCAAAAGGTTTAAAATTATTATTATTATTCCTATTTAGTTTAGACGTACTTAGGTACCCATATTGTTGTTTGTTATTGATGTATACTATTTATGTATCTGTAAATTCCATTGTGAAGTCGGTAGGTACCTACCACTGAACAACGTACCTACAGGAAATCTAATTATTAATTATAGGCCAAAGTGCGACATGCTGATTTAGTATTCATCTCGGGCAGGCCATATCGCGAGGGGTGTTCCGACCGCGAGGTGGCGCGCGCTCGGGCCTGCAGTCGAACAGGAACAACGCGCGGGAAAAGTCGCTCCTAACTTTTTAAATATATATTTTTTAATTTAAAAGTTTTTCAAACGTAATAACGAAGACTAAACATGACTATGCTTCTTAGAAAAATGTGGAAGACCCATTCTAAACATAAAAGTAAGTACGCATTCATTTTATTTATTTAAAAATAAATAAGCTAGTTCTTCTCAGCTGCTTATTTAAATAATTTTAGGATTCAACATTTTTAATTTAATATCTATTTAGATATTTTTTTTGGCTAATATATTATTTATTACTTTCTCTATCGAACCCGGAACCTTTCCCCCTCGGTTGCGGGGACGGCCTTTAAACCATTGCGCTATTAACATTTTATATTTTTATTAAATCGTTATGAAGACTAAATGGGTTTAATAATAAAATAAAATGATAAGGAATGGAACAATACAAAAACCTAGAAATAAATTCTAAGTAGATTAACAACGCATAAATATACTAGGTACCTATAAAGTTACTAACTACCTTTTATAGTATTAGGATATTTATAGTTAAACCTGAACTTTCCTTCGATGACATGTCCTCCCGTCCGAGGCCCGCATACCTCCTTTAAGGTAGGGACTTACATACTCTTGCTGGAGTTAGTTTGTATTGACGAAACAAAACTACACTGAAATATGTTTTGTTTGAAAATTTCGTCCTGTTCAAAAGTAGGTCTAGTACTTAGACAAAAAGTAGGTAAAGTCACATTTTTAATGAGTCGAATTTAAGCCTTTGCTCTATACATAAACCTTATCAATTTACTTCGTCTAATATAAAAATCGACTTCAGTAACGTGGCCATGGAATTCAGTATAGCTCTAACCTACGTTCATGAACATGCCTTATCAAATAATAATTTCAACCCAACCCACTTCAATAACTGGTTTGATAAGCTGTTAGAGTTCTATCTCTTCATTACGGGTTCCAAGTTCGGTAAAAGGCTCGCCAGAGGGCTACTTAGTATACTATGTACCTACTTACACTACGTCTCTTGGTGCAAGTTTCTCTAATTACACAGGAATTAGGAGCTCTCGCTGGACCTTACATGGGTGTCAGTGGAAAAAACTCACTCCGTGAGCTGTCAGACCGTATTTTATACGCGATTCATCGAATCGCCACGGCCTTGTAACAGGCCGGACGAGCACCCCCAGCGTAATTTTTCTCGTAAGTCAACTGTATAAAATGAATAGGTAAATTAATGCAATTTATTAGTAAAAACAATGTTATAGAATGAAGTGTTAGTAGAGCATACAATGGGGAGTATCAAGGTCAAAACGTTTAGGGGTTTAATGACAATTATAAAGTTTTTGTTTCATTGAATTCGATCAAGTCATTATGAAGTTACATGCGTTGCAAATTGATTGATAGGTTCATAAAACAAAACAAATAAATAATTATTGATTACGTGATAGTGACATTTATACCTATAAAAAATAACTTAAGTACTTAACGCAGTCTGTAAATTGTATTTATCTTTCATTCATAACATAACCCAATTATTTACACAATATAATAATCAATTGATTTCCTTTGCTTGTTTGCAATCAACGGTTTTGGTTGGGCCATTGTCAGCATTATCAATATTTTGTGCGTTGTCGGTTTCCTATAGCTAACTCGACTGCTATACAGTGTGTTATAAAAGTAAAAAGTTACACCTACTTAGAAAATGACATTAGAGTTCATAGAGTTTAAACTTGATGATAAAACTACCATTAAAAAGGTTTTATATTTTATGTGAGACAAACATACTTCACAAAATTCCTAGTAATTCCACAGTATATAGATTGTAAAACTGTGCTTGCAGGTACCTACCGTACAAGACTTACTGCGTAAAAACCTTGTGAAAGTTGTCGCGGGAAAAGCTCATTTATTTTCCAGCTCGTGGTTTTTTTACAGCAGGCCTTATGCTATAAAAATGTTCATAGATACTTATCACGCTTTTCCGCCACATCTCTAGTTAATTATCTATTTTTGATTAGGTATAAGATCAGTAGTTTTCAGTAAGTACCTAGGTCGCCCATTAAAAGCAGCAAGCTTTGATTGGAATTTAAATATTTACATACCGCAGTATAAAAAACAAAACAAATCACTACAATATAATTTCGTGGTTATTGTATCTCTATATTGGCCAATCTCACGCGTTGCTTGCTGATTTTGTGGCTTTGAAGTTCCTGAAAATTTTAAAAGCAACCTAGCAGTGTGTCCTGCCAAATGGTAACAGGGGCGTGGTATTCCAAAAGCTAAATGTGAGCTTACCTCCATTACATCGTTGTGCCTATCCGTTTTGGGAAAACCGTCGTAATGTTAATAATACGTAGTAGTTAGGTGCAAAGGTCCAGGGCGAGCGATATTTTATTTAATATCAATTAAAATGTCTGCAATATTTATTAAGTTACGTACATATAGTATCTTCATGTACTAGGCAGTCATAACCGGAGAGAACTGGTGACAGAAACGCACTCGACGCGTTTATCATACAGTTGTACCGGCCCCATACACTTACTGCGCCTAAACACTGACCTATGGCCCACTTCCACTATCGATACCAGTCTGGCCTAGATAAAGAGAGATATCCCTAAAATAGACTCTGATAATAATTTTATTGTGTTTTGCGAATGTCCCGGGACCTTCGACTTTGAAGCTGTTTGGTAAATAACGAACTGTTTAAAAAACAGTGCCGTCTAGGTGCGCCCGAAAGAACATAACGCTACTGACATCAACGTGTAACGATGCTGACGCTTAGCATATACTCGTATAGAGTGGCCGTGCGGCGAGCGCACCGAACGTCCGTAGAGAAGCTTCGCTTCAATAGTATTTTGGAGTAAGTTACGTATTTATTGATGTACTAGAGGGATTATTCATCCCCTATTTTATCCCCTTGGGGGTAGAATAAATCAAAATCCTTTCTTAGCGGATGCCTACGTCATAACATCCATCTGCATGCCAAATTTCAGCCCGATCCGTCCAGTGGTTTGGGCTGTGCGTTGATAGATCACTATGTCAGTCAGTCAGTCAGTCAGTTACCTTTGAGTTATATATTTTTAGATTACCAAGTTCTTAGGAAAATCGTTGTTGGGTCTACGAAGTAACTACGTCAATGGCTGATGTAAATAATAATATTTGCCATTTCATGCGTAAGTCGTTTCGACATGCAATCTCTAGATTATGATGGAATATCGCGAACAAATAACTAAGTTTTAATAGAAATACTAAGGTCCTTAAGAGTATGTAGTTACTTCAAGATAAATAAGTAGATATTTTCGAAAAAAAATATCTAACCTTATAAAACTGTATTTTTTTAAATTAAATAATATTAAAATTTAAATAAAAACAAATACAAAATAAGTTAAGTGATAAACATGACTTTTAGCACATTATAGTTTTTACCTATATAGAGAACTCCATTAAATAATTTGGAGTTTGAGCAATTTTCCTGATCGATCACCACGAGATACAACTACTATACAACTAGCTCTATAGGTTATAACCTGCAATAATCTAATGAATCTAAGGAAATTGCCTGCTCCGTTGGCAGCGAAATTATCTGCGCAACGGTGACAACGGCCGGTTTATAGCGCTTTCCTATCACACGGGAGAAATATTGCGCTTTTTATCAATGACTACTTAGTAGCGCAGGCACTAATCGTTTATTTTTTTAGGCTTAGGGGGCATTTACTAATGATTGCATCCATGTTTTTTTTGTCACTAGAACGGCGTCACTAGTGGGCTAATATCACAGACTCTTAGATGTTATATATCTGACAGTGTCTAGCACTGAGAAAGAGTATTGGACTCATCCTTAAATAGCGGATGAAAGTTTGTATGGAAGTTCGATCGAGCACACGGCTAGTCTTAGAGAAGTTGAAATCAATCGTATATTCAATACCGAAGGTGTTATTAGCTGAGTTGGTTCTTTCCTTTCTATAAAAGGTTCATGTGTCTCGACGACTATTTCTTTGCAAATAGTACCTACTTAGTAGGTTCCAATCAACTTTGTACCGTTTTGTCGGTCTAGATTGTGTGTCATTCTTCTGTTCGTCCCCGATTTTTTATACTCACATACCTACGTCTATAGTGTGTCCCGACGCGTTATAAACTACGTACATAAATGTGTTCTGATATGGCCTAAAAAATAAGAAAAAAAAGCTCCTCTTAATTAGGCAGTAGTGGAAAAATCTTAATGATTATGTTACATAATTGCTCCTGATTGAAAAATGGGTGTGGGAAAAATTTAAAGTCTAGTCAAAGCGTTTATTTTGTTTAGTCCTACGGGGGCACTAACAAATTGTTAATGTAACATTTTTTTTCTTATATCTACAACCGGATGGGAACGCGACCTCGACTGAAAAGACCCGGCAAGAAACTCAGCGGGCTTGTATTTTTACATTTTAACATATTTTTTTTAACGCTAGTTGCTTGTATATAGTTTAACAATTACAAAGGATAGTAGATATTAATATAAATACAAATTTATATCTCTAATTTACATCTCGAAACTTATATTTGTAAAATGGCGCAATCTATTTTGAATCCTAAGTATATGCAGCGAGAGAATCAAATCAAAGTAGGTACTCACGTCACCAAAAGAAAACATATTATATTACAGCCGAGTGATACTTACACTCTACTTTTGATCTCCCTCTAAGAGAAAAATAACATAAGTCGTAGGCTCTCCCATTGTCGATACTGCTCTGTGAATTTCTAGACGAGCAGAGACTTTGTCGCACATTTTTCTACAAGACGGTATGAACTAGAGATGCCCGAAAGAAGCAGAGCTTTATAGTATAAAGCGTAGGGCGCCGCAGCTGCCACTCTGTATACCTACTGTAACGCTACTGACGGGTACTCTCGCGTAGCACGGATAGAGTGGCCGTGCGGCGAGCGCCCCGAACGTCCGTATAAAAGCTTCGTCGCTTCTAAAAATGTTGTCCTCTTCCAGAGCTATGCGAGGAATGGGCGCTGGCGGAATGCGAGGGGGAAGGCTGGTGGCGCGAGGCGCGCGAGGCCGGCGCCGGGCACATGGACGTGCGCTACGCGGGCACGGCGCCCGTCGAGCGAGCCGCTTCCGCCCCCGCTACCGCTCTCGCTGTCCGCTCCGCGCTACACTCGGCCAAACGTAAGTTCCAATCTAGTGCTTCCAGCCTAAACTTTTCAGTATATTTTCTAACATTTTATCTGAACCTGGCTAAGGTTTAATTAATTTTTGTTGGTTAAGTACTAGAATGATTAATATATTTTATTACTTAAGTACATTGTCCTCTTTATATATATAAAGTAATCTGTCATCTGCCAGTTTTCCATTTCCCTGCCAGATGGCCAAAATTACCCCTTTTTTGCGTTGGGAAATCCTTATGGATACCCGCACGCTCCGAGGGAGGCATGCGGGTTATGCTGGACTCCTACCGGCTATTAAACCCCACATGGCCAAACTTACGCCTAACATAACCCTAGTTCCAAAGATAGTAACGTTAGATACAAAGGTTGTTGCGGTCACGTTATTGCTAGTTGCGCTGATTGATGCGCCTATTTATAACCATCAGACATACCTAACTTTACTAAACTTGTATCATATGGGTTAAGACCGTTTATAACAGGCCCTATAAACTGATTGAGGGAGAGATATATAATGATTAAATGAGACACTGCCATATTATAATATAACTAGCTGAGCCCGCGTCTTCGTCCGCGTGGAATTTAACTTAACAAAAATGGCAAAAACGGCAGGACCCATTTTTTTAATTTTGGTTTTTCTAAAATAAAAGTAGTCTAAGTTACTGCTTATAACATCAGCTATCTACCAGTCAAAGTCTCGTCAAAATCGGTCCAGCCGTTTCGGAGATATTCTTTGATTTCATGTGTTTTTATTTTTTTACGCGGAGCCCTAATTGTTTTTCTAAAATTAAAGTAGCCTAAGTTACTCCTTATAACATCAGCTATCTGCCAGTGAAAGTCCCGTCAAAATCGGTCCAGCCGTTTCGGAGATTACCCGGAACAAACACACAGACAGACCGACAGACAATTTTTTTTAAAATCGCGAGTTTGCTATAGGTGTCCTATGTACTTTCTTATGCATTTAGTGAAAAGGTGTTATTTTGATATTACAAACAGACACTCCAATTTTATTTATTTGTATAGATTAGATTTAGCAGCTATACTAGGTGAAACAAAAAGGGTATACTAATTTTTTTGCAACTTAACTTTGTAAATCTAAAACTATCAGCTTTGTGGGACAGTTGAAGTACTAAAGGTTTTGTAGACTTGTGAAATCTGTCAACAGCTGTATTCCTATAACACCTTTTGTTTTTCAAATTTCCTCCAAAGCTGATAGTTTTAGAATTACAAAGTTAAGTTTTGAAAAAAATAGTATACCCTTTATGTTTCACCTTGTATATAGTGGAAGAAAGGGAGACTATTTTTACACAGGAGTAGCAGGTATCAGTAGCAGGCTTGATACTAAAATTATACTCAACGGGACGGCTGGTGTAAGATGACAGTTTATCGATCGAATTTGTTGAATCTTAACTCTGAAAGCGCACTTAGAAATTTGTATAGAACTCATGGAACTCTAGTTCAATCATGTCTCAATTATGAGAGCGATCTTGTTAATGTTTGGACATTTCAAAAATGTACTCAATATCACTCTCAGACTTGATATCATTTACACCAGATAATCTTAATGATAAGAGCGAATATGTGTACGCTCTTGAGAAGGTACTACCGTTATACCGGCGTCAATAGCCTAGTGGTTAGAGGGGCCGCCTGAGAGGTACCGGGTTCGATCCCCGTCCTAGCCATCAAACTATTGTCGTGACTCCTAACACAAGCATTAGCTTAGGGGGGAGCTTACGGGATTACTAGTAATGTGATAAACTCTCATTGCTAGTAATCATAAAAACAACTTTATTTACTACTAGCTGTGCCCCCCGACTTCGTCCGCGTAGTATTTAACTTAACAAAAATTTCGGGTTTATCGGGATAAAAAGTATCCTATGTGTTAATCCCGGTTATAAACTATCTGTGTTCCAAATTCCATCCAAATCCGTTCAGTAGTATTTGCGTGAAGGAGTAACAAACATACATACATACATACATACATCCACACTCACAAACTTTCACATTTATAATATTAGTAGGACTAGCTGTGCCCCCCGGCTTCGTCCGCGTACTATTTAACGTAACAAAAATTTCGGGATTATCGGGATAAAAAGTATCCTATATGTTAATCCCGGTTATAAACTATCTGTGTTCCAAATTTCATCCAAATCCGTTTAGTAGTTTTTGCGTGAAGGGGTAACAAACATACATACATACATACATCCACACTCACAAACTTTCACATTTATAATATTAGTAGGATGTAAATTAAACGTTACTTAAGTAATGTTTTTATCTTGTTCCAGTGTACAACAAGAAGCCGCCACGAGTGAACCTGGATATTAGTCCGAAGGGGATCATAGTCACGGATTACGAGTCCGAGGACAATGTCGTCAGCGTCTCTATATATAGGTAAAACATCACCTAAACATAATTATAAACTGCGGTTTCCTGCTACAGATTTGTACATTGTTTATTACGTAAATGATGTGTCCCTATTATACTCCTATTTATATATTACTAACTGTCCCGTTATATATTACTAGCTGTTTTTTATATGGCAAACGTTGTTTTGCCATATAAAAAAAAACACAAAACAAAGACATGTTGACCGATTCACAGACCTACCCGATATGCACATAAAATTTCGTAAAAATCGGTCTTGCCGTTTCGGAGGAGTAAATGGTAACCTAGATGGTAACTAACATTGTGACACGAGAATTTTATATAAGTATAGTATAGTAGTGGATTATGCCCTGAATCCCCCTTGTGTTGAGGGGAGGCCCGTGCCCAGGAGTGGGACGTCAAAAGGGCTATTTTTTTATAGTATAGGTAGGTATATAGTTTTTTTTTATAGTAGATACCTCTTATGTCCCTTAGTATATTATAATGAACATACTTAGGAATATAGCAAACATACTAATATTATCTTGTAGAACCGGTATACCTGTTCTAACTCCCGAACAAACTTTTCTCTCCTATTTAACCCCTTATGATATGAACGATCAAAATCGCCTGCGTTATAGAAGGAACGCCTGTGAACAAATCTAATGGTTCCAGACCTACAGCTTTAGACCAATTTGTTTGCTTTAGACTGTGCGTTGTCTGTCAGTGAGTTTTTATTATCTGTTTGGTAAAAGAAGAAATGATCTTGTTTTTTTTGCATTTGCAAATTTTTATTTAATTTTATTAATCTGCAAAAGGGTTCGCTTTCAGTGCATCTAAGTACCTACTTATAACATATATATTTAAGATGTTATTCCATAATAAAATAAATTAATAAACTTATCTACCGTACTGTTCATTCATAGTTACTCCAGAACCACAAAACAATTGAGATTCAAATAGCCTAATAGTTGAACTTGACTTAAATTTGATTGACCTGCTAGATTTGACGCGCCAAAGTAAAATTAACTATAGATAAGCGCGTCTCAAATAGCTAAGTGGGACTTACAAATTTGAGTATCGCTTCTGTATTCGGCCGAAGGCTTAATACAAGTAGGTCGCTATTTAATTATTATTTTTTTACTAGCCTATTTTTGTGTCCCACTCCTGAGCAAAGTCCTCTCCCTTAACACTCCACAAAATACAGTCTTGTGCTGTTTCGGGCCACGTATCTCCCGCAAAAGTGACCAAATCGTCCGGCCATCTTTTCCTGGGTCTACCCCGGCTGCGGAAGTCGTCTTCTGGTATCCAATTTGTGATGGCATTTGCCCACCTTTGCGGGACCATACGTTTAAATAAATAAATAAATATCGCTAGACTGACACACCAACTGTATGGTCCCAAACTAAGCAGCGCTTGTACTATGGGTACCGTACAATGGACCGGGGGCGATCCCAGTGACACCCAGAACACGGCAAATTACGAAAAGGCCATTTCCGAAATTTGCCACGGGGGGAATCGAACCCGTAACCACGATGTGCAGTGAGCCGAGTGGCCTGCGCTCGAACCACTGCGCTAATCGGTTGTCAATTTACTTGTAGATATGTCAAATTTACTATATATAATAATTGTATATATATATATGTACTTTGCACTCAATCTCTTGATCTCATTGACATCTAGTGCCTTGTAGAGACATCTCCACGACACACAACACGCTAATCAATCAACACCACTAGCGTTATCAGCGTAATTATTTTTTATTGCAATCATGAATGTCACATTATTAAAACGTTGTGTAAACAAAATCCCTTTATTGAGTCATTGACTTTATCTGAGGTTGAAGGAATTAATCCTTCCTTCCTTACACATTTTAAGGAATAGCTTACCCTATTATTTTGTTAGTCTCTTGACTCTTATGTTTTCCCAATCCCATGAATAAGGTCTATAATTTTATAATGTACGATATTTTGCAAGGCGCTTTAGTAAACGATCCCGATGATGTGACCCACCAAAAAAAAAAACGAATCGTTCTATCCTACAGGATCTCATACTGCTCGGCGGACGCGGCGACTGCTCGAGTCTTCGCGGTGGTGGAGGGGAAGCCGCTCCACGGCCCAGAGGAGTCCCACATAGTGCATGTGTTCGTGTGCAACAGGAGGAGGCATGCGAGGGCTCTGGCGCTGTCCTTGGCGCACGCCTTCAATGATGCCTACCAGGTACCTTCCAATTACTCCAAGATTTTCAAGTCCATCCGCTGGCTGCGATCTTTTTATGACTGGTCCCTTCACACACTCCTACCATTGTCACTCCTGCAAACCAGGATCGACAATGGTGCCTAATAATGTCATCAAGGTTTAACCCTCGACGAGTCCCGGGGAAAATTTAAATTGTCTTGCAACCCGCACGAATTACATTAAAAGAAATAATAGGAAGAGTTGGAAGAAAAAAAATCCTTTTCCCTTCGGTGCAAAGCGAAAGACAAAAATTGCTGGTATGGGCTGATTGCCATAGAAGCAAGACTGTTGCAGGTGATTGAAGCCCAGTTATAAGGCACCACGGATCGTAATTAGACTAATTGGGTGCGATCTACCAAAGTTAAATCAACGTCAAGTATTGAAATAAAACTATTTTACGGATTTTATCGCGTAAGAAAACAATACAACGTCAAGTAGTTACGAGGCCACTTACGAATTTACATTACACACATCTCCTTTGTAAACTGCTGACTACCAACTTATCAATAAGACAAAATCCTCACCATCGAATGGAAGTCCGGAAGAGGTCGCTGCTTGCGATAAGACCGCCCAACCATAACTTCAGGTGTATAATAAAGAGTTTTCTATTATATTCTGTTCAACATTCACAATCTCGCATCTCAAAAAGAATTTGGGAAAGGATTTAGTTAATTTTGCGAAAGTCAATTAGGTATCTATTATTTCTTCTGCACAGTCATGGCAGCAGTGATAACCGGTTGGTTAAGCACGTGTCTTGCGGGCACCAGGTCCTGGGTTCAAACCCTGACTTGCACCTTTAGGTTTTTGAAATCTATGTGCGAATCATAATTTATATTTATGATTATCACTTGCTTACGGTGAAGGAAAAGATCGTGAGGAAACCTGCATGTCTTAGAAAATCTAACAAAATTTCGAAAGACAATCCGCCAACCCGCTCTGGGCCAGCGTGGTGCATGATGGCCTGAATCTCCCGTGCCCAGGAATGGGACGTTAGAAGGGCTAAATTATTTTTATTTATGTTTATTTACAGGCATGGCAAGCAAACGAAGGCAGTTCCGTACAAACCGGCGGCAAACGCCTGGCTCCATGGGTAAATGCAACCCTTATTATTACCTTATTAGTTTTTAGGCTTCCGTAGTCTCTACGAGGAACCCTTATAAGATCATCCAGTCCGTCCGTCCGTCCGTCCGTCTGTCTGTCCCGACCCGTCACAGGGCCATAACTTCTATTGTTTCTGACGGAAGTTGATGTAATGTGGTACAAAAATACTTTAAGAGTAGATCTCACTTTTCAACTCCATTAAGAAGGTTAAGTTTCAAGATGTAATGTTATGGTTTAAAATCTGATGTTAAGTTTTAGGTTTTAAGATTACTAGTAATTTGGGTTTATTTATCACATTCTATTAGTACCTAATTGAGTCAATGCCAAGCACGATGATGTGAGCAATAGTTTAATGGCACGGAACCTTAAAGTTACCAGGGGAGATCTTCTAAGTCACTATGCTATTGACGCCAATATTGTTCTTTACACCATTGGCACAGATTACCTAATAGTTCCTCGGCTTGTGTTCCAGGTTCGCTTCCAGGAGGAGTCAGATGAGGAGGTTGATGCCGAAGAGTGGCAGTCTCCCGCGCCGCTCGTTTCATTCGCATAGGATAATCTTATCAATGCAGAAGGCAAATCAAAGGAATATGTGCCAACTTGGATTATATTAGGGTTTGGTTACGTTAAAGACTAGTTAAAGGCAACTAAATTAGTTTGAAATATTATGGTGTCGAAAAATCACATGTAAAGTGAAGACACAACCAAAAATATTTATTAGCCCCTTGTTCACACATTATGGCAATATGTTCAGTTTAGTTTATGCATTAAGTAGCGAATAATTTGCGAAATCATGCTTGAAACTGAAACTTTTATTTAATTCTCTGTGCGTCATAAATACGGACATGATTTTTTATTCATCCAGGATTCACTAACATAATTACTTCCGATGACCAAAACCGACCCTAGTTTGCAGAAGTATTGGAGCCATACTGCATAACTGTATCCAATTGATCTTTGCATATCTCTAGCCAGTGACTGGATAGGGTTTGCTCAAAAAGGTTTTTTTTTGTAATACAATACACAGGGCGATGATTTCGATTGGTAAAAGAAAAAAAATTGAATAACTACTTACCTAAGCTATTTTGTAAATATTTTTTTTAATTTAGTGATTATATTTGTAGTAATGAAATAGTATTTAAGTTTATTTCTTCTATCCACAAGGAGTACCCTCATCTACCTAACTGAGCAGGTACCTAAACATTTAATTATTGTAATAAAATGCGATGTAAAATTATGAAAATATCGTCAATTGTACAAGAAACAGCATATTCATCGAGATAATTAGTATACTTACTACGTATAATAAGTATAATATAGTTAATGGTGACATATTATATGTAATTTATTGTATCATAATTATAGATAGTATTATAGGTATACAACTTACACTGCATACACAGCATATTTAAGTATTTTGATTTATTTGTGTAACTATTAAATAAAAATATAGTATAAGTAATTAGACTGATGTTATGTTTCTAAAAATAAACATTTATTTTCATAATTGGCTATTTTAATACGCTACGAGTTAATAAATAAATGCTTACATAAGCGACATAAAGATGTTTTGCCTGAGCCGTCACTCACACGGCAAAAAGACACAACGTTTTTATTATACATTTTGGCCACATCCGTCTTTACTATACCCACAGTGTACAATCGTTGTCGTCAGTCAGGAACACCACCGGTATTCCAGCCCTTTTGAACTAAACCATTGTTGGTGCTATAAGCGACATTGCTGGTACATAGAAAGCCACCTCCTCCCCGACTCGGAGAGGAAAAGGGGCGAGGAGCAGGCTCCCCCACCGTGGTAGTTGATCATCATGTAGTCATAGCAGTTAGTGACCCCATCGCCGTTGCAGTCCTGGTATAGAGAAATGAATACATTAGATCATAGGGTCAATATGGTATTAAACTTATATTTTTTTATTGCATAATTTCATTTTCTTCTTGGTCAGAAAAATCGTGAGCAGTGCATGCGCTGACTTATGACCGTGACGTCACATGCTTGTAGCATGTGACAGTACGGCCATAAGTCAGCACGTGTGAAACAAATAAAGAGCGCGACCCTACTCTCCCTTACTATTGTTTTAAGCGAAATTTATTATACTCATTATATTTTAAAAACAAATACGATATTACCTTTGTATCATACGTTACACCAATTATTTTTTACAAAATATTCACGATAAGTATGCTCTAAAATAATTATAATAACGTGTAAAAATGCGATATTAGTCTAAAAACAACAACAAGAAAAGGTTGGCTTGTGTTAGACGTCTGTCTATCGGGTAGACATCGAGTAGTAATTTAACCGTAATTCCAAACAAAACAAGACTTACCTACTACTTATAGTGGGCAGGAATTATGATTGAAAGTTACCTTTCCAAATTTCGCCATGTAATCCTTAATTATAGTCTTGGAACAGTGGTAATCCATAGCACAGTCTTCGAATGCTGTAAAAAAATAATAATAATAACATAAGTTTTTATTATGTGTATTCTTTACTTATGCGATTGCAGCGCCTACAATCTTGCACAAGCAACATTGTCGCTTATTACATTTGTAATAACACAAAATTAAATTAAAATATCGTAGTACCTAGTTCTAATAAATTTTAGTGTAAACGAGGGGTAGTTAGTATATTGTACCTTACCTTATATATTATAAGGTAGATAGTACCGTACCTTCTTTCCTGCTCGCGTCATCATCCGGCAGCGTGGGCTTCCCGGCGTCAACCCAGTACACCCGGGATATGTAGAAGGGACCGCAGTACCCCTCGCTGCAGCCCCGGGACACGTCGCACCCGGCCACGTGGCATAGGCACCGCAGACACGACTCGTTCAGGTTCGACACGTACGCTCCTGAAACTGGTAGGGTAAAAGCTTTTTTATCCCATCCATCCGAACTACGTTTTGTTTAACCCTCCGACTGTTCAATGCCCACTAATATAATAATAACTAGCTGAGCCCGCGACTTCGTCCGCATGGAATTTAACTTAATAAAAAAGCCCGCTCCCGCGTTCTGAGCCAGCGCGAGAGGACCCATTTTTTTCTAAAATATAAGTAGCCTAAGTTACTCGTTATAACATCAGCTATCTGCCAGTGAAAAGTCCCGTCCGAAAGTCCCGTCAAAATCGGTCCAGCCGTTTCGGAGATTACCCGGAACAAACACACAGACAGACAGACAGACACAAAAATTTTAAATCGCGTTTGTGCTATAGGTGTCGTATGTACTTTCATATGCATTTAGTGAAAAGGTCTTATTTTGATATTACAAACAGACACTCCAATTTTATTTATTTGTATAGATTTAGCCCTTTTTGACGTCCCACTCCTGGACATGGGCCTCCCCTCACTACGAGGGCGATTCAGGCCGTAATCCACCACGCTGGCAATGTGCGATCAAAGTAGGTATTTTCTACATTAAACTTTCATAGAATGTATTTACGGGTTGGTTTTTGTTGACCAACGGTGGGCGGTGGTGCCTCTACGCGATACGAATATTTTAATTTAACTGTGGTAGTTTTTGCACTTATCTTCGAAAGTGTGAATGCTTACAAGTAACAAATGGTAGCATTCCATTGCAATAATTAGCTGGCATTAAAATAATTGAGGTTTCGTTAACTATTTAAAAAGTTTAAGTTTTAAACTTGTCCGTCAACTTCTGGGTACTGTTATTGTTGTACCTACTTATTACAAGTAATTTAGATCAATCATAGTTAAAACAAACTTTATATTTATAAATGAATATCCCCTGGATATGAGAGGTATATAACTTACTCGTATGTAATGAACAAATATCTACCGAAGGTAACCTCATTATATTTTAGCAAATAAACAAAACTACAACCACAGAAAACATTATTATTGTTATAATTAAATTATTACACGTACCTAATGTCACTCCGAGCACACATAAATATCCAAAAAACAATGACCACATATTTCTAAGTTTCCAATTACCTATATATTTATACAATAATAACAGTTTTTTTTCCGCACGGAGACCTTACGAACAATATTTCGTAACTAAACAATATAACACACTAAAGTTAAATTTCCTACACAGTAACTTGTTGACCACTCTAAACGGATATAAGTATGAAGTTTCTAAAGTTATTCTAAGCCCCAGCGTTTCGTAGAATCCAACAAAAAACTTGATAAAAAACATATACGATTGTTTGACTGCCACCGAACTCTATTGAATGGAGATGGTCACGATTAGCATTTTGTCGTAAGTAGATCGTGTGGAGGCTGGTACTTGCATCTATTTGGAATTGATTGTTTGTCTGCTTGTGACTTCTTCAGGACTTTTTATGTTTTTTGTGTTATAGATAGCTTCAATTACATTGACTTCAATTTGCCATAAAGTAGGTAATGTATTATAGCAACGTTTCGTCTTTTTATAAGATACAGTTTATTATTTTAGGATAACAATTATAACAGATAAAGTCATCGGAACAACATATATATATGTGAGACGTGATGATGCACAATCAATCTTAAATACTTAAACCAAATGGACAATGGATGTTACTGCTGTAATTAATGTAAATGTCATCGAACAATACATCGGTAATGTCCTTCTAAATAGAGACTAAGATAAAGAAGTTTCATTTCAAAGCCCCCAAGTTAGTAAAACCTAGCCTTTTCTTGTTTAAAAGCTTCAACCCTGGCTGCTATGTGAATTGGTAATTAAATATAAGTGGCCCTGGTTTATAAGACACCTAGGATTCTACGCTCCAGAAATTAGTATTGTTTTATCTGCCTTAGATGACAAATGCTCTAAAGTTTCTTCTCTAAAGCTTGAAACAAGAGTTCTAAGGACCATATTAATAAATCGATCTCAAGTCTAAGAGCGATCTTGGAAATTTCATTATTACGTCATCCCAGTACTAAATGACATGTCAAATTCGTACTCAAGATCGCTCTATGGGCTTAAGATCATTATTTTATCAGTGGTAGAGTCAAGTTGTAGCCATCCCGGGCAATGGCTGCCGCCGGGGCTGACCCAAGAGGAGATAGCAGGGCGATTTGGTCAGCTCTGGGGAAGATAATTGACCCGAAACAGAACAAGACCTCATTTTGTAGAGAACTAATGAGAGGTCTTTGCTTTGGACTGGGACAAATAACAATAGCAAAAACAATTTAAACTTCACTTATTTGTAAGAACACGGAAGCTCGTCCCTAAATCGATGTTTCCATATTACAACAGCGAACACAAGGCAGCAGACTGGTCAATCAAATTATTTCGAGATTAGAACGCGTGTTCATTCACAGTGCCGGGAATTATCAATGCCTCATGCCTACGGTTGAATAATTTATGCATTACTTGAACTTTGCTAAAGGTGACATCCGTGAGCTCTCGTTACAATATCCTGTTTCTGCACTCTATGTAGGCGGCCTATGTGCGAGGGAGGTATGTACTATATTTAGAAGTAGGTAGAGTGTTTATTTACTTTTTTATGTTCCCGACGTTTCGGCAGCTTTTCAGCAACCATGGTCACGGGGCGGGGGGACTGAGGTGTTAGACGTCCTGATGTTATCATACTAATATTATAAAGAGGAAAACTTTGTTTGTTTGATTGTAATGGATAGGCTCCGAAACTACTGAACCGATTTGAAAAATTCTTTCACTGTTGGGAAGCTACACTATCCCCGGGTGACATAGGCTATAATATATTTTCAAAAAAAATAGGGATCTTTACTAAAACTCGAATAATGTGACCGCAATGTACCCGTGCGAAGCCGGGGGCCGCTAGTAGTTAATAAATAAAAAATAATAATATAATCCGTAAAATAGTTTTATTTCATTGTGTAGTATTCGCGTAAATATAAATAATAATAAATAAATAATTTTAGCCCTTTTGACGTCCCACTCCTGGGCACAGGCCTCCCCTCAACACGAGGGGGATTCAGGCCGTAATCCACCACGCTGGCCCAGTGCGGGTTGGCGGATGTCACATGTCTTTCGAAAATTCGTTAAATCTTCTAAGACATGCAGGTTTCATCACGATGTTTTACCTTCACCGTAAGCAAGTGATAAACATATAGAAATTATGATTCGCACATACTAGGTGATACAAAAAGGGTATACTATTTTTTTTGCAACTTAACTTTGTAAATCTCAAACTATCGGCTTTGTGGGACAGTTGAAGTACTAAAGGTTTTGTAGACTTGTGAAATCGGTCAACAGCTGTATTCCTATAACACCATTTGTTTTTCAAGTTCCCTCCAAAGCTGTTGGTTTTAGAATTACAAAGTAAAGTTTTGAAAAAAAAAGTATACCCATTATGTTTCACCTTGTACATTTCTAAAAATCCAGAGGTTCGAGCCGGGGTTTGAACCCGAGACCTGGTAGCCCGCAAGACGCGTGCTTAACCGATCGGCTATCACTGCTATTAAATATAAGAAAAGAATACAGGTAGAGTGGTCATAATTAGCGTTCGGACCTGTTCTTCCATAGAGTTTGATAGCTTTACATCGGTAGACTCAAGCTGTAGCTAAATAACTACAGCTTATAAACAGGCTGGCTCGATCTGGGTAGTACCACCTTCTCACAGAAGCTCAGCGTAAAGTAGCTTATATAGCTTCGTTTAGTACGATGAGTGAGAGAGCAACTGGGTTTCAATTAATAAATCATTTAGCTTGGTAATATTTATTATTGTTATATTAATTTGTTTATATATATTTATCTATAGTTAAATACACGTCTTATCATAACGGTCCCCAGTTGTCACTGCCAGCGCACCGCCGTTCCTTCAATTTCAAAACAATAATGTTTTCTTAAATTTATTATTTCCTCGTCGGCCAGGAACGCCTATCGCCAGTGGCCAGTGCGCCGACATGGACCTTACAGTACGATGAGTGAGAGAGCAGGATGATCAAACTTCCCCTCTAACCTCATCGCGCGAAATGAAACTATTATATAGCAACTTTACAGCGATATTCGTGCGAAGGTGAGTGATAGAGCCGGAAGAACAACCTTTCCCTCTACCTCTCCCTCTATCCCACTCCTGTTAAGTCGGTAACGATCCAGCAATGCTGTCGGTATTGCAAGCATCTACTATGTGAAACAGAAAGTGTATACAATTTTTTACCGACAACCGCTGGGGTAAACGTGTTCTTGAGTGGAGACCTCAACTCGGCATGCGTAGTGTAGGACGCCCTCCGACCAGGTGGGATGACGATCTGCGAAAGACTGCAGGCAGATGCTGGATGCGGCAAGCTGAAGACAGGGCGCTATGGCGCTCATTAGAGGAGGCCTATGTCCAGCAGTGGACAAGCATAGGCTGATGATGATGATACAATTTTTTTGCTTCTTTACTTTGTAAATTTAAAACTATCGGCTTTGTGGGACAGTTGATGTACTAAAGGTTTTGTAGACTTATCTGTCAACAACTGTATCCCTATAACACTTTTTGTTTTTCAAGTTTCCTCCAAAGCTGAATTAGCAAGTTTTAGAATTACAAAGTTATGTTTTGAAAAAAAGTATACCCTTTCTGTTTCAACCTGTATAGGCTACGGTAACTACTTACCATAAGGCGGGTGTGTGCCGAAGTAACTTTAGCAACGTAGACGCAAGAAATATCGAAAGCATAAAAACACAATAACTGAATGATTGGATGTACTTACTCCTACCTATATAGTGTTGTTTTTTATAGAAGCGCTTGGAACCCGCAGAAGCAATAAATCTATATTTAAGAAGTGACCTCAAAATGATGATTGGTAGTTGATCTATAAATAAACAAGGGATGGTTTTACCGAGGTTAACATTTAGATAGGTATTTTGACATGTTATTATGTATGACGTTTATGTTCGTAGGTATAGATACATACTAGTGATGTCATTGAAGCCATACCTTTTGGCCTTTTTTTCGTAGGCAAAGAAAAAAAAATAGGAGGATACAAATAAGACTTCAGAATGTCTATATATTGGGGGCAGGGCTACTATTCCCCCGATTTTAATAAATAGGAAAACGTAGCTAGGATTGACATACGTCTTGAATTTTTGGGACATGTCCACAAACTGAGGTCTTTGTCTGGAATGTTGGGCGAATTCTAGACCGTCGGGAATTTCTAGACCCTAGGTAAAAAGGGAATAAAAAGCTGCATAATAATAACGAAGAGATAGAGCAGTGATAGCCGATTGGTTAAGCACGCGTCTTGCGGGCTACCAGGTCTCAGGTTCAAACCCCGGCTCGAACCTCTGGATTTTTTCGAAATCTATGTGCGAATCATAAATTCTATATGATTATCACTTGCTTATGGTGAAGGAAAACATCGTGGGAAACCTGCATATCTTAGAAGATTTAACCAATTTTCGAAAGACATGTGAAATCCGCCAACCCGCACTGGGCCAGCGTGGTGGATTATGGCCTGAATCCCCCTCGTGTTGAGGGGAGGCTCGTGCCCAGGAGTGGGACGTCAAAAGGGCTAAAATAAATAATAAATATAATAACGAAGAATGAGATCTATTTATAATAAAATATATTTTACAAGAAATCTTTTTTTTTTTAATATCCTGAATATTATCCGGGATTTTATTTTTGGAGCTGGTATCCCTAGTGTAACAATCTTCAGGCTTATAAATGTAGCAGTTTCCCATTCAAATATTCTACGTAGGCGAGCGTAAAACTCACGTTTGAGCTACTATGATTACTTAAATGGTCCTATTCCTATCTCACTGACCCTATAACCTGAAACTGCCGGTGTTATTGTAAGTATAGTATGGGTATAAACCAACTAAAATAACAACGAAAAACCCACAGATAACAGCTATATTATTATTCAAACTGGAAAAACAACAGAATATTACGTTCAGACTTAAAAAAAAAAAAAATTGGGCACGGGCCTCCCCTCAACACGAGGGGGTTTCAGGTCATAATCCACCACGCTGGCCCAGTGCGGGTTGGCGGATTTCACATGTCTTTCGAAAATTGGTTAAATCTTCTAAGACATGCAGGTTTCCTCACGATGTTTTCCTTCACCGTAAGCAAGTGATAATCATTATCATCATCATCATCATTTAACGTAGGTTCATACTTATTTAGGTTAAATTATCCAACGCCCCAAACGTAGCCAATAGATAAGACAGACCTGAGTCTGCTTTATCATACCCATCCTTTTTTGAACAGAGAGCTGGCACATATCTCGCACAGAGAATTAGCATTGCCATTCAACGTGACAATGCTGCTAGCCTGCTGGGCAGTTGGGCACATTGCCAAGCGATGGCGGCGGACTGGCGCAAGTTTATTTTTTGTATTTTTTAAATATAAAAAATAAACTTATGTTATTTTTAAAATACATATGTTATTTATAAAAGATCCAATATACATATTATCTTAACATCCATGTCCCGCTAACCCACGAGCGGAGCTACGATTATTTGGTTTTCACAGATTATTCGCTGTTCTGCCCTAGTTTATTAATATACTAGCGACCCGCCCAGAATTCGCACGGGGCAACAATGAAGGAAGATAAATTATCAGTGTTTCTCTACTTTACATAAACATTCCTCTTGAATCACGCTATCTATTTAAAAAAACCGCATCAAAATCCGTTGCGTAGTTTTAAAGATCTAAGCATACATAGGGATAGACAGACAGCGGGAAGCGACTTTGTTTTATAATATGTGTTGTGTATTATGCTGCTCAAATGTACCAAAATGTCTAAAGTACTCTGCTCGTGAAAATTATCAGCATCCGCTATTTCCAGTCATTTGGGTATCAACTCGCGTGTCTTAGGTCCTTAGGTTATCGTCTAGTTTAAAAACAATACCTACTTAAACCACGCCAAGCGGCGATTGCTTGAGAAGTTCCTATTAAAAAAAACACCTGACAAGCGACTAGATTTCTAACGATAGAGATAACGGTTACATAATTAATTATAGATCTATTGATATTTGATATACACCCGGGTGAATATACGACACAATATATAGGGAATATAGACAGAAGCTGATTTGAGTTTAGAATATTGTTGCACGGTATGTAGGCACATACATTTATCTTTTTTAAGCAATGTGCATTATCATCAATTTATCTATTTATATTGTATTTTTATCGTTAAATTTCCCCTGTGTTTGCGGTCATTCACACGAAGAAGACGACCGTTCTTTCTATACAGTTTTTACAGGTAATGACCATATTTGACTATTTGGCCGTATTTATTTTTATTAGAACAGTGTTAGAACAGTCTTCTTCGTGTGAAGGACCGCTTTGTCTTTATGTCAACCTATTGTTAACCAACTACCGGTTTAAAATGATTTAGTAGTAGAATGATAGATCTACTAGTTTCTGCCCGCGACTTCGTCCGCGTAGACTTAAATAAAGTGTTGTTAATCCAGGTTATAAACTATCTGTGTTCCGAATTTCATCCAAATCCGTTCAGTAGTTTTTGCGTGAAAGAGTAACAAACATACACCCAGGTGAATATACGACACAATATAAAGGGAATATAGACTAGGAAATTACCTACCTTATATAGGTTACTAGCTGTGCCCGCGACTTCCCCCACGGGGAATAGTGTCTTTTGGTAGCATTTTAATTATTTAGGCTAATTATTTTGACCCTTGAGGGTAAAACCTTTACAAACTTTGAATGTCATACTCGTATTAAATTGATATAAATAAAAAAAATAGTTTTCAACTTCTAGCTCTAAAAATGACGTTACTTTATATACAACCTTTCATCCCCCCCTTTCAACCCCTTACAACCCTTTTTCGCATTAAAAAACTAGCCTATGGCCTTTCTCAGGCTCTAGGCTATCTGTGTATCTCTTCTTTATAAAAAATCGTTTATTTCGAATTGTTGTCTTCCTTGTTCAATAAATAATCTCAATTATTTTACCAGTCGATTCGACACATAAATACCTATTAATCGCACATTGATAACCTTATTCATGAGCGCTAAACTGTTTACAGTCGGTATTGAGTTTCCAAAGTGTCAAGTGTGTTTGTAAGTTATATTCTATTTGATTTTATATCCTGTTCAGAATAAATGTCTGATTTAAAATCAGGCTCCTATTAATAAATCGATCTCAAGTCTGAGTCTGTCTTATGCGTTTGACACATCACATTGACATAAGAATGACATTTGCAATAGCATTAAACTGTAAATAGAATTTATGTACAACTTATAAACGATTTTCGTTTTGTCTGTTAAATATGTATATGTGTATGTTGTCTTGTATTTTGTTTTACTTATTGGTTAATTAGATCAAAGGACTGTATCGACCGGGTCTTAACTTGTAGGAATTATATTAGAAGTAATTAAAACATTATTATTAATGTTATCTATTTATTATAATATTATTTAAAACACATGTTTATACATCGGTATACCGGCTGTCACTGCCAGCGCACCGCAATTATAATAATTTAAAAAGTTTCTCTTTTCTTAAATTTAATATTTTATCATCAGCCAGGAACGTCTATCGCTAGTGGCCAGTGCGCCGACATAGACCTTATAGGACCCTCCTCTTCAATCACTGCACTGGCCACATTCTAATCAATACTTTATCTGCACCTAAGTTTATGACACTAGCATCACGGACACTGGCTGAATTGTGGCAAATAGCTACAAACGCCACTAACAAAGAAGAAGAAGAAGACTTGAGATCGATATTTAGAGTTGTGTATGAAGATTTATTTATTAGCATGTAGTGATAGTGGACTTCTCTCTTTAGCCTCTAGCGAGAGTCTCAGAAGAATCAAAACATACAAAAAATAAACCGACTTCAAAAAACCTGGGTGCACTGAAATAGCTAGAAATAATTAGGTACCTTATAATTTCTTTTATTTGGAGTCCGGTAGTAAAAAGTTGTTCTAACGTAGTGTAAATATTGTGTAAAGATAGTAGAGTTAATATTATTTTAAATAACATAAGTTCACTCTTCCATGACTAGGATCACGAGGTAATGATTTTTTTTAGGAAGATAATATTATTATGATCATGGTTTACCGATGAAATGGATATGTGTATATTATATAATTAACCAGGTTTTCAAAGATCGGATTGCCGCCTATTTTGTTTTTTTTCGTTGGCCGGCCAACTTCATTATTTAGCCATTATTTTTCACTTTCATCTTAAAATATTTTGGCCAAATCTATGTTATTTTAAAGAAATTGTTGAAACTAAATTATAATTAAGTCATTTAATAGTACATTGTTACACGAGTGGTGAAAGTGACTTATATTTCCCGAGACGGGGTTTGGCGCCCGAGCGTAGCGAGGGCGCTAATAGCTCGAGGGACCAAATAAGTCTTTAACCCGAGGTAAACATTGTGCTTTTCATTACGAATATAAGGAAATAAAAATAAAAACAGGAATTGGCTAAAGAAATAATACAAGGAAATATGAACAATACTCTACAACTCGAAAAAAAATAAAGATCGGATTGCCGCCTATTTTGTTTTTTTTTTCGTTGGCCGGCCAGCTTCATTATTTAGCCATTATTTTTCATTTTCATATTTAATTATTTTGCCCAAATCTATGTTATTTTAAAGAAATTGTTGAAACTAAATTATAATTAAGTCATTTAAAAATATATTTTATTTAATTAATACTTAACTTTATGCTATTTCAATTTTACATCGTGCTGTAATTGAGTGACTGTAGAAAAAGTTTGAACATGGTTCCATAGAAATGTGAAAATGGAACTAGTTTTTTTTATAATTTGACAGTTGAAAGCGATTCTCCCGGGCCAGAAAAGTATTACTTTCAACCCGCTCCTCAGGTAACTTCAGACCTACTTTCAGAGTATGACTAATGAAAAAACTATTTTTGTATTAGGGTTAACATGATGAAGGTCATGGCGTTGGTGCTTGTGTGCGTGGCTTTCGCCACCGCCAGGGTGAGTCCGGCAAAAAAATATTGCGGCCGAACACTGGCAAACACCCTTAACTTCGTCTGTAATGGAGACCTAGATTCTGGTCTTCAAGGAGGAGGGCTGATCCCGGTGCAGAGCAAGTATCCAGACACGATTGTTGCGCACGGTGAGGCTTGGCTACTTCCCCTTTATATATTGATGATGGAAAAGAAAAACAAATGAAACGCCAATTTGGTCGAAAATGAGTTTTATATATACAGTTCGATATTGTTTTGGACTCTCTATCGATGTGTCTATAAAACTAATTTTCGACCAAAATGGCGTTTCATTTGTTTTTCCTTTCTTCGTCTAATAGACGGAACCTTTTTAGTTTTCCGTTCCTATTGTTGTGCTCACGTTATCCGTCCGTCTGTGTGTCTGTCAGAGGTTTCTAGTTGCTAATCGGACTGAGATAGGGGCAACATATGTAAATCGTTGACTCCTTCGACTTAGTCACTGGGAACTAAGGCTGACAAGGTGATATAATTCCTGTACGCCTATATTCTGTGAGAGGTTGGTACAGCCCAAGTCTGCGGCGACATTATAAATGGTTTAAAACTTCCAAACTTCAGGAATTATAATAATAAATAATAAATATCGCCAGACAGACACACCAACTGTACGGTCCCAAACTAAGCAAAGCTTGTACTATGGGTACCGTACAATGGACTGGGGGCGATCCCAGTGACACCCAGACCAGGGTAAATTACGAATAGGCCATTTCCGAAATTTGCCCCGGCGGCCTACGCTCGAACCACTGCGCCGAGCGGTCGTCAATGACGGCACAGACCTAGAGATTTAATATATATTTTTCAGGTGACCCCGATTCTTTAGTAGAAAGGTGCTGCTACAATTTCTGCACCATTGACACATTCCTGGAATACTGCTAGAAAAGCCCTGATGTTTTCGTGATAAGATCTATTCGACATTTTGGTGTAACGAGATGAATATATCTACATGAATAATAAAATAATATTATCTGATCAGTTCTGTTTAATTTAAATCAGCGCATGGCGAGATAGTATGTTACAAACTGCGGTTCTTATTATCCAGGGATAATATGTAAGTATTTTGAAAAAATAATACTATTATACATCTAGACATTTTGTATCCATTAAAATCCAACTCTAACCAGCCCCACCACAAATAACTTCGACCCATGTCTATTTAACGAGCAAATAAGTTCAAACAGTCGTCTCGAGCATCGGGGTTAAATTGAACGTCCTGTTATTAATGTTCAATGAGTAAACAACGGCCGGACTATAAAACCAGAGCGTCTCAAACGGGAAGCTGATTCCAGTTTGGATTACTGTTGCACGGTGAGCGTCTATATACATTTATATATTTTAAGAAAAGTGCATGTTCCCCAAGTTAATATCGTGAAAAACCACTGTGTTTGTCTTTATGATAACCTGGTAGTTATTTTTCTAACAATGATTAGCAGTAGAAGCTAATACTGCGCAAATTGATTTCAGTTTTGTTATGGAACGATTGCCCCTATAGTCAAGATCAAATCTCTATGTAAAAATGTAAGATAAACTTTTATTTTATTGTTTCTCCACAACAAGTGTATCCGATTCAAAATGATCCGTGGTGGCTTAATACCTACTGAAACAGATTGTTGTCTCTTGCTTTGTAACGGAGGGAAGTGGATAATTTTATATCTTCCAGCCCTTTCTGTTCTTTATTTCGATAAAGTTCGTGCGGGTTCCAAGACAATTTAGATTTCCCCGGGACTTATCAAGGATCAAATCTCGACATCATCATTGGGCAACATTGTCTATCCTGGCTTACAGGAGTAACAGTGGTGGGAGTGTGAGGCGAGACTAGTCCCGTTACAAAAATCAGTGTTATCGTTCAGGTCATGCTTCTTGCTGAATAAATAGGTAACTAAAATGTCTACAGGGGCTTTGCAGTGAGTTTTACGCGAGTTTTACCTACCCATTATGGTCTACGTAAAATAGATAGCAAGCACCCATATTGACCACTCAAGACCAAAAAAACATACTTATCTAACAATAGTTTGCAATAGGTAGCGATTATGATCGAAATAACTCATGGAACTGTTCTGCTATTTAGTAAAATGAAGCTAATATTACTCGCGGCTTTATTGATCGTGGCTTCGGCTACGGAGCATCCCCGCGGCAAGCTGGTGCAGCTGTGCGGCGCAGAGCTGGCCCGCGCCATGAAGCAGGTCTGCGAGGACGGAGACCTGGACTTCTTCAACTTGCAGCATGTACAGAGTATGTTGTTCCATTATATATCCGTAGATCTTGTCTACGCAGTTGCGGATTTACAAATTTCCAAGGTATAGGCTGTAAAGTTTTGTAGTAAGTTTTGTCTCTATAATTGTCATGTCCTAGATTATTTTTACAACCCAAAGATTTGGAAGTTTACTACACCGAATGTACAATGACAATTGAGAGGGGGAAATTCATCGGCAAAATTTGTTGCAGAGTTATATCTGTAAAACATCAGAAAACCTTCATGCAGAAATCTTTTAAATTTCTATGAGGTAGCAAAAAAAATCGCCACCCAAATTTGCCGCACCAAAAATCTGCCGCCCTAGGCTCTAGCCTACTCCGCCTGTTGGTAAATCCGCCACTGTCTGTACGACTAAAGTTGCCACCTAATTTTTTCACGTATTCGCTAGATTCAACAAGAAATATTTAGTAGGTACTGTAAATCGACTGTAATTTTTTTTTCGATATAACTAAACCAATATCTTAATAATTAAACCACAGATTAACTCCTTTATTTGTGTTGTAGTAGGACTGATAATAGGCAGGTACTTACGCAGGATATAATTACATTTATTAGTACTTAGTTGAGAAAAATAAAAGTTTTGTAGTTAGTAATTTTTGGAAAACGTTTTGTAATTACAGCAATGATTTATACAGTGCCCCTATTCATAAATAGCTTGCTGTATTTACCTAAATAATACTAAAAGATGTGCCTACTATATGTATAAGGAATACATAGAGAAGGAACTACAACAATCATTTTGATGGCGAATTTTATTATCTGATCCTCTTTTATCAGAATAATAGTTTCATCCCTCCCAGGATCGACACGTCTGTAGCGGATATACTAACGAACTTTTCTGCACCGCTTTGTTCTAACAAGATAAATCATTCCTAGAAGAACACCACGACCACACCCACAACCCGGACCACAATCAGGACCACAACCACGAAGGGCAGGAGATGAAGGGCCACGTCACGAAACGTGACGTCACCTTCTCCTACTCGGTGGCCGACGAGTGCTGCGCGAAGCCGTGCTACGTCGCTGACTTCCTCACCTACTGCCCTTAGATCACGAAGGTCCCGCAATAAATAACCATTATATATATTTTATTTTTGTCACATTCCTTCCTTCGAACTAGGAGTATCATCGAAATTCAAATCACACGTCTGAGAGTGACGTAGGCCGCTCGGCTCACTACACCGGGTTCGATACCCGTCAGGGTAAATTTCGGAAATGGCCTTTTCGTAATTTGCCCTGGTCTGGATGCTTAGTTTGGGACCATACAGTTCGTGTGTTCGTCTGGCGAATTTTTTTTAAAAAAAATTATCTTAAAACTCATTTATAAGTCATACCAGTACAAAATTAAATGTCAAAAGCGTACTTAAGACGGCTCAATCTTGAGATCGATTGATATGAAATGTGAAATTCCAACTAGGTATATTAGATGGAAAAATAAACAACAAACATTTTTATGTACTAAAGACTAGTTCAATTTTTATTGATTTTGTTTTTTAAAAAGAGATATAAATACATTTTCATTTTATTGTCGATGGTTAAATCTAATGGTGAGGTATCTGCGAACGCTCTACCCCTACTAAGGAAAATTAGATCCTGGATAGGACTATACTGTCCTTTATTCAGCCTTCGACGATACCTCAAAAGAATAAGTAACTAAGCGTAACTGGGAATCATTTTAACATCAGCCATTTTAACATGATTGATTGCCCATTGTCTAAGCCTTTTGACGTATGATTTTTGAGGTCGAAACAACGTAAAATACACATGATTTCAAACAACCAATGTCGAAATCGTTGTCGTGATGCCAAATAAGTAATTATGAATAACAATGCAAAATGACCTACGCCAAAAATACAGCTATCAAAATGCATAATTTTTATCATTACCGCACTCGTTTTCTACGCGACATGGCGGTACGATATTATAATTGGGCTTATTTTCCAATACAAGGTCATCAAGGCTGTGTCCACCTCACTTCCTCCCCTAAACACTGTTGAAATATTTTCGGTACGAAGCGAACAAACAAAGTCGGCAAGAACACAAGCGTACGACTCCCCGATGTTGAGCAGTTACTACGGTAACTGCTCAACATTAGGCGGGCGTAGTGTAGGGCGGGACGTAGTGTTTATAAGTCTGTGGGCGGGTCGTACGCTACGGCCTATAGATGCTTGTAATACCAATGGCATTACTGGCACGTTACCGAGCTCAAAATTGAGTGGGACATTGGGAGGATTTAGGTCATCTAAAGCTCAAAATTGAGTGGGACATTGGGAGGATTTAGGTCATCTAAAGCTCAAAATTGAGTGGGACATTGGGAGGATTTTGGTCATCTAAA
Source organism: Notodonta ziczac (assembly GCA_918843915.1). Taxonomy (NCBI): domain Eukaryota; kingdom Metazoa; phylum Arthropoda; class Insecta; order Lepidoptera; family Notodontidae; genus Notodonta; species Notodonta ziczac. The sequence continues at coordinate 2,646,219 of OU974053.1, forward strand.
GCTCAAAATTGAGTGGGACATTGGGAGGATTTTAGTCATCTAAAGCTCAAAATTGAGTGGGACATTGGGAGGATTTAGGTCATCTAACTAGGTACAAAACGCAGCTACACAGCTAGTTTACGCCAATCTATTCCCAGTTACGTGTAAAGTGTTGGTTGTTTTATTTATCCCTGGTGGGCGGCGACGGTGGCGATGCACTGGTTGAACACATCGACGTATTTGAAGGGCAGCTCCCCGGTGCACCCGTACCCGCCCTTCTTGTGGATAGCCAAGTAGTCGTAGCAATCGACGCGTCCGTCCCCGTTGCAGTCCTGAAACAGATTGAGGAGTTTATTGGTCAGTTGTAGAGATGCTATGCTTAGTGCTAGTCATGGTTGTAAAGGTGTCTCTCTCTAGCAACACAGCTCCAAAGATCAGTCTCTAAAGACCTAAGGCCTGACTCTGGTAAGCGCTGGCATCTCGATCGACTTGTAACACGTCAAAACTGACGTATCGCGTATCTGAATACGTCAGATTTGTCAGTTTTTCTACAGAAAATCTGTCAAATCGAACGTTTTCACACACGCCATACGTCAGTTTTGACGTTCTGTTGTTTTATAAATATATCGAATTCTGCAAGCAGGCCTACGACTCGTCAGATGTTAAGCTGTTGCCGTAGCCTATAGATGCTTGCATTACCAAAGTTATTGCTCCCAGGTGGCCAAGCTGAAAGGTAGTGGGATAGAGGGAGGGTACGAATGAAGGGTTAAGATTCTGTCTTTACGCTCATCTTCTGTGTGACGGTGGTGCTATCCTGTATAACCTTTTCCCAAATAAATAAAATAAAATAAAACCTTCCATTGCAACATCTAATTTTAATTTCATCCATAATAAAACCGGATTAGTCTACTAAAACATTGGATAAAAACATGAACCATTATATTTTACTAGCTGTGCCCACCGACTTCGTCCGCGTAGTATTTGACTTAACAAAAATTTCGGGATTTTCGGGATAAAAAGTATCCTATGTGTTAATCCCGGTTATAAACTATCTGTGTTCCAAATATCATCCAAATCCGTTCAGTAGTTTTTGCCTGAAAGAGTTACAAACATACATCCACACTCACAAACTTTCGCATTTATAATATTAGTAGGATTGTAACAACCAGAGGAGGTATTTCTGATGATGTCACTTTGCATATCGAAGAACCTCGATATGCAAATGTATCGATGACAATGTCACGATAAATTTTAATGTCCACGCCTACATTGAGATCCTACATGTGTGAATAGCAAAAACTTGTTATTATATTGAATTTATTTAGTGTTCATAATAACATGTGTTATAGCCGTTTGGTTAAGCACGCCTCTAGCGTGCGAAAGGTCCTGGGTTCAAACCCCGGCTCGCAACTCTGTGTTTTTTGAAATCTATGTGCGTATCATAATTACAATATGGATTATCACTTGCTTATGGTGAAGGAAAACATCGTTAGGAAACCTGCGTGTCTTAGATAATAAAACCAATTTTCGAAAGTATTGAATTGCCCGAAATATCCCAGCTACACACCAAGTTTTGACGATTTGGGTTGGAAAATTCTTATGGAATGGTTTATTTGAGGTATTTCTGTAGGTTAGGAGATATTTTTGATGAATATTATATTTTGGACGACCGCTTGGCGCAGTGGATTAAGCGCAGGCTGCACGGCTCACTGCAACGAGTGGTTGCGGGTTTTATTCCCGCCAGGGCAAATTTCGGAAATGGGCTTTTCGTAATTTGCCTTGTCTGGGTGTCACTGGGATCGCCCTCAGTCCATTGTACGGTACCCATAGTACAAGCATTGCTTAGTTTGGGACTGTACAGTTGGTATGTCAGTCTGGCGATATTTATTTATTAATTAGTGCTTACCTGTCCGAATTTGCTCATATATCCCTGGACTGTGAAGGCAGCGCAGTAAGGATCGTTTGCGCAGTTGGCGAAAGCTGGAACGTAAGGTAATTTATTTTAGTGAGAGTTATAACGATGTTCTGTCAATCATGTACACAAAAAAAAAATCAAATTGATTTATTTTAACAGCTATAACACTCGCTATCAACCAGATTTCTTTTTGTGATAGGTAAGTACATCATCTTCAGTATTTATAGGGTGCTTTAAAGGGTGCTTTGCTAAATATCGTGCGTTATTAAAATTGGACCTTATTTATAGGTAGAATTAGTTGTTAATCCCAAACAGGCTTTTTGTTGGTCTACGTGACACGGGCCAATCCACTGTTCCATTCATGAGTTATCTTCCGTGATATGTTAGTTTACCTAATATGAAATGATTCTAAAACATACATAGTGGATTTTTATTTGATTAATGTTTTAACAACTTGTATATAGGTTTAACATCAAGGTGAACTGGTTCAGTCTTTATATTTATCAAACAAGTTTCCCTTATGCGTTACTTTATTTATTTTAATTAGGTACCACTATTATGAATTGTGTTTGTAAAAAATCGAGGTAGAGTCACTTATTTAAATTAATTTAAGAGATTTAACTTTGTTATTATGCACAAGTAGGTAAGTTATGGTCCAGATGCATCGAAATCTTGTCTTGTCGTGTCAACTCTCATGGAAATGGAAATAATTTTCAATCTGAATCAAATAATATTACGAACGCCAATATAAAGTCCGTTTGAATTATTTATCTCTTTGCATTTATGCTAGGGCGTGTATCATAATATGTTATTTATGTTATCTACGAATCAAGGAGCGACCAATGAAGACTATTTTTCTCATCTCATAAACAAACTTGCAGTATAGAACTGAAACTAAGGTCTATAAATTACGGTTCCGCCTCAAGATCCCAGACAACAAGCAAACAATGGCTACTCTACCAATACTCTCGGGGTAATATGTTGGGTATCCTTACCATCGGGCTGGTCAGGCGACTGTCCCGGCAAGGTGGGCTTGCCAGCGTCGGCCCAATAGGCCCACGTGATGTGGAAAAGGCCGCAATGGTCGCCGTCGCATTGGGTCCCAGTCTTGCAGCCGGACACCGCTTGGCAGATGCACCCGAGGCACACCTCCGTCACTGGAGCCTGGTTGTTTTGAAGATGAGCTGGAAAGAGAAGAGAACATTCCCTTTAATCTCTCCTTTTTTAACCCCCGACGAAAAAAGTGGGGTGTTATAAGTTTACCATGTGATTTCAATTTTGTTTTTATTTGTTAGAAAGGTATTCTATGCTTAGCTATGTTTCATGAAAATCGGTTCAGCCATTTGAAAAATATCAGCTTTTTTGTAGATTAAAAGTCGTCGCATGTTCGTCGGTTTTTAAAATGTTCAATTTAGTTGTTGAATAGCTATGCTCGGCAAATTCATAAGTATATAAAAACGTTATTTCTTTGCATTTTAGAAATCCATCGGTCTACTTAGATAGGGTGGATTGATGGAGTCAAATATTTATCATCACTGTGTAAATAAGTCAATATCCTTGTCCGAATTTGTCTGAATCAATTCCAACATGCAATTTATACCTATACGATGATTCATCGTATATATTAATGCAGTTCAAATTGTCTTATTTTCCCGGATCTCAATGATTCAAATTCAAAAGACGAATATTTAACAATAATAATAAGCGTGGTCATAAAATTTGATTTGGGTACGAATGAATAAAGCAATCATCAGTTGTAGAATTGTTGTTGGTCAAGAGTGGCTGTGGTGATGGTGATCTATAAAAAGATCATAACAAATATGAAGGCAGTGTTTTGTTTTTTTTATTTATTTATAGCCTCATGCCATCAGTGTTCTATTATGAATGCTGTCAAAGATTGACTTATAATATTCTGTTGCCATAACAAAAAAATCAACCCTTTCATTGAGACTTGACTCTGGGGGGTTACTATGAGCTTTGAACGTATTCAAATAGGTAAGTACCTATCGGGTGTTTGAATGTTTCCATACATTAGCCAGTCAATCTGAACGGCACCGCAAAATACACCTCTGTTAAATGTATGGAAAGATTAGATCATTCGATTAATATTTGTACAGGATTTTTTTTCTAAGATTTCCTTATTTATCTCCCTAAAGGCATCTAGGCCTAAAGGTAATATTTGAAATCTCATTCTTATGTCATACCAGTACAGAATGACATGTCAAAAGCGTACTCAAGACCGATCTCAAACTTGAGATTGATTTATTAATACGTGCGTACTTAGTGTTTAAGTTCCCACACCGAAGGCCGCATGCCTGTCCATACGTCCGCTGTAAACATGTCGAAATGCATATGGTAATGTGACCGCAACTGTGACTCGATCCACCAGGGTCAGGGCACCGCCGACCTTGACCTGGCAAGAAGCTCATGATGGACGTCACTGCCCGTGACCAAAGTTATAGGTAGCTTAGGCCCTAAAGTTTAAGTTTACAGGAGATTGCAGTTAAAGGTGACTCAAGAAAATGAGTATTAAAATAATCCTGAGTCGAAGTGAAATAATTTATTTTGAGGCCTACAGGGGCACTAACAAATTAACATTTTAATTTTATATCCCCGCAACCGGATCAAAAGTCTATTTTTTTTTTATCACTTGCCTCTTAACAACATTGCCTTTAAATACTATTCATTTACTTAGCATGGAAGGCATCCAAACCAAAGCAATTATATTATTATGCACCTGTTTTATTAATTGTTATTTTGATTCGTAAACATTTAATTTGATGTAAGTATGAGTAGGTATGACCACCACACTAAACTAGCTTTCTCATTTTATCTACATACCGAAATCTGAGGGGGATTTAATTATTATTTACTATTAGTTATTTAGTGATAATGGTGTTGCCTGCTCATAATATTATTATTATATGCTGTTCCTGTGAATGTACACCATCTGTAATTCATTGAAAAGAGTAACCATTGAGTTTCTTGCCGGGTCTTCTCAGTGGAAGCAGCATTCCGAACCGGTGGTAGATTCTGACTATTCATAAATGCTTTGTTGGCTTACATGAATAAAAACAATTTTGAGTTTATCTGCCACAGCCAGCTATGCTTGTTAATCAACCAAGAAGCTGATAAATAAAATTATTGTCTTAAACTTAATTAAATGACAACTTTTTTATATCCTATTGAAGTGGTTGGTAAATGAAATGACATTCTAATTATTTTTCTTCTACCCTCAAAGGCCGCGATTAACACGTTAGCTGCGGCACCAATTTTTGCATACTTTCCGTTCCTGCGGCACGAGGTATAATCGGCCCGTACCGTGACCAGACGTTAGGGCGACACGCGGTCTATTAGACCCCACCTCCTTTTACAGACTAAAATCCATTTTCTGGCGCGAAATCAAAGATAAATGAGAATTTTGGTCCTTATTGATATAGACAGTGAATTGATGAACCCTAATCCACCGTCGCCCCGGGATCTGATGGCTAGTTTAGGAATTATTAGCAAAACAAAATATGGGATCTTATACACCTCGTAACGCACTGAAATAGGGCAAATTTTCGCTGCGATTAGTGATGGGAAAAATAATATCGACGTTTTTAAACTGTCTTAACTACGCAACGACTTGACCGATTTTGATCAATTATATCTCATTAGATCGTTTTAAGGGCAAACCCTGGCAAAACAACACAAAGCTATCAAAGAATACATTTTTTTTTAAATAATCTAAATTGTGCTTGAAGGCGCCATAAAGTAAAAAAAACCGGCCAAGTGCGAGTCGGACTCGCGCACGAAGCGTTCCATTCTATACCATTAAGAGGCACCTATTACAGACTTATTATTGGAAAATAATGGATTACGGTTTATGCATAAGGTTTATCTTTCTATTTGTATATGAAAATCTTAATGCGGTTCACAGAATAGAAAAAAAAGGCAACCAGAAATAGAAAAGAAACTGTCCTATTTATTCTGCCTCGGGCTTTAAAAATACAATTATTAGAACTTGAATTAACATTAAAAAATCAGTATCAATATACTTTTTTTATAAAAATCTCAATATATATGTTGTACTTATTTATGAGTGTTTTTCATTGAAACAGGGTAGACAATAAGATTTTTTGCACTGAGTGCACTGAGTCAAAATCTTTTTGGATTTTTTATCAGCTTCACGAGATGGTAAAAATGTGCGTAGTTTTTGGTAACAACCAACACATCTTCTCCTTTTTTCACCCTTTTCGAGGCAATGGCGTGTGCTTTCAGGTGCTGAAAAATAACAAAAATGTAAAGATAACGTAATAAAACTGAATATATTATATATAATATACTGTAGAACTACTGAAATATTAATTATATTACTTACCTGTTTTGTCAACGGCTGCTTTGCGTTTCTTGTGGAGTTTTTCACTACCTACAAAAATATCGATTAAGTGTTAAGTCCTAATAATAATAACATTATTATCACGATATAGAATAATAGGTAATTCTAGATATGTTGCAAAGTATTAGGTACGTCAATAATCGTTATTACCAATAATATCTTTAGGTATAATATACTTAAGTAATAATATCTTACACTTACTTTAGGTACATAGCTACCAAGATAAGAAAAAACTAGGTACTTACTGAAGATTTTTTCATTAAAAACTTACCTGTTTTGCCCCTGTTTCTGGGTTTTTTTAAATTAACTTCTTCCGACATCGTTTAGACATGTTCGGCGCCGTAAAAAGAAGTGCTCTCCAATCGACGTGATGCACAACACTGGTCGCGGGAAGCTCGCGTTGAGTGCGGAACGAGGTCAGGGGGGATATGGGACGTTTCAGCCTCGTTCCGCACTGCATTAAAATTATATTAATTCAGTGCGGCACGAGGCCTAAGACATCCGGTACCAAGGTAGGTACACCACCGAGTCCGGAACCATTAGTGATCTCAAATATATATTTATCTCTTTCCTACACTGGACCAAACCAAAGCTATGCCATTCGCACGACAGAGAAATTCACTTTTTTGCTTGCCGCACCACAGGGAAGTTGCATCAGGGGTGATTTAGGCCTCGCTTCGCACTTAACATGTTAATCCGTGATCACGGACGGAACTGTCGGAAACTAAATTAAAACTAAAAAACGCAATACAATTTGAACATGTTTATTAAATTAATATAGATTATAGTGTGTTCACAAGTTAACGTAAAAGCGGTAAGTCCATATCTAACAATGCCGTACTATACACGTAACTGTCGAAGCATGTAGTTTATTGTTTAACACATCCGCGTGGTTTTACCGACTCTTGCGCAAGTGTTTTTTTTACTCAGAACATTGCTAACTTCCTATTCTTCGGTTATTATCTACGTATATCAAACAAACTATGGGCTAGCTGCGTCAAATGCTTATGTAGTGTGCCTAATTTGGACACACTACACTCAGTGACGGATTTACAAACTTCCAAGGTATAGGCTGTAAAGTGCTTGCCGCCCTTGCCTCAACAATTGTCATGTCCTAGATTATTTTTACAATCTAAAAATTTCGTTGTAATTGCACGTAAAATTGTCATCGGCAAAATTTGTTGCAGAGTTCTATCTGTCATGCAGAAATCTTTTTAAATTTCCATGAGGTAGCAAAAAAAACGGGGCCCCAAATCTGCCGCCCCAAAAATCTGCCGCCGCTGGTAATTCCGCCACTGACTACACTTGTTTCTTGATAGGTACTTTTTTTATGAGTTCAGTTCTACGGGAATTAGAATACGGATGTTGCCATGCGATAACCTGTTAGAAATGTGAATGTGTTTTAACGATGAAACTGTAGTCGATAGTCAGAGGGGGTCACGGTCAGGTCACTGCAAAGGTCATAGGACAAAATTGTATAACATTGTAGTTTGCGAACTTAATGTAGAACAATAACTACATCATGTCAGTATTTGCTCTCAGTTCGACGAGGATATGGGAATTTGAAAGAAGGAGGCAGAGCCAAGCCGTAGCCTACAGCTGAGATATACTAGGTGAAACAAAAAGGGTATACTACTTTTTTTGCAACTTAACTTTGTAAATCTCAAACTATCGGCTTTGTGGGACAGTTGAAGTACTAAGGGTTTTGCAGACTTGTGAAATCAGTCAACACCTGTATTCCTATAACACCTTTTGTTTTTCAAATTCCCTCCAAAGCTGACGTTTTAGAATTACAAAGTTAAGTTTTGAAAAAAAAGTATACTCATTATGTTTCACCTTGTATATGGTCTGGGTCGACTCGGGTAGTATCACCGATACGTACGATGAGTGAGAGAGACGGAAATCCAACCCTCCCTCCTCTCCCCTTCCTCTATCCAAAATCCCACTCCCCTTCAGGTCGACAAAGTACGAGCAATACCATTGTAATTGCAAGCATCTATAGGTACCTGCTTAATATCAGGCGATCCGTGCGCTTGCATGGCAACTTCGTTTTTATAAAAAAAAAGATGATAATATTAATGGCATTGCAATTTACTATCATTTTCATAACACTACGGTAAAGGTACAATGTAAATAATGCATATAATGAAACGGTATGATATCAGCGAACGGCGAACGTAATAAAAATGATTGACACAATGATAATTACTTGAAATGAATATAAAACATCAACATACGGTTCTGAGAATAAACTAGAACTCATTATTCTGCTAAAGTAATAATGCGGAAGAAATAATCGCGAATGATACATCACTGATAGCCCAGTCATATTAGGGCTTTCACCTCGGAATGAAAGATAATAAGCTGCAAATTGGTATGAACCTTTGTTTTGTCATTCTAAATGTTGTCTCAAAAGTCACAATCGTTATCGTGTCCGCGTCTCAAGATATTCAAGGTCAAAGGTCACAAAAATCGGTTTTTCGCGAATATCTGGCTTCCTATCGGTTAAATGAGATTTGCATTTATTATAAAAGTTGTAGGCTATAAAATTCCCTACAACTTTTGTTTAAACTTTTTTTTCATACGACTAACCGTTTTGAAGGTAGAGCGCGAAGAGTGCACATCGTACAGTCATATACGGCCTAATGCAAGGTCAAGCGTGAGTTATGGTTATCAGTACGTTATAAAGTCAATTATTTACTTGGAAATTATAATTATTAAACAATGCCTATTATTTATGTACTAACTATTAATTATTTATATTTAATTAAAGTAAGTAACTTGATTATTTATATATAATTATTCATATTTAACTATTTAAGTATAAAATATTATTAATTCTGGATTATATATTTTAGTTTTATTTTAAGTTAAAATGATAGTAAGAGTATATATTTTACACATATTTTTATTTATTATTAAATACGGCATAATATACATTTATCAAAATGTGAGTTCAAATATCAAAAGTATCTTTGTTGATTTTAATTGTAATGAAATTGGAAATGGAAGCTAATTATCTTCTTCTTCTTCGTCGTCTTCTTCTTCTTGTCGCTCAAAAATGTTCGATTCATTGTCATCATCCTCATTATCTGTCATGTTCATCTCCAAACCTTCCAGAATATCGGGATCATATGTATTTTCTTCATCGGGATTACTTGGATACAGTGAAGCGTTGAGGCAAGCTTGTCCGTTGCACTGGCCGCAAGCTAAAGAACATTGTAGCCCTGATTTTCTGCATCCACAGCGGGAACCACAACCATTTTTGCAATTGCAAAATATTACGTTTAGTAGTTCGGCTGGTGCTGGAGGTAATAACGTTCGTATGGGCTCCAGGATTTCATTTTCAAGCATCCAGCCCCATTCTTGAGGTTCTAAGTCCTTCCCTAACCACGTTTGAATCTGGTAGTAGACACGTTTTATGTGTAATATATAATCCAGAATTAATAATATTTTATACTTAAATAGTTAAATATGAATAATTATATATAAATAATCAAGTTACTTACTTTAATTAAATATAAATAATTAATAGTTAGTACATAAATAATAGGCATTGTTTAATAATTATAATTTCCAAGTAAATAATTGACTTTATAACGTACTGATAACCATAACTCACGCTTGACCTTGCATTAGGCCGTATATGACTGTACGATGTGCACTCTTCGCGCTCTACCTTCAAAACGGTTAGTCGTATGAAAAAAAAGTTTAAACAAAAGTTGTAGGGAATTTTATAGCCTACAACTTTTATAATAAATGCAAATCTCATTTAACCGATAGGAAGCCAGATATTCGCGAAAAACCGATTTTTGTGACCTTTGACCTTGAATATCTTGAGACGCGGACACGATAACGATTGTGACTTTTGAGACAACATTTAGAATGACAAAACAAAGGTTCATACCAATTTGCAGCTTATTATCTTTCATTCCGAGGTTGACCCCTTTTTTTACCTAATATGACTGGGCTATGACAATGACCTATTGGAAACCAGGAACTTAGAATATTATTAGTAATCGGTACTTTATTAGTTTAGTAATAAAGGTGTAAAAGGAGTTAGCGCCCTACAAATTGTTTAAAAGTGCCTTGGCGATCATTCACATGAAGAAGCCGTTCTGTCTCTACAATTTTGATAGAGAATGGTTGCATTTGACTGCTTGGATACAGAAAAAATTATATAAAATATCGGTCGGAATTGACGCTTTTGTAGTAAATTATCCATGTGTATAATACATAATTTTTTCATAGGATTTTAAAATAAGCTATAATAAGAATTAAAAATGTTGAAACCTTTAAAAGTCATTAAGTATAATAGTAAATATCGATATTTCTGGCCTCTTCATGTATAGCACAGAAATCACACAAAAAGTTTGAATAGCAAATCGCGCAAAGTAACCAAAACAGTAAAGTTATATATTCCTTATAAAATCAGGAGCTTTCTACAGTGTGTTTCGAAATCTAGTTCCTTATGAAGGTAAACAGGCTAAACAATGGCGTAATTTCGTAAGGATATTAAATCAGATCTAGTGTGGGTCGTCACGGTCACTAGACCCAGTAATTATAACGGATGCAGTACAATCTGGTAATGTAACAGACTTAATAAGGATAATGAGGAAACTCTTGATCATACTTAAGTTGTCTTTAAAAAAGAATATAAAAAATGAGCCCTGTTTTATAATAAAATTCAATAGAAAGGGAATAATCACTGAAGAGCCATTATAATAAGCAAATTAGTACTCAAGGAAATAAAATGTAGTAATAACAAAGAGATTGACAGAGTCAAATTATTAATATTTATTGTAAATAACGTGTTGTTGGAATAAAAGAGAGATAAAAAATAAAATCTAAACGTAGACTAGAGAGCCAGGACTTTAACCAAAAAAATCTTTGTGTTAATGTTCACATAACTTTTCAACATGAACATACCTATAAATTAGGTGTTCGTTCAACAACTCTTAACATTACTAGGAAGCTATATATCCATATAAATCATGCATATTACGGGTAATCACTATACCTAATAGCGCAATGAGTATCTTAACATTTATTTATAGTGACGTAACAAACTGACCTATTATAGAGATGTTTGGCATTCAACACAGATCCAAGTGGTGATGTCATTAAGTTAGTTGTAATACGAAAACATTATTCTGGTTAAAATGACATAAACAGTGCTATTCAAGGTTCTATAGATGATTTAAACGATTTGGAAACTGCAAGCAATATAACAATAGTGATTTGTGTGGGTGCTCTTGTTGATCTTATTAAATTACTTAATATACTTAGTAACGGTCCAATTTTATTTTGTACATATTTATATGAATGCATCTTGTTATATTTTTTCATATGTTTTCTATAATTACATACATAATTGCAAATAATTTTATCCCGATAATCCCGAAATTTTTCTTCAGTTAAATTACACGCGGACGAAGTCGCGGGCACAGCTAGTCTATTTATAAATCCTCATCAATTTTGCATCGACAGTTCGCAGTAAAGTTTTGTTTTCAACGTCCTGGGAGTAAGTATGGATAGAAGTGGGTATGTCGCCAAACGAGTCGTCGATACTACATAGACCGGTCCACAACCGGATCATGTAAATGTTAAACACACGAGATAGGAATTGTTTACGCATTGCTGGCCACCGATGCTTGTAGACTTTTTGCAGTCCTTTTATAGGTACTACTAAATATTGTTAAATGTCAGGAAGGACAGACGCAAGTTGATACAACCTTACGTGGGAGACTGCAGTGAGCTCAAATGATAAAAATATATCTGGAAAATGTGTGGATTAAAATCCTTTTATTTGCTTTTTAACTGAATTTGAAAAACCTGGGGCACTAAAAAGCTATACATAACTAGGGACCTTATAATTTCTCTCATATGGAGTCGATGCCACTATCAACTTCTAGTATTTGTTAGCTATGTAGGTATGTATATTTTCTCATCAGCCAGGAACGTCTATCGCTAGTGGCCTGTGCCCCGACATGGACCTTACAGTACCTACTTACTAGATTTAGTTGGAGTCGGTTTTTAATAAACCTTTTTTCGTGTTTATAATTAAATACGACTCGTAGACGTCGTAGATGACGGCACTAAAGCAGAACGCTGGTTATCCTGCAGGGGTAGTAAGACCCAAGAAGATAGGTATATAACGTAGCACGTAAACCTTCATGGAGTCGGGTGAATGGCTAAATGCTAATGGTAATCTGTGACGTAGGCAAGTGGCAATGGTGAGATGGTTGTTGAAATTATGCGACAGGTCAACACGGCCGTCTTTGGTTGTTCTTATTACCCAATGTGGGGTTACACATAAAATATTTGAAGTTTGAAATGTGTACATAACATCAATATTTGTCGTGTCAATCGTCTTTTCATCTTATTTCATATTTATATTTGAACTAGTTTCTGCCTGCGACTTCGTCCGCGTAGACTTCAATAAAGTATTCTATGTGTTAATCCAGGTTATAAACTATCTGTGTTCCAAATTTCATCCAAATCCATTCTGTAGTTTTTGCGTGAAAGAGTAACAAACATACATCCACACTCACAAACTTTCGCATCTATACATCTATACATCTATACATACAAATAAATAAAATTGGAGTGTCTGTTTGTAATATCAAAATAACACCTTTTCACTAAATGCATATGAAAGTACATACGATACCTATAGCAAAAACGCGAATTAAAAATTTTTTGTCTGTCTGTCTGTCTGTCTGTCTGTCTGTCTGTCTGTGTGTTTGTTCCGGGTAATCTCCGAAACGGCTGGACCGATTTCGACGGGACTTTCACTGGCAGATAGCTGATCTTATAGCGGGTAACTTAGGCTACTTTGATTTTAGAAAAAAAATTAGGGTTCCGCGTAAAAAAATAAAAACACTTGAAATCAAAGAGTATCTCCGAAACGGCTGGACTGATTTTGACGGGACTTTCACTGTTAGATAGCTGATGTTATAAGCAGTAACTGAGGCTACTTTTATTTTAGAAAAACAAAATTTAAAAAATGGGTCCTGTCGCGCGGGCTTAGAACGCAGGACCGGGCTTTATTGTTAAGTTAAATTCCACGCGGGCGAAGTCGCGGGCTCAGCTAGTTTATAATATTAGTAGGAATTGACGGTTTTTTGTACTTATGTAGGCACTTATGGTTCTTAGCTATAGTTTTTATCGGTAGGTGGCGCTGTGGTCGACATAAAGAAAATAAAATCAACGTTAGCAAAGATGTGGCCATAAGCTAGTTTGATTAAACACTGACAAACTCATTTCTGATCCTGATAGGTAGATCTGATGCGCCTTGTTGTTTTTGTGTGAATCCAATTGGAATATACGAGTATTATTTACATCGAATGCGGTTATAAATAATACAATCAATTAAATATTCGTTGTGGTATATTCAAGTACCTACTCGTTGTTCATTGTGTTTTTTTTTTTGCAAACGGCTCATGATATCATGATGTTCTTTTATTCTCAAGCCTGGGGTGCTACTCTTAGCAACGATAATCTATATATCGTTACATTCGTATTGCTGAATCATACTCATAGATTATGTCGTCATTATTAGTCGTGCCTACCTGCTTGCACCTGCGGTACATGCATGGATATCAGCGATGATTTGTGCCTTCTTGTATTATCTCCGAGCATAATTAGGTTTCCGTTACACGAGAGTGTTAATTCAAATGATCTTAGCACACCAGGCTCAATTAAACACTAAACGTCAATTTAATTGTTTATGGTTAATTAGTATATTAATTGCCAATATCGTTAACAATGGTTGGAGATCGATTAACAGTTAATGTTTATAGTCTCGTTCCTCATCACCTATTACTGGTTTTATTGAATGCGATGGTGATTCAAGATTACAAAGTTGTATACTTAGTACTGAAGCCCTAGTTTATACACATTTCTAGGAAGAAGTAAGGTTAAGAATAAGGTCTACGGTTACTTGTTTTATGAAGGGATTTCCATAAGCAAATATATTTTTGTTTCAATCAGACAATTAAAAAATAATTTACTTCAACACATGTTTTGGGTTTTTTGAAGGATACAAGTCTTTGAATGTAGGTGTATGACTTTGAAGGTTGATATTAAAAGTGTATTCAATTTGCTTTTTATGTTATGGATGATGAAATGGATCCTTGTAGTATATAAATGATTTATACCACGACTGATTTATTGTTCAGGTAGTAATTTATGCAAATAACTATTATTGTTTACTATTCTGAGGTATGCATATATATGTAAATCAGATCTGGGAACATACAAAGTGACATGACAACATAATGCGTTAAGACTCTATATTTTTTTATAAATATAGACAAAAGCCTTCATTATTCACGATATACTTACCTACTTGATCCGGGTAACTCCATTTTTAGAACTAACAATCTGCGACATGCGGAAGTATTAATAGCTTAGCGGTTAAAAGGATCGCCTGTAGAGCGCGAGCGTTCGATTCGAAATTACGCGTTGAACTCTTTTCAAAGGAAACTGGGAACCATCATAAATTGGGGTTCAGGTTCACCTACTTACGGAGCCGAAAATATCTAATTAGATTTTTTTTTTATTACAAAGGTTTTACAAAGCATTTTTTCAGATCATAGTGCTGAAGTCATTGTAAATCGATTGTAACCTTATATACCTAAATATGCAGGTAATAATATAACTTTAGTACCTAATATTAAAAATGTGGTATCAGAGGTCCGAACGATAATTAGCACTTGTCTATGTTGATATAAGAAACACATTCGCGTCTAAACAGCATGATAATCTATTATTACTTACCTACTCAGTGGGAAAATACCTGCTTCGCGTTAAATTTGCGGATGATTGTGGTCCAAGATTTTTTTTTTTACCAATCAGATGGACCAGGTCAGATGATATTTGTCTATCTTACGGTTATTTTCATAATGTCTGATTACTAGCAATGTGAAGTTAAAACATTATTTATTAGTAGTGCCGCTGTCCCCTCTAGCACAGTTAAATATTTGGACCACTTACTAGGAGTTGACTCACGTCAATCGTTTGATGGTCGGGTCGGGGATCGAACCCGGATCCTCTCCGTTTGAGGGCAGCACTCTAGGCTATTTATTATTATTTTTATAACTGTAGTCATTTTTACAGCAAATTAATTACCTTATTTAGCGGTTAGTAACTTTTGTTTTAAAGCGGATTAGTGCCTACGGAAAATATTTTTACTTGTAGAGCTTTCGTGGGAAGACTAAGCCATAGAATTACTTCGGCAATGTGTAAGTAATGGTACTCTTTTGTTTATAATCAGTCGATCTTATCTATAATGATTATGCTAGCTTATAAACCTACGTATTTGTTTGCAATATTTACGAGGTATATAGGTACCTTGAACGTTGACATTTTAATCGATAAACTTAGGTAGGTATATCTCATAGTATCTTGTAAATGTGTGATCTTGTTATTGTAATAAAAAATGCCTTGGACCTACTTATTATGGTTTCCAAGTTTTACTAAGTAGTAGTACTCAAAGGAACAATAAATCGTTATTAAGTAAGTAGGTATTTACTGATCAAAATATACTTACAGACATCCGCAGCGCACAGAGCGACCACCAACAATATGGCACTTAACTTAATCACGGCAGACGTCATAGCGGCGAATTAAAACAAAAACTTAAAAAGTTAATTCCTTTTTTAAACGCGTGTTATATTCACGCGGATCACAGCTCGACTGGCAATGATCGTGGCCTTTGCAGTGCTTATATGGACGGAGGCTGATGCTCTGAATCACACGTCTTCCATGAATGTTTATCCGATTGCGATTTTTGAACTGTATCCGTTTGGTTTTTTTCTTTAAAAAGTTATTGGGTGGAGGTCGTTGATTTTGTTTTGAAAAAAGATTATCAATGTTTGAATAGGTTATCTGTGTTCTACAGAAATATCATAAAAAATATGATCATGATGACGTCACAGCGGTTTTAGGCTACGGCGACTCTTTGCGGCCTCTGGATAATTTGGGTTTGAACTCCGAACACTCCAACTGCAGAGCTACGACGGTCATGCAGTTATTTAATTAATAAAAACAGTAAAGTTAAGTTTTTAAATAATAAAAGAATCTTAATGCAAATGTTTAAAAATAATATAGTAAGTAGGTATATAAGCTTTAGTTAAGCGAATTTAAAATCAAGTTTTTATGATATCTGTTGTAATTTGCATAATTATACAGCAGCTGATAATACCTAGAGATGGCATTGCATCGAAAATGATTATTGATTATTTTTAAAGTTGCAAAACCCTATGAAACTGTAAATTGAATTTAAAAAGATCCTATAGGTACTTTTATTATTCTTGAGCGTAATGCCTACGTACGCACATGTGGGTGGGGGCGACTCCTCCCTGTGCAGAGGTATACCTATTCTATTAGAAGTAAATAATGACCCATGAAAATGTAATGGACAACAAAACTGATCAGTAATCGATCTTTTAGCGATACCTCTACTATATCACTGTCTGCCCTCCCCATTCTAATCAGCTTATCTGTTCGCTTATAACTTGACTTCCATTAGTATTTTAAATAAATAAATAAATATATCGCCAGACACATCAACCGTATGGACCCAAACTAAGCAACGCTTGTACGATGGGTACCGTACAATGGACTGAGGCGATCACAATTACACCCAGACCTGGGCAAATTACGAAAAGGCCATTTCCGAAATTTGCTCCGGCGGCGGGAATCGAACCCACAACCCGACAGTGCAGTGACCCGAGCGGCCTACGCTCATACCACTGCGCCAAGCGATCGTCAAACTACTGCGTAATCGTTATACGCACTTACTCATTTAAATCCGTTCAAATCGTTTTTGTATCACACATTCCGCAGTAGAACTCCTCAAGTTTTACACTACCGGTAACATAGCTAGTATTCTAAAATTTAGTTCTTAATATATATTGTCAGCCCTAACTTGTGCCAATATCTTGAACTTGAATAAATTCAAGACTATAAGTAAATGAAGTTGGAACTGGTTGAACGGCTGTGTTATTTAAATTTTATAGTTGTTGTCTAGATTTCTGTGAGCAGACAGTTGGCCGTCATTCTACTAACGGATTCAGATTCCTATCGATGTCGAATTTACATTATTTAATTAAATTTTCGGATTAAGATTTATTGTTTCAATTAGGCCGCTTCCTTGAAATAGCTATCTATTTATAAAAGAAGCCACGACTTGACTGACAGTTATATTTTTATGATTGCGGTTTTTCGCTAGTTTTGAAATACCGTTGTTAACGGCATGTTGCTTATGACGGCTATTAACGAATAATTAGGTAGTCAAAGAAAATAGGAAATAATAATAATGAGCTGGCCAATAATATATAGGTACCTATAAGGTGTTATTTTAATCATATATTTAAAATTATTTGTTACCTTTGTTACCATTTGTTACCATACTCCTCCGAAACGGTTTGACCGATTTTTATGAAATTTTATATGCATATTCAGTAGGTCTGAGAATCGGCTACTATCTATTTTTCATACCCCTAAAAGACAGGAAAACGTCTGTCGGGTCAGCTAGAAATAATTTAGCCCTTTTTTGACTCCTGGGCACGGGCATCCTCTCACTATGATGGGGATTCAGGCCGTAATCAACCACGCTGGCCCAGTGCGGGTTGGCGGATTTCAAATGGCTTTCGAATATTGGTTAGATATTCTAAGACATGTAGGTTTCCTCACGAATATTTTCCTTCACTGTTAGCGAGTGATAATCAGATACAAGTTATGAAGTGCGAGGTGTGAGCCGGGGTTTGAACCCAGGACCTAGTGCCCGCAAGACGCGGGCACTAGGTCCTGCTTAACCATTCGGCTATCACTGCTTATTTTAATAATGCACGATATTTTGCACTTCCTGATGGTACCTACCTAGGATACCTACCTACCTAAATGCTAAAAATAGTATACCTATCGCAAAAAATGATTAAATCACTCTCTACAAACCGGGTATACCACTAACAATAAATATTCAAAGATTATTTTTTTGTTATAGGTGTCGCGGATTTCATCGCGATTTACATAATATTATCAAGTTTAAAGTTGAATTGAGCGCCATCTGTTGGCTAGCTCTGTGAATAAAATAATATTATCCTTTAATGTTTACGAATGACTTTGAGTGACATTGAGATGTCAATCAAGTTGAATATGTCGGGGTAAGAGAGGGAGAGGGGGAAGTGTAGGACGTGACGGCGAGAATGGCGGCACAGGATGGTGGTTTGTAAGTGTAAAAAGGAGTCTTGCTAAGACCTGTATGGTGAGTGTTATGAGCGATAAGTGAGTAGTGTTGGTGAAGCCATGACTACTGGGCTGTACCGGGGTAAGTCCTTTGCTATTACCGACCACCTGTGCTGAAGAGAGTGAATACTGATTCACCATCATGGCGATCATGCGATTCAAGTTATTGAGATATAGTTTAACTAAGACACTGTAGTGATGTGAAGGCCGGCACTCGTAACGCGGTTACGAGAGGGGCACGCATCAAGAGTCCTGGGCACCTAGAATTCTGGTGGAAGGGAAGAGCTGTAGGGGTGTGTGTGGAGGCTCATCATAGGGACCGAAGGGTCCCGCTGGGGTGCTCAGGAATAAGAGGAGAAACAAAACAGGGCCGACATTCCCTGTACCGTAATAGATTACGGCTCCTAAAAGAAGTGGTACTTAGTTGTAAAGATAAAGAATTAATAGAAAAGTAAAAGCGCATGATATCCATGGCGGTGTATTGGTGCAACTAGTTACCTACTTAGCTATAATAGTGTTTGTTCGAACCCAAAGGCCGCGACATTATGGTGGAGGTGCTCGGTCTAAGCAAACAATAATGATGTGGCACAAGATGGCAAAACTGCCTAAGTAAAGTAAATGCATATTTGTAAAAAAAAAAAAAAAAAAATATAATTGAAAAAATAAATAAAATAATAATAGCTGAGTGGGTACAATAATTATCATTGTTTCCCTTTTATGTTCACTTTGCCTTTGTGTTTGGGAGAGTCTCTCATCTCAGGGTCCCTTCGATGACAGAGTGGTGGACAGTCTGGCCCCGATTCGTTCGGGGCGACTGGCTACTGCAAGTTAAAGCGGTCTGCTCTGAGAGTTCAGAGAGGCTGGCAAAAAAGGTCTGAGGACAAGCGGTCTGCTCTGATGAGATCAGAGAGACTGGCTAAAAGGTCCGAAGACGAGTGGTCTGCTCTGAGAGTTCAGGGAGGCTAGCAAAAAAGGTCTGAGGACAAGCGGTCTGCCCTAATGAGTTCAGGGAGACTGGCTAAAGGTCCGAAGACGAGTGGTCTGCTCTGAGAGTTCAGAGAGGCTGGCAAAAAAGGTCTGAGGACAAGCGGTCTGCTCTGATGAGATCAGAGAGACTGGCTAAAAAGGTCTGAAGACGAGTGGTCTGCTCTGAGAGTTCAGAGAGGCTGGCAAAAAAGGTCTGAGGACAAGCGGTCTGCTCTGATGAGATCAGAGAGACTGGCTAAAAGGTCCGAAGACGAGTGGTCTGCTCTGAGAGTTCAGAGAGGCTGGCAAAAAAGGTCTGAGGACAAGCGGTCTGCCCTAATGAGTTCAGGGAGACTGGCTAATAAGGTCCGAAGACGAGCGGTCTGCTCTGAGAGTTCAGAGAGGCTGGAGAGACGTGTCATAGTGTTGACATGGCTAGGTCTGGTTGCTAAGAGAAACCGAGGCCACAGTTAAGTGAGTTGGTATGGAGATACCTACTTATGCTCGAAGGGAGACGAGCTGAGGTGACTATATACTTCTCATAGACAAGGCATGTAGAGATAAGTTTCATTAGTTTAAGATATGTTATTTTCTATATTGTGATAAATATAATCAATTCATAATACTGTGTTGTGGTTTTATTATGTTTGCATGTAATTAATTTATCATTGTGTGTATGGGAGAATATTGTGTTTTTTGTTTCTCCTGTAAGTGTGTTCCGATTTCTAATACATTATTGTGTAATCACATTCATCTAGGTTTCCGAACGACCAGCTTAAAGGAAGGCGCTGGGCAGAGATGACTTCTTTCTCTACGGCACAACTGTCTCTTTCACACCCGCTGTTTTGTTTGTATCTCGGTTTCATTTCTGAATATTAATAACATTTTGTCTATAGCTTGCTGCAAGAATTTTATTTATTAGCTTCTTGGTTTGCTGCGAAGTACTGAGAGATACGAGAGTAGCTGGAGTTATGTCTTTCTTCATCTAAGGTAACCCATAAGTTTAAATGGTTGTTATTTATTTTATCTACAGATAACATTTTATAATGATAATTCTGGGAAGAAGTATTTTACCGTGTTACGAAATAGTACAATGATTATGTTGAGATTGAATAAATATTACTGCTTTCAAATTAAAATTAGTCACCTGTATTTTACAGCAATGTTCTTATTTCAGGAACCTTGGTCAGAATACTATTTGTCTATGTTGTAATCCCAAACATGGGAAATAAAGGACCCGTTTTGCAGGACGCATTATAATATTATTTGTGGCTGATAGTTGTATTCCATTACCTATATTCGTGGTTCTACATATCTGATTGAGACAGAAATATGAAAATGTGTATTTCTGTTCTCTTTCGCTATGGAGGTAAGGAAGTAGTAATGGAACGTTCCCGGGTGGCGTATGGGGAATCGTGTTGTATACAGGTTTTCATACGTGACGCATGCTGCCGCCCATGAACGGAGGCTGTCTGAGGTAATTTTGGTCAAATGCGTTCGGTGTTGTCCCGGTTTTAGTGACAGTTATCGACCAGTGACTTCCCATTTGCCAAATTAGTGTTGTGAAAAAGAAATTCTCTGAATTAAATAGTTAACTGTAAAAAAATCACGGGTGAAATTACAGTGAAGGGAAAACATAATTTCACGTAGTTAATATTAATTGAAGGTAGCAATAATTTTCATACCTATAAGGAAGTAATGAGTTATGTTTGAGTCTATGAATTACTTTGTCTACGACTTAACGCTCTTTGAGTTGGCAGTACTGTGTCCGGAAAACTTGACAAACTTGCAAAGTGTTTTCAGGAAATAAATTATAAAGTTATAACGGTATGTGGTGAAAAATAAAACTTTGTAATACTTTTCTGAAAGTCTGTAAAAGTAACAAGTGTGTGATAGGTTAGTGTGAAGAGTGAGGAAATCTTTATTCTACGCAGTTGTGAAGTACTACTAGCAGTAAAGCCGCGACATGGATGAGGCTCTCATTCTACGCATGTCGCTGTTGAAAACACGGCTTCATGAATCTATTATTCAAGCTACAGTAATATATGAGCGGTCGCAAACAAGTGGCATAACAGTGGAAGAAGTTAACCAGAGTAAAACCCAATTGACCACCTTTACAAATAGCTTGCAAAAATAAATACACATATACATAGAGAAATGCACTAATATATCTCAAGATATAGTAAAACAAAGTACTGACCTCCAGCTTAAGGGCGAAGACTTAATTATAAAACTTAATACCATATTAAGTTCTGCAACTAATCTACAAGTAGATGCACATACAAAATTACCTAAACTAACACTTCCTACATTTAGAGGGGGAATATTAAAATGGCATGATTTCTGGGACCAGTTTCAAGCAAGTGTAGACAGCTACCAGATGTTGATAAGCTATCCTACCTCATTACATCTCTGCAAGGTACTGCCTTAGAAGCTGTACAAGGATTAGCTACTACTACACAAAACTATAAGATCGCTGTAGACACTTTAAAAAGACGTTTTGGGAATAAGCAAATTCTAATAGATTCTCACTATGAAGAACTCCATAAATTGCAGAGTAGGGAATCATCCGTCGAGAGCTACCGTAAAGTATTAAATAACATTGAGAAAAATTTGAGAATTCTACAATCTTTAGGAGGAGACATTGATAATAATCATCTAAGGTTCACTATTCTTAGTAAGTTTCCAGAAAAAATAATTTATGAGCTAAACTTGACCTTGAGAGGGAATGACTGTGAAATCCATTAGGGATCAGTTGGAAATAATAATAACAGCCATGGAACTCTCACAGAAAACTGTTCCTAATCAAGGAGAAACATCTAGTATGACCAAAGAGGTATCCTCAACTGATGCCTTATTTGTTAGAGAAAGAAAAGGATTATTTTCCCCAAGGAACAAAGTACCATTAAATGATAACAAAAGAGGCATGAAACATACACTACCCACGCAGTTTAGAAAGACAGAAACGAACTCTAAGCGTAGTAAAGGTAACTGCATATTTTGTAAAGGGCAGCACTATAATGATTTGTGTGAGAAATATTCATCTTTAAAAACAAGAAGAAACCAACTGGGAAACAGATGTCATTTATGTTTTCAGACAGGACACTATTTCAGAAACTGCCAACTAGAGAAAATTTGTTATCACTGTAAAGGCTCACATAACAGAGCTCTTTGCCCTCAAAACCTCAAAAGTTTGCAGATAAGAACTGCAACGGGAATAATAATAAGAACTGCAACAAAGAGTAACTGTTGGCTTCTTATAGATATATTCAAATTCAGATATTTTATTTTGTTTAGCCCTATGGGGGCACTTACAAATTGTTAATTTAGGTACAAGTTTCATTATATCTAATCAATACAGAGTCTTGGATGGATTTTCAGTAAGAAAATTGGAGTCAAAACAGTTTAAAGGGATTGTTACAACTTGTAGACTAAAAGTACTTTAAATCAATATGAATACCTTAATGTAACAATACAGTAATGTATTAAAAAATATATATATATTACAGTCTAAATGAAGAGTTATAATAATCATTGATATGAAGTTTTATTTGCCCTCCTTGGTAAGGTAATTTTGTTTGATTGATTAACAAAAGAGAAATTATGATGTGATTAAATTCTTGTGGTTTAGAGGTCACTAATCTGGTCTCCATAGAAAATCAATTTTCAATCAAGTTAAGTTCTTACAAGATCTGAAGAAAGTTGGCTGTCCAGTAAGTACATAATAGTGATGTGACTTCACATTAGTAAAGACAAGACTTTGTGTTTTGTTGAGGAGGATCAGGATTTCATGGGCAATCCTGAACAAGTACTTGCATAAAAAACATAAGAATTTGCATAAGAGATAGCGTTATAAAGAACTTGTTTGGAAATTTGGCAGATATTAAGACATTGTAACAGATTAAGTGTATTGTTTGAATAAGTGTCAAGCAAGGACACTGCATAAGATGTATACAGTACATGAATATACTGATCATGTTGGAGTTTAACATTAATGGTTGTTTTGGAGTTATAGTTTAATCTGGGAGATACACCTACAGTCCAGAGTAACAAACTCCAGAGTAACAAATTTGAGAGCTGCATGTCTTGAAGATATAGTAAAATAAAATAGTAACCTGAAGCCACAGGTACCAAATGGAAAGTTTGTAAGTAATATCATTGGATTACAAAAGCAGTAAGTAAAATTAATGTTTATTGGTAAATAACTAATGGTTTAGTATGTTGTGTTGCTAAAGATGTATGAGACATGATTTATTCATTCAGTTAGACATCTGTATCCCTTAGAGGGGGGATGTAGAAGGATAGTTAAGATATGCCTAATGACTGTATGGTATTAGGCCATGAACATAATTAAGCAACTACGGAATTAATGAAATTAACTAATAATTTGAGCAGTCATTCCAGGATGTTATGTGGTTTGACGTGGGACTAAAATCTTAAAGTTCCTATGGAGGTGAAGCAGATAGATAAAGTACCACGCTCGCAATAGGGAGCATAACGAAAACCTGAGAAAACTCTACAGCCAGAAAGAAAATGGTTGAGGAATACGAAACCGTTTACCGGCACTGCAACCTTCGCTGTAGTCCGGGAGTGTCGCGGATTTCATCGCGATTTACATAATATTATCAAGTTTAAAGTTGAATTGAGCGCCATCTGTTGGCTAGCTCTGTGAATAAAATAATATTATCCTTTAATGTTTACGAATGACTTTGAGTGACATTGAGATGTCAATCAAGTTGAATATGTCGGGGTAAGAGAGGGAGAGGGGGAAGTGTAGGACGTGACGGCGAGAATGGCGGCACAGGATGGTGGTTTGTAAGTGTAAAAAGGAGTCTTGCTAAGACCTGTATGGTGAGTGTTATGAGCGATAAGTGAGTAGTGTTGGTGAAGCCATGACTACTGGGCTGTACCGGGGTAAGTCCTTTGCTATTACCGACCACCTGTGCTGAAGAGAGTGAATACTGATTCACCATCATGGCGATCATGCGATTCAAGTTATTGAGATATAGTTTAACTAAGACACTGTAGTGATGTGAAGGCCGGCACTCGTAACGCGGTTACGAGAGGGGCACGCATCAAGAGTCCTGGGCACCTAGAATTCTGGTGGAAGGGAAGAGCTGTAGGGGTGTGTGTGGAGGCTCATCATAGGGACCGAAGGGTCCCGCTGGGGTGCTCAGGAATAAGAGGAGAAACAAAACAGGGCCGACATTCCCTGTACCGTAATAGATTACGGCTCCTAAAAGAAGTGGTACTTAGTTGTAAAGATAAAGAATTAATAGAAAAGTAAAAGCGCATGATATCCATGGCGGTGTATTGGTGCAACTAGTTACCTACTTAGCTATAATAGTGTTTGTTCGAACCCAAAGGCCGCGACAATAGGTACCTAAGTAGGTACATTATCTTTAGCATTTAGTAAAGGCGCCGTGCAAAATGTCATGCATTATTAACATAACACCTTATATAGGTAGGTAACTCATATAGATAAAAGCGAGCGTAGTAATGTTAAATACCTATCTACTTTAAAGTTATTTTAAGTTATAAGCCTATACATGCCCACCCCTCACATTGAGGTGGATGAACCCAGGCTCTGTACATTAGGACTTCAATTCCATTGGCGATTTGCCTACAAATCAGATCAAATAAAATCATTTTTATTTTTTTTATGTTGGGAAGGCCAACAAAGCACTTAGGAACTTTTGAATAGTCAGAATCTACCATCGATTCGGAATGCTGTTTCCACTGAGAAGATCCGGCTTCAATAAGGATTCTCAGGAACAGCAACACAATATGAGCAAGCAACACCATTTTCACTCAGAATTAAATAAGTCTTCGAGTTTATAGGTACGCACGCTTAATGGTAAAGATTTTAATCCTACAGATTTAATTTAGATACAGAAGGCTTATAATGTGTAATCATCTAAAAATGTCAATGTCCTCTTCGACGGATCTGCGTGTTTAATAATATATTCATTGATGGAGATATTATCAGGTATTCAATGAGGCTCTTCGTAGCGGATTCGCTCGGCGTTTGGCCTCGCGCCTTGCGAGGCGTGATCTTCGGCCGTGATGACGTGATCGGTCTGCGCCCGCGCTGTATTCAGTAAGTACCTACTGTAGAAATTTTATCCCTGATTCGTTTATAAATTAAAAAGTCATAATAAAATCGCACAGCGTGTAAAAGAAGACGTTACTAAGATTTTTTTGGTGTAGGTAAGTACCTATTTGTACGGTGTTCCTTTCCCTATGGGCAAATGGGGGAATAATTCCATCTATACAAATAAATAAAATTGGAGTGTCTGTTTGTAATATCAAAATTACACGTTTTCACTAAATGCATATGATAGAACATACGACTCCTATAGCAAAAACGAGATTTAAAATTTTTTTGTATGTCTGTCTGTCTGTGTGTTTGTTCCGGGTAATCTCCGAAACGGCTGGACCGACTTTGACGGGACTTTCACTAGCAGATAGCTGATATTATAGGGAGTAACTTAGGTTACTTTAATTTTAGAAAAATAATTAGGGTTCCGCGAAAAAAAATAAAAACACATGAAATCAAAGAGTATCTCCGAAACGGCTGGATCGATTTTGACGGGACTTTCACTGGCAGATAGCTGATGTTATAAGCAGTAACTTAAGCTATTTTAGAAAAACAAAAAAATACAAATGGGTCCTGTAGCGCGGACTCAGAACGCGGGAGCGGGAGCGGTTAAGCTAAATTTCACGCGGACGAAGTCGCGGGCTCAGCTAGTATCCTACTAATATTATAAATGAGAAAATTTGTGAGTGTGGATGTATGTTTGTTACTCTTTCACGCAAAATCTACTGAACGGATTTGGATGAAATTTGGAACATAGATAGTTAGCCTGGATTAACATATAGTATACTTTTTATCCCGATAATCCCGAAATTTTTGTTAAGGTAAATACTACGCGGACGAAGTCGGTGGGCACAGCTAGTATTTAATAACATTGGGATCAGCACACTTTCGGCTAAATGAGAGTGCATTGTAACGCACCCATGGCTCTTCTCCAGCATATAGACGGACGGGATGGGGTAAGTAGGTACCTATATTTTTTTTACTTTATCATTTCCATCCTTTGGATTAAATTAATGAGATTAGTTTTTATCAGAGACTAGCTGTGCCCGCGACTTCGTCCGCGTGTAATTTAACTTATCAAAAATTTCGGGATTATTCATCCCCTATTTTATCCCCTTGGGGGTAGAATTAATCAAAATCCTTTCTTAGCGGATGCCTACGTCATAACATCTACCTGCATGCCAAATTTCAGCCCGATCCGTCGAGGGGTTTGGGCTGTGCGTTGATAGATCACTATGTCAGTCAATCAGTCACTCAGTCAGTCACCTTTGAGTAATATATATTTAGATAGAGCCGAGCTAGCTCAGTCATGGTAGTGGTACCTTCTCACAGAAGATCGACATAAAGTGGCTATTATAGGTGCGTTTCCAGTGGCGGGTTTACATATTTCCAAGGCACCTATCTATAGGCTGTAAAGATTTTGCCGCCCTTGCCTCTACAATTGTCATATCCTAGATTATTTTTACAATCCAAAATTTCGTTGAAATAGCACGTAAAATATTTTTGGGTTTATTTTTGAGCTTATCAATGCTCAGTCATGTAGGTACGATTAATAAAGGCGGGGTAATGTATGCTACTTACACAATAATGTAGGTACATTAGGTTAACGGGAATAAATAATCTATTGCGTTTGAATTCTATGAGGACGCAAAAAAAAACCGGTCCCCAAATTTGCCGCCCCAAAAACCTGCCGTCCTAGGCTCCAGCCTACTCAACCTGCTGGTAAGTCCGCCACTGTGCGTTTCGTATGATGAGTAAGAGAACAAAGCCCAAGCAGCCAAACAGTTAGTCGGAATAAGCCAAAATCCTGCTCTAAACTCATACTAGATAAGATAGGTATTTAGATCAGGAAGCGGAATTGGGATTATAAAATGTCATGTCACGGCACTTACGTACGTATTACATGGTAGGCTGATAGGAGACAGTATTGCAACCTTGAACTGTCTTTTGTTAAGTTACTGCATAGATAGGTGAGTTCTTACCTAATTTATCGACATACCTATAAGTGTAGGTATTAAGTAGGTAAGTGAAAATATAAGAAGTGCCTCTCTCCATTGGCGAAAACCAGCGTGATGAAATATGTGTACCTACTTAGGTAAGTTAAGGCATAATATATGTAGCTTTTTTTTAATGGGACTGGTCCCGGCACACACTCCCACCGTAAACCAGGATCGACAATGGTGACTGACTAATAATGACGTCGAGGTTTAACCCTAAACGATTCCCGGGGAAATTTAAATTCTCTTGGAACCTGCACGAATTTAATTGAAGGAAATAATAGGAAGAGTTGGAATATATAGCATTATGTAGGTGTATTTATTTAGGTATGTATTTAACCAACTGCATTTAATAATAAAAAAAGGTATTTAATTATTATACTTAATATGATTTGGACCGATTTCCATGCGGTTTTTGTTCCATAGATATTGAAAACGGCTGAACTGATTTCTATGAAACACAGCTAATCAAAGCACAGGCAGAAGCTATCGAACAAAACCCGCGTTTAAGTCGGTCCAACCGATTAGGAGCAACAATGTCACAGACGGACAGTACAGAATTCAAAGTTATAACAATAACACAACTTATTGCGTTGCGGTCGTTAGTCGAAAATTATACAATCCGTTCAGAATATCTACAAAAGGCGATACGAAACTTGTCCTTCGTTTTCCTTGTCTCGCTATAAATAACAACACGCAATATTTTTATTCATGCAACACTGCAAGCAAAATGTCATGTGACGTGCCTGACATCAGTTCAATTTGATTGTTCTCAATTACATTTTTATCTATCAGCCATTGACAATCACTGAATGATGGGAATAATTTCTAGAGCTGCGATTGGTGTAAAGATATCACGAATTATTTTGTACCAATGAAATGATAGAATATATTCATTCACTCATTGCCCCCAATACGAGAACATACTGTGTCATGTCAACCCCATAAAAATAGGTGAAGGTATGGTGAAGTGGAATGAAATGAAATTGAAAATCGTGTAAATTAATCTAATTAATAAGTTAATGTTGTAGTTTATTTGTTAATATCGAGAAGAAAATTTTACAGGTACATTTAAGTTCGTTTAAAATCCCACATTGGCGAAGTGATCGCAAGGTAAAATAGTGCAAAGTCAGGAATCTAGATCTATGCAGCATAATCATCTAACAAAATGTAAATTTAGAACAGCTCCGGTGGTCAAATTACAAATGGAATTAAATACATATTTCGAGAGTAACTCAAACTGACCTTAACAAATTTTAAAATATTTATACTCTCAAAATACTTCTCTAAAATAAGTCGATTCTATCTATATATCTTGCTGTTTATTAGCTACACCTATATGCACTCGCTCTTATGTTATAAACTTGTGCTAGAAACTTTCCAATACAAACTATAAATTGTACTTATTTGACAACCTTGGAGTTGAGATAAGATTACCTTCAACATTTTAAGAAAAAAGTGAACTGAGGTTTGTTTTTCTATTACCTACTTATACTATGCAGGTTATTCAGATAACTCAAAATGTATCTACTCAAAAGAAAATAATAAGATAGACGGAGCATGTAGAATTAGTGAAGCAGCAAACTTAATATCAAATACTTCAAATAGTTTTTTTCAGATTAGCAATTGCTGTTTGCAGTTTTGCAAAAGACTAGTCACATTAAAAATAATAATAAGTGAAAACATTTGAGCTTATCTATCTACAATTGCGTGCTATCTACAATATACTAGGTAGGTATTAACTTCTTATATATATAAATTACTGGTCAACTCTGCTGTTGGAGTTTTCAGGGCTGCCCAAAGGCAACATGCCTGTATTACTGGTCTGATAAATATCCCTCATTGCACAGATTCCAGATCAATAAAGGTATAGACCATGAACATAATAAAATACTGTTATGTCAGTCAAACAATCAGTTACTACTCTAAAGGTCTGTTACTGAGTTGGTGAACTTGGTCTTCCAGCTGGTAGTTAATCCTGAGGTGTATTGTTAACAGGTACAAAATGCGAGTGGTGCTATTTTCAATAGCATTGTTACTATGCACACTAGTGGTGCAAGCTTTTGAGGACACCGCACTGGAAGATGATGACTTTGCGGAGTTCGAGCAGTTTGAAGCTGATGATGACTCTCCTGTCACTGGTTGGTACTGCTTTTTTTTTCTTTATGGCTTCTCTTTTCGCATGTTGCCAGTTTCGTTATGTATTATATTAAATAGTAGTAAATGTGTATTAGGTATTTTATGCGGCATGTGAATACCCTTGGCAATGCCTAATAGAGAAAGAGCCAGCGATAGCCAGACATTCCATATTTTATAAAGGCTCTCAATTTCTCAGAGCATGTCCCCAACACAGGTAAGAACGATCATCAAGTATGGAGTTTGGATTGTGGTTACTTGGGCAGTTAACAGGTAGTAAAGGTGTATAAAATAGTACCTCAAATTCGTTATAGTATAAAGCTTAATTTTTATATATTTCCTTCGGAATAACATTAGAAATCACGCCATCCATTGACGGACACTTAGTGCGGTTTCAACCCCCTGCCAGACACCCCTAAACTTTAATAATTTATGAGTATACTTTCGTCATAGTATAAAAGCTGGGTTTTACATATGTTACTTGGGAACCCATAAAAAATATTACTTCAACAGCCGGACAGTTTTAATGGTTTTAACATCTTGACAGACACATTTAAATAGTTATTTAATCATCCAAGTATGAACGCAATAAAACTATTTCTCATTGGGTTTCTTGAACAATTTCGATACACTAAACTCCCTATCTTACTTACTGATAAGTCAATTTGCAAAATATCACTATAATATCTGACATAAATGGCCGTATCTTTTGATTGCGTTGAATAGAAGCCTATTTTTTTACATCTCCAAGGGATCATAGCATTTGATAATTGATATTAATTTTTACTTGATAACTTTATCCGTTTCCGAGAAAAAGGGTCTTGATAAACAGACAGACGGACAACAAAGTGATCTTATAAGGGTTCCGTGTTTTCCTTTTGAGGTGTGGAACCCTAAAACTATATCCTGTACTGTAACTACATCCTTTGGGAGTGCAGTCGCTGGCACAACGAACGGACTACTATGCTAAATAGCCTGTATTTCCTTCGGAATAACATTAGAAATCACGGCATCCATTGCCGGACACTTAGTGCGGTTTCAAACCCCTGCCAGACACATTTAAAGTCTGTCTGTTAATAATAATAAAATAAATATATATTATAAAAATACATTTTTTTAATATATTATAATATAATATATTATTTTATTATATTGTATTATTATAACATATTATTTATTATTATTATATTCCATTTATTTATATTTAGTAAAATGTATTATAATTTTATGAGCATGCGCCTAATAGCCAAATGCAATAATCCAAATTACCAAGCCTTCGATCGCAATTCAGTCGCTAGTGGAATACCAAACATTTGCCCAAGCGTTTGAAAGCTAATTAGCGTTCAATCGCTTGCATTTGCTTTTCTATTGCAATTGAAGTAGCTAACGTAATAAGGGCCCAGTTGTAAGGCACCACGGATCGTAATATGACTAATTGGACCTAACCTACTGAGCTGATTATACTTGATTCCAATAATAGGTATGGCTAAAGCGCTTGAACGCACGGAAATTGTCCCTGGTTTCCACAAGGTCTGTGTAATAAACTGCTCCAGATGTCACTTGCAGGCTATTTAGCATAGTAGTCCGTTCGTTGTGCCAGCGACTGCACTCCCAAAGGATGTAGTTACAATACAGGATATAGTTTTAGGGTTCTACACCGCAAAAGGAAAATACGGAACCCTTATAAGATCACTTTGTTGTCCGTCTGTCTGTTTATCAAGACCCTTTTTCTCGGAAACGGATAAAG
The DNA here is from genome assembly GCA_918843915.1 of Notodonta ziczac. NCBI lineage: Eukaryota > Metazoa > Arthropoda > Insecta > Lepidoptera > Notodontidae > Notodonta > Notodonta ziczac. The sequence goes on from OU974053.1 coordinate 2,677,695, forward strand.
TTATCAAGTAAAAATTAATATCAATTATCAAATGCTATGATCCCTTGGAGATGTAAAAAAATAGGCTTCTATTCGACGCAATCAAAAGATACGGCCATTTATGTCAGATATAATAGTGATATTTTGCAAATTGACTTATCAGTAAGTAAGATAGGGAGTTTAGTGTATCGAAATTGTTCAAGAAACCCAATGAAAAATAGTTTTATTGCGTTCATACTTGGATGATTAAATAACTATTTAAATGTGTCTGTCAAGATGTTAAAACCATTAAAACTGTCCGGCTGTTGAAGTAATATTTTTTTATGGGTTCCCAAGTAACATATGTAAAACCCAGCTTTTATACTATGACGAAAGTATACTCATAAATTATTAAAGTTTAGGGGTGTCTGGCAGGGGGTTGAAACCGCACTAAGTGTCCGTCAATGGATGGCGTGATTTCTAATGTTATTCCGAAGGAAATATATAAAAATTAAGCTTTATACTATAACGAATTTGAGGTACTATTTTATACACCTTTACTACCTGTTAACTGCCCAAGTAACCACAATCCAAACTCCATACTCGATGATCGTTCTTACCTGTGTTGGGGACATGCTCTGAGAAATTGAGAGCCTTTATAAAATATGGAATGTCTGGCTATCGCTGGCTCTTGGTAATACTTTTCCAAACCCTATCAATAAAATGGTGAATACTCAACTGACTCATTACCAAACTTCTTCTTCTACCAAACAACCTGAAAATTATTTTTGTTACAATTGCCCACACTCACACAAAGACAAACTGTTTTCAATTAGGTTATATTCACTAAACTTATTATTATATAAGAAACTTTATATAATGTAATATAGAACAGTATGTGAAAGAAAACAATCTATTTAGGAGAATGATGAAATAAGTATATTACTTGTTACAAGTCTTTAAATTAATTTTGTTTGTTAGATTTCAGTGATGATAATAAAGAAGTTCCCCCATTGAAACAGAAGACATCTTCAGAAGACCAATTCGAAGCAGATGTGGAAACGGAGGATGAAATAATTATTGAGGTTTGCCACACCAACACAACTTGCATAAAATTTGTATTAAATTATGAACACTGATTTGAATTTTAAATGAGTTTGCTTCCATTTTCAAGTACCTAATTAAGCATAGGGTAACTAACGTTGTTAAGGTCATTAGTTATCTATGGACTCAATTTGTTTTCTTTTTGAATCCTAATGGGAATATTACACCATCAGTAAATACACAAGTATTGGGCGTATCAAAATTCATATAGCTGTATTGAAGATATCACAGACAAATCTGTAGATGGTGATTTTGGTATTGTAATCCGGATTGATAGTGTAATTTGCGCCTAAAAGTTGTTATAGGTTGTTTTAATGTTATAACAGGATGAAGATAATGAATTCGAGCACTTCCAAGACCCTGAAGAATTTGAAGGGTTCCAGGACAGTGCGCCGCGCACGTCCGAGCAGCCAAAGATCACTATATCTAAGGTATAAATAAATAAATATCGCCAGACTGACACACCAACTGTATGGTCCCAAACTAAGCAACGCTTGTACTATGGGTACCGTACAATGGACTGGGGGTGATCCCAGTGCCACCCATACCTGGGCAAATGACGAAAAGGCAATTTCCGAAATTTGCCCAGGCAGGAATCGAACCCCCACCCGATGCAGTGAGCCGAGCGGCCTAAGCTCAAACCACTGCTTGGTTAGGCTACATTTTAATGTGAAAAAAGGGTTGTAAGGGGTTGAAGGGGGGGATGCAAATTTGTATGGAAGTATAGTCATTTTTAGACTAGAGCTAGAAGCTTGAAACTTATTTTTTAGGTTGTTGATTCAATATAAATAAATATGACATTCAAAGTTTGTAGAAGTTTCACCCTGAAGGGTGTAAAATAACAACAGGGAATAGGGAATGAAAGTATGGAAATATAGCTCTCTGAAGTGAAACACTGCAAATAGCTCATTAAAGTATTTATACGTATGTGTCTTATTTGTAAAATAATTAACCTATACTAGGTGAAACAGAAAGGGTATACTATTTTTTTTTGCAACTTTACTTTGTAAATCTAAATCTATCGGCTTTGTGGGACAGTTGAAGTGCTAAAGATTTTGTAGACTTATGAAATCTGTCAACAACTGTATCCCTATAACACCTTTTGTATTTCAAGTTTCCTCGAAAGCTGATAGATTTAGAATTACAAAGTTAAGTTTTGAAAAAAACGTATTCCCTTTATGTTTCAACCTGTATATTAGTTAATAATATTTATTTTTAGGTTCCTATAATGATCCGGCCGCGTTGGGACGCGTACTGGCTGGAGGGCATCCTGTGCTGCCTGCTGGCTGCGTACGCGCTGGCATACGCGGTGGGCCGCGCCAAAAACACCTCTATTGCTATGAATTTCCTCAAACTTCATAAACCGCTGTTGGATGATAACTTCACTTTAGTAGGTAAGGGATTAGTTTAGTTGGTTGTACACTAATTTTCTTTAAAATCCTATTCATTCTCTTCCTTTCTAAGACAATTTAGCTTTCCCCGGGACTCGTCGCGGGTCAAACCTCGGTGTCTTTACTGGGGACCATTGTCGATCCTGTCTTACAGGACAAGCAGTGGTGGAAGTGTGTAGGGGGGAGTCGTCCCATACAAAAAAGTTATTAGTTTCATATGTCATTAACTTTGCACATTTTTATTGAAAACACTTCAATCTGTTTCAATTAATTCTGATGAAGAAATGCTATTGTTTATACGTCAAATACATGAAAACCTATATTTAGTCCTAATATACCCCTCCCCCTAGATAAAGTAGAGGTAGGAGGCTGGAATGGTTTGGACACGTGATCAGAAGGGATGAGAAGCATGTGACTAAAAGAGTGGTGAATATGAATGTGGATGGATACAGTGGGAGAGGAAGGCAAGAAAAGATTGATGGATTGTATCAAGAGTGATATGAAAGAGGTTCGAGTGGATGTGAGTATGACGGGAAAGCGCGATGAATGGAAGGAAAATACATACTGCGCCGACCCCAGATAATGGGATACTGGTAAGGCAGATGATTATAATGATACCCCTCCCCAATCTTGGTGTATTCACGTCTCGACCTTGACGGACCAATCAAAATTCTCCGATACCTTGGAAGATTGCGTGTTCCTCATACAATAGTAGGAGTAAGGTGTGTCTTGTGTTATTGGTATATGTGATGGTGTGTCGGTGCAGGCGAGACGGGGTCGGACGTGGTGGCCAATGAGGACGAGCGCGGGTGGCACCGCGAGGCGGAGCACTGCTTCACCATGTGGTGCAGCGGCCGCGTCTGCTGCGAGGGCATGCTGCTCACGCTCAAGCTCATCAAGGTAAGCATACCAACCATGTGACGTGAAATATAAGATTGAAAAAAAGTTTTTATTGTAAACTTTTTCTTTAACATTTTTTTTTTCAAGTGTACTAACCACATATATAGATTTACATGATAACGCAAGTATCACGATTTGTATTGAAACCAAGCGTGCCGAATTTTTAACACCTACTGTGACGTCATTAGTGACGGGAAATCCAAACCGTTTCAAAGACACCGATGCCGCCGATGCCCCTCCGCCCGCTACGATTCCCTCGAGTGATTATCACGCTCATACTCATATTTTTATATCTATAGTCGCGAGTACTGTAAGTTATCGGCGACCTACCTCGACGCTTGGTCGGGGTTTTCGGACACGCTAAGTACATACATTTGCGTTATCTATGTAAATCTATATCTGTGGTACAAACCTTGTTTAAAAACCTATTTTATGTCCCTTTGTTGGGCCAAGGACTTCTCTTTGCTTCTCCACATATCCCTATCTTGGGCTTGTTGTGGCCATACTAAATTAAGTTTAACATATTATATTTTATTTTTATTCGGTTAAGTCTGTTTTATGATATGCTTTCACAAAATGCTGTACTTACGGCTTTTATATTTATTTAAGTACTTGATGATAAAATCTGGGCGGGAATTTGTCTATAATAATGATCATATGGAAATGAGGAGGTCGTCCAAGATTGAGAAAGTCCTATAGGCTAGTAACAAAATGTTTTTTGATATTTACTATGAGAAGCTAAATAGGACTCAAATATGAGTTCTGAATTGTCCAGCGGGGGGTGTTTTTCCCCCCTGGTATGCTCATATACAACAATGCTTAGTAGCCTCTGATCCGCATGATTCATTTATCAGGGTTAGCAGGGCAATGTTAATTAGCAATCCTCTCGTTCCCAGCGCCAGGACCTGGTCCGATCCGCGTGATTCATATTGCAGGGTTGGCAGGGCAATGTTAATTCGCAATCGTCCCGTTGTCAGCGCCAGGCCCTGGTCCGATCCGCGTGAATCATATTGCAGGGTTGGCAGGGCAATGTTAATTCGCAATCGTCCCGTTGTCAGCGCCAGGCCCTGGTCCGATCCGCGTGATTCATATTGCAGGGTTGGCAGGGCAATGTTAATTCGCAATCGTCCCGTTGTCAGCGCCAGGCCCTGGTCCGATCCGCGTGATTCATATTGCAGGGTTGGCAGGCCAATGTTAATTCGCAATCGTCCCGTTGTCAGCGCCAGGCCCTGGTCCGATCCGCGTGAATCATATTGCAGGGTTGGCAGGGCAATGTTAATTCGCAATCGTCCCGTTGTCAGCGCCAGGCCCTGGTCCGATCCGCGTGATTCATATTGCAGGGTTGGCAGGGCAATGTTAATTCGCAATCGTCCCGTTGTCAGCGCCAGGCCCTGGTCCGATCCGCGTGATTCATATTGCAGGGTTGGCAGGCCAATGTTAATTCGCAATCCTCTCGTTTTCAGCACCAGGCCTTGGTCCGATCCGCGTGATTCATATTGCAGGATTGGCAGGCCAATGTTAATTCGCAATCCTCTCGTTGTCAGCGCCAGGCCCTGGTCCGATCCGCGTGATTCATTTCGCAGGGTTGGCAGGGCAATGTTAATTCGCAATCCTCTCGTTGTCAGCGCCAGGCCCTGGTCCGATCCGCGTGATTCATTTAGCAGGGTTGGCAGGGCAATGTTAATTCGCAATCGTCCCGTTGTCAGCGCCAGGCCCTGGTCCGATCCGCGTGATTCATTTAGCAGGGTTGGCAGGGCAATGTTAATTCGCAATCCTCTCGTTGTCAGCGCCAGGCCCTGGTCCGATCCGCGTGATTCATTTAGCAGGGTTGGCAGGGCAATGTTAATTCGCAATCCTCTCGTTGTCAGCGCCAGGCCCTGGTCCGATCCGCGTGATTCATTTAGCAGGGTTGGCAGGGCAATGTTAATTCGCAATCCTCTCGTTGTCAGCGCCAGGCCCTGGTCCGATCCGCGTGATTCATTTAGCAGGGTTGGCAGGGCAATGTTAATTCGCAATCCTCTCGTTGTCAGCGCCAGGCCCTGGTCCGATCCGCGTGATTCATATTGCAGGGTTGGCAGGCCAATGTTAATTCGCAATCCTCTCGTTTTCAGCACCAGGCCTTGGTCCGATCCGCGTGATTCATATTGCAGGATTGGCAGGGCAATGTTAATTCGCAATCCTCTCGTTGTCAGCGCCAGGCCCTGGTCCGATCCGCGTGATTCATTTCGCAGGGTTGGCAGGGCAATGTTAATTCGCAATCCTCTCGTTGTCAGCGCCAGGCCCTGGTCCGATCCGCGTGATTCATTTAGCAGGGTTGGCAGGGCAATGTTAATTCGCAATCCTCTCGTTGTCAGCGCCAGGCCCTGGTCCGATCCGCGTGATTCATTTAGCAGGGTTGGCAGGGCAATGTTAATTCGCAATCCTCTCGTTGTCAGCGCCAGGCCCTGGTCCGATCCGCGTGATTCATTTAGCAGGGTTGGCAGGGCAATGTTAATTCGCAATCCTCTCGTTGTCAGCGCCAGGCCCTGGTCCGATCCGCGTGATTCATATTGCAGGGTTGGCAGGGCAATGTTAATTCGCAATCCTCTCGTTGTCAGCGCCAGGCCCTGGTCCGATCCGCGTGATTCATTTAGCAGGGTTGGCAGGGCAATGTTAATTCGCAATCCTCTCGTTGTCAGCGCCAGGCCCTGGTCCGATCCGCGTGATTCATATTGCAGGGTTGGCAGGGCAATGTCAATTCGCAATCCTCTCGTTGTCAGCGCCAGGCCCTGATCCGATCCGCGTGATTCATTTAGCAGGGTTGGCAGGGCAATGTTAATTAGCGATCCTCTGGTTCCCAGCGCCAGGACCTGGTGCACGTGGTGCTGGGTGCGGTGCGGCCGACGCCGGACACGCTGCTGGTGCGCGTGGAGCTCGGCAAGGACGACTGCGACCCCTTCGTGCTGTGCGTCGCGCAGAAGAAGATCGCCACGCGACTCGCCAAGGAGATGCAGGACCTGGTACATAGTTTAGTTTAGTTTAATCGACCGCCTTAGGGTCGTGTTAATGAGCCAATCTCTACTATTTTTACTCTTCCATAACGTTCCCATACTCGTCATTATTTTTTTTTTACAATGTTTTACACCTTCCCCCATTGGTGATCGCCCGCAATATATGCCCCCCCCCCCCCAACCACTCTAGTTTTCACGTTGTAATTCATACGGTTTTGCAATAATATAGATTGTAGCTTGAAAAAGCGCGAGGATTTTCTTAGAGGATATTGACTACGTGACAAAAACCTAAGCCCACTGTGACCAAGCGTGGTATTTTAAAGACTCTCCTCCCTGAACGCGTCACGTCGCACGGGTTTCTTCCCTTAGGACTACTTAGGTATTAGGAATCTACCCCTACTTGCCTACTTGAATTGGCACCGACTTCAAAACTGTAAGACATTACAGTATCCCTAGTTATTTCTGTGCACTAAGGTTTATTTGAAGGCGGGTGTTTTGTTTTATGATTATAATTATAATTTGTGGTCCGTATACAGTAGTGACGTGTGTGGTGGGTCCGCAGAGCGTGTTCTGCCCGGAGCGGCGCGCGGGCGACAAGCACGGGCTGCCGGCCGCGCTGGCCGTCATGTCGGAGACGGCCGAGGCCGCCGCCGCGCTGCTGGACGCGCGCGTGGCCGCCGCGCTCGCGCAGTACCACGCGCACGTGCAGTATATACACATCTCCGACAGATACTCCGGGCCCAAGCAGATCGAGTCAGTATACTACTTTAAATTGAAAATTTTTAAAAAACCCCATGCAACGTCTTTTTAAATTACAAAAAAGATGGTAAATTTCAAACGGCTGAAACGATTTTCATGAATCATAGCTAAGAACACTCTCGATCAGAATAACGTTCTAACAAATAAGTTAATGGTTTAAAAACCTTTTTAAAAATAAGCTTTTAAAAAGTTTTTTTTTCCATGAATTTAGTATCTATTTTTTAGATTTGGTATTCTCCTCAGCAAGCGCTTTCATTTGATACCCATACTGTGGTAGTGCAGAAAAAATAACTCTTCCGCCATATTGTAATTAGAATGACGTCACATAGTACTAAGCATGCATTGTCATCCAAAATATTTTCAACTCAATCGGTTAAAGATAACTGACTTAAAATCCAGTGCAAGATTCCACCCGGACAAACATATATTGCAGTTAATATAAAGTTTGTAAAAAAACAAAATTGAAATTGGTTCATCCGCTCGGGCGCTACGATGCCGCAGACAGACACATAGATACACACGTTAAACATATAACACCCCTCTTTTTTCGTCGGGGCTTAAAAACAGTTAATTGTAATGAAATGAAAAATACTGACAAGGTTATTTGAAGTAATAAATTCCATTTTCACACTTTCACAAGCGTCTTAACAATTTAGTATTTTATGAGAGTTTTCATGAAACACGATCACATCACTTACCGAATTTGTTAAATAAATAAAAAACTTATCGTGAAATGGCAAAGGGACCCGTACATCGGACAGATAATGATAAGGTTATGAATGTAAATGAATTGTATGATCAGGGAGACGGCGGTGACGAAGCCCCCGGACACGGAGCGGGTGCTGCTGGTGAGCCTGGCGCTGGGCCGCGACGGCGGCGGCGACGAGCTGCGGCCGCTGCTGCTGCTGGTGTTCTACCTCATGGACAAGATCAAACGGCTGCGGCTCAGCAAGGAGGTCGGTATCTACCAGTAGGACCTGCTGGTGTGCTACTCCTAGCAACGATTATCGATATATCGTGATATTTGTATTAGATAGATAGATAACTCTTTATTAATCCACCACTAGAAAACAAAAAATTACAAATTATTACATAATTTACACAGAAAGTGGAAAATGGGCGGCCTTAATCCCTATCCACTAAACGTGATCTCTACCAGGCATCCTGGGTGATATTTGTATTGTCGAATCCTACTCTAAATTCCATCCTTTTTGCCGTCGTAACGATTACTGAGCGAACAGTGCAATATTATCGTTCGTTCAGACGATATACGACGGCAAAAAAGGTGGAATCTAGTAGGATTCGACAATAAGAATATCACGATATATCGATTTTCATTGCTAAGAGTATCACCCCAGGCTCGATTACACTATAGAACACGTTAAATGGTGAAGTTAAATAAATAAATAAATATCGCCAGACTGACATACCAACTGTATGGTCCCAAACCAGGGTTGTTACAAAAAAATCATTTGATTTTAATCACCTTGTTTAAAACATGTTTTAATCATTTTGGGAAAAAATCATTGATTTTTCCTCCTGATTGAAATCAATGTTTTAAACAACGTTTTAAACATGATTTAATCAGTACTTGATAGTCAAATAAAACAGCGTCATGTACATGACGCTGTTTTATTAGTACATGTAGAAAATAAACGTTTTATTATTTAAAATATTTGATATTATCAAGGGCCTGCATCAGAATCATCAGATAACACTTATCAACCAAATAAATATAGCGTATTGACATGATGTTCTAAAGAAAAACTGTTATGACGCCATATTTTGTGGATAAAAGTTGGGACGATTTTAAAACAGGCTCTTATATAACACACTTATTTAATCACCTGAGTTGTCTGTTATTGTGGTGGCCGTATCATATTATTTTCAATACTTTTGCAATTTGCATAATGTGTGTTCATTCTTACCACTAGCTCTATGACCTCCTTGTTACATATTTTGCACTAGCTGTGCCCGCCACTTCATCCGCGTGGAATAGTCAAAAACACTATGGTAGCAGTTTTAATTATTTCACAAATAAGACACATACATACTTTAATGAGCTATTTGCAGTGTTTAAGTAGGTAGGTTTGTGAGAGCTATATTTAATGCAGACTTTCATCCCCTAAACACTATTGTTATTTTAAACCCTTGAGGGTAAAACTTTTACCCTCAACTTTAAATGTCATATTTATTTATGGCGATCAATCAACAGCCTAAAAAATAAGTTTCAAGCTTCTAGCTCTAAAAATGACAATACTTCCACACAACTTTTCATCCCCCCCTTTCAACCCCTTAGAACCCTTTTCGCATTAGAAAGTAGCCTATGTTCTTTCTCCGGCTCCAGTCTATCTGTGCTAATCAAATTTCATTTAAATCAGTTCAGTAGTTTTAGCGTGGAAGAGCGACAGACAGACAGACAGACAGAGTTACTTTCGCATTTATAATATTATTAAGGATTAAGGATTTAACTCTACTAGATTTTAGCAGCCTCACATTCGGAACTTCAATGTAGTGCTTCCAAATATTGTATTCTTTCTTGGTAGAAAGTGCAGAGGTCATGCATGTTGATATAAGGAAATAAAGAATACAGGTCTATAAAATAAATAAAGCTGTATAGCTTAGAAAAATAACAAAATCACTTTTAAATTTAAAGGTTTTTGACACTTTGTGTACAATCACAAGTTCTGAAGGAAAGAAACACACAATCGAGATGTCAAGTGTCAATGTCAAAGACGCGATTTGTGTAGAATGCGTTCCGATCCACGCTATGTCCGCTAATAAAAATCGAAAAAAACGATTTAAATCAGTGTTTTAAACATGAATAAATCATAGTAAAAGCATATGAAAAAAATCATGAATTAATCATCAAATCATTGATTAAAATGAATAAAACAAAAAAATCATTTTTTATTTCAATTTTCCAGATTTTTTGCAACTCTGTCCCAAACTAAGCAACGCTTGTGTTAACGAACGCGCAGTGGGGGTTGGAGGATTTAACATGTTTTTCGAAAACTGGTTGGATTTTCATAAAGGCAGTAAGAAGTAGTATGCATCTCATATAAGTACCGGACCGTTGATCGCTGAAGAGTGACGATCGTTTGGCGCAGTGGTTTGAGTGTAGACCGCTCGGCTCACTGCATCGAATGGTAGCGAGTTCGATTCCCGTCGGGGCAAATTTAGAAAATTGCCTTTCCGTAATTTACTTCGGTTTCGGTGTCACTGGGATCGCCCCCAGTCCATTATACGGTACCCATAGTAGCTTGCTTAGTTTGGGACCATACAGTTAGTGTGTCAGTCTGGCGATATTTATTTATCTTGGATGTCTGGTTGGAATTGGTAATTGTTGTGTGTGTGGATGTGCAGGCGCTGGCCAAGTGCGAGAAGCGGCGGCAGAAGGTGGCGGAGGCCTGGCTGCGCGGCGCGCACGTCGCGAGGCAGGAGCAAGCCGCCGCGCGACGCGAAGAGAAGCGCAAGCAGGAGAAGGAGCGCATCCTCGCCGTAAGCACTCATCCTTATATATCTTGCTAGTTATGCTACTACCGGCTGTCCGCGGCTCAAAAAGACGAACTTCGACAAAAAAAAGTAGCCCTAGTTACTTCTTATAATATATATACTACTATCTTCTAGACCTAGACGACATTTTGACAGTATTGCGCCTCGACTTTACAATGAAGTCAGCAAGCACAGTAAGGACATAAGACAATTTAATAATTACAAGGTTCTAAGTTACATTAAAACATGGTTAGGCACACTTAAGTATGAAGAGGTTGAATAATTATACATGAAAATAACGACAACATAAATCCACACACTCATAATACCCTCACACACACGCGCAAACACCCTCACACACACACCCCACTACACTTACCCGTACACACCCCTCACACACACTTCTAATTATAGATAATATATGTAAGGGCGGAGCCTGGCACCTGAAATACAGGTCCTAGTTTGGGTGCCAGTGAAAAACTGTAATTAGATAAGGAAGTGAAAATAAACTATTATTATTATTATCTTAGCCAGTGAAAGTCCTCTCAAAATCGGTGCAGCTGTTTCGGAGATTAGCCGGAACAGACTGACAAAAATTAAACAAAATGTTTTTTTGTCATAAACTCATCATCATCTGCCTTACCTTTTCCCATTATCTGGGGTCGGCGCAGTATGTCTTTTCCTTCCATACATCGCGCTTCCCCGTCATACTCACATCCACTCCAACCTCGTTCATATCCTTCTTAATACAATCCATCCATCTTTTCTTGGGCCTTCCTCTCGCACTGTCTCCATCCACATTCATATTCATCACTCGTTTAGTCACATGCTTCTCATCCCTTCTCATCACGTGTCCAAACCATTCCAGCCTCCTACCTCTCACTTTATCTGTTATTGGCGCTACCCTGACACTACCTCTTATATACACATTCTTCACCTTATCCATTCGCGTCACTCCACACATCCATCTCAACATTCGCATCTCAGCAGAGTGGAGACGTTTCTCTTCCCGCACTTTAGCCGCCCAGCATTCCGAGCCGTACATGATTACCGGTCTTATAATCGATTTGTAGATTTTTCCCTTAATTTTAATTGGCATCTTTGGGTCGCATGTAGTGCTGGTAACTTGTCTCCACTTCTGCCATCCTGCATTGATTCGCCGTTTTATGTCACGGTCAACTTCACCGTCATGCTGGAGTTTTTTGTCATAAACTACCGTACCTATATAATTTAATAAGTATTTAGTAAAAAGCTGTTGTTTTGATATTAAAAACGGGCACTTCAATTTTCTTGATTTGTATAGACTAAGTATGTGTATTCAGGAGTACCTATAATTCGATATATTTCTTGTAGAGTCTAATAGTGTACCTATAATACAAATAATCTGACCCACCTTTATATTTTGGAAATTTAGTAGTTTTTTACTGCATCTGCATGCTGCTAGCGAAGCGCCTTCATCACCATCATCATCATCATCATCAGCCTATGTTTGTCCACTGCTGGACATAGGCCTCCTCTAATGAGCGCCATAGCGCCTTAGGTAACAAATATTGTGATCGGTCGATTTAGGCGGCTAGTTAGTACAGGGTAGAAAACTTTCAAAAATATTGCAGGCCGGGTTTCTTAGTAACAGATTTCGACCAAACTGGTTATCTGACAGCCACGGCTTTTTGCGTGTTGCGCTTGCGATAGATTTCATCGGCTGTGTAAGGCAAAAACTTATTAACCGATTCCATGTTGTGTACTCTTTACAGGAGGATGATCCGGAAAAACAACGTCGTTGGGAATTAAAAGAGCAGAAACGCCAACAGAAGCGTAAGACGCCCAAAATGAAGCAACTCAAAGTGAAGGCGCTATGATAGCCGCCCGCGGCGCGCGCAAGCAATCAGACATGCAATATTATTTACAATCAGTTTTGTTATTTAACTTAAGTGTTACATACTCAATGGAAACGAATAAATGAATTTTAAGTTAACTTCTCTGATTATTTTAGTTTAGTCCTGAGATTATGCAGTGAAATTGTTAAAGTATACATGTCTTCTCATTGTCATACTCGTGATTCACATAAAATACCGAACCGTAAAGCCATGATTAAAGCTACAATCACTAGTAATGAACAGTTATATTATTTACTAGCGGCCCGTCCCGGCTTTGCATGGGTTGAAGTTTTAGTAGGGATCCCTAATTTTTTCTAGTAATAAATATAGCCTATGTTACTCAGGGATAATGTAGCATTCTAATGGTGAAATATTTTTTGAAATCGGTCCAGTAGTTATTGAGTTTACTCGTAACAAACATAGAAATATTTTCTCTTTATTTATAATATTAGTGTAGATAGCGTAGATATCAATAATGCTTATTTGATACCCCAGATTGAATAAAACCAATTTCGAAATTAATCAAAGCAATATTTATTTCAAATATTTGTTATTAAATTAATATGAACAAAATAACAAAATATGTTAACAAACATAAGTATCTATTTCTAAGTCACAAAAGCAAAATGGATGAGGAATGAACTAAAAGATATATTATGTATTTGAAAATGATACACATGTTAAATTATGCAAATGAAATGAGATCTTCATGCAGTCTTATGAATCATTGCAATCTGACTAACTATAATGTTAATTAAAACATATTTAGTGACTAATAATTAAACATCAAGATATTGCATAAATTATTAAAATCAAAGACAGCAAGTGATTATACCTATTATGGATGTGCATCTGTGACTTAGATAAAACAAAATAAATTTGTTCAAAACAAACACAGTGCTTACTTTACGGTAACTATAAAAATAATTGAACTCTTGGTTGACAAATGCATCAATAAAAACAAAATAGTTGTTTAAATTTTAAGATGTACACAATATGTATCCATAATCATTACCAATTCCAAACAACATTTGAGCAATTAGCTTTATTGTTTAATTAAAACAGCTGCACTTTCAACAGAATCGCTGGGGTGAATATTACATGTAAAATCAACACAATTACACAGAAGAGCTAGGAACATTTATAATCAGCTTCAACACTTATCCATGCATCAGTACAAATACACTGAAAAATACATTAACATCCATTGATCACTTGATCACTACTTGCTAATTTCTAACCTCCGTCACTAGCTTAGAGTAAGTATGACTGAAGGTCAATACACTAGATTTCGAGGTGTTTGTTTGTGTGGAGTTATGTCATTCGTCAACTTGTAGCTTTTGGATTTGCGTCGAGACGCAGTCCATGTCGGGCGACGGTTCGCCGCCGGCGGGGGCGGCTGGCTCCGCGGACAGGTTAAGGTTCTCGAGCGACTGGCATCGCTTTGCCGGGCTCTTGGTGCAGTCGTGGTTGTAGCCGCTGGTCGAGGGCTCCAGCAAACTGCTTTTAAACTCGCACCCGCTATCGCTCACGTCACTAGCGATCGCGTCCGAGTTTTCACTCTTAGTTCTGTGTCTGATCGGCAACACATATGGGCAGAGTCTGTTTTTGTGCGTCGCTCGTTTCATACAATAACCGACGGTGACGTTCGACACGTACCGCGTGTTCAGCCGCATCACGCTGATATTCGACTTCGAGTCGCGTAAATAATCGCGACGGGCCTCGGTTATCGCACTCAGCATGCCCAGATCATGCAAAGCTTTGTCCAAGTTCTCGAGGTTCATGTGGCGAGATTTCTGTGAAAAACGCAACAGATATATTAAAGCGATCCGTACGAGTTATCGATTATGCGATGTTGTTGGTGTTACATACACTCTTCTGAAATTCATTGCATTTCATCCTGAATTGTATTCACTCAAAATTGAAGAAATACGCATAGAAAACAGTGAAAATAAACATCACAAAAAAGTCATAATAATGACTGACAAGTTAAGTTAGGGGTTGCCAACTTATATCGCACATGTTTTGAATTATAGGCTTTTGATAATCGAACTTATTATAATGAAGATTAATTACTTGATAATTTTACTCAGGAGAAAGTGAAAATAATTTAGAAAATTCTTATTTGGTGTTGAAAAAGGTCCAAACATCAAACAATCTAAATGTAGCGATAATATGTTCTTTGCACCAAACTTATTTTGTATTTATTCTCTTTGGTACCAAACCTTCTTGCTCTTACGTTGTAAATATTGTATTCACTTTGCCAAACAAAGAGAATACAATACTACGTTTGCCAAACGCAAACAATTTTGACGCACATGGAGACATTTTTTTCTTAGACGAGAAATTCGGAAAAAAAACAAAACATTAGGATAAGAACGTTAGAAATATGGCTGAAATATTAAAAGAATGGCTTACAGAACGATTGCAGCGTCCGATTACATGGGAAGCAGAGGAATTTGGGAATATGATGAAAAATGGCTATGTGATTGCAGGTGTGCTCCTGAGTTATCATGTTATCAATGATGAAAAACATTTTCTCATAAGGTCTAGTAACGCACCCGAAGATGTGAAAAATAATTGGAAATATTTATCTGAATGGCTGCGCGAATTAGAAGTCAACTTAAGCGATTCAGATTTAGCAAGTGTCATGGATGGCAGGGGTTCTACTTTACTCAGATTATTTTATCAACTTTTCCTACACTTAGACAAAAGGGACCGCACCGATTTTATTAAGCGAGAAAGGAAAATGGTCTCCTCCCTGGTCGAAAAAGTAGGTCATAGATTCAGAGTCGATAAAATTGACGACGAGGAAGAGTCTTTTGTTGATAACCTTTCTAAGCCTTTACTCAACGAAAAACATTTTATTGAGTGGCAAAGAAAAAAAGCAGAGCAAGTCAAAGACACTTATGATTACGTGCGACACAAATATTCAAAAATGTTGAAAAAAATTGAAGAATCAAATACTCCGTTGAAATATAAGATTGAAAAGTCCGCTAAAGTTTCGGAGAAAGAACGAAGCGATATGGAAAGTTTTTCACAAAGATATCCTTGCAAGTTCGAAGGTTACACCTATGAAGATTTGCTGTCTTTGGAGAAAAACGCATTGGAACAAAGAAGTTCAATTTCCGGGTCAGAGTGGGCAAGGGATTATATGGATAATCTTTACACTAAATTAAATAAAAAAGTAGATTCTGAAGAATTTCAAAAGCAGCTGAATAATGAAATCAGTGGTTCTTTGTGGGGTATGTCTGTAGCTGAGGAGGAAACTAAACTGGATACTGATCTCGCCAAGAAAGTTCTGAAGCTATCTCAATTCGAGAAGCAAATGTGTACACAGATCATGGAGACTAAGCAGCAAGCACGTAACCTTGCAAAAAATAGAGTTCGAGCCGAAAAGGAATTCTGTGAACAAAGACAACAGCAATTTAATCAGTTTCTTGATAATGTTAAGGAACAAATTCATTTAGAGATTGTGGAGATTGATTTTGAAAAGCAGAGGCAAAATATGCTTCATAAAAAACTATACGCGGAAAAAATTAAGAGAAAGCGTCAACATTATTATGAGATTTGTTACGATACTATGTTGTCTCTGGTTGACTACGCAACAAAATATGCTTATTTCAAGAGATTGATAGAGGATGATATACCAGAACATTTCATTCATGAATGGAAGGCGCTGTATTATAAGCATCAGCCTATATTTGATATTTTAGTTCCAATGGAAGATATTCTTAAAGAAGCAAGATTTGAAGAAGAAGCTGCACCTGAAGAAGAAGAAATCATAAGATTAGAATTGAATCGTCAAGAAGCTTTAAACGATAATGAGTTTAAAGAATACCACAATTACTCATATCCCTGGACCTTAGACTTATTGATACCGAACTATGATCCAGAAAGTGAGGAAAGAAAATACGAGTATTTAGGTACTCGCGTACTGGGTCACGTTGTTTACACATTACTTGAGATAAAATATCCGTATCCACCGCCGCTACCACCTGCTGATTTGCCAAAATACTCGGCTAAAGCATTGCTGCGAGGACTCCCAGATAGATCTATAACTATAGCAATGCAAACATTGTTTAATCAGCGTAAAATACACGTGGTCAGACTCGAGTCGGCAATTAACTTTTGCTTGAGAAAATTCAAGAGTGAAATGATTGGCTGCACTGATATCGAACTGTCGTTCGATAAATTTGTAGCTGTGGCTCAACATGAAGATGACAAAGAACTTATCAAACAGTTGAAAGCGGATGATGAAGTTACCAGCAAAAGTAGCGACGTCAACGTGTCCACTATGTTGGGCACTATACCTCCAAATTGTAAGCTGATTCAAACACCAAAAACAATCCCAGAAGAAGAAATAAAATTGTCGGCTCCAGCCGAACTAGGCAAATATGTTTATGAAAGTTTAAGTTTTGGTGATTCCTTGACCGACCACCTCATAGCAGCGATGATTGTTGAATATCTCAAGGATCAAACTGATATCAACGGCTTTGTAATTATTAACTACCCTAATACTTACAGAGAGGCACAAATATTAGAAACTACGTTTTCAGGCCGCGAACCACCTGATGAGCATGACTTAGAAGACAGTGATGATATATACTTAGAAGAAAGCATTGCGAAACATCGCAAGATAGAAAAGGACGAATATAAAGAAGTGAGAGTGTCGAAAATCGTGAACGATCCTCATAAAAAAAGAATTTATAAACCATATGAAAGTTATTTTACTTCCTACATTAGACTTAAAGAAACTGAAGATATTTTACAAGAATTGGTAATATGGGATTTAACACAAGATAATTCCGAATTCATAGATAGATTCTATGCCGCATTGGGTATAAATTATAGCATGTACTATGAAAGTTTATCGATAGATAAAGAATTTGTGGCACAATTATGTAAATATATCATTGGGGACATTGTTCCCGTGGTATCATACGATGAATTATTTGGTGAAAATGTTTTAAGTATTCTCGAATTTCCCTCATCTGAGGATAAAAGGATGAAATCAAAAATCGTAAAGCCTGAGGTCAATGGGAAGTCCAAAGAAAGATTACGTCAAGGCTCGAAACACAGTGGAGTCTCGGTTAAGGAATTAGACGTCGCAAAAGAGTCTAACCTTGGTGTTGGAGAACTTGAAGGTACCGCAACAATGTTGGAAGAAGTTGAGGAAGAAGAAAATGTTACGAGATCAATACTAAGCATGGAAGAGATAAAAATTTTGGCAGGAGAAGAAGAATGGGATTACGGAGAGATACCTATATCTGAGATAATAGGGATCGCACTAGCGTCTTGCTGGGAAGAAATAGAGAGATTGTATATTCACGACATGCAGCAATTATTTTTCGCTAAAAGATTGCAAATAAACTGTTTAGTACCGTACACCCGGTTCATTAAAGACAAAATGGAACAGATAATTACGTTACCGTGCCATAAGCAGGACTTAGTGAGCACCTTTCAAAAGAGGTACAATGATTTCGAGCACGATTGGCGTGACATCAATTTAACTAAGAACGAGTGGCACTGCCGGGTTTTAGAATTGCAAAACGAATTGTATAATATTTGCGATAAGAGGAAGTTGTTTGCAGAGCAACAAAGACAAGCGCTTATTTGTGAAAATTGGGCTATGGAGGAGTTGACTACGATGGTGAATACTTATATTTCATGCATGCAATCTGAGTTAAACAGGTGAAGTATTTGAATGTTACAGTAAATTTAGTTTTTTTTTTCGATCATACCTACGCTGTCCCTGATACATGATAATATATTCTACATATCAATAATATTTAGTATCTACTAATTACTTATCTAATTATTTTTAGATCCGTTTTAACCTATCAAGCTATGCATGATTTTTATTTCGCCATGATAAAACGATTGCCTCCAAATGAAAGATTGACGTCTAAAGATTTGGTCAAAATATTTAGAGAAACTGATGAAACATCTGGAAGTCGAAAAGGAGGCGAGGATAAAGTTTACAGACAATTAAAAAATGCCTTCCAAGATATGCAATTAAAAAATATTGAGATCGATTATCAAAATAACCCCTTTAATTTGATAATTGAGAATAATGTCAAGTTTGCTTTAAAAACAGCCAAGGATATGAATGATTCCTATCGATCCATTATTGCAAAAGAGTATGGCGAGATAGCTAGAATGCAACCATCAATTAAGAAAAAAGACGATGGTTCAAACGAATCCATAAACCTTGAAGAGATTTTTAAACAAAATGCGTTGAAATGTATCGAAGAATGGATAATGGGAATCAACGGAGAGATGTTTAGAGTGACCCTGCGATTGCAGGCTCTACAGTATAAATGTTATCACGATATGAAAATGTTTAACGACCACATTTACAAAACGTTCATGCAAGTACAGAAGGACATTAATGCGTACTATATAAATGAAATTAAATCTGTAGATAGACTCAGTAAATACTTTCAAATGGCGGTCGAAAATGGGAGGAAGATACCTGAAACCCTAATTCTCGAACATGATAATTTTGTCATTGATCCTAATTTGCTACAATTCGAACCACCCGAACCGCCCCCAGATACAGGAGAAATAACCGAAGTAGTAGGCGAGATGGACTTTAAGCTCAGTCAACTGGCTAGACTCCGGGATCAGTTTAAGATCGTCGCTCCCACTGGGATTGCTTTACAACAAGCTTTTATTTACCTGTTACAAGATTTCGTGTACTTTGGAAAAGAGTTTTGCGATGGAGCGTTGTTCCCGAGTGGTTGGGTACGCATCGACCCTGAGCAAATGCCTAAATTAGTATTTTTACTATACGGTGACACGGTCTACATAGACTGGCGAGATTTTCTTATTTTATGTCTCAATATTAGATTTCCTATAGTCGAAGAATTACTTGAGTTACGGAAAAAGTTTAGATGTATCGATCTTGAGTCTAAAGAGCTGATATTTAGAGATGACTTCATGGACATTGAACTGTGGTTTGAACAAGACTTTGACCTCGAAGATAAATACGCTCAACTTAGAAAGAATTTGATAAAAAACTTTTTATTCGAGTTGTTTGAAACCGAAGAGGACATGTTAAACTATTCAGCATTATTACTGGCGTTTTGCAAAAGTATTGATCCTAGCGAAGGATTTGCCATGGCTTTATCTATGGCGGTGGGTAAAAAGATTTGCTACTCATTAGAAAATTGTGAAGGAGTGGTCACAAATTTGATAAAACTGAAACAATACAAAGATGAATGTCTGGCTTGCGCTCTGAAATGTACGGGAGAATTTATAGACAAGCTTATAAAAAACGTAATAGACATATGTGAAGGGACATCTATTATTGAACTCCAGTATACCGCACCGCCTCCTGATCTCAAAAAAGGTAAAAAGGGCAAAAGTGTGGGTAAGGGTGTCAGTACAAAGAAGCTTGAAAGTGTACAAAGTGCACGTTTGTCAAAAAGTCATAAGAGTATGACGTCGAGCAGCAAGACGGCGCAATCCGATACAAACGTAAAGTTAACCTACATCTGTAGACCATGCGAGGGCGAGCCAGAAGTCGAAGATAAGTCTGCGGAGAAGGAAGAAGTGGAAGAAGAACATAAGAGCGAGGCTCAGGAGGATCCCAACCTAGTCTACGCTGTTAGTCAATCCGTTATATGGAATGTACTAAGAATATGCTTACCTTGGCATTTCGAGATAATCCCAGAAGAAAAGAAGACTCCGTATGTGGAACAAGTCACGGAAGTGATGAAGCGTTTGGAAGTAGACACCGACAATAAAGATATCTACGTTTGCAAGTTCGTGAGTGACGTCGACGTGTGCAAGCTTCTGCATAAAGTGAAGAAGTTCACAGTCATGAATCTGGCTGAAGAGGTGCGTAAAGTTTTTGTATGATTTATTTCTGATTATTAGAGCATTGTTTTAATTATTTTGTGTTATGATCTACTATTAATAAACTTGTGAATCTGTTTTATTAATTCGTGATTGTTTCCGGCTATTAGAAGGTTCACGTCGGCTAGTAAGTGAGTGTACATTCTTCTCAGAGTGACGTTTACTAATTTAATTTGCACAACGTAGCTCTTAAGCCCTCTTTTCGAAATCGTTATTTGGCAAAGAAAAGCAGGATGTCTCTGTGGAAAATAGAATAGGTAGGTACTTAAATAGGAACTCGATTCTATGTCGACCGTCTGTCGTTGTTTGAGCATAAGCCGCTGGCTCACTGAACATGGTGGTTGCGGGTTCGATTCCCGCTGGGGTAAATTTCGGAAATGGCCTTTTCGTAATTTACCCTGGTCTGGGTGTCACTGGGATCGCCCCCAGTCCAATGTATGGTACCCATAATACAAGCGTAGCTTAGTTTGGGACCATACAGTTGGTGTGTCAGTGTGGCGATATTGATTTATTATATCAAATATCTCATTAAGGCAATAATACTACCGAAAAGGTCCTTTTTTGTTTTTTACGTGTGGCAAAGCAATGTATTGAGCAATGGTAGTACAGGATATCTTTTCGATTGTACTCTGAAACAAGGGCAATTTGCACCAGTGGTTAAAGAGGCCTCGTAATCCAGACAGGTTCTGGGTTCGATTCCCATCTATTGACAAATTTATTAGGTTTAGTTCAAGGGGCTGATAGGACTACTATCAATGTGACTATATAGTAATCTGAATTAATCTGATTTGAGTGGAATCAAAGGTACACGGGAAGCCGCCTCCCAAAGTGTTTGTAGAAAATACTAGGAAGTAGAAAAATCCCATCACATCTGATAAACGTGTCGTCATCTTCTATGCCCAAGGCCTTATACATGTTAGGGTAGCCGTTGACAGAACGGTACTGCTTTGTTGTGAGGGCAGTCACGCCGCCAAACATTTTCCGATAGAAGAAGGTGCAAGAATCACTGAATGGCATGTCGATTGCCTATTAATTAGGTACCTACGTAAAAATGGACAGCTTATAAAAAACTCGAATGAAAAATACATAATCCCTTATGCCTTTACTTTTAACCTTAAAACAAGGTTTCAAGTAGCTTACTTAGCTAGATTTTGATTTCTAAAAAACTCGTTCTTATTCCAAAATGGTAAAATTGGACAAAGTAAATTGGATCAGGGGCGATAATTAAAATTGTACAATTGTATCAGGGGCGGGTAATTGCACCCATTGACTGTCTATCTATACTTCCGAAAGGTTCCTCGGCCGGTTTAAAAAAAAATATGTTTTACGGATCCAAGTACCCAAGTATTATTGTACCCCTCATAAGCAGACATGTGAGTGGGTATTCTGGGACAGGCGAAGAGGATCTGCTCGTGCTTGGGGACCAGGTCGACGTCTGAAAGACGTAACACTGCCACTTGCCGAACTGGCTCTCCAGGTAACCAATGTTGAATAACGTACCCCTGTTGAATTTAGGACCTAGTGCAGAAAACAAGATTTTAAAGAAAATATTTTTTAATATAATTATTTTCAGGACCGCTTGGCGCAGTGGTTCGAGCGTAGGTCACTCGGCTTTCTGCACATGGTGGATGCGGGTTCGGTTCCCGCCGGGCCCAATTTCGGAAATGGCCTTGTTGTTATTTGCCTAGGTCTGTGTGTCACTGGCATCGCTCCCATTGTACGGTACCCATAGGACAAGCGTTACTTAGTTTAGGACCATACAGTTGGTGTGTCAGTCTGGCGATATTTATATTTATTTATTTAATTGTCTTTCCAGAGAGCGTCATCTCTTCTTAGAACAATAGGTATATTAGGTCCTATCATTCTGGTGAAATGTAAATCTAAAGCCGAAATATCTCAGTCCACCCCTTCGCGGATAGCGGTCATAATGTTTGTTATGTAAGCACAACATACTTACAAACAAAATGTTACCTTAAAATTCAGTCAATTCACAAACATCCTACGACGAATAAACACGTTGGTAGGTAGGTAGGGCACTTTCATTCAGTGTTCGCCTGTCAACATGTGCTCCTATGCTTCTGCGAAGAGAATCATTCATTTGGCGTTTATAAGACGTTTTTCCAATAGTAAGTATTATGAATTTATTTGTGGTGAATTGCATTTACAAAAAATACCTAAGTACATATTATATAGCACTTATATATAAAATTCTCGTGACACAATGTTAGTTACCAGACTCCTCCGAAACGGCTCGACCGATTTTCATGAAATTTTGTGTGCATATCGGGTAGAGACGCTGGAGGAGCTGAACCGGATGCTGGACGACCTAGCTTCAGCCTCGCGACGCATCGGTCTTGGCATGAATTTGGACAAAACCAAAGTCATGATCAATGGCCACATTGATCCAGGACCGGTGGTCGTACATGGCCACCTTCTTGAAATTGTTTCCGAGTACACGTACCTTGGGCAGATTCTGCAGTTAGGTAAAAACAATTTTGAGAAGGAGGCCAAGAGGAGGATCCAGCTGGGCTGGGCAGCGTTTGGGAAACTACGTCGAGTCTTCTCGTCATCCATACCGCAATGCTTGAAAACGAAAGTTTTCATTCAGTGCGTCCTACCCGTCATGACCTACGGAGCCGAGACGTGGACACTCACGGTAGGGCTGGTCCACCAGTTTAAGGTCGCTCAGCGAGCTATGGAGAGAGCTATGCTCGGAGTTTCTCTGAAGGATAGGATTCGCAATGAATACATCCGACAGAGAACCAAATTTATCGACATAGCTCAAAGAATTAGCAAGCTGAAGTGGCAGTGGGCTGGCCATATCTCGCGAAGAACCGACAACCGCTGGGGTAAACGTGTTCTTGAGTGGAGACCTCGACTCGGCAAGCGTAGTGTAGGGCGCCCTCCGACCAGGTGGGATGACGATCTACGAAAGACTGCAGGCAGATGCTGGATGCGGCAAGCTGAAGACAGGGCGCTATGGCGCTCATTAGGGGAGGCCTATGTCCAGCAGTGGACTAGTATAGGCTGATGATGATGATGATGATATCGGGTAGGTCTGAGAATCGGCTACTATCTATTTTTCATACCCCTAAATGTTAAGGGTGGTCCACAATCCACGCGGACGTAGTCGCGCGGAGCACAGCTATTATGACTTTATAATTATATTTCAAATATTCATATTTTCCACATCTTATTACATCAACTAGCTGTATCCGCGACTTCGCCGGGTGTAATTTAACTTAACAAAAATTTCGGGATTATTCGTCCCCTATTTTATCCCCTTGGGGGTAGAGTTAATCAAAATCCTTTCTTAGCGGATGCCTACGTCATAGCATCTACCTGCATGCCAAATTTCAGCCCGATCCGTCCAGTGGTTTGAGCTGTGCGTTGATAGATCACTATGTCAGTCAGTCTCACCTTTGAGTTATATATATTTAGATGACTATACTAGGTGTAAGGGGTAAAGAAAACTGATACCATGGATTCGACTCATGATTCTGGACCCCCAGAGTTGAAATTTTCGGCCGAGATTTTTGCATGAATTATGATCCAATTTATCAGCATTTTTAAATAGATTTTAGCATTAAATGCGCGCTCGAGCTTTTTGAGTCTTAATTTACATTGCAGTTTATGTTAAAACGGGCACTATTGATTTATTTATGTAAAATCACGAGATATTGATACGTATACTGATTTAATGCTAAAATCAATTTGAAAATGCTGCACATTTTTAGCAAAATTCATGAAAATATCGACAGAAAATTCAAACTCTGGGGGGCCCAGAATCATGAGTTAAATCTATGGTACCTACCTATCAGTTTTCTTAACGATGCCCCTTACACCCTGTATTATAGGTAGTAGATAATGTGAGTCATGGTGCGTGGGATTATTGTTATTGATTATTGGGGAAAGCATATGGTCCAGCTGTGGACAAGTTCCGGTTATTGAATGTGCTATACATGCGACTATTTGAAATAACGCTGACTACTCCTCTGGTTGTTACTTTCATGATATAGGTACTTAACTATAAAATCTAACAAGTTGTTTTTAGTTTTTACAGAACGCGAACGAGCCTCGTCTTTGCGAGAATGTTTGGACACTTCCACGGAACGTCGGAAAACACGCTGGAGGCCATGGATCGTACTGGCTTTTGTTATAACAGCATCATACTTTATGTACTGTTATAATAAGGTTCAGAATAGCGTGGAATCGTTGCCTAAAGTGACCATAATTCGCATTGAAAGTCAAGAACTAAAAAGTAGGTATTGAAAGTGTTTAAAATTAAGTTAATTAGTCGAAGTACATCCCAGTCGTGGTGATGATAAACTAAAAATCAACAAACCAAAAATCATACTCTTAGTAAGCAGCAGGTATACTAGGTGAATCAGAAAGAGTATACTATTTTTTTGCAATATTACTTTGTAAATCTAAAACTATCGGCCGTTCAAGTACTAAAGGTTTTGTTGACTTATAAAATCTGTCAACAGCTGTATCCTTGTAACACCTTTTGTTTTTCAAGTATCCTCCAAAGCTTATAGATTTAGAAATACAAAGTTGAGTTTTGAAAAAAAAGTATACCCTTTCTGTTTCAACCTGTACAAGTGTTTGTTTTTACAGAAAACTTAGCTACCACGTCCACCGAAAAGGTGGAAACGAAATCGGAAGTTGGTATGCAAGCAACTCGAAAACCAAAAGTCATAATGAGCCAAGCGAGCACGGGGGATACTGTGAGTCAAGACACAGGTGAGTTTATTTTTTTATTGGAATAACTGATAACTGTAGTAGAGCCAGGATGTAGCCTATTTGGAGGCGCTACGATCGCCTTCCTCCCCACTAGCCGAAATCAGGTGGTGGGTCGGACCCACTACCTATTGCACGATTTCGGCCGTCTGGGGGATGACTGGGGTGGTACCAGGTCGTCCCCCTTTTAGCGCCTGTGGCCCGGCAAGTCACTGCCGGGCCGTCCGCCGGGGCGTCTCGGAGCATTTCCCATGGACCCGGGGCGCCCCTCTGCATGGCGGAGGGTGGTACACCGTTGGTTTTTAGTGGGTATACTGCGCCCTTCAGGCGCAGGGATGCCCACATACCCCTCTCGTCTCCCCCGAGGCGTGAGGGGACCCATATAAGGTTTTGCAACAAAAAAAAAAAAAGGTTGTAGCCTATTTACTACAGCTCATATATACGGGCTGGCACGATCGGGTAGTACCACCCTGACACAGAAGATCGGCGTAAAGTCACTTTTATAGGTGAGTTTTGTACGATTAGTCAGAGAGCCCGATACCGCAGCCCGATACCCCTCATTTCCCATTGTATAATTACTATTGTCAAGGCCCCCGATAGATGTCGCTAATATCGACATAGCACACGGTGTTAAAGTGGTCGTGGCATTTCATATAGCCCTTGAGCTTTTTGTTTTATGTGTGGAGAAAAATCCCAATGTCCCACTCCCCTCCAGGGCCTTTTAGTGCTGCGAGCATATCGGCTATGGTAACTGCTTAAGATCAGGCGGATTGTACGCTTGTTTACCGACTTTGTTGTATTAAAATAAGTCGGTTAAAAAGGAGAGGGTCAATGGTCAAGACTCAAGATGCATAACTTTATAAACCCTTATCCTACTAATATTATAAATGCGAAAGTTTGTGAGTGTGGATGTTTGTTACTCTTTCAGGCCAAAACTACTGAACGGATTTGGATGAAATTTGGAACACAGATAGTTTATAACCGGGATTAACACATAGGATACTTTTTATCCCGATATTCCCGAATTTTTTGTTAAGTTAAATACTACGCGGACTTATTCGCGGGCACAGCTAGTTTTTTTTATTAAATTTGTAACTAGCACAGTTCTATTGTTGTTATTATTCTTATGTTGCAGCTGTATTTGTTAATAAGGATCAAACTACGAAGTCATATAAGGAAATATATTGTATACCGAAGAAAAAACGTGGTATGTAACTTAAAATAAAAGTACCTGATTATTTTGAAATCCACTAAATAACGGGTTTCTATTTCGTTTATTGGTGAATTTTAAATTTCAATTTCGAGGATATGTTTTAGGCGAAATAGAAATTATCAAACCCAGTAACAATGTATCGCTTGAAAAGTTGTACCCCATGGTGCAGAAGGGGGGCTACTACCACCCGCCAGACTGCAGTCCGAGGCAAAGAGTCAGTATTTTAGTTCCATACAGGTATGTAATGAAACACAGCAGTGAACTCCATGCCACTAATATCACTGTTTCAGGAAAATCCAACTCTACAAATGCTCTTGTAATAATAATTAATAATGTTAGCCCTTTTGACGTCCCACTCCTGGGCACGGGCCTCCCCTCAACACGAGGGGGATTCAGGCCATAATCCACCACGCTGGCCTAGTGCGGGTTGGCGGATTTCACATGTCTTTCGAAAATTGGTTAAATCTTCTAAGACATGCAGGTTTCATCACGATGTTTTCCTTCACCGTAAGCAAGTGATAATCATATAGAAATTATGATTCGCACATAGATATCGAAAAATCCAGAGGTTCGAGCCGGGGTTTGAACCCGAGACCTGGTAGCCCGCAAGACGCGTGCTTAACCAATCGGCTATCACTGCTATGCTCATGCAAATGCTCATGTAATTCTTGGTAACCTCACAAGGCAAAACACTGGAGCTATTATATTTACATTAATACGAGGGATGCCTTTTAAGTTTTGTCGTTTGAAGAAAAAAACACAACTAGAACCTTATAGTACTTTTTATTGTTTTTCAAAGTATTCACCACGTGGCTGAATACACTTTTCCATTCGCTCAAACCAGAACATTTATACCTCTCTAAAGTGGGGGTGTTCAAAATGGCTGACTTGAAAGCGTCGACTGCTTTTTCACCGGACTGGAACCTTTGACCACGAAGACTTTTCTTAATTTTAGGAAATGTAAATAAATCGTTAGTGCTTAGGTCAGGACTGTATGGAGGATGGTCAAGAATTTCTACTTTTTCCTGCTTCAAATACTCAATCGTTTGACGAGCGCTGTGTGAGATTGCGTTGTCGTGGTGCAGGATGATGCGTCGCTTTGAGTTAGATTTTCGAAGTTGGCGATGACTTGTGGTAAACAAACTGTGGTATACCACTCTCCATTAACCGTTCTACGATCTTCAAGTGCAATAGTCGCAATATGGCCGGTTTTTCCAATGAACGTGGCCACCACCTTCTTTGAAGTGCTTCGAGAACGAACAACTTTAGTCGGTTTTGGCTTGTCTTGAAAGACCCAGATTGTAGATTGTTGTTTGGAATCAGGATCGTAGGCATAGATCCAAGATTCGTCACCACTGATGATGTCGTAGACGTGATTTGACTCTCCTTGGTTGAACCTTTGCAGAGTTTTCTTACACCATCTGACGCGGGCCGCCTTGTGATCGTCGGAAAGCAGATGCGGTATCCAACGGCAAACTAGCTTTCTTACGCCAAGCGCTTCATGCAAGATTTTCTGAATGGTTGTCCCTGAGATGCCTAATAGAACCTCTATCTCTTGATACGTCACATGACGATCTTCGAGAATTTGTTGTCTCACAGCAATGATGTTATCTTCAGTGAAGGCGGATTTTGGCCGTCCTTCGCGAGATTTGTCACTAAGAATAGTATGTTTACGCTGGAATTATAAATACCAGCGTTCGACTGTCCGCAGACATGGGGCTTCATCACTGAACACAGATGTTAGCTCTTCAAAACACTGAAGCCGTGTCAGGCCTCTTCTAAAGTTGTAGAAAATTATTGCACGAACATTTTCCTTAGGAAGATTCATTTTCGTACGTAACCTGACAGATTCTAATCGACGCTGTGACTAAACAATAGCATTAATCCTAAAACTTTCAATTGTTTTGAGATTCGAAATTTAAACACATTCGAATATAGAACAGTTCCAAATTCAAAATTGCCGGGAAATATGGAAACGACAGAACTTAAAAGGCATGCCTGGTATCTACTACCCTGTGTTAATATTAATAATATTAGCAACTGGCGATTTAAAAAATCACCATCATCTGCCTTACCTTTTCCCATTATCTGGGGTCGGCGCAGTATGTCTTTTCCTTCCATACATCGCGCTTTCCCGTCATACTCACATCCACTCCAACCTCGTTCATATCATTTTTAATACAATCCATCCATTTTTTCTTGGGCTTTCCTCTCGCACTGTATCCATCCACATTCATATTCATCACTCGTTTAGTCACATGCTTCTCATCCCTTCTCATCACGTGTCCAAACAATTCCAGCCTCCTACCTCTCACTTTATCTGTTATTGGCGCTACCCTGACACTACCTCTTATATACACATTCTTCACCTTATCCATTCGCGTCACTCCACACATCCATCTCAGCATTCGCATCTCAGCAGAGTGGAGACGTTTCTCTTCCCGCACTTTAGCCGCCCAGCATTCCGAGCCGTACATGATTACCGGTCTTATAAAATCGATCTTATGGCGATTTAAAAAATAATACTTAATATTATAAAATGTAAAAAGACAAGCCCGCTGAGTTCCTTGCCGGATCTTCTCAGTCGAGGTCGCGTTCCGATCCGGTTGTAGATATAAGAAAAAAAATTAAAAATATAAATTTGTAAGATCGCTTTGATTTGATTCAGCCATTCCCACCGAACGTTTAGTTGAATTTTTAATACACTACCGA
The DNA here is from genome assembly GCA_918843915.1 of Notodonta ziczac. Lineage (NCBI taxonomy): Eukaryota > Metazoa > Arthropoda > Insecta > Lepidoptera > Notodontidae > Notodonta > Notodonta ziczac. The sequence continues at coordinate 2,706,703 of OU974053.1, forward strand.
ATTACGATTCGTCACGATCAGCGCAGGCGCTTTTGCTATCAAAAGTGTTCTTAAATAAACCTTAGTAAGGTAAAGGCACCTAATTCCGAGGGGTTCTAAAAATGGCACCTAATTCCGATGTATTTAGAACTAGCGGCCCGCCCCGGCTTCGCACGGGTACATTGCGGTTACATTATTCGAGTTTTAGTAAGGATCCCTAATTTTTTTGAAAATATATTATAGCATATGTCATCCGGGGATAGTGTAGCTTCCCAACAGTGAAAGAATTTTTCAAATCGGTTCCGTAGTTTCGGAGCCTATTCATTACAATCAAACAAACAAAGTTTTCCTCGTTATAATATTAGTATGATAACGGGGTTTTCTAATAATTTACAAGTTATTTTTGTCCGCAAGATACATTGTTCAATTAATAATTTATCTGGTAATTTTATTATGAGCAAAGGAGTGCTTTAATGTGCGTACGTTTTAAAATAATCGGTATATTTGACGCTAGCAGCTGACTCGACCGCGGGCTTCATACATTTCGGACCTTTTGCACGCGAATAATACGATTTGCCAAATAGGGTTTTAGATGATAGTTTTATACTGTGTGAGTTTTTGTTTAGGTTGAAATATTGGAAGGACTATATTTTTTCACATAGATACACAATATGTTAAACTTATAACACCCCTAATTTTTCGTCGGGGGTTAAAATATAATAATCAATTGAATTATGTTTGTCTTACTTTCAGAGACCGTGAAGCAAGCTTGAGAGTGTTTCTGTACAATATCCATCCGTTTTTAATGAACCAACAATTGGAATATCGGATATTTCTCGTGCAACAGTATGGTAAATAATAAATGAATAAATAAACATCGCCAGACCGACACACCTACTTTACGAATTAGCTTTCAAACGCGAGCGTTCAAACGTGAATTAGCTATCAAACGCGAGCGTTCAAACGTGAATTAGCTTTCAAACGCGAGCGTTCAAACTTGAATTCGCTATCAAACGCGAGTGTTCAAGCTTGAATTAGCTTTCAATCGCTAGTAGCTAACTAGTAGCTAACAGGAGTGGGACTGGGGCATGGTAAGAGAGGGTGGTTGGGGTTCCAGCTCTTACTAATCGTTCGAATCGCAGCTATATATTATTTTCTTCTGTGAGAGGGTGGAGGAGGGTCTGCCCTGGTTGAGCCAAACAATTTTGAGTTTTTGAGTTTGAGTTTGCATCCGCAAGGAAATCCTCTTCAACAAGATATTGCTCCTCTTCCAAGGATTCAAACCGTTCAACAAAGGGCGCCTCTACAACGCCGGCTTCAAGGAGATGTTGAAGTTCAATGACTTCGACTGCGTGGTGCTACATGACGTTGACCTCCTCCCAATGGACGACAGGATCCTGTACAGCTGCCCTTCGTTGCCGAGGCATATGTGCGGTTATATTCAGAAGAAAGACCTCCGTGCTTCAAAGTAAGCTGATGTTTCGGACTTAATAGGGGTGGTAACGTTTTTTATTGTACGAAACGCAGATATATAAATACTACTGTACCTACTGTATAAATAAATAATAAATAAATATCGCCAGACTGACACACCCACTGTATGGTTCCAAACTAAGCAACGCTGGTTCTATGGGTAGTGGGTACCGCACAGTGGACTGGGGGCGATCCCAGTGACACCCAGTATAACTACTATGTATGTTTAATATATAGTAGGTAGTATGCCTACCTATAATAATAATAAATATCGCCAGACGAACACACCAACTGTATGGTCCCAAAGTAAGCAACGCTTGTACTATGGGTACCGTACAATGGACTGGGGGTGATCCCAGTCACACCCAGACGAGGGCAAATTACGAAAAGGCGATTTCCGAAATTTACTTCAGCAGCGGGAATCGAACCACCATGTGCTGTGAGCCGAGCAGCCTACGCTCGAACCACTGCGCCAAGCGGTCGTCTCATAATTACATTGTTATTGGCAGTATAAACACAAGTGATTCCCTATTCGGCGGAGTCACCTCCATGACTGTGGAGCAGTACAGGCGAGCGAATGGCTTCTCTAATTTGTACTTCGGCTGGGGAGGCGAGGACAACGACATGTTCTTTAGGTAATTTCAGCATCCCCAGAATAAAATAATTATGTTTTAATAATAACATGCAACCAGCCCCAGCTTAGCAGGGCTCTAAAATTATCAGTGTTTCTCTACGACCTATATTCTGTATGTACTCGCATTATACAATAAACTAGAAACTGATATAAATGACAACAGAAAAATTTAATAGATTGATGTCGTAGCGAAAATTAGTTCCACTTATTGCCGTGGGTCTTCTTTCGTGAGACAGACTTTATATTGCAATCGATCTGTTCTGTCGCAGACTGCGCGCGGCAGGGTATCCTGTGGTGAGGTACAACAAGTCTGTCGCAGTGTACACCATGCTGCCGCATATTAGGGCGCCAGTTAACCCTGAAAGGTAAGCAGGCGGATAAATACTAAGAGCTAAGCTTAGTTTGAAGCGTCAATAGCCTAGTGGTTAGAGGGGCCGGCCTCGTAGCTAAGAGGTTCTGGGTGCGATCCCCATCCTGGCTATTAAACTATTGACGCCCACTCCTAGCACAAGCATAAGATTATTTAGGTAATGTGATAAACACGCATTGCTAGATACTAGTATTTTTTTTTTTCAAATAAAAATTGGAACCGTCGTTTTGTGAGTTTTTCCATACAACTAAAACGTAAACTGTCAAAAGTCACGTAATCAAATACGCGATACGTCAGTTTTGACGTAATGCGAGTTGAATGTGACGACAGTTGTTAGCAGAGTTGGGCCCAGCGCTCACCGTTGGAGGCGCGGCGGAGAGCATTTGAAGACAACAATTTAATATAAACCTTAACGACCTTGAAATACGGTATGTATGAGCAGTCGCGCGTATACTCTTGAGGGTGCTCCGAGCACTGCGAATTTATTCAAGCGACCGTATGTCAAGGTAGTTAAGGTTTATATTAAATGGTTGTCTTCAATTGCTCTCCGCCGCGCCTCCAGTGGTGTGCGCTGGGCTTTGGGCCCCAGTTATGTTGAGTTTAATTATCTTCCCCATTGGTTTACCGCGGCTCGTGGATACATTCCGATAGGAATGTAATAGACGGATTCCTTCCGTAATATGGATTTACATAACTGGGCGAATTAATTAAATGTATGTGAGAAGGTATTGCAAGGATATACAATTTTAGGCATTTAATTATTTGAAGCAATGGTAAACAAATGTATTTTCATTACTCATACTCGGAAAGTAGATCTGAAGTTGCCTGAGGAGCGGGTTGAAAGTAATACTTTTCAGCCCTAGGGAAAATCCCTTTCAACTGACAGCTGTCACATTATTTAAAAAAAACTAATTATATTTTCACATTTCTATTGAACCATGTTCCAACTAATTCTACAGTCAGTCAATTACAGCGCGATGTAAAATCGAAATAATATAAAGTTAATAGAAGATAAAAGACGATAATATAAGATAAAATAATATATTTTTATTAGATTTATTATAATTTAATTTCAACTATTTCTTTAAAATAACATACATTTGGGCAAAATATTTAACATTTTTTCAATTATGAAATTGGAAAATAATGGCTGAATAATGAACTTCCTTGTTCACTCATTTTTTCTTTAGCTAATTCCTACTTTTATTTTTACTTTCCTTGAAGGTATTCGTAATGATAATTACAGTGTTTACCTCGGATGAAAGACTTATTTTGTCCCTCGAACGTACAATACAATAAATAAAATTGGAGTGTCTGTTTGTAATATCAAAATAACACCTTTTCACTAAATGCATATGAAAGTACATACGATACCTATAGCAAAAACGCGAATAAAAATTTTTTTGTCTGTCTGTCTGTCTGTGTGTTTGTTCCGGGTAATCTCCGAAACGGCTGGACCGATTTCGACGGGACTTTCACTGGCAGATAGCTGATCTTATAGCGGGTAACTTAGGCTACTTTAATTTTAGAAAAACAATTAGGGTTCCGCGTAAAATAATAAAAACACATGAAATCAAAGAGTATCTCCGAAACGGCTGGACCGATTTCGACGGGACTTTCACTGGTAGATAGCTGACGTTATAAGCAGTAACGTCGGCTACTTTTATTTTAGAAAAAAAATTATCCTGTCGCGCGGGCTCAGAACGCGGGAACGGGCTTTTTTGTTAAGTTAAATTCCACGCGGACGAAGTCGCGGGCTCAGCTAGTTAATAAATATATTACAAGGCTGAGAGCGATCTTGTTGTCGTTGTCTGAACCCCGTTGTTGGCAAAATCATCGACTACCTAACGATAAAAGCCATATTTTTTTAAAAAGTGAAGTGAAGAGAGCGATCTTAACGGAGGCTTTAGACAACTCGTTTGACATAAGAATGACATTTCCATGATCGGTCTCAGACTTGAGATTGATTTATTAATACGGACTAAGTATTGCTAACTATATCGTTTTATGGTATTTTAAACTATTTTAATATCAGGTATCATCTATTGGCGACGAAGATGGACAGATATAAAACAGACGGGCTCTCGGACATCAGCTACACAGTCGTCTCCACGAAACTGCAGCATTTGTATACCCACCTTGTGATCGATATTGATCCTACGACTACATACAAATATACATAATTAACTTTGTAATTTACATTAAAACTTTTGCCCCGAAGAATTCAGAATGTTTCTTACACATACTACTAATAGACTTATAACTCTGTGGTTTTGTATTTCGTCCTAACCACAGTAGAAGTCTGTGGTCCAAACCAGTCCAAACTCCCACCAGACACCGACCTCGCCGGCGAGGTCGACGAACCCCCACTTCCGCTACAAGGTGCGTCTACTTACCTAGACGCACCTTGGCACCCGACAAGCCCGCTGAGTTTCTTGCCGGATCTTCTCAGTCGAGGTCGCGTTCCGATCCGGTGGTAGATTTACCTTCGCCACCTCTCCAGGCAGCGGCCCAAGCCGAGGTCGTGTCCATTGTGGCGCCCTTGAGCTAGCTGCCCCCCTGCCCCTCTGGCTGGAGCGGACTTGCGCTCGCCCTCTGTCCGGGTGAAGTTGTTATGGCCACTCTGGCCAACAACATATAGTCATATAAAAAAAAAAAAAACAGTCCAAACTACGAGCCTTAGAATTAAGCTACGAGCGAACGAATGCTATGCGTATTTTTTTGCGTTTGACCTCACTGTTTGTATTAAGGCAGTATCAAGTAAAATAATATGATCAAGTTTTATTATGCTTCAAGCTTGCAGCACAGGAAGACCTACCCCTATTATAAACCATATTATTAAAGCAGTTACTTTACCAACAAATTACAGCTACCAGGCTTCTTGAGGAACTCGAAAGAAAATGTTTCACCACTTTTGTTCCAAATGCCCACATGTACTCTTATTTATGAAACTATATTATAATAGTTAATTTTCCACCAATATTATAATTACAAGAAAATAATATTTATAACGTATATTGGTACCACGGCTCAGATTCTGCGTGTCACGGAACGATTTTCATTTGTGTTGCAAGTTTTTAATTAATTACCCTAACATAGGCACAACATGTTCCTGATTTACACCCACATGAAGGGCTGGTTAATCTGCTGGCTAACTCCATAGTAATTATATACCGTAGCAATTTTTAAAATTAATATAGTAAAATGTTAGTTAAGTACCCACTTAGTTTGGCCTATTTACATGACTCTATAATTTCAGTGATCGAAAAAACAATAGGAAATGTGACAGTGTTTAGCGTAAAGAAGCGCTGTACACCCTGGAGGGTATGTGTTTGAGCATGGATACAATGTTGGGGCACGAACTAAACAATGTCACGAAAGTACTTGCTTCCACTCTCCACTCAAGAGCTTATGGTAAATGTTGTACACCACAACTGGCAGCACCGATTTTTTATGGGAAATGTCTGTCTGTCAGATAGACAATCAGATGTCAGTTGAATACTGCGGTTTGCGGGTGGTGATTGCCTCATTTGGATTTTCCGCATTCACTATTTCTGATTTTCGTACTTTCACCAATTTATCGCAAACGTATTGTGTAATTAGATATCAACGTGTCGGAATAACTGTAACAATAGTGTTACAACAAACGGTGGTAGTGACGATTGTCAAAATCGTGTGAACGGGCTGTGTTTTTTTCTGACGGACTTGTTTTTGTGGATCATTCCACATTTTTGGCGCAATCTGTTCAAAAATCTCTCGTGGACACACTAAAGGTAAGAGCATCTGTTAATTCCGTGATGTATTTGTGAAAAAAACGTCATTTATGATACACGATCTAAATATAGAAACCTGTTCTGCAAGACTTTAATTACCTATTTTATTTTGCAACACCCATGTTTACAGCTGTTTCTTCATACTGGATATATTAACGCATGACCACACGTCTCAATAATGGTGTCATGTAGTTAAATCATTCCGGAAAACATAATACTTATATACATAATTAATTTATTTAAAAATGAACTTTCATTAGGTACTGCTAGGTATACACAATGTGTTTTATATGTTTGAATGATTAAATAACATTACCCAAGGTATGAAAAATGGACATTAATTAATGTAAATCGTCATTCATTAAGGAAATAGTTTATGCAATAGATAGAGTTTATGGCAGTGAATGCAAATCATGCAAAAGCTTGTGTCAACCACTTAACTATGGAAAAAAGGGAGTACCTACTCAATAATATGCAATTTAGATATTCCATAAAATAATCAATTAAAGCATTGTTATAATGTTATTCACCCAAAAATGATAATAGAAGGATTGTATGACCATAATTCCAACCACAGTCATCCATTTTCAAAAATTTATTGCAATAAGCACTTTCATCTGTTTTTAATAGGGACAAATAAAATTATTGATTGTAGAATGTAATTCAAAAAGCCTTAGTATGGTTATTGCATAACATCACAACAATAAAGTAAAATCTTCATTGAAATGACCTCTGCAAGGCTAATCCTCATTGTTTTCAGGATGTGTTTCATTAAAGTGATTGTTCTGATGATTTTCTTTAAAAAAAATTACTGTGACAACCTATTTGTTGTATACTTGATTGACAACACAATTTGTAATAAAATTTACAAATTTCATGTAGGTAGGTATGCCTATCAATTAACTACAATTAATCAATGGTGACTGCATTTTGTTTGGTTACATCTAACAAAGTGTAGCAATGTGGCCATTTAAATGAGATAATTAATTTTGTGTTACGTCTCTCTCTTTGCATAGCAATTAAATAACATTTACAATTGAAACATAACTTTTTCGAAAGCATGCTATGACACTTTGAGCCACTATATTAGAACAAAATAAACTATTAATTGCATATTATATTTATTAAGTCTTGCATAACAGATGCTGTTACATCATTATTATTAAAAGCAGTACCTATGTTACAATGGTAACTTTAAACTTTAGCTTCTGCGTGGCTAAGGCCTCCCCAGCCATCTCCATTATCTCTTGCGACCACCATTGCCCAGGTTCTGACAGCCACCTCAACAAACATATGACAATTTAATGTTCACCTATTTAACACACACATACAAACAGCTCATGACCATTCTAAATAACATTGATGAGTGCAAGTGACCAACAACAACATTGTGAGGAAACCTGCATGTCTTAGAAACTATCAGATTTTCTGAGATTACTCTCCCAACCCGCACTGGGCCAGTGTGGTGGATAATGGCCTGAATCCCCCTCGTATTAAAGGGAGGCCAGTGCCCAGTAGTGGGACGTTAAAAGGGCTAAATGATTATTATTATTGAGTGAAAATTGGTTGTCTACACAATTTGTTTGTTAAACCTACATTCCTATTATTTCTTTTCCAGTATCCCGCCTTCCTGACCTATCCTTACCAAGAAAGAAGCTATTGAGTTCCTTTGTATCCAATTACCATAAGCTATATTGCATGGCTAGTTTTAAATATAAATTCCTATCGCTTCTAATATTCATCACAGCATGCTTGTTAACCTACAGTATGTACCTGTACGTGTTTGAAAGGTTAAACAACAAAAATAATGTTTTCATGCTCGGCAGTGTGTTCACCTACCATTAAACCAATGTAAACTAATAAAGAAGTAATTTCGTATCCTGGTCTTTTTTAATATACTCAAGTTTTGTAAACAAACAGTGAGATCAGTGGAGCAGAAAATGACATGACACTGATCAAATAGAATTTTTTATGATCCGCTGATTAGTCTGTTTGTAAAGTTACACTTAGGAAAGTGTTGGCTTGCTAAGAAATGCTGATTTGATGGGTTTAAGAGGATGAATATTTTATGTACTGTTTATTACCGATAGGTAAGGTGCGTTCAGGTAAGATCGGCGGTGGGGAAGGACCGTTTGAAATTAATTCTTTGCGAATTTGCCCATGTTTTCTTGCCAATATTATCATGCCGCTATTAATTGTTCCCGCCAGTCGCTCCGGCAAGTTACTTATTACAAAATTGCGGATGGTAATGGCAGTTGGAAGCTGGGTCGTGGTTTCAATGTTCTCCCGATGTTCTGGTAGCCGTTCGTATCACTGTTTTCGGAAACGTGATTTTATCGTAACTACTGCAATACTCGTATAATGGCGGTCGCACACACCGCATTCGGCACTGGTGATTCGGGTTCTAGCAATTGTTTTGGTCGGATTTGGGGCTGTTGAAGCTTTTGTGTAGAGACAATTAAAATAACGCGATAGGCTTTGCCAGTGTCTCGTTTCCCTTGTTCATTGATATTAATTTTAAATGTCTACGCTGAAGTAGATATGAGATCTCTGTTTTGACCATTTCATCACTTACGAAATTTGGCAATTTTTGTTTATAAGTCGCCGTCGCATCGTAATCGCCTTACATCTGCGGTCCCGGCCTAAAATAGGTATAGCTATTCAAGTAGGTAGGCTAGCTTTATTATTGTAGTGATAAATCATTGAAAATAATGGTTGACAAATGGGTAAATAGGAAGGTATATCTATGTAGGCATATAAATAGCTAGTAAGTGCGTACTTATCTATTCATAAAATTATTTATTGCATATCGTTAAAATGCGCTATCCATATGGTGAGCAATGGTAATGAAGACCTCGTGATAGGTACTTACATACTATCACAAATACATTACTATGGAAAAATCATGTATAGGTAAGTACCTACCTAGTTAGTTGCTAGGTTCTTATAAAATGTCAATTAAGCACATCCTTCTTATGTACCTAGTCCAAATTCGGAGTCCAAATTCGGAAGCTGTCATCTGCGCAGGAACATGTTTAGTGCACAAGTGGACGCGCAACCACAGATGCCCTCTCTCGTCCAAACCCCCCGTGATCAGTGGAACGGACACCGCTACAACTGGGGGAGAGTTTGGATGCAATAACTGCTCATCTGCAGGGTTTCATTTCGAGTTTTCCTTCTCTTTGTACAAGAAAAGGGACGGGAAAGGGATGACGTAAGGATTCCCTGAACAGGTTTTATCCCATGAGCCGACATGGGAGAATGGGTATGGCCACTGCGATATGGTTACAGCTCTTAGAGCCACTGTCGAGAGATTGTGGGATTTATGTACCTAGTACATACCTACCGAAAGGGTTTAACTCTGAACTCGTCTAGAAGGCGGTAACTCTGTTTATAATATAAAAGGAATACCTACCTACGACTGTTTATTCCGCTCCAATTAACTTTAAACCAGACTGTTTAGGTACTTACCTACCTATAGGTATACCAACAGTTAATCAGTGATTGGGTTTTCCCTAGACATGTTTTCCTTATTTGCAAGTTTTGCAACAGACTTTGTTATGACTTAAATACATATTGGTGTATACCTATCTGCGGGCGGTCATAGATACATTTAGTATGGAGTTCGTCTTCTAATTTCTTTAAAATATGGCTCATCCAGTTTAATTGGCAAGTATTCCGCCAGTTCAAGTAAAAAATAGCATTAAAAACACATTTTATAACAATACGAAACAAAAACCCTCTGCCAAATGATTTGGCCATGTGCGACATTAATTAGGTGAGGCATTTTCAGTTGTAATTACATCAATATAGGTAACTGGCATTCCTTCGTTCGGTAATGACATCACAAAACATCCCCACACATTCTCTGTCATTAGTTATTCCTTCATTCCAATGATGCCAATAGCTTTGACATAGCTGATTGCCGACTTTTACACAGAGATACAGCTGCTGCCTGGGCCTCCATTTTGGTTTTCCAAAGTGGGCGGTCATATTTTTTCATTGTAGGTATTGTTATTAATTGTGTTTGTTATTGCTATTTGTTACTTGACACTGGCGAAATACCTACTAAATTTGGTGGGTCAATTTTTTTAAAAAAAGAAGAAGGTGCTGCCTGCTTTTTGCGAAGAATAATAATTAATTATTGGAATGAAATAAAATTGCTGTCCAGGCTACTGCCTGGTAATTAAAAACATCTTTTGTAATAAAAAATTGTCGTTTTAATTAAAATTATCACAATACTTTTTTGTTCAATCAAAAATGGTGGGTGCCAGTGTTGTTACAATCTCAAAACTAAAAAGTAGTGTCCAAAACCAAAAACAAAAATCTTCTTTTTTCTCAATCATCGCTGCTGCGTTAATAATTGCATTTACTTCAAAAAAATATAAGTAAGATGACGTCCTCTGTACCAACTGGCATCGTTATTGCATCAGCATCACTCGGTTGTACTTATATACCTAGTAGAGGCTATTATCTGACCTTGATCGTTCAATGGCAATATTAAGCGACATTTATTTTATTAAGTACCTATATTGAAAACCTTTTCAAGGCGACAATATTGCGAAAGAAGTAAAGAGACAACTACTTACCTATTCTTGTTGCTAAGCAATTATCGTAGCCTATAGATCATCCTTTCCCAAAGTGGGCGATAACGCCCCCTTCTGGGCGCTGCAGGCCCAAAGGGGGGCGGTAAGAGACCCAATGGCGGCGTTGTGTTCAGCTCACAATAATCAATTAATTTAATTCGACGTAATAGTGGTTTTAACTAATTGAAAAAATGGGGGCGCTAAAAAATAATTTATTCTCAACTAGCTGTGCCCCCCGACTTCGTCCGCGTAGTATTTAACGTAACAAAAATTTCGGGATTATCGGGATAAAAAGTATCCTATTATGTTAATCCCGGTTATAAACCATCTGTGTTCCAAATTTCATCCAAATCCGTTCAGTAGTTTTTGCGTGAAGGAGTAACAAACATACATCCACACTCACAAACTTTCACATTTATAATATTAGGTATATAGTAGGAAGTGGGCAGTATACAAAATAAGTTTGGGAACCACTGCTATAGATGCTGGCAATACCAAATGCATTTCTCGCACGTTTTTCGACATTAAGGAGAAGGCGCCTGTCTAGCCCGCGAAATTCAAAATTTTCGAGTATTTTTATAGTTTATCCAAAATCTGAAAACATTTAAGACAACATTTTGTGATTTGCGACAAACACAGTATGCACTGCGTTTATTAATACATTTATTTTACTCTAAATATTATCACGGTGGATATGATACTAGTTAATCACTAAATATACAAATAATGCCAGATTATCTGGATAGCTGTCGTTCTTGAAATGTTTTAGAGTAAGTTGGATATATTAATAAATGCACTGCACACGGTCTTTGTCGCGAATTACAAAATGTGCCTTTTATAATAGTCAGATTTTGAAAAAATTCTAAAAATCCTCAAAAAATTTGAACTTCGCGGGCTAGATGGGCGCTTTAGCCTCAAGAGGAGTGGTATAGAGAGGAAGGGTGGGGAAGGTGATGGGCTTCTGGCTCTCAATCACCCTACAAATTGCAGCTATAATAGTTACTTTACGTCTATCTTCTGTGAGAGACTGGTACTACCCGGCGACCCAGCCCGCAGATGATCTGTAGTCATTTGGTGACAGCCCGGTTCTACCACCTTTGTAGGTCGTTGAGTACTTACAGCGTACACCCCCAGCCACAAGTAGCAGTATTTGTAGTACACAAGGCATAATTTAAAAAATAATATAATTTTAGCCCTTTTGACGTCCCACTCCTGGGCACGGGCCTCCCCTCAACACGAGGGGGATTCAGGCCATAGTCCACCACGCTGGCCCAGTGCGGGTTGGCGGATTTCACGTGTCTTTCGAAAATTGGTTAAATCTTCTAAGACATGCAGGTTTCATCACGATATTTTCCTTCACCGTAAGCAAGTGATAATCATATAGAAATTATGATTCGCACATAGATTACGAAAAATCCAGAGGTTCGAGCCAGGGTTTGAACCCGAGACTTGGTAGCCCGCAAGACGCGTGCTTAACCAATCGGCTATCACTGCTTTATCTTTGCTTTTTTGCAAGAGGCAATAAACGAAAAGTAATATATTCTTTGGGTGTACTACCCCTAAGATTTGTTAAAATTAAGACATGTGTGAACGATTGGAATTGAATTTGCATATCATGATGTCTAGTTTACACAACGTTTTGTTCCAAAAATAGGATTTAACCTTGCGGTCTGGGAGTGTGAATAAATTGCTATAATGAATACAGCACGAATGTATATCTCCAAAACGTGTTTCGGTGTCGAGCTTATAAGAAAAGTGATGCAGACACGCATCTGACTCCTTGTTTTTAACGCACAAGGCTCAGACTTGTGATGCCAGACGCACAGCATATAAATTAAAAATAATACTGAAGCAACTCTTCGCTGTGGCAGAAGTAAGCGCCCATTTAGGATAAGTCGGTTAGTTTTCATCCTTTCATCCTCATCCTAGCTAGGTTGTCTAATAATAACAGGCCGGTGAATACGATTTGCAAATATTTAAAACACAAGCCCGCCTTTGGTTGGATTTGTTCTAAAATGATTATGCGCGTAGCAAATGGCAATTAAAATAAACAATGCGAAATATAATTACATTCCGTTGTTAGTTACTGTTCAATAATATAAATTTGCATAGCTAACACGACTATTGTGGAATATTTCCTACACGGTGTTCGTCACAAAACTGTCCCTGCGCTGTCATGGATTGAGTTGACGTTATGTAAACAACAATTGTTTGTTTTTGTTATATTTTCAGTGCATTTAACCTTGGGCTTACAGGAGTTTAATTTAAAGAATCGAATGAATAATGCTTTGGAATTGATTTTATATGTTCGTATTCGTCAATCCATCTCAAGTCTGAGAGCGGTCTTGAGTAAGCTTTTGAGTTTTGTCATGTCATTTTGCACTTATATGACGTTAGTTAGGATGACATTTCCAAGATCACTCTCATACTTGAGATCGTATTATTAATACGGAATATGTCCCGTATCGATCTTGGGCACGTCATTCCTACGTTATACTATACTCCATTTGTTATAGCATTAGACAGAAGTTAAAAAAGGTTAGTTTTAGTGTCCACTTTGTAATAAAAGTACAATTAACGAGTTACAGTTACGATTGACGTCGAATTTATTATAATCTATTTATATACCAGCTTGTCACACCTAACTGTAATAATATTAATTATTTATCTTATTAAATATATTGCCTTTCATTTAAATAATTATTATTTCATTACAATTTAAAATTAGTGTCGATGCTAAAAACCTAAAAGAAGCAGGGGTGAACATACCGGGAACGTTTTTCGTTTCACTATAATCCTACCAAATCTAAAATGTTACCCAATCCCTTCAGAGGTTATGACAGCAGGGTATTTCTAATTTTGTTGGACTATGTTATCTATGAAATTGACGTAAATAATGTGCTGTCAGTGTTTGACATTGAGTCATTCGCCTGCACTCTAAGTTCCTGTGAATACCTTGTTTGTTATTGTTGTCGAATTTTCGTGATTTAATTGTTACTTGTTACTGTTTTCCTATCAAAAGTAATGTTCAAACAATTTTAATATAGTGACTCTAAATAAAGTTGTTTTGACTTGGTAATAAAATGTTTTGCATCCCTGCTTCTGCGAGCCTCTTATGTCTAATGTTATAATAAATGGAGTATAGTATAAAATGACTTGTCAAATGCCTACTTAAGATCGCTGTCAGACTTGACATCGATTTACGATACATTATAAAGTATATAATAAGGTACATTACCACCTAAATTAATACTTTTATACCTACTTATCTACTAACTTCAAAAAGCTTTTCAGCAAAATGACCCTCTGGAAGAAATATATGGAATTAACTTGTTTATACTTCTGCCTCACGCAATGACACCAACATCCAACCCTGTGTTCGCGAAAGGCTGTAATTCGTACGTTACATTTCTTAACCCTTTCGAGGAACAGCGTCGCGGATGCCCCGTAGTGTGAATCGTATTGGAATTTTAGAAAAGCATTAAACATATTTAATGCTGCTATAATATTCTTGACTTTATTGATTTGTGTCAAGTGCTCCCATTCTGGACGCATGAGGTCACACGTACCGCATATAAATTATTTAGGTGATCGAGCTAGCGACACTATACGATGACTCATTCCGCGTATTGTATTCATATCACCTACCAATGATTGTATTAGAATTGTATAAAAAAATATTGCGACCGGCGTTATTTCCTGTCCATTATTTATACAAATTTATCGATTTGCAGTCGAAGCTCACGATATAAACAGGCAATGTGTTTTTATGGCGATACCTAAAAACTTTGAAGAGGATGGGTGTAAGATATTCTATAAGCTTACTGGCTATGTAGATTCCTTTATTTCTTAATGATATTGAGCGATTAGGCTAGGTATCTAATGTTGTCCATAGGGGTAGATATTGGGTAATCTCAAAGTCAGGTCTTTACTTGTCTTCATTATTAACTTTATTAATACGAATATACTAGTTTAATTATTAAATGAATCCCATCATCACAATTATTTACATTTCCTCTTTTCCGTTCCATGGACGTGGGTTTGCAAAATGGAGCTAACCCACACACTTCTGTAAACTAAAATCAACCTAGAAACACTAACACGAGGTTGGTTTTTGTATACAGTGTGGCTTGATTCCGTTCTGCAAAACGATGTCCAAATTGTCTTGAAACCTGCCCGAAATAGGAGGAATAGCAAGATTTGGAATATGATGACACGTGTTAAGAATACCTATATGAGGAATAATTCCATCATCCGCTGTGTATTTTTATCTCACCTTTCACCGTTCGTCACGCGTAAAACGAAATTCGCGAGTATTAGCAAAAATATATTCGAAATGAAATATTAAGGTGCCGAGAAAAAAGCGTATAATTTGCAGATTTTACTGTGCAAATTACATTACTTCCGGATACGCCAGGGATGACTTGGGTACTGAAAATCTATACTAAAATTGAAATGTCTCTCTGAGTTTGATATATTTTTCGATATTGAGCCATAAACATCCTAAATACCATTAGGGCATGAAATAGTCGAGTATGAAAATAGTATTACTTTTTAATACTCTTATTTTTCTAAATCAGTGATAGCCGATTGGTTAAGCACGCGTCTTGCGGGCACCAGGTCTTGGGTTCAAACCCCGGCTCGCACCTCTGGATTTTTAGAAATCTATGTGCGAATTCTAATTCCTATATATGATAATCACTTGCTTACGGTGAAGGAAAACACCGTGAGGAAACTTGCATGTCTTAGAAGATCTAACCATTTTCGAAAGACATGTGAAATCCGCCAACCCGCACTGGGCCAGCGTGGTGGATTATGGCCTGAATCGCTCTCGTGTTGAGGGGAGGCCCGTGCCCAGGAGTGGGCCGTGAAAAGGGCTAAATTTTAATTATTTTATATTATATTTTTCTAAAATCAAATTTATTTTGTATCAATGTCGGCAAACAAGCAAATGACCTGCCTGACGTTAAGCAGTTACCGTAGCCTACAGATGCTTGCGATACCACAAGCATTGGTCGCTCGTTGCCTTTCTAAAGGGTAGTAGAACAGAGGGAGTTTACGGGAGGGTTGTTCTTCTGGTTCTCACTCATCGATCGAAATCTGTGTCTCCCAATCTGTGTGAGGCTGGTACTACTCTGTTCAAGCCATATATGAGCCAGTCAATTGCTTAACCCTACCATTGTTAGAATGTGCATACAACACAGCTCATTGAAATTTAGGAATTCATTTTAGGAAGGATATGACCTTCCTTTATGAGTTATAAGACCAAGCATATCCAGGGCAACTTGCGGTTAGCAATAAAGATGTATTGAGATTCGGTGGCCTAGTATTCAGAGGCGACGTGCCGCGAATTTGTCATTCCTTGCGAATATTATGGAAAGATACGAGTGTCACGCGTTTATTGTGATTTCGCGATTTTCCCTGACTCCGTTGCATTGACGAGTTTTTAGAATCGATGTTGCCTTGTCAGCTATCGTTGCGGTGGAGGAAAGATTGATTGATTGAAAGGTTCATTGATCAAATCTGTGATAGAGACATGTCAGTCTGTACATAAATATGTATTATTTTGAACGAACAGCATGACCTAATTATAATGTCGATATAATTTGAAAAGTGTGCTTATTGTTACACCTTAAAATCCTACTAATATTATAAATGTGAAAGTTTGTGAGTGTGGATGTATGTATGTATGTATGTATGTTTGTTACTCCTTCACGCAAAAACTACTGAACGTATTTTGATGAAATTTGGAACACAGATAGTTTATAACCGGGATTAACATATAGGATCCTTTTTTTCCCGATAATCCCGAAATTTTTGTTACGTTAAATACTACGCGGACGAAGTCCGTGGGCACAGCTAGTGGGTACATATATAAGTATCACGTTTTGAGAGATGCAGAGCAAAGATGGCTGCGTTTGCAGATCCGCTAACATGTCCTCAAGGCACGACCACAGATATGATATACTAGCGAATATAATTATTATGTTTATGGGCACGACCAATGACATAAAGGCCCAAGTCTGAGAGCAGTCTTGGAAATGTCATTCTTATGTCATCCCAGTTCTAAATGGCATGTCAAAAGCGTACCCAAGAGCGCTCACAGGCTTGAGATAGATCTAAATATATATAACTCAAAGCTGACTGACTGACTGACATAGTGATCTATCAACGCACAGCCCAAACCACTGGACGGATCGGGCTGAAATTTGGTAGATGTAATGACGTAGGCATCCGCTAAGAAAGGATTTCGATTATTTCTTCCCCCAAGGGGATAAAATAGGGGATGAAAGTTTGTATGAAACTTTGTCAATTTAATTCCACGCGGACGAAGTCGCGGGCACAGCTAGTTGATTAATAAGAGCCTAAATGCATTTCTTCATTCTGAGGGAACGACACACATCATTGCGGTTCGAATTGAATTCCAATTTTCTAAACCAATTGTCTTGTTGTTCACCTGTCGTGTAGCTGCAGATAACGCGCTATCTATTTTGTAAATGAATGTTGGTAAACATGTAGGTACTGATAAGGGTAATAGTCAATAGCCACTTGAATGGCGCTGTCTGTGTTAAGCGATAATCGCCACTGATGATACGGGGCTTCATAAATATATCTATCGACACTATCAAAAATAATAAATTAAGACAGTCCACATGATTGTGTTATAATCAGATGTAGTTGCTACTCCTTAATGCAGTTGAGAATTGTATGTGTTCTAAAGCCGCAACACTAGCGTTTTGGCAAATATTCAAAGGCCTATAACGCAGAAATTACGATATTCTATCTTGACATGGCATCTACAACCCGTATTATTAAATTGATCTCAAGTCTGATAGCGATCTTGAAAATGTAATTCCAGGACAAAATTACATGTCCAAAGCGTACTTCACATCGCTCTCAGACTTGAAATCGACTTATTAATACGGGTTTACATTTCATTTTCAAATATCGCATATACACCTGCTTTTTTATTTCGGTCTTGTAACACATTCTGTATACGACGCGTCGCGGATGAATCATCTATTACGTTAGAAATCTGTAAACAGTTAAACCCCATAATCAGTGATCACGACAGATGTGTAATCCTCGGCAAAGCATACAATTCAGAACGTTATCTACCTCTCAACAAACAGTAATGTTGTGAACAGTGGATATATTTGTAGTGTGATAAGCGATGGCCACTTGACACTGTGCCTCGGATTCACGATAAGGTTATCATGGGTTATCTCGGCGCTCGGCGTGCTTGACATTGAATGACTAAGGATTGGGTACCTAATCACGTCTTTTGCAAAGCAGTGATTGATGATATATTTTTTATTTATCCTATCCCCGAAATGTCAATCTCTTTTTGTATTTTTTTGTGCTAATTATGTTATGGTGCAACAACTTAACTTAACTAATTAATGAATGTATTGCTAGCTTTTTCATGGTATAAGCAATATTCTTAGCTGTGTAATTATTTTTGTATTATCATTTTATTTTAGTTTTGATGTGTAGGCAACAGAATTTGCACCAAAGTACTAAAGTGCCTAGCTTTCATTAGGACTTGCAGTGTTTGTGAACAATAATGGCGGATGACATTTTATTTTATCCAATGGCAGGGCGTAGAACATGCTAGAGTGCTTTCCTATTGGTTGAAATGGCATTCATATTTAAGTGTTACCGCGTGTTTACAAAAATATGCTTACAAATTAGTGCTGTCATCCCCTCCGCTGTGTTCCGTTCCGTCATTCCACTTCATTAATATTTCACGACACCTCTCTAACGCTTGTGCATGTGAAAACAGTAATTTTCGTAATTGCACAATGCGGGCCAATTTTAACATGTCGTGTGTCACAGTTAAAAGTAAATGCGGTTTTGCAATTGGTTTACGTAAATTACAACATTATTCGTGGTTTACAATGATAAAATAGTACATTGTTACCCAAAGGGTGAAGGTAAAATACCTAAGTCATTCACCCGAGGTAAACACTGTGCTTTTCATTACGAATAAAAGGAAAGTATAAATAAAAACAGGAATTAGCTAAATAAATAATACAAGGAAGTCTCTACAACTCGAAAAAACTAATGAAGGTCGGATTGCCGCCTATTGTGTTATTTTTCGTTGGCCTGGTTGGCGTCTTAATAATAATTTGACAGCTGTCAGTTGAAAGCGATTCTCCCTAGGGCGGAAAAGTATTACTTTCAACCCGCTCCTCAGGCAACTTCAGACCTACTTTCCGAGTATGAGTAATGAACAATAATGATATTGTTCACAACTTATGACAAAAATAAAAATATTGCTATCATGAGAAAAACAGCAAAAGCTATAAATTTGTTTTAATATCAAGTATCAGAATTAGCGCTTTTAAAATAAATTTTATTGATCTTCTTTTTTCTTTAAAGCTGGCCCACCCAAGTTAATAGTTATTTCGCTAGTGTCAAGTAACAAATATCAATACAAACACATTTAGTAACAATTCAATACAAAAATGTGTCCGTCCACTTTGGAAAACCAAAATGGAGGCCATTGTATTGATCACAGTTACCAATCGAAGTTATTGTCATGTAGGTATTTAATCATGTTTTCAAAGCGATGACAGGCAATAAACAAGTTATTTACATGATTCGCTTTGATTTATAATCTTAATCTAATCTTATCTAAAGCTCCTAGGCACTTATAAACATATTTCTTACCATCCATCATGTTTTTTAATATCTCTTCGGGAATATACAGTAATTAGTTTTTTATAAGCCTCTATCTGTGTTTACTTTAATCTTTTATATTAAGTTGGCAATATCTCTCTGGTATCGACATACTTACTAAAAAAATATGTTTCGAGAGCTAAAACCTAGTTTACTCTAGACAAAGGAAATACTGTTCGTCGGATGTCGTGTCCGGGAAATGGAGCGAAATCTAACGACTTATAGGACCTTGTTATTTTCCTGCTAGTGTTGCCAGATCCCACTAATATTATAAATGCGAAAGTTTGTGAGTGTGTATGTATGTTTGTTACTCCTACACGCAAAAACTACTGAACGGATTTGGATGAAATTTGAAACACAGATAGTTTATAACCGGGATTAACACATAGGATACTTTTTATCCCGATAATCCCGAAATTTTTGTTACGTTAAATACTACGATACGATACGACGGAGTCGGTGGGCACAGCTAGTTTAATATAAAAAGCGGGAGGCATAGACTAGAGCTTGCAAATGGAAGTGTTGGATGTTCGTTTTACTGACCTGAAATTTACTGTTTCGTAGCACACAAAAGGGTACCTACTATTATTTGTAACAAGGTAATTTTACTTTAGGTAATGCAACATATCAATTTATGTACCTAAGTCATTTAAGTAAGCCTATGGGTCTTCGCTTTGATATCTAGCTCATATGACAACCGTATTTCATATAAGTAGGTAAAATGGAAAAGAAAAGACAAAAATCTTTATTTCGAACATGATCCGGCCCATTGCACCGTAATATTGTGTGATGTGGTTTGACGGTGTAGTTAGAAATAAATCTCGCTTGATACACCTACAGGCTACAGATTTCATTTTGACCAAGATAACCAGACTGATATTGATGCTGATTCTACTGGTTCACCAACTATGGTCTAAGCCAACTAAACATATATAGTATTGCCGTCCTTATGGTCGTATCCAAAGAGTATTTAAGTCATAACGTATGAGCAAGACACATCAAGATGTAAACCAATCAGCTCCTTGATTAATTAAACTAGTCTGTGGATTAAACTAATATGATATGTCAAGTTTTAAGTTTTGATTTTAAGATAGCAGTATTGGCATAATGGTTATGTTCCTATGCTAGATTTATATTTGGTTTGGACCAAGAAGCTTAGAACGTTATGTATAAAGTTCTTGGTTTGGACCATAAAACAGAAAGGAATCAATGGGAAACTCAAGAACATTATAATCTACGTGGGGAAATCATACGTACCTACCATACGAAAATATTGTAATATTAATTTTGTTTGAAGACATTAATAAGTACTTAGGTATAATGACGGTCATTAACTAAATGGGCAAAAGTTAAATATTATGAAGAATTCTAAAGCAAAAACATTTTTCTACTGGCAACAAAAATGCTAACTAGCACACTTCATTCCGGGATCGTTTTGCCCGCCCGCCGCCGCCCTCGTGCCAAATCGTTAAAAAGTCACTGAATCAGCCGCTGAACGAGCGTCGGAGAACCCAGAAACGATTTTTTACCTTGAGCGCCGTTTAAGTTCCGTTTTCACAATGGATAGGCTTAGGAAGGATGTCAAACGTTTTGACGTTTAATTAGTCGAGTATTTGTGAAACATTCTCATTAGGTAGGTACTATTTTGTATTAGTCAAAATGTTAACTACCTCAATTATTAGAATTAGAATGGGTGTCTGTAATTCACTTTTTTATTAAATAGTAAATAAAAGTTGTAATACGTTGTAAAACGTAATGTTAGATAAGTCGATAGATATATTTATATTACACATCAATCAAATGTTTCTTTATTGAATGTTATTCAGTTTTGGACACATAATTTAAGTTCTAAGCTCAAGAAGTTATCGTCCATTATATAATTTGCTTTGTAAATTACTATTTGCATATCTGGGGTTCGTCATGGAAGGAGCGACGAACCGAACGTTAAACAAACCTCATTGTCTTGTCTTTTACTTTTATGGAGCAGTAATTTACTTTAAACATTTTAAAGTAAAGTACTTAAATGATTTGTGAAATATTCAAATTCATATTTGTGGTCTGTCTCGAGCATGGTCTTGAGTCATGATGTCGAATGTACGATCATTAAGCGACTATTATTGTTGTGTACAAGTATTCAGTCATTGTGTAAAAGTATCGAAATAGGTACTCAAACATAAGTTGAAATAAAACTATTTTTACGGATTATATCGCGTTTATATTTCAATGTGTAGTATTCGCGTAAATATAAGAAAACAATATAAGTTATAAGAATCAACAATTTTCAGAGAACAATATTTTATAGACTTTTTAATAATCGAATGTTTTTGTCATCATTGTTACATAATACAATGTTATTTACATGTTAGCAATATTGTGACATAATGTTTCTTAATAAGACCTTGCGTATATAGCCAGAATATAGCAATTATCGCGTTTTATTTATTCATTAGTAGTAGCAAAACGGAACGTCACTATTATCTAAACTCCTTGGTCGCGATTCTCTCTTGTTGAGAACAGCTGTTGTTTTTGGGCGAGAACTGAGAAGTCTAGATTGTCTTTGGAAAGAAAAAAGAACAGACAGCGTAATATAAAGGTTGTTTTTAGTTTGGAGATATAAATTGTATTCTGCTTTGATGTATTTAGAAGTATTCAACAAATAAATAACTACTTGAGTACATTTGGGCTTATTCATTAATTTACAATAAACATGTTTTAAAAACATCCCGATAATGCCGTATCGCCCTGTCATATTGTATTGCCAGTGTTATGATATAGGTTGTTTATGGTATGACGTATGGTGAGTACTTGAAAAATAAAGGAATAAACTTTGACACGTATTTTATTGGAAGGAAACAAGAAATGTAGAAATATTATTAAAACACGCTCCCTCTCCGGGAACCAGAGGTGAGTTAAATAATAGTAAATAATAGTCAGTCATATTATATATATAATCGTCGAGTCAAGTCAAAAAGATGTCGAAAAAAGAAGAAAAGAAAGTCACGCCATTGCCGGCGAGTCAAGCCATGATGTCGTCATTTCAGGCTATGTCTAACGTAATAAAACCCATGAATATTGCGGCAGGAAATCTTAAAGATGCCTGGAAAAAGTGGATTCAACAATTTGAAATATATTTATTGGCAACAGGTTTGGATCAACAAAATGATGATCGGAAAGTTGCGGTCTTGCTTCACCATTTAGGTGAAGATTGTATAGATATTTATAATTCATTTGGTCTAAACAAAGATGAGTCTTACGATAAAGTGATTAAAATATTTGGTAACCACTTTGTTCCTAAACAGAATATTACAATTGAAAGATATAAATTTTTCACAAGGCAACAAGGAAATGACACTTTGGATAATTTTTTAACAGATTTGCAAAATTTAAGTAAATCATGTGAATTTGGCACGCTAAAAGACACTTTGATTAAAGACATATTTATAGCCAATATGAATAAAAAATATTCAATGATAAGAGAAAGACTTTTGAGAGAAGAAGACATAACATTGGACAACATGACAAAGATATACAAATCATTCCAAATCTCACATGAAAATAAAAACATCTTGGAGAATGAACATGTCAATGCCATACAACATAACTATAATTCAGGACAGTCATATTCAAGGGGTCGAGGACAAAGATATGGAAGGTCAATGACAAGAGGTTATAGTAGACACAACATAAATCGTTCACCCTCTAGATATAATTCTGCAGAAAGACATTATCAACAACAAAGAGATGGAAGATCTATGTCAAGAGGTCGTAATCAACAGCATGTAAATCGTTCAGCTACTAGATATAGCTCATCAGAAAGGCAACAGTCACCAGGAGCAAATGCTCGTATATGTACAAGATGTGGTCAAGTTCATCGTTATAAGTGTCCAGCTCAGAATGCAACATGCTATAAATGTCATCGTCAAGGTCATTTTTCTACTATGTGTCGAAGTGTCAATATTATTGACATATCTGCAGATAATCAATTTAGTTCATCTGAGGATCAAGGTAATATTTCTGAATTGTTTATGGGTTCGTTGTCAGTGTCAAATATTGTATCAGAAGATTGGCAAATAATGGGTAACATCAACAACAAAAGTGTTATGTTTTTAATTGATACAGGTGCCAAAACTAATTGTATTTCATATGAAACTTATAAGTCATTAAGACTGCCTGATCATTTGTTACAGAAAACGAATATTAAGCTTAAAGCATATGGAGGTTGGCAGATTCCAATTATAGGTACATGTCAATTAGATTGTTTTTTAAATTCTAAGACACATAATATTAAGTTTTGTATTGCCGATATTCAGTGTCAACCAGTTTTGGGTGCTGAAACCTGTCAAGATATAGGTTTGGTACAGAGAATGTTCTCTAATTCTGTAAACAAGGATAAAATTGATATTAATGTGTTGTTACAAAATTATGATGATGTGTTCCAGGGTCTAGGTTGTTTGCCTCAGGAGTGTCATGTGACTGTTAGGCCAGAAGTAGTGCCTAAAATAGATGCTCAACGCAGAATTCCTTTTAAATTGCATCAACGACTTAGAGATGAATTGGACAGAATGGAGAAGATGCATGTCATAGAAAGAGTATCTAAACCAACAACATGGGTCAGTTCCATAGTTATAGTTGAAAAGCCTAATAATAAATTGAGGATTTGTTTAGATCCTAGAAACCTAAATAAAGCCATTCAAAGATCTCACTATCCTATGCCTACCTTAGAAGACATAAGGCATAAATTAAATGGTGCGAAAGTGTTTTCCCATATGGATGCATTTTCTGGTTTTTGGATGTGCAAATTAGATGAGCCTAGTTCAGAGCTTTGTACTTTTAATACGCCATTTGGACGTTACAAATTTAAAAGATTGCCTTATGGTCTAAATTGTTCAACAGAAATATTTAGTAAAATACTAATAGATTCATTTTCTGATATCCAAGGTGTAGTCATTTTTGTCGATGATTTATTATTATATGCCCCAAATATTGAGGAACATAATAAAATTTTAGAAAAAGTTTTAAAAAGAGCCAAGTCAATTAATTTAAAATTTAATAGAGATAAATGTCATTTTGCTAAGAGTGAGATAAAGTTCTTAGGTCAGATTTTCAATTCACAAGGTATGTTGCCAGATTATAGTAAAGTTAAAGCTATTACAGAAATGCCTGTACCTAAATGCCAAAAAGATTTACAAAGATTTTTAGGTATGATAAATTTTTTAAGTCCATACATAAAGAACATGTCAGAAGAAACTGAAATTCTTAGAACATTATTAAAGAAAGATACTATTTGGTCATGGATGGAGTGTCATAATGAAGCATTTAATAATCTCAAAAAACTAATAACAGTAGCTCCAGTTTTGGTCCATTATGATAGTCATCAGCCATTGGTTTTAAGTGTAGATGCGTCCCAGTCAGCTGTAGGTGCGGTATTATTACAGAATAATCGACCAATAGCTTACTCGTCACGAACACTAACGGACACACAGAAAAATTATGCACAAATCGAAAAAGAACTTTTTGCAATTTTGTGTGGTTGTCAAAAATTTCATCAATATGTATATGGTCAAAAAATAACAGTTGAAACAGATCATAAACCATTAATAACTTTATTTGATAAGCCTTTGTCACAAGTTCCTAGTCGATTGCAGCGTATGATGTTGTCATTACAAGTATATGATCTTAATGTTATTTATGTCCCCGGTTCAAAGTTATATATATCCGATACTTTGTCAAGAGCTCCATTACCGGAAAAAGAAGAGCATTCTATAGATAAAGATATTTCAATTCATGTAAATTGTGTCATGTCTAGTATTTCAGCATCAGATACAAAAATACAAGAGTTAAAAGATGCTACTCTAGAAGATAATACATTGCAAATGTTAAAAAAATATTGTATGGAAGGCTGGCCTAGAAGTAAAAGTAAATTGTTAGATTCTGTTAAGCCATATTGGAATTACCAGGCAGAATTAACAGTCATTGATGGTCTATTGTTTAAAAATAATGCTATAATAATACCTACGTCTATGAGAAAAGAGATGTTGTCGAAAGTTCATGCTGGTCATTTAGGTATTAGCCGTAGTAAGAATTTAGCTAGAGGATCAATATTTTGGCCTACTATGAATTCAGATATTAAAAATATAGTGGAACAATGTCCAACATGTGTAAAGTATAGACCTAATAATTCACATGAACCTTTAATTGTTTCAAAAATACCAGATGTTCCATGGGAGAAGTTAGGATCAGATTTATTTCATTTTAATGGTAAAGTTTATTTAGTTGTTATGGACTATTATTCCAAGTACATTGAGATGGCATGTTTAGATAATAATTCTTCAGCTCAAAAAGTAATTAATCAATTAAAAGCTATGTTTTCACGTCATGGGATACCATTAACTCTAGTAACAGATAATGGTCCACCTTTTAATTCCATTTTATTTAAAAATTTCATTTATGAATGGGATATAAACCATGTCACCACCAGTCCTAATTTTCCACAAGCAAATGGTCAGTCTGAGTCAGCTGTTAAGATAGCAAAGAATATTTTAAAGAAAGCAATGGATGATAATACAGATCCTTATCTAGCACTATTGCATTATAGAACTAATGAAAAAGAGTATTTAAAATCGCCATCTGAGTTGCTTATGTCAAGAAAATTAAGAACATTATTACCTGTGAATAAAAAGTCATTAAAGCCGAAAATAGTTACATTTCAAGATGTTCAACAAAAGCTTAATAAGCATAAAAGTAACTATAAGTATTATTATGATAGGTCAGTAAGAGATTTGTCATTATTGTCAATTGGTGATAAAATAAGATTCAAAAAGATACCTACTGGTCAGTGGCTACCAGGTATTATAATTGATTTAGTCAAAGATTGTCCAAGGTCATATATTGTCAAGTCACAAGAAGGAGCCATATATCGGAGGAATAGGCAGCATATTATTTTAGATAAAACTAGTCAGTATAAGGATTACAATAGGTTTCCTTTAATTTATGAAAATATTAAGTCTCAATCTAGTCATGCATGTTCACCAGTTAAGTCGCAGTCGTGTGGTGAGATTCCTAAATCGGAAACAATAAGTAGAAGTCATATGTCAGAGTCATATTATCAAGGTATTAAGTCAAAAAGTCCAGAGAAGTCTATAGTCAAGAGTCCAAGTGAAACTGTTGAGTCAAACAATCAATCATATAAAAATTTGTCACCTGAAGGTAGTTCATACAATCAGTCTAGTAATAATAGGCAGGATGGTTGTAATCGAGCGTCAGATAATGTTAAATATTCACGTTATGGTCGAGAAATAAAACTTCCTAAAAGATATCTTAATAATATAAGTTATGTGTTTTAAAGTTTTAAGTTTTGTGTAGAATGTTTAAGCAGTGTTAAGTTGTTTGTTTTTTAAGTGGAGAATGTGTTTAGTTTGTTTTCTTTCTATTTTTGTTAGTTTTAACTGAGACTTAAAAAGGGGGATGTTATGATATAGGTTGTTTATGGTATGACGTATGGTGAGTACTTGAAAAATAAAGGAATAAACTTTGACACGTATTTTATTGGAAGGAAACAAGAAATGTAGAAATATTATTAAAACAGCCAGCATCTCTTCATATTTTTGGTAGCTATCTTTAGGCTACGGTAACTGCTTAACATTAGGCGAGTCGTACAATAGTTTGCCGACTTTATTGTATAATAAATAATAATGCAGCACCGCTTAATTGTTTGACGCGACTTCATTCGAGGCGCCCTAGCGCGTCATCAAATAGTGTGGATGGATAGTGTGGATATAAATGCGAAAGTTTGTGAGTGTGGATGTATGTTTGTTACTCTTTCACACAAAAACTACTGAACGGATTTGCATGAAATTTGGAACACATATATTTTATAATCTGGATTAACACATAGAATACTTTACTTAAGTCTACGCGGACGAAGTCGCGGGCAGAAACTAGTTTTATAATAAATCTACTTTGTTAGAAAAGGTGACGGAGAACTTTGACTTAAGCCAATATTTAATCAACTCTTGGTAGAGTAGAGGAGACTCCAAAATCAATTTGGGAGGTATCCCGTTCATTTGTCACCGGAATTTCAAATGGAATTTGGCCACTCCGTTTCTAGTCGGTATGCTCTTATTGACGTCTGATTGACAGTTTCCAATTTTGAATTACGAATGTCCATGGAGTCAATTTTTTTAATTCGGAGAGTATTGAATAAATGCTGGGTCAGACTACTTTTTAGCTTTCTTTCTTGTAAGAAGTGAGTTTATTTTCTATGTAGAGATGAAATGAAATATAGCATTAATTTTAACCACAGACCTTTTTTCGCCCTTATGGGATGCCCGCTGGAAACTCTCGAGAAAAGATATTTATTTTATTAAGTAACAAATTCGGTAACTATCCGCCTGATCTTAAGCAGTTACCGTAGCCTATAGATGCTTGCAATACCAATGGCATTACTCGCATGTTGCAAACCTGAAGGGAAGTGGGAAAGGGAGGGGGGGACTTGTACTGCCGGCTCCCTCACTCATTGTATGAAATGCAGATATAATTGCTACATTACGCCGATCTTCTGTGAGAGGGAGATACTAACCCGGTCTAGTCAGCCCGTATGTGAGGATGTCTAGGATCTACCCTCTCCCCGTTTAAAAGCAACGATTCTTTTTCGTGGAATTAGTTAATAAAAACAGTGCCGTCTAGGGACGCCCGAAAGAAGCGAAGCTTTGCAGTAGATATTAGATATATTATATTAACGCGTCACGCGTTATGCGTCACGCGTTACGCGTTACGCTTTTCACCGTTTTAGTCCCCGGGTAGCGAGCGCCCCGAACGTCCGTAAAGAAGCTTCGCTTCAAAATGTGAAATGAAGTTCTCCATGGTGTGTCACATAAGCAGGTACCTACTTATTATTTCGATGGTACCATATTACTCAACAAAATTATGTTAGTCACGTGCAACGATTCGTTACAAATAATTGTGCCATAAATCTGGGTTGCGTAGCGTAATACCGGTAATAACACACCACACTACGTCACTGGGCGTGAGCGATCATCTCGCGTGTGGTGTGTATCGGAGAAGGCATTCTTTGTATGTTACTATTAACTTTTCTTAAACTCTGCGAACTAAACGATATAGCTTTATAGGAGTCTTAATACATATAGAATCTATAAATAGAAATAACAATCTAATTTAAGCTTTATTTACACAAACATATGTTACAAAATCTCTCATTTTTGTTTCTTATGAACTTATGTAGGTAGGTACTACGATAAATATAGTTTACATTGATAAGGACATTACTTAGAATTATGTTAGAAATAAATGGCGGAACAATATTTAAATGCAGGTTACACATGGTCCAAGGCATCGTCTTCGATCGACGGCAAATGGCTGGCAATGAAGTCGGCGTCTAGACGTGATTTATTTATTTATTTAAGCCTAAATTATTATTATATTTTTTTTTCTCAGATTTATTTATATTTCATCCCACTGCTGGGCAAAGGCCTCCCCCTTCTTCTTCCACTCTTTTTTGAAGTTTGTGGAGCGTGTCCACAGTTTCGACGTGATTATTAGGAGCTATTTGACATTATTAAATGTGACCCGGCTTAATTAAAGGTTCTCATCTGCCACAACGACGGACTCTACTTTTATTCGGACTTATAAAAATGAATCCTTTTGAACATAACCTCTAACTCATAACTCTCTAGAAAAAAGATGATATCTCGCTTACGCACGCTTACGTGAACATACATATTTACTTCATCTCTATTCATTCATTCTCTTTGACTCAGTGTGATCACCTCCACATAAGATAGAAGGTACTATTAAACAAGTAATTTCTGATGTGAGTGGATCCACCGGGGACCGAAGCAGGGATAAAGTCGCGTCATCGTCGCTCGAACATTAATCTTCGC
The DNA here is from genome assembly GCA_918843915.1 of Notodonta ziczac. Taxonomy (NCBI): domain Eukaryota; kingdom Metazoa; phylum Arthropoda; class Insecta; order Lepidoptera; family Notodontidae; genus Notodonta; species Notodonta ziczac. The sequence goes on from OU974053.1 coordinate 2,736,102, forward strand.
AGATTATTCTCACTGATTATGTGATGCTGAGAACTGCTGGTACTCTGGTTAGGTTGACACAACAACCGTGTTTGATAAGGTAATTAGACATAGGATTGTATTCACACGAAGATGCCGACACCTTTCTGTCTATACATTTTAGACAGATAGATGCCGTATTCCACATTCCTGGATACAGTAAAATGTATAGAATTTATCGGTGCCTGGTTAACTGTGTGCATCACCCCATAAAGCGAGTTTTAAATGGTGATGTTTGAAAAAGAAAACTTTGGCGAAAAACTTGTTTATAAGTGATACATTTGGCAATGTTAGCTGTGTAGGTAGGTACCTGTATTTGAAATATAAAAGTAGTTTTAACAGCCTTCAGTATTAAGACTACCTTTGCCTTTAAATAAGTAGTAGGTATCAAAATTCTAACGAAGGCAAAAAACGTCTGGAAGAGAAATAGGATAACAAATTGCCCAGAGCCGCGCGGGAGCACCGGCCAGACACAAATACAGCAATTAGGCGGAATTAAGGGGGTTGAAATACATTAGGCATCCTTCCCGACCGGCTACTGATTTATTATTACGATGTTTATCTTGCGGTGGCCTGGTTAGGGTGTAGCCTTAGGGGCGCTATGACTTAGGTTTAGGTTAGAACAGTGTCCAAAACGCGCGAGCTGAGCGAGCGAAGCGAGCGTGCCGCGGCAGCGGCCGGCGAAGCGCCAGAATCCAAATGTGTGATTAGGTTATGTTAGTTCCCAGTTAGGGGGCTATGGAGCCAGGACTTAGACGAATTTTCGAGAATTTTTTTTTTCGTTTTGATCACTGTTCTAACCTAACCTAACCTTAACCTAAACCTAACCTAACCTAAGTCATAGCGCCCCTAAGGCTACACACTGACCGGTGGCCTGAACAGACTGTTTACAATGCTACACCAATGTTTTGCTACGCCCCAATTTTAATCGACTTAATATAATAATTTAGCCCTTTTCACGTCCCAATCCTGGGCACGGGCTTCCCCTCAACACGAGGGGGATTCCGGCCATAATCCACCTCGCTGGCCCAGAGGGGGTGGGCGGATTTCACATGTCTTCGAAAATTGGTTAGATCTTCTAAGACATGCAGGGTTCCTCACGATGTTTTCCTTCACCGTAAGCAAGTGATCATTATATAGAAATTATGATTAGCTCATAGATTTCGAAAAATCCAGAGGTGTGAGCCGGTGTTTGTACCTAAGATTTGTTGCCCGCACGACGCGTGCTTTAACCAATCGGCTAACACAGCTTTTTTTAATCGACTTACAATAGTTTTATTTTTAGGACAAAGATTAAACTTATCGTTGCCGTGTTCACCGTGTGAATGACTGTTGTGACATTTTGAAAGATTATTTCAACATTATTAGATTATAACATTATAGGATGGAAAGGAATCGCGCTCGCGCAACGCTGCCGCCATATATCTCATAGACTTTTGTTTTGTAATAGGAAGGGCAATTTTTTATTATGTATCCCGTCCCAACGCACAATTTTACTATCAGCAACACATGTAAAAACTTCCTGCCACCCAATTGTTACAATATTTATAAAGTAACTTTCGGTAAAACTTGTTCTATTTAAATGGAGCAATCAGTGTTTCGTTATCCGCTGTTATTTTAGGGAATTAGTTGCTGTGTGTTCTAACTCCTTGTTTGCACTGGATAAAACAAATAAAATATACCGTTGTCTCTATTTTATGTCAACAATAAATAGAGACAACAACATAAGTACCCACCTAATGTTTGGTGTGAATGTTTCGTCAAGTGGAAATCTACACTGGGCCACATAAGTTCTTTATTGAACATGTTCAAATTCAAACTTCAGTTTCATGCAGCCAATGAGTGTGTGTCGAACGAAGTCGCCCCTTCACTTTTTACCGAAGACCAAACATTCGCTAGTTTATCAATAAGCTGCTCTGTTAACCACTTGAAAACGGCTATAAATCTGTTCGTAGAGCCCGTCATAAATTAGACTCTTGTAAAGAAATACAACGTTCGGTATCAAATGTCCCATAAATTTAAATATAATACTTTATATAAAATGGAGAGTTAATTTAGAGCCAATTTAGCTTTTCCCTGGAACTCGTTGATGGTCAAACTTTATCGTCATTATTGGACACCATTGTCGATCCTGGCTTACATAAGTAACTAGCCCCAATAAAATAAATCTAGGGTTGGGGATTACAACATCATTAGTCTGAGTTCTGCCCCTAAACCTACCGTGAGCAGGCACAACGGATTTTCATTTAACATGAAATATACACCCGGATGTATACACGACTTGAGTTAAGATGTTTATCGCTCGCATTGACAGTACAAGTGTTCGCACACCCCACTTAGCAGGCGGTGCGCTGGTACATCTCGAGCCGAGTTAACCTTAAACGATATATGTTCATAGAGATGATTCCAGCATCTGTTGCTCGCGGTAACGTCGTCGTATTTGATACCATTGAATAAAAACATCAGTATGATTTATATGATAGGTTTAATTCATTCGGTGCTTTATAGGTAGGTATTTACGAGTACCTATACTGCCTATTATTTAGTACGCGTAGCCTTTTTTAACCGACTTCAAAAAGGAGGAGGTTCTTAATTTGTTTTTTTGTTACCATGTCATTTATAAACCGATTTGAAAAAAAGCTGAACCACTATGCCGCTTAACACTGTCTTAGGACGACTCCTTAGGCCCTACCTACTTGGCACCGAATCCAAATAAAATAAATTATGAGGTCCCTAGTTATTTCTAGCTTTTTAATGCACTCAGGTTTTTTTAAGTCGGTAATTTTTTTTATTTACCGGCAGCGGAGTAAAAAATATTTCTGTCAGTAACCAGTATTAGCACTTACATTTCCTTTATTTTTAGTGGTTTTATTTAATAATTTTATACGATTTTATTATGACGTATTCGAGGAGTCAAATTAAACCGTCGGTTATTTAAGAAAAGCCCTCACATAATTTAGATTATTGATTGCTTAACAAACAAGTGAAGGTTAAAGTTTTACAGTATTTCACTAAACAACACTTAAGCGAGTGGCGTTGCGTAAAAACTCAAGTTATTATGTATGTAACGTCAACGCGACGCGACATGCTTTGCAGAAAAAAATCAAACGACATACTAGAATAACTATGTGGTAGTTGATATAGCCGTGAGTTTATTTACAATTTACATAAACAGCGTGGTTAGGTACGACATTTCGTGAGAGGCGAAACTGTGTCAATGCCTCTGAAAATGTGATAATACTCGTAGTTATAGTAGTCTCTATTGATTCAGTAAATACTGTTAGTTACTGATTTTATCAAATACTGTTAGAATTAATAAATCGATCTCAATTCTAAAAGCGATCTTGGAAATGTCATTATTATGTCATAAATAATAAATAATTTTAGCTCTTTTGACGTCCCACTCCTGGGCACGGGCCTCCCCTCAACACAAGGGGGATTCAGGCCATAATCCACCACGCTGGCCCAGTGCGGGTTGGCGGATTTCACATGTCTTTCGAAAATTTGTTAAATCTTCTAAGACATGCAGGTTTCATCACGATCTTTTCCTTCACCGTAAGCAAGTGATAATCATATAGAAATTCTGATTCGCACATAGATTTCGAAAAATCCAGAGGTTTGAGCCGGGGTTTGAACCCGAGACCTGGTAGCCCGCAAGACGCGTGCTTAACCAATCGGCTATCACTGCTTAACCAATCAGCTATCACTGCTTTACATACATTCTGCTTTGTCATACCAGTATAAATTTACATGTCAAACGCGTGAAGATCACTCTCAGACACGAGATCGATTCATTACTACGGGCCTTACAGTTCCATCTCATTAAAAAAACAATTCAATCAAAAACATACTTAGGTGCTATATCAACAAATGAAACTTCACATTAACACTTTTATTAGTGTTGCAGAGGTTTGCCTAGCCATCAATGTTCACGCGAGTTCACGAGATTTTGACGCAAATATATTTATTTACTTGATTAATATCAAATGAGGGGACATCAACGCGAGGGACTTTATGGCTGAGACTCACGTGGGTAGATCTGCGGCGAAGCCGAATTGTCGGTCATTTGTCTTGAGGTCGGGACGCAAACGGGAATACTTCTTATTGAATGAGTGCTTTAACATCTAAAGTCCTGGTACCGACTGACTTGTCGGCATCACATTCGTTAAGAAAGAGTCTGAGATAGATTCCCAAGAGTGAACAGAGAGCATGAAACATTTACCGTAGCGTATCGTTCTGTAAGCTTGTGTGGTCACGCTCACATGACAACATTATAAATAAATAAAATAAATAAATATCGCCAGACTGACACACCAACTGTATGGTCCCAAACTAAGCAATGCTTGCACTATGGGCACCGTACAATGGACTGGCGACGCTCCCAGTGACACACACACCAGGGAAAATCATGAAAAGGCCATTTCCGAAATTTCCCTCAGCGGGAATCGAACCCGCAACCACCATGCGCAGCCGAGCGGCCTACGCTCGAACCACTGCGCCAAGCGGTCGTCAATTTAAATTCAATCAAAATAATGACAGTGACAGCATGCTTTCTCGTTGACGACGATAGGAGTTCCTGCTCCACGAGACGACATTTCATCCATTTCGTCAAATTCAAATTCAATGCATTTATTTTGTTTCGGCACTTGATTTTTTTTCTACAACCTGTTCGGAACGCGACCTTGACTGAGAAGATCCGGCAAGAAACTCAGCGGGCTTGTCTTTTTAGATTTTATTATATATATATTCCTTTTTTTAAAATCGCCAGTTGCTTATATTATTATAGTTAATAACTAGCTGAGCCCGCGACTTCGTCCACGTGGAATTTAACTTAACAAAAAAGCCCGCTCCCGCGTTCTGAGCCGGCGCGACAGGACCCATTTTTTTAAGTTTTGTTTTTCTAAAATAAAATTAGCCTAAGTTACTGCTTATAACATCAGCTATCACCAGTGAAAGTCCCGTCAAAATCGGTCCAGTAATTCCGAGATACTCTTTGATTTCATGTGTTTTTATTTTATTACGTGGAACTCTAATTATTTTTCTAAAATTAAAGTAGCGAAGTTACTTCTTAAAACATCAGCTATCTGCCAGTGAAAATCCCGTAAAAACGATCCAGTCGTTTCGGAGATTACCCGGAACAAACACACAGACAGACAGACAGACAAAAAATATTTTAATCGCGTTTTTGTTATAGGTTTCGTATGTACTTTCATATGCATTTAGTGAAAAGGTGTTATTTTGATATTACAAACAGACACTCCAATTTTATTTATTTGTATAGATTACAAAGGGTAGTAGATATTAATGTAAATATAATAGCTCCAGTGTGTTGCCATTTGAGATTACCAATCGGTCATCATTGCTCGATGTGAGCGAACAAGGCATAATATGCTTTACCACTATTGTATCAAGTTACCGTGATCCTCGCTGGTAATCTCGTCGAGTGCTTTACCAAACAGTTACCAGCTATTTACATGAATACCATAAACGTGCAGCCAATATCACCCTTAAATACACCAGTAATTGAGTCGAATACAGCACGATTCCGGTTAAATATTACTTACAACCTTATCTTAATTTTCATGCGCACACTGAGTTTAATAACGTTACGATAATAAACATAGAAATATGCTGTTTAATTGCAGAATAATTACCATTTGAAATGTGTTATAAAACTTTATCACGTGTGGTTTTTGACCTCGCGTTAGTAAGGATGTAACTTATCCCATAGTAGGTGTCTATTTGAAGCGACGCAGACGATTGTGTTGGGGTCGTCGAAAGATATCATAAATACATCACTACATAGTATAAAACAAAGTCGCTTCCCGCTGTCTGTATGTCCCTATGGCTAGTTCTTTAAAACTACGCAACGGATTTTGATGCGGTTTTTTTTAATAGATAGAGTGATTCAAGACGAAGGTGTATAACACATGCATAATGTAGTAGAAAAACACTGATAATTTTAGAGGTTTTTTGCACCCGTGCGAAGCCGGGGCGGGTCGCTGGTACTTAATATACTTGGTTATAGTTTTATTGCAAAGTTGGTTGGTTATAGTTTTGTTGCAAGTTTTCTACGTTGCGTAAAATATGTCTTCTCAAGAAAGTAAATCCGTGTTCCATGGAAACCTGAAAACAACCTTGATCATAATGCTGTATTTACTTATATCGATTCTGTTATTATGTACATTACGTCGTACATTTGAAAGAAACTGTTTAAAATCACGTTCACTATCTAAATCACGTTCACAGCTTCTATGTCGATTCAGCGCAAATCTGCATAATTTTGTTTGTTTTATATAAATTATTTTATTTCTTTTGTTTATAAGCGACCTTCACGGTTTAGGCACTAAAATAATGGCTTCAATTAATTGTGCGGTACAAGGCTGTACCATAATGAAGATATTACAATGGGATGGTTGTCACAATCATAACATGTCCATATATTGAGTACCCACACTGTATGTACATCTTAGGGAACATTTCCAGTATAAGCAGCCTTCTTTATTATTGACATCCTTAGTGAAGAGAGCTCAGTATATGTTGGAAATGTTCTCTGAGATGTGCAGCCGACTGTACAAACGTTTCTTAGTTTCGGTATATACAGATAGTGTGTTAATCTGGCGATAATTATTTATTTTTGTGTTTTTTTTTTTAATATTACGTTTAGTTACTCATATCGATTCGATTTGTGCACGCTTATTGGAGTACCACTGGTTGGAGTGTCTCATTTCAATATAATTCGTTCAATTCGTTTTATTATTGCAGCAGAGCTCAGTCTCATGTCTGAATTTTGTCCACGGTGGGTTTGTTGGCTCGGCATATTCGCCGGCAACTTTTCTAACTTCCATAGTTCCATCCCCGCACATATTGCGGCTCCAACTAATGAGTTTCCGTTCCACGCGCGCACGCAACTGTGTCTATTGTTTATACTACTACAAGTATGCATTGTAGTAACTGGCATTTGAGTTCAAGGATGATACTGATCGTACAAAATGAAATCTAAAGCCCTATACAGATATATACCGCTTGACAACCGCTTAGCGCAGTGGTTCGAGCATATGCCACTCGGCTCACTGCACATGGTGGTTGTGGGTTCGATTGCCGCCGGGGCAAATTTGGGAAATGGCCTTTTCGTAATTTGCCCTTGTTTGGGTATCACTCGGATCGCCCCAGTACATTGTACGGTACCCATAGTACAAGCGTTGCTATGTTTGGGACCATGCAGTTGGTGTCAGTCTGGCGATATTTATTTATATAGATCTCCAGTTTGAGAGCAATCTTGAGTATGTTTTCGACATGGATGATATAACAATGACATTTCCATGATCGCTCTCAGACTTGAGATAGACTTTATATATATAAATAAATAGGGTCTAAAATAGAGAAATATAAATCGCTCGGTCCGTTCGAGATAATCGGCGAGCGACGTACCTACTAACAAATAGTCCACGACCTCCCAATAAGCCAGAAAACGATTACGTCACGTCGCACCAAGTTGTATGGTGTGTGGTTACCCACAATAGTTCTGTTTAATGTCAATCACTATCGCAATTATAACGACATTATCAGGAACGGCGGAAATGTATCCTGCCGTCGCTGACGCAATGATATGCTGTACGTGTACTAAGTATATTATACCAGGCATGCCTTTTAAGTTCTGTCGTTTCCATATTTCCCGGCAATTTTGAATTTGGAACTGTTCTATATTCGAATGTGTTTAAATTTCGAATCTCAAAACAGTTGAAAGTTTTAGGATTAATGCTATTGTTTAGTCACAGCGTCGATTAGAATCTGTCAGGTTACGTACGAAAATGAATCTTTCTAAGGAAAATGTTCGTGCAATAATTTTCTACAACTTTAGAAGAGGCCTGACACGGCTTCAGTGTTTTGAAGAGCTAACATCTGTGTTCAGTGATGAAGCCCCATGTCTGCGGACTGTCGAAAGCTGGTATTTAGAATTCCAGCGTAGACATACTAGTCCTAGTGACAAATCTCGCAAAGGACGGCCAAAATCCGCCTTCACTGAAGATAACATCATTGCTGTGAGACATCAAATTCTCGAAGATCGTCATGTGACGTATCGAGATATAGAGGCTCTATAAGGCATCTCAGGGACAACCATTCAGAAGATCTTGCATGAAGCGCTCGGTGTAAAAAAGCTAGTTTGCCGTTGGATACCGCATCTGCTTTCCGATGATCACAAGGCGGCCCGCGTCAGATGGTGTAAGAAAACTCTGCAAAGGTTCAACCGAGGAGAGTCAAATCACGTCTACGACATCATCAGTGGTGACGAATCTTGGATCTATGCCTACGATCCTGATTCCAAACAACAATCTACAATCTGGGTCTTTCAAGACATGCCAAAGCCGACTAAAGTTGTTCGTTCTCGAAGCACTTCAAAGAAGATGGTGGCCACGTTCATTGGAAAAACCGGCCATATTGCGACTATTGCAATTGAAGATCGTAGAACGGTTAATGCAGAGTGGTATACCGCAGTTTGTTTACCACAAGTCATCGTCAACTTCCAAAATCTAACTCAAAGCGACGCATCATCCTGCACCACGACAACGCAATCTCACACAGCGCTCATCAAACGATTGAGTATTTGAAGCAGGAAAAAGTAGAAATTCTTGACCATCCTCCATACAGTGCTGACCTAAGCCCTAAAGATTTCTTTACATTTCCTAAAATTAAGAATAGTCTTCGTGGTCAAAGGTTCCAGTCCGGTGAAAAAGCAGTTGACGCTTTCAAGTCGCCATTTTGAACACCCCCACTTTAGAGTGGTATAAATGTTATAATAACTGGTTTGAGCGAATGGAAAAGTGTATTAAGCTACGTGGTGAATACTTTGAAAAACAATAAAAAGTACTATAAGGTTCTAGTTGTGTTTTTTTCTTCAAACGACAAAACTTAAAAGGCATCCCTCGTATACCATATTATTCACATTTAAAGTGTGTTATGTGGCTATGTGTATGTCGCAGCCAACTAGCTTAATTCGCCGTTCAATTAACAGCCTAAGCATTTTACTAAACAGCGCCGTTCAACTAGTGGCCTGAATGATATTCAGCCATTTGATTAAACAGCTAGGCAAATGACTTGGATCGATGACGTTTAATTACTTGCCTAGCCGTTTAATTACCTGCCTTGCCTGTTCATTTCAATTTAGTTCTACTTTCTGCCACCTAGTGCCGAAACTCACCAAACTGTCAATATCTCTATTATATTCTCTTTGGTCAATATGGCGTCGGCAAAAAACAACTTTGATGGAATAATTTTATTAGGTATTTTACGAAATTGTTTAGATCTACCGAATATACTTGCCGGGTGGGATTTCTGTCTAAAAAAAATAACCCTAACCTAAATCCCTCTGGGTCGCTCTGCTTGGGTAGTATTTTGAAAAAGTTTTGTAGTACTTAAATGTCAACCTAAGTTGCCTAAGCATTAGCCAGCCAGTTTATTAAATGTTGGAACAGACGATACGGCTGAATATCATTTAGGCCGTTAGTTGAACGGCGCTGTTTAGTTAAGTGCCTTGGCTGTTAATTGAACGGCGAATTAAGCTATTTGGCTGCGACATGTATACCTGACACGTTAAGTATTTTGGACGAAGGGTGAGCGGGCGTAGAGCGTGTCGTGTCTGAGGCTAATTACATTATTAATGAGAAGTACCTAGGTATACTTTGTACCAAATATTTACCAAAAATAATAAGTACCAAATTAAAATTTTATACATATTACACTTGGCCACGGGCTCCTCCTAAATAAAAGGGGGATCCAGGCTATGATCCACCACGCTCGTCTAGTGCGGGTTGGCGAAATACACATGTCTCAAATTGGTTATATTTTCTAAGACATGCAGGGGTGCCACTCTTGGCAACGATAATCGCTATATCGTGACTCGTGACTTTTGTATCGTCGAATCCTACTCTGAATTCCATCTTTTTTGTTGTCGTATATCGTCTGAATGAACGATAATTTTGTAATGTTCGTTCAGTAATCGATACGACGGTAAAAATATGGACTTTAGTGTAGGATTCGACAATACGAATTTCACGATATATCGATAATCGTTACTAAGAGTAGTTGGTTGCCTCACGATGTTTTCCTTCACAGTAATTTCGTCATGTTGATTTGAAAATCTAATATGCTAACGCGGCATAACATCATTAATATAAGTTAACAAATGGTGTTGTAAATTATTTTCGGCATCTTAATCGGCTTAGGCCTAGCGAGGCTTAATCCAACTCAGCCTCCATAATCTGTGAGGCGGGATTCGCGTTATTTGTGCCGACATTGCGTCTGAGAATAAAATCTCTTTATCTGCTGTTCTAAATTTAGGACAGTCGGGAAGTAGATTTGTCTGATGAATGAGTTGGTTTTCGTCATCTAATTAATTATATAAATAAAAAATTGGCCAAGTGTTTGTCAGACCATGCACAATGAAGGGTTCCGTAGCACGTATACTACCTACTTATTTCAGTTGTTCTGTGAGCCCAGGATATTTGGATTACTTATAAAAAATAACCCTTATCTAAAGTTAAAATTATTAAATAATATAGGCGGAAGGTGGCCCACCAAAATTCTACTTCTTTGTCATAACACTGATAATTATATTGTGGGGAAAGCTTTTTTGATATTAATTAAAGATAAATTCCTACAATCTCAACATAATGAGCGTCCATTCGCAGACGAAACAGAATCTATTGACCGATATACACCCAGATGTAGATATAGACTTCGCGTCACGGGTTGTTCACTACAATGTCGTACAGATAATTTACAAAATAAAATATTAGTTAAAGGTACCTAGTTATCTAAAAATTTTCATATCGGTGGCATGAATATTAACGTGATATCGATTTAAAGAATCGCATGTATCTATTGTTATTGCATGAAACTTGATCGATTCGATGCTATCTAGTTTATAACGACGCGACCTTAGGAAGTTAGTAGGTATTTTAATTATTCTGTTCCGTCTCTGACAGCGTTGGAGAATCTAGAACGTCGAGTGTCGAGACAGTGGGTCGGTAAATAGTTACTAACTGGATTACAATGCCAACGCAATTTAGTAATTTAATACCCTTTAGCTTGACTAAACTCTTACAATAGCTCTTATGGTACATAAAATAATTCTGAAGGGGAAGTATAGCGAATATGCATTTCATCAATTCCTACAAATATACCTACCTCTAGGCATCTTCCCTCTAATTAATAATAAAAAAAATAATAGTTATACACCGAATTATAATTATCTTTCTGTCGTTAGTAATTTGACATTCGAAAGAAGAAGACAAAGCATGGTTTAACTATATTATCGCTAAACCATGTTGACTATTAATGGTGCTTGAGTATACAGCTATTTGACCATTGTACGAATCTTAGTCTGTTCTAATGTAATCCATTCAAATACATGTGGAATCCTCTAGGACAAAGCATATCAAGATTCGACGAAGGTTAGACCTTGGAATCTTTGTACTTGCATCGTTGGTCACCCTTATAGATCCATGTCATTCCTGGCTTAGAAGAACAATAGTAGTAGGAGTAGGTTGCGAGCAAAGGCCCGTTAAAGTCCCAATAGGTTTTTAAAGCCATCAAAAAACATCTCTAGATATCACTTCTTAAAGTGCAATATTGCGTAAAGTACCTACATCGAACGGGTAAACTTGGGGCAATTTGTGTGAGCGCTGATGGTAAGCCGTTTAGTGGAAGCGTTCTCCGAGGTACCATCAACGGTTATAGTTTTCCTGGAGCCAGCATATGGGGCCTACACCTTATTGCTTGGGAGTTAGGGACGCAATTTGACAGAAAAATGTTTGTAACAATTTTGCGACATAAACATGAGGAAAACTTGTTTTAGATTTGGACGTGCTGTTAATAACAGAATTTGAAGTAATGAGGTTCTCGAATAGTAAAACAATCACCTTATAAAAATGAGGAAAACATAACGGATTATGTAGTTTCGAACCTGTCGTTAGGTACAGCAAATAGGCAGTAGCGGATTAAGCAAGCGCGGGGCCCGTAGCACATTATTTCAAAGAGCCCTTGATCTACTATGGGTTCTTAAGTATAAAGTGGTAAGAAAAACAAATCAATAATCTATACGTTTATTTGCCATCTATATAGGTTACAATTTTGTGGGCATTTAGTAAATTACTATAGGCGCTGTTAGGCTCTGGACAAGTACAAAAAGCCAGAGATGAGATTTTCTGGCAATATAGAATAATGTTGATAAGAAACTAACAATTGCAAACTGATGATACTACACAAATAATTGTTTTAATACATATTTCAAAGTTGATATTTAATGCAAAGTATATTATCTTTTTAGGAATAGCTAATGTTATATCTTATAAATGGTGTACTTTAAATATTTTTTATATATTAACAACTTAAATCGAGCCATCTCAATTCTGCTACACATCCACACTGAGTCGGGTAAGAGTGCTTGCATACGTCAGTCTTTTTGTGGAGGTGATTATGAGGCCGATTAAAATTCTACACGTTTATACAAGTAACTTTTAGCAGAACTTGTGCGTTTACCGTATGAAATTCGGTGTTTTATTTACGCCCAGGAAATAGTCGGTTACCGAGTGCCTGACATGGATTGTCTTAGTAGGAAAAGTTGTAACGTTTCACGTTTTTGCGACATCAAGAAAATTCAATATACCATATCTTAATAAGGTTCACTCAAAAAATTACGCTCAGGCAGAGATGAGTGGGTTTAAATATGCGGGGCCCCCTTTCGCGCGGGGCCCGTAGCAATTGCTACTCTTGCTACATGGTTAATCCGGCACTGCTTATAGGCATAGTTTTACTTACCCACATGGTATGTAAATGAATCAACGCCCTTATCTATGCGCAGAGTCATAAACCCAGATAGCTACACAAAACGTAAATTTACACCAGTGACGACCGCTTGGCGCAGTGGTTTGAACGTAGGCTGCTCGGCTCACTGCACCTGGTGGTTGCGGGCTCGATTCCCATCAGGGCAAATTTCGGAAATGGCCTTTTCGTAATTTTCTCTTGTCTGGGTGTCACTGGGATCGCCCCCAGTCCATTGTACTGTGACCATAGTACAATCGTTGCTTAGTTTGGGACCATACAATTGGTGTATCAGTCTGGCGATATTTATTTATTATTACATCAAATGGTTCATTTTATAATTACACCTTGAGAATAATTTATGTGATTCTGAAGTACGTACTTAAAGCATCGAACCATGGTTCCCCGACAATAAGTCCCGAGCTTGTCCCGAGACATTATGATTCATGCCGCATTAATTTTACGGCGAGACCGTCGCCTGATTCCCGCTGACGACAAAAATAAATAAACATGGCTGCTGACGTGCGGACGTCGATTTTGTTTGTTTTATCCTTAATTCGCGAGTTACGGGATTTTATCTACGATGTTTGAAATGATCGATCAATTCATTCCTTATTAATAAGAGCTCACAGTTTGTTCGGTTCTTTAAACTTCGTAACTTAGTAAAGCAGGGTCGCTGAGCACGAAGAATTTCATATAATGACCTGTTATTACCTGTCTCTGTCACTCCCGCGTAAATCTAATACGTCTCGCTCACACAGTTGCCGTGAAACATCAGAAACCCCATTATGGATCCCAGACTGCCACGGGGGAGGCAACGATTTCCTTTTTTCGGAGTACTATTCTATCTCGGTAAATTTGAGAATATTGGGGCCAAACTATGACTTCTATTTGTACCTACAACATTGCACGTGTTAAACAATATGTCTACATAATGTGATACCATAGTAAAATAAAAATTTGCCAATAAAACATTTTTTTTTCGTTTCAGGTAAAGACAGCGTCTACTAACTTCTAGAAGATGATGATAATAACTACAAACAAATATATTTTAACCAAACATCTTATCTCTTGTGTTGAATTGCCTTGTGCTGCACGTTCTCTAGTTGCTTCGCCTTTCTATTCTATTTTATTGTCACGTCAACTCTCCCAAATTAAGTAATTTATGTACTCCCACATCCCTTAAATTGCGTCAAACCGCCCACCTTACGACGCGTCACTTATTGCGAAATACGGGTGAGTTCAATCAACGACCTTCCCTCCAACAGGTGAGGGTAATGAACTTGTTAGCGAGAATACTGATGGAAGACCTCCCCCTGTATATTCATGGAACACCCTGCAATTTTACGAGTTCACGATATAAGAGTTGATGTTATAATATATTATAAAAAATCTGTTAAATATTTATTAAAAATTCAAGTCTAGATAATCACTTTTGAAGTCGACTAAGCGTTCTTAAAGGGGACTATTAAAATTTCGATATGGGTGCCCTAGATAAACCTTGTTATAATCATCGCAAACCAATTAATAAACACTGTATTATATTACACTTATATTACACTATATTTGTATGGTAAGTACCTAACTACAGTTGAATATATTACAATGGCATTTTTATTATTGTATTATTATTATCGATCGAGTAAACAAATTAATACTATCGCCAGAAATAAAATAATCTTCTGATATGAGAGGTAATGAATTCAAATAATAGAATTGTAATATTTCATTCCAAAATGCCGCTTAATCCTCGGAACAAAGAAATGAAAAGGCATTTGTTCAATTGAATTCAATTTTATAGCGGTCTTCCATCAGATTTCATTTGATCATCATTTTTACTTCAATGAATAACATAACCGCTGTTGAATTGCGTGTTAAAAATGATCAGCCCATTGTAAGTCGTCTGCTTAATAGATTTACGGCCGACTATTGAACGCTGTTCAAATGTTTCAGTTCCCTTCGTCTGTTCGAAACGTCGTTATCTGGCTTTTTTTGGCGCGTCAAAATTCTAAATAACATTTTTTTTTTAATATTTGCAATTGACTATTCGGTGATGCCACTCATGTTCACTCACAGTAAATGTGCCTATGATTATCGGTTTATTTATTATAAGTAGACAGACACACAATTGAATGTTATACATACATTAGACTGACCTCATTTAACGAATAACGAATTCTATTCTAGGCCTGGGCCAGGGCCTAGGCCACGATACCTAGGCCCGCCAACATTCGGTCAGCCATTTTATAAATTCATTGTTCATTCAGCGTCGAAAACCGAGATGTTAATTATAAATTAATAAAGAAGAAATGTTCAAAACAATGAATTTATTAAAATAATGAATTCATTTTGGTATCGCTTCTCGTTAGCGGTGGTACTTATATTTCTCCGGTATCATATAATATCATAATATCATCGACACACATGGTTATTATTATCTATTACGCGTAGTGTTGCTGTCTCTCTTCATTTATGAAATAATGAGCAAAAAAGGAATTATGACAGCTTTTCTTATGAAAAGTCCGAGGCGCCTCTCCGGCGTAGATATTAACTAACAATGATGGCCTGAGTTTAATGTCGATCAAACTTTAAGAATAAGTGGCCACTCAACAGACATTGAGTGATTGGTTCTCCGGAATCAAAGCTATTAAAGATGAAACCGTAAAATGAACTTTCATTTTGAACACATACTTTTATGAAGTTAAACATGAATTATCTTAAACCCTGATGGCACTAAGCGTTGCACCGGTAAAAGATTTGAAAACGTGTTATAAAATTTGAGTAACTAGGTGCTAGCTTCATAATTTAAAAAAGATTTTCCGCCATTTTGTGTCTGTAATGGTTCACGTCTTAGAAAAGCATCAAGAAGGGAAATTAATGACATGACAGAAAATAATGGCGGAGGATCTTTAAAACAATCTAAGACGTATATAAGTACCATTAATAAAGTAAGTAATAATAATACTTAGCGTATTAGCATCATAAGCATTTAAGCGATATTTTTTACCACATTTTACGCGCTATTAAAAATGTATGTAAACTAATGTAAACTAACAATCTTATTACCGTTCTATGTAGGTACCTATATATCTAATTCCAATCTGAACGCAAAACCCAAACAAAAACATTTTCTCTTTTATACCGCTGAAGACTATCTTTACTTGAAGCTTTGTCGCAGCCACTCAAACTTCAGTCGTTGTAACTTCATTCGCTGGCGTCGTTGCGGATCCTCGAACAAAGCCACCTCATCTCATATTCACATACAGCTTCCGAGCACTTGAGACGTCGTTTCTAGCCAAATTCTTTGTTATATTAGCTTACATGCCGAAAAAAATTTGAAAGAACTTGAATATATCACAAGTGTCAACCAAGTGTCATATATAGGTACTAGTTTCAATTTGATTGTATTGTAATATTTTAATCACTGGCAATCATAAAATTCGAGTCAATGACATGAAATCAATCTCAAATTATGTGTTCGTAATTCGAAACAAGCTGCGTGACTGTCGCTTTATAAAATCAACCGTGTTTTGATTGTTCCAATTTCAAATATTTTATGGTTCACATGTGTGTCTAACCAGCCAGTAACATGTTAATTTGCCTGTACAAAATTGGAATAGCATAGACACATGAATAAAAGAGAACGTACGATCATTTATTCCAGGGATGTATCGAGAATATTATAGCATACATACAACATGGTGGTCTCGTATTGCGCGGGATTCGGAACGCACCTGGGACGCTGGAGTTACGCCAACACTAATCCTGTTACAGAGATATGCGGTGAATAAATATTGTAGTTCGGTATCGCTACGACCTACACGTATCTGGAAAAATATTCTAGAAGAAAATGCTCACTGCTTATTCCATTTTATTTATTAGGTATCATCATATTCAAAGTAATAAATTATTTTGTTATTAAAAAACGTGTAATTCCACATAATTTGTAATAAATATAGTTATATAGCTGTTAAATTATCGTAAACTCTCATTAATACTTTAATTAATTTCACGACCCTATTAACGCCTGTTGCCTGAGAGTGATAAAGTAAACGGTGATACATAGTTAATACTGGTGACGTGTACACCATAAATTTTTGGTCATGGGACTCTCCTAATAACTTCCATACAACACTTTCCTCCACCACTCTCATCCACCGCTGCCGAACGCCACCATCGCATTTAAATTAACGACTTTCAATTTCAAATTAAGAACATTCTCTGAAAAAACATGGCGGCGGCTTGAATCTGACACATTTTCGAACGCGCCAAAACTCTACTCAGCTTATGACAATGCGAGCACACGGTAATAACGACTACAGCTACGCCGTGTGCGTAGTCAGGTTTAATTAAACACCTTTGTGGAGTGCCGGCGCTTTCATCAAGGTACATAAAGCGCTTTTCATTTACGATCTACCTACAATATTAAAATTGTTTATGCTCTGTATCTAACTATTAAACGGGAAATTGTTTTTGACAGCAGTTCGTGTTAGGTTGTTTTTATTAAAATACTCTCTGTTGATGGTATAGAGAATTCAATAGGTTGACTACATATTCGTTGCTCCAATGGAATGAGATAGGACAACGTTATTTTTTTGAAGTCCCAAATTGTGCGCCAATGAGGCAGTACTTGCAATTTAGGCTCACTTTGCATGTGGTATGTTTGCTTGATTATATTTGATCTCAGATGATTTAAGTTTGTAATTTAAGGGTATAATTAGGTTTCCTCCAATTATATATACTTACATATTGGTTTATATTAGTAAAAGTAACTCATTTAGCTATAATAATATTACTTTCATTGATTTTCCAATCCAATTTTAACATGCAATAATGACTTCTATTATAATACATATACTGCCTTATTGACGCCCAACATGGGACTAATAGTAACGTCGCCCTATTTCAATCAACTGTAGATCGAAATTACACATTGTCTGATCCGTGTCAGGCGTCACCCGTCTCTTGGCTGCGGTACATGGCGTCTGGTTGACTCGGCAAGCCTCGGCTTATCGATTAAGGTTGTTACGCTCTCGGGCACGTAGGCATTAGGTTCTACGCATACAACATGCACTGTTCCCATAGTTTCGGCTTACATTTTGTTGTAAGTTATTTAATAGGAGCTTCAGGACACGTTTTCCATTATGTAGACTTCTCGAGAGACTGGAATAGTCACCGTTACTACTCGTTTCGACTGGGCATATTGTTGTCCCTATTTCATGACAACAAAAAATAGAGCCAACAACATGTTTTGTGTAAATGTTGCGTCCAGTGCAATCGTAGGGTTACCATAGTTTTCCAAACATGTTTTTACACACATTATTGTTTTAAGAGCAACATGTCTACCATTTCACCTATTTCGCTCCGTATAAAATTTAAACAGAATAACAAACAAATTGTCGTCCTCACAGTTATCATCTCATTTGAGTTCCATATTCAAAAGCAAAAACTGAACCGTGTTCTGCGTGAACAAAATCCAATACATTTAATAACTATTCAGGACAGATATTGATATAAATTCCCTCCTTTGACCCTCTGGATCGCCGGTCAGATGATACGCGACAGTTTACGTGATCACGTCGCTTACGGAGTGCCATTCCAAATGGCACGGATTCGAGCGCGCCATTATCCCGGGTGAAAGCGTTTGTGTGTTTGCCTATCGAAAGGTTGGCGGTAGTTTTGATTTGAGGACGAGTTCGGAAAAGTTTCTTCTGACCATAGATATAAACATTTTAGTTAAATTTATTTGAGATACGGATGGAGTGGACACTGTTACTCAGCTGTGGGTAAGGTTGGATTTTGAAGATGAAGATCACAATCTGAAATGGAAATACACAGCGTTGTAGAGCCATAAAACGCAAAAAAAATCAAACGTACGGCCTACCTACTGACAAGTGGGATCTATAGACTGACAAAATACACTATATCAGCAGTATTATTAGTGAAATGTCCTAAACTCTATCGTTAAACCACTTCGTTTGAAAATAGTTTCCAAGTGTTGTCCGTTATAGACATCTCTTTGTTTAGCAGTCAAATCTTATATAAACGCTAAGAATAACAAAGTATATTACACTGCAAATTAAATAAACAACCATTTTGCGTCCTAACCATCAAATATTAATCCCACAATCCCTACGTTTAGGTAGCAATTCAAGGGAATAAGCAAGTTTGAAACCAGAACGCCTTGGCTAATCCCAGATAAATTGCACTGCAAACGCTGGCCTGGATTAGGGGTATCCAGCCTGTTCCACCTTCATTGACCTTCCTCCATTCCACGCTGTTTCACCGTGTAATGAGAGTTTCGTTATTTCACTTAATGTAAAGGGCGGTTTTCGTTTTAATAGAGGGTTGCCTTATGAAACTACGCCCAGGGTATAAAAGTAGTAATAAAAACTATTTTGGACTTGTAATCTTAACTGTCGGAGATTGGCCAGGACTAATAGACAAAATTTAAAAAAAAACATTCATATGAATTTAATAAAAATCTGTCATTTTGTAATAACAAACAGACACTTCAATTTTATTTATTTGTAGAAATGAAATTAAATTTATTCACAAGTTAGAAGGTTACATGTAGATATCGTATAAAATTAATTCGTTTTAGATAGATTACGTCATCTAGATTACAGAACGAACTAATTTTATTATATTCGAAAATTAAGCAGACGGCAGAGTCTCGGACAATCCTCAGAAATCTCAGCTGATGGTAACCTTATCAGGCATGGCAGACAGAAGCCATTTAGAGATGGGAAAACAGGTTTAATTTTCTCTTATTGTGATTGGCGCGAATGGAATCTCAGTAGATACGTTGTTGAACTGAAGCTAGTCAAAGGCTGGCTCGAGGCAGATTGGTTTTTCGATAGAGCTTGCTTTGTTCTAGAGCTATTGGCGGCTTTGAATTATAATTAAAGGCTTGCGGATTGGTTTCCGAATAGCTTTTATTATGTTCTAGTCAAGTTTGACAAAACAAAGGCTGGTAACAAAATGACACAAGTGAAATGTAAGTATTTCACGTGAGTGCATAAATTCAAAATTTTCACCATTTAAGCCAAAAAGTAGTTTAGCTTTCGTTATTTGCCTTGTCTTCCGATTACTTATGTCACAACCCTTAGCATAAGCTGACAGGAAGATAAGATTGATTCTACCGTGGATAAAGCTTTGTCTATCAAAGACTAATCTGTAGGCTTGCGCAAAAATATCGATACTTATATCAAAATATCGATAAATATTTTTTTGTCCGTTAATCCATTCGATCGATATGTCGCAGCCAACTAGCTTAATTCGCAGTTCAATTAACAGCCTAGCCACTTTACTAAACAGCGCCTTTCAACTAGTGGCCTGAATTATATTCAGCCATTTGATCAAACAGCTAGGCAAAGACTTGGATCGATGACGATTAATTACTTGCCTAGCCTGTTCATTTCAATTTAGTTCCACTTTCTGCCACCTAGCGCCGAAACTCACCAAACTGTCACTATCGCGTCGGCAAAAAACAACTTTGATGGAATAATTTCATTAGGTACTAAGGTATTTTACGAAATTGTTTATGATTGATCGTCGGGTGGGATTTCTGTGGGGTCATAAATAAAATAAAAATAACCCTAACCTAAACCCATCCGGGTCGCTCTGCTTGGGTAGTATTTCGAAAAAGTTTTGTAATACTTAAATTTCAACCAGTTGCCTAAGCTTTAGCTAGCTAGTTTATTAAATGTTGTAACAGACGATACGGTTGTTAATTGAACGGCGAATTAAGCTAGTTGGCTGCGATAGATACATCGTTTCTCGACGCTCGTGCTAAAGCCTGTAGCTATAGCTCGCTGTGACATCATTTGTACGAAAAATATAACAGTTGGAGGCGATAAAACCTATGTTTTCTTGCTCTTACCCCTGTTGGACATATTAATTAATGTCTATATCAATCCCAGATAATTCCGATAATTGACGCAAAACGCGATTAGTTTGTTCATAATAAATTATCGTTTGAATGTCGCTCAAACACGAAAGGCCTCGTAATAAGACAAAGGCGTGGCGATGTGATTATCGACCCTGATTCATGTTGAAGTCGTCGCCATTTTTTAGGAAGTAATAAAAAGCCTATCAAACGGATTGGTTTTCATTAACGCACGTATTTTTTTATTTGAGGAAAAGAGGACATCAATCCAAAAGGATTTTTGTTGGTGGTGTTTCCAAAGCGTTTGGTAAGGTTTCCAGTTGACAGCTCACAAGGTTTACAAAAAATGAGATTACTAACCTACGATATACCTAACTACGTCGGCCACAAAGTGTCGGCAAAGAAGCTTACGAGCCGTGTGTTGGTAAGCAGTTACCGAAGGCTATAGATGTTTGCAATATCAAAGGCATTGTTCGCACAGGATCAAGCATTCACCAAGGCACTGTGAAAAATATCGTGCAATATTTAAATTGGACCCTTAATACGATAGTATTCGATACTTTGTAGGTTTTTGTTTTATCTCGCTCCCTGCATCGAGGACTCATATAAGTGAAGTGGTACTATCTCATACATTGTCCCGTTATAAATCACCCCTCGACCAAGTCTCTCGCTGTCTCGTAATATTTCAAATTGAATTCGGGGCCATTCGTTCTCAGAACATGTATACGTACCTTCAGACAGATAAATGTGCCTGAATGCTGGTTTTGGGTGTCATGTTTATTGCTTTTGCGGAGTAGCGATGAAAAATAATACTTTTTAATATGTACTTAATAATACTTTTATGTATTTAATTAGCCCAAAACACTCGTCTACTAGCCAGAAGGCGGTTCTCTCGCAGATAATTCTATTATAGACAAAAAAATAATGATTATATTAATAATAATAATTTAGCCCTTTTGACGTTACACTGGGCACGGGCCTCACTTCACTACGAGGGGGATTCAGGTCATAATCCAAAGTGCGTAGTTAGATTTTCTAAGATTAGATTTTCGTCACGGTGTTTGTCTTCACCATAAGCAAGTGATAATCATATTTAAATTAAGATTCGCACATAGATTTCGCAAATCCCAGAGGTGTGACCTGGGGTTTAAACCCAAGACCTTGTGCACGCAAGACGTATGGCTATCACTGCTAATTGAATATAATATAATAATGATTGATCTTCATAAATACAACATTGTACTTAAAAATAAAACAGATAATTGTGGAGATGAATAGCATATTACGGTAAATTATCGCCATAACTCCACATTAAGGCCGCGGCTGATCCTGGCTTACAGGAGTTACAGAGGTCGGAGTGTGTGGCAAAAAACTAAGCCGCGCTTCGCTAACCTACTGGAACAACCATATCCGCACTGGCAAATGAAAAATAACTACCCTGCAGTAGTATTAAATAAGAACAATAAAGACAACAAAACTTAGCGCGTTGTTGGCCGCTGCTCCCACAAACCTTTCATACCAAACTTGTGAAAAACAAAAGTACATCTAGGTCTTTGTGCTTGAGGACGCTCAATTCGTCAGTACGATTGTCCGTTGGTTTAATAAGTATCTATTTCCTTGGTCATCGCATCACCCGTGAACGGATGGAACGACTTCGCTAATTCTTTTTTGTTGTGTTTTTATTGTCAGAAGAAGGTTCTTATGAAAGAAAAAAATAAGGAAGTTGAGCGGAACAATTCGAATTCAATATTAAGACAAGACATCGCTTGTCGAGTCAGCTTGTAAAAATATTTTTTTTTGTACTGTGGTGTTCATAAATGCAGTAACAATCTCAATCAATACTGTGCCGTATGTTCACAGCTATACAGTCTAACGTGGTACTGCACTTATGAACGCTGACTGACATACTTGTAATGTATGTTGCGTCAGCAATAACTCCCTCCACCAATAATATTGTCTCACTGTATCACATTCAAGGCGCCAGACTTTTATGCAGGCTTCAGACAATGAAATCCTGAATTGAGAATTAGAGGTCAGTTTTTCGTATAGCATATAAATTATGACCTTACATCCTAGGTTTAAGTCATAGTTTCATTTAGCAACTGTGACAGAAACAATTTTTTTTCCCAATTAATTAGCAATTAGGTGCGTACTGACATACCGCGCCGCCTCGCCAGGCGCCTTGCTCTATCAAGACATGCCTCGCCCGAGGCAAATACTCGCGCTGGCTCGCTCGAGCGCTGTAATTTTTTCGTCGCTTTGTTTTTGTCATGTGCACGTGTCAGCCTCGCAAGGCTGCGCGATCAATCAGCACGCAGCCATTATGAAAAGCTTACTTAACCATTATACTTCCATCATTTTCTTGTCTTTAAGTATGTAACAATGCTGTTAGGGATTCTTCTTCACATTTCCACTTACATGCTTAGATGCCTACTTCACTTTACACACCACTTAGGGGATGTGAAGCCAAGATTTGTGAGTAATATAAAAGGAAATAGGGTGTAATAGCTATGTGATATAACTCGGACCGTTTTCGCCGTTTATGTGGTCCGTTTCTAAACGGCTTATGGGGACGGAAATGACCTGCCGTCGGCACAAGAACTGAGGTAATATAAACTTGTTCAGGTTATAGAACTGATAACCGACTGGTTAAGCACGCATCTTGCGGTCACAAGGTCCTGGGTTCAAACTCCTGTTCGCATCTCTATACTCCATTTGTTATAGCATTAGACAGAAGTTAAAAAAGGTTATTTTTAGTGTCCACTTTGTAATAAAAGTACAATTAACGAGTTACTGTTACGATTGACGTCGAATAATCTATTTATATACCAGCTTGTCACACCTAACTGTAATAATATTAATTATTTATCTTATTAAATATATTGCCTTTCATTTAAATAATTATTATTTCATTAAATTTAATATAAGTGTCGATGCTAAAAACCTAAAAGAAGCAGGGGTGAACATACCGGGAACGTTTTTCGTTTCACTATAATCCTACCAAATCTAAAATGTTACCTAATCCCTTCAGAGGTTATGACATCAGGGTATTTCTAATTTTGTCGGACTATGTTATGTATGAAATTTACGTAAATAATGTGCTGTCAGTGTTTGTCATTGAGTCATTCGCCTGCACTCTAAGTTCCTGTGAATACCTTGTTTGTTATTGTTGTTGAGTTTTCGTGATTTAATTGTTTTCCTATCAAAAGTTATGTTAAAACAATTTTAATGTAAAAACTCTAAATAAAAGTTGTTTTGACTTGGAAATAATATGTTTTGCATCCCTGCTTCTGCGAGCCTCTTTGTCTAATGTTACAATAAATGGAGTATAGGTTTTTCTGGAATCATAATTTCAATATGATTAATACTAAGAAAAAGATTCAAGAAAACATGTAAGTCTAAGTAAGTCTATCGAAATAAATGTGAAATCCTCGTATTTACGGGAGACCCGTGCCCAGGAGCGGGTTAAAAGGGCTAAATTATACGAGTACGTATACGAGTACTATTATTATTATAGGTTCATTGTTAAGAGGTATGAGCTAGGAAGATGATTAAGCACACATACCCCTGCAGAAGCGTTATAAAGCATAGTAACTAGAACCACTAACTTGGGTTTAATATTTTTTTATGACTTCATCTTACAAACAAACAAGATTCTCATAAGACATAAAATTCCTTTGCGAAATTACTGTTTATGTGCTTTTATTGTAATAACGTCGAACAGGAAATAATTCTGCCGACTCCCCGAATGTAGCGGATGAAGATACGGCCGCGTCCGTGTATTCATTGCGGAATTATACGAAAATATCATTGAACCTCGAACCCCGCAGTTCCGGGGGACATTTGACTTTGCTTTTAACATTTTACATGACATAAATAATACTTACCCACCATATCTAGACAGTAAGCCTACAGTAAGCCTTTGAACGGGTTTTAAAGCCGTTTTGATAGGATTCATATTATCAGAAAATTTCTGAGAGAAGAGAATTTCTTACAGTTTGTGCTAAACACCGCAGTAAGATTTTTTCCCGAACAGTTATGTACCTTATGTGGTTTGCATAAGATCGTGTAGCGGTGTGTCAGAAAAGTTTTGACTAAAAGTTTTAGAAATTTGCGTCTGGCCTAAGTCGTATGAAAATCCCTTCTCCTGAAGGAGTAAGCAGAAGACTTTCAGTAATAATTACTTGACGGAAGGTAGAGACTTCTAGATTTTTGACGATCGCCAGAAACGACCCAAGATGATGCGTCTTCCGACCACTGGGGCCATGAAGATTCTTAAAATGAATCCCAATTTCCTTCATTTTATTGTATTTGTTACCTAAAGTCAGCAAGCAAGCGTATGACTTGCATTTTGTTCAGCAGTTATAGATGCATGAAATACCAATGGTATTGCTCGGCCGTCGCCAAGCCGAGGGGGAGCGCGATTAAGGGAGAAGAAGGCAGCTATACTATAAAGTGCAGTTATAACAACTACTTACGCCGATTTTCTGTGAGAGGATGGTACTACCTTCAGTTCGTACCAAGCGTTTCGCTTCCACTTTTTTTGTGCGAACTGCCAAGGAATGGAACACCTTGCCGGCGTCTTTGTTCCCGGTTGACTATAACCTGGATGATTTCCAGTCGAGAGTGAACAGGTACCGTCTAGGCAAGTATGCACCACCGTAGACCGCATCGTCACTTACCATCAGGTGAGATTGTGGTCAAATACTTGCCTATAATATAATAATAATTTTAGCCCTTTTTGACGTCCCACTCCTGGGCACGGGCCTCCCCTCAACACGAGGGGGATACAGGCCATAATCCACCACGCTGGCCTAGTGCGGGTTGGCGGATTTCACATGTCTTTCGAAAATTGGTTAGATCTTCTAAGACATGCGGGTTTCCTCACGATGTTTTCCTTCACCGTAAGCAAGTGATAATCATATAATAGAAATTATGATTCGCACATAGATTTCGAAAAATCCAGAGGTGCGAGCCGGGGTTTGAACCCAAGACCTGGTGCCCGCAAGACGCGCGCTTACCCAATCGGCTATCACTGCTTGCTATATCGCCTTGCCTATATCGAAATAAAAAAAGTCAGCCCGTATATGGCTATAGCATGGCTCCACCATCAAGCAACTTCCGGTGTAATCTATACAAATAAATAAAATTGGAGTGTCTGTTTGTAATATCAAAATAACACCTTTTCACTAAATGCATATGAAAGTACATACGATACCAATAGCAAAAACGCGAATTAAAAATTTTTTGTCTGTCTGTCTGTCTGTCTGTCTGTCTGTGTGTTTGTTCCGGGTAATCTCCGAAACGGCTGGACCGATTTCGACGGGACTTTCACTGGCAGATAGCTGATCTTATAGCGGGTAACTTAGGCTACTTTAATTTTAGAAAAACAATTAGGGTTCCGCGTAAAAAAATAAAAACACTTGAAATCAAAGAGTATCTCCGAAACGGCTGGACCGATTTTGACGGGACTTTCACTGTTAGATAGCTGATGTTATAAGCAGTAACTGAGGCTACTTTTATTTTAGAAAAACAAAATTAAAAAAATGGGTCCTGTGGCGCGGGCTCAGAACGCGGGACCGGGCTTTATTGTTAAGTTAAATTCCACGCGGGCGAAGTCGCGGGCTCAGCTAGTCTATACATATGTATACAAATAAATAAAATTGAAGTGTCTGTTTGTAATATCAAAATAACACCTTTTCACTAAATGAATATGAAAATACATGCGACACCTATAGCAGAAACGCGATTTAAAAAAAATTTGTCTGTCGGTCTGTCTGTCTGTCTGTATGTTTGTTCCGGGTAATCTCCGAAACGGGTGGACCGATTTTGACGGGACTTTCACTGGTAGATAGCTGATGTTATAAGCAATAACTTAAGCTAATTTTATTTTAGAAAATCAAAATTTAAAAAAATGGTCTTGGCGCGCGGGCTCAGAACGCGGCAGCGGGCTTTTTTGTTAAGTTTAATTCCACGCGGGCTCAGCTAGTATATAAAATAACATAGGTAGGTAGAGTATTATTGTGAGCGGCCAAAAAGGCTTTGTTATGTAAGTTGGTCATGTTTCCTGCTTTGTTCAGAGCGTATCCGATGACGTCATTAAGGGCACGGACCGGTTAATTGTTGTATTTTTCGTTCTAATCTTCTTTTGTGTTTAATGGGCCATTCTGCGAACCCAGTTTCCTTTTGTAACATTATTTTTATTCAATTAAAGCCTTCAATAACATAATTTGGGGAAAGCTCATTCTATCATTATGTATACGCATTTCTCGTTGAATTAATATTTACTTATACCTTTTGTTTTTAACATAAATGGAAAAATTTTATACTTTTTTTTCCTGTCTTTGAGATAAACCTTTTTAAAGGTGAGGTAAGGTCATTCGCTCTTACAATTAAGCTAAATGCTTGTAGTAAATGTTGACTCACGTAAATAGTTTTTATGCCGGACGGGGATCGGGCGAACCCTCTTACAACTGGGTTACTGTCGCTTAATACTATATACCCTTAAGTGACATGTAGTGGCCTCAAAAAATGTAATTTTCGTTGATAGTTGGCATTTGTGCTCGTTGCCAAACGCCTGGTTTAGTTGGCACACAACCCAGGTTAGTACGACGGTCGCATATTGGACGGCCAATCAGTATGGTACCTAAAGCTTTATGATATAGAGTACTTTTTGCAACAAACATTTACCAATTTGTGTTTCTCTATCATCTCTACCATTTAACAGCGAAAGCTCTGACAATTGTAATGATTATGTACTTATTATCTTTTCTTTTGTTTCAGGTATGATCTACACTTGTATTATATAGCGTATAATAAATGGTCAGTAGAAGCGTAGGGAAAGTATGCCTCCACTCGTAGGCCCAGCTTTCGTAGCAGTCTTCACCGTAGCCGTTTATTCGTAGACTTGTCTCTCGTAGCCGTTTTCGTAGCTCTACCAAATCATCAGCAGCTTTTTAAGGTTTTGCGCTCGATATTCGCTAACGTCTTCCTCAAATATTTGTTTGCATTATTGACGACTAGCTGTGCCCACGGACTTCGTTCGCGTAGTATTTAACGTAACAAAAATTTCGGGATTATCGGGATAAAAAGTATCCTATATGTTAATCCCGGTTATAATCTATATTATCGGTTATCTGTGTTCCAAATTTCATTCAAATCCGTTCAGTAGTTTTTGCGTGAAGGAGTAACAAACATACATACATACATACATACATCCACACTCACAAACTTTCACATTTATAATATTAGTAGGATTATTATAGTGCTACCATAGTTCGCACACACGTTGTTTACTAATAACAATGAATAAAGTAGGTAATCAACTTCAATGCCATGGTTCGACGACCTGTCTATTCATTTATTCCAAAGTAAATGGATTACAGCGACAATTTCAACTATTTATGTAAATGAGGGGAGGTGGTAAGGGATGGACTTTTACATGAAATTTCTTAGCGTATTTTTGTACGAATTAGAATTTCAAAGCAGCACCAATTTACTTTTTAGATACGAAGACTAATTGTATTACTATTAGATGAGTTTAATACTTTACTGAGTACCTACAGTCGCCGTGTAAAGCTTTTTTTCGTTAGGATACTCTTTAAGAGGACAATATAAGTATGATACAAATGTCACAAATATATTATGAGCATCTTAGAGGCCTCTTATATTAATTTGTTTCTTCAATATCGACGAACACTGAAAGTCGATGAGTTTAATTACAGTAGTCGCCTCTTATGAGAAAATCTCTCCCCATATGCCCTCTTTGATTCAATTTAACTCTGAGGCATGTTCAGCTCGTATTACGTAACAGAAAGTATTTCGTTGAAGTATTTATTATAACACGAAAATTACAATTAGGTTTATATTGTGACTACATTAGGTGTGTAAGAAATGGTGGAAGCAATGGAATGACTCGAGGGAAACAATTATATCAGTTTATCGCGGCAAAGCCAAGCTGTATGGAAATAACCCCGTGTCGACTACGTAAGTTAAATAATTTTTTCTTCGTCTTATTAATTAAAATCGCCACAGCATCCTACTAATCCTACTAATATTATAAATGTGAATGTTTGTGAGTGTGGATGTATGTATGTATGTATGAATGTATGTATGTTTGTTACTCCTTCACGCAAAAACTACTGAACGGATTTGGATGAAATTTGGAACACAGATAGTTTATAACCGGGATTAACATATAGGATACTTTTTATCCCGATAATCCCGAAATTTTTGTTACGTTAAATACTACGCGGACGAAGTCCGTGGGCACAGCTAGTATTATAAATGTGAAAGTTTGTGAGTGTGGATGTATGTATGTTTGTTACTCCTTCACGCAAAAACTACTGAACGGATTTGGATGAAATTTGGAACACAGATAGTTTATAACCGGGATTAACATATAGGATACTTTTTATCCCGATAATCCCGAAATTTTTGTTACGTTAAATACTACGCGGACGAAGTCGGGGGGTACAGCTAGTTATAATAATATATATGTCGTCGCCAAATAGCTTAATTCGCCGTTCAATAAACAGCCTAGGCACTTAACTAAACGGCGCCGTTCAACTAGTGGCCTGAATGATATTCAGCCATTTGATCAAACAGCTAGGCAAATGACTTGGATCGATGACGTTTAATTACCTGCGTAGCCTGTTCATTTCAATGTAGTTCTACTTTCTGCCACCTAGCGCCGAAACTCACCAAACTGTCAATATCTCTATATTCTCTGGTCAATATGGCATCGGAAAAAAACAACTTTGATGGAATAATTTTATTAGGTACTTAGGTTTTGTACGTTTTTTTTTAGATCCACCGAATCTATTCGCCGGGTGGGGTTTCTGTGGGGTTATAAAAAAAATAACTCTAACCTAAACCCATCCAGGTCGTTCTGCTTGGGTAGTATTTTGAAAAAGTTTTGTAGTTCTTAAATGTCAACCAGTTGCCTAAGCATTAGCCAGCCAGTTTATTAAATGTTGTAATAGACGATACGGCTGAATATCATTCAGGCCGTTAGTTGAACGGCGCCGTTTAGTTAAGTGCCTAGGCTGTTAATTGAACGGCGAATTAAGCTATTTGGCGGCGACATATGTACATCAATTGGTTACTATAAAAATAATAAACAAATAATTATATCTACGGTTTATACGCATTAATATTCGGGATATCTTCTTCCCGAACGTAATTACCTTTTTAAAACTCCAATCGAACTCATAATCATAAAATATGATTCTTTCTCGGCTACTTCCATAACTTCGGAGGGTAGTTTAAAAAATGGCGGTCAAGTCAAGTGACCCCTAAAGACAGCGATTACAGCGAAGTTACGTCACGTCATTGCCGTTACTCTTCGAGATCTTCATTAACGAAAATGGGTGTTCCTTTTTCGTATAATTAAGTTTGAAATGTGCATAACTAAATAACTACCTTGTGACTGCGCGCAGACGTTAAAGCTTCCACCCACACTTTTAATTCCCCGACGGTCGAATTTGCAATTGCAGTGTTGGCAAAAAACTGTTTTATTTTGTACAAAACATTGTTTTTCAATTATATTTCAACACCTATCGCGTTATTACAAAAAAGTTAAATGACATAACTGGGGCTTATCACGTGTTTAACTTTTTTGTAATACTTAACAACGTTTGTTTTTATGCGAACCTAACCGCCAGTTGTTATAACAAGTAAACTGCATTTTTAAATTTCTGTAAATTAAAGTGCTTTAAGACAATGTAATGACAATTATATTTAAAACTAGCTGTGCCCGCGACTTCGTCCGCGTCTAATTTAATTTAACAAAAATTTCAGGATTATTCATCCCTTATTTTATCCCCTTGGGGGTAGAATGAATAAAGTCCAGTGGTTTGGTCTGTGCGTTGATAGATCACTATGTCAGTCAGTCAGTCACCTTTGAGTTATATATATTTAGATATTACATCATTATAATTAGGGATATATCAAGGAAGTTATAGTATAATAGGTTCATGGGATATATTGCCTTCTATGACAGGTGTTTTTTTTTAATTGCAATTGATTTATTTTACGTGAAGTTGTGTATATTAGTACCAAGATCATTACCCAGTGAAATACCTACTTTAAATAAATTAGAACGTCTATTTCAAATTCCATTGTTTCAAGAGTCCGCTGGACCAGAATGTGTGCGCAACCAGCACGAGTGTGGTGCTCCACAAACAATAGATAAGTGCGGCGGGGGGGGCTGCGGGGCGAGGGTAGCAGGGGGAGGGAGGGTTCATTCACCAGCCCGTGACGCCCCCGTACCCTTCTCATTGCGACAAACCTGTTATTTCAAATTTAAATCTTTTCAGTCTAGAAATTGAATCTATATTGGATTGCATTGAACGTGTTTTTTTATTATGAAGAATATTCAACATTTTGTAGGATATTTTGTATGAGTTTTTAGGGTGCTGTATACTTAATATTGCGTATTTATTATGTACTTTTCTTTATTATCCAGACACAATATTAGGAGATATAAACTTAATCA
The DNA here is from genome assembly GCA_918843915.1 of Notodonta ziczac. Classification (NCBI taxonomy): domain Eukaryota; kingdom Metazoa; phylum Arthropoda; class Insecta; order Lepidoptera; family Notodontidae; genus Notodonta; species Notodonta ziczac. The sequence continues at coordinate 2,767,331 of OU974053.1, forward strand.
ATAAGTGGTTGCGAGTTCGATTCCCGTTGGAGAAAATATCGGCAATGGTGCTTTTGTATTCTGCCCTGGTCCGCGTAATTTTTCATACGGTACCTTAACTCCAAGTGTTAGTTTAGGACCAAACAGTGTATGAGTCTGGCGAGATATTTCAAAATCAAAGATATTTTCATTGATGTAGGTCAACAAACCACGTATAGAGAGACTTCTTAGATATGTTTCACGAAAATCGGTTAAGCCGTTTTAAATATAGTTATAAAATCGGGGGTGTTTTAAATTTTCAATTTAGAGTTATTTACGTACCATTGAGATAGGAACAATGGATGACCATGCCTCCGTCACGTTCATGACTGCAAATAGGAGCTACGGAACCAGATGGCCTCGCTGTTAAGTATATTTAGTTACGCACTTATGTTTCAAACACTGATAATGTTATCTGTGCAACAAACGACAATGAGATGTTTATAATTTATAAATCTGTGTTGTGTATTGTCGCGGTTATCCACAATAGGGATGCAGGGTATCGCCCATCGTTGTGCAAACGATTTCATTAATAGATACAGGTTGAAACAGAAAGGGTATACTTTTTTTCGAAACTTAACTTTGTAATTCTAAAACCATCAGCTTTGGAGGAAACTTGAAAAATAAAAGGTTTTATAGGGACACAGCTGTTGACAGATTTCACAAGTCTACAAAGCCTTTAGTACTGCAACTGCCCCACAAAGCCGATAGTTTTAGATTTACAACCAGCTGTGCCCGCGACTTCGTCCGCGTGGAATTTAATTGACAAAGTTTCATACAAACTTTCATCCCCTATTTTATCCCCTTGGGGGTAGAATTAATAAAAATCCTTTCTTAGCGGATGCCTACGTCATAACATCTACCTGCATGCCAAATTTCAGCCCGATCGGTCCAGTGGTTTGGGCTGTGCGTTAATAGATCACTATGTCAGTCAGTCAGTCACCTTTGAGTTATATATATTTAGAAATAAAGGTGCCAAAAAATAGTATACCTTTTCTGTTTCACCTAGTACTCGTATATTAGCTTGGTAATACTGAAATAATAAATTACCACCGACCTTCTGTGTCAGGATGGTACTATCCGGTCGATCCAGCTCGTATATGAGCTGTAGTCAATTAGCGACACTACCTCAAATAAAAATAAATAAATAAATATCGCCAGAGTGACACACCAACTGTATGGTCCCGAACTAAGCAACGCTTGTACTATGGGTACCGCACAATGGCCTGGTGGCGATCCCCGTGACAAATTACGAAGAGGCCGTTTCCAAAATTAGCCCCGGCGGGAATCGAACCCGCAACCACCATGTGCGAGCGGCCTACGCTCGAACCACTGCGCCAAGTCACAACTAAGTTAGTTATTTTGACTCCGTGACATCGTAATTTATACAGCTAAGGTTTTGTTAATGAAATCTTTAGGGTACATAAACTCGATGCAGCCTGACGACTTGTTTTATTTTTAGACTGAACTAGTCCCGCCACACACTCCCACCACTGTAACTCCTGTAACCAGGATCGACAATGGTGACCAATAATGACGTCGAGGTTTGACCCTCGACGACTCCCGGGGAAAAGTTTAATTGTCTTGGAACCCGCACGAATTCAATCGAAAGAAATAATATGAGGAGTTGGAAGAAAATATTTCCACTTCCCTCCGGTGCAAAGCGGGAGACAAAATATATGTAGCTGGTATGGGCTAATTGCCATAGAAACAAGACTGTTACAGCTGATTGAAGACCAGTTGTAAGGCACCACGGATCGTAATATGACTAATTGGACCTTAACTCGTGAGCTGATTATACTTGACTAGCTGAGCCCGCGACTTCGTCCGCGTGGAATTTTGATCCTTTCTTTGGGGATGTCTACGTCATAGTAGCTTTATGCATGCAAAGTCTCAGGCCGATCGGTTTAAAATTGACAAAGTGTCATACAAACTTTCATCCCCTATTTTATCCCCTTGGGGGTAGAATTAATCAAAATCCTTTCTTAGCGGGTGCCTACGTCATAACATCTACCTGCATGCCAAATTTCAGTCCGATCCGTCCAGTGGTTTGGGCTGTGCGTTGATAGATCACTATGTCAGTCAGTCAGTCAGTCAGTCAGTCACCTTTGAGTTATATATATATAGATTCCAATAATAGGTATGGTATTTTTAGACTGCAGTGTAAACTATCGTTCCACGCAGTTGATGTCGGCCCCTCACCCCGTGCCTCACCGCCCCTGTGCAGCACAATACTGGGAAACAAAAACGAGGTCTCTTGTTTTTGAACACAACACGAACTATTAAAGTTTTTTCTTTGTCTCGACGACAAACTGGGCTGTGAGCAATTTCTGGTGTATTTTTTGGAGTTATTCAGTCATGTTGCGGCATTTTCGCTCCCGATTCGATGGAAAATTCAATACTAGACTTAGTGTGACTGTCCACTTGGCTGTGTTATGAAGCGGGCTCCGCTTCGAACAATAAGATCGCTTTGTTTCCTGTTAACTTGAGCTAAGCCTGGTAAAGCTGAGGAAATGACGCGGTCCTATTAGTTGAAGCCGGGCCCGCTTCATAACACAGCCAGGTGGACGGTCACCCTTATGGCCAGGTTTGCACAAAAACATGTGTTAAAAAACAGATTAGTTTAGTGTGTAGCTTACAACACAACTGCAACTAAGCAAGTACTTAACTGCCAAAATGAATTTGTCCTGGCTGCTATCGACTATAACTGAAAATACGCCGTTATGTACCTATTCTATTCATCCTACTAATATTATAAATGCGAAAGTTTGTGAGTGTGGGTGTATGTTTGTTACTCTTTCAAGCAAAAACTACTGAACGGACTTGGATTAAATTTGGAACACAGATAGTTTCTAACCTGGGCTAACACAATACTTTTCTTAAGTCTACGCGGACGTAGTCGCGGCAGCAACTAGTACTTATATACATGCGAAAGTAACTCTATCTGTGTGTTTGTTACGTTTTCACGCCTAAATCGCTGAACCAATTTCGATTAATTTTTGTATAGAGATAGATTGAACCTTGGCAAAGGACATAGGCTACCTATTGTCGCGAAAATAAAACTTGGATGGGTAAAATATAGGGGATGGAAGTTTGTATTTAAACACCGTTCCTAGATCCACGCGGACGAAACAGCGGTCAAAAGCCACTAACTGTGCAAATAAATACTCTTATCGTACACACACACGAAAGCTGAAACGAATGACTGTTGAGTAGGATGACAGAGAATTTATTCGTCCTAAACCCACGCAGGGAAACCTAGCGGGAACTTTATCGTTCGAAATGGAAAGCTAACTAAGCCGTATTATTCGGTAAGTCATCATTTATAAGTTATTCTGCGACCGTAAATAGCCGTTCATTTGTTATTCAGATTGCCCGCTAGACCCTCAGAAGGCGAGGAAGCAACCCTTTTGGGATTAAGCGATACAAGTGAACTTTATTATTGTATGGAAGGTATTTTTAAAGGGCCCCATTGCTGTTAAATTTTCAATATGTAAAGCTGAGGCCTGTGTGTCATATTTTTCTTATGTACTTCGTGAATTGTTTATTTAAATAATATTTACAGTATTACAACTACTTCGTGAATTTATCTTTTAATTTATCTTTATAAGTATTTATGGTGCAGTGATAGCCGATTGGTTAAGCACGCGTCTTGCGGGCACCAGGTCCTGGGTTCAAACCCCGGCTCGTACCTCTGGGTTTTTCAAAATCTATGTGCGAATCATAATTTCTATATGATTATCACATGCTTACGGTGAAGGAGAACATCGTAAGGAAACCTGCATGTCTTGAAAAATCTAACCAATTTTCGGAAGACATGTGAAATCCGCCAGCCCGCACTGGGCCAGCGTGGTGGATTACGGCCTGAATCTCTCTCGTAGTGAGGGGAGGCCCGTGCCCAGGAGTGGGACGTTGAAAGGGCTAAACTATTATATTTATATCTATATAAGTACCTGTATGAAATGTGAATAGATTCGACATCAGTTGATTTTTGTATTTGACCGAAACGCCTGGCACACGGGTTATGAAAATATTTGTCAATATAGACTTGTATAACTTAAGGACAAAGGCGCCACATATCGCTTAGCGATCCGCTCCTCATTCAATTCTATGAGACGAAGCTTATAAATATTGTAATTTCATACTGCTACGACTGCAGTAGAGTTAAAAAACAACATAGAAATAAGGCTGTGCGAAACTACCCACCTAAAGTCTACTTTAACGTTAACCTTTTGTAGGACGAATAACTTTTCAAAACGCCAGGTTTTTCAGCAGTGCCCACCGCAGGTTGACGCGAGGCAAACACAAAGTTCCGCTTACCATCGTCAGGGGTCGCCACGTTTGCGAGGGCACGTTTGTTCAGCGAATTATTAACCGCTATTTACAATTTAGGATGCCTAAACGGCTTACGGTTTATATTTGAACTGTTACAAAGGGCTAAGTATTATTTCGGCTTTAGGTTTCAGCTATTTTTAATCCGTCTGTCATGTGGTTTTAGTTCAGGAGCTTATTAAACCCCATTTCGTTTTGCGGGTAGCAAAAAGGTTTCGTTTGGCAAAAGGGTTATATAACATTTTATACAAAAAAATATTTCCTCATTGTAAGTGTGGTTCATACATAACTCATTACAGAATCTCGCTGAGCGCCACGGGACGCCAACCCCCATCCGTTTCACCCCATACTGACTTTTCACCCCGCCCCTACGCTCATATGAAACTCTCGTAAATCTTTAATATTTACGACCCATGTAATTTTAATAAGGAAACAACGTAAGTTGGATGATAATTAATTATTATTTTTTTACTTCTTAGGCACTTCAGTGTAAATTAAAGTAGACCTAATTTCGGCCTAATTAAAGTCGTAAATTGAAATAATTGCTTTTAAGAGACCATGAATTTAGCGGCCAGTACAATCAAGCGCCAGTAAATATGTTGAACTAGTAGAAGTATTCAAACAACTCTCGAGTCGTTTTGATCGGAATACTGTTTCACAGCGAAATATTCTCATGCCGCACCCGCGCTCCCTATCTGTCAATAATATATAAACCCTATTCCACGGAAAACAAGATCCATTTTTTGGGTTATTCGATCTGAAGTGCGGTCTCCTCTGCGGCAAGCGGGATAACGTATTTATGGAATATATTTATGGGGAAACATGACATTCTGCTCGAGAAACCAATAGGCATTAATTAATGAAAGTTACCATCCAGTAATGGACTCAATTGATGGATGGTCCGATGGGAATTCTAATTCGGAATTGATTTCGGTTCAGTTGTAAGTTGTAATAGAGCTCGAGGCCAAACGTCTACTGAGTACCCATGTTTTATGATGTATGTAATAATTGACGTCTCCCGCTTTGCAAAGGAGGGAAGTGGATTATCTTCTTCCAACACTTTATATTCTGTCCATTGATGAAATTCATATGGATTGCAAGATAGTTTAGAAGTTCCCGTTAACTCGTTGATTTTGAAACCTCGGAGTCTTTGTTGGACGGCACTGTCGTTTCTGGCTTATAGGAGTAACAGCAGAACGCGAGTATGTGGCGGGCATACTCCCAAAAAAGAATAAAAAGATAGTCCGTGTGCATTGAAATAAATCCATGTAACATTTAGTTAATAAAACGTATAACTTACGTTTATCTCATAACTACTTCAGCAAATGCGGTTCTTATATTATTTCGTGTTCTACACTCGAAAAAAACAAAGAAAAACCAAGTAAATCAAACAAGCACTATGATAGATACTATAAAAATAAATGAAATTTCCTTCAAAAGGAAGTGTTTCCTCAAGCGGATGTGGTCAGGAAGCGGAAGTTGTATTGGGTCCGTGCGCGAACAGAATACATAATAACAACACCTACCTGAGCCCACGTGTATCCAACGAATTACTATTATAGGTTGCCCCCAAAGTTAGCTGACAAGTTTTGCAAGTGAATTGAGTTCAGTTACCTACCATATAGGATTAAATTGTGATGCTCTACCAATAGAATAGAATAGAATAACTCTTTATTGCACACTAAAGCTCGGAATATATCAAATAACATAAAAAAACAATAGTGTACATTGGGCGGTCTTATCACAGATTGCCATCTCTTCCAGACAACCTTTGGATGGACAGAATTATGTCATGTTGTCGAGGTACCTAATAGTCCCTGAATGTGTTCAAAATAGAGAGGTTAATTGTGAATGAGTGAATAATGGGCGTACCGAGGGGCGAGGGGCTCCCCCTTACCCTTGTAGGGGTTTACAGGCCTACATGTTTCATAAGTGTCATTCAGAACTCATAATTACACCATAATTGTAACCTTGTCCATAATTGTAATTACATACAGGAAATTCCTGAACTTCCCTCGCTAAGGCTTAAAGCTAGCTACCCCCATGAAGGTGTCGTCTCATTTATCGTATTTCAACATACCAGCATAAAGTTAACAAAAGAAAAATATGAACAAGTGCCATGCACTTATTCCTTTAAACCTGGATCTACACAGCGATACCGCTAAGTTTCGACCATTAAATGGCCGCCCGAGGGGAAGCTAAATATTTGAACAATATCGTCAGTATATGTCCTATTTTAAAGAAATAACACCTACGAAACTTTATAACCGGAATATAAGTAAAAAATGCCCACACACTGGGAACAGACCAGCATCGTATGGCCCAGCGCACACCGCTGGAGGCGCGGCGGACAGCAATAGAACAAGACAACAATTTAATATAAACCTTAACTCCCTTGACATACGGGCAATTTAAGAATAAATTCGCACGTAGTGCTCGGAGCGTGGGCGCTATATCGCGCCCTTAGGGCTCGATAAATCAGAAACGCCGGGTGTGCGCATAACTGCATCTGAAATCACAGTGGCATAACAGTCCCGCCCGGGTCCACGAACATCCATATCGATTATAAGTGGAATACTAAATTTTCTTTAGAGGACAATATACATATAAGTCTCCTAATTGAAAACCATTGTTCAAGAGACAATTATCATCGTCATGAATTTTCATCACTAGTCTGTTTATTTAATTGCAGACTAGAGCCCCAGATTAGTTATGAAAATGCGGTCTGCTGCAGCAGAATGTAACAACGGCTTAGTAAGAATAGGATTCATTTTCAGATAGGTTGGAGAAGGCCAACTGTCTTGGAACTTGGAAGCAATGCACCAGAATATTGGCTTGTCGATTTAAGTTAGTTCACACCGAAATATCTCTTCTGTTATCAGTAATTTGACATTAAAAAAAGAAGACAACAATTATGGTGTAACTACACAACCGCTAATCACGTTTATTAATAAGGGGGTTAATGCATTAGAGGGCAAAATGGTCATATACTTCCACAATTATTTTACACTTGCTTCTGCCCGCGACTTCGACCTTATATTCTCCAAGGTCCGTATCAAAATTAATTGAAATTGTTTCAACGGTTTAGGCGTGAAAACTTAATAAACAGACGGAGAGAGTTACTTACGCATTTATAATATTAGTACCGATAACGTTGTAAAATTTGTCAATTTGCTCTGTTTAACAAAATGAGATGAACTCAAATGCGACTAGAGTGCGGAGGGGTAAGTTCCGCGGTTAGTTCTAAACTTGGATGCGCCGGATCTGCAGCAGTTGGAGTTTCACGACTGTTCATTATTCACAGGACTATTTGAATGTGAAACCGACGTCAGTGAACGCTTGGATTTAGTAGGACTTGAAATGTTCTGGGGGATTACTATGTCACGATACACCGCAGTTATTACTACAGAACTGTTGTTTTATCCTTTTCAAATCTTAGTCTAATAAATAACTAATATTTACTTATTTAGTGACAGTGGTGTTGCCTGCTCACATTCTGTTGCTGTTCATGAGAATGTACTTAACTTCATAATCTGCTCTTCTTAACGGTTATGTTACCTCACTGAATACGAAACAAACTTCTTCATCAGCATGTTTGTCGGAATATGTAAAACTTGGTGGCTCAACGACGCGACGATATAGGTAGATACTTTTGTTGTTCAACTTCCGAAGTTTGCTAAACTGATGAAATGAAATCTCATGTTGAACATAATCTTTGACAAGTAAATGTTGAGAAACCTTGACAATATATTATTAGACAATCCTTCAAACTTACATATTCACGATATATGATTTTACTAGTTTCTGCCCGCGACTTCGTCCGCGTAGACTTAAGTAAAGTATTCTATGTGTTAATCCAGGTTATAAACTATATGTGATCAAAATTTAATCCAAATTCGTTCAGTAGTTTTTGCGTGAAACAGTAACAAACATACATCCACACACAAACTTTCGCATTTATAATATTAGTAGGATTTCTTATTTTAAACTTAAGTAAAGGTAAACATTTTACAATCTAGTTTAACTTAATGAATTGTGTTTCAAACTAATATCCGAAAACAACTTGATCTATAAAGACATTCTGAACATAACCATCAGTTCCCAACATCTCCATATGACATCCATTACTCCCCCACAGCCTATATTCGCTTGAAGATAGTTTCCAACTATGTAATGTCCTCAAACAACGCGTCAGCGGCAACTATTTGAACCCTCATTATTAAACTTACCTCGTTTTCTAACTACGCTAGTACCATACGGATATTATATTACTATGTATTATAAACCAGCCTGAGCAGATGACTTAAACACCATGAGCAATGCTCGTAATGAGCATTCGCCTATGATCATTTGAGCTTTGACTGACTTACACCCGCATAGTATGCAAGTCATTACGTTTTCTTCCTAATCTTTATATATTATATTATTCTGTACGTGTGTTTGTCTCTGAACTCCTCCTAAATGGCTGGACCGATTTTGATGATTGTTGTGTGTAATTGAGTGGGCCTTCTTGATGATTTAGATTCAAAATTGGGCCCGATAGGTAGCGCTGCAATCGGGTTCTAGGTATGGCAGGAGATTATTACTTGGCTAAGAAATTATTGTGATAGTTTTATTTTTGACATTACTTATCTGAACTATGGAATAAAATTAGTGACATAAGTCATTACTTAGGAATAAGTCATCACTTTTTTACAGTTACGGGAGTAGGTATACACCAGAAATGAGCTTAGAAAATTAACCCGCAAGAAAAAAGTTTTTTGAGGAATAAGTACTCCAACCCGCACTTGCCTTAAAATAAATAAAAGTTTGCTAACAAATAATTGACTCATTAAAAATACCAAGTAAATGTTCGCGAGGGCTCTACAGAAACCTACTCTAATCTGAAATGCATAAAGATTCGAAATCCAATATATTTTGTTAAGAATAGAATAGAATAACTCTTTATTGTTCCAACATTAGAGTTTGAATTTGATTAAGGTGAAGGCGCCTGTGTAGCCCGCGAAATTCAAAATTTTCGAGTATTTTTTATAGTTTATCCAAAATCTGAAAACATTTAAGACAACATTTTGTGATTTGCGACAAACACAGTATGCAGTGCGTTTATTTATACATTTATTTTACTCTAAATATTATCACGGTGGATATGATACTAGTTAATCACTAAATATACAAAAATTGCCAGATTATCTGGATAGCTGTCCTTCTTCAAATGCTTTAGAGTAAGTTGGATATATTAATAAATGCACTGCACACGGTCTTTGTCGCGAATTACAAAATGTGCCTTTTATTATTGACAGATTTTGAAAAAAAACTAAAAAACCTCAAAAAATTTGAACTTCGCGGGCTAGGTTTGCGCTTTAGCCTTAAGCTGCTGTAACTGTTATCAAAACCCGTTATAGTAATAAGAGTTAGATTGACATCAATATGAATTAACGGCCGTAGATTAGAGCAGACATCAATCGCAACGGGGAAAAGTCATCAAAATAACTTAGCGATGTAAGTGAGTGCTAAGTAGTGATGGACCTGTCCATCCACGGTAATGGCGGCCCCGATGACGTAACGTCCGGGGCGCGAGATTAAATTAACGGAAGCTGTGCCATTTATCAGCTGTCTGTCGTGAAATAGTTTTGTATGCTTTGTTCTAGGTGTTATATTCACGCCATGGTGGCGAATTCCAGGTCGAGTCACCACCAAAATGTATACAGCTCAATAAAATGGCGTCTCTGTGTGATTTGGTCAACGAACGTGCTACATTTTTTCCAAAAATTTGGCGGATTTTGATCGTATCCTGCAACCGAACATGGTCAAATGCAAGGTCAAATTTTTGTCTTTACCATCACGATTAACCTGGCACCGATCCGTTCCTTGCGTTTTATTTGTATCAGTATCCCAAATACATCCGTTATCAGACCTAACGACTTAGGTAATGTTTAAGGCATTGCTCCTCACCATGTGTATGTAAAAGCTATTTGGATTCTAACTATAGTTAATAGCTCGTAAAGATCAGACTGAATTATTCAAGACCTCGCAGCTAACATTTTGCAAAATACGCTAGACTTTATTTTACGTCCAGGTCCTAAAAATGCTCGTAAAACAGACATTTTACTTTCCAAAGATGCCAATGGATTCTAATTTAGGTGGATTGTATTCGATCTTTCCTTGTCTTGTACTATAAACTTAATGGAACAAAGAAGGTCGAATGCTTGTCATTTGGTTTGATTCAGAAATAAACTTTTATTATAAGAGCACGTTTCACAATACCCAAATCGAGTTTATACTCCAATTAAATTTGACGTTTAGGGTGACCGTCCACTAGGCTGTGCTATGAAGCGGCTCCGCCTTCAGCAATAGGATCTCTTTATTTCCTCAGCTTCACTCCGCTTAGCTCAAGTTGACAGGAAATTAATCAATCCTATTGATCATAACACAACCAAGTGGTCGGGCACCCTTAGACAGTTATTTGACAGAATATTTAATCTGGATCAAATTATGACCAGAATTGTGTTATTTGACATGTAGATAATATGGAAGAGGTGTTGAAGATGAGAATTACTTTTCCACGCTGCTGCTGAGTTTATAATTCATTTTTAAAGATAAAATGCTGAAGGAAAAGGTTAAAAGAAAAAGGCTTAAATAAGTGTCGGTGAAATGTTCAAGAAACTTGAATAATGGGCGAGATAGCGCTCCCGGAGCGGTAATTAAACAAATTTTAAACACAATTAAAACGAACTGCAGTAGTTAAATGTTTCTTTGACAACAACAAATTGTTTATTCGGTTTATTATCTATTAATATTATTATATGAAGGCAGCAGTCTTATCATGGTTTTCTGCCCTGAGAATAACTCTAAATTGAAAATTTAAAAACCCCCGATGCGACGACCTTTTCATCAAATGTATATATTCAACCAAGAGAATACAATACTACATATTCAACAGAAAATCTGTGTAAAAGTATGAGACATTATTTTGTTATGACATTATAATAATTGACATTAGAATAGACAACGAATCTAAATATTGATGCCGCGGAGGTTTAATTCCTAGTAAAATATTATCAATTATGATTCAATTTCATGTAATAACTCTGGTTGAGGTGGACGGGAGCAGCCCAGGGGAAGAATTTTCAATAACGCTAAAATTATTTTAAATTAGATTTGTTTTTTAATCTTTTTTCTCAATGGCGGAGCAGCGCCCACTAGAATTATTATAAGGTAATATTCCATGACCATTAACAAAACAAACAAAATTTAACGCATGCACGTATCTTATGACATCATTTGACACGTGACTTATGGAACGACTTTAGTTCATACACAAATCTCATATAAAAATTGATAAAATATACATATTTTCAAGAATCAGGGAAACTGTTCAAATTTATAATATTGTAAAAAGCCAGTTCAGACTATTACGATCATTTAAAAATATAATAAATCTAAATCCAATAATCTCAAATTTCGATTGGATTCGAGCCGTGGAAGTTGGTTTTGGCCGTAAATGTGATGTTTAACCTACAAAAGAGCTGATGATCTTCAAACGGCTGAACCGATTTTCATGAAACATAGCTAAGAACACTCTCGATCAGAATACCTATCTAGCAAAAGAAACACAATTGAAATCGGTTCATCAGCTTGGGCGCTACGTTGCCACAGACAGACACACAGTTACACAGATACACAGACACACAGATACACAGATACACAGACACACAGATACACATGTTAAACTTATAACACCCCTCTTTTTTCGTCGGGGGTTCATAAAAACAACCAAATAAGTATTTACTAGCAATAAAAATTCTATGCCCTAAGAGGTGGATTTTCCCGAAAACCTTTTGTGGACACTTACGGATTAATAAGAACCATCATTGTTTTGACCCCAGCAGTGTAGGCTGTGTTGATAAATTAGACAGTCACGTTATTCACTTTATAAATAATAATAATTTAGCCCTTTTGACGTCTCACTCCTGGGCACAGGCCACCCCTTCCTACGAGGGGGATCCACCATATTGGCTCAGTGCCGGTTGGTGGATTACACATGTCTTTCGTAAATTGATTTGATTTTCTAAGACATGCAGGTTACCTCACGATGTTTTCCTTAACCGTACTTTATATACAGTAGATAAATAATCTTCTACATTATAATAAATAAACCATGTGCACAACATAAACTTCCACATTACTTGTCATGCTCAAAGAGCGAGCTATCCAAAACTTGTTCTGCGAAATATTTTCAATAACAATTCAATTCAGAGTTCTGTAAAGTCATATAATACGCGGTAGGCACTCGTAATGAAACCAGCCCTTTGAAGTGGCGAATACGAGCGAGTACTTGACGCGAGCACTCGCGCGAGTCACATATAAAAAGCTTTCAATATTGTCACTGCCGCTCGAGTGGAGCTCACAATTGAGTTTCATTTGTTTTCATATGTTTATCACGTTTCGTTGTTCATAATGAAGAGATTTGTTGGAAACGTTTTCTTAATCTTGGAAAGTTTTTGTTCTACTGGAAGTTGGTAATGTATGGTCAATTCCACTTTGAGCATTTCAGCCTTTGATAAACCTTCCTTTATCAAAGATTTCAGCTAGTAATATTTTATGAAAGAATTTATGTAATTCCAGAACTATTCATTTAATGAAATACGCAAACTGAGCCATAATCTTTTTTATTGTTTTTACAAGCCGCAAAGTGGTCACAGATAATATATAGGTTATTAAACGTCAATCATAGTTCACATAATTGAAGGCAGATGGCGTATCAAGTTCAGTGTTGCAATTAGTTAGCTAGGGACAGTTGAGGTTTTGTCTTTACGAACCATTGACGTAAGAAATATGTTCAGCCCAAAGAATTAGTAATAATAAGACTATTATTACAAATACTTTGGTTCAGCCACTAGATTTTCCCGGGACGCAGTTTACCTCTGCCCTCCATTTCGCCTTAAACAATTTATATAAGACATTAATTTTTCACGAAGAATGTGTTACCTATAGCGGGTTTCAAACGTGTAGGATCATGGGCATACCAGATTTTAGCTTGAGGGGAGAATCAGAGGTTAGCCTCTTAAATAATCCGGCCTGAACCACCCGAAATGTTGGATTCTATCCGATTCCCTAACAATTTTAGGGATCAGTATCATCAATGTTTTAACCCTAAAACATCTCATTGAAATCCTATCTACATTGCCTTAATATTCATAATAATCAATTGCACTAATTAAGCCTGTGGTTTCATTTCAAAAGCCTATCCGTCCATGGGGAAATTAAACCGACACAAAGGTACAATGTAAACAGAAAATCATCAGTATCAATGGAGGCATCAAATTAGACTTATCGATTGGCTCAATCAATCAATGGAAAGGGGTGAATAGGTATACGTAATAAACATCATTATCATCATTTCAGAAGATCGCCGTACAGTAGCTTTTATAGGGGCATTTCGTACGCTGAGTAGGAGATCCGGAAGGACAGACCGTAAATCATTTTTACATATATTATCCTACTAATATTATAAATGCGAGAGTTTGTGAGTGTGGATGTTTGTTACTTTTTCAGGCAAAAACTACTGAACGGATTTGGATGAAATTTGGAACACAGATAGTTTATAACCTGGATTAACACAAAGGATACTTTTTATCCCGATAATCCCGAAATTTTTGTTAAGTTAAATACTACGCGGACGATATCGCGGGCACAGCTAGTATATACTATTATGGCAATTTCTGAAATTTGGTACTATAATGGACGGGGACGTTGTAATAATTAAAAATTATAAATATTTGGTAACTTCGTTTTTATTATCTATATATATAAAACTCAAAGGTGACTGACTGATCTATCAACGCACAGCCCAAACCACAGGACGGATCGGGCTGAAATTTGGCATGCAGGTAGATGTTATGACGTAGGCATCCGCTAAGAAAGGATTTCGATTAATTCTACCCCCAAGGGGATAAAATAGGGGATGAAACTTTGTATGAAACTTTGTCAATTAAATTACACGCGGACAAAGTCGCGGGCACAGCTAGTAATCTTATAAATAAAACGTGTTTACAGAATCGTCTCCCGACCGTCAATGTTCGCGCACCGCAATTCTTATTCTTAAAACATTTCTTTTAAATTTGATTTGTTATTTTATAAGCGGCCAGGAACTCGGTTGTGGTCAGTGCGCCGACATGGACCTTACAGTACTAGCCGGGGAAAGAAGCTAGTCTAAAGAAAATTAAGGTTTATCTAACAGGAGTAAGCCGTTATTATCTCGCAAGGATGCGCTCTTTTTCTCCAGTAAAACGTTTTAATTAAATTCCTATCTTTATGGGGCCGCGCCGTTGGAGACCATATAACATTGTATAGATCTGTCAAACTCTTCGAAAATGTACTTTAATCCGTTATCCTAGAGTGTTGTCAGTAAAAGTATTTTGGGACTTTTCTTTAGCTTTTTTATACGTCCAAACGTATTTGCGGATTCCTCGACTTGTTTTCTTAAAAGAATGATTGATGGATACTTATTATGTTTTAATGAAACATTGTTTTGGTTAGGGACGGGTATTGCCTTCATCCGTCCTTCTCGGTCATAGACATTCTTGCGGTATTTTTGTTGCTTTTCTTTTTAAGTAATTGGTGACATAAAAGAAAAAAGAAACTGTCAATGTCAATTAATTTATAAGTCTAACAATACAATTTGTTTGTTTCAGGTACAATTTAATTTAACTGAGCGGTTTCTTACTTCAATGAAAGTATGTATACTATATTGTACTAGATTAATATCTAGGTATAAGTATGATGTGTGTCTTTGAATCTAACATAAATTGTTCTCAAACCGATTCGGATAAAAATCTGAAAAAGGGATAAGTTTTTAAAGAGTTTTTTAACAAGATATGTACACAGTAAAAACTTACCGTGATGTACAATTTCTTTTCATTATTATTAATTATTATTTTATTTGCAAGCAAGCGTATGATCCACCTAATGTTAAGTAGTTGTCGCAACCTATGCAGGTTGAAACAGGATGAGGGTTTTTTTTTTTCAAAACTTAACTTTTTAATTCTAAAACCATTAGCTTTGGAGGAAACTTGAAAAACAAAAGGTGTTATAGGAATACAGCTGGTAACAGATTTCACAAGTCTACAAAACCTGTCTCACAAAGCCGATAGTTTTAGATTTACAAAGTAAAGTTGCGAAGAAAATAGTATACCTTTTGTGTTTCACCTACTAGACGTTTCCAAAGCCAAAGGCATTAATAATAATAATTTTAGCCATTTTTGACGTCCCACTCCTGGGCACGGGCCTCCCCTCAACACGAGGGGGATTCAGGCCATAATCCACCACGCTGGCCCAGTGCGGGTTGGCGGATTTCACATATCTTTCGAAAATTAGTTAAATCTTCTAAGACATGCAGGTTTCATCACGATGTTTTCCTTCACCGTAATCGCGTGATACTCTGCAGCGGCGCCACCATGATAAAAAGTGACAAATCATAGTGGGAAAAAATGTACGATTAACGTATATAATGTACGCATATCGTATTTTAATGTACCTTTCCCAGGTACCGAGATAATTGACATTTTTAGTGGCGCCGCTGGGGAGTATGCTCTCCAGCGGCGCCACCTGGTTCTCATACTGATGAATGATATTGGCTGCTAAATTTTATTGGAAATAAATGTACCTATGCAGTCTACTATGTACATGTCAAAAAACATCAATATTATACAGTAGTTTAATTTATTTTGATCATTTATATTACCCTAAAAACGCCCGAACAGCTTAGGTTCACATACCTAGCACCGACAAAGCTAATGGTATTAGCAACTTTATTCTATTGGAAATAAATGTTTGGACGCTAAATAAGAAGTACATGTTAAAAGATATAATTATTAGACGGTAGTTTATTTTTTTCATTTAGTTAAAGTTGTCCTAAAAATGGCCGTTTATAGTTGATATTCACATGCCTGGTACTTACAAAGTATTATGGTTTAGCAACTATATTCTATTGAATATATATATACGAATCCTGTATGTTATTTATAAGTTACAAATTATCATTATAAGACGATTGTTTAATTTATTTCAATTAATTAATTTTACCTTAAAACTCCCGTATACGGGTGAGGTTCACATACCTAGCACCGACAAAGCTAATCGTATTAGTAACTATATTCTATTGGAAATCAATGTTTGAACGCTATATGAGAAGTACATGTTAAAACATATAATTATAAGACAGCAGTTTATTTTATTTTATTAAATTTAAAGCTACTTTGAAAACGCCCGTTTATAGCTGAGGTGCACCGCGCCGCCGTTCGTCCTGTGACTATGGCGAAGATTTTAAAAAAATATAATGAAATTTATTATTAAAAATTAAAAGACAGCTTTTACATTATGACGATGTGAACAACGCACTCGCTAAAGTTGTAGATTGGTTCAATGTAAATAATCTTCTACTTAATGAGAATAAAACGAAATGTATAAAGTTCTCAACGCCAAATGTGAGACAAGTAGGAACCAATATACGACTAAATGGAGCAGAATTGGACCTTGTGGAGGAAACTGTCTTTCTAGGGATCTCTATAGATGCAAAATTGCAATGGGGTCCTCATATCAAAAAATTGTCGGGTAAACTCAGCAGTGCGGCATATGCTGTTAAAAAAATCAGCACTTAACCGACGTTGAAACAGCTAGAATTGTTTATTTTAGTTATTTCCATAGCGTTATGTCATATGGCATACTGCTCTGGGGATGCTTTGCTGACTTAAACTCCATTTTTGTTCTGCAGAAAAGAGCTATACGAGCTATTTACAATCTAGCTCCAAGAATCTCCCTCAGAGAAAAATTTAAAGAAATAAATATTCTAACTGTTGTGTCACAATTTATCTATGAAAATCTCATGTACGTTAAAAAAAATGCAAATAATTTTGAGAAAAGGAGCGACGCTCATTCTATTAATACAAGGAATAAGCACAAGCTATCCGTACATGTAACTCGTCTCCACAGAATAAGTCATTCTTTTATGGGACAATGTATACGTTTTTACAATAAACTTCCCAATGAAATCCGAGATTTACCTATCAATAAGTTTAAAACCCTAATTAAAACTAAACTCAGTGCAAAGGGTTATTACAAAATCTCGGATTATTTGGATGATAAATCAGCTTGGGAGTAAGCAGCTCAAATCTCGACAGTCAATAATAATGTCAAAGCGTAGCGTGTATTGCCCTACTAGTCCGAATTATTTGTGTAATTCTTGTTAACATCAAAAGGCAACATACTGGAGCTATAATAATATTTATGTTAATATCTACTACCCTTTGTAATTATTGAATATAAGCAACTGGCGATTAAAAAAAAAATATGACATGTAAAAAGACAAGCCCGCTGAGTTTCTTGCCGGATCTTCTCAGTCGAGGTCACGTTCCGATCCGGTTGTAGATATAAGAAAAAAAATATATGTAAAATTGACAATTTGTAAGTGCCCCCGTAGGCCTAAAAAAATAAACGATTTGAATTGAATAATGATAATTTGTAACTTATAAATAACATACAGGATTCGTATATATATATTCAATAGAATATAGTTGCTAAACCATAATACTTTGTTCGTACCAGGCATGTGAACCTCAGCTGTATACGACCATTTTTAGGGGAACATTAAATTAATGAAAAAAAATAAACTGCTGTCTTATAATTATATATTTTAACATGTACTTCTCATATAGCGTTCAAACCTTGATTTCCAATAGAATATAGTTACTAATACGATTAGCTTTGTCGGTGCTAGGTATGTGAACCTCACCCGTATACGGGAGTTTTAAGGTAAAATTAATTAATTGAAATAAATTAAACAATCGTCTTATAATAATAATTTGTAACTTATAAATAATATACAGGATTCGTATATATATATATTCAATAGAATATAGTTGCTAAACCATAATACTTTGTAAGTACCAGGCATGTGAATATCAACTGTAAACGGCCATTTTTAGGGTAACTTTAAATAAATGAAAAAAAATAAACTACCGTCTAATAATTATATCTTTTAACATGTACTTCTTATTTAGCGTCCAAACATTTATTTCCAATAGAATATAGTTGCTAATACCATTAGCTTTGTCGGTGCTAGGTATGTGAACCTAAGCTGTTCGGGCGTTTTTAGGGTAATATAAATGATCAAAATAAATTAAACTACTGTATAATATTGATGTTTTTTGACATGTACATAGTAGACTGCATAGGTACATTTATTTCCAATAAAATTTAGCAGCCAATATCATTCATAAGTATGAGAACCAGGTGGCGCCGCTGGAGAGCATACTCCCCAGCGGCGCCACTAAAAATGTCAATTATCTCGGTACCTGGGAAAGGTACATTAAAATACGATATGCGTACATTATATACGTTAATCGTACATTTTTTCCCACAATGATTTGTCACTTTTTATCATGGTGGCGCCGCTGCAGAGTATCACGCCCGTAATCAAAGGCATTGATCGCACGTTAATCAAGTTAGTCAAGGGGAGTTGGACAGAAGGAGTATTATGCTAGGCGTAGCTGCCTAGTAGAAATAAGTCTATGACAATATTCTGGGCCTATTACTTCATTATTTGTGATGCCTTATGCATTAACCTACATTGTCCTCACACCTCTAATTAAAGCTACTGTAAACGCAAACATAAAGTTAAAAAAGAGAAAAGAAAAAATGTATGCATGGAGTTTCTTGCATGTTCTTCTCCATAGGATTTTGTTATGGAACATGCACCTAGCTCTTGACTTTTTAAAAGTGCCAGTTAATCTGGCCTATTTGAAATAAAAATATTTGAATTTGAATTTGGAGGTTTGGGTCGGCTCTTCCACTCCCCGTACAAAACTGAGCTATCATAGCTAGCTTTACACCAGTGGTTCCCAAACTAATTTTGAATACTGCCCACTTTGAGAATAAATTCTTTTTTAGCGCCCCTATTTTTTCACCTACTTAAAAACCACTATAACGTCAAATCAATTTAATTGATTATTGTGGGCTACACAATGCCTCCATTTTTTTCTGGGCCTCGTACCGCCCCCCTTTATGCCTGCAGCGCCCACAAGGGGGCGTTAACGCCCACTTTGGGAAAGGATGCTTTACACCAATCTTCTGTGTGAGGGTGGTACTACCCCGGTTGAGCCAGCTCCTATATAAGCTATATAATTAATAATATAAGCTGTAGTCGATTTGATACTTTGTTTAAATAAGACAATTGGCTTAGCTTAGCTCTACGGCCGTCCGGACGTTACTAAGGTACTTTATGCCGTTAGTATACTCGTCTCTCGGAGGGACAGACCATCCCTTGAGTTGATATGTTCCACCGAATCACCACCCAGTTGGGAGACAGGTGCCACTTTTCATATAAGTTAGTGCAGCGTAGGATATTGGGACTCGATATAAGTCTCATATCTCAGTGTAAACTCGTCGCACATGTTGGCCAAGATGTTGCTGGATATGTTGGGCGATTTGTTGTTAGATATCACTAAACTTGATCGGGCGGGTATGCAGTCTGTTTTAGATATTAAATCTTGAATTGAGATGTTGCGAGCGGACTCCTTATAATGTGATTATGATTTTGGAAACTATTTTTATACTTATCTATCAGTAAAATGGATATTCACTTTGGTTAATTATGAACATTTTCACAAGCTCTTCAGTAGGTGAGAAATAATATTGTGTTACAAAAGAAACAGACTGTCTGACGACCGCTTGGCGCAGTGGTTCGAGCGTAGGCCGCTCGGATCATTGCACATGGTGGTTGCGGAATCGATTCCCGCCGGGGCAAATTTCGGAAATGGCCTTTTCGTAATTTGCCCAGGTCTGGGTGTCACTGGGATCGCCCCAGTCCATTGTGCGGTACCCATAGTACAAGCGTTGCTTAGTTTGGGACCATACAGTTGGTGTGTTCGTCTGGCGATATTTATTTTTTATGATTTATTACTTGAAGCCAAAACCTCGACACCTCACCTTAAAAGCGATAGCCTCAGGCCTCAAACTTTTGCTTTCCAAGCCTTTAATCCCGCATTTTTTTTTCTGTAGCCCTCAAAACCTACGCAGTTGATAGATTACTTTTTCTTCGCGCGACGCCATATGCTTTTATCAGAATTAGTTTGCGAAGTATTTTCGGAAGAAACATATTGAGCGAGATAAGTTTTCCTTAAGACATTGTTTGGTTATCATAAGTTAGATCCAAAAGATTCATGTAAAGATGTGGAAATACTTTTAAAATTTAGATTTCGTTGGACGTACTTTATTCTTGCATCGACCGTTTATTTATACTAAAACCAATTCCGATATGGAATGGTTACTCAACAATTTTTTTAAGGTTTTGTTGAGATTTTTGTTGTGATTTTTATAATTGTTATATTGTTAGGGAGTTGGTGTCAATAGTAATTTATACTAATATTATAAAGATGGATTTGTATATTTTTTATGTTTGTAACGAGTAAATTCTAAAACTACTGGACCGATTTCAAAAATTCTTTCACCATTAGAATGCTTCATTATCCCTGAGTAACATAGGTTATAATTATTACTAGAAAAAATTAGGGATCCCTAGTAAAACTTCAGCCCGTGCAAAGCCGGGACGGGCCGCTAGTACCTATTAAAATTTAAGTTTATGTCAATATGGAGAGCTAGACTAATAATAATTAATGTCTATGGTTTAGTATAGACGAATGAGTGAACAACAATGGCGGAAATATTTACATAAATTTTCTCTCTCTTTTTTATGAAGCTCCCTGCTGACTATAATTTTCCAATTTGTTTCCCGTAATTACATGCAATTAAAATGGAATGTAGCTTCATTATTCATCTGTGACAGTGCTGGCAAATAAAATTAACCAAAACAGCGCAATTTATGGCAACACTCACACATAAATTAACACATCCGCCTGCGAACCCCACCACTAGCAACCTTTATTATGATGAAAAGGCGGTCAGGCTCAATAGGGCCTGCACCCAGGGTGGTTAAACTAACTATTAAATCATGACGGAGTTCTGAGGTACCTAACAAAAAAAAACGATTTGAGAATCTCCTTTATGAAGTCGATGAAAAAAATATAAATTAAAATTTGGTTTATTTTTACAAACAATACAAATTTGCTAAAGGCATATTTATTTTATCTGTGGTTTACATTATGCCATTTAATTATCTATGCCCGATACTCATCCAAGCCCCGAAGTGTTAATTCCAACTATTGAAATATACTGTATTTCAATTATAATAAATATCGCCAGACTGATACACCAACTGCATTTATATTTAATAAGTATACAAATTGTATGAATATAGAGTAATTGTATATGGAATAAACAACCAATAACTTGCTTCTATTAGATCGTATTTTATTCTACAAATAGATTGAAGTCATTATTTATGTTTAATCAGAAACCAATAAATTGAGCTCAGTCGAGCAAACAACCAATACCTTGATATTCGAAATTCGAATCGAGCTGATAATGCGTGTCGGTTGCCGTATCGCTATCGACCAATGAGTGCTTTTCATACCGTTCCAATTTCGAACGCTTTAGTACTCACTTTATGAATTTTGAATACGTTATTCATTAGGTAACGCGCTTTTATATATTTGATACTTGCATTGTGATAGTCCTACCGTTCAAATTGTATAACCTCAACATAACAGAATTCCTATATTCTAAAAATCTATCAGTAGTCTACCCAAATACAACGCGTCGAAAATATAAAATATCTGCATACTTCAAATTAACCTCCTTATTCAATATTTTGGTAAGTAATAAAACTTTCAACCCAGTAAAGTTATTTGGAATTTCCAACATCAGTGTCCTTAAAAATTAATATCAATCAGAAGTTAGTTAATTACCTGCCCACTTTTGCAACTAATTGGCATGTTTTGAAGGAATAAATTATCTACTAATTGCAAGTTTTAAAGGTCAGTAAACGAGTCCCAGGCCTGTGAAAATAAATCAAACTGAAGTCTGAGAACGATCTTGAGTACGCTTTGGACATGAATTTTGTAATGTTATGACATAAGAAGGATATTTCCACAATCGCTCACAGACTTGAGATAGATTTATTAAAAGAGGCTGGATACAATAAAATGCATCGAAATAATCTGTGCACAAAAATAGCTACTCTCGCTACGCGGCGGTAAGGCGCAAGTTCAACTGATTCAAGTGCCCTCCAGAGGGCGCCCCGATGCAAATGTTTTGACCGAGTGAAGGTATTGCCATCAGCTGCTATAATTAGCCAAGACTGCCAGTAGAAAGTAAAGGGGCTGCTTGCGGGGATTGGTCCACCCGCTCTCTTAACAACATTGTTCTTAAACTCTATTCATTTATGTATTCACTTTTTTCTTATCCACGTCTATGTTGTTTGTAAACAATGTCATTGCTGTAAAGTGTGAACAGGTATGCACGCCACTCACTAAAGTAGCTTTTCAATTTAAATACCTAAAACTGAGTGACTTTTGATTACTAATTAGATACTTATTTATTGACAATGGTGTTGCCTACTTACATTCTGTTGCCGTTCCTGATAATGTACACCATCTCTTATTCATTGAAAAGAGTAACCATTGAGTTTTTTGCCTTGAGTTTGTATTCCGAACCGGAGGTAGATTCTAACTTTTCATAAATGCTTTGTCGGCTTACATTAATAAAAACAATTTTAAGTTTGAGTTTCTGAGTTACAGTTTCGAACGTTTTAAAATTAAAGCAACTAACACAACAGCAGTTATTCAGCAACTAACGCTGAAATTCTAATACCGATCCGTGCTAATTGTGCCACAAAGTAGTTGTCGCCACGTTGCGGCGGGCGGCAGCTGTGGGCGGCCCCGCCGTGCCGCCCAATTGTAGTTTAATTTATTTCTTTGTTATTCCAAAGCTATGGATACAAAATATAAAAGAGGGTGGGTGTTTTAAATTTTTCTTTCGCTTAAACCGTTTCTGATCTGTGAAATATCAGGGACCTTACCTAAAACTACCTAAAATTTTCACATTTCACATTAGTAGGTTAGTCTTGTTCTCCATTTAATTAATGTTGAATCCCCGTCTTTATAACAACTTGTTCCATCCCACGCATTATAGTGAAAATGTCCCAAAAATAAATTTATTTAACCTTTTCAATATTCACGGTCATAAAGAGACTTACGATGAAGAAAATCCGATAAGCGTGGGATTTTCCGGGAAAACGGCGGTCGAGCGTATATTTTTAACACTTTAATGTCATGTCAAATTAATTCAAAAACATAAATATTGTTTATGTATTACGGGTTTGATTATAATAAACGCGAAAAAGGGTGTAAGTACAGAAATAATAAAATGACTGGCCTACCTTTTTATGTGTTACTAGCTGTGCCCACCGACTTCGTCCGCGTAGTATTTAACTTAACAAAAATTTCGGGATTATCGGCATAAAAAGTATCCCATGTGTTAATCCCGGTAATAAACTATCCGTGTTCCAAATTTCATCCAAATCCCTTCAGTAGTTTTTACGTGAAAGAGTAACAAACATACATCCACACTCACAAACTTTCGCATTTATAATATTAGTAGGATTTTTCGTATTGATACGAGTATATACCAAATTCTTGATATATGTTTACTACTTAATCCACTTTCAACAAAACAAGCTAAAAATTATCATAGTGGCGAGGAATTAATGAAAATTTACATTTTGTCGCCTTTGTTTGCTCTGATCCTTGTTGGGGCCCGACGCGGGACTTTACCGCCAATAATTCACACCGGCCGCCCCTACCCGTGTTCAGGGGGAGTGACGCAGACGACCGGTGACATTCGCCGTGTCACGGGCCATGGCCTCCGTCTCCGGGACACGTTTGATTGACCCGACAAACTGCCATGATTCATTACCTGTTTTGTGACACTGTATTTGAAGACCGCTTGGCGCAGTGGTTCGAGAGTAGGCTGCTCGGCTCACTGCACATGGTGGTTGCGGGTTCGATTCCCGCCGGAGCAAATTTCCGTAAAGGCCTTTTCGAAATTAGCACAGGTCTGGGTTTCACCGGGATCGCCTCCAGTCCATTGTCAGTCTGGCGATATTTATTATTATTCCATTATTATCTTTTTTCTAAATCCGCTTTGTTTTGTTCAAGTTATATTTTATTTTTTAAGTGTTAACTACCCGTTGATTTATAAGTAATAACTCTTAATTCTTAGCTTTTTATTAACTTCATCTGGAAACTGAAATTAGTCGCAGCCTTTTTAGTGTTAGCTATTCAATTCACCATTTTCCTGAATGGCCAAAGGGACCCCGTTTAAGGCAGGAAGCGTAGTAAATACAGAAATAGCCGTCAGTAAGCATATTCTTAAAAGATTAAGGCCTGACTGTTTGACGGTCACCCAGTAACGATAAGTATACGTACTAGACAGTAAGAGTGACGTCAGAGATATATTTTAGTTTCTTGATGCTATTAATAGGCTTTTTTAAGCAAGCCGTGTCTCGTCCTACGCATGTTGTAAATATCAAATGAATATAAAACCTCTATCCATAGATGAAGGAAGAATCAAGAATTATTTAGACGACTCTTCTAATGACGCTTAATACATTTAACATACTTGGAAAATGTATTAGAATCTTCAGCAACTTGACAAGTGTTTCTAATATTTTGGGCCCGGATTAAGCGGTCGTTCTCACGGAGAAGCCCTACACACAACACGTTCTGTCTATATATTTTTGACATAATATGGTGATATTTGACATTTGGTACATCAGAAATGTATAAAAATTGTCAATGCCCGTTCAAAACTCATACCCACTGAACTCTCACATAGTGTTATGAAATCCCTACGCATTGACAAGGCATTAAAAACGTGTGGATAGACCAAGTCTTTATATTGATTCAAAAGATGTAACTGTAAACTATCCCAGCTGCAATATCAATCATTTTCTTTCATATCCTCAGCTGGGTTCGTCCCGTGGGCGTTGTGAACACTAACTCTGCACTAACGCTCATAGATTTGCTCACAATAAATCACGCTTCGACCGGTTTTCCCGAAGAAAATTGAATTTCTATGTTCTACAGTTCCTTTCGCTATTCGTTTAATTTGGACGATGGAGAAAAATGGCTACGTACTATGAGGTCCATGTCGGCGCATGGCCACTATCGATAGACGTTCCTGTCTGATTATAAAGTAATGAATTTAAGAAAAGAGAGTTCTTGAAATATAATAATTGCGGTGCGCGGACAGTGACAGCCGGGAAACAGTATTGTCTAAACATGTATTTTTAAATGATGTTATATAAAAATATAGTATTATAAAATAATAATAGTTTATTACTGTTACCCCCTACCGGTTGTTACAGAACATTTGTTTCTTACACAATTATTAGTAATTCGCACCTCTCTCTATTCCACTTCACCTGTCTCACTCCTTTTCAGAACGGCAATGTGTGAGCAATGCCTTTGGCATTTCAAGCATCTATGCTCTACGGCAACTGCTTAACATCATTCGTATCATACGCTTCTTTGCCGACTTAGTTAGAAGTAAGTAGGATATAACAAAAAAAAACAAAGCTGAATAGCAACATTTTATTTCGTAATGAATCTTTTTGTATGCAAGGGTTGATTAACAAGCTCATTTCATAAGCCTGCCACGTACGCTCGTTTAAAAATAATTAAAAATAGAATTACATTTTAATGCAAATTTCTTAGAGCTACGACTGAATTAAATCCTGTTGTTCGTAACGCTCGTAGAAAACATACCCTATTACGGATACACTAGGACTAAACTACAATTGATAGAAAATTAAGTCACCTCTGCACTCTAAAATCTAGGTACGAAGCTAAAAGTACATGTACATCGGCGGCTTCGCTTTGGTGGACCCACAAAATATGTTGCCGCGCGTCAGAGAAGATAAGCGATAGAGAGACCCTTGTAGGTGCATATAATTTTACGCGTGCAACCCTGCGTGAGCTGAATTGCACTTTATTGCGTTGCAGCAAGAGTTATTATTTACTTATCGTTCGAGCTTCACTTTGCTTCTGCCGACCAACTTTCACTTTCTTTCCTTTTCACTAATGATTTCGGTATTGTCAGGAGGAGTTCATTTAGTACAAGCGGCAATAATAATGTATTTTCCGGAAACCTACAATTTATTTGCAGGCAACCCTGAATTAGAATACCACCTAAAATATGAGCATGTATTAGATAGGTTCCTATATATACTTGCCATGTAATGTACCCACCGCGTGTATTCCTGACCCGTCTGGATTACATTTCCCTGCCTCCGGCGGTTCAGCCGGAAATCACTGGCTCGGTAAAGTGTGTTTTTGTTTTTAAACGTATACGAGTATGTATAACTATAAGTCTTACGATATTTTACATGACGCCTTAATAAATGCTAAAGATGATGTACCTACCACAAAAAAAAACCGGACAAGTGCATGTCGGGCCATGGTCAATGAAGGCTTCCGTACTGATTTCACCAGCGAATATTCACCGTATCCAAATAATTATTAATATAAAAAACAAAGTTGTATCTGCGGTTGATTTTTGACTCTCAGTATTAGTTTAGTCAGAAGCGACGGGGAATCAACTTAGCTTTAAGTTGGTTGACTGTAGTACGCTGTAGCTCCTGATTTGTTGAACCCATTAATTACTCCTTGTATAATTTTCATTGCAATTTCGTAACCTGTGCTAGTATTATGTGAAATGATAATGAAAAGCTCATTAGCAATTGCAGCCACAGAAAGTATGACTAACAAATAATAATCTTACAAAATACCCACCAACAACCTTTCACTCTCAAAACCGTCAACGAATGCATTGTAACGCTTGTTGAATATTTTCTCGCGTTTTATACCCCACGATGACGTCATTACGGCTGCGCGGCCCGCGCCCTAATTTTCCCCATCCAAAATAATACCCCTGAAATACGTTAATTGTGCTTTCCTAGCACTTTTTTGCGGAATTTACTGCGGCCCTGGCCCCGTATACGCATGTTAAGTACATCTCCGCTCAAAATATTTAAATTATATGTGCATTTAAATGTAAACGGCCTGGGCCCTAACCACGCTAGATACTCAAATCGTAATAGAAAAGCAAACGCTCGCGATTACGTTTCAAACGCTCCGCTTTTGACGTTTTGCTGACACCATACCATATCAATGTCAGTAGAAATCGTGAAGCTCGTGTCAGCAAAACGTGAAAAGCGGAGCGTTTGAAACGTAATCGCGAGCGTTTGCTTTTCTATTACGATTTGAGTAGCTGGCGTGGTTAGGGCCCTGGCTTTATGTAAATTGTGGATTCGGGGTATCTTTTTACTTAATCCCACTTGTTGGGGTTATCCTACTAATCGTACTAATATTATAAATGTGAAAGTTTGTGAGTGTGGATGTATGTTTGTTACTGCTTCACGCAAAAACTACTGAACGGATTTGGATGAAATTTGGAACACAATTAGTTTATAACCGGGATTAACACATAGGATACTTTTTATCCCGATAATCCCGAAATTTTTGCTAACTTAAATACTACGCGGACGAAGTCCGTGGGCACAGCTAATTTTACATATGGGAAACCTTTAAGGCATGAAGAAGCCAAGCTGTAGGTAAATGACTACAGCTTATATACGGGCTGGCTCGACCGGGGTAGTACCACCCTCTCACAGAAGATCCGCGTAAGTAACCATTATACAGCATTGACGACCGCTTGGCGCAGTGGTCCGAGCGAAGGCCGCTCGGCTCACTACACCGGGTGGTTGCGTGTTAGATACCCCTCAGGGTAAATTTCGAAATGGCCTTTTCGTAATTTTCCCTGGTCTGGGTGTCACTGGGATCGCCCCCAGTCCATTGTACGGTGGCCATAGTACAGGCATTGCTTAGTTTGGGACCGTACATGTGGTGTGTTCGTCTGGCGATATTTATCTATTTATTTATTATAGCTGCGTTTTTGTATGTTGAATAAAGAGGGCCGGAACCCTAACCTTCTTTCACATCTCTGTGCCAGCAATGCCTTTGGTACTGCAGGCTACAGTGGCTGCTTAAAGTCAGGCGAATCGTTCGCTTGTTCGCAGAATTTTTAATGTGTAATAACCTAGTTTTTTGGCTAGAACTTTTGGGCTTTTCGATTTGCATTTATCAGATTATCTACAATGATAATCCCTCTGTTACAACGGTGAAGGAAATTTCGTAAACCTACTTGTCTCTTTCTTTTCCTGCGCGCGAATCTTCAAGTATCCTCATCTCGGTGACAATCTCGCTGAAAATCTACATGTTATCACTTTAATCAGACTTGCAAGTGCCGTCTTAATACCAGCTTCGGAGTTTCATCAGAATAATCAAGATACGTAAAAAGAAATCCCATATGTTGGATAGTCGTAGCTGAAGGTACTTAATTCTAAGACCATTTATTATTTATAAACTATTATTTTTTCATTTTGACGTATTTTAAACTATGTGGCACCCGAATATGGTCGAAATGTATGAAAAACCATTGCATATTTACTATATAAATGACCATGAATTTATATACCAATAATTATAATTTGACAACACTTAGATAGTCATGTTTTTGTAAAACATATACTGTTTTACAAAAACATTTAATAAACAGTCAATTATTTTATTTTGTTTCGCCTACGCTGTTGTTTACAGATTGTCACTTAAAACTGTGGATGTTTATTATTAAATAAATAAAATGAATTCAATTACTTTTGCAATAAAATTAACTCTACGAATTCCAAGATTCATACAAGAGCAAATATAGCTCTCTCTATTATTTAAAATTAAAGTAACTTGTTTGTTTTGCTATGAGTTTCTTTTATATTCACACTAGCTGTGCCCACGGACTTCGTCCGCGTAGTATTTAACGTAACAAAAATTTCGGGATTATCGGGATAAAAAGTATCCTATATGTTAATCCCGGTTATAAACTATCTGTGTTCCAAATTTCATTCAAATCCGTTCAGTAGTTTTTGCGTGAAGGAGTAACAAACATACATACATACATACATACATACATCCACACTCACAAACTTTCACATTTATAATATTAGTAGGACTAGTAGGATTGACTCCTGGATATTTTAAATTTCATTTAAGAAATACTAGCTTATTGCCTTCCTACACAAACGTACCGCTAAATAAGTTTTATGAAAAGCTCCCCATCAGCGCTTTGATTCCAAAGGATTTTCTGAAATAAAAGAGCATAAAAGTAGGACTCGAGTTTGTTGCTTTTTATTTGGTGCCTTTCACGTGCAGTGAACATAAGCCTTAATAAACATTGAAAATAAATTGAATTTCTGGTACTTGAAGAACTGTAAGTTTAAAGTACTCGTCTTTGACTTCATACTAACCAGAGCTCTTAAACACACGATATATTTTTATAGCCCCCTCAAAATGTACTTATACCCTTTAAACAGGGCGTGAACATAGTACCGAAGGGCAGAAGTAACGGTAACGACACGTTTAACTGTGCTAGGGGGCGCTGAGATCGCGGACAAGGGGACCTCTTGAATGGCGAGTTCAGAGGGCTATGTATTCTTGTTCTGAAGTTATAGTAACGTTATCGAGGTAGTGCGAAGCCGCTGTCAATTGAATATCCTACTAATATTATAAATCCTACTAATATTATAAATGTGAAAGTTTGTGAGTGTGGATGTATGTATGTATGTATGTATGTTTGTTACTCCTTCACGCAAAAACTACTGAACGGATTTGGATGAAATTTGGAACACAGATAGTTTATAACCGGGATTAACATATAGGATACTTTTTATCCCGATAATCCCAAAATTTTTGTTACGTTAAATACTACGCGGACGAAGTCGGGGGGCACAGCTAGTAACTCATATAGGTATGGATTGGCTCAACGGGAGTAGTACCATACTGAAAATCTGCGTAGAGTAGTTTTTTATTTATTTTTATTAATGGCCACATTCCATAGAATAGTTATTATATTTAGCTAGCTGACTCGACATACGATGTCATGTCTTAAATTTGAATAATGAATTGGAATCTGTGATTCGAATTGTTCCGCTTAACTTTTATAATGTTTTCTTCATAAGAACCTTCTCCAGACAATAATAAACACAACAAAAAAATAATTACCTATCGAAATCGTTCCATCCGTTCACGCGTGATGCGATGCCCAAGGAAATAGATTACGTTAGCACTCCCCTTCAGGTCAGCAAATCATGCCTTTGGTATTTCAAGCATCTGTAGACTACGGTAACTGCTTAACATCGCGTGTATTTATTTGCCGAATTCGGTTTTAAAAAAGGTACCAAATCTATGGTGTTCCCCGTCTCCAGGCAAGATAAATTTCCAACAAAATTGCCCATAAATACGGCAGTGGCCTTTAATACCTTATCCTTCGATTCTGCGTAAATACATCAAGCGTCCGCAATACATTTGTAGCGGTCTACCCGTCCTTACCTAACCTTTGCGTAATTTATTCAAGAGATTTGTGTTCCCGCTATCAAGGACCACGATACGGCGCCTTCGCGTGTATCCCTGCACTTAGTCGCCCCAAAACTACCCAACGGATCCCGAATGACGAAGATTAATTACCGCGGGATTCCGTGTTACCTTTTGCTGAGCCGCGCACTGAACGAAGCTACTACTAATTGGGACACGTATATTTCTTTTTTGGGATTGGCTAGTGTACGATTCTGAACGTACACAAACTGTCATGACGACAGCTGACAGCTGACAGATTTTTACAAATAATAAATTCAGTTAGACGGCGCCATTTTTTATCATTGTCACCCATATATTGTTACAACTATGTTTTTGCTTATTCAATTTTTATTTAATACAGTCCACTAAGTAATTACCTCATATGTTTGGTGTTTCATTGCCTAAACCTAAACAGCCTTAATAATTCGACTATAGTGTGCGGCCTTACATATCGTTACCATGTTGTTTCAGTAATGACCATAGATAAGCGATTACCAATATTTACCGATTAAGTTGGGCGATTAGTGTGATACCGTGTTTGGATAATAAACGACTATGTTTGAAGTCAACAATCGAGTTATTTGTGTTGTATCATGTAGGTTTATAAGGTATGAAACGCACCTTTAGTAATTTAATTATTGTTATAAAAACATACATACATTCACACAACGCTTACCTAGATATAATAGAAATAAGAAGTACATGTACCATCAACAAAGATGACGCTTGATAAATCTTTTGTCCAATGAGACGAAAAGCGTCCGATACGACAAAAGCCTTTTTTTCAGAAAGCAATTGTTTTAATTGTTTTTATGACCATGCTAGTCGCATGTGGCTGCTGGAAACTGAACTCTAAATAAAAATTTAAAAGATAATAACAAGCCCTGTCTTGAATGTTTTTAAATAATATATATTTAATAGTCTGGACGATTTGAGCTGGTCTAGATTTACTTATTTATAACCGCCCTTCTTTTAATTACAATCGATGTTTGTTGTAGTCAAAGTTATTCCATCAGTTTTTCTGGCAGATATAGATAGACATAAACATCATGCATTACTCAAATAAAACCTTATTATTTGATTAATAAATCAGAGTTTTGAAGAGCAGGTACCCGATATGGAAAATACGAGTTTCTCCGTCAGGTGGTCTATTAT
Organism: Notodonta ziczac; assembly: GCA_918843915.1. Taxonomy (NCBI): domain Eukaryota; kingdom Metazoa; phylum Arthropoda; class Insecta; order Lepidoptera; family Notodontidae; genus Notodonta; species Notodonta ziczac. The sequence goes on from OU974053.1 coordinate 2,799,256, forward strand.
TATTTGTGTTATTGTGTGCCCCCAACAACGTTTCTTCTAATCCCGGAGCTCGGAGGCTTATAACCATTGCAGGCGTGGGATTCCCGTTTATTTGTAAGGAAACAACATCTAAATCTATTTTCTTGGGCTTTGGTTCGCTGGAATTGAATAGGATTAATAACCTTATAAATCGAGTATTAGTTTTAGAATCTTGTTTGAAAATGCTGTCTGTGTGGTTTGAACAGAATTCGAAAAGGGGGATTTCTCAATTCAACTAGTACTATTATTTCTTATAAGTTTTAGGTAAAAATGTATTATTTTTGTGAATGGTATTACTGTAATTAAAACTTACACTGCCGTTCCATAAATTTATTGCCGTAGACAATTATCTCCTAAAACTTTTTCAAAGTGTTGGTAATTAGAAAAGGGAATCTCAAAGAGAAATAATTTCCAAGTTGCGGTAAATTTTTATAATTTACTTGGACGATAAGAAGTTTCCATGGAAAATTGGCGAAAAGAGAATTTAAAACTGAACAACTTTATACTTATATAAGGAAATTTGGCTGAAACTTAGCCGATTGCATTTGAAACAGTCTTATAATTGTGAAGACAACGATGGGACGGACTTTGGAGGCATTAAAACACAATTGAATTCTTACCTTTAGGGCGGCAACGTGCAAGAAATGCCTTTGGCATTGCGAGCATCTATAGGCTACGGTAACTGCTTAAGATTGTTGCTGCTATTTAGCGAGTGTTACTACCAATTGTTCAATGAAACACATACGATTAAACTTCATCAATTTTATTTATACTTTTTTTTCGAATAACTGTTACAATATTATTAAAGTTCATAAGCACGTCTGACTAAAGTGAATGCCGGCCGCATAATAATGCTCGTCAACAAACGCTCTCCCTATGCAATCATAAGTGCCCGAGAGAGCTCCTTTTTTGTGTACTTCTTGCAATCCCAATCATTTTAATTTCGTACCTCTTACACAATGACCGAGCGTCTATTGACAGCGCTATATTATTGTTTTATTGGAAAAAATCACTCATATTTACAGTAGAAAACAGTTCCTCGTAATGAACACTGTGGCCTTTGAAGTAGCGTGAGTGGTGTAGCGGGTACTCGGGTACTCGCCCGAGCACTGACTCGGCATTCAATATTGTCACTGCCGCTCGAGTGGGGCTCACAAACGAGTTGTTTGTTCAGGATGCCGACTACAGTTACGTGCGGCGGATTTTTCATGTTTTCCGCTATTGAACAGAGCTTCATATGTGTGTTTGATTTATTTATAAGTACTTACATACATAGAAATGAAATTGAAGTGTCTGTTTGTAATGATATAATAACAGCTTTTTATATAGGTACTAGCTGTGCCCGCGACTTCGTCCGCGTGTAATTTAACTTAAAAAAAAAATCGGGATTATTCATCCCCTATTTTATACCCTTGGGGGTAGAATTAATCAAAATCCTTTCTTAACGGATGCCTACGTCATAACATCCACCTGCATGCCAAATTTCAGCCCAATCCGTCCAGTGGTTTGGGCTGTGCGTTGATAAATCACTATGTCAGTCAGTCAGTCACCTTTGAGTTATATATATTTAGATATACTTACGGTAGGAACTTAAATAAAATCAATTTTGGAGCGAAGCTTTTATACAGACGTTCGGGGCGTTCGCCGCGCGGCCACTCTATCGGTGCTAAGCGTCAGTAGCGTTACATGACTTAAACCTATATAGGTAAACCGAGAGGCAGCTGCTGTTTTAACGCTTAGTTCCTACGCTATATACTATAATACAAAGCTTCGCTTCTTTCGGGCGTCGCTATACGGCACTGTTTTTAATATTTTTGTCTATCTACCAGTCTGACAGCTAATCTCTGAAACGACTGGACCGATTTTCTATTCAATTTTATCTTATTCTGTAAGACATTATGACCCACAATATAAGTACTATACAACTCATACTTTACATTAGTTAGGTAGGTATGTTTATAAAACAATAAATAAAAGATAAATCGTGCCCGCGATCGCCTGGATCTATGAGGCTACAGCCTACGCCAGAACAATTGACAATGCAGTATCGGGAAATACATTTTACTAAATTATTATTCAGCATTCCGCTTTAAATCATTTACTAAAAGCTGAGCATTCGCGGCCATTACATAACATCGTACAATGCACCGGAGCGGCGGTGAATGGAAATCCGAAGCGAAGGCTTTTACAAGCTCCCGGTACGGATAATGCACAGAGGTTTATGGTTTCTCATAATATCACTAAACATAGAATTCTTGGGGGTCTACCCTTGCGAAGCCAATGCGTAGCCTACTAACTATTGCACAAAGTAAAAATTGCTAAACTAAGCGGTCATACACACGGATAACTTCCATAAATTTTACTGTATCACAGTACATATGGCCATTATTTGTCAAAAATCTATCCTACTGATATTATAAATGCGAAAGTTTGTGAGTGTGGATGTATATTTGTTACTCTTTCACGCAAAATCTACTGAATGGATTTGTATAAAATTTGGAACACAGATAGTTTATAACCGGGATTAACATATAGGATACTTTTTATCCCGATAATCCCGTAATTTTAGCTAAGTTAAATACTACGCGGACGAAGTCGCGGGCACAGCTAGTACTAAAATATGACTGCTTACAATGTATTAAGTTTTTTGCAACGACATGTTCAATCCGAAACATGTTGTGGGTTCTAACTACCAAATTAAAACAATATGCCTAGAGGCCTAGACCCGCATTAAAAAATCAATTTCAAGTGACAGTTATCTTGGAAATGTCATTCTTATGTCATACCAGTACACAATGACATGTCAAATGCGTACTCAAGACGGCTTTCAAACATGTGATCGATTTATTAATGCCTTAGTTGTCAGTATTTGGTTAGTATAAATAATCATTGGTTTTGGGTGCAAAACACTCGATGACTCAAGTGCGAATGGAACCGTTGCCAGCAGCTATAAAACAATATAAGTATATACTATACGTAAATGAAATACTCCACGTTACATAATAATCTCGTCCGACTATTGTGTCCGTATACAGGGTGTAGGTGCATCGTAACGATAACTGATACCATGGATTTAATTCATGAAAATATCGGCGAAAAATTCTAACTCTGGGGTAAGTTGAAACCATGGTATCAGTATTCGTTACGATGCCCGTTACAGCCTGTATATCACTACATAGTATCAAACCAAGTCGCTTCCCGCTGTCTGTCCCTATGTATGCTTAGATCTTTAAAAGTACGCAACGGATTTAGATGCAGTTATACATAGCGTAATTCAAGAGGAAGAAAAACACTGATAATTTTAGGGGTTTCTTGCACCCGTGCGAAACCGGGGCGGGTCGCTAGTACTATACAAGGTGACACATAATGGGTATACTTTTTTTTCAAAACTTAACTTTGTAATTCTAAAATCATCAGCTTTGGAGGGAACTTGAAAAACAAAAGGTGTTACAGGAAGACAGCTGTTGACCGATTTTACAAGTGTACAAAACCTTTAGTACTTCAACTGTCCTACAAAGCCAATAGTTTGAGATTTACAAAGTTAAGTTGCAAAAAAAATAGTATACCCATTATGTGTCACCTTGTATAATCCACATCGCAGTCCTAGTCTATCCGATATAAATCTTCTTAAAGTATTAACGGTGTATGTAGACACAATGTCCTCGCTCAGTTGAAATATTCCGTTCCCAAGTGCCGCTGGACTTGTTTGACCTGTCAACTGCGCTTTAGAATCTGGATATTGTAGAAACGCTGAACTATTCTGACATTTTCAGTACAATGATAGATGTCCAGCGAAGACAGACTATAATAGGTATCTGTCATATTTTGTGTGATAAGGGACTTGAATATTTGTCACAATTTTCGTGTTACAGCCTTAAAACAAATCCAAAGGCCTAAATATGAGTAAACCGCATTTGGGTGAATTTCAACAAAGTCGTTTTTTCTTTCATTTAGGTGGAGTTTTTATTATTAACTTTTTCAATTTTAAGCTGTGGTTTATTCTATTTCTTGATAAAGTTAATGCTCATACTTAATGACATTAAAATATCTTAGTAAACTTATGAGATATATGAGTTTAAACTTTTGATGTCGCCGAAATGAAACAGTCGTTCACCAAAATGAAATAACTAGTCACCGAAATAAAAGATCATTTCGGTGACTAGTTATTTCATTTCACAATATACTTATTCATACTTTAACCTCTACGTATACTTAGGTAACTATGTATAGGCAACTACCTCTTCTATCTAGAAAAATAATATAACCATTTATATAGTAACGTTCCCTTTGATAAAAGAAAAGAACGTTCCACACTACCGACAAGAGAAAAATTTCGTACTTTTGAAACATCCTGTATTGGTAAGATACGTTCATATAATGCAATTTACTTAAAAATGGTGTAGCTTAGCTTCAATTTAGGACTAAATTATTTATCAACCGCTCATAACTCATATCTGTATACCAACCTGTTTGACGATTTCAATTTAAATTGAAAACAAAATAACAAAAACTTTAAACTAGATGTATGTAGGTAAGACGCTTTTATAATAAAGTTTAAAAAACTTTAAACGACATGTCTGTAGGTAAGACCTCTTGATTATGCCCCGTCTCTAGGGCTTAGTTTTATTACATTTGTTTAAAAACTTTTATGGAAAGTTTTAAAATGTAAAAGTAAAAAGGTCACCCTGGAATGAGGTTCACCTCGCGCCTAAACTGAGAAGCAGGTTCACATTTTTATTTTCATTGAAATTGGAATACATTTTTCGCCGACAATTTTAGTTTTTCTATTGAACTACACCTGATTCGGAGGTACCCACGTAATCGCTAAGCATTAGCCAAAACAACTGTGGGCCAAATAGCTCCCATTAATATCCACAAGACGCTTCTAAGCTTGGATTTCCATCTGTCTGTGCGAAATATTAGTATTCAAACTCGCCTGAAAAGCTGAAATAGCGCCTGTTTTTATCAAGGAATCGCAACCGGCGGTGTACCTCTTAACTCAGTCAGTTATTGAGGGGCTGGGGTGGTTGAGGTCCTGTGCGGGAGAGGGTGAGGTTGTGCAGTGTATCAATGTAACCCCCCTCACCCCATCCGTCACGACGCGTGTTATCTTGGGTACATGTCTTAAAGCATATTTAAAGTTTTTATTTAGCGGGCCACACCATTAGGACGTATTGAAAAAAGCCTTGTTGGACATTAAGTATACTAAAACATACTTACTCCTACTCCTTGAAGTGGTTATTTTTAAATTTTGGTCTGGATCAGGCTTTTCATTACTGCATGATAGTCATCATACTTCATCCAAAACATTTAAATGCATTAACGGCGATCTTTTAAGCTTTTAATGTGAACCATCTATTGGGACACTTTGCCAGTAAAATCGACCAGTTTTCCATCACGGAAAATGGCATGACGCTCTCTCATGCCGTCATTTACTGACGTCATGAGACCCTACCTTCTACTACTATTATTTCAACAAAATACCATAGAGGTCATCAATACGGTGCAAACATGAAACTCCATGGACACGTGCCACAATATAAACAGTCACTAAAACGCGATTGAAAGTAACCCAACAGCATCTTACGTAAAGCGTGATGCATTATCATACAGACCACAATAACACCTGTATATGCCCCACTGCCCGTGCGTTTTGTACATGGGTAAGCTTAGGACATGATGTATACAAATCGAGGATGTTTACTTGTATTCTATTCACATAATGCAGAGTTTATGATGTGAGGATCATATTGTAAATGTTCTTAAATGCGGTAGATATGCTGTTTGCTTTTTCGTTCAGGTTTGTAGGCGATAATATATTCAACTGGATGGATTCTATTCGTGGATGATGGTGTTGGTTGTGCTATTATTTATTCTATATTACAGCTCTGAATTCCTAGTCCTAAATAAAATTAAATAACAGTATATTATGAAAATGGGCATATGATTTGAAAAATGTAAAATTGCATGGACCATGACACGACTACAGAATCCTAAAAGTAATCTTGCAATTTTGTTCTCATTCTAAATTATTAAACTAAGCAATTTAAGAGATGCATCGTAGTCATATTTTAATTTCATTTTGCCATAGCATTGCTTTTTAACTTAGATTCGATTATAATAGTGGCTTCGAGGCTTTATTTCCTTCAACATCAATAGATGTCGCTACAAGAAAATTAAAACATGCTATGGTTTCGTTACATAGATCGTAACTTGACTCTGAACAACACTCATCTCCGCGCCAGACAAATGGATTCCCGTAAGGGGCTATCCTATTAACACCCTTTTTTTGTAGTTCAACCCCGCGCTAAGGCGCCGCAAGGAACTAGACATCCGAAATGTACTGTACTTACTTGAACGTAGAGAGGTATTTTAATAATAAATAACTACATATAAGCATATTGAAACAAATCAATTAAAGTAAAGTTTGTAGGACTGCTCCAATAATTGATGGAGGCGCTAGCGTAGCGACTCTAGCGTTATGTAATTTTGGCTTCCTGCTCTTTCCATCTATACATATAATATAACTCTAAGGTGACTGACTGACATAGTGATCTATCAACGCACAGCCCAAACCACTGGACGGATCGGGCTGAAATTTGGCATGCAGGTAGATGTTATGACGTAGGCATCCGCTAAGAAAGGATTTTGATTAATTCAACCCCCAAGGGGATAAAATAGGGGACGAAAGTTTGTATGGAACTATGTCAATTAAATTCCACGCGGACGAAGTCGCGGGCTCAGCTAGTCATCGTACAAAACGAAGATATAACAGCTGCTTTACGTCTATTTTCTGTAAGAGGATGGTACTACCCCCTGTTGGACAGCCAGGATTGGCTACTGTTTGACTCTACCAACATTTAACTCCTATTAACTACCGAACCCGCTGAAATTAAACACACAAAACGCATGGCTCTCCATCACAGGCGGTAGCAGCGGTCAGCTTTGAACACCATTAGCATATTCAGATAGTTTCCGCGGATTGCCAGCCGGAATGGCATTATGTATGCCAGCGCTTTGGGAACTGCCGGTGCGGTCTGGCACTGGTTCCAATTCGTATCAGTTTCAGCGGAATTGGCGAGGCCGTATTTGTTCGATAAGTTCTAATGGAATTAGTGTTTTGATCGATTGACGTTCTAATTTTGATTTTATTGGAATAAAGAAGTATTCATAGATGTTAAAGATTATAGCAGATATAAAACGAAATAAATTAAAAAATGCATTTATTAGTTAACAAATATTTGAATTTGAATTTTGTTTTTTGAATTACTATTACTTACGAATGGTATCCAAGCGATAATTCATTCATGAGAATTTATTTGAAAAATAAGTTAAGTTGTATAATGACTTAAAATTATTAAGCCAGAGCTATTCCACAATAATGAAAAGAAAATTAATTTAGTCAACCCTAAAATTTCTTTAAGACACAATTTTCTTATAATGTCCCCAAACTTTAAACTTCAGACCAAAATTACATCCCCGGACGAACCCGGATTTTTTACATTCTTCGTAACTTTACGTTCAACTTTGTTTCGTATTCACAAAATTAAGATAAATGTAAAAAGTAAGATAGTAACGGAATACATTAAGATAGACTTTCGAATAGAGGTATAACCTAATATCAAAAAGGATGGGAAATTGCCAGCTTTAAAGTAAAACTTAAGTCAACGCGACCAAAGATCGTTTGCGAATTGCATAACTTTGCCATTTTTCTCTAAAAGATTATGGTATTGGTGCTAATTCGATTGGTATACAAACCTAAATTTTCTAAAGTATATGTATTGTCGTCATTCTCATGTTCGGTATGCATGAGCAAGACTGGATTATTTTTAAATGGTGTGAAACTTCGTTTCTTTCGTTACCTGTCCAGTCTACATTGTAAAAAAACCTAAAAGTAATTTAAATATGGTTGGTTGTGCTTTCAATTCGTACCTATATCTGTGTATTGTTGCTGTTATTTACGGGCTTACGCATCCACTGCATTTATACTGACATTATTTATAAGAATTTTCTTGTTTTAAAAGTTTGTTAACTAACTGTCGGTACCGAAGAAGTTTTAAGTACAGTGAGTACTTACTGAAATACGACTATCAGTCTATAGTAGGAAATATTCTTCTCAGAAATAGGGTCCTTATTTCAATTGCAGACAGTACCTTTCTGGTTGATTTAGCTATTTCCTATTGTAATGGTATAGGTGATTCCCCCACTGCCGTGATTCCACGTGTTTATGTATGAGTCGAGCCGCTGTGGCCTGATTTATCGCTCACCCTTAGGTCACTATTTAAGATTGTGATTACACTGAAGGAATCTTAGTTCATTGTGGTTTATAGGGAATGAGTCAAAGATAGAGACAGTCTCAAACATTAACCAATTATCATCTAGCGACCCGCCCCGGCTTCGCACGGGTGCAATGCTGATATTAGTATCAGCACATTATGCATGTATTATACATATAAACCTTCCTCTTGAATCACTCTATCTATTAAAACGGCATCAAAATCCGTTGCGTAGTTTTAAATATCTAAGCATACAGTCAGCGGGAAGCGACTTTGTTTTAAACTATGTAGTGATAAGTTTACTTCACACAGATCCAAAATATGACCTAAACATAGAACACACGAAATACACGCGCGCTGTGTCAAAGGTGTTGGCGCAGCGTGAGTCCCTACCTTAGCCTTAAACAGTATCGCCTGAAGTACAAAGAAGTATCGCTCTACATATTTGAATATTTTGTAGAGTTTCCGTATCTGTCTATTCTATTTTACTGGCAACGATTTCTGCAAACACGGGCCATCTGTCTTGTACTGCCCTAGCAATGACTTCAAGACTTCTAAACTGCCGACATTTATAGTGCCATATACCCTTTAGAAGCGACTCTGGAAGATATATGTGATTAGAGCCGTATAATATGTATTTACTTATGCGGAATGTTTCAAAAATCCTAAATAAAAAATTAAGTTCATATACGATTGCCGATATGTAAATGCCCGGTGAAGACAGCAAAATGACACTTTGATGTTTACCGAGTTGGCTTCAAAATATCTGTCACAACTTTCATGTTGCAGCTTGAGAACACATCCAGCGGCCTATACAACAATGTCTAATGCATTAATTAGTAGACGCCATTAATATTGTACAAAGATATTGCAAATATTTCGAATTGTACCTGAGATAAATATGTTGATATTTAGATCGTTTTCTAAGATAGATACAATTTTTATACAATTTAATTGTGCCCCACACACGTCCACACCACCAAGTATTATTTCGGACTAATGAAACACCTGTGGTTCACATAATTCTGCTTTGAATAATTCTTCCTCTCGTATGAGCAAATGGGTAACTCTGGTGACGTAGGACTGACATTTCCAACAGCTTCCACCATTTAATAAATACAACCTACATTTGCGTTTATTACTTGCCTCACCTCACCACAAAATTTCAAATAAAACGCGTCAGTAAAAATATTTTATTGCGAACGTTGGCGACGAGAAAAAAGCAATGAATAAATTGTAAAGTAAACACGTCGGGCGGGCACAGTGATCGGTTGAACTGAATTTTTTGTTCGTCCACCTCATGTCAGCCCGTGTCGGCTTCCCTGACCGCTGCGGTTGAAATGATACCCTTTAACCCCTTTTTCGGATCATTTGTCTAATGGTGGTGTTTGCCTTGTTTTACATGGGAATTATCGTACGTCGATAATACAGGAAAGGGAAATGTTAATTTGGTAATGAATGTAAAAACCGCAAATAATTCTAAAAACATGTGCGTCAGGTGTTGTCCAGAATTAGCTTTACTTCGTTCAACCACGATCTCCATAGCCTTTATAGGTATTGAAAAGTGCAATTAGTCTGCATAATTGTAACTGTACAGCTGAAAAGTATATTCGTCGAATTTTGCATTAGTATTGCTACAGGCTTTGTAAGAACACCATTCATAAGCGTAGAAGCACGCGTGAGATTGTAAGGACATACGGCACAGTATTGACTGAGATTGCTACTGGATTTACGACCGCCACTGTGCATAATTTTTACAATAAGCGCTATATTTTTTATTAACTTACTTCATGTATTATGAAGAAACTACAGCTTTTATTAATAAATCAGTATGAAATCGGGTGCTAATTAACCCCACATTATTTGTAACGGAAGTTGCTTTTAGGTTATTTTTTACGTTAACGTTCTTCGTAAATTACTTTCAGCTCAATATGCGCTCGCAACAACAGAGTAACATTAGGAATACATTATTCAACTTCTCCCAACAGTTGCCGTAATAGTTTGGAGCAGTTTTGAGGTTCGTGTTTGTCTGTAAGCTAAGGGAAACAGGAATGGTGGTTAACCGCTTGCTGATAACTTGTTTCCTGATTTATAAACCCGATTTAGTAAGTTTATAGTTTCAAGTACATGAATGTCACTTTTAATAACTATTTGGAAAACCCAGCACATGATCATGATAGATACAGGTAAAAATGGCTGTTAAATTATGATTAATGTCTAAATTGCACTGCAGTTATTTTTTCCTTCAAAGCAGAGTAACTTTTGTTGACAAAATACGGTTTTTGGAATAAGGAAGACCAAAAGTACACAGAAAAATTATTTTTTACTTGTCACTCGCTTGAAAGTCTGACATATTAAATAAGATTATACTCATCTAAACTGCAAGTTAAACATAAAAAATAAACAAATATTACTGAATAGTAAACATAAATATGCGGGGAAATAATTTAAAAATCCTCTCGCGACAGTTTATAACTTTAAGACCAAATTACTGTTTTGAATCTCTAACATATGACGAAGTCGAACGGCAGACCATTTCGACAATATACTCAATCTACTCGCAGTATTTCATATAATAAAGGCACATGTTGGATCTAATGTTTGTTTGTCCGATTCAATCAGATATAGTTTGGGTTTTTTTATTATCTTGGGGTATTGTGTATGTCCATATTACTGCTAATAGCCGAAAGTCAAGTAGCGTAATAGAGACAACTATGATAACAAAACTAAACATGGATTTATTGTTTTTATAATATAAGTTGCTTTAATGTATATAATGTTGTACCTTGCTGTTAATGGCAACTATAAAGACTTACATAATAAATAAGCAACATCATAAAATATAAGGATTTATCTAAAATTCACGCTGTCGCCGACATGGTTGCCGTGTCACTGCGCAAATGAACCGGAGCTCCCTGTCGGCGCGACGCATAATGCCACGCGTCAGCAAGCATGCGATCATAAACGCCATTCATTTTGAAATTAAATTGCGCCCTACTAAATATATCGCATTGGATATTGAAATAAAACTATTTTTACGGATTATATCGCGTTTATTTTTACTTTTAATGTTCCCGACGTTTCAATGTGTAGTATTCGCGTAAATATAAGAAATCAATATCGCATTGGATGTTTATTAATATTATCATTACTTTGTCAGACACCTTATATAGATGCATTTATATGACGAAAACTACGTAGTTTATAAACATAGCGAAATGCAAATATATTCGTGATTATTAGACGTCGTCTTAGCTTACCAGCAAATTGCGATTGTATCAATGACACTTTATTCCATTTTAAAATATACTAGACTTTACGATTGTGTGTTTGTGAGGGATAATTTGGAATAGCATACGCCCTGCATTGTGCAAAAGCAGGCAAAAGAAAAAGAAAAATGTTTTGTCAAAACTTCTACAGGTTGCTTTATGTTGATGATGTATTGTATATGTCGCCGCCAAATGGCTTAATTCGCCGTTCAATTAACAGCCTAGGCACTTAACTAAACGGCGCCGTTCAACTAACGGCCTGAATGATATTCAGCCGTATCGTCTATTACAACATTTAATAAACTGGCTGGCTAATGCTTAGGCAACTGGTTGACATTTAAGTACTACAAAACTTTTTCAAAATACTACCCAAGCAGAACGACCTGGATGGGTTTAGGTTAGGGTTATTTTTTTTATGACCCCACAGAAACCGGCCCCACCCGGCAAATAGATTAGGTGGATCTAAAAAAATCGTAAAAAACCTAAGTACCGAATAAAATTATTCCATCAAAGTTGTTTTTTTCCGACGCCATATTGACCAAAGAGAATATAAAATATAGAGATATTGACAGTTTGGTGAGTTTCGGCGCTAGGTGGCAGAAAGTAGGACTAAATTGAAATGAACAGGCTAGGCAGTTAATTAAACGGCTAGGCAAGTAGTTAAACGTCATCGATCCAAGTCATTTGCCTAGCTGTTTGATCAAATGGCTGAATATCATTCAGGCCACTAGTTGATCGGCGCCGTTTAGTTAAGTGCCTAGGCTGTTAATTGAACGGCGAATTAAGCTATTTGGCGGCGACATATACAGTAATATTTTATGTGTACAAATAGTCAAAGCCTGCGAGTGACTGATTTGATTGAAATACTGTGGTCTTAGTTATTATTGTCATGAAAAGTTATTTAGTAATGTTAATGGTTTATATAGTGTTCACGCTCAAAACAATGTAACAAAAACCGTTAGGTATTCCAAGGAACTATTGATTTTCTTTTTAATGTTGTAATTATGATAGCGATTTTTTTCGCTATTTGTCCTAAGTAAGCCTTAGTGCGAACACTTACCACTAATATTTTACGAGGTCTCGTAGATTTTGGGCCGGTTGTAGTTTATTACCGTCACACAACATACTTTGCTCCAGCTTTGGGCGATAAACGGGACGATAGAATTGCCTCGTTGTGTTTAATATCCGTGAAGCATCAGGCCTCACCCTACGGCAATCCGAGGACGGCAAGTTACTTTATTAAGTCTTATAAACAACGGTAAAGTTACTAATAACGCTGACAACGACAAAAAATATCTTAGAGACACGACGTTTAATGTGCGTTCACATGTTATTTTTTGCATAACAATGTCGGCAACGACCGTTTGGCGCAGTGGTTCGAGCGTAGGTCGCTCGGCTTACTTCACATGGTGGTTGCGGGTTCGATTCCTGTCAGTGTTTATTTCGGACATGGCCTTTTCGTAATTCGCCCTGGTCTGGGTGTCACAGAATCAAACACATACATGTTGACTATCGAAATTACTTCAAAATGTTTCAAACTTCTTTACGCAGAATTATATTTTGCTACATTACATACAAGCTTGGTAATGATTCCAAAATTAACAGCGCTTGTTAAATTACCGATCAACATAATTTGTATTGTCATGTTTTAATTATTAGTAAATAATTACAATCAAACAAACACGCGGCTCGGAATAACCGCGGCATAATAATTAAGGATTAAACAGGATTTAGTGGAGGATTGGACCGTTTAAAACCGGCTTTACTATCAGTGTACACGCGAGGTTAAATACATTACACTATTACGGTAATCCGTAGGTTTACCTCACGTTTTTAACGCCACTTAAAACTGGGGCCCTAGTTAAGACAAACACTGATGTATTTTTTCTTAACTTCATAAGCATACTTAATATTCGTGCTTCGTAGGGTACCCACGTTAAGCTGTCGGTCACAACTATCGTAGTCGTTAAGCCATGCCAAAGGCCTCTCGGAACTTATACGATCATTAAATAATATAAGGAAATATGAAAATTACTAGGCATATCGCAATGACAGATGAGAAAATGGTATGTTTAATTACACAACCCTTCCCTGAAATGTCTACCAAATATATGTTGCAAATAATTATGAAATAACTCAAGCTAGCGTTGGGTAAAACGGACTTTTCCATTAAAATTTTCCGGATTTACGTCTTCTCATGCGGATATAGACTTGGATAACCAATTGGGCTATTGGAGTTGTTCCAAGCGGAAAGATATATCCCAAATAGCTTTGGTTTAGTTTGTTATTCAAAAAGGGCAATTTCTTATTCAAAAAAAATCTGAGTGTAAAAATGTAGGTATCCGCCGAATGCCAACGTTTTAAACAGCTTAATGCGATTAGAAATTACTAGAAAAATCTGCTAGTAACAACTATGTGAAAATCTCATAAAAGTCTGCCACTAATTTAAATCTAAAAATTTGGTTGTAATTGAGAAAATGTAGGACAACAGATTTTTTCGAGCATTAACAAGTAAAAAACCGCAAGTGGATAACATAAACAATACCTGAAACAATGATGCAAACATGTTACAAGTATTTCCCCTTTACATGTCGACTTATACTGATGCACTAGTAAACTTGTTACGGAAGCCGGACACATGATGGACAATCCAATTGCCCTATATGAATAACTCAACTATGTAATAGAGAATGAAAGATACCTGTAATTAGACTGAAATGTTAATCTGTTCTAAAGCCAAATTTAATATATGGTTTAAAAAGACCCCGCCTCCTCCAATCTGTTAGCATTGTTTTAAATTTTAATAGGTGTTTAGAGATTATACCAGGGCCAGGGGTCCTCCATTTGGTTTTCTAAAGTGTACTGTTTTAGTCATTTTAGATTATTTTGTGTTGTAAATGGGTTTGTTATTGCAATCGGTTACTTGATTTAATAAAGGCAGGTATTTAACACTGGCAAAATACTTATTGAACTGGATGGTCCCTGTTTTAATGAAAGAAGAAGAAAAGTATATAAGTACCTAATCAAAAACAATGAGTAACACCAACAATGTAACAATAACAATAAATAACATAGCAAAACTTGATAAACTATCCATTCCAAGTTAGGTTTTTAGTATAGCTCTCCAATGATTTTCGACTTTATTCGTTCCTCGGGTGACTGATGGGGAAGCTGCCATCACAAATAGATTACGTAGACCCTAGCAATTAGTGAGCGCAAAATCGATTATACTATAATAAGGATCAAATAAACGATTTTGTTTATTTATGTTAGTATAATTCTTTTAACACAAGCCCAATTATTATTTTTCCTGTCTATATGTTCTATATTTTAAGTTAATTTCCCTGAAAAAGATGGTAGATATTTTATTCATATATTTAAAATGGCTTCGTAATATTTTTTTATATAATACTAGCGGCCCATCCCGGCTTTGCACGGATTGAAGTTTTAGTAGGGATGCCTATTTTCTTCTAGTAATAAATATAGCCTATGTTACTCAGGGATAATTTACCATTGTAGTGGTGAAAGAATTTTTGAAATCGGTCCAGTTATTTTTGAGTTTACTCGTTACAAACATACAAAAATACAAATCTTTACTCTTTATAATATTAGTGTAGATATGTAACAAGTCAGCAACCCGCCTAATGTTACGCACTTACCGCAACCTCCAGAATGTTAGCAATACCAAAGGCATTGCTCCCACGTTGTTGACCTGAAGGTAAGTGGGATAGTCGGAGGGGAAGGCAAGTAGTTGGTCTTCCACCCCTCTCACTCATCGTAAACACAGCTGTATTTACGCTGAACTTCCGTGAGAAGGTCGTGCTACCCAGGACGAGCCAGCCCGTATGTGAGTTGTAGTTAATCGGCTACAGCTTGGCTCTTCCACCGTTTCTTAGATCAGGCATCTAATTTGTTGAAAGAACCCACTGACAGTTTTAAGCTTGATAAACAAAATGAACTTCAAAAAATTCTCACACTTTGTTTCCCGGTGGCACATTAATGCTTCCTTTATTACCTAATACCGTCAAGGCCCGGTGGCACATTAATGCGGCAGGATGCAGGCTAATTGAAACCGTTTTTCTAAAAAGCTATGGTATATTTTTTCTTGAAGTAATGCTATTCTCAGGCATCTAATTTGTTGAAAGAACCCAGTGACAGCTTCATGCTTGATAAAAAAAATGAACTTAAAAATTTTTTTTTTTTTTTTTTTTTTTTTTTTTTTTTTTTTTTTTTTGAATTGACTATATGTTGTTGGCCAGAGTGGCCATAACAACTTCACCCGGACAGAGGGCGAGCGCAAGTGCGCTCCAGCCATAGGGGCAGGGGGGCAGCTAGCTCAAGGGCGTCACTAGGGACACGACCTCGGCTTGGGCCGCTGCCAGGAGAGGTGGCGAGGGTAAATCTACCACCGGATCGGAACGCGACCTCGACTGAGAAGATCCGGCAAGAAACTCAGCGGGCTTGTCGGGTGCCAAGGTGCGTCTAGGTAAGTAGACGCACCTTCTAGCGGAAGCGGGGGTTCGTCGACCTCGCCGGCGAGGTCGGTGTCTGGCGGGGAGTGTGCGTGTGTCGTTCTCCTCGACATCTGAGTCTAGGAGAGCGGTGAGTGGGTCGGGGGGGTCCAGCACCACATGCCGCGGCCTGCGGCGGCATGTATCTGGCTCGTGTGCGGGTGCATAATCGGCGGCGGCGACGATTAAGGGATTGGTGTGTTCAGAAGCCTTCATGAAATAGCGTTCAGACGCTATTTTGAAGTGCTTCTGGATAGAATCGAGGCGTAAGTCAGAATGAAGGTCTACGTTCCGTACGAACCACGGGGCTCCGACGGCTTGGCGAAGAAAACGGGACTGTAAGGCCTGGAGGCGACTAATGTGAGAGTTGGCCGCGTGGGCGAACACAACGCTCGCATAGGACATGATGGGGCGAATGCAAGCTTTGTAAAGTGTCACCTTATTTCTAAGGGACATTTTACTCCGCTTGCATAGGAGATAATGAAGGCGACCGAGCACAAAGGCGGCTCGATTGCGGACGTTTCTAATGTGAGGACCGAAGGTCATGGAGCCATCGAGCGTGACCCCGAGATATTTAACTGACTTGGACCAAGGGATAGGCTGCTTGTACAAAGAGACAGTACCTAAGTTGGAGCGAGTGTGGCGTATGGAGGGGCGTCGAGAGGTGGTCCTGGCAAAAAGCACGGCTGCGCTTTTGTCCGGGTTCACCTCTATTCGCCATTTCCTAAACCACTCTCCGAGAGAATTGACAGCGCGTTGGAGAACGCGTGTGATCTGAGCCTTATTACGATGGGAGAAATAGAGCGCGGTATCATCCGCGTAAAGGGCGAGTTGCACATTGTTCGTGCGGGGGATGTCGTTAGTGTACAGACTGTACAAAAGAGGGGAGAGCACGGAGCCCTGAGGGACTCCTGCCCTGATGGGGTGGGGTGGGGAGAGCGTGCCCTCGACTCGATATCGAAAGGTACGGTTTGACAAGAAGTCTCGTAAGATGAGCACGAGACTGTCCGGCACGCCTAAGAGGTACAGCTTGTAAATCAAGCCGTTGTGCCAGACTTTGTCAAACGCCTTAGCGACGTCAAAGAAGAGAGCTCCCGTGGATAGGGGGCGGCCGGAGGAGGAGTTGAGGCCTTTGAGAATGTATTCCGTGATGCGGTGTACTTGGTGAACACAAGAGTGGCCGGCCCGAAAGCCGAACTGCTCGTCAATGAGAAGATGATTGGAAAAGATATACTCTTTGAGTCTTGCTAAAAGCAGGCGCTCATAGAGTTTGGCAATGGCCTTGAGGAGGCTGATGGGACGGTAGCTCGCAGGGACGTTGCGGGGCTTACCGGGTTTGTGAATGCCAATGACTATTGCCTCCTTCCACGCATTGGGAAAGATGCAGTTCGTCATAGCGGCATTGAAGATAGCTACTAGGAGACAGATAAGCTGGGCGGGTAAGAGTTTGAGAACTCTGTTGCTAATGCCGTCCGAGCCCGGGGCCTTCTTGGAGTTGAGACCTTTAATCAAATCCTTCACCTCGGATTCGGTAACCGGTGTGAGAGTGGTAGTGAGGGGTAAGGAAACCCTGCGCTCGACTTCCCTATCAACGAGTTCCAGGTGGTCGGGATCAGAGGATTGGGTGCTAGGGGAGCACTGGCTCTCGAGAGCGGAGGCTAGAAGCTCGGCCTTTTCGTCGTCATCGAAAGCAGGGGGGTCGCCTGAAGGGCGTAATAGGGGGGGCATTGTGACAGTAGAGTCGGACTTTAAGGCTCTCGCCAGCTTCCAGTAAGCTAGATGCGATGGCGAGATTCCTTCGAGAAGGTTACCCCACCGGGCGTCCCTAAGCTCGGCGATTCGACGCTTTACATCACGCTGTAAAGCGCGCATGCGAACACGGTTAGCTTCGGTGGGGTAAGAATCGTAAGCTCTGATGGAGGCATTCTTAGCTCGGACCAGGGCTTTGATGTCGTCTGGCAGAACGAAGCGGTGAGAGTCACCTACCTCGACCTGCTTAGACGAGTGACTAATGGCCGACTGGAGATGGTTGGAGAAGGCATCTACAGCCTGAGATGTGTCCTGAGGGGACGTAAGGAGATCAGGGATGCTGGCGAGGTGTGGAGAAGAGACATCCGCTAAGGAAGTACTTAGCTTTTGCCAATCCATCACAGAACGCGTGGTCGGTTGAGATGGAGGGGAAGGTCCGAGCTGCATGAGAACGGGACGGTGGTCGGAGTCGAGCTCTTGGAGAACTTCCAACGAGCGCAACCGTAAGGTTATGCCCTTGAGGAGGGCAATGTCTAGGACATCAGGGCGATGTGCTAGGTTGTTCGGAAAGTGAGTGGGGTGCATGGGGGCGATGACGTCAAAGTCGAGCTGGTCGACTAGGGCGTCAAGACGCCTCCCATTTGGGGTGGTGAGGAGACTATTCCACCTGACATGCTTGCAGTTGAAGTCGCCAGCCAGTATGACTGCGCTTCCCAGATCAAGGAGTGCTTCGATGTCACTCCTAAGCAGAAGCTTGCCAGGCGGAAGGTAGATGGAGGCTATGACCACGGCAGGATGGCCAGTGAGGGACAGACGACAGACCGAGGCTTCTATGTTGGTGAGCGCAGGGGGGTCGAGGGGAATGCAGTGGAGGGACCTCCTGTAATAAATGGCAGTCCCACCCCCGCGGGCGGTGAGCCTGTCATTCCTTACAAGATTATAGTTTGCGATTTTGGGATCGCGACGGGACGGCTTAAGCAGGGTCTCCTGCACCAGCAAGAGATCAACCTGATGATCCCGAAGGAATTCACCAACCTGATCCCTCTGCTGGGAAAGGCCAAAAGCGTTGAAAAACGCTAGGGATAGGTGATGGGGTTTGGTACGTTGGATGTGTAAATCCATTACGGGTGCACGAGAGAGTCAAAAGATGAGAGGGAATCGTACACATCCATGTACGACTCCATGACAGCAATCCTCTCATAAGGATTGGTTGCTGTGCGGAGGTGGTGCGCGAGTGAGCGAACTCGCTCAACGTTAACGACGTTGAAGAATTCGCTCACCAACGCAAAGTCGCTAGCCAAGCTAGTGGCGGTGGTAGGCGCAGAGGGCGCGGGGCGAGGGCGGGGGGCAGCAGGGCGCGCAGGGGCGGTCTGCACCGGGAGGGAGGCGGAGGCCGTGTATGGGAGCGGCTTGCTCCATACATTGGCGCGCGGGGAGGGGCGCGCTGGGAGCGCGGGCTTTAGCGCTGAGGGCGCGGGGGCGGGGAGTGCTGAGGGCAGAGAGGGGCGGGGCGCAGAGGGCGCAGCGGGGATCGGTGCAAAAGACACCGGGGGAGGCGCAGAGGGCGCAGAGGGCTGAGAGGCAGCCCGTGCAGGCGCTCTAGGACGTCCGCGCCTCGCCACCCCGCCGTTCCCCTTTGGGGCCTTAGGGCAACCGCGATAATTCGCGGTATGCCCCTGAGTCCCGCAGAGGACACAGCTCGGCGGCTCGGTCGCGGTCTCTTTCGAGCGCGAGCACCCACTAGTGGGATGGTCCCCGATGCATTTGACGCACCGGGGACGGAACTTAAAAATATATCATTAATAAGACATGAAATAGGAGCGAAGTGGCACAGGCCTCAAAACACACCCCTCCCCATACTTTATACTTTTTTGTGCGGCATTTTTTGCGCGGCTCTTAAAACACTTTGTCTTGATAGATTGCCATTATTTCCACCATGACACCACATGCTTTACCGAGTGGATGAAATTGCTTTTGAAGTAGAGGACTCGAGAACTTTGAAGCAAAAATGTTATGAGAGAAGATTTGTTATGAAAAAAATGGGTAAGTACGTCACGGGTTAGTGGTGAACGTATGTTATAGCTAGCGCAAACCCTAGTGTAGAGATGAATCATTCTTGTCATGAAACATTTCTATTTTATAAGTGCATTTTCATTGATAAATCACCTTTTCTTATTCTTCGCAGCCCAGTACTCTCAGGCTAGTTTAATTACCGCAGTATAACATGAGATTACTTTCCCTAAAGATGCTGTAGATTATGTTGGTTGGTTCCTAGAACAATCATCTTAGGTTGTTTCACACTTAAGCCGTCACAAGCAACTCGTATGTTTATTTGTCTCGACTATGCATTCATTAGTTTAATCTTGATGACTACAGAATTGGCATAAAAAAAAAATAGAACGACATCCTATTTAAATCTTTGGCAAGTTCCGACAGATCGATAAGCTGGAAGCGAAATAGTAACTTATCAACAAACACGACGACACCTTAACTTGTGTTGTCTAACTTTTGCGTTCGATGGAATGACTCTCTAGCTAGGTACGTCGAGCGTGTGATCGCGGCACTTTGAAATGCTTGTGACAGCAGTGTTTGGTCTGTGATAGATTACATTATAAGCATAAATGCTTCTGTGCGACTGAATAATATTATCACCATTGTTGTCATAATTGCTACTTTTAATTAATTTTCATGAGATGAAATTATGATCTTCTCAGTGGAAGCAGCATTCCGAATCGGTAGTAGATTCGGACTATTCATAAATGCTTTGTTGGCTTACATGAATAAAAACAATTTTGAGTCTGTAAAGTTCAATTTTGTTAAGTATTTCATTTGCCAAATTTCACAATAAATAGTTGTCTATAGAACGTAAAGTATAGTATAACGTGTAGTTACGACAGTTAACGTAAACGTGTAGTTACGACAGTAAACCAAAAATAATTTAAAACCAAAATAAAACACCACAACCACTGTTGCCTAACTATCGATAGTTGCCCTTTGAAACTAGTCATAGTATCGATAGGGTTATCGATAATATTGCCACGTAAACAGATAGTATTGATACTATTGATCATGATTTAAGATAGATACCATTGTAACTATCAATAGTTAAACCACGCTAAACAGAACGGACCCACGCCATTGTAAATACAGACATATTATTATTATTTGTCGGCACTTCAGATAATTTCGAAAACAATTTTTAAAAGAGCTTTATTTAGAATGTTACGCAACCCTCATGTAAGGTAGTATGATTAATCTTGTTAACATTGAGACATCAATTTGTTCGTTCCACTTCTGTACGGCGGCCAACAATATAACAAAATTATGTTAATGTCTATTTCCCCTCGTCATTCTAATTTACCAACCACAATAAGAACGGGAAATATAATTACGATGTTTGTTTCGACCACATAATGGGCATCCTTTGAATAACAACCCTTATTCGTATTGATAAATGACTCGGCTCAGAGCGAGTCCTATTCGATTCCGAGCCGGCAGACCGGGCGATTAGTATTTTCAATCGAAATCGATTATACGGTCGCCTATTCGAATAACGAGGTTGATTCGATCTTCCTAGGGATGAAACTGGGATTTCAAAATTGGAACTGCTTAGTATAATTATTACAATAAAAATAAAATATGGTAAAATAAAAGTATTAATGTATGCGCAGTTAAAACCTGTTTGGACGTCTTCCGTAGTCACTTGTCGTACAAAGATCAGAGCATTCAACTCCAATGTCAAGTCAGTCCTCCTATACGGATGCGAGACATGGCTCGTCAAAAATGAAGTAACCAGCAAGCTACAGGTCTTCGTGAACAAATGTTTACGGCGCATACTGGGGATCTGCTGGCCACGTACCATCTCTAATACAAGGCTGTGGGAGAGGACTGACCAAAAACCCATCGACAAGGAGATCCTAATGTGAAAATGGCGCTGGATTGGACATGCGTTAGGAAGACCAGATAATCACCTATCCAAACAAGTGTTAACGTGGCAAGCGTATGGGAAAAGAAAGCCGGGCCGCCCCCGTATCACCTGGAGGCGCTCAGTTGAAAAAGAGGCTGCATCAACTGGACTCGGCTGGAAGGATCTCGAAGCTACCGCGCAAGATCGAGAAAAGTGGAAATCTCTTCTTAGAGCCCTATGTCCCTGTTGAGGGATTACAGGATTACATCATCATCATCATAAGTATTAATAAACCAAAACAAAGAAAAATATATTAATTAAAATAAACTAAATACATAATTATTTAGACCTCTGACGTCGAACTCCCCAGGAGTTGGGCCTCCCCTCAATAGGAGGCGGATTCAGTCCACGCTGTCGCAGTGCGGGTTGGCGGATTCACATGTTTTGCGAAAATTGGTTCGATTTTCAAAGAGATGCAGGTGTCCTCACGATGTTTTCCTCAATCGTAATAAATGAAAATACTCATCAGTTTTTTCACATAACACTATGATTACGGCCCAATGTATTAAAGGTTAGTACGATAATACCTACGTCATTGCTCGCGACACAGGAGGCAATGGTAGCAAAACCAAAAGGGCGCAATTTATGGTAACACTGTTACATAAATTAACACGACCTTAATCAATGGTGAAACGTGCCCACCGGCTGACGGAATGTAAATGAGAACTGTCAGGGTGTTAGTGTTGTTATTTGAAATTTTTCTTATGAATATGTTCGGTAAAAATATATGAACTTAATGAAAATGTCAAAAGGACTGGCTGCTCTTGTCTGGAAGGCCCGAAATCTCAAGTCTGAGAGCGGTCTTGAGTATGATTTTGACATAACATTTTCATGATCGTTCTCAAGACTTGACATCGATTTATTAATACGAGCCACAGACCGAGATGGCGTGTAGCCCATTGTGAAGTATTTTTTTGTGCGAATTACTTAATTATTTTTGCGGAAAACAGCCAGTAAGTATCAATAAATTGTAATATCATTCAAATAGATTTAAAGCGCTGGCTGAGTAAAAAAATCGAAATTCCAAAATAAGTCAGTTTTTACACTCTGTGTAATCAATATCTATGGGACATGGGACCCATGAAGCCTCGCATTCGATTTTACCTATGTGGACTATATCTCGATATAAAAATCTAATGGAATAAATAAATAATATTACAACACTCCGTTGCGTGGATCCCTAGAACCAAAAAATAATCTTCGCGACTTTATCTCTTTTTCTCCAGACTAATAGCACTTAGACGCCTCTGCCCGGGGTTCGTGTCCCGAGCCGCGGGATCACCGCGCCATTGTGTTGCGTCCGCGCGGAAATCCGCACCAATTACTCCAAATCCGCAGCGCGGCCGGCCGCTACGAGACAGAAATAGCGAAATATCCATGCTGTCTCATCTATACAAATAAATAAAATTGGAGTGTCTGTTTGTAATATCAAAATAACACCTTTTCACTAAATGCATATGAAAGTACACAAGACACCTATAGAAAAAACGCGATTTAAAAAAAATCTGTATGTTTGTATGTTTGTTCCGGCTGATCTCCGAAACGGCTGGACCGATTTTGACGGGACTACAGTGACGGATAGCTGATGTTATAAGCAGTAACTTAGGCTTTGTTTTTAGGAAAACAAGAACGCGGGAGCGGGAGCGGTTAAGTTAAATTCCACGCGGACGAAGTCGCGGGCTCAGCTAGTTCTCCCTATGAATATAAAGTGAGATAGAAACTCTGTGTAACAAAATACGCAATGTCGCGGTCGCGGGCGCTAGTATCTGGATGTTAATAAATTTTGCGAGATCCCGCTTCCAGCTATTATTTAACCTCGGACGATTTAGAAATATAAAACCTGCATTATAATTCATATTGGACCCTATTGTCTGAATGGTAACGATCAGTGTTAATTGTGAATTCACTTCATGCGAGATATATGAAAGAAATTTTAAATGTATTCAGGTACTTACTTACCGGCAAAATGTGTTAAGTGAAATTTATTGACTTCTAGCATGTTTGTTTCGTACAACTGAAAAAAAAATACCGAGATGATGAATACCATGATGGTTATATGTATATTGTTAGTTTTTTGGCGAATTCCTTTTTTCGTGTAGTAGGTACTTGCATCCAAGGTACTTATTGTCAGTAAGATAAAGTCTAAAAAGTCTAAAAGTCTTTATTTCAGCCGCATTTTTACTCGTTTGCCATGAATTTATGATCATTTAAAATTTAAAAGGATGACTTCAAGAGAAGGCAGAATTTAGGATTTATCGAATACATATTTGAAATGTAAATTCTAAGGTACACTCTGGCTCGATAATGGTTTCCTGTTGCCGTCACATCGAATTTCATTCACTCTTTTCAAATGCAAATATTATCGCAATCTGAAATTTATCGGGAAAGTAGATTATGCCATAGTAGACCCAAGTGTAGACCATTTAGTAATACGATTCTATACAATAATTTATAGATATCTTATTTTATTATTAACTTTAGCATTTGAGCCGAATACATCCCAAACAAAACATATGAAATCAGGAAAAATCTCCCAGTATTCCTTATTTTGCTCGTGATTTGACTCATTACTGACGCCGCCATTAAATTAAATTCGTCATCAAAAACCTTCCAGCTTATGAATAAAAATATTAAGTTCAATTTGAGCAGTGTCTGCGTAATGGCAGAGCGCCAGGGCTCGCTGCGGCACTCGCCAAGTTTGCCCCACCCTCCCCAAGTCCCAACTCATTAATGAAGAGCATTATTAGGTCAAATAGTACGTTGGCAGTTCCTTCTACAAGATATTTTAATTGACATGGTG
Source organism: Notodonta ziczac (assembly GCA_918843915.1). Lineage (NCBI taxonomy): Eukaryota > Metazoa > Arthropoda > Insecta > Lepidoptera > Notodontidae > Notodonta > Notodonta ziczac. The sequence goes on from OU974053.1 coordinate 2,823,846, forward strand.
TTGTATCTATTGTTTAAATAGAAGACAAATACCACTCATTACCAAATCTCAAACTATTAGACCGCTAGACACTCATGCGAAATAAGTAGTCTTGAGGTTTAGTAAACCTCAGCGCTTATGCTGTTGAATGAATGGGGATGATGACTGATATTAGAGTAGGTATATTCTTTACGTACTCAATAATACACATAACTCATAAATACTCCTTTTTGTCATATTGAGTAAATTCAAAGAACTTCGTTATTAAAGTTTGCTAAAACTACTCATTATGTCGTCACAATACTAATACCTAGCTAGTACTGTTTTAGAAAAGTTTGTATTTTTTTTAGATATCTAGTAAATATTTCACTGATGTGGCTTCCCTTAATAAAATAATTTCCAGTCATTATTTATTATATAGTCTACTACTAGAACTGATTATGAGTTTATGACGTACAGTGTGAATGTACAGCTTTTATACCGTCCCGCCCAGCTTAGATTCCACATTTGTTAAGCTTTTAATAGTGAACTAATTTTCTCCCTCATCCCAATGGTTCCCGTGTGCCACAGTTATAATAACCCAGTTACATTATTTATTCATTCACTTACTACATAATACCAAATAGATTCAAAGGAATAAACTCCTGAACAATGACCATTACCATCATTCTTTGAACCTATTACAACATTAAGAGTAATTTGTGTATTCCAACCAATCCCCATGGAGAAGCCAATGCGCCATTTAAAAGTTTACACATTTTTCTACCACCCCTACCCTTGGCTACCCTCCGCTGCTCTGACAATTAAACTTTTTGCAAACGATAACTTTATTAGAAGTAGGACAATTTACATCGGGTGGCGTGAGGTGAATTGACAATGGTGCGACAATTGTTTCGGAATATAAAACCAAGCAGGAGTTAGTTAAATAATATGAAGTACCTTTCTAGTAGGGACGATGGAATTACATGAGTTAATTCCCCCATCTCCATTCTACAATCGGACGCCAAGACGCACGGATACAATGCACCGATACACCGTGGACATTCCTTCGGTTCGTACCAAGCGTTTTGCTTCCACTTTTATTGTGCGAACTGCCAAGGAATGGAACACCTTGCCGGCGTCTTTGTTCCCAGTTGACTATAACCTGGATGTTTTCAAGTCGAGAGTGAACAGGTAGCTTCTAGACAAGTATGCACCACCGTAGACCACATCGTCACTTCAGGTGAGATTGTGGTAAAATACTTGCCTATAACGAAATATAAAAAAAGCAGTTACGTATTATATTAAGGCGTCAATAGGCTTAGTGGTTAGAGGTGCCGCCCGCGTAGTTAGACGTACCGGATTCGATCCCCATCCTGGCTATAAAACTATTGACGTCAGCCCATTCCTAACACAAGCAATTAGTTTAGCTGGAGGGACTAACGGGAGTACTAGTAATGTGATACACTGACATTGCTAGTAATCTTTTTTTTTATATACGATTGCAATTGGCTATTGGCTTATCACAGCTTTTGGTCTAAAGTAATCTGAAATTAACATGCTTTTAATTAGAGCCTTTGAAATCGACCGCGCCTTCTGAAGTTCATAGACACTAATGAAAGACCTTCCGATTGCGCGGTCTATTTCAGAACCGATTTTACGAAAATTTAAATCAATCAGCATGGGGCGATTTGTATTTGCCTTTGTAATTAGGGAGACAGCTCCCAAAACTGCAATATTGAAAACAAACACTTTCAATTTTATTATCTGAGCCCCTCTGTATCTGAGGTCCTAAATTCACCCAACTTTCATTCCCCAAGGTAAACAATTTGAAGAATCCCGAGTGATTGCTAAGGGGCAGGTGAGTTACGTCCATTACGTCCGTGAGCCGCCTCTATTTCACCATTATCGCGGCACTTAACAAACTTTGCGGAGCTCAATACGATTTATGTTATGTCCATAATGTTTCCCGCGTAGTTTCTAAAATTAATAGAACATTATGAGAAAATTTTGCGTTTCATTTAGTATAGGTCTCTAAATTATTTCCACATGGGGGAGTTATGATTGTCTAATGTATTCGTTTCCTTGTAACATAAAAAAATATTTCCTAATATGTCTGTCTGACTTTGATATTTTAAATTAGGTACATTTGCTAAAAAATCATCGAGTACACCTAACCGTTATAGAAGACCTCTTTATAATGATCATGTGACTTCAACCATAGATTTATTTTTACTACATCTAACATTCAATAAATTAATTAATAACTACAAATTGAAAATTTAAAAACCCCCGATGTGACGACCTTTTCATCAAATGTATACAATAATCAACAGAAAATCTGTGTAAAAGTATGAGACATTATTTTGTTATGATTATAATAATTGACAATAGAATAGACAACGAATCTTAATATTGATGCCACGGAGGTTTAATTCCTAATAAAATATTATCAATTCTGATTCAATTTCATGTAATAACTGGTTGAGGTGGACGGGAGCAGCCCAGGGGAAGAATTTACATAACACAAATCTCATATAAAAATTGATAAAATATACATTTTTTCCAGAATCAGGGAAACTTTTCAAATTTATAATATTGTAAAAAGCCAGTTCAGACTATTACGATCATTTAAAAATATAATAAATCTAAATCCAATAATCTCAAATTTCGAATGGATTCGAGCCGTGGAAATTGGTTTTGGCCGTGAATGTGGCTTTTTTAACCTACAAAAGAGTTGATGATCTTCAAACGGCTGAACCGATTTTCATGAAACATAGCTAAGAACACTCTCGATCAGAATACCTATCTAACAAAAGAAACAAAATTGAAATCGGTTGATCAGCTTGGGCGCTACGTTGCCACAGACAGACACACAGGTACACAGATACACAGATACACAGACACGCAGATACACAGATACACAGACACGCAGATACACATGTTAAACTTTTAAAACCCCTCTTTTTTCGTCGGGGGTTAATAAAATAAATAAATAACATCATCCGTATTATGAATATTGATTAACAACCGTAGCACTCGTATCCCGTAGTAACATTCGTAGTCGCATCTGCTACGATTAGCTACGATCTATTTAAGGGACAGTGATAGGTGGATAGTATAGGGTGGACTTTTAATTAGTTAGCCTTCGTAAATTACATAGTAGAAATTAAACTTATCAATCATAATAAACATTTTTAACCCCGTTTATTATCGTGAGGACACACGAACATAACAGTATGGCCTATTTAATCAACAAGCAATCTATCACAACTCACTTCATTATCATAAAAAACCTCCGCGGAAACCCATTTAACCTTTTAAAATATTCATGGCGAGGGCCAACTGGCTCCACTTTCATTAGTGTCTGATAAATACGTACTGAATTTAGAGAAAATGAGGAAAAATTTGGTCGGGGAAAATATGATGAATACATTATTCATTTATTATCTAATTTGTAGTCAAATTTTCACTCAAGTCGTTATGATCTAACAAATAATGTTAAGGTGAAGGCGCCTGTCTAGCCCGCGAAATTCAAATTATTTGAGTATTTTTATAGTTTATCCAAAATCTGAAAACATTTAAGACAACATTTTGTGATTTGCGACAAACACAGTATGCAGTGCGTTTATTAATACATTTATTTTACTCTAAATATTATCACGGTGGATATGATACTTACTAGTAGTAGTAGATTAGTAGTTTACTAATCACTAAATATACAAAAATCGCCAGATTATCTGGATAGCTGTCGTTCTTGAAATGTTTTAGAGTAAGTTGGATATATTAATAAATGCACTGCACACGGTCTTTGTTGCGAATTACAAAATGTGCCTTTTATTATTGTCAGATTTTGAAAAATTTCTAAAAAACCTCAAAATATTTGAACTTCCCGGGCTAGATGGGCGCTTTAGCCACTTAGTTCAACGAAAGCAGAAATATTTTAATTTTGTAAAGAAAATTCGTTTGTAATGAGACAAAATCGACCGTATTGACTGATCAAGATACACTCTTGTTTTAAGCTTAGATAGCAATGGGTCAATTCACATATATGTTTCGTCTCGTTATTGGCGCCCATCATGGGACCGTTAAAATTATCATATCTTTTCTTGCCTAATTGGCGCACATCGTGGGACTACTCCTAATATGGAATTACGTAGATAAGTGAACCATATAACGTGTGACGTCACGACCTGCCTCCGGGACAAGTCTGATTGACTCGTCCCCGGCTGATCGATTAACTTGCGACGTGCCACGGTCCAATAAGTGGCGTTGAGATTAGTTGCCCTTATGTAAAGCGGGATCGGGACGAGAGGTCCAACCTCGAGGGAAATACAGATTCCTGATAATAGAGGTTTGGTTAAGGTTTGTGTTTGTAATTAAATTCATTGCCGTTAGAACGTCCTTTCTCTATTTCAAATAACTACGAGAAATGATTATAGTGAAATATATTTTAATTGTTTTAGGTATACCAATTTAAAAGGATCTGATATAAGTTACTGAAAAGTATGACTTAAAAAAATCGAAACCATATTACTAAAATATTACCGAAAATGTTTATTATTTCTGTCTCCTCCACTCTTTTATGTATTTCCACCTATAAACATCATAGAGGTATTATCTATGATCTACTTAACTGTGAGTAAAAGGGAAAAGGAAAGATTTTACGGCGGGCCGGGCCCTTGCATAAAAACCCCATCATCTTATACGACCCTACACTACTGTTTATGTTGTCGTAACTAAACCGCGTAAGTTTGGTTAAATCGCAGGACGTAACGGTTACTATTAACCTTTTGTTATAACTACATTACCTAAGTTATCGAAGTTAAGATATATCTTGAAATTGTATATTTAATATTATATAACGCGACCGACGAGCAGCGATAAGAAATGGTTATAATGTTCGAACTCAAGCCGGTCATGGGCGAGCAGCGGAAGTTTAAAACATTCGTGATGTTCATTGAAATATAATCAAGGCGAAACGTTAAAAAACAACGAAGGAAGTAAAATAATATTATTTATTTTCTTATGGCATTTCGTTGGCCTTGGTAAAAGGTACTGTGTGAATTTGAATGTGGCCCGCCCACACAGTCCCAGTCTTACCATTGTAAGTTAAAAAATCTAGGACCAACAGTGGTATAAAAAATAAACTCCCAGCGAGATCTATAAAAACGTCTTAGCGACGTATATCGCTTTCCCATACAACCTTGGGTTCTCTATTTTGATATTCAAAAGATGAACCACACATAGAACCTCCGTTGTACAAGCTTCACTATTTCAAATCGCTAAACGAAGCTAAATTATTCGTCTGTAGCGTTAAATCCACCGTTTAAAATATAAATTAATTAATGTGTAACCGAGGGTGGGACGGGTGTATGGTAGGTGGGGGGAGGGGTTGCGCTCGTTCGTTACAGCTTCGGTTTTGTTTTCACCAGCACACGAAGGACAATGGTGTTGTGAATACTGTATTACCGATATCGATGTTCTATAACACTTATTCTCAGTCGCTATAGAATGTAAATAATGTCGAAAGTTGTAAGTCAAGCTACTGTAATATGGCATTTTGTCATTAAATAGTACATTGTTACCCTTGGGGTGAAAGTAACTCATTTAGTCCCGAGACGGGGCGAGGGCGCTAATAGTTCGAGGGACAAAATAAATCTTTCACCCGAGGTAAACACTGTGCTTTTCATTACGAATACAAGGAAAACAAAAATAAAAAAGTGGAAGTAGAAGTAGACCGGCCTGGTTTAATAGAAATGACAAAATATAACTAGTTTATTTTTAATAATTTGACAGCTGTCAGTCGAAAGCGATTCTCCCTAGGGCGGAAAAGTATTACTTTCAACCCGCTCCTGAGGCAACTTCAGACCTAATTTCTAAATCCTAATTATAACTCATTTTTTTAATCCAAATTGAAGTATTCATCTACTTCTTTCAGGACATAACATAATATAATAAAATCACAACATTTACTTAATCGATTTTTTAACCTCACTTTTTACAAAAATTATAGTATCGACAACGACTCCACCCCTCATCTTCCACCACTAACCTAAATCGAGAGTTTGCCTAAAAGTTATTTGATTTGGCCGAAGGTGCGTTGATTTGATCAGAGAATTCCATTTTATTTGCTGTTCTTTTTACGTAATTGTCTGATATCGTATATAACGTTATACTTATAGGAAAGTTTCCGTTACCTACCGAAGGAATCTACTAAAACAATGTTATAGAGTTTTCGATAAATATACGTCTCTATTTATTTTTCCTTTTATATGTAGTTTGCATTATATATGTTTACCTTGAAGCAGTTATAGCCGATTGGGAAGCAGTGACAGCCGATTGGTCAAGCACGCGTCTTGCGGGCTACCAGGTCTCGGGTTCAAACCCCGGATCGAAACTCTGAATTTTTCGAAATCTATGTGCGAATCATAATTTATATATGATTATCACTTGCTTACGGTGAAGGAAAACATCGTGAGGAAACCTGCATGTCTTAGAGGATTTAACCAATTTCCGAAAGACATGTGAAATCCGCCAACCCGCACTGGGCCAGCGTGGTGGATTATGGCCTGAATCCCCCTTGTCTTGAGGGGAGGCCCGTGCCCAGGAGTGGGACGTCAAAAAGGGTTTTTTTTTTTATGTTTACCTTTTTTTTTTTAAAGGGACTAGTCCCGCCACACACTCCCACCACTGTAACTCCTGTAAGCCAGGATCGACAATGGTGACCAATAATGACGTCGAGGTTTGACCCTCGACGAGTCCCGGGGAAAAGTTAAATTGTCTTGGAACCCGCACGAATTTAATCGAAAGAAATAATAGGAGGAGTTGGAAGAAAATATTTCCACTTCCCTCCGGTGCAAAACGGGAGACAAAATATATGTAGCTGGTATGGGCTAATTGCCATAGAAACAAGACTGTTACAGCTGATTGAAGACCAGTTGTAAAGCACCACGGATCGTAATATGACTAATTGGACCTAAACTCGTGAGCTGAGTATACTTGATTCCAATAATAGGTATGGCAAAAGCGCTTGAACGCACGGAAATTGTCCCTGGTTTCCACAAGGTCTGTGTAATAAACTGCTCCAGATGTCACTTGCAGGCTATTTAGCATAGTAGTCCGTTCGTTGTGCCAGAGACTGCACTCCCACAGGATGTGATGTGCAGATTGTTCATGATTGTTTTGCGGCGTCGAGCATTGACAGAAAGGTGAAGGAACCAACGTGAAGTAGAATAATTTGCTCCTAAAGTTGCCATGCCCAGTCAGAAATTGAGCCACACAGTGGTCCACCTCCAACCACGCTCTCTCCAGACGTTCACGAACGCATGGAAAGAATTGGTGGAGGTGGCGGCCCTTAGTTGTTGTATCCCATCTGGATTGCCATTCGGTCAGAAGATCTTCGTAAACGACAGATATCGGACTAAATAATCTAGCGATTTTAGAGCGGTCTCGCGGTTTAAGGAACTCGGTGTTCATGCTCTCTCGAGTAGATTAGTACATTGCCGCGCGTCTTTGGACCTCCAGGTCTACTGGGAGCACACCAGCGAGAACTGGCAGGGCCTCGGTACTAACCGTGCGATATGCTTTACATAGAAATATCAACGCCAAACGTTGGCTTTGTAGTAATTTACGCCGTGCCGCCCCAATCGTGGCCCTGTCGGCCCACACCGGTGCGCCGTAGCACATGCAGCCTAAGTACGTAGCCCCGTATATAATCTTTAGCGTATTAAAGGAAAGTCCCCAAGTTGCCGTAGATATTCTCGTCAACGCATAAAAATTACGTTTCGCTTTTTCACCAACAGTTTTAATATGCTCTATAAATGGGAAATTCCTTTCTAATACTAATCCGAGGTAGCAGACCGATTGTTTTCTCTTTATTGTTGCGTTGTTAAACTTAATACGTGGCGGCGCTTTTAAATTCCCTTTTAGGAGGAGTTGGTAGGTTTTTTGGGGGGCGAACGTGAGACGATTTCGCTCGCCCCACTCAGAAATTAAGCGCAGACATGACTCCGCAAGGTTCTCGAGTCCAGCCCTAGTATTTGATTCTATCAACAGGAGTCCGTCATCCGCATATCCAGTTAGTGAACAACCACACGGGAGTGGTAGCTCGAGGAAGTCATCGAAGCCTAAATTCCACAAATATGGACTAAGTACCGATCCCTGGGGACAACCTAATGTCAGCGCCTTTGACACAGCATAATGTCCAAGTTTGAGTGTTGTTGTTCCTTGTACAAAATATGTGTAAATAAGTGAGTAGATGTTCCTGTAGCAACCACGCGTTTTTAGCTTGAGAAGTAGCATCGGCCACCATGCGTTGTCAAAAGCGCCCGAAATATCAAGAAAAATTCCCAATACGTATTCAGACGTAGATGAATTTACAGTTTTTCTTACCGATAAAGCCGCGTCAACTGTCGATTTGCCACGCGTAAAACCGAACTGTTTTGGATTAAATTTTGGTCCACCGGGGAGCAATCGCGGGACAATCAGTCGTTCTAGTAGTTTACCTAACGATGGTAGCAATGTTATTGGACGATAGGACTTGGGATCGTCGGGAGGCTTATCTCCACTTTTCGGGATGATTCTAATAAAGCCACGGCGCCATATTCGTGGAAAAATACCTTCTGTGATGCAACGATTAAAAACATATAGCATAGAGTCGCAGGCTGATTTGCACGCTTCTTTAATCATTTTGTTCGATATTTTGTCCTCACCGGAGGCTTTATTAAGAGGCAGGGCTCGCACGATGTTCTCAAATTCGTCGCGGGACGGAGTATCGGACTCGGGGGCGAGCGGCGGCTCCGCGGCCCACGCTCTAATCTGGCGGTGGTATTCGCTGTCGCTTGCCGTTACATCGTCGGGAATAAGAGTATTTAGTAGGACATCCGCAGTCTCCTCAATGCCGGTTGTGTGTTGATTATCTATTTTGATGTTTCGGATATAAGCGAGATCTATTGACCTATTTGCTTTGAACTCGTGATATAGAGGAGACCACGGACCCTCCCTATCTAATTTTTCCACTACTTTGCTTAATAATACACTTTTAGATCTTTCGACCGCAGCTCTGTAGTGGGACCTGGCAATTCTAAGTGCACATAAAGCCTCATCAAGAGGAATATGTTATGTTTACCTTACTGTGTAGAACAAATTTCAATTCGAATTAAACTTTGTACGCAATTCGGCCTCCACCCACACCGTTTACCAAGATTACCAAGCATACCAGTTACTTCCCTCTATCCACAGTCTCCGAAAGGTATCGTAAAAATCGAACGGTGTGAAAACCCCACATTGTGTGCTTTTATCGTGTTACATACATTACTTGAAATGCTTTTCCCAATTAAGTCGCTAATTGATTTTTTTACGTCAACCTACGTTTAAGATACTAACAATGTTTCATTGTGCTTATAATATTTTTATTTTCTATCACAGATAACTGTATAACTTTCATATTTCTAAGTAATTAACTGAAAATAAGATTTTTTGTGAAATAATGTTAACAAAAAGACATGATAAAGTTATTTAAACAGTAAAAAATATAGTAACTCCCGCTTATTCTAGGCATATCAGACAAGGTGTATACACGGTGAAACAGAAAGGGTATACTTTTTATTCCAAAACTTAACTTTATAATTCTAAAACTATCATCTTTGGAGGGAACTTGCAAAACAAAAGGTGTTATAGGAATACAGATGTTGACCGACTTCAAAAGTCTATTAATAACTTTTAGTAGGTACTAGAACTGTCCCACAAAGCCGATAGTTTGAGATTTACAAAGATAAGATGCAAAAAATAGTATACCCTTTTTGTTTCACCTAGTATTGAACACAGCTCACCTGTCTATGTAAATAATACAAAATTATACACCCTCGCACATAATAATCGCGAAATAGGAAGCCTTTAAATAACAATACATTAAGCCTTTGTACACACAAAAGCTACATTCGTCAGGCCTATTGTTTCTCGGCTTAATAAAGATAAAATCTAAAAGGTAACGGACGATGCACGTGTAGACAATAGACGGGATAGGGTTCGCTTAGTTTTAAAGATTTGAACAAAAGAAATACGGCTGTAGGATAATTGCTTGGAAAAGTTATGATTGCTTACTTGGAAGAAGTTTGTCATAAAATGGCTCGGAACCTGGAAATCTAAGAGAGCATAGAGTTTTTTTACTTTTAAAATTATTATAGATTTGTAGATGATATGACGATTTGGGCATCTTTGTGATAAAAATGGGGCCACGCCTAGCCCAAGACAGGGAACTGTGGATACGTGAGGGATGGTCTTTCCCCAACAGTGTAATTGGTTAGTAAAAATGTTCTTCTGACATTTTAAAATGATGTAATTATACTTAGTACAAAAAAAGATCAAAAAGCAAATCGAAATTATGCAACGAATTAATATAATAACCATTGTATTCAGCAAATATAACCGAATGTAAAAGATAATTCCATTCTTTTTTCAGTACATTTACGTATTTGATTTTTAAACCGATTAATTTTTGATTTCATTTAGTCGTTTTTTTGTGCGGCATTAGTCGAGTAATGAATCGTACGCCGCGTGCGGGTGGCACCTCTGAAGGGGTCGTAACATTAATCAAGAATCGGCGTTTGGATACAACATAGTGATCGAGGGATATGTCTATCTGTTTAGCTTTACCTACAAAGAATTGCACGCTGTACACTAAAGTCATATTCAAAAATAAATAATACATTAAATGTATCTTAAACACACCATCGTGACCAAAATACTTGACCTTATTAGAAGGTGGGATGACGATCTGCGAAAGACTGCAGGCAGATGCTGGATGCGGCAAGCTGAAGACAGGGCGCTATGGCGCTCTTTAGGGGAGGCCTATGTCCAGCAGTGGACTGATATAAGCTGATGATGATTATGATTAGGAGGCATTCAAAACAGTTGAATTGTTGTAATATTTTATTGAGATAGCTTCAAACCCTACATTGCGCGTACCACGACCCACGTGTGACCAATTTTGTTTGAACCTGACATCAAACAACGACTTAGATCGTTCTAAAACAACGATAATAGTCCTAATTATATTGGCGCACAAACTAAATATGACCAAACTAAATCTATTTCCATCCTTCTGATGGGATTGTATAGTAGTAAACAATAGAGTTCCATATTGATATTGAATCCGGCTGTCTTTCATTATTTACATCTGCTTTGAAGCGTCTACAAAAAGATAGCGGAACTCTACTTATGGATGAAATATAATGTATTTGTTACCTATCATAAAGTAGGTATCAGAACCCTCCACTCTCGGGACCCTTGTCCGGAAAATCGGCCAACCCTTTCATAAAGATTTTTCGGAGGACCGTTACTTTTAAAACAGCTATACACCTATTTATGTTCATTCGCTGTTCCTACTGCAATGTATTCAAATACTATCATTTTTTTTTTATATTATAATATTTTGTTTCTTATTTAAATAATATATACCGTATTAAAGCTACTTATAAACTAACTTAGAATATTGAAATAAAACTATTTTACGGATTATATCGCGTTTATTTACTTTTAAACGCGATATAATCCGTAAAATTATGTTAATGATCTTCTTTAACATCAAGTAAAATAAAAAATAAAATAAAACAACCTTGAATCACTAACACAAGGTTGGTTTTTGTATACAGCAGTGCATGGGGGTTGATTTCTTTCTGCATAACGATATCCAATTGTTGGTACAGCGTATCGAATACCGGAGGAATTATGTATTGGTCATATTATACTATCATATACAAACTAGCTGTGCCCCGCGACCCCGTCCGCGTGGAATGTACACCACCCTTAACATTTAGGGGTATGAAAAATTTATAGTAGCCGATTCTCAGACCTACCCGGTATGCACACAAAATTTCATGAAAATCAGTCGAGCCGTTTCGGAGGAGTATTGTAACTAACATTGTGACATGAGAATTTTATATATAAGATATTTTACGAAGACTGATATACTCGGAGGTATAAACTCAAACCATAGAATAAAAACTTGAGAGGTGTCAAGGGACACCCGGATGGAACGAAGTTGCAATATTCGGAACTTGTGAAGAAACTAGTCAGGATTCATTATTGTTATTATTTTTTATTATTTATTATGTACAAAATACCTGTATACTCGTACACTCAATAAATAATCGTCGCGTCACCACACTGTTCCATCCGAAATAGAAAGACCAAACGAAAACAACTGGCTTGCTTTCTATAAGAGAGAGAGAGAGATACAGACAGAGAAACACGCGCACGCCGCACGGCTTACAACTATAGCAAAAAGTGTCGTTACAACTTTTGGTCTTAATTTTTTCCGTCTTTTTTCCGTCCCTTTCGCAACGCGTGATAAGGAACTTCGTTCCAAAAACAATTTCCTGTGACAGCATAATCTTTCTCCCTCTCACATGATGTATTTATTGTTACAGTTAACATGGAAGGAGTCGTCTGCCACCAGTTTGAGAGCGCTCTATGAAGAGAATGGGACAGTACCACCGGGCACCTTCCTTACACATCACTTCCTCTGAGGTAAGGTTTTAAGTCTTATGAGAAAATTAAACTAGGTACTGTTAAAAAAAAACCTGTGATAGCCGATTGGTTAAAGCACGCGTCTTGCGGGCACCAAGTCTTAGGTTCAAACCCTGGCTCGCACCTCTGGATTTTTTGAAATCTATGTGCGAATCTAAATTTCTATATGATTATCACTTGCTTACGGTGAAGAAAAACATCGTGAGGAAACCTGCATGACTTAGAAGATCTAACCAATTTTCGAAAGACATGTGAAATCCGCCAACCCGCACTGGGCCAGCGTGGTGGATTACGGCCTGAATCCTCCTCCTGTTGAGGGGAGGCCCGTGCCCAGGAGTGGGACGTCAAAAGTAACTGGACATTCTTCAGTTTTGACGACCGCTTGGCGCAGTGGTTCGAGCGTAGGCCGCTCGGCTCACTGCACATGGTGGGTAGTGCTTTTTGTAATTTGCCCAGGTCTGGCTGTCATTGGTATCGCCCCCGGTCCATTGTACGGTACCCATAGTACAAGCGTTGCTTAGTTTGGGACTATACAGTTAGTGTGTCAGACTGGCGATATTTATTATTTATAGCTGTGCCCGCGGCTTCGTCCGCGTGTAATTTAACTTAACAAAAATTTCGGGATTATTCATCCCCTATTTTATCCCCTTGGGGGTAGAATTAATCCAAATCCTTTCTTAGCGGATGCCTACGTCATAACATCTACCTGCATTCCAAATTTCAGCCCGTTCCGTCCAGTGGTTTGGGCTGTGCGTTCATAGATCACTATGTCAGTCAGTCAGTCACCTTTGAGTTATATACGAGATCTAAAACTATCGGCTTTGTGAGACGGTTAAAGTACCAAAAGTTTTGTTGACTTATGAAATGTGTCAATAGCGGTATCCCTGTAACACCTTTTGTTTTTCAAGTTTCCTCCAAAGATGACAGTTTTTGATATACCTACGAAGTTAAGCTTTGAAAAATATAGTACATATACCCTTTCTGTTTCAACCTGTATGCAGACGTTTGTCGACATTGGTGTTTTAAAAAAAGTCCATAGCACACTCGTATTATATGTATATTGAATAAAAAACCGAAAAAAGTTAGCTCTGTCCCCCACGGGTTTCAGTTTTCAAATTTTCGTTTTTCTCCGTCGGGTTCGCTGAATCCGCTTGTTGGCTCGCGCTGCTGGGAAATGCGAAAAATTCTATACTGTCTCCAGCGAGAACGGCATGCCATCGTTTTAATTATTTATTTGCTTTTGATGCAGTGATCTAAATATATATATCAGATGGAAACATTAATCTTATTTTTATTACGTAAATATAGCCAAGGTGCATTTCTACCATCTCAACCATATACCAATTTATACAGCACTAGCTGTGCCCCGCGACTCCGTCCGCGTGGAATGCGCTTTTCTGTTGAAATTTTTCCTGAATTTTCTTTGCTATAAACCTCACGGAGCCCGAGACCTTTCCAACGAATGCAAAACCGTGGAAATCGGTTCGTACGTTCTGGAGTTATAGCGTCAGGAAGGAAAACCCGACTTATTTTTATATAGTAGATAGCGGCCCGCCCCGGCTTCGCACGGGTACATTGCGGTTACATTATTCGAGTTTTAGTAAGGATCCCTAATTTTTTTGAAAATATATTATAGCCTATGTCACCCGGGGATAGTGTAGCTTCCCAACAGTGAAAGAATTTTCAAATCGGTTCAGTAGTTTCGGAGCCTATTCATTACAATCAAACAAACAAAGTTTTCCTCTTTATAATATTAGTATGATTACGGTTGTTTTCTCCGTAGGAGGAGGCAGAGCCAAGCTGTAACCTTGACTACAGCTCATATGCGGTCCAGCTTGACCGGAGTAGTACCACGCTCTCACAGTAGTTCGGCGTAAAGTATATATAATATTCTCTTCCTGAAACAGTAATAAGTGCTCCGACAGTGAATAGTTTCAAAAATAGACTTGACAGACATTTAAAATTATAATAAAATACAAGTGTCGTGATATACACGCATTAGCTCAAAGCTGCTAGTGTATCAATAAATAAATAAATAAATAAATAGTGGTGAACCTCCCGAAGACTCCCTTTATAAGCTGTAGTTCAGTGATTCCCAAACTTATGTTGTATACCCCATTTTTTCACCTACTTAAAAACCACTATAACGTCAAATTTAATTGATTTTTCTGTTTCTCTTACCGCCCCCGTTTAGGCCTGCAGCGCCCACAAGGGGGCGCTATCGCCCACTTTGGGAAAGGATGTTGTAGTCAATTGGCAACAGCTAATATACGGGCTACGTCGACCGGGGTAGTGCCACCTTCTCACAGAAGATCTCTGTTGAGTAGCTATTACCTATCTACGATAAGACCGCCCAATGTACACTATTGTTTTTTTTATGTTATCCTACTAATATTATAAATGTGAAAGTTTGTGAGTGTGGATGTATGTATGTATGTATGTTTGTTACTCCTTCACGCAAAAAACTACTGAACGGATTTGGATGAAATTTGGAACACAGATAGTTTATAACCGGGATTAACATATAGGATACTTTTTATCCCGATAATCCCGAAATTTTTGTTACGTTAAATACTACGCGGACGAAGTCGGGGGGCACTGCTAGTTAGAAATATTCCGAACTTTAGTGTGCAATAAAGAGTTATTATATTCTATTTTATTATATTATCTATAGCTACATTTCGTACGGTGAGTGAGACTATCTTTCTAACTCCCCCTATCTTTCTCGACCTTAGCCGCACTCTCGTTAAGTTAATATGGCTCAATAGTATGCAACTTCGATTAAATCAAACTTTAACAGTCCATTCATTTTTTACGATTCATGGCATTTTTCTGTGGACGTTTGGAGCCCATCAGATACATCCGGACAAAGCCGGAGCGCCGGATCACCGGACCCTTTCCCAATATACGCTTGCATGTATAAATTGCGTCCGTAGATCACGCGATAGGCAGCCACCTGCCACTTCCAGCCCGAAAGTAAATTAGGTAGAAAAGGACGAGAGGGAAAAGCTTATTTTATTTGGTTTATTTGTCGATGATTTCAGATTATTTTAAGTTTTTTTTATTATTCTACCTGTTAGCCGCGGTGACAGACATATATTCGCCTAAACGCAAGCCGTACGACAGATATTCAAACTGTCCTTTGCTTTTTAGATGTGTTCAATGAAAGTAGGTCACCGTCATAAGGTTCATAGGTTCCTTTACTGTTATACTTACCTTGCTTATATTAGGAAAGCCTTTACGTACCTACGTGTGTTTGTCACTGAATTCCTCTTAAACGGCTGTACTAATTTTGATGTTTTTTTGTGTGTGTGAATAGGGTTTTGATTCACAATTGAACCTGGTACGTGGCGGTGGAATCGGGTTCCAGGTAGGACAGGACAACGTCGGTCGATACCGCTAGTATATAATATATATAAAAATGAATGTTTGCCTGTATGATCGTAAACTATGCATTTGATCTTCAGCAAAGTGTTGTGCATGAGCCCACAAAGATTTCTGAGTTGGTACGGCCAATCTTTAACAGCGTAACAACGTGCGCAGGGTACCTACAGCTATTTTATTATATATTTTGATTTATGTTATTGAGACAGGAGTTTAGAAAGTAGTTATGAAACGTATCGTCGTCGTCGACGTCGGGAACATAAAAAGTAAATAAACGCGATATAATCCGTAAAAATAGTTTTATTTCAAAAGTTACGAAACGTTTTATTTTGTCATTTTTACACAATTTAGCCAAATTATCCGTCCATTTGTTACTTGTATCTCTAAATTATATTGTTTCATATTGTTTTCTTATATTTACGCGAATACTACACATTGAAATAAAACTATTTTACGGATTTTATCGCGTTTATTAACTTTATGTTCCCTTTGATGAATCATCACCCGTAGTAACTTTTTACTCGCCTGGTTTAGGATCTTAACGCTTCCTCGTATGTCCTTCTTTGCAGATATCTTGGCACACGTAAATATAAGAAAACAATATGTGAACCAGCCCCCCTAGCCAAGTGTCTTCGTCTACAAGCGTTTCTACAAATCGCTACGCTTCATATATGTAAATGACATAAGTCACGTGATCTACTTATCGACTTGTAATGTCATTTCCATACATTGAAGCGTAGCGTTTTGTAGAAACGCTTGTAGACGAAGACACTTGGCTAGGGGGGCAGTACGGACTGGAAATCGCAAACAAAGTACGTCGGTTGGAAGATCTCAAGACTAAACGCGCAAGATTTACAACATCTTTAAATTTCTTGAAGAGATGCCGAGACCATAATCTCATTCCTACGTGTGCCAAGATATCTGCAAAGAAGGACATACGAGGAAGCGTTAAGATCCTAAACCAGGCGAGTAAAAAGTTACTACGGGTGATGATTCATCAAAGGGAACATAAAGTTAATAAACGCGATAAAATCCGTAAAATAGTTTTATTTCAATATATTGTTTCATTTATATCCCAAGACACACACACTCCCCCCACACAAATTTGAGTGCTCATTGTATGTATATATTGTATTTATTATTAATAATTATTATCTTATCACTGTTAACCGCCATTGAACCACTCGTAATTGGTAATATACACTTGTTTGAATTACCATTTCCCTATTAACATGGCCACACGTTTGTAATCGTAAAATAATAGGGAGTAAACGCCGTTTTTTCCTCATAAGTGCGTTGGTCGTTGATCACGAACAACATTTGTGTAATAGTTGTAGTTATTCACTGAAAATATCTGTAGTACCAATATAAAAGGTGATTTGACTTTTTCATTAATTAACTATATGGCTATTTTTTATTAGCCAACACGAATTATGGATGCTGATTAGTGTAAGTGAAGTGTGCAATTGGGGTGATTAATCAAATTTCTGTATTAATTATGTTGGAACTTGGCTTTTTTTTTTTTTTTTTTTTGAATTGACTATATGTTGTTGGCCAGAGTGGCCATAACAACTTCACCCGGACAGAGGGCGAGCGCAAGTGCGCTCCAGCCATAGGGGCAGCGGCCCAAGCCGAGGTCGTGTCCCTAGTGACGCCCTTGAGCTAGCTGCCCCCCTGCCCCTATGGCTGGAGCGCACTCGCGCTCGCCCTCTGTCCGGGTGAAGTTGTTATGGCCACTCTGGCCAACAACATATAGTCAATTCAAAAAAAAAAAAAAAAAAAAAAAAGGGCAGGGGGGCAGCTAGCTCAAGGGCGTCACTAGGGACACGACCTCGGCTTGGGCCGCTGCCAGGAGAGGTGGCGAGGGTAAATCTACCACCGGATCGGGACTGGAACTTGGCTATACCTGATAAGTAACCATAGAAAATATGTAGTTTCTTTTTTTAGATAACATAGCCAGCGAACAAGTGTACTATCCGTCTGATCCGTAAACTATAGTTTTTTTAAAAGATTACTAGCTAATGTTTGTTTATCACATTACTAGTATTCCCTTTAGCCCCTCCAACTATGCTAATGCTTGTGCTAAGAGTGGGCTCACGTCAGTCGTTTAATGGCCAGGATGGGGATCGAACCTGGAACCTCTCAGCTACGAGGACGGCCCCTGTTACCACTAGGCTATTGACGCTTAAATAGTTGCTTGCAATACCAAGGACATTGCTCGCCCGTTGTCGACCTAAAGAGGAGTGGGACATAGGGAGTAGAAGGGAGGTTGAAGGGAGTAGAAGGGAGGTTGGAGGGAGTAGAAAGGAGGTTGGAGGGAGTAGAAGGGAGGTTGGAGGGAGTAGAAGGGAGGTTGGAGGGAGTAGAAGGGAGGTTGGAGGGAGTAGAAGGGAGGTTGGAGGGAGTAGAAGGGAGGTTGGTCTCGGTTTCAGGCTGTCTCGCTCACCGTACGAAAGGCAACTATAATAATAATATCTAATTTACGGCGATCTTTGCCATACTTATTATTGGAATCAAGTATAATCAGCTCACGAGTTTAGGTCCAATCTATATATATATAACTCAAAGGTGACTGACTGACTGACTGACTGACTGACTGACATAGTGATCTATCAACGCACAGCCCAAACCACTGGACGGATCGGGCTGAAATTTGGCATGCAGGTAGATGTTATGACGTAGGCATCCGCTAAGAAAGGATTTTGATTAATTCTACCCCCAAGGGGATAAAATAGGGGATGAAAGTTTGTATGAAACTTTTTCAATTTTAAACCGATCGGGCTGAGACTTTGCATGCATAAAGCTACTATGACGTAGACATCCCCTAAGAAAGGATCAAAATTCCACGCGGACGAAGTCGCGGGCTCAGCTAGTTAGACATATTACGATCCGTGGTGCCTTACAACTGGTCTTCAATCAGCTGTAGCAGTCCTGTTTCTATGGCAATCAGCCTTTGATAACAATCAGCCCATACCGGCTATTTTTGTCTCCCGCTTTTCGCCGGAGGGAAGTGGAAATATTTTCTTCCAACTCCTCCTATTATTTCTTTCGGTTAATTTCGTGCGGGTTCCAAGACAATTTAACTTTTCCCCGGGACTCGTCGAGGGTCAAACCTCGACGTCATTATTGGTCACCATTGTCGATCGTGGCTTACAGTAGTTACAGTGGTGGGAATGTGTGGGAAAGTTAACGGCGACCAACCTTGACCCTTGGTCGGGGTTTCGTACACGCGAAGTACATACATTTGCGTTTTCTATGTAAATCTATATCTGTGTTTTTCTGCTAAAAAGAACACCTATCCCAAATAGATTTTCTTGCCGGTTTTGCTTAGTAGAAGCTGCATTGCGAACCGGTAAGTAAATAAATATCGCCAGACTGACATACCAACTGTATGGCGATAAACTAAGCAACGCTTGTACTATGGGTACCCTACAATGGACCGGGGGCGATCCCAGTGACACCTAGACCTGGGCAAATTACTAAAAGGCCATTTCCGTAATTTGCCCCGGAGGGTTTCGAACCCGCAACCACCATGTGCAGTGAGCCGAGCGGCATACGCTCGAACCACTGCGCCAAGCGGTCGTCATAGTAGTAGTAACTTACAACCCATTCATAAGTGTCTGCTGGCCTATATGAATAATAAAAAAAATGTGATAGGTAGGTAATCTCACGTAAAACAACACTGCCCGCGTAGTATTTTTTTTAATATTTATATGACGTCATTAAATTCACCAGTCGGCGTCGTCGGCGCGTGCGCGTGCGCGTCGCATGCGTTGATGGGCGGCGGCGTGAGCGCGGGCGGCGGGCGGGCGGCGCGCGCCCTGCGCCTGCTGCTGTTCCTGGTGCTCGCCCTGGCGGCCGTAGAATACCTCTTCGGCTCCATCCTAGACGCGTCTCCGCTCAGGACTTACCTATACACCCCGCTGTATAACGCCACACAACCCACGCTCAGGTATGCTACTACTGAAATGCGATTGAGTGAAGGCATCCAGGATTTTTTTGCTACCAGATCGGCGCCACGTTCGAGTGGGTGATTGATACTTAAGTGTGTACTCAAGTGAAGTGCCGCATAACGTCACCCAGTCTCATCAAATATTTTCACCCAATTCGATAAGTCTGAATGCAAATTTTGTTTGAGTGCCATGCCATGCCAGTGAGTACCGTTGGCTCTCAGCGCGGTATTCTTCGGAAGGGATGACAGACTGTATCCAAATATCCTGCGATATTTTTTTTAAACTGAATTTGTGATCTATCTACCACACATTTCATTTTAGGGACTGCTAAAGAGGATTAATAAAAAATATTTACAGATTCCGTATTGTCTTAGATCTTTATTAATCAAATGCTTATTGGACCCTATGATTTACTAACCCTCGAAATTATAATGTTTTGATAAATCTGCCTGTACCTTTCTGTTTTTATTAAAAAACACTTTTCCATCTTCCAGGAACAGCGAAAAACTGATATCACAGTTGCCTAACAAGCAACCGACAACGGTGCACGATCAGAACCGTGACTCGAAAGACTCCAAAATTAATAATACTCTTAGTAATCTCATTATACCTAAATTTAATGTCACAAATACTACGATAAACACAAGTACATCAAACGTTGAACAAAATAGTACATTGAAATTAAACGTTACTACAAATATGACGGTGATAGACACAGTTTCCAGTAGTACCCCGCTACTGATCACCAAGATGCTCGAAAGCATTAAGAATCAGGTGACGACGACCGAAGAGGGTGGGAAGCAAACTGAACCTAGTCTGCCATTGTGTGATAGTACGCCTCCAGATTTAGGTAAGCTCTACATGCACACACACCCTCACACATTTTGACACACCCTGAAACGCACAGACATACACACCCAGACAGCTCAGTCGCTCAGCCCAACTATCCTAACAATGTCTCGTTTAGAAGCGAAACACGTATGGAGTTAAATAAAAAA
This sequence comes from Notodonta ziczac, assembly GCA_918843915.1. Lineage (NCBI taxonomy): Eukaryota > Metazoa > Arthropoda > Insecta > Lepidoptera > Notodontidae > Notodonta > Notodonta ziczac. The sequence continues at coordinate 2,844,670 of OU974053.1, forward strand.
ATATAAATATCGCCAGACGAACACACCAACTGTATGGTCCCAAACTAAGCAACGCTTGTATTACGGGTACCGTACAATGGACTGGGGGCGATCCCAGTGACACCCAGACCTGGGCAAATTACGAAAAGGCCATTTACGAAAAGGCCATTTACGAAATTTACCCTGACGGGAATCGAACCCGCAACCACCATGTGCAGTGAGCCGAGCGGCCTACGCTCGAACTACTGCGCCAAGCGGTCGTCGAATTAACTGTTTAGTTCGCTTTGTTTCGCGAAAAGTTGCATATTATTAGGGTATCCGACACTCATGAAAGAGAGACTCTTGTTTAACAGAGTTCGGTCTTGTTGGCTCCTTCTATTATCCATAAATTTATTTGGTTAACAATTTTAAAGGAGGCTCTTCTCCCAAAACCTATTACAATGGATGTCCGCAAAGTAACGCCTGAGACCATCAATACAAAGCCACACACCCTGACTCGCACTCACACACCACAGATACCTCACAAAATAACACGGTTTACGGTCTAATCTAAACGCTACTGTTTCAAACGTATGCTACGAGTATGATTATTCAGGTATTCCTAATATATTTTCTGTTTCCAGGTCCTATTCCAGTGAATAAAACTGACCTGGAACTGGACTGGGTGGAGAAGAAGTTCCCCGAAGTCCAATTCGGTGGCCGGTACGCCCCCCTGAACTGCACGCCTCGACACAAAGTCGCCATTATTGTGCCATACAGGTAATAATTCCATGGTCCTTATTCCATAAGCACACAAACTAACTGCATGGCCGTTCTGATAGTTGTAACTTTAGAGCATTATAATAATATATCTGGGGTCAAGTATTTTAACTCACAATACGTCAGTTTTGACAGTTTTCCTATAGAACAAGTGTCAAAACTGAGATGCGAGCGGTTGACAGACCTGGGCCCCAGGGTACGTCAAAATTTAAGTTATACTATGCATTAACAGCATTAAGCGATATAATATCGGTCGAGCGCACCACTCTATACTCTAATACAACTCAAAAGCGTTGAATTATGAAACATATGTAACGCGCGTCACTTCAAACGTCAGGCGGCTCGCGTCAATTTAAGCTACTGTATCCATATTTGAGTGGGGCCTCCATTTTGATTTTCTAAAATGGCCGGTCACATTTTTGTATTGTATTGTTATCAATTGTGTTTGTTATTGCTATGTGTTACTTGACACTGGCGAAATACCCACTAACCTGGGTGGGCCATATTTTAAAGAAAGAAGAAGATATTTGAGTGCCCTTTGAGGATCCTAGAAAGGTTGAAGAAACTACTCTGAATGTACATTATTGTTACAGAGATCGCCAACAGCATTTAGCGGTATTCCTGAACCACATGCATCCTTTCCTAATGAAACAACAAATAGAGTATGGAATATTCATTGTTGAACAAGAAGGTAAATATAATTTAATTTCCATGATAACCTGCTGGCATTCATGTTTATATTGTGACAACAGACACACACACAACCACAAACAAGCTACTGTCTACCTCCCTCCTCCCACCGCCATCCCCTATTCATGAATAGAGTTAATTGCCCTTTCCATAACATTATTTTTCCAAACGTGCAGCAATATTTTGGACGATTCCTTGAAACTGTGGTTTACGTTACCGTGCTTTACCGATTCTTAGCCTAATATCCGACTCTAAATTGGTAAAAGGAAAGAATGACAATGGTACAAAATGTAAAAAGACAAGCCCGCTGAGTTTCTATCCGGATCTACTCAGTCGAGGTCGCGTTTCGATCCGGTTGTAGATATAAGAAAAAAAATATTACAATTTTTTAAGTGCCCCCGTAGGCCTAAACAAAATAAACGATTTGAACTTAAATTGGAATTTGAATCTAAAGTCCAAACTGCCCGAACAGGCAAGAAGCAGTTCAACCGCGCCAAGCTCATGAACGTGGGATTCATGGAGAGCCAGCGGCTGGAGCCGGGCGGCTGGCAGTGCTTCATCTTCCACGACATCGACCTGCTGCCCCTGGACACAAGGAACATGTACACGTGTCCGAGGCAGCCGAGGCACATGTCCGCCTCTATTGACAAACTTAGTTTTAAGTAAGTGATGCAATATTAGTAATACTATAAATGCGAAAGTAACTCTGTCTGTCCGCTTTCACGCCAAAACTGCAGAACCGATATAAATGAAATTTGGTACACAGATAGTCTAGAGCCTGCGAAAGGACATAGGCTACTGTTTAATGCAAAAAAGGGTTGCAAGGGGTTGAAAGGGGGAATGAAAAGTTGTATGGAAGTATCGTCATTTTTAGAGCTGGAGAAGCTTGAAACTTATTTATTAGGCTGTTGATTCGATATAAAGGGGGGGGGGGGGGGGGCAAAGACAAAGACATTAAAAGTATTTGTATAATGAAGGGGATGCAGTATAGTTCCGTTGTCCAAAAACATTTGTTTGTGATGTGTTCACAAAATATGTCCGTCTGGCTAGCCTTTCGAAGAAAGATCCGTTTCGCTCAGTGAGTCCCACCACCACGTCATTCTTATAGCTATTAGTATACAGGGTAAAAAAATTACCGCATTTGGAGTGAAAGCACCCTCAATATTGATGATAGGAAACATTGTTTTATTTTAATTTGATAAATCATCTGCTTGAGCCGGGAATTGACCGTTGAAAAAATCGTGTAATTTTATGACACCATTCGAAAGCGTCAAAGAGATTGACTTCTTCTAAATCACATAGTATGTTTAATTATTATTCGTGTCATACTTCTTGGCAGTGGTATGACATAATATGAACTTGAGTCTAGTAACTACCTTTTTCACAGTAGTGGTATTTTTTTTAACATTACACACCTACCTCCCCCTCATAGACAAAACAATACTTTATTATTTCAACGAGGTAATACGTGAGCGGAAATCAACTCTTTAGGGCACAAGCCATCGTTGGAAACTGTGGTAACTACTTGATTTTAAAAAATAATATTTATTTTCCAGGTTGCCATACGAGGACATCTTTGGCGGCGTCTCTGCGGTGACCCTGGAGCAGTTCGTCAAGGTGAACGGGTTCTCCAACAAGTACTGGGGTTGGGGCGGAGAGGACGACGACATGTTTTATAGGTAAGAATCTTGAACTTTCTACCAATATAATAAAATAAACCGAATTGATAACCTCTTCCTTTTTTGAAGTCGGTTAAAAACCAAAGGGATCAGCAACTCTAGCACGCGGTCTGCGACAAAGTAAAAGTAAAAGTAAAAATGATATTTATTTCCACATTAAAAACAATAGCTATTTATAAGTTGATAACAGGAGGTACAATTAGAGCTAATAACAAATTATTTTAAATATATCTGAAAGTGGACTGGAGCCTAAACTAGGGCAACCCTGTATTTCAGGTCTCCAGGTCTCACTCCCGCGATGAGTAGTTACAATATAAATAAACACTTTTTTTGTATTGGAAATTATACCAGTTCTTTTTATTAAAGTAAATAAGAGGGTGTGTGTGTTTAGATGTCGGGTGAGTGTGGTGTGCGGAGTGTAAATGGTGTGGTGTATGCATGTAAAGTGTTTGGTGTGGAGTGTGTGGTATGTTAGTGAGGGTGTATGTTTGCATGTTATGTAGGTACATTATAATGCGTTTTGATTGTGCAAGAGTCATTTCAGTCAGTTAGATATCAGGTAATAATCATAAGCAGGGATTCCGTGTCTTTATAATCTAAATTCAATAGGTACATTTTGATAATATATTTACATTGATACAAGGATTTTTTGAATATGTTTAGAAGTGAGTTGATTTTGTTGTATAAGTAAGAAGCTAGGAAACATGAATGTCGCCTGAAGAAGGCAGTGTTGTGTTTTATTGTCTGGCAAATTCTGTTGTTTTTCCGTCTAGGGTATGTTATCGTAGAATCGTAGGGTAGTTCTTTATGCTTGCGAAGTGTAGTATGTAAGACGAACAGTTGCCTTACTGTTAAGATATTACAGTCTTTATATAGTGTCGTTGTAGAATAACGAAAGGGTTTCCTAAGCATCACCTTCAGTAACGACCTTTGTGCTCGTTCAACTTTTATAAGTTTCGTCCTACAAGCCCCACCCCATACTGGAATGCAGTAACATAGAATTGATTGAACCAGAGCATAGTAAACTGTTTTTAACATGTTTAATTTAAGTACGTTTCTAAGTTTTTTGAAGATCCATATTATCTTACGCGTGCGTGCCGACAGAAGATCTAGCTGAGCATGCCATGAAAGTGTTTCATCAATTTGAGTGCCTAGATATCTAATGTTGTCGGTTTTTTTTTAGTGGTATGCAGGCGCATGTTACAGATTGGATTGTATTGCAGACGTGTGCTTTTAACGTAAAGTTATTTGGATTCGGTTGTGTAGTTTTATTTATGGAAAATGTTATATATTTTGTTTTGTTAACATTCAATGTCAGGAGATTTTTATTTAACCACAATGATGTCTGATGAAGTCCTTTTTCGGCATAATGTCGAGCCTCAGCCCAAGTATTTCCTTGAAATATGAGTGCTGTGTCATCTGCATATGAAAATATTTTACCTTTTGATGGTTCGTACTGGCAGAGCTCGTTTATATAAATCAGAAATAGACTAGGGCCAAGAACACTTCCTTGGGGAATTCCGCAGGTGATAGGGAGAGGGGAGCTAATGTGATTACCTATTTTCACGGATTGGTATCTATTGCTAAGAAAATTATTGATGAGTTCTAGGGGCAGACCGCGTATACCCACCGCCTCAAGCTTTGTAAGAAGAATGTTGGTTGAGATTGTATCAAAGGCCCTAGCCAGATCTAGAAATATTCCAACACATTTCCGGCCATGGTCCAAGTTACTTACAACAAAATTTGTGAGCTGTATCGCTGCATCTTCTGCGGATTTATTTGATTGGAAACCAAATTGAGAGTCAGATAAAATGTGTTCTTTTTTTAGAAAATTCATTAGGCGTATGTTGATGAGCTTTTCAAGTATCTTGGACATGGCAGGCAACACTGAAATCGGACGATAGTTCTCCACACAGCTTTTTGGACCACTTTTATGTACGGGATGTATCAGTGATCGCTTGAAACAGTTTGGGAAAATACCTTTGTTCAGACATAGGTTGAAGATGTATGTCAGTATAGGGCTTATAAGAATTTTTATACGTTTTAAGAACGCTGCAGGGATGGCGTCCCATCCGGTGGCAGAGTCATTTTTCAGATTTTGGATTAGTGTCTCAACTTCGGTGTTATCAGTTTCTAGCAATACGAAGGATTTCAGTCTATGACTACTTTTAATATCACATATTATTTTGGAAATGTCACAAGATTTGTTTATAGTGTCTGCAAGTTTCTGGCCAGTGTTTACAAAATATTGGTTTATCTGGTCTACGGACGATGGTATATTGTGAGGACCAGTAGTTAATAATTCATCAGCCGGATTTTTATTTTTTATAGTGTTAGTAATTTCTCGTATCGTTTTCCAGGTTTGTGATGGGTTCTTACATTTATCTATCATCGAGCTTTCATATTTCTCTTTGACTTTATTTAGCGTGTCATTACAGAAATTCCTGTATCTATGATAGGACATTTTAAGGACCTCGTCTGTTGGGGACGCTTTTACTTTTTTATGCAAAGTATCACGGTGAGTTATACATCTAAGCAAACCAGCCGTTATCCATGGCTTAAGTATTTGTTTCCTATTAGGTACTTTACGGATTGTGGTATTTTCTTCTAGAGAGACTTTGATGTACTTTGTTAATGTTTCAGTTGCGATGTTTGGATCATCTATTTTAAGAATGCTTGATAAATCAGTATTCGCAAGTTTCTTAACGGCGTTGTCATAATTGATAATTTGTTTGAATTTTGGAATTTTTACCTGTTTTGGTAGTGATAAGTTTAGTAGTACGGGGAAATGATCAGTTATATGAGTTTTGATTACAAATGTTTGAGCTTTACGATTTGTTTTGAGGATAATGTGATCTAAACAATTAGCTTCACGTGTAGGGAGGACATGGGCTGGCAAGAGGCCATTTTCAGCTAAGAGATTGAGATACTGTTCGCTTTTCCGGTCGTCATTGAGGGGTTTAATATCAATGTTTAAGTCTCCAACAACAGCAACTGTTTTAAATTTTCGGATTGTTCTTAAATTAGTTTCAAGAGATTTAAGAAAGGGTTCTATACAGTAATACGAGGGAGACCTATATAAACAAAGAACGGCAATGTCCTTACTTTTTATAAGCAAACAGTTGGCTTCAATAAATACTGGGTCCTCAACAGTATGGATTAAATCCTTGTGAATATATATGACGACGCCATCATTTTGGTTATGACTAGTAGTAGAGCAATAAGCTCTGTAATTATCTATTTGTGGTACTGGCTTGTTTTCAGTAAGCCAACATTCTGTAAAAACTAAAATATCACAATGTGTATCTAAAAGTTTTAGAAATACAAGAAAGTGATCTAAATTACGATAAATACTTCTTATATTATGAGTTATTATTTTTAGGTTATTATCAGAGAGATTGAGCATGTTAGGACAATTGATGGGTTCCACCACTGCCGATTCTGAAACATTTATATTGTCTAGATCATTTTGCACATTAGACATACTGTTATTATCCATTAAGTGGGCCTCTTGTTAATGGTATGTCTGAGTGGAACAAAGTATGAAAATATTTATATATATGCGATACAACCGTAAAGAACTTCCTTCGATTATACATCTTCGATATATGAGTAATTGTGCGGTTATATACTATAGTAAGGTTATTAAAATTATGATAGTAAATTTGTTCATTAAGCAGGGTTGTGTATGCAGAGCACAAATCAATAACATTGGTGAATTTGTGAGTGTGACCGAGATAAAATGTGTGGGATGTGTCTAAAAGTCTTGAGTGTGAATGATATGCGTAGATAGGAATTATTAAACTAAACAGAAAACAATGGAAAATAACGCAGCGCATGCAAAATTGTAGACAAGGGTAAGTTAGTCATTTAGTTTGAACCAGCTTTTTTAAATCCTCTTCATTAGATAAACGGATTGCTTTGGCGCCTTCTTCCTTGCGTAAGTAGACGAACCCGTGATTGGACCAGCAGTATTTGTAATTGTTCTCATTGGCATATTTGCGAGCCGTTGCAAAAGTTTTCTTAGTCTCCGTGGTGAGGCTTTCTGATATGTAAATGGTTTCTTTTGGACCATCGATTTTCGCGTGTGTTGTTGATAGGTTAGTTGTGGATATCTGTTTGAATTTTTTCACTGTGCTTAATACGTCTTCTTTTTTCAGTACTGTGGAGAACTCGACGACTATTGGCATTCTAGACGACGACTTGGAGCTGTAGCGGAACACGTCCTTGACATCAGTATCATCAATTTTGATATTGATAGATGTTCCAATGTTTTTTACTACATTAATTAGGTCTTCCTTATTTTCCACATTTTTCTTAGGAATATTACGAATCTCGATACTGGACTTCCGAGCGGAGCGTTCTAGGTGCTTAACCCTATTCTCCAAAACGTTAATATATTCCATATGCTTCTTTCTTTCTTTTTCGCTGTGTTCCAGTTTAGCCATGACTTCATCATACTTTACTGACATAAATTCCATTGCCTTTGAAATATCACTGTTTTGTTGTTTTATTTCCTCTATGGACGAGTGTAACGTAATAAACTTTTGATTTTGCGTCTCAGCACTGGACGAGAACATTTTTTTAATGTCCAGCATAAATGTTTTTAATTCGTCTTCTATTACGTCCCCTCGCTTACGCTTGTCTTGTCTCATTGTAATATTACACGTTGGTGTATTTTGTTCATTATTGAATTTGATATCGGAAAGATCGGGAGCAGAACCACTGCATTCTTTCGGCGGAGTGCGGGTTAACGACATATTTAATGTTGGGTAAACAAAATAAAATATTATATTATGCACTCACGTGTTTTGCCAGGGGTCTGTTTAAACTGGTGGCTATCGAGTATTCCGTACAACTTATCGATCCGTCCAATATAATTAGGCCTCTGTTTTAATTATTGTTTTAACCGCCTTGCACTGCGGAGTTCAGCATAAATTGGTCGTAATCGAGGATTTGGTGCACTTTCTCGTTCCGTCCAGTATATTTAGAACTCTTGTGGTATGACGAGAACGTAAGCTATTTATTTGACACGTCCGAATACCTCGGATATCCGCGGGAGGAATGAAAGAAGGAAGGAGGAATGAAGGAAGACAAAGATTGTCTTGCCGAAACTGAGCATCCTTTTTCTAATAGTATAAAAACATGAAAGTGTTGTTTGTGAATACACAAAACGGCTGAATGGTTTTCAATGAAATTCGGTAGTAGTAAGTTAAGTATACCCTAAAATAACTTAAGGGATATTTATCTTAAAATTCACGCGGGTTAAAGTTGAAGAAATATTAACGTTTATGTCATATATTTTACAGGTTAAAGAAAATGAATTACCACATAGCGAGGTACAAGATGTCAATAGCGCGATACGCGATGTTGGATCATAAGAAATCAACCCCAAACCCAAACAGGTAAACAATTCATTTTAATCAATTCCACCACATTCAAATTTCACCATGTATATTAAACCCTCTATTTTATTCATAGCCATCAAACCGTGGTCCCAAGCAGCATTTTCTTTTTTCGTCATTCAAAATTAAGTGGAAATAAAACTATTTTCAGGTATCATCTCCTATCACAAACAAGCAAAACATTCCAAAAGGACGGCCTGTCCACACTGGAGTACCAGTTAGTGCAAGTCGTTCAGAACCACCTGTACACACACATAGTCGCGAACATTGACGAGCGTAGCTGATGGCCAGACTACTTCGCCAGACTGCTGTTCCTGTTTGGCGACCAGAGGTAACACTATCCTGGTGCAGTGCAGAGACGCTTCAAATAACGATCGTTACCGAGTGTTGTTGATCTCTTTTTGTACGAATAACGAACAAGTGTTGCCAGCTTGCTAAGAAATCTACCATTTAAGAATTAATCTTTGGTACGCTGGAACTTAGACCCACGCGAAACATACAATACAATTGGTTTTATTTTAGGTACGTCTGCGATTGCACAAACCATTGGTTAATATCTTGTTCCTCTTTTTTATTTGACGGATATTTTTGATATAGTAGAAATAATATAAGTATTTGCCTGATGATAATTTTTTGTTCTCTCGCATAATACTTAAATAAACATCGAGCAACACAAACCGCGAATTTGTCAAGAAATATTATTTGAATTAATGCAAAGTTCAAGTCTCGAATACTATTTATAATAACATTAAGTGAGTATGTGTGACTAAATTCCAATTCTCTTTGCAACTGGCAACACTTAACGTCATATACAAAAATAATTATGTACATATATTGTTTTTTAAAGTACATTAAGCCCTATACGGTTATAATATTTGGTGTTTTAGTAGGCACTGTATCAATTTACCATTGCTTATAAATAAAAAATAATTAAAATATTATGCTTTAGTCACAAGTTTTAGATTAAGAAGGATTAAAACAAAACCCTTCTCAATTTTGATTATATTAGCAGCGTTTTACCTACCAATAAAACGCATATTAATTTACTTACCTTATTCGAAGCTTATTTAATTTGAGATAGGCACTACGTTTCCCGCCATCTATATCCATCTCTCTCTTTCCGGTTTCCGTCCCTTTCTATCCCCACCACCTGGCAGAGTGAGGCGCCTTGAGCGCGACACTACAATTATTTCTCATTGAGTCGAAAATCACCAGGCAGGCTTTAAACCATAAGCTTCGAATAAGGTAAGTAAATTAATATGCGTTTTATTGGTAGGTAAAACGCTGCTATTAATTTGACTTGACCGTTATTCGAAGCTTATTTAATTTGAGACCTGTTTGTTATCGCCTGGTGGTGGTGGTATGGACGCCAATGTGAATATGATCAAATTTAAATAAATTCAAAATTGAGATGAAAAATTGGAACAGATCAAAAATTTAAATTAGTCAAATTTATATTGACATTTTAAATGAAATTAAAATAATATAATGATCTTTCTTCTTTATTAAATTAAACATTATTTATAACTATGATGGCTAGTTACTAAATTAATCAACAGGATTAAATAACATAGTTATAGAAGTATTCAAAGATGGGGGTAGAACTGTTCGCTTATAAAATGTAGTAAACGTATTTTGGGATTTCCAATTTCCTCTCGCGAGGATATCCTCAATTGGAAAATTGTCCAACCAGTTCCTTGAGGCAACGGCTGAGCGAAAACTTCCAGGTGTTGCAGGTATACCCGCATCTTTAAGTAGCGTTTTAATCCACCCTGAAATAATTGTTTTTGAGGCAGCTTTTGCTTCACCTCTGGTAGAAATAAACAGATTATGGACTGTAGCCGAATCTCTGCGACTTTGTAACAATTCGATGGTCCTTTTAATCCAATAAACCGGATTCAATTTATTATTGTTTAAATTACTTAACAATTTCCAACGCGATTGTCTGTGATCAGAAGAATCAGTCTTAGAACCGAAAACCGGCCATAAGGTAATAGAAGTATTACCTTGAACACAATGTTCGGAATCAATCCTTAATAACGTTAAATCATGTACTCTTCGGCCTGAACATAAAAGTAATAAAGCTGCAGTATGTCTTTGTACTTGAAAAATATTATCTTCCGCAATGCTATAATTATTTAGATATGCCACTAAGCTGTCTATGTTCCAAATTGGTGGTTTGGATTTAACCGGTTTTTCTAATGCTATAGATTTTAAAACCTGTTTCACTAAAATGTGAGAACTTATCTGACCAGCCAGGTCTGGGTTGCAGAGAGTAGAAATGACAGATTTGTGCAACAAAATCGTACTATATGACAGATTGTGGAGTAGGTGAAGGTCAGAAAGGAATCTGGCTACCTCTCTTCCGTTCGGATTATGAGGATTAATTTGCTGTTGTTCTGACCAGACTAGCCACTTTTTCCAAGCAACATCATAAGTTTTCAGTGTGGAAGGCCGCCATGACTTCTTTAGTAACTTTATTTGGTTATCATTCCAATTTCTTAGGTTCTCGGCCCACCCCCACATTTCCATACCTCTAGTATCATGTCCTGTATCTTCGGCGGTGGGAGTCCCGTGGATACGTCTATTAAGACTTGATCGAGATTCCGCAGCGTGAATGGGGGCGCTAACGCTCGGGCCTTCAGATCTGCCCGCCAGTATACTCGATCCCAATGCGGCACCACTAGTAAGTATATCCCGTGAGCACTGTTCAGGTGGTACTTTGGGTAGTATTTTGGGAACCAAATATGGTGGTGGAAAGATCCATGCCAGTTGAAAGTTCCACTGGCGGGAGAACGCGTCGTGAAACAACGCTTGGTGATCGTTCAGTTCTAGAGATGCATAATTTATCACAACGTGGGCTCGACTGGACGCAAAGAGGTCTATCAAGGGGGTCCCCCATTTGGCAAACACTTTCTCTGCGCCTCCGGTCAAGAGATGCCATTCCGGATCGGCTCGCAGTCTTGACAAATGGTCCGCATGACTGTTGTATATCCCCGGAATGTGAAAAATATTCACGTGGATCTGGTATTCCTCCAGAATTTGAAAAACCTGGTAAGTTAGATCCATGAGTGGTGCGGATCTCGTGCCGCCTTCGTGTCGGAGATATGCGATTACAGTTTTGTTGTCGCATTGTATTAGTATTGTGCTCCGGCGCAGGAGCTGACAATGATCTTGTAACACCCTTAGGATAGCGAGCATTTCCTTCTGGTTGCAATGCAAGTGTTTCTCGTGATCTGCCCAAGAACCTGTCAACGACACATTGTCTAATCGAGCTCCCCATGCAATATCGGAGGCATCCGTCGTTAGGTAATGGGTTGGCGGAGACACATGGATAGCTGAAGGGCGCTTGCCGTTTTGAAGCCACCACGTTATGTTGTTCCTGGCTTCGATAGGAATGATATGCCATTTCTGGTCTGATTTCAACATCTTGTTGAGTAAGTCCAACAACGCTCGATAATTGAGCCTGCCTTTTGGGACGGTAAAGCTTGCAAAATTCAGAAGCCCCACCAGACTCTGAAGCTCCTTGAGGTCTGTTCGTTCCTTGACTAGCATTTGGGTTAGCTTGATAATCAGGGACCCCAACTTCTCCTTGGGAAGGTGCTTCCGATTTGTCCAAGTGTTCCACTGAATACCTAAATATGCTAGTGTCTTTGATGGAATCAAGACAGACTTCTCGTAATTTATGATCCATCCTAATGTCTCTAGAGTCTGAATGACAATATTTACGTGGTCTCTTAGGCTTTCCTCCTGTTGATGAGCAACCAGGAAGTCGTCTAGATAAACCAGAATTCGTATTCCCCGCTTCCTTAACATTTGGGCAATCCAATTTGTCACAGAAGCGAAAGTCTTGGGTGCGGTACTTAGCCCAAAGGGTAAACATGTCATTTCCAATAGCTCCTTTCGATAAACAAGGCGTAGGAATCTTCAGTGACTGCGAGCCACTCCGATGTGAAAATACGCTTGTGAGAGATCTATTTTGCATAGCCAGTCTCTTTGTTGCAGGAAGTCTGGCACACGAGAGACATTTATTAGCTTGAATTTTGTGGTTATTACGTATTGATTGAGGGCCCTCAGATTGAATATGGGCCGAGCAGAACCGTCGCTTTTGGGAACCAAAAACATTGATGAAAGGAAACTCGGAGACTGATGCGCTCGTTTGAGGACACCCTGATCCTTCATTTTGTCGATGACAGTAGTCATCTCGGTTGAATAAGGAACAGCCATATCTTGTTTTATGTTCCTTGGATAGATCAGTGGAGGCCTTTGACGAAATGGTATGCGATACCGTGATATCATCTTGAGAATGACATCTGACGCGCCGAACTCTTTCCACTTCAATACAAAATTCTTCAGACGGCCTGCTTTGAATTGACGTCTCTAATATTGTTGGACGGTGAAGATGCTCTTTTCTGTCCAGGTTTGAATTGATTTTGATGCTTGTGGTGATTTCGCGAAGATCCTCGTCCACGAAAATTCCCCCGATTGTTCGGTGCGGCCAAAAAGGAGCTGTGTCCATGAGTGTGTGAATTGTAACCACCTTGTGGAAGTGGTGCAGTTTGACAACAGTCCCGAACATAAGATTGATTGGAGCATGAAGCCTGCTGATAACCCTGCGAGGGTCTTTTGCGACCTGATGCGTACCCCTGCGAGGAGACGCTAGGTTTATTTCTCTCTACCTGCGAGGTAGCGGTGTTACACTCCTTTAATGGCCAAAAACATTTGCGCACACCGCCTGCTTTTTCTATAGCAGCTGTGAATTTTTCAGCGTTGAACAAATTATCGCATGTTGGAGGGATCTTCTTAAGCGTAGATTTTACAATTGGATCCTTCACTCTTTTGGTTACACAATCTCGGCGCATCTGTAAGATCTCAGCGCGATGGCCACAAACTAGCTGTAACATATCTGAAGAAGTTTTTTTGGAACTCACCGCAATTTATAAGTTCTATTAATTTATTATTAATAACCTCATAATCTGGGGTTGATTCCTTAGACCACTTGGCAAATTCAAGGAGAACATTCTGAAGTGAATCTTTTTGTTTTAGAATACTCATTGTTAAAGCCGCAAACGTTTTATCAGCGTATATCAAATGGCGAGGGGACTGGAAAGCTGCTACTTCTTCATTTATCTCAATATCGGTAAAACCCGGTTTGTAATTATACGCCTTTTGAGTTTCTGAATATCTGATCTCGTTCCAGTCATTCGTATCCCAATGTTGAAGATCACATAACAGTTTTAAATGGGTTTCAGAACTTTTGGGCATAGCAGGTTCTTTCAATTTCGTTTGAATGTTAAAAAATGCTTCGTTAGGTGCGTCGATAGTTGACGTATGATCACCCAATTCTTCGTAAAGATTGCGACTAACACCCGAATTTACAGATATGCAATCATTTTCATTAAAAAACTGGTCATCAGATCTAATTTGAGACTCCTTATCACGGGCAAACAAGCATTTACGAAGATCACTTACCTCTTTTGTCAATTTTCGATACTTTTGTTTTGAGTGCTTTCTCTTGCCCCCCCTTCTTTTCTTATGATGACTCCGTCGTTTTAGGGAGCATGAAGATGAAGATGAAGAACTGCTCTGTGAGCTACTGCTGCTGCTTGAACTTGAGCTCCGGGATCGAGACCGATGTTGTATACCTGATTCAGTCGCTGTACTTCGTACATGACTATTAATCTCATCCATGCTAAAAGGGAGAAGGTTCACAGAACAACACTCAATAACAACGGTGTGAATAAAAGTTCAAATAAAAGTATGTGACTACCGTCATATCCAAAAATAAAGTATTATCTAAAATACGAACGGCAAAGCCGTTAACAGAATTTGTGCGATTACACATTTAGTATAAGTACACAACCATCACACAATGTAGTAATATGAGAATAATACAATATTACTCACCTGTAGTTTTTGTATTAATTATTTTTACCTGTAGGTAGGTAGCTTTAATACTACTCACTGCGAACTATTAATATCTGTAAGGATATAGAATTTATAAACAATTTCTTTAATACAATACTTTAGAATAAGAATTATAAAAAATAATATTGTGGTAACTTTATAGTTTACACAACCGTACGCGGCGGGAAACAAGACGCCAATGAGAAATAATTGTAGTGTCGCGCTCAAGGCGCCTCACTCTGCCAGGTGGTGGGGATAGAAAGGGACGGAAACCGGAAAGAGAGAGATGGATATAGATGGCGGGAAACGTAGTGCCTATCTCAAATTAAATAAGCTTCGAATAACGGTCAAGTCAAATTAATTGACAGTTATCAAAATCAAAAAGGAGAAACGTCAATCGTCCTAGTCCCAATTTTCGAATAAAGATTAATATTTAAATATTTTTCGTCACAAACATTTATTTTCATCTATATTGTTATGTTAGATAAGAACAACCTTTATCAATGAATTTTAAGGACATAACTTGTAAACATGTAGATATATGTACAGTTCGGCATTTTAAGAATAATAACAAGTAAATAATAATAATACTTATATACATTGACAATATGGTACATAAAATCCATGTAAAATCAATGCGTGCTAGATAAATGATGCGCTCAGAGCGATTTTTAAATGTTATAATATACTTGCAGTTAACTAATTAATATTTATGTTAATAATAATACTTATCTGGATGAGATAGCAAAAGTGTAAGAGAATCTCTGTTATACAGGCTTAGTAGGTAGTTTATCGGCGTATTCCTTGCGGTGTGTGATAGAGTAGTTAAATTGCAACAACTCTCACTCTACCAGGATGTTTTACAAAATTCGGTATTACTTCGAAATTTAAATTTATTTGTAACCCTAACTATTCGATATTTTTCGACATTTTATATACTTATAGCTTTATTGTGATGTCAACAATAACATCATATTAAATTAAAACACTTTTAATAACTTACCCATTTCTTTTCAGTGAGTAATGAACTTAAATTTTATGGGCCTAAATTTCGCGGATTATACCAAAAAGGAGTCAGATTAGTTTAATTTCAGCTCATCTATTCCAACCTGCAATGAATACATTGAATTGATAGTAACCCTGTAGGTATACATATTTTTAACTAGGATTACAACTGAGGCAAAGTAAAACGAGAAAAGTATAATAACTTCATTCAAGCACACGTACAAACGTGCTTACGTATCATCTGGGGGAAGGGATGTGTATTCACTGTTGACGGAATGTTTCCGATGTCGGAAATGACAGCCTTCATCCATCTTTTACAAATGTACCTACTTATTAGAAGAGTGGTGAGAGCTGCCATTTCCGAGGGGAATCTTTCCGTCAATTCTGAATACAATTGCTGAAGTCATTAAGTACCTACTATTCCCACCGTTTGAACTGTGCTTATATATAATGAATTATGTGTATCATTTGTAGGTATTATGTGTGTTCAGCCTGTATACAACCTGTCGACACTCAATAAATATTGAATGAATACACAATAACTAAATAATTAATATTAAAATGAATAGGTACGAGTGACAGCTCTAGTAGTGGTAATTTAATTATTATAATCAAGTACAGAACTTATGTTACCATACTTTTCTTGTGTTACTATGGTCAAACAAGGCCTAAACCAATGATTCCTTCACCATTGTAATATCTACCAAGTAATATTGCATAAATAATTGCTTATAGTGATAGATAGGTGGACTGTCAAAGACTAGAGTAGATAATAGAGAAAACGTAAGTTTTTTTTTATTTTAGAAATCATTTAAGTACCTAATTATATATTTTTCGTTATCAAAATCACAATTATATTTTTACAACTTACATTATTTTAATTTTATGTGTTTTCTATTTAGAATCTCCAAAATCATAAGCACAAATGTGCTGATTAGGTACCTAGGTAGTGTTCCAAAATGTCTATTATATTTATACCTACTCATAATGCGTACTTACAATATATTATAATCATGTAAATAGCTTCTATTAATAAGTAGAAAACTCGTAAAAATATTTACCTTTTGTTTTAAATACAGAATACAACTACCACATTATTTTAAGTAAGGACCTAATTACGTTTAACTTGATTTATTTGGATTTGTTTATAACGATCGAAGTTGTATTGGAAGTACATACCTATGGGTAATATATGATCTAAAGAAGGTTTTTATAACAATATTTGTCATAAACATACTTATCTACACACTTTTTTTTTATAACTTGGCTTTTACATTTCTATTTGTAAACAAGTAGCATTCTACAAAACATCACACAGATTATAAGTTATATTATGATGATTATGATACTACCAACATCATTTTTTTAAAAAAACGTTCTTTTCCAGCAATGGCATATGTTATGAGGCCTAAAACTGTTATTTACACAATTTTAAATAAATTATGTAACGCCGTATTAATAAATCTATCTCAAATCTGTGAGCGATTTTAAGAACACTTTTGACATGTTATTTTATACTGGTACTAGCTGTGCCCCCCGACTTCGTCCGCGTAGTATTTAACGTTACAAAAATTTCGGGATTATCGGGATAAAAAGTATCCTATATGCTAATCCCGGTTATAAACTATCTGTGTTCCAAATTTCATCCAAATCCGTTCAGTAGGTTTTGCGTGAAGGAGCAACAAACATACATCCACACTCACAAACTTTCACATTTATAATATTAGTAGGATGACATAAGAATGACGTTTCCAAGATCTCTCTCAGACTTGAGATCCATTTATTAATACTTGACTGTGTCCTAGATGTAGTTACTATAGAAAGATCCTGACCTATTTTTTTGTGAATCAAAAAATATTGCAGTAGCGTAGATGAAATATGTTCTATATTTTGAATTACTTATTACATTCTTACAGATCTGCTTGATATAATGTATATGTAAGTACCTATTCCTTTTCTTCCAACCTATATCCTATTGAGGTCGGGTTCCACTATGCCCCTGATAGGGCTTATTACCAATTGTAACTTGGTGTGATAACCATTTGCCCTCCAAGACCCATCTAGTGCGAATATGGGTAACCTAAGGGTAAGGAGATAAAATAAAGGGTAAGGTAAGGTTTAAAAGGAAAGGGTACAATTGAAATGCTAATGCTGTTTTTGCTCCCTAAAACGGATAAACGCTCACCGAAAAAGATTTTTAGACCTTAATACGAATTACCAAGTAAAATAAATAACTGTAACACTTAAGTTATTTTAGATGTCAATACAAATAAATGCTCACCATATAAATAATAAAATGTTACTCCCATAAAAGGGTCATCTATTTATGTTAGGTACCTATGTTACAAATATTTTCAAAAAACAACTACGAGACTTTACGTGAGGTATTAACTATGACCACAACGCGCGAACCGAGCGAGCGAAGCGAGCGTGCGGCGGTAGCGGTTTGCAAAACACTAGAACCAAACAGTACTTGCCTATCCCATTTAGTTAAAAAACACTTCGGCATATAAGACGAGTGATTGAAAGGGCTAGTAATAATGAATGCATTATATTATTTAAATAAAACACTGGAATTTCTTATTTCGCAATGATATTTATTATTAGGTCTGAAATAAACTTCTCTGGGTTCTTATTATTTTTATAGCACAAAATAAAATTATAATACAGAAAAAAAAAATATCAACTCATGTTATTATAGTGAGCATTTATCAGTTTTGGTAGGCATTTGGATTTGTTTATGGTACAAGGTACATTAATTTCTGGTAAGCGTTTATTTATACGCAAAAAGCCAAAATGAAACTAAGCGCCTAGGGAAATAATTTGAAACTATATAATATCAAAGCTTATTTATCTTTGTATCATTAAATAAGTTTTAAATAATAGAACGAAAGTCAATATTTATTGTATTGTTGATAAAAAATAATAATAAATAGATTTTTTATACATTTTTTGATAATGAGGTAAGTACGCGAGATATAATGATAGGCCTACTTTTCACATTTATTGTAATAGCATAATCAATTACCTAATACTACGTATTGAATGTATGCTTACGAATCTCAGTTCTCGCGTATTATTTGTAAAGTTTTATACAAGCGGCATAGTATACCTAGTGTAAATTTCGCTTAGCCATAATAATCTTGTAATAAAATACCTATTTACTTTTAGATGAACTATTAGTTTAGACCATGCGTTAGGTACTTAATAAAGGTGATATATTTAGTTTTCTTTTGTCAAAATTGTTTTAATAAAATATGGTTTGTTTATATAAATAATTTGATTGTTTGATTGCAACAGATTTATATTAATTTGATGTTAAAATGATATTGTACGTCCTTGATAGATAATGGCAGGTGTCTAGATGCCAATTGTAAATAAAAACCAGGGTCTTAGGGGAAAAGTAAAGTTTTACTTGTGTTTTTAAAATTAGTGTAATCATCACAAATTGCGGGCGTTATGTTGCCACACACAAAAATAGGAGCACACAGCTCGCACAATAACTAAAACAAAAGAAAAATAATACGTTCACGGTTTATTTAAAAAAACAATGGGGTAATTTCAAAAAACTACGTTTCGGAATGTTTTAAAACCTCATCACAAATTGGGATCGCACCATGGGGAATTTTATGACGATTGGTCTGTCTGGTCGGTCAGTGAGCTGGAGGGAGCAAAAGGAGGTATAGAGGTTGTGGGCCATCTGCTTGGGAGGGATGAGGAACGGCGAGCCCTCCCGCCACCCGATGCGCCGCATGTACCACGATTGTACCGGTGTACATGACACTGTCAAATCAATCCAATCTCTTTCGGTCTCGAACTTTGTTCTGAAAGCAGAAATATACATTGGAGGAGCGCTCAGCGAGCCGCAGCGAATTGGATCACCCACCCTTCGGAATCCGCACTTGAAATAACTAGTATTGCAGTAGTTTTGAATGGTGGGAATTCATTTATAAAAATCACAATTATGACGGATCCATCGCCCTTTTATTTAACTTTATTTTGATATAATTTTTACCTTATAAAAATCGTGTTAATCATGTTCTTAGATTCGAAATGTCTATAGGTTCCGAATAAAACGTTTTTGAAAACACGGAATTCTAGAAAATCCTTTAGTGTTTTATCCGGAAACATCTTTCCTTTCTTTCAAGTATAAGAGGAGTGGCAAATCCTGTGCCAGTAGCTTCACGATTCTATACGTTTGCTAGTGTCTACCAATTATTTTGTACTTAGCCAATTCTAAAGCGGCGGTATGCACCCTTCAATATAAATATTTTGCGTAGGCGCTAGCGAATAACGAGTAGAAAAGACGCATAAAACTCACGGTACCTAGGTAGAGGTATGGTTAATTAAGAGTAAATTGGTGTGTGGTTTTGAGATGACGGTGACTTTATTATAGTGGGTAAGTACCACAGAGTACCTACATTTTTATTTGGGCACAACTTGGCACACAACAATTACACCGCCAGAGGGCGATGCCAATCACGGGAATTGACAACAATTGTAGGTACATAAATAGCCATTTGTAGATCAAACTCTCACTCACTTGTCCACCTGTCTCTCCTTGTCCTTGCTTCGTTTAGGTTTTCGAGTGGGTGATGTTGCTCTAAACCTATAGTATTTCGGCATCTTTCAATATTAATTTTGCAAAAAAAATTATACGGACATACTTCATTCGCGAGGATACCAAAATGTCATAATGAACGTTGATTTTGAAAAACAAAACTTTCCTTTTAAATTGCGTCAAAGAGTAGAAAATATGTGCCAGGATTTTCAAAAGTGAGTGATTAAACAGATTGATCTACCGTGGATCTACATATACTAACCTCTACAGATTACCCCCCATCTAATCACAATACGGTTTATTATGTAGGTATTACTGAAATTCTGCGATGAATGTTTTTGATTACCCTGTTTTAATTTTCGTTTAGCGCTTAGAACATAGCGGTATTCTTTGGCGAGTTATTTTTTTAGTTCTGATATTTTTGGTTTTATATTTTATCTGTGGATTTTATTTTCTTTACAAATGTCGTTCCTTCGTGCGTTTATTTTCTTATAACTGTATTTTTTATACTTATGTTTCTTGAAAAACTCTCACGACAACATGCCGCCATTA
This sequence comes from Notodonta ziczac, assembly GCA_918843915.1. Taxonomy (NCBI): domain Eukaryota; kingdom Metazoa; phylum Arthropoda; class Insecta; order Lepidoptera; family Notodontidae; genus Notodonta; species Notodonta ziczac. The sequence continues at coordinate 2,865,207 of OU974053.1, forward strand.
TCTGTACGAATGGTGATGATATTTGTGATGGCTGCGGCGTTCCTCAATTTCTCGAATTATACATTTATGAGATTCTATAATCCTCCGATACCGCTCAAGACTGGGTATAATAAATACCCCAAAGAGGTTTCCAGGTATACAAATAATTATACGTGACTAATGTTTATTTATTCATTATTTTATTTTAAGGTGAAGGCGCCTGTCTATCCCGCGAAATTTAAAATTTTCGAGTTTTTTTATAATTTATACAAAATCAACATTTTGTGATTTGCGACAAACACAGTATGCAGTGCGTTTATTAATATATTTATTTTACACTATATATTGTCACGGTGGATATGATACTAGTTAATCACTAAATATACAAAAATTGCCAGATTATCTGGATAGCTGTCGTTCTTGAAATGTTTTAGAGTAAGTAAGTTGGATATATTAATAAATGCACTGCACACGGTCTTTGTCGCGAATTACAAAATGTGCCTTTTATTATTGTCAGATTCTGAAAAGATTCTAAATAACCTCAAAAAATTTTAACTGCTCGGGCTAGATGGGCGCTTTAGCCTTAATTGCTATCAGAGAGATCTATAGTTGTCAGCCTCAAGCCAATCAATATACCTATTTGGCTGATTAGTTAGCTGAAAGTTTTCCCAACTACCCTTCGAGACCCAATTAATGATACGACCACCGGTTTCATTAAAAAAAAACACGTATTCATCATGACGTGTTTTAATTTTTCTGTAATAATACCGCATAAGATAATCGTTTGTGTACACAATACATAATATTCTAGTGCAGACCACACCCGATTTACCCTGAACTCTCAGAGTTGGGCGGACAAGTTATTATGTGATGTAAACTCAACGAACAATCCTAATTGCAAAGAGAAACAAAACACAACGCCTGTAACGACTGTGTATTACAAAGACATGTACGATCCGGACAAGAGTGAGACGCCTATATGTCCGGAAATGCCTCCTGGATTAGGTAAGTCTTCTTCGAGAACCCACATACCATAGGCGATGCCTTAACATGTATCGTTCATGCTATTTTGTGCTGTAAGGCAATGGATTTAAAGTTATTTATTAAGTGTCTCTTAACCATTTACAATCTCCATTACCTTTACACAGGTCCTGTGGTAGAAGATCGTTCAGCGAGTTGTCTAGAAACCTTCGCAACTATTTACAGCGACCTTAGTCCCGGTGGAATTTACAAAATGACGACATGCGTATCTCGATATAATGTCGCAATTATTGTACCTTTCAGGTATTTTATCAATTTCCTTCCTTACGCAAGAACGTAGAAATTTAATTTTGTGTTAATTAATTAGGTACTGTTACCTAAATTCATACTAAAACCAACATCATTCAACTGTTTATATATTTTTTTATGCAGAGGTATCAAAAGCACTCTCACTTCGTTTCTGTATGTTCTCCATGCGTTCCTAATGAAACAACAAGTGAATTATCAGATCTTCGTCGTGGAGCAAAGTATGTATTTATTTTTCCGTTAGTTATTTAAACTGCGATAATCGACTATAGTCCATACATTAAAATTTGGACTCTGCCTTACTTAGAGTTCCATTGGAACCTTATATAAGTAACCACACTAATCCATCGATAGTCGATCGATCCATCGATTTACAGTTTCACTTCTACTCAGAAGTTTGTGATATCCTTAAAGCATCAAAAGGCTAAATGACGTAATGCTTCATGATAAATACTATATTTTTGCATTAAAACATCTATTGGCGCACTTTGGCAGTAAAATCGACCAGTTTGCCGTCACGGTAAACGGCATGACGCTCTCTCATGCCGTCATGCCCCCTCTACGTCACCGCTCTCGACTCCCTTGTATGTTTGTTCGCGCAGACTATCCACTACACATCACATCTGCTGGGCGTCCCATGACGGCCAACATCTAAATATATATAACTCAAAGGTGACTGACTGACTGACTGACTGACTGATATAGTGATCTATCAACGCACAGCCCAAACCACTGGACGGATCGGGCTGAAATTAGGCATGCAGATAGATTTTATGACGTAGGCATCCGCTAAGATTTTAATTAATGCTACTCCCAAGGGGATAACATAGGGGATGAATAATCCCGAAATTTTTGTTAAGTTAAATTACACGCGGATGAAGTCGCGGGCACAGCTAGTTTTTATATATAACAAAGTCGGTAAACAAGCGTACGACCAGCCTTATGTTAAGCAGTTACCGTAGCCTAAAGTTAAGCTTGCAATATCCATTGAATTGTACGCACGTTGCACCTGCAGAGAAAGGGCCAAAGGGGAAGGGGGAATGGGCTTCCGGCTCTCTTACTCATCGTGTGAAATGCAGCTTGATATAATAGTTAGATACTTTATGCCGATCTTCTTTGAGAAGGTGGTACTACCCTATCGACCTAACCGTATAATGAGTGTAGTCAACTGGCTACAGCTTGGCTAAACCACCTTTAAGGCTGAAGCGCCCATCTAGCCCGCGAAGTTCAAATTTTTTGAGGTTTTTTAGAAATTTTTCAAAATCTGACAATAATAAAAGGCACTTTTTGTAATTCGCGACAAAGACCGTGTGCAGTGCATTTATTAATATATCCAACTTACTTTAAAACATTTCAAGAACGACAGCTAACCAGATAATCTGGCAATTTTTGTAAATTTAGTGATTAACTAGTATTATATCCACCGTGATAATATTTAGAGTAAAATAAATGTATTTTACTAAACGCACTCCATACTGTGTTTGTCGCAAATCACAAAATGTTGTCTTAAATGTTTTTAGATTTTGGATAAACTATAAAAATACTCGAAAATTTTGAATTTCGCGGCCTAGACAGGCGCCTTCACCTTAAGCCAAGCTATCTTAAGCTGTGATAGCCGATTGGTTAAAGCACGCGTCTTGCGGGCACCAGGTCTTGGGTACAAACCCCGGCTCGCATCTCTGGATTTTTCGAAATCTACCTATGTGCGAATCATCATACTAATATTATAAAGAGAAAAACTTTGTTTGTTTGATTGTAATGGATAGGCTCCGAAACTACTGAACCGATTTGAAAAATTCTTTCACTGTTGGGAAGCTACACTATCCCCGGGTGACATAGGCTATAATATATTTTCAAAAAAATTAGGGATCCTTACTAAAACTCGAATAATGTAACCACAATGTACCCGTGCGAAGCCGGGGCGGGCCGCTATAATTTATATAATGATTATCACTTGCTTACGATGAAGGAAAACATCGTGAAGGAAAACATCGTGAGGAAACCTGCATGTCTTAGAAGATCTTACCAATTTTCGAAAGACATGTGAAATCTGCCAACCCGCACTGGGCCAGCGTGGTGGATTATGGCCTGAATCCTCCTTGTGTTGAGGGGAGGCCCGTGCCCAGGAGTGGGACGTCATAAGGGCTAAATTATTATTATTATATCTTATGCCAAGGCAACACGTCCCAACCCTTCAACCGCGGGAAGCTCATAAACGTTGGGTTCACTGAGGCTCAGCGCGGCCACCGCTGGGACTGCTTCGTGTTCCACGAGCCCAACATCGTGCCCGCCGACTCGCGGAACTTGTATAGATGCGGCTGGTATCCGAGGCAGCTGGCTATCAGAATTGAGAGACTCTTCAAGTTGGTACCTTGTTATTTTGCTTAACATGTGCATGTGCATTGGACTGGGGGCGATCCCAGTGACACCCAGACCTGGATACAAAAAGGCGTACATTATCGAAATTTGCCCTGATGACAATCGAGGAGCCTACGCTCTAACCAAGCGGTCGTCAAATGATAACTAGGCGATGACAGCACGCTGGAGCTTATTCACCAAGTCCGCCAATGCAATTGTCTCCTGCCTTTTTTTTTCGTTGGGAAATCCCTATGGGTTCCCACACGCCTCGGGGAACGCATGCGGGTTAGGCCGGACTCCTACTGGCTAAAACCCCACAGTGGACGTACTCCCGCCTTGCGACAGGGCCACAGGCATGCTCTCGCACACATCCGTGACCCTATCGGCGGTTGCCCGCGCGAACGGACACCTCCAATTGTCTTCTTTCCTAGGTGAAGTTCTTTAGTGTAATAGTGGATCCCATGTATTTAATGACCGTGTTACAGGCGTTTAATTAGTAGCTTATATAGCCTCTATTTAGCTTTAGATATCCCTAAACAATGTTCGCCCCACTCAGACCGCCATACCAGCCACAAATCGGAGGAGCATTTGCAATGACGTCGGAACAGTTCATCAAAGTTAACGGATTTTCAAACATGTATTGGGGGAACGATGCCGATTACGATGATTTGTATAACAGGTATCTACATTAACATCACTTCAAGTTGTTAAAAGTCGTCTCTGAAAATATAGTTATCATAGTGGATTTTTTTTTTGCAGATTACACACTGCTAATTATATTATTGAAAACACTTTACGAACAATTGGGAAATACAGAACATTAAAAAATGTTTATACGCCTGTCCGACTAACGTAAGTTGTTTTAAACTGAGTAAGTACTTACTGCCTGCCTACTTGTTTAGAAGTCTTACTAAGATTGGTTAATAGTTTTTCAAAGAAGAAAAAATTTTATGTGATACGTGGATTTAAGTAGTCCTTTCCTTCATTTTTCATAGATCTCAAGTGACCGAAACCATGTCTCCTTTATATCTCTTGGATGGTCTAACGACCCTTTCATACACCTTGCATAAAACTGAACTGCTGCCTGTTTACACACTTATTCAAGTGGGCATCGACGATGCAGAAGAATCCTTGACTGACCCCAACGTTTGGAATGAGATTCTGAACCAGCCGGCTTATAATGCCAGCCGGCAATCGGAAACGGAAATCATCAACACAAATGTGACAACCAATGTAACCCGCTAGCTGAATAAACAGAAATAATTGAATACCCACAATAAATTATTATTTATTTTGAAAGTGTTCATTGGTAATTCAAGAGTAGCCTACGCTTTACGTTGTTTTGGAGTTTAATAGGCAAAAGCTCCCGGTGAGGGATCAGGGAGCGCCTAGGAGGTAAGTACTTAGAAGGATAGGCAGTGGCGGAATTCCTAGCCAACTCGGCTTCTTCATGTTCCTCGACGATCCAATCCAAGATTCGATTTTGAGCATTCTGTTTTCAATACGGCCTCAAAAACTACTCGGTTTTTCTCACCCACTGAATAATGTAATGCTCGAATGTTAACTGTTGCATTACAGGCGAATGGTCCCGGTGGTGAGAGATCATCGTCTTTAAACATGCTCATGACCAGGCATGGTTTTTGCTTATGTCATGAGATTGGCTGTGTCGCGGCTTGTTCTGTGGCGGATAGTCCAGCTAATACGAGGGTACCCCTTTTCAAATTACATTACTCAACCACAGATATATTTTAGGTTTTTATTTAGTCGATTATTATTAGGGTCCACTCTATTAAAATGACATCTAGGGTACGAGTTGACATTGGCTGACAGTGACATTGGTTTGACTTTGACAGAAAAGGAGGCCGTCGCTGAGTGCTGAGTGTAGTGTTTACTCCGATTTTTGTAATTTAATAATTTATTTTATTGGAAGTTTTCGTTGGAATAGTATTTTACATGGTTGCAAAACGATCAAAAACTGTCCACTTTAATGTTTGTGAAACTGATCATACAACGCTTCGGTGTAATAGTCTAGTGATTTGTTTTTTACTTGAGGAAAAAGCTGAAAATTGCATCAATATCATGACCACAATTTAATTCTGTAACCATAAAAATGGCATTTTTGGAGGTAATAAAATAAATTATTATGTAAGTTTCAAGTCAGTACCTACATAATACATTTTTCTTCCTTCAATGGCTACACTACTGGATTTTAGTACTTGTATTTTCTTTGATGTTCCAAATGTTGGGTGTTTTACATCGATCGAAGTCACATAGTAATGATATGTAAAAAAAAGAAACAAGGCAATGGGATGCTAAAGGAATAATTATTTGCTTGCTTATAAGATTATGATTGGTCCATGCATGGGCTTGTCAGCAAATCCACCAATGGGTGGTCATTAAAAAAAACCCTTACCTATAGGATTTTTGGGTAGAAGTTACAGGATGACTAGACATTTCAATAAAAAAAAAGGATACTTGGTGTCATTATCATAAAAAAACAATGATAAGTGGACTAATGTGCTTGTTTCTTCCAGTGGCGAAAGTTCTCATTCTTCAACATTCACAAGAATATTGACAATGGGAAGGTGGCAGAATGTTTGCAAGTATGAACATTATTATATCTTATTTTTACTCATCAACATCAGGCTTTGGCTGTCCACTACTGGACATAGGCCTCCCCCATTGCCCACCACTGGGCTCATTTTTGCATTAGAGAGGTATATTTGGAAGTCAGTACTATAAACAGTGGTGTATCTATAGAACCATGCACCCGGGACAAGAATAAAATTGGCGCCCTATTAAAACTAAACTAAACTACTTCATCACCAGCCTTAACACCAAACCACTGCAGAGTAATATAGCTTTAAGTGTAACAAAGCAGATATTACATTGTACTTAAGCATCAATAGCCTAGTGGTTAGAGGGGCCATCCTCATAGCTGAGAGGTTCCGGGTTCGATCCCCGTCCTGGCCATAAACTATTGACGTGAGCCCACTCCTAGCACAAGCATTAGCTTAGTTGGAGGGGCTAAAGGGAATACTAGTAATGTGATAAACACACATTGCTAGTAATCTTTATTTTAAAAAAAACAAAAACAAACAAAACTTATAACTAAGATTTAATTTAACTTCTTGGAATGTTTTTCATGGAGGGTGGGGGTCCCTTTGAGCTTGGGGACCCTGGGGAACTGCTCCGCCTAGCACTATGGTACTCCCCACTGACTTTAACACAATGTACAAAATACACCTTTGTATACAGTGACTGATGAAACATTTACTCTATTTGGGGTTTATATTTTAGTCTCTATTTTGCACAGTCAAAAAAAAACAGTGCCGTCTAGGGACGCCCGAAAGAAGCGAAGCTTTGCAGTAGATATTAGATATATTATATTAACGCGTAACGCGTTACGCGTTACGCTTTTCGCCGTTTTAGTCCCCGGGTAGCGAGCGCCCCGAACGTCCGTAAAGAAGCTTCGCTTCAAAAATAGAGACAACAAAGAATGGTATCACTACATAGTATAAAACAAAGTGGCTTCCCGCTGACTGTCTGTCCCTATATATGCTTAGATCTTTAAAGCTACGCAACGGATTTTGATGAGGTTTTTTTAATCAATAGAGTGATTCAAGAGGAAGGTTTATATTATGTATTATACATGCATAATATAGTAGAGAAACACTGATATAAATACCGATGCGAAGCCGGGGCAGGTTGCTAGTATTATATAAAAGAGGTTAGAATTATATGTTTGTGCTTACATAAATGAGTGGCATACAACTTTATCAGGCCTTGATTAATTAAAAATAAAAATACTTGCCTACCGTATCATGGTGCAACAATCAATATTGATTCATTATTAATTATTTTCCTAATAGTAACCATGCAAGCTCATGGAAATGTTAGTACATAATATGATTAATGTTATTTATAGTATATGTAGATGTATAATATTGATTATTTTCTACCAATTCAGACACATTTGCAGCTAAATGGCTTTAGTGTGACAGTTATAGAGGAATGGAGAAAGTGGTTGCCCATACATATCTTTAATATAAAAAAAACCATCTTATTAAGTTCCTGAAGTGTTGGATACCCGTAGTCTGACTAAATTTAGCAAAGCTTTGACTGAAGCTGAAGGTTTTGATAAATTAAGTTCTATGATTTGGTTCCCCACATGATTTTTATTTTATTACAGTTTCTCTGAAAAATAAAGATTGATAATATTATAAGTTCAATTAACAATCCATATGTCTTTGACTATACTTGAGTCTTACTAATTAAGGTTTGTTTTGTGTAAGTTGATAACAAAACTTTGTATTCAGCTACAAACCTCGGCATTTTAGGCTAAAGCTGACTACCATCTAGTTTTGCATTTGCATTAAAAAGTAGCCTATGTCCTTTCTCAGGGTCTAGACTATATATGTACCAAATTTCATTTAAATCGGTTCAGTAGTTTTGGCATGAAAACGCGACAGACAGACAGACAGAGTTACTTTCGTTGTAATATTAGTAAGGCTTTTCTAATGTCCACAGGACACGCACGTGTCGGTGGCGACCAGCGGCAATGGACACGTCATCCTGTGCGACGCCACCGGCTGGGTCCACCTCATCTCCCGCAACTGGGAGGTCACCCCGTTCAAGGCGTACGAGTTGACAGTGACACTAGCTCATCAGCTGCCACACGACCCGTATCTGGTTACTATTGGGGTTAGTATACTAGGTTAAACAAAAAGAGTATACTATTTTTAGTGCAACTTAACTTTGTAAATCTAAAACTATCGGCTTCGGGGGACAGTTGAAGTACTAAAAGTTTTGTAGACTTGTGAAATCTGTCAGTCAACAGCTGTATCCCTATAACACCTTATGTTTTTCTAGTTTCCTCCAAAGCTGATAGTTCTAGAATTATAAAGTTAAGTTTTGAAAAAAAAGTATACCCTTTCTGTTTCAACCTGCATTGCCTTACAATAAATCAATGCGTTATTTGTTTGCTGCAATCTCTGAGTAATGCAAAAAAAAAACTTATTATGAGTTTTTTTTTTCGAATAACTCCTTTTGTCAGTGCTGAATAAGTCTTCGCTTCTCGTTTACCAATCATGGTCAGCGAGAAGCGATACGAATACTTAATTAAATTCTAGTTTTTAGTGTATCGCCTTAAAAAAATCACAACATAATATAAAACAAAGTCGCTTCCCGCTGTCTGTCTGTCCCTATGTATGCTTAGATCTTTAAAACCACGCAATGGATTTTGATGCGGTTTTTTAATAGATTGAGAGACTCAAGAGGATGGTTTAAATGTATACCTAGCTGTGCCCACGACTTCGTCCGCGTGTAATTTAACTTAACAAAAAATTCGGGATTATTCATCCCCTATTTTATCCCCTTGGGGGTAGAATTAATCAAAATCCTTTCTTAGCAGATGCCTACGTCATAACATCTACCTGCATGCCAAATTTTAGCCCGATCCGTCCAGTGGTTTTGACTGTGCGTTGATAGATCACTATGTCAGTCAGTCAGTCACCTTTGAGTTATATATAAATACATGCATAATATAGTAGAGTACTGATAGAGACTGACTGACAAAAAATACCCGTGCGAAGCCGGGGCGGGTCGCTAGTAGTTTTATAAGGTGCTATGTTGAGTGTGTCGTTGGTGGGCATGCGCAGGAGGACGAGGGGGGCGTGTGGCTGGTGAAGGTGTGGCAGTGGGCGGTGCGCGACCGGCACGGCAACCCGGCCTGCGCGCGCGCCAGCCGCGCCGTGCCCTCGCACATGCGCGCCACGCCGCCCACCGCGCTCGCCGTGCACGACAACAAGGTACACACACACATACACATACACGGACGCGCGCACACACACACACACACACGGACGCGCACACACACACACACACACACGAACGCGCACACACACATACACACACACACACACACACGGACGCGCACACACACACACACACACGGACACGGACGCGCACACACACACACCACACACGGACACACATACACCACACACGCACACACACACACCACACACGGACGCACGCACACACACACACACACACACGGACACGGACGCGCACACACACACACACACACACACACGAACGCACACACACACACACACACACACGAACGCGCACACACACACACACACACACGAACGCGCACACACACACACACACACACGAACGCGCACACACACACACACACACACGAACGCGCGCACACACACACACACACACACGGACACGGACGCGCACACACACACACGCACACACACATCCCACACACGGACACACACACACACACGAACGCGCACACACACACACACACACACGGACGCGCACACACACACACACACACGGACACGGACGCGCACACACACACACACCACACACGGACACACATACACCACACACGCACACGCACACACACACACCACACACGGACACATACACCACACACGCACACACACACACCACACACGGACGCGCACACACACACACACACACACGGACACGGACGCGTACACACACACACCACACACGGACACACATACACCACACACGCACACGCACACACACACACCACACACGGACACATACACCACACACGCACACACACACACCACACACGGACGCGCACACGGACACACACACACGGACACACATACACCACACACGCACACGCACACACACACACCACACACGGACGCGCGCGCACACACACACACACACACACACACACACACACGGACGCGCGCACACACACACACACACACACACACACACACACACACACGGACGCGCACACACACACACACACACACACACACACACGGACGCGCACACACACACACACACACACACACACACACGGACGCGCACACACACACACCACACACGGACACACATACACCACACACGCACACGCACACACCACACACGCACACACACACACACAGAAAGTATTTTCGAGTCTTACAGTCAGTAAAATCAGTATTTTTACCATGGCAATCAGTCTCGACTCTTGTAATGTTCAACATGACGTGTGTTTCACTGTAGAATCTGTTCGCGGTGGGTTTCCAAGATGGTTCAGTGTCTCTGTTCCGCGGTGACATCGCCCGCCAGCGCAGCGGGAAGATGAGGACGTTGCCGGACACTGGCACCAGCCCCATCACCGCACTCGCGTTCAAGTAAGTTGCTCTGTCTACCACCCACTCCTGGGCACGGGCCTTCCCTCACTACGAGGGATTCAGGCCATAATCCACCACGCTGGCCCAGTGCGGGTTGTTGGATTTCACATGTCTTTCGAAAATTTGTTAGATTTTTATGACGTGCAGGGGTCCTCACGGTGTTTTCCTTCATCGTGAGCAAGTGATGATCATTAATTATGATTCGCACATAGATTTCGAAAGAACCTAGACGTGCGAGCCGGGGTCTGAACCCAGGACCTTGTATTAACCAATCAGCTATCACTGCTGTGTCTTGGAAACAAGTTGACTTTGAGTATTTCAGTAGGTATGTCAATAGATTACCTACTCTAACCAAAGATTTATGTGATAAAAAATAGTGCTAATTATATTTTTTTATTTTATATATGAATGGATCTTTGTCTAACGGCAAGGTCGATGTTACATGAAAATTGTTATTCTGCGTTCCGGACTTGTTTGTAGAATCGTTAATTATATTGAGTGTTGCGTTAAGCGCCATCTGTCTTTGGCATAGTACACCTGTATATTCATAGCGAGATATGGAGTTCGATGCCTCCATATACTCCATTACGTGTTTATAAACGTACACGTTGATGGTTTAAAAGTTTAGAAAACTGATCATCTATCAATAATCTAGCTAACGTTTTACTGAAACAAGTATTGAGTAGGATAGAGCCAATGGCTTTTACATCGGCTCATGTGCTCATGTGCGTGCATGTAGTGTAAGCAAGAAATGTCGCAAGGCGGCGCCACATTAACACTGGTAGAAGTTAAGTCACAGATTACGAAGTGTCACTTCACTTCTGTCAGTGTCACCACAAAGCCCACACGATCTGTCACTTTAATTCTGTCAGTGTCACTACCAAGCCCGCGCTAATGTGGCGCCTTGCGATATACTTAGACACTGACAGAAGTGACTTCTGTCAATGTCCTGTCGTTAACGGCAAGTCCAATTAAACGCGTTTTTTTAAACATTATTTGACTTGCTTGTATGGTAATGTGAGATATGGTTCTGCGCAGGGGCACGGACAAGTTGTTCGTGGTGTCTCGCGCTTGCGTGCTGGTGGTGGGCGTGGAGTCGGGGCAGAGCGTGGCTCTGGACGGCCGCGGCGCCGCGCCCGCCTGCGCCGTGCTGGCCGACCGCCACCGGCTCACCGTCGCCAACAACGAGGTCAGCCTCCCCTACCGCCCTGGGGGAGAGAGCCAAGGCTGTTAGCTGTTCCAATATCGCTCGACTTGCACTCGCCTCGCAATATTCAAATTCAAATTAAAATCGTTTATTTTGTTTAGGCCTACGGGGGCACTTACAAATTGTCAATTATACATATTTTTTTTCTTATATCTACAACCGGATCGGAACGCGACCTCGACTGAGACTGACGTCAGGGTTGCTACTCTTTGCAACGATAATCGATATAAAGTGTCATTCGTATTGTCGAATCCTAATCTAAATGCCATCTCTTTTGCCGTCGTACCGATCCCTGAACGAACAATACAAAATTATCGTTCGTTGAGACGATATACGACGGCAAAAAGTATGGAATTTAGAGTAGAATTCGACAATACGAATGACACGATATATCGATTATCGTTGCTATGAGTAGCACCCTTGTTAAGACATTTACGATCAAGACAAGAAATTCGAAGTCCGCTAACAACTGCTTTTCGAGTCGAGTCGAGTCGAGAACCGAGTGTAAAAGCTGACGTAGTATTTGCAAGTCGAGCGTTATTGGAACGGTTAACAGACTGGGCCCGCCAAATTAACCGACAACGCGCTATTGGCGTGTCGAACATTTTGGTAATCCACACACATTAGGGATGGACATTAATATCGTTTTTTTGTCCATGGCCAGTAATTATTTAAAAGTACTCCCAAAATATCGATAAAAAATAATCTCTAACTCCACAAAAAATACCGATTTTGATATTACCTAAATCCGATTTGCAGTGAATGTCGTGATTAAAAATATCAACGATATGTAACATGTTTCATAAAAAAAAAATACATTAATATCTTAATATCTCAATAATTTCTGCCCAAGTCAGCTCACATCAATAGTTTAACGGTCAGGGTGGGGATTATGAGGGCGGCCTCTCTAACCGCAAGTTTATTGATGTTCAATAAGCGACTTTATCACCAGGCAATATACTGCTACACTACCGAAGGTCGCGGCCCCTGCTACGCGCTCGAAGGCGAGAAGGTCCGCCTGAACTGCTTCCGCAGCTACCTGGTCATCACCACCAACGAGACCCACAAGACAGCCGCTTCCACCAGCACCGCCCCGGCACCGAAATCCAACCACATCACCATTCTGGACATACAGAACAAGTTCATTGTGTTCTCGAAAACTTTCGACGAAATCGAAGCAGTTTTGACCGAATGGGGCTCCTTTTATATACTCACAAAGACCAAAGAGATGATATATTTAGAAGAGAAAGACCTGCAGTCTAAGCTGTCGATGTTGTTTAAGAAGAATTTGTATGACGTCGCTATCAGGATAGCGAGCAGTCAGCATTACGATGCGGAGGGGTTGACGGAAATTTACAAGCAGTACGGCGATCATTTGTACAGTAAGGTAAGTGATATTTATATGTTTTACAGGATTTATTCCAATATGTTTTAGGGCCTGTGCACACCACTTTTTTTAAACGCGCCGTCGACGCGCGTTTGTAGCGATACAGACGCTATAGGCACGCGAGTCAGACGCAGCCTGTAGACCCTTGCATACATTTAAACACGCGTTTAATGTTTCTTAAACGCGCCGGTGTCTCGTGTTTGAATAGATACAAACGCGATGCTAACGCGCGTGTGTATCGATACAAACGACCACAAACTGCTCTGTAGGATAAAAGCGCGCCGTCGCATGTTTCTAAAACGCGCGTCTGCGGCGCGTTTAAAAAACGTGGTGTGCACAGACACTTAATGTCTGCCACAAGCCACGTCTGGTCTACTAAGAATTCCTTAGCCTTTTGAGACCTAAATAAGTGGACTCATCGGTAATATAATAAATGGGAAGGCTTCCATTACTGGTCAATGGCTCCCCGAATATCTTCCACCCATAACGATAATTATCTCGTTTGCGGTTTAGCCATTGTAAGAGTAAAAAAATTCGTAAAATGTATGGCAGTCAGAGGTGCTACTCTTAGCAACGATAATATATCGTCACATTTGTCCTGTCAAATTGACGTGTTATTTAAAAGTAGCAAATAAACAAACAATAAGCCATTCTTATACCCACCCGTAGTTGAACGCGACATTTGGAGCATTCATATCTATACACCGCCGAAGGTGCTCGTTAAGTCGTGACACTAGGAGTTGAGCTGTTCTTTTGGAACGAAGTTCCTTATCGCGCGTTGCGAAAGGGGGCTAGACGGAAAAAATTAAGTGTGTAACGACACAGCCAGTAATTTTTGTTCCGTCTTTCTATTTCGCATTGAACAGTGTGGTGTCGCGAGTTACTTTTACTTTTAAGATTATTTTTGTTGAGTGTATACAGGTTTTTTGTACATAATAAATAATAAAAATGAATAACAATAATGAATCCTGACAGTGTTTCTGCACTAGTTCCGGATATTGCAACTTCGTTCCATCCGGGTGTCCCTTGACACCTCTCAAGTTCATTTTTTTATGTAAAATAAAATAAAATATTTCCAGGGTGACCTAAAATCTGCGATAGACCAGTACGTGAAAACGATAGGCAGGCTGGAGACGTCGTACGTGATCCGCAAGTACCTGGAGTCCCGGCACCTGGAGCCGCTGGTGCAGTACCTGGAGCAGCTGCACAAGCAGGGCTGCGCCACGGAGGACCACACCACGCTGCTGCTCACCTGCTACGTCAAGATCGACCAGCACGACCAGCAGGGGAAGCTGAAGGAGTTCATCAACTCGAAAGACAAAGTGATCGATGATGTCGATGTGGCTATAAAGGTATGTGACAATGATATTTGTTATGTATACTATATTATTACTATATAAAACTATGAAAAAACGTGTATGTATATGTCGCAGTCAACTAGCCTAATTCGCCGTTAAATCAACAGCCTAGCCACTTTACTAAACAGCGCCGTTCAACTAGTGGCCTGAATGATATTCAGCATTCAACTAGTAAAAAAGATCAAAATATCGCGGCATTATCTTATTGACGAATTCGCGGGCAAAAACTAGTAAATTATGTTGTTAGTATATTACCGCTGCGCCTGCGCAACTATTGACTTTCTTCTGCAACTCTGTTTAACATTATGTTTCAATAATATCGATTTCTGAACAACGCGTGTATAATTCAGCAATCAATCGTTAATCTTATACACCCTAATAAGCGTATGTGTTTCGGAAACTTTTGCCTTAGAGTGCGGTGGTTCCTTAAACAGTAGGACGACATGTGGGTGACATTAGAATGACGTGTTCATAGAGTTAGGCCCATATTGATAAATCGATCTCAAGTCTCAAAGCGATTTTGGAGATAACATTCTTATGTCCAAAATCCTACCAGTACACCATTGCATGTCAAAAGCGTACTCAAGCTCGCTCTCAGACTTGATACAGATTTACTTTTACGGACCTTAAACTCCTCAAAATTCCAAATCGCAGGTGGTCCGTCAAGTTAGCGTGGATGACGCTCTATCCCTGGCCGCCAACCACAAGCGGCACCACTGGTACCTCAAGATCATGGTGGAGGACAAGAAGGACTTCCGGCAGGCGCTGGACTACATCGCCGAGCTCGACTTCGAAGATGCCGACATGTACATGAGGAAGTACGGCCACGGGCTGATACAGCACGAGCCGGAGGAGAGCACCAAGTTCCTGAAGCGTAAGTTCAACTCTATCGTGACCGCGTTACGGTTGTTTTTGCTCTGGAACGTATATACTTGCCGGATTTTCTCAGTGGAAGCAGCATTCCGAACTGGTGGTAGATTCTGACTTCATAAATGCTTTGTTGGCTTACGTGAATAAAAACAATTTCGAGTTTGATACATGGATATGTCTTATAATGATATAACTTCGAGGCTTCAATAGTGGTTAGCGGGGCCGCCGTAGCAGCTGAGTGGTTCCGAGTTCGGTCCCTATCTTGGCCATTAAACTATTGTCGTGAGCCCATTCCTAACACAAGCATTAGCTTAGGCAGACGGGTTTCAGGTAATGTGACAAACTTACATGACTAAATAGTAATCTATTTTATAAAAACATCTACTCTGTCAATAACTATAATAAGACCATGATCTATATGAATCTTGTATCAAAATAGGAGTTTCGTAACAACAAATCAACTGCTGTTAGGCTTGCGGCTCTCTGATTTATCGTTCGAAACGCAACTAGAATTAACAATTTTACGTCGATATTATATATATAGGCAGAAGGCAATATAATTGGATATCGTTTTGCAGAACGGAATCAACCCACACGCATTGCTGTAGACCAAAACCAACCTTGTGTTAGTGGTACTAGGTTGGTTTTAGTTTGCAGAAGTGTGTGTGGGTTGGTTCCATTTTGTAAAACTAAGTCCAACTAGCTGTGCCCGCGACTTCGTACGCGTAGTATTTAACTTAAGAAAAAATTCGGGTTTATCGGGATTACAAGTATCCTATGTATTAATCCCGGTTATAACCTTTCTGTGTTCCAAATTTCATCCAAATCCGTTCAGCAGTTTTTGTCTGAAAGAGGAACAAACATCCACACTCACAAACTTTCGCATCTATAATATTAGTAGGATTGTGATCACAGATATAGATTTACATAGATATCGCAAGTATCACGATTTGTATTGAAACCAAGCGTGCCGAATTTTTAACACAACACCTACTGTGACGTCATTGGTGACGGGAAATCCAAACCGCTTCAAAGACACCGATGCTGCCGATGCCCCTTCGTCCGCTACGATTCTGTCGAGTGATTATCACGCTCATATTCATATTTTTATAGCTGTAGTCGCGAGGACTGTAAGTTATCGGCGACCAACCTCGACGCTTGGTCGGGGTTTTCGGACACGCATTTGCGTTATCTATGTAAATCTATATCTGTGATTGTGATGGTGTGTCCCCAGTGCTGTGCACGGACTACAGGCCGCGCAGCGCGCTGCTGGTGGAGCAAGTGGGAACGCCCCGCGGCCGCGCGCGCGCGCCGCCCGACGACTACATCCACATGTTCATCAGCAACTCGGAGAAGCTCGTCGACTTCCTCGAGCACATGCTCGCCGACGACCGCCGCTGCTCCAAGCTCGTGTACGACGCGCTCATCGAACATTACATACATGTCTGGTGAGTTCGATAATATTACAACATCACTATGTCAGCGTCACGATGCCACAATGGCAGCATCACCAAGCCACTGCCACAGCGTAGCGACGCTCCGTTGTCAGCGTCGCGATGCCACAATGGCAGCATCACCGAGCCACTGCCACAGCGTAGCGACGCTCCGTTGTCAGCGTCGCGATGCCACAATGGCAGCATCACCAAGCCACTGCCACAGCGTAGCGACGCTCCGTTGTCAGCGTCGCGATGCCACAATGGCAGCATCACCAAGCCACTGCCACAGCGTAGCGACGCTCCGTTGTCAGCGTCGCGATGCCACAATGGCAGCATCACCAAGCCACTGCCACAGCGTAGCGACGCTCCGTTGTCAGCGTCGCGATGCCACAATGGCAGCATCACCAAGCCACTGCCACAGCGTAGCGACGCTCCGTTGTCAGCGTCGCGATGCCACAATGGCAGCATCACCAAGCCACTGCCACAGCGTAGCGACGCTCCGTTGTCAGCGTCGCGATGCCACAATGGCAGCATCACCAAGCCACTGCCACAGCGTAGCGACGCTCCGTTGTCAGCGTCGCGATGCCACAATGGCAGCATCACCAAGCCACTGCCACAGCGTAGCGACGTTCCGTTGTCAGCGTCGCGATGCCACAATGGCAGCATCACCAAGCCACTGCCACAGCGTAGCGACGCTCCGTTGTCAGCGTCGCGATGCCACAATGGCAGCATCACCAAGCCACTGCCACAGCGTAGCGACGCTCCGTTGTCAGCGTCGCGATGCCACAATGGCAGCATCACCACGCCACTGCCACAGCGTAGCGACGCTCCGTTGTCAGCGTCGCGATGCCACAATGGCAGCATCACCAAGCCACTGCCACAGCGTAGCGACGCTCCGTTGTCAGCGTCGCGATGCCACAATGGCAGCATCACCAAGCCACTGCCACAGCGTAGCGACGTTCCGTTGTCAGCGTCGCGATGCCACAATGGCAGCATCACCAAGCCACTGCCACAGCGTAGCGACGCTCCGTTGTCAGCGTCGCGATGCCACAATGGCAGCATCACCAAGCCACTGCCCCAGCGTAGCGACGCTCCGTTGTCAGCGTCGCGATGCCACAATGGCAGCATCACCAAGCCACTGCCACAGCGTAGCGACGCTCCGTTGTCAGCGTCGCGATGCCACAATGGCAGCATCACCAAGCCACTGCCACAGCGTAGCGACGCTCCGTTGTCAGCGTCGCGACGACACTATATCAGCGTCGCGACGCCTCTGCCTCTCAGTTAGGACACCACTATCACAGTTAAAATAGTTAGATTGTAATAATAACCTAGGAACCTCCATTTGTAGAGGTAAGGGCGGTAAAACTTTAAGAGCCTATACTTGGGAAATGTGTAAATAATAATAGGGTAAGTTTTTAAGACAATATGAGACCCGTACATTGATTAAACCAACAGGGTTTTTGTACTCAGTACTTTTCAGTATACTGTGGTAATAAGTACCAATGGTATATTAAGTGTTGTTAATTCGCGCAGGGCGAAGTCCCCGGAATGCGAGAAGAAGGAGTACGAAGAGAGGGTGCTCCGCATTCTGAGCGACCCGGACGCCAATTACGACAAGGACCAAACGCTCATCATCTGCCAGATGCTGGGGTTCCAGGCGGGAGTGCTCCACCTCTATGAAGAAAACAAACTGTGAGTATTATAAGATTATTTGAGAGGAGGGGCCACAGAAACGGCTGTACTCAGACATTGCCAAAACTGTCAAAGTCAAAGTAAAATCGTTTATTTGATTAGGCCTACGGGAGCACTTGCA
The DNA here is from genome assembly GCA_918843915.1 of Notodonta ziczac. Lineage (NCBI taxonomy): Eukaryota > Metazoa > Arthropoda > Insecta > Lepidoptera > Notodontidae > Notodonta > Notodonta ziczac. The sequence goes on from OU974053.1 coordinate 2,884,092, forward strand.
AATTGTCATTTGTAATTATTTTTTAATCTACAATCGGATGGGAACGCGACCTAGACTGAGAAGATCCGGCAAGAAACTCAACGGGCTTATATATTTACGTTTTGTATTTCTTTTTTTGTCAAATCGCCAGTTGCTTTTAATTAATAATTGTTTCAAAGGTGAGGATAATTATCTAGTTTAGTTGACAAACACGTGTCAAATTGTGTTATGTGTTCGTTGTGTTTCGCAGGATTTTTTTTTTATAAAATAACACTTGCACAAATTGAAAGGTGCCCCCTATGGTTTAGCTGGGGCAATAATTGTTTTATGTTAATCTGACCTTGGCTCCCACAGGACAGGCTAAGTCTAGTGTAGGAATTAACGCTATCATTTAGCTGTTCCTTTTCATATTAAATCAATAGGTAACTATTATTATTGTGCAAACGATTGTATCGCTTCTAAGCATCAAATTCCGGAAAATAGTGACAAATGGCAAACTAAAAGTAAGGGTTCATTTTTAAGAAACTACAGAAGCTTAATTTATTTGTGAACATTTATGTATTACATGGATGTTAGGTAAACTGCCAAATTATTGCGACAATACACTTTTGCTTTCTCAATTCAGTTTTGGTTTTCTTAAAAATCGGTCCCGGGACTTCTCTGAGCATTTCTCGCTATTTTTAATCCCCGACAAAAAAAGAGGGATGTTATAAGTTTAACATGTGTATTTGTGTTTCTGTGTGTCTGTCTGTGGCATCCTAGCGCCCAAGCGGATGAACTGATTTCATTTGTTTTTTGTTCGATAGGTATTCTGATCGAGAGCGTTCTTAGCTATGTTTCATGAAAATCGGCTCAGCCGTTTGAAAATTATCAGCTCTTTTGTAGATTAAAAAGTCGCCGCATCGGGGTTTTTTTAAATTTTAAATTTAGAGTTATTTGAAAGTCAACATTCGCATTCGCATTCGCGAATGTCAAAAAATCAACATTCGTTACATCACTCCTCGCTATTCTCTTTGGTGCAATTCACCTCGTGTACGCGCTGAAGGGTGTTGTCTATGTGGCGGATGCAGCTGGCGCGCGCAGGTGGCGCTGCACGCGCGGGAGGGCGGCGGCGGCGCGGAGGCCGCGCTGGCGGTGTGCCGGCGGCGCGGCGCGGCCTGCCCGCGGCTGTGGCTGGACGTGCTGTGGTGGCCGCCGCCCGCGCACCACCTGCCCGAGCTGCTCAACGTCATCGGTACACACATCCTACTAATATTATAAATGTGAAAGCTTGTGAGTGTGGACGTATGTATGTATGTTTGTTACTCCTTCACGCGAAAACTACTGAACGGATTTGGATGAAATTTGGAACACAGATAGTTTATAACCGGGATTAACACATAGGATACTTTTTATCCCGATAATCCCGATTTTTTTTTGATAAGTTAAATACTACGCGGACGAAGTCGTGGGCAGCAACTAGTGCTGTATATACAGCATGGCGCTACCATGGCGACTTTCAATTAACCCGCCTATTAGGCTTCGCATTTTCAGATTTTCGAGATATTTAAATTTTATAAAACATTATTATTTATAAAATAATTCGACATTTTCTAAAATACCATTTTGGAGCAGCCTGTACTTAAATAACTCTAGCGCAGAGGTCATCTGCCGAAATCACGGATAATAACATTTCTTCAATGAAATTAAAACGAAATAGAAATACTATTCGAAATAATAATAATACTATTAGCTCGCCCCGCTCCGAGTAGCAGGTAAGAGCGTAAGAGTAGCTGAATGAATCGGATTTCAAGGGTGATGCCAATTTGATTACTTTATTTATTATCTAAATTGTCCGAAATTTAGATTTTTCTATTTACGAACTATTCTTTTTTTTATTACTATTATGATTATTGACCACTAGCCCTACCTGTGTGTTAAATTAAAGTCGCCATGGTAGCGCCTCGCTGTATATATAATACTAGCGGCCCGCCCCGGCTTCGCACGGGTACATTATTCGACTTTTAGTAAGGATCCCTAATTTTTTTGAAAATATATTATAGCCTATGTCACCCGGGGATAGTGTAGCTTCCCAACAGTGAAATAATTTTTCAAATCGGTTCATTAGTTTCGGAGCCTATTCATTACAATCAAACAAACAAAGTTTTCCTCTTTATAATATTAGTATGATGTGCAGTCAACATCAAGAGTAGCTTGAATCTCAAATGTCCAAAAGAATCGCAATGCTAAGCACGTCATATTGATTTGATACCAAAAGGATTCTAAAGTATATGATTAGGTACTAAATAACACCTATATTTCATTGGTTACTCAGCAGCGGTTGGTTATTCGAAATTCCATGTCGAATTTGGCTTTAATATCGTGGTTATTTGAAAGAATTTTATGATTAATATTTGTTCACAGCTAATGAAAAGTTACTGTCTCCCATTCTTGTTGTGGACTGTCTCGCTAGCACTCCCACCTACACGCTGGGAGATGTAAGGAAGTAAGTCCGTATTATTTATTATAAAATAAATCGCATCAAATTCAGGATTTTTTTTCCCGACAACCATTACAGTTTTAACAATAATCAGAAATGCGGATCATAATTCGTTTATAATATCTTGTAACTTTTTAGGTTTTGTCTTATTCATACAAAGTACCCTGAAGGATGGTCCAGACTCCGACCGATGTCATAACCTTTTTTAAACTCGCGGGTTCAAAAGAGGTTATGACGCCGCGACAGATAATGTTTTTTTTTTTTAGTTTATTCATTTTCGCCAATCACAATCCAGCGATTTCACTACCAAACGCATAGGACCATTCGGATGATAAGACGCTTCGAATAATACTAGTTTCAATTATTATTATTTTTTATACAACATAGTCAGCGGCCAAGTAAATGAGCTGTGGCTACAGCGTGAGTCAACCACCGTTTTCCTATTGGTTGTCGTCATAATACGTTGTCTATTGTGCAGCTATTTAATGGAGGTGTTGAAGTCCGAGAAGGAAGTGATATCGCGCGAGCAGCAGCTGGCGCGCAAGTACCGCGCGGAGAGCGCGCGCATGCAGCAGCGCACGGACGACATCCGCGGCGCGCCCATCGTGTTCCAGTCCTCGCGCTGCGCCGCTTGCTCCAAGCCGCTCGAGCTGCCCACCGTGCACTTCCTCTGCCAACACTCCTTCCATCAGCAGTCAGTTACCATATTTTAGAACTTTTATTCCCATACTAGGTGAAACAAAAAGTGTATACTATTTTTCATTACTCATACTCGGAAAGTAGGTCTGAAGTTGCCTGAGGAGCGCGTTGAAAGTAATAATTTTCCGCCCTAGGGAGAATCGCTTTCATTGACAGCTGTCAAATTTTTACAAAAAAATAGTTCCATTTTCACATTTCTATGGAACCATGTTCCAACTTTTTCTACAGTCGCCCAATTTCAGCGCGATGTAAAATTGAAATAACACAAAGTAATAAAGTTAAGTATTTATTAAAGAATATATATTTTTAATTGACTCACATATAATTTAGTTTTAACAATTTCTTTAAAATAACATAGATTTGGGCAAAATATTTAAAGATGAAAGTAAAATAATGGCTAAATAATGAAGTTGTCCGGCCAACGAAAAAAAAACAAAATATCAATCTGACCTTCATTTGTTTTTTCGACTTGTAGTGTATTGTTCATACTTCCTTGTATTATTTCTTTAGCTAATTCCTGTTTATATTTTTACTTACCTTGTATTCGTAATGAAAAGCACAGTGTTTACCACGGGTGAAATACTTATTTAGTCCCGAGACGGGGTTGGGCGCCAGAGCGTAACTAGGGCGCCAATAGTTCGAGGTTCGAGGTTACTTTCACCCATAGGGTAACATGTACTATTAAGGCGTGGTCCTTGTCCGCAGCTGCTTCCAGAGCTTCGCGGAGGAGGGCGAGTGCCCGCTGTGCGCTGCGCACGCGCGCCGCGACTCCGCCGCGCCCGGCGCCGACGCGCTGCACGCGCGTCTGCGCGCCGACCACGACCCGTGAGTATACTTAGTAACTCACTCACCCCCTTATTAACTCACTCACCCCCCTTATTAACTCACTCACCCCCTTATTAACTCACTCACCCCTTTATTAACTAACTCACCCCCTTATTTATTTATTTATTTATTATCAGATGCTTGTTGCGCTTACAGCTTAGCCAAGACGCACAACAAGCTAAATTAATGCTACTGATCGCTCAAGAAGCTTGTACACTTTTTAATGAATACATGTAACTGCAGCCGCCGCAACCGACCCGTGGTGACTAAAGAACATCGCGACAAAGTGGAGGGGTTATCGATAGTGCCGTTTAGAAGCAGGAAATAGTGGACCATCATGGCGCACTTGCGTCTAAGCTCCAATGTGCTCATGCCTACCATGCCAGTTACGAATAGCGATGGATACAGATATGGGTAATAGCCGAACATTTTTCTATAAAGAAAACGACAAAACTTCTTATGCACCTTCTCGACCATTAACTTATATTTACCCTCATGGGGATCCCAGATTATAGCATTGTACTCCAGTTTTGATCGTACAAATGCGTAGTAGAGGGTAACAATTGTACTTCGCGTATGAAAGCGGCCAGCCTGCCTCATAAAAAATCCAAGAGATTTGAAAGCTCTGCTACACAACTCTGTGATATGGGTATTGAAAGTTAACCTAACATCCAGGGTCAAGCCAAGGTCGCGCATCAGTGCAACACGCTCCAGAGGAATACCGTGCATGTTATACGTGTATACAATGGGTGAACGAGCTCGGGTGAAAGTAATGCTTTTGCATTTGGTTGCGTTGAACTCCAGCTGGTTTTGTTCACTCCATTCCACAATACTATTGATGTCCCTCTGAAGCGCCTCACAGTCTGATACGCTGCCTATACCCAAGAATAATTTTAGATCGTCGGCAAACATCAGGCACCGGGCTGAACTGACAACACTCGGCAAGTCATTGACCATTATCAGAAATTGGGTGGGCCCAAGTGTGCTGCCCTGACTTACACCAGAACAGGTCACATACGAGTCGGAGCGATAGCCAGAAAGTTGCACATATTGGATTCTGTTTGTAAAATAGCTAGCAATTTTTTTTAATAATTTTGGGGTAAATCCAATGGCCGAAAATTTTTTTTGCAATACGTCGTTGTGGACTAGCTTTTTTAAAATTTTATTAATTATTAACTCACTCACCCCCCTTATTAACTCACTCACCCCCTTATTAACTCACTCACCCCCTTATTAACTCACTCTCCCCTTTATTAACTCACTCACCCCCTTATTAACTCGCTCACCCCCTTACTAACCCCTAGGCCCAGCGCACACCGCTGGAGGCGCGTCGGAGAGCAATTGAAGTCAACAATTTAATATAAACCTTAACTACCTTGACTTGCAGGGTATGACGCCTTGCTAAAGGAGCTAAAATGCAATAACTTTTGCTCCAACACTTAGTTATACGATATTAAGTATTTTTCTAGATATTTTAAAACATCGTTTTTCGATTGACCATTATCCGCCTCAATGCTACAATTCCAAAAAAATCCTGTCACCGATTTGTTTATATTTTTTTTGTTTTATTTAGGAAATTTATGAGAATTAGATATAAAAAATATGTTCAGTAAATACACCGAAATGAAACAAAATTATAGACGCAACCATATTATAAATCAGTTCATTGCACGAGGACTCCTGAATTACTGAACATTGACCCATATGCCAGTGTCATAAGAGCCACAGTGCGCGCCTTCTTAATCATTATACAACTTGAACAAAGTCTGATAAAACGTTAACAATAATAACTTTCCCCGCAACTTACAAGCTAAAGACAATTGCCGGGTGTCAGACGTACGATTGTCGCGTATTGTCTCAGGTGTCGGGGATAAACATGCCATGTTTAATGTGCGCGCGCGATCAGTTTGTAAACTCGACGTGTTGGAGACTGCATCACTACATAGTATAAAACAAAGTCGCTTCCCGCCGTCTATCCCTCCTATGTATGCTTAGACCTTTAAAACTACGCAACGGGTTTTGATGCGGTTTTTTATAGATAGATTGATTCATGAGGAAGGTTTATATGTATAATACATGCATAATATAGTGGATAAACACTGATAAAAATACCCGTGCGAAACCGGGGCGGGTCGCTAGTGATATTATAATTTTTAAAAACCCTTTGAGATCAGTTATGTTAAACATTCTTATAACAATTTCATTCGATAATAGGCAACTGTGATAATGTTGCAAAAATAACGTTTGTAAATTAATGTAAAATAATATATCTCTACTCCTGTAACGGACGCCATTCAGCCTAATTTAATGCTAATAATGTAAAGCAGAATATAACTTATTTATTTATTAATAAAGGTAGACCTAAAATTTCAAAAAATAAAAGATTGAAATGTACCCATAATTACAAAAAAATATATAAATAAAAACAGTCAATCAATCAATTTGAAGGAATGTCACGTCGGCGCGAACATTACGATACCGGTAATCATTGTTACAATAAAACTAATCAAACATTCGTAACTTTTACATCACTAACCGAACGTCACAACACCTTCGCGACTCCAATCGCGTCGCGGCGCGCGCGCAGCCAACATGTCGCAATATCAAACACAAGTTGATTTCAAACACATGTAAACCAAGCCTGGTGTTCATTATGTACTTGTCTATGATCAAAGTGGCTACAATACCGCCATTTTCATGGTGTTTCCCCAACCCCGCTGAAGACAGGTGCGGCAGGTAAATATATGTGTACCATGACTGTTCATTTAGTCATATTAATTACAGTAATCATGAAACATATGGTTCACTTTGTGTTTATTTGACATCAAATAATCAATAATAATCAAATAACATACATGATAATCGTATCCATACAATTTATGACGGGCTTATCGCTTCTGGAAATCATAAAACGCATGTTGATTATTATATGATGAAAATAAAATTAATAGAATAGAATAGAATAACTCTTTGTTGTACATACAACAGAGTTCGAATTGACAAAATCTTTGTTTATAATGTTGAATCTCTATTTCCTTGGTCATCGTATCAGGCGCGATCGGATTTAACAATTTCGCTAATTCTTTTTTTGTTGTGTTTATTATTGTAGGGAGAAGGTTCTTATCAAAGAAAAAAATAGGAAAGTTGAGCGGAACAATTCTAATTCAATATTCAGAGTTAAGACAGCACGACGTCTGTGGGGTCAGCTAGCAAAATAATAAAACAGTAGTGTACATTTGGCGGTCTTATCGCAAGCTGCGGTCTCTTCCAGACAACCTTTGGATGGAGAGAGAGATTTTGTTATTAATATGCGACGTGAATTTATTTTAAATTCCGAAAATATATCATTTATTATTGCTGCTGATTGGAGTATTGTTTTGTCCAGTTACGCGGTCGTGTCGGAGTATTACGGCCGCGGTTTGTTCAACAAGCTGACGGTGGTGACGGAGGCGGAAGGCAGCTCCCCGCTGCCCGCCCCCGCGCAGCCCCCGCCCGCCCCCGCGCCCGCGCCCGCGCCCCCGCAGACATACGGGCCCGGCGCCGAGGCGAAACTCAGACTACAGGAAGGACAGACCAAACAAGGTATGTTGACTAAACTTTAAATTTTATACCGACACTAGCTGTGCCCGCGACTTCGTCCGCGTGGAATCTAATTGACAAAGTTGTATACAAACTTTCATCCCCTATTTTACCCCCTTGGGGGTAGAATTAATCAAAATCCGTTCTTAGCTGATGCCTAAGTCATACATCTACCTGCATGCCAAATTTCAGCCCGATCCGTCGAGTGGTTTGGGCTGTGCGTTGATAGATTACTATGTCAGTCAGTCACCTTTGAGTTATATATATGTCGGAGGAAGCTACGAGTCATGTTGATTGTTGTTTGCTTGTATAGCGCACAATATTATTAGTTTACATTTTAAATTGCTTTTAAAATTCTTAATTTAATTTAATTTGATTTGTAACATTTTTTATAACTTAGAAATCTTACTCATCTAATAAAAGTATGGAATATTGTTATTCACGTAACGACCAATCAGAGCAAAGCACGTGCTTGGAGTGGGGTCGAGGCGCCATCTTTACTTGAGGGAGGCTGACAGTTTTCAGCACGCATTCTAAAAAAGACAGCGACGGATCGAGTTGGATCGTTGGAAGCATTTATTAGTCGGTTAAAGTGAGATCGGTGTCCTGAACCCACTGCTCGGTCTTAACAGTTAATTGTTAGATATTGATTTACGGCATATTGTTTAGATCTTAATTAAAATACTACAAATCTGTGACTGTTGTGTTTTGTGCTCGCATTTTACCCGAATGACGCCCAATAAGCCAGCAACCACTAATGAAGATGTCACCGAGAATAACGTTTCTCCGACATCAGAAGTGGGATCGGTGCAGGCACAAAACGTGAGCGATCGGACAGAAGCAAATGGCGGTTGGCACGCGTTATTCGAAGCGCAACAAACCAGCATGAGGCTACTCGTAAAGGCGCTAACCAACCCACCGAATATCGAGGATAAGAATATCACGCTGCCTAAATTTCAACCGGACGATGCAGACACTGACGCCCGGGCCTGGCTGGCAACGGCGGACATCTGCTTAGCGGATCGTGGTGTACAGGGAAGTAAATTAATTCTCATACTTAGTAAGGCCATGAAAGGCTCAGCTGCGACGTGGTTTTCTCAGATAGCTTTTCCTAATATGAAATGGGTAGAATTTAAGGAAATATTTCTGTCTCGTTTCGATACGTTAGAAACATGTGCAGCGACGATATTAAAGATGCTTACTGGTAAACCACAAGAAGGCGAATGTCTTGCTGCATATGCAAGCCGTTTATTTACTTTACTCATGTCACGGTGGAGTAATTTAGGCAAGGAAGAAATGGTGGTATCCTTAATGCTTGCACACCTAGGGCAAATCGAGCCAAGGTTACAGCGCCATATTTTTTCTGAAGAAATAACTACCCGCTGTAAAATGCAACGTGAGCTAATGGCTTTTTCGTATCGCAAGCGGAGTTACCAAGAGATAACAAAGACCGTTGCAAGCACTACGCAAGATAATAAACGACCTAGGTTAAGTTCTGTTTCAACAAAATGTTATGCTTGTGGAAAGCTTGATCATAAATCTTTTGAATGTTTCAGTTAATCTCATGAACAGCAGCAAACAACTCCGACCTCTGAGCTCCCCAACACGGCCGTTACTACGCGAGCTCCTGTGACTTGTTACAAGTGTGGTGTTGAAGGTCATGTGGCATCGCGGTGCTCAAAAGCATGGCCAGTTGCGAGCAGCAGCGCACAACCCACCGCCGCACCCAGCATTGTGAAGCGAGTAGACGTGTGTGGTATGAAACCTGTCACCGGGATAATTACGCAATTTTGTGAGCAGTTCTCATTTTGTTTTGATTCCGATGCTGACTGTTCCTTAATTGAAGAGACCGCTTACATCCACTCCTCCAATCCTATGTCCCAACTGAACTGGATCTGTGTCTGTCGGCTGACAATGTTGGTAAAATCTGCGTACTAAATTCCTTTATTTAAAATGATCAGTTATCGGAGTGTGTGTGTGTGGCGAATAGTCTATTTGTATGATATCCTAGCAGCGTGGTGGTTGCTAAGGTTTAGTTAAGTTTTGTGAGGCGAGGTGGCCACTGCAAGGCGAGGTGGCCATTGAAGGGCGAGGTGGCCATTGAAAGGCGAGGTGGCCATTGAAAGGCGAGGTGGCCATTGAAAGGCGAGGTGGCCATTGAAAGGCGAGGTGGCCATTGAAAAGTGAAATCAATAGAATTAGGCGAGGTGGCCAATTCGATATTGTTGATAATCCAAAATGTGTAACGCGATAAACGGCGAGGTGGCTGTTTCGATATTACTGACTTTGAAAGTATCTTGAACGAACACTTTGGTCAGGAGTGGCCGAACTGTACAAAATATCTCATTTTCTGCAGATTACAATGGTGCGCGGCCTTCAACTTCACACGAGGACGTGTAATATGTCAGGACGGCCGTGTCGGAGGAAGCTACGAGTCATGTTGATTGTTGTTTGCTTGTATAGCGCACAATATTATTAGTTTACATTTTAAATTGCTTTTAAAATTCTTAATTTAATTTAATTTGATTTGTAACATTTTTTATAACTTAGAAATCTTACTCATCTAATAAAAGTATGGAATATTGTTATTCACGTAACGACCAATCAGAGCAAAGCACGTGCTTGGAGTGGGGTCGAGGCGCCATCTTTACTTGAGGGAGGCTGACAGTTTTCAGCACGCATTCTAAAAAAGACAGCGACGGATCGAGTTGGATCGTTGGAAGCATTTATTAGTCGGTTAAAGTGAGATCGGTGTCCTGAACCCACTGCTCGGTCTTAACAGTTAATTGTTAGATATTGATTTACGGCATATTGTTTAGATCTTAATTAAAATACTACAAATCTGTGACTGTTGTGTTTTGTGCTCGCATTTTACCCGAATGACGCCCAATAAGCCAGCAACCACTAATGAAGATGTCACCGAGAATAACGTTTCTCCGACATATATTTAGATTGGATATTGTTTTGCAGAACAGAATCAACCAACATGCACTGCTGTAGACGAAAACCAACTTTGTGTTAGTGGTTCTAAGTCGGTTTTAGTTTGCACAAGTGTGTGTTTGGGTTGATTCCATTTTGCAAAACGACGTCCAATGTATTGGGTTTTATTCCCAAAAAAGTATTTTTTTTATAATGGATTGGAGTTTAAGATTGGATTGGATTGTATTGGATTGTAAGAGTTTACGGTTCAAATCAACTAATAATATTTTAGCGTTCAAAATATCAAACAACAAACGAATTAATTAATTATTAGTTATTACTGAGAAATTTCTAATGTATGTACATTATTTATAATGACGATCAGAATCGCCCTTTCGGCGGAGAAATCATGGTCACGCATTGACCCCAATATTTTAAACATTCAATTAAATAATATTAATTTATTTATATTTCCAGTATTTATACCAAACGCGTCGAAGCAGTTGCCACCAAAAGGAACAACCGTGGTCCCCGTAGCGGAGGGCAGGATGCGGCTCATAGAGCAGCAGCGGTACAGCTCCAGCCTCGAAGCGAACCTGAACAAACTCGAGCCGGTGCATTCCAGGCTATCGCCGTACTCCTCGCCCATCACCGCGAAGAGGAAGATGGCAGAACAGCCTGTAAGTACCGGGGTGTCCCCCAATATATCTGCGGCCATCGTCAATGTTGGCAACCCTTTCGAGGAGACGTACGACGACGCGAAGAACCCCTTCGCTGACGAAGCCTCGGAACCGTCGAACCCGTTCAACGAAGATGATGATTACGATAAGAATTATAATCCGTTCTCTTGAAGTGTATAGTGTTGTGTGCTTGGAGTACGATGCTTAGCTATGATATCAGTAGGATATAATATAATGTAAAGAGAATACGAGATTGTTTTATAAGCAAAAAACGATGTGTGTGATTGCAGCAGAAATAAGCTATAAAACCGGCCTATGGTATATTGTGGTTTTATAAATGGATCATAACTCTGATATCGAGGAAATGTCTTCTGTGTCACGGCCACCGATAAGCATTACGGAATTTGCTAACATTCGGTCGGACATTTTATAAATTTGCGGTTCATTTTGTGACTCAAACCTGTAATGTAATGTAAATTAAATATAAATGAACATGAAACGTTGAACGTGAAACAATGAATATAATAAAATTATGTATTCATTTCGTGTCGCTTCTCGTTGACCGTGGTAAAGTACATAATTACGAGAGCGCGCTCATGTTCAGTCTCAGAGTTATGATCGTTATAATTACCGGCATCACAGCCACTGAAACGCTACTCAAATTTGAGACTTCGTTTACAATTGTTTTCTTATATTTACGCGAATACTACACATTGAAATAAAACAGTTTTACGGATTCTATCGCGTTTAAACGTCGGGAACATAAAAAAGTAAACAAACGCGATAGAATCCGTAAAATAGTTTTATTTCAATTCGTTAACTATATTTTTTTGTATGTCGCGGCAAAATTAAGCAGCCCTCCAATGTTAGTTACGTTCGTGTATTGCGTACATACATATTGGCTTATACACTCATGTGTAAACGGATCGTATCCGTCTATGTCACGGATAGAGTTTCATTGAATACATTTTATTTTCTGAGAGTTATGTCACTGAAAATTGTGAATACCAACCAAAAAAATATCACCAGCACTATTAAGGCTAAAGCACCCATCTTGCCCGCGAAGTTCAATTTTTTTTGTGGTTTTTTAGATTTTTTTCAAAATCTGACAATAATAAAAGGCACATTTTGTAATTCGCGACAAAGACCGTGTGCATAGCATTTATTAATATATCCAACTTACTCTAAAACATTTCAAGAACGACAGCCATCCAGATAATCTGGCAGTTTTTGTATATTTAGTGATTTACTCGTATCATATCCACCGTGATAATATTTAGAGTAAAATTAATGTATTAATAAACGCACTGCATACTGTGTTTGTCGCAAATCACAAAATATTGTCTTAAATGTTTTCAGATTTTGTATAAACTATAAAAATACTCGAAAATTTTGAATTTCGCGGGCTAGATAGGCGCCTTCACCTTAAATGAAATCCATAGGAATGGAGTTTAATGAAACGTGTCATGATGATAGATTATAAAATATAAAGTTATGTTTATCCTGGGACGGTTTCGACGACTCTATTAAATCAGTGTATTCATAGCAATGTATGGGAATGTAATTTGCTTATTTATTAATGTTTTAAGATTACATAATGTTGCTTAGGAACGAATTTACATTAAATCAATGTCATAAAAAGTTGTAAGTGAAGTATTGGAGTATATTTTTATTTCGTTTAAACTTATTCATATTTATTTGAGTCATAGTAAATATTTAGTTTTGTGATCAGGTATTGCAGTTGTTATTATACAGGTTAAAACAGAAAGGGTATACTTTTTTTCAAAATTTAATTTTGTAATCCTATAAATATCAGTGTTGGAGGAAACTTGAAATACAAAAGGTTTTATAGGAATACAGCCGTTGACAGATTTCATAAGTTTACAAAACTTTAAAGCTTCAACTGTCCCACAAAGCCGATAGTTCTAGATTTACAAAGAAACATTGCAAAAAAAGTAGTATACCTACTCTTTTTGTTTCACCTAGTATACCTAGTCAACCTACACAAGACCTACACACATATACGTTGAATTAAAAACCAACCTTTTCGTAAAAGTAAAAGCCATAGAAATATAAGTCTATACATTTATTTATGTATGAATCGAAATTCTAACTCTATTTCATACATTCCTCACTAATATTTTTTAAAGTTACAATATTTATAATGAATTTTGTATGTTTGTATGATTTATTTTTTCTCAAAGCGCTATTCTTTTTATGTTGTATCATTATGGTATTGTGATAATAAAGTTATAATAAGTTATATAAAATTATTTCCTCTATCTGACTTATTATTTGTTCCCCTTGATAGCTATTAGAATGGGTAGCTACTCATTACAGTAGATGAATGAAAGAGCCCTAGGAGGTGCTGTCACTAATGACTTGTCACAAACTTGTGATTCTCAACGTTGTTAGTAGTACCAGGAGCGCATAAAATACGAAATAAACTAGCCACCAGTAAGTAGGAAACTAACGACATCTATCGTGCCGTAGCTGAAACAAACTTATGTTGGACTGCCCACTATATTTATTCTTCCCTGATTATTTGTTCTGGCTACTGTACGATAGATGACGCTACTCGGACAGTTTTCCTTTTAATTGGTAGCTGCTACTTCGTTTTAGCTATTACGTATACCGGCGGTATAGGCGGTAACTCTACCGATTTTTTGGATAAAAAAGAAAACAAAGGTTTGGAAATTTTCAAAGCATTTTATTTATGACCTTTAACACTGTGTATAATATATTTTGATAGTACATTTAGAGCAATGAGTAATATTACCAATCATTACAATGTTCTTATTTCCATAAATTGATTGAAATTCATAAATTATATGTAGAATATATAATTTTCCAATCATTCTCGCCCAACAATCAACAATCACTATCGTAATCACAAGGACTCGCCGCCGCGTGCGCCGGCGCAGACCGCCGCGCGCATCGTACAACAAAAATACGAGAGAACAGTGGAACGCAACCAACGTCAAAATAACAGCTCGATCTATAAAAATAGCAGTACAGCTTAAACAGTATACTCTATAAAAAAATATAATTCAGCATCAGCTGTATCTCTAGCCCTCTTATTAATAAACGTAGAATAGCGGGCGAATAGTTACACACCGAATTAACACTTTCTGTCGTCAGTCATTTGACATTCGAAAGAGTAAGACAAAGCATAGTGTAACTGTACAACCGCTAACCCGCGTTTATTAATAAGGGGATACGGGTGTTACCGCACCATTAGATCGACTTTCGATTGAAATTGCTCTATGTAGAAGCTGTCGACCTATTCTATTCCATCATCGATAGATTGATCAATCGACAGCCGATTGTTGGTGTGGCAACACCTTAATTTAAAATGTCTCGTTTTTTATATAATCACAATAATATAAAAACTAAATAAAACTTAGCAAACTAAACGTCAAATGAGATAAAAAGCTATAATAAAACGCTTTTACAGCCGCCGCGCAACACCTGTGATTTTTATTCCTGCCATCATATTACTACATAAATACCATTTTGCTATGCAAAATACATTATCCTATTTAATAGAAAAAAGTAAACAATATACAACTTTGGAATGTAAATAAAATGACTAGAAAAGAAGGGGAATAAATATACAAACACGTCATTCAGCATGAGATCCCGTTCATCCGTTACATGCCACGCTATTGCAGAAGTTACATGAATATTTACGCTGTGAAAAAGTTACTTGGACAATCGGTTTTAAGATTCTAATATATTTTTTTCGATTGAGAACCATTCCTTTGTGTACAGAGCACATCGCCAAATCGCAGGAGTACAGTGAAAAATAATTTGACGCTCGGCGATGTGTTTCATAAACAGGAACGAGCCGATACACAATAATTTAATAATCATGAAGACGATTGTATTAGTTTCAAGAAATACCTTCTAACACGCAGCATGTCTATAATTTGGATAATACTTTTTGTTCTTACACCTAAATTATTATATGCTAATTTATTATCGGGGTATTCTCTAGTGTCAGCAGAGTATTATCACAACGGACATGTGTAAGCCGGTGTGAGTGGACTTTCAACAGCGGAAAGCTTTTTTTTATAATTTGCTGTAACCCAGTTGCAGTTACCAAACGAATTGAAATATTTACAACGAATATAAGACTTAAGCTTACGATGTCTATGTCGATTTTTTAATGGGAAACAGTCACCTAGAAGCGATAGCAGAGTGACAATTATTATAATATTATTCAACATTCATTTAAGCGGATCACAACAGAGCGCAGAGTTTCTAAATAATATAAAGGATCGTAAATATAAAACTACTTTGATAATCACCATCTAACTACGAGTGACATAAATGTATCTGTATAAGTATTCACGTGAGACAACAAAATACGGAAACTTGTACGGGTACACACTACGTGATGAATGTCTCTGTCACATGCAAAGTACTGCACGGTGGATGACTAGAACCGCACGGAATGCTCCGAACGGAAACGACGTATCAACCGAGTAATTGGAACAACGTCACACACATTAACCTACTTTATACATTCGCATGAAAACAATTCGAAAGAAAATTACAAAATGTAACTGTTGGACTACGAAATTAATGATCAGCGCGAAATGATTCATAATGCATAGTCTACATTTAACTTCATTTTTTTTATGTATTTACAATCAATACTAAAACGTGAAACGATTACGTATGACGTCATACGAGTACGTGCACTACAGCCGCCACGGCCTTTTGAGCCTCAAAATATAATTTTAAACTACCGCTCGGGTCATACGTATATACAAGGTTAATTACATCAATAATGTATCCAACATTAGAAGAAAAATTTTATATAGCTCAGTAATTTGTCTTTAAACAAATACATTTTTTTTTTGTTGTTCATTAAATTCTTATAATCTTTTACAATATGGAGTCTATCGAATATCGCCGATACATTTTGTGCGCAGCGCGGATATTGTACAGCGGACACACGCTCACAGCGGTTTCTGCGGTCGTTGGGCCACGACAGGCTATTAAATATAGATGCCATATATTTTATTACCATTACATAAATGGGAGTGATTAAATATTCGACTATTTTATTTTTTATTAGAATTTGACCATTAATTTTATCGTGTCGTGGCCCAAAGATAAATATTGATAGAAATTAGCATCTAGACAAAGCACGTCCCTGTAGACATTGAAACGGCCATCTTGAATAATAACTAGATATTAATATCGTTAATATGCACGGTATATTCCGTTTGTATATATTGTTATATTACCCCGTCCATCAGTGCACCGGTCTGGTCCCCTCTCGTGTTAACCATTCACACTAAAGTAATATGAAAATATCCATCCTTTATGTAGTATGTATGCCAATAAAGTAGATATATACCTATGAAGTATACATATAATTGCATTAAATGCAAATGCTTTCATTAATACTGCTCTCCCTGGATATGCCAAACTAATTGATACATATAAATGTCACGGAGACACACATAATCTAATAACTATTTTAAAAGTTAAGTATGTATATTATCTCGTGGTCCCCGATCCCCAAAATAAACCAACAACACGAAGATATAGTTTAAATCGTATAAAAAATTACGAAAATACAAGAATATTTTCTGTCATCACAACGTATCAGACTTATTGAATCTATTGAGTTTCAGACATTGTTTCTTTCCAACGTTTCAAAAGTTATTTTTACAATTACGTTAATTTTATAACTGGTAACATATCATATAACTTTTACAACCATAAATGGAAGAAGTATATAGTTGAATACATTCAATTCGTGCGACATTTGAGCTCGTTATTTATCGTAATTTTTAATACAATACAAACTACACTATCATATCAACAATGGACCACTGTAAACAATTAGGTAGTTTACGCTTTTCATAATTATACCTCTACGACTTTATACCCCGCACCAAACCAGTGACAGATGTTACTACCGGCATTTAAACATTAACCCGCTCAATAATAAACGCGGATTAGCTAGCGAATAGTTACACACCGAACTATCTCATTCTGTCATCACTAATTTGACATTCGAAAGAACAAGACAAAGTATGGTGTAACTAGACAACCGCTAGTCCAAGTTTATTAATAAGGGGGATCCAGTGCATAATATTAGACCTTCAGATTCGAATATACCTACAACAAATCGCGCTTTTATTTCCATCATCATTATGTGTTGAAGTGTACATATTTGTTCGCACCTATGCACAGGTGCAACGGGATGGTATTAGTTCGAGAGTCAAAATCGTATTGAAATAAAAGTACCGACTGTACTTTGACACTAACTTGACGCTAGTATAGTCAGTCTGTACAATTTTAACCCTGTATGCAGAGGCTTTTATGACGATGAAAATTCGTTGTGAAGCTATACAGCTGTATCAGACATGTCAGATGTCAAAATCATGGAATGACATGTAGCCTTTTATGCTACATAAACAATATACTATATAAATTGCGTAAGTTATAATGGACGCTTTTATATTTTTTGGACGGTATTATCAATGTATGGAATTGGATAAACAAGGTTTTAAATTATTTACCGTTTGCAATTGACGGTAACTAAAATGATTTAAAAGCGTCTTCATACAATTCCATACATTTTTCATTTCCATTTTACCGTGACGATAATGCGGTCCAACGGTGAATTATAAAAGCGCGCAATAGTGTTACTCCGCCGTCTGCCAACTTATTCTGGTTTATACCTTATCTTCCTAAAACTCGAGGCTCAAAGTTTTGAAACCTGAATTTCTTGAACTTTACTTTACCACAACCTAAGTTGAAATATTTATCGATACATAATAATTATAACATGCGACTTTATATCTTTAGAATAAAGTCGGATTCTCCATACACTTGCTTATATTAAATCTGAAGGTCTCACTACCTGCATTGAATATCAGAAACCCTAGCACACCCAGCTGTGACAAGACTGAAATGTAAGAAATATTTGTCTCATACTGTCCAACGAATCAAGACGGAGAGGAACAGAGATGTGACATTGTCTCGTCTCATTGGCGTGCTAGAGACAGAGGGCCGTTTCAATACCTGCGCAGAGGCATGTGGCGCCTGTTGACCGCGCGGTGCGACGGATGCGAGGCGGCGTGGGACACGCACTTAAAGAACGATGATAGACTCCATGACGAGGCTGTCTCAGGCGCCGCCCGCCGCCTTGTCGCCGCGCCGCGCAGACCGGGACCTGCCGACGAGCAACTTCAAGCGTGTATATTGACGGGGGCCGGCCGAGATGGACACGCTCAGTGTTAGAGGAGGGTTGAGGACACAGATATAGATTTACATAGATAACGCAAATGTATGTCCGAAAACTCCGACCAAGCGTTGAGGTTGGTCGCCGATAACTTACAGTCCTCGCGACTACAGATATAAAAATATGAGTATGAGCGAGATAATCAGTCGAGAGAATCGTAGCGGGCGGAGGGGCATCGGCGGCATCGGTGTCTTTGAATCGGTTTGGGTTTCTCGCCATCTGTGACGTCACAGTAGGTGTTAAGAATTTGGCACGCTTGGTTTCAATAGAAATCGTGATACTTGCGTTATCTATATCTGTGGTTGAGGACATGGGAGCGCCGCCGCCGCGCCAGTCATACCTATGGAGCCAGTTACCGTCACCAATCGGTGTCAGCGGGGTTCAGTATTAATAAATCGATCTAAAACTCTGACAGTGTTCTTGAGAATATAATTCTTATGTCATAGCAGTACAAAATGACATGACAAACAAAGGTGTACTCACTCGAGTTTGCTCTCAGATTTGAGATCGATATATCAATGATAAGGAATAACCACCATTTGGACTCGGCACTATAAATAACTTGATCAAATAATTCCGAAATTGCAGTGCTGGCGCGGAGGCAACGCATTGTGATTGGTCTATCAATAATAAAAATGGTTTGTGATTGGTCGATCGTAAATTATATACAGCTTATTAAGCGTGTTACGGAACCTTTGGCCTTGGAATGCAGAATTCAAATGGTGCTTGGTCCGTAACCAATGAAAACCTAAACCATGAAAGTAAAGTAAGTCTAGGCACACTATGTGAATATGTGCCCGGTACAGAATAAAATTGGTAAAATTTGAGCAAAGGTTCGCTTTAAATGGTTCTCTCCACTGAATACGAAATAATACTAGATGTAAAAAAATACTTAATTATCATGCACTAATACTAGGCAATTCTTCTGAACATATTCCGTACTAGCTGTGCCCACGGACTTCGTCCGCGTAGTATTTAACGTAACAAAAATTTCGGGATTATCGGCATAAAAAGTATCCTATATGTTAATCCCGGTTATAAACTATCTGTGTTCCAAATTTCATCCAAATCCGTTCAGTAGTTTTTGCGTGAAGAAGTAACAAACATACATACATACATCCACACTCACAAACTTTCACATTTATAATATTAGTAGGATTAAGGCAGCTCAGTTGCAGTGCAAAAATAGGTTTATCCATTTGGTAAACGTTGTTCTAATAAGCATATTATTAGTTTTCCCTCCCCCTTTACAATTATTATGCATTTATTGTAATAATTATCACACAAGGTCGCTGGTAATTCAACGTATTCCTTGATAACAAATTAGACCACCCTGCATATTTCGCAATTTTTTTGTTGTTTTCGAGATACTTCCATATTTGTGATTTTACTTATTTAATTGATATAGTTTATTTAGTGAATTTTAATTTGATAGGAAGTTATCGTTTCCAAATAAAAAATGTCCAAATATACCTAACAGTTCAAGAATGCTTTAGGATGACCTGAAGACCAAATTAAGATTATTTATTTGTTTTTTATTTATATTTGTTAGTTATGAGAATAGGTCGTAAAGTAGGTATATTTCATACCTAGAAATAATTTATATAGCAGAACAACGGTTCCCGGGTCAACTAGTGTATTTTAAATAATTAAAAACGAATGGGGATCCCACCTGATCTGTCCGGCGAGCAGCGGGTTAATGGCGTACAGCCAGTCGTGGACCTCCTTGTCGCCGAGCGTCTGCAGCAAGTAGCCGCGCTCCTTGCTCACCACACTGCAGGGAATCGACATCGATGTTAACAGGAAACGAGACTTTTTGTCGGGAAAAGTCCAAGACGAAAAAGTCAATGTAAAAGTAGCGAAACATGTTCAGGAAACACGTTGTTGTCATTATTCTTTGTTTTGTTGTTATAAAATAGCGACATCAACGTCCAGTGCAAACGTAGGGTAATGTTGTCATTTTTGTTTTACTTGGGTGGGGAATTTTAAAACAATCGAATCGATATCAGTAGCGCATTCGGCAACTCGAACCGTCTGCAATTTTGCCAATTGAATACCTATTTATTTGGAATAATTTTTCATCGAATATATCTTACAACGATTACTAACAGTGAAATCATTTCCAAATTAACTTTAAAAGTTGCCAAAATACCGATGTCAAAAGTTTTCGAAGCCGTTTCCGATATCGATTCGAATGAATTATAACATCCGCGCTGTTCACATTTGTGTCTACACCTAACAGAAATCCCTCCCTCCTGTGTAGTATACAGCTTCATGATATGTATCTATGTACTTCATCAAAGACATCTGCCGGCGCGCCGCTCATCCCGCGGCTATGCGGGATCGATAACGCGGACCTACAGCGATTAGATTAACCTAACGAATAAGCTTGTCTCACAAGCATAGATCTCTCTCACACTTGTGATATATATTTATTAATACAGGCGTAAAACGGTGTCGGGAGATGGCGCTGGCGACGCACCTGAAGGTGTTGGGCATCCGCACCATCTGCTCCTGGTCCTCGGAGTACTCGACGTGCGCGTTGGCGAGGTTGATGACCGCGCGCTCGATGGGGTCGCGCTCGTCGCGGTAGATGAACACGTACGGACGGCGCACCACCTTAACATAACATAACATTCAAAATATTCCGTCCAATATCGCGGAGAATACTTCTAAAATCAACATGAATCAAAACGCATTGTTAGTCTAGATGTACAGTCAACAACGGCGACGCTTGATCACCTTAAGGTTGCATTTTGTGTGCAGTGACCAGCAGCCTCCTGCGGCTAGCATGTGGTCATAAAAACAATTAAAACAAATGGCTTTCTAAAAAAGGGCTTTTGTCTCATCGGGCTGACTCCTTTCGTCTCATTGGACAACAACATAATGGGCGAGGCAATCTATTATTACTGCCTGAAAGAAAAAATTGTTTAAAAAAAACTGATCAAGCGTCAACTTTGTTGATGGTACCTAATCCATCGATTCGTAAAAGAAAAGTCTGCGACTGTTAAGTGATTTGGAATTCTGTGTGTTGTGTTATTACTTAATTCTAGTGTGTATTTGTTAAGTTTGTGGAGAGCGTTAATAAACCTTTTTACACGTAAACGGCATTTAATAGTAAGTACCCCTCGTCTACGTAACAATAATATTCAGCCCCTTTTTAATGACCCACTCCTCACCACTCCTTGGCGAATACCCTCCACTCATGCGAAGGGGATTCGGTCCATAATTCGCCACGCTGGTCCAGTGCGTGTTGGCGGATTTCACATGTCTTCCGTAATCGCTTTATTATTTATTGTTATTATCTGTATGCCTCGCAGGAGTACTAAGTGGCGGTCGCACTGAGCTCTGTACTTTATGTCATACTTGGTAATCTCAAAAGGCAAAACACACTGGAGCTATTCTATTTACATTAATACCCTTTATACAATGATTAACTATATAAGCAACTGGCGATTTACAAAATTTAAATAGACAAGCTATCTGAGTTTGTTGCAGGATCTTCTTAGTCGAGGTCGCGTTCCGATCCGGTTGTAGAAATAAATTTAAGAAAAAACAGTATAAAATGACAATTTGTAAGTGCGCCGGTGGGCATACACAAAATAAACTTTTTTTTGACTTGGGCCCTCACCAGCCAGCGCTTCTTCCAGCCGTGCGTGCCGTGCTGCAGCACGTTGAGGTGTCCGCGGCGCGCCACGGCGGCCGACACGCGCACCTCCTCGCAGTCCGGCACGTACAGCGCCGCGCCCGCCCCCGGCGCGCCGCCCGCCCCCGCCCCCGCCCCGCCCAGCACCCCGCCCCCGCACGCGCCCGCCCAACCAGACATCGACTTCTCCAGCAGCCCGCGCTCCGGTGAGCACAGTCTGGAGACAACATCACATAACACATTACACTTTCAGTCGCTTACTCTGGTTATACAGCCTGGCGCTACCATGGCGACCGTAAATTAACACACGTATTAGGCTTCGCATTGTCTGTTTTTCGAGATATTTAAATTGTATTAAACATTATTATTCATTTAATTATTCAACATTTTTTGAAATACCAATTTGGAGCAGCGTGTACGTAAATAACTCTAGCGCAGAGGTCACCTGCCGAGGTCACGGATAATAACATTTCTGCAATTAAATTAAAACGTAAAAGAAATACTATTAGAAATAATAATAATACTATTAGCTCGCCCCGCCCCGAGTAGAAGGTAAGAGCGTAAGAGCGTAAGATAATAGCTGAATGAATCGGATTTCAAGGTGATGCCAATTTGATTACTTTATATAGTATCTATTTTGTTAGAATAATTTATTTTGTCTATTTACGGCCTTTTTTTATTACTATTATGATTTATTGACCACTAGCCCTACCTGTGTGTAAAATTAAAGTCGCCATGGTAGCGCCAGGCTGTATAAATAAATAAATATCGCCAGACTGACACACCAACTGTATGGTTCCAAACTAAGCAACGCTTGTACTATGGGTACCGTACAATGGACTGGGGGCGATCCCAGTGACACCTCAAACGGGGCAAATTACAAAAAGGCCATTTCCGAAATTTGCCCCGGCGGGAATCGAACCCGCAACCACCATGTGCAGTGAGCCGAGCGGCCTACGCTCGATCCACTGCGCCAAGCGGTCATAATTTTATAAAGCGACTTCAAAAATGGAGATGTAGGTAGTTAGTAGACTGTGTTTATTTTAGACTTAGCGATACTGAACATTAATATTGCTTCGTGTGCTCAGTTATAGAACATTGTTTTTATGAGACAAAGTTCGACACACTCTAGCCATTGTTACTCCTCTGTATGCCAGGATCTACGGTCGTATCCAACGATGAAGTCGAGATTTTCCCCCGCAAGTAGACTCCCGGGGAAAATTGCGACCAGCAAAAATTACTTCGCAATAAAGAATATGAGTTAAAAGAAAATTACCCACTTAAAAATGTCTGCCATAGAGTATGTTTTTGAATGAGTAGCAACCCGAGATATGTCTACAATGTCCTCATAATTATTTGTACCTATACTATATAATAAGGTATATCTTTATACTTACTATATTTACGGAAAAGATAACGAACCAAGAAGTACTAGAAAGAGTAGATGAAAGGAGAAGCCTGTTGACCAACATTAAAAATAGAAGAGGAAAGATGATTGGGCATTTGATACGACATGACGTTTTCATGAAAACAATCATAGAAGGAAAGATAGAAGGCAAGAGGGGAAGAAGAAGACCTAGGAGAAGCTATTTCGACCAAGTGAAGGAAAAAGTGAATGTCGTGTCGTATCAAATGGTCAAGGAACTGGGAGGAAATCGCAGTGAATGGAAAAAACTCCACCGACAAGAGCATCGCTCTTAAGTTTATGATGATGATACTATATAATAATAAATAATAATTATTCAATCTTTTTTGGGACTAGTCCCGCCACACACTCCCACCACTGTAACTCCTGTAAGCCAGGATCGACAATGGTGATCAATAATGACGTCGAGGTTTGACCCTCGACGAGTCCCGGGGAAAAGTTCAATTGTCTTGGAACCCGCACGTATTTAATCGAAAGAAATAATAGCAATCTCTATTCTGCAATATCATTGACGTATAAATATTTTTAGAATTACCGAAACACTCTTAAGAATAAAACACAATTCTAGTAATGAATGTACACAGTAAATAAATGTATAATGAACAAGTGTCTCACTCGAAGCTGCTAGCGCTGTGTACGAATTTTATCGAAAGAAATAATAACAATATCTATTCTGCAATATCATTGTTATTAACATGTGGTCTTGACGTATAAATATTTTTAGAATTAACGAAACACTCTTAAGAATAAAACACTATTCTAGTAACGAATGTATACAGTAAATAAATGTATAATGAACTAGTGTCTCACTCGAAGCTGCTAGCGCTGTGTACGAATTTTATCGAAAGAAATAATAGCAATCTCTATTCTGCAATGTCACCTGTGGTGTTGACGTATAAATATTTCTAGATTTGACGAAACACTCGTTAAGAACAAAACACAATTCTAGTAACGAATGTCTAAATAATTAAATAATTTTAGCCCTTTTTGACGTCCCACTCCTGGGCACGGGCCTCCCCTCAGGAGGAAGGGGATTCAGGCCATAATCCACCACGCTGGCCCAGTGCGGGTGGCGGATTTAACATGTCTTTCGAAAATTGGTTAAATCTTCTAAGACATGCAGGTTTCCTCACGATGTTTTCCTTCACCGTTACCTTTAACGAATGTATACAGTAAATAAATAGAGTAAAACAAGTGTCTCACTCGAAGCTGCTGGCGCTGTGTATGGAGGAGAGCAAGCTGGGCGTGGAGATGTCTGCGGAGACGCCCTCGTCCACCGGCGTGGCGGGCGACGCCGCCGCCTCCACCTCCTTGCCGCCGGGCCCTGTCCGCCCTGCACGACACAATATACACCTTAACACCTATCACTTTAAGATCCATTTTATTTTATTACTAGTGACCCGCCTCGGCTTCGCACGGCTCTGAAATGATCAGTGTTTCTCTACTAAATGTATTATACATATAAACTTTCCTCTTGAATCACTCTATTAAAAAACTGCATCAAAATGCGTTGCGTAGTTTTAAATTTCTAAACATATATAGGGACTGACAGCGGGAATAAATAAATAAATATCGCCAGACTGACACACCAACTTTATGGTCCCAAACTAAGCAATGCTTGTAGTATGGATCGCTGTGACACCCCAATAAGGAATAATTACGAAAAGGCCATTTCCGAAATTTGACCCGGCGGGAATAGAACCCGCAACCACCATGTACAATGAGCCGAGCGAACTATGCTCGAACCACTGCGCCAAGCGGTCGTCTATTTATTTAATAAAGCGGCCCGCCCCGGCAGCGCATGGGTATTGTAATATAGCCTATGTCACCCGGGGATAGTGTAGCTTCCCAGGAGTGAAATCATTTTTCAAATCGTTTCAGTATTTTCGGAGCCTACTCAATGCAAACAAACAAACAAATCTATCCCTTTTTTATAATATTACTAGCTGTGACCGCGATTTCGTCCGCGTGGAATTTAATTGACAAAGTTTCATACAAACTTTCTCCCCCTATTTTATCCCCTTGGGGGAAGAATTAATCAAAATCCTTTCTTAGCGGATGCCTACGTCATAACATCTACCTGCATGCCAAATTTCAGCCCGATCCGTCCAGTGGTTTGGGCTGTGCGTTGATAGATCACTATGTCAGTCAGTCAGTCACCTTTGAGTTCTATATATTAAGATAGTATGGATTATTAGTTTAGATTTACACATAACAAGCACTGACCCTGCAACAGCTTGATGTACTTGGCGGCGAGGTCCCTCTCGCGCGGCGCCAGCTCGCAGGGCTGCGGCGGCTCGTCGCGCGCGCCCTCGGCCGCCGCCTTGGCCGCCATGTTGCACACTTCCTGCGCAAACACACTCGCCTTTACATTCGCACGCGCATCCACAGATATAGATTTACATAGATAACGCATATGCATGTACTTCACGTGTCCGAACCCCGACCAAGCGTCAAGGTTTGGTCGCCGCTAGCTTGTGAGCGAATCGTAGCGGGCGGAGGGGCATCGGCGGCATCGGTGTCATTGAAGCGGTTTGGATTTCCCCTCACTAAATTTCGGCTGTGACGTCACAGTAGGTGTTAAAAATTCATTAAAAATTCGGCACGCTTGGTTTCAATACCAATCGTGATACTTGCGTAATCTATGTAAATCTATATCTGTCCGCGCACCATGTCACGGCAGCTTTAAGCCCGTTTTAATAAATACGTTTTCAAGTCTGAAAACGATCTTAGAAATGTAATTCTTATGTCATATCAATACAGTATTACATGTCCAAAGTATAGTCAAGATCGCTCTCAGACTTGAGATAGTTTTTTTTATCACGAGCCTTAGTTTCGCTCGCGATTACGTGACGACAGCGTTTGTCGAGTAGTTCTCAATTAAAATGCGTACCTAAAATTATCTATTAGATAACGCAGTTCTAGGCAGCTATACCTACGTCATATAAGAAACCCGTGCAGAACGCAGAAGTCGAATAATTGGTGTACAGACTAAAATACTTCCATGTATGCGTCTCAAAAAGCCAACGCGGTCACCGGTGACCGTCAACGATAGATTTTTAAGGGCCGGCCGAATTTGTAAGGGCAGGCCATGTAGATCGACCCAATCGAGCAATGGCCGATTTTGATTTGTGGGACAAAAAATGTTGGAGGTCACCGGTGACCTCCAACAATTTTTTTCTGTTGCAGTAATTAGCACCTGTATATTATCGTTAGAGGTTCCCTGCAAGTGAGACATGGACTGACCTTCTCTGTCTTGGTGAAGTCGTTGGGCGCGACGGTGTGGTCGTGTCCATGGCGCAGCCGCTCGCGCAGCGCCAGCAGGTGCCGCGTGCGGCCCACCTGCTCCAGCCGGGTCATCTTCTCCAGCTCCCACTGAGATCACACACATTGTATTTGCTTGGAATTATACTTTTATTAAAAATATATATAATTAATAATCATTTCGACGACCGCTTGGCGCAGTGGTTCGAGCGTAGGCCACTCGGCTACTACACCGGGTGGTCGCGGGTTGGATTCCCGTCAAGGTGTATTTGAGAAATGGCGAATTTTCGTTATACGCCCTGGTATAGGTGTCACGTGGATCTCCTCCAGTCTATTGTATTGTACTTATAGTACAAGCGTTACTTAGTTTGGGACCATACAGTTAGTGTGTTCGTCTGGCGATATATATTTATGTATCAAATGAAAGGATAACTTAAAAATGAACTGAATACTTATTTGTGAGTGCTATTTGTACTTGAACAAAATTTCAGTGAATAATAATTTTGGCATTTTTGATGACATTTTTAAATAATGATTCTACATTATACGCTTAACATTTTAGATCAGTACATTTTTAAATCAACTAATTGATTAAAAAACTTTAAATAAACCTGAACACAACACAAGAGTTCACAACTATGTGCAATGTATGGGGTTCGGGGTCCAATCAAACACGTGTTGTTAGGTTCAGGTTCGGTGTAATACTACTTAACTTACGTACTAACTTACATTATATACTTACACACTACATATGTAATATGTTGAGTTTTAGTTTTAAATATCGCCAGGAATGGTGTTCTGCATCATAACAGTAAATTAAAATGTACACTACTGTTTTGTGATGTTATTATGTCAATTTCGGAATCTGGTGTAAAATAAAGAGTTATTCTATTCTATTAAAAGTGTGGTTAAATGTGTGTGGCGTGGTCACCTGGTGGTCGAAGATGAGCGAGTCCCCGCGCGGGCGCCAGCCGTGCAGGTTCTCCTCGCCGCGCACGTACGTGCCGCTCGTGTCCAGCACGCGCCGCTGCCGCCGCTGCACGCCTGCACACACACACACACTGTCACACACGCACACACACACACACCGTCACACACACGCGCATGTTCTCGAGCTCGGAAATTACATTCTCACTTCATACCGATACAGAATGACATGGCAAAGCGTACTCAAGGTTACTCAGGAGTTGCGATCGATTTATTGATACCAGCCATAAGGGAATGTAGGTACCAATACTACTTGACAATAAAAAATAAAAAACCCCCTCCCCCCTTATTGACTACCCGTACTATATACCAAAACCTGCCCCCCTCCTCTAGTTTTCACGTAGTATTTTATAAATACGGTTTTCAATCATTTTTTACAATCGCTGCGCGCCATATTTGAATATAGCTCGAAAAAGCGCGAGATTTCCCTAGAGGATATTAACTACGTAACAAAACCTACGCCCCGCCCCGCCCCTGTGACCAAGCGTGGTTCTTTGAAGACCTCCCTCCCCCCTGAACGGGTCACGTAGTATGGGTAGGTAGAGAACCTGTATTTAGGGAATATTATACAGTTTATGACATGGCAATATTCTGGGCATATTACTTCTTTATTTGTGATGCCTTATGCGTTAACCTACGCTGTCCTCACATCTCTAAATACCTACTGTAAGTAAACAAACATAATTTAAAAAAAAAAGAAAAGAAAAGAAAAAATGTATCCACGGAGTTTCTTGCATGTTCTTCTCCATAGGATTTTGTTTTGGTACATGCACGTAGGTCTTGACTTTTTAAAAGTGCCAGTTAATCTGGCCCATTTGAAATAAAAATATTTGAATTTTTGAATTTTGACAGTGCTGACCTGGTTCGAGCGCGCGATGCAGACTAAGCTCATAGACACCGGTGATGTGGTCGGCGCGCGCGGCGCGGGAGCCGAACAGCGCGCGGCGCAGCGAGCGGCCCGTGCGGGCCTCGCGCCCCACCACCACCAGCGACAGGTCCTTCGTGATGATGGCGGGCCGGCTGCAGTTGTCCACCTGACCATCCGACCATCACAACCACCTTAATATCGCCTTGATACGTTTAACACGTTGAAGGCCACGCAAAAAAGGTTTTCATTGGAGTCACGAGGGACACCGGTGAGTAAAACTCTATAGAGCCTTTGGAGCCACGGGGGTCACCCGTGAGCCACGGCAGGGCTTTAATTCAAATTGTTGTGCAGGCCACCAAACACTAATTATTTTATACTAGCGGCTCGCCCCGGCTTCGCACGGGTATTCTATTTTATTTTAGGTATTTTTTTACACCGTGGGTTACATTATTGGAGTTTTAGTATCCCTATTTTTTTTGAAAATATTGAATAGCCTATGTCGCCCGGGGATAGTGTAGCTTCCCAACAGTGAAATAATTTTTCAGTTACGGTGTTTTAGTTTCGGAGTCTTTTCAATGCAAACAAACAAACAATAAAATCTTAATTAAATATTCTTTTTAAAATACAAATATAATGATTATTTATTGGCCATCTAATGTATTCAAATAAAACTATTATACAGATTTTATCGCGTTTATTTCCTTTTTTATTTTCCCGAAGTTTCGGTGGCTTTACAGCAGCCATGGCCACGGGGGACTGAGGTGTTAGACTTCCTGATGTCAAAGTTATTAACTTGTTTCCCTCATATTTAGTTGTTGGTTGCGGTCCTATCCACGCAGAAATTGCTCACAGTGTCTGACAACTATTTGCTTGACATGATGTATTTGTCAGCCAGGTGTTGCTGATCTCAGATCCCTTGTGCTCTCTGAAACAAAGATATACCCACTGTAGCTAACTGTGTTGGATGGTGGTTAGATTTACCGTTTAAGTATATTCAGCATATTCCTCTGGCATGTTGTTCTCCTCTAGCTTCTTTGATACTATTGTGATGCAGTCTGCTACAGGTAGACAGGTAAACACAGACTGAACATCAAAACTGACCATGGTTTAATTGTTAGCATGATGTATAAGTATGTTTAATCTCACTTACAAAATGTTATGAATCCTTTGTATGTGCTCTTGTGTGTCCTCTTAGTAGCGAGAGCACCTTCGCTACGTGCTGGGCCAGACTGTATGTTGGTGTGTCAATCTGGCTTACAATGGGACGCAGTGGGTCCTCGGGTTTGTGTATTTTAGGTAACAATATCTTTGCCATGTATTTTGGTGCTTCGTTTTCACTCTTCATTGAAGCACCTTGTGATAGACTACATTTTTCGTTTTATTATCAGGCGCAAGAACAAATAACGCTGATGGTCTTCCGACCCGTGAACATGCCACAATCAGTACTTGATAAATTTCTTCTTGTGCGTCGTTAGTTATCTAGTTCTTGATCTCTGAGGTTTGCTCGACGATTCCTCATTGCCAACCGAGCCGTTTCACGGGCTACCTCTCTTTGCTCTTGTGATTGAGAAGCACGAATTCGAGCCATACTACCGCGGCGCTCTTCACTTCCAATATCTTGTTCTTCAGTTCTTTCATTCCCAATGTTTCGAATCCTAGTTGCATTACGGCTTTGTCGCGAAAGATCAGATTGTCTGGACGCGGCATCGTATTGCTAATGATAATATCCGTACAATAAGCTAATAGAAATTCGAAACTGACATATCAACTGTCAACTTCAAAATTTCAAATTATCAAATTTCAACCATATTTAACTATAGACGACATTTTAGCTGTTGGTTCTCCTTTTTTATACCATTTGTAAATAATCAACGGCTAGACTTTTTTTTCATTCATATTTTTTTTGCTGGCATTAGCTGTCATTTTCATTAATAACACGTTTTCACGTTTTATGTCAAGTTCCACTGGAACGGGATAAAAAGTATCCTATAACCTTCTCCTGGTTATAAGCTACCGCCCCACCAATTTTCAGTCAAATCCGTTCAGCCGTTCTCGAGTTATAAATAGTGTAACTAACACGACTTTCTTTTATATATATAGATAAAACATGTCTGGGGCGCGGATGGGCCGCAACGTGACCGCACGGCCCCCGCAGATATAAATAAGCATTTCCTTGCGTTTAGGATACGTGGCCCACCCGTGTTTCATATTCCTAAATCTCATGTTTTTGGCGTAATAATTCAGTAGCTTTTAATTGACAGCGTCAAATATCATATTTCTCATTGATTAATATTTACAATAAAACGACATTTGAAAAACTACGAGAATAAGATTTAGCTTTGGCCCCAACGGGTTTTCGCTCTTGGCCCACATGGTGGGCCGCGTAGCAAGGTGCTACATGTTAAGGCTCTACGCATTAAAAAGAAAATCAATTTTAGTCGTTAACTTGAATATTTCGACCTCGAAACCTTTACATATTTTTTGGAAATTCCAGGGTTGCCCTTTAGGTGAAGTGAAAATAATATATTATTTATAGTTTTAACCCACTCGTAAATATTTTGTTCTTATCGATTCTGGGTGTTTTTTTCAATACATTTTCATACTATGTTTTATACATACATTTGACATTGACGACCGCTTGGCGCAATGGTTCGAGCGTAGGCCGCTCGGCTAACTACACCAGGTGGTTGCGGGTTCGATTCCCGTCAGAGCTAATTTCGGAAAAGGCCTTTTCGTAATTTGGCCAGGTCTGGGTGCCACTGGGATCGCTCCCAGTCCATTGTACGGTACCCATAGTGCAAGCGTTGCTTAGCTTGGGACAATACAGTTGGTGTGTTCGTCTGGCGATATTTATTATTCGCATCCGCATTCCTCACCTCGAGATAGGCGCTGAGCGTGATGTAGACGACCTCTCCGTTCGCGCTCACCCTGTTGAGCAGCGGCGACCCGTGCAGGCTGCTGTCCCAGGCCGCCTCGAACCTGCACCACCAAAGTACCATTCAAAATCTAAACTAGAAGCTATGAAACAAATAACATTTGACTTATAGCGACTTTAACAATCGGGACCCAAAAAAATCTAGATCGGCTTAAATCATCCCAAAAGAATGGGACCCGACCGTTAAAATAGCGTTTTTCCGCATTGTAATTTATTATTTGTTTAAACTACTGCATTTGTTTTTTTTTCAATCCCTTGAGTGAGGGTATTTCTAGATCATTTAGATATTCGTTTTAGTTTTTGCAAACCTAAACCGGTATTAACCGGTTTAGGAAAAAAAAAACTCCAATGTGGCATTTTCTATGCGATGTCTACGGAACACTCGTTGATTGCTAGTGGTTAGACTAAATTCTGTCGCCGCCAGCGCCATAACACAATCGAGAAAGCATGCTGTCACTGTCAATCAATCAATCAAGTTTCAACTAAGATGCTGTAAAGAACTAAGGATGAAAATAGAATATTGAATTGATCACCTGAAGACAGCTCTGTCGTCGAGCGCGGGTCGCTCCCCCGGGAACAGGCCCAGCGACAGCGCGCCGTCCTCGTCGCCGTCCGTCGTGTCCTCATTCGCCTCCGGACTGTTGCGGATACGTCCTGATACACAAACACATGATGTTAAGTACTACCATAGACAATAACTACACTGACCAATCAAAGTTCGCCGTTTTGCTCCGAGCCAACTTTTAACGATAGCATTCTCATACGATAGTGGATGTTGAAATTAATTAATTGCAACACTGAATTCAATACGCCATCTATCTACAATGATGTGAACTATTAAACGATTCACACTTGTCATCATTATTGACGTACATTATACAAGATATTACATATATTATACTAGCTGTGCCCACCGACTTGTCCGCGTAGTATTTAACGTAACAAAAAAACGGGATTATCGGGATAAAAAGTATCCTATATGTTAATCCCGGTTATAAACTATCTGTGTTCCAAATTTCATCCAAATCCGTTCAGTAGTTTTTGCGTGAAGGAGTAACAAACATACATACATACATACATACATCCACACTCACAAACTTTCACATTTATAATATTAGTAGGATGTGATCTCTTTGCTTTTTGTAAAAACAATAAAAAGATGATTGCCAGTTTGCGTATTTTATTAAATAAATCGTTCTGCAATTATATAAATTATTTCATAAAATATTTGTGGACGTAAGTGGCGTGTAATCATGTCATCATTTGGTTCCCAAGATATAATAACACGGACACGCGTCGTATATCGTCGGACCACATCGTCGCTTACCATCAGGTGACATTGTGGTCAAATACTTGCCTATATCGAAATAAAAAACATAAAAAAAAGAAAAACGAACGATAATTTTGTATCTTACGTTCAATAATCGGTACGAAAGCAAAAAAGATTGAATCAAGAGTAGGATTCGACACTACAAATGTCACGATATATCGATTATCGTTGCTAAGAGTAGCACCCCTTGTTATCAATGACTGACCTACGACCAGCTCCCTGACGTCGGCCCACTGCAGGTCCTGCGAGGGCTCGTGCAGGATGGTGATGCGGATGCGGCGCTGGATGCCCTGGTGCAGCAGGAACAGCCCGCGGCACGGCAGCTCGTCGCTGTGCTCCACCACCTGCTGGGCCCACCCATGGTTACTACTCACACCGGACTTACAACTGAATTACATGGACCCAAAGTGGGACCAGACTGAGGGCCGTATTAGTAAAGCAATGTCAAGACTGAGGGGGATCTTGCAAATGTAATTTTTATGTCATACCTGTACAAAAATACATGTCAAATGAATCCAGCATGAATTATGCAAAAAAAATCAGCATTTTAAAATTGATTTTAGCATGAAATGCGCTCTCGAGCATGTTGAGTTTTAATTTACATTGCAGTTTATGTTTAACAAAGTAATTATTGATCCTTTTTTTGTAAAATCATTTGATAGAGATAGATTTGTACAATGATTTCAATAATTCATGAAAATATGGACGGAAAATTCCACCTTTGGGGGGTCAAGCATCATGAGTTGAATCCAGGGTATCAGTTTTCGTTACGGTGCCCCTTACACCTTGTATATATTTATGTTAACCCTTCCAATGATCCCGATCTCCGAGCGCCCGCATAATTGATCTATGAGACCCTATTATCGTTGACGTGTCACTTAACTTAGCAATTAAACAATCAATTCGCTCGCGTCTTATACCCACCTGTAGGGGAACGCAACAATTGGAGCATTCAAATCTTATACACCTATTGTAGGTGGTCGTTACACTACAGGTTGAAACGAAGAGGGTATACTATTTTTTTCAAAACTGACACATTTCACATGTCTTTCGAAAATTGGTTAAATCTTCTAAGACATGCAGGTTTCATCACGATGTTTTCCTTCACCGTAAGCAAGTGATAATCATATGGAAATTATGATCCGCACATAGATTTCGAAAAATCCAGAGGTTCGAGCCGGGGTTTGAACCCGAGACCTGGTAGCCCGCAAGACGCGTGCTTAACCAATCGGCTATCACTGCTGATAGTATAGAGGTTAATAATTATAATGAGTGTGGGTACTGACCGCGGGCACGTACTCGCCGCTGGGCGCCAGCTCGCAGATCTCGAACCAGACGAGCAGGTCGTGCTTGGAGTGCAGGTGCGAGCTGCAGCAGGGCGCCGCCACGGCCGCCGCGCCCCACTTGGGGCTGCGCACGGGCGCCGAGATGGGGATGGACGGCGGCAGCATGCGGCGCGGCGGCGTGCGCCCGCCCACTCCGTCCTGCTTCGCGTCCTGCACACGCAAATACATCAATCTATATATATATAACTCAAAGGTGACTGACTGACATGGTGATCTATCAACGCACAGCCCAAACCACTGGGCGGATCGGGCTGAAATTTGGCATGCAGGTAGATGTTATGACGTAGGCGTCCGCTAAGAAAGGATTTTGATTAATTATACCCCAAAGGGGATAAAATAGGGGATGAATAATCCCGAAATTTTTGTTAAGTTAAATTACACGCGGACGAAGTCGCGGGCACAGCTAGTCAATCAATAAAATCTATATTTCGTCAATAGCCTAGTGGTTAGAGGGGCCGTCCTCGTAGCTTTCGGTTTCGGGTTCAATCCCCATTCTGGCCATTAAACTATTGACGTGAGCCCACTCCTAGCACAAGCATTAGCTTAGTCGGAAGGGCTAAAGGGAATGCTAGTAATGTAATAACCAAACATTGCTAGTAATCTTTAAAAAAAAAATCGCCAGACGAACACACCAACTGTATGGTCCCAAACTAAGCAACGCTGTTACTATGAGTACCGTACAATGGACTGGGGGCGATCCCAGTGACACCTAGACCAGGGAAAATTACAAAAAGACAATTTCCGAAATTCACCCTGGCGGGTATCGAACCCGCAACCACCCGGTGTAATGAGCCGAACGGCCTACGATCGAACCACTGCGCTAAGCGTTGCACCTTGCTAGCAACACGATTTAACCAGTGCCCAAATATTTTTTTTTGTGTCGTTCTATTTCAATTATTAATTTAAAAATAATTATTTTTTTATTTAAAAATAATTATTTTTACTATCCAAAAAGTTCGTTGAAGTTGCACGTAAAATTATTTTTCATTACTTATACTCTGAAAGTAGGTCTGAAGTTGCCTGAGAAGCGGGTTGAAAGTAATACTTTTCAGGCCCGGGAGTTTCGCTTTCAACTGACAGACGTCAAATTATAAAAAAAAAACTAGTTCCATTTTCACATTTCTATGGAACCATGTTCAAACTTTTTCTACAGTCACTCAATTACAGCACGATGTAAAATTGAAATAACATAAAGTTAAGTATTAATTCAAGAATATATTTTTTTTAATGACTTAATTATAATTTAGTTTCAACAATGTCTTTAAAATAACATAGGTTTGGGCAAAATATTTAAAGATGAAAATGAAAAATAATGGCTAAATAATGTTGGCCGGCCAACGAAAAAAAAAACAAAATAGGCGGCAATCCGATTTTTTTTTATCGAGTTGTAGAGTATTGTTTATACTTCCTTGTATTATTTCTTTAGCCAAGTCCTGTTTTTATTTTTATTTTCCTTGTATTCGTAATGAAAAGCACAGTGTTTACCTCGGGTGAAAGACTTATTTTGTCCCTCGAACTATTAAACCTAACCTAACCAAACCCCGTCTCGTGACAAAATAAGTAACTTTCACCACTGATGTAACAATGTACTATTTGGGTTTATTTTACTCTAGCTTTGGAAGTTTGCTACACCGAATGTACAATGACAAGTGAGAGGGGAAAGTCATCGACAAAATTTGTTGGAGATTTATATCTGAAAAACATTAGAAAACTGTAATGCAGAAATCTTTTAAATTTCTAAACCGTAGCAAAAAAAAAGGTCAAAAATTTGCCGCCTCAAAAATCCACCGCCCTAGGCTCCAGCCTAATCAGCCTGCTGGTAAATCAGTTGTGAACGTCTTTGGGTAGATGTATGAATGGAGTCAAAAAATACCAATCAAATGTTGCTCAAACAAATGATAACACAATTGACAAGGTACTTTTACCTTTCTTGTACAAATATAAAAATATTACAAAAAAATCATTACCATGCTTACCTTGTGCAGTGGATGCTGCTGGTAATGGCCGAAGACCTCGAACACGATGGGTTGCGATTTTATATATTCGACAAATGATTTCGTTACAGGCACTGTGATCTGTGAACAAAAGGCAAATGTAAAACTGAACTAAGTATATTAACCTAATTATTTTCACTAGCCCGCACTCGGCTAGCGTGGTTGATTACGGCCTGAATCCCCTCCTAGTGAGGGGAGGCACGTGCCCAGGAGTGGGACGTTAAAAGGGCTAAATTATTTTTATTATATTATTTTATTTTCACCCTGTATGTAGCTTGAACTTTGACGAAAAAACGTCGAATAAATAAATGACATATAACATTTAATTTTAAATACTGATTTACAAATAATAAAGTTCGCTAATATAAGTAAATGTATCGCGTTGACCGTGAAAAAACTTTGCATCGTGGTGCCTTGTACATTTCAATAGGTGCTTACGTTTTGAACATGGTAGAATCCGAGAGGTGTGTTCTTTCCAGCGTTTTTGACGGGTTCTGTGGAGAACGCGTCCTCGTTGCGATGCAAGAAACTAAAACAAGGCAATAACTTTAATTCAATTTTAATTGGTCATAAAATGGCCATGAAAAAAAAAAATTCCAAGTATCTATATCCATACGTAATAATATCCAAACGTTAGGCCTTAAGAATGGCTTGTCAGACTTATACAGGGTGTAAGAAACAGACACGATGCACCCGCGAGTTAGACGCAGCCTGTAGACCTTTGCACACCCGTCCGCGTTTTTAAAACGCGCCGTCGACGCGCGTTTGTAGCGATACAGACGCTATGCTAATGCGCGTGTGTATCGATACAAACGGCAACAAACTGCTCTGTAGGAAAAAAACGTGGTGTACATCGGCCCTTAAATGGTAAAATTTTCGGGAATTTCGGGATTATCGGGATAAAAAGTATCCTATGTGTTAATCCCAGTTGTTAATCCCAGTAATAAACTATCGGTGTTACAATTTTCATCCAAATACATTTAGTAGTGTTTGCCTGAAAGAGTAACAAACATCCACTCACAAACTTTCGCATTTATAATATTAGTAGGATGTTGAAGTGACCACTCACTTGAACTGGCAGAAGACGTCCGCGTAGTCGGCGGCGACGCTGTGCGCCTGCAGCACGGTGACGCGGAAGGTGAACTCGCGGCCGAGCGCCAGGTGCTCCGGCAGCTCCTCCTCCTTCAGCTCCGAGGCCAGCGAGCTGTCCCCGCGCCCGCTGTCCGCGTCGCACTCGCCCAGCGCCAACTCTGCAACACAATACACATTCATTTTATATTCGTAGAACACACATTGCTAGTAAACATAAAAAAATAAAAAATAATCAAAAAAAACAAATTCCAATTCATTTATTGTTTGACACAGGTTAAAGGAATGTGTCAGTAATAACAGCTGTCAGTGTACATTACCTATAAATTATTAATTACTTAATTATTAAATAACAATAAATTAATTTCATAATAAATTAATTTCATTGTCAATAGTCTAGTGGTTAGAGGGGCCGTCCTCGTAGCTAGTCGTCGTAGATGTTCCGGGTTCGATCCCCATCCTGGCCATTAAACTATTCACGTGAGCTCACTGCTAATACAAGCCTGAGCTTAGCCGGAGGGGCGAAAGGGAATACTAGTAATGTGATAAACACATATTGATAGTAAGCAAATTTCGGAAATGTCCTTGTCATAATAAGCCCAGGTCTAGGTGTCGCTGGGATCGCCAGGCCATCGTATCCTCCCACTACCATTGCTACTGTGACATGTTTATCGCAGCAATGCCGAATCAAAGGGCAGACCTGCCTAATGTTTATAAAACGGGACTCAAGACTTAAAAAAAATAGGATTTCCTACCTTCAATTTTGATATTGGAGTCTTGCACATCGCTGATCCTCTCCTCGAGGTTCATGGCGTTGTTCTTGTCCACGTTGGTGGCGAGTTTGGGGCGCGCCCGCGCCGGCGCCACGTCGTCGTCGAACGAGATCTTCGCGGACTGCTTCACGCCCGCTGCGAATTCTGCGTTGTCTGATAACCGATTATGACGCTTTACTACGAGGACAGAGGGGCGAAATACGAAGGGACGAATGGTGATAGTGTTCAGAACTGAAGACAGATTTTACGACTTATATTTGTATATAATTTTCTTGTTTTTTATTATTACTTTGAGCTGTACAAGCGTCTCAGATGTATATCTGTAAAGTTATTCATGTACGTATAAATAAATAAATAAAATAAATAAATAAAAAAGACAGGGGAGGGGGATAAAATAAATGAATAAATATATTGTCAAAGTAACACACCAACTGTATGGTCTCAAACTATTCAAGCTTGTATAAATCCTTCATTTTACGAATTCGCGTACAGTGACTCTTATGCCACTGGCATATGGATCAATTTACAATAATGCACGCGTCTTCGTGAAATGAATTGACTATACTTATGGGTACCGTACATACAATGAGGGGGTGGATCCCAGTAATACCCAGTACAGAGCAAATTACGAAAAGTAATTTCAGAAATTTAGCCTCAACGGAAATGCCCCATACTAGGTGTCTACTGGCTATGCCGATACATTAAATCATGTCTTCTCCTGTAGCCAAGAGGGCTGTCTACTAGCGTTTCTATAAATCATTATTCTTACATGAATGGGAATGACGTAAGTCACGTGATCTAGTTATCGACTGCTAATTTCATATTTTAGCGTACAGATTCGTAGAAACGCCTGTAGATACTCCTCTTGGCTAGGCTCTTCTCCATAGGATTTAGTTTTGGAACATGCACCTAGCTCTTGAATTTTTAAAATTGCCAGTTAATTGGCCTATAAAACAGGCCTATTTGAAATAAATATATTTGAATTTGAATTTAGAGGCCTTCGGGCGACACCAGACTTGCTCACTCGTTCATACGAACAAACAATCGTATTTGAACCGTACAATAATTCTTATCAGGGGCTAAAAGTAGCGAAAGTTAGGGGGGAGGGGGGAATGTAATGACACTCACTTTTCTCGGCGTCGATGACTGCCTGCACGGCCACGCGCAGGTAGCCTTTCACGTCTCCCTTCTCATTCACTATGGCCACCTTGTGAATGAGCGGAACCGGATACAGCAGGTTCGATAAGTACACGAAGCTCCTGCGCACGGATACACCTCGCTTTTTATTTCTCATGCTATATTAAGCTTTAACACGTCAACATAAGGAGTATATTATTATCGCAAACGAAAAGAATAACTTAGACGGAACGCGTTTAACTATTGAGTGAATCCGGCGAGAGTAATATAAAATATCAAACCCATTTTTTTTAAATGGTTCCGTACGTCAAAAGGAAAAACAGAACCCTTATAGGATTACTATATCCTGTCTGTTAAGACCCTTTTTTGTGTGAATTGCTCACCCGATAAATTAAATATTACAATACAAATATTGAACGCTATATTGAACGTTCTATTGACCTCTTGAGAGTTACTAAAATGATTAAAACTATAAGCAATAAAGTTAAAGATATTTTTTAAAGGGTATTGGTCCCGCCAAACTCTCCCACCACTGTTAATCCTGTTAACCAGGATCGACAATGGTGACCAATAATGACGTCGAGGTTTGACCCTAGAAGAGTCTTGGAAGAAAAAAAAACCATTTC
Organism: Notodonta ziczac; assembly: GCA_918843915.1. Classification (NCBI taxonomy): domain Eukaryota; kingdom Metazoa; phylum Arthropoda; class Insecta; order Lepidoptera; family Notodontidae; genus Notodonta; species Notodonta ziczac. Next base: position 2,923,946 of record OU974053.1, read on the forward strand.
TAAAGTTAAAGGTAATGGTGACTTACCGTCCCACGAGACGGAACCACGGGAATCTGTCATAGAAGGGGTCCCCACCGGTGACCGACTCGATGTTGTGGTCCGGCGAGGTGGGCGACAGCTCGGCCTCGTTGTGGTACATCTCACGCATCAGCTCCAGCCGTTGTCTGCGGGAGACGACGCTTCGTTAGCAGATGATGGACTTTACGTCAGTAGGGATGAGGTTGAGGTTTGCATGGCAGGTATTTTACAGGTTTGATGTTCCGAGTTTTCCTAGACTGGTATTAATAAATGGATCTCAACTAATAAGGCGAATCTGCAAATGTCATTGTAGTGAAAAAATTATGTCTCACTAGCATACTAACGTTCGATTTCTTTCTTGAGTTTGAGATCAATTTATTAATACCATGGTCAAGAAAAATCTAAATCATTTCATTTTATGATTTCTTATTTTCATCATATGCATAAAATGGGAGAACTCGGATATTTGACATGCAATAGGTACATTAATTAATACGTATAGCGAACCGCAAGCGGAATGTAGGTACACATAATTGAAAACACATTGAATAACATAAGCTGTAAACATAAAAATAAAAACAGGTGTCATAGATTTTCACGAACAAACGGTTATAAAAATGTTGTCACTGTTTTATGGTATTATCTACTAAATCTACTATACAAGCCACTAAGTGCACATGTATTGAACAGCACTATACCACGGCCAACGAGAAGCGATAAGAAATGGTATAAATGTTCCAATTGAATTGTTAATGCACTAACATTCGAGCGGCCATTTTATAAATGCGTGTTTTGTTCTGTGTTGGAAACATAAAAAAATATTTTGATAAAGTCATGTAAGTATCCAATTTGGTATCGCCTCTCCTTGATCGTGGTAACTATTTGTGGTTTTACAATAATTTTACGCAACACAAAATAATAGTAACTAGAACAACTTTGACATAATTTTAACATTAACCATAACAATGATCAATCAAGTACTTACAAATTTAAATATAATTGTATCGACGAGTCGGTCCGAGTTTAACATACTCTTTGCGATAAATATTAAGGTTCATTTTCGTGTGCCAAAAAGCAAGATTTAACAACCGCATATTGCCAAGACATTGATTAAAAAAATAAAGAAGAAAACATTGATTTAGCAATAACAGCAATCGTAAATCGATATATCGGTGAAATCTTCAATCAAATATCATCTCAATAACGTTAGAGACAGAGTAAATTTTTTACCCTCTAACAAAAGCTAATGTGAAGGAAACGATAAAAATGTCCCAGTATTTGAAAATACAGTCCTACACACATAATATATTGTCACCCAGAAGCGCCAATTTGCGACGGTTAGGCAAAGTCAACTTCATAAAAAACTACCCCAAAAATAGGAAATATTCAATTTCCAGATTCAAATTCCAGATATCGAACGGAAAATTCTCTTCAGTCCAGAGCCATGAGTTGAATCCATGGTATTAATTTTCGCTACGATGCCCCTTACACCCTGTATACTTTTGCCAATTTAACGTAGTGCCTTGTAGGTTGAAAAAAAGTGTTTTATACTACACCAACTTAAATTTGTAGCACTGTACAAGTAGGGAGGTTTATCATCGATGGCTATTCTGTGCGGGGTTTATATTTTTTCTACGACTATATGTTTCGTGCAATATCTATTCCTAAGCTTGTGAAGTGATCACTACCAACTCTGTAGACTTATTAGAATAGTTCTTAAACGAATTCTGTGAGCTTAGGAAAGCCTTGAACCTAACCCTGTAAAGTAAGAACACCTATCTTGCATTGCAATTTCGCAACTGATTAATGAAATTACCTCTCCCTACAGTGTTTGTTGACTATAATAGCTTAACGCCTTGTGTGCAAACTGACAGGGCCTATACTCTTTCATCCCTTATCGAGTATGAAGCGATGCGAGGCGTGAACAAACCTCGACGGCAGTAGGTTGGCTAGCGAGAGTCGCGTCTGCTGCGCGCACGCGGATATACACTGCAGTATGTCCGAGGGCGGCGGCTGCTGGCCCGCGACTGCGGGCGGCGGCGCCAGCGCGAGGGGCGGCGCCTCGTCCTCCTCCGCGCATGCGCTCTCGTTCATGTTGTATATTTGGCGCATGAGCTCCAGACGGTGGCTACGGACAAGACATCGCCATGTAGCCCCCCGCTACCCTACCCCGCGGCCGGGACGACGCATCCTTCGGACGTAGACCAATCACGGGCGGCCTTTTTTTTTCTTTTGGCTTTTTGGCGCTTTTCGCATTTAGCCAGTGTCAAGTAAAATCTTATTTTCACTTATATCGTGCGTCAAGCACATGAAGCCCCTTGGTAAATCCTAATATCCCCTAAACACTGCTAGTAAAGTGCCGTCCTTTATTAAAATAAAATATCAGACTTATTGAGACAACTCGAAAAATCATGTCTCACCACTTTTGTTCCAATTTCTCACACTCAAAATAATTCAAAGAAACACAAATTTTGGAAATTAAAACAAAAATGTCAATATCACTTTTCCACTTCCCCAAACTGTGTGAAAATTTTGTACCAATCTCCTATCAATTTCCTATTATAATCCGTAGCAAATAAGTCTTGTCTTGGCCTGTGCTCGCCGCGCTCAGGTACCGACAAAGGGTATCTTGTGGTATACTTTTCAACTGTATTCGTGAGCAATTGATATTTCCATCCAAGGATGATTAATTAAAATTTGTATGTGAAAAATACTTTGTGATTTACATGACATCGCCTTAGATATTCAATCCAGAAAATGATTACAATGATCCAATAAATATAATCAATTATTAAAAAAAAACCTTATGTTACGATTTATGTTAATCACTCACGAATTCATTTAATTTTCTTTTTCTAATACGAGTATTAATAGAAAATATAATAATACTATTATTAATAAATAGCACGATAAAAAACACAATAAAATAAAATAGTAAAGCGGCAAATAAAACAAGCGCTATTTAAAATATTTCAGACATCGCAACTATACATATTATATTCAGTCCTATTATAGAAAAATGAACTTACCGTCGAAAATATATATCAATTTATGTACAGACTATGGTACACATATAGTTTTAATATATAATTACGTATATATTTGGGTATATTAACACGGCTCCAGCAAAATGATTGTTTATTTTTTATTGGTCACTCATTAATTAAATCGATATAAAATAATAAAGGACACGTACAAAATAGAATTCAACAAAAAGCAACTCAAATAACAAAACATTGTATGTGACATTGTCTCACATAACTTAAGAATTTTATACATAAAAATGAAATCAATCTTAAACATAAATTAATTAATTGATTATAATTTAACATTGAAAATCAAACTTAGCATAATATTTGTATCTAACTACGTAGTATTGTAGGATCTTCCAACATTTTTAATGTTGGTAACATTTTTTAAACATTTTTTTTAAATGATAAAAAATTATCTATGATAAAAATATTGTTTGTGATCTCTTCTTTGATTTTAGTATAACATGATAATATACGTGCGTAATTGTAGAGTATTAAAATGTCAGAGTTTCAGCCGAGAAAATACGAATTGAGATGATGACGTCATAGTTTCAGCATCATATTATGTCCGTATTAATAAATCTGTATCTTGAGTGATATTGAGTACGCGATTAACATGCCATTTTGTACTAATATGGCGTTAGAATGATATTTACAATATCACTCTCAGACTTGAGTGTGTAGTTGTGTAATGGGTAAGGTGTGTATTGTGTAGTGTGTAGTCTGTAGTGCTTAGTGTGTACTGTGCAGTGTGGGGCGACTCGCCGCAGCTTCTCTTTGAGCGTCCAAAAGTCTCCCTCTTACGACGCAATAGTTTTGTAATGGGTAAAGTGTGTAGTGTGTATTGTGTAGTGTGTGGTGACTCACCGCAGCTTCTCGAGCGTCCAGTAGTGCGTGGCGCCGTTTTTGGTGTCGGTGACCTCGACGGCGACGACGGTGGGCGCGCTGGGCCGGTACTCGTCGTCGGCGTCGTCGCGCGGCGCCAGCTCGCCCGGCAGCGGCGAGTACGGCGTGTCCGTCAGCAAGGTGAACTGGAACTGGACCTTCTTGCGGAGCTCCACGGAGATCGCGTTCGCTTCCTGTCAAGGAAAATAACGATGACACTACCGACTACAGTTGTTCTTCTTCTTTTACAGGCGTTGTCCACAGTGTTGTACTTGTTTTGTGTATTGGAAGCTGGTGAGTCGGTCATTGCAGCCATCCAACTTCTGCCAGGAAGTTCCCCAACTTCTTGATGTCGCTACAGACTACGATTAATGTTTGGCAGTGGTCAGTGCCGTATTAACCATATAACAAGAGTAGCAATTGCTACGGGCCCCGCGCGAAAGGGGGCCCCGCATACGTTAGTTTCTTATCAAAATTATTCTATATTGCCAGAAAATCTCATCTCTGGCTTTTTGTACTTGTCCAGAGCCAAACAGCGCCTATAGTAATTTACTAAATGCTCACAAAATTGTAACCTATAGATGGCAAATAAACGTATAGACTATTGGTTTGTTTTTTTACCACTTTATACTTAAGAACCCATAGTAGATTAAGGGCTCTTTGACATAATTTGCTACGGGCCCGCGCTTGCTTAATCCGGTACTGGCAGTGGTAGAGGAAAGCTGTAGCCAAGTTGGTAGTGGCAAGCTGGCTCAACTCGGGTAGTATCACCATCTCACAGAAGTTCGGCGTAAAGTACATATTATAGCTGCGTTTCGTTAATATGAGAGAGAAAGAGCCGGAAGAACAACCGTTCCTCCCTTACCCATACCTCTATCCCACTCCCCTACGGTAACGGCTTGACATCAGCTGGATCGTACGTTTGTTCGCCAACTTTGTTATGTATTAAGAAACTGACCATTCATATTGATTGGTTGGTATTTTGAGACCCAAGCACCTTCATTCTTATAGCTATCTATATCTTGTAATATTTTAAATTAGTTCACAGGTTACCTTGAGGAATATGGCGTTGCCCCAGAGGTCGTCCCTCAGCGAGGTGAACTGGTGGTACTTCCACTTGCGGAAGGCCCACGCCGCCAGCCCCACCTCGCGCGCCGACCAGCACTCCGTCTCGAACAGTGGGTTCACTGCATGTACAACACCATAGGTAAACAAAACATACCCAAACTACGTGACCCGTTCAGACCCCCCCAGTCTTCAAAATACCTCGCTTGGTCATAGGGGCGCAGGGGGAGGGGTGGTGTCAATATCTTCCAGGAAAATCTCGCGCTTTTTCGAGCTATCTAAATATATATAACTCAAAGGACTGACTGACATAGTGATCTATCAACGCACAGCCCAAACTACTGGACGGATCGGGCTGAAATTTAGCATGCAGGTAGATGTTATGACGTAGGCATCCGCTAAGAAAGGATTTTGATTAATTCTACCCCCAAGGGGATGAAATAGGGGATGAAAGTTTGTATGAAACTTTGTCAATTAAATTCCACGCGGACGAAGTCGCGGGCTCAGCTAGTATAATATATAACTCAAAGGACTGACTGACATAGTGATCTATGAACTCACAGCCCAAACCACTGGACGGATCAGGCTGAAATTTGGCATGCAGATAGATGTTATGACGTAGGCATCCGCTAAGAAAGGATTTTGATTAATTCTACCCCCAAGGGGATAAAATAGAGGAATGAATAATCCTGAAATTTTTGTTATGTTAAATTACACGCGGACTAAGTCGCGGGCACAGCTAGTAGACATATATGGCGCGCAGCGTTTTCAAAAAATGATCAGAATCCGTATTTATGAATTACAATGTCACAACTAGAGGGGTAGGTAGGGTCTTGGTCACAAAGGGGGGAGGGGACTCAAAGATTGTAAACATAGGTCACGTAGTATGGGTACGGTCCCATACATATAAGCTTAGCGGCTTGCGGTCCAGTCCTGATGCAGTTCGTCCGAATAGACCCAAAGTTCTAATACTGAGGTAAACAGGTGGATATTCTTTCTTGGACAGCTTCGAAGTGTTCTACTCGCGGGCATATAAAATGGGTCCTACCTATACTTTTCTAGGACCAACCTCCCAATTCCCTTTCCTCTTTCCTCTCCTTTGAGGAAACATGCAAACAATGGCTTTGATACGGCAACTGATTAATATCAGACGGATTGTACGATTATTTGCCGAATTTGTTAAATAAATAAAAAAAGTATCTGTCTGTTAAATAATTTCCCAATATTCTCTTCACAATTCTTATTTATTTGTATGGGATGTATTCATCCCGAATATTTACCTAATGTGTACCAAATATGTACTAAATATGTACCTAATATGTACCAAATATGTGCCAAATATTTACCAAATATGTACCAAATATGTACCAAATATGTACCAAATATGTACCGAATATGTACCAAATATGTACCGAATGTGTACCAAAAATGTATCAAATACGAACCGAATATGTCCTCGTCGTTGTGGAAGTCCTCCGGCGTGTAGGAGCTGTACATGGACATGGTGACGCTCTGCTCCTCCACCTGCCGCTGCAGCGCGTCGATGCGAGCCTCGTAGTTCTACAGAACAACACAGTCATCCTCTTATTGATGTACTACCGACCCGCCCCGGCTTCGCACGGGTATTTTTATCAGTGTTTCTCTACTATATTATGCATGTATTATACATATAAACCTTCCTTTTGAATCGCTCTATTTATTAAAAAAAAAAACCGCATCAAAATCCGTTGTGTAGTTTTAAAGATCTAAGCATACATAGGGACAGACAGCGGGAAGCGACATTGTGTTATACGATGTAGTGATAGTGTGAGTAGGTAGGCACACCTCACTAAACTACCTTTCTCATTTTATTCAAATACCTAAATCTGAGTGAAATTTGATTACTCGTCACTAAATAAGTGACAAGTAATCAAATTTTACTCAGTCACTTGTCACTTATTTAGTGACAACGGTGTTGCCTGCTCACATTCGGTTGCTGTTCCTGAGAATGTACACCATATTTTATTAATTGAAAAGAGTAACCATTGAGTTTCTTGCCGGACACTCTCAGAGGAAGCAGCATTCCGAACCGGTGCTAGATTCTGACTATTCATAAATGCTTTGTTGGCTTACATGAATAAAAATAATTTTGAGTTTGAGTTTATTAATAAACGTCGGTACGAAGTCGTACAGTTACACCATGATTCGTCTTCTTCTTTCTAATGTCAAATTACTGACGACAGAAAGAGATAAAACGGTGTACAACTATTCCACCCACTAAACCAAGTTTATTAATAAGGGGTCGTGGGAGCTCACCGAACTTTATTGCCATCCTTTTCATACACAGGCTGATAAGAAAAGACACCGCTTATGCCCACTATTGTATGAGAATGCAATAATCTAATGGTTGGCAGGGTATTTCGATCTGTTATAACCCTTATTTATTTATGTACTTAAAGCTCACTCTGCATTGTAGCGTGTTTTATCCCATATACAATTTAGCAGTTTTGCCACTTTACATTATTGAATTAAATTTTATTGTTAAGATAGTCAGTCAGATTGTACACCTCGCGGAGTTCGTTACAGCAACTCAGAAATTCGGGAGTCAGTGCACATTTGTTTATTGTAATAATCTTTTCTATAATAAAGTAGTGTGGTGTAAAAACTGGTTTGTTTCTTTAAAAGACATACAGGGTCGGCCCCTTAACAGATCGCGAAACTCACTAATTGACTGTCTCTAAACTGACGTCGATGAATGACCTGAACTGGAACACTTCGTATCGCTTCTCGTTGGCCGTGGTACAGTGCTTACCTTGCGCTGCTCTTCAAACTGCTGGTCGGCGTGTTCCTTCTCCCGGCGGAATTGCTCCTCCAGAGCCAGGAGTCGCTTCTGCATCTCCGCCTTCAGGTCGATGCCCTGCTTCTCCAGCAGCTCGCACTGAGCGAAGTCCCAATCCACAGTCTCCGTCGTTTGCTCGCCGGCAGATGAGGTATCTGATAACAAAAATAAATCTATATATTAATACGTGAAGCAAAAAACTTTCAACTTCTTAAAAAGAAAATTGCGCGGACGGAGGAGTATGAAATTTGGCACACTTATATTTTATATAGAGAAGGAGTGTGGAATGCCAATATTTTTTAAAAATTATGCATAAAAAATGCATTAAGTCAATAAATAAAACATTACACACACTACCATGCGTTTGACACACACACACATTATATTTCATAGTTTTATATTAATGGCCTCTTACAATTGGGTCAAGCCCAATATGATTCTGCCAATGTCGAGTAACGAATAGCAATAACAAACACAATTAATAACAATACAATAAAAAAATGTGACCGTCCATTTTGGAAAACCAAAATGGAGACCACACACATTTGTAACTTCCACTTGGTAACTGACTGACTGTCTGACTGACAAACGGTGACAGTTTTTGGAGGGCGGGACTTCCATAGTGCATTCTGCGTGCCAGTATCAAATAGACTTTGACAATATAACCTTAATGACGTTTAAAATTAAAAGTTAAATGACTCGAATGGTCGAAATTCGACCACTATAACGGGAATACTAGTATAATTAAATGTGACAAGTTCACAATTTGTTCTATAAGAATTCTAAACCGATATAGGTAGTAACTTAACTAAGGAAATACCTTGAAATCGTTTACGAATTAGTCATTACTTGTTCTTACAGTCTGTCAAGAAAGTTGTGGAACAAGTGAGGTCGCTACAATCGTATTATAGGATGACCCTTTTGAAAAAAGGATGCTAGGGTACTTTGTAAATCTAAAACTTTCGGCTTTGTGGGACAGTTGACGTAAAAAAGGTTTTGTAGACTTGTGAATTCTGTCAACAGCTGTATTCCTATAACCTTTAACCTTTTGTTTTTCAACTTTCCTCCAAAGCTGATAGTTTTAGAATTACAAAGTTAAGTTTTGAAAAAAATTGTGTATCCTTTCTGTTTCAACCTGTATAACAATAAATAATAGTTATACAAGTGGAAACCAACCTTGCTGTTCGCCCGCGGCCTGGTCCCCGGGCGTGCTGGAGACCTCCTTGGGGTCGGCGTCCTCGCGCGGCTGGCCGGGGTGCGTGAACCGAAACACGTGGTTCTTGCCCAGGATCACGCGGGAGCCGGTCTTCAGTATTATCGGCTCCGTTATCTGGGAACGATTTCAACATAACCTTTTACAAATACATTTTTTAAGTTTATAGCTTGAGCCCGCAGATTCGCTAGCGTAGAATTAATTTAATGGAGAAACCTAATGGGTTCAACTATAACTAAGAACAATTCAGGCGACATTATAAGTACGAAAAAACATCAAAATCGGTCAAGCCGTTTAGGAGAAGAATAATTATGAACACACGCACACCGGAATTTTAATATATTAAGATGTATATTGATGGGTAAATTTTGGTGTAGAAGAATCCTATCGAAGCATAAAGAAAGCGGTTTATACATAGAAATCAAAACCATAGGGGTCACATTGAGAATCCCTTTTTTTAAGTCGGTTACTAATGGCGACGATCGCAAATGGCAAATGGCCTTTACATTCTCACTGGCCACAGCAGTTAGACAATAGGGGCAGTTGTAATCTTTTGAGATACTCAGTCCTATTTTCGTGAACAGTTCATCCAAAACAGAAGGATTTGATTTGATGATTGAAAAAAAAACGTTTATTTGTCGCAATAACTACATTTGAACATCTTAAACTTTAGGTAGGTGCTTTGTTAGTCACCAGGTGGCATGGCGACGCAGTACCCACAGTATAATAATAATAATATTTTCTTTCCGAAATTTACCCTGATGGGAATCGAACCCGCAACCACCCAGCGGCTTAAGCTCGAACCACTGAGCCAAGTGGTCGTCTAGTATGGACAGAGCCTGTTCAAATGATTGCCACAAATCGCTTTCAGAATGTCGACCTAAGGAAGCTTCTCAAGCCCTAGGAGTTGAATCAACTATAAGGGCACCTCCAGGGAGGAGTGAAGCTTAGACAGACGTGGCAGAGATCGATATAGGAATAGTCACCTCTCGTCCGTTCACGTAGATGAGCGCCTTACGATGCGGTATCAGTAGGATGACGCCGTCAGTGTTCTCGAAGATGCAATGCTCGCTGAAGATGTGCGAGCCGGACAGTTGGATGTCCTGGGGCGTGTCCGCTTCCGCTGTGCCCACGCGGGTCACGCCTGCCCATGGAAAAATATATTTTATTGAATATTTTTTTATTGGTTGCCAATTATATTAAACCTCCTCGACCGCTTTGGTTTGAGGAACGTGGTATTCGCACATATTTTTTTCCTGAGAAAATTCCATTGGTGCACGTCCGCTATCGGGATTTGAACCGACGACTTTGAGACAAGCCCGACCCATTGCCATTGGGGTACCAAAATTATTTACTGTTAAAATAATATGTACAATAGCTGTGCCTACCCAGCATTGATGCTTAAATAAAACCAGTGAGTATTCTGCATTACAACCTATGGTCCCTAAAAAATATAACAAGCTTTATAATGAGAAAATAGGTCGATTGTAAATGTAAGGTGTGTCACATAAGGCATAGTGAAAATATAAGATTGTTATGTTAATTCAACTGACCATCTTTAATGTAATAGATGAGACATTCGGACAAGTTGGGGTCCTCGTTCAGGTTGACGAGATGCGGCGTCTTCTTGGGCGAGTAGATGCCGACGGTGATGCCCTCCTTCACGGCGAGCCCCATCTCCGCGAACACAGCCTCCCGCTGCACGCGGATCTGCTCCGTGCGCTTCAGTTTCTCCTCCCAAGTCTCGTTTAGTTCTGAACATAACCGTTTATATAAGGTCTCATTTAATAATGCGCGATATTTTTAAGCTCCGACGAAAAAAGAGGGGTGTTATCAGTTTAACATGTGTATCTGTGTGTCTATCTGTGCCATCGAAGCGCCTAAGCGACTGAACCGATTTTAATTTTGTTAGAAAGGGATTATGATCGAGAGTGTTCTTAGCGATGGTTCAGGAGAATCGTTTCAGCCGTTTGAAAATTATCTCCTCTTTAGTAGTTTAAAAAGTCGTCGCATGGCTGTTTTTAAATTTTAAAATTTTGGTTATGCGTGGTGCATTATTAGTTTTGACGGTGGTAGTGGTGTATTCTATGGTTATTTCTTACCAGCAATAAGTTTCTCGGAAGCCTGCAGCTGGTCGACGGCCTCTTCGGCGATGGTCGTGGCCGCTCGGGACAGCTTCGGCGACAGCGCTTCCGCCTCGCTCTTCTTGCGTTGCGGGGATGCGTTCTCTTCCACTGTACACATCACACAACGACATAATATAATCAGCCCACGAGTTTAGGTCCAATTAGTCATATTACGATCCGTGGTGCCTTAGAACTGGTCTTCAATCAGCCCATACCAGCAATTTTTGTCTCCCGCTTTGCATCGGAGGGAAGTGGTTTTGTTTTCTTCCAACTCCTCGTGCGGGTTCCAAGACAATTTAACTTTTCCCCGGGACTCGTCAAGGGTCAAACCTCGACGTCATTATTGGTCACCATTGTCGATCCTGGCTTACAGGAGTTACAGTGGTGGGAGTGTGTGGCAGGACTAGTCCCAATAAAAAAGATGATATACCAGAAATAGCGAAAGTATGGGCCCACACGACATTGGGAGTTTGGGAAAGCTTTTATGAAAATACTCGCAAGATTCTTGCGGTTTTCAACAATAATTGGTATATTGTTTTTTGGGTCTCTAGTAACTGTAGTAGGATTTTGTCGAGTGCTGGATTATAAGAGGGTTAATTGATCATGACGTCGTCAGTGACAAGATTACTAGGTTCTTAACTGAGATCTTTGATGCTAATTTATGCCTAAATGCTTGTAGACATATTGTTGAATTATTGCTTGACAAACTTTTGTAGTGCAGATCAATGTGAAATGTGCACTAAACAAAGTGCTTTGTTGACAATATGCCTATTTTTATCATATTTTTATTATAAAAATGGCTATAATAATAATAAATATGTCATCTAATTACAAAAAAAAATATGTATGTCAACATTTTTTTTCTATACAGACACATATAATAGAAAACATGCAAGGCTTTGAAGCTAGAAAGCTTTGTCCGAGCAACACAATATTGACAGTAGTGGCCGTTTGCGACCCGCCATTGTTTCCAAATTCAAAATTTTGACAACCACAGCCAATAATATTCGATAGTCGCAAACGGGTGTCACCCACCTATTATAAACTGCGATTGAATTGAGACCAGCCTTCTAGAGAAAGTGCAACCGCTACAATTTTTTAAAAAACAAATCGTTACTCTCGGTTTGTACTAGCGAAACATACAAAACCATAATAATATTGTAGACTTTTTTTTGGTGGCATAAAATAGAGCCAACAATATTGTATGCGTCCATTGCAAACGCGGGGTAGCGCTAAAATGGATGTGAGTGGCATTTAATGTGGATAGAGTCGATTACGTGACGTCAGCTCTCTTCTAGGTGGCCAGTTTGGTAAAGTATAAGTTGTTAAGTTATCTCAATTCAAAATCAGATTCTTTACGGCACGAAACCAAATTCAAATATTTCAGAAATAGGTAAATAAATAAATCGCGAGAAGAAAATAATAAATCAAAATACTTATGTAAGTATGTTTGATAGCACATCGAATAGTAACTACATATATATACTATTCTGTCTATATATTAAATTCTCTTTTAAAATACGATAACCAACACCAAATAGGGAAGCGGAGTCATAAATACTTATGATGTGACCCACACCATAATATTATATAATATTTGTATATATTGTATATATTCTATTTGTATATATTATTTATGTAAACCTACAAACGCGCCAAGCTTTGGACAACGGTGCAAAATAAATTGCTTACTTATATATTTTTTTCGTATAAATGTGGTGGGTTGCCAGAAAATTGACCGAATGTTTGAATAATATATTTTTTTAATGTCTGGCAACCCCGATTCAAAATGGAGGCCAAGCGTACAGGTGGGGTGTACAGATGCAATAATGCGTAAGCCTCTTGATCGTTACTTACGGGTAGGAGGTTCTTTCTTTTCGTAAAGGACTCTACCGTCTGGTCCTAGTTCGTGTGGTTTTTGAAACAGAATCAAGTTTTAGTATCAGGAATATACGGGGTGATTGGCTAGGTATACTTGTGGCGTTACGGCGCGGCGTACTAGCGTGGTTTGTTCGCTGACAAACAGTCACACAAGACGATCTATCCGATCACATAACGACTAATTAACTAAAGCCGGGTACTCACCAGCGAGCCGTAACTGTAACCAAACAAGGCCTTAACTCTCGACTTCACAAGCGCGCCGTGAGCGCTCTTTGATTCGCGGCGAAAACCGACAGTCATCGGCTCACTGCGAACCGCTCGCGACAAGCTCACAACGTTTTTAACGTGTATAGGTTACAGTTACGGCTCGCTAGTGAGAACCCGGCTTAACTGAACCATATGGCTAGAATAAGCTTTACACGGTAGATAAACTGACGTAAATCTATCCAGTTCACAATTTAGATTTTACATATTTCACCGATTTGATATTTGGAATATTTTTTTACATTATTATTATTTGCTAAGAGTCTTCCAATATTACGTTCAAACAGTTTTTAAATGAACGGTACGCACGTCTTAGGCAATCATACAGTATATGGATGAAGGCAATTATGGTCCATATTAATAAAACGATCTCAAGTTTGAGAGCGATCTTAGAAATGTCATTCTTATGTCATACCGGCACAAAATGATATGACGAAAGCTTACTTAAGACCGTTTTCAGACTAGAAATTAATTGATTAATAAGGGTCTATGTGTATAATTCTGCTCAGACAGCGAAGACAATGTCATCTGGCCATCAAAAAATTCACGTGGGCCCACTAAAAAAATAAAAATAACTAAACTATTAGTCGAAGAGGGCGCCACTTCACAGCGCAGCCTAGTGGACGGTCACTCTTAAGGTGAAGGCGCCTGTCTAGCGCGCGAAATTCAACATTTTCGAGTATTTTTATAGTTTATCCAAAATCTGAAAACATTTAAGACAACATTTTGTGATTTGCGACAAACACAGTATGCAGCGCGTTTATTAATACATTTATTTTACTCTAAATATTATCACGGTGGATATGATACTAGTAAATCACTAAATATATAAAAATTGCCAGATTATCTGGATAGCTGTCGTTCTTGAAATGTTTTAGAGTAAGTTGGATATATTAATAAATGCACTGCACACGGTCTTTGTCGCGAATTACAAAATGTGCCTTTTGTTATTGACAGATTTCGAAAAAAATCTAAAAAACCTCAAAAAATTTGAACTTCGCGGGCTGGATGGGCGCTTTAGCCTTAAGGTATAAATTACATAATTATGCAATCAAAAATTGTACAACATTCCAAATTTAATTTGTTGTCAGTTTACCTACCGACCCACTCCACCGCTACGCCAACTCCTGCGTACACTACGAGCATTACCTTCTTCGACGTCGATGCCCTCGGCCTTCAGCAGCTCGCGCAGCTTCAGGATCTCCTCCTTGAGCTCGCGGATCAGCTTCGCGTTGGCGTCCTCGTTGACAACAGCCTTGCACACTATCTGTTTGGCTCGGTCGGCGTATCTGTTGGAACGAGGGTAGGTTACATTTTACCTATTTGGGGGTGGGACGGATATAATCCACTGACATTTGGATACAAGTATTGCGTTTAAAATATATTGTATTGTGGTGTGTAGCACATGAATTCAGAATAAGGCCACTTTAGAATAATAATAATAATAAATATCGCTGACGAACACACCAACTGTATGGTCCCAAACTAAGCAACGCTTGTACTATGGGTACATTACAATGGACTGGGACTGAACATAGCTATCATAATACAATTACATTAGTTTCAGAGTAAGCAATTGTTACCCATCAATAACTCATGGAAATGATCCTAAAAACCCTACCTGCTAACTAGCATCATACAATATTAATAAATAAATGTCAGTGACTAACACCAATCTGTATGGTCCCAAACTACCTGGGTACCGCACAATGGACTGGGGGTGATCCCAGTGACACCTAGGGCAAATTCCGGAAAGGCTATTTCCGAAATTTATTTTGATAAGATTCGATTTATATCGAACCACGGCCTATGCTCGGAATACTACGCCAATAATAATAATAATAATTTTAGCCCTTTTTGACGTCACACTCCTGGGCACAGGCCTCCCCTCAACACGTGGGGGATTCAGGCCATAATCCACCACGCTGGCCCAGTGCTGGTTGGCGGATTTAACATGTCTTTCGAAAATTGGTTAGATCTGACAGACATGCGGGTTTCCTCACAATGTTTTCCTTCACCGTAAGCGCCAACATACTACGCCAACTGATGATCAAATAAGTGTTCCTACCTGAGCGTGCTGAGTGTTTCGTCAAAGTTGATGTCGGCGGGCGAGATGGCCGCGATCATGGCCGTCTTGGAGTTGCCGCCGAGGTTCTCGCGCAGGAGCCACGTGAGCACAGAGTCGCGGTACGGGATGAAGTCCGCCTTCTTGGACTTCTTGCTTTTAGACGCCTACAGTATAAAAAGAAGCCATGAAGTTCCAATTTAAATGCATCGAGTATAAATAGATGCCATGATGTTCCAATTTAAATGCCTCGAGTATAAATATATGCCATGAAGTTCCAATTTAAAAGCCTCGAGTATAAAAAGATGCCATGAAGTTCCAATTTAAATGCCTTGAGTATAAATAGATGCCATGATGTTCCAATTTAAATGCCTTGAGTATAAATATATGCCATGAAGTTCCAATTTAAAAGCCTCGAGTATAAAAAGATGCCATGAAGTTCCAATTTAAATGCCTTGAGTATAAATAGATGCCATGATGTTCCAATTTAAATGCCTCGAGTATAAATATATGCCATGAAGTTCTAATTTAGATGCCTCGAGTGTAAATAGATGCCATGATGTTCCAATTTAAATGCCTTGAGTATAAATGGATGCCATGAAGTTCCATTTTAGATGACTCAAGTATAAAATACATCTTATGAAGATATACTGTAGAAACTTAGAGTATAAATAGATGCTATAAACGTGCATTGTTGGTGCTTCAAGTATGAATGGATGCTGCGATGATAGGTTTATTGAAGCTTTTGTTTTTGAAAAAGGAGGTCAGTCGTTTAATTTTGACAAATTATGATCAGTTCCACGCAGCAAATGGACTAGAGGCATAGCATTACAGAGACAAGACACTTCTTTACCCAACCATAGCAATACAAAACGGCAAATTAAAATGATAAATTTTGAATCATTTTTAATACCAGTTTTTCATTCAATAATAATGGTCAGTTTAGTTGTTATTATGAATACACGAAGTAATATTAGTTAACTATAAAACCATAATAAACACTTACCGACTACACATATTTCCGAAGGGAAAGGTGCAGAAAAACAATCAGTAAAACGTGAATCAAATGCTATAACTACAGAAAACTTATACAGACTTAAGATATATATTCTAGCATTCAATATTATCAGTAAGTTAAGTAGCATACCCGCTAGCATTCTCTTTATGTTGGGCAAACCCTCTTCTAAGTCAGAGTCCTGCAGCATTCCATTTTTATTACTTCAGAGAGTACAGTGATCCCCAAATTTATCGATTTTTTAATATATTTACAATTGCCTTACAAAACATCTACCTTTGTTCTCTTAAATGCTTTGTAAATCGATTACAACTTTTTACAAATTAGGGGGTTAATGTATGGCCCCAATCCCATATTAAACAATGGTTGGGCCAATAAAATTTAGTAGTACCGACATAAATCTGGCTTGTTAATGAGCTGCATAGCACAGAGAAGGGAATCGAACCCGTACTCATGCCAAGAATGTCAGCAAGATTCTTGACGAGAAATTTAACAACTAAAAAATGATTGCAAGGAAATGTCGCAAGGAGAATAAAATTAATCCACACTCTTGTTCACTTTTCTTGCAAATTATCGACAAGAGTGTAGTGCCTATATAACATACATTTCATGAGCATCTTTCATGCAACTACCAACCACACGAATCTAGCATACACAACCCTCCTTAGGCTTGGGCGTAGTCGGATAAGAGTTCCACCATTGACCGACGCGAAAACGGTTCAAGCTGGATAGAACCTTTATGTCAGGGGATAAGAGCTAAAAGGACATAACAGCCTTGCGTCCGACGAGCATAGTTACCAGACGTCTAATATTAAAACTCTTTTGTCGTTGAAATAAGGTCGGTCTATCTAGGTTGAGCCGTCTGTTGATCGATTTGAGGGGACCCTGAATCAATTGAGATATACATACGATTTCAGCGAGGGCTGAGATGACTTTGCCGAGTGTTGTGAGCGACTTGTTGATGTTCGCGCCTTCCTTGAGGCGCGTGCCTTTAGCGCCGGTGGAGTCGGCTCGCTCGGAGCCAGCCAAGTCGACCAGAGAGATTTTGGAAACCTGCAATAGAGGGGACAGATTAAAATCTGAACATTTCTGGACTAGAAATGGGGATGGTGAGTTATATTGAATTCAGTATAATATATTTAATAATTAACTCATAAATAGCTATTCTTTTTTGTTTGAAATACAGGTTGAAACAGAAAGGGTTTACTTTTTTTTTCAAAACATAACTTTGTTATTAAAAACTATCAGCTTTGGAGGAAACTTAACTTAACAAAATGTGTTACAGGGATACGGCTGTTGACAGATTTCATAAGTCTACAAAACCTTTAGTACTTCAACAACCCCACAAAGCCGATAGTTTTAGAGTTTCAAAGTAAAGTAAAAAAAAATAGTATACTCTTTCTTTTTACCTAGTATAGCTATAAAGATAGAAGATATTCGATATTAAAATTTGCTAAAACTACTAAGTTATGACGTCATTCTTCACTACCTATCAATGCTAATAATAATAATAAAAAAAACATTTTGATCAACTTTTCAATCCCAAATCCCCTATTATTATAGACTTTGGAGACACCCTGTATAAAATCTGTTTACCTTCTCTGACATGAGGTTGGTGGTTTTGTCGTGCCTCTGCTGCGTGAAGAATATGGTGAAGACAGCGTGGGAACGGGATGAGGTCTCGTTCATGTTCGTCGCTGCCACAGTCCTGGGGAGCAAACTCATGTGTTCATTGTTCCGTTCCAAAAGTAATTGCTGCGGAGATTTGCATACCTATCTAAATATATATAACTCAAAGGTGACTGACTGACTGACTGACATAGTGATCTATCAATGCACAGCCCAAACCACTGGACGGATCGTGCTGAAATTGGGCATGCAGGTAGATGTTATGACGTAGGCATCCGCTAAGAAAGGATTTTGATTAATTCTACCCCCAAGGGGATAAAATAGGGGATGAATAATCCCGAAATTTTTGTTAAGTTAACGACGAACGAACGGCGGACGAAGTCCGTGGGCACAGCTAGTATTAGATAATTTTTCACTCTGTTCTATGATACTCACCTAGCCTTGTTGCCCTCATCAATAAGGTCGTAAATGTCTTGATAAGAGGTGACGGCTAGCTTGCTCAGGTCCTCTACATACGGCCCAAGGGCGGGGTGCTCCCGGACCCTGAGGTTCCCCTTGTTCTTGGGGTTCAGCAGGTCGCGGACACGTTCGCAGTATATTTCCATGAACGACACTTCCACCTACAAATAAAGGTGAAAATTGCTTGGTAAAAAAATATAAAGCGTACCTACCAAAAAATATTATTGAAGCCAGAGACTTGATAATCCTCGCTTCTCGCTTTTAAATCACCTCTAGCTTGAACCTACTAATATTATAAATGCGAAAGTTTGTGAGTGTGGATGTATGTTTGTTACTCTTTCACGCAAAAACTGCTGAACGGATTTGGATGAAATTTGGAACACTGATAGTTTATAACCTGGATTAACACATAGGATAATTTTTATCCCGATAATATCGAAATTTTTGTTAAGTTAAATACTACGCGGACAAAGTCGGTGGGCACAGCTAGTCTTCTATAACTTACGGAGTATTTCAAGTCGTCTGATGTGGTCTGTCGGATGCGCCTGAACAGGTCCTTGCAGATCTGTGGGATGATGCCTTCCTGGCTGTCCTCGCCGCGGCCCATCATCGTGTAGGACTTGCCCGCGCCCGTCTGCCCGTACGCGAATATGCATATATTGTAGCCTGAAACCGGATAGTAGAAATTGAAACTTATTTACAATAGCTTTTCAAAGCATTTTTCAGTACGAAAGCGGTTTGTAATTACTATCTATTTTGGGGGTAAATGTTGTCTGGACCTTAAGAGACCCGTCGTTAACACAATCCACAAAGCTAATGATTAATTGGACGTGGTTTTGCAAAATGGAACCAACCTACACACGCTTCTGCAAACTAAAACCTACCTAGAAACACTAACACAAGGTTGGTTTTGGTCTACAAATAAGTGGGTTTGATTCCGGTCTGCAAATAGATATCCAATTGGCACTGTGTGAATAAATAAAATAAATATAATAACCTAATTTGTCCATACATATGTTCTTCAATCGCGTTTCCAAGCGAGCCATTAACAAATTTATTTATTCAGGAATAACCAGGGTCTCCGAAGTTTTCTAACATGAAACTACTGTTGAAGAGTTTCATACTTTTACTTTACGGTATTTGGTTACTTATTTCCAGACCCTTAGGTATCGCATTTAGACATCAAATTATTGACTGTCTAAACCTCGACATAGTAGACTTTACTTTTGCAATACAATTTAATGAAACTCGCCAAAGTTTTCACTCCATATCTTGAGCTAAATCTCCATCAGTAGCATACTCAGTGGCTCGCAATTTTGTCCGAACGAAAGTCCAATTACAGCGCAAGTGAAAGTGATGTTAAAGAGAATTAGAATGTTAATTTACCGTCGAACGAGTGTTGTAACATTTCCTCGCCGATGTCTTTGTACACCATAATTTGTGATGAGAACTGCGGGTCACTTGGCTGTGGAGAAAACAGAAGTTATTGCTGAAAATTATTAAATTACTGTCTCACTCCTGGGCACAAGCCTCCACTCACTAGTGCGGGTAGGCGGATTTCACATGTCTTTCGAAAAATGTTTAGATTTTTTAAGACATGCAGGTTTCCTCACGATATTTCCTTCACCGTAAGAGCGGTTTCGCACAACGTCCGATCCGAATCCGATACGAACCCGTGAAGATATGGTCCGTACTAGCCGTAGAACTATTTCTATGGTAATGCACGCACTAGATCCGATCTCCGTCATCGGATCGGACGTAGTGCGAAACCGCTCTAAGTAAGTGATAATCATATTGTAATTATGATTCGCTCATAGATATCGAAAAACGCAGAGGTGCGAGCCGTGGTTTGAACCTAGGACCTGATGAATGAAAGAAGAATGGAATGAACATCTGATAAAATCCATAATATCTTATGCTTCACGATTCAATGAAGGGACGGCACTTCATTCAACGAGTCATGAATTCATTATATATCCCATCGAATATAAGGCTGACAAATTACAATTATGGATGTTACCAAAATAAAAGAGATTATCATAATCGTTTTATGTTGGGAGTCAGCGGCGGCGAGACGGCGCACGAATAAATTTGTATACATTTCGATTACACCCAAAAACTCGTTCGAATTGCAAATTAAGTAAAAGCTCTTCGACGATGAGTGTACGCATGGAGTTGCGAACATAAAATTATGGAGATTAAAATAATATTTTATGAATTCATGAATATTACGAACATTGTTTACTGCTTGCACCAAAGTCCAATTGGCGTGCCAATTACTAACTTGACTTGATCAAGCATAATATTTGATTTCGGAACTTATTTTTTTTAAGAAATGTCTTCAAATTATTAACGAATCTCAAAGTTCCTATTGTCGCGTGGTGTTATCTCAAACAAATGGAGAGATGTGGTCTTTAAAGAACAGCTCCACAGTTCGACGTTACCGTTTTAGGTGAACAACGTGGCAGGTTATTGTCGATGATGAAACCGCACAAAGCAATCGACGTGTCGGTCGCAAATGGTTCGATATTAATTACCTAGAGATTGCAATTGCGCCGGCCGCATCTGCGGTTAGCGCCATTTGCTTCCAACCGACAACATTGAAAGGTTTTCAAATATATATAAGGTCGTACTTTAGTACACGATTTTTTGCATGGCGGCTTAGTCTACTAATATTATAAAGAGGAAAACTTTGTTTGTTTGATTGTAATGAATAGGCTCCGAAACTACTGAACCGATTTGAAAAATTCTTTCACTGTTGGGAAGCTACACTATCCCCGGGTGACATAGGCTATAATATATTTACAAAAAAATTAGGGATCCTTACTAAAACTCGAATAATGTAACCGCAATGTACCCGTGCGAAGCCGGGGCGGGCCGCTAGTAAATGATAAAGATGATGTACCAACCAAAAATAAAAATGGTTAGTTTTATTTCTAACAGCTGACCTTTGAGTAATATAATTAATCACTCTCCACCTACCAGTGTAGCACCGATAGAAAATATTTATATTATCAGATTATGTTTATAGATACATCATCTTCAGTTCTTACTAGGACGCCGTGAAAAATATCGATCATTATTATAATCAGAGTTTATATTAAATAGGTATTTTATCAACGCAATTATTTACTTTAATCGTCCCGTGATATAGGTGGCTTAGGGGAGATAATGATTGTATATTATATAAGAAGAGGTAAGAACTTTAAGTTTTATCACCTTTGTCATTTCTACAGAAAATATACGACAGAGGATATCCTAAATCAAATCTAATCATATTTGTACTATTAACTTATTTACTCAAGGTCACAACAGAAGTTACTCAACACCTTATTAAAGCCTTATTTACCTTTGGTACATTACAAAATTGCATAACCCCGAAACCATAGACCGCTAATCCGATAATCTCGTAGAGGCCCAATCCAATATGGCGGCCGTCCAAAAGCACGCAATAGCAACGATCGCACGGGAAATCTTGTTACATTGGGCTTGCGCGTCACATATTAGGTTCCCACTTGCTAGTAACCATTTTAATACTAAAACCTCTGCTACTTCTTGTTATATTAAGCAACTAGCTGAGCCCGCGACTTCGCCCGCGTGGAATTTAACTTAACAATAAAGCCCGGTACCGCGTTCTGAGCCCGCGCGACAGGACCCATTTTTTTAATTTTGTTTTTCTAAAATAAAAGTAGCCTCACTTACTACGTATAACATCAGCTATCTAACAGTGAAAGTCCCGTCAAAATCGGTCCAGCCGTTTCGGAGATACTCTTTGATTTCAAGTGTTTTTATTTTTTTACGCGGAACCCTAATTGTTTTTCTAAAATTAAAGTAACCTAAGTTACCCGCTATAAGATCAGCTATCTGCCAGTGAAAGTCCCGTCGAAATCGGTCCAGCCGTTTCGGAGATTACCCGGAACAAACACACAGACAGACAGACAGACAGACAGACAGACAGACAGACAGACAGACAAAAAAAATTTAATTCGCTTTTTTGCTATAGGTATCGTATGTACTTTCATATGCATTTAGTGAAAAGGTGTTATTTTGATATTACAAACAGACACTCCAATTTTATTTATTTGTATAGATGTTAGGTGTATAAATGTTCCCAATTTTTAACCAACTTTGTTACCGCACCAATCAATATCACACAAGTCTCAAAATTAACCACGGCGAATGAGAAGCGATACGGAACGGTAATAATGTTCTAGTTCAAGTCGGTTACCGACAGGCGGGCCAACATTCGAGCGGCTATTTTATATATTCGTACTAGCTGAGCCCGCGACTTCGCCCGCGTGGAATTTAACTTAACAATAAAGCCCGGTCCCGCGTTCTGAGCCCGCGCCACAGGACCCATTTTTTTAATTTTGTTTTTCTAAAGTAAAAGTTGCCTCAGTTACTGCTTATAACATCAGCTATCTAACAGTGAAAGTCCCGTCAAAATCGGTCCAGCCGTTTCGGAGATACTCTTTGATTTCAAGTGTTTTTATTTTTTTACGCGGAACCCTAATTGTTTTTCTAAAATTAAAGTAGCCTAAGTTACCCGCTATAAGATCAGATATCTGCCAGTGAAAGTCCCGTCGAAATCGGTCCAGCCGTTTCGGAGATTACCCGGAACAAACACACAGACAGACAGACAGACAGACAGACAAATTTTTTTTAATTCGCGTTTTTGCTATAGGTATCGTATGTACTTTCATATGCATTTTGTGAAAAGGTGTTATTTTGATATTACAAACAGACACTCCAATTTTATTTATTTGTATAGATATAGATTGGAATTTGGCAACTGTTAACATAATTTAATATAAATGAAACCGAATCGTTAAAAACAACAGATTTAATAAAATAAAATCTATTCATTGTCGTATCGCGCCTCGTAGGCCGCAGTATAAATAGTCTAGTTAATGAAAAACCAATAATTATCAGGCGCAGTTCACTTCCATTAAGTGTGGAATCTCCCCCCACCACCCTCCGCAGTGTGGGCATAAGAAACCCGAGTCACGGGGTGGCAATATACTTGTTTACTATTGATCCCCGATACGAATACACTATAGTGGAAGCGCAATCTGCCGATGTACCTAACTCTGAGTGATGGATATTCTTTGTTTATTATAAGGGTAAGTATCTAACTAGTGACCCGCCCCGGGTTCGTCTTATCCTACTAATATTATAAATGTGAAAGTTTGTGAGTGTGGATGTATGCTTGTTCTCCTTCATGCAAAAACTACTGAACGGATTTGGATGAAATTTGGAACACAGATAGTTTATAACCGGGATTAACATATAGGATACTTTTTATCCCGATAATCCCGAAATCTTTGTTACGTTAAATACTACGCGGACGAAGTCGGGGGGCACAGCTAGTTTCTACTAATTATACATTTAATTACACTGTAGTATAGACATAACCTTCCCGAAGAAATTCTCTAAACGATAATGAAACACTGAAAACCGCGTCAAAATCCGTTGCGTATTTTGGATAAACTCAGCGGAGAAACGTGCAGGCTTGGATAGCGACTTTGTTTTAAACTATTTAGAGATCAGAGAAAATTCTCTTTCACTGATCTATCTTATTGTAATAGATTATTATAATCACAAAGGAGCATAACCACAATATACTGGCATATGTCGCTATATGATGTTTATGCAAAACTGACCTTTATGATAGGCCAAACTGCATAATCTTCTTAGCTTATTTAACATAGCGTTAGTTAGAGTAGGGCTGTACTAATCTTGGTTACTATAGAAGTATATCAGGTGATAAGCCGAGTAAACAATATATAGTCATTTAGAAAAACACTCCAAGATAATAACTCTATGGCGAGTAGTTTTTTTAATTCGATTTATGGTTATACTTACGTTGTGCGACCAGTAAGAGAAGTCAAAATTGAAGCTTTTCGCGCCATCTTTGCTGCCGGGTGGTGCTTTTGGGTTCACTATCACTGTAACAAAAGAAATTCCCATTTATCATCAATACATCACAATCAAAATATCTTAAATGAACTTACGCATTCAGCTGACAATGGCACGGAAAATGATTTGAAAGTGTTTTTAAAAGACTGTCATGACACTAACATGAAATAATCACAAAAACTAACTACATAATATGGCCTCCATTTTGGTTTTCCAAAGTCGACGGTCACATTTTTGTATTGTATTGTTATTAATTGTGTTTGTTATTGCTATTTGCTACTTGACACTAGCGAAATACCTATTAACTGGGGTGGACCATATTTTTAAAGAAAGAAGATGAATGTTTTTCATTATAAATAAACTGTAAAGCTTGATTCGTGTGCGATCGCAGCCAGTCGCCGCGGCGTCGCGCCGTATCGACCGACGTGAGCGGCGCCGCGCCGCGGCTCTGAGCCCGGCACTACACAGCACGCACCAAAAGACTTATATACGAGTACACAAAGAAATGCTGGCGGCTTTCAACGCAACTTCAAAGCTTAAACTATTTTCATTGCGTACACGTAAACTACAGAAACGTGACGTACGTAGGTGTGCCAAAAGAAGAGAAGAGTTTTGAGAATAAGTATTATTTATATTTAGCGTTTTATGCATTCGCAGTTCTCTAGACTTGTTTTAGACCAGCTCTAGTTGAAACTGTACCTAGATGGTGTCTAGATATAACTTCATGAAATAGCGGAGCTTTCAACGCAAGTAGCTTGATGAAGTTTGTTTGCCAGGCTTTGTTCAGGAAGTGCTTACTTAGTAAAACAATTAAATTCCCTACCCAACATATTGAATGTAGTTTAATTAGCTATTCCTGTAAAGTATTTCGAGCTATTTCTGTCCGATAAAACCAATGAAGGCCATTTTCAATCGTTAAAAAAATGGCGAAGCCCGTTTTCCAATTGGCATGGTTAAGTTAAACACGAACTGTAACTTAGATTTTAATTCAAAACAGTAACAACTGTTATGACGCTTTTAACTACTTTGCTTACTCTAAATATCCGTTTGGGGGCTGAAAATACCGACTTTATAGTCAGCTGCGATATCTTATTAAAGTTCTTTGTTATATAAGTTGTATAGCCACCAGCTGAGGTATAACTAGAAATTTACCAATTTCATACTATTAGTCTCAAGCTTAATAGTCAGAATAACATAAAATACCCAAAGTCATACCTAAACTTTCGTCTAAAGAATAATATAAAATTAAAGTCGAAAACCTTTTTATCTCAATTCTTTTAAAAGTCAAAAGTACGCCACAAATAGTATCTTTTACCGTCTGTACTCTGAAATTCGCATTTCAATATCGAATTCCTTTCAAAAGCTACCCCAATCACTGTTCAGCCCCTGCGACGGCTACACCTGTGTGTAATCAGATTCGTTCCTCACCCTATGTCACCCTTGAGTAGTGCAAAATTGAATGGAAACATTTGGGAATAGTTTGATTGAAATTTTCTTCTTTGGGGAGGCAACCAGCGTGACTCGGGCCAATTTCAGATTGTCCAAATAGTTTATAAGTGTTTTGCAATATAAGAACAGGAGCTAGTTTACACTATAACCATGAATACTATTGTTAAAGTACCTCTGAAAGAACAGTTTTTTTTTTCATTTCAAAATAAGGGCAAAACTATGCCTGGCTATGCCTATAAAAAATACTTCAACATGTTAAACATAAATTTATAATTATATCGTAAATGACACAAAATTTTATTTCGATGTCATAAATTCAAGTACTCTTAGTATACTTATTATCTAATGTAAAATTAGGTTATTTAAAAGCATGAACATATTTCAGAAATTACATACATAATATTATATATTATACATAATTATACATCAATATTATTAAACTACCAGTGTTAATCACAAGAACCACATACCGATAATGCTCGAGACCCCTCAGGATTTTTTTGCTACGAATTCAATCCGAGGAAAATTATCTAAGTAGTACAGTACAGTAGGTATTTACCTACATACAACTTATATACTTTCGACTTCGTCGTAAAATCCGTAGACAGTATGTGTCAGCCTCTCCTCCTCTCCCCTACTGTAGTACATATATGAGTCACCAGCAGCATTTTACTTTTCCTATTTTACGTCTAGTGCATCTGCATGAACAATTCTAGCCATGTTATATTAAAACATGGCGTTATAATAATTCGTCTTATGTATTATCTTTTGTTCCTGTTATGTGCTATCTCGATTTGGTTTATGTGTGTGTGTGTCATTACCAATTATTCAGTCATGATTATAAAACTTCTCAAATATAATCTTAATCTAAAGATTAATCCTACTCATGATTCCCTAAAGTTGTTTCCTTATTCGAAATATTAGATACTTGATTCTCTCTACCAACGATACGACACGGAACTTTATGTTCAATATTTCTCCTCAAATCTATAAAACTGAATCGTAAAAACTTTAAAGCCCGAGTCGGTCTAATCCCTCTTCCTGGCGCTGCATGGCCTTGTTTTTATGAGTCACCGGCTGCATTTCCGTGGTATACATAAAACCCTAGTGTAAGCAATCGCCTTGACAGTAATGTTATTACTGCACTTTCTTTGTTTAGTGTCGAGAGGAAAAAGGAGATCTACAAGTACATAGCTCTCGGAAATTCTATCAATTTTTTGAAGAAGTTTGCAATATTAAACTTCCAGAAGACCGCGAAGACAGGCTAAAGTTCTACATCTTTAGAATCTAAAAAAATGTATCTTCTTATACATAGAGAATAATCCATTGCTTTCATATTATGTGCAAAACGCAATTTTCATGTTAATATTCCAGTTATAAATACATAACAAAGAGATACATAACTTCCGCCATTTTGCTGGGAAACGGGCGGGAGGAGTTTCCGCAATCGGAAACACGCCCACAACAGCGCCGAGTTTTCAAGGTTGGTATGATACGAGCGAAAAGGAAGTTGCACCTGCTGTCTTGTACTACAATGGAATGAGAGGCTTATAAATCGGTTGAATAGAACGGTTTTCTGTTGGTGTCCAATTCCACGGGTATGGTAGCAAGGTCATATGATAAAATAATAGGCTATGTTGGATTCATGAGACAGATATTCTAGCTATTGTAGACCTTATAGAAGAAATCCTTTATAGAAGTGTTGTAGGACTTTTTGAATTTTTCTGGTAGAAATAAAACTATTTTACTATAGATCTCTGAAGTCTTATGTCGAGCTTATTATAATGAAAATATTTACATCTGGTAACAAAATAATACCTCTGCATCCCACATAGAGTCATAAACCGATTTATCGCCAAAATGGGTTATAACTTATAACCCATCGAAGCGTAAAACAACCAATAATTGATTGTACCATTTTATTTTACGACTTTTGTCCTACAATGAACCCGTTTCACTGCGCTCGGGCCAATGAAAAATGGTTGTAAAAACCAATGTGCTATCGACCTACGAAACAAGGGTCAGAGTACGCAGTCCCTTAGCAATGATGCCGCGATTGTGTGGTGATGAGCCGGAAAATTTGCTGAGGGAGCCTCGCAACCCCACTTATCATTAACTATATAAAATAACTTGTGAATTACTTGTGTATTCTTTTCTAGTACATTTTATTGACAATGGCGTTGTTTGCTCACATTGTGTTACTGTTCCTGAAAATGTACACCAACTTGTATTCCATTGAAAAGGCTAACCATTGCCAACCTTGCTGGATCAATGGTAGATTTTGACTATGCTTAAGTGAATTGGCCTACCTGAATAAAATTATTTTTTCTTCGTTTGAATTATTAAGAGATGAATAAAATTAATAGGTAGAGATTAATAGCTCAGCTGATGAATAATTAAAAATATCATTATGTTTGGTGGGTGTTCCCAAAAGATGATAGAAGATATTTCTCATGTAATAATACTACCAGACCTATTTCAAGTAGTCGAAGACAAAATTTAATTTCCAATCCGTAAATTTAAAAGTATTTATTTGAGATGAAATTTAATTAGCGGTGACTAATTGCTGAGGCATCAAACAGATAAAAATACTACAAATAAAGAAAGACGAGCGATGTTAGCGAAAAATAAGATTAATTTCGCAAAAACTCAATTAACAATCCACTCGAAGATTTACAAACGCCAAAATTATTATTACGTCACGGTGACTTTAATTTTCTTGAAGCATTTCTTTTGGAGATTGCGAAATGGATTACTTGACTTTCAAAATTTGTAATATCTCCTGACCGACCTTTAGAAACGAATTAAATTAGCAAGTCAGAGCTGGTAAATTATTGCTTGTAGTATAAAGAACTGTTACAACATCAAAGGCTCAAAGGGCCGCTGGAAATTAATTACATAATATAACAAACCAAATAGTCTTTACATATTATTGGGAAATATGTGTTATCCCACTGACTTACGAGTGACACGAGATTTAGCTCTAAGGGTGATATTACCTTGAATGGTTATAGACTAAGTAAGTAATATGCTCTCGTGATACAAAGCGGAGGCCTTGATCAATATTCAACCTAAATGTTCAATTCAGCATAAATACTGAAGCCAAGAACAGGGTTGCGTGCTTGTCGTGCCTGCATGCTCCGCATGAAGTGTTACAGAGTACTTTGATCAGGGAAACCTTTAAATAAGTATTCTTAAAATTTTAAGCGATTTGCATTTTTTATACATAATTAGCTGAACCGACAAACGTGATCCTGTCCAAATTTCCCGGGGACTTTTCCCATTTTTCTTTACATTAAGACCTAATTTTAAAAATAGCCAAGTCGGTCCAGCCTTTCTCAAGGGATGCGTTTACCAACGATCAGCATTTAATTTATATTAGGGTTCCGTAGTCCCTACGAGGAACGCGTTATCTGCTAAATACTTAACAACAACACGTTTACCATATCCGTTATGTAGAATCTTTACCTTGAAGACATCCTACACAGACTACACCAAAGTATGCAAAGTAAATAAAAGTTAAGTCATAAAAACCAATCTTACAATCCAATAAAAACAAAAACCGACAGACGCTCATCTAATCAAATCCATTCAGAAGTAAATGAAATGAAGCCACGCGAATCGTTTGGAAGCAGGAAGCGGGATCGCGGTGAATTTACGAGAGCCGACGACGGCCCGTGGACAAGGTTTATGGGGTATTACTCCGTGGTATTATGGGGTTTATGGCCCATCGGAACGCACTGGGGGGTGAAGGAAGAGGGGCTCCGGAATGCCGCGGAGATTTCTATTGTAACACCTGACAATGAAACTTGATAATGGAAAGCTCTTTGGAATGCCGGTATTTCACGTAGTGTTGGAAATGTAATGAATGGATATAATAAGGATGCTAATTTAGTTCAAGTGTTAAATTTGAGTGATTTTGAGAATCCAAGTGTTTTGGAAACAATGCTGAAACCGATCGGGGTCTCCAATAAACATTTGTGTGCTAGACAGCACCGTCCCAAAAAATCGTAGATATTTTGGTCGTGACGGCACAAGGTAGTAAGTAGGTCGTGACGGCATTCTTAAACTTTCAGCTTGTGCTTTAAAATAACCAGGACTTTAGGGAGCTATATCCATCGTCTTTAACTTTTTCTCAGCGAGTAGAACGATTAATCAAAGTCACCCCATTTCTTCTATTACAATGACAGAGTACGGAATAGGACCTACAAACCTTTTTAAGAATAGGAAGGATGATAATCGAGTTCCACGATGTACGTTCACGTATTGCCTCAATAGAATATATAATGTTTCTTCACAGAAAGAAATGCTTTTTACCTACCTACCCCATAAATAAGAAAACATCTCTTAAGTTTACTGAGAACAATAGTTAAGACTGAACATTTAAGTTTTTCCCATAAGTTACTCCTGTAACTGACGGATTTTGACGGAATTCCCATGGGTGTTTATAAACAAAGGGATATAAAGAGCGAGAATAATAGAAACCGTCTTCTAAAATTAAAAATTTCCGTATTGTCGTTATAACACAACTAAACTAATTTTGACACGTCTTTAAATATTAATGTCTTGTCCTTACGTTAGAACCAAGAGACTGATGGGCCAACAGAATCTGCATCAGTCCAATTAAACTAAACTTGGTAAAAGTG
Source organism: Notodonta ziczac (assembly GCA_918843915.1). Taxonomy (NCBI): domain Eukaryota; kingdom Metazoa; phylum Arthropoda; class Insecta; order Lepidoptera; family Notodontidae; genus Notodonta; species Notodonta ziczac. The sequence goes on from OU974053.1 coordinate 2,954,430, forward strand.
ACAAGGTTGTGAATCTACCAAGGTAACAAAAGCTCCTACAATTCTTGTGAAGGTTTCAGAATTATAGTCAACGGATGTACGAGAAAGCTTCTACAATGTCCCAGCTAATGCATATTAATAGTCGCTGGTACTCGGGTGACGCAAGTGGTTACGTCACTCCTCGCCCTTTATGACTCGGGCCGAGTTCGCCATGAGACGCGACAATGAACTTGAAATCACCTTGTGATATAGGAATATTCTGATTGAAGCTTCAGAAAGCTTTGAATAACAAACTTTTTGGTGGCAAGCAATTTTCTGTCTCCATGTCTGTAATTGGAAACATACATGATTAAGCTTCAGAGCGTTTTTTGTTCGTTAGATGATTTTGGCCAGATAGTTCTTATAGTTGCTCTATTTAAACTGGAAATTCCGCCGATTAGACACACACAGTTTTACTTTCAACACCCCGATAGAGTATTATATTAGCTTCTTCCAATCCATTTTTCACATTCACATTACCAATAAACATAAAATCAAACGAGTCCTTCTTCTTTAGTCGCAACCATATCCTAATCCAAAGTCGCTCCATGTCCCACCTTCAGCCACAACCACAACATTAACAAAGAGCGTCTAGGCCTATAACCTAAAATATGTACGTATCACGTACTAGTTTACCACTAACGAGGTTCTGAGCTCGTTAACGAGGGGCGTACTGCACAGAATCGGGACGCCGTCAGCTGTGAAGCCTGAATTCAGAGGGTTGCTGAGCTGTAATAGTCTTAATTGGTCACCCCAGCCTAAAGATGGTTAAATCGTTTTAGCTCCAGCCGGTCCTGTAGCGTTTTTGCTGGTAGCTATTTCAATTGGTGCACCTAGAAACATTTCTAGGAATGTTCAAGCTGGTAGTGAAGCATTTCTATTTTCTGGGGTGGAATTTTGTCACAGAGTGTTTTATTTTGGAATTATCTAAGTTCCACATTTGTCAAATATACTTCAATTATGTACGGTGAGTATAGATCACTCTTCTTATTCCATATTCTTTGCTTCTAGTCTAACATCGTCGACATGTTTGGGGATATAATTATTGATATAGATACTTCATTTTCTATAATTTTTCGTCTTGGTGTCTACTAGGTGCAATAGAAAGGGTATACAATTTTTTTTTAAACTTTTTTGTAAATCTAATACTTTGCTTTGTGGGACAGTTGAGGTACTGAAGGTTTTGTAGGCTTATGAAATCTGTCAACAGCTCTATCCCTATAACACCTTTTGTTTTTCTAGTTTTCTCCAAAGCTGATAGGATTAGAATTAAAAAGTTAAGTTTTGAAAAAGAAGTACCCATACCCCTTTCAGTTTCAGCTACCAGTACAGTACCCCTTTAAGCTAGTTCGGTTATTATCATTGATCTATGTTATCGCTTGGCAAGTTACAGTAGATGCTCTCAACAAATTGTAGTCGATCGATTGACAAGATTTTATCTATTTAAATCCAACATCTTTTAAAGCTTTTAAGCCTCTGGAGGGTAATACATTTTCTAAATCAAGAATATTTATGACCTAATAACAATCGCCTCCAACGTTTAATCAAATCTGAACCGGGGTCGATATCCTCGTTAACTTTATTTGGTAACTGGCATTTGAATTGACTTTGGACGAATAGGGGTAGGGGACGGGAAGTCAATTACAGTGCATCGCACCCAGATCTTTATTGCTCTCTATTTATATCATCTGTAAAGACTTCGCTATAATATTTCGAAAGCATTATTTTCTACTGTTAGAAAAAAATAAGATACAGATAAAATTTGAGAAATTGTGATTATTGTGACGTATGTATTATGACTTAGGCTCGTATTAATCAATCAATCTCAAGTCTGAGAGCGGTCTTGTATTGTAGCGGTATTTGTCTTTGTATACCAATGTGGCTCTTCTTAACCAGTTTCGAAATAAATTTATTCAAATCATCTGCAGTTGTGTCCACCTACGACGACAAATCCCAGGCAAGAAACAAAATCCCAAGACATCATTTAATATTCTTGGAATTTGTAAGTAGTTCATTGTAGCCGTAATAACAATACATCTAACTTAAGTAGTAAAGTTCACAAGCAACCCTAACAAAGCGTACATCGTACTTGTTTTAACTTCAATGTTGATATAAACGCCCAAATTCCAAAAACAATTATTTGAATAACCCAACTTTGATACAGGTTTCAACAAAGTTACTGTATATAAATAACAACAATGCGAAACTCCAGTGGAGCTAGGTGAAATGACCTCTGATGCCAAAAAGTCAAAGTTGTATATCGTATGAACGAGCACATATTAAATTATATACGAGAGTTATAAATTTAAACTTTCCCCGCGGTGTGTACAAGACACTTCACATGACGATGTAGCGCTCCCCGGGAACTTTAAGAGGGCTCTAGAGAATTCCGAGTTATTTTTTGCATGTTCTCATGAACGTAAAACTAAGCACTCTTCAGGAAAACCGGATTTTTTAAGAGTGCTTTATTACTACAAATTCAATGCAAGTTTTCTTCGAAACACATGTATAAATAAAAGTATCAATTTTCATACTTGCATACAGTTATAAATCTTCCTAGTGCCTGCAATTAACAAAAAGGTTTGTACAATGAACATTGATGAACGTAGTATTTAGTGTCCGCATTAGCTGGCACGGCTGTATCGCTTTCTACTGACATTGTTCACTGCTAAGGTTTCATTGACGACCTTCCACACAGTACAGTACTTCCTAATACACATTTACTAGGCAGCCTAGTAAATAGATCGCAACTAAACTTAAAAAATCGCAAATCTCTGTAATTTTATTCGACTCAGCATTTATTTAAGGTTAAGGAGTTAATTTATGGTATTTAAGAAACTGTTTAATGAAAAGCTATAACTTTTTCAATATCAATTAAATAATAATGACCCGGACTCAACCTTGTGGGAAGCCGATAAAATTATAATCGGCAAATTAGTTAATGTGTTACGTTTACAAGTTTCAATTAGTACACAATTAAAATCATGTCTTCAACTAGGAAAATAAGACGGTTGTCTTCAGGAAGTGTTATAGCTTAGACAATGTCAATTTTCATTATCTCCCTAGAGCTTCAACTATTTTATCAGTAGCTTCGTATAGAGGGCGTGGGCGTTTTACTGCGGTGTAAAAGTCAATCTTCGTTATCTATGGCTGGACGGTAGCTAATTTGAAAGGGCCCCAAGGCCCCATCAAGGTGACTATAAATAATATAAATATAAATCAAGATAAAAGGTTGTATACATTTGGTTTGGATTCTGTTATATATACAGGTTGAAACAGAAAGGGTATACTTTTGTAAAAAACTTAACGTTATAATTCTAAAACTATCAGCTTCGGAGGCAACTTGAAAAACAAAAGGAGTTAAAGGTATATAGCTGTTGACAGATTTCATAAGTCTAAAAACCTTTAGTACTGCAACTGTCCCACAAAGCCGATAGTTTTAGATTTACAAATTAAAGTTGCAAAAAAAATAGTAGGTATACCCTTTCTGTTTCACCTAGTATAGTCATCTTAATGACGATGACAATAGACAGATTAAGCGTAAAAACTTACTAAGCGTTTACTATTGAACGATAAATAATTACATTACACTGTTCTTCATAAAATATTACATTATCTTTGAACGCCCACACACCATAGACACCTTTATCGATTTAGCTCTGATTACCTCATATCCAGACAATGGCATCATAAAAAGCTCATTACAGTGTAGCATAAAAATAATATTTGTTATCAAGCGTATTATTATTACTTTGGATTGCTATATTATCGGTTGTAAGCGATACAGCGCTTATCTTGTTGTATTATTCCGCAAAGCTGTAGTATTGTACCTAAACACATTTTTTGGTTACGTAAAGCAGCCATATTTGCGCCTGAGAACCTCAATTTAAGCTTTTAAACAGAATATTTTCTTATATTTCTTAAGTTAATATTTGAGACCTATTTAAAAGTCAACACTTAATATATCATTAACATTTCAATCTATCCGCAAAAGATGAATTATGCTTCATTGGAATGCTATTTGACGTTATGACCTTTCTCTCTTGTCTCCTTCCCTAAGACATTTGATTTGCTACTAAAATAAATTGTAATATTGGCTATGTTTATTTATATGCGGATAATCTTACCTGTAGTGTTCCCAGTCATTTCTATGATGCATTTGCTCTCCCTCGCGATCTCTCGGGAGTTGAAAGGGCGGACCCTGACGGCCACCTTTACCGACGACATGACAGCAGTGGCTGTTGGTACCCGTGCGTTGATACTACAGCATCGGTACGAGGCCGGATTTATAACTGCAAATAAATATATTATGTTAGTATAATAATAATAATAAATCTTAAATATATATATATAAATTTATGTTTGTCTGTGTGTCCTTTATATAATCGTAAACTATGCATTTGATCATGTCATGATCTTCAGCAAAGTGTTGTGCATGAGCCCACAAAGGTTTCTGAGTTGGTACGACCAATCTTTGAGAGCGTAGCAACGCGCGCAGGGTACAGCTAGTAAATAATAAATATCGCATATATATAAGAATAAGGAATAAATTACTTGTCCCATACAGGTTTTGGAGCGCACTTGCTCTGAGTAAGAAATAACTTGAATGAAGGTGAATGTTAAAATTGGAAAACCATTTCAAATGAAAATGTGCCTTAATACAGTCAGTGTTTCATTTTAAATTAATACACTGTACGAGTACTAGTAGCTCTTACGTAGCATAATTGCCACGCGTGTACTATTTATACCAAAACGCTATTAGATTTGAATTACTTATGAACCGAGTTGAACTGAATCGTTGCGTATTTACGTAGACCGTTCAACCTCTATTGCCCTTTTCCAGTCATCGACCCAGCTTGTGCCTGGCCGTTCACAAATTACATCTGCAGAACTTGAGAACAATCGATAAACTTTAAAGTCTTATGTATTAATCGAAGATGTACTGACAAAATAAGCGCACTGGTTATAACATCACATTTCTGTAGAATTTACATGAGCTGATAAACTGCAGAGAAATAGAAAGCTATAAAACACGTAGAAATAAAACAAACAAATGATCAAGACAGAAGGAATCATCCTTATAACAGCGCCAAAGTTGTTCAGAATCTCGCAGAATATAACCAAACGTACCAAATAAAGCCCAAACGAACGAACGAAGCACTTAAATTCCCATAAGCGACAACACAGAGCAAGGCATTTACAAACCGGAGTGTCGCGTCCCAAAATATAAAGACGTCAAAACGAGAAGAAATGTTCCCTCAAAGCGGCTGAAGGAATAAAAGAGGGGGCATAATGAGGCTGTCGCGTGGGAGGGCGGGGCGCTTCGTCGCCAAATGCTAAGCTCCAAGCGATTTCACAGGCAATAACAATTATCCAACACTGTGGAATTACTTAGAGTGTTCCTTGACGTCGTTGAGACATTGCTTTTGATGATACTGGTGATCCAGTGTTGTTCCCTTTATGTGGCGATAAGGTGGATATTAGCTCGTCATTTTGTGAGGTAATCAGAAAGATGTATCAATTGGAGGGTTTCCTATGCGGCAGCTTATTGGTGTTGTTTATTTTGTTCGTTCTTTTGACAACAGAATCATCAAAAGGGAAATATTTTTATTTTTTAAATTTGTATTAGGCATCAATTGTAGTAGCTTAAGCTTTAACTGAGTTTTTTGAAGGCAATTAATAATGTCCAACGCCACTTGCTAACGACACATTTCAATGCTATTTTGTAATTCAGCGTTAAAATAAAATTATCACTTCTTTTTCAGTAATTCATCTCAACAAGATTGCGACCATGCCTCATCATTACAGTTTACTTTTTATCCATTGAACGACTTCAAACTACCGTTTAATTATGTTTCGAATGTCACGGTTTGCGCATGCGCGGTGAACGGTGCGCGTGCGCGCCGCTCAGCTGATTCATTGTTACCCTATTGTGCAGGATTAAGTGGGGTATCGTGTTAGTACAACAATCTTTATTTACATTTAAACGATGTTTATGGTCTTCTTTTGGAATAGTTTTATTTTCAAACAGTTATTCTTCATGTGCACGTTAAAGTATTTTAATTACTTAAAATAATAAAACCAGTGAAAGTTTTGGAATAGAAAACCGGAAGGTATTCTGAATGACTTGTATTGACTTCTTTTTCAATGTTTAGTTAGGTTTAAGCATAATAATTAAGTTATAGTTTCAAAACAACAAAATTATTATAACCTATTTGAATTGTAAGTTAAAAGTTAAACCGGAACAAATTGTTCCTGTAAAAATATAAACAAAGTTACCTACTACTCTTTTCAGTGGCTGTGCTATTATATAATTTACGAAACGCAACACAAAACAAATAATGTAGGGAGCCCGATCAATAAATCACTTGCACTAATTCAATTCACATAAACGTCTCGTCCGACAGAAAGTCTTTACGCACAACAGAGACTCGAGAACTCATGACGTACAACACCAAACTCACAGTTGCTCCTCCAAGAGCCACGAACAAAATGGTGAATGTTTTCCTGAAAACGATCCTCGCGTGCTGCAATCTGCCACGGCTGAACGCCCGCTGAGTACACAGAATGCGTCGCCCACAACACCCGCTGCACTGCCGACACACTTACGTAACATCCACTGCAATCGACATCTTCCAAAAAATACATACGATGATACACGAGATCGAAGGGGCGGCCATGAAAAACGTGTCGCAGAGATGACTCACCGCGCTCACTAGCGCCACCTAGGACCCCTCCCCCCGCCGACCAGATCGCAGATCGGTATCCGGGGAAAGCACATCGGAAGCCTTTAACCTTGGGCACAGCACTGGCCGCCGCGGCCGAGCGGATCCGCTACGGACTTACCCGAATCCCCGTGCGTTTGCGACCGAAGGCGACGATCCGAATCGCGTTTTCACAACGTTTGTTTTTCAAAGAGCTGGTTGCTCGGTCAAGTGGCAGCGTCGGCCGACATGGCGCGTCGCGTGCGGTTCCGCGGTGCGACTGCGGCCTGGCTGCCGAATCGGCGAGGAGGTCGCGGCGGAGCATGCGCGCCGCGCGCCCCCGCGCCTTCGATCTAACTCCTCGCTGCGCGACGCGTCCGACGCGCACCCGACACCGCAAACACGATCCTCAACCTCACTAACCTGACCGCTCCGATCGCCGATGACTGTCCAGCAGTGTTCCAATTGAGGCTAATTACTGTATAAACTACGAGTATGACGTCATCAATTTTACTTCAGAAAGAACTCGTGTCAACAGCGCATTCGCCATAGCAGTCTCCACCTCATTTACACTCTCACATATGAAGCGATTCGGTTGTATACTTAGGGCATGATGAATGGGAATGTAACGCAAGTAAGACGCTCAATAAACATTATATATTGACAAAGTATATTAAGGGTTGGGTGTGCCTAATTGAAAATGCAAACAAGAGGAAGATTCAGAATGGATCCGAAATGGAACCGGCTGCTATATTCCGGGCACGTGCGTTTTGATTCCAGTGCTCTTGATTAACTTGATCGGAGACCCGTTTAGAATTTTGATTTAAGTAATTAAAATCGCAGTTCGGATTAATTTACCAAACCTTTCCCAATAATGAAATCGGTCGTTGCTTCACTCTCTTTCATTAAATAAACAAACAAAACGTCATACTAAACAAAACGTTAAAGAAGTTTCTAATAAGCAAAAACAAAATGAGCTCGCCGTCTCAGAAAATACAGTGTTATTGTCCAAAAATAATCCTCTGAACGTCCTAGACGCCATCAATCATGCTGTAAGCGGATCCTGGGTCAAAGGACTAGACAAACTACGCACCACTTATACGAAGCTTCAGAGAACGGTGACGCAATTGCTTTGTATCGATTTGAACATAGGCCGCCAATATCGGAGACGAGAGCCGACGTTAAACCAGAATCAGTCGATCAGAATTTAGTCTGATGCAACCTAATGAAAATTAACTATAGTGGCAAAAGATAAAATCAGCAGAGCTTATACACACGTTGCAAATATTAATTCTGGAAGGCGCCAAATGATTTTTAGTTGAGTGAAAATATATTGGAGATGAAGACTTACCATGACCAGCAATAAACTAAAATAGAAATTCTTAACGCAAAACCAATGCTTTCATTATTATCTAAATGTCACTTCATCACTTGCTCCAGTATATGAACGTGACTACCGTATAACAGAGTTTAGATTACCAAGTAACCTACATTCAAGAGGTGACAGTAGCATTCTGACGAGAAATAAAACGAAATCGTCATTTTCGTCTAAAGCCTATTTCGCACAATTAATAAACACTAACAACCCATGTATTGGACTTATATTACCGTTTCATATTAGTCAGAATACCTTTCGGGCGTGCATTACAACATAACGTAGCGATAAAAGTTGTTTATGAAGGACCCTGAAGCACCTCACGCTACGGGTCACCTTCTGGGAGACCCTTTTTATATTTTTCATCTTATTGGTTCAACGCAATATTCTTTCTGAAGATTTCATTACGGACCAGGGTTGACTCTTGTGCACTAAAACAATAAACATCTGGGCTCGTCTAGCGTCTAGATTGTACTAGGCAAACCAATCACGCCGACCGATAAATATAAATTCCGATATATTTCCCAGACTTTATGACTTCATTAATGTTTGTTTTACTATAATTCCAACCAAGTAAGACAGTTCTGAAAGACCACAAAAATATTCAGTGTTAAAGAGTTCCTACAAGAAAATCATGCACGTAATATTAAGGCACATAAAAAACCTAGCTCAAAGCTACTATGATGAAATAAAAGTATATATTTTTTAAACCCGTCGTGGAATTCCACGTTCATCTTACCTCCGAATGGTTTGGTGCAGTGCGTGCGCTAGGTAGAGCGTGAAACTATTTTACAAGCACATCATAAAAACCTCTGAAGTATTCTGACCAACTACAGATTTTCAATGTCAACGTAATATAAAAAAATATGATTTCATGTCATCCTAATGGATTAAAGGGCCATGTAATAGCAAGGCTTTCATTAAGGTCGTGGCAGTCAAAGATTATTATCAAAATTTGTATATTACTATATTCGTATTTGAATCTCACAACTCCCGATGACTTATCTATCTCAGAGGTTATCTTAAAGAATATTATTATTATCTTTCCCGTAAATATAAAATTCATAGACTTACTATGATGGTGTTCAAGGCAAATTGAAATGGTGGAGGGTCAGATGAGTCTGAGTTGTTTTTACATTAATGTTGGTATCAGACTTTATCAGTACTTTGCGATTTTAAACCAATAATATGCTTTGTTCTAAAGTTATTTAACTAGGTGGCTGCTTGAACTTCTGGATTATCTGGAATTCGGAGAGTAAAAAAGCTGGTTTATGTAGAGTTTTCCATTTCGTTTAATTAAAGTCGAGATAAATCTCTCAGTGCAATAAGTTCAATAGCTTATTTATAAAGAATATTTTATATATATTAATAAAGATTATTTTAGAAAGTTTAGAAGGTTTTTAATTTGATTAAGGGAACGTGGGATAACAGCAAAGTATGGATATTTGTAATCGATATTATGTTAACTGACTCTTTAAGACCACGGTTTAATCAACCGTCTTGAAGGATTACCAAGGTATTTAACTAAAGGCCTCAAAACAAAGATGTCTAATGCTATCTAGCCAACTTCGAAAATGGAATAGGTTCTCCATATGACCGATATATTCATTTTAATTATCTGTATACTAGATAGCTTAAAAACATAGACACCTAGTTCTTCTATTTACAAATATAAATTCCGAAAATGTGTTTATTTGTAAGTTTGACTGATGATCACGCAAAAATAGCTGAGCGGATTTCAATGCAATTTAATGCCACTATTTGACGTCTATGTAGTCCTTTCTTTATCTTACTTTCACATCCAGACTTCTACAATGATAACAACCCATACAGATAATTTAATAAATCGTGATTACATTGGGTTCTGTCTAACCTTCGATCTGTCTAATAAAACTATAGTGGAATGCCGCCGTAGCACGCTAACACCGCCTGCTTGTTTGTACACACGAATCTTCTTTACGATATCCGGACCCTTTTGTACGTTGAACTTCAGACATTGGCAAAGGGATAAAACTTTTACAGGTGTCTAGTATGTATGAATAACATTCCTTTATTCAGTTTTTCATGTACAGAAAGCACCGTGAAGAAACTTCAGTTATGTTACGATATCATTACTATAATAATAAAATATCCCCCATAAACCAATTCTGTATGTATATAATGGACGCGCAGAATATTTTTTGCCGTTTCAGCGTTAAACAAATGGCATACAATTATGTGATCTATGTTAACTGTGACAGTTCTTACTATTAAATCCTACTAATATTATAAATGCGAAAGTTTGTGAGTGTGGATGTATGTATGTATGTATGTATGTATGTATGTTTGTTACTCCTTCACGCAAAAACTACTGAACGGATTTGGATGAAACTTGGAACACAGATAGTTTATAACCTGGATTAACATATAGGATACTTTTTATCCCGAATACGTTTTATCCTGTATGTTCCCGTGGGACAATTATTGATCATACTGAACGGATTTGGATGAAATTTGGAAACCAGATAGTTCAAAACCTGTATTAAAACATGGAATACTTTTTATCCCGAATACTTATTATCCCGTATGCTCCCGTGGGACAATTATCGATCCTACTGAACGGATTTGGATGAATTTGGAATACAGATAGTTCAAAACCTGCATTAAAACATGGGATACTTTATATCCCGATAGTATGTTCCCGTGGGACAATTATCGATCCTACTGAACAGATTTGGATGAAATTTGGAACACAGATAGTTCAAAACCTGCATTAAAACATGGGATACTTTTTATCCCGATAGTATGTTCCCGTGGGACAATTATCGATCCTACTGAACGGATTTGGATGAAATTTGGAAACCAGATAGTTCAAAACCTGTATCAAAACATAGGACACTTTTTATCCCGAATACTTTTTATCCCGTATGCTCCAGTGGGACAATTATCGATCCTACTGAACGGATTTGGATGAAATTTGGAACACAGATAGTTCAAAACCTGCATTAAAACATGGGATACTTTTTATCCCGATAGTATGTTCCCGTGGGACAATTATCGATCCTACTGAACAGATTTGGATGAAATTTGGAACACAGATAGTTCAAAACCTGCATTAAAACATGGGATACTTTTTATCCCGATAGTATGTTCCCGTGGGACAATTATCGATCCTACTGAACAGATTTGGATGAAATTTGGAACACAGATAGTTCAAAACCTGCATTAAAACATGGGATACTTTTTATCCCGATAGTATGTTCCCGTGGGACAATTATCGATCATACTGAACGGATTTGGATGAAATTTGGAAACCAGATAGTTCAAAACCTGTATTAAAACATGGAATACTTTTTATCCCGAATACTTTTTGTCCCGTATGCTCCAGTGGGACAATTATCGATCCTACTGAACGGATTTGGATGAAATTTGGAACACAGATGGTTCAAAACCTGCATTAAAACATGGGATACTTTTTATCCCGATAGTATGTTCCCGTGGGACAATTATCGATCCTACTGAACAGATTTGGATGAAATTTGGAACACAGATAGTTCAAAACCTGCATTAAAACATGGGATACTTTTTATCCCGATAGTATGTTCCCGTGGGACAATTATCGATCCTACTGAACAGATTTGGATGAAATTTGGAACACAGATAGTTCAAAACCTGCATTAAAACATGGGATACTTTTTATCCCGATAGTATGTTCCCGTGGGACAATTATCGATCCTACTGAACAGATTTGGATGAAATTTGGAACACAGATAGTTCAAAACCTGCATTAAAACATGGGATACTTTTTATCCCGATAGTATGTTCCCGTGGGACAATTATCGATCCTACTGAACGGATTTGGATGAAATTTGGAAACCAGATAGTTCAAAACCTGTATCAAAACATAGGACACTTTTTATCCCGAATACTTTTTATCCCGTATGCTCCAGTGGGACAATTATCGATCCTACTGAACGGATTTGGATGAAATTTGGAACACAGATAGTTCAAAACCTGCATTAAAACATGGGATACTTTTTATCCCGATAGTATGTTCCCGTGGGACAATTATCGATCCTACTGAACCGATTTGGATGAAATTTGGAACACAGATAGTTCAAAACCTGCATTAAAACATGGGATACTTTTTATCCCGATAGTATGTTCCCGTGGGACAATTATCGATCCTACTGAACAGATTTGGATGAAATTTGGAACACAGATAGTTCAAAACCTGCATTAAAACATGGGATACTTTTTATCCCGATAGTATGTTCCCGTGGGACAATTATCGATCATACTGAACGGATTTGGATGAAATTTGGAAACCAGATAGTTCAAAACCTGTATTAAAACATGGAATACTTTTTATCCCGAATACTTTTTGTCCCGTATGCTCCAGTGGGACAATTATCGATCCTACTGAACGGATTTGGATGAAATTTGGAACACAGATGGTTCAAAACCTGCATTAAAACATGGGATACTTTTTATCCCGATAGTATGTTCCCGTGGGACAATTATCGATCCTACTGAACAGATTTGGATGAAATTTGGAACACAGATAGTTCAAAACCTGCATTAAAACATGGGATACTTTTTATCCCGATAGTATGTTCCCGTGGGACAATTATCGATCCTACTGAACAGATTTGGATGAAATTTGGAACACAGATAGTTCAAAACCTGCATTAAAACATGGGATACTTTTTATCCCGATAGTATGTTCCCGTGGGACAATTATCGATCCTACTGAACAGATTTGGATGAAATTTGGAACACAGATAGTTCAAAACCTGCATTAAAACATGGAATACTTTTTATCCCGATAGTATGCTCCCGTGGGACAATTATCGATCCTACTGAACGGATTTGGATGAATTTGGAATACAGATAGTTTAAAACCTGGATTAAAACATGGGATACTTTATATCCCGATAGTATGTTCCCGTGGGACAATTATCGATACTACTGAACGGATTTGGATGAAATTTGGAACACAGATAGTTCAAAACCTGCATTAAAACATGGGATACTTTTTATCCCGATAGTATGTTCCCGTGGGACAATTATCGATCCTACTGAACAGATTTGGATGAAATTTGGAACACAGATAGTTCAAAACCTGCATTAAAACATGGGATACTTTTTATCCCGATAGTATGTTCCCGTGGGACAATTATCGATCCTACTGAACAGATTTGGATGAAATTTGGAACACAGATAGTTCAAAACCTGCATTAAAACATGGGATACTTTTTATCCCGATAGTATGTTCCCGTGGGACAATTATCGATCATACTGAACGGATTTGGATGAAATTTGGAAACCAGATAGTTCAAAACCTGTATTAAAACATGGAATACTTTTTATCCCGAATACTTTTTGTCCCGTATGCTCCAGTGGGACAATTATCGATCCTACTGAACGGATTTGGATGAAATTTGGAACACAGATAGTTCAAAACCTGCATTAAAACATGGGATACTTTTTATCCCGATAGTATGTTCCCGTGGGACAATTATCGATCCTACTGAACAGATTTGGATGAAATTTGGAACACAGATAGTTCAAAACCTGCATTAAAACATGGGATACTTTTTATCCCGATAGTATGTTCCCGTGGGACAATTATCGATCCTACTGAACAGATTTGGATGAAATTTGGAACACAGATAGTTCAAAACCTGCATTAAAACATGGGATACTTTTTATCCCGATAGTATGTTCCCGTGGGACAATTATCGATCCTACTGAACAGATTTGGATGAAATTTGGAACACAGATAGTTCAAAACCTGCATTAAAACATGGAATACTTTTTATCCCGATAGTATGCTCCCGTGGGACAATTATCGATCCTACTGAACGGATTTGGATGAATTTGGAATACAGATAGTTCAAAACCTGGATTAAAACATGGGATACTTTATATCCCGATAGTATGTTCCCGTGGGACAATTATCGATACTACTGAACGGATTTGGATGAAATTTGGAACACAGATAGTTCAAAACCTGCATTAAAACATGGGATACTTTTTATCCCGATAGTATGTTCCCGTGGGACAATTATCGATCCTACTGAACAGATTTGGATGAAATTTGGAACACAGATAGTTCAAAACCTGCATTAAAACATGGGATACTTTTTATCCCGATAGTATGTTCCCGTGGGACAATTATCGATCCTACTGAACAGATTTGGATGAAATTTGGAACACAGATAGTTCAAAACCTGCATTAAAACATGGGATACTTTTTATCCCGATAGTATGTTCCCGTGGGACAATTATCGATCATACTGAACGGATTTGGATGAAATTTGGAAACCAGATAGTTCAAAACCTGTATTAAAACATGGAATACTTTTTATCCCGAATACTTTTTGTCCCGTATGCTCCAGTGGGACAATTATCGATCCTACTGAACGGATTTGGATGAAATTTGGAACACAGATAGTTCAAAACCTGCATTAAAACATGGGATACTTTTTATCCCGATAGTATGTTCCCGTGGGACAATTATCGATCCTACTGAACAGATTTGGATGAAATTTGGAACACAGATAGTTCAAAACCTGCATTAAAACATGGGATACTTTTTATCCCGATAGTATGTTCCCGTGGGACAATTATCGATCCTACTGAACAGATTTGGATGAAATTTGGAACACAGATAGTTCAAAACCTGCATTAAAACATGGAATACTTTTTATCCCGATAGTATGTTCCCGTGGGACAATTATCGATCATACTGAACGGATTTGGATGAAATTTGGAAACCAGATAGTTCAAAACCTGTATTAAAACATGGAATACTTTTTATCCCGAATACTTATTATCCCGTATGCTCCCGTGGGACAATTATCGATCCTACTGAACGGATTTGGATGAATTTGGAATACAGATAGTTCAAAACCTGGATTAAAACATGGGATACTTTATATCCCGATAGTATGTTCCCGTGGGACAATTATCGATCCTACTGAACGGATTTGGATGAAATTTGGAAACCAGATAGTTCAAAACCTGCATTAAAACATGGGATACTTTTTATGCCGATAGTATGTTCCCGTGGGACAATTATCGATCATACTGAACAGATTTGGATGAAATTTGGAAACCAGAGTGTTCAAAACCTGTATTAAAACATGGGATACTTTTTATCCCGAATACTTTTTATCCCGTATGCTCCCGTGGGACAATTATCGATCCTACTGAACGGATTTGGATGAAATTTGGAACACAGATAGTTCAAAACCTGGATTAAAAACATGGGATATTTTATATGCCGATAGTATGTTCCCGTAGGGCAATTATCGAAAACCACGAGGGCGATGCTGTGAGATTTTCGTGTTTTTTTTATGTGCAAGCCATTATAGCCAAAATAGTGAACCTTAAATACAATAAAAATTTATAATTTATTTTGAACTAGCTGGTGGCCGAGTCTTATTACCTATTATACTAATACGACTTACTATTAGGATGTTCATTTGGTAGTAACAAATTAATCCTTAAATCAAAATAAGTAAATACTTTTATCACTTCTGTTATTTAAAGTACTGGCCGGACCGATTTTGGCGGGACTTTCACTGGCAGATAGCTTATGTTAGAAGAAGTAACGTGAGCTACTTTTATTAAAAAAATACTTTCCGTAAACTCTGCGAACTAGACAAATATTTTTTGTTAATTAAAATTTTTGTTAAGTTAAACTCAACGCGGACGAAGTCGCGGGCACAGCTAGTACATACATACTTCCGAGGAAACACTTGTTTAAAAAAATGCCTGTAATTTAGTCTGAAAATGGTTTTACTAGGGAACTTTACGAGCAACAAATATCCTACTAATATTATAAATGTGAAAGTTTGTGAGTGTGGATGTATGTTTGTTACTCCTTCACGCAAAAACTTCTGAACGGATTTGGATGAAATTTGGAAAACAGATAGTTTATAACCGGGATTAACATATAGGATACTTTTTATCCCGATAATCCCGAAACTTTGGTTAAGTATACTATGCGGACGAAATCGCGGGCACAGGCTAGTCTAAGATAAATATACTGCACGATGGGATTCCTAATGTTTGATTGCATTTCACCCCTCCCGCAAAAGGGTCGGGTACCAAATATTGATATGAAATTGCAATCCAGACTGCCGGGACGCCCTTTTCCCGTCCCAATGGGATTAAAAACCATGAAACACTAGTATTAGTATATAGACTACCGATTTAAAAGAAATTTATATTTAACCCCATTTCTTAAATTGCAAAGTGCTATCAAGATACTCAAACTGTTTACGGAGATCTTATCGGGAATGAATAGCTTGTAAATGTTTATGTAGTATTCATGAATACTAAGTCTGATCGAAAATAAATCTTATTAAAACAGTATTTTGTTTTTAGTTTTACCATTGTTATTTATTTATATTGACAATTATAATTAGTAATTCAATTATATTTACAGTATTAAACCTACTTATAAACTAAAGTAATTACTTATTTCAATTTTTAGCATTGTATATAATGAAACGATGCGTTATATCTCAAAATAATAAATTAGGACAATAAAGGCACTAACAAATTACCTTTTGTCGCTGTCCCGCTTTCGCATGTTGTAGCTCCATTACAAAAACGAAGCAATTAAGACCGAGCATCTGCTGTAATTAACGTGTATATTCTTCTTAGTCTGCGAGCCACTAGCCGTAACAGCTACAATAATTAAACAGTAAATACACCTGGAGCGTACTAGTCTAGTATATAGTTACGTGCACAGTAAATCGAATAGAACACAGGGACCACTACATTAGAACTTTGTCTGTGGGAATGGATGGTGTTTACCAGAAAATCGAGCTCGTATCTGAAACTTTACCTCTTGTTCAATGTCGGTAAATTCAAAGTTGTACCCGTGACATTTCCAAAAGTTTTCTTCTAAAGTATAAGGAGTCATTAATGTTTTTTTTAAAGATTACCATCAAAGTGAGCTCCGCGTTTTTAACATATTCAGTGACCTGCAAGTCACCTACTTCAAGAATATATTTAAGAGGTCAATACCTTTTCCTATGACATTTCTGCGAGATTGACAAAGATAAATTGCCGCTCGACCTTACATGAGACCTTTAGGGAAAACAAATTCGAGAATCTGAAGAGACGTGAACTTATACTTGGTATCTCAATATACGAAATAATACTTGGGGTTTCAGTTCAATATCGAGTATAAAAATAAACATTACGAATTTAAAAATTCAAAAAAACAATTCTAGAAAAGAATCCCGTCCATTATAAAACACTTATTTCGTTGCGTATGCAAAATTGTTACCTAAATATACGGTTTCTCTTGAATATTGGCTGCTACTCCTTTATGCAGTTTATACTCTTTATAAGGTCATTGTAATACGAAATTTGTACGAAGGCCAATATTCCAAGGCCTCAAATTCACAAAAAGACATAGTTTCGTATAGTCTGTCTTTAGGTATCAATATATTATCAGCAACCATGTACGCAAATGATTATTTAATACTCTTGAATCACCCTGTTTACCTTAATTAGATACAGAGCTGTTGGCTTAATTAAGTTTCAATTTTGTTGTTCCGTCATCTTTAGTTGAAATGTTTATTGAGCTACGCGATTTCATTAATGCTAACCCTTATAAACATAGGGCTGTAGCCGCATCACAGAAACGTATTTTTTTTTATAAAATACTGTCGCATCGGTTTCACTTTACAGATACGGCTCCGACCTCACTGCTACAGGCGTTAAAGTCTCAAAAGGCTATTCAGGATCTTAATTAATTCGTGCTCAGTTTCGTCGTAGTTGGAGTACATATAAATAATACGAGTAAATATCGCCGGACTGACACACCAACTGTATGGTCCCAAACTAAGCAACGCTTGTACTATGGGTACCGTACAATGGACTGGGGGCGATCCCAGTGACACCCAGACTAGGGCAAATTCCGAAATTTACCCTAGCGGGAATCGAACCCGCAATCACCATATGAGCCGAGCGGCCTACGCTCGAACCACTGCGCCAAGCGGTCGTCACGTATAAATACATAAACGTATATAGTTGTTTATTAAGGCCATAACTTTACCTGAATATGACGTCAAGTTCACAGAGAAAATCATGCGCAAAATTAAATTTCTGGGCCCCGAGGCAAAGGCTGAGGTCTTTAAACTTGGGAGATTGAAGGTGCACAAGTTAACATATTGTCAGGCTTCTTTGAAAACAGTAAACTTTTCATATACTATTCCAGTCACCCACCTGATGTTACGCAGTTACCGTAAGATGCTAGCAATACAACATGTGTTGCTCGCACGTAGCCGACCGGAAGTAGAGTGGGACAGAGGGAGAGATAGAGAGGGTTGTTCGCAACTATAATAGCTACTTTACATCTATCTTCTGTGAAAGAGTACTATAATAGCCACTTTACATCCATCTTCTGTGAAAGAGTACTATAATAGCCACTTTACATCCATCTTCTGTGAAAGAGTACTATAATAGCCACTTTACATCCATCTTCTGTGAAAGAGTACTATAATAGCCACTTTACATCCATCTTCTGTGAAAGAGTACTATAATAGCCACTTTACATCCATCTTCTGTGAAAGAGTACTATAATAGCCACTTTACATCCATCTTCTGTGAAAGAGTACTATAATAGCCACTTTACATCCATCTTCTGTGAAAGAGTACTATAATAGCTACTTTACATCCATCTTCTGTGAAAGAGTACTATCCCGGCTGAGCCAACCCGTATAAGAGCTGTAGTCCAATGGCTACAACTGGGCTCTACCACGACAAGGTCATCCATCCTACTTATATCCTACTCGTACTAATATTATAAATGCGAAAGTTTGTGAGTGTGAACGGATGTTTGTTACTCTTTCACACAAAAACTACTGAACGGATTTGGATGGAATTTGGAACACAGATATATATAGTATAGTTTATAACCTGGATTGACACATAGAATACTTTACTTAAGTCTACGAAGACGAAGTCGCGGGCAAAAACTAGTACATAATAAAACTTTGCGTAATGAGAAACATACACTTCTCAATTCTTATAATTTCTCCAGACATTAGTAACTGTATCTAATAGCATAATTTATTGTCAGTGTTTGAGACTACTTTGCAGACGTCTCGAGCCCTCATGAATATTTTAATATTTAACACTGGTGATGGTATTGTCAAAGGGTGGCGGGACGGCTTGTTTGCACACACACTACACATCAAAGAAACGCCGGATTACGTCAGCCGCTGGAAGCTGTTCGATCATGTTAATACGACAGGATTTTATGCACATATCGGCAGTTTTATAATCCCCCCTAAGTAAGATCTTGCGTGACTGGTGATACGTAGAGGTGATAAGCATTGGCGGGCGCAACTTTAAAATAGTCTTTTTATTTATTGTAATTTAAATAGGTACCTATTTCTGAGATAGTTATTATCTTCTCTAGCCTGTAAGTAATGACACATTTATGGAAACTTGTCTCTACAATTCTCATAATCCCTTCACAACAGGAAGTTACCTTTGGTTGAGTAAAAACATTTACATAACCCCTGCTTCGCACTGACGAAACTTATACGTCGATGAGTAATGGTGTCTCTATTTTATGTTAGCAAAAAAAATAGAGATAAAACATATTTTTTGTGATCGTTTCGTCCACTGCAGACGTAGAGTTAATATTACATAGCAGCAACGTAGATCAAGTATTTGAAGAAACGACACACAACGTTGTACTTCCTATAAAATACCTGGCTGTTATTGCATACGCTGAACGTAAACAAAACAAATCACTGAACTCTTTTGCCCTTAATAATATAACAATATGAATGTTACGTGAATTTTTATAAGTAGCGCGATGTTTATCTATATAACCAATTCAAAGATTTGTTGCACGTTAACGGGGAATGTGCTAAATCAAATTTAGGTGGATTACGACGTAAGTTATTTAAAGAAATAACGTAAATATATTAATAAAACAAGTGAAAAGTTTGTTTTAGTCGATTCCACCTTAGACTTTTGTAGAACTTTTAGGGTGACGGTCCACTGGCCTAAGCTAAGAAGCGGGCCCGACCGCTTCGACCAATTGTATCGCTTCATTTCCTCAGCTTCAGCGGCCTCACCTCAAATTGACAAGATTGCACAGCCAAGTGGATTGTCTTTGACTTTTCCATTTTATGTTGTGCAACTTACGCATGATTCTATTATTATAGCGTTAAATTATACTTTTCTATTTTAATATTTCAATTGATGTGCCGAATTAACAACTTAATAATTTCTTATTAAATTAATTGGAAAATTACTTTACCCAAAAATACTAGCAATGTAAGGTTATAACATGACTAGTAGCCCCGTTAGCTCCTCCAGCTGAGCTAAAGATTTTACTACAAGCGGCTCATAGCAATAACTTAAGGCCAGGATAGGGTTCGAATTTGAAACCTGTCGGTTACAATGGCAGCCTCTCACCATTCGGCTGTTTATTTCATTGACTTTGTGTATTCAACACAATGATAGCGCTACGATTACTGCCGATATTAGTTTTATTATCCTCAGCCATAAGCGAACATCAACCTAATTCCAAATTAGTGCCTAATTAGAAAGACAAACTCGTAATCCAGTTCAACGTCCCGTCCGATCGGCTTCGAACAACTTCGTACGACATCGCAAAGGGAATGTCCGCCATTAAACTAGGCAAAGAGATAAGCGGAACAGATTACCGTAGTTCCTTGAACCGTGCGGAAATGACGAGGGAAAATATTAAAGTCGCGATAACGCCGCCCTAAATTTCATTTTTCGTTTCGGTTTTGTTATGTAGATGTAGAGTGTATTTTTTTACCTGAAAAGGTAACCTCAAGCGTCAATAAGAACTGTTTAGCAGCGGTTTGTATCAAAAGGTTACATTTAATTTTCATTTGATTTCTAGAATGTTAGGAGAAGATAACTTAGCACAATGTAAAGAGGTTCTGTGAAGATACGCTGTCGCCAAAAGCATTTGGTTATACGTATAGTGAACTCTCATTAGTGCTAATTCTGTTGTCAGGTAAACTAAACAAATAATTTTCCGCCCTGCTCATAAGTTACGACCGTGACAAGGACGACAATACAGCTTAGTCAAATTTAGTTTATGTAGCAACAGAATCGCCACCATTGAGTATTTAAAAATAATTCCCTTCCGAAGCAGATGCAGTAACCTCTTTGTCTAGTGTCTAGCCTCAGTGCGTTGCACCTCTGCAGGGCATTGTCCACATGTGGCGTACAAATTTTACGATCCTCTTACCCGCATGGAGAGAAAGTTTATTGTGTGTCTGAACCCTTTAATGTGCCATGAAGGACACCGCCCTCTATCTACATCAAGATGACGTTTCAAGCAGCATAGAATTTACACCTTTTTAAAAATATTGAAATACTGGAAATTTCAAGTGTCATCACCGTATTTTTTATCACCGTACTAAATTTTAATTACAATAGTTCTGTTGCCTACAAATTATGATAAAAAAAATTGACAGAACTAAGAATATTGCATTGTTGCTCATATTTTAAGATCAATAGAAGGACCGCAATAGGATAGATGCATTAGAATTAGATTATAATACGTTTATTTAGTCATGTTAATGTATTAAATCAACAGAATTAGCACCAATTGGTACGCCCACACATACCGAGCGGACGCGCGTGGGAAATGCTTTGTCTCGCCCTGAATGACGTTATATCTACGTGGTCGAATGACAGACTACATGCTCGGATATCTCGGATATACCCTCTCTGTCCTTGTCTGGCGATGTAAGGACGGAGCCAATGGCGAAATAAGAACAAAGCTGGTCTATATTTCTTTTCGTGCACATAGTGCTTTATTCTCTTTGGAACCGTGCCCGAATTCTGGAAACTTGAATTTAGTGACCGCTTATAAAAAAAAGATAAATTTAATTTTGTATTTTAATATTCCTCACATTCTATAGTTTATTCCAGCACAATTACTTAACATTGCCTTCCAGAAGCTAGGAAACATTAGCGCCCATAAAGTGATGCTATAAACAAAGCATTTTCAGGTTATAAAGGAGGGCTAAGTGCTGAAGTGTAATTTGTATTAGGTAGTGAATTCCAAGAGCTGCCTACAGCGACGGCTAGACAGGCGAGTGTGCCGCGTCATGTAGACTGGTGACGCCACAAGGTCGGAGCTGTTGGTTTAGTAGACGAAGCGAATGGATTGATAGATGAATTCAAGCGTGCTCTGCGTGGAACACAAAGACAATGCTTTACATAACATTGGGAAATGAGATAATTAAACTATTATAAGGTGAAGGCGCCTGTCTAGCCCGCGAAATTCAAAATTTTCGAGTATTTTTATAGTTTATCCACAATCTGAAAACATTTCAGACAACATTTTGTGATATGCGACAAACACAGTATGCAGTGCGTTTATTAATACATTTATTTTACTCTAAATATTATCACGGTGGATAGAATAAATCACTAAATATACAAAAATTGCCAGATTATCTGGATAGCTGTCGTTCTTGAAATGTTTTAAAGTAAGTTGGATATATTAATAAATGCACTGCACACGATCTTTGTCGCGAATTACAAAATGTGCCTTTTATTATTGTCAGATTTTGAAAAAAATCTTAAAAACCATAAAAAATTTGAACTTCGCGGGCTAGATGGGCTCTTTAGCCATAAGGTGGTAGAGCCAGGCTCACGATAACTGACTACAGCTCATATACCGGCTGGCATGAGCGGGGTAGCACCACCCTCTCACAGTAAATATTTTAGCTGCGTGTCTATGATAAGTGAGAGAGCCGAAAGCTTAAGCCCCCTCCCTTCCGCTCCCTCGTTCTCACTCCTCTCAGGTCGCTAATTGGCAAGCAATGCCGTTGATCTTGCAATCAACTATAGGCTACGGTAACTGCTTTAACATCAGGCAGTTTGGAAACGTTTTTACTGAATATGTTGAATAATAAAATAAATATTAACTATAACCAAAGTGACGAATGGGAGGCTGTAATTATTTTAATAGTTTTCAATAAGTAAATAGCTTAATAAACATTTGACACGAATGAAGTCGCATGCAAACTCTAGGTTAGTGATAATAGAGACTCTATCAGCCAGCTAACAGCCTGTTCGCAGGTTGTCGACTCGAACGGGTAACTACGTTCAACGAGGCCGCCGACCCAAATTCACTGATACAATTTGTCTAATGAACTTTTGTAAATTTAATGTTTGTTATTTCTTCTTAACACGTCAAGTCATTGTTCATTTTGAATGGAGTCACTCCTCCCTCAAACTACCCACTCTAGCCTTTATTTTGCATAAAACAAGGGTAATAATTTAATTAGCGTATAAAAACATTACATTATATTTTAAGTACAGACAAGTCTTATATAACAATTAACAAATTTGTTATTTATTTGCTGTTTAATCTCCATATTTGTAAGTCTAAAGATTTACGAAGCAATTACGGAGCTTTTAAAATATCTCTCCTATATTACCTCAGAGAACTTTTACGTCACATGAATTTTGTAAAATCCATAATGAAAGGTGAAAATGTAATAACTCTAAAAATCAAATATAAATTACGGTGCAGTAGTTACGCAATCGGAGTAAGTATCTTGGATGAACGTTGAGTTGTATGCAGGCCAAAGGTCAAAGCATTGCCAGAACACAATCGATACTATTAATTCAGAGACGGAAGGGATGCACTGATTTCCGTGTAACATAAAAAACAGCTTATGCATCATACTATTCACATAATATAGTTCAATTTCAAACAGTCAGTAATTTATTAGAAAAAAATAAACAGACGTAAAGCACAATATGCAATCAGCGTGCTACGCCTTCAAAAAGACATCTACGAACGCGCGTAGCAAATCTACATATTTCGTAGCGACTGCTACGAAGCAAAGCTACGCACAATTTGGCGCGACGAGTGCGTGCGTCATCGACATGTGAAAATATAGTCGAAGAGCGATCAACTAGGTTTTTAACCCCCGACGAAAAAAGAGGGGTGTTATAAGTTTAACATGTGTATCTGTGTGTCTGTGTATCTGAGTATCTGTGTGTCTGTCTGTGGCAACGTAGCGCCCAAGCTGATGAACCGATTTCAATTGTGTTTCTTTTGTTAGATAGGTATTCTGATCGAGAGTGTTCTTAGCAATGTTTCATGAAAATCGGTTCAGCCGTTTGAAGATCATGAGCTCTTTTGTAGGTTAAAAAGCCACATTCACGGCCAAAACCAACTTCCACGGCTCGAATCCAATCGAAATTTGAGATTATAGGATTTAGATTTATTATATTTTTAAATGATCGTAATAGAGCAAACTGGCTTTTTACAATATTATAAATGTGAAAAGTTTCCCGGGTTCTGGAAAAAATTGATATGTTATCAATTTTTATATCAGATTTGTGTATGAACAAAGACGTTCCATAAGTCACGTGTCAAATGATGGATACGCGC
The DNA here is from genome assembly GCA_918843915.1 of Notodonta ziczac. Lineage (NCBI taxonomy): Eukaryota > Metazoa > Arthropoda > Insecta > Lepidoptera > Notodontidae > Notodonta > Notodonta ziczac. The sequence goes on from OU974053.1 coordinate 2,978,959, forward strand.
ATGCGTTAAATTTTGTTTGTTTTGTTAATGGTCACGGAATATTACGTTATAATAATTCTAGAGGGCGCTGCTCCGCTATTGAGAAAAAATATAAAAAAACTAAAATAATTTTAGCGATATTGAAAATTCTTTCCCTGGGCTGCTCCCGTCCCCCTCAACCAGAGTTATTACATGAAATTGAATCATAATTGATAATATTTTACTGTAAATTAAACCTCCGTGGCATCAGTATTTAGATTCGTTGTCTATTCTAGTGTCAATTATTATAATGTCATAACAAAATAATGTCTCATACTTTTACACAGATTTTCTGTTGATTATTGTATACATTTGATGAAAAGGTCGTCGCATGGGGGGTTTTTAAATTTTAACTTTAAGAGTTATAAAATATAAATATATTTGTGCTGAGAAGTTCTTTTATTTGCAAGAATCTGAAGCTTTCTAGTTTTGCGTACCTATTATTATATTATCATCTAATAATTTTATTTCTAGATCGAATTAACAGTAAATACGACCAGTTTGATAGGAACAGTTTGACGACCGCTTGGCGCAATGATTCGAGCTTACGCCGCTCAGCTCACTGCACATGGTGGTTGCGGGTTCGCTTCCCGCTGGGGCAAATTTCGGAAATAGCCTTGTCTTAATTAACCCAGGCCTGGGCGTCACTGGGATTGCCCCCAGTCCATTGTACAGTAGCCATAGTACAAGCATTGCTTGGTTTGAGACCATACAGTGGGTGTGACAGTCTGGCGTTATTATTATTATATACTTTTTTACTTACTTATAGATAATAAAATTATTTCCACTGTCTCATAAAGGTTTAAATAATCACTATTTTATTTCATAAGAATTAATTTAACATTTCACCATCTATTCCTAGACAACATTGTTAAGCGATGAAATGAAACTCGAAAGTCAATAATGTGGCTGAAACGTGGGCGTTCTTCAGCCGGGAACTAAACGCCTACGCCGCGTTGGTATAGATTTATCTCGGTACTGCAGACAGCATAGGACGATTATAAGATGTTATTTTCCATTTTCCAACGTTAGCAAAAGATATGACAAGTAAATAAATATCGCCAGACAAACACACCAGCTGTATGGTCCCAAACTTAGCAACACCTGTACTATGGGTACCGTACAACTGGGGCAATCCCAGTGACAGCCAGACAATTACGAATTACGAAAAGGCAATTTCCGAAATTTACCCTAATGGGAATCGAACCCACAACTACCCGGTACAGTGAGCCGAGTGGCCTACGCTCGAACCGCTGCGCCAAGCGGTCATCAAAAGTATGGGTTATATCCGCGTAATTTCAAAATCAGTGTTCATGACACACAACCACTAAGCTAGAGTTGTTTGCTATTATGTCCCGTTAACTAGTTTTTCCTATTACCCAGTTCGCGTGAATATATTCTGTTGATCACTATTGACACACAAAAATCTATACAGTACGCCTACATAGAGTTCATAGTTATCCTAGCCAGAACCACAATCATACCACTTTGCTCGACGTATTAGTGACCTTTGCCATTTCACAGATTTGTAACAAGCCAACATCTCTGGGACAAAGCAAAGCGCCGAGAGACTCCCAGCGCTGATTTATACAAAGCGACTCGTTAATAATTTATAAAGTGCCGGCGTAAAAGGACAGCTTTGACCGTGGCGACCTCTGGTTGGAGTGGAAAATTCCAGGAATTTTGTGAATGCCAGCCTCTAGCGTTCGGCTATAGCGACTGCTTTTGGACTCAAAGCTGTTTAATTAGGGTAGCTAATAAGATCAGCTCTATATATGAATATGATGGCAAAATGTATAGCGAACATGCAAAGTATTGAGTCCACATGAACTTACCATATTTTAACTTATCGTAAGACGGCAGACTCTTACTTCGTTTGTAACCCACTGACGAGTTCAGATGATAGCGTTGTTATTCTATTATAAATTAATATGATGATAATGAAAGCATACGCAACTATATTCATATACTGCATAATGATGCACCATACAAAGAATGACAGATAGCTGAAGTCTCAAACATTTAGTACGAGCGTATGCTGAAACGCGGATACAGTTCACGCAGCGCAGGGCAGAACAGATTTTTAACATATGAACGAGCTGCGTATGCTGCGTTGTAGTGGCTGCACACTCGGCGTGACGCGTGCCTGTGTAGGCACGTTCTAATGAAGTGACACAGACATTTATCTGGTTGGGAAAATCCAGTTATATCTGTGCCACTTAACTGCGTTGCAGCATACGCCCGTGACCTACGTCTGCGTCAACATGTCTACGTCACAGGCTGACCTGGCAATTCAGTACTATCGTGCTGCGTCGCCTATCTGTGAGCATATGCTTACTCTTAGTCATGCGATGAGAATTCTAAGCTCTTCGCAGCGTGTTTTTTCAACACACGCACATTAAACCGACAATTACACAGAAGCCTCACATGACAATTTATCTTGCTGTGGCTTAAGAGTATTTATTTTCCACGGTGCGGCCGAAAATGTCCAGTGTTTAATTTAGAAAGATCCCGCAAATAAAATGTGTACCTACGTAACAGAAAGGCGTGTTGGGCGTTTATAAAGGGCTGAGCAATAGAGATTTTAATAGGAATGTGGGTCTTGTTTAATTTCAGTAACATGTTCTATCTAATCAAAATTAAAAGGGCGCACCCGTGGAAGAAGTTAATTTGTAAAGAACAGTCCGATCGACTTGTAAAGGTTTCTACTATTTAGGAAATTAGGAGACATACCTACCCAATTCATAAATAATGGGAATAATTACGAACAATTCTCTGGTTCTCCTATTTTTTTATATTTACGCTCAATTATTTAATGTCATATTTTTTAAGAAATTGAAATAAATAAAACGCAGTATCACATAATAATTTACGTCTATATTTTTACCAATATGTAAAATAATTTGAAATTTATTTTGTTGTTGTAGGTTGTAATCGTAAGATATAATATAATTATGCAATCAAACAAATGTATGCCAGTTCACCATATCCATTTGAAAGCTACCTTAATATAGACGTTCTATTATATTGATGTTAGTTCGATCTAATTGAAACGAAGGGTGGCTGGCGGCAGAGCGTTGTTGCGTAAAGTGTAAAATGGAATCCATTTATAAGTTAACCTACCGACTCACGGTTTTGGCCTGAAGTTGCACTATATATTAAAATAATTGCTTTCGTAATTCAATAACTGAAATTGTGAAGCTTGATATTCAACTCGACAAAACATTCAATCAAAAGCTTAGGCTCTCGATCGAATGTATTTGACATGCCCCCAAGCTTGGCAAATACGAAAATCCACATCTGACTATATTTAGACAGTGGTTAACGTTATTTAACGACAAATAGGCACATTACAGTGAGTGCACTATCTTATCACATGATCTCGAGGAACGTACATATATGCTACAAAACTTTTTTGTCATGTTTATTACTCGTGTTTCTGTCACCTATGTCAGTAGTGGATGAGCACCAACGGATTTTCTCACGACAATAATCATGTGCGCGTACCACGTTCCCCAAACAGAAGCCCTCGTGGCGGTAAACACGGGGTGACCGCTAGTGGCATTTACGACTTAGCGATTCCTTTCGTGCTTCAGATGGCACGTTAAGCCTCTGGTCCCGGTTATCACAGTCATTAAGCCATGTCGGAGGCCTGAAAACTCTGACAGTTGGCCATTTAATGACACTATCCTGGTTTAAAATTCAAATATAAAGCTCTGGAAAAACTTTTAACCCCACATACAACGACATACCATTTCTTTATTAATCTGAAGCAACGACCAATAAAACACGTACTCATAGTACATTTGACCTTTTATGATTGTAATGACGCACCTATTTCATATTCTGATACGTGTCTTGTTCTGTGGGCGTTACTGGATCGCAGGTACTGTAATCCCGTCTACGCCCCGTGCATCGAGAATATTATTATTTTTAGATTAATCTTAGGTAACCTCGATATTGGAAACGTGACACGAAAACATATGAGATATGTTGAAGGAATACGAAGTTTATTTATGTAGTACCGATTGTTTTTCTATTAATCATTACGATGATGGTAAATTGGTTATCTTCGAAAGGCACGTGAACTCTACCAAAACGGACTGGGCCAGATTGGTAGACTAAAGGCTGAATCCCCTCGCATTAGAGGGACCCCACGAGCCTCCCCCAGTTGCGAGGGGCACACCGAGGAGTGGGATATAAGGTTGATAATAATAACTACCATTTACACAAAATACCATAAATTTGGAAAGTGTAATCTCGACAAGTTAATCCGTTATATCTACAAATATTACCATTTCAAATATTTTAATACTAGCTGTGCCCACCGACTTAGTCCGCGTAGTATTTAACGTAACAAAAATTTCGGGATTATCGGGATAAAAAGTATCCTATGTTAATCCCGGTTATAAACTATCTGTGTTCCAAATTTCATCCAAATCCGTTCAGTAGTTTTTGCGTGAAGGAGTAACAAACATACATACATACATCCACACTTACAAACTTTCACATTTATAATATTAGTAGGATTTATTATAATGTTTTTAGAATACATTAAAATACGTTATATAAGTGCTCAAGGAGAATTCTGTATAGATTTTTCTATAAAAGTCTGCGGTGTCCTCTGAAGGAGGGCAAGTCCGTTAAGATTAAGAGTAATGCATTTGCCACATCACGCGGCCTGAATTGAGGGCGCAATAAACCCCGACCTGGCACTCCGCCTATGAAGCCGACATTGCTCTTGTATACACATCAACGCTGGAATATAATTCACGGATACTTTTCATATGAGATGATATAATTTTTGGAAGATTTATGATGGGGAAGCCAAAAAAATGTTTTCATTACTTGATATTAACATATTTTATATATATACAGCCTTTTTGAGAAACAACCTGAATTACTTTCGTATGTGGGAGAAAATTGGTTTGAATTGATTTAGGTAAATGATCGATTGATTAACTTGCAACGAGTGTTAAACAGCGTCATTGAACATTTTGTTTTCAACTGCAAATGTAAACCATTTTACACAAGTAAATAAACAAAAATGGCGTACACAGTTGCCTAATGGACTGTAAGTTTAACTAGTCGATCGATCGTTCCGCGTTCTATCGCGAAAACGACCATCCATCAACCGGACTGTCCGACCGAGCCGCATACAAACCTTTCGGAAAATGGAACTGAAAATCATTTGTATAGTATTCAACTTCTTCGTAAACACTTCATATTTAAACAACCACTTCAGCCACTTCATACAAACAATTAATACAAAGCTCTTCGTTATTTAACGACAAATAGGCACATTATGAACCCAGTAAAACAAATAGGCGCATTATGAACCCAGTAATTATAAATAATAATAACATATCAATGAAACTTATTTAAAAAATCCAGACATGGCAAATTATGAAAAGGCCATTTCCGAAATTTGCTCCGGCAGGAATCGAACCCGCAACCACCATGTGCAGTGAACCGAGCGGCCTATGCTGGCACTATTGTAGCAAGCGGTCGCTACGGTCATCTCGTTTTAAGCTGATTTTAGCATGAAATGCGCGCTCGAGCGTTTTGAGTCTTAATTTACATGGCGATGTCTAAAATAGTAATTATTTATTTAAATGTGTTAAATCACTTGAGATAGATATGTATAATGCTAAATATGCTGAACTGATGAACCCATGAAAATATCGACGGAAAATTCCAACTCTGGCGAGTCCAGAATCATGAGTTGAATACATGGTATCAGCTTTTGTTACGACGCCACTTACACCACACCTATACTTGAGTATCACAACAAACTCACAACTGAAACTTCTATAAACCAATATCTTAGTAGTTTCCATGGAATTGTGTACCAACAAAATATATTACTTCACCTCACTAAAGTAGGTACCCGCAAAGGTCATTGGTAATGAACCCTCAACATCATTCACAGGCCACAATAAAGGCTGGCATTACCGGCTGAACTCAACGACAGCACTGACAGCCGGGAGCCGGCCCGCTGACAGCTGACAGAGTGGTAATTTATATAGCAAACTGTACCGACTCAACTGAACAAAACCAGTATTAAGGGAAACTGGATAAAGGTAATCCGCTTGCATTCATATCTTGATCCGTTTAGTTCTGAATGTAAAATGGATTAGTTCTCAGTTACCATCATGGTATTTTTAACCCCCGACGAAAAACGAGGGTGTTATAAGTTTAACATGTGTATCTGTGTATCTGTGTATCTGTGTGTCTGTCTGTGGCAACGTAGCGCCCAAGCTGATGAACCGATTTCAACTTTGTTTCTTTTGTTAGATAGGTATTCTGATCGAGAGTGTTCTTAGCTATGTTTCATGAAAATCGGTTCAGCCGCTTGAAGATCATCAGCTCTTTTGTAGGTTAAAAAAGCCACATTGACGGCCAAAACCAATTCCCACGGCTCGAATCCATTCGAAATTTGAGATGATTGGATTTTGAATTTGCGAGATGAGCTATGGATACTGAGCTACCGGAGCTACGCCAATCGCACTAACATCATTATATGGAAGAACTAGGTAAATTATACATTTGATGAACAGCATCGGGGGTTTTTAAATTTTCAATTTAGAGTTATTGTGTATTGTGGTCCAAGTTAGGTTCCAATTCGCCAAGGCCTAGTGGTTTGAGGGGCAGCCCTCTTAGGCTATTGAGGTGTGCTCACTCCTAACACAAGTGTTAGCTTAGCTAGAGGGGCTAAGGGGAATGTAATAAACTCACATTGAGTAATCTTTTTATAAGTACCAAAAATAGGACACGTATGCTACAGAACAAAGTTTATCTCCTGAAAATCAAGACATAATGGGTTTCCAGTTCGCGAGTCACCTTTACAATGGATTTTATTATTTATATATTATCTTTTAATAAGATCGAAACGAAATCTGTTCCTACTGAATATAAGGGACAATACAATAAAACATTGTAATCATTTTACTGCCTTCTGTTTTAACCTTAACATAGCTAGTGAATTTTCTACATAATCCTTCTATTTCTGAGTGCCAACTAAATATCTATGGTATAGTATCTCCCTGGAAAAACTAGTTCAAGGTGAGATTAAACAGTTTATTCGGAAGTGCGGTGACAAATTACAGCAAATGGTCGTCGCGGGACCTTCATATTGTAATCTTTCATTGCCAGACAATGGCGTTAAGGCTAAAGCGCCCATCTAGCGCGCGAAGTTCAAATTTTTTGAGGTTTTTTAGAAATTTTTCAAAATCTGAAAATAATAAAAGGCACATTTTGTAATTCGCGACAAAGACCGTGTGCAGTGCATTTATTAATATATCCAACTTACTCTAAAACATTTCAAGAACGACAGCTATCCAGATAATCTGGCAATATTTGTATATTTAGTGATTAACTAGTATCATATCCACCGGGATAATATTTAGAGTAAAATAAATGTATTAATAAACGCACTGCATACTGTGTTCGTCGCAAATCACAAAATGTTGTCTCAAATGTTTTCAGATTTTGGATAAACTATAAAAATACTCGAAAATTTTGAATTTCGCGGGCTAGACAGGCGCGTTCACCTTAATTATGTTGTTTTGAAACATACATAATTATTTATCATTTTCACATTGAAGACATTGCAAGGACTAGACTGTAAAAAGCTGAGAGATTGTTCATTCTTGCCGAAACTTACGTAGTATACAGCATTTACGTCATTGGCTTAAAGATTTATACTGGTATTTTTTAAAGTGGGGGTGGATGGCCAAAACCGAAACCATGAGGAATATCAAAAAATACTCAAAGAAGGCTCGCAGTCGCAGTCGCTAATAAGGATCGAATAAATAATAATTAAGTAACATATGGCACACTCAAGGCGTAGCCACTCGAAGCCTACTACGAGGCATGCCTTTTAAGTTCTGTCGTTTCCATAATTCCCGGCAATTTTGAATTTGGAACTGTTCTATATTCGAATGTGTTTAAATTTCGAATCTCAAAACAGTTGAATGTATTAGGATTAATGTTATTGTTTAGTCACAGCGTCGATTAGAATCTGTCAGGTTACGTACGAAAATGAATCTTTCTAAGGAAAATGTTCGTGCAATAATTTTCTACAACTTTAGAAGAGGCCTGACACGGCTTCAGTGTTTTGAAGAGCTAATATCTGTGTTCAGGGATGAAGCCCCATGTCTGCGGACTGTCGAACGCTGGTATTTAGAATTCCAGCGTGGACATACTAGTGTTAGTGACAAATCTCGCGAAGGTCGCCCAAAATCTGCATTCACTGAAGATAACATCATTGGAGTGAGACAACTAATTCTCGAAGATCGTCATGTGACGTATCGAGAGATAGAGGCTCTATTAGGCATCTCAGGGACAACCATTCAGAAGATCTTGCATGAAGCGCTTGGTGTAAGAAAGCTAGTTTGCCGTTGGATACCGCATCTGCTTTCCGACGATCACAAGGCGGCCCGCGTCAGATGGTGTAAGAAAACTCTGCAAAGGTTCAACCGAGGAGAATCAAATCACGTCTACGACATCATCAGTGGTGACGAATCTTGGATCTATGCCTACGATCCTGATTCCAAACAACAATCTACAATCTGGGTCTTTCAAGACGAGCCAAAGCCGACTAAAGTTGTTCGTTCTCGAAGCACTTCAAAGAAGATGGTGGCCACGTTCGTTAGAAAAACCGGCCATGTTGCGACTATTGCACTTGATGATCGTAGAACGGTTAACGCAGAGTGGTATACCACAGTTTGTTTACCACAAGTCATCGCCGAACTTCGAAAATCTAACTCAAAGCGACGCATCATCCTGCACCACGACAATGCAAGTTCACACAGCGCTCGTCAAACGATTGAGAATTTGAAGCAGGAAAAAGTAGAAATTCTTGACCATCCTCCATACAGTCCTGACCTAAGCCCTAACGATTTTTTTACATTTCCTAAAATTAAGAAAAGTCTTCGTGGTCAAAGGTTCCAGTCCAGTGAAGAAGCAGTCGACGCTTTCAAGTCAGCCATTTTGAACACCCCCACTTTAGAGTGGAATAAATGTTATAATAACTGGTTTGAGCGAATGGAAAAGTGTATTAAGCTACGTGGTGAATACTTTGAAAAACAATAAAAAGTACTATAAGGTTCTAGTTGTGTTTTTTTCTTCAAACGACAAAACTTAAAAGGCATCCCTCGTATTCAAAGTTTACAGTACTTAGTTCGTGAATCAATAACCTCTTATAACTTTGCGCTTTCGGGAGCCTCGGCTCTGAAACTCGTTTAACTTGTGTTTATATACGCCGAGTATATCTACCACTTAACGTATATCCTCTTCTCAAGTTTTTCAATATTTGGTCAGGCAATTTAAGGGGATAACTTTAATAGCAGTAGGTATAGGAATTTAACTTAACAAAAAAGCCCGCTCCCGCGTTCTGAGCCCGCGCGACAGGACCCATTTTATTAAATTTTGATTTTCTAAAATAAAAGTAGCCGAATTTACTGCTTATAACATCAGCTATCTACCAGTGAAAGTCCCGTCAAAATCGGTCCAGCCGTTTCGGAGATACTCTTTGATTTCATGTGTTTTTATTTTTTTACGCGGAATCCTAATTGTTATTCTAAAATTAAAGTCGCCAAATTTACTCCTTATAACATCAGCTATCTGCCAGTGAAAATCCTGTCAAAATCGGTCCAGCCGTTTCGGAGATATCCCGGAACAAACACACAGACAGACAGACAGACAGACAGACAGACAGACAAAAAATTTTTAAATCGCGTTTTTGTTATAGGTGTCGTATGTACTTTCATATGCATTTAGTGAAAAGGTGTTATTTTGATATTACAAACAGACACTCCGATTTTATTTATTTGTATATATGTATATATAGATATCTAAGCAAACCCATGTAATGGGTAGGTGCGTATTTTAAATTAAGGTGAAGGCGCCTGTCTAGCACGCGAAATTCAAAATTTTCGAGTATTTTTATAGTTTATCCAAAATCTGAAAACATTTAAGACAATATTTTGTGATTTGCGACAAACACAGTATGCAGTGCGTTTATTAATACATTTATTTTACTCTAAATATTATCACGGTGGATATTATACTAGTTAATCACTAAATATACAAAAATTGCCGGATTATCTGGATAGCTGTCGTTCTTGAAATGTTTTAGAGTAAGTTGGATATATTAATAAATGCACTACACACGGTCTTTGTCGCATATTACAAAATGTGCCTTTTATTATTGTCAGATTTTGAAAAAAATCTAAAAAACCTCAAAAAAATTGAACTTCGCGGGCTAGATAGGCGCTTTAACCTTAATATAAAACAAGGATACATCGCAAAGGTGCCCAAACTCATTATAATTTAGTGCGCATGCATAAGCGCGCACCTAAATAGACCTTTTTTAAATTTTTTTCTGTTATTTCCATGCTAATCTGTGAATGAAAACTCCTTGGTCGATCTGATTGATGTGTACTTATACTAAGAAAACTGTGCTATATTAAAACTTTTTCAATTAATTATAAGTGCACGTGAATAACGTTTGTCATTATAGTACTATTTATGAAATTAATTTTAACGATATGAATGTAGTTAAAATTAGATAATACGTATATACGTAAAACTGTACATCATAAAGCAGTGGGAGGAATGGTCAGACTTTTATTCAAAGCTTCCAGTGTTTTCAAAAAAGATAAGGCAATTCAGAAGCAACATGCATATTTAAATAAATTAAACTTACACAGCGTTAACATTTCGGCAAACATAAAACAATTGAGCTACCCACTATAACACAGGTAATATTTATTAACAATAGCGCAAACCACAACCGTATTGATACCATCAAAGTACAACCCCAAAAGGGTTTTACATAACCTCTTCACACCCCAACCCTTTGAAAGGGATTGGCTCTTAGATTCGCCCCTGGCCTCCATTACCCTTGTTATCCCGTTTTACTCAATATACACAACGTTATCTGTTTATATAGGTAGTTATTTTATTTAATGTTTCCGTTAGTGTAAGGGTTTTTCAGGACAACGGCTGCCCTTGAGGTTTCGCTGGAGCGCCCTCCACTCACCCTTAATACGAAGCATTACAATTCATGAGATTAAAACATGAGTCTGTCCTATTTCTGTAAGTTTCATAATATTTCTGAGAGGGTTTTCGTGAGCGGCATGCGTTTTGAATATATTGTTCAAACTTATGTTTAATGTAAACTAGCTTATTTTCCCGCGGCTCCAGCCACGTGGTAATTCATTTTTTTTAAATAAACCTAAGTTACTCCTCAAGCCTTTTCGGAACAAACAGACAGACAAATAAATACAAAATGTTTTTTTTTGTTATTAGAAGTTTTTTACAGGTAGATAGGTAGGATATACACTCCAATGTTTGTTATTTGTAAAAAATACTTGGAGAAAATACACACGTTCTTATGTATAGTTAAAGAAAGTTAAATTGGTGAAATATTAAATCTAATAGCATATAACTTACAATTGTACTTTAAAATTAATCAATTTTAAAGTACAATTGCTATTTCAGTCGATCTAATTAATTGTTTCCTATTAAGGTGAAGGCGCCTGTCTAGCCCGCGAAATTCAAAATTTTCGAGTATTTTTATAGTTTATCTAAATCTGAAAACATTTAAGACAAACATTTTGTGATTTGCGACAAACACAGTATGCAGTGCGTTTATTAATTTATTTATTAATACATTTATTTTACTCTAAATATTATCACGGTGGATATGATACTAGTAAATCACTAAATATACAAAAATTGACAGATTTTCTAGATATCTGTCGTTCTTGAAATGTTTTAGAGTAAGTTGGATATATTAATAAATGCACTGCACACGGTCTTTACAAAATGTGCCTTTTATTATTGTCAGATTTTGAAAAAAATCTAAAAAACCTTAAAAAATTTGAACTTCGCGGTCTAGATGGGCGCTTTAGCCTTAATTAAGTGTCTTTCTTTCAGATGATCACAGACAACTGCGGTTGGTGACGGACGCTTTAAAAAAATACTATTACAATTTATTTTTGTCCATGTATTTGATATTTTACAGAATTATTTAATACCATAAATCAACTTATCCGGTTGGCTGTGTAAATAAACAAAGCCGAACCGTTTGAAACTTTCAATAAACCCACAATAGCAACCATCAGTGGGAACAAAAAGGAGCCGAGGTAATAGCAGAATCGTTCACAATTCACATCGATTGATGTGCGACGGCTCGGCGCCATTGGTCAGCGTTGGTGACGTCACGCGCCGTATCGACCTGCCGCCCACGGGCGCGCATGCGTCAACTTACACAACTCAAACGCGATTGGTCGACAGATCTGTTGTCGGAGTGTTGGACGTAATGAGTTATAAGAGTTCAATTCGCATGCATTTCAGATTACAATTTTTAATTCGATTATGCTTATTTTATTCGATTTTTAAATATATCAACTGGGACGTAGAAAATTATTCGTCGTAAAAATGTATCGTATGCCTTTCAGGCGCATTGACGTCAATAGGCCTATATCACGACTACGATGTAAAGACAACATATAAGAAATATAAATTCTGTCTCAATTTTTAAGAGACAGAGCGACTCGGTTACATAAATGCTACACAATTCTAGAACAGAAAAAAAATGCTAAATGCAGTGACTATTAACTAATAAAACATAAAAAATCTCACAAGTAGGTAGGTATTTATATAAGAACACACTATTCCACAAATCATAACAAAATCCATCAATACAATCAGACATATCAGCGTGAGTTCGATGACTACTCATCGATTCGTCTCCGAATCCCAAGGGCAAGGTCTAAAGGCACAGACAGTTCGTCAGACAAAACGACACAGCGGAGATAAACACACGCTGTGTCATACAAAGTACATTTAGCAAGAACCTTGAATCCATCTCTATTTCTCTAGAACACAGTATAGCCTCAACAAATAACATAGCATATATTGCATACGTCGACCCGTGCCAAGTTTTATTTCCATTGCCGCTTTTTTGAGGGATAGCAACGCCAAAAATCCTATCTAGCGGTCAATAATAAAAAAGACCCTTCGAAAACAAAACAAAAACAGAGCCGTCTAGGGACCCCCGAAAGAAGCGAAGCCTTATAGTATAAAGCGCTGGGCGCCGCAGCTGCCACTCTGTATACCTATATATATATCGAGTTACGCTACTGACGCTTAGCACGGATAGAGTGGCCGCACGGCGAGCGCCCCTAACGTCCGTATAGAAGCTTCGCTTCAAAATTCAACGCAGCACTAAAGGCATGATATAATCCCACGTTATTGTATGACTATTATTACCGACCATTCAGCAAAGCCAGGGCTTTCTAGGAAACAAAAGGCCCGCCTACGTCAGTATTAAGGGCAAACAATGGATCGTGAGTTGTGTTCAAGGGTAGATCCAGTTGATGGCACTCGAATTGAACACCCGCATCGATTTAACGGCTGGAATTTTAATTACAGGATTACCCGTAGATTGACGATCGATGGTAATCTGTTAAGGTTTTTAATTGGAAAATACCGGTTTAATCGCTTGGAAGCTTATTTCCGGTTTCGCGGAGGGCATAATTACTGTTTTATGAACAGTATTATGGATTATATATTATCGATAAAATATGATATTGGGAACGGTATTTATTTATTGAAGCACTCTCTCAATTAATATCGGTGTCGGAGTCTACTATTGAACGAAACACTAACATTGTGTTCATGATGTGGCTATATATATGAAGCAATATTAGTAGGATTATTTTTGAGTATTCCCATAGTGGAGACCTCGACTCGGCAAGCGTAGTGTAGGACGCCTTCCGACCAGGTGGGATGACGATCTGCGAAAGACTGCAGGCAGATGCTGGATGCGGCAAGCTGAAGACAGGGCGCTATGGCCTTTGGTAGGTAATAGTATAGATAAAAAGTATTCGGCATTTTATTAATCATTGCCGTTTCCTTTTGCATCCCTTATTATGTGATTGTCAAGTGCAGTACGAGTTGCAATAAAAATGCAGATTGCTTGAGTAACAACCGTGTTTGTAAAAGACAAGGTGGAGCATGTGCTTCTATTAGAGTTCTGAAAATCTATACATGAAAGTGATAAAGACACCTTTGTGATACAAGTTCACTCAAAGTTATATAATTAGGTATAATATGCATTTTAGACCTTCAATGTCTTTGTTCAACAAAGAACCTCTAGTACACATCAATTTGTAATTTATAAAAGAACCCGAAAAGTTACTACAGCATATAGAGCTTGTTAGTTGGAGCTTGTTGGCGCCATATGTCGGGTGGTGCGATGATAGATGGGCTTTTAAATCCACTACTGTATACATTATCATACAATAATCCGTATTACGGATAAATAAATAGTATACACTTTGAAATAAAACTATTTTTCGGATTTTATCGCGTTTATTTAATTTATGTTCCCGAAATCCGAAAAATAGTTTTATTTCAATGTGTAGTATTCGCGTAAATATAAGAAAACAATAGTATACACTTGTTTGTGATGATGATTTTTGAGTTATTTTTGCCGAAACATTATCAATAGACATGAAACAATGTGTGATGTATCAAATATACATAAGATAGATATATGTAGCGTGTGTGGATTTATTAAATACAAATAACAACAACTTATTTTCTTCAAAATCGTCTTTAATTTAAATTGTTTACTTAAAACATCTTTTAATTTAGTCTACGTCCTCTCCTCTGTCTTATATCCTTCGTTCTCTCGTTCATTTCCTGTTTTCTTTCATTCCATCACTCCACTGTTCAAATACACCATTCCCTTTCACGCTGTCTCTTTACGGTCCAATCCCCCATTTATACACATAGTTAGTTCCTTACATCAAATACACTCCTTTGGAGAGGAATAAATAATGTCATCACGTTCACTGCCAAGGCGGTCAATGTTGTGCGATGCTTATATACGCTATCAAGCTATGGCAGTTAATTAATAATTCTACTACTATATTGCCTTCCATTAATATACATTATTTATATTCTCCCCTAAGACGTTGTATCAAACACCCGCTTAAGCCAACTTGGTCCCAAAACACAAATTCACGTGGATCGTCAATAAATAGCACGGAGCGAGCGTATCTCACGCACGCAACCCGAATTACTTCAAATTTCACGCGATATTTTTCTCGTTGTACAACATTATTTTACCTTCACGTGTGTATGAAGATATTTATGCGGCGCCTATGACATCTTGATGGATGTAGACCGTATTAATACAATAAATAAAGAACATTAATTTCGAAATAGAACCTAGAGGAACAGAGTAAAATGAAACTAAAAGAAGGAGATGAGAATGTCGTCGTCAAACTCAAACTGAAAATTGTTTTTATTCATGTAAGCCAACAAATCATTCATGAATAGTCAGAATCTACCACCGGGTCGGAATGCTGCTTCTACTGAGAAGATTCATCAAGTTGGTAACAACGTCGAGGATTGAACGCTAATTAAAACGACTAAAAAACAATTGGAGCCAACCAAGCGGTGTATATATTCAACAATCTCCGATAGATACCAAATTTATGAGAGTTAAAATCGACATAGAACCTTTGTCGTGAAAAATGCTTGGTGAAGCTTTGTAAAATTAATATAAATTTGAGGCGTTTCTCAATAAATAGCAGCAAAACATGTTATTATAACATTGTTTCGATATAAAATCTTTATGAGGGGTGGGGGAGTTATTCCCCAGCATAGAAATAAATAAGGACTGAGGTCTCAAAGCAATAACAGCAACTCGCCGCTACATTTCTTATTAGATGGATGCTTGCAGTATTCATCCATACATAAATAGGACGGAAGATGATAGAAGGAAGCGGCTACAAGTGCGTCTAGTCTTCAAATTGAACCAAACGTCAGGATTGTAACATTATTCCCTTCAAGAAATTTCAGGTCATAACAGTTTTCTAAATCCCATTCTATTGTAACTGAAACGAAACACATTTTCAGATGAAAGGATTATATTGAATTTTCTTTTGTGATAGCCGCATGAGCACTAAAGTTGCTCTGAAATTAGGTTTCCTTCATCTGTGAGCCACGTAACCGAAGAACGAAAAACATTGGGAATAAATATAAAAGAAATCGTACTCAAAAGGCTTCTTGGAAGCATTTTCTTGAGAAGAAATTACTTTTTTTTCCATAACACCTACCTCAAAAACATTGAATGCAAACACTGAGCAACTAGGGTGAGACTAAAATCTAAGATCTTCGTCTAAGGCTATCGATGAAATTTAAAAAGTCATTGAATTCATCACAAATATTTGATAAAACAATCTAATCGACATTGTTTATCATTGTTAAACACATAAAGTAACCCAAGTCACGAGTCACAAGTCACAAAGTAACTCAATAAACAAACCTTAAGAAAAGTCTAAAGAATAAAGCAACAATAATTCTACAGGGCCCTTTACTCTCGCAAAGTTAAAAACGAGAGGTCATACAAACGATTTCAATGAGGACAAACAATGTCGCTGGGCGGCGCCACGTTAGCGTTGGCGATATAGTGACAGTGACAGAAGTAAAGTGACAGATAACGGCAGACCAGTCCAAACAAGCAACATCTGGACCTCACTTGACACTGGCAGAATTGACCAAAAGGACAGAGCCATATATTATAAAAAAAGCAACATCTGGTGAACTGAAAATGTTTCGCCCTCGTTAATCAAGTAAATATTTTGATTTAATCAAACATGCGTGTTATATAAATTATATAGCAAATACTCTTATGGTCTAAAGCCCACCTTTCAAGAGAATAGTACTTTAAATGCACACGTTAGGACATTTTATGGCACTATAAATAAATAGTTCATATATGAGCTAGCTAAGCAATACGTTTTGCCATAAAACTAGTTACGATAAAAATAGGTTATAAAATACTGACATGGGTAACCATAAAATAAACTAGGGCATGTCTAGACTTTATCGGAGTCATGAATTAGATGTATCATTTTACAAAAATATCATAGATATTCGTTGCTGACATTAGAATACGAATATGAATCAATCGTGAACTTAGAAAAAAAACTTGCAGTTTATCTCTCCACTTATTCAAATCTATCTGGATAAATGGATAATGGACGACCGCTTGGCGCAGTGGTTCGAGCGTATGCCGCTCGGCTCACTAAACCGGGTGGTTGCGGGTACGATTCCCGCTGGGGTAAATTCTGGAAATGGCCCTTTCGTAATTTGCACTGGGATCGTCCCCAGTCTATCGCACGGTACCCATAGTACAAGCGTTGCTTAGTTTGGGACCATACAGTTGGTGTGTCAGTTTGGCGATATTTATTTAAATGTTCATCCACTCACGCAATGTTCAAAAAGTTTTACTAACACCGTCTAGTTTTCTACAATTGCATTACGAGAGGCGCCAGCGAGTCGCGTTGTTGCGCCAAACAACACACACCGAGCCCTAGAGTTTAGCAACACGCAAAGCTATTTCAATGGAAACCTTCCGCTGCATTATACCGTCATTTTCTCTACGATGATGTTAATGAATTACTCCGATTCGTTATGCAGGTATGTCATCCCTGGAGGGTTAGATGGGGTTATAATGAACTCCATTGTTTAGGAACTTAATAACGTAATAGTAGAACATGTTCCTTGAGCATTGTAAATAATGATGCACGAATGTTTTGATGGCAACAATATTTATGACATTTTTACTAATTAATTATCTTCATAATTTATTTGCTGTATTTACAAACATGATTAAAGGGAGTGTAGTAACTACAAAAATCATTTGTCGTCTTCTTTTTCTCAGTGTCTTGAACCTACATTGCGCTCTTTCTATAAAGTCAGTAATTTTGTGTAAGCCTACAGCGGGCATTCACGAATTGTCATCAATGTAGTCTGGGTTGATCGTCATATTATCTTAGAAACGTATCTTAGGACAAATTAAACAGCCCACTAAATACTTTTACCACTGTACCGCTGCTTAGGGGAAGCATACATTTGCAGTGGTCTACACACCGAGATTAAACTCTCGCCCCTAATAATAAATGGGGATTGGCGGGTAAATAGTTACACACCGAACTATATCTGGCTGTCATCAGTAATTTGATATTCGAAAGAAGAAGTCAAAGTACGGTGTAACTACACAACCGCTAGTCCACGTTTATTAATGAGAGGGCGTACGGAAAATGTCTTAATTAGCTTTCGATAACTTGTGAAGTCAATCCCCATGAAGGTTATCCAATGGTCTCGTAAGCACGTTGCAAAAGTGGTTATGCAAATCAATACTGCTTACTGGCTCCTAAACATAACCCCACGTTCCGTTTTTAATTAGTTCAACACAAGTGACTAACTGTGAAATGAGCTTAGTTGAGTTGAAAGAGAATTTATGTTAAGGCAGCCGCCCTTGCTTTGCTATAAATGCTCCCACACGACGCAACCTTGAACTATTTCTAAAACTGATAAATATTCATAACGTTTTATATGCTTTGATGATTAGAATTGGGTTGACATGGAGACAAGATTAATAATGGAAGTAAAGATTAAACTGAAATGCATCACAAGAGGGGAATGCATGTAGGGGAAGCGCTCCAGGGGCCGAATTCCAACACGATGGGTTAAAAGTATTAGGTTATTAGTACAGGAGAAACTCTACAACGATCTATTGATCTGGGCATGACAGAAGCAAATGGAGACAGATCATATATGGACACGATCCTCAGCAGTGCGGGAACGCCTAAAAAAGAAAGAAGAAGATCACAAGAGATGGGACCACCATTCCAGTTAGCATCCCATTTCTTTGATAAACATGAGTTATACAGAGTTAGCTAAAGTATACGTCGGATTACAAAAGGTCTTATATAAGACTGTTCCTTACCTCAAAAGATTAGGTATTTCTCAAAACTCTATATTACTGATCCTATTTAAAGGCAATGTCATTACCGCGCCGCCGCATCAGATTATAAGTGGATCTCTATTCACGTGCATCCCACACGGGGACGGCGCCCGCCCGGCGCCCGGCGCCCGGCGCGCCCGTGACGCACACCCACCGAAAAGGATAACGCACAGTCGGCGAACTTACATCTGTTTGTTTACAACTCAGAGGTGACTTTGGGGAGGAAGATGTTTATATTTTATTTATTAAAGCGTCTTATCATTGGTTACGTAGTGGAGTTAATGTCTATCACTAGTCTGGATCGTGGTAGCTTCGTGGAAAAGACTCCAGCCTGTGTTACAGGGTTTCAGAATCCGGTTACAGACGTGCAACAATGGATTATTCTCACAAATAAATCTTTGTACGTTCCCAAATAGGAGTACGAGTACTTAAGGCGGCAAACACCTGGATGGGTGACCCATTTACAACAGCGCTTTCGGTCGCGCTTCGGGGGGCACGTTAAGCTGTCGGCCCCAGCTATACAGTCGTTAAGCCATGCCAGAGCTCTTTGGGCGACCAGAAAACTGCGACATTAGAGTTAGCCACTAGCTGATACGATAAGATGAAGACTCTTAACTGATTAAAAGACTGCGATGTTTTCTATATGAGCAATAACATAACATAGTTACTCCAATATAGACACAACCAAGCCTCCGTCTACTAGCAACCCCAGATCAAATTTCTTGACACTTAGAGTGATAAAATTGTGGAATTCTCTCCCTGAAACAGTAATAAGTGCTACGACAGTGAATAGTTTCAAAAATAGACTTGACAGACATTTAAAATTATAATTATAATAAAATACAAGTGTCGTGATATACACGCATCAGCTCAAAGCTGCTAGTATATCAATAAATAAACTAAAAAGCGCAGAAGGTTGGATAACTTTCAATTCTACTGTATACCTAGTAACAATAGTATGCCATTGAAAGTGTTATAAGAATGGTAGAGCAAGAGAGGAGAGCGTAACTCAGCCGCCCAAGTACCGGTACGGTAAGTTACGTCTCCTCAGACCGGTCCAGTCGTAAACCAGCCGGCCGGACCGGACGCGCTCCGCAAATGCAATTAATAAAGTGTAACCGATCGCACCGTCCGCGTCTGCGAGGACCGTGGACTTTGCCCCAGAAAGCTTTGACAGCAAACGAGAAAAATACCAACAGGATTGCTTAAGCTCATTAATTATTACGAATTAATCAAAATCCTTTCTTAGCGGATGCCTACGTCATAACATCTACCTGCATGCCAAATTTCAGCCCGATCCGTCCAGTGGTTTGGGCTGTGCGTTGATAGATCACTATGTCAGTCAGTCAGTCAGTCAGTCAGTCAGTCAGTCAGTCACTCACCTTTGAGTTATATATATTAAGATTTGCTGTCACCAAATGGGTGGGCATGGTCGAAACAACTCATCTGCATCAAATAAATATGAGTGAAGAGTAATAGGTACATTATAAGGGCTAACAAAAATAATAAAAAAGTAAGTGTAAGTATAAACCTAAACGTACTATTTAAAACCCCAAAATGTACATAAACTAGGGCCGCAGGTGCCACCATCTTGCAGCGTAACGCGAACCCAATTAGCGGGCATGGTATAGGCTCTGACAATAATTAATAACCATAACATTAATTTATCTTGCCTCGTTTTGTGTCAAGTGTCAGTAGACCCTTAGGTAAATGTGTTGGGTATTGTTTTCTGTCTAGGCCTCCACATAAAATACACTAAGTAGTAAAGTAAAGCCACTCTAATTAGTTACCTCAATAATTGGGCAATGATAAAGAAATGCTTTTGAGAGATCTTGGAAATTTCCGTTTGAACCATCAATCCTAGACAAAACCCCATCGACAAATCGACATAAACTGTACATAGATACTGTCATCTCCATGGTCGACCCTATTACACCTCTAGAAATATCTAAAAGCGAATGCCTTAGTTCATGTTAATATAATAAATGTAAAATGCTAACTAAAAATCATAAGCACATCTGCTCCTCATCCTAATAGAGGTTAACCTATATGGCGTGTAACATTGAGCTTTATTCCACATACGCGAGGACGAGCACCGTAGGACTTAGTCGGATATCGTCGATGCCTTGACCTAGTTCGAGCCGAGCTATGCTGCGGGGAGACGGGACTGCCGATACAGGGAAACACAATTCAGCGGCGCTTGTAATGCTAAGCGTGTGGAAGCTGAAAAGGCGTATGGTGAGAATGTGAAGAAAACTTTGGACGGCGCATGGCGTTGAACTAATGTAACAAGGGGGAACTGCATTAGAGTAAGCAGTAGTATTTAGTACGAAAGAGTACGTATGACACAACTTTATTACTAACGAATAACGCGTAGCTACTACTTTCAACGAAGTCTACTCGTATATAAAGAGTAAGACATAATTTGGAAACTGCTAGGCCAAAAAAATACATAAGTAAATCATTAGGTCTTGGAAAGGAGGTGAAGAAATGTTTCACTGTGAACAGGTAAGTGGTAGTGCTTCCCTACAGCTAGTTGTAATTTTCTACTAAAACATTCAAATAACCATTGTCATATCAAGAAGATATAATACAATTTCGTTCACATACAGAAAAAGGTTTTAATAAAGAACACGGATAGATTGAATTGAAGTAACAATAACAGGTAGGTGCGTAAATTAACAAGGACGCAGAATCGATCCACGTAATTGGGCGCCGGCTCACTAATCACAATCAGAGTAACAAGGTGTTCGCACAATACAATATATATAATTATTGTGCCCTTGTTACCTGTGATAAAATTGAATATAACGATACAATACACGAAATTTTGAAAGTTACCTACATTACTACCTATATCAAAATAAGAATGGCTAGTTAAGGTGAAGGCGCCTGTCTAGCCCGCGAAATTCAAAATTTTCGAGTATTTTTATAGTTTATCCAAGATCTGAAAACATTTAAGACAACATTTTGTGATTTGCGACAAACGCAGTATGCAGTGCGTTTATTAATACATTTATTTTACTCTAAATATTATCACGGTGGATATGATACTAGTAAATAACAAATTATACAAAAATTGCCAGATTATCTGGATAGCTGTCGTTCTTGAAATGTTTTAGAATAAGTTGGATATATTAATAAATGCACTGCACACGGTCTTTGTCGCGAATTACAAAAAGTGCCTTTTATTATTATCGGATTTTGAAACATTTCTAAAAAACCACAAAAAATTTGAACTTCGCGGGCTAGATGGGCGCTTTAGCCTTAAATGTGTCAGCAATGAAATGGGTTTGTATTTTGTTTTGGAAGCGCAATTAGTCTTCTATCGCCCGTTCACGAGACCAGTAGAGACAGTATTTGGGTACCAGGATTGCAGCATCAGAACAGAGGTGACTTACTTTCCAAGCCACGAAGACTTAAACCAAGTTCACAATTTAATATCCTTCTTTCCACCTAACATTACGATCCAAATGACCTTAGTAGCGGCAGTAAAAACACTGTAAAAAGTACCATACTAGCGTCGTGTTCACTTAAAATAATGAAACATTAATCAACCTAATAGGTTATAAGTGCGTATGAAGGGACGTTATGGTATCCTAGGAGAATTTAGAGCCCTTAGGCGTAGACACCAACACGCTATGATTGAATGGACACAGATTAACAATTAGGTATACAAGGTTTAATTATATATAAAAAACAGTGCCGTCTAGGGACGCCCGATAGAAGCGAAGCTTTATAGTATAAAGCGTAGAGCGCCGCAGCTGCAACTCTGTATAAGATATATCGTGTAACGCTACTGACGTTTAACACGGATAGAGTAGGCGCGCGGCGAGCGGTAAGCTCCGCTTCAACAATAGTGTAATGAAAACATAACAGAAGTGGTAAATAGTGATTACGTGGACAGCTTTGCGACTTAAGAAAGCCTGATTTGCTCATTGCTGTATATTATGGATACAATATATGCAGTTTAAAGACATATTAAAATTCACTTACCTTATGAAGGGCGAATAACTTTACTTAAGAAGCCATCTGTAACAAAGTAAACGTAGCATTAAGTATGCATTAAAGCATTTCTTAGTATTTCTGCTCGGACACAATATATTTTGAATAAACTGTATAAAGGTATCTTTAGTAAATGTTTTAAACCAAGCACTCAAACGAACTACGGTATACGGAGAACCAACGTCATTGTAAAATCTTATCATAAAATTAGATCGTTACATAAATAAAGTGCAACAGTGTGGGCAGTCATACAGCTTGCAGCTTACAAGCTTTGTAAACGGAGTTTATTTAGAGAACACGTCTCTCCATGTAAATAGCAATACTGTAAGGCTTTCGAGGTTTACGTACAAAGGTTGTTCGAACGAAAAATAATCGCATTTCCTTTTTAAACACTTTTTTAAAAGGACTTCATGATTATTAATTATGTACTCCACAATAAAAATACCACTTGAAGTCTCGTCATAAAACAAAGTGGACGATGACGTATCAAACCGTAGTCAGTAAGTAGGACTCAAATATTTAAAGAGCTTTAGTGGCGGTGCAATTTAAAGGGTCTGAAACGATACAAAAATAAAGTGCAACAATATTGCTGTATCACATACTAACGTTTTACTGTTTTTAGCGTTCGTAAAGGCAGCAGCTAGCGCCGCCCTGAACACCGCTGCATGTAACGTGGTTCTTATCTACATATACCGCACTGAGAAATCTACGTGACCCGACACGGGGTAGGTATATGAAAATGATGGAAATTTAAATGCAGATGATAGAAAAATACAAAGAATTTATATATCTCCACCTATATTATATAAATAAATAAATAAATAAAATATATATTTCAATATAAATCACAGAATACAATTACAACCATTGGACCTTAAACTAGGCGCCTTTATCTTGATATCAAGGATCATTATAGAATTAGTAGTTAGCCTACGTCGTAGCGTGCGTAGGTCTACACTTGTTCATACGTTACAAAATCCGCTACGCTCTGCGCTGCGTGAACTACACTCACGCTTATCGACGTTGTCGCTTCGTAGCAATGCTACGCACATCAATCGTAGCCGCTACGATATTTCTCATGTATATCAGGGAATTAGTTCCCAGAACGTCTAGATGAAGGAGAGTATCAGGACAAGTTTTGATAATAGCAAGCCAAAAGGTTCGTACATTTTCACGGAATAAATTATTAACCTACTATGAAAACAAGTTACTAAAAATAGCAAGTCGTTTAGGTAGTAAAACAAGGCTGAAAGAAGAAGAATGGAGTGTTATAAAAACTTTATGGGTAACCTACCTTATAAAATATTCTTATAATAAAAAGTCACACACATTTTTTTAAAGATACCTACTTACAAATTAGGATTGGATGTTTACAAAACAAGTTCAGAGCATGGAAATGTCTCGTTAGACTATAAAATTGCCATATTTAAAGTAAAACAGTGTTCATATTCCATAATCAAATTTCAGAGTTCAAAGGCATCCTCCCTTCCTGTCAGAAGTCTAACCACAGAGACATCTCCTCGAGAGGGGTGGTGTGGGGGCGGTATCGAGCCCCTCGTATATTCCAATAAAGAAGGACAAGACTCTAATAACGCGACCCCGAGTAAGCTCCCAAAACGACACCTCAGACTTTCAAAGCACACCTATCTGACTAAAATAAACCTTATATCGTAGGTATATAGTGGAATTTAGGTCCGGTCGAAGTCGACTCGGTGATAAATACGAAAACAGAAGCGCACGTCCGGTAAAGTTTTTAAGAGTATACGACGTAGGTAGAATATTAGGCGAGGTAAAAGTAATGGAAATTTGATAACACGTGTCGAGAGGAATTACACGGCTACCCGCCGCCCCAGACGTAAAACGCCGTGAATATTAATAATTTGAAGATTTTCTGCCAAGTAGATTATGAAAGCCTTCATTTTGCAAAGTAGTCAAAAAACATAACTGGACAATTCAAAAAATTCAAAATTCAAATCATTTATTTTGTTTAGGCCTACTTACAAATTGTCAATTTTACATTTTTTTTTCTCTTATATCTACATCCGGATCGGAACGCGACCTGAATGAAATCTGGTATCGATTTTATACACAAAACATTTGGAATATATGCATAATATTTGATTCTGAAAAATATCGAGACATTTCCGTTGTACCTTTATAGATATACTAGTTTCTTCCCGCGACTTCGTCCGCGTAGACTTAAGTAAAGTGTTATATGTGTTAATCCAGGTTATAAACTATATGTGTTCCAAATTTCATCCAAATTCGTTCCGTAGTTTTTGCGTGAAAGAGTAACAAACATACAGCCACACTCAAACGTTCGCATTTATAATATTAGTATGATATCAAATTTTTGTTCATGGAAAACCCTTTATAAATGCGGAAAGTTATTTAAAAAACATTCAGAGCCACAGAGGATTTGCGAAACTAGATAGAAATAAGAAACATAGGATAAGGTTGATATAATCCACCAAACAAAACAGGGATATCAAAAATAGTGGAGACCTTGACACAGACAAGGGACTGATTAATTAAATAATCTCATAATCCCACGGCAATCCGCTTAGCTTTAATATCACCCTACAACAGCAATATTTTACAATAATGCGGTCGGGGAAGCCATTATCTTTCTGGAGCGACTTTTAGACGAGAATTTTTCCAACATAAATAATATTGCGGTCCTAAACCAAATTAAAGTCAACTTTGCGCAATAGACTGTTTTGCGTAATCGGATTTGAGCGATGTGAATTGAAGATAAAGTTCATTTTACAATGCAGATGAAGAGATGATGTAGCACAATGCTATTCGACTCTCGATCAAGTTCTGCAGTTTGTAGTATTAAATAGAGTGGGTGGATAAAGATGAGTCATGTATATTGGAACAAATCCAGAAGTTCCGTGGAATAAGAAACCTTATTCCACAACAATATGTTCATAACTTTGAAACAAAATATGTAAAAATATACTACTTATATGTAGGTACTTAACCGTCTTGATGCAAAGCGCAAACAGTATGATGTGTGTCCTTATGTTCAAAACGACCAAAGTAAGTAAATAAATAAACGCAATTTAACAACAAAAACTAGAATCAAGATAGTCAAACGCGTTAAACAACTTTACAAATAATTACATTTGCATATCTATACTCTATACATACTCTATACAAATAAATAAAATTGGAGTGTCTGTTTGTAATATCAAAATAACACCTTTTCACAAAATGCATATGAAAGTACATACGATACCTAAAGCAAAAACGCGAATTAAAAAATTTTTGTCTGTCTGTCTGTCTGTCTGTCTGTCTGTCTGTCTGTCTGTGTGTTTGTTCCGGGTAATCTCCGAAACGGCTGGACCGATTTCGACGGGACTTTCACTGGCAGATAGCTGATCTTATAGCGGGTAACTTAGGCTACTTTAATTTTAGAAAAACAATTAGGGTTCCGCGTAAAAAAATAAAAACACTTGAAATCAAAGAGTATCTCCGAAACGGCTGGACCGATTTTGACGGGACTTTCACTGTTAGATAGCTGATTTTATAAGCAGTAACTGAGGCAACTTTTACTTTAGAAAAACAAAATTAAAAAAATGGGTCCTGTGGCGCGGGCTCAGAACGCGGGACCGGGCTTTATTGTTAAGTTAAATTCCACGCGGGCGAAGTCGCGGGCTCAGCTAGTTAATTAAATAATTTAACCGAGAAACTGCGCACCGATTTGGAGGCGCTACGATAGTTTACTCAGTGGGCCATATTTATGGGTAAAAAGTGCTGACTTAACACTTTAAGTGGTATTGAAAAGGTGATCAACAAGTCTAGACGCTAGGTCAGCAATATAGATGTTTTCGAGTAACCCGATCTATGTGTTTACCATGGAATTCATTGTAATGTAATATGATAAACTTATTAACTGTCTGGGACCAAAGTACTAAGTCAGCGTTTCATCTAAGGGCGAAGGGTGATGCTCTAACATAACTAGATTCCTAACAGACCAACTGAAAAAGCTTGAAAATGTAATAAATTGAAAAAATACCTAATATTAAACTCAGTGCAGACTCTTATCTGTAACTTGTTGTCTATGTAAACAGCGAGCATACTTGCTCAATTAAGCTCTAACGTCGGTTGGGCAATTAAATTTGCATCAAGTGTCGCCGGCAGACTCTCATCGCCAGGACTTTGTCAGGAGTGTCTAATGGATACGATAATGAAATGAGGCGAAAGAGTGTCCTTGTGAAGCATTCTTTAATTAATATATGATGGGAGAGAACTCTTCCGCTGGCAGGTTCACAACAATAAAAACGCGCTGTTTTAAGATGCTTTAATGGTTTAATTATTCATTTATATAAAAATTACAAAATAATGCGTCTTGCAAAACATAAACATGTTTCAATGAAGCACGAGAAAAGAAAAACTATAGATACATTAGGGAGGGAAAACCCATAGAGTATATAACATTTAAGTAAAATTAATGAAGGTGAAAATATGAAAACTATATACAAGATAATAATTGTTGAGTAAGGTGAAGTCTTAAAAATATTAGATCGATTTTAAGTAAGAAACATTTCCCTATATTTAGAAATTGTGCATGTGATGTTTAAATGTTAAAAGCGTTCAGACAGCATTGCTAAGTCACAAATAACTACCCCTCATCGATACGCAACACCATAGTACCTAGATCTTACAAATATCACTGCAAAGTCTCGGGAATCCTACAGAATGAGAGCAGATACTCTGAATTCCTTTAGCACAATAAAGCAACAAAAGTTAAGATTTCGATTTGACAAACTTCATTTACATCTGCTTAGTTAAAATTATTACGCTAATTTAGTAAAAAAAATTCAAGAAAATGAGACTGTTTGTATACCCTGAACTCTAGTTCCATCGACGGCCAAGCTGTAATCTATATTATTAAAGTTTCGCTAATCACCCACAAAAAATACGGATCCAGCATTAAATAAAACTTGGTTGGAATAACAATATTTTCCTTTTGGAGGAGATTATTGTTTTATTAAATTTGGGATTATATCCGAGGGCGAAACAAGGGGATTATAACGAGAAACAAAAATGTCTGCCAGCGGATTACAAAAATTTTGAGAAAATTATATAAACATTAGAAATAGGTATCGTTTTGTAGCCTTTTGTAAGAACACGGTTAAAATGGTTTTATAAAGCCTGCTTATGGATTCTGTTTGAATCGTTTGAAATGTTGAATTATAATGAGATTAAATTATTTTACTTACTGTCTAACGGTTCCCAGCTTTGGTACAGAATAATAAACTATATAGATATAAATACTACATAACTGATTCTGGTCTGGAGCTAGTTTATAACCTCAATGTCACGGTGTCTTAAAACGTATTATATTAGTGGCTTATATACAACACACAACTCCAACAAAAATAACTTTGTTACCATCCTGGCTTCCAGCAGTAACAGTGGTGGGAGAGTGTGGAGGGCCTAAACCTAGGCCAACACCCAAGAACAGTAATATAATCGTTATCAAAAAAGCATGCCGTCACTATCATTCTGATTTACGAAAAATCTGCGATATAAGCAGAACGGAACACGCTGTAAAATATTGTGTTCCAAGTCACTGCACTCGTTCGATCCACGTTACGACCTACACCACCTACACTGCCGTCAGCAGCTATAAAACAAAACATATTGCAGGAACTATATTAAATGAAACATATAAAAGTTTCAGCTTAAATCCACTCCCTGATTTGATTTGACGTTTTGCGAGTAGAGTGCGAGTCAAGCGAGTTGAATGAACCCCTGTTTGTATGTAGGCCTTGTTTGTGTAAGGTTACAAGCCGAAATGCATGTTCCTATCGGTCATCGGTAAGAGAAAATAATAATATTTATTTGTTTAAAATAGAGTTAGAAAAAAAGCGTGGTTCTTTAAGAAAGGGCAGCGTCGTTTAGAACCTTCACTATTCCGCCATCGCAACCCTCAACGCTGGGAGAGATCCTGGTATTACGTCGATGCACGTGCATCGGGAGCCTTCCATCCGGGCAAGTGCAAGTTGTAGAATGATCTCTCTCCTCAAGTCCTTTACACTACAACATGGGATTTGTCAAAAGGCTAGATTACAGGTCCCTTAGAAGCCGGTACCGCGTCTGCTGCTCTTTAGTTGTAAATGTCATGAGCGATGGATACCACTTACCTACCATCAGGTGGACCATCTACCAGTGTGAATTTATAAAAATAGTAACATAGTAGAGATGGGAACACTATTTTTATGACAACGATGGAGGTAATGAAAATCGAGTAAATATGCATACTATTCTGTTCTACTGTATGTTCACTGTAGTTATAATAAACCAATCAATGTGGCAAATGTACCTTATGGACATCAACGTGATTTACTCAACCCAAGAGCTAATGGAAATGTAGGTTTGTTTTAAAACAAGTGGGATGTTTAATAAGAAGCTATTAACTTTATTGGCTTCAGAGAATGTTTCTTATTATTTAAATAGAACAGGTTCACATACGACTCACATACCTACTATTGAGGGAACTACACCTTATTATAAATAGATGCACGAGGCTGTACCTACTCAGCGAAGTTAACTCTTTGGGAATAAAAATCGAATAAAAAAACACATCAATTACTTCTAGAATCAGATTTTTCTAAAACACTTATTTAAATTCTCTCGATTCAAAACTGAAATAGATTGCTATTAGTGGTATTAAAAAATGTGCACCTCTAAATCTTCTTGAAAGAATGATATATAATAGCGGGATACGATAAAACAAACATGCCACATGTCTTGGCCGTATGAACAATGTCGCTACAAAGCTCCTGAGCTGAAGAAAGCCTATTCAAATCGGGAACAATGGTGGCTGCGCGGCCTCTTTACAATAGGAACGTATCAGCATAGTTAATAAAAAATTGGATAGATGAAATTATAGTGTAATAAGTCCATTTGCATTTTAGACTATTTATCGATTTGTTTAGTGGCTTCTCGATGTCTTCCTTGGAGTGTGGACAGTGGTAATCCAGTGAGTAATCCATGGAGTGTGGACTATAATATAGTGAACTACTATGCTTACTTAGGTCAATACTCTAGAGGCATAGAGTATTAAAAGACGTGAGTATTAAAAGAACCACAATGCCAAACTCGGTGTGTGAATGATAACTTCAGTTTGCATTTACCTACTGTCTTTATGATTAAAGTCTCAAATATTCTTAAAGCACTTAAAACATTTAGTCCATTAAAACATCGAGGCAAAGTTTTGATTGGTCCAGTAATGGGGCGAAATAACGAAATCCCTTTCATAGGGCACGGATTATAATCGAGCCTGTAATGTTATAAGTTAGGTCGTTATATTGCAGCTATGTGGGCGGCAGAACTAAGTATTGACATAAAGATCGATCTTGGTGGCTGAAGATTTGTCTCGTGACGACTGAAGGGCAGACTGTGTTGGAATTAAGAACGTACTTAGATACAGTACACGCGTCGTAAGGAGGTCGGTCTGCGGCGTTGCAATTTGCAATAGATTACTGCCATGCCATTTGAATAAATATCAGCTCGGCCAACTTTCAGCACGCGTAGGTACCTACTGTAATGTAAAAGTATAATTTTGACATCCCTAGGTATATTTTCTTGCAAACTAAGTTGGCCACACCTTAATTAATATATGTTTTAATTGCTGTATTCATTATAGGTTCACAAGCCAAGAATTCTCTTTTCGCAGGCAGCAAGCTACGATATGTTAGAATACAAAAACTCTTTAAGAATAATTCACGGATAGGGCATCTCTCCGAATTCGTGACAAACATTGAACGATTTGTAACATATTCACATAGCAGATTTGTCACGATGGAGGAACACTCCTCCATTGTTCAGCAACTATCATTATGGTAATACAAATCCCCATCGATAGGAAAGGGTTAGTAAGAATACGTGGAATGGATGAAAACTCTCATGAAAAGCCATATCCTTATCGTGATTGCCACTACTCCTCCTGTCATCGCGGGAATGGAAGGAATAAAAATCCCATTCAATATACGGAAGTAACCAAGATTGAAATGTCAGTTTATCGCTGCGCCACGTTACAGATAATTTCCGAAACGAGAATCTAGGTTCGTTCACCGCTGTAACGTGAGTTCACCCTCCGCAAATAACATTAGCCGTGTCTGGGAGGATCAATGCGTCGATGACAGAGTGTGAAGATAATCGATCTTGTGTTAAGATAAAAAACTATATAATAACGTTATCAAACTTGGACCTTGCATATACTAGTCCTAAAATTCATTTTAAAACTGCTTCGGCTTCGGCATTCAGCGTAATGTGCTTATTACACTTTTTACGGGACTTGATCCTCCTACTTTCTGTAAGCCTTGACACTCGGGCCTAGATAAATAGACGTTACTAAGCCGAGGCTTAGCCAAAGTAAGTGCTTAGCCGCGTCAGTTCACATAAATAGACAGTACTTAGCACGTTACTTTCGACGAAAGCCAACCTAATACTTAGCCAATGCTTTCCTTAGCTATAGTATAGATTTTCAATGACTTTGCAAGTGCTTAGTACGAGTTTGACACATAAAAAACACGATTCGCTGTCGCGCGGTAAAATTAAAAACTAATTATGGACTTTGGATTCGAAGATATAATTGTTTTGTTGAAGAAATCGAAAATTTATCTACGGATATCGATTAACCAATGTTTACTCCAATGACTATTCCACATATTCCAAGGTTTACAAAGTAAAAGTATTAGATAGTAGCAAGATGGCCTGGAAGCGCTTACGACAGCCGAATATTTCTAAATTCAAGAGTTCATTTCAAACTAGTGACCAGATAATTAGACGGCATAGGTTGTTGGTGATAGTGATTGGTGATAGAGATTAGATATAGTGACTTGTTGGTGATAGTGGTTCAATAAAAAAATATCTCAGCTTTATTTTATTTTATAAAATATATATTTATAGTGTAATTTCTTCTTCATATTATTATAAACATCCTGGATTTTGCTGTAATTCCCTGTGTACCTATTCTTCAGCTATTCATGGCCAGGCTGCTCCTTATACTGTTGCCCGATGCTCCATCGGTCTTTTTATTTTCAATAACAGCAGTGTGCTGCTGTGTGAGGCTTATGAGGACACAGCTCACGAACTCCATGAAGGGTTTCTTTCTTCCTTCCATTTCTCTGATGTACGTTTTGTTTGCCCGGGTCGAATTTAAAGTAATCGTCGTCGGTGACCAGATTGATTACAAAGCGGAGTTGCGTTTGTCCAGTAACTAAAGCCAGCTCGTCGAATATGATCAATCAAAATTAACATCCAAAACAGAAGATAATATTATTATAAACTCACGCACTAATAAGTAACAAATAATGAAAACGATAGGTTAGAAATCCAGACAACATCAAACGTCAACCAAAGAGAATACAATTGATGTCAACGTCCATTGTCTAACAAAAATCAAACTGAATGCGTTCAATTTAAATAATTCACATTTATTATTACTAGTCCAATGCACTTTTTAAATATGATGTAACGGCAAATATAT
Organism: Notodonta ziczac; assembly: GCA_918843915.1. Classification (NCBI taxonomy): domain Eukaryota; kingdom Metazoa; phylum Arthropoda; class Insecta; order Lepidoptera; family Notodontidae; genus Notodonta; species Notodonta ziczac. Next base: position 3,011,331 of record OU974053.1, read on the forward strand.
ACATATCTAATGATATAATCCTACTTAAGTTTTAATTGTGCCGAATAGGACATTAAATTAGCTAAAAAAAAATGGTATGCAAAAATTTATGAATTTAGTGAATTGTGAACGCTTCTGAACCTTTCAATCGTAGTCTCGTACTCAGGCTTAGCTCGTACTTGGCTAAGCATAGTCGATAGAAACGTTTATTTATGGCACTTTTGGGTACTTGGCTTAGTCAAGTCAAAGTAGTGCTTTGCGAAGTTATACTTTTGACTAGTGCTTAGCAACGTCTATTTATCTGGGCCTCGGTGAGTTTGGTAAACAGTGACTAGCCAGATAGCGTTGACATTGTAACATGATCTATATTAGAGTAGAAATAAGATCATATCATTTTCCGCATAACCTTTCATGATAAATAAACTAGTTATCTATGATTTATGCAGATATGCGATGTCTACACTGTTAGGAAGGAAAAGTGGTCGAGTCAAACCACAATAATTACCGCTAACAACATATTGAATAATCAATAACAATGTTTATGAAATAACACAGCCATATGCGGTAATGCCGGCAAATTATTATGTTCTAATGTTAGAATGGAATGAATCAAAAGTTTCGTCGTACTGCACCCATGACGCATTTGACCGATGTGGGAAATTGGTGACCTCCAGTAGTAGAATTACCCAGAAATACTTTATATACAGAAAACACAATAACCCAAGCCCTAGGGCTACAATTATACACCCTAGGGCTACACCCTCCCCCCTCCGCCCCCAGAGTGCATTCACCGACGGTGGAATCGCGTGCGGCGCCGGACTCGATAACCCATCGCCGGTGTAGGTTCCCCACAAATTTACAAGTTTCAAACACAATTAAATAAAAAAAACAATTTAGTACATATTTACAAAAAATCAACGAAAAGATACCTAAGGTCCTTATTAATAAATCGATCTCAAGTATAAGAGCGGTCTTGAGTACGCTTTTGACATGTAATTTTGTACTGGAATGACATTTCCGAAATCGCTCTTGCGATCGATTTATTAATACGGGCCAGAGTATACAAACTGGCTTTGACAGCTTGTGATGGATTGTGGATGAAGTCAACATTTCAGATTATAATACGCAGGTTTGTTTACTTTAGAAATTTGCCTGAAAATATTCATTTACATTACTTAAGTACATCACAAACCATCTTACTTACTTAAGAAATTTAAATGCATATTGTCAGCCAAATTTATAAATTAAGTTTTGTACTTCTGCCACCCATCTGTTCACCCATTGAATAAACTAACTAAGTAACTTATTTTGGAAACAATTGTATACATAAATTGTTCTTTTTTCATGGTAGGTACCTATACTAACACAATATTTTGTCCAAAATGCATAAAACCTGGTCACCCTATTCCAAAGCATGACCTATCTCTATACTTGGCATATTTCTTGCAATAAGTGTGCCCTGCCATCCTGCAATGTAATTAAATTCATGCATTCAGCAATTTACATGTTGAGGCAGGTCTTTGGAACCTGAAATTTAGGTAGGTAATTACCTATAAGTGTCCTATACTACACAATAAGATAACATTTATATTAATCCTATCTTTTATTATTGTTAATGATATGGGAAATACTTACCTAGGTATAAAATAAGTTATTATTTAGGTGATTTATTTGACAGACACAGGATAGCTATCCAAACCTCCATTATTATTTTATTAATTACTAGCTGAGCCCGCGACTTCGCCCGCGTGAAATTTAACTTAACAATAAAGCCCGGTCCCGCGTTCTGAGCCCGCGCAACAGGACCCATTTTTTATTTTGTTTTTCTAAAATAAAAGTAGCCTCAGTTACTGCTTATAAGATCAGCTATCTGCCAGTGAAAGTCCCGTCGAAATCGGTCCAGCCGTTTCGGAGATTACCCGGAACAAACACACAGACAGACAGACAGACAAAAATTTTTTAATTCGCGTTTTTGCTATAGGTATCGTATGTACTTTCATATGCATTTAGTGAAAAGGTGTTATTTTGATATTACAAACAGTCACTCCAATTTTATTTATTTATATAGATGTATAGATTGTATAGATTTTAGTATCATCATTCTATCCAATGCAACTTAGAAATATGATAATAGGCAGGTTCCTTGTATCGAAAAGAATTTGTTCCATAGTGAGGAAAATATTCTGATGAACATATACACACACACACAAATCTCTGCCGCCTCATAGACAGTGAGTCATCTAATGCTGAGAGTGGCTCGAATAAGCAATGAATTATGGTTAACACATTTGTAGAGTAGGTTCAATAAGAAAATATTCACATCATTTGTTATAAAAGTATTTAAGATAATGTTGGGTAAGCATCTATGCAATTAATTTAGGACCTGTAATGGGGCAGTGTTCTAAGGAATATTTTAAAAAGATTAATGATGAAAAGCGAGTTAAATATACATTTTTGGATAGTTTTGTATATCTTTCTGTACCTACGCCCATGTAACACATAGATTGCTAGATGTATATCACGTCACTTTAAAAAAATACTTAAATAATCTTGGCATACATCTTCACCATTGTAGGATACTTTTTATAAGAAAATAGAAGGGTGCCAATACGATAATCACAAAGCGTAAATCACCATAGAATAAGTTCCATTAAATATTTTCTATGAATGTTAACTTTAATACTTAAGTACTTAATCTGTATGTTTCCTTAAGATTCAGATCTAGTAAACAATGTTAGCATGTCTTTTAAATGTAATGTCTTTTAAAATTATTAAAAGATGTTCTAATAATAATTTAACATAAGTATTAACATTTTTTTACCATTTGGGAAACTAGTGATTATATTATATTATTCAGAGATATTTAAAAATGAAATATTTTAAAGCCATGCCCAGATTGCTTAGTAAATCGCATCCTAAGGCAAAATACACTATACCAAGAACAAGTTCATCACATAAAATCATGTAAAACCTAGATATGCATTAAGCATAACTGCTGGTCGATTTCAAAACACTGAAATGTCCGACCTTCAAGCGGAATTCCGCAATAGCTAAGTACACCTCTAAACGGTACCTTATTATCTGCACTGATATTGCAGAATAGCGCACTGATCGTCATTATTTTTTTATGTTTATAACATACCCTACGAAACAGTTAGAACTTCAAGATATGTAAGTAGGTAAAGTATACGGCCTGAAAAATCGATAACACTGTCTCGGCCTTACATTACCTTTCTTTTCACCAAAATTAAACTTTCATAATAATATTAGGCGACTTACCTCTTCACACGTTGGTGGAGAAAGGCTCGAAGGACACAGAAATGATCTGAATGTTTCTTATTAATTTATAGAAAGTATTTTATTTATTTATTTTTACAACACAAGTGCTAACAAAGCCGACTGACAATCATCTAATTTGACAGGTCTTTGACATTTGCGACCCGTTATACGGAAACTTCATGAACAATTTTTTTTGTTGGTTCAACAACGTTCCGTTTTCTTCGAGCGATTATGCATTTACAATTAAAAATTAGAAATGTATTATCTCGATAAGTAAAACTTGTCCAAGACGTACTTGGGAGTAAAAATTCTATATAAAAAAACACTTGACATCTATAATTCGTGAATTCTTACGTAAAAATAGCAGCGTTTTACCTACCAATAAAACGCATATTAATTTACTTACCTTATTCGAAGCTTATTTAATTTGAGATAGGCACTACGTTTCCCGCCATCTATATCCATCTCTCTCTTTCCGGTTTCCGTCCCTTTCTATCCCCACCACCTGGCAGAGTGAGGCGCCTTGAGCGCGACACTACAATTATTTCTCATTGAGTCGAAAATCACCAGGCAGGCTTTAAACCATAAGCTTCGAATAAGGTAAGTAAATTAATATGCGTTTTATTGGTAGGTAAAACGCTGCTATTAATTTGACTTGACCGTTATTCGAAGCTTATTTAATTTGAGACCTGTTTGTTATCGCCTGGTGGTGGTGGTATGGACGCCAATGTGAATATGATCAAATTTAAATAAATTCAAAATTGAGATGAAAAATTGAAACAGAGCAAAAATTAAAATTAGTCAAATTTATATTGACATTTTAAATGAAATTAAAATAATATAATGATCTTTCTTCTTTATTAAATTAAACATTATTTATAACTATGATGGCTAGTTACTAAATTAATCAACAGGATTAAATAACATAGTTATAGAAGTATTCAAAGATGGGGGTAGAACTGTTCGCTTATAAAATGTAGTAAACGTATTTTGGGATTTCCAATTTCCTCTCGCGAGGATATCCTCAATTGGAATATTGTCCAACCAGTTCCTTGAGGCAACGGCTGAGCGAAAACTTCCAGGTGTTGCAGGTATACCCGCATCTTTAAGTAGCGTTTTAATCCACCCTGAAATAATTGTTTTTGAGGCAGCTTTTGCTTCACCTCTGGTAGAAATAAACAGATTATGGACTATAGCCGAATCTCTGCGACTTTGTAACAATTCGATGGTCCTTTTAATCCAATAAACCGGATTCAATTTATTATTGTTTAAATTACTTAACAATTTCCAACCCGATTGTCTGTGATCGGAAGAATCAGTCTTAGAACCGAAAACCGGCCATAAGGTAATAGAAGTATTACCTTGAACACAATGTTCGGAATCAATCCTTAATAACGTTAAATCATGTACTCTTCGGCCTGAACATAAAAGTAATAAAGCTGCAGTATGTCTTTGTACTTGAAAAATATTATCTTCCGCAATGCTATAATTATTTAGATATGCCACTAAGCTGTCTATGTTCCAAATTGGTGGTTTGGATTTAACCGGTTTTTCTAATGCTATAGATTTTAAAACCTGTTTCACTAAAATGTGAGAACTTATCTGACCAGCCAGGTCTGGGTTGCAGAGAGTAGAAATGACAGATTTGTGCAACAAAATCGTACTATATGACAGATTGTGGAGTAGGTGAAGGTCAGAAAGGAATCTGGCTACCTCTCTTCCGTTCGGATTATGAGGATTAATTTGCTGTTGTTCTGACCAGACTAGCCACTTTTTCCAAGCAACATCATAAGTTTTCAGTGTGGAAGGCCGCCATGACTTCTTTAGTAACTTTATTTGGTTATCATTCCAATTTCTTAGGTTCTCGGCCCACCCCCACATTTCCATACCTCTAGTATCATGTCCTGTATCTTCGGCGGTGGGAGTCCCGTGGATACGTCTATTAAGACTTGATCGAGATTCCGCAGCGTGAATGGGGGCGCTAACGCTCGGGCCTTCAGATCTGCCCGCCAGTATACTCGATCCCAATGCGGCACCACTAGTAAGTATATCCCGTGAGCACTGTTCAGGTGGGATAGTACTTTGGGAACCAAATATGGTGGTGGAAAGATCCATGCCAGTTGAAAGTTCCACTGGCGGGAGAACGCGTCGTGAAACAACGCTTGGTGATCGTTCAGTTCTAGAGATGCATAATTTATCACAACGTGGGCTCGACTGGACGCAAAGAGGTCTATCAAGGGGGTCCCCCATTTGGCAAACACTTTCTCTGCGCCTCCGGTCAAGAGATGCCATTCCGGATCGGCTCGCAGTCTTGACAAATGGTCCGCATGACTGTTGTATATCCCCGGAATGTGAAAAATATTCACGTGGATCTGGTATTCCTCCAGAATTTGAAAAACCTGGTAAGTTAGATCCATGAGTGGTGCGGATCTCGTGCCGCCTTCGTGTCGGAGATATGCGATTACAGTTTTGTTGTCGCATTGTATTAGTATTGTGCTCCGGCGCAGGAGCTGACAATGATCTTGTAACACCCTTAGGATAGCGAGCATTTCCTTCTGGTTGCAATGCAAGTGTTTCTCGTGATCTGCCCAAGAACCTGTCAACGACACATTGTCTAATCGAGCTCCCCATGCAATATCGGAGGCATCCGTCGTTAGGTAATGGGTTGGCGGAGACACATGGATAGCTGAAGGGCGCTTGCCGTTTTGAAGCCACCACGTTATGTTGTTCCTGGCTTCGATAGGAATGATATGCCATTTCTGGTCCGATTTCAACATCTTGTTGAGTAAGTCCAACAACGCTCGATAATTGAGCCTGCCTTTTGGGACGGTAAAGCTTGCAAAATTCAGAAGCCCCACCAGACTCTGAAGCTCCTTGAGGTCTGTTCGTTCCTTGACTAGCATTTGGGTTAGCTTGATAATCAGGGACCCCAACTTCTCCTTGGGAAGGTGCTTCCGATTTGTCCAAGTGTTCCACTGAATACCTAAATATGCTAGAGTCTTTGATGGAATCAAGACAGACTTCTCGTAATTTATGATCCATCCTAATGTCTCTAGAGTCTGAATGACAATATTTACGTGGTCTCTTAGGCTTTCCTCCTGTTGATGAGCAACCAGGAAGTCGTCTAGATAAACCAGAATTCGTATTCCCCGCTTCCTTAACATTTGGGCAATCCAATTTGTCACAGAAGCGAAAGTCTTGGGTGCGGTACTTAGCCCAAAGGGTAAACATGTCATTTCCAATAGCTCCTTTCGATAAACAAGGCGTAGGAATCTTCTGTGACTGCGAGCCACTCCGATGTGAAAATACGCTTGTGAGAGATCTATTTTGCATAGCCAGTCTCTTTGTTGCAGGAAGTCTGGCACACGAGAGACATTTATTAGCTTGAATTTTGTGGTTATTACGTATTGATTGAGGGCCCTCAGATTGAATATGGGCCGAGCAGAACCGTCGCTTTTGGGAACCAAAAACATTGATGAAAGGAAACTCAGAGACTGATGCGCTCGTTTGAGGACACCCTGATCCTTCATTTTGTCGATGACAGTAGTCATCTCGGTTGAATAAGGAACAGCCATATCTTGTTTTATGTTCCTTGGATAGATCAGTGGAGGCCTTTGACGAAATGGTATGCGATACCGTGATATCATCTTGAGAATGACATCTGACGCGCCGAACTCTTTCCACTTCAATACAAAATTCTTCAGACGGCCTGCTTTGAACTGCATCATGTCAATATTTGCGACGTTTGACGTCTCTAATATTGTTGGACGGTGAAGATGCTCTTTTCTGTCCAGGTTTGAATTGATTTTGATGCTTGTGGTGATTTCGCGAAGATCCTCGTCCACGAAAATTCCCCCGATTGTTCGGTGCGGTTAAAAAGGAGCTGTGTCCATGAGTGTGTGAATTGTAACCACCTTGTGGAAGTGGTGCAGTTTGACAACAGTCCCGAACATAAGATTGATTGGAGCATGAAGCCTGCTGATAACCCTGCGAGGGTCTTTTGCGACCTGATGCGTACCCCTGCGAGGAGACGCTAGGTTTATTTCTCTCTACCTGCGAGGTAGCGGTGTTAGACTCCTTTAATGGCCAAAAACATTTGCGCACACCGCCTGCTTTTTCTATAGCAGCTGTGAATTTTTCAGCGTTGAACAAATTATCGCATGTTGGAGGGATCTTCTTAAGCGTAGATTTTACAATTGGATCCTTCACTCTTTTGGTTACACAATCTCGGCGCATCTGTAAGATCTCAGCGCGATGGCCACAAACTAGCTGTAACATATCTGAAGAAGTTTTTTGGAACTCACCGCAATTTATAAGTTCTATTAATTTATTATTAATAACCTCATAATCTGGGGTTAATTCCTTAGACCACTTGGCAAATTCAAGGAGTACATTCTGAAGTGAATCTTTTTGTTTTAGAATACTCATTGTTAAAGCCGCAAACGTTTTATCAGCGTATATCAAATGGCGAGGGGACTGGAAAGCTGCTACTTCTTCATTTATCTCAATATCGGTAAAACCCGGTTTGTAATTATACGCCTTTTGAGTTTCTGAATATCTGATCTCGTTCCAGTCATTCGTATCCCAATGTTGAAGATCACATAACAGTTTTAAATGGGTTTCAGAACTTTTGGGCATAGCAGGTTCTTTCAATTTCGTTTGAATGTTAAAAAATGCTTCGTTAGGTGCGTCGATAGTTGACGTATGATCACCCAATTCTTCGTAAAGATTGCGACTAACACCCGAATTTACAGATATGCAATCATTTTCATTAAAAAATTGGTCATCAGATCTAATTTGAGACTCCTTATCACGGGCAAACAAGCATTTACGAAGATCACGTACCTCTTTTGTCAATTTTCGATACTTTTGTTTTGAGTGCTTTCTCTTGCCCCCCCTTCTTTTCTTATGATGACTCCGTCGCTTTAGGGAGCATGAAGATGAAGATGAAGAACTGCTCTGGGAGCTACTGCTGCTGCTTGAACTTGAGCTCCGGGATCGAGACCGATGTTGTATACCAGATGGTCCTGGCACTGATTCAGTCGCTGTACTTCGTACATGACTATTAATCTCATCCATGCTAAAAGGGAGAAGGTTCACAGAACAACACTCAATAACAACGGTTTGAATAAAAGTTCAAATAAAAGTATGTGACTACCGTCATATCCAAAAATAAAGTATTATCTAAAATACGAACGGCAAAGCCGTTAACAGAATTTGTGCGATTACACATTTAGTATAGGTACACAACCATCACACAATGTAGTAATATGAGAATAATACAATATTACTCACCTGTAGTTTTTGTATTAATTATTTTTACCTGTAGGTAGGTAGCTTTAATACTACTCACTGTGAACTATTAATATCTGTAAGGATATAGAATTTATAAAACAATTTCTTTAATACAATACTTTAGAATAAGAATTATAAAAAATAATATTGTGGTAACTTTATAGTTTACACAACCGTACGCGGCGGGAAACAAGACGCCAATGAGAAATAATTGTAGTGTCGCGCTCAAGGCGCCTCACTCTGCCAGGTGGTGGGGATAGAAAGGGACGGAAACCGGAAAGAGAGAGATGCATATAGATGGCGGGAAACGTAGTGCCTATCTCAAATTAAATAAGCTTCGAATAACGGTCAAGTCAAATTAATAGTATATTATTCTCCACAGATATAGATAGGTATTCTTTGTCGAGAATTTACATCGTATAAGTCTAGTATACTACGTATGAGAATTTATTATGTACTTTATTCAGAACTTGATTTCGGCTAAAGGGAAATTCGCCTAAGTTTATGATAACAATAAATTATTACTTACAATTTATAATTTTTTTTATAACTTATAATTTTTTTATAGTAGGTATAAGTATCAAAGTATAAAACAATATTAGTTGGTATATTTATATTTTAAAACTTAATATATCATCACATAACGTGTATTGAGAGGTCTCACTAAGTGAATAAATGTAATTTAAAGCTTTATATCTAAAAAGGTTTGACCAAAATGCTGAGAATCCTTTGTAATCTACTTCAGTGCCTTGTCATATCTTGCGGAGATGTCAGCCCAGTTCGCTACATCAAATATAGCTTTCACGTAATCAGCTCGTACATTTTTGTACTGGAGATAGTATGCGTGCTCCCAGACGTCGATGCCGAAGAGCGGTACCAAACCTGTAACATACAAATCCCTATTATAGTTGGCAGGTAATGAACACAGTATTAAAGAAGTTCCACACCCCCTTTCACGGGGGGAGGGCTGAAGTTTCCCTAGGAAAGTTGTATGTCGGGCTACATTTTCGGAAGTTTTTAAATTTACAAAAACCAAATACATCACTAAACCGTCCCATATTATCACCAGTAATGCATGCATGTTTCTGCTAGAGGCGCTGCTGTTGAAATAAGTAGGTATAATACTTAAAAATTTTGTTTTCAATACTTTGAAAACAACTATTACAAAGCTTTATAGTTCTAACGATTCAGTGATGAGTCAGGGAGACAGTGATGAAGAAAATTGTAGCTTCACCGGTGGTAGCCTGCAATGGGTCCTGGTTCTGGCAAGTGGCGATCTGCAGCTTCTTCATCTGCTTGTTGTAGCCGAGCCAGCCCCAGCCAGAGCCCTGCACGCCGACAGAAGCCGTAGCCAGCTGGTTCTTCATGTTATCCCATGAGCCGAAATCTCTGTGCAACAAAGAGGCTGTACCATCAGAATCAGCACTATTGTAGCTTAAAAAAGATGAACCATTTTTTTCATCAATTATGAACCATAAACTGGTTTATTTCGATAGTTTTAAGTAATGTTGGATGTGAATTGGATCTTCCTTTTCAAGATATAAACATGCATCATGCGCAAAAAATTTTAGAACCTTTCGCTTGTTCATGCATTTATTTTATATTTATACTTCATAGTAATATCGCATTTCGACAATTTCTGAAGCGCTACATAGCGGAATTGTCAGTGAAACAGTAATTTTGCGATATTATAACGCATATTGTGGTATGTAACAAGGTTATCACGGCAGGTGATAGGAACCTTGCGCATGTGACAGGTTATCAATAAAAGCGAGTGTGACGCACAATAATTCACTATCCAATTAATAAGTATAAGAAAACATAGAAACATTTAAACACATAATTAAATGCAATAGCTGTTACGGTAAAAAACAAATCAGTCAAAACAATTACGATAAAATAATGTTAATAAATATACAGTATAAATCCATACCTACTTTAAATTAATGAGTTGATGACTCTACAATGAATAATACTGAAAAAATTGTTAAGGTCATAAACAAGCCAATAGATTAGTAGACTCAAGATCTCAAGGATAAAACTACTCCATATTAGGAAGAATTAAATTCCATTACAAATCTGTATATATAAAAATGAATCTCTATTTCCTTGGTCAACGCATCACGCGTGAACAGATGAAACGATTTTGCAAATTCTGTTTTGATGTGTTTATTTTTGTCAGGAGTAGGTACGAAAGGAAATATTAAGAAAATTAAGCGGACCAATTCGAATTCAATATTCAAAGTTAAGACAGGACAACGTCTGTCGGGTCAGCTAGTATTGAATAAAAATAAGTCCATCTTTCTTATTTCTTCACCAACACCCAAACAAGATTTTTTTTTCAATCTTGCAACATTTGCACATGTATATTATTAATAACATGAACACACACATAAGCACAATGCAAAAAATATGCTCAATAGGCAATAAAAAACCAAGCATGCAAAGTACAATTTAAATTACTTTTCAATGGCTTTGGTTAGCTGGTCAGTTGGTTTCCCACCGTTGGGGGACAGGTTCTGCCAGAATATGGAGTGGTTGATGTGACCACCGCCATTGAATCTAAGAGCCGGTGCCAAACCGATCACTGTGTCAATATCACCTGGAGATGAGGAGAACAAGACAGTCACATTATTGTTTACACCAAAGTTATTATACTGTTATAGCAATTTATATCATCAGTAGTTGCTGCCCGCGACTTCATCCGCGTGGACTTAAGTAAAGTATTGTATGTGTTAATCCAGGTTATAAACTATCTGTGTTCCAAATTTCATCCAAATCCGTTCAGTAGTTTTTGCGTGAAAGAGTAACAAACATACATCCACACTCACAAACTTTCACATTTATAATATGAGTAGGATTCTTTATTTTCTGTCTAGTTATGATCCCACTTTGCATTGCTTTAAAATAAAGTCCAACAACTCTCCCTGCCCCATTCTCTGACCCACTTCCCTTGAAGTTGACAAATATTTATACACTATGCTCAAGCAGGTTGTATGCTTGTTTACAAACATTGATGTATGAAAATTTTTAAACTTTTGGAGTAAGTTTACACATAATCTTCTGTTTTTTCTTGTCACTTGTCAAAAATATTTCTGAGTAATATTTTCTAATAATTAAAAGACGACTTAAAAAAACATCTACCAGTTACATAAACTATTTAAGTATGAGGAGATTATAAGATACTTATTTCTAGGCATTCATTGGCATATTGTAATGGAATGATTGAAATAATGACACAGCAAAAATGTATATTAATACAAACAACTACAAATGTCTACAAAACCATGAACTCAATAAAAATAAATATAAAGAAAGAAAAGTTACTGTTCAACGGCTTTCAGGAAATTGGGATCTGGATTGGTCTGGCAAGGGGAGAGGGTCAGCCACAAGATGGCGTGGTTCACATGGCCCCCGCCATTAAACTTTATGGCACTGAGCAGACCCAGGATTGTATTCGTATCAGCTGCTGTCAAGTGTAACGGAGACATAATATTCAAAGATACTTAGATATTGGCAAAAATACATTAACACTTAGAATTTCGAAAACAATACTAGCTAAGATGTAGATTTGATGTCATAAGTTAGTTGTTTGAGTGAACTTTAATAGTGATTATCTTTGTAAATATTGACAGAAAAAATCTTCCGCCATTAGAACCATTTTTTTATGCTTTATAAACAGTTACAACCTTTTGTCTGTGCCACTGCAAGCTTCTCCTCAGCAGCGTTCAGGTTGTTAACATATGTTGCATGGTGCTTGCTGTGATGCAGGCTCATGATCTCCCGGCTGATGACCGGCTCCAGGGCGCTGTACTCGTACGGCAGGTCCGGGAGCGTGTGCTTCTGCCGAGATCCAGCAGACCAGCTGTGAACATGTGATAGGAACCTTGTAATAACAGTACGAAAAATAAACTTTATTGATTGGGAATAAGACTAATTTTCTGGTAACCGCAGATTTTTTATTACTTACACCGAAACTGATCCATACTTTCAAAGAAGGCTTCTGAACTGAAGATAAAGAAGAAAATCTTCTATGTAGTTGTAGTACCTATGTACCTACCTATTAGGTTCCTTATGATACATGGAAGCATTTTCTATAATGACGTTCCCTTTGTACATAAATTGTCACGTGAAACTTTTATACAACCTCACCTTTGCATAGGTACCTTCATAATCGGTTTGCATGCAATGCAAAAATGTACTCACACTAGGGCTCCAATTCTGCGTGTAGCGAACATGGTTGGAAGTTATGATGAAAATAACAAATCACCGGGTTGAAAACCGGCCGGCAAATTAAGTTATCGATTTATCAAAAAGCAAAAATTATGCAACAACAGTTCAATTTGGTTTTCTTTTGACGCAGTTAAACGTCAATCGTCAATGCAGTTGTCAGTTAGCTGACAGTTAGATTCAAAGTGGCTACTCACGATGCAATTTGTTTATGTAATTTGTTGCTAGGACGGTCGACTCGAAATTTATTTATTTTATTATTTATATCAATTCATGAAAAATGACATTTGATTATTAAATAATTTAAATATTGACGAAGATAAGGGTGGTATATACGTGTATTTATTTAATAACATTTATATCTATACACATTTTTTCTTAATTATTTATACATATATACAATTTTTATTAAATAAAATTAAAATTAAGATAAAATAAAAACCTACCCCTAATCAAACAAATACGGGTTATAAGAGTTGAATCAATAAATTGAATATTAAATTGCATCGTGAGTAGCCACTTTATAACAGCGAGCGAGCTGTCAGTGAACTTTTTTTATATGTGGACTTCAATTTTGAGCAGATTAATCCAGTTTATCAAAATTCTTGTCGTCTCATACAATAAGCAGGACCATAAATTCCAGCAGGAAATTCCAGAGCAGCTATGATGATATACATAAATATTTAAATATCCCATGAATATTGCGTTTTTGACTGACCCTCACTTGTCTCACTTGTGATTTTTTACTGGACGCAGGACGCTTGCATGCATACGTGATGTAAGAAACGCAACGTAATAGATTCAAAAAATATAAAAGGGCCCGATGGGCTGAGGGCATAGCTCTCACATAGCTCTCTGTTACCTTTTTTCGTTGCTTTGCATGATATTATTTCGTGCTTTCTTACTCCAACATTATAGTTTTGTATCTCCGTCTCTGTCCAACATCACGGCCTTCCGATTTGAGCACGGCCTCAAGAGCGACCAATACCGGCTAAGTACCTCAATCCCCTCCCGCCCGAATTGCTAAAGCCGGCCGAGCCGACAGACGTCACGTCACGTACGACGTAGTTGTTTACATTAGTGTGCGTATCCCGGTCGTATGCACGTGAGCTGCGCTGTCTTCGTGTGCATAATTGTTACGAGAGGACAACTTCGCAGTGCTGTGTTGTGAAGTTTTCGCCGATTTTCAGCTGTGATTACATGAATAACCACAGTTTTAATATCAACAAATTAATAACATAACTTACGTAATAGGCTTACGAGTTCAACCAAGTGTTTTGTTGTCTTAAATTGTGTATTTTGAGTTTGGTGTGGACAAGTGGTGCATTTGTTTATTTATAGACAGTCGTTATTTGCAGTCATGTAATTATTTCTGTGGCGCTAGAATGTCTCAGAAGGATACTGCGATACATTTGTTGGCGGGAGGGTAAGTTGGTTGAGCGTCGCAGGAGGTCGGCGTCAGACAATGTTCTAGTACGTTATCGTGACATCAATCTTTATCATGATCTTGATGGCTACATAGCTATTGGCACATGCGGCGAGACGTTGTTTACGCCAGCGTTTCCACAATCCCTACGCGTGGCACAGATTTTAAAAGCAAATCTTAACAGGTGTCACATACCATAACTGTTGCTGAGTAGGGACCATTATTTACTTACACCTAGATGTAATTATACTTAGCACTCAATCACATATATTGAACCATTTCTGTAATCAATAGGCATTTTCTGCTCTCATTATAAATAGAAGTTATTTATAAGTCTTCATATATAGTGACTTTGTTATTGTCGGCAACAACTTACTGACTGCTACACATTCAGGATAATGTTACAATAACATAACATAGGAAGTAGTACTTGCAAAAATAATGATATGGTATGAATGAATGATTATTCAGTAGGATTGGTTGGAGACTCAAATCAACAGGAGGCAATTTTCATAATAATAAATTTAAGTTGCACAATACAAAAAGTTACAATGTTATTTCATCATCCGAATCTGGTAATTTTCAATAATTTTGATGCATGATAATGTTGATCCAGCTTTCTAACCCTTGGTTTGCACTGACAAAACCCTAATACAAAAATTGATACTATTATTGGTTGTCATAAAATAGTGACAAAACCATGTTTCAGGGTAATATTTTGGGCAGTGGACACTTAGGGTAAGGTTATGATAAAATCACCAACATTTAACATTTAGAAATGTATAAGAACAGACTAATACAACATTTCCAAGTCTCTTAATCATGCACACATATTAGCTACTAGCTGCTAGTGTGGTTCATTATAAAAATGTAATTCAACATCTGTAGTTTAACCCAAATACCTACTAATAAAATATTATAAAGGTGTTAATGATGCAGGAATTAAAATTTTATAGCAATGAAATGACGGGGTAAACTCTTCAAAGCATACTCACAGATATAGTGTTTTGTGAAATGTTATACTTATTATACTTACCCATAAATCACGCTACATTTGAGCCTGTCTTTCTCTCACAGAGTGGCTGGCACAGCCGGAGCAGTGGTGACATGCCCACTAGAAGTAGTTAAGACCCGGCTTCAGTCCTCAAAAGGTGTTGGAGTGTCTCCACCATCACAGCCACCGCCATCAGATAACACTGCAAATGCTAAGAAGATTTGTTCAAAAATTCCTAAACATCAGGTAAATATAGGCAAAATGTTGAATTAATATTACTTATCTAGGTGTACGTGCCTTTTAGCTATAATGGCTGACTGTTGCAAGCCCTTGAAAAAGAATTATTATTTCATTTGCAACAGTGATTAATAAAAAAAAACTATTTTTCTTGGTATTACACACACAAGGACTCATAACCAAAACAAACAAAACAGGCAGTAAGAGCAGAAGTGAACTAAGACACATTTTTTTATTATACACACTATAGTAATTGCCCGTAGCACCGCCCGCATGGTACTTTTATAGAATAAAAGTACCCTTAGTAGTATAACATCAGCTCTCTGCCAGTGAAAGTCCCGTCAAAATCAGCCCAACCGTTTCGACAAATACATAGACAAATAAAAACTGTTATTTTGACATTACAAACAGATACTTCAATTTTATTTATTCATATAGATTAACTTGATGATATCCATGTATGTACAACCTTACCTCAATTATGAAATAATATTGCTTAGTTCACTTTGGCCCTATCTGCATTTATAACTTGTGTTCTTGTGAACCCTTACCAAATTACTTACTAATAATCCATATTCAACACATTTTTGTTATAGTAGGGTAGGCAAGTAATAAAGAAAGTGAAACTGCAATATAACTGTTTATCAAAACACCCCTTCAGTACATATTAATAATGGCTAGAATGTATAATGATAATCCAGAACCTGTTATGATAATCTCGTTCACCCCCCTTGCCAACATGTTTGTCCGCAAGTCCGTGTAGGACGATCACCTTTGAGAATTCATATCGTCATATAGGTACTGCGCTTAAACCTGAAATGGTTTGGTAATTCGAAGTTTTGTGACGTCATCGTTTCCTCTTTTGGTAGGCTCAGCGGTATTTCTTACTTTTTTGTTGTAGTCCTTTACAAAGCTTATCGGCAACATCTAGGTTATCCCACGTTCCTTTTAATTCACTAAGGTTAAGTAGTCTGGTGGGGCTTTACGAACTTAAGGGAGGGTTCCAATTTGCTAAAGTCCAATTGAAGCACTTGATAGATTAACAAAGAAATTCTTACAAAATTAAATAAGGTAATCCGTTTCATTTCGCATAATAAGATTCCAAGTAAATTTGCAATTTATTCGGACTTCAACGCCCCCAACGACATTTTATCAATTCATACATTTTCACGTACTATGTAATATTTGTTTGTCATAATAACACATATCTTATTGGTAATAATGTGATTAAGATATGAATAAAAATGCGCTATTGATTGATTGACTATATATTATATCCACTTTCGTTGATAACACGTCTGTTGCTTGGGAAAGCGTGTAGTAATTTTAATTGATCTCACATGATTACTTTGATTTCGTATTCTACATGGTACTTAATTTACTACCTACATAGCGTATCCTTCTTAAGGGGTGGGGCTACCAAATAAGTACTTATTTATGAAACGTACAGGGATTTACTTACTCCCCAGATTACATGGAGTACGAAAGTGTGATTATACCAATAAGAAAATTTTACAAGAAATTGTTTTGCAACAATATGGTTTCATACAATGATTTAAACATAATCCTTTCTAAATATAGCATTTTAATTGGAACTGAATAGTTTGTAAACATTCTAGTTACGATAATTGAGGCAATTGTGATAAATACTATCTGAATGTAATTGGAGGAAACTACGATGCAAACAGTGCTATCGACCAATAGGTACATATAATACTTACAGAGCTTCGCGCAGTCTAGACTGGAGATCTCGAATCTCTAAACAAGTGAATGATACCTATTAATACTGGTAGCAGTGGCTCATAGATCAATACAGAGTCTCGGCCAGGAAAAATAAGAGTTTGATGTTTATGTGAAAAATAACTGAATGTGCAGTGTGGTCGGTGGGTACCTACCTACTTTAGAACATTCACGCGAATACCCGATAATTTGATATCATTAGAAAACTTATTATGCCCGCAAAAAAATCGCGAAAAAAATAATAATTAGATAAATATATCATCATTGACCTAAGAAAAAACGGCATATAGCTGATACAATTAAATATTTACACACAATAGTAAATTATCTTTCTATGTCTATGTCTGTGTCTTAAGGTGAAGGCGCCTGTCTAGCCCGCGAAATTCAAAATTTTCGAGTATTTTTATAGTTTATCCAAAATCTGAAAACATTTTGTCATTTGCGACAAACACAGTATGCAGTGCGTTTATTAATACATTTATTTTACTCTAAATATTATCACGGTGGATATGATACTAGTTAATCACTAAATATACGAAAATTGCCAGATTATCTGGATAGCTGTCGTTCTTGAAATGTTTTACAGTAAGTTGGATATATTAATAAATGCACTGCACACGGTATTTGTCGCGAATTACAAAATGTGCCTTTTATCATTGTCAGATTTTGCAAAATTTCTAAAAAACCACAAAAAAAATTGAACTTCGCGGGCTAGATGGGCGCTTTAGCCTTAAGTCTAAACACAATATAGGATAGAAATAGATAACTATTTAAAGTGAAATAGGTAATAAGTATTCAAAATATTATAGTGCTACATCGTCAATGTAAATAAATTGCGCATTAAGATATTTAGCGTCAGTCATTAAGTTAAAAACATTCGCGTCTTATAATAATTAGTCAGACTTGTTTAATATTTTTTATCACAATCTAACGAGATGGCATCTTAAGCAGCAATAGTTGGTATTAATTTTCTCTTTACACGCAGATACCTCTAAACCCTGTCAATTAAAAAAATATATAAAACTCATACCTATTACTTATTAAAAAAAAACTATTCAGTACTATAATCTACCCAAAACTGTGTTAACTGTGTGATATCTCTTAAATATTTACATGTAAAATAAACTCTTGTTTACGTTTAAGTCAATCTACAAATCGAAGAGAAATTAATGAACTAAGAACCTGGCATTGGCTTTTGTCCAAGTGCCAATATCGCTGCCAAATCCTGGTAGATACTTGTTATAAACTTACTGAACGTTCTTACGGCTTTCGTACCAACCACTTGGGTCTCCGAAACAGCAGAAAAATCAATATTCTTACTGGTAGTATTTTTTAATAATTGCGTAATCGGTTATGTCCTGATAACATTATAACCCCAAATGTTCAATTTAATTCACCATACTCATTTACACTAAATATGCCAAGGATGTTTATAAATATTCCCAAGTGCAATGACTGGCACGGAACACGGTAGTGGCAGATGATAAAACAATGGTGTTAGATTCTTAAAAAAATACATTTAAAATCTTCGAATTTTAACCTATTTATATACCTATTGCCCCCATTGCATAAATATAATTGAAGACTCCGTGACTTTGCAGATGCTAACTTATTACTAACAGAATAATGAATACTACTGCTAATTCGAACGTCTTTTTGAAGCCTTTAAGTAGTTAATTTACCCAATTAGACCCATAATAACGCCTACCTAGTGTGCAAATTTAAATTTTAAACATACCTCAAACATGCTATGTAAGATTGTTACGCTCCAATATTACGACGCAGTTCAAAGTGTAGATTAATAAAGACCTTGTACAATGTCACCGGACTAGTTGAAGCTAACGGCGCTTCAAGGCCATGCTAAAAGTAGAATTATGCATACCAAGTTGAAATTGCAATACAAATTCATTGGCTTCAGCGTGCACGCTTCGCGATCGGCACTTTCGCTAACAATAGCATCATTGGATGTCATTTATTATATTGTGATATTGAAGCTTCACGAATTTTCCGTTTGGTCATTGCCAATCAAGTTGCTCTAGCCATTTTAATAAGTAAAAATCTTCTGTATAGCTATGCTCCTGGACAGGCTTGTCTTTGAAACTGGTTGCCATGTCTCGTAAACTTCAGTTGCGTGGTTTCCTCACCAATTTTGTGCGGAATTTTCTCATCCGACTTGCAGGGCTTCAGTGATTGATTAACTCGGTAACTTTCCGCAGTTTTGATTGATATACCTACGTACTTTTTTTGTTTCGAGATAAAATTAGCAGCCACTTAGTTACTTATCATACCTACACAGTTCATATATGTACACGTTTATTACACACTTGGTTGTCTATTTGTAGTTTTTATGAGTTATATTAACATCAAAAGTCTTTTCTCAAAATTCTTCTGTACCCTTTTAGTAAAGTTATTCAATGATTTGGAATAGTTTTTGTGGTATTTAACGAAAATTTACAACTTACCATATATTTGAAACAATATAATACCCATGTCAAAGCTGCTAGCTAACACACTTTATTTGCATAAAAGACATGTTATTTTGCGTTATTGAACCTCAAGTTGTTTAAATTAAATTTTGAACATATAATTAATGCCTTGTCCACTTGCATAATTCAATTTGGAAGCTGGCAGCAGTATGGAATCGTTTGGCCCTAAAATTCATAGGTCCCATTGTTTCCATCACTTGTGTAAAGCGCACCCATTTGTGTTGCTTTTTAAATAACAATATATGTTAAAGCATAGATCAGTGTTGTTATATTTAGTTGTTCACACAATATATGTCAGCCTTAAAAATAAATTCTATGTTAGTCCTCCATAAGACGAAATGTGAGATTGAATGTCTTACTAATTAGGCAGTGTTTCTATTTTGTCGCTTAACCTAGTAAGCTTTAACATAGCGTTTTCACCTTGACCGCATGCAAGCTTTAACACAAGCGATGGTTATGATAATATTGGCCATATAACGCAGGAGGCCAAATGGGGCTACAGACGTACGATGGGCGCGATGTTCGCATACAGCAACCAAGCAGATCGCATGCTGATGTCGTACAATTGTCAGGTACAGCAGTGTGCGAGGGCTGGGCACGCAAGGACCCCATCCAGGATGAGCCTTATACAATGCATCAGGTAAGTCATCAATGTTGTGTGTCTTAACTTTCAATTCAATCACATTTGTTAATTATGTTTTTATTAATATCAATGTTTAATGTCTATTGACTATTAAATGCATTTACCTGCCTATTATTTTCAATAACATGCAGCCGATTTTGCCTTGTAAATATTTCCGACGTAAGTAGATTCATGTTACAGTTCAGTGTAAAGTGTTTGTTATATGTGTTGTTTGGTGTGTATTGACGTTTTGGCCAGCAGCCATTGCGTACGTGGTACTATACAAAATATACTGCTCAAGTGAGCCGAAACCTGACTGTGTCTTACTGACCTTAATTTTTGAACGCACTCGTTTGAGCCGACGGGGCGACATCCTAAATACCGGTCCGGCAAAAAAAAACGCAATGGAAAAATCATCAATCTCATATTTATCTCAAGAGAAGATACATAGTTTGCTGTGTGCTTAAATAATCGACCACCGGCAAACAGAAGAAGTTCGAACCGCTTTCAACTGGGCCAGTTATCAAGCGCATGTTAATAGATAAGAGAAATAAATGCGATACATGACCGCCACGAGAGCTAAACGTGGGCCGGATTCGCGATAGACCCCATTGGTGAGCGAGTATTTGTGGAATAGCTGGTTCCTAGTTACTGATATTGGCTAATCGCTTATCGGATGGCATTTTCGATATCACGACTACGTTATCTCTGAAATGTGATATTCGCTGTGATAAAAACAAATAACGCTAAAGATCCTCAGAGGTTTCGACCTTCAATCAGACAAACTATAGTTTTAGTGTTGACCTTAAACATTTTATCTCAATGGAAGAGATATCCATTTACGTCACAAAGTAAATAATTGTATCAACAATTTAGGTGCAAAGGTGACTTACTAACACTGGCTTATCTTTTCCAGATATATTGTTAAGACTGAGGGACCTAAAGCGTTGTTTAAAGGTTTAGGACCGAATATAGTGGGCGTGGCACCGTCCAGAGCCATATATTTCTGTACTTATTCACAAGCCAAGGCGATATTGAATCAAAACATTTCACCGGACACTCCAATCGTTCACCTATCCGCGGCCAGTGCTGCAGGTAAAAACACATTTTATGCTGTTATATAAATATCCTTATTATTATTATCAATATTAACTCCAGTTTCTGTCATTGAACGTTGCTGTTTGTATTATGACACATTGGAAATGTGAAGTGTAATAAATATTATGATATCATACTGTCTTTCTCTCGCATCCCTGTTAATTATATACATTGTTAGAGTAAATATGTTAAATTTAGCACTGATTTCAAGTAGGAAAAATGTTTCAGGATTTGTGTCTTGTACAACGACCAATCCGATTTGGTTTGTTAAGACGCGTCTGCAGCTGGATGGACAAAATGTGTCTGCACTGGAGTGCATTAAGAGGATATATGCGAGATCGGTATATATTTTCATAGTATCGTTGATCAGTTAAAATTCTGCGATTCCCTGTTTTCCTAAAATACCTTTTTTATGTTTGTGGATCTTTCTTCGTCTTCTAGTAATAGAAAATTATGATTTCAGGGTATAAGAGGATTCTACAAAGGCATAACGGCTTCATATATGGGTATTAGCGAGACAGTAGTGCACTTCGTTCTTTATGAGGGTGTCAAGGCTAGGCTGATGGCGGCCAGAAGCGTTGACGGTGTCCCCAGTGACCATCGATCTCCTAGAGACTTTCTCGAGTTTATGGGAGCTGGTGCTTTTTCGAAGACAGTCGCCTCTTGCATTGCTTATCCCCATGGTAAGAATAATACCTACATGGTTTAAAAATTATAGGAACTATCATTAAATTATATATTTGGAAGTAGTTAGCAAAATTGAACCAACCCACAGGCACTTCAAACTGAAACCGACCTAGAACCTCTAACGCAAGGTTGGTTTTGGTCTTCAGCAGTTCATGTGGGTTGATTCCATTCTGCAAAACGATATGCATTTATGATTATAATTCGTATAACAAAAGAGGTATACGATACAATGACATGCTAACAGGTCCCTAACATACATTTACGTTTACTCATTTAATTGTAATGAGGAACACCTTCTGCCTACTTCAAGTTTGACTAAGTATTTTTAATTAGTTCGAAATGCATTTTATTAGTTGTCCCTTTTAATTAGGTACCGCAATCTTTCAACAACGCATTCCGAAACAAGTGACGTTTTAGAAGGTAGTAAATTACGTGATTAAGTTAAGCACCCATGTACTTAGATAATTAAATTACCTATTTTTAATTATTTCCGTTAATGGTTTGCTTTTCAGAGGTAGCAAGAACACGACTCAGAGAAGAAGGTGACAAATACCGCAAATTTTGGCAAACGCTCCACACAGTTTTGAAGGAAGAAGGATACCGTGGCGTCTATAGGTGAGTGAATAGGAACCCCTTCAACTTTGTTAAAAAAAAACAAGACAACCCTCAATAACCACAATTTTCCTCCACAGGGGCCTAGGCACACAACTGGTACGGCAAATACCAAATACAGCGATCATGATGTCGACATACGAAGCCGTTGTGTACCTTCTGACGACACATTTCAATAGTTCCTATTACGAGAATACCTAAGAAACTTATCCGGGACTCGGTAGTTGTCGAAGCCACGCCATGTGTCAGACCCGTCGGCCAACATTTAGACGACAACGTTGTCAATCAAGGCTAGCCAGACGTAGCTTGCATTGAGACATTGTGGGCAGTTGCTGTGGTTGAGGAATCGCGAAACTAGTCCGAATCTGACAGTCATCTCGTCTACGAAGTAAGCGCGACATTATGTAGCTGTTTGATTTTATAGTAAATCTATTTGCCAGTGTTTTCCCTTAGTTTCTTGAATTTGTCTTTATTAAATGCTAATGTTTAGAAGCAGATTAATTTCTTGTTGATTAGATCTTTAGAACAAAATGTGAAGGAAATGTCAAATGTACTTAAAATTGTTTATATTACCTACTGTTTGAGTTGGCATAATTTGATACCGGAAATCACTTGAAATCTTAAATTCTTTTCTCTCTTTTCAGTTCCCTATTCTTACTAATGATTACAGTGCTTTTGGCTTGAAATAGGTGTCAACAACCTAATCGTACAATCAACGTCGCTAGGTGTAGTAGATGGTACGATTTTTCCTGTTTTGTCATTATTAACAGAGATGTTATAATATGTTTAATGTTGGTATGACCGACAATTTTATTACTTATAATAAATAAGCGTTGTAAACTTAAGTATTAAGTAATGTGAAATCGTCTCGATAAGAACTGTATTCCTTTGCCATACCTAAAGCTGAAACGCTTCTAGAGATATCGTAAATCGAATCTTTGGTTTCTAGGCTAATATGAAACTGTTTATGATTCATAATAATGCCAGCTTATCTCAAATCAATGTTCGATACGGAACTTCAGCTACAGCGAACAAAAAATCTATATTTACGTTTTCTTGGCGAGTAAGTAGGTATTTCGAAATGATTCAACATTGCCAAAACTAAAGCTGGAATCTTTTAGCGCTGACGTCTATTGCACACTGATTAACAAGATGGGAGAGTGGCAGTGGGAGAGTGGCATTAAATGGCCATACTTATTTGTAAATCTTTACTTTAAAAACGGCAAAGATGTCAGTGCAACAGGATTTCTAAACCAATAACATAGCCGGTGAGACTAACTTCGCAAAATCGTGAGCACGAGTAGAACTTACGCCTCTCCATGTCACACACAACACAGTAGGTACAGTCAGCAATCATAAAAGCAGTAGTACGCACTTAAGATTGTATTGGTATAAACATAAGGCACAGTTTTGATTGAGATTGCTACTGAACTTATGAACGCCACTCTAATATTCCCTAATATCAGGGTGTCTATTTGAACAAACCTGATGTCCTGCTCCATGGATAACGTGGGATCTATTTGAGTCTTAAGAACTGGATCAAAAATTTTCCTATAGTCAACCTAAGCTAAACACCGGCTTACAAACCTAGATACATGCCATGAATATCTATGAACTAAACTACTTTTATTTTATTCGCGAAGCCGCAAATTGGAACCATTTAGTCATTAGTGTCTAGTCTCATTAAGTGTTCGAAACGATTATTTCACTAGTTTAACATTTTATTAATTATAGCTGGTTATAAAGATTACTATTTTTCAAAATGTTTGTGCCAACTCTTTTTAATTAGGTATTGCTTTTGATTAATGGATTTCTTGGATGTATAAAATGTAAGATTATGCTATGTCAAAAGTGGGCTTCAATTATGTGTCTTACTGTAAGTCTGTAATTAGTTAATTAATATGGACTAAACTATTTGGTCAACATCCATCATATTTTCCTAAGTGTAAAAATAATTATTGTTACTGGAAAAGAAGCCAGCATTGCAGTCTTATGCACAAGATTTTATTTTTATAATATATTCCATAGTTTCTGCACAAAAGTAGTACCTAAGCAGTGTTGTAGGCTGGAAAATATGAATTATGGATAAACATACAATTTGTCTTGAACATATTTGCTGCTTATGTTATTGAAACATGTATGGAAATATATATTTCATTACCAGATTATGGCGAATATAGATTGCGTCTTATGAAAAAATTAAATAAAAAATAAAGCGATTTTTATAATAAAATTATAACCAAAAAGCCTTAGCCTGAGTATATTTGTAAGTCAAATTAGAATATATAAAAACGTAGGTACCTAACTCATGAACACAGATTTAATGACTGGCTAGATTGAATCACTTCTTATGAGTGTATTTTAATTTCAATATATTCTGGGAATGCTGTTTACATTGGGAAACCTATTTTTAGTAAATTTTAAGCATAATAAGCTTCCCAATTAGCCAAGTAGATCTTATTTTGTTATTTTAGAGGCCACAATTGGACTTTTGTCGGACTGAGTATAAGATACTATTAATTTGTTTAATAAATACAATATTAAAATTTATGTTAGTTTCAATTTATCTTTTTATTTTAGACCCTTAATGTATTTACTAGGTTTTTAGCAGAACAGTATACTTTGTGAGTATGTAAGTAACTTAATTATTTAATGATACTAGAAGCAGATGTAAAATAAATCATTTTTTTATTAGCAAGTGACAGTACATAAATTGAAATAAATATGGTACAATACAAACAAACAAAACTAAGAATTAATGGGTGTCAAGAGAGTTCTTATCGAAACATTTGATATCAAAACCCAAACATGAGTGGAGATTGCATTTGGCATTTCACTTGGATACCTCAGCATGGTTGACAGAGGAAATAAGTTACCTTTTAAAGCCACAATTGGCTCACGTCTAAACCATATTACAGAGACAACAGTCAACAAAGCTACAACAACCTGAAAGACAATTTGTATGGAACTTCTGACTGCTATACTTTTGCTGACCCGTGATTGAGAATTATCTTTCAGTACATTCTCCAGTTTATTAATTTTCCTTTGCAGTTTTGAATATGCTGCAAACTCTTCTTTCATTGATATTCCTTTTTGTTCTGCTTTGAGTTTTAAGATCTGATCCCAGGTATTCCGCTCCTCATAAGAGGGTCTAGCGAAGCATGCAGCTATCTAAAATAAATATAAATATGTACTTAGTACTTCCTCAGAATACATAAATCGGTATGATTGCTACAAATCTATTTACTTTAACAAGTACATACTTAAACACACAATTATAAGGGTGTTACCCCACCAATCATTCACTGATCAATCAAACATTGCTCTTGTAAGAAGTATTTAAAAACTGTTGATCAACATTGACTCATAGGTGCATTGATGGATGGTGGATTGGTGTGGCAAAACCCTATTCTATACAATACTATAAAATACTATTCCTGCCTTGTCCATACATTATGTGCAAAGGAAGGTTGGAAATACAGCTAGTTTAATATTGTCAGGGGGGTATTCACAGTCGTCGGAATGATTCCGTGTCGTACACGACAGATTCCATCCTTCTTCTAATTCATTTGTAAAATAAGGAATGTGAATACTCCCCAGTTTTAGTTTCTATACCAACAACATCTGCAACAATACCAAACCGTTTTCAAATTCTACCTACTTTAATAAGGAGAAACAGTTCAAGACTCACCGGTTTTACTAGCTGAGGCACTAAAGCGCTTAGGGAGCATAAAATAACAAAATATACGAGAAGGAATCCATTTATAACCTCCAACATTTTGCGGTTTAATATTTTAGGATAAACTGGGTCTCAAACTGAAAGAGGGTTAGTTACCTCCGGCATTAATAACTATGTAACAGCGCAACCAAAATAAAGTACATTTATAACAAACTAATTTGTATGTCACACAGATCAACAGATTCTCTTTGGCAAAATAGCATTCGAGTTAGAGTTGTGTAGCTCGCGAGCTAATGACACAAAAGATATATTACGGTACCAAAGAGCTAATCTCTCTTTAGCTCATCTGATTTCAAATTATATCTCTATATCTCTACGGATATATGGTTTCAATTTGAGTTACTGAACAAAGTGATTGACATGTAGTAGACAGGTGACATAGCTTACTAGCTCTTTGGCTCAGATGAGATAGAAATTGCACACGACGTAAAAAAGAAAGAGACTAGCGATAAAAAGTACTGCGCATGAGCGTTGGCCAGCCGTCCGTTATTGGATAATAGATCGTAGGAAAATCGACCTTTAAATCAAATGAATAGAGTACAAATTTTGAGACTTTGTTTTTGTAAACATTCAAAGTTGCTTGTATTATTTCAAACCGTTTTGTTTTAGTTACCTACGAATTACTTACGCCTATGACTGAACTGAGTATTAGTTATTTTGTTTTTGGTACGTAGTGTTTCGGATTGTAATCATTATATTTTGTGTAGATAAAGACTGTAAGTAATATATACGTGATCTGTTGCTGCGTAAAAGAAGGGCAAACCAACAAACACGCTTTCGCATTCTATTACCTATTAAACATATTGCTAGCACGGTATATGGTATTCGTTTTCACCTACAAGTAGGTCTTATGAGCTATACCGTTGTAAAAAACACATCGCTAGTGGGTACGCTCAGTCTTCAAACAAATCTTTATATCACTAGTGAGCTACTGATATAAAAGAGTGATATATATCACTGAGCTGAAAACATATATATATATATCGGGTCAGCTCAGTGATAAATTCTGCGCATCTTTAATTCGAGTGGTGTTTTTGCGCACAGAGTAGTAATTTTTGCGATTTGCGTTGCGCAGGCTCACGCTCATGCGTGACCACAGATTAGAGATTCATGAATGACATGTAGTTTTTTTACCCTACGACTTGACTGTGGACCAAGAAGTATAAAGTTCTTGCTGTGGACTTCAGTACTTGACATAAGAAGATTGACACTTGACCGTAGCGATTATGTTCTCTTTGGACTTGACATCAAGTGATGTTTACACAGGGCATGAGATGGATGGGTGGGTACTTTATTATACCTCTCTCTGTAATGTATGCATCTCTAATACAAATGTATATTAAATGTGTATCTCTTTCCACTGCTGTCTAAATGCTCGCATAATCAATATTGTGTATGTATTCCAATGATTTATGGATTTATGGCATAGATAAGAAAATATAGTTGAGTTACAATCATAGAGTACTATAATGGGTTACAATATTGTCTATGATAAAAAATCTGTCAGTGAGAATTGAGAAAAGATAAGTGAGGTTATGTTCGCAAGGATAATTTAATTATTTATTTAAAATGGAAAACATTGTTTTCGTAGAGTCATATTCTTCTTATTACTCATATAAGGCAACAGGTGAAGTGGAATTGCCATTGGAGTCGTTAGTAACTTACTTTGTTTACAAATGTTGCTCACCTGAAGGTGTTAATTTATATTTTGTTTCTGTGAAAAATACAAAGGACACATTTTCCGTGACTTTAAACGATTCTAATCTGAATTTTATTAATGAAAACGAGGTTCCTTGGCAAGTGGACTCTTGCTTATACCCGGTTGTAATGTATGAAGATACTATTATCACTGGCCTTTGTGCTGTAGCACGACATGTATGTAAATACAAAACCTATCCGCCGAGCCCTCTCGAACACGAAGAAGGATTACTTGGCTTCCGAACGAGTTGTCTCCAAGCACCAAACGAAGTATCGATTTGGACTAAGTTTTGTGAGGTGGACTTGGTGAAGACTGTCCAAGAAATATCCCAAACTGGAACCTTGTTTGAAGTTCCCATAAACTTGGTGCGTTTCGAGAATCATTTGAAGAAACCAGTCAGGGTTCATAATGTTTACAAAGTAGCACGAGACATGAAGAAAGATAATATAGCATTAAAAAATGAACAGGATTATCCAGATGAAGTTGTGGATACCAAACAAAATGAAGAGAATAATGCAGAGAAAACCAGAGTTCCTAAAACAAGGAAATGGAAGTCCAACAGGAAGAAAGAATTGGAAATAGATTGTTCTACAAAGATTGAGGATCTAAATATTAGCCATCAATTTGCTGAGGGACCATTTTTAACATTAGCAGATCTGGTTCTATTGCCTTTATACTACATAATAATCAAATCACTTGGAGAGTCCAATTTTGAAAATCTTTTACCTGTAACATCTAAGTGGTACAAGAATGTTACATCAATGCCAGAAATAAAATCATTAGACATTATTACAGCTGATTTTAAAGTATTGGCTGTTGATAAAGTTGTCATACCAACAACTGAAGATGTGAGTCTATACAAGTGTGACCCTAAAAGACATAATCCTAAAAAAAGGTTGTTTACTAAGGAGGATGACATTGAGAAAGCCCTGAGCTCTGTCACAGAGGACATGGAACTAATGGTGTGTAGTAATGACTTTAAATCTGAATTCAACTGGAGTGACATTCCTGATGGTGCTAATCCAACAGCAGGACATCTGCCAGATGAAAGAGTTGTGAGAAAATCGCAGCAGCTAGAAAATTTGGCATTAGCTGTTCTCAAAATTGCAAAAGAAGGGGATTTAATTGTGGACTTTTGCAGTGGCAGCGGACACCTGGGAATCCTGATTGCCCATTTACTGCCAAAATGCACTGTAATATTATTAGAGAATAAGGAACAATCTCTGTTCAGAGCTAGATTAAGAGTACATGAGATGGGATTGAGGAATGTATACTTCTTCCAATGTAATTTGGATTTCTTTGTTGGCAAGTTTGATATAGGTATTGCGTTACATGCCTGTGGAATTGCCAGTGATCTGGTGTTGGACAAATGTTTGAAGGCCAATGCTAGGTTTGTTTTGTGTCCGTGCTGCTATGGATCATTGCATGCTACTGATAGATTGGTCTACCCAAGGAGTAATAAGTTCAGCAGTGTCCCAATAGACCAATACTTGTGTATTGGCCATGCTGCTGATCAGACACATGAAGAACACCCTTTAGCTGTCAGGGGTGCCAGGTGTATGGGTGTGATTGATTCGGACAGAGCCCGTCTGGCTGAAGAGTTTGGCTACACAGTAACACTATCCAGATTAAAACCTCTTACATGCACACCAAAAAACAACTTACTAATAGGGGTGCCATCGTAATGAAAATAAAATATTTCTTACACATCATTTTATCAATATAACAATTTTTTTATTCTTACAAATATATAATTTTTAACAATATTACAAAAGCCTATTTCAATCCTCTGAAATGTTTCATACATTTAAGAAATATTTTTTTTATTATCAGACTAGTCATGCAGTCTTCAACCAATTTTAAAGTTATATCAATGGCATAAGAGAATCAACAGTAGGTAATAGTAAAAGTAACATTCACTTGATACGTATCTAATCTATTCGAGCATATACAATGGCCGTGCGACAGGGGATGTATACCTGAAAAAAAATATAATAATAATTTGAAATGGAACTTACAAAAACATTATACAGCACACCAACTAGGTAAAACATAAAGGTATATACTATTTGCAACTTTATTTTGTAAATCTAAAACTATGGGCTTAGTGGCACAGTTGAAGTACTAAAGGTTTTGTAGACTTGTGAAATCTGTCAACAGCTGTTCCTATAACACCTTTTATTTTTCAAGTTTCCTCCAAAGCTGATAGTTTTAGAATTATAAAGATAAGTTTTGAAAAAAACAAGTATTCTCTTTCTGTTCCAACCTGTATATTATCTGAAAGGGTAGACAGAAGCATTTGTTTTAAATATAGAACAAAGGTGGCAGGCAATGGTACGGTCCGCCTGATGTTAAGCAGTTATTGTAGACTATAGATGCTTGCAATACGTAAGGCATTGCCAACCTGAAGGGGAGTTGAATAGAGGGAGAGAAAGGGCCGTCTGCCGGCTCTCTCACTCATAATAAACGCGGTTATAAAAGCTACTTTCAGCCGAACTCCTGTGAGAGGGTGGAACTGCCCCGGTATATGAGCTGTAGTCTCTACCACCTTTCAAGTGTAGGCTATATATATTCGCCGACAGTATTTGGTCCCAATAATAATAGTAGGCTACCTGTACGGAGTCGTTCCTGTTCCCCCACGGAACTCCCTGTGTCGCGTGATATTCTCCATCAGGCTCGACGCGACCGAACCCTCCGTACTTCTTGCTATCTGAGCACAAGACAGCCTGGAACATAATAAATATTATAAGGAAGAGGTACGGCGTCGGTCGTGTGCGTTGAAGTTTTCACGAGATGGCGTTGGAGTCGGCAACTTCTTTTATCAAACTGAAATTGTTTATAATCAAAGTCTATGTTAAAATAACTTCTCTGAGATTTTATTGTATACACACACATTGTATTTATATTATTAATTGCTGATTTAAGACATTGTTATGTATGGTCTGAAATAAATGAATATATTTTAATATTATTATGGACGTATGTACAAGCTTTTTTATTACAACAATATTACAAGCAATGTGAGTTTATCACATTACTAGAATCCCCGTTGGCCCCTCCAGCTAAGCTAATGCTTGTGTTAACAGAGGGCCCACGTCAATAGTTTAACGACCTGGATGGGGATTGAACTTGGAACCTCTAAATTACGAGGGCGGCCCCTCTAACCACTAGCCTACTTACTTACCTTATATTTCCCTGAAACATTGACGCCAATCCTGTAGTCCGTGAAGCTTTGGTGGGGATGGAAGTTGAAGACAAAGAGCAGGCCTCCGCGCTCGAACGCTATCACCTTGTCGCCCTCGTGTTTACATGACACGTACGCCTGTGTATAATAATAAAGGTTTATCATTTCCATTGTCCCCGTGGCCAGGCCAGGCTTCCATGGTCAAAACTTCAACGGCAGCGTACCCTCGAAGACCTACTACGAAGACTATCATTCGAGTTTGCACCTCAATGTCGCGTGGCCAGAGTAGCTTTTATTTGTTTGTGCCTTTGTACAGTGACAATTCTACTAGGTGAAACAGAAAGGGTATACAATTTTATTTGCAACTTAACTTTGTAAATCTAAATCATCGGCTTTGTGGGACAGTTGAAGTACTGAAGGTTTTGTAGACTTATGAATCCTGTCAACAACTGTATCCCTGTAACACCTTTTGTTTTTCAAGTTTCCTCCAAAGCTGATAGTAATATAATTACAAGTTATGTTTTGAAAAAAAAAATGGTACCCTTTCTGTTTCAACCTTTATACATAGTACTAATAATATGTATACTATTTTTAAAATATTCTGTGACATAGCGCTATAAAACGAATCGTCTTCGTATTTTAAAAGACTGCTGTTTTTTGTAAAGGTCTGATCAACATAAAAACCATTTGAGATTACATAAGATAAGATGCGTCATGGTGCATCTTCCTTCCTCCTCTCGCCTTATCCTTCCTGCCGGGCGGCGTGTTCCTCTTAATTCCACAAATAATAAGTTAAATAATAACCATATGTACTTGCTGTTGTCGAGCCAGGTAGATTTGCATACCCTTTGTTAAAAGAGTTTGCAAACATTTGAGTCTAAAATTTTATTCATGTTTCACTCACCGGATCGGAGCTTAGCCAGCCATATTTGTCCTCCAACAAGTTCATGTCTTTATCGAACTCATTGAGAAACTTGTACTTGAGCAGGTCGTCGTCAACGAGGTTCCATTGGCGACGCGCGTAGTGGTATGACGAGTTGTTACCGGCTCGAGGGAAGTCCAGCCATTCGGGGTGGCCGAACTCGTTACCTGGAAGGTTAAAAAATATAAATATTGCCAGACTGACGCACCAACTGTATGGTCCCGAACTAAGCAACGCTTGTAGTATGGGTACCGTACAACGGACTGGGGGCGAACCCAGTGACACCCAGACCGGGGTAAATTACGAACTGCGGTTTTAGTAATTTACCCCAGCGGGAGTCAAACCCGCAACCACCATGTGCAGTGAGCCGAGCGGCCTACGCTCGAACCACTACGCCAAAGGTCGTCAAACGGAGCGGTCGCCGGTTACGGAAGGAGTTACCCTCAAGGCACATAATACATTAATAGGTATGAAAACTACGTCAAGATAGAAGAACAAGACAGAAGAGCCATTGCAAAGGGACACACAAAATAAAAGCTACTCTTGCTACGCGGCAATAAGGTGCAAACTCAAGGGAGCGCGCCGTCGTAGATGTTTGTGTGCCGGCCTGCTCAACAAGATTTGAGCCTAGAAAAAATTTCATAAGCGTATTATGTGCTAAGCTGGTGCTTAACGAAATTGATAGTTACTGAAACTGCCCTACAAACTTCTCAAGCCTCCAAGTTACAGCGGTGGCCGTAGTTCATGCTTCAATAAAAAAATTATTTAGTATCAATAATATTCTTAATCGAAATTGGAACTTATTTGATGTGCATTAAGGATCACATTGATACATCGTACACGTTTTGTGTTAGCTTGCACGTTCTGTCCTTAATACTGGCTGGCTCCTTGTTACATGTTCCGTTTTTTCTTTTTTATCCGGGTGCTTTTTGACATGGGGGTCAGAGATCTTTATTGACTGACATACTTAAAATTAAATGTCAAATTTTTATTTCTACATGTTGCGTTGCCTGCTGCAGTAGAAGGTTGCGTTGCATGCTGCAGTAGCAGGTTGCGTTGCATGCTGCAGTAGCAGGTAGCGTTGCATGCTGCAGTAACAGGCTGCGTTGCACGCTGCAGTAGCAGGTTGCTGTAACAAACCTATGAAGTTGAGGTAGGCCTCGCCGCCCAGCGCGTGCGTGATGAGCCGGATGATGCAGTGCAGCGCCAGGCCGCGCTCGATGACGGCGCTGGGCTCGCCCACCGCGCTCATGTGCGTGTACATCGCCGCGTCCATCAGCCAGAACGCTATCGTTTTGTCGCCGACCAGAGCCTGGAAAAGATAACAAATATAGTTCGTTCATTTCACCAAGACGCGTGCTGTGACTCTTATGACTCTATAATATGGTTTGAATTGAAATAATTAATGCGTCTTCATGTATTGTACTGACTACACGTATTCCCATGGGCGTATGTTCCTCCATAAATTGAACCTCCCGTGTTGCAGGATAAAGGCTGCAGCCCTAAGTGCGCTAAAAATTAAAAATACACACTACAAAGCCTTTGTGTTTGTTTGTTTGTTGGACATTACATTGTTCATTTTGTTTGATATTTATGAAGCATAACCTGCCTGTATATATGTGCCTATGGGTGTGTAGTTGTGTATCAATAAATGTATTTTCTTTCTCTCTACTTCCTTTCGGTATGATCCGGTAAAACTGTGATCATCACTCACACACATCGAAACCTGATACTGATAATACTGATACTGATAATACTAATACTGATACAGTTACTGATAATACCTGGTCGTGGCTCTCCGCATAAGCGACGGTCCCCTCCCCCCACCGCCTGTTGGTGAGCGTGTGCACGATGTGGCCCATCTTCCAGTCGTCGTCGCGCTGCTCCTTCAGCAGCTTGATCCACATGTCGGGGATGGCCATGCCGAGCCGGAAGTCGAACCCGGTGCCCCCCTCCCGCACCGGCCTGCAGGAGGCTGGCATGCCCGACACGTCCTGGAGGGAGATGGGATCAAAGATTTAAGCATACTAGTACTCCCGTTGTAATGGTCGAAATTCGCACCACATATCTCTAATCTGTGATTCGCACATAGTTCATTTAAATTTTAATTTTAAACGTCATTAAGGTTAAAATAATCTGTGACAATAAAAATTGTCACAGGTTATTTGATACTGGCACGCAGAATGCACTATGGAAGTCCCGCCCTCCAAAACTGTCACCGTTTGTCAGTCAGACAGTCAGTCGGTGTGGAGG
The DNA here is from genome assembly GCA_918843915.1 of Notodonta ziczac. Taxonomy (NCBI): domain Eukaryota; kingdom Metazoa; phylum Arthropoda; class Insecta; order Lepidoptera; family Notodontidae; genus Notodonta; species Notodonta ziczac. Next base: position 3,045,813 of record OU974053.1, read on the forward strand.
TTACAAATGTGTGTGTGTCATTACATGGTAGTGTGTGTAATGTTTTATTTATTGATTTTAATGTATTTCTAAGTATTATAATATAATAATATTAGCATTCTGCACTCCTTCTCTATATATAAACTACTACCTTCTGCCCGCGACTTCGTCCGCGTAGACTTAAGTAAAGTATTATATGTGTTAATCCAGGTTATAAACTATCTGTGTTCCAAATTTCATCCAAATCCATTCAGTAGTTTTTGCGTGAAAGAGTAACAAACATACACACCACACCACACTCACAAACTTTCGCATTTATAATATTAGTAGGATAGGTATGCGGGATAGAGGCAGGAAAAGGGTGGGGGTTGATCTTCCGTCTCTCTCACTCATCGTACGAAACGCAGCTATAACAGCAACTACGTCGCTCAGTATAGGTATGACCAGTACTTTGGCTCCACCCCACACACAGTTCTGCAAACTAAAACCAACTTAGAACCACTCGCACAAGGTTGGTTTTGGTCAACAACGATATCCAATTCAGACGCAAGTTTAGATTTGTTTGCGGATGAATGGGTGAAGATTCTGTTGGTATGCTTGAAGTTCTGCGAGATAGATGCCTCATCGTCTTATATAATTATAATTTGTTTATACTTTATTGTTATTGCTTTGTATTGTATTATTAGTTTAATTGGTTAATTATACCGTTCTAATAAATAAATAAATAAACATTTAATCTACAGATACCTCAGCAATGGTGATGGCTCTGCCGTCGATGCTGTGCACGATCTCGTTGGCCAGCATCAGGTAGACGAGCGCTTCAGTGTCGACGTTCAGTCCGTAGTACTCGTCGTAGTGTCCCGAGAAGCCCTCGCCGATGCCGCGGCTGTGGTACAGCATGGAGGTCACCCCGTCGAACCTGGGAATTGTATCAATCATGTACCCGCTATTCCTGTGTCAAAAAAACTAGCTGAATATTAAATTATCAGTTATGGCTGACAAATCAGTGTTAGCCGTGCCTCAAATGAATCGCCCTCGTATTGAGACAAGAAGGCCCGTCCCGGGAGTGGGACGTTAAAAGGGCTAGAATTATTGTATTATGCCATTCGCTTCTGCTAACAATAAAAGTCCAGAAAAGTAGATTTATGACAATAGTTGGTTTTGAATCACTCAATCGGTATTTGATGCATTTAAAACCTTTATATTTCTCCCGTACAAAACGCCAATTTCAAAGGTAAGGACCTCATATAAGAATATTAGCATTCTGCACTCCTTCTCTATATAAACTACTACCTTCTGCCCGCGACTTAGTATAAAGCATACGCTGATGATGATGATGAAAACCTGTTGTAACCCCCTGTAGTAACTGTAAGAGAATTTACTTCCGGAAATACCGCAAATAACTCAAAATCGGCTAAAAAATAAAAATCCAAATACACCGGCATTATATTTGCTTACTCTTACGGCGATACAAGCGCGGTGGTATACTGCATGCTATTTACCTAAATCCGTCGAACTGATATTCCTCCTGGTACCACCGCAGATTTGACAGCAAGAATCTTAGAACTTCAGTCCTGTAAACATAAAATTATGAATTTATTTCTTCATTTACTGCCAAAAAGCCAATTACGTACACTAATTAAATACGTGGTGGTCATCGCGCCGCTTTTCCCCTCAATCGCGCACTCCCCTTTCCAAGAACGGGAGATACAATAGAATAATTTTGCTTTCAATATTAAAATATACAGTTTTATAGCGCTACCAAAAATCTATTTTTGGGCCAATTTGATGCCTAATTAATAGTCTTTGAATAAAATGAGAGTTTATCTACGGAACCCTAAAACCAATGCTTTTCTAATCTAATAGGTGCTCATTGATAAGCAGAACTAAGGGCCTTTGGGCCCAAGTCTGTTAACCACTCGAATCTCGCTGGACTCACACTCAACGTGCATTACGTCAGTTTGACAGTTTTTCAATTGAAAAGCTGTCAAATCTGACGTTAACAGACTTGGCCCCTGGTGGAATGATGAATTCACTAACTCTGAATAGTTGAAGAGCCTGCTGTCCCACAGCGTGTGCGTGCCGCGGGGCCCGTCGTGGAAGTAGCCGGCGTTGGTGCCGTCGAACTCGTTGAGGCCGTCCAGCGTGTTCTTGGAGGCGTGCGAGTGGACCACGTCCAGCAGCACGTACAGCCCCAGCTCGTGCGCGCGGTCGATCAGCTGCTTCAGCTCGCACGGAGTACCGTACCGACTGGGGTACAACAGAAAGAAATATGTATAATTATGACTTGTTATTGGCAATTTGTGAATCCATTTTTGTTTTTGTCATATAATTTTGTATTAGTCCGTAAGTCTTCTGCAAGAATAAATAAATAAATAAATAAATATTATATTAATAACTCACTGTGTTTGAAAATGAGAAAAATGCTGCGTTCAAATTATTTGGAAATGTCCGATAGTTTTTGAAATATAATTTACTAGCTGTGCCCACCGACTTTGTCGCAGTATTGAAGGTAACAATAATTTCGGGATTATCGGGATAAAAGTATCCTATGTGTTTATCCCGGTTATAAACTATCTGTGTTCCAAATTTCATCCAAATCCGTTCAGTAGTTTTTGCGTGAAGGAGTAACAAACATACATCCACACTCACAAACTTTCGCATTTATAATATTAGTAGGATGGCGTCGCTAGATATGTAACGTCATAGGACTAGGCCTCGTATTTAATAAATCGATCTCAAGTCCAAAAGCGATCTTGGAAAAGTCCTTCTTATGTCATATCAGTACAAAATCCCATCTCAAAAGCGTAGGTACTCAACACGGCTCAGATTTGAGAAAGCTTCATTAATACGGGCTTAGGCGAAGTTTTAATGACTAATCAACAAACTAGAAAATTATGTGTTAGGCCAAAGTGTTTTTTTTTTTTTTAAAGAATAATACAAACACTATGAATAAAGATGCGTGCAATTGGGAAGACCTTAATGACCTTGTGAAAATTGACTATCATCAAATTATGGAATAACAACCTGCTAGCTGCGAAGAAACTGGTGACTTGGTAGCCGAAGGAAGCGTAATAGGCATGCTCCATGATGGCCATGAGTTGTATAGCGTTGTATCCTGAAAATTACAATAATAAATATCGCCAGACTGACACACTAACTGTATGGTCCCAAATTAAGCAAAGCTTGTACTATGGGTACCGTACAATGGACTGGGGGCGATCCCAGTGACACCCAGACTTGGGCAAATTACGAAAAGGCCATTTCCGGAATTTACCCTGACGGGAATCGAACACGCACCCACCCGGTGTAGTGAGACGAGCGGCCCACGCTCAAACCACTGCGCCAGTACCTACACAATCTAGCGCTTGGGCCATCATAAAGATCTTCTCAGTCGAGGTCGCGTTCCGATTCGGTGGTAAATTTACCCTCGCCACCTCTGCTGGCAGCGGCCCAAGCCGAGGTCGTGTCCTTTGTGGCGCCGCGAGCTAGCTGCCCCCCTGCCCCTCTGGCTGGAGCGCACTTGCGCTCGCCCTCTGTCCGGGTGAAGTTGTTATGGCCACTCTGGCCAACAACATTTAGACAATTCGACAAAAAAAAAAAGAAAAAAGGTCATCGTAATAAAACTTGATTAGTGGGCAGTGGGAGGTGGTTATTTCACTGATTTCATACCTTGCTTCTTAATCCGAGGCAGAACATTATCCCTAAATTCGTTGTACGTCCCAACTTTGCCCTCTGGAGTGGCGATGCCTACGTGACACTCGTATATCCGGAGTGACTTCGGCTTTTCTACTTTGGATTGCTTGAATTGGTAGGGCTGAAAATGAATAATACTTTTAAACTCGGTGTAGATTTATCTAGGTTGCAGTTTTACAATCTAAGTAGTACGAAATCATTATACAAATCTATCTCAAGGGATTTTGCATAAATCTATACAAGTAAATAAAATTGGAGTGTCTGTTTGTAATATCAAAATAACACCTTTTCACTGAATGCATATGAAAGTACACACGTCACCTTTAACAAAAACGCGATAAAAAAAAAAATTGTCTGTCTGTCTGTGTGTTTGTTCCGGGTAATCTCCGAAACGGCTGGACCGATTTTGACGGGACTTTCACTGGCAGATAGCTTATCTTTTCGGGAGTAACTTAGGCTACTTTAATTTTAGAAAAACAATTAGGGTTCCGCGTAAAACAATAAAAACACATGAAATCAAAGAGGATCTCCGAAACGGCTGGACCGATTTTGACGGGACTTTCACTGGTAGATAGCTGATGTTATAAGCAGTAATTAAGGCTATTTTTATTTTAGAGAAACAAAATTAAAAAAATGGGTCCTGTCGCGCGGGCTCATAACGCGGGAGCGGGCTTTTTTGGTAAGTTAAATTCCACGCGGACGAAGTCGCGGGCTCAGCTAGTTTATCAATAATTACTATTTTAGTCATAGACTGTTATGTAATATAATAGTATGTTATGATAAAAAGTGATGGATAGACGTCATACGCTCGAGCGGGCATTTAATCCTGAAATCAATTTTACCATGCTGAAAAAAATTGAGCATACGACGGAAAATTCCAACTCTGGGGGTCCAGAATCATGAGTTGAATCCATGGTATTAGTTTTCGTTACGATGCCCCTTACACCTTGTATACCTATAATATAAAATAAAACTACTAACTTGGTCAGGCTTATAAATAAAGTGTTGATAGGTGAATCCCTCGAACGGCTTCACGTAGCTGGCCCACGGCGATATCCGGTACAAGTTCTCGTTGACTATTATCTGCACGCGGCTCTCGTGTTTGAATGCGCACGACCCATCCGCGTTGGCTGGCACTGTCAGCTCCCACTTGCCGTACTCCATCTTCTTGAATGGATGACTCCTCGAATTCCAACCATCTGGAATATAATGTAAAGTGTAATATACGATACGACCTTTGCTCTAAGACTGCAAATTCCATAGCGCGTTATGGAAGCAAAAAAGATTGCTTTTCGTTAAATATTTGGCGGAAGAGGGAAGATCTTCCGGCCAGGCGGGTGATATGCCTGGCGGGGCAGCCGTTGTCTCTCGGGGTCTTGTATACCTATATAGTCACGATGCTTGCGAGTCTCAATATCGTGATTCAGTTTCTCTATGAAGAATCCGTACATTGTATTGAGGCGCCGCATTCAGCGCCATCTATCCGTTTCTGTCGGCGTCGTGAATGTGAGGACGCCACAAGTACTTTGGACAGTTACGAACCGTTGATCCTATATAAAACAATCTGTTGGAAGCAATCCACTGGTCGAATATACTTATGTCAACCGCTAAGGAATTAACGGAGTATAACGATTTTAGCCAATCAGATGACTTGTTTTCCTATAGAATAGAAATTTATTATTTTAGCAGTCAGGTGCCCAGTTCTGCTGACGCCCGATTTAAAGAGAGAAACACATCTAGGTACTAATAGAAAAATACAGTTAGTAGACAATTATACCAATTAAGTTGTCGTCAAATCACGACTCAACTAAATTTGACACACCTAAAAGTGATGCGTCCTGCTCATACGTTACGAGCATGAAAAGGATGATAATACAGTTTCGGCAAGTTTAGTTGTGTGCCAACAAAGTCGGCACCTTTGTATCTCATTTCTCCGCATAGCTCTGTCGCAATTGTTTACAAATAACTCTCTAAATAGAGTCAGCAGAGTGGCGCGGTACGTACACCCCCTCTATAGAACGGCCACCGGGAGGCGATACGGAATGGTAATCCTGTTGGAGTTCAAGTCGGTCACCGCCAGGCTCACCAACTCTGGGCGGCCATTTTATAAATTCGTGGTTCATTGTGTCATAAACGGTAATAATGTTAATTGAGATTATATGAACGCGAAACGTTAAGTAAGTACGTAAGTAGGTAGGTACTGTTTTAATAAAATAATTTCAGAGCCTATTTACTCGTATGACGACTGCTTGGCGCAGTGGTTCGAACGTAGGCTGCTCGGCTCACTGCACCGAGTGGTTGCAGGTTCGATACCCGTCGGGGTAGATTTCTAAATTGGCCTATTCGTAATTTACCCTGGTGTGGGTGTCACTGGGATCGCCCCCAGTCCATTGTACAATACCCATAGTACAAGCGTTGCTCAGTTTGGGACCATAGGTACAGTTGGTGTGTTCGTCTGGCGATATTATTATTATTATCGCTCTATGAAAGTAGGAGCTCCCCTTATAAGTACTGGATGGGGGGATACGTACTAAACTCCCCCTGCAGGTGGAGACTCCGGGCGCCCGGCGCCCACTCCCGCCAGGTCACCGAGCCATCGCCGTTGAACTGTGGCCCGAAGTATTTGTAACCCTTTGTGAACCCATCCATACCGCCCTCCCAAGACTGGATCCTGTCCCAAAGGTCTCTGAAGCACCCATACCTGGAAATAAAAGGGCTGATTGCAAGCAACTCTGGTTTCTTAACTCAAAGGTCCCAGAAACTATAAAAAATCCTTTTATGATATCATAACGTAAACATTAGGTAGGTCTTACCATACCTATATGAAAAAATTGAATTTTAAACAAAAGTGAATTATAAACTTAGGTATATAGGTACCTGCTTAGGTGATTACCCACAATGTAGGTACGTTATTCCTATTTATATTAAGTGATCGACGACAGGACAGGTAAATGCCTAAGCTCAGATTAACGAATAATAATAATCTGAGTGCCTAAGTACCTATTAGCTATAATGGTTAACATAATTCACGTTATCAGCATTATGTTATGTGTATAGAAGTAAATAGGTATGCCAGTTATTAAAGTGTATCAGTTAATCTAAATGAAAGTTGAACGTAACAAGCATTTTTCTTTATCAATTGACCTTAAGTTTGACATTGGAATCGTCACAACACAAATGAAGCGCTTGCAGTGCTGAAAGTTGGAGTTGCCAACAACTTCACAACACATTTGAAGATGGATAAATCATTTAAGATATTTCAGCCTACAATTATAAATGTAATGAAACATGTACTTTTAATTGTATTTATAAAGCCACATAATAAAAAAAATGTAAAAAGAAATGATAGTAAACGTATTAAAATACTAGTTGAAATAAAGCGCTTGAGCGCTTTATTGGCAACTGATAGTAAACAAGGCTGCCCTAACCTAAGAAATTATCCGGTATCAACAATATTCTCACTAATATTTCCAGTGTAATTACTATCAAACTGTTAATAAATAGTGTGAGGCTCACCTGCGGCGAATTTCTCGTTCGTAGGGCTTCAAATAACCATCACGTTCGAATAATTTATCCACGTCGGGAACGGGTACCTCCATCGGGTCCATAGCGGAAAAGTTACCACCCATAATAATTTGTATAGCTATATTTGTCAAACCAACCGGACTGAAGTGCGCACGCGCAGACAACCGCGCGAAACGATATCACACGTTTAAATGATAAATGTTGTGGATAATGTTTGAACTTATGTTCTAGGTAGGTAAAATTAAGATAAACATACAGGTCATCAGTGGCAAGTAGATGATATACCACTAGTTCGTTGATGGGTGTCTCATTTAAACATTTTTACATAAAAATACCTAAGTACCTACCTCCTATCATGAATGCGTCAAAAATATTTTTCAGTTTCTCAGCTCACATAATTTACTAAGTAGGTAAATACTTACTTAATTGAAATGAATTAATTAAATAGGGAGGTGGGTAGGCATACCATGAACTTTGGTACCTACCCAGTTATTATCATAGGTTCTACAATAATAATTATAAAGTCGATTTAGTTGAATTTTTTAACTATAGACCAAATTTCGCTTACTAGTTAATCATATCAAAAATAAATAAGACATTTTGTATAAGCGAGCCACTGGTGAGTTTTGAATCATCTGCCTACCTTCGATCCAGAACTATATTTTGGACTAGATTAATATACCTACTTATTAAATGCTTTTCAAATTGTTTGGTAGCTTACCTAGTACATACTTTATCCTGCATTGGTGTGCTAGGTAGGTGATGCCGCCGGTGGCGTTAAGTTGAAATAAGTGAGAAGGTAGGTTGGCGGGTAGTTGGTTATATAAAGTAATAGATAGGAATTCAAATATGCAAACATAGGCAAATGGAAAATCCAGGATTTCGTTCACGGGATTGAGCATACGATGCGGTGTGAGCTGTGTTCAAAATATGAGCTTTGCTAAACTAGATGGGGGTAGCTAAGGACACGCTAGGGAAAGGTATTGTATGTGGGCTGGATACATGGGCATAACAAAAGCGGAACTTTTATTCACTCCTTATATTGGAGTCTTTTCATCTGTTCTTACATAATGCTTTACTTAAAGAAAATTCCTGAAATGCACTCTCCCTTTAGCTTAAGCTTAAGTGAAAAACCTGAAAAGAAAATTCTGAAACCAATAGCTACATCAAGTACAAAAGGTACAAAGAAAAACAACATGAAATTGTACAATCTTTATAACTTAACTACTAACACAATACTACAGAGGGACTACACTTTAAAATATATCCGAGCCAGTTCGCTTTGCTCTAGCAACTGCCTCATCGGGTTGCAATTTCTCATCTTCAGATGGTTGTGTTGGGTTTCCTTCTTGATCTAATTTTCCTTCCTTGTAATCAGTGACGATCTTTTTAGAATATACTGCGTCGAATAAGTTTTGTGGCGTGAATTCCGTTTGTATTACGTCTGCAGCTTTGTATGATACATACGGCTTCAAATCGCAGTCTTTGAGGTCTGGCACGATGAGTTCAGGTATCATTTCAGGTACTGCCACAAACCTACCGTTCAGGGAGTATCCAACTTCACGCACTCCCCGTTTATCTACATCTAATTCTCTATCTTCAGTTGTCTGTCGCTCCTTGTGGAGACGAGAGCCCCTCTTGTTGGCTATCACAAATTTCCGGAAATTTCTTTTTCCTTCCCTCGGAGCTGTTATGGCTATGCTTCTTTTTGATACATAATTGATAAGAGAACTTATTTTGGACATGTTTTAATTAATATTTTCTGTTTTATTTATCTTCGCTGTATAGGTTAGAATAATGTCAAACTCAAAATGACAAGTACCAATATGACATTTGTTTATTTTTTTTAAACCATAGACTACTCTTATGTACTAGAGATAAAACCGATAGTTTCCGAAAAATTAAAATCCACGAGCGGAAAACAAATAGCATAAATACAAAAAGGTTGCAAGCCAGGTTGATCTCATACAAGAAGATCTCAGAGTAGGTATGTAGAACTTACATTATTTCGTGAACATGTTTCATCCAGTGCGAAAGCAGGGAAAAAAAACACAGGACAGGTTCTTGTTTCGCTTTTAGTACAGGGGGTATTAAAGTATTTGTTATTAGTAAAGTTTCCGCTGTCGAAACGACACCTACCATCCTTCTTTTACATATGGAATGGAAGAAAGATGGATGATGATTTTTTCGTCACGGAAACTTTCCGTCGATTGTGAATACTTACCTCCCCAGTACTCCTTTTCAGTAATTAATTATGTTTCTCTATGATTACCTCCCGTGTGATTATACGATCAAAAGAAGAGTACCACATTAAGTAAGTTTTAAGCTATAGGTTCGTACACTCAACAGTAGGTACTTAACCCATTGCACCTGCACCACTTTCATCTCCTGTAAACAATGAAGTTGTGATGGTAGGTTACAATAAAAAACAAGGTGAATTCAAATTCATATAATTTATAGTTTAAACATTATATACACAGCTACTTATTTTAGTCACGAATCATGGGACACCAAAAAATGATCAGCCAGGAACCAACTATGGGTCATTCTCTGAAGAATAATAATATAATATATTACAAACAAACATGTAAGGACTTAAGAACATTATATTATAAGGAACTTTACCTATGCATTATTTATTGTGATGACGCATTACATTTGAAAGTAAAAAATCTACCACTATCTACATTTTGTGCTCTTCAATGAACACAAGTGATTATTTGGAGTGAAAATATCAATTTTTAATGATGAACAAATTATCTATATATTCTTGGATATTACAAGGATAATTTGTTAATACTAATAAACAATTTAATGGCTTTACAAATTGTACTACAGTACATAAGTCCGTAATTACAGTACTTTGTAAACAGTTAAAAATGAACGGCGTTGGATTTATTTAGTATAATGAGCGTGACAATTAGGTATAATTAATAATATGCTGTGTCTATGGTAGCGCATTGGTTAAAAGTTGACAATTTCACTCGTTTTATATTACATTTATTGGCACTGCATTCTTTCGGTTAGCACCATACATTAAAACGTGGCGACCATAAAACTTCTTTCCAATTACAAATTTTACATAAGCTTTTTTGTTCGACATCATTTTTCAATTACATTTCGGTCCGAATTAAATAAAAAAATAAAAATTAGTCTAGAGAAAACCGAGAACATACCCAAGAAAGACATAACGGAAAAACTTTTTTTATTGTCCAAGGGAATGTTAAGAATTAACACGAATCAAGGTCTCTCTCACATGACGGTCGATAAATCGTAGTACCTACTAGCAAATATAGATAACCTACATACTTATTTCTACCACTTATTTCCCGAAACATTTTTCTAAAAAAGAAATTTCGTTGTTCATCATTTAGAACACAGTAGGGGCACACTTTGCGAAATATAAGTTTATCAAAATCTTTCATCCGTTATGCCACATAATAAAGACACACATTTATATACACGGACGTACCCTGCTTGACATCAAAGCTTTTGTCCGAAGGTGGGAGGGGGTCATCAGTAATTTCGTGTAGGTAAAGAGCGAGACGAGTAGTACTCAAATATGAGTTCGTAAAGTGTTTAAATACTGACCTATAGGGGGAGACAGCTGTACCCCCGCAATTCTATTTCTACTTGGTGAAACAAAAAGGGTATACAATTTTTTGTTGCAACTTTACTGTGTAAATCTAAAACTATCGGTTTTGCAGTTGAAGTAGTTACATTTTGTAGACTTATGAAATCTGTCAACAGCTGTATTCCTATAACACCTTTTGTTTTTCAAGTTTCCTCCAAAGCTGATAGTTTTAGAATTACAAAGTTATATTTGAAAAAAAAAGTATACCCTTTATGTTTTAACCTGTATATAAATTATAATGATACCCTCTTCCATTTTGTAACATGTCCCTACCGTCAATCGCGTTCTGCACACTCTTCATCGCATAGGTCATGTGTCGGCGGGTCTTTCGTCATGGTGGTTGTTGTCTAGATCCTCGAGAGTGTCGCTGGAGGAGTGCGTCATGTCGCTGAGTTCATCTATTTGCTTCTGTTTCTTGCGCACGTTCCAGTGCAAGCATTCGGCTAGGGAGTCGAACCAATCTGAGATCTGGTCCTGTGAGCATATCGACGGCACAGGGTACACCGACGTCGTCACGAACAGGCTGCGGAATATGGGAGCGGTTAGTGATCTATGATAATAAGAATGAATAAAAAAAAAAAGTTTTTTTTTTGTAGTCTACTTGACAGCTCTAGGCAAAATCATGCTACTTCACTAAAACCTTTGCAATAGAGTTGGGGGTAGTGATTAGGGTAGGGTAGTGATTAGTGTTGGGGGTAGTAGTAATCTAATAATACTTTACATAAAGAAGTGAGATGGTGTTTATCTTAACATTAATAAAATTAAATAATTTACAATTACATTTAATAAAAAGTTGGTAACTATTATTCAGTTCGTTCAAATTCGTTAATTCTATTTTTCACTACCTCTTTTTATAAAAATTGGTGGTTACCACACTGTCAAGTTACATTTAAGATCGATCCAAGTATAGAATAGAACTTGGTTGATTTTAGTGCATGATTGCGAACGTGTTTTATGGGAATTTGGAGTTTTCATAAGTTACGTATTTCGATAGTCGCTAGGCGTCTGCGTAAATTGTATGGCAAATTGTTAGTTAGTCGAGTGGCTGATGCTGAACTATTTGCCATACAAATATTTTACATAGACGCTAGCTACTATCGAACGTAAAACTCATGATAGCTTCTGTAATTATTGCATACAATATCATTAACATAATAATTATGGGTTAAAAAAAATATAATAATAATTTTAACCCTTTTGACGTCCCACTCCTGGGCACGGGCCTCCCCTCAACACGAGGGGGATTCAGGCCATAATCCACCACGCTGGCCCAGTGCGGGTTGGCGGATTTCACATGTCTTTCGAAAAATCCAGAGGTTCGAGCCGGGGTTTGAACCCGAGACCCGGTAGCCCGCAAGAGGCGTGCTTAACCAATCGGCTATCACTGCTTCTTGCAATTATGGGTTATTTTTTATATTTGTTTATGTGTATTATTTTATTTATACATATATACTACAATATGTTAATCAATAATATCTTTACAAGAATCCCACAAATACTTCAAACCGTTATATGTACATTAAACATGCAAAGCAGAAGCGACATGCAAGCTATAACAAAATACCGAACTAATAGACAAACTATGTTTTTCAAATGTATCTTTTACGAGCCCATCACCGATCACCACAGATTATAAAACGGCACAGACATAATAAATTTTTTTATGTACCTATGGAAGCCTTTCGAGAGACGCTCAGAGGTTGATGAGCATGAGGAAGAGTTACGTATGAATTGGATCATTGCTCTGATACGGGCGGGTCTATGAAATGTAATTACCTATCGCCAGGCCTGAGCATCAACTGCGAGCGGCCGTCGAACGAGACACTGGCCGGGCAACGCGCTTCTAGGCTAGGCGTTATCTGAAACAAGCCCGGTGTACCTCAAGTGTTGAATTAAGCTAAGTTCCCACTCAAAGGAGAGAATCTATTGAAAATCGGGGGCAGTTTATAAAGGACAGATGGAGCTAGTGTCGTTTGGTCCAGGCTTAAATGTTTTTGAACTATTTTTTTGCCAAGAGCACAGAATTTAGTAATACGCTCCTATATACTTACAGAGTCTTCTTCGACTGACATTTAACACTTTGATTCCCGGTGGCACATTAATGCTAGTTTTATTATCTATCGGCAAGGTGCGGTGGCACAGTACTGTGTTTGCAGGACGCAGGCTAATTAAAACCGTTTTTCTAAAAAGCTATGGTATATTTTTGCTTGAAGTAATGTTCTTCTTATTTGGCATTATATTCCACACGTACTTAGACAGTAATAAAAAAAATTGGCTTGTATCATAAAGAAATCATACTTCATTCATCAGTCACTAACGCCTTGGTGAGTGAACGCACGGCCTCCCGACTTTTTAGTGATTTTTTTTAATGAATTCATGAGTGGTTATAATATGATTGTTTACTTTGTAACATACGGTCCCTTTATTCAAGAAACTAAAACAGTCATCAAAAAGGCGATAGTGCCAATAGAATTTGAATGAGAGGGTTTTTTACGACACTTGTAATTTGACGCCGCGATACGGCATATGACCGCGGGACTTCGGATGTGCGCGAATTAAACATCACGGGTGCCAAAGGGTTAAGACTTATTTTAAAACGATTTGGTAGCGCGAGAATGTAATAAGAAGTCGGTGAAAAGATTCTACTAACTAACCAAAATTATTTTAGTATAATTAAAATGGGAATGTTAACTGACTAAGGGTGAGTTTACATATAATACAGATTTTCCTTTCGTTACGATATGAGTGTTATAAAAATCGGATATTATTTACACCTATAACTATGTACGAAATTATTAACAACAATGGAACAAACTAACACTATATATTAATCAACATTACAGAGAAAGATGGATACCACACTCTGGATACATATTCGAAGACAATCCTCCAATGTCACATCGCTATTTCATTTTTTTATGTGCGACTGAGATGGCGATAAGACTGCCTCCAAATAGGTTTCCATAGCACGGTCAGGATTCTCTATGGTTCTAGACATAACCGCATGCTGGTGAAGCTATAAAGCGAGCATTGCGTCGGCCAAGTGTAGCCAAGGTATCGTATGGTGTGCCAACCTATCTCCGTGCTGCAACTCTTGCCGCTTGCGGCCGTCGAACGATACCCACATAGTGTTACGCGCCTCCGGCGATAACGCGATCTAGAACGTTGCTATGTTAACTTGGGACTTCTTGATATAAAAAAACATACATACATACGAACATTGAACCTCCTCCTTTTTGGAAGTCGGTTAATAAAAACTTTTTACTTAGAAGTCACGTTTAAGATCAGCTCTATTAAAAAAATTGTGGACTATAAACAAACATATATTGAATTTAACTAATCCCGGGACACATCAATGCTCAAACCTGAAACATGGTACGCCATTGAAGATCTTATATCACCAGGAATAACGCGTGGTCGCGGAGTGTGGCGGGCCTAGTCCCATAATTTATTTCGCTCTGAGTATTATCAGTTTAATTAGTTATATGTCTAAATTCTATTACTGAAAATCTATATCTAAAGTTGCAGTAGATATAACACATTATAGACTTTTGAAATCAACAATGCGTTATATTTACTCAAAATTTGCCTCTTTTTAGGCACACCCACTTTTTTACTTAGGGCAGGAATTTCCTGTAAAGGCCAAGGTCAGTAGACTTCAAACATGAGTACTGAATTAAAAAGTAGCGGGAGTCCAGATCTAGGGTTGAGCAACTGCCTCCCTTTCCTTCCTTCCTCGTTACGGCCATGGTTTTAAGTCGCACTTAACTAGGGAATCGAACCCCGGGATGTACGAGCCGTAGGGTGCGGTAGCTAGTGTTGTGCCAAGGTACCTTGAGCTCGACGCCGGCGGGCACGACGATGGGGCGGAAGGAGAGCGAGTGCGGGCAGATGGGCGTCACCATGATGGCGGGAACTGACGGGTGGATCATGCTGGCGCCGGCCGCCACCGCGTACGCCGTGCTGCCCGTCGGCGTCGACACTATCAGCCCTGGAGACACATACACACACACCATTATAATAATAAATATCGCCAGACTGACACACCAATTGTATGGTCCCAAACTAGGCAACGCTTGTACTATGGGTACCGTACAATGGACTGGGGGTGATCCCGGTGACACCCAGACCCAGGCAATTTACAGAAAGGCCATTTCCGAAATTTACCCTGACGGGAATCGAACCCGCAACGGTGCAGTAAGCCGAACGGCCCACGCTCGAACCACTGCACCAAGCGGTCGTGGAATACACGCCTAGATTGTTTATTACATACAACAAGTAAGAAAAGTTCACTTTAGATAAAATGTAGGTGGTTTTATGTCAGCTGTTCAAATACAAGTCTTCTCCTACCGTCTCCCTGCACGGAGGTGATGTGCTTCCCGTCCAGGAACAGGTCGATGTTGGAGAGGTAGGGCGAGGGCCCGCGGTCCACCACCACCTCGTTCAGCACCAGGATGGTGGTCGGCTTCTTCTTGTCCTTGTCCTCCTTGTCGCCGCGGCTCTTGCGCAGCACCACGCACTGCAGCCGCGACCGCAGCATCAGCGCCGCGTGCCCTGGGAATAAATAAATAATAAATATCGCCAGACGAAAACACCAACTGTATGGTCCGTACAATGGACTGGGATCGATCCCGGTGACACCCAGACCTGGACAAATTACGAAAAGGCCATTTCCAAAATTTGCGCCGGCGGGAATCGAACCCGCAACCACCATGTGTAGTTAGCCAAGCGGCCTACGCTCGAACCACTGCACCAAGCGGTCGTCGTCGAATACATTGTGGAAAGGTATCGTGAACAGGTCAAGCACCGCTAACCGCTAGAGTTCAACAGAGAGTACGAGCTAAGCAGGAAGGTTTTTTTTGGGACTAGTCCCGCCACACACTCCCACCACTGTTACTCCTGTAAGCCAGGATCAACAATGGTGACCAATAATGACGTCGAGGGTTGACCCTCGACGAGTCCCGGGTAAAAGTTTAATTGTCTTGGAACCTGCACGAATTTAATCAAAAGAAATAATAGGAGGAGTTGGAAGAAAAAAAGGGGGGAGCTGAGTAGAGGTGGTGGGGCGCCCCATCAAAGTGGGGGAGCGCCCCACCAGCTCGAATGCTGCCAGGTGTTAGAGCTGGCTCGTTTTTTCCATTCCGTATAGCGACCACCTTACCAATAATAAATATCCGAGCCCTCAAAAGGCTGGACCAACCTAAAATACTTTTGTTTCAATACCTAGGGAGTTATTCGCAATTGACGGGAATTTCCCGATGTTAGAAACAACAGCTTCCATCCTTATTTTACATAATATGAGTTACAAGAAGGAGGGAAGTTTCCGTCATAGGAAATTTTCCGCCAATTGTGAATACGAGTCTGGGTGTTTTTTAAACGTACCTCTAATACCCCTTGATAGAAATATGCTTTTATTTTTGAGAAACAAACATCGGGATTTACTTTTTTTATTTTGCTATATTAATTCGTTTCTATTGTTTAAGAACTCACCTTCTAACACGTTCATGACCTGGTCCTGGAAGTTGTTGAACTCGAACGGCGTGAGGAACCCCAGCGAGCCCAAGTGGAACGCCATGACTGGCGGGACAGATTGCTGGGGAGCGGAACAATAAATTACATTAACAATTGTGATACCATTAAGTTGTGAAAAGCTATTAACAAATATATCACTAAGTATCTAAGGGCGGTATCAACTCCACTCAAACTCAAAATTGTTTTTATTCAAGTAAGCCAACAAAGCATTTATTAATAGTCAGAATCTACCACCGGTTCGGAATGCTGCTTCCACTGAGAAGTTCCGGCAAGAAACTCCATGGTAAATCTTAAAACCACTGGCATCTTGATCGACTCGCAATAGCGAAACTGACATATCGGATCTTGGAAATGTCATAACAAGATAAAATGTCATTTCAAAAGCGTACTTCAGATCGCACTCGATTTAAAAAAAAAAAAAAAATTTGGCTCTGTCCTTTTGGACAATTCTGCCAATGTCAAGTGCGTTCAATATACTTAATACGGGCCTAAATAAATCACAAATTACGTATTCAGATACGCGTTACGTCAGTTTTTACTTATCGCGAGTCGATCGAGAGAATTGGGCCTTTTGTCGATTTGAGTGCTAAAAAAAACCCAATAATATGAGTAGTATGAACGAACGTGGTTACCTGGAATAAGGAGCTGGCGTGCAGCAGCGTGCCGTCGCCGCCGAGGCATATGATGAAGTCTATCTTGTCGGTGAGGTCGTCGGTGCCGGCCCGGAAGGTCATCAGCCGCTCGCGCACCGCCGCGAAGTCCCCGTACTCCTTCAGCAGCACGTCGTCCAGCACCGCCGCCTCCACGAACACTACCATGCTTTTGTCCTGGAATCGGTGGTGATGAATGAAACCCTTATTTTTTTCGAAAGACGACGTAGTTTAAAAAAATAAAGATATAGTGCCTCGACAAATAGCGCGTTGAATATAGACAGAAAAACGCGTTTTTGTTATTACAAACAGACACTCCAATTTTATTTATTTGTATAGATAGAAGAACTGGTACGGGTCGTTGTACGAATTAATATATTTGATAAAACATCATCGGTCCGTAACGCATTCTCTCGGCTTTTATCTGAATGAAACACAAGGCTCAAAGATTTGTTAAAGTTGGAGTTGTTTGTAATTATAATATGTATGAAGCACGCGTCTTCAGGAAATGAACGAACTGTATACTCTGAAGGTGCGGGCTCGTGAGTAGAGTAAAGAACTCGCAGAGTAAATATGACCTTTTCATAATTGACCCCAGTCTGGTTGTCTCTGGGATCGCCTCTAGTACGGTGTCCATAGTACAAGTGTAGCTTAGTTTGGGACCATACAGTTGATGTGTTAGCATGACTATATTAATTGATATGACAAACTAGAGAATATATCCTACTAATATTATAAATGTGAAAGTTTGTGAGTGTGGATGTATGTATGTATGTATGAATGTATGTATGTTTGTTACTCCTTCACGCAAAAACTACTGAACGGATTTGGATGAAATTTGGAACGCAGGTAGTTTATAAGCGGGATTAACATATAGGATACTTTTTATCCCGATAATCCCGAAATTTTTGTTACGTTAAATACTACGCGGACGAAGTCGGGGGGCACAGCTAGTTTTTTATATATTGGTTGAGGCAGTTGTCTTTTGTTTTTGTTGTTGTTGACGAACGGCCACTAAAATAAAATTAATGGTACCAAAGTGGTAGGTAGGTACTAACGAAGTAAGCACTTATTACCTTGAGGCGAGACTTCGCTAAAATTGTATAAATCGTACAGAATGGCCACTATGTAAAAACGTTTGTATATTAAAATAAAATAATTACCATACCACCTCGGCATTATTTAAACATGCAAAATTTTAATAATGTTTACGCTTAACGAAACTAACCTTATAAATAAAAAATATATATTATTACTAGCTGAGCCCGCGACTTCGGCCGCGTGGAATTTTAATCCTTGCTTAGGGGATGTCCACGTCATAGTAGCTTTAAGAATGCAAAGTCTCAGCCCGATCGGTTTAAAATTGACAAAGTTTCATGCAAACTTTCATCCCCTATTTTATCCCCTTGGGGGTGGAATTAATCAAAATCCTTTCTTAGCGGATGCCTACGTTATAACATCTACCTGCATGCCAAATTTCAGCCCGATCCGTCCAGTGGTTTGGGCTGTGCGTTGATAGATCACTATGTCAGTCAGTCAGTCACCTTTGAGTTATATATATATATATATATATTATTATTATTTTGATGGCCGCGTAATCTGCGCAAGGCATCGCGAATTCATACCGATGAACTGAAGTTGAACAACACACTAAACTATAATTAGGACGAGTTGATTGACCTTTCAACTTGTGTATGCTTTCGGATTTTTTTCCCGTGGAAGTACTCCCGCTCAAATTACAACTTTCGGATACTTAAATCTAAGAAAATATCGGAATGGCAGAGAATTTTACAGGTATATATGAAACACTTGGTAATAATTCTTGACAATGAGTTCACAGTGTATAATTTAGTAGGTACTAAATTTTCTACTTTATTCTTAACAAAAATAATTTAAGACATAAACACTGCGTAGTACGTACCTAATTATTCGATCGCATAATTTCCAACAAACAAATGTATTCTGAGACTCATCAATATTCACGTGGGGTAATTGTATTCTATAGTTTTGTAGGAAACATTATATTAAGCTGCATATATTATTTTCCGTGTTAGGCTTCCCTCAAGGCTCACGATTGGGCCCAGTGTCTTTATAGACCAGAAGAGCCGACGTGTTATTTTCGTGTGTTTTGGAGCCAGTGCCTTAGAAATGTTTAAAGGGGCTACAACCAGCTTAAGGGCATCTCGAGAGTCTCAGCTTGGGACAGCTTGAGCAGCAAGGGAAACAATTGACAAAGATGTAACATGTCTCTAGTTTATAATATACTAGCTGTAGTACCCTGCGCGCGTTGCTAAGCTGTCAAAGATTGGTCGTACCAACTAAGAAACCTTTGTGGGCTCATGCACAACACTTTGCTGAAGATCATGACATGATAAAATGCATCGCTTGCGATTCTATAAAGGACATACAGACAAACATTCATTTTTATATATAGAAGATAGACTATAGCAAGCCGACCGCAACAAGATTCTCTGACCTTGAAACACGCATTTCGACTCTTTTTAGTCATAAGAAAGACAGAGACAGAGAGCTTTGGTACTTACATGAACAAGCCAATGGACTAGCTGCACGAATGGCGAAAGGATATTGGCGTCGTGGACCTTCTTGATGACGAGCACCGTCAGCGGCGGCTTGTACCACGTCAGGCGCTGCGACGCCGGGTCCTGGATTTGCCTGCAATTATACAATCGTACATTTACAATATCCTTGGTGTGCAGAGTGCGGAGCGTGTCTGATGTAAATCAATAAATAAATAGCGCCAGACGAACACACCAACTTTGTGGCCCCAAACTAATCAACGCTTGTACTATGGGTAACGTAATTGACTGGGCGCGATCCCAGTGGCACCCAGACCAGGGCAAATTACGAAAAGGCCATTTCCGAAATTTACCCCAGCGGGAATCGAACCCGCAACCACCATGCGCAGTGAGCCGAGCGGCCTACGCTCGAACCACTGCGCCAAGCGGTCGTCGATGTCATATTCAAAATGATGGCCGATAGACAGGACTGCCCTTTCATTCGGCATTGCTACGGCAAACATGCCGCAGTAGCAATGCCAGTGAGAGGGTACTGACACAGTTCCTGTGACAAAAACACATGTAGTTGCCCGCTATGTTATACTTATTATTTTATTTTATTGTGTGTGTGTTTTTTTAAAACTTATGGATCATCGATATCCATCTGAAATAAAATATTTTAAATTTAGTTTGAAATCGAAGTGGAAAACTTTGTGGCATACAACACAGCCAAGTCAAATATTATAAAAGTAATTCATATGGTTGCGGGCGAGGACGAAGAAAGCCGAATAAAATATGGTTAGACTGTCCAATGTAATATGGACGATAAAAGAGTGACTGCTGAGAGAAGAGATTTACAGATGACAAGGTGGGATAAGGACAAGTAAATGATGATGATGACAAACCAGTAACGTTTACACTAAAAGCAATTATGAAATTCAGTGTCCGAGATTTTCCCATTCCAGGAATTGATATTTTACAAGTTAACTTCGTAAGTTTCGTAACTATTCTATTTGTTCTGCCAATCCAATGTGATCGGCGCCCATTCTAATTAATTCCATTAAATTTGCTTCGTTTTTTTACTACACTACTAATGCCATTATCATTTACTGTGGGTCTTGAGCACAAAAAGTACAAAAACTTTAAAAACAAATTACCTACTAGGGTTTGCCACAAAGGTGACTTGCAACTGTTAAAGGTCAAAACGAAGTTAAGGTCAATGAATTGTCAGTGTCACTATAGATTGCATAGTTTAAAGCTCTTGTTAACATGATTATTAAGGGGCTTTAAGGCCTATGCACACCACGTTTTTTAAAGGCGCTGTCGACGCGAGTTTGTAGCGATACAAACGCCATACGCACGCGTGTCAGACGCAGCCTGATGACTTTAGACTGTATACTATTGTAGGAAAAACGCGCGCCGTCGTCGACGCGCCCTTAAAGAAACGTGGTGTGCACAGGCCCTTAGAGGAACTATCGATAGCAATATTGGACTCGTCCTTGGAATTCTAGTTGCGGTGAATTGGTAAAAGTGCACAAACCAAAAGATGTTCAGGCACTGGATTTCAAAATGGAGCAAGATGTAGAACCAATAAAAAATTGCACACTGCAAATTAAATTAGATAAATATCGGTAGTTAACGAAGAAAGACACAAATTTTAAAATATCATTCAATTTATTTTAAAACTAATTAATTAATTACGTTAAAATTTAATGCGAAAAAACTGGTATAGGTCCCTTAAGAACCACAATAGTACATTGTTACATGAGTGGTGAAAGTTACTTATTTTGTCCCGAGACGAGGTTTGGCGCCCGAGCGTAGCGAGGGCGCTAATAGTTCGAGGGACAAAATAAGTCTTTCACCCGAGGTAAACACTGTGCTTTTCATTACGAATACAAGGGAAATAAAAATAAAAACAGGAATTGGCTAAAGAAATAATTAATACAAGGAAGTATAAACAATACTCTACAAATCGAAAAAAAAAAATCGGATTGCCGCCTATTTTGTTTTTTTTTTCGTTGGCCGGCCAACTTCATTATTTAGCCATTATTTTTCATTTTCATCTTTAAATATTTTGCCCAAATCTATGTTATTTTAAAGAAATTGTTGAAATTAAATTATAATTAAGTCATTTAAAAAAATATATTCTTGAATTAATACTTAACTTTATGTTATTTCAATTTTACATCGTGCTGTAATTGAGTGACTGTAGAAAAAGTTTGAACATGGTTCCATAGAAATGTGAAAATGGAACTAGTTTTTTTTATATATTGTTTTCTTATATTTACGCGAATACTACACATTGAAATAAAACTATTTTTCGGATTTTTTTATAGTTTTAGTTTTTTTTTATAATTTGACAGCTGTCAGTTGAAAGCGAAACTCCCGGGCCTGAAAAGTATTACTTTCAACCCGCTTCTCAGGCAACTTCAGACCTACTTTCAGAGTATGAGTAATGAAATAGTACATTGTTACATGAGTGGTGAAAGTTACTTATTTTGTCCCGAGACGGGGTTTGGCGCCCGAGCGTAGCGAGGGCGCTAATAGTTCGAGGGACAAAATAAATCTTTCACCCGAGGTAAACATTGTGCTTTTCATTACAAATACAAGGAAAATAAAAACGGAATTGGCTAAAGAAATAATACAAGGAAGTATAAACAATACTCTACAACTCGAAAAAAAAAATCGGATTGCCGCCTATTTTGTTTTTTTTTCGTTGGCCGGCCAACTTCATTATTTAGCCATTATTTTTCATTTTCATCTTTAAATATTTTGCCCAAATCTATGTTATTTTAAAGAAATTGTTGAAACTAAATTATATTAAAGTCATTTAAAAAATTATATTCTTGAATTAATACTTAACTTTATGTTATTTCAATTTTACATTGTGCTGTAATTGAGTGACTGTAGAAAAAAATTGAACATGGTTCCATAGAAATGTGAAAATGGAACTAGTTTTTTTTTTTTATAATTTGACAGCTGTCAGTTGAAAGCGAAACTCCCGGGCCTGCAAAGTATTACTTTCAACCCGCTTCTCAGGCAACTTCAGACCTACTTTCAGAGTATGAGTAATGAAAAATAAATTAATTTCGTACTACCCTTGACCCTCGATAACCCTTGTTTGTACTGAAGAAATATTTATCACCGATTAATGATATGTCTATATTTTGTGGCGTAAAAAATAGAAACAACAATATAAATCAATTTAAGGATTCACCAATACCAACTCAGGTAATACATATAAATAAACATTATCTCATGAATATTTAAACATATTTAATTCAGGGGAAACCCAATACCAAAATTATATGCATTAGCAACATGACGATGCATTATAATATTCAATGATAATGCCTTTTTAATCCCTAACGCAATTCAAAGACTTACAATATATTATGTTACAAGTTTGGCGATCTGTGGCATTGAAGCTCCGAAACGGATAAGACAATAGCAACACAGATAAGGTAATAGCAAAGTCGTAGCCATATTTTATAGAAATTACTTCTAACGATTTCAAGAGATGCGCGATAAGCGATACGCTGTCGAATAGATTTTCTTATTTAATTCGCTGTTTTGAACATTTATGTTTAAGTGACCGGTTCCCGACACATAATGAATCACAAATTTATAAAATAGCCGCCCGAATGTTGAGGAGCCCTTCGGTGATCGATTTATCTCGATAATTTTGTATCACTTCTAGTAGAACGAGTCCTATTTTTGGTCCGAGTTTAACTGGAATGTTTGCCGTAGTAATGTATGTGTCGCCGCCAACTAGCTTAATTCGCCGTTCAATTAACAGCCTAGGCACTTAACTAATCGGCGCGGCGGCGCCGTTCAACTAGTGGCCTGAATGATATTCAGCCATTTGATCAAACAGCTAGGCAAATGACTTGGATCGATGACGTTTAACTACTTGCCTAGCCGTTTAATTACCCGCCTAGCCTGTTCATTTCAATTTAGTTCTACTTTCTGCCACCTAGCGCCGAAACTCTCCAAACTGTCAATATCTCTATATTCTATATTCTCTTTGGTCAATATGGCGTCGGAAAAAAAACAACTTTGATGGAATAATTTTATTAGGTACTTAGGTTTTTTACGATTTTTTTAGATCCACAGAATCTATTTGCCGGTTGGGGTTTCTGTGGGGTCATAAAAAAAATAACCCTAACCTAAACCCATCCAGGTCGTTCTGCTTGGGTAGTATTTTGAAAAAGTTTTGTAGTACTTAAATGTCAACCAGTTGCCTAAGCATTAGCCAGCCAGTTTATTAAATGTTGTAATAGAAGATACGGCTGAATATCATTTAGGCCGTTAGTTGAACGGCGCTGTTTAGTAAAGTGCCTAGGCTGTTAATTGAACGGCGAATTAAGCTATTTGGCTGCGACATATGCATTTAAATAAATATTTCTCAGACAACACTACGAAGATCTCATTACTCGTATTGATGCACAGTCGTAGAGACTTGGCCTTATTTTTTCATTTTATTTTATTAGCCTATAAGATTGTCCCACTCCTGAGCAAGGGCGTCTCATCCACACTACTCTGTCCAGGCAGTTTCCGACCACGGCAACTTAGCTTAATTTTTATTTAAAAAAAATTAGGTGGTATGGAATTGTACTTACATAACCATAGCAGAGTTCTTCATTATTCTGCCGCATGGTCCGAATTGTTGTACGGGCGAGGGCGCGTTCAGGGACCGTGTTCTCCTGCGAACAACAAAATACAACCTTAAATCATCAAACATTAAGGACTAATTTCAGTTATTGATGAATCGTCTGATATCGTCCATCATGAGATCCTCCAATCGAACGGGGGAACAGCGTTATTGGATTTACATAAAGTTATTTAAAAGAATTTCGTATTGCTGGAAACATCTAGAATGGAAGTCAAGATTATGATAACCTATTCTGTATTTTGAATATCATTAGCATTGTTTCAAAGTCACAACATAATTAGCGAAGCGAATAAATTTTGACGTAAAAAATTGCGTTAGTTCAGCACTTTTAAAACAACACACTTTTTCAAGAATTTTATTAAATTAAACGTTTACAGGACCGGTCTATTTCTAGGTAGGCGATATTATTATTAGAATTGCTACTTTGATTTTATTTTAACATACAACTTAGATAACGAACATTAAATATAAAATCATTATATTTAAGACTAAAACATTTTAAGGTAATTTAAATTTCCTGTCCTATCAAGTTATTAGCCAGAGTACCTATATTAATATTTCGTATCACGTTACATAATCCAAATTAAAATACCTGAGTGTGTGTGCTATAACTTGTTCATTTTTAACGCACGTGTGGCACTGCGGCGTCGTAATACACAACTAAATAAATACACAAATGTGAAGTTGATACACAGTAGTTTCGCATGCTAATTTATTTATTAATATACAGCTGGCTACGTTTGCTCTCGTGTCAACCAGTTTTGGATACTTTTTTACAATGTACATTAGGTATTATTATTATTGACTTTGCCTTAAGTGATTAATCAGATGAGTGTTTGCGAAAGGTGATTGCTATATTTATTATTTACTAGTTTTAGTGTTACATAATTTATGGAATCCGCAATGGACCGCGTGCGATACAATTTCGAACGTTTTTGCGGTATTATATACGATTAACAATGTAAATGTTGATAGTAGATATTATTGTACATATAAAAGCGACCTTATCAAGGCACAACTTCCTCTTTTTCTTTACCTAACTTCGTGCGTACTATCGCGTAAAATGTAATTGACAAGTCATTAGATTAATTTATCGCATTAACACGGTATTAAATATAAGGTATTATTACTACCAAGATAATTTAATAAACAGTATAAATGTTGGGAACGACGTTACATTGAGCATGACTTTTAATGTTTTTTATGAACTGCAGGATGAAATCATCATTACTTTTTTTGTTGGTCCATCACGAGGCGAAGGCAATGGCACGTAACGATTGGCCAGTAAATAATGATTATAATTAAGAATGTACCTAGGTACACGTAAGAACATAATAAAATAATATCTAGGTACCTACGTTTTGCTCTGCTTTGCAGAAATAATACCATAAGCAAGGTTGGGAGGCATTTAGGAGGTCATACGAGTGAACCTTTCAATTTGCACGCATTCAGATGACAACTTTCAAAAGTGACAGTTGTCAAGTGTTCCATATTTAAAATAACTGCACATAAAAAACAAAGTTTAGTACGATCGCGAATTTATTACGTAAATAATTCTTAAGATCATACTTATTCATTTACTAGGTGAAACATAAAGGGTATACTATTTTTTTGCAACTTTACTTTGTAAATCTATCTATCTATCTACTATCGGCTTTATGGGACAGTTGAAGTACTAAAGGTTTTGTAGACTTGTGAAATCTGTCTACAGCTGTATCCCTGTAACACCTTTTGTTTTTCAAGTTTCCCCCAAAGCTGATAGTTTTAGAATTAGAGATATAGTTATTAATACGGGGCTTACTTAATTAGAAAAGAAACATACTGTATACAATTTAAGTCACTAATTTATGAACGAGACTTTTGTATTGACCCCATTGACATTGCATAATGAGGGAAGTATAATATTGTACTAAAGGTATACCAAAATGTAGTAAGAAAGGTATTCCAACACTTAGTTCCTTGCTTCAGTGTTATTTAATGTAAGGTATGAAGGTTATGACGATGGTTATGAGAGGTAGGAGGTTGGAATGGTTTGGACACGTGATGAGAAGGGATGAGAAGCATGTGACTAAACGAGTGATTAATGTGAATGTGGATGGATACAGTGCGAGAGGAAGGCCCAAGAAAAGATGGATGGATTGTATTAAGAATGATATGAACGAGGTTGGAGTGGATGTGAGTATGACGGGAAAGCGCGATGTATGGAAGGAAAAGACATACTGCGCCGACCCCAGATAATGGGAAAAGGTAAGGCAGATGATGATGAAGGTTATAACGATGCTTGTGAAGCGTTGTAAAGATGATGTACTTAAATGCTCATTTTGTACTCTACTTTTGAGATTTGCTCTCAGTGATGTGATGGGCGATGTGTATGAAAGTTTGTGGTGAAGTGTTGTGTCAATTTCACGTGTCCACAGTTTTAGTTAAATCATGTATCGTCACTACTTTGCGATTTTCATCTTTACGGTTAAAGCGCTTTCAGACTAGCGTATTTTAGCGCGCGTATAAGCTCATATACACGACACGTAACTCGCGCTTATTCCGGCGTGTTCGCATTAACGGCAGGGAGGCGTCTCTTGCGGTTCGCGCTTGTACGAGCTTATAAGCGAGCGCATTATGGCTCGAACGAGATCCGCATGAGCCAAAAGGCGCGCGAACGTTTTACACGCCTCCACGCACTTCTAAATACGAGAGTATACGTCGCCGAATAAACGCTAGTCGGAAAGGTCTCTTACCTGTAAATTTTTCGAACAAGACATTTGGCGCTTTAAAATGCATGTGTTGCGTATACGTTGTAAACAATGATAAATTATAAGCATGAGACGCAGTAAGTATTATCGGAAAGACGATTAGACCGTATTAAGATTAAGTCAATCGAACTGAACATAATGACTAATCAATTATGAAGCGAAGGTAATCGAGATATACTTAAACCAGACGTAATGTGAGACGGCTGGATTGTGGAAAATTTCGAAGTTCATTTTTATAATATCTCACAAAAAGCTGGCTATAGTTAGATTAAGTCAGAAATCCTAGCAATAGTTGCAGCTTGCAGGCCAGAAAAGTCTAAAAGATTAAAAAAAAACATCTTCCTGAAAATGGAATGGTTGTTCTTTCTAAAGTGTCTGCTTCTAACGTCAAAATAACAGCTTTTTACTATGAATAGGCATATGAAAGTATATGGGGCACATTTAACAAAATGTTGGTCTATTCGTCTGTCTGTCTGTTTATTCCGGCTTATCTCCGAAACGGCTGGACCGATTTTGACGGGACTTGCACTGGAGTATCTTAAGCTACTATTATTTTATCGAAGTACCGAGCGAGAGGAGCCACTGGCAACAGCTGGTTTTAAAATGAACACGGAAGCTATGGAATTCAGTCAATGACGTGGAGCATTACAATTGAAACGATAGCCATCTTATCGAGCGTTGGATTAGATTGAGCAGTATAACACAAGTGACGATAACGCCACTGATTATGGTACTTGGCTTTATGTGCTTTTGTTTATTTTTAACCGACTTCAAAGAAGGAGGTTCTTAAGGAGATGTATATACTTATAAAATATTTTATTTAATTTAATATTTCGTGAGTGTATGTAATTTTGGCACGGATTTTCCATAAACTATAAGTATTTTTCCATTGTCTTCTATGTTTTTTTTAGTACCTATGATTACTAGCAACGAGTTTATCACATTACTAGTAGTCCCGTAAGCCCATCCAGCTAAGCTAATAGTTGTGTTACGAGTGGGCTCGTGTCAATAGCTCAATGGCCGGGATGGGGATCGAACCCGGAACCTCTCAGCTACGAGGGCGGTCGTCTAACCACTAGGCTATTGACGCCTTACAATCAAATGTTTAACATTAACAAACTACATAGTAGGTATAGTTTTTTTCCAGTATGACATAATTTTTCCGCAATGATCGAACAGGCTGTATCCTCATTATTAATTGAATGTCTATTATTATTATATTTAATTATTAAATGTCATAGCAATTTGCACATAGCAATTTCAGAATCCCAGCAATTTACACCAATTACTTTGCACAAGGACAAAATACCAACCAATAATTATAACAATAATGGAACATACCTTCGATCGAAATATTCCTCCTTTGCCCTACACAACTCAGATTTACCGGACTCGTGAGAATACTGTCGCCGCAACATTGTTAAAAAAAATCACGCATACAACAATAATATGACCTAAATCGATATCACAATCACACTTTCCTAAACAGGCACTGTCAACATAAACATAGTTGCGTCAAGTCGGAAATGGGTAGTGTTAATGGAATGATTCCACAGGTAGCATTGTCGAGGAGTGTTTTTGGCGTGGTGGGGGCGCCCGCGCCGCGGCGAGGAGATGCGCGTGCGGCCGCGCGGAGGGCGACTGGCGGCGGCCGGAGGACCACGAACGGGCTCCTATCATCCGAGTGACAGTTCCGACCTTGGCGCGCGATCGTGCCGAATGATTATGAGCGCCAGTAGGTACAACGAACGAATCGCAACACAGATCGTATCATTGGGTAGCGTCCGATTTCGCATCAAGCACGCTCGCGCTGCTTGTTAGTTGTAGAAGACTACATCATCTTTCATGGTATGATAAAACCTACTAAAATGTATTCTTTTCCTGAGATAATGGTCCAAAGCTACGTCATATCTGTGCTGTCAAGGATTAACATCTTCAATAGACATACGTATCATTACTAATCGCACCACAGCCGATGACGTTGCCTTGGAGCAATCATGTAACCTAGTTCACCCGGGAAGAGAATTAGTATCTGGTGTAGCATTATTATTGTCCCTACAATGAGCGTCTATAACCTTAATTAAATTGATTACTTATTTATTTATAATCTAAGTCTGTCTCAACAAAACACGCACATCGATTCATAATATTTTTATTATGGTCGATCTTTTTAGCATATTATATGTGTTCAAAACGATCGAATCAGCATTGTTGATCTGCGTCGAAGAGGTCTGACATTGACCGATTTACTTGCTGGCCCACTGCGACTTGACCGCGTTCAACAAATGACCCAATGGCGCGGAAAGACATTTAAAAAATGTATGCAATTTTTAGGTTGACCCAAGGAGAATGATAATGGTTTATACGTCCAGTGGCCATTATCGTGAAATCTATACAAATAAATAAAATTGGACTGTCTGTTTGTAATATCGAAATAACACCTTTTCACTAAGTGCATATCAAAGTACATACGACACCAATAGCAAAAACGCGATATAAAAAAAATTGTCTGTCTGTGTGTTTGTTCCGGGTAATCTCCGAAACGGGTGGACCGATTTTGACGGGACTTTCACTGGTAGATAGCTGGTGTTATAAGCAGTAACTAAGGCAACTTTTATTTTAGAAAAACAAAATATTAAAAAATGGGTCCTGTCGCTCGGGCTCAGAACTCGGGAGCGGGCTTTTTTGTTAAGTTACATTCCACGCGGACGAAGTCGCGGGCTCAGCTAGTTGTGAAATAAATAAATAGCGTCAGACTAACTCACAAACAACTGTTTAAACTAAGCAACGCTTGTAGAATGCGTTCTACGTTCTACGCTTGTAGAATAGAATAACTCTTTATTGCACACTAAAGTTCGGAATATATCAAATAACATGAAAACAACAATACTACCGTACAATGGATTAGCGGCGATCCCAGTGATATCCAGGATTGCTACTTTTAGCAACGATAATCGATATATCGTGACATTCGTATCGTCGAATCCTGCTCTTAAATCTATATTTTTTGCCGTCGTATCGATTACTGAACCAACAATACAAAATTATCGTTCGTTCAGAGTAGCACTCCATTTCCGAAATTTACCCTTACGGTAATCGAACCCGCAACCACCCGATGCACTGAGCCGAGCAGCCCACTACGCTCAAACGACTAAGCTAAGCGGCCTTCCGATTAAAGTGAAGAATAAAATCAGTAGATTTTTGAGACACAAATAAATAAAATACCTAGTGGTTTAGACATTATCGTAGGTATGCGTTTTAAATATTTTGCTACCAAGAATGTATTAAAACCAGAAATTGTAAGTAAAATTAACAATAACGAAGCGTTGCGTAATGACATAGACTAAATAAATAGTCGTAAATATTCAAACGACGGCATGGCCATGGTGAACTTTAAAGCGAATATCGTATCGATAAAGTTAAGAGTCAAAGAGTAAATGTTGAACATAGAGAACCAGAACCGGCTGTACTAATGTTCTCATGTTTGGTCAAAACATAATAAATATATCTTTCAATATAAATACTTCCATGACTACCTATGACGTTTATAATAACAGTGTTGAGTCGACAATGGAGCCATTGACGCAAATGATAAAACCACCGCCACCATAGATGGCCTGCACATTTGCATGACGACAACAATTGTTACGATACATAAATGCATGATGAAGAATGCAATTGTAAAATCATTTCGTAATATTTGCATGAATATTGTTACTTTTATGCAAAACAACCGACCAATGGCATTCGCTGAAATTTTATTACTGTGCTTTCTCTCTGAACCGGTATCCTGTCTATCTTGACCTTATTATTAATCCTAACATTATAACATCAAATTTCAGTTTTGGATACAATTCCTGGTTCACTTTACAAAAATAAAATTATTTTGCACAACCATTTCTACAGTCGCTGCAAGGTCAATAGGTAATTATGGATTAGGCATAGATTATTAAATCTACCCCATCAATAACCCAACAAGGCTGGCGGTCGTTATGAATCAAGCATTACGGGCGAAGATGTCAACACCGGCAGCATTGACCGACATAGGGCTTCGTCGCGTTTCATCATCAATGACCGGTGGAGAGTAGGAAAGCCAGCTGGTCCTATGGCTACAAACTCAAAAGTTTTGTCGGTTAAATGTATAGCTAACTTTATCATTATAAGCTTCCAGAGATTTGCAACGATAGCATCTATACCGTTAGCGGTACAAATAACTTTGCCACTTTTATCGTTATGAATATTGTATATTATGGTAGGGAGTTGTTTGAGGTGTTTTAGGAGGCAGGCTTATGTTCTCATATTGACACATTAATCTCTTTCAGCAATATTATTAATAATGACATGAATAGTCCGTTACATTTTTATCATTTCATCGTTAGGACATGATGAATCTTTTCATAAGCTTACTTGAGCATTGCCATTTACGTCTGCTAAACTGCCTACGCTAATTTCTTATGAATCTTTTTATAGACCCCGACAGCTAGCATCGTATGACCACCACACCACTTATCTATTGTAACCTCATTGCTAGGCCCTGACTTTTATCTACTAGTTCTATTATGATTGTAATAAAATAACACATACCAACTCGAAGACGATGTTATAGTAAAGATATCCGGGTATTGAATACTTAAAGTATAATTTCTGATTGGCGGAAAGTAAGTTCCGTTTCATGTCTTTGATTATTAGAAACTTCGGAACCGCAAGATAATAAGCATGAAATATCCTGGTTTCGGTTCCATAAACTAGAGACTGAGATTAACTGTAAGATGACAATATAATGAGGGTAGCTAACGTTAATAGTTCTCAACGACTTCCTGTTGCTTATATGACATAGGAAACACCATTATTATATACTATTGTTAATATATTATATTCTGTTGAATTACATTTGGCTTAAACGTAAAGGATAATAAGAAGAAAAAAACGTTACATACAACTAAAATTTACGTCGTATTACCCAGACTGAAACAATCTTGTGCATTTTCCGTAGGCAGACAGAAATTAATTAGCTGATAAGCATACATTTGAACGTAGCAACATTCGAAGAGCCTTGGCCGAAATGACAATATACGTGTGTAGTGCGCGACTACTGTATTATATTTTAGACTAGGCTTGTATACCAAATTTTGAACGTTGAAACCTTAGTTTTCATAGAATTAACTAACATACGTATATTATAAACATCTTGATTGGCTAGCAGTATAAACATCCCGAGCCGTAGAGAGTGAAAAGGAAACTCAACCAAAACCTCAAACTAGATTCAAAATTCGAAAGAGGAAGTAAATTTAATTAGATCCAATAACAGCTTTTGAAGTTCAAATTAGAAAGTCTACAGAAGAGCATGCGATTAGCTTCGTCGCGTGCGCTCGACCCTTGCGGTGTTATCGCTTTCCACGCTCTTGGTGACTCCAGGGTCAAATAGGAGCACGAGCCCGCTAAATGGGTGCTATGTTGATAACGAGCAATAAAACAATCTTTGTATAGACGGCTTCAATGTTTTGTTAGCACATCATGAAGAATTTGGAACATGTGACGGAATGTTCCGGTTCTTAACTTGCCTTTATAATGTTGCTCAAGTGTGAAAACGTTGAACTATTAATAGAGCAAAATAAGTGTTTTGATCAAGCTTGAATTTTGTGATGATTTAAGAATAATTAATTTTGATTAGTCTGCCAAGGATGACCTCTTCATCAAATTGGCATAGTAGTAAATAGTAATTTAAGAAAAATAAATCCAACTCAATCGATGCAGTTCTTAGTAGCAAGGACACAACAAAACATTGTGAACGACCAATTTAAACCAGCAATATTTTCGGCCATTGAGCAGGCAAGCTTTCACATATTCATAAAAATATATGAATTGCCTAATATGTACACTTAGCAACACAATATTCTACTTACTTATGTACAGACCGGTACACTATAGTAACAGATTTTGTGTCGGGTGTACAGCTTTCACTTATAACCGGGGACGCGTCACCGACGAATTGGGACTTGGGGAGGCCACAGCAATGGACATTGGTTCACAAAAGAAAGTAAACACGAAGATGGCCTTTTTGAAGATTTAAGGATGAACGAGTCAGATACTTTACAATATTAAAATGTAGTCTTTGACTTTGGGATATAACAGAGCTTTTAAAAGATACCAAAAAAAGTTGTTTAAGCGTTTAAATATATCGTTCTGATAATAGGCTTTTCAAAGTAAAGACATGTTAGTTATAGACACAACAATCTTATCAGGCCTACGTCGTGTTCCATTCCAAAAGAGGTGTTATTGTATTTGAACATTTACATCGCTATAAAATTTAAGTCACAGAAAATAGCTGTGTGAAAGAATCAGAAAATTTGTCCGATTTGCTAAAAATATACACACTATAGTTATGTCACTTATTGTATCTTATCACTTGTTTGATATTTATTTAACGAAGGCCGTATTATAAAAAATATATATCGTGTGTACTAACTATAGGTACATATTTGTGTTTGTTCAATTTGTATAGGCACATATGTTATGTTAAGAGACAATAGTTTTTATATTACCATTATATGAAACTAGGAAAATGAGGATATCATCGGTAGGTATAATAAACTAACATAAAATAAGTTAATCCGCGTAGGTACCTATAGTATAGGCATGAAGATCATTATCGCAGAAAACAAAAAAAAAAACAACAAATCTATACAAATAAATAAAATTGGAGTGTCTGTTTGTAATATCAAAATAACACCTTTTCACTAAATGCATATGAAAGTACATACGATACCTATAGCAAAAACTCGAATTAAAAATTTTTTGTCTGTCTGTCTGTCTGTCTGTGTGTTTGTTCCGGGTAATCTCCGAAACGGCTGGACCGATTTCGACGGGACTTTCACTGGCAGATAGCTGATCTTATAGCGGGTAACTTAGGCTACTTTGATTTTAGAAAAACAATTAGGGTTCCGCGTAAAAAAATAAAAACACTTGAAATCAAAGAGTATCTCCGAAACGGCTGGACCGATTTTGACGGGACTTTCACTGTTAGATAGCTGATGTTATAAGCAGTAACTGAGGCTACTTTTATTTTAGAAAAACAAAATAAAAAAAATGAGTCCTGTCGCGCGGGCTCAGAACGCGGGACCGGGCTTTATTGTTAAGTTAAATTCCACGCGGGCGAAGTCGCGGGCTCAGCTAGTACCTACATATAATTGGAAAAATAAGTGTTTACAATTCGAGCCACCACGTGAATTTGCTATGACGACGGACACACAAACAAAATAGCTAGACCGAGGCACAAAAAGATCAATAGCTAGCGACAAAGGTCATTTATAAATTCGTAATGTGTGAACTGTGAAGCCAATGGCGGTGTACGTGCCTTGAAGAAGATTCAGTTTAAAGCAGGAGTCATTAATAGAGGCGTAAGACTACCAACTTCACTATAATTTTTATGACTGGCTGACCCGACAGACGTTCTTCCGACAGACTTTGAATATCGAATTCAAATTGTTCCGCTCAACTATCTTATTTATTTCTGCAATAAGAACCTTCTCCTGACAATAATAAACACAACAACAAAGAATTAGCGAAATCGTTCCATCCGTTCACGCGTGATGCGATGACCAAGAAAATAGAGATTATTTTTTATTTAAATCTACTTTAAAATACTGCATCCTCGGTGTTCATCGTTGTCATAGGTATTGTTTATTATCCTCATTGCATATGTATTTCCCCAGTGTAAAAGACCAACAATGTAACAATTATTTAGAGGATACCATCATACAGTACATACCTAAGCTTTAGTCACACATAGTTCATATTTCATTTAAAAGATTTCTCAGCTAGGATAATCTAATGATGGGTATTGTGCAAAAAAAATTATTTAATAAATTTTAAGAATATCAGTAAATTTTAAAAGTGATATGAGTAATCAGGCAATATTACTGAACTGTTATTTTAATTGGATTAGATCATACTCGAAAAACCTAACAAGCATATCCAATTTTCATTCCGTGAATTTTTTTTCTAGAAATTTATAAGACTCGTTAGTAAACACTGTAGTACAACGCTGTCCTTTATATTCCGTAGGTATTTCATTTTATTGGCAAAAGTTTTGGAAACGGGCATCAAACATTGTTGCGAAAGTTTCTTAAAAAGCATAAGATATTTATAGTAATCACTTTTCATTCGAAATTTTGAGAAATTATGTCGCTAAACCGGTCTTATAGAAACAAAATTTGGCAGCACTTATCGATTTGTAGTTGGCACTATATTAAGGAAAATATTGGAAATAAAGTATACTGGGCAAACATGTAACGTTGGAATGGAATGCAAATGATACAGAACAAATGCACCAGCAAGTGAGAAAAATATCTAAGCAAAGTTTTATTATGAAATGATTCTTTTCGGATTAGGCTATACCTATTTTAGGTCCCACTGCCGGGCAAAGGCCTCCCTTTTTTACGCCACAGGTCCCTATTTTCGGCTTGTTGTGGCCACGATTTACCCGCAAAGGTGTTCAAATCGTCGCACCATCTTCGCCTTGGTCTACCACGACGTCGGTGACCATCTTTGGGCGTCCAGGTATTAATACGATTTGCCCACCTTTGCGGGTCCATTCGTGCCACATGGCCGGCCCAGTCCCACTTCAGCTTTGCTGTTTTCTCGCCCAGGTCAGCAATCCGAGTGAAAGTATCTTAAAAAACTGTATTTCTATGCAAGGATGAACACACTCAAGACTCAGCGTAGTTGACAAACAAGAGATAATTGAATTCATAACACCATCGCAATAGGTACTCTGAACGTCTAACAACGCGGGAAAACCGTGCCTACATACATGTACGTGTTAAAGCGTCAAAATGGACGTGTCACAACAATGAAATGCTCTATAATATAAATAGAACGACAAACATTAATTTGTACATTGCAATACCTGACTGACGAATGAGGTTGATATTCGGCGTAACACAGTATTATTGAAAGTCTTATAAAACAGGATTTCTAGAAAATTGAACAATTCAAGTGAACAGCGAAAGGCAAAAACTACAGTT
Organism: Notodonta ziczac; assembly: GCA_918843915.1. Lineage (NCBI taxonomy): Eukaryota > Metazoa > Arthropoda > Insecta > Lepidoptera > Notodontidae > Notodonta > Notodonta ziczac. Next base: position 3,081,796 of record OU974053.1, read on the forward strand.
TTTGTGAAAGTCTATTTTAAACAGAAACAAAGAGTTTGCAAAAACATAATCCGCCTTTTTAGGAAGTCATGGTCTGCAGCGCATGGACTAGAAAAAATAAAGCAAGAAAGAAAAGTTTTTGAAAGACTTGCTATAAATTAGATAAACACTACTTAATCATTTTGTAATCGATGAAAGTGGAGCGTCAAGTTTTGTAACAAAATTGATAATTGCCGTTTTATTGACTTGCCTTAAAACGAATTGGAACGGTTTAAGTGGCTCTATTACCTATATCATGTCGTGACAAACCCAACGCCTTTGATAGACGATCCGACGATGATAAAAGTCTATTCATTTAAAACATTGATTTCTACTATGTTTTATGAAATTTCTATTGAAGTTCTTGCAAATAATAACACATTATGTTTTGCATAATACAATCCAGTGTGACTAATAATATGGGTACAACTCGAACCACAAAATTTCAAGCTTGACTTTTCAATATTAGGTCATTGTTTTGAAGTGGTTACATGTTGGGAATTTGCGGAAGGTATTGCTTGCTTTGATAATAAAGTATACCTACTTGCGGTTCGCTCAATGAATGAAAAACATAAAATACGATGATGACAGAATTATAGACGAATCGAATTGCTACTCTGATTCACTATGTTGTAGGTATTAAAACAATTATTTAGCAAAATAGAAATCCATTTGAAGGAAAATATCGAGAGCGTACGTGTAAAAATTGTTTGCGGTTTATATAAGTCACGTAGCGCTCTACTATTGAATAAGTTATGAAAACAGATGAGACGTAATACTGACGCATTGGAGAGATTAGGGTTAGGAAGATTTTAGCTGATCAACAACATGTTTAGCTACTAGAAAGCGTTTGTACGTTTGTTGAACGTAAGATTAAGATTCATGCAATAGTACATTGTTACATGAGTGGTGAAAGTTACTTATTTTGTCCCGAGACGGGGTTTGGCGCCCGAGCGTAGCGAGGGCGCTAATAGTTCGAGGGACAAAATAAATCTTTCACCCGAGGTAAACACTGTGCTTTTCATTACGAATACAAGGAAAATAAAAACAGAAATTGGCTAAAGAAATAATACAAGGAAGTATAAACAATACTCTACAACTCGAAAAAAAAAATCGGATTGCCGCCTATTTTGTTTTTTTTTTCGTTGGCCGGCCAACTTCATTATTTAGCCATTATTTTTCATTTTCATCTTTAAATATTTTGCCCAAATCTATGATATTTTAAAGAAATTGTTGAAACTAAATTATAATTAAGTCATTTAAAAAAATATATTCTTGAATTAATACTTAACTTTATGTTATTTCAATTTTACATCGTGCTGTAATTGAGTGACTGTAGAAAAAGTTTGAACATGGTTCCATAGAAATGTGAAAATGGAACTAGTTTTTTTTTTATAATTTGACAGCTGTCAGTTGAAAGCGAAACTCCCGGGCCTGAAAAGTATTACTTTCAACCCGCTTCTCAGGCAACTTCAGACCTACTTTCAGAGTATGAGTAATGAAAAAACAATTGACTGAATTCAAAAGGTAGGTTATATTTATACTCTGAAATAATACAGAGGCCATTATCGATTCAGAATTGGTTTGTATGTGGATGTAAGTAGTGGATGAGAGTAGCGGGGGAGAGAGCGGCGTAGGTGATTTAATTTTTCATAAAGGTTGCATGAAGACGAAAGTTACGGAATGTATTATAAACCTTAGTGGGGTGCTCTATAATGACGACACAGAACTGTATGTAAGTATTTACATGTTTTCTTCCAGTTAGGTATCATTTGGATTTGTTACGCATTAAAATTTATCAACTTTAAATGTCTACAAAGATAATTCATTTGATAACTTCAGATAGCAAGAGACCTTTATTACGTAAGAATACCAACATCATTATTATTTTTATTACTCAGCTAATGTCACAAGCAACTAGCATAGTAGTCCTAGGTTATAAAGTTACGTAAATACTCTAACTTCAACTTTTTTTAAATTAGCAGCTGTACGAAGAGTAATTATTTTCATCTTACTAATTAACAAAGTCTGTTAATGTACCTATTACGCGATTACGCCGCGTTTAAACGGATATGAAACTATACCTACGGCTAAGCACAGGAAAGTAAATATTGCAAAACTGACAGACGGCAAGTATTCCGTAACGTGAACATTGAACGTGTAGAGTTTCTACAACATATTTTACAGTCACAATAAAACTTCAACTAGTATCTCAACGCATAACTATTATACATTGAGTACACATAATTTAGACATAATAATAAAATACCGAAATTATTGATATTGATATAAATACATAAACATCCACAATAGGAAAGCCAATATATGTTAACAAAAGCAGTGGGGCGAATCAAATCTTAATTATGTTAATGAATATATAATTGAATACATTGATGCAAAATCATTAACATTTTTTATCTAATTAGCTATACACTTAACAGACAACTGTTCATTTACATGAGATTTACATCATATGAATATCATAATAAACTGTAATTTCCATTCCAAGGACCGGAAAGTCGGTCTGGAACAGGGTTGGCTTTCTAGAACAACTTTGAACGACGCAAATGATACTTAACTGCTTGCTGTTAACATCTACTGGTTACCGGACCCCTCAGGTGACATCAATCTGCAAAAATGCAGTCTGGGGACATCATTATAAAAACCGTCCGCCTGCATTTACTATGCAAATGTTGGCCTCATTTCTTTTTAACGATGTATTACTCAGGCTATTGTTCGGAGTTTCGGAGCTTCCTATTTTACCCAGTTTCTTCGAATGAGTCGCTCTTTGCCCAACCTATCGTTTAGTAGTGAACGACTTCAGAAAAAGCACTTAATATTCTATACAAATCAGTTTAATTTCAAATAATTTGCACTACAGCTATGCATATGAATTTAAACATATTGAATAAGTCAATTAAAATATACTGGCCAAGATTTCGAAGGTTGAAGCTGTAACGCATCAAGTGCTATCTGGGCCAGCGCGGATGTGAGGCATAAGGTACCGAGTGAAACCATAGAACTAGCCCACAGTTATGTCGATGCATGGAAACTCGATATTGGTAGGTAAAGCAAAGTTCACTTAAAAGAGAAAGGTATCTAATAAATCAGAAGTCAAATTGGCTAATATTAATGTAATTTGGTCTGTCGTGCGTACGCCATTTAAGAGACATGTCAAACAGGTATCTCTGGACCATTAGTGTCTGGAGCTGGTATAATCATATCTAACACTAGATTCATTAACGGTATTTCATATGTATTCTTCAGTAATTATGGAATCTTATGGATAATAATTAATATCATAACAGACACAAATTTCTCTTGACGGGAATGAAAATGAAACAACATAAATTGAAGACTTCTTAACATTCATAGTCTGCTTGATAATCCGCAGGGTACGCTGCGGTTATCAACTGTACTAAACATAACCCAGATTTGCAATTGTAACGACATACACAATATAATTCATATGACATCACACGACTCGCACAATACCTGGGTGAATTGGGACGTTTGGCCACTTGTAAACCGTTCGATTGTAAGCCTCAGTAGCAGGTCAGTAAATACAGCAGTAACTGTATCCCGAAAAAATATTTGAACTACCCAAATTACAATAATCATAATCCCAGATGATGATGATAATGTATTTAATGATAAAATTCACAATTTGCCATGTGTCCACAATTGATAATGTGCAGCACACGAAAGTATTGCAATGAAGCGTATATTTGGTGTTTCTAAGCATATACACTTACGGCCAAGTGCCAGACCTTCGTCGCCTGTGAGCCTTCGGCTGCGTCTCTGGAGCGTGCAGCAGAGCTTGGGGTATCAGACTTTTCGTCGGCTTCCGCCTCGTCAGCCGATACTCCGGTCTGTCAGCGACACTTTTGCACAGCCGCAGTGCCGACAATTCACTCTCCGAACCGCACCACAAAGAGTCCATAGACAGCATTGTTCCACGTTAATTCTAGTACATCACTTTATACAGAATACTGTTCAAAAGTTATCTCACGAATAACCTTGGAATCCTCAGTTTCGCAACACCGATTCGCGACGACCGATCCAACAGACTACAGATCAGTGCTTCTCCTTTAAATTCGTTGCAATTTTCCAAGTTATGCTACCAAAGTTGAGTAAAATGTTGTAATCAACATCAATGTTTTGGTCCGGCAAACGTACGCGGTGAGTAGGCGCGCGAAATCAGGTTGCAAAATTTCGCATACACGAAGCCAGCACGACCAGACAGTGGAATAGGTATTGCAAGGCAGCCGGTGAGCCGGTTAATTTAAATGATTGAAGTGCACGGAAACGTGCGCTCGGAATCGCGCGAAGTGGTTCGCGCGTCCGCTTGCCGCAGCCGAATGTACGTGAGAGCTCGCGAGGTGCCACCGACTGACTGCTAGGTACTGGCAGTGCGCGCCCGGCGAGCTCTCCCGCAATCTAACACGACGCTACCGAGTGTTCCAAAATTGCAAACAGCGTCTGGACGTCGTTATCGCGTGCTGCAGATGGCCATAAGGAGGGCATCACGGCGGCAACAGTCATGATGAAAATACGTGACTCTCAGTTGATGTTGTTGAATAAAGTACCTAGTTGCTGAATTGGGAATTCTTTCGGATTTGAATGTTCGGGATTGTATCTAGCAAATGACGATAAGACACAAAACAGAAAAGCAAAGAAAAAAAGGGGCAGTGTGTTTTAAAACTAGAATTGACGACAGTGAACGAGGAAGCGTAGCGGTGCATGTAATAATGCTTTTAAAACTTCTAATGTTAAGCTGTATATATGTGTTAATTATTTTCTAACTTCATGTTCATTGTTACACTATGTATTTAGGTCAGATTCAGATCTTAACCATCTCCGGAACTTAATTTCATTTGTCGCATGATCGCGTCCGATTCTCATTCGCGTTGCGTATGCGCACCATTGCGTGCACATGCTCGAATGTTATCGAATTCATGTTTGTTTTTGTTGCCGCTATTTGATAACTTCAATTCACATGATTACTTGTTTATACATTTTCGTTTAATTGTAATAATATTTGTGAAACAAACCTTTGTTTATATTGGCATCGTTATTTTTTATCAATATTTGTGCCAAAAATGTCACCGAAGTTGGTAATGCTCTAGGAGCTGCTTTTATATTAGTAATATTCTAATTAAATGAAGTCACTTTTATAATTAAAACCATGTGGGAGATTATTCATGCTTTCACTAATTAATAATCAAATTTGTGTGCGTCCGTCCATTCACCATTTCAAAATACATAAATTTAAACCATTCTTGAACGTTTATTTCGTCGGTAGCAGTACCTGGTTGTTTGCGGAGTAATGAAAGTATTCACAAATTAACAAGATTTCGCACGCGATACCAATCCTTGGAATGTTTCTATTTAACAATGCCTTGTTGACGACTTCTTACTTAGACAAGAAATTATGGCTCTTCTCCTGTTTCCAATGTGCGAAAGTTGGTCACTGGTTTCTCAACGGAGTTGGAGAGTACATATAATACAATCCTTGAGTAAAAATCATGTCTCCATTAATTTTAGACACAGCACAGGTTTCAGTTTGTGAACTTATTGAAAGATTCCATTTTAGGGATCATTTTAATTATCTTATCATCCTACTATATCCAACTAATATTATAAATGCGAAAGTTTGTGAGTGTGGATGTATGTTTGTTACTCTTTCACGCAAAAACTACTGAACGGATTTGGATGAAGTTTGGAATACAGATAGTTTATAACCTGGATTAACACATAGACTACTTTACTTAAGTCTACGCGGACGAAGTCGCGGGCATAAACTAGTTTAAAATACCACTCTTTCGACATTTACTTTTGTAACCTTAAACTTAATAAAACATAATATAAATAACATATCTACCATGATTATTAATTATGACACGATAAAGATGTACTAGAAAAAATAATTTAAGTATAGATAAATAGCCAGAGTTTAGGTTCCAGCTTGTAGAAAATTAAATATTGAGGCTAGCGAAAATGTTTATGTTCCTTCAATATTGTTTCACAATTCGAATACGAATTTGATAGAGTATTTCTTTAGAAAAACTAACGGGATGGTTTAATAAGATTCAGAATGCGACAATCGAGGATTGCACATAACAAGTAAATAACAGTCTTATTTGTTTTCTGTAAAGGATTATTTTTCACAGGACAACTATAACATAATATATGAAAACACGTTTAAATCGCTTAAAGATCGATTTCACCTATTATACTAGATTACGTGACATTTTGAAAGTACTAAAATAATTTGATCCGAAGCACCTTATTCGTGTACGTAATAGACGCATCTCATTTCTAACAAGTGATTTTATCTCAACAATGACGGAAGGTAACTAATCACACATGCTGATGTTTTAAAAATAATTTGTTTACTAATTAACTGGTAAGCTAATTATCTTTTTGAAAAAGGATATTATTATGAAGTCTAGTTATCTGGTATTACGATGCGGGTATATAAAAGATAAGAGCTGTTTGATAATAACAAAATAAGCTACGATCGGCGTATACTGTTGATACAGAGAAAGAAGATATAAGAAATAAATACATATTTAAATCTACGACACAAGATAAGAACTGGGAAGGGAAGTAAGCTCAATAGCGGAAATTAAACTTAACAAGATGTTCATGCTCGTGTAGACATTTCCACTTGCGAGGATAGCCTTTGTAGAAATTCCCTGAATTGGTACACGTCCCGAGTTTGGAAATTCGAAATTCCTTTATAAATGTTGGGTACAATCACAGATTCCATAGCATTATCTCGGCTGCCGTACTAAACGAATCGTTTCGCGGTTACCGAATGAAATTTCGTAGGCCTAAAATCCAAATTACTTTTTAAAGGATACTATCCGGTAAACATTGATGGTTGGAACATCACATATAATATGTAGTTTTGACTCACTTGTCACAGCATTTGCGAGTCATCTGCGTGATTTCGTATAAACAAAGTGTGCCTAGAAATAATGCTATATTGCATGTCAATGTAATTACGGCTTTATGATTGCAGACATGTGTAATGACTATTACAGCAACTGTATTTATCTCAGACCGATCATTTGGCTGCAAACGTGTCACGTGTAGCAACAAAGTATTGTATTTAATGCTTTATCTTTGTTCATGGCAGGAAGCTTGGTAACCAGGGAATGACAATCAAATTAGAGACTTCAAATCATTCAAACTTCTTTGTCAATGATCTAGGAATTGATTAATCTCTTAATCAATGCTCTGCGGTAAAAATGCGATCATAATCTATAAGAACTAATATTATAAAAAGGTAATATTGTTTGTAAGTGTAGTATGTTACAGGAGATAGCCTGATCGATTTCTGAAAATTATATCGCTAATAGAAAGCTACACTATCCCTGAGTGACATACACTCGTACTCACAAGCATTACTATGAGGTCTCACAGTGCGCGGGAACGCACAGCCCATTGAGAAATTTCAAACTTTCCATATAGAGGGAGAGCCAGCGATAGCCAGACGTTCCATATTTTATAAAGGCTGTCAATTTCTCAGAGCATGCCCCCAACACAGGTAAGAACGATCATCGAGTATGGAGTTGGGATTGTGGTTACTTCGGCAGTTAACAGGTAGTAAAGGTGTATAAAATAGTACCTCAAATTCGTTATAGTATAAAGCTTAATTTTTATATATTTCCTTCGGAATAATATTAGAAATCACGCCATCCATTGACGGACACTTAGTGCGGTTTCAACCCCCTGCCAGACACCCCTAAACTTTAATAATTTATGAGTATACTTTCGTCATAGTATAAAAGCTGGGTTTTACATATGTTACTTGGGAACCCATAAAAAAATATTACTTCAACAGCCGGACAGTTTTAATGGTTTTAACATCTTGCCAGACACATTTAAATAGTTATTTAATCATCCAGGTATGAGCGCAATAAAACTATTTTTCATTGGGTTTCTTGAACAATTTCGATACACTAAACTGCCTATCTTACTTACTGATAAGTCAATTTGCAAAATATCACCATAATATCTCACATAAATGGCCGTATCTTTTGATTGCGTTGAATAGAAGCCTATTTTTTACATCTCCAAGGGATCATAGCATTTGATAATTGATATTAATTTTTACTTGATAACTTTATCCGTTTCCGAGAAAAAGGGTATTGATAAACAGACAGACGGACAACAAAGTGATCTTATAAGGGTTCCGTGTTTTCATTTTGAGGTGTAGAACCCTAAAACTATATCCTGTACTGTAACTACATCCTTTGGGAGTGCAGTCGCTGGCACAACGAACGGACTACTATGCTAAATAGCCTGCAAGTGACATCTGGAGCAGTTTATTACACAGACCTTGTAGAAACCAGGGACAATTTCCGTGCGTTCAAGCGCTTTAGCCATACCTATTATTGGAATCAAGTATAATCAGCTCAGGAGGTTAGGTCCAATTAGTCATATTACGATCCGTGGTGCCTTACAACTGGGCCCTTATTACGTTAGCTACTTCAATTGCAATAAAAAAGCAAATGCAAGCGATTGAACGCTAATTAGCTTTCAAACGCTTGGGCAAATGTTTGGTATTCCACTAGCGACTGAATTGCGATCGAAGGCTTGGTAATTTGGATTATTGCATTTGGCTATTAGGCGCATGCTCATAAAATTATAATACATTTTACTAAATATAAATAAATGGAATATAATAATAATAAATAATATGTTATAATAATACAATATAATAAAATAGTATATTATATTATAATATATTAAAAAAAATGTATTTTTATAATATATATTTATTTTATTTTTTATTAACAGACAGACTTTAAATGTGTCTGGCAAGATGTAAAAGCCATAAAACTATCCGGCTGACGAAGTAATATTTTTTTAGAGGTCCCCAAGTAACATATGTAAAACCCAGCTTTTATACTATGACGAAAGTATACTTATAATTTATTAAAGTTAGGGGTGTCTGACAGGGGTTTGAAACCGCACTAAGTGTCCGGCAATGGATGCCGTGATTTCTAATGTTATTCCGAAGGAAATACAGGCTATTTAGCATAGTAGTCCGTTCGTTGTGCCAGCGACTGCACTCCCAAAAGATGTAGTTGCAGTACAGGATATAGTTTTAGGGTTCCACACCTCAAAAGGAAAACACGGAACCCTTATAAGATCACATTGTTGCCCGTCTGTCTGTTTATCAAGACCCTTTTTCTCGGAAACGGATAAAGTTATCAAGTAAAAATTAATATCAATTATCAAATGCTATGATCCCTTGGAGATGTAAAAAAATAGGCTTCTATTCAACGCAATCAAAAGATACGGCCATTTATGTCAGATATTATGGTGATATTTTGCAAATTGACTTATCAGTAAGTAAGATAGGCAGTTTAGTGTATCGAAATTGTTCAAGAAACCCAATGAAAAATAGTTTTATTGCGCTCATACCTGGATGATTAAATAACTATTTAAATGTGTCTGGCAAGATGTTAAAACCATTAAAACTGTCCGGCTGTTGAAGTAATATTTTTTTATGGGTTCCCAAGTAACATATGTAAAACCCAGCTTTTATACTATGACGAAAGTATACTCATAAATTATTAAAGTTTAGGGGTGTCTGGCAGGGGGTTGAAACCGCACTAAGTGTCCGTCAATGGATGGCGTGATTTCTAATATTATTCCGAAGGAAATATATAAAAATTAAGCTTTATACTATAACGAATTTGAGGTACTATTTTATACACCTTTACTACCTGTTAACTGCCGAAGTAACCACAATCCCAACTCCATACTCGATGATCGTTCTTACCTGTGTTGGGGGCATGCTCTGAGAAATTGACAGCCTTTATAAAATATGGAACGTCTGGCTATCGCTGGCTCTTGGTATAATAGAGTTGGTCCCTTATTTACACAAATAATGTTTATGGCGACCGCTTAGCGCAGTGGTTCGAGCGTAGGCCGCTCGGCGCATTGCACATGGCGGCGGCGGGTTCGATTCCCGCTGTAGTAAATTTCGGAAATGGCCTTTTCGTAATTTTATCTGGTCTGGGTGTCACTGGGATCGCCCCCAGTCCATTGTACGGTACCCATAATACAAGCGTTGCTTAGTTTGGGACTATACATTTGGTGTGTTCGTCTGGCGATATTTATTTATTTATTCATAGCGGTAACGATATATCTGGAAGTAACACGCAGGCGGAGCCTAGGATAAATTTTCATAGCTACCTAATAAAGGAGGCAAATTCAAATAACATCAAATCGACGTCAATCACCACGTGAAACCCCGCAAATACATCATCATAATTATTGTTGTGATGTAGAAAATTCCCCCTTGGCGTGCATTGTATTGAATCCAATTTTACCCAGTCTAGGTCAAGAGTCATTGTCCCAAAACTGGTACATTGCTGGCGGGTCGGGCGTGTGTCACACGGCGAAACATGAAACAGTAGCAGACGGTGTTGCCATTCCAGAACCAAAAAACGACGTGTTTTGAAGAAAAAGAAAGAAAATATGGAACTTTTTGTGTATTTTTTTTTAGTTAATTTGCGTAAAATAGGTATATCAGTCGCCACAAAATCGCGCATGATTAAATATTTTCTAGCGTTATCCAAGATATAATTATAGTTATTACACATTATGTGGTATTGCGCTGATTTACTCACGCCGAGTTGACGTCAGTGACAGCTAATATGTGTTTTTATGGCAATTGGCAGGCAATTTGAAAGTTATGAATCACATCACTTCCTATCAATGGCTGTTCTATGTCCGCAGCTGGCTTTGATCCTGCAGCGAAGTATATTTTGTGTGTTATTATAAGTCATGCTATTATAAAATTCTGGCCAAATTTTACGTCTTCCATTAGAAATCTGGCAAGCCAGACCTTCCAAATTTAAACGTGAAATTTATATGAAACAGCATGCCCTAATGCGTACTATACTAGGCTAGGACATGACTTCAGCTTCACGCCAGTAACTGAGATTCCAATCCACATACACATGGTAGATAAAAACGTAGCAAAGAAACTGGCAACATTATTCCACGGGTGGGCTCTCTCGCCGAAACTGATCCGTAGGACCCCGCGCGTGGGTTGTGTTGCGAGATTCCTCGCACGCTCGCCTGATCGGTCACCAGATATGGTTTAATGTAAGCCATCTGGTCTGCGATCTAACAAGTCCATGTATTATTTATTAAAGTCGTACTTATAGGTTTTAACTATTCTGAATTCGTTCATTTACTTTTCGGTCGTTCGATCAATTCAGCAGGGGTATTGTATTATTCATAAATTACGAAAACTTTCCGATATCAGACCGAAAGCTTTCATCCTTCTTTTACATGAATTGGAAGAGGAATGGAAGCTGAAATATAACCATAATGTGAAAAGACAAGCTTGCTGAGTTTCTTGCCGGATCTTCTCAGTTGAGGTCGCGTTCCGATTCAGTTGTAGATATAAGACAAATATTCTCAGAAATTATCTCAGCCTGCAGCAGCTTTAGCCCTCAGAACATATCTAATAGAGCCTCTCTTCAATTCAATTTTGTGTCTTCAATCAAATGTTTCCCTACCTTTGCTTCCCATGAAAAAAAAATAGTATTTGAAAATAGAGTACATAATTATGTTAACTCATTATGTAACGTGGTTCACAGGAATGTGAACAATTTAATAATTACTCAACAGCATTCTTTGTGGTGAGGCCATATTGCATTGCATAGCAAGTAGAATGCTGATAAGGGACATGGCATGGTAACTAACTACTAAATAGGTAGGAAGCCACTTTGTAAATTAGAACTTTTGTTTGTTTATGTATTAGTAAAGTAGATGTAGTGTCTCGTAGACATATGGAGCTTATTAATGTAGAAATATACTCAAACTCTTGCTTTCAAACGTGATTTAATATAAATGTAAATTGTAACAGTACAAGCGTATTGCGTGACATGATAAAAATTTGTTAACTTATAGCAGGTAGGAGCACGGAGTTAAAAGTAACCGTCATTGGTTTAAGTTGCGTACGCGCGCCTACCAAAATGTTGCAAGCAATAATATTTGAGGTTGTTTCTTGTTGGTTGTCTTGAACTGTAGGCGTGAACAGTAAAGATAAATATTTTTTGATGCCGTAGCTTATTTAAGGTACCACACCAATAGATTAACTGTATCTGTGTATCTGGTGTGAGGGCCGAAAAGACGTGCCATAGACATGGTTTGTGGACACACCCTACCTACAGCCCACATGCTTGTGATTTTGATTGCATGGATTTAAGTATTTTATACTTGTTCACTATTGCATAGTAATATTTTGTTAGATAATCAAACCCGCAACCACCTGGTGCAGTGAGTCGAGGAGCCTATGCTCAAACCGCTGAGCCAAGAGGTTGTCAAAATTATCTTTGAATCAAACATGTGCTGTTGGTGTATTTGAAACATAAATATGTCTGAATTTTCTCCAAGTTCTCACATCAACATAAAGTACGTTCCTCAGGTTTAGTATTAGGGATTCAATATCTGGTCGACTTAGATAATTTTACTATCAAACGATATTTATTTTGTTATTACAAAATAAACTTATTAAGAATACTTACGAACCATTCGTCTTCTTGGCTGCAATCGTTACTTGTGGTGGGATAACCCTTGGGTTTAATCTTCGTCTTGCAGTCCATGTTTAAAACATCAATATCCACAACACTACTATCTTTACCATTCATTTCACACACTACACAGAATGTGCTTAGCACAATTTACGAGTCATTTTTATTACTGCTTAGGTATTTCCAATTATTATCTTATTTTTAAAACGAAATCATTTTATTTGAGGTTACAATCAGCCCAAGAAATAAATTTTTACGTTTGTTGTTTGGTTGGCAGACAGACAGAACTGTCAGTAATTACGAATAATGCTTTTCCAAAAATTGTATACTATGAATAATATCAAACCATTGTAATAAAAACTAAACAAAAATATGCCAAAAAACAATTTATAAGGTATTGATTTAAAAAATTAAAGTTACACTTTTTGCATACTATTTTAATGTTTTGAATTTTTGATGGTTCGCGCAGCGCCATCTAGTCTACACATAATGAATTAATGCAAAAATGTTTACATGAGCGGACATGGCATGGGCGCTTATTTTGAATTGTTCTTACCTGAATGTATTCAATTTATCTGCAAAATTTGTAAGAACAGTTTTCCTGAGCGGGCCAGGAGAGCCTCCAGGCGAATGCTCTTTGGACTCCGCCGCCAGGGCGCGAGCCACGATGAGGTCTTGCTCGTTCATACTGTAACGTTAAAATAATTTGGTAATTATGCATTATTGTAGTAATTCCCTTTGCTTTGAGAGCAGTTCCACTATCTATGTTATCCAAAGGTAGGTAGGTATCAAAAGAAAATATTAGTAGGTGTAGACAAATACAACTGCACTTTTACGTAGGTATGGTTATATGAAACTTTGGCTTATTTTCATATCCTGTGACGGCGATTACTTGCATTATAAAGGAAATAGGAAACCAACAAGGAAAGGTCTCTAGGTAGGTACGAAAAAGGTGCTTATTTGTGGAGAGTTCAAAGTTCTTAGTGAGATAGTCATGAGCGCTGTTATGATAATCATGTTTGTGTTACATTGCAAGCCGATATATTGGGTCCTGTTCCGTGGCCAAGGTGAACGCGTCGTGTTCTCGTCGTTATACGAATTATCGCGTGGGCTCGCCTTACCTGTCGTAGCCAAACTCATAATTTGATCGAACAGTACTTAATCGATGGTTACGATGCTGATCGAATTGATCGTGAGCAAAAAGCGTCATTTGATGGTGGTGTTCTTTAACTGGGCCGTAAAAATCACGCATAAAAAGAGATGAGGGGAATGTACGCATAAAATTGCCTATCGCTATTGGACTACGAAAACAAAGAATGTGTTATATTATAAATATTGCCAGATTAAAACTCCGACTATATGGTCCCGACCCAAACTATGTAAGGTCTATAGTACAGACTCTGTACTATGAGTCCATACAGTGGATTGGAGTCGATTCCAGTGACACTGAAACTAGAAGCACATTACAAAAAACTACTACTGAAATTTTCCCTTACAACGGGAATAAAAAAACTTGGGCACCTAATAGAAAAAGCTCATAATTGCATATGTTACGTATATGAACGGATTACGATTTGAATCCCCCTCGTAGTGAGGGGAGGCCCGTGCCCAGGAGTGGGACAACTAAAGGGCTAAATTATCATTGTTTAGGTACCTAAGTGAATTCAGCAGGAAGGACCTGAGAGAAATGTCAGATACTTATTGTTCTTATTAAACCCCGCTGATATAGCGATAAATAATAATAATTTTAGCCCTTTTGACGTCCCACTCCTGGGCACGGGCCTCCCCTCAACACGAGGGGGATTCACGAGGGGGATTCACGAGGGGGATTTCATGTGTCTTTCGAAAATTGGTAAATCTTCTAAGACATGCAGGTTTCATCACGATGTTTTCCTTCACCGTAAGCAAGTGATAATCATATAGAAATTATGATTCGCACATAGATTACGAAAAATCCAGGGGTTCGAGCCAGGGTTTGAACCCGAGACTTGGTAGTCCGCAACACGCGTGCTTAACCAATCGGCTATCACTGCTTTTTTTTGCGATATTAAATCTAAATAAATATTGTTCTGTTTTAGCCGATTTTCTCGAACTCCCGCTAAACGGGAGATTTCCAACAGGCTTTTATGATTCGAACTAAAGCATGTCATTACCTAGGTTCGCCAAATGAGCCTATACCTATGTATTTATGTTGAGATTTTAATGTTATTTTGGGAAAGTACTCTACGAAATAAATTCGCCTATATTGTTTCCGGTCCTAATGTAATAGGGGGTAAGCCTATTTCCATTACACCGGCCACATTAAGGGGTTAATGCGATTAGGATTTGGGCCATCCTCCACCATGCTCGCCCATTGCGCGCTGGCTAACTTCACACGTCTTTAGAAAGACGAGCAGGTTTCCTCTAAATGTGTTCCTTCACTGTTTAGCAAATGGTTATCTCAATTGGTATGGAAACGAGATTCGCACATGAAAATCCGAAAATTTGAACCTTCACACATTATGGTTGATTAATAAACCTACCTATAAATCCAATGTGTAAGTATATCAATCCAATCGCTACACTAAATGCTTACCTAACTAAGTGTGATGAGACGCTGTTTAACTAATTTACGATCGGTGTTAGATCGTCGTCGCTACATCGGCTTTCCACTCGGCGTGAACCAAGCTATTTGTGAGCATGAAATCATCGAGAAAAAAACATTGAAGACGTTTGAAAATCCGTGATTTTTAATTGACTTGTTTTTAGCGCTACGTAAATTCTTATGAGCATGACGCTAGGTATTCGTCTTAATATCTCTGCCACCACCAGTGCGTGATCCGGGATGATAATTTGGGGTAAGGGAGCGCATTATGATATGTTGGCTTTTCTCCAAAAAACGTCCACAGAAAAGTATTGACTCATTTTACACATAAGTACCTAAATAGCTGTAAATTAAAATAAAATGTTGTTTTAGTACTTACAGTCGTCAAATTATTATGCAAATGTAAATAAATACAAGTATTCGAGAGTACCTACCTATACCTGAAATAGCGTAATGAAGTTTGGTCTGATCTTAAGATTCAGACTTCATATTACAATGAATACCTATTTGTATAGAAATCAAAAGAATCAGCAAGAACTCATTCTAAATCAAGTGGATGTCGCTACCCACCTTGAAATATAAGATAGAACTCACAACACTGTTTCAATCACTTCAAAATGTCTCTCACATTTAATCACAACATGAAAATAAATAGTATCTTATACAAAAATAAACTAGTGTGTTGTGTTGCGTGCGTGTGCGCTTTGTAAAGATTTGAATGACAATGCGTCGCTGTGTATTTTTCACGGCAGGGGTCGCGTTGGTCGCCATATGTCAATGAAGTAAGCCACGGCCGCAAAGCCTCTCACATAGACGTATTCTAAAACTGGACTGAACACTCCCATATAATATTTGCACTCATACGGTTTGAATCTGCAGCAGAATCGAACTCAGTCAAGCGGGCATCCCAACTTTCTATCCTCAATTGAGGGTAGTATTGTCTATGAATTTGTAGGAAACATTACCTGCCTCGCTTGCTTAACCGTAGGTCATTGGGGCGGGTTCAAGAATAGAGACACCGAGCTAGAAGAAGTACCTATTGGAACCTCCCATAATGTGGAATCTATATATATATATATATATATATAAAACTCAAAGGTGACTGACTGATCTATCAACGCACAGCCCAAACCACAGGACGGATCGGGCTGAAATTTGGCATGCAGGTAGATGTTATGACGTAGGCATCCGCTAAGAAAGGATTTTGATTAATTCTACCCCCAAGGGGATAAAATAGGGGATGAAAGTTTGTATGAAACTTTGTCAATTTTAAACCGCGCGGGCTGAAACTTTGCATGCATAAAGCTATTATGACGTAGACATTCCCTAAGAAAGGATTTTGATTAACTCCACCCCCAAGGGGATAAAATAGGGGATGAAAGTTTGTATGAAACTTTGTCAATATTAAACCGAGCGGGCCGAGACTTTGCATGCATAAAGCTACTATGACGTAAACATCACCTGAGAAAGAATTTTGATTAATTCCACCCCCAAGGGGATAAAATAGGGGATGAAAGTTTGTATGCAACTTTGTCAATTTTAAACCGAGCGGGCTGAGACTTTGCATGCATAAAGCTACTATGACGTAGACATCCCCTTAGAAAGGATTTTGATTAATTCCACCCCCAAGGAGATGAAAGTTTGTATGAAACTTTGTCAATTTTAAACTGAGCGGGCTGAAACTTTGCATGCATAAAGCTACTATGACGTAGACATCCCCTAAGAAAGGATTTTGATTAATTCCACCCCCAAGGGGATAAAATAGGGGATAAAAGTTTGTATGAAACTTTGTCAATTTTAAACCGATCGGGCTGAGACTTCGCATGTATAAAGCTACTATGACGTAGACATTCCCTAAAAAGGATTTTGAGATGCAGGCTAAACTTAAATTTTTGTTAAGTTAAATTCCACGCGGACGAAGTCGCGGGCTCAGCTAGTGATGTCATAAAATGCGCTGCAGGTAACCTGCAATATTGTTTGCATTGTTTGCTTGTATGTATTTGTAATATGTCTATCGCACGCCGGTGCATAGTACAGTCTTGTAATTATTATTTTATCCACGGCCTCACCTTGTTTTCGACTGCGATCAATGGGATACAGATCAACAGATTGATCTCGCATTAACTGCTCTGGCATATCAATCACGAGGCATTTGTATCTGATGCTATAAGTAATTGTTAATGACGGAATTATCCATTTAAAATGCAGTAACTGATAATATAGGTACATATTTTTTAATATTTAATATTTAATATTTAATAAATAGTCGAAAAAATTGACTTTACATTGCAGAAGTTGTAGGAAAATATTATCATAAGTAGATCCTTTTCGGCACCTACTGCAAATATTTTTTGGGTATATTTTTTGTAGTAATAGGTCTAGGTACTTTAAGTATATATAATAAGGTTTTTTTACCGAATGAACAATCAACCGGATCCAAGCGTTTCAAATACTTCGTATGTTTACGTAGGTATCTTATGAATATCATTCCGGTTTGAAGAATACACACGTTCGTTAACACAGGGAAAATCGTATAGCAAATAATTACATAATTAATGAATAGGTATAGCTATACAATACCTATACAATATATTCATGCTATGACATCATTCACTTATCATGAGAATTATTTAAATCTTCTCCTAATAATGTAGTATTGGACTTTTGGTAGGTTCGACTTCGACTTCGGATGTGCGCGAATTAAACATCACGGGTGCCAAAGCGTTAAACAGTATGTACTTAGATGCTTTCTTTACATTGGTATGCTTTATACCAATAATTGTTATGATAATGGTATAAGTACCAATTAAGGATAGGATATTAGGATAAGGATAATTGGGAATGTTGACTATGACGGGCACGGTCTTGAGTACGCTTATGACGTGTAATGTTGTACTAAAATGACATAAGAATTCAATTCCCAAGATCGATCTCAGACTTGAGATCGAGTTATTAATACGAGCCTTACATACTCAGCCATGCGGGAATGGGTTTCGCTCAAGAGAACAATTCATTAATAAATTATTCCTAGGTACTGTCGCCACTCTCCGCTGCCACGTCATCTAACCAGCAATTGTATCAGCCGTTGCCCAATAGATGTTAATCATGTGTGCATTGCAACCTTCAGACGGTATATTCGGTGACCCCAGTGTAGACTGGTTCACATTTTATAATGGCACACTTTCTAATTGCTCCATTTAGGATTAACCCGTCCTACTGCAATCTACCTGTACAGGATGTTTCAAAACTCCGAAATAATATTTATGTTTAAAAGTAGCCCATCTGTAGATAGTGTATAGTAGATGCCTAGTGAAGACGGCCTAAACTTATGAAACTATCTTATTTTCGAAGTTTCGAGCCTTTGAATGTTTGGTTCAACTTTTGTGTTACGGCGTTAGAACGTACAGTGTTTTTTTTGCCCAAAAAGTAAGATCTACGGTTTATAAAATAAAACTGCTGGGATTAAAGTTTGAAATGTACGAGCAGATACTCATGTGAGAATATCGTTTAGATACTTTTGTAAAAGATATCGAAGTTTTTATGGCACTGAGTTTGAAAATCATGAACAATCACAGAAAAAATCCATGCCCATCCAGTAGAATGTTTAATTAATATCAGATAAATAGTCACGCATTTATAAAAGGCGCATTTATAAAAAAAAAAAATTACGACGATATGAAATTTTTTGTTGATTTGATTGCCAACTAAAATGTGTTGTCTTAAGTATTACTACCTACCCATGTATCATACTAATATTATAAAGAGGAAAACTTTGTTTGTTTGATTGTAATGAATAGGCTCCGAAACTACTGAACTAAATTCATTCACTGTGGGGAAGCTACACTATCCCCAGGTGACATAGGCTTTAATATATATTCAAAAAAATTAGGGATCCTTACTAAAACTCGAATAATGTAAGCGCAATGTACCCGGGAATGAAGCCGGGGCGGGCCGCTAGTATGTATATAAAGTGGTATCCAATCAGCTGTAACAAACAGTCTTGCATCTGCGGCAATCACCCTATAGACACAGGGTTTTGTCTCCCGCTTCGCAACGGAGGGAAGCGACGTCATTGTTGGACACTATTGTCGATCCTTGCTTACAAGAGCGACAGTCAGTGGCGGGTTTACCAGCAGGCTGTAGCCTAGGGCGGCAGATTTTTGGGGCGGCAAATTTGAGCACAGAATTTTTTTGAGGCGGCAAATTTGAGCACAGATTTTTTGACGGTATTCTGATGTTTTACAGATAAAACTCTGCAACAAATTTTGCCGATGACTATTTCACATGGAATTTCAACGAAATTTTTGGATTGTAAAATTAATCTAGGCAATGACAATTGTAGAGGCAAGGGCTGCAAAAACTTTACAGCCTATACCTTGGAAATTTGTAAATCCGCCACCGGCAACAGTGGTGAGAGTGTGGGGGCGGAAATAGGTAAAAATAAAACACTCGCATCGTTGATTTAAGTATACTAAGTATTTATTATAAAAATAGGTATGCATGCAAAGATAATTCATGTTTTTCATTTCACACCTCAATATTGTTTTACTTACAGACTGTTGTCCACTGATGTTCAGTCCGTACTAATTGACACTTGAAACAACTAGGTACTAAAATGCCCGTCAGAGGGGGCCTACATCATTACATAACTTTAAAATCGCCCACTAATTACAGTACCTTAAGTTTAACATTTTACTAAAAGAACGTAAATATACTGTCACCGTATTAATTAATTAAAACATATGTACGTAAGATAGCTCAAAATGAAAAATATCGTAAGATTGCGTTACATATGTTATTACGTATTGTATAACACGCTAAGTAACGCAGGTGAATTTAGTGACTGTAATTTAGTTGTTAGTCAACAAGCTAGTGATACTTAAGTAATATCCAAATAAGATTAAAAATCTAATTAAATTATGAGGGTATGTAATAGGTCATGATAATAATGAACACAGAAACTTCAGATGCAACTTAGTACCTAATACGTTTTTACATTCTACTTTTCACTTAATTAAACAATTTCAAAATATAGGGAGCTTATAAAAATTACCTAATTTTAAAAATAAACGAACACAATTTATAATTTAATAAAAAAATCTGTTGGACTTGAAGGATTCCACTCTTTCAGTCTTATTAGTATAATGTTGGAAGATTGTTTCATCATTTTCACGATATAAATCATTATTTGTACGAATTCAATGCTGCAGATCGAATTGAAGTGTCCGGTGACACGAAATTAACTAAATTAAATCTAGAGGCAGAATTAACTATTGCATGACGTCACTCATTCAAACCAAACTGGTGAATTAACACACGCGGCAAGTCTATCGTCACAGAGATCGCTAGATGACTCCCGAAACCTCTTGGCGTGGCGTATAATCTCCTCAATCCAGGGTTTTTCAGAACCGTGGACTGTTAGACCTTGGGGTCCGCGGGCTCGGAGCCCGTGTAATGCTGATAAGGTATGCGGTTGCCTGGACCTCAGGGGTCAGGCCGTGAAGCCTAAAGTTGTGCTTCAGTGGTTTGCCAGAGGTTAGACGGTAGCGTGTCGTAGTGCGACGGCACCGTGACCAGCGCGTCAGCTGTACTTCTGGTTATGGAGCAGTTCTGTAACGAATGAAACATCCGTTATTGGGAGCGGTGCCTGATTTGTACGTTATGAGGGATGTGAAAAGATTGTGGCAAGTATATAATAGAGCCTCTTACAGTGTAAACATGTCGCAAAACACGAGGAATATTGAGCTAAAACTTGCAGGCGGTCACGTTCCGTCTTGTGAATTACAAAAGATAGAGCTCAGTAAGACAAAATCATTGAGATTATCTCTTATCGTGTTACCATACTAAGTAGGGGCCGTGTTATTAATTCGATCTTAAGTCTGAGAGCGATCTTAGAAATATCATTCTTATGACATACACTACAAAATTACACGTCAGAAGACCGCTCTTGAGGTAGATTTATTAAAACGGGTCTAGGGCTGGAAAGGTTATTTTCGTGATAAACTTTGAACTATGAATGAAAGTACCATGGGCTGCTGACGGTGTGTGTCGACACATTCGACTGGCAGCTTGATCATCTCCACCTTGTACTTGTACCCGTATGAGGACAGCTTGACTATTGTGTGCAGCGGCACGTTCATGTACGGCAGCTCATCTGCGGGAAACGATAAAGGATGTTGTTAAAGATGACGTTCTCAGTAGACATTTCCATTAAAACACAGGCAAATATTTCGATACAGCAGGGTAACTGCTCCTTCTTTCGTCTGATTGAATTTGTTGCGGGTTCCAACAAATTTTAGTTTTCCTCAGAACTCGCTGAGATTGACTAAAATCTCGGTGACATAGTTGGAGAACATCTGGTAGGTCATTTCCAGAGTAAAGTCAAAGCATATAATCCCCCCCCCCATCCCCCTCATACAGAAAAAAACAAGCATGAAATTTCAACGACTACAAATATTGATTAGAGTAGTCTGGGTGCCCTCCCCAAAATATATTGAGGTAGGGTCAGGAAAATATACACAACACAACACAACTTCAACTACAACTAGCTGTGCCCCCCGACTTCGTCCGCGTAGTATTTAACGTAACAAAAATTTCGGGATTATCGGGATAAAAAGTATCCTATATGTTAATCCCGGTTATAAACTATCTGTGTTCCAAATTTCATCCAAATCCGTTCAGTAGTTTTTGCGTGAAGGAGTAACAAACATACATCCACACTCACAAACTTTCACATTTATAATATTAGTAGGATAGAAGACTGCAAGCTCTTCATGAAACTGTATAAAATCTCACCAAGCTTGGCATCCAGGAAGTAGCCCAACATGCACCTCAGCACCGCCTGGTGGCCCACCACCACGACGTTGTGCTCGTCCTCCAGCGCCGACAGCACGGGCCGCAGGCGCGTCATGATGTCGATGTACGACTCTCCCCACGGGTACCGGTAGCGCAGCTTGTCCTGGTCGCGCCAGGCAAACTCTTGCGGGAAGCGCTCTTGCATCTCCTCGTACGTTAAACCTTCGCAGATACCCTGGGGAAAAGGTTTTGCGTTAGGTGTGTTATTTGCTTGACATAAGATCGTTTCGCTCTACAACTTCACTGCAAGAGATGGAGGTTCGTAAGCGTATAACCATTTTTAATAAATTCCAATTAAAAAATAGCAATAAATTTATGTTTTATGTTCATTAGTGTATTTCTTAGTATGTAAAGGTGTCGATAGATGTCGATAGTAGTATGTAAAAACATTAGTTTTTCAACCTGGGGTGAAATTTTAAACAGATTCCCTTCAATAACCCGGAACCCTTCATTGTGCATGGCCCGACAAGCTGTTGGCTTGTCCGCGTGGAATTTAATTGACAAAGTTTCATACAAACTTGCATCCCCTATTTTATCCCCTTTGGGGTAGAATTAATCAAAATCCTTTCTTAGCGGATGTCTACGTCATAACATCTACCTGCATGCCAAATTTCAGCCCGATCCGTCCAGTGGTTAGGGCTGTGCGTTGATACATCACTATGTCAGTCAGTCAGTCACCTTTGAGTTATATATATTTAGATAGTCAAGCGTATCTGCTTGAGATGTCACGTCGATATGTTTCATTGTTATGCAAAAATGCATTCTATATTTTATATTACCTACAGCTTACATTTCAAAGCTTGTGTTTCGGTCCCGCCCGTGCGAATTCTTCACAAATGCAATTAAGTCCCATTTGTATTGAACATTGGCGACGTTACGCAAACATTCCCCCGTCTATTTAAAGTGAATGAATTGTGGTATTTGTACTCGTAACAAGTTCAATGTCGTCGCGTTTCTTTAGTGAATCAGACGAGACAATAAATAGATCTGTCTAATGTATTTTTATAAGCTTTTAATTGTGCGTCTGGCGTTCTTCGTTATAATAATATTTTTAGGATATGTTTAATGAGAATAAGTTTAGTTACAAATTGAGTAGCAAAATATAAATAGAAATAGGTATAGTCTGTATTTCAGCTTAACATCGAATCATACTTTAACTTGTACAAAAGCCGTGATGTATACTACCACTACCACTGATTAATAAGGTAAGCAAGTAGGCAATTCTTCTGCAAAATGCCCCCTAAATAAAATTATCGGAGCTTGATAAGTGTACAAGATTCATGCGAGTCCTGAACGAAAACAATGTTCTCAGTAAAATGTACAAAGGTAGGTATGTATGCAGGCATGGTTTATTGATGTAGGTCGCACACAAACAGCAGTAAATCACACAAAGTATACCTACCCACATTTATGTGCACCTGCGATTAGACTGTAGTGATCGATTGTACGTTTAGTCTGAATAAATCAATGAGATGTGTCATTTAGGACGTTTTATCGTCAGAGACATTGATTGTTTACGTTGTAGGAACAAAAATATGTACCTACTTATCGTTAGATTATAATATTACTAGCTGTGCCCCCCGACTTCGTCCGCGTAGTATTTAACGTAACAAAAATTTCGGGATTATCGGGATAAAAAGTATCCTATATGTTATTCCCGGTTATAAACTATCTGTGTTCCAAATTTCATCCAAATCCGTTCCAGTAGTTTTTGCGTGAAGGAGTAACAAACATACATCCACACTCACAAACTTTCACATTTATAATATTAGTAGGATTATTATTATGATGTATATACCTATACTCTCCCTATCGAGTCTCGGTAGAGTCTTCGTAAGATGTTTAGCGCCCTTATCGGACAATTTGCCTTATATACAAATTACGTAGAATTCAGCTACTAGCGAGTTAGCGCCAAAGTCAAAGCGTTTATTTTGTTAAGGCCTAGGGGGGCACTTACAAATTGTAATTTTTACATAATATATTTTTCTTAAATCTACAACCGGATCGGAACGCGTCCAAGGCTAAGACGATTCGGTCCGCTGAGTTTCTTGCCGTTTTGTAATTTATTTTTTAATCGCCAATCGCTATTAATTAATAATTACAAAGATATTAATGCTAAATATAGCTACAGTGTGTTGCCTTTTAAGACACTGAACTTGTAGAGAAGGCGAATTTTCTGTAAACTGATCTTTGAAGAATTCGTTTCTAGCATAGTATGTTTGACAGCTTCAACGTTATAGAAATTCAGCGTAGTTTACCACAATTTGTAAGTAATTTGTTTTATATAAGTAATCAATTACGACGCTCAATAGATACCTAATTATCTGGTTTAATCGTTAAAACTTTATCTCTAAATAGCTAATTGTAAACAGATGGTGACAAACATGTTTTCAATGTATTTGCTTACGTAGTACTCGTATGTACCTATGTATCGGCTAGGATCGCGCCATTACCTACACTTTTACGATAAAACCACTGATACGTAATCTATTTATTTATATCATCCCGTGGCGTGATGGGTTCGACCGCTGGTCATTGTACTTTAGTGTTTTAAATAAAGATCAATAAGGTCCCAAATATTGCTTAATTTGTACCTAAAATAGTTATTTTTATCGTCATTATCTCTTAATTTCTTTTTTGTTTTAAAAAAACAAGATTACTAGCCATGTAAATTTAACACATTACTAGTATTCCCGTTAGCCCCTCCAACTAAGCTCAAGTCTGCGTTAGGTATGGGCTCACGTCAATAGTTTAATGGCCAGGACGGGGATCGAACCCGGAACCTCTCAGCTACGAGGGCGGCCCCTCTAACCAGTAGGCTATTGACGCCTTCTTATTATTATAGGTAATATTGATGATTAGTAATTTGATAGTCATAGGCTGATAGCATAACATACCGATCTCAAGTTTGATATATTGAGTACGATTGTGTCATTTTGTACGAGTATGACAGACAAGAATTACATTTCCAAGATCGTTCTCAGACTTGAGACCTATTTATTTATAGGGTCCTTAGCCACCAAGATAGTATTCATATCTTGCATATAAGTAGCAAGGTATATTAAAAATAAATAGAGTGATAGAATTTGGAATAATGGTATGGTGATTTTACAAAATCACGCCTGTTACCCGTTTGGGATGCCTTTATCTTGCATTTCTCTATGACGCGTTGAAATCTAACCATCTACGATATGTAATTTACCATTAAGAAAAATGGTTAACCATAGCAAAAATACTCACAGCATCCAACTCATTCAAGGCTCGAACCACTCTCTTGGGTGCCCGGATGTCCGCCGCAGTCTGCTTAGTGCGCCGCCTCTCCGAGGTCCACACAGTGCTGGGTTCCCGGGAGACCAGCGGGTTCATGTGGTCGGCCAGCGCGCGCGCATACAGGTTGCCGCGGGGCGACAGAGACGCGTCCCCGCCGATGCGCCCGAGCACGTTGTATTCGCTTTCCCCATGCTGTAAAATGGTGAAGAATGTTTAGCAGTGTTACTAAGTGTCTTTAAAGTCGGCTTTCATTACCAAATGCGTTTTAGTAACTTCTCTAACGCCTCATGGTAGAGAAGATTAAAAACCCTCAGGCCAAATTAATAGTAT
This sequence comes from Notodonta ziczac, assembly GCA_918843915.1. NCBI lineage: Eukaryota > Metazoa > Arthropoda > Insecta > Lepidoptera > Notodontidae > Notodonta > Notodonta ziczac. The sequence continues at coordinate 3,107,428 of OU974053.1, forward strand.
AAAGCGTAGGACGCCGCAGCACTGACGTCATCATGTAACGCTATGTCAGTGCTGATGATTTGCGCGGATAGAGTGCCCGCGCGGCGAGCGAAGCGAGCGCCCAGAACGAACGTATAGAAACTTCGCTTCAAAAATTGGGCTGCCTACTCGCCGACCCTAGAAATATTTCGACAATAATGCTGATGCTTTGCTTAAATTATAATGCCGATGCGTAATGTTATTAAGTTTACTGTTTTCCAAAGAACCTCCATAAATTTTAACTATTTATATCAACTCCAATTTTCCATGGACTATCGGGAAAACGTTAGATGAATGTGCGTTATTAGAACGACGCGACGTACTGTAGCCGCTGACGCATTTGGCAACGATAAGGGTTTCGGGTGTATAATAAATTTCTGGACAAGTGTAGTGTCACATGGAATAAATTATGTTACAGTAATATAGCATAAAAGCTAAAGTCGTATACATGTTTATTGAGTAACAAAATATATTGCTATGTTGCCTGTACATATACAATGTTGATATGACAACTCTCGTGTGACATATCGATAATTATCTGTCGCTATTTGAGTAATTTTCCGTGACTAGTTAAGCGTTGCGTAAGTAGATATTAATCGAGCTGTTTGGTGATATCAATAGTGCGATATGTTGTCCAACTTGTTGCATAATTTATCGCCTCACACACACCCCTCATTCTATAGGATACAGTCCAAAACAGAGAATTTGTTATATTACAAATTCTTTGGTCCAAATGCTAAATGAAAACTTATTTTTTTAATTTTTTTTGTGGCAGGTCATTAAGTTATATAAAGTTTCGAAAACGATCGAGTCTTGCGATAAGTGATTATATTTGAAAAATATGTCACATTATATCGATAAAAAAAAACTTAATTATGAGTTAATAATAAAAAAACTAAATTTGGTATAAATCAAACACCCAATTAGATTGGATTCGTCTTGGCTTCCCGATGCTTAATCGCTAGGCTAATCCATCTCAATTCTCAAAACGATTCTACTACAAACTGTCACCATGAAATAGGTAACACTCAAATTTACTCAATTAAGATTTTAAGTAACTCAAATCCGAGGGTGCGGATTTGGAAGAAACTTAGTAGATTTTTTTATTTTATTTCAGATGATTTATGTGCGCGGTTTCGCGGGAAACAGCTGGCTAGTTGGATGTATTAATCTAGATCCTAGAAGTCCTACAAGATGTTTATACAGCTGAATTCGCTCATTACCACGTTCCTTGTGCAAACATTGCTACTGCAAATAATTTGTTTATGCTTGTAGGTTTCGCTGATTTCATTCTTGAAATAACATGGTGTTAATTAGGTAGTAGGAACACATGTTTATCAAACGGTAAACCTTTCTAGAACAGAGCAGTTATCTATAAATACATAATCTACAACGCAGTGATCAATCTTGCCAAATTACGGCCTAGTTGCTAATCCATTGGTAGTTCTGAGTGTTCTGACAGTACCTACCTATTTGATCTGTTAGTATAAGCTTGTCAATTTTGGTGGCCAAATTCAGACTGACCTGAACATATTTTCAATCCTGTCACATAGTTATATCACGATCAGTAGAACATCGCTCTTTTGATTGGAATAATAGTAGGTATGCTTAGCTGACGACCTTCACTAATATGTAAGTACAATCAACAAACTCGACGCTTGATCACCTTAAGCTTGCATTTTGTATGCAGTGACCAGCAGCCACATGCGACTAGCATGGTCATGAAAACAATTAAAACAAATGGCTTTCTAAAAAAAGGGCTTTGTCTCATCGGGAACTTTTTGTCTCATTGGACAACAACATAATGAGCGAGGCATCCTATGATTACTGCCTGCAAGGGAAAAGTGTTAAAAATTGATCAAGCGTCAACTTTGTTGATGGTACTAGGAGGCACACAAATATAAAGATTAATCTACTTATGGATAAGCGATACTCACTCTAGTGAAGTACAGCGTCTGCGGCAACGCCCTCATCCCGGTGAGGTAGCCCAGGATCCCGGACTCCTTCTGTCCCGCCACTCTATGAGCCGTCACAGTCTCCCCAATATTCTCAACCCTCACAAAACTGATCGTCTCCAGATCGGCGTCGATCGGCTCGTATTGCCTCATGTAGTGTTCCAACTTCTTCCTCAAATCATCGACTGCTTCTTCCTCGCTCATGGACTTGTAATCCGCGGAGTAGTGGAGTATCTCGATGATGTTCCTCTCGAGGAGTTCCTGGTCCTCGCAGACGCACTCTATGAAGAGGATCCTGAAGCCCATGTCAGAGAGGCAGTAGTCGCTGAGCTCGCGACGCTGTTCGCGGGTTATGTTGGTACCGTCGAAGATCTGGAAAGAAGTAAGTAACTGTGATTACTTAAATGATTAACTCTTGGTGTGTGATGTGGATTTTAGTGCAAGTGCTGTGAAAATAGACGAAGAACCACGAAGCTGAGAAGTAGGTACAGTAAACTTAACGTCTTAACGCCGTGAAAGAGCCTTGACAATAATTTGACATGTAGGTACGTATGTACTTAGTTGTCGGGAGATTTCGAAACATGTATGAGGATTATAGATAGACGGGAGTTAACAAAACGGACCAAAACAAAGTTTTGTTTATGCGTGTCATGCATAATGATACGAAATTACAAAGATGATGATAAGAAAATTATGAAGAATTAAAATTTCTTATCATAGTACTTAATCCATTGCTCGGTCATAATTTATTATAAGTAACACAAATTTATATTTCTACATGTCATGGTGCTATGGATTTTGATTGTTAACGACGGATAAATTGATATTATGATTTGATATTTTCTTTATAATTAATTACGTTGACTTTGCAATTTTATATGTAAAAAAATGTACGGATATTGCAACATAATACTATTTTATCAGAAGTCATCAAAATGATTGATGTTTTTACATTTTATGTGTTTTAAGTGGTATTTTCTTTACCACTTGAGTGGGAAAGTTCTGCATGGGTCATCATTGAGAACAATTTGTAAGAGAACCACTGTTGAAATATGAGAACAACAAATAATTAGCTAAAAAATACCTAACACAATTAATTAACAGTCTTTTTGCATTTATTGTAGTATCGGTAACTAGGCTAAGTAATGTTTTTTAACCGGCTAGCTAAGGGACCTATCACCATAGAATATTGCAACTTCTATTGAGATTATGTCATGAAAAGCCTTGAATGCTCCTCCAATACAACCAATAAACCGTTCCGATGTGTGACACGCCCTTATTATAGTTATTCTAGCTTTTATCAATAGAACTCTGGTCCTTGAAATAGTTACCCGTATTAAGGTATCCGGGTTCAAATATAACTATTGTAGCATGTTTGTTTAACACGATTCTTCCGCGTCTAACGGTTATTGTAAACTACATAACGGGTTACAAGGGTTATCTATATTTGAGAAGATTTTAAAACATGACAACAAGTATATAAGTACTTAATCCAAAAACAGTCACAATTGTAGGGACGTGTATTCATAATGTAGGTACTTATAGTCATTTAAGTATGTAAGCACCTCCCGATTAGGTATTTGACTGATTTATTGCATTAAGCTCACGGTAGATAACGAATACATAGAGTTCATTTTAGGCACTGAAGGACAGATATAAATATTGAATGAAGTTTAAAAGTTATTGACCGAGACTATTACAATACTCGTAAACAAAGCACTTACTTACATATACACACCCCACGAAACTAGCTTTCTCATAATATTAAATTCCCTAAATCTGAGTTAGATTTGATTATTATTGACTTATTTAGTGACAATGGTGTTGCCTGCTCATATTCTGTTGCTGTTCCTGAGAATGTACACCATGTTTTGTTCATTGAAAAGAGTAACCATTGAGTTTCTTGCCGAATCTTCTCTGTGGAAGCAACATTCTGAACCGGTGGTAGATTCTTACTATTCATAAATGCTTTGTTGGCTTACATGAATAAAATCAATTTTGAGTTTGAGTTTACAATGCGGTACATCAAACAAATGGCATCAAAAGCTTTAATATGCAATGAGGACAACTATCAACCTTATCAACCGACTTCAAAACGGAGGAGGTTCTCAATTCGTCTCTATTTTTTTTTGGGTAGTAAAATAGCAACTGCAGCAAGTCTACTCACAGCGACACTGTTCCCGTCCTTCAGCCACAGCACGGCGTCCTGCACCGCCTCGCGCGCGCTCTGGCGGCGGATGGCGGAGCCCTGCTGGTTGTCGGCGCGGAAGATGTCGTGGCTGCCATACAGTGCCATGTGCCGCCGGCGGTACTCACTGCAGTCGAACACTGGAAATAATAATATGGATTAGGATAATGTCCTGGACAGAGCAGTGTGAAGGTAAAAGGGGAGGCCTTTGCCCAGGAGTGGGACAGCATTACAGGCCAAAAAAAAAGATAATAATAGACTGAGTTTCTAGCGGAAGAACAGGTACTGAAAATGTAACATACAGATTGGTTTGTTACTCTGGCGATATTGTTTTTTTTACAGTTTTGCCCACACTTTTCCGGCGAATATTTTGTTTTCTGGATGCGCCACCTAGCGGGTTTGACATGATGAGTATCTACAAAATCATCAAAAGCGGTAAAGCCGTTTAGGAGTAGAATTTCGAATATCGCACACCGGAATTTGATATTATAAAGAAGTTTTTCTATGTATCCTACATTGACTTATGTTTGCCTTTAAGAAAAAAAAAAAAGAAAGAAAAAACTTTATTGTGGCTTACAGGATAAAAAGATAACAAAAAAAAAATGAAAAAAAATTAAAAATTCTGCTCGCCACAAACGGACCCAATTCAGCATGTGCTGGTTGACAAGAACCAGCGCTGGTCTTCCATTGGGCCCGTTAGCGAATTCACGGGCGCAAACCACAAAAATAAAATAAAGATAAAATAAATAAACAGCTAAATTAAGACTAAAGGGCTATACATAAATTTCTTGCATAAAACTATAAACTCTATGGTGCGACAAGACAGATCTAACTAACCTCAAAGAGCATACTAAGCAAAACTAACCTACAAAATAATGTGAATTAAAAATAGAATAAAATAGTGTAAGTAGAACATAAAATTATTGTTAAAAACAGTGAAACATAAAAGCACCTCGTCAAGAACAACTACAACATTACAATTCTAACCTAGGGAAACATTTTTCTTGCTGACGTGGCAAACCTGATATTGGCAAAATCTCAGATAACAAAAACAAGGGCAAAATATACGAACACTAAAAGAACGAAAAGCATTTACCAGCATCGTCTAATATCATAAATAAAATCCTCAAATAAGAATTAACCAGTCTGTATTTACATTCGTTAAAAACTTGTACCAGTTAACATTTTCCGAGAGCGAGCCGTCTTAACGACTATTTACATAAGCGTTATGTACCTACTGGAAATATTTTGTGGTAAAATTATTATGAAACATTGCGGCTTGACGTTATCGTTGATTAAATACACCTTTGTTTTGGCGTATAAATTAATTTTCTTATTTATTTAGGTATTACTTCGTTCTTTGTTAGTAGGTATCCTTAAATACCAAAAAAAATATTATACATAGATGGAGTTTTTCAGAATGGATCCAACGACACATAGACATACTTCTTCAAACTGAAAGGAACCTTAAATATTCATAGTAGTTTAAATAATCGTAGTCTGCATCCATGCCAAAACTGCATCCATATTATAAGCAAATTCCTTAAACTCCACCGCTACTGGACCAAAAAGTTTCACAGCTCTCTGAAATATTGATCTATCAAGTTATTGATTCAGTTTATTCACTCTAACTATGTATCCAAATGTACATGTTCATAAGTACGTATACAACGGCTAAACGAGAAGCGACAAACAGACAGTAGATATATCTTAATAAACATGGTATTGCGGGCGAATAGTTAAACACCGAACTATCCCTTTTTGTCATCAGTAATTTGACATTCGAAAGAAGAAGACAGAAGCATGGTGTAACTATACAACCGCTTAACCGTTTAACGTTTCGTTTTAATGTATTTTTAACTTATATTACGGTATCGGATAGAGGTAGAGAATAAACGACGAATTTATAAAACGGCCCCCCAAATGATGGCAAGCTCGGCGATGACTGTCGTAAAATCTAACATCATCCCGCATTACTTCTCGTTGGCCGTGGTATTGACTACTACTAAGTCTGTTGACAACTCTAATTAGAACCACTCAATCATGATACACACAGGTAATATCTAATCTGGGTAATGCCATTTTGTAAAGTGGGCTTCGTCGTGTGTATATAGCGCGTTAGTGAGAGATCGGAGATCAATGATCATCTAGGTCAGGGCTGGCTAGGCACGTGGGCGTTTGTCTATATATATATGTCGCCGCCAAATAGCTTAATTCGCCGTTCAATTAAGAGCCTAGGCACTTAACTAAACGGCGCCGTTCAACTAACGGCCTGAATGATATTCAGCCGTATCGTCTATTACAACATTTAATAAACTGGCTGGCTAATGCTTAGGCAACTGGTTGATATTTAAGTACTACAAAACTTTTTCAAAATACTACCCAAGCAGAACGACCTGGATGGGTTTAGGTTAGGGTTATTTTTTTTATGACCCCACAGAAACCCCACCCGGCAAATAGATTGCGCGGATCTAAAAAAAATCGTAAAAAACCTAAGTACCTAATAAAATTATTCCATCAATGTTGTTTTTTTCCGACGCCATATTGACCAAAGAGAATATAGAATATAGAGATATTGACAGTTTGGTGAGTTTCGGCGCTAGGTGGCAGAAAGTAGAACTAAATTGAAATGAACAGGCTAGGCAGGTAATTAAACGGCTAGGCAAGTAGTTAAACGTCATCGATCCAAGTCATTTGCCTAGCTGTTTGATCAAATGGCTGAATATCATTCAGGCCACTAGTTGAACGGCGCCGTTTAGTTAAGTGCCTAGGCTGTTAATTGAACGGCGAATTAAGCTAGTTGGCGGCGACATATATAACTCAAAGGTGACTGACTGACTGACTGACTTAGTGATCTTAACAATGCACAGCCCAAACCACTGGACGGATCGGGCTGAAATTTGGCATGCAGGTAGATGTTATGACGTAGGAATCCGCTAAGAAAGGATTTTGATTAATTCTGCCCCCAAGGGGATAAAATAGGGATTAAAGTTTGTATGAAACTTTGTCAATTAAATTCCACGCGGACGAAGTCGCGGGCACAGCTAGTCCTAGATAATTGTGTTAACTGCAATTACGAGTAGCAACCAGCAATATTCAACAAAAACCTTCTAAATCTTATGTGTTATACTTGATTAGGTGTATAATAATTTGTTAAAATTGGCTAGAGTTCTTTTCATAGGTCCCATTTATTTCTATGCCCGATACTCATGTCAAACCCAAGTATTATTTCGGACTTTTGAGACACCCTGCATTATAAATGATGCAAACTTCCTAAATTTTAGGTTACCTAGGTACCTACCGATGTATTTAATATGGATAAGATGTGATTTCTTTGTCTATATTTAAAGCCTATATCTAATCTATATATCGACAATATTATCGTTTATTTCAAAAACAGATTATCATTTATTATCGTTTATTACAAAGAATATGGCGCATTAATTGTGATTATTAACGCTAAATGGCCTCTGAAATCTCTAAAATAGAGAATAACATCGATCATAGTACGGACGTGGATTTTGATGTTTGAAACATGATATGGTTGTACAAACAAACATTTACAAGGACTTTTATATCTTATAGTAGGTAAATTAATCATCATAACATAACTGTAGGTAGGCACCTAATTATAGATTAAATTTTATAATAATCTTTAGATAATCGTCCTTGTGAGAAGGGATGAGAAACATGTGACTAAAAGAATGATGAATATGAATGTGGATGGATACAGTGCGAGAGGAAGGCCAAAGAAAAGATGGATGGGTTTATCAAGAGTGATATGAACGAGGTTGGAGTGGATGTGAGTATGACGGGAAAGCGCGATGTATGGAAGGAAAAGACATACTGCGCCGACCCTAGATAATGGGAAAAGGTAAGGCAGATGATGGTAATCGTCCTTGTGAGAAATAGTCGTAATATAAAATAAGTGGTTAAACCTATAATGAAATGTTGTTGTAACCAATCAGTACTACGAACATGACTTAGTATTTGTCACCTGGTCATCCCTCCTTACCCTGTATATTATGTAGGATGATGTTAAAAGTAGGTATGGGTATAAACAGCCTTGGGTTTACAACCTAATTTAGTAATTTACGGCGACACTTTTAATATAAGTTGTGATTAGGTAAGCGTAGTACTTCTAATGAAACTATACGATTATTGCTTCGTGATTTTATAATCACGATTTATAATAAAACTAGCGACCTGCCCCGGCTTCGAACGGGTATTTTTTATCAGTTTTTCTCTACTCTATTATGCATGTATTACACATAATATACACATTCCTCTTGAATCACTCTATCTATTCAAAAAACCGCAGCAAAATCCGTTGCGTAGTTTTAAAGATCTAAGCATATATAGGGGCAGACAGCGAGAAACGACTTTTTTTTACTATGTAGTGATAGTGATATCCACATCCTTAATAAGTTATGGGTTGACGTCACACTCATAATATAATACATGATCTTTTAAAATGCATGACAAAAGCAAGGAAGTCATCAAGGAATGTAGGTATGCCACAGAAACGACAACGAACGATTTCAGTGGTCAGGTAAGTGGTGGTACCTATGAGTGGTGTAGCCATAACTTATGATTCTAGACAATTTAAATGAATCCGTATTGAACCGCAAATGACCAACACAATGCTAGACAATGGCAAGGAAAACCGCTCGCAATGTGCCCGATCAACGTCATCAGTTGTAAAGAATGTAGAGTTTTTTTGCGTGAATACGTCTATTTATTATAATTTCATTGAATGGAAAAGGTACAGAATTCCTTTAGAAGCATAATATAGCGTCGTCCAAGAATATTACGAAGTCCGCCAACCCAATATATAGGTTTTATTGGCAAAATATGTGTATATATAAGGCACGTGTTAATAAATCGATCTCAAGTCTGAGAGCGGTCTTAAGTACGCTTTTGTCGTGTAATTTTGTACTGGGTTTTCATAAGAATGACATTTCCAAGACCGCTCTCAGACTTGAGATCGACTTAGTAATACGGGACTAAAAATAAGGTTAAATCAACAAGAAAAATCGGTGCTACCTATACGAAAGAAAGATAAGTCTGTGAGTCTAATCATTGGTTACAATGTGTTGTAGATCAATATAATCGCATCACTAGTAATTAGTAAGCATAGACCTTATATCTATGGTCGCCTTGTCTTGTCTGTGGTTGCTGGTCAATGGCGTCGTGTGCGTGTGCTAAATGTTTTAGTTAAAGCAAATATTCAAATAAATACTTTTACGTCTTTCCCACACTGCGCTTTAATTTCACTCTGCGAGCCCTAACCTTATCAGGTTATGGGCCCAGAGCATCGCTAGAAAGAGGATTGACAGACGAGCTGTGAAGTTAGAAAATTCGTGTAAGTGAAGAGAGCGTCCAAGATGGAGACCGTTTGCGTTCCGAGTGCACATAGCCTAAAATTGAATGACCAAAACTACGCCGTGTGGAAATATCAAGTTAGTATAATATTACGATCGAAAGGGCTGCTATCAATAGTCGACGGAAGCCGCAAAAAGCCAGATAAAACGGACGAGAAATCAAAGTCAGATATTACGAAATGGGAAGACGATGATGCAAAAGCACAAGAAATTATAGTAACAAAAGTGTTAGATAAAATATTGACACACTTGTTGACGTGTAAATCTAGCTCGGAAATATGGGAGAAATTGTCTACTTTGTACGAACCTAAATCGAAGGTCAGTGTCCATCTCATACAACAGAAGTTTTTTAATCTGAAGTTTGAAGAGCCCGTAACGGGGTTTATTTCGAAACTCGAAGACTTGCGTCATCAGCTCGAAGTATTAGGTGAGAAGATGTCAGATACCATGCTTATAACAAAAGTTTTGATGACACTACCTGACAAGTATAAGCATTTCATCTCGGCGTGGGAATCTGTTCCGGAGAGTATGCAGAGTTTACAAAGTCTGGTTTCGCGACTACTAATAGAAGAGGAGAGGAATGGCAACGTTGAGCCAGAACAGTCGTCAGCATTGGTGGCAGCAAATCATAGAAGTGAGTATCCTAAAAGGGGTATTGTCAACAAAAGTGAGAGTGGACTAAAGTGTTTTGAGTGCGGTAAAACAGGTCACTTGAGAAATAACTGTAGGCAAAGAAAGTGTCATTTTTGTCATAAGGCGGGACATTTGATAAAAGACTGTAGAATGTTAAAAAATAAACAAAATGAAAGTGCTGATAATAATAGTAAAAATGCATTTATTGTGTCAGCAAAGGGAGGTGTGGGTACTACTTTTATATTAGACTCGGGAGCTAGTGAGCATATGACTCATCATAGAAATCTGTTTTCATCGTTTCTAGACTTATCTGAAAAGTATGTTACTGTAGGAGATGGTAAGAAACTAGAAGTTAAAGGGATAGGTAATATTGATTTGTTGGCCTTCAATGGCAGTGAGTATATACCCACAACTCTACATGATGTATTTTTTGTGCCAGAATTAAATGTGAATTTGTTTTCATTAGCGTGTGCATTAGATAAAGGCCATACTATGGTTTCGACTATTACAGGGTGTAAATTATTAAAAGAAGGGAGGGTGGTTGCTTTGGCTGATCGTGTTGATAAGATGTATGTCATGAATTTTAAAGTAGATAACCTAGCATTAGTAACATTGTCGGAGTGGCATGAGCGTATGGCTCATCAAAATTTTAACTATGTAAAAGAGTGTTTAAAATCAAATAATGTGAAATATGAAGGGCAGACTGAGCAGTGTCATTCTTGTATTCAAGGGAAACAGCATAGGAACCCGTTTGGTGTAAGTGAGAGTCATGCAGATAACCCAGGTGTATTAATTCATATGGACCTATGTGGTGAGATGACACCAGCTTCGCTTGGAGGATCTTCATACTTTCTTTTAATAAAAGATGACTACAGTAGTTATAGATATGTTTATTTCTTGAAGCATAAATCTGAAACTAAAGATAAAATTGAAGAGTTTGTAGAGCGTTTTGAAAATGAGTTCAGCTGTAAAATCAAGAGAGTGCGGTCAGACAATGGAAAAGAATTTTTAAATAGAGATGTGGAGAAGTTTTTCAAATCAAAAGGGATTATACATGAGACGACAGTCAGCTACACCCCAGAGCAAAATGGAAGAATTGAGAGAGAAATGAGAACTATTGTGGAGTCAGCTAGAACAATGATCATACAAGCAGAACTAAGTAAGGATCTGTGGGCAGAAGCAGTTAACACCGCTGTCTTTACCATAAATAGAACAGGTGCAAGTAAGATTAAAGGAAAGACGCCCTATGAGTTATTATACAAAAAGAGTTTTAACTTGCATATGTTGAAAACTTTTGGTAACAATGTATATGTACATGTACCTAAAGAGAGAAGAACAAAATGGGACTCCAAAAGTAAGGCAGGAATATTTGTTGGTTATGGAGAACATTGCAAGGGTTTTAGAATTTGGTTTCCATTCACAAAGAGAGTTGATACTTATAGAGATGTTGTGTTTGTTGAGAACAAAGATAAGAAAATCAAAGAAGATAGAGTATGTAATCAATCTGAGGAGATACAAGTAAATGAAGAAAATGAAAAATTATCAGAGAAATCAGAAAACCCAGTAGTCGAGGAATGTGAGATGGAGACTATGGTTATTGAAGAGGACGTGGAAAACGACATAACAGAAGTACCTGAACCACCGGAAGTCCAGTCAATTAGACAAGAAACTGAAAGTGAGACGGGTGAATTAGAAATGCTTGAAGAATACTTAACTGATGAATATTTTGATACAGAAGAGGATCCAGAAAGTGTAGAGGGAACAAGAAGACAAACTAGAAGATTAGTTAAGAAGCCTAAGTGGTTAGAAGATTATGATACAGTTTTTATGGCCCAAAATGAAGAGCAGCTATCATTTAAAGAAGCTATAAGTGGAGAAGATTCAGAAAAAATGGTTGGATGCTATAAAACAAGAACTGGATGCATTAAATAAAAATAACACATGGATTGAGACTGAGTTACCGGAAGGGAAGAAACCTATTGATGCAAAATGGGTGTTTAAGATTAAGAAGGAAGAAAATGGTAAATGCAAATATAAAGCGCGTTTGGTTGCTCGAGGTTTTCAGCAGAATGAAAAATTTGATCATGCAGAGATATATGCACCGGTTGCCAAACTTACAACTTTCCGCATTTTAATGGCTATAGCAACCAAATATAATTTGTATATTAACCAAATGGATGTGAAAAGTGCTTTTCTTTATGGAGATATAGATGAGGAAGTATATCTAATAAAACCAGATGGATTACAGGAAGATGGAAAAGTTTTAAAATTAAATAAATCACTGTATGGATTAAAGAAGAGTCCAAGAAAATGGAATGAGAAGTTTAACAGTGTTTTACTCAAGGAAGGTTTTATAAGATGCCATAGTGATTGGTGTCTATACTATAAAGAAGGAGTTAAATTCTACATTTTAGTCTTTGTAGACGATATACTTTTGGTGTCTGATAATGAAAAGGAGATTGTCAAAATTAAGAGAGTATTGCAGAAAGAATTTGAAATGAAAGACATGCAAGGAGTAACAAAATACCTAGGAATAAATATCGTAAAGAAGGAGAATACTATTGAGCTGGATCAGAAGGAATATTTATTAAATGTGTTACATCAATATAATATGCAGGAATGTAAGTCAGTTAAGACTCCTATCGAGCCAGGGTTACAGATATCAGAAAAGCCATCAGAAAATAAAGAATTAATAACGAGATGTAGAAGCCTGATAGGCAGTTTGATGTATGCAATGTTGGGTACTAGACCTGATATATGTTTTGCATTGAATTATTTGAGTCGTTTTCAGTCAAATGGAAATGAGGATTTGTGGAAAGCCCTGAAGAGAATCTTGAGATATATTAAAGGCAGTCTAGATTTGAAGTTAATTTTCAAGAAAATAGATGAAGTGCCATTGCTTGGATACTGCGACGCTGATTGGGGTGGAGATTCTCGTGATAGAAAGTCAACGTCTGGATATATCATGAAAGTCTTTGGATGCACTGTGTCATGGGCAAGCAGCAAACAACAGTGTGTGTCTCTTTCATCCACAGAGGCCGAATTTGTCGCATTGGCGAAGGGCGTGTCGGAAGCATCATGGCTTAGGAATTTGCTGATAGAGATTGGGATAGATTGTAATGATGTACTTATGTTAGAGGATAATCAGTCTGTCATTCATGTTAGCAAAAATCCTGAACACCACAAAAGGCTGAAACATATTGATTTAAAATATCATTTTGTAAGAGATAAGGTAGAACATAAAATTGTAAAACTTCAATATGTGTCAACCGATGATCAATTGGCAGATGTGTGTACTAAACCTTTGTCTAGTTTTAAGTTTGAGAGATGTAGAACTGGATTGTCAGTAACTTAAAAGTAGGTAAACTATATTATAACATGTAATTTGTTATTGAAAAATATTTTTTTTGATATTGTAAGTATTGAGTTATGTTTAATATGCTAAATGTAGAGATGTGTATGTGTAATTTACAATTTTGTTTGTAATGATGTGTTTATATTGAGGGAGGGTGTTGTAGATCAATATAATCGCATCACTAGTAATTAGTAAGCATAGACCTTATATCTATGGTCGCCTTGTCTTGTCTGTGGTTGCTGGTCAATGGCGTCGTGTGCGTGTGCTAAATGTTTTAGTTAAAGCAAATATTCAAATAAATACTTTTACGTCTTTCCCACACTGCGCTTTAATTTCACTCTGCGAGCCCTAACCTTATCACAATGGATTGTGGAATACAAAAGCTTACCTTTCGTGCTTTCGCCGTTCCAGTTGAGGTGTCTCGAGAGGCGGTGGGCGAGCTGGCTCTTGCCCCTCGCTGGGAGCCCCACGAGGGCGATGAGCAGCGGCGCGAACTGGCTGATGCGGCGCGAGCGCATCGAGGCTGTGGGAAGAGACCATCATTTAGCTATTGATATTGGAACGTTGAAAAGGCTCCAAGATTCTAATTTAGATTTTAATTAAATACACATTGAGGTTATATTGATTTGTTTGCTTTGGTAGTGTTGTTTATTCAATGGGGTCGGTACTCGGTATCGAATAAAAAATACGCTTGTATCGATCTGGGAGATGCTTGAATTATAGACCACACTTTAGATAGTTCTTTGACAATACCGCCAACCTTTTGAACAGATTCAAAAGTCCTTGTTTCACGTTTACGTCCATGGTTCAGGGTGACGTAACGTGATCATAATAGGATCATGTTATAATGTTATTATACGGTAATGTTGACGTAAGTAATATGAAACTATTATTATGTTTCCGTTTCCGTGCTATTTCAAACAAATAACTATTGATCGAACTGATCGTGTTTTGTTTCGCTGGAGTCTACGTAAACTCTTTGTTTGGGAACTTGTACAGCGACCTCAAGACCTATTTTCCCTATAAATATTGTATGTAAAACTACCACGGCCAACGAGAAGCGATGCGAAATGGTAATAACGTTCGAGTTCAATTCGATCACCGCGCGAAATATTCTTAGACAAGTAGGTGTGTCAACTTTTGTTTAATTGTGATTAGACCACAACATAAAATGACTATATATCGTTGTTTTATTGATTTGATTGATTTATTGAACCAACCCACACGCACATACTCCTGCAGACCAAAACTAACCTTATCACGAGTAGTTGTAGGTTACTTTCAGTTTGCAAAAGTGTGTCCGGTTGGATCCATTCCGCACAACTAAATCCAATAAAACTGTTAACAACGATAATTATTGAATGTGTGACCGTCAAAGATGATGTACGTGACCGATATTTTATCAGTACATAGGCGAAGGCGTGTCGACTGATTACATTCTCAATACGTCCCACTAATATTATAAATCCCACTAATATTATAAATGCGAAAGTTTGTGAGTGTGGATGTATGTTTGTTACTCTTTCACGCAAAAACTACTGAACGGATTTGGATGAAATTTGGAACACAGATAGTTCATAACCTGGATTAACACATAGAATACTTTACTTAAGTCTACGCGGACGAAGTCGCGGACAGAAACTATAACAAATAAATGCGCACATCCATAGTACCTACAATGGATTGGATTGAATTTTTTTCAGCAAATATACGGGATGGGTAGACCGGGGCGTAGTACCACCCTCTTACAGAACATCGGCGTAAAGTAAGTAGCTGTTAAAGTTGAGTTACGTGACAACCGCTTCTTAGGGTTTACCGTGTTATTAATGTAATCAAACTATTAATTATTTATGTATAAATTTAATTACTTATATTATATTTCAAAAACACAACTTAGTACATTGGTATCCCGGTTGTCACTGCCAGCGCACCGCAGTTCTTTTTTTTCATTTTCAAAACCGGCTAAAGCGCCCATCTAGCCCGCGAAGTTATTTTTTTTTGAGGTTTTTTAGATTTTTTTCAAAATCTGACAATAATAAAAGGCACATTTTGTAATTCGCGACAAAGACCGTGTGCAGTGCATTTATTAATATATCCAACTTACTCTAAAACATTTCAAGAACGACAGCTATCCAGATAATCTGGCAATTTTTGTATATTTTGTGATTTACTAGTATCATATCCACCGTGATAATATTTAGAGTAAAATATATGTATTAATAAACGCACTGCATACTGTGTTTGTCGCATTATCACAGAATGTTGTCATAAATGTTTTCAGATTTTGGATAAACTACAAAAATACTGCAATATTTTGAATTTCGCGCGCTAGACAGGCGCCTTCACCTTAAATTCATTATTTATTGTCAGCCAGGAACGTCTATCGCTAGTGGCCAGTGCGCCGACATGGACCTTACATACAGTACGATGCGAGAGAGAGCCGTAAACCCCAACCTCCCCTCACTTGTCCTCCCTTCGTCCCACTCTGCCTTAAGTCGGTATCGTGCGAGAAATGCCTTTGGTATTGACCTCTATCGATAGAGTACGGTAACTGCTGAACTTCAAATTCATATTCAAATTCAAATCATTTATTTTGTTTAGGCCTACGGGGGCACTTACAAATTGTCAATTTCACATATTTTTTTCGTATCTCTACAACAGGATCGGAACGCGACCTCGACTGAAAAGATCCGGCAAGAAACTCAGCGGGCTTGTCTTTTTACATGCCTTTTTTATCGCTAGTTGCTTATAAACAATAATTACAAAGGGTAGTATATTTTAATATAAATATTATAAACGAGTCGTACGCTTGTTCGCCGACATGTTTATAAGAATTAAAAAAAAACAACAGATTCAGCATCAGACATTGACATTCACAAATTGATTGAAATGGCAACCGTACGTTGTATTACAATTTGAACTGTAATTGTTAAGCAGTAAGGTTTTATTCGTAATAGCGCGAGAAATGGCTGATATTATCGTGTGGTAACCTTCTCCGGCGCGAAGAGTCCGGGTCACGAGATAATGACTTCACATTGATCCGAAGTTGTTCATTCAACGTATGTGGCAAACATTTTATAAGTAATAGCAAAGCAATCAATAATTTTCTGAGAAAACTCTACATTTTACTTAGGTACATAAATCATAGCGATACATTTACTTAATACAGTGGAGTAGGTAGTTTTCGTTATGAAAAGGTAACCTTCAGGACGGGCGGGCGAGTCATCCCTTTGGTATTGCTAACCGACTAACATAACATCAGACAAGTCGTAAGCTTGTGCGCTGACTTTGTTATAAGTAGGTACCTACCTATATTCATAGATAAAATACCTAGATAGCTATTATACCTATGAAAAGTAGGCGGCATATTTAATAGATCAAGGTCTTTACAGATAAATTCGTGAAAGTAATACATTGCATGTTACGAATTGTCTTCATAGAATCTAGATATCATCTTTTAACATTAAGACAAATTTGAATCACGTTTTTCATAGTGCCATTAGTGGTGCCTACTGAAACTGAATAATCTGTAGGTAGGTAGGTACTCATTATAATTCACATAAAATAATATAATAATTTTAGCCCTTTTTGACGTCCCACTCCTGGGCACGGGCCTCTCCTCAACACGAGGGGGATTCAGGCCATAATCCACCACGCTGGCCCGATTGGTTAAGTACGCGTCTTGCGGGTTACCAGGTCTCGGGTTCAAAACCCGGCTCGAACCTCTGGATTTTTCGAAATGTATGTGCGAATCATAATTTCTATAATGATTATCACTTGCTTACGGTGAAGGAAAAACATCGTGGTGAAACCTGCATGTCTTAGAAGATTTAACCAATTTTCGAAAGACATGTGAAATCCGCCAACCCGCACTGGGCCAGCGTGGTGGATTATATATTATTATATAATTATAATTATAACTAGACGCAGGGTGTAAAGATTGTTGTCATGTACAGTGCTACTGAAAAAGGTCCAAGCTATGTATAATGGTGTAGATTAATCTACAGCGCTGATTTTCAGCAAGGACCTTAAGTTACTTAAGGTTAATAAAGTACAATATCATATTAACCAAAAAATCAAGTGCGCTACCCAAGAACATCAAAATCAAAAGCCAAATAGAACCAATTATCTAAAATAAACCTAAACAACTCATCTCAAACGGTTCTCGAATAACATACTTATTACAACAGAAGCGATAAAACAAGTCCTACACAACAAGTTAAACACCGGAGTTGTTTGTACAAGTGGCATTTCATGGCTGTTGTGTGACACAGGACCGACCAATAATATCGTAGAACGACGGCACGCCTCCGCTCGTCTTTGAACAGGTGAATTATCAACAAGTTGTAGTAAATTTTTATGGAATGTCTGAGCTGGTACAATATAGGGATTAATGCGAGTTGATAAACAAAACGAAGAGTGTATGCAGAGTCGACTACTTACTTGCAGATTATTTTTTGAGGGACCTAAATCGTCTAAAACTTAGATCAGATCGGTTGCTATTGGGTTATGCTGGGCCTTCAGCAATCGTCAGAGGGCGCCAACAAGTGTACGAATACTACCATGATGTTAGGCGGTTTCTGTATAGATTGATCGCAATACCAAAAGCGTCAATAGCCTAGTGGTTAGAGGGGCCGTCCTCGTAGCTGAGAGGTTCCGGGTTCGATCCCCATCCTGGCCATTAAACTATTGACGTGAGCCCACTCCTAGCACAAGCATTAGCTTAGTTGGAGGGGCTAAAGGGAATACTAGTAATGTGATAAACACACATTGCATTGCTAGTAATCTTAAAAAAAAAAAAACTTCCACTATGCCGAACTGAAGGGAAATGTAACAGAGGGAGAGGCAATGAGAGGGAGTTGGTCTTCCGGATCTTCTATGGGAGGGTAGTCTCAACCCGGTCAAGCAGGCAGTTTACGAGTTGTAGTCATTTGGCCACAACTTGACTTTACCAAGGTGGTGCAGTATAGTCTAGTTGGGTCTCGGAGTGCACCGATATTTAATCAGGAATCAGTGAAATCACCCAAAATAAGGTGGACTGGAAACAAGCTCATGAAGAAATGGGTAGAGATGGAAAAAACCTAGAACGAAGGGGAAAAGAGTAAGACAAGAGGTAAGTTGAGAATTGGGATCAGAAATGGCTAATCTTGAATCATGGGTACCGGTGTTAACCCCCGACGAAAAAAGAGGGGTGTTATAAGTTGAATATTTGTATTTGTGTACCAGTGTGTCTGTTTGTGGCATCTTCCCGCCCGTGTTGATGAACCCATTTTAATTAAGTTTTTTTAGGTGTTGTTTTGTGATTTCTAAAACCAAAACTTTTGTTTCTAAACCTAATGTCCTATAATAAGTTCCTACTAAATATATGTATGTTATGTTATAACTTAATAAATACAATGTAAACTTTCATTTCGCATGTAACTTCAAGGTCTGTGCATAGTCGAAGGCATCCGGCATTCGCTCCGAGCGGCGCGGCGGCGACTGCCAACGAATACAACATTCAACAACGATGTTGGACTTTGGACCAGCTGAGGAAATCGATCGCGATGTACCAAGTATTTTTAGATTAACGACGGAGGTGTGTCTCGTATAGATATACATAGATTATAAAACGCGGCGTTTCTTTTTCATTTCGTAACGGCATCATTGTATACCTAAAGCCATGATTCAGCGCCATAAAGCCATAAAGATTGTCTTTAATTGGTTTTGAGTTAGGTTATTTTATATCTAAGTATAATATCATTAAAAATACATTCAGTTTTATGATGAAAACTGCCTTTGCCAGTGGAATGACGAAGTTCCATTACAAAAACACCGTTTTCTATTAACACTCCGTGGTCGGCGTATACTCGTATTAGAACATGTTCGTCTCATAAAAGCGGCAAGTTTACTATTTACGACGCAACACGTGTATGAAATCAGTTTATTTCAGAATTAGAAAGTTATATTGGACTTTTCCATTGCAAGCGACTCCACATCACGTACCAAAGGGACTCAAAACTATGTAGTAGTTGATGTGATTACTTAAATGGACGGTTAATAATTTATGGCGTTTCTGAATCCAATTCCTAAGCGAAGATTCTCCATGGTTGACCTATTAAAACTCCAGCAATCTCAGTTTTGTTCTGCCCCGTGGCTTCGGCGGCCATACAACTTTTACTAGTTTCAGTCCACTCCCACTTCCGTCGTACGGATTCTAATTCCGTTGTAAATCATACTAATATTATAAAGAGGAAAACTTTGTTTGTTTGATTGTAATGAATAGGCTCCGAAACTACTGAACCGATTTGAAAAATTCTTTCACTGTTGGGAAGCTACACTATCCCCGGGTGACATAGGCTATAATATATTTTCAAAAAAATTAGGGATCCTTACTAAAACTCGAATAATGTAACCGCAATGTACCCGTGCGAAGCCGGGGCGGGCCGCTAGTCATACTAATATTATAAAGAGGAAATCTTTGTTTGTTTGATTGTAATGAATAGGCTCCGAAATTATTGAACCGATTTGAAAAATTCTTTCACTGTTGGGAAGCTACACTATCCCCGGGTGACATAGGCTATAATATATTTAAAAAAAAAATTGGGATCCTTACTTAAACTCGCATAATGTAACGGCAATGTACCCGTGCGAAGCCGGGGCGGGCCGCTAGTGTTTAATAAACCTGGAAAATAATCCGCAACTCACTTCACAATAATCGTAGGTATATGGGCTATCTTGGTTTCGTATTTTTAACTATAATACATACGGCTCTGAGTTCAATTACCAACATGTCCAAGCAGTCCAGTATACAAAGTACTTAAAGAGAACATTAAGAGTTTATAAATACGCCTCCTGTATGGTTTGTGTGTAAACATAGCGTGTTCTCAATTGGACCTTGGTTTGCAAAAAGGAACCAACCCACACTAACTCCTGCAGACTAAAATCAACCCCAGTTGAAGTGATTGAAGGTTGGTTTCAGTTTGCAGAAGCATTGGTGGTTGGATCCATTCTGCATATCTACATCCAATTGGTCAATTAATCCAGTGTCATTATGACGCATGTGGCGTGTGAACTGGCGGCTGTTCGAGAGCATGTGGACAGACCTCCAATGGCCAATTGACTGGAATTAACATTGATAACGTCACGCGAACACGTGATAGGTTAAGTTTTTTCACCCTCTCACATAAGATCGCCGTAAATCACAGCTATAAGTGAGAGAGCTACCGATGGAACGTTTCATAGGTAGCGTGTGAAAATTCATATTATATCGATTTTCATAAGTAGCACCCGCTACCGATATAGATAGATACTGTTAAAAATCATTCTAATTAAATCACAAATCGTTCTGTAGGTACTGTCACGGATTTTATGATAAATCATCGACCAGTGACTTCGTAGGTTTACGTGTCATAGTGCAAATTCACTATGAAGAAAATCATTGACTGTGAAAATTCACAGGTGAAATCCTCATATCCCATTCCCCAAGTTGGCAACATGCAAGTAATAATATACGAGTATATGCCTTTGGTATTACAAGCATCTATAGGCTATGGTAACTGCTAAATATCAGTCGGCTCGTACATGCTTTGTTACATAAAAAAATACCAATCAAAGTAGTACAAAGGGAATCTGCATAATGTTTATTTATTAGCTAGTACGGAGTTTTCCTACCGGTCACGTTGTGTACCACGCCTTAGCTGGAACGGGGGCAAGTCTCATCGATAGCCGCTCGCTTGATATAAATCTTACAACATGATACCTACTTATACTCGTATTTATTTTAATTTTAGTTACATAGGCATATAAATAGTGTAAACTAGCTGTGCCCACCGACTTCGTCCGCGTAGTATTTAAGTTAGTAAAATTTTCGAGATTTTCGGGATAAAAAGTATCCTATGTGTTAATCCCGGTTATAAACTATCTGTGTTCCCAATTTCATCCAAATCCGTTCAGTAGTTTTTGCCTGGAAGAGTAACAAACATACATCCACACTCAAACTTTCCCATTTATAATATTAGTAGGATTAATTCATAAGTCAGTTTCAGTTACAGAATTATGGCATTAATTCAATTAATACTACTAATACTTACGACTACAACTACTAGAACTTACTTTTGTATTCTAACATTTTAGAATCTATCTCAAGTCTAAGAACGTTCTTGAGTACACTTTTAACATGTAATTTTGTACTGAGGTGACGTTAGGATGACATTTACGAGATCGCTCTCAGACTTGAGATCGATTTAATAAAACGACCCTTAAGTACTTGATATTTCGTTTATTGACAATCCAAAGCAGACGAGAAAGTTTAACTGTTTTTAACTTGTTCAAAAGTGAGCAATGCATTCTTGACATACCACGCTTTCGACATGAGTCTCATTCACAAGTACAATGGGTTGTAATTAGTTAACGAAGTCACAGTAGTTTGGCTCCAAATTATTTTAAGACCAACTGCAGAAAATGAAATCACGCGGATGTCGAACGTAACACAACTAGTGTAGTAGTGCACCTACGTTTGTATGACGTGATTGTTTCACGCACTTGCAGTATTACAAATGCGATATTAATTATGTTTGTTTGTTTGTAACGTCTTCACGCCTAAACCGCTTAACCAATTTCGTTGAAGTTTGGTATGGATATAGATTTGACCGTCGAGAAGAAAGAAGAATTAAAAAACTGAAGGGGTGAAATCAGGGATAGAAGTTTGTATGTAAATTTCGTTTCGAGATCAACGCGGACTAAGTAGCGGACAATAGCCAATTAAAAATAAATTAAATATTAATATTTTGTGGTGAAGTTATTAAGTCATTTGTTATTAAAGTCGAATTTTATCTGCATAGGCCCACTGTGACGCCATCAACAAAATGATGATTGCATTTCCGGCTTTATCGTCGGATCATCTGACGTAGGTAGGCATAATAATCATCATGATAGGTGATATTTATTGTAATACTCGAGACGTCATATAAACAAGGTAATGATTGGAACAACTATAATTGTTCAGCGTCATTAAAGATTTATTTATAATTAATTCTATTTTAATTTCATTGTCCGTCTTAATTACTCGTAAAGACGTTTAACGCCGTCTTTGTAACCTTGATATTTATTGGAATTTTCCTTATAAACTTACAACAAAGCACAAAGTTGACTTTTAGTGTAAGTGACGTGTGTGAGAAGTGAAAGTGGAACTGAAATTAAGTATCTACTTTAATTTTACAAGTTAAATGTATCCGCGTGATCCATCAACAATATAAAACAACCGAATAAAGAACCTCCTCCTTTTTTGAAGTCGGTTAAAAATTGGTCATAGCTTTTCAGAATGGAACAACTAACATACTTCTGCAAACTGAATCCAACCTAAGATCACTTGCACTAGGGTTGGTTTGGTCTTGTTGGCTTGGTGTATCAAATTTATTAAACGTACATCTTGATAATGCCTACACGAATTTGACATAATTTTGCAGAATGAAACAAATTTTCTCATACTTGTGCAAACTGAAACCGACCCACGATCCGTAGTGCTATAGGGTTGGTTTTGGTCTGCAGCAGTTCGGAGAATTTTGCAAATCCACATCCAATTTTACCATACCTTTCTAGGCAACATAACTAAAGGGCTGGTGTTCCTGTCGTGCCTACACACAGGTTGTTAAAAACGAAACGCCAATTTTGTTGAACTAAATAAAATTAAAATAAACGCGATACAAGTAATCCGTAAAACAGTTTTATTTCAATGTGTAGTATTCGGTTAAATATAAGAAAAAAAATATATGAATATGGATTAATAACGCTTAACATTCTACAGGAAAAGCCAATTTTTATGACACACATGGCGGAAAAAATATACAAATATTACAATAGGTAGGTACTAACGCATTGCTATATACATAAACCTCAATAAACGGATTCATAAAATACGTAAGTGCGTGACGTCATCAAATAATAGTAATTGAAAGAATCGCCCATTTTCTATTCAACTATAGCAAGGTATGTTTATTTTTATTTCATAATAGAATTCATGCTTAATTCTTATTAACAATTCATAACATGCCCTCAAAACACCAATACCACTTAAGCAATAAAATGCTTCAGTATCAATAATATGTTATTGGATTTCTTGTATTACATTATGCATTGTGAGCTTATTTATAACACGTATCAGTTGTAAGTAATCGACGTGCATCGAAATAATAATAACATAATGTTCTTTAATTCATATTCTCTCAAACAGCAATAAGTGAATAATATTACTCCAACGAACAAGAATAAATCAACAAATAAATAAATATTTAAATAATTATCATTCATGAGTTTTACGCTCGCTAGTAGACAGCTCTACGTAAAATGAGTGTGTGAAAAATTTTGGAAAAATACTGGTTTCGATGCCCTCGTCGTGTAAATTAGTTATCGAGCTTTTTTGATTCTCTACGAATATAGTACGAAGATACTACCAACATATTTTGTTCCCCAGCAAAGCTAGACATTGTAAATTATTTCTAATTAAAATACAATTGAATTGAGAACGTTTGACTTTTTTTGAAGTCGGTTAAAAAGTAGATATTAAAAAGATCATTCTAACTGCAGTGCTATTCTGTAACGACTAACTCGTATCATTACATTACCCGTACATTTTACCCGCGTATTAACCTGTGAAATAGCACTGCTGGCTTAAAAACGTTGTTATTGGCAGAATGAATTATAAATTATGGCTATTATAAATAAATAGAAAACAACAGAATTTTAAAAACCAACAATATTTTATCTAAATAACAGGTTTGTAACCAAAAGTTTTTTAAATACTGCTTCGGCTTCATACGAGAAAACCAACGTTATCAATGTTAAGTCACGCCCGTAATTTCATTAAGTCTTTGTGCTGTTTCTTTTATAAATATTTGTCGTAGAGTCGTTTCGATAATGTAGGTACCTAGCAACATGCCTACTGATAATATTCCGGGGGGGGGGGGCAAAAGATAACGATGAAAAACATTTACAATTTATCTATGACATCGTAATTACAATATTGTATTACCGTTCTATTTGTTGTTTTCCGAATGTTGGTAATATTGAAATCACATAAATGTCGTCAAATCATTTCATGGTCTATGGCTTTGGCGACTTCAGAATCTTTGATTTGCTCTTATCTTTTCATTTGCCCTTGTGAAGGGTTATCCGGGTTTTATAATTGGCCCAGGGCCGACCTACTCAGCTTTCTCCATAATGTTGGTATTAATATTTAGATATTGCAATAAGTTTGTATCCATGACAAACTATTCACATTGACTGTAATGTTCCAAACAAAAGAATTTCAAATAATTGAACACGCAAATTGTATATATTGTTTTGATAGTTTTTTTGTGATTATTACGTCAGAACTGGATATTGGCTAATTGCGGTTCCGAGACAGGCGTTTGTTTTCGACGAGTGGTTGTCGGCCGGAGGCGTGGCGCTACGTCACTTGTAGCGCGATTAGTATTGACTGGCCTGTAGCGCTGCGATACCACGGCATTGAAGAATAAAATATAATTAAAAATAAATCGTTACTTTTTTAAATTTCACTCCGCATTTGTTTTATGAAATGTGTTAGACAAATACAACAAAGATGGATTCTGTAGATTTAAGGTTAAAGGTAAAGATATTGTAATAATATGACCCCACGAAGCAGAAAAGCCGTGTTAAGGAGTGGAGCGGCACCACGCGGTTTTATGAAAATCTCAGTGTAGAAAAATCTCCGCTGCAGTGCAGTGCGCTTATTGCGTTCGCACCTTGAAAACGAAGTATGTAATAGGTACCAACTACCAACGGTATTTTCAAGTTTGTTGAGGGTTTTGCTTATACCATCATAACGGCACTTGTATGAACCGCCAATAGAAGTTTAAAATCAATCTGAGTAATTTAATTATTTACCTAGTTCATAATTTTAAAATCTGATGCGAGGGTATTTAAAATTTTCATCACACTTATGTATTATGTATAACCTACTGAAATAAAAACACTCTACATACGTTAACCAATTCAATATTTTAACAAACGTGTAAAAGATTTTAAGAGTTTATTTTACGGATATCATTCGTTTTATTTAATTTCTTGATTCAACTAGATGCTTGTCTTGAGGCCACGATTCAGAGGTCAGAGACCTCTGTCACATTGTTTTTATATCTCGTCATTCGTTACCGATACGGCATCGATCTTTAACTACATACATCACAGTACGTACACATGAGAGATAATTGCCGAATTAATGATTTTTAATGACAATCCCCTTGATTTACCATCATTAGACGATTGCTTTATCACAAATGTTATACTAGTTATCTACATTGTTCTAGAAATCGGTCATGCAATAACACTAATTGAGCTGATCAATGCTGCCCAAGCACATCGCTCACAATGGACGATCAGCAATGAAAAATAATTGAGGCTAATACCGTTCAGCTATTTCTGTAACGTTCAAAGTTCAACGATTTACCATCTCCTTCTTTAGAACCAGCTAAGTTGAGACGGAAGGCAATTGACGGTCACATCAAAAGAGTCTTCATTGCCTTTGTGGCCAACATCCTGACAGTTCTTAGAAGGATTGGAAGAGGTATCGAACCCATAACTGGTCCACACACAGTAATGACATTGATCTTAATTATGAGATACATCATTAGGCACTTGGCAGATGGATTTGTGTTTGAGCCAAGAGGGTCATAGATAGCTATTGTTTCCGTCATATTCTAACTATCTGTCTCCATTTTACTAGATCAGTCTGAACGGTTCTCTAGTTTCTACATAACATCTCGTTTAAACAGGCTGTCGGGTTATCCAAATTTGAATCATGATTGATCACATGTTCAACCTGTATTTTGTTTTGACTTGAATTAGATTCAACAAACTGTTTAGTCAATTTTAAAGCAAATAATTAAACTTTACACCTAATTAGTATAATTGAAGAAATGATATAAGTAGTTAAGTTGTTAGTTTCTCTACCATTAAAATTTAATTGTTCTTCTGTTGTGACTAAATTCCCAAACCCCGATACGGGTGCACGATTTCATTTGGAATCGTCATACCACTGTACATTACATAATGATGTGGTTATGTAAATATCATTACATTATTCCCATCAACTGTTCCAAGTCATTCTTTCTAACACCCCCAAAGATTATAACTTCTCAAGATTGCAATTATGGAGATTGCAAATGACACCTGCTGTTAATCAGATCACATGATTTATCTATAGTGGAAATGAAAATATAACACCTAACTTAAGCCTCGACACGCGCGGGTAACGTGAGCAGATAAATATAGCACGTTCGAAGTTTCTGAGAAAATCCGTGAGACGACCAGACCAGACTTGCTGCTGGCTCTGTGCCACACAGATCTGCAACTGTTCTGCAGCCGAACTGGCTCATTGGGGTCGATGCCATGAAAGGACAGCATTGATAAATTGAGTTGTAATATTATTTGGATTTGGAGTACTAAATAATGTTTTAGAATGATCTCCAATGAATACCCGGTTTGATTTCACTCTCGCAGAGTCCCGAAGAAAAGCAAAGTCTTGGAACAAGCCAACATAACAAAATCTAATAATTAAAACTTATATTAACACGATTTTGTTGGCTAGTAGGTAAGTTACTTAAAATTGATGACAAAGATTTCGCAATCAATGCTGTAGGCAAGCAAAAATAAATGCAATGGTAAAAGTAAATTCATTTTAAGTACATTTCTAACGATTCAGTACTTACGTTGGTACTCAGAAATTTGTTATGCTTATGTAGAATTTCGATTTGCGAAACAATTACGCGTTACTTTGTTTTCTATAGATTTTCCACTGCAATTTCTATTAATGTTGGTAGTTCGCCAAAACCTTATTGCACTATTATAAACTGTGCTTCTAAATATAACGTAATTCATAATTCGAGAAACGTTTATAAACAAAGTTACACAGAATGAATTTTACGTAAAATCCTCAGCTTCGCGGAACGGCGAATCGAAATATCATAATACGGAAGGCGGAAAACATACTTTTAGCACTTAAAAATAACGCACGTTTTGAAAAAACTTGATGTCGTTCTTTGTTGGGAGCATGCGGCAATGTTTTGAACGGTTTTCTATCTATTGCTGGCCATTGGTATTGACCTTATAGACCACATCAAGTAGGAAGTGCTTTGGACAACATTCGAATATTCACTGAACTAAACTCAGTAATTTAGTGCATTACTTTTTATACTTATATTATAATTTGTTTTTGTTTCCAAATGATAGTTATTACCTAAGTGCCTACTTAGCAAGTAATTAATGAAAATAAGCAATAAGTTATGGTTTAAGAATGTCGCTAATTATAATGAATGACAAACTTAATTGCATACCATTATTGTCGATAAACAATAATGATAATCTCTATATGTCCCATTATTTGCAGCGGTTGACCTCAACATTAGCCTGACATGACAATAAAATTCACACAAAGGGTCTCTACATGTTGGACCCATGTCCCTGTGCAAGCCTTCCAAAGGACCGGGCAGAGCTCGTGACAAAGCGAGACATAACAATCATACTGCTAACGTGTTACTAAACATTTGCCAAGACACCAAACAAGTAAAATAAGTATTAAATGTATGTCAATAACACCACAGAAACTCTCGCTGTAGGCATGACCCGACAGAAATGTTAGATATCGTGACTTAACAATATCTTTTGTACTTGAGATCATTACTGTAATCGTGCCAATTATACGGATTACAAACAATACCTACTATATTTGAGCGAGTACTCAAATAACCGAACATGCAAACGCTACACAAAAATGAGTACTTCTTGCTCATTTGAGACATTGTTAACTTGCATTCTCTTATGAAAAGTTAAATTAAGCGGGCCTCCAAGAGTCGTTTTATTATTCGGGTGTAAATATAACGAAAATAAAGAGCCACTCACCAGTAGCCAATGCTCCGTGCAGCGCTTTCTCTTTGTCTTCCATCATGGCGTGGGCGGTGCTCGATCCTGGGGCCATCACTATTCTCCTGATAGACGATCTCCTTGCTAACGCGACGATATGTTTAACTCGGTGTTGCTGCGATGCCCGGCGTCGGCGCGTGCGCACTCTATGAAGGCTTCCAAGCGACTGTCCGCCGACTCCAGTGGTTATCACCGAGCGAACCTTATCAGCGCCGCGGCAGTGATTGCCGAATAGCCATACAATTGCCGAGTAGATTTTACAGTATATCAGCCAGAAAAATATACGCCAGTCGCCCTGTACACTGAGCAACGCCATCAATAGCGATCTGCAACAAAAAAATATGGGTCGTGTTTATTTTTGTACGCCATTTGGGTTGGATAAATATGTTTATGTCATAAAAGATTTCAGTGCATGTTTATAGTATGTTCATTTGCCCTTCTTTCAAGCATGGTTTGATACCATTTTGTTCTACTAATAAAAACACTCAAGCCTTGTTACTTTTGTAATACTATAGATTTATTACATGTACCTACTTACTTAATTAAATAGTAAGCAAGCAATTTTGATTATATGGTATTGTGTTTCACAACACATTATCTGCCGCTATAGACCAGTACAGCCTACACCCATAATTCACATAAAACAATATCTTTTAATAAATATTTACGATAACCATTATGTACAGTGTAGGTACATAATAATATTGATAAGGACACGGTCTACTTTCCTCTTTATTAATAACTATTATAATACAAATTATATTTAATAAAATTAAAAGTAAGATAAATATATACAAATTATATTAAAT
The DNA here is from genome assembly GCA_918843915.1 of Notodonta ziczac. Classification (NCBI taxonomy): domain Eukaryota; kingdom Metazoa; phylum Arthropoda; class Insecta; order Lepidoptera; family Notodontidae; genus Notodonta; species Notodonta ziczac. The sequence goes on from OU974053.1 coordinate 3,136,686, forward strand.
AGAATTAAAATTAAGATAAAATAAAATAAAAACCTACCCCTAATCAAACAAATCCCGTCGGCGTAGGATGGTGGCAAGAATACTGGCTGCATTTCCTCGCTGTATTGATAAGCTAATTTTTTGAGCGAGGAAAGAGCCAGCCCTCTTGTGACCTGTGGCGGTAACCAGTCTAGGGGTGATTTTGTTGAATAGCACTTTACCACTATTAGCACGGTCTACTTAATTTATTGTGTTGCAATATCTACCTTTGTTCATCTGCTCTTTCAAGATGGGTAATTTCACCGACCACGACTTCACCCAGAAATCATCAACAATTTTAACCATTTTTCCAACGCTCTACAAAAAAATAACTAATCTGCCAGATTATTTTGTACTAGCGGCCCGCCCCGGCTTCGCACGGGTACATTGCGGTTACATTATTCGAGTTTTAGTAAGGATCCCTAATTTTTTTGAAAATATATTATAGCCTATGTCACCCGGGGATAGTGTAGCTTCCCAACAGTGAAATAATTTTTCAAATCGGTTCAGTAGTTTCGGAGCCTATTCATTACAATCAAACAAACAAAGTTTCCTCTTTATAATATTATATATATATATATATGTGTATTATATAGTACTAGCGGCCCGCCCCGGCTTCGCACGGGTACGTTGCGGTTACATTATTCGAGTTTTAGTAAGGATCCCTAATTTTTTTGAAAATATATTATAGCCTATGTCACCCGGGGATAGTGTAGCTTCCCAACAGTGAAAGAATTTTTCAAATCGGTTCAGCAGTTTCGGAGCCTATTCATTACAATCAAACAAACAAAGTTTTCCTCTTTATAATATTAGTATGATATATATAGTATGATTAGAAATAATGTAATCCTAAAATTACCTAATCATACCTACCTAATAAGAGATTTGTGACTGTCGAAGTATGTAAACACCCCCCTCATTAATAAATTTGGTTTAACGGTTGTATAGTTACACCATGCTTTGTCTTCTTCTTTCCAATGTCAAATTATTAATGACAGATATAGATAATTCTGCGTGTAACTATTCGCCCGCTATACCACGTTTATTAACAATGTGCTAAGGAGTAAACAAATAATTTTTAATAATGTCTAATTAATAAAAAATATTTGTGAATACTTAAGTACTTAACTAACTCTATAGATTTTTAATGATTAAGTATGCGTGTCGTCGTTACACGGGGGCTTGCATTTCTTACTAGACTGACAAATCGACTTCGTGGAAGCAAGTTATTTGTCTGGTAGACAGATCTTTAATTATCTTATGATATATGCTCAAGTTGATTAGTTCCGCTTGTCACCATTTATATTTAGAACACGCCAAACCAAAAAAATAACATTAATATTTGAATAGTAACCAAGTAAAGGTATTTTTGCATAATGCATGATATATTGTACAGCGTCTTAGTGACACCTTAGTAATGCTACTTAGTCTGATGAAGATACTTTGGTACAAAACGAAAAGTTTAACTTTTAAAGTAACTAGCGACCCGCCCCGGCTTCGCACGGGTATTTTTTATCAGTGTTTCTCATCTCTATTATGCATGTATTATACATATAAACCTTCCTCTTGAATCACTCTATCTATTAAAAAAACCGCATTAAAATCTGTTGCGTAGTTGTAAAGATCTAAGCATAGATAGGAACAGACACGACAGAGGGAAGCGACTTTGATTTACACTATGTAGTGAAGATGAGTACCGAAAAATCACGCTATAAAAGTATAAAACAAGAAAACATTATCATCTGAAATTGTTAGGTAATACAAACTAAAAAACTAGCCGTGTTCATATGCCACCTACCCTAACTCAACAATACATTCTAACAGTAAGCAATCTTAAGCTTTGCAAAGTGAGAAGTCAGAACTGGAGCTCTCTCAGTCGTACCAAACGCAGCTATAATAACTACTTTAGGACGATCTTCTGTGTAAAGGCGGTTCTACCCAAGTAGAGCCAACCTATCTAAATATATATAACTCAAAGGTGACTGACTGACTGACTGACTGACATAGTGATCTATCAACGCACAGCCCAAACCACTGGACGGATCGGGCTGAAATTTGGCATGTAGGTAGATGTTATGACGTAGGCATCCGCTAAGAAAGGATTTTGATTAATTCTACCCCCAAGGGGATAAAATAGGGGATGAATAATCCCTAAATTTTTAGTATGTTAAATTACACGCGGACGAAGTCGCGGGCACAGCTAGTGTATATATAAGCTGCAATCAGTTGGCTACAACTTGTTAAAACATTCATTTCCTCACAAACTCTCAGGATATGCACTTACGCAACCGCATCTAGTTCCAGTAGCTATTTATAACGTTTCCGCCGTATCGATATCGTTACCCACTGCAAATGATATATACTCAACACCGTTATACGCAGTATTAAATAACAGCAATGCCATTCTGGATCTATTTACAGACTCAGTCACCCAGTCCCGACGCAAATGCATCCATACAAGTAAGTGTGTACGTGTAGATGATGGAAAATCACGCCAATTTTAGATTAGCTAAATTAATATTGATACTACATTGTCGCACTGTTTTTAATTGGTTGTGTTTAATCAGCTTTAGTTTTGTAAGTAGTCGACATCAGGTTTAAAATTTTCAGGATTTGCTATTCATACAATAATTATAATGGCGATGAATACAAATAGTGCTGTTATTGCCACGAGCATGAGTTATTTTGGTTCCAGAGCAATTTATATTAAGTTTGATTTAAGTCCGTGTTTAATCTTCACCTTCTGTGTTTAGGTTCATTACCTTTATTATTATGCTCTTTTTAACCCCCGACGAAAAACGAGGGGTGTTATAAGTTTAACATGTGTATCTGTGTATCTGTGGATCTGTGTGTCTGTCTGTGGCAACGTAGCGCCCAAGCTGATGAACCGAATTCAAATTTGTTTCTTTTGTTAGATAGGTATTCTGATCGAGAGTGTTCTTAGCTATGTTTCATGAAAATCGGTTCAACCGTTTGATGATCATCAGCTCTTTTGTAGGTTAAAAAAGCCACATTCACGGCCAAAACCGATTCCCTCGGCTCGAATCCATTCGAAATTTGAGATGATTGGATTTAGATTTATTATATTTTTAAATGATCGTAATAGTCTGAACTGGCGTTTTACAATATTATAAATTTGAAAAGTTTGCCTGATTCTGAAAAAAATGAATATTTTATCAATTTTATTGAGATTTGTGTATGAACTAAAGACGTTCCATAAGTCACGTTTCAAATGATGGATACGCGCATGCGTTATAGTTTGTTTGTTTTGTTAATGGTCATGGAATATTACGCAATAATAATTCTAGAGGGCGCTGCTCCGCCATTGAGAAAAACTACAGAATAACAAATATAATTTCAAATAATTTTAGCGTTATTTAAAATTCTTCCCTGGGCTGCGTCTGTCCACCTCAACCAGAGTTATATTACATCAAATTGAATCATAATTGCTAATCTTTTACTAGGAATTAAACCTCCGGCATCAATATTTAGATTCGTTGTCTATTCTAATGTCAATGATTATAATGTCATAACAAGATAATGTCTCATACTTTTACACAGATTTTATGATGGATATTGTACATTGCATTGGAATCGAATGGAATGGCATCTTAGATTATGAGGAAGCCAAAAATAATTATGTAGGTAAATGGTGCTTTCATAATCTGGCATCGAAACTAGTTGTACCAGATGAATTTGCGAGATGAGCTATGGATACTTAACTACGGGAGCTACGCAAATCGCGCTAACATAATTATTTGGAAGAACTAGGTAAATTATACATTTGATGAACAGGTCATCGCATCGGGGGTTTTTAAATTTTCAATTTAGAGTTATATTTATCAAACATCGCGTGGAACGTCATCCATTGTGAAATCCATAGAAACTTCCTGAAGTTTTTGGAATACAGACTCTGTATGTACCTACATAGGTACAAATAGTTGTTACAACATTTTCTTAAATTGTTGGTATTCCAAATCACAATTATGCATAATGATAGGCATTACATTAAGCTAATTATATAGATACCTACGATATAGATGGTAGATGGTGATAATAAAATCATCAATGAAAACAATATTTCCGCACATTTCTATTCACACAAAAACACTTCCTATATACCCTTTCACAACAGACACAGACGCACAGTGTTTTAAGAAGTCCATTTTTCGGACATCGCGTTTTTATTGCAAAAGCTGATAGATATAATCATTTAAACGCTATGAGTCGAATACCCATTTGTCTAGCATGTCTAGTTTCTGAGATATAAATTTTTGAAAATCGTCAAATTTTCATCCGGATTTTTTGAAAAAAAATTATATCTCTTAAGCAAAGCAAGATACGTAATTATGATGTTCGGTGCATTGATGGTGTATGTTATGCTGCACCTCTTAAAGCATAAACGAATCTCGTAGCTTTGATAGATTCCGATATATACGCGTTTTTTGGTTTTTAGATTTTCTTATTTTTCTCGAGTATTCCGCCGTATTGGGAAAAGTTATTTATACACAAATTATGTTCTTTACTTCCCCAAAACACCACATAAATTTCACATCCCAACTCCATGGAATCTAGAAGTTATTCCAAATTAACTATTTTTGCTAGGGTTGTCACATTATTCATCCGAATTTTATCGAGTCAATTTTCATTTAACATTCATTATTACAACATAATTAAACTTATACTACTAATGATACTTATGTATTTTTTAGGATCCGTAGTCACAAGGACAGACCAACATACCAAAACATACAACCCTTTTACTCGCAGTCCACCGCTGAAAAGGCCTCTAAAAATATAGTTATATGTACCCTTCATACTAAAGTAGAAACTATGAAACAAATGACAAACTAAGGGCGACTACAAGTTTGAAATTACTAATATACTACAATGAATATAAAATGATACGAAATTTGGAGCATAGGGTTCAGTAGACTACAGAATTTTCAGTTTAATATTGTAGACTGGGTCACCCTCTTATTGTCGCTTTTAACTCAGGCCTAGCGCGGGCGCTCCATGCGGGGACTGGTCCACTCACTTTCCTCTTACCAGCATTGTTGTTATACTCTATTCATGTATATAGCATAGAAGGTATTACAACAAAACACATTATTTATTACTCTGAACTATTGGTTATAGACATTAATGGGAGTTTTAGCCAGTAAAAACTGTTACCGCCTTCACCGCGTGGAGGTACTCCCAGCTTATGTTATTACTATTGTCATGGAGGAAGTGCTATGAACATACATAGATAACACTCATACAATTGTTAACTTTGCCCTTAAATTATATCGCTAAGTATAACTTTTGCATTTCCGTTTATATAAGTACTAGGGACCCGCCCCGGCTTCGCACGGGTGCAAAAACCCTCTAAAATTATGAGTGTTTCTCTATTATATTATGCATGTATTATAATATAAACCTTCCTCTTGAATCACTCTATTTATGAAAAAAACCGCATCGAAATCTGTTGCGTAGTTTTAAATATATAAGCATACATAGGGAAAGACAGACATCGGGAAGCGACTTTGTTTTAAACTATGTATTGATGGTTAAGCTGGTCTCTTAGAGACCTCAGACATAAGATAATCCAAACCACTGGTTGTATATATCAACAAAAATGCTATTAAGTAAGTATATTTTTTGCCAAAGAAAAAATAGATCCGGATATAAATTATAATCTTTGAGCGTGACAACCCTAACGACAAAAAATCGGGATAAAACTTAAAAAAATTGCGGATCCTAGATTCCATGGAATTGGGGTGTGAAATTTATGTGGTGCATTGGGAAAGTAAAGAGGATAATTTTAGTATAAATAACTTTTCCCAATACGGCGGAATACTCGAGAAAAATACCAAAATATAAAAACTAAAAAACGCGTATATATCGAAATCTAACAAAGCTACGAGATTCGTTTATGCATTAAAAGGTGCAGCATAACATACACCATCAATGCACCCAACATCATAATTGCGTATCTTGCCTTGTTTAAGAGATATAATTTTTTTTCGAAAAATCCGGATGAAAATTTTACGATTTTCAAAAATTTATATCTCAGAAACTAGACATACTAGACAGATGGGTATTCGACTCATAGCATTTAAATGATTAAATCTATCAGTTTTTGCAATAAAAACGCGATGTCCGAAAAATGGTCTTCATAAAACACTGTGAGACGTACTCTTATTAAAAAATCGATCTCAAGTCTGAGACCAAAATGCATTCCAGTACAAAATGACATGTCAAAGCATACTTAAGATCGCCCTCAGACTTGGGATCGATTTATTGAAACGACCCGAAGACTACTGAATAGGTACATAGTGTTGCCAGACCGTACGATCGTATGATAATTTGGCCATTGGTACGATGCACGATAGCGGACAGCGAAATTATGTGAAACGTAGATACGATAATTTTGAAAAACGCTTAAAGCAAAACAATATTTTGTCATCTGGACAAAATTGAACAACAACAAGTTCTCCTTAGCGTCCCTCAATCCTATGCATACGCATGTTTGTCATGGACGTGTGTTTGTTAGACCAGGAAACCTATGAACAGAATGGAAATCATAGTTGTTGGTTTATGTCTTGAAAAATAATAATTTTCAGTGTGCCTTACGGTGATTAAAACTTTTGGATTTAGCAACAATGCTACTGATCCGTTTTTCGCTGGCATATAATTACTTATTTGTAAATGCATACCTACTTCTCTTGGGTACTGAAACTAAGTAGCAACTCTTTCATGTTCCTCCCTTAGCTTCAAGACACAGACTTGCCCCGCGCGTTTAATTTGAAAACCACTTTTATTTGTAATGTTTTAGGTCTTTTATCTTTATCATACGACTTACTTATAAGTCGTCTCTTTTGCGATGCAACAGACTTCACCCCTCTTCTCTTTTATTCTTAAATTTCATACGTAATATACTCTGGAAGACCTTTGATTTTGTCAAGCAAAGGTACCTAACCATTGCTTTGGAAATACTATGAGGAGCAAGTATCGTTTCGCTTTTGAATCGCATTATAAATTTCCGTCGTATGGGCCAAGATTATTTAGGTCCGAATATACAGAAATAGATGTACTTTGTCCAATACCAAGATAATCGTGTTTGGCAATAGATGTAGGATAGCCATTGTTACGGTGAGAATGCCCAATGTGTCAGTAATGTCAGCATATGTATGGCCATTCCGTCGTTGATATGCGCTTGGGCAAGTATGTTAATATCTGAACGATTCATGGATGCCATAACTACATATCATTCAGAATATTACTTATGTTTTTTACAATAATAATTATCATTTGTAAATTGAATTAGTCAATTACACTATACTAGACTGTAATTCAAAGAAATATGAAGTTTGTTTGTTAATTTTATACCTATTTTTGTTGTGACACATTTTATAGCTAAGGCGAATCACTGTGTGATGCTCAAACGTTTTCTGTATATCCGTGATCTATCATGATATTCTAAACTAGTTAAAACTTTAGCAATAATATATTGACAATGAGAAGGCGATGGAGAATCAGTATATTGCTATAGGACGACGGCGTTTGCTTGTTGCTTTTACAAATCAAGTAAGCTTCCTTATTTCGCATCTGTCGCGTTGTCGATTCGGGGTCTATCTATCTAACTAGAATCTGGAATGGATGCCTGGAGTGACTGTTTGGATTTATCTAAGCACATTTCAAACATTATAAATGAAGTACACTTCTGTCGTAAATTATGTACCCATTTTAAAATGATAATTTTGGATGTTGTTACTCAGTAGCAACGTGTAAACAAATATGTGTCGTGTCAACTATTAGTAACAAAGAATTTGTAAATAAGACATTATTACAAAGTCTTTGATTAGTAAGCACTAGTAAGCATACATTATAACTCTTAAATCTAGAGTTGGTAATAATTATATCATAATTAGAATCTGAGCAACTTTATTCAAGTATGGTAGGTACATAAAGTTTATTTTTAATATAAGGTGATACCTACCAAAGAATTTGTAATAATAAGACATTATTACAAATTCTTTGGGTATTACAATAAAATTCAAATAAATCTGAGACACTTTAACGTGTGTTTCTAACATGTCAGCAACCTTATTTCTTCTGCCCAGCACTTCAGTCAACATTTTTGTCTTATCTAAGATAACTGAAAGCCACATAAGGGCTGTATAGAAAATATTGACTGTAGGCCTCATTAGCATTCTCCGAGAGATACTAACCTGATAATGAGCTTTCTTGTGTTCATAACTCTTACAACCGGCCATAGCCGAAATAACCGGATTCGATGCAATATTTACAGCCACTGACGATGCAGGCTCGTTCACCATAACCTTTCTTCTTCTTTCTTTGCTATCTCAAAATTAGTTCCTAAGCTTTAGAGCTTAGGACCTCATTTTGAGCATCTCTATGTCAGCAGAGATTTTGCATTTTCGGCATTTGCTTTCAAGTCGTTATGTAAAATTTGTGCAAATACATGTTTCATTTAAAGACTTAAGGAACTACATTGTGTGTGACTGACATTGTTGTGATCTCAAACGCCTCGTAAAAGCCACCGCCTACAACCGTCTCTATTATATCAGATCGCCTTGTTTATGTGTGTTTGTCAATTGGCCCACGGAATAACAATCAATTAGACTCCGTACGAAAGTTTTCGAAACGCATAGGTAGTTCCGCATAAAGTGTATAAAATTTACGACCGACCAATCACAATCCTTATTATGTTAGATATTGACCAATCACAATGCGATGCCTCCGATTCCAACCAAACAACTCGCTCCAGCAACTTTTTTCTTCCGAATTATTTTGAGGTTTGCATACAAATGGTCCGAGCACCCTTTTGTTTTAACTATTAAAAGAACGTGGAGCATCTTACGCGTAATTTTCACGATACGTCCATCAACGTACACCTACGCTCGACCGGTATGCCAGTGGAGACCTTTATAATGCTGCATACCTTTCTTCGTTGAGGTTAAGCAGAGCGTGAACCAAGGTTGGCGAGCATAGGCCTTTGTTTTATTATAAACCGGTCTTGTTTGTTTATATCAACATAATATCTTAGCTGCAGTATCATTACAATTTAAATTACTGTTCTCAAAATATTTACGTATTACGTACCTATATTGTTTCTTACAATAGATTTATTTGTATTTATTTGTAGGTAGGTTTATCTTCACAATGATTTTATAAGATTTGCATGAGGTTGGTTGTGGACAAGGTGATCAATGCCCAATCGAAAAAGTAAGGTGTTTACTAGGAAGAGGAGCATCATTTGTTATGCTAATTAAAATACAAAAACCACTTAAAATAGGTAGGCAAAACGTCCGTAATAGCAGATTAGTGAGCGGGTATGTACTACGGTTTTTATATGGTTCTTTTGAGCGTTAAATTAACACGATTTTATGTTATCTAACCTCGGTAGTACGTCAGCCGAGGTCCGATATTTACTATTGCTGTCCTTCTCGCGTCCGCAGTTAAACAACGGGTGAGGAGAAACATGCGTTATCTACAACATCACAGAATTGTACATACCTATGGTTATTTTTAAGTCATCTACCTTCCTTTTACTGCATGGCTAGTGATATGCCAAGCACTAAAATTGTTAAGTATTATTGATTGATTAATTAGTACATACCTACCTAGCTATTTTAATATGTATATAGGTATAATGCAACGTTGCATTATAGCCGCGAGGTAGCGCGCTATCCATATGTGATATGCTTTATGTTAATTTGCTGACATTTAGAACTTCTGGAAAAGACACCGCATGTAAAACTATTGGTACATAATTTAAATTTGACCCTCACCTGTCCCATCAACTAAATTCTTCCTTCGCAGTAGTGATCAGACGACGTGTGTCTTATAAAATGCACCAAATCGTGGCGCATAGCAGTGCGCCCGTGGATAGCGGTGAACGATTCAATACACATTCGCAACAAGTCCCACAATCCGTATAATGTCAACTGTTTAACCAAAACTCTCCCCCAACATCGCACTGGGAATATCACACAGTAACTATACAGTTTAGTATTTTCAGTCTCTGCGTTCTAAATACGATCCGTTTGCGCGACCTCGTCCCGTCTCTATTTGACACCCGACCTTATTTTACTCATTTTAACTCGCGGCGGAGACCGCGCACAGGTAGGTAAATATTGTTCGGTTTCTCAATTGCAAAAGGTACGCAGAATGGAGGTGTTTACGTATTCGATCGGCGTGTGACAACGTGGGGTGTTCGGTTGACTGTGCGTTGGGCTGGGAGTTGGGCCGCGGCGGCGGAGCGTGGCGAAAGCGACGCGAGATATTGTGGAAGGGAGCCGTTCAGTGGAACGACAAGAGGACTGGCTTCGGGTGACATCGATTCTTGTTCGGCTACGTTCGGGCACGAAGATGGCGCGGAATGAGAATGTTTTGGCATGCCACATGGCTTCACACTCCTTGGATGTCCACAAAGGGAATATTATCAGAGACCTATCAGGAAAACAACCGATAAATTATTGAAGACACTGGGTCAACCTTATTCACGTTTTATAGACTAGCTGTAATATCAAGAGCTTGTACGAACCTACCCATCGGATAAAAAATGCATTAGAAACGAGTGCCAAAGTGTGTAGGTATATTACTTTACTCTTTGGTGCCCTCAGTCACAGCATTAATGTCAAACAATTTAAACTTTCCAGAAAGGATTCACTATAAATAATTGTGAGATTACGTGGATATATTTCTGCTTTGGCTTGCGTGCGTTTCATCGCCGAAGCCAATAGACTTTTCCACACATGGAATGGTAGCAGTATATTATTATCAATAATTACAAAGCATCGAAGGGTGATTGTGTAATACAGACATACAATCATTGTAATTCGTCGGATATACGGAGGCATGTTGGCTACAGCATATTAAAATGTGTCACTAAGATAAATTTCGTCCAAAACGGAACTAAAATATCGTTTAATTCTAACCACTTTATAGGTATAACGTAGGTAGGCCTTTTTTAACGATGGAAAAATCCTTTATGTATACCCTTCCGCCTCGGGGGAGGCAGAAGGCGTATGTGAGAGTCCCTGCGCCCCTGGGGCGCAGTATACCCACTAAAAACCATCGTCTTTCGACCCTGTCGCAATGCCGGGGACCAGGGTGCGCGAGAACGCCGTGCTTCCGCGAAGAACGTAGGTAGGCCTACCGTATGAATGAATAAGAATATTGTTCCTAAGTGAGTTTAGACCTAATCGACTTATTTACTAGCTGAGCCCGCGACATCGTCCGCGTAGAATTTAACTTAACAGCTCGCGCTCCCACGTTCTGAGCCCGCGCGAGAGCAGCCATTTGTTTTTTTTTTATTTTCTAAAATAAATGTAGCCTAAGTTACGCCTTATAACATCAGCTATCTGCCAGTGAAAGTCCCGTCAAAATCGGTCCAGCCGTTTCGGAGATTACCCGGAACAAACATACAGACAGACAGACAGACAAAATTTTTTCATATGCACTTAGTGAAAAGGTGTTATTTTGATATTACAAACAGACACTCCAATTGTAATTTATTTGTATAGATAAATATTGCCAGCCGAACAAACAAACTAAGCAACGCTTGTACTATGGGTACCGTGCAATAGACCAGGGTCTATCCCAGTGACACCTAGACCAGGGCAAATCACGAAATGGCCATTTTGTACTATTTACCCTGACTGCGCCAAGCGGTCGTCAGTTATAATTGTTTAAGCTTTCACAGACAATTTACTTTGTCTCAATGACGCTGATTACTTGATTATTACATAACTAGCTGTGCCCACGGCCTTCGTCCGCGTAGTATTTAACGTAACAAAAATTTCGGGATTATCGGGATAAAAAGTATCCTATATGTTAATCCCGGTTATAAACTATCTGTATTCCAAATCCATTCAGTAGTTTTTGCGTGAAGGAGTAACAAACATACATACATCCACACTTACAAACTTTCACATTTATAATATTAGTAGGATTAATCTAATATATTTAAAATATTATAATATTGAGGTACTTACGTTTTTCCTTAATTTTCATTGTCATGTTCTTTCAGTTTAATTTGTATTAATTAGCTCAGAATTTGTATTCTTATTTTTATGAAATTAATCCGAACCCAGTTGAGTGCACTCACATAATGTGTAGCCATCGGGAGAATAACACAATTAAAGAACCTTTACCTGTGTATCGACTTACTTATATAAAGGGAAGGAAGGAACAATAGAACAGAAGGAGGTTGGTAATGCCACCATTGGGCAGTTATTTGTTGTGACTGAACCATACATCAAACCACACTATTAGGTAAAAATACTGCGGTAATCACTCCACACAATGGAGGAATCGTTCGCCGGGAAATTCATGATTAGTCACACGACGACGACGTGTTCATAACTCGTCATGTGGATTCATTCTTGATAGTTTAAATTCAAGTTACTTGGTGTTATTATATTTTATATTTACATTACAATAACGACATTATGGCAACGGCCGCCTCGTGTTTGATATAATTTAATCACATTTTTATAATATACCTAAGTATGTAAGGAAAAGCGCGGAGTGTGGACAAAATATCAAACACAGCATTCTTGCGGTTATATCATTAACGCACCTTCTAGTGATTACCTCCCTATCACCTTACAAGCAAATAAATGTATACTGAAGCTTTTTATTTAGTCCCCTTAAACTAGTTTTGATGACGGTTTGGTTATTTTTGTCTTATGTATGTATTTTTACGTGTATGCAAAATCAGCCAATGTTTTTCATTGTTCTTGGGTTAAAAATACAAATGATAGGTACCTATACCTAATACTTTTAGCTAAAGCAATTCAAAAATAATAATATATACCCAAAAGTAAATAGCTTCTTGCGGGCTCTTCTCAGTGAGTTCGTATCCAGATCCAATTGTAAACTTAAGGGAAAATTAATATAAAAAGGTAATTTGTAAAGCCTTACACAAAATTGACTTATTGTTTTTTACTACTTCTGTCGCATTCCCCCCCCCCCCCCCCCGTATCCGTAGCTGTTTCCACCGACTTTATGCTGACGTGTAGGTATGCGCAGCAGACATTCCCTTGTTCTTTGTCCACAGATGTACAGATTAATTGATGTATAGACTTATTTATTTAAGTATTTGAATGGTTAGCGCCTTACCATTTGGCTTGCATCAACGCAAGCACAGATATATTATGCATCAGTTGAATAAACAAACCCTACGTCCTTGCAACTGCCAGCTATTTGTATAAAGGTCAGCTACCTTTAGGTACACGATACCAATTAATTTAGTAAATATACCTAACGTTAAGATTTAACATGTTGCTTTGTTTCTATTTAACAGCGGTTTAACATTAAATTTTAGACGGTTTGTTGAATTCAATTTAGTAAGGTTAACCTAAGTAGAAATCAAAGAAATTGTAAGTAATAATTTGTTACAAAGTGGAAATGACTTAACGATGACCACAATTTTTTACAAGTTTAAGAATTACGTCAATGCTAACTGGCTAGGGCCAGCTATCTAGGCTTTGTGAAGGAGATAATGGTAAAACCTAATTCTAATAAGTCTAATTGATCTAACCATTCATTTCAATATTCTAAGAATGTATAGTTTCCTTTGAAATAAATAAAATAACGATCCTACTTAATATTATAAATGTGAAAGTTTGTGAGTGTGGATGTATGTATGTATGTTTGTTACTCCTTCACGCAAAAACTACTGAACGGATTTGGATGAAATTTGGAACACAGATAGTTTATAACCGGGATTAACATATAGGATACTTTTTATCCCGATAATCCCGAAATTTTTGTTACGTTAAATACTACGCGGACGAAGTCGGCGGGCACAGATAGTTTGTTTATATTTCCACTCACTTATAATTAAATAGGTTATACACACTTATAATGTAAGTACTTAATTACATGAGTGTTTGCTCGGGTATCTACTTGCATAGTCTACAATACGGCCGACAGAAAAACAACTCATAAAAGAATAAGTTTATATTAGCTGTAAGACTGGCTGGACAAGCTAGATAATGGAAGTACCTATGGGTTAGAGTTAGGGATCTCGACACCGAATTATCAAGTTCCTTACTTATAATTTAGATACGCCGTGGGTTTTCTACGAGTCAAGGTTGGTGCTACACTTAATTAGATTACCAAAATAAAAAAAATATCCTTTCACCCAAACTAGCGAGTTGTCAACAAAGTTAGACAAAGCAATCTGAGTACCACTACCGGTCGTAGTAGCATTACTTACCTACCTACTTTTTGCATTTACGTGTTCGTTCTCATTCAAACAAACATGCTAAGTAAGATCATTTTAAGTAATTTAGAACTCGGGTTCGATTGTGTTTTTATGGAGGCACGTGCGTTTTTTTTTTAATGTGCCAAGTGTTCTGTGACTAACAGTGGTTCATAAAGTTTGTGGTCTGGTTTTATGATTTGGGATTATACCTACCTAATTACCTAAAAAACCTACCGATCTCGCCGGTAAATCTTCGTGGTGTATTTAGATACTACGAATAACAATAGGTAACAAATAAGCATTTTCGCAGACAATGAAGTTCGGCTTCTATTTGTTTTTGCTTGGTAAGTTATGTCGTAGATTTTAGATATAGGAAGGTACCTACTATGTAGGAATTGTAGAATTATATTTAACTGTTGTGCTGCCGTGCGTGTGCTCCTTATCTTTGTTCTGTGATGTCCGATTTTGACCCTAATAGAATTGACCTATATGTGTGTGGTGACCATTTAACGAATAATTATTACAAGCCTTAGTAAAACCACGTAAAACGCACTGGCTAAGATGTGCAACTAAACGTTTCATAGATATAAGAAAAATAGAAAAAAACTAACGTAAACCGTAACAAAACGTGGCACGATTATGAGACTGACATTTCAATTTGACAATGACAACATTGACATTATTATCCTGCAAATTTTAAGAGAATATGCTTTGCAGCGTTTGCGATCGATCTAATTAGCACTTTATATTGCAATTATTATTTGCTGCATGCAAAGTAAATGAATCGAAATAATGTAAACTTATTGCAATAAATTCATGACTGAAAATTAGTACAAAATTTGTAATTTTACATTGTGATAAATATAACGAATTGTCTCATGTAATTTAAAAGGGCTTTAGGGCAAAATATGCTAATTCTATTGCTAGGATGACGTGATTCTTTCGTAATTTATCTTCAAATATAAAGTTGTTCAAGGTAGAGTTAATCCTTTGTTTCCTCGTAATATCGTGCTACTAGCATTTAATAAACAATAGGTATTGACCTTATAGTGTTTGTTTTAATTGATCAATTTTTATTTGAACTTCCAGCCATAATAATGAGTGAGAATTCTAAAGCACAGAAGCTTCGTTTGGAGTCCTGGATGAATGACTTGCCACCCCAGTTGAAAGATGTGCCCCTTATTTATCTTGCTATTCCAGGTAATTACCATATTTAATTATATACTTATTTTTATTTGATAAAATAACTTTTACATTTGCTGTACCCTGCATCTGTATGCGCAGAGTAAAGTCCTTTGTTGTCCTGCACATAAAGGCAAAGAGAAACAGTCATGCTAAACAAATCAATGCTTCAAAATATTTTTATTCACATAATCAGAATCTAGTTACTCAGTGGCTACTCTGTTAAATGGAATAATTACAACACAATGTGAGCAGGCAACACCATTGTCACTAAAAAAGTACTCAACAAGTCTATAGCTCTCTCAGTGTAAGCAATGTGGTGAATCACCACCATGTCTGTTTGTTTCAAAGACTTAGGAAGACAAAGTTCATTTTGGCAATGAAACAACATATTAAATTGTGAAAATTTACTCTAAAATTTCAATTCAATATTTATTTTCAGGTAGTCATGACTCCATGACATATGGCATAACAAGATCCAGTGGTATAGCCCCTGATGCGGAGCCAGTTCTGAAACGACTGTACCCTGCCTTCCGAGGTACGATTTTACGATGGACGATAACGCAGTCTACTGATACCCTTCAACAACTGCTCTTGGGCATTAGGTACTAGGAAGAACCAACACTTTTTTATGCATGATACATTATGGCTGCTGTTACTATGCACAGGGTGTTCTGGGTAATATGTTATTAATCAAATGCTCAATTAATCAAATTAACTAATTGCCACGGAAAATTCGCGCGAATTATCCACACTCAATATACAATTTATAAGAATGTACTTAGCTGTAATATGGCACTTTCTCTGTACCTCTGTAATCAATTTTGCATGACTAAGTCACATACACCGAGTTTTTCTTCTGCTATACTAGGTGAAACAAAAAGGGTAGGTATACAATTTTTTTGCAACTTTACTTTGTAAATCTAAAACTATCGGCTTTGTGGGACAGTTGAAATACTTAAGGTTTTGTAGACTTATGAAATCTGTCAACAGCTACAGTATTCCTATAACACCTTTTATTTTTCAAGTTTCCTCCAAAGCTGATAGTTTTAGAATTACAAAGTTAAGTTTTGAAAAAGTATACTCTTTCTGTTTCAACCTGTATACTTATAAATGTACTTATTAATTTTATTTAAATGTCTTGGGTGATAGGAGGATGATGATGATGCTGATGATAATAATATCAGCTTAATTTATGAAAAAATCTTTCAGGTATTTGGACCTGAGGTTAGCAACAAAAGTGGGTGAAGATAACTTTTACTTCACACACGGCTTGTATGCTGACGAGATATCTAAGGCACTGCTGCAAGTCAAGGAGTTTGTTGATACACATCCCGGGGAGGTATGATATATTATGTTGTAAAGCTTTGATAGCATCTGCTTCATACTGACTTTATCATTGCACTTTGAATACTTGTTAAGATCATAATTGAAATCTCATTGAATTTTGTTCTTTAATGGGTGTCTTACCATTTAATGGATGCTCCAATCTTAAGGTCATAGGTCAACAGCCATATTATACCCACAGACCAATATCTATTTAAAACAAATGATGATTGAAAATATTTAATATTTTAATAAAATATTTAGGCCGTGTTTTTTTTCAAATCTTTCAGGTGGTGATCCTAGATTGCCAGCACTTCTATGGTTTTACGCCACAGGACCACCAGCGGCTAATGCGGTACCTTATCAACCTGTACGGCCCACGGCTAGTGCCGCGACAGAGCGAACCACAGTCCATCACTATAAACTCGCTCAGTAGGTTGAAAACGCAGGTAAGTCGACTTAACACACAATTGTCCAATATTAACATGCTTGAAAGCTACACAAAAAAAAAATCAAATTTTAAATACCCTCTATTTAACCATAAAAATTCGGTATGCCACAAGGCAGCCTCTTCGGACCGCGGCTATTAATATTCACACTGTTCAATACTTATTAATTACTAAACAATGTAATCTCCAGGTGATAATAGTATACCGCAACGAGTCCGTGTATTCTACGGGCGACTTCTGGCAACCCCAGATGTTGCCATCGCCGTGGCCGCAGCGGGACAGCGTGCCGGGGCTGCTCGCCTTCCTGCAGCACGTGCGCCGGCACCCGGGGGCGGGCTTCGTGCACCAAGCTGTACTCACGCCGACGCCTTTATTCATTGTGCTCAGGTATTTGTTTTTCTACCTGGTTTCCACCTGTTGGTAAATGGTAACCGTCGCCTAGGATATCTGCAGCTTAAGGGAACCAGACGCCTTTTAAGAACCTGTAAACATACTTTTTGAAGGATGTTAGTTAACAATGATAGATGCTTGGAACTACATACAAGGGTTGGAATGATTTGGGTATATGATGAGAGGGGGTGAAAAGCAGGAGACTAAAGGAGTATTGAATATAAATGTGGATGGAGACAAAGCGTGAGGATGTCCCAAAAAGTGATGGATGGATTGTTTTAATATTAATATAAAGGAGGTTGGAGTGGACATGAGTATAAGCAAAAACAGCATTGAATAGAAGAAAAAGACACCGCACCCCATCCCATATAATGGGGAAAATTAAGGTAGGTGATGATAATAGAAGCTCTGAAGCTGATTCTGTCAATACCAAAAACCCTTTTTATTTTTTCCTTCGCTTACTTCATCTATGGTCAATACGCAAAGCACCACTGTTACGCGTGATATACGTTATTTGAATGGCATGTATTTGCATCGATTTCAGATTCATATCAAACCTCCGCGAGAAATGTGCAATACCTGTCAAAAACGAAGTGCTCCCCAAACTGGCCGAGTTCACCCCGGGACCCCCCCGCCCTGGGGACATGACCTCCCCCTCGCCCGTCAACGTCGTCATCGCGGACTTCATAGAGATGGACGACGCCGTCTTCCCCAAAACTATTATAGGACTAAACATGAAACTGTTGAGACACACAAAACAAGCATACAACAGTAATGGATAAGAGTACCTAACAGAATCATTGAGTCTATTGTACCTGTTTTTTTTTTTATGTTGCATAGATTTTCTACAACATGCTATGTATGTAAGTATATATTTTTTAAACTTGTTACTGTCTAATCATGCAAGTAGTGCAAACATTCCCACTATTTCTTTGTTTTTGTACTAAATTATACTTTTTAGCGTGTAGCACAAATCTTATATAATACATACCTTTAGGCAGGAGTCCCATGTTTCATGTGCATAGAATATTAAAGTCATATATGGTCTAAGGGTCTATTCAGATTACTTGCTTAGTTACATTTTGGATGCTGTTGCCCACCTACTGCAATCGGACTGCGTGCCGATTGCTAGCGAGTTTCTATGAGCGAGTTCATTCCTTTTTAACCACCAGTGCTTACTATAGTATATTGTGTAGGACATGTATTTTATGTTATGATATTGTCAGCAATCACGTATCACTTTAGGGATTTAGAATATGGCAAGGTTATCAGACTAGGAAATTACAGATGTTTCATAAAATAGACTAATTGCAGAATTGGTCAGCCTCTTTTAATAAGGTACAGCTTGCACAAGCTGTATATGCCTAAGCTATACGTGGTTAGATAATATCCTTGCTCAACTAAAGCCTCGGCTACACAAAGCATTAATTTGCATTTGCTTGAGTAAGGAGGTAAGAAATAATAGTACCGGTAAAAGATTATACAGATTATACACATTTCGGTTCTTCTGAGTTCTGATACTATCACTGTGAAAAACTGTCAAACCTGTTAAACCCTTATGTACAGATAGCATAATATCGATAATTTCAAGTGTAGATTAATAAATAATACATTTTATGTACCTAGTCAAGCACACCAGCCACTCAATAATTATATTCTATTATATTAAGGTTAGGCCTCAATTTTATTTTTGTACACAACACATATTTCTATATGCAAATTATGTACCCTAAGTAGGTATACATATTTTTTTACAATTTTTATTTTCATTACTCTGTGATAAAACCTACCTGATATTTTAAGTACATTTTATGATAGGTAATATTAATGGTATATGGATAGATTTAAAACAAGAGTTGTATGTATAGGACTTCAAACATTCTAAGTGCCTTGAATAAAGTTCAATTTATTTCATAATTTATACTATTGTTTAAATTTCACGTCCCACAAAAACAGTAAACTAGACAGTTTTACCAAATACTTTGTTACAGAATTCATCCAATTTGATTTTTTCGCAGAAATCTTTGAACGACCATTTCTTCTTATGTAATAATTGCATGCTATCGTAGTTATCCAACGCCGAGAACAATTTATCCGAGAGTTCGTCAGATATTTCTATAATTCTACATATTTTGTCCAATCGTGCCAAATCTTCTAATGAATTCGTCAAATCCGTGATATGTATAACTTGAGATTTCCTTTCTTTAATTTCAAACGAGTCGTTCGAGTCTGTGGCACTGGTACTGTCCAACTTATCGTAAATATCTTGCTTATGTTGCTTAGAGCCAGCATTGCTTAACGTAGTGGTAGTATTTCCGGGACTCTCAAATCCCGACGTGTCTTCAGGTATGAAGATCACAGGCTCTGGAGCTAATTTGGTCAAGCCCAACAAAATTTTCTTTTTCAAATCCATATCCTTATAACGATCGTCTCTCTCTAGTCCTAATCGTTCACTACCCATAGACCTGAATAGTTCTGAATTTGTGTCGTATTTTTGACTGTTTACCAGAATAATATTACGCTTTTTTAATTCTTCATCAATAATACGTATGTTATAATTTTCACACTCCAAATATTTGGATAAGTCTTTCAAATTGTATCTTTCTGGCGTTTCATCGGCGATATCTTTGTCAGTATGTGCTTTCTTTAAATCTGCAGTTTGAGTGTCGCAAGTTTTATTTTTGGCCTTCTCGTTTTCATTCGTTTCTGTTATGTTTATTAGCATCTCGTCTGGTACGTGTTCTTTGGTTTGCATATCATTCTTAATATCGGGTATTGAAATACTTTCATAATCATTGCCTAAATCATAATGCTCTTGCATGTTTTTTGACAATCCATCTATAAGCGTAGTAATAGTTTTGGCAACTTGTTCCTTAAAATCGAAGCTTGAATTTGATTTCACCGTGATGTCCTCAGGAGCTTCGTAAGACGTTACTGCTGTTTTATCGCTCTTTTTTCTGGTAAACGTATTAAGACTTGAGTTGGTGAACGACATATCTTTACTTTTCTTTATGTCATGTACCTCCGCGTTCATCATCACATATTGAGACAAAAAATCTTCCCTTTCAAAGGGACGGTTTAAAGGTGTAATATCCGATTTGCTACTTTTTCTAATTGTAATGTTAGTTATGCCAAAATTAGGATTGCAATCACCGCAAACATCAAGTATATTATTTCTTATTTGTGTATTATTTTTTTCGACATGGTCACTTTTAGATTGGTCAACAGAACTTGCATCTAATTCTATATTACCAGAAAGTACATCTTCTTTCGACGTTGTAGCCAATGAACTAAATTTGAATTTGTTACTACCAGACTTTCTGAGCAAATCCTCTGTTATACTCACCATTTTAGAAAATTCTTTCTTGACATTCTTCAAACGTTCTTGTGCTTTTACGCAGTCATCATTTTGAGGCTTAGCGGCATTGAACGTATGAAAGAATGAACCTCTATTTGGCCTGGCAGCTGTGCCTTTCGCTTCAGTACTATCATTCCAGATTTTGAATAATTCATTTCTTTTGTTGTCTTCCCGATTGGAAGTCGAAAATGTGTGAGAAGTGTGCGATGATATTGGTTTTCTTAAAATAATCTGGTGAGATGCCGGCTTCGTCTTGAACCCTGTGTCCTGAGAGGTGCTACACAGTATTTTGGTGCTAATTCCAGAGTTACAGCTGCAATTTAAGGAAATCTCTTTCCTGTCACGTTCTTGTCTCTTTGTAGGTCTCGGTCTTACAAACGTTATACTAGATAACAGTTCAACTTGCTGATGGAATTGATTTTCGGAAAAAAATATTGAATCTACGATTCTGCAAGCGTATGAATACTCATTCTCATACCAACAGACGATCTTGAAGAAGTCTGGCTTTAACTGCAAGCTAGAGTCTGCATCCAATATGCAGGAATGGTCGTCACCAAGAAAGTCTGATGATACAGCTTGTTCATTAGATATTTTTATGATATTTTGCATGTCTGAGTTGCTCGCTTTCTCTACATTTTTTATAATATCTTGTAAGGTCGTATTTGTATCTAGCCTGCAAAACAAACTCATTGTAAAACTAAATACATTTCTTTAGTAGATGTTGCATCATGAAAATGTAGGTAAGCTATTCATTTTGCCACTGTTTTATTTTGTTTCTTCATCAACTTATGGAGGAAGTTCTTAAATGTTCTGGGTAAAATAACTACTAACCTTAGAGTAATATCCAGCACAGATACGTTCACGATAGGGACCCTAAATGCTAGGCCAGTCATCTTATCCTTCACTCTCGGTATGATTTTACCTAGAGCCTTACAAGCTCCCGTAGTCGCTGGTATTATGTTCTGATGAATGCTCCTGTGATCGCGCCAATGCTGGCAAAGTAATGGTACATTAACTTTTAATTATTAATCTATACAAATAAATAAAATTGGAGTGTCTGTTTGTAATATCAAAATAACACCTTTTCACTAAATGCATATGAAAGTACATACGACACCTATAACAGAAAGACGATTTAAATTTTTTTTGTCTGTCTGTGTGTTTGTTCCGGGTAATCTCCGAAACGGCTGGACCGATTTTGACGGGACTTTCACTGGCAGATAGCTGATGTTATAAGCAGTAACTTATGCTACTTTTATTCTTGAAAAACAAAATTTTAAAAAATGTGTCCTGTCGCGCGGGCTTTTTTGTTAACTTAAATTCCACGCGGGCGAAGTCGCGGGCTCAGCTAGTAATACAATAAAATTAGATACTAGCTTATGTGAGGGATATTTAAAGGAGATTATATATTAGATTACTTACCTACCTACTTCAAATTTTGGTATTTAGATGAAGTATATTATATTTTTATTTTACGTACCTTACCTCTAGTCATTTGTTTAATAGTACGCAGATATAGAAGAAAGAAGCAAATCACCACGAAGACGTAGTAAAAGTGTGGGATGAGGTAAGAGCTAGTCTGTGTTTCCATTTTCTTTTTGACTTTTATGTCTGTTGAAATTTGTTTCACATTGTTTGTAAATCGGTAACTTGTATATCAGATTGATTTAATGGGACGGTTTTATTCATTACCAGGGTTGTTCTTACATTTTTAAGCCGGAATACTTTTGGATTTTGTGTTTGACGTTGAAATAATTGTCGTGGCCAACACGATTATATGTGAAATCCTGCATAGAACAGCCCTCAACACGCCAGTTTATAATTTAATTAGTGAGCTTATACTTCAAAATGAGCGCCCGATAGCCAAGCAACACCTTATTGAGGCGCTCGGCAGGTGATATCTTTGACCGTTCGCTATTGACGTTTGGATACAAAAAACAGGTGTTTTACTTTTACCTTTCCCCGTAAGCATAATCCATCCAATGGCTTTAGAGAAGGGGTCATGGCGTGGATACTTGTTATAAAGCCTTCAGAAACTCCATAATTGTCCTCCAGCACCTTGATTATTGGTGCCAAGCAATAGAGGGTGCTGGATGCGCAAGATAGAACCTTTTGCCCTGAAATGTTATACTTGGGGTAACATTGCTAGGAGGCTTGATACACGATGGGAATAGATCTAGCAACAAAGTGCCAATACTTGGCATACCCTTCTACCCCCATCAGTAGATAGATCCCTACAATTTCAGAGGTCCCACTTTAATTGGGCAAAGTAACAATAAATAAATCAAACGAATCGATTTAGAACGAGTGTCTTAATAACATTAGGTACCTAGCATTATACCAACTTCGTACACGATGGAAATTCATGAATTATTTTACATATTGCAACGGACTTACTCGCATTTAGTACATTATCATTCACGCCGAGTATAATCATAGGTACGTCCACACTGGGTGCTGTTACTATCACACGCTTCACGGTGTCGCTTGCCAGATGGCCCTGGAAACGTTCTGGGTTCATTTAACAATACCTACCTGTTGCCACACTAACTCGTTGGAACGTAGCTCCTTCTTTGAATTGAGAAGTGCTATTGATAGCAAATCTGCAGTTTTTACAGCTACACAGCTACAGTGGAGTGCAACTCGCTCGAAGGAGCAAGATACCTACTAAAGCCAGACGCGTAGGACATTGGAGGGGTTCTCCTCGATCCAAAATACTCTATACTCTACCTCTGAGTACAGGATACAGGTTTGTACATAATAACCAAAAGTATGGAAGAGGTTGCTTACGGATGCTTTCTCAAGACATGTAAACATTCCAGAAGCTTCGACGACATACTGTACGCCCACAGTTTGCCACGGCACAGTCGCGGGTAGTTTCTCGTGAAATATTTTGATCAATCGACCTACAAAGTGGTAAGATGAAAGCATAATAACTATGGACTCAATTAATATAGGTACTTACTAAAATACCACACTTATTTCAGTTAGTAAGTAGGTAAGTATTTATTTAAAGGTGCCAATCTACCAATAGTTTATTCCACTAATTGGCAAACAAAGTAATGAAGACCTCTACTAGTCCATGACGAAACACCTCTCATTAAAAGATATATATTTTTGCATCATGTTACCATCGACTTTGATTCCATCTTCCGTTTGTATGACGTTCCATTTTAATCTTCCATGGGTGGAGTCAAATTTCATCAAGTAACAAACGTACTCGGCGTCGATTGCTGGATCATTGATAGCTGATACCTGGATATACCTATGCATTAGGTACATTTGCAATAGACATACAACTTTTGTAACGATGTAAGTCGGCATGCACTTAGGCAAGTGATAAAATATTAAGAACCTACTTTGGTAAAAATTTGTACACAAGTAAACAAAATTCAGAAATTTAATATCAGTAAAAGTGGAAAATAATAGCACAAACTACAGTGCGTAGGATAATGGGTACCACCTGTATTTCAGGGTTCTGAAGACACGTCCTGAATACCACTCTGCCGATGCGGCCAAAACCATTTATTCCAACTTTTACAGCCATCCGCGATGTGGTCGACTGTATAATTTACAAGATTTTATTGTTTTAATCATTTGTATGAGAATTTGAAAAGTGACATTTTGAATTACCCGCCAAAGAGAATATAAGTATTCACGTTTAGCACCGAAATAAGCACAAATAGTATATTTACGTGCTTACATTTACCTATACCCACGGCTGAGCTAGGTGAGCATTCACATACAGTTTAATGTTGTCTATGGTGCTTGGTGTCGCATTTTTTATTCAAGCACCGGGGACTCGCTTATTAACTAATTAAGTTTAAAATACAATTATTTACTTTCATTGTGTATTTTACACCCCAATTCAATTATGGATTTCCATATTTTAATTATTATGATTATAGAAACGCGTTACACAAAACCGTACTTTTTGCCGATAAATCCAAATATGTCATCTCTAGTGATCATAGACTCGCATTTGATGAGTGTTTTTTTTCAGATTAGTATGGTTCAGAATAGGCATAACTTCTTTTTGTACCTATTTAAAATAAAATCGCAGGTTTTCTGCAACAAAAACCAGATATATTTACTAGTTATAGAAAATTAATTAAGTAAATCCGACATTACCTACTGAAATGTTTTAAATTTGCATTTCATACATATAATAGGTAGGTACCTACTTAAAAAAGCTTTGGCACTTCTTTAGAATTTCTACTCTATGATTCATTGATCATCCAAAAAGTCTTGGCAGCCTCGCCTTCCGCATTTGTCCTTCAGCTGACATTTCTAGACTCCATCTTGTGTGGAGTGCACGTTGAGTGAAATTTAACTTTTTCCACACATTAATTAATTCCGGTAAGTGTCCATTGTGAATTATTTACATGTAAATGAATTCAATTACCTTGTTGTTCTATTGAATATACTGTTTTCATACACCTAAGTACTTGCTAGTGCATTATCTGTCGGTGTCCATTTCATCTTTAACACGTAGTGATATGATTATCTTTTTAATTCGACGTTTTACATATTTTAACGTATGCTAGAATAAATAAATGATTAATCGGTGGTAACATCTGTTATAATATTAACCTATAACTGCATTTTTGCCAACATTTTCCGGCATATTAACGCGACCTCTAGATGACCTCCATGAGCCGGTCACATAAAAAATGCGCTGGTTTTCTCCTTACAAATTGCAAAAATAAGCTTATATAGACCACTATTTAAGACTTAATTGTATAGTTACCTCACAAGTTTGCTATTTCTGATATTTATAATTAGGTAAATGACCTACGTGCCAACTGTCATGTTACTGAAAGTTTAAGTAGGTAGGGGATATTGGTAGGCTCCGATATTGAATTGTCAAGTGTCTATTATGATATTCTTTTACGTGATATTTACTTATCGAGGATTAAGACAGGTTCTTAATTCTTGAGTGGTGGTAGTATGATTTCCTGTTCATTATTAAACACACCCAAATATGTATATCAATGTCCTAAACTTAAGTTAGTAAAGCGTTGATATTGCCAAGGTACGTAGGTACTACCTATCGAATATTAAAGATTTTTTTGGAAAATTAACTGCATTCTTCCATTGACCTTGACCAAAGTCGGGGGTAGTTTACACATAGAAACAAATATTACTCGTAATTTATAGGTGTTAGCTGTATCCCGTATCCTCTTGCAAAGCTTTTTTTTTTTCTTTAATTATTATACCTTTGATCTCATATTATTCCATCACAGTGATAAGAACTAAAAATTATAACAGTATTGTAATCTTTTTTATGTTTTTATTATATTATTGAGTTGATTACATTTCTCTTATCTGATGATGTTATTGACCCAATAATTATACAGATAATAGGTACCTCCAATTGTTATTTAAATTAGAACTATGGGTTTTAATGTGGAAAATAGGTAATTACTATTAGGTAGGAGTAGTAAGTGAATTCACTTTAATTAAATTATAGTTATTACCTAGGTAGGTACTTATTTACTAGAATTCTTGTAATATTACTATAGCTATACCACGGCCCACGAGAAGCGATATGAAATGATAATATTGTTAAGAGTTCAAGCCGGGCAAGCCAACATTCTGGTTAAAAACATCTAATTTACTTCATAGAATAATCTGTTCATTTTCGCATCGCTTCTCGTTGTGTGTGGTATAGGTCTACTTTTTATAGCTTCATTCATTGTTCTATGTGGTTACTATCAGTCTAGAAAAGTACATTGAATGCTTATTTATGAAGCATTACTCAACTTGAGTGCTTATTAGTCACGTTAATTAAATTATCACCTGAGATGGATACCTGGTTTATTAATCCTTGAATGATTATGATTATTACTATCTACGTGGCTGATTTGGGTAACTTCTATAGAAGTTATTAGCTACTTACTTATTAGCTCTCCTTTTTTACAGATATCATGTCCAAGATCGGCATCAACGGGTTTGGCCGTATCGGCCGTCTGGTCCTTCGTGCCGCCGTCGAGAAGGGCGCTCAGGTCGTCGCCATCAACGACCCCTTTATCGGTCTTGACTATATGGTCTACCTATTCAAGTATGATTCTACTCACGGTCGCTTCAAGGGCACCGTTGAGGCTCAAGATGGCCAACTTGTTGTTAACGGAAACAAAATTGCCGTCTACGCCGAGAGGGACCCTAAAGCTATCCCGTGGGGCAAGGCTGGCGCTGAATACGTCGTAGAGTCCACTGGTGTATTCACAACCACTGAGAAGGCTTCTGCTCACTTGGAAGGTGGTGCCAAGAAAGTCATTATCTCTGCACCTAGTGCTGACGCGCCCATGTTCGTCGTTGGTGTCAACCTTGATGCTTATGATCCTTCTTACAAGGTCATCTCCAACGCCTCCTGCACAACCAACTGCCTGGCTCCTCTTGCCAAGGTCATCCATGATAACTTCGAGATTGTGGAGGGTCTCATGACCACCGTGCATGCGACCACCGCCACCCAGAAGACTGTTGACGGACCTTCTGGCAAGCTGTGGCGCGATGGGCGCGGTGCCCAACAGAACATCATTCCTGCCTCCACTGGCGCCGCTAAGGCCGTCGGTAAAGTAATTCCTGCTCTAAACGGAAAGCTGACCGGTATGGCCTTCCGTGTCCCTGTTGCCAACGTTTCCGTTGTGGACCTCACTGTTCGCCTCGGCAAACCCGCTTCCTACGAGGCTATCAAACAGAAGGTCAAGGAAGCCGCACAGGGCCCATTGAAGGGTATCCTAGATTACACTGAAGAACAGGTCGTGTCCTCTGACTTCATCGGTGACGCGCACTCGTCCATCTTCGACGCTGCCGCCGGCATTTCTCTCAATGACAACTTCGTTAAGCTCATCAGCTGGTACGACAATGAATACGGTTACTCCAACAGAGTTATCGATCTCATCAAGTACATCCAGACCAAGGATTAAATTATGTAACTGCAGTTTAGAGATAAATGTTGTTCTGAATGTTATATGATTATGGTTTGTCGAGATTATCGACTTTTATAAGTTAAGCTTAATTATAGCAATCAAAAAAATCTAAATTATTCGACTACTTTGAAAGTAGTGTGTTGTTAACATCTTATGTACACAAATGTTTAAAACAGTACTGCTAAATAAAATCACATAATATGTAAGCTGTACTGAATTAAATTAATTATTCTATAACAAAGAACTTTTATTTACCCTAATAAGTTAGACGAGAACGTTTTTATTTATAAATCTATACAAATAAATAAAATTGGAGTGTGTTTGTAATATCAAAATAACACATTTTCAATAAATGCATATGAAAGTACATACGACACCTATAACAAAAACGCGATGAAAATTTTTTTTGTCTGTCTTTCTGTCTGTGTGTTTGTTCCGGGTAATCTCCGAAACGGCTAGACTGATTTTGACGGGACTTTCACTGGCAGATAGCTGATGTTTTAAGGAGTAACTTAGGTTACTTTAATTTTAGAAAAACAATTAGGGTTCCGCTTAAAAAAATAAAAACACATGAAATCAAAGAGTATCTCGGAAACGGCTGGACCGATTTTGACGGGACTTTCACTGGTAGATAGCTGTTGTTATAAGCAGTAACTTATGCTACTTTTATTTTAGAAAAACAAAATTTCAAAAAATCGGTCCTGTCGCGCGGGCTCAGAACGCAGGAGCGGGCTTTTTTGTTAAGTTAAATTCCACGCGGACGAAGTCGCGTGCTCAGCTAGTAAACAAATATCACCTGACTTACCTAATAACCCACTGTAACTGTATGGTCATAAATTAAGTTATTTTTGTACAGTTAACTACTGTGTGTTGGTAAGAGTGTTATACAACAATTTCAATTGATTCAACGATTTAACAAATACGAATCTACCTATTATCGATTCTGAAAAATGTATTTTAAAGTCTGTTGAAAAATGAAATACCTATGTTGGTGGATTTATGACAGTAACCGGACTTATTACACATATTATTTCACAGTGGTCATCCTGTCCAGAAGATACGAAAACTACACTTATAAGAAATTAGTAACATTAAGTTCGTTCTAGAAACACTGTGGTGTTACTGCACTACTAGTAAAGTTTTGTTTAATCAAAACTCATTACCCTTTTTTTGCATTGCAGTTTTGCTTGCATTATGCATATATTAATTCGCTTGTTGCTATATTACTATCCATTATGGTGTTCATCGCCTATCCTAAATTATATTTTGACTACCTCCGCCTGTGCTATTACATTGTGTTTAATACTGTAGCTATAAATCTTATATTTTACATTCGATAACAATAATAGTAATAAACTAAATATATATTATCAGAATGTTCGCGGTCTTCGCACTAAGACTGAAGCCTTTTATCGCCAACTCTGTCTAAGCTCGTTCGATTTGATTGTGTTAACGGAAACATGGTTAACTGATTGTATTTCTGATTCGGATTTGTTTAGTGACCAGTATATTGTTTGGCGACGTGACCGCGATTTGTGTGCCACAGGTCAGTCTCGTGGGGGTGGCGTGTTAATAGCTGCTCGTAAACATATATCTGTTACTTCAAGATCATCATTTAATTCCTCGGCGGAAGATTTGTGGGTTACATTGAACTTGAAACAACCAAATACGAAGAACCATGTTGTATTAAATATTTGCGTCATATACCTGTGTAAACAAAACCATGGGTTTTCTTTCTCTGATCAATTGTCCAACTTTCTTCACAAGTTAAGTAACATAATCATGGATAATCCATCTGACAACTTTTTAATTATAGGTGATTTCAATTTGAGCGGTATATCGTGGCACGCAATTAATAATATATATTCGCCTCACGGCGTTTCTAGCGGTGACGAGTGTCTGCTGACTGATGAACTGCGTATTTTATCACTACATCAATGTAATGGGATTTTAAATAAGTATGGGAAAATTTTGGATTTGGTCTTGTGTAACGAAGTGGTATCTACTAATGAATGCTTGGAACCCTTAGTGCCAGTTGATGACTATCACCCGGCTCTTTTAATTGAGGCAGATTTTGTTCATCATTCTTACCTATCACCAAGGCCGTATACCAGATATCTTTACGATAAGTGTGATTTTGATGCAGTTAATAGTGAAATTGCAGCCATTGACTGGTTAAATGAATTCCGTATTCGTTCGTTAGAGGACGCAGTTAGCTACTTTTATAGTTCTGTGAATGACATTCATGATAGGCTTATTCCCTCGAAAAAGATCACTCCTAATACCTATCCAATCTGGTATTCGACCTCACTCAAACGGTTAATTAGAGAGAAATTTAAGTACTTTCGGAAGTTTAAAATATATGGTAGACTTTCTGATGATCGAACGTTCAAACATCTGCGTGATAAGATAAAAAGGCTTGAAGCAGATTGTTATAGTAATTACCTTGCCTCCACCGAAACATCTATTGAAAGTAATCCAAAGCGTTTTTGGAGTTTTGTTAAGCATCGCTCCAAGTCTAGCGGACTACCTAGTCATCTTAATTTTGGGGGTGTAACCATCTCCTCTGCCGATTCAATATGTAATGCCTTTTCAACCCATTTTAATTCTTCCTTTCTTGATCCTGTCATTGATGTAGCCTCTAATAATCATGTCAACCCCTCTTCAATTTCTGGGGTAGCTTCAGACATCAATTCTATCGAATTCAATCTTGAATCTATACAGAAATTGCTAGCCAATCTGGACTCATTTAAATCAGCTGGGCCGGACCGCATATCACCGAAATTTTTGATTAAATGTTCTGAAACCATTGCTGTACCGATCTTCCTATTATTCAAGAAATCATTTGATACTTGTACTGTTCCTCAAATATGGAAATCTGCCTATGTTACTCCTGTTCACAAGAAGGGACCGAAAACAGAAGTAGTTAACTACAGGCCAATATCTAAGCTCTGTATCTTAGCCAAAGTCCTTGAAAGACTTGTATACAACCAGGTTTATGCAGCGCTTAGTAATTCATTTAGTCCCTCACAACATGGGTTTCTCAAGGGTCGGTCTACGGTTTCGAACCTCACATTATTGAATGATTTTCTGACTGAAAGCATGGATAATGGAGCACAGGTCGATGTCGTTTACACTGATTATAGTAAAGCTTTCGACCGGATAGATCATAATATCCTTAAATTTAAGCTGCTTAACAATGGCATAAGAGGTGATCTACTTAGATGGTTTTCCTCTTACCTAGATAACAGAACTCAAGCAGTTGTTATTAGTAATTACATCTCTAGTTGGGTTACTATTCCTAGTGGGGTACCTCAAGGATCATTAATGGGTCCTTTGCTTTTCATTATTTATGTAAACGACATCGACTCTTGTTTTCTTACATCTAGGCTACTGTGCTTTGCCGATGATATGAAAATATTTTCAACTATATCCTCGCTTGATGACATGAAAGCTCTTCAGTCAGACTTGACGCGATTGGATGTGTACTGTCAAACTAATAACCTGGATCTTAACCCACTGAAATGCTCTGTCATTTCTTTTACAAGAAAACGCTCCGCACTCCTTACCACTTATAAGCTCAAAGGGCAAGTACTATCAAGATGCGAGGTTGTGCGTGACTTGGGCGTTCACCACGATTCTAAGCTTTTGTTTAATGTGCATGTAGAATCAATTGTTGCCAAAGCTTCAAGGGCACTTGGGTTCATCATGAGACTGTCTGGTTGTTTTAAAAAAGCAAAGACTTTTAAAATACTGTATTGTTCTTACGTAAGAAGCCATTTAGAGTATGCCTCACAAATTTGGAACCCTTGCTATGATAAATACATAGATCGTATAGAAAGCATACAAAAAAGATTTATTCGGTTTCTATGTTATCGCCTTCATTTACCTTATCGCTCAATTGATTATATAAATAACTGCAAGAAATTCCACATACAGCCACTTATCAATCGTCGTCGCTTGTCGGACTGTGTATTTTTACTTAAAATAATATCCAACGAAATAGACTGTCCTGATCTTTTAAAAAAACTTTACTTCAATGTTCCCCGTAAGTCGGTTAGGTTCAATCCACCCATCTCTGTTCCCGCTTCCTCCTCAAATTATAGGCAAAACTCCTACATGGTGCGAGCGAGCAATGATCTTAATAAGTTGTGTAAAGAGTTTTCTATTGACCCTTTCATTACCAAAAGCAATGTGGTTAGGCAGCGGCTGAATCTAGAGTTCTTTAAATAATGTTTTGTTTTGAGTATGTTCCTTTTCCCACTCAGTACCTTAAAATCTTTGTTATGTTTATATTATTATTATTTTTTGTGCTTTTATTGTTTAAATTTTAAATGTACCTAATATGTTGTGTGCTACCTAGAGATCGCTAAAACTCTGTTAATCAGTCGACTGCTATCCGTGGAAACCTCTAATTGGCTTCATGTGATCTACTGTCATTGTATATATTATGTATTTAAAGAAGCTGTTGGTTTTCCTTAATATTAAATAAATTAAATAAATTAAAAACTTATTGTCAGACTCACGCTAAACCTTATAAATTAAACTATACCTTAATGAAAATCAAGTAACATTGTATATAGGTAAGTAATTGGCGTCATATAAATAAGTAAATAAATTCTTGCTACCATCCCACGCAGACGGGATTTGTTTGATTAGGGGTAGGTTTTTATTTTATTTAACTTAATTTTAATTTTATTGAATATAATTTGTATATATGTATAAATAAATAAATTAAAAATTAAAAAAACTTAGAATCATGAAAAAAAAAGTAAATAAATATCCACAAAAATAAAACATTTAATTATTTTAAATACTTATAAATAACCTACCTATTTATTGTTTTTTTAGCAAATTAGTACGCATTGTACAGTCTGGGTAATCCTTTGGAAGAAATGATCAACACTGTAGGTACCATTTTTTGCAGAATCTTTATAATTTATAAAAATTAAAAATACAAGAAACACTTGTTTTGAACCACTGTTAATAGTCTAGTTGTGTTTTATTCAAATAAAATGAAAACATGTCATATTTGACTCCGTGGACTCCGATCAGTTCAGTTATTTTCAGAAAAATAAGAATTAGTTCCTCTAACAGTATTATCACAACTTGCTTGCCAGATTTATTTAATTATATAACTAATACCGTTTGGATGATAATAATATTAAACATATAATAATACCGGTTCAGCGGCTACTTCTAGATACGGTTTTTATACGTGAACACACTATTATACGTAACATCTCTAAATTAATGGCCGCATCCATCAGGCAGCTGTCAGTGACATTTGGTTTGCTTCGTGTAAATTTTGCGATGTACAAGTTTCAAATCCGTCTATTTATCAATGAATATGGTGTACATCAATAGATAATGGTTGTTTATGTTGCCTATTTAAGTATAAACTGAAGACACTGTGTAGCAGCCCATAAAACTGTAAATTTATTACTATAATGGAGGATCTCAATCTGACAGAAACCGAAATGAGATATTTCGGTGATTTGTTTTTATGTTGTGACGAGGATTCCAATGGGAAAATACCAATTTTAAAAGCAACGGAATTGTTCAGATCGTCTAATATACCGAACGAAGTCCTGAAACAGGTAATTGGTCGAATAGGGTAGTCGTATAATATCACAATTCTGAATGTATGTGTATGATCACTAATTATGCGTTGCAGATCATGGATATAAGCGTGGCTCCTAATAACTGTGCATCTCTGAATCACTTGAATAGGAAACAGTTTTATTCTGCACTGAAATTAATAGCGGCACATCAAACAAACATTGCTTTGAAGCCTGACCTGTTATCTACTTCTCTGGACCTGCCGCTGCCGAGGTTTACGTGGGCCCTGAACTCCGAGGCTAGTGCAGACCTCATACAGTTATCAAGCTCCCCGAATGAGAAACACACAGCTAAAAGAGAAAGAAATTTCGGTGGTAGTCTCAGCGCATATGAACCTATAAGATTGTCTTCAAATCTATCCGATAGTGATGTCCCACAAACCTTATCTCACGACACGACTGAAGGATTAAGTACAGACTCCGAAATAGAATCTGAAACAATGTCACAGAGATCTGGCTCTCACGGGGTAAGTTTTAAATAACAATAAGAATTCCTTATAAGTATATCTATTTATACCTATGTATACTACACATTTAATTAATCAATGTTATTAATGTTTGGAATTTATGTATTTGTTTCATTTGACAAATACATAAATTCCTGCAGAATATAACAATGATAATTTAGTATTAACACAAGCTGCTGGTGGAGGACAAAATAAACTGATTAATTATAAAAAAAAAACATGTTAATGTAGCAATTACAATGTACAGCATAGGATATTGAAAAATGTATGTAACCAAGCCTTAGGGCATGGTCAATATGTGTCTCAGGGCTCATGGTTGAGGGCCCTTTTCCCCACCTGAAGGGGTATTCACAGTTGAGATAATGTTTACCTTGTTGGAAACGACAGCATCCATCCTTTTACAAATTAATTATAGAAGAAAGATGGAAGATGTGGATTTTAAACGATTGTGAATAGTCCCCCTACTGTGTCTGTGTGGTAACGTGCATGCACCATCCACATTTTCTGTGTCAGCACTTCTAAATAGTGCATGGTACAAACTACGTAGATACATAAAAAATAGGCCACATAAACTCATGAAGAACTTAATAATTATATTTCCACATTATTTTTCTGTTATTTAGGTAACTGTGCAATATCTATAACAGTGAAACCTTGTGATTTGCCCTTCCTTCATGCCTGAATGACTAAATCAATTTATGTAAAATTTCTCACAAATAATACTTAAAAGTTTAATAAGAACTATGTTTGGAGGAAAATAATGGCCTTGTTGCTTAATCATAAATAATACCCAAATAAATATTAAACTCAAGAATGGAATTATATAAAAAGTGATAGGATTTTACTGCAGTACCGAATCATAGGCCCATATTAATAAATCAATCTTGAATCTGAGTGTCTTCTTGACATGTCATTATGTCTGGTATATAAGAACTACATTTCCAAGATCACTTTCTGACTTGATGATCAAGTCCAAAATCCAGGTGTGATGAAATAACACAGCCAATACCAATAGTAGTATATTGTACTATGTGCTCACAAATAATACAAAGCCTCGAAAATACATATTATTATGCAAATTAGTGTACCGAAACCATATTGAGAGATAATTTAACAACAGTGACATCTATCAAGGACAATGCAAATCTATACATGATAATTATAATTAACTAATTTGCTATCAAGCACCCTGGACACTTGAGATTTATTTATTAACACCAACCTTACTTACATTCTACGTATACTCTATACAAATAAATAAAATTGAAGTGCTGTTTGTAATATCATGCAT
The DNA here is from genome assembly GCA_918843915.1 of Notodonta ziczac. Taxonomy (NCBI): domain Eukaryota; kingdom Metazoa; phylum Arthropoda; class Insecta; order Lepidoptera; family Notodontidae; genus Notodonta; species Notodonta ziczac. Next base: position 3,171,947 of record OU974053.1, read on the forward strand.
ATGAACGTATATTATTATGGAACAACAAACAAAAAACTATTTAAAAAAATGTGGGTCTGTCTATCTGTCTGTTTGTAATAGCTAATCTCCGAAACGGCTGGACCGATTTTGATAGGACTTTCACTGAAAGAAAGCTGATGTTATAAGGAGTAAGTTAGGCTACTTTTATTTTACGGACAACAGATGGTTTAAGCATAATTTTAAACTTGTACCTCACATATTGTGACCATGCAATACCATGCAATACAGATAAAAGTCGCATTCATTTGCCATCTGCATATCACATGCTTTAGTAGGACATTTAAAAATGTGTTGATTGATATCTAAAGTCCGCCAAACAAGATAAACACCCGTGCTTGTGTTCCAATGTTTATCAATCAGGTTAACAACCAGCTGATTGCTTATAAGTTAATAACACAGGTACTGATAATGTGCGGTTACATTTTATAGTTCAAATTTAATACTTATGTTTTATGGAACAAAGTCCATTATTGAATACTAGTTATTCACACACATTGTATTTGCATTGTTAAATTGTAATGTAATAATATAATATCGTTAGATTAATACACCAACTGTATGGTCCCAAACTAAGTAATGCATGTACTTAATATTCATTGGTTGCGGGTACGATTCGCGTTGGGGTAAATTTCGGAAATGGCCTTTTCGTAATTTACCCTGGTCTGGGTGTCACTGGGATCGCCCCCAGTCCATTGTACACATAGTACAAGCGTTGCATAGTTTGGGACCATACAATTGGTGTTTGTACAATTTCGGCGATTTTGGCGATTTCATTAATCAATACATAATATATTTTTAAATCTAAATAAAATAATTTAAAAATATAAAAAGTAGTTCCCCACCGGCATCGGGAACAGAGTTCTAGTTACCGACGGTCAGGGCTCCAGGGAGAGGAATTTATCCACTATCTGAGCCGTCCCTAGGAGTACAGCCTTCTGGATCTGACCCTTGATCCAGCTATCTAACGAGAGCCTCTTAAGGTTATTATTATTATTATTATGCCAAGTTGCAATAGTCATGTCCAATTGTAACTATTCTACAGCGAAGAGGCAAGAATGGGTCGCCGTGGAGTACGGCAAGCGAGAGCCCCACGCCTACCAACAGCGTGGCGGAGCGGGTGCACCCCGTGTGGGAGCACAGCGCCACCGGCCGCGGCGTATGGCCTGCCAACACTGGGGAGGAACACACAAGGCTGCTAGGTAAACTATTTAACAATTTGTTTTTTTTGCCAGAATTCAGCATCGCCATAGATATCTTGCCAGTGTCGATTCATTTGTTTTTTTTTTTTATGTTGGAATATAATGATCATTTGACATTTTTGAAGCTATAGACGCCAAAACCATGTTCCCTACTCATATTATAAATGCGAAAGTTTGTGAGTGTGGATGTATGTTTGTTACTCTTTCACGCAAAAACTACTTAACGGATTTGGATGAAATTTGATACACAGTAAGTTTGTAACCTGGATTAACACATAGAATACTTTACGTAAGTCTACGCGGACGAAGTCGCGGGCTTAACTAGTTTTTTTATGTATGTCTTTATCTGTTCGCGTAACAAACAAAATATACTGAACGGGTTTTAATGAAATTGGGAGATAAGTGAGCAGCTTATGACTTTTGTTTTTTTAAAAAATCGCACAAATTGAGAATCTCTTCCTTCTTGAAGTTGGTTGAAAATAGGAAAGTAAATTATGTTGACACTTACTTCTGTCATTAGGCGTGTTCAATGAGATAATAATATTATTTTAGAGGTTCGAGCTTGGTGTTATTTGTCACCAAAGTGCGTCATGTTGACCTTCGATAAGCAGTGTTGTCGAAAACAAAATTAAATTTAAAAAGTGACTATCCAATGCTCGGCGTTAGCCGCGTACTGACTGAGCGAGCAGCCTCACTTGCGAGGTTCGAATGCTCACGCCGCCGGCGCCGCGCGCCGCCTCGCCCGAGTGCTGTCGCTTGCCTCGTTCACGTAAAATTGGTTTGTTTTGCTTCGACCTCGTATAATGTGCGACCCAGAATTATTGACTTCGCATCAAATTGATTGCAACTGGCGATTAAAATATATATATATATATAACAAAATGGTTGCGTTCCGATCCGGTTGTAGGTATAAGAAAAAAATGTAAAATTGCCAAATTGTAAGTGCCCCCGTAGGCCTAAACAAAACAAACGATTTCAATTTGAATTGTTTGGGTCACTAGTTTGCTCGTTATTCTCTCACGCCGTAGTCGTGTACTAAAATTAGGCTGCATTCATACACAAGGTGTGCATTCTGCACGACGCCCCGCAGCCCGAAACGTAATGATGCTCGCTCAGTCAGTACACGGCTATTCTCTTTATTATTAACTAGCTGTGCCCGCGACTTCGTTCGCGTGGAATTTAATAGGCAAAGTTTCATACAATCTTTCATCCCCTATTTTATCCCCTTGGGGGTGGAATTAATCAAAATCCTACCTGCATGCCAAATTTCAGCCCGATCCGTCTAGTGGTTTGGGCTGTGCGTTGATAGATCAGTCAGTCACCTTTGAGTTTTATATATATAGATGATGCCTTTCTAATTGAGGGCACTTTATTTCTGTAAACATAAACTCGTCTCTAACAGACATATGTTTTGTATAAATGCATAGATATTGATCTGGGTTTTCCTGCGTGTGGGTTGTATAATATGCTTATAAAGACTCGTTTAGTTCATGTTTCCGACGCATAGGTATCAGATGTGCACGAGATTTTATATTTTTTAACGTCAAGACTACAAAGTTTTAATACGGAGCCTATAGTTAGAAGGTAAGGTTATTGTTTATCCGAATACTACAACTATTACGTCGAAACATGTTGGAAGGATATGGTTACCGTGTGTCGCGATAATTGACCTTAATTAGTTATTCTGATGTATTTTTGCGCAGTTCTAATTGGGCCAATCTTTTCGCTACTTCATGAGTCATTTGCTTTTTCAATAACAAACTATAATTTGTGACTGGACTGTTTCATACTATCGTGTCTTAAGCGCAAATGCGTTTGTGGTTTGTACCAATACTAACCTTTTCATTCCCCGAAATAAAGCAATAGTAGGTACCCTGATATTCTTGTGCCAGGAATAGGTATAAACGACTAGCTGTGCCCGCGATTTCGTCTGCGTGGAATAGTGTCTTTATATTTATTTATATCGAATCAACAGCCTAAAAATTTTGTTACAAGCTTCTAGCCCTAAAAATGACGATACTTCCATACAACTTTTCGCATTAAAAAGTAGCCTATGTCCTTTCTCAGGCTCTAGACTCTAGACTATCTGTGTACCAAATTTCATTTAAATCGGTTCAGTACTTTTGTTGTGAAAGCGCGACAAACAGACAGACAAGACAGACTTACTTTGGCATATATAATATTAATTAGTAAGGATTAAAATATATCCTATAGCTTCACACGATAAAGTTTACAATCCAATTTACTCTTGGTTTTGTAGTTCTAATTACAGGGAACTGATGTGGTCATGTCTCTGGTACAGGAACCGAAGAGGAGTCGTCCGACCGGCATTCTTCCGAGGAGGAAGCGGAGGCGGACGCGGGGGACGTGGTGTGGGCCATCGGCGACGCGCAGGCGAGACACTACGCCGCGCAGTTCGCGCAGCTGCGGCCCGACCGGGGCCTGCTCTCGGGACAGACTGCTAGGTCAGCCACTTGTTATCTCATCATCTCATCATCATCTCTTCTCTCCTTTCTTCGAAGGCCTAGACCCGTGGTGATCGCAAAATGTTATTTGTTTTACTCCTGTTATAATATTGGAGGCCTCTCTCGCACATGATCAAATTAATAATTATAAATAATAAATATCGCCGGACTGACAAACCAACAAACTATGGGTACCATACAATGGACTGGGGGCGATCCCAGTGACACCCAGACCTGGGTAAATTACGAAAAGGCCATTTCCGAAATTGTCCCCGGCGGGAATCGAACCCGCAACCACCATGAGCAGGGAGGCGAGGGGCCTACGGACGTCGTATTAGATGTACTAATGTGATTTTTTTTATAAGTATTATTTGAAATCGTTCACAGGTTGTTCTTTGAAAAATCACACCTGCCTGTGCCGGACCTACGGAAGATTTGGCAGCTGTCGGACATCAACAAGGATGGCATGCTCACGCTGGAGGAGTTCAGCATAGCGATGCACCTGATCGTGCTCAGGCGGAGCGACATCCCCGTGCCCGACGCGCTGCCCGCCTGCCTCGTGCCCAAGGTCGACTCCCGCTTCTCCAAACAGGCGGTCACCACCGATCTAGTCGACCTCGGCTCTGACATGTTCAGCTCCGGAACGTCGGCCGACTTTAATTTCGCACCGAAAACCGAAACCCACGATCCTTACGAGGCTAAAGTAGTGAAAAAGCCCGAGGAACGCCAGCCGTCCCTCACCCCACCGAAAACAGAAAGCCTGGTCAACAACAAGGAGTGGACGAAGTTCGTCGACTCCCCCACCTCGAGCGTATCGAGCCCCGGCCCTAAGCCGGTGAACTTCGACTTCCACAAGTCGGCGGTGGAGAGGGACCCCAAGATATTCCACCCGGTCGCGGTGCGCGTGACCCCCGACGCGAACGCGCTGCCCGCGCACGGGGAGGGCGACATGAGGTCCAGCACATCCCCGAGACGCGACGAGTTCGCGCACGCATTCGAGTTGTCCAGCCCTAAAAGGCTGAACTCCCAACCGCCGGCCGAGCCTCCGCCGAACGGCGTCAACCCCGAGATCAAGTCTATCCAGCGGCCGCAGCCGCGGAAGCCTGTGAAGACAGTAGGGGTCTTGCCGCCGCCGCCGGCGCGGGAGGCTTCCGTCCACGCGGACGAGGGGCCAGCCTCTCTTCAGTACGCGCCGAAGAAGGAACCGCCCCCGCCGCCGCCGCCGCGGCCGCGCCACCACGCCCGCTCCAGCTCTCTAGATCTGAACAGGCTAAAGGTGGCCCCCGCGCCGCCCCCGCCGCAGCCCCCTCCCCGCACGTCCCCCCCGGAGCCCGCGTTCCCCCCGGACGCGTTCGCCCCGCGCGACTACGAGGCGGAGGGCTTCGGGTACTGCCGCGAGGACGCGCCCAAGATGCACGGCGCGTTCGAAGTGTACAGGAAACCCTCGCGCGAGTCCTCCAGCGAAGCGGACCCCGACGTGAAATCACTGCAGGTAAACAAGCCGGTTTTATGTCATCGCGATTTGACTGTACATTTTTGGAAAGGGGTAAACATTTTACTCTCGCCATTGGGGCTGCTTTTTCTGCGGTTCTGACTGTTATGCGAGTTATTGGCGTCCCGTTTGTAACCCCTGTTTTGACGAATTTCGAATAACCATAGTATGTCATGTGGGTTTTTTTGCAGGAGCAGAACGCCGTGCTTCACCGCGTGTGCCGCGCGCTGTGCGCGGAGCTGGCGGACACGCAGCGCGAGCGCGAGGCGCTGCGCGTGCGGCTGCTGCACCACGCCGACACGCTCTAGTCGCACGCGCCATCTAGCGCCGAGCGCGCGTCCTAACTCCCGCTCGCAACTACCTACTCGAGACAAACTATAACCCTCAATATAGGAAATATTTTTTGACGCTGACGACCCACACTTGACGTCAAATATCTAGCGCCGACCGCGCTACCTAGCTCCCGCTCGCTATTACCTACTCGAGATAAACTTTAACTCTCATTATAGGCCCTACAGTGGACCCAAGGTAACCCGACAAACGTTTCTGTAGGGCAATGTCGAACTATCGAATTTGTCGGATTTTAGAGTACTGCCTAAGACCCCCCCGTATAGTTCGGTTTTTTTTACAAAAGAGTACGTTGTAATCCGACAAATTGCAGATCCAATGATAAGATTCTATATGTTATATTCTGAAGTACAAATCATACTTCATTTTGTATGTCGATATTTTTCAAACTAAGCAATCAGAGGGGTTAGAGGGTTGAGGGGAGGCCCGTGCCCAGGAGTGGGACGTTAAAAGGGCTAAATTATTATTATTATTATTATAAGCAATCAGAATCAAAACAGTACCTACGCGTCGAGTATCATAGTGGTGGCGCGTATAATTAGTAACCTGTTCAATCATGCATTATCTAAGTACTTTACCGAAGATTGACAAAAAATATAAAATATTCAATAATAATAGACATGCCGAATTACCGGGGGTCCACTGTATTTTTTAACTCTGACCACCCACACTTGACGTCAAGTCAACTGGCCTTTTTGGTGGGGAACTTCCTTGCAAAACTGTATGTAATTTGTACATGAGAAGGAAATGGAGCAGTTATCAATTGTAGCCTTTATCACTTGTGGTAAAGGTTTGCAGTGCCGTATAATTATTGGTTCCAATAAAAGGCGAACTAACATAAAGTTCAACTTTTAATATTATTCAGTAACTTAAGTTACTATACTAAAATTTACAATGTTGTGGTACTTTACAATTTAAAATTTAAATTTAGAATGTTGAGTTTACTGAATTTGGCAGTACTGTGATAGTGAACGATTTTGCGTAATGAAAGAATGTTAACAATATTTTTATCCAAATACAACTTTACAAATTCGTTTGGTATATAACAATAAAGGGAGGATATTTATGTAAAAGAAATCAAAAAGTTATTGAGTCAATTTCGTTAATTATTAAAAAAAAAAAATATAGCAATTGTCAAGTTACTAAATAAAATTAAAAGTCGAAATTGACACACCTTACTTATATCCAAGTATTTGTATAATATCGACATTGAACAGAGGTGGGTTAAGTAGGTGACTGAAAACCGATACTTAGCCTTGTTTCAGACTTGATCACGCTGTAACACGCATTGACTGAATAGCATCATGGTAGCTAATGGTTTGTTTCGAGTAGTCTTGCGAGAATTGTCATACTGTTATTTCATTCGTGTAATCTCATCAGGTGCGCATCGATCGTGGATAATCGCGAGAAGCGATCGATATAGACACCTATTGTTTTTCGATTGGAAATTCGTTGAAAATGTACCCCCTTTTCGCTGAGTTCGCACCGCATTGGAGCGGCTCAATGTCCCCTGAAGCTGTGCGAGGAAAGCGAGGAGAAATGGACATAATATAGGCGCATAATTCCAACGTGTAAGGCAATTAATTATATTTTATAAATATAATATTGGTTAACTCAAAATGCGGTCCCAAAAAGTACGAGAGGATATAAATTGCTTGCTAATTTGTCCTAATTATGACAGCAGCATTGATTCGCTCTGGATGCTTAGATGAAATATCAAATAAAATATCTAATAAATAATTGACTACAGCTCGCATGCGAGCTGGCTCGATCGGGGTACTAACACCCTCTCACGAAATATCCGCGGAAAGTAGCCATTTATAGCTGCGTTTCGTACGACTCGTGAGAGAGACAGTTGATTATTCTCTTAATTTCCGCCTATAATCGGCTATAGATATGCAGAATGGATCCAACCACCAATACTTCTGCAAACTGAAATCAACCTACAATCACTTCTACCGGGGTTGATTTTAGTCTGCAGGAGGAAGTGTGGGTGGGTTTTTGCAAAACTATGTCCAATTGTAAATGAATGTAAGTAGATCTTAGAATAACAACTGTGACTGCTATCGTACTGAGATTAGCTTTTAAAATAATAAAACATTTGTCAAAACTTCAAACTGTAAATCCGCTCTCTCGTGAATAGAGATAAACAATTCAAACTTTGCAAATTGATACTTATTTCTGCCATTTTAGTTTAATTATAGGTATACCACGGTCAACGAGAAGCAACACGAAATTGAATAGATAATTTTATTGAATTAGTAATTTTTTCATGGTTCACCTTCTTTTATTTTAAATTAAAATTATACCTGACACATAATAAATGGAGCGAATCCATCGGTGACTTGAACTCGAACATTAATACAATTTCGTATGTCAACTCGTTGGCCGTGATAGATAACTAAATCGACTACCTATTATGGACCATGCCTAGCCAGATGAGGGTCTGTTACTAACTAGTCAAACTATGCTACTGGTCCATTTGTTCCGCGCTCACTCGCACAGCTTTGTTGGAAATTGAGCCTTATTGACTGGCTTATTGTTGTTAGTGATTATGTAGTTAACTATGTGTAGCTTGAAATCGTGGATATAATATAAATAATGTATTATTAAAATATATTGCGCGTGTATTTGCGTGTCACCGATATTCGTCCCGTACATGTTTTGTTTAGAGGCTATAGTGACAAATTAACCCTTCATTTAACGCAGTATTTTTATATATTATTATTAAGCTAGATTAGCGTAATTTACGCTGCTCAAAGTGTGTTGCGATTCGCGACAGACTACGACGAATATGCGCTATTTTGATAGTGTGAAAAAGAATGTCATAATTATTGACATCCTTAGATTAGCCCCCATATTAATAAACGTTGTTTAGCGGTTGTGTAGTTACACCATACTTTGTCTTCTTCTTTCGAATGTCATATAACTGATGACAGAAAGAGATAGTTCGGTGTGTAACTATTCTTCCGCTAATCCTTATTTATTAATAAGGGGCTTAGAGTTTTATAAACGATTAATCCGACAAAAAAATTAAATGAATTCATTTTTGGAAAAAAACCCGATGATAAAGGTAGCGTTTTTGTGGCTTATGTAAATAAGGACTTAGTGCAGATTTACTTGCTAAAGAAATACATAAAATAACTAAAAGTAACCACTTTTTGTGGCCTCGATAAACACCAGTATATAATCTGAGATGGTCCCAGATACCAGTCGAATTGCCATTTATGCAATACTATAGGCAATCAATGTCGCGACTTTTTCAGCGTGAATTATGCTAGTCTGGCGTCACCCTTAAGTCGGTCACAATCTTTTTTATTATTTATATATGATTATAGTTCATACATATTGTATATAATTAAACGTTGCTCCAGTAAATTTCCCGAGTTAGTCTTGAGAAGACTAATTAGTTTTAGGATCTGGCGAAACTGATGATGAAATTTATTTAACACTAGCTGTGCCCCCCGACTTCGTCCGCGTAGTATTTAACGCAACAGAAAATTCGGGATTCTCGGGATAAAAAGTATCCTATATGTTAATCCCGGTTATAAAGTATCTGTGTTCCAAATTTCATCCAAATCCGTTCAGTAGTTTTTGCGTGAAGGAGTAACAAACATACATCCACACTCACAAACTTTCGCATTTATAATATTAGTAGGACTACTGCGGGTTAGTATGAATTTTGAGTATTCTAATACAATATAATGTCTCCATACATTGAACAGTAAAGCTGCACGTTTCCGCTAGGGGCGCTTCTGTGCAATGTATGGATCTTAGAATATTAAGGTATGGATGGATTCGATCACTCAATCGGTATTTGATGGCGTCAAAACTTGTGCTAACCCCGTTTTAAATCACTACATAGTATAAAACAAAGTCGCTTCCCGCTGTCTGTCTGTCCCTATGTATGCTTAGATCTTTAAAACTAGCCAACGGATTTTGATGCGGTTTTTTAATAGATAGACTGATTCAAGAGAAAGGGTTATATGTATAACTAGCTGAGCCCGCGACTTCGTCCGCGTGGAATTTAATTGTCAAAGTTTCATACAAACTTTCATCCCCTATTTTATCCCCTTGGGGGTAGAATTAATCAAAATCCTTTCTTAGCGAATGTCTACGTCATAACATCAACCTGCATGCCAAATTTCAGCCCGATCCGTCCAGTGGTTTGGGCTGTGCGTTGATAGATCACTATGTCAGTCAGTCAATCAGTCACCTTTGAGTTTTATATATTTAGATACATGCATACTATAGTAGAGAAACACTGATAAAATACCCGTGCAAAGCCGGGCGGGTCGCTAGCTTACAATAAAATAGGTAATCTCGCCTTTTTTGTGCAACGTTTTGGATTTTTATACAGGGTGACTTTGAAAGCGTCAGCAATATATTAAACTGTAGCATTACCTCAAATAAATATCGTTATCTTGGAAGCATAAATTTGATCACATACTGAATAGTGGTCAGTTCGTTTCACGAAGACGCCTGATTTATTGCAAATTGACCCATATGCCAGTGTCATAAGAGTCACAGCACGCGACTTTGTGAAATGATCGAACTATAATCATAGCTGTTTGCTTACTTGAGCAATCATTTATATTTAAATTAGATCTTTGTTATTTTGGTGCTCTTTTGTATTCAATCGATATAATCTCAATCATAATGGATTCATCGCTTAATAAAAATAAATATTCTAGAAATATTAGTTTTAATTGGAGATGCTTTTGCAAACTGAAACCAACCTAGAACCACTAACACAAGGTTGGTTTTGGTCTAAAATAGTGCATGTGGGTTGATTCTGTTCTGAAAAACGATATTCAATTATTGTCGTCGATTTCGAAGTCACTTTGTATAATATGTAAATATGTCCATTTCAAATACCATCAACGTCTAAGCACCACTCACTACGAGTTTTTTTTTTGCTTATCGACAGTTATTCCTATTAAAGAAAGAACTTCCATTAAAATTATTTTATACTTAATATGCGAACTGTTTCGTACCCAGCAGGACCTGATCTCGAATAGAGACCGAAATTTAACGTTTGGACGATTCGGAAAAAAATAGAAGTTTATATAAAATGTTCGTACACCCTGGATATGTATGTATCCAATCCCACTGTCAACTTGCATTATAATATATATATTGTATATTATTATGTATGTATAGCAGCTCATATATTTATTGTTGGCGGCCAAAATCTCGAACTGACTTTTATATGTTTATATTTTATGCGTATTGTATATTGAAAATTATAATTATTATGCAGGGTGTGTCAGAAGTCCGAAATAATAATTAAATAGGTACGTAGATGCTCAGTGATGATAGATTACACGCAGGTAACTTACACGCAGGTAACTATTTTTGTTTCTGTATTAAAGGATTACAGGCAGTTGATTTAATATTGTTACAACTTTTGTGTTGCAGCAGTTCACTGTATATTCAATAGGGATGATGATTGATGAACTTATGTCGAATTTAGTATACTATGTTTTAAATTAACTAATATCATTTCTTGAAATGATTATAAAACACTTTTTCAAAAAGATTAAATAGCTGCAATACTTTTTTTTTTAAGTTTTAATAGCTACAAACTTTCACTATTAAAGTATGACAAGCAGTGGGGAGAGAGTGGCCTTTAACGATTTGTGCTATTTGCGATTAGGTACCTAATTAATTATTTACCGAGACTCATGATTATCGCGCATGTATTATATTTTCGGACATCTGAAACAACCTGCACCTATAATTTGTCCGTGGCATTTAACTTCGTAATATAATAAATTGTACAATATTAGATATTAGTATAACACACGCGAAATTTACCGCGGGGTGGCGCTAGTGTCGCTTGTATAGCATTCCTTTAATATTATTTGCTTCGTCAATTTCTATCAGACGGAGGGTGGATTAGTGAAAATTATGAATGTTGTATTCTAATGCGTTGGGCGAAATGTTAATGCCGAGTGAAACACCTTAAGGGAAGGACACGATTTATGTACACGACTTGATAGTGTGTTGAGTACATGAGGTTATTTGTAAGTAGGTTGTAGGCGAAGACCTGCCCGTATATTTATTGAAATTTTAATCCATTCACAATTACGTTGCAAATTTTTGCTTTGTAAACCCATTGTAAATCTATTGTAATTTTCAGTAAATTTGTGGGCTAGTGTTCGCCACCGCGGCGCGGAAACGCCGGCAGATGTTATAAACTATCAAATTACAATACTAGTTACTAAATATGTGTTAAAATAAAACTTGTATTATAATAAGATTATTGTAAAAGTATTTATCTTTCATTTAGTCGTAATGTTAAGTAATGTCCTCGGATCAGCCTCGTCGCAGTGTAAATATTTTGATTTCTCCACGGGAGAATGTTCTCGAACGCTTTTAACCCCACGATCTTTTTGGTCCAATTTTGTACTACCTACTAATACCTACTGTACACCTTTATATTTACCTATTTATGTTCCATATAAATTTATACAGTAATGCTTAAATACGATGTAGTAAATGATGTATAATAAATTTATTTCAAAATTTGATTAGCATTTGCATTTTAAACAAATACCCTCACATACTTAAATTATTATAAACATGATGGGTTAGACATTTTTAAAAAGTGCGCTCAAACTTGACCCATTTAAATAGAGAACTGTAATTTCCAATGGAACATCTTTTCGTATCTAATTTAATCAAGCTGCGTATCGCGATATCGTGGTTATCGAAAAATCGATACTGGATAAATGGAAACCACGTCACAAGTTGGAATCCACCCTCAGTGATAAGGTCCCAGCGAGTGTGATAAGCGAGCTCGCAGCGCGCGCGCAGAGCGGGCACCGGCCGGAGCCGGCGCGCGGCCATTTCTCCCTTTCTCGCACCGTTCACGCTGCGGCACATACCTGCGGACCTTTTTTTGTTGTCGACGGTCCCCCCGCGGGCGCCGCGTGCGCACAAACCGTCTCGAGACGCGACCCCGGCCGCACGTGTCTCCAGCGCCGCCGCGGCGCTCGCGCGTAAACATTCTCGACTACAATGAGATCTTTCATGTGATACGCCGGATACGTTCGATCCAAACATGAAGTGCATCGTCGCGTTCCTATTAGCCGTGACCCTAGTGACCGGAGCCGCCGCCGAGGCCTCCGTGCGGACATGTGAACCCATTAAAGTGGCGATGTGCAAGAACATTGGATACAATCAGACCGGAATGCCGAACCTGGCGAGGCATACCCTGCAGGCGGACGCCGACGTGACGCTGCAGACCTTCAGCCCCCTCGTACAGTACGGCTGCTCCTCCCAGCTGCATCTGTTCCTCTGCTCGGTGTACGTGCCGATGTGTACGGACAAAGTGGCGCTGCCCATCGGCCCCTGCCGCGGCTTGTGCGAGAGTGTGTACGCCAGATGTTATCCGGTGCTACACGGATTCGGTTTCCTCTGGCCGCCCGAACTGGAGTGCTCTTTATTCCCGGCAGAGAACAATCACGAGCATATGTGTATGGAGGGCCCCGGGGAACGGACTCCGGCGCTGGGCACCATCCCCTTAGATGCCGGGAGCGGTGGCAGTAGGGGTGCCTGCCGACGGCTCATAAAGCCGAACAGCTGGATATGGGTGCGGGGTTCGGGCCGATGCGCGCAGTTCTGCGACGCGGAAGTATTGTGGGAAGCCGGGGAACGGAAGGCTGCGGAGGTTTGGCTGGCGACGTGGGCGGCTTTGAGTTTTGCGTGTACTCTGGCGGCTGTCGGGGCTCAGCTGGCGTGCGGGGATCGCGGCGGGGCTGGCGACCGGGCGCTGGTGCTGGTGGCGCTGTGCCGGTGCGCCGCCGCGGCCGGCTGGGGCGTCCGGGCCGCTGCGGGCCGCGCCGCAGCCGGCTGCGCCAAGGACTCCACCCTGCCGACCCGAATGCTGCTGGCACACGACGGATTGGCCAATCCCAATTGCGCAGTAGTCTTCTTACTGCTGTACTACTTCGGGCTCGCTGCATCTGTATGGTAAGTCATTTTTGATCCTACATTTCTAGCAAATATTTTGATGTCTTGTTTAGTATAAGCTCTTCAACTGATGATCAGCTTTCGAGTTTACCTATTGTGTGCTAGTTAGTATTGGCAAGTTTTTCAGGTACCTAACCTTTATTTAGTTGATGGCAACTGGTTCTATCATTTTCGATGTGCACGTAGTAATTTCACAACTTGTTTTACTGCGTTAGTTCAAAACTATTTGCGATTTAAATAGTTCTACCTGCAAAGCAAATAAAACAAAAATGCTTAGTCAGCAAAAAAATGGCAACAATTGACGCTTCAGAGTAAAACGGACAATGGATTTCTCGTATTGTGATCACTGATACCTGCTATTGTCCTCTCCCATCTCCGACCTTTACTTTGACGCCAATCAATTATGTTTTGTCACTTGCCGCGTTACGAATGTCCAATAATTTGGGATTGAAGGTTGACGCGAGACGCAATTTCAATGCGACAAAGAAATCTCCAGGTAAAAGTATGGGTTGACTGTATATATCGGTACTTACCTATTTTCAAAAACGTTCAAACTCTTTCTAGGTTCATTGTAATACAGAATCGGAAATTATCATTGTTCGTAGTCAAAGTCGGGGAGCTAACACAAAGCTATTTAAACTTGAATAGAGGTCTCGAATTCCACTAGCCGGCTACTAGGCGGCAGTACTTATTGTTTTCTCGGCAATAAGTCACGCTTTGAAACGGTTTGAAACAAATGGAACTTAGTTATTGTCCGGTAGAGGCTTTACGAAATCGTTTGGAAATAACGTTGACTATACAAATAGGTAATTACAGAGCTCAAGTTACGCTTTATGCTGTAGTTTCACTATTTCATATTTTTGTGATCGCCCAAGTATTGAAATCACAATAACACGTTGGTACATGAGTATTGCCTATTAATTATCCAAATAAAGTTTGTTCCAGAAAAGTAAAAATAAAAACATCTAATAGGAAGGTAGGTACACTGGAATTAAATTTTTCAACTCTATAACATCAAACAAATAAATCACCGCTTTGAGAAACATTTCCAAAAGAACGTTAGACGAAAGTCAACGTTATAAACTATAAACTAAAACGAATTGGGAAATAAAATAAACGAGGACCAATAAATCACGAGTAGGCGAACACGGCACCAGTTGAAAGCGACGAAACATGGACCGAAGATAGTGCTGCGTACGCGCAGCTCACATAGAACATAGGCCTCAATCGCACGGCAGCTTTTTAACGTCCGTTAAAAAAGCGTTCAAATAGAACAAATGCATTTTTAAAGCCGTAACGCCCAACGCCTAGCGCTGAAAATGCAACACTGCTCGATAAAACAGCGTCGCGTTTTAGAAGCGCTGACGTATGAAGATGTTCTTAAAAATGCATTTGTTCTATTTGAACGCCTTTTTAACGGACGTTAAAAAAAATCCCGTGCGAATGAGGCCTTACTCCTACAAGCTATAGGGTCACCAGAAATAAACTTTAACTCCCATTAGACCTACCGGCGGCGTCCGCAAACTAATGATGGGACAATTATTTCCAAGAATATCTAAGCTATTAATTTTGTAGTTTAAGTGACATTTTTACTGCATTCGAAATGAGTTATGGTCGTCTTCCACAAAAAATAATAAGACGCAGCTGTAAAATTTCACGTGGCTGTAACAGAATATACTTTGTTGACGACGGCTCAGAAAAACTAGCCCTGTTCGGTCTGCATACGAAATATGGGTTAGATTTTGAAAACTCGCCCTTTGCAAAAAGCAATAAGGTTTTGAGTAGACGCATTGGGAAGATTGTAAATCCCTACCGACATGGTTGTCCCGTAAAAAGTTGCCGCCTTGCATTTCTGCATAAATATTGGTTTAAAGTGTATATACGCCAGTTGCGACCCGATGCTGGCTATGGAAATATTAACGATACGAGTTTTCACTGGTTAACTTTATTTGTAGCTTTTTGCATAATAAACTGGCTACCCATGTACATGGTGTAAAATAATACGTTTTATTCATTCAGCAGATCGTATTTGATAGAAAATAACTTGCCGGTTATTTTATAAACAAACTATTCATTAGGTATATACGAAGTTTCTTAGCATCATTTTAACATTGAAGGCAGTCTTGCCTCAATTTCGCAATTATAAAAGAAATAACCATGATGAGTATTCCCGCCATTCCAGAAATGCGTTTAGTTCTTGCCCGCGAAACCAATGCGCTAATGAAGACATTTTTCGAAATCATAACACGTTTGGGAAAGCAAATCTTGGTTTTTAGAATGCTTTACTAATTACGAATAGGTACATGTAGTCGCTTACCCTTTTAATTGTTAAATGTTAACACTGGAATTGTAAAGTCTTAAACGGAACATTTGAGACCTTATTAATTACCTACTTTAATGGATGTAGATCAACGTCCTCGTTTCACTTGACATTTTAGACAAACAAGGGAATAATAAAAATGAATTATGTATTGGTACAGTTTTTTATATTGACGTTGTTTGCCAATTAAGTACGTGCTCACTTTTGTTCAAGAGTTTTAGAGCTTATTATGGGACCCTTTTGAGTAGGTAACGTGACATTTGAGCACCGTTGACTATAGCATTGTATGATGGGCCCTTTGGCAAAAATATGTTTAACAACTTTTACAAAACAAAGGGCACTTAGAGGCTTTCAAAAATCCGTTGGACCTAGGAGTCTATCAGATGGATTAATTAAAAACCCTACATTTTTATTTCATCATTCTCAACTCCACCGCACACGGAAACCCAATTTAAGGAGGACAAATACGCCACGTCGCGTTGTAAATCTTAGTTTATAGCGGACATTATTAATTTCTTAGAAAGCCAGAATTTCGTTACAAAACCGACTCGTTATGATAATTTCCACTTGATTTATAGCACCGCGGTGTTCTTTGAATGTGTATAATGTTGATCCTCGACAAAGTTTTGATGGTAAAATAAAATACACGAAACAATTTCAGTCCATACGTCTGAAATTATTTGATATTTATCAAAGACACATAGCGACAAATTCGGGTGACTGGTCCGATAGATCTTGCTTTATTATGTACTTAAAAAATAAAAACTAAATACTATAAACGAAAAGTAATAAGTGTCATTTTGCAAAAAGTGTTAATCATGCCTGTAGCCGCTGGTTACTTAGCGGTTTCTGTATGGCCGATATCGAAACATAAAAATAAAATACGTACTCAATACCTAATTATTTAATCCCATAGCATTTGTTTATCACGGTAATTAAACATTTTAATCCTTCCAAAGGTTTCTGCCGTCCATTTAGGTACAGAATTTTAAACACTTCAAAACATGCGACGGACATCATCCGATAAGATATAATTGGAAGATAGCAATTGTAAAAAAAAAAAAAGATATAATACGGATCTAAAGACAATCGATCATTTGCGTAGCGATTGTCACACCATTCTATAATTAGGATTAGTGTTTAAGGATAATACTTTGGATTAAATATTATCTATTCTATTGCCGTAGCAGAGAATAATACATCTTCTTTACTCAGTTCGAATTATTTTGAACGTAACTCTAGCCCCTTTATTTATAAACGTGGTATGGCGGGTGAATAGTTACACTCCAAATTATCTCTTCCGTCATCAGTAATTTGACATTCGGAAGAAGAAGACAAAGGATGGTTTAACTAAACAAACGCTTCATCACGTTTATTAATAGATACCTATCTGTAAATCCATAAGTCTACATTTAACATTTTAATAAATCTATGCTCTCTCTTTAGATTCTTGTACATATTGTACAACGCCCGTAAGGACGTGATTAGATAAGTACTATCACAAACAGGCAAAAAGCATTTCTAAAAAATATTACCTATGTTAAAATTTTGTAATTAGTTCACCTTGTATTATACACACATTATACAAATACATTGTAGCGTATCGATTTATAGAGACGTTAAGGGAAGTAATTAGTGTTTAAAGTATTCGGCTCAAGGAATTTTCGAGTGGGATACGGGTCGTGTCATGGTCCACCCTACTCATTAAACTCAAAGACCCTAAAATTAAACACCAATTGTTCTGCAACAATGTGCGTAAGCACAAGTTACAAGCATCAATTATAAGCAGTTATCGCATTTATTGACACATGAAAGGAGCCGGTTTAATTGTCTATGACTGAGGTACGGTCAGCAGAAGCCCTACATGCAAATCAGGTGAGATTGTGGTCAAATACTTGCCTATATTGGAAAAAAAAATTGGTCATAAAACGCAGAAAAATTGGAACTCTCCTTTTTGCCTTCGTGCCTGCATTCCAATATTAAACCACTTTTAAATGTCTCTACGTATTATTGTGTTGTCTTTATGGCAATGCTTGGAATTTACATGCGACTCTACAACTAGTTGAACGCTCGCTAATCGCTAGCATCCACCAAAATTCCTCTATCTACCGTCGGAGGCAGTAACAATTACCCATATTTCCCTAACGTCCAGTTACTTAAGGGAACGTATAAATTCATGGTAGAGCTGGCGTTCAGTCAGACCATTTACTAGCGCTATATAAAGAGTGGAGCAAGTACACTGTAGTATGTATATACATATGTATTTTTATATATAACCAAGTCGGTAACCAAGCGTTCGACCCGCCTCATATATTTTTTTTTGTTTTTTATCCGGGCCTCTATGGCCCGGCCGCGTTCAACCTCTGATATGGGGGTCAGAGTCCTTAACTATCACATTATTAATAAATTTTCAGGCTATTTTTATTACAGTAGAAAGACAGTATGTCAGAATTACAGAATTCTCGAAAACGAGTAAAATATAACTCTATAAAAAGAAAACTTATCAGTATATACAAAAAAGTGGGACAGCAGAGTAAATAACAATAGTTATAAATGTGATATAAATTAAACAGGATTCCCTCCCATTCCATTGCACGAATATGTCAGCCGGCACGATTAATAGCGCAGTGTTGTATAAGTTGCTGTAGGGTCTTATTAGCATAAACCCGCCTCATATTAAGCAGTTAGTGTAGCATAGAAGCTTGCAATAAATAGCATTACTCGCACTCGACGGCCTGAACGGGAGTGGGTTAAAGGGAGGGAAAGGGAGGTGGTAGAGGTTGAGCTTCCGACTCCCTCACTCATTCTATGACTCGACTCGATCTTCTGTGAGAGGGTGGTACTGTCTCAGTCGAGGCTGCCCGTATATGAGATGTAGTCAATCGGCTACAACTAGGCTCTACCACTTCTTGACTCTATGAGTCTCTACAAAAAGTAGCGACGGATTTTATTTATTTACTAGTTTCTGCCCGCGACTTCGTCCGCGTAGTATTTAAATTAACAATAATTTCGGGAATATCGGGATAAAAAGTATCCTATGTGTTAATCCCGGTTATAAACTATTTGTGTTCCAAATTTCATCCAAATCCGTTCAGTAGTTTTTGCCTGAAAGAGTAACAAACATCCACACTCACAAATTTCACTCTCGCATTTATAACTTTAGTAGGATTAAAAGTTTCCATCCGTTCAGTGGCTTTCCCTGCTGTCTGTACAACCGAGGGCGTCCAAACTAGCCACCATTAGCATAATAACAGATCGCGGCGCGCGGAACTAGTTAGTCGGCCGCATACTGTGGTCGCGGCGTAATGAGAGAACGTCAAATTGGTTTTGTATTCATGCGCGCGCGCAGAGCTCAATGCTCACGGACGGTGCCCGTGTTCCGTTATGATCCATAAGCTGTGTGTTTGGAAACATTCGACGCCAGTCATGACATTTGGTATCTTAGACCCCGTCTGAAGCGTGGTTGAGTCCGTTAGAAATGTATCTGTTTTGTTGTCAAACCTTTCACTGGTTATCATTCTGACCACTACATTCGATAGTCAGTTTTCAGTCTTCTGCTGAAAAAATCTGCCAAATGATCCAACTGAACCTAAGGTTATTTGTAGACGTACGAGTACTAACACAAATTACATATAAATAGATACTATTTGGATTTTGAAAGGTTATAAGTCACTAGTCATATACATATTCTCCCTCGATGCAAGGGTATTCAGAATTCTGTGCGGTTTGGCGAAGCTCACGCGTACCTATTTAAAATAACAGTTTTACTACCTACTTTCTGACTTTTAGGATATTCAATACGAGCTGAGTTTGCTAAAAGCTAGCTGCAAAATTGCATCCTAACTGCGGCTCGTCTGAATAGATCCATAATATAATGTATTAAATATACCATACTTGTAATATACCTACTTCCATCATCTATCACAGCTCCAAGGAGGGTATTCACAATTGACAATAAGTTTCCGATGTCGGAAACATTCCGTCGATTGGGGGGCCCAAGTATTTCTTTCAATTTTAACTTGTACCCAAAATATTTAGAGAAGAGCACGGCACGGACGCACCTTTACTCATAAAAGTTTTTGTTTAGATTCAAACTGCAGGTTTTTCTGTTCTTAAAATAACTGTAATTTTATTTTCATTTAGACGAAATACTGCGGGCGCGGCAATAAACATCAGATGAGTTCCAACTGCTGTTGTTTTGTACGAGTAACAGCACCGAGCATCACGATTATAGGTAGTATTGTGATCGGGATAGATATTCAATTTGATTCCCGTTGCAATACCATGATAACTCAAGTACCGCGATAAAGAATGCACCGGATCCTCGATAAATTCAAATTCAAAGCGTTTATTTTGTTTAGGCCTACTTACGGGGGCACTTACAAATTGTCAATTTTACATATTTTTTTTCTTATATCTACAACCGGATCGGAAGGCGATCTCGACTGAGAAGATTCGGCAAGAAACTCATCTTGTCACACTCAGGCTTGTCTTTTTACATGTCTTTTTTATCGCCAGTTGCTTATATTCAATAATTACAAAGGGTAGTAGATACATGGTACCTACCACTGCGTTCAATGTTCAATACGTAGCCGGGTTTCAGAAAATGACTAAAATCGATACCCAACGTCATAATTGGCCGCGCCGTAATTTTCTCTAGTTACCGTCCGGCCAACATTGAAGTGTATAATCTCGGGGTCCGCTCATAATTTCTTGTTTATTTTAAATTTCCTTACCGCTGCCGATGTAATCTCGACACGAGCGTGTCCCGCCCGCCGCGCGCCCCCCCACTCTCGTTAATAGGGCTGCCAATCGTTATTACATTTATTATCGATCAATAACCCAGCAGTGATTGCTGCGAGAGATAATTTTTATAACCGACACTGCGGCCGGCTTACAATGCGTTGTAAATATTCTTACGTGCAATATTCCGGATATATTGATGGGTACATGTACCAAATACATTACAAAGAGAATATTAATCTGATTACCGTAACTGACAGCTCTGTAAATAAACCAATGTTTTCGCTGATGTAGTTTATTATGGAATATCGATAAAACATTCGACGGAACGCCCCGTGGTGCAGCACTACAGACGAAGATTCGATCCCACTGCGCGCCCGCACCGTAATTGGGATGCTAATCAGATGCTGAGCTGTCGCCGTCCTGTTCTCGCCTACGGCAGGATCATGCTCGGACTCGCTCACGCGCCAGGACTGCGTCGGAGGCGGCGGAGTCTTCAATCATCTGGCAATAAGCGCGAGACGCGCTCCCTCGGGCTGGTCCCGCCTGACGTGTAATCACCGCAGTTTGCGGCTGGCGGAATCATTTTCATTTTTAACAACCCACCTACATTATGGGGCGACGAGGGCTCTATACTCGTTTAACTAAGAATTTGGCGCAATCCAAATTTTAATTATCAAAGTACCTACTACGAAATGTAAAACTGAATACCTACGCCACCAATAAAAGTATTTCGAGAAGTAAGGTTGTAAAACAACGAAGTGTCTTGTCTTTATAGAGAGCTATAAATTCTATTATAGTCTCTTTGATGGCACCGATGCGAAATCGTTTATTAATCTGTGGGTAGATTGTTCTGGAAACTTCTATGGTGGCACTTGTTTTTTTGTGGAAACCATTGACAATAAGAAAGCGGTAAGATGGCGTGTTTGGGTAACAAAGCCGTGTTTACCCTGGCGAGATCACAAAGGGGCCGAGGAGCGAGGATTCTGCATATATCTAGTGGAGCGATCGGCGCGGGCGCAGACCGGCCAGATCGTATCGCCCGATCCTCATTATTGGAACACGCTTTGTTGGATACAAATAGTGTACAGGGAATTGAGTTAAAAAAGCAATAAGAAGCGATCGGTTACGTGTACCGATGTCTATTGGATCTAATTCGTATAACTTCAATTATCTTTTTCATTGCCTCATGCATCGATAATCTCATGTTTATTGTATGATATGATGGTTTTTAGAAACGATTTACGATTACATTCTAGATCTTTTTGTCATGTTGAGTTATCTAAAATACCGTTATCGTATTTTGGAGTTGGTAAATGGTATTATTATATTATGTAACGGGTTTGGTTTCAATACAATACGAGTATAATCGCAGGCGGAATACAAACCTCCGCATTAGTTCACTGCACCTAAGCATCTCTCTATTTACTCCAAATTCTTTGGTTACCATACACATTAGTATCTTCTGAATTGTTAGTTATATTATTATTTATTCTGTAACCCAAGTATGTACAACAATTACAAGAACGTGCGGCCGCAGATATCTGCACCGAACCAGCTTGTTAGCCCCGATCCACGGTGTAGATACAAGAGGAAGGAACTGGTCCTGGCTTCGGTCGCCACGATGCCATCGCCGCCCATTGTTCGCTACGAACATGAATGACTGTGTCACTTTCTATTTTTACATCATATTACACGTTGTGGGTGTTTCTGGATTCACTGGAGATGTATTTATAGTCAGACTATTTCGATGTTCGTGAAGAAATGCTTTCAGGAAGCTGATTTGTCGTTTTTTGTGGAGAATTGTGGATTGATGGATGTGTCCTTAGTTAGTAGTGGGTCGATTTATCTACAAGATTTTATTTTTCGGTTTCAGCACCATCCTATCTTAATAGCACGAAATTTCAGTGACACCGTCTAATTTCTTAGAGCTACAGATGTCCCTTCCACATCATTGTCTAGGCACTCACATCACATGCTAACAAAAAGTGGTAGAGGATTATGTGTATGTCCCTATCTTCTCGCATCTCTACATTCCACTACGCACTGGTACCTACCCACAGAGGCTGCTTCAAAGGTCACCTCGGCCGCCCTGCAGTGGGTGGCCGATCATTTTGTGAACCCACCTCGTTTGTTGGTTTTCGAAGACGGATTGCCATGTAATTAAGCGCAATTATCTCTCTACCCGTCTGCCCCAAGGAACCTGGCCACGAGAAATTTAAAATTGAAGTAATAACCGCGGAGTCGGTTATGGTAGAGGCTTATTATCGATGGCAATTTGCGCCGATCGGGGTAACGAGTTCATGGAAGTTACAAATGCGATAATTTATTGAATATGTACCTACTGCTGTTTCAGAAGGTAGCTACACTCCATGTTAACTATTTAAAGCAAAACCGGTGGCTTAATAAAATAAAACCTCTAGTATGACAAAATATTAAAATGATTTAGCTTTTGCCTGGGACTCACCAATTAATCCAGGCGTCTTTAGTGTATGCCTCACTAGATCCAATGATAGGTACGTAGGAGGAACAGTGGTGGGAGTTTCGAAATATTTCTGCGTTGACTTTGTCTATCTTGTTGATTATAATAAACTTTATAAAAAAATATTTATCTTTAGCCACAATATCAATGTCATGACGTTACGTGGTTTGGTAATTCCAGAGAAATTGCGAGTAAGAAAGAATAGAAGAAAGAAAGAAATTAATGTACCTACATGTACACAAAAGATTTACATTTGGAAGCTACGAGTTTACAAGTTATAAGTATTTAAATGTGCTTGCTCCATTTTTAATTACCTACATCCTGTAACGTCATAACTGCTAAAAGTACGTCAGATTGCCTTTTATAGCATTTTATTTGACGAAAACAAGTAGCGCTAGTAGCCTGACTTCTACCCACTTCTCTTCTATCGACTTTTTATCGACCAATCAATTCGTGTTTAGTTCATGTAGTCCTACTAATATTATAAATGTGAAAGTTTGTGAGTGTGGATGTATATTTGTTACTCCTTCACGCAATAACTACTGAACGGATTTGGATGAAATTTGGAACACAGATAGTTTATAACCTGGATTAACAGATAGAACAGTTTACTTAAGTTTACGCCGACGAAGTCGCGGGCAGCAACTAGTAATAAATAAAGTTATTAAGTAGCCTAAAAAAAAATTTACGTTACACGTAACTGTGACTTTATGAATGTAAAATCAGAAGTTTTAATATGCATTACCACGTCTGCATAATTTGCTGAGGTACGGGCGACTCACGAGACGACGGACATTGCGTGATCGCTCACTCGTGTAACCTTATCTCTAGTACTGACTTAGCGGAACACTAGCCGCACTTAGGCTGACAAACAATTTAGAATTAGTGACACCTACCTACTAACCTACATTTCATAGAAAAATTACATAGTTTCGAGACTTTACTCAAACTTAAATAGTTTTATTTAAGTGCTTGTCGGTCGTTCGTCATTTACATTCTGCTCTAATATTCTGGAATCTCTACCTATTTCTCTTTGTGCATAATCTGCAAAATATTAGGTACGGTTGGCTGCACATCTCAGGAAACTTTCCAGCATAAATTGAGGTCTCTCTAATACTGACACCCGTGTTAAAGGGAGCTCCGCTTATGCTGGAATTTTCCCTGAGAGTTGCATGCGACCTCGACTTCATGTGCATTAGTAATAATTTACGGATTACACTTAACTCATCTACTGGCCCCCACATTTATGTACCTATGCACTTTTCTTATATTAATAAGGGACCTAATAATTTTCTTCAACACTCACTTAGAATTATTTACCTTGAAGACTGGACTACCTATTTAAAAACAGTTATAATAGTGTCCACCGTGTCTCGCGGCTGCCTACCCTCGTGGTCACCGCACAACGGATGCACACGCTGCCTGTTTAGCGCCTGCTCGCACTAACGAGGCTGCGCCCGCGCAAGCTCTCTTGTCTTGTATGTTTTAAAAGCTTTCACGGCTCATTTCCACATATACATATGATATGAAACTGTTAGTAACTTATGTCTGTACGTTATAACTCTGAACGTATACATTGATTTAGGCTATTTGAATGTAAAAAATCACTTTAATAATTTGGAATTTAAATTGTAATTAAATTGTAATTCACACAAAACGTGTCAAACTGTGGTTAACAAAAGAAAATATTGAAACAAAATAAACTTCAAACTAATAAACGTCTGTGTGTGAATTGGGGCTACTATTCAGTTTTAAATACTAGACTAGACCTCATATACTCACGTTATTTAAAGGCGTATAATGAGACAACGCATTGTGTATTTACATAGACGCATTAAACGAATAGCGGTTGTGTATTTAAGCTGTTTTAAAGCTGATTTACCAGCTAGCTTTCGTTTTGGTTAAGCCCACTGAATATCAACCAAACATTTTGTAATAAAAACAAATGATTTATGAATACGTGGCACATACATATTTTCTGTAATTACACAAAGTTTAGTAGAAAATACAAAAAATAATACTAGGCAGTACAAATATCGTTTGGTGTCGTATTTTTCTTTCTCAATGCGAGCCGGCACTCAGAACAAGCGAAGCCGGTAATCAAAAACTAGTTACAAAATACAATATCCGATACTGGCCACCCGGTCGGCACATTAGTGCTGCGAGTGTTAATTAGGACCTTTAGATGCGTTCCATTTTGAAATCATCACAAAACCCATTACTGCATGTACGAGTAGTGTTGTGTATTAAACAAACAGACACCTATAAAGATCAATGTTTTATGTACATGCCTTCTTCTAAGTCTTCTAAGTAATCATACCTTGGTAGTTCCTGGTATCACTACTTATATTAATAAACTAGCTGTGCCCGCGACTTCGTCCGCGTGTAATTTAACTTAACAAAAAATTCGGGATTATTTATCCCCTATTTTATCCCCTTGGGGGGTAGAATTAATCAAAATCCTTTCTTAGCGGATGCCTACGTCATAACATCTACCTGCATGCCAAATTTCAGCCCGATCCGTCCAGTGGTTTGGGCTGTGCGTTGATAGATCACTATGTCAGGCAGTCGGTCAGTCACCTTTGAGTTATATATATTTAGATTAAAAATAGCCCTTTTGACGTGGCAGTAGCCTACCCCTTCAACGCGTGGGGGATTCAGGCCATAATCCACCTCGCTGACCCAGTGTGGGTTAGCGAATTTCACATGTTTTTCGAGAATTGTTTAGATCTTGTAAGACATGCAGGTTTCCACACGATGTTTTCCTTCACCCTAAGCAAGGGATAATGATATAGTAATTATGATTCGCACATAGATTTCGGAAAACCCAGAATTTTCCTGGTACCTATATATAATATGCTTTATTAAATCTTGAGTATAGCCGAGGACAAAAATAACGGTATAGTTTACAGTCACGCTCGCTTCATGCACTAGCCACGATACCCAAAAGCCGCTTCAGCAGACCAGTGGCTTCAATCACCTCCGCCGTGCCATACGTATCGTATTATCCTCATCTTGAACCAGAGTGACGACTTTGACGAGATTAAGACGGGTTTTGATGATACTCCTCATTATACCTGACAACCAATTCGCTTATTGGAGTTAAGGGTACTACTTATTTCCTACCCTAACGAGCTTTGATCTTGATTTTGTGTATCACCTTATGTTCTTAGATTTTAGACGGCTATCAGTGGACCGTTACGGTTGAAGATAGAACGATATCTTTCAAATACAAATCTGCATATAATATAGGTAACTAGCTGTACCCTGCGCGCGTTGCTACGCTGTCAAAGATTGGTCGTACCAACTCAGAAACCTTTGTGGGCTCATGCACAACACTTTGCTGAAGATCATGACATGATCAAATGCATAGTTAATTATTCTATAAAGGACATACAGACAAACATTATTTTTATATATAGGGTAGAAAATCTTATATAATGCACGATATTTTGTATGGCGCCTTATTATAATAAGTAAATGAAAGATGATGTACAACCTCAAAAAATATCTGATAGGTTTCTTATTAATAGGTGACCTTTTAAATCATTCGCTACCAACTATACCAGCCAATAGATTTTTATAATAGATAGGACTTTATATAGGTACTTAAATGCTCTCTTTTATTTTAGGCTATTGGGCCGTCGTCTCGTTTAACTGATTTATATTACTAAACTACAAGGTCGATTCTGTTCTCGGTAAAATGCAAAGATTTCTTTGTGTGTTTGTTAGTTTTTTTTCTCGAAAACTAAAACTCGAAATGTTACGACGCTCGCCCAAATAAATGGTTGGGGAGCCATTGTGCGGCGTCTGGGTAGCAGGTAGACTTTTTTGCCGGCCGTACCGCGGTACTGGCGTAGAAAAAAATGCGAAATTTATTGTTGCCGGCTGTTATCGAACAGTAGTTTTTCGTGGACAGTTCGAAAAGTTAAATTGAAAACGTGCTTCGTTTGGATATTGTTCTTTATGTTCTTACTTTTAGACTAGAATTTAACTATATTTTGAGAGAAGGTATAGTTTTTGGTGTTCATAACTGTAGGTGTATTTAACTTCAGTGAACATCTACAGACTATTAATGCCAAAAAACTTTGCTAAGTTGAAACTGATTTACGTATATGACAGACATGGGTTAACCGATTTTTAATACACCTCACCGATCTCTAGTTTTGTCTGTAGTCTGTAGTCGCGTCAAAATCATAACTTTTAAAATAGTAAAATGCTTCCAGGAAATTCATCGCTATATAGCTTCCGTTTAATAACAAACTGCGCTCGCGCAAGGATGGCGGGTCCTAAACAAACACCGACCGATTTCCATTAATGTTGGCCGGACAGACGGACACGCATCGCCCCTGCCGCATATATTTATTGATTTATTGATCGTAAGGAGAAATCCCGACAGTCGTAACTCGTAATTTAAACGGGCCACGAAAAAGCCGACCCGTGTTTTGGTGATCCGGACAGAGAAATGTTTAGACGTGTTTATGATAAAATAAAAATACCGCGTTCTATTTAAACGCGCGTGCGCGTGCCTTATCTTGCGTTTATATTATATTTTGATTCGATCTATCAGTAACTGAAAGCAAAAATATTTGTTTAATAAGATTGGTGATTATGTAAATATTTATAGTGTAGTTTTATTTATGGTGGAGGAGTAATGAAAAACGTTTCATTTTATGGAAGATAATAAGTTGTAAAATGTATTTGCTATATTAATATTAACGGTTATATTTCTTTCGCGAAATAAAATGCATTATGGTTAAATGAAATATTGTTTATTTATCCTGGGTCTTGAAAAATTGCCAAGAACATACAATCGACGACGGTTGTTACGTTTGCAAGATGAAGATAGGCACTTTTATAAATATTTCAATTTAAACAATTAGACGATCGATGGCTACTCCGCAGCATCCCTGTCCTAGCCCTCGCTAAGCAGATGCACATGCCTACCCGACGGGATACCTGTATCCCGCTATCTATCTTTTTACTGCCATCTCTGTTCCTTTCACACAATAAAACCGCCCAATTAGACAGAAAGAGATAAAATATAAAGCTTCACAAATTATAATATTACGGCAAGACACGACGTTATGAGGCTAGACTCTGGTTTTAGTAACGAGAAGAAACATTTTTATATCACTTTATTTATCGTCCTTGTTCTTAAAAGTTAGAACTCATTATGGTTTTTTTTCCAAATGTTTATTGATAAAAAAGTCATAACCTGTGGTGTTCCAACATGTATTATTTATCTTAAGTTTGTGAAACGAAAAATATTAACTCTAGGTTTACACTAACTAAAATATTGTTTTATATTTTGTTGTCATAAAATAGAGACAACAATATGTTTCGTGTAAAAACCAATCGTAACATTGATTAAGATTTACTTATCTAATAATGATTTGTTACAAATTGCAACAATTATACAAGGTGAAACAAAAAGGGTATACTATTTTTTTTGCAACTTTACTTTGTAAATCTAAAACTATGGGCTTTGTGGGACAGTTGATGTACTAAAGGTTTTGTAGACTTGTAAAATATGGCAACAGCTGTATTCCTATAACACCTTTTGTTTTTCAAGTTTCCTCCAAAGCTGATAGTTTTAGAATTACAAAGTTAAGTTTTGAAAAAAATAGTATACCCTTTATGTTTCACCTAGTATATCAATTTCGGATAACAAGCATAATCGACCCGCCTGATAAAGTAGTTACCGTAGCCTATATAATAAAGAGTAAAAATTTGACAAGTTAGTACTCTTGGAATTTGTTAAAGCTTTACCCAGAATAAGAACCCTCATTAAGCCCCTGATACCCCATATAAATTCTTCATCACCGTACATAGGTACTTCCCATAACAATGAGTACCACGTCCACCAACTAAGGGTGAGATAACCAGTTTATTAACATCATTCGTAAAGAAAAGTTTCGATTGTATGTAAAACAGCGCCGTAAACGTCCTATAAACATTATTATAACGAGTCGAGATGCGCGGCGTTGCGTTTGCGCATGCCTCCGCGGTAGGGTAACCAGACCCACCCCATCTTGAAGAGCTTATTACACCAACCTGAAATCAGTTGGTCTAAACACTTAATTAGTAATAACAAGACCTATTGCTAAAGTTTAAGATTGCCGTGTAGAAATGGCTATTAGTGATAAGGCACTTTGTGTATCTGAATATTTGATACAATAAGTTTTGCATCAATTTTTAATTTGCTTTTTATTTATTGCGTGGTTGGGCAATAAATATAAATCCATCTAGGCAAATCATTTAGATGATTCAATGTACACACATACGTTCTGTTTTCAATTACGAAAACAAATTTATGTTTGCACCCACAAATCATAACTGCACAATGACGCATTCAGCGTTATCAACAATGGTGTGTGAAAATGTAATGTTGTGAGGAGAACACGTGAAATCCGATGGCCGTAACGAATGCGGTCCGCGGGCCTGTCTCGGTGCGCACCTTAACAGACAGGATTTATTAATTTTAAACGCTTCAGTGTGTACTAGTCATCGCGGACAGCTTAGCTGCAGGATGTGGGAATTTGGCACCTATAAACCAATTATCGCACTTTATCCGTTGGATTCACGACACTTATTGATATTTTATTGTTGCCGACAGACTTTTGCCGTCAGACATACTGGCAGACGGTCCTCATGGTTACTTCACCCGCGCCCACAAAAAATATTGCTATTGAGAAAAGCAAGCAGAATGAAACCACGAATATTCTGTTTTGATATGATTTTATGGATGAAGAAATACATGTTTAAGCAAGTGTTCTGCTATCTACACATAATTAACTTGTATTTTATGAGTCAATACAGGGTATAAAATTACGATTAAAAATCTCGTATGTTAATTTTATTTTAATAGACACACATTATCATATTTCAATTTTCTATTGTCTATCTTCTTATATACAGCCTTTTGAGTCAGGGTAATAATATAACTTCTCCAAATTATTTTGATAGGTAACTTAGGTCTGAACACAATTCCAGATTACAAATTTTCAGGATAGAATAGGGTGAGATTGCCTACAAGGCTTTGTTTGGCTTGACTTGGTGGACATACTGTCGTGTCTTCAGATTTAATACACCTTCATAGGAATGTGGTAGCATTTAAAGAAAAGCTTCGTTTCAAATTTTGCCCAAAAGTGGTCGGATTTGACAGAAATATCTCATATAATATAATACCTACAAAGGTGTACTATCAGAGCCGCGTGGTCGTCTCTCGTCTCCCACTTTCCACGTGATATAGCGGCACGATAATAATCAACGCGTAGGCGCGCCGCGCCGGCCGCCGTTTGATCTCTATTTTGCATTCCCGATGAAGCGGCACCATCAAAGCACTAATCATGGCCCTCCGGTGCTCTTTGCGTAGGGTTGCCAAGTTGATGCAAGGCGTATCGTCTCTTCTTCTTCTTATTTGTCGTTCCCCCACTAATGAGGATCGTGACCATAAATGATTGATCTCTATTTGCTTCTGTCCTGCGTCAGTTCAATAGATCGTAGTAGAGGTTTTCTTGTTGCCTCTACAATACTCCTACGTCTCGTACCTCGAGAATATTTTAAGTATCAATTAATTTTCAAGGATGAGGGCTTTTAGGCCGCCTACTCTTTCGCATATTGTCATATTAACTACTCACTGTCCCAATTCCAATCAGGGCGCAATCAGTTTATTTCGTTTTCAATTACGTATCTACTTCATATCTTATAAGAGTCACGAAAATCTTATAATCAATGACAAGCCATCAACAGACTAGCGATGGACAGCCCTATCTCTAAAGCTCCTATCGTGCGGAGCGTTAAAACGCTGCTTGTTACCGCTTTCGAGAACTGTATCTTGGTAAACATTATTACGGCAACTGTGTCATATGGCAGAAGATTAACTGAGTTGATTCAGTCAAAAAGTAAATAAATGACTTCGCAAAGTGTTACATGTCCGTGATTCTTTTCCATTCGTCGGTATCCTATCATCTTTTCCTGTAAATTATGACAACCAATTGGATGTCAAACTTAAATGTCTACTAATTAAATAAATGTAAGGTTAAATCCTTCCCTTCCTATTCCGACCTATCCATCTTACTGGTTTACCCCTATACCTAAATAAAATTAAAATTAAAAATTATATCAACAAAGCGGCATATTAGCTGCCCAATGCCATCCCACACATTTCGATAGATTAACAAGGCGTGATGTAATATAGTTGGACACGATCGACGGCGTCGGACGGGTACCCGACAATATTTACCGAAGGTACAACCTTAGATACGGATGTAACATCCAATTTTAATTGGGTGAGAAAGAACATTGATGAACGATTGACGAAAGATATTGCTGCTGTAGTAAATACTAATTTTGATAGCAGGTAGGTAGGAGTAATTTATTTAAAAAAGAAAAAGAATAGGTACCTTTAAGGTTTTTTTCCTCTTTCTACACCACATAATATCCATTGAGCTTAAACGATTTAGTTTTATTTCGTACGCAATTTTGTTAAGACGTATCCTCAGTGTTTTCCATGAATTATTGGATACCTATAAGCGTACAACTATGATGCCTAAAATGCATAGCAATATCATGAGACTCAAGAACTCACTGCGCTTATCGACCTCTCGGATTTAGACGCAAGTAACTTTAGATTTTTTTGCAGATAAATGGGGCTAAGTTTCTGTTAGTATATTTAAAGTTATGCGAGATAGATGCCTGATGGGTTTCTATTTTTAATTCCTTTCTATTTATAATTATAATTGGTCGTAAGCCGTTCTAATATCTATACATAATATGTTATTTTTATTATATTAGCGCGTTTGTCGCGTAATTAAGTACATAAGTACTGAGTTCGGTTGAATATTATTTCTAAAATCGATCTCCCAAGAGACCTTTACCCTCCCTTGCGCGCCGTTAATGTTCACTTTTCAAATCTTGAGTGACGTCTCGGTGCGCCGGAGTTTCTCCCAGCCGCCGCCTGAACTTAATCACTTCGATAAATAAACCCGATAAAGGGATTTGGTTCGTAACGGCGTAGTAAAACAAACCCAGCGGGGTCTTAGTTTTAATTTATAAATAGTGTAGTAACGGACAGACAGGTGATATGGATACTACTTCTGATGAATTGTGGTATTTTAATGTCAATAACTCGAAGGCATTATCTTGTTTTTATTCGGTAAGTCTTAAGCGCTAATTAGGTACGTGGTCTTATAGTACAACACATTAATGATAACGGCCACGAGTATAATTATTTTGTTTATATTCGTTATAATTATTTTATTTCAGTTGTATCATAATGAAATGTGAAACAGTTTTGTCTCCGTCAACATGTGGTTGACGCGTTGATGTCTTTTATATGCGATCATATTACATGACATGAGACGTTTTATGATTTGCAAAGAATTTTAATTTCTTACTACCAATAGATATCTAAAGGTAATTTAAATTGTGACGATATATTTTAACAGTTATTTACTTACGTAAGGCGCACTTATCTTGTGTGGATCTACTTAAAATCATGATTAGTGCCGTATCTAGTCGTTTCTGTGTAATAATAAGTCCCGCCGCAGAGATAGGTAATAATTATCAAATGATAGCATCTCATAAAAACGCGCTTGTAACATACTTTATAGCCACGATTAGCTCTCCGCAACGAAAAACCAATTTAAATAAATTTCAAAAAGGCATTTATGAGAAAACCCCATACCGAGACTCCATACCAAACCAATTTAAACCCTCCTGTTTGACTGAAAGGTTTATATCGGAAAAACGACAAAAAACTAGCACCTGAGTCATTCTCGTTAGTCAGTCGAGCCTCCGCAACGCCTTCTTAATAAGCACCAGTGTTTGTTTATTTAAAATCACACCTTACTTAAATAAAAATAGGTTGCATAATTCAATGTGTAATTACGGTTGTTACGACATTTTTCAGTGAGCGAGTACGTCTTGTTAGTAAGTGTATTGTTACCGGTGTGGTTCTCCGTCCTTGTTTAACTCGTGTGTCTTGTATGCGTGGGTGTCGCTGTCTCTTTCTAGTCGTTACGGCAAGGTCGGCTCGTTAAAAGCTCTTAACGAGAGGCGAAGGAAAAGCACGAGCCTCAATGCGGCTCTCAAACTTTTTACTTTTACATTAAAATTTCTGACATCCAACTTGTTGTAAGATTTGTAAAAAGTTAAAATTAAACTATTTTATGTAAAGTCATCCATAAAATAGTGGGTCATAGTATAGGTAGCTACTCAAATGTTTACATTAAAATAAACATGTCATTTGAACTTTTCTTCTGATCCAATATTATTTAAGGGCTTTTTTATACTTGTTTCAGACACATTAATTAGGAGACCACTTTTTGTGTGCTCAATCTTAATTAAATGCTATTTGCACAATGCCTACAAACACTTCGCTGTTCTAAAACGGGCACCTCATCTCAAAACTTTGACATCCACAGCGGGAGGCTTGCGAGTCTCGCGAGACATGTTCCGCGCGTGTCTCGTTCACACCTGCGGTGTTGTCGTAACTCCGTCCCCTTCGAGCCCAGCGCCTCTCGCCCGCGTATTGACACCATACCGTCACGGTGCTCGGGATAATCAAGCGAGGGAAACGCCGCGCGTTTATCTCAGTTCCGGATCCCGGCTCGCAATCAATTTAAATTCTTTAACACTTCAATGTTCCCAATCGTATCTCGTTTGCGACGAGCGCGTACGGTATTTGGCACGATGTAATTGTGTTATGATATGTTTACGATTTACGAGGAGCCCTTTATTATGATAACGATGACAGAACCACGAGAAAAAACAATGAATTTGTATGGAAAAAAATCTGCAAAATGCGTGTCAGGCAGGAAAAATGTGTTAATACTCGTTGATCGCAAAGAAATTGTAATTATTAAAATTTATTTGGAGGTCTGTTCGTCGTTTGACTCACATGTGTCACTGCCTTTATACTATTTAGCTCTAAAACCTGATATTTCTTAACATGCTTCTAGTTAAGCAAACAATAAAATACTATACTGGTTTTACACTTCATTCGACTACCTAACTAAACGCAAATTACGCTTAAAAGCAGATAGGTACAAAGTTTGGGTTTTTTATAATTAAATGTAAAGATACGTACAACAGAGTACTTAACTTGTAAAAAAAGCTTTTTAAGCAGCGTCTTTATATTGAAGTTAAAATGTGACTTTTAGTCGCAACAATTTTTTATCGACTTTGAGAAAATAATTTCACACTTGTAACTGTGATACTTTTAACGTCCCCAAAATAACCGCCAACACGATGGTTACAGTAATGTACTTGTTTATTATAGCGGAGGCAATGCTCCTGCGCCGGTCCCGGACAAAAATAAAATAAAAAGTGGTATTTCTGTGGAAAACGACTCGCTCGATTGCCTCGTTGAAGCCTCGATCGATACCTACTTGCCGCGATCGTCTTTATATCGATTCCACGTTCGATTTTATAACTCGATACTGCGCGCATAAAAATATAGCTGTACTTAGAGAGTTTTTTTATACTCATTGATAATTCGTTTTTTTGCGTATCTTAATTTTTTTTTATTTCCACTAAAGTAGCTCAACGCTCTTCTGTATATTTAGATTTATTTATATACTTAATACATTTAAATACAAAGCGATATATGATTCCTGACATCAATTTAATTACTTTTCAAATGTTACATAACCCGTTGAACAGCACAATGTTTGTTGCGGTCAGAATGACTTACAGACAACGTAACGTAAACCATTATAGCGATTTAGTAGATTACATCGCGTCGACGGATCGATCAGTCAAACAGTTAATCACCGAACCGAAACAAAATTCGGGGAATAAGGCAAGGCGCACACGATTTGGAAGAAATCTCCTAAGACGTTTAGCTTCACATCAGGGATATTTTCATTTGCTGTGCATTTCCCTTTGCTTGCTTTTTGAAGTATGATGTGCGTGACCAATTATAATGCTACTTTTAGTAGTAGCTCTCGAAATACTAGAAACTTCACCAAAAACTATACCCGGATCGAGTTTATGTTAAAATATTTGTATGGAAAATGGTTAGTTTCCCGGATGACCGATATGGGCATTTTAACATTTGCTATACATAGGTACCTAAAATATATTTTACGCAGACGCTAGCGCTGAGCGAGTGTAGAACTCATGGTTAAGTTACAATAGTTACCAGAAAATCTTGGTTTGTTATTCCTTTTACTTCAGTTTACGTAAGCACATTCCCATCACAACATAATCCCCCTTATTAATTAACTTGGTGTAGCAGGTGAATAGTTACACACCGAATTATCTCGGTCTGTCATTAGTAACATACGAAAGAAAAATAGAGCATGGTTTAACTATTGGTACAACCGCTAAACCAGGTTTATTAATAAGGGGTTATATATATAAACCCAATCCTTCAACCACAGTCAGTGTCCTCATTGGATTTAACTGACATACACTTGTTCCCCGCCATGTGTCATAGCCCTAACCCACTGGCCATGTGTAATAGGTCTACGCTATAACATTACCGAACGAGACGCATGCGCATGGTATTAAAAACTCTTTGAAACGCTCGTAGCAGTCCACAATAAAACCAACGAAGTCATCGTCAGATCAATGCATAGAACTAGGATGCCATGAAAACGAAATATTCAATTCAATTAAAAAACCGCCGTGCTCGCCATTTTATAAACCCAATTTCATTTTGTGTCGGATACTGTTAAACGAAGAACCGTTAGAAACACCAAATTAATAAATTTATAGGTAATCTATTTAATTTCGTATCGCTTCTCGTTGGCTTGATATACCACCCACCATAGATCTTTCTAATTAAATGACGTCAATAGCTTAGATAATCAAATCGAGGAGACTATAAATTTACACAACGATCGAGATAAATTTATGGCAACAAGCGCCGTTTCCTTCGGCGTAAAAGCGGATATCCTGTTGTCAGCTTCCAGCTAATTTGTACACGGGTCTGAGATAGGGTCAACATAAATTAACTGTAAGTAAGTATATAAATTGATATTTTTTAAGGTTCCAGGCGTCCTAAAACAACAAATGCAAAAATAAAAGCCGAACAAAGTAACACTATTTCATAGAGATGAGGGTAATGTTCAATTGTATTCAAAACCTTAAAATTACTGGAACATAAATTTTAAACTTCTTCATTTTCGTTCTTTAAAAACACTGCCCACCCAGTTTTATAGGTATTTTGCCAGTGTCAAGTAACAAATAGCATTTACAAACATATATTTTTGTTTCAAAGCTGTACTCCACTTATCAATAACTTCGTAAGAAACAATTTGAGTACTTCACTTCATTCTATCTCGCTCACACATCCCTCTAGTTACATATTTACAGCAACTCTATCGAGTGGTTCGCACGAGAACTAATAGGTTTACTACTCCGCCATCACCACTCCATATCAGGTTGCTAGCACCATCAATCTGCGATTTAATGATAACCTGAGAGCTGGTTTTATAACGTGGACTCTTGGCGCTTCTACCAGCTGATAATTGGCGGCTCAAATAGTGTTACAACTGCTAATATAACGAAGAAGGTCGTATAATTCTGCTTATATGACGAGAAAACGAATGATTACTTTTCGTCGACTCTCTCATTTTTATCACATACACTTGGGCTATATTCTGTTATATTAATACGCATATCTATGTATCTATCATATCTATCTATAATCATCTTCTAATATATAAAATTCTCGTGTCGCGGTGTTTGTTGCCAAACTCCTCCGAAATGGCTCCACCGATTTTCATGTAATTTTGTGTGCCTATCGGGTGTGTCTGAGAATCGGTCAATATCTAATTTTCATACCCCTAAAAGACAGGACAACGTCTTTCGGGTCAGCTAGTATACTTATATAATCCATGATTTAAGTCATAGTAGTAATGTAATGTAATCCTTTACTACCTAAGAACAGAGTAGCAGAGGTGTACGACCTAGATGTTTCATTCGCTCTAGCTCGTTAATCTACCGTAAGGCTAAAAACCAATCAGCGAAATCCTTATCAAGAGATGAATTATGCATATTTGAATTCAATTCCACGATTTCCTGGAAAGCTTTGCTAGTTTCACTGTTACAGTAAATCAGTTACAGCGACCGACTTGATCGTGTTTCATTAGAGTCGGATAACTGTTTAGATTATTACTTATATTGCACTTAATGACTTAGTTAGCTTGATAACTGATGCAGGTTGACTTTAACTCTCTATGAAGAAAATAGCATAGTAAAATATATTTTAGAATTAAAATAATTCATCAACCTAGGTAGTAAAAGTACCAGGAAATCATAACACGGCAGGAGGCTGTTCACTATTCCACGATGCTTTACCGCCAATCAGCGATGCGGGCTCGGACACGAAAGAAAATGTAAATAGACGTAGTTTGTATGCGGGGAGCTCGTTTCGTTAACCGTGCTCAGTGCGCCATTATGTAAATAATAGGCTGTCAGGAACACAACGAGTTTAATAAATGTACGAGCTTTACAGAGCCTCGTTACGATGAGAGATTACGAAATAAGACCACGCACATACTAGAACAGCTTACTAGCTGTTGGTTTACTACTTACACGTCTCTTGACATTGAAAGTTGTTTATCACCAACACTATCACTGGCATCGGCTTGCTCTAGCTCCGAAGAAGCTACCAGTACTTATCATTTTTCAAGACAAGCGCACTACCAATGCATAGGAACCTTGTTTATGATTTTTCCAAATGAATTACTAATGCTATGATTACGTATCAATCTGATAAACAGATCTGCCTTAAAGGTGCCTGTGCCATTATGTAATTCCGATCGAACCATTCATCGTTCAGTAACTAGAAATCCCTGTTATGGCACCAAGAGATAGGGGTGCAATAATTGATTAATGATTGCTTTCCATATTTGTCATTGCCCGCAGGTATTTTTTAAATCGTACCATTAGCCACCAAAGTCTTAACAACACTTTCGTAACATACAAGACATTAAACGCTACTACTGCTGCAAGTAACATTAATACCTTTGGCACTCCGCAAATAAAATTGACTTATTTAATGATGCTTCATTAACAAACTTTTTTGGCAGCCCTATTGGCCATGTCCGCAATTTGCCATCGTAAAACTTAAGTAATTAACTCGAACCATAAAAGACATGTCATGTCTTGGCGTTCTTTAACAAGACAGGCGACTGGTTCTACTGTGTATTTCCGAGCAATCAATCAATATTAATAACTTTAGATAGATTGTGTGAAATGTTCCCTTGCGTCTAAACATAATACTCTCTCTCAGAGACGGTTAGATTTCAAGATTATTTGTTTTTGTTAATCTAGGTGAACACAGCTCAATATATTTGTAAACCATATTTTCCATGAACATTGACTGTATACGGATTCCGAATACTTTACAAGTAAAACAGTTTAAATAACTATAATTATTAAAAGAAAAAGTTTAAGAAACTGTAAAAAAAATGGTTCTCTGTCGCTTGGTATATTTAATTTATTCTTAATTGGACTCTGATTCAATAGCTAAAAAAATCAGGGACCTCCACTTTTTTATCCGTCATATTGATTTTTGCTATTAAATGTAGCTTATTTTACCATAATAACGAATCGACTGACACCTCATTTTAGTTATTAGGCGCTACAATGGAACATTAAAATGAGTCAAACATACATACATATATATACATAGACTGCTATAACACAACCTGCCCTTTTGGCTTCGCCGTAGTCGGGTAAAAAGTGAGACGTATGAATGAGGCTTTATGCTTTCGACTCACAAACGTTCGCATATAATTACGCTTACGAACCCTCCCGTATAACATGAAATAATAATAAACAACCGCTAATTAATCGTGCTAATTGATTTGAACAACGAGTTTAACATCTTGCAATTAATTGACAAGGAAATAAAAGCGAAATTTAATTTCGTTTGCAACACTTAAGTACTTACTACATATTCAAATCGAAATTATACCTTAACAAAAGACCACAAAGTTATAAATCGGTTGACATGGACTTTAATGCATTATTCCCTTATTTGAATACCGGACCCCCATATCCAATGTAGTTGCTCATTTATTTTCCTTACAGAATACATCAATCATACACCATCTCAACACCGTTGATCGAATATCCATTCCATCACAACACGACCATTATAATTAGACCTCTGGGAGGTCATTAATCTCGCACACCGACACCCAGTTACCCATGTGGGGAGGATCTTGGTATACTTGCCTGTTGGATATGGTGCGTTCAACTCGAGTGTCCATATTTAGCCACCTGCTGTGAGCTCGCTCGCCATTTTAGGTTGTTAATGTGGGGTTCAAAGGTTTACTCGTTTGTGCTTAGGGGTATTGAAAACTTTAACCTTCAAAGAACTACAAATTTAGGCTAGGAAGACCAGGATATATAAATATTTGAGAACGTTGTTCACGCTCTATCATACTTAACTGTCCACGAAAATGTCCTTATCCTGGGACTGGGTATTACTGGGGTCACCCTCAATCACAGTTGCTCAGTTTGGGACTAAACGATGGCTTGTGTCTGAGGATAGATGTGATAGACCTAGCAATGTACCTATAATGTTGGTGTTCAGACAATGCACTCTATTTTCTCTGTGACTCTATCTATAGTGAAAATAGCCGAGATCCGTATTTCTATTTATACCCCTATTTATGACTCGAAATTCATTAGTTTATACCTCATCTTTATAAATCGCCATAACGCATATCGAATCGTATTTAATATCATACACATATCTCTGTCAGATGCGTAACAGAAATAGTGCATCCTGTTTGTTGCGCAGACGCCGAGCGCCGAGTGTCGACTCGAGAAGCTCGAATCGGACGGATAATCGATTTTACGAGCTCCCGAAATAACTCTAGTCCCTTCGGCACATGCATCATCGGCCATATTCTGCAGTTGACTCGACAACACTGTCGGATCAACCACTCAGCCGACGGAGACGGGTGTATAAGAAAGAATAAGACGCACGACAACTGCTTCTTTCTTTCATTCTTTTCCATAGGAATGGGATTCCGAATGGGTGGTAGAGTCTTATCATAACATTGTTTTGGAACATTTTTAACGATTCAAAATGTAAATTAGTAACAGATTACATGAACAAAAAAAATCCGATTCTTTTTGTTGGTTTATTTGATGTATGTACCCCTACAACTACTACTCTTAACGACGTATGGAGCAATTAGTCACTGATTCTGGGAGAGCTGCGGCACTGTCTCTATTATTATTAACACTCTACACAGCGGAGTGTATGTTAGAAGCACCACAGTCCGGACCGGGTGTGATATTCTAGCTTCAGAAGAGGTTTCATAGCTGGTATTAACAAATAGGCCACTATATTTGATAGAGATCGTTCATTTGTAGAATTCTGGACGTATGGATTGTAGGCGCTATTAAAAACTTAATTGAACTTATTTATCTCCGAATTTATTCGGTCCATATGATGAAGAAAAATCAACTTTATTTGTTTATTTAAGTATTTCAAATATTATAAAACGATATAAGGAATATTAATAAATTATGTACCTACCTTACTTAGGTACCTACTATATATTTAGAAAATATACAAATTTGGAACTATGTTTAAGTAATATCTTTGTTGGATTCCTACTAAGTTGTTCATAAGAAAACGATTATAGACAGTACAAATACACACGGGGGCGTATTACGACGCATTTCAAACATAAACACGGAAGGCGTATACGAATGCGTCAAAAATATCATAGTATTCAGTTATGCAGCAGAATGGCGTCCCGTGTAAAGGCAATAAATGGGTCCGTTCACCTAAATACTGCTGTGGGTGTTGTGTTTTATTGCCACGGGGCGGCGCAACGAGCGCCCGGCATCGCCATGAGTCCACCGATATGTAGGGTTGCCACTTGTTATATTTGGTTGGAATCGCACCCCAAGATAACTTTTCGAGTTTGGTAAGAGATTGATAAACAAGATAAGTACTTTAAGTGGTACTATCAACAAAGTACACGCATGGACAGTTTTAAAAGTTTTTCGCTTGCAGGCAGCAATCCAAGCCCGCCCCGCCCATTTTGTTGTTATCCAATGAGACGAAAACCATCTGTTGAGACAAAGCCCTTTTTTTGAAAGCCATCTGTCTTAATTGCTTTTATGACACGAAGATTTTAGTCAGTTGTCTGAATCTTACGCATCACTCAGTTAGTTGCATCCTGCGCATTATCCGCGACGTTTGTATCCGAGTGATCGGTGTTTATCTATTGACCAGCCATAAGTTCGCATAAGAAGAACCTGAATAATCTGGAACGCACCAGCATTATTCACCTGCGAGTATACTCGTATTATAAAATATGCAACTAAAACCTTTTACAATGGCAAAATAACAAATTGAATACTTATCTCATGTTGAAGCGGGCATCTGCTGGCCCATAAAGTATTGTTTGTCTGTGTAAGTTATCTTGCAAAAAAATGAAAGTTTGTCTCATAAAACAATATCCTTAAGGTTCCCAGATGTTGACACGACATTTTTTCCTGCCGCACCACTTAACTTTAAAATGCGAATGAATACAATGTGGACCACGGGGATTCAAAAACAAAGGGCCTTGTCTCTGATTAATCTAAAACGCCGCCTAACGTTTATAATAAAAGGTGTTACTCGATATTGTTAACAATAATAACATTTTAAGCTTAATAAGTGGATTGTCCCAACATAAACACAAATGCCCAAGCTCTCTACGCACACTTCAATCGTAATAAATTACTGTGCTTTATGACTTACCTCACTCAATTGATTTCTTTTTAATATTTTTAACGCTCCTTTTTCCGATGTTTGATTAGGTATAATTTAATATTAGTTTGTTAATTAAAATTTATTGTTTCTAACATAGACTGTATGTTAAATTTTATCATCACAGTAGACCCAGTTTTATGTAAGTTACAAAATAAACATTCACACTATTTTGTAAACATATTTGTTTTTTTTTGGATTGCGGAGCAAACAAAAAAATCTTTACTGCAATACTATTGGTGGACGAAACCAAGCTAGCCGCGGGTGGCCGCCGGTCACTGCACACAAAATCGAACCTTAAGGTGGTCCAGCGTCAACTTTGTTGATTGTACATAATAATTCAAAGCTTATGATTAAAATTTGGACATAATAGTTAATAATAGTGGTAAATAAGTTTTGATTTAGCCCGTATTACTTTCCCTAATTATGAGTTTTAATTTTATTATTTGCTCAACCTGTATAATACTCTATATTATAATAATAAAGCAATAACAGTATACAACCCTAACCAATATCTTCTATCCCAAATAGAAACGCGTAAACGATGCCCATATGAATTACTTTCCCGTATTCTGTTCCGGCAGATTCGAAATAAATCTATTTCAAGGAATGTTATTGTTTTTATAAAGATCATTAAGCCTTCTTTAATGAGATATAACATTTTAATGGTATAGAAAGTTTGTTGATTAAATAAAACTACTGATATTTAGTTTTATTTATAAATAAATTACATCTGATATTTAATATTGATTACAGAGGTTTATTATCTAGTTTAGTTAGTCCAATAAAATAGTTTGTCCCTGTATCAAAAATAAAAATACTTTTATTAGGCATCCTTAGCGATAGCAAAGTTAATATAAGTAAGCATTTGGCAGAGAGTACGCTATTAATAGATTTAAATCATATTGTTCCTATAGT
Source organism: Notodonta ziczac (assembly GCA_918843915.1). Lineage (NCBI taxonomy): Eukaryota > Metazoa > Arthropoda > Insecta > Lepidoptera > Notodontidae > Notodonta > Notodonta ziczac. The sequence goes on from OU974053.1 coordinate 3,214,663, forward strand.
ATAAGTACCACTGTATACAGCCAAGTAATCATAATTTGTAATCTATCAACAAATTAATAAAATTGAAGTGTCTGTAATGTTAAAATTACAGCTTATTACTAAACGTTTGGTGTAAAATGAACAGTATTTTATTATATTCTATAAATATACAAATACAACCTGAATCTTACAGCCCATCTCCCGTCAATCATATTTCACATCGCGCGAGATGAGTTGTCGGCTGTCGGGTCTGCGCGCGCGCACCGAGCCGCGACCGACATACGTCATGTTGACGTTTACGATTCGAAATAAGAATACCGGTGTACCGTCTGTGTGGTCCCGTAACACTTGCCACCGAGTAAGTTATTGGCAAATGTGTTGCAAATCGTGTTGCCTACAATCTTTATCTACTAACACTTTGGCATACAAATAATTCCTAAAGAACGTATCTATAACTCCTGGTAAGTTGAGCTATAGACAGCCGGGGCCCCAATTCCTATTTTCATACAAGCCGTCTCCATTCCACTAAAAACAATTGATTATTATAATAGTTTTACTAACATGTTAAAAATCGGTAGAACGTGAAATAAATTATTTAGGTCGACGGCTTAAGAACACCGGAACTATCTTACGTGACAAACCAATGGTTTTTAATAGTTATGTGCTATTTGATTAGGAGACTCAGGGCCCAGAGGCCCATCTCTAATAACACGTCTAAACTGACGTATCATGTATCTGAATACGTCAGTTTTGACGTATTGTGAGTCGGTGCTAGACGATCCCATTGGGCCCATGGTCGCTATCCCAATGAATTATGCAAATGAAATTCATTAGGCTGCGCGCGCCTTGTTGACGTCCGCTTTGCATTAAATTATGCACGCAGTGTATTACGTGTCTCGTTTGCTCATCACAATGCATAATTCATATTATAACGTAAACACTGCATCGTATCGCGATTGTCAAATAAATACAATGTTTTATGGCGTCAAACCAACCGTTAGCCAGATAGCCCTGTCGCTTAATGGCCACTTCGGCTGCGACGCGACGCCACAAAAAAAAGAAAAAGAAATAAAAATAAGTTCTCGAAAGCGGCTGTTCGTTCTCGCCTTGATATAATAAGGTTTGCATTTACGAGTGTACCGAGCGGCGAGACGGAATCGCCGAGGGGACAAGCCTCCATTCACACTATACTTATCGATCTCAAATTAAGAATCAGTTGAGGTCAAGAAATTGCTACTGAAAGCTACAGACCCAATATAATCTTCTAGTGTTTTTATTTTTTCTGCTTATAACATAGTCGGTAAACAGGCGTACCAACAGCCAGGTGTTAAGCAGTTACCGTAGTCTATAGATGCTTGAAATTTCTTGCGCGTTGCCGACTTAAAGTGGGGTGGAACAGATGAGGGTAAAGCTTCTGGTTCTCCGACACATGTACGAAATGCAGCTATAATATCTACTTTACACCGACGTTCTGTGTGAGTGTGGTTAAGCTAGCCCGTTTATGAGCTGTAGTTAATTGGCTACAGCTTAACTTTGCCACCTTAACAATATTACCGATTCGACAGATGGTATTAGTAGTAGGAAATTACCTACTCTGAACTTAGGAACTACTTGGATAGGTACCTACGTAACTAATTTCAACATAAATATTTAAGTACTAGTTTATGCCCGCGACTTCGTCCGCGTAGTATTAAACTTAAAAAAATTTTCGGGATTATCGGGATAAAAAGTATCCTAAATGTTAATCCCGGTTATAAACTATCTGTGTTCCAAATTTCATCCCAATCTGTTCAGTAGTTTTTGCGTGAAAGAGTAACAAACATACATCCACACTCACAAACTTTCGCATCCTACTAATATTATAAATGTGAAAGTTTGTGAGTGTGGATGTATGTATGTATGTTTGTTACTCCTTCACGCAAAAACTACTGAAGGGATTTGGATGAAATTTGGAACACAGATAGTTTATAACCGGGATTAACATATAGGATACTTTTTATCCCGATAATCCCGAAATTTTTGTTACGTTAAATACTACGCGGACGAAGGGGGGGGGGGGGGGGGGCACAGCTAGTTTATAATATTAGTAGGATTCAATCGAATGGACTCACAGTTTATAGATCCATAAATCCAACTTCAAGTACCGACAGTAACGTGCTAAAAGGTTTTTCTTTTATAGCGACACTGATCGCCTCTCATAACATTTACAATTCCCATTACAGTACGGCTCGGATGTATTCAAATTTTTATGTGTTTTGAAACACCACTGCGCCCGTACCTACTTCAAAGAAATGAGCCTAATTATCACAATGCAAATCGTACAAACATTAGTAAAATGTTAGCCAACATGCGCCGGCGGCGGAGGCCGGATCAAACACACGAGCAAGCAAGCAAACAGTGTTTGGACTATCGCCACTTTCGGTTCTGTACAAATAGGGACCGTTGTTTGTTCAAGTGCCAGTGACACGCCACCGCAGGGCACCGTGGCCAGATTAATGAGATCCCTGAAGAAGCATTCAGCTTGCCTTTAGGTTCCACTTTATGGCCCACGTGAGATGCGCGACGGGTCATGTTTAAGTGGTGACGGTTCAAAACAAGGCGACACCTTTCTCGGCCTTAGTGGAATGGATTTACCTGTCAGAGGTTTTAACGAGCTAAGTAAGGGTTGACAAAGGCTATAATTTACTCCAGGCTAAGTCCAACAAGAGCGTTTACGAGGTTGGAAAAGGTTGTAAGAATATACGCGTCCGACATTAAAAATACGTAGGTAAGTTTAATATCTCACGTATTCTCTAAAAAGCATACAAAATACCATGCCATCCCAGCAAGTCCATACAAAGTACATGTATCTACAAAAAGTCGTACGATGACATTGATGAATACCTTATAATAAAAAATATATAGTAAATTATAGTAAAATACTTATAGTAAAAAGACAACCCCGCTGAGTTTCTTGCCGGATTTACTATTAGCTATTTAGTGGCAATGGTGTTGCCTGCTCATATTTTTTTTTTATGCTGTTCCTGAGAAAGTACACCATCGTTCATTCATTGAAAAGAGTAACCATTGAGTTTCTTGCCGGCTTTTCTCAGTGGAAGCAGCATTCCGAACCGGTGGTAGATTCTGACTATTCATAAATGCTTTTTTGGCTTACATGAATAAAAACAATTTTGAGTTTGAGTTTGATCTGCTCAGTCGAGGTCGCGTTCCGATCCGGTTGTAAATATAAAAAAAATGTAAAATTTACAATTTGTAAGTGCCCGTGCCTAAACAAAATAAACGATTTGAATTTAATAACTTCGCATTGAGGAGAGGCCCGTGTCCAGGAGTGGGGTATTAAAAAGGGTGAATTATTGTTGTTATTGTTTATATTACTTATAATGAACTCTATAGCTTTTGCATGCCGCAGCTTCCCTAACCTAAATTTTCTGGACCTCAAAAGCGTCACCTACTGAGTCTAACTATAGCTAAGAACCATCCAGGTGCAAAACAACATCAAAATCTTTTAAGAGGACAACAATTACGAACATACGCTGGAATTTTAAGTATAACGATGAGATATTTTTATTTCGGATAAGTAAACGGACGAAGCATCGATCAGTGGCTGATGGTACAATTTTAATACAAAAAGACAATAAAACAGCGTTTTTATGCCCCCTTAACGAGTCACAGCGGCCTCGAGCTACACTGTCATCTTGATCACTACCACTTTTTTGTTTATCACCGGTCCAACAATTCCGGTATCAAATTACATTGTTTCAGAATAGATCGTATTACTTTTTCTAACAATTTTTTTTTTACAAACTTGGTTTATTTGTTCTCATAAACCAACATTTCTGGCAATCATTAGAAGAACCTGAGGAGATGAGACAGTTTTTATAAAGGCTTCTGCTTGTATTACTAATTCAGTAAGATTCAGTTCACAAGACACAAGTTTAATCCAAGAACTTTATAATAAGGTCTTGTTCTAAGGCTCAAGACAAAGGTGATAAGTTATTGGATTTATTGACGACCGCTTGGCGTAGTGGTTCGAGCGTAGGCCGCTCGGCTCACCGCACATGGTGGCTGCGGGTTCGATTCCCGCCGGGGAAAATTTCGGAAATGGCCTTTACGTAATTTGCCCTGGTCTGGGTGTCACTGGGGTCGCCCCCAGCCCATTTTACGGTAGCTATAGCACTAGCTTTACTTAGTTTGGGACTGTACAGTTGGTGTGTCAGTTTGGCGATGTTATTATTAATTAAATGATTCCGTATCTATATAGAGGCAATTATTACGTACAACAAACTATGCTCCAATGATTACAAGATGGAAGCTAATATTATAATTATCAATTCCGACATTATTCCATTGCCGTTCATTGGTACACCTGCACGGTACAGCTGTTTGTGCCTCAGGCCGCTCATTTACTGTTTAATTATCTTAATTACTCCTGATCTTGGCCATGCTTCGAGTATGCATATAACTATTAACTCGTTTACCTTCTAGCTAGACAAATATTGAATCGATTGATCTAATTAGCTAATTAATAGGGCACCGAGTTTTAGCGGTTTAAAGTGCAGAGACTAATTAAACACTGTCGTGTTTTACTTTTAACTGGTACTTGATGTAATGAGGGTACCAAAAAGTCAGCTCACCAGATATCGTCGACTGGGGGACGTTAGGTAATGTCACCTCACTGCCCTGGTGGCAGAAAAAGCCTGGATGCCCTGAATGGCAAACATTTTAAATAAAAGAGTTAATTTATTACTTCTCGTCTTTTAATGCTCTATGTATTTTTGGAGAAGGCTTTATTTTTGGGACTAGTCCCGCCACACACTCCTACCACTGTAACTCCTGTAAGCCAGGATCGACAATGGTGACCAATAATGACGTCGAGGTTTGACCCTCGACGAGTCCCGGGGAATGGTTAAATTGTCTTTGTACCCGCACGAATTTAATGGAAAGAAATAATAGGAGGAGGCTTAATAATTGGAGAAGGCTTATGGTGAGCTACGTGTTCTTGAGAGAGACCTCGACTCGGCAAGCGTAGTGTAGGACGCCCTCCGACCAGGTGGGATGACGATCTGCGAAAGACTGCAGGCAGATGCTGGATGCGGCAAGCTGAAGACATGGCGCTATGGCGCTCATTAGGGGAGGTCTATCTCCAGCAGTCGACATGTATAGGCTGGTGATGATGATGATGATGATGATGATGATGAAGCTAATAATGTTATTCACCTATCTCCATGTTTATTCCAGGTGGGTGGTGGTGACGGGCGCGTGGCGTGCCAGCGTGCTCCGGCCGCCGTCGCCGCCAGGGGGCGCCCGCAACGACCGACACTCCTCGCTGCTGCAGCTGGCGGCGTGGGGCGTGCCCGCCGCGCTGGCCGCTGCCGTCCTCGTCACCAGGGACGTGGATGCTGATGAACTCACTGGTTGGTACATTGTAAAATTGTGTGGATATAACACCCCAAACACATAATCCTACTATATGCTACTAATATTAAATGCGAAAGTTTGTGAGTGTGGTTGTATGTTTGTTTGTTACTCTTTCACGCAAAAACTACTGAACGGAAATAGGACATTTCAAAATATTAAAATTAATTGCAAAGTTAACTAAAGGTAAACCCTACTTTCATAACGACCGCTTGGCGCAGTGGTTTGAGCGTAGGCCGCCCGAAACACTGCACATGGTGGTTACGGGTTCGATTCCCGGCGGGGTAAATTTCGGTAATAGCCTTTCGTAATTTGCCCAGATCTGGGTGTCACTGGGATCGCCCCCAGTCCATTGTACTGTAGGTACCCATAGTAAAATCGTTGCTTAGTTTGGTTGGGACCATACAGTTGGTGTGTTCGTCTCGCAATATTTATTATTATTTATTTATAAAAAATATGGTTCCAAAAAGTACATTTTATCTTATTGACTAAATAGAATACCTACTAGTACTAAAGCAGGGTCGCTGAGCACGAAGAATTTCGTACAATGACCTGTTATTACCTGTCTCTGTCACTCCCGCGTAAATCTAATACGTCTCGCTCACACAGTTGCCGTGAACTGCGTGTGACCGGCAACTGTGTGAGCGAGACGTATTAGATTTACGCGGGAGTGACAGAGACAGGTAATAACAGGTCATTGTACAAAATTCTTCGTGCTCAGCGACCCTGCTTTAGTAGAATACTATTATTTGTACTAAAAACCGCGCCCCAGATAGACATAGTAGGTACTTGCATAATACACGATCGTGAATGCAGTGTTATCTCAGCTGCTAAACCGCAAAAAGTCATGATCTGAAATTCTGACACGAACCCGGAGAAGCTAATCTCATGCAACTGTTTTTATTACAAGTACAACCTCATTTCCTGGTAACTGGGTCTGATCGACGAAGACCGGTCCGTACTTAGCGTAGGTAGGTAGTAAATTCCAGGGAATTATAGTAGCAACTCGTGTGACACTGTGAGTTACCGCTATTCCTTTAGGTAAGTAAACTTATACAATTAGGTATATTTAGATTTCGAATTCATTATTAGTATTTACCTCTAAAAATATAACTCTCCTTTTGGGGTGGTCGGGAAAAAAGAGCAAGTCCAAAACCAGCAATATCGTTTTACAAATAAAAAAATGTACAGCTTCTATTATGCACCTATTAGGGATTTACTTACTACATTATCTACCTACACCCACTAGGACTACACCTTAGGAACTAAACTAACGTCTTCTGCGACCAAAAGATACGCAAACCAGAGTACTACTTATATGCGTTCCTCCCGTTTAGTATTTGAGGAATTTAAGTAAAAGCTACCCTATCATAATGCCATAACGCCCTGGCGTGCCATTCATTACATTGAAGTATAGTAGGAGTGGCACCTGGCGTGCGTATCAAAAGGCCAAATGCCACGAGATCTGACTCTCAGATACTTCTGGTACAGTGAGTGAATGTATGCAATCGGGCAACTAGGCTTTAGCGGTGATACCAGAATACTTTAGACGGTAGTGTTGCCTCACTATTGATAGGGCTATCGATACTATTAATACTATTGATGGCAACTGGCAAGCAATACTATAGATGGCATTGCTATTGTAGCGTATTTTTATGAAATCACTGTCAATACTGTATGTATTAATACTATCGAAGAACTATGGATGGGCTATCGATATCGTTTTCGAGGTAGCGATAGTATCGATAGACAATGGAGAGTTAGGCAACACTTTTTGAAAGTAGCTAGTTGTAGGTATCTACTACTAGCGACTACTAGCACATACATTATGCAGAACAATTTTGACTTGTTTTATTGGTAGCTGTTATTTGCTATAAAGCGGTTTCACGCTACTAAAATAATAATGTCTTAAAGTCTAATGATAACTTCCAAATCTTGGAGGATTTGTTAGAACTAAAATAGTGATGCACCAAGACTTATCATAGTAGGTACAGCACTAAGTCTGCAAAAAAAAACAAAACAAAAATATTTTTTATATTTCCTGCACGAACTACCCATTAACAATCCCCTGGATTTGTTTGCTTACGAATCGATCAATAAGTTCCAATACACATCCGTAGCGACAGAACACGAATGAAAGAAAAGCCGAGTTTAATAGTCCTTTCTTGTTTGATCGGCGGCGCGGGGCTTCAAAGCGATTAAATCTGGTACGAGTGCGCGGGAGCACGTATTCACGTTGCAATGGCATTGGGCCGTTTGTTTGGCCACGGCTTGTGGTGGAGTCTGCTAAGGATTTAGCCTCAGCTTGTGCCATTGGAAACATTGTTGGGATAAATTTACGAGAGTGAAGTTATTGTTTTTTGTAATTTAATTATATAATAATAAGTTAATAATACAATTTTGTAGTAAGTAAACTTATTACAAAGTTGTAGTTAGGGCGCATACACGTGGCGTTTTTTTCGGCGCAGATGACGCGCGTTTAACGCACATTAAACTAGATTAAATCGCAGCCACAAGGCAGCTTTATGGGCATTAACGGCGCTGTAAACGTGCTGTTAGGGGGCTGAACCTGTATGTTTTAAAAATACTACTAATTACACTAAACTACTTTTATTCAAATATTAAGAATATTACATTTAAATTCACACTGACTGCCGAATTTTTGAGAGGCTATACCGAACTCCGCGAGGTCTAAATTCTGGCTGACTGATAATTGACTATTGAACATTAAAATTTAAATGAGATAATCTGCTAAATTAATAAAACAGTATCACAGGCTACAGTGCTGAATGCGCTTTATTCACATAAAAATTAGGGTTATAACAGCGCGTTCGTGAAACGCGCGTCATCTGCGCCGCAAAAAACGCCGTGTGATTGCACGCTTAGACTTAGAAGTCGGCATACGTAGTAACAGATAAAAATAAATCATACAAAATACAGCGGTCACAGAAGATGCCGAAACAAACAGTTGCAGGTACAGTAGCTGAAGATATCTATAAACAACGCGGCGACATGCAAGCATTTTATCAAAAACAGCTTATCAAGTAAGCTAGCGATTAGTTCCGACGGACAAAAGACGCACCGCAAAGATAATGTTGCGTACAAATGTAACTGATAGCCGGGCGTTGCTACTGGGATCGGTTTTTCTTAGATTTTGTGGTTTGTACAAAGGTGTTTTGCCGACAAGCTTCGTGTTTAGGTACTGTGGTAGGAAGACGGGGGACATCAATGGCAGAGATTGTTTTATTTTATATTAAGAGTGCATAATATAAACATGAGTCGAATATGCTTTTTTAATATTTTGTCACACACATCCTGCCTAGGTAGGAAAACCTTGTCTAACATTTAGGTCGTATTCAGTAAACCTCTATTATCTGAATGGAACAATATATACCTACACCTACTTATCACAGAGTTATATTATTAGAAGTCGGCGCTACTTATAGATACTTTGACGAGCAAAATAGCCAAAAAGTTTCTCATACCACGGACTAGGCTGCTCAATGAATCGGTAATTTCTTATGATAGTCGAGAAACAGTAAATTTCAATATGGTTGCGAGAATCACTCAGATAACAAACAACGAGGCAATCATCAGTTATCATTATCAAGCTGAATTATGGGGACGCATAAATATGTTTAAATCGCCTCTGTTTAAAAATAAACTTTTGTATACGAGTATAAATGTCCAACCCGCCTCGCCCGATTTGTCTGAACTTAAGATATGAGTATCGGTAAAAACGGCAACATCTACTGTTTGTTGTGGTCATGCAATGGCATCTGTCCATTCGTGTATGGAAATACAACTTGCCAAATATGTATGTATTATATAAAAAATAAGGTTTCTTTGAATGACTTATAAATCTAAGTTTGGGAATGGTATAGGTATTTATAAATAGTATCAATAACTTATAACTCTGTTTAGTATCATCATATTATGTTATTTCTTTCGTATTGTTCTCTTCTCAAGTTACCATTCCTGTAGCTGTACCATAATCAGCAGGCACACTCTGACTCGAGTGTTTTCTCATTCGTGACTACCGTGTATACGTCTTTCGCTACCAGCTGCAAAAGCTATCTGATGTATGGCTTCCAATGTTTGTCCAATCTGTTCATCTTTGTGTATGTACGTTTGAAAATCTTAACGTGATATTTTATTTTCATCGCCATTATGCGAAGTGCGAGCGAAGTGCCACACGGCTCGGTTCTCAGGCATATTGCACTTTCAATCACGCCACGAGTATTGTGCTTTTATTTTTATTATTTCCATTCCACTTCCATTATGGCGGTCGAAAGAAATGCTCGACCATTATTCGAGCCGTTAAATACGACACCTTTCCTCCTCGCACGCTCGTATTTCAATTTTAAATCGGCCCTTTTAACCGCCTTATTAATGCAAGCCTTTTTTCACGCCGCGTGTTTGTGTAGGTGTTCGCTTTGAGAGCAGCTTTGTGGAAATTGGAATGTTATTCGGATCTATAAAGAGCACTCGAGTGAAAGAGTTCGATATCCGCTAAACAACCGCATTATTTAACACCATGATAATTATTATGTTGTCGTTTTGTTTTAATCTCTATTCCCCTTGTTTCAGGGACGTGCTTCGTGGGTAACCAGTCCAGTAAGTCTTTACTGGCGTTGGTTATAGTTCCCGAGGCGATCTGCCTGCTGCTCGGCTTGGTGTTCCTGTCTTCGGGCTTCCGTGCCGTTCTCCGGCGCCCGACCCCGGTGCCAGCGCCTTCAGTGCTGCTGAATAGTCCGCCACAGAAGCACACCGACCAGAGCGTCTTAAGACTAGGAGCTTTCGCATCGCTGTACGCGGTGCCGTCAGCTTGCATACTCGCCACATGGGTGTACGAGTACGCATGGCGGGACGACTGGCTAGCCGCTCCGGTGCCGTCTTTGGAGCCTTCGACGCACCCGCAACCGGCCTTCTGGGTGTTCCTGTTCCGAATATTTGCGACGCAGATACTAGGGGTGATGGTCGCGGTATGGATAGCGACGCCGCGTCTCAAAGCGCTATGGAGGCGGATCGCGGGGCCGAGGAAGCCGCCGCTGGCGAAGTGCACGGCGGGGCCGACGCCCACGCCGCTGACGCTTCACTGTTACGCGACACACCCGCATACTCTCACGCGACAGCCACAGAAATACGCTACGTACAGGCCACCGCAGCAGCACTCGTATAGAAAACCGAGGCATTATCATTACTCAGCCGGTGAAACCATCCTGTGATCTAAACGATCATCGGCTGTAAAAGACAATTTGAGGATGTTCCTCTGACGCATTCAATGTGTGTGTGTTGTATTCAAGTGCCATTAGATATGTAATAAAATTAATTTATAGATCCAGTTGTGGAGTAGATTTAGTTATTTAAAACGGTGTTACATATAACTGGGTAATATTAAAGTGACAGGAAGTCATAAAATCATATAATTAATGAGTGCATAATGAGACTACAAGTGACCTAACATTTTATGTGTTTAAATAATTGGATTAATTAATTAATTTTCAATCTTACAATAGGCGAAGATTTTATCATATATGTGTGAAGATAATATAGCGAGAATTTGCTTTATAATAAAATTGATACATAGATGTAGGTACAGTACAGAGCAATTACGTAAGCCACATTGTTGATTAAGTACAATATTAATTTATCTAATAATCCTACTAATATTATAAATGTGAAAGTTTGTGAGTGTGGATGTATGTATGTATGTATGTATGTTTGTTACCTACTCCTTCACGCAAAAACTACTGAACGGATTTGAATGAAATTTGGAACACAGATAGTTTATAACCGGGATTAACATATAGGATACTTTTTATCCCGATAATCCCTAAATTTTTGTTACGTTAAATACTACGCGAACGAAGTCCGTGGGCACAGCTAGTATGTTATAATTTGAACATAATATATTAGTGCATGCCTCATTGAGTCCTAATATATTATAGTACTCTGTGGGTACACCTACGTTTAAGTAGTGTTGGTGCACTTATTTGTTATTTGTTGTAAATAAAGGGAGTTTCGAATATATTGATTGCCTAGATCGACATGTGACATATTGTGTGCAGTGAGAAAATGTAACTAAATAATAAGTTTAAACTAAGGTTTTAGCTGGTCACTTAAATAAAATTAAATTCTATGGTTAAACATCCTGTTACTATTACTCACTGAAAGTGGCCAGTCATAGATACCTAGTTTTACCTTTATTGCGAGGAAAAGAGGAAAACACTGATCTAATTAAGTAGTTATTAAATAGCTGTACTTAACTATCTATTTATTGCCTACCTATTCAGTTATTCTTGCCTTTTGCAATAATTTAAACAATAAATATACTTACCATATAAATAGCAACTAATTTTATTGGTATGGCTACATTCATTTACGTACACAAAATGATTAATGATGATTTTTTGTCAGATTTTGACCGTAGTTATTCGGCACAGTTAGAATGTATCTATGAATAAATGGTATTTATTTTTTTCCCTATGAATGACGCGTAAAACTGCAAGAAGCCCCACCTCCTGTTTGCCAAAATAATTTAAGTAGGTACTTTTGTAAATAACGACTGAAAATAAATAAGTTGTATATATAACGCTCATTGTAAGGTTAGCTAAGTTTTATGGAGCTGTTATATCTACTTTAATAAATACTAAAATATAAAAAATGCTTTATTTCCTAAGATAAGTAGGTACCTTATTCCTATTATACCCCTAATGCCTAATAAACAGTGAAGTGGCTGTAATTTTGACGACCGCTTGTCGCAGTGGTTTGAGCGAAGGCCGCTCGGCTCACTGCATTGGGTAGCTGCGGGTTCAAATTTCGGAAATCGTCTTTTCGTAATTTGCCCCTAGACTGTGTCACTGGGAACGCCCCCAGTCGGTATTATACGGTCCCCATAGTACAAGAGTTGCTTAGTTTGGGACCATACAGTTAGCCTGTATTAAAAATGGATCTTAAGTCTGGAAGAGATCTTGGCAAAGTCATTAATGTCATACCCGTACAAAATGATATTATGTGTCAAAAGCTTACTCAAGATCGCTGTCAGACTTGAGACTGACTTAATAATACGGGCCTCAGTGTGTCAGTCTGCTGATGATATAACACTTTACTCATAATTAGTAGACTTCTTGGGGGAACTGTTGAAAAGCCAAAAACGATATCTTGTTGTCTTGAAATGCGATAATTGCAACCGAGCAACACTGTCCGATAACACGTTTCAGAACCGGTTTAAATCGAATATTCTTCTATTATTTACATGACATAATATGCTATGCATAATATTATATTTGGCATTGGAAACGCGCTAGCTGTTCGTATACAAAATAAATACAGATGTAAGTAAGTACATTATTTTTCAAATAAAAATAGTCGGTTCAGTACACCACTATTAATTTACTTTTACTGTCTTCTTCTCTTATTCCCTTGTCAACCAAAGAGAATATTTGTCAAACTCTTTGCTTGTCAATGAATGCCAAGCTAAACCAAACTCGCTCGCTTTCTTGTTTCGCCTTTAATTCAAAAGAGTTTATTCTATGAATAATATAAACAATTAAAATGTCTCCGTTTTCTCAACTATGCCGTTTGAGTAACTGTGTTTTTGGAAGTTATAAAACTGTTTTACATGGAAGGTGAGTTTGAGGTTATGACGCTAGGTTCTTTGTTTATTTTAGGAAACGCCAAAATAAAAGCGAATGTCCAGTTTTCAACTACGCTTACCAAGCTTTGCCATGGTGTAGGTACATTGTGTTATTTTACTTTTACAGAATAAGTGCGTTGAGTCCTGTACAAATATGCAACTATACGAAAAAATCCGCGGAGGAGAGGCTCGGTTTGGAGAAACCGAAGCGTCCGTTAACCCCGTTCTTCAAGTTCATGACACAAATGAGGCCGGCGCTGCTCGCTAAGAACCCTGGCATATCCTCGAAGGACGCCATAGCGTGGACATCTAAACATTGGCAGCAATTAGATGTTGAGGTGAACACATAGGAACTGTCTAGTCGTCTGTTAACTTCTACATGACCAGGACAACCTGGGTAGTTTAGGTTAGGATTATGTTTTTATGACCAACTACAACTGGTTAATTTTGCCTGGTAAAGGCCAGTATGACAGCTTTTCAACCAATAATAATCCAGTGAGCAGATAACATTTATTAATCAACCAGTTAGCGGATGGCTAGCAAACAGTCGTAAAATTAAATGAATATAGGTATAAATATTGAGGCTTGTGTTGATAAATCTTGTGTCTGAGAGTGATTGTAAGTATGCATTTGACATTTTGTACCGGTAGGTACTGGTATGGCATAAGAATGTAATTTCCAAGATTGCTCTCAGATTTGAGATTGATTTCTTAATACTGACAGGCCTTATCCTACAAAACTAATTTTCATCTACAACAGTATAATTAGACATATTTCCTTCTAGACTAAAAATCAAATGGCTAAGGAGTATGAAAAAGATATAGAAGACTATAGGAAAATCAAGGCAATTTATGAGGCGTCACTCACGGACCAGCAGAAGGAAGATATCAAGAGAGTTAAAGATGAAATTAGTTTTGCCAAGGAGAAGAGGAAAATGAAAGCGGTATGTTCCTTCGTTCAAGAGACATTTAATCCTAAAATTCCATAAACTTGGATTTTTCTCACACCTACTAACCATGATTTCTGGTTTCTATGTTAGCTAGAATTCGAAGTTAAATAAAACCAGGGTTGTTGGTTAAGAGAGTTTTGATTTTAAAATGCCATAACCTTGGAATTTTTCAGCCCTAAATCCTAAGGTTCTTGAGTTGGAGATACTATTTCATCTAAAAAAAACTCTTATCTATGATCTTAAAATATTTTATTCTCAAAAACAGTTAATTAATACTTCTGCAGATGAAGCCCACAAATCAACACCAAATGTGACAGTGTGTTAAGTACATATTTCAATTATAATTACAGGAATACAAAGAGATGGGCCGTCCGAAGAAGCCAATGTCTTCCTACATTCTCTTTATGCAATCTAGAAAAGATACCTTCCAAGGTAAGAATTTAAAAGAATATCAGGAGCAAGTCACAAAAGAGTGGAATAAGTTAACAGGGGCTGAGAAAACCAAGTTTGAGAAACAGGCACAGGAACTTATGAGTAAATACAAGTAAGTTTAGGTGTTTTTGTGTACTTACACAGTTTAGTTAAGTAGTTTTAGTCTAGTAGACTTGTAATTACAGGATATGGAACTAGACATAAATAGTGTATACTTTAACCCAAACAGTGGCATAAAAAAGCATTGATGAGGTGTTGTACATTTAGAATCAAACTCAGGTTTTGTTTTTTCAATGGAAAGAGGCCATTAACACAAAAAAAGTTTTGTTTTTATGATTTTGCCCTTATAAAATTGACAATTTGTAATGCAAAGTATAAGTTTTGAAAACTGTAGATTTTTGAAGAAAAATATTTTTCAAAACAAACTTTTCGACTTTATAATATCAAATAATATTTATTTCACTTTTTACAGAAAAGACTTAGAAGCTTGGGAACTAAAAATGATATCTTTAGGCCGCACTGATCTTGTCGCCACTAAAACCCTACGGGAAAAGAAGCCAAAGAGAACAGTGAAAGAACAATAGGAACTCGGGTGCTCTGACGACAATATCGACTCGCCACAAACTAGCAGTAAGGATAGCATTCTACAGACTGTCAATGAAAATACCTCAACTAGTCCTGAGATGCCACAAACAATATCGAATAAAGTTCCTGAAAAGATTTCCATTACCTCAGAGTCGGTTCGTCAGAGCACGGGTGACGTAGACGCGTCGACACAAAACGCGAACCAAACAGAAAGTAAGAACATCTTCAGTAGTATTAAAAGTTTCTTTAAGCGTTAATTTTAGTTTACAGATCTTGATCATTCACTATGTTTTTTTGTAGCTTGGTACATTTTTATTTGACCTTTTCCGTTGTATTATAGTTTCATCATAGAATTATATTGTTTGACTACATACTTTTTGTTTGCTTTTTCATTGCACTTCATACTGGAGATGCCACGAATATTCGGCTACTATTCGGTATTCGGCCGAATACCGAATACCAAATTATGGTAAAAAAAAACACAAAGATATATTATTTCAATCACAAATGGTTAATTTCCATACATCAAATAATACGTCAGTACTTAAAATCTATCAAAGGTAAGTTATGATGAATGAAAACAAGTTTTTAGATAGCAAACGATTGCGCTTTTCTTCATAAATAATACCGGCTTCTGAGAATAGTCTCACTATATACACTAATGACAGGAGACGATAGATAAATCTTAGCAAATTTTGTCAGAATTGGATACACTTTTTCGTTTGCTGACCACCACTTGTAAGGTTTTTTTTTTCACCACCACTTTGCTGAACATTCGGCCGCCGAATATTAGGCGCTTCGGCCAAGTAAGTAGTCGAATATTCGGTATTCGGCCAAATCACTATTCGTGGCATCTCTACTTCATACTTCTAATTCAATGACAACAATAGCTTGCTACATATCTCTAATCTGTGGACAACATTTATAATCCTAAGGTTGCATACAGATTGGCAGATGTGCGGATGCTCGATGGTACTGCAACTGTTGCTGTAATAGCGCGGCCATTAGCGCGCATCCCGCTACTCAACAATGTTTCGCAACCTTTACAACATCACAGTACCAATTCACCTTATGGCGAGCTCTTCGTGCACTCTAGCTAGCCTGTCCTAGATCCTATGGAGCACTATGGGAATTTTTCAAAAAGAGTAGTTAACAGAATGAAGGCTTATAAAAAAGAGGATATCCCATAATGGGGTATATCTAATAGGGCATTGGGCTGACGCGGTAAATAGTCGAGCGAGAAAGCAGTGGCCTCACGGGGATCACGAACGCCCCTGGTGGAGAAATTGTTTTATAAACTTACTTTTTAACGGGTGTAGACTTCTACAACCGTAGGTGCTTACCCACTTTGAACACATTCAAGAACAGACTAAAAAAAATCAACATCTCCAAGTCTCACGATAATGTAAACGCATCAGCTTCTTAAAACAGCTAGTGTGTCACTACTCACTGTATAAATAATAAAAACAACATTTTAATAATTAATCCAATTTAATTCCAGCCTTACATACTGGAAGGAAACAATGAGGGAAAACGTATTCTCAAATGAAATAACGACAAATACCGTTCATAACCATTTCGTTTTATTTCAAAGATGTTACAAAATATAATTAAAATAAATCTTTTTTTACACATTAATTGTTTGACCTTTATTTACATGAATTAAGCTGATACACTTTTCTTATAAAGCAACCTATTTACAATATTTTACATGATATTCAAAATAGCGGGGGCTTATGTGAATTTAAACCGCTTTGTAGCTCTAACATCAGTTTATTGTCGCTACCGTCTACGTAAAATGTTTGTACGGCAAATTGTTCCTTTCCTCAGGTAACGATATTTTAGGTAAACGCTAGTTAGTAGCGAACTTAATACTTATGGTGGAGCTAGTGAACATAAAACAGGCAGGTAATATTTTCGAATTTTAAAACTAGGTCAAGTTATAGTTCGATAGGATAGTCAGGTATTTTGTATCATAAAATAATTACAGGTAGGTGATCAAAACATTGTAGACATTGAATTGTTAGATAGTACCCAATAGGAATGATGGTTGAATTTACTACTAAACACTTACAACATTGATTCACAAAGAGCTAGACCATTGATGATTCATTTCAAATGACATCAAATTGTTATATAATTACCAACTGTTTGATTTAAATTATCAATTGGCTATGACAAGCTGGCAATTTGCTAGCTAGTGCAAGCGCAGGCAATAGAAAGCATCTTTGGTACTATACCAGCTTAATTCTGTAGTGTATTAAATCTATTCCATAACCATACAAGATTTAAAAATAACATTAAATGGGGCAAAGTTTGTTAGTAAAGGTAAATATTGACTTTTAAACCATTGGAAGATGTAAGAGATAAAAACATTTTGTGATGTTATATGACAGTGCAACTTAAAACAAGTGGTGTATCTGTTCTTGCTATTAATATGTTTCTGTTATGATTTTTATAGGGAAAGCAGTATTAATATTCAAATATATTACGAAATAAAACACTAGTTAACAACATAAAAATATCTAGAAACACAAACTAAGGTGTATAAGTCACAAACTGCCATGCGGTGTTATGAATAGTATTATACATAATTAATAATATATTATAGTATAAACACTTCATATAATTTGAGTTTAAGATTACAAAATATTTAATATGTCCACAAATTCAGGCCTTGAAATTGGTTACACAGGCCTTTAAAGACCCTAGGGGTCACAAATTGTTTATCAAAATACTCATCAAATACAAAGCATGAAAATAGTTTAGGTTACTAATTTGGCATTGTGTTATATAATAGTTCAAGTATTTATTCAGTAAAATGTATGATAATAAATACAAATAAATGCAGAAAAGTCGAATTGAAATGTAATCTAAAGAAATATGTAATAAATAAGCAAATAAGTACATAGAACAAAAACAAAATTTATGATGACTGTAACTGAATTTCATTGTTGCTATATACACAATTGTTTCTAATTTAACAACTAAAAATGGCAATATGTGACTAAAACGCACACATGTCACAACTTCTCACTTATGTTTAAAGGCACAAGAAATCAAAACTATGGAACATTGTGGGATAACTTCAAAATTTAACTTTAGGTTTCATTAATCTTAGATTTACCACTAACATGCCTAGAGTGAAATTTTGAATTACCCAAATAACTAGCCAGCTATTGATAGAAACTGATCAGTCAATATAATGCCCCAAATGTGGGTGTTAGAGAGGCTATTACTATGTAATCAAGCCATTCTTCAATGTAATAAGTAGTGATTGTACACAGATAGTGGTGAACAAAAATACACACACATCCCTTGAAATCACACCCAAACATTGTGTGACAAAAATAATAGTCTGCACCCTACGTGAAGACGTCATGCCATTTAATAGTAGTAGGACACTGGCGAATTTAGAATTACTTGGTGTTGGAAACCATATCAGTTTTGTTATGACATAAACAAGCAGTGGTAAGAAGAAATAAGAACCATCAAATGTAACCAAAGACATACTGTGCATTAATTGAATTATCAGGGATAACACAACTATGTCATATCTGTAGGAGGTGAGCTTCTCCCAGAGGGGTGTTGTCTGCTGCGCCGGCCCCTGCACCGGAGACGTGAAAGATGCCAAATCACTAGGTACCTCACCGTCGCCCGCCGCGATGTCATGACTCAGTGATAACAAATCGACTGATTCTGATTCCGTGACGATCACTCCATTATTGATTGGGGCTTTGTGACAGCTGCTGTTGTCCGAGGAAAGTGGAATGTCACAATTTTGATCAGGAATTACAGCTCTGATTGGAGATTCTGGAAAAGAAACAGTGATGTGTGTCTGTCAGCACGGCAATATTATATGACAGCGGGATAACAATGTAGGATTTAAAAAATAATACCTCTGGAAAATTCCTCCTCAGATTTTCCAGATATAATTTGGAGTCTGTTATGAGAATTTTCCAATATTCGTCTTCTACGAGCTTCCCGACGAGCTGCTGCAGCATCAGCCATGTTGACATTAATGAATGACAATTTAGAAAATGACTTGTGTTGTCACTTTGTCAGGTGTTTGGTTGTCAACTGGTTGTCAGCAGGAAAAAAATGACATCTATACAGTAGAGGAAATCTATGGGATCTACAACTTGTCTAACTCATAGAAAAATAAAAAAAAACCCTACCTACGAAAATTTGGTCACCTGCGGAAACAACATACATGTTTAATAGATTAAATGGAATGCAAAGTGTATGTTATTTCCTAAGAGTATGGAGAAGAATAGAGAGAGCGATGGAAATCGAAACAAATCTATATATCTAGACTCTTTACCCATATAAGAACGCGTGTTAAGTTAAAAAAGGACGCCTGTATAGTTCACAACTCGTTGTTTTGGAAGGTTGTAGCCTGTTTGCTAAACCATAGACAATTTTAGTGTTGTCCATACAGAGATACATTATTTATCGACATTTTGTCTATGACGTTCAAAAAATAAAAGGTCATAGCGAAACCTCCCAATTTCCATTGATCTCCCACCCACAATGATAATTATCTGGCCAGGGTTTAATGTAAAACAAAGATAAAATTACATCAGTGAATTACAAATTTACTTCAATTTAAAACACACATTACATACAGGTAATCAGTGTACATCTTATATAGCAGTAATAATAAAGATTTTGATGTCATCATCAGTTTATCGTGTATTTCTTTTGTTTTTGAGATCAATGACGGCCTAATAATGACAAATTAAACGACACAAAAACAAAACTAAAAGTTTAATCTTCAAGTGATTGTCGTACATGCATAAACTTTGAATGACTTGACGACCACTTGGCGCAGGGGTTCAAGCGTAAGCCACTCAGCTCACTGCACCGAGTGGTAGCGGGTTCGATTCCCGTCGGGGTAAATTTTGGAAATGGCCTCTTTGTAATTTGGGTGTCACTGGGATCGCCCCCGGTCCATAAGAAAAGTATAGCATTATTTTTATTAAATTATTTCGAAGGATAACTACACATATAACGAAGATAACTACACTGTATCAACTAAGCATGTTTATTTACCTCATGGAACATATCTGATTCAGGAAATAAAGTTGGGATAGCATCTGGTTTTAGTTTACGCCATTTGTTTTTTAAATTGTGGAAGCCTGCTTCCACAATTTACAAAATTGGCGTTTGGAAAAAAAACGAGTATAACCTGCTTGTTTTTTTAAATCTGACTCCTCCTGGAATAATATTCTGCCAATTCCACATCTTATCCTTAAGTATTCTGAGAATAGGGTAATTATAGTAAAATAATTGTAGGTAAACTATTTTAAACTATTTTGGTATACTTAACCGTAATATTGAGCAATTAAAATTTTATGTAAGTATTTACTCTACGATATCGACATTAATTATTATCGTGAGTAATTGTTTACATCGATAAAAAATGCGCATCACTATAATAACATCAAAACATTTTTATAACCTCTAAAGGTTAACTAATAAATATCGAAATATCTAAAAATACAGCGTATTACAACAAAATGCATTAAATTACTTCGATGGCAAATTAACGTTATATGATCTCATTAAATTGTCAAGCTATATCACCGGTACTTTTAGGATATAATAATGAAATTGTCTGACCGACGAAAACTTATATGTTCACCAATATTTCTCATCCGACCCGTATGGGATCGACACCCTGGCACAACACAAGACATAGTATTGTTATAAAGCAATAGAATCAGTGTTTTTACTTTGATTTATTATAAACTAGCACTTTTTTCCATAAAATACGGCGCCGACTCCAAAATTTTTCATACGTTGTACTATAATACAAAACTTAATAGCCAGTCTATCATTTCTAAGCTGTAAACAAATGTTGACTTTTTAATTTTGTAGTATTAAAGATATCCAAGATATCCACTTGACGTTTTATATGTGGCTTCACTCGAAAATGGGGAGACGTATCGACCACTATCTGTCTCTTTCTATCTAATCACCATATCCTAAATAAAAAAACAGGCCAAATATTCAATTGTTACTACAACTTTTCGAGACTCTCTCTGTGTACTCTGTGGTTATTTCATGCTCAGTGTATTGACTTATTTTACTAATTTTGTTTGGTGGCAAACAAAATTAGTTTCAGTGGTTGTGGTATATTATCTTATTATTAATCAGAATGAAGCAAAGAGAATACAATACTACGTGAATGAAGTATGAATAATATCGGTGTTACACAGTATGAAATTCCAAATTATCAATCTATAACTTAGCAACCAAAGTAATGTGAACGTACCTAAGTAAACGAAAGGTTCCCACAGAGTTATAATGGTTCCATACAACCAAGCATAGAACCCTTGATACAACCACATTCACACATCATTACAAAGAGAAAAGAATATAAAATCTAAGAACTATTAGAAGTAATCTTTGGTTTTTCAACAAATAAATAACAAATTTTCCCCTATTCTTAAAAATAATACCGGTTTTAGTTTTGCGCAAATAAAATCAAAATTTTGATTGGCAACCGGAAGTTTCTTAGCTGTCTGTTGAACAGCAACGCCAAGGAATTTTGTTTGGCGCCTTCGCGGGCCGGTCAGGTTTTGCTGATATTTTGCCACTAATATTCACGTAAATACAACTATACATACGGTAAAATGGGGGACAAAGGAGATGGAGGTAAGTATTAACAGAATTGCTATAGCGAAACTGACTAACGTTGCTAACATGACAGTCGGTAGTTTTTTGGTTATCAAGTGATTCCGTTTATTTGTAATTCGTTATCGTTCGTAGAAACTTTTGACGATGCGGTTGAGGAGAGGGTGATAAACGAAGAATATAAGATATGGAAGAAGAACACTCCATTTCTGTATGACCTGGTGATGACACACGCACTGGAGTGGCCCTCGCTGACGGCGCAGTGGTTACCTGACGTGACAAGACCAGAAGGGAAGGACTACTCAGTTCACAGGTATGAATAACCGAACACAAAAAGCGCTTTAACGGCCGCCTTTCCACTGATGAGGAAAGCCTTTGTTTTCCTTTGTTGTGTTGTTTACATGTCAAGCGGCTTGTTAATGACAATACAAACGAACGTCGGTACGGAGTTTACATTCAAACGTCCTTCCAATATAGTTCCCCCGTTATGGTTAGAATTTTCTAAAATCCTTAGTGGATTCCTACGGTTTTTAAAGTTATCTACTGTGTATATTTTATGTTTCTGATCCCAGAAGCTTTAGTAAGCTGTGCATTGATATATAAGTTGTTTCTTCTTTTATAGTAGGTATACATACTCTCCAAAGTTTGTGATTCAGTGGTTTTGGCTCTGTGTTATGTCAGTCAATCAGTGGATCTGAATTTCCCTCATTATACTAGGTGAAACAAAAAGGGTATACTATTTTTTTTTGCAACATAACTTTGTAAATCTCAAACTATCGGCTTTGTGGGACAGTTGAAGTACTAAAGGTTTTGTAGACTTGTGAAATCGGTCAACAGCTGTATTCCTATAACACCTTTTGTTTTTCAAGTTTCCTCCAAAGCTGATGATTTTAGAATTACAAAGTTAAGTTTTGAAAAAAAAGTATACCCATTATGTTTCACCTTGTATATTAGTATAGAAACATAATTTATGGATGAATTTTATATCTAACAAGTTTTTGGGTATATATTTCTACATCACTAGTTGTCACCAACCTAAAAAGGGTATGTCCAAATTACTTAAGTAATTCTTGGTAATACACAAAAGGCAACACACTGCAGCTATTATATTTATATTAATATTGATTACCCTTTGTAATTATTGACTATATAAGCAACTCGCGATAAAAAAAAAATGTAAAGAGACATGCCTGCTGAGTTTTTTGCCAGATCTTCTTAGTTGAGGTTGTGTTCCGAACTGGTTGTAGATGTAAGAAAAACAAATGTAAAATTGTCAATTTGTAAGTGCCCCCCTTAGGCCTAAACAAAATAAACGATTTGTATTTGTATATGACATATAGCTACTTCATAAGGTTATTGAGCTGTGCTAATTATTTATGTTCTGCTATTATTTCCATTCTGAACAGAATATTATGTTGTAAAAACTATTAAATTAACATCCATGTAACACATTTTTACAGATAAATTATTTGATAATTTTAGTTATAGGTACTATAACTCCATATGATTAGCAAACTTATTAATTGATTTTGTTTTTTAGATTAATCTTGGGCACACACACATCTGATGAACAGAATCACCTGCTAATCGCCAGCGTACAACTACCAAATGAAGATGCCCAGTTCGATGCAAGCCACTATGATAATGACAAGGGTGGTAAGTATCTCTACAAGTGGGAGTGATCCCACCAAGTTTTGGAAGTCTTGTCCACTCATAAATGTTGGCTAAAGTTCATACAGTTTATTGTATCACTTATCTGATATTGACTTTGTTTGTAAATCAAAAAGCCAGGCCATCCTCCATTGTTATATATGAAAAAACATGACTATATTTAAATGGAATTCTGAGCAATCTGGACAATCTTTCTCACAACCATACTTCAGATAAGATCAATAGAATAGAATAGCTCTTTATTGCACACCAAAGTTTGGAATCATCTGCCTTACCATTATCCCATTATCTGGGGTCGGCGCAGTATGTCCTTTCCTTCCATACATCGCGCTTTCCCGTCATACACCCGGAATATATCTAATAACATAAAAAAAACAATATCAATATTATATTATTTGTTTCTAAATTGGGCTTTATTTTCAGAATTTGGAGGGTTTGGTTCAGTCTCTGGTAAGATTGACATTGAGATTAAGATCAACCACGAGGGTGAGGTGAACAGGGCGCGCTACATGCCCCAGAACCCCTGCGTCATTGCCACCAAGACGCCCTCCTCAGACGTGCTTGTGTTTGATTACACCAAACACCCTTCGAAGCCTGAGCCTTCTGGCGAATGTCATCCAGATCTCAGGTACTAACATGTTATTGTCAGTCTTTTAAACTCCAGGGTTAAGCCTTCTTTTCCTCCCACATTGTTTTACCCAACATAATCCAGGGATATTGGTACTTCTTGCTCATAGATTCCTCATGATAGAGATGTGACCCCCTTGAACTGCCTTATGGACTAGGTTTCTACAGGAATTGTGACACATGGCTTGTCTCATGGCATCTTGGCTCATCAATACGACTCTAGTTCATTTTGCAATATCCAGGTTATTTATTTATGTTCAGGCATCGCAGGCCCATAGATATATTTATCTATGGGCCTAACATATTCGTTATAAACTAACATACATACATATTTATAATAAAAAACCAACACTAAACTATTGGTGGTGCCGGCGGCAATCTCCCCCGAAAGCCTAATGTATTTGACTAGCCTATTTATGCCTAGCATAGTTCTGACATCTGGCAGATGTGTGCATATGCACATAGTTACTAGCACCACTTTATCTTCCTTTAAAATATGGCCACCCAGTTAAATAGGTATTTTGTCAGTGTGAACTAACAAATACTATTAACAAACACATTTAATAATCTTATAACTATGAAGGATTTACTTTACTACAGTAACTGTATTGATAGAAGAATATTTTAAAATAAATTCTAATTACAAGTTTATGGAATGTGTCCACAGTTTCCCTTAAAATGTTTCTAATTCATCTCTCCATCTGGTCAATGGTCTTCCTCTTTTTCTTATTGCATTGCTGGGTTACAATTATATATCAGTATCAATACTAATAGTCTTTCTTTAAGATGTGATAAATTACAATTACATTACATTTGTGACATACCATTGATTATGTTGGACTGTGGTTAATTGGGACTTTTGCTTTCCAGGTTGCGTGGTCATCAAAAAGAAGGCTACGGATTGTCATGGAACCCCAACCTCAATGGTTACTTGCTCTCTGCCAGGTAAATATTAAAACAAGTACCTTCTCTGGTTCTTGTCTCTGTTATTAAAAAAAGAGTTCCCTTTGTTGGATTAAACTGTACATTCAACAAAAGGAACACAATTCATAAATACCAATTTATTTTTTAAGTTATTGTGATAAGCAATTGCATATATTCAATGACTAGTTGTTACCCGCGGCTTCCGATTTGATAAAAAAGTATACCCTTTCTGTTTCAACCTGTATAATACATCAGTTAAATACTGTATAATTTTTATCCCAGCGACGACCACACGATCTGCCTGTGGGACATAAACGCGACGCCGAAGGAGGGGCGCGTGATCGAGGCCAAGTCCGTGTTCACCGGACACACCGCCGTGGTGGAGGACGTGGCCTGGCACCTGCTGCACGAGTCGCTCTTCGGATCCGTCGCCGACGACCAGAAACTCATGATCTGGGATACCAGGTAGGTTACCGACAACTGTTTTATATTTATAAACTTGTTTTATGTACAGTGCTTCAAAAGATAATATTTTGGGGTTGTGGATTGGCATTAGGTATATCTAGAGTTCAATGATTTCCAAGATCACTCACAGACTTCAGAACGATTTATTAATATGAGCCTTAGAAACTTAAATTTTTAACACCTCCTAAGAGAGACCTTAATATTTTATATTAAAATAATTATTGACAGATACACAGATAGGATAGACAACAAAGTGATTTAATAAGTCTTCAGTATTTTTCCTTTTGCGATACATAACAACTAACCCTGAAAATTGTACTAAATTCGATATTATAACGATTTCTTATTGTTTTACCGCGTGAATGTTACAGATGCAACAACACATCGAAGCCCTCGCACACTGTAGACGCGCACACGGCGGAGGTGAACTGCCTCAGCTTCAACCCGTACTCAGAGTTCATCCTGGCCACGGGCAGCGCGGACAAAACTGTAACTACAATTTTTTATCCACTTCGCTTTAAATGTTCCTAGACACGGGCCTCCCATCACTACGAGGGGGACTCAGGCGGTATTCCACCACGCTGGCCTAGTGCGGATTGGCGAATTTCACATGTCTTTCGGAAATTGGTTAGATTTTCTAAGACATGCAGGCTTCCTCACGATGTTTTCCTTCACCGTAAGCAAGTGATAATCATATAGAAATTATGATTCGCATATAGATTTCGAAAAATCCCGCAAGCCGCGTGCTTAACCAATCGGCTATCACTGCTATAATCATTGAATCTAGACCATAGTCTAACCCCTTATATAGTTAGAGTGTAACCCCTTATTAATAAACGTGGGTTAGAGAGTGAATAGTTACAAACCGAATTATCTCGTTCTGTCATTAGTAATTGGACACTCGAAAAAAGAAGACAAAGCATGGTTTAACTATACAATCTCACACCACGGTTTTAATATGGTGGTAAGGGTCTATTACAGTGCCCATAGTACCTACAAGTGTTGCTGTTGGATGGTATTAATTACGACCTAATAATAAAGAAATATTGTGAGCTTCTTGGTAATATTTTTATGGTCAATTGCTTGTTTTTTACCTCAATATGTTATAAATATTTTAAATTAGTTTTTGTTTAATAATACAATACTCTTCTATCAGTTACTTAGTTTGGGACCATACAGTTTGTCAGGCGTGTACCCAATGTGATTTCCATACAAACTTTCATCCCCTATTCGACCCACTTAGGGGTTATATTTTCAAAACAACCATTTTTAGGTCTCATTTACGTTATATAAGGAATTCCTGCACAAAATTTTATGCATCTAAATTCTAGACCTACTGTCTGTGCGGTATCTGTACGTTAGTTGATTTTTAAGTTTATTAAGTACTAGCTATGCCCGCGACTTCGTCCGCGTGGAATAGTGTCTTTGGGTAGCATTTTTTTATTATTTAGGCTAGTTATTTTACAATAACAATAAAAACTCTATGTCCTTTCTCAGGCTCTAGACTATCTGTGTACCAAATTTCATTTTAAACGGTTCAGTATTTTTGGCGTGAAAGCGCGACAGCATTTATAATATTAGTAAGGATGGTTGTTTGTGTAGGTGGCGCTATGGGACCTACGTAACCTGAAACTGAAACTGCACTCGTTCGAGTCGCACAAGGACGAGATCTTCCAGGTGCAGTGGTCGCCGCACAACGAGACCATCCTCGCGAGCAGCGGCACCGACAGGAGGTGGGATATGCAATACGAAATAAACACTAAAGCACGGGGCCCAGGGTTTGTTTTCCCACGAATACGGCGCCACGTTAGAGACAGCTGACATTGACAGTTGACACTTGTCAGTTTTGTTGTGTCTTCTACTTCTTTCTTTAAAAAATATGACCCATCCAAGTTGACAGGTATTTCGCAAGTGTCATGTAACAAATAGCAATAACCAACACAATACAATACAAAAATGTGACCGTTCACTTTGGAAAACCAAAATGGAGGCCAGTTTTGTTGTGACTGTGGGTTCGTTTTCCCACCAATACGGCACCACATTAAAGACAGCTGACATTGACAGTTGACACTTGTCAGTGGTGATGTGACTGTG
Organism: Notodonta ziczac; assembly: GCA_918843915.1. Classification (NCBI taxonomy): domain Eukaryota; kingdom Metazoa; phylum Arthropoda; class Insecta; order Lepidoptera; family Notodontidae; genus Notodonta; species Notodonta ziczac. The sequence continues at coordinate 3,242,085 of OU974053.1, forward strand.
ATAATTTGTATGTGTCATGTAGTATAACGCCAAAGAGTTAAACAAATACATTACTCGCATGCTGTCGACCTGAAGGCGAGTGGGTCAGGGGGACGGGAAGGTAGTGGCGGTTTAGCTATTTCACTCATCGTACGAAACTCAATGTGGAATTGGTACCTTCAAAACAAAACCTCCATATCTTCTTATGATGTGTTAATTATTATTTAATAGTACATTGTTACACAAGGGGTGAAATACTTATTTTGTCCCTCGAACTATTGGCACCCTCGGTCTTTCACCCGAGGTAAACACTGTGCTTTTCATTACGAATACAAGGACAGTAAAAATAAAAACAGAAATTAGCTAAATACATAATACAAGGAAGTATGAACAATACTCTACAACTCGAAACAAATGAAGATCAGATCGTCGCCTATTTTGCCGTCCATTGTACGGTACCCATAAAACGTCGCTTAGTTTGGTTTTGGGCTGTAACAAGTAACCATCATATTTTTAACCGACTTGACCGACCGACCGGAAGTGGGAGTGGAAGTGGACGTCGAAGTGGAAGTAGAAGTAGAAATTTAATATGCTCGGATTGCCGCCTATTTAGTTTTTTTGTAGTCAAAATAGAACTAGTTTATTTTTAATAATTTGACAGCTGTCAGTTGAAAGCGATTCTCCCGGGCCGGAAAAGTATTACTTTCAACCCGCTCCTCAGGCAACTTCAGACCTACTTTCCGAGTATGAGTAATGAAAAACCTCTTTACACTTCAACATACAACTTTTTTTTCTCTTCGTCTCTCGCTCGCTCTATATGCGTTCAAAATTAATTAAAATATGAGAATGAGAGAGAAATAAAATAAAACATTCTGCATTTAATACATATTATGGTAATTAGGCATGCAAATGATTGCTACTTTCAATTAATTTTCACTATGTGAAATTATATTTTTCTTTCACTGTTATTTCACCTGTGATTTTTTACAGTAAATTATTTTATTCATAGTGAATTTTCACTATGATACGTAATCCTATGAAGTCACTGGTCGATGATTTCTCATAATAATCGAGACAGTACCGAACGCTTTGCGATTTGAATTGTAATGATTTTTAACAGTATCTACTTATGGCGGTAGCAGGTTGTACTTATAACAGCCTATATAATATGATTTTTCACACGCTACCTGTGGAATGTTCCATCACTAATGGCAATTATAACGTGTATGTTCGTGTGGTGATGGCAGGCTGCATGTGTGGGACCTGTCGAAGATCGGGGAGGAGCAGACATCGGAAGACGCAGAGGACGGGCCCCCGGAGCTGCTGTTCATCCACGGCGGGCACACCGCCAAGATATCAGACTTCTCCTGGAACCCCAACGAGCCCTGGGTCATCTGCTCCGTGTCAGAAGACAATATTATGCAGGTACGGTGAATAAATAAACAAAATAATGGTTTAAAACACCTTTTTAAAAAAACAACCTTTTTAACCACAGATATAGATTTCCATAGATAACGTAAGTATCACGATTTGTATTGAAACCAAGCGTGCCGAATTGTCAACACGTGCTGTGACATCACTAGTGACGGGAAATCCAAACCGATTCAAAGACACCGATGCCTCCAACGCCCCTACGCCCGCTACGATTCTCTCGAGTCATTATCTCGCTCATACTCATATTTTTTTATATCTGTAGTCGCGCGGACTGTAAGTTAGCGGCGACCAACCTTGATTCGGTTGGTCGGGGTTTAGGAAATGCGTTTGCGTTATCTTTGTAAATATTTATCTGTGGGGTATTAGTACAATTGAATAAGTAACCGTGGTGTCTCGGCAGGTGTGGCAGATGGCGGAGAACATCTACAACGACGAGGAGCCCGAGACGCCCGCCTCGGAGCTGGAGTCGGGCGTCAACGTCAACCACGGCTAGCCGCCGCTACCACCCGCCACTACCGAGGAGGGTCCTCGCAACTTATCGTCCGCGGACTCGCATCTTATAGGCCCGTATCCATGAAACATTCTCCAGTCTGAGAGCGATCTTGGAAATGTCATACCATTAATAGTACATTGTGTCTTTCACCCGAGGTAAACACTGTGCTTTTCATTACGAATACAAGGAAGGTAAAAATAAAAACAGGAATCAGCTAAAGAAATAATACAAGGAAGTATGAACAATACTCTACAACTGGAAAAAAACAAATGAATGCCGCCTATTTTGATTCTTTTGCCGTTGGCCGGCCCGGTTCAATAGAAATGTCAAAATATACCTAGTTTGTTTTTAATAATTTGACAGCTGTTAGTTGTAAGCGGTTCTCCCTAGGGCTGAAAAGTATTACTTTCAACCCGCTCCTCAGGCAACTTCAGACCTACTTTCCGAGTATGAGTAATGAAAAAGTAAATGACATGTAAAGCGTACTCAAGACCACTCTCAGACTTGAGATCAGTTTATTAATACGGGCCTAAGTCACCAGAACTTGGCAGCCGTGAAATCGGCTCTAATCTGGTTATTAAAAACCTTATGTCAACGGAATAAGAGCGACGATGCCGATGTCGCCCAACCCGGCTTGCTTCGAGTGACGCCGCGTTGCACCGTTTCAAGCTCTTATCCTTTCGACATAAAGGTTTTATATTTATATCTGGTCGATTTCGCGCCGATCAATAATCGATTTATCGATCGATTATTACAAATCGATATTACCGATTTATAATATGGTGTCGCCTAAATGTCGATTAAATTTAAATGGAAATATGCGTGGTGTCGATTGTCATTTTATTTGAAACGGTCATTTGTGAGTTCTCAGTGCGGCTTTGACAAACAATTACATCCACGTCGAACTTCCGATTAAAGTGAGTTCTACCTCTTTCTTAGCTTGTTCATAGAAGGTGAGAACTAGAAGACATGAACGGGCGTATCTTCTGGCGTTCGATATGTTTCTTAATTTTCGTATACTTCAGTACTGTTTCGGAAGAAAGTACAAGGTGCAAGAGCTCCGTACGGAACGTATGTCATTATTAAAATAGATGTAAATTGGTAGGTATTATTGAAATGTGCACGGCGTGTGTACAGTATTAGGTGATAAGTGATGTTGCCGAGGTTGAAGAATGTTTCATATTTTTGCATATTATGTAAAATTTTACGTTTGTACTTTCAATGTTCAGTGTGCTTGGTGCGAGGTTACGCGTTCTTCCGCGAATCTTGTATGGGTGTCTAAGCCACGTTATGTATGCATTTATTTATATTCTATTTCAGATACAAAGTCCCAAATGACATGTCTATAGAACGCAAATTAGCACGTTTATGTTTTGGTGCCAACGTGAAATAACTGTTTTAAATGATTCAGTAAATACAAATGACATAATAAAATACTTGTTCTCTCTTTAAAAATATGAACCACATAGTTTAAGAGGTATTTCGCTAGTGTCAAGTAACAAATACATTTAATAACAGTACAACTAAAATGCGGCAGTGATAGCTGATTGGTTAAGCACGCGTCTTGCGGGCTACCAGGTCTCGGGTTCAAATCCCGGATCGAACCTCTGGATTTTTCGTAATCTATGTGCGAATCATAATTTCTATATGATTATCACTTGCTTACGGTGAAGGAAAACAACGTGAGGAAACCTTGCATGTCTTAGAAGATTTAACCAATTTTCGAAAGACATGTGAAAACCGACAAACCGCTCTGGGCCAGCGTGGTGGATTATAACCTGAATCCCCCTCGTGTTGAGGGGAGGCCCGTGCTCAGGAGTAGGACGTCAAAAGGGCTAAAATTATTATTTTACAACCAAAATGAAGGCCTAATAAAATACAGCAACAATAGTTTCACAAACATAACTTGTTTTTTCCTTAATTTATTTAAAGTGAAATAATATTTTACCTCAATCCGACTACGTTACGTACTCCATTTATTTATTACATTTACTAATGGTGACGCATTACAGGGGATCGGAATAATTCCGTTTAAACTCGTGATTAGTGAGAGGAAGTGGGTCCTATTGTGACATATCACAACACGAGTACACAAGTTAACTTTTTTTTGCTTTTCTTTTCTTAATCTAGCAGGGTAATATAATTTTATCATCATCATCATTATTTTAGTCTAAACACGTCCACTGGAAATAGGCCTCCCCAAGGCTCGCTACGCCATATATAATATTATAACGCTTTCTAATTATACACTTCCAAATCTACTCGATTATGACTTGTCCGTAAGGGTAATCGAAAATCATTATCGTGGCGTTTCGATTAATTGCTCCCTTCATTAGTACTTTACAACTGCCATATGTCATTTGGGACTTCGTATTTGGAATAGGGAGTAATTGAGGTTTAATCATCAAACGTAAACTCACAATAGCAAATAGCAGTACATTTTATTGTGTTATGTGGCAAACAATAAAACAGCTTCTTCAATCATTACTCAAAGATACGAAAATCTCAAGCCGAAATCCGAATGCACTTAACTCTTTTTCTATAACACTACATGTCAAGGTCTCAAAACGCACCTGTCTGTCGTTCAGTTTGAGTTAATTTCAGAAACAGCTGAACAGATTTTGTTTAGATTTTCATTTTTGTATATGTTAATTCTAGGGGATGTTGCGGGTCTCTTAACTTTTATGAATTATTGGACTTAAAATAATCTTAATTGGAAAAAAGATCTCGTATTGATATCTCACTAACCCTTCATAGTCCACGAAAATTATGTTATACTGGACCAGGAGTCACTTCCGTAGATATTTGATCGAAGGTTCGTGAAAAGGAGCTCTACCATGAGTTTTGCGTTCGCTAGTCGCTGTCGTCTCCGTAAAATATATCCAATTTCACCCCGTATGGCTGTACAGTGGCCGAGGAACTAATTCTCATTCGTGAAAATAAACTTACGTAAACGCTAGCCACGAGCGAGCGTGAAACGTCAGCTACTGTTGTCTTTTGCTAATGTACGAACGGAAATATCCCCAAATCACTGGATTGTAACCCACGATACACCCGCTATATCTGTATCTCGACAGCCGTGACACGTTGATTCCATTGTAATTTATACTTTATCTGTTAAGTCACAAGGATGTGTTTTAGTTATAACTGTCATCGGCCACTAAGGGCCTCTTTCACTGTTCACAGGCAAAGTCCGTCACTACAGATAACAATTAAGTAAATAATATTAATAAACATTTTAAATGTATAGCGTCTTGCGTTTTTGATAGGTTAGATGCACAGACCAATTAGACAATACACCGCTTACCTCCACTATTGTAGGAGAATGCAAGCGTCAATTTGGCGGGGTATCGGGGCAGACGGCGAATTTTGATTGGTCCTGTGACAACCGGGTCCTAATATGTAGGGTTTATTGTATTAATAATTAAAACATTTATTTATGTTTTCTATTTTATTATAATATTATTTAAGAACACATGTTTATACACTCGTATCCCGGCTGTCACTGCCAGCGCACCGCAATTCTTATAAATTCAAAACATATGTCTTTTCTTAAATTCATTAGTTTATAATCAGCCAGGAACGTCTATCGCTAGTGGCCAGTGCGCCGACATGGACCTTACAGTCCGTTCAAGTTCAAGCTGTGGATGGACCAATCACAATGTCAGGTGCAGTCACACATATGCTGTGGCAATGCATTATGTTAGGCGAGCGGGGTTGCCCGGCTATTCGGGGTCTATGGTTTATTGGTCGGTGTTTAGGAGTCATAGAACACAAGTAAGTCATTTTAAATTACTGACAGACTGGTGGACTAGGACCGGAATCCCACTCGCATTTAAATAATATAACGGCCATAGGCTGGCCCCTTATTGGGTTAAAAAAACTGCAGTACACCTCTGCTTACCTCGGGAAATACAGGTGTGATGCTGTATGACCGACTGAGCTATCGAATTATATTTAGTATTTGATGTGAATGCATGTTTAGTGTACTATTATCGAAATAAAATGGCCAGTGAAAGAAGCTCTTATTTGGTGAAGCGACGGAACTGACCGACGGTATTTTATGATTTTAATACAGTTATAGAATAATTTTAAGCCCTCCTAATTACTACATACTTATTTTATTAATTAAAAGTCTCGTAATAATTTAGTCTTTTTCATTGTTATGAATAAGTGATAATTTTGTAACGAATAATAAGCCCAGTAGCAGTACGATTGTAACTTTCGATATTATTAGTGATTTATATTGGACGTGCTTAGTAATTTTTTAACAATGCTTTAGGTATTTGTAAAAACGAATGAAAAAGACATTGTTTTTTTTTCTATTGTGTGACTTATGTCTACTAGGTGAAACAAAAAGGGTATACTATTTTTTTTGCAACTTAACTTTGTAAATCTCAAACTATCGGCTTTGTGGGACAGTTGAAGTACTAAAGGTTTTGTACACTTGTGAAATCGGTCAACAGCTGTATTCCTATAACACCTTTTGTTTTTCAAGTTCCCTCCAAAGCTGATGGTTTTAGAATTACAAAGTTAAGTTTTGAAAAAAAAATGTATACCCTTTTATGTTTCACCTTGTATATTGTCTTGCATTTAATAGTTTATTAGAAAGATAGGACATGGAACAGGAATAAACTTTTGAATTGTGGTTTCAATAAAAACATTTGAGTGTATGGAAATCACTTAATTAGTACTAAATAAATTATAGAAAAAATATTTATTATGCTCTCCATGAGTTTTTTTTGTAGTGGAGCAATATAAAATTGGCCTTCAGAAGTTTGTGTCTACGTGACTATAATCATTTTGATCCATCGTCCTATTTTTGTAACTAAATTGACAAAAAAATAACTTGTAATTTTATTTGCACGCGTTTTATCTGTTTCTTACAAATACCTCAAGCATTGGTCAAAACTTGAGTTCCACCAAGCAGCGGGTGCAAGTAAATGGCAACGTCGGCATGCAGGCTTTTTTCCTTTTTAAAAAGAAATCCTTCATGGGCCCCCTTCCGTCTCGGAGGAGGCGGGGATAACATAAACATTAAACATCATTATTAATTGATACGAATGGTACGTAACGCCAGGATAAAGTGGTCTGTGAGTGGTCTGTGTGGGTCTTAAATGCTGGCCGAAGATACGCAGTAACAATGACGCTTTGCGGTAGTATACCTACTTACCTGCATAAAAAATACCAGATCCTTACCTCCTTTTTTAAAGTCAGTTAAAATATAAATTGCAATAAATATCACAAACTAAGCAACCTTTGTACTGTGGGTCCCGTATGTCACTCACCCGGGGCAAAATACAAATGCAATTTTCGATATTGTCCCGACGGGAATCGAACCCGCAACCACACGATGCAGTGAGCTGAGCGGTCGTATACCTACTTATTGCAGTCTTAGGCCCCAATTAATAAATCTATCTCATATCTGAGAGCGGTCTTGATATGTAATTCCAGTACAAAATTACATGGCAAGCGCGTACGCATGATCGCTCTCAGACTTGTGATAGATAATATTAATGCGAGCCTCAGTTATTATGATCTAATTTAATTATAGTTATTCGCATAGTATAAGCCGCGTTTGGATTTTATTAAAACAACCATGCGGTAATAAACGTATCAGTCGTGTTCTACCCAGCGGTCCGCGCACACAACATGTGGCTAGCTGTCTTTACCGCGGCGCTGCTCGCCGCCGCCGCGGCCGGTGCCCCCGACATGGATCAAATGAATGAGAGATTCGCGTGCATTCGATTAGGAATTATCGACAGCACCCGTCAACCTAGCTACGTTGAAGAATATAGAAACTCTGGCAGTAAATACGACAAATTGCTGACTGGCTTAGCCTTATACAACTTGGGCCGATTGGAAAACATGGGTAACACGTGTTCAGATGATACGTACAATACCGATAAGACGATCTGTGTATTAAGCATACAAGATACTGATATATGACTGCCATCGAATGTAAGTTAATATCAAGTTTGATATGTGCAGCGAAGACCAAAAATAATCCGATTGTAACAGAAGAACCGATTTCTGAAGCTGGGGATGAAGAAGAAAAAGATGCTCTAGAAGATAAAGGTCCTTCTATCCGGGTGGAGTCATACAGGAAATGTCTTCTAATGAAAGGTGACGTCGGAACGACTACAATTAGGGGTGAAGCTTTGCTACTTATAGACTGTTCCGTACTGGAGGAGTATGAAAAATGCACGAGGAGCGTGCCTGAAAATAAATGGTCTATAGTATCTATAGTGGGTGTTATTGTCTTAGGTGTTATTGTGGTAGGGTTATATTGTGTTCTGCGACTAACTGTTTGTAAGTAAACTATACTTGCGTATTAACTGCACATGTCTGAGCAGTGCACCTTAATTTTAAGTGTCTAATTGTATCTGCATATAGGTAGATACCTAACATACTAATATCTATTGTGTTTTTGTGAAATTCTCCATATAACATATAATTTATAAATCGTGTATTAAAAGTATGAAATAATGATTCCGATGCATATACACTAGTTGGTATGTGAAAGCCCAGTGAAGACAGATCATATTACCTGAGATACCTTTGAATATTTGCCACAACTCTCCTGTTGCGGCTTTAGAACACATCCAATGACTTAGATAACTGTGTATCTACGATTAGCAGCCAACAATATTCAAGAAACGTTTGTTAACATTTGCTGTCGGATTTTTTTTTATATTTTAATTTTATGCCGGATGCGTATTCAATCTTCAAGTAGTTTTTGAAATATCCTGTGCGAATCTTTATGTGGATCTCCGGGCGGCAGCAGCAGAATACCTTCATTGCTTACAAAAACAGCGGACTGTTATTGTGAATACGGAACATTATGTCTATGCATGCATAAAATTACACAAAATACAGAATTTTTCAGATGTTATTTGTTTCATTTTAGCCTCTCATTTAATATATGTGTTCTAAAGTTCTAAGGTTTAATACCTTAACATCCTAGGAGGTAACTGCAAATTTAATTATTTATATCTATTTTGACGGGAAGTGAGTAGGTGTTCTATTTTTTTTAACTGACTTAAAAAAGGTAGTTATCAAAATTACGTGTTTGTATAAAATATTGTCAAAATGTATTATATACTACACTTATGTTAGTCTACTTAGGCTTCTCAACAAACATATCAATTTTCGTGAGTATATTGTATGTATTTTTGACTAGGTAGCCATTTCTCATAAGCTTATAGAAGTCTGATTGCGATAATTTTGCATTGTCTTGTATATGTTTCGACTTAGGGTACAGTGAACATTTCATCAAAATTTGTTCAGTAGTTTGAGAGATATGGAATACCTATTTACGGTTACTAGCAATTCAAAACGTAGTTTACCACAAAAAAACCAGAAGAAAAAGGCACCGACTTTAAAAGCCCTAGCCGCTAGGTACTTATAGTCAGCGACATAATTCGCTGTTATTTTTTAAATCGGTAGGTACCTGACTAAGTCTCTGTATTTCAAATTCTTGATGAACATTGTCATAACGAAATACTTATTTTCGCAACATATTAAAAACGAAATAGTTGCGCAAAACAAATGTGCCAGCGATTTGTAAAACGGATAAGGTTCTGCGACTTACATCGCTAATGTACCTATGTTCAGACCTACAATATCGTATCATAGCATATATTACAAAGTGTACATTTTATGATGTAGATAAGTACATATTTTAGTCAAAAGAATTACAGTTTATATTAACTTTGCCCTTTATGTGAACTAGGATAAAGGTTTCCTGGTGACGCGTTTTGATAAAGGCGGAATAGTTCTCGTAATTATTTCATATTTTTAGCAAGGTTGCCCGGTTGTAGGTATTTTATTTTCATATACATGTCGCAGCCAACTAGCTTAATTCGCCGTTCAATTAACAGCCTATAGGCACTTTACTAAACAACGCCGTTCAACTAGCGGCCTAAATGATATTCAGCCGTATCGTCTATTACAACATTTAATAAACTGGCTGGCTAATGCCTTAGGCAACTGGTTGACTTTTAAGTACTACAAAACTTTTTCAAAATACTTCCCAAGCAGAGCGACCCGGATGGGTTTAGGTTAGGGTTTTTTTTATGACCCCACAGAAATCCCACCCGGCAAGTAGATTCGGTGGATCTAAACAATTTCGTAAAAAACCTAAGTACCTAATAAAAAGAAACGAAGCTTTGCAGTAGATATTAGATATATTATATTAACGCGTAACGCGTCACGCGTTACGTTTTTCAGCGTTTTAGTGCCCGGGTAGCGAGCGCCCCGAACGTCCGTAAAGAAGCTTCGCTTCAAAAATGAATATCATTCAGGCCACTAGTTGAACGGCGCTGTTTAGTAAAGTGCCTAGGCTGTTAATTGAACGGCGAATAAAGCTAGTTGGCTGCGACATACCCACTTTTTAGAGGCAGTATTTATTAGACGAACATGTTGGCCCACATGTAACTGAACTTATAATTGAAAGTTTAGTAGTTATAGTTATATGTATCTATATACAGTAGTGTTCCAACCAGCGGCCCGCGCAGACATGTGACAAAGTCTCTTCACTGTGACGCTGCTCCTCGCTGCCGCGGCTGGTGGAGCTGTCTTTCGAGCGATGGTCCATGGAGCTAGCGGCAGTGGTAGTTCGAGCGAAGACCCGCCAGGACTTATAGCGGGCATATTCTGCGCAGTTATTATTTTGTTAGCGTTATCTTGGTATCTGAAGAGAAAATGTGCGTAAACGTTACGCGTATTGACTTTTCCTGCCTGAGAAATGTACATCGTAATCATAAGTGTCGAAGTGTACCTACTTACCTATTTGTGAAGAAAATCCTTATGTTGTGTGTTATGGGGATCGCCGCCGGCGCCAGCAGAATACAATGCTGACAATAACAGCAGACATTATTATGAACCCATACCATTGTATCTTTGCATAAACGCCTGCTTTATAAAATTATTGAAATTACAATCTTAAAAAAAAATGTTTAATTTTTCCTCTGATACATAAGTCAACTTATATTGATATGGAGGGTAGTACCCTACCCTACCCTACCTAATACACATTATACTTTCTAATAGGTAGGCCCTCAGCTACCTACTAACCGATCGTTTGTGCTGATAAGAAACTTGTCATAAAAAAATCAGTGCCGTCTAGGGACGCCCGAAAGAAGCGAAGCTTTGCAGTAGATATTAGATATATTATAAGTGGCGTGCATAGGGTTTTGAAACAGGGTAGGCAGAGTGTAACATAAAAATAACGCGTTACGCGTTACGCTTTTCACCGTTTTAGTGCCCGGGCAGCGAGCGCCCCGAACGTCCGTAAAGAAGCTTCGCTTCAATAGTTAGAGGCCCTGATTTAACATTTTTCCGATTTATGTTGTCTCTATTGTGTGCTGCAAGTAAATATCAACCGCCACCGGCAGTCTTTATAGGGTTCCCTGGTCAAACTAGGAACCCTTATGTAGGGAAAGTGCACCACTAAATAAACAACCCCCCGAACCCCCACATTTAAGACAAAAATTTGTGATTGGCGACAAATATAGTATGCAGTGCGTAATAAACGCACTGCATCCTACTATCCTACTTATAATATTATAAATGTGAAAGTTTGTGAGTGTGGATGTATGTATGAATGTATGTATGTTTGTTACTCCTTCACGCAAAAACTACTGAACGGATTTGGATGAAATTTGGAACACAGATAGTTTATAACCGGGATTAACATATAGGATACTTTTTATCCCGATAATCCCGAAATTTTTGTTACGTTAAATACTACGCGGACGAAGTCCGTGGGCACAGCTAGTACTATATACATTTTACTCTAAATATTATCACGGTGGATATGATACTAGTAAATCACTAAATATACAAAATTTGTCAGTTTTTCTGGTTATATGTCGTTCTTTAAATGTTTTAGAGTAAGTTGGATATATATTAATAAATGCATTGCATACGGTCTTTGTCGCCAATTACAAAATGTGCCCTTTAATATTATCAGATCTTGAAAAATTTCAAAAAACTTCAATTTCGCGAGCTAGATGGGAGCTTTAGCCTTAAGTTAAATTCCACGCGGACGAAGTCGCGGGCACAGCTAGTTATTTAATATATATAGTGGAAACGCTTTTTACATCAATCAATTAATCATTTCAGAACGGCGAGCGTTTGAAAAAGTCTGTTCTCTGCTAGTTTGCATTTGTATGGGCTGAATTTAGGGCTCAAGGAAGACAACATATTTTTGATTTAATTTTGTAACTGGAATACGTAGTTATTGTGGTTGCTCAATAGTTATTTGATAAAAATATTATTTAATTGTTAGTTTTAAAACGTATTTATTTAAATTTTGTATAGAATTTAGCAAACTATTAGGGGTTCCAGTATAAACACTTGAAAACAAAAAGACACCAGTGAATGAACATAACGTGTTTATTTCATTTACTGGCCAAGTTAAGTATCATGTTTTACTAAAACTTTACGTTTTAAGGTTTGTTTTATTTAAATACCTTAGAAAACGATTTCCGATCGTTATGACAATATTGGAACGGTTAGGTATGTTCATTTACTTATTGGTTTACTAGCTGTGCCCGCGACTTCGTCAGCGTGGAATTTAACTAAACTAAAATTAAATTTAACAAAAAATGTACTCTATTTTCTTTTTTGCGAGTCGATATTTCGTATTTTATATAGGTAGGTACCTATCGCCCGCTCGGGCGAGAGGCAGCATTAGTGATTGTGTTTTTAGTTTTTGTTTTTCTAAAATAAATGTCACGTAAGTTAGTGCTTGTAATATTTATATCTATATATGGTACTAGCGGCCCGCCCCGGCTTCGCACGGGTACATTGCGGTTACATTACTCGAGTTTTAGTAAGGATCCCTATTTTTTTTTTAAATATAGCCTATGTCACCCGGGGATAGTGTAGCTTCCCAACAGTGAAAGAATTTTTCAAATCGGTTCTGTAGTTTCGGAGCCTATTCATTACAATCAAACAAACAAAGTTTTCCTCTGTATAATATTAGTATGATATTTACTTATATATGTTTATAATGTAATTTTAAATAATATTAGGTATACTTAGGTTTTGATGATTTAAAAGTTGCATAGTGTATGCATTTTTCACTTCGGAGTTCAATGAGCCTTTTAGTTATTAATAATTTAATAATAACAAACTATTTCATCGGATAAATATATTTATTTACTTAAATATACTTATTTCCTTTTCTCGGTCAAAAAAGTCCTTATCATATTTTTTTTAGAATCAAACGTTCGTAATGTTGAGCTGTAGTGGTAAAGTAAGTACTTACTTACCTACCTCATTACATAATATTAGAAACAGTGCTATCTACCGACTCATAATATGTGTTATAATTTTATAATGAATCATTCTGATTTATATACTTGATTTTGTGCAAATTACTAATTTAATGCTATTCAGCACGGAAATGGGCCAGTCAGCCCAGAGACTTTAAAATATTAGTTATATATAAGTACTTAAATATTCAAAGAGTCTGCTACATGGGCACTTTTGGCATCGACAACGTCGTAGAGGCACTATTGTACATACATGTAGGTATATTTTTTTTTTTGTTGCTAATTGTCTTTCTTTCTATTTTACTTTCAGTTGGTTTAGGTTTGTGTGTAAATAATTAAGAAAGTATACTACCGATTGTAGTACTACCTGATGGTATGTATGACTACCTAATTAATTTGTAGATGTATAAAAATAAGCACTTTTTGTGCAAAAGTTAATTACCAAACTACAGCTGTTACAACTTACAAGTTTTATTATTTGTCACTGATTTGCAGAGTATGAAAGTAAGCACCTAAAAAGTAAATGGGCACACTAAGGTAATTCTCGAGCTACACGTTGATATTTTCCGAAAAGAGTTTAGGTAGTTTCTGCCAACATTCGTGGTACTTTGCGTCAAGTTTCTGGCAAGTCTCGGCGCCCCATTTCGTAATTGCCAAGCTCAGGGATGACTCGAACATGAATGCCTGTGAAAAAGAAACAATTTGGCTTCAAAATCCCACTCGTGTGCCGCCAACTGAGAACACTTTAATCACCCACGTCTCCCCAATGACCTAAAAAATGAATCCCATATTTTTTTACTTAGTCTTCGTGTCTGTCTACTAAATAAAACAGGCATATTTGAAATACCTAGATATATTTGTTTGTCCGTGACAGGTATAAGCACCTACAGCTCCGGAACGGACAAACTCATTTGAATGCGATTTTTGTTTCATTAACAACCGTTTGAGGACACTTAAGACCGCTAGGCAATTTTTAACCCCGGACACAAGGCAACAAGTACCTATTGTAAGGTCAGTGGCTCCGAAATGGCTCGACGAATTTCACCGCGTTTTTTGGTGGATAACTGGTGAGTACTGGAGACGGTTCTAAGCTATGTTCGAAAGGGAGCGGTTCAGGCATTTTCAAGATAACCCTTTTGACCTGAGTATCAACAGCTATTTTCAGCGGCTTGAGTTCGCCGCGGGAAGCCGCCGCGAAGCACTTGTCGTCGGGCCCATGGGGCGTCATCATGGAGTGCAGCGAGGCGCCGCCCGGCAGGAAGCCGCCCTCCTTCGCTTCGTACGCGCCCAGGATCAGGCCCATGAACTCACTCATACAGTTCCCTGAAAAATAACAATTCAAAACTTTGGGTGACAAATAATTCCTTCAAAAAAACCTGAAAAGCTTGAAATAACTAGGGTAAGTAGGTACCTTATAATGTCTTTCATTTGGACTCGGTGCCACAATATTTCAATAAAATGGGACAACTTCCTACTTGAAATCGCACCGACTTACGATCATAGGACCTCTTCCTTTTAATGAAGTCGTTTAAAAATAGGTTATGGGAAATCAATAGGTGAGATCGAGATCCCATAGGAAATAAAACTTACCTATCTTACAAAAATAACATCCGCTGAGGACAGGATTCGAACCTGCGCGGGTATAACCCATTGGATTTCAAGTCCAACTCCTTAACCACTCGGACACCTCAGCTACGAGTGTTCATTACGAATTTATAAATCTTAACCAAAGTTTCAATAAAATGTATGTAAGTAAGAACATATTATCTATTTACTATTTACACAAGTGTTCAGTTTTCAGAAAAAATATTACATGAGGTTCACGATCACAGCTGGTTTTCTAGAAGGGGCTGACAAAGGCGCATTGCTGTGCGCCCACATTTCACTGATTATATTTTGGTATCTATCCCCCTATCAATTAGGTACCATTTAAAGCAGGCACATACCCCTCGCGAGGGGTATACGGCCCCTATTACCACTCGCTGAACGGTGAAAGAAAACTTCGAGAAGAAACATGCACGTGTTTGGAATCACGTGAGACATTAGACAAGCGTGGTTGCTTAAGGTCTCAATCCCCATCTCCGTGAGGGAAGGCTGTAACCAGCTCTGAGTGTAATGTTTGGATCTTAAATTGTACACGGTGTTTCAAAAGTCTGAAATAATATTAGGGGCATAGGTGAGTAGGTACCTCTTGGGCATTACCTAAATGATAAGTATTTGGGTTCCTCTCTAACTCTAATCCTAAGTGAGATTTAGAATGAGGTGAGATCTCATAGGAGAAAAAACTTATCTTACAAAAATAACCTCCGCCGCTGAGGACAGGATTCGAACCTGCGCGGGTATAACCCATTGGATTTCAAGTCCAACTCCTTAACCACTCGGACACCTCAGCTACAACTATTCGTTACGAATTAGTAAATCTGAACAAAAGTTTCATTTAAATTGTTGTAGGTGCATGCACAATACTATTTACACAAGTGTGTAGTTTTCAGAACGGGCATGATGACTGATATTTAATTTAGTTTTATTTTTTATATCATGCGTACAAATCTTATTTGACATATTGATAAATAATTGTGCCCGCTTATACTGGACAGGTACCTACTGGTACCTACTTGATAGAGATCGGGATGGAGACCAAAATACAATCAGTGAAATGTGGGCGCACTGCAATGCGCCTTTGCCAGCCCCTTCGAGAAAACCAGCTGTGGTCGTGAACCTCATGTATTTTTTTCCCGAAACTAAACACTTGTGTAAATAGTCAAGAAATAATTATGAATTCGTAATGAACGCTCGTAGCTGAGGTGTCCGAGTGGTTAAGGAGTTGGACTTGAAATCCAATGGGTTATACCCGCGCAGGTTCGAATCCTGTCCTCAGCGGCGGATGTTATTTTTGTAAGAGTTTTATCTCCTATGACATCTCACCCGATGCTTTCCTATGACCTCTTTTTAGGATTAGAGTTTTTCATGTTTTAGCCTTTAAAAGTTACGAAGTTCCTGTGAGGAACCCAAATTTTAATGCTTACCATCTATGCCCCTAGTATTATAATTGGTACTCATCTATGACTCGAAACACCCTGTACAATTTAAGGTCCAAACGTTTCACTCAGAGCTGATTACAGCCTTTCCTTACGGAGATGGGGATTGTGACCTTAAGCAACCAAGCTTGCCAATGTCACACGCAATTCCAAAGACTTACCCTGTAGTGCAATATACTATTATATATACAAAACACCACAATAAACAAAACACTCTGTAGACATTTTTTTTTGTAATCGACAGACTGACTCTCCAACCGCATGGTCCTAACTAAAGTCAGCAACGCTTGTACTATGGGTACCGTACAATACATCTATGGTAAGGATCTGGAGGGTATACACCAAAGACTTGTCATAAAAGATTCCATCCTTCTTTTACCAATGAATTAGAAGAAGGATGTAAGTTGTCGTGCTTTCGTTTCCGACAGGGAAACATTCCGTTGACTGTGTGAATTCGACACTGTGGTTAGGACTAATGAAATGTGTAGGTACATACTGTGGTAGTAGGGTGGCCGGAAGGTGTGCTCCTGCACGGACCACCGCGGAGGGAAGATCACGAAGTCAGCGATGGCAACGCCAGGCCTCGTAGAAGGGCACGTCAGCACCGTGAAAATTGACGGGTCCTGGGGGGGTATTTTAAATCACTCGAATCGATATCGAGAACGGGTTTGACAGTTCTGTAGTTTTGCCATCTTTAAAGATAGTTTGAATAATTGCACTTTTGGTAATTGTATGACATATTTGATTAGGTACTAAACGTTCAAAGTTTTCGAATCTGTTTCCGATATCGATTCGAATGGTTTAAAATAACCCCACTGGAAATTGATTCGGAAAAATGTCTTATGAGATTCAGAAAAACGCCATAATAGGGAGTGATAGGTACTATCGATAGTATTGTCACATGTCAACACTATCGATAGCCCTATCGATATTATGACTAGTTTTCGAGGTAAACTATCGATAGTTGGGCAGCACTTATTACTTTGTATGTAGGTAGAAAATTAGTTCCTCCTGTCAACTGATATCTGCCTACCCCCGATTAACCTGATAATTAGGAGTGTTGTCTCTTCCACCCCCATACGCTTTAGACTGACCGGCCTGTGGCATGACGTCGTCGCGCGTGCTCCTGTGCCAAAATCCGTACGTCATTGTACGTGAAAATCATCGCAATGAACTTACTTATTTGTATTGTAAGTAACTTATGGACCTTTGGGAAGGGTCCAGTGTTGTGTTCGTGCCAGTAACCCTGCAGGTCCAGCCTACCTCATACACGCTTCACTTTGATATGATCCCTACAAATTTGCCTCCCCGTTGTTTATGCCCGAATTATCTGACTAAACCTTTTTCCGCGACAGGTTGAAATCAATCAAGCACCCGGTTGGAGTGTAGCCTTAGAGGCGCTATGACTTAGAATCCGAATGTGTCATTAGGTTATGTTAGTTCCCAGTTAGGGGGGCTATGGAGCCAGGACTTAGACGCATTTTCAAGAAATTTTCTTTTTTCTTTTTTGATCACTGTTCTAACCTAACCTAAACCTAAACCTAACCTAACCTAAGTCATAGCGCCCCTAAGGCTACACAATGACCAAGCACCCTCTTAAAGAAAGGATGCAACCCTCCCCTGTACAGGTATACGTAGTTTTTATACAATTTCGATATTTCACTTTGAAAAGATAATTACTTGTAAATAAATATAGATTTGCAAAGACGCAAGAAGGTACAATTCGGTTCGAAAAAACATCACTTTTCCACTTCCGGAAAAAAATCTCGCGATTCTTATTATTATTATTCCCGAGGACCTGAATAAGATTTTTTAAAATAGGTACTGTTATAAGTAGTTACTTATTACAAATAAGTATTTTGAATGAGTCATCTATTTTTTGGTAACTACCCAACCCACTATCTAGGACCAGAAGGTCAAATAGCCAGTAGTTATCTACAAAAGTTTCCCGTTGCTAATTAACGAAACAAACAATACGCACTTTGTTCGTATTTTATGTATGCTCGTATATTATTTTTAACAACAGTACCAAAGCCGATAACATATTAAAATATAACCACGAACTCCGCTAAAGATCTCCGCTAGTCGTTTTATATGAAGCGACTCGATTTCTATGTCATGAGCTCGTAATTAACCTCCTGATCACTTGCTACCGGTCCGTTGAAACTGAAACTGAAACTTGTAGGCCTAGAACGCTTAACACGGATGACGTCGAACCGAGACGCTCTCTTTTTCTTGATTCATAGGGCCCTTAAAACTTGTTACATAATTAGTAGGTAAGTCTCGGATGTAATTCCTATTTTGTTTGTTATTATTACTTGTGTATTGAAGTGTTTTTTGTTTAGTTCGGCTTATGATTGCCTTTTTTTTTAGTTTTTAGTATATTTTTACTTTTAGGTTCTGTAAGTTATTGTTGTTTGTCTTGTTACTTACCTATGTTTGTAAGATTTTATTGGTGTTTAACTAGTGTAAGGTTACGATGGGGTTGACATATCCTTTCGGATAAAAATCACTAATAAATAAAGATTAAAAAAAAAATTATTCATAGGGGAAAATTGATATCCCATCAAAAACAAAACTTGTAAAAAAACCAAGTCTCGCAACTCTGTTCTTCTACCGTAAAAAGTTGTGAGATCTATGTAATACCAAGTCAGTTACTATATTAAGTCCCCAATTAAGGGACCTTCTGTCTTAAGTTATTTTAAGTAGGTAATTAGCTTACCTAACAACATCTTATAGTGACAATATCAATATTAAAAATATTTTATGTTTTAAATTAAATAAATTGGCTTGGCCATCGCATGAAAACACAATGTATTTAGTTTAGTTTAATAGTGCGATTGCCAAGTCAATCTATTACATATATATATATACACCGATATAATAACTGCATATGTAAATTTGTTATCCTATATATTTATATAGGATTACAAAGTTATTTATGCAGTTGGTGTAACTAGAAAACTGGACCGAAATTATAAAATATTTTAGTTTTCCCTTGATTTATACACTAAACACTAACTGTATTCTAAATTTGAAGCTTCTATGTCTGCTAGAAGTGCCTTAGAGTTTTGATGATCGGTCAGTCAGTCAGTGAGTGAGTGACAAAATTAAGAATTTTGACTAGTTATAATTCTTAAACTACTGGTTCAATTTAAATGAAATTTGAAATATACCGTGTTTATACAATGCCTGCTTGGTTACTGAAAATTCAGGGTTCTAGTTTTATCCACAACGAAGTTATAGGGGGTCGAAAATGGCCCGAAGTGCTTCGAGAAAAGATGGTACGGCCGTGCCGCGCTCGACGTGCCGTGCTCGACTTGGGGGGGCACTGCCGTGCCCCCAGATTACTCGTATTTTGTCTTGACACAGCCACCGCCAAGCACGCATGCAGAGTGCACCGGTAAGGCGTTTGCGATGCGACGGCGACTTATAAACAAATCTACACTTTAGGTAGGTATATGTGATGAGGCCGCCGCCATGTGTATAAGGGCTTGATTTAACGAGACCGCTGTTGCATACCCATGGCCTTGCGGCGCGGCCCCGTCTTTACGCAACTTACACAATGATCGTATAGGACGGCGTTGATGACCATGAACTTGTTGAGGTCGTACTTGTAGGGCACGTAGTTGCCATGCCACGCGACCACGTCGAACGGCGAGTGGTCCTGCTCCGCAACGAACATGCCGCCCTGGTACTTGTTGATTATTTTGAACGCTGCAAAACGCCAAGAGCTGTCGGTAAGCGTTCCGATCCGGTGGTAGATTTACCCTCGCCACCTCTCCTGGCAGCGGCCCAAGCCGAGGTCGTGTCCCTAGTGACGCCCTTGAGCTAGCTGCCCCCTGCCCCTCTGGCTGGAGCGCACTTGCGCTCGCCCTCTGTCCGGGTGAAGTTGTTATGGCCACTCTGGCCAACAACATATAGTCAAATAAAAAAAAAAAAAAAAAGCTTCGGTAATTTAGAAAGCTCACCTCTCGGATTTTACTCGGGATAGTACTACCTTCTAACATAAGATCGGCGTAGTTTAGCTATAATTGCTGCGTTTCGTAGGATGAGTGAAAAAACTGAGAGTCCAATCCCCCCTTCCCCCCTGTATCCCAATTACTACTCCCCTTTAAGCGAGCAATGCCATTACCTATAGGTATTGCTAGCCTCTATAGGTTAGCACGCTAACTGTTTGACATCAGGCGGGTAGTAAACACGCTTCTTTGCTGACTATAGTAAAATCCTACTTCCTACTATCCTACTTCCTACTAATATTATAAATGTGAAAGTTTGTGAGTGTGGATGTATGTATGTATGTATGTATGTATGTTTGTTACTCCTTCACGCAAAAACTACTGAACGGATTTGGATGAAATTTGGAACACAGATAGTTTATAACCGGGATTAACATATAGGATACTTTGAATCCCGATAATCCCGAAATTTTTGTTACGTTAAATACTACGCGGACGAAGTCCGTGGGCACAACTAGTCCTACTAATATTATAAATGTGAAAGTTTGTGAGTGTGGATGTATGCATGTATGTATGTATGTATGTTTGTTACTCCTTCACGCAAAAACTACTGAACGGATTTGGATGAAATTTGGAACACAGATAGTTTATAACCGGGATTAACATATAGGATACTCTTTATCCCGATAATCCCGAAATTTTTGTTACGTTAAATACTACGCGGACGAAGTCCGTGGGCACAGCTAGTATTATTATAAATGCGAAAGTTTGTGAGTGTTTGTTACTCTTTCAGGCAAAAACTACTGAACGGATTTGGATGAAATTTGAAACACAGATAGTTTATAACCGGGATTAACACATAGCATACTTTTTATTCCGATAATCCCGAAATTTTTGTTAAGTTAAATACAACTCGGATGAAGTCGCGGGCACAGCTAGTTAGGTATAATCTTCAAGATAGGACGTAGAAGATCTATTGTTGAATCTGATACAATGGTGCCTGTGTAGGTAGTAGATAAGTAGCAGCTACATTGAACCTGGGTTTTGTGTTGTAAGCATGAAGATCGAACTTCCTTTACCAGGTATGGCCTCGTCGAAGTAACGAGCAACAGGTGTCAGGAAGTCCCTCGGGTTGGCGAGACCGTTGGCGCCGATCGGCCCCAGGTCTGGTAGCTTGAAGTGACCATCGAACACTTCCAAAATGTAGCCACTGGAATGATGAAACAAGCGCTATATTATCATCAGACTGTTGGGCCAACATTCGGTTATTCATTAACGATAGGAAATTGTGGGCAAGTATTATCATGGGAATTTTGTACTCAATGAGTACGAGTTTGCCTACGGAACGGTCTTTTAGTAATCGGACTCTGAATCCCAGTATTATTAAAAAACAAATACTTACCTAAGTGGTATTTTGCCAAATTTGTTTTTTATTGTTGTAGGTAGGTACTTACACCAAACTTTTCTCAAGAGCCCAATCTGGGTAATAATATTCTATAATTTCAGGGCAAAAAATGCCTAACAAAAAAAATTACGTCATCACAATTTCTAGGGACATCATTACATTCTCGTGTTTTTGTTTACAGCTGTTAAATATAACAGTCGGTAAGCAAGCGTAAGTCAGAGGCAAATGACCGCCTGTATCAACTACCTAATTACCTAGCTTTCTTCTGACGATATTTATTGTACGTAGGCAGCTAATAATATTTGGCATCATTAGGTCATGAAAGGTCTTATCTAATTAAATAAGCATACTGACTTATACACAGAAATAACCCCAACCAGATAAGATAAATAGTTACTGGTTTTTTTAGATAATAATAAAATACAGATATTGCCAGAATTTCACACATACTGTATGCGGTCCCAAACGAAACAATTCAAATTCAATTCAAATTCAAATATTTTTATTTCAAATAGGCCAGATTAACTGGCACTTTTAAAAAGTCAAGAACTAGGTGCATGTTCCAAAACAAAGTCCTATGGAGAAGAACATGCAAGAAACTCCATGGATACATTTTTTCTTTTGTCTTTTTTAAAATTATGTTTGTTTATTTACAGTAGGTATTAAGAGATGTGAGGACAATGTAGGTTAACGCAATGCTTATAGGTACCACGTGTACTGTGTAACGGACTGGGAGCGATCCCATTGACACCCATACCATGGAAAGATAACCCTGACGGGAATGGAACCCGCAACGATCCGGTGTAGTGAGCATTGCGGCCTTCACATGAACCACTACGCCAAGAAGTCGTCAGAGAAGAGATTATAAGCAGTCACGAAGCAGTGACTCACCGTGTGGGTCCCTCCACGGCTACTGCGAACCTCATGCCGAGCTGGACCACGGCGATCTCGTTGGGTGCCACTTCCATCACCCCGAACTCCGTCGTGATCTTCAGCACGCCTTGTTGAGGCACTGACCAGCGTCAAGTAAAATTTGGCATTAGCACAGAATAAATAATTAAGGAAAAAGAACCGTATGGTCCAGACCGTAGAGAGAAACCTACTCTCATTTTTAGGAACAACCAGTGAGATTATAAGTAGGTATTTTGTTTTTGGGAAGAAGTTTCTTTTTACGCGGCTGAAATCTTCACGCATGAAAAGCTAAATAAAAACTTTGCAACGTCCACTGCGCAAAAGTTCTAAAAAAGTCAACTGGATGGCATAAGTGAGTTCAGGTGACTGGATAGTGCGACATAAAAATTAAAAAGAAAAAAAAAAAATCTTTTTTTAGCTTTTACTTACCGCCATATCCCTTAGGAAGTACGCCTAGCTCATATAAGTTTCTATTATGCGTACTTATCTAAATTACTGGAGGCACATCTCGTACTCGATAAAGTATGAAAACAAGTTCCGCGGTTGGAGGACTTTTGTTATACAATTCTAGACTAGGTACTGTATTTATTAGACAGTGACAGCGCTTCATGCTAGAGTAGGTAGCGTAACAAAGACCGAGGCTAATATTTCTTGGTGCGTGGCTAGCTGGTGATAGCAAGACGTGAGAAAGACAAGGTCGCGCGTCCAGTGGTTAAGTTGTCCTAGACATGTGGAGATACCTTAACAATACTTTCAGTTAACAAACTCTCATCGTCTATCTATAACATGGAATTTACTTAACTTCATGTTTTCCATCTGGTGAATATGTTTCGACATATTTCTCTGCGTTATTTCGTCATCGTGTTTCGACAAAATCACAAAAACAATAGGCGGATAATCCTGTTTAAATGCTGAGTAATATTAACTAAGAACTTTCCTCATGGGTATACGCAAATAGCAAAAACGTCTATCCAAATGTAGTGATGAGCTATGAGAGAGAAGTTGTGTAGATGATCACGTAGTTTATTACTATTTCGTACATAATATCCTGGATATTTTTAAGGTCATTTTAGCATAACAATACCTAACTTTAGCTAATAGCAGACCTCACCACTACCCTGCACGCGTTCACACGATAAATGCCCGTGACAGCAATGCCTGTTTTAATATTGGCCAAGGTACCAGTTGGGCGCCATGATAGGTATCTTTTTTTTTATTTACTAGCAATGTGAGTTTATCACGGGAACGGGAATACTCCCGTTAGCCCCTCCAGCTAAGCTAATGCTTGTGTTAGGAGTGGGCTCAGGACAATAGCTTAATAATGGCCAGGATGGGGATCGATCCCGGCCTCTACGATTGACGCTATACTTAACATATCTTTTGTTTCTTACCGATGAGGAAGTCTCCATCGCTGCTGTAGAAGGCGCTCTTGTCCATTGAGGTGTTGCACAGGTAGACATGGATAGCGATCCCGTGGCGAGAGCGAGCGTCGCCGGCGCCACAGACGGTGTGCAGACCGCTCACAAAGTCCACCTCTTTATTCGCGGGAGGGATGTCGAACGGAAGCCACCGGGACTTGTAAATTAAATAGATACCATCACTCCTGTATAATATTCCTCAATATAATAAAGCTAGCGGCCCGCCCCGGCTTCGCACGGGTACAGTGCGGTTACATTATTCGAGTTTTAGTAAGGATCCCTAATTTTTTTGAAAATATATTATAGCCTATGTCACCTGGGGATAGTGTAGCTTCCCAACAGTGAAATAATTTTTTAAATCGGTTCAGTAGTTTCGGCGCCTATTCATTACAATCAAACAAACAAAGTTTTCCTCTTTATAATATTAGTATGATAAATAATAAATATCGCCAGACTGACACACCAACTGTATCATCATCCTTCACCATGGATCACCACCACATTCACAAGTCAATAGGTACCTATTTAAATTAAAAGCCCGACTACTATAAATTAATTACTATAAGTAGTTAATATTTCAAAGTCACCTGGTTAGGATCAGGTTCCTGTTCATCCCAATTGTGCGTGAGGTATTTAACGCCATCATACTTTTTGAACGGCTTGTGAATCACTGATGGACGGATTCTGGAATAATTCGTAATCATGAGTAAAAATACAAGCCCCTCTAGCCAAGTGGCTTCGTCTACATTCGTTGCTACAAATCGCTACGCTTCATGTATAGAAAGACATAAGTCACGTGATCTACTTATCGACATGTAATGTACAAATTTCCCATTTTACTAAATGCACGATGGTTTTCAGATTTTTATGTGGTGTCTTATTAAACCTAAGACCACTTCGTTATTATAATATGCCTGCAGACTTAGTTTAATTACGATCCGTGGTCCTAACAACTGGACTTAATTCAATCGATTTGTTGTAACATTGTTGCTTCTGTAGCAATCAGCCCATACATTCTGTAGCAAACAATCTCCCATTTTGCAACGGTCGGAAGTCGATAATTTTCTCCCAACTTATCCTATACGTGCGGGTTTCAAGACAATTTAATTTTGCGTCGTCATCCAATGGCAGGACCGAATGGTGTCCAATGACACCATTCGGTCCTGGATTACAGGAATAACAGTGGTGGGAGTGAGTAGCAGGACTAGTCCCGAAATATATAAGTATGCCTGCAGACGGCCTTTTCCCGGTTGGAGGTATAATTATTATACTTATTTGTTTCTTGTATACTTACCTGTAAAGCCATGATCTCTTGTTTTCACTCCTAGGGGCTGTGAAGGCGGTACCAGAGAGCTGTTCTGCGTACAGCCCGTAGGGGCATCGTTGCGGGTTGTTCTGCCCCTCGGGCAAGGCGCCGGGCCTGCGAGGGTCCTCGGACGAGAACTCGGACCCGAATCCGGAGAGGTACTAGTAATGAGGAAACAGAGGTAACTTTTTTAATATTAAAAAAAAAAAAAACCAATTTTTATATGGTGATTACAAATATACCACACTAACAATGATGTGCTTAACAGTGGTAGGTATATCGATAAGTACATTTCGGTATATTTCGGTACAACGTACCTACATAAATATCCGCACAGATTAAATCTAAGTACTTACCTAAGCATCATTAAAACTAAACTCAGTGCAAAGGGTTATTACAAAATCTCGGATTATTTGGATGATAAATCAGCTTGGGACTGAGCAGCTCAAATCTCGACAGTCAATAATAATGTCAAAGCGTAGCGTGTCTTGCCCTACTATTCCGAATTATTTGTGTAATTCATGGTAATATCAAAATGCAACACACTGGAGCTATTATAATATTTATATTAATATATATTAATATATATACTACCCTTTGTAATTATTGAATATAAGCAACTGGCGATATAAAAAATGACTTGTAAAAAGACAAGCCCACTGAGTTTCTTGCCGGATCTTCTCAGTCGAGGTCGCGTTCCGATCCGGTTGTAGATATAAGAAAAAAAATGTAAAATTGACAATTTGTAAAAAGTGCCCCCGTAGGCCTAAACAAAATAAATGCTTTGAATTTGAATTTATAATCTACAAAATGTTTTTGTTTAATACTATTATTATTCTACTATAGTATTGTAGCATGGTGGATTATGGTCAGAATCACCCCCATCATTGAGGGGATTGTGCCCGGTATAATCGCAACCAATTCGCCCTAGGTAGATTGGGAGTCCCAATGTACTGAAATTCACCCAATTTGGCGCCAATATACATTGAGCGAATATTTCGTGTATGATTAGTGAGGTGCCTTCACAACTCTGTCACCTCTAATAGTAATAAAGGCGTGATGGTTTGATTTCCCTATGAGTAATGACAAGTTTGTTTATTACGCATCATGTTTATAGAAAAATTCCAGAAGTAAAGTCGATAGTTGAATACCTAACTAAGTATTTTGAGGTTTTCCCCTATTTGATAAGCGTGTTTGGTGGAATGTTTCCGGATGTTTCATAGAATGGAATATTAGAGATACCTATTGCTCGTGTTAATAACAGTTACAATGTATATACCTACTATTATAGAGTGTGGTACTCGAATAACATAAAAGTAGCTAAGCTAAGTTACTCCTTATATAAATAACATCAGTTATCTGCCGGTGTAAGGCCCGTCAAAATGAGTCCAGAAATTTCGGAGATTAGCCGGAACAGATAGACTGACAGTACCACTAAATACCTACCTACCTACTAACATACCTACTACGTATATAGGTAGGTACATAAGTATCTACACCCATTATGTATTTTAGAAATCGAAAGTCTCAATTCTTTGTAATTCCTGGAGGCTTCGTCAGTTGACTTTTAGTAGAGGGATTTATAAGTAAACATATATAAATATATTGGAATAATGGGTGTTAAAACCATACATACCTATACAATTTCATAAATCTAAGCCCGTATTTATAGACAAGTCGTTACTTATTCTTAAGTAATTGCTAAGCTGAGCCAGCTTATAACGACCAGTTCAGAATTCTTGAATATATAGAAATCGTATTCTATAATTAGCAAACTAATAAAACTGCAAAAGTTGATATAATGGCGTTTACTACTCTATAGGTACAGGAGATATTCTTACCTTTAATTCGGCCATGTCGTTATCTGTTGTATTTTAACAAACACAGTGCGTTCTTAGCAGTGATGCGTTCCGACTAGACTACTGCGCCAGTGGTGCGATGTTTACACCGAGACTGGCTATGCAAATGTAGCCGGTTTATTTATCTGGTATTTATATCTATACGATTAGTTATATAACTAACTGAGATACGGGATGCGTATTTTTGAAAACAAGACACGGTATAAGTACTTTAATTGGCTGTTTTTGGAATTTTCACGAATGTTCGCGTACAGACGTGCGGGGATAACGTGAAAACGGCTGGACCGATTTCTTTGGGGTTTTCTCTATTACATACCGATGTTATTAACATGATAGGGTAGGTACCTGCATATCTTCACGCTATAACCATTAAAGAGAAAAGAAAACAATTATCCATGGAGTTTCTTGCATGTTATTCTCCATAGGATTTTGTTTTGGAACATGCACCTAGTTCTTGACTTTTTAAAAGTGCCAGTTAATCTGGCCTATTTGAAATAAAAATATTTGAATTGAATTGAATTGAAGATCGAGCGGCTGAAGATCTTATTATAATCTACCTGGTACAACTATATCGTCACAGAATATTCTAGTACAGTTCGTGATGGTAAAATGTTGATCGTTTTAATAATATCGTCTCAGTAGTGAAGGTTTCTGGCTCAACGGCGTGATATTAAAATAACTGGTTCCAATGCGTCGTCAAAAGCTACTTTACAATCCCGTTCTACTTATTGAATCAATCAGAACATGTTATGATAGCATAATAAGTATAATGGTGTAGGTAATGTAATATAAAACGACGTCTAATATACTATACATACACACTTCCAAGAAATGTATATAAATAAATATCGCCAAACTGACACACCAACTGTATGGTCCCAAACTAAGCAACGCTTGTACTATGGGTACCGTACAATAGGGTGGGGGCAATCCTAGTGTCACCAAGACCTGGGCAAATTACAAAAAGGCCATTTCAGAAACTTGCCCCGACGGGAATTAAACCCGTAACCACCCGATGCAGTCGAGCGGCCTACGCTCAAACCGCTGCGCCTAGCTACTAATATAGATATTACATATATTTTTCTTAGATATGTAGCATACAGCATACTTACCTAAATGATATAACTCATTTTCGTCAAATTGTCCCTTACGTTAAATCATAACTCATTTTCGTCAATTTGTCCCTTACGTTAATTGATAATTCCGGTATCGTAATGTTACGTCTAATAATATGGCTAACTAACTTTCTGTGTCAACCTAGGTAGGGCAGTTTTACTACCGAGGTAGGGTTGAGGAAATAAAAGATATTTACTTTTGCATTTATTTATTATGTATATTGTTTATAATGAACAATGATGATAAGCGATATTAAATTCGAATTGCCTAATTTTATTATTTCATAATTATGATTCTGAGGCCATGACAAATCGGGTATAACTACAATGCGATTCGCGAGTGTCTTCTCAAAAGGAAATATATTGTTGAGGAAATAATAGAATACATTTAACGACGTACTAAATAACAATAACTAATTAATAATATTTATTAAAAAAATTGCGATTTTTCTAAAGAAAAACAAATAAATGTAACACGTAAATATCAATTACACTTAGGTACTTACTATATTATTAGTACATCGGGTTAAAAAATGATTTAACGTAAAATAATCAATCAACCTAAACCTAAACTGCCCACTCACACAACCTGGTATGGACGGAGCTAAACAAATGGGATGCATGTAATCTAACTGTATTTTACAATAGCTCTTGCTCTCGAAACCAGATCGGGTTGTGTGGAGCGGCCATTAAAACCCAGCGCACACCGCTGGAGGCGCGGCGGAGAGCAATTGAAGACAACAATTTAATAATAATATAAACCTTACATCCGGTCCTTACACCTTACATACCTTACATACGTAACCTTAACCTTAACCTAACCTTACATACCTTGACATACGGTCGCTTGAATAAATTCGCACGCGGTGCTAAGAGCGCCCTCAAGCTACTACAAGAGCATTCGCGCGACTGCTCATACATACCGTATGTCAAGGCAGTTAAGGTTTATATTAAATTGTCTTCAATTGCTCTCCGCCGCGCCTCCAGCGGTGTGAGCTGGGCCCAAGGCTCAACCGTGGTCTCAACAGAGTAGGAAGTGAGATGCACTATAGCCCTCATGTTTTTCCTCTGTTGACCCAACGGTTGAGTTAGCATTACAGGAGGATTGATTCAACTGGCAAGACTGGCAAAGATGGCTTTGAAGAGACACTCGGTTACAATGGAAGGGCTCGCAAAAAAACGTTACAATTCAAAAAGCGTCTACATTATACAACGCGTTAACATTATTATTGTTCTTAATAATACTTCATATATTCATATCTACGGCGTTCACGGCCATATGTATTAGGGATCGAGCGAGATCTGCGGCAGATGTGGACAAACATCTACGCATTATTTAGATAATTCACACGCATAAATTTAGAACGTGTATTACGGAAAATCCGGACAGATATAACATATCGGCCTCCGAGCGACAAATCTTGAATTCCCCTTACTGTAGTAATTTTAATGAAGACACCAATACAGCGGGGTATTGTTTAGTTGTTCAAATTCAAAACGAGGCACGTTTTGTAATTAAAAGTGAGGACAACGAGAACTAAAACAGCTGGGATTGAAATATTTATGTACAGTTTCAGTGTTCGCCCGTTTAATACTGGGCGCGAGTTTTTCAAACGGTCAGAACTATTGCTAACAATATAATGTAATAATTTTTTAGAGGTTCAAAAAACCGTTACATTTGAGAACTTCCTATTTTAAGTAGGTTAAAAGAATCTACAAGCCGGCGGTCGGCAGCTCATTTACAAAATACACTTGGTATCTTTTAAAAACTACGGACATAAATTTTAAATAAGTTTTTAACCGTAGCTTCTATACGGACGTTCGGAGCGCTCGCCGCGCGGCCACTCTATCCGTGCTAAGCGTCAGTAGCGTTACACGAAATCCTACTAATATTATAAATGTGAAAGTTTGTGAGTGTGGATGTATGTATGTATGTATGTAGGTATGTTTGTTACTCCTTCACGCAAAACCTACTGAACGGATTTGGATGAAATTTGGAACACAGATAGTTTATAACCGGGATTAACATATAGGATACTTTTTATCCCGATAATCCCGAAATTTTTGTTACGTTAAATACTACGCGGACGAAGTCGGGGGGCACAGCTAGTATACCTATATAATAGGTATACAGAGTGGCAGCTGCGGCGCGCTTAGTTCCTACGCTTTATACTATATGAGTACCGTATTTACCTTGTATATGCATTTAGTAAGAAGCTGTTATTTTGACGTTACAAACAGACGCTTCAATTTATTTATTAGTATGGATGTACGGGTGATTTAGATATAGTAGGTATATTAAAGATGTAACATCTATATCGAGTATAATATAAGATTTGATCGCTAGGATGATCTAGAATCGGGTGATATTATCATAAATTGATTTAACACAATAATAACTTAAGAAATAAATAACGATTGAATTGAACAAGAAATATTTTTGGTAATTTTGAATAATAGATATTTCCTAATGTTTGATACAATTTCAAAAACAGTCTAAGGGTGACCGTCCTATGGTTGTGCAATGGACTCCGCACCGGGAATAACTTTCATCAAAATAATTGCAAAAACGTTGCTTCGCGATAGCAGAGGCAGCGCGTTGTGATTGGCCAATCGAAAATAATAATTTATTGTGATTGGTCAATCGTAAATCTGATACACCTTATTAAGCGTATGCGATTCGTAAACTTTTGTCCTAGATTGCGGAGTCCAAAGGTCGTTTGGTCCGTGCCGCCATTAGAACCTGCTTTATTTGATGTATCCACTCATACACGTTGGATATTAATGAGCTAAGCATTACAAGCTACAAACATCGCTGCTAATATTATGCGCAAACAACAAACTTAATGGTAAACAACATAAATCACAGATACGTAGATAGAGTTCGGCTATAGACACATGAGACCACTATACCTCGACTTTTAACAATATTCAGAACTTGATTGGTTACCAGTAATCGCCTTTTGACAAGAACAGGTAAAAATTAAACGGAATGGACATAATCTTATATATAAAATTATCGTATCACAATGTTAGTTACCATACTCCTCCGAAACGGCTTGACCGATTTTTATGAAATTTTATATGCATATTCAGCAGGTCTGAGAATCGGCTACTATCTATTTTTCATACCCCTAAAAGACAGGCAACGTCTGTCAGGTCAGCTAGTAATGTATACTATATATGCACGCATTGTATTGTATTGAATAACTGAGGAATAATCCTAATTATTTAATTATATCATTTTATAAATCAACATCCTGTACCTCCTTAGTTCTTACATTACAAATGAATTTGTAGTTTCATATAAATTCAACGTTTTATTACTATTACTAATTTACGCAAAATTGTTCACTTCCCCAACACTAACCCCTTTATTAATAGACGTGGATTAGATGGCGAATAGTTACACATCGATCTATCTCTTTCTGTCATCAGTAATTTGACATTCTAAAGAAGAAGACAAAGCATGAGACAAAGAAGTTTAACTATACAACCGCTAATCCACGTTTCAGTATGGTAATTTGATATATTGTTTTCTTATATTTACGCGAATACTACACATTTTAATAAAACTATTTTTCGTATTTTATCGCGTTTATTAACTTTATGTTCCCGACGTTTCAGTTGCTTTACAGCTTTATGTAAAGAAACCGAAACGTCGGGAACATTAAGTTAATAAACGCGATAAAATCCGAAAAATAGTTTTATTTCAATGGTAATTTTATGTTGTTTTAAGCTGTCAAGTTACTGAATAAAATTAAAAGTAGACCTTTAGAACATCAACAGCATCCTCACGTGGATTCGCCTAAGTATAAGCGCGCTCTTGTTTTGAATCAATATTTCTGAATAAATAAAATAATAATTATTCGTTATTGATTTAAAATATGCAGTCTATAAGAAAATAGACAGCAATATAAATAAATGAATACATACCGTAAAAACATTGGTATGCTTATATAATTCATGACATTGTTGTGATTCATTACAATATATTTAATATTGAATAATATTTGATAAGAGTTACAATGTTACGCTCCTAGTGATGCGCGTATATTTATCGACTAAAGATATTAGTTTCCTAGCGCAGCACTGCGCTGTAATTATTACAAAAAGCTGTCTAGTGTCGATAAACATGCGCCCAATTAGTCCGCGATGCGCTAATACCTACCCTAAATATACATTAATATCACAAGGCCTTACAGCGGCCTAATACACATACAAAATGATATACGAATGATATATTTGGTAACGAATAGTAGACGACAACCGTCAGAAAAAAATCTAATATAAATTAATACATAAATAACTTTTGAGACCTTTTGTCAAAGAATATTAAAGCTCATATTCCAACTCTCCCCAACCAACGGGATCATTCGATTCAATAAAAAATAAACGAGAACAATTTCAAAACAAAACCGTTAAAATTAGCTTTAAAAACAATAAAGCTACAAAAGGTTTGTGTTTGTTCAAAAACTGCATTTTTTCACACGCCATCACACGAAGCATACTTATTCTGTGAACTTGTACATCAATTCCCTTTTTCCATATCGATTATCGATACTAATCGACTAATCCAGGGGGTGTTTGCGTAAGCCAAGTTTCAGAATAGCACCTTTTCACAATACAATCAGCCAAGCTTACTTCCCCACCTGTTCCCTCTAAAATCCTAACAGTAAGAGCACAGTTTGTTCAAAGACTATGTTGGATAATATACAATTTAGTGATTGTTTATATCGAAATACAAAATATAATGATAATAGTCGATTATTATAACGTGACCACGAAAATAAGATACACATTTTTTTACAATTCATAAAGTACGAGCGGCTTATCAACCTACTCCATACCAATACGAAGACTATGATTACAATAATATCAATTTCATTTAGAATTAAATATTTATAATACATGTTCTAACAATATTCAATCATTATAACATGTTTAGTCGATTTTATATTAATGCATTTGTGTGCTATTCAGTAATATCAACCAGTCGAGTTCCATAATATCAGTTATGAGATATTTCAAGAGAGGGAAACAAAAACGATATATTGCTTTACTCTCTTAAGGTACATCGTCACTTACCATCAGGTGAGATTGTGGTCAAATACTTGCCTATATCGAAAAAAAAAAAAGGTAACTTGTCGATCTTAGCAACAGGCACGAACGACAAGATACGATTAAAATGTATGAAGATGTATGAATGATGTCACATTAAGACAAGGTGGTCGTAATTTGGTTAGTTACTTTTTGTTTTTAATTTAAGCAAAGTCTCCAGCCAAGGAATAGGGCTGGAACATGAATAATGTCAAGTAATTAGGATATTCCTGTACAACACTGGCACAAATAACATTAATATAATACAGACCAATAATATCTTAGGTAGAGTATTGTGACCAAACGCCTATGTAAAGTGAGAACATGAAAATACATATAAGTAGTTTACATAATTACAGCTGCATACTTATTTTAAACATCAAAACATATATTTTCCAAATGCAATTGATTGATAAACGTCCTTAGATCAATTAATATTTTAATTAAGATATCGTAAATTTAGTTTTGAAACTTATTACAAAAACTTGCTAAATATTCACTGGGTATTCGATTGCAACATATTAATAACGAAACAGCTTATTATAAATACAAT
Organism: Notodonta ziczac; assembly: GCA_918843915.1. Taxonomy (NCBI): domain Eukaryota; kingdom Metazoa; phylum Arthropoda; class Insecta; order Lepidoptera; family Notodontidae; genus Notodonta; species Notodonta ziczac. The sequence goes on from OU974053.1 coordinate 3,275,941, forward strand.
AATGTTATCCTTTATAGTGCGATTCAAATAAGAATAGGATCGACTTTGCGCCATATTGTGACGTCATAGCTGTCAATTCTAAAAAGTTAGGTAGGGTGAGCATAACAAGATATTTTTTTAATAATGTTTATTTGCAAAGGTTGAGTGATAATTTTAATCAGATTCTAGCAAAACAAAGACAAAATGGCAACTGGCGTCCTTTATTTCTTTTCTTTAATAATTTTGGCATGTCTTCTGAGTCTTTGCGCTAAAAATTAAAATAAAAAAGGTTATGGTATGGTTTTAATAAACTAATTATGACTTATATTAAGACAATTTACTGCTAATTTAATCTTTATATTTAAATTTGATGTAAGACTATTATATTATTATATTTATTTTATTATATTATTATATGCAAATAAGTTTCTTGCAAACCATACTTTTCAAGTGACATTTGACAGATAGAGGTTATTGACATTCCTATTCTTATTTGAATTGCATAATGCTCACATTAATAGTTTGACAGAGACAGAGAATAGCATATTAAATTGAGTTGCATGTTTCAAAGCTTAAATAATAATATAAAATCGAGATTTCTTTATGTGAAAGCGTAATAATATAAATACAATTTAACTAAATTGTGCTCGCAAGTAAGTGTGCTTACTCGCGCCTGTTATACAGCGGGAAATAGCTGTAAATTATCTATTATTCAAGCTATGTCAAATACAGATAGTTCTTGCATCTACAGCTAAACAAAATAATGTACCAGTGTAGTCAAAATAATAAATATTCAAGAAAATGTTCAAAGCAGGGTGGAATGACGACGACGGTCATATAAATATGAACTGTATATGACTATAAATAAGAATGAAGTTACAACCTGCCTATGGGTGCCGTTTCGCCGTCGACTTAACCCAAATCCTGTAGAGCGAGAAAGGACGCAAGCACGATTATAGATCGTAGTTCTGACAGAATAGATTACATTATTGATTGACTCGGGGGTAAAATCGTAGTCGATGATATAACTCTGTGGAACTTTATGAGGTCACATAGTTTAATTTTACGATGTAAAAGCGAAAACTGTCTGTATTTTCAACGAAATTAAGTTCAGAACTGTGACGCAACCGTGAACACGTAATTAACTATCTAACAACTTAAATTAATCACTAGGCAGACGGCAGTAGGTACGAGTTGCGTAAGCGCTTAACTTAAAAATTCACTTTTGCTATGATTCATAATAGATACAGCCAGTTAGGTACGTTCAGTGGTGAGATTGGGAGGCCATATGCTGTCTCATTCACTTACCTATTCATTAGTGAGCAAGAATAAGAGCAAATACAAATGGAGACATCTCAATCCCTATCTGAAGCCTGTTGGTATCAATACACGTATTTTACTATAGGCGGCCAGATCGTGGCAGCTAATGAGGTTTAATAGTAGATGTATTATTTTTTACATTCGTGTTCACACAAGCTGCTAGTAGCTACGATTAGCCGCTTTCGTAAAGCTTGAAAATAGTCTTCGCCACATGTACTGATAGTCTCTGTTGTGTTGTTATATGTGTCCAATCTCACCACTGGCGCCACTTGACACGGCCAGGCCGCCAAGCAGCCAAGCAGCCGAAGCGATCAGGAAGTCAGGCGCCAGGCAGCCAGGCGGCCAGGCAACCAGGCGGCCAGGCGCCAGGCAGGTAGGCGCCAGGCAACCAGGCACCAGGCAGGCAGGCGCCAGGCAACCAGGCGCCAGGCAGGCAGGCGCCAGGCAACTAGGCGCCAGGAACCCAGTCGCCAGGCAGCCAGACAGCCAGGAGGCCAGGCGGCCAAGCGGCCAGTCGCCAGGCAGCCAGGCAGCCAGGCGGCCAGGCGGCCAGTCGCCAGGCAGCTAGCTTCGGCAGGCGCCTACTGGTGCGCGGGCAGCATGTGCGCCCAGGCGGTCTCGTACTTGGCGTGCGCGGCGCTGCTGGCCGACATCGTGCCCTCCACCACGCTCAGCGGGAACGGCTCGCTCTGGAACAAACCACGCCACATCAATATACAAGGTGATTATTCAAGTGAACGTGTTTGGGCCAAATCCGAAACTACAGGTTGAAACAGAAAGTCAAAACTTAACATTGTAATTCTAAAACTATCAGCTTTGAAGGAAACTTGAAAAACAAAAGGTGTTATAGGAATACAGCTGTTGGAAGATTTCACAAGTCTACAAAACCTTTAGTACTTTAACTATCCCAAAAATCCGATAGTTTTAGATTTACAAAGTAAAGTTGTTTTTGTTTCACCTAGTATAGGGAATAGCGAAAAATGCTGAATGGAGTCCCGGTGTCGTTTTTGATAAAAACTAAAACTGCATCATAAGATATAAGAAAAATAGCTTTATTTAGCCAGGCTCCGTCCTGGCTTTTTTTGAAAAAAGAAATTTGCACCCATTATCATTTTGCCTAATGCCCTAATGCCCTTTATAATAAGGATCAAATTCTATAACATCATAAAGGCTTTATAATAATAGAGGAGCAGAAATAGTACATTGTTACATGAGTGGTGAAAGTTACTTATTTTGTCCCGAGACGGGGTTTGGCGCCCGAGCGTAGCGAGGGCGCTAATAGATCGAGGGACAAAATAAGTCTTTCACCCGAGGTAAACACTGTGCTTTTCATTACGAATACAAGGAAAATAAAAATAAAAACAGGAATTGCCTAAAGAAATAATACAAGGAAGTATAAACAATACACTACAACTCGAAAAAAAATAATCGGATTGCCGCCTATTTTGTTTTTTTTTCGTTGGCCGGCCAACTTCATTATTTAGCCTTTATTTTTCATTTTCATCTTTAAATATTATGCCCAAATCTATGTTATTTTAAAGAAATTGTTGAAACTAAATTAAGTAATTTAAAAATATATATTCTTTAATGAATACTTAACTTTATGTTATTTCAATTTTACATCGTGCTGTAATTGAAACTGTAGAAAAAGTTTGAACATGGTTCCATAGAAATATGAAAATGGAACTAGTTTTTTTTTTTTAATAATTTAACAGCTGTCAGTTGAAAGCGAAACTCCCGGGCCTGAAAAGTATTACTTTCAACCCACTTCTCAGGCAACTTCAGACCTACTTTCAGAGTATGAGTAATGAAAAAGAATTTTTTGTAATGTCATATAACTTCAGGAACTTTGTGTAAATTTGGAGTACACGTTTGAGTTTAATAGTTTCACTCCCCGGGGATGGGATATAAAACCCAATTTTATAATTTAAAAAATTAGGCCTTTCAACATCCCACTTCAGGGCACGGGCCTCCCATCACTACGTGGGGGATTCAGGCCGTGATCCACCACGCTGACCCAGTGCGAGTTGAAGTCAATAGTACATTGTTACATGAGTGGTGAAAGTTACTTATTTTGCCCCGAGACGGGGTTTGGCGCCCGAGCGTAGCGAGGGCGCTAATAGTTCGAGGGACAAAATAAGTCTTTCACCCGAGGTAAACACTGTGCTTTTCATTACGAATACAAGGAAAATAAAAATAAAAACAGGAATTGGCTAAAGAAATAATACAAGGAAGTATAAACAATATTCTACAACTCGAAAAAAAAAATCGGATTGCCGCCTATTTTGTTTTTTTTTCGTTGGCCGGCCAACTTCATTATTTAGCCATTATTTTTCATTTTCATCTTTAAATATTTTGCCCAAATCTATGTTATTTTAAAGAAATTGTTGAAACTAAATTATAATTAAGTCATTTAAAAAAATATATCCTTGAATTAATACTTAACTTTATGTTATTTCAATTTTACATAGTGCTGTAATTGAGTGACTGTAGAAAAAGTTTGAACATAGTTCCATAGAAATGTGAAAATGGAACTAGTTATTTTTTTAATAATTTGACAGCTGTCAGTTGAAAGCGGAACTCCCGGGCCTGAAAAGTATTACTTTCAACCCGCTTCTCAGGCAACTTCAGACCTACTTTCAGAGTATGAGTAATGAAAAATCTTTTTCATTACTCATACTCTGAAAGTAGGTCTGAAGTTGCCTGAGGAGCGGGTTGAAAAAAATACTTTTCCGGCCCGGGAGAATCGCTTTCAACTGACAGCTGTCAAATTATTAAAAAAAAACTGGTTCCATTTTCACATTTCTATGGAACCATGTTCAAACTTTTTCTACAGTCACTCAATTACAGCACGATGTAAAATTGAAATAACATAAAGTTAAGTATTAATTAAAGAATATATATTTTGAAATGACTTAATTATAATTTAGTTTCAACAATTTCTTTAAAGTAACATAGATTTCGGCAAAATATTTAAAGATGAAAATGAAAAATAATGGCTAAATAATGAAGTTGGCCGGCCAACGAAAAAAAACCAAAATAAGCGTCAATCCGATCTTTATTTTTTTTTCGAGTTGTAGAGTATTGTTCATACTGCCTTGTATTATTTGTTTCGCAAATTAATTTTTACTTTCCTTGTATTCGTAATGAAAAGCACAGTGTTTACCTCGTTATTTTATTCCTCGAACTATTAGCGCGTCTCGGGACTAAATAAGTCACTTTCACCACTCGTGTAACAATGTACTATTTAAGTTCCATTTATTATCACTACCATAGTAGAAAACAAATTCGCTTCCCGCTGACTGTTTGTCCCTATGTATGCTTAGATCTTTAAAACTACGCAACGAATTTTGATGCGGTTTTTTTAATAGATACAGTGATTCAAGAGGAAGGTTTATATGTATAACGAGCTGAGCTCGCGACTTCGTCCGCGTGGAATTTTGATCCTTTCTTAGGGGATGTCAACGTCATAGTAGCTTTATGCATGCAAAGTCTCAGCCCTATCGGTTTAAAATTGACAAAGTTTCATACAAACTTTCATCCCCTATTTTATCCCCTTGGGGGTAGAATTAATCAAAATCATTTCTTAGCCGGTGCCTTAGCCATAACATCTACCTGCATGCCAAATTTCAGCCCGATCCGTCCAGTGGTTTGGGCGGTGCGTTGATAGATCACTATTTCAGTCAGTCAGTCAGTCACCTTAGAGTTATATATATTTAGATACATGCATAATATAGTAGAGAAACGCTGATAAAAAATACCCGTGCGAAGCTGGGGCGGGTCGCTAGTTATCTTATATTCTTTGATTTTATTTTTCTGCGAGTCACAATTTTTTTTTCTTTCTTTATTGAGTGTAATGAGTGTACTGACCGTGAGCGCCCCGAAGGCGAGTTCGACGGCGGCGATGAATCGCTCCAGCTCGGCGCCGCTCGCCAGCACCAGCGCCAGCCCCGCGCCGCGCTCGCGAGCCTCTCACACGCTCCACTCCTGTACGACAGGGACCAACAGTCACGACATGGACACCGATAAAACCAACCCTATTGTGAGTTATTGTAGGTTGGTTTCAGTTTGGAGAAATATGTGTGGGTCACACGCAGTCCACGGCAACTGTGTGAGCGAGACGTATTAGATTTACGCGGGAGTGACAGAGACAGGTCATAACAGGTCATTGTACGAATTTCTTCGTGATCAGCGACCGTACCATAGCTTCTATCACAAGGTACCAAATTATTATTTTACGGCTAGAGCTATTTTGAATCAAGGGAGGTATTCACACTTGACAGATTGTTTTCGAAAACGACATCTTTCATACTTCTTTTACAAATGAATTAGAAGTAGGGTGGAAGCTGTTGCTTCCCATACGGAATACGGATATCACTACATAGTATAAAACAAAGTTGCTTCCCACTGTCTGTCCCTATGTATGCCTAGATCTTTAGAACTACGCAACGGCTTTTAATGCGTTTTTTTAATAGATACAGTGATTCAAGAGGAAGGTTCATACGTATAATACATGCATAATATAGTAGAGAAACACTGATAAAAATACCCGTGCGAAGCCGGGGCGGGTCGCTAGTACTATTTATTTTATTTTTAGTCTACTTACCAAACAGCACCAATTCTCATCCGTATCTGGTATTTTGAACGCGGTCAAATTCTTGATGGAGCCGCACGCTAGGATCTCGATGTCAGTTCTCATCTCGTCTATGTATTCTGTAGTAAAATAATATTATTATCCATACCATAGAGAAATATAACCGTTTGACGACCGCTTGGCGCAGTGGTTCGAGCATAGCCCGCTCGAATCACTGCACATGGTCGTTGCAGGTTCGATTCCCGGCGGGCCAAAATGAGCAAAATGGCCTTGTCATAATTTGCTCAAGTCTGGGTGTCACTGGGATCGCGACCTGTCCTTTTGTACGGTACCCTCAGTACAAGCGTCGCTTAGTTTGGGACCATACAGTTAGTTTCAGTCTGGTGATATTTATTTAACAAACACCCTTACGCACATGTTCGATTTAACGTGTTTCGTATTGAATGCAATTATAATACGCACCAATGTTTAATCGATTGATTGATTATGTCAAAGCCTATCTGTTTCTTGTAGAAGAGGTTGTCTCGGAACAAAAAAAAAACCTTCCTACTTCCGAAATCTTGCGTACCTTGGGGCAGAAGGCGCTCGGAGGTGGGAATCATTGGAAGAGTTAATGTGAGGTGAGTGACCTTTGAGCAGCGTGGCGGCGCCGCGGTGGGCCAGGTAGGCGGCGGCGCCGGGCGCGAAGGCCAGCTCGAGCGGGTCGCGCACGCTCAGCACCTCGCGCGCCGTCACCAGCAGCGTGCAGCCCGCCGGCGGGCCCGCGCGCGCCCGCGCCGCCGCGCTAGCTGCGCCCGCACACCCCTCCTCCAACGCCTGATTCAAAGTCAGTCTAATCGTTTAGTACACATAATGACGACCGCTTGGCGCAGAGGTTTGAGCTCAGGCCACTCGGCTCACTACATGGTGGTTGCGGGTTCTATTACCGGCGGGGCAAATTTCGGAAATGGCCTTTTCGTAATTTGCAGTCCACTGTACGGTAACTAAGTATAAGCGTTGCTTAATTAGGGACTAAACAGTCTGTGTGTCAGTCTGCCGCGAGCCGTCGGGGACCGCGACGTCGCAACACACTTGTACCTGCGCGGCGTGCAGCAGCAGCGACTGCAGCCAGGAGGAGGCGGTGGCGTCGTGTCGTCGCAACACACTTGTACCTGCGCGGCGTGCAGCAGCAGCGACTGCAGCCAGGAGGAGGCGGTGGCGTCGTGTCGTCGCAACACACTTGTACCTGCGCGGCGTGCAGCAGCAGCGACTGCAGCCAGGAGGAGGCGGTGGCGTCGTGTCGTCGCAACACACTTGTACCTGCGCGGCGTGCAGCAGCAGCGACTGCAGCCAGGAGGAGGCGGTGGCGTCGTGTCGTCGCAACACACTTGTACCTGCGCGGCGTGCAGCAGCAGCGACTGCAGCCAGGAGGAGGCGGTGGCGTCGTGTCGTCGCAAGACACTTGTACCTGCGCGGCGTGCAGCAGCAGCGACTGCAGCCAGGAGGAGGCGGTGGCGTCGTGTCGTCGCAACACACTTGTACCTGCGCGGCGTGCAGCAGCAGCGACTGCAGCCAGGAGGAGGCGGTGGCGTCGTGTCGTCGCAACACACTTGTACCTGCGCGGCGTGCAGCAGCAGCGACTGCAGCCAGGAGGAGGCGGTGGCGTCGTGTCGTCGCAACACACTTGTACCTGCGCGGCGTGCAGCAGCAGCGACTGCAGCCAGGAGGAGGCGGTGGCGTCGTGTCGTCGCAACACACTTGTACCTGCGCGGCGTGCAGCAGCAGCGACTGCAGCCAGGAGGAGGCGGTGGCGTCGTGTCGTCGCAACACACTTGTACCTGCGCGGCGTGCAGCAGCAGCGACTGCAGCCAGGAGGAGGCGGTGGCGTCGTGTCGTCGCAACACACTTGTACCTGCGCGGCGTGCAGCAGCAGCGACTGCAGCCAGGAGGAGGCGGTGGCGTCGTCGGGCGCGGCCAGCAGCAGGCGCGAGCCGTCGGCCAGCGCGATCTCGAAGCAGTGCGGGCGCCGCGACGCGTCCACGTGGCGCCGCACGCCCGCCACGGACCGCAGCGCCACGCGGTGCGGCGCCGCCCCGCCCGCCTCCGGCGACTGCAGGCCCCACTGCAGCACGCCCGCCCTGGCCGACACAGTTACTACATTGATCTCTGCACCACACGCCTCCACCACGACAGCAAATAGGAGTATCCATGAAGCTTCATTCTATATTATGACTGTTGTACTAAAATGAGCCGAGCGAAAGGCTCCTGGTCTCCCGTGGACACTAGTAGAAAGGGATTCTTTCTACTTAATAAGAGGGTAAGAGTGAAAGGGGCACAGTCTCACTAGTAGATAATTCGATCCCGAGATCCCGATACTCGGGATCCCGGACGAATTTTGGTCCCGAAAATCCCGGGATAAAATTTTACTAATCCCGGGATTTTCGGGATTAACAAAATAAATAAAAAGTCAGTAAAACGTAGTAAAAATGTTGCATAAAACGAAACGCACTTCCTTCGACTTGACGTTTGATCAGCCATCTTGTTTTGTCAGGTTAGTTTAGCTTCTAAATTAAATAAGCACTTATTAAGTCGCATAAATGATCGCCGTAGAAATGATTTAAGTGGCGTAATAAATTAATAAGAGATTAATTATGTGAATAGTGATATAAAGAATTATTTTTTTAGTCCAAGCAAGATTGTAATAAAAAACAAATTATTTCTTATTCCGACAGTATGAACAAAAAAAAATATCATTAATAATAAAGTAAAAGACATGCAAATTGAACTTACGAGCAAATTGGCCTGAAAACATTATCTCCAGAAGCATATAAGAAAACTGATGTTTCACGAAATATTAAGCAGGCGATGAATCTATTTGTAATGAGTGCCATTCGAGGCTACTATTTGGTGCAAACTTATAAACATTTATGGACGATTCCTCTAACTGGAAAGCGCTTTTTCAACTTCTGCCTAATGTGCAACAAACTGAGAAGCAAGCTTGGAGCTAAAATGGTGGATGCATTATTATTTATTAGATTTTATTTTCGCAATCACTGACTTTTTACTAACACTACAATCCCGGGATATCCCGGGATCCCGGTATTGTTTGTAGATAATCCCGAAATCCCGGGATCAGAAAAATGGGCCGGGATCGAATCCTCTACTCACTAGGGACGACAGTTTTTTTGTCTACAGAAGTGTTAACGATTTAAAGTACTCGTATAACAGACGTCAATGCAGTTTAGTAAAGTACAATAACATGAAAAAATCAAGATCTCGTGCAAGATACATATAGAAATCCATGAGTCGCTGGCATTATATGCACTCAACATGCAAGTTTCCACAAGACGACGCTTGTATTAGCGTTGAGAGCCGCATTTCTAAAATAACTCTGTTTTCAAAGCGGGTCTTGAACCTTAGCGATCACTGCGTTTAAAACATTGCTTACCTGAGTAAAAAGTAGCAGGGTTCGAACCGCCGACTCCTGTCAGTCTTGCACATCAGGTAGCCCTCCAGGGGCGGTGCGAACGCGCCGGGCGCGTCGATCAGCCGGTCGCCAGCGTCGCCCGAACACACGCGCCCGTAAAACAAGATCTGTGGTATCTACAAATAAGAATAACCGACTAAATGATGATGGGTTACCCTGCTAAACATATGCAACGATTTGTGCTGTTGTCTCTACTTTGTCCGGTTAACAAATGGAGAGAACAACATTAATGGGTGTGTTTGGACGGTGCAAACACACATGACACATTATTGGATAATAAAAAAAATTATAATCAATCTAAATATTGTCTGATAAAGATACACCCAATCAGTGTATGTCAGTCTGTTTATTTATTTATTTTTGTGCAAACAGTATGGATGGAATTAAATATGAAAAAAGTCAATAAAATTACATCATAATATTGTTAACCTATAACAAATTATTTAAAGCTCAAGTAATGTCTACATGGGTTTGTCGTTCTGCATCGACGACGTAAAATTATTTTTCATTACTCATACTCTGAAAGTAGGTCTGAATTTGCCTGATAAGCGGGTTGAAAGTAATACTTTTCAGGCCCGGGAGTTTCGCTTTCAACTGACAGCTGTCAAATTATAAAAAAAAAACTAGTTCCATTTTCACATTTCTATGGAACCATGTTCAAACTTTTTCTACAGTCACTCAATTACAGCACGATGTAAAATTGAAATAAACATAAAGTTAAGTATTCATTCAAGAATATATTTTTTTAAATGACTTAATTATAATTTAGTTTCAACAATTTCTTTAAAATAACATAGATTTGGGCAAAATATTTAAAGATGAAAATGAAAAATAATGGCTAAATAATGAAGTTGGCCGGCCAACGAAAAAAAAAACAAAATAGGCGGCAATCCGATTTTTTTTTTCGAGTTGTAGAGTATTGTTTATACTTCCTTGTATTATTTCTTTAGCCAATTCCTGTTTTAATTTTATTTTCCTTGTATTCGTAATGAAAAGTACAGTGTTTACCTCGGGTGAAAGATTTATTTTGTCCCTCGAACTATTAGCGCCCTCGCTACGCTCGGGCGCCAAACCCCGTCTCGGGACAAAATAAGTAACTTTCACCACTCATGTAACAATGTACTATATATCCTCCAAGGGTCTCTTCATAAATGTTGGAAAAAACTTTATATAAATTACTCTGTCATTATAAACGGATTAGTCTTGTATTCTCTAAAAACTATTGCCACCCGGGTCAAGAAAGTCAAACGTTATCAAAACTAGATTTTAACTCGACGTCAAAGTGAAATATTTATTGGCTAGGAGCCAATACCTTCAATATTACTAATGCAGTTTATCAAATCAATGACCTATGTGTGTCTTATCACTTTTTTGTTGGAATTGGAAGGGCATTGCACTAACGTTTTACACCATCTATATAAAATTTAATTTAAAAAATAAAAGAACCCGACTGCGTAAAGCGTGAACTTTGAATAACAATTGAAAAGAAAAAAAAACATTCGGCACCCATTATTGTGTGGAAATTAGAGTCAGTCTAGTTTTAATGGGCTTCCCCTCAATACGAGGGGTATTTAGACCATAATCCACCACTAGCCCAGTGCGGGTTGGCGGATTTCACAAGCCATACAATTTTTTTTAGATTTTCATACATTCTGATTTCCTCACAAATGATTTCCTTCACCCAGTCAGCAAGTTATAATCATATTGACAACATAAATTTGTTTAATATGCGCGTATAACTCGACGTTATGGGGCACATACCCTGTCCTCGTGCCTCTGCCTGGCGACCGCGGCGGCCAGGTCCCGGCAGCCGAGCGGGATGACGGCGGGCGGCCGCTGTATGCGCAGCGGCGACGTCCGCGCGCTCCACTCCAGGGAAGACACGAGCCGGTGCCCGAGCGACGCCTCCCCCGTCACCACTGAGCACGCTATGTTGCCCGCGATATCGACGATTTGTATGTACTGGGCTTCGGGACCGACCTTGCGATTAGAAACGGTTCAAACACCCATATATTTTGAAATGAAACTATTTTACGGATTTTATCGCGTTTATTAACTTTATGTTCCCGACGTTTCGGTTGCTTTACAGCAGCCATGGTCACGGGGGGACTGAGGTGTTAGACGTCCTGATGTCATAGTTAGTAACTGGGTACCCTCATATTTAGTTGTTATTTGCGGTCCGATCCACGCAGAAAGTGCTCACAGTGTCTCGAGGTCTTGCAATGGTACACTTGGTTTTGGATTTAATTATATTAATTACTGGATCCCAAGTTGGTAGTAGCAATCCGTAAAATAGTTTCATTTCAATGTGTAGTATTCGCGTAAATATAAGAAAACAATACCCATATATTTACTATTACAATACTATAAAAATCTGTGACTGATCACTACATAGTATAAAACAAAATCGTTTCCCGCTGTCTGTCTGTCCCTATATATGAGTATGTTTAAATCTTGAAAACTAGGCAACGGATTTTGATGCGGTGTTTTCAATAAATAGATTGATTCAAGAGAAAGATTTATATGTAGGTCTCTTGAACTTGGCTTAACACGCTCTCGCGTGTCTAGATACATGCATAATATAGTAGAGAAACACTGATAAAAAATACCCGTGCGAAGCCGGGGCGGGTCGCTAGTTAAAGATATTCTTTAAAAGTATTCGTAGGTATAGGGAACTGGGACGTAATCATGAACATTTCTTTGTCTGTTTGTGCCCATATTACGCAAAAAATACTGAACGGATTTTGAGGTTGTTTTCGTAGTTTGGTAACTTGGGGTCCAACTTAAAATCTAAGCCCCCTTAATCTTATTCCAGTGGGATGAATTGGAGATACAGCTTAGCCTCTCCATAGTACTAGCCAACCTATTTTTTTTTTTTTTTGTTTTTTTTTTTTTTTTTTTGAATTGACTATATGTTGTTGGCCAGAGTGGCCATAACAACTTCACCCGGACAGAGGGCGAGCGCAAGTGCGCTCCAGCCATAGGGGCAGGGGGGCAGCTAGCTCAAGGGCGTCACTAGGGACACGACCTCGGCTTGGGCCGCTGCCAGGAGAGGTGGCGAGGGTAAATCTACCACCGGATCGGAACGCGACCTCGACTGAGAAGATCCGGCAAGAAACTCAGCGGGCTTGTCGGGTGCCAAGGTGCGTCTAGGTAAGTAGACGCACCTTCTAGCGGAAGCGGGGGTTCGTCGACCTCGCCGGCGAGGTCGGTGTCTGGCGGGGAGTGTGCGTGTGTCGTTCTCCTCGACATCTGAGTCTAGGAGAGCGGTGAGTGGGTCGGGGGGGTCCAGCACCACATGCCGCGGCCTGCGGCGGCATGTATCTGGCTCGTGTGCGGGTGCATAATCGGCGGCGGCGACGATTAAGGGATTGGTGTGTTCAGAAGCCTTCATGAAATAGCGTTCAGACGCTATTTTGAAGTGCTTCTGGATAGAATCAAGGCGTAAGTCAGAATGAAGGTCTACGTTCCGTACGAACCACGGGGCTCCGACGGCTTGGCGAAGAAAACGGGACTGTAAGGCCTGGAGGCGACTAATGTGAGAGTTGGCCGCGTGGGCGAACACAACGCTCGCATAGGACATGATGGGGCGAATGCAAGCTTTGTAAAGTGTCACCTTATTTCTAAGGGACATTTTACTCCGCTTGCATAGGAGATAATGAAGGCGACCGAGCACAAAGGCGGCTCGATTGCGGACGTTTCTAATGTGAACTAGCCAACCTACACTATGACTTGTGTAGATCAAAAGAGCCACATGGTTGTTACTGTAAATACTTAATTATTATTCGTCGTAATGAATAATAATAGACGAATAATTGCAGTCACTGCTATATAAACAAGGTACGATGTATTATTTATAATGTAAACATACTGTTTACTGATGAAGTAATTACAATCACGTTCACCTTCTGATATATTTTATGATAACCTCATCAATATCTACAGTTAATAATTAGACAGGGCGACTAGTTCTCGAAAGTGTACCCTTGAGATCTTGGTAATTTCATTCTTATGTAATACCAGTACAAAATGACACGTCAAAAGCGTACTCAAGACCACTCTCAGATTTGAGATTGATTTATTAATATGGTCCTCAGGGGCTAGATCTAATATGCCAATTTTTGCAAAGTGGTTTCAACCTACACATATTTCTCCAAACTGAAACCAACCTACATTAACTCACAATAGGGTTGGTTTTGGTTATCGAGAAATTGTTCTTAAAATCTTACCACAATAGCGTCCAATTCGTTGTGGGGCAACCGACAGAGTATCTCGTATTCTGTGCCTCCTTGCTTCACCCTAGCGACGTACAGGGCGTAGTCAGTTATGAACACGAGGAGAGGCGTCCATGAACCATCTTCCATGCTGTATGGAGACCGGACTTTCATCATCTAGAAAATTTAAGAAGTTAGTAAGGTGAGGCTGACACAAGATGTAATAATATAAACTTCATGGTCTCATACTAAGCAATGCTTGTTCTATGGATACCGTACAATGGACTGGGGGTGACTTCCAGTCCTCAGTCAGTCAGTCAGTGACACCCAGACCAGGGTGACGGAAAGCCCATTTCCGAAATGTCATGTACCGGGAATTGACCTGAAACCGCTCGGTGCAGTGAGCGGCCTACGCTGGAACCATTACGACGTAGCAGTCGTCACATGTGGTCAAAATGTGGGTAAACAGAGTAGTGACGAAATGCAGACAAAAATATCAAGTAATTTTTAAACATGCCTTTTTGAGATACGAGTTTGTGAAAGTATAGCGACAAATATCTACCTTTAAGCTTCAAAATCATTGATTTAATATTAATTTGTTGAATAATTGATAGCTATATATATATATCTTATATGTTGTAATAGCTATTACATTAGCCAAGATTTTTGAATGCAGTGCTGATAAAAAGTTTAATAGGCAATTAGGTAGTCTTGAAACATTGTAAGTAGGCTACTAATCAAGGTCATTAGCAATTGCGCGGACCTTCGCTCAAATCATTCAAACAAATCATAATCACCCTGTTTAATGTCTCATTCGGATACGAAAATATCTTCAGCCGAAGCTTTTCATTGCATTCAATGGCAACATTATCTTCGAAGCTGTCGAAATACGACGGCTCGTCGGCCGTGAGAAGCCTCACGGAAAGCCTTTTGTTTTCTATCACCTCTTTGTCAATAAGCCTTGACATTCTCTCGGCGGACATATGGAACGTATCGGACACTTCTCTAAACGGAATTACAATACTCGGGAACTGTTTCTCCATTCGAAGTTTGAATTGAAAGAACTTATTGTTCTTTATCTTCAACTCGAGGTCCTTCCTTTGGCACACATTCTTTAAATATCTATTCAAAAGCGCCGATTTGTTGGACTGCAGCTTTGCGTTCGCAGGACTGTCGAAGAATTCGTCGTTGAAATCATCCGCCCCTTTCAAGGTGGAATTGTCGGTGTTTGAGCAATTGTCGCTGTTGGCTTGAGTGGGTTCTTCAACCAACTTTTGCACTGTAGATGCCGATTTGCGGCTGTATCTGTTGACATTCTGCTTTTTAGGTGATGACAAATGCTTGGAAATGCCATTTTTAGGCTCAGTTTCTTCAAGGACGTTTTTGTTAAATTGTCTCTTAGGCGTGGATGTTTTACTTGAGGTGTCTGTCTCTGAATTCTTTTGATTGATATCTCCTTTACTATTGCTTGTTACTAGCTCTTTAACTGGTGTTGTTTCAGGTATAGGGACGAAAGTCTCTTTGGGTGCATCAAAGGCTGTTTGGAATGTGTCATGGACATAGCTGTATGATACTCCTTTGTGTTCATATACTGTGCTTTCACAGTTCACAACATATTTGCTAAGTGGTGGCAGATCACCTTTGTTTTGTTTCTTATCAAGCTGATTCTTCATGTTCAGTGTAAGCTTGTGCCGTGGAGATCCTTCCTTAGGAGTCCTGTCACCTGTTACAGGGGTTTTCGATGCTGCAGCTACTTCTCTAGGTTTCTCATTCCCTAAATGATGTCCATTAAGATTTACTTCAACAAAATCATCCTCATCCTCTGCTTGAAATCCTGAGTCAAGGCTTTTAGAAAGTCTCCTGTTCTGATTGACATCACAGGGCAATGCTTCTACAACATTGTTTAGTTCCAAACTGTTCTCTGGCAAACCTTTTTCAGGGGCAAAATTGAAGTTGAAGTTTTTGTAGAAATTCTTCAAGGAATCTATTATGTTATTGGTATCAAGTAAGTTTAACACTTTGCTATTTTGTTTCCTCTCTTCAACAACATTGGTTGTAATGTAGCGTTTTTTCTTCAGAACAGATTTGACTGTGTTTGGACTTTGTGAGACTTCGAGTGGCTTCTTCATACGATCATGAGACTGATCAATGTCGGCTTCAGAAAAGTATGTTTTCCTCATAAAAGCAACATGTCCATTATTCTCAAATGCATCACATGAGTAAGACTTCTGTGCTTTGTCACACTTCCTTGGTACAAGTGAAGTTTCAGTTTTATTTGAATGTGACGATGAAGATTCACTGGACGATGTTTCAGAATCGCAACTAAAATTTGAATCTGAACTGTTTGAGTCACATCCATAGAGTTTCCCGTTAGGTTGTGGCTCGTTATTGTTGTCCTTGTCGTTAGTATTATCCTGTTTTTCTTGTCCGTAGCCCTGGCAGTATTCAAATATACCGCTCTTGTCATTTTCAGACTCACCATAAGTGAGGATATCAGACATGGTTTGCTGGGCTACATCTGCTGCATACTTTGGTGTCCGGTCCCCTGAGGCACACCATGAGAACCTATCTGTTACAATGTTATTCTTTTGCCTAAACCTATCGCAATAAGAGCTATCTGGCCCATATGATATAAAACCTCTCTCTATGTGAATGTTATCTGTTTTTGTATTATTCAATATATCTTCATGGAATGACACCCTTTTCTTTTGTGAACTTGGACCACTCTGTGACTTTTTTCTACACCTTCGCCTGTATACAATATCCTCAGATAAGGACTTCTTTGGTTCACTCCTCAATGCTGGTTTACGAGCTTCCTCTGAACACTTTTCACTTTCTAATGCTTTCAATACCAAATCTGGTAAGTTTTCATAAGCATTTGGTTTTTTATGGGCCTCAATCAATAATTCTGGGACTGTGTCTTTGGGTGCACCGATGTTTTGATTGTCGATGTCGCTCCGGGTCATGAGGCTGCTAGTGGTGCTTCTGATCATGTCCTGCGACCCTGACGGAGGTGCATCATATACACTGTCGCAAGCCAATTCCTCGGCCCCGACGAGACTGTGCGACATCAGCGCTTGGCTCGTCGCCTCCGAAGCTTCACTATCTAAACACAGGACCCCGGAATCACCAGGCGTATCGGCCAGACTGCTCGTTGTACTAGAAATCAGGTGAGTGTTGCCTTGAAGGCATAGGTCGGTAGGCTTGCCCGCGCCATCATCCGAGTTCTCCATCTTCGCGATGTGCAATGTATCTTCACCACTGCCCGTTCCCGCTGTCGCAATAACCGTGTCGTCAGTTTTATGACGACGTCTGATTTTATCGATCTCATTGCCTTTTATTTCTGTAGTCTTGCATGAAGACATCATGGTTCCTGACACTTAAGCCAAGTTAATCAATTTTATATCGTATTTTAGGATCAGTATTATTGCACTTCAACTGCTAATCGTGTTCATATTGAAAATTATTTATAAAATTCATGTAAAATACGACACAAAACATGACGAATACACAGTAGCCATATTTAACATTTTGACATATAATTTCATTGTCACTTGATTTGACAGCTATGACAGACAACTTCTTTCAATTAGCTATGGTTGTCTAGCTAGCTAGTTTATTCTTCAATCAGCCAGTCACTATTCTGTTTTAGTCGACAAAAAAAAATATGAGTCGATATTTCATAGCTTCCTAGCGTTCGTTCCAAAGAGAATATAATAGAGGTTCGTTCCATAGACTCGAATTAAATAAACAGCTGTCATAAATGTCAAGTGTTTGAAATGCGCGATTTTTAGGTTATATTTTCAAATAAATTGTTATTTGTTTTTATTGATGTAATTACACAATAAATACATAAATAATCATAATGAAGATTGGAAAAATCGTGACTCTTTTACATTTACTGTGGTTATTTGTGTACTCATGTGACAGTGCTAAAATTAATACCCCAAGGGTTTTGCTGCCTTGGTTTGAAAATTTGAATGTTAATTTTACTTTTGAAATCATTGACGGTGGTTGTTACACATGGTAAGCGTTATAGAAATAGAATACTTATGATTAAACATCGATATACACTGCTTTGATTACGCTTGTTCGTAGGAGTTTGTCTCGCGATGACATCATTGAGTTGCAGCCGTTGGTAGAGGATGATGCGTGGGGTCAGTGCTCCCGTGCTGCGCGCGTCTCCGTCTCCAAGACATGTATACCCCCAGGCTCAGTAATAATACTAGCCGAAGAAGCCAATACCGGCGAGGTAAGGGCAAAATTTGAAAATGGCGGGAGTTTATTTTGGATGTAATATATTTTGTTTACCAACTTATCAACTACTATTAGCATTAAAAAAAAACAAGTTCTGATATAATGTAAGGAATACTTAGTTCCATTCATAATTCTAGTTCTTTTATTTCTTTAGATACTCCGTGGAGATGTGGACATAGACAAGATCCAATCATTGGAAGTGTTGAGTACAACCTGGAAATTGTATTTAGAAGAGGCACCGGAGGCTTTTGAAGTCATTGCTTATGATGCTCAAGGTATATAATAATATACCTACTTATCAATTCCTAAATTATATTTTTTATACTTCTTTAGTGCTTACCTATTTTATATGTATAAGGATTATACATATACATAGGTAAGTTATAATATGTCTAATATATATATTTTACATATTAGGTATGTGCAAAATATCATGCGTCTAGTTTATATGGTGTGTTGCCTGTCAGTTAGTGTGTTAGAATGTATGAAGTAGATCAGCATATTGCCTTTGTCATTGCATGCATATATATGTCGCAGACAGCTGTCCTGCAGGGCTCAGTAGGCACGCGTTTTCATCGGTTTCTGATATAATGGGTAGTCTCAAGCAAAATAACACTTTTAGCGCAACTCAAACTTTATCATTTTAAAGTACATCGATTTAAATCAATTCGAAGCAGTCGAACAGACACGTCCGCTCGGCGCGAGCTCTCAACTTAGATTGCCCGCCCGTTCCAACGGCCGCATCCAAAGATGGCGCATTGTGACGTCATCCTTGCGTTCGACAGCTGTCAGGCGGTGTTGCCATCGTCAGATCGTAGGTTCTCCGACACGGCCATCTCTGATGTCTCACACGTCCTCGTGTGCAGCTTCCGCAAAGGTCGCACATCGACCCAGTACTTTGTTCGGCTATTCTGACCTCACATCTGTGCAAATCAATGACTCGACAATTTCTCACTCTCTTACAAACAAAAAAATTATCATCATCGTTAGCTGTAACAAACAATATTAGCGGCGCCGCTACGACGGCTCATCTTGCTTTCGCTACAACGAGAGCAAGGGTACTCATGAAAGCATATCGTCGCACCAACGACTCATCTTATTTACGCCCCAACGCAAATAAGGGTAACCATGTTTGCACATGCCGCCGCTCCTACGGCTCATATCAACCACACGGAGATTGAAACAAGAGATTTCTGATGCACGCTACAACGCACACACACACACCACACCGTGCCCAAGCGCCACCACGCTCTTACGCGCCACAACGCTCATACGCGCCACAACGCTCATACTGCGCCGCAACGCTTACATTGCGCCACAACGCTCATACTGCGCCACAACGCTCACATTGCGCCACAACGCCCACACGCGCTCAACGCCCATACGCGCCGCAACGCTTCCACTAGGCTAGACATCATCAGCATTGCCCTCGTCAGATTCCAGATCCAGCTACACGTCCAACGAAACTTCGTGATTCGGAATCCCTCCCATTCCATCGCGCGGGCACCTGTATGTCCTCTCAGAATGCAAAGCTCTCAGGCAATACCGATCCCTATCCAGAACCTCTACAATCCCCAACGGATCCCTGAACCCCGGATCGATCCTCGATCGGTTCCTCTCCTCGTTTTCTATGAGAACACAAGCGCCCACAAGGAGTCGTGAATTATTTGAATCAAATCGCCTCCCGTCACAGGCCGCACCCGCTTTGACACCATAGACCGTGCCAAACAAAACTTCAAGCTCCAGACAATTCATGGTCACTAAAGACTTCTGTCTGCACCGTCCTACAAGCCGACACCACTCCTATCCCTGTGAGAGTCACCATGCTATTCGATCGCCTTCCTCAGCAATCCTGCCATGCAGGTGGTTTTACAAACGCACCCTGCCATGTACCGGCGAAAGTACCCCGCAAGTCCCAGCAGCCCACGAACCTCCCACGCACTGGCGCGTCCGGGGACTCAACCAGAGCATTCACCTCCCCTGAGCTCGGCGATACCTGACCACATCCATCAGTCGCACCAAATACCTTGTTTACAAAAGAGAAAAATCCACCGGAGCTGTTATCGCTACTCAGGGTGACAGAAAAGCGAGGCGGAGAAGCAGACTCAGACTTGGGTTTCTTAGGTTGGGTTTCTCAGTCCTATTTCTTAGACCAAACTTGCCGCATGGCACTTAATCCTACGCTTGTTGGACTTAGGTGCTACTCATATCAAACCGCAGATAGAACAAATCGTTTCAACGATGCATTCTGCGCCCGTCGACGCCAAGGACGTTGACAGCGCTTCGCTGACCTCCCTCTTCAATGTTGGTCCCAGCGGCGCGTTCTGTGTTGGCAGCACGTGATCTGCCCGAGTCGCCGTGGAGACCAGTGACGCACAAAGCGCCTGCGGTGTGTTTCGCACTGGAATAACAGGTTGTACCGACCGCGTCGGTCATGGCGACCGCTCGCGTCAGCGCAGTTAGCGAACATGCCTGGCGCCGACTTGGCAATACCAGCGGAGGTGTCCGCGGTGTTTCTCGTCAAAAGCATTGCCGTAAGCCTGATGAGGGCCACGCTTTAGCGATGATGATTTCGAGCTGTACCAGCCGTACTAGCAACCTGGTAAAACTAGTCGCAGATTGCTCCTTTAACGCTGAAAGTCCAACCAAGATCGCCTCCATTGAGCTTCACAACGTATCTGGAGAAAGATCTTGTTGTCTATGAGCCCGCTGATCTTGGCTTCCGTAGCGGTTGCGACGGCCTGTCCGGTCCGAAACTCTTCTAATCAAGTCACACACAACACAATAACATAGCAGACAACAGTTGGTATTGTCCACCCTCATATCGGAATAAAAATATCACGCGCACCTGCATTTACTCTCTTACACGCACTGTAATACGTACCACGTGTAATTTCTCTTTATAGAATCCGTGGCACTAGATAAACATGGTTCGACTCACCAGATTCTGCTTCACGCTTACTTGTGACCATCATTGTCATCCAGATTCGCCATGTGTCGCTGATGACCACACCTTCGATCCCGAAACGCGCGACACTCGCTCGTAGCGTATGAAGTGACATAGCTCGTATGCCGCAGCACACGCGCAGCAACTCCAACGCCCGGCGCTTGCCACGGCACCATATACTGCGCTGCAGCTTGCGTAGTTTTATCATAAATGCCGCTGCCGACTGAGAACACTTTATAACGAAGAACATTAAACTGACGTAGTGTACGTCGTTATTGATTAGCTAGGTAATCTTGTCTGGCTTGGTTACTTCGAAGACATTCACGAGTCAATTGCTACATCGGTACTGTGACAATCACGTCGATTTCGGACACGTAAGCCATCTCGCAAAGTACGACGTCTATCGTTCGGATTGCGATCCGATCTGTCGTCACTGTAGTCGCGAGACGTTCGAGAAGTATGTTGAAGTTAATTACGCGAATTACTCCTAAAAAGATACCTCCATGGACTAGGCGTCCTTATAAGTTTCATTATCACAGTTTCAATCAACAATTTAACACACACTAAATAACAACAATGAAGTAAGCAGCAATCGTAAGCAAAACAACATTCAAATTCGAATGTTAACGGTCTACTTGTTGATAACAAATTTACAGACTTAGCTCAATTTTAACGATACTGTGGGTATACGTTACTGTGGGCTTTTGAATCCTTTATCCCATCTTCTGATGTCGCAGACAGCTGTCCTGCAGGGCTCAGTAGGCACGCGTTTTCATCGGTTTCTGATATAATGGGTAGTCTCAAGCAAAATAACACTTTTAGCGCAACTCAAACTTTATCATTTTAAAGTACATCGATTTAAATCAATTCGAAGCAGTCGAACAGACACGTCCGCTCGGCGCGAGCTCTCAACTTAGATTGCCCGCCCGTTCCAACGGCCGCATCCAAAGATGGCGCATTGTGACGTCATCCTTGCGTTCGACAGCTGTCAGGCGGTGTTGCCATCGTCAGATCGTAGGTTCTCCGACATATATGTAGGTATATATGTAGGCTATGGTAACTGCTAAATATTAAGTGGGTTGTAGATTGCTTGCCATCTTTGTTAAAAAAAAATACCACAGCTGTATAATTGGATATTGTTTTGCAGACCGGAATCAACCCACATGTGTTTGTCTTAACACAAGGTTCAGCAGCACTGCTGTATACCAAAACCAACATTGTGCTAGTCATTCTAGGTTGGTTTCGGTTGGAGTGTAGCCTTAGGGGCGCTATGACTTAGGTTTAGGTTAGGTTAGAACGAACTTTTATTGTGCAAACTGCCAAGGAATGGAACACCTTGCCGGCGTTTTTGTTCCCGGTTGACTATAACCTGGATGTTTTCAAGTTGAGAGTGAACAGGTACCTTCTAGGCAAGTATGCACCACCGTAGACCACATCGTCACTTACCATCAGGTGAGATTGTGGTCAAATACTTGCCTATATCGCAATAAAAAAAAAAAAAAAGAACAGTGACCAAAACGCGCGAGCCGAGCGAGCGAAGCGAGCGTGCCGCGGCAGCGGCCGGGGAAGCGCCAGAATCCGAATGTGTCATTAGGTTATGTTAGTTCCCAGTTAGGGGGGCTATGGAGCCAGGACTTAAATGAAGTTTCAGGATTTTTTTTTGTTTTGTTTTGATCACTGTTCTAACCTAACCAAACCTAAACCTAAATCTAAACCTAACCTAACCTAAGTCATAGCGCCCCTAAGGCTACACAATGACCTTGGTTTCAATTTTTAGAAGTGTGTGTGGGTTGGTTCCATTTTTCAAAAGTATTTCCAATTTTCCTCTACTGATTTGCCTTCAAGCTGATTTCTATCAAACTATTACGCTTTTCAGGAAACAAGTTTTCAAGTCTTGAAGGCATTTCGTTCACATGGACTATTGAGAATTTAGGCAGCAACGCTGGTGAAGACCCACTAGTAACGTAAGTACCAACTGCAAGCCAACAGAAAGATTTATGCAATATTTCATTAAGGCTCATATTAATAAATCAATCTCAAGTCTGAGAGCGATCTTGAGTAAGATTTTGATATCTCGTTTTGTATTGGTATAACATAAGATTGACATTTCCAATATAGATCTTAGACTTCAGATTTATTGATTAATACAGCTCTTAGATATCCAATCTTCCGTTTACCATGTAATTTTCATGTACAACATTGTCAGTGTAGGCACAGTTGTGTGTTTATGTGTGGTGTGGAATTGGTGCCGGTGTGATTCAAAAACTGAGTTTCAATTGAGGCCTGTATGAGTTTATTTTAATATCTGTGAATGAATCTATAGAAAGCATTGATTACACTAAAATTGACGACATGGTTTGTTGAAATAAATTTCGACTACTCATAGTTTTCAGTTTGATTTTAGCTTCAAAAAGCAGGAAGTAATCAATTTGCAAAGCAGTGATAGCCGATTGCTTGAGCACGCTTCTTGCGGGCTACCAGGTCTCAGGTTCAAACCCCGGCTCGAACCTCTGGATTTTTCGAAATCTATGTGCGAATCATAATTTCTATATGATTATCACTTGCTTACGGTGAAGGAAAACATCGTGAGGAAACCTGCATGTCTTAGAAGATATAACCAATTTTCGAAAGACATGTGAAATCCGCCAACCCGCACTGGGCCAGCGTGGTGGATTACGGCCTGGATCCCCCTCATGTTGAGGGGAGGCCCGTGTCCAGGAGTGGGACGTCAAAAGGGCTAAAATTATTATTTAATTATAATCAATTTGGTTGTGTTTTTATTTTATTATTACTTCAGAACTTAATGAAAGAAATTATAAGGTCCCTAGTTATTTCTAGCCTTTTAGTGCAACTAGGTTTTTTGAATGGAGTTTAATTTTATTTTTTTTAATAGCTTCGTGCGATGGCGCGACACGGACTACGAAGCGCCCCGCGGCGTGGCCCCGCTGGAGGCGCGCGGGCTGCGCGCGCACGCCGTGCTGCTGTACGGACACGCCATGGGCGAGGCGCGGCTCACCGTCTGCCTCGAGGCGCTCCACATCTGCACCAGTATCAACCTGAAGGTGGTCGCTAGTGTCGTGCTCACTCCGGCCACCGCAATTATCGCACCCGGAGATACGTTGCGGTATAGGTATGTATTTCAGAATATACATGTATTTCAGAGCCTATACAGATCTGGTGGCCTAGCCTGTGGGCTAACACGTGACTTGTCAAGAAATATTTCGCATAAAGTCGATCTCTCTTACATAGGGGGGAATGAGACAGCAATCAGCATCGCAATTATTCGGCCTGCAGTCACTAAAGTTACACTAAGACTAAAAAAATTAGGGCATAAAACTGCATGAATAGCATTACTGCGTAACCTTGTAGCTCGAGCGGAGGCCAATTAGTCCAGCACCAGGTAGATGTGCTTTAGATTCCAGTTAAATATCGTAATTTACTCTGGGTTGGGTGTCACTGGCATCACTCCCAGTCCATTGTAAGGTACTCCTACAAGTATTTCTCAGGGAAATACAACTCTAATCAATCAACTGTCAATCTATCCATCGATTGATGATAGAACATGGTGAGCCGACGTCGATCGACAGTTTCGTAGATAAACGTTCGATAGAATTGTGTGGGAACACCCTTAGTTCAGACCATACCGTTGATGTGTTACTCTGGCGATATTTATCAACTCGTTAAGGTTAAAGCGTCGGTCGGGTTTATTGCAGTTTCTCTCAAGATGACGCTGTAGTCAACATATTCTACTTATTTATTTTTTACGCAATATTTGAGCATTTCTAAGCTATAATACTATTGTTTGCGATTAAGACTTATTATACTGCATTGACATATGCAATAATATCAACCTAAAATCATTCATAATCTAAGCGTTTTCCGATAAAAAACTTCTGTCACTTTTTATTGTAATACATACACGCACACATTGACAAAAGGTGTATTTTAGCCACTAGCCACTAGAGGGCGTACTTTTATATTAATTGCGGCCTTTTTATTTTATAATAAATAGCGAAAATATTATATTTTTGCTATTGTAAAATACATTATTGTATGTGTATTCATCATTCTAAAAAACCGATAAAAATATACATCTGTTATAGAATAATTTTATTGTCTGACTAGCTGTGCCCGCGACAGTCCGCGTGTAATTTAACAAAAATTTCGGGATTATTCATCCCCTATTTTATCTCCTTGGGGTAGAATTAATCAACATCCTTTTTTAGCGTATGCCTACGTCATAACATCTGCATGCCAAATTTCAGCCCGATCCGTCCAGTGGTTTGGGATGTGTGTTGATAGATCAGTATGCCAGTCAGTCAGTCAGTCACCTTTGAGTTGTTATATATATATAGATGTTACTAAATATAGTGAAAATATAATTGTAATACACTTGTTAGTGTATTCCACTTTTCTAACATATGTGATACATTACTGAGAAATAGATGTGGTTTTCCATGTAAACATATTTTTATTTATAACAAAAACAATAATTACAAGAAATCAACATAAAAATCGTGTCTCAATCAAAATTATAGGACCTAGAGTCCTATACAGAGTAGCGTTAGTAGTGTTTCCTACATTGAGACACTACGTGGCCTACTTTTTTGCAATATGTACACGACACCTTAGGCACACTATTTACACTAGACTAAGAAAAGGCACTAGATGTAGCAGAGGCATCTCGGCGTTCTTCCTTCAGCAGGATCGATGCAACCGAGTCTGTAGATATCGAGGTGCCGGAATGCTCTATTGCCATCACCATTGGGCTGTAGCTGTCGTTGAGTCCTGCCAGCATAATCACACCTACAAGTTCATCTTCCAGACCAGCTTGATTGGCAATCAGTTGTTGTTGCACATGACGTATGTCATTCACATAGGCTTCTATGTTCGAGTACAATACAAGTTTAGTACCAAGCTATTTCTTCATAAGTTATAAGCGTCGAGCAAGCCCGCTGTCAGCGTAGGCTTCCCGAAGTCGCTTCCATGTTTCCTTCGAAGTTTCAGCTGTCATAACGATGAGATATAGATGTTCGCTTAGACTCAAGCAAATCTTGGATCTTTGGCATCTTTGCGTTGAAAGTCGTCAACTTCCTCCGCAGGCTTCATGACGCAGTCCCATAGTTCGCTGTCGATCAAGTACATCTTCATGGCGAAGCTCCAAGTCGCGTAGTTGACGCTTCCGTTTAATTTTGCGAAGCTCAGCAGATTAATAAAACATATACGTAGGCCAGATAAGATATTTATGTACACGTATTTTGACAGACAGAATAGAATTCTATGTAAAAACAAATGTCAATATAAATTACACGGAATTTAAAAACTAATTATAAACAGGCCAGTGCTTTGATGATTTCCACCACGTAGGTTTCAACAACGGTTTAGATCTTCTAAGACATGCAGGTTTCCTCACGATGTTTTCCTTCACCGTAAGCTAGTGATAATCATATAGAAATTATGAGTCACACATAGATTACGAAAAATCCAGATGTGCGAGCCGGGGTTTGAACCCAATACCTGGTGCGTGAAGCAATCGGCTATCACAGCTTCAGCTCAATCAAAATAATACTAATAAATAAAGAAATATCGCCAGACAAACATACCAACTGTATGGTCCCAAACTAAGCAAGGCTTGGACAATGGAAGGAAGTAAAAGTAAAAGTAAAGGTAAAGGAGAAGGAGAAGGAGAAGGAGAAGGAGAAGGAGAAGGAGAAGGAGAAGGAGAAGGAGAAGGAGAAGGAGAAGGAGAAGGAGAAGGAGAAGGAGAAGGAGAAGGAGAAGGAGAAGGAGAAGGAGAAGGAGAAGGAGAAGGAGAAGGAGAAGGAAAAGGAGAAGGAAAAGGAGAAGGAAAAGGAGAAGGAAAAGGAGAAGGAAAAGGAGAAGGAGAAGGAGAAGGAGAAGGAAAAGGAGAAGGAAAAGGAGAAGGAAAAGGAGAAGGAAAAGGAGAAGGAAAAGGA
Organism: Notodonta ziczac; assembly: GCA_918843915.1. Taxonomy (NCBI): domain Eukaryota; kingdom Metazoa; phylum Arthropoda; class Insecta; order Lepidoptera; family Notodontidae; genus Notodonta; species Notodonta ziczac. Next base: position 3,302,675 of record OU974053.1, read on the forward strand.
GAAGGAAAAGGAGAAGGAAAAGGAGAAGGAAAAGGAGAAGGAAAAGGAGAAGGAAAAGGAGAAGGAAAAGGAAAAGGAAAAGGAAAAGGAAAAGGAAAAAAAGTGTTGTTACGTTACACATTTTTTGGTCTTAATTTTTTCCGTCTAGCCCCCTTTCGCAACGCGCGATAAGGAACTTCGTTCCAATATTTATTACGTACTTACCTAGTACCTGTGTACATATATAATGTAGTATCTATGGTTTGTATATACCAGGTTCGGTATTTATTTGGCAAATACAGTAAATTTTCATTTTTATGTACCTATACGGTAATCCTAAGCCAGCGGCAACACTATCCTACCCACAGATTTTGATTTACATAGATAACGCAAATGTATGTACTTAGCGTGTCCGAAAACCCTCAACCCGTCGGGGTTTGTCGCCGAAAACTTACAGTCCATCGCGACTACAGATATAAAAATATGAATATGAGCGAGATAATCACTCGAGAGAATCGTAGCGGGCAGAGGGGCATCTGCGGCATCGGTGTCTTTGAATCGGTTTGGATTTCCCGTCATCTGTGACGTCACAGTAAGTGTAAAAAATTTGGCACGCTTGGTTTCAATACAAATCGTGATACTTGCGTTATCTATGTAAATCTATATCTGTGATCGTACCTATAATACACTAAACGAAAAAAATATTTCCGACAACAAACGCTTTTATAATAGACATTCGACGTTGTCAAGTCGCCGCTCTCTACCAATTGGCAACGTCGCGTCTGCAACAACGTAGTACCTCGTGTGGCGAATTGACGACCGCTTGGCGCTGTAGTTTGAGCGTTGGCCGCTCGGCTCACTGCATCGGATGGTTGCGGGTTCGATTCCCAACAAAGGAAATTTTCTGAAACGGCCTTTTCGTAATTTGCCCAGGTCTGGGTGTCACTGGGATCGCCAGTTTAATGTATGGTAGCCATAGTACAAGCGTTGCTTAGTTTGGCACCATATAGTTGCTGAGTAAGTCTGGCGATATTTATTTATTTATCTGATACCTATCATGTCAGCGATACATTAATTTATTTATTAGACACTTTGTATTATGTCCGGAAAATATTAAAAACACTTAGCTCGTTACTTCATTTTATTATTGAATGTTATTATTATGATAATAAAAGATGAAAACCCGGCTTCGCTCGGGTGAAATGTGACTCATTACAATTTTCGGCATGATGTGTTTACATCCAAACAAAGTTAATAGAAATACAAATACATCCGACAGAGATCCAAAGTTATCGACATAGCTCAAAGAATTAGCAAGCAGAAGTGGCAGTGGGCTGGCCATATCTCGCGAAGAACCGACAACCGCTGGGGTAAACGTGTTCTTGAGTGGAGACCTCGACTCGGCAAGCGTAGTGTAGGACACCCTCCGATCAGGTGGGATGACGATCTGCGAAAGACTGCGGGCAGATTCTAGATGCGGCAAGCTGAAGACAGGGCGCTATGGCGCTCATTAGGGGAGGCCTATGTCCAGCAGTGGACAAGCATAGGCTGATGTTGATGAAAGTTAATCACTATGCAAAGCAAAACTAAATGAAATGAATACTCGTACGGAAACATCATGAACATTGAACACTGAATTTGTTTGTTCTGACAGCTCAATCAATAAATGTACTTCTTCTTCTTCTTTCTTTAAAAATATGGCCCACCAACTGAGAACACTGGCGCAGTCATCACTGACACTGACTGACATGCGTTCATAGAAAATATGGCGGTACTGTGCCGAATATTATAATTATAATATTGTTTATCACGACAATCCGAATTTTGCGGATATATGTTGTCGACTCGAAATCATTATTTTTTTAAGTGTTATTATTCTGGTATCGTTTCAATCGAGTTTACCGTACCCCTTGACGGAATTATTAATATAGATGGCGCAATATAGGGATATACATATTTGCAATAATAATTTGGTCACCACCATCTGTCATTTCAACTAGTACACTATTAGCACGCAGTTTACTCAAAGTACAAATTTTATGTTAATAATGGCCTAATTTAGTCAGATGGCGCTGACAAATTCACACACACAGGCGTAAATTTTTACAAATTTTACGATCGATTTTAATTATGTTAATCTATTTTTAAATGCCTGAAATCATTAGCTGCGAATACAATAATTTATTTAGAAGTGATAAAATCCATTGTTGTAAGGAAAAACTTTGTGTGTCTCGTATACATTCGGAATGAAATATGTATGGAGAACACGATCGCCCCATCGACCTTAACCTTTTCTTTCAGAGTTGTCAGTGCTCGAGCCGGTCGTCTTACCATACACGACATATCTGATACCTTATACCATTTAAAAATACCAGAGACTGGTACTGCTGCTCTCGAAGACTCAGCCAGCTTGGTACGAGGGACGGACCTTGGTACGACCTCTGTAGTACTCATGTCAGGGGCTACTGAAGTAGCTTCAGGAACATTGACGGTTGCTCAACCACACAGTATAAGGGTCATTTTGCGACCCTCAAGCTTGCTTATCAGAGGTGAAGTGTTCCTGGTACACTGTACATTGATGGATAAAGATGGCCATGCATTAACAGCTGGTGATGAGACACTTATAAGGCTGTCTGTAGAAGGTGATGCCAATGTCGAGTTGTTAAGATCCACTGAGAATGGTACATTGACTGATGCGGTGGCTCAAAATGTCGGGCCTTTGACGATCACGGCGACTTTGCATTCTGTCGCTGGCAAGACTATTCCATGGAAGGTGAGTAGACACATAATTACAGGACGATTTTTTTTTTTAATATTATCTATCTTCTTATCCGACGAATTTTTGAAAGGCGATATTATGATGTGAAATCCGTCAACTTAGGTTACCGTGGTGGATTATGGCTTGAATGTGTTAAGGAGTGGGATGTAAGGGCTTATTAATTATTGTTTATTAATTTGTCTATCTGCAATCAGTTCCTAGGCTATAAGCAAGATGGTTGTAAAATCTTACCAGTATTAATAAATCGTTCTCAAATCTGAAAGCGGTCTTAGAAATGACATTCTTATGTCATGCTAGTACAAAGTTACATGCCAAAAGCATACTCAAGATCACTCTCAGACTCAAGATCAATATATTTTACTAACCAGTGGAATTTTCTCTTCTAACTCCTATTATTTCTTACGATTAAATTCGTGCGGGTTCCGAGACAATTTAACTTTTCCCCGGGACTCGTCGAGGGTCAAACCTCGACGTCATTATTGATCACCATTGTCGATCCTGGTTTACAGGAGTTACAGTGGTGGGAGTGTGTGGCGGGACTAGTCCCATATAAATAACCAATGCGAGTTTATTGTTACCAGGTGACAGGGCAAGTGACCGCTGAAGCTGTGGAGCCGTTGGAGATCGTGCCACCGGAGCTTTACGTAGCGTGGACAGATACAGTGCAGTAAGTGTAGTAGGGTATACAGGGTCGTCCGAAAGGTGATGTTCAAGGAATAACAATCTGATTCCTCGCATCCAAGGGTGTCCAAAAGTACCCCAAATGTATGTTCACAGATTTTTTGTAGCTTCCTTTTTTTACTGGAATAGATTTTATTACACATCATACTAATATTATAAAGAGGAAAACTTTGTTTGTTTGATTGTAATGAATAGGCTCCGAAACTACTGAACCGATTTGAAAACTTCTTTCACTGTTGGGAAGCTACACTATCCCCGGGTGACATAGGCTATAATATATTTTCAAAAAAATTAGGGATCCTTACTAAAACTCGAATAATGTAACCCCAATGTACCCGTGCGAAGCCGGGGCGGGCCGCTAGTTAATTATATATTACTAGATAATCGAGTAATAAAATAGATTTAATAATTGTATCTACATATTTTTTTTATTATCATTATTTTGTTGTATTTTTTTTTGGTATCATAATCTTTAACTTTATTGTATGTAAAGATGTACAGTACTCACCTTGTAAGTTGTCTCACGTAGCGTCGCCTATCGTATTAAAATCTTGTATTAAAATAAATATATCAAGTATCACATAAGTAACGTGAGCGATTTAGATTATTTTGTCGGCCTCCACGAATAGTGTCGTAGTCGTCTAGTAGACGATTTGAAAATTCAGGGGTGCTACTCTAGCAACGATAATCGATATATCGTGACATTCGTAGTGTCGATACCGTCTGAACTAACTATAATTTTGTATTGTTCGTTCAGTAATCGATACGACGCCGGCAAAAAAGATGCATTCGACGATACGAATGTCACGATATATCGATTATCGTTGCTCAGAGTAGCACCTCTGCATCGACAGGCTCACTTGCCAACACTAAATCAAAGAGGCAGTCTTGTAAATACTCGTACCTATTTCAGAGAAATAACTCTACAACACCGCGGCGGGGGCGATGAACCAATAGTATGGACGGAGACGGAGAGCGAAAAGGTGCATGGTCCCAACTCGCTCACTCCAGACGGCGTCGTGACTGTCCGCGGGGTCGGTGACCTCGGCGTCAGAGTGCACTTGAAGAACTACCCGCACGTGAAGGCTTTGGGCAGGTGAGCTGACGTTGTCGCGAAGTCCGCGAGAGGAATGTTCCATGTCATTAAATAAATAGCTGTGTACCAATAGATTTACAGACCAAAACAGCATGAGCATGGCTAGTGTGTAGAGACAAGATTTATCAAATTCAATTTGAAAGGTTAATTTTTAAATTCTTGTCCCTTCGTGTTGTTTTAAACAGACCAATTAAGTGCCTGTGCACAACACGTTTTTAAACGCGCCGTCGACGTGCGTTTTAGAAACGCGCGTTGACGGCACGCTTTTATCCTACAGAGCAGTATGTTGTCGTTTGTATCGAAACACGCGCGCGTTAGCATCGCGTTGATATCGAATCACACGCGCGACACCGGCGCGTTTAAAAAACGTGAAACTCGTGTTTAAATTTATACAGGTGTGCAAAGGTCTACAGATTGCGTCTGACTCACGTGTCGGCGCGTTTAAAACCCGTGGTATGCACATGCTCTAAAATGTGTGTTTTGCTTGTGCAGGGTGTGGGTGGCGGAGGGTGAGCTGCTGCAGGTGTCGAGCGCGGGGCTGGCGCGCGTGGCGCGGCCCCATCACCTGCATGTCGCGCTCACCGCCACGCACCCCGCCACCGGCGAGCTCTACAACTTCCACAAGTAACTAGAAATAACCCAAAAACATATGAAGTACATTCCAGGGTGAAGTTTTCAGGAGGGCGTCGATGGCAAAAGCCGAGAAAAAGTAATTAATAGAAATCGCCAGACAGGCACACAAATTATATGGTCCCAAACTAAGCAAAGCTTGTACTATGGGTACCGTACAATGAACTGGGGGCTATCCTAGTGACACCCAGACCTGGGCAAGTTACAAAAATTTGGCCCGGCGGGAATCGAACCCGTAACCACCATGTGCTGTGAGCCGAGCGGCCTACGCTCGAACCACCTTGGGACCACTTGGGATACAGTTGGTGTGTCAGTCTGGCGATATTTATTATTATTATTATATCTGCTCCGCTCCTCCCGTGAAACTATAAACGCCTTACAGCTATAAAAGAGCTAAGCTCCCTTCACGGTGGTTGGTCTTTGCTCAATAGTGGGGGCGCTTTTGATGTTATAATATTCCATGTGACTCATAATCCGTTTGTTTCAGGTGTAATTGTGCGTCTTTCGCGGTGTCTCTGCTGGAAGGGCCCGAGCCCCATAATGTTACCGCCGCGCCGTGGATCGAACCCGTCGGTAAGTACTTACGATCATTTTCCCTTTTTATTGCACTCACTTGTCCAAAACAAGCTTGTCCATATATCAGATGTTATAAATGACCTTTTCATTACTCATACTCTGAAAGTAGGTCTGAAGTTGCCTGAGAAGCGGGTTGAAAGTAATACTTTTCAGGCCCGGGAGTTTCGCTTTCAACTGACAGCTGTCAAATTATAAAAAAAATACTAGTTTCATTTTCACATTTCTATGGAACCATGTTCAAACTTTTTCTACAGTCACTCAATTACAGCACGATGTAAAATTGAAATAACATAAAGTTAAGTATTAATTCAAGAAGATTTTTTTTTAATTACTTAATTATAATTTAGTTTCAACAATTTCTTTAAAATAACATATATTTGGGCAAAATATTTAAAGATGAAAATGAAAAATAATGGCTAAATAATGAAGTTGGCCGGTCAACGAAAAAGAAAACAAAATAGGCGGCAATCCGATTTTTTTTTTTCGAGTTGTATTGTTTATACTTTCTTGTATTATTTCTTTAGCCAATTCCTGTTTTTATTTTCCTTGTATTCGTAATGAAAAGCACAGTGTTTACCTCGGGTGAAAGACTTATTTTGTCCCTCGAACTATTAGCGCCCTCGCTACGCTCGGGCGCCAAACCCCGTCTCGGGACAAAATAACTAACTTTCACCACTCATGTAACAATGTACTATTACTGAAAAATTCTAGTAATGTCGACATTATTTTGCAAACTTTAAATAAAATAAAAATAAACTTTCTTCGAGCAGAGTCGACGTTGCGGCGCTACAAAAAGTGTCCCACAATTACCATTAATGTTATGTTATTCAATTAAGAATAAAAAGCTGATTGGCTGGTTCAAAACGAGATGGCCATGCCTTCGGTGCTGCTGATTAGTTGTTTGTTTAAATCGAGTTGGTCGTGGTCTAAATATCAAATTAAAGATAAAAGTGCGGCGTCGTGAATTTTTTTCAATATTCCATAATTTAAGACATTCCGATTATTATCTACTTTTTTGAATAAAGCACTATTTCATTACTTAACTTTCATTATTACTAGGGAGAATCGCTTTCAACTGACAGCTGTCAAATTTTTTAAAAGAAACTAGTTCTATTTTGTCATTTCTATTAAACCAGGCCGGCCAACGGAAAAAAAAACAAAATAGGCGGCAATCCGATCTTCATTTGTTATTTCGAGTTGTAGAGTATTGTTCATACTTCCTTGTATTATTTCTTTAGCTGATGCCTGCTTTTATTTTTACTTTCCTTGTATTCGTAATGAAAAGCAGTGTTTACCTCGGGTGAAAGACTTATTTTGTCCCGAGACGGGGTTTTTTTCAAGGGTTACCTTCACCCCTTGGGTAATGTACTATTCCTTGGTTTAGTTTTTGCTTTTCGCATTAAGCCATTGTAAAGCAAAATTGTATTTTCAAGTTTTCTTACCGGGCTTCCTTTGTGAAATAGAATGTAGATTTTTTTAAGAACGAACACTACAACTGTATGGTCCTAAAATAAGCAACACTTGTACTATGGGTACTGTACTGGGGGCGATTCTAGTGTCACCCGGATCAATTCAAAATTCGAAAACTCAATTACCCTAAACAATCGATTGCAACCACTGGTCGTCGCCGATATTTTTATCGAATTGACGTAATTTTAGAAGCGCGATTCAATGCCTCATCTCGTGTGTGTTCAGAGGGCGCGTGCTGCGTACTGCAGTGCACGTGGGCGGCGCGCGGAGTGTCGGCGCTGCGGGTGTCGCGCGGCCGAGCAGGCGCCGTGCTGCGCGTGGCGGTGCGCGCGGCGCCCGCGCTGCTGTGGCCGGCGCGGGCCGCCGCGCTGCCGCGGGCCACGCTGCCGGTATGTACAGTGCACGCAGGGGCCGCGCGGGCGCCGTGCTGCGCGTGGCGGTGATAGGAGCAATTATTTCCATGCCCACTATATTGATACGTCTCAACATTAGGTCCTATAATAAATTGAAGAAGCTTAATCTCGAAGTTTAAAAGATGTTAATGTAATAATTAATATTGTTCGTAGGTAATAGCAGAAGGCGAAGCTTTAGTTCCCCATTCGAGCGAGCCCCGCATCGCGGAGCTGACCAGCAGGGACGGGCCCGCGCCGCACCGCTATCCTGACGCGCAGCTCTTCACCTTCACCTGCCGTAGGGTAAGCACCAGTTAAAATAAATTACAAATATTTTATTTCGCATAATATTACAACACGAAGACGCCTGCTGTGACTCTTATGACACCGGCATACGGGTCAATTTGCAACTGTTTATTTGGGTGCGTACAGAAAGGCGAGTCCCGGCTGGAGCTGTCGTCGGAGTGGGAGGGCGAGCGCGAGGCAGTGCCGCTGCAGGCGTGGTGCGCGCCGCACGTGTCGCGCGCGCGGCTCGAGCCCGCACACACGCCCGGGAACTGCTCCGGGGGACCCCGGTATGTACTATGGACTCACTATGATTACTATTTCGATGGGTCCTATGTATAAGGGCCAAACTAACAATTTTAACTTTTTTAAGGTAAACGCTTCTTATCGATCTAATTAATCATGTTAGCTATTTAAAAAAAAGGATTTCAGCATAGAAACACGTTTTTGTATTGCAGTATTACGGCATATGTAACATGAATTTAAACGTATAAATTCCAAAGAGTATTTAGAGACTTATACGCGGGGAGTACCCGCGCGTTTTTTTTATAATTTGGACCAATCAGCCGCTCTGACACTTGTACTTTGATCGGAGCTATGGTCGCACTGTGTTGAAGAAAAATATTATTGTTATGTTTTTTGCGTTATAATTTATTTAATAAGGAAAAGATGGCATCTAGTTATCGTGCTAAGTTGAGTAGAAGTCGGAGTTTAGTGAATTAAAAAAAAGATTAACGTTACACAAATTTTAGCATTATGCTTTACGCGTATAATGGCCAATATGACACATTGGTCTTTATAAGTTGTTTTTAAATAAAAATAGTTTTAATAAAAACTAACGTAGAAAGGCCAATGTGACGTTAAAAAAACCGATAAATGTACATATAAAATACTATAGTAAAAATGTTGAGGATAGGTCTCTTAGCAAATAAGCAAAATTTCCTAAACTTCGGTTTTATCAATCTAAAATTATAGTAAACTAGCTGTGCCCTCCGACTCCGTCCGCGTAGTATTTAACGTAACAAAAATTTCGGGATTATCGGGATAAAAAGTATCCTATATGTTAATCCCGGTTATAAACTATCTGTGTTCCAAATTTCATCCAAATCCGTTCAGTAGTTTTTGCGTGAAGGAGTAACAAACATACATACATACATCCACACTCACAAACTTTCACATTTATAATATTAGTAGGATTTAAACTTTGTCAGCCTCTCCTGTAAAGTTGTCATTTTGCATTTTGGCCCATATACATAGGACCCATCGAATTATTTCATTATTTCCATTTTATTAGAACAGTCTAACTATGAGCAATTACACTAGTACTAAGAAATAACAATTATAAACAAATTAAAAATAGATTTCGATCATGCATCTATCTCGCAGAACTTCAAGATAATTATTTCAAGATAAAAGATATAATGGTTGATAATGGACCTACTTACAATTTAAGATAATATTACTTTAATTATATTTTGATACATCTACATGTATTTATCTTAAGTTAATGTTTGTTCAGTCAGGTTTAGTTTGTATAGCAACATAATCAGTACCATTGTAAGAACAAATATTACTAGCAAAGTTCATTTCCAGAGTGTGGCTCCGTCCGGGACAAGAAGTATCAGTCAAAGTAACTCTATTCGACGACATAGGCCGAGAGTTGCTCGACGAGGCCGGCCCCAAGATGTCATGGGATATTGAACCTCATCACCCGGGGTTAGAGTACAAAGCTACTGACAGGCTGTTTGTTGAGACGCATCCCGACTATGAACCAGTGCCGGTTCCTTATAAGTATTATCAGGTTAGTTGTATTCTTCTTAATGTTTATAACCACAACCATTGTACTAAAAATTGTATTGGAAAGTGTAACCATTGTGTTATTCGCCCGCTCTTCTCAGGGAAAGCAGTATTCAGAACCGAACCGATGGTCGATTCTGAGTCATTTGTACTTTGTTGTTGATCTACATAAATAAAAATAATATTTATATATAACTAACTGCGCCCGCGACTTCGGCGTGGAAAAAATGTTTAATTAAAATGATGACCACTTGGCGCAGTGGTTTGAGTGCAGATCGCTCGTCTCACTACACCGGGTGGTTGCGGGTTCGATTCCCGCCTGAGCGAATTTCCGAAATGGCTTTTTCGTAATTAGCCAAGGTCCATTGTACGGTACTCATAGTACAAGCTTTGCTTAGTTTGGGACCATACAGTTGGTCAGTCTGCCGATAATTATTTATTATTATTGAAATGTGTAATTGTTTCCTAGGTAGTAACAGCGACGGAGCAAGCAGTAGGTTGGAATGGCGCTTTGAAGGCTCACATTCCTGATGCGACCGCCACCATCCAAGCGAGGGTAGTTGCCCCCTTGAAATGTGATCCTGTCAAGGTAATTTACCTATCTTCCTTATTAACAACCTAGCGGTAATGTTCAGGCTTGTTCACCTTTTAATATAAACGTCTGACCCGACAGACGTTGTCCTGTCTTAACTTTGAATATTGAATTCGAATTGTTCCGCTCAACTTTCTAATTTTTCTTTCATGAGAACTTTCTCCTGACAATAATAAACTCAACAAAAAAAGAATTTGCGAAATCGTTCCATCCGTTCACGCGTGTTGCAATGACCAAGGAAATAGAGATTTGTTTTGTATCCTAGGTGAAACAAAAATTATACTATTTTTTTGCAACCATACTTTGTAAATCTAAAACTATCGGCTTTGTGGGACAGTTGAAGTACTAAAGGTTTTGTAGACTTACGAAATCTGTCAACAGCTGTATTCCTATAACACCTTTTGTTTTTCAAGTTTGCTCCAAAGCTGATAGTTTTAGAATTAAAAAGTTAAGTTTTGAAAAAAGAAGTATAACCTTTCTATTTGAACCTGTATATAGATTATACACAGGCATATTATCTCAGGTGAACATAGCGTGGGAAGGCGAGGCGATCACCAACATAGCCGCAGTGTCGGGCGGCAGCGGGCGCTACGCCGTTGAAGCGCCTAAAGGCGTGACCGCACACGTCGAGGACGGCGTCCTAGCAGCAGTCGTGCCGGGGCCCGGCTCCTACGACCTGATGGTCACCGATCTGTGTGTACACGGAGAAAAGCAACTCGTTGAGGTCAGTGCCCTATAATCGAACGCAGCCAACTACTTATATACTTTGTTGATGCCGTGAATTTTGTTTTCATTTCCGAATTTGATGTTAACTAATTTTAAATTTCTATCAAAACCTCAACAATATTTCAAGTGTTAGTATGGCGTTGATTCAGACACTAATCGACCTCAATTTTGTGATCGAATTAGAAAATCTCATTCTTATGTTATACCCATGAATTTCTAGATAGATTGTGCATTTACGTTAAGATCTATTAAACTTCAATATTTCGTAGACAGATGAACATATACTTATCATTACCATAAGGAAGATATCCCTAGAGACCCATGGGGACACCTAAGTAGGAAGAGACACAGTTGCACCAGAACCCTCTCACTCGGATAGATTTTTGTGCCACACCTGTCCCTCTTGATAGAACACAGCTTCATGGTCACACCAGTACAAAATGACACGTCAAGAGCATACTCAAGATCACCTCATATTTGAGACCGATTATTTAACTATACCTGGCGATTTAAAAAATAATAATAATATTACAAAATGTAAAAAGACAAGTCCGCTGTGTGTCTTGCCGGATCTTCTCAGTCGAGGCCGCGTTCCGATCCGGTTGCAGATGTGACAAAATTATGTAAAATGTCAATTTGTAAGGCTTAAAAAAATAAACGCTTTGACATTGACTTGACTGTCATTTGCACCATCGTCCCCAGGTTCAGATAGAAGAGGTGCTAAGCGTGGAAGTCTCCACGGCACGGGCAGTGGGCGTGGGCGCGTGCGTGCCGCTGTCCGCGCTGGTGCGGGGCGTGTCGCTGCGGCTGCTGGCCGCCGGCCGCGCGCCCGACTGGAGGGCGGTGGGCGATGTCGCGCTCAGGGACGGCGCGCTGTGCGGGGTTCAAGAGGGCGTCGGCAGGGTCAGGGCTTCGTACGGGGGCGTCTGGAGCCCGGAGCTGGAGGTAAGCTATGCACACTCTTGTACATTTTGTTAATATGTTACATTACATTATAAGAGATTTTTGTATAATTTTTACAATACTTATGGTCAATACATCCAATTAGTAGTGGTGACAATGGTTTTGAAGCGAAGCTTCTTTTCGGACATTCGGGGCGCTCGCTGCCCGGGCACTAAAACGGTGAAAAGCGTTACGCGTTACGCGTTACTCGTTACACGTAACGCGTAACGCGTATTTTTATGTTACACTCTGCCTACCCTGTTTCAAAACCCTATGCACGCCACTTATAATATATCTAATATCTACTGCAAAGCTTCGCTTCTTTCGGGCGTCCCTAGACGGCACTGTTTTTTTTTTGATTTCTTGAAATGTAAAGCAACATTTTTCTCAGTGAAACTGAGAGGTGGACACAGTTTTTGAAGCGAAGCTTCTTTACGGACGTTCGGGGCGCTCGCTACCCGGGGACTAAAACGGCGAAAAGCGTAACGCGTAACGCGTGACGCATAACGCGTAACGCGTAACGCGTGACGCGTAACGCGTTACGCGTTAATATAATATATCTAATATCTACTGCAAAGCTTCGCTTCTTTCGGGCGTCCCTAGACGGCACTGTTTTTTTTTTTTTTTAAATCTCAATCTTAAAATGGTAAAAGGTTTGCACACATGCATAATGGAAAAACACTGCCTTTTCTCATTCCTGCACGAAAACAATATTAATGATTATTGTTTTTTCTATTTGTGCGTGTCATGGGATATTTGGAAATAATCGCCACACTATCCTTATAAAGTTTCCGATATTGATTCGAACAATTTACAATATCCCCCTGAAAGTGAATCTGGTTCTAGTATGAATCGTGAGAAAATTTTGCTTCTCTGTGTACGGCCAAACCAAGCGCGAAGGAACATTGATCCAGTATAATTGTTGACGACAAAAAACTGCGTTTTACTAGAGACCAAGTGCGATAATTTCGTTGACGTCATGATGAATCATCATCATCATCTCAGTCGATGACATCGATTCGAATGGTTTTAAATGAACAAATTTCAAATAGGCCAGATTAACTGACACTTTTATAAAGTCACGAGCTAGGTGCATGTTCCAAAACTAAATCCTATGGAGAAGACCATGCAAGAAACTCCATGGATACATGTTTTCTTTTTTTAACCCCTAGGTGTTGGTGTTCCCACCGCTGGAGATCATACCGTCCACCGCGCGGTTGCCGCCCGGCGCCAAGTTGCAGCTGCGCCACCACGGGGGCCCGCCTTCGCACCTGGCCACTCTACACTACCTGCCCGTCTCTGGACTGAGCCATGTTGAGGTAAGCCGCCTCTTGGTGTGTAGTATAGACATAAACATGTCTATAAACTGTGCCGGCCTGTTTACCTGCGTGCGTGTACTTAGGCGCCCAAATTGCTCATGATATATTCCTTGTCAGGTTTCATCGTCCGGGTCGGTTCACGGCGTTTCAATGGGTACGGCCCGCATCAAACTGGTCGCCACTGACATCGCTAACGTCGAGATGGCCAGCGCTGAATCTGAAGTCGAGGTAAGATTGGGCGCGTCGTAACGAAAACTGATACCATAGAATCAATTTATGATTCTGGACACCCCAGAATTGGAATTTTCCATCGACATTTTCATGAATTAAGCTCAAATTTTTCAGCACTTTGAAATTTATCTTAGCATGAAACAATTATTGATTATTTAAATATGCGCTGGAGGGTGTTGAATTTTAATTTTACATAGCAGTTTATATCTTAAATAGTAATTATTGATTTACTTATGGTATGCATGAATCGTAGGAAACCTACTTTGAATTGTTATAGCATTAGCAAATAGTCATTTAAAATAAATAACACAAACCTAAAGATAAATTTTAAATACCTATTCAATGATACCCCACTTAACATGGTTTGTCAATATACCTTTTTTTTTTCTATTTCACTATAAGTCGTCAGGCCCGCGCCATATCGAATTTTGATTACCGTCGTGTCTTTAGTGACACTCGCAAGATAGACGAACGGCGAAGAATCATCAAATTCGGCCCACGCGTTTATTCTCTACAATGCCACAAAGGAACATACATACATAGGCTGATAAACACATTACCCATTATAATACAATTCTGGTACAGGGTCTAATATACACAAAATATGGTTAGGCATACAAACCAGAGTACATATTAATATTAAAGTACGAGAAATTAAAGTGTGATAGTTGATGGTTACGGCCTTCGCGCGCCGTATGGGCGGATTAAATTCAATGCGATGATAGCGCGATTCAAACTCGTAATAACAAAACGGGAGGGGTATTTCCAAGTAACGTGTGACTAAATACGGCTACAGGCGGTTATATTTATTTACTTAAATAATTTAGCCCTGTTTAACGTCCCACTACTGGGCATGTGCGTCCCCTCGATACGAGGGGGATTCGGGATTATCCATCACGCTAGCCCAGTGCGGGTTGCCGGATTTCACATGTCTTTTGAAAATTATTTAGATTTTGTAGATTTTCAAATGTTTTCCTTCACTGTAACTTTTAATTGACCTATTGTTTGTTTATCATATTTGCGTATAAGAAGGTCTGATATATGGTGGGTGTCGTCGCAGGTGATACCTATATCGGGGGTGCGCGTGAAGGCGGCGACACAGACGCTGGTGGTGGGCTGCCCCGCGCCCGTGTGGCTGCAGGCGGGCGCGCTGGCGGCGCCGGCGCTGGCCGCGCTGCAGCCGCCGCCGCGCGTCACCTGGACGCTGCGCGACGCCGCCGCCGCCCGCCTCTACACCACGCACGCCGACGGTGAGTCAGTACTAGCACACTCCCCCAGCCCGGGGGGGGAGGCGGGCGCGCTGGCGGCGCCGGCGCTGGCCGCGCTGCAGCCGCCGCCGCGCGTCACCTGGACGCTGCGCGACGCCGCCGCCGCCCGCCTCTACACCACGCACGCCGACGGTGAGTCAGTACTAGCACACTCCCCCAGCCCGGGGGGGGAGGCGGGCGCGCTGGCGGCGCCGGCGCTGGCCGCGCTGCAGCCGCCGCCGCGCGTCACCTGGACGCTGCGCGACGCCGCCGCCGCCCGCCTCTACACCACGCACGCCGACGGTGAGTCAGTACTAGCACACTCCCCCAGCCCGGGGGGGGAGGCGGGCGCGCTGGCGGCGCCGGCGCTGGCCGCGCTGCAGCCGCCGCCGCGCGTCACCTGGACGCTGCGCGACGCCGCCGCCGCCCGCCTCTACACCACGCACGCCGACGGTGAGTCAGTACTAGCACACTCCCCCAGCCCGGGGGGGGAGGCGGGCGCGCTGGCGGCGCCGGCGCTGGCCGCGCTGCAGCCGCCGCCGCGCGTCACCTGGACGCTGCGCGACGCCGCCGCCGCCCGCCTCTACACCACGCACGCCGACGGTGAGTCAGTACTAGCACACTCCCCCAGCCCGGGGGGGGAGGCGGGCGCGCTGGCGGCGCCGGCGCTGGCCGCGCTGCAGCCGCCGCCGCGCGTCACCTGGACGCTGCGCGACGCCGCCGCCGCCCGCCTCTACACCACGCACGCCGACGGTGAGTCAGTACTAGCACACTCCCCCAGCCCGGGGGGGGAGGCGGGCGCGCTGGCGGCGCCGGCGCTGGCCGCGCTGCAGCCGCCGCCGCGCGTCACCTGGACGCTGCGCGACGCCGCCGCCGCCCGCCTCTACACCACGCACGCCGACGGTGAGTCAGTACTAGCACACTCCCCCAGCCCGGGGGGGGAGGCGGGCGCGCTGGCGGCGCCGGCGCTGGCCGCGCTGCAGCCGCCGCCGCGCGTCACCTGGACGCTGCGCGACGCCGCCGCCGCCCGCCTCTACACCACGCACGCCGACGGTGAGTCAGTACTAGCACACTCCCCCAGCCCGGGGGGGGAGGCGGGCGCGCTGGCGGCGCCGGCGCTGGCCGCGCTGCAGCCGCCGCCGCGCGTCACCTGGACGCTGCGCGACGCCGCCGCCGCCCGCCTCTACACCACGCACGCCGACGGTGAGTCAGTACTAGCACACTCCCCCAGCCCGGGGGGGGAGGCGGGCGCGCTGGCGGCGCCGGCGCTGGCCGCGCTGCAGCCGCCGCCGCGCGTCACCTGGACGCTGCGCGACGCCGCCGCCGCCCGCCTCTACACCACGCACGCCGACGGTGAGTCAGTACTAGCACACTCCCCCAGCCCGGGGGGGGAGGCGGGCGCGCTGGCGGCGCCGGCGCTGGCCGCGCTGCAGCCGCCGCCGCGCGTCACCTGGACGCTGCGCGACGCCGCCGCCGCCCGCCTCTACACCACGCACGCCGACGGTGAGTCAGTACTAGCACACTCCCCCAGCCCGGGGGGGGAGGCGGGCGCGCTGGCGGCGCCGGCGCTGGCCGCGCTGCAGCCGCCGCCGCGCGTCACCTGGACGCTGCGCGACGCCGCCGCCGCCCGCCTCTACACCACGCACGCCGACGGTGAGTCAGTACTAGCACACTCCCCCAGCCCGGGGGGGGAGGCGGGCGCGCTGGCGGCGCCGGCGCTGGCCGCGCTGCAGCCGCCGCCGCGCGTCACCTGGACGCTGCGCGACGCCGCCGCCGCCCGCCTCTACACCACGCACGCCGACGGTGAGTCAGTACTAGCACACTCCCCCAGCCCGGGGGGGGAGGCGGGCGCGCTGGCGGCGCCGGCGCTGGCCGCGCTGCAGCCGCCGCCGCGCGTCACCTGGACGCTGCGCGACGCCGCCGCCGCCCGCCTCTACACCACGCACGCCGACGGTGAGTCAGTACTAGCACACTCCCCCAGCCCGGGGGGGGAGGCGGGCGCGCTGGCGGCGCCGGCGCTGGCCGCGCTGCAGCCGCCGCCGCGCGTCACCTGGACGCTGCGCGACGCCGCCGCCGCCCGCCTCTACACCACGCACGCCGACGGTGAGTCAGTACTAGCACACTCCCCCAGCCCGGGGGGGGAGGCGGGCGCGCTGGCGGCGCCGGCGCTGGCCGCGCTGCAGCCGCCGCCGCGCGTCACCTGGACGCTGCGCGATGCCGCCGCCGCCCGCCTCTACACCACGCACGCCGACGGTGAGTCAGTACTAGCACACTCCCCCAGCCCGGGGGGGGAGGCGGGCGCGCTGGCGGCGCCGGCGCTGGCCGCGCTGCAGCCGCCGCCGCGCGTCACCTGGACGCTGCGCGACGCCGCCGCCGCCCGCCTCTACACCACGCACGCCGACGGTGAGTCAGTACTAGCACACTCCCCCAGCCCGGGGGGGGAGGCGGGCGCGCTGGCGGCGCCGGCGCTGGCCGCGCTGCAGCCGCCGCCGCGCGTCACCTGGACGCTGCGCGACGCCGCCGCCGCCCGCCTCTACACCACGCACGCCGACGGTGAGTCAGTACTAGCACACTCCCCCAGCCCGGGGGGGGAGGCGGGCGCGCTGGCGGCGCCGGCGCTGGCCGCGCTGCAGCCGCCGCCGCGCGTCACCTGGACGCTGCGCGACGCCGCCGCCGCCCGCCTCTACACCACGCACGCCGACGGTGAGTCAGTACTAGCACACTCCCCCAGCCCGGGGGGGGAGGCGGGCGCGCTGGCGGCGCCGGCGCTGGCCGCGCTGCAGCCGCCGCCGCGCGTCACCTGGACGCTGCGCGACGCCGCCGCCGCCCGCCTCTACACCACGCACGCCGACGGTGAGTCAGTACTAGCACACTCCCCCAGCCCGGGGGGGGAGGCGGGCGCGCTGGCGGCGCCGGCGCTGGCCGCGCTGCAGCCGCCGCCGCGCGTCACCTGGACGCTGCGCGACGCCGCCGCCGCCCGCCTCTACACCACGCACGCCGACGGTGAGTCAGTACTAGCACACTCCCCCAGCCCGGGGGGGGAGGCGGGCGCGCTGGCGGCGCCGGTGCTGGCCGCGCTGCAGCCGCCGCCGCGCGTCACCTGGACGCTGCGCGACGCCGCCGCCGCCCGCCTCTACACCACGCACGCCGACGGTGAGTCAGTACTAGCACACTCCCCCAGCCCGGGGGGGGAGGCGGGCGCGCTGATCTTGAAAATCTCAAATAGATATAACATCACAAAATGGTTACACAAACGTTGGAGCAGTCCCTATTATTTGAATTGTGATTCCTTATTATTTGAATAATTAATTTGATGTTTTCTTATTTCAGATTTGTTAGAGAGATCTGTCGCTGAAGGACTATCTGTAAGAGTGGTGCCTCTGAAACCTGGTGTCATCACCATCGACGTTAGAGTGCGGAATCTGGGACAGGTGAATATATTTTATTGTTTTATTGACATACACTACAAAATGTCTAGATTTCTAGTTTATGTCTCTAGATTGTTACCCAGGTCCGATATCCTACTTCCTACTAATATTATAAATGTGAAAGTTTGTGAGTGTGGATGTATGTATGTATGCATGTATGTTTGTTACTCCTTCACGCAAAAACTACTGAACGGATTTGAATGAAATTTGGAACACAGATAGTTTATAACCGGGATTAACATATAGGATACTTTTTATCCCGATAATCCCGAAATTTTTGTTACGTTAAATACTACGCGGACGAAGTCCGTGGGCACAGCTAGTCTTGTATAATTATTTCACATCATTTGTTCATTTATATAATGTCCCATTTATGCTGTTTATCCTTATTATGACCGCCAAATAATAAACAAAACTAAAAGCTGAGCACTGCTTAGTTTACGCTCCATACGACTAAAGACAGATACTGACGTCTCAAACAGTACTTTTGTATGTATTCATAAATTGATCTCAAGTTCGAGAGCTATTATGAGTATGCTTTACATGCCATTTTGTACCGGCTCTTAATCTCGAGATTGATTTATGAATGCCTTAAACATTTGAGTAGTCTGTCAATTTCGGTCGTGCAAAGGCAGTCTAATACAGAAAAGAAATATGATTTTACAAATACAGATTCTAATGCCACGTTCACAGGTCGCAGAAACCCGCTCCTGGGACAGCACAATAGAAATCCTAGGCATATCCGACATCCGGACATCCGTGGAAGGGCTATCCAAAGATCTGTCCGCCGGGGACCGTCTGGCCGTAGCCGTAGGGTCCACAATCCGACTCAAATCATTGCCGCGAGGGACTTGGAAGGCGTATGAGGATGGCGCGTTCGTGTTGAGCGCGAACGGGGAACTGAAGGCGGTGCGGGCCGGCCACGGCGTGGCAGTGGTGCAGCACAAGGATGAGAGAAACAATATTTATAGGGAGACGGTGAGTCTTTTTTCCCTTTATGTTAATTTAAATTTCAGCTCTGATATTACATGCTTAAGGAACAGGGTTTAATACTGTGTGCGGGTTTCGAGAAAATGTATTATTTCGCAAGTACTCGTCGAAGGTCAAACTTCGGTGTTATTGGAGATTAGACACCATTGTCGTGGAGTTATAGTGAGGGGAGGGGGCAGGGGCCGCACTCGGCCTAGTAAAAAAAAAACTGTCGGCGAAATACAAATTTATTTAAGAGGACTAAACCATTAAATGGTTTATAATATAACAAAGTCTCGTAGATACTAATACATAACAAATTGGACGACCGCTTGGCGCAGTGGTTCGAGCGTAGGCCGCTCGGCTCACTGCACATGGTGGTTGCGGGTACGATTCCCGCGGGGCAAATTCCGGAAAAGGCTCTTTCCTAATTTGCCCAGGTGTCGGTATCACTTGGATCACTCCTAATAAATTGTAGGGTACACATACTATGGCACACGCAGTTCAGGGCAACTGTGTGAGCGAGACGTATTAGATTTACGCGGGAGTGACAGAGATTGGTAATCACAGGTCATTGCACGAATTTCTTCGTGATCAGCGACCGTGCCATACAAGCGTTGCTTAGTTTGTTACCGTACAGTTTTTGTATCAGTCTGGCGTTATTTATATTTCAACGCCTTGTCAAGCTGAATCCCTTGTCTTCAAAATTAGACTACCACGGTTTATGTTAGGTGCGTGTACGTAGGCTATCCACGTGGAGGTGGCAGTGCCGCAGTACTGCACGGCGGAGCCGGCGGGTGATGCGGGCGAGGGCGGCGCGGTGCGGCTGGTGCTGCGCGGCGCCACGGGCCGGGCTCTGCTGGCGCCCGCCGCCAACGTGACCGCGGTCGCGCCGCTCGCCGCCGCAGTACGCCGCTCTGTCGACAGGTGTGTTGCCGCAATAACAAACGGATAGTAAAAAAAAAGATTACCAGCAATAGATGGATAGATAACTCTTTATTAATCCACCACTAGAAAACAAAAAAATACAAATTATTACATAACTAGCTGAGCCCGCGACTTCGTCCGCGTGGAATTTTGATCCTTTCTTAGGGGATGTCTACGTCATAGTAGCTTTATGCATGCAAAGTTGCATGCTCAGCCCGATCGGATTAAAATTGACAAAGTTTCATACAAACTTTCATCCCCTATGATATGATAGATCACTATGTCAGTCAGTCAGTCACATTTGAGTTATATCTATATATAGATTTACACAGAAAATGGAAAATGGGCGGCCTTATCACTGAAAGTCATCTCTACCAGGCAACCTTGGGATGGATACAATGTGTTTATCACATTACTAGTATTCCCTTTGGCCCCTCCAATAAAGCTAATGCTTGTGCTAGGAGTGGACTAACGTCAATAGTTTAATGGCCAGGATGGGGATCGAACCCGGAACCTCTCAGCTACGAGGACGGCCCCTCTTACTACTAGGCTATTGACGCTTCTTACATATAGCCGCTTATCGCTTCTTATATATGATATAGATATGCAGAATTTATCCAACTACCCATAATACTTCTGCAAACTGAAACCAACTTACAACCAATTCAACTGGGATTGATTTTAGTATGCAGGAGTAAGTGTGGGTTGGTTCCTTTTTGCAAAACGATGTTCAGACTTAAGTTCCCATAACTAAGGTCCGTATTAATAATTTGATAGATCTCAAGTGTGTAAGCGATTTTGGAAATGCCATCCCTATGTTGTAGATGACATGTCAAAGGCGTACCTACTCAAGATCGCCCACAGACTTGACATCGGTTTTATTAATACGGGCGGATAAATAATAATGTTAATTTAATATCATGTAATTTCTAATTTCAATTGCTGTTAGTTTCGCCTTTGAAAAAGTAGAAAACAATCTTGAGAAATATAGAGCAATCGTATTCTTACGAGGGATGCCTTTTAAGTTTTGTCGTTTGAAGAAAAAAACACATCTAGAACCTTATAGTACTTTTTATTGTTTTTCAAAGTATTCACCACGTAGCTTAATACACTTTTCCATTCGCTCAAACCAGTTATTATAACATTTATTCCACTCTAAAGTGGGGGTGTTCAAAATGGCTGACTTGAAAGCGTCGACTGCTTCTTCACTGGACTGGAACCTTTGACCACGAAGACTTTTCTTAATTTTAGGAAATGTAAAAAAATCGTTAGGGCTTAGGTCAGGACTGTATGGAGGATGGTCAAGAATTTCTACTTTTTCCTGCTTCAAATACTCAATCGTTTGACGAGCGCTGTGTGAACTTGCATTGTCGTGGTGCAGGATGATGCGTCGCTTTGAGTTAGATTTTCGAAGTTCGGCGATGACTTGTGGTAAACAAACTGTGGTATACCACTCTGCGTTAACCGTTCTACGATCATCAAGTGCAATAGTCGCAACATGGCCGGTTTTTCTAACGAAAGTGGCCACCATCTTCTTTGAAGTGCTTCGAGAACGAACAACTTTAGTCGGCTTTGGCTCGTCTTGAAAGACCCAGATTGTAGATTGTTGTTTGGAATCAGGATCGTAGGCATAGATCCAAGATTCGTCACCACTGATGATGTCGTAGACGTGATTTGACTCTCCTCGGTTGAACCTTTGCAGAGTTTTCTTACACCATCTGACGCGGGCCGCCTTGTGATCGTCGGAAAGCAGATGCGGTATCCAACGGCAAACTAGCTTTCTTACACCAAGCGCTTCATGCAAGATCTTCTGAATGGTTGTCCCTGAGATGCCTAATAGAGCCTCTATCTCTCGATACGTCACATGACGATCTTCGAGAATTAGTTGTCTCACTCCAATGATGTTATCTTCAGTGAATGCAGATTTTGGGCGACCTTCGCGAGATTTGTCACTAACACTAGTATGTCCACGCTGGAATTCTAAATACCAGCGTTCGACAGTCCGCAGACATGGGGCTTCATCCCTGAACACAGATGTTAGCTCTTCAAAACACTGAAGCCGTGTCAGGCCTCTTCTAAAGTTGTAGAAAATTATTGCACGAACATTTTCCTTAGAAAGATTCATTTTCGTACGTAACCTGACAGATTCTAATCGACGCTGTGACTAAACAATAACATTAATCCTAATACATTCAACTGTTTTGAGATTAGAAATTTAAACACATTCGAATATAGAACAGTTCCAAATTCAAAATTGCCGGGAATTATGGAAACGACAGAACTTAAAAGGCATGCCTCGTATAAAAAATACAGTTTATAAATGAATGCCGTAACATATTTTTAAATTAAATAACACACAGGTGTGTGACTTGTAGCTAATAAAATAAGGTTGATATTTGCATAAAATTTGTTATAGTGCTCACAAGAATTAATTTTAAATAACATACCGTATTTTTAAATTATGCGTCATACAATTTGGTACCCTAATACTTAAGAATAAGGTTGATATTCGCATGACATTTGGCAGTGCACACGGCAACGAGCTGGTCATAGCCGGGCTCGACGCGGCTGGCACGTTCATGACCTTCCAAGCGACCGTGGGCGGCGTCACCGTGCAGGACGAAGTCGTGGTCACCGGGTCAGACCAACGCGCCGATAGAACTCTCGGTAAGTACTTTTAAAAAGGTATATCCTGTATTCATAATCATTCGAATCGATATCAGAAACTGATTTGGGAAACCTTAATAAAACATACCGCACCATAAAAATAAATCAATCCTGACTAATTTAAGTCAAAGTCAAAGCGTTTATGTTATTTAGCCCTACGGGGCTTTGTAAATTGTAATTTTTACATTATTTTTCTTATATCTACAACCGGATCGGAACGCCAACTCGACTGAGAAGATCCGGCAAGAAACTCAGCGGGCTTGTCTTTTTGAAGCGAAGCTTTTGAAGCGAAGCTTCTTTACGGACGTTCGGGGCGCTCGCTACCCGGGGACTAAAACGGTGAAAAGCGTAACGCGTGATGTGTGACGCGTGATGCGTGACGCGTGACGCGTAACGCGTGACGCGTAACGCGTGATGCGTGACGCGTGATGCGTGATGCGTGACGCGTTACGCGTTAATATAATATAATATCTAATATCTACTGCAAAGCTTCGCTTCTTTCGGGCGTCCCTAGAAGGCACTGATTTATTTTTAAGTTATTTTACGTTAGCGTTTATAGATCTTATGGGGGGTCACGTTGTCTATGTAACTGTCTCAGGAAAGCTCTCAGTAGCATTTCTAAGAAATCGATAGACCTGTAGCAAGCCTAACAATTTGGTAGAGAATAGGCGTTAAATACAGTAAATGTAAATGGTTGGTGTTTGTGCAGTGACCGGCGGGTGGGGCGTGTGCCTGGAGGGCGCGGGCTGGCGCGCGCCGCCCGCCGTGACGCTGGCGGCGGGCGGCGGCGTGACGCTGGCGCTGCTGACGCGTGACGTCAGCGCCGCGCACGCGCTGCGCCGCGACCGCCCGCACGCGCTGCACACGCTCGTGCAGATACCGCTCGATAAGGTGAGTTTGGACCCTTCGTTTACACCGAAGTGGATGTGGGCCGGCCACAGATATAGATTTACATAGATAACGCAAATGCATGTCTTTCGCGTGTCCGAAACCCCGACCAAGCGTCAAGGTTGGTCGCCACTAACTTACAGCCCGCGCGACTACAGATATAAAAATATCAGTATGAGTGAGATAATCACTCGAAAGAATCGTAGCGGGCGACGGGGCATTGGCGGCATCGGTGTCTTTGAATCGGTTTTGATTTCCCGTCACTAATGACGTCACAGGAGGTGTTAAAAATTCGGCACGCTTGGTTTCAATACAAATCGTGATACTTGCGTTATCTATGTAAATCTATATCTGTGCTTCACACCAAAATCTGGACTGTAATATCAATCTTATATGGCATAAATTTGATCAGAATTGATTTTTAAATATCTTTGTAATCGTAACCTAACATCCTTTGTGATCCACAGATCGAGTTCCTGCCAGGCGACTGGCCTCCTTCTATGGTTCCTCTATCGTTCAAAGCCACAGGCCTGTCAAACGGCCCCCTCATTTGTACCGAAGAACAGAGATACGCACTAGAGGGCGTTCCTGTAGAACTGCCCTACACATGTCGCACGAAAGCTCCGCACACGGCTGAACCCGTGTTGGATAGCATTAATGGTATGTTAATGGAATATGAACCTTAAAACCTTTACCGTGCAGCTGGAAATAGATATTCCAATGTTAATCCGCTTTTTTGCTATCGTCATAATAGTTTTTTTTCTCAATAAGGTTGTTTTAAACTCATTTGAATGATAACCCGAAACAAAGATAATAATAATAGTTCTATGAATTAACTACGCTCTCGGAATAGACAATTGAATAACGATAATTGAATAATTGAATAACGACTAACTCTTGCTATAACGCAATAAAGTGAAATTCAGCCCACACAGCGTCGCGAGCGTAGTTATATGTTCCTACAGGGGTATCTCTTTCCATTATGAAACTCATTATCATTTCTTACATACGGCAAGTTAATGAATGGCTGAACTTGTAGCTTCGTAAATCAAGTTCGGAGTGCGCTAGGCCTGACTATAGTCACTGTTAATTAAAATTCCATTCCATTCCATTTTTATTTAATATTTTAATAAATAATCCGTGAGGCAAACCTGTAACTCAGTAATGGAAAAACTAATATATAGAATAGAAGGAAAACTATTGTACAGCAGAAGTTGCACGGACATTAAAATTACAATTTGACAAAACAAGAAACAAACAGCATTGGGCGGTCTTATCGCAAGCTGCGATCTCCTCCAAACAACCTTCGGCTGGAGAGGATATTGTTGTCTATTCTTGACGACCGCTTGGCGCAGCGGTTCGAGCGTAGGCCGCTCAGCTCACTTCACATAGTGGGTTCGATTCCCGCCGGGGCAAATTTCGGAAATGGCCTTTTTGTAATTTTCCCAAGTCTGGGTGTCACTGGGATCGCCCGCAGTCCATTGTACGGTATAGTACAAGCGTTGCTCAGCTTGGGTCCATATAGTTTGTGTGTCAATCTGGCGATATTTATTTATGTATTCTAATTTCAAGGTCAAATGGGCTGCAAAGTAATCCCAGCGTACACTATAACGGAGGCGACGGAGCTGGAGCTGTGTGCGGAGTGGGGCGCGGCCCGGGCCTGCAGCCGCGTGCTGGCGCTGCCGCTGCTGAGAACTTCTCGCGCCGAAGTGTCTCTGCTGGCCCCGCCAGCGATCTTCTCCGTCTATGGACACCCTCAGGCATTAAAACTGGTTAAATTCACATCTTCGCCCGGTCTCAAGCTCACCACTAGTACCGCTGATGGTGAGTTTCTCTTGAGTTTTGAATATAATCTATTACATTTGACTACTACTGACTGTGTTTACTATTCGTGAGTGTTACTTTTTGACGATAAACATCAAATCTTGTCTTTATTATGTCGTATAAATATGAGCCCAAATTATAAGAAAACCACCAAGTAATGCGAACTAAAACAAAATTATAAATCAAATAAACCCACCCCGCATGGAATGGTGGCATTACATTAGAGTTTCTTCTTGAATTTATTTTTCGCCAAATAAAATAGCAATTTCACGTCGGCAATGACTTTCTACGTTATTACAAAAAAGTTAAATACGTGATAAAAACCAGTTGTGTAATAAAACACACCTTTATGCAAACCAACTTAATTTTAATACGTATTCCAGGTGAAATAACAGTATCAGTGGAGAGCGACTCGGCGCCGGGCGGGTGCGGGCACGGGTGGGTGACGGCGACGTCGCCGCTGACCGCGCAGGAGCTGCGCGTGGCGGTGGAGCGGCACTGCGACGTGGCCTGCGCGTCGCTGCTCGCCGCCCTGCTCTCGCTGCTCGCGCCCTACGTGCCCACCATCATCGCTCTGGGGGCCGTTGGTGCTGCTTATTTCTACAGTAAGTTACCGGTGTATGACGCGTCGGTCATTCTCGAGTGCGGTCACGGGTGGGCGACAGTATAGGCCGACATGGCAAGGCTATTGTAAACTTAAATTATTTTAAATATTTTTTCTGAAAGCTTAGTTCTCATATCTCTAACGGGTTGCCCACGGGTGGGTGACAGTATAGGTCGACACGGCTTTTGTAAACTCGAATGATTTTGAATCTAATTTCCGAAATCATACTCAAGCTCCTTGTGAAATGTGAGTATTAAGGGTATTGAATATTCAAAATTATTTGCGCTTACAAACGCCTTTGCAGTGCCATCTAGTTAGGGCCGGTCGTAACGTTCATCGTTCCTTAAGACAGTCCGGTAGACATGCGGTTTCTATTCCTTCGTCTGTGGTGTCATTGCTGTATGTTGCCATATACAATGTATACATATTGGAAGGGGCGCTCTAACACGCCCTGGTTGTTCCATTAAAATAAATCCTCCCGATAGTAATAGGGTATCAAATTGTTTGCAGTCAACTACAGGAGAATGAGCAGGGCGCAGATCCGCATGCCGGCGGCGGACAAGTCCGTGGCGGACACGTCGGTGCTGCCGCCGAGCCTGTCGCCGGGCCGCAGCCGCACGTGGTCGCGCAGCCCCTACGCGGCGGGCGGGCCTGCCGGCGGGCCGGCGGGCGGGCCTGCTGGCGGGCCGGCGGGCCCCGTCTACGGCGACGCCAGCATGCTGCCCGACCAGAGCTTCTCGCCGAACACCTCAAGAAACCACTCGCGGTTCCTATAGCGCCGCGCGCCGTTGTTTCGCCGTATCGGCGATTATTTGTTAATTAGTAGTAGCGACTCGCCCGGGTAAATCAGCCGCCGGTATGATGATACTGCACTTGAAATGAATCTATTTAGGCTCGTATTCATAATAATAAATCTATCTCAAATCTGAGCGATTTTAAGTACGCTCTTGACAAGTCATTTTGTACTGGTATGACATAAGAATGACATATGCAAGATTGGACTCGGACTTGATTATATTAATACGGGCCTCAGTCTCATACTTTCCTTTGAAATAAGAGAGTGGAAGCAACTGCGTGAGTCACTATGAGGAAGAGCGACTCGTAACAAAATCTAGCGCTAGGCCCGCAGTAAGACGTCCACCGGTGGATATAGGATCTCTGAAGCCTCCGCCGCTCGCATCTGGCATCCTGCGATGTCATCTATGCATGTTACATGGGGCCGAAACATACTATAAAAGTAAGCAAGCTCGTAAGTATCATGAACCGGAGCGTTATTTTGCAGTCGGTTTTAGGTAAGGATATAAAAAAACTGATTCGGCTAAGGTGATTTTGGTGTTATTTTTGACGTAAAAACAATTGTAATGGTGTCTTTAATTACTAAACTTTAATTGCGCTATATTTTTATAAGATACAGTACTTATATAATTATGTTGACGCTATCGCTTTGGCAACGATTAAGATGATTAAATGTTGGCTGAGTTGGGACAATAGGCTAACTTGTAGGCTCGTCTCGTGTCGGTTCGTTGTTTCCAGCGAGATCGTGCTCGCCTATATTCGGCCAAAATACGTAAGCGCTCTTATTAAACTGACATTCTATTCAGTCATAATAATATAATAAACAATTGAAAGAGTAGTAGTAAAATTTTCTTATTGATGTCTTCAGTTGCTATAAGATATATTAAAACAGACAAGGTGTTCTAATATTTCTGAGCTGTATTATTAAAAAAATATATTTACAGTAATAAAAATCCATTAATATCTGAACTTATATCACTTTTGTATGATTCGATATATCCGATGGCGACTGTAACTCTGATAATTAGTTAATCATTCCCCACTTATGCAGTATTTCAATATAGAAGCTAATAATGGATAGTTCGTTCTGGACCTTGAGCGGTTAGCAATGTATTGGTATACCGATGACGCCATGGAAACGGTACACCGACAAATGACACATCTACGCCTCAAGATTCGTGTCGGACATTTAAAAAATGGCCTCTATTGTGCGTTGTAACATAAAACAAAATATTATGACTTTGAACGCCGCCGGCGGGGTCGCCAGTGACCACCAACTATATTTCAGATTGTGTTAGCAGCGGCACATCAGCGTTCAATGTGCCGGTCAAGCTTATTTAAATATAACATTGCATTTTGTATGTAAGATAAAGAGAAATGTAAATACAATTTGTAAATAAGATCTCAAGAATCTATGAATGGGATTTTTTTATTCCATGGAATTCTGGCAACAATTTTTTTGACATTTCATATACAAGGTGAAACAAAAAGGGTATATTTTTTTTTTGAAACTTTGTAAATCTAAACTATCGGCTTTGTGGGACAGTTGAAGTACTAAAGGTTTTGTAGACTTGTGAAATCTGTCAACAGCTGTATTCCTATAACACCTTTAGTTTTTTAAGTTTCCTCCAAAGCTGATAGTTTTAGAATTACAAAGTTAAGTTTTGAAAAAAAAGTATACCCTTTCTCTTTCCACCTGTATAATAAACCTTTTTTTTGTTGACTCTTATTTTTAAGTAGGTACATAGTTAATTTAATCATAAAAAAGCTAAGATGGATTTTGATGTAATAAGGATTATGTAGGTGGGCCAAATTCGGCGTGGATGACATTAACTAAAAAAAATATGAGTGGTAAACATGTCATCACTTAGCTAGCTTATGTCACTATCTTCGTCATTGTCATCTTTTCATTCACATGAAATATAAAATAGTATTCCTCACTTGACATTGGCAGAATTGTCCAAAAGGGCAGAGCCATATATATAAAAAAAATAATATATATTAAGTCATCAAAGTTGTTGATACATGGTTGATACATTGTTTCCAATAGTTAGGAGAAACATTATCTAAACTTAATATTAATTTTAATAGCGTAAGTTTTCAAGCGAGTTTTATCTTGTTTAGGTTAAGAATTAAAAAAAGGTTTGTTACATCTGATAAAGTGGGGAGTGTGATACCTGCTATGAAACAATAATTCCATTCCTAATAATGAAAATTTGACATTTGATAGTAAAAAATGAAACAATAATGTTAATTTTGTAATTTTTACAATGTTACTTTACATCAAAAACATGCCAATCAAAATAGCCACTTATATGCTTTTTTCACTTTGTGTTGCTTTCTTGGATGGTTGTATAACATGCCACACTTATTAAATATGCCAGAATACCACGGAATAAAAAAACCACTAGGTGTAGTTGTTTTGTACAATAATTGTATTAGCATTTCAAATACAAATAAAGCTTTGTGACGTATTGTTAAGACAAACACATGTTTTTAAGAGTTCTAAGTCATTATTTAAGATTTGAAGAAGTAGTAATTATTTTTGTGATAAATATTAAAATTTTAGTGAAGAATAAAAATATGTGTTTGTAAACCTGTACCTCGGTATTGGGTTTCGGCAGTTGTAATGTGTGAAATAAAATATTTTTTCCAAGCAGTTGTTTCTTTTTGGTGTGTTTCCTGTAGTACCACTGCTGATCTGGTTAGTAAAACCGGTTTAGCTAAAACATAGATCATATCTTAAAAGAGGGTAGTCATACAATAATAAAACTAAAGCCCGTCTCACGAAAGAAGTCCTGCAGACGCGGCGCCACAGTCATGCGACGAAATGTTGTTAACCTCCATTATTTTCGACTCCCCAAAAACTCAAGGTTTCATCACTGTAGGATGAATCCAATTTTATTATTACAGTAATTTATTGAAATTTATATCGAAAATTAGTTCCACTTATTGCCGTAGGTCTTCTTTCGTGAGACAGACTTTATTTAACGCCATCTACGATTTAATAACAGAAAAAATGAAGTTACGAAAACTGAGTAACGCAAGTAAGAGCCAAAACAAGGTACCAGGGGAGCATGATACAGTAGGAGGTGATGATATGGTATTTTAACACGGACTTTTGTTTGAGAATTTGGCGAGACTGCCGGTCAAAGTACCAGGAGCGCATGCATTACGAGAAGGTTAGCCTACAGTAAGAAGGATACCAGTGCCATCTATCACGCAGTAGCTGAAAATCATTTATGTTGGGTATTTGACAGGGTTGTTACAAATCATTTTGTTTTAATCACCTTGCTTAAAACATGTTTTAATCATTTTGGGAAAAAAACATTGATTATTTCCTCCTGATTTAAAGCAATGTTTTAAACAACGTTTTAAACATGATTTAATCAGTACTTGACAGTCAAATAAAACAGCGTCATCTGTTTTATTAGTACATGTAGAAAATAAACGTTTTATTATTTAAAATATTTTATATTATCAAGGGCCTGCATCAGAATCGTCAGATAACATTTATCAACCAAATAAATATAGCGTTTTGACATGATGTTCTAAGGAAAAACTGTCATGACGCCATATTTTGTGGATAAAAGTTGGGACGATTTTAAAACAGGCTCTTATATAACACACTTATTTAATCACCTGAGTTGTCTGATATTGTGGTGGCCGTATCGTATTGTTTTAAATACTTTTGCAATTTGCATAATGTGAGTATGAACTCACATTATGCAAATTGCATGGAGGAGGTCATAGAGCTAGTGGTAAGAATGATCTTACCACTAGCTCTATGACCTCCTTGTTACATATTTTGCACTAGGGGTGTCCACTTCGAAAAAACATCGATGTTTTTCGATGCGATATATCGGAAGTGTGTATCGATGTCTTTCGATGTATCGGTTACAAACATCGATGTTTACTGAAAATCGAGTACTTTTTCTAACATTACAAAGCCCTCACCTAGCCAGCCTTCTGACACTCCACGCAAGCGTCAAGTTATAATTATTATACTACTCCTACACCAGCACTGTCCATGTCTGCACATTTATTGTGGGTGTTCAAGGATGCTGAATGTTGAAGAAATCTATATAACTAAGAAAAAACTACTTTTCATGGTGTACGACCATACACGTACATTTGCCGAAGCAGCAATCACACTTTGACCCAAATGTTCACATTAACGCAAATTGTATTGCAACCAAAATCAGTTAACAGTTATCAGTTAACATTAGTCATCGGTCATCAAGTAAACCGCACGTTCTCACCCCTCATTAAATTCACTCCCATTACTTACGTTTAATGTCAGTTTTATAATATAACAACTTTTATCAGCTATATCAGTATTTCTATCAGCCCTACCCAACCCCTATCAGACAAATTAGTACGGGCATCCCTGTACACATGGAAACCATCACTGATTCAAATATTGTTTATAAAAAATTTTAACCATGAATGAGAATGATTTAGAGATCAAACTGAGTTTTCATTAAATTAACTGGTATTCGATATTTTATGAAAATACATCGATACATCGAGTGAATCAACAGTTTGTCAAACATCGGATCGATTCGATGTATCGTATTAAAAACATCGAGTGATTCGAAAATCGATGTTTATTGAATAGCCCTATTTTGCACTAGCTGTGTCCGCCACTTCATCCGCGTGGAATAGTCAAAGACACTATGGTAGCAGTTTTAATTATTTCACAAATAAGAGACATACATATAAATACTTTAATGAGCTATTTGCAGTGTTTAAGTAGGTAGGTAGTAGGTAGGTTTGTAAGAGCTATATTTCATGCAGGCTTTCATCCCCTATACACTATTGTTATTTTACACCCTTGAGGGTAAAACTTTTACCCTCAAGGGTGTCACTTTAAATGTCATATTTATTTATGGCGATCAATCAACAGTCTAAAAAATAAGTTTCAAGCTTCTAGCTCTAAAGATGACGATACTTCCACACAACTTTTCATCCCCCCCCTTTCAACCCCTTAGAACCCTTTTTCGCATTAGAAAGTAGTCTATGTTCTTTCTCAGGTTCTAGTCTATCTGTATACCAAATTTTATTTAAATCAGTTTAGTAGTTTTAGCGTGGAAGAGCGACAGACAGACAGACAGAGTTACTTTCGTATTTATAATATTATTAAAGATTAAGGATTTAACTCTACTAGATTTTAGCAGCCGACACATCCGGAACTTCAATGTAGTGCTTCCAAATATTGTATTCTTTCTTCCACCAGTGAGGATGGAAGGTGCAGAGGTCATGCATGTTGATATAAAGAAATAAATAATACAGGTCAATAAAATTAATAAAGCTGTATAGCTTAGAAAAATAACTAAATCACTTTTAAAATTTAAAGGTTTTTGACACTTTGTGTACAATCACAAGTTCTGAAAGAAAGAACCACACAATCGAGATGTTAAGTGTCAATGTCAAAGACGCGATCTGTGTAGAATGCGTTCCGATCCACGCAATGTCCGCTTATAAAAATCGAAAAAAACAATTTAAATCAGTGTTTTAAACATGAATAAATCATAGTAGGAGCATATGAAAAAATCATGAATTAATCATCAAATCATTGATTAAAATGAACAAAACAAAAAAATCATTTTTTATTTAAATTTTCCTGATTTTTTGCAACTCTGGTATTTGACGACTCTGACAGTCAAAGTACCAGGAACGCATGAAATACGAGGAGCTTAGTCACAATCGAAAAGGAAACGATGTCATCTATTGTGCAGTAGACGAAATATTTGTTGTATAGTTAAGCTATTGTACGATTGACGCCATCTATGGCGTCAAAATAAATTTTTAAATTTACTAGTGTTTAACCTCCTCGTATCTTATTTTCTCCTGGTACTTTTCTGGTCTGTATAGTAAAAACCTAACATAAGTATGTTTCAGCTAATGCACGATAGATGGCGCTGATATCCTTCTAACTGGTGTGTAGCCTCCTCGTATCTCATGCACTCCTGGTACTTGGACCAGCATTACCCAAGATCGCTAAATACCCAACATAAGGTGTTATTTTCAGTTATTGCACGATAGGATAGAACTGGTACCCTTGTTACTGTTGGCTAATCTCCTCGAATCTCATGCGCTCTTGGTACTGACCGTTCTAGTCACCTTCCATTAGTTCCATTGGCCCCGATATAATTTACCATAACTCTTTTGTGTATGGCTGGGTTATCTTAAAGCTCAAGTCAGCTAAATAAATGAGCGTAGTTTATTGGTTTGAGTCGCGTAATTAAATTCTTTCTAAATCGGACATTTGTATGAAACCGAATTCAGCGTAAATTTCGCGAATTATTTTACGCGACTCTCAAGTCAGAAAAATACGCTTGTTGCGCTGAGTGCTGGGCCCTAAAGCTCTATTATTTAGAAGTATGTGCTTTTTCACTACATAGAGTACATAGTATAAACCAATTTAAAACTACGCAACGGCCTACTTTACCCCCGCCATCTCTCTCGGAAGCAACCCAAGCTGAGGCCGTCCGTGCCTCTTGTGACGGCCTTGAGCTAGCAGCCCCTTGCCCCTCTGGCTGGAGCGTACTTTGCGTTCGCCCTATGTCCGGATGAAGTTGGAAGGGCCACAAACAAAAACAAAATTACAAAATCAATTACATTACATTGTTACTGTATGGCCTTTGTAATTTAAAACTTTGATTAGTCATTTACCTTATCTAAACATCTCTTCAAATTATTCGAGTCGGGACTATCCTCAACATAGACAATTTTTATCATGTATGATGTTGCTACGTTTTGTGTCAGTATTTTCCCTAATTATTGGTAGACAAAAAGAGCGGAAATTTCAACAAGTGAGGCAGAATAACAATTATTGTGGAATTAGGAAAGTAATATGTGAGCAACTAATTATCTATATCCCCTAACATTTCTAAAAGATCTTCTTGCGGCGATTTTGGAATATCAGGAATGAACGTGAGATCGCTATTCAATATTTTCACATTAGTATCTATTGATTCAAATTGTATATCCCTTGCTATTTCCAAAGTTCTTTTTTTAATGTTTTTGCTACCCAGTTCAATGGGCAACTGCAGCTGAACCTTATTTATTAAATTATTTTTTTCTATAGACGCCAATAAGCAATTTATTTCGTTCGTATCTGCACAACGTCTCTCGTATTCTTCAATTGGGTTCCTCTTCATATCGTATTTATAAATGTTTTCACCGAGATTACGTGAAATATTTGGATTTATAGTTGCCGGCAAACTAAAAGTGCCATCTTTTTTCTGGAGTCCCAATCTCATTAGGACTGAAATTTTTGTATGGTACTCCGAGAACCACAGTATCAACGTATTATTTAGACATTTATAATCATCATCCGTGAATCGATGAGCTAAATTTTCGAATCTTTTCATAGCTCCTTCAATAAGGCATCTCGGGAAATAATGTGGCATGAGAGTGGCAACACTGCGCAAATGTCGTCTGCTTATATCGAAGGTGTTTTGATTTGTAGTCACGGATAATTGCCATTTGAATATCATAGTCATTAAATCCCACAGTTTGCTCATGGAATAGTCGTCTAGTTTCATAATTGAGGTGGCTGATATATCTTGCAGCAGTTGTCTAATAACAGCGTGTGTAGCCACGGGCTGAGGTATAAATAACTCGTCAAGCAGTTTGGGATGGAGTAATACGGTTACCACATCGGTGAGTACTGAAATATAATAAGAAAACATAAATAATAAGTACTATAATATACATATACCATGACCTATATTTACCCACTGTCTTGTATTATTTTCAGTTATTTCCCTTCAACTAACCTTTCTCAGATTTGTTTAGTGTGATATTCTGGGCTTTTAACCTCTGGTCGATGACAAACATCATCTCGCAGCCCAAATTGACGACGATAAACGGCGTAGCGAAGTGCGACATTTGACACACTTCTTCGGTACAGTACTTACACAACAAACACTGCCTAGGTAATCAATATTTTCCAGTTCACAATGAGTATTGATTCATGTTACGAAGGTGTGATCGCTAAACTCACGAAGCAGGGTATAATAGTAGATATATCCAAGAAACTACTGTCACTAACAACTAATGACCAGAGAGTGCTTTATGTGCACAGTCTTATTGAAAGCCAGAAAGCTTTTCCAACTATAAAACAAGTGAAGAAATGTCAAAAAGTGTCTGTATACTACCGTAACCTTGGCAACAAGTATTACCAGAATTCAGAAAATTACAAGGCCTGGCAATATTACAATTTGTCTTTACTGCATGCCCCTACTGACTCTGAACACTACAGTCTGGCTTTGTCGAACAGATCTGCTGTATTTCTGACATTGAAGAATTACAAGGAATGTTCTGAAGATATTAAAATGGTGTTTGCTATGCAATATCCAAAAAGCTTGAAAGATAAACTTGAAAAAAGGCTGAAGCAATGTGAAGAGGCATTGCTTGAGGAGGAATTTAAAAAAATTGCCACCAATATTGATAATAAGAGTGACGATTTAAGTGATATGCTTACATTAGGATGTTCAAGAGATAGTAGGTACTTATGTGCCAGCTCTAAATTAAAAGTTGTTTACACCGAAGAGATGGGCAGGCATGTGGTTGCCAATGAGGACATAAATGTGGGTGAAATTTTGGCACAAGAAAATCCTTATTTTGTGTTACTATTGAAATGCCAGAGTTTATTCACTTGTAGTTATTGCCTCTCAAGGAAACTCAACCTTATACCATGCCAGCATTGTTGCTTTGTCCTCTACTGCAGTAAGGACTGCAAAGAAAACGCATGGAAAGAGTACCATGCTGTTGAATGTCCTTTAATGGCTACCCTTGTCTACATGGAGTTCACAAAACTTGAGTTACTTGCCTTAAGAACTGCAATAAAAGCGAGGAATGATCATACAAATTGGATGGATTTATTTAAGACAATAGAGGAGGCTGAATCAAGGGTGAACACAGATCAATGGGGTCATGTTAAAGTGGATGATAAGTGGGTATATGACTCAAAATATTATGCATCAATTCATACTCTGGCTTCTAATGTGGACCGAAGATCAATATCAGATATATTCCAAAAATCGGTTACTGCTGCAGTGTTCTTACAATTACTTACTGATGGTACGGGCTTCCTGAAGTCTGATGATGAAGAGTTGAAGGAGAAAATAAGGAATTGTGTAGCTGGGGTGCTGCTGTTGCATGTCATGACGAGTCCCACAAACATGCATAACATAGGATCAAATATGCAGGATGCTAAGGGAAATTATGTGGATGAAGTGAGCGTCGCCAGCGCGCCGTACGCTTTCCATAGCTTGTTGAACCACTCCTGCGCACCAAATGTGGTCAGGTTCAACCGCCTAGGCACCGGACAGACTAAATTGTTCGCTTTAAGACCTATAAAGAAGGGAATGCAACTCTTTGACAATTATGGGTAAGTACCTGTTCTTAATGATAGTTTTGCTATTGTTTTTGCCTGAAATAAATACAACAGAGTTAGTACTAGCACAGACAGTCCAACTTTTCTTATGAACTAAGTATAATTAATATTTATTCACTAGCAGTTTCTTTAAACAGTATATTATGTACAGTTAACCCTAGAATCTGTATATTAGGGATTTATAATACATAATTAAAATTGAAAAGTATTAAAACCTAAAAAAATAATAATTAAGAAGTACTCATCTTATTTAATTCAAAAATATAGCCTTTACTCTAAGTGGGTATTATGCCAGTTGAGAAAATAATGTACCTATCAAACATTAGAAATCATGATTGTTTTTTTAAGATCTGTAAATCATTGTAGTTTGAAATTTCAATAAACACTTATCTTTTTTTTATAGAGCACATCATGCCTTAGAAGACCGCGCATCTCGTCAGCAATCCTTGAAATTCCAGTACAAGTTCGCTTGCCTCTGCGAGGCCTGTGTCAACAACTGGCCCACATACATGTTCTTGGATGGACACAAAAAGGTTCCGAGAAATTTTCAAAACAAAAAGAACAAGCTTCTGGACTCTGACGCGATGGAAAAACTGCAGAAAGGTGATCGGCAAATTGTGAGGAGGCTGTTCAAGCCGCTTGTTGAGTTAGCAAGTGCCTTGGAGCCGTATGCTCCGTGCCAGGAGTTGGCGGACTGTCAGGAGTCGCTGAAGCAATGCCTGGCGATTGTTGAGGGATTGGTGCCTTATGGATACAGTAAGTTTATTGAGTGGAATGCTATCCCTCCAAAAGTTTAGTAAGTAAGTACCTACTTAGAGTTACAATTTGTAAGAGCAATTGTAAGAAAAGTATTGGCAACTATGTTAGTAAGTTTTTCTGGTTCGACTACTGTGTTAAATTGTGTTATGAGACTGATTGGTGCATCTTGTTATTAGTTTCATTGTAAGTTTTTCCACAACAATTTTTTTTTCATTACTTACATTTTTTTAATTTTTTAAATGTTTCTATAAACGGGATCTAAAATACTAAATTACTAACCTGGTATTATGACCATACTATTTCTAGTCTAGTTATTATTGTTAAAGAGATCTAGTAACTTGATTTCACTTAATTATCATGCTATAGTTCCTTGTTCTAGTCGTGAAATGTATAAATTCAAATCCTCATTACTAGACCAACCTGATCTTCTCAGTCGAGGTCGCGTTCCGATTCGGTGGTAAATTTACCCTCGCCACCTCTCCTGGCAGCGGCCCAAGCCGAGGTCGTGTCCCTTGTGGCGCCCTTGAGCTAGTTGCCCCCCTGCCCCTCTGGCTGGAGCGCACTTGCGCTCGCCCTCTGTCCGGGTGAAGTTGTTATGGCCACTCTGGCCAAAAACATATAGTCCATTCAAAAAAAAAAAAAAACTAGACCAACCATAAATGTAATAGACTGCCTTAAAGAGGACATAAAACAATATATATAAGATTTAATTTGTATTATTTGCGGCCCACACCGGCTATAGAGTGTAACATTACAAATTAGAATTATTTTGTCAGTCTTGTGTGATTATTTTGTTCATTGCGTAGGCACAAAGCTCGAGGAGCCGAAGCCACTATGGCGCTGCCTATGGCGGTCAACCGACTGTCGGTCCGAAACCCACTTCGCTCCACCGTTGACAGCAGATGTGCTCTGGTACCTTATTGGAGGTCATGTTTTAGTGTTTCTACTGTTTCTCTTCCTTTCATTCATTTATTTACATTATTTTTAAAGTAAAAAGATTCTTATCACATTGTAATAAGTTAATGTAATAGATATAGTACATTACTACCGCCGCCGGAATATATAGGCATTAAAATACTTGTATTGAAAATCGTATAACGATAACAGAAATCATAGAAATATTTTATGCCGACGCTAGCGAGTAGCGTAGCGGCCCTGTCGTCTCTAGTAAACTTATATATTCATGGTACAGCTAGAGTTTGCCCTTCACCTGTACGCTGTTGGATAGTTTGTCTATTTCACGAAGACCCGAGCTGTGACTCTTATGACATTGGCGTATGTGTCAATTTGCAATAATTCACGCGTCTTCGTGAAATAGACTAATTATTTATTTTCTTTTTTTCTGCATTAATTTTCTAATACCATTCCGGTATGAAGGTATCATTCTATCATATCAACAGTATTCCGTGTCTTACATTTTTTCTTATTATTATTATTGTAAAACATTTATTAATAGGTAAATAATATATTGATGATTATAAATCTTATTGTAACCTGAAAGATAGAGTAGATTGTATATTACATGATTTATAAATATTTTACTACGATATACTAGGTGAAACAGAAAGGGTATACTTTTGTTTTTGCAACTTTGTAAACCTAAAACTTTGCTTTGGGGGACAGTCGAAGTACACAGGTAGACTAATGTAATCTGTCAACATCTATATCCCTATAACAACTTTAATTCAAAAGTTTCCTCCAAAGGTGATAGTTTAAGAATTACAAAGTAAGGTTTCGAAAAAAAAGTATAAGTTCCCTTTTTATTTCGTCCTGTATATCTAACAATAAATATTTGATATGTTCCATATAACATTGCTTATTGATCTGTTAGTATAATCACTTTGTTATTTTAATTAAGTACATTCTCTATTTTTATAATAACTACCTTCGTTATTGTGATTTTATATTCAAATATAATCATTTTCCATAAGAGTGTGGTTTTTATCACATAGTTTCTAAGTCTTACCATTATTTAAACTTACAAAAAACTATATTTCATTCTAGGAATGCAAAGTCTACCCAGTAACCATCGTAATTCACTACATAATAATACTTAATTGATTTAATCGACTTAATTATCACGCCGACATTGTACATCTACGAATGAGAATCACAAAACTATGGGGATGATGACTAATATTGACTATAATAAAATTTGTTATATTAACTCATACGTATTTACCAATAATTTATTGACATAAGTACTTACTGTTTAGTAATTTAGCAAAAATATTTAGATAAAGAGTTTGCTAAAACTATTTATTACTTAGAAACTTAAAAAAGACTGTATTTTTGCCAATTCTAAATTTATGTTAAAAATGATTTCACTGGTGGTAAACGTAAGAAATATCTAACTACCGTCATCTAATAATAATAAAAAATATATGATTACTACCGTCATCTACCCCATTTTAATAAATTGCAAAAAGAAAATTGGTAAAATGCGATGTTGTCTGATACGTAAGTGAAGTACTCAAGGAATGAATTTACTTGTACAGGTATTCACAGGTACCTGCATACTCGTATATTCACTGATTAAAATAATAGAGTTGCTATAAAATTGAATTAAATGCTTTCGTCATTAAGAACTTTAAGATACGAATTTAAACGTTATCGCACCGTTACGCATCAGTCACCAAGCCAAAATATGCAAGTACCTATGTGTACCTATTCCAACGAATAAGAAGAGGCCCCTTGGAGGGACCCTTTTAGTTTAGGATAGGAACCTATCGAGTCAACAATTCTTGCTGCTTTTGGCTGCCGTGTTTTTTCAACAATATAATGTTGATATAGGTTTACTAAGTAACCTATTTTTTATTTAATACTTAATAATACCCTTCCAATATATTTTTATAAAGAATCATAATTAACTAAGTAAGATTTTGATTGCGTGAGCAATATCCATTTAAAAGTACACACATATAACTATTGTCACAATAATGTTATACAGGTTTGAATACTTTACATTTGCAGACGATATAAGCCCTGTGGCTATAATATTATTACTAACTTTATCCTCATTCAAGACTCTAATGCGTCCGTCTACTTGGGGATTCACTGGGCTGTGCTTACTCAGGTAATACAAAACACAATCCAGTTCGTTATAACCAAGGTTTACCATTGGTAGACCTGTGAATAACGTATACCCGTCACCTCCCTCTGCTATGAAGCTTGGCATTATCATTCTGTACTCCTCGTAGTCTTTCACTTCCCTCAAATCTGTGATCCTACAGTTTGAACACACAGCTTTAACTTCTACTACGCGTGAACCCACTGGTCTCGCTAAATCGTAAGTCACTTTCATACCGGATATTTGTAGAAATTGTCCCGTGCTGTCTACAGCGCGCCAGGTCGATACTGAATGTTCCAAGCTTTGTTTCAGTATAGTCCCGTTCATGGTCACTATAGTCAGCTGGTCTGAAAACGGCAGAACGATGATCCAGTCGCCTCTCGTCAATTTCATCGGTCTTTCAGGATGGTCTATAGATGTTCTGATGCGTCCTCCCTGGATTAAAGCCAAGTGCACACCAGGATATTTATCGTGATAAACTTCATGCGTGTAGTTCAGCATTGCGTCAGCTATAAAGTCTCCCAAATTGCATTCGCGCAGGCGGCAGTCGCCGTTCAGAAAGATATCAGAGCTTCCTACGACTTCGTTGTATATTCTGTTGACATCCTCACGATATTTATCTACAGTTTGAAGAAGTTGCGGATCTCTGGGGATCTCGAAATCCAGTAGTATGGGGTTTCCGTTACATTCTATTATTTCTCCTTCGGAATCGAATTTGATATGCAGTTTCCCTAAATACTTCGTAAAAGCATAAGCTTGTACGACTCTTACTGTTCTTCCATTGGCTTGTTTCACATCCGTAGGGTAATGGCCCTGCGGTACTTCTGGCTTTTCTGTGGTGCTGTTATCGTTCCATAGAAACGTATTCGAATGACCTCCGATTACTAAGTCAAGACCATTAACTTCTCGCGCGATCTCTAAATCTTTGACAAATCCTGAATGACCTAATGCTATTAAAATGTTCACACCCTGTTCCTTCATCGTTTTCACTTCCTTTCTAATAGCGACAATTTCATCTTCGTATTCAACGTTATTCTTGGGCACGAGGAATTTCGTTTCTGGTGTTAGGTAACCGATTATGCCAATTCGTACTCGATCCTTTGTTATAATGATTGATTTATATAAATTTTCCATATCTTTCATCTCTGGAACCTTGTCCAGCTTCAAGTTGGCCGCTAAAACTGGTGCACTCAAGTTTCTGATAAAGGGTACCACGCCATCCACGCCTTCGTCGAATTCATGGTTTCCGAGAGACTGGAAGGAAAAGCTGATGTTATGTTAATTTTCTACACCCTAACTTTAAATTATCAAGGGATGCATTAATTTCTTTTAGGTATTAAATGTTAATAAACACATGATTATTGATGTGATGTGTACTGTCTGTACTGATGGGTAAAAACAAGTAAAACGACACAGATAATTTACAATGTTAGGGATTTTGATGAATGAAAAGTCGGTAAATTATAATTTAATGTAATTTTTTTATTTCCCAAGACAATTCAAAATAGGAATTCCAATCAGTACTTACTTTAATATATGTTTGTAAAGTAATAATAAATGAGCTGCCTTTGATCAATCATTTTCTAACAAAAAATAACAATGCAAAAGTCAGTCAACTATGTAGGAATACTATAATTTATGTTAAAACAAAACTATACTACTCAACGAGATCAAGGCTGCAACTAACGATAACACTATAGTACTAGAAGATGAGCCAGTGTTAGTATTATCTAATAATATTATCCTTCCTTCTATTTGAGGGTAAATAGGACTGTGGCGTGAGATAAATAACTGTGTACTACTGAGTTCATTGTAATTTAAAGCTTTTGTCGGTAAGCCTTTGAACAATGAATAGCCGTCACCACCGAAGGCAACAAAACCAGGCATCAGCACTTTGTACACCTCCTTAGCTTCTATTTTGGTAAATTTTGGTATATTGCAGGCCCAACACCTGGCTTCAGCCTTAACAATTCTTGATCCAGGTGGTTTATTAAGATTGTATACAACTTTGATACCGGAAAACTGTAGGAAAGTTCCCGGTCCTTCCAAAGTATTGTAATTAGCAACAGAATGTTCCATTGCTTGTAGTAGGACACTACCGTTCATTGTAACGGTTACAAGATTTCCGTCAAAGGGCATCACTTCTAATAATTCACCTTTCGTTATGTTCATTGGCAGTTTTGCGTGCGCTATAGACGTTCTTATGCCACCACTTTGGACCATAGCAATCGGAGCATCTGTCCAGTGTTCACCGGTGTAATCTATGGCGTATCTAAAGACCATGGCATCAGTGATTAGGTTACCCAGATTACATTCGCTTCGAGAGCAACTTCTTTTGTCGAGAATCACCGATGTATAGCCGATAATTTCATCAGTTACATTAGCAATCTCAGATTTGTATTTGTTAATAATTTTAAGGACATCCGGGTCTTGAGGTATATTTTTGTCTAGAAGAACGGGAACGCCTTGTAATTTGATCAATTCACCGTCCGAATCGAACACCATGTCGAGTTTACCCAAATATTTAGTGTAAGCGTAAGCTTGTACAACCGGCACCATTCTCCCGGAAGCTTGGGTGACGTATGTGGGATATGCTCCTTGTGATTGTTCGGCATCTGGACTCGTCCCATTCCAAAGGAATGTGTTCGAGTGCCCGCCGATAACTAAATCTAGCCCTTCAACATCTTTAGCTATTTGCAGATCCTTGATGATTCCGGAGTGTCCTAAGGCTATAATGATTTTGATTCCTTGCTCTTGTAATTTTTGGACTTCTTTTCTGAGGGCGATGACTTCGTCGATGTATTCAACATTGTTAGGGATCGCTAGAAACTTAGTTTCCGGGGTTAGATACCCGATTACGCCGATCTTCGTACCGGCAACGTCGATTACGACGGATTTCTTTAAATTATCCTCTTTGGCGAGATCAGGAACTTTAGTTAGGACGAGAT
This sequence comes from Notodonta ziczac, assembly GCA_918843915.1. NCBI lineage: Eukaryota > Metazoa > Arthropoda > Insecta > Lepidoptera > Notodontidae > Notodonta > Notodonta ziczac. The sequence continues at coordinate 3,345,705 of OU974053.1, forward strand.
TAGCAGCTACTACTGGACATGAGAGGTTTTCTATGAACGGAGTTAAGCCTCCGACTCCGTGGTCGAACTCGTGATTGCCGAGCGACTGAAACAAAGAGGGTTGTGAGTGGAAATTACACACATAGGTACAATACAATACAGTAGGTACAATTTATAGTAAAACTCCATGAACCTAATATCAACATTTATTAAACTACTTTTTCGATACAAAAATAACAACAATGTAATGATATTCGTTTTGAGATTTCTGAACCATCAATATTTGAATAGGTACGTTAGGTACATACAAGTCTACTATGTAATTATTATATACAGTTAGGCGGGTAATTGATATTTGATTAAAATTGAATTTAGTGGTACATACTCATCATTACGAATTCTTGGTTGATATTCTGTATTGATTGTGGGGTAAGTAATTGGACCGCGTGGTTTGATTTATTTTAATTTTAATATAATCATGAACGAGCAGAGATATTCTTCGTTTAAGTTTGCTAACTACTAGACCAGGTAAGTTATGACTGCATACGTTAGTAACTAGTTTGTACCTACCTATTTAGAAACATTAACACGTCTGTACTTTGTCAAATTTTGAACTTATTTTAGTAATCCTAAGACATCATTCATATATAATTTACGACCGCTTGGCGCCGTGGTTCGAGCAACGTAGGCCGCTCGGTTCACTACACCGGGTGGCTGCGGGTTCGATTCCCGTGAGGGTAAATTTCGGAAATGCCCTTTTCGTAATTTGCCCTGGTCTGGGGGTCACTGGGATCGCCCCCAGTCCATTGTTCGGTACCCATAGTACAAGCGTTGCTTAGTTTGGGACCATACAGTTGGTGTGTTCGTCTGGCGATATAATAATTAAGCAATAGAAAATGTTAATACCTAAGTAACTCTAACTGCTATTATTTAAAGTGCATAGACAGTAGGTTTAATTTTAATTAAATTATAATGTTAATTTTCATCTCCGGTGTTGCGAGCGAGCAGACTATAATGTGGTAGGTAGGTTGCTGCATCATTCAATCACAGCGAGCACTTTGTTCGAGCATATTTTGCGTCCGGCTCAATTGCAGTTTTATTGATTGGTGCGTCCACATAGCCATCACATAGGATGTGCTGGGCATGTCCATTATGCACATAGAGGTGCTTGTTAACGATTTTTGTCAGGCGAATGCTTTGTTTGTGAAAAGCGGCCTGATTTTATAGTGCAGTGTTTACTTTCATGGGACTCTATTTTAATTTTTTAACCTATGAGGTTTTCGAAATCTTTGTTCGAATCCTAATTTCAATATGATACGTTAATAGGGATAATAATAATTATTGTTAATAGGTTACTATTTAGGTAGATTAATTTTATTGTAATCTAACAATACAACATTTATACTTGAACTAGCTGAGCCCGCGACTTCGTCCGCGTGGAATTTTGATCCTTTCTTAGGGGATGTCTACGTCATAGTAGCTTTATGCATGCAAAGTCTCAGCCCGCTCGGTTTAAAATTGACAAAGCTTCATACAAACTTTCATCCCCTATTTTATCCCCTTGGGGGTGGAATTAATCAAAATCCTTTCTTAGCTGATGCCTACGTCATAACATCTACCTGCATGCCAAATTTCAGCCCGAACCGTCCAGTGGTTAGGGCTGTGCGTTGATAGATCACCATGTCAGTCAGTCACCTTTGAGTTATATATTTATATAGATAACATATTTTTATTTAGTTGTATGCAAGTACTTACTACACTGGCGGGCAATATAAAAACAGTATCTTTTCATGACTTCAAACAGGGCAGTATGTAAAAAGGTTTTAATCAATAAGTATAAAACTGTTTTCAATGATATTTTTGACTTCATGATGATAACTTGTGTGGTTTAAAAAGGATTTAGGAGATAAGTAGGTAAGTAAGTTCTTCGATTTTAAGGAACTTTGCAAATGCTTTGTTATTATATTGCTCGTGAATGTATTTATATTGTACTTAGGTACAAAATCTCGGAGCGGCTCATCTAAGATTGCCCAAAATATTTTGCGTCTGTTTTCACTGTGAAGTGTGGGTAGATGTGGGATAAATCTTTGGGATGGATTTGCGTGGGAAGCCGGGTTTGTTATTTAATAATAACAACTAAATATACGTAATATAAAACATATTCCAATAAATGATATTTCATATCATATTTTACTAAAAATGTGTCTGACCTACTTAAGTACTACCACTTATCCAAAGTAGATAACAACTATTTAAATAGTTAATTTATATTTTACATCATATTTTAGATACTTAAGATTAATCTAAGTAGGTAAGGTAAATACCTAATAACACCTATGTAAATTAATAAAGGGTTTTGTACTGAAAATGCATTATAGTAACTGGCCATAAAATAGATACCTAACATCCAATGATCCAATGTTATTAAAAGCTTATGAAAAGAAATAGGTGCATTGTGTGATGCATGCTGTCGCTATACAATACTTAATTAAATTCATTTTAACCGACTTTAAAAAAGGAGGAGGTAATCAATTTAGTTTTTTTTTTTCAATTGTTATGTTGGTTACCTTGTTCACCCAGGGTTTTTTGAAGTTAGTTAATTTTTTTTATTAAATTATTTTCCTTAACTATTAACAAATTTATAATTCATTTGAGGTAGTTACACACAGCATATTTTATCTTAAAATGACCTCTCTGATTTCATTGTTAGCAGTCATTCATACGATGAAGACGACACAATTTTTAAAATACATTTTCGTTAGATTATGCCCTTATTAACAGTAAAATGTATGGAAATTATCGGCGTCGTGTTAAACGTGAGAGTGACCGTTTACATCAACAAAAATTTTACATAAACATAGTATACAATGTGCATAAGCCAGCAAACACCGAGAGTTCCAAATAAGACGCGGAATTTACTTTGAAATCTTCATAATTAATAATATTTATGCGGCCCTCAACTGCCGGGTACATTGGACTGTGGCTCTGGACGAATCCTATTGAAGATTCAAATTCATCATACGATAGAGGGATTGCAGGGCGGTCGACAAACACTGAGAATCCATCCCCACCCATTGACAAGAACGCAGGCATCAATATGTTATAAACACCTGTATAGTTCAAAGCAGAATAGGTAGGGTTCAAGCATTCTCCGCAGCGAACGTATACACTTATCACTCTGTCGCCTGGTTTCCTTCTGAAATCATACTCCACTTTCAACCCAGACATTTGCAGAAACTGTCCGCGAGGGGATATCGTATCGTATTGCGCCACAGAGTGTTCCAACATGCTTTTTATATCAACGCCTTTGAGTGTTAACTTCACCATATGACTGCCAAATGGCATCACGTGCAAAAGATCCCCTTTAGTTATATTTGCTGGTAAATTTGTGTGGTCTATTGAAGTCCGGATCCCTCCTCCTTGGATGATAGCTATCGGTGCGTCCGTCCACCCATAGCCTTTGTACTCAGACGCGTATCTGTGTATCATCGCATCACTAATCATATTTCCAATGTTACATTCCCTTAAGCGACATGACGATCCATCCAGAACGATCGATGTGTTGCCTACGACCTGTCTAGTTATCTTCTCTACATCCCCTCGATAACGATTAACGATATCTAAAACCTCCGGGTCTCGGGGGATTGAGTAATTCAGGAGAATAGGGTTTCCATCACGTATAGTAATAATTTCTCCTTTTTTATCGAATACTAAGTTCAATTTTCCAAGGTATTTCGTGTACGCGTAAGCTTGAACTACTGGTACCGATCTGCCAGATGTTTGCTGAACAATCTTCGGATACATGTCGACTACCTCTTCGCTATCAGGGCTGACCCCATTCCATAAGAATGTATTGGTATGTCCCCCGATAACTACATCAATGTCTTCAACTTCCCTGGCTATTCGTTGGTCTGTATCGTAGCCGGAGTGTCCTAGAGCTATGAGTATATTCACGCCTTCGTTTTTAAGCCTAGCTGCTTCTGCTTTTATCGCGACTACTTCGTCAATGTACTCGACATCGTTTCTAAGAGATAAAATTTTTGTTTCCGGAGTTAGGTAGCCAATTACACCAATTTTGGTTTTACTTATGTTGAATACAACAGATTTAATCAGATTATGCTCCTCTTGCAATTCCGGTTCCTTCGTGAGTATGAGATTGGCGGCAAGAACGGGGCACGTTAAGTTTCGAACAAAAGGAGTGAGCCCTGATACACCATTGTCGAATTCATGGTTCCCCAGTGACTGAAACAAAGGACGAAATAAACTATAACGCTTGTGGAGGTAATATTAAAATCAAATCAATAATATGCGAAGAAATAGTATCAAGTAATGATATTTATTGAAAAGAAGTAAGAACTAACAAATATATACTCTATGTACAAATATAAAATTGAGAAATAAGTATAATTAAGTCATGCTAAACATATAGGTACTATGTTAAATATTAGAAGTGTCCTAATTAACAACGGTACACTCGTGGTGGATGTTTGTGACACTGATGTAAAACGTACTACGGCACGGTCGCTGATCACGAAGAAATTCGTACAATGACCTGTTATTACCTGTCTTTGTCACTCCCGCATAAATCTAATATGTCTCGCTCACACAGTTGCCGGTCACACGCAGTTCACGGCAACTGTGTGAGCGAGACGTATTAGATTTACGCGGGAGTGACAAAGACAGGTAATAACAGGTCATTGTACGAATTTCTTCGTGATCAGCGACCGTGCCATAGTTACATTATTGCTAGTCTATACATCCATTCATCAAGTGTATTGTTTAATCAAAGTAATATCAATACAAGTGTATTGGTTTCAGGGTTATGTTAGTAAAATAACAGGTAGACGCCAAACCCAAACATATACCTCACCTTGTTAGTATCTAATACAGAGAAAAAACCATTTGAAGACCACAAGTTTTATTATTGCTGATTGAAAATAGTTAAGCATGCAGTCTGTCCTTACCGAGAAAAGTTTGACCAAAACCGTTTTGTGAAATATTGTGCGCGTAAAGAATACTTACAAAATTATAGGTACCTGGATTTCATTGCTCGTTTACTTCATATTATGTTCTTTAAGTTAATTCGTTTTTGGAATACATTCAAACACAGTTTTTATACTGATCATTATTATTATTATTACAACTTATTATTTATAGTCCACTAAAGTCGATGTCAAAATCGTTTGCTACAAAAAGCAAATAATATTGTAACTGCAAAACAGAGGTATTGATTTTAAAATTCTACCATAATTTATTATTACAATATAAAGTGCATCTTCATCTAAGTAGGGCTAAGATTGAGGATTTTTGGGTAAAGGTTAATAAATATTTGCGATTATTTTTGTTTTTTTATTATCATAAAACAATAATGATGTAGTATGTAAGAAGGTATAAAATGTATTGGTGTCATGTGCGGCCATTGATAACGAGGTATTTTAGTTAAGGAATATAAGAAGAGGCACTAAAGTCAAGGACAATAGTGTCAAGCTAAGGGATGATGCGGAGCCAGGCGCACTATCGACGTTAGTCAGAACCACGCGGCTAGCTACTTCAGGGTACACAGGGCTTCTCAAGTTAATGTACTCTGCAAGACTTGTCACTTCATCGAACTCAAGTTCTTCTCGCGGAAGCCCAACGAGCATGGAGTACCCGAACTCTCCGTCAGCCAAAGCGGCTGGAACCAACAATTTGTAAGCCCTCCATTCATCGATAGTGTAAAATTCGGGGACGAAACAAGACCAGCAACGGACTACTACGTGGCTCACTCTAGATCCGGCTTCCTGGGACATATCGTAAACAACGCGTATGCCGGAGAACTGTAGAAATTGTCCTGTGGGATTTTGCAGGCTGTACTCAGCGACGGAATGTTCCAAAACTTGAGGAAGGACTGATCCGTTCATCGTTACAGCTACAATATTACTGGTCAGAGGTAAAGCTGCCAGCACATCGCCTCTTGTAACCGCCGCTGGTCTGTTTGATGGTGCAATGGAGGCAGCAATAGCGCCTCCATGTATAAGAGCCACAGGAGCGTCAGTCCAGCTCTCTCCTTCGAACCTGGTGGCGTAATAGTACATGATTGCATCAGTGATCAAATTCCCCAAGTTACATTCTTCAAAATTGCAAGAATCGCCGTCAAGTACGACTGCCGTGTTTCCAACAACTTCCTCGGATTTCGATACCATTTCCGCACGGTACTTCTCGGCTATTTTTAAAGACTCTACATCTTCGGGAACGGACGAATCGAGAAGAATTGGATCAGCATTGTAATCGATGATATCTCCGTTTGAGTTAAATTTGATTTTGATGCTGCCGAGGTATTTGTCATAAGCTGTAGACAGAACTATCGGTACACGTTTTCCGGATTCTTGTGTGACGACCATAGTCTTTTCGACGTCCGAAACGGTGTTGCCGTTCCAGTAGAAAGAGTTTTTGTTTCCAGCAATAACAAGATTGATACCGTCGACTTCTTTCGCGATTTCGATATCTTTGCTAAGACTAGCGTGGCCTAGGGCGATGATGAAGTTGACGTGCAAGGATTTGAGTGTCGCTACCTCTTCTTTGAGTGCTAAAACTTCATCGATGTACTCAACGTTGCCAAAACTGTCCAGTATTTTGGTTTCGGGAGTTAGGTAGCCAATCACACCGACTTTTACTCCTTGTATGACGAATACAATAGATTTGTTTATAGATAGATTTTCAGCAGATTTTATTATGACGTTGCTGGCTAAGATTTCAGTGGCGATGTTCTCTAGAAACGGCGAAAGCTTTCCATCATTATCGACTTCATTGTTTCCGAGGGACTGAAAGGAAATAAAATATATTATAACAAGAACTTAAGAAATATATTATTCATGTTAGGTGTGATTTATTAATATGGGGGTTCAAATGTGTTACTGTTAGGATACATGATTCAATGTTAAAAAAAACATTTTTAATTAAGGTACTTAAGTGTTTGTAAAAAAATAGGATAATTTTGTTAAATAGGTATGAGACGAAGTAAGAATTAAAATAATTATGTATATTTTTTATAATGATTACTAGCAATGTGAGTTTATCACATTACTAGTGTTTCCGTTAGCCCCTCCAGCTAAGATAATGTTAGGAGTGGGCTCACGTCAATAGTTTAGTGGCCAGGATGGGGATAGAACCCGTAACCTCGGCTACGAGGGCCGCCCCGCTAACCACTTGGCTATTGACGCTTAAAATTTGAATGAGTAAATAGATGTACCAGTACCAACCGTCACCAAAAGCGATTCTATTCAGCAAAACCCAGAACCAACATAAAAGTTGAAGACGCAGTAGTTAATAATATGATGATTGTAGGTAAATGTTACATTAAATGTTTGCCTGTTAGTGGTTAATTTGTTTTGGGATTTTTGTGTTATTTACAGACCGGATGTTAGATAGAGTGTGATATTATCAAAATGTGTACTTACTTACATATTTATTTGAGTTCTATATTTGAACCATGTCTGGCAAAACTCCAATATACAATGTCATATATTTTTCATCACTTGAAACCTTGCTCTAATGAATAGTACCTATTTTATGATTGTAAATATACCTGAAACACGTATTCACCTCATAGTTTAATGGTTTTGTCATGCATGAAGTGTTCATGTTTGTTCAGTTGATCGGATTGTACACAGTTCACAAAACAATGGTAAACGTAGCACAATATGGTAATAAAATACAATTGGCTTCACGTTTCCTGAAGATTGGAGATGATATGACATCTTAGGGCGAGTGTAGACAAAGCGACATACTAGCTTTGATTTAAATATCAGCCATAAGTGTGTGTCATACGGAATACAGGATGTTACAAAAGTGCAAAGTAATAATTAATATTTAGAGATATAGGTAGCTGGTGCTCAGTGAATGCTCAGTGTAGATATTATGGACCTTTAAATGTCTGTCGCAGCGTTTATATTGCGGCCTTAGCAAACATCCAAAAGTCTAGTTAATAGAGTAAATTTCATCTACAAGCAACAGCCAGATGACACTTTTTTTTGGAATTGGCAGGAAAAGTAATTTTTAAAGTTTTATAAGTACCATTTAATTTTATGCCCGAAACTCCTCCAAACCTCTGAGTATTATTTTGGACTTTTAATACATCCTGTACAATCTGCTGGTAGAGCTACTCTCGTCAGTGCGCAAGTACCTACTTGAATTTGATTATAATAAGTAGTACCTATACCTACTTGAAAAGGATGACATTAACATTGACGAATAATTGTAGTTCGTCTATTGACATTTAATTTTTGACATAACTAATTATATCTCATTATTATTATTTTGCTGTGCCCGACAGGGTCCATATTGATCTTTCACCTTGTTATACCATCTTTATAATACATATGGAATGCAATAAAGTATTGACTATTGACTACCTACGCCACGAGAACAGTTGACAGTTCTAACATCCATACGATTCCAACTGTTTCTGCGCGGGCTCTGTGCCTCTGGTGTAAACTTATCTTTATGTCATGTAAAATACGTTACATTTTTCAATGGCCGTATACTTTACGGTAAGACTGCTTGACATAAGTTTCACGAAAAGGCCTTATGACGTCACAATGCGGACGGTAGCTGATAAGCGGCAACAACACAACATGGAATAAGATACCGATAGTATAGTTTGTTCATTTCACGAAAACGCGTGCTGTGACTCTTATGGAACTGGCATAAGGGTCAATTTGCAATAACTCATGCGTTTTCCTGAAATTAACTGACTATTTCTGTTTATAGTTCTCCTAAGGTGTCTGTTTTAGTCCATAGGTACATTGATAAAACTATCTTCAAGTCTATTTCATGCGTGCGTAACAAAGAGAGCAGATTGAGCGACGACTACTTGGCTCAGTGATTCGAGCGTAGGCCTCCCGGTTCACTGCCCCGGGTGGTTGCGGGATCGATTCCCGTTAGGGTAAATTTCGGAAATGGCCTTTTCGTAATTTGCCCTGGTCTGGGTGTCACTGGGATCACCCCCAGTCCATTGTACAGTACCCATAGTACAAGCGTTGCTTAGTTTGGGACCGTACAGTTGGTGTGTTCGTCTGGCGATGTTTATTAATTAGATATTCACTTGATCCTCATCAATTTTCATTATTATTTGGAACTAGCTGTGTCCCCCGACTTCGTCCGCGTAGTATTTAACGTAACAAAAATTTCGGGATTATCGGGATAAAAAGTATCCTTTATGTTAATCCCGGTTATAAACAATCTGTGTTCCAAATTTCATCCAAATCCGTTCAGTAGTTTTTGCGTGAAGGAGTAACAAACATACATACATACATACATACATACATCCACACTCACAAACTTTCACATTTATAATATTATTAGTAGAATTAGTAGAATATTATTGTTTCATAAAAAAGGTCATTCAAATTTATTTAACCTCCTTCGTGTATAAAGCAAGGTATAATTAGGAATTCAGTCCCAATATTTCCATTGACCTTCACGGTAATTGACACTCGTATTTCTTGACTCTTGTACACTCGTACACTGCGCTGCTTTGTGAATCACAAAGCGATGATTTTTGTAACCATTGAATGTCCTTCCACAGTGACCTGATTATAAACATTTTTGCATGTTCGTACATCGAAGCATATAAATAATATTGTTGAAATGAAGGCGGACGCTCACATAACAATAATTGCGATACAAAAACGCGGACACAAGTAGGCTGAGAACGCACTATGATATTATCAGTTGCGATAAGTTACTATTTCGCGAAAAATACGCGAAGAAAATAATTCAATAAAATGTTTCCTATGCAATTTTTGAGTTACGATATGTGACCACAAGATACTAAGACGCTTCCCAAATGATTGTATTCCACTTGGCTGTCAGGGACTTCGTTTCATGAAAATTAAATATTGGAGTTGCGGAACATTGGAGTTGCGTTCAAATATACAGGGTATCTCGTCGTATTCTTTGCAGTTTGATAGAGGAGCTCAAACACAACCAATCTGACCCCCATGTTTAATAATTTAAAATAATTTTAGCCCTTTTTGACGTCCCACTCCTGGGCACGGGCCTCCCCTCAACACGAGGGGGATCCAGGCCATAATCCACTACGCTGGCCCAGTGCGGGTTGGCGGATTTCACATGTCTTTCGAAAATTTGTTAAATCTTCTAAGACATGCAGGTTTCATCACGATGTTTTCCTTCACCGTAAGCAAGTGATAATCATATATAAACTATGATTCGCTCTTAGATTTTAGAAAAATCCAGAGGTTCGAGGCGGGGTTTGAACCCGAGACCTGGTAGCCCGCAAGACGCGTGCTTAACCAATCGGCTATCACTGCTGTAAGTTGTGACCCCCATGTAAGTTCCGCGAAATTTATTATTTTGCGAGATAATTTTAAATTCGTGTTTTTTATATAAAGTTCACGATTTACTAAAAATAAATAAATAATTGAATGAGTTTTTAATTCAATAGCAACTTATTGTTGACACCATAAATATAACGGTTATTGTCATAAAATACGTGGCAGTAATTATTAAATTTATTATTCCTGTGGTGATAAATTGGATCCCAAATTTGAAAATATCTTGAAAAAATACTGCATTTCGTCCAACAAAGTGGTGGAATACCTATTGTTGCACTTAAGCTCCTTTATCAGACCCTGAGGTAAAATTAACCCCATATAAAAATCCGTCAAAGAAATAAACTTGTTGAACAAATCTACTGAAACAAGTCACTGTCGTGCACGGGTGTACAGTGCGCACTATTTCGGCTAGATAGAGTGTAGGCAAGTGTACACGTATAAAGAGTGAATTATCAAATTCTAATGCGACATTTAATCGCGTTCAATCGTAGTGCATTCCAAGCCTTTTTGTACAAATTATAAACATTGCACAAAGACGTAATAATATAATAAAATAAATGCGTGGACAATCACGTAGATACATTGAAGTCGTACCACAAGTCTGCTAATTAAATAGCGCGTACCTAATTGAAAACCACTGGTTGTTTTAACTTTGAACAGTTTTGGCGGTCTCCTAACCGCAAAACGATTAATCTAATTTGAGGAAAAACAATATGTTAGGATTTCCGAATTTTTGGTACGAAAATAATAATGACGACCAATGGTTTTCCAATGGAGTGAAAATTCATGAAATTAGTAGACTTTGGGGCCAGGCTTTTTTGTATCATTTAGGTACGGCACCCTGGGGATACTCACAACAGCATCAGGCTGTAAAGCGTTGATGAATTCGGCGGCGATCTTCCACTTGTACAACGTGAACCAGGCTGTTCCGGTGTACGTGTCACCTGCGTTGAGGTACAGGACTGGAGGTCCTTCGCCGGTTTTGGCGGCTTGTCTCGCCTCTTTCACGCTGAAAACATAAGATTTTTTCATTAATTCCTATCACAAAACAAGCTAACCATATATACCAAGTGTGATGGAAACGCTGCGGCAAACAGCGACAGAGGTAATAGTGGTCGTGATTACTGACACGATACCACATAAAACAACGCGAAAAAATAATCTTTTTCGTGCAACACCATCCTTGGACAGTTCAATAAAACTATTATTACAAAAATAACACATTAATTTAATATTCTTTATTTGTATAAACCCGCAATGTAATTCAAATAAATTCGGTAAGGGTCAACGAACGATGGGTATCCTTGCGCACACAGTCAGCTGTAGACCCTCCACGCCTTTTTGTCCCTATGCGCGGCATTGACCCAGAGTCCTTATACGCTTTACGTTGCGGGTTTTACCAAATCACAAACGCAACCAGTTTAAGGCTAATGCGTCCAGCTAGCCCGCGAAATTCAAAATTTTCGAATATTTTTATAGTTTATCCAAAATCTGAAAACATTTAAGACAACATTTTGTGATTTGCGACAAACACAATATGCAGTGCGTTTATTAATACATTTATTTTACAAGGTCAGGCTTTGAGCTTGAATTACTCACACATGAGCCACTCTAGGAAATCCCCCGTAGCACTTCCCAGCCTCCCTGTCCGCGGTGCTGCAGGCCCCGCTGCTCTGCGACGTCTGCTCGAACCTGGCATGCATGTCATTGTTGTGAAGGATGAGCAGCTCGAACGTGTCATCCGCAGTCTTCACGATGCTGCCGGAAGACAGCGCCGCCGCCGCCAGCACCGCCGCTACGACGAACTTCTGGAAACACGAAACGGGTTTGTTTTACGAAGGCGTCAGACATGGCCGACCACACACTCACACCACTGTTACTTCAAAAGCCGAGGATCTACAGAGACGCCCAATAAACGACGAGTTTTGACCCTCGACAAAACCGGATAATTTTTATTCAAAATAAACAAATGATAAATAGTCAACAGAAAAATTTAACTAACGGAAAACCTTAGGTATGAATTATTTTTTGTTGTAAGGTAAGTAAGGGGGCGTCCGTTAATTGCGTGAGGTCTTCTAGCGGGGGAGGAGAAACATAACTATTGAAGAATCTCGCGTGAGATTAGGGGAGGGGAGGTATTTGAAGAAAATCTTACGATATCTCACTAAAAGGGGATGGGTGTCTGAAAATTCCTAAAAATGCCTCACGTAATTAATGGACGCCCCCTAAGTATAACTAGCAGTAAAAATATGTGTATAAAATATTAAATAATATGTTTAAAACATACTGGCCGAGAAAATACTGCAATAAAGCAAGAGATAAATATTGCAATAACTATATCTAATTAAGTGATATTGTTTGTAAAACTGACTTGTCTATCATTGACATAAGATTTATCATGTGAGGTTAAGGCTGCCTACCCCAAGTTCATATTGTATGCAAAATATTTAATATATCTTTGTTATCTTATTATTAAGTTATTGTATTTTGATACTCGACACCAAAATCTGTCATCTACAGTACTTACTAAAGTTATTTTTTAAAAAAAATTGGTGCTAGGTACTCTGTTGTTTTTTCCGTAAAAGTGCTCTACTAGTGCATTCGAAATATGAACTGGTTTAGTTTTATCTGTGTGGGCTTCATAGTCTTCAAAATCAGCTGTATTTCACCAAGCCAGAGCACTAAAACGCCACGGTTTCTTAGCAAACGGATCGCGTGGGATTCTACTCTAAATTCTATATTTTTTGCCGCCGTATATCGTCTGAACGAACGTTAATTTCGTATTGTTCGTTCAGTAATCGATACGACGGCAAAAAATATGGAATTTAAAGTAGGATTCGACAATACGAATGTCACTATATATCGTTATCGTTGCTAAGAGTAGCACCCCAGTTTCGCAGCCAATCAATCAACGAAGTCCAATCTTAATTTTCAGGGTTCCGTACCCCAAAGGGAAGAAACGGTACCCTTATAGGATCACTTTGTTGTCCGTCTGCCTGTGTTTCTGTCTGTCTGTCTGTCTGTCTGTCAAGACCCTTTTTCTCAGAAACGGATAGAGCTATCAAGTTGCAATTAATATCAAATATCAAATGCTATGGTCCCTTGCAGGATTAAAAGTTAGGCTCCTAAGTCAACGCAATTTTTACAAATTCAAGTATCAAAACAAAGGAATCAACGCACACCCCAAACAACTGGTGTTAAATTCATAAAATTTTGACAGTAGTTACCTTTTATACCGTATAAGTATCCACTAAGGAAGGATTTTGAAAAAAATCAGTGTATAAAATAGGTGACTAGAGTGCAATGCAGCCTATCAATTCAACAAGGAAACGCAGCCAGCATTCTCGGCACCATCCTACGCGAACAGAGTTTATTTTAATGTTTTTTGTTTTATATTTTAAAGTGTTTCACTTATTGTTCTATATTATATAAATAAATCTTAATTAAACAGTAATCATTTAACTAAGGATTACAACAACGAACTGTGACTCCGATAAGATAACACAATTTGAGAGATCTTTATTCATATCATAGCGGAGACAACCTGTTATGAATATGGGTAGATACCTAATTAAATATTTAAAGTATGATTGACAGGTTTGGATAAGACGGAGACGTCTCAGATAGTCACTGAGTAGGTATTAATTACTATTTTTATTCTACCCTCTAATGTCGTTTATAATAAATATCGCCAGGCTGACTAACACAATAAATGTATGGTCCCAAACGAAGGTCTTGATCTTGTATCTATGGTAAGGTATTAGTACCATAGACAGTGGCGATCCCAGTGACGCACAGGGTAAATTACGAAAAAGCCATTTCCGAAATTAACCCCCACGGTCAAAGAAAACATTATCCTTGCAAAAATGACTTCTAAAGAAATATATCTCCATTGAAGACAATCTCGTTACAAAAAGCGAGTCAATTAATATGCAAATTGGTATGTAAAAGACAATCAACACTTGATGATGATAGGCTTACGATCAGAAACTGAATGCGCCCGAAATAAACAAATTACGATCGATGAAGCTGTATTTTACTCTCGCTTATACCGGCTCGAGCGCTCGCGTTAACTATAAGGCCCATCTTGTCTATCATAATCCTTTTATCACTTATACTCACTTATACTCTAGTACTTATACAATCCCGCGTAGAGATGGACAGTTAGATGTAGAGTCTACCATCTCCATCCATTCTCTCTACATGTTAGAGCCGCGCACACCTACTAAATCCTGTTTCACTTGTGGAAACAGCATAAACGTTATGCGTAGGTGGGTAATGTCGCGTCATATGAAATCGGGATATTCTATGAGAACTATTGGATATTCAATGTATATTTTAATAAATTAATAATCTTAGTTATAATTATTAGTATCGAGATCATTGATAACTAGCTATACTCATGGCTGGGCTCGCCAACTATCGATACAATCGCCAACAAACTGCTCTGCAAGATAAAGCGCACCGTCGATGCTTTTAAAAAACGTGGTGTGCACAGGCCCTAAAGTTTCGGGGATAAATACCTATCAGTAGAAGTGAACGTATGTTTAAATCCTACTTATATTATAAATGCGAAAGTTTGTGAGTGTGGATGTATGTTTGTTACTCTTGCACGCAAAAACTACTGAACGGATTTGGATGAAATTTGGAACACAGATAGTTTATAACCTGGATTAACACATATAATACTTTACTTAAGTCGTCGTGGGCAGCAACTAGCTTAATCATGAATACCAGTGATGGAAGGCTCCGTAATTCATGAAGCCGTTTTGGTGTAATGCTCAGTCAAACATACGAATAAACAAAATTCGCAATGGAGTATAATTTCGGTGAGAAATTATTACTTTGTACATATATACACTCCACCACCATAATTGGACGTTGTTTTGCGGAGTGGGACTAACCCACATATACTTCTACGAACTGAAATAATTTTAAACCGCTCGCACCAGAGTGGGATTTGGTCTGTATCGCGTTTGGTTTCATTCGGTAAAGCTATATCCAATTATCAAGTCTCTTACATCCTGTTTCAACAGTTTATTATAGTAATTTACTTGACTGCAAATTAATGTTTTATAAACTTGTCTCAAAATCCAATCAATGTCCGTCCGTTATAAGTATTTGATTTATGCCAATTTTGGTATATTTTTAAATTTTATTATAATTACTTTACAACAGGTATACCTACATGAAATAAATCAATATTAAATTTTTTCACACACAAAGTCTAGACAGTGTGACACCAGAGTAGGTACCTACAGAGTGTCCGACCTTGTCATCAATTAAATGAGATGCACTTACTAAATTGCTCCGTTTTCCTACATGCATAATAGTACATTGTTACACTAGGGGTGAATGTAATATTCAATATTTTGTCCCTCGATCTATTGGCGCCCTCGCTACGCTCAGGCGCCAAACCACGTCTCGGGCCAAAATAAGTCTTTCACCCGAGGTAAACACTGTGCTTTTCATTACGAATACAAGGTAAGTAAAAATAAAAACCGGAATTAGCAAATTTTTTTTTTTCGTTGGCCGGCCAACTTCATTATTTAGCCATTTCTTTTCATTTTCATCTTTAAATATTTTTCCCAAATCTATGTTATTTTAAAGAAATTGTTGAAACTAAATTATAATTAAGTCATTATAAATAATATATTTTACTTTCTGTTATTTCAATTTAACATCGCGCTGTAATTGAGTGACTGTAGAAAAAGTTGGAACATGGTTCCATAGACATGTGAAAATGGAACTAGTTTTTTTTATAATTTGACAGCTGTCAGTTGAAAGCGATTCTCCCTAGGGCGGAAAAGTATTACTTTCAACCCGCTCCTCAGGCAACTTCAGATCTACTTTCCGAGTATGAGTAATGAAAATGAATTTTACACGTTATGTAATGTAACCTTTTGAAAATACTGTAGTTATATACGAAACGTAGGAAGGTACTTACATATGCAACAGATTTTCCTCATTAAAATTACCTGCCGTGGCCCCTTTATCTTTAAATATAAACTGTATTTACTTGGTCACTGGACACATTTTCCAAAAACAATCTTGAGATGGGTAGGTATTTTGGGAACACGTGCCCAGTGCAATTTAGTGAATAAAGATTATTAGCTTCTGCCTTTGAAATAAAACTATTTTTACGGATTATATCGCGTTTATTTTTACTTTTTGTGTTCCCGACGTTTCGGTTGCTTTACAGCAACCGAAACAGCTTCCGAGGCAGCTTCTGCCTTTTAGATATGTTACGAGCTTAAACAATAATAATTAAAACAAGGAAAAATTCTTAACTTGGAAGTCTAATTACAATTACTTACTATCGTATACATTGATTAGTATCAGTATACGGCCAGTAACCTGATTTCATCTATACAAATTAATAAAATTGGAGTGTCTGTTTGTAATATAAAAATAACATCTTTTCACTAAATGCATATTAAAGTACATACGAAACCTATAGCAAAAACGCGATTTAATTTAATTTTGTCTGTCTGTCTGTATGTTTGTAATTTCCGAAACGGCTGGACTGATTTTGACGGGACTTTCACCGGTAGATAGCTGATGTTATAAGCAGTAACTTAGGCTACTTTTATTTTAGAAAAACAAAAAAAGACTAATGGGTCCTGTCGCGCGGGCTCTGAACGCGGGAGCGGGCTTTTGCGATGGGTAAATAAAGAGAAATGAGATTAAACTTAGCATAGATACCTATTTATTTATTAACTTCTTTATTTGTTAACAGAATTATTAACTTTTCGTAAACTCTGCGAACAGAACGAACATTTTTTGTTAAATTAATTTTTTGTTAAGTTAAATTCCACGCGGACGAGGTTGCGGGCTCAGCTAGTATATAATATAACCATTAAATACATAGGCAGGTATGTCCTACATTGTTATTAAATCAGGTTAAAAAAATCAGGTGCCTACTATTGCCTACATCAGGTTTTTAACCAGCTTATTATTTTATCTGTTTTATGGGGCTATGGTTCTATAGGTTCATTATAATTTCCTGGATTAGTCAACAGTCAAACGTTTGTACTAGGTACCTATAGTACGTATTCAGATCGGTATTTTTTATTGAAATAAAGGTTGTTACTCAATTTATTGAGTATTCATCGGAGTAATTATATTCTACTAGCTGTGCCCACGCACTTCGTCCGCGTAGTATTTAACGTAACAAAAATTTCGGGATTATCGGGATAAAAAGTATCCTATATGTTAATCCCGGTTATAAACTATCTGTGTTCCAAATTTCATCCAAATCCGTTCAGTAGTTTTTGCGTGAAGGAGTAACAAACATACATACATACATACATCCACACTCACAAACTTTCACATTTATAATATTAAGTAGGATTCGTGTAACAAAAAGAAGTAACAACCTTACTTTTAAGTTAATGCATTTAAAATGTTGAAATTTCAATGTTGGAATCATCACCAAAATCAAAAATGATCATACAAATTGTTTTTTTTTTCTAACATCATCATCATCAGCCTATGCTTGTCCACTGCTGGACATAGGCTTTTTTTCTATGTTGTATTGTTATTATAATTTAATTCTTGACACTGGCATAATATCAACCTATTTATGGTGGGTAGATAACCGAATTTTTGAAAAAGGTATTCTTCTTTTTCCTATCCATCTCCTTCCACTTAGTGCCTTGTCATTCTAAATATTCCAGAATGTTTTTCAATAGACGTCGCATAATCAACTTCCAAATAGAAAAAAAAGTCTGGACTCCAGAATTTAGATACAGCCCTATTTAATTGTAAGGGATTCCGTCACACAACGGCCTTACCTGAGTTTCTTGGAAACTTATTACCGCTTTCGAAACGAATAAAAAGGTGACTCGTCCACGTGTCCAATTCAATGAACCCAATATGAAAGAATTCAGCGGTCAGCAACTCAGCCCGCAATTAATATGAAAATACTTACGGCATTTATAACGGAAGATTATCGGAATATTTCTCATTTTCTTATGTTGACACCTTTGTAATGATTTGATGAATTTTGATACGTACTCACTTATATTAATTAAATCTTAATGATATCATCTCTGCCCCCGTCAGGGAATAGAGATGAGATGGTGTATTTTTAAAGAAATGAAATAAAATCAAATTCACATTAAGTACCCGGATTAAGAATGCTCACGCAACACAGGTAAGTACATAAAACGTTAGTTTGTTTTTACCTAAAGTCTGGAGAAACAGAAAGAAACATACAGAAACTTACATACAGTAAGAAAGTAGAAAAAAATACATACTACAGACGAACACAGGACCTCCTCCCTTTTTTGGAAGTCGGTTAAAAATAAAGAAACGTTTATTGAGTACTAGCTGAGCCCGCGACTTCGCCCGCGTGGTTTCTGAGCCCGCGCGACAGGACCCATTTTTTACTTTTTGTTTTTCTAAAATTAAAGAAGCCTAAGTTACTCCCGATAACATCAGCTATCGCCCAGTGAAAGTCCCGTCAAAATCGGTCCAGCCGTTTCAGAAATTACCCGGAATAAACATACAGACAGACAGACAGACAGACAGACAAAAAAATTAATAATCGCGTTTTTGCTATAGGTGTCGTATGCACTTTCATATGCATTTAGTGAAAAGGTGTTATTTTGACCTAGAAATTTATTCGATTTTGGAATCGGTTCAAGAATTTTTAAAAACGGTCCGCATGTTACGGAGCTATCGGTGAACATACATAAAAAATACATAGAGACGAATATAGAACTACCTCCTTTTTTGGAAGTCGGTTAAAAAACT
The DNA here is from genome assembly GCA_918843915.1 of Notodonta ziczac. Classification (NCBI taxonomy): domain Eukaryota; kingdom Metazoa; phylum Arthropoda; class Insecta; order Lepidoptera; family Notodontidae; genus Notodonta; species Notodonta ziczac. The sequence continues at coordinate 3,364,778 of OU974053.1, forward strand.
AGCTTCTACCTGCAGCTTAGCTAGCGTATATTTATTTTCTAGACGTCGACAACCTATACCTAAGAACTATCCAGGTGACCCCAACATCAAAATAGGTCAAGCCGTTTAGGAGGACAAGAATTACGAACAGACACACACCAGAATGTTAATGTGTATTAGGTATGCATAGGCATATATATAAAGACATTTATTCGCAAATTAGCGAAGCACTGTTGTCATGTAAAATAATACGTGCATTTTTAAATACTAACACAATTAGATTAGATTAGATTAGATAATTCTTTATTCATCCACCACTAGAAAACAAAACACTACAAATTATTACATATTTACACAGAAAGTGGAAAAGCGGCGGCCTTATCACTAAAAGTGATCTCTACCAGGCAACCTTAGGATGGAGAGGATCTAAAGAAAATAATATGGGGGTGTACTTACATAAACTTACACAATGGTAGATTATGTTAGCTGTTGGTATCCACACAATCTGATAAATGATATGTGTAGCATAGAGTAGTAGCCAGGCAATAAAATAAAGAGATGCAGCTTCCACGTTATATTATATGCTTACAGTTTTAATTATTAAAAAATAAACATATCATAATGACTTTAGATACAAGATCAATGGATTAATTAAATGATAGTAGAGTAATATCTTACAATACGTTCCGCATAGTATCTTCTTCTTCTTCTTCTTTGTTAGTGGCGTTTGTAGCTATTTGCCACAATTCTGCCAGTGTCCGTGATGCTAGTGTCATAAACTTAGGTGCATTTAAAGTTTAGATAAGAATATGGCCAGTGAAGTGGTTGAGGCAGAGGGTCCTTTGATCTAGTTAACCGATAACTAAAACAAAATACGAACCGCATAGTATCGAGGTCGAAGAGAGAGAGACCGAGAGACAACAACACTTGTCAGTGTTAGCTGACATTTGGTAATATGACAGGTTTGACGCCGACAGTGACATAAATAATGCATAGATAATATACTTTTCAAAAATAAGGCCGGTCTCAAATCTGAGGAGCGATCTTGAGGTGACATTTGCAAGATCGCTCTTAGGCTCGATGGCAATTAATTAGTACTGATCTAAATGTGATGCCATCTTTTTCATGTGTGTAAAGCATTAAATACGGTAATATGTTTAGACGTGTCCAATTTACTCTAGCCTTGATTTGCAATCAACAAAATTTGCACAATTCGTTGCATATTAGGTATTTCCTTAAAAAAAAACTACATTTAAACCGGTTTATCCGTTTGACGTTTAAGATGGCAACATGTTAAACTTATATGTTAAACTTATAACACCCCTCTTTTCTGTTGGGGGATATAAATACCTCAATATTGTGACACTTTTTATTTATGTAGGTAGGTAATCTGTGTATATGTCGCCGCCAAATAGCTTAATTCGCCGTTCAATTAACAGCCTAGGCATTTAACTAAACAGCGCCGTTCAACTAACGGCCTGAATGATATTCAGCCATTTGATCAAACAGCTAGGCAAATGACTTGGATCGATGACGTTTAACTACTTGCCTAGCCGTTTAATTACCTGCCTAGCCTGTTCATTTCAATTTGGTTCTACTTTCTGCCACCTAGCGCCGAAACTCACCAAACTGTCAATATCTCTATATTCCATATTCTCTTTGGTCAATATGGCGTCGGAAAAAAACAACTTTGATGGTATAATTTTATTAGGTAATTAGGTTTTTTACGATTTTTTTTAGATCCACCGAATCTATTTGCCGGGTGGGGTTTCTGTGGGGTCATAAAAAAAATAACCCTAACCTAAACCCATCCATGTCGTTCTGCTTGGGTAGTATTTTGAAAAAGTTTTGTAGTACTTAAATGTCAACCAGTTGCCTAAGCATTAGCCAGCCAGTTTATTAAATGTTGTAATAGATGATACGGCTGAATATCATTTAGGCCGTTAGTTGAACGGCGCCGTTTAGTTAAGTGCCTAGGCTGTTAATTGAACGGCGAATTAAGCTATTTGGCGGCGACATATATAAAGTTCCGGTGTGTGTGTGTTCGCAATTCTTCTCCACTAAACGGCGTCACCGATTTTGATGAGTCCATTTGTAATTATGGCTTCGTTTGGATGGTTGTCACCATCTTTGTATACAAATAAATAAAATTGGAGTGTCTGTTTGTAATATCAATATAACATATTTTCACTAAAAAGTAAAGAAAGTACCTCCGGTACTAATATCAAAAACGCGATTTAGATAAATTTTGTCTGTCTTTCTGTATGTTTGTTCCGGGTAATCTCCGAAACGGCTGGACCGATTTTGATGGGACTTTCATTGGCAAATAGCTGATGTTATAAGGAGTAACTAGTAATTTAGAATTTTTTTTTTTTTTTTTTTTTTTTTTTTATCTGGACTATATGTTGTTGGCCAGAGTGGCCATAACAACTTCACCCGGACAGAGGGCGAGCGCAAGTGCGCTCCAGCCATAGGGGCAGGGGGGCAGCTAGCTCAAGGGCGTCACTAGGGAAATTTAGAAAAACAATTAGAGTTCCGCGTAAAAAATAAAATCACATGAAATCCAAGAGTAGGTAAGTCTTATCTCCGAAACGGCTGGACCAATTTTGACGGGATTTTCACTTAATTAACCATTTAAATTCCACGCGGACGAAGTCGCAGGTATAGCTAGTCCTGAATATAAAATCTACGCTAGCTAATCTGCGGGCCAAAGTTAGTTTGTTATAAATATTCAGATGTGGATAAGAGTGATGATTGGCGGAATAATAAAGATAAAATTTATTACCCAATGGACTTTGATATCTCAACAGCTTATTATAAACCGATAAATTGACGTAACTAGGTACCTACTAATACCTACCTAGGTACATATATCATGGTACCTAGAATGATTCTGAACTGTAAACTTAATAAAACGAATTAATAAAATAATTAATATCGCGAGACGAACACACCAACTGTATGGTCCCAAACTGACACCTGTACTATGGGTACTGTACAATGGACTGGGGGCGAACCCAGTGACACCCAGACCAGGGCAAAATATGCAAAGGCCATTTCCATAATTTAACCTGACGGGAATCAAACCGACAACCATCGGGTGTAGTGAGCCGAGCGGCTTACGCTCGAACCACTGCGCCAAGGGATCGTCCCAAAATTATATGAAACTAGCTGTGCCCGCGACTTCGTAAGTAAGTAAGTAAATTAAATAAATCGTTAAATTGAAAAATAGGTTAAGAATGATAAATAATGATAATAATTTAGCCCTTTTGACGTCTCACTCCTGGGCACGAGCCTCTCCTCAGTACGAGGGGGATTCAAGCCGTAATCCACCACACTGGTCCAGTGAGCGTTGGCGGATTTCACATAAAATGTGTTAGATTTTCTATGACATGCAGGTTCCTTCACGATGTTTTGCTTCACCGTAAGCAAGTGATAATCATATGGAAATTATGATTCGCTCATAGACTTCGAAAAACCCAGAGGTGCGAGGCCGGGTTTGAACCCAGGACACGGTGCCCGCAACGCGTGCTTAACGAATCGGCTATCACTACTAAAAATAATAAATAAGAATGTTAAGAATGATAAATAATTATATACCAAATTATACAATTTAGCACTTACCAACCTTCACTGAGAGAAAAAAAACGACATCAAATGATTATTGTAGTTAATAGTATTATTTTTTGTGTTTAAACTAAACGTTTTGTTATTGTAGCAAATAATTACCTAATGCCTCGCTTGCATAAATTATTTGCTACAATAACAAAACGTTCAGGAATTAATACGTACCTAGTATCCTACCTACTAAAAGGGATAAGTACTAGGAACTACAAAAATAATTTGTAAAACTTTTTTTCAGTGTACTTAATAGGAATTAATTCGGAATAAGCTAAGAAGGAAAGGTCGCAAAGAAGTCTACAGGAGTAAGTGTGGGTTGGTTCCTTTTTGCAAAACGAGTCCAATTATAAGATAGCATATCGATATTATTATCGAGTGATTACAATATCGATTATTTGGCTGGACGGCCGACGAGTGATACGGAAGTGGGTGGATAATGAAAATCGTATGCATATGCTCAGTTATCTTTAGTTTGGCAATTCACAAACATATTTTCCCCTATTAGTGCAGTGGAAAATGTTCTTAAGATTTTGGATGTAGTTATGCAGAATGGATCCAATCCATTCAATTGCAATAATAAATATACCCACAACTACTAGCGCTAAGTTTGGTTTTGGTCTTCAAAAATATATATGTGCCCGGGTGAACACTTTCTGATTAATTAGGTTTTTTTTTTTGATCTGTATTAAATTTTGTTGGCCAGAGTGGCCATAGCAACTTCACCCGGACAGAGGGCGAGCGCAAGTGCGCTCCAGCCAGAGGGGCAGGGGGGCAGCTAGCTCAAGGGCGCCACAAGGGACACGACCTCGGCTTGGGCCGCTGCCAGGAGAGGTGGCGAGAGTAAATCTACCACCGGATCGGAACGCGACCTCGACTGAGAAGATTCGGCAAGAAACTCGATTATTTTTCGGCTTGTCGGGTGGATTAATTAGGTAGATTTTCAAGGCCCAACAGACTTCCAAATTTAGCACGAACGTTGTGCATGTAATGAAAATTCACACGTATAAAAGTAATCTTGATCTAACACCTTATTGTTATTTCAGAATTTATCTATTCATGGTACCCTTCCGATATTGTTTAATGAATTCATAATTTGCTGTCGGTACGATCGTGGTACATTGATTTTAAGATAGGCATCTGTGCGGAGGAAAATCGTTGGAGCACGTGCAAAGGTGATGGGTTAGGAATACGAATTATGTAAATGCTTATTGATTCTAGGAACAGACTGTATGAGGATTTTGTCTCAGCATACCTATAATAGAAGCTGAAACCAATGAAGTGTATTGATTGAGACAGACACTAAACACATACGAACTGATATATGTACGTACGACCGGGGTAGTAGGTACGATCCACTCACATAAGATCGGGGTGAAGGCGCCTGTCTAGCCGGCGAAATTCAAAATTTTCGAGTATTTTTATAGTTTATCCAAAATCTGAAAACATTTAAGACAACATTTTGTGATTTGCGACAAACACAGTATGCAGTGAGTTTATTAATACATTTATTTTACTCCAAATATTATCACGGTGGATATGATACTAGTTAATCACAAAATATACAAAAATTGCCAGATTATCTGGATAGCTGTCGTTCTTGAAATGTTTTAGAGTAAGTTGGATATATTAATAAATGCACTGCACACGGTCTTTGTCGCGAATCACAAAATGTGCCTTTTATTATTGTCGGATTTTGAAAAATTTCTAAAAATCCTCAAAAAATTTGAACTTCGCGGGCTAGATGGGCGCTTTAGCCTTAAGTATGATTAGCTAGAGAACCGGTAGCCCAACCCCCCTTCCCACTCTCCTTCAGGTGGTCAACATGCGAGCAATGCTTTTGGTATTACAACCATCTATGGCCACCAGCCACCAGCCTACGATAAGTGCGGCCGGTCGCACGCTTGTATTATGGTTATCGTACAATGGACTAGGGACAATCCCGATAACGGCCAGGCTAGAGTAAATTACGAAAAGCAATCATAACGCTACCTATAGTCTCTACATAATAGGTAGAGCAAACTCTACCAATTGAACTAAAGTTCAGGGTATAGAACGCCCTTTGTAAATGAAATACCTACCCAATATTTTAAATGGCACCTTGATAAATGATAAAGATGTATCTACCACAAAAAATAATTATCTAACGATGGTTTTTGTGACGTCATCATTTTAAGCAATACCAAGGCGCATTGCAATATATCGGTCATTACTTGAAATTAGACCTTATACAATGTTTATACAGTAGGTATACTGTGGTGGGAACAGATTTTATACTTATGACTTTTTACGAAAAACAATACAACCACCAAAAAAAACTTCCATGATTGTGTTGTTCTATGTAATGTACCATACTTCATAATTCTCTATACGTACCCTCTACCGAATATCGCTACAAGGACTCGTATGATGCGACGCGGGCGTAGATTTTAGATAAGTAACAATTAATTTGACGACCGCTTGGCGCAGTGGTTCTAGCGAAGGCCGCTCGGCTCACTACACCAGGTGGTTGCGGGTTCGATTCCCGTCAGGGTAAATTTCGGAAATGGCCTTTTCGTAATTTGCCCTGGTCTGGGTGTCACTGGGATCGCCCCCACTCCATTGTACGGTACCCATAGTACAAGCGTTGCTTAGTTTGGGACCATACAGTTGGTGTGTTCGTCTGGCGATATTTATTTATTATTTATTATTTAATTTAGGTATATTTAGAGCGCTGAATTTAAATACATTTACTCGTATTTTTGTATGAAAAAGGCCGCTCGGCTCACTGAACATGGTGGTTAGAGGTTCAATCTCCACCGAACCGAGAAAATTTCGAAAATGGCCTTTTCGTAATTTTGCCCTGGGCATACCCATATCACTGGGATCGCCCCCAGTCCATTGTACGGTACCCATAGTACACGCATTCCTTAGTTTGGGACCATACAGTTGGTGTGTCAGTATGGCGATATTTATTAATTAATTTATTAAAATCTTCTGAATTATTATTCAAAGTTGCTTAGTTGTTTATGATATTAGTAATACAGTCCTGAGAGGTTGTTTTGCCAATAACCCTGTAGGTATAAACCCTATTTATTCTATTTTTAGGTGCTTAGGTGCATAATTTGCGAGCGGCGCGGCGGATCAATTTATGACATCCGACCTCCTCTGCGGGGCTACGTAAAGCTGCCTCGGCCGATGTAATTGAATCAAGCTCGCAGTGGTGTGGGTGGCTTGTTAGTCTTTAGAACTTTGATGTAGGTAAGTTACTTATAAAATGTAGCACGAACCACTATTATCTAATGGGGTATCGTGCAAATTGAAAACATTATCGTGTGTAAGTTTGGATAGAAAAACAAATTAGTTAAACAAATATGAAAATGCAGGCGTCATGTAGGTTATAGTTTCCACCGTTTGGGTTCGAAAATAGGAATAATTAGCATCAAAATAATTCCTGAAAATACTGCGAGGCGGGAGCGGGGGGCACTGTAATTGTAATTTGTCGGGAGCGGAGACGACGGATTGTGATGGGTCCATCGACTTGTGGTTGATTGAAAAAATAATAACGGACTGTGGTTGGTCGATCGTAAATCTTATGGATCTTATAAAAAAAAAACGTTTATTATCAGGCGTCGACGGCCCATAGCGTGTTAGTTTTACGGAAACTTAAATACTATGTAGATCACTAAGGCACACATGAGTACAAAAACAAAACAAAAATAACTCTAAATTGAAAATTTAAAAACCCCCGATGCGACGACATTTTCATCAAATGTATACTTTACCTAGTTCTTCCAAATAATTAAGTTAGCGAGATTTGCGTAGCTACCGTAGCACAGTATTCATTGCTCATCTCGCAAATTCATCTGGTACAACTAGTTTCGATGCCAGATTATGAAAGCGCACATTTACCTACATCATTATTTTTGGCTTCCTCATAATCTAAGATGCCATTCCATTCGATTCCAATGCAATGTACAATATCTAACATAAAATCTGTGTAAAAGTATGAGACATTATCTTGTTATGACATTATAATCATTGACATTAGAATAGACAACGAATCTAAATATTGATGCCGAAGGTTTAATTCCTAGTAAAAGATTATCAATTATGATTCAATTTGATGTAATAACTCTGGTTGAGGTGGACGAACGCAACCCAGGGGAAGAATTTTAAATAACGCAAAAATTATTTGAAATTATATTTGTGTTTCTGTATTTTTCTCAATGGCGGAGCAGCGCCCTCTAGAATTATTATTGCGTAATATTCCATGACCATTATCAAAACAAACAAAATATGCATGCGCGTATCCATCATTTGACACGTGACTTATGGAACGTCTTTAGTTCATACACAAATCTCATATAAAAATTGATAAATATTCCATTTTTTCCAGAATCCGGGAAACTTTTCACATTTATAATATTGTAAAAAGGGAATTCAGACTATTACGATCATTTAAAAATATAATAAAGCGAAATCGAATAATCTCAAATTTCGAGCGGATTCGAGCCGTGGAAGTTGGTTTTGGCCTTAAATGTGGCTTTATTAACCTATAAAAGAGCTGATGATCTTCAAACGGCTGAACCGATTTTCATGAAACATAGCTAAGAACACTCTCGATCAGAATACCTTTCTAACAAAAGAAACAAAATTGAAATCGGTTCATCAGCTTGGGCGCTACGTTGCCACAGACAGACACACAGATACACAGATACACAGATACACAGATACACAGATACACAGATACACAGATACACAGATACACAGATACACAGATACACAGATACACAGATACACAGATACACAGACACACAGATACACAGATACACATGTTAAACTTATAACACCCCTCTTTTTTTCGTCGGGGATTAACAAAGCCAAACAAAAACACAGCATTCACTTTTCAATTCCCAAGATTTATCAAGTCCCATGTCTGACATGCAGCTTGATAAACCTATCCATTGTAGGCCCTTCCGTCCTTTCTGAAAATACCTTCAGAATGCTGTTGCTACTTCCCCTCACCCTGCACATAACTGATGCTTATTAAGCGTATTATGCTTATTATGCGTATTATGCGTATTAAGCGTATGTGTATCGGAAACCTTTTTCCCGGATTGCAGACTCTACTTTAGAGTGGTTGGTGCAGTTAAGAAGAATCTGGGTTAATAGACTCACGACAGGCGGCACTTAAACCTTGGGGTCAAATAGAAATATCCAATTGACTTGGAACATTTTATCCCCATATACTGTGAGCTGACATTGGATATTGAAATAAAATGAATATAAAAAGTCTCGTAAATAATTATTTTAATAAAATAATTATAGTTTATGACTCAAACCGTGACCTTGTTTCTTGCAACGCACGACTTGCAAGTCTCGATATACTTGCCAACTCTCTTCAAAATTGGAACTAGCATCCTCAGTATAAAATTGTCGTTTTTTTACGGTTTTGCTAAGACAGTAGCGCCGTAGTCACTTGGACGGATAAGTTGGGATACTGAAGGTACTTTTACTCAGTGTTGCAGAAAATTTACTAGGTTATACAACCTAGGACGATATAACCAAGGTTAAACCTACAGCTGTTGAATTCTATTTTATTTCTAAAATAAACCAATATCGTTTCGCGAGTTTTTCAATAAATCAAATTACTTTTAGTAAGATACTAATTAATTAATAATTAATTGCCTCATCGCAGCCAATGAGCAAATAAATAATGAGTACTACGTTTTAGATGAGTAGCTATATCAGCTATTAACTATTTAATTAATCGGCTATTCGGAAAACAATTTCCATCGTATAGTATCTTGATTGAACCGTTCACTTGTAAAGTATTAGTTTGAGAAGATTCATTGTTATTGGAGCTAATTCTGCTGGCTTACACACTTTTTATTTATTTTTATTATAATACTAGCTGTGCCCACGAACTACGTCCGCGTAGTATTTATTTAAAAAAAAATTCGGGATTATCGGGATAAAAAGTATCCTATATGTTAATCCCGGTTATAAATATATCTGTGTTCCAAATTTCATCCAAATCCGTTCAGTAGTTTTTGCGTGAAGGAGTAACAAACATACATACATACATACATCCACACTCACAAACTTTCACATTTATAATATTAGTAGGATAACAAAATCGGCACACACATGTACGAGGCGCCTGATGTGCACGGTAACTGCTTAAGTTACCGTGAAAGTCTGAGATGCACTTGGCCAGTTTTTTTAATAAATAATATGTACACTAGTCCGTAATAGCAAAAGATATTAAAATTCATGAAACATAGTATAACTATAGAATTTACAATACAGTTTTAAAACTAGCAAGCTGTCGTTTTATTATAATTAATAGAACTGGATTTTTTTGTTCCGTAATAAAATTAATTAATTTGTTATATTACAATTAGTAGTTGTTATTTATTTTAACTAAAAATTTTTCCGTATTTTCGTGTGGAAATGCTGTCTCAAATTGCCTTAATTACTTAATAATCTTCAGCCTACCTATACCTCAGAGGTTGCTCAGAGGGAATAAGTGGCACCTAGCTTAAGGGCATCTCTGAGTATTCCGAAGGTTACAGGCTGTTGGAGAGGAAAACTTGAAGAAAAATAATTACCTTAGTTAATGTGAAAGTTCCAGATTTATCTCAATGAAGGGCAAAGGAAATTATTTTCCTCGTTCTATTAACATATTTATGTTATTCTGGTTTTTTCTGACACCGGCCAGACGGCTCTGGTCGGGTTTTATTATGTTGTATTTAACTCTTTAGGTTTATCTAAGTGGAGGTTACAGGTTACCAGATATCCGGGGGTTTTATTTTATCACCGCCTGATACTCTCTTACGAATGTCGATGTCCATAATATAAACATGTCCATAATATACAGCATGGATTAGAGATATGTAGCAAGCTACATAACTGCGAGAACTGTCAAGTCTCTGGTATACCATAGAGATTGAATCGTTAGAGCGGTTTCGCACTACGTCCGATCCGAACCCGATCCGAAACCGTGAAGTTATGGTCCGTAGTAGCCGTATAACTATTTCGATGGCATATCACATTCATTCTTACATCAACGTAAAAATTGTAATCCTAAGTAGATAGGTAGAGTAGTGGGTATAGAGTGATCTTATGATAAAAGGCAATTACAGTTACTATCTTTTTCAATTAAAAACATTGATGAAAGTTAGTAAACATTAAATCTATAAGGCCATATATATTTATCGTACTAACACGGGAAACACAGTTGGTTTTCTTTATTAGAGGAATCAGATCAAAGTACTGAAAATATAACCATATTGGGTTACATTTACAAAAACATGAAAAAAATAAGAAATCCCGATATTTTGGTAATAATTTGTGATGACAACTGATGCCAATACCTTTTTTATACATAAATAACAAAGTCGGAAAACAAGCGTACGATTTCATGTTAAGCAGTTACCGTAGCCTATACTTCATCATCATCATCAGCCTATACGAGTACATGTCCACTGCTGGACATAGGCCTCCCCTAATGAGCGCCATAGCGCCCTGTCTTCAGCTTGCCGCATCCAGCATCTGCCTGCAGTCTTTTGCAGATCGTCATCGCACCTGGTCGGAGGGCGTCCTACACTACGCTTGCCGAGTCGAGGTCTCCACTCATGAACACGTTTACCCCAGCGGTTTTCGGTTCTTCGCGAGATATGGCCTATACTTAGATGTTTGAAATACCTAAGCCAAGGGAAGTGGGAAAGAGAGGGGGTGGCTTGGGCTATAAGGCTCTACCGCTTTCAGGGCCTTCGGCAATGGGACGTCATCTATCATTCTACGCACGTATGTACCTGACATACGCTTTCTCTTTCGACCGCCGATCTTGTTTGACGTAGGTGAATATTCTATATCTATGGTCCAAATTGATTTACTAAACAAAAAAGTCGTGCCGTTTGTTTGCCTCAAATTAAGTCGTTAGTCACGCCACCTCCTAGTTTAACACTAAACAATAGTGTGCGTGACGTCATTGACTGTAAATTAAGTTTAAATTGTCGTCGAGTGACTCTGATGAAGTGTTTAAGAACGACGAAGATCTTATAAAATATAAATAGGTTGAATTGTGTTAAATTGGTGTGAAGAATTTATTTAAAAACAATTTAACATAAAAATAAATTAGTGATTATTCGCTTTTGTTCCACAATAACTAATCTTCCCAAAATCTTAAAAAAAGTGCATGGCAGAAAATTTTTAGCTATGTCCAATTTAGTTCATACTATGGTCAACGAGAAGCGATACCAAACGGTAATGATGTTCGAGTTCAATTCACCAATATTCGGGTGGCTTTTTTATAAATGCATCGTACATTCTACGTCGGAAACAGTAATATTAATTAAAAATAAATGAAGGAGAAACGTTATTAAGAACGAATTTAATAAAATACCTAATCAACCCATTTTGTATCGCTTCTCGTTGGCTGTGGTCCTAATAGCGGATATCGGATGTGAAAGGAAAAACTGGAATGAAATTACCTCTATACTTGCGCTGCTTTACATTGTCTTAGTCTTAGCTATCTTAAAATGTGACCTTATTTACCGCCTAATACTCGAATACAACTCAAAGCGGGCAACTTTTTTTAACATGTCACACAAAAACTAACAGATGAAGACGCCTAAAACATATGGACTGAAGTTTTTTTTTATCAATTACTAGCCATGTGAGTTTATCACATTAATAATGTAATTAGCCCCTTTAGCTAAACGAGTGCTTGTGTTAGGAGTCAAGCGTTTAACAGACAGGATGGGTATAGAACCCGAAACCTCTCAGCTACGAGTGCTATATTTTAAAAGCTAAGACTAAAAATCAACGTAAAACTAAGTTTCCAGTGTTAAGGCGTGGTTAAACGGCGCGTGCTAACATTACATGCTTCCTAGACACTCGGTTAATTTTGAAATGGCTATGACTCTCGATTATAATGTTTATTTTATTTTTATAGGAACTTCGGTAGTGCTTGCAGTAACTGTGTGTTTCGCTGGCGCTGCAGCTGGAAACCAGCGTCAGGCATATGCTGAGCTGTGGGCCATTTATGAAAGTCTATAAATCGCAGGATGGATCTCTCTTTGCATCTAATTGTATAGTTTTGTCTAGCTCTGTCATGGTACCAATATTTGTTTTCTTTCTTTCGTACGCGGTCCGCGCTACGGACAGAATGCGGCGCGACGCGCCCGATCGGTAATACGCCACGTGGTACGGCGTCTGCGTTGATACAACGCACACCTAAAGGTTGACCGCCCATTTGGCTGTGCCATGAAGTGGGCCCGCCCGCGCCAGTATCGCTTCATGTCCTTAGCTTCACACGGCTTAGCACAAGTTGACGGGAAGTCGGGAAGTCGCTTCTTACCACAGTCAGTACGATCATCCGAGCTGGTTGGTTAATTTTAATGAGCCTAGGAGAATGAAGAGATCCTATTGGTGGAAGCGAGCAGGCCAGCTAGCCCAGCTCACTCGGTTCAAGAAGACGATAAACCGACAAGTGACAGGATACTTTAAGGTTACCGCGCGACGTTTAACTCCACCTTTAGGTGCCGAGGAGTCGCGGGAGTAGAGGTGTAGGCGGGAACGGATCTAGGTCACCCGGCTGGTCCGGGAAGATGCATCGATCTCAAGGCACCGTCGTGCGGCGGTCTTGCGTGCAACACCTATATCGGAAAATGATTGGCGACCGGATGCATGTTCAGTTTTCTCGTCGTAAGACCTTCCTCTATTGGGATACATGAGGGCAGTTTTAAATCATACATAATCTATGGAAGTATGGGTTCTTGTCCAAGTATAGGCAATGACGAAAAATCTACAATGATTGATTTTCGGATGGTGGATTTCGAAAAATAGACTTAACTTAAATCGGTGTAGGGACCTATATGTCGATAGTAGCTTCTGAGCTAATGCTGAAACATACTAGAAAATGTTACAAGTGCAATTGGGGGAAGGGGTATTTGACGTTTATGTCAAGTATGACAGCTGCGTTGTGTGTTAAAAAAAACACACGAATTGAGAACCTCTTCCTTCTTGAAGTCGGTTGATAAAAGACGATGTTGTCACATATTGCGACTTTGTGACATCCTTGAGCTTTTTGTTTACACCTTGGAACATGTGTTATTTACGTAGGTATGTATATGTTGTGTTTATGGTAACTATTAATTGCTATTCATTAACCCATGAATTTAAATAACTACCTTTTGCCTCCCAAGTTACAAATATATTGGTCAACAATTTCATGCGTAACAGTGAAAAGTAGAAATAGTTAGTGAAAAGTTAAGTCGTCAATAGCCTAGTGGTTAGAGGAGCCGTGCTCGTAGCTGAGAGGTTCCGGGTTCGATCCCCATCCTGGCCATTCAACTAATGACGTGAGCCCACTCCTAACAGAAGCAATTAGCTTAGCTGGAGGGGCTAACGGGAATACTAGTAATGTGATAAACCTCAAATTGCTAGTAATAATAAAAATGCAACATAACTATCTGCATGATAGAGTTCTAAAATTACTCATAGAATACAAATATCAGCTCACCATTAAGGTTTTTCACGAATTGTAATAAAACTGAAATTAATCTATCTAATCTTCGATAAGCCGGTCTATATACAGGTTGAAACAGAAATGAAATACGTTTTTTTCAAAACTTAAAATTGTAATTCAAACTATCGGCTTTGGCGGAAACTTGAAAAACAAAAGGTGTTACAGGGATACTGCTGTTGACTGATTTCGTAAGTCTACAAAACCCTCAGTACTTCAACTGTCCCACAAAGCCAATAGTTTGAGATTGACAAAGTAAAGTTGCAAAAAAAATAGTATACCCTTTCTATTTCACCGAGAGAGTAGTGCCATAGCCATTGCACAACAGACACTAAATACACCATATTACATAATAAACTCGTCTGAATGCTTGCATTGCAGTCTTATTGCCCACGTCGAATGACTGAGACATGTGGCGAAAGGATCACCATAACGGGCACAAGGCAGTTCTGATTCTGTTTTAGATAGAACAAATTGTATTGCCATCCCTATCAAGGTCTTAGCGTATGAGCTAGATGAACATTTACACATATTTGTCTTTAATTTGTTTAAACACTTTATGGGCGATGAAGTACTCCCAAGCACCCGGAGACTAAAGAAAAGAGTACCACAATATTTACTCTAATTTAAAGAACTATAAGGGCTTGTCATTGGACAAGTACCTTGCTATTGACAGTCATTAAATTTACAAAAATATTGCCGACCGTGCCACATGACAGATTGCAATGTAAAATTAATAAATTAAGCATCATCATTCTACGATCAACGAAAAACAATTGAAATAACCGCAATAAACCGTAATATTTATAAATAAATAAAATTTAGCCGTATATATATAGCCGTAATATTTATAAATGAAATTTAGCCGTTTTGAGCGTCCCACTTCTGGGCACGGGCCTCCTCTTTATACGTGCGGGATTGAGGCCTTAATAAGGGCCTATGCACACCACGTTTTTATAGCGGGCCATCGATGCGCGTTTGTAGCGATACAGACGCGAAACGCACGTGAGTATGTCGCAGCCTGAAGACTTTTGACTTTAGACTGTAGACTTTTGTAGGATAAAAGCGTGCCGTCGACGCGCGTTTTAGAAGCGTTTAAAAAGGTAGTATGCACAGACCCTAAAGCGTTTAAATAAGTTACTGAAAGATCAATACAGATTTGTAACAAATAAATATTTTTTACAGCCAAGTGTCTGTCGTTATACAAAGGTAGTGATTGATCGATGGTCCATAAAAATACTATTATTTTGTTATCTTAAACGACGTGTTCAAGGTCAATGAATACATGTTTTTTAAAATAAATATTTTAATTATGTACCTATGTTGTTTTGAAGTAAAGACTTGATACCGGCCACAAAAAATATATCTGATAGGTTTCCTTGTAACGTTTAGCTGACCTTTGGTTAAATCACTCGATACCAACCAGCTTTACCAACCAACAGAAATAAATTATAAACTTAATATTTTTTTCTGTGGTAAGTTGGTACATCATCTTTAGTATTTTTACAAAAGGCACCATGCAAAATATAGAGTATTATTAAAATAAGGCTTATGTAACTAAAGTGTTTAAAAAAAATTAACTGACTTCAAAAAACCCGGGTACACTAAAAAACGATCGAACGAATATAAAACCTCTTCGTCGTAGTCGGTTAAAAAGAGGCCACCTGGGTTAAGTCTGGAATTCTAAGGGCTTAAAGAGAGGCTAAAAGGGATTGACAACCATGAATCTATATATATATATATAGATTCATGGTTGTCAATCCCTTTTATATATATATATATACATATATAACTCAAAGGTGACTGACTGACATAGCGATCTATCAACGCGCAGACCAAACCACTGGACGGATCGGGCTGAAATGTGGCATGCAGGTAGATGTTATGACGTAGGCATCCGCTAAGAAAGGATTTTTATTAATTCTACCCCCAAGGGGATAAAATAGGGGATGAAAGTTTGTATGAAAATTTGTCAATTGAATTCCACGCGGACGAAGTCGCGGGCTAAGCTAGTAATAAATAAATAGCTATAGGAAAAATATTATGGTAATACCCACTCACTTTGAAATTAAAAAATATATATGTCGTTGACCTAAGGGCTCAAATTACCTTAAAGAATTTGCTTTTACAACGGTTGCTCTTCGATATTCAGGACATTGATACGTCAGTGCACCTGTACATTATGAGACGTTCTCTAAACAACTTTATCTTAATGATAGACGGTTCAAATTCGTTTGCGTCGATGGATCGGTGACTTATGGCACATGTCCGTTGCAATTCTTGTTAAAATTAAGGTTGACACTAAAGTTTCTTACAACCAAACGCAGAGATATTAAGATGAAATGCATTTTTAACCGTTGTTCAAATATGTGGAGTTTCGTTTTGTTTATCATTTCATTCAGTAACGATTCATTGGCAAAAACAATCGCATTATACATACTTATTAATTAATGTCATTATACCGTACAAATTATAATCGCGATTGCTAAATTAGATATGACTTTAATTTACGGAATATTACGAGTGAATTTATTTCATATAAGATAACACCTATTGTTAAGATAAAAAAAAAATGTTAATCATATATTTATGCTTGCCCAACCTAATAATGTTAAGTTCGTTTGTTCTACAGTACAAACGCACGTGTCATTTACGATATAACAACTTTCACAAAAATACGCATGGAGTATTTGGGATTACCAGCAATCTATTAATGTCAATGGTACAGCTACTGCTCTACCAGTGAGAGTGCTGCATCAGAGCAAGACTCCAACTGCCAGGAATTTCCCCTGGGTAGTAGAGGTGATAGAAAACCTATGACCATTATTTGACCACGAACTCTACATACGCTCTACCGTGCGCCAATACAATCGAAGATGATAGACCCACTCCAATCATAAACACTCGTTACACTATCATAACTATAATTACTGCAATGAGTTTTCATAGGAAAATGCATTAAAGCACGTGCGACACCGATGCTCGTGGAAAACTATAATTGTCACATGATCATTATTAATTATGAAGGAAATGTAAAGTTTAACTCGCAAAAAATATAAAGATAATCACTTAGCACTCACCATAATAGCCAACACGCGGCGGGAGCACGTTTTTTCCTAAAATAATGTAATACGCGCAACAGGCGTGCGTCTCGCTCGATTATTGGCGCGCAACTGGCAGGAATCGTGCGATCCCAAGGTGGGTATATGCGCGGGCGCAGTTTCATTGATAATAATTGTTAAGATAACGCGCGTCTAATCGACGTTTGCGGCTTGTCAACTTATTTTGGGTATTACACACTGATTACGTCACTGAGCGTGGGGTGAATTTGTTTTTGTTTTTTCAAAGTTTATGCCTACGTTATCTACTCTTTACCCGCTTTACCACATCATACTATATATTATACTAATATTATTAAGAGGAAAACTTTGTTTGTTTGATTGTAATGAATAGGCTCCGAAACTACTGAACCGATTTGAAAAATTATTTCACTGTTGGGAAGCTACATTATCCCCGGGTGACATAGGCTATAATATAGTTTCAAAAAAATTAGGGATCCTTACTAAAACTCGAATAATGTGACCGCAATGTACCCGTGCAAAGCTGGGGCGGGCCGCTAGTTTGTTAATAAAGGTCTTACTACCCCCTTATTAATAAAGGTAGTTTGGCGGTTGTATAGTCACATCATGCTGTGTCTTCTTCTTCGAATGTCAAATTACTAATGACAGAAAGAGATAATGATGTGTGTAACAATTCGCCCGCTATACTACATTTATTAATAAGGGAGTACAGGTTTAAGAGGTAGTTAACTTAAAAAAAATAGTACATTGTTACATGAGTGGTGAAAGTTACTTATTTTGTCCCGAGACGGGGTTTGGCGCCCGAGCGTAGCGAGGGCACTAATAGTTCGAGGGACAAAATAAGTCTTTCACCCGAGGTAAACACTGTGCTTTTCATTACGAATACAAGGAAAATAAAAATAAAAACAGGAATTGGCTAAAGAAAGAATATAAGGAAGTATAAATAAATAAAAAAAATCGGGTTGCCGCCTATTTTGTTTTTTTTTTCGTTGGCCGGCCAACTTCTTTATTTAGCCATTATTTTTCATTTTCATCTTTAAATATTTTGCCCAAATCTATGTTATTTTAAAGAAATTGTTGAAACTAAATTATAATTAAGTCATTTAAAAAAAAATCTTGAATTAATACTTAACTTTATGTTATTTCAATTTTACACCGTGCTGTAATTGAGTGACTGTAGAAAAAGTTTGAACATGGTTCCATAGAAATGTGAAAATGGAACTTGTTTTTTTTTATAATTTGACAGCTGTCAGTTGAAAGCGAAACTCCCGGGCCGGAAAAGTATTACTTTCAACCCGCTTCTCAGGCAACTTCAGACCTACTTTCAGAGTATGAGTAATGAAAAAGTATTATGTTTAAAAATTTAAAAGAACAGTTGAAAAGAAACACCCCGTATATACTAGATATACATAAATCAATAGCTACATGCCCACATAGTTGAGATATTTGTGTAGGTAATAGTTGCTTGCTATGTACTCGTATATCGAATAATTAATTGGAAAAACCATTCTATACTGTTTACTTGATGTTTGACCCGTAAAATTGGTGTAAACTGTGTTTTTCCTTAATTAGGATTTAGTAAACAATCATAGCACCTTTTTAATGAGAACCATCCATCAAAATTATTAAAAATTCAAAAAAATTCAAAATTCAAAGCGTTTATTTTGTTTAGGCCTACGGGGGCACTTACAAATTGTCAGTTTTACATATATTTTTTTCTTATATCTACAACCGGATCGGAACGCGACCTCGACTGAGAAGAAAAGATGTTCCAATAATAATTTAACATAAGGATTCAAACTTTTTAACCTAATACCATTTGGGAAACTAGGAATTCTATATATCCTACTAATATTATAAATGTGAAAGTTTGTGAGTGTGGATGTACGAGTATGTTTGTTACTCCTTCACGCAAAAACTACTGAACGGATTTGGATGAAATTTGGAACACAGATAGTATACACATATATAAACATGAAACATTATAAAGGCATGCCAAGACTGTTAACTAAATCCCCATTTTAATGAAAGATACACTATAGTTAATTCAATGTATGAATTATGTCTTAATTGCGAATTGGGATAAACCAATTTTGATAACATAGCAAATTGGGGAATTTTATTACCTAAACTAGCTGTTACAATTAAACTAGTTGAAGGTTATTACATGAAACATGAAAATCGTGTTCATGTATCAATTTTATAACAATATAAAAAGTCTAAATAAATAAATCTTCTAACTTTATGGACCTTTTTTACTAAGAAGGCCTACAGAACTCTTCGTTATTAGTTCTACCGTGGATTAATTTGGATTTTTTACCCTAAAAAAGTTGACTCTACTAGGCAATATCTATTCAGAATGCTAGGTATGCTAGGACTATCTCTACATAATTCCTGTCGTTTCTATGTCTCTATCGTGGTGTGCACAATGCTGTCTTCACCTTAATGAACTCTACATTTCAACATAATTTTTGTCTACAGATTGCTAATTGCTTGCCCATTAGTGTTTAGTACGTCAACGAAAAAAATGAACAGCTATAAGTTCATTGTATGGGGTAGCGTCATGATTTGAACTTAAACATTTTATTGCTTCTTCAAAGGACTGTAGGAAAAAACTATGGGTAAGTACCGTGCTAACACACATTTCGGAAACCGCCTTAACCTGATTAAAGGCCACTGAGATTGCTCCCAGACCATTGCACGGTGGGTACACTAGGTATAAGCGTTGTAATTTTAATATAACAAAGTCGGCGTAAGCGTACGACTCGCCTGATGTTAAGCAGTTTATTTGCTTAGTTTATTTTTTAAATACCATACTAAATTTAGTTGCGATTTTTAGTTTTGTTTTAGTTACGTGTTATTCCGGTTCTGGGCACTTACTTTTCATGTTTCTTTCCTCCGAATGGATACAGGGGATATTAAGCAGTTAGCGTAGCTTGCAATACCAAATGTATTCAAACTCAACTCAAACTCAAAATTGTTTTTATTATTGTAAGCCAACAAAGCATTTATGAATAGTCAGAATCTACCACCGGTTCGGAATGCTGCTTCCACTGAGAAGATCCGGCAAGAAACTCAATGGTTACTCTTTTCAATGAATTACAGATGGTGTACATTCTCAGGAACAGCATAAAATAATAATATGAGCAGGCAACTCCATTATCACTAAATAACTAATAGTAAATAATAATCAAATCTCCCTCAGATTTAGGTATGTAAAATGAGAAAGCTAGTTTAGTGTGGTGGTCATACCTACTCATACTTACATCAAATTAAATGTTTACGAACCAAAATAACAATTAATAAAACAGGTGCATAATAATATAATTGCTTTGGTGTGATGCCTTCCATGCTAAGTAAATGAATAGTATTTAACGACAATGTTGTTAAGTTGTTCGCGTGAAGCCGATCTGATGGGGAGTAGGACCGAGAGAGGGGAAGGGAGGGGGTCAGGCTTCCGGCTCTATCACTCATCGTACGGAAAATAGCTTTAAGGCTAAAGCGCCCATCTAGCCCGGGAAGTTCAATTTTTTTTAGGTTTTTTAGAAATTTTTCAAATTCTGACAATAATAAAAGGCACATTTTGTAATTCGCGACAAAGACCGTGTGCAGTGCATTTATTAATATAACCAACTTACTCTAAAACATTTCAAGAACGACAGCTATCCAGATAATCTGGCAAGGTTTGTATATTTAGTGATTTACTAGTATCATATCCACCGTGATAATATTTAGAGTAAAATAAATGTATTAATAAACGCACTGCATACTGTGTTTGTCGTAAATCACAAAATGTTGTCATAAATGTTTTCAAATTTTGGATAAACTATAAAAATACTCGAAAATTTTGAATTTCGCGGGCTAGACAGGTGCCTTCACCTTGTGAGAGGAGTACCCCCCTCTCCCCCGTAGATCAAGCCCGCGTATCGGCTGTAGTCAATTAGCTAGAGATTGGCTCTAACACCGTTTAGTTTGGGACCATACAGATAGTTTTTTATTCTGGCGATATTTATTATCTATACAAATAAATAAAATTGGAGTGTCTGTTTGTAATATCAAAATAACACCTTTTCATGACTGAATGCATAATATATGAAAGTACATACGACACCTATAGCAAAAACGCTATTTTTTTTTTGTCTGTCTGTCTGTCTGTCTGTGTGTGTGTTTGTAACGGGTAATCTCCGAAACGGCTGGACCGATTTTGACGGGACTTTCACTGGAAGATAGCTGATGTTTAAGGAGTAGCTGAGGCTTAAATTCCTCGCGGACGAAGTCGCGGTCTCAGCTAGTTAATAATATTATTGGGAAGTGCCTATTTCTATTTGCCGGGCGGTACAAACGAAATATTACATTGTCCGTCTATTTTTTTATTGCGCTTGTCTCGGCAGAAATATGAATAGTGTGATTATAAAACTGAAATTATGCCAATTCGTGTTTTTAAAAATATCTTGGTCATTTAATTACGTCAGCAAGTAAGTAGGTACCTTGTACTGTGACAAAATTTTTGAGGTTATATAGAATAGAATAACTATTTATTGTACCTACATCAGAGTTCTAATTTGACATGTAGTCAAGGTATTTGTCAACAGTGTATTCATTATTCACATACCTACTTATATCGTATATACTATATATGTATATATTAATAACAAACAATAAGTAAGTACCTATGTTATAAACCAATATAATATACATTCTAAGAAATTAAAAGCAGGCCATATAGTATAATAATACATAAAAAAGTGAACACTATGAAGCCAAGTAGTGAGTCTTCAGTAGTGTTTCTAATGTTGGTAAGGTATACATGAATCAATAAACACTTTTTACGTACCTATGAATAGGGGACGGCTTCTCCATAGATATACATAGACCCCCATAACGTGATCTCTATGCAGACAAGGGCATGATAGAATGACAGATAGTGACAGAGAATGACAGAGATGCATACCTCTGAAAATGCTCTGAAACGACAAACCAAAGAGGCATCGTCATAATAATATGACCA
This sequence comes from Notodonta ziczac, assembly GCA_918843915.1. Lineage (NCBI taxonomy): Eukaryota > Metazoa > Arthropoda > Insecta > Lepidoptera > Notodontidae > Notodonta > Notodonta ziczac. The sequence goes on from OU974053.1 coordinate 3,386,979, forward strand.
GGGCTTGCTTCAGGATAGCACTGCAAGTGTGAGAAACGTTTAAACAGCGCCTATATCTATCGATAAGTTTTTTACCGTTAATGTCAGCGCGAAAAAGTGTCACGCAGGTGTCGAGTCATAAGCGACAAATGTTCACCGTCTATAAGTACCTACCTAAGTTAATTATGATAAAGTGACGGTGCTTCGTCACGCAGGTGTGGGAGAGTCATAAGCGACAAATGTTTATCTAAGTTAATTACGATTTTCTATTACTCCTCGATTCCATCAGCTATGTAACAGTCATTATCTTATGTCGAAGTGATTTATGTCACTTCGTCACGATTCACGAACTCATGTGTAGTCCCATTGTCAAGACGGCTATTCCTGGCGCGTCAGTCTTCACACCGGCCGGGTGAACGATCGGGAAGATTGCAAAAAAACCCAGACTGTCTGCCGGTTAGGTTTAGATATAGAACAATAGGTATGTAAATATGCAGTCGTTATAATAATAATTAAGCCCTTTTGACGTTCCACTCCTGGGCACGGGCCTCACCTCATTACAAGGGGGATTACGGCAGTAATCTACCACGCTGACCTAGTGCGGGTTGGCGGATTTCACATGTCTTTCGAAAATTGGTAAGATTTTCTAAGACGTGCAGGTTTCTTCACGATGTTTTCCTTCACCGTAAGCGAGTGATACTCCTATATTATATCAATTAATATCGCATATAGATTTCGAAAAACCCAAAGGTGCGAGCCGGGGTTCGAACACAGGACCTGGTGCAAGACGCGTGCTTAACCAATCGGCTACATGTAGTAATTAGGTAAGTTTATAATATGGTCCTATTTTGATGTTCCTTAACTTTTTTTGACGTTATCGCCTTAGTAAATGATAAAGATGTACTATGAGGCAAGAGATAGCCGACGACAGACGTATGCAGAAGCCTTGAAAAATGTCAATTAGTAAGTGCCCCCGTATGCCTAGACAAAATAAGCGATTTGACTTTGACTTTATTCAGCAGTATCAGAATAATAATTTTATTATTATTAATCAGCAGTAAGTTATGTAGAGTTGAGAGTATTCAAAATGTTTTAGGTAATTAGTGGGAAACAGGTACCTACCATACATCAGTGGTCAGTTGTTTTGGACGAACAATTTATTTCTAGAACAACGACAATTAACAATTTAGGTATACGCATTGTGTTTTGTGCTTCTGAGGAAATTCTGTATTACGGTAGATGCGTAGATACCTACGTAGCGGTCACTAGTAGGTTGCATGGGCCAATTATAGGTAGGTACAAAAATACAATCACCCATGGATAGGTATGATGGAAGCTTAACTGTTTAAGGTCTCTACCCACTATCCCGTAGCATACCATGACCGTGCTAGGAACGTAACGGCCAAAAAAATATTATTTCTATTGTAATGCATAAACACTTGCCCACTAGATCGTTCCGTCACCGACCGACACCGTCGCGTGCCATGCACGGACCGTCAACTATTTGTCGGAGGGAATATTTTACACTATACACGTGCATGGCTCGCGACGTGGCATGGGTTGCAAACGGGTTCAGAACGCTGTCGACCCGCTTCAGTGGGCGAAGTACAGCGTACCGGATTGCTTTCCGTGCCCGACACGTTCTTAGCATGGTCATGGTATGCTACGGGATAGTGGGCAGAGACCTTTACACGGCGGTAGCCTATATACAGGGCTGGCTCGTCATGGCAGTCCCATCCTCTCACAGAAGATGGGCGTGCACTAGCGATGTGGGAGAGAGTCGGAAGTCCAACCCCACCTCCTTTTCGCTCCTATTCCCTATCCTATTTGTCATATTCCCCTCCAGATGAACAACGTGAGAACAATGCCTATTGCAAACATCTATCATCATCATCATCATCGTCATCATCATCATCATCATCATTGCTTAGAAACAGGCGGCTCGTACGCTTGTTGCCGACTTTATTCAATGAAAAAAGGAGGTATTCAATTATTAACTACCTCCCTACAGAATAATTGAATTATAACACATATAAAAAAAATATTACTTAATACAGTTTTGCAGACCGATCTGTATCAATATAAGCGATCGAGAAAACTGACAAATGTACGCCCCTGATATAATTGAATAGCTAGAATTCGTAAATGATAATATGATTGGTACAATTCTGATAGGCGCTGTTTGCAAAATTCGTATAATTTTAATACTTATACAAAATATTAAGCTGTTTATCAAGAATATTAGATGCTTATTTTACACACGTGGTACTCATTTTAGCAAGATTTTACAAAGTATTAATAAATAACACTGAGGTAACCTACCTGTTCATTTAACAAAATCGATTGAAATTGGTGGCCACAAATTAGGTAAGTATGTTTTTGAGAAAAATATATATTATTATAATACCCGGTTCCAATTCCATACGTATTTATATAATTACATTAAGACGGATAATAATTTAATACATTATATTAATAATAATAATATATACACCACAATATAGCCACATTATATTATATATACACTAATAATATTGCCACATTATATTAATTTAATCTTAATTACATTTCTGTAAAATCCCTGTTAAATCATACCTATTGTTTTAACCTAGAATGTCTGAATCCGTATTACTTACTTACCTACCTAGATATTGCGCTGGAAAATGTCGTTGTCTACGTTTTATGATAACAAATAATAGAGACTGCTACATTTTTTTGATTGAATGTTTCTTCAGTGGATAGGTTAAGTTTCAACATTTTGTATTTTAGGTATTAATGATTTTGCAGACTATGATTTCGCTGCCTCTACAGTTTTAACTTGAAGAGATCTAATGGCAAGAAATTCGAAACCCAGAATCAAAACAAGAAAAAACAATAATAATAATTCCCCTCACATTAACTGGGGAGGACTGTATCCAGGAGTGCAACATCAAAAATCAAAAGACCTAATTATAAATATTAAATCTTTTTTTTTCTATAAAGGTATAGGCAGGCACGGGTCAAAAACACTAGGAAAGGTTACAGGCGGGGAAAGGTAGTCCTTTCCCCGGTAGGGCTCAGTATAGTGTACGAATTCACACAGCGTTCTTATTTACCAACAGTTGGACCAGCGTGTTATCTTACCTTAAGGTTATCGCCATTGTTTACATACGTAAAGGTTCAATGGCCGGCCCACATATGAATCTATAAACAAACAGATTTTACTGATGACACTGTTTGTTTCACTTAATTTGCAAGTTTCAGCTTTATTGTAAACTAGCGGCCCGCCCCGGCTTCGCACGGGTACATTGCGGTTACATTATTCGAGTTTCAGTAAGGATCCCTAATTTTTTGAAAATATATTATAGCCTATGTCACCCGGGGATAGTGTAGCTTCCCAACAGTGAAAGAATTTTTCAAATCGGTTCAGTAGTTTCGGAGCCTATTCATTACAATCAAACAAACAAAGTTTTCCTCTTTATAATATTAAAGTATGATATAGTAGCATAGGCCTTCGATACAAGCATTTTACGATGGTTCTATTCAAGCTAAGAATTACGTAATACACTTGAAGAAAGTATTACCAAAAATAAAGACATCGAAGTATTATTGTATTTTTTTTCATAAAAAAATCGGTCTACAAGCTTTCGTTTTGCCTGATGAGGCAGTAACCCTAGATCCTTTAGATGCTTGAAATACTAAAGGCATAGCTGGCACGTTACCGACTTAAAGGGGAGGAGGATAGAGGGAGGGCAATGGGATGAGCTTCCGGCTCTTTCATTTATCGGTCGAAACGCAGCTATAATATCTACTTTTGCGGCGAACTTTTGTGGTTAAGGTGAAGGCTCCTGTCTAGCCCACGAATTTCAAATTTTCGAGTATTTTTATAGTTTATCCAAAATCTGAAAACATTTAAGACAACATTTTGTGGTTTGCGACAAACACAGTATGCAGTGCGTTTATTAATACATTTATTTTACTCTAGAACATTTCAAGAACGATAGGTTACCCGAAAAACTGGTTATTTTTGTATATTTAGTGATTTACTAGTAGGTATCATATCCCGGTGGATCACGGTTGATTATATTTAGAGTAAAATAAATGTATTAATAAACCCACTGCATACTGTGTTTGTCGCAAATCACAAAATGCTGTCTTAAATGTTTTCAGATTTTGGATAAATTATAAATATACTCGAAAATTTTGAATTTCGCGGGCTAACCTCGGCCGAGCCAGCGCGTATATGAGTGGTAGTCAATTGATATAACTCTGAATATACCGTTTTCTTATATTTACGCGAATACTACACATTGTAATAAAACTATTTTACGGATTTTATCGCGTTTATTAACTTTATGTTCCCGACGTTTCGGTTGCTTTACAGCAGCCTATAGGAACATAAAGTTAATAAACGCGATAAAAGCCGTAAAATAGTTTTATTTCAATCTGAATATACCCTTAAGATAAGTACGGTGAAGAGGTTTAACTAGACTTTCCACTATATGCCTTTGTAGGAAGCTGGATTTCTTTGGACGTATTGCTCGTAAAGAAGGTCACAATCTTGAACAGCTGATGGTGACAGGCAAGGTAGATGGCAAACGACCCAGAGGACGCAATCCCACGAGATGGTCGGACCAAATACGATCTTTTCTGAACATCAACTTCCACAATGCCCTTCATGAAGCAAAGGACCGCAGCAGGTGGAGGGAAATCGTGCAGGAGACACTAATGCAGCGGGGGAGTCACGACCCTCAGTAATGAGGAAAACGGCACGCGGAGAGAGCGAGTGAAGAGGTTATTGAGGACTCCTTGGTGGAAATGCGGGAGTAAAATTACCACAGTATTTTACTGCATGATAAGATGTTGCGAGACACAGACGTAGATACCTGCAATATCTTGTTGTACATAAGAATTAAATTACAAAAAATACATGTTGAACACAAAGAGAATGCAATAGCGCTATTGTCATAAATATTTTTGTTTGCACGAGACTTATTTCTGAACAGCATAATCACCAGCATTTCTAGCGCAAACAAAGATGATAAATAACGAAACGAACGCGGAAATTTTAGAGACATAAAATTTCTCTACACGACTTCTCTAACTTTAACTTTCTTTTCAATACACATGAGTCAAATACTTGTGCACCAGCGGGGATAAGTGGAATTCAATCTTACATATCTTATCTTAATATCGTATCTCATTGAATCATACACTTAACTTGTATTATCCTGAAAAAAAAAAAAAACTATTCGTTGAAATCGACCGGGCTCGACCAGCGTAGTACCACCCTCTCACAGAAGATCTTCGTAAAGTCTAACGATTATAGCTCCGATTCATTCCCCTTTATTATTGCAAACATCTATAGTCTACAATAACTGCTTTTCATCAGGCCGGTCGTGAGCTTGTTTGCAGACTTTGACTTTGTTATTTAAAAAAAAACCTTATTGTATTGTTTTGTTTATCAGTAACAGACGGTGTTGACATTTTTCTATGTTTAGAATCACGAGTAGGTGCGCAATCTTTACTATTCAATGTTATTTATCAACGCATTAAGCCAACGATACGTCTCGTGGCTTTCGTACGTACAGATAGTGTGTGACGAAAGCAAACCGCCTTGTTAATATGATACTGTATCTTATTAACTTACGTTAAAGTATATTTTAACGATTTGTGGACAGAGAAACGAGCGGTCTCCTGCCCCTGGTGGAACTTGCCGCTTATTCCTATAGTGGCCATGTCTAAACACACCTACCGTCCCTGTCCCCACCATCTCCTGTGGACACCCTAGTAGAAAGAGACACAGTCTCACTCGCAGTGCCGGATTAACCATATAGCAAGAGTAGCAATTGCTACGGGCCACGAGCGAAAGGGGGCCCCGCATATGTTAGTTTCTTATAAGAATTATTCTACTCGTATATTGCCAGAAAATATCATCTCAGGCTTTTTGTACTTGTCCAGAGCCTAACAGCGCCTATAGTAATTTACTAAATGCCCACAAAACTGTAACCTATAATGGTTTGTTTTTTTACCACTTTATACTTAAGAACCCATAGTAGATCAAGGGCTCTTTGAAATAATTTGCTACGGGCCCCGCGCTTGCTTAATCCGGTACTGCTCACTCGGCTCGTTTTTTGTGCAACAGTGATTCCTCCTGTTAAGTATAAAGCTTCATGCGACTAACCAACTCTACAAGGTGGTGTCGCAATGGTGTCGTATCTTTTCGATTTTTAACTTCTACGAAATGCGACAGGTATCAGTTTCAACCTGTCTGTCTGTCTATAGCACTATAGCTCTTAACAAGATCCAACTTTTCAGTTCGAAAGCTGGTATTCCTGAGTTGGTATTTTTTAGGGTTATTTATTTTATTAGTTTTGCTTGGATACATTTAAAACTAAATAGGTATTTATTCAATTGAATGAGTATTACATACCTGTTTGATAAATGATTAATGCTCGTTGTTATAGAACAAAGAGGATTCGTAGCACTTCAAACTGGGATTTAACACAACAAATGTTTAATATTCAGACTTACAGCACATTCAAAATTTACAATCAACCTTTAATGATATTTATTTTTAATTCAAGCATTGAATAAAAAATATTTTTTGAACACAAATTATTTTGCCTAGAATGGTTTAATAATAAGCGTTCGTTCGAGAATAATAAATTGTAATAACAATAATAGTATTAAAAATAAGTACATAAGTCTCATCTCAGAGTATTTTTCCGAGGTATACTCACACAAAAATGATGTGTTGACTATTTTTTTAAAATTTCCTTTCGACACAGTTTGTTCGTTGCATAACGAAATAATAATATAATATTATATTTATAAATTAAATTAATATGGATCTCTAAAATTCCGATAGTTTGAAACAGGACTGCAATCAAATAATGTCAGCATAACGATACTTCCGTTATAAAACAAACGTGTTATCTTATTTCGTAAACAAAGCAAAATGGAACATATGTAATTAATAATTTAACAACTAGATTATCACATGACGACGCCTATTCCGCCGTACAAAAACTACACAAAAACAAAACAAAATGTAATAATAATTGAATTCAGTTTCATTTTTGTTCACAGAATAATAATAAGCGTTAATTAAAGTATTCGAAACTCCATTATTTACCTTTAAATATCAATAAAAATATATTGAAATAAAACTATTTTACGGATTATATCGCGTTTATTTTTTCTTTTTATGTTGCTGTAAAGCAGCCGAAACGTCGGGAACATAAAAAGTAAAAATAAACGCGATATAATCCGTAAAATAGTTTTATTTCAATGTGTAGTATTCGCGTAAATATAAGAAATCAATAAATAAAAATATAGTTAATCTATTCAACGATTTGAACCACCTATGACAGGAACCATCGAATACTTGAAGGGGTACTCATATTTGAGAAAAAAATACAGATAACGATGCCTCAAACAGCTAGGTGAGTAGTATGTGAACCAATGTTCAGCTGCTCTCAGAGTTGAGCTTGAATTATGAAGTCTCAATAGGTTAGGTAACATACAATGTAATTAATAGTCAAATATCAGCAAAACATGGCAATGCTATTATTTTGATCATAGCAGCTTATTACTGCAATACATATTTAGTTTTCAAGCTGTCAGTATATCACTGTCTTAGGTTGCAGCGGACTGTATCAATAAATTGATCTCAAAGCAAGCGAAAATATAAAAGTCTTTGTTCTCAGGTGATAGCAATCTTGAGTATGCTTATGACTTGTAATTTTGAACTAGTATAATATAAGAATGACATTTCCAAGTTCGCTCTCAGATTTAAGATCGATTTATTAATACCGGCCTCAATTCATTGCATAGACTTTATAGTCTTTATAGGATGGCTTACTTGCCTTAACAACTTAAATTTTTATAGAGTTCCTCACGATATGTAGCTCTACCATATGTATTACGGTCGCTAGTCGATAGCGTTTACGTAAAATATTTTTAAAGCGAAAAAGAGTTAACAAATTGCTATACGAATAATTATCGTACGAGAAGACTAGCGACTCTACTGAACGTGTAAACTTATGGTAGAGCTACTTATTGATACAAGTCCCACTAAAAGCTGAGTACATCAACACACTGACGGACTGTCAGAGCAATAATCGGTTGTTTTAAAAGGTCTGAAATATTAATTTAGGTACATATATGACAGACTATACGAAACTATTATATTTTTTGAGCTACGGGTCTTTGAACATGTGCCACATCGTGTTGGCCTAGAAAAAAGTGTAACCTGAATTTATGAGAAGCAGCTAGCAATAAACAAAAAAGTACGCTAATTCGTTATTTTTTAATTGACAGAAAAAAATTAAAACTTTGGATATTAAAAAAAAAAAAAATATATTCCCGATAATCATCCAAAGTACAATTTCGGACTTTTTAAACAACCTGTATACCGGTTACAAACATTTGGCGCTATAACAGTCCGTTAATGTGTTGTTAAACTCGACGCTAACCAAGTTCAGCTTTCAGCCAAACTGCCCTCTAGTTTCCCAGCATTGGTGACAGTGCTGTACAGATGGAAGAACAAATAGAGGAGGAGGCCAACACATAGTATAAAGAATATTATACAGAAGCAGACGACGCATTCTGAGAGGTAGATTTTTATCCTATCGGTCCGACTGATTCGGTTCCCCGGGATGTCCACGCTAGAGTATGTCCACATTTGGGCAGCGGTTTCTGGAATTGACAAATTAGGAAATGCGTGACGAAGTGGAAACTTACGGAGCTCCTTCCCCAAGTTATTAATAGGGGATTGAACATCATACACATCTACAAAAAAGAAAATCTTTCTTCTCTGTTACACAGTATCAAGAACAAAATGTAAATGTAAACCCGTACTAATAAATCGATCTCAAGTCTGAAAGCGGTCTTGTTTACGCTATTGACATGAAATTTTTTCCTGGTATGAACATCAGCATGACATTTCCAAGATCGCTCTCAAAGATGAGATCGATTTATTAGTATAGGCCTAAAAACACCATCCTACTAATATAATAAATGCGAAAGTTTGTGAGTGTGGATGTATGGTTGTTACTCTTTCACGCAAAAACTGAACGGATTTGGATGAAATTTGGAACACAGATAGTTATAACCTGGATTAACACATAGAATACTTTACTTAAGTCTACGCGGACGAAGTCGTGGGAAGCAACTAGTGATAAATATAAGAATGTGTCAAAATGCGTCTATGCTTGGGGTTATAATGCGCCGGAAGCAATTTTGGAAGGGAAAGTTCTAACCTGATTTCTACGACTCTCATTTTCACACCTTTCTTTTTGTCGGGTAAGAAAACTTCAAGAAATAAACATGCCAATTTTGAAGATTGCACACGTTTGGAAATTGCGTGTTGAGTAAGTCAGCTTGTGGTGGCTCTCTTAGTTGCAAGCCACATTGGATCTGGCGCGGGCGTGGACATCACCTTCAAGGCACGGATATCATCATCACCATACGGTGTGTTCAAATTGCGACTCTCTTTCCATGCATTTCGTACGAATTTTGAATGGAATAAAAACACGCCCGTCTCAAGTCACTGCTCGCACCAGATCCAATGTTTTGCACCTTATACTTAAAGGATATTTAGCTGACGCTGACGCAACATGATTATATAATCCAATCGTGTATTACTATTCATAGTTAGTATATTGTAAGACAAACATTTCCTACTAACAAAATATTATTAAAATCAGACCAGCTGTTGAGGCGTGAACGAAGGTCAGGCAACGTTCTGCCAGGTTAGTAAGTAAACACTAATTGTTACGTTTTTAGTGTGATCATTTATATCACTGGCATAAGGAATTAAAACAGATGGTAGTAGGAATAGTCCTCTAGACGACCCAAAATCGTCACCTTATTTTAGATCTCTAATACAAGAAATTGAATTCCACCTGTCGCGTTTATTACGCGCGTATAATACGCTGTCGCCTTTTGGGCAAAGTAAAAACAAACCTTATTTTCTTCTGCATTTAGCACATTCTTTCAAACACTATGTGGGCCTTGACGTGACGCGAAATTTAATTAGACTACGCACTGAACTGTAAACTTAAATCAGTAACAATCAGATATTGGCTCTTATTCTGTGGTTTAATTAATACCTAATAACTATTTATTATTTTCAATTAAGTATTAAATGGAAACTTCAACTTCAAACAATATCATGACATCAATAATAATTAACTTTGTATGATTTTAACAAAATGCGTTCCGTTAAATATCAAATGCCACTCATCACGAAACCACCATAATTATGTAAAGTCAGCAGTATTCAACTTTGGCACTTATTGTCCCTTGGTTTTTAGGTTCTTAATTATTTAACCCGTACGGTGTGAAAATGAGAATGAATTTAAAAATGTAAAAATAAATGAACTCTATAATTTTTTAATGCAGAATAATATGATTTAAATTTGAAATTAAAACATTTTTTTTAAATTGTTGGTAAGACATAAACATCATTATTATATCGATTAAAAAATCTTACTTTCATAATAACAAACACTTGTACTGCTCTATTTCCTTGACACAAACGTCGCCGCACAATTCGTTAACGTCGCCGTCATCTCTTTAAACCGCTGCTCATTAAGCGTCACAGTTTTAATTCACAAATTTTCCTAAAGTCACGAGTTTCCCTCCGATGTTATTCGGTAGAGACGATGCGTACGCGGCTGCCGCCCGTCTTAGTTTGTAAACGTGTGCCCGCGACCCAGCCATTGTCATTACATACAACCACAATATCATAAAACCGCACGCCAATTTCGACCTTATCTAAAGGTCACACCGCGTTATATAGCGTAAACGGGTTATGTGAGACACTAGTTCATTTCCTCTTGGACACAATCAAGAAAACTAGTTGTTTTTATAGTCGAATTTCAAGCCATTTTAGTTCTTAAATGGTGGTTTTGTCGTGACGTCGTTACGTGACTCGATAAGGAATTTATTGTAAGTATTTTATTGTTTTGCGGATAAGTGCTAGTTTGCTTTGAGATTAGATTCATTAATACAACCCAGACAGAACTTACCTACCTATTGTTGTCGATAGAGTCGTTCATGTTTATAGAGAAGCAACAAAAAAAATGTTAGGTAGGTAATTAACTATACGGGGTTATTCGTATGCTGTCAATAAATATCTGTATGCACAGGGTAATTCAAAGGTCCGAAATAATAATTTAGATAAGTACCTGTACATACGGTATCTGATAAGTAGATTCCTAATGAAGACATACTAATATGTACATAATTATCATATTTTCTGAGTTATAGGCCTTTAAATATTTTTGTCACATCTTTCGTGCTGCGGTGTTAGAATACATCCAATATAGAGTTATGAGTTTGAGTTAAACTTTCGCATAGTACTTGAGCCTATGACACACGTGACAATGTTTTAAAATAAAAAAAAAACTATTTGAATTTTGATAAATTTTATTCCAATATTTTTTATCGCCGATACTCATCCAAATACCCATGTATTATTACAGACTTTTGAAATACCATATACATATAACACATGTTTTAAAATGTCGGGAACAGACTATGAAATAATATATGTAAAGAAATAAATAATTGATTTTCAACATCATTCCAGCCGGAAGAAGTTCGCTCTTGGACACATTCTTAGGACTCACCACATCACTTTTGATAACAATTTTATAACTTTTATCGTATCGGCTATCTTAAGATTATGTATCATCAGCCTCCAAAGCGCTTGCTATAAACTCTTATCTTAAGATTAAATGCTAAGAGGTAAAGAAAATGAAAATGGCAACATTTGTGAAATATGTTTTAGCACGAAAATTATATTAGCTACTATAGAAGACTAGCATAGAGGATGTTGTAAAATGTAGTGTCGACAAAATAAATAAACAATATCGCCGGACTATATGGGCCCAAACTAAGCAACGCTGGACAACTAACAGCTATGGATACCGTATAATGGATTAAGAATAGAATAGATTGGATCTCAGTGACACACAGACTAGAGAAAATTATAAAAAGGCCATTCCAGATTTTTTTCCAGGCGGTATATCTCAAATCTGTATATGACTCGACAATGGTAGTACTAATTGCGTTCCGATCCGGTGGTAGATTTACCCTCGCCACCTCTCCTGGCAGCGGCCCAAGCCGAGGTCGTGTCCCTAGTGACGCCCTTGAGCTAGCTGCCCCCCTGCCCCTCTGGCTGGAGCGCACTTGCGCTCGCCCTCTGTCCGGGTGAAGTTGTTATGGCCACTCTGGCCGACAACATATAGTCCAGATAAAAAAAAAAAAAAAAAAAAGGTAGTACTAACCTCTCACAGAAAATTGGCGTAGAGTAACTATTACAGCTGCATTTCGTACTATAAGAGAGCCGGAAACCCAACCCTTCTCGCTTTTCCCATTCCTGGCCCACTCCTTTCCATGTCGGCAACGCGAGAGCAATGCTTTTGGAATTCGACGACCTCTTCGCGCAGTGGTTCAAACGTAAGCCGCTAGGCTCACTGCACATGGTAGTGGCGGGTTTGATTCCCGCCGGGGCAAATTTCGGAAATTACCTTTTCGTAATTTGCCCTGGTCTGGGTGTCACTGGGTTCGCCCCCAGTCCATTGTACGGTACCCATACTACAAGAATTGCTTAGATTGGGACCATATAGTTGGTGTGTCAGTCTGGCGATATTTATTTATTGCAAGCATCTATACTCTATAGGCTACGGTGACTGCTTAACATTGGGCAGGTCGGACTAATGCTTGTTAGCCGACTTTGTTATATAAAAAAGCCATAAGTTTATTTGTGTGCCATCAGAAGCAGTATCACTGTCAACAAGATACCCACCTAAATAAATACGATTTCTCTCCAACCTTCACCCCAGAAATCTCTACATTGCTATGAGAGGAAGGTAAATAAAAGAAACATTATTTGATACTTACACAAATTGAATGTATATTTTCATAAAGGGTTATATTACAAAAGACTCGGTCGGTTCTTTATGAAATATCAGAATGTAGAGATCCCCTCATGTAGAGGCAAATCACGTTACTTTATGCTAACCAATTTTTGAAGCAAAGAGTTTTTATGAGGCTTTTAATCATTTAAATGTTGTAGTTCCAAATCGTGGTAGAGTCATATATAACTTTACTATACCTTGGTAAGTACTTTCTGGTATCAATGTAGTATAACATTGAATTGCAATACATAGATACCTACCTATATTCAATAAACAATTGTATGTATTAAGTTGAATAAAGTGCGTATAATACTGGCCTTATAGTATCATACTTTGATATTCTGTTATCTTATTGATGTGTAGATACTTACTATTAGTACCAGTGAGAAATACAGCGTAGACAGCATTTATAGGTGATGCACAGATTATGAGACTTGACCTTTCGACTCTACATATATTATAATCATTATACATAAACATTCATCTTACTTATATTTTTTTTATGTCTGTTTCACGGATTCTGTAAGTGTAGTTTAAAAATAAAATGCGTTTAGTAGATAATAATAATATAGTAAATGTACCTATTTATCTACAATAATACCGATACCAAGTTTTATCTCTAGCTCTTGACTAGAAACTGTTATCAAAGAGAAGCGGCCAACATAGAGTTCATTTCATTCAAACTTCGAATCGGACGGGGCCCACCACATGGGGTAAATCACACAAATGGGGCCAGACGGCTAACAGATGCACCCCTAACATACACGCAACAACCAATAATAAACCTTGGCTCTCTGTTCATAGAGTTTACATTTAGCTGTAGGAGAGTTCTGTAAAAAAAACCACGGTGGTTCTGAATGACGGTCTTTCCCCGTCATTTTGTCGACGGTTTGTGTGCAGTTGAAAGCTCCGAATGGCGTGTGTGTGTATTTTTTGTGTAATAAAGGTGTTATCGTAAGGTTTGCGCAAGATATTTCCAAGCGACGAAGGGCGCAAGGTGGCAGTTTTTTTCTTCGACGGCAAGTGAGTGAATTGAGTCATAACATGTGGCATTGTGCGGATTACCGGCATGTGGTCTAAACGTCTGACATTCCATTAAAATTTGTTCTTGATGAATATTTAGAGAACACACCTACGCCAACAAAAATAAGTGTCATTATGCGTAATTTGTACATAATGAAATTTATTGTGATACACACAAGGAATATATTTTTGATCTGATGTTAGACAGAACTCGGAATGAAAACTGATACCGTGGATTCAACTCATGATACCAGTATTGCCTGAAAACCCCAACTTGGGGGTCGAGACCCCCCAGAGTTGGAATTTTCCGGCGATATTTTCATGAATGATGGTAAAATTTTTCAACATTTTTTCGCATTCGCACTGAATTCTAATTAACATTACAGTTTTATGTTTTAACTATTAATTACTTATTTATCTATGTAAAATCACGTAAAGACAGATCTGCAGAATAATTTCACGTTCAAATAAATTTCAAAAAGCTCAAAACTTTGAGCATAATTCATGACAATATCGACGGAAAAATTCCAACTTTGTGGGTCCAGAATCATGAGTTGACATGCCCTTTACACTTTGTATATATTATACACTCGTTACACTGTATACAGTCGTTGTACTTACAGTAAATATGTCTGGGATAATGTCGAAAATAGTTAACTTGTTTTGTCAATATCCAGCTTATTTCTGCCAATTTGTTGAGAATTATTAAGGAGACGTCTGATAACCTGTGTGGGTGTTATCCGTGGGTGTGTGCACTACACTTATTGTCAAAGTTTTTTATTTATCGGTACAATAAATAATATCGCCTTCATATGACTTCTTGGAAATAAATATACTTACAGAAACATTTTATATAGGTGGGCGGGTTATGATTCCACAATAGGTGAACATCTAAGGAGCTAAATAAAATATCAAAGAGTGGAGTCTAAACTCTCCTAATAATAGGCTGTACCAAAGGACAATTTCAAAACTTCTCGATTCGCAAGTAGGTATTGACGTAAAGACCTTTTAGAATATTAATGCAATGTGCATATATCATATGCATCTCTACACACACATGCGGTAAATATAAGCGCTATTAAGTATATTAAAGTAAGTTATTTATCTATTTTTTGACAGAATGCCCGAACCCAACAGTTTCAAGGAGCAACCCCTGCCAGTAAAGGTATCAGCCCACCACCTCCACAGAGCGATGCTGAGCGCCATCCTATGTAAAGGACACCCGCTCACCGCATCGATGACAGTAGAGCAGATTAACAGATTGATAAGGGAGTATGTGTATAGAGGCGGCGATATACGGTACGATGATAATATGGAATATAATGAATATCATCGTAAATAATTTAGAAATTGATGCTTATTCTGTTTTTACACAACTAAACTAACTCGGCTAAACTAAGCGGTCAATTACACGGTTAACCCGGCACTGATAATCTCTACACATTTAACTGTATGCAGATATGAAATAAGGCAATAGTCTGTTAAAAATGTGTAGGAAGAACAGTTCGTGTGAATTACCGTTAACTGGTTTGCTATCCTTGCTTACCACAGTCATTAGAAACGCTTTTAGTTATGACAAATTTAGTCTAGTTGTGATTGGGCGACAACAGAATTAAGCATCATTATGAAGGAAAAGCTCGAACGATACTAGATCAATACTTTCGGACGGATTTTTTATTCGTCTGGCAATACTAATAATAGACGCTTATAGCATGAACTAATACCATAGAATAGGTAAGTACCAGAGTGTAAATGTATTGCTGTCCTTGGCATGGTCGAAGCGTATGAGCAGGACAGCAATATATTTAAGTTATTTTAATATTTTAGTCGGAATATTGTAGAACACGAATTATTTCATGTATATACCAAAGAAAACCAATTATTGTATAGCTCTTCTGATGATAGAGTAGATAATAGTAAGTAATCAGTATAAATACAATACATATGTAATATAAAATTATTGACATTAAATTAAAATAATGTAAGTACATTATCCAAGGTAATGTTAGATGCAAGTATGTTACATCATATTTATTCAAAAACAAGTATGGAATAAATCATTAGTTGATCAAAAGTCTAGAACTCTACTTATTTGTAATGCAAATTGTCAATTTGAATTTACATAATCTACAAAATGTCCTCATCACCTCTACAGGTACAAAGAAAGATATCAAAGAATACTTAATGTTACTCCGTTACATTGTGAAATGCGATCTTAAATGTAGGTAGGTATCTCAGTTGCTAGGTAACTGGCTTTACTCTATCGGAAAATTCCCGGGAAAGCTAACTACGACATTTATAATGCGAGCGTCCTGTCCGAGATGAAATGAGTCTTTATATAAGGTCTTTTAATAATGTACGATAGGTATTTCACGTTTGCCCTTAGTAAATACTAAAGATGATGTCTCTACCAAAAACAATAATCTGATGGGTTTCTTTATATCGGCTCTACCAAACCTACATTTTTTTGTGGTAGCTCCTTATATCGTCTTTAGCATTCACTAAGGTGTCATATAGAATATCGTGTCTCATTAAAACAAAGCCTTGTCTAGAATCAGGTATTTATAATGTAGAGAATTGACAAGACTTGATACACACAGTCGATGTTATTATGATATTATGTTTCGATGGAGGTAGACGGGGAGAACCCACTCTTAGGGTGGGGTCACCTCTCCTGAAGTAGGTATAGTACAGTAGATAGAGTTTAAAGAGGTGAAAAGGCCACTTATAGAGAATCAAGTGATGCAGCGAAATATTTCATATGATATGCGTGGCTATTTCATATTTTGTTAATATTATTAATGAGAACTATGATAATATGCAAAACGCTTATGAATTCCCAAAAGAGAGTTTCTTTATAAAACCTATTTTCCACGTATTTTATACCTTGAAATACGTGTCTAGTACGATATGTTCCACTCTACCAAAGCTACTAGTCTAGAGTTTTTACTAGTATTTTTATTGTAATCTCGTATATACTCACATTATAATAAGTTTAGTACAAATATACTCGATTTAGTATAAAATATTTTTAAGAAAATAAATCTATGTAAAAATAAAAATGTTTTAAAAAAATACTGCTTTTAATTAATACCGAAAACCTCTTGAAACGTGGAGAGTATTCAGACGGTAGAATAAAATGCTCGGCATTCACTGTACGCTGCGTGCTGTTGCTTTTCCAACTATTCATTATGTGAATGGCCGGCTTTATGTCCATGTCTGTTACATAAAATGAATTTGAAGGAACTTAATGAAATTCAGGTTTGTGAGGAATAAAACATAAGCTATAACACAGCTTTTATGAATCTCTATCTATGCGTAGGAACTTGTACCTATGTAAAGTCTATTCTTTATCTGTCGTATTTAGTAAATAATCTTGAAACAAAATATATTTATTGATACCATGTTTTTTATTTCTTTCTTTCAAGATGTTTTACTAACTACGACAGATATGAAATACACTTTACATGTTGTTGGCATGTTTAATAACTGTTCAGAACATATCATTACTAGTTCCCACACGTAATTATAATAAAAACATTAATTGGGTAAGAAAAATGTTGACATAACGTCTTTTAATAATTTTGAATGACTAATTACCTACATTACAAAGAAATCCCTACATTGTTTTCTTACTAATGTGTGCATTTTTAAAACAGACAGATATCTATTATATAAAAAGGATTGTTTGTGTGTATGTCCGTTATAGAATCGTAAACTATGCATTTGATCATGTCATGATCTTCAGCAAAGTGTTGTGCATGAGCCCACAAAGGTTTCTGAGTTGGTACGACCAATCTTTGATAGCGTTGCAACACGCGCAGGGTCCAGCTAGTATACTATAAAACAAACTTAAATAGGTCTACGAACTAAAAGAATGTGTGAAAATTTTAGTTTTCACTTCACAGGTAAAATAAAAAATATGTGAACTGTAATACGTAGAGCCATTATTACTTCAACAAAGAAAGGAAATTGAGACGCCTGCCTTTGTAATGTATGGGTCTAAGTGTGTATAGTAAATATAGGTACCTAATCAAATGATAGACAGCAAAATAACATTGTAACAATAATGACAAAATGTTAAAATGTGAGCACCATGTAAGCACTGATGCATTAATATAGCATAACTTCCTAGTAGATATAAGTTTTTGACATGGCAATATTCTGGGCCTATTACTTCTTTATTTGTGATGCCTTATGCGTTAACCTACATTGTCCTCACATCTCTTAATACCTACTGTAAATAAACAAACATAATTTTAAAAAAGACAAAAGGAAAAATGTATCCATGGAGTTTCTTGCATGTTCTTCTCCATAGGACTTTGTTTTGGAACATGCACCTAGTTCTTGACTTTTTAAAAGTGCCAGTTAATCTGGCCTATTTGAAATAAAAATATTTGAATTTGAATTTTGAATTTGAATTTGAATGTATGATACTGATGCCAATAATATAGCCGTCAAAAAGTGTCTAATATGTGTAAGCAAACATAGCTTTCTAGTCTTTAAATATTAAATGCGTTTAGTTTACGGTAAGTTAAGTATTATGTGTACTAAATGAACCAAGATGTGTACAAATTTGAAGTATGTGCGTTAATTATGTTATTGTTATTACTAACTGATTATCTATCGTTCCCAAATCAAGTGTTAGGTCAGAAATGATTCAACACAAACAATTATTAATTGGACGAGTTTATTCAATAATTATACATCAATAGAATAATTTGCTTAACAAATACAATCCGTAAACTTGACTAGATAGTGACTAGATTGGCCTGTACGGGCCACCTGTTGCTTTTCTCAACAGCACACCGACTTTGCGCACCCAGAACCCAGTAGAAGAAACCCCGAACTATGACATCACAGCACTGGTAAAAAAAAACACTGGGGAGATAGTTCGAAGGAGAAGGGTAAGTACCGAGAGGTTTAGTTTCTTGAGGGCTCCGGGCCCAGTAACACTCAGGCCATCGCCAGCTCGTCTATGCCCTGCAGGAGGCGCGAGCGCAGCCGGGCGAACACGGGGTGCTGCGTGGGGATGCCGCGCCCGTGCAGGAAGCGCAGCGTCTCCTGTGCGCACACCAGGAACCCGAGCTGCTCCGGATCCATATCCACCGGCACTGAATCCAAGAGGGGATCGTCGTTCTCATCCGCGTCTTCCTCGAATCTCTCCTCTTCCTCCACTCGATTCTCGTGCTCGAGCTCCACTGAACAGATCCGCCCGAAGAGCCGCTTCAGCGCCTGCCGCTTCTCAATACTATCCGGGTCATTCATCAGCGGCTCGCTGCGAGACCGCTTGCGGATCCGCTGCCGCTTCGCGCGGCGCTCGCCGTTGTCGTCGCGTTTGCGTTTATTCGTCATTATCGGTTTACCCGCCGGCATCGGGATGCGAACTGCGAATGGGCTATGCACAGGGAATTGAAGGGCCCCGCGATTACACCGGAATACGCGGCCCCGTTCCAACGTGAACGCGATGCGCGCGATAGAGCGAGATAGGGCGGCCAGCTGCAGCGCTAACAGCTGGGCGAGCAGATGCAGGGTGCGGGGCACGCACGCTTTGTTTGATAAAGTTTATTCGGGGAAATAAAACTGTAAGCCGCGATTGCGCGGGTCGCGGGGCGGGCGGGGCGGTCGGGGGCGGGAGAACCAACTACCAGCCCGGGCGGCAGCTGCGACGCATCTGCCGGGCTCAGGTGGATCCACATGCCGTCTCAAGGTGCCGACGACGTGTAATTAAACTCGGAGCCGGGAACGACGTAAACAAAACAATAGATACGAACAGGGTAATCAATGTCCACTACGGATTTGCTGCGGCGCCTTCGTATTGTGTTGCTTCGACAGGACACGATGTAATCAAACAATGAGGTATTGTCTTCTAGGTACGTGTATACATAAATCACTTCAACCCTTACCTATAGTAAGTAGATAGCAGACAAAGGAAACAATATTTGTATTTTAATATAAAGACTTAGTCGGAATTTTATCGCTCCAAACAAAACATCGAACCACACAAACTGTAGTAGATAAATGGAACTGAAAACCGAAACAGCACCGAAGCTCATAGTATCATGGACAGTTCATGTTGGCGGTAAATAGGTATATAGGCGTCTATATAAAATGTAAAAATCAATACTCCGGTCTATTTACTACGGGAATCGGGCTGACGGCTACCTCC
Organism: Notodonta ziczac; assembly: GCA_918843915.1. Taxonomy (NCBI): domain Eukaryota; kingdom Metazoa; phylum Arthropoda; class Insecta; order Lepidoptera; family Notodontidae; genus Notodonta; species Notodonta ziczac. Next base: position 3,407,064 of record OU974053.1, read on the forward strand.
TATGTAATAGTAGTGTACTGCACTATGTACTTGCCGCATAAGAACTCCGATAATCCGTCTCAAAAGGCAAATAAAGTCAAGTATGCATTCAAGATGCCAGTAACAAAGCAAGTGGATTACATAGTGTATATAAAGGTTATAATGACGTAGGAACTAAACAATAGGCGGTGTAGAAGAAAACATGCATACATACACCATCAAGGTTGTATTACCCGAAGGTGTGGGCAGAGGTACAGTGGCGTTCATAAGGCCAGTAGCGATCTCATTCAATACTGTGTCGTATTTTCACAGCAATACAATCGTTAACGTGCTACCTGCACATATGAACGCTGGCTGTACCTGTACGCCCACATTTCGTCGATCGTATGTGATATCCAATTTAAGAGGAGAGGAATCTGTTGCCATCATTCGCATATTATATTGTGAAAGTGCTTTTCTCGAAAGTCATGTTAAGCCTCTATTCACAAACATGTGTGAATTTCGTAAGGTCAGTTTGCCGACTTTGTTTTATAAAAAAATAGTCAAATGTACGAAAGCCCATTTGCCAATAGGTATACCTGAGGTTTCGTGGTCCTATGGCTCGGACAGCTTGCGGCACTGCGGTCTTAACCCTGATAGTGTGGTCGCATGTAATTAACACCCTTGAACTTGGAATTTACACAAAAATTAAACCAATGAGATCGTTTAGAAATCACGCCGTGTCATAAGAAACAGCCTTATTGGTAGGGTTTTTTATGTCCGCTTTGTGTTGTCGCAAATTTGCTGTGGATTAGTTTGAACGGAAGGTGGCAACAGATTCCCGCAGAAGATCTGAAGTAAAAATTAATGCTGTTTTACTGCAAAACTATTGTCAGATGAAACAAAGCTAGCCGCAGATAGCCGCCGGTCATTGGACACGAAAAGCAACCTTAATATCCTGCGTTAAGTTCGTTGTGTGTACCTGCTAAAGAACTTTGGTACACTGAGTTGCTTTTATTCAAGATACTAATACAAAATTAATATGTTTTAAGAAGTTAAGAAATCCATGTTTTTATATACTACCGGTTGTGATCAGTCACCAGTAAGTATAGCTATTTATTCAATTTATGGCATTACGTTAATAACATACAAGGTACAAGGTCGTTTGTTAAGTTAAAGAAAATGCTAATTGTTTATTTATGAAATAGGAATTTAATTGAGTTTCGAATATAAATGAAGTTGAAGAATTTAATTACCTACAGGAAAATCTTCAAAGGCACTCTACAAATTCGCATTTCAATTTATGCCTCATTACTTGACATGGAAGGTTTCAATTAATTTGGCACGATCCGATTAGGAACGTGGGATGTTTCAAAGGTACAATAGGAGTAGGGTTACCAGGTATACTGGTTTCCATTTTATTTTTTTCGATAATGGTGTAAGCTAAGTAAGTACTTATCCAGGTCTAATGCCTGTTTCGGGTTTACAAAAAGTATATGTAATAAGTGTGGCAGTCAGTAGGGTGACATTTATTTTTTATTGTAATTTATGTGTGTTGAAATTAAAAGAAGATGACTGAAAACGTCATTCTTATTAGTAACTTTGTTTGTTTGTTCTCTGCAAAACGGAGTCCATTCCAACTGACTCCGACTTTCCGGAATGTATCTGTGCCCGTGAGGGACCATCTTGAGCTGCTGGGTGTTACACTCAGTTCTTAGCTCAATTTCGGTCCCTTTATTGAGTCCAAAGCCAAACTTGCTGCAATGAAGCTAGGCATTCTGCTAAGTATCAGCTGAAGGCTCTGGACTCAATAGATAAGCGGGCAAGAGGGCATTGGCAACGAAATCCTAGTCCAGGCTAAGTTGCAGAGCCTGGAACACCGACACAGGGTTGCCAGCCTATCAGTTTTCTACAGAATACATTTCGGGGAGTGTACGATGGAATTACACGAGTTAATTCCACCATCTCTCACAAGACGCACGGATACAATGCATCCATACACCGTAGACATTCCTTCAGTTCGTACCAAGCGTTTCGCTTACACTTTTACTGTGCGAACTGCCAAGGAATGGAACACCATGGCGTCTTTGTTCCCGGTTGACTATAACCTGGATGTTTTCAAGTCGAAAGTGAACAGGTACCTTCTAGGCAAGTATGCACCACCGTAGACCACATCATCACTTACCATCAGGTGAGATTGTGGTCAAATACTTGCCTATATCTAAAAAAAAGAAAGGATCTATTGTGAAACAGTAAGTAATATATAGGCACCTTCTCGATCCTAACTTTTTTTAACTACTTATACTATATATATTATCATATAAAGTAGGTATATCTTAGATATTTATGAGCCCCTATAGTGTTTTAAGATAATTGTTAGGCAGCCCCGGATCTAGGGGGGGGCAAGCCGGGGCCTATGCCCCGGGCGGCAAGATCAGGGGGCGGCAAGATCAGGGGGCGGCCAAGTTCACACTTTACAGACGAATAGACAACTCATCATTGACTTAACTTTGACCACAGAATAAATAAAGACTAGTATCTACAGAAATTTCAGTATTTGTTTACTGTGGCCATATCAACTCGACCGATACCCAGGGGTACAGCACACGGACCACAAGACCGGGCGCGGCGAGAGCGCGGAGTGAGACGCGCTGCACGAACATTATTCGCGAGGCGCGTAGGCATTTTCAAAATACGCGCCCGCTCGCCCGCAGGAATCGCAGATCGCGGCAGCACGCGTTACCGTGCGCGCCAAAGGGATGGAGCTATATTCGAAAACTCCCTCGGCGATCTTTCTCCACGACAGTGTTTTGTTTTAAACATGTGTGTTGTTTGTTTATGTTTATACTAGCTGTGCCCCCCGACTTCGTCCGCGTAGTATTTAACGTAACAAAAATTTCGGGATTATCGGGATAAAAAGTATCCTATATGTTAATCCCGGTTATAAGCTATCTGTGTTCCAAATTTCATCCAAATCCGTTCAGTAGTTTTTGCGTGAAGGAGTAACAAACATACATACATCCACACTCACAAACTTTCACATTTATAATATTAGTAGGATTTACTAAAATTTAGTACTTGTCGATCAACCGAAGGTAAATAGTACATTGTTATCCTAGGGGTGAAGGTAACCCTCGACGTATTGGCGCCCTCTCGTACCGTCTCGGGCCTAAATAAGTCTTTGTCTTTTCTTTTTTTAAAAAAATATATTATTTTCATTACTCATACTCTGAAAGTAGGTCTGAAGTTGCCTGAGAAGCGGGTTGAAAGTAATACTTTTCAGGCCCGGGAGTTTCGCTTTCAACCGACAGCTGTCAAATTATAAAAAAAAAACGAGTTCCATTTTCACATTTCTATGGAACCATGTTCAAACTTTTTCTACAGTCACTCAATTACAGCACGATGTAAAATTGAAATAACATAAAGTTAAGTCTTAATTCAAGAATATATTTTTGAAATGACTTAATTATAATTTAGTTTCAACAATTTCTTTAAAATAACATAGATTTGGGCAAAATATTTAAAGATGAAAATGAAAAATAATGGCTAAATAATGAAGTTGGCCGGCCAACGAAAAAAAAAACAAAATAGGCGGCAATCCGATTTTTTTTTTCGAGTTGTAGAGTATTGTTTATACTTCCTTGTATTATTTCTTTAGCCAATTCCTGTTTTTATTTTTATTTTCCTTGTATTCGTAATGAAAAGCACAGTGTTTACCTCGGGTGAAAGATTTATTTTGTCCCTCGAACTATTAGCGCCCTCGCTACGCTCGGGCGCCAAACCCCGTCTCGGGGCAAAATAAGTAACTTTCACCACTCATGTAACAATGTACTATTAATTAATACTTAACTTTATGTTATTTCAATTTTACATCGCGCTGTAATTGAGTGACTGTAGAAAAAGTTGGAACATGGTTCAATAGAAATGTGAAAATGGAACTAGTTTTTTTTTAATAATTTGATAGCTGTCTGTTGAAAGCAATTCTCCCTAGGGCTGAAAAGTATTACTTTCAACGCGCTCCTCAGGCAACTTCAGACCTAATTTCTGAGTATGAGTAATGAAAAATACTGATTGTATTAGTGTCACATCAATAAATCTATATAGCTCATCGATCGCCTTTCTAGGCCTAAGTATTTTATCATAACTATGTTATGCATTTTAATATGTTTATTTTTTTTAATTCAATACCTACGTGCCATTAGTTACGCCATCAATTCGTCATTATTAAAACTAAATTAAACCGATTACTTAAATTTTGGCTGTTTTGACTGCTCAAAACTTTGCAAAAAATGAGTCAAAATCCAATGGAATATTGGATAAATGAGGCTGGGAAGTTCCTGAAAAAAGTGCTGTTAAACCTATTTTGCAAAACAAACGAATTCCGAAACGTAAAAAACGACGAATTACAAACACTTCAACCTATTCAACTATTTTCTAAAGAAATAATTATGGTACCTATTTGATCGAATCATATCAGAAATTAAAAAGAGGTTTGATTGTGCTACCATGCTGAATTTGAATTTTGCTTTTCTTAATGGTACTAATATTACAAAAATGTTAATTGATGAACTGCAAAAGTATGGAGCGAGCAGATCGGGCTCGAAAATACGAGCGAGATTTAAGCGCCGTTGAATTCTGCCAGGAACTCTACGTTTTTAAAGACCAAACTCTGTTTTTATTTGGTGATATAGAAAAGGCTAACGGTTTCTATCTCTTAAAACAGATCTATGCGCATGATTTGCAGGATGATTTTCCTAATATTTGTATTGCCCTTCGAATTTACTCTACGCTACGAGGTTTTAACAAACTAAACTAATTAAACATTATTTGCGATCTTCTATGAGCCAGGAACGCTTATCGAGTCGTGCAATCTTAGCGATCGAAAATCGAATTGCACATGAGTTAAATTATGACAAGTTCATAGATGTTAGATTTTTATTATACATTTTTTTACGACCGACGATTTTATTTTTATGACGACCGCTTGGCGCAGTTGTTCGAGTGTAGGCCGCTCGGCTCTCTGCACGTGGTGGTTGCGGGTTCGACTCCCGCTGGGATAAATTTCGTAAATACTCTTTTCGTAATTTGCCCTGGTCTAGGTGTCACTAGTATCGCTCTCATTTACACGGTACGCATAGTACAAGCGTGGCTTAGTTTGGGACCATACAGTAGGTGTGTTGTCTGGCGATATTATTATTATTGCAAATCCTGTGCTGTGTATAAAATATATCATATGTCTATATATCTGTAAATAAATAGGCTTCACAGAAAGAATAGCGATGGATGCATTATTTCCGGAAGGCCTACGTCCAAATGTCAATTAATTTGTGGACATCTGAATTCTGATAGCTAAAATTATAAAGATGATAAAGGTAAAAATAAATATAAGTGGGCGGGGGCGGCACAATTGTATTTTGCCCCGCCTAAAAAAAAATGAAGATCCGGGGCTGTTGTTAGGAAAGGATAACCACACTTGGAGATACGGTCGAATGGTGAAATGCTGTTTAATGTGTTTACTCCCACTCAGCTGTTTGAGACGTAAAAGTATGTAGCTCTCATATTTGAGTCGTTTTTAAGTGTTCGGCAGTTTGGAGTATTTATAAGTCCCTAATCTAATTGGATGATTACCTATAAGATTTTATGTTCGCATCATCACGCTGGTTTTTTCGTGGAGAAATGCTTTTGGATATCCTGATGGATAGATATCTACTTCAACCTTCAATAGAAAATGTTTCATGATAGCACCATTGGCAGGTTGTTGTATCTGAAAACTGAAGTATAGGTGCGTTTCTTACATTTTAGTTTTCAGAAAAATACACAGATGTCACTTCACTAAATAATGTTAGTTCTAGCTTTCACCAATTCACGTAGGGGCGCTACTGTATCATTAAGAAGATTTTACAGATTTGTTACGTACCTATTCATTATTTATAAAATTACCTACCTTAAGGGTGCCGATCCACTTGAGCTGGGCGGGCTGGCGGGGCTAGCCCGCTTGCTTTGACCAATAGAATCGGTTCATTTGAATAAGCGGAGGAATATAAACCGACACCGTGTGACTAAATCTATTTCAATTCTGAGAATGGTCTTGAGTAAGCTTTTGACATGTAATTTTGTACTGGAATAACATGATACCAATATCGCTCTCAGACTTGAGATCGGTTCATTAATACGGGCATGTCTCCTTAATGTGGGAATCATTCCCTCAAAGAAAGCAATTCCGCTTTGGCCGGCTCGATTCACGCTCCACCTCGCCCACTCACACCGACATCTAATCCGATGCTCAACCAGCTATGTTAATCGGTTTCTCCAACCGTTTATGTTGACCGTTTCATTATGAGGTTTTCTTATTTCTTCCGGTAATACAATACAATACTTTGGCACCATATTCAGAACATCGATTCATTTTTAAAAGCGAAACTTCGTCGGTCACACAAAGTACTTACCTATGTTTAAAATGGTATGGTATGGGTAATTAAAATTTGTCATTTCACCCGCGGATTCAGGCGTGAGATATGAGTTTGTCGATTCAGAGCAGCACTGTTGAAGTGCAATAGGTATAGAGTGGAGCCAACATGCATACGATACCCAGGATATGATTGGACCAGGGTGCTACTCTTAGCAACGATAATCGATATATCGTGACATTCGTATTCTCGAATCCTACTCTAAATTCCATTTTTTTTCCGTCGTATCGATTACTGAACGAACAATACAAAATAAACGTTCATTCAGAAGATATAAAACGGCAAAAATATGGAATTTAGAGTAGGATTTGACAATATGAATGTAACGATATATCGATTATCGTTGCTAAGATAAGCAGCCCAGAGACTTGACCGTTCTCGCTTCGTTTGCATTACCTCGGATTCTATGCAGTCAATAATAATTATTATGTTGCACCCATCGCCAGAAGCGCTCGTAAAATTGATAATTTCTAGATTTTTTATTTTAATTTTGAAGCCTGTACCTTGGATGGTCCTTAACTATGAGACCGCTCTAACTCGAAGGCTGGACGCGCACTTCAGTACTATTTCAGAATTTGACCGTTGATCTTTTATTTTTAATGTTACGTATTTTTATAACAAAGTATTTAAAAATAAGCGTACGTTCCACTTAATATTAAGCGGCTATCGTTGCCTATAGATCTGACATTGATATGGTATGGTGTCAGCAAAACGTCAACAGCGGAGCGTTTGAAACGTAATCGCGAGCGTTTGCTTTTCTATTACGATTTGAGTAGCTAGCGTCGTTAGGGCCCTGAAGGGGAGTGGGAGACAGTTCGACCGTTGATCTTTCATAGTTAAGGTCATGTAGCGGACTCCTTTCAGCTATCAACCCTTTAAGCCACCAAAATCGCTTAATAGTTCAATTCATAAAATTTGAATACTTTTTTATCTTGGATCGTTTTGATGCGGCTATTATCTTTAGAGCTTTTGATGTTAAATCTCGAAACTTATCTTGCCGCTCGTACCGAAATAATATACTAAAAATCAAGAATATCAAAATGATGTAGCAAATTAATATCGTTCTTATCACAAAAGCAAATATAGCCTTTTGTTTCTTGATTTTTTATGGGTGGCTTGTGTTGAGCACTGTGCGTTTAAGGGTTCTTTTTCTTAAGAAACAAAAGGGGCTGCTCGTTGAGTATCCGTTGTCAGCACTTATCGAGGAAGATGGTTCAGTATAATAACCTGTTAAGTATAGAGATTATTAAGTCTCCGAGAAGGAAGCACTTCAACGAGATAATTTGGAAAACACATTTTTTTTATGATAAAGCGGGCAAACAAGCTTACGAACCGCCTGATGTTAAGCAGTTACCGCGTCCTATAGATGCTTGGACCAAAAGTATTGCTCGCAGGTTACCGACTTAAAGGGGAATGGGTCAGAGGAAGTAGAAGGGAGAAGGGTTGTTGTTCCGGCTCTCTCACTCATCAAATGAAACGCAGTTATAATTGCTACTTTACGCTGATCTTTTGTGAGTGGATGGTACTACCCCGGGCGAGCCAGCCCATATGAGCCAGCCCATATGCGCCAGCCCATATGAGCCAGCCCATATGAGCCAGCCCATATGAGCCAGCCCATATGCGCCAGCCCATATGAGCCAGCCCATATGCGCCAGCCCATATGAGCCAGCCCATATGAGCCAGCCCATATGCGCCAGCCCATATGAGCCAGCCCATATGAGCCAGCCCATATGAGCCAGCCCATATGAGCCAGCCCATATGAGCCAGCCCATATGCGCCCGCCCATATGAGCCAGCCCATATGCGCTTTAGTCAATTAGCTACAGCTGGCCTCTACTACTATAAAAACGTGAAATGGTGATCCTGAAACTCGTGATTTCTCCGACTTAGTTTAATTGCTGACATTTAACACGTAAACACCAAGCGTTAAGAATGTTACTGAATATAAAATGGCTAATTATTGCTAATTCTCAGTGTGAACAAAATCTCTTGGATTATGCAAATTGAGAAATTGTACAGTGAGCATTCAAAGTTACTGCACCGAGAAAAAAGTTACAACAAGCTATTTTTTTGTAAACCCTAGTATGTATGTCTATTGTTTTCTTATATTTACGCGAATACTACACATTGAAATAAAACTATTGTTACGGATTATAATCGCGTTTATTTACTTATTTAACGTCGGGAACATAAAAAAAGTAAATAAACGCGATATAATCCGTAAAAATGGTTTTATCCCTAGTATGCCTTCAAATTTTTTTACGAAACGTGTTGTAGTTCAGCAAAGATTTGGGTAACGCCTCGTGTACAAAAAATATTTGCTGTAATTACAAAACATGTAAAAATATTAAAGGGCTACTAGGGACTTAAAAAAAGAACTTGTTGTCGTTTTATGCCTCAGTGTAATAAACCTAGATGTTTAAAATTCGAATGACAGTTAATAAGAATCCCACGTATCTATGGTTTTTTTATTATTATTATTATGGATTACCAACGTTTGTTACATTCTTACATGTATTTTACTTATTCTATACTAAATTTTTTTTTTACTAAATGCACAAACACTTACAGGTAACCTCAGCATGCAAATATTAAATAGTGAGTTGTATAAAAAAAGAACTTATTACTAACTATTAAACAAAACTAAATTAATAATGCTAATTAAGCTAGTTTGGTGAGAGATGATGCGTGTTTTAAAGTGCGTGTGTGTGGTGAGTATATTAGTTATGTGATATACATATATGTGTGTATGCGAGATATTCGTGTGATTATTTTATGTGTCTATGTTAATCGGGAATGGAAGAGTTTCCTCAAGATAACCAAAGTATAGCGACCTAACAAATATACGTGAGGTTTCTCTACACTTCTTCTCAGCTATTTTTGTATGTAGGATACAGTTTCGCTCAATGTTGTCCAAAACATATTTCAAAACCATCTCGGCATGCCGTTAAAGGGGCGAGCAGGGTAATGGCGTATCATGGGTGTTATGACTACATTTTTCGCTTCGTTTCTCGCTAGAGTATCGCTTCAATAACTTGTTTTTCCCTTATGCAAAGACGTTTGCTTGCTCGCATGCTATTTTGCGCTACATTTTTCAGTAATGTTATGTGATACCGGGGAGTTTGAAGGAAAGGAGGAATACACGGCTCCTAGGTCTTTGCATTATTGTCTCAATTGCCTGGACTGAGAGCTTATTTTGTGTCGCAGCAACATCTGCAAGTATTTTCATAATATATGTAGTATTTACATAAAAAAATAGATTCAGCGTTGTTTTATAGTTTACCTATATATTGTGTCAATCCGTAGTTTCGCACAAAAAGCCATTCTAGGCTAATTCACCAATGAAAAAATACTTAATTTAAAATATTATTTGTGTAAAATAGGTTAAAACATAATCACTCTAAACTGTAAAATCACGTTAAACTGTAATATTTGGAATATTCCTTGTATTCCTAATATTACAGTTTAATTCGTTAATTTAAAAATAAATAAATAAAAGTGCCTGCAAAATCATCCCTCTCTGTGATCAGCGGGATACCTCGGCTGGTTTTTTAATGTTTATTTGTTTAAATTTAAATTGCAGACTGTAATTGATCCTACTAATATTATAAATGTGAAAGTTTGTGAGTGTGGATGTATGTATGTATGTATGTTACTCCTTCACGCAAAAACTACTGAACGGATTTGGATGAAATTTGGAACACAGATAGTTTATAACCGAGATTAACATATAGGATACTTTTTGTCCCGATAATCCCGAAATTTTTGTTACGTTAAATACTACGCGGACGAAGTCGGCGGGCACAGCTAGTATGTAATAATGAAGCCTATATCATGAGGTATTGATTGAAGATTTTGAAGAATTTATAATCACAATAATAATTAAAGAAAATAAGTTAATGGTTTAATAATTCTTTTTAAAAACAAGCGTCTAAAATGTTTTATTACCATGAATTTATTTTGTATGTTTTAGCTTTCGTGTTTTCTTCTTAGCAAGCCCTTTCATTCGATACCTATATTATGGTAGTGCAGAAAAATTACTAGTCCGCCATCTTAGACGATCCGCCATATTGGAATTAGAATGACGTCACATAGCTAAGCATGCAATGTCATCTAAAATAAGCGTGTTTACCAAATTTCAGCTCAATAGGTTAAAGATGACTGACTTAAAATTCAGTTGCAAGATTCCACCCGGACAAACATATATTGCAAGTTAATAAAAAGCTCGTAAAAATATTTTCCACAATAAAATCTTCATTACCATCCGTACTCAGAAACTTCACCGTTTTATAAAAACCTAAACGTGTACAACTACAGTTCAAGTCGCAACCAGTTTATATTTGTCAGTCAGCCGTGTACACGGCAAGAGGTGGACGTGCGTCTGTCTCGTTTAAAATTATTTCCGTTCTTTAATTTTTTTTAGTGCTTCGCCCAAAAATCACATTCCATCGATTCTACAAGGCACTGTAAGTTAGTAAATTATACTATTTACACAAAATGTTTACATTTTTAGTAAATTTCGTTCCTATTTTACTCTCCATTTGCTAATGGTTTCAATTACGGAGTTATAAAAAAAAAACTACAAATTTTTCATTCATCTCCCATTCATTACCATCCTTTCCATTAGTTTTTTGCGGGATGGTAATGAACTGTTTTGGAAGGAAATGAAATTTTATTTGATTTTGTATAATACATAAAAAATATAATTAATATTTGATGATATTATTCATATTTAAATTATTCACGTTGTAACGTTGAAAGCTATCAACGTTCCAGTATCCTTAAACTTTACTAAAATCCATAATTATATTTAACTACAACACTCCACAAGAATACTAGTAGCGCCATCTATCCTGGGCGGCTGTAAACTTGTAGGCCAGTTGACAGCTCGCTCGCATGAATAATCAAAAATAGAATTCTATATTTGCATAAAGAAATTTGGGCACATATTATCATCGTCCATACTTAACAAAAATTTAATAACTCAATCTATCATACTAATATTATAAAGAGGAAAACTTTGTTTGTTTGATTGTAATGAATAGGCTCCGAAACTACTGAACCGATTTGAAAAATTCTTTCACTGTTGGGAAGCTACACTATCCCCGGGTGACATGGCTATAATATATTTTCAAAAAAATTATTGATCCGTACTAAAACTCCAATAATGTAACCGCAATGTACCCGTGCGAAGCCGGGGCGGGCCGCTATATATCTATATATATATCTATATATCTATCTATATATATAAAACCCAAAGGTGACTGACTGACATAGTGATCTATCAACGCACAGCCCAAACCACTGGACGGATCGGGCTGAAATTTGGCATGCAGGTAGATGTTATGACGTAGGCATCCGCTAAGAAAGGATTTTTATTAATTCTACCCCCAAGGGGATAAAATAGGGGATGAAAGTTTGTATGAAACTTTGTCAATTTTAAACCGAGCGGGTTGAGACTTTGCATGCATAAAGCTACTATGACGTAGACATCCCCTAAGAAAGGATTTTGATTAATTCCACCGCCAAGGGGATAAAATATGGGATGAAAGTTTGTATGAAACTCTGTCAATTTTAAACCTGAGCGGGCTGAGACTTTGCTTGCATAAAGCTACTATGACGTAGACATCCCCTAAGAAAGGATTTTGATTAATTCTACCTCCAAGGGGATAAAATAGGGGATGAGTAATCCCGAAATTTTTGTTAAGTTAAATTACACGCGGACGAAGTCGCGGGCACAGCTAGTATATATATATATATATATATATATATATATAACTCAAAGGTGACTGACTGACATAGTGATCTATCAACGCACAGCCCAAACCACTGGACGGATCGGGCTGAAATTTGGCATGCAGGTAGATGTTATGACGTAGGCATCCGCTAAGAAAGGATTTTGATTAATTCTACCCCCAAGGGGATAAAATAGGGGATGAAACTTTGTCAATTAAATTCCACGCGGACGAAGCCGCGGGCACAGTTAATTTAATTTAATTACTTTAAATAAAATCCAACCACTTCAATGTATTTTGTTTTTCAGTATTGAAATGGCGAAAACACGTAAAAAGTTAACAAGAGAAGAAAAATTGTCAATAGACAGGATTCGCAAAAGAGAAAAATATGCACAAATAAAAAGTGATTCTGAATTATATTCTCGACAGAAAGAAAAAGAAAGGAAGAGATATTTAGCTAGAAAAGAAAGAAAACAGTTTTGTAGCATTAAAGACATGACTCCTAGGGCGCAACGAGATCAAAGAAAGCGTTGGCGTAAGAACACCCAAAATTACTTAAAGAATAAGAAAGAACAAAATAAAATTGAGAATATATTATTGAAAAACTCTCCTCCTGATAGTGACGCAGATGTTTATCCAGAGCCTCATAGATCAGATCCCTTGATGCTTACCGAAGCCAGTCCAGGCCCAAGCAATAAAAACATATCCGTACCATTACCTAACTCCAATAATAATACAATAAGGCGATTACGTTATAATCATAATAAGACAGTAAAGAAACTGAAAGAAAGGATCAGTCAACTAGAAAGGGAAAACGATATATTACGTAAACGACGTAATATTTCTCAGGAAATATGTGATTCTATAGAAAAAAGAGTTCACGAAGTGTTGTTACAAATACCACCTCAGAAGAAGGCAGAAGTTAAAACGCTCTTTAGTGAAACGACGTCACAAAATCTGCAAGAGAGTTATAACAAATTAAATAAAAAGAAGAACTGTGCGGTTACGGTAACAAAAGATGACGCAAGAATGAAAAAATATAACCTGCTTCATTCAAATCAAGCAGTGTATATTTTTTTAAGCAAACATTGATCAATCATATTTGCTTTCAAAATTCTTGAAGGAGAAAAGTACTGTAAGTTATTCGATATTCTATAAGTTTAGATGATTTCGCTTAATACATATCGACACTTAAAAGCACGGAAATCATCTCTGGGAGTACACATCACGATCGAAATATAACAGTACAATATGAGACTATCAAGCAACTGAAACAAAATTTGAAAGACACAGAGATACTAGTACACATAGACTTCAGTGATTGTTTAAAATATAATAAAGAGATACAATCCTTCCACTTTGGAGGAAGTAGAGAACAAGTATCTTTACACACTGGAGATTTTGACTATAAAGATTTTGAAACATGTGAATTCAAAACTAAATCATTTTGTACAATAAGCAATTGCTTAAAACATGATGCTTGAATCATATGTGCTCACTTATATGCCCTATTTTAAAGATGGCACAAGTACTTGTGCCTTATAATGTAGTCCATTTTTTATCTCATTCACCATCCAGCCTATATAAAAATAAGAATACATTTTATATACTAAATTAAAAGATATTAATCCCTATACACGTAAGGTAACATGGATTATCAGGAGTCCGGCCACGGCAAAGGAGCCCCGGACGGTACTGATGCAGATGTAAAGAGAACTGCAGACGACTTTGTAAAATATGGTGGAGATGTTGGTTCTTTCGACGATTTTGTGGCTTTGGTTAACAAAAACACACAGAACGAATACTTTGAAATAGTAGCTCAGAACGATATTGCAGAAAAAATGTTTCCACCTTATATTCCGGTATTTAAAGGAAAAATGCAAGTTTATCAAGTAACGTGGGCTGGTAATTATGATAAAATGATTACTTTGCGAAGTCTTAGTTGTTTCGAGGTTCAAGGTTACAGCATTTCTTGTATACATAATAAATATTTAGGGATTATTCATTCTGATAACTACGCAGAGCCAGATCAATCTAGTCTTCAATGTGATCAAAATAATCCCACTTACGTCAATGACGATCAGTCCATATAAAATATAGATAGGACCACCATTTTGAAAGAACGTCAAATATAATTTTGAATATAAATAATAAACGTTGATTATTTAATAAATATTTGTTTACTTTCCTTTATGAATGACCATCCTTTATGGTTCATTACTATCCAGACCTATTTCATAACTTGTTTGCTGTATTACACGTCCATCTTCACTTATATATTTACTATCCTGCTCTAAATCATTACAATCCTAACACTTTTCTTTACCATCGCGTTAAACACGCGTTCAATGTCAAGTGTTAATTTCTCAGTAATTAAATAACATAAAAAAGTGCCTCCCAGTTTTTATGAATCAGGTGACAATCTAAATTCGATTACATAATCGAAAAAAATATTCATTTTTTCTCACTAGATCTATACAAATAAATAAAATTGGAGTGTCTGTTTGTAATATCAAAATAACACCTTTTCACTAAGGTCATATGAAAGTAAATACGACACCTATAGCAAAACGCGATTTAAATTTTTTTTGTCTGTCTGTCTGTATGTTTGTTCCGGGTAATCTCCGAAACGGCTGGACCGTTTTTGACGGGGTTTTCACTGGCAGATAGCTGATGTTATATATGTATAGCAGTAACTTAGGCTACTTTTATTTTAGATTAAAAAAAAAACAAATGGTTCGGTGTGGGAGCGGTTAAGTTAAATTCCACGCGGACGAAGTCGCGGGCTCAGCTAGTACATAATAATATCTTTATGAATCCATTCTACAAAATAGACCAGGATTTCAGACGTGTTTTGTTCACGATAAGAGCTGAAAGGCGCCACCCGGCGTATAATCGCCGCTGAAACACATCCTTCCTGAGCCGCCATCTTGCGCCTTCGTATGGACTTTTAAGAAAGAAAGTGTTTTCTTTTTGATGAATTTTTTTTCTTTTATAATAATTGAGAGCAATATTTCCTTTTTTAAATCGAGAACGCTGTTTTGTAATAGGTAATTACTTAAGCACATCTTTTGTACTTACAAACAATTAAGTTTTGACAATTTTGTATAAAAATGTTCCTCATTTCCAATCTTCTGTGAGAACAAAATGGTTTATATTTTTCGATCAACCATTAACTGAATGAATGCCATTCGTTAAATGCCGATCAGGCGACGAAATGAATGAAACCGGAGGGCAGTCTATTCAGTCAACAAGAATGCCAGGTCTTTATAATTTTTTGCTTCACAGTAAAATAAAATCAGTGACATTTTATTTGATGAGAACTGTACAAAATATTATGAATATTCGATTTAAAGTTAGATTGAAGAAAAATCATGAGGTCATCAAACAACTGTATTATTGTAATAACTCTAAATTGAAAATTTAAAAACCCCCGATGCGACGACTTTTTCATCAAATGTATACTTTACCTAGTTCTTCCAAATAATTAAGTTAGCGAGATTTGCGTAGCTATCGTAGCTCAGTATTCATTGCTCATCTCGCAAATTCATCTGGTACAACTAGTTTCGATGCCAGATTATGAAAGCGCCATTTACCTACATTATTATTTTTGGCTTCCTCATAATCTAAGATGCTATTCCATTCGATTCCAATGCAATGTACAATATCCAACATAAAATCTGTGTAAAAGTATGAGACATTATCTTGTTATGACATAATCATTGACATTAGAATAGACAACGAATCTAAATATTGATGCCGGAGGTTTAATTCCTAGTAAAAGATTATCAATTATGATTCAATTTGATGTAATATAACTTTGGTTGAGGTGGACGGACGCAGCCCAGGGGAAGAATTTTAAATAACGCTAAAATTATTTGAAATTATATTGTATTTTTTTCTCAATGGCGGAGCAGCGCCCTCTAGAATTATTATTGCGTAATATTCCATGACCATTAACAAAACAAACAAAATATAACGCATGCACGTATCCATCATTTGACACGTGACTTATGGAACGTCTTTAGTTCATACACAAATCTACTATATAAAAATAAGTCGGGTTTTCCTTCCTGACGCTATAACTCCAGAACGCACGAACCGATTTCCACGTCTTTGCATTCGTTAGAAAGGACTCGGGCTCCGTGAGGTTTATAGCAAAGAAAATTCGGGAAAAATTTCAACAGAAAAGCGCATTCCACGCGGACGGAGTCGCGGGGCACAGCTAGTCTCATATAAAAATTGATAAATATTCAAATTTTTTCCAGAATCCGGGAAACTTTTCACATTTATAATATTGTAAAAAGCCAGTTTAGACTATTACGATCATTTGAAATATAATAAAGCGAAATCCAATAATCTCAAATTTCGGGCGGATTCGAGCCGTGGAAGTTGGTTTTGGCCGTAAATGCGGCTTTTTTAACCTATAAAAGAGCTGATGATCTTCAAACGGCTGAACCGATTTTCATGAAACATAGCTAAGAACACTCTCGATCAGAATACCTTTCTGACAAAAGAAACAAAACTTAAATCGGTTCATCAGCTTGGGCGCTACGTTGCCACAGACAGACACACAGATACACAGATACACAGATACACAGATACACAGATACACAGATACACAGATACACAGATACACAGACACACACAGACACATGTTAAACTAATAACACCCCTCTTTTTTCGTCGGGGGTTAAAAAAGGGAGATTATATAATTACTAAATTAGCAACTATTTACATACGCAACAAATTATATAAACGGACAATGACAATAATTATTATTTAAATACAAAAGGGTTAACAAATAAGGCATTAAAAAAGAGGACTTTTATTTAAGAAAGAATTTTTGACTTTAAGCTGAAATCCCTTGTAAGAAAGAGATTAACAATATTTTTTTTTCTATTTTGCTTAAATTATATTTTTATGCAAATTTATTTGGGTTCTACGTCTTAAAAAATAAAGTGTCTGGCTAGTACTTTTCCGAATAGTCTTGGCGTGAATATTATTCATTGATGATATGAAAAACAACCAACAAATTAAATAAAATGCCAGTTACCCTTTAGAATAGCATACTATCGTCCTTAATAAAAATTAGGACTCATAAAATGTACGAACCTTGTCACCTAAAGCCGCTCCATACCCAAGCCTCCCCGTTTGATTAATGCTGTCCCATGTAGCCCAATCTCCTCGTGTAACGATATTGAGCAAGATCAGCTTGTTCGCACCTTCACCCCACGCGACCCTTATTTATCCACGTTTGTGGGTACTATTTACCACGTAAGGTGTTTCAATATGTGAAAATGTATTTTGATATCGTACATACGTCTATTTCACACACGAAGTCCCGTAGATGCGCCGCTCTGTAGGTAGTTGCGTGTGGGCAATATAATTTACACTGTGTACAATTTCGATCCGTATTTTTTCGCTGGACTTCCTTTTTCGAAATAAACTGTGGTACCTATATTGAATAAGTATTACCACCACTTTCGTTACTATGGCACGGTCGCTGATCACGAAGAAATTCGTACAATGACCTGTTATTACCTGTCTCTGTCACTCCCGCGTAAATCTAATACGTCTCGCTCACACAGTTGCCGTGAACTGCGTGTGACCGGCAACTGTGTGAGCGAGACGTATTAGATTTACGCGGGAGTGACAGAGACAGGTAATAACAGGTTATTGTACGAATTTCTTCGTGATCAGCGACCGTGCCATACCTGAAATCTTTCGGCAACATTTACAAAAATATCCACTTATAATAACGTACAAAATGAAAGGAAAATAAGTCCTCTAAGCAAACAAAATGATTTGTCGAACAAAAAACGTTGTACAAATCTGTCCCCGTCGCAATCACTGTGTTTACATTGAAATTTCTTTAAAAAGAAACGTTGAATACATCTTTTTGTTTAATGAAAGGTTAAACAACAGCGCACTCATCGCCAGTAGGTACTAAATTGGGCGCAAATTTATTCAGCCATTTGCATACCAAAATTATAATTCTGCGCAAATTGCGTAAACTTGCGTCTTTGTTAGTTCGGCACTTAGTATTAAGCTAGAGTACTTTATTAACTGAAAAAAAGAAGGAGGTCCTATGTTTGTGTGTTTATTTTGTAGACAGGTACGAACATATAAATAAATAAATAAATATATATTATTTATAAATTATTTTAACTTATTGAGTTGAAATTTGGTATACTGAATGCATATATGGAATGCATTGTCATTCAAAATAAGCGTATTTTGAATGACAATGCATTCTTAGATATGTGTTAAGTGACGTCATTCTAATTCCAATATGGCGGATCATCCAAGATGGCGGACTAGTTATTTTTTCAGCACTACCACACTATGGATATCAAATGAAAGGGCTTGCTGAAGAGAATACGAAAACTAAAAAATAAACTTATTAAAAGCTTGTTTTAAACCTTTAATTTATATATGTCCATCATATGCTAGCAAGCAACAATTAATACATATTTGTGATATTGCAAATCCAGTCATATTTCGCAATAGTGTAATTCCAATTTGAATTAACTCTGCTCTATTGATCCACTGGACAGTTGTGCAAATAACACATGAGACATACGCAACTGTCCGTACCCACGTGCAACATAATAATTAATCCTCACATATTCATGTCTGCCCTTTGATGGGCCGGATTTGCGATTATTATTCGCCGTTTTACTGTGGAATTGTATTTGGAGTCCACTTAGTACGTTCCCTATGCTAATACCAGTTTGAATTTAGAATAGGGTGGGATACCAATCCGATCTAATAGTGTTTGGAGGGTTGTTGACCTTCACTGGACCTTATAATTCGAGTTACGATAGTGTTGTACCCAAAACTTTACGATGCTTTTCCATTACCCGTACAGGCATCATCAAAATCTGCTTGGTGTTTGAAATGTCCAAAGGAATCACATTTTTAAACACGTCATTATAGTATGGCATTAAGGTCTCGAATCGTATATTTAAGGCCCGTATTAATGAATCGATATTAAGTCTGAGAGCGGTCTTGGAAATGTCATTCTTATGTCATTCCAGTACAAAATGACACGTGATAAGCTCACCTACGCAAGATTGCTCTCAGACTTATTATATTTACCTATTAAATATGTCCACCATATTGGACAACTAGTTTATGCCCGCGACTTGGTCCGCGTAGTATTTAACTTAACAAAAAATCGGGATTATCGGGATAATAAGTATCCTATATGTTAATCCCGATTATAAACTATCTGTGTTCCAAATTTCATCCAAATCCGTTCAGTAGTTTTTGCCTGAAAGAGTAACAAACATCCACACTCACAAACTTTCGCATTTATATTACTAGCTGTGTCCCCCGACTTCGTCCGCGTAGTATTTAACGTAACAAAAATTTCGGGATAAAAAGTATCCTATATGTTAATCCCGGTTATAAACTATCTGTGTTCCAAATTTCATCCAAATCCGTTCAGTTGTTTTTGCGTGAAGGAGTAACAAACATACATACATACATCCACACTCACAAACTTTCACATTTATAATATTAGTAGGATTAGTAGGATGTGTTGTCTTCTTCTTTCTTTAAAAATATGGCCCACCCAGTTTAATAGGTCTATGTGTTGTCCAATGTGTGCCGAGCCGAGACGAATTAAACTTGGTATTTAGAGTCAACCACGTGATGTATCGTGGAGTCTATAGCATCGTATCGCAATCTCGTCCTATAATCGCTAGGGAAGCGATTGGGGCACGAGTAGGCGATGTGAATACGATGAGCGAATCAGTACAATGACACTAAAGTCAAACAAAAGTGGCCAATAATCTCTACCGCGGCCGCAGGGTGTTCAATAATCACAAAGGACCCTTCCTCTACCCTTTGATGCCCTTCTCAGAATAATTGAATAAATAATACGGCGGTTAATTACTGTTTATGTAACAACGAACAGACCAAAGTCACACAAATGATCCCGCGACCAACCCTGATCCGTTATTTGCGTAAGGATTGGACCAATACTAATTAAACGGATCTCATCCGTCATTAGATGACTGAGTGATTTATGGAACTGTACATATTAGATACTTAAACATAACAATTGGGTGTTTGAATAATGTTATTATAATATTTTTAAAGTTACTAATAATTAAATGAATAAACAATTATTAATTTATAATTATTATGTATTGTAGACGTTAAAATAAAATATTTATATATCTTAAACTTCTAAGTTGTGAATTCAAACAACAAAGCCATTTCGAAAATTTAAATCCTCTTTTACCAATTTTTGGAACTTTTGAAATGACTGCGAATATTATGTCACTGCTAGTAATCCTCAGACATCATTTCTATAATGCAATAAAAAACTATTAGTCAAATATCGTATTAATTTATACTGTAGATACAAACGCTAATTCTACACACACGCACACAATTTAATCTAGACCAAACTATGTGGTCATTCCGATGGATATAACTAAATAATTTGGAGAATTCATAAAATATAAACAAAACCGAGATATTATAATTTTTAGGCTTGTACAACATACACAGTTATCTTCATAACCTGCTCATTCTACTTGGCAATTGTTATTAGACTTTAATACCTCTCCGTACGTTTCAGATTGCATTCTGAAATTGTGACCGCATCAAGTGAACTTTCCGACATTTACATAGAGCGTGGGTATGGCCTAGGCGTCCTGGAATATTAGTTTTGCTGCTCAGTAACTTCCCGACACGCTTCTTGGTATATACACGTGTGGAAATCTAAATCTGTTTGCAGTTTGTAACTTTACCAGTTAAGATCTAACATCCTGTGTAAGTAACCATTAATTTTATGTAACGGGAATATAGTTTAATAAATAAATAAATATCCCCAGACGAATACACCAAGTGTGCGGTCCCAAAATAAGCAACGCTTGTACTATGAGTATCGTACAACGGACTGGGGGCGATCCCAGTGACACCCAGGCCAGGGCAAATTACGGAAAGGCCGGGAATCGAACCCGCAAACTCCACGTGCAGTGAGCCGAGAGGCCTACGCTCGAAACACTTCGCCAAGCGGTCGTCAATAGTATAATTTATATCAGTATTAACCGTTCGTGCGTTTTACGAGCGCGCTAGTGAAGACTTGTAATTATCTGCAGGACTATAGTCTGTGAAGTAAATATCTTAGACTCTAGGTACTACTTCAATCCTCAGAGAATTAAGAAGTCCAGCGATCAGAGTTGAGGTGGTTGAAAATTAATGTTTGTCGCTGGGAGCGATTCCTAATACAAACGTTCACATTGACGTTTGACGCTTATAGCGGGGTCTCGTTTCTGTAAACTCGGGGTTTGTTCAAATCAAAAAGTCGTCGCCAAAATGACTTAACTGCATATTCCCCAAAAAATCCTAGTGACCTACTACTTTTTCTAACGGCAACAAGGTATAGGTATAAGTGATGAATGACATCCGTCGATCGCGTCAAGGCTGGGTTCGATACCCGACTTCGTATCTTACATACGCCACGGTACACCATCCCGGCCTAAATTTGTTTTCGCGCAAAATCGTTCTATTTACTTTTCAAACGTGACACATTTACGTGGAATGCGATTTATTTGGAAAAGTTTCACTTCCGACGTCTCTCCTAGAGATAACACCTCTACGGAACACTGACGGTGGGAATTTTTCGAACAGAAAACGTTGACGGTAACGGTAGAGCCAAGTTTGAGCCGACTGGCTACAGCTTATATAAGAGCTGGCTTAACCCGGGAAGCACCACCCTCACACAGAAGGTTAGCGTAAAGTTTTTTTTTTTTTTTTTGTTTTTTTTTTTTTTTGCGTAAAGTAGTTATTATAACTGCGTTTCTGACGATGAGTGAGTGTCGCGGGAATAGTGCTGTGTCCTGCTTAGATAGGTACGGCTATGCTGGGCTAAATCCAATAAGGCAAATACAAGGGCGGAGGCAGAACTGCAAGGGTTAGGTCAATGTCACGCGTGTACATTACCGGCACGATGTAGGCGGGCGCATGCCTCGGGTTGTATGGCTGGATCCTCAAGTTCTTCAGCACAGGCACAACACTGGGTTTAGAGTTCATACAACACAAATACACAGAAAATTTGGTAGATTTCGCACGATTAGGATTTTTTGGCACAGGAGCACGCGCGACGACGCCTATGCCACACGGAAGTCGGTCAATACAGTGTCATGAAGGGGGAAAGGGAAAACAGCACAAAATATCAGATTAATCGGGGGTAGGCAGATGACGGTAGACGGGACACATTTTAACTAGCTACCTACATACAAAATGCTAAAGTAGACAGTGATAGAGCTAGAAGCTAAACCTAACCTCACTTTCCCTCCATCTATCCCACTCTACTTCAGGATGGCAACGTGCGAGAAATGCCTTTGGTATCGCAAGCATCTATTGGCTAAGGCGGGTCGTATGCTTGTTTATCGACTTCACTACATAGTATAAAACAAAGTCGCTTCTCGCCGTCTGTATGTCCCTATGTATGCTTAGATCTTTAAAACTACGCAACGGATTTTGATGCAGTTTTTTTTTTTTTTTTTTTTTTTTTTTTTTAATAGATAGAGTGATTCAAGAGGAAGGTTTATATGTATAATACATACATAATATAGTAGAGAAACACTGATCATTTTAGAGCCGTGTGAAGCCGGGGCGGCTCGCTAGTTGTTATATAAAAAGGTTATACCCATTTTCCGCCGTTACATAGCCGACGATAGCGGTGTATGCCCACCCGATTGTAATGGCGGACAAAATTTCAGTTTCCGTGATACATCAGGAATTCGGGATCTCTTTATGAAACATTCCTTTGAGCTACCGATAAAGGTATACTTTAGATCTGGGCCCTAACCACGCTAGCTACGCAAATCGTAATAGCAAAGCAAAAGCTAGCGATTGCGTTTCAAACGCTCCGCTTTTGGCGTTTTGCTGACACCATACCATATCAATGTCAGTAGAAATCGTGAAGCTCGTGTCAGCAAAACGTCAAAAGCGGAGCGTTTGAAACGTAATCGCGAGCGTTTGCTTTTCTATTACGATTTGAGTAGCTAGCGTGGTTAGGGCCCTGACCAATTGTTCATCTGTTTAGAAAATAGAAGTCAAACGAAAACCTTTTGTGAAAGTCTTTGTTTCGTTATGTAGAGTTCTTAAATTAACTAAATTGATGTCTCTCTGCGGGGGCTTTGTGTCTTTTATGTTTGACAAAAATCTGATTGCCACAGATTTGGCTTTCAAAAAACCTTTTCACCGAGTATTTTCATGTTAAATTAATGTTATTTGTATATATGCTAGGTACTTGTAACTAGGGGAACCCCCCACAGTGCTTGCGTCCTCGTCGCGTTCCCTGGGCAACGACCCGGTTCTGACCACCGTAACGGAGTGGCAGACCGGTGTTCGGCTAAAGTGCACTGTGACGTCGTAGTCTTTGCGGTTAACTACGACATTTGCGGACATATGGGTAGAAGTGTTTGCGTCGATTAATTTCCGCCACTTTTAGCTCGTTGAGGTGTCTGCTTGTAGACATTTGCGGACATATGGGTAGAAGTGTTTGCGTCGATTAATTTCCGCCACTTTTAGCTCGTTGACGTGTCTGCTTGTTTAAAAGGCCATTTTTATTCAGGTGTTTTGGTCTGAGGCTCAGCGATGGTTTCTGACTCGGACAATCCTGAAGGTAGAGGAAAGGGGAAGAGAAGGTGTAATGTGGTGGAGTCAGAGGTTTCTGGCTCGGACAGTGAGGTGAGCGTAGTTGCGGCGAAAATAACCACAGCGCGCCGTGGAAAGACCTCTGGTTCTAAACGTGGATCGGGACTGACACGTTCAAGGGCGGAGCTCAGAGCTCTCGAGGCAGAGGATAGAGAGGTGGCCTTTGACAAGGCTCTGAGGGCCAAAGCGTTCCGCAAGGTAGTAGAGCCGGTCTTGGATATAACAGAGGAGGAGACTCGAGATAACTTTGATGCGGAGGCGCTTCCAGCGGAGGAATTACGGGCGTTGGCTGGTCATAACGTGGCGACAATCCTGGAGGTTGCCAAGAAGTCTGGGCACCTTCAGGGGCCATTTGTTAAGCGGCTGAAGGATGCGGCGACAAAGATGCAAGAGATTGTCGACATTCTTGTGGCAAGGCCGGAGGCTGATGAGACCCGCCGACTCAGGAGGGACAATGGTCTCCTTCGCAAGGAGATTGACTCCCTCAAGGCTGAATTGGGGGCACACCGCCGTGAATTTGAGGCGATGAGGACTTCGATGGCGGACGTCCGCTCGTCAATGCCTCCCCCACCGGCGCTTGATGGTGATATGATGGAGGAGTTCAGGCGCTCCATTGTCGTTTCGGTGGGTGAAATGGTAAGTGCTCGATTTGCCGGAATTGAGGAGCGCTTGTTGCCTGCAGTTTTGCACCGCCCACCGTTGGCGGCAGATAATAGGCGGCAGGCGGCTGCAATTGTGTCGGAGGTGGAGGAGCCAGTGAGGGCTCGGCCTGGGCCATCTGCGGGCCGGACGAAGACGACTGGGCGACCGAGAGCGGTTAAAGCTGCAAACTCATCGGCCCCTGATAAGCCGATTTCAGCATCGGCTCCTGTGGCTACCCCTGCGGGACAAGAGGACGGGTTCACGGTCGTCACCAGGTCCAAGAAAGGGAAGGGGAAGGGAAAGAGGTCAGCACCTCCGGCGACCCCCCATTCTACGGATGCGCCGGCTCCCCGTGTGACGAATGCCTCGGCTCCTCGTCCAGCAGCTCCAAAGCTTACCCCTCCCCGCACCGCAGCTGTAGTAATTACGCTGCGAGAGGATGCAAGCGCTGCGGGCGTATCCTACAGCCAGATTTTGGCTAAGGCGGAGGAGAGGGTGAACCTGGTGGAGCTGGGCATCGACTCCTTGAAGTTCCGCCGCTCAGCCACTGGGGCTAGGCTGCTGGAGCTGCCGAAGGGCCAGACTCCAGAAAAGGCTGACCAGCTGGCGGAGAAACTTCGCACTGCCTTAGAGGGGATGGCCGAGGTCGCCCGGCCTACAAAATCCGCTGAAATTCGGATTTCTGGCTTAGACGATTCGGCCACTAAAGAGAAGGTGGTCGCTGCAGTGGCAAGGGTGGGGAGCTGTGCTACGGAGCTGATTAGAGCCCGGGAGGTGCGGACTGGTCCGGGAGGTATGGGTGCTGTTGTGGTTCAGTGCCCAGTGACGGCGGCGAAAGTGCTTGTCGATGCCGGCAAACTCCTAGTCGGCTGGAGCTCGGCTAAAGTTGAGGCACTGCAGCAACGCCCCATGCGCTGCTTCAAATGCATGGGCATTGGCCATACTAGGGCGATGTGCCCTTCCGCAGTGGACCGTGGAACCTTGTGCTTCCGCTGCGGATGCGCTGGCCACACAGCAGCAGGATGCACGGCCGCGCTGAGGTGCGCGGTGTGCTCCGATGCCGGCAGGCCTTCTGGGCACCAGATGGGGGGGGCGCAATGTAACCCCCCTCACACGAAAGGAAAGGCGGCCGCCCGGACCTCGGCTGCAGCAGCGACTGGACGCCAACAGGCGCGCGAGGAAGGTAACATGTCAGAATGAATCCAAGACGGCATATTACCTTCCTCCAGGCGAATTTAAACCACTGCGCCGGGGCACAAGATCTCTTCTTGCAGTCTACGGCGGAGTGGGCGGTTAGTGTGGCGGTGGCTTGCGAGCCTTACTATGTCCCTCAGCACTCACACTGGGCTGGGGACTTAAACGGTCTGGTGGCAATCACCATTAGAGGTGGTTCCGATACTCCCCTCTCAACCTTGGAGAGGGGGGCAGGGTACGTGGTGGCCGAGTGGGGGGGATATGTGGTAGTCGGGACGTACTTCTCCCCTAATCGCACCCTAGCGGAGTTCGAGACGTATCTGGACTCCGTCAGGAATGCCCTTATCAGGTGGTCGTCGAGGCCTGCGTTTGTGCTCGGCGACTTGAATGCGAAGGCCAGGGAGTGGGGAAATCCCACCACTGACGCCAGAGGAAGGGCTGTCCTGGTTTGGGCCCTCATGTGTGGACTTTCCCTCCTAAACAGGGGGGAGATCCACACATGCGTGCGGCATACGGGGGGGTCCGTGGTGGACCTCACGTTCGCCACCCCCGCTGTCGCACAAAGGATCTCGGACTGGAGGGTTGAAACGGGTGTAGAGACCTTATCGGACCACAGATACATCCGATTTGGAATCTCCACCCCGCCAGAAACGACGGACCCTCTTAGGGGGCCCAACCACTTCCCGCGCTGGGTCCTGAGCCGAATGGACCCGGAATTAGCGGAAGAGGCGGCCATCGTACAGCGCTGGACCTATGCCGGAACTGGTCAGGGAGCCAGTATTGACGAGCTGGCCAACCGCATGCGCAGGGCGTTGACGAGAGTCTGCGATGCGGCCATGCCGAGGGCCCGGCGCCGGACAGATCGTCGCAGGCTATATTGGTGGTCACCCGAAATAGAAGAGCTTAGAATGGCATGCAACGCTGCACGTAGACAATACGTGCGGTGTCGCAGGCACGACGGTCGTGATCCAGCCGTGGAGGCCCGGCTGAAAGACGCCTTTGATCGGGTGAAAGAGGAGCTCCAGCAGGCCATCTGTCGGGCCAAAGAGCAGGCAGATGAGGAGGTTCTGGCTGACCTGGACAGAAATCCCTGGGGAAGGCCATTTCACGCAGCCCGGAAAAAACTCCGCGGTTATACTGCCCCTGCGACAGAGACCCTTCCCCCGGACCTCCTTGGGAGGATCATGGACGGACTGTTCCCGAGGGCTGTGGAGAACTTCATCCCCCCAAGGATGACGTCTCCCCGCCCTGTGGCTGCTGAGGCTGGTCTGGCTCCCCCTGTTCGAGACGAGGAAATGGACGGGGCTCTGGAACGTCTTCGGGCACGGAAGAGAGCACCAGGACCGGATGGGGTGCCGGGCAGAATTGTAGCAGTCGCTTCAGAGACCTTGGGAAGTCAGCTTCGGGAACTGTTTGACGAGTGTCTCCGCGCCGGACAGTTCCCGAAACTGTGGAAGGAGGGGAGGGTGTGCCTTCTTCCGAAGGAAGGACGTCCACCTGATCAGCCGTCGGCATACAGACCCATTGTGCTCTTGGATGAGGTGGGGAAGCTCTTTGAGAGAATTCTCGTTTCCCGCCTCGTCCGGCACCTTGAAGAAGTTGGGCCCCGGTTATCCGAGGCTCAGTGGGGATTTAGGGCTGGTCGTTCGACGACGGACGCCCTCAGTCAGCTGCGTAACCTCTCAAGGGAGGCTGTTGAGGGAGGGGAGGTGGTCCTGGCGGTCTCTTTGGATGTGCGGAACGCCTTCAACAGCCTCCCGTTTGAAACTCTTGGGGAGGCACTCCGATATCACGGAGTGCCCTTCTATCTCGAGAGGCTGTTGCTGGCGTATCTGCGGGACCGTCAGGTGGTTTGGGAGGGAAGAGCCGGCGAGCTGCGCCATCGACGGGTCGAGCGAGGGGTTCCACAGGGGTCGGTGCTGGGCCCTACCCTGTGGAACATCGGGTTCGATTGGATCCTTCGGGGGCCGCTCCTGCCCGGGATGAGGGTGTTGTGTTATGCGGATGACACCCTCGTCACAATAAGGGGGAGAAACTGGGAGGAGGCGGCTCGTAGGGCGACGGTCGGGACCACGCTGGTAGTGGACCGTATCTGCCAGCTGGGTCTCGAGGTCGCTCTGGAGAAGACGGAGGCTCTCCTCTTTCATGGGCCACGGCGAGGGCCCCCTCGTGGCGCTCATATAAACGTCAATGGGGTTACCATAACGCTGGGGGCCTAAATGAAATATTTGGGCCTTACACTGGATGGACGCTGGGGGTTCGGGGCTCATTTCACCCGGCTTGCCCCGAAACTCGTCTCTGCCGCCGCCGCGCTGGGGAGGCTGTTGCCCAATTTAGGGGGGCCGAAGTCAACGTGCAGGCGGCTGTACTCCGGAATAATCCGGAGTATGGCTCTGTACGGGGCCCCCATCTGGGCGGAGGCTCTCAACGCCTCAAACAAGATCCTCTTGCGGAGACCGCAGAGGATCATAGCGTTGAGAGCCATAAGAGGGTACCGGACGGTGTCTTGGACGGCAGCCACGCTCTTGGCGGGTGATCCTCCTTGGGAGCTCGAGGCGGAAGTACTTGCGGCGGTCTACGCCTTTCGAGAGAATGAGCGGTTGAGGGGCGCCGTACCGGACTGGGACGCGGCACGGCGCATAAGAAGGCGGGCACAGGAGGCGGTTGTGCAGAGGTGGGGGGAGCTGTTGGAGTCCCCCCAATATGGCCGGGCCACAGTGGAGGCGGTCCGACCTCATTTAGCGGCCTGGCTCAAAAAGCGAGGGCCGCTAACATACAGGCTGGTGCAGGTACTCACCGGGCACGGGTGCTTCGGTGAGTACCTGCACCGGATAGCGAGGAGGGAGGCGACCCCTGTCTGCCACGCGTGTGAGGCACCGTCGGACACAGTGCGCCACACAGTGGAGGAGTGCCCGGCGTGGGGCGTTCAGAGGCACGCATTGATGAGCGTGGTGGGAGTAGACCTCTCGCTCCGAAGCATAGTCGAGGCCATGCTTGGGAGCAGAGGTTGTTGGGAGGCAATGGTCTCCTTCTGTGAAGCAGTGCTTGCAGAGAAGGAGGCCGCGGAGAGGGTCAGAGAGGAGGATGCCCTCGCTGACCCGATCCGTAGAGTCCGGCGGGGCAGACGCCAGAGGCGCTATGCGCATCTTCTGCCGCCGCCGTAGTGGAGGGAGGGGCTTTGGCTAAGGGGTCGGGGGGCCCCATGGTCAAGCCAAGTCCCTGGACAGACGGGGGTGTCTCACCCGTCCTGAAGTCTGCGGCCTGGTGCTCACTGCCAGGCCAGCCGCTGGGGCGTCACAGTTGACGAAGATCCTGTGGCGCTTCGTATTTCAGCGGCGAGGTCAGACCGCTGGGTTTTAGTGGGTAGGCTGGACAGTCGTCCAGGAGTCCCACATATCCGTCTGGGTTCCCCCGAGTCCAGACGGAATGCGTAACAGCATTTCCCAGCGAAAACAAAAAAAAAAAAAAAAAAGGTACTTGTAACTAAATAATTATTAGGACTATTAGGTTCTTTGGCAAATCAATAGATGGACCCCATATAGTTGATATTACAGCATGTGCAGACCAAGCGATCGCAAAAGAAAATTTAAAGCCTTAAGCGTTTTAAATTTTTTGTATGACGTGACAAACTTTGTGTATTAGGTACACATTATTTTTCCTTTCTTATATAATGTCTCGGCTTGTCTTTCTTCTTATATTAACGAGATCGTTTCAACATTAAAGTCTCTTTTATGTTTGTCTAGTGCCTCACTTAATACCGAACAAGTGTCTCCTTAAGCTCTGTTGTAGGCCACATTCATACATAATCAAATAAAAACGATGTAAGCTTTTTTATATATTTTATCTTATAAGTAAGTGTAGTTAAGATATTGTAATCAGTACTGATAATTACATCTGTGTACCTACCTACCTATAGTTTACAGTAAACAAAATTGACGTTTGACGCTGAGAGCGAGGTTTTTTTTTATTTTTTTGAAGCGAAGCTTCTTTACGGACATTCGGGGCGCTCGCTACCCGGGCACTAAAACGGTGAAAAGCGTAACGCGTAACGCGTTACGCGTTAATATAATATATCTAATATCTACTGCAAAGCTTCGCTTCTTTCGGGCGTCCCTAGACGGCACTGATTTTTTTTTTGCAAGCGTGGTGTTGCTAAAGCGACTCTGCACGACATTTGGCAACAGTGCGACGACTCTTAGTCCAAACTAGAATGCCTTAAACTGTACCGCCATAGCTTCGCGATTGTACCAAGGATTAAAAGGGTTACTTTCGTCCACAAAGTCTGTACAATATTTAGGGGCGTCTAATTAAGTGGGGCCAATATACCCCGAACGCAAATACTTCGATACACGGGTCATGTGTAATTTTGGTCTCATGTTTGTAGTGTTTGTAATAAGATGGTAAGTAACCCAATTTGGTGTAACTGCACGCCGGGGATAGGGTCAGTGGAAACATGTTATTAATTGGCAGACTTCATGGAGTCTGGATAACAAACTATCGATAAGTTGTTGACGTGGCTATTGTGGGAAAATCAACATTTTGTGAAAGTGGTCATTTGGGTAAGTTAACAATTTAGGAAATTGGTCATTTTGTAAAAGTGGGCCATTTGTGGAATGTGTTCATTTTGGGAAAATTACCATTTTGAACCTGATACCCATTTACATCATCATCATTGTAGGTAAGTACAAATCATTTTCGAAATTATCACCAACATCATTAGACATAGTCGCTTAAATAATTTTGTTTTATCGTACATGTAGGTTGGGAAGTATCTCCAAGGAAAACATTGGCTCAAGAAAAAAAAAGTTAACATAATAAAAGTCTACAAAACAATTGGTGGCAAAGCTTCGTTTGCATACGAATCCTTCGTTACCCGAATGCTCACCCTCTTTCGTATTTCAAGCAGGTAACTTGCTACGAAAGAATTTCTTTGCATAACTGGTTTAAAAGCTTATACAGGAATAAACCGAAAAAACGCGTGTTAGGGAAAAATAAAACATTATAAAGACAGGACAACTCTGTTAAGCTAGCATCTCGATTGACTCCTTTTACGTCAAAACTGACGTATGCAGATAAGCCATACGTCAGTTTTGACGTATCAGGAGTCGATCGAGATAAATAAATAATAAATAAATAAATATCGCCAGGCGAACACAACAACTGTATGGTCCCAAACTAAGCAACGCTTGTACTATGGGTACCGTACAATGGACTGGGGGCGATCCCAGTGACCCAGACCAGGCAAAATTACGGAAAGGCCATTTCCGAAATTTACCTTGACGGGAATCGAACCCGGAACCACCTGATGCAGTGAGCCGAGCGGCGTACGCTCGAACCACTGCGCCAAGCGGTCGTCAAGATGCTAGCGTTTCACAAAGTTGGGGCCATTAACAAAAAATAACAGTCAGCCCTGGTTGTTAATAGAACGTTTCCAAGGAATTCTTGAAACTTAGACGACGTTGTCGAATGTGTTTATTGTTTTATCAAATTAATCTATGAGATATACAAATTCTTATTGTTGCCTAGCTATCGATACTTGATATGTCTACTGACCTTGAGAACTAGCCACAACATCGACAGGGCTATTGATATTGTGACTAGTTTTCGAGGTTACGATAGTATTGGCAACCTTTCGTTAGACAATCGATAGTTAGGCAGCACTAATCCAAATAAACTATCAAATTGCAATACAAAATTAGTATGATAGTATGACAATATTTTTGAATTTTTTAACCAACTCCAGAACCCAAGGAGGTTCTATATTCATGGGTATGTTTTTTCTCTGACTGTTATTTCTAGCTTTTTAGTGAACCCAGGTATTTTTTATAAACATATTTTTTAATACGACGACCGCTTGGAGCATTGTTTCGACCGTAGGCCGCTCGGTTCACTGCACATGGTGGTTGCGGGTTCTATTTCGCGTTTTCGGAGTTTGCCCAGGTCTGGGTGTCACTGGGATCGCCCCCAGTCCATTGTACGGTACCCATAGGACAAGCGTTGCTTAGTTTGGAACCATACAGTTGGTGTGTTCGTCTGGATATTTTTCTTTTTTATAAGATGAATTTATCAGATCATATCGTGTGGAGGGTTAGCAGTTGTTTTATTATTATGTATTTCTATCATACGTACAAAAGCATACACCGGACCGCGTAAAAGAGAGTATTGCTATCAGAAATACGGCAAAAAATGAATCAGACCTCAATAAATCCAAGAAGTATGTTACGGCGCTTTATCACCAAGTTTGTGATAAATTGTCTGTTTATCGGAATTGACTGGAGAGGTCGGGATATAAAAACTCAATACCTATTCCGTGCGGATGAAATTGTACGGACGATTTTGATGTCAATCCATCAGGCGTTACAGCCCTGTTACAGCTTCGAGTTGTTAAAGGAACGGGAAGGACATTATTCCACGATTTTCCTTACCAGGAAAGCTCCGCCTCGCTTGAGAAAATTAAATTCGGATCATGTGTCCTTCAACACCTGTGATAACCTTGCGTCAGGACATGGCTACATCACTTGAAATACTTTTGTTAGGTTACGTTAGGTATTTATTTATTTTCCGGCCCAGGGAGGCGTGCGGGTATCCATGAGGAATTCCACACGAAAAAAGGTATTTACTTATTTAGTGACAATGGTGTTGCCTGCTCACATTCTGTTGCTGTTCCTGCGAATGTACACCATATTTTATTAGTTGAAAAGAGTAACCATTAACCATTTCTGCTTCTGAGTCAGCTTCTGCTTCTGAGTGAAAGCAGCATTCCGAACCAGTGGCAGATTCTGACTATTCACTCTGAATTACTTGATATTGAATTAATTGAATATTTTCTGACTGTTGGCTTACATGTATAAAAACAATTTTGAGTTCGAGTTTGAGTTAGGTTATGTTACGTAAAGCACGTGGTGGTAATGACAGATTAATAGGTCCTCCGACATGTTAATACAATATTATCTTTCTATAATCGTCCTTATAACCCAGAAACTATTCGAGTTTCTAACTGCATCGCGTTGTAAAATGTCATCAGACCCGTTCAACAAACATTTCAACATCTCTATTATACAATATACTGGAACAAGCTTCTATTCGTCCCTGAAGTATGGTTGTTGTATTTTGAGCATACTGTCTTTCTAAAAACTGCTTAGACATCTCCCATACGCTCGTAAGGTATGATCTCAGATGTGATAATACGAGATAATACTTACGGAAGGTATTTTGTAAAGGTACCCATAGGAATCGAACCGGAAGCCACAGACTAGACCACGTTTCCCATTAATTACCGGAAATAAATCTGAACATTTTATGAAGCCAAAGGTTTTATGTATGTATGATGCTTAATACTTAATTAGGTAGAAATATAAGATAATTTATGGTATAGAAAGAACTTCCAGTGCAGTCGAGAAATAATTATAATCGAATTATTTATTTAAGCGCTTTTTTAAATTAAATATGGGATTTTATTTGTATGTAACAAAGTCGGCAAACAAGCGTACGACTCGCCTGATGTTAAGTAGTTAACATAGCCTATAGATGCTTGTAATACTCAAGGTATTGCTTGCACTTTACCGACTTGATAATGTAAGAACATTTTGTCATCCCGCTATTTATATTAAGAAGAAAGATGAATTATAAAATCCAGGTTAAAAAGTTAGGTCAATGGATGTCTAGTTGGACGCCATTTCTAGTTAACTGATGGTAGAGATGAACCAATAAGTGTTAAGGAAGCGTGACGATGCCACCATCCACCGGTTTTATGCATAAACTCGAATGTATTCTGTTATGGTAAATTTTTTCTGGTTTCACTTACTGCAGTATTACGTATCTTATATCATTGCAGACGGACTTTGTTGCAATTACAATGGCATTTAAACTACGAAAAAAGATTTTATTTTTGATGCCAGTTATTTACATAATATTTTGGTAAGGATCAGTGGGTACTTATTAAAACAAATATTTTTTATAAATTCCAATGGAAGTCAGTAGATAAAAGGTCGTTATTATCCGCAAATAGACTACAATTTATGCTAAGTGAATTCTATTGCTATCAGTTTACTTTTGGATACGTAATCGACCAGTTGGTGTATGTTGATATAAAGATCGCGGAAACTTTAGAGGAAATCTTGTCTGTTTGCAGAGGTGAAAGGTGTTAGTCGGAATTGAATTCAGTGGGAATATCGTCGGAAAATGTTCTTGTGGCTTTTGCACGCTTTCATTTTGAGTATTGCGTTGAGCGAGGCTCTATTTCTGTTTAAAGGTGAAAATATATATAAGTGTTTATATTATATTCAAATATTAAAATTGAGTGGTAGGGTAAATATCGCCAAACGAACACGCTAACTGTATGGTCCCAAACTAAGCAACGCGTGTACTATAGGTACCGTACAGTGGACTGCGGGCGATCCCAGTGCTCTCAGCTCTGGGCAAATTACGAATAGGCCATTTCCAAAATTTACCCTGACTGGAATCGAACCCGCAACCACTTGGTGCAGTGAGCTGAGTGGCCAACGCACGAAACATTGCGCCAAGGGAGGCGTATGAGGCTTACCTTTGACATTAAATCGTATCGGTTACGGATCGGTTCTTGGAAAAGCTGTTATGTACAAATCCGAGAACGATGTTGTATCTCTGAAGTAATTCTCAGAAGTAATCCAATGCTTTTACTTCCAGATAAACCGATATTCTTCTGCTATAAAGTGTGCCCTTTGTACTGCTCTCCACAAAGAAGATATGATGATGGTAAGTAGGTATTCTTAACTTATCAAATACAGGCTGTTATCAAAGTCTGTAGTGAAACTTAGGTACTTATATGGTAGCTTATATCTAGATGCTCAGTGAAGACAGACTATAAATATTTTATGAGGCCTTTGGATGATTGTTACAACTTTTGTGTTGCGGCCATAGAACTTATTCAGTGGCCTAGACTACAATTGTCTTCAATGTAATTTCCATTCATGAGTATAAGTCAACAATAACTCATCAAGATAAAAATTGTATACCTAAGTAGTATTTGAGATTAGATTATTATTTATTATTGGGTTAATGAAACATATTGAACAAATATGATTAAAATTCGGAAAAAAAATATACCTACCATTAAATTTTGCTCCCGTTACACATCAAAACCCCTAAGTATTAATTAGGACTTTAATGTACATATAAATCATCATAATAGTGACAAAACCTTCCACGCTTCTCTTTCAGGATTCTTATGAGTCTATTTCACGTTCTCTTGCTCTACGGTCACTTCACGTTTCTACAGCAAATCTACGTTATTTTTCTATAGGGATAACCTTCGTTTGAACCGAAATGCCATTGGAAAAATGTGCGTGCATTGCACATTAGTCTTTCCACACTTTTTGATAAGGTATATATTTATATTTCACTTTTCAGATGCATCATCTTTTATCTACGTAGATCATAATCCTTATCGTTCCTTCCATCCCTACGAAATCGATGACTATGAAGAGCATCCCCCACACTTCGGTCATTACGTGCTATGCGAGAAAAAGACAACAACCACCCCTAAACCCACTACCACTGCGAAAATGGTACCTCCCACGTCAGAAGAGCCAACTTGGATTTGTATGGTGTGCAAGAGCAAATGCAAGTATCCGAAAGACTAGAGTGCATAAAACTAAGTTTTCGATGATATTTCTACCATGAAAATAATTTTCAAAGAAGGTCCAGTACATTGATATAAAACATTAACGACGATAATACGAGGAAACTTTCCTGAAATTACAAAATGTTTAGTGAAAATACTAAATGCAAGAAGTACTAGGTATGTTTTAAGTATTCTTTCTTAACCGTGTTGTAAGTAATACAGCATCGATCATTTGTAACTGTGGTCATCATTTCTCTTCACGGTGAATTTTGTAAAATTTCACCAAATAGAATATTAATTTGATTGTAATGTAAAAATATTGCCATACAACATTACTTTAAGATTAAAAAATAAGCACTAAAAAGAAAAAATAAATGTACTTTAAGCCAAATAATGCAGTATATTTTACAATAACGTTTTCAAAGCTGAACACATGAATTTATAATGCTTGTATTCACAAACATAAGTAGATCCCAAAGTGCGCGCGAACACACAGCCCATTGAGAAATGTTAAACTTTTTATAGAGTTGGTTTCTTACTTAGACAAGTATTAAATATGGACGTTAGATGTTACAGCCGAATACTCAAATTTGTCTGTAATTTTTGCATAGACCGTCAGAATGAAGAAGCTGCTATATTTGTGTTGAATTTGAGTTGCAGCAGTTACCTTCTAAGGAATGAAGGGTAAGTAATTAATGTCA
Organism: Notodonta ziczac; assembly: GCA_918843915.1. Lineage (NCBI taxonomy): Eukaryota > Metazoa > Arthropoda > Insecta > Lepidoptera > Notodontidae > Notodonta > Notodonta ziczac. The sequence goes on from OU974053.1 coordinate 3,443,049, forward strand.
TATGATACATATTTGATTAATTGATAGCATCTAACCGCGTCACTATCCGCGTCCGTCTGTCTGTCTGTTTCTCCGCTTAGTTCTTTTAAACTACAAAACGGATATTGATGCGATTTTTATGATCATTTAGAGAGTTTCTTCCTAAAGGTTTATGCTTTATAATTAAATTTATTAATAGTTTTAAAACGCCCGTGCAAAGCCAGGGCGTGTTTATCGTTTATATAATCTTATTTCTATTACGCAAAACCTTCTTATATTATAACACTACCGTTCAACGTTACTTCAAAGAAAACTGAATATAACCACGAACTTCGGCGTTGAATGGAAACTTGTGAAAGTTACTACCCGCGACGCGACGGTTGTGGTGTGATTAATGCTTCATTGTTTTACAGTTTCACATCACATAATCGGGCTGTTACCGAGTCAGTGTGATGTAGGTAGATGTGGTAAAGATAGCTTTATAAATTCATGAGAACAAGCTTTATAATATACTAGCGACCCGCCCCGGCTTCGCACGGCTTTCTCTACTATTTAATAATTTAATTAGAATCTATTATACATATAAACCTTCCACTCGAATCACTCTATCTATTAAAATAAACCGCATCAAATCCGTTGCGTAGTTTTAAAGATCTAAGCATACATAGGGACATACAGACAGCGGGAAGGGACTTTGTTTTATACTATGTATTGATTCAGGGCTCATAATTATTATTTATATTGCCACTTGTGTAACATAATTTCCTGCCAAAATATAATAAATACATATGCCCCATACATTACAGAGCGCTCTACTACTAAATATACTTCTTCAAACTGGAACCAACCTATAGCAACTCGCGCTAGAAATAGTTACGGTTTGCAGGAGTACGTATAGGTTGATTTCATTCTGTAAAACTCTAGGTAAAACTGCATCGAATTGTTTATTCAAAATGTTTAAGCGTCAGGACTACAATGATTGAAAGGAAACTTTGTCAAGGAGTCAAATTCATAGATTGTAGAGATCAACATAGACGCTAGACACGCGTATAAAATGTATAAATATTCAGGTTTTACATGGTTTCTAGTAATTGATATAATGCAGCCTCTTACGTAAACGTTTCATCACAGCCCATTAAATGTTATCTGGATATGTAGAGTCGACTCTCGCTGAACCAGTGACACTGGTTCGGTACAGGAACTAGCATTGAAGTAGGTACTATTTTTGCGCATAATTTCTAGATGTAAGATTGTATCACTTATTACATGAAACCAGTTGTTACTTAACAGTTTTGAATAAATTAATAATCCATGATGTTTCGCATTGCATTTTAGAAGTAAATAATAAATAAATAATTTATATAATCGCACGTCGAATACATCATCTGTATAGTCCCAAACTAAGCAACGCTTGTACTATGGGTACCGTACAAGGGATTGGGGGCGATCCCAGTGACACCCAGACTAGGGCAAATTACGAGTAGGCCATTTCTGAACATCAGAACTCGGTGCAGTGAGCCGAGCGTCCTACGTTCGAACCACTGTACCAAGCGGTTAAATGGTAAAGATTTTATACCTACCACAAAAAAATGGATACAATTTCAGTGGTTTCGTAATTCTTCACCTCCTAAACGGTTTGATCGATTTAGATGTTTTTTGTACTTATGAGGTCGCCACGATGATTCTGAGCTACAGTTGGACCCTATAGTGTGGCCTATTGTTGACATCCAGAAAAACAATAGCGAAATTGCAGGCAATACGTAGTATAATCTTATATATTAAATTCTCGTGTCACAATGTTAGTTACCATACTCCTCGGAAACGGCTCGACCGATTTTCATGAAATTTTATGTGCATATCGGGTAGGTCTGAGAATCAGCTACTATGTATTTTTCATACGCCTAAATGTTAAGGTGGTCCACATTCTACGCGGACGGAGTCGCGGGGCACAGCTAGTATACATATAAATAATAATATGAAAAAGTATAATATTTCGCAGTTTACTTGCACACATGAATTTAACGCTTGCTAGTAACTTCTGAAAATGATGTAACTGACTGAAAAAACATCCACTTCCCAATTCGTTAATTTCGCGAAGAAGCCTTAATAATTGCATATTGGCCCCTAGGCTATTGTCATAAGAGTCACAGCACGCCGCCATCTTCATGAATTGAACGAACTATACTATGAACGTAACATTTTGAAGACAGCTATTTCCGGTCGTTCTCAACGAAACCTCAATTTCTTTTAACAATCCTTTGCTCCCCTCGGGCGACCGTGCCAGCTGAGCTTCCTATTTCTACAGATTAAATTGGGTACCGACTAAACAATTTCAGATTTCACGGAGGCTCTCCGGTATTTATACGGTAAGGGTAGAGCAATTTTATCTAGCTGAGCCCGCGACTTCGTCCGCGTGGAATTTTGATCCTTTCTTAGGGGATGTCTACGTCATAGTAGCTTTATGCATGCAAAGTCTCAGCCCGATCGGTTTAAAATTGACAAAGTTTCATACAAACTTTCATCCCCTATTTTATCCCCTTGGGGGTAGAATTAATCAAAATCCTTTCTTAGCGGATGCCAACGTCATAACATCTACCTGCATGCCAAATTTCAGCCCGATCCGTCTAGTGGTTTGGGCGGTGCGTTGATAGATCACTATGTCAATCAGTCAGTCAGTCAATTAGTCAGTCAGTCAGTCAGTCAGTCACCTTTGAGTTATATATATTTAGATAATAGCCGTATTTGATATCTAGACACAGAAAAATGTATAGAAAATATCGGTGCCGGGTTAACCGTGTGAATCGCCGCCGAGATGTTTTTCAAATATATTTTTTTGTTTTGCTCATGGTTCGGTTTAAGACTGCCTGCGCCATTGTATAAACATAGTGTTATAATTTAACAATTAATAATTTATTTTGGAACGAAGTTCCTTATCGCACGTTGCGAAAGGGGGCTAAACGGAAAAAAATAAGACCAAAAGTTGTAACGACACTTTTTGCTATAGTTGTAAGCCGTGCAGCGTGCGCGTGTTTCTATGTCTGTCTCTCTCTCTCTTATATAAAGCAAGCCAGTTATTTTCGTTTCGTCTTTCTATTTTTCATTGAACAGTGTGGTGTCGCGACGATTATTTTTGTTGAGTGTATACAGGTTTTTTGTACATAGTAAATAATAAAAAATAATTACAACACTGAATCCTGACAGTGTTTCTGCACAAGTTCCGGGTATTGCAACTTCGTTCCATCCGGGTGTCCCTTGACACCTCTCAAGTTTTTTCTTGGAACGATAACCTTTATAAAAGATGTTAGGTATATTATAACATAACCCATTGTGTTTGTTGTTTTGTGTTGCCAAATAAATGGTTACTTTCTTCATCGACTCCTTCATCGAAAGAAATTATAAAAAGTATCCTATATGTTAATCCCGGTTATAAACTATCTGTGTTCCAAATTTCATCCAAATCCGTTCAGTAGTTTTTGCGTGAAGGAGTAACAAACATACATACATACATACATCCACACTCACAAACTTTCACATTTATAATATTAGTAGGATGATTTTGCTAAATATGCTCTAGTCATCATAAATTTACAGTAAATGGTGGTAATTCTGTTGTCATCAAATCAAAACTAAACTAAACATAAAACAAATAAACATCTTATCACACGCCACGCTGAAAACATGGATCTAGGATGGCATGGAGATTTAATATTGCTAGACCCGTAAGGAACGGCAACAGAACATATAATTACCAATCACAGCAAAGCTCAAGAACCAATTTTAAAAGACTTTCACAGCACAGAAGCTGATATGGGTAACACAGACTTCAAATAATCCATCATAACCACTGAAACTAATTTACTGTGGCACTAGAAATAAATAATAAATAAATATCGCCAAACGAACACACCAACTGTATGGTCCCAAACTAAGCGTACTATGGGTACCGTAAGTAACCTAACGCTCGTACTATGGGTACCGTACAATGGACTGGGGGCGATCCTAGTGACATCCAGACCAGGGCAAATTACGAAAAGGCCACTTCCGAAATTTACCCTGACGGGAATCGAACCCACAACCTCCCGGTGCAGTGAGCAGAGCGGCCTACCCTCGACCCACTGCGCCGGGCGGTCGTCAGGCAAAAAACGACGCAGGGTTGAGTTAAAAACCGATACGCTGAGCGAGACCCAACATACTTCATGTATCTGGTTCACACAAACGCAAAATAGTATGCGTGGCTCGATTATACAGCTGTCAAATCGCCTATGTCCTAACAAAAAAGTCTGTGTTTGAAAAGGATCGCTATACAATCAGTTTAGTCTAGTTGAGTTTTAGCACAAACAGACTCGGCACTAACATTTCATTTTATCTCAAACCACATTTCATAATATCGTTTGCGTGGGATTATTCTGAATCTCGTTATGCCAGCAAACCAACCCCTGTGATCGTATATCTGCTTGTAATTTACGGGTGATGTGATTTTTACAGCCAGTTGCCATGGTAACGGCGTTATTTCATTATAGGTATGTACAGCGTTAGTGGTTTTCGCAACAAGGGTGACATTTAAGGGTTTCGTGTGACAAAAGGCTTTTAGTGACAAAGTAAATGCGAGTGATTAAGATTGACGAGCGAAATAAGGAATCATTAGAATACTTTGAGATGCAAACCTCTTTGCTACTAGGTAGGAGATGAGTGGGAAAATCACTAAAAGACTCAAAATTTATACGAATATTTTCAGGGTTAATATTCAATTACATCATTCGTTTACATTACAAAAATCTAACTCAGACACTCATTAATATTAGTTTTACCAACATAAATCTTATTATAATCGAGCAAAATACTAATTTATAATACTGTTAACACAGTATAAACAGCCTCTAATTCCTCGAAAAAGCCCTTTTAGTTTCGTTTTAATTAGTTTCTAAAGATACAAATGAACATTATCTAATAATGTATTTTGATGTACAAAGATATATTGATTTTCTGCAGACCTAGGCATTCTCATTTATCCACATTAATATGTATGAATTTACAGGTTGTAAATAATTACAAAGCCCTTTGTATCTTCCTCTCATGTTTTCCAGAAAAACAAACGCCGCCCTTTGATAAGTAAAGTGTAAAAATTGACAAAAGAAATGTTGTTTTGCGTATACCCCGAAATTATGTTAGTAATTACATGACTCATTACGAAAAAAAATGTTTTTAAGCCTAAATATATCTTGTAAAGCATTTTTCATTACTCATACTCTGAAATTAGGTCTGAAGTTGCCTGAGGAGCGGGTTGAAAGTAATACTTTTCCGGCCCGGGAGAATCGCTTTCAACTGACAGCTGTCAAATTATAAAAAAAACTAGTTCCATTTTCATATTTCTATGGAACCATGTTCAAACTTTTTCTACAGTCACTCAATTACAGCACGATGTAAAATTTAAATAACATAAAGTTAAATATTAATTAAAGAATATATATTTTTAAATGACTTAATTATAATTTAGTTTCAACAATTTCTTTAAAATAACATAGATTTGGGCAAAATATTTAAAGATGAAAATGAAAAATAATGGCTAAATAATGAAGTTGGCCGGCCAACGAAAAAAAAACAAAATAGGCGGCAATCCGATCTTTATTTATTTTTTCGAGTTGTAGAGTATTGTTCATACTTCCTTGTATTCTTTATTTAGCCAATTCCTGTTTTTATTTTTACTTTCCTTGTATTCGTAATGAAAAGCACAGTGTTTACCTCGGGTGAAAGACTTATTTTGTCCCGAGACGCGAGGGCGCTAATAGTTCGAGGGTCACTTTCACCACTCGTGTAACAATGTACTATTTTTAAGTAATGTAAGTATACGCTGGCTCAGCCATTTAGATTTTTTCAATTGGGATATTTTAAATGAGTTTATAATATTATGTTATAAGATCCATTATTATTTGTAGCATAAAAAGGGAAAGCTAAAGCTATAAATTCCTGTAGATGGAAGCCAACACCCTCTTAAGGGGTCCGTATTTTAAAATTAAAAGCTTGAAGCCTCTGACCGACCGACTGAAAACGATGGCTCAACTAAGGCTCCGTTTACACCATTGGGTACGGAACCCTAAACATGAGTATTTTATTGACTGACCTACAGGACAAACTCACAATTCCTTACGACCTCGAATCGCCTCAGAACAGATTGGATAGCTGACAATTATTCGATTTTCAATTTCTGTGACATCTAACTATTCGAGACAAGGCTGTCTTGTTTCAATTTTCTTCTCTACCGATGTGGTTTATTACATTATGGATTCTTCTTCATTTGTCTACTTACGTCTCCGTAGTACGTTCTTTAATTTATTTTCAAGTAAAGAATTTTGTTTGAATTGCCGATAATAAAACAAATCCAATTGTTGAAATGATGTTTCAGTTAATACAGTCTCTCGTACTTATTTGGAATGAAAATTTTGTGACATTTATTTAAGAAAGCAATTTCATTGTCTAGTTTCAATACCTACACGATAAATGGTATATAAGTTATATTATGTAAACACACTAGGGCTCTATTAACTAAATTGTAACTACTATACCCACCTCCTACATAAGGTAATATTATAATATTTGAACCTACGACCAATTCAGATGTTTTTTAGGACTGTTAATGACCAAATAAATATAAAATAATAAAAATCGCCAGACGCACACACCAACTGTATGATCGTACTATGGGTACCGTACAATGGACTGGGGGCGATCCCAGTGTCACCCAGACCTAGGCAAGGCGGCCTAGAATGACGGAAGGCCATTTCCGAAATTTGCCCCTTCGGGAATCGAATCCGCAACCACCATGTGCAGTGAGCCGAGCGGTCTACGCTCGAGCCACTGGGCCAAGCGGTCGTCAAATAGAAGAAGTTAATTATATAATTTGATAGTTTCAGATATAATTTTCAAAATGGTTTCGTTGATTTATGTTCCTAAAATTGTTTGTGTTTATCTCCGGATAACTCTTATCTTTGGCGTATAAGAGTTTCGAAAATGAGTACTCGTAATTGAACCCCAAGTAGCATCCTGTCTTCTAGTATGGGTCTGGCGCATTTTGAGTTGCTTTGAACTTAATCCTGGACTGAATAATGTTTATCCGCAAGTGTTATTTAGCCAGTTGTCCGTAAAACCTTCACACTGTATGCAGATCGTTAGTTTGGGGACCCGTGACACATCCAGCCTTAAGTGCCATGTAAACAATGGTCAAATTTGATTGACAGTGGTAAGGACAATTGGAGAAGCGGAATTTTCCTGTGTGTCAGTTTTGTGGCGTTTTATGGAGCAGCAGATTGCTGTTCAGGTTATTATCGTGGCCCTTGGAACCTAAGGGCTTGGTTAAGATATCTGATAAGTGATAAAGCAAAGTAAAAGTCTGCAGTTTGGAAGGGGACCCAATATAATAGGCTTGCTCTCTGACACATACTATTAGTAATAATTAATTCAGCTGTATGGTCCAAACTAAGCAACGCTTATAGTTATGGGTACCGTACAAACAGAACAGATTGGAGGAGATCCCAGTGACACTCAGATCAGGTAAAATTACGTCAAGGCAATTGCTGAAATTAACACTGACGGGAATCGACTCCACAACATCTTGGTGTAGTGAGCCGAGCGGCCTTTTTTTTTTTTTAACTTTGGAAAACCCTTTATGGGTCCCCTCACGCCTCGGGGGACACGAGAGGGGTATGTGGGAGTCCCTGCGCCTGAAGGGCGCAGTCTACCCACTAAAAACCAACGGTGTACCACCCTCCGCCATGCTGAGGGGCGCCCCGGGACCATGGGAAATGCTCCGAGACGCCCCGGCGGACGGCCCGGCAGTAGCATGCCGGGCCACAGGCGCTAAAAGGGGGACGACCTGGTACCACCCCAGTCATCCCCCAGACGGCCGAAATCGTGCAATAGGTAGTGGGTCCCCCGACCCACCACCTGATTTCGGCTAGTGGGGAGGTAGAAGGCGATTGTAACGCCTCCTTCTCCTCCCCACACGTCTGCGCCGGAGCGGATCTGCCCGGGGGTCTTCCTCCCTGGCCCGCTCCGCGGCCTCCTTCTGCGACATCACGTCCTCGCAGATACGAGCTGAGCGGCCTACGCTCGACTACGCGAAGCAGTCACTTGAAACTAAATACACAGTTGATCTGTCAGTTTAACCTTATATAAAATTTACGGCCAAACTGAAGATCTTCTCTGAATTAAATAGAAATTATAACCAAAACTTTCTCTGGTCCTCGTTCATCCTGCTTAGAATACCAATATTCTGGGACTGAAGGGAAAAGCCATTGCTTAATCTAAGCTCCTGTCTAATAAGAATATACTGCTGACGGTACCCAAGTAATAAAACGGATACGAACGAGAATGAACAGGACTTTATTAACGCTATTACATCACGACTGGAATCTCCGCGGCATTAAGCAGATACATTTCAGGCACAGATTTGGAAAGTAGTCTTTACGAAATAACAGAAGAGTTGCATACGCGGCAGATGAGTCTTGGGACTTGTCCCGCCACACACTGCCACCACTGTTACTCCTTCCTATAAACCAGGATCGACAACGGTGACCAAAAATGACGTCGAGGTCTGACCCTCAACGAGTCCCGGGTAAAAGTGAAATTGCAGATAAAGGCAGATGAGTTTATCACCGCTGTAAATTTACAACTCTTATTTCGTCGACTATGGTTTTCGACAAGTCGAAAAACGACCGTACGAACCGCCTGATGTTAAGCAGTTACCGTAGTATATAGATGCTTGCAATGTCAAAGGCATGCCACGTTGCGGTCCTATCCCCTATATAGGGACAGAGGAAGGAAAAGGAAGGAGGAGATTGCACTTCCGGCTCTCTCACTCACCGTACGAAACGCAGCTATAGTAGTTACATTACGCTGACCTTCTGTGAGAGGATGGTACTACCCTATAGTCAGCCCGTAGGTGTATGCTCATATAATTGGCTACAGGTTAATTAGGTACTTTAATCGTCTTTCACGATAATGTTTAGGATACGTTCACACCGTTTGGTATTCTGAGGATGTGACCCAACGATCCATGCACCATGTAGGGACACATTAGTGCAAGGTGGCAAATTAGGCGAGATCGCGACAGTCACCATACGAACACACTACCGAGGGCCCGCGGTCGACCCGTCTGTAACTGTTAAACGATAAACACCTAAATTAGTGAACCGTGTAATAATACCTTTAAATAGTGAACAATTTACAGTGAACTTTTGTGTTTTTATTTATTAGCCCTTGACACTGACACACTACATTACCTCTTATACATACCAGGTCATTGGACGGTAAACACCATATTATGACTAAAGCCAGTCTCGAAATAATAAGTTTATTATCACGCTACAACCCGGTTAAATAATAATAATGACACACTCAAGCGTTCTAATGAGCCCGTTATCGTAAAACAGCCTTAAATACTTGTAATAAGTTCTCAAATTGCCTGCCTTATCTTACCCATTTACGGCGTGTTACGAGGAGTATTTAAGGATATTCAACGCTGGTCAATTTCAAAGTCTTTGTCACAATGAAGCCTGTGGTTCTTGTTCTGTTAGTCGTGTTACTAACCGTGGCAGTTGAGTCTGGTAATTGTCTTTAATTACATATCTACACAATATTATATACCTATATGATGAGAGATGATAAGTCTATAACTTTTTTAATCGATATTTATTAGAGGTTTTATCCGAAAGGATATTTCAACCCCGTCGTAACCTTACGCTAGTTAAACTCAAAATAAAATCTTACAAACATAGGTAAGTAACAAGACAAACAAAAATAACTTATAGTATATAATATATAATAATTTAGACCGTTTGACGTCCCACTCCTGGGCACGGGCATACCCTCACGAGGCCATAATCCACCACGCTGGCCCAGTACGGGTTGGCGGATTTCACATGTCTTTCGAAAATTGGTTAGATCTTCTAAGACATGCAGGTTCTAAAACAAAAAAATACTCAGTTAGAGGTAATAGGGAAATATGTTTTTTTTTTTTTTTTTTCTCTCAAAATAACAAGTACAAAATTATTTACATTTGTTTTACTCGCCAAACTTAACAGTTTGATGGCGAGAAGCGCTCGTTTATCAAAATAACCTTACTTATTAACTAGAACATAATACATTACTTACTACTAAATCTTTCTTACTGCTACATTTGTCTCGGGAATTTATTTCTCGACAACGACAGACCGACACCGACCTACTCAGACCATGAATTCCAAACCAGAGTGTCCAGCTAGAGCTGGCCACTCCGGCCTAGAACTCACCGCCCATCACAGCCCGACGACGAGTCCGCGTCCTCTAGATAAAAGTTTTTCAGTTTTGATTTTAACACACCTTTGCTTATGTTAGAGTTACTCTTTAATAAATCTATTTTATTGTATACTTTTGGCACCATATATTTAGACGTTCTTTTTCCGTAATAGTTCGTTATTTTTGGTTGTACTAGTCTTCTCTCTCTCACACTCCTTGTGTTATACTTATTTATCACATTTACTTTGAAATTATCACTATAATAGTGTTCTAACCCTATCAAATACTCAACCTTTGTATCTACTGGCAAGATTTTACAAATGGGAAATAATTTATTGTATTCTTTGTTACACTGTATCTTAACCTGTTTGCTAACGAGGTACTTGATCAGTCTTATCTGTATATTCTTTATTTCTAGTAAATATGTTTTGAAGGTACGTCCGTACACAATAAGTCCATAACTAATTAGTGAGTCAGCGAGTGCGTAGTAAACAATCAGTAATGTGTGTTTATTCACTACGTTTTTAAGTTGATAGAACTTTCCTAATACAGATCTCAGTCTATTACAAATATCGGTTACATGAGTTTTCCAATTAAAATTCCTATCTATACTCAGCCCCAAATATTTAAATGAGCTAACATACTCTAAATTTACGCACCTGCAATTATTCTTGTTATCATGCAAGCATTCGTACGTATGTCCTATTACCTCAAGATTCTCTCTGAGCACAGCTTTAGCTCGTAAATTGTATGGCGAGTGTAAGTGCACGCATTTTGTTTTTAACAGATTTAAAATTATTCCATTGTCATGGGCCCACTTAGTAATGCTTTCGAAGTCTTCCTGTATACACTGCTGTACTTGCAGTATATCTTTCGAAGCATAAACTACACACATGTCATCTGCGTACATGAACACTCGACATTTGTTTACAACATTCGACACACTGTTCACGTGCATTATATAGCCTACTGGTCCAAAAACTGATCCAGTCGGCACTCCGAGATCCACACCTGCCTCCTCCCCAGTCACACCAGTTATGAACGTTCTTATTCTCCTGTTAGACAGATAGCTTTTAAACCACTTATTCGTGGGCCCACGTATTCCACATTCATCCATCGCTTGCAGCAATATGTCGTGATCCAGTGTGTCGAATGCTTTTTTGTAATCAATGAAGAGTGCTATCAGCTGTTTACCAGAGTCTAGACACTGATTAACATAGTCAGCAAACGCCGTTAACGCCGAGACAGTGCTTCGCCCTTTCCGAAAACCATACTGCGAGTCTGACAGTATATTGTGACCTTCTAAGAAGTTACTAATTTGACCAACGATATTTTTTTCCACTATTTTGTCAAAGACCGACAATATGGCTATCGGCCTATAATTTACATATTCCAGGTGGCTTCCAGACTTATAAATAGGGCGAATAATAGCATTTTTCAACTCATCAGGATATACACTCTTAGTCAAACACATGTATATTAATTTAGCTAAAATAGGACTTAATTGTTTCCGTAAATATTTAATGTCTTTTACCCTCACTCCATCCAAACCTGGAGCCTTTTCAGACGACAATTTAATTATGGCTTTTTCAATATCTGACGGACTAACGGTAATATACCTAAAACTAACTTCGCTCGGCTTAACATATTTATTATATATACACTGACGTTTAATTAAATATTTAAAGCCGTATTCATAAATTAATCTCAAGTCTGAGAGCGATCTTGGAATGTAATTCTAACGACATACCAGGGCCCTAACCACGCTAGCTGCTCAAATCGTAATAGAAAAGCAAACGCTCGCGATTACGTTTCAAGCGCTCCGCTTTTTAACCGCGGACGAAAAAAGAGGGGTGTTATAAGTTTAACATGTGTATCTGTGTGTCTGTGTATCTGTGTATGTGTGTGTCTGTCTGTGGCAACGTAGCGCCCAAGCTTATGAACCGATTTCAATTTTGTTTCTTTTGTTAGATAGGTATTCTGATCGAGAGTGTTCTTAGCTATGTTTCATGGAAATCGGTTCAGCCGTTTGAAGATCATCAGCTCTTTTGTAGGTTAAAAAAGCCACATTCACGGCCAAAACCAATTCCCTCGGCTCGAATCCATTCAAAATTTGAGATGATTGGATTTAGATTTATTATATTTTTAAATTATCGTAATAGTCGAAACTGGCTTTCTACAATATTATAAATTTGAAAAGTTTCCCTGATTCTGGAAAAAAATATATTTTATCAATTTTTATATGAGATGTTTCTAATTATGGATACGCGCAAGCGTTAAATTTTGTTTGTTTTGTTTATGGTCATGGAATATTACGCTATAATAATTCTAGAGGGCGCTGCTCCGCCATTGAGAAAAAATATAAAAAAAAGAAATCTAATTAAAATAATTTTAGCGTTATTGAAAATTCTTTCCCCAGGTCTGCTCCCGTCCACCTCAACCAGAGTTATTACATCAAATTGAATCATAATTGATAATATTGTAGTAGGAATAAACTTCCGTGGCATCAATATTTAGATTTGTTGTCTATTCTAATGTCAATTATTATAATGTCATAACAAAATAATGTCTTATACCATTACACAGATTTTCTGTTGATTATTGTACATATTAGATTATAAACGAGGAACTTCATTATTTGGAAGAACTAGGTAAAGTATACATTTGATGAAAAGGTCGTCGCATCGGGGGTTTTTAAATTTTTATTTATTTATTTAAACTCTATGCACATGTAAAAACACAATGTACAAAAGCGGACTTAATGCCTTAGGCATTTTCTACCAGTCGACCTTAGGGTGGTGCAGAAACAACATGGCGGGTGCAACTTAAACGAGAGAAATTTATACCTATATACATATATTGATAAATACATAGATACATACATACACATAAAACAAAATTGTTAATAAAAAAAAAGTCTAACGAATTACCGCTGTGACAATTCCACCAACTTTTTTAATTTAGCGTTATGACATTTTGCTGACACGAGCTTCACGATTTCTACTGACATTGATATGGTATGGTGTCAGCATAACGTGAAAAGCGGAGCGTTTGAAACGCAATCGCTAGCTTTTGCTTTTCTATTACGATTTGAGTAGCTATTGTGGTTAGGGCCCTGTACAAATTTGCATGTCAAACGCGAACTCAAGATTGCTCTCAGACTTGAGATAGATTAATACGAGCCTTAGTCGCCAAAGTTATGATGAAAGTTATATGACGACCGCTCAGCGCAGTTGTTTGAGCGTAAGCCGCTTCGCTCTATGCACCGGGTGGTTGCGGGTTCGATTCCCGCAGGAGCAAATTTTAGAAAAGGCTTATTCGTATTTTTCCCGTGTCTGGGTGTCACTAGGAGTGCCCCCAGTCCATTGTTCGGTACCCAATAGTCCAAGCGTTGCTTAGTTTGGGGCCTTAGTTTGGGTCACAGTTGATGTGAGACTGGTTACATTTATTTATATATTCTAGTATTCCCGTTATAATGGTCGAAATTAGACCATAATAAATTTATATTTCAAATTTAAACGTCATTAAGGTTTTATTGTCAATGACTATTTGATACTGGCAAGCAGAATGCACTATGGAAGTCCCGCCTTCTAAAAACTGTCACCGTTTGTCAGTCAGACAGTCAGTCGGTGTGGTGGTTAAAATGTGTGTGTGTCAATTCATGTTAGTGTGTGTAATGTTGTATTTCTAACTATTATAATATTAAAATATTGGCATTCTGCATTCCTTCGCTATATAAACTACTAGATGTGCCCAACGACTTCGTCCGCGTAGTATTTAACTTACCAAAAAATTCGGGATTATCGGGATAAAAAGTATCCTATGTGTTAATCCCGGTTATAAACTATCTGTGTTCCAAATTTCATCCAAATCCGTTCAGTAGTTTTTGCGTGTAGAGTAACAAACATACATCCACACTCACAAAATTTCGCATTTATAATATTAGTAGGATAAGTGTGCCAAATTTCATAATCCTCCGTCTGCGCAATTTTCGTATTGAGCGATCGAAAGTTTTTACTTCACGTATTAATACATAGTTGACTGATAGGCTGACGTTATTCAGAATATCCTACAGCGTTCCGAATATGCGTCCTTACAACACAAGTTATTTTATAGGGTTGTCCATTGGTTACAACCAAAATAATTAATTAATAATTTTAGCCCTTTTGACGTCCCACTCCTGGGCACGGACCTCCCCTCAACACGAGGGGGATTCAGGCCATAATCCACCACGCTGGCCCAGTGCGGGTTGGCGGATTTCACATGTCTTTCGAAAATTAGTTAAATCTTCTAAGACATGCAGGTTTCATCACGATGTTTCCTTCACCGTAAGCAAGTGATAATCATATAGAAATTATGATTCGCACATTTTCATTACATTCACAGATTTCGAAAAATCCAGAGGTTCGAGCCGGGGTTTGAACCCGAGACCTGGTAGCCCGCAAGACGCGTGCTTAACCAATCGGCTATCACTGCTTACAACAACCACATTGCTGCTTACAACCAAAAACATTGTAATAAACATCTTTCCGTGTTACAATTTCTTTGGTTACAACATATTACCTGTCAATCGCAGGACTGAACTGGATAGATGTTTGTTTCCATTATATTAGATACTAGCTGAGCCCGCGACTTTGTCCGCGTGGAATATAAATTAACAAAAAAGCCCGCTCCCGCGTTCTAAGACCGCGCGACAGGACCCATTTTTTAAATTTTGATTTTCTAAAATATAATTAGCCTAAGTTACTCCTTATAACATCAGCTATATGCCAGTGAAAGTCCCGTCAAAATCGGTCCAGCCGTTTCGGACATTACCCGGAACAAACACACAGACAGACAGACAAAAAAATTTAAATCGCGGTTTTGCCATAGGTGTCGTATGTACTTTCATATGCACTTAGTGAAAAGTTGTTATTTTGATATTACAGACACTCTAATTTCATTTATTTGTATAGATAAATACATCGAGGTGTCTACCTTTGTCTGTGTTCATCTGTCCGTCCGCATTATCGTCTAAATACGCCGAACGCACGTACCGTGATCGTAATAGGTTTATTTATATCCTTTATGTAACGGGAATAAGGACTTTCCATAAAGTTACGTTTTGAAGACAGCGATGATTTTATTATATATATTGGTATTTAAATTCATGCTTTATGGTGACAGATTTTTGGGTTGAGGAATTTAGAAATTAGGTGCATATGAAGTACTGTAAGGTAAAATGAAATATTTTTTTATGAACGCTTAATAATAATCACTACTAAAAATTACGCAATTTAATAAAAATAATAAACATGAGAGGTGTTAGAAATAGTGTCATGTTCTACTCTATTACCGTATTAAAGCACGATAAGAATACCATTATGCGGAATAGCACAAAAACTAAAAGAAAATGATAGCGTGCCGTCCTTAGGCATTATTAATCTTTGCCCTAAGCCCTCTCCCGCTGCTTAGGGACGAAGGTTGTCTGGGCAGACCGATAGCGGTGTTACAATATTGAAGGAAATATTATTATGGAAGAGGTACTGATACAGGTTTTTGATCTCATAAAATGCAAAGATAAATGAACCTTAGAAACATTAAGTTTACCGCCAATAAACATCAAATTCGTGTTTAATTAATGGAAACAAGATCACAAGTATATAAGTGACAATTTCGAACTCGGGTTGCGAGTAAGCGCGAAATTTCAAACTTTGGAACTTATAATTCTCTTCGGCGGCAATTTATGATTGGCGGTCGGAAGCGTGGGACCTGAGCGCACCGTTTTAATTGGTGGTTAAAGCACTCAGGGGTGTCATACGATGAGAATTAGAAGACATTCCAAATTTAAATAGCTGATTATTTCCGTTTCAACAAATGTAGCTGCGGTTCTTAACATTATATTGTTATGCGTAGAAGCAAAAACTCCCAATAGGTCTCATGCCCGTACTGATAAATTGATCTCAAGTCTGAGATCAGTTTGAGTATGTCTATGACGTGTAATTTTATACTGGTATGACATAAGAAAGACATTTCCAAGATCGCTTTTAGACTTGAAATATATTGATTAATGCTTTATTGTATATTTTTTAATAATGAATATTAAGTAATTTAACTTATCGATCAAGACATACAGTCAGGCTACAAATGACAATTATTATTACGTTTCAGAATATGCTCTACAACAACTGTACCTACTGTTCATATGACCGTATTCACACACAATACTTGTCTCAGTAAGGGACCAAATCGGAGGAAAGTTTGACATTTCGTAATGGGCTGTGCGTTCGCTTAAACTGTGAGACCGCATAGTAATGTTTGTGAATACGGGCAATGGTGTAAGATAAGAAAACAATTAATTAAGATAGGTCAGTAAATGGAGACTTGTTAGTATAAGTCTCAATTTACTGACCTATCTTAACATATACATATATATGTATTTAATTTATACGAGTAGGTATCCGAAATTGGTTCTGTCAGAATAGTTCTGTACAAAAATGCCAACTGCAACTGATGTTCAGGTCAGATTGAATTTCAAATGACTGTCTCATCTGATTTTCATCTTCTTTACAATATAATTTATGTCACAGATCATCTATTTCAAATGAATGAGACAAGTCGCAGATGGCAATAGTAATTCGAACATAAAAAATGTGTTTTCAAACATCACGTTGGGAAAATTTAAATTGTCCTCGGTTATAAAGAGTCAATTATTTTTCTTATTCAAGTTGACGACTTGAGGCTTCCAGGGAAAATGAAACATAAACAAGTTGAAGACCTGTATTAATAAATCGATCTCAAATCTGAGAGCGATCTTGGAAATGATATTCTTACGTCCAAAATGACATGGCGTAAGCGTACTCAATATTTATCTTAGTTTTGAGATAGATTAATTAATATGGGTCTTAATACATTTAGCTTTCGTAATCTTCTCTACAACATACTAAACGTTGAAATTCTGTTAACATTTAAATTTATAAGCAGGATATAAATTCTTGGATTATTGATTGGCTACAAAATGACGCAAAAACAAGGATGTTGTTCAACCCTCCGACGTTGCAATGACGTAATTCGATTCACCCCCTGTTTTGAGCTTTTCACTTGTCACTTCAAATGTAGCTCGACCAAATTGACAGCTGTCAAGCCTATGCTCAAGTTTTTTTTTATGACGATTCGGAAATCTTCCATAGATCCCCAGATCTCTTGCAGGAGAGGCCTGGGATATTATTATGTGTGATTCTTACCCACTAAAACCTCCTCAGACGGGTATTACTTTGAATTAACATTTTCCTGCCATTTGACTTTTGAGAAGTTGGTTTATCATTTTCACGAAATGTTGTTTAAGCGCCCAAAGTTTTGAGTTTTGTGCTCAAAGTCTAAAGTGTAAACGTGGTGACCTATCTCCTGAATATTCACAACCACATGTGACAGGTTACGCGGCGAGTTAAGCGACAGGTGTCGCGTGAAATTGTTTGTAACGGGAAACGTGTGATTTTGGTGATAGTGTCAAATTACCGTATGCGCCGAAAATAACTTTGTTACGAAATAATCAAAGTGGCCTCATCTCTTATTTTTATCAAAATCTTTTTACAAGAAAAACCTTGTTAGGTTTCTTGTTACCTAATATGGAATTCAAATATTAAAACTTTTAATACATTATTTTGATTTACTTTTTGGCACTGATTGTACCAGCCTACAATGATTGGAGGTCTTGAATATAAAATGAATTGCCTACAGGTTTTAGAAAAACAAAAAGTAGAGTCGTGATGGTAAAGTACACTCAAATTGTAAAGTGATAACGCCAGAAAAATATATGTCAGCATTTTTATTAAAGAAAGTAATGAACGTCAACATAGAAACATAATTAAGTGACGTCGCTTGACGTAAAATCCGCACAAAAGAAAGCCCGGAAGGACGGAGTGACGTCACTCGATAATTATCCAACTTTTTACGGAAGCGGATACACTCCGACATTCACCGATGAAAATGCGAGACAGAATTTCCTTTGGAAATGTCAACAGTGAACAATAAAACAGCAATTTAAAAATAAAATGATTTGGAAAATATACACGTGACTCATTGATAGATGGTATTTTGTGTGTTTTCCTTTTTAGTGACATACATACTTCATAGTTTTTTTGGTGGGTGGAAGAGTGGAGAGAGAGTGCACCACATTTAGTTAACCTAAATTCAGTTTTATACAAATGAGGAATAAACTAATTTTTATTTATTTCTTTCTATAACCATGATACGAACGACATTCCAATAAAATACGCAAATAAACATTCAAATAAATTTAAACAAGTTTTCTTGCGTTAGTATATTTTTATTTTTATTCTTGCTTTTCTTTCGTTAGTATATTTTTATATATTATGAAAGTCGGCGAACAAGCCTACGACTCGCCTGATATAAAGCAGTCACCGAAGCCTATAGAAGCTTGCATTATCAAAGGCAGCGCTGGCACGTGGCCGACCTAAAGCGGAGTGGGATAGAGAGAGAGGTGCAGTTGGGCTTCTGGCTCTCCCACTCATCGTGCGAAATGCAGCTATCATAGTTAACAAATATAAATAAATGTCGACAGACTGACACACCAACTGTATGGTCCCCAAACTAAGCAACGCTTGTACTATGGGTACCGTACAAGTGGCCCCCAGACCAAAGCAAATTCCGAAATTGCCGTTTCCGAAATTTGACACGGCGGGAATCGAGCCCGCAACCACCATGTGCGGTGAGCGGAGCGGCCTACGCTCGAACCACTGCGCCAAGCTACATTACCTATTTACTTCTCAATATATCTTGCGTGGTTGGCACACATTACAGAAGCTTGCGTGCAACTTATTACCTTAACACATATAACAAGTTATAACCTAGCCCCATGACGGCATATTAGCATAGCTCATGAACTTATACCTACGCCTTTGTGTTCCAACAATAAATCTTAATCAATAGCACTATGAAGAAATTGTGTTTCTATTTTGAGATTCACATAAAGCGAAATAAAAAGAATATAAATATACATAGAAAATAAATTAAATATGTTATTGGTTGTAATAAGTGAGGACTAATCACAATTTAGCTTCCAGCTTTCTCACCCATCGTACATAACGTAGCTATGACAGCTACGTTACGACGATCTTCAATTTGTAAGTGCCCCCGTAGGCCTAAACAAAATAAACGATTTGAATTTGAATTGAATTTGTAATTTAACTTAACAAAAATTTCGGGATTATTCATCCCCTATTTTATCCCCTTGGGGGTAGAATTAATCAAAATCCTTTCTTAGCGGATGCCTACGTCATAACATCTACCTGCATGAAAAAATTTCAGCCCGATTCGTCCAGTGGTTTGGGCTGTGCGTTGATAGATCACTATGTCAGTCAGTCAGTCACCTTTGAGTTATATATATTTAGATTGTTGTCTTCAATTGTTGCCGCCGCGCCTCTAGCGGTGTGCGCTGGGCCATAGATGTAGTTGAGGTGTGGGTGAGGGTTGAATTAAAAGCTTTTATTCGCATTGGGATATAGGAATCAATGGCCCGTATAATTCTTCAAGTCCTGTTGTAATTTTAGATTCATTTTCAGACGTCTTCCGCTATAAAACACGGGAGGAACAAACACAAGGTTCGCAGTAATTAAAATGTGCAATTTGGCAAACAGAATCTTTCTACAATGTTATAAATATAGTTTAATGCTATGATAATGTAAACAGTGCCTAATAAAATTGTTTGAAAACAATCGCCGTTGCTTTTCACTAATAAAATTCGACTAAAACTAACATGATAACAAACACAATAACGAAGCAATTCTACAACGATACAGTAGAGATAAAGTAAAAATAATGTCAAATCCTTACTAAATTATAAATGCGAAAGTAACTCTGTCTATCTGTGTCGCGCTTTCACGCCAAAACTACTGAACCGTTTAAAATGAAATTTAGTACACAGATAGTCTAGAGCCTGACATAGGCTACTTTTTAATGCGACAAAAGGGTTGTAATGGGTTGAAAGGGGGGGATGAAAAGTTGTATGGAAGTATCGTCATTTGTAGAGCTAGAAGCTTGAATATTTTTTTGGCTGTTGATTCGATATAAATAAATAAAGTTTGTATGGAAATATGTAAAGTTTCTGTGAATGTTTTATAAGTTGGCGAAGACACTATTTTCCACGCGGACGAAGTCACGGGCACAGCTTGTATAAAATATGTAGTCTTGCTATAGGTAAGTTAAATGGTTACTTTTTCAAAGCGGGCCAGTGTTTGTCCACAGGTTTAGCTGGACTCTAGCACTGAGTTAATCGATTGATTAATACCAGCGTTCCTTAAGACTCGCCTCACAATAGGACTGACCGGATTTGACAACCTAGTTGGATTAGTGACGGCAATCGTGATAACGTGGTAGGTCATCATGGTTGGTCTCAAACCTTAATGCTCCATGGTACCGTTAGAATAGCGGTATCATGGAGTTTATAATTATTCCTATAGGATACAAGTATAAGCTAAGCAGATTTATTGTGCATTATTAGATGGAGGATGATTGGAGGAGAGGATTTGAGAGAAGTTCAGACATTGGAGCGATTAAGGTACTTATAGCCCATTGTATATTAAACATTAAAATTTTCTCACTTATTCGTGATGGATGCCTTTACACCTCAATGATTGTTTATGAATATTTGTTTAAACAATAACCTAGGAATATGGCAACATACATTATGAAGCATGGCCGGCACGACACCAACGTTGCATCAAATATTGGTAGTATTGGATCTAGTCTGCGTTAGTTTCCACAGAAATATTACGCACTGCAACACCACCTCCTTTTGCAAAGTAATAATAATAATAACCTTTTTTTCTCTTTACATATTTGCAATAGTTCCTGCACCTGTTGGGGTCAAGTCGCTCTATATGTCCCATCATTTGCAGCGGTTGACCTAAACATATGCCTTACATGACAATAAACTTGTCACAAAGGGCCTCTACATGTTGGACCCATGTCCCCATGCAAGCCTTCCAAAGGACCGGGCAGAGCCCGTGATACAGAGAGACATAATAATAATAATAATTGTTTATTTATCACCACAGACGGATACAAAATTACAACAATTGGCTTAAATTAGTGTACACAGCAAATGCGTATACTGACTGTGGATCACTGGTGCCTGATGTAGGTACAAAGAACCTGTAGTACACCTGTACCTCAACAGGGTCCTAAATGGTCAGCAATATGTGAGAGAACAGCCATTACAACTCTGGCTACCCCTTCGAGGAATGCAAGCGGCATGGCATTTATTTTATTTGGTTGAAACTGATATGTAATTATCGACTCCATGCACCTGATAATCCATGGAACGTAAGGGTGCATGAGTCATCGAATACAAGGGTCTACTTGAGCTGGGCGGACTGGCTGGGCTAGCTGGCCCGCTCTCTTCGACTTATTGGTCAATTGTGTTGCGACCTTGAAACGGTTTCGTCTATTATCTCGAAGAATACACATCCTACCAGCTTGAGACAAAAACGCATTGTTAGTCTAGATGTACTCCATCGATGAATTATGAAAGGTCTCGAAATGGTATGTTCAAAATTGTAGGTATGTAGGTATAAGGTGAACGCCCTTGAGTTATCGGCGCGACGGCGGCGACTACCTACTCGCGAACCAATACAAAGGGAAGACTACAATGGGTCTCGGGATCATTCGATTGCGATTATTATTACCTACATACCTACCGAGAATGTTCAGGAAAACACCATCTCGCATCTTTATTCAGTATATAAGGAGTCGACGACGGGCAGCGAGTTAGTTACTTCTTGGAAGCGACAGTGTACGGAACTCAAGTAAGCGAACGAAGAGCGATATACCAGTGACCTGAGCGATAATATTGTAATACTGCGAGTCTGCCAAGTGATTTGGAACAGTGCTTGTTGTGTGTAACTAGTGTTAGTGAACTAGTGTAGTAGTGTGAATTTGTCAAGTTTGTGGAGAGCGTTAATAAACCTTTTTACACGTTTAACGGCATTTAGTGTACCTACCCCTAGTACCTAACAATTGCTTAATTTTATTGAGCTAAGAAAAAAAAGAAAAGAAAGTGAAGCGTACCTAGTTGTCGAAGCAAAGGGGTTAGCTAGCCCAGAGAGCGTGCCCAGCGAGCTGGACGGGAATCCTAATAGAGTACCACGTATTACCAAGCCGTCAGATCAATTTCGCGGCCCAATGAAGGTGATTATGTTTAGAGCATGTGCACTGATATTGTCACTTTGATGACAGAAATGGGAGATGATAACGGCGTGGGAGATTTTCCAAAATATGTAATTTGCTCACATTACATTTTGAACCTTATTCCCACTGAGTTAGGGTATTTTAATATGGAATTGCGGGTTGGATACAAATCAAGGCAAATTTCAAAAAATTAAACGTTAAATATTATTAAACATTTATAATGGCAGTATAAAATCATGAACTTCCATTCTTAGTAAGTACAAAATCTTGGCAGAGGACAGTTAAATTGCGTATATCGTACCAAAACCAAATAGCCCACACCAAATAATCAACTGTTTATCAACCATCGATCTAAGATCGATTGAACTTCTATCTATCGATTGATGGACCAATTTGGTGTGATAACATTTAACTAGCGTCTACGCAATTTAATTTCTGCCTAAAAACAAAATAATATAATACTTATTCTTCATCAGCAGCAGGTGCCTTAGCTGTGGTCGTGGAGCTGGTCTTAGAAGATGAAGTGGTCGTCACGGTGGTAGTAGGAACGGTAGTGGTAGTGGTAGTGGTGGTAGTAGTAGTGGTAGTCGGTTGTAGTAGGCAGGAGAAGTCGAAACCTTTGCATAGGAAGCAAAACACCTGAAAATGATAATCGAGTTTGTTTCTGGCTTTTTCAGACAAGTCTCATTGTGTATCGGGACACGTATCGAGCAAAGATCGGACGAAAATATATTTAAAAGGGACATATTGAGTAGGTGCGTATATTGCTTCTAATGATCACGAATCATAATAGCCCATGTATCAAAGTCAAAGATAAAGCATTTATTTTGTTAAAGCCTACAAATTGTCATTTTTACATATGTTTCTTATCTAAAACCACCATTATCGCCAAACACATTTGATTATGATCGGATCATGTGGTCAGACAAGTTAAAATACCTATGTCTTACTCATACATTCGAATGCGCTGAAGGAATGGAGTACAAGAAGAGAAAGATGAAAGATAAAAATAATTTGATGTGTTACCTTATGAATGCGGGCTGTACGGAAATTGTTGCACAAATCATTGAAATTGAATGACGGGCTTCTAACATCTGAAAACGTTCAAATGCGTATATATTAATGTATCTTGGATACTACGACGCCTCGGTAACGAGGGTGGGTAGGGGGATATCGAGTTTTATAAAATAGACTATAACTGTTTTTGAAGATACCAAATTTACTAATTAGTTGTTCCGTTTACAAGGAAACATACGATATTTAATAAAAGCTCATATTGAAATGTTGCGTGCAAAGTCGTGGGTTCACTCCCTGGCGCACGCCACTGGATTTTTATAATCTACTAGCTGACCCGACAGACGTTATCCTGTCTTAACTTTGAATATTGAATTCGAATTGTTCCGCTCAATTTTCTTATTTTTTTTCTTTCAAAAGAACCTTCTCCTGATAATAATAAACATAAACAAAAAAACCGGACAAGTGAGAGTAGAACTCGCGCCCTGAGGGTTCCGTACAAAATTTTATTATGATTTTAGATAGTTTTTCCATTCCTGGATTCCAATATCGATACCAGCAAGATATTTTAATAATAAATAGTTTCCAAAAACGATTAAACAAATTCAGGAACCCAATACAAACTGCAACCAAACTGAATACAAACTACAATACAAACCCTTATTTTACACACTTGGGGGTGGAATTTTACAAAACGCTGAAATTAATATTTTTTATTTGTAATAAGTAGTCTCAATACTTATTTTCATGTCTCTAGGTTCATTTTATTTTTTGTCCCCATACAAAATTTCACCCCCTATTTTATGCACTTGGGGGTGGAATTTTCCAAAATCCTTTCTTAGTGGATACTTGCGGTATATAAGTACTTACTGTCAAAATTTCATGACTCTAACACCAGCGGTTTGGGCTGTGCGTTAATTCCTTTGTATTGATAAGTGAATTTGCGAAAAGTATCAAAATATGTGACATAAATCACCGTATCTTTTGATTGTGTTGACTTAGAAGCCTAATTTTTTTACACCTACATTAAAATCAACTTGATAACTCTACCCGTTTCTGAGAAAAAAGGTCTTGACAGACAGACAGACAGACGGACAACAAAGTGATCCTATAAGGCTTCCGGTTTTTCCTTGTAAGGTCCGGAACCCTAAAAAGAATTAGCGAAATCGTTCCATCCGTTCATGCAATGACCAAGGAAATAGAGATTCATTTTTATTGTATATAGTATATACATATAACCGATGGAGGTTAGCATCGATAGGGAACATGCATGTCTTAGGAAATCTCACCATTTGAAATCCGCCAACCCGTACTAGGCCAGCGTGGTGAATTATGGCCTAAATCCCCTTCGCATGTAGGGGAGGCCCGTACCCAGGAGTGGGATTTAAAAAGGTCTTAATTACTTATTAACTTACTACTTCTATTTCGTCGAGCGATATTCTTTGTTTAACACACCAGTTCCATAAATAAAAGAGGGATTTACAAAATATAAACGAAATAAACTACCAACCTCGAGATTTTTCAATGGATATGCAATGTGCAATTGAATGCACCAGTACCACGGACAAACAAAATGAAAGAGTGAAGAACGTCATGACTGGTCCGGTCCGCCTGTCGACTGAGTAACGGCAAAAAAAACTGAACAAATAGATAATACACAAGCTGTTTTCTAAAGGATTGTGGATTGTGCAAGGTATGTGTGGATATGGTTTTGAATAGAAATGTTAAACTTACATTTTCGAGATTTCCATTCAGTTTTTTTTTGGCAATTTTGTACAATATAGGAAAATAAATTAAAATTTCGTTTACTACGCACATTTTAAGTAGCACAATATTGAATCTTATCCATTCCTAACTTGTCTCATGTATCTTTACTTAAGTATGAAGAGGTTGACGAATTATGCAAGAAAATAACGACTACATAAAACCACACACTCAAACCACTCCCCAACACTAACCCCTACGCACCCCCCACACACACTTCTAGTTATAGATAATACTAGCTGTGCCCACGGACTTCGTCCGCATAGTATTTAACGTAACAATAATTTCGGGATTATCGGGATAAAAAGTATCCTATATGTTAATCCCGGTTATAAACTATCTGTGTTCCAAATTTCATCCAAATCCGTTCAGTAGTTTTTGCGTGAAGGAGTATCAAACATACATACATACATACATACATCCACACTCACAAACTTTCACATTTATAATATTAGTAGGATAGTAGGATATGTAAGGGAGGAGCCTAGCACATGAAATACAGGCTGTCCTAGTTTGGGTGCCAGTGAAAAACTGTAATTAGATAAGGAAGTGGAAATAAATTATTATTATTATTATCTCTAAACATAATCCAGTGCGTTTGGAAGTAGCTTGCGTGTACTCTACTACAAACTTCTAGAGGTATGAAAGTCATGAAGCAACTTTGAAAGCAGATCCATACGAATCCATTCAATACTCCAAAACACCTTTGAAAAACCCATCCAACACATTACCTGTTAACTCCAACAGTCTATCGTAAATTTGATAGCTAATTTAGACTACCCAGTTAATATCTACCTACGTTTCCTTCAGACCACAAAGAGCCAAAGGATCGTTTTATAATGGTGTTGTTCTAACGATCCAAAGCGACGGATGGTATTGCCCAACAGGTTGGCACGCACTTGTGCGATTACCATATAATATTTATTTTACGAGGGAAAATACCAAGTTACAACTGGGCCTCGTAAAAGGGGACATTGTTGCGGTGATTACTGGGTACTGTAAAGGTTGTGTCATTTTTAATAGTATAATTTAGAATGGAAAACATATCTTAAGTATATAGGTATAAGGACTAAGGGATAATGCAAAACAACACCTCTATCTAAAGAATTTAGTGGGGATGGTGGACGCTAAGTCGCAGCCCAACTGTCCTGAGGATGTCTCGTTTAGTTCGCTTTATTAACCCCCGACGAAAAAAGATGGGTGTTATAAGTTTAACATGTGTATCTGTGTGTCTGTCTGTGGCAACGTAGCGCCCAAGCTGATGAACCGATTTCAATTTTTTTTTCTTTTGTTAGATAGGTATTCTGATCGAGAGTGTTCTTAGCTATGTTTCATGAAAATCGGTTCAGCCGTTTGAAGATCATCAGCTCTTTTGTAGGTTAAAAATGCCACATTCACGGCCAAAACCAACTTCCACGGCTCGAATCCGTTCGAAATTTGGGCTCATTGAAATAATATCTTTGCATCACTTGAGAACGGCTGAAACGATTTCGCTTTATTATATTTTTAAATGATCGTAATAGTCTGAACTGGCTTTTTACTATATTATAAAATGTAAAAACTTTCCCGGATTCTGGAAAAAATGATATTTTATCAATTTTTATATGAGATTTGTGTATGAACTAAAGACGTTCCATAAGTCACGTGTCAAATGATGGATACGCGCATGCGTAAAATTTGATTGTTTTGTTAATGGTCATGGAATATTACGCAATAATAATTCTAGAGGGCGCTGCTCCGCCATTGAGAAAAAATACAGAAAAACAAATCTAATTTAAAATAATTTTAGCGTCGTTGAAAATTCTTCCCCTGGGCTGCTTCCGTCCACCACAACCAGAGTTATTATATCAAATTGAATCATAATTGATAATCTTTTACTAGGAATTAAACCTCCGTGGCATCAATGATTATAATGTCAAATGTCAATGATTATAATGTTATAACAAGATAATGTCTCATACTTTTACACAGATTGTCTGTTGAATATTGTACATTGCATTGGAATCGAACTTTGAATATTGTATATATTGTAATATATATATAATAATATTATAATATTATTTTATTATACTATTAATAGTGGAATGGCATGTTAGATTATAAATGGGGAAGCCAAAACTAATGATGTAAATGGCGCTTTCATAATCTGGCATCGAAACTAGTTGTACCAGATGAATTTGCGAGATGAGCTATGAATACTGAGCTACGGGAGCTACGCAAATCTCGCTAACTTAATTATTTGGAAGAACTAGGTAAAGTATACATTTTATGAAAAGTTTCTGAAAATTGTGTAAATTTAATATTAGCAGAATAAAGCGGATTGGTAACTACAACGCGTTTTGTACAAGTATGGTCATTTACCAAATTCGTTTTAGTTGAATAACTATTTGTATTTACGCTTGTCATCCTGCCACTATTTCTGCACACTACATTAACCATTTTCAAAATGGAAACATCAAACATGTTTAACTTAAATCTCATCTAAATCACAAAAAAAGCAAGCGTAGGTATTGTGATGCAAAATAAACCCGATTTTCTAAACTTCTATTTTCAAAGCTTGTACCCTTTATACCTTCAAACGTCAAAGCAAAAGTCTGCTTTGATCGGTTGCAGGGCCTAAGTAAATTTGATCGGGATTGAGTACCCTCACGAAATAGTTTGTCAATAAGATTAACTCATGCATTTTTAAACTATCGACAGGACCGGAGCCACGATTGCATGACTGATGTGTTATAAGTATTTTGTTTATTTTCAACAAACATTTGGAAAAGCGAGCCTAAAGCCGTCGTAAAAAGGTCTTCAGAGAAGATTAACATTTCTCTCGAAGTTTTATGTATTTTTCCACTAGGAAACAGAAATATTTACCTTATCTTAAAAGTAAATATTCTGCACGTCGACATAAGTTTCTTTCGCCTCATCTTTCTACTGGAGGTTGCAATTTTCTGTTGAAATTGGATTCCCGTCTTGCATACCTTAATGTGGGTATGTGGACGTGAAATGGTGTAAATTCTACGTTTGCTTCAGGAATTCGAGAAGATTTTCCCTAAAATTGAAGGTCTTAATTAGGAAACTGCTACAGAACGTATAGAAATAACGCAGAGAGGAATATACATCTGGTAATAATGGATACAGCATATGACTGCTGACTGAGGCCGGTGTAAATCGATCTCAAGTTTGAGCTTAGGGGTCTCGCTCACACGCGCAAGGGTCGAGGCGGAGCGTCGAGACGCATGCAGACGCATGCAGACGCATGTAGTCGCATGCAGTTTTGATCAGGAATTTATGGCAGTGCGCTCATAAAATAGAGTTGAGGCGGCATCGAGGCGGCATCGCGGTCAATTCGAGAGTGTGAAATGTGTCCGCGCCACAACGCTCGCCGCCATTTTGTCATTTCGTTTCACGACGCCGCAGCCACGACGACACTGCACCGCGACTCCTGAGTGAGCGGGGCGCCTTAGTTTGCGACAAATGGCGCTATCGTTATGCGTTTATATGTATAACCCTATGAAATTTTATCTAACTTCAGTATCTAGAGAACCTTTTATCTTTGATAAAGGAAGGCTTTTATGGATACAAATATAGTTAACTAGCTGTGCCCACGGACTTCGTCCGCGTAGTATTTAACGTAACAAAAATTTCGGGATTATCGGGATAAAAAGTATCATATATGTTAATCCCGGTTATAAACTATCTGTGTTCCAAATTTCATCCAAATCCGTTCAGTAGTTTTTGCGTGAAGGAGTAACAAACATACGTACATACATACATACATCCACACTCACAAACTTTCACATTTATAATATTAGTAGGATAGTGTTGTACACACAACATTTTTCAATTGCAATGTGGTAGCACCAAATGAGGCATAAGGTTGTATCTCCATGAATATGTATTCATTAGTTTTATGAGTGTCGGTCACTGTGTTTCTTGTGTGATGTGGTTAAATAATTCTGCCATAAACTATATACAGCCTTTATGAATCATATTAAGTGTCCCATAAATCAGCCCCATGGTGTTATGTTGGTCTCCATAATGTATGGGTAGCATCATTAATACTTCGCTGTGGATAGATATTTTGTGTCACTTTTGTTATCGTATGAGATAGTGGCCAACTCTGGTATCAGAGTTTTTAGGCCGCTCAAAGGCCTGCGAAAGGATCATTTCATAGCTGATAATGCTGTAAATTGCTGTAACCATTTAGTGGTTCTGATGACACCATGTGTAGTGACGTCACCAGCAAATAGGCAGCACCTATAGTGAACGGACGTAATTGAACGACCGAGCAAATTATACACAGCCCTTAACTAAAGTGGGTTTATGGCAAATGAATAATAGATAGCTTGTAGAAGTGACTCTCGTGTACTTTTTTTGTCTAATTCGCTGGTGGCTGAATATAAATACCTAGGTAAATATTATCAATATTTTTCAAATCGGCAATCTCTTTATTTTACAAACGTTGGAGAACATTGCTAAAACCAAATATAAGAAACATTTATTAAATGGTGTTCAGATCAAACAGAATAAACGATTTGATGCATTTCAAAATTGTGCAAGCCGCTTTAAAAATAAGAATGTTCAGAGACTTATGTCATTGTAGTTACTTCCGGTGACTACTCGTAGTCGCGGACAGCATTGTCTACTTTCAATATTTTTCAGCTGTAACGGCTGCGCAGAATCGCCTTCATTTTTTCGGAATTGTGTGGGAGTAAACTCCTATTTTTACTAATTACGCCATAGTTAGTAACACTCCGGACGCTGGTGGTAAACAGCTGGAGTGTCATTTCTAGATGTCATTAAGTTGTCTATGCGTATGGGCGCTATTGTCTGATGTGACTCTAAGAGCCAGACGAAGTGCGGATTCGCTCGCTCAGGTTTACGAACCGTGGAGATGGTGTGAAATATCAGGGCTGTTATGTTTTACGCTTGTTATATTTTCTGCTGGGTTATAAAGAAGTTCGTTCAATTGTCATTTGCCAACTAAGCAGTTAAAGTGTTTAGTGCGCATTTTGAAGATACTTTTCAGGGAAAGTTCTAAGTTCTAAGTATCTAGAACGAAGTATGTCAATGACAATTAACTTTCAATTCTTCAATCCAAACCCAATAGCGATATAGGTAGGAGACACGGCTTTTGATGACAATATAACTCGTCATCACGCATTCTTGATACATACAGCCGTATAATACTTTTTAACATAATATGACGCTCTACTAAAGAACTTTCAAATTGAGAACGTCCTTCTTTTTTGAAGTCGGTTAAAAAGTGACTCTTGCAATAAAGAGAACCGGAGGCCTCTCCGATTACAAAATATATAGATACTATTATTATGCCGCAATATAACTGAAAACATGGATGAAAAATGTGACTGTTACCTATTAAGACTAGAAATATAAATGTGACCAACCATGTAATAAAAGGATGTATGAAAAAAATATTATACCCAAAGAGAAAAGATAGAACCCTGAAAAAAATAAAAAACTAAAAAAGGGCCTGGATATGTCCGGGGAAAAGCGGCGGCGGTGCACACTTAGCGCACAGCCATTAAAAAAAAAAACCACTGGATGGATTGGGTTGAAAAAATTTTGGCATGCAGGTAGATGTTATGACGTAGGCATCCGCTAAGAAAGGATTTTGATTAATTCTACCCCCAAGGGGATAAAATAGGAGATGAAAGTTTGTATGAAACTTTGTCAATTTTAAACCGATCGGGCAGAGACTTTGCATTCATAAAGCTACTATGACGTAGACATCCCCTAAGCAAGGATAAAAATTCCACGCGGACGAAGTCGCGGGCTCAGCTAGTGGTTGTATAAAAAAGAGTTGCCTTCTGCCACATGTCTGTTATCTATCTTGTGGTGTCGTACGATTGTGGCACTTGTGGTTTGTGGTATTTATCTCCACGTTTCCGCCCTAATTGCCACCAAATATTTATCACCCTAATTATCTAGTTCCTCGCGACCCTGTTTGCGTGGGTTTGCGGTCGCCCGCCCTCCCTAATGTACTCGTATACCTACCCCACAGACATAGATTTACATAGATACCGCAAGTATCACGATTTGTATTGAAACCAAGCGTACCGAATTTTTAACACCTACTGTGACGTCATAGATGGCGGGAAATCCAAACCGATTCAAAGACACCGATGCCGCAGATGCCGCTCCGCCCGCTACCATTCTCTCGAGTCATAATCTCGCTCATACTCATATTTTTATATCTGTAGTCGCGAGGACTGTAAGTTATCGGCGACCAACCTTGACGCTTGGTCGGGGTTTCCGGACACGCTAAGTACATACATTTGCGTTATCTATGTAAATCTATATCTGTGACCTACCCCAACAACTTTCTACGGCTGATTATGATCGCACCAGATGAAAATTAATGCGTTACAAAACCACCTACCGCCTAACTCACTGTTCCCTGAAAAACTTTTGTAGTAGGTACCTACTGTGCAAATAAGCGCCGTAATACCTTATTTAGACCCTCTGATGTTGTACCCCAAACCCGAAGGGCAGAATAAAATGGTTATTTAAACATTTTAGGTAGATTGGTCAGTATAACTTGATCCCTAAAAGTCCTTTTAACCAGATTTCAGATTGCAGAGTTTTAAAAATTTCATTTAAAAGGTACGTTTATTATTATGATAAAAGCGTATATTGTGAAAACGTCCAGCTATTCAACGTTTATTTATAACTGGGAAAGGGATTTTGTACTTATGAATAGGTCTGTTTACTTTACTTACTCCAGTAAAAATATGTTGAATATTTATTTATTATAATTTTCGTCATAAAAAATGACGAAAATTTTAAAATACATTAACATTCTGGTTACTTTGGTCATGAAGTTCATGTACCTATGAATAAAAAAATGTTAAGTACGTAATGTGCACTGGACCAGCCTGGCTGATTACGACCGGAATACCCCTCGCACTGAGGGGAGGCCCTTACCCAGGAGGGGGACATTGAAGAGCTAGGTAATTTTTTTTATTATTAAGTAGGTAAGATCCTATTTTTAAATATGATGTAATATTAACTTTAGTGAGTAAGATTAATTATGGTAGAGCTTAGCTGTAGCCAATGTACTACAGCTCATATACGATTTGGATCGACCACGGTAGAGATCGGCGAAAAGTATCTATTATACCTGTGTTACATAATAATATGATGAGTGTGAGAGCCGGGGAGCCTACTCATCTTCAAGTCCGCAGCGTGCAGCAATGCATTTGGTATTTACTAACTAGCATCTATAACAACGCGGTGGACGGACCTCGTAAAATCCGTGACACACTCAACCGTGAACGACTGCTCTCACTTAGCCAAACATAGACCCACATGGCGACATATCGTACGAGCAGCGGTGGCACAAGAACCGACCGAAACATGACCACGACCGCTCTGACAAGAGTGCTACGACTTAGAAGAAGAAGCATCTATAAGCTACGGTAACAGCTTAAGATCAGGCGGCGTCGGATTGTTCGCCGGCTTAAAATAAAAAAAGTTTGAATCGTGGGTAATCGTTTAGCATCTATTAAAACAAGGCTTTTCTCCTTTTTTTAACATTAAATCAGATATCCTAAAAGTAATAATAATATTGATTTTGGCAGGTGTCCAATTCCTTCGCAATAGCCCAATCCCCAGTCCATCCAAACTCCATCAATAGAACCTTTTTTCTCTTTCCATATTTGCAATAGTTCCTGCACATGTTGGCGTCATGTCGCTCTATATATCCCATCATTTGCAGCGGTTGACCTCAACATGTGCCTAACATTACAGTAAAATTATCACAAAGGTCCTCTGCATGTTGGACCCATGTCCCCATGCACGCCTTCCAAAGAACCGGGCAGAGCCCGTGATACAGAGAGACATAATAAATAAATAATAATTATTTAGCCCTTATCACGTCCCACTCCTGGGCACAAAATTCCTTCGAAAATTGGTTAGATTTTCTAAGACTTGCAGGTTTCCTCACGATGTTATCCTTCACAGTAAAGTCCTCGTAAAAGTAATTAATTTAATCACGTAATTGTTACAAACGTAATTAGACATTTAATGCGCGGAGTATTTATTTCAGTATTGTGTTTCAGTGGGCGGATGGCGGATCAGATGACGGAATTACATCACTCAACTGATACTTTCAAATTATACCTATAGGTACTTGTTCACTGAATGCTAATGGCGATATTAATAAAATATAAATATCGCCAGACCGTATGATCCCAAACCAAGCAGCGCTTGTACTATGGGTACCGTACAATGGACAGGGTGTCACTGACCCAGACCACGGCAAATTACGAAAAGGCCATTTTCTATGTTTGCGCAGGCGGGAATCGAACCCGCAAAAGCCATCTGCAGTGAGCCGAGGGGTCGTCAGAAATTTAGAATAGAAACACTTCCGCTTAGAACCCATATTATTACAAGTACCACTTAATTCTAAGCCCTTTACTCATCTAAGGTATTATTAAGTCCCAATTATTATTTGTAAACTAATTAAAAATTATGGCAGAAATGGATTATGGCCTGAATCCCCCTCATGTTGAGGGCAGGCCCGTGCCCAGGAGTGGGACGTCAAAAAGGGCTAAAATTATTATATTATTATTTTTAATTAAAAATTATAACTTGTAGAAATGGAGACTTCGATTATTTTTTTCAGTTTTTAAATTAATCATCATTTTTGCTTCAGTGGCACGCAGCAGCTGCCTACTTCTACAGGTATTTTTGTTACCCGCTTCGCAGCGGAACGAAGTGGATAATTTTCTTGCACCTCCTCCTATTCTTTCAATTTAGTTAACCCCGAGACTCATCGAGGGTCAAACCAAGACGTCATCTATGAACACCATCGTCGATCCTGGCTTACAGAGTAACAATAGAGGGACTGTGTAGGGGACCCATTAAAAAAAGTTACTTAAAAAAACAAATGTAAATACAACCCACATGTCTTTACAAATAATCCACAGAAAACTCACACTATATTTCTAGCATTAATTTTAATAGAACCTTATCCCTTATTAGCTATCACAAGAAAATGACAAATCGCTCGTTAAAATGATGTATTGCGATCAAAATGGTTAACTCATAGTCTTGTTAAATATCATTTGTTTCGTAATTTTCACAAAGATGAACAAGATAATCTGAACATTAGGCAAAATCAGATGCGTGTTCAAGAAAAACATTGTTTTTGTGGTACATCATCTTTAGCATCTAGGTACTAAAACGCCATGAAAACTATCGGGCTTTATGAGAATAAGACCTGATTGTAGACAATACAAATATAATAATTATTATATTCCAAAAGGTATAAGCTTTTATTTTCTTTTTGACTAGACCTTTTGATAGTTTTTCCCTAGAGTATCTGTCAAACGTCTTTATTTGTTATACGATAATAAACTTTTCGTTACTCATACTCTGAAAGTAGGTCTGAAGTTGCCTGAGAAGCGGGTTGAAAGTAATACTTTTCAGGCCCGGGAGTTTCGCTTTCAACTGACAGCTGTCAAATTATAAAAAAAAAAAACTAGTTCCATTTTCACATTTCTATGGAACCATGTTCAAACTTTTTCTACAGTCACTCAATTACAGCACGATGTAAAATTGAAATAACATAAGTTAAGTATTAATTCAAGAATAATTATTTTTTAATTACTTAATTATAATTTAGTTTCAACAATTTCTTTAAAATAACATAGATTTGGGCAAAATATTTAAAGATGAAAATGAAAAATAATGGCTAAATAATGAAGTTGGCCGGCCAACGAAAAAAAAAACAAAATAGGCGGCAATCTGATTTTTTTTTTCGAGTTGTAGAGTATTGTTTATACTTCCTTGTATTATTTATTTAGCCAATTCCTGTTTTTATTTTTATTTTCCTTGTATTCGTAATGAAAAGCACAGTGTTTACCTCGGGTGAAAGACTTATTTTGTCCCTCGAACTATTAGCGCCCTCGCTACGCTCGGGCGCCAAACCCCGTCTCGGGACAAAATAAGTAACTTTCACCACTCATGTAACAATGTACTATTATCGGAGGATTGCTAATTACAAATGTAAATTTTTCTGAAAATGTATCCTTTATTGGATGTTTTCTCAGTGGCTGATAAAGACGCCGCACTGATATCGTCGGACAAATAATAATGTTATCATATACACTTCGTATTAAACGCTTTTACACTGTGACGTTATAGATACTGATATCGACGACAACTCAAGTTCCCAGTTAACTAACACATTAACGGACCGTTAGAGCCTTAACTGATTGCTTGATACAATAACATTTTTTACCGCTTTAACCGCCCGTTAGTGTGTGATATCATAAACAAAAATAAATCATATACAATAATTTTTGGCAAAATGTTTTCAACGAAATGTTTCGTATCAATTCGCACTATATATTTGCGACAGATTGATGTGTGATTTTCTCAAAATTTACTATCCATCATTATTAGCGTAATAAATGTATCAAGACGGACATTTAATAGCTTCCTATAATCTCAGTCAACGCACGAATTCAAATGTTTATCCCGCTATCTTGCCAGATTTACATCATTCAAAAGGAACTCCTTCATAAAAATACTTTTGTTTTTCTTGTAACCAAGCAACGGCGCGCGGGTAATTAGCCGCCGCCAACATTACCCCCGCACAATAGAAAAGATGCATTCACAGTGAAAACCATCGCGTTCATCTTCACTTTTTACACCCGGATTATCTTAGGGCACCATGCGCACTGCTCCCATTTCGTCGGGAGTACGGAATCATTCTCCAGTCTATTCTGTGAGACTCGCCCGCGTGGCCGCCTCGATACGAACGCGTCGGAATGAACGCAACTTCGGACGTCGCGAGTCTTCGATGCTTTTTCACATTCGCATTCCTATTTTGAATTTTCAAATGAGTTCGATATAAAGTTCTATTTTTGTTTCTTTTTAGTGCAGTGCGTGACGTGTCGCTAGTGTGTGAAGTTGGAGTTATAAAACTTTTTGGAAAGTAACGTATTAAAAAAAAATACCTAGTATTTTATTCGACAAATTGAATTTTACAAAATAATGGTGATGAAAGTACTGTAGAAGTTATTTTGGACGCAACAGTGGGTACAGCTTGTTGGCTTTAGATGATTTATGATGCGGATGACCGGACGCGGCGGTTTGGAAAATTTTAATACTTCGTAATTGCCGTCTATCTTGGTAAGTAAACGTCGTGAACGAACTTAACATTCATTATTTTAATTAAGAAAATTATGTAGTTATCTCTTGATTTTGTTTCAATAGGTAAGATAATTTGAATATTGTTTACCGTCTAAACTATTTAGGTTTTTAACACTTATGCAGGTAACCTCTGTATAGCTTACGTATGTAAGGCATTTGTGTGGTAAAAGTAATACCTAATTAATATTTTTATTAAATTATTTTATTAGATTTTAGATTTTCTAAGACCTGCAGTTAGGATATTTTTCTTCACCAAAAGTAAATGATAATCATATTGAAACTATTATTCACACATAGCTCAGGAAAAACTTCGAGTGCGAGGTGCGAGCCGGAGTTTGAACTCAGGACCTTACGCACGCGTGCTTAACCAATCGGCTAGCACTGCTATGATTGTAATAATAACTCAATGATACCAATTATTTTTTGTAGATACTCACTTATATAATAACTTTCAAGGTGAACAATGATTTTTGGTAGGTAAGTAATAGATCACTAAAAATAAGATGCAAGGAAATGGAACTGTAAGCGGAAGTAATACATCAAATTTATGAGACGGCCAGATCGCTTCGCAAGCTGTGACGTACGCCGATTTATTGGCCAATCAAAGCCACGTGCGAGCCGATGGAATAAATCTTTTATTTCATTTCTCTCTTTTACACGAGCAGTCCGAACTTGGCCCGATTACAGGGCACTTGACAAAGCTACGATAGATCCCATAGCTTTTCCAAGTAAAGGAAGGGAGGGTTGCTTCCCCCCTCCCCTGTCCGTCTCCGCTTCAGGTAGGAAAAATGCTTTTGTTATTGCATGCATCTATGACTACAGTAACTGCTTAACATGAGGCGAGTCGCTCGCTTGTTTGCCCAATTTGTTGTAGTTGTAATCATGAACAAAATTTAACGTATATATATTGTTCAATAATTAAAATCAATATATAAGTTTACACAAAGTATCACCAATAATAAATCTGTCTAATAGATATTGAAAAATATATATCAATAAAATGTATGATAATATGAATAATAGATACTAACCGAAATAAGAACGATGAATTGAAACAATAGATATTTAAATAATCAAATTCACATTAGGCCATGGTTTTACATTGTGAACACAAATTAAAATACGCAGTTTCCTAGCTATTAGTTTTTATAACAAATTGAATATAATTATGGCATTCAAACTGATAGTTATAATCGGATCTACAATATCAGTTACATAATAAAAGTTAATTTAAAAAATGAAAAACCTAACTGTTTTAATTGAAAATAAAAAAGTCCAGTAGTTTAGAATTCTGTGGAGTAATAAATATCTCTTTAACAGTCGGATTTTTAAATGGTAATTCTAAATGAAAAATGATATAAGAAACCTAAAGATGATTTTCAAATACCTATTCAATAATACCCCACTTAAAAAAGTTAGTCAGTTTTTTTTTTTGCGGCGGCTGGTTGTCATTTTCGTAACTGTCATACCCTTAGTAACACTCGCATAAGTAAGACAAACATACATAAATAGCCTGATAAACACATTACCCTCCTCGTGATGCGCAGTCGGGAAAAAAGTTTATAAAATGAAACAGTTTTTTATATTAAATTTGTATGAATTATTCTTAAAATCATCGAGTTTACGAGTATTTAACACACGAAATTAAAGTAGTAACATAAAATAAATACACTTATTTATTATTATTTTTTTATTTATTTATTATCATTTAAACACATGTGATATTGTATATCTATATAACATACAAAACACCACTGAGGTTTAGAAATGATGTTATAACATCTACATCAAGAGAATAGGTGTATGTAAGTCTAATTATATAATATAATGCGAAGGTGTAACAATAACTAGTTTATTATTTTAAATTTTAAATGGAACTAGGTAAACGCATTAACTTAACACACCATGGTGCTTAAGAAATGTTTTTTTAACTTTATTTTAATATTGTTGGGCGTAATAGAATCGCGTAAGGTAGGAGGTAGATTATTAATAAGTCGAGGAATCATATAGGAGGTAGTCCGCTCACCGTACACATTGGTCGCTCGAGTTGTACACAGCTGGTTTCGAGCAGCGGCCCTCGTGCATATAGGATGTTTCAATTCATGCTGTAGTGATTTATTAAAAAATTGTTCTTTCAGCAACATGTAATTAATTTTAGTATGGATCGGTATAATTTTACAGTGTTTAAAAAGCCCAATAGTATCATCTTGATATTTAAGCCTAATTTTAGTAGATACTATATTTTTAAGAATTCTATGTTGTAACAGGTATATTTGATTCAAATAAGTTCTAAATGTACGTCCGTAGCTGGTTAATCCATATTGAATATAACATTCAGCAAGTGAGTTGTACAACATAAGTTTGACCTTGAAAGGGATGCGATTCTTAAGTACTATAATGTTAGCCAGGAATTGTCTCAGTTTATTGCAGACATGTTTAACATGACTGCTCCAGTTAAATTTGTTATCTATAATTAAGCCAAGGTATCTTTGGGTATCAACTAGTTCTATTAACGGACAGCTACATGTATTGTTAACTAAATCATGGAGGCAATTGTGAGAGTGAGCGACAATATTTGCCGTGAATGGACGTTTGATGTACGGTGATTTAACAACCATCAGCTTGGTTTTCTGTGAATTTATTACTAGACCCGCGTCGTGGCACCATCTTTGTAGGGTATTAAAATCGTTTCGTAAAAGGTCGCAAGCTTTTTGTGGATCTTTATCAGCTGATACCAGGCAGGTGTCATCAGCGAACTGGAGGCACGTCCAGTATTTAAGGCAATCACCCATGTTGTTAACGTAAGATAGAAAATGTAATGGCCCCAAAACTGATCCCTGCGCTGTGCCTACTGAGGCTGTTATGGGTTCGCTATACGTATTGTTAATCTTTACAGAGTATGTTCGGTTTTTTAAATATTCTTTACACCAATTGAACAATGGACCGCGTACACCGCAATTATCTAATTTTTTAAGTAGCTGATTATGTTCCAACGTATCAAATGCACGCGAGAAATCAATAAAAAGGACCAGTACAATTTTTCTTTGGTTTAATTGTTCATTAACTATATCACTAAACCTTGACAAGAGATCGGGCGAGCCTTTTCCCTTTTGAAAGCCGTATTGATTCTGGCTTTTGCCAGAATCAGACTTGGTGTTTATTGTAAAATGAATGGATTTGATCACACACATATTTTTCTACTATTTTATCTATTGAAGAAAGCAAAGTAATTGGTCGGTAATTTACGTAATCATTATGTTTCCCTTTTTTATATACTGGTCTAACGCAGC
Source organism: Notodonta ziczac (assembly GCA_918843915.1). NCBI lineage: Eukaryota > Metazoa > Arthropoda > Insecta > Lepidoptera > Notodontidae > Notodonta > Notodonta ziczac. The sequence continues at coordinate 3,482,732 of OU974053.1, forward strand.
CAAATTTAAATTGGTCTGGATATAAACCCGTCCTAATGCTACGAATATAAACCCGTCCTAATGCTACTTATTTTGATAACCTTTAATTAAGCCTTTATTTTTTTGTAGCGTAACGTTAATGTAATCTGATTCTTATTTCTTTAAAAATATGGCCCACCCAGTTTAATAATTATTTCGCCAGTGTCAAGTAATAAATAGCAATTACAAACACAATTAATAACAGTACAATACAAAAATGTGACCTTCCATTTTGGAAAACCAAAATGGAGTGCCTAATGTAATCTTGTTCGACCTCGCTCACATGACAGATTTTATTAAGTAAATAAGAAAGGCAGTGACAGTTTAATTTCTCCATGCCGAGACGATTACCGCCATATACCCGTGCATTATACAGGTCGAAACAGAAAGGGTATACTTTTTTCAAAACTTAACATTTTAATTCTAAAACTATCGGCTTTGGAGGAAACTTGAAAAACAAAAAGTGTTATAGGAATACAGCTGTTGACAGATTACACAAGTCTACCAAACCTTTAGTACTTCAACTGTCCCACAAAGCCGATAGTTTTACATTTACAAAGTAAAGTTGCAAAAAAATAGTATACCCCATCTGTTTCGTCTAGTAGAGTCAGGTAGTCTTTTTGCGGTACATCGAGGTGTGGAATAATTCTCATTGTTCTACTTTATTTCTCCTTCCAGGCTGCTCTATCATGCAAATGTAGCTGTGTAGCTGTGCTTAAGGCTTCAGTACATTTCCTGTATATACTTGACATCATTCTAGAGTGGTTGCCATTGTGCTCTACCAATCAATTATGGTTCCCCTTTCATCCCATGGCGAGCCTTCGTATAATAATAGTGTATGGAAATGTATGTTACTCGTATGTTTCAAATAGTAGAGCTACCGCCTAGTCTGTGAAGCGAGCATTCCACATTTTATTGTTGGTAATACAAGAGAATAACACTTTTTTGAAATTGAAATTGTTCAAATAACAAATGTGGAGCGCAGTTAAAATTATAAGTTGGTGAAAATATGTATTGTTATTGTACATTTTTTATGGCCACCTAGGAATTTAAAGAGGACGTGCTGATAGATCTAACCATCATGTGTGAGCTCGTTCAATTAGAGTTTTGCACATGAACCAACGAATTAAAATTATTTATTACGACGTATATTTATTATAAATTGTAAGCAACTCTTTAGGTTCTGACTACTTCAGTTGAACAGACGGTAAATGTCGTCTGTTTGACTAAAGAAGTCAGTCCCTTAGTTCATAATTAATCAGTAATGAGACAACTTTCTGGAAGATACAAAACGTAGATGGAAGACAGTAGAATATATGAATTTTATAAAACCTTGTAAGTTTACACCAAGATTTCAAACTGAACTGTCTAGGTCACTTACGAGGGATACATTGAAATACGTTACATTCTATTTACTGCACTTATCAATATGAATACGCCAAATATATTCGTAAGCGGAAAGCGATTAATTCCCGAAGCGTTCAGATCGTAACATTATTTCTTCGTTAATCGAAGTTCCGAACACATGTTGCCGATGGATTGATTCGTAGCGTACCGCGATAGCTCATTGGGAATGATTGGCATACTGATGATTAATTGGGATGAATAAATACAACTTAGTACTGCAGTAACTAAAGTATATTTAAGAGTATATTATTCATTATTATAGGAATAAAAAATATGCCTAATTGCAATCTATTCAATGTAGATAAAATGTTCATTTCATTGATGATGGACATATTTATGGTAACACTAGTTTCTGCCCGCGACTTCATCCCAAGTATTCTATGTGTTAATCCAGGTTATAAACAATCGGTGTTCCAAATTGTATGCAAATCCATTCAGTAGTTTTAATGTGAAAGAGTAACAAACATACATCCACACTTTTGCACAAACTTTTGCATTTATAATATTAGGAGTATAAAAGAACGCAATACTATTTTGAAAGATGTCACGCGGAGTTGTCGGATTGCTAATAAAAGTAAATCGACCAATGTATTATTTGAAGATGGGAGAACACATAAAAATACAATATTAATTGTACTTTTTAATATTTGTATTTGTCAAGAAGGTTCATTCATGCTCATTATGCCAACACTCTAATAAGAGTGTGCCTAAAATGAGACAATTTAAAAAATATCTGGAGATGTGCCTACTTCCCTACTTTCACAAATTGCGGTGTGAAGCAGTATATACCTAATTATTTCCAGTAACTTTGTTTATTTGCGAATAACCGCTTTTTCGGTGAAATTATAAATTGGTTTGTCTTCCTGTTACTGTTAAACTTGATCTTACATAGGTAGATAAATCTATATTAATCCAAGAGGATATTTCGAGAGTCATTCAATTACATGAACAGGAAATGAAATACTTTTCATAATGAAATGACTTCAAAGTGTATAAAAGTAAAATAGGTCAACTACTAGGAGATTAGAAATCTAGAGGAGCATCTACTTAACTGGACTCGTTCTATTTGAGCGGCTCTCAATCTTCAATCACACTTGCGACCGCTACCTAGCTGTATGAGTGGCGGTGGAAAATCGAGAAGGCTAGTCCGCAACGTGCGAGAAATGCCTTCGATATTACAAGTATCTAGAAGCTACATCTTTGTTATACTAGATGAAACAGAAAGGGTATACATTATTTTTGCAACTCTACTTTGTAAATCTACAACTATCGGCTTTGTGGGACAGTTGAAGTACTAAAGGACTTATGAAATCTGTCAACAGCTGTATCCCTATAACACCTTTTGTTTTTTAAGTTAACTCCAAAGCTGATAGTTTTAGAATTAAAACGTTAAGTTTTGAATAAAAAGTATACCCTTTCTGTTTCAACCTGTATAGGTGTATAAAAATTGTTATGAGGCGAAGAGTTACAACGTTCGTGTTGAAGCGATACATTCGTCAGGTGTGTTATAACTTGTCAATAATGTATCAGAAACCGGGACTAAATACAGGAGATTTCAAAACAAATTGAAAGAGATGCTAGTCAGCAAACCCAGAAGCAAAGAAAGCTATTTAAGCAAACAAACACTAGAACTATTAGACGAAAGAAGAACACTAATATCAAATAAAGCGGACAAAGAAAGACGCCAAAAAATTGCAAACCTTAGCAAGGAAATTAAGGAGAATATGAGAAAAGACCGTAAGGAGAAAAGAAATAGAGTATTGGAAGAATATATAAAAAGATCAGGAGGAACAAAAAAGGCTATGAAACAACTAAGCGAACATGGGAAAGAATGGATATCGAAACTAAAGCAACGCGAATGTTACTTAACTAATCGACTCTCAATACAGAAACTAGCTACGGACTATTACCGCCTATTGTACTCGGATAAATTCGATTCAGGGTTGGCCACAATTCCGGAAGTAAACGAAACAAAAGAAAACAAATTAGACGAAGTGCCAGAAATCCTTACCTCAGAGGTAATCAAGGCAATAAAATCCCAAAAACTAGAGAAAGCCCCAGGACCGGACAAGATACCTAATGAAATGCTTAAGGGAACCTTAGCGGAAACCAGTACTGTGCTAGCAAAACTTTTCAATGAAATCTTACAAACAAGGCAAATTCCAGAAGAATGGACCGAGTGTCACATAATTCTACTACATAAGAAAGGCCCTAGAGACGAGATTGGGAACTACAGGCCAATTTCTCTAATATCAAACATATATAAAGTATTTGCTAAAGTTATCCTGGAAAGAATATCATTAACGCTAAACGAAAGCCAACCCGTAGAACAGGCAGGATTCAGAAAGGACTTCAGCACAATAGATCACATTCACACAATAAAACAGTTGATACAGAAGTATAACGAATACGATAAACAAATCTACTTGGCGTTTATAGATTACTCAAAGGCATTCGACAGCCTCAGGCACCAATACATATGGCGGAGTCTTGAACAACAGGGGGTACATAGCAACTATATAGATATACTTAAGAGTATATACAAATCTAGCAAGGCCAGCATTAAATTAGAATCAAAAGGAGAATCTTTTCCTATCAAAAAGGGCGTACGTCAAGGCGATCCTCTCTCCCCTACGCTATTTAACGCTGTACTCGAGCACATCTTCAGACAGCTAAACTGGGACCACTTAGGTCTGAACATTAAGGGAACTCGCCTAAACCACCTAAGATTTGCCGATGATCTGGTGCTTCTTGAAGAGAATCCAACAGCAATAGAACAAATGATGCAGAGCCTAGCTAATATAAGCAGAGAAGTTGGCTTGGAAATCAATGCCAGTAAAACAAAATTGATGACAAACTCAAGGGAAATAGATGTTATGGTAGATGGCAACAAGATCGAATATGTCAAAGAATATATCTACTTAGGACAGATAATATCCCCTTCAGATGAAATGACAAAGGAAATAAACAGGCGAATAGCCCAAGGATGGAGAAAATACTGGTCACTGAAGCAAATAGTGAAAAGTAAGGATCTAGGCAACCACATAAAAAAGAAAACATTCGATACCTGCATTCTACCAGTTCTTACTTATGGCTGTGAAACTTGGTCAACAACACTTCATCACAGGGAAAGGCTAACAAAATGCCAACATGCCATGGAAAGAAGCATGCTAGGGTTAAAAATCAAAGACAGAGTCAGGAACGTAGACATAAGAACACAAACAAAACTCACAGACATTCTTACCCGGATCGACGTCCAAAAATGGAGATGGGCTGGACATATGCTACGCCACCCCATCAACAAATGGAGCAAGCAAGTCACCCTCTGGCAACCAAGAGACGGCAAAAGAGGTAGGGGTCGTCAAGTAAGGAGATGGGAAGACGACTTGAAACAGACAGCGGGTCCATTCTGGTTGAGAGTAGCAAGGGACAGGACCCATTGGAAGGAATTGGAGGAGGCCTATGCCAAAAGGCACACCGAACTTAGGGACCTCTTGTAACCCTATGTTTAGGAATAAAAGGCTATTATTATTATTATTATAATGTATCAAGATGCAATAGATAAATAACTTGATAAATCCGTAAGCACGTGTAGTAACTAAGGCTAGTATTAATAAGTCTATGTCAAGTCTAAGAGCGATCTAAAAAAGGTTTTTTAATAGTACATTGTTACATGAGTGGTGAAAGTTACTTATTTTGTCCCGAGACGGGGTTTGGCGCCCGAGCGTAGCGAGGGCGCTAATAGTTCGAGGGACAAAATAAATCTTTCACCCGAGGTAAACACTGTGCTTTTCATTACGAATACAAGGAAAATAAAAATAAAAACAGGAATTGGCTAAATAAATGATACAAGGAAGTATAAACAATACTCTACAACTCGAAAAAAAAAAATCGGATTGCCGCCTATTTTGTTTTTTTTTCGTTGGCCGGCCAACTTGATTATTTAGCCATTATTTTTCATTTTCATCTTTAAATATTTTGCCCAAATCTATATTATTTTAAAGAAATTGTTGAAACTAAATTATAATTAAGTCATTAAAAAAAATATATTCTTGAATTAATACTTAACTTTATGTTATTTCAATTTTACATCGCGCTGTAATTGAGTGACTGTAGAAAATGTTTGAACATGGTTCCATAGAAATGTGAAAATGGAACTAGTTTTTTTTTTATATTCTGACAGCTGTCAGTTGAAAGCGAAACTCCCGGGCCGGAAAAGTATTACTTTCAACCCGCTTCTCAGGCAACTTTAGACCTACTTTCAGAGTATGAGTAATGAAAAAGTCATTTTGTACTAGTATGACTTAAGAATGTCATTTCCCAATTCCAAGATCAGTCACTGACTTGAGATCGATTTATTAATACGGTTCGAGCGTAGGACGTTTGGCTCACTGCACCGCGTGGTTACGGGTTCGATACCCGCCGGGGCAAATTTCCGAAATGCTATTGCGTAATTTTCCCTGGTCTGGGTGTAACTGGGATCGCCCCGAGTCCACTGCATGGTACCCATAATACAAATATTTGTACGGTTTAGGACCCTACAGTGGGTGTTATTATTTTATTAGGTGTAAATGTACATGGGGATTCATACGATAATCTTGATAATAATGATATATCACGTTCTTAACAGTGCTGAGTACCTACAGTGTAATTGAATTTGTATTTATGTTTACAACAAGCTAACAGCATTGTTAGTTCCGGTGTTAAATTCAAATTAAATTTAATTAACCAAGTTTAATCAAGCTAGCACGTGTAATCAACGAGCTTCCCGCAGTGATGTATGGATCATTAAGGCATGTGTTCACGAGTTGGACTAGTGGTGTACCTACCATAGATTAACAGAATATACTTTTTATTATTTAGGTAGTCCATGGTACCTTTGTACCACCTATAAATACTTTTATGAATTAAACAGGTGATTATTAACTTAAATAAATATACCTCTAGATTATTGCCAACTGAATGGTGCCAAACTAAGCAACTATTTTTCCATGGATACTTAAAGCAAATTATTTAAAAATGCGAGGCAATATACAAATATTTTGCTTAAACAAACACTTAGTACTTTTATTAACTTTCTGTCTCCATACAGAACTATGAAGTAAACAGGATAAAATACAAAAATAATTCCTTGTCATTGTTCAGTGAAATTTTCTTAGTAGTTCAATCCATATGCTCCAAAAATGTCGAAGGTACTACTCTTAGCAAGGATAATCGATATATCGTGACATTTGTATTGTCGATTCCTACTCTAAATTCCATCGTTTTTGCCGTCGTATCGATAGCTGAATGAACAATACAAAATTTCCGTTCGTTCAGACGATATAAAACGGCAAAAAATATGGAATTTAGAGTAGGATTCAACAATACGAATGTAACGATATATCGATTATCGTTATTATGAGTAGCAGCCGAGTGCACGGCCAAGTCTGATAACCAGTGCCGGATTAACCATATAGCAAGAGTAGCAATTGCTACGGGCCCCGCGCGAAAGGGGGCCCCGCATATGTTAGCTTCTTATCAAAATTGTTCTATATTGCCAGAAAATCTCATGTCTGGATTTTTGTACTTGTCCAGAGCCAACAACGCCTATAGTAATTTACTAAATGCCCACAAAATTGTAACCTATAGATGGCAAATAAACGTATAGACTATTGATTTGGTTTTTTACCACTTAAGAACCCATAGTAGATCAAGTGCTCTTTGAAATAATTTGCTACGGGCCCCGCGCTTGCTTAATCCGGTACTGCTGATAACTCTGAGAAATAATAAACCTGTGTCTCTAAATTACAAATTACGTTTTCCAAGTTCAATCAAGTGACTATAATATATCTTCGATGATGTAAGTACGAGGCGGTGCGCCGCACGAGCTCTTGTCACGGATCCATTTCCTTCATTTATCTGCGGATTAGTTTCGCTGAAATATATTGTACAGATAGCGACCTATGGATTTCCTTGTGTCGTAAATTATACTTACTTCTCAAGAGTTTTGCATGTTAGCTTAGTCGGGCAATAGGTTTAGACTAACAACTAATTTTATTCGCAAGTGAGTAGGTATTGTATATTGTTTTCTTATATTTACGCGAATACTACACATTGAAATAAAACTATTTTTCGGATTTTATCGCGTTTATTTAGTTTATGTTCCCGACGTTTCGGCTGCTTTACAGCAGCCATGGTCACGGGGGGACTGAGGTGTTAGACGTCCTGATGTCATAGTTAGTAACTAAACTAAATAAACGCGATAAAATCCGAAAAATAGTTTTATTTCAAGGTATTGTATAGCTGAGTATAACGAGTATAGTATAGCCAAATCAGCTTGGAGACTTTTTTGCGTTAGCAGTTAGTTGTACGGTTAGCAGATAGGTATATAAATAAACCGATACTTTTTATTATGCTTTATTTTTATAGGTAGGTAGGAACTAAATATATGTATGAACATATTAAACGTAATTTTCAATCATGGATTTCACTTCTAACGCTACTTTTAAACTACTAATGCGAGAGAGTAAGCCACGTGCTACAAGCGAAATTTTTTTTATTCCGATTTTAGTCACTGTTCCCTTATTAATAAACGTAGATTAGCATTTGTGTTTTTTTTTTTTTTGTTTTTTTTATGGCTCTGCCCTTTTGGACAATTCTGCCAATGTCAAGTGAGGTCAATACACGGTATGCACTGGAGAGTTTGGCCAGTGTGAAGTGAAATAAAAATCAAAATAACGAATTCATGTTGAAAAATCACCACACACAACAAACACATACCATTTACAGGACGATCCTACATATCATTTGCAATTAAACCTTAATTTGTCTTCTTTCTATTGAATGCCAAATTATTGATGACAGGAAGATAAAGTTTGGTGTGGAACTATTCGCCCGCTAACGCACGTTTTTAATAAGGTGGTAAGTGTATTGTCTTGTACAAACGCAGAAATGTCTCCAAGCTGATTTATCTGAACAGCCTTACTTACCATTCCGTGCAAATTAATGCCTGCCCCGATCTAGGTGATAAATGTGCGGAGTAGTTATTTGTCACTCCCCTATAGGTATCTCATATATCAAACGTCAGTTGATTAAATTGCGTAATCTCTCAAACCCTAAGCGAATGAACGGATCTGTAACAATTACCAAAATACAAATACGCGAGCCTAATTATTATTGAAACGAATTCAAGTTTGAGGGTTCATGCAAAAAATGAGAAATTACAAATGACGACCCAAACTACCTCGCCTCGAACTATAGCCGCTATCAGTGGGCTAGGCTACTGATAGCGGCGCTATTTTCGAGATAAGGTTGTCAAATAATGAAATTTCTTTATTGCAAGATTTTTGTTCCAATTATCGCCACTGGGCCAGATAAGTTTTTGGCACTATAATTTGTTATTTAAAGTTTAACTAGTGTTACCAAAGACCTTTTAGAAAATTTTGGCTGGTACATAGAGCCGTGCCAGCAATATTTCGTAGAATTATATTATTATATGTGTGTAGCATACAATTTCTTTTTTACTAGCTGTGCCCGCGTGCCCACTTCATGTGCGTGGAATTAAACTTAACGAAAATTTAATTTAACATTTGCAAGTTGTGTTTTATATACCTACTACTATCGCAAACGCCCTCTCGCGCGTTTTGAGCCCGCGCGACAGGCAGCATCTGTTTTTTTGTTTTTCTAAAATAAGGTAGCCTAAGTTACTCCCTATAACAGCAGCTATCTGCCAGTGAAAATCCCGTCAAAATCGGTCCAGCCGTTTCGGAGATTACCCGGAACAAACACACAGACAGACAGACAGCCAGACAATTTTTTTTTGAAATCGCGTTTTTGTTATTAGTGCCTTATTTACTTGCATATGCATTTATTAGTGAAAAGGCGTTATTTTGATATTACAAACAGACACTCCAATTTTATTTATTTGTATAGATTAGACACACCGTCTGTAATATGGTCCCAAACTAAGCAACGCTTGTACTATGGGTACCGTACAACAGACCGGGGCGATCGCAGTGAAAAAGACCAGGGCAAATTACAAAAAGGTAATTTCTGAAATTATCTCCAACAGTAATCGAACCCGCAACCACCTGGTGCAGTAAGCCGAGCGGCCTACGCTCGAACCACTGCGCCACGAAGTCTTTGATTTAAAGTATTGCTTATGTATGTTTTTGTGTAGGTATCGGCGAAATGTACCTTTTTTTTTTTTACGCGGAGGCAATCTTCCAAAGATTCCCAGGCCTCTTGTGGGAAAGGCCTGGGGTATGTGGGATTCTTACCCACTAAAACCTCCCCGGTGGCCGCCTTCCGCACGTCAGAGGGACTCCGGGCCCTCCCGAAGAACTCGCCGGTGCCCCTCATGTGCCGCGCTCCCTCGCGGGAGCTCGCCCCGGGGGAGCAGATGGTCGCTCCCCCTGCACCCTCGCAGTGCACGGCGGCGGGGAGCCACGCCCGCCGCCGTCCTCATCAGGGTCGTCGTCGTCAGGGAACGTCCGGGGCCCACACCCTGGACGTTCTCGACCCCGAGGGTAAGGCGAAATGTACCTGCAATATCTCTGCGTAACCTTGCGGGGAAATGCTTGATGGTATATACGAATTTACTTTATATCTTTATACTTTATACATTCATAGAAAATAATATCCGGTAGAATTCCTTTAGAATTGTGAGTTTGGCGCAGTTCCGAAGCTTCTTATTCTCTGTACCTACATGGTCGACGCATTCTATCTGATGATATTTACTGTCCTCGCATCTCTATGTATTCAAGTGATTGAATCTTTCGCTCGTCGGATTCGATTTCACTGTGAAACTAACGGTGCCTGTCCACTTGAGCCAGGCGGGCTGGCTGAGCCAGCTTTCAACCAATGAGATCGCTTAATTTTTAAGAGCTCGTTAAAATTAAGCAGTACTACTAGTCGCAAGCTAGCCCAGCCGGGCCGCTCGGCTCAAGTGGACGGGCACCCTAACAGTTTATGCCGACATATTGCGTTGTTAACCACGGTTCAGCGCCGATCGTTCCAATTTCAGTTACTATTAGAGTGTGTGATGAATAATAGAGTGGTACCCGGAAATCTAATAAGGAATTGGATTAGACCCTATTTATATGGATTGAAAAAAAACTTGACCAATGAAATTGTAATCATTGGTCTAAGTAGCCATAAAAAAAAAAAAATATGACGACCGCTTGGCGCAGTGGTTCGAGCGTAGGCCGCTCGGCTCACTGCACATGGTGGTTGCGGTTTCGATTCCCGCCAGGGATAATCGAAATTGATGAAATTGATGATTGATGAAATTTCGGAAATGGCCTTTTCGTAATTTTCCCTGGTCTGAGTGTCACTGGGATCGCCCCCAGTCCATTTTACGGCACCCATAGTACAAGCGTAACTTACTTTGGGACCATACAGTTGGTGTGTTCGTCTGGCGATATTTATTTATTTATTTATAACAGTTTTATTATTTTTAGAAGTAAGAAAGAAATAATAGTGCAAGATATTTTTGGTACTTGCATGAATTGCTTCTAACTAAGACTATCCATAGCTACAGGGTGGAGGAACACAAACCTGCACAACTTTCTAAAGTTGATCGTCTCAGATCTGAGAGCGATATTGGAAATGTAATTCTTATCTCATACCAGTACAAAAATAAATGTCGAAAGCGCACTCAAGTTCGCTCTCAGACGTGAGAAGGTCTACAGGTAAAATAATGGGAAAGTACCGTCGCGGCGGCGTTACCGCGACGATATATTCTAATATCGGCTATAAATATGAAAAAACCGTTACCGTTTTTGCCAAGCGAATAAAGCCTAATTTATTGTGCAATCAGCCTTTGATAAATAACGCTAAATAAATAATGAAACGCAGTATATTACATCTAATGGCTGGTTCACTGGTCACGTAGGAAATTCACGCGACACACGTGATCTGACTGCGGAGCACTGATTACTGGGAGATTAGCCGATTAATGATCGATGTTAGTATGTTAGTCGGTTGATGATTGCGTAATCGGATACCCATACCACGGCCAACGAGAAGCGATACGAAATCGCAATAAGTTTCGAGTTCTGGTCCGCCAGCGCTGGCAACGCCAACATTTTGGCGGTAATTTTATAAATTCTGGATTTATTCTGTAGGGAACCGGAATATTAATTTAAAATGCAGGTGAAATGTAAAAAAAACCACTTAAGTGATCCGTTCATTTTTGTATTGATTCTCGTTGGCCGAGATGTAGCTGTTTGTTGATCAGTATTCACAAATATCCTTTTAAATATTGGTAGTTTCATGGGAAACTTGGGCTGAAAACCGAATAAGTGAAACGAAGGTTTGTCGCTTTTTTGTAGCAAAGAAAATGACACACATCATCTTGAGGAAAGCATAATTAAATTATCAAACATTAACTTATAAATTTATATAAATATGTTATTAGTTATAAAAACGCAATGATTCAATTCCGTTTTAGTTTTTATGATTTTAAGATTTAATATAATAGATACAAACTGTAAGAGTAAAACGAGGTGAGGTCTCTTGTAGTCTGTACTCACTTAGTTTATTTAAGTTGGTCCTCATCATGACCTTAGGTGACTCGTGTGATTAAATATGACTATTCACCCTATTTTCCAGTAATATTGTATTTGCTGAGCATTCGTGTGGCTTCTACGTCGAAATCTAAATCTTACAACCCTGTTATTGTGTATTGACGTAGGCAAATGGTATCTATGGTATTGAAAACAAAGGTTTTACGAAAAGTGTGTGTAAACATGTTATGGGGCGTCCTTTCAACATATATCATATACTTTATGTGATTTATGCGTTTCTTTTACAAACATTATTCAGAGTTTTCATCATCATGATCTCAGCCGAAAGACGTCCACTGCCAGACATAGGCCTCCCCCAAGGTTTACGACAATGACCAGTCTTGTGTTGCCCGCATCCAGCGACCTTCGCCAGGTTTTCGGTCCATCCTGTGGGAGGCATACCCACACTACGCTTTTCTCTATCTTTATACAGAGGTTTAATTTATTTAAACTTCTTTTTTTATTAAACAGTCTAAAAGGGTACGCCTGGGCCCTAACCACGCTATCTACTTAAATCGTAATAGAAAAGCAAACGCTCGCGATTACGTGTCAAACGCTCCGCTTTTGACTTTTTGCTGACACCATACCATACCAATGTCAGTAGAAATCGTTAAGCTCGTGTCAGCAAAATGTCAAAAGCGGAGCGTTTGTAACGTAATTGCGAGCGTTTGCTTTTCTATTACGATTTGAGGAGCTAGCGTGGTTAGGGCCCTGGTGTTAAGCAATTACCGTAGCCTATAGAAGCTTGCAATACCAAAGGCGATGCTCGCAAGGTGATTGGGATCTGATGGAGAGTGGGAGAGGCTAGAGGATTGCTAACAAATGGCTGACAACATGTCAACCTCCAAGAATTCACGAAGATTATGTTAATGATCTAACCCAAATCAACTGAAATTTTTTTTTATTCATGCAAGTCAACAAAGCATTTATGAATAGTCAGAATCTACCGCCGGGTCGGAATGCTGCTTCTACTGAGAAGATCCGGCAAGTTACTCAATGGTTACTCTTTCAATGAATAAAAGATGGCGTACATTCTCAAGAACAGCATCACCATCATCATCATCATCATCTGCCTTACCTTTGGCAGATGATGACGGTGATGATAATGATGATCACCATTATCTAATTGGTAATGGCCATTGGTCTTAAATTGGTTCAAACGTCAGCGAATTCAGCAGAATTGGCCCCCTGGAAAATATAACAGCCAGTACTTGTGTCGCCCTCAATATTTTATTTCATTGTCTTCAGGAGCGACACCGGTTCATATGACAAGCACAAATGCCGCCATTAATTCTATAACGTGACGTCAGTTTGTCTCGAGACCTTAAGCCGGTAACGAAGAAATGTTAGTATATTATTTTACGTTGCTTTATAACTAAGTGCTTCTTTATTCTATTGTATATATATCACGTCTGATGTTCATAAAATACAAGCTTTCCCCGCAGCTATGCTAGTGTAGATTTTATTTTCTGGATGTCGACAGCAACGCCACCTACCAGGTATTTTGAGGTTTATGTAACAAAGTCACAAGTAACAAAGTTAATGTAGCAAGCGTAAGATCCTCTTGATGCCAAACAGCTATCTACCATAGCCTATTATCAATTTATCAATAACTGGGAGATATTTCTAGCTTTTTAGTGCATCCGGTGTTTTTTGAAGTATTTTTTTGATTAGAATATTTTTCATGAATCTTTGTTCTGTGTGTAAGTACGCTTGCCATGTTCTATGGTGCCTTGGTATTCATACCGGTCAATGTTATGACTTCTACATACAAAGATCCCCACCACTCGCATCCCCCGGTTTCCTACGTGTGATGTCACTCACTGCGTCTTCGAGCTTGTGGAACTTAATGATTTCTCAGTTCCCTTCTAATTGCTAAGATAAAATAATTATCGAGGCAAATAATAGTTTATAACTAGGCATTACAGAAACCTGCGTCACATTTCATTAGAAAAGGAGGCAATTTTCTTAAAAGACCTTTTACAAAGGGCAAGGCCCGTCATGTTTGCGTCAAGCTCAGAAATGTCAATTGTATGTATAGGCAATTGGTTGTGCTGGCCAAGTTGCAGAAATACAGTTTTTCATCAATTTATTTGTATGTGTTGCACTTTAGTTTATAACATAATCTAATAAATAGGCAGGTAGCTACTAGTAATACCATCAAGGAATCGCGCAATTTTATCGTAGACCGCAATATTTTTTATCGATAAAACCCGCCAGGCAGAATACTCAAAAAGTTATTGGTAGTTTCTTTTATATCGATGCTCTAAGTAATAGAAGATAATAAAAATGCCCGAAAAGCGTTTTGTTTATCCACAATAATGGGTTCAACGTTAAGATCTCATTCATGAGATCTGTATAAAATATCTCATAAATATCGTTATGAACCAAACACACTTAACTGAGATCATATTCTCAGCTTACACCTGTACCAAACACGACTCGTAATCTAACTAGAGTCAGAGGACGGCCGCATGGGATTAATATCCGCTCCAATCTACAACCCAGCCACATTCGTTTAGCAACTTTCGTCGCTAAATTATGTAACACTAGTTTCTGCCCGCGACTTCGTCCGCGTACACTTCAGTAAAGTATTATATGTGTTAATCGAGGGTATAAAATATCTGTGTTCCAAATTTCAGCCAATTCCGTTCAGTAGTTTTTGCGTGAACGAGTTACAAACATACATCCACACTCACAAACTTTCGCACTTATTATATTAGTAGGATGTAGCAAACTGTTTTCACTGCGTTAGAGACAGAGAGTACTCTAAGCGCCGAGTTCACGAACAAAAGCAGTAACCGATTGTTACCAGTATATCAAACAATCGATTCGCTCTAACTGTCCGTTAATGTATATTGGTGACTTTGCCAAAAGTGGAAACAAGTACTTAATAACAAATAAGTAATGGAAAATAAACCGAACAGGAAGTGAAAAACAGGCGATATTATCAAGGCTAGATAAATAATCTCCAGACTGACACACCAACTGTATGGTCCCAAACTAATCAACGCTTGTACTATGGGTACCGTACAATGGACTGAGGCCGATCTCAGTGACACCCAGACCAGGGCAAATTACGAAAAGGCCATTTCCGAAACTTGCCCCGGCGGGAATCGAATCCGCAATCACCATGTGCAGTGAGCAGAGCGGCCCACGCTCGAACCACTGCGCCAAGCAGTCGTCAACAGTATACATCTGGATGGGTGAGCGTTTGTAGCTTTTACAACTGAGTCCATTCGTGTTACGTGAGACTGTACTGGCTAGTCGTTAGACCATGTGGGAAGCCCTCGGGCGGTCCGAAATCTCTCACACCACCGTTGACCTCTAGCTCGTAGACCGAACGAATGATGCTGTCCAATTACAATTCGTTGTTGACGCAGATGATTTATGAACCATCAAATACCAATCACAAAAGTTATCCTCGGACCAATAAACAGTTATAGTGTGTGCTTTCAATATTTCACTCAGACTACATTCCATTTCAAGTGGCCGATTGACGCACAACCATTTTGTGTATTCATACATTGCTTGGTTATGTATGCTGATAATGTTAGATGATCGCAATTATTTGATAGAGCTTTTTGTTCAGTGTTTGTTTTATTGGATCATTGGATTCACGGTAATACCATAGACATTCCACTTGAGTATAAGTACATCTATTAATGCGGTAGACATTATTTAATACACAGACTAAAGAGCAATGTCTCATTAAGAGTTCAGCCGTTCGACTGGAGGCACAATGCTAGTGTCAAAGATTTTTTCGTTAGGAAATACTTCTTCTTCTTTCTTTAAAAATATGGCCCACCCAGGTTAATAGGTATTTCGCCAGAGTCAGCACATACTTAATTATTCCACGGGTTAGGGTTCCCACTGAAAAGCTGTCAACTTAGATATATAAAAATTACACTAGCCGAAAGGTGTGGTGTTCAGGCGCTTTAGGAGGGACTGGTGTCATCACCACCAATAGATAAAATAGTTAAGTTACAAGTTAGGTAGTATTATTATATGTACATACATAAATCTATTTTTAACTATATCATAAAATGGGGCTATAGATGAATACCTCACAAAGTAATGTTATAATAATAATAATAATATAGCCTTTATTACTAGGAAACCTTAAAGTTATTACAGTGTGTAAGTATTGCTAAGTAAGAAAGTATTCAATATTATCTAGTTTTATTTATGTATGTAGGTACTTATTATTATTGTTCTCCCTCGGTATCCTCAGTATGTCTCTCGACATAGGCCTCTTCCAGAGCCTTCCACAATTCTCTATTATTTGCTATTTGTTTCCACTTTATTCCGGCTATTCTCTTAAAGTCATCTTCCCATCTCATTTTTTGTTTTCCTCTCTTCCTCAGTCCATCTCTTGGATACCATTCTACTATTTCCTTGCTCCATTTTTCTTTTTTACTTCTAATCATATGTCCAGTCCATCTCCATTTTAGTTGTTTAATGATTATTTTTGTTTGTCTGGTTTTTAATTTTTTCTTAATGGACCGTAGGTTAACTTTGTCTTTCAATCTTACATTCAGGATACTTCTCTCCACAAAGTAATGTTAGTTATTACAATTTCTTTGGCATTCAATAAATTACTTTGGAACTGGGGAAAATTTTATTACACGATTAATTAATAATTAATTCCTATAATCTTTGAAGAAACTCACAATCAATTCCTCTTGGAAGGACCTAGAGTTTACTATTATTTTAAATCATAAGAAATTTAATCTCATTCGTTCAAAAGCAATCCTCCCATTAGTCTATAAAGTCTCCGTAAATATTTTCATTCCGAGACCTCAAAACTTGTACAATTTTAATCTTATCGTCCTTCGTCTGAGTGGTAGAGTCGGGCTTAAGATTTTAATAAAATACCTTTGAATTTATTCTGTAGACCTTGTTTAACAAGGTTCTACTTATTCGGACCCTTACGGAATCGCTACACTGAACACGATCTTTCATGTCTGAGATTATTTAGAAATCTTCGCTCTATATATTCACGGGACAAGGTATATAAGATACCTAGAGATAATTAACTGTAGGGTCGCAATATTTTATGGCTTTAGCTACCTTCATACAGAAATACTTGATCGTATTTGGGTGTAAAATAAGGTAAAATTATTTGTAAAAAATATTATATTTTGGCGCATAAATATAGCCAGTGGGTGGAAACCTGAAGGAAGTAAATATAAATGTATGAAAATTACTTCCTCTCAGTGCCAAAGGGGGATGAAACTCCATATTATAAATAATTATATGAGAAATGCTCTACGTTCTGTCTCTTCTTTTCAGGCAAAAACTACTGAACGGATGTGGATGAAATTTGGAACACAGAGAGTTCATAACTGAGATTAACACATAGGATACTTTTTATCCCGATAATCCCGAAATTGTTGTTAAGTTAAATACTACACGGATGAAGTCGGTGGGCACAGCCAGTTGTACATAATAATTTAATAATTAAGTTTCTTGCCGGTTCCTCTCAGTGGAAGCAGCATTTCGAACCGGTGGTAGATTCTGACTTTTCATAAATGCTCTGTTGGCTTACGGGAATAAAAACAATTTTGAGTTTGAGTCTGAATGAACATGTATAGTTAGCTTTATGGTATAATGTATAACATACATTTAGATAAATTTTATTTCTTGGCGGTCTAGCCAAGTTTTTGTCAATTACAGTTCATATACAGTCTTGTTCCACTGAGGTTGTACCACCCTTTTGCAGAAGATCGGCTTAAATTAGATATTATAGGTCGGTTTCGTACGAACGTGTCGTAGAGTGCTGGACGCCAAAATCTAATAATACGTAGTGATTTATGCTTTAAAAAGCGGCTTTAAGGCTAAAGCGCCCATCTAGCCCGCGAAGTTCAATTTTTTTTATGTTTTTTAGAAATTTTTCAATATCTGACAATAATTAAAGGCACATTTTGTAATTCGCGACAAAGACCGTGTGCAGTGCATTTATTCATATATCCAACTTACTCTAAAACATTTCAAGAACGACAGCTATCCAGATAATCTGGCAATTTTTGTATATTTAGTGATTTACTAGTATCATATCCACCGTGATAATATTTAGAGTAAAATAAATGTATTAATAAACGCACTGCATACTGTGTTTGTCGCAAATCACAAAATGTTGTCTTAAATGTTTTCAGATTTTGGATAAACTATAAAAGTACTCGAAAATTTTGAATTTCGCGGGCTTGACAGGCGCCTTCACCTTAATATTACACTGTGATGTCAATAATGAACATGAATCTTTCAGAACCTTTAATCTATATAACGAAGAAGCTGTATAAAAGTTTCTATTGAAGAGGGAGTTTAAAGTTCCTTGATTGAAAGAAGCCACAAACTGTTCTGAACGTATCTGTATCGTATGGCTGCGGTAAACGATAGTTTTTATTACTGTACAGTGTTTTAATACAACATACCTCTATTTTAGAAGCATTTATTTAACTTGCAATGTATGTTTGTCCGGGTGGAATCTTGCAACTGAATTTTAAATCAGTTATGTTTAACCGATTGAGTTGAAATTTAGTATACACGCTTATTTTGGATGACAATGCATGCTTAGCTATGTGACGTCATTCTAATTCCGATATGGCGGATCATCGAAGATGGATTATAGTTATTTTTTCTGCACTACCACACTATGGGTATCAAATGAAAGGGATTGCTGAGGAGAACACGAAAACTAAAAAAAAATAAAAAAAATAATGTTCAAAAAAACTTGTTATTAAAAAGTTTTTTAAACCATTAATTTATTTATGTACGACATTATATTTTTATATCCGGTCGGTCCGGTTATAATATCGGAGTCCGATTGTCTGAACCGGGTAACTGAAATGTAGGAAGTACTGTAGACAGCAGATGTAACACATATTTCCGTAACAAACGGCGGTGACAGACACTGTACATGAATGGAACCAGAAATAATGTGAAAAATGTTTTTATGTAGGGACCTGAAAACGCCTGAAATTTCTTAGGTGCATACTAAAATACCTTTTAATTTCACGATTCAATTAAATCAATATTCAATTTCCAATTTCGTAAATTCATTGTAACCACTTAATTGATTTTAGAGATATTGTCTGCGAGATTAAATTTTACAATGGAGTTTATTGTCACCATCTCCGTAGAATTTTTTATTCCAATGAGTGGTATAGTTGTCTAAAATATAATGCTCAATGGTCGCTTTTATGTGGTAAGTACTATTTCATGTAATACCTGATATTTTTCTTGTATATAATAGTAACTAATGAGATCACGACTCACGATATGGCATCATGCCATAACATGTCATATTTTCAAAAATAAAGACAGTGAAGTCAACTGTGTAATGTAAAATAATATTATTTTTAGTGTATGAATATATAATGTGCCAAGTGAGAGAAATAGTGAAAATGTTTTATGTTTTTGTTTTCACTTAATTTTATGTGTTACAGATCTATCCAGACTTTCCAAATCTTGTATACATTATCTAAATATATAAAGGTCAAAGGACTGACTGACTGACATAGTGACCTATCAACGCACAGCCCAAACCACAGGACGGATCGGGCTCAAATTTGACATGCAGGTAGAGGTTATAACGTAGGCATCCGTTAAGAAAGGATTTTGATTAATTCTACCCCCAAGGGGATAAAATAGGGGATGAATAATCCCGAAATTTTTGTTAAGTTCAATTACACGCGGACGAAGTGGCGGGCACAGCTAGTTTTTTTATATATTGTAACAAAGCCGGCAATCGAGCGTACAATCCGTCTGATGTTAAGCAGTTACCGTAGCCTATAGATGCTTGCAATACCAATGGCATGGCTCGCACGTGGCCGATCTGAAACGGAATGTGATAGAGGGGCTTCCGGTGCTTTCAGTCATTTTACGAAACACAGCTATAATCCTACTAATATTATAAATGTGAAAGTTTGTGAGTGTGGATGTATGTATGTATGTTTGTTACTCCTTCACGCAAAAACTACTGAACGGATTTGGATGAAATTTGGAACACAGTTAGTTTATAACCGGGATTAGCATATAGGATACATTTTATCCCGATAAGCCGAAATTTTTGTTACGTTAAATACTACGCGGACGAAGTCGGGGGGCACAGCTAGTAGTTAATATACACCGATGTTCTGTGAGAGAGTGGTACTACCGCAGTAGAGCCAGTCTGTATGTAAGCTGTATTGAATTGGCTATAGCATTTTCGAATCAATTAAAATCTATGGTGACCTGAGAAAAAAAGTTTTATCTTGGATACTTTAATTATTCGAACAATATTGTAATAGAATGAATGATTGTAATAGAATGTTCCGAGACAATGCTTTCAATACAATTTCCTGCAATCTCCATAGTTTCAGGAGATTTCAGGTATGTGCAACCGCGAAGTCTCCAAAGATACCTTAGTAAGCCTTTCCGTAATTAATGTCATGCCTATAGAATCCATGATTTGTAAGCAACATTCCGCTGACTGAAAACGATAGTTTACATTTATATTATTGGATTTTGGAAAATGATGTCACCTAGTTTGGTAGTAAGTAACTCTATAAATTTCTTAGTCGCTTTCAATTTAGTCAAGTGATTTTCAAAGAATTGTGACGTGCTAAGACTACGCCAAATAAATTATTTTAATTATTTATTCTTATCTAGTAGGTAGGTACTATTGTCATCTGTTTTGTTTAAACGTTGATTTGAAATTCAAGTGGCTTTCACATTTGTGTCAACTTAGTATGTTCACGAAAGGGGAAAGTTGAACTGTTCATAATTACAGGTTACTGTGATTATAGGGTGTGGAGGCACAAAAGCTATTAGCTAAAAGTTACTTTATTTTTTTTCTAGCCGACAATCAATGGAATTTTTCCGTTTTATGGTGATCCGCGTAATTAATAATTTCAGTAGATACCTAACGTATAATTTTATGTTTTGACTAGCTGAGCCCGCGACTTCGTCCGCGTGGGATTTAACTTAACAAAAAGCCCGCACCCGCGTTCTGAGCCCAAGCGACAGGACCTATTTAAAAAAAAATACTTTTCTAAAATAAAAGTGGCCTTAGTTACTGCTAATAACAACAGCTATCTACCAGTGTAACTCCCGTCAAAATCGGTCCAGCCGTTTCGGAGATACTCTAAGATTTCATGTGTTTTTATTTTTTTACGCGGAACCCTAATTGTTTTTCTAAAATTAAAGTAGCCTACGTTACTAATTAAAACATCAGCTGACCAGACAGTGAAAGTCCCGTCAAAATCGGTCCAGCCGTTTTGGAGATTACCCGGAACAAACACACAGACAGACAGACAAAAAAAATTAAATCGCGTTTTTGCTATAGGTGTCGTGTGTACTTTCATATGCATTTAGTGAAAATGTGTTATTTTGATATTACAAACAGACACTCCAATTTTATTTATTTCAATAGATTAGTATTTTCGTTTGTAGTTTATTTGACGGCAGTAAAGCCAAGCTGTGGCCAATTGACTGCAACCGGGGTAGCAACACCCTCTCACAAAAGACGGGCGTAAAGTAACTTTCATAGCTATGTGTCGTACGATGAGGGAGAGAGCCAGAAGCCCCCCCCCCCCTCTTCCTATCCCTCAATCCCACTTCCCTTCAGATCGACAACGTGCAAGAAATACCATTGGTATTTCAATCTATAGGCTACGGTAACTGCTTAATATCAGGCGGGTTGTACGCTTGTTAGCTGACTTAGCATATACAACAAAATCTATGTCATAGGATTTTTGACATTTACTCTAAATTATACTTTGTCACCTGCCCCTAGAGCGTATTTTGTTTTCTTAGCGTTTCGTTTACGTCATCGTGTTCCGCACAAAAAGAAATGCATACTGTCCAAATGCCTCGTGTTAATATATCAATGTATGTCGTATTAATAAAAGGCTTGAGTAAGCTTTTGGCATGTCATTTTGTACTTACCAGTACGACATAAGAATGACATTACCAAGATCGCTCTCAAACTTCAGACTGATTTATTCATACATGACTTAAACTTCATATAAGTTTGATAGCGACATCTGATTTATTAATGACGAGAAGATATCTTTGCTCTCACAAACACGATCACAATTGCTTTTGGCGAAACATAATACAAATCCGTTCGGTTCAATAAATACGCTTTCTTTGCATGCATACATAAATACTTGCAGGCAGATGCTGGATGCGGCAAGCTGAAGACAGGGCGCTATGGCGCTCATTAGGGGAGGCCTATGTCCAGTGGACAAGTATAGGCTGATGATGATGATGATGATAAATACTTGTACTCAATGCTGTATTTCAGCGCCTTTCAGCGCCTTTTCCTGTAATAAAAAGAAATGAATTTAATCTCGTGTCCCGATTTTCAGTTAAACACATAAAATGGCGTTGATCTCGCACGGACGCCACGATAGCTTCAAATCCCTTTTAGGATTTAGACCGTGCTAGATTGTTAAAATATATAGCCTTCGATTCCTAACACGGCTTCATTGAGTTTTGGGTACGTGTGATTGGACATTGTTCGATTTATTCAGCAGAGAAAAAAGGACTTTATTTGGGTACGTGTTACACTGTGAGCACTTTCTGCGTGGATCGGACCGCAAATAACAACTAAATATGAGGGTACCCAGTTACTAACTATGACATCAGGACGTCTAACACCTCAGTCACCCCGTGACCATGGCTGCTGTAAAGCAACCGAAACGTCGGGAACATAAAGTTAATAAACGCGATAAAATCCGTAAAATAGTTTTATTTCAATGTGTAGTATTCGCGTAAATATAAGAAAACAATACGTGTTTACTTTCAAAATTCTTAAAGTCTGTTTTGAGATTGAGCATTTGTTACAAAGAAAAAATAAAATAGTATACCAACTTGCAATTGGCTACATTTAAATAAAATATCGCCAGAAGAACACACAAATTGTATAAATAGTCCCAAACTAAGGAACGCTTGTACTATAGGTGTCTTGCTTCGTGTCTTGCATCGTATAGAAGTGAATAGAAAAGCTGAATAAAAGTGTTAATTGTAGCATTTGTAGCGCCTTGCAAACTAAACAAAGATCAATAAAAGTTCAAAGTAAAAAATAATGAAAAGTTGGCAGACGCCTACTGTACTGAATATTAATGTTAACCGCTGTTGGCTTTTACAGTTTCACTGGACGAAAAGGCTATCACTTCACTCGTGCTAAGCCTAAATATGGAGACACTAACTTTTATTAGATTTAGGAGATAATCTGTGCCTACTCACAGTCGTATTATTGTGTGTTTTATTTTTGTAGTTCCTAGTAAGTATAATAATTGACTAATCATTTTGTAATTCTAGAGAATATAAAAAAATATACCCAATTCATCTGGCTCCCAATATTGTTGCTTCTGTGGCACCATCCACGTGTCTTGATAAGATCTGAACCTATGTTTTACTATGTACTTTGGTAGTGCATTATGCTGTTTCACGCAATTGCAAGATCTAAATCGACATGCGGGTGTGATTGTTCCCTTTTAAGAGTAGGTACTCACTTTACTTCATTGATATAAGTAGTATAACATCGTAGTTTTAGGTTCTACGTTTGATGCTCTTTACAGAGTGGTTGGGGTTGCTAGGGGTCGTCATACTGCACCGGTGCATTCTGTCAGGAGATCAAGGAGCCCCTCGGACGTGCACAAAGCGGCCACCGTCCACGGTCTCACTAAAACCTCCGGGTTTTTAATGGGTATGAACCCTAAGTACCCTGGCATCTTCCACAACAAGTCTGGGGATCATTAAAAGATTCCCCTGAAAAGAGATCCTCCCCTGAAAAATATAAAAAGGGACGCCAGGATTGGTGATATCACTAAAAAACTAAATGTATGGTTACAGGTACGGTAGAAAATCAGCTCCTCTATACCGCCAGTCTCGACTGGAAGGTCTTATTATTTGTTCGGTCTATCTTCAGCGTGTTCTGCTGCCCTAGTACCTGGTATAAATTAATCATCATAATAATCACTTTTTTGAATTAATCTACAAGCGTCATTAGCTTTTACGACCATCACTTTTCTTTACGACAAAATATATCCAGCGAACGTGTCAGTCATTAAGTCGACCCTTTGAAGGGAATAAGTCCAAAATTGTGGGGCCATTCCGCTCCAACTGGCGTAAATCTCCTCGGCCCGGGTGTTAGATGCCGGGACTTTTAATTAATAAACACATTTCACATGGAAACTGGATGAAGTTAGTTAAGTATTCTAAAATTTAAAGTCACAAATTGTGAATAGTTGCGATACCACTCTAGAAAGAGAGGAAATCTTCTTTAAAAAGAGAGATGGCATTTTAAGATCCTGGCCCTATAAAACAGGTAGGTAGGCAACGTCCGGTGGTGCAGTTAAGCTGTAGCCAACCAACTCGTCAGCTGGCTGGCTCAACATAGTATCACCCACAGAAGAACGGCGTAAAGAAGCTGTTACAGCTGCGTTTGGTACGATGAGTGAGTTAGTCGGAAGCTTGACCCTCCTTCCCTTACCTCTGTCATAGTCCCCATCATTTCGACAACGTGCGAGCAGTGCCTTTGGTATTGCAAGCATCTATAGGCTACGGTTACTGCTTAACATCAGGCGCTTGTATACTGACGTTAATATTTAAAAACTAGCTGAGCCCGCGACTTCGTCCGCGTGGAATTTAACTTAACAAAAAAGCCCGCTCCCGCATTCTGAGCCCGCGCGACAGGACCCATTTTTTTGTTTTTCTTTTCCAGTGTTTTTCTAAAATAAAAGTAGCCTACGTTACTGCTTATAACATTAGCTATCTACCAGTGAAAGTCCCGTCAAAATCGGTCCAGCCGTTTCGGAGATTACCCGGAACAAACATACAGACAGACAGACAGACAGACAAAACATTTTTAAATCGCGTTTTTGCTATAGGTGTCGTATGTACTTTCATATGCATTTAGTGAAAAGGTGTTATTTTGATATTACAAACAGACACTCCAATTTTGTTAATTTGTTTAGATAAAGTTTTTTTAAAGTTACCTTAACATTTTATTTATGGTGGTTGGATAAAATAGGGGATGAATAATCCCGAAATTTTTGTTAAGTTAAATTACACGCGGACGGAGTCGCGGGCACAGCTAGTTTTTCATAAAACTTCACCTCCATTAGAAAGCGCAGGAAATGCAGGCACTTTATGTCCTTGACTTACTTAGCTCTATTATAGAGGCCATTCTCGTAGTTGAGCTGTAGTTGAGGCGGTTCCGTGCTTACGACCTCTTGAATAAGGAACATAATATACTGACTACAATGAAAGAAAATAATAAATAAATAATAAATAAATAAGATAAAGTGAAAGAAAATAAAACCCCCCTAGTTATTTCTAGGTCTTTAGTGCACCAAGTTTTTATTTTGAGTCAGTTTTTTTCTAAAAGTTTTGCCTTCACAGAAAATTATTTAAGAATACTAGGCATTACATAAATATGTTCTGCAATTTTAGTAAAACATGGGAATATATAAAAACATAATTTGTTGTCATAATTGTTCTTCTTAGTTCCGTATTAATAAATCGACATCAAGTCTAAGAGTGATAGCCGATTGGTTAAGCACGCGTCTTGCGGGCTACCAGGTCTCGGGTTCAAACCCCGGCTCGAACCTCTGGAGTTTTCTAAATCTATGTGCGAATCATAATTTCTATATGATTATCACTTGCTTACGGTGAAGAAAACATCGTGATGAAACCTGCATGTCTTAGAAGATTTAACAAATTTTCGAAAGACATGTGAAATCCGCCAACCCGCACTGGGCCAGCGTGGTGGATTTTGGCCTGAATCCCCCTCTTGTTGAGGGGAGGCCCGTGCCCAGGAGTGGGACGTCAAAAGGGCTAAAATTATTATAATTATTATATAAGTCTAAAAGCGATCTTGGAAGTGTCAAAAGCGCACTCAAGATCGTTATAATATATCATTGAAGACTGTATTATCTCAATATGAATGATTCCCTTTGCTCTTTTATTACATGCCTTTCCTTTTTTCCATAAATATTACGCCTTAATTGCTAAATATTTAATAAGTTTAATGCTTGCTAAAATTTTCACAACTAACGTTAACTTTATACTTATTCATATAACTTTAATAACTTCACCAAGCAGTTTGCACAAGAAATTAAACGAGCGAGACTTTTTAATGAAAACACCGCTTGATGTGTAGTGTAAGGCAAATATTTTTTTTAATAACGTGAGCTGCTTTACTCTTCTGACTTTAGACGGACGTAACTCGAGTTCTAAAGTTGATTGCGAAAAATAACAAAGGAACCTTTTAACGACTTCCTGTGTTACAGATAATTGTGCCGACCGCAAAATTCCCGAAGCTTTTGCTAATAAATTAAGGTGGTGACGCAGTCAGATTTTGTAAACGTAACACGATCAATGAAAATAGATAATAGACACTTCCGTCCACGGGACGCTAGTGTGGGGTAGTAGGTATATGAACTTTGTGAACTTTGGGAATTAAATGAGCCAGATTAATAAATTGATCTCAAATCTGAGAACGTGATTAATATTGTCGCGAAAGCAAGTAAAACAAACCAATAGAAAACTGGAGCAGCTAAAGATAAGCACTGTAAATAAAGTTCGGATAACCAACGTGATTGGCGCATTCACCAGCCAAATGGATATTTAATAGAACTTTGTTTCCTTCGACATTTCGTTTTCAACTTTATCCTTGCACATTAAGGTTTAAAATCCTTCTCGACGTTGCAATTTATTACAATAACAGCGATGGTTTTCCTTGCGGACAACCAGACTCTTCGCGGACAGTCAGAGAGAGAACTTATCAAGTATGTAACGTTTGGTGTGTTAATATTTAAATAATGGGGCTATGGTATGTGATTCTGCTCATAAGTGTGTTGTTGAGTGTTAATTGTGAAGATCATCATGCAAATGCGGATAGACGGGAGGGCGACGAAAGACGTAAGTAATTTTACTTGTTCCGGTAAAATTTGTTGTTAATACTGATTTGAGTATCCATACTATTTTTATATTAATTGTAGGTACATATCTTCCTACTAGGGGATATATAAACAATATTTTAACATTGATTTATAGCAATACAAAAGCGCCTTAGTTTCTGGTTTAGCTGTCATTATCTAAATTATTTAGATTTGCATACATTTTCATTTATTTTAAGACACTGATGCTGATAAATATTATCATAAAATCGCAACTAAACTCAAGTACACAAATTTAAAAGTATTGCTGTTTCATCCCTATGCTTCTACCGTGATAAGGGCGACAATACAATTAATTGAGTCAAGTCTAGTTGTATATTGTACTGATCCTAGAATACCTTTTGCCCTTCAGCTTTCCTCCAAAGCCGATAGTCGTAGAATCAGAAGTCATTCACACGGTTAATCCGACATCGATAGTTTTCATACATTTAAAACATTGAATAGGAAAGTCGGTGTCATATTCATAGAGTAAATGATTGCTTACAAAAAAAATATTATTTACCCTTTTAAGTTTCGCCGCGTAACTATAGTTATTGTATTGATTCATATTTTTCAGATTTCCCAAATAGTCCTGCGGGTCCATGTGGGCCACATACAGTGCCGACGTACGTATTCGTCTTAATAGTAGTAATAGCCATACTGCTCTTTGTTATAATATATCTCGTGATAATTCTGGCAAGAATTAAAAGTAAAATATATATAAGCACCAACCCCGAAGGGTGTTTCAAAGATAGAACGAAGTGTCACACATGTGATGATATGAACGTACGTCAGATATATAGAAATAATGAAAGTACCCTCACCTTAAACAGTACAGTCATAGATGTGAACCGATACAGTGAACCAGAAACCCCGACACGTCCCGCAAACGACATCAAAATTTATATGCCCCGGCCGCCAGGAACGGTGCAAGTCATGCACAAAAAACAAATGGATGAATTGATTCGACGGGTTTTGGAAAAATCAAAGAAAACCGCATCGACAAGTATGAGGGAATTGAATGAACTTCAAAATGAAGGAAAAAATAAACCGATGATAGAAGCAAGCGATGTAGAAACGAAAGAGACAAATAATAAACAAAATAACGAAAATGATATGAAAAAGGATGAGATAAACAACGTTGAGAAGACGGAAAACAATGGAAATAATACCGACGAAACCTATGTAGACATGACAGCGAAAAATAATGAAAAACCTGACGAAGAAGATATAAAGAGGGATGAAAAAGAAGAAGTAAAAACTGAGGAAGAAATAAATACACCTGAATCTGTGTTAGAAATTGAAGTTTACGACACTGTTCCGGCTCCCAAAAGAACGACACTTGGCATCGATAGCATGCCTTTATACGACTGTCCACCATCGGAAAACATGCCTGTGTACGAGAGTCTACCGTCTCCAAATAATAATAATATGCTTATATTAGATCCTGACACAGAATACTTAATGCCACTAACCCGCAGAGATACAAGTACTTATATAAACGCCCGCACCTCTCGTAAATAATTGTTGTGAGTGTATATGGTCCTATTAATACATCGATCTTAAGTCTGAGAGCAATCTTGTGTACACGTTTGATAAGCCTTTTTTTACTGGTATCAAACTTGTTTTTATTCATGTGAGCCTACAAAGCATTTATGAATAGGCAGAATCTTCCACCGGTGCGGAATGCTGATAAGATCCGGCAAGAAACTCAATGGCTACTCATTTCAATCAATAAAAGTTGGTTTACATTCTCAGCAACAGCAACAGAATGTGAGCAGGCAACACAATTCTTACTTAATAAGTAAATAGTGATAAAATCTAACTCAGATTTAAGGTATTTAAATTAGAAAGCTGAGGTATTATATTTATAATATACTAGCTGAGTCCGCGACTTCATCCACGTGGAATTTAACTTAACAAAAAGCCCGCTCCCGCGTTCTAAGCCCGCGCGACAGGACCTATTGTTTTTGTTTTTCTAAAATAAAAGTAGCCTAAGTTACTCCTTAAAACATCAGCTATCTTCCAGTGAAAGTCTTGTCAAAATCGGTCCAGCTGTTTCGGAGATAACCCGAAACAAACACACAGACAGAAAGACAGACAAAAAAAATTTAATCGCGTTTTTGTTATAGGTGTCGCATGTACTTTCATGTGCATTTAGTGAAAAGGTGTTATTTTGATGTTACAAACAGACACTCCAATTTCATTTATTTGTATAGATTAGTGAGGTGTTGCTCTCAGACTTGACATCATTTTATTAATACGGGGCTATAACTGCTAGCCTTAATGTGAAGGCGCCTGTCTAGCCCGCGAAATTCAAAATTTTCAAGTATTTTTATAGTTTATCCAAAATCTGAAAACATTTAAGACAACATTTTGTGATTTGCGACTAACACAGTATGCAGTGCGTTTATTGATACATTTATTTTACTCTAAATATTATCACGGTGGATATGATACTAGTTAATCACTAAATATACAAAAATTGCCAGATTATCTGGATAGCTGTCGTTCTTGGAATGTTTTAGAGTAAGTTGGATATATTAATAAATGCACTGCACATGGTCTTTGTCGCGAATTACAAAATATGCCTTTTGTTATTGTGAGATTTTGAAAAATTTCTAAAAAACCTCAAAAAATTTGAACTTCGCGGCCTAGATGGGCGCTTTAGCCTAAACAAAGATTATGCATAATAATTTATACCCGGAATCTGTATAATATTATGTCAAATTTGCAAGGATAGGTGCCAATGTAACGCTTAGTGTAATTAAAATATATATTATAACTAGCTGGCCCGGCAAACGTTGTCCTGCCATAATGAAATATACTTTTCATTACTCATACTCTGAAAGTAGGTCTGAAGTTGCCTGAGAAGCGGGTTGAAAGTAATACTTTTCAGGCCCGGGAGTTTCGCTTTCAACTGACAGCTGTCAAATTATTAAAAAAAAAACTAGTTCCATTTTCACATTTCTATGGAACCATGTTCAAACTTTTTCTACAGTCACTCAATTACAGCACGATGTAAAATTGAAATAACATAAAGTTAAGTATTAATTCAAGAATATATTTTTTTAAATGACTTAATTTAGTTTCAACAATTTCTTTAAAATAACATAGATTTGGGCAAAATATTTAAAGATGAAAATGAAAAATAATGGCTAAATAATGAAGTTGGCCGGCCAACGAAAAAAATAACAAAATAGGCGGCAATCCGATTTTTTTTTTCGAGTTGTAGAGTATTGTTTATACTTCCTTGTATTATTTCTTTAGCCAATTCCTGTTTTTATTGTTATTTTCCGTGTATTCGTAATGAAAAGCACAGTGTTTACCTCGGGTGAAATACTTATTTTGTCCCTCGAACTATTAGCGTCCAACCCCGTCTCGGGACAAAATAAGTAACTTTCACCACTCATGTAACAATGTACTATTACGACCCATCCTCAGATTTACCGAATATACACAAAAAAATCATAAATATCGGTCGAGCCGTTTCTGAGGAGCTTGGTTGCAAACACTGTGACACGAGAATGTTATACATATAGAAGTACCTACATTGGTTATTGATCCGAAATAAAATTAAATAGTTTTTGACAATGGTCTCTTTAGAATTAATTTATGCGTTTAGAATTACTGTAAATATATTTGTTTGATCTAGTTTTTAATGTAAAAGATTTATGTATTCACGATTTCCTGTAGTTTTATTAATACCTATAATGCTTTTCTCATCATTAATGTGAGACGAAAATATAAGCCTTTTAATGTGTTTCATATTCCTTCCGTTCCAAACATAAGGATATTTGAAATATTTAGTTGTATTTGTGCTTGGTAGATCAACTAATAAAATATCAGAATGTTTGTTAATTCTATCACTGAACGCAACACTTATTACTTCATTAAGGAAAATCATGACTTATTTATAGAATATAAATCAATTGTTATGTTAATTGCTCATATTAGAATGTATTATCCCTATGTGTTTATCCACTTTTAAATTAACATGTTTTGTTGCCAAATTTAATAATTTTATTTTGTCTGAAATCACGAATCGCGGTTAAAATATCATCTATTACTTGCAATCAAAACAAATGAGATTCTTTAGTTAGGACAAACTATCACATATTCGCCAAACGATTTCCTTCTAGTAGTGAATTTAAATTCCGTAAAACGTGTTAGTGGGAGTGCTCTAAAATCTCATTAGTCTGAATTTAGTGTAAGGAACGTTGCTGTTAGCTTTCAATGGATACCTATGGTTCCTGAAAATATAATTATATTTTGCATGAAACCCTTTCTTAATTGATGGAGGGAATTGATGAAGTGTCAAAGGTAGGTACATAATTATTAACATTACATTTTATATCAGTCAATCCTACTATCCTACTAATATTATAAATGCGAAAGTTTGTGAGTGTGGATGGATGTTTGTTACTCCTTCACCCAAAAACTACTGCACGGATTTGGATGAAATCTGGAACACAGATAGTTTATAACCGGGATTAACACATAGGATACTTTTTATCCCGATAATCCTGAAATTTTTGCTAATTTAAATACTACGCGGACGAAGTCGCGGGCATAAACTAGTAGGTATCTATAAAACTAGATTGAAAACAAATAGATGTATGTCGGTGGTAGAGTTAATTGGCTACAACTCATATGTGGACTGGCTTTAATGGGATCGTACCACCCTCTCACAGGAAAGTAGCCATTATAGCTGCTTTTCGTACGATGAGCTGGAAGCCGAACCCAACCTCCCTTCCCCTCCCTCTGCCCCACTTCCTTCAGGTCAGCAATCAGTGCGAACAAAGCCTTTGGTATTTCAAGGATCTCTAGCAATATCCACGGCAACTGCTTAACATAAGTCGGGTCGTACGCTCGTTTACCGACTTTGTTTTATAAAAATACTAGCTGTGCCCCCCGACTTCGTCCGCGTAGTATTTAACGCGACAAAAATTTCGGGATTATCGGGATAAAAAGTATCCTATATGTTATTCCCGGTTATAAACTATCTGTGTTCCAAATTTCATCCAAATCCGTTGAGTAGTTTTTGCGTGAAGGAGTAACAGACATACATCCACACTCACAAACTTTCACATTTATAATATTAGTAGGACTAGCGACCCGCCCCGGTTTCGCAC
This sequence comes from Notodonta ziczac, assembly GCA_918843915.1. Classification (NCBI taxonomy): domain Eukaryota; kingdom Metazoa; phylum Arthropoda; class Insecta; order Lepidoptera; family Notodontidae; genus Notodonta; species Notodonta ziczac. The sequence continues at coordinate 3,514,775 of OU974053.1, forward strand.
GGGTATTTTTACCAATGTTTGTCTAATATATTATGCATGTATTATACATATAAACCTTCCTCTTGAATCACTCTATAAAAAATAAAAATAAAACCGCATCAAAATCCGTTGCGTAGTTTTCAAGATCTAAGCATACATAGGGACAGACAACGGGAAGCGACTTTGTTATAATGTAGTGATAATAAAAAAAATGCAAAGCTGCATTTTCAGTTTCAGCTCTCGCGTTTCAGTTGTGCTCATAAAATCACATGACCTCTTTACAGCTGACATTACGAGTCGGGTGTGACAATTCCTATTGTTCCTCATCTCTTTTGTTTTACTCTCACCGCAAAATGAGCTTTGACTCAGCCAAGGTAATTTTATTAATTTAAACCAACTTTTATTAGTCCGTGATTTTAAAATGAGTTTGTTTTGAATTGTTACCTATGTTCAATTTGCATTAGGTTGCTTTAATAGTTAATAATTGGCCAAACATTGAAAAGAGTAACCATTGAGTTTCATGCCGGATCTTCTCAGTGGAAGCAGCATTCCGAGTCGTTGGTAGATTCTGACTATTCATAAATGCTTTGTTGGCTTACATGAATAAAAACTATTTTGAGGTTTGAGATTGAGTTCAACATTACGGAAAATGTTCTAACATTGCCCATTAAAATACAATTGTACCAATTTTTTTAATTATCCGTGATTATATTTGCTATGTAGTGAGTTTAGCTTCATATACGATCACTTATGTATTATGTTACTAACATGTAACATCGGTAATTAAGTAACTAGAAATATCAACTTAAATGTATAATACAACAATCCCGGTAATGGTTGCAGGTAACTTAAATCACCTATTAAATGCCTAAAATACACAGATTCAGCGTTAAAATGACATAAAAATTTTACGACCTCCGAAGCCGCACTTTACTAAAATTTGCATATCGCAAACGACTCAATATTCAGATTCGATATTCTTAAAATATTATGCTGTGACTTATGTGATAAAACAGGCGCGAAAGGTATTAAAGCTTGGAAGTTCTGCTAAATCGCCGATTATAAATTCTTCCTGAGAGTTGGACGACTGCCATCTGAAGTCACTATTTCAGTTTTCAACATAGTGTACCTAATAGGTATCAAATATTATATTTCCTAGACTATTTGTTTGATGAAAGCTTCTTCTCCAAATTCTCGTCACACGTTTCAAACTGGTGGCTTACAAATAATTATCATGCTAATAGTAATAAACTATAATACTTCCATGACAATAAACTTCTTACATGGACCCATGTCCCCATGCAAGCCGGGCAGAGCCCGTGATACAAAGAAATACATAATAAATACATATATTTACACATATTTTCAACTTATTTATTATTATTTATAAAAGAAATAAATTGTAAAAGTACAAATAATATTAATAATGTATCACTTACTTATTTAATGGTAACAGAACTTCAAATAAAATACACAGGGTTACTTGTTATCAGAGCGCACTCTCCCGGACATGACCACACCTGGACTAGACACCTTGGACATTGACGAAAACGCCCCCGAGGTCACCGAGCTGGAACTTGAGGTGGCAATACACAAAATGAGGACCAAGAACGTAGCCCCAGGACCCGACGGCGTACCTGGGCGTATCCTGGCTGCATCACTGGCAGCTCTGGGGCCCCGTTACATGGCGTATCTTAGTGAATGCCTACGGCAAGGACACTTCCCCAATAACTGGAAGACGGGGAAATTAATTCTGTTAAGGAAAGACGGGCGTCCTGCCGACTCACCTTCTGCCTATAGGCCAATAGTCCTTCTCGACGAGGCGGGAAAGCTCTTTGAGCGAATCATCGCCTACCGCCTTGTCGAACACCTGACTACAGCAGGGCCGGACCTTAGTCCCAACCAGTTCGGCTTCCGTCGCGGACGATCCACAATCGACGCAGTCAAGAGGGTGAAGGGGATCGTGGAGGAAGCTGTGTCCCGGGGAGAGGTGATATTGGCGGTGTCAATAGACATCGCCAACGCATTTAACTCCCTCCCCTGGGGCGCGATCTCGGCGGCCTTAATCCACCACCGGTTCCCGTCCTACCTGCGTCGGTTAGTGGACAATTATCTCTCGGAGAGAAATATCACCTTCCCGAGTAGCACGGAGTGGTGTCGGAAGGAGATAAGATGCGGTGTTCCACAGGGGTCGGTCCTAGGGCCACTCCTGTGGAACATCGCATACGATTGGGTGCTTCGCGGTTCGCTGCTTCCTGGTGTCTCCCTGACATGCTACGCGGATGATACCCTAGTGACCGCAAGGGGCAAAACGTACCGGCAGGCTGCCCTACGGGCTACAGCAGGCGTAGCTTTAGTCGTTGGTCGCATTAGAAGACTGGGCCTTAATGTGGCACTAACTAAGATCGAGGCGGTGGCCTTCCATGGGCCCCGAAATGCGCCGCCTGCAGACTTGCACATCGTGGTGGGGGGCGTGCGCATCAATGTGGGACGAACCCTGAAATACCTTGGGTTACTCCTTGATAGTCGCTGGTCATTTCGTTCCCACTTTGAGGCGCTCGCTCCCAAACTCACGAAGACGGCGGCGGCATTATCGTCTATCCTCCCCAACCTGGGGGGACCTGACGCCTCATGCAGGCGGCTTTATACAGGGGTCGTGCGGTCCCAGGCCCTGTATGGTGCCCCGATCTGGGCTGAAGCCCTATCCGCCCATAACACTGCGCTCCTGAGGAGACCTCAGCGAGCCATGGCGAATAGGGTGGCCCGCGGGTACCGCACGATTGCCTTCGAGGCGGGGACGCTGCTGGCGGGAACACCTCCGTGGCAGCTGGAGGCGAAGGCGCTAGACCGCCTCTATCAATGGCGCAGAGATGAGCTCGGGCAGGGACATGTCGTGGACCTGCTCGACCTAATAAGGAAGAGGAGAGAATTGAAAGACGCCGTCATAGAGGAGTGGGGCGAACTATTAGCCCACCCAAGCTCGGGCGTTAACACCGTCGCCGCCATAGTGCCGGTCTTCAGGGAGTGGCTGGAGCGCCGACACGGTGCCCTCACGTTCCGACTCACACAGGTGCTGTCCGGACATGGTTGTTTCGGGCGGTATCTGTGTCGTATCGGACGTGAGGAACAGGAAGGGTGCCACCACTGCGCTGCCCCTGAAGACACGGCCTTGCACACACTGCAGGCATGTCCGGCTTGGGATGAGGCGAGGGGCGAATTAGTCGCCGTGATTGGAGTGCAGGCGCTCTCGCTGCCGGCCGTGGTCGCTAGCATGGTCGGGAGCGAGCGCGCTTGGGAGGCAGTAGCCTCGTTCGCAGAGGCCGTAATGGCGGCTAAGGAGACAGCCGAAAGGGAGAGGGAAGCTGCATCAACGCTTCCCTCCCGCCGCAGACGCCCAGGGCGTCGACGAGCAGCCCACTTAAGGGATGACTTGCGTCCGCCGTAAGGCGTGGCCTGCGGGCGTCGGGGAGGGCAACCCGGCGTCCGATCAGAGCAGGCCGAGGAGGTAGACGGGCTCGCCGTGTCTCGCGGATCCGTCCCAGTAGAGGAAGGGAGCGGAGGCTTCCTGCAAGAAGGGGACTGCAGTGGCGGTCCAGGCCCCGTCAGCGCCGTAGTAGTTATGCTACTCGCGGTACCTGCGGCGCTGACACTCAGGGCTGAGAAGGGACACCGAGGGTTGTTTTAGTGGGTGAGAGCCCCACATAACCACTGCGCCATGCCCTTGGCGCGGTGGTATGCGGAAGGACATTTTTTCCCTCGAAAAAAAAAAAAAAAAAAAAAAAAAAAAAGGGTTACTTGTTATTTGATGTATTCCTTGCAGAATATGATATAAGAGAAAAAATACAACCCTGTTCCGTGAAATTGGCCGCTACCGGGATTTGAACCGGCGTTTTTCGGGATACAAGCCGGGGCCATATCCAATGGGCTACCAAGACGTCTATGATGATAATGTTCAACTATAAAATTTAGTAGGATATATACACGCCCCATTTTTGCAAACAAGTAATCATCCTAATGGAAAAGTTGTTCCGTTAAAGGAACAAAAGGCCAGTGTTCAAAATCTAGTTACTGAACACGTCCAAGTGTTCGCTTTCTGTTCCGCTGCCAAAAGGCACATTTCCAGGTTGACACTCCATTTCGATGCAATGTACCGTTTGCTTTTCAACTCTCACACTTTTAGCTAGGGGTCTGTTTCAGTTTTCAGCTTGCATTCATTATCTTATTAATGTTTGAATTCCATATTTTCGTACGTATCTTTGCGCAATAAAATAGATACCTATCTCATATTCCTTCTTTCGATTAAATTAGAGCCGGTTCCAAGACAATTTAACTTTTCCCCGAGACTCGTCGAGAGTCAAAACTCGGCGTCATCATTGGCTACCATTGTCGATCCTGGTTCAAAGGAGTAAAGTGGTGGGAGTGTGTGACGGAACTAGTCCCATAAAAAATCTTTAAAAAGAAGCAAGTAGGTAATTTTGTTTTAAAGATTTATACAACAATGTTCGATAAATTTGATAATGCCCCTAAGCCAGTTTTTAAACACATTAAAGTACTGAACTACGTACTTAATATCCAGGCTGTCTACCCAGCCTGGATATTAAGTACGTGAGACTCCGGCGCTTATCTTGATAACTTCAATTCAGAAACCGCGGCCAGAGATTTTTGCAACAAAATAATCTTCTTTACGATGTTGAATTTACGAGCTATCATAAACTCTGTTGCTACGTTAATAAAGTCTTTAATCACGTTTAACTTTTGATAAATAAATATTTGCGGCACAGTCAGTGTTCATAGGTTCATAGGTATGCTAAAGGTTGTGTTGCTATGAACATACGGAACAGTATTGATTGAGATTGCTATTGGACCTTTGAGCGCCACTGTACTTTCTATACTTATACGTAGTATTTATAAGTCTGTGCTTCTATAACATATTGTTTCAGTCTTGTCTTAGCGCAAAGCGCCTCTTGCGTATGCAGCTGTGAAATATTTTCTTCATCACAATTCATTTGTTATCTCTGGTAATGTAGATATCTATACATTGTTTTTTGATACCTATACATGACTAGCTGTGCCCGCGACTTCGTCCACGTGTAATTTAACTTAACAAAAATGTCGGGATTATACATCCCCTATTTTATCCCCTTAGGGGTAGAATTAATCAAAATCCTTTCTTAGCGGATGCCTACGTCATAACATCTACCTGCATGCCAAATTTCAGCCCGATCCGTCCAGTGGTTTGGGCTGTGCGTTGATAGATCAATATATCAGTCAGACAGTCAGTCACCTTTGAGTTATATACGTTATGATTTTACTATAAATAGCTGTGCCCGCGACTTCGTCCGCGTGGAATTTAATTGACAAAGTTTCATACAAACTTTCATCCCCTATTTTATCCCCTTGGGGGTAGAATTAATCAAAATCCTTTCTTAGCGGATGCCTACGTCATAACATCTACCTGTATGCCAAAATTTCAGGCCGATCCGTCCAGTGGTTTGGGCTGTGCGTTGATAGATCACTATGTCAGTCAGTCAGTCAGTCACCTTTGAGTTATATATATTTAGATTGAAACAGCCCAAGTATGAGCTGTAGTTAATCGGCCACAGCTTGATTCTATCTCCATTATTTTAGTTAACTCTCTACCACAATTAGTTATGTAAATGAAACCGGAATACAAAGCACATTTTACGAAGTACCTACGGTTGGAGTCTGATATACGCCGCATCACGTAGGTACGGATGGTCGGACATGACGAAAACATTAAATATGTGTGTTGGCTGCAGATACCGCGCACACAATACAAATCCAGGGTATTCAAACGGTCCTTTGTTGTTGGGATGATAAAACCTTATTGTAGGTATAATTTAATTAAAACCACACATTTCAAAGTATTATTAAAAATACTGTGCATTTAATACATGGAAATAATGATTTGGCAAATAAATTTTGAAAAATCCAGAGTTGCGAGCTAGGGTTTGAACCCAAGACCTGGTGCCCGTAAGATGCGTCTATCACTGCTTCCGAATCATAATTTATGTATCATTATCACTTGCTTACTGTGAAGTAAAACATCGTGAGGATGTCTGCATGTCTTAGAAGATCTAACCAATTTTCGAAAGACATGTGGAATTCGCTAACCCGCACTGGGCCAGCATGTTGGATTATGGCCTGAATCCCCCTCGTGTTAAGGGGAGGCCCGTGCCCAGGAGTGGGACGTCAAAAGGGCAAAATTATTATTATATGCAAATAATAAGCAAATTATGAGCTTTTTCATAACTGTCGGACTACAGAGCACGCACTTTCCCTAAATGCAGGAGGGATTCACCCCCTTGTCTTATCCACGTTTTTGTTTTGATAATTTTTGCCACGTTGATCCCGTTTCATTTTAAGTGGCCACTTTCTTCCCATTGATATTATAGATATGGTTAGCCAACTAAGATATTACTTAACATACTTTGCATTTTAAAACTTTATCGATATTAAAATATCTTGTTCTTCTATCACAGTCTCAGTCTAGGAAAGTACTAGGAAAACATAAAATCGAAGGAGATAGTAGTTAAAAATATTGTTAATGTTGAAACATCATTCAATTACTTCTAGTTTTGATAAGTTTCATAAATTATTATACAAATAAATACTTCAAAATATCTTTCCAATTTCTCATCACTAAAGGGCAAAACCATTTTTTTGTTGAGCTATCCATAACTATGTACATAAATATACATTTTACATATCTATACAATTTACTGAAACAATACATTTTCGTTCCGAATACGTAACACGACAGACACCAGATGTTCCTGTCATGTTCCCGACGCGTTCGTTCATCCGTAAAGTGGCAGTTGTTCCATCTCCAATGGCTGCAATGTTCGTCATTTATGTTATTGACAACTGAATGAACACCACACGGAATGTGGTGACGCAGGAGAAAGACGAAAGTGCGAAAATATTTGTTTTAGTCGGAATAAGTAAGCGGAACGGGAAATATTTGTCTTAGTCGGGACTCGGGAGAGATTTAATTTAAGTGGAGAGCTAAGCGGAAGGGAGCTGAGTGAAACTGAACAACTGGATTCATTTAAATAAAAACACCAACCATGTTCCATACAATATTGGTACTAAAAGGTCCTCTTTTTTGATATAACAAACCCGGCCAACTACGCTTACGACCCGCCTGATGTTAAGCTGTTACCAAAGGCATTGCTGGCACGTTGCCGGGCTGAAGGAAAGTGGAACAGAGGGAGTGAGTTCGTGCTTCCGGTTCTCTGTCATCTAACGAAACGCAGCTCTATCGAGCGTACATGAGCTGTCGTTGTTTCGTTTCAACGAGGCTCTACCACACAGTTCCACTTAATTTCACTGAAAATTCCCTTAACATTTGACATCTATATAGAAACCCTCCTGTCCTGGAGCCATCAATGAAATTACAAAGAAAACAATGTCACGTCCACAAAATTAATTAGTGTGCTGTTTAAACCGGGAGTTGTTTGTTCAACGAATTTAATATAATATGGCACGACAGACGTGTTTTCATAAGCCAGCTGTAATGAATCATTTGTGAATGACTACTAATTGTCTTTTCAGATAGGAGTTAATAAATATAAATTATAAATATCGCCAGACTGACACACCAACTGTATGCTATACTGCAATTGTACTATGGGTACCGTACAATGGACTGGGGGCGATCCCAGTGAAACCCAGACCAAAGCAAATTACGAAAAGAGCATTTCCGAAATTTGCCCTGGCGGGAATCGAACCTGCAACCATCACGTGCAGTGAGCCGAGCGGCCTACGCTCGAACCACTACGGCAAGCGGTCGTCTATTAAACAAACATTTCCATACTATCTCCACCTACCTTCCATACTTGGCTGGTCTAGTCGTCACATCTTTGAATCTCGACAACTACTCCTCCCAAGGCGTATAAATAGAGGACTTTTTGGAAAGCCTAGAATAGCGATGTGAGTCTTATTGCTGATGATTATTGAGACATTTGTTTTAATAAAGTCGGCAATCACGCTAACGACCTGCCTGATGTTAAGCAGCCGTAGCCTGTATATTAAGCTTGCAATACCAAAGGCATGTTTCGCACTTTACCGAACTGAAAGGGGAGTGGGATACAGGGAGGTGCAGGGAGGCATCCGGTTCTCTCACTCTTTGTGTTAAACGCAGCTATTTTACGCAGATTTTCTGTGAGAGGACCCACTACCCCGATTGAGCCAGCCCTGAAGCGTGAGATTCATTATAGTCATGAATTCGAATTCGAATACATATATGAATATCTACTTTGTAATTATTAATTAGATAAGCAACTGGCGATAAAAAAAAGAAATATAACAAAATGTAAAAAGACAGGCCCGCTGAGTTTCTTGCCGGATCTTCTCAGTCGAGGTCGCGTTCCGATCCCGTTGTAGATATAAGATTTTTTTTATGTAAAATTGTCAATTTTTAAGTGCCCCCGTAGGCCTAAACAAAATGAACGATTTGAATTTGAATATATAATTCTTAGTACCTAGGGGGCTCCTTTAGTGAATCCTGTACTCTCTTAACTGATTGATGTAAATTATAAAATTTTGGCAGGAGCTAGATTAAAAGTTATACAAAGTGCTGCTCAGCCTGTATGCGGTTTGTATCATAACTAAAGCGGTCAGACAATAGGTGTGCACTAATTAGACTGTATGATGAAATTTAGTCTAGACTCGCTACGATCTAAATAAGTTTGTATACAAAATTGGATATTATTATACTAGGTGAAACAGAAAGGGTATTTATAGGGTTATTTGTAGGGTATTTCTATGCAACTTTACTTTGTAAATCTAAAACTATGACTTTGTGGGACAGTTAAAGGTGCTAAAGGTTGGAAATCGGTCAACAGCTGTATCCCTCTAACACCTTTTGTTTTTCACGTTTCCTCCAAAGCTGATAGTTATATAATCACAAAGTTCAGTTTTGAAAAAAAAAATAAAACCCTTTCTGTTTCAACCTGTATCTTGTTATATATTCATGTTTTGCCCAATTACATTAACAAGTTGTATACAGACTGTATGATTTTAATTAGTACATTGCATTCGGTAAACCCTATTAACATTTAACTTCGTATTTACTGCTATTACAAATCGGTATTTTATATTCGTCATACTCGCGTGTCAAAGTCGATAAATATTATATGCGTCACAGGATAAATAGTTTGTATTTATTGAATCGTCTTACTGTCTGTTTGGTCTGGTTTCTCTTCTCATATTTTTGCTCCTATATTCTCAACTCTATCACGTCTCTATTCCAGACGAGTTTCGAGAGACATTTACTATTCTTTGACAGTGATAAAAGACAGTCCCGTTCTAATTAATAAGTATTTTTTTCACTAACTATAGGCAGCTTTGGAAACCTATCTATACAAATAAATAAAATTGGAGTGTCTGTTTGTAATATCAAAATAACACCTTTTCACTAAATGCATATGAAAGTACATACGACACCTTTAGCAAAAACACGATTTAATTTTTTTTTCTGTCTGTCTGTCTGTATGTTTGTTCCGGGTAATCTCCGAAACGGCTGGACCGATTTTGACGGGACTTTCACTGGCAGATAGCTGATGTTATAAGGCGTAACTTAGGCTACTTTTATTTTAGAAAAAAAAATTAGTGCCGTCGCGCGGGCTCAGAACGCGGGAGCGGGAGCGGTTAAGTTAAATTCCACGCGGACGAAGTCGCGGGATCAGCTAGTTCTATAATATGAATTAAAGTATCCTCCTTCCGCCGATAAATAAGTAATTTCCTCATCATTGCTTTGTACGTACACACATATGTTAAATTACCATCATATGTTATGTGTCATCGATATTAATACAAAACCAAAGATCTCTTCCTGTTTTATAAATTCCTGGTAGGTACTTCTGCTCAATATCTGTGTCCACACTTATTTTACAATATGTAATTTAATATTTGAAATTTCCAAAAGAAACGCATCTTAAACTATGTTATATTATAGTTTATATGGAGAAGGAGTGAAGGATAATAATACTTAAAAATACATTAAACTAATAAATAAATAATTACACACACACATTTGTGACTTCCACTCGGTAACTAACTGACTCTCAGACTGACAAACGGTGACAGATTTTTTTTTCTTTATTTCGGATCGCGGGACTTCCATAGTGCATTCTGCGTGCCAGTATCAATCATCAAGGTTTTGGATTTTTTAACTTATTAGTTGACAATAGAACCTTAATAACGTTCAAACTAAAAAAAAAATTCATTTTAGTCGAATGTCGACCACGGGCGACTACTAGTCATTATAATATTATGATGCTGTAAATGAGATAAATTTCAATTCTTTATATTCTTAAGTATTGTACCCTCTATCTAAGTGCAGAAAGCCTTGTTCAGAGGTTACGTTCAGACCGCAACTTTTCACACACAAAACTTGTTCCAGATCCATCATGCACGCTTCGCCAACCAACATAACCATTTACGAGAACTCCACTGACAGCGAGTACACTCCCTACGAAGACCGGCTGGAGACCTACCTGGTACCTGTGCTCTTCGCCATCATCTTCATAGTGGGAGTACTCGGCAATGGTACCCTGGTCATTGTGTATATTAGGCACAGAGGCATGAGAAATGCACCTAACACGTGAGTAATAAGAACCTTAATTAATCGGGAATATCGGCGGGTCGTGTAATCCCGTCAAACCTTGCAACAATGGGGTTTTAATTACTAGAAGCCATACGATTTTGTTTCATCCAATTTGAACAAGTTGCTTTGAAGTTATGCAATGTAAAAACTATCGCCAATTTTAAGATTTTGCCAGAGTTTGGCACTCATTCATACGAGATTCATAGAAGACTTTGAGTCCTATTCGTGGGCAAGTGGACTGAGTCTCCACACCTGTATTGGACTCGTGTATAATTATAGATCTTCAAAGCTCACAGATTAAAAAAAGTTAAGATAGTTTCGTCACAAAGGCAAATTACGTATTGATATTACCGACGGAGCGAGATTAAACTTTCAGCGAACACGATTACTGAAAATCAAACTATAAAGGGCAAAGTACACTGAACCTGATTAATTATCCAACAGTACAGTTGTGCATGTACTGATTAGACTAATAAAGACAACAAATTAATATAATCAAAACAGTGCTTATGCTGACTATTCAAAACTCTTATTATAACAATGACTGTGATTCAATAACAAGAATTGATTAAAAGTTGTTGACACAAAGATTAACTTCATGAAACATTTTATGCTACAACTTTTTCCAAACATTTGTTTTATTATTATCAACTTTAAGAAAGTTGCTGACTTACACTCCAATACATTGGTGCATTAGTCTAGTCCACACTTCTGAGTGTCGTCATCAGACCCTCCTCTTACACCTAAGCTCCAACATGAATGGTAATTTTATGGTCCCACTGGCACTACCAAAGATAGTTGATTAATACTGATTATGGCAGGTGTCAGATTTCTTTGCAACAGCCCAATCCACAGTCCATCCAAACTCCATCAATAGACCCTTTTTTCTCTTTCCGTATTTGCAATAGTTCCTGCACCTTTTCGGGTCAAGTTGCTCTACGAGTATTTGCGCCATCATTTGCAGCGGTTGACCTCAGCACATGCTTTACATGACAGTATAATTCTCACAAAGGGTCTCTACATGTTGGAGCCATGTCCCTACGCAAGTCTTTCAATGGACCGGGAAAAATATCTCGCACCACTGCCTATGAAGCACAAATACAGGCGCTCGAAAACAAAATATGTGTTATGGAACAGCAGGCCAGGCAGTGTAATGTTGAGATATCCAACATCCCAGATCGGCGAGGAGAAAACCTAGTTCAAATAATGGAATGCCTAGGTGATGCAATCAAGCTTCCAATTAAAACATCAGACATAGTAGCTGTTCACCGAGTACCACATGCTGATCAAAATGACCGACGACCAAAAAATATAATAATAAAGTTTACCAACAGAATGTTGCGTGACAATGTGATTGCCGCCTACCGTGGCACAAAAGGACTGGATTCGACAGCCTTATCTATACCTGGACCACCAACAGCTATATTCATGAACGAGCACCTAACACTCAGTAACAAGTTGTTATTTCGTCAATGCCGAGAAACCGCAAAAAAACAGGAATTTAAATATGTCTGGATTAAACACGGAACTATACTGGCTCGAAAATCCGACACCTCACCAGCTATTGCAATCCGGTCAATTCAGGATATTGCCAAAATCAAATGATGTAACTTTTAATTGTAACAAACATCGTCTCGGTAATATACTTCAATCATTCTTATTTATCTTATTGTCCCCTAAGTTGTCTATATTAAATATAACAGTACAAAATAAAACTTATTGTAAGTGTGAAGTGCGATGTAAATCTATTTGTAAGTGCTTTATACATATACAGTATGTACTGTTATCCGATACCTGCGTATATAAAATAAGCAATATTATGAAGCGTCAGTTAATAGTACCCCAAGGCAATATGCACCATAACAACAATAATACACAACATAAATTAGTCATTGACCTAGTCGACCAAAAATATTGCTTAATTGATGCATGGAATTTCTGTCTGATTCATAAAAAATATTCTGTATTAATTTCCATATGGACACACGTACAAACATACTATTATACTTTTACCATCCTATTGAATGCAAAATTACAATCTATTTACGCAAAAAATCCATTAAGTGTTTTATCGTGTACAATTACACAACAATACTCTGTGACAATACTATATTATAGGTCTGAAATCCATAATAGATAAACACACGTTTTCAGTATTTTATCAGAACTGTAGAGGGCTTAGGACAAAATTACATACTGCTTATATTAATATTTTATTACATCACTACGATGTTATTATTTTGACCGAAACCTGGCTGCATGAAGGCATATCGGATAGGGAATTAATAGACGTACGTTATCAGGTATTTCGGTGCGACCGTGACCGTGTGGGTAGCGGCCGAAACGATGGAGGTGGTGTCTTGGTGGCTGTGCGGCGCGGGTTAGGTGCGTCCCTGCGGCCGTTTACGACGGAATGTGGTGACGCCCTCGCCTCAACTTCACGCCATGCGCTTGTTGATCATATACTTATTGAGATACGTATGCGTAACTACTGCTGCGTTATAAGCGCTGCTTATATTCCGCCTAACTTGAGTTCGGATACCTATACCTCGCACTTTGACCTTTTGAACTCTGTGCTTCAATCTCCGGATATAAATGAGTATATGATAGTAGGTGATTACAATCTTCCGACAATCGAGTGGCAGGACTGTAATACACACCTTGAGCCTAAAATGCGTAGCAACTACTGTTTATCTAACAAGAACTTAATTAATTTCATGAGTGTCTTTAAAAGTCTACAAATTAATACGTTTAAAAATAGTAAAGGAAGGATACTAGATCTATTTTTAACAAATGTGGACAATAGCTCGACGACGCTAGCACCAATACCACTTGTTCCACCGGATGAGAACCATCCTCCTTTCTTCGCTCTTGTACCGATTAATAATAGTGTGCCACTTATCCCAGTTAAAGTCAGAATAGAATTTAATTTTAATAAAGCCGATTATTTTTTAATAAATAAGGATATCTCTGAAATTAATTGGGATAACGAGTTCCCGAATAACGGGGCCGAAAATGTCATAGCTACCTTTTATGAGAAAATATATTTCATCATAAAAAAACACGTACCGACCAAGACAATAAAATCCTCTCAATTTCCTATTTGGTTCTCACCAGCTTTAATTCACATATTCAAAAATAAAAATAGTTCTTGGATTAAATGGAAAAAGTACAAAAACCAGTCAGACTATAAAATATTCTCTTTGTACAGGGATCGATTTAAAAAGGAATGTCAAAATTGTTACAAAAAATACATGGATTCTGTCGAAGATGGGATTCGTGAAAATATCAAATATTTCTGGCAATACATACATAATCTAAAAAATGGCCCTGACATTCCCAATAATGTGAGATACAAAGATTTGGCAGCCAACAATCCAGAAGATGTATGCCACCTGTTCTCGCTGTTTTTCAGATCTGTATTCGAACCAACTAGTATCCCCGAAGTCTATGATATAGATAACATTCCTGATACCAACTTTACCTCCGATCTCAATATCAGTAACCTAAACATGACTAAAGACGCTATCTTGGAGGAATTACGTGCTTTAGACACTACTAAAGGTCCGGGAGTTGACAATATACCTCCAGTCTTTCTTAAATCAACCGCCCTCACGATTTGTCAACCGCTGGAACATATTTTCAACACATGTCTAAAGGAAGGTATTTTCCCGAAAATCTGGAAATCTGCACGTATAGTACCGGTCCATAAGAGTGGAGATAAATCAAATGTGGAGAACTATCGCCCCATATCAATTTTGCCCACCCTGTCGAAGCTATTTGAGAGGCTAGTTCATAACATTATATACCCATCGTTACATAATATAATCATACCTCAGCAACACGGATTTGTCAAAAGCCGCTCTACTGTTACTAATCTCTTAATATATACATCCTATCTTTTTGAAAATCTAGACATAAATAAACAGACTGACAGCGTATATACTGACTTTCGAAAGGCCTTTGACAGGGTGGATCACAAAATACTACTCGATAAACTTGCGTACAATGGTATACGAGGAAATTTATGGCGCTGGTTTAAGTCATATGTTACCAATCGCACACAAAAAGTGGTCCTTAACGGCCATGAATCCAACTTTGTGCCAATAAGTTCCGGAGTTCCGCAGGGCTCTATATTAGGCCCTCTATTATTCGTTCTCTTTATTAACGACATACACACTTGTTTTAAATTCTGTAACTTTTTATTATATGCAGATGACTTAAAAATGTTTCATGTAATAGACAACATAACCGACCATAACCGATTTCAAAGCGATCTTGATCGCTTATCCACCTATTGTACCATAAATAAGCTTAGTTTGAGTATCAGCAAGTGTAAAGCCATCACCTTTACAAAAAAGAGACATAAAAGCACCTTCTCCTATAGTCTATGTGATGTGCAACTTGAGACTACTGAAACTATTACAGACCTGGGAGTTACAATGGATAATAGGTTACATATGGATGTACATATAGATAAAATAATAAATAAAGCTTTTAAAATGTATGGATTCGTTATGCGTTCAACCGTTAAATTTAATAGACCCTCTACCTATATCTACCTTTATAAAACTCTAGTTCGCTCCCAAACTGAGTATGCTGTGTCCATCTGGAATCCTTTTTATAATAAATATAATTTAGCCTTGGAAAGTGTACAAAAGAAATTCCTGCGATGCATGCACTATAGATGTTATCGTGGTCGCCTAACCTACGAACAACTTCTTGATAAATATGGCCTTATTACCCTAGAATCAAGACGAATAATACTAGAAACACTGTTACTTTATGACTTATGCCATAATAGATACGATTGCATACAGTTAACCAATAAGTTATGTTATAGAATACCTACTAGAACGCATTGCCGCAATCCCTGTCAGTTATTTGCAACAGCACGGTGCCGTACCAATGCTGGTAAACGTTCACCACTCTATCGGCTAGTCAACACATACAATACCAAATTTAACTCGTTGGATATTGCGGCAACACGCCCTAGTGTTTTCAAGAAAGAAATAAGTAAACTAGTAAACTAAAATAATACCACTGTTATTACTACTATTGAAAGCACTTACAGTTATACCTAAAATTACACTAAGACTAACTTAACCTAACTAATGGGTACTACTATTGCATATTACAGATACAATATAATTAATAATACTATTATTACTGCTAGATTATTTTGATTGGTTTATATAGAGACTTACGTAGACTGTGATACTACCATCTTTCCACGCTTAATTAATGTAACATTATTGAGTAATCTGTGGTAAACGGTGTTGGTGTCACAATTGATAATGTATTATTTCCATATGTATTGTGTCACTGTTAGTTTACCCAAATAAAAAAAAAAAAAAAAAAAAAGCCCGTGATACCGAAAAAACCAATCCTGGTTATGGGCTTCCCCTTTATGCAAAGGTTATAACATGGATAATAATTCCCCAGGTACATATTCTCACTAGCGTTGGCCGATCTATTGGTGATTCTGATCTGCGTGCCATTCGTGTCGATCATCTACACGCTGGAGTCCTGGCCATGGGGCGGGCTGATATGCAGGATATCGGAAACCGGGAAGGACGTCAGTATCGGGGTGTCCGTCTTCACGCTGACAGCACTCTCCGCTGAACGGTACTGTGCTATCGTGAACCCGTTCAGGAGACTGCAGGTAAGTTTTTCAGCAAGTCTTCTCCTAAATTCATCCGACCCTAGTAAACAACGTTGTAGCAGTGTCTTCAGAGTTCAAAATAGCATGAACGAGGGTGCAATAAGATATGGTGGTGAACAAAACCGAGCATATGTTTATTTAACCGACTTAAACAAGGAGGAGGTTCTATGTTCGTCTGTATGTTTTATGTACATAATGTTCACCTAATTCTCCGTCATATGAGGATCGATTTTGTTTTTTTTTTGATTGAATGCGGTTCTCTAGATTGAGTGATTATAAATATCGCCAGACGAACACACAAACTGTATGGTCCCGAACTAAGCAGCGCGTGTACTATGGGTACCGTACATGGACTGGGGGCGATCCCAGTGACACCCAGACCAGGGAAAATTACGAAAAGGCCATTTCCGAAATTTACCCTGACGGGAATCGAACCCGCAACCACCCGGTGTAGTGACCCGAGCGGCCTACACTCGAACCACTGCGCCAAGCGGTCGTCGAAAAATTACAACGAATTCGAAAAACCTGAGTGCACTAAACAGCTAGAAATAACTAGGTACTTTATAATTTACTAGCTGTGCCGGCGACTTCGTCCGCGTGTAATTTAACTTAACAAAAATTTCGGGATTATTCATCCCCTATTTTATCCCCTTGGGGGTAGAATTAATAAAAATCCTTTCTTAGCGGATGCCTACGTCATAACGTACCTGCATGCCAAATTTCAGCCCAATCCGTCCAGTGGTTTGGGCTGTGCGTTGTGAGATCACTATGTCAGTCAGTCAGTCACCTTTGAGTTATATATTATTAGATTTCATTTGGAGTTGGTGCTACTATCTTTACACTACGGTAGGAAAACTTCTTAGGTACCCTGTTTTTTTTTCGTCAGGAAAACCCGTCACTAGCCCTACTTAACTGAATTGGCACCGACACCGCATTGACCACTAATTTGAGCTTTTTTTCAGCTCCGCAAGCTGCCGCTAGTGTGCGCTACGTTCATATGGGCAGCTGCCCTCATCTTCGCAGCCCCAGCCGCGCTCTTCTCTAACACTGTTACGCTACAAATCCGCCCTGACGTCACTATAGTGTACTGCTCACCGTATCCGCCTGAATGGGACAGCTATCCCAAGTAATTTTAAGCTTTATCTAATCAGCATTAACAATGGTATTGAATTATCATAATTGATGCCATTTAATTTTAGCAAACTGTCCAATCGTATTTATTGCATTTGCACTTTATGATAATGTTATAGAAGTTGAAAGTTATTTGTTTCTGTGATGATAGGGCTGTCGATTCGAACGCCTCACAGATAAATTTGAGCAATGTTGTAAGAAAGTCATCTTGACCTGATATGATCAAGACATACAAAAAATAATAATTTAGCCCTTTTGACGTCCCACTCCTGGGTACGGACCTCCCCTCAACACGAGGGGGATTCAGGCCATAATCCACCACGCTGGCCCAGTGCGGGTTGGCAGATTTCACATTTCTTTCGAAAATTGATTACATCTTCTAAGATATACAGGTTTCCTCACGATGTTTTCCTTAACTGTAAGCAAGTGATAATCATATATAAATTATGATTCGCACATAGATTTTGAAAAATTCAGTGGTACGAGCCGGGGTTGAACCCAAGATCTTTAACTTGCGTGCTTTAACCAATCGGATATCACAGCTTCTTAATCAAGAATCAAGATCAATACACAGGTTACGTAAATAAAAAATACATGCATCTCTCGACGAAAACTGAAGCAAATTTATACAAAATCATTACAAGAAACTACCTTCGTATTCGCTGATTGATTACCATTGTTCCAGGTGGATGACCCTAGCCAAAGCGATTGTTTACTACGGCCTACCACTATTAGTGATTGCTATTTTCTACTCGCTAATGGCCCGGCGACTGCTGGCCAGTACTAGAGAGATGCCGGGAGCGCTGCACGGGGGCCAGGGGGAAGCGCAAGCGCAGGCCCGGAAGTCTGTCGCTTGTATGGTCCTCGTGTTTGTTATTGGTGAGTTGATTTAATACTTTAAGGGCTTGAGATAGACATAAATTTCAAATAACAATAATGAGACATTATATAAGATCTTATTTGAATAATGCACGACATTTTATACAGCGTCTTAGTAAATACTGAGAATGATGTACGCACGGCTATTTCAAGCTATATATTTCCAGTATAAGCTGACCTCTTATTGTACTAAATTCCTATACAATGGGATATCAGCATATATTGGAGATTTTAGCTTAATATGTAGCCGTGTGTAACTACAACAAGAAAATAAATCTGATTGTAATAATCTTTTCTAATGGATGGTTCAATAGTTTAGTAGCTAGTAGTCAGCTGTTAGAAATAAATTTTTCGAGATTATTTTATGTGGTAGGTTCCTACTTCTACTTAAGGTGAAGGCGCCTGTCTAGCCCGCTCAATTCAAAATTTTCGAGTATTTTTATAGTTTATTCGAAATCTGAAAACATTTAAGACAAAATTTTGTGATTTGCGACAAACACAGTATGCAGTGCGTTTATTAATACATTTTTTACTCTAAATATTATCACGGTGGATATGAGACTAGTTAATCACTAAATATAAAAAAATTGCCAGTTTTTCTGGTTATCTGTCGTTCTTGAAATGTTTTAGAGTATGTTGGGTATATTAGTAAATGCATTGCATACGGTCTTTGTCGACAATTACAAAATGTTGTCTTAAATATCTTCAGATTTTGGATAAACTATAAAAATACTCGAAAATTTTGAATTTCGCGGGCTAGATGGGCGCTTTGGCCTTAAGGATTTAATTAGATGACATGCAAAATATCGTGCATTATTCAAATAAGACCTTCTGTTGCGGTTAATTTAAGCCGCACCTCGAGCCGAACAATAAATTTTCACGGAAAATCATATCAGAAACAGGATAAATGTTTAAATATTCATTGTTCGATGCACGTGTCCGACTCATGTCTGCCATCGCCATTAGACTCTGTATAGCCTAGCTAGTATACTCAGATCATAACACAAATACGCGTGGGTTATCGCAAATTGACCCATATGTCAGTGTCATAAGAGTCATAACACGCGTATTCATGAAATGAACGAACTTAAATGGAGACCAAAGATGGTACTTGACATGCGCACGCGTCGTATTCCACGTCATAATGTTGACCTAAACTTAGCAAATAAATTTCAAAATGCCTATCAGTAGTGATAACTCTTCCACTCGGTGAAACAGAAAGGATATATTGTTTTCTTATATTTACGCGAATACTACACATTGAAATAAAACTATTTTTCGGATTTTATCTCTCAACGTCGGGAACATAAATTAAATAACGCGATAAAATCCGAAAAATAGTTTTATTTCAGAAAGGATATACTATTTTTTTGCAACTTTACTTTATAATTCTAAAACTATCGGCTTTGTGGGACAGTTGACGTACTAAAGGTTTTATAGACTTATGAAATCTGTCAACAGCTGTATCCCTATAACACCTTTTGTTGCACCTTCAAGTTTCCTCCAAAGCTGATAGTTTTAGAATAACAAAGTTAAGTTTTGAAATAAAAAGTATACCCTTTCTGTTTCACCCCGTATAGGTACTTAATTTTATAAATGCAGACTGAAATATGTATAATGTTACGGAAAAGTTTTTTTACAAATATTAACCAGGTGGTATTTAATTTATAATACAAACCCACAGCGATGTGAGTTGACGGGATTTCTGTCAACTCTTATCTAAGTAATGACGTCGATGGCGAACAATGCCTAATTAAAGAATGTACAATCATAGAAGGCATACAGCCAGAATGTAAACTATAGTAGGTTCAAAACATATACATTTATTTGTTTTTAAGGTTCATAATTGGCTGAAGTTATTTCAAAGCTTAAAATTATTACACTCAACTTTAAAACCTAATCTATCAAACTTGCCACGAAATCCAAAAACTTTTACGTAAATTTTCATAAATATCCTATTATGAAATCCCTTCCACTTCAGGTTTACATTAGGGCCTGTGCCAAAACTTAGTTCTAAGTTTTTAAGTCTTTCAGGAACGTCGGCCCGCAATTGTCTTGCTAAAGGGATTACCGATTCTTTTAAAATCGTCTTTACTTTTGTTGGAGGTTTGTTTTAACGCTTGGCTTTGTTTTAACTTTCTAACAATTTAGACATGATGGACGGTCATCAAACTTTTAAGGGTCTAATCTTACTTTACGCCGATCTTTCGTGAGAGGGCGGTACTGCTCCGATCGATCACCAGCCTGTATATTAGCTGCAGTAAATTGGGTATTGCTTGGCTTTACCGTCATCACGGAATCTGAATGTGATCTTCAATATCATATTTATTTATTTAACTTATGGAAAACCAACAGCTATGTACAAAATAATAAGCACTTAAGTCTAGTAACAGAAAGCCAATTAGAGGTTTTCACGTATAGCAGTAGAGAAGTACAATAGAGTCTTATGCAAACACTTAATAGCACACATAACCTAGAGATCCCAGAACTAATTACCTATTCAAGGAAAATATAAATCAGAATTTATTGGAAGAACTTAAGGGTTAGCTGCTTTCTTGCTTGTTTACTATTAGTAACGAAAGGATCAAAAGAGAAGTCCTTGCACAGTTTATTGAAGTCTCTGCTTATATATTTATCTTCTTCCCAGTGTTCTTCATTTGCTTCCTTCCGTACCACGCGTTCGAGATGTGGTTCCACCTGTCGCCCACCTCGCAGACTGATTACAACGACTGGACACACGCCCTCAGAATAATAGGCTTCTGCCTCAGGTAACTTACAGCTGACTCAAACGCCCTTCAAATAAATAAATATCGCCAGACGAACAAACCAACTATATGGTCCCAAACTAAGCAACGCTTGTACTATGGGTACCGTATAATGGACTGGGGGCGATCCCAGTGACACCCAGACCAGGGAAAAGTACGAAAAAGCCATTTCTGAAATTTACCCTGACGAGAATCGAACCCGCAACCACCCTATGCAGTGAGCCGAGCGGCCTACGCTCGAACCACTGCGCAAAGCGGTCGTCAAATAAGATCTTACTTAACTTGTGACGTCATTATCTTGTATATTCCTCAAAGAGATTTTGCGTTTGCCTTACTCGAGCATACGTTTTTCAACTCCAGTATTCTTGCTGAATTAATAGTGCAGGTTGTGAAAAACGTGTAGGTAGAATATTACCGTATAAAAGTCACTTTACCGGAGGAGCATTGTTTTGATAGTAACGACAGCTGGGAAATCTCGCTTTGAATTTTTTAATGCGTCGGGCGCTGACGTAGGTAGTTGGTACCCAGCACTTGAAAAATGTAATAGGAATTTGCGAATGTGTGTGTGCTTTGTCTTTGACTATGTGTGTAGCAAATATGGAAATATAATTTACGGATAGTTGGTCTATTCTCTTTATGTTTTCAATGGAATAGTTTAGGTACCTACCCAAATTATTTTAACAGCTACCAAATGCAGTTCCCTTAATAAAATTACAATTATTTTCATTGGTCAGTAAATTTGCTGTATTGCTATAAAATAACTTGTTTTTAAACATATTTAAGATGAATTATCCCAGACAGACAAGCTTTCAATATACTCTTTTTTAAATAAATACATTAACTCCACCATTTATTTTAAAATGGCTGAATATAATAATTAAACCTACAAAAAGTAATACCTAAATGTTACCGCGATATTACGATCTCAGATTGAATCAAATCCAATCAATTCTGAAACTCACGATTACCAATAAATTGAGAAACGAATTGATTTCAAAGTAAAATTATTTGGAATTTGGAACAGGGATTTGGGGTTTGGGATTTATATGTATATCTGTTGATTTATCATAGATTTCCACAAAGTAACCCCTAAGGCAATCTACAATTTCTAAGGTACGAATGCTCCTGGTTGTTTTAAACTCAGCAAGAAGACCATTGGGGGTCAGTCGCCTCAAGGGAAGCCAATTCCGCCAAGCTGGTCTAAGTTGGTGGTCATTTAGATGTGCCTACCCATTGTGGTAAATAAAGGTTAAATTGAAACAAGTAATGAGTACGATGACCATTGAAAGTCTGTTCCACAGCTTCCTGAACTCCTGCGTCAACCCGGTCGCCTTGTACTGCGTGAGCGGCGTCTTCCGGCAGCATTTCAACCGCTACCTGTGCTGCCGCCGTGGGACTCTACACCCGACTTGCAGTTCCCGGCTCTCCAGGACCGCCGTTTGCGAGACCTCCTTCAGGATCACCCATAGGCATCGGTGCAACAGGTGGGGATGACATAAATGAATGTTTTTGACGTTTGACAGATCTGTAGGATAGCTGGTATGGGCTGTTTGAGCTGACAGCAAGACTGTTACATCTGATTCAAAACCAGTTGTAAGGCACCGCGGATCGTATTAGCCCATACCAGCTATTTTTGTCTCCCGCTTTGCACCGGAGGGAAGTGGAAATTTGGAAATGTGGAAATGTGGAGTGTGTGGCGGGACCAGTCCAAATAACAAAGACCATAGCGTAGGATCCATTTAGATATTCATGGATCCGGATCTGCCTTTAAGTATATTAATTTCTAGACCTGAATGGCTTCTATTTTCTATTGTAAATTCTGAGTAGGGGCATAAATTTCCAGGACACAGCATTTTGATTATGATTCAGAGAAGAATCATTTTGTACTGCTTTAATGCCTAGTATTTCAACGCTGTTCTTAGAACAGTTGAAACAAATACAATATTCATGAGAAAGTTTGTAAAGAAATGCGTGGACCTTGAGATATTCATTTTACTTTTAAAGTGTTCATCCAAACCTCTGATTACTTATAGGTATATTATTTCGGACTGATATTTGAAACATCCTGTGATGATGAAAATGATGAGAATTATATGAGATGCTGTGAATCAAAGACAGTACTTACTAGCATGATCAATAATGAATCTAGTTATGTTTAATTTACCCCATTTTTGGCCCTAATATGCATAAGCCAATTTTCCACCCACCTAATTATACGGCAATAAAGCTAAATAAAGCCTTGTAATATGAACATAGCAAAACCTTTTCATGTAGCCACGGCAAACCGCTAGGGGCTAACCGAAAGCAAATAAATCAAACCACATAGAATGTAGCTGACAGGCTCCATGGAAAATGGGCCTTTTTATTATTACGCTATAATGAATAAAATTCAATGGCTCGGAAAACAAGTCGATGTAAGGTTTTATCTAAAGTTATTTTTTTACGTTTTAAGTTAGAACAAAGCTGTAGCCAAGCATCTATAGGCTACGGTAACTGCTTAATATCAAGCGGGTCGTACACTTGATTTGGTAACTTTGTGACATACATAAGTTTTTGTCTGGTTTTTATCTCCATTACTGTTTATGCAGTGTTTTAAAGACGGTTAAAGATAGAATACTCAACTAGCACTTACCTAATTATTTACTTCCCTTTTTACTAGTCTGCAGGGAAAAATATGAGGAAAGACTTATATTGTGTTTATAGTAAGCAGCACTCAATGTTGAGCTGCATTTGAGTATTTGTCTGATAATCAACCCGAAACTGTCGTAGTCTAACAATGCTTCAAGACTGCTATTGTTGCATCTACTCATAGTAAGAAATTTAATATTTTTTGTAGGTACTAACAAGTTTAAATCTAATTTTATTACAAAACTCATCAACCTTAAAACCTCAACGGGCCGGGTTCAGGAACATTGAAAGGTTTTTGGTGACCTAATGTGGATTAGAATAAATTATTTAAGTCCAACTGGGTTTACTTTATAGTGGCAGAATTTATACAGGATTTATGTGCTTACATGTGGTCTGAGGCTAGCTGTCTTTAAAATAGGTTTAGAATGGATTAAGGAAGGTCACGCCATGTAAATAATCTACCCAAATACATTGAAATATAGTATCCAGCGATAAGCGCGACAGAGCGAACAAAATTGCGATTCACTACTTGTTACCAAGTAGCCCATCCAGTGTAATTCGTCCGCATGAGCAGTGGTATTGATGTGCAAAATAAAACCTTATTGTATTTTAATTATAATCATCATTTTACGTTCTAATATGGTATAATTAATTCACAGCTAGATAGCGTTCTGACGTTGGAGATCAGAATTGTAGAATGAACATTTACCGAATATCCGCTATAACCTTTTCAACAGCAGCTTGCATAGCAGTGATAGCCGATTGGTTCAGCACGCGTCTGGCGGACACCAGTCAGATTTTGAAAAATTTCTAAAAAACCTCAAAAAATTTGAACTTCGCGGGCTAGATGGGCGATTTAGCCTTAAACTTCACTGTCCGAAGTTCAAAAACAACCTCATTTCATAAGGTAATAAGATTACTTTTCCTTCAACGGTGATAGTTCTATCAACTCTTGCAGGAACCCGACAGAGAGCGTTGTGATATCGAACTACGACTACGGAAGTACTAAGAAGAAGAGCAACATCATCTCCAGGAACAGCACTGATGGGGTCACCATTATGACCATACGAGACACCAATGACTTCTTGACTGGGGATATGGGGGACAAATGTATTAATAGGTAGAGTTGTGAGAGTAGACTCGGACCACATTATAAAAGACATTGAAATTATTTTTGTATGTAAATGTGTGCTAATTCTGTTGGACACGAACTAAAATTAACTAAACTAAATGTGTTACAGGCCCGCTCATATTCGTACTGCATGAGCAAGGCAGTAATACTAGCAATGTAAACTATAAGTTGTCATAATTTTTGTAGCCAACGGAATTAGATAGCGCCATGCTATGTAGATATAAAAATTGTGAGCGAGATCTTCTACAGTGTGTCCGAAATTCAGAGCATTGCTGCATCAACATAAAAGCGCTGAAGCGAAATGCTTTTCAGGACATTAGAAAATCTCTCGACGCTCGTATATCGTGGTTTCAGCCATGCTGCGGATTTATTGTAAAGTAGTATTTTACCCATAAATAATGATATTATTATGGTAAAATAAAACCGAGTGTTCTCTTTCCGTGACAACTAGGTCACGTGATTAGGCTTAAGAATACGTCAGCCCCTAATAGTTAGCCTTATTTCTATTGAAGGTCAATCAATGACAACACTAATCATGACGTAGTCTTGGGCCATCGTGAGAAGAGAATACCTGGAGCAGTATAATTATTATACCATAGATATTGTAATGGTTAAGAACCATAGACTCACGCGCACTGGTATTGTTTTAATTTTAATCTAGTCCTATGAGAGATGCTAGTGTTTAGAGCAAATATATAATTTAACTAAGATGGTACAAAATAATACCTGATTAAGTATTGTTCAGAGATTTATTTATTCAAAAAGATTCATCTAGTGGGTATTTATAAGAAAAAAATGGAGTTTTTAGATTTTCAAAGACCAAAGAATAATATTTATTTATGTTGATAGAAATTTGCGGTAGGTATAATTATTTAGTTATAGATAAGTAAGATAAATAAATGATGGTAGATTTATAAATGGATTATGTACTTGCTAAGCGACAGAACACACGTACGATGAAATTTAATCTATCACATACACTCAGGGACCGTGGGGCCTGGGCGTTCATCATATTTTAGCAATCTAGGAACGCGGCTGGTCGAAGCAACTGGTGACCAGAGGGCTAGCACAAATCTCGCACAGAGAATTAGCATTGCCATTCAACGTGGCAATGCCAGCCTTCTGAGCACTTTGCCATGCGACGGCGGTCTGGCGGAAGTTTAGTTTTTGAATGAGAAAAATACAAACCTAATTTTAATGCAATGCAATGGCATTGCCTACTCATATTAATTTTTCATGCTGTTCCTGAGAATGTACACCATCTTTCATTCATTGAAAAGAGTAACCATTGAGTTTCTTGCCGGCTCTTCTCAGTGGAAGCAGCATTCCGAACCGGTGGTAGATTCTGACTATTCATAAATGCTTTGTTGGCTTACATGAATAAAACAATTTTGAGATTTGAGTTTTAATTAAAAATAAATTTTAACACATTGGTACACACATTGGTAACTAATATTTTTTTATTTATAACTATGTACTAGATAACAGATTACAGTGATAAAGTAAAGCTGTAGGCAACTGACTACATATACAGCTTAAAAACGGTCTAGCTCGTCCAGGGTAGTACCACCTTCTCACAGAAGATCAGCGTTAAGTAATTTAAATTATTAAAAAAATAAGGAATTAGTAATCAAGTCATAAAAGAAAAAAAATCTAATAATAGGGGAATAATTACTTAAGGTGAAGGCGCCTGTCTAGACCGCGAAATTCAAAATTTTCGAGTATTTTTATAGTTTATCCAAAATCTGAAAACATTTAAGACAACATTTTGTGATTTGCGACAAACACAGTATGCAGGGCGTTTATTAATACATTTATTTTACTCTAAATATTATCACGGTGGATATGATACTAGTTAATCACTAAATATACAAAAATAGCCAGATTATCTGGATAGCTGTCGTTCTTGAAATGTTTTAGAGTTAGTTGGATGTATTAATAAATGCACTGCACACGGTCTTTGTCGTGAATTACAAAATGTGCCTTTTATTATTGTCAGAATTGGAAAAAATTGCTAAAAAACCTCAAAAAATTTGAACTTCGCGAGCTAGATGGGCGCTTTAGCCTTGAGAAGGCGGTGCTACCCTGGACCAGCTGTAATTAGCTACGTTATGTACCATGAATGAGAGAGACAGAACCTCAACCCAGCTCGCTTCCCCTCCCTGTGTCCAACTCCACCTTAAGTAAGCAACGTGCGAGCAATACCTTTGGTATTACAAGCATGTATAGCACAGATATAGATTTACATAGATAACGCAAATGCATGTACTTCGCGTGAACGAAACCCCGACCAAGCGTCAAGGTTGGTCGCCGCTAACTCACAGTCCGCGCGACTACAGATATAAAAAATATGAGTATGAGCGAGATAATCACTCGAGCGAATCGTAGCGGGCAGAGGGGAATCGGCGGCATCGGTGTCTTTGAATCGGTTTGAATTTCCCGTCACTAATGACGTCACAGTAGGTGTTAAAAATTCGGCACGCTTGGTTTCAATACAAATCGTGATACTTGCGTTATCTATGTAAATCTATATCTGTGATGTATAGGCTACGGTAACTGATAAAAAATAGGCGTATCATACGCGTATTTGGCGACTTTGTTATATTAAAAAACTATTATAATATTTCTGGAATTGGTAACACAAAATTATTAGCAAATACAAAAAGTGTTTTATAAAGTCTTGTACTGACTTCACAAAAAGGAGGAAGACCGAGGATTGTTCTTAGCAAGTACTAATTCCTACTGATTTGTATAGTAGACAATTATTCGCTGTAATACAAAATATATATGTAAATGTTATTGTAAATATTGTAACGCTTTTGTATTAAGGTAGATGTATTCCGGAGATGTGTACCAACCCTACTTATAAAACCCAATGTACCTATATGAAAATGGTAACGACCGATGTGTCACGAATTCTTTGAATTAAATGGACGTCAATAAAACCCTAATTCGTTTTATTATTTCCACTGAAACATTCCAAGCTACCTGCTCAAAAATTATATTGATTTTTTTTGCTATTTACAAAGCATTTAATATACCAGATGTTTGTAATGCTAATGTCCATAAATCGATGTTAATATTCTCTAGTTATTTTTGGAGCATATAGCAGAGTCACTGTTAACAGTGATAGCGATTGGTTAAGCACTCATCTGGCGGGCACTAGGTCCTGGGTTCGCACCTCTGGGTTTTTCGAAATCTATGTGCGAATAATAATAATCTCTATATAATTATCACTTGCTTACGGTCAAGGAATATATCGTGAGGAAACCTGTATGTCTTAGATAATCTATAAATTTTTCGAAAGACATGTCAAACCGCTAACGCGCACTGGACCATCGCGGTGGATTACGGCCTAAATCCCATCGTACTGAGGGGAGGCCATGCCCAGGAGTGGGACCTCAAATGGGCTAATTTATTATGCTTATTTTAGTACTTACTTACGTTCCTGTGTCCCCTAGCTGGGGCAGAGGGCTTCCACAATGCGCCGCCATCCCATACGGTCTTGAGCTTCGCGCTTTAATTCGCTCCAAGTCTTTCCTATGTTTCTCTTCTCTGCGATGATCGACCGCCGCCAGGTTTGCTTTGGGCGGCCACGCTTACGCTTTCCTTGGGGATTCCAGTCTAGGGCTTGCCTCGGTATGTGATTAGGGTCCCTTCGGAGCGTGTGGCCGATCCAGTTCCACTTGCGGCGTTTGATCTGCTGGTCGATCGGGGTCTCATCGCATTATTTTAGTAGACTCAACATAAAACTGTAAATGATATTTACCATGAATTTGCCTTGCCTTAGAAGATCGACGACAGTACACAAAGTAGGTATTAAGTAGAAAAGCTCCAGTGTGTTCTCTTTCAAATCAATAATTAAATGAAGTAATATTACTCTAGGCGTTTTAGAAAATAGCTATGTACCTAATAATTTTATTTCACCATAACATCATTAGCAAAAATACCTAAGCATTAGGTGTATGAATAAGGCTTCATTTGATAATTTACGTGAAAAAATTTATGATGAAATTATTATGCAAAAATCGATCTGAACGAAATTAACGTCGCTTTGTTCATCCTAAACCTTTGATCTTGCAATGATTGCGTTAAATTATCGTTAAATTGGAAAGAGGTACTTGTAACTTCCCTTTGCCGTTAATAATGTGTTCAGTATAATATCGTTACTTTACCGGAATAACAAAACCCTAAAATGCCTGCTAATTAAATATTATTAAGTAACTTACAAACACAAATACAACAGATTTTATCTTCTTCTTAACTTAATATTAGATAATCAATAACAGGCTAGTTGATGCACATTTGAACATAACGATGCTAATCTTGTTGTCCAAAAATATAACTAAACTAAATTAGACATTATATGAAAATATGTGATTAATTTAGGCAAGAATTTGCACCTATTATTAGGAATAAACGTCTCATGAGTTTGATTAGACTACGTGTGTGCGACTTATGTAGTTATTATTGTCAGATTCTCTCATAAATCAGCACCGTGGTTCTTTACACAACCACGAACAATTCTGGACAAATAATTAGGGTAAAAGCCGGATAGTTGCCCCACTTTTCGAAAAAGCTTTATTTAAAAAAAATATGAACTTGCTGAAAATTAATTAGTATACATCTCAAAACATAGGTCTTTTATCTTCCATAATAGCCTATTTTTGTATACATAATTAACAATGGTTTTGAATAAATAAAGTTTTATTACACCTCTCAGAAAAGGGATAGTTGCCTACTATGGCGGATAGTAGCCTAGCGTGGAAAATGCTTCGCGGGATACTTGCCTCGTGCGGGGATAGTAACCTCAGTATGATTTTTATTTTGGATTGAAAGAAATTTATATCAAATTATTTATTTATTTAATTAAAGTAATATTTATTAATTATTTAACAGTCTTTATAATTTACTTCCGTCAGGAGGAAAACCGGCGTCTCCGAGCTTCAATATATGAGCTACCAGTCTTTTTCATTCTCGAAGGCAAGAACATGATATTTTCCTTGATTTAGCAGTTGCTGGTTACTTTTTTCGTAGCGTCTTCTTAAGGTTCGAGAGGATATTATGCATGTTCGAAAAATTTCATTAATATTTTTTCTGTCTCAATTCTTCCAAGACAAGTGCTGAGCTATCTTCTGTCCAGTTGATGTTGCGTGGCACCACGCCTGGTTTTCGCTTATATTTGAGAGGCATTTTGCTTATCTGGAATAAATATATAAAACAGTTAAGTAGATATTTATTTTATTTACAACAAGTTAGATTCACAGTAAATTGGAAAAAACAACAAAAAATAAAATCCGTCTTTGATTGTTAAACAATATTTAGTCACTCTAGGGGCAACTATCCGCGAAAGTAAGTAGGGTGACTATCCTTTTTGATGCGGATACTTGCTCTTTTTATTTACGAAGTAAATAAAAAATATTTAGCTATAAAACATAATAAACAATGTAATTTAAACTCTAATGCATGCAAAGAAACAAAAAGTTGAGTGAAACCACGATCAGTAATAAAAATATTCAATAGTAATTACTTACCAATATAATTATAACGCCCGTCAAAGTTTCGCAGCGGAAGGTTTTTGCTCACATGGACAAAACACTTGCACCTATTCTGATGGCTTAGACAGCACTGAGGCCTGCGGGGGGTCACTACTTATTGTAGTAAAGCGCAATCACAACTTATGTTCCCAACATAGTGTATTAAAAACCGGGGCATGTATCCGTCCGAGGCAACTATCCGGCTTTTACCCTACAAGTAAGGTCTTATGCACTCGACGACTTTTTCATTCGCCGTTGACGCTCGTTAGGTACATACAGGCGTTGAAAACTTACGAAAAACAGTTTCTTACAGAATTGCGTTTGCAGAACGTTTTTGTTGCGTTTAAAGCGCGATGATGGCACATAAAAGTCCTCGTGTGTATATGAGGCATGATTTAATTATATGCCCACAAGCGCTGGTGTCTGGTATATAGGTGAATTTTAATGTGTCTGTCATACAAAACGTCCCCAGTTTGGCCGGAATGCGTGATATAGGTCCAAAGTAGGCAATTAATGTTCGGTACGCAGGCCGCATTTTAATTAATATCATTAAAATTAATGTTTGCGACAAATTCCCTAAAATCATGTTTCTTTGTTGTTGACATGGCAATTACGAACAGTTACTAAAATTATTTAAGTTATACAGGATGACCTCGAAATCGTTGGCTTTTTTTTAAAGCTAGGTATGTGTACATTCTGGTTATGATCTCTCTCCTGAAGCATTTCTATTACACTACAGCAGGGTTTTTCAAACTTTCGGCTCCACGAACCCCTGGTAAAGCTTCCAGATGACAGCGAACCCCTTAACTAACTAATTAAATCCCCCCTCCCCCCAAAAAAAATAATAAAATTTACTGTTGAAGAAAATAAGATTTTTTAAAAAATAAAAGTTAACTGATGGTGTCACTGGGTTCGCCCCCAGTCCATTGTACGGTGCCCATAGTACAAGCGACGCTTAGTTTGGGACCATACGGTTGGTGTATCAGTATGGCGATATTTATTTTTAATATTAACAAATAAATTGCCAAAAGATATATGTATTTTAATATTAATGCGATGGGCGTGCTTGTTTCTTGTCGCAGATGGAGTATTATTTAGGAGTAATTTTGGAAAAATTCAAAATTCTGACACGGTATCAAGTCGATTTCTGTGTTTAGTTTTTATCATGACAATGTGTGAATCACAAACAGTCATCAAGCCACCATTACGTAAATCTTGTCGCGAACCCCCTGCCGTCGAATGGGGAAACCCTAGGGGTTCGCGTACCCCCCTTTGAGAAAACCTGCACTACAGCACGGGGTTCTTCAGGAGGCAAGTATCCTGTATACTAACCCTTAAAGGCCGGTACCGCGTCTGCTCCTCTTAAATTGCAGATGTCCTGGGCGACAGCTATCACTTACTAATAGGTAGACCGTTATGACAAGGGCTCTGACTAGGTTAGAGACGCGGCAGATTGTGCAATCGGCACAAATGCACAATCATTAAAAAAAATAGGTATGACGTCTACCAGTTTTCCTTCCCAGGCGATACAAAAAATTTGATTCAGATTATTTAAGTAGGTACCTACTTTTATTAGCAAATCGATTGATAAATAATAATAATAATAATTTTATTTTTGCTCAAAACAATGGTATAAAAAAGGTCTTACGTAGTCAATAAATTCGTCATGTTCATAATGAAACATACATTTAAATTTGAACTGATAATAGTAAGTAGTTCACATTAATTAGGTCACAATTAGGTATTTAGTACCTATTTAATAACGGAAAACCGTAGTTGTATTTTTTACATATTTCCTTACCTAAATAATAAATATTTGTTAAACTTTGCGATTTTATATTTTTTCATAAATCTATTCATAGATTCATGTTTCTGAAATAAATTGAGTCATTTTATAGTCGCAGCTTAAAATATATGCAGCTCAAAGTCACCCCGTAGATATTATCAAAAACCCTTTGAAATCTACGAATAAACATGCCTTTGATATCGTTTGAAGAGAGATTTATCGCCTCGGTTATAATAGAATAAATAAACTTTATTGGTGGGGTACATTTTACGATTTCGAAACCGCAAATTCCGAGATAATCCTCTACTAAGAATCTGTGCAGGTGGTAAATTTCCCAGAACATCAAGGCAGGCAGGATCATAATAAAGATGAATATAAACCGACGAGCCACGAACTACTAAACGAAAACCATTTCGTTCCTATGAAACAGTGATGTATGATATTATGGATATGTGCGCATCCCTTGCCGAGTGAAGCAGTCACCACAAATAGGCCGATGGTGAATAACCAGCGTAAGAGGCGGTCCAAAGCAATAAGTCA
This sequence comes from Notodonta ziczac, assembly GCA_918843915.1. Classification (NCBI taxonomy): domain Eukaryota; kingdom Metazoa; phylum Arthropoda; class Insecta; order Lepidoptera; family Notodontidae; genus Notodonta; species Notodonta ziczac. The sequence goes on from OU974053.1 coordinate 3,547,450, forward strand.
CGTTGTGTGGTTCAATTATAGTTCCGAATGCAGTAACCGCAAGCAATATCGTTTAATATCGGGTGCTAAACTGTCTGTCAAATTGGGGTCTCGAAACTGGCGATAGCGAAAAGGTTGTTGGGTGTTTATACAAATAAATGTCGCCACACTTACACACAGACTGTATGGTCCCAAACTAAGCAACGCTTGTACTATGGATACCATACAATGGACTAGGATTGATGCCAATGACACCCAGACCGTGGAAAATTACAAAAAGGCCATTTCCCAAATTTATCCCGATGGAAATCGAACCCGCAGCCACTTAGTGCAGTGAGCCGAGCGGGATACTCGCGAACCACTACTTTAAGCGGTTATCATCTTAATATAAATCAAATCTTATAGATTATTTAGTATTACGGTGTAGTTGGTATGATTATATGTACACTTATTCTGCGGTTATATAAAGAAGATAGACATTTTCGAAAGCCTTAGGCTAAATATTGATATAAGAACATGCACATAAAGTCTTTTTACACTGACTAGATTTGGATATACATAAGTTCTCCGGCCAAATCAAGTAATTGATTATAAACTTTGTAAGTAATAAATTCAGCTACTAAATCAATTGAAAATCAGAAAAAAGTCCACCTAGGATTTCGATCCGTAAATAACGAACTTTCATACAAAGTTTCATCCCCTAAAAAAAAATTGCCCTTTTGACGTCCCACTCCTGGGCACGGGCCTCCCCTCAATACGAGGGGGATTTAGGCCATAATCCACCACGCTGGCCCAGTGCGGGTTGGCGGATTTCACATGTCTTTCTAAAATTAGTTAAATCTTTTAAGACATGCAGGCTTCATCACGATATTTTCCTTCACCGTAAGCAAGTGATAATCATATAGAAATTATGATTCGCACATAGATTTCGAAAAATCCAGAGGTTCGAGCCGGGGTTTGAACCCGAGACCTGGTAACCCGCAACACGCGTGCTTAACTAATCGGCTATCACTGCTATTAAACGACTCCCCTATAAAACGAATTTTAAAAATCCTTCCATAACGCACTCCTAGGTGCGTATACAATTCACAACCCAAAGAGCATGTCCGTTTCGGAAACGAGATTTTCCATCCTTCTTCTAATTTATTGGTAAAGGAAGAATGGAAGGTGTTGTTTTCGACATCGGGAACTTTTCGTTGACTGTGATTACTCACCCCTGTCCAAAATTCCATGTTTCTAGATCCACCGATTCAGGCTGTGCATTGACTCTCAATCAGTCAGCGTTAAAATTTTATCGAGTACATCTTCTATGTGTGGGTATACTTACTCATGAACGAGAAATGGTAGATGATCGAACAATAAATAGAGCGAGTTTATTGCGCGAAAGTTTCATCGACGTCGCCGGTTTTATGGCCGCACGAGTGAGAGCAAATAATGGTGCAATACGACGCTTCGCACTTTACGATCACATCTTTAAATACTACGTAGGCGCTTGGTCGACGGATTACTGCGACCGATATACTGGCAAATTTACTTTCTACTAGCATTCACGTTAAAAAATGGTCTAAAATTCGACCATCATTTCTTTTAATTTTTTATTCTTAATTCCCATTAATTAAGGTTTTATTGTCAAATACTATTTGTCGCACGCAGAATGCACTATGGAAGTCTCGCCCTCCAAAACAGTCACCGTTTGTCAGTCAGACAGTCAGTCGGTGTGGAGGTTACAAATGTGTGTGTGTGTCAATTCATGGTGGTGTGCGTAATGATTTATTGATTGATTTGAATGTATTTCTAAGTATTATAATAATATATATAAAAATATTAGCATACTGCCCTCCTTATCTATCTATACAAATCAATAAAATTGGAGTGTCTGTTTGTAATATCAAAATAACACCTTTTCACTAAATGCATATGAAAGTACATACGACACCTATAACAAAAACGTAATAAATTTTTTTTTGTCTGTCTGTCTGTCTGTCTGTGCGTTTGTTCCGGGTAATCTCCGAAACGGCTGGACCGATTTTGACGGGACTTTCACTAGCAGATAGCTAATGTTTTAGGGAGTAACTTAGGCTACTTTAATTTTAGAAAAAACAATTAGGGTTCCGCGTAAAAAAATTAAAACACATGAAATCAAAGAGTATCTCCGAAACAGCTGGACTGATTTTGACGGGATTTTCACTGGTAGATAGCTGTTGTTATAAGCAGTAACTGAGGCTACTTTTATTTTAAAAAACATTTTTTTTTAAAATTGGTCCTGTCGCGCGGGCTTAGAACGCGGGAGCGGGCTTTTCTGTTTCTGTCTGTTAAGTTAAATTCCACGCGGACGAAGTCGCGGGCTCAGCTAGTATAAACTATAAGTGTGCCAGATTTCATACTCCTCCGTCCGCGTAATTTTCGTATTAGGCGGTCGAAAGTTTTTGCTTCACGCATTCATATAGATATCTTTGAGTATTTCATTAGTTAATAAGAGTTTGAGTTAGAAATAAACATACTTCAAGCGATATTGAGCAATTACTGTAGCCTCTAGATGGTTGCGATAACAAAGGCGGTTCCCGACTTGAAGGGAAGTGGGGCTGAGGGAGAGAAAAATACGGGTTTAGGCTGCCGGCTCTCTCAATCATCGTACGAAACACAGCTATATTAGCTGCTTAACGCCTCTGTCAGAGGGTACTACCACGGTCCAGGTAGCCCGTAATTATATGTAATCAATTGTGTACACCTTGGTTCTACCACTGATAAAACTCATATTTGAGCGCTCCTTTGTTACCGTCATATTTTTTTTAAGTAAATGTCGTCTCACATATTTTAAATAACAACACAGCATACATTTTTGGGTATGCATATGACGACCGCTTGGCGCAGTGGTTCGAGCGTAGGCCGTTCGGCTCAATGCACATGGTGGTTGCGGATTCGATTCCCATCGGGCAAATTCCGGAAATGGCATTTTCGTAATTTGCCCTGGTCTGGGTGTCACTGCGATCGCCCCTAGTCCATTGTACGGTGCCCATAGTACAAGCGTTGCTTAATTTGCGAATATACAGTTCGTGTGTCATACAGTTGGTGGTTATATAGAAGTCTAACATATTTTTGACTATCATGGCTTGGACTAGTGCTCTCATTTGAGTATAATTAAAATAAATGACTTATTGTTTAACACAAACTGCCTATTGTTTGCTTTAGTTGGAAAAACCCACCTTATAGGGAATCGTGTCGAGACACATTTAACATGTTAATTTAACGCATGCCATTTTACCACGCGTTACAGTGATTCAAAATAATTTAATACTGAGAAATTAATATAAATGCAATTGTATAAAATAATAATATTCTTAATTCATATTTATGAAAATTATTTTAATTATTTAAGGAATTATAATTGATTTATTTTGTATAGACATAACGAATTCGAACAATTATAAAAATAAAAGGACTTAAAGGCATAAATTTACTATATACCCACCAAATACTAATTAAATAATTAATTATTTACGGATAGTTTTAAAAATAATTGGTGTAAAACTTAACAGAACAAACAAACAAAACAGAATATTTTATATTTGTCCACAGGACTCAGTCGTTAAATTGTGCTTTATTTTTGATGAATAATTAAATCAATAAAGTAATACTTGGAGTCGTTTAGTTGATGACATGACAATAGAATAAGTACGAATGTGTACTAAATTCTTAACCCAAAAAGTACCCAGGTAACCTAACAGTACCTACTCTTGTTTCCAAATATTTTCATTTCCAAGAAAATTAATATAATACACTTCAACTCTACTCTGTTCTGCAACTACAAACAATGCCTCATCCATACATTAGTATGCAGAATCCGTGTTTTCAGGTAACATAAGGAAAATTAAGAAATTCCCCTCATCCAATATGCACAAGTTTTTTTATATCTATACTTACTTAATATCACGTAGCATCTTTGTACCTGTCTTGATTTATTAAAATAAATACCCGTTTTAAATTCTAAAACCATTTTTGTTCAATTATAAAATGTAATTCTATACAATATAGTATGTGTAGTTTGTATTTTTATTTCATACATTGATTAGGTATTTTTTTATTATTATTTTCTTGGTTTTTTTTTCTATTATTTCTTAACGAGTAGGGGTCCTCAAATTTAGGTATGGTAACAGCTAATCTAAATTAATCAAGGCTTGTAGTCTGGGCAACGTACAAAAAGAATGGCGGCGGTCCCAGTGACACCCAGACCAGGGCTAATTACTGGGAACTTGAGTCCCAGGCTAGACAAGAAAAGCTTGTAGGAAGACTAGTATGATGTGTACTGCTTATTAGAACGACAATAGAATTGATAGATAAATAACAGCCAATAAAACATATTTATTTAAATATAGTGCCAAAAATATTCCAGGACTTTGATTGTTCTAAGATGTAGGTTTTAACAATTATTAAAAGGCTATTTCCCAAATTTGCTACAGAGGGAATCGAACCCGTAATCACCCGGTGCACTGTGCCGAGCTTACCTCGAACCATTATACAAAATTGCGTGTCATGTTACCAACCTAGATGACCTCTCGTTATGTCATTCAGAATATGAGTATAACTGATTGTAAATCAGATAAAACCACTGTTAAACCTACCACAGGATGACATTCATCACACTGAGTCATTCAATTCTATTGTCTGTTATGATTTTGTACCGTGTAGATACCTAATTTGACCTTACAATACAACCTTCAGAGTTCCCGCGGGCATGTAAATACTTTGTTTTTAGTACCTATACTAGAATAAATAAATAGTTCAGGACTTTTAACTTACAAAATCTAACCAATTTTCGAAAGTTTTTACGTATCACCTGTCCAGGGCCTTAGCCACGCTAGCTACTCAAATCGTAATAGAAAAGCAAACGCTCGCGATTACGTTTCAAACGCTCCGCTTTTGACATTTTGCTGACACGAGCTTCACGATTTCTACTGACATTGATATGGTATGGTGTCAGCAAAACGTCAAAAGCGGAGCGTTTGAAACGAAATCGCGAGCGTTTACTTTTCTATTACGATTTGAGTAGCTAGCGTGGCTAAGGCCCTGGACAGGTGATACGTAAGAACTCAAGACCATGATGGGTAAGAGAAGTCGGAGAGACCTTTGCCCATCAGTGGGATATAATAGGTAAAAAAATAACTGTCATATCATATCAAAATGGAATAGATTTCCAAAATTATGAAACTGCCTGTATTCCCATTGCTGTTTAGAGAAGGGGTAACTGCTTTTGTTGTTGGTCAGAAAGTTTTTATTATTATTTTATTTTGTTGTACCTTTTTAGATATTTTAAGCCGCGGATAGCAATGGCGTGACGATTTAATTGCGTTTTATTGGGCTGGTAGGAGAGACATTTGTTTGGTTTATACATAAATTGGACATTCAATGAAATGAGTATTCCATATTTTAATTTTAGCTGTCTAAGTACTCATATACTCAATTACACCTCAATAAAGTTGATTGAACGAACACTTATAGACTAATTGTTAAATAATGAATACAAAAAACGAATACTACCGCTTACTAAGAGTCGGGGGGTGTGTTAGATAAACGTCACACTTGACTCATATGAATTAAACTGCATCATTTAAAAACCGAACGAACGACTAATTTACAATGACCTACCATTCCCCTCTTTATACCCAAAGAAGATTATATCTGCGGGGCATTCATACGAGTGAATCGAGTCCTCGTCTCATTGGTTATTGATCGGCTCCGGCGAACTTGATATGTGACGTCAGTCATGTTGTGAGACGAGTATTCCAGTTTGACGTATTGACTGGGGTTTTACGTATGCATTAGAATCTTATAGACGTGATTTAATTAGGTAAATATTTACGAATCGTAGTTAATCAATACATAGTAAATATTATAGAAAAACTAATAGTAGGTAATGGTTTTTTTTTACATCTTTTTTTACATTAATAATTCTGCAAACAAGCGTATGACCTGCCAGATGTTAAGCAGTTAACGTATGGATGATTGTAATACTAAAGGCGTTGCTCGCACATTGGCCACCTGAAGGGAAGCGGGACGGAGGGACGGGAAGGGAAGAGGATGAATTTTGATTGATTTTGTGTTAAATGTAAGTAAGTTATTGTAAAAATAAAGAAATGAGACATTTTTATCTATACAAATAAATAAAATTGGAGTGTCTGTTTGTAATATCAAAATAACACCTTTTCACTAAATGCATATGAAAGTACATACGACACCTATAACAAAAAAAATTGTCTGTCTGTCGGTGTGTTTGTTCCGGGTAATCTCTGAAACGGCTGGACCGATTTTGACGGGACTTTCACTGGCAGATAGCTGATATTTTAAGGAGTAACTTAGGCTACTTTTATTTTAGAAAAACAAACTTTCAAAAATTGGTCCTGTCTCGCGGGCCCAGAACGTGGGAGCGGGCTTTAAGTTAAATTCCACGCGAACGAAGTCGCGGGCTCAGCTAGTTACAGAAATAAAAATCTTTAGACCTAACGTAAGATCGGTAAACATCAACGTATTTGTATTCCAGCCAATCTATAACTTCGTAATTCTACCACCGCGGTGTGTCCGGTGAAACTTGCCGAGAATTTATTGTGTATTTATACAGTGTCGGGTCGTAGCGGATCACAGTGTGCATTCAAAGCTAGCACGAGTCGTGACAACAATTGGTGCATTCACCTCATAGTTCTTGTGGATACCGTGTTCAATAAAATCAAGGTAAATATTAAATATTCTATTTTTGAATTGTTATTTTCAGTTTTATTCAATATTATAAAAAATATATATCTATGTGTATCAATACATAGTATAAAACAAAGTCGCGTCCCGCTGTCTGTATGTCCCTATGTATGCTTAGATCTTTAAAAATACGCGATAGTTTTTGATGCGGATTGCGGTTTTTAATAGATAGAGTGATTCAAGTGGAAGGTTTTTATGTATAATACTTGCATAATATAATAGAGAAACACTCATAAAAAATACCCGTGCGAAGCCGGGGCGGGTCGCTAGTGGGTGATAATGGTAACTTTCGACTTGAAAATTTTATTTGATTGTCAGATCGATTGAAACTACAAGAATTAATTAAGTAAGATTTTAATTCCACTGTTTTTTTAAACCAGCCCTTACGAATAATACGCAACAATTTTGCTCTCGTAGATAGATCGATGTTGTAAATAAGAGCTCTGAAAAGTCATAAATAATGCAAAAATGAACTTTGAATACAGCGCAAAATGCAAACAAAACCAGTAGCGAAACCCGTTTCCCGCAAGCCATACAAGAAAAACATCTTAATTACCCACTCGCTCTTATTAACTATTCCTCTTTGTTCACAGATAATGGCTGCCTACAAAGCTATTGTCGCTCTAACGATTCTAATAGTCGTAGTGAAGGCTCAAAGGCCATTTTATGCCGGACTAAAACCAATCGGTTTCCCAGCGGTGGAATCGGACCTGATATCTAACAGATTTGGTGAAGACGAAGAAGCTCCAATTGAAGCTAGAGGCGACAAGAACCTCGTCAACAGAATCGATCGATTGCCAGTCGATAATCAACCTTTTTGGTATCTGAATTGGAGACAATACGACACGCTCAGACGCACCCCACAAACCTGGCCGCAAAGGCAAAACTCTTTCATCGATAGAAATTTTTAAAAAAGTATTAACTATTAGGGTGCAATTCGATTTGGGATTTAAATTCGATTGCGGATGTACTTATTGAAACTTGTGAAAATAGAACATTGGGCCTTTGACTGACCTAGTTTCAAAATAATTTTTCAGCTCATCAGAAGGCGCTCGATTGGCCTGGGCTGACGTTATCTGTCACTTCACATCTGTCAGTATCACTACAATTAAAAATCGCGATGTTGGAGAGAGAGAGACTGTCAGAACTGACAGGTGTCAATGTCAGTCCATTCTAACGTGGCGCCGCCCTAGTGGCAAAAATATGGCCTCGTACAGTATTAATTTATCTGTTACGCGTTAAATAATTGTTGTTTTCTCTATATTAGTTCGATGATAGAATGAGTCGCAATATTATTATTACCTACTTCTTGCGTCATTATAAAAATGCATGTCAAGTATCCTATTGTTCCAAGACTTTTCATAAATCATAAATCATTTATTAAAAATTCAAGTGAAAAATATTCTTTATATTCTTTTCCTTATTATGTTTGGTAAACAAGTGTATATTTTTAGATTCCAGCCAATGGTGTGGCATTTATTTTATTTTGGAAATTATATTTTTTATAAAAGGTTTTTTGCTTTTCCTTTTAAATCATGTGTTAATCTAACCTATCCATAACTTATCTAAGCACCTGACGGTGGTAGGAGTAGGTGAGAACTTGATTTTTATAACCAGCTACACAAACGTTTCACACATTTCCAACCTTGACATTTAATTCTGAACAAGAATTTATTAGATATCTCTCTCTATCATCCGTAGGCCGTAGGTCATCATCAGCACTATCTCATAATGCCATCCTTTTGTATTTCCATAGCCGCTTAGTTAGATGCTCCAAGACGGCCGCACTGCCGCATTCCTGAACGAAATAAAGGTCAAGTCGGTTACTAAGTACATAATACGAAACTAAAGTGTATTTTTGCTTCATATTTAGTAAACAATATTGGCATATCCATTGTATGTTCCATTTTATAGAATTATTTAAAATCTCATATACGACGATTTTATGTGCAAGTCCTGCCCAAAGTGTCCATGTGTACAATGCATTGCACATAGGCCAGAGACGTAGTAATACAAAGTAGATGACAGATACTGACAATATTGCATCAGAATACATTATGTACTTATATTCTGACTTGGTACTTGTGTGCATGGACGGTTTTGAAAAAAAAAGGAATTTTGTCAAATGTAGCACTCTCAACCTGTAGGTAATAATTAGGGGAAATTATTACCAAAAATTCTTAGATCGGAAAATTTTAGAAGAACCCTTGTTTACTGTTTCTGGCCCGTAATAAATTGATCTTAAGTCTGAGAGCGATCTTGGAAATGTCATCCAAACGTCATCCCAGTACAAAATGGCATGTCAAACGCGTGCTCAAGACCACTCCCAGACTTGAGATAGATTTATAAATACGGACCTCTGTGTCGCGCAATTTAATATTACGGTAGGTAGGTACCGTAAACCGGTTTTTACTGCGGTTGCGCATCGCTAAACCTTTTTTGCAAAACAGTTGTAATTTTTTTGCTGTAAGGTACTTTATAGTTGGGGTAAATGACTTCTGGCGCTTAATACAATACAATTGTGCCAATTCTGCTATCGTCAAATAACGAGAAATCAAATTTGACGCTTGTAAAATTGCAAGCCTCAACTAATATCGAAGCATTTTATACATAGCAGGCGAATCACCACAAGAAACTATCTTAGCAAAACTTTATGTGTACCTTGAACTTGTGAGACTGGTAACTTACCCTGTGTCGTATTACACCCAGCCCCCTAGCCAAGTAGCTTCGTCTACAAGCGTTTCTACAAAACGCTACGCTTAATTGTATGTAAATGGCATTACAAGTCGATAAGTAGATCACGTGACTTATGTCATTTCCATACATGAAACGTATCGATTTGTAGAAACGAATGTAGACGAAGCCACTTGGCTGGAAGTGCAGGGGTATATCGAGCAATAGATTATCTATTGTGTGCTTATGGTCGAGCGAACACTGAAGAATGTCTACCCATGAAAATGCGGATACAAAACATTTAGCTACGGATGAATACACAATCGCCGTAAGGCGTGGGTGTACCAAGAGGGGGCATGGGGGCAGTTGCCCCACCTTTATACTAGCGACCCGCCCCGGCTTCGCACGGATGCAATAAATTATCAGTGTTTCTCTACTATATTATGCATGTATTATACATATAAACCTTCCTCTTGAATCACTCTATGTATTAAAAACCGAATCAAAATTCGTTGCGTAGTTTTAAAAATCTAAGCATACATAGGGACATACAGACAGCGGGAAGCGACTTTGTTTTATACTATGTAATTAAGTATTTCAAAATGTTTATTCGAACTTTTATTTAAATCCTATCCTACTTTAAAGTCTTTATAAAGGTAATTCCAGATATGCGAGGGGGTTTTGGCTCAAGCCTTTAGGGGTTTAAATTACCAGAATCAGTGTCCACCATAGACATAAGGCGAGAGAAGCGAATAAAAGGGCCTTTGGTATCCACAACAGCACGTAGAACTGATGGTCATTGGGTAGAAAAATACTGGCATGTACATAATAGTGACGTAGTCGACTGATGGTCCAATAACATCACACGCGTTGCAGGACGCCGGTTGATGTCAAGGTCAAATCGTTTATCTTGTTTAGGCCTCCGGGCCATTTACAATAATTTAAATTTTATTTTTATTCACATAATTTCCTTAAGTTCAAAACCGGATCGCCCCTGAGATGATATGGTAAGAAACTCAGCAGACTTGTCTTATTATATTTTTTTTATAGCCAATTATAATTAAGTTACGTGTGTTGACAGAAATAGGTAAAAATAAGATGTAGTGAGTACCTACCGGAGGACCCTTATATAAGGAATAATATCTGAAAAGTTGAGTACAAACAAAACCGACATCTGATACGGTACAATCAATTGTTTCCGGATACACTCATTTCCTTTATTACCCGACAAACCGAGGATTTTATCTCTTTAACCGTAATTTGAATTGGAAAACGCAAATTGGATTCGGACTCTTCAAAGCTAAGGGCTGACGGATTTATTTCACTGTTAAATTTTAATGATTTTAAAAAAGTTTATACAATTTTTATCAAATCCAAACAAATATTATAATGCGAAAGTAAATGTTGTCTATCTGTCTGGTTGTTAGGTTTTCACGCCTCAGCCGCCGCGGCAATTTTGATGAATTTTAATATAAAGCTAGATTGGACCTCAGAGGAGCACATATGGTACCTATAGTCGCGAAAACAAAATTTGAAGGGGATGGAGGTTTGTATGTATGTTCCGTTCCGAGATCAACGCGGACAAAGTCGTGGGCGGTTTTATTCATTTAATTTCAAGAAAAATAGCACCGCTGACCCAACCGCAACGAAATCTTAGTTTCATTTCAGAAATATAAATTAAAGCTATTTAAATAAATAAATAATTAATCTTAATTATTTAAATATTGTTAATCTTGTTATTAAATAATAATATGAGGTAGTGGTTACAAAAGGTAATAATTTTAACAATTCCAACACGAAATTGTTTCGCCGTGTAATCCAATTTCCGATGATCGTAGTCCAGAAACGTCTCGGCACTGTTTAATTTAATAAATAGCTTTTCATAACCATCGCGATACCTACTCGGCATTTTAACAGCGGATATTCCGAGCACCGAGATAATCTTTCAAATATGAAATTAGCGTTATTTAATTTCTGAAGCTGTTTTATTTTAATTCATTAAACTGTGTTCTTCGAAATTGTTTCAGCGGATGGGAATTAAAAAACAGTGTTTGTACCACAGATATAGATTTATTATTGTTATAGGTGCCGTATGTACTTTCATATGCATTTAGTGAAAAGGTGTTATTTTAATATTACAAACAGACACTCCAATTTTATTTATTTGTGTAGATATACGAAAAAAACAATTTGTAAGTGCCCCCATACGCCTAAACAAAATAAACGCTTTGACGTTGACTTTGACATTATTTATTTTGTTTTAAATGATTCATTAAACAAAGGTTATCTAAAACCTACACGTTACTTGTGGTTTTGCGTGCGCAGAAGATTGATTGCGGTTTCGTGGAATTGTTGGCTATTGTTTGATTTTAACTTATGAGTAATATCCAAATTTAATTTGTAATTATTTGTATTATTAACTCGTGGCATCCCATGGATTTTCACAACATGTTTATAAAGTTATTATACCAATTAAAATCTTAAAAATCCTGTTTATTTATTTATTTATTTCCATTTTATTATAACGGGTTTTTATTATCGTTGTTTGTATTGATCTTATACATAATACTTAATCAATCTAGTATGGTACCTATTCGTTGTTTTATACTTTTGAAATAAGGAAACTAGTTAATTTAAAAAAAAATGGAAAACCCATAAAAAATGCAAGTCACTGATGAACAATTTTATAAGTGTGGTTTTATAAATATTATTGGTATTTTATGGCCATTACAAGTATTAGAGCGATAACTCACTCGAATATTTATTGACAATTATCTAAAAATCAGGAATAAGGTTTAAATATTTGTATGGTTCTATCATAAATCATCATTTGTTTTAAATAATTTAGCCCTTTTGACGTCCCACTCCTGGGCACGGGCCTACCATCACTACTAGGGGGATTCAGGCCGTAATCCACCACGCTGGGACAGTACGTGTTGGCAGATTTCACATGTCTTTTCGATAATTGCTTAGATTTTCTAAGACATGCTGATTCCCTCACGATGTTTTCCTTCACCGTAATAAAAAAAAATATTCCATAACGCATATCTGTAGGTAGGTATTTTTTTAAAAGCTATTATCGCCTTATATAATAAAGAATAGAATAACTCTTTATTGCACACTAAAAATCCGAATATATCTAATAACATAAAAAAATAATAGTGTACATTGGGCGGTCTTATCAAAGTCTGCGATATACTATAGTATAATATGTTTAATAACATACAAAAACATAATACCGTGGTTGGGTTTAACCCGTCATTAATTAATTTATTGTATAATCGCTAATATTATACTCGTTTTTCTATGCCCATATATTTCAATAATGGTATCTTAATCGTTAGGTTGGCTTGTTATATTTTATGAATTAATTGTTAGGGAACTGCCCGCGCTTGGTTCGGTTTGTTGTTTTATTATATTTTCCGTGTAGTATAATATTTTTTACCTCATTAAAAAAACTATTGACAATAGTAACCATGGGAGTTAATAGCTGTTTCTTTACCATACGATTCGATAGAACCTTATTTTATGAATTCTAGGTTAACATTAACAAAATAAGATTTTCATTCTAAATCTGTATAGAAGAGATCAGTTTTAATACAAACTAATCATGAGCTTAGTAGGTGAGTAATTTATACTTAAGCTTTCACAGTTATAAGATTATGGCCCGAATCCCCCTCGTTTGTGGAGGAGGCCCGTCACTGGGATTGGGACATTAAAAAAGCGTAATTTTTTAAAAAAAATATCATTTATAGATTGCACCAAGTACCGAGAATATGAAATGCGTAACGTAATAAATGTATCAACCATTTACTGAGGAAGTCAGTATCTAAATATGGAAACTGTTGACGCAAATCGATGTGCCAATTAATGCGTGTCTTCACACAACAAAAACAGGAAAGAGGTCGGTAAAACCCACTGCACACGGCAACTGATATTGAAACCAGCACTCAGTAAATCACTCGTCATCATTAGATTGAAAAATGCTAGAGTGGAAATAAAAAAATTAAGGTAGAGCGAAGCTATAAAAAAAATAGACCCGATGCAACTTTTAGGTATGACGATGATAAATAGACACGGTGCAACTTTTAGGTATGAGGATGGAAAATAGAGACGATGCAACTTTTAGGTATGACGATGAAAAATAGAGACGGTGCAACTTTTAGGTATGAGGATGGAAAATAGAGCCGATGCAACTTTTAGGTATGACGATGAAAAATAGAGACGGTGCAACTTTTAGGTATGACGATGGAAAATAGAGACGGTGCAACTTTTAGGTATGACGATGAAAAATAGAGACGGTGCAACTTTTAGGTATGACGATGGAAAATAGAGACGGTGCAACTTTTAGGTATGACGATGGAAAATAGAGACGATGCAACTTTTAGGTATGACGATGAAAAATAGAGACGGTGCAACTTTTAGGTATGACGATGGAAAATAGGCGGAATAATTAAAATGCAATAAGCATTTTAATTATTCCGCTATACAAATGCAATATAAACCTGATTAGTTTGCGACACGCTCGTCATTCGAGGTATTGCAAATGCCTCCCTCTATAATTAATGTTTTTGTGAGACTTTCCGTTATAATCTGTATTACCGGAACGTATTAGTGTGACAGCTGAGCTGTCAGTTGACTTTGACAGATATATATAAGAACTAAGATAGAGGGATTACTCATAGTTTGTGACTAAAACTAAAATAAATGTATTAATAAGATAAATATGTGATCTGAAGATAAAAACAACCAACCCGAAGACCCTAATGTTATAATAATAATACATAATTTTAGCCCTTTTTGACGTCCCACTCCTGGGCACGGACCTCCCCTCAAGACAGGGGGGATGCAGGCCATAATCCACCACGCCGGCCCAGTGCGGGTTGGCGGATTACACATGCCTTTCGAAAATTGGTTAAATCTTCTAAGACATGCAGGTTTCCTCACGAAGTTTTCCTTCACCGTAAGCAAGTGATAATCATATAGAAATTATGATTCGCACATAGATTTCGAAAAATCCAGAGGTTTGAGCCGGGGTTTGAACCCGAGACCTGGTAGCCCGCAAGACGCGTGCTTAACCAATCGGCTATCACTGCTACGAGTATCAACTGTTATTTAATTTTATTACAAAACATAGATTAAATCATTGCGCAGTCGGTAGAATAATATAGGTAGGATAAGCTATTGAAAAAAACCTTGATCAAAGATGGTAGATTCAGACTATTCATAAATGCTTTGTTGGCTGACATGAATAAATACAATTTGAGTTTGAGTCAATTTTGGTAGAGACTCTGTGACCATGGTGTCCGAGCGCCTATTTCATTTAGTAATTGGGAAAGCGGCTGGTAGAGGCAACTGGTGACTAGAGACCTAGCAGATAAGTATCTCGCACAGTAAACAAGCATTGCCATTCAACGTGGCCATGCTGCCTTCTGGGCACTTTGCCAAGCGACGGCGGTGGTATGAGTGTATTTTTTGTAAACATGTTTTCTTTTATGACCTTTGGAAATAAGTAAGTATAATTCGTGGGGAAAAATATTATTTTCGTTTTTATATTATGTACTTAACGAAACTAATATTCTTATGCACATATTCTCGTTTAGTACAGACATCCGCGTTCGAGTTATTACAGATTTCTTTCTCGTAATTATATTATGAAGTCTTCATGTACGCACCTACTGTGGTTGAGTTGTTTAGTTTGAGATCATACGATTATTATTTATTTATTTATTAAAGTTAAAATAGAACGGACAGAGGCCAATTACACTTTTTTTTTTTTTTAATTTATTTTCATATCAAACATAAGATCATTTACATATATTATCATCTGCTAAACTGCATAGCAGTTTGTCGGCAGTAGTTCTCGATTTGCATGCTATATACGTAGATCAATATAAATGTATGTATGTATGTATGTATATGCTATAGGTACACTTCATGGATCTTGACTATGGGCACAAAGATAGGTAGTGCTTTTTAGTACATTTTTGAGCTGTTTTCGAGTCTTTATGCCTGTAATCAGACTTTGTGGTAATTCATTTATGAACTTCGGTACAATATACTTTCTGGTACGTTTCCCAAAGTAATTATTGACTTTGGGTATACAAAGTTTTTTTTGTTTAGCTATGCGAGTTGGGTGGTTATGGATTCGCTTATTTTTATATTCCATTTTACCGTCTTGTTCTACTAAGATATTTAATTTCACTAATTAACTACTTAACTAAAGATACATTATAATTTCTAAAAATCAATCATCCTTCTCACAAAACCTCAAACATACCAACAAAATCTTCGCCCATTCATCCGCAAACAAATCCATGCCTGCGTTGGAATCCAGGAGCTCGTTAAGTGCGGTGAGGGTGCGTGGCACTGGCGACTTAGCTCGGGCAACGGTACGACAAGCGGGGACAGCAAACAACTGATGCACTGATGTCTGTCTGATTATGTCTGTGTGACTATATTACATTGTATTATTAACCTTGGTTCTGATAACCAACGTTATTTGGCAAAGACAGCGCTCAGGGGAGTGTCCTTCATTGGATTTGCGAAATGAAAACACGTTGGCTTTGGGATCCCGGGATTATAAACATTAACTAAAAACTGGCAATAAGTACCTACACCAATCTATGGACTCATTTATTTTTAACCGACTTCAAAAAAGGAGGAGGTACTAAGTTCCTGTGTATGTTGTTGGTTATGCTTTATGTATTTTCATCGATTTCTCCGTCGATTAGGGACAAATTTTGAAAATGTTTTTTTTTGTTTGGATAGTTTTTGTTTGTTACTCCCCAGGTGGTCCCATAGAAATTGGATCAAAATTGGTTCAGTAGTTTGAGAGATATTGACAATTGACGGTTATCGGCAATTCAACACGTAGTTAAGCACTAAAATCATGAAAAAATATAGTTTAATAAAAAAATAAACCGAGCTATTTTTGAGGTCTGCCCCAGGTTTTTGAGGTCTGTTTAGTTTTTTATAAAAAAAATTCTTACGGTGGTGATTAAATGACACAGTTATTGACGCTCGATGTAATCACATTGTGGATTGTGTTATTAGGGATGAGTAAGATATTTTGATTGAATAGATTGGTTTTTATTGACCCATCTTGGTGCTGGTCCGCATACCATCTCCTACTCCTACCCATTCAAGGATGCTACGTACTTTGTACTAAGTAAAAATTACTCCACCTTTAAACCTTTACAAAGCCATTCTTAAACCTCAAAGGAATTCATATTCCCCTTAGAAACTTACACTTAGGTACAAATATCTAGAGTAAATCAATAACATCTTGAAACGATACATTTATATCGTGTTTTATTTGTTACATCCAGCGGGAACTGTTTACACATATCGAATCCTTTCATCTTGTAGCCCCATCGGCATGAGTTATGTAATATTTATTTGAGTGAAATTGATGGCAGCAGTGCTTTTTTGTTTACTAAAGTTGGCAAACAAGCGTCACGGACCGCCTGATGTTAAGCAGTTACCGTTGCTTATAGAAGCTTGCAATACCAAAGGCATGCCTCGCACGTTACCTATCATTTCAAATAACCTATTTAAATAAATATCGCCAGACTGACACACCAACTGTATGGTCCCAAACTAAGCAACGCTGAGGGTACCGTACAATGGACTGGGGGCGATCCCAGTGACCCAGACCTGGGCAAATTACGAAAAGGCCATTTCTAAAAATTGCCCCGACGGGAATCGAACCCGCAACCACCATGTGCAGTGACCCAAGCGGCCGCTCGAACCACTGCGCCAAGGCGGCCGCGGTATATGACGGTGAAAAATCTATACAAATAAATAAAATTGGAGTGTCTGTTTGTAATATCAAAATAACACCTTTTCACTAAATGCATATGAAAGTAAATACCACAACTATAGCAAAAACGCGATTTAAAAAAAAAATGTCTGTCTGTCTGTCTGTATGTTTGTTCCGGGTATTCTCCGAAACGGCTGGACCGATTTTGACGGGACTTTCACTGGCACATAGCTGATGTTATAAGGAATAACTAATGCTACTTTAATTTTAGAAAAAATAATTAGGGTTCCCCGTAAAAAAAAAAACACATAAAATCAAAGACTATCTCCGAAACAGCTGGACCGATTTTGACGGGACTTTCACTGGTAGATAGCTGATGTTATATACAGTAACTGAGGCTACTTCTATTTTAGAAAAACAAAAAATGGATCCCGTCGTACGGGCTCAGAACGCGGGAGCGGGCTTTTTTTTAAGTTAAATTCCACGCGGACGAAGTCGCGGGCTCAGCTAGTATAACATATAATACAACATACAGCTCGTATCAGCGTTTACACCAATACTTATCGTACACACACTCCGCAAGGACTTCCTGTAACCTTTTCCGCACCCTACTAATGATGTTTTTATGTTTCTACTGCCAGCCGCGATCCAACCGACCCTTTCGTCCGTAGTCGTGAATACAATCAGTCCTAACACTCATTCAATTCACTTAAACTGTTTTATGTGGAACATATATACTCGTATTAGATGACAGAACGAGATAGTGCGGTGTGTAACTATTCGCCCGCTAATCAACATCACTACATAGTATAAAACAAAGTCGCTTCCTTGTAGTCTGTCTGTCCCTATGTATGCTTAGATCTTTAAAACTCCGCAACGGATTTTGAAGCGTTTTTTTTATCATAGATAATGTTATTCAAGAGGAAAGTTTATATGTATAATAATACATGCACTTTAGTATCAGCGAAATATTATAAATATTTAGTGTAAGGCCTCATTCGCACGGGAGCTTTTTTTAACGTCCGTTAAAAAAGCGTTCAAATATAACAAATGCATTTTTAAAGCCTTAACGCCCAACGCTGAGCGCTGAAAATGCAACACTGCTCGATAAAACAGCGTCGCGTTTTAAAAGCGCTGACGTATGAACATATACTTAAAAATACATTTGTTCTATTTGAACGCTTTTTTAACGGACGTTAAAATAGCTTCCGTGCGAATGAGGCCTTAGAGAAACACTTTGCATGGGCAAAATAGCGACCCATCTATACAAATAAATAAAATTGGAGTGTCTGTTTGTAATATCAAAATAACACCTTTTCACTGAGTGCATATCAAAGTACATACGACACCTATAGCAAAAACGCGATTTAATTTTTTTTTGTCTCTCTGTCTGTCTGTGTGTTTATTCCGGGTAATCTCCGAAACGTGTGGACCGATTTTGACGGGACTTTCACTGGTAGGTAGCTGATGTTATAAGCAGTAACTTAGGCTACATTTCATTTAGAAGAACAAAATTTTAAAAAATGGGTACTCTCGCGCGAGCTCAGAACGCGGGAGCGGGCTTTTTTGTTAACTTAAATTCCACGTGGACGAAGTCGCGGGCTCAGCTAGTTTTATTAATAAGGCGGTTAGAGTTCATAAAAAAGACAAAGGACGTGTCCCGCACAAACTACTATTTATTACGTTTTTATTAATATCATTTCCAGTATAAGTATTCCTTAAGCGCAAAAATATTGGGAAATATAGGATCTTAAATAGAAAATTGCCTTCAATAGGCGTTTATAGTTGGAAATTGGCAAACACAGCAATAGATTCCAAAGTTGGAACTGTCACAATACAGTTTCCAAGCACGTAGCCGCCATCGTGACACTTCAGTACTGAGATAAAATGCTGAAGCGTAGGTAGTGTCTCTATATTTTCTACTAGCTGTGCCCACCGACTTCGTCCGCGTAGCATTTAACTTAACAAAAGTTTCAGGATTATCGGGATAAAAAGTATCCTATGTGTTAATCCCGGTTATGAACTATCTGTGTTCTAAATTTCATCCAAATCCGTCCGCATTCTACTAATATTACAAATGTGACAGTTTGTGAGTGTGGATGTATGTTTGTTACTCTTTCATGTAAAAACTACTGAACGGATTTGGATGAAATTTGGAACGGAGATAGTTTATAACCTGGATTAACACATAGAATACTTAACTCTTCGCGGACGAAGTCGCGGGCAGAAACTAGTTTATAATATTAGTAGGATTTCTAAAATATTGGCTAAAAGGCTGTCTCAATACTAAACCAATACGATGCGATGAATTGGATGGTGGTAAAGCCGAGTTGCAGACGACAGTTCTAATGTGGGGTGGTTTGACCGGGGTAGAACCACCCTCACATAAAATATCTGCATACATTATTTACTATTACATAAGCAGTGATAGCCGATTGTTTAAGCACGCGTCTTGCGGGCTACCAGGTCTCGGGTTCAAACCCCGGCTCGAACCTCTGGATTTTTCGAAATCTATGTGCGAATCATAATTTCTATATGATTATCACTTGCTTACGGTGAAGGAAAACATCGTGATGAAACCTGCATGTCTTAGAAGATTTAACAAATTTTCGAAAGACATGTGAAATCCGCCAACCCGCACTGGGCCAGCGTGGTGGATTATGGCCTGAATCCCCCTCGTGTTGAGTGGAGGCCCGTGCCCAGGAGTGTACGTCAAAAGGGCTAAAATTATAATAATTATTATTATTTACTATAGATGAGTTTCGGATGACAAGTGATAGAGCCGGAAGCACCAACCGCCCTGCCTTCCCTTCTCTCTTTCCCACTCCTATTTAAACGTGTGAGCATTGCATTTGGTATTACAGAATGAAAGCATAAGCTACGGTTACTGCTTAACAAACTGATTGATACTCCGCATTTAGATATCTTTAACACTAGGTACCTCAACTACTTTTAAACGCAATATCACCAAGAAATGGTTTGATACGGTTCAATAATTTTTCGAAGGTTTTTAACCTTTTTCAACCTTTTTTAACCTTTTAACTTTCTAATTTAAATTTTTAACAAAACTTTTCTTAATTTACTTGTATTAAAATTAAACTTTTATTATAATTAGATATATTATAAACTGTCTAATGTAAAACAAATAAGCAATAATCAGCTAGTAATCTGCGAAAACTGATTAATAGTGATAAGTTATTTATGTAGTTGCTATGTAGAAGTAAAACACTGTAAGTTTTCCGAATAAAATAAAATAAAAAATAAAAACATTAGGCATATAGTACCGACTTTGTACTTTCTTACATAGGAAAAAAATAAATTGAAAATGAGAAGTGTAATATTCACATTAATAAAGCTTAAATTAGAAAGCCTTTTCACTATTCTTATGAATAGGAAGTTCACTTTTAATTGGACTTATTTTGCTAAATGGATCCAACCCACACACTTGTGCAAACTGAAAGCCACCTAGAACCACTAGCACAAGGTTGGTTTTGGTCTGCAGCAGTGCATGTAGGTTGATTCCGTTTTGCAAAACGATATCCATTTAGTATAGTCAAACATCGGATTTGCAAATTGAAAGCGGAATGTCTTTATACAAGCTCTTATCACAGTGATTTTGACGAAAGGGGTTTTGGCTCATTAGTCCAAGAAAGTACTCATTCATATTCAATACGATTCCATTGATTAATTGGCTCTTTTGTTCACTCTCTTTTTCTGTAGCTTGGTTTTATAGTCGGCCATAAAAATAATAAGAATTATGCTTAGGAAGATTACAATATAAGGTGCTACCATATCAGTAAAAATATCATAAAAGTTAGGTACGATAAAAAACATTATAAAAAAACTATCGTTTTTAATTAAGATATCCATGACAAGAAGTTTATTCCTAGGAAATTGAGAAAAAACTCGTTTTTTTTAATTTTTATACCAAATGTGTCTGTTATTATGCAAAATATTTAATACATTGCTCTGAAAGCCAACGATACATTAATTAATATTTTTTATATTAATGTCCCACGGCTGGGAATGGGTCTTAATGGTGGCACGAAATACGACTTAGGGATTTAGTCCACCAAACTGGCTCAGTACGGATTAGCATACTTTACATATTAGACGCTTATAAAGAAAAACATTGGAAAATTGTGCCAGTTTACACTAGAGAAAGGGGAAAGCCACTCGTGTAATTTATTTTTGTTCACCTAAATCAAGCTTTCGCCGGTACCTAAACTATGTTATATGACTAAGCCCTTTTATCCTAACCTTTTTCCCATTGGGATTGGCTTTCAATTATTTGTCTGATTACCGGTATCATATACATGAAGTGATTTCCGTGAGCCCTCAGTAACATTGTTTTTTTTTCAAACTCAAACTCAAATATTTTTATTTCAAATAGGCCAAACTAACTGGCACTTTTAAAAAGTCAAGAGCTAGGTGCATGTTCCAAAACAAAATCCTATGGAGAAGAACATGCAATAAACTCCATGGATACATTTGTTATTTTCTATTTTTTTAAATTATGTTTGTATTTACAGTAGGTATAATTAGAGGTGAGGACAATGTAGGTTGATGCATAAGGCATCACAAATAATAAAGTAATAGGCCCAGAATATTGCCCTATCATAAACTTATTTCTACTAGGCAGCTATGCTATATTAATGCATCAGTGCTTACATGGTGCTCACATTTTAACATTTTGTCATTATTTTTACAATATTGTTTTACTGTCTATAATTTGATTTGGTACCTATATGTTTGTATTTTGAATCGTTTATAGCGTAGTGGCGCAGAGCAATAAAGCAAGACACTGCTTACGTCTACTATTGTATGTGAATGCAAACGTCAAACGTTGGCCGAGTATCGGGGAAATCGGTGAATTATGATTGGTCCGTTCAAAGTTGAGTCGTGAATAGACCAATCATAACGTCAGGTGCGGTCATACATATTTTATTTTATTTTGTTTGGGGAGCTTACGGCTAATTTTACAGAGTGAATAAGATTATGTTTAAGCAAATGCCAATTACAAGCTTCCAATTCCAATTCAGCCAATTCCTTATGCAGCGGCAAGGTATATGTTAAACGGGCACGATTGCCTAGCTTTGCGGCGTCTATGGTTTATGGGTCTGCGCATAGTGGTAAGAGGGCTGGCTGGCAAGGCTAAATCTATTTTTTTTCTACAAGTGTTTTTCCATTTAGTGATTTTGTTAATGCCGTGAGTAGTGGTAAGCGAGCTTTATTATTATTTTAGTGATTTTGTTAATGCCGTGAGTAGTGGTAAGCGAGATTTATTATTATTTACGAACCAGCTTTTATGTCAAGCGTTCAAATATATTTTTTTCTTTGCCTATTTCATACAATAAGTACTGAAGGAAAAAGCTGCCGAGACACTAGTTGATTGTTTTGTATAAATACAAAATAGTAAACGTACATTTATCGACACAAAAATTCGCATTTCTGCTTTTTTCCGCTCTATTCTGGCTTAACCATCTCCACGGCGCCGTTAGTATGTTCCCGAGAGCCTCTCCGCGTCTACAACTGAGTGCCTATTTGTAAACAAAATACCCTTTTTATACCCGACCCGAGCAAGTGTCGGGTGTTTGAATAATACATGAATATCTTCAGGTGTCAACGCTTAGGAAGAATGACGTCACGAGAAGCCGGTGTGATTCTATCTTTGGAATGGAGACAGAAATAGCTGTGAGGGACATGGTGTTTTAAATATAAAAGAAAATATATACATACAAGCACTTTACTAACAATTTTCAAGAATAAGTTTCCCTCAAAGTGCAGATTTCTATGGGTTCTTATTACATAAGCAAATCATATGTCTGGGACTCTGGAACGAATTTTGGAGTCTAAGTTAGCTGTTGGTATATCTCAGATCATTTTATACCCCAGACAATAAAATATCCGAAGTAATTAGAAAATCTAATTAAAATATTAATTAATTACTTAGTAGGAAAACCGAAGTATTACACGTACACGTGCGGTAAAGTAAATAATAAAACATGAAACATAAAATTATTCCTCATGGTAGACCTTGGCCGGTGGAGGATGATTAAAATACAAGAATCTATTGCGTCGCGAGTCGTATTTATTTACCTACCTACTCAATCATAATAGGTATTCGCAGATTTAATTGCCTGTAATAGGTCTTAAAAAGCCCAATTCTAACTGTCAGGTCATTGAACTTATTATCTAAGTGTAACTCTGATTTATCAAGACAAAAATAACAAAAATAAAATTCTAGTTTCGTATCAGTAAACATGATTTTTTATATCACCATTAATTTGAAGGCCTTGTAAGTTATCCTACTAATATTATAAATGCGAAAGTTTGTGAGTGTGGATGTATGTTTGTTACTCTTTCACGCAAAAACTACAGAACGGATTTGGATGAAATTTTGAACACAGAGAGTTTATAACCGGGATTAACACATAGGATACTTTTTATATCGATAATTTACGTAATAATTTTTTATACCACAAAGTCTCGCAAGTTGCTGACGTGAAGGAAAGGTAGGGAAGAGATGGGTTAACACCCTTCCCTTTCTATTCTTTCATTATAACGAATTCTGACCCTCTCACTCATCGTCTGAAACGCAGCTACAGCAGCTTCTTTGGACCGATCTTCTGTGATAGGGAGGGTCTATCTAGTCGAGCTAGCTTGACTAAAGATTGTCTCTGCGATTATTAAATAAATAAAATATATAAATAAATATCGCCAGACGAACACACAAACTGTATTGCCCCAAACTAAGCAACGCTTGTACTAGGGGTACCGTACAATGGACTGGGGGCGATCCCAGTGACACCCAGACCTGGGCAAATTACGAAAAGGCCATTTCCGAAATTCGCCCCGGCGGGAATCGAACACGCGACCGCCATGTGCAGTGAGCCGAGCGGCCTACGGACGAACCACTGCGCCAAGCAGTCGTTAAATCTTACAGGGTTGGTAAAAAGTGTCATAGAAGATGCAGGTATATTAAAATGTCTTGACCCTGTCGCTACCATAAAAGCTACCGAAATTTTTTTTCAAACGTTTCTTTATACCTACTTGATCCTAATATTCATCTAAGACCGAAGTATACAACTATATTATTACCCACATAACGTTATCTACAGGTTAAAATAGAAAGGGGTTACTTTTTTTCATAACTTAACCTTGTAATAGTAACCAACAGAAGGTATTATAGGGATACAGCTGTTGACAGCTTTCACAAGTCTACAAAACCTTTAGAACATTAACTGTCCCACAAAGCCGATAGTTTTTGATTTACAAAGTAAAGTTGCAAAAAAATTAGTATACCCTTTCTGTTTCACCTAGTATAGATAACCACTTACTTATAAATATACGACATCCCACCACAATTGCATTTTATGAACACAGAGAAACCAGTGCTCGTGAAATGGGTAATGAAATCTCTCGTGCTTTTATAGATCACGGCTCTCGTTATAGAGATGCATTTTACTACGTGCCATAACGGACTGCGGCTACACGCATTGTTTATGGACATGTCTATGGCCTGAATTTGCTTTGCATAAAGGTGATACAGTGAGGCCTTTGATCAGCAATGCTACACATAAGAAAATATATTCACCTTATATACAATTCCGATAGCTGCTATGAATAATGCTGTGATAGCCGATTGGTTAAAGCACGCGTCTTGCGGGCACCAGGTCTTGGGTTCAAACCCCGGCTAGCACCTCTGGATTTTTCGAAATCTATGTGCGAATCATAATTTCTATATGATTATCACTTGCTTACGGCGAAGGAAACCATCGTGAGGAAACCTGCATGTCTTAGAAGATCTAACCAATTTTCGAAAGACATGTGAAATCCGCCAACCCTCACTGGGCCAGCGTGGTGGATTATGGCCTGAATCCCCTCGTTTTGAGGGGAAGCCCACGGGCCTCCACGGGGTTCCACTCCTGGGCACGCCTAGGAGTGGAACGTCAAAAGGGCTAAATTATTATACATATATATTTTTTATAACTACGTAAACGTAAATAATATAGTAGACATTATAAACGTATAAAGGGTGATTCACGTTTGACCGTGGCGGATGGACTCGGTAAGACACTAAGATGATATTTATGAGATAACTTTATAGCTAAATAAGTGATCATGGAACTTAATCTTTATTAGTGACGCAACCTTATTTATTATTAGGAAGAGTAAGTATTTATGTTAATATGATATTCGCCATTAAAGTGTACTACAACTACTCAGTCATGACGTCATATTTCACTAGCATGTCGGTAGCCTTTTTGAAGTCAAGACCAAGCCCATTTTTAATTTAAATTATAATTTAAAACTAGGAACTTATCTTTATTGCCCATATCCAAGGGTCGTATTAATAGTACATTGTTACACAAGGGGTGAATGTAAGTTCGATGGACAAAATAAGTCTTTCACCCGAGGTAAGCACTGTGCTTTTCATTACGAATACAAGAAAAGTAAAAATAAAAACAAGGATTGGCTAAAGAAATAATACAAGGAAGTATGAACAATACTCTACTACTCGAAAAAACAAATGAAGATCGGATTGCCGCCTATTTTGTTTTTTTTTCGTTGGCCGGCCAACTTCATTATTTAGCCATTATTTTTCATAAATATTTTGCCCAAATCTATGTTATTTTAAAGAAATTGTTGGAACTAAATTATAATTAAGTCATATAAAATATATATTCTTTTATTAATACTTGACTTTATCTTATGTCAATTTTACATCGCGCTGTAATTGAGTGACTGTAGAAAAAGTTGGAGCATGGTTCCATAGAAATGTGAAAATGGACCTAGTTTTTTTTAAATTTGACAGTTGTCAGTTGAAAGCGATTCTCTCTAGGGCGGAAAAGTATTACTTTCAACCCGCTCCTCAGGCAACTTCAGACCTACTTTCTGAGTATGAGTAATGAAAATATTTTTTTTCCTATTTAGAACAATATTTAGGGAATTGAACAAATTATTTTATTTTTATGTTCCCTAATAGTGTTACGAGAGAGTGTACCTATAGAATTCTCGCGAATGTCCGCCGCGTAATTTACGCTAGACACATCCCTAGTCCTCATCCGAGATATACTATTGACGTGTCGTAAACATGTCCTCGCAAATTGATAGTGCGCAACCACAGACACAGAAACGCACTAGAACAAGACAACTTTACTCACGGTTATTTCTAGCAAGGTCCCATTAGGCCGATCTGATTGTTCAATATGCATCTACATGTAACTCTATTATAGAGATTTATTTTGTATAACAAAATCGGCAAAGAAATGTTGAACCTGCCTGATGTTAAGCAGTTACCGTAGCCTATACAAGCTTGCAACACCAAAGGCATTACTCGCACGAATTGAAGGGTGGACCAGAGAAACGGAAGGGAGGAACATTGTAGTTCCGGTTCTCCTTCTCATCGTACTTAACACAGAGATCATCGTAAAGTGGCTACTAGTAGCCACTTTACGATGATCTGTGAGAGGGTGGTGTTACCCCGTATATCAGCTGTACTCAGTCATCTATCATCTTGAAATTATAGGATGCATTTTTAGACTCCCTCGTCAAACGTCAAATTATTTATTCGGAGAATATAAGTTATCTGAAGTTTATATAACATATTCCAAGAATAAGCTACATGACACAGAAACATATAAAATTTCGGTGTTTATCGTATAAAGATGTCATGGAGGCTGCCTGAAATTAGTTACATCAGCTTCACCGACGAGGTATTACCTCATAAAATAGCAGAATAACAAACATATAAAGTTGTCTCATTTCCACTAATACATATTCATTTATTTTTACTTACATTCTCTCTTTCAATAAGTGGAACGGAGAATCCTGAATCTTTCATGTGACATGTTTGAACGTCATGTTTTGTTGGATCACGCCAAGCGATCCCGGCCCAATCACGCATCACTTTGTGCGAAGATCTTATTCTGAATGGAAACCCTTTTCGTACTATTTGATACATTTTAGTTTTTTATGGACACAGAATTACAGTTTCTTTCTTAGAACATGTAAAACTATAATAGTAATTTTTCTTACTTAATATATGGGTGAAAATATTATTAATAAAAGTTCGAATTGTGGTCAGATTCATTAGAAACCTGTCATACAATTTACCTTTCATTACAATTCATCTATACAAATAAATAAAATTGGAGTGTCTGTTTGTAATATCAAAATAACACCTTTTCACTAAGTGCATATCAAAATCAAAGTACATACGACACCTATAGCAAAAACGCGATTTAATTTTTTTTTGTCTGTCTGTCTGTCCGTCTGTCTGTCTGTCTGTCTGTCTGTCTGTCTGTCTGTCTGTCTGTCTGTCTGTCTGTCTGTCTGTCTGTCTGTCTGTCTGTCTGTCTGTCTGTCTGTCTGTCTGTCTGTGTGTTTGTTCCGGGTAATCTCCAAACCGGCTGGACCGATTTTGACGGGACTTTCACTGGCAGATAGCTGATGTTAAAAGGAGTACCTTAGGCTACTTTAATTTTAGAAAAACAATTAGGGTTCCGCTTAAAAAAATAAAAACACATGAAATCAAAGAGTATCTCCGAAACGGGTGGACCGATTTTGACGGGACTTTCACTAGTAGATAGCTTATGTTATAAGCAGTAACTTAGTCTACTTTTATTTTAGAAAAACAAAATTTAAAAAATGGGTTCTGTCGCGCGGGCTCAGATCGCGGGAGCGGGCTTTTTTGTTAAGTTTAATTCCACGCGGACAAAGTCGCGGGCTCTGCTAGTTTTGTAATAAACGAATAAAATTCCAGCATCCATTCAACATTCAAACAAACATTCTATTATTGTTTCAATATATTGTATCCCCTCTTCCTTTTCCTTTTCGTAGGGGGATACAACACAATACATCCATGGTATTGTTTTTTTTATTTTTTGGCTATTTTTATTGCCAACTCTGAATATTATTGTATCTGTGGACACACAATAGGTGCACGATTGCATTAGTCCAATGCTGTATGTGCGTAGACGTTATATTCTCTTTGCGTAGACGGACTACGGAAAAACGGATTTCAGCGGCAAAACGCTGAAAAATACGAACTAATCGGTAATGAGGAAATTCGATAAATGAGTGTGTGGTTTGAGCATCAAGCTATAAAGTGCTGAAGAGCTAAAAGTTTTAGGACCAATGGCTTTGTGAATACCATGATTTTAATCTATTTTCAGTTCCTACGATGGATATTATACTGTATTTCAATAGTGACTAGGTACAAAATAGACGTCTATGTCCAGCATGCATATTGAGATAACGTTGGTGCGTTTTCAATAACCTTTAACCTATTTAAACACTCAAGATAAAGTCCTAACTGATATTAATATAGGCATCGATACGTTATTGCAGATGATATTGCAGCTTCAGCAGAAAATAGAGACCAACTACAAAAACTTCTGGAGTCCATGAACAACATTTTTAAAGAATTTAGCTTAAAGATAAACGAGACAAAAACAAAAATTTTTGTAACTTCAAAAAATACACGCTTACATACACCAATTATTCTAAATTCCAATCCAGTTGAGCAAGTAAAAAGTTTTAAATATTTAGGTAGCTCCATAACACATGACGCCAGATGTACAACAGATATAATTACCCGAATAGCAATAGCAAAGGGAGCATTTAACAACAAAAAAACACTTATTCCGCTCAAAAATATCGAAGAAGATCAAGAAGCGTTTTATTAAAACGAACATCTGGAGCATAGCACTTTACGGGTCAGAGACGTGGACAATGACACAAAGAGATAGATAAAGATTATAAGCTTTTGAGATGTGGTGCTGGAGGAGGATGGAAAGAATAAGCTGGACGGAAAAGATAACGAACCAAGAAGTACTAGAGAGAGTAGATGAAAGGAGAAGCCTGTTGACCAGCATTGCAAATAGAAGAGGAAAGATGATCGGGCATTTGATACGACATGACGCTTTTATGAAAACAATCATAGAAGGGAAGATCGAAGGCAAGAGGGGCAGAGGAAGACCTAGGAGAAGCTATTTCGACCAAGTGAAGGAAAAAGTGAATGTCGTGTCGTATCAAATGGTCAAAGAACTGGGAGAAAATCGCAGTAAATGGAAAAAACTCCACCGACAAGAGCATCGCTCTTAAGTTAATGATGATGATCGATACGTTGTTTGCTTGATTTTAAATTATATCATGATATGAATATGATTGCGTTCTTGATTGCGTCATAAGAATATTAGAAATCATAATGACAACACCGAAAAATCTATTATCAATTACCAAAATGTCTAATACATCCTATATAATGTCCTATATTTATCTCCTCAAAATACCTGTTATCAACGAATTTCTCGAGAACCCTCCATTACTATTCGTCCATTATAAAGAGGGTCCCTCACAATGGCCGTCATCTTTTTAAAAATTAATGATCTCCAAGCATTTGACGGCGCATACCACCGACTACGTAGCAATCAATCAGAATATAAAGTATCTTGACGGATATTATTTTCTTTTCAGGAAATACTTCAGGAATGTAATGTATTACCTATTCTTTGTTAGGGTACCACACTAATAGGTGAATTAATGGGAGAATTAGATGAGTCGACTTCGATCGACTGTTTCTATATAGACATCGTTATATCGGTCATCGATCGACCGACGACCGATTGGTGTGTTGAGACCCTTAGCTGAGAGGACGAAAAACCTCTGCTTTATCCTCTATCTTATCCGAATATAGGGTAAATACCAAAAAGGTAAACGATACGTCAAGTCCCATGACAGATCAAAAATGAAAGGATATCGCATTCATCTTCATTGCTTGTTCCATTTCGACCATAATGTCGATTGTAACTTGAATTTATCGGAATGTATAAACACTTCAGCCTCTTTCAAATGATAAATCTGTTCTAGCGAAACCTGATTTCCAAATAACAATAAACATTTTGTTTTAAAACAAGTTATTGCAATAATAAGTTTGATGATAACACAATATTAATAGCGTCTTGCGGGGACAAGATCCGGGTTCAAGCTCCGGCTCGCACCTCTGGGTTTATCGAAACCTATGTGAGAATCATAATTTCAAAATTGGATATCGTTTTGCAAAATGGAATGAACCCACATGCACTGCTGCAGACCAAAACCAACCCTTGTTCAAGTGTTTCTAGGTTGGTTTCAGTTTGCAGAAGTGGGTGTGGTTTGGTTCCATTTTGCGAAACTATGTCCAATTATTATCATTTGCTTACGGTGACGGAAAACATTGTAAAGAAACCTGCATGCCTTAGAAAATCGAACCAATATTCGAAAGACGTGACATCTGCCCTTGGCCATCATGATGGATTATGGCTTGATAATCCCCCACTTATAGAAGGGGATTTTGTTTTTTTTTATAACACAATCAAGTAGAGCATCATTCATTAAACATGGCTTGTTGACACATTCTCATCGAGTTTGGCTTTCATTAAAGTTATCGTTATTATTTTACGAAAACGAATAAGGGCCCGCAGCAATCAAGTAATTTACACAGACACATCTAAAGCTATCTTAATAATGCCTGACGATTTGTACTGCAATCAAGATGGCCCCTTAATTGCCGAGATACTTCTCATTAACCGTAATTGCCTCTACTATTGCCTTTTATAATTACAATCGCAAAATTAAATTCGACACAAGCAATTGACCCGTTCAGGGATAAAAGAAAATTGCTGCTACGCTCTCTATCGTTTTCAATAAGAGTAAAAGGGATGAAGTGATAATTACAGCACTCCCACTTACACGCTCTTTGAACTCGCAGCTTAACAACTACAGTTGAATTGGTATTGATGAAATTTTGGGGAATTGCCATAAAAAAACTTAGTATGTTTTTACACTGTTACAATTTAATAAACTAGAAAGGCCCAGCTTCTAGCCTAAACATACTTACCTAGACTAGCTAGCCTAGTCTGACTAAGTTGTAAAATAACTCTACATTGAGAATTTAAAAACCCCCGATGATACTACTTTTTTAATCAAATTAGCTGATCATTTTGTAACGGCTGAACCGATTTTCATAAAACATAGCTAAGAACACTCTCGATCAAAATAAATTTCTAACAAAAAAAAATACAAAATTAAGATCGGTTCCTCCGCTTGGGTGCTACGATCCCGCAGACAGACGCACAGATACACATGTTAAACTTATAACAACCCTCTTTTTTCGTCGGGGGTTAATAAACAAATTCAGCATAAATATTTAATTGTTTCGCCTTTCTTTCAAACCGTAGACGCATTGTCCCGAGGAAATTATCTTCAGATCGTGTTTAGAATAAAATAGGTGCATGATGATTTTGGACTGGTGTTTATGGTCCTAACGGCTTTATTAAAAGGATAAGTAAACTGCAAGAGATATGGGCGGGTTGTGATCAGCATTCCAATTGATGCTATTGTTGACGCGCGAATTATTTCAAATTGACCCATGTTCCTGTGTCATAAGTCACAGCCAGATTGTCACAGTACGCGTAGATTGTAAAATAATCTAAATATTATGTTATTTCCTTATTCAGTTTTGATCCATGAAGACAAATTCTATAGCAAATTGTTGGCCTCAAGTTATTCAACGCGAGGAAAGAATAGATAAATATAGTTTGCGTAAACCTAACACGAAAAATAATATTTTAATGTGACATTTTTCTTCTTTCTACTTCAGATGCCTCATCTTTTTTTTTTTTTGTCGTTGGAAAACCCTTTATGGGTCCCCTCACGCCTCGGGGGAGACGAGAGGGGTATGTGGGAGTCCCTGCACCTGTAGGGCGCAGTATACCCACTAAAAACCAACGGTGTACCACCCTCCGCCATGCAGAGGGGCGCCCCGGGTCCATGTGAAATGCTCCGAGACGCCCCGGCGGACGGCCCGGCAATGACTTGCCGGGCCACAGGCGCTAAAAGGGGGACGACCTGGTGATTTCGGCGGTGATTTCGGCTAGTGGGGAGGAAGAACCAACCTGGTCAATTTCAATGCTTCCAAGACCCAAGCGTGTCTGTTCTCTGCAAAACGGAGTCCATTCCAACTGACTCCGACTTACCGGAATGTATCTATGCCCGTGAGGGACCATCTTGAGCTGCTGGGTGTTACACTCAGTTCTAAGCTCAATTTCGGTCCCTTTATTGAGTCCAAAGCCAAACTTGCTGCAATGAAGCTAGGCATCCTGAGTAAAGTCAGGCGGTACTTCACACCGGGGCAGCTTCTAAACCTATACCAAGCTCAAGTCCGATCGTGTATGGAGTACTGCAGCCATCTTTGGGATGGTTCAGCTAAGTATCAGCTGAAGGCTCTGGACTCAATAGACAAGCGGGCTAGAAGGCTCATTGGCAGCGAATCCCTAGTGCAGGCTAAGTTGCAGAGCCTGGAACACCGACGCAGGGTTGCCAGCCTATCAGTTTTCTACAGAATACATTTCGGGGAGTGTGCGATGGAATTACACGAGTTAATTCCCCCATCTCCATTCTACCATCGGACGACTAGACGCACGCACACAATGCATCCATACACCGTGGACATTCCTTCAGTTCGTACCAAGCGTTTCGCTTCCACTTTTATTGTGCGAACTGCCAAGGAATGGAACACCTTGCCGGCGTCTTTGTTCCGGGTTGACTATAACCTGGATGTTTTCAAGTCGAGAGTGAACAGGTACCTTCTAGGCAAGTATGCACCACCGTAGACCACATCGTCACTTACCATCAGGTGAGATTGTGGTGAAATACTTGCCTATATCGCAATAAAAAAAAAAGAAAAAGAAGGCGATCGTAGCGCCTCCTTCTCCTCCCTACACGTCTGCGCCGGAGCGGATCTGCCAGGGGGTTTTCCTCCCTGGCCCGCTCCGCGGCCTCCTTCTGCGACATCACGTCCTCGCAGAAAGAGGTCATCGCCTCCCAGGACCCCTCACTGTCGAGCAGATGGCTCATCTACCATTGCAGTATTTAACCTTTTGATTAGACATTAAGGAGATATTATTTAAACACATTACGAACTGTATAATCCAACTATCTTTAGAAGCTACCGGGTCTAACTATAGTTAGGAACAAAGAATTTGTAATAATAATGCCTTATTATTACAAATTCTTTGGTTAGGAACCAACCAGGTGACTAACCAGGCTTTCAATATTTAATACACAGTTTTGTAGCGGTACAAAAAATCATTTTTTTTGCCCAATTTGCAACCTTCTCGCCTTAAGACTTTGAATAAAACGACTAAGACGTCAGTCAGACGGACATGGCAAAACTCTTCATCATCTGCCTTACCTTTTCCCATTATCTGGGGTCGGTGCAGTATATGTATTTTCCTTCCATTCATCGCGTCATACTCACATCCACTCCAACCTCATTCATATAACTCTTGATACAATCCCTCCTTATTTTCTTGGGCCTTTCTCTCGCACTGTATCCATCCACATTCATATTCGTCACTCTTTTAGTCACAAGCTTCTCATCCCTTCTCATCACGTGTCCAAACCATTCTAGCCTCCTAACATGACAAAACTATAACCTAGACATGGCAAAACTATAACCCCTTTATTAATAAACGTGTGGTATAGCGGGTGAATAGTTACACACCGAATTATCTCGTTCTGTCATGAGTAATTTGACACTCGAAAGAAAAAGACAAAGCATTGTTTACCGCTAAACCAACCGCTAAACCGCAGGGAGTAAGAGTTCCTAGTTTGACTACAGAACCCCAAAAATGGCTTCAATATCGGTCAAGCCCTTTAGGAGGAGAAGAATTACGAACACACCCAAATACCTTAAAACATTTTCGATTCGACCGAAATTTATATATTTCAAAGAATATTCAAATAAATGATACCACCGTTTACTTGTATTTGTGCCAGCCGCCTATTCTATGTGAACGAATATCCTTTATTGTAGCAGTATCTTGTTGCTCTAAATAGGCCGCTCTTGGCCGTCGCCAGGCATAAATATGTAGGCACGTGTAGAAATTTCGGTGGCAACTTATTTATAATTAAATTATACAAGTAAATTGGATATTGGATCCGTGTGGTAAATCTTAATTGAAATGTAATCATAAGTACTAGAAGCAACACGGTATTGATTGAGTCGTTCCATTAGATTTGCTTTCCAAATTAATTTTTTGGTACAATAATGTATTACTTGATCGTCATACTCGTAATATGTTCTAGTGAGTTATTTCTTTTTTTCATAATTTTATTTAAACATGTGACTAAGTAAATCTTTTTATGTAAAAATCCGGTGTGCGTGTGCGGTGGCTTGACCGCTTTTGGTTTTTTTTTAGTGTACTTGTGCGGTCGCCTGGATAGTTCTAACTTTTGTTGGATCCGGTACCTAGGTGGCGCTGTTGTCGAAATACAGAAAATAAGGTGTACGCTAGCAAAACTGCGGGCAATAGCTAATAAATTATAGAAAAAAAGTGTTCCCATTCTCCTTTCATCTTAAAAGTACAATCTGTACAAGTATAAGTTCAATAACGAAAATTCGTACGAATCAAATCAAAACGACGATGTCGCTTGACACGTAATGTGTGAACATATTAATATTCAATTTAAAGCAGTATTGCAGCACTCTTTGGTCCTATTGAAACGCTACAATTTAAATGCAAAGGAATTCAACAATCTTCGTCTTTTCGCCAACGATTTTCTTGAACAAAATAAACCAGATCACGCTTCTGAACTGTGACCTCATTGCTAACTTCTCGGAGTGAAACAATGCAAGTGTTTAATGCCTCAATGACATTGCATTTTCCTCAACACAGACCCGGGTGAATAATGTCAAGCCATGACTCAGGCGCCCCCATCTAAATTGTTCCCGTACCAACCAAGGTTTAGATTGTATTTTCTCCTATAAAAGTTACTCAAAGTTGTGAGAATAGGTGAGGATAGCGTTCTATGTTAAGTAAATTGTGAAATTATGTGGACCATTGACGTGAAAGACATCTAGGTCTTGCCACAGAAAATGTTACGCAATACAAAAGCAATATTTTTTGTAGTCTTAGTCGAACTTGGCAACCACAAACATAATACATTTATTGTTTGGCGCATAGAGATAACAAGACTTGGCCTATTTTTACAACTATTTAAATTCAAAGATTATACATTGGTTACGCCTTTTAGATATTCCTCATTACTTATACTAACTTTACACATACATATGAAAATATAAAAAAACTTGGTTTGAATCGATCCAAATTAATACAGAAATATATTTTGTATCATCTTGCGATAGGCAGTCAAAGACCATATTAAGGCGGTACTCTCCGGCCGTTAGTAGTACCTTTTCTGAAAAAAAAATAGAAGTTACGTCATCAATCATTAACAAAATTCCTAATAAGTATATTTAAATTCTAGCTCTATTAAGTGTCGCGAGATGCGACGACTGTAATATACAATGCCCGATGGGAAATGGCACCATGGAATGCGGATACGACGCCAAAGAGAAGACGTACAAGATTTTTCCGAGTAAATGTGCTATGGCCGCGTACACCGCTTGCCATAAAGTTGGTAAGTAGATTCTGATACGATACAATCGTAAAATGAAGCCAAGGCAATAAGAGTTCTCGGGTTCGATGACCACCGTTTGTTATGTTAATAATGGGTGTTCGTTCTTAGTAAAAGCGATATTAACACAGACTCAATACAAGGTATGAATGATCCTTTGTTTAAAGTTTATAAATATACTAGCTGAGCCCGCGACTTCGGCCGCGTGGAATTTAACTTAACAAAAAAGCCCGCTTCCGCGTTCTGAGCCCGCGCGACATGACCCATTTTTTTTAATTTTGTTTTCTAAAATAAAACTAGCCTAAGTTACTCCTTAAAACATCAGCTATCTGCCAGTGAAAGTCACGTCAAAATCGGTCCAGCCGTTTCGGAGATTACCCGGAACAAACACACAGACAGACAGACAATTTTTTTTTAAATCGCGTTTTTGTTATAAGTGTCGTATGTACCTATTTTCATATGCATTTAGTGTGTTATTTTGGTGTTATTTTGATTTTACAAACAGACACTCCAATTTTATTTATTTGTAAGTATAGAATATAGAATGTAAAGATTTGTTTGTATAACAAAGTCGGCAAACAAGCTTACGACCAGCCCGAAGTTAAGCAGTTACCGTAGCCTATAGATGCTAGCAGTACCAAAGGTTGTTCTCACACGTTGCCTACCTGAAGGGAAGTGGGACAGGGGGTTTGTGTTCCCGGCTCTCTCACTTATCACTTACTAGTTTATGCCCGCGACTTCGTCCGCGTAGTATTTAACTTAACAATAAATTCGGGATTATCGGGATAAAAATTATCCTATGTGTTAATCCCGGTTATAAACTATCTGTGTACCAAATTTCATCCAAATCCGTTGAGTAGTTTTTGCCTGAAAGAGTAACAAACATCCACACTCACAAACTTTCGCATTTATAATATTAGTAGGACGTACGCAACGCAGCTGTAATAGCTATTTTAAACCTATTTTCAGTGAGAGGGTGGTACTACTACCCGGTCGAGCCAGCCCTTATATGTGCTGTAGACAAGAGAGAGCGGTCTTGAGTACGCTTTTGACATGCCATTCTGTACTAGTATGACATAAGAATGACATTTCCAAGACCGCTCTCAAAATTGGGATCAATTTATCAATACGGCCATATAGTAATATAACAGTGATAGCCAAGCAGTGATAGCCGATTGGTTAAGCACGCGTCTTGCGGGCTACCAGGTCTCGGGTTCAAACCCCGGCTCGAACTTCTGGATTTTTCGAAATCTATGTGCGAATCATAATTTCTATATGATAATCACTTGCTTACGGTGAAGGAAAACATCGTGATGAAACCTGCATGTCTTAGAAGATTTAACAAATTTTCGAAAGATATGTGAAATCCGCCAACCCGCACTGGGCCAGCGTGGTGGATTATGGCCTGAATCCCCCTCGTGTTGAGGGGAGGCCCGTGCCCAGGAGTGGGACGTCAAAAGGGCTAAAATTATTTAATAGTAATATAAGTAATAGAGTAGTTCGATAACGGATTAATCAATCATATAAGAGCTAGATTGTTTTAAAAACGTTTGTAGCAAAAAATAATAATACAATTGCTCATTCATACTATGAAAAATTCATACGAGCTAGTCTACGTCAGCCGCAAAGGTACAGAGTAATGTATTCTTCAATGTGTTGACACATTTCGAGAATCCATTCGCCAACGTCCATACCACGTTGAATACACCGGTTCTCGTCCGATCACCGAAGTTAAGCAACGTCGGGCGCGGTCAGTACTTAGATGGGTGACCGCTTGGGAACACCGCGTGATGTTGGCTTTTTGCGCCATTTAAAAGTAGTTTTTTTTTAATTGAAAATACTAAAATTGTTTACTTATTATATGTATATAGTATTTAACATAATTATTATTATTTTTTTCGTCTACAAAGAGGGTATCGAAAGGCCATGCATTAACAATGATAGGGGAGAAAGGGTCACATACGTACTTACCCTTTTTGTAACTTAATATTTTACAAATGACATATACTGACCCTAATGGATCCTTTGTTGTCATACTGAAATCATGTCAAAACAAAGATAGGTACCAAATACCTTTTAGCAATTTTTCGCTTCGACCTATACCTATGTCTTGAACATTAACGAAGAAAACGCAAAAAGTAGCTGTTATACCTGTGTTTAGTACGACGAGTAAGATAACCCGGAAACACAACCAAATGATTTTCCTTCAAAATATTTTTATGCATAAAAAATACGTCGAATTATATATATTATATCTATACAAATAAATAAAATTGCAGTGTCTGTTTGTAATATCAAAATAACACCTTTTCACTAAATGCATATGAAAGTACATACGACACCTATAGCAAAAACGCGATTTAAAACATTTTTGTCTGTCTGTGTGTTTGTTCCGGGTAATCTCCGAAACGGCTGGACTGATTTTGACGGGACCTTCACTGGTAGATAGCTGATGTTATAAGCAGTAACTTAGGCTACTTTTATTTTAGAGAAAACAAAATTTAAAAAATGGGTCCTGCCGCGGGCACAGAACGCGGGAGCGGGCGTTTTTGTTAAGTTAAATTCCACGCGGACGTAGTCGCGGGCTCAGCAAATTTTAAATAAATATCGCCAGAAGAACACACTAATTGTATGGTTCCAAACTAACAAACGCTTGTAGTATGGGTACCGTACAATGAACTGCGGGCGATCCCAGTGACACTCAGACCAGGGCAAATTACGAAAAGGCCATTTCCGAAATTTACCCCGGCGGAAATCGAACCCACAACCACCTGGTGCAGTGCGCTTAGCGGCCTACGCTCGAACCACTGCGCCAAGCGGTCGTCTAGCGGTTATCTACGTACTATGCGATTCAAATAAGAATAGGATCGACTTTGCGCCATATTGTGACGTCATAGCTGTCAAATCTACCCAGTTAGGTAGGGTGAGCAATGCTAAAAAAAATTAAATAAAATGTATTTGCAAAGGTTGAGTAAAAAACTCTCTCACTGCTGCTTTCCGGTATAAAATAAAATATGAATTATTATAGGTTTTTTACATTTATTACGCCAACTGTTATTTAAAATAAAAAAGGGGCATTCTGTTACCTGTATTTATATTAAAACTAAAATTATCATCGTCTGCGAATGGTTTTAGAAAACGAAGTATGACTTTATATAATTAAATATACTCAGACAATTTACTACTAATTTAACCTTTTTATTTTAATTTGATGTAAGACTAATATTGATATGCAAATATATTTTTTGCAAACCCTACTTTTCAAGTGACATTTGACAGATAGAGGTTATTGACATTCCTATTCTTATTTGGATCGCATTGTACCTATAGTTAAGACTGTCCTACTTAAGTATCATGACGGTTTGCAACCCCAGAGGGGCTGCTCCAGTTTCAGAACGACAATCTCAAGTTGTAAACTGGGCCTTGACATGCATAAGATGCATTATTACGAATCTTGTCTTACTCTACCTTGTTTGATTCTACACAAATGCAGTGATAGTTCAGTGGTCTAAAGCACGCTTGGAACTAGTGGTGTTGGTTCTAACCACGGTTTGTACCTCCAGAATCAAGTTCATTGCTTGCTGATCGGTTATAGAAAACATTTTGAGGAAACATACACATCTTTTGTGTGAAGTTCGCACTGAACCATCATGGTTAACTATGGCCCCAATCCATTTCGCATTGAGGAGGAATAAGCCCGTTCAATAGACCCCCCCCCCCCATTACATTCGGACCTTATTCTTCACAGTTTTCGTCGAAACGCCCTTGAGCTTCTGCATCAAGTACGAAACTTCGAAATCACGAAGAATGTACGGCGAATCCTGTCCGGTGTTCTGTCCGAACCACTACCGGCCTGTGTGCGGGGCGTCCAAGCTCAGAGACTATGTGTACAGAACCTTCAATAACGGATGCTATTTAGACATGCTCAATTGCAGAGGAGACGAGGATTTTTCAGGTAAAATATACCAGGGCCTTGCCGCGTTAGCTACTGAAAACGCAATAGAAAAGCTTTTAAACGCTCGCGTTTTACTAGCTAATTCGCGTTTGAACGCTCGCGTTTGATAGCTAATTCGCGTTTGAACGCTCGCGTTTGATAGCTAATTCGTGTTTGAACGCTCGCGTTTGATAGCTAATTCGCGTTTGAACGCTCACGTTTGATAGCTAATTCGTGTTTGAACGCTCGCGTTTGATAGCTAATTCGCGTTTGAACGCTCGCGTTTGATAGCTAATTCGCGTTTGAACGCTCGCGTTTGATAGCTAATTCGTGTTTGAACGCTCGCGTTTGATAGCTAATTCGTATTTGAACGCTCGCGTTTGATAGCTAATTCGCGTTTAAACGCTCGCGTTTGAAAGTTATTTCGCAATTCAACGCTCGCGCTTGTAAGCAAATTAGCATTCAAACGCTCGAACGTGAGCGTCTGCTTTTCTATTGCGTTTTAAGTAGTTAACGTGGTAAGGGCCTAGATAATATTAGATTGATTGAGGCATTACTTTGCGAAAATCTATTGTGAAATTATCTGGGAGTAGGACCCACCACTCATTTGTTAACCACCAAAATTGTAAACCAAATAAGTTGGTCTATAAATAGCTGAGTCCGTCTGCCATGAGTGTCATACCGGATAATATTTCAAAACATCGAACACATCTTCCGAAACAGTTGCTGTATTGCGAAATAGACCTAAATAAACTTCGAATTGAGAGTGAGGGTACACTCACTCTCAATTCGAAGTTTATTTGTAGAAGTAATGGCAATAGGTTCGCCGCCTATAACACAAGGACCAAATTACCATAACCCCTTTGGGGACTATAGACATGACGGTGTACTTACACAGGGTGTTTCCAAAGTCCGATATAATCACTAACGTATACTTAGTTCATTACGTAGATGCAAAGAATTTGTAATTTATTGCAAACTAGCTGTGCTACCCGACTTCGTCCGCGTAGTGTTTAACGTAACAAAAATTCGGGATTATCGGGATAAAAAGTATCCTATATGTTAGTCCCGGTTATAAACTATCTGTGTTCCAAATTTCATTCAAACCCGTTCAGTAGTTTTTGCGTGAAGGAGTAACAAACATACATACATACATACATACATACATCCACACTCACAAACTTTCACATTTACAATATTAGTAGGATTCTTTGTGTAGATGCCTAGTCGTAACAATAATATTATTTTCTGGGTAAAAAGCGTTTCAATATTTGGTCACAACTTTAGTGATAACGGCTTAAAACACATCCAATGGCCTAGACAACAGTGTAAACTGCAGTAAGGGCGGTATTAATAAATCAAAAGTCTGTAAACGATCTTGAGTAGTAAGTACGCTTGTGCTGGGATGACATTTTCAAGATCGCTCTCAGACTTGAGATTTATTTATTAACTAGCTGTGCCCCCCGACTTCTTCCGCGTAGTATTTAACGTAATAAAAATTTCGGGATTATCGGGATAAAAAGTATCCTATATGTTAATCCCGGTTATAAACTATCTGTGTTCCAAATTTGATCCAAATCCGTTCAGTAGTTTTTGCGTGAAGGAGTAACAAACATACATATATATGTCGCAGACCGCTGTCCTGCAGGGCTCGGTAGGCACGCGTTTTCATCGGTTTCCGACATAATGGGTAGTCTCAATTAAAATAACACTTTTAACGCAACTCAAACTTTATCATTTTAAGGTACATCAATTTAAATCAATTCGAAGCAGTCGAACAGACACGTCCGCTCGGCGCGAGCTCTCAACTTAGATTGCCCGCCCGTTCCAACGGCCGCATCCAAAGATGGCGCATTGTGACGTCATCCTTGCGTTCGACAGCTGTCAGGCGGTGTTGCCATCGTCAGATCGTAGGTTCTCCGACACGGCCATCTCTGATGTTTCACACGTCCTCGTGTGCAGCATCTGCAAAGGTCGCACATCGACCCACTACTCCGTTCGGCTATTCTGACCTCACATCTGAGCAAATCAATGACTCGACACTTTCTCACTCTCTTACAAACCAAACAATTCATCATCATCCCGTTAGCTGTAACAAACAATATTAGCGGCGCCGCTACGACGGCTCATCTTGCTTTCGCTACAACGAGAGCAAGGGTACTCATGAAAGCATATCGTCGCACCAACGACTCATCTTATTTACGCCCCAACGCAAATAAGGGTAACCATGTTTGCACATGCCGCCGCTCCTACGGCTCATATCAACCACACGGAGATTGAAACAAGAGATTTCTGATGCACGCTACAACGCACA
Source organism: Notodonta ziczac (assembly GCA_918843915.1). Lineage (NCBI taxonomy): Eukaryota > Metazoa > Arthropoda > Insecta > Lepidoptera > Notodontidae > Notodonta > Notodonta ziczac. Next base: position 3,589,327 of record OU974053.1, read on the forward strand.
CACACATCACACCGTGCCCAAGCGCCACCACGCTCATACGCGCCACAACGCTCATATGCGCCACAACGCTCATATGCGCCACAACGCTCATACGCGCTACAACGCTTATACGCGCCACCACGCTCATACGCGCCACCACGCTCATACGCGCCACAACGCCCACACTGCGCCACAACGCTCATATGCGCAACAACGCTCACATTGCGCCACAACGCTCACATTACGCCACAACGCCCACACGCGCCGCAACGCCCATACGCGCCGCAACGCTTCCACCAGACATCATCAGCATTGCCATCGTCAGATTCCAGATCCAGCTCGACATCCAACGAAACTTCGTGATTCGGAATCCCTCCCATTCCATCACGCGGGCACCTGTATGTCCTCTCAGAATTCAAAGCTCTCAGGCAATACCGATCACTATCCAGAACCTCTACAATCTCGAACGGACCCCTGAACCCCGGATCGAGCCTCGATCGGTTCCTCTCCTCGTTTTCTATGAGAACACAATCGCCCACAATGAGTCGTGATAATTTGAATCAAATCGCCTCCCGTCTCAGGCCGCACCCGCTTTGACACTATAGACCGTGCCAAACAAAACTTCAAGCCTCAGACAATTCACGGTCACTACAGACTTCGACGTCTGCACCGTCCTACAAACCGACACCACTCTTATGCCTGTGAGAGTCACCATGCTATTCGATCGCCTTTCTCAGCAATCCTGCCATGCAGGCGGTTTTACAAACGCACCCTGCCATGTACCGGCGAAAGTACCCCGCAAGTCCCAGCAGCTGACGAACATCCCCCGCACTGGCGAGTCCGGGGACTCAACCAGAGCATTCACCTCCCCGAGCTCGGCGATACCTGACCACATCCATCAGTCGCACCAAATACCTTGTTTACAAAAGATAAAATTCCATCGGTGCTGTTATCGCTACTCAGGGTGACAGAAAGCGAGGCGGAAAAGTAGACTCCGACTTGGGTTTCTTAGGACATTCCTATTTCTTAGACCAAACTTGCCGCATAGCACTTAATCCTACGGTCGTTGGACTTAGGTGCTACTCATATCAAACCGCAGATAGAACGAATCGCTTCTACGATGTATTCTGCGCCCGTCGACGGCAAGGACGTTGATAGCGCTTCGCTGACCTCCCTCTTCAATGTTGGTCCCAGCGGCGCGTTTTGTGTTGGCAGCACGTGATCTGGCCGGGTCGCCGTGGAGACCAGTGACGCACAAAGCGCCTGCGGTGTGTTTCGCACTGGAATAACAGGTTGTGCCGACCGCGTCGGTCATGGCGACCGCTCGCGTCAGCGCAGTTAGCGAACATGCCTGGCGCCGACTTGGCAATACCAGCGGAGGTAACCGCGGTGTTTCTCGTCAAAAGCATTGCCGTGGGCCTGACGAGGGCCACGCTTTAGCGATGATGATTTCGAGGTGTACCAGCCGTACTAGCAACCTGGTAAAAGTAGTCGCAGATTGCTCCTCTAACGCTGAAAGTCCAACCAAGATCGCCTCCATTGAGCTTCACAACGTATCTGGAGAAAGATCTTGTTGTCTATGAGCCCGCTGATCTTGGCTACCGTAGCGGTTGCGACGGCCTGTCCGGTCCGAAACTCTTCTAATCAAGTCACACACAACACAATCACATAGCAGACAACAGTTGGTATTGTCCACCCTCATATCGGAATAAAAATATCACGCGCACCAATAAAAATATCACGCGCACCTGCATTTACTCTTACACGCACTGTAACACGTACCACGTGTAATTTCTCTTTATAGAATCCGTAGCACCAGATAAACATGGTTCGACTCACCAGATTTTGCTTCACGCATACTTGTGACAGTCATTGCCCTCCAGATTCGCCATGTGTCGCTGACGACCACACCGTCGATCCCGAATCGCGCGACGCTCGCTCGTAGCGTATGAAGTGACATAGCTCGCATGCCGCCGCACACGCGCAACTCCAACGCCCGGCGTCTGCCACGGCACCATATACTGCGCAGCAGCTTGCGTAGTTTTATCATAACTGCCGCTGCCGACTGAGAACACTTTATAACGAAGAACATTAAACTGGTGTAGGGTACGTCGTTGTTGATTAGCTAGGTAATCTTGTCGGGCTTGGTTACTTCGAAGACGTTCACGAGTCAATTGCTACATCGGTACTGTGACAATCACGTCGATTTCGGACACGTAAGCCATCTCGCTAAGTACGACGTCTATCGTTCGGATTGCGATCCGATCTGTCGTCACTGTAGTCGCGAGACGTTCGAGAAGTATGTTGAAGTTATTTACGCGAATTACTCCTAAAAAGATACCTCCATGGACTAGGCGTCCTTATAAGTTTCATTATCACAGTTTCAATCAACAATTTAACACACACTAAATAACAACAATGAAGTAAGCAGCAATCGTAAGCAAAACAACATTCAAATTCGAATGTTAACGGTCTACTTGTTGATAACAAATTTACAGACTTAGCTCAATTTTTACGATACTGTGGGTATACGTTACTGTGGGCTTTTGAATCCTTTATCCCATCTTCTGATGTCACAGACAGCTGTCCTGCAGGGCTCGGTAGGCACGCGTTTTCATCGGTTTCCGACATAATGGGTAGTCTCAATTAAAATAACACTTTTAACGCAACTCAAACTTTATCATTTTAAAGTACATCAATTTAAATCAATTCGAAGCAGTCGAACAGACACGTCCGCTCGGCGCGAGCTCTCAACTTAGATTGCCCGCCCGTTCCAACGGCCGCATCCAAAGATGGCGCATTGTGACGTCATCCTTGCGTTCGACAGCTGTCAGGCGGTGTTGCCATCGTCAGATCGTAGGTTCTCCGACATATACATACATCCACACTCACTCACAACTTTCACATTTATAATATTAGTAGGATACGGGCTAAAGTGTAGTAGCCACTCATATTCAAGAAGCAATGTAAACAAATACATAGTAGGTATATGAGATATTTCCAGTTAATATCACCAGGCTGACACACGAACTGTATAGTCCCAAACTAAGCAACGCTTGTACTACGTGTATCGTATCGTACAATGGACTGGGGGCGCTCCCAGTGACACCCAGACCAGAGCAAATAACGAAAAGGCCATTTCCGAAAATTTGCCGACGGGAATCGAACTCGCAACCACCATGTGCAATAATCCGAGCGGCCAATGCTCGGACCACTGCGCCAAGCGATCGTCAATTTGACTTTTGAAACAAACACTCTTTGCAAAATACCGATAAAGGATATCGCGCGCAACTGCGAGCAAAAGCGCCCCTATCTCCACCCCCGAGCACTCACACTCACGACAGTTTCTCCAAGTCTCGCAAATGCATCTTTCGTGTCACGGATGTGCAGATAAGCTTGTTGGAGTTTGTTCGCGAAACGGTGATATCTTCTTTTCGCCGAGCAGAATCGGGGATTGTAACAGGGAAGCGAAGCAATATTTTTTTTGGCGGAGCCGCTATTTTGAATCCAAAGAGGAGCGAAGGATTCTGGAGTATTGTAAAGTGGAATTCTGAGCGCGGAGAGGGATTCAAAGTACGCCGCCTGAGGCAAACGATAATTTTGCGGTCGAGTGATACACTCTACATTACATCCCACTTTGTCAGCGTAGACTTAAGTAAAGTATTATATATGTTAATCCAGGTTATAAACTATCTGTGTTCAAAATTTCATCCAAATCCGTTCAGTAGTTTTTGCGTGAAAGAGTAACAAACATACATCCATACTCACAAACTTTCGCATCCTACTAATATTATAAATCCGAAAGTTTGTGAGTGTGCATGTATGTTTGTTACTCTTTTACGCAAAAACTACTGAACGGATTTGGATGAAATTTGGAACACAGATAGTTTATAACCGGGATTAACACATAGGATACTTTTTATCCCGATAATCTCGATTATTTTGTTAAATTAAATACTACGCGGACGAAGTCAGTGGGCACAGCTAGTTTATAATAATAATAATAATATTCATTTATTTCAGGAATGTTCCCATAGTTACAATAAGTATATAAAAATAAAATATTATAAAATTAAATAAAAACATAAGAAAAACCCACAATAGTAGGCGCGTCTCAAAAAAAAAAAAAGTTTATAATATTAGTAGGATAACATAGTTCAAGCGTCGTTCATTTGTTTTCAAATTTTTTAGTCGGTTACCGCTGTCCCGTCTTACCGGACAGTTTGTATATTCATACAATACGTTTGCGGTCGATTATTTCAGTCACGTTCGGAATATTAACCACATTTTCACGGTGATTGAGCCCGGTTGTACCATGTAATTCTAGGTTACCTCAAAAGGCAACACACTGGAGCTATTATATTTGTAATAATATCTACTGCCCTTTGTAATAATTCAGTTCATAAACGGGCGATAAAAAAAGAAGTATAACATCATGTAAAAAGACAACCTCGCTGAGTTTCTTGCCGGATCTTCTCAGTCGAGGTCGCATTCCGATGCGGTTGTAGATATAGCTAAAAAAAATATGTCAAATTGTCAACTTGTAAATGCACCCGTTGGCCTAAACGTAAAATAAAATAAACGATATGACACATGATGGGCTGGCTCGACTGGCCTTGTGCCACTTGCCACGCTCTCACAGAAGATCGGCTTAAAGTAGCTATCATAGCTGTGTTTCGTACGATGTGGGTACGAAAGCCCAATAACCCCGAAGAAGAAAAAGTCAATTAAAAAGCGAAATATTTTCAGAACCACATAAGTACGAATAGGGATTTTTGTAATACACTCATTCGAAACTTGGTTCTTTATTCTTGACTATATTCTCTATTTATATTAAGACTACCTGTGCCCCCCGACTTCGTCCGCGTAGTATTTAACGTAATAAACATTTCGGGATTATCGGGATAAAAGGTATCCTATATGTTAATCCCGGTTATAAACTATCTGTGTTCCAAATTTGATCCAAATCCGTTCAGTAGTTTTTGCGTGAAGGAGTAACAAACATACATCCACACTCACAAACATTCATAACTAGCTGTGCCCACGGACTACGTCCGCGTAGTATTTAACGTGACAAAAATTGCGGGATTATCGGGATACAAAGTATCTTATATGTTAATCTCGGTTATAAACTACCTGTGTTCCAAATTTCATCCAAATCCGTTCAGTAGTTTTTGCGTGAAGGAGTAACAAACATACATACATCCACACTTACAAACTTTCACATTTATAATATTAGTAGGATCTGACGACCGCGTGGCGCAGCGGTTCGAGCGTAGGCCGCTCGGCTCACTGCACATGGTGGTTGCGGGTTCGACTCCCGCTGGGGTAAATTTCGAAAATGGTATTTTCGTAATCTGTCCTGGTCTGGGTGTCACTGGGATCGCCTCCAGTCCATTGTATAGTACCCATAGTACAAGCGTTTCTTAGTTTGGGCCATACTTAGTTGGTGTGTCAGTCTGGCGATATTTATTACTAGCTGTGCCCACGGACTTCGTCCGCGTAGTATTTAACGTAACAAAAATTTCAGGATTATCGGGATAAAAAGTATCCTATATGGTAATCCCGGTTATAAACTATATGTGTTCCAAATTTCATTAAAATCCGTTCAGTAGTTTTTGCGTGAAGGAGTAACAAACATACATACATACATCCACACTCACAAACTTTCACATTTATAATATTAGTAGGATTTATGAATTTATATAATGTGGATGAAATTGTTTCAGGGTATGTGGAGGTACCGCTGAACTTCTGCCAGAATCATCTCATGAAAAACATTTTCAGGGGACAAGTCGTTGTTTCCAATTTTCATGATTATAGGGATTACCATTAAATATAATATTTTAAAAGCGTTATTTTCATTTCAAGATGGTTGTTATCACAGATATAGATTTACATAGATAACGCAAATGCATGTACTTCGCGTGTACGAAACTCCGACCAAGCGTCAAGGTTGGTCGTCGCTACCTTACAGTCCGCGCGACTACACATATAAAAAATATGATTATGAGCGAGATAATCACTCGAGAGTATCGTAGCGGGCGGAGGGGCATCGGCGGCATCGGTGCCTTTGAATCGGTTTGGATTTCTCGTCACTAATGACGTCACAGTAGGCGTTATCTATGTAAATCTATATCTGTGGTTGTTATGATACATTATTTTTATGATCATATGCGTAGACGTTTCTTATAATTAGGTAGGTCTTATAATCCTCAAATCTGAGAATAACTTCAAAGAACAAAGGCTTAGATTTATTTATCAACTTCTGACATTTTATGAACCCGTCCATGTTCATGACATCGTAATTGCTTCCAACCAATTAACAAACTTAATGTAATAATTAATTATAAGTGATTTTAATTTGCAATGTAGTTATAATTACATTTAAAATTATTTTAATGATTATAGTTTATTAATTCATTAAATCTCGTCACTTTTAATTAGTTTTTCGCTATAATAATTAAGAATTTTTTTTTTTTAGATAATTTAACTTTTCTGTACAATTGTAACCTAATCTTTGCCATTAATGTATTACTACTATCTCGATATTTATTTAGGTAGTCCTCTGTACCTCAATTGAACCTCATTGTGTCTCAAACCCTTAAGGGTCATGACCCCAATCACACGATCACGAAGGAAGAAGTGGCCAATAACTTTTTTTTTTAACGTGACGTTATTTCGTATTTACGTTAATACCTACGATATACGTTACGACCCTGCCTGGCGCATCGTGGAGACAATTTCACGGCGATCGCTCCGATCCTATTCGACAATCCCACAATGATTTATTTATGAAACATAAATCTGGTGGGGCTCAGCACGCAGCCTTGCGGGCGACCGAGCATTGAATTAGTGACATCTCTATTTTGGAAATAAATTGACTTGTTTGAACAGGGATAATGGATGGTCGGAGACATTATCGAGAGGCGACCGCTAAATTATATTTGTGATTTATTATATTTCTAAAGAACTTATTATATAATTTTAGTCCTCATTAATTTATTGTGTTGACTGACTAATTTGTTTTGTGGTAAGCATTTACAAAATCAGTGCAAAATTTATGATTTATTGTACTTCCAAAGTATTATTAAATTTTAGTCCTCATTTATTATTTTGTTGACAGGCAAATTATTTTGTGCACTGACAAAATCTTTTGTACTAGTATTTCGTAACAATTCTATATTTATTTATCGCAATAGCTAGTGTCGTCCCTATTTAAGTGTAACCTTTACCTACCCTTGTGGGGAATACAAACATCGCGCCTTTTACATACTTTAACATTCACGATTCAAGTAGCTCTACCACGTGTGTTACGCACGCTTTGCGCTCTCATGTCGCTAGCTTCTACGTAAGACTTTTGCATTGTAAATTTAACTACACCGAGGGACCAATATTTGCCACAAAATTACTACACAGACGATAGCGACTAGCGATTCCGACTAGCCAACGCTCATGGTAGCTACAGTCAAGTCTCCTCTGAGAACAAGAAAGATTTAATACACCAGTCCAGCCTCCATACTCCCCGCGTGACCATGTTGATAATTTATTATATCATAGAGCGGGGCAATAAAATCCTTTTAGTACGTGACAATTAAAATAGATCACAAAGCCTGGACACGTTCCAAGCTGGGAAGCAATATCTTTTGTTTGTCGGCGTCGCACGAAAACAAGAAGGAAATAATATACTGTGGTTAGATATTTGTTTTAACTTGTACGTTCCACCCGACTCTGGAAGCTAAGCATAGCTTCAAGAAACTTTGTGTCTGTCCCACAGACTTAGCTCTCATATAAAGAGTTATCAAACTTAAACTGACATTAGAAAGCACTTGTATAAAGGAATACCGCAAAAAGTTTATATATTTTTTTTAAAGATTACGAGCAGCATATTTTTATCACATTACTAGTATTTCCGTTAGCTCCTCCACCTAAGCAAATTGCTTGTGTTAGGAGTGGGGTCACGTCAATAGCTTAGTGGCCAGGATGGGGATCGAACCCGGAATCTCTCAGCCATGAGGGCGGTCCCTCTAACCACAAGGCTATTGGCGCCTTCAATATGACTAAAGACTAGTGATGTAACGAATGTTGGATTTTTGACATTCGCGAATGCGAATGCGAATATTTGGCTTCAACATTCGCGAATGTGAATGCGAATGCGAATGTTGACTTTCAAATAAGAAACCCTAAATTGAAAATAAAAAAAACCCGATGTGACGACTTTTTAAATTACAAAAGAGCTGATAATTTTCAAACGGTTGAATCGATATTCGTGAAACATAGCTAAGAACACTCTCGATCAGAATACCCTTCTAAAAAAGAAACTAAATTAAAATCGGACCATCTGTATGGACGCTATGATGCTACAGACAGACACACAAATACACATATTAAACTTATAACACCCCTCTTTCTAGGGGGTTAATAAAGAGCGCGCAAAATGTTAGACTGGTTTGGCATTTCGTGTCGGCCGAACATAGCCGAACCCATACAGGTTGAAAGAACGAAGTTCGACTGAGAACGACTGTCACATAAATTTAAGTCGAAGAGATTTGTTTTATAATGGTCCCTCATAGGGACTTTGAAAGTCTAAAATCTAATAATGATTTGTTTTGATTTGAGGGTAGTTTAGTATTATTGCTTTAATCAAAAATATTTGATATTCAAATTTTATTGTGTTAATATTTTAATTAGACTAACAAGAGCAATAGAGGAATATCCTATTTATAATTTAGTTGCCTACCTCAAGACAGTTATTTTTTTTTATTCAAATATAAGTAAATAAGTGCATTATGTGCAAGTGAGACAAGTTACGATCGAGGCTGGTTTGCAGCCCGAGACTAACGCGAGGGCCGTGATGGAGCCAAGGTGTGTAATTAACAATGCTCACGCGTTTTATACGACATATTACAACTTACTTGCGAGTAAAAAATAATTAGAATATTGCTACGAGGGATGCCTTTTAAGTTTTGTCGTTTGAAGAAAAAAACACAACTAGAACCTTATAGTACTTTTTATTGTTTTTCAAAGTGTTCACCACGTAGCTTAATACACTTTTCCATTCGCTCAAACCAGTTATTATAACATTTATTCCACTCTAAAGTGGGGGTGTTCAAAATGGCTGACTTGAAAGCGTCGACTGCTTCTTCACTGGACTGGAACCTTTGACCACGAAGACTTTTCTTAATTTTAGGAAATGTAAAAAAATCGTTAGGGCTTAGGTCAGGACTGTATGGAGGATGGTCAAGAATTTCTACTTTTTCCTGCTTCAAATACTCAATCGTTTGACGAGCGCTGTGTGAACTTGCATTGTCGTGGTGCAGGATGATGCGTCGCTTTGAGTTAGATTTTCGAAGTTCGGCGATGACTTGTGGTAAACAAACTGTGGTATACCACTCTGCGTTAACCGTTCTACGATCATCAAGTGCAATAGTCGCAACATGGCCGGTTTTTCTAACGAACGTGGCCACCATCTTCTTTGAAGTGCTTCGAGAACGAACAACTTTAGTCGGCTTTGGCTCGTCTTGAAAGACCCAGATTGTAGATTGTTGTTGGGAATCAGGATCGTAGGCATAGATCCACGATTCGTCACCACTGATGATGTCGTAGACGTGATTTGACTCTCCTCGGTTGAACCTTTGCAGAGTTTTCTTACACCATCTGACGCGGGCCGCCTTGTGATCGTCGGAAAGCAGATGCGGTATCCAACGGCAAACTAGCTTTCTTACACCAAGCGCTTCATGCAAGATCTTCTGAATGGTTGTCCCTGAGATGCCTAATAGAGCCTCTATCTCTCGATACGTCACATGACGATCTTCGAGAATTAGTTGTCTCACTCCAATGATGTTATCTTCAGTGAATGCAGATTTTGGGCGACCTTCGCGAGATTTGTCACTAACACTAGTATGTCCACGCTGGAATTCTAAATACCAGCGTTCGACAGTCCGCAGACATGGGGCTTCATCCCTGAACACAGATATTAGCTCTTCAAAACACTGAAGCCGTGTCAGGCCTCTTCTAAAGTTGTAGAAAATTATTGCACGAACATTTTCCTTAGAAAGATTCATTTTCGTACGTAACCTGACAGATTCTAATCGACGCTGTGACTAAACAATAACATTAATCCTAATACATTCAACTGTTTTGAGATTCGAAATTTAAACACATTCGAATATAGAACAGTTCCAAATTCAAAATTGCCGGGAATTATGGAAACGACAGAACTTAAAAGGCATGCCTCGTATCATAATGGAAAAAAATCACAATTCATGATTTTTTTAAGACCTAGAGAATTGCAGGATGAATGAAAAATAAAACAAAATGGTGCGCCGTAAGTTTTTAGAGTTCCGTAGTCAAACTCGGAACCCTTATAGTTTAGGCACATCCGTCTGCAATCACAGTAATTTTATTCAGAGACTATAAGGGCTAAAATACAGCAAACTAGCAAAAAAAAATCGTTTTTAAATTTTGAAATCAATGTTATTACATTGTACCTCCCGTACTTTAGTGAGTGTGAAAAAAAATACATAGTAAATAGTAAAAAAAGCCTCCTCGATTGAGATATTGTTCAGTAGGTATTTTAAAATTATTTGAAGGTTTCTTTGACAGTTTTTCAATATTAATTACCGTTTACGAAATATTGAGATTCATTGTCGCCTTTTTACTTGAGTAGCAAGATTCATTTAAATTAGAACCACATTATAAATGGTTTATAATAGGATTTTTTTTACTATTGAAAATAAAGATAATTAATTGAAAAAAATTGGATTGTGTTAAAAAACCACACACCATTTGCACCCAGTGTAATCAACTTAATTATTTGAATTAAAAATCTTTATCAGAATTTTCATCAGTCCAAAAATAAAATAATGGTTTATGTTACTTTTGCTGAAGATGTCTCGATGCCGGTTTAATAAATTTAGTAACAGAATTTCTTACTATTTTATTAATACGGTAATCAATAGTTTATTAATTACGCATAAATTAATAGGTTATGAGAGCCGCCGTAATCGATGTTCCATATCAATAAAAGAAACCTCACTTTTATTTTATGAGTTCCGTACTATCGAAAATTGGCGGGATGTCTACGGAACCCTAGAGTATGCGTAGTCAAACATGCATTTGGTGGGTTATTTATATATGGGTCTAGCAAAGCCGGTAACAATTATTATACTATTTATAATAAATGGAATGTTTATAATATTATGTTTTATATACAATGAAATTAAATGTCAAAGAAATTATTTATAATATTCTAATAAACATTACTAATTTATTGTTTTTAAATATTCACTATTTTTAGGATAACCCTTTACTAAGATTTAAAATATTCCTTTTTGTTTTTCAAAAACATTCGCCAAACATTCGCATAGATTCTTGCGAATGCGAATGCGAATGCGAATGTCAAAAAATCTGCGAATATTCGCGAATGCGAATGCGAATGCGAATATTCGTTACATCACTACTAAAGACAAACTTAAAATTAAGAAAAAATTGAAACAAATTGCACCAATTACAAACCAGCGATATCCAGTTCGTGAATCATGAGAATGAAACGAACAACGATTTGAAACTGTTCCGTATAAAGTTTCAGTTTTAATTGAATTTCTGATAGTGAACGGGGAAGGTAAAAGGAGAATTTACTGTCATTTCTCTCCTTGAAGATACTTTTAAAGTTCGTAATTGAACGTTCTGTTGAAATCATTATATTTAAAAATTCATTAAACATGATTGGACTTGAATGCATGGGTGATGGATTACGCTAGATGTTATGGGGCGTCTCGCACCGTTGACGTTTCGCACCGTGGTGTGACACGTTCATTTTGAAAAGGGTTTACTCGGATCGGGGAACTACGTGATATGCCCAATACATTTTTAGATGAGAAATTTAGTATTTCTATGACAAAGATGATGGTGACTGCTTCACACTGGGCAGGTCGAACGCTTGTTTGCCGACTTTTTTATACATATACATAAAATCAGAGGATAATACTTCAGGCACTAAAGGAAATAATTTAAGTGTGTATACCAAAATAATGTTCCATACACCAGAGGGTTTACAATAAAGCTTTTTCCCTTTTCATTCTTCAGAAACCGTCAGTGATAGTGATATCCAGTGAAGTACCTACCTTAACTTTCGGCTTATGTGACATGCGTTAAGGTTCACAAAGGCATGCATAATGCTGAGGTTTTTTTCCTGATCCGAATAAAAATAGAGGATAAACTTTCACGCGATTTCAGTGTCATACTATCCGTTATATAATAAAGAAGTATCGTTATTATGAGCGTTCGAGAAATAATAATAAATTGTAATATAAATATCGCCAGACGAACACACCAACTGTATGGTCCCAAACTAAGCAACGCTTGTACTATGGGTATCGTACAATGAACTGGTGGTACGATCCCAGTGACACCCTGACCTGGGACAAATTACGAAAAGTCCATTTCCGAAATTTAACCCCGCCGGAAATCGAACCCGCGACCACCATGTGCAGTGATCCGAGCGGCCTACGGTTGAACCACTGCGCCAAGCAGTCGATTATAATATCAATCTATAATAAAGGTACTCGTACAATAGATTGTAATTTTCAAAACGTCGAGGAAAAAGAAGGTAGGTAACTTCTATTAACGATTTTTCTGGAAAGTTCAAAGAAACCTTATTATTTTAAACGTAGTTATTGAAATCGATTGACAAGCTATCCATTTTTTTCAGGATTATGTAACTTCATCATTACGAGAAGAAAACAAATGTAAATATAAACAATATTCCTAGTGACTGTTAGTGGCTGACAGACGGACAAACTTGTTTCTTTTCCTATTGAAGTACCTACGAAATCCTAGAATCCTGAAAATGAACAAAACTCGAGAAGAATCCTTAGAGTAATTAATTAAGACCCTCCAAGTCGCAAAGGCAAAAGGCGTGAAGTTAATTGAATAAATTAACATACGTAACGAATTAACACATTAATTGTTTTGAAACACACCAAGCGTAAAAGTTTGAGTTAATTTCATGTCAGTATTTAGGTACAGACGTAGATATACCTTATACGGTATATCTACACTCTTGAAGGAGCATTTCTCGCAAGAGTATCAGAAATCAAAGATCTTGGAATGATCCATGACTCCAAACTCCCATACGTAAAACACATCGACTTTATTGCGAAAAAAGCAAACAAATTATTGGGGTTTGTTATCAGATCCGGCTCCCAATATCATAATTTGAAAATTTTGAAAATTCTCTTTTGTACTTATGTCCGCAGCATCCTCGAGTATGGCTCTGAGATCTGGAACCCACAGTATGATGTTTACATCAACAGCTAGAAATGATACAACGTAAATTTATGAGATATCTTCAGTATAGGTCTAAAACTTATGACGCGAGTTATGAGAAAAGATGTGTGGCGCGCAGCCCTATACGCTGCGTGCGCGCCCATCACTACACAACCGGTCTCCGGAGGACCGAGGGGCGAGGTGCGACGCGCGGGGCGCGGTAACTGCAGTCCGCCTGCGGCCGCGCCAGTGCTTACCGGATCGCTTCCAACGCTGCACCTGTGTCGCTACGCACCGCCTCACTAAACCCGTGATCTCCGCTAGTGCTATCTGCTTGTATCTTCCATTCGCTCTCATAAACGTCTGATATTTGCCACACCGTGTTTGATTTCCTAGTAAGCCCGTTGGGACTTACAGATGCAAGAGACACCATATGATTCCACTCCAGGAAAGGAGGAGAATAGCAGATATCTCGTTCCTAATAAAAATAGCGCAATCTAAAATAGATTCGCCAAATTTACTTTTGGGCTATTCATACAGGTTCCCGCAAGAACATTCAGAAAACCTACTCATCATTTTTCATGAGAGCTCCTGAATACTTTAACATACTGATTGAAACTCCGCATTTAGATCGATACCTCCCACGTAAGTTGTTGTATCCCCAAAACCGTAATTTTACAGGAGAGCATTTTAAAGAATCAAATTGCACTAAAAATTGCATTTATTATTGTATCTTTCTGAAATTTGGTATATAAGTTTAATTTATAGTATTCTTGACTATGTTGGAAGATAATTTAAGAAAATATGTATATATTATGAGATATTGTTCATACAACATTTCACTGCGGAGTACAAGCTGCGCCAGTTGTTGTATGTCATACTTACAACATTTTACTGCGGAGTACAGGCTGCGCCAGTTGTTGTATCTCATACTTGCAACAAAATACCGCGAAGTTTAAACTTCTTCAGCTGTTGTATGTGACAATAACAATATAAATTTGACAAAAAATTGAGTGTATATTATTGCACGTGAACAAATTATAGGTAAAGAAAATAATTTTAGGATAAATGTCTTTATAATAAAAGCAGTAATGTCTTCCATTACTCTGTAATAAAAATAAAAACACTGATAAGGTTATTTAGAATCAAAATAAAAATAAAACGCATAATTAAAATAAATATAATTAAGTTAAAAAAGAAAATACTAATTAACCTCCTAATGAATTCTGAATCAGAAGTAATATTCATTATGAGAGCCAACAACAAAAGATAGACTCCTGTAAAAGTCGTGATAAGTGGCTGGAATAATTCCACTGTGGCAGAGACTAGAGACTCATTAAGTCATCATAATTTTGCCTTTGTTAAGCGAAGATGGTTGGAATAGAGAGGGTAGCTCTGCCATACTATTTCTTTGCCGTCTTCGGGTATTGGTATTAATGGCAATAGCATTACTGTTTGCCAAATTGTAACGATATAATTATGTTTATTTTAAATATCGGTAGACTGCCACACTAACTGTATCGTCCCAAACTAAGCAATTTTTGTACTATAGGTACAGTACAATGGACTCGGAGCTATCCCAGTGACACCCAAACCGGGGCCAATTACGAAAAGGCGATTTTTTCCCCGACGGGAGTCGAACCCACAACGACCATGTGCAGTGAGACAAACGGCCTGCGTTCGAAGCACTGCAGTTGTCACTTTTAAAAGAATTTTCAGCACTTATTTGGTCCATTTAACTACGTCTCAACTTATATTTTTCGACAAATTACGCCCTTAATGGGACTAGTCCCGCCACACACTCCCTCCATTGTTACTCCTGTAAGCCAGGATCGACAATGGTGACCAATAATGACGTCGAGATCGGACTCTCTACGAGTCCCGGGGAAAAGTTAAAATGTCTTGGAACCCGCACGAATGTAATCGAAAGAAATAATAGGATGAGTTGAAAGAACACATGTCCACAGGATGTGCTATGCAGATTGTGCATGATTTTTTTGCTGCGTCGAACATTGACAGAAAGGAGAAGGAACCAATTTGAAGTAGAATGATTTGCTCCTAAAGTTGCCATGCCCAGTCAGAAATTGAGCCACACAGTGGTCCACCTCCAACCACGCTCTCTCCAGACGTTTACGAACGCATAGATAAAATTGGTGGAGGTGGCGGCCCTTACTTGTTGTATCCCATCTGGATTGCCATTCGGTCAGAAGATCTTCGTAAACGACAGATATCGGACTAAATAATCTACCGATTTTTGAGCGGTCTCGCGGTTTAAGGAACTCGGTGCTCATACTCTCTCGAGTAGAAGATTACGCCCAATTACGCCCGTTCAAAGTTATTTCTAGTTATAAAAATCACTATGCTTAATATCTATGACATTATAATATGGTATTCCTTCCTGTTTAGCTCATCTAACCAAGCTAAACCATTCCAAAGGTCATCCTCTGCTTGTGTATGACCTTTTTCGAGAAAGGTATGTTTTATAGTTATGTTATGTATAGTTATGTGTATTAAGTTTTTTAGCAATATACACATGAACGCAAACACAATGCGACTGCGGTTCTGACCGGCACAATTATTAGACCATAATCTAAATTCGGTCGGTGACAATTCAAGTAAGTAGGGGTAGTAGGTAAGAAGTAGTATTAACGTTGTGTAAAGATAGTGGCACCGACTCCAAATGAAATAAATTACAAGGTCCCTGGTTATTTCTAGCTTTTTAGTGCACCCAAGTTATTTTAAGGCGGTTTATTTTTATTTATTTAAAATATCATATATTAAGCAAAGCATTTTAAGACTCAATTTTAGAAATTACTTACGACATACAACATTGAATTGAAGTAAAAAACAAGTAATAGCAACGTAAAATATAGTATGTCACCATACAACAAACTTTTGAATAACAACTCCCGAAGTAAAATGTAGTATTTATTACATACAACAATATTTTTTATTTAAATGTAAACGTAAAATGGTACTTGTATTACATACAACATTTTTCACGAACGCTTAACGACGTATACTGTTGTATGTAATCTATACAACATTTCAGGTCGGTTGCAAGTCCGGCGTAGTCTGTTTTATGTAACCAATACAACACGCGAGCGCGCGGTTCCCGCTCTCTCGCACCCCGCGTATACTATTGCAAAGGTATATACAACGTTTTAGCCCGTTCTCGTTCAAAAGTTACAACAATATACGTCTGGAAAAACCTTGAAAAATTCGTGTTTTCACTATTTTTTCACTTTGAATGTATTAAACAATGCAAATTAGGATAGTTTTCAGTAAAAACGCTAAACGGCATTTTTGTGGCATACAACAACTTACGTGGGAGGTATCGAGATATCTTTAACACTACCTCAACTACTTTTAAACGCAATATCACCAAGAATTGGTTTGATACGGTTCAATAATTGTTCGAAGGTTTTTAACATTTTAACTTTTTAATTTAATTTTTTAACATAACTTTTAAATTAATTTACTTGTATTAAAATTAAACTTTTATTATAATTAGATATATTATACACTGTCTAATATAAAACAAATAAGCAATAATCAGCTAGTAATCTGCGAAAACTGATTAATAGTGATAAGTTATTTATGTAGTTGCTATGTAGAAGTAAAACACTGTAAGTTTTCCGAATAAAATAAAATATAGCTTGTTTGGAAGTTCAGGAACCGATTTACATTCAAGATTTCAATCCAATTGTAAGGTTGGGTATCTTAGGCAGATTTAAGTATTCAGCGAATAAGCGAACACTCAAAATGGTACTTGATATGCGCGATATATACGCACGGAATCATTTCAATAGTCCCATCATATTTTAAACAAGCTGAGCCCGCGACTTCGTTCGCGTGGAATTTAACTTAACAAAAAAGCCCGCTCCCACGTTCTGAGCCCGCGCGACAGGACCCATTTTTTAAATTTAGTTTTTCTGTAATAAAAATAGCATAAGTAGCTGTTGTTATAGCTATCTACCAGTGGAAGTCCCGTCAAAATCGGTCCAGGCGTTTCCGAGATACTCTTTGGTTTCATGTGTTTTTATTTTTTTACGCGGAACCCTAAATGTTTTTCTAAAATTAAAGTAGCCTAAGTTACTCCTTAAAACATCAGCTGAAGCCAGTGAAGCCAGTGAAAGTCCCGTCAAAATCGGTCCAGCCGTTTCGGAGATTACTCGGCACAAACACACATACAGACAGACAGATAGACAGACAAAAAATTGTTTAATTGCGTTTTTGTTATAGTTGTCGTATGTACTTTCATATGCATTTAGTGAAAAGGTGTTATTTTGATATTACAAACAGACACTCCAATTTTATTTATTTGTATAGATTTAGAACACCACCGAAATTATGTTGTGACGTCATACAAAACTTGGTTGAAATTAATTACGTTCCGCTCTGAATCGTTTCATTAGTACACGGGACATGTAGCTTCCTTCTGTATTATTTAAATTAAAAGATAGGACAGGATCTTAATTGGTATCGTCAAAGCTGTAATATAATTTTCATTACTCATACTCTGAAAGTAGGTCTGAAGTTGCCTGAGGAGCGGGTTGAAAGTAATACTTTTCCGGCCCGGGAGAATCGCTTTCAAATGACAGCGGTCAAATTAATAAAAAAAAAACTAGTTCCATTTTCACATTTCTATGGAACCATGTTCAAACTTTTTCTACAGTCACTCAATTACAGCACGATGTAAAATTGAAATAACATAAAGTTAAGTATTAATTACATATATATTTTTAAAATTATATTAATTATTAATTAATTATTATTATTAATTATTAGTATTAATTAATTATTAATATATTTTTAAATTACTTAATTATAATTTAGTTTCAACAATTTCTTTAAAATAACATATATTTGGGCAAAATATTATAAGATGAAGATGAAAAATAATGGCTAAATAAAGAAGCTACGCTAGCCAACGAAAAAAAAACAAAATAGGCGGCAATCCGATCTTTATTTTTTTTTTCGATTTGTAGAGTATTTTTCATACTTCCTTGTATTATTTCTTTAGCCAGTTCCTGTTTTTATTTTTATTTTCCTTGTATTCGTAATGAAAAGCACAGTGTTTACCTCGGGTGAAAGACTTATTTTGTCCCTCGAACTATTAGCGCCCTCGCTTCGCTCGGGCGCCAAACCCCGTCTCGGGAAAAATAAGTCACTTTCACCACTCGTGTAACAATGTACTATTTCATGGTTGATGGATGATGGGGAAAAAATACTATTAAAAATTAAAATTTTGCCAGCATAAGTAATGCGGTAATCTAGTATATTTTGCCTCCAAGGCGGTGCCACTTTAAAGTTGTCTGACATTGACAGTTAACAGTTATAATAAACTCTTTCAGTTCTCTCTGTCTCTCACTCTCTCTCTCTCTCTCTCTCAATATCGATGATGTTACAGATAAACACAGTCCAGTTAAGCGACATAATGAAGGTGGTCTGATATCATTATATCACTCGACATTTTTAATAAATGTCTAGAGAAATTCGCGTATCGGTCCTACGACAACGAGAAGTCTCTCGTTGTCGGCGTGACCATGCGGTGACCGGCGGAGCTCGGCGGTGACCATTTCGTATAGTCATACGAAATGATCACCGCCGAGCTCGCCAACATTCAGGAGGCTATTTTATTAATTCGTGGTAAGTTCTTTATCAGCAACCATAATGTTAATTACAAATAAATGAAGGCCACCATTACCACCACCACCATTATTTTCATAAAATAATCTATTAATATTTTACCGTTTCTCTTTGGCTGAGGTATAATCAGATCGGTAGGTTCTTATAAGTTGGTGTATCTACATACACCAACAGGTGTCTCACTTGAAAAAAAAATATGAGATAAAACACTTGAAAATCAGATGGCCGAATTTCTCATTCAATATCCTTCTAAGGTCTCTTTATTACGCTCGATTACATAATCGTCTTCAGTAAAGTCGTTCAGTTTCCAACTCGCCGGTTACAGGACCCAGTCCCTAGTCGTTATGTCGCCGCCACCGAGATAACTTTACCAATTTCGCTTATTAATCATGGCCCTAGACAAACGCCTTTTATTAATAAAAGAACGCAACCCTTGAGATTATGTTGGAAAAAATATTGATTGTTTTATAAATAATATAATTTAAAACTAATTTCGGTGGCTTTGAATATGATTTATCTTTGGAAAGGTTTGTCTTTTTAACATTTCATATGGATCCGAGAGTACACAAACGGATATTGTGATGCTTTCAAAACATTGGAAATTATATTTTTTAAGTTTAATGCTTTTGCATAATTACCACCCCATATTATTATAAATGCAACTTTTAGAGGCAGCTTTAGAAGTTCCTTACTTCAAACGTGCAATCTGTTAAAAAAAGTACATCGTGTAACAAGCTCGCCTGACATAAGTAAGCCTGCATTCGTGACCTACTATGTATACAAGCAATACATATAACTACATTTACCACAGAAACCATTAATCAATTTCAACCAAAACGTCACCTTTAAATTAACAAGAAAACGAATTCAAAAAACCTTTACGTCCAATCCACTGGAAATACCCAGTCACTCCGGAGATGCAAATCCACAATGCGTCATAAACAACTTTTAAATCGGTCCCTTTCATACCCAAACAAATACTCATTAGCCGTCTCTACCGCACGTTTACTAGTTTTAAACTGTAATGTTTATATATTATAAAACGATTGCGGAGTTGATCATTAGTTTTATTACAGACCTTGTGTTGAAGCGTATGTCTCATCGTTAAATAAATATTGTTTAATTATTATTTAATTTGTGCTATTGTGTGCCAGTGAAGTGAGATACAAGGTTAGTTGTTTTGCATGTTTTTCATCTTATTAGCTTAATATAATAAGCAATTTTACCTCAGTATTAGAGACATTATAAAGATTCGATTGTGTACCTTATAGCGCAATGTATATAGGTCCGTTTTAGCTATGCTACGGTTATAGCTAGATCTAAAGCCATCTTAAGACTAGACTTTAGACTTACATCCAAAGACAGCCTTCAGATTAATATGACCCATATATAAGTAGAAATACATTAAACTGGAATGTTGTAATTTATAAAACTAGGTATATATTTGATAATTTCAGTTGTTATTTATTTTTCTAAATAAAGTTCCCCTACATTAAATTATTTAATTATTATACCTAGAGACAAAATATTTAAATTTATTAAATAAAATTAATTTATAATCTAATTAAGAGGGTATTTTTTTTCTAAGAATAAGAATAAAAAAAAATTGACTCTGGATTTTTTGGTCGTAAGTGATTTTTAACGAGATGTTTATGAAATTTGATTACTTACGCTATAGTTAATATTATTGTCATAAATTGTTTGAACGAGACGCCTCGCTCAGATATCACTAGTTCGCGGCCAGTTCCTACAATTCTCATCTTAATCGGCCGAGGTCATCGGCTTACTCCGTGGTTTAATTGCAACTGACCCAATGCGAGATAAATAAATACCGTCGTACAAACAACGAATGACCTTTAACTAGGTATGTTGAAGATAGGCAATATAACAAATCGGTGTAAATGTTTCGTCAATTCCAATAAGGGGTCAAAACTAATGCTTTTTTATACAGAACAATGTTGGTACGACCTGCCTAATGTTAAGCTCTTACCGTAGCCTGTAGATACTTGCAATACCAAAGGCATTGCTCGCGCGTTGCCAGCCTGGAGGTAATGAGACAGAGAGAGAGGAAGGGACATACTTCTTGTTTCTTTAGTAATTAACCGCAAGAAGGATGCTCGTTTTACGCAACCCTTTGGTAAAGCTGAGGTAGAGTAAACTCATATTCTATAGTACGAGTAAGTATACTCCAGACTAGTCTCTACCGTACTATACCCCAAAATATAGTGGGTATACTATACCAATCTTCTTCTTCTTCTCATAGTGCCTCTCCAACTAGTGAACTCTAACTCTACCAATAGTTTAAATAATTTCGGTTTAGAGTTACCTAAGCTTCTAAGCTGTTATTCGGGACTCTAGATTTATTTCCGAGTTGTTAACAATAAGTAATAATGTTTTATTTCACTCATTCCAGATTACATCATGAAGACGATTGTACTATTATCCGTTCTCATGGCCAGTTGCATCGCTCAGAGGCCACCGTTCGC
This sequence comes from Notodonta ziczac, assembly GCA_918843915.1. Classification (NCBI taxonomy): domain Eukaryota; kingdom Metazoa; phylum Arthropoda; class Insecta; order Lepidoptera; family Notodontidae; genus Notodonta; species Notodonta ziczac. The sequence goes on from OU974053.1 coordinate 3,610,713, forward strand.
TGGCAAGCGGCCGATTGGATTCCCAGCGATCGAGACGACACCTAGCGACGGATTGGGGAACAGGTGATTAGTATTTATAATTAATTTGTCTTCCTACCACACGATTTGCGGTTCAAAAATCGTTCGTAGTAGTTATGTCATACACGTCTTGAAAACAATAATAATGAGTGGAATAAACGGACGGCAAATAGACACATCGTACCAAATGAGAACCTATTTATACAATTATGGCAAGAAATAAGTAATACCTAATGCTAACCTAACCTAACCTTAACCTAACCTAACCGTTAGGCCGGTGTATGCCCCCAGTCCATTGTACGATACCTATTGTACAAGCGTTGCTTAGTTTGGGACCATACAGCTGGTGTGTTCGTCTGGCGATATTTATTTATTTATACAGAACCCTGCATTTCCTTGCTTGTCGTATGGCGATGGAATACCTACATCATATTGGATAATGTGATTCGTTTTTATGATGAACATATCGACCTATAAATTTCCATTTTAATAAAATATACGATACTAATAATAAACACCTCAATATCGTGTGGGGAAGTTGTAATAATTCTATTCTATACAACTATTTTAAAAATTAAACATTATTTGTTGTTAAAACTACGACTGGTAGGGGAAAATACACTTTAACTACATATAATTATTATTATTTGTTTATGACGACTATCTAAATACCCCAAAAAAGGAATGTCCAAAACATAAAAACTAATATTTTTTACGTTTTCCAGATTCGGGGATGGTGATGGAACCACAATAAGGTTACCTATCGAAGCCCTAGGGGACGCAGACCTAGTGAACCGTCTCAGCAAGTTGCCCATGGACCAGCAACCTTTCTGGTTGCTGAACTGGAGGGCATTAGAGGCCAACAGGAAGAACCCACAAACTTACCCACAGAGGGGAAATAGTTTCATTGACAATTTGAATAAATTAGCTAGAAGATAAACTAATCAATTATATATAAATAATTTAGTTTACATTAAGATTGAAAACGACAACATAAATATTATGATTTTTGTAATTCCCAATATACCTTTTGGTATTTTTTACAAAAGGTTTAGTACCTAATGAGCAAAGTTTACGTAACGTATATTAGAATATGTTTAAAACTTTAAAACATAAAATGACTTACATTTTATAAAACAATAAGTAATCTCTGTCCGTTCAGTGAATTGGATTAACACGGCAACCATAATATTTTAGTAGAGACAATAACTACCTAATAATAATAATGTACCTATTTAAGTAATTTCTTAGTTAAACCATCTATTATAAGTACTAAATCGCACGCATAATTAAACCAAAGATTATTCGAAAGTATAAAATTGTATTTATAATAACATTTTTTTTTTTAATGGAATAAAAATATTTTTCCAAAAACTGATGTTGTTTTATTGGTTTTAATGTTCTAATATTATGAAACTTTAACAATACATTTTACAAATGATATTATTTGTTATACATTTAGATACTAATTAAAATTACTTTGACAAAAAATACTTACCGTATTATTTTATTTGGACCAACCTTTCAAGATATTTGCCTAAAACGGTAATAAAAAGGTACTAAGTTAAAGGAAAATTAAAAGTGCGTCTCGGGACGCTCGACTGAAGTGATAACTTAAACTAGACAGAGTGGCGCCGTAACGCGTTACGTTACGAAGCGGTTTACCCTCCCATAAAACGTTACCACTCCAAAATGAATAACCCTACGTTAAATGTGTCGGACATTTAACATCGTCCATAAATATTATCAATTTGTGAAAAAATATGACTTCTCTCCCGACATAGCAACATTTATATCGTAGTTGTCTATGTCATAAAACATGGCGATGGAATACCTACGTCATATTGGATAATGTCATTCGTTTTTATGATGAACATTTTGGATAGACACGGCTGCATCATCGAACTATATATTTCCAGTATAAACTGATCTCGCATTGTATAGGATTTTAGTACAATGAGAGGTCAGGTTATACTGGCTATTATAGCTTGATATGTAGTCTTGCGTACCTATATGGATCGAAAAGTATCTATCCTATCCACATTTATAGTTCCCCATAAAAATGCAATTTGATTAAAATAACCTAAAGTGTTGGTTATATTTTACTACAGAACGTATAACTTCGGTATCACTAAAGAAGCAGAAGAGAAATACAATATATATGAGCCACTTTTCAAATTATTGAAAAAAATAAACTTAAATTCATAAGAGGATACATTTCCATCATAAGATGAGCTGTCTTCATTATTGACACCCATGGTACATAGAGCTTGATTTATGTTAGAAATGTTCCCTAAGAAGAGCAGCCGGCCGTACGTCTATGTTATTCTACCCCTCGTCCCTTTACGCCAATTTATATTGTTCTCCTTTTTTACTGCACAAAATAAGAAACAACATTAATCCGTCAGACTCACGGACGGGTAGATAAACAAAAAGCTATCACTATACTAGCTCGATATTATATTGAAGGGGTGGTCAACCGGTCAATCGCGATTATAAGCCCTGTCTATCGTGGCAAGGCAAAAAATATAAATACGCAGAACATACTGTGTAACGTAATTAACAACTGCAGCACGCATCCTCTTGTACCATTTTTAAATGGCCGTTCCGTCACGTTATTTGTCCTCTCTTGTAATTGGTAGATCGCACAGGGTTTCGTCAGTAAACAGTCGATCTTGGGTCTAATTATAAATATATCAGCACTGTTCGGTCCCATCCTACTAATATTATAAATGCGAAAGTTTGTGAGTGTGGATGCATGTTTGTTACTCTTTCACGCAAAAACTACTGAACGGATTTGGATGAAATTTGGAACACAGATAGTTTATAACCTGGATTAACGCATAGAATACTTTCCTTAAGTCTACGCGGACGAAGTCGCGGGCAGAAATTAGTATAGTATATTGGGACCAAACGGTGCTGGTCTATCCACGGTTGGTAAAAGGTCTGTCTAGTACCATCAGCGAACATTGTTTAGTTGTATTCGTGTAAAAAAACCGTAGGTGACTGTTCACTGTGCTATGAAGCCGGATCTTCGACTAATAGGTTCGCTTCATTTCCTCAGCTTCACTCGGCTTACCTCAAATTGAAAGGAAATGAAACAATGCTATTGATCGAAGGGAGTGCGCCCGCTCTATAGCAGAGCCAGGTGGACGGTCACCCTTTGAAATCCGACATTAAATATTCTAGCTTACATAAATCATATAAATTTACACGTTGAACATAATTTATGAGTGAACTTTTTAATTAAAAAAATAACAAATTGTGACTCACGCCAAGGGAATAGGTTAATTAATTTCATCTTTACATTTTTATATCTATACGAGTACAAAGTTTTTATTTCACGAATATTTTGAGGAATACTTTCAGGTGTTATTTACAGACTTGCACTTAGGCGGAAGGTAGAATCGACCTGCAAAATGTCTTTAAAAAATCTAATATTTTTTTGAGATTAAACTAAGATAAAGTAATAATACACACGAAACTTAAATTTAAATTTGATTAACATCTCTGTGTGAATTGAGGCTACTACCCAGCTTATTGCTGGTATATGAAGTATTTTATTTATGAATGTCTTTTGATATATGATGTCTGGTATTCCATTTGGAGCCTTGTCCAGCAGTGGGACTCTGAAATTGACCTGTGGCGCGTCATTTGTATCGACACTTGAGTGTATTTCGAATAATTATCAACGGTGTCTTCTTTTAGTGGCTTGAAGTTAAATAAGGGTTAGCGGTAAGATTAGAAACGAACTTAACTCATCATTATACTCAAACAAGTAAAGACAATTTTGTAGAGACATTTTCGTAGAAACATTTTTGTAGAGACATTTTTGTGGAGACATTTTTGTAGAGACATTTTCGTAGAAACATTTTTGTAGAGACATGTTTGTAGAGACATTTTTGTAGGGAAATTTTCGTAGAGACATTTTTGTAGAGCCACGCTGTAGCCATTCGACTATAGCTCATATACTGGCCGGCTCAACGAGGGTAGTACAACTCTATCACAGATGATCGGTGTAAATAAGCTATTATAGCTGCGTTTGAGATGAGTGAGAGAACCGAGGGATCAACAAGGAGGGTTGTTCCCTTCCGCTCTATCACACTCCTCTTCAAGTCGGCAAAGTGGGAGCAATGCCATAGGTATTGCATGCATCTATAGCTGCTTAACATTAGGCCGGTCGTATGCTGTTTGCCAACTTTGTTACAATATAAAAAAGTTTTTATAATATAAAGACAACAATATGTTTTGTGTGAATGTTTCGTCAAATCCAACACAGATTAGTGTGTTGTTGAAAATGACACCCTAATTACCAGTCCCCAAAACGCAAATTACATAATTATCCCTAATAATCTAGCGCTCATTTTCAATTCTCTCTACATTCAAGCTTCATTAGTTTACGATCCCTAGTTTGAGTGAAGCACTAAATTATTCTCTCACACGCACCGAGAATTAAATTTCAGGACTCAAATGAAGTTAGCCTCAAATGATCGATGATGGATCAAAAACACTATGTCATCATCATCTGCCTTACCTTTTCCCATTATGTGGGGTCGGCGCAGTATGTCTTCTCCATCCATACATCGCGCTTTCCCGTCATACTCACATCCACTCCAACCTCGTTCATATCATTCTTAATACAATCCATCCATCTTTTCTTGGGCCTTCCTCTCGCACTGTATCCATCCACATTCATATTCATCACTCGTTTAGTCACATGCTTCTCATCCCTTCTCATCACGTGTCCAAACCATTCCAGCCTCCTACCTCTCACTTTATCTGTTATTGGCGCTACCCTGACACTACCTCTTATATACACATTCTTCACCTTATCCATTCGCGTCACTCCACACATCCATCTCAACATTCGCATCTCAGCAGAGTGGAGACGTTTCTCTACCCGCACTTTAGCCGCCCAGCATTCCGAGCCGTACACGATTACCGGTCTTATAATCGATTTGTAGATTTTTCCCTTAATTTTAATGGGCATCCTTGGGTCGCATGTAGTGCTGGTAACTTGTCTCCACTTCTGCCATCCTGCATTGATTCGCCGTTTTATGTCAATGTATCAAAAACACTATGTGCGCATACTCAAAAAACTCCGATATCAGTGTTGGCCACTATCTTTGAAAAATCATTTTTGGTTTCTCTCTTTATGTCATAGTGTTTAACGTCTGTCGGGTTCTAAGTATATTATAATATCTTATCCATTTTTATTATTGTCTATGCAAATAATATTATCATCGGTTCCAAAAGCATTACGATTTACAAGAAGTTTTATACAACTTTTATTTACAACATCTTGTTCTTAACATCTTTGCCGGGAGGCAACAAAAACATTTTTCGCGCCCCGTTAATACCACAGAAGACGAATTACTTTGGTTATAATGGATGCCCACTAAAAAAACTTCTAAATATTCATACAAAGTCTCCAAAGCAGTAAACAGTTAAATAGATTAATTAGCCGCGAGCAACTTTGTTTTGGCAAACAATTAAGAGCAGTTAAAAGCTAAACTTTATAAATGATTGCGTTTAACTAATTACTAAGGCGTCATGGAATTATCGCGTACAATTTATAAGACCTTATCTAAAGTAAAAAGTAACTTTTTAAAGTGGTTATTATTATAAAGTAAAAGGTTTGAAGCGACTTCAAAAAATGAGGAGGTCATATGTTCGTCTACATATTCACCGACATCTGGCACAATTGTGGACAGCGTTCGAAAAAAAAAAAACTTTCACACTCTATCCACGCCGACACTAGGACAGCTTCTTAAATACCTACCCCTATCTACTTAGTTGAATCTGCACCGCCTCCAAATGAAAGATATCATATGGTAGTTATTTTTAATTTTTTAGTGCACCCAGGCTTTTTAAGTCAGTTTAAATATTTTTTTTTATTATATTTGTACCTTACTTATTTCGGTGAATTTAGAAACGTATTTGTGTGATCATCGTATCCGTATCTCGATCGCTGGTGTCGACGCTGCATGACCGAATGATTAGTATGAGTTTTAAACGTATTCAGATACCAATAGAATAACGGAGTGACTTCATCATTCACCAGTCAAGTTTCCGCATGGAGCGCTGCTTTAAAAAAAATCGCCAGACTGACACCAACTGTATGGTGTCAAACTAAGCAACGCTTGTACTATGGGTACCGTACAATGGACTGGCGGCGACCCCAGTGACACCCAGACCTGGGAAAATTACGATTAGACCATTTCCGAAAGTTACCCCGGTGGTTTCAAACCCGCAACCACCATGTGCAGTGAGCGGTAGTCAAATGTATCGAAAGATTCGATTACGCCGTTATTATTTAGTACCGGCAAAATACAATATTGTTGATAATAATTTTATATGGATTAATCTTTTATCTTTTACAAAAGTATGTAAAGTGATATTGTTTCATAAAAGCAATATGTACGTGTCAACATGGTGTAATACACCGCAAAGTTTACATACTGTGTTGTCTCTCTGTATCAATACTGCGGCATAATCGCGTATTCAAGTTAATTGTTAACGCAAATAGTTCGTTTATAAAGCTAATTCGGGTTAATTTCAAATTTGTAACGTATCGTGTACTGGTAAGGTTATTTTTTCAATGCACACATCAGAACTCATATTTACGTTCCACTCACCGTGACCTTTGCCAACAGTAAATTACTTCTTCGCCCGCTCTTAGGCCAAAAACTCTGTATTTCCCCCCAACCAACCCTGAACTGGTTTCGCCCAAGACACTTTTTGTTACAAAGTTGGTGTAAATAGTAACGGTTTTGTTAACCTTTAAACTTAACAGTAGGTCCACCGTTCACTTCCACTTCCGTTTATTACGTGTACGCCAGCGCAATGAGCTATAGGTATTTTATGTAAAAAAATTGGCTAACAAGCGTACGATCCGCTTGATGTTAAGCAGTTACCGAAGCCTATAGAGCCTTGCAAAAAAAAAGTCGCCAAACTGACACACCAACTCTATGGTCACAAACTAAGCAATGCTTGTACTATGGAAACCATACAATGGACTGGAGGCGATCCCAGTGATACCCAGACCAGGGCAAATTACGAAAAGGCCTTTTCAGAAATTTGTCCCGGCGGGAATCGAACCCGCGACCATCATGTGCAGTTGTGCAACAGAGAAGACTTCAAAGAGAGACGCTCATGAGACTTCATGCTCATGAAGACTTCAAAGAGAGACGCTCATGAGACTTCATGCTCATGAAGACTTCAAAGAGAGACGCTCATGAAAAGATTTAGGATTAATGCCCTTGACGTGGGTTTCGTACAGTGTGCATTGTATAATGCGTATTCCGATGGGGCAGTGGCAATGTATAGGTTAGTTGCAGCTTCCCATGAACGACCCCCTTAAAACTTGTCACATAATTAGTGAGTCTCGGATGTAATTCCTATTTTGTTTTTTATTTTAATTGTGTATTGAAGTGTTTTTTTTTTTATTCTGCTTAGGATTGCAATTTTTTTTAGTTTTATATGTTTACTTTTAGGTTCTATATGTTATTTTTGTTTGTCTTGTTACTTTCTACCTATGTTTGTAAGATTTTATAACTAGTGTAAGGTTACGATGGGGTTGACATGTCCTTTCGCATAAAAATCCCTAATAAATAAAGATAAAAAAAATTGTTAAATTACACGCGGACGAAGTCGCGGGCACAGCTAGTATTCTTATATTCTTTTGTATCAATTTTCTGCTAATCGCAATATAGTGTTTCTTTCTTTCAGATTACCTACCTATGTTACTCCGGTAGAGTCATTCCATATATGAACTGTAGTCAGTTGACTATTGCTGGGCTCTACTACCTTAATATACCTCGTAGTTATAAATAAGTAACACACCGGATCTTAAACTATCCCTTCCTTTTTTTTTTCGTTGGAAAATCCTTTATGGATCCCCTTCCGCCTCGGGAGAGGCAGGAGGGGTATTTGGGAGTCACCCGCACCACGAAGGCGCATGGCATACCCACTAAAAACCAACGCTGTACCCTCTGTGCCGCGTGTGTCGGGGGCCCGATGACAAGTGCAGTTTCGCATCCCCGACACGGCTTGGCCTTTGCAGGCCTCCACTCTGGGTGGTCTATAGGACACCCACTCCGGCCCAAACTATACCTACCTACCTACCTACATTCTTTGATGCTAATTCAGTGGAAGGGCACCAACTAAACTTAACTAATCCTTAGCCTTACTAATATTATAAATGCGAAAGTAACTCTGTCTGTCGCGTTCACGCCAAAACGACTGAGCGATTTAAATGAAATTTGGTACGTATATAAGTCTAAAGCCTGAGAAAGGAATAGGCTTAATGCGAAAAAGGGTTGTAAGGGGTTGAAAGGGGGAAAGAAAAGTTGTATGGAAGTATAGTAAGTATCGTCAGTTTTAGAGCTAGAAGCATGAAACTTATTTGTACTAAACTGTTGATTCGATATAAATAAATTTGACATTCAAAGTTTGTAAAAGTTTTACCCTCAAGGGTGTGACACTATTCCACGCGGACGAAGTCGCGGGCATAGCTAGTTAAGTATGTCGTAGTCCATCTCACAGCCTTAATTCATGAGCAGGGCAAAGATTTTAGTGAAATCGCAATATCGAGACGATACTATTTTGTATATTGTTACGTACTAGGGGTAGGTACAATTAATGCCGACTACGTGTATAAAGGGTTTATTCCGCTCTCCACAAACTTGACAAATACACAGTACTACACTAGTTCACTAATACTAGTTACACACAACAAGCACTGTTCCGAATCACTTAGCAGACTCACAGTATTCCAATATTATCGCCTAGGTCACTGGTATATCACTCTTCGTTCGCTTACTTAAGTTCCGTACACTGTCGCTTCCAAGAAGTAACTAACTCGCTGCCCGTCGTTGACTCCTTATATATCGAATAAAGATGCGAGCTGGTATTTTCCGGAACATTCTCGGTAGGTATGTAGGTAATAATAATCCCAATCGAATGATCTTGAGACCCATTGTCGGCTTCCCTTTGTATTCGTTCGCGAGTAGGTATTCGCCGGCCGTCGCGCCGATAACGCAAGGGCGTTCACCTTATACCTACATACCTACAGTCTCGAACATTCAATTTTTAGAGATCCTTCATAACTAATCGATGGAGTACAACTAGAATAACAATGTGTTTTTGTATCAAGCTGATAAAATAAGGATCCTTCGAGATATTTGACCAAATAGTTTCTAGGTCGCAACATTACCCCCCTCTTAGTCATGCTCGTCCCGAGCATCATTTGTTCCATGATACCGAGCCAATCTGTCCACATGGACTACCTTTGGCTTTCCTCGAAGTCCCTTCTTAATGCAATAGGTCACATCGTTGATCCTCGTAATAACTGTATAAGGTCCTTCTCAGCGAGCCTGAAGTTTCGGGGACTTTCCTTTTGTGCGCAGAGGTTTGTGAAGCCACACCAGTGTCCCTTCTTTAAAACCGTTGGTGCGCTCGTACCGGCTCTCCATCTTTCCCCTGCTCGTTGTCTGCCGTCCTTTCACTGACGCACATACAGTGCATTTACGGCACCAGTCCTCGACTTTTTTCCGATAGCACAGCCAATAAAACCGCTGTCGCACCTTAAACAGGGTTTTCTTGAATCCAAGGTGCCCACCAGAAACACCATCGTGAATGTGCCGTAGAAGAGGGGCTACCTTACTCCGCGGCACTATCACTTGCCTGGTAATTTATTTACCGTCGGTAGATTCCCATTTCCTGTACAGAACATTATTTACCAGAGCCAAACTGTCCCACTGAGCCCAATAACTCTTCGTAGTCGGACTGTAGACGGACACGTCGCTCCATTGAGGCCTGTTTCCACTCCGTTTCCAGTGCAGTATACGTTGTAGATCATCGTCTTCTTCCTGCGCCTTCTTCATACTGGGTCCAGTCCATTCATCGTCAGTTCCATGAGTCCTTATGAGCTTAACCTCTTCCCGGACTTCCTTCCTCTGACGATAAATATTACACGGGCGTGATCCTCGTAAACAGACTTCTTGATCTGGAAACCTTAGCACTTCTTTGGCTACATCCAAAACACACTGTTGATTCTTCAAGAAATCCAGTCCCAAAATGCAATCATTGGTAATACTTGCAATCAACACTGACTGACGGTATACCCGGTTGCCAATTCTTATCTTGACATCCGTCTCACCGAGGACGGAAACTGGCTGACCTATGGCTGTCTGTAGATTACACGATGGCGATCGCTTTTCCCACATTATAGTGCGTTTCAGTAGCTCTGGCCTCACAATTGTATGTGATGCTCCTGTATCCACAGTTAAGCCGCAAGGTTGGTCGTTCAAGGTGGCCTCGACGATCAGACTACTCCCATTACAAACTTGGGTTATGGTAACGGTTGGCGCCATAACTTGACCTTGGGTTTCAGACTCGTCTGTGACTTTTCTCTTCTTCGAAGGACATTCCAGGCGAATATGTCCCCTACCACCACAACCATAACAAGTTGGGACAAACCGAGGCTTCTTTTCCTCTTTAACTACCTCCTTAACCTCCCTGACCTTATTTAATTTCGTGTCCTGCCGAACAGCTTCCACCTCGAGAGCAAGAGCCAGTGCGTTCTTCATGGTTTGGTGGTGTCCCAACCGTACAAAGGTCCTGACTTCTGTTTCTCGAATGCCATTTAAAAATAGCTCCAGCAGGTTCTCTTCAATCATCGCTGGTTTGGACGAGTATGCACGGCGAACCAGCCTCTCCACTTCCCATGCCCATTGTTGGAGACTTTCACCAGGCTTTTGTTTCCTCTCGTGGAGCTGCGCTCGATAAACATGTTCCAGGTGTTTCTCACCGTAGCGTGTATCCAGTGCCTCCATGAGAGTCTCCAGAGTCCTTCCTTCCAGCGGCAGATTTTCCAAAACCATTAAAGCATCTCCCCGTAAGGCCAGCGCCAGAGCCGCAAAGAACTGCTCGCTGCTCCAGGAATTTCCCACCGAAAGTATTTCAAACTGGTACTTAAAGGCCATCCACGAAGAAGTTCCGTCGAAGCGCGGGAGGTCGAGCTTTGTGGACGATGGCGAGGCTACTGTCACAGGTCCAGGTATTTTCAGCTTCAAAACCTCCTTATCTAGCGCCTCTAAGTGGTCCTTGACTGAATTATTGTCTTTATTTAACACTTCCACGCGGTCTTCTAGGGTCTTCACTTTTTCACCCAGGACTGTGATGCCTGCGTCGATTTTCCCAAGGACCGTCTCCTGATTGCCCTCCATTGCATGCATCAGTTCCTTAAATTCCTGACGGGTAGCTTCTTGGTGTGTCTGGATCATTCGCTGGCTAGCCTCTTGATTGGCCTTCATCATCTCCTTGAACTCCTGCCGGCTAGCTTCTTGGTTGGCCTGGAGCATTTGCTGCATAGAGGCCATCAACACTGCCAAGTTCAATTCCGATGAGCTTCCTGCTGGTGCTGCCTCAGCTCCCGCCGAAACACCGACATCAACTGGACGCTCTTCCTCTTCACGGCTACGTTGACGTGCAGTATCCATCTCCACTTGACGTCTGGTTCGTGGAGTATGCCCTTCTTCCTCTCGCGGTAGTAACGGCATCCCACTTCTGACACCAAATGTTACGTACTAGGGGTAGGTACAATTAATGCCGACTACGTGTATAAAGGGTTTATTCCGCTCTCCACAAACTTGACAAATACACAGTACTACACTAGTTCACTAATACTAGTTACACACAACAAGCACTGTTCCGAATCACTTAGCAGACTCACAGTATTCCAATATTATCGCCTAGGTCACTGGCATATCACTCTTCGTTCGCTTACTTAAGTTCCGTACACTGTCGCTTCCAAGAAGTAACTAACTCGCTGCCCGTCGTTAACTCCTTATATATCAAATAAAGATGCGAGCTGGTATTTTCCGGAACATTCTCGGTAGGTATGTAGGTAATAATAATCCCAATCGAATGATCTCGAGACCCATTGTCGGCTTCCCTTTGTATTCGTTCGCGAGTAGGTATTCGCCGGCCGTCGCGCCGATAACGCAAGGGCGTTCACCTTATACCTACATACCTACAGTCTCGAACATTCAATTTTTAGAGATCCTTCGTAACTAATCGATGGAGTACAACTAGAATAACAATGCGTTTTTGTATCAAGCTGATAAAATAAGGATCCTTCGAGATATTTGACCAAATAGTTTCTAGGTCGCAACAATATAAATAAAATAAAGAACAGGTTTCGTTTGTGCGGCAGACGCAGCGTCTGACGCGCGCATCTAGTGCACACTTTTTACCACTGTGTCATAAAACAGCTGTTCGTCCATATTATGTATACTAGAATCTTTTTTCTAACGTGCTGAATGAATCATTATTTTTTTGGTGTTAATGTGACAATTTTATTGAAAAAAAAGCAGTGATAGCCTATTGGTAAAGCACGCGTCTTGCGGGCACCAGGTGCTGGGTTTAAACCCCGGCTCGCACCTCTGGATTTTTCGAAAACTATGTGAGAATCATAATTTCTAAATGATTTTATCACTTGCTTACGGTGATGGAAAACATCGTGAAGAAACCTGCATGTCTTTGAAGATCTAGCCAATTTTCGAAAGACATGTGAAATCCGCCAACCCTCACTAGGCCAGCGTGGTGAATTATGGCCTGACTCCCCCTCGTGTTGAAGGGAGGTCTGTGCCCAGGAGTGGGACGTCAAAAGTGCTAAATTTATTTATTTATTATTTAATTGAAAAACCAAATTCAACCCATCGGCCTATCGCGTGTAAACTCATTATATCCGCTGGGCCTATGCTCATATACCGGCGGTGGTACAAGAATAGGCGGGTTAGTAACTGGTTCAATTATCCCAATGTCCGGATATCCTATTGCCTTGTTGCCTGCGTAGAATGAACGCTGGCAGAAGCAGGGCGCGATAATCAGGAGGACACACAGCGCCGTTGATGACATCATGATGGATATCTATGTAGTAAAAATGACTCTTTAATTGGGCTCGGATCTCGGATAGCGTAACCACTCGTAATTTGTATTGATTTGTATTACGCTTTATTATTTAATAAAATAAATAAATACCGCCAGACGAACACACTAACTGTATGGTCCCAAACTAAGCAACGCTTGTACTATGGGCACCGTACAATGGACTGGGGGCGATCCCAGTGACACCCAGACCAGGGCAAATTACGAAAAGGTAAATTACGAAAAGGCCATTTCCGAAATTTACCCTGACGGGAATCGAACCCGCAACCACCATGTGCAGTGAGCCGAGCGGCCCACGCTCGAACCACTATGCCAAGCGGTTGTCAATTAATTAATCTCATTTTAAAATCTTAGTTTATTTTATAATTATCTGGAATTAACAGTATCACTTCAGTTTACATATTGACTTTGTTATTAGGTACCTATCTAGATGGAAGCTAGCACTCATAGCACAGTTCTTATACTATAATGAGTGCTGGCTGCAACTCTTAAAACAGTTTGCCTGTTCGTTCCTAATAAACTATTATCTATATATTTATACGTGAAGGAAAACTTTCAAACACTTAATACGAAAATTTCGCGGACGGAGGAGTATGAAATTTGGCACACTTATAGTTTATATAAAGAAGGAGTGCAGAATGCTAATATTTTTATATTATAATACTTAAAAATATATTAAAATAAATAAGGAAAACAATACACACACCACCATGAACACACACATTTGTGACCTCCACACCGACTGACTGTCTGACTTACAAACGGTGACAGTTTTTGGAGGGCGGGACTTCCATAGTGCATTCTGCGTGCCAGTATCAAATATTCTTTGACAATAAAACCTTAATGGCGTTTAAAATTAAAATTTATATGAATTATGGTCGAATTCCGGCTATTACAACGAGAATACCAGTTATTATTATTTTGTATTGCTGTACCTTATTTTGAGCTGTAAAAAAATAGAGACAGCAACACAAACCTATACAAATATTGCAGGGAACTGTATTTGACGACTGCTTGGCGCAGCAATTCGAGTGTAGCCCGCTGGGCTCACTGCACCGCGTGGCTGCGGGTTCGATTCCCGTCATAGAAAATTTCGGACATAGCCTTTTCGTAATTTTCGTTAGTATGGGTGTCACCCCCAGTCCATTGTACGGTACCCATAGTACAAGCGTTGCTTAGTTTGGGACCATACAGTTGGTGTGTTCCTTTGGCGTTATTTATTTACCTAGGTAATAAATGATGGTCACAGACTCGACGCGAACAACGAGCAAAACAAGACATTTTCATTGTGTAAAAACCACTAAAAATCAGGAAAATTGTTTGAATACTCCATCTGTTTGTGGTTCGTCTCACGTCTGTCACCACCATTAGACTAAAATCTGGACTAAAACGTATATTTACCTCACAATATGTTCACAAGATGATTTCCTCTACAATGCCGATATGTGAAAACTCGCGCGAATATTTATGCTATTGTAAGGCCTGTATAATTGGAACCCAGTCTAATTCATGTGGAACAGAGTTTATAGAGTAATTTATATTTTCCGATAACTATAATCGATTATGTGGGCCAGGTAATAAGTTACATATGAAAGTGACTGTTCAAATAAAAACAATAGGTAAGTACCTATTATACTTTAAATAATAAATACTGCATTTACCTACGACTATCGTATCTGACGAATTATTGGTGTGTCAGTCTGACTATATTTATATTTATTCCGATTCTCAGACCTACCCGATATGCACATAAATTTCATGAAAATCGGTCGAGCCATTTCGGAGGAGTTTGGCAACAAACACCGCGACGCGATAATTTTATATATTAGAAGAAGATCTCGATTAGGGACAGTGCTCTTTTAATTCCAGAGATTAACTTCTACAAACATACTTACAAACAAATTTACCTTTTTATAATAATAATATAAGTAGGTATTATCGTGAAGCAATTTATGAATACGGTTTATTGGAAAATTACCTGCGATGAGGTACGTTAAATTTTTATATTTATCCATGAAGTTACTTTTTAACCATGGTTATACTATCCCATAGAGTCTCAGTGAGATCTTGGAAATGTCATTCTATGCCATACTAGTACAAAATTGCATGGCAAAAGCATACTCAAGATCTCTCTCAGACTTGAGATCGATGTGTTAATTCCGTGGAGAAATAGTTTAGACCTGCATTAACTCGGTTTGACACGACGCGTCTAAAGGTAAGACGTTGTACGAAACTTTACGAAAGTAGTAATTTTTATTTGAATGGGTAAATGGGTAACCTCTGTTATTTGACTTGATTTGAGGCAATGCGTCTATGGTATACCTACCTAACGTCAATTTTTTGTAAAGAGCCCACCCATCATTCTAGAATATTCCTAAGTGGACGGTCACACTTTTGTATTGTTTTGTTATTGAATGTGAAAAAAAATCTATTGCTATTAATAACTTGACACTGTCGAAATATACCTAGAAACTTGGGTGGGCCATATGTTTAAAGAAAGAAGAAGAGTCTGGAATACTTATTATTGCGATCAACAAAGATGTATATATGTCGCAGCCAACTAGCTTAATTCGCCGTTAAATTAACAGCCTAGGCACTTTATTAAACAGCGCCGTTCAACTAACGGCCTAAATGATATTCAGCCGTATCGTCTGTTACAACATTTAATAAACTGGCTGACTAATGTCGCCATATTGACCAAAGAGAATATAATAGAGATATTGACAGTTTGGTGAGTTTCGGCTCTAGGTGGCAGAAAGCAGAACTAAATTGAAATGAACAGGCTAGGCAAGTAATTAAACGTCATCGATCCAAGTCATTTGCCTAGCTGTTTGATCAAAGGGCTGAATATCATTCAGGCCACTCATTGAACGGCGCTGTTTAGTAAAGTGCCTAGGCTGTTAATTGAACGGCGAATTAAGCTAGTTGGCTGCGACATATACACTGGACCGCAAAGAAAAAGGGTCGGTTAGAAAATCTTCAATTTATAACTTTTTATTGCAAAGCTAAAACAAACGCGGAACATTTTTTGGATACATTTTTGGTACTAAATTAAAAAGCGTTCATTATTTTACATTTTCAGTTTTTTCATACAATTATCATACTAATATTAGGAATACTTTGTTTGTTTGATTGTAATGAATAGGCTCCGAAACTACTGAACCGATTTGAAAAATTCTTTCACTGTTGGGAAGCTACACTATCCCCGGGTGACATAGGCTATAATATAGTTTCAAAAAAAATAGGGATCCTTACTAAAACTAGAATAATGTAACCGCAATGTACCCGTGCGAAGCCGGGGCGGGCCGCTAGTCAAAAATAAATAAAAGGCTTTTATATATTATTTTATGTGGCATTAAATATTCTTTAATTTAGTCTGTATTTCGTAAAGCTAGGTCAGATACTTTTGAAGATAGTTAAGATTTTATGTCTTTTTATTTTTCGGTTCAGTGTAGAAGGATCCGTTAAAGCAGCAACATTTAAGGTCTTTAGCGATGACATTTCCGTATTCACCATAGACTTAAAAGTTTTCACTAGTGATATTTATACCAATCTCGTTGCCGCTGTCAATTTTAGTTGCACGTAATTATTAATTATGTCTGTTAAACAGGGCATATGAACTAGTTATACTGCATTCAAACTAAGTTTAGGTAGGATTGTTCTTATTCTAAAACAAAAATACAAACATACATGCAGGTAGGTATTCATATAAATAACTTTATTAAATATCTTAGCAAATTAAACTTTATTATTATTAAATATACTTGGCCTTTGCGGGTACGTCTGCGGGTTCTTTAAATTCTCAGCGACTTTCTCCCTGTTCACAAAAAAGAATGGCTGTTTATCCACCGGCAGGTTGTTCAACCGATTTGCGTAGTCTATGTCGCCGTTCAATTGCGCTGGGATGGGTTCGTTCTGGAATCTGTTGGCTAATGCTGGTGCCGAGGGCGTATCTGGGAATCCTATTGGCCTGTTGCCCGCGTAGAAGGGACGCTGGCAGAAGCACGGTGCAATGGCCAGGATGAGAAGAAACGCAGTAGGTGACGTCATGATGATGGGTTTTGAAGTTCTAAAATTGATAAGGTTGGTAAGGTAAGTTAAGAAATTCTAGTACGTTTCTCAATGTTTACACTAGTTTTGAGAATATATATTATACTAGCTGAGGCCGCGACTTTGTCCGCGTGGAATTTAACTTAACATAAAAGGCCGCTCCCGCGTTCTGAGCCCGCGCGACAGGACCCATTTTTGAAAATTTTGTTAAAAGTAGCCTAAGTTATTGCTTATAGCAACAGCTATCTACAAGTGAAAGTCCCGCCAAAATCGGTCCAGCCGTTTCGGAGATAACCCGGAACAAACACACAGACAGACAGACAACAAAAAAATTAAATCGCGTTTTTATTATAGGTGTCGTATGTACTTTCATATGCATTTAGTCAAAGGTGTTATTTTGATATTACAAACAGACACTCCAATTTTATTTATTTGTATGGATTCTCAAAACTAACCTTAATATAATTATCTAGGTACTTAATAGGTAGGTAGGTATAATTAAAATTAGAAGAAATAAGTATTTGTTTAAATCGTACAATTACAATTAAATATTAAGGCGGTGGTGACACACGAGGTGAACTACGCCAATTCTGATATTTTTAAGTCCAGATTTATATCGACTACTTGTAATATAAATTAGTTTTTTCAAAGTCCGCAAATAGGTCCAGCGCTCCCGATGTTAAGCAGTTACGTACGTGGCCTAAATGCTTGCAATACCAAAGGCGTTGCTCAAACATAGCCGACTTAAAGGGGAGTGCGACAGAGGGAAGGGAAGGCGAGTGGGTTGGGCTCCCGACTCTCTCACTCATCGTGCGGTAGCTATAGTAGCTTCTTTACGGCGATCTTCTGTGAGAGGATGGTACTACACGGGTCAATTCCGTAGGTATATGAGCTCGGGGTCGAGAACGTCCAGGGTGTGGGCCCCTGAGGAGAACGGCGGCGGACGTGGCTCCCCGCCGCCGTGCACTGCGAGGGTGCAGGGGGAGCGACCATCTGCTTCCCCGGGGCGAGCTCCCGCGAGGGAGCGCGGCACATGAGCGGCACCGGCGAGTTCCGTCGGGAGAGCCCGGAGTCCCTCCGACGTGCGGAAGGCGGCCACCGGGGAGGTTTTAGTGGGTAAGAATCCCACATAACCCCAGGCCTTTCCCACAAGAGGCCTGGGGATCTTTGGAAGATTTCCTCCCCGTCAAGAAAAAAAAAACAACAAAAGAATCAGCAAGCTGAAGTGGCAATGGGCAGGCCACATCGCTCGTAGAACCGACATCCGTTGGGGAAGAAAGGTTCTCGAGTGGCGACCTCGAACCGGAAGACGCAGAGTTGGACGGCCCCCCACTAGATGGACCGACGATCTGGTGAGAGTCGCGGGGAGCCGTTGGATGCAAATAGCGAGCAACCGTCCATTGTGGCGTTCTATGGGGGAGGCCTATGTTCAGCAGTGGACGTCTTCCGGCTGATGATGATGATGAAGAAAAAAAAAAAAAGTAGGTATGTGAGCTGTGTATTCAATTGACCACCGTCGAAGTTGAGGTGGGTCGGGGGCTTCACGTTAAATTAAAAATACTACTCAGTAAATTTACCTGTATTCAGCACAAGTGAACGCTGCAGTTATTGTGACTGTAATGGAGATATGCAAAAAACCGGCGCCGATATATAGTGTTTGGTTCGTGCACCCGCAACCCATACCATACCTACGAGACTCACAGAGATAATAAAGTGGTGGACTTTCCTGCCCTGTGACGTAAGTTAGGTATTAAAACTCCAATATTATCGATATGACTTCTCCCATTTTTATTGCGTACTTTAGACAAAAGATTTATTAACGACGCACTGTGTTGACATAAATGCTACTTTCGAGAAATAAATAATCATTGGCGTAGTGTATTTGTTAAGTATATAGACCGCTTGCGTTCTTCTAATTTAATTCTCATGTATTTTAATTTCTATACAATTATAGATAAGTAGTTGTCTAACGCACGCTTTTTAGGAGGCTAATTGAAAAGGTTCAATTCAAGGTGCGCATCTCCTTATCAACTGAGATTATCACATGCTGAGCGGGGAAGAAAACAAACATGAGGAAACCTGAGCGTCTTTCGAAAGACGTGTGAAGTTCGCTAACCCGCATGAATGAGGGTCGTCGTATACGGCCCTCGATTGAGGAGAAATGTGCCCAATACAGTGGAAAAGCAGGCTTATAAGGCTCAACTAATTACAGGAAGAATAGCTACATTGTGCAAGCTAGCAGAAATTTCAATAAGCTTTGTTTCCACCAATTTGTCCTTGAGCTCAAAGCCTTTAAGTGCTGCCTTAATTTCTTTAATTAACTTGGATTTACTTATAATGAAGTATAAGACAGTAGTGTAATACTAGGTTAGCTACATAATTATGAATAATGGCTTGTGGCTCACCCGGATCTGTACTCCTCACAATCCAAATTTTTATCCAGTCGCTATAAGTGAAGACTTGTTATTATCTTTCCTATCGCTAAGTTTTTGTTTATTTTTGTTTAGTCTACTTAGCTGTATGTTTAAAAAAAAGTGTAAGTGCACTGCATTGCAGGTCTGCCTTTAGAAAAACCGGTATTATGATGTAATTTTGTAATAATTGACGATCGCTTGGCGCGGTGGT
Source organism: Notodonta ziczac (assembly GCA_918843915.1). NCBI lineage: Eukaryota > Metazoa > Arthropoda > Insecta > Lepidoptera > Notodontidae > Notodonta > Notodonta ziczac. The sequence continues at coordinate 3,630,360 of OU974053.1, forward strand.
TCGAGCGTAGACCCACCCGCTCGGGTGCAAATCATGGTTACGGATTCGATTCCCGCTGGGGTAAATTTTGGAAATGGCCTTTTCGTAGTTTGCCCTAGTCAGCGTGTCACTGGTATTGCCCCCATTGAACGGTACCCATAGTACAAACGTTGCTTAGTTTGGGACCATACAGTTGGTGTGTCAGCAGTCTCGCGATAAAAAAATACCCAGTTCTGGGTGTCACTGGGATCGCCCCAGTCCATTGTACGGTACCGATAGTTTGGGATCCTACAGTTGGCGTATCAGTCTGGCGATATTTATTTATGTAAATTTTCAACCGTCATCAATAAGACAGGTTTTATACAAGGGCAGACGTGCGCGGACTGCCTGCGTCAAGGGACCAGTCTTATCAGTAGGTACTTGCGCCCATCGGCGTCATTTTGATTGACAGGGGGGTCCACTGGCCTAACTGATAAAAACATAAAAAAAATCTTGAGCTGTCCTGTCTAGTAGTGTGTATAAGCTCCAGATTCCCACTCACGATACGTAAAGCGTTACGTTACTTGGTACCCGTTAAGCAAACCGCAAACGTATAGATCCTGTGCGCGTTCATATTAACCGATTTAAACGCTAATCGATTAGAAGACTCGAAACGAAATCGTTCGATATAATTAATCGAGAGTTTACCAACGCGCCGACTTCAGTCGCAATTTTAATAGAATGCGTTTTGACGGAATGCGTCTGACGCAATTTCATATTTTAACAACTATTTTGCGACTCGACTCAATTTCACATCACCTATTTGTAAATCAGTGACTATATTACACTAAGGTTGCTTTTACAGAGCCAAATGTTTCAAGATATTTTTGTTATTATTTTGTCGTAGAATTTCCTAAATTGTAAATTAATTATCTACCACTAAACTGATATTTCATATAAGGCCGTGTGTTTGATGCTTTATAACTGCCGTATCCGGGATTGCCCTTAACCCGCATCTGTATTCAGATGCAGTGACTCATGAAGGACTTCGTGTAACATTTTTCCTTTATCGTGATTTTTATAGTCGTTTAGTTTTCTGCCCATCTCGCTAATGGCTATAGAAATGTTGGGCTAAACCATAAATAGCCGAGACCTAGTTTTATACTATACCATTTTATATTTTTATTTTAACGACCACTTGGCGCAGTGGTTTGTGCGTAGGCTCACTCTACACCGGGTGGTTGCGGGTTCAATTCCCGTCAGGGTAAATTTCTGAAACGGCCTTTTCGTAATTTGCCCTGGTCCGCGTGTCACTGAGATCGCGCCCAGTCCATTGTACGGTACCCATAGTACAAGCGATGCTTAGTTTGGGACCATACAATTGGTGTGTCAGTCTGACAATATTATTTTTTATATATAAAGCCTTCATTTATTCTTACACAGAACTCATTTTGTGTAAGAATTAATGATTTATTGGTTCCCCAAGTGTTTATTAAATGACCGCCTGAATGTTTTCGAGCACAGTGGCAACCAACTTGAACTTGAACATTCCAGCAGACATATACTGGAGTCTCTCAAACGCACAATCGAGTGAGGCATCGTTTGACCGTTACTCGATTAGAATGATTATATCGATTACAATTAATATCACTATCAGTAGGTACGAGATCTAGTAAATTATGATTCAAGATGTTTGTGTTGATCATACAATCGAATAATGATTAAGATCGACTCGATCGCATAAAATAACAATTTAAATGTTAATAATACCTATGCATCGCTAAATACAGGAAAATCGAATCGATTATGCACTCGTGACATCACTGTTGTTGCGTTAAAACCCATACGATCACAGTTCAGAGATCATACGCAATGCTGTCGAGTCGTGTTGTAAAGTGCCGCATCACGGTGTTGTTAATGTGGGAAAATCTTTTGGGATGAGTTGATTCACAACACTACCTGGAGAACGACTCATTGGTCATCACCATCACAGTACTTAGAAAAATAATGTCATGGAAGAACTGCAACAGTATATAGAAATACTTGCCAATACAAATATTAAGCTGGCTCAGGAATTTTCTTATAATCTAGTATCCCGTGTTGGCTTGATTACTGCCATAGAATAAGAAAATATTTTTTTATCAATTAAGAGGCGCTGTAAACATTTTTGACAGCTACAGAAACAATATATCACACGCGTGCGAGAGATACACCTTTACATTAGAGTGAAAGAGATGCATAGAGCATATTTTACCTTTTGCTCAGGGCATCGGTTTATAGTTAAATTTACAACTATGTTATGCCAAAAAAAACATGTTTCAGTGGTTGTGATAATAACATAATAACGCATAGGTAATACTCGCACTAATAACCAGAGTAAAGTATGTCCAATGACGATATTTCATAGTAAGTCATTAAAAATTGTTGAATTTTCTTAACGGTTGTTGTCCCCGCATAATTGTACTTCCATGGCATTATTTTATTATTGGAACGAAGTTCCTTATCGCGCGTTGCGAAAGGGGGCTAGACGGTAAAAAATAAGACCAAAAGTTGTAACGACACTTTTTGCTATAGTTGTAAGCCGTGCGGCGTGCGCGTGTTTCTGTCTGTCTCTCTCTCTCTCTCTTATAGAAAGCAAGCCAGTTATTTTCGTTCCGTCGTTCTATTTCGCATTGAACAGTGTGGTGTCGCGAATAAATAATAAAAAATAATTACAATAATGAATCCTGGCAGTGTTTCTCACAAGTTCCGGATATTGCAACTTCGTTCCATCCGGGTGTCCCCTGACACCTCTCAAGTTTTTTTTTTCTAATAAATATACGAAAAGCATTGTATTTAATTGTAATTTTACTTCCTACTACGCTAAGAACTTACTATGAATATTCTGTATTTCAGACGGAAGTACTCGAGTCATCCATTTGTCGGTATTTCGCAATTACTTTCCAAAGTTGAAACTGCGTATCACGCTTTCGATCGTACGCGTACGGTAAAACCCGAGTTATAAATACTGAACCACTTTCTAATAGTATTGGTTTCCTCGTATCAAGAATCACAGTTGTATTACTTAAGTTCAGCTTCTATACTTTATCCAGACCAATTTAAATTTAGTTTACAAAAGCTTTTTTCAGATTGTGCACAGTAATTGTCCCTCGTCTTGATCCCTCGTCTGAGGCGGCGATTCTGCCAACAACCAGCAACCATCGAAATGAACGTACAATAACAGATGCATATATTTTATTAATGATATAATTACTTTAATTTTATATGTTGATTATCTACTAACATTTAAAAAATCCGTCACATTTATTTCTAAAACACACTATTTACAAATGCACACACAAAAAAAATGTTACTAGTAGCTTTTTTGTTTGCCCACATAAAAAAAATAAAAACGTCGTATAGGAAACTGAAACTACAATGAGGATAGTAAGCTAAGGGCCGAGTTCACAATGTCATTAACGGGCCGTTAGAACTCGTCCCTAACTATGATAACATAAGTACTTCGCCAACAGTTCCAGATTTGGTCAAGCCACTGAGTTGGATACCACATGAAACGATCTCTCTAATAAAACTTTGGTAATTATCCCTCGGGCTGTTAAAAGTTCAGTTGGTTGTAGAAGCGGTTGGAATCGAACGAGGCCATTACTGTGATGAGATTGTTAGGAAATAATCGTCCATAGAATATGTCACTTAACATTGGCCCCCTTATTAAACTCAAACTCAAAATAGTTTTTATTCATGTAAGCCCACAAAGCATTTATGAATAGTCAGAATCTACCACCGGTTCGGCATGCTGCTTCCACTGAGAAGATCCGGCAAGAAACTCAATGGTTATTTTTTCAATGAATAAAAGATGGTGTACATTCTTAGGAACAGCAACAGAATATGAGCAAGCGATACTATCACTAAATAGTAATCAAATCTAACTCAGATTGAGGTATTTGAATTAGAAAGCTATATAAGTGAGTCTGCATTGATAACATGGTTTAGCGGTTGTATAGTTACACCATGCTTTGTCTTCTTCTTTCGAATGTCAAATTACTGATGACAGAACGAGATAATTCACCGGCTATACTACGTTTATTAATAAGGCGCGAAACCAACGCTTTTCATGTTGTTTATATACAAGAAATAACATTTAATCCCATCTTCCATTGCTTAACTCTATTTTAATTTAAAAATTAGATCTACCAATATCTACTGTACCAAATTTCATAAACTTCCGTCATAAACTATAGAAGCTATACTGTAACAGACCGAGACTGATAGACTCAGGACTGGATTAACATTAAGGATTCCTCTCAGCGACTGCTGGACCCTACACATATAAGAAGACGCCATGTTTGCGGTCTTATTTCCCTGCGTCAGTAAATAATGTTAGACAATGCACGCCACTAAACACGCATATTTTATGGACAGCTTCCTCAACGTTTCCCAGAGCTCCTCCCTTAACCGCGTTATATTTTAATTTAACCTCGTAAATTTTATTCTGGCACGTATGTTAGTCAGAATATGGATAAAATATTTATTTTCAAACGAAGCTTATGGTTTTTGTAAGTTGGTTTACAGATTTTATTATGCAGGATCTTTTATAGGACCAATATACTAGGTGAAGCAGAAAGGGCATTTGTAACTTAAGTGGATCAGACACGGTGACGGCCTTTTGTTACCCCAATGTTGTAGAGCAATGGAAAGACTTCAGAAGAGAGATCATTCCAGAACTTGTACGTCTTGAATACTTTCAAACTTTAGTATCAGTCATAGAATTAGATGGTAAGGCAATGATCGAGATTCCTACACTCTTTTGCCAAGAATATTACAAACGTGTTTTATCTGAGGCCAAAATTGGATGAGTTTATCATCATCCACAAACAGAGTATGAAACGTAATTCTTAGTAATGTTATTAGTTTTCAGTTCTGTGAACTCACAACACGTCGAAAGATAACCAGTGCTAAAAACCGCAGCGATAGCGCCCCTATGGTAATAACCCAATGAAAGTAATGTAATAAATGTATCCAGATTTGTATGTCATCTAAATGTAAAGTATTATTTTTAACAACCATGATGTTTTGAGTGAAATCTTGGTAAATGCTAAAGATGATGTACCGACCACAAAAAAATCTACAGACTTCAACAGTAGAGAAAGCAAAATTTTAAAATGAGTTTTAGGTACAATAAGTACAAAATCAAATATCGACGTGAGACACACCCCACTCTGGTTATTGTTACGAAAATAATCTGAAGCAACCCCTGAAATTAATTTTCACAGATACCAAAAAAAATACCGGTTAAACGACCGAACCGGTAATCTAACCGACACATCCTATTCGCATCCTATTCACTTATACAAAGTACGCGTATCTCGTTTGTACAACTGTAAAATGTGTACAACTATTATAGTCTATCCAAAAAATATATCTTCGTCTATGTCTAAAAGGAATTCTCTGTAGCTGCATTCGTGTAGGTCATCAAGATTATATTATTATATTGGTGTAGGTGCATAACACATCCTCTAATTATAATACGTCACGCCTTAATCCTACCAGCAATTCCGGGAAGGGTTCATGCAAAATGTAACACAATTATTCAAAGTACAATCACATGAGTGAAGTGTGTGCGAAATAAATGCGCTCCGCGGCCGGCGTAACTTCCAATCTGGGTTTAATTATGCGAGACCATGCCGCGCCGTATACTTCAGTAAACGGTGGATGGCATTCACCGATAACGCACATATCCACAGAACCCAGTTATTACATTATAATATAAAAATTGAGTTGCTCAATATCAAATCAAATTGTACAATGAAATTTCGGTAAGCTGCTTGACTATCCTAGGCGATGGCTGTGGTTGACTGAAGTTACTTTAAAAATAGCAGTTAAAATCGTTTCAAATTAAGCTATAATATAATAATCGTTTTAGTTGACGACAGCTTGGCGTGGTTCGAGCGTAGTCCGCTCAGCTCACTGCACCGGGTGGTTGCGGGTTCGATTCCCGTCAGGATAAATTTAGGAAATGGCCTTTTCTTAATTTGCGCTGACCTAGGTTTCACTGGGATCGCCCCTGGTCCATAGTACAAGCGTTGCTCGGTTTGGGACCATCTAGGGGGACCATTCAGTTGTTGTGTTCGTTTGGCGATATTTATTTTATTTTATTACCAAGTCAATACTGCGATCGAAGTTATTTAATGCGTCTTGGTTTTATATGGCATAAAATGTTTCAAAGGTCTCTCCCGCGTGTTTGAAGGGTGAGAGGGAAGAGACATCTGTGCTGCTTCCTACTGTAACGGGTTCAGTAGGTTCGCTTTATAAGTCACATCAGAGTCGGAACAGAAACCACCAAATGCGGAGGCCATATAGTCTACTTATTTGGTATAAAAACCCAATAGATCAGCGTGGTCAAGCACTTCGGCTCGGTTGGTCGTTGGATGGGTGACCAAAACATAGCATCAAACGTCCACCGCACCCGCATAACAACTTCAAAATCTTTGACAAGAGTTCACCACACCACTTCGAAACACGTTTCAATTCGATACGGGATACGGGTTCAGTTCATCCATAGAGCTCTTTACCTAAACTTACTTCACTATCTTCCCACAAAAATATACTCTTAATAAATATCAATAAAATTCAATATTTAACAAGTACTTATTTAATTATATTTGATTTATAATTTCTAACATTACCAGATACTTACGAAATCACCGCTATATGACGACCGCTCGGCGCAGTGGTTTGAGCGTAGGTCGTTCAGCTCAATGCACCGGGTGGTTGCGGGTTCGATTCCTGACAGGGTAAATTTCGGAAATGGAATTCCGCCCCGGTCTGGGTGTCACTGGGATCACCCCCAGTCAATTGTACGGTACCCATAGCACAACCGTTGCTTAGTTGGTGTGGTCGTCTGGCGATATTTTTATATTTATATCTGATAAATTTTCAGTTTGCCTACGATCGTTCTAGCATCAAGCGGATCAAAGAAAAACAAGATATCCCTCCATACCTAAATGCCCCACAAAATGCCAGGTGTGACAGGCACGGCAATAAAGTGGTCCTTATTCAAATATATATAGGGGATGTGGGTCGAATATTGATGTGGACTCGAAGGTTGCACGTGACCACAAATGCACTTATCTCTCGCGGTAAACCTTTAGCAACGGTCGTTTCAAGTCTCGCTAGTTCGGGACTCATTTGAAAACGATAACATAAATTAAATGTGTCTAATAGTGATGTAACGAATGTAGAATCTTGGACATTCGCGAATGCGAATGCGAATATTTGGCTCCAACATTCGCGAATGCGAATGCGAATGTTGACTTTCAAATAAAAATTTAAAGAGAAGAATTTAAACTTAAAAATTTAAAGTTGTGACGACTTTTTAAACTACAAAAGAGCTGATAATTTTCAAACGGCTGAACCGATTTTCATGAAACATAGCTAAGAACACTCTCGATTAGAATACCTTTCTAACAAAAAAAAATATTTAAAATCGGATCAGCCGCTTGGGTGCTACGATACCACAGACAGACACACAGATACACAGGTTGAAAGAACGAAGTTAGTCACATGAAGTAAATATGAAGACATTTGTTTTGATTTCAGGGTAGCTTAGTATTAATGCATAAATCAAATAATTGTAATTGATATTCAAATTTTATTGAGTTTATTATGTATATTTTAATTAGACTAACAAGAACAATAGGGAAAGATCCTATTTATAATTTTGTTGCCTACCTCAAAACCTATTCAAATAAAAGTTAAAAGTGCATTATGTACAAGTGAGCTAAGTTAATAATTACGTGTGAATAGCGGATTCATCTTTTAAATTAGGACCACATTATTAATGGTTTATTATAGGAAAGAAATAGTTCTTTACTTTTAAATATAAATATAATCAATTTTGAAAAAAAACTAAAGTTTAGACTGAGTCTCAAACCCACGCGCTACTGATTGTGCACTCAGTCTAATCACAACTTAATTATTTGAATTACAGCTCCTTATAAGAACTTCTTCATCAGTCCAAAAAGGAAATAAAGGTTTATGTCATTTTGCATATTTTTTTTAAGTTAGTTTAACGGCCCCTGGGTACAAGCCCTTTTGAGCCTGTCACTTTGCATAAGATGTCTATGAATGCCAGTTTAATAAATTTAGTAACAATATTTCTTACTATTTTATTCATACGGTAGCCAATAGTTTATTTATTTCGCAGAAATTAATCCGTTGAGATGTTTCATATCACTAAAAAGACATAACTTTATTTTTAAGGTTCCATATTATCGAAACGTGGCGGAATGTCTACGAAACCCTTTAGTATGCGTAGTCTGACATGCATTTGGCTAGTTATATTTATCTATGGGTCTGGCAAGGCCCCTAACAATGATTATACTATTTTAAATATAATAAATCGAATGTTTAAATAAATAATATTAATAAATAAATTTATTTATAATATTTTAATAAACATTGTTTATTTATTTTATAAAAATGCTTACTCTTTTTAGGATAACTCTTTACTAAGATTTTTTAAAATATAATGTCAACAGCACTAGTGCGTAATAATCTGCTTTATGAACCCAAAAACGGTGCAATAAGTGCTACCCTACGAGCAAGTTTGTTAAAAAATATATAATTCTTATTAGTTGTATTAAATTCCATATCCATTTATACATAATTACCTTTTGTTTTTAAAAAATATTCGCAAAACATTCGCATAGATTCTTGCGAATGCGAATGTCAAAAAATATGCGAATATTCGCGAATGCGAATGCGAATATTCGTGACATCACTAGTGTCTAATAAAGAAAGCTCGAACACACCGCCCGCGCACGAGCACGAAAGAACTAGTACCATAACGATAATGTAAGAGCGTGCCGTCTCGCTCACATGACAGATGTCATAAATAAGAAAGACAGTGTCAGGCATGCATTCCCGATTGTTGTAACGCTAACTACAGGAGTTCCTTGCTTGACATACCGATGAGGTACAGACACAGATATAGATTTACATAGATAACGCAAGTATCACGATTTGTATTGAAACCAAGCGTGCCGAATTTTTAACACCTACTGTGACGTCATTAGTGACGGGAAATCCAAACCGCTTCAAAGACACCGATGCCACCGATGCCCCTCCGCCCGCTACGATTCTCTAGAGTGATTATCACGCTCATACTCCTATTTTTATATCTCTCGCGAGGACTGTAACTTATTGGCGACCAACCTCGACGCTTGGTCGGGGTTTTCGGACACGCTAAGTACATACATTTGCGTTATCTATGTAAATCTATATCTGTGGGTACATAGCTATTTAAAGGATTGAGACGCACTGTCATCTTACTGTATGTTCTCACAGCTCTATATCAGACGTGCATCGAGAATCTTGATATCGTGTTTCAGGCTTCAATAAGGATTTCGTCAATGTATTGACCGTTGCTTTCAGCGCCATCTGTTGTCAGGCGTTGTAAATGCGTTTGTACGGTGGCGAGATGTGAGGTCGCTACAGCCTGAATCCCCCTCGCAATAAGAAGGAACTTTCCCATACATACAAGAATATAATACTGTTTCCTGCGAACCTAGACGACCCTATAATAAGAAAGTAAATCGATATGTAACGTTAATAATGGATCCTCATGTCGATTCGCCACCGAGTTCACAGACATTGGAATTTCAATTATTTTCATTTAGAAAGTATCGCTACCCCGACGTTCTTGGATATTGTCCTTATTAAATTTTCTGGGAATCGGTGTGAGGGCTAAAATAATACTGAATTTACCGTCTAAAAATAAATATTAAGGAATTTCTATAATAATAATAATTCAGGCGGACAGTGGAACAAAGATGTTCATTTAATAATAACGTGTCTATCTTCTTTTAATTTCAAATAAATAGTATTCAGTTAAATAAATTCAATAATGGCTGTGGAAACATTTTCTCACGCTGCTGTGTTCAAAACTTTATGAATCAATCAATGTTTAACTTCAACAGCTAGATGCATAGTTGTATTAAATATATTTATTATAGTTATGGAGACAGAAATAACGAAGGCACGTACTTAGGCCCTTATTAATAAATCGATCTCAACTCAGAGAGCGGTCTTGAAAATGGCATTCTTTTTGTCATACCAGTGCAAAATCTTCGTCAATAGCGTACTCGAGACCGTTCCCAGACTTAAGATCGATTTATTAATACGGATCTGATAAGTTAGTATTTAAGATACGGCGTTGTAAAACGCCGTAGTCGACTAACTTTACACATTAATAAAGTTAGACAACATTTACTTATATCCCGACTAGTAAATAGGTGCATAAGGTTTGAAAGTTAATAACTCAAAATCCAATACAAGTTTTCGCTTATAAGCACCAAGTTTTACTTAATACAGGGCGTATTTGAAGTCTGATATAATATTTAAACTTTTTAAGTAAGTTATAAGGTAGGTATTTTTGCTAGGTAGGTTTGCTCTCGTATCTGTCCTCATTGCTGTGATACCTACCGGACTTTGAACATTAATCATAACTTTTGTTTTGCGGTCATAGAAGACACCTAAATTGACTTAAATTAAAATAGTAAGCTAAACTCCCAAGTAGTAGGTAATGTTATATAATACTTAGATCTTGAAACTTTTGCAAAAGACTCGAGCTAGTAAATATGTAAGCAGATAACATTTTGTTTTTATTGTATTTTAAACTAGTTTCTGCCCGCGACTTCATCCGCGTAAACTTTAGTAAAGTATTATATGTGTTAATCCGGGTTATAAACTATCTGTATTCCAAATTTCATCCAAATCCGTTCAGTAGTTTATGCGTAAGAGAGTAACAAACACACAAACTTCGCATTTATAATATTTGTAGGATGTGCGTATTTTGATTTAATTCAGTTCTTTGTCCGATACTCATACATATGCATATTAGTATTTCAGCCTTCTTACACACCTTGTATACGAAAGTAATAAAACTTCTCGAAAGTTAAGCCAAGATGGGCGAGTTTTGTTGCATACAAAATACTTAGGTACCTACATCAGCACTTAAATTACTCCTCCATGCGAGTGTACTCTAAAAGAAAAATAAATACATCATACGTAAACCGTAAGATCAAAGCTTTAAGAGGGGCGATCTTAATTTCTGATATAGTAATTCGCATTCTAGATAAAAACTATAGAAGCAAAGAGAAATGAACAATCCTACTAATATTATAAATGTGAAAGTTTGTGAGTGTGGATGTATGTATGTATGTATGAATGTATGTATGTTTGTTACTCCTTCACGCAAAAACTACTGAACGGATTTGGATGAAATTTGGAACACAGATAGTTTATAACTGGGATTAACATATAGGATACTTTTTATCCCGATAAACCCGAAATTTTTGTTACGTTAAATACTACGCGTCCTACTAATATTATAAATGTGAAAGTTTGTGAGTGTGGATGTATGTATGTATGTATGAATGTATGTATGTTTGTTACTCCTTCACGCAAAAACTACTGAACGGATTTGGATGAAATTTGGAACACAGATAGTTTATAACTGGGATTAACATATAGGATACTTTTTATCCCGATAAACCCGAAATTTTTGTTACGTTAAATACTACGCGGACGAAGTCGGGGGGTACAGCTAGTTTTACATATAAGTACCAAAAGACTACAGAATATTTTTTTTCTGATTTGAAAAATACTAACTACGATTCCAATAATCCTACTTCCTACTAATATTATAAATGCGAAAGTTTGTAAGTGTGGATGTATGTTTGTTACTCTTTCACGCAAAAACTACTGAACGGATTTGGATGAAATTTTGAACACAGATAGTTTATAACCGGGATTAACACATAGGATAATTTTTATCCCGATAATCCGGAAATTTTTGTTCAGTTAAATACCACGCGGACGAAGTGGGTGAGCACAGCTAGTTAAGCATATACCTAGCAAATAATCAGTTGACGGTGTTCACGTGAAAATGATATAAAAAGGCCCCAAATCTCCTGGTGAGCTGTTATTGTTTTGCCCTCAATTACCACTATAACAAAATGACTATGTTAACTATGTTGACACCCGCTTAGCGCAGTGGTTCGAGCGTAGGCCATTTGGCTCACTGCACATGGTGGTTGCGGGTTCCATTCCCGCTGGGATAAATTTCGGAAATGGCCTTTTCGTAATTTGTTCTCTTCTGGGTGTCACTGGGATCGCCCCGTCTATTGTACGGTACCCATAGTACAAGCGTTGCTTAGTTTGGGACCATACAGTCTGTGTGCCAGTCTGGCGATATTTATGTCTGCCTTAAAATAGTAACCTACCCTTTAAAATTCAGCTCAACATTAGTGAATGATTTCCAGTTAATAGTTTATTTAAAGTCCCATCCCAAGAAATCTCCTTCAAACTACGGAGATAATTCCATCCTGTGATAACAACGTCTTTAGTTTAAAGCGAACCTCGACGCTGGAAATATGACGGTGTTTTACCTAATGGTTATTTAAATAGGAAGATGAAAGAAAATTGCTATTGCCAATTCGTTTTTAATTTTCTATTAAACATTTCTTTATGATTTGATTCTTTATGATTTGATATCTATACAAATAAATAAAATTGGAGTGTCTGTTTGTAATATCAAAATAACAGCTTTTCTCTAAATGCATATGAAAGTACATACGACACCTATAGCAAAAACGCGATTTAAAAATTTTTTGTCTGTCTGTCTGTCTGTCTGTCTGTGTGTTTGTTCCGGGTAATCTCCAAAACAGCTCGACCGATTTTGACGGGAGTTTCACTGGCAGATAGCTGATGTTATAAGGAGTAACTTAGGCTACTTTGATTTTAGAAAAACAAAATTTTTAAACCTACTAATATTATAAATGTGAAAGTTTGTGAGTGTGGATGTATGTATGTATGTATGAATGTATGTATGTTTGTTACTCCTTCACGCAAAAACTACTGAACGGATTTGGATGAAATTTGGAACACAGATAGTTTATAACTGGGATTAACATATAGGATACTTTTTATCCCGATAAACCCGAAATTTTTGTTACGTTAAATACTACGCGTCCTACTAATATTATAAATGTGAAAGTTTGTGAGTGTGGATGTATGTATGTATGTATGAATGTATGTATGTTTGTTACTCCTTCACGCAAAAACTACTGAACGGATTTGGATGAAATTTGGAACACAGATAGTTTATAACTGGGATTAACATATAGGATACTTTTTATCCCGATAAACCCGAAATTTTTGTTACGTTAAATACTACGCGGACGAAGTCGGGGGGTACAGCTAGTTTTACATATAAGTACCAAAAGACTACAGAATATTTTTTTTCTGATTTGAAAAATACTAACTACGATTCCAATAATCCTACTTCCTACTAATATTATAAATGCGAAAGTTTGTAAGTGTGGATGTATGTTTGTTACTCTTTCACGCAAAAACTACTGAACGGATTTGGATGAAATTTTGAACACAGATAGTTTATAACCGGGATTAACACATAGGATAATTTTTATCCCGATAATCCGGAAATTTTTGTTCAGTTAAATACCACGCGGACGAAGTGGGTGAGCACAGCTAGTTAAGCATATACCTAGCAAATAATCAGTTGACGGTGTTCACGTGAAAATGATATAAAAAGGCCCCAAATCTCCTGGTGAGCTGTTATTGTTTTGCCCTCAATTACCACTATAACAAAATGACTATGTTAACTATGTTGACACCCGCTTAGCGCAGTGGTTCGAGCGTAGGCCATTTGGCTCACTGCACATGGTGGTTGCGGGTTCCATTCCCGCTGGGATAAATTTCGGAAATGGCCTTTTCGTAATTTGTTCTCTTCTGGGTGTCACTGGGATCGCCCCGTCTATTGTACGGTACCCATAGTACAAGCGTTGCTTAGTTTGGGACCATACAGTCTGTGTGCCAGTCTGGCGATATTTATGTCTGCCTTAAAATAGTAACCTACCCTTTAAAATTCAGCTCAACATTAGTGAATGATTTCCAGTTAATAGTTTATTTAAAGTCCCATCCCAAGAAATCTCCTTCAAACTACGGAGATAATTCCATCCTGTGATAACAACGTCTTTAGTTTAAAGCGAACCTCGACGCTGGAAATATGACGGTGTTTTACCTAATGGTTATTTAAATAGGAAGATGAAAGAAAATTGCTATTGCCAATTCGTTTTTAATTTTCTATTAAACATTTCTTTATGATTTGATTCTTTATGATTTGATATCTATACAAATAAATAAAATTGGAGTGTCTGTTTGTAATATCAAAATAACAGCTTTTCTCTAAATGCATATGAAAGTACATACGACACCTATAGCAAAAACGCGATTTAAAAATTTTTTGTCTGTCTGTCTGTCTGTCTGTCTGTCTGTCTGTCTGTGTGTTTGTTCCGGGTAATCTCCAAAACAGCTCGACCGATTTTGACGGGAGTTTCACTGGCAGATAGCTGATGTTATAAGGAGTAACTTAGGCTACTTTGATTTTAGAAAAACAAAATTTTTAAAAATGGGTTCTGTCGCGCGGGCTCAGAAAGCGGGAGCGGGCGTTTTTGTTAAATTAAATTCCACGCGGACGAGGTCGCGGGCTCAGCTAGTTTACAATAATAGACTAAATTCACTAGGTTATAAAAATATCATATTCCTATTTAAAATATATAATGGTTCGTTCATAGTTTCATCTAGATTTTAGTCCAAACATCACGGTGTCAGAAACCAATGATTGAAAATTAAAATTATGAAATAACATTTTAAACTATTATTTTTATAATACATTTATGCGGGATGTTTTATATTTCATCTATGTATTTTAGTTGATTCTTTTTTGTTATTCTTGTCAACATCGTACTTTTTTAAAAACCTCGTCTCTCAAAGAATAAGAAGAGTAGTCTCTGTGAAAAATATGATGAAGGAACATTATTTTAAGTTTACAGATAAATAAATAGGACACAATGATATATTTGTATATTTCACAAAAAAAAAATAGGGTCTCCTCCGTGATGTAGAAAAGAGTTTTCATGAAGGCCTTCCATACCTACACATAACGATGTTAAGATGATGTTCTCAAGCTACCGAGCGATATTATAATATCGACGCGAAACATTAACTCCTAAATGAACAACTTTGCCATTGACTGTTCAGTTATTTAGTTAGCGACTTTCACGCCAAGAGCGGCGAGCTTCAGGAGCGCTCATGAATAATTCAGGGCACATGACTTGACGTGCGATTGATAAAATATTTAATTTGCAAACTTGGAATGGCAATCGTTTCATTTACGTTCGAGTTCTGTGTAAATTAAATAGAATAGTACGCCAGCCCGTATATGAAGATACTATATATCGTGGCTAAATTAACAGACTGGGGCCCAACTCTGTTTACCACTGGCATCTCGATAGACTCGCAATGCGTCAAAACTGACGTATCGCGTATCTGAATACGTCAATTTGAATAGTGCCGTCTAGGGACGCCCGAAAGAAGCGAAGATTTATAGTATAAAGCGTAGGGCGCCGCAGCTGCCACTCTGTATACCTATATAAATCGTGTAACGCTACTGATGACACCGTGTAACGCTACTGACGCTTAGCACGGATAGAGCGGCAGCGCGGCGAGCGCCCCGAACGTTCGTATATATACATAGAAGCATCACTTCAAAACTGACAGAACTGAGTTGGGCCCCTGGTTGTAATTACAACTTGTACTTAAACACACCTTGCAAATGTAATGTTAGTGAATTACATTTTAAGGACATACTTCAGTTCGGTCTCAGATTCGATACCGATAGTAAAAAATACTGGGCTTAGGAATTACATAAAAAACTGAATTCTAACTACAAGGGCCTTTAAATCCTTCCAAGTGTACATATTACAATTTACTTGAAAACCTTCTCTATTCGATGTAATTTGATACACTCACACTCTACCATCCACGTTGGTATTGGTAATTCCTAGAAAATGATATATTTTCCATCATCAGTCAGTGATTGATGACCGCGCCTCGTGCCTCATTGTTTTACATGATGCGAAACGTGTATCTATAAAATTGGTATTGCGATCATGATTCCACAAATTCGTGGAGAATGGAGATCAATCATTTTGGGTTAGGTACACAATTTGAGCACATGTTTTCAAATGATACGAGGTGGGTTTTTTATTATTCCTTTACTTATTTTCTATTGAACCTGGCCCGCGGACACCTCTGATATGAGGTCAGAGTCTTTAATTATACGGAATTTATACCCAATTTTAATGTAGGTACGGTGTAAATTCTTATTGCGAGGTGGGCTTAAAGATGGACCCTGAGAGAAAAGTACAAAAATTTGAATTTTTCATTAGGATCGGATATAATCTAGTAGTGAACAGAAAAATATGATATAATGTAAATAATGACGCAGTTTTACTCAACGGAAATTAATAAATAATTATTAACATCGCAAGGCTAACCTACCAGCTGTATGGCCCCAAAATAAGCAATGCTTGTAATAGTACAAGCATTGCTTATTTTGGGACCCATAGGGGTACCGAACAATGAGCTGAGCATAATACCGATGACACCCAGGCAAAGGGAAAATTACGAATAGGCCATTTATGAAATTTACCCCCACAGGAATCGAACCCGCAACCACTCGGTGCAGTACCCCCGACACTGGCGCAAACTGCTTATCAAACTGATCCGCCACCCTACCGTCTGAAGTCACGTCACCCACCATACTAGACCGCATGTGAACTCGTGTCCGGTCCCGCGTTCTGAGCCCGCGCCACAGGACCCATTTTTTTAATTTTGTTTTTCTAAAGTAAAAGTTGCCTCAGTTACTGCTTATAACATTCAGTATTTAACACCTCTTCTGAGTGGTTGCAGGAATGGAACGCAAAACCCCCTGATAGCATGGGAGTTACCATCAACCCTACACTTAAACCTGCTGGTTTTGCGCTCCCAAGAAGGGAATGGTGCCAACTGAATAGGGTACGAACTGGATGCGGGCGAAGCAATGCTTTCATGTCCATGTGCGGGTGGAGGGAATCACCGGAGTGTGAGTGTGGAACTGCTGTCCAGGATGTTGAGCATATAGCTAGAGACTGCCCACTCACAAGGTACCACGGCTGCCCAACAGACCTGTTCTCTCTCGAAAATGACGCTATCCCATGGATTCAGCAATTAAAAGATAGAATAATTTTAAATTTTGATTTAAATTTTAATTTATTGTGAACAATTGTAAGAATGCCATACGAATAAACTGCTTAAATAAATAAATAAACTGCTTATCAAATAATCAAGAAAATTTTAGAAAATAATTAAGATTTAGTGGACCGTTTTGTACTTAGCGTTTCGCTACGAATTCCAACCGCGCTTGAAGTTTATTTCGTTAACATGAAATAGCAAACATATTTTGTTATTTCCGTTTTAAAAGCAAGTTATTATTTCCTAGCAGCTATTTTAATTAAATCTGAGCGAATTTCCGAGAGTCAAGCACGTAGGTGAGTGGAATCATAATTAGAAAAAAAAACGTTTTTTTCAGAGTTCTGAGTTTTATAGGAAATCCCGAGGGTTGTTAAGGAAATATAATACTTTAGTTAATACTTATAATCAAGATTAAATGACTACAAACTTCCACCTGTATTTCTTCTGTTCAAAATTTCATTAGAACAAAGCAAGCTATTGGAATCTAGGTACATTCTTTTTGCCTTTTACATTTTTTTACTGGCTGAGTCATAGCTTTAAAGAACCTGTAGACTTGCCTATTAAACAACCTCATGTTGTAGTGCAATGGAAATACTTTAGAAAGATCACCTCACATATTTTTTGTCTTTAGTATCAGACGACCACCGCTGAACAAAGAACAAGGATTTAAATATACGCCACTTGCGCGTGAATAAACGAATATACCTTATAGTTTACTAATTCAATCTTCATAATTATTTATGTATGTTTAAATTTAAAACCTGGATTGAAATATGTTTTTGCTGTACATAAAATTTCCATGATTTTCGCAACATTTTCGGAAATGTTTTCGTGAGTCTTGAGATGACAAGCGAGAAATCTCAAGTCTCTAGATGACACAGCAAATTAGGAATTTCGGAGAGTTCTCGTAAAAACTTTACAAACTCTCCCGAATAAAACTAGTAAGAGGTTTAGGACCACTTAAAAAGGGTTGAGAAATCGTCAAATAGATTCAGTTTCAGATCTGGTTGAATAGGAGATGGGTTAGGAGGTCAAGGGCTGTGGAAATCGAATTAGAATGGTCCCTTGAATTCTAAAGTACGGACGAGTACGAAAATTATTTGAGTTTAAAGAGTTATGTCAATATAACATTTGCTCGACCGGGGTAGTACAGTCCTCTCACAGAAGATCGGCGTACTGTAGCTATTATAGCTGCGTTTCGTACGGTAATGAGAGAGCCGGCAGACAAACACGAAGTCTACTCCCCTTTAAGTGACCAACGTGCGAGCATTATATTGGCAACGGTAACTGCTTATGTTATAAGGCGGGACTGCTGGCGATTATTTTCCGACTTTGTTTTATCAAAAAATATATATAGAGCAAAAAGGCCTGTTACTCAAGACTAAGCAAATCCTACTAATATTATAAATTCGAAAGTTTGTGATGTTTGTTACTCTTTCAGGCAAAAACTACTGAACGGATTTGGATGAAATTTGGAACACAGATAGTTTATAACCGGGATTGACACATAGGCTACTTTTTATCCCGATAATCCCGAAATGTTTGTTAAGTTAAATAATACGCGGACAAAGTCGCGGGCATAAACTAGTTACTTATACATTCATAGGCTCGCGTAAAAGTTCTCATCATCGTTAGGTAATAAGATCTCGGCTCATTTTTACGCAGCGTAAAATAACTGGGGGCGCTTCCCTAACTAATTTGGCAGTTGAATGAAAATTTAAAACCTTCTAAACTTCCATTGTTACAGTTTTACTTGTAACGAAATTGTTTATCCGTTTCCATGGACTTTCGTTTCAACAAAGAATTTAATGGACCTTTTTTCATTCATAATTGTATTCTTGTAGTTTCATGTTGGAAAAAAATACCTATTACTCTACTGGTACTTCGAATTACTTACTTCATTACTGTCTAATAGAATATCATAGAGTAAATAATATACTTCTGAACAATGTTGATGGTTATTCTAATACTGTTTAGTCCACAATTATTTTCATAATTAGATTTTTTTATTGCTCTTTCTTCCCTTTTACGATGTTTCTACACTCGCGCGATTAGACTTTCTTTTTAACTGACTTCTATTGAGCGAGATTGAGAGAGATTTGATTATTATTTTCTATTACTTATTTAGTGACAATGGTGTTGCCTGCTCATTTTTCATGCTGTTCCTGAGAATGTACACCATCTTTAATCCATTTAAAAGAGTACCATTGAGTTTCTTGCCTTATCTTCTCAGCGGAAGCAGCATTCCGAACCGGTGGTAGATTCTGACTAAGTATTCATAAATGCTTTGTTGGCTTACGTGAATAAAAGTAATTTTGAGTATGAGTTTGAGTTTAGAAAAAACTAGTTGAGCCCGCGACTTTGTCCGCGTGGAGTTTAACTTAACAAACTTTCATCCCCTATTTTACCCCCTTGGGGATAGAATTAATCAAAATCCTTTCTTAGCGGATGCCTACGTCATAACATCTACCTGCATGCCAAATTTCAGCCGGATCCGTTCAGTGGTTTGGGCTGTGCGTTGATAGATCACTATGTCAGTCAGTCAGTCACCTTTGTGTTATATTTATATAGATAGATATAAGAATTATGAAATGTAATTCTCAAATAATTATCACAGGCGCCATCTGCATTCAATGCTATGTACTCTTGCAGTGTTCATTCCTTGTGTACTCAATAGAGGACGTAGGTAAGCATTTCATTAAATAAAACTTTTTCAAACACCATCATTGGCGATACAAAAGTTGCAGCATAATTTTTGGACTAAACACCAGACCATTATAATGACCCGATAACTATCAAGGCGGGATTACCTATTATTTTACCTAGTATTATTTCTAATTCACTAATGTATATTACACAGGCAGACTAATTGCACAATAAAAATGATTTAAGTACTTTCCGTACGTTCAAATGTTAAGTTAAATAAATCGCCTGTCAGAACAGACAGGATAGAAAAAGTAATAAATCAGAATTCGTGAAACAGGAACGCCTACCGCATGCCTTGTACACATCAAGCGATCATTCGCACGGTTAACTCGTGTCTGTGTGTCTATAACTCAAAGGTGACTTGACATAGTGATCTATCAACGCACAGCCCAATCCACTGGACGGATCTGGCTGAAATTTGGCATGCAGGTAGATGTTATGACGTAGGCATCCGCTAAGAAAGGATTTTGATTAATTCTACCCCCAAGGGGATAAAATAGGGGATGAAAGTTTGTATGAAACTTTGACAATTAAATTCCACGCGGACGAAGTCGCGGGCACAGCTAGTGTATACATAAAAGCTGTCGTCTTCGTCGTGTGAATGACCGCCATGCTAGTGGTGTGACTTAAATAACACTTCCTGAATACTCAAACGCAACTTAAGTTAGATGCCTGATAAATTTGACGTCTTACGAAATGTTACCAAAAGTTAAGTAACTTTTTAGTTTTCGACCGCAGATTCTTGTTGTGTACGTCATAAAATATAATATAATTTAGCCCTTTTGACGTCCCACTCCTGGGCACGGAACTCCCCTTTACGAGAGGGATTCAGGCTGCAATTCACAAGGTGACCATAATTAAAAAAATAGTTATTATTTCACTGCGAAAAACAACCACAACAAACGATTTTGCAATTCGCTGTATTATTTTTATAAATATTTAATTGTTTTACTAAACGTTTTGTAATTATTTGGAACTGCAAAAATCGTTTGTTGTCCTTTTCTTTCAACCAATACTTCTACCTTACCTTACCTTCTACCAATACTCAAGACATACCACTTATCACGTAAGTATGTATCAACAAGCTTATCACTACAAAGGGCGTCATTTAGCAAGCTTCAAGTTAGCCATACACCAAATTATGTAGAATGGTCCTTAGTTCAAATTTTATTAATGTTGGTTTGCAATGTCCGTACAATGCGTTAATAATGGCTATACAATGCAGGTAAAAATAAGGGCCGCGGTATTTTCTCAATTCCATTTATTCAAATCATTCACAGCTGTAAAGGTAAGCGAATATTATGGGTGTAAGGACTTTTTGATAATCGTACCAGTTCTCTATACAAATAAATAAAATTGAAGTATCTGTTTGTAATATCACAATAATTATTGATTTTATTTTTTGTCTGTGTCGGTTTGTTTCGGATAATCTCCAAACCAGCTGGACCCATTTTGACGGGAATTCCGCGGGCAGATAGTTGATGTTAAAATTAGTAACTTAAGCTACTCTTATTTTATTTTATCACACCACGGGGGCGAGCTCACGGGCAACAGCTAGTTATGAATAAAAATCCAAGAAATTGTTAGGTAAAATAATAGTTTGTGTCAGAAATGTAAGAGATATTATAACAAAGTAGAGCCTCATATAATATCGTGTCAAGTCAACACAAATAAGTTAACGTTCATTCACACGGTTAACCCGGCACCGATAATTTCAAAACCTTTTAACATATTTTAATGTCAAATACGGCCATTATGTATTAAAAAATTAAAGACAAAATGGTTCATCTTTGCTCACATCTTGACGACCGCTTGGCGCAGTGGTTCGAGCGTAGGTCGCTCGGCTCACTGCACATAGTGGTTGCGAGTTCGATTCCCGCCGGGGCAAATTTCGGAAATGACCTTTTCGTAATTTGCTCAGGTCTGGGTGTCACTGGGATCGCCCCGGTCCATTGTACGGAACCCATAGTACAAAGCGTCAGTTTGGGACCATACAGTTAGTGTGTCAGCCTGGCGATATTTATTATTTAATTCTACAGCCAATAATACTAGTTTGGCATAGGTACCTTCCCGCAAGTCTTTTAGTTATCAGGTGTTTTAAAATGTTATATCAGTTTTTTAATAATGTACTTTTACCCTATATTTGTCGCAAGTGTGGAGCAGCTCTTGCTCTGATGCCGAGCTGATAAACTGTAGATCGTCTGCCGACGCGTAAACAACTAAATTGATGATAATGTTGCCAAAATGTGAATGATTACACTGTTTACAACGCTTTATACTTCCTGATATTCGCTCTATCAAAGGTACCCTTAGAACATTGTTTAGATACCCATATAGATGACCAATAGCTGCTTTGTATGTGGGTACTAGCTGACACGACTGACGTTTCCTGTCTTAACTTTGAAAATTGAATTCGAACTGTTCCGCTCATCTCTCCAATTTTTTCGATTAAAAGAACCTTCTCCTGATAATAATAAACATAACATAAAAGAATTAGCGAAATCGTTCTACCCATTCACGCAAGATGACCAAGGAAATAGAGATTCATTTTTATTACCGGTTAAACAGAATTGATATACTTTTTTTTTAAACTTGACTTCATAAGTCTACAAAACCTTTAGTACTTCAATTGTCCCACAAAGCCGATAGGTTTAGATTTACAAAATAAAGTTGCAAAAAAAATAGTATACCCTTTCAGTTTCACCTAGTATATAGATGTATGCCAGGATCGACAATGGTATCCAATGATGATGCTGAGGTTTGAGAGTCCTGGAAAAAGCTAAATTGTCTTGAAACCCGCACGAATTTAATCAAAAGAGAAAATAGGAGGAGTTGGAGGGAGCGGAATGCTTCAAGAAAATTATTTTAATATTTCATTTTTCTTTTAAATATATTTATCTACCAACTTTTCTCGTTTCTTGTTACAAGTAAAACCGTGTTCAAAGCGTTTTTTGTAACCTTAATTGAAGCCTTATATCCAAGTAAATTGGATTAAATGGGGGTAATTCAACAATTTCAGTAAATTCAGTACTTACTTCATTATGTTGTAAACAACATGGTTGCTTTCTTATAACACCAGATTGACGTAAGGAAAGATGGTCTAATTTAGGAAGCCGGCCTCTTCCTTAGTTAACTTTATACACGTTTTAACTTATTAAATCATAAATTTCGACTGTTGAGGTTAGGAAGGATGGAAACTTAATTTGAGTTTAAACATACCTCAGCGGTCATTCACAAGATGAAGCCGACACAGTTATGTCTATACATTTTTGCAGATTACGGCCGCCGCATTTGAAATCTGGATACAGTAAAATGTGTAGTAATTTTCCGTGCCGGGTTAACCGTATGAATAACCGTTAATATTGCAAAATATATGTTTACTGTATTCATTCAGGCTTATAAAACTTAAATAAAAATAAAAAGGATTTTTTTAATATTCTATAATGGCCTTTGGAATTGATCAACAGTGGGAAGCAACAGGGCTACTTAATATAATTTAAAAGTAAAATAAATACACGAAAACAAAAAACAGGAAACGTATGAAATACCTATGTTTTCATGTCTTATATTTTTAAATATTTATCCAAGCAGGTGCTCATCTTAATTGAGTTTGCTATCAAAGTGATTTTACGAGCAACCGACACCAATTGCTTTCAACAACCCCCCGCACGTTCAGTAATCTAATCTCAACTAGTTCTTACCTGTCGATAGTTGAACCGACGCAGCTAACTTAGGCATTAAGCAATCTACTTCGCATTAAGCACACGTGTATGTAGCGAAGTTGCTTAATTGTCTCGATAAAGCACCCCTTGTTTATAGGTAAGGCCCAAGTGAAAAAATAAAAGTAGCCTAAGATACTCATTATAACATCAGCTATCTGCCAGTCCCGTCAAAATCAGTCCAGCCATTTCGGACAGACAGACAGACACACAGACAAAAAAAACCGTTTTTGTTACATGTACATTCTTAATGAGCTCAGCGGATTAATTCGATCCGACAGTCTTCATGAACATTCGAAAGACGACGGGATAGTGCCACCTTCTCACAGAAGACCGCCGGCGTAAAGTTGTAAGTTGTCTAAGTATAGCTGCGTTTCGGCGTTAGTGCGATGAGTGAGAAAGCCGTAGGCGCATCCTTTTAAACAGACTGGAAGTCATAGTTATGATTCAAGTTGGTATTGGCCAGAACTGTACTGTTTTTGCAGCTCGGAAAAACTAATATTTATTTGACGGTGACTAACGAATTACCATAATTACAACTTTTGGATCTGGCAACACTGTCCGGAACTAAGCAACGCTTGTAGGTACGATGGATACCGTGCAATGGACTGGGGGCAACCCCAATGACAGCCAGACCTAGGAAAATTACGAAAAGGCAATTTCATAAATTTTCCCCGGCCAGAATCGAACCCACATCCATCGGACGCAGTGAGTAGATTTCTCAGTTACTTAATAACCTATTTAAATATTAGGTATTAGTTTATTTTAGTTTATTTAGTTACTCAGTTATCAATATTGTCGTTAGATACTCTGTGAAATAATGAAGTTTCTGTAGCAAAAAAATATTGAAATCGGCGCGCGCAGTAAGCATTCTATTTTAGGTAATCTAACATTTTCCATCAACAAAACCAGTTAAGAGTTTGAATGGCCATTAACTTATACTTGAGTAGGCATAAGTTACAGGCGATCTGATAAACTATTGGAGGTCACGAATGTGTCCTTGAACTGCTTTTGGTGGAGCGGTCAGCGGCTGCTCCAAAAGCATGGTTAGACCAGCTGTGCCCAGCGACTTCGTCCGCGTAGTATTTAACTTAACAAAAAATTGGGGATTATCGGGATAAAAAGTATCCTATGTGTTAATCCCGGTTGTAAACTATTTGTGTCCCAAATTTTATCCAAATCCGTTCAGTAATTTTTGCCTGAAAGATTAACAAACATCCACACTCGCAAACTTTCGCATTTATAATATTTGTAAGATGGAGCTTAATTTACCGTCGGCAATCAAGCGAACGACCCGTCTGATGTTAAGCAGTTACCGTAGCGTATAGATGCTTGCAATACCAAAGGCATTGCTCGCACCTTGCCGACCTGAAGAGGAGTGTGATAGGAGGGGAAGGAAGGAGATTGCACTTCGGGTTCTCTCACTCATCGTACGAAACGCAGCTATAACAGCTACATTACGCTGATATTCTGTGAGAGGGTAGTACAACCTTCGTCAAACCAGCCCGTATGTGAGCTGTAGTCAGAATACACTTTACTCTACCACCGTTCTATTGGGGTGGCTTTTAGTCTAATACATTTTGCACAAATTATATTAATTAATAAAATAATAATTTTAGCCCTTTTTGACGTCCCACTCCTGGGCACAGGCCTCCCCTCAACACGAGGGGGATTCAGGCCATAATCCACCACGCTGGCCCAGTGCGGGTTGGCGGATTTCACATGTCTTTCGAAAATTGGTTAAATCTTCTAAGACATGCAGGTTTCCTCACGATGTTTTCCTTCACCGTAAGCAAGTGATAATCATATAGAAATTATGATTCGCACATAGATTTCGAAAAATCCAGAGGTTCGAGCCGGGGTTTGAACCCGAGACCTGGTAGCCCGCAAGACGCGTGCTTAACCAATCGGCTATCACTGCACCAATCGGCTATCACTGCTATCACGGCTATCGGCTATCAAATTATATTGAAGAAGTTAAATTAGGTACTTAAATAATCTTAAGCACCAATAATGACAGGGCACAGGGCTTCACGCGCCCTTCGAACGAAACTTCAAAGGTTCCTTCCAAAACCTTATCGCAAATCCGAACTGTTATTATTAAAATTAATATTCTGCAAAGGCCTTCGGGTGGCATTCCTACCACCTTCAATAATGTATAGTTATCAAGCTGTCGAAAAGTGAGGTCGTTTCTAATATAACTACAGCAATTTAGGATCGAAACGGTAAAGTAATCGGTGATATAATAATGGTAGAGAAAACTATAATCTGGATATTATGATTGTAGGTAGGTACAGTACCTGGCCATTTAGATGGCGCATATACAATACATGAGCAAGCTCAATTAATTATAACACGATTTCAATCTTAATCTGGATTTCTTTAAGTTTATTTTTGAATAACCCGAACTGAACCAGCGTGCTGTATCCCTACTTCATGTATCTGGCATTGAAGGCAGGCCGAAGATAGGAGTAAGACATTTAAAGAGTTATTATTATTTAATAAAGGACACTGTTGGGATAAGGGGTCTTCTCTATTATGTAGATGTTGCACCTCTATATAGTTTTGACAGTTGTCGTTGATTTTGGCATGGCGCCTAAATACACAGTTGATATCTAATTGCTTATTTTATTAATTAACACAAATACAGAACAAGTATAATGACAACGAACATAAACATGGTGTCAGGTGGGCCTCTGCCCTCGCTGCCAGAAATGTCTTTCGAAGGAAACTTGAAAGAAAAATTTGATAAATGGATACAGCGATTTGAAATTTATATAATAGCCAATGGATTGGAGAAAGCTTCGGAAAAGCGCCAGATTTCAATATTACTAAATTTCATTGGAGAAAAAGGAATTGAAATATATAACACTTTCAATCTTGAAGGGAACGAATCCTTAACTAAAGTGATTGAGCTATTCAAAGCATATGTTGCGCCGAAAAAGAGTTTGCTTATGTTGCGGAACGAGTTCTTCAATTTTAACCAGAAAGACATGAGGCTGGAAGAATATTTTCAAAAAGTCATCAATTTGGGTAAGAATTGTGAGTTTGGAGATTTGAGAGAAAGCTTAACAGTAACAAAATTGATAGCAGGTCTTGACCAGAAGTACAGTAACCTAAAAACAAAATTAATTGCTGAGGAGGATGACAAATTGACACTGAACTATGTAATGAAATACCTACTGTGTGCGGAAGCTTCAAGACAGTATGTACAAACTCAACAAAATACAGATAAAGTTGAGGAAACAGCTGTATATTATGGAAATAACACAGCAAGTAAAGAATTTAACAAATCATACTCACCCAAACTTATAAAAAATTGCAATAATTGTGGCGCATCTACTCATGCTATCAATAAATGTCCAGCATTCGGACAGAAATGTTACAAATGTGATAAAGTTAATCATTTTAGCAAAATGTGTCGCAGTTCAAAAGTAAATAAAAGGCAGGTAAATGTTTTGGAGAAGGAGACTCCCCAGGAAGAGCTGCAAGAAGAAGGACATGATTTCTTTATTGGAAGTGTTTCAGCAGGTAACGAAATAATACAAGAATTTACAATAAATAACAGGCAAATTGTGATGAAAATGGATACTGGTGCTGCTTGTAATGTTATAGGTAGTGAATTATGTAAACGAATTGGTCTTAAAAACTCTGAAATTCAAAAATGTAATAAAAAAGTAGTACAATTGGATGGAAAGAGAATACCGGTGCAGGGCACATGCTGCTTAGAAATTATACATCCAAATAAAAATAAATATAAAATAAAATTTGTTGTAATTGAAGGTGAAGTACCTACTTTACTTGGTTGTCAAACATGTTTACAATATGATTTTGTTTCGGCTAATACTGATTTAGTTACCATACTTAACCTAAGTTGTAGAAATGAAAATATCTGTACATTAAGTGAACAATTAAAAAATGATTTCAGTAACCTGTTTGATGGGGGTCTTGGGTGTGTCCCAGGCACAACAAAAATACGATTGACTGAATATGCTATACCGGTAGTACAGGCTGCTAGGCGAGTTCCATTTTCACTATTGCCAGAACTACGTGAGGAATTAACTAAAATGGAGACCATGGGCGTTATAGAAAAAGTAGAAAAACCAACAAGATGGGTAAATAATTTAGTTTTAGTAAGGAAACCAAATGGTAAATTGCAAATATGTATAGATCAGAGAACATTAAATAAATATGTTATTCAACCAAAATATCAATTGCCAACAATAGATGAGATTAAAAGTAAAATGGAAAATGCCAAAGTCTTTGCCCTTTTAGATGCATCTAATGGATTTTGGATGTTAAATTTAGATGAAGAAAGCTCAGATCTTTGTACTTTTATAACTCCATTTGGCAGATACAAATTTCGAAGATTACCATTTGGAATCAGTTCGGCACCGGAAGAATTCAGTAGAATAATTGCTCAAATGTTTGAAAATGTAAAAGGAGTTATTCCCTATATGGATGACCTATGTATCTGGGCTGAATCAGTAGAACAACTAAATAATAGGTTAAGAAAAGTCATGGAGATTGCCGTAAAAAATGGAATAAAATTTAATCAAGACAAATGTAGGTTATTTGTAACGGAATTGCTTTTTGTTGGGCATTTGTTTACAGCAAATGGTGTTTCTCCTGATCCAAATAAAGTGCAGGCAATAATGAAAATGGAAAAACCTAAATGTAAAAAAGACCTGGAAAGATTCCTAGGTATGTGTGACTATTTATCAAGATTCATTGTAAATTATTCTAAGTTAAGTGAACCATTACGTGTGCTCTTGAAAAAAGACACTGTATTTTTATGGGATGATAACCAAGAAAGAGCATTTAACGAATTAAAAAAGGCCTTGTGTTCCAGCCCTTGCTTAGCATTTTTTGATACTAATGAAAGTGTTGTATTGTCAGTAGATAGTTCGTCCACAGCTATGGGAGCTGTAGTATTACAGAAAGGTAAACCAATTGCATTTGGGTCTCGAGCTCTTACTCCGACTGAACAAAATTATTGTCAGTTAGAAAAAGAAATGCTTGCTATAGTTTATGGGTGTAATAAAATGCATCAATATACATATGGCCGTAAAGTTCTCGTGGAAACCGACCACAAACCCTTAGAAACCTTATTTAAAAAACCTCTGCATAAAGTTCCAGCCAGACTACAACGAATGATGCTAGCTGTACAAGGTTATAACCTTCATGTTAAATACAAACCTGGACGTTTCATGTATATCGCGGATACATTGTCTCATAGCTGTTGCTCTGATGAAGTAGAATCTAAAATGGAAGACTTAAGAAAAAATATAATTTGTCATGTAAGATTATCTCGAGATTCTTTACCAATATCTGATGCACAGCTTTTAAAAATACAGTGTGCTACTAGAAAAGACTTAACTTTATGTGAAATTATACAATACATTAAAAATGGGTGGCCAAAAAACATAAATGATTTGAAAGAAGATTGTAAAATTTTTTGGACATTTAGAGATGAGCTTACAGTTCTAGACGATATTGTTTTGAAAGGAAATTTAATTGTTATTCCTAGATTATTAAGGGTGGAAATGACAAAAATAATTCATCAAGGTCATGTTGGAATAAGTACTTGTAAAATTCGAGCAAGATCATGTGTTTTTTGGCCTGACATTAATAAAGATTTAGAAACATATGTTCATAACTGTGTACCTTGTGCAATTTATAAGCCAAATTTACAGAAGGAACCGTTAATCAATCACACTATTGAGCAAATGCCTTGGCACAAGGTTGGAATTGATATTTGTACTCTAGATAACAAAGACTATCTTGTTATTATGGATTACTATTCCAAATTTATAGAGGCTTGTATACTGAGCAATTTATCAAGTGATTGTGTCATTTTAAATTGCCAATCAAGTTTTTCAAGCCATGGCAAACCAGCTTATGTTGTTACTGATTCAGGTACTCAGTTTACATCTGAAAAGTTTCAAGTATTTGCTGATAATTATAAATTTTGTCATATCAAATCAAGTCCCAAGCATTCACAATCTAACGGTCAGATTGAAAGTGGTGTAAAAATATTCAAAAACATTTTAAAAAAATGTAAAGAAGATGGTTCAGATCCATATCTTGGGTTACTTAATTACCGGAATACACCAAAATTATATATGCCATCACCTGCACAGTTGTTGTATTCAAGAAATCTTAACTCATTGTTACCATTTTCTAAGAAAATGTTAAAGCCTAAGGTTGTCTTATGTGATAAAAAATATAATAGTCATGTACAGGGTGTTAAAAAATATTATAATAAAAATTGTAAATCATTGCCTGAATTGAATGTTACTCAAAACGTTTATTTTAAAAAGACACTAGATTCAAACTGGATAAAAGGTAAAATAATAAGAAAATGTGATGAGCCTAGATCTTATATTATATACAAGACTGCATAAAAGAAAATACTACCACTCAGGCTGCTATTAAGGATTTAGATAATAATTATGATTTGATGGAGCATAATAGAAGTAAGGTTGGCCGTATGGTTAAGAGACCTAAAAAATATAATGATTATGTTTTGTATGATGCTGAGTAGATTCTGTGTTGTATTTCTGATGTTACTTAATTAGAAAAAGGGGGATGTTGGGATAAGGGGTCTTCTCTATTATGTAGATGTTGCACCTCTATATAGTTTTGACAGTTGTCGTTGATTTTGGCATGGCGCCTAAATACACAGTTGATATCTAATTGCTTATTTTATTAATTAACACAAATACAGAACAAGTATAATGACAACGAACATAAACAGACACTTATCCGCTATCCTACCAATTAGTTTAAAACCGCTGAAAGGTACAGAATAAAAAAACTCGAATTGAGAACCTCTTCCTTTATGAAGTCGAGTCAAAATACGTCAGTCATAAAATATGTCCGCTATAATTCATCGAGGTTAGATATTTTATTTGACATAAAGTGTATTTGCAATTGCAGGCTTTATACTTAGGTATTGGAAAACTGCCAAGCTAAAATATTTCAGTGCACAAATTCAGTGTACTGTTGACCTCCTCGAATGACAGATAAGTATGAACCACACACAACTAAACCCAAATTACTAGTGGTTGGAGTGAGAGGCGGGATGATGAGTCCCATAAAAAAAAAAATTAAACGACAGCCAAATAACTAATATACGTAAATGTGAATCAGAAGTCCCATAAAAAAAACAAATATATTAAACGACAGCCAAAGAACTTAGCTACGTAAATGTAAATCACAACTAGATTCAAAATCGAGTTTTCTTTTGAAGATCTTATTAGCGTTGTATCGTACGAACAGTGTTGTGTTAATTAACTCTTAACGAAATGGCACTCCCGAACGTTTTTGTTAATTTTGTATCCTCTTTTATCTATCTCAACTCTGGAGTTTCGGAGAATCCTATTACACAAACGCGATTAAGTAAGTTTGGAGAGATAGTTTCAGTTTTATCGGGAAATTAAAACAGACGCTAAAAAGATTTAAGACTGGCAGCTCTCGACACAATTTTTCATACAAATCCTGAAATATATGTTTACCTCCGCGTAAAATTATAATAAGCGCGTATAATATTGTTTTCTTATATTTACGCGAATACTACACATTGAAATAAAACTATTTTTCGGATTTTATCGCGTTTATTTAATTTATGTTCCCGACGTTTCGGCTGCTTTACAGCAGCCATGGTCACGGGGGGACTGAGGTGTTAGACGTCCTGATGTCATAGTTAGTAACTGGGTACCCTCATATTAAGTTGTTGTTTGCGGTCCGATCCACGCAGAAAGTGCTCACAGTGTCTCGAGGTCTCGCAATGGTACACTTGGTTTTGGATTTAATTATATTAATTACTGGATCCCAAGTTGGTGGTAGCACCCAGCCATCTTCCCTATTGAAATTAGGATGTTTTTTAATTTCAATGGCCTAACGTATCATCCTTGGTCGGAATCGGTGTTCTTTTGCGAGGATCTGTGGTTTATCAAATCTGATATAATGGCGGGTGCGGTCCTGTACATGTTCACAGATTGCAGACTTCGTGGAGCGCCGGTGTTTCACGTCAGCTATATGTTCTTTTACGCGGGTTTTTACTGATCTTTTAGTTTGCCCTATGTAGGAGAGCCCACATTCACAGTCGAGTTTGTATACCCCTGCATCTTGTAGAGGAATGTGACACTTGACAGGTGGTAAGAACTGACTAATCTTCTTTGGTGGCTTGAAATAAGTTTTGATTGAAGCACGTTTCAAGATGTAGCCAATCTTGTCTGTGACACCTCTTATATATGGTAGTACAGCAGGTAGACGCTCGACTGTGGCTGGTTTCACTCGGTCACTGTGATGGAGGCGCGGGATCCGAAGCTTGTTGTCATGCAATACTTGCTTGACGTGACGGATCTCGGCAGCCAGGTGTTGATCATCACAGATCCCTTGTGCTCTCTGAAACAAAGATTTACCCACGGTAGCTAACTGTGTTGGATGGTGGTGAGATTCACCACCAAGATTAGTCACAAAATTAGTCAGTTCAAGATTAGTCAGTTCTTACCACCTGTCAAGTGTCACATTCCTCTACAAGATGCAGGGGTATACAAACTCGACTGTGAATGTGGGCTCTCCTACATAGGGCAAACTAAAAGATCAGTAAAAACCCGCGTAAAAGAACATATAGCTGACGTGAAACACCGGCGCTCCACGAAGTCTGCAATCTGTGAACATGTACAGGACCGCACCCGCCATTATATCAGATTTGATAAACCACAGATCCTCGCAAAAGAACACCGATTCCGACCAAGGATGATACGTGAGGCCATTGAAATTAAAAAACATCCTAATTTCAATAGGGAAGATGGCTGGGTGCTACCACCAACTTGGGATCCAGTAATTAATATAATTAAATCCAAAACCAAGTGTACCATTGCGAGACCTCGAGACACTGTGAGCACTTTCTGCGTGGATCGGACCGCAAACAACAACTTAATATGAGGGTACCCAGTTACTAACTATGACATCAGGACGTCTAACACCTCAGTCCCCCCGTGACCATGGCTGCTGTAAAGCAGCCGAAACGTCGGGAACATAAATTAAATAAACGCGATAAAATCCGAAAAATAGTTTTATTTCAAAGCGCGTATAAAGTAAAATTTACTCAGTACAATATAAGGTCTTATTAACCCCCGACGAAAAACGAGGGGTGTTATAAGTTTAACATGTGTATCTGTGTATCTGTGTGTCTGTGTATCTGTGTATCTGTGTATCTGTGTATCTGTGTATCTGTGTATCTGTGTATCTGTGGATCTGTGTGTCTGTCTGTGGCAACGTAGCGCCCAAGCTGATGAACCGATTTCAATTTTGTTTCTTTTGTTAGATAGGTATTCTGATCGAGAGTGTTCTTAGCTATGTTTCATGAAAATCGGTTCAGCCGTTTGAAAATCATCAGCTCTTTTGTAGGTTAAAAAAGCCACATTCACGGCCAAAACCAATTCCCTCGGCTCGAATCCAGTCGAAATTTGAGATGATTGGATTTAGATTTATTATATTTTTAAATGATCGTAATAGTCTGAACTGGCTTTTTACAATATTATAAATTTGAAAAGTTTCCCTGATTCTGAAAAAAATGAATATTTTATCAATTTTATTGAGATTTGTGTATGAACTAAAGACGTTCCATAAGTCACGTTTCAAATGATGGATACGCGCATGCGTTAAATTTTGTTTGGTTTGTTAATGGTCATGGAATATTACGCTATAATAATTCTAGAGGGCGTTGCTCCGCCATTGACAAATAATATAAAAAAACTAATCTAATTTAAATAATTTTAGCGTTATTGAAAATTCTTCCCCTAGGCTGCTCCCGTCTACCTCAACCAGAGTTATTACATCAAATTGAATCATAATTGATAATATTTTACTAGGAATAAAACCTCCGTGACATCAATATTTAGATTCGTTGTCTATTCTAATGTCAATTA
Organism: Notodonta ziczac; assembly: GCA_918843915.1. Taxonomy (NCBI): domain Eukaryota; kingdom Metazoa; phylum Arthropoda; class Insecta; order Lepidoptera; family Notodontidae; genus Notodonta; species Notodonta ziczac. The sequence goes on from OU974053.1 coordinate 3,663,841, forward strand.
TTATAATGTCATAACAAAATAATGTCTCATACTTTTACACAGATTTTCTGTTGATTATTGTACATCTTAGATTATAAATGAGGAAGCCAAGACAAATGATTTAATGGTGCTTTCATAATCTGGCATCGAAACTAGTTGTACCAGATGAATTTGCGAGATGAGCTATGGATACTGAGCTACGGGAGCTACGCAAATCGCGCTAACATCATTATTTGGAAGAACTAGGTAAATTATACATTTCATGAACAGGTCATCGCATCGGGGGTTTTTAAATTTTCAATTTAGAGTTATTTTAATACTACACGATATTTTGCATAATACGGATTAGTAAAGGTAATGGTAGTAACTAAACTAAAGGTAATGTACATACCAGATAAAATGTCAATTTTAACAATTTTAGTTTTCTTAACGCTACATCAAACAAAGTGAGCAGACAGACTAAACAAACACTGAGTAGGTACATAGTCGTATATTGAGATGGAGACGATACAACACAGCCTAATATAAAATTGTTAGAGAACCCAGGTTCGCACAAACAAAGGTCACATAGATAAATTACACAGAATATAATCTGATTGCCCCAACTGGTTGGGCTATATTTTGAAAGAAAGAAGAAGAACTAGACAAATGCCCCAGAGCAGGACAGACACGTCATGTCTGAGTTACACATGTTTGCTTAGCAGCCTGCGCAGCTTTTTTTTTTTTCTTTAATCTTTATTTATTAGGGATTTTTATCCGAAAGGATATGTCAACCCCATCGTAACCTTACACTAGACTGAAGTTAAGAAGCCAAAATATGGCGCTGTACCATAATTTTCACGGAGACTTGCGATACTTACAACTTTTGGATCTGGCAACACTGGCGCTATAAACTGAGACGCAGGCGACGCACATCAAGTACTAAAAAGACGACTAAGCTGAAATACTAGGTACTTATTTCTATTATTATTTGACGACCGCTTGGCGCAGTGGTTAGAGCGTAGGCCGCTCGGCTCACTGCACATGGTTGCGGGTTCGAAATTTTGGAAATGGCCTTTTCGTAATTTGCCCAAGTCTGTCACAGAGATCGCCCCCAGTCTATTGTACGTACCCATAGTACAAGCGTTGCTTAGTTTGGGACCATACAGTTGGTGTTGCAGTCTGGCGATATTTATTTATTTAATTACCACCAGGTATATCTATGTTCTGCAAAGGCTCACGTGACCAGGCATCATTAAATTGAACAGTATTGGTATCACGAGGCCTATGTAGCTCTCGCGATGCTAATCTATGCAAACACCAACGTGGAGCGAAATGGATTCTCTTTCATCACCCACACTGTGTATTTTAACCAACTTCCAAAAATGAGAATTGAGATATGTATTTTCGTTCACCGGTTTTTCCGCCAATTTTGGACCACTTTATTTATTTATTTGTTTGAAAATGCATAGTTACCCTCCAGGTAGTCCCATAGAAATACCATCAAAATCGGTTAAGTAGTTTGAGAGATATCAATTCATTACGTAGATATTAGCATTAAGAATCATGAAAGAAAATTACTAGACGGAACTAATAAAAATGGGGGCACTAAAAAGATATAAATAACTAGGTAAATTATAATTTATTTTATTGAGACTCGGTGTCATTATCTTTACACTAAGTTAAGACAATTTCTTAGGTACCCGACTCCCGGTCCCGGTTATTTTTAGCTTTTTAGGGTCATTAGTAAAATTTCTGACTAATATTTTTTTTCGTTTTTTTTTTTGCAATTAAAGTATCAAACGTAAGTTTGTAAGTACCTATGCCTGCTGAGATTTTAGAAGAGTAATAATAGAGCTTTATATTGGAACATGTAGAGCGGTATCAACTCTTCAAAGGAGCCACTAACTCTACAGAACATTTAACACTACAGCCAAAAATTCGTCACCAAGTACACCGATCGATATGGTAAGTGAGATGAGGCGAAAACATAGGAACCGTGGCGGAATGCAATGACTCGAGCTTGGCCCGCGATCACGCGATCCGTGGCGTCGCAAGCTTACCGACGTACTGTGACGTCTTATAAATGTGTAGACTGGGCTTTATTTTTAACCGACTTCCAAAAACGGAGGAGGTTAAATAAATAAATATCGCCAGACGGACACACCAATTGTACGGTCCCAAACAAAGCTTGTACTATTGGTACCGTACAATGGACTGGGGGCGATCCCAGTGACACCCAGACCAGGGTGAATTACGAAAAGGCCATTTCCGAAATTTGCCCCGGCGGGAATCGAACCCGCGACCACCATGTGCAGTGAGCCGAGCGGCCTACGCTCGAACCACTGCGCCAAGCGGTCGTCAAAGGTTCCTCTGTATGTTTTATTTATTTATGTTGACCGGTTACTCTGTCAATTGTAGACCGATTTTGAAATATATTTCGTTGTTATAAAGGGTATACTCTACAGGCGGCCTCAAAATGAAATAAATTGCTTCTGAAGACTTTATTTTGCTGAAATAAAGTCTTCTAGCTTTTTAGTTCTCCCAAAGTTTTTTTTATAGTTACTCGTAATGTCAAACACAGCAATATTTTAAACTGTTCTAAGTCGATCAAATTCTACATAATTTGATTGCCTCATCGTATATTCTAGAGTTTTACTATTCACATAAAACGTGTTCTGTATCGTAAAAATATAAATTACGCCATAACTCTCTAGAGTGCAGTACAGGATGACAGCATCCAGGAAACGAAGAGAGATGCCTCCCACAGTGGCAACACGTTCGACGGAATTAATTTCACAGCCTTGAAAATTATTAAGACTATGGTCACCATTATTTTTACTCGACATAAAAAAAGTATTAAAAAGAGCAAAAAAAAAAATATTTATACACTGGCAACAAATCATAGGGCAAAACAAATCCATCAAATAAAAAAAAATCGTTGGGCACAAGTTAAATTATGAAGTACCAACTTACAAAATTGTGGTTACTACTTACAACATTTTTATAATCGTGAGCTGTTTCGACAACAACCCAATGAACAAGTTTATACATCCAAAGCAATAACAATAATAATTAATTGAAGTCAGTTCTAAAACAATCGCTATTCACAATAGCCATTCCTTGGTCGCTATAACGACGGACAACCCCACTGTTTACGAGCCGAAGTCTGCACGAGAAACAGTAACGCACCACCTTCGAACACGAACGCCCCACCAGTCGATACTGGCTTAACGGCACAATACCACTGCTAGTGCTTAAAAAACTGTGATTTAAATTTCAAATATCGAAAATGACCGTTCATTTCAACGCATTCCAACACCTGTTCCATTTTATAATTTTAAAATGAGATTTAAATTCGAAACTGGAATATCAGTGATACCCGCTTTTATGGAACAATTTTATAGATTCAAAAATGTTGCCAGTGCTAGTGCTGTTATTGCCGCCTTTAGTTTTATCGGCTAGGGAGCCAAAACAAATAAACTTAGCGAATCAGGGGACGATATCGGGAATGTATATTACGAGATTCCGTACGAAAAGGATAGCGGCTTACCTTGGGATACCATACGCACAGCCCCCAATTGACCTAAGGAGGTTCACCCCACCGGAATATACAGATTTGCCGAACTGGGAAGGCGTGAGGAATGCGACTAGTTTCGCCCCGGACTGTATGCAAAACGAGCCAAAGAAGGACGATTTACAAAACCCTCCCAAAAAGCACGACGAACTTTTCAAGAAGTTATTAGAGTCACAAATGGAGGATGAAAGAAAACGGGAATATTCTGAGGACTGCCTTTACTTGAACGTGTATGTTCCAGATGGTAAGTTAAAACTTTTCCCATCCACACTTACACAAGCACACTCACAAACACCTACATACACTACACATTTAACGAGGTACTTGTATAAATTTAAGTAATATATCTTTGATACAATTATATTATGAATTAGATTAAAAATAAAAAAGAAAAAAAAATTAAAAAATGTTCTGTACTGTAAGAATGTAATTTATGTTAGTAACTCATATAAGATCCAACTATGTGGAAGAAACCTGTTATTGGCAGTTGGCAATGTATAAAAATATGTAATTAATATGAATTCATAAGTGCTGTTGGTTTTGTGATAAATAAATAAATAAAAAAAAACATACGGTCTTAATTTAATGGCATACGATATTTTGCATGACACCTCGGTAAATGCTACAGATGATGTACCTAACCTACATACCACGAAATAAACAATGTGATGAATTACTTTAAAACAGCTGAACGAACCATGAGGAAAGATTCGTCCATCAGATTTTTTTTTGTAGTAGATATATCATTTTTAAGGATTTTCTAAGGAGTCGAAGTTCCTAAGGATAACGTGCATTATAAAAATAAGGCCTGATTCATATTAAGTGGAATGCATTATTTAAACATACTTGAGAACGTGACAGGTGTGTTATTTGGGTTACCTGTCTGAAAATTCCAAGCAGCTTTAAAAGCCTATATTTTGGAACTGTGCCCGGTAACCTAGCCTCAGTGAAATTTAGACATATAAATATTACTTTTCGCCTACTTACCTCTTTAGGAAATGTATATTTACATTTGCACTATAGAAGATTATAAACACACTTATCTAATTACTAGCTGAGTCCGCGACTTCGTCCGCGTGGAATTTAGCTTAACCAAAAAGCCCGCTCCCGCGTTCTGAGCCCGCGCGACAGGACCCATTTTTTTTAATTGTGTTTTTCTAAAATATGAGTATCCTCAGTTACTGCTTATAACAACAGCTATCTACCAGTGAAAGGCCCGTCAAAATCGGTTCTGCCGTTTCGGAGATACTCTTTGATTTCATGTGTTTTTATTTTTTTACGCGAAACCGGAATTGTTTTTCAAAAATTAAAGTAGCCTAAGTTACTCCTTAAAACATCAGCTACCTACCAGTGAAAGTCCCGTCAAAATCGGTCCAGCCATTTCGGAGATTACCCGGAACAAACACACAGACAGACAGACAGACAGGCAAAAAAAATTTTAATCGCGTTTTTGTTTTAGGTGTCGTATGTACTTTCATATGCATTTAGCGAAAAGGTGTTATTTTGATATTACAAACAGACACTCCAATTTTATTTATTTGTATAGATATTTTCCGTTTCTCAAAAAATTCCGTAGTAAAATACAAAAGAAATCCGGTGCAGTGTCTTTGCCGAACACGAAAATTTATTACTTTCGATATTCATAAAGTTGCCAACGTAAAAATAAAAGAAGAGACGTTATTTTAAATTCTCCCCTTTTCTTTCTGAGTAGATGGGACAAAATCTTGATAAATTATGTGTTTTATCGAACATTTCTACGGTTTCACGTTGTCTATTCGTGTAAGAATTTGTTTGGTAGATTATTTTTACGTGTCAATACCTGTTTATCATTTAAGATATTTGAGATAAGGTTTAAGATTCACTGGAGAGTATGAGTTTGTTGGGTTCATGGGACAATTTAAAACGTAACGATCGTTTTACGAGATAGCTATCTACATAATATATCTAGTATCATGCCAAGTATGCACAGAGGATGGACATAGAGTCACAAAAGTCATACCTAAACCACATCAAAGGAGAAGCGATACGAAAATGAATAGATAATATTAAATTAGTATTATTCAATTAGTAGTTCTAACTTTTCACTTTTATTTGTTTTATATGAACATTACGGTTGCCGGCATGGAATGAACCACGAATTTATAATGTGTATTTAATTTATGTGTGTGTAATGAACAATGCCGTCTAGAGACGCCCGAAAGACGCGAGCTTTACTGTATAAAGCGTAGGGCGCCGCAGCTGCCACTCTGTATACCTATATATAATATATCGTGTAACCAAAGAATTTGTAATAATATACAAATTCTTTGCGTGTAACGCTACTGACGCTTAGCACGGATAGAGCGCGGCGAGCGCCCTGAACGTCCGTATGGAAGCTTCACTTAAAAATCGCCACACGAATGTTGACGCGCGCGGTGGTCACTAACTATTACCAGTGGTTCATAATTGTTTTAAGGACAATCAAGGCAATATACTTGTATTTAAATGACCCGCAGTAATCATTAACTATACCTATGAGCCTATTTACTAGGTAGGTACTTACGTATTCGCTGTACTTATCTACAACGGAGTGCTTGTTATGTATCAACTTTCTTTTTACATAAAACTTGTACCCGCCCGAGGAGACCTAAAAATTTGTCATTCCCCGACCCGTTTACATCCAAATATGTCTTAAAGCATAAAAATCCTTCATTAACCCAGTTCGGGTATCCGAGGGGTTCCCCTCTGATCTGATAAGAAAGTCGTTTAAGTCGTTTTCTGAGTAACGTGTGGAAGCCGGCTGCTATTTGGCTCTACTATTGGTAGTCGTGACTTTAGTTTTTAAGTCATACGTATTTTTAACCCCCCGAGAAAAAAGAGGGGTGTTATAAATTTAACATGTGTATCTGTGTGTCTTTCTGTGGCATCGTAGCGCCCAAGCGGATGAACCGATATATTTTTTTTGTTAGAAAGGTATTCTGATATTCCTATCCACGCAGAAAGTGCTCACACAGAAAGTGAGCACGATGACAAGTAAATAAACGCGATAGAATCCGTAAAATAGCTGAAATAATTCAATGTGTAGTATTCGCGTAAATATAAGAAAACAATACACTACATAGTATAAAACAAAGTCGCTTCCCGCTGTCTGTATGTCCCTATGTATGCTTAGATCTTTAAAACTACGCAACGGATTTTGATGCGGTTGTTTATATGTATTATACATGCATAATATAGTAGAGAAACACTGATAAAAAATACCCGTGCGAAGCCGGAGCGGGTCGCTAGTTTTGTTATATAAGAACAAATAAGTAATGTAGGGGAACCTGTTGTACCTTGGGACTATGTGTACCTAGGTCATTGGGCTCGTTTAGGATATTGGCGCGATATAAAATTCTGCTGTATATGGTATTCGGGACATCACTACTGACTATTCAATGTGAAATTAGCCGCATACCGTCATTAAGCCGGTGTTTGGTGTTATCCGACGTTAAAACTTTCTTTGGCAAAAAAGTAAGTATTTCTAATATATTTTGAAGACTGATAGTTTTAAACGTTTTATTATAGTCGCTTAACTTTTATATTCTATCGGTTCTTTTAATTAACAAGTATCAAAACAATAAGAAACTTACGAGATAACTAACTTCTAAACTATTTAAAATCCACCGTTTTGTTGAAGTTGGAGTAGTGTTGTACCTCGGTTACTGTCGAGCAGTTGTACCTTGGTCACTTTATTTCTATGATTTGTAAGGTAGGATTTATGTGTAATATAAATATTATGTGATATGATCAAATTTACCTACCTAGGTTATGTACCTACTAATTTTAATGTTTATAATGTGACAAAACTGGTTAAAAGTTAGTTGTTTTCGTTTAAAGATTTTGTTTGAAAAGCAAAAAACAACTTGGAATTTGGTTATTATTTATACTTAGAATATTATTTTGATTTAGTTCAGAATTTCTAAGGTGTTTTGTTAAATATAGTAATAAACCGAATAAAACGATGTTAGTTAAGAAAAGTTCATAGTTTACTTAAATTACCCCTACATTTTCAATGTGTCCTAGGTACACCGTAGTACGGCCGAGGTACATAGGGTTTGTTGTACCTTGGCCTAACTTCCCATTTTTCTTTAACTTTTAAAATATAATGGAAGTATGAAATATTCATATCTGATATTTTTTTGGTGAGTACCCAAATAATGGAACTTACAAAATATGCAAATATGATTTGTGTGCTGTTCGTCAAATCGCAATAAAAAATATGTATCTAAAAACTATCCTAGGTACAACAGGTTCCCTTAATAATAAGTAATGAAGTAGATAAGTAAATATTTTATTTTATGTTCTGAAACTACCACTGTGCATGTTAAATGTAAGCTCATGCCTTCCATTTTACTAGCTGCTTACAAGCTAGCAAGCAGCACATTATGCAAGACTTAATTAAAGTACTCACGTCACAATAATAACGTCATAATAACAATGTATAGTAAAGTAACTCTTGTTTCAAATAACCTGAAGAATGTAACCATACATTTCCAGAACCGCGAAGTACTAGCTTAACGAAGAGAGCATGCTGCTATAGAGAATATTTTAGCTTTTTTTAATCAAATTCGTTTTTGTTCAGAGCGTTTTTTTTAAAATTAGCTACTATCCTTTCTCTTCAATATAGTATTTTGTTCGTTCATTTCACAAAAACGCATGCTGTGACTCTTATGACATTGGAATATGGGTCAAATTGCAATTTTTCACGAGTCTTATGAAATGAAAAAGCCTGAACCTCATCTCCAAAAGCAAGTACTTAGGTAAGTATCTACCAAACGCTTATTATTTATCTCAAAAAATATCTATTCAATATTTTCTTATTGCTCATTCGGTACAAATTGTACAAATTGCGTTCATTCTGTAAAAAATCTACAAAAAGAGACGTCCCCGAATCAAAGTTTTAGTCGAATAATGAATCTTTCATCCATGAACTTATGGAATTTAATTTTATGGAATAAGTACTGTTTTTTTAATTTTCCAGACCATTAATTACCTATCCAATGATGTACTTAAGCATTGAACTTGGAGAAACGGATCCCAAATTCAATAAACATACCTAACTTGCAACCTAATTTGCAACCTATATTTGGTTATAATTCCGTTGGAGACAAATTGCGAATCACCTGTGACACGTCGTAAAAACACCCTGGTAACGTAACGTAACCAATAAATTATATATCTGCTTATGGTCTCTCGTTTCGCTAATTTGACTCTACTCGAAACATTGTTGACTTGCTCATGTTTACCCACATAAAAAGACGTCGATACAACGCTTCCAGAATCAGCACCAATAGCGATGAGTAAGTGATATTCCTTAGAGTATCAATTAATTGGGTCCTATTTCACCAATTAACGTGATTAGTAAATATTTGTCGGGTGCCCTTTAGGGACTATAATTTATCCGAGAGGACTATCGGAATTTATCAAAACCTATTTAGGCGATGGGGGGATACGGCCGTTTTCAGTGTTGCCAACATTGTTCACCAGTCCCTAAAAATAAGCAAACTCAAATCTAAAAAATATCTAATAATTATTTTAATCTCTGACTATTAATATAGCGCCGAGATTTAGATTATTGCTGAAGACTAAATAACTATCTAGTGTAAAAAAGCAAAGCAAAACGTGCTGGTGAGTACTAAGTACGAATCAATTTGTAGTCATCATAATATGTAGTCTAATTAAAAAGGAATATTATTTACCACGCCTTTTTAAAACGAACTGTTCGCAATGAAACCTACGCCCTTATTAATAAATCGATCTCAAGTCTGAGAGCGATCTCGAGTACTTTTGACAAGTCATTTTGCACTAATATCACATAAGAATGACATTGCCAAGATCAGTCTCAGACTTAAAAAATAAAACTTAAAAATTATTTTCTAAAAAACACGACTAGATAATTTTTAAAACTCCACAATATGCCGAAACCTAGAACGAATTATTTTAAATTTCCTTGATATAAAAGCTGGCAACCCCACAATAAATACATTACATCTATCAAGTCCAGTTTCATACAAGCTATTCCAACAATATAGGAGCAAAGACCTCGGTACAAGAAAAAAATGAAAGGTTAACATTCATTGATCTCAAAGAGTGTGTAATCCGATTGTCCGGGGGCTGAGTCTGTGAAGAAACTTTCTATCTTATTAGAGTATCAGTGGAGATCTTTAGTGGGGATTGGGGAAAAATAATCTGAAGTAGTAAAGTCAAAATCTAAAGTCTAATCTTTCAAAGAAATACTTCAAATAGTAGAAAGGAGTTCACGAAAAAAGTATGCAAGTAGAATCAAAGATCAAATGATTAGTATAATAGTGTCTCTCGCTGCCTATCCCTGAGGAAATAAGAGGCGTGTTGTATTATAAAGTGATACCTGAATCAAAACTGTGTAGGTAGATAGTATAGGTACAATTTCAAAAGTCACACCCATTTTACAATTAACAATCGACCCGCCTTGGCTTCGAACGGCTCTTCATTACTGTTTATAGATGTAATTACAGTGTGTATAAATGTAAACCTTCCGAAATAAATTGTCTAAATTATAGTGAAAACCGCATCAAAATCCGTCGCGTAGTTTAGAAGAAATAAGCTGACAAGCAGACAAGCAAATGCAGATAGCGACTATTCAGAAATTTAACATGCTGACTAAAGTATAACATAGGAGTATACCTCATGCGTTATTAGTACATTGTTACATGAGTGGTGAAAGTTACTTATTTTGTCCCGAGACGGGGTTTGGCGCCCGAGCGTAGCGAGGGCGCTAATAGTTCGAGGGACAAAATAAGTCTTTCACCCGAGGTAAACACTGTGCTTTTCATTACGAATACAAGGAAAATAAAAATAAAAACGGGAATTGGCTAAAGAAATAATACAAGGAAGTATAAACAATACTCTACAACTCGAAAAAAAAAAATCGGATTGCCGCCTATTTTGTTTTTTTTTTTACGTTGGCCGGCCAACTTCATTATTTAGCCATTATTTTTCATTTTCATCTTTAAATATTTTGCCCAAATCTATGTTATTTTAAAGAAATTGTTGAAACTAAATTATAATTAAGTCATTTAAAAAAATATATTCTTGAATTAATACTTAACTTTATGTTATTTCAATTTTACATCGTGCTGTAATTGAGTGACTGTAGAAAAAGTTTGAACATGGTTCCATAGAAATGTGAAAATGGAACTAGTTTTTTTTTTATAATTTGACAGCTGTCAGTTGAAAGTGAAACTCCCGGGCCTGAAAAGTATTACTTTCAACCCGCTTCTCAGGCAACTTCAGACCTACTTTCAGAGTATGAGTAATGAAAAATACTTTATCTAATCTTATGCTAATATGATTTTTAGCATTACCTACCTACTTATAATAAAATAAATAGAGACTCTACCTAGGTAATGTTGGACCTGTCTCTACGCAAGCCTTCAAAAGATCCGATCCCCGGTGAAAAATAAAACATCACTACCGAAAAAATTTGTACCTTGCAGGTTATTCTATGGCTGCCGGGGCGTCTCGGAGCATTTCCCATGGACCCGGGGCGCCCCTCTGCATGGCGGAGGGTGGTACACCGTTGGTTTTTAGTGGGTATACTGCGCCCTACAGGTGCAGGGACTCCCACATACCCCTCTCGTCTCCCCCGAGGCGTGAGGGGACCCATAAAGGGTTTTCCAACGATAAAAAAAAAAGGTTATTCTATGGCTAAAAATAAATTAGTCTAGCAATCTACTTTAGTAACTAAAGTTAAAATAAATCATAATTAACTGGAACGTTTTCATACAAAGTCTCGTTATTATTATGCGGAGATTATTCAAATTATTCCGATGTGAGTTTGACAGGGCCATCACGCACGCCCTAAATATATGTTTTAATTTATTCCTACGCATAATTATGACCTAGAAGTAGCACACATTATTCTATTATTATTCTAATTTCAAAGCAATAATATTATTAAGTAAATAAGTTATTAATCTTCATTAATAATTATGGTTATTCAATTACGCACATCTCACTGAGTTTTGTGTGTGGCTTGGTTGTAGTAATTGAAATATGTTGAATTGGATATTGAAGTATGTATGTTGGATAATCCAACACCCCCACCCTATCCCTTACACGCCCTCTTTCCCTTTCATCTTCAGGTAGGCAACGCGCGATAGGCTACGGTAACTGGTGAATGCGCCTGTCCAGTCCGCGAAATTCAACATTTTCGAGTATTTTTATAGTTTATCCAAAATCTGAAAATATTTAAGACAACATTTTGTGATTTGCGACAAACGTACTGTGTTTATTAATACATTTATTTTACTCTAAATATTATCACGGTGGGTATGATACTAGTTAATCACTAAATATACAAAAATTGCCAGATTATCTGGATAGCTGTCGTTCTTGAACTGTTTTAGAGTAAGTTGGATATATTAATAAATGCACTGCATACGGTCTTTGTCGCGAATTACAAAATGTGCCTTTTATTATGGTCAGATTTAGAAAAAAACCTCAAAAAATGTGAACTTCGCGGGCTAGATGGGCGCTTTAGCCTTAACATCATTACTCAACACTTTCTGCAATATTTTATAGTAGGCAGTTAAATTTGGCCCAACATCGCATGCAGCTCAAATGCAAACAATTATTGTACCTGTTATACAGCTATTTGGACTACGTGCCGACTTGAAAGCCGTATTTTTTGCTGGCATTTTTGAAATAAAATGGCAGAGCTAAATGTACTGTTATACCTCTTTAAATAAAGTACTTAATCCGTTAATTGAATGATTGACTTAAGGCACCTACTTATATAAAATACTAGCTGTGCCCACGGAATTCGTCCGCGTAGTATTTAACGTAACAAAAATTTCGGGATTATCGGGATAAAAAGTATCCTATATGTTAATCCCGGTTATAAACTATCTGTGTTCCAAATTTCATTCGAATCCGTTTAGTAGTTTTTGCGTGAAGGAGTAACAAACATACATACATACATCCACACTCACAAACTTTCACATTTATAATATTAGTAGGATACTGCTCTACATATCTGAACAAGTTTACTAAGCTATTTTGGGTGTCTATATGAGACTTTTTCTTTGTCTCGGGCCCGAAGCAATTTATTATGTTTGAGGGTGCCCGTCCATTTGAGCCGGCCGCGCTGACTGCGCTAGCTTTCTCGCTAGCATCGACAAATAACATCGCTTGTTTTTTCTAATCTTAAAAGAAGTAATCGATCGAAGCGAGCGGGCCAGCTAGCCTAGCCAGACCGCCTGTATCAAGTGGACGGGCATCCTTATAATTAAAAATAGTACAGAAACTTTTGAATATTTGCACTGTTTATAGGTATATCGTTATATTGTTTTTGTTTCCTGTACTAATACGTAAAAAGATCCGAAGATACTGTCATATACCCTTTCGTATAACAATCACTTCAAAAACAAAACGGAGACACTTCTAATATCCATCTTCAATATTTATATACTGATCTGAAAATAGCACAGCATCCGAAACATACAAAAGCGCTACATCACAGTTGATCCGCTTGTATTGAAAAATGATTCCTTTCAGAAGCCCGCTAGGGAGCGCCGGGTAGCGCGGTATCCCGTGAAATAGATCACTCGCTACAATATAAAATGCTGTTGGGGAGAGAGCTTTTAACTATATTAATAATGTGTAATGTAATGTAATACCATGAGTAATGTAATGAAACATGTGAGGTAATGTAAACTTTAATGTCAACATCTGTCAGTAGGTATTGAAAATGAAGGAAAGTAAAGTATTACGTCGCAAGGAAAATAAAATTGATACTTTCAGTGAAAAGTAAATGATGGCGAAATATTTCGTGTTCGATGTGTTCCTGGTGTACGGGACTAAGGGTGTTATCATACCAATCAGTCAATCAATCGATCCATGTTATGAGATGAGTCGGCGCCGATTGACTGACTCTACTTAAAACTGCTAAGATTGGGCGATTGACCATGGATCGTTTGGTATGTTAACACCCTAACAGTGTCAGTAAACGGTAAAGCCATGTCCCAAAGAAGTAAGTAGTTGCAGTTTTATTTCCAGAAGAAAGCCTGTTATAAAGAACGCTTAATTTTCACTTCATCAGAAAGGAATATGAGCTGATATCGAATGATCAAATGGACTTAGTGTTGCAACATAGAACCAGCCCACACACACTTCTGCAAAGTAAAACCAACCTACAACCACTCGCACAAGGTTGGTTTTGGTCTACAGCAGGTCATGTGGCTTGATTCCGTTCTGCAAAACAATATGCAAATAGAGACAACGATATTTTTGTGCGAATATTTCGTTTAGCGCAAACAAAGGGTTACACTTATACCCGTATACAAACGCTCGAACACGTTTAACCAATAAGGTCGATAAATCATAAGTTCGTATCCTATTCCACACTATGTCAATATACACGACTATCAGACTTTTAGATGTAAGTATGTATACTTACATCTAAGAAAAATTATTGAAACGATTGACGACCGCGAACATTTAAAATTCTAGAAAGGCATACGCGGTTCGCAGTTTTACAATGAAATCTCTTTGGTACGAGGGACGCCTTTTAAGTTTTGTCGTTTGAAGAAAAAAACACAACTAGAACCTTATAGTACTTTTTATTGTTTTTCAAAGTATTCACCACGTAGCTTAATACACTTTTCCATTCGCTCAAACCAGTTATTATAACATTTATTCCACTCTAAAGTGGGGGTGTTCAAAATGGCTGACTTGAAAGCGTCGACTGCTTCTTCACTGGACTGGAACCTTTGACCACGAAGACTTTTCTTAATTTTAGGAAATGTAAAAAAATCGTTAGGGCTTAGGTCAGGACTGTATGGAGGATGGTCAAGAATTTCTACTTTTTCCTGCTTCAAATACTCAATCGTTTGACGAGCGCTGTGTGAACTTGCATTGTCGTGGTGCAGGATTATGCGTCGCTTTGAGTTAGATTTTCGAAGTTCGGCGATGACTTGTGGTAAACAAACTGTGGTATACCACTCTGCGTTAACCGTTCTACGATCATCAAGTGCAATAGTCGCAACATGGCCGGTTTTTCTAACGAACGTGGCCACCATCTTCTTTGAAGTGCTTCGAGAACGAACAACTTTAGTCGGCTTTGGCTCGTCTTGAAAGACCCAGATTGTAGATTGTTGTTTGGAATCAGGATCGTAGGCATAGATCCAAGATTCGTCACCACTGATGATGTCGTAGACGTGATTTGACTCTCCTCGGTTGAACCTTTGCAGAGTTTTCTTACACCATCTGACGCGGGCCGCCTTGTGATCGTCGGAAAGCAGATGCGGTATCCAACGGCAAACTAGCTTTCTTACACCACGCGCTTCATGCAAGATCTTCTGAATGGTTGTCCCTGAGATGCCTAATAGAGCCTCTATCTCTCGATACGTCACATGACGATCTTCGAGAATTAGTTGTCTCACTCCAATGATGTTATCTTCAGTGAATGCAGATTTTGGGCGACATTCGCGAGATTTGTCACTAACACTAGTATGTCCACGCTGGAATTCTAAATACCAGCGTTCGACAGTCCGCAGACATGGGGCTTCATCCCTGAACACAGATATTAGCTCTTCAAAACACTGAAGCCGTGTCAGGCCTCTTCTAAAGTTGTAGAAAATTATTGCACGAACATTTTCCTTAGAAAGATTCATTTTCGTACGTAACCTGACAGATTCTAATCGACGCTGTGACTAAACAATAACATTAATCCTAATACATTCAACTGTTTTGAGATTCGAAATTTAAACACATTCGAATATAGAACAGTTCCAAATTCAAAATTGCCGGGAATTATGGAAACGACAGAACTTAAAAGGTATGCCTCGTAGTAAGCAAATACCATTTGAAATTACAATTTCTTCGGTCCTAAGTAATCGTCGTTAGAGCTGTTCTTTCATTTTAATTTTGCATTGGAGAATTGTCGGCTACGCTTCTAGGAATTTAATAAAAATAAAAGACGAACGGACGCTGGGATTAAAATAGGAAATATTTAATGTCAATTTTTTGCTCAATCTTCAATGAATGGAAGCGAATTTGGGGTGACGATTTATATCGCAAGTTTGTTCACGATTTGAATACAGGGCGCTCATTCTGTGTATATTTTAAGTACAACTACACGCTCCTTAGGAAGAACGAGCGTGAAATTATTAATCTCACATGTAATAGGTACCTATAACTTAAATAAAGTAAATATACAGATTCGATTAGATAATATTATTTTTATTTAGAACTGTACGGGAGTTGATTGTGGATCCGCCCGCGTAGTAGGTACTTCGATGAAATAAAAATAAAAGTAACCAAGTTACTCTAAAACTCAACTAAACTCAATTAAATACTTAACGTTTCAAGAGATTAATCTTTCAACAGCTGGGCCAATTATACATTAATGGAAATATTTTCCATGCCCCGTGCCTTCGCCCGTACGGAATTCGAAAGTAGGTACCTACCTATATTTTGCATATTCTTTCCTCTCCTTTCTTGATTTTTAATGCCCCTTAGGTAAAACAGATGATTATATTCTGACATGTTTTGTATCGATAATGCGCCGTTTTTAGATTAGACCTGTATAGGTCATATTTTCCTAAAATTTACAGTGTCTCATTGTGCTTGCAAAAAAAAATTGTCTTCTTAATTTCTAGAGATATCTCGTATTTCTGCTTAGGTATACTTCACAAGTGGGTTCACTTAACGGATGTTTAGTAATCGGACGGCAGTTAAAGAGCGCAAGCGAAGAGCCTAGCATTTCTGATCAGTGAAATTTTACTTTGCTACACAGTTTCATAATTTCACCAGGCGTTATTAGCTGTCTGTACATAAATTACAATGTTTTTATTACAAGTATACTCGTACTTACTAAAAAAAAAAAATTGAAGTGATAGCCGATTGGTTAAGCACGCGTCTTGCGGGCTACCAGGTCTCGGGTTCAAACCCTGGCTCGAACCTCTGGATTTTTCTAAATCTATGTGCGAATCATAATTTCTATATGATTATCACTTGCTTGCGGTGAAGGAAAACATCGTGAGGAAACCTGCATGTCTTAGAAGATTTAACCAATTTTCGAAAGACATGTGAAATCCGCCAACCCGCACTGGGCCAGCGTGGTGGATGGCCTGAATCTCCCTCGTGTTGAGGGGAGGCCCGTGCCGAGAGGTGGGACGTCAAAAAGGGCAATTTTTTATTTTTTTATACTTACTAACTCTGTGTATTTTTTTTTTATATAACAAAGTCGGCCTTCGGCTCGCCTGATGTTAAGCAGTTGCCGTAGCCTATAGATGCTAGTAGTACCAATGCCATTGGTTGCACGTGGCCTGCCTGAAGGGAAGTGGGAATTGGGAAAGAGGAAGGGGTGGAAGAGGGTTGGGATATCCGGCTCTGACACTCATCGTACGAAAAGCAGCTATTATCGCTACGTTACGCCGTTTTTTTGTGAGCCAGCCCATACTAGGTGAAACAGCAAGGGTATACTATTTTTTTGCAACTTAACATTGTAAATCTAAAACTATCGGCTCTGTGGGACATTTGAAGTACTGAAGGACTTGTATACTTATGAAATCTGTCAAAAACTGCTTCCCTGTAACACCTTTTGTTTTTCAAGTTTCCTTCAAAGCTGATAGTTTTAGAATTACAAAGTTAAGTTTAGAAAAATAAAGGATACCCTTTCTGTTTTAACCTGTTATACCTGGCTCTATTACCGTAATATGTTTGAACAAGCCTTTACCATAGGTATAAGTAAAAAAAAAATTGCTAACTTTAGTTGCGATTTTTAGTTTTATTTTAGTTACGTGTTATTCCTGGTTTAGGCACTTACTTTTCATGTTAGCTATAAGATTAAACCAATTATCTTCGCGTGCATTTGGCCGAACACAAACAATTCATACTTTTGCCAATATAACACGGTTTGTTACATTCGGGTCAAGAATCAGATTAAGGCTGGGTCAGCCGTGTCAAAGCGGCCTGAGGAGTGGGGTGGGCACGGCATTCTTGCATTAATACTTACCTACTTAGAAATCCTAATGACTTTACCCTATTAATTTGTTAAGTTTACGATACGAGAATTAGGGGTTTTGGTGACGGAAATATTTATCTATACAAATAAATAAAATTGGAGTGTCTGTTTGTAATATCAAAATAACACCTTTTCACTTAATGCATATGAAAGTATATAATTATATAATATATAATTATAATAATTATTAATAATAATTATATTATATAAAAAAATTTTGTCTGTCTGTCTGTCTGTCTGTCTGTCTGTGTGTTTGTTCCGGGTAATCTCCGAAACGGCTGGACCGATTTCGACGGGACTTTCACTGGCAGGTAGCTGATCTTATAGCGGGTAACTTAGGCTACTTTAATTTTAGAAAAACAATTAGGGTTCCGCGTAAAAAAATAAAAACACTTGAAATCAAAGAGTATCTCCGAAACGGCTGGACCGATTTTGACGGGACTTTCACTGTTAGATAGCTGATGTTATAAGCAGTAACTGAGGCTACTTTTATTTTAGAAAAACAAAATAAAAAAATGGGTTCTGTCGCGCGGGCTCAGAACGCGGACCGGGCTTTATTGTTAAGTTAAATTCCACGCGGGCGAAGTCGCGGGCTCAGCTAGTGTCTACATATATTAGAAGTGGTACCTAACGAAGATATAAGAAAGGGTCCACGGAATTAATTGAAAAGTAGTTAACGTAGAATAAGAATAATTATAATAGTAAGAATAAACTATAGACCTTGACAAGGGTGTCCATTCCTGTATAAGGTACAATATTTTTGGTACTTAATCAAGACTAACTTTAAGACACTATAATATACCTATACCTAGCCTCCATTTTGTTATTCCAAAGTCGAGAGTCACGTCTTTGTTTTGTTATTTAACTCTGGCAAAATATTTATTAAAACGGGTTGCCAATAAAATCTGCCTTGTTTACGACTATGAAAAAGATGACAATAAGTAGGTTCAGTAAGTTTAATCAAATATATTTAAAGTAGCAACAGGAATTAAATACTAGTATGTTATGTCGTATCTAGTGTATTCAATTTTACTATTTTACATATAGTGTATTTTTCTTTAAAATTCGGATTTAGTAAACGATCATAGCATTTCTTTTTAATGGTAATTCGTCTTACAAAATTATTAAAAAAACGTTCTCGTATAATTCGTAATAATTTAACATAACTATTTTAAAAAAATAACCTAATTCTATTTGGGATATGTAATTCTATATTATAAACAGATATTTAAAAAATTAAATTTAAAAAGGTATGCCAAGATTGTTTACTAAATCCGCATCCTAAGGAAAAATACATTTAGTATATATTTGGCAATAACCCAGATTAGATTTCGACTCGATTCTTCAACTTTTAATGTTGCACTGAATGTTTCACAATCAGTGTGTCCTACATAATCCTGGGTTTATATATCCAAAACAATACATTTAAAACTAATCTCCAGAGGTATGAGGGCGTAACTTCACAATTTCCACTTTACGATAGCTGAATCTAAACTGCAATTGGAAGCATGCCATGACCATTGGCGCATCCGACCAGCAGTGGCCGGAAAAATCGTATAACCACTGCAATGTATGATTCACAACTTAATTCTATGTCGTAACCGACTATGAGTCATGGTAGCAATAAAGTGGAACTAGTGAGCAATATTTTTTAATTGCTTCGGTTTGAAATAGTACAATGAGACATGTGAGGGTGGAATTTTTAGATTAAAGAAATAGTAAATGTCGTTGGTGAGTTCTAAGAAGTTTTGGGAGAAGGAGGCCATATTAACAACCCACTCATTAAGTGACGGAACTATACGGTGGACAAAATCAAGTGTCGGTGTGCTTAATTGTGCTCACGCGACTCTTCAATTTAACATACCTATATCAGTTTATTCTGCTGTTGCTGAGGCTGAAACTCAAGAGGCTCAAATATAGTGGCCTTCCTGAAGGCTATTTGTTTGAACCTTTTGGGGTCAAAACTTTAGGCTCATGGGGCCCTAACGCGCGTCTCTTCTACAAGGAGATAGCAGCGCGTCCTTTCGCCGCATCACATGATCGTCGGGCTGGTCTGTTTTTCGCGCAAAGAATAAGCCTCGCTTTTCAGCGCGGAAATGCGGCCAGCCTCCTGGCCACTTTTGGCATCGACGACGATGTTGTGGAGGCACTTTTGTATATATTATAATTTAATTGTTTTATTTTTTATTTATATTTTACTTTAAGTTAGTTTATAAGTACCTAAGTAGTTTTAATACTGTACATATTGTTTTAAATGTCTTTTATTTTGTTAATAATTGAAAAAACTTATGTTCACTTTTTGGCCACGCAGTCTCAACGGACATAGTCTACAAAAAATAATCCGTCCAAAAGTGCTGTGTAAACTAATGACATTGTAAATTCATTGTAATAAATTGGAGGGTAAAATCTGGTCCAACGTCTCGAAGGATTATTAGAGGCTCAACTGAGCTGGAACAAATACACATTCTTTAGCTGGAACTCGTTAAAAGTTTAATTTTATAAGCTATACCTCGAGTTTAAAGCTTACGTTATATCGTTATTTTTATTGCTTAAGTCACGCGAACTCGCGAACGAAACTTTCCGCTATTTAAACTGAAAAACTTGTAATCAGCTTTGCTATAATATGTTCTTGTGTTGAATAAGTACAATTACCTTTCTTACTATTTTTAAAGTCCGCTTATTTGCGGTTTGATCCCCGCCAGGGTAAATTTCGGAAATGTGGCCTTTCTGTAACTTGTCCTGGGTTGGGTATTACAAGGATCGCCCACTATTACAAGACGGTACAAAGATTTCTTAGGTTTGTTACGCCCGTATTAATAAATCGATCTTAAGACTGAGAACGGTCTTGAGTACGCTTTTGAAATGTCATTTTCTACTCATATAACGTTCTTGTTTATTAATACGGGCCCTCGTAGTATAGCGATGTTTATCATTATTTATTTTTGTCAACAGATTTCAAAGTGGAAGGTTACCCGACGATGGTTTGGTTCCACGGGGGTGACTTCGTTGCCGGTAGCCCCAACAGCATCAACCCCTTTCAACTGGTTCTCAAACAAAAGGTACGTTTAGTTCACATATTCAACAGATCTGACACACCAACTGTATGGTCCCAAACTAAGCAACGCTAGTTTTATGGGTACCGTACAATGGACTGGGGGCGATCCCAGTGCACCCAGACCTGTTCAAATTACGAAAAGGCCATTTCCAAAATTTCACGCCGCGGGAATCAAACCCGCAACCACCATGTGCAGTGAGCCGAGCGGCTCGAACCACTGCGCCCAGCGGTCGTCAAAACGTTCAATCGTTAACACCTTGGGTATTGCGGTGTCAGGTCTAGCTGAGGTAGCCTAACTATGCACACCTATATCAGGTATACGCGAGGGTTTAAAGCCAGCATTAAAATTGTAATTCACTGGGAACTCAATGGTCGTATGCTTCCTAACATGTTATTAACTATACAATAGCCTTCTCACCAACAGCAGCAGTTTGGAACGAGTACATATATATGTTAGTTTTTAGAAAAACGGTGATAGCCGATTGGTTAAGCACGCGCCTTGCGGGCGCAAGGTCCTGGGTTCTTCGAAACGAATTGTGGGAAACATCGTGAAGAAACCTGTAAGACTTTGAAAATCTAACCAATAGTGAAATACATGTGCAATCATGTGCACTGGGCCAGTGTGGTGGATTATGGCCTAAATCCCCTTCGTAAACCTCCCTCTTTATGAGGGGAGCCCAGGAGTAGGACGTTAAAAGCGTTAAATTATTATTTTATATTAAAATCTTTTCCAGGTAATATTCGTGTCAGTCGCCTACCGTCTCAGCATCTTCGGATTTTTCTCAACACTGGACAATGAAGTGCCTGGAAATTTTGGACTACTGGACCAAGTAGCCGCTCTGAACTGGGTTAAAAACAACATTGAAAGCTTCGGTGGCGACCCTGACAACGTGTGTATCTTCGGCCACGACGCGGGCGCTGTCAGCGTCACCCTGCATCTAATATCTTCATATTCAGCAGGACTTTTCCAAAAAGCTATAGCCATGAGTGGGAACGCATTATCTCCTGACGCCGTGAAAATAGCCAGAAAAGAAATAGTCACTGTTGACAGAGTGGCGGCAGCGTTCGGCTGTTTCAGAAAACCTACATATCAATTACTGGATTGTCTCCGAAGAGTGACCGATAAAACGCTTTTAGAAGTCGGCGGTCCGATAAGCGAATGGAAGCCAATCGTAGATGGCGGTTTCGGTAATGTATCTGGGCCTTTTGTACCGGAACTTCCGAGCAAAATGTTTAAGGACGAAATATTCACCCCGGTTCCCATTATAGCTGGTTACACGGATATGGAAGATGGTCTTCTTTTAGAGAAAGACGACAGCGGCGACTCGGGTGTGAGTCAAACGGAATTTGATACTATGAGAAGAGAAATAGTGCTATCCGATATCACTGTAGGCAATGGTTCTTGCTTCATCAACCAACATCACATACAAGACGCTGTGGAGTTCTTCTACAAGCCAATTCCGCCAACAACTAATGAAACTGTTTTCAGGCGACTATTCGTGGATTTGTATACGGACAAAGTACATGGCGCTACAACGTATCAGCTAGCGAAGTTTATCAGCAAGCAAGCTCCGGTTTATCTATACAGATTCGATCTGAAACCCTTTTCAGACATCGCAAACGAAGGTCTCCCGGAATGGATCGGGGTCCCTCACAACTTCGATTTAATTTTCACATTCGGCATGCCTTATTTAGCTTTACCGCAAGACTTGGGCAAATGGGATTATCGAGATAAGAGTATATCTGAGATAGTGATGAGAATGTGGTCGAATTTCGTTTGGCACTCTAATCCCACGAACTCTGGGTTGATAATAGACTGGCAGGCGTTTGAAATGGAGAAGCCTGGGTACTTGATAATCAACCGGCAAAATTTCACAATGAGCACCCCGGAGACGGTGAATTACAGGGCTTTTGAGTTCTGGACGGACTTTTACTTGAAAGTTTTGGAAGTGGGAACGAGATGCTGCAAGGAGGCGGTTGACGACTCCGGCGCGTCTTCCATTGTGACCACCAGAGTCATCCATAGCATGGCAGTTTTATATCTCCTTTCCGTTCTTTTATCATAACAGAGATCCAGCGTTCAGTAAAATCATGGTTATTTTTGTATAGTCTATTAAAAGATTATTTACTAGAGTTAAAAATTACTGAAACTAAATGAAATATTTACCTGCCAGAGTGATGTTCGTGCAAATAAAAACTTCAGAATGTATGCGTTGCTTTTATTTGTGGTCGCGGTTGGGTGTATGATGAATTTTTATTTATTATGTAGATTTTACTGAAGGTCGTGGGTCGCGTTTAACCTCTGGCTTCGTCATCGGTCACCACAACGATGCCAGCGCATTTCGATGTCTGGCGATAAGCATGCGAGATTTCAAGAAATCAATTACGCTCGTCTTGTAAAACAATGGATTTTACGTGATTCACTTTTTTGAATCATGATGTAGGTGAGTACTTACACAGGCGTTTCCTCGAATCCTGTACAAATTGCAATTTAATTTAGCCAATCATTTCAATAAATGACTCAAAAATTTGATAGGTATAATATTTCAAATCTAAACAATGGATGTAGACCACATATAGATTGATTTAGACTATTTTTAACCCCCGACGAAAAAAGAGGGGTGTTATAAGTTTAACATGTGTATCTGTGTGTCTGTCTGTGGCAACGTAGCGCCCAAGCTGATGAACCGATTTCAATTGTGTTTCTTTTGTTCGATAGGTATTCTGATCGAGAGTGTTCTTAGCTATGTTTCATGAAAATCGGTTCAGCCGTATGAAGATCATCAGCTCTTTTGTAGGTTAATAACTCTAAATTGAAAATTTAAAACCCCCGATGCGACGACCTTTTCTTCAAATGCATACAATAATCAACAGAAAATCTGTGTAAAAGTATGAGACATTATTTTGTTATGACATTATAATAATTGACATTAGAATAGACAACGAATCCAAATATTGATGCCACGGAGGTTTTATTCCTAGTAAAATATTATCAATTATGATTCAATTTCATGTAATAACTCTGGTTGAGGTGGACGGGAGCAGCCCAGGGGAAGAATTTTCAATAACGCTAAAATTATTTAAAATTAGATTTGTTTTTTATATTTTTTCTCAATGGCGGAGGAGCGCCCTCTAGAATTATTAAAACGTAATATGCCATGACCATTAACAAAACAAACAAAATTTAACGCATGCGCGTATCCATAATTTGACACGTGACTATGGAACGTCTTTAGTTTACAAATCTCATATAAAAATTGATAAAATATACATTTTTTCCACAATCAGGGAAACTTTTCATATTTATAATATTGTAAAAAGCCAGTTCAGACTATTACGATCATTTAAAAATATAATAAATCTATAATAAATCCAATAATCTCAAATTTTGATTGGATTCGGGCCGTGGAAGTTGGTTTTGACAGCTGCCTCAAGGGCCCTACAAGGGGCACGGCCTCGGCTTGGGCAGCTACCAAGAGAGACAGCGGGGGTAAAACTACCATCGGATCAGATCGCAATGGATGGAGTTAGGACAGGTGGATGACATCGGGGGTTTAGCCACCCGTTTCATCACACATTAATCTATCATGAGTTTAAAAATTGCATTTGAAATGAATGCCAAATATTAGGTAGTTAGTAAGGTAACCTTATCCTTACAAAAAAAAACTTAATAAGACGCTATGGAATAAGCAATAAATCCAAAATACAGCTAAACCCACACTAAGCCTGACTTGTATCTTCTATACAAATAAATAAAATTGGAGTGTCTGTTTGTAATATCAAAATAACACCTTTTCACTAAATGCATATGAAAGTACATACGATACCTATAGCAAAAACACGAATTAAAAAATTTTTGTCTGTCTGTCTGTCTGTCTGTCTGTCTGTGTGTTTGTTCCGGGTAATCTCCGAAACGGCTGGACCGATTTCGACGGGACTTTCACTGGCAGATAGCTGATCTTATAGCGGGTAACTTAGGCTACTTTGATTTTAGAAAAACAATTAGGGTTCCGCGTAAAAAAATAAAAACACTTGAAATCAAAGAGTATCTCCGAAACGGCTGGACCGATTTTGACGGGACTTTCACTGTTAGATAGCTGATGTTATGAGCAGTAACTGAGGCTACTTTTATTTTAGAAAAACAAAATAAAAAAATGGGTCCTGTCGCGCGGGCTCTGAACGCGGGACCGGGCTTTATTGTTAAGTTAAATTCCACGCGGGCGAAGTCGCGGGCTCAGCTAGTCAGATATAAGATAACACGATTGTATACCTACTGCAATGTCAATAGCAAAGTAATTCGACAGCATGATGAATTGGAAGATTAAAAGCCACAAACAGGATTCTTATATCCAAAAATTAACCTCATAGCTTCTTATGTATAGGTATAAATGTATCCTTAACATTTAGTTGGTATGTACCTAAGTTACTATTATAATCTTGTAGATGTTTGCGTAATCTGTACGCAATCTTATGTAGTTTATGCAGATTACACATAAAACGTTTTCTTATTGATGCATGTGGATTTATTAAAGAACCTATTTTAATTCAGATCCAGTATATTTTTCTGCCGTTACCTACTTATATCTATGGAATTTTGGTAATCTTGGTGGTAAATACCTACCTAAACTAAAATATAGGTAGATAGCCGTGACCGTTGGACAATTCCAACGCTTCATTGTGTTACAAAAAACCTAAAGAACCTAGGTACATGCTTAGGTTATATTTTTTATAGAGTCAATATAGATGCATATCCTACCCGATAGTCCAAGTCAAAGCCTTTACTTTGTTTAGGCCTACGGGGGCACTTTACATTATGTAATATTATTATTTTTAAAATCGCTACTTAGTTGCTTAGGTACCTATATCTACTGAATTAATAATTACAAAGGGTACCTAGTAGATAATAATATAAATAGGTATAAAAGCTCCATTGCGTTGCCTTTTGAGATTACAAAAAGGATAGGTACTTACAGGTACAAAAGGAAAGGATAGGCACAATGAGATTAAAACTCATTTGGAATAGGTACCTAAGTACCTATTGCAACAATCTGTTCAGTGATTGAATTTAGACGATTTTTTTTCGAAGAAGTCCCTCATCTAGGACTTGGTGCATGGCGGAAACCTTCAACAGTGGAAGGTAGGTAACATACTTACCTACTTACCTACTTACATTAAAAGTAATAAGACATTTACAAAGTAGGTACTTAGGTAAGTAATTAAGAAGGGTCATTCAGTTTGAATCACTCACGGAAAATTAACATTGTGGAAATCGGAGTGACTCAATTGATAAACACCTGTCACAGCACCTAAATAGGTAAACAGACCTAGGTGCCTACACTACGATACTACGATGAGGATATTAATGTTTATTATTGCATAATTATCTGTCTTATAAGTACGTACCCAAATCATTATTTCGCACGACACCTTGGTACTAGAATACCCTTCAAATCGAAAAATTGCAAAGTAGATATTCATCATCATCATCTGCCTTACCTTTTCCCATTATCTGGGGTCGGCGCAGTATGTCTTTTCCTTCCATACATCGCGCTTTCCCGTCATACTCACATCCACTCCAACCTCGTTCATATCCTTCTTAATACAATCCATCCATCTTTTCTTGGGCCTTCCTCTCGCACTGTATCCATCCACATTCATATTCATCACTCGTTTAGTCACATGCTTCTCATCCCTTCTCATCACGTGTCCAAACCATTCCAGCCTCCTACCTCTCACTTTATCTGTTATTGGCGCTAAGTAGATATTGTACTAGCTAAGTACCTGTGCGAGCGAGACGTATTAGATTTACGCGGGAGTGACAGAGACAGGTAATAACAGGTCATTGTACGAAATTCTTCGTGCTCAGCGACCCTGCTTTACCAAAGTTATTGGTCGATCAATAAAGCGATTTAGTTTGTTTTGATTGTAAAACCGTTTTTAAAAGTCGTTGACATTCAAAAGGCTAATCAACACCGCTTTAACGAGCAGTAATCCTATTCATGGGTATTTTTTATCTTCAATAACGTAATTATAGGTACCTATACTCCATTTGTTATAGCATTAGACAGAAGTTAAAAAAGGTTATTTTTAGTGTCCACTTTGTAATAAAAGTACAATTAACGAGTTACAGTTACGATTGACGTCGAATTTATTATAATCTATTTATATACCAGCTTGTCATACCTAACTGTAATAAATTAAATATTTATCTTATTAAATATATTGCCTTTCATTTAAATAATTATTATTTAATTTCAATTTAAAATAAGTGTCGATGCTAAAAACCTAAAAGAAGCAGGGGTGAACATACCGGGAACGTTTTTCGTTTTACTATAATCCTACCAAATCTAAAATGTTACCTAATCCCTTCAGAGGTTATGACAGCAGGGTATTTATAATTTTGTCGGACTATGTTATCTATGAAATTGACGTAAATAATGTGCTGTCAGTGTTTGTCATTGAGTCATTCGCCTGCACTCTAAGTTCCTGTGAATACCTTGTTTGTTATTGTTGTCGAATTTTCGTGATTTAATTGTTACTTGTTACTGTTTTCCTATCAAAAGTTATGTTAAAACAATTTTAATGTAATGACTCTAAATAAAAGTTGTTTTGACTTGGAAATGCAATGTTTTGCATCCCTGCTTCTGCGAGCCTCTTATGTCTAATGTTATAATAAATGGAGTATAGTTACGTTATTTTGACGGCCGCTTGGCGCAGTGGTTTGAGCGTAGGCTGCACGGCTCACTGCACCACAGGTGTCTGCGGGTTCAATTCCTTTTCAATTTCGGAAATAGCCTTTTCGTAATTTGCCCAGGTCGAGTGTCACTGGTATCGCCTCCATTCCATTGTACGGTATCCATAGTACAAGCGTTGCTTAGTTTGGAACCATAAAGTTGGTGTGTCAGTCTGGCGATATTTATATTTATTTTTCATTACTCATACTCTGAAAGTAGGTCTGAAGTTGCCTGAGGAGCGGGATGAAAGTAATACTTTTCCGGCCCGGGAGAATCGCTTTCAACTGACAACTGTCAAATTATAAAAAAAACTAGTCTCATTTTTTCACATTTCTATGAAACCATGTTGAAACTTTTTCTACAGTCACTCAATTACAGCACGATTTAAATTGAAATAACATAAAGTTAAGTATTAATTAAATAATAATAATATATATTTTTAAATGACTTAATTATAATTTAGTTTCAACAATTTCTTTAAAATAACATAGATTTGGGCAAAATATTTAAAGATGAAAATGAAAAATAATGGCTAAATAATGAAGCTGGCCGGCCAACGAAAAAAAAAAAAATGCGGCAATCTGATCTTAATTTTTTTTTTCGAGTTGTAGAGTATTGTTCATACTTCCTTGTATTATTTCTTTAGCCAATTCCTGTTTTTATTTTTATTTTCCTTGTATTCGTAATGAAAAGCACAGTGTTTACCTCGGGTGAAAGACTTATTTTGTCCCTCGAACTATTAGCCAAACCCCGTCTCGGGAAAAATGAGTCACTTTCACCACTCGTGTAACAATGTACTACAGTGCAACCTCGATATAACAAATCGGAGGGGAACAAGAAAATATTCGTAATATCAAGTAATTCGTTGAACTGAGGTTTGTTATGTTGAGGTTAGATTGGTCTAAAATTCGTTATAAAGAGGTAAAAGAATAGTTTTGTTCTGCCAGTTTCTCTTTCCAATCATCACATACTTGTTTATTAACACTACCACTTTCACCGCATATTTTTCGAAAAACAACCTCGTTTCGTTTTTTGAAATTTTGAAGCCACCCGCTGCTAGCACGGAACCCTTCATGTCCCAATTCTACTGCAAACCGCTGAGCCTTTTCCTGAAGAATAGGGCCTCCGATTGGGATTTTTTTGTCTCGGCACTGTTTTAACCACTTTAACACACATTCCTCTACGTCCTTGAACTCGCATGATTTTAATCTTTTACTGTTTACATTCACACCACTTTCTTCTGAAAACTTATCTTTAAATTTTAAAATTGTAGCCAATGTACTTGCGGGAATCCCGAACTTATTAGCTATGTCTAATTTTTTCGTCATGGGATTTTGGTCAACATAATTAATGATGTTTCGCTTTTCTGCGACCGATAAGGAACACCTTTTACGTTTCTGACGAGCAGAGGTGTTTACATTACTTTCCATCAAAACAACAATGATTACTTTACAAACAAAAGCGTGTCGAAACATGTTGAGACATGAATCACATTATAAGATTAAGAGTTATATTATTGGTGGAAACTTTATATAAAGGTTTTGGGTTGGCAAAATTCGTTAATTAGAGGTATGAATACTTTTTCTTGATAGTTGAAAATTCGTTATTAAGAGGTTGTACGCAAAGAATGTTCGCAATGTAAAGGTATATTTTATATTGACTCTTATGGACAATTCAAGGGGATTACGAAGAATTTGTTAAATCGAGGAAGTCGTTATATTGAGGTACGTTATATTAAGGTTGCACTGTATTACGTTTAATTTACGTATGGTTATGGTATTGACCACAGACGTTCAATTTTTTTTTTAAAATGACCATTATTTTCAAACTCAAACTCAAATATTTTTATTTCAAATAGGCCAGATTAACTGGCACTTTTAAAAAGTCAAGACCTAGGTGCATGTTCCAAAACAAAATCCTATGGAGAAGAACATGCAAGAAACTCCATGGATACATTTTTTCTTTTCTATTTTTTTAAATTATGTTTGTGCTTACAGTAGGTATAATTAGAGGTGTTGGCAGGACGACTAGGTATCTACGTACCTATCGTATGTTTCAGCTGCGTTTCGTTTCGTATGAGTTATCAGTGGGAGCCGAAAGCCCAATCCTCCCCATTGCATATGCGTACTATTACCCAAGTCGTTTGTAAGCGTCTACGAGAGTATTAATAGGTATTTTGACGGCAAATTGTTAGTTCCTTGGCTGGCTATACTTTACGTATGTATAGGTACAATAACGACGCCTAAAAGTCATGGCAGAGCTTTTGAGCAAAGTGCGATGACATCCCCGCTACAAACCGGTGTAGACACAACACAACACACTGCCACTTAGTTTTCCTCAATCGGGCTTAGTGTTTTTTTAATTTGCAAATGACGGTAAAACCAGTCGTTTGTAATCCGTAACGGTGTGTAGACGCAGCGAGGACACACTACGACATTTAAAATGGTGAGTTCGATTTTTAAAATCTCGTGTTCGATTATTGAAATATAATTTTAAATTGAGAATAGGGTAGGTAGTTCGTTTATTAATCTTCTTCTTTCCTTAAAAATAATATGCACATCCAGTTTAAAGTTTAATAAAGGTATTTCGTCAGCGTCAAGTGTTTATCTAACAAAAAAATAGCATTAACATTACAAACAGACACCTTCCACTTTGCAAAACCAAAATGGAGGCCGGTTGTTTTGAAACATCGAACTTGGAATCCTAATATTAATACAAAATGACATCAAGCCATTTACATAGTTACAAAAGCACATTATCTAGAACGCGTAGTCAAGTTCGCTTTTAAGAGTTGTTTAAATGCGAGATATCAGACCATGTAGGTACGTACCTATTGAATATTGATAGAATTAATTGAAGATTCAAGGACAAGAAAAATAAACCCGTAAAACCTTTTGCTGGTACCTACAAAGAATACGAGTTCGATTAATCTTTAAACGTCTTTTCAACCGACTTCAAAAAGGAGGAGTTTATCAATTCGTGTGTTTATTTTTTTTAATGTTTGTTACTTCAGAACTCCGTCATTTATAAGCCGATTTGAAAAAATATTTTTGCATTTGAAAGAACTTCCGTGCAGATTGGTCCCATAAAAATTTCATCAAAATCGGATCTGTCGTTTGGCATTAAAATCAAAATAACTGGATAAAATACAGCATCCAAATAAACGATATTGCGTGATTTGCTTTCCTGTGACTTTTCAGTGGTGGTTGCGGTCACTAAAATAGTCTCAGTAAGCTGCCTACCTACCGGCTTCATCATCAGATGATGATGAAACTGGAAGGTAGGCGCTGGAACTCTGTAATAACACAATATAAACTAGTCGTGTTTGGGCTCGGTGTAATTGTCATGAGATGCATTCTGGCTATAAGTGCCGTACATTAGTAAAAGTGGTATACTTACTATGTGTGGCCTTGATTGTCAGGATCCCTTGGTGATACCATAGAAATTTCATAAAAATAGGTTCAGTAGTTTGAGAGATATGGACTGTTTACGATAAGTAGTTTACCACTCAACATCGTGAAAAAAAAAATATACAAAAAATTGAACTTCAAAAAAAGAGTAAAATATATGTATTAATAAACGCACTTCATACTGTGTTTGTCGCAAATCACAAAATGTTGTCTTAAATGTTTTCAGATTTTAGATAAATTATAAAAATACTCGAAAATTTTGAATTTCGCGGGCTAGACAGGCGCCGTCACCTTAAGTACTATACAGAGATGTTTACTATATAAAGGGTTTACATATTATAGACTAGCTGAGCCCGCGACTTCGTCCGCGTGGAACTTAAAAAAAAGCCCGCTCCCGCGTTCTGAGCCCGCGCGACAGGACCCATTTTTAAAAATTTTGTTTTTCTAAAATAAAAGTAGCCTAAGTTACTGCTTATAACATCAGCTATCTACCAGTGAAAGTTCCGTCAAAATCGGTCCACCCGTTTCGGAGATACTCTTTGATTTCATGTGTTTTTATTTTTTTAAGCGGACCCCTAATTGTTTTTCTAAAATTAAAGTAGCCTAAGTTACTCCTTTTAACATCAGCTATCTGCCAGTGAAAGTCCCGTCAAAATAGGTCCAGCCGTTTCGGAGATTACCCGGAACAAACACACAGACAGACAGACAAAAAATATTTAAATCGCGTTTTTGCTATAGGTGTCGTATGTACTTTGATATGCACTTAGTGAAAAGGTGTTATTTTGATATTACAAACAGACACTCCAATTTTATTTATTTGTATAGATACGTAGATATAAAACAATGAGATTGTAATACCTATAGGTAGGTACTTATAAACAAAAAAAACAATAGGTAATGTTCGTAAATTCTTGTCCTCCTGAACGGCTTGACCGATTTTGATGCTGGATAGTTCTTGCTATAGTTGGACCCTGTAGGTGGCACTGTTGTCGACATCCAAAGCAAAAAATCTACGCTAGCAAAACTGCGGTCTAAAGCTTGTAGATAATAAAAATGATCAGTAAAATTCATTAACATTGCAAGACCGCATTGTAAAATACTTTTAAACTTTTAAGTGTTTGCCTACCAGCAAGTTTTTTGATATTATGGTAGGTTTTATAAAAGATAAGGGATGCTCGCAAACGGTTTGGTCCATATCAGGTAGTCGTCTATACTTATGACGTGAATCCGGCGCGGCGCCATTGTGTTTATCTGTTATAGGTAAGTACCTATAACAGTCCGGAGAAGCTTTAATACGAGTTTATCGCTCGCTTATCGCTAGGCATCTACGTAACATATTTGTAAAGTACCTACTATGGCGAATTGCATTGAATTAAGTAAGTAAGTATGTTTTTATAGTGCATAGTGCATAACTAGCTGAGCCCGCGACTTCGCCCGCGTGGAATTTAACTTAACAATAAAGCCCGGTCCCGCGTTCTGAGCCCGCGCGACAGGACTCATTTTTTTATTTTGTTTTTCTAAAATCAAAGTAGCCTAAGTTACCCGCTATAAGATCAGCTATCTGCCAGTGAAAGTCCCGTCGAAATCAACAGTCGGAACAAACACACAGACAGACAGACAGACAAATTTTTTTTAATTCGCGTTTTTGCTATAGGTATCGTATGTACTTTCATATGCATTTAGTGAAAAGGTGTTATTTTGATATTACAAACAGACACTCCAATTTTATTTATTTGTATAGATAGACTAGGTAGGTACCAATTGATTTTTGATAGATATCATAATAAGTATGTAAATAATGAATTACACCAGAGTTTATTCACAGTGTTTTAATAATTCACCACATAAATGAAAATAAACAATACAAGAGTTGCACAGAATCAGACGATATTTGCAAATTACAACAACGAAAACCTGACATAACAATTGAACGCGGCGCGCGCGGGAAGACCTCTCTCGATGGTCATGGAGTTCTCGCGCATGCGCGCAAATAATCAAAGAAACTCCTAGAGGGTTCAGTGTAGGTTCTAATTAACTAATTTTAAATATTGCTGCGCATCCGTCTCAAGTATATGTATTTTTTCAAAATTACGAAGAAAATAAGTACAATGCTTTGTGTAAAGTTTGCTAAATCAACTTCACTAGCGAGAAGGTACTTACTGTCATAGATGACTATTATACTAGCGTATTTACTGTTTTCGAAACTTAACTTAAGCTTAAACTCTTAAAAACCTCTGTACTTATTTTTTACCAATTTTAATGTTATTTTGAAAATTATTTTAGTGGTAGTTTTGCTACCTGATGCTCAAAAACATAAAACCAGAGGCAGGCAGACAAAGAAACAAAACATTGAAATAAGCACTTGACAATTTTGAATTTTGAATAAGGTACTTACGCCCAAGATGGCCCAGTTCCTAAGATAGCCCAATTACAAAATTTCATACTTTTATAAGTTCCTATGAGTTTCAATTTCATGCCCATGTTCGGTTAGTGCTATAGACAAAACTGCAAGTTCTTATCAAAGTAAGGGAGCCGTCATCTTTGCAGTGGTTGACACTTTGTCAGTGACGTTGCAAACGGCTTACGATTTATAACTTCATACTCACTAACTTTTTAGTATTTCTTTAGAAAAACTACCAGTTTTCGTATTTTTTTTAATACAACGTTACTAACGTTTTTGGACGCTCGTGAGAAGTTATGTGTTGTTTGTGTTCTTGATTATTATTCTTTTTTAAATAAGTAGTTCTTGTAGGCTGGTAAAGTCCTTATAAAGGCCCACCACACGGGTTCCCAAGATGGCCCGGGCCTTATGAGGACTATAAAATATCATAGTTTCTTTGGAACTTATAAGATAATATGAGTTATTTCGGTTATTTTTTAGTTATTAGTATTGTAGCGGACCACTGGAATTTATATTTTTACTTAGTTAGTTACCTACATTCTTTATACTACTTTTAGCTTGAAATTTAAAGTTCTCACATCTTTAGTGTGTTCCGTCGAATCTGTAATATTTTTTGATAAGCGTAACCACATTACGTGGTGCTAAATAAAAAATCGTACTTTTCTCATCTCTAAAAATTGAACTTTATCTTATGTCCATATTGTGACGAAAAGACTATTAAACTTTGTGGTTATTCTAAGTTCCTCTTTCACTGTTTTTTTTCTATACCTACTCCTAATAAGGCCCACCAAAATCGTGGAGAAAAATATTATAGACCATATCTAAAAAGAAAACTTGTTTTTACCAAACGTAATAGTTAGATTCACGTCACAATAGTGTTCTTTATTGATTTTATTTAGACATTTTTGTTTTGTAGGTAGATTAAGTTTTGCTAAGCCTAAGATGGCCCATCGTACAATTTATGACCAAAAAGAACGATTGTAATATATTGATTACCAAGAATCTCATATGTTAGGTTACGTTTTACGTTTGTACATATTTTTTCTTTTGATAGCGTTTATAAATTACGTAATTAATAACGGGCCATGATATGTACCTATGTTCCTAAAAAGGCCCACTTTGGAGGTTTTTAAAAACAATTGTTTTCTTAAAGAAATTTTATCTAATATGTTGAATTGCATGCTGATTGTATTCACAAATAAATTCAATATATTGTGTTAAAGTTTGTTTCCATGAATTATTTCAATTTTTAAATTTATTTCAATATTGCAAAAAATGGGCCTTACAAGGCGTAAGTACCTTACTTCCAGAGGACACTGTCAAGTTTGATTCTGCTGACGTCAACCCTGGTCGCAGGTCAACGACCGTTCTTCGCGGGCACTCGACCTATCGGCTTCCCTGACACACCTAACCGTACTACCACTGCGAGCCTTGACGATCGGTAAGGTATTAAAAGTTAATTTTATTGACTACTAGCTAAGCCCGACTTCGTCCGCGTGGAATTTAACTTAACAAAAAAGCCCGCTCCCGCGTTCTGAGCCCTCGCAACAAGACCCATTTAAAAAAAAATAGGTTTCTAAAATAAAAGTAACCTAAGTTACTCCCTATAACATCAGCTATCTGCCAGTGAAAATCCCGTCAAAATCGGTCTGGCCGTTTTGGAGATACTTTTGGATTTCAACTGTTTTTATTTTTTTTACGCGCAACCCTAATTGTTTTTTCTAAAAGTAAAGTAGTCTAAGTTACTCCCTATAACATCAGCTATCTGTCAGTGAAAATCCCGTCAAAGTCGGTCCAGCCGTTTTGGAGATTAACCAGAACAAACACACAGACAGACAAAAAATTTTTAAATCGCGTTTTTGTTATAAGTACCCTGTGTACTTTCATATGCATTTAGTGAAAAGGTGTTATTTTGACATTACAAACAGACACTCCAATTTTATTTATTTGTATGGAGTATAGATGTACATAGATTTGTTTGTTTAATATCCTACTAATATTATAAATGTGAAAGTTTGTGAGTGTGGATGTATGTATGTATGTATGTTTGTTACTCCTTCACGAAAAACTACTGAACGGATTTGGATGAAATTTGGAACACAGATAGTTTATAACCGGGATTAACATATAGGATACTTTTTATCCAGATAATCCCGAAATTTTTGTTACGTTAAATACTACGCGGACGAAGTCGGGGGGCACAGCTAGTTAATTATAATTGTGTATTTATTATTAATTTTGTATCCTCTCACACAGTAACTAAGGTTATTTTATTATAAAAACGCGGCATTTAAAAATTCCCAAATGATTCTTTTTTTTTTTAGTTTCGGCGAAGGCACTACAGAAAAACTGCCGCTTGAAGCCAACGGCGACCGGGACTTAATCGACCGAATTAGCAAACTGCCCATTGACAAACAACCTTTCTGGTTCATCAACTGGCAACATCTGGAAGAGCAGAGGAAGAAGCCACAGACCTACCCACAAAAACCTAATGTATTCGTCGATCCCATACCTACGAACACGGGAACAAGTAATAGATTCTCTAATATTGAATCTTCCACGGGCAATTCAAATTCAGCTGCTCAATTCACTTCTAGTCCTTTGAGTTCAGTATGGAATACACCTAATTCGGAATCCGTACAATCTGGTAACACAACACCAAATGTACAGACCACGAATAGGTTTGGCTCTGATCTTCCAAATTCAAACTCAGGAGGTGCCAATTCTGGTTTTTTCAGTACTGTAAATTTAAATACTGAAAGTTCTCCCAACGCCGGAAATTCAAATTCTGGAAGTTTTCCCAACGCCGGAAATTCAAATTCTGGAAGTTTTCCCAACGCCGGAAATTCAAATTCTGGAATTTTTCCCAACCCTGGAAATTCAAATGCTGCAAGTGTTTCCAACGCCGGGAATTCAAATTCTGGATTTGTGCAACCTAACACACCTCAGAGTAATTTTGAAAGTTCAGGAAATAGGAATGATGCTCAACAGATTCCTAACACCCAAGCTCAAGGATCAGCAGTCATTGGAATATCTGATTATTATCCACAACAGACCACTTACCGTAGACCAGGGTACGGTCGTTAATACCATAATCAATTCAAATGAAATTAAATGGAAGTGTAAATAACCTTGACCTGACCATAGACCCTAACCTAATGATGTCCAAATAGTTTTTTAATAAGCCCTATGGCAAACATAGACTATAAAATAATCATAACATAACAAATTTTTCGGGAATTTATATCTTAAAGATATAATTAGAACATAGAATTTAGTAAAAAAAATGAAATTATATATTGAAGATGTTAGAAACGATGTTCAGCAAGGTTTTAAATAACAAGTTTGTTTACACTTTCATTAACTTCGACTGGCGCCCAGTTAAGCCTTTATTCCATTAATAAAAACACACAATAAAATTTAATAAAACATTTTATTGACTTTTTAAATAAATAAAACTTAATTACTAAGCGTATTCTTAAAACTAAAACTTCCGTAGTAAATATAATTAAAATAATAATAGTAGCAAAATGCAAATTGTTCATTTTATTCGTGACTACAGAACATCCCGTTTCCCTCCAAAATTACTTGGATATAGTTTTGCAGAATGGAACCAATCCACAAATACTTCTGCAGACTTAAACCAACCTTATTAAAACTGGTTGTAGGTTGGATTCACTTTGCAGAATTATGGGTAGTTAGATCCATTCTGCATAACTAATACAACACAATTATAATAATGAGAATTACTTTAATCACTTAATTATGAAAAAATAACAGCTGATATTGGAGAAAATATGTACATATATGAAGACATATAAGTATAATAATATGAATTAAGAACAAAGTCAAGAAATCATTCAACGTTATTCTACGGACTCTACTAGAGCTACTAACGCGGCTCAGTTCACCAACACATTAACAGACTGTTAAAGCAATTACCGATTGTTTGATGTACTTGTAACAATTGATTACCGTTCTAACGGACCACTACTGTGTTAATATTACAGCTTATAAACGTTTACAAAGAAAGCTATAGGTTCACTAGGTGATCTATCACCTATCTTTAATTGATTATTAATATCTTAAGAGGATAATTATTAATTATCCTAATAGGACAAGGATTCCTCATACGGACTACGGAACCCTAAGTTTCTCTGGTACTACTACGCCATCTATAATCATCAAACAAAAACTAATCCTCTGACCCACAATCTCGACAGCACATCAATTAGATTTAAGCTTAATTTACAGCGAACTATATATTCAAAAATATACCTTAAGATATAGTATCAAAAACTGCATTGGAAGTTTAATAGGTCGGTACACAACATTCATTTTCTGATTACCAGAAATTTACCATTGATTTATTGCATTGCATCTGAACATAATAATTACAGTATGATCACACAACATACACAAATAATAAATAGTAACTGCAATATTAGAATACAATATACATAGACAAATACCGCTAATTATTGAATGTCAGTCAAATATAAGGACTTCCGAAGTGTAACACCTCAAAGTTTTAACAAAAAAATTACAATTTGAGTACCGTTTGAGTATTCGGTCCTTTTAAAAACCCTAGTTTAAACGGTAGATTTCATACTGGATTGGCTCGACTAGACGCAAGAATATTAAAGGTAATTAATTGAATAATAATGGTGACAGAACTATGAACTTTTTACCCGTGCATTAAAGTTGATAATTTTAATTAATCAGGTGATTTCATGAAATACCTATTCTCAACATACGGAAATTCACTTTTATAACATAAAACTAAGTAGGTAAGTATACCATTGACTCAAATATTGAGAAATTCCTCATGAGCAACTACACATAAGTACGACAATCACTTATACTACCTTATTAACAAACGTGGTTTAACCGTCGTATAGTTACACCATGCTTTGTCTTCTTCTTTCGAATGCCAAATTACTGATGACAAAAAGAGATGGTTCAGTGTATAACTATTCACCCGGTGGTACCACGTTTATTAATAAGGGAGTTGGAAAATAATAATTACATTCACTCGTTATGTGTCGAAGAACCGTTAGACAGCTTATCACACAATATCATAGATACACGATACGCTGTATATAAGTTATAACTGTACATGCAAATTATGATACATAATTTGGCCAAATAATACTAAAATAATAGTAAACTTCGACGGTCGAAAACATTTATATAGCAAATAAAAAATAAACTAAAAACAACAGAAAATCATTGGCTCTGGTGGTTTTAAGGTGTGTGTAGACATGCGAACGCCGAGCGCATAAAAGCGCTTAGAATTAATGACGTCACAATACACCATTATGCGTCTGGTTTCCTACAAAATCTAAATATATATAACTTAAAGGTGACTGACTGACATAGTGATCTATCAACGCACAGCCCAAACCACTGGACGGATCGCGCTGAAATTTGGCATGCAGGTAGATGTTATAACGTAGGCATCCGCTAAGAAAGGATTTTGATTAATTCTACCCCCAAGGGGATAAAATAGGGGATGAATAATCCCGAAATTTTTGTTAAGTTAAATTACACGCGGACGAAGTCGCGGGCTCAGCTAGTTCAATATAAAATACCTAGTAAAAGTTTAAATCTCCTACAAAAATGTTGATGAATTATTGCTTACATACAAGGCATCTTTTTATTGCTGTATATTCAAAAGGTACATACCTACTCAGTGTTCAAAAGAACATTTGATTATAATAAGCCACCTTATACAATAAGGCACTTTATGATATTTGAAGGCTTTTTAAATATACACACACAGACATGATTCAATATTATCTTAACGTTTATAGAATCTAAGTGGTTTCAATTGAAATTCAAATTAGATCAATCACATTTTTTAACAAGCCACATGTACAGGTTGAAACAGAAAGGGTATACTGGTTTTAATATCTTAACTTTGCAATTCTAAAATATCCGCTTTGGAGGAAACTTGAAAAACAAAAGGTGTAATAGGGATACAGCTGTTGACAGATTTCACAAGTCTACAAAACCTTTAGTACTTCAACTATCCCACAAAGCCGATAGTTTTAGATTTACAAAGTTAAGGTGCCAAAAAAATAATATACCCTTTCTGTTTCACCTAGTATGACATAAAATTATAAGGGATCCTCGTAGGGATACGGAACCCAAAAAAATACTAATTTTAAAGTCAGTCTAGTAAGTCAGAAACTCGCTCGCCAATGAAGCGAACGCTCGCATATCTACACACACCTTAACATTTATATTTGTTGTGATTATTACCGTGCAATTATAATAGTTGTTAGAGCCAATAGCGTGAACAGGTTGACTGCGGTGGTTGTTGGTGAACCGCCGGTTGCTTTGGTTACGGACGGTAACCGAACGCTTTTGTAGTGACATGACTTCTCAGCGGAATCGTTGCTCGTCAGCTCCGTGTACGAAGGATAGCTTTGTATTTGTATGGGCTGGAATGAAAGAAATTAAATATGAATAATACAAAATTAAAGCAGTGATAGCTGATTGGTTAATGACGCGTCTCGCACCTCGGGGTTTTCGAAATTTATGTGCGAATCATAATTTCAATATGATTGTCACTTGCCTTCGGTGAAGGAAAACATCGTGAGGAAACTTGCATGTCTTAGAAAATCTAACCAATTTTCGAAAGACATGTTAATTCCACCAACCCGCAGTGGGCCAGCTTTGTGGATTACGGCCTGAATCCCCTCGTAGTGAGGGCAGGCCCGTGCCCAGGAGTGGGACGTCAAAAGGGCTAAGTATTTCTTTTTAAATATAATATTACAAAAAATTCGGTAATTATATTAGAAAACTAGCATATACCGGTATTAATAAATCGATCTGAAGTCTGAGAGCGATCTTGCAAATGGCATTCTTATGTAATACCGCTACGAAATGGCATGCCAAAAGGATACTTAAGATCACTCTCAGACTAGAGATTGATTTAACAATACGATTTGAGCATACCTATACTACACTTATCATTAAATTCGATGGTCTAAGAACAAAATAGAAGATAACAATGAGACATTATTGCTTTGTTGATGTTGGAAACGTCATTCTAATGTCAATCCAGTACAAAATGACATGTCAAAAGCGTAAAATCGTTCAGACTTGAGATCGATTTATAAATACAGTCCTCGGTAATGTGACTTCAGTTCATTTTATAACTCAAATTGAAAATTAAAAAAAAACCCGATTCGACGACTTTTTAAACTACAAAAGAGCTGATAATTTTAAGACGACTGAACCGATTTTCACGAAACATAGCTAAGAACACTCTTGATCAGAATACCTTTCTAATAAAAACAACAAAATGAAAATCGGTTCATCCGCTTGCGCGCTACGATGCCACAGACATACACACAGATACACATGTTAAACTTATAACACCCCTATTTTCTCGTGGGGGCTAATAAACTTATAACACCCCTATTTTTTCGTCGGGTGTTCAAAAGAAACACTCACCACGCCCCAAGTGTCGTCTCTCTTCTTGCAGAAGGTCATGTGCATGCCGCTGTAGAGACTCCGCTCGATCTGCTCGGTGAGCAGCGGCTCCGCCCACGGCATCTCGTTCAGGTGCGCCATGAACGACTTGTTGCGGAACTCGGACGGCTCCCAGATCACGAGCTCCTCTAGACAATTATAAAACACTATATAGTACAAAACGAAGTCACTTACCGCTGTTTTTTTTTTTAATGGACTAAATGTTGTTGGCCAGAGTGGCCATAGCAACTTCACCCGGACAGAGGGCGAGCGCAAGTGCGCTCCAGCCAGAGGGGCAGGGGGGCAGCTAGCTCGCGGCGCCACAAGGGACACGACCTCGGCTTGGGCCGCTGCCAGGAGAGGTGGCGAGGGTAAAACTACCACCGGATCGGAACGCGACCTCGACTGAGAAGATCACTTCCCGCTGTCTGCCTGTCCCTATGTATGCTTAGATCACAGATATAGATTAACATAGATAACGCAAATGCATGTACTTCGCGTGTACGAAACCCCAACCAAGCGTCAAGGTTGGTCGCTGTTAACTTACAGTCCGCGCGACTACAGATATAAAAATATGAAGAGAATCGTAGCGGGCGGACGGGCATCGGCGGCATCGGTGTCATTGAAGCCGTCACTAAAGACGTCACAGTAGGTGTTAAAAAATCGGCACGCTTGGTTTCAATACAAATCGTGATACTTGCGTTATCCATGTAAATCTATATCTGTAGCTTAGATCTTTAAAACTACGCAACGTATTTTGATGCGGTGTTTTTTAATACATAGAGTGATTGAAGAGGAAGGTGTATGTGTATACTACATGCATAATATAGTAGAAAAACACTGATAATTTATTGAACCCGTGCGAAGCCGGGGCGGGTCGCTAGTAAAGAATAAATAAAAATAAATATCGCCAGACTGACACACCAACTGTATGGTCCCAAACTTAGCAACGCATGTACTATGGGTACCGCACAATGGACTGGGGGCGATCCCAGCGACA
Organism: Notodonta ziczac; assembly: GCA_918843915.1. NCBI lineage: Eukaryota > Metazoa > Arthropoda > Insecta > Lepidoptera > Notodontidae > Notodonta > Notodonta ziczac. Next base: position 3,705,490 of record OU974053.1, read on the forward strand.
CCCAGACCAGGGCAAATTACGAGAAGGGTATGGCCGAAATTTACCCCGGCGGGAATCAAACCTGCAACCACCTGCCACCTGGTAAAGTGAGCCGAGTGACCTACGCTCGAACCACTGCTCCAAGCGGTCTTCGGTCAATCCGCCACTACGACGGGCACCTTCTTTTTTTGCCTATATATCCTAGATATAAATGATAGCACGCGCCTTGCGGGCACAAGGTCCTGCGTTCAAATCCCGGCTCGCACCTCTGGGTTTTTCGAAATTCATGTGCAAACCAATCATTGTACAATGGGATAGTACTTACTCATTAATCCGACGCCCTGGTCATCACCCTGTATGCCTTCTTCGGTCTCGCTGATGTTACGTCTCTGGCCTTCTAACTCCAACATCGGCTGAGGTGGCAGGTTCTCAAAACTTCTGAAATTTCATCATGATTTTTACTCAATACTTACAAGTCTGTTAATTCAAAAATTGACGGACTGACCTTCACGCAAAAGCAGCTGATCGGATTTGAATGAGATTTTGTATAGTTTTATGCTTTGCGTTTATTTATCATAACATAAATACTACTTTTTATCTTTAAAGTACACCTGAGCGGAGGCTGCAGTATTAGATAAACCTTAAAATATTAAGCTACTCAAATCGATTCGACTAGACACAATGAGGGCTATCATATCAGGATGTTTTTGCCACCAGGGCGGCGCCACGTGGGAATGATCTGACATTGACACTTGACATTTCTGACAGTCTCTCAGACCTCGCGATAAATTTGTATTCTGGGTTTTCTAAAATGGACGATCACATTTTTGTATTGTATTGATGTTATTAATTGTGTTTGTTATTGCAATTCGTTACTCGAAAATGGCAGAATCATATTGGGCTTGGCCCAATTGTAAGAGGTCATTAATATAAATATAAATAAATAAAAATGTATTCTTAATGACACTGATAGAGGCCTCCATTTTGGTTTTCCGAAGAGGACGGTCACATTTTCGGTCACATTTTTGTATTGAATTCTTATAAAATGTGTTTGTTATTGCTATTTGTTCCTTGACACTGGCGAAATACCTATTAAACTAGGTGGGCCATATTTATAAAGGAATAAGAAGAAGACACTGATAGAAGTGACCGATAACGCCAGCCCACTCTCCAATCAGAGGAACTCTGCCGAGCGAGAAACGCACTTACCCTGATGATAAGAAGATGTTTTCCACTTGAGTGAAGTTCAGCCCATAGAACTCTTTAACACCGAAGGTCTCGAAGAACTCCTTCACTGGGGTCATGGAATAGCAACCGGCCAGCTCGGTGCGGGGGTAGTACAGGACGAAGGAGAGACACATTTCCTGAAAAAATATTGATATGTCAATATTATAAGCAAAAAAATAAAATAAACGCACAACAAAATGGTTCTTTTTTTAAATGTAACTTCGGCAAGCAGCTTACGATCCGCCTGATATTAAGCAGCTACCGCAGCCTATACTTAAGATGCTTGCAATGGCGCGCTTGCACATGCTCGCATGTTTCCGACCTGAAGGGGAATGGGATAGAGAAAGGTGGTTTGGCCGCTTGCTCTTTCATTCAGCGTACGAAACGCAGCTGTAATGGCTACTTTGAGCCAATCTTCTGTGAGAGCGTGGTACTACCCTGGTCGAGCTAGCTCGTATATGAGCTGTAACAATTCAGTTTGCTAAAGCTTGGCTCTTCTAATTACTCTTATTTTTTAATTTACCTGTTTCGCAGAGTAGCCTCCTAAAATAGGTTTATCTCGCGCAGTACTGTCGTAAGTGCATTCCGTAATTAGCGTGTCTCCTTTCATGAATTTTCTACCGCCGGGAACGATACGGGACTGCTGGTAGCGAGAGTCGAAGTAATTTTCCTGAAAATAAGTAATTATTGAATACAGCGCCATCTAGTGTTTAGTAATGAGAGCTCAAGTTGGGTAGAAAGTCGACCAATTTTTAAAATCACGCCATCTATCGCAATTCCTGAAAATTAATGAGCATGTAACTAAACAATGTTCATGGCAATGCCATCTATGTAAAGCTATTTGAACTCTTTTAACATAATATTACAGTAAGTTTTATAAAACAGACAACAGATGGCAATACTTGTAATAAACTTATTTTACCTCTGATACCGCGGGAAGTTCTTGCGTCCCTCGGACATGTTTCAGCGCGATTTTCGTTGCAGTACCATGAGCGTGAAGAATGACTGACACTATGTTGATCCCTTCTTCTGGTAAAGTCTGAAATTAAATTACTATAATAATACTACTGTCATACGAAATCCATATATTTACCTACTTACTTTTTAGTTCACAAAATTCTTCCTTACTAGATGCTTATTATGGTATAAAAGATAGGTATAAACTGAGTTGTGCGTGTTTCCGTTCCGAGATATATTTTTTAAACTATATTCCCATATCTGTACGTGCTGATTACCTCTAAAACCCCGATTATTCATGAACCTGGAGAGCTTTATATACCTGTTCGGTGCACTCAGTGCTGCAAATCCCCACAGTCCGGTACTGTTTCTGCTTGGGCGGGATCACATGTAGGGCGGAGACTCCGATGCCGGCTCCGAGAAGCGCGGCGTCGTGCGCTCGCAGCGCGGGCGTGTAGTGGACTCTTATACCGGAACTGTCCAGAACTGTGAACGAAATTGATGTAAAACACTCCATCAAGCCACAACTGCCACACTCCTACTGTTACACCTGTAAGCCAGGATCTACGATGGTGTCCCATGATGACGTCGAAGTTTGACCCTCGACAAGTTCCGGGGAAAAGTCAAATTGTATTGGGACCCGCACTTATTTAATTAAAAGATAGAATAGGAGGAGTTGGAAGAAAATGATCCGCTTCCCCCGTCACATGAGGACTAATAAGTAGTGAATAATACTAAGTAAATAGTTTGAATTAATAAATAAGTAGTAGAAAGGTTAAGGTAAGTACTTACCTTCGTGTAAAGCCTGATTATCATAATGAACTTCAAGCATGTAGTAAGAGACGCCTCCCCTCTCGCCGAGTGGGATTCCAACGTTTTCGGGCAGGAATTCCCCTGGAATTATTGAGATTAATTAACTTGGAAATTTATTATGTAGGGTTTGCAAAGATATTGGGGTATTATTTAAAGAATTGGGATCGTTGGGCGAGGTTCGAGCGTAGGCCGCTCGGCTCACTGCACTTAGTGGTTGCGGGTTCGATTCCCGCTGCGGCAAATTTCGGAAATGGTCTCTCCGTAATTTGTCCAGGTCTGGGTGTCACTGGGATCGCCCCCAGTCCATTGTATGGTACCCATAGTACAAGCGTTGCTAAGTTTGGGACCATACAGTTGGTGTGCCAGTCTGGCGATATTTATTTATTTACTAGCTGAGCCCGCGACTTCGTCCGCGTGGAATTTAACTTAGCAAAAAAGCCCGTACCCGCGTTAGAAGCCTGCGCGACAGGACCCATTTTTTAAAATTTTGTTTTTCTAAAATAAAAGTAGCCTAAGTTACTCCTTAAAACATCAGCTATCTACCAGTGAAAGTCCCGTCAAAATCGGTCCAGCCGTTTCGGAGATTACCCGGAACAAACACACAGGCAGACAGACAGACAGACAGACAAAAAAAAATTAAATCGCGTTTTTGTCATAGGTGTCATTTGTACTTTCATATGCATTTAGTGAAAAGGTGTTATTTTGATATTACAAACAGACACTCCAATTTTATTTATTTGTATAGATTTACTAGCTGAGCCCGCGACTTCGCCCGCGTGGAATTTAACTTAACAATAAAGCCCGGTCCCGCGTTCTAAGCCCGCGCGACAGGACCCATTTTTTTAATTTTGTTTTTCTAAAATAAAAGTAGCCTCAGTTACTGCTTATAACATCAGCTATCTAACAGTGAAAGTCCCGTCAAAATCAGTCCAGCCGTTTCGGAGATACTCTTTGATTTCAAGTGTTCTTATTTTTTTACGCGGAACCCTAATTGTTTTTCTAAAATCAAAGTAGCCTAAGTTACCCGCTATAAGATCAGCTATCTGCCAGTGAAAGTCCCGTCGAAATCGGTCCAGCCGTTTCGGAGATTACCCGGAACAAACACACAGACAGACAAAAAGACAGACAAAAATGTTTTAATTCGCGTTTTTGCTATAGGTATCGTATGTACTTTCATATGCATTTAGTGAAAAGGTGTTATTTTGATATTACAAACAGACACTCCAATTTTATTTATTTGTATAGATGTATAGATGCAACCCTCAAATGAAGACATCTATTTTCAGTTTTGAAATACGGCTCGGAATATTATGATACCCATACGACTTAATTAAATAACCGAAAATTTGTATTTTATTAGTCTTTTCTGGGTTTTAATATAAAAAATGTAAATATTTCATTTCACAATAATATAAGACACCCATTACATCCGATATTGTATAAGAACGCTGTCGTCAAAAGTTAGCAGAGTAATGCAATATGTTAAGCGATCGGGATTGCCCAGCTATGCGGCATCTATGGCTCATGGTCAGCGATAACTCACCTTGTGACCCAATAGCCCAAGCCGCAATAGGGGTCGCGCAAGTAGCCCACGCGCTCGGCCTGTTCGGTCCAAAGTATCCATCGCTCTCAGTCCACGTATTCCACAAATGCTTGTCGTCATCCTCAGCGCACTCATACAACACCATATGATGCACTGGCGAATCGCTGTTCGGTTCTCGAACCGGGATATTGTTCCTGATAGGCCTGCTATCGATGAGGGGCTCATAGCCCACGATATGGTGCTTCTTCGGTAAGACGGGAGCTTTGAAGATTTTACACCAGAATAGTGTTGCCATTACGTGTGGGATTGTGAGCTGAAATGGAAGGAAGATATATTTTGCTTAGACAATTAAACTCACGTAGGTAATCATAGTTCTCGCTTTATGTCTCTGAAACAATGCTCATTTTGACACTTATATCTAGTAGTCATTATGGACTAAAATAACCCAAAAATCAGATATTTGAGATGAAACTAGAAATCGATACCCACATTAGTCTACTGTGTAGGTAGGTATGTACCAACACCGAATACCGATGCATCGAGAGGAAAAACGCCTGATCCAACAAAAAATGTAAAAAGTATTTTGTAAAAACGAATAGAATCTTCAAAAAATCCTGGATGAACTAAACGCTAGAAATAACTAGGGACCTCATTATTTATCTCATTTGGAGTCGGTGCCCACTATCTTTACACTACGCTACGTTAGGACAATTTACATCGGTTTATAAATGACGGAGTTCTGCCCCCCTAGCCAAGAGGCTTCGTCTGCATTCGTTTCTACAATTCGCTACGCTTCATGTATGGAAGTGACATAAGTCACGTGATCTACTTATCGACTTGTAATGTCATTTCCATACATTTAAGCGTAGCATTTTGTAGAAACGCTAGTAGACGAAGCCACTTGGCTAGGGGGGCTGAGGTAACAAACATTTTCAAAAAGCAAACGAATTGAAAACCTTCTCCTTTTTTAGGTCGGTTCATGAATGCTATAAAAATAATAGGTGTAACGCTACAATCATTCCATAATGACTCAGTTTTAGTGGATCGCTAGCTCGATGGAGAAGAAGTAATGTTACTCACATTAGTCAATCTAACGTCCCAATGCATCAGCGGTATTGACTCCGGCTTGGAGACGGGCTGGAGAAGCCTCATTGGTCCGCTATTCACGTGTTTTGGCAGCTGGCCGTCCGAGCCGTCTGGCCCCAACGCCCATAGCACTTGAGTTGTGTCCTCCTGTGAAATTAAACCTATTTAGTAATTCAACCAATGAATTTTTTATAGGAGAACCTATATACCTATAAATAATAATCATTTTATTGTTGTTTTCTTCGTCGCATCAAGAGAGAATGTGTCCGGTTTAACAGCAAGAAACCCGCATTTTAAACAATGGGACCGAAAATCTATATGTGGATGCACGTGCAGATCTGCCTACTCCTTCAAGGTATGCAGGGGTGATGGTCCTGGAGATGCATATACTCAAATAGTCTCTTAAGATTAAGATAAATTTCTATGGCTTCGGCACTAAGCTAATGTACGAGTAAGTATATCAACGTCACCCGGCTGTGAAAACCTCGTAAGTCCAAAATAAACAAAAAAACAAATTTCTTTATCGTGTTTATTTTTACACTAATTAGATTTAGAGTTCCTGACGCACCTGTCTCAGCACAGTACTGGTTACGCTTTAAGGGCACCACGAGGAAGGTACAGACTTTGGAATCTCGAGAAATAACCGCTACCAATACTATGGCTTGCCATATTAAGTAACCGGTTTTTTTTGGCACACTTGATTTTCTTGGCTTATATGATATCGTAATTGTAGTAACATACTTTAAGATTTATTATACGTTGTCATTCTCCCTCGTATTTGCTATCCCTTAATACCCCGAACGACCGAGGACAACCTAGGAGAGAGAGACACAGTCCCACCAGGGGTCTCTCATTAGTGATCACACAGTTGAACAGTTATGCCTCACTCACCCCAATGACAAAGTCCTGCTTGTCACAAGTGTCCAGCTGCCTCCTGAACTCAATGGTGGTGTGCGTGTCATTCTGATAGCCAGATATCATCTCGTAGTTCTGCACCTCGTCAGCTACCGCTCTGTCTTCAAACACAAGACCGTGGCAATCCTGAAACAAGGAGGGAGTTCAGTTATAAGGATTTATAAACAAAACAACAGAATAAGAGTCTAAAATATGTACTTTTATCAGAGTAAATTGTCTATGCGTAATATATATTATATATTTCTTTACTGAGCCACATCTATTACTCATTTACTTATATACATTGCAGAATAGTGGGTATAATATATCTGTGGTAGATTTATTTTAACCAATTCTAGCATACATATAATTAAGACAATGCCCAACGTAAGGTCCGGTACCTATTATTTTTTCATTTTTGTTGTACGTAGTACGTACGCAATGAAACCGTAAATGGCGTGCCGCGCGCAGTCCATTAACGTTTCATTGTAACTTATTACGTAAATAAATGAATTAATGATTAAAATCATAATATTAAAAGACGCTTCTACTAATGTTAATATTCCGCAGCTAGGACGAGCAACACGGCAAAATGTGTTTAAAGCACGTGTAGCAATACTATTGCCAAATTTGGCTGTAGCGCGATTGTGCCCCATTGCCCCATTCGATGAATTTCAAATAAGTAATACGTACATTCTCTGTCATAGGTATCGTATAAATAAACGTGAGAAAGGGATCCCATGAAGCAAAATGGCACAACTCACAAATTAATGCTTTTCAACTACTAAGAATAACGATCAACATTTACCACCTTTCATTCGACATCAAATGCATCATCTCCAGACAGCTGATTGCACAGATGTACATATCCCATAAAAGTAAATATAATAGTAAACAATTATTATTTTTTTCGCCGGCAGATGTCGCTCGCACGTGCCTCGCCTTATGTCGTAGCACCTGGCCTGCGTAATGATAGGGGGTGCGCCAAATGTCAGGAATTTATCCTTTTCCGTTGCCTTTTTATCTTTGTGTAAAGTTGAAAAGACTTATAACCTTTGTGGACTATGCAATTGACGTAAATGAGTGATATACAGACAAAAATAAATATACTTGACTCGGTGACTCGCTAAAAAGAACGATTTCTTAAGAATTTTGTTTTCTAATGAAAAGTAAGAGCTGTAAAGGAAACTGAATAAATAGAGGACTGTAAATACGGAAAGGGAATTTAAGCAAAGCTAATATTTTCAGTAATAAGTATTATGCAAATGATTGTCAATCGAACAGCGTAAGCATTGATTTCATATAAATCATGAAGTCCTAGATAGCATTGTAGCGTAATACCACACGACACGACGACCATAACTCTAGTAACTCTACGATACGACCTTGGCTATAGCTCCATTTGTACACTCTCGTATATGGCTCGAAATCGTACAAAAGGTATTCACGTAGAGATAGAAACATGGAAAGGACCCGAAAACATTATTTTGTATCAAAAAACCTCAATTCTTGTTGGCTTTAGCAGAATTTTCTTCGTCACAAAGTATTTCGAACCCACCTCCCCCGAACTTAACTCATGTAGAGTCTAAACCGGGTATAAATACAAGTAAAGCGCATAAAGGAGTCGTAACTATCTGCTTTATAGCAGGTAGTGAACGCTCACCGCGAAACAGGATTTTGCATGGATTTGCCGATTCGAGCCGCGGCGGGCGCGCGTTCCCACGGCCCGATAAAAACCAGGGCTGTATCAATATTCGCGAGAGTCATGTGTGAAAGATTCGTAATTGAATTATATTTCGCTTTCTCTTCGACTGATATCTTGTCATTAGCTATATTCCCAAAATTAAGGTCCACTTAACTGTACAGTTTTTTCAATTTTAGACGAGTCTCTACATAAGCGTTAAACTCTCACGGAGTTACTTCCTTTGAACCTTGCTTCTATCAGTCAGCCTATCTATCAACTACTTACTACTCGTACCAAGCTAATTGTAATATTTACCTAGCTTCTACTAGCTAATCAGCTTATCACGCAAGCAATCATATCACCTTTTGTATTTATCGCCTTCGCTCCCATACTTTCGTAACAACCCTAATAAAAAATTCACTTAGGTACGTTGCGAATTTAATTGTGCAGATTTTTGCTCCACACGCTCGTGATCTTTAACATTTCCGTACATTGTCACTTAATGACGGCAATAAAAGCGTACTGCGGGATCGGAGGACATTCTTTGAGGCCACATTGAGGATGATATAAGGATATGTCGCTCATATAGGACAATTACTAGATACCAGCTATTATTGTGGCATGAACATTAATGTATTATTCTTTACAACAGGTGTAACAATACTACTTTTAAAAAGTACTTCCTTTATTGGTGAAGTAAAATTCAAGCAAGATTAATCAATCGTGCTTGAATTTAAACTAAGTTATTATTACATACTTGCAAGATACTCAATCGGGGATCATAATTATTTTGCTCCTTTTTATGAGGTAATTTAAAAAAGAATTTACTCAAGAAGATCTCTGCTTATAAATATTATACAGATGTTCACGAGCAATGTTTTATTCTTAAACAATACAGGAACTGTGGGATGCTTCCGTTACTACGAAAAAACTGTGAGCGTGCCGAAAAACATGTGTGAGATTTTACCACACGCACCCATGACCGACGAACGAAACCGAATTGCCACGGACTAGCCACATATGGCAAAACTAATAACGACCCTTTCCCGAAATCCTATTACGACATGTACGCAAGTCTTCTAGGATAACTACTATCTGAAAGGAGTATTTGGATTCTGGATACAGGTCACCTGGTTTGAATCTAGTTATTTAAATACCGGTAAGACACAAAGAAATGACACGGGGCGGACTAAACTCTTATCAAAACAATTGACCGAACCCTATTTTCTTTATATCAACACCCTCTCGAGGCAAAAATATTATACGTTTAAAAGTGCACGAAGCCATCGACAGGAAAGGGATTTAAGTCTTATCACAGAAAGGGCAGACTTAAGAAACGATTGAAGTTATAAATAGGTAAGTATGTTTGTAAAGCGCTAAAGGTTGGAATAATACTTATCTAATAATGAATTCTGAATAAAACGATAATAGGAATTAATGCTGTGGTGCCAAACAAAACAGCATTGTCTGGCGATACTAAAAGTCTTAAAATTGTTCTTATGACATTTTAGCATCAAAATGCCACGATTGCGATTGTATCAAGATTTACGACCATATTTTATTTTACCATATTCGGATAACTTGACGAATCAATTAACATCCTTATATAAATATTGTTTGTTTGATTTTGTAAGTATTTGCAAAAACAAGATCGATTTTAGTAGTTTAATTTACAAATACGGGAAACTGGACATGATGATTGTAAAATTTTAGTCTGATCTCTTTTGTGTAAACCGATGCTACTGTGAATGAAATCATTTACTTTATTTTATTACTTTAACGAACTGCTTCTCTAGTGTAAGCGTTTCTACAAATTGTTACGTTACATAGACGAATAGGAATGAGAAATTATGTCATGTTAACATCTACAGATCTGTCTTAAATCTTTGGACGACCTATGCTCTTATGCTATCTGCAGATTACTAAGAAGTTCTACAGCAATAGAACACAATCTACTCGATATACCACAGTCTACGATCATATGCAAATCGAATATGACAAACTCGATCGCGGTACTCACACGAGACGTGCAGAAACTTCAATGGGCCAAAGAAATGATGTTTGACTATCAAATGGATCAACATTACGCAATATCGTGCCATTCAATTGTGAGATTTTATACAAAGTTCAAACGGAAGCATTAAAATTCTTTCTACGTTCACACAAAAGAATAAGTTTTAAGAATCGAGTTGGTTCGCGCATGAGAATCGAGACACAATAGAAGCACCGTGCAGGGTTGTCTGCGAAGGTAAAACACCTTTGAAGGGGCATCTTCAAAGGTGAAGCTGAATAAAGCTTCTTTCTCGGAATTCATTTCTCTAGTTTCTACATTTCATAGCAAATGCTATTATTGCGTCGCTTTTATAAAATTCAGCCGAACTACCACGCTGTATTCATAATACGGAATGGACACTTAATAGATAAACATTTTAGAATGTAATGATAATCGAAAAAAAGTTGAAAGTGACTCTAGTACATAGGTACTAGTCATTTAAATTTTTTTTTCACCTCGTATGCTTATTTATCAAATCGTTATTGTATTCAATGGACCTCAGTTGTTGATAATAACGTGTAATTTATCAATTACATGCTTAGAATGTCTCGTGAGGTAAACTTTCAGACTCAGGCTTGTAATTACTCTGGATGATTAAAAGCATGCCAACCCTAAACATGTAAAACGTCGCCGTCAAAATGATCATTCGCAAAATTGTACTGTAAATCGATATGACAATCGATTCTCACCTTACCGCAATTGCAATAAGAGTTAAATGAAGTACGTAGATGCAAACTACCTGGTTGGAATGTGAATTTGGCGTGCCGGCATGTTTTGCGCAAACGATAAAACTGCATCTGTATGACTGGTTTTGATTAGAATCTTTGTGGGAATTCTGAGATGTGGCATGCCGTATGGATGGTCTACCTGTAGATGTGCGGACGCTTTTGTAATTACTTTGCGGAGAAAAGCTTAGCTGTTACAATTTTTTATTACTGTAGATCGTCTTTGTAACCGACTTCAAAAAGGAGGTTCTCAAATCGGCTGTATTTTTTTTTCTTCTTTTATAGATGATCATACATGGAGGAGAACATAACGAATATGTCTATCGATTTTTTCTCTCCTTTTTATCATCTTCAATGCAACTTTGACTGATAAGATTTTTCATTTGTTAAACTTGGGATGAACTATTATAATAATAATGTCTGACGAATGAAAACCAACGAAATGTTTTTTAGAAATAACTGTCAAAAATACGAGTCATATTTCTGTTATACTCTCTTGAGTATAACAGTATATAACAATATTCTTATATCGAACAACAAAAATAAGGCGATACTGATACATTCAGTCAAGTCAAAGTTTTGTTTGTTTACCAATCAGGATCAGTGTCGTTTATAGGCAACTACATCAAATACCACAACTTTGTCCTCAAAAGGGCAGAAACAAAGTTCAGTGTGCGCCTATAAAGCATTGTTCTGCAACTTAGTATTCTATGGTTGTGACATTAATTCCACCCGCGTCCCGCACTTAAACGTGAAGTGCAGGTGCGGGCTTGCACCTTGCACCGTCATGCGGCTGGCTATATTTTAAATACAGCAATCCCACAGTCACATCGCTAAAGTGCATTGCATTTGCTATAGTCACTAGATAGTCATAAAATAATTTAAAAAATAACTAAACAGACTTAAAAACCTGAGTGCACTAAAAAGTAGAAATAACTAAGTAGGGACCTTATATTACCTAAGACGTAGTCCTAACGTAGTGTAAAGATAGAGCCACCAAAATTCAAAGTCCACAATATACGGAGAAACCGGTGAAAATACGTAAAAAAACATACACACGAACACATAACCTCCTCCTTTTGAAGTCGGTTAACAAACAGTGTGAACAATTGGACCTACTTTTGTAAATGGAACCAACCCACACACACTTCTGCAAACTGAAACCAACCTAGGACCACTAACACAAGGTTGGTTTTGGTCTACAGTAGTGCATGTGCGTTGGTTCCATTTTGCATAAGTAAGTCCAATTGATAAGCAAATAGTAGGTAGGTAATCCAGAAATAAATCATACATTCGATAGATAGAGATAAATGTCTACCTCAAAGCCACGTACCTAATTTGAATTTTTAACGTGAACACGTATCAACTTACGATAGCAAACCTAATTAATTTAACATAAAATAAAAATCCACACCAATTAAACACCTCGCACAGTTAAATTTAACTTTAAAGTGTGAAGCTAGTGATAGTGAAGCTTGTGTTTGTTTACAGACTTAGGATGACGTCTGTAATAAGCTTAGGGTCCGCACAGACGAGCGTTTATTACTGGTCCAGTTATTTTTAAGGTAATAAAATAACGACCATTTTTTAAAAAAATAAACAGGAAAATGAAGTTGTTTTTGATCCGCTTCAGCAATTAGCAATACTCGAGGTAAATCTACTAATACCACCACCTAACTTAAGAGTGGATTCGTATTTGGACACCTGAAGCTCGTCACGCTTGATGGACGACAAAAACTAAATGTCGATCAATGCAAATCCTCAAATAATCCAGCAAGATCGTATCGCCAATTCTACTATATTGTAACTAGCATTTACCCGATTTCTATCATTAAAGTAGCCTATATCTTATCCTCATTTTACTTCTGTGCTCCAAATTTCATTCAAAATCGTTCAGCCGTTCTTGCATGATGCTCAGTCAAACTTACATACAAACAAACACATTATCTATTTTTTTTAAGTTGCCCGCTCGTGTGTGCAGACCATAAAGGCGTAGTCAAATCGGATTATTTTAATCACCGTCATTAGACGAAGACCGTTTTTGAGATAAGAAGAGCTTTGATCATTAGTAGTAGATTGGAAGAGCATTTGGATTGACTTTCCATCTATTACGAAATAGGTATGTGTGTCTTCTTTTGATACCGCCGAAAATTTATGGATGACCGTTTCTATTGCGTGATAATGTTGTCATTGGCAGCATTTAAAAAAAGAATCAGAACCTACATAATTGTAAAAATAGTTTCATAATATAATGAGTACCATACGATGAAAGACGAATACTCTTGAAATGCTATAAATAACTCAGCTTGTTATTAAAAGGGAAACTTTTTATGAATGCCACGAATAGCTCTATTTTCGTACCGACACTTTGAAAGTGGATGAAATTGGTGCGCAATAGTTGGCATGGTATTTTTTTTATTTTTTAACACCATAGGCATACTGCTTTATCAATTCGTACCCGTAATGTAGAAGGAAAAAATTGCCAAAATTAAAAAGCCATTTAATGTCCTGTATCGGACACATGCCTCTTATTCAACAAGGGCTATAAGTCCACTGCACTGGCTTAGTGCGGATTGATGGACAAATATTTGACGACCGCTTGCTTGGCGCAGTGGTTCGAGCGTAGGCCGCTCGGCCAACTGCACATGGTGGTTGCGGGTTAGATTCCCGCCGGGGCAGATTTCGAAAAGGAAAACACTGGAATCGCCCCCAGTCCATTGTACGGTAGCCATAGTACAAGCGTTGCTTAGTTTGGGACATACATTTATTATTAGACTAGCGGCCCGCCTCGGCTTCGCACTGGTACATTGCGGTTACATTATTCGAGTTTTAGTAAGGATCCCTAATTTTTTTGAAAATATATTATAGCCTATGTCACCCGGGGATAGTGTAGCTTCCCAACAGTGAAATAATTTTTCAAATCGGTTCAGTAGTTTCGGAGCCTATTCATTACAATCAAACAAACAAAGTTTTCCTCTTTATAATATTAGTATGATAACGGGCTAACTATTATTTTAGGCTCTAGCCGTAACACCGCTCCGCCTGAATTATAGCATAAATGTTATTCTAGATTATAACCTATCTGTGTGATAAATTTAAGCAACATCTTGCTCAGTCATGGGACTGTATATGACTGGATAGACACGAACCCTTTCACATTCTGTACCAGTAAGGATAATCCCTATTCAATACGCATTGGTTACTCATAAAGTTATGTCATAAATAAAGAAATGCAAGACAATTAGTGATCTGGTCCTCGTGTACTTAATCATGCATTCAAACGCCGTCTCTGGTTATATGTGATACCTACATTCAAAGGTGTAACTGACTTCATTTAGAATGCCAGATCGGTAAGGGAATTTTAAGTAACTCGTCCGAGTACGTGATGTGATTGACGAGTGGGCCGAAATGACAGGTCGTGGCAGGTCACCTTCGGCGTGGATTTCTGGTGATATTTTCGGAGGAGAATTTGGAACCGAAACCTATGCGCGGTGAATCGGAATAATATTTAAAATTAATAGATAACAGAAGGTGAATGGAAGGAACGATGAAAACCGCTGTTTGAACTGTTACGGCAATTAATTACCTAGGCATTAATTCTAGACATCGCTCTGCCTTTGGAAATTCATTTTTCAACATCGATTTTTTAATAGCATGACCTCAAACATGTTATTTTCTAATTTATTTGTTGATTAGTTTCTGGCCTCAGATTAACGAATACGCAGATGACGCGCCTAGAACACAAAAGTGTGTCCACCAAAGCAAATACAAATTACAAAGCGAATACAATCTCGCGTCAGTACTGAATTTCGCGTCACAGCGCTTACACGTCAAAGGTGGTTAGTTGTTTTATTTTGAAAAACCGTCTTGCATAATTAAAAAGTGTAAAGTTGTTCACAAAAACAAAAAAAAGCAGATGGCATATCTTTCCACAGGTAACTAGTGTTTATTTTATAGTTTTGTGTTTTATTTACCCACAATTTGATATCGCTCACTCGGAACACAAAATTTTGATAGTAATTGGTTGGTGTTGCCAATTTACAAATAAGTTTCCTTGAATTAGGGAAATGTGCATGGGGTGTAGAAAGATGATTAATTTATACATTTATATATGGAAATAAGATATGGGAATAACTTTTAATTTGTAATAAATATTTTAAATTAATAACATTTTTCAATTTAATGTACCTAATTATGCTTATAAAGACATCCAAAAATCTTTAATGTTATAATGTTCTTGAGTGATAATGCAGAGATCTTCAAATATCGATTTGCAGTAAAAATAAATACTAAGTTTATTTTATTTTATTAGCATTATTCTGTTCAAATACCTACTACTTAAGTACCTAAATTGCGACAGACCATTTCAAATTTGTAACATTAGTACTACTGAGAACAATCGGAAAAATTATGAGAATTCGTACGTGTCCCTACAGTGCCGCTCCTAGTTGTCACGCACACATTTAATGCTATGCGGCTTCACATCGTTTGTTGCGTTTGCTCCATCTGCGTTAATCTGAGTTTCTGGCCATACAGTTGGTGTTTCTTTATATTTTTATTTATTCTAGAAAATGCTGTATAAATAAAGTATTTATTTTATAAGTCAGGGATTTAATGGATTATTTTAAGTAAAACTAAAATACTGTTATTTATTGACAGCATAATTGCTATTACTAAATATTCTTGTAATATATAAATAATAATAGAGGGCGTTAACTGTAGCGTTAATAAAGGGTGTGTGATATTCAAACGGCGATAATGTGATTATTGTAATGCTCAAATGAATAGAATATATTTCCGATGAAAATGTGCGCTTACATGAATTAATGATAGTACGGCTTGCGTGCTAAATGTCGTGGAAGGGACATTAACAGATATAATAATATGTGCTTACTAACAATTAATAAATGATTGTGATGTGTGAATTGTTTTGTGACGCTGGATGGACATTAATTTAATTTTGTTTTTGTCAAGTTAACCCACTTTTACTTCTTTCAACGTACTAACATACCAAACTAAATATTTCCAATACTTATAGAAGTATTTTTTTAAGCGAAGCTTTTATACGGAGTTTGGGGCACTCGCCGCGCGGCCTCCCTATCCGTGCTAAGAGTCAGTAGCGTTACACGATATATATAGGTATACAGTGTGGCAGCTGCGGCGTCCTACGCTTTATACTATAAAGCTTCGCTTCTTTCGGGCGTCCCTAGACGGCACTGTTTTTTTTTGTTTAAAATAATAATTTCAAACAGTATATCTGGTACTGAAAATCTCAGAAAATTTTATGGGAAAAAAATATCATTTATTGATCGCTGTCGCTAGATATTGATTGAAATGACACTACGGACCACTGGAATAATGAACAAACTTTTCTAATCAGATACCTACTCCTTGTAAGGAGAATTCATTATTGAGAAAGTACACCCTACACGCTAAAGCAGATATTTATCTTTGAATTCTTTACGACCCCAGTGAGTACTGTTTCCCTAAACGGACTTACTTTTTCTCGGACAACGAAACTTTTCCAATCACCATGGATGAATAAATCCTTGTAGGGTCACCACTCACCAGGATGAACCCTACGTTAAGAGTGCAATAATATAATAAACTAGCGGCCCGCCCCGGTTTCGCACGGGTACATTGCGGTTACATTATTCGAGTTTTAGTAAGGATCCCAAATTTTTTTGAAAATATATTATAGCCTATTTCACCCGGGGATAGTGTAGCTTCCCAACAGTGAAATAATTTTTCAAATCGGTTCAATAGTTTCGGAGCATATTCATTACAATCAAACAAACAAAGTTTTCCTCTTTATAATATTAGTATGATATATAATAATAATAGTATGATAAGCCCCTTCTGATGGCCTATTCCGAGGCCATCAGAAGGCTGCTCTACGAGAGGAGGATTCGGGCCACAATCCGCCACGCAGTTGGCGGATTACACATCAATCAATACCGAACATCGAATACCAACCTATTAAACCCTAACCTGATATCAAGTGGAAAGTAATAAATCTCACATGTATGACGAATGGCATCAATGGTATTTTGGTAACCCATTATAATATCAGATCGTCGATGGCTCTTGATTATAGCCGAAAGGAAGCCACTGGGCACCCCACCTGCGGGATCCATTACGAATTAGTTTCACTTCCTGCTTGAACATTTGAATAAGGGCTTGGCAACCAAATTGGGTTATTATGATACACAAGGGTTTATCATAATTTTAAACCAAAAAATAAAAGTCAGGCTATTTTGATGTCCGATTATTTCTGACCTGTTCTGTCTAATTGGTGAGCAAAGGCAAAGGCCTGTTTTTATACAATGCCCGAGCTATCGCCATTACCAGATAATCAAATGGCCCTAGTGTGGTTCCTTGCCTTTATGGCATCTTTCACCATTTTTGGCTTTATCATCTTTGTGGTTCTTTGGCAGGTTTTGGGTGTCGTCAGGGTTGTAATGCTGGAGGAGAAGGAAGAGGGGTGGGGCGGTTAGGGGAGGAAGTCTGTAAGACATGACTAATTTAGACTTAATCAGTTCCACTTCAGCTGTTAAAACTTCGCATCTTCAGACGATCAGTTTTAATTTCTTAAAATAACCTGATTCACCAATTGAATGCGGTCTTTAATTCAATTAACCTCCATTTCAGAGAACTCCATTCGGTGTTTCAAGTTTTTGAGTGCCGGTCGAGATTTAAAAAGGCTTCATGGAACGATTAAGGGCCTAATTTGTCATCAATTTAATGTGTAGTATGGTGAGTTTATTTCTCATTGAGAACAATAACTTCGTAAAGGCAAACATCGTGAGGAATCCTTGTTAGGCGCGGACACAGAGGAGTGGAGGGAAAGGAGCAAGTGGTGCAATTTCCGCCAACCCTCATTGAGTCAGTAATGGTGACGTATGACCGGAATCAACCCTTGCATTAAGAGGAAGCTAAGACCGTATATCCATTGCAATAAGGCCTCTAATGATCCAAAAAAATCAAGAGTACGAAGGCGCGAGTCTAGCTCGTACTAAACCGGTATTGAATGCTGGTGTACTGCCAACGATACGAGGATGTAGTATGGGATTGTTGATTGAATTCAAATAGCCATCTTAAATAGAAGTGGTGCGTTGAACTTGCTAGAAGGCATTGTTGCATCGCGGGAATACATATTTTTCACCAGCTTACAAACAAACTGCTGACGTATTTCTTCTGACGTCATAAGACTTCAGTGTAGACAACAATGTAATAACCCATGTGGCTATAATTCCATAACAAACCTCGCTACAAATGAGATAATAAAATCTGTAAAATTTTGTACTTGGTCATTTGTTTTTATAACACTTATTTCCATAATTAAATCTTGAAAAACGAAGTTCCACACGTAATGAAGGAGAATTATGAAGTACAGTCCAGCTAGAATATAATTATATTCTTCGTAGCTCTCATTCTTAGCGGCGAGCTATTAAAATTCAAGAGACAACATAGAAATAACAGAATTGTTTATCTACGATCATTATCAGTTTCAGGAAACAAAGCCTTACACTTACATACAATTATTATGTGGAATAAATTGAATGAGTCACAACTCACCGAGTGTACGTGACTGTACTACGTTCAGGTAATCTGTGATGCGTGTGACAGGATCCTTACGTTATGTACATTCGCGCACGAAATCGATTTGATGTAATTCCCAAAATTACAACAACTAGCCGTGTTTTGTGGAATACTAATGCTTTTGGAGTTCTATGAATTTATAATTAAATTGTATTTAGCAGATTATTGCAGAATGTCATATTAATTAATTTAAGGTCTTACAAATCCAAAATAAGTAGATTACGAAATTGGAAAATATTTGAAAAACAAAATGCATATTTCAATCTAGTTGTGAGTACATAGTAAATTGCAGTGATGTATGTATAAAAGCCTACGTGATTAAAAAAACACAGTACTCAATAACACAGTACCCAGGTAAAATATAGGTACACTAGCTGTGCCCACGGACTTCGTCCGCGTAGTATTTAACGTAACAAAAATTTCGGGATTATCGGGATAAAAAGTATCCTATATGTTAATCCCGGGTATAAACTATCTGTGTTCCAAATTTCATCCAAATCCGTTCAGTAGTTTTTGCGTGAAGGAGTAACAAACATACATACATACATCCACACTCACAAACTTTCACATTTATAATATTAGTAGGATATATACAGAACCTTACATTACAAGTTTACGCAATTGATATTTTTGCACCATAATATATGTAAATTAGCTAGGTAGGTACTTATTTTTCTGTGATTCTTCAAGGAACCGACACGGAATCACAATGAGATAAATATTATTATTTAATTGACTTTACTGGTAACATATTTTACGCACTTTATATGACTTTAAACCGAGTTGTGAATTACAAAAGCTTTACGTCTTTAAGAATACGAATACCTCATTACAGCCGTGTGAGACAATTTTAGTAGGTATTTGTTCTGTTTTAAACAAAAACATAATTTGGTAATACATTTTGTATTGAAGTGTACTCGCCGGTAACTAAATAGGGATTCAACGCGGGAGTGGTTAGCCATTTGTTAAAGTACCCCTTAGTAAGGGGAGGATTGTATGGCTTTCAAATGATCCACATGACGGACGCCTAATGTTGTTTTTTGAACATCTAATTGCATTGAGCATTAATTAATTAATTAATGCAAATAGCTAAAGTGATAGCTAATGGAAGAAATTGTAAGAAAAAAAAAACCGATTGTTTTGCCAGAGGCTGCACTCCCACAGAATGTAACATTGAGATTCAATAATAATGTATCAAATTATAAAACACCCCAACGAATTAATAAATCCGTCTCAACTTCAATATCACCTTATTAATCCGAATTAATTATTCCAAATCCAACCGTAAACGTTACTCCCAGTACTAATGAGGTTAAGTGATTTAAATGGGAGGGCTTAAAAGCTTTCAGTTAAAATGTTTAGTTCGGAATTAGGCACTCATTACATTAGAGGTTTCATCTGTGTGGCTGAGATGGAGCCGTCCGTCATGGTTCGATACTCGGCCATTGACATGCCATCCAAAACCGCAAACCATTGTTTCTATGGTAAAAAGCATCTGTTTTGCCTTCTAGTTGGTCTCGTATAACGTGCTCTGTTTGTTAAAATTGTTTTGCCTTTATATTACGTTGTTTTTCATTACTTTTGTATTGGGTACAATTTAAACAGTCACTAAGAAATATCAGGTACTCCAACAATTTTTTTTTTTCAGATAGTTCAGAATTTTGTAGACACATAAATTTAGAATAACCTTAATCAATCTAAGGACATTGTGTGCATTAAGCTGGAAAAGATACGATTTCAGACGATGTGAAGATATTGAATAATTAATCACATCAAAGTTAAATTAAAACTGATGTGTTTCAGTACGAAGGACTCGGCTTCGCTATGATTTATAATGTCAATTAAGAACATTGCAAAAATAATAATGCACTCCAAAACAACTAATACTTCAAAAGTCCGAAATAATAATTTAGGTGGATATTTGGTAGCTGGCATGTAGTTGCCTCGTGACATCAGACTAAACGTTATTATCACATTTTCTGAGTTACACGCCTTTGTGAGTATATAAGTCTTAGAACGCTCTAATGCCCTACAAACAGTGTGAACTGCAATATTCAGTCGGTCACTTAACCCACTTTAAGAGAGTTTGTAGACATTTTGTTTAGGTGGGTACCTGTGACAAGGCCCTTTTGTAAATTTGCGAGAAAAGATACCTATATTCTAGAAAGTGTTCTCATTTCTCTGTCATTTTTATAAGTACAATTTAATTTTATCTGATATTGTTTTCTTATATTTACGCGAATACTACACATTTAATAAAACTATTTTACGGCTTTTATTATTAACTATTTATCGCGTTTATTAACTTTACATAAAGTTAATAAACGCGATAAAATCCGTAAAATAGTTTTATTTCAATAATTTTATCTGACTTTGAAACTCCCTATAAGCTCAAATTTCGGCGACGGATTGTTTAGTCACCAGTGTCACCACATACCATCATATTTCGGATTGTTATCGACCGGGTGGTCGGTAGCAGCAACGGCGCCGTGTGAACTAACAACAGCTGTTATTAATCTTGATAAAACTCACCAAAACTTGAGCATGACCATTCCTGTCGTCCACCCAAGCGACCACCAAATCGGCGCCTCTCATGTTCCTCGCCGAATTGAAGCCCAAGCTGACGTAACCACGCGTCCTCGCTTCCAATCTGAACGTTATACTCGAATCCGAATTCACCCATCGCAGAATCACATCGCCGTTCTGGTCCAATCTCTCGGAGTGCGACCATGTCAAACCCGATTCGTATGATTTAGAATCGAACACTTCTCTCCTATGTCGCACTCTGTACTGATCGATTATTCTACTCGTTTTCTCTGATTTCGATTGTATTTGTAGGAGCCTCAGTGCCTGCGAGTTCTGTGTGGGGTTCGATGGTAACGCGTTGGGCTGCGGATGAGGCTTAAATCTCGGGATTTTTGCATCACAGAGCAAGAGAGCACTTAGTGCTAAAGCTATTTGAATATGCATTTCTCTTCCTTTAATACCGTTGGCACATCACTTATTAAAAACCTGGAACAATAGGAAAAAGGTAATTAATATCTAGCAGAACAGTAGGGATATTAAGTAACTGTTAAATCTGTGTTTCACTCATCTAATTTTGCTACCTAAACTAATATGGCAAATCGGAACTTGCCTTTTCTCGATATCAATTAATTTGAATCGACAAGTATTAATTGCAGGTGCTTAAATAATTTCTAAAACATGATTGCAACAGTAACGTAATAGCCCTGAAGAAACACATCTCAGAACGTTTTAATATGTAACAAAAACAAGAATGTTGTTACACAAGGATGCGGCCAATACACAGGTACGATTTCCGGTGTAATACCCTTACCACTGACATCACAAAAACAAGCCGTGAAGGTAACGAGGTGGACGTAATAACTCGTTCCGGTGTTCGGGAGCGTCATCGCGAACCAATAGTAGTGGCGCTCATTATCATACTAATCATACTTTGGCGCCGCCGCATGAGTCAATGGTCGCATAAAACCGGGCTATTCACGAAATTGCCCAATTAGGAGTTATTAAAACACCTAGAAATTGAGTCTGACTTCCAATTTTTATATTGTTGCATCTGTCGATCTATATTTAATCGTAGAATTTTTTGATTAAATTTAATTGTCTATGTTATAACTAGCTGTGCCCGCGACTTCGTCCGCGTGTAATTTAACTTAACAAAAATTTCGGGATTATTCATCCCTTATTTTATCCCCTTGGGGGTAGAATTAATCAAAATCCTTTCTTAGCGGATGCCTACGTCATAACATCTACCTGCATGCCAAATTTCAGCCCGATCCGTCCAGTGGTTTGGGCTGTGCGTTGATAGATCACTATGTCAGTCAGTCAGGCAGTCAGTCAGTCACCTTTGAGTTATATATATTTAGAAAAGCTTCGGTAGATAAGGTTTCATAAATATAATATATGATCTGTTATCATCTTGAAGAGAAAACGCTTTCTGAATCCTTTTGCAATATTCCATTGAAAAAGAAATTATTATATTCCTCGACTGATTTTCAATTTCAGAGTTCAGCCAAGTGAAATAGTGCACGTCATAGAAGAAATGTAATCAAGAGAAGTTCGAAGAGCTGATAACCTTTCAAAACACTTTAATAATGGTAATAACAATTATATTAATAACCACACGGAGGCAGACGTTAAAAACCATAAAAACAATTTCTATGCTAATCCGGAAAATAAATACGGAATATATTATATAGTGGCGATAATAAAATCTATTATACAAGGCATAGAAGGTCTCAAACTAGTGGAAAATAGGTGTGAATCTATTTTAATATAAGTAATGTGTATTTCGTTGATTTAATTTAAATAAGTTCTAATAATAAATATTTCTAACATCTTGAACTTCGTCTAATATTCTCGAGACAGCATTTGCAAGTTGTTCTCAAGTAGCAAAGGGAGATAGCGTTGCATATTCCTGTAGCTATTTATTTTAAGCAAAAGCTGGCGGAAATTCCGTTCATTCAAGCGCGCTGTTCATTACAAGACCACTTAATTCCTTTAAGGTTAACAATAAAGAAAAGGCTCGAGAGACCAGTAACCGTTGCAAAAACAAAAGGAAACGAGTAAATGAAGCAGTTTTATTTATTACTCCAGCTGACTCGCTCATTAACTTACAAGGCTCACTCATGTTTGAAAAAGAAAAAATACCTATGGTATTAAATTAGGTTTTCTTCTTCACTTTGACTTCATAAGTGGTCTATCATAGTAATAGCACTCGAAACTTAATATCGAAATGAAACACAGTGCACGCGAAATCTTCTAATGAATCATACTTAAATTTTATGATTGTGCAATCTTTCGTTCTATGCCTTAAAAAAATCTTGATATGTATTTTGCTTATATTTTGTAGCAACTTAAGAACTTAAATTTGATTCTGATAAAGATAATATCAAAATAAAGCTACTTCCACACACTAAAAAAAGGCAGCAGCAAAAAATGAATGAAAAAGTGAACGTGAGAAATTAATTGTGAGCAAAAAAAGTCGGATGTGCCATCTGTTAGCCGAGGTGACTCGAACCGCTTACGAGAACGAGCAAATCTGTGAATAAATAATGGCAAACACAGTCAACTCATACGACACGTCTGAATTCGGCATATAAAGGAGTCTCTTTGTTCCTGTTAAGATACTGTTAATGCCATGTCTATTTCTGGATATTTATTTCATGGTAGAACACAACTGTGATATCTAAATATATATAACTCAAAGGTGACTGACTGACTGACTAACTGACTGACTGACTGACTTTAGTGATCTATCAACGTACAGCCCAAACCACTGGACGGATCGTGCTGAAATTTGGCATGCAGGTAGATGTTATGACGTAGGCATCCGCTAAGAAAGGATTTTGATTAATTCTACCCCCAAGGGGATAAAATAGGGGATGAAAGTTTGTATGAAACTTTGTCAATTAAATTCCACGCGGACGAAGTCGCGGGCACAGCTAGTTAAACTATAAACCTGTCAAAAACAGTAATGTGAATCAGTCACTTTATAAGTTTGTATTTATCGCAAACTGTGATTCTGAAATCTAAAGAACTGAGCAATTGTTTGGACCTTCAACAAACATTGTTACGTAATCTTATAGACAAAGGACCCTCATTGAAATAGCGAGGGCGTAAGGACCTTTTCAATCCTCAAAACAATATAATACGACACTTAAAAGCCTTAAAGTCCAAGCAAACACCAATTATCTCTGAAGCCTCTCAAATTATTTGGCATAGCACTAAGCGCCGAAAAGGGCTCAGTTTGTATACATAGATGTTCTCTGATAGAACACACAGGCTAATTAGTTAAAATTAGTAATAATTGAACGTGGGAAGTTGCGGACGGCATTGAACCAACATAGCATGAAAGGTATTTTTATGTTAGGTATTTGAATGGAGTAAGGCAATTTAACACAAAATTGAAGAGTCAGAGTAAAGCAATTTTCCTATATTCAACGCTGACCCTAAGCAAATATTTGGACAACAAAATCACTACGGCAAAGAACATGCCTAAAAATCCAAATGGAATTGTATTAGAACGTTTTTCGGGTAAAATCAATATTCTCAGTCTGAGAAAACGCTACAAAAAGTTAATGCAAAATTTTTGTTTGCTATCATGTCGTTGAACGTATTTCAAATATTCGATCAATTACTTGCTGGTCACTGAACTCGTGACTATTTCAAAATGTTACAATTCTGCTGTTTATGTTTTCAATATGAATTTATGTAACAAGCTTCGCAAATATTAACATTTCCAATATTGAATTGAAGTAAACATCGTCATTAATGTGATTGGATTGCACCATATTAGCATTTTAGAACAGGCTACTGTATTAATACATGATGAGTGAAGCGGAGAAGTTACTGTATATTTTTTATTACCAATGATTACTGATACTTTCTTCATTATCATCATCATCAAATCTATGTAGCTGGTTATTCTCAATCAGGTAATAGTGACAGATTATTACTTAAAATGACCTCAATAATCTGAATACGGTTGAAATATATGTAAAAAGTTATGAAGCCTAATATGTCATCAGAAAAGATATTCCGATAGCACTGAAAACTAGTCTTCAGCAAACTAAACGACTGGCAAACCAGTTATAAAAATCTAATTTTCTATTTTTTCCCAACGCAAACTAAGAAACAGAACGGAAAGCTGGCCTGCTACAAAAACTACCAATTGCGGTCTTGGAGCAAAACAAGATAACAGATCATTATCCACTTATTGGAAGGAAGTCCAACCGCTCTGTCCGCGGTCGTTATAAGCAAATGAGCCGATATTTTCGTTGGTAGCTCAGTAACTAGAAACCGCAGCGATCAATACAAGAAGCAACTTGAATAAATAGATCTAATCTGATCAGCCATTTAACCTTTTTGAAGGGCATATATTAACATGCTGGAGGATGACAATCGATATGGGTTTGTTCTTGGGCCTACTACTAATTTTGCTTTCTAAATTCCCGATTTATTATAGGGTCTTAATAATGCACGTTTTTGTATGACGCCTCAGTAAATGCTACAACAAAATTATAATCTGATGGTATAAATATTTTCTGTTGGTTGCTACTTGGTACAGCGCTAGTTGGTGTTGAGTGATTTTATCAACAGTCAGCTGTTAGAAAGAAACCCGTCAGGTTATTTTTTGTGTTAGCTACATCATCTTTAGAATTAACTATGGCGCCGTCCAAAAATAAGACCTTATATTTAACATCGGTTGTACTAAAATAATGTTTAATTGTATTATTACAAATTCTTTGGTACTTTGTACTACATAAAGACTAAATAAAATTCTGTCACAGGGATTGCAACATAAAAAAATGTTATAAGCTTAACACCGACGGTTATTAATTTTAAAGCGTCCAGTTACCCACTACAGTACCGGAAATTTTAATTGATCGACCGGCTTCATTCGCCTTTCCAGCGTTTTATAAACCTTAAAAGTTTTAAACAGCATAAAGCGAAGTCGGTGCACATACTATAATGCGACTTTTACAAGACATTGTTTTAAATTGTGTTAACATTGAAATTGTTTTTGATATTAAACAAAGATCGGGTAACTTTACACCCTTTACAGGAGACTGGAGATCTGGGCTTAAAATATTATGGGAAGAAAAAAGCAGTCACGCACGCATGGATGGCATAAAGCGATGGATTTAATCCTGAGAAACTTGGCGGTTCACATAATCGCGATGGTAGGAAAAAGTTGGTGTACAATGTAGAGAAAGGATCGCGCTAACTTCGCTCGTTATAAAACGGACAGTAGCGTATGCCGGCAACGAACCACTCTGTTGTATTTCCCACATTGAAGCTAGAAAATCATTGTTCAAAGCTGTACTCCTGTGGAAATATCACTGAGTTCGTTAACTGTTATTTCTATTCTTGAACATAGTATTTGAAATATGTCCATTCAAAATGGATCCATATAACAAAACTGAAAGCTCATGTTTCCCCGATTTCTTGCCTTGAATACTGCAAGAAATAATAGTGCAGTATCGTTTAAATTATATTGGTACCTACTACTTTGTTTATATTTTATCGAACCTCACAAACATTATTATGTTTTTGGCACCGCCCGTATATTCTCTGGGGTTCATTCAGATTTATATGATTGCAATTTACCGGCGCGATTCAGAAATTAAATCGACATGAATGAATTTCATTTAAATTAATGCAAAAACGTCGATTGGCCGCTTTCTTTGACTCGGTTAACTTCCGAAGCTGTTTACGGTAACAACAAGAAACCAAGCTGACAAGTCTGTTACTATACTCGTAAAACACGGTGTATTTATTGATCGAATCAAGACGAAGGTGTGGACGAAGATCCATACATTTCCCGAAAACTTCACAGAGCTATATTTTTGCTTTGGTGTACCTAGGTCTAAAACAGTGGCAAAAAGCAATCTAGACTGAAGCAATAAACACTTAATAGTAAATATGATCAAACTACTAGATCGTTTAATATCATAGAACGACTATGCACTTAATTACAACTACTGTAGCATCCGCAATTATAGGAATAATATCTAATGCGATCATCATCCTTGCAATGGAAAGCGAATCGAGATCCTGTGTTGTAAAACTCAGCAAAATATTGTACAGGACCCCTTTGAACGTAGCACAATGCCAAAATAAAAAGGTTACAGAATATTGACAACAAAATAGTAGAGTTTAATAGAAATAAGAGACAATAGAGAGGGAAGGCGCACAGGAGGCTAGCGATGTGAAAAAATATATAATTATCTAAAATGATGAGTTCGAAACCACCAATAAAAGTTTTCCACAATAACTGAAGGCCTGTTAGCCGATATTGAATCACACTTTGACAAATAGAACATCAAATCAGTCGGAGTATTCCGCAGGGTTTAATCAATATTGGAAATGTAAATGGCCAACATAATGATGCTTGACATAAATTGGAGATACGCCCCCCAGTAAAACATTAACAATAGATGAATTGTTGAGTGATTATAAGATTTAACACTTGAAAAGTCTAGTTTGAAGGATGTGATATTAAAAGTAGTAAAATATTTGTGTAATTCAGAAGATTCTTTTGAATTTATAGTTTTGGACGAAATTTATCTTGTACTAGCTGAGCCCGCGACTTCGTCCGCGTGGAATTTCACTTAACAAAAAGGCCCGCTCCCACGTTCTGGCCCCTCCCCGCGCGACAGGACGATTTTTTTTAAAATTTTGTTTTTCTAAAATTAAAGTAACCTTAGTTATTCCTTATAACATCAGCTATCTGCCAGTGAAAGTCCCGTCAATATCAGTCCAGCCGTTTCGGAGATTACCCGGAACAAACACACAGACAGACAGACAGACAAAAAAAAATCGCGTTTTTGCTATAGGTGTCGTCTGTACTTTCATATGCACTTAGTGAAAAGGTGTTATTTTGATATTACAAACAGACACTCCAATTTTATTTATTTGTATAGATGTATAGATTATTTACAATGAAAGCAAATAATTGTATGCTATTCAACGACGTACAAACCCAATGGACAAAACAAAGACACAATTTCCATATCCCGTGAGGCAGCAGCGGTTAACAATAATTCAAAGGTTAATCGGAACAATTATAGTGATAAGCCAATGTGAAGGAGTAGCTGTATTGTGAAAGTAACGTCTTAGTTAATTCCAAATCAATATTTAGAATCCACCCAACCATACACTAGATATCTCCCATAGATAATGAAAACAATATGGCACAAGTCGTCAAATTATTTTTGATACTTCCACACAGTATTTATATAAAGATTCTGATAACGATAAAAAATCACTCATGAAATTGATTATGTTATCCTACCTATTATTGTTAAGTATAAACCAAAGCCACCTTTTTTTTTCTTTTTTTTTTGATATGACTATTATGTTGTTGGCCAGAGTGGCCATAACAACTTCACCCGGACAGAGGGCGAGCGCAAGTGCGCTCCAGCCAGAGGGGCAGGGGGGCAGCTAGCTCAAGGGCGCCACAAGGGACACGACCTCGGCTTGGGCCGCTATTGTGGTTAAGTTTTTATCTCTGGAAGATAACTTTGCAATGCCTGTCTATCAAAACTTGTGTTTTTTTCTCAGCTTTATTTTCAAAGTGCTTTTGTGTAGAGCTCTAGTTTTCCTTCGTGGCATAAAACATACAATTTACGTTACGTTCAACCATCCGTAACTCTTTTTGCATCTTGAACAGAGAGCGGTGTTGCAGATTAATAGCGGTAATGTTTTTGCTTGTGTCAGTCGAGGGGACTCGTGCTTTTTAATGTCCGACATGGTTTGAATAATGTAGTATTGTTGTGAGCGTTACCGTTTAATCATTATAAGGGCGATTCAATTTTTTTGACGTATATAACAAATGGTGCAAGATATACTTACATCACCCTGACCGAAGCGGATCATTCTTCTGTATTAATACTATTTGATACATAAAAGTTGAGCAAAAAAACCCGGTGCGTGATTTCGTCTATATTTATAAAATCACAACGTTTTATCTCAATCCAGCACTAAGCTTGCAAAATACAGGCAATACTTGCAACTTTATTTTTTATTTAGGAATTATCTTTAGAATATTCTTTTACAAATAATACCAGAGCACTGTGATTTTTTTTTCTGTGTTACGATATAAACAATAAAAAGACTACAGAGTCGTTGGCTTCGTGTTGTCTTTTTTGATTCCAAAGCATTGTTATTTCGTAATGTTTGTTACTTAATTGTATAACGGGTTATACAAGTTTCAATGCATAATTAACATTCAAGTTCACAGGCTTTGTGCAGATAATCGTTTTTACATGAGCTTGGCGTTTGACATGGGACTTTTGTGACGTCATCGCAATTTGTATTGTTTTGTTTATGTTTGAACAATTTCAGAAACGGACGAACGGAATTGTCAGACCTTCAATTATAAAATGATTGTTTTTTTTTTATGTACGGGATTTTTATAATAAACTAGATACTATTTTTGGTCCATTAGACAGAGGGGGAGCATAAAAATCTCTGTTATTGACAAAATGGCCAGTTAAATTACTGGATAAAATCTCAATCGACAAAAACGGAAAAGCCCACGATTATTACATAAGTCACATACGGTTTACAATCCCATCCATGATAAGGCAGATATTTAATAATGTTTATTCAAGTTCAGTATAATGATTTGGAAAATGGTGAGTGACAGAAACCGTTCAGGTCCAAAATAACCACTTCCAAATAATATGGCCACTTTTCCGAAATTACCACTTTCACATGCCCATTTTGACGACCGCTCTGCGCAGTGGTTCAAGAGTAGGCTGCTCGGCTCACTGCACATGCTAGTTGCGGGTTCGATTCCCACCGGGGAAAATTTCGAAAATGGTATTTTCGTAATTCGCCCTGGTCTGAGTGTCACTGGGATCGCCTCCAGTCCATTGTTCGGTACAAGCATTGCTTTGTTTGGGACCGTACAGTTGGTGTGTCAGTCTTGTGATATATATTATTTACATAATCAATACTCTTCAAGTCGAAATCATATAAAAAAATGTTGAAGTAACTGAAGATCAACTCGAATATTATTTTCCTATCAATTATCTATAGACAGAATACAAACAAGAACCTATTTCCGAAATGAAAACAACTAATATTAATATCTTAAGTGTAGCCGACGGGCCAGGTCGGTACCCAGACAATATTTACGCTGGTAATATAAAGAAAACAAATGGCCCCGAACTTATCACAACATCGTTGTTTTTTGAAGAATAAGGTATGAAGCTCTTTGTGATATTCGATATTGGGGAACGACGTCAAATAATCTATTCTATTACCTGTTTTGACTACAGTGAAATCGATAATTAATCAAACGAGCTTATCTATGTATTCGTCTATAATGTGTTCTGGGGTAAGTTTACTAAAATGTTTGGAACTAAATATTTGAAGAATCCCAAGATATATTTGATGGAGAATATCGGTAGGTCGAAATATCACTTGCAACTTTGCAATAATGGGGTTTACGTACGTTTTTATTTCATCCAATTTCATTAAATGGTTTTGAATGTTTCTTAGCATTGATGTTCGTGTTCACACACTTTGGCACAACTATCCCTACTTCGTTCATTATCCATTATGAGAGTTTTAGCTGAAACTTCTTGAGAAATATCTACGGGAGCGTGTACTGCTGTCTTAGTCCTATGACGTCACGGAGCACAACTATCGTTGCCGTGTTACAAATGACATATCTCGTAACTAAGAGGACATATGGAAATAATTGGAACAAAGTATTTTTTTTCGCTGAAGTTTCGGTGAGCTAAAGATAAAAAATATGCATATTCCCTACTGTTATAATCAATTCGAAGTTGTTATGAGTTTGTTAAACTGATACACCTGGAATGTGAGTCACCAAAGAAAATATAGGATCACCCACTGACATTCAACTGCCTTCCTAGAGTCATAGGCAAATTCGACTATATACTTAAGCGCCGTCAGAATGAAATAATACGAATGGGTAGCTCAAACAGACTTAATTATGTATGAATTGCCCCGTAAGTCGTATTTATTCACAATATCTTGCAGTCCACAAACCAGCAGGCATTGGGGCTGATAAGATATAGGTGGAAGCCTTAAAAACATCGAAATATGGCATCGCATTTCCATTCAAACGCAAATGGCGTTGTGGGGGCTCTGGTCACATTGCGTACGCTAAAAGGAAAAGGAAAGATGTTACAATATTTTTTAAAACTCGTGACTTTTTGATTTTCAATAAGTATCCTAAGAGGTTGGAAGTCATTGAGAAAATACCCTAAATAACAAGTTCAAGAAAGAAAGGTAGTAATATTCAAAAGCAATAAAACAAACTAGAAACAAGGGAAATAAATTTTGACAGCAAGACTCGAAACTGGACCAAGAACCAAATAAACTTATAAGAGCCAGTCGGGAATTTTGCCGATCGCACCCAATTTTCTCAAATGAGCCAAAAGCAAAAATGCGGAAAGAGGAAAATAAAGGACCTCCCTTCTTCAGAGACCTTCGGCAAGTGTCGATAATATTAACCCATTAACCCAATATTTCAGAGGCATGCCAATCATCGGGAAACCATTATATGTTGGAGATAATTATTGGAAAAATACTCGTATTAATTTGGTGTCTAGAGCCTTTCTTATTTTAGATAGATTCGTTTGAAAAGTCAATTTTCCAATCTGTGTAAGAGTATGCTGAAACGCAGGGGATGCAGCACAGGTAAGCATGGCTGATTGAGTCGCAAAGCAGGAAAGATAAGTACATGTCTGCGTTACACGAGCCTACGTCGTCGCAGCGTATGCAGCTCTTGTCCATACGTTACTAAATCTGCTCTGCCATGCCGAGCTCCACTGCCCGAGAATAAGCCCAATCAGTTTTATCTGCCAATTGCAAATCAGTTGTTACTGGAACACATCAATTTTAAAGGACTGCTGAATAGTCTTGCTATATTATTTTATACGTCTCGGCAATGGCGTGAGAGATCAAACAATCGTTAATATACCGTTGCTTTTAAACATCAATATCAATAACAGAAACTGATAAAAAATACGCTCTCACGGACCCGATAAACGAAGATAATTTTTAATTCGAGCTGCAGATTTATTTAATAGTTACAAACGATTGTAAATTTGTAACGGTTGTACGGAAACTCGTAAACTTCGATTTGATCGGACCGTATGATGTTAATAACTACCTATTGTTTTATGTGTCGGTCAAAATAAACATTCGGGGGCAGGCTGTCTCAGACCTGACGCCTTCTTAATTATTGCAAAGATTACGAAAACAAACTGATCAATAAACCATTTTTTTGGGAAATTCTCTACTTGCTGTTTCCAACTTGACAACCAAAAATCAGGTTTTACTAGCTGTCTACCAAAAGCAGCTGGCAGAACTTAAATACAAAGAGAAACATATAAAGTTAAATTAAGATTACAATTATAAATAATCGAAAATGAAAATTGATGCTATCCTAATAATGAATTTGAGCAAACAGCTGCACTGCATAATGATGAAACATAAGCCAATGACGACGTGTGTGGTAATAAGGAACTCCGCCCGAAAACTTCAAAGGAGGGATTTCAAAGAAGTTCTAAGTTAGAAGGTTCTCACGGGATATCCGGAACGCATATTAATAACGTGAACACCGACGAAAAGTTATGTAAGCTGACCCAAATTCAATATGGATTGAAACATGACATTGTGTGGATTATGATTGATTAGCAGAAAATCTTCCTTGAGCAATTACTATCGCATTAAATATTACTTGAAATTGGTTTGACATAAAGTATTGAGAAACTGAATGAATTTTCCAAAATAAAGTATGAGCTTGGTAATCAGAAATATTTTTTGTATCCTATCGCAGTCTCTTTTCCTAGCCTTATGCCGCAATTGAAGGAGTGGGCTCGGCTTTCAATTCAACCTTCCCAGATTTGGCTAATTACCAATATTTAGACGGAGAGATTGTCATCTACGGCCGAGATCCAAATAGTTGGACTATTGGCAACTAAAAAAATGTTTTTCTCGCAGATCTTCTTTTTTCAGTCCTATGATTACCCCGTAAAATAACAACTGGGAGCGCCAGCTTAACATACCGTCCAAGGTCCGACACAGCCGAACGTGGCTTAACGCGATGATATATCGAGCAATTTTTTTAAAAAAAACTAGGCTACAAGTTCTTCCTGTATTTATCCTATCTCAGTCATAAACTTTTTTTATATTCGGACAGCTACAGCCTACAGTACGCTCACGCAGATGTCAAGAACCTTAATTTACATTCGATAATCGGCACGTGTTCATTACATGACCATACTTAAATATCTAACACCTGCCAGTTACAAACCATTAATACCAACCGCTTCTAGATATAAAATCGAAACGACAAAGAGACACCTGCCGCTGACAAGGCGCGAACTTAGGATAATGGGAATGCGTCAAGCTCAAGTCTCACAAGAACTGCAATTACAGGCGAGAACTAATTAGAATACTATGAGAAAACCGAACAATGGAATTTGCAATAGATTTGCCTTCACACTCATCATGAGGCTACGCGTTGATCTTGAATTCTACATTCATTGTTAATCTTATGAATGAAATTTTGATGCTTTGATATGATTACCAGCAACTCAAGGATATTGTATAACCAAAATGAAACGGATCTGTGGTTCATTTACCCACCAAAAACTTCGTAAGTAATAAAAATGTTATCCATGAAAGGCTGTTAAAATCCTTACAAAATATCGCCCGAATTATTCGATAAACGACCAATCAGGGCACATTATTAATTCGAGAGTCACGGGTGCAGCCGAATGCCCCCGAAGCCGGCACGAGCGCCGTGGTGGGAGCAACGCCCCAACACCTGTACCATCACGATCTGACATTCCAGAATCCTTTTGAATTGCGAATTCATTTTTAATCTCACTCCAAACTTTGAAGGTACTGATTAGGGAAGAACAACCAATTCCATTTTGGCAACGACATGCCCCGCAACAAGCTTTACAAGTCTAGCAAATCATTCTCACTCATTAACCATGAACGCATGCTAATCAAGAGTCAACTAGCGAAAATTTACACTTTCACTCTCAATTCATATGAATTGTGCTAAACGCACTAAATCGTTTGGTCGACTTTCTAGGCATTCTACGAATGGCATCTCTTTGCAGAATCCTTTTTTAAAGAGAAGCGAAAATGGACCTGGCGATGGAATATACGCCGACACAAATCCATTAAACCATATCCATATAAAAAAAAACATTTGCACTAGCACGCCCAAGACTGTTTCGAAAGACGCCACGGACCGTAAACATTCCACCGGCGGAGCATGAGCGAACTGGAACAGACAAAAACGTCAACGCCATACTTTTATCTCGATAGAAAGAGCCAAACGCGGGTCTTCTTCACTGGGTTTCCGTGTAGAAAATGCTGATAGCAGTTTAAATTTGTTTTTATCTTGATGATTAATTATTGTATTCCGATAAGTACTAAGTTCTGTTTCAGCGTTAAGTAATCTTATTTATAGAATGAAAGATTTAAATGCTGGGTATTTTTATATCGTAACTAGATCCTATCCACAAACCGGCGATCTTGTATGCAAGACACTAAGAAGTAGAAAGGGATTGAAATGTAATATTACATAGTCAACTTATGTATGCCTGGAAAACTATTTGAACTACCATTTCTCCATAAAGTCATTCGACAGTTTCAACAGTTGTCGCCCATAGGAACTATTAACTAACATGAATATTAATAAGCACTTTCTGTATTACTCCAAGGTAATGTACGTTAAATCCCAGAGGGATCCCTATTTACGATGAAGCTCCAAAACGACAAATCAAAATCAAAGTAACGACTGAATTCATAAAAGTTAAACTCAGTTCTTTCATTCAAATAACTTCAACAATAATTCGATTATTCACAGTGTGAGGCCAAAAAAATGTTCTTAACACGAAACGAACGCTTAAATGCGAAAAAGATTAATTTGCTAAGCAACGGTCAGAACGCACGAGCTTACATTGTCATGTAATTGCATTGTTGAAGCCGATGACACTTGTAAAAAGATTTGTATTGATCGATTTTACGTGGCAAGCGGGCCGTGCGTGCGGCAGCTGCGCCGGCGCATGCCTCTAATCCCTCTCTGCGTTCACGCTGACACCGTTAATGCGCGGCACGGAGGTTCCGTAGCAAAACGGCTACAATGATTCCGTAATTAACACTATTCGGAGCACGCCACTCTTCCAAAACGGCCTTGTTTTCAATTCGGCTTGCTACGCTATCGTAAATCGTTTATCGCATCTCACAAGTTATTCCGAGGGTTAATGGACAGGTGAGACTGAATGTTTACCAGAATCTTTTAATGTTTCTGTAATTTTAAATAAGAATATCAGTGTTACACCTAGACTCGATTTGGCTGTCCATGAATTTGGGCTGATTACTTTTACTGAGTAAAATGGTATCATTAATGAAATGTAGCATCATTATAACAAATACGTACTAAACTGGACAGGATAATATAAAACGGCATCTGTATTTCTGTTCCCAAAAGACAATTCGCAAGAAGCCAAATTGTGATTGCACGATACACCCGTATTTGCCTAATCTAAAATTCCTGCCCCGACACTCTCCAATTTAGCTCTCGTCCCGAGAGATCCCAGATAATGTTCGAAAAACCCAAGATCTAAATACATGTCATACCTAAGTCCACCGCAAATTGGATTGATTAAAACAATATTTTGATTTAAAATTAGCTTTCGAAAACATTCATTAATATTTGAACGTAATTGGCCATTCATCATGATGAAACTACTCTTAAATTTAAACAACCAGACGGGCAAAAAACACTTGAACTTTTGCTCCATGCTCACAAATACATATATAAGATGAAGGATAACTAATTAGCTGCCTATACTGAACTGTAGACGCAAAAAATCTTTGAGCGCGATGTAAGTAGGTAGAACCGGTGAATATTTTGGCAATACGATATAACAAGATTGGATTTTATGCTACGTTGTTTATGATATTTGTAATAGGAAGTGTATCTCTATCTACATAAGATCCATCTACATTCCCGACAAAGTAGGTGTCATAACATCAGTTATTTTTATTATCTTGGAGCTGTAACTTTTTATTTTTATAATTCGATGACTGGTTTTCATTTGAGTCATTCGAGATTCATCTTTATCGGCCAAGATTCGCTTCCTTTCTTTTTTGTTCGCAGAAACTAATGCATGCCTTTGCCGTCCGTTCATCCCACATTAATGATAGGGTAATAATCATTTAATGTTCTCTTAATTTAAATTAGAACAAGATAATGTTAATGAATTAGGAATTTTAATCAACTTTTTTTTGTGACTATATTTTGTGGTATATGCAATTATCTACGAGTTATTGGCATTAATATTCTTGGCTGATATAATAAGTACTTGATAGATTCGAATACATAAGAAAATGTAGAACTGACATCTTAAATGAATGTGAAGACATGTTGATAAAATATACATAATATGTAAAACATGATTCTCAATGCGAACAAAGCTGTTTTTACGTTGCAACGTGAGAATTTTCCAATCACGCGGAAGATTGTAATTAATTAGAGTGTGTGAAGCATAGAAATTGATATCGGTAACGGATTTCGCCGTGAAAGACATTGATTCGTCGTTAGAAATCTTGTGAGCTGCATCATATTGATTATCTTCATTCT
This sequence comes from Notodonta ziczac, assembly GCA_918843915.1. NCBI lineage: Eukaryota > Metazoa > Arthropoda > Insecta > Lepidoptera > Notodontidae > Notodonta > Notodonta ziczac. The sequence continues at coordinate 3,742,234 of OU974053.1, forward strand.
TGTGGAGATGCACACTCCCATAACATTTGTTCTCTCTGGAACATCAAGTACTTTCTATATTAACAAACACAAACTCGTCAATATCGTTTTGTTCTGTTTCATCAATAAATTTGTGCAATGTCATCGACGCCATCGTGTTATATATCATTGATTAGTTTGCATAGACAATTAATTCGACCCAAGAACTGTTATTAGGTGTCGTTAGTTCGTAAACTACAATATTTTAATATAAAATTTGCAATTTTAAAATAATAATACCATGAGCACCTTGATTTAAGAACCACAAATTTAATTTAAAACAATAATAACAGATAGTTACAACCAGAAATATAACAAGTGACTATAAACCATGATGCCGCCTACTTAAAACGGATTTTTCATTGACCAGTAACTTTAACCGTTGCAACCAACACATTGTAAGGGAAACGATCCATTCATCGTACCTCTTGTACAGCTTCAATAAATAGTTCAGAGTAAAATGAACCCAATGTCTTGGGGAATAGAATTTGCATTTTGTTGCTTCATGTCGGTGGCAGTAAAGTCATTGTGTTGGGAATTTCGTGCGGGAACGGACGTTGGAAAAAAAGGGGCACGAAGGGAACACACCTGTCTTTAGTGTTGCCAGTTTTTGACGAGAACGAGTGAATGGCGGCCGTGGCTACAAAGGATTTGAATTTTGAATTTGGAACTTTTTTGACGGCACTCTTTGGCGCCCTCGACAGTTTGTTCGGAAATTGTTTTGACACCTTGTTCAACGGTTTTGCGCTTGAAGTAGAAATGCTTCATTTATAAAATGTTTTTAACACATTTTCTCATTTTAGTGTGCCGAAGCAAGAAAATTGGTAACGATTCTGGAGAACCTTTCAACAAATATCTAACAAAAAACACACAAAATCACACACATCACAAATCGCTCACAAAATGAAGAAATAACTTCAAAAAGTCATCATAATTAAGTATACGACCACGATGAATCTCTACCAGATTACCGGAAGCGCCGGCCTCTTACAATAAGCAAATAGCTTCTATCTATGTCGAGAAAAAAGCCAAATCTGCCGTGCAGTTATAAATCTCTGCAAACCAGAAATAGGCTATTAAGTTAAAATGCCACACATGAGCCTGTCTAGTTCCCAACACGTTACATCATCTTGTTCTTTGACGGAACAGTCAACAAACTCCTGCGCACCATTCATTCGCCCACGGCCGCGTTCCAACTTCTGACGTTCCTAAATGTGATTTAATGCGTTTTGAAATTAAGAGGCCATTATGATTATGTTCGGATTGCCTGTTGCTTGCAAAAAAATTAAGTGAACTCAGTGAACGTAAATTTAATTTGTAAATAAAATCAAGACAGCTAAAACAACATAACAACTAGGAAACTAAGAGTATAATAATATGTCAGTCCAGCTAGAAACTCATGCGAGGAAACCCATTAATAGAGTTAGTTGAACAGCATTTTAGAAAATAAATACAATTACTCCAAGAGGATATTAATTCTGTATTAACGTCTTCGCACAAATTAACCTAGAATAAAATAATGGCATGCGCATTATAATAATAATGGATGGAATAATACATGTTAATGAAATACTGGATAACAGTAACAATAAGAACTTGACTGTTAGCTTACTGCATCTACATAAGAAGACATAAATGACTATTATACGTGTGCATGATAACTTGGACGACAGGATTACTGTTACCATTACTGAGGCCCGTATTAATAAATCAATCTCCAGTTTGAGAGCGATCTTGGAAATGACATCCAAACGTCAATATCTAAAAAGCGTACTCAAGATCTCTCTCAGATTTGAGATAGAATTATTAATACGGGGTCGAGTGCCTTAGACAACGTACAACAAGCTTGGAAGATAAAGGAAAGAAGAAGCAACATTTCAGAATATTTGATGACATGTCTATGATAGCTGAAAAAAATGGAGAGAATGACACTCGAAACAAAGGTATGATAGATGATTGCTCTATATCCAATGCGAGATAAATTATATTTGATACAGATAATTACAGAACAACAAATTAAAGGTGAATATACTCTCAAAAATAAGCTTAGTGCAAAATAATGTAAGCCAATCACGAGTATCCAGTTTAAGCTTTACAGTAAATAAATCTTAATGCCAGTTATAGTCAAAATAGAGACGTAGACAGAAGACTAGTAGATCGAGATTCAACCTTGTGTTCCAACAACAACGGTCACTGTTCAGTGAATTCTTTAGCACTTGACTATATTAGGCATAAAGTATTGAGATAAGATAAAACCTATTGTTTTTTAATCGGTCATGCATCAAAAATATGATGCGAAGACAATGCAACTCTGTTGGCATACAACAATGGACCCTAATCATCACATAAACAAAAGGAAGAGCTATAATTTCAAATAAAGATAACATATTTCAATATTAGCATATACATGTGCTGCATTTGCATAATTCTAATGAATTGTTAAGCAAAAGATCGAATTTGGTATTATTTTATTGAGAGATAAGTTTCCAGCTCCCAATCACACGGAAAGTCTTTAATTTATTATGTTTCCAAGAGTCTCTCCCAACAATTTTAACAAGGACAGTCTGCGGAATGTCGGGCATATTTAAAATTCCAATTAGCTGATTCATTGGTAGGTAAATACATTTGTCCTAATGACTAATGACTGACATCATTCCAAATCTTCCCAGCTTCCCTGTTGTTTATTTTAGGGCATCATAAAAGCCAATGTTTAGGAACCATAATACCACCAAGGTCAATATTCAAAGAGCTCGCCAAAATATGGATGAGGTCATTATGTAGTAAATTGGTCACCCGTGGCGCATTCCTCATGTATCACCTACTTTACACGACCGAATTTAACGTAACTGAACTGTTAACTCGTAAAGGCAAATTACTAAAAGTATACTTCATACAAACATAGATGAAGCACCTTATAACATTTATAAGAAACAAGTCGAAACAGATATAACAAAAATATGTGTAACAAAAGGACTTGTAGTAAATCCACAATATAATTTCATACGATGTTTAAACGTACCAATAAAAACGAAACCCTACATCAGCTTCCAAATTAACTATTCTACCCATCGCAAGTACTACCTGAGGAGATTACAACAAAAATTGATCCAACCGAGTCTATAATACAGCCCACCATATTCCGAATACATCCCAGTAGTATCATATTATTAGCATAAGGCTTACCTTAGGCGAGAAGGAAGGAATCTATAATCAGTTTTCTGCGTTATTACAGAGTTTTGGATTACGTACAGCGATCGGAATACAAATATGGGGTAATGGCACAACAGGATGTAGTCAGATAGAAGTTAATGGATTGGAGTCATTGAAGGATTAGTAAATATAACCCACGCAACAGGTTTGATGGAAGAAATTGATGAAAATTAAGTTTCGTAAGTATCGGATTACACGTTGTAATATAATAGGCCAACATAATATTTTTATTCATATCTGTGACATAATTCTTAAAGTGAGACTAACCTTTAACAATAGATTGAAACACACGAACACGGGAACGTGAGGATAATACAAAGACAAAGTGTTTTAGAATACAACTTTATGCTAACGATATTTGTAAGTGGAGTTTCAAGCCTCGCTTCTACGTGTTTTGCTAAATGTAGCAAACAAGTTCCTAAAATCAATCTTCAAGTAGCAATAATTATCGAAATTGAACTGATCAAAATAAAGCTATCAGTCAATAAATTGTAGAACGATAATTCATCATTGCTATACGAAGAAAGATTACACATTTCATTACGGATAGGTACTTACTACAAAGTGAATGAAAAAAAACACTGGACCAACATTTTGAGTCAGACTTTTTATCTTGTCAGTTGGAAGCCGACGCCCAAGTCCATCATTAAATGAAATCTCAGTAATCATTCATCATCAACGGTGATTTGACCAACGGTTAACCTGCCACAAGGCACAGCTCCCAAGGTAGTCGTTGAGAGAACAAAAAAGTCAGTCTTCAAATTGTGATGCCTTTAATAACGAGTCAAGTTTGTTTGAATATTGATTTCGTAACTTTGAATTTTGTTTCGATAACTTTCTCAATAAAGTTTTGGACGATTTATAGATTGAAATAATTTGGAGATCGCAAGAAAGTTTTCGTTAAATTTCTTGGAAGATACTTTTTAAATTGATTGAACTTCAAAATTGAATATTCTAAAAGCACACATCAAGGTTACTGACCATTAAAGAGCATGTTCCTTTCGTGCGTCAGAAATTTGAATGAAAATAACCACATATGATCAATTTACATAATAAAGCAACTCATTATACTGGAAATTGCAAAGTCTTCTGTTAATGTTTCCGCAAAATTATTTTCGACACGCAAACGCGCGCTTGGCTTCTAAAACAAAAAAAGAGTAAACGGTAGCCGTGTAAAGACATAAGTCGACTTTTTGTTTCCTCTAAAACATATTTATGTAAAGGATATCCGCTGTTAAGTCCGCAAGGGGTCATTACATGTAAAGCAATCCACATTTTTTGCTCGTATCCCTTTATGAACATAAAGCTGTTTACTTGCTTGACAAATTATGAGGTAAGATGTAATAAGGATCAATATAATAAGCAGGGATGTCTGGTGGAACATGTACTGGTAGGAATATCCTCAATTTGTATATTTAATGTAATACCTGAAGATTTATTAATGGAAATAAGATATCCTGTAATGGAATATTTTTCTAGTGATTTCAGAGATATATCCTAGGTGAAACAAAAAGGGTATACTATTTTTTTGCAACTTTACTTTGTAAATCTAAAACTATCGGCTTTGTGGGACAGTTGAAGTACTAAAGCTTTTGTAGACTTGTGAAATCTGTCAGCAGCTGTATTCCTATAACACCTTTTGTTTTTAAAGTTCCCTCCAAAGCTGATAGTTTTAGAATTAAAAAGTTAAGTATTGAAAAAAATGGTAAGCCCTTTCTATTTCAACCTGTATAAGCCCAAATACCCAACGAGTACTACATACAACAATAGCAAAGAAAGACTAACTCTATGTGTTATTCAAGACAAAACGATGACCTTGCTTGCTATCTATCTCAAAAATACTGATGATATTTTAAACCGTCCGAACGGTAGTAGCTACAAATTCCGGAATCCCAAAACAAACATAGTTTAATTTCATTCCACTTTAGTTCGTGAAGTGAATCAGAGGCGACCACTCATAAAGATAACGAAACCTGTTAATCAGTTACTTCCTCAGAAAAGATTAAAACACGAACGAAACGAGTAGGTAATTGGTTCGAAAAATACTAAACTGGATGGCGTACTTTGGGAAACGAGATTTGGTGCTGTCAACGACACTTGGTTTAAATCAAAGCAAGCCCAGTAAATATATACCGATAGATGAGACAAAGTAATAGAAATGTAGCTATCACACATTCTCATCACGTCCAAGGATAATTGAATTTGATCTAAACTATATATGGTTTGATCTGATAGGTTTCATGATTATTGATATGATCTAGTTGCTTGGATTAAGATTCCGAATGGAACTTAACGATACCATCATGTATAATTTCATCAGTTTTGTAATTGGACACTAATACAAAATGTTTGAATCATTTCTCCTTTGAAAACATCCCCTTGAACTAGAAAAGGTTAATTTATCAACCTGTTTCTTTTACTACTAATTTTAAATTATATCGACCGCTTGGCGCAGTGGTTTGAGCGTAGGCCGCTCAGCTTATTGTACCGCTAACCTACTGGTTGCGGGTTCGATTCCCATGGGAGCATATTTCGAAATTTGAATTTTCGTAATTCATTTGCTCGGGTTTAGGTGTCAATGGGACCGCCTCCAGTCTATAGTACAAGCGTTGCTTAGTTTGGGGCAGTACAGTTAGTGTTTTAGTCTGGCGATACAAATAATAATCAAGCATTTGATATTGTTAAAAACACATTAAAATGCTTATAGTAATTTCATGCCTAAATATTTTAAAACAGCTCTATTACCGACAGTTACCAGATAACAATAAGAAAATTTAAATATTCACACGCTCGTCGTAAGAGCTTCCATCGTTAATATCACTTCACACTCATGTGTCAGCGTTTAATTAAAGTAATTATTTCAATCCATACAATTTCATAAGGCGACAAATGGGCAAGATCAGTCAAGTTCACGGCATGTATCAACTGGTCACGACATGTCTTCCAGGCAAGATGTTATGAAATAAACATGTGAGTCATGTGGCCAACGTCTGAGAGTTATATTATTTCATTGCTTGATAATTTATGAATGCTCTAACAAGATTAGGCAGTTGATGTGGTTCGCACTGGGTTTGGTACAACACCTGTTTAAACAATGACGGGAAAACATCAGAAGAATGATAATCCTATGTCCGTAAACAATTATGATAAGGAGTAGCTAAATTAGCAAGAGTTCATCACTTTAAATCATTTCCCAACTCTTCAAAATAGGATACCACTTACCTATCTATTGCCGGCCGAATACGAAACAAAATGGGGAAAGGTTGTAATCTAATTTATATACAAGTAAGTACCTATTTAACGTAGTATGAACCCTTCAAATAAGTACAGCATAATCACCACTGTCAGCATCTACTAAAGTACTCTCTAAAGTTGAACATAAGGGATTGGACCCTTCATTTCTGACATTAGCGTCTGGGTTTTTTCCAAGCTTCCAATTTAGGGAGCTCAAGTTAATAGAGGTACGGATCGCTTGAAATTTTACCTCTCCAAGTCCCCTCGTTCGTTGAAACACGTTTAATGACCTGAAACTGACAACTTATCCTGAAAGTTGATTAAACAAGCCTTTCGTTTACAACGAACCATAATAATAATAATATCGCTACTTTATTGTGGGGTCATTTTGCTAACCTTTCTTAAATGAAACTAAAATGTCTTCTTGGAAGAGGTTGTATTAAACTTTTTTACTGGTTTTTTTAACAGGAAACGTGTGTAACACATTTAATATTAGCGTTCATCAAAAGCTACCCTTTCCAAGTTTTCATTATTAGAAACTAATCTCGACTTGTTTAATCATTTCTTTGAACGTTGAAGTGTTATTAACAGGCGTTTATATTGTGTACCAAGTCTAGTGAAGAAACCCCTTAAATACAACCTATTTTCTTTAGTGAGTAGGTACATCCTCCTCCTCTTCAATTTTCTATCACTCCGTACATTTTCTTAAGATTCCAACTCTTCATTCATAAGACGCACAGTAAAAAGGTCAGTTCTGGTTTCCGCAAGCATCATCCTTGTTATCATTAGCACCTCGACTCGGCCGCTCCCACGTTACCAAACACGACTCTGGGAAACATTTTGTTTGATCTCTCATATTTGACATAGGATGCGAGCTTCAACATCAAGGATTTTATTGTACCGTGTGGTGTAACAGTGTGTATCGAAATGGATTTTCATGCGATGAGTTTCTTCAATTTAGAAAGATGTTGAAATTGACAGTTTGCATTGATTTGAAAATAAAATTTGTAACTCCAAATTTATAGACAGTTACTTATAATAATTTGTTCCATTACAAAGCACTTTTGCTACAAAATTATTATTATTTATTAATTAATTTATTTATAATTATTAATATTATTTTTTCTTCTGGAACGAAGTCTTTTCGAGATTGATGACGTAAATTTTATAAAATAGAACTTTAGATTCCCATTTATTTATGAATATACAAATTTAAGAAAAGCATCTTTCATTTTTACTTACCAAAATGTATGCGAATGCAAATTGTATTTTTATCCAAATTGTAAAAAAGTTCTGAATATCAGGAATTGCTCAAAGAATAACGTTTAAAGAATACACAAGGCCCACCCATCTGGTGTTATCATTCAATTGTTTATTCAATATTCATCATAAGGAAAGTGGAAATCGAAAATTAGCTTCTATCAATATTCAAAGTTACTTGTGATGAGAAGGGATGAGAAGCATGTGACTAAACGAGTGATGAATATGAATGTGGATGGATACAGTGCGAGAGGAAGGCCCAAGAAAAGATGGATGGATTGTATTAAGAATGATATGAACGAGGTTGGAGTGGATGTGAGTATAACGGGAAAGCACGATGTATGGAAGGAAAAGACATACTGCGCCGACCCCAGATAATGGGAAAAGGTAAGGCAGATGATGATGATGAATATTATGAAACTTGCAGTGCTAACAACAACCTTGTATTGTTCTTCTTCTTCTTCTTCATCTTTTGAGTTCTAATAAGAATATTAGAACTCAAAAGATTGTGCACGAACAATATTTTTATGAGTGACTAGCGGCCCGCCCTGGCTTCGCACGGGTACATTGCGGTTACATTATTCGAGTTTTAGTAAGGATCCCTAATTTTTTTGAAAATATATTATAGCCTATGTCACTCGGGGATAGCGTAGCTTCCCAACAGTGAAAGAATTTTTCAAATCGGTTCAGTAGTTTCGGAGCTTATTCATTACAATCAAACAAACAAAGTTTTCCTCTTTATAATATTAGTATGACTACAAAACTACTTAGCGCCATCTAAACGACTTTATTGTACTTCAACTCTACATTTGCACAAGACGAAACATTCACACTAAACATGTTGCTGTCTCTCTTTTTTGAAAGCATAAAATAGGGACAGTATCATAAAACGGTGTATGTTTCGTCAGTGCAAACCAGGGGTAATAAACACAAGTTTTGATCATAGAACAAATAAAATAAAAATACAAATAGAAGTGAAAACTAAAGAATTATATTTCATGTCAACAGAAGTTTATGATTGAAATGACTCAGTCTAATAAAAATATGTTTCCGACTGACCCACATGCTATAAGACTATTTAGCGACTGTTTGAAACAATTTCAACTTAAAACAAGTGGTATAATAGCTTTTATTATTTGTAACTTTGGAAGTTATTTTAAGAACGTTTTCAATTACTATTTGGTTAGTTTGAACAGCGGAAACGGAACCCTTAGCGCCTGCGCAGCTGACCGCTAAGTTAGGGTTAAATTTAAAAAAGGAACTTGTTTAACTTTTTTTAAAAACGGGTACCGAGCAACTGTGGAATTGATTAACATTTATTTAATGTAAAGAGGTCAAATGTAATTATAAAATTATGGATACAAAACTATAGCGGGCTGGGTATGAACAAATGAATAAATAACTTGAATACCTACAAGGAAGGTTAAACAAGAGTCAGTGATAACAATGATTCATTTTTCAATGATTAACTACAATATGAGCCAGCACAGCCCTCGGAATTTAATCGAACTAATTTATTCTATAAATAAACAAAACCAAAGCGAGTTTTGTCGCGGATTATAACGTACAAATTGGGTATTAGGGTTGGTAGGCAGTCAAGCAATTAAATAAATAATTTAGCCCTTTTCACGTCCCACTCCTGGGCACGGGCCTCCCCTCCACAGGAGGGGGATTCAGGCCATAATCCACCACGCTGGCCCAGTGCGGGTTGGCGGATTTCACATGTCTTTCGAAAATTGGTTATGAATGATAAAAGTGGACATGCAGGTTTCCTCACGATGTTTTCCTTCACCGTAAGCAAGTGATAATCATATAGAAATTATGATTCGCACATAGATTTTGAAATATCCAGAGGTGCGAGCCGGGGTTTGAACCCAAGACCTGGTGCCTGCAAGACGCGTGCTTTAACCAATCGATCATCACAGCTTCAAGCAATTATAAATCCTTAATTCCAGTTGTAATTGATTCGAAATAATTATGTTATTAGTTCGTAAGTAGCATAAACCCATATTCCCACTATTCTTACAGACATGGATTTCGTTATGAGTATTAATCTATACAATATATAAAAATGAATCTCTATTTCTTTGGTCATCGCATCACGCGTGAACGGATGGAACGATTTCGCTATTTTTTTTTGTGTTTATTATTGTCAGGATAAGGTTCTTATGAAAGAAAAAAATAAGAAAGTTGCTCAAGAAAATTTAAGAAAAAGAAATAGTTAAGACAGGACGACGTCTGACGGGTCAGCTAGTACCTTATAAATATTAAACCCAGACATAGTACATGGTTTCACTGCTCTACAAAGAGTTCCTCTTTATCTAAAATTGCATCAATATAAAAGTTTATTACCTATTTGGCAACCCTACATTACACATACATTTGCTGTTTCTGTCCGCCGACAAGCGCTTTGATCAGCCGCCATACGTTCAACGGAAATTTGTACCGTAAGATGGTGCCAACCAAACGATACGAAATATTGTATGATTGCGCTGAGTGTGAGTCATACAATAAGTAGGTATTACTGTTTACTGCGAAATTCATTGATGACAGTACAAAGAAATTTGACGAACGCCACAGGTGGAAATTCTAGGGTATTATAATTAAACAATGATACAAAAGTGTGATACAAAGAAATACAATATTGTAATCGAATACACGTGGACTCTTTGTTTCGTAATGTGACATAATTCGATGTAACAATGAACGTGCCCATAAAAGATAACCTTTTATACATTCCCACAAATTGATGGTACTCTAGTAGTTAGTGTGGCATCCCTAAGTGGGACACATCTGTGTCATGTATACGCTGAAAACGTTAACGTTAACTACTAGTTAAAACTTGTCAATGCCTTGCTAAAATCGATTCATCAATAATGGAATTACGATAGCACAGACAGACAGACGTCGAAGTTAGTAAGTAGCTCTTTATTTTGCTTTTATGATGAAGGAATCACAGCATGTAAGGCTATAACATACATATAATACTCAGTATTTTTCCCGAGAGTAAGTGTATCCATGGGTCAGCCACAACGGAGACTTGTCCCGCTACAAAGCGGCATTTACACAAGGAAATATTTTTACTTATTTTATTTTTTACCGCAAAGCAGGTGTAATAAACAGAACACGTATTTACCCACATAATAAAACACGTAGCAAATGCCTAGTGTTAACTGATTGTGACTCAGTGCCTCGCATTTATGCATGCAATGGAACTAAAAATATAGCGATTGACTCGCGAGGGTCGAGGCCGCGTGTGCTGACTCGAGGAGTCAATGTACGGTGAGTATGCTTTCACGATGTGGAAGATAGTCCGTATATTGAACTATGAGGTAAGTATGGTAAGTAGGAACCTTGCGCGCTGTCAGTTCGCTGGCCTCAAGTTGGTTTTAACGGCCGTCGTCACTCGCTAGGTTGAATCAGAAAGGGTATACAACATTTTTTCAAAACTTAACTTTGTAATTCTTAAACTATCAGCTTTGGAGGAAACTTGAAAAAAGGTGTTATAGGAATACACCTGTTGACAGATTTCACAAAGCCGATAGTTTGTGATTTTCAAAGTTAAGTTGCAAAAAATTTGTATACCCTTTCTGTTTCACCTAGTATATGTTTCATAACTATGCAAAACATAAGCCCCCTTATTAATTAACACGGTATAACGCGCGAGAATAGTTACACACCTAATTATATTTTTATTTAGTAATTTGACATTCGAAAGAAGAAAATAACGCATGGTATAATTATACAACCGCAAAACCACGTTAATTTATAAGGTTGTTACAGCCCCGGTACTGTAGAGTGTGGTTCCTATATTAGAACATTTAGGTATGAACTATTTTATTTCTCGAATCACGTAATTATCCTAATAAACCCGCTATACAATTTAGTTACAACCTGCCCATACGATATTCCCAGGATAGACCGAGCTCGGTTATACAAATGGAAATTCGCAAATTCCAGAAGAATCTAGACCCAGATTCTGGTAAGTCCGTGTAACTTACGGCCAACTTTATTATACTTATGTGATAAAACAGCGGCGTGAGGTGAATGAGCAAATTATCTAGACGAGCCAAAGATAAGAAATGCTTCAATGTGTCTGGGTATTTCCATACGGGTGTTTAATTCGAAGAGTGAGCTTCGGAGCTAACTGGAATACGTAATGATCATAATGTAGGTAGATAGACGTTAGTGTCATGGGCGTTGAATGGGTAATAATATAAGTACCTAGCTAATGTATGTATAGGTAGCTTATGTCCAAATTAAATAGGTAAGTACTCAAATAAAAATCTATACATCTATACACATAAATAAAGTTGGAGTGTCTGTTTGTAATATCAAAATAACACCTTTTCACTAATATAAATGCATATGAAAGTACATACGACACCGATAGCAAAAATCGAATTAAAATATGTTTGTCCGTCTGTCTGTCTGTCTGGCTGGACCGATTTTGACGGGCCTTTCACTGGCAGATAGCTGATGTTATAAGGAGTAACTTAGGCTACTTTAATTTTAGCAAACCAATTAGGGTTCCGCGTAAAAAAAACCACAGGAAATCTAAGAGTATCTCCAAAACGGCTGGACCGATTTGGACGGGACTTTCACTGGCAGATAGCTTATGTTATAAGCATTAACTAGGCTACTTTTATTTTAGAAAAAAAAATGGGTTCTGTTGCGCGGGCTCATAACGCGGGAGCGGGCTCTTTAGTTAAGTTAAATTTCACGCGGACGAAGTCGCGGGCTCAGCTAGTCATAATAAGGATAGTAAAATTAAACAGGAGCAACGCATGTGTCCTACGCCACTTTATTGATACAATGCTTAAGAGGTAAAATAAGTATGTCCCGGAAAATTATAAAGTGTAGCGACAGTAGCTCACAGAAGTCGCTGTTTAGCTTATCTGGATGGCGCGACGAGGATCCGAGACTTGTTTCCTCGGTTTAACGGGTTTGTCCGCACAAAACTTTACTTAATTATGGTTACCCTGCGATATGTGGTCAAAGATAAGCCACATAACATTGTAAGAGAATTATGCCTATACTACGGCCAACGAGGAGCGATTGCGATTGCTCCATAGGTATGTCTATTGGGTATTTATTTAGTCTGTAGAGGTTTTTACATAAATAACCATCTCTCCTCGCAAAACATAATAAACACACAAAAATTTTACGTAAATCGAAAACGTACCCACACAATTTAGTGAGTGAACCACACATCCTCACCACACCACCTACCTAATTACTCCAAGTAGGTACCTACGTAAATTACCTTCCTACCTACCTACCTATATGCCAATATAAATAAATAATCACAGCATCATCTGGTAGCCCTGGTAGGTATTCTATCTTTGGCGCGGGTTCAGTGACCCTGCGTGATTTCAGTAATGAGCCCAGACAGAACAAATAGTTGCCTTGCTCATAGGTACGCAGGGATATACATACCTACCTATGTGCTATATATACCTACGTATTTGCGACTCAGAATGAAATGTAAAAAATCTATCAGTAGGTACCTTTTCTCTGGCAGATCTTTAAAATTTTAGGAAGGTTAGATACCTAAGGGTACCTAGGTCTTATTTATTTCTCTTCAAAGTTCAAATAGCTAATTTGTAAAGGTACTTAGGTTTTAGGATGCAAATTTACCTATGCTAGTGTGTGTATTGTAATATAACTAGTGACCCGCCCCGGCTTCCCACGGCTCTAAAATTCTCAGTGTTGCTCTACTATATTATGCATATACAGGGTTATAGGGTAAGTCGACCTAAATCCTTTAAGAGATGGTAGTTTCCATTATTCCTGACCGATTTGACTAGGAAACCCCATATCCCAAACTAAACCGTTCTCAAGTTATCGGCCTTTGATTTTTTTTTATAAAAATTACAGATTTTTTGTCGATTGCCCCCTTTTTTGTGTTTTGTGTTTCAATTTGTTTTGTTTTTGCTATTTTTGTGTAGTAGACTAGTTGCTTTATTATTTTAAACCATAAAACTGCAAGTAACTATACTAACTGAGTCGTAGTAGACATTCAATTGTAAAAAAAATAAAAAAATTGAAGGAGTTTAATTTTCTTTGTAAGATATTTAAAAAAAAGTCTATGACAGATGTGCTGCAGATGTACTATAAAATATCTACGGTTCTTCAGCTTTCCAATAAGGTATAACATGCTAGGGTATTGTTAGGATTCTCGGAAAAAACTTCAAACAAAGACGCCCAAGTAGCAAACGTTAAGTTGCGCGCAGCGCCTATTGTCCAGCAATGGGTGCGAGCGGGACATCTTTCAATGTATACAGGTACGAGTGAGGTGTTTCTGATTTTGAACTGTTGAAGATGACGACCTTTACGAACGAAGAATATGCTGATATTTTGATTTGTTATGGGTACTGCAACTGTGTATCTTTACGAGCCCGTGAAGAATACATAGTACGTTATCCTGGCCGCCGAATACCGGATATTAGTGTCTTCGACGGAGTTTACCGACGACTTAGAGAGACTGGCTCTGTTTCAAGGCGACGAACAGACCTGGGTAGACCACGTATTAATGATGACCATGAAGAGCAAGATAATGAGATAGTTCGACGATTTCGACAGGATCCGACTACGTCAACCAATGTTGTTGCTCGGGAACTTGGACTCTCACAGTGGAAAGTGTGGTTTACAGTGCATACTGCCGGTCTCTACCCCTACCACTACACGCCAGTACATGTCATCGAAGAAGGAGATCCTGCGAGGAGGCTGGACTTCAGTAGATTTATGCTCAATGCAGATTTGGAAGATCCGTCCTTTTTTAGAAGCATCTTGTGGACTGATGAATCGAAATTCGATCAAGACGGGATAACTAATTATCACAACGCACATTATTGGGCCCCAAAATCTCAAAGAAATCCCAATAAAAAAAGGATAAAGGGTTCACAGAGACGTTTCAGTCTTAACGTGTGGATGGGAATAATTTCCAACCATTTGGTTGGGCCTTACTTTCTACCTCAAAATTTAAATGGAGAAAACTATGAAATTTTTTTGAGACAAGATTTAACTGGTTTGCTCGACGATATTCCATTAAACTTCATCCGTGACATGTGGTTTCAACACGATGGGTGCCCCGCGCACTTCAGAAGGAGTGTCAGAGAGTGGCTAGACACTAATTATCCCAATAAGTGGATCGGAAGAGGTGGACCTATACCGTGGCCAGCCAAGAGTCCAGATTTGACCCGTATGGATTTTTATGTGTGGGGACACATGAAAAGTTTGGTGTACCATGAACCGAACCCAATACAATCGATTGAGGTTTTAAGACAAAAAATTATTGATGCCGCTAACGAATTAAGAAGAGGACTAACGACTGGTGTTGTAAAAAGTCACCTAAGACACAGAATGCGTGTATGTGTGCGAAACAGAGGAGGGCACGTGGAACATTTTTTATTGTAAAAAAGAAAATCCATAAAAAAAAATCCAATAAACAAAATTTGATATGTATTTGGATTGTTTTATTTTGTTTTCTGACTCAAAAACAACGCTTGATTATTGTTAGTATTTACTACTACCTGGTAGTATTTCATCAATGTTATTATTAGATAATTCTAATAATACCCTATGTTATTATACCTTATCGGAAAGCTGAAGAACCGTAGATATTTTATAGTACATCTGCAGCACATCTGTCATAGACTTTTTTAAAAATATCTTACAAAGAAAATTAAACTCTTTCAATTTTTTTTATTTTTTTTACAATTGAATGTCTACTACGACTCAGTTAGTATAGTTACTTGCAGTTTTATGGTTTAAAATAATAAAGCAACTAGTCTACTACACAAAAATAGCAAAAACAAAACAAATTGAAACACAAAACACAAAAAAAGGGGGCAATCGACAAAAAATCTGTAATTTTTATAAAAAAAAATCAAAGGCCGATAACTTGAGAACGGTTTAGTTTGGGATATGGGGTTTCCTAGTCAAATCGGTCAGGAATAATGGAAACTACCATCTCTTAAAGGATTTAGGTCGACTTACCCTATAACCCTGTATACACATAAACCTTCCTCTTGAATCACACTATCTATTAAAAAAGACCGCATCAAAATCCGTTGCGTAGTTTTAAAGACCTAAGCATACATATGGACATACAGACAGCGGGAAGCGACTTTGTTTTATACTATGTATTGAAGTAGAAAAACCTATACCTACCTACTAGGTACCTATTTACAAAGCATAGATTATCCAAACTAATAGGTATTTCATGTTCCTACCTATAGGTAGTTGTTGGTGTAGGTAGTACATTCCTACTACGGTATTATTTATGATTATACCTACTTAAGCATTACACAATCAGCACAAAATACATGTAGGTAGTTTACCTACTTAAGTACTATTCGTACTATTACTCATAATAGGTTAGGTTCTTACTCACAGCATAATATCTAGAACACTCAATAGGTATTTACCTACCCAGTGTTTTTAATAATGCTGACCCCCTAGCTAGGCTCAATCAACGAATAGAGCTTTATAAAAAAAGAACAATCCCTTACTGGATTAAATCAGTGCTGGTTGCCGGCACACGAAAGGGGCATGCGAAAAACAAAATAAAACATAAAGTTAGTAAGTTACTCACTCGCAAATTCGTTGTGTGGACAGTATTTCACAATAAAATGTCACCGTTTCAATAATGTCTACGAAATATGTTGCGAATATTTAGCACAGTTTAATTGATTTTCACTTGTTTATTTACGTTGGTTCGAAATTTGACAATCGTCGCGGTAATAACGCATGCGCAGAACACCACTCCCTCCCACGGCTGCCGGCGCAAACTGACTGATTGAATTGAACGAACGAACGAGAAACGAACGGAGTTTAGGTAGGGACAGAAAGAGATAGGTGTATAAAAGTGAATGAATGCGCAAGCGGGAAAGCACACCTGTCTGTCTAGCTAGACGAAATCTTTATATGGATAAGATGGGATGGGGATGCTGCTAACAGACCTAAATTCTCGATGATTTTTTTGGGATTTGTTCGGGGTTTGTGGATTAGGGTTATTTCGGTCCTAAAAGGAACAACGTGAGTATTCTCGGCCAACAGCGCTCGTCAATAATTATTATTAATCAATAATAATTAACTAGGTAAATTGGACCATTTTCTAGATAGGTAGGTAATTGGAAGGTACCCATGCACGCATAAGTGTGTAGTAGGTAAACTAAGTAGCCATATTAATATCTGAAACCTAGGCTTTAGATAGGGATTATAAATGATGTGATCCGACCGATTTCGGTCATGGCGACAACTTCAACTCCTTTGGGATTATAAATAGGTATAAGTGGTAATCTAGGTACCTAGAAACTTAACACGTCAAAATCTCAAATAGGTAGTTATCTAAGTTTTCATAATTTTATTGGTCTAATACCTACCTACACCAGTAAATAGTAGTCTGAATCATCAGATCGTATAAAGAAAAATTGTAAGTAGAATAAATACTTACATACCTATTTATAAATAACATTTTTTTTGGGAAACATGAAACCCGTAACTCCAAAACGCAGAGTTAGCACAAAACGCTAACGATCTGGGAGCGACTCAGCCCCACACTCACACACAGGCAATTTGCTTAGTTTTCATTCATACCCTCCCCTATATCGTACTTTACACAATTTTTAACCTTACTCCTTGGCGTTAATCATCAAAATTGTCTTTTGTTTTCTCACATGTGCGAGTACAAAGGTGTGAGGGTAGCTCTTTTATTTTTTAAACAGGATATCCTGGCTAGGGCGTCCCGTCGTCGGCCGTTTCCGAGCATACGGTTCATTAAAGAGTGACGGCTCTATAAAAAAGCCAGTAGCACGTGTAGCCAGACAAGTGGGGTTGAAAAACAAAACCAGCTGTGAGTTGTACCCATGCATATAACCTCTTGAAGCGATGATAGAGTTTTTTTTTAAATTTTATCTCTATTTTTTTGTGTTTATTAGGTACTGCGTCAGAGACGGCAGTTGTTTTATTCGCAAAAGAGCCTTACTTCGTCGTTATTTTGATTTTTAACTGACTTAAAAAAAGTTTGTTAGTTAGCATTTATCATTTTCGCTTGGAGAGGAGGCTAATCAACAGTGGGATAAAAGGGCTGGCGTTAATTATTATTACTAGTAAGTAGTATCAATTAAACGTGCAAGAATAAAATCTATTACTCGTAGACAGAAAGGACAGAACCCCAAGTGGTAAACCCAACACAAAGAATGAGGACGATTTGTCTGCCGTAGGAAAGTAGCTTTTATCTCTGAAGTGTTTAAACAAAGAATTTCTGCACCCACACAAAAGGGCGTCACAAAAAAGCCGACCCTTGGGTTCTTGTACTTGACACGCAATTATTGGTTCCGTAATGGGATTTATGAGTGTTTGGTTTTTGTAAGTACAGCTACTGAATACTTAAATGTAGAGTAAACTAGACCGTACGATTACTTTATTCATCATAGAACAGAAACTATAAAGCAAAAAAGGATAACATCCCTTATTGGAAAAACAATAACACAAATTATAACAAAAATAACTGAAGTGATTTACTTAGTATCGACGGTATAGGTAGTTATGCTGCTCATAGTATTTTGGAGATGCCTAGGTTCAATCCCACAAATATATTTTAAGTTTTATTATATCTCTTCTTTAATAACACCTTTTTTATGTTCGCAAGTTAAAAAATACTCCCTCGTAAGCACTAAGGTACTTACGTCGAATATTGTGCAAGTCTACCTAAATCATAATAATCGCTCAAGTTTCACTGTTCCTGTGGGTGCCGCTATAAAAACTTCAGCCCTTATTGAGACAAATTGCTACATTATTTCATTAATGTCGTCATGACATCGTGTTCATCCTGTAATGTCCTACCTATATGAACTTGTTAAGGTCACTCGTACTGCGCCGCATTCTGGTCATGTTATTAATTAAAATAGACAATTTATAGGGTTACGCAGTACATGGGTAAATGGCAGTTTATGCTTGCAAACAGGTACCTATTAAATTAACAAGTCAAATCAGAAGATTTCATACTAAACATATGGACCTGTCACTAACAGTAATTACCTACTTACTTGACGTTACCTTTTAGTTACAAAAAAGCACATCCTATGTATTCTTTACTTGGGTAATACAAAATAACATGTAGGTACCTACATCAGTGCAACGCAAGGAACGAATGATTTTGAAATAGGGATGGCGATATGAGATCGATAAATCGAGGAATAGATTTCTCGGGCTGAATTTTTTTAAAATAGATATGGAGCACTGAATCGATATTTTAACCTAGAAATTCGCCACTCAATTATTGCTTTGTTTTGATTAAAACCTTAAATTGACAGTTGAATGCACTAAACTTGGAGAATAGAGTAGAGGAGCCTGAACTCAAACGAGAGCTTCCCTTACACGCCCCTATAAGAGTTCATCACAACGAATTAATACCAAGTGCCCCGTTGGTGTCGCTATTCACCATGATACTCAAACACATGTAAATATTTTTTTTTTCACTTTAATCGAAAACTCGCGTGATGTCTGTGGGCTTAGTTTCCTTCGCCTCGCTTTGATAAATAAAAGAACCAAAAAATGATGCGTTTGTAATCTTTGATTTGTTGATATTGCGTCTTTTTATGGATTGATTAACTCTCTTGTAATAAACCTACTGTTTTTGCAAACTCGAAAAATACGATTTTTGAGAAATCGATCATTTAAACATTTCACTTTTTTCATCGATTCATCAGATTCGTCATGCGATATTTTTCGAAAAGAATTAACATCACTATTTTGAAAATAAAAACTCATTCAATGAATTCGAATTGCGCTACAGGTAGATAGGTATTCGGGAGACTATTGAATTGAATATTATAGGTACAAGCATTTTACCTGACCGGGGGCAGTGGCCATCATTTAAGTAGTTGGGCACCCTTCATTCAGAAATTCCTTGACGTGATGTGAGGTGGGAATTTCTTGGAAATTTCACAATGAGATCGCAGAACGTGTAGGTAGTAGATACCTTATTAATAGGTAGATACCTACCTACTTGCCTACATTTATAATGTACTAGCTGTGCCCCCCGACTTCGTCCGCGTAGTATTTAACGTAACAAAAATGTCGGGATTATCGGGATAAAAATTATCCTATATGTTAATCCCGGTTATAAACTATCTGTGTTCCAAATTTCATCCAAATCCGTTCAGTAGTTTTTGCGTGAAGGAGTAACAAACATACATACATACATCCACACTCACAAACTTTCACATTTATAATATTAGTAGGATAGTAGGATCTAGCTAAAGATATACGAAAATCCCAATGTAAACTAAACGCGGTAACATTATAGCAGTAGAGTAGGTAGGTAGGTAGGTAAGTAGCCGTCATCAAAGCTATAGCCACAGAATCTGTAATTTAATGTAGGTAAGTACCTACTTATAAGCTAGTACGTAGGTATATGGTGACTTGCAGGTCTTGCTCTTGTTTACAGAATTTTGAACTAAAATCTATATGATAAAAACGTATCTATACATAGGTATACTAGGTGAAACAAAAAGGGTATAACTATTTTCTTTTGCAACTTTACTTTGTAAATCTCAAACTATCGGCTTTGTGGAACAGTTGAAGTACTAAAGGTTTCGTAGACTTGCGGAATATGTCAACAGCTGTATTCCTATAACACCTTATGTTTTTCAAGTTTCCTCCAAAGCTGATAGTTTTAGACTTACAAAGTTAAGTTTTGAAAAAAAAGTATACCCTTTCTGTTTCAACCTGTATAGGTAAGTACACTATCTACAAAATAACTAAGGTAACTGCAGTACCTAGATACCTAATAGGCGGCGGTCGCGTAACGTAGATAATATTATTATATGAACAAGACAGGAAAACCTAATTTTAATGGCCTCAAATTAAATCGTGATTGTCGACAAGACAATTTGCATCATCTGTTTGTTTGTCTTCCCGCATTGTTCCCTATCACAAAAGGCTTCAGATTAATTCCAAATCGAACACTCAGACTGAATTGACCCTTCAAACTGGCACTCTGATTATCTCCACAGCCGAGAATTCAAAACAAAAGTTACACTTTTCTACATTCATGAGGTACTAAAGTGTGAGGAATTTTTTTGGCTGATGTCTTCCTTTGTATCTTTACCGCGAGTACATCCGGTTCCCCGCTGTGCGGTTCCGAGGAGGTAGGCTGGGCACACATTGTTAGAAGATTACTCTTTGTCCTATCCAGTTGATTGTTTGTATTGACGGCTCTGAAGAGCTTTTGAATTGTTCAATGTGACGAAGAAACACTTGTAATTTATTGTTGTAGAAACTGCTTAAATAGGTTGGTAATTGGTGTTGTAAATCATTTGAAACAGCGCAGCATTCTTGTTCTGGTATGTAAGTAGGTACTTAATAGCACAACTTGCGAATAAAGTGTAAAGCAAGGTAGGTAGTAGCCTAAATAGTAAGTCGTTTTTGAATATTTGTGTGTATGAAAATTACTATAAAAAGCGCCTATTCCTTGTTATTCTTATAATATTTTTCCGTATAACTGAACAATATTACACAGGTTTGGCCGATCAAAGCCTACAACCAACTTTCATATTGCTACTTTTATGTTCAAAGCAATAAACGGAAGTTATTGAAGCGTAGTAAAGCAAAAACAACGTTGCTTTTGTACCTATACATGCTTGGAAAAGCGCCTAACATTTAACTCTTAGCAACTAAAAGTAAAAATAATGTTGCTATTTATTTTTTGTCAGGCGCCTACTAATATCAGTTCTAGTTCTGTAAAATATCTGAAATTAAGTATTAATGAATAGGTACTGAGGTGTTCAACTGTTAAAATAGTACTAGTAATGACCCTTAGTTATTTATTTCTCCAATTTACATCATTCTTATCACTTTCATTTCAATCCTCGCGATCTGATGGATGCAAGAATGGATGTAGACTTTAGGGATCCTGTTTGTACCCCGGTTGCGTCGCACGAACGTTTTTTGAATACAAACGACGACAGATAAGTAGAATCAATAGTCGCAATGAAAATCTAGAGTGTTTACATTCAATAGTTTTACTGAAATAAAATAAAAAAGCGTAGGTTTATTGCGATGATATCAAAAAGCAACTTTTTGGCTGATTTTATTTTGAAACATAACAGCAGTAAGGTGGCGTTTTTTAAAATTTACTTTCTTTTTGGGAGAAACCCACGAGAAAATTCGACATAATTCTAATTAAATACCTATAGATAGATCTAAAAGTAAGTAGGCACGTAATTACCGGCCGGAGTTTGAAAATAACGATGCCTTTAATAGTACCTACATTTATTTTATTTTATTTAAACTTTATGCACAAGTATAAAACACAATGTACAAAGGCGGACTTAATGCCTTAGGCATTATCTACCAGTCGACCTTAGGGTGGTGCAGAAACAACATGGCAGGTGCAACTTAAACGAGTGAAATAGACAGGAATTTATACCTATATACATATATTGATAAATACATAGATACATACATACATATAAAACAAAATTGTTAAGAAAAAATAAGTCCAACGAATTACCGCTGTGACGATTCTACCAACTTCTTGCGAATGTGCTCTCGTGCCTTCACCTTAAAAGACAACCGACTTTTTGCCGTCCTGATATTCAGAGGGAGCGCGTTCCAAAGGAAGATCGCCTGGACAAAGAAAGAGGAGTGGATAAACCCAGAGCGGTGTGAGGGACATCGTAGGAGTAGATTATTTGTCGAGCGCAGATTTTTATTGTGGGCAGAGCAAATTAATCGTATTTGTGAAGTTAGATAGGGGGGAGAAGAAGGATTGTTTAGAAAAGAAAACAGAGTAGTCAATGCCCTTAGTGCTCTGCGCTCACGAATGGGTAACCATTTTAATTGCGACCGATGCGCAGAGACGTGATCATATTTACGGAGGTTAAAGACAAATCGAATGCAGTTATTTAGAAGGCGGTCAAGTTTATTGAGGAGATCTGCATTCAGGTCGTAGTAGCACATATCACCATAGTCAATAATGGGGAAAATTAGGGACTGTACAAGCAATGCCTTTATGTGAGCTGGGAGAAGATTTTTCAGTCGATACAGCGATCGCAATGTTCCTGTTACTTTCTGACTGACGCTCGCAACCTGCTTACGCCAGTCAAGACAGGTGTCGACAAGCAGACCAAGATCCTTAACCTCAGAGCCAAACGGAATGACGGTATTGTCGTAGAAAACGGGTGGAACAGTTAAACCATTAAGCTTTCTTAAGCTATGGGGACTCCCAACTATAATGGCCTGACACTTTAACGGGTTAACTGCCACCCCAAAACGGGTTGTACATTGTTTTTTTTATAAAGGTTTTACTCCTGCAATAGTACATTGTTACACGAGTGGTGAAAGTGACTTATTTTTCCCGAGACGGGCTAATAGTTCGAGGGACAAAATAAGTCTTTCACCCGAGGTAAACACCGTGCTTTTCATTACGAATACAAGGAAAATAAAAATAAAAACAAGGAATTGGCTAAAGAAATAATAAAAGGAAGTATGAACAATACTCTACAACTCGAAAAAAAAAATAAAGATCGGATTGCCGCCTATTTTGTTATTTTTTCGTTGGCCGGCCAGCTTCATTATTTAGCCATTATTTTTCATTTTCATCTTTTAATATTTTGCCCAAATCTATGTTATTTTAAAGAAATTGTTGAAACTAAATTATAATTAAGTAATTTAAAAATATATAATTATTTAATTGATACTTAACTTTGTTATTTCAATTTTACATCGTGCTGTAATTGAGCGACTGTAGAAAAAGTTTGAACATGGTTCCTTAGAAATGTGAAAATGGAACTAGTTTTTTTTTATAATTTGACAGCTGTCAGTTGAAAGCGATTTTCCCGGGCCGGAAAAGTATTACTTTCAACCCGCTCCTCAGGCAACTTCAGACCTACTTTCAGAGTATGAGTAATGAAAAAAAAATAAACACCTACTTAACGTAACGTACTTTACACCCATGATAGGTATCAAAACGTAAATTACTTAAGTCAGTCGGCTATGGAGGCTATCCCGCGAGTTCTTGGACTATGATGGAAAATTACCTACTTACTATTTCTACTACCTACCTACTAATTATCAAGCTTACCTATAAAGGTAATTAATGTTATGACCTGGCAAGTAGTTACACGGCGGCTTCATCGAAACTGCCCATTCAGAGGAGACTCACCCACTTATCTCAGCAACCATTAACCCCTTTTAGGTAGCTACAGTTCCTATTCACAAACTAGAAATTCCACTATATCGCTTTCAATGGCCCCGAAAACGCAGTAAATAGGACATTCACCCCCTTCGTCTAACTGTAAGGCGAATTTAGTGTTATTTAGACGTCTATCTCATTAAAATTATTGAAATCATGAAAATAAAAAAATACATGCAGACGAACATATCATCATCATCATCATCACCAGCCTATGCTTGTCCAATGCTGGGCATAGGCCTCCCCTAATGAGCGCCATAGCGCCCTGTCTTCAGCTTGCCGCACCAGCATCTGCCTGCAGTCTTTCGCAGATCATCGTCATCCCACCTGGTCGGAGGGCGTCCTACACTACGCTTGCCGAGTCGAGGTCTCCACTCAAGAACACGTTTACCCCAGCGAATGTCGGTTCTTCGCGAGATATGGCCAGCCCACTGCCACTTCAGCTTGCTAATTCGAACGAACATATAACCTCCCCCTTTTAGGTAGTCGGTTAAACAATATACGCTATATAGCTGATTGCAGCTTATAGCACAGGAAAACATAGTAAAGAACCCCGCATGTACATATTTGAAAACGTACTAACTGATTTTCGAAAGACATGTGAAATCCGCACTAGGCCAGTGTGGTGGATTAGGGCCTGCTTCCCTCTCGCATTGAGGAGTACCGTTTGCTATTATTTAGCTCTTAGTAGTTAAAACTTACATTTTTTTTTTTGGGAGATATGGCCTTCGCGCATTTGTAAAAAAAACTAGTTCAAGGGCATTCAATTCCTACTTTACAACTTCTCCGTAGAGCTTTTAATTAAGCGCCTCAAATGTACTTATAATGTGTAAGAGAAACCATTGAGTTGCGAAGATTTTGAGAAGCATTAAAAGTTCCATAACAGATATTGGGGCGCAATAAAGGAACATTAAATACTTTTGAAACGCCATAAAAATAATTAGGTACTTTCAAAGAGCCAACCGTGTCTCGTGGTTAGCGGCATTTCTCCTGAAATGTATTTATTTGAAAAATCGTATTGCCTAAACGACCGCCACAGACGTATGTATTCGTTGACAGGAGATATAGGCCCACCTACGCGGCTGACGGCTGGTTATATATTTCACAGTAAATCTGTGGCATGTTTACACCACTTTTCACTGGGAAAACAAAATGTATGTAAGACTATAGGTATTTCTAGAGTTAAAGAAATAAAATATTTACATTATTATCGAACATATGGTTGGTATGGTTATAAAGAGGTAAATACTGATGTAAGTACTCACCTATTAAATTTAATATAAAATGCCAACAGTAAATGTAAAGTAAAATTATTTAGTATTTTTTGGTCGTACCTATTCTTCTAACCCGTTTACCTAGGACCTTTTTTTAATGTGGGGAAATCCTCATCGTAACGTAACGTAACCTAGGATTTAAACGACCAACGAACAGATACCTTTTAAATAAATATCGCCAGACTGACACACCAACTATATGGTCCCATACTAAGCAGCGCTTGTAGTATGGGTACCGTAGAATGGACCGGGGGCGATCCCAGTGACACCCAGACCAGAAATGATTTTAGGAATGTTAGATGGATTTAAGTAAGTTGTTAGCTCGCCAGATTCTTTTATTATCTGAAAATAGGCACAACGTGATTGGATTACGCATACTAGTACCTAACTACTCAAAATTAAGCGCTCTGCTGACCTCAAAGAGAACAGTGACAGAAAAGCCGTAAATTTCTGAATGAAAATCGGCTAGGAATCTTTTTTCCATACAGTCGGGTAAATAGGTCCAACCCCTCAAAAATTGGTACCCATAACGCACATTGGGTCACAGATTCAACCCCACTTGGTCCCAAATGAGGTAACTTACACAAACACCCATCTCTACCAATCTTATCGAGCCAAGTTCCCTAATCCCGAAATTCTTCCATAACATGGCATTGTTTAACACGATATGAAACCGCCGCCGGTGTGGAGTATCTAATTAATAACATTCAGAAGTTTTCCAAGTAATTTTGGAGTTGGGAAAAGTGAGTCGTGGGCCGGGGCCCGGGGCGAAGGCCACGGAGCTTAGGGCGGCGATGTTTACACGAAAAACGAACGGGCGCCGTTAATAATAATAAATATTGCTAGACAAACACACCAACTGTATGGTCCCATCCACAGATATAGATTTGCATAGATAACGCAAGTATCACGATTTGTATTGAAACCAAGCGTGCCGAATTTTTAACACCTACTGTGACGTCATTAGTAACGGGAAATCCAAACCGATTCAAAGACACCGATGCCGCCGATGCCGCCCGCTACAATTCTCTCGAGTAATTATCTCGCTCATACTCATATTTTTAGGGTTCCGGACCTTACAAGGAAAAACCGGAACCCTTATAGGATCACTTTGTTGTCCGTCTGTCTGTCTGTCTGTCTGTCTGTCAAGACCTTTTTTTCTTTTCTCAGAAACCGGTAGAGTTATTAAGTTGAAATTAATACCAAATATCAAATGCTATGGTCCCTTGTGGGTGTAAAAAAATTAGGCTTCTAAGTCAACGCAATCAAAAGATACGGTGATTTATGTCACATATTTTGATACTTTTCGCAAATTCACTTATCAATACAACGGAATCAACGCACAGCCCAAACCGCTGGTGTTAGAATCATGAAATTTTGACAGTAAGTACCTTATATACCGCAAGTATCCACTAAGAAAGGATTTTGGAAAATTCCACCCCTAAGTGCATAAAATAGGGGGTGAAAGTTTTTATGGGGTAAAAAAATTAAATGAACCTAGAGACATGAAAATAAGTATTGAGGCTACTTATTACAAATAAAAAATATTGATTTCAGCGTTTTGTAAAATTCCACCCCTAAGTGTGTAAAATAAGGGTTTGTATTGTAGTTTGTATTCAGTTTGGTTGCAGTTTGTATTCGGTTCCAGAATTTGTTTAAGCATTTTTGGGAACTAATTATTATTAAAATATCTTGCCGGTATCGATATTGGAATCCAGGAATGGAAAAAAACTATCTAAAATCATAAAAAAATATTGTACGGAACCCTCAGGGCGCGAGTTCCACTCGCACTTGACCGGTTTTTTTTATATCTGTAGTCGCGTGGACTGCAAGTTAGCGGCGACCAATCTTGACGCTTGGTCGGGGTTTCGTACACGCGAAGTATCTGTGGTGCCATCTAAGCAACGCTTGTACTACCGTACAATGGACTGGGGGCGATCCAAGTGACACTCAGACCAGGGCATATGATATAGTCGATTTGGAAGTGACACGATTCTTTGGGTTTCTGATTAACTTCCGATGCAGTTCAAGACTATCGGATTCACAAACAATACTTATATTACAAAAATAATTAAGTCGTCAATAGCCTAAGGATGACCGGCCACTTCGCTGTGCTTTTAAGCGAGCCCGCTTCGACCAATAGGAGCCCTTCATTTCCTGTCAACTTGATCTAAGCTTAAGGACCGCTTCAGAGCATTGTCCGTTGAGTTCATAGCTCTATAAACTCTATAAAGTCGTACAGCGCCCTCTGTGAGCCACCCGAGGATTTAAGAATTTACCAGATAAATATTTCACACACAGGGGCGTTATCGTCTGTCGTGATAAAACTGAAATTAAGAATTATGTAGAAGGTACCCCAATATTTTTTGGGATAAGTAATCCAATCCCTGGATGAAAGAGTTTATAGTTTATATTTTTTATTAATAGCCTGTAATGCTGTCCCACTCCTGGGCAAAGGCCTCCCCTTTTACCTTCCACGCTGCCCTGTCCAGGGCAATTTCCGGCCACGTCTTTCCCGCAAAGGTGTCTAAGTCATCTCGCCACCGTCTTCTTGGTCTACCCCGATGGCGTCGGTTATTGGCAAGTATCCAGCTAGTGCTGATATTGGCCGGTATCCAGCTAGTGCTGATATTGGCCCACCTCCGCGGGTCCATGCGCGCGACGTGACCAGCCCACTCCCACTTCTGCTTTGCTACCTTTGTTCCCACGTCCGTGATGCGAGTTTTATCTGGTGTTTCTGACCCGATGGGTCCGTTTAACACCTAGTATGCTGCGTTCCATAGCTCATGAAATTATATTAGCATGCAGAATATATATTAGCTTCAATTCAGAGGATTATGCAATAACATTTAATATTGATGACAATTAATGGGTAAGTACTAAGTAGGCCGCTACAGTTATGACTAAATAATGTGCATTGTATTATAGTAAGAACCTATACAAATTAAATTAATGAACGCAAATGATTTATTCCCTACATTTACATCAGAAAACTAATTGGATCTTTGAACTTACTCGCAGTTTGGGGTAGACGTAGCCAGTTTAACCCAGTTTTCATGAAACATGAACAGTCATGATGACCAAGTCGAATTATCCAAAGCATTTTTTTAAGTCCCTGTACCAATCACTTTTTATTTGCTGCGTCACTAAGATGACGTCATTGATAAACCAAAAAGATTACTTCGACTCAGAGACTTGTTATTAATAATTAGTTTACCACAGTTACGATATATAGGTACTTAGTCAAAGCATAGACCACACTCCGGAATAAAATGTCAATGGTACTAATTCTGTTAGCTAGAAATTCAGGCTAACTAAATTTGACACAACTAAAATATCGCTGACACAAGGGCGACAATCCTTTGTTCTGTAAAGCTAGTTTGAACATCAATGAAATAAGTGTAAATGGTCTTCATTTCAAAATAGTACGTCAGGTCAAAGTTATTTCAGTACAACGTCGATTTTCTTAATCTAACTATCGATTCAACAGCGAGCCTTCTTCCTCAATATAGAATCAGCGATCACGACAAGAAAAACCAACTCTTTCAGCATCCGCACTGAGTGCCTTTTCGCATCTAATGGTACCGACGACGTGAGAATAATTAACAATGTAGTACGTACCTCGCAAG
Organism: Notodonta ziczac; assembly: GCA_918843915.1. NCBI lineage: Eukaryota > Metazoa > Arthropoda > Insecta > Lepidoptera > Notodontidae > Notodonta > Notodonta ziczac. Next base: position 3,771,066 of record OU974053.1, read on the forward strand.
CCCGATCGACCACCCTTTGATATCCTAATTATCGGGCGTCAGGAATTTTTCACAGCACATGATTACGCAATTAATTTGCTATTTTTGTTTTTGTTCGCCGAGGGCCGGGGGCTGATCGCCCGGGCCCGTCGCCATGGCAACCGGGGGCGCTGGCGGCGCGCGCCGCATCCCGACGGCAGAAGTGACCCTGCCACCGCCGCGGTCGCTGCGTCGCGTGATTTTCCCAAAACGTTTTTTGACGAAACGGGAACACACCGTGTGTCATGCTCCATAGGCTTCATATCTAAACGTCATCGTTGTGTGCTTAGCTGAAACTAGTGTTACTCGTGCCGTGTGTGTGGTGGTGTGTGTGCGATGCATTAGGTGCAATGTCGCGGGGTGGTGGGTGCCTGTGACCGGACAGCTGCAGGGGAGGGGCGGTTTTCACGCTTGATCATGCCTTTCGAATTGAGATCAGGTAAGCTTTTCAGGAATTGCGGTTGCAAACAGTCCTACTAGTAATACTTTTGCTCTACTGTTATGTAAACATTATGATGTCTGGTTTATTTTCTATAAGATTTGACAACATCAAGCCATGTGGAAGGAAAGTTATGGCATTTCAATTAAGTATGGTTTTATTTTTACACTAAAAACTATGTATTAACTTGACTTTGAGGTACAGATAACTAGATTGTACTAATGTTTACATACCCATACATTTATCTTGTCGCTTATAAGTAATTAGTAATGTCACTATCTGATATCATGTGTTTCTTTATACTTACCCCACGCACAATATCTTGGTAAGTAACACAAAAGTATTGCAATAAAAATAAGATGAAGATGCCCTAAACTTCTTTAAAATAACAACATAACCTCACCCACCATCAAACATAGCCACAAATAAACACCATATTATTATTATTATTCTGAACCAAAAAGTAAGTACCAAATTACACAATCCCAAACACGACCGACCTAGTTTCGCAAATCGACTGTTCTCATTATTAAGGCACGTAAATAATGTTATGTAATTCCCGACTCTGAATATAACGTGGACGAGTTTCTCTCAGGGTCCCTGGGGATCACCAGACCCTCAGCCCTTATGTAGCAGTCCCTTTTACTCGGCACAGCTTTGTACAGTGTTAAGATAAGTACTAATACAGATTCTTTGTCAAGGGTTTTTTGACGGCATTTTACTTTTGGCTATTGAGAAACTTATGTTGCTTTTACCCGACCGCGGCAAAGCCAAATGGAAGGACTATGTTTTTGACAGTCTATGTGATATTTGTATAGTTTTATTTAATGTTCCACCTTAGTGTCTAAAGTACTCGTCTGATTTTGATGGTTGAGGTGTCAATCGATTCGTTATTATGGTCAGGATGAAAAAGGCTATATTTTATACGAACAAACCAATATCCCAATATATCATATATTTTGGTATATATGTATATATTTTTACATCCAAAATTTATATTTCGGTTATGGCATCGGCTTTTCCTTAAACTTTGCCTTCCAAGGTAGGTAGTTGTGCAACTATCATACCGTAGAACTCGGACCAAGGCGTACATGATCTGTTACATAGGCTTAGCATACGTCACGTATATCATGGGGAATTAAGGTTCAAAGTTGTCTGACAGGTGACAGCCATACATTGGTTGAAGGTAGTTGTAGTGACAAGGCGACTGTGGATCTCGGGAGCTTAGATTTGATCGGCGTGGTTAAGTAACGTAGAACAAGTTTGATTTTCAGATTTGAGTTTATTTGAAGCAATTTAGCTTTGGGAGAGATGGTTCAGAGGGGTTAGATGGAATAGTCCTCAAACTACCTCAAAAATATGATGTGAGGACCACTTGAGGGAGAGCTTAGAGATGGTCTGAAGTAATTTGTATCCTCACGAGAAAATATAAATACAATTGACACTTGAAATACGAATAGGTACACTATACAAATTTTTGGCCACTCGTTTTAAAGAAGCAATTTCAATAATGATTTTGAAACTTACAATGCAAATAAAATAAAAGACTCTATCCGGAAAGTAATAGAGTGTTTTAAGCTATTAGCCGAATAATTATTTCAAGTGGGTGGTTAGTTGCCAAAAAAGTTTTGAATGGTAGCCACTCTCCCCCGCAATCAAGTCAGAAACTTTGCCTAATTGTTTGACTTTCTTCCACCAATACGTTGATTTAGTTATTGCTCAAAATCGCTCATATTCATGATCAATACTGCTTTAGTATAGCAAAATCAAAGTAACTTTGCAGGCTTTAGCAAAAACAAGACATATTCTTAAGTTTCGCAGACTCATTTTGAAAATTTGTCAGGGTCTTGCGAAAATCCAACACCATGACTACAAGATTTTGGGGCAACGCGGGAAGATTTATAAGCCCTTTTAATTATTTCAGGCTAAGCGTTTTCTGCGATTGTAGAAGGCCAGACCAAATCTTTGGACCTGTTTGGCCTTTGCACTCTAGGAGAAAAGTTTCCGAATCACATACGCTTAATAAAGTGTACAAGAGTTTCGAACGATAGAGAATCGCTGTGCGTTGCCTTCGCTCCCAACAAAACACAATGGTGTTGCATTCGCTCCCGACCCGCAACTTTTTCGGAATTAGATTGAGGTCAAAATGGTTTTTGGTCCGTGAAGCTTTAGCTTTTTTTTATCAGTTGATGAATAAGCATCAGTACAACAATATTAGCATTTGTTGAAGTAAGAAGACTCGACACCCGTCCCGTCTTTTTATATATTATTACTAGCTGAGCCCGCGACTTCGACCGTGTGGAATTTAACTTAACAAAATAACCCGCTCCAGCGTTCTCAGCCCGCGCGAAAGGACCCATTTTGTTTTAGTTTTTCTAAAATAAAAGCCTATGTTACTGCTCATAACATCAGCGATCTACCAGTGAAGGTCCCGTCAAAATCGGTCGAGCCGTTACGGAGATTACCCGGAACAAACATACAGACAGACAGACAGACATTTTTTTTTAAATCGCGTTTTGCTATAGGTGTTGTATGTACTTTCATATGCATTTAGTGGAAAGGTGTTATTTTGATATTACAAACAGACACTCCAATTTTATTTATTTGTATAGATCAGTGTGAGATATTACCTATTTTACCTTGTAATTTATTTTCTTTAGCCATATTCCTTTGTGGGGGCTCCTGTTACACCGTATTGTAATTATTTACGTACCTACGTGTTTTGAAGGCCCGTATGTAAAGGTGAAACATAATAAGCTTCTCGCTGGATTTTTTTAAAGAGGGCCGGTTATGTAACCGATTTTAATTAAAGTCAGTTAACGCAATTTATTTGGAAAATGCTTTAGTATATTTAATATGTTAGCTTTATCAAAATTAAGACTTCATCTTCTATACAAATAAATAAAATTGGAGTAATAATAATAAAATAATAATAATATTAGCCCTTTTTGACGTCCCACTCCTGGGCACGGGCCTCCCCTCAACACGAGGGGGATTCAGGCCATAATCCACCACGCTGGCCCAGTGCGGGTTGGCGGACTTCACATGTCTTTCGAAAATTGGTTAAATCTTCTAAGACATGCAGGTTTCCTCACAATGTTTTCCTTCACCGTAAGCAAGTGATAATCATATAGAAATTATGATTCGCACATAGATTTCGGAAAATCCAGAGGTTCGAGCCAAGGTTTGAACCCGAGACCTGGTAGCCCGCAAGACGCGTGCTTAACCAATCGGCTATCACTGCTTAAAATTGGAGTGTCTGTTTGTAATATCAAAATAACACCTTTTCACTAAATGCATATGAAAGTACATACGACACCTATACCAAAAATGCGATTTAATTTTTTTTTGTCTGTCTGTCTGTCTGTCTGTCTGTATGTTTATTCCGGCTAATCTCCGAAACAGCTGGACCGATTTTGACGGGACTTTCACTGGCAGATAGCTGATGTTATAAGGAGTAACTTAGGCTACTTTAATGTTAGAAAAACAATTAGGGTTCCGCGTAAAAAAATAAAAACACATGAAATCAAAGAGTATCTCCGAAACGGATTGACCGATTTTGACGGGACGTTCACTGGTAGATAGCTGATGTTATAAGCAGTAACTTAGGCTACTTTCATTTTAGAAAAACAAAATTTAAAAATAGGTTCTTGTCGCGCGGGCTCAGAACGCGGGAGCGGGCTTTTTTTAGTTAAATTCCACACGGACGAAGTCGCGGGCTCAGCTAGTGTAAAATATAATGGTAAGAGATGTTACTATCGTTATAATAAAAATATCCACTGAACCGTATTTCGTTTGCACTATGCAGCTATGACGTAAGTTTTCGGTGTAAACAGTGGCCGAGTTCGGACAATATCAAAGCCGATATGTTGCGTAGCTGGTCTATCTACAGTAGATACTATGTTCCGAATAAAGAGCAATTTCACGAAGGATTTCTTGTATCAGACGATAGTATACACTATACACGTAGGTAGACACATCTTTGATTAATAGACGTTGTTAGATTTGATATATTGTGAAGAAAAATAATATGACAGTCTAGCATATTTTGCGGATTAATTTGAGTTTTGCTCTAGATCATATAATTTGTAGAATATACAAATAGTTTAGAATTGAATTGAAGTCTCGCAATAAGACTTTTGGAGAGGCTTATTTTCAGCAATGAATTGGTCCAAAGCTGGATATGTTATCGTAAATTAATCGTCATCTGTCAGAAAACATATCTTAATATATATAACTCAAGGGTGACTGACTGACTGACTGACATAGTGATCTATCAACGCACAGCCCAAACCACTGGACGGATCGGGCTGAAATTTGGCATGCAGGTAGATGTTATGACGTAGGCATCCGCTAAGAAAGGATTTTGATTAATTCTACCCCAAGGGGATAAAATAGGGGATGAATAATCCCGAAATTTTTGTTAAGTTAAATTACACGCGGACGAAGTCGCGGGCACAGCTAGTAGGTATATAGTATTAAACATTGAAAATCATAATATTAGGATTGAAGGATGCCATGCTCTGGGCTCGTCAAATCATTGCATCTGTCACCCAAATTGTTATAGCGCCCATATCGTGTGTCATAAAATGTCCCAAAAGGAAAGTCTTGAAGCCATAATTTTCTTGTCGTCATCTAAACGATGCCCCTTTGCGGGCGAACTCCACGTTTTCCCGATAGATGGGGAAAATAAATTGGAAGATTTGATATTTTATCAAATCTTCACCCAAATAGAACCTTTTCGGGGCGCCCTGATTCGACGCAGCGCTATGCCGTTAAAGAAAAGTTATCGGGAATTTGGGAAGCCAATTTTGGTAGAGTTTTGGATCTATATTTATGTGACTACTGTAGTTTCTGCCCGCGACTTCGTCCGCGTGGACAGGGTTATAAATGATCTGTCTCTTTATAATTAATAAGAAATGTAAAATACTGTTAAGTATATTTTCTTACCTACATCTTTTTAGAATACATGCCCAAATAATCTGTAGATTTACGCTCGCTGGCCTCTAGCGTCTACGTTAAATATAATGGCACAGTGGTCAATAGCAAACTATTTTTGATATATAATATAATTAATTAATTATATATAAGGTATGTAACTTTAGAATTGACAATAACACTGATATTTTAAGCTAACGGACTTTAATAGAGAGTATTTTTAATTAATTAAATATTTTTGAAAAATTAATTCTCTCATTCACGATAATAATGTCAAAATATAATTAGTAAAGAATTGGTTATTCTTTGAGGAATAAACAATATTTATAGATTTTTATCGATCAATTAATGGACCACTTTAGTTAGTCAACAGATTTCTTTTTGACATTTAGTCAGGTATCATCCGTTGTCACTGCATCCTCCATCAATTTGATCACTTTTATCTAGAAAAAACTTATTTTCCAAGATCTTCTACACTTATGTACCTAAGTGTAGAAAATACACAAAAATTCTCAATTTATGTGTTCCCTCGCTTTTATAACGTGACGCTATATTTTATTCTAGCCGCTCTAAGCAAGCTTTTGTATTTACTATAACATTGTGAACAAAACACCGGGGTCTTTCATACTAAATCCTAGCTTAGTCTAAAGAATCGTTCCGTCTGAGACAACGCTTACGTCAGCCGTTCATTATTGCTCAATGTTAAGCCTGGGTAGACTACAGACTGTTGCTTTAGTTGGAAATAATGGGTGGGTCAATTGTGTACTATTTAGTGGTAACATTGTACTTAGAACTTTGATAAAAGCTTCATTTATCAAAGACTTAGAAATGTTTATGGTAGTTTTCTTTATACTAGTATTCCCGTTATAGTGGTCGAAATTCGACCATACTTCATTTAAATTGAACGTCATTAAGGTTTTATTGTCAAGGACTATTTGATATTGGTACGCAGAATGCACTATGGAAGTCCCGCCCGACAGACAGTCAGTCGGTATGGAGGTTACAAATGTGTGTGTGTCAATTCATGGTAGGGTGTGTGATGTTTTATTTATTGATTTTAATGTATTTCTAAGTATTATAATAAAAAAATAATAGTATTCTGCACTCCTTCTCTATATAAACTATGAGTGTGCCAAATTTCATACTCTGTCCGCGCAATTTTCGTATTAAACGGTTGAAAGGTTTTCCTTCGTCTATTAATATACTTTAAGCGGTAGCTTTAATTTTAATATAAAAAAAATAAAACGTGGCACACAAAAATTAATACAATCTGACAACTTCTTAACAAAATAACGAAACACATAAAAACTTATAAAGATTACATAAAAATAGCAACCTATGCACAAACTAAGTTATACAAAACGATGTGAACACGACGAAGTCTCGAGCGAAAGTGAACGGCGCGGGTGGAGCGCACCGCTTTTATACATTTGGTGACGTTCGAGATTGAAACATGGCGGTATTATGATAATACGGCCTCTCCTGACGCGTGGTCGTCCTCGGCCACCTCCCCAGTAGGAAATACAGTGACACTCAGTGAAATTCAGTGACAGCAGGTAGCTCAGCTACATCATCGCGATGCTCAGCAAGTGGACTCTGGATAATCTCATGAGTTGAATCTTGACATTGAGTGTTCGGTGGATCCCCATGGCAGACCTCATCTTGTTGACCAAGTGTGCTAGTAGATAGGCCAGCTTGAAAGTCGTATTCATCTGGAAGTGGAGATAAACAAGAAATAAGTATTTTTCATAACTTGGCTACTAACAGGATATACATAAAAGTATATCCTAAGACAATTTCGAATCGTCTTATTATATCATTGCTATACTTCGATGGCACAAAGCCCGTCATTTGAAGCTATAGCTCAATGCTATCCAAGCAAAATATTATAAAAGCGTAGACAGAGGCACCCAGTTAGCTTGTCTTCAGGAGAGCGATAGTTCAGTACTGCACATTATAACACATGACAGAGGCGCCCAGTTAGCTTGTCATCAGCAGAGCGATAGCTCAATGCTGCATATAAAATACATGACAGAGGCGCCCAGTTTGCTTGTCATCAGCAGAGCGATAGCTCAATGCTGCACATAAAATACATGACAGAGGCGCCCAGTTAGCTTGTCATCAGCAGAGCGATAGCTCAATGCTGCACATAAAACACATGACAGAGGCGCCCAGTTAGCTTGTCATAATCAGAGCGATAGCTCAATGCTGCACATAAAATACATGACAGAGGCGCTCAGTTAGCTTGTCATCAGCAGAGCGATAGCTCAATGCTGCACATAAAACACATGACAGAGGCGCCCAGTTAGCTTGTCATAATCAGAGCGATAGCTCAATGCTGCACATAAAATACATGACAGAGGCGCCCAGTTAGCTTGTCATCAGCAGAGCGATAGCTCAATGCTGCACATAAAACACATGACAGAGGCGCCCAGTTAGCTTGTCATAAGCAGAGCGATAGCTCAATGCTGCACATAAAATACATGACAGAGGCGCCCAGTTAGCTTGTCATAAGCAGAGCGATAGCTCAATGCTGCACATAAAATACATGACAGAGGCGCCCAGTTAGCTTGTCATAAGCAGAGCGATAGCTCAATGCTGCACATAAAACACATGACAGAGGCGCCCAGTTAGCTTGTCATGGCAGAAGCACTTGCTAGTAATAAATACTAACAGTCTACTTACTATCGAAGAACATGGCATAGGACTCGGGGGTCCATTCTCCTCACCACACAACCATGTGCTCGGCGGCGGCCTGGGTAACTTTACCATACGAGCCAGCTAACAACAGCAGTTCGTATCGGCCGTGGGGCAGGGCCTTCGTAACGTGATATGGCCCTCGCATTCCAGAGTCCAGCTTGCCTGTAACTTGAGAAGTTTTTATAACAAAGACATAGTCATTTAGTTCGAAAACTCGCACAATTTTACGTTTCTTATTAACGTATTCATCTTGTTTAAGTCTGTTTTTATCTAATAATTCGCTGGTGCGTTGTCTCTGCAACTCCCTCAACCCCTCGCGATTTGGGCGAGTGCTGTCCAATGAAACTTCACGGACAAGCGACCTTATAACTGGGGTCACTGCTTCTATGCCTATCAGCAACTGCAGCGCTGAGCTCTGGGTAGTTTTGTGTTTAGTGCAGTTGATGACTAGCTGCATTTTCCAGAGAGACTGACCACTTACTGTCACGTTTACTGGCCTCTATTCGCAGCATGTTTAGCAGAGTGCGGCGGTAGCGCTCCACCTGCCCGTTTTCACTATGCATCTCAGGAGTTATAAAATGAATTTCGCTACCCATATCAGAAACCCACCCCTGAAAACTCACACTCTCAAACGATCGTCCTCTATCACACACTATAAGCTTAGGTGTCCCATTAAGAGAAATGGCATTAGATGCCACTCGTTTGAGTTCATCAGCGTCTTGATTTTTTAAAGCATAAAATAAATAATAAGACTTGGAGTAAGCGTCCACCATAAGCAAAACATACGCCCATGTGGACAGTATTAAATGGGGTATCTGGTTATAGGTGCAGTTTTTGATGCGTAACCGGGTATATAGCGACGAAAATAACCAGCTAGGCCATGTAGTTGTCGAACCTGTCTTACGTTGGTGGGTGCAGAAGAGTCTATCAAGGCTTGAATTTTATACCGACTCGGCTTAACCTGACCTTCAGAAATGGTACGACCTAAATACTCAACTTCTGTAGCCACAAAGTACTTTTCTTTAGGGTAATAGAAAACCCTGCGGATGTCAGCGTAAGTAAAACCTCTCGCAAGTTATTAATAGCTTCATCTATAGAAGACGCTAGCACTAATACGTCATCGACATCGACATGAATCAAAGAAACACATTTTTACTGCTAGAAGAACTAGGAATCCGCATTATTCGTTGTTGATTATTTGCACGGATATGTAGGTCACACCGTCACGGTTTAACACATCTGTCCCTAATAGAACCGGTACATTCATGCACTTTTGAGGAATATTTTGGCGACTACTGCACTGAATATTTTGATTGCCTATGCCATGTAAAACTTGATATGTCGGTATTTGGGCACAATTAAAATGTTTTAGCACACATTCAGAAATAAGTGACGCTCGCGATCCGATATCTATTAATACGTCATCTGGGATTTCCTGTATACCGCCGTTGTGACGTCACTGAATCGTCTGTCAAAACGTCTGTTAATACACCCTTTAATTCGTGACAATAATTAACAGATTTCTTATTATTATAATTTTCGGATCTTTGCTTTGCAAAACAGACAGACACGTCATGACCCGGCTTTTTACAAAATGAACACAATTCAGTTGATTTCGGTTCCTCTGTTTTAGACCGTTTTGGACACAAACGTTGTACATGACCGATGGTTTTACATGAAAAACACTTAACCTCACTTTTATTACTAAAAGGGCGCTTTTCTATTTTTTTATCAATATGCTCAATTTGGGAATTCGCAGAACTCGCCGAATTTTTTGATTTAGGTTTAGTGTATATTGAAAAGTACTCAACAAGGTCTTTGGGCAATAATCGGGCATTAGTTGCAGCGGCACGCACCTGTGCGTCAGTTATTCCACGTATTATAATTGCAACTGTCAGCTCATCGCTTAACCCCTTCACAATATTAAGGCGCAAGACTGAACGCCTCGCATATTCTGCGTACGTGGGATAATTGTCGGAATTGGTACTCAGAACATCATATAAAATGTTCGCGACATCGATTCTTCGTGAGCATAGTGAAATCCGAACTTAAAATTGATCCATGAGCGGTCATTGGTGACCCACTCATTGAGCCAACTACGAGCGTCTCCCTTCAAACAATGAGCAATCCGCGATAAACACTCATTATCATCCCAGTTGGTGACATCACGTGCTCGTTCTACCTCCTCACACCAAGAATCGATATCGTGTAAAGTGGGATCGAAATTTGAGATGTAATAATGATTAGATCTGACCTTAGACAGCGCACTTAGTGCTCCAATGAGGCGATCGGTGACATCCAACGACGTAGACGTGCTTGCGAGTGATTCTCCCACGGAACTGATGTTCGACGCAGGCGCAACCGGCAGTGACGGCTGCGGCGTCGGCACAGCGTCGATGCTGGGCACCGCAATGGCACGCGTGTCAGGTGTCATCACCGTTGGTTCCGGGCACGTCGCGGGTGCACGGTTATTCTCCAGCGCTGTGAGACGCGCTAGAATAGCTCCAAGCGTCTCCTGGAGCCCTCCATCTTCACTGTTCTGATCACGCCTATTCCTCTACCACGAGTAGACCGTTCGGCCATGATCTAATTTACGCTAATGACCAGAGCTAAGATAGACTATGGAGCCTATCCCACTTCTGATTTAAGCGGTAGCTTTAATTTTAATATAAAAAAAATAAAACGTGGCACACAAAAATTAATACAATCTGACAACTTCTTAACAAAATAACGAAACACATAAAAACTTATAAAGATTACATAAAAATAGCAACCTATGCACAAACTAAGTTATACAAAACGATGTGAACACGACGAAGTCTCGAGCGAAAGTGAACGGCGCGGGTGGAGCGCACCGCTTTTATACATTTGGTGACGTTCGAGATTGAAACATGGCGGTATTATGATAATAATACAGAATAGTAATTTCATTTTACAAAGACGCGTGAATTATTGCAAATTGACCCATATACCAGTGTCATAAGAGGCACAGCACGCACTTTCGTCGAATGAAATAACTATAAAGAACGCACACAGCTGAACTGTACTTCTATTCTATGTCCGTCTATCTTGTTGCTTCAAACATGATCTTGTTCTTGATCTTGGCGCAGTGGTTTGAGCGTAGGCCGGCTCACTGCACCGAGTGGTTGTGGGTTCGATTCCTGTCAGAGCGAATTGCGGAAATGGCCTTTTGGTAATTTTCCCAGTATGAGTGTCACTGGGATCGCCCTCAGTCCATTGTACGGTGCCCATAGTACAAGAGGCGATTAGCTTGGGACCATACAGTTGGTGTGTCAGTCTGGCGATATTTATTTATTCCCAACTGCGTTTCAAACTAAGATTGCGCGACTAAATTTGCATGTTACGGATGGAAGGTAGCGAGATCTCTTCACTACACCGTGACATCCGCTCGTACGTGACCCAGTCAACTTGGCACTTGGTGTAATGACGTCATTATAGTCGGGACCTTGTTGTTTTGTCTAATATGACAATTTTTCTTGTTTTTAACCGACTTCAAAAATGGAGAAGGTTATTTTTTTGATCTGTTTTTATTTTTTGTGATAATTTGCGGGTGGTGGGTACTTTGGGAGATATGGACCATGAAACGGTTACCAGCAATTCAGTTCCTAGTTAAGCTCTAAAAATCATGGATAAAAATATGTTAGTAAAAAAATAACCAGCTTCAAAAAAATCTAGGAGCACTTAAAAGCTTGAAATAACTAGGGACCTCATAATTTATTTCATTTGAAGTCGGACCTATCAATACACTACATTAGGACAACTTTTTATTGTACTTGTGGGTACCTACCCCTACTTACTTGAATTGGCACCTTTATTAACCGGATGCTGGGTGATCTGTGGTCGTTAATGTTAAATACTGGGTTATTTAAGGACTGGTTTTTATCTATAGACATAACTTTCAATAATATTTTGATGTCTTTCTCAGGTTTTCTTTGGTTCCTTTTATTCTTTTAACTATTCTAAAAATACCTAACTACTCTCCTGCGACCATCAATTTACGAGTAAATTATAAGTGAGTATACTAAGAACAAAATGTTTAAAGTAACCACTTCTGAATTCAATGAAATCTTCATTGATTATCTAGAGTAAATTGAGTTAGAAACTTGAGTCCTTCGAATAGTCTTCGGTCGGTATCAATTTACTTAGACTAAGTTTTTAATTGGTGGGATACCTTGCTGTTGAATTATTGTTGATACAAAATGAAGCTTTTGTTGTATAACAGCTACTATTATTTACTTCTTAGCTTAATTTATTTTCCTTCCATCGATAAATTTATTGATGATTCTGTCAACGATTAAGGTTAAATAGACGGCTGTTTATAAACAAGAAAATTAATTTAGCATAACTACAGTATTCAGTATTATTATAACAAAACAGTGAAACGGTGAAGAAACATATCGTGAGGTAATCTGCCTGTTTGCCAACAGACGTGTGAAGTTTGCCAACCCGCATTGAGCCAGCGTGTTGGATTGTGGCCCAAATTCCACTTTGTAATTAGGTGAAGCCTCCGTTATTCAAATCATGTTAAGACGAGGGCGCCTGTATAGCCCGCGAAATTCAAAATTTATAGTATTTTCATAGTTTATCCAAAATCTGAAAACATTTAAGACGTTGTGATTTGCGACAAACACAGTATGCAGTGCGTTTATTAATACATTTATTTTAGTCTAAATATTATCACGGTGGATACGATACTAGTTAATCACTAAATATACAAAAATTGCCAGATTATCTGAATAGCTGTCGTTCTTGAAATGTTTTAGAGTAAGTTGGATATATCAATAAATGCTCTGCACCCGGTCTTTGTCGCGAATTACAAAATGTGCCTTTTATTATTGTCAGATTTTGAAAAATTTCTTAAAAACCTAAAAAAAATTGAACTTCGCGGGCTAGATGGGCGCTTTAGCCTAAAGTAGTTCAATCAATTACATAAAACAAATTTTAAAAGAATACGTTACATAAAATCGAACAATAAGACACTAGAGATCTTCGCCAATAACCTCACAAAATAGAGAAACTCTAATTTGTTCCCGACTCGGGAACACTGTACGCTTTTTATTGCTGGAACATTATTTGCAAGAGTAAATTTATTGGGCTGGAACAAATTGAATTGTAAATGCGTTAGCGAGGGGGACGGGAAGGTGGAATATTCAGAGGCCAATTCAGAATACGAAGGTTTGCGATACGCAATACCGTGGTGACAGTTCGTAAATGTAAATGGTAGCGGTAGTGATGTAGTCTGAACAGAAACTGAAACTTCCGTTACACTCTCGCGTTCTCGGTTCGAGAAATAACGAAACTGTTGACGATTGTTTTGATCTTGCGACTTTGTATTCTGACATACTGAGAGAAACTGTTCTTGAAATTCTTGCCGGCAATTTTCAAACGAATATAGAATATTTTGGGCAAATTTTATTAAATGAAAATCAACGAATAAATGAAATTTCACCTCAAAAGAAACGAGAATAACGTTTATTGTGTTTATTCTGTGAGTCAATCTTTGATGAATATTTTCGTACACGATTTAACGAAACAATCTTTATCAATATTAATTTCTAAAACAGGAAATTTTGCTTATAAATGATATTTATTACTTATAAAGTTACTTATAAAGCCATGTTACATAAATATAATTTTGAAGTTTCTTTCTACTCAGCACTTTTGGTGGAACAATCTTTCAATAAGAAGAATTTTATCGTTTTAAAGATCAAAATTAGTATGAAAATACGAAAGGATTCATAACAAATATTTCATAACATTTGAATACAATTTATGAGAATGTTTTCAACAATCTAATGAACTAACTGAAGAAAAAAAAACACTTCTTTTTTCAGATTGCAAGAAATGTAGGAAACATTAAACTGCCATGTGAAATAATATTTTATGGCGATTCCACTCGGATAGATGCATTATCATCTCTTTCTTTGTATGCGCTCCGGGACTAAGTGGGGTAAGCATTTTTCCTAAACAGAAAACGGGACAACAATATTTAAAAAAGGTTTAATGTCTTGGACTACATACCCTGTAGACAAATAAGGCCCGTATTAACAGATCGATCTCAAGCTGGCATGACATAAGCACATGATATGTCAAAAGCATACTCAAGACCGCTCTCAGACTTGAAATCCATTTAATATTATTGCTGATACTAAACAATGATTTTACATAGCAAATTGCTTTAACTTAAATCTAATACATCGGGTTTCCCGGTTCAGTGGTCAGCGTGTCCAGTGACACATACTCTTCCAGCTGCTTCCGTTCTTGTCTATTAATAGCTTTTCTAGACCAGATTTTCCCTCCAATAATCTTGATATCGTCTATCCATCTTTTAGCTTGTCTGCCTCTTTTTCTTTTGCCATCACGTGGCTGCCATTCTGTTATAATTTAAGTCCATTTCATTCTGCTTTCCCTTGTCATATGTCCCGTCCATCGCCATTTTAAAATCCATTTAATAAATGGATCTCAAATCTGATACGGGCCTAAAAGACAAAAAACATTAATAAACTCCCACAACGTAATGGGTACCTTTGGGTCGAGACAGATCCTTTGAAACCGATACTGTTAGTGACCCTACCCATCATCTACGTCTAGAGCTAGATGACAAAGCCTTGCATCTCGTTACATCGAAATTTGTACACATTTCATGGAAATATGCATATGTCTTTGTACTTATGTTCGTGTCATTACATGAAGAAAAAGAGCTCCGTTATCACAAAAGTTCTACTGCTTTTTAATTTAAAATATAAGCTATTTTATTCGGCTGAAGACTCACCTCCGTGGGTGCGTCCCATTAACAATATCAGAGTATGTTGAAATTTAATTGATGGATTCTCCTAACAAATTAATGTGGTTATTTACTGTCTAAAATTAACTGCCAGTATTCTAAGAAGAAGCTGTTAAAATAGCAAGGATGGACGGAATGGATGATTTTATAAGGGTTCCTCGTAAAAATATAGAAGATACTTTCTGAGCTGATTAAAAATATTTGTAGAGAAAAACCTGCACACATAAAGGTGAAAAATACCTTTTTATGAATTATATGCATTTTATAATATTTTTTCAAGTATCCAAAAACATTCAACAATTTTCGCGCACTAAGGGCCTGTGCACACCACGTTTTTAAAACGCGCCGTCGACGCGCGTTTTAGAAGCGTGCGTCGACGGCACGCTTTTATCCTACAAAGGTCTACAGGTTGCGTCTGACTCGCGTACGTATCGCGTCTGTAGCGCTACAAACAGCGCGTTTAAAAACGTTGTGTGCACAGAACCTAAGTGTTAACCCACACTGCTGCAAAAGGTGCCTTGTTTCTACCTTGCATTCAGTCGTTTCAAAAGGCTGGCTGGGTAAGGAATGCTACAGCGCAACGTTCTAAAATTTCCCACGTGAGCAGTATTCATTTTTATCGTTGGCTTTGGTTGTAATTTGGTCGGGGTTGGCATTGGCTTTTGGCCAGTTAGAGATAAGATATCTTACTATATATTTTAGTTTATTTAAAAGTAATTTGAACATATTTATAAGTACGAGTCATGGGGTATTCTGAATTTGAAACTTTGTTTTCTTTATCGACATATAATTCATTTGTGTATTTAGAAAACTTATGTTTTCCTAGAGATAAACCTCTTGCAATATATTCCAATGAGATATAGAGGGGAAATGGTGTATCTTTGTAATATCTGGGGGCACGGCAGTGCCCCCCCAAGTCGAGCACGGTACGTCGAGCGCGGCACGGCCGTACTATCTTTTCTCGAAGCAGTTCAGGCCATTTTCGATCCCCTATAACTTCGTTGTGGATAAAACTAGAACCCTGAATTTTCAGATACCAAGCAGGAATTATATAAACACGGTATATTTCAAATTTCATTCAATTTGAGCCAGTAGTTTAAGAATTATAACTAGTCAAAATTCTTAATTTTGTCACTCACTGACTGACCGATCATCAAAACTCTAAGGCACTTCTAGCAGACATAGAAGCTTCAAATTTAGAATACAATTAGTTTTTAGTGTATAAATCTAGGAAAAACTAAAATATTTTGACATTTCGGTCCAGTTTTCTAGATACACTAACTGCATAAAAAACTTTGTAATCCCATATAAATGTATAGGACAACAAATTTACATTTGCAGTTAATGAATCTGTACATATTATGAATAATATAATGGAATAGGAATGGAATATTAGGTGTACATTGGTACCTAGATATAATTATGTTCAAAGGTAACTTGTAAAATGTTCAACGGAATGAAAAAGCAAGAATGGGACATGTCTTACTTATGATATGAATTGTACCAAAATCCCGCAAAAAAGTATTAAGTAGACTAAATTGCCCGAAATTGCCATGAAAGAAAGAACAATGTCTACAAAAAGAAATGAGATCCCATCAAAAACAAAACTTGTAAAAAAAACCCAAGTCTCGCAACTCAGTTCTCTACCGTAAAAAGAGGTGAGATATATGTAATACCAAGTTGGTTACTTAATTAAGTCCCTACTTAAGGGACCTTCTGTCTTCATTCGGTATTATTACGTATTACATAACTTGCTAACCTAACAACATCTTATTGTTAACCATATCAATATTAAAAATCTTTTATGTTTTAAATTAAATAGATTGACTTGGCAATCGCACTAAACTAAATACATTATGTTATCATGCGATGACCTATTAAAATTAAAACATAAAAGATGTTAAATATTGATATGGTCACAATAAGATGTTGTTAGGTTAGCAAGTTACGTAATACGTAATACTGAATGAAGACAGAAGGTCCCTTAAGTAGGGACTTAATTAAGTAACCGACTTGGTATTACATATATCTCACCTCTTTTTACGGTAGAGAACTGAGTTGCGAGACTTGGGTTTTTTTTACAAGTTTTGTTTTTGATGGGATACAATTATAATTCGAGTGTGCTTATATTCGTGATTACCTTGTCCGGTTTGGTTTTTGGACGGTTCTTTGTTCTTGTTGAGCCCAGAATGTAGCGTTGTTGTATAGGGTGTTCCAAGAGTCCAAAATTAATTTAGGTACATATACGGTAGCTGGTATCTACTCGTAGATTCCTGGGGAAGTCTACTTAACATGAGCCGGTTCCATTCCCGCTGGGCTGCCAGAACTATAAAACTGAACAAGTACTAACAAAGTTTTTTCGTTCCACCGAGCCGTCCCAATCCTCTAACTCTTCCATTACAAGCAGCGTGCCTCGAATATTATACAATATTATACTAAATCACCCCCTCCTCCAATTGGCTCTCATCCAAGTAGATTGTCATGTTTCTGACAGTAAGGTCGTAACTAGGTTGCATTGGGTCGAAAGTTCAAAGCGCACACTCTATTAGATTGTCTGACTTAAATGCGTTTATTTATCGTATTTGAACTGTTATTGGGTCGAAAGATAAATTGGAATATTTATGTTGAAATATCAACAAACTTTATTTGTAATAGTATGTACTATTCATCTATTCTATTGTACTCGTAATACAAGCTTTGTTGGCAGCTTCATATTAGTCAATTTATAAAATGAAAAGCATGTTTTACATTACTTAGAAGTAGAGCCTAAACTCTGAACCGAATTTCACCCAAATTCTGTAAGGCGTTTTGAGTGATTTTGAGTCAAACAAACAGACTTTAGTATTTCTAATATTATTATTTACTAGCTGAGCCCGCGACTTCGTCCGCGTGGAATTTAGCTTCACAAAAAGACCGCTCCCGCGTTCTAGGCACGCGAGACAGGACTCATTTTTTAATTTTGTTTTTATAAAATTAAAGTAGCCTAAGTTACTCCTTATAACATTAGCTATCTGTCAGTGAAAGTCCCGTCAAAATCAATACAGCCGTTTCGGAGATTACCCGGTACAAACACACAGATAGACAGACAGACAAAAAAAATTTAAATCGCGTTTTTGTTATTGCTGTAGTATGTACTTTCATATGCATTTTGTGAAAAGGTGTTATTTTGATATTACAAACAGACACTCCAATTTTATTGATTTGCATAGATAAAATCCCTTTTGTACGAAACTGGAAGAGATAGCTGTAGTTTACATGACTCTATCTGTATACTACGAAAAAGTAAAACAAATCGTTTATCTGGGTTCCCGTAAGGAAGGCGTTTGTACTAATGAGCTGAGCCGTCGTATAGTAACGGCTAAAAGCGCAATGCCAAGCCTCGAGAAAATGTTGAGGAGCAAGGCTGTACGCCGAGCTATTGCAATCCTTAGTATTTTCTATTTTTCTGTACGGAACTGAAACCTGGTGCCTCAAAAGTCAAGACGAAAGAAACTAAGCGCTTTTGAAAAGTGGTGATGCAGACGAATTTTAAGGATACCATGGACAGCCAGGAGGACAAACGAATCGATCTTACAAGAACTCCACATCAAAAAGCGAACTTACCTCTATATAGAGGTGTTCTTGGCATATGCCAACTAAGCTTTGGATATACAATGCGGTCACATAGGCATAGGCTGGAGAAGCAGCTGATCGTGGGACAGATGCAGGGGAACCGCTCAACACGATAGGTTAAAAGTACTGTAGAGGCTACAGGAGAAACTCTAGAACGATTTATTGATCTGGCGCATGACAGAAGCAAATGTAGACAAATCATATATGGTCACGTTCCTCAGCAGTGGGAAAGTCGCAGAAGAAGATCTGTATACATACATACATGCTTTTGCTTCAAAAGTTATTGTAGTATGTGCAGTATTGGGTGTGTATTAGGCATATAGTCAAATGTCATACATTTCTTAATGAAATAGGAACAATTTTTTTTCAAACTTTTTATTGAATTTTGTTGATTAGGCCATTAATTAGGCCTTAAGACATTGTTGTTCTAAGGCCGCAAAACGAATGCTGTGACGAATATTCAAAAGCCCGTATCTCAGAAAATATGATAGGTACGGAAATTCTGCCTACATTACGCATTTACATAACAACTACTGTATGTGCACATCAATTATTATTACAGACTTTTGAAACAGCCTGTCTAATAGTTGATTCACAACATCCTGTATAGCTTAGTGGATTCACTGTTGAAAATATTTGACTTTTAAATTATTATTGAGAAAATCTCAAGATTTTCCATTTAGATACCGTTTCCGGTATCCATTTCCATGAATTGGTACCTAATATTTGTCTAGACCATATTTTCTAGACATACAAACCAATCGTATTTCAGTAAATTAAAACACTTTTCTAGGTACCTGAGTATTAAGCAACAGACAGACAGACAGGTACTGAAATTTGACGTCCAAAATATCACTCGCAATCTTCAGAAATTGTATTCGAAATAACACTTTATTTTCTGAATTGAATAGTACATTGTTACACGAGTGGTGAAAGTGACTTATTTTGTCCCGAGACGGGGTTTGGCGCCCGAGCGTAGCGAGGTCGCTAATAGTTCGATGGACAAAATAAGTCTTTCACCCGAGGTAAACACTGTGATTTTCATTACGAATACAAGGAAAGTAAAAATAAAAACAGGAATTTGCTTAAGAAATAATACAAGGAAGTATGTTTATTTTCTGAATTGAATAGTACATTGTTACACGAGTGGTGAAAGTGACTTATTTTGTCCCGAGACGGGGTTTGGCGCCCGAGCGTAGCGAGGTCGCTAATAGTTCGATGGACAAAATAAGTCTTTCACCCGAGGTAAACACTGTGATTTTCATTACGAATACAAGGAAAGTAAAAATAAAAACAGGAATTTGCTTAAGAAATAATACAAGGAAGTATGAACAATACTCTACAACTCGAAAAAAAAATTAAGATCGGATTGCCGCCTATTTTGTTTTTTTTTTCGTTGGCCGGCCAACTTCATTATTTAGCCATTATTATTCAATTTCATCTTTAAATATTTTGCCAAAATCTATGTTATTTTAAAGAAATTGTTGAAACTAAATTATTATTAAGTCATTTAAAAATATATATTCTTTAATTAATACTTAACTTTATGTTATTTCAATTTTACATCGTGCTGTAATTGAGTGACTGTAAAAAAAGTTTGAACATGGTTCCATAGAAATGTGAAAATGGAACTAGTTTTTTTTTAATAATTTGACAGCTGTCAGTTGAAAGCGATTCTCCCGGGCCGGAAAAGTATTACTTTCAACCCGCTCCTCAGGCAACTTCAGACCTACTTTCAGAGTATGAGTAATGAAAAGTATGTTTTTTATTACTCGAACCCCTCATTATTGACGATAAAACCGCCAGTAGAAATTCTATGTTACCGCTCTTGCCCGTAAACAGGTCAGCTACTTTCAAACCTAATTAAACGAGAAATGTACAACCCCTATGCACTGACCTCTTTTGTTTACGTGCGCATTTTCCACGGTAAAACCGGAATACTTGTAAGGGTCTTAGTGACCCCCAGTTGAAAATGGCCCCGACATCAGCGCTCAAGGCGTAAGCCCCCATTTTACGGGCGCCGTCATTTTTAGTTAATTCTCTTCAGAAGATGGTGAATTTCCCAGGGAATTTTTTCTCCTATGGAATTTTCTTTGTTCAAGTTTACTGCGGTAACGTAGTACATGCTGAGGTGAGGCTTGGTATATAGCTCCGTATGTGTCTGACTGAATTGGGTTATGCTAATCGCGTTTAGCACCTTTTGTGTCTCTGAATTGGGTTTTGTTTAGCGTAGCGCGATTCTAATCAAAGTTTTGTTTGTTAATTTTTGCATAAACTTAATAGGTGTTTCTTATTAAGTAGGCAGCTAGGTACGTGTTTCGTCTAAAGTTTAAAGAGTCGTACAAACTGTAATTATCATTTAGGTAGATGGTTTTTAAGGCAAGACAGTGTGACGACACGAATTTCAGATATTAATACTGTTCAGGTCAAGTATGGAGGGGAGAATCGTTGATTGGTATTCCATTTTGATTTTTTTTAATTTTAAATAGTCGGGTCATACACTTACTGGTCGACTTTGTTATATAATTAACTAGCTGTGCCCCCCGACATCGTCCGCGTAGTATTTAACGTAACAAAAATTTCGGGATTATCGGGATAAAAAGTATCCTATATGTTAATCCCGGTTTTAAACTATCTGTGTTCCAAATTTCATCCAAATCCGTTCAGTAGTTTATGCGTGAAGGAGTAACAAACATACATACATACATACATACATCCACACTCACAAACTTTCACATTTATAATATTAGTAGGATAGTAGGATAAATATCGCCACTGGCCATTCGCCAGACTTGCACACCAACTATAATATGGTCCCAAAGTAAGCAACGCTTGTACTATGGGTACCGTACAGTGGACTTGGGACGATCCCAGTGACACCCAGACCACGGCAAATTACGAAAAGGCCATTTCCGAAATTTGCCCCGGCTGGAATCGAATCCGCAACCACCCACTGCGCCAAGCCGCCGTCGGTCGTATTAATGTAATGTAATACTATGTTGTTTTGTCCATCCATGTTCGCCGTCCGCCTATTTATTACAGCGGTGTAGGGTGGCCATGATTAAGGACTTTTCCTTGTAAATGAATCCACTTGACTTACATAAGCCTCGAAGTCGGTTTCAGGATGTGAGTATTAGTTACGGGTTTTCTGTGGCCACCAGAGCCGTTCATAGCCTTTTATACGAACGTTGCGAGCTCCTATAACTGCGCCCTTGAAAACTTGGTTGGGGGGAGGGGGGTCACTGTTGTCGGAAAGATTCCGATGTCGGAAACGTCAGCTTCCATTCTTTTTTTACAATTTGACGCTTGGCACGCTGACTTGAGCGTAGGCCGCTCGGCTCACTACACCAGGTTGTTGCGGGTTCGATTCCCGACGGGGCAAATTTCGGATACGGCCTTTTCGTAATCTGGGTGTCACTGGGATCGCCCCCAGTCCAACCTACGGTACCTATAGGACAAGCGTTGCTTAGTTTGGGACCATGGAATTAGTGTGTCGGTCTGGCGATATTTATTTATTTTATTTAAATGTGTATGTGTGAAGAAGAAATATGTCGTTTCCGACACGGAAACTTTCCGTCGACTGTCGGTACGTCCCCTGGTCTAGTCTTTTCTGCACCCTTCCAGGGTTTGAGCCCAGTTCCTGGGTACCGCTGCCACCTCCCTAGTTACAGCACTGTGTACCACGACTTTTACTTAGACGCTACCTTAGGGACATCCATATAATTACACGTTATGACGGCGTGACGTCATAATGAGTGGTAGGAGAAATTTCCCCACCAACAATGCCGACCCAAATACATTTTAATTAGGATTTGTGGCCCTTAATTACAGTAACTTTAATACAATGTGGTATTCGTATCATGTTTTTGGTGTAATTATTTTTATATTAGAACAGGCTGTTTTGTTTTGCAAAAGGAAAATGTTGTTTTATTTATCTTTTGAACCTCTAACTGGATATAAAGGAGAGTAAAAATAATACCTTGCTATTTTTATAATATTGATGTGAGCACGGAATAAAGAAGTTCTGGAACAGCCTCCAGATGGTTCATGCTCGTTGTCTAATAACCAATTCCCATGCGTCAATGTTAACGGGTCAAGGAGCGGCACGGCTGTGTAAAAAAGTTAACGGCATTGTTATTTCGCGTGGAAAACAAAGCGAGAAGTCAAATGATTAGCTATGTATGATAAGCGACACAGGTTTGGGACAAATTGTGAGTAAAGGGTATTCTATTTAATAGATTTCTGTGGCCTTCAATGTAATCGATCTTGTTATTACGTGTCTGACCACTATTTTTTTATAAAACCAAATCTGCAAACAAGCATACTACCCGCCTGGTGTTAAGCTGTTACCGTGGCCCATAGATGCTTGCAATACCAGAGGCATTGCAGGCACGTTATCGATGCGAAGCAGAGCGAGAAAGAGCCGGGGAAAGGGGAGGTGGGGGTTGGTCTTCTCTCACTCATCGAACGAATGGCAGCTATAGCAGCTACTTTACGCCGGTCTTCACCGTAAAAACTTCTTCATTACCTCTACCTATCCCCATAAAATACAGGGCCGTGGAAACGCTCACATCCATAAAACGTTCAACTACGTCTTTCCTTCCACGCGATATCCGACAGATGGCCATCCATCTTGGCCCATTTTCCTCAATTCAGGGACTCAGCCTAAAATATTTTCCTTCCCAACCCTAGCGGGCCAAAGATGTGTGAAAATTAAAAGGGACGTAGGGATTGACAGGTCAAAAAATACGTTGGATATCCCGTTTCGGGATAAGGGTGTTATCTTTGCAAGAAAGATTTATACTAGTTTTTTTTAAGATAGCGCAAGCTGTGTCTTATGACACTGGCATACGGGTTAGTTTGGAATAATTCGTTCGTGCGTTACGTTCAGTCAAACTGACAAGATAAAACACACACAACATTTACACCCAGATACATGTTTATACTAGCTGTGCCCGCGACTTCGTCCGCGTTGAATTAAATTGACAAAGTTTCATACAAACTTTCATCCCCTATTTTATCCCCTTGGGGGAAGAATTAATCAAAATCCTTTCTTAGCGGATGCCTACGTCATTACATCTACCTGCATGCCAAATTTCAGCCCGATCCGTCCAGTGGTTTGGGCTGTGCGTTGATAGATCACTATGTGAGTCAGTCAGTCACCTTTGAGTTATATATATTTAGATTAACTTTTAAATGACGTAGTCTCTAATTATGTGCTGTCCTGGGTTACAACCCCCGGCTCGCACATCTGGTATTTTCGAAATCTATGTGCGAATCAAACTTTCTATATGATTATCACTTACTTACGGTGAAGGAAAACACCGTGAGAAAACCTGCATGTCTTAGAAAATCCAAACAAAAGACATGTGAAATCCGCCAACCCGCACAGAGACAGGGTGGTCGATTACGGTCTGAATCCCCCTCATAGTGAGGGGAGGCCCCTGACCAGAAGTGGGACGTCAATAGGGCTAAATTATTATAACATGAATCGCTGTGAACGCTTTGACAGTTCAAAGTCAAACTTACCTAAATTAAGAATGATTTATCTAAGGCAGCTATGGTAAAATAAACCTAATTCGTAGATCTTTTATATATGTAATAAGAAATATACAGAGTTACAAGTAATTCGACAAATTCCGTACAGGGTGTGATAGACTTAAATACATTTCATATACTTAAATAACAACACGTGTCGGATGATATTACATCTACCAATATTCATAGAACCGTTTCAATACATCTTTTCTCGTAAATATGATATACTCGCAACGGGATTGTGTTTCTGAGTGATTGCAAGTTATACGCCTGTCGCTTGCGACCCGTACACGGATTGTTGAACGAGTCTATCAATTTATTTGTAAACTGATATTGACGTATGTTCCAGTGAACCTATCAATAAATGTCGCGTTGCTTTCGAATCAGAAGATTATTTTGTTGTGTTATATATACAACCGACATAGGTATATATGATACGCCATTTCACGTCTCTTAGGTCCATATTGATAAATCGATCTCAAGTCTGAGAGCGATCTAAGTACGCTTTTGACACGTAATATTGTACTGATATGACATAAGCATGACATTTCTAAGATCGCTTTGACTTGAGATGGATTTATTAATACTTACGAGCCTTGTTAGGAACGAGCAACTACTAAATTTGTATGTGCCACATGTCACGAGCGAAATATGCCACCCGGTGGCATATAAGTAAACTCAAACATCAACTGAGTTTTGATTGTGGACTTTGAAAAGTCCATAAACTCCTATCGTGTGCTTTTTCTGCAAAATCTCCAATTGAGTTTGAGGTCATACTGCCTGGTGCAAAGAATTTGTACAAATTCTTTGGCCTGGTGTAAGATTTTTGGGTGGTCATAAAAAGTCAACTTACGGCCGTATTAATAAATTGATCTCAAGTCTGAAAACGGTCTTAAGTACAATTTTAACACGTTATTTTGTACTGGTATGACATTAATTACATACGTTGGTGTTTAATTTTTATGACCACCCAAAAATCCTGCCTAGGCAGATCATTGTGCTTATTGTCGTCTCAAACTCAATTTTTAGATTTGCAGACTATAAGAGTTTATCGTACAACCAGGGGTCGCGTTGAAAACTCATGGAGTTTGCTTATATGCCATACGGTGTCAAAATGACAGTTGTAATGTGGAACACAGTAAAAGCTCAGATTAACGAATACGCAGATGACGCGCCTAGAACACAAAAAAGTGTCCACCAAAGCAAATACAAATTACAAAGCGAATACAATCTCGCGTCAGTACTGAACTTCGCGTCACAGCGCTTACACGTCAAAGGTGGTTAGTTGTTTTATTTTGAAAATGCCGTCTTGCGTAATAAAAAAATGTAAAAGTTGTTCACAAAATCAAAAGAAAGCAGATGGCATATCTTTCCACAGGTAACTATTGTTTATTTTATAGTTTTGTAATTTATTTACCCACAATGTGATATCGCTCACTCGGAACACAAAATTTTGATAGTAATTGGTTGGTGTTGCCAATTTACATCGAAATAAGTTTCCTTGAATTAGGGAAACGTGCATGGGGTGTAGAAAGATGATTAATTTATACATTTATATATTATGGAAATAATATATGGGAATAACTTTTAATTTGTAATAAATATTTTAATTAATAACTTTTATCAATTTAATGTACCTAATTATGCTTATAAAGACATCCAAAAATCTTTAATGTTATAATGTTCTTGAGTGATAATGCAGAGATCTTCAAATATCGATTTGCAGTAAAAATAAATACTAAGTTTATTTTATTTTATTAGTATTATTCTGTTCAAATACGTAGGTATTACTACTTAAGTACCTAAATTGCGAAAGACCATGTCCAATTTGTAACATTAGTACTACTGAGAACAATCGGAAAAATTATGGGAGTTCGTTTCCCAATATCTGGCAACTTTACACGCATACAGATGTACGTGTCCCTACAGTCCCGCTCCTAGTTGTCACGCACACATTTAATGCTATGCGGCTTCACATCGTTTGTTGCGTTTGCTCCATCTGCGTTAATCTGAGAGTAAAAGCGATATAGTTTGTATGTACCCTCAAATATGTATCTTCAAGTTTTCTGCGAGCTCTCACGAGTCACGTGCCAAGATAACCTCACTCGAGTGCCTCATAATTATGAAGCACTTCAATGACCTCAGACCGGCTCCCTGATTTCATTCGCACCGAGTTTCTCGGCCTCATAATGCGAATAACTTGAAGTCGTTAACCGCACCCCATAGATTTTATGAGAAACTGAGTAAGGCTTTTATATTTTTCTCAGTCGAGAATCTTTATAAGTACCTACCTTACTTTCCTTTTATACGGGAAAAACAACTACGATTTTTCTAAACACTTCAATCGTATTTGGCTGCCGAATGCCATGTGTATGTAGCCTTATGCTCGTATTCACAAAATACATTCACAATATTCATAAATTACTATGACGTCACACAGTGCACGCGAACGCACAACACATTGAGGAAATGACAAAATTTCTATAGACTCGGTCCCTTACTGAGACTAGTACTGTTTGTGAATACGGAAGTTATTTTATTTTCGAGGTAACAATTACATGCCGATTCACAGTGAAACTATTTTTAGACTTAAGAAAATGTAACTAGATATTATTGGTAAAGATCTCTACATGTTTTCAGGTGCATCCATTTCTTATTAAAATATTAAATTTTTCTAAAACTGCTTCATTCAATACGTTTGCAAGTAAATTACATTGTTACAAAGATATTGCAGCCGTTGGAATTCTAATTTTCAAAGTCTTAAACGAACAGCGAAAACAGTGGAAGACGTCTGAATTAGTTAATTAATCAGGCAGAACGTAGCGTTTCTCGGAATGGCTTGGTGCCAGGGCATTTTGAGCTTAAAAACATCGAGGTTTGTGCCATGATTTTCCAAATAAAATACGTATATGTGCATAAATATTTTGCTTGGAAAATCCTTGTTCGCCTGAAAATTGAATTACATGGATTACTGTTTCGTGGAAATATACCGCTGGTAGAGTACCTGCACTGATCTTGTTTTTATAATGTTGATACAAAAATGTTTGTTTCGCGGAAATAACAGTTATTTCCTTTTATAATTTAAGAATTATAACCGTCCGGAATAATGTTTATATATAATAACTCTAAATTGAAAATTTAAAAACCCCCGATGCGACGATCTTTTCATCAAATTATGTATCAACAGAAAATCTGTGTAAAAGTATGAGACATTATTTTGTTATGACATTATAATAATTGACATTAGAATAGACAACGAATGTAAATATTGATGCCACAGAGGTTTAATTCCTAGTATAAAATATTATCAATTATGATTTAATTTCATGTAATAACTCTGGTTGAGGTGGACGGGAACAGCCCAGGGGAAGAATTTTCAATAACGCTAAAATTATTTTAAATTAGATTTGATTTTTTATATTTTTTCTCAATGGCGGAGCAGCGCCCTCTAGAATTATAATAACGTAATATTCCATGACCATTAACCAAACAAACAAAATTTAACGCATGCGCGGATCCATCATTTGACACGTGACTTATGGAACGTCTTTAGTTCATACAAAAATCTCATATAAAAATTGATAAAATATACATATTTATAATATTGTAAAAAGCCAGTTCAGACTATTACGATCATTTAAAAATATAATGAATCTAAATCCAATAATCTCAAATTTCGATTGGATTCGAGCCGTGGAAGTTGGTTTTGGCCGTGAATGTGGCTTTTTAACCTACAAAAGAGCTGATGATCTTCAAACGGCTCAACCGATTTTCATGAAACATAGCTAAGAACACTCTCGATCAGAATACCTTTCTAACAAAATAAACAAAATTGAAATCGGTTCATTAGCTTGGGCGCTACGTTGCCACAGACAGACACACAGATACACAGATACACAGATACACAGATACACAGACACACAGATACACATGTTAAACTTATAACACCCCTCGTTTTTCGTCGGGGGTTAAAAAAATATATCACTTTCTCTTCGAGAGGAACGGAAGTTAGCTATAGGATGTTGCCTACAATTGTTATCATTCCATGTATCTTGTCTACATGGTGCGACGCTTGATACAATGTTTCTATTAGCTTGATACTACTAGCTATAGGTACTTACCTATTACCGAGATATACCTGTATCACACTTTCTATATCAGTTATTTTAAATCCTTAAAAAAGGCTTCAGAATGTAATCTTCTATACATCTATACAAATAAATAAAATTGGAGTGTCTGTTTGTACTATCAAAATAACACCTTTTCACTAAATACATATGAAAGTACATACGACACCTATAGCAAAAACTCGATTTAAAACATTTTTGTCTGTCTGTCTGTCTGTCTGTGTGTTTGTTCCGGGTAATCTCCGAAACGGCTGGACCGATTTTGACGGGACTTTCACTGGCCGATAGCTGATGTTATAAGAAGTAACTTAGGCTACTTTTATTTTAGAAAAACAAAAAAAAATGGGTCCTGTCGCGGGCTCAGAACGCGGGAGCGGGAGCTGTTAAGTTAAATTCCACGCGGACGAAGTCGCGGGCTCAGCTAGTGTAGAAATCAAATAATAATAGCGTTGTTTCATCCTGCAACTAAAATAATTAATTTGAAATTGGTACTAATTTCAGTAATTTCAGTTACATAGAATCGGATTAGCCTATGGGTCGCATCCAGGTCGCATCTCAGTCACGTAGCTTGTTCCTGTGTCCCTGGGGTATTAATAAATCACTCTCAAGTCTGATCTTGGAAATATCATACTTATGTCATACCAGTACAAAATGACAAGTCAAAAGAAGAAGAAGAAGAAGAAAGAAAGAAAAAGTATTTATTCTGAATTTTAAAAAACATAACAACAATTCAATACTACTGCCAAACTGCACAGCAGTTTGTTGGCAGTCGAAGCTCCCATTTTAAAACATGGTTTATGTTCTAAAAAAAAAAAAAGAAATACAATAAAATAAAATAAAAATAATCATTAGTTTCACTCAAAAAATCACACATTATAAAATATATTTAATGTAACTATACTTTAAGTTTAGAAGAAACGCTTAGAAGAAACTTTGCCGTTTTATGTTTAAACGACCGTTTTGATGTAGAAGCACTTTCGAATAGAGAATACTCAAGACTGCTCTCAGGCTTGAGATCGATTTATCAATACGAGCCTAAGTTTGGGGCGCTCAAAAATATCGCCAATCTCTCAACTCGAGGCTCCATAATCAAATTACAAACTCACGTCCCACGTCATCGCGCTATAGCGGCGACAAATGAGTCCCCCAGTATATATATTATACTGTTTGCAAACTCGACCGTACTCCTAATTAGTGGCACGGCGTATTACGTTAGAACCGACACAGTTCCCCGCACCAGTTTCCGTAAGGTTCTAATTGACGAAGCGAGGAAATATGTCATGAATGACGTCTGTTAGTCAGTTCATATCAAGAAGACGCGTGAATCATTGCAAATTGACCCATGTGCCAGTGTCATAAGACACACAACGAGTCTTCGTGAAATTAACGAACTATACGGTTAGACGAATATTAATATATTGAAGGGTGTAGTAAATATGGTCCCAAACTAAGCAACGCTTATACTATGGGTACCGTGCAATGGACTGGGTGTGATCCCAGTGACACCCAGACCCGGGAAAATTACGAAAAGGTCATTTCCGAAATTTACCCCAGCGGCATTCGAACTCGCAACCACCATCTGCAGTGAGCCGAGCGGCCTACGCGCGAACCACTGCGCCAATGTAAACTGGGGGTCGATCGCGCTAATTTTAAACGACATTACCAAAACAAAACCACAACCAAAAACGTTATGTTACGCACATTTCGTATCGCGCTATTATTTTAACGGAAACGAATTAGCTTTATTTTGGAAGATACGTTTGTCAACGTATTGCGTTACTTTTTGACAGCGTTTAGAACCAAAAGCGTTACGTTGGAATCAGCTATTCCGCTGTCAAACGAACGTTTTTGAAATAGTTCATCACGAGCAACTTTTCGTTTTATGTTTGGTGAAGTTTCTTTGTGTACGATTAAAAAAACATTATGCTTGGGCTTTATCTCAACATGATGGAGAGTGCGTATGAGGTGGACGTGGCTGAGGGTAGAGCATCGACCCGCAGACGGCATGGAGTGACAAGACGGTCATTGCTTTCCATATCGGAAGCAAAGTTTAGAAAGCGATACCGTCTTTCCACGGAGCTGTTTGCCGGATTGGTGGAAAAATTAACTCCACATATACCCGCCTCTCTTCGTTCAGATGGTCTGGATGTGGAAACGAAAGTAAGTGTTTGTGATATGTACCTACCTACAACCTACCATATAATAGGTAGGTAATCACAACATTCTGTTATTATAACTAGATATTTTTTTGAATGTTTTAGATTTTGATAGCTTTATCATTTTACGCGACCGGGTCATACCAGACGCGGGTTGGAGACTCAATGCACCATCCTGTCTCCCAAGCCAGTGTCAGCAAAGCCATCAAAGAGGTGTCAGCAGCCCTCAATAAAGCAGAGGTCCTGAATGGGCATGTGGCATTTCCATTCAGACGGAGTGACAGAGAAAATATTAAAAGACGGTGGGAACATTGTTTTAGTACCTATCTACCTATACCATGACACCTTCATTAGGCCCTAACCACGCTAGCTATTCAAATCGTAATAGAAAAGCAAACGCTCGTGATTACGTTTCAAACGCTTCGCTTTTGACGTTTTGCTAACACGAGCTTCACGATTTCTACTGACATTGATATGGTATAATGATATAAAAAGCACAGTCTGACATACTTTCGCAATTACAACGTCACAGGATGAAATTTAACTTGGGTCAAGCAATTTTTTTTGTATAGCTGCCGTATTTTTTTGCAAAAAGCTTTCCAAACTACGTGTCTAGTGTTACAATTATTCTGGAATGACCGCCGAACCAAAGTTAAGGACGTTCGTCGAGTTACGTCAAGAGTTCAGACGAATAAATTAATTCTAATTAACTGAATACGAATCCGATTTAAATTTTGTATTATCCTATAGAACATGTTTTATGCCGACTACGGCTAAGCCAAAAGGAAGGATTATATCTTAAGCAGTATGTAACATTTTTGTGTTTCACCGTAGCCCCTAAACTGCTTATCTATTTTGATGAATGAGGTGTCAATCGATTAGTTATTACTGTCCGGGTGACATAGGCTACATTTTATACGGACAAAATCAATAACTATGACGAATTTTACATCCAAATAAGTGGGGGTCCCTGATTTCTTTTCCGCTGTCGAGTGGGATGTCAAATGAAAGAAGAGAAGATTCTAGGGTGATAAATATAAATATAGTGCAATATTCAAGCGACAGAAAAACAATTTATTACATATTTTTAAACGTTTTTACCGTTATTCCTAATAATTTTGTTCAGGGAAAGAAAGCAATACGAATTAACTGTGTACGCTACGCATATTGTTTGTGCAAAAGCTTTTATCATCCATTCTGTGTTATTAAATGCTATTTTTGTTTGAGCCATAAACACACAGCTCCATTAATCGAGGCTTAAAAAACATGAGTATAGTACGTGGGACATTATTATTTTATCCTACTAATATTATAAATGTGAAAGTTTGTGAGTGTGGATGTATGTTTGTTACTCTTTCACGAAAAAACTACTGAACGGATTTGGATGAAATTTTTAACACAGATAGTTCATAACCGGGATTAACACTTAGGATACTTTTTATCCCGATAATTCAGAAATTTTTGTTAAGTCAAATACTACGCGGACGAAGTCGGTGGGCACAGCTAGTACCTAAATATTTGTTTGTAGTTTCCTGCGACCTCCAACCCACATGTAACTAATTCGGCGATCAAAGACAGGGCTATTTACTTAATCGTTCAAAAAAGCTTTGAAGAGCAGTGCTTTTGGATTTTACTCCGCCTACTTAGTCTTTTAACTTTGTAATCCTAATCACGTCTAGGAATTTGAAGCTTCTTAACTTTAAAACAAGTCTTTCTCGGTGATAAGTTAGTAAAATTTTATAATTTCAGACGCCTCTGAAAGGTGTTAATCTGTTTATTTCTAAGTTACTTTTAAATTTAGATGTTGACTAGGTTTTGCTCGCTGCTTCGCTAACGTATTTTTTGATGTCATCATTAGCGCCATCTAGCGGGTTCAACTATAACGTCCAAATAAGAACTATGACCCCATAAATACAAAAAAAAACAGACAATCTGACGACGAGAATAATTACTAAGACACGCACACCGGAACTTTGTATAGTTATATAAAAAAGAAGATGAGATAAGGGCCTCTTTGATACCTTGATCATAACATTAAAATTTTACAAAGAGATTTAAGTAATTCAAGCGATTATGCTGCTTATTTCCAAGAGGATAAAGTAACAATTTGGTTAGTTTCAGTAACCTCAGATGGACCTCAATAATGTAATAATTTTTGGATGGTAGTATTCTTCAAAAAGTAATGCAAACAAGTATTTACTTCTTAAAAAGGCAGGTAGTAGTCGTAACTCATATGGTAGCGAAAAAGGAGGACATGTCCCTGGTGGATATTCACCACAATGATGTACATAGTATATTATCTTAGTATGTAAAAAAATAATTACCTTCTCTATTTAAATAATAATTGGTCCAAAAACCGTTTGTATGGAAAAGAGTGGGACATAGAGGGAGGAAGGTTCGTACCAAATGCAGCTTGTTACTTCTAGCTGTTAAGTGTTATATGAGATTACTAGCTGTGCCCGCGACTTCGACCGCGTCTAATTTAACTTAACAAAAATGTCGGGATTATTCATCCCCTATTTTATCCCCCTGGTGGTTGAATTAATCAAAATCCTTTCTTAGCCTATGGATGCCTACGTCATAACATCTACCTGCATGCCAAATTTCAGGCCGATCCGTCCAGTGGTTTGGGCTGTGCGTTGACAGATCACTATGTCAGTCAGTCAGTCAGTCACCTTTGAGTTATATATATTTAGATGTTGCCCCGGTTGAGCTTAAATATGAGCTGTATTTCATTGGCTACAGCTTCGCTCTACCGTCTTGATATTGTCTACAAACGGTTAGTCTAAATTTAGCATTACCGAACATAATGCTGACCATGAACAGGAGTATTAGTTGAGCTGAGTAAGCGTACTAGCTCAACAGAATTAGCACCAGCATACACCGCCCACACACATCAATTAATATTCCCAGTCCAAATATAGAGCACACCAGAGCACACGTATAGCACACCGCACACGTCGCAAGCTATTCCGCCAGTTAAACACCCAATGATTTGTTTAGTAAAGTCAAACACGACATATTTCTGCGGAGCAGTAGTAATATTAACAGTTGTGTTTGTGTTAGCCTCAGTAAGTACTTTCAAATAGGCCCCGGGTAATTGGTGATGTTGAGGCAAATTTATTAGTAAAATAAGAGTTTATAAATATATGAAAAGTATTTCAAAAGTTCGAAATAATAGTTGAGTGTTAAGAAAAGTATTGGAATAAAATGAAAGGATATAAAAATATCATTGAAATATTTTTAGGATAATTTAAAAAAAAAATGTTTTCCAACAATAAAAAAAATACTTATGCTAAGTCATATGCAAATTTAATAGGGACAAAGGGGCAAGCTCATTATATCGGACACTTTTTCCTCAATGTGAGAGATATTCGGATCATAATCCACCACGCTGGGATAGTCCAAGTTAGCCAATTCCATATCTTTTCTATAGACTTGCAGGTCACCGCACGCACAGACACATCTGTGACCAGACCATATTTTCCTTAACCTAAATAAGTACGTTGTGTGTGTCAAAAAGGTTTATTTTGAAAAAAAAATATTCGAAGAATAGGTCTCAAATTAAAAACTACTAAAATAAAATATCTTCGGTACAACTGTAACTTGCAACATTCTAAACAGTTTCAAAAAGAAATACGGAATTCCGGCCGGTCAATATAAAAATATACCAATCTATCGCAAAAAAATAAGCTCAATCCCGAGTCTGTTCTCACATTGTTCGTAGCAAAACCCTTATTTTTGTCGTATCAGCCGGTTTTTCATCTCATCCAGGGGATTTGTTCGTGACACTGAACTAACAAAAGGAAAGTGATTCGTCGTGAGATCGGGTGGCTATTTCGTATACCTTTACTGTTTATCTATTCTTGTGTGTATACGTCATAGATTACGTTACAATAAATAAATAAATATCGCCAGACTGACACTAATAATGTATGGTCCCAAACTAAGCAACGCTCGTACTATGGCTACCGTCCAAAGGACTGGGGTAAATTCGACAAGGAAATTTCCGAAAATTGCCACGATGGGAATCGAACCCACAACACCCGGTGCAATGAGCCGATCGGCCCTAGCTCAAACCACTAGCCAAGCGGTTATCAAACAATGATCACTAACAGAGTTCTGTTAAAACACGACAAGTGTGTGTCGCGCCTGCAACAATTGCTAAATTTATAAATATAGCTATATATAAAAAAAACAATAATTTCTGAGTTGATGGTAGATTTTTATTACTATAAATAAAATAATTTTAGCCCTTTTGACGTCCCACTCCTGGGCACGGGCCTCCCCTCAACACGAGGGGGATTCAGGCCATAATCCACCACGCTGGCCCAGTGCGGGTTGGCGGATTTCACATGTCTTTCGAAAATTAGTTAAATCTTCCAAGACATGCAGGTTTCATCACGATGTTTTCCTTCACCGTAAGCAAGTGATAATCATATAGAAATTATGATTCGCACATAGATTTCGAAAAATCCAGAGGTTCGAGCCGGGGTTTGAACCCGAGACCTGGTAGCCCGCAAGACGCGTGCTTAACCAATCGGCTATCACTGCTATTTATTACTATACACCTCGATAACAATTATCATTAATGCAGCTTCTGAAACATATCATTTATTAACACTCCGTTTATGTCAAATTTATTTGATCAAGTTTTGGAATGATTTTAATTATAAATTAAAAGATCTTAGAAATCCAATCGCGCTATATTTAGTATACAGAAGTAGTTTATTATTGTCTCAAAACCCAAAACCTTTAAAACGGTAAGGTTAAAAGCATTTAAATAAGGTTACCTTCAAAGCGTTCACACTTAATACTTTACTTAGTTCTAAGTTAAACGCATACTTTCGAATGAAATATATATGGCCCTCCTTTAATAAATCTACGGGACTTTAGAAGCAACCGCAGGACGAGATGAAAAAATAAAAGCCCCATTTACAGCCATGTATAGCTTTTTATTTGAACAGTCGCGGCCCGAATGTGCGGACTTAGGGTTATCAAATAAAATGAGATTGCGAATTTTTTTAGGACAGGAATTGTGCGAAAATGATTGGAATAACATGAAACAAAGCAATAAATATGCATTTTAAATGTTAGTAAATAACAACTAAATATGTCTACTGCAAAAATAATAATGTAATCGATGAACGTTTATGTTTAGTTCAGCGGTGAATCCAGAATAATTGCGACACCAAAAACAAGTACTTACGATTTTTTAGTTTTAGTCTACCCCAGCCCTGCTGGATATAGGTTTTTTATACTTCTAAGGTTGGTATCAACCTACCCCTATTTAAATTGGCACCGAAAATTGAACAAAATTACAAGGTGCTGAGTTATTTCTAGATTTTTAGTGCCATCCAGGTTTTCGAAGTAGGTTTCATTTTTTTATTATTATTTAAAAAAAAAAAAAAATACAAATGTGTCATCTATATAAGCAAGACTGAATGAGACGCCACTTAAATAACCGTGCTTAGACAGACACTGACATAAATAATACACCTTAACATTTATTCTCAAGGTTTATTTTCCCCGGAAATTCAGAATACTCCGCTCTTGCGGATAAGCTTATAAACCCGACATGACTTTCAGCCCTGTGGCGTATTTCCGGGACAATACACCATGGCAATCCTTGCCATATATTGATGGGAGAAGGATTTAGATATGGATAATCTTGCAAGTGATATACTTAACCACATTATTCGAGTGAAACAAATAAAATATATTTATTAGTGAACGTTAATATGTATGAAGGAAAGAATAATGGGATTATTAGTGATGTAATGCTTAATTGTTTTCATTTACATTAGTTAGTTGGTATATTTAAGACGTAATTTATTTGTATATCTATAAATATACTAGCTGTGTCCCGCGACTCCGTCCGCGCGGAATGTGGACCACCCTTAACATTTAGAGGTATGAAAAAAAAATAGATAGTAGCCGATTCGCAGACCTACCCGACATGCACACAAAATTTCATGAAAATAGGTCGAGCCGTGACGTAGGAGTATGGTAACTAACATTGTGCCACGAGAATTTTATATATAAGATACTAGCTGTGCCCACCGACTTCGTCCGCGTAGTATTTAACGTAACAAAAAAAATCGGGATTATCGGGATAAAAAGTATCCTATATGTTAATCCCGGTTATAAACTATCTGTGTTCCAAATTTCATCCAAATCCGTTCAGTAGTTTTTGCGTGAAGGAGTAACAAACATACATACATACATCCACACTCACAAACTTTCACATTTATAATATTAGTAGGATTCTACACGATAAGGCAATAGATACACTGCTATCGTTGCTGACTTACCACTGGGCTCCATCTATCTGTAGCAGTTTTGCTTCCGTACCAATTCCTGTACTGTACCTATTAGGGTCAATAAGTCTGCTAATTTCTTGGACCTTTAAGCGAATTATAAAACAATGATCTCATTAGTATTATCTTCGCGAATTCTTCATCGTAAATCGTATTTTCTTGGCGTTCGACACAGTTGACGGGAAGTCTCCGTGACGATAACGACATTTTCCATCCTTTTTCTAATTCATTCGTGAAAGAAGGATG
The DNA here is from genome assembly GCA_918843915.1 of Notodonta ziczac. Lineage (NCBI taxonomy): Eukaryota > Metazoa > Arthropoda > Insecta > Lepidoptera > Notodontidae > Notodonta > Notodonta ziczac. Next base: position 3,807,965 of record OU974053.1, read on the forward strand.
ACGTTTCCGACATCGGAAACTTTCCGATAAATGTGAATACCCTCCCGTACCTGTCAGCAGATGTGCTACTCTTTAGCAACGATAGTCGATAAGTCTGGACGAACGATATTTTTGTATCGTTCGTTCAGTAATCGATACGATAAATATGTCACGATATGGCGATTATCGTTGGTAAGAGTAGCTCCCCGGTCCTGTGGCCGACAATATGTCGAACGCTTATAATTTACGGTAGCAGATGATACCATTGGCTAGATTAAGTATGTTAAGTTTAAAAGATCGGGCTTTTACGGAGTAGATAATAATTTATTATACACCACTTTCTACTCAGATTAACGCAGATGGAGTAAACGCAACAAACGATGTGAAGCCACATAGCATTAAATGTGTGCGTGACAACTAGGAGCGGCACTGTAGGGACACGTACATCTGTGTACGTGTAAAGTTGCCAGATATTGGGGAACGAACTCCCATAATTTTTCCGATTGTTCTCAGTTGTACTAATGTTACAAATTGGAAATGGCCTTTCGCAATTTAGGTACTTAAGTAGTAGGTATTTGAACAGAATAATGATAATAAAATAAAATAAACTTAGTATTAATTTTTTCTGCAAATCGATATTTGAAGATCTCTGCATGATCACTCAAGAACATTATAACATTAAAGATTTTTGGATGTCTTTATAAGCAATTAGGTACAATAAATTGAAAAATGTTATTAATTTTAAATATATATTACAAATTAAGAGATTTAGCAGCCATTGCAAAATCGCAAAATATACCTCTGATTGGTTTATTGTTGATTAAATAACTAGAGTTTTAAATAAAGATATAATATTATATATATACATAAATTATTTCCATATATAAATGTATAAATTAATCATCTTTCTACACCCCATGCACATTTCCCTAATTCAAGGAAACTTATTTCGATGTAAATTGGCAACACCAACCAATTACTGTCAAAATTTTGTGTTCCGAGTGAGCGATATCAAATTGTGGGTAAATAAATTACAAAACTATAAAATAAACAATAGTTACTTGTGGAAAGATATGCCATCTGCTTTTTTTTGTTTTTGTGAACAACTTTTACAATTTTTAATTACGCAAGACGGCATTTTCAAAATAAAACAACTAACCACCTTTGACGTCTAAGCGCTGTGAAGCGAAGTTCAGTACTGACGCGAGATTGTATTCGCTTTGTAATTTGCTTTGGTGGACACACTTTTGTATTCTAGGCGCGTCATCTGCCTATTCGTTAATCTGAGACTTTCTATATATTAATACGTGAAGGAAAAACTTTCAAACGCTTAATACGAAAATTGTGCGGAGGAACGAGTATGAAATTTGGCACACTTGTAGTTTATATAGAGAAGGAGTGCAGTATGCTAATATTTGTATATTATAATACTTATAAATACATTAAAATCAATAAATAAAACATTACACACACTACCATGAATTGACACACACACATTTGTAACCTCCACACCGTCTAACTGTCTGAGTGACATACGGTGACAGTTTTTGAACGGCGTTACTTCCATAGTGCATTCTGCGTGCCAGTATCAAATAGTCTTTGACAATAAAACCTTAATGACGTTTAAAAATAAAATTTAAAGAATTATGGTCATCTTTAGACCATTACAACGAGAATACTAGTGTATAAGAAGTATGTGTCTCAAGTAATGAACACCTAAGTAAACGCCACAGTCATGAACGATCCGAAGCGTCTTCTCGTGTACACTCAATCTGAATTATGTACGGTAGACGGCCCACTTGCCCGCATCCCGTGTTGGTTCCTACGCAATGCGGAAGCCGCTTTATTTGAATGAATGGTGCCGCCGCGCCGATTTGATATGTATGCGTTTTAATATTTTATCACATTGTTCTGAGCTGTTAGTGTGTAGAGACTGGAAATGAATCCTACTAATATTATAAATGTGAAAGTTTGTGAGTGTGGATGTATGTATGTATGTTTGTTACTCCTTCACGCAAAAACTACTGAACGGATTTGAATGAAATTTGGAACACAGATAGTTTATAACCGGGATTAACATATAGGATACTTTTTATCCCGATAATCCCGAAATTTTTGTTACGTTAAATACTACGCGGACGAAGTCCGTGGGCACAGCTAGTTATTTATAATGTAATGTTGGAGTGGAGAGGTGGGGTACCAGGTGCCTGGAGTTTTTTTTTACAATAAAAAAAAACAATTTGACTTCCCACTCCAGGGCACGGGCCTCCCCTTACTACGAGGGGGATTCAGGCCGTAATCCACCACGCTGGCCCAGAGCGGTTTGGCGGATTTCACATGTCTTTCGAAAATAAGTTAGATTTTCTAAGACATGCAGGTTTCCTCACGATGTTTTCCTTTACCGTAAGCAAGTGATAATCATATAGAAATTATGATTCGCACATAGATTACGAAAAACCCAGAGGTGGGAGCCGGGGTTTGAACCCAGGACCTGGACGCGTGCTTAACCTATCGGCTATATATCCATATTATAAGACATAGTATAAGCGTTGCTTAGTTTGGGTCCATACAGTTCGGTATAGGCAGGTGCCGATACCCACCGTACTTTACAGAGATAAAAGTAAGTTAAAATGTTTATTATTATTCATTATCACCCCCTTGTTTCCTTTCGCATGATAATCCCATTAGAGGCAATCCAATCGGGAACAAAGCGACAAGTTTAAAAAGGCCTGTGACGTCACAGCAATGGTCGGACGACCGTTCACGCCCCGCCGCCGACTGGGTGACCGACGAACTGGAAATTATGACGTCATTTATTTCACAGCTCCATGGGTTTTTTTTTAGAAAGAAAAATAAACAAGCAGGCGAACACGGACGATGTGTGCTTTATATTTAGAGGCGGTACAGCGATAGTCCTAACAATATTGAGCTTTATAATTAACTAGCTGTGCCCCTCGACTTCGTCCGCGTAGTATTTAACGTAACAAAAATTTCGGGATTATCGGGATAAAAAGTATCCTATATGTTAATCCCGGTTATAAACTATCTGTGTTCCAAATTTCACCCAAATCCGTTCAGTAGTTTTTGCGTGAAGGAGTAACAAACATACATACATACATCCACACTCACAAACTTTCACATTTATAATATTAGTAGGATGTTAGTTTTTTAATGCTACAAAGTCGGCTACCAAGCGTACACCCGTCTGGTGTTAAGCAGTTACCGTAGCCTATAGATGCTTGCAATACTATTGGCATAACTCGCATGTCGCCGACCTGAAGGGATAGAAAGAGGGAAGAGGGCGTTGTCTCCCGGCTCTCTCACTGATCGTACGAAACGCAGCTGTAAGAGCTACTTTACGCAGATCTTTTGTGACGGGGTGGTACTACCCCTGTCGAACCAGCCTGTGTCCCTGCGGCATTCCACTTGAATGCTCTATCTACTTTATTTGCGACTAGCTGAGCCCGCGACTTCGTCCGCGTGGAATTTAACTTAACAAAAAAGCCCGCTCCCGCGTACTGAGCCCGCGGGACAGGACCTTTTTTTGTTTTTCTAAAATAAAAGTAGCTTATTTACTGCTTATAACATGGGCTATCTACCAGTGAAAGTTCCGTCAAAATCGGTCCAACCGTTTTGGAGATACTCTTTGATTTCATATGTTTTTTACGCGGAACCCTAATTGTTTTTCTAAAATTAAAGTATCCTAAGTTACTCCTTATAACATCAGCTATCTACCAGTAAAAGTCCTGTCAAAATCGGTCCAGCCGTTTCGGAGATTACCCGGAACAAACAGACAGACAGACAGACAAAACATTTATAAATCGCGTTTTTGCTATAGGTGTCGTATGTACTTTCATATGCATTTAGTGGAAAGGTGTTATTTTGATATTACAAACAAACAGTTCAATTTTATTAATTTGTATAGATAGTATAATTCAAAATAGGGTTACTCAGCGCACAGTACAAAATACAAAAACTTTTGAAATCCTATCGAAATAAAAAGAACCGGCTAACAAATCACACGCGTAATTTATTTTCTGATTATAAAAGAGTATTTTGCTGTCCCTCTCTTCTTAATTTCCATACATCCATCGGGAGATACAGTAAAAGTTTATGACGTCATTAATTTTACGCTTTCCCTACTTGATGTTCCTTTTTTTGGACAATGATCGGAATGTAGGTTAGGAGAGTGAGTATTCAGCTTTTTGCGCGTGTGCCCTGCGATGGAGAAATATGCAAAAGGGACAGATTTCTGCTACGTAATGTCGCGGGTGGAAAAATATATGGGCCCTTGTGTTTTGTGTACGTCATTTGGGTTTTAAGGTTCCGTGAATAAAAAAGGATAGGAGGACCGCAGTAACACGAATACGAATAAATGTTATTTGAAAGCTTTATCCTATCAAATTTAGCAATACGGAACCCCGCCTAATAATGCTTCTCGTTTTTTACAGTTTTTCTAAACATGGTCCGGGTATTATATGGGATCATTTTATGTTGGTTATGCATATATTTATCAGAGGTCCCCTTCGGCTATTGAGGTAATATTCATAGACCTTATATATACCTACAATAAGTTCTTATTGAATTGATGAAGCGCGGGGAAGGGCAGCCAGCCGTTTAGTCACCGGACTTGAAACGACTTTTAATCCTTTCAGGAAATGAATTTGAAATCGAATTGAAAAGCATTCATTAAGTTTTTACACTCATACACTAAGTCATTAACTTCGTATTTTCGATCTTAATAAATGACTAGCTGATCCGACAGAAGTTGTCTTATCCTAAATTTAAATATTGAATTCGAGTTGTTCCGCTCAACTTTCAATTTTTTTTTTATCATAAGAACCTTCTCCTGGCAATAATAAACACAACAAAAAAATAATTAGCGAAATCGTTCCATGTGTTCCCTCGTGATGCGATGACCAAGGAAATACATATTTATTTTTATATATAAAGATAGATGAAACAAAAACGAACACCGATATTTTTTGTAACAAACGTCATTGTTGCGATTTTTCAAACGGCTTCACGATCCATCAATATGCCCTATTACTACATCTTGTCTCGCAACACTAAGGACTGTATTAATAAATCAATATCATGTATGAGACCGGTCTTGAGTACGCTTTTGACATGTCATTTTGTACCGGAATTACATGAGAATTACATTTCCAACATCGCTCTCAGACTTGAGATCAATATATAAAATACGGGCCTAAACAATGTAACCCCAGTTTGCTATTAGTTTCCCACATCCTGGCTGTTACTCGGCTTAAACCGGTTCATCCCGCCAATGGTTAACGAGCTGTCAGTCTAACCTGGTTGTCATGGCGACCGGAACTAATTGCCTATCGATCTGCGGTGATAGATGCGCCTGAAAGCCTACTTTGTTGCGTGGGGAAGAGGGCTCGTTTGTATTAAATGCAGGCAAGTGCAGCTGTGTTTAATTAAATATGTTATTTTACTCAGTTAATATTCGCATCCGGCTAGAAATTCAATGGTTACTCTATTCAATGTAATAAAAGTTGGTGAACATTCTCAGGAACAGACGTGGAGCATAGCGTGAAGGCAACACCCTTTTCACTAAAAAGTACTTAAGAATGTTACACTACCTATAGAAAATAGCGTCATTATAAGTACCCATAACCAATGGTTACCTTAACAAAATTGTCAATTTAATAAACCCCCGATGCGACGGCTTTTTAAACTACAAAAGAGCTGATAATTTTTAAACGGCTGAACCGATTTTCGTGAAACATAGCTAAGAACACTCTCGATCAGAATACCTTTCTAAAAAATTAAAATCGGTTCATCCGCTTGGGCGCTACGATGCCGCAGACATATACAGATACACATGTTAAACTTATAACACCCTTCTTTTTTCGTCGGGAGTTAAATATAAAGGGCACTATTCACTAAAAAGGCACGAACAAGTTTGAAAGTGACCAATTTTCTTAAAACGCCGCTTTTCTTTTTGTTTTATCGCTGTTTAGACTTTTTGTTGCCTCCCTTAAACAAAACACTTGGGTTCGATACTAAAATCGTGAAGTCTACGTTTGTTGTTGTCTTGTTCGCGAATGTTCTCGCCCTGTCTCTGACATAAATCCCTAGGCATAAAAGTAAAAGGCAGTTAACTGGGCAGCGTCCTCGTTCATTGAAATTATTAGCATACCGAAGGCGCCGGAATATTTTATGCCTACCTACCTACCCTCTTTTTACGATATGCATTAAAATTCTTGGAAGATCTCGCTTTGATTCTGAAACAGAACGTGAAATATGAGCGGACATTACTTTTTGTAGTGATTTCGAGGATTTTTTGTAGCATATCGCCTTTGCTGACAACCTGTTGAATAAATTGTCAATAGCGTTAGAAAAAGAATGCCATAGAGGTGCAGATATGCTTAAGGAACAGTAACAGTACGCAGAAATGGCAATTAATCCAAAACCAATAAATTTTAGAAGACTTTAAGAGTACTTAATCAAATATCGACATCAGGCACGCCTCTGCTTACTATTACCTTCGTAAATAATTTTCCACAACCACTGAAACTTTTGATTGATATAAGAAAATTTGTGCGATTTGAACTACAAGCCGATACGCTGATCAAGACAAAAGATACTCTATGCATCCCATTCAGTCTTATCCAATGGTATATGCATGTTTCTCTTTTCCGTAGCTGTCAATGTGTTAACAGCGACTCTAACTTTACTAAATATTTTTTACTCCAAATGAGTTATATTATAAGGTCTTATAGTTTTTTTAGCCTTTAGTGTTTTTATTGTTACCATAGATGCATGATATCATAGGGTTGTCAATCCTGTAAAAAATCCTTACATACTAGTACGTAAACCCTTTACATGCCCATAAAGTATCTCCATGACAGGCGTTATCCGGAATCAGACAAATCACTTTAGCTGATGTCATCGTGAAGGGTCATTTATAACTGGTTCAAACTACTCAGAAGACCCGTCCAATGTACGTTAAGTGTAGCTTAACGCTGATCCCTTTATATCCGGCGACCATAATTACTTGTAGCGGAGATAGATGGACTTGAACTTAGATGTATGGAGGTTTGGGATACGAAGTTGGATTACAATAATAAATTGATATTAAAACTCGTCTCATGCCTCTACAATATTATTCCTTTTCATTTATTTAATGCGATTTTGATAATTTATATTATTTTTCATTAAATCACGATTTACCTAAATTTGACATCCTACTAATATTATAAATTCGAAAGTTTGTGAGTGTGGATGTATGTTTGTTACTCTTTCACGCAAAAACTACTGAACGGATTTGGATGAAATTTGAAACACAGATAGTTTATAATCGGGATTAACACATTGGATACTTTTTATCCCGATAATCCCGATTTTTTTTGTTAAGTTAAATACTACGCGGACGAAGTCGGTGGGCACAGCTAGTATTATCTAAGGATGTTTCCACACCGATCGATCGACGGTTCATCGATGTTAGAATGAAGTCAGTCGACGTCATCCACAGTTCCTCGATAGGGTAACTAACGATTGATCATCGGTCAACGGTCAAGTAGAGTGTTCGACTCTTATATAAATAGTCCACTATGGAAATACTTTAAATCTAAGCAAATAAGTATTCTAAATGATTATTTTTGTCCATACATCTCTACAAAGCCGTAAAGCCTTTGTTTATAACAGCTCCTGTCTACTTTGAGTTGTGAAAAGCTGTTGCGTGTTTTCGTGGCGCGTTTGCCAGTCCAAGTGACTTTGCTTTGTACCTACGCTCGCTTTACACCTTTTCTGACATAAAAAGGCATAAAGAATTGTGATTTTGAAGTGTAAAATGATTTTTGTGGCCTTTTTATTGCTCTAGACTATTTTAGAAGTCTGCATTTGTTTTTTTTTTAAAAGTAAGTGGAAAATATACGCCATGTCTAAAGTATATAGATGTGATGGAATGAAACGCCCGCATTGGGTCAGCGTGGCTGACTGCGGTCACCCCTCCCTGCGTCGGGGAGGCATATTCCCGGACGGGCATAGCCTTACTATAATTAACATTCTCACATGTTTATTTTCAGCATCATTTTAATTAAAATGAATGAATATCGATTTAACTCTCCCAGTTTATCGATGAAACTGTTTAAATTAAAAGTCTGATTGCGATGAAATGTTATAAAAGCATGAATGAACAGTGAGGCAAAAACTTGATGGCACTCGCATCACACTGAACCAATTGTTCTACTCATTCTACCGGCCATTTAACGTTTTTCTACCAGGGTTTGATTCAAGGAGATCAGAAGCATTAAGCTCACCAAATGTGGCATGATTTAACTGGGTCATGATATCTGTCATTTCACTTCTGTGTCACAACAAATACATTGTTTTTTATTTAACTAGCTGTGCCCACCGACTTCGTCCGCGTAGTATTTAACTTAACAATAAATTCGGGATTATCGGAATAAATCGGGATTATCCTATGTGTTAATTCCGGTTATAAACTACCTGTGCTCCAAATTTCATCCAAATCCGTTCAGTAGTTTTTGCGTGAAAGAGTAACAAACATACATCCACACTCACAAACTTTCGCATTTATAATATTAGTAGGACAAGGTCTGCAAACCAACGTACGACTCGCCTGACAATAAGCAGTTACCGTAGGTAACAGATGCTTGCAATACCATTGGCGTTGCTCGCATGCTGCCGACCTGACGGGGAAGTAGGACAGAAAGAGTTGAAGGGAGGCGGGGTTGGGATTCCGACTCTCTCATCATGCGAAACGCAGCTATGAAAGCTGCTTAACACCGATCTTCTGTGAGAAGGTGGTACTACCCTGATCGAGCCAGCTCGTTATTGGCTGTACACACCTCTACTGACGTATCTACAAACTTCAGTGCCTATGGTCACCTACATCAACGCAGAGTCGCATGGCCCTGTTCGCACAAAAACCAGGGTTGCCTCACTGCCTACAGCTTTTTGCACCCCCTGCCCCTTATATCAATCTAACAAGATCTAGATCTGTCAATGTCATAGAGATTTCTGATCGGACCGAGTTGTAGAGATGGTGCAGGCAGACGAACGACTTAGCGGTTAATTACATCACACTAACAAACGTATCAATAAATCGATCTCAAGACTGGAAGTGATCTTGGAAATGTCATTGTTATCAAGCTGATTTTGTAGTCTACCTATACATACTTATATTTTTGACAGATCATGGTACAAATGACACTTTGTTATATGTGTAAAAATCTCAATGCCCTTTAGCAACTTTTACGGGTGATAAAGAGTTCACATGACACACAAATATACACACATACAAACAATAGTATACTATTGGTCTCTTGAATGTTCGTAGAGCCTTATGTATTTCGGCAAAGTATGAATAAATTCAACTGACTGAATGGCCTTTACATCAATTCAAAGAAAATCTATATTATTTCACAAAAATAATACGTTAAGAATACCGTCTTACAAGCAATTAAAACTTACGAATAAAGGAGAAGAAAGAAAGTCGTTTCAAATAATTATTGCGTTCGGTATTGAAAGAATATCTTACAAGAAAGAGCGTATCGAGAACCTTTTCAATGGGAATTCAAATTAATTACCCACGTTTCACGAAATAAGACGTACATCTCTAGAAATCGATGTTTTTATGTTAGTAAGAAAATTATATTCCTACAAAAAGTTATCAAAAAAAGGTGACTACATAACATCCAAAAGTAGTCCATCAATATTTTCAGGAACCCTTGAGTTCCTAAAAAATAGGCAAGTAGAGTGCTTCGCACTTGTAATAAAAAGGAGAGTAAAAACCTGTTCCCTCTGAAATTGTGTTCCGAGCGATGTTCCAACGAGTTTCATATTATTCGTCAACAGGAACGTAATTACTTTTCATGTGCTCGAAAACCCAGAATACCGCCGCACTGTAGGCGAAACGAAATATAAAACAAACAATGAATCTGGGGCTATTTATGTTTTTATTAAATAATGCTGGTTAATAAATCTTTGTGAATTGTGAATTATAGTGCTTCAGAAAATATACATTTATTTATTTATTCGTATGGCATTCTTACAATTGTTCACAATAAATTAAAATTTAAATCAAAATTATAAAGTTATTCTATCTTTTAATTGGTGAATACATGGGATAGCGTCGTTTTCGAGAGATAACAGGTCTGTTGGGCAGCCGTGGTACCTATATAGAGGATTATAAATGAATACAATAAATAATAAAACTCATTTTTTATACTCCGCTCCATGACCTGGCCTCCTCTCGATGCCATGGGGGATTTAGGCCACGTAGACCCAGTGGGTGTTGACGGATCTTACATGACATACCAAAACAATTAATATCATTAGAGAAAGGCGCCATACTAAAAAATGCCATATTAGAGCTTTGTGTCGCATGGGTGCCTATCTAAAGCTAATCAAGGGATCCCAGCGACCAACGTTCATATCACCAGACCATGTGATCGATCGGTAAAGTTAAAAATCATTTGGAAGTTTTCAAGTTGTCACTGTAGAACCCCATACAAACATTATGATATTAATACCTTTAATAAGTACTTAAGCAATCTGCCAACCCACACTGGGCCAATGTAGTGGATTACGGCCTGAATCCCCTCGTAGTGAGAGGAGGCCCGTGTCCAGAAGTGGGACGTCAAAAGGGCTAAATTATTAATATTATTTATTTATATAAGCACTTAAGCAGTCATTTCCTTTCCGCATAAGATGGAGCGACTGACGCACGCGTTGAACGCACTCGTCTAGCGCTTCTACGTTGCGCTGCGACTACCCGCAGCGCTTAGCGAATAAAGAAAGTCATGTTTATTCAGATATATTGAAGTCAGATGCGTGTGACGTAGTCCGTCTGGCAGAGCATGGACTGCATAAAACAATATCCCCTTTTACATATTTTTAAATTAATGTTTTAAAAAGCTTACAGGAAAAAAAATGGAGGGAATACTTTGAAACCGTGTACTAATGGTGTCGTTTCCGTAAAGACGTCGTTATTAATTACAAGAGATCAGTTGAGCGTGGGAGCAAAAAGCTTTCTGCTGTAAATTAAAATGTGAAATGCTAATAAGTTATACGTTAGGCCTTTGTAATTACAGAGTTTGGTGATTTGTGTCGGTTCCACTGCCAAAACATTAAAGTTAATAAAGTATTCCAACCGACCATAGGTTTGAAATCTGTATGGGATAAATTTACCTCGCAAGTGTCATATTACAGCTTTACTATCTCTACTCCGTATCAATAGACGAGGAACTACTTAAGTAAAGTAAATCATTAATTTATTCTGAAATTCTGCAAATGTCAAAAGTATTAACAGTCCAAGATTAGAAATGTTTAGCGAACTTATAATCGCCACTGTCGTTATTTAAGCAATACTTTTGAGTTGTATCACTTGTCCGTAGAACACGATTTATTTATTACGAATTCTAAACTGTCGTTATGATATATATATATAAGATATTATAAATACATTTCTTAAGAACTTGTAATGACTCTTTTAGAGATACGAGTGATACGAGTTCAACAATTGGACTCTAGTTTAAGCCAATAGTTGGCTCTCTGTTGACCGGAGCCCGGTTTTCCGATAGGCCCCAGTGCGAAAGCACTCGTGTATTCGACCCACTTTCCGCCGTCACTATCCGGATGTTCGCGGCGCCGGTGAAAAAAGTACTAACTTTGTGACGGTTTAATTATAATGGAATTTTGGAGGGGTAACTGTGCTTGGTTTTGGGGAGACAAAAAAGGCTAGTTTGTATAACTTCCAATTTTATATAGCTAGGTCGTTTATTTGACAAAAATTACGAATTAATATGGTATTTTTATATTGGAGAAACATCAGTGGAGCAAGCCTATTTTATCCGTTTAGTTATTCCTGTTTTACTGATTTCATGAAGCATGTTATGTCATGGATCCCAAGGGAATAATTATAATACGCAAAACAAAAACATTTCCAATGTACATGTGTAAAAATATATGCGGTATCTAATATATTTCAGTTCAAATATAATGCAAAACGGACCAGAACTGGTCCAACAATCGGCTTGTGAATTCCCAAATACCGGGATGACCTAGATTAAATGCCAATGGGCTAGAATTTATTTATACAGCCGCCTATTCGTTTAGGTACCGCGTCGTGATATATATTATAGGCTGATATGGGTTGTCAACCTATTTACATAACGGAATAAGGGATTACTTGGGATTTTCTTCAATTGTTCATGTAATGTCCATCCATCGCATCGAAAACGTTAAGTGAATAAAATGTGGACGTATGATTTTCTATTAAGATTGCCTACAGCAGAGCATTAAAAGGTCCATTTCAGGTCTACAAACAAAAATGGAGCATAAAACCAATAAGGTAAGGTGGTCTTTGTAAGGATCAGAAATCTGGGTTTATCTATTGCATGAGAAATTTCGTGGAACTGGCAACGATAGGCTAACTAGTATGCTTTTATTAACTAGCTGTACCCTGCGCGCATTGCTACGCTGTCAAAGATTGGTCGTACCAACTCAGAAACCTTTGTGGGCTCATGCACAACACATTGCTGAAGATCATGACATGATCAAATGCATAGTTTACGATTCTATAAAGGACATACATACAAACATCCATTTTTATGTATATAGATAAATAAATAAATAAAATAAATAAATATCGCCAGACAGACACACCAACTGTACGGTCCCAAACTAAGCAAAGCTTGTACTATGGGTACCGTACAATGGACTGGGGGCGATCCCAGTGACACCCAGACCAGGGTAAATTACGAAAAGGCCATTTCCGAAATTTGCCCCGGCGGGAATCGAACCCGCGACAACCATGTGCAGTGAGCCGAGCGGCCTACGCTCGAACCACTGCGCCAAGCGGTCGTCAAAAAGATAAATGAATTTAGAAAGAAAAAAAGGGACTCAAATGTAGAGAGAATCCATTTTCCCAGCTTTTCATTTATTTCTGAAGTCCGTCGCACAAGCAAACTTTATCCATCGTAAGTAATCTGTTTGATTTTCTTTCATCTTCAGGTTGTGTTTATGCCTATATTTTTATAGTCTTCATATTTTTGCTTCGTCCCATAATTTGATGTTTTTGTTCAGATTTACTTACCTCAATATCCGGAAAATGGATCTCAAACGATGATTTGCCCGTAAACAGAGCCGGTTAAATGCGTATTTTTGCCTTGTTTATCCGGATCATCTGGATAACAGCAGCGAAAGGGTAAACAATATGCTTCCCACGGTAGATTTTCGTGAAAAAGGAAAAAATGAAAAATTTATAAAATTGACAAATCCATGGGTTTTTTTAAAAGATTACTTCTAATGTGAGTTTTTCACATTACTTGTTTCGCCGTTAGCCCCTCCAACTAAGCTGATGCTTGTGTTAGGAGTGGGCTCACGTCAATAGTGAAATGACCAGGATGGGGATCGAACCCGGGACCTCTCAGCTACGAGGGCGGCCCCTCTAACCACTAGGCTATTGACGCCTTCAATTGAAAGTATTTTTATCATCAAAAATATTTATTGGATCTGCCATTTTTATCCAGTTATCTTTACAATATGTGAATTTTTAAGACCCTAACACTTTAAATTATTTAAGTAATTAATGTTCCAGAAAAATAACTGCATTTAACAACAGATTTGTAGTGTGACTTGTTTTTTGCTGAATTGAACAATACTTTAAAAATCGAGTGTTGAAAAAAAAAACACGACCAAGAAAACGATTATAGCAAAATGGATTCTGTTGGTATGAGTCTTGAAATGAAAATGCCATAGCAGTGTTTACGCCGGCCAAGCAACAGTGTAAGGGACATTGTTGCTTGGCCGTCGTTTCGTTCAAATTAGACGAGGTATAAAAGGAATCGTTGGAAATAATATTTTTAATTAATGTCCTTAGAGGAGACCCAATTACTAACGCAAGCTCGTTATGTTTTGTACTCAAAGTGCTTTTCTTTTTGTTGATTGCGGTGCTACAAAACTGAGGTTTTTTGGAATAATTGGTTTCTCTGTACGGGACGTAAAGACTGAAAAGGTATTTTGGTTTAGTTTTGTAGTTCTATCAAGAGTTTGTTTTAGATAGGTACACTGGCAGAAAGTCTACCTGGGCTTCAGTTCTGTTTACCGCTGGCCTCTCTATCGACTCGCGATACGTCAAAACCGACGTACCGCGTATCTGAATACGTCAGTTATGACAGTTTTCCTATAGCAAATCATTCAAAACTGACGCCAAACGGTTTGTGGTAAAAACACTCAGAACATTTGTAATATAAGCGGAGTGAACGCGGTGTTGGCCTTTACGCGACCTGTAAACTTGCGCGAAGAACCACATGTTACTGAACCGCAGAAAAACTGCCGGTGATTAAAATGACTAGGAATTTAAGTAGTCTCTAAAATATTATAAGTAGTAAAAGTCGGACTTTTGTTGAACATATCAAGTTCTTGAGTTAATAGTAAATGCTAAAGATGATGAATGCACCAAAAATGTGATGGGTTTCTTACTAACAGCTGGCCATTTGGATCACTCTCTACCTACCAGCTGAATTTAAGGACGAATAACAAATATAAACTAATTACTAATAACAAATAGAAAATATTTATACCATCAGAGTAGTATATAATTTTTCCCGTTTACTAAAGCGTCATGAAAAATATCGTGGTTTATTAAAAAACAGTGCCATCTACTTACGGACGCCCGAAAGAAGCGAAACTTTATACTATGCCAAGGGCGCCGCAACTGCCACTCTGTTAACTTGTATATATCGTGTAACGCTACTGACGTCATCGTGTAATGCCACAGACGTCATCGTGTCACTGACGCTTAGTACGCATAGAGTGGACGCGCGGCGAGTGTTCCGAACGTCCGTAATAAAACCTTATATAGACGTTTTAGATAATTAGATGTATCACATAGGTCGTTTTACTACTTACATGCTGGTGAAAAACCTTTTAAGCGAGGAAAATAAATATTTAATGCATGTATATTTCAATAACCTTTATGCCACCCGTCTGTATTAAGCTATTTCTATTCGGGTGCAACGTACGAGATGGGTCCGACCCTCGTAAAGCCAGTCTGGAGTCTGGATAGGTTGAGTGCTCTGCGCGTTATTATTAATCTCATATAGCTAGCTTGCGTTGGTAAAGCGTTAGTGTTTTAATTTACACCTCTAAAGGTGAAATTATTTTATTGTATTAACGTGGTTTTTCAATCATCACCTCTTTTCTAGTTCTTTATATAATATATATAATATCATTTAGCCCTTTTGACATCGCACTCCTAGTCATGAGCCTCCCCTCACTACGAGGGGGATTCAGGCCGTAGTCCACCACGCTGGCCCAGTGCGGGTTGGCGGATTTGTCTTTCGAAATTGAGTTAGATTTTCTAAGACATGCAGGTTTCCTCACGATGTTTTCCAGCACCGTAAGCAAGTGATAATCATAATATATGAATTATGATTCGCACATAAATTAAAAAAATCTGAAATGCATGGGTTTGAACCCAGGACCTGGTGCCTGCAAGACGCGTGCTTAACCAATGGGCTATCACTGCTCTCTAGTCCTTTCCTATTTCTAGTTCTTTATCAACTAGAAAAGAGCTGATGATCGTAGGTCTTAGATAAATCTTAGGATATGAGCAACTTCCACAGGTCTCGATTCGAACAAACTCAAAAGAAACACTTCCGATATTGAATGAGCAATCGAACAATACCGGGAACAAATTCAAAACGTGCTCTCGACCCAGACCCGCCGTAAACATCCCCACTTTTATGTGCAACCCATAAAAACTTCCCCAGTTACTATGTACAACGAGGTTTTCCCTTGGGGCTAGAAGAAAAAATACAAAATACTTTTATTTCGTATTTACCTATCTAATTTTTGTTTATGTTTAAGTATATTTGTAGAAAACTTGTGTCAGACACTTTTTTTTTTAAGTTTACTAGCAATGTGTATGTGTGTTTATCACATTACTAGTATTCCCTTTAGCCCCTGCAGCTAAGCTAATGCTTGTGCTAGGAGTGGGCTCACGTTAATAGTTTAATGGCCAGGATGGGGATCGAATCCGGAACCTCTCAGCTACGAGGACGGCCCCTCTAACCACTAGGCTATTGACGCTTCTAAACTTGTGACGCACTTTGTGATCCCATTACGCCTGTAATACCTGAAGGCAGAGGTGGACAACAGTGGACCCACATTTCGCCAATGATATTTTAGTCTCAGCGCAATAGAGAACGAGCCTTATGCCATTATACCAGGCACATAGAATCTTCCCCTCTATCATATGTGAGGGGGATTTATGCCGGCGTTTTCAACCCTGGACCAGTTTTATAACCAAGTCGACAAGCAAACGTAAGATCCGCCTGATGTCAAGGTGTTACCGTGACCTATAGATGCTTGTAATACCAAAGGCATTTCTCGCACGTTGCCGTTCTAAAGGGTCGTGGTCTCAGAAGGAGAGGGTGGAAGGGGGTAGGTCGGCTTCACACGTCTGATGAAAATATTTCTATATACATATAAAAAAGAAACGGACTGTCTGACTGATCAACGCATAGCCTAAACCGCTGGAATTAGAAACTTGTCATTTTTACAGTTGATAACTTTTACACATAAAGGCACCCATAGCAATACGCGATAAAAAAAAATATTATATTAAAAAATGTAAAAAACAAGTTGCTCGCCGGATCTTCTCAGTCGATGTCGCGTTCCGATCCGGTTGTAGATATAAGAAAAATATGTAAACATGACAATTTGTAAGTCCCCCCCCCCGTAGTCCTAAACATAATAAACGCTTTGACTTTGACTTTGACTTGACTTTGACTTTGATCCAGTAGGGAAGGACTTTTGAATATTGCACCCGTAAGAGGTTAAACAAGGGATGGTTTGAATATAAATTCCGTTCCGAGATATACGCGGACAAAGTTGCTGGAAAAATACATTACTTTACGTTAACGTTAACCAGTGAATTTCTAGTTTCACAACTGTAGTAACATTTACGACACCTAATAATACCTATACGACTGTCGTATACTAACTTCTTGTTGGTCGTAAAGTTATAAGTTAGCGGCCATCTTTTGGGAGGTTTTGTTTTTGTTTACGGCGTGTACTCGGCAACTTTGGTGAATACATCACGCGAAATTAGAACGCTCGGGAGCTACAGAAAGTTGGAATTGCTTTGCATGATTTATTTTGAGTTTTAAGTGCGACTGTATGTTAAAACTTAAGTGTATTTATGTGTGTAAATGGCAAAACATCGTACTCGTCTCTGGAGTGTGAATTTGAGTGCTCTCTAGATTTTATTTTGCGCTAGAATGGCATTTCTAAGTTTGTTCACAAAGTTGAAATTAATTCAGTAATAGCGAACTTAAATTATAGCAGTAAATTACTGTTTAAAATTTAGTTACTGTGCAGTATTTGGTCAATCGTCACTAAAATCCTCGAATACTTGCGGCTCTACCATCTGTTTGGAATGCCATTCTTATGAAGGCCAAAGAGAATACAAAACTACGTAAGAATGCAGGCAACATTAACTTATTACTTGGTAGGCGATCAAATAAATAATTCTATGGTTAGGTTCAATCATACCGCAAAAAAAAAAAAAGTTTTTTGCTATGAATTTTTACCGTATTCGGCAAACAAATAACTACGGGCAAAATCTGTCAAAATGTATGAGGAAAACGTTGATGTTTTTGCTTTGTGAATGATATCCTTTGAAAGGTAAGGCTACCCTTCAAAAGATAACGGTTACACACGATATGATACAATACATATTCTATATACTGAAGACTACTGCTATCTTCTTCTCTATAAGTATTGATCATGACCGCATAGGTCGATGGTAGAGAAATTCTTGCAATAGTTCCGACTGACCTATTTCACGCCACAGGAAAAGTCTCACATCACGGGTTAAAACTGCAGTTGTAGTGAAAAATAAATTTTATGAAATTGCAGCAACAAGTAAATCCGACTCCCGCGATTTCTAGAGTACTTATTTTAAACAAAGTTGCAGAAAAAAAATGTCACAAATTGTAGAGTTCCATCAAGATAGTATTTTATTTGAAAAAAGCTCTACGAGGTGGCTTCGTCCAATTTGGGTCACGTAACTAAAATTCGTTCACCCATGTAATTATCGTTCAAGCCAGCTAACCATAGTTAAACCGGCTTCTGCTAGCCTACCTACTCTGTATTTCGTTATTATAGTATATAGTATAAACTGAACGAACTTTTTCGTACAAAGTAAATTACTATTTGATTGTCTTTAGGTCTATGATTTTAGGTCTTTAGATCAATTATAGAAGGGAAGATAGAAGGCAAGAGGGGAAGAGGAAGACCTAGGAGAAGCTATTTCGACCAAGTGAAGGAAAAAGTGAATGTCGTGTCGTATCAAATGGTCAAAGAACTGGGAGAAAATCGCAGTAAATGGAAAAAACTCCACCGACAAGAGCATCGCTCTTAAGTTGATGATGATGTCTTTAGGTGTAGTAGGGAGAAATAAATTGTATTTATATTAATAACTAGCTAGCGACTTCGTCCGCGTGGAATTTTGATTCTTTCTTAGCGGATGCCTACGTCATAACATCTACCTGCATGCCAAATTTCAGCCCGATCCGTCCAGTGGTTTGCGCTGTGCGTTTATAGATCACTATGCCATTTAGTCAGTCAATCAGTCAGTCAGTCGGTCACCTTTGAGTTATATATATTTAGAAGTAGGTCAGTCAGCATTCCTAAGTGAAGTAGGATATCGCAAATACATGTTGTATTGCCGTGAACATACGGCACAGTATTGATTGTGACTGTTACAAGACTTATGAACGTCACTGAAGAACTACAACTTATACCTATTGCAAGTTTGAACAAACGTAGGAACGTACGTTCAAACTTAAGTAATGAATAAATAAAAAAATAACGTTTATATTCCTCGAAATTGTGGTATGTACCTAAGAGCAAGTATATAGAACACCCTATGCATACACTGCCCCCAGTCAACTATTTGAACTTTGTCAAAGTTTGACCAGTACGAGTTGGCAAATACCAAATAGTGTTGTACTTTTACCAACAAGGGTGTACGGGGTAAGTTAATTACGAATATCTGACAAAATTATGTGGATACCCTACCATGAGTTAGGCCCATACACGAAAAGGACTTTCGAAATAAGTAAGTTTTGTTTTATAAATCATTTCATTCCACAAGTCTGTTTGAAATGTCTTCCACCATTGGATGGAATAAGATGTTACCGCTATACACTGAAAACAATTTTACGACAAAGACTTTGGTAGTTCCTATTGTTATTTTAAGATTGTTTTTACTATGCGTTATGTAATTACAGCAACTAATTCATGAATACCTACTTATTACTTACAAAACGTTTAGTAAGAAATACTGAAAGGAATACCTAGGAACTACAAAAATAATTTGTTGTCATTTTATTTTTCTTAGTGTTATTTTGAGATAATTTCAGTGTTCTGTTATATGTAAGATCCGCTTGGTGTAAATAGTGATTCGAGCGTAAGCCGCTCGGCTCATTGCACTGAGTGGGTGCGGGTTGGATTCGATTCGTTCCGTTGCTGTATATTTCGCAAATTGCCTTTTCATAATTTTCCCTAGGTTGTGGGTGTCGCTGGGATCGCCCACAGAGCATAGTACGGTACCCATAGTACAAGCGTTTCTTCGTTTGGGATCATACCGTTGATGTGTTAGTCTGGCGATAAGTATTATCCATCCAAAACTATGTATTAAAGGTCAAAAAGTAGATAAATTTCCACTCAACTTTATGAAGAGTTTTTTTATGATCATAAACTATTGGCTAAGCTATAAGTCTGAAAAGAGGTGCTCTAATAAAACGTCTTTTACGGTGGTAGAGTCATGCTGTATCCAATTGATCACAGTTCACATACGGGCTTGCTCGACCGGGGTAGCACCACCCTCTCACAGAGGATCGCCGGAAAGTAGCTATTATAGCTGCGTTTCGTACGATGAGTGAGAAAGTCGGAATTTCAACCCCCCCCCCCCCATTCAGGGGAAGGTATTTATGTGAACTGAAAGAGAGTCGGGATTAGGATAGATAGGGCCCTATCTATCCTAATTCCCACTCTATTTCAGCAGCTCGGCAACGTGCGGTAGGCTATGGTAATTGCTTAACATCAGTCGGTATGCTTGCATGCCGACTTTGTTCGAGATACATAAATATATGAACATCTACATTGAACCAGAAGAGCATAACTAGTAGGTACATTAGTGTCAATTCTAACAATAACCTCTTGAATTCGTAATCCTACATTTTAAGGGGCATTGCACTGACAGCTGCCGACAGAAACTTAATAATTTGGAATAGTCTGCACTACGATATGAAACGGTATGAAATTTTATTGTAAACTAGATTATATTGGGAAGATAAGACGTATCGATATACTTTATGAATACGAAATTGGTATGAACCCATCATGACCTACGGAGCCGAGACGTGGACACTCACGGTAGGGCTGGTCCACCAGTTTAGGGTCGCTCAGCGAGCTATGGAGAGAGCTATGCTCGGAGTTTCTCTGAAGGATAGGATTCGCAATGAATACATCCGACAGAGAACCAAAGTTATCGACATAGCTCAAAGAATTAGCAAGCTGAAGTGGCAGTGGGCTGGCCATATCTCGCGAAGAACCGACAACCGCTGGGGTAAACGTGTTCTTGAGTGGAGACCTCGACTCGGCAAGCGTAGTGTAGGACGCCCTCCGACCCGGTGGGATGACGATCTGCGAAAGAATGCAGGCAGATGCTGGATGCGGCAAGCTGAAGACAGGGCGCTATGGCGCTCATTAGGGGAGGCCTATGTCCAGCAGTGGACAAGCATAGGCTGATGATGATGATGATGAACAAAAAACAATCTCATAAATTTTACTATAATATTGCTGTTGAACATACCTGTATATGATGGTAGTAGCGAATAGTTTGTCTTCACTACACACAGCTGCCGTAAATACACCTAAATGATTACATCAAACAATCTTGAAACAATCTTTATAAAGTTACAGAAACCCTGTGTTATAATTCATATTTTCCTACACAAAACCGGCACAAAATGTTTGAGAACCGCTCACCTTTACAATTTTTTTTTTCTCATCCGAAGGCGTTACACACTCGTTACAGAAAATTAAGTTACCTAGATTCAAATGAATGTAATTTAATGTTGAGAACAGCTGATTCTTACAAGCGTAGAAAGTTAAAAAAATGTTTACCTCCGCTTCGTTTGAAAATGAGATTTCATATTGCTTTGTTTGTGTAATGAATTTGAAATAATAAGAACCTTTGTTTGAACATGTCTTAATTGCAATCGTTTGTAGTGAGACGACCGCTTGGCGCAGTGGTTCCAGCGTTGGCCGCTCGGTTCACTACACCGGGTGTTTGCGGGTTCGATCCCCGTCAGGGTAAATTTCGGAAATGTCCTTTTCGTAATTTGCCCAGATCTGGGTGTCACTGGGATCGCCCCCAGTCCATTGTACGGTGCCCATAGTACAAGCATTGCTTAGTTTGGGACCATAGAGTTGGTGTGTTCGTCTGACGATATTTATTTATCTTATTTATGTATCGCGTTTTTGCTATAGGTGTCCTATGTACTTTCATATGCATTTAGTGAAAAGGTGTTATTTTGATATTACAAACAGACACTCCAATTTTATTTATTTGTATGTATATGTATAGATACTAAGGGAGTTTCAGTGACCCGATGACTTAATAATTAGGAATTTTGGGAGAAATAATTGTATGCACTGAGATTCTCTACATCCTCCTCTCTACATTCTTATCTCTATTGTCTTTCGTCTCAGTAGAAATTAAAACTGGGTCTGCATAATGAGTTTAAAAAATCTAGCGTCAATCTGATAAGAATCAATCTGCCACCAATATTTTTTGTATAACGAAGTCGGCCAACAAGCGTACGACTCGCCTTATGTTAAGCAGTTGCCGTAGTCTATAGATAAATGCCAACCTAAAGGGGAAAGGTAAAGGGAGGGGGGTTGGTCTTCCGGCAGATGCATCGACGGCTTCGTGAATCGTTACAATGTAAACCGATTCCGCCTGTAGGTACACATATCTGAGTTTGTTTTAATGTCTAGCGGTATTTTTCATTTTGTTTAGGCCTACGGGGGCACTTACAAATTGTCAATTTTAGTCTTATATCTACAACCGGATCGGAACGTGACCTCGACAAGAAACTCAGCGTGTTTGTCTTTTTACATTTTGTTATATTTCTGTTTTTTTATCGCCAGTTGCTTATTTAGTTAATAATTACAAAGAGTAGTAGATAGTAATATACATATAAGAGCTCCAGTGTGTTGCCTTTTGAAATTACCAATTTCCATTCCCACTAAATAAGGCAATATAGAACTCCCATTACTGGTGACCCAACATCAAGTTAAATATTAACAGCGAACACGAAACCACGTAACAGCCAAATGTTAACTAAGTTCACTCGTTTAATTTCCCAGTGTGTACATTAAAACCGTTGGCCCACCGCTAATGTGATGCGTAAGGTTCCGAAGACGCGATCGTGAGGGCTGTGAAGATATATTGCATCAACCTCAAACTCAAGCTCAAAATTGTTTTTATTCATGTAAGCCAACAAAGCTGTTATAGTTAGTCAGAATCTACCACCGGTTCGGACTGCTGCTTCCGCTGAGAAGATCCGGCGAGAAACTCAATGGTTACTCTTTGCAATTAATAAAAGATGGTGTAAATTCTCAGCATAACCATTGTCGCTAAATAAGTAAATAGTAATCAAATCTCTTGAGTGTTCTCGAGTGGCGACCTTGAACCGGAAGATGCAGAGTTGAACGATGTACATTTATTTTACTCTAAAACATTTCAAGAACGACAGATAACCAGAAAAACTGGCAATTTTTGTACATTTAGTGATTTACTAGTATCATATCCACCGTGATAATATTTAGAGTAAAATAAATGTATTAATAAACGCACTGTATACTGTGTTTGTCGCAAGACACAAAATGTTGTCTTAAATGTTTTCAGATTTTGGATAAACTATAAAATTACTCGAAAATTTTGAATTTCACGGGCTAGATGGGCGCTTTAGCTCTAGAAATTTCATGCATTTTCATTTCATCAGGCTTTTCATTTTTAAAATTACGTCAACGCCTCTTCTGTAAGGAGACCAACAAAACTGGCTATAATAACAAAAACCAGTGGTTATTCAACTGTATTACACGCTATTTGATAAGCAGACTCGCGGCTTAGCTCATAACATCATCAAATATTCTATTTTCTTCCCGTCAAAATGTACAAACGATATCTTAATCCGCAAAACACCTCCATCTTAATAATATAACGTATTAAAATAATATTATCGCGTATAAACCGACGGGTTGATGCTGAATATTATGAGCCTCGTAAAAGGCACGTGCCTCGCAATTACGCCGGATAATGTTTTAGGCCCTGAATAGGTTTGAATAGCCACAAACGTTTGAAAGCTTAGGATTCATAAAGAATATTTTATTCTTATAACCAATTTTATTATTATCTTTTTAAACGAAGTATCTATACGCGGTTTGCGAAATCGTCATGCTTGAAAAGCGTTATACTTAACTTTTGTAACGTCCACTGTGAAATAGTTATCTAAAAATCAACTAGATGGCGTAAGTGTGTTATTTAAGTGACAGGATAGTGCGATAACGAAAAA
The DNA here is from genome assembly GCA_918843915.1 of Notodonta ziczac. Taxonomy (NCBI): domain Eukaryota; kingdom Metazoa; phylum Arthropoda; class Insecta; order Lepidoptera; family Notodontidae; genus Notodonta; species Notodonta ziczac. The sequence continues at coordinate 3,831,601 of OU974053.1, forward strand.
TTTAAATTTTTGGCCATGCAAAATACGTTCTTGACGGGGGACCCCCGACCGATTTTTTTTGATAATTAAAAAGTGTACAATAAAAAAAAATGAAAATTACATAAAAAACGTTCCTCACCTGCATTGGGAAGAGGGTACAAGTTACTGGCGGCCGATGCTCCAAGGAGAGGAACCTCCTCACTATACGTGCCGTCTCCAGGAGAACTGCCTTCTCGATGTGACCCTTGATCCAGCTGACTTACGCGAGCCTCCTAAGATGTTATTATTATTTTCCTACCTGGTCCCCAAGTCTGCATTATAATATGGGAAAACAATTGATAATTGACGACCGCTTGGCGCAGTGGTTCGAGCGTAGGCCGCTCGGCTCGGTGGTCGCAGGTTCGATTCCCGCCAGGGCAAATTTCGGAAATGGCCTTTTCGTAATTTACCCTGGTCTGGGTGTCACTGGGATCGCCCCCAGTCCATTGTACGGTACCCATAGTACAAGCTTTGCTTAGTTTGGGACCGTACAGTTGGTGTGTCTGTCTGGCGATATTTATTATTTAATTAATTTATATTCGTGCCAAAAATCATTAGTCCGTTAAATGCTTTAGGGTTGACATTCTGTCGACTAGTGGACTTCCAACAAATAAGTTTTGTTATATTTTTAATTAGGTCAACGGTGTTAAGTAGAACTAACACTTCCAAAGTAACAACAACCAATATGTTTCTAAAACGCAGTATTGAATTAGCAGACAGAGCCCTATTATTACAAGACGGTCTACAAGTGTTATCTGACTAAAATCGGTGTAAGTCTTGTAAGGCCCACTAATTTTGCGAGACTCTACAGAGTCTTCTAAGTCTTGATCTTGCAAAATGCTAGACAGTATTTGTTTTAACAATAAAACATTGTAACCAAAAAGACTAATCAAAATGATGAGTAAACAAGCCCATATCTTAGCAATTAAAAGAATGTGGGTACTCAGAAAGAGTTTAAAACAAACCATTAAGCATAATCTTTATGCTCAAGACGAGCATTTCAAGATGTAGAACAAGATAGGTAGGTATAAAGTACTGTGTAAGTGGGTAATTAAAAAGTAAGAGTCATTGAATTCGGATCTTTTAAGACATGTACTTATTTAAGTTAGCAATGAAGATGTTTACGTCTGGTGTTTTGAAAATGGAAGTGTCTCGACACACAGAGTTTATGAGTCAATATATTTGTTTTATTTCTTCTTAGATTACATCAAATGATCATAGCGCAATGATGTACTTAATTCTTGTTTAACTATACTCTATCAAGGAGTGGAAAACTAAAAATTTCAGTGAAAATTTGTCAAGTATTCTCTTGCATTATGATTGAACAAACGGACAAAAATTTTAAATGTTATTTATTTTATTAATAGGCAAACCCTTTTTTCGTTCTTTTGAATATCCAATTTCTATAACTAAGTTTCCTTGTCAGTAGGTCTGTTCTTTATTTTCAGTAGTACTTCACTTTCCCGATCAGGTAATAAATAACAAACTTTTTTGTTGAAATATTACAAAGAGTTCGTTTCCACTTGCCGCTGTCGATCCCAGCCTTCTATTCATTGCGAGGTTTTCACACGGGCTCTTTATACGTAGCGATAACGTTAACGTCGGAATGATTGATCGTGTTCGTGTGTTGTGTATGGTTTCATAAGTTAATAATTTCATTTTTTGTAGCAATAACGTATTTCAATAAGACTAAGCAATCACTTCTAATTTGATTATTTATTTAATTGTTGTATTTTGGAAACTTTTTAACATGTGAATTTTGTATTTTTTATTTGTTTTGTATTAAGTATTATTTTTGTATTTTCGTAAATGTTTTGTAACCACAAAACGTTTGGTAAAACATATTACTTAGTATTAGGTTAAAGGAACTACAAACCACATAACAGTCGTAGTAGCGTCTAATGGCGATGACAGACCACAATAAAAACAACTAATATTAATGAAACAGCTGAAAATTAAATATTTATTTGTTATGTTCGTGGTTCAGCAAGCCACCGCCATTAGACTGAAATATTATAACAATAGTAATATAATTCTGACTACCCATTTCGAGGACTACAGGCGTAATGGTGGACAGTAAAAAATAAAACACAAAGGGATTGTCTCCAAATATTTAGATTTCTTTCTTAACGATTCTGTTACAAGAAAACCTTTGTATAGATGAAAAAATCCTCGAAATAATAGGTGTCTATGAATTAAAGGATTCCACAAAAGGATTTTGGGTCTCGACCCCTTTTCCCAGAATAAGGTTGGCGCTAGATTTTAACTAAAAAGAAAATATCCTCTCTCAGCCGTATTTGGTGGTAACAAACGGTAGGCACTTTGAACGATCAATATAGATAAGTTATTGAAAAACTTGTGTACTTGTGTTACAATATTAATGCCACGTTACAAATTTTTGCTTGCTTTAAGATTTAGCTCTTAGGCTGTTATTAATAGATCGATCTCAAATCTGAGAGCGATCTTGGAAATGTCATTCTTATGTCATACCAGTACAAATGACATGTCATAAGCGTACTCAAGACTGCTTTGAGGGTCGAGATCGATTTATTAATACGGTCCTCAGTTTGGGCTTGAAAACGAAATTAAATGTTCGTGAATAGAAATTCGTGGTAGAATCCGGAAAATTTCACAATGTAAGTAAATACTATTGAAATAAAACTATTTTTACGGATTATATCGTGTTTATTTTTACTTTTTATGTTCCCGACGTTTCGGTTGCTTTACAGCAACCGGGGGGACTGAGGTGTTAGACGTCCTGATGTCATAGTTAAAAACTGGGTACCTACCCTCAAAATTTAGTTGGTGTTTGCGGTCCGATCCACGCAGAAAGTGCTCACTGTGTCTCGAGGTCTTGCAATGGTACACTTGGTTTTGGATTTAATTATATTAATTACTGGATCCCAAGTTGGTGGTAGTACCCAGCCATCTTCCCTATTGAAATTAGGATGTTTTTTAATTTCAATGGCCTCACGTATCATCCTCGGTCGGAATCGGTGTTCTTTTGCGAGGATCTGTGGTTTATCAAATCTGATATAATGGCGGGTGCGGTCCTGTACATGTTCACAGATTGCAGACTTCGTGGAGCGCCGGTGTTTCACGTCAGCTATGTAAATACTAGTTTTATTTATATTTATATTAATGGCCTCTTACAACTGGGTCAAGCCCAATATGATTCTGCCAATATCGAGTTATGAATAGCAATAACAAACACAATTAATAACAATAAAATACAAAAATGTGACAGGCAGTCCATTTTGGAAAACCAAAATGGACTGCCTAAATATTAGTTACTAAACATTGGCTGCGCTCTCGTGACGTGTCATGTGTCAATCAGTTGGTGTTCTTTCCGGCCTTCTTGATTGACAAAGGCAACCATATTGTGAAAGTTAATTGGACATACTTTTGCAATGTGGAACCAACCTACTTACACTTGCACTGGGGTTGGTTTTGGTCTGTATACGGATGTATGGGTTAGTTTGTTTTTGCAAAACTATGTCCAATTGTGGTTTAATTACAAATAACTATTCAAAGTTGATCTGTTTTTTTCATCTTATACTTAAAGGAAAATCTCTTTGCCTGCCATTACTTATCTTTCCATTTTCAAATCTCCCACCACCAGCTTAATCTAAATTTCAATTTCGAATTTGAAATTCAATATCGTTCTGTATTCAAATATAAACAGAAAACGTTACATCAACGTCAGGAACACCTTTGTGACCTATATAAGGTCTGTTCAAAAGTAGGTGGTATCCATAGCTATGTTGCGCTACTGTGTAGTTCTCGGCAGCGGATACCGCTGTGCTATGAACGAGCCTTTAACTTATTCTCGCGAATATTACAACTGACATGGTGATTTATGTCTGCACCCGCATTGGTGACGCCTATTTCACATTTCTATAACGTTCTTTGATATTCAAGTCTCGAGAAATGCTGATTAAGATGTCAGTATCAGGGTAGTAGCTTGATCTAGTTTCTATTTCGTCTTAAAACTGTTTCTAATGGCGGTGATAGGCATAGACCGAGTGACTGTCAGAACAAATGATATTCAAAAATTTTTTCCAGATGTTACTCAGTGAATATTACCATAATATATATTATACTTATCTGCGTATCTGCGTAAAAGATAGTAAAGCATAGATGACCCAGCTCATTAATTTCTACTAGACGACTCACCAAAGAATTTTCTAGACACTTAAGCATCTTACTCGAATTATAAAGATTTACTTAGATATTACGTTATTCATAGAGCGGAGTCCAAACAATGGGATTTCAAAGTCATAGTCAAATCATTTATTTTGCTTATGTTTACGGGGGTAGGTTACCAAATGGTAATTTTTACATATTTTCTTGAAGTCTATAACCGGCCTCGACTGAAGTTGATCTAATAATAACAATCAAATTAATTTGCCATCAATTTCAATTCACTTACATGTTAGTAGGTACATTAACGAAATAAACTAGGGTTTTAAAATAATAATTTTAGCCCTTTTTGACGTCCCACCCCTGGGCACGGGGCTCCCCTCAAGACAAGGGGGGATTCAGGCCATAATCCACCACGCTGGCCCAGTGTGGGTTGGCGGATTTCGCATGTCTTTCGAAAATTGGTTAAATCTTCTAAGACATGCATGTTTCCTCACGATGTTTTCCTTCACCGTAAGCAAGTGATAATCATATAGAAATTATGATTCGCACATAGATTTAGAAAAATCCAGAGGTTCGAGCCGGGGTTTGAACCCGTGACCTGGTAGCCCGCAAGATGCGTGCTTAGCCAATCGGCTATCACTGCTACTAAAATGAAAATAATGGTTATTAAAAAAATGGATGAAGGTAACTGTGGCTTCCACACTAGGACAAGCCTGTGAAGTATAACATAACATCAAGCACACTATGCACAGTGGTTATCATTTACATAAAACGTTATTTAAATACGCCAAACAGTATGTTTGTTCGAGTGGAATAAAACCCTTTCACTCGTCCCTTATCACGTTTCTTGCACTTAACGATTTGACAAAGGAATTGTTCAAGTTCCAATTCTGATTACGAATTTGGGATTGGAATAAAAAATGTTACCGATTTTTCTTTGAAAGTACTTAAGCACTTACTTTGAGTTTTCGTTTAAATAATCTAAGTGTGTTTTTTCAACCGACTTCTAAAATAAATAAATTAAAAGGTCCCTAGTTATTTCTAGTGCACCCAGGTTTTTTTAAGTCGGTTCCATTTTTTTATTATCTACTTCCGTGAATAAATTTACTTCACACGGCTCAGGTCAAGATTTAAAAATATCCTTATGGTCTAGGGCATAGAATCGTTTTTAGAACCCACACCTTGAATCTATGTAGAGCCGAAGAAAATGGTCACCTAGTAAGAAAACTTATCAGACCAATTGTCAGACCGCTTGTCAGACCACTTGTCCTGTTTTTTGGGTTTCTGACATCTCTTGCATAACGCATGTCATAGATGAAAATCAGGACCACCAGCGTAAGGTACAGGGCTCCAAAGACTGAACTTAGTTTGCAATAAAGGCATTATTTCGCCCCAGTTGGTAGACATCAAATGCTGAGCTAGTTTTCTGGGAAAAAATGTTCTTTGACAATTTATAGTACTGAGTTATACGATAAGTTCTAGTTAAAAGCCCTTGATGTATTAGAAGCGAGATTCAGGGTTTGGATATTGGAAAAGGTAAGTATTTTATAGAGTTTACTTTTAATACTTTTTGCGGGATTTTAACATTGTATGTGTATTTTTCCAATAATATAATAGTAGCGTTTGGTTAGTTCAAAGAACATTTCATACCTTTGTGCAGCATTTATGGAACCTTTGTCAATTTTTTTTTCTAAAAGTTTAAAAAAAAATTATATTCATTTTCAACGAATTTCAACTTTGGTGTGATACTTTCGAAATTGTGACGTCACAATCTCATATTCATTTGCTCGGAAAATATCTCGATGTGAAAACTCAGCTCGCTTTTGCGCTGCTCTGACGTCAGCGCTCTCATTGATCGTGTTGAATGTCCCTGCCCAGAGAATGGTTAAAGCCTTTTTCTGGCATTGTGAGATAATGACACTACTGTCTACATCTATACATACAAATAAATAAAATTGGAGTGTCTGTCTGTAATATCAAAGTAACACCTTTTCAGTAAATGCATATGAAAGTACATACGATACTTTTAACAAAAACGCGATTTAATTATTTTTTTTCTGTCTGTCTGTCTTTCTGTCTGTCTGTCTGTGTGTTTGTTCCGGGTAATCTCCGAAACTGCTGGACCGATTTTGACGGGACTTTCACTGGCAGATAGCTGATCTTATTTAATTTTAGAAAAACAATTAGGGTTCCGCGCAAATAATAAAAACACATAAAATCTAAGATTATCTCCGAAACGGCTGGACCAATTTTGACGGGACTTTCACTGGTAGATAGTTGTTGTTATAAGCAGTAACTTATGCTTATTTTATTTTAGAGAAACAAAATTAAAAAAAATGGGTTATTGCCGCGCGGGTTCAGAACGCGGGAGCGGGCTTTTTTGTTAAGTTTAATTCCACGCGGACGAAGTCGCGGGCTCAGCTAGTATATATATAGTACTGTGATTACAAATTGGCGGCGGAGAAATTAGGATAACATTTTGCAATGATACATTTTGGCGTGTCCTTATACAAACACGTTCGACGGTTTTTTCCAAAATAAAATAATCTTTGGTATTCATTCTCGTTATGTTCGTAACTCTGGTTGAGTTCTACGGTAGATACATGTAAATACACCTGTATATGTCAAACATTTTGCATTGAAATAGGCAAAGACAGTGTTGTTCCAAACTAGCGTATCCGGCCGCAACTCATGATTGTAGGAATACTTATTATAGTTTAATGGATGGGTTTATGTAACACAGATATGTGTGGAATGTGTTAAGCCTGATATACAATAAATAATAACTCGTCAAAATTCTCGAAAACTATTAAATTTCGTAGAACATACAGAGATGCTGATCAGTAGCATTTTTTCTTATGTACCAAAGTCGGCACACAAACGTATGGCGGCCTGATGTTAAGGCCAAAGCGCCCATCTAGCCCGCGAAGTTCAAATTTATTGAGGTCTATTAGAAATTTTCAAAATCTGACAATAATAAAAGGCACATTTTGCAATTTGCGACAAAGACCGTGTGCAGTGCATTTATTAATATATCCAACTTACTCTAAAACATTTCAAGCACGACACCTATCCAGATAATCTGGCAATTTTTGTATATTTAGTGATTTGCTAGTATCATATCCACCGTGATAATATTTTGAGTAAAATAAATGTATTAATAAACGCACTGCATACTGTGTTTGTCGCAAATCACAAAACGTTGTCTTAAATGTTTTCAGATTTTGGATAAACTATAAAAATACTCGAAAATTTTGAATTTCGCGGGCTAGACAGGCGGCTTCACCAGCAGTTAACGCATCCTATAGATACTTAGAATATCAAGGGCATTGCTTGCACGTTGCTGAGGAAGAGAGAGGGTTGGATTTCCGGCTCTCTCGCTCATCGTACGAAACGCAACTATAAATAAATAAATAAATATCCCCAGACTAACACACCAACTGTATGGTCCCAAACTAAGCAACTCTTGTAGAATGGACTGGTGGCGATCCCAGTGACACCCAGACCAGGCTCAAATTACGAAAAGGCCATTTCCGAAATTTACCCCAGCGGGAATCGAACCCGCAACCACCATGTGCAGTGAGCCGAGCCGCCTACGCTCGAACCACTGTGTTAAGCGGTCGTCTATAACAGCTACTTTGCAGCGATATCCCCAGACTAACACACCAACTGTATGGTCCCAAACTAAGCAACTCTTGTAGAATGGACTGGTGGCGATCCCAGTGACACCCAGACCAGGCTCAAATTACGAAAAGGCCGTTTCCGAAATTTACCCCAGCGGGAATCGAACCCGCAACCACCATGTGCAGTGAGCCGAGCCGCCTACGCTCGAACCACTGTGTTAAGCGGTCGTCTATAACAGCTACTTTGCAGCGATCTTTTCGATAGAGCTTCGCTCTACCAAAATGGATTTTAGTTCCTTTATCACACCTTGTATACACGAGTATATACGAATATGTCGCAGCCAACTAGCTTAATTCGCCGTTCAATTAACAGCCTAGGCACTTTACTAAACAGCGCCGCTCAAATAGTGGCCTGAATGATATTCAGCCATTTGATCAAACAGCTAGGCAAATGACTTGGATCGATGACGTTTAATTACTTGCCTAGACTGTTCATTTCAATTTAGTTCTACTTTCTGCCACCTAGCGCCGAAACCAAGCCGAAACTCACCAAACTGTCAATATCTCTATTATATTCTCTTTGGTCAATATGGCGTCGGCAAAAAACAACTTTGATGGAATAATTTTATTAGGTATTTTACGAAATTGTTTAGATCCATCGAATCTACTTGCCGGGCGTGATTTCTGTGGGGTCAATAACCCTAACCTAAACCCATCTGGGTCGCTCTGCTTGGGTAGTATTTTGAAAAAGTTTTGTAGTACTTAAATGTCAACCAGTTGCCTAAGCATTAGCCAGCCAGTTTATTAAATGTTGTAACAGATGATACGGCTGAATATCATTTAGGCCGTTAGTTGAACGGCGCTGTTTAGTTAAGTGCCTAGGCTGTTAATTGAACGGCGAATTAAGCTATTTGGCTGCGACATATTATATATAAGAAGGTATTCCTGTATACATATTATAAATAGGACTTCATCTAATATTCCGTTCCGGCTGTATATCTTAACGTCACACGTATTCCGCTCGGATGCCTCATTGTTCTTGTTCAATGTTGTGGTTATTGCTATCATGGGATATATGCGTCTTATATGTGTTATACAATCGTTCATGTATTTATAGACATTAATAATAATGGAAGGATATCCGCGGGGTAATGTGTATTAAGCGTCATATCTCCTTTGTCTATACCTATACAATAGCCGCTGATCCAGTTGGTTCCCAAGCTAAAGGTGACTGAGCTACTTGAGTTTTCATGTGTCTTTAGTTTAGTCGTGATATTATTATTTTATTGAAAAATAAACTAAAAAATAATAATTAACAAACTAACTAAACTTAAGTAATATACTATATTATTATTTAAATATTCCTTTAGAAAATGGTAATTTGTATTTTAATACAAATTAACAAAAATATTTTTTCAGAATTAATACGAAAGTTAACCCTTTATAAATAAACACACCCCATGTAGATGTGATACCGAACGGTACAGCAATAATATTGTTATTAAGATTAACTTGTGTGTTACCCACGCTTCACTCGTCCGCATTAAGTTTGCTTCATCTTCTCTAAAGCAATTAGGATAAGTGGTTAAGTCTAGATTTGATTTAGGTAGGGTTATGTACTTACTTCAATTGAATAGTATTTTATATTATATCTAGTTCAAATTCAGGTAAGGAATTGTTAGATGTATTTTTATAATAATTATATTAGTTTTTTTTTGTAACTCATATGAATTATTATGTAAATGAAAATCAAATGGAAATTTTTACTTTTAAACAGAAAAATTGATACGTTTTAAACATTATACTCTTCGAATCTACGTTTATATTATATATATATATATATATCTATTATAATTAAATCATTCATTTAAGAAGTGCCAAATTAAATTTCAAGCATACATAATCTGCTAACCTTAATATAATTCGTGTGAAAGATAACCCTTATTTACAAAATACTATGATACATTGAATACCACTGACCTTTGTGGTGTTTGGGTGAGCTTATAAAGGGTTTAACAGTTGGGTTCGCACCCACAACACGAGCAAATCAAATGGGTTACTGTTACAACCGATGTGCGAACTAATTAGGGATTATTGAAAATTGTTCAACTTGATTGGTTGAAAATGATAATATTAGAATTAAATAGGGAAAAATGATATTATTATAATTATTATAATTAAATAGGGATCTGTTTTGATTATAAAACACATAAAATATATATTATGATACATTTTTATTTGTGTGGGTTATTTTCCAAATTTAAAATTTAAATTCCAAACCAACGGATATTTAAACCATTTCATACATTCTGAAAGGCTGTCAACTTTCATGCAGAAAGACTACTGGCCTTTTGTTCAGGCGCTTTCGCGAGAGAATATTTGGTTCAGTTTTTGTGCTAGTTATAATATACATAAATCAAGTATTATATTTAAGGTATATATTGTACTAGTTGCTGCCCACGACTTCGTCCGCGTAGTATTTAACAAAAATTTCGAGATTATCGGGATAAATAGTATCCTATGTGTTAATCCCGGTTATAAACAATCTGTGTTCCAAATTTCATCCAAATCCGTTCAGTAATCCGTGTAGGAGTAACAAACATACATCCACACTCACAAGCTTTCGCATTTATAATATTATATAATATATATAAGTAGGATGAGCCTGCGTTACCTACAACTTAAATAAATAATTAATTTGCCTAGACTTATTTAGAAGCTATGCTCTACGTAGCGCTACGATATATCCGTAGCAAAGCAATCGTGCTACGAGATGGCAATAGGTTATCAATTGGGCTATGTTAATGTTCTTTGAATAGGAATAACTCTAAATATAATCTGTTATCGTCTATCATCTAAATATATCCTATAGATGTTTGCAATACCAAAGGCTTTGCACGTTGTCGATCTAAAGGGGAGTGGGATAGAGGGAGGGAAAGCTAGGGCGGTTGAACTTTTGACTCTCTCACTCATCGGCACTTTACGCCGATCTTCTGTGAGAGGTTAGTACTACCTCGGTAGAACCAGCCCGTACATGAGCTGTAGTCAAAAGTGAAGTGGCTACAGCACAGATATAGATTTACCTAGATAACGTAAATGTATGTACTTAGCGTGTCCGAAAACCCCGACCAGGCGTCGAAGTTGGTCGCCGGTAACTTACAGTCCTCGCGACTACAGATATAAAAATATGAGTATGAGCGTGATAATCACTCGAAGGAATCGTAGCGGGCGGAGGGGCAACGGCGGCATCGGTGTCTTTGAAGCGGTTTGGATTTTCCGTCACTAATGACGTCACGGTAGGTGTTAAAAATTCGGCACGCTTGGTTTCAATACAAATCGTGATACTTGCGTTATCTATGTAAATCTATATCTGTGGGCTACAGCTTGGCTCTATAGACAGTTGTAAATAATTATGTGCATAATCCTACTAATATTGTTTGTTACTCTTTCACACAAAAACTACTGAATGGATTTGTATGATAGTTGGGACACAGATAGTTTCTTTACTTAAGTCTATGCGGACGGAGTCGCGGGCTAGAAACTAGTTTCTAGCCCTAATTCTGCAAAACTTTACAGAATGCAACTAACCCACATGCACTAGTGCAGACTAAATACAACCCTAGTGTGTGAGTGGTAGGTTAGTTTCAGTTTGTAAAACTACGGCCAATTTATAAACAAAACATTCTTGAAATACGCGTGGCCGGTTCAATCCCATCTAAGCAAGGTTTGTACAGTCGGGGAATTATAAGGTTAACCACCTTAGAGTCGACTTAGAAGCCGCGCTGTCAACATTTTAATAACATCGTCAACTTATGACTGTCACCATGTTACGTGTGTAGTATGTGACATTGACAGACACTGGGAATAACAATAGTTTTAATCACAGAGTTTTAATAATCATAAAAATTAAAGAGGCAATAATTACTACGTATATCAAAAATATTAATGGCAGGCCAAATCATTACACAAGTTAAAAACACAAACAACTTGTTCTGAGAAAATTTAAACTTTGCTGTCGAACATTTAGAACATCATATTCTATGCAACTGTCTGTTCTATGACTTAGTTTTAAACCGTAATAGGTGCTCGCAACACGATAAATTAATCAATTTGAAAACTGGTTAAGGTTTTCATACCCCTACTGCTCATTTACCTCTGGTATATGCAAATACCTGATTATAATTTATGCTCGCTTCGTTATCTTTGTGTCCAGGCATTGTGTAGACAAACAGCTTGTGTCAACAACGCCCATAGGTAATATATGATCTTCATTCTATAGATAAATCTGGCTGATGGCTATGTTGATATAAGCTTTCAGTATGATATGAATATGTATAAATTATTTCTATTTTCTATATAATATGTCCAATAGTTGTCGTGATATACGCGGTGAAATTTGATGTATGTCAACACATTCCAAATTTGATTCTTAATAGCAGTACTATCGAATACTAGGTATTATTATACAGTGGGTGTTTGTTTCCAAAATTAACGGGTTCGATTACTGGATAGGAGTATGGTTTTTTCAATGATCAAATAATGCACTCCACGCGATTTCTGTACAGTGACGTCATACGACTAAGTTAGGCGAACTTACCTACGTACCTACTCACGTATATTCTTAGAGATTTCACAATAAAAAAATTTACAAAGTTTTTTTTAAAAAAAGGCTTCAATTTAATAAATTATAACAACTTCTTTTAAGCATAAAACACTTGTCGATGCTAAACCGGAAGTGATCATAAATTATAGAGTCCAAATGAGACGATTTGGAACGCGGAACTGTGGAAGCAGGACGGCATATCTAACGGTGAGCGAGAAAGGGACGGATGAACTCTAACAATGTTAGTCCGGTTGGGAACACCAATTTCATGCGGAGAGCTTCCAGTGGCCAGTTGCGTAATGCGCTGTTGACGCCTAGGTACAGTCAGCTCCGTATGTAAGGTCACGTTTGGATAGTTATTCAACTATTAGTCATGTGGCTGTCTTCTTCCAGTAACTAGTTACCATTGAATGATTTGGTTTGTCAGATATGACAGGAACAAGGAAACCTTCGCGATGGTTCAATATGTTTTCTAAAATGTAGAGGTAACGCACATTTTATCAACCGATCGACTTTGATAACCGCTTGGCGCAGTGGTTTGAGCGTAGGCCGTTCGTCTTACTGCACCGGAAAGTTGCGGGTTTGATTCCGGCCAGACCAAATTCAGGAAATGGTATTTTCGTAATTTGCTCAGATCTGGATGTCACTGGGATTGCCTGGGTGTAACTCCATTGGTCGGTACTCATAGTACAAGCGTTGCTTAGTTTGGGACCATACAGTTGGTGTGTCAGTCTTGCGGTCCATAGTGGATAATTTAACTGCCAAATATTCGACCAATGTTTGCTTATAAGTCAAGGATTGCATCAGGGTCGCACTCTGCCACGGGGAGGGCTTAATCACGACAGGTAGGTTAACCACGTCAACCACCTTAACCACGTCAGTTAGGTTTAACTAAGACTGCAGATATAACCACGGATTGGCATCCTTAACGGCGAAGTATTTAATCTCTTTTGTTTAAAAATAAGTACATGTATTGTATTAAAATAAAACGGACTCACTCATTCCCTGTTCAATAATTGACAATTATTATGAAAATATTGGCGCCGACTGTACCTAGTTGGTTAGTATTCAGTCAGCGTACATTTGCACCCCTTGCCTTCCAAAACTTTTGGCAGCGGAGATAAGTTAGTGTTGTTAATTATCAGCGTACAATCAAGAATTATAAGCATTTCATGCTTGAATTTACTGCTTCTGCTTGCATTTTGCCAATATTTAATTTGGTTAATTAAATAATATTGGCCCTTGTAATGCTCTACTTTTGGGCACGGCAATCCTCTTAATGCCGGGGGATTCATGCCATAATCCACCACACTACCCCAGTTCAGGTTGGCAGATTTCGAAAATTGGTTAGTTTTTCTATGACATGCAGATTTATTCGCTATATTTTCCTTTGCCATTAACAAGTGATACACATAATTTAAGTAATTCACACTCACACTCATAGATAAACTGCAAAATGTCATACGTTCCAATAGTGTTGAACTCATAGAACTGGCCGTCTGGTTATCTAAGGGCCTGTGCACACTACGTGCCATCGACGCGCGTTTTAGGAACGTGCGTCGACGGCGCTTTTATCTTACAAAGGTCTACAGGCTGCGTATGACTCGTGTGCGTGTCGCTTCTGTATCGCTACAAACGCGCGTCGACGGCGCGTTTAAATAATAATAACCCTAAATTGAAAATTTAAAAACCCCCGATGCGACGACCTTTTCATCAAATGTATACAATAATCAACAGAAGATCTGTGTACAAGTATGAGACTTTATTTTGTTATGACATTATAATAATTGAAATTAGAATAGACAACGAATCTAAATATTGATGCCACGGAGGTTTAATTCCTAGTAAAAGATTATCAATTATGATTCAATTTCATGTAATAACTCTGGTTGAGGTGGACGGGAGCAGCCCAGGGGAAGAATATTCAATAACGCTAAAATTATTTTTAATTAGATTTGTTTTTTTTACATTTTTTCTCAATGGCGGAGCAGCGACCTCTTGAGTTATTATAACGTAATATTCCATGACCATCAACAAAACAAACAAAATTTAACGCATGCGCGTATCCATCATTTGACACGTGACTTATGGAACGTCTTTAGTTCATATACACAAATCTCATATAAAATATTCATTTTTTCCAGAATCAGGGAAACTTTTCATATTTATAATATTTAAAAAAGCCAGTTCAGACTATTACGATCACTTAAAAATATAATAAATCTAAATCCGATAATCTCAAATTTCGATCGGATTCGAGCCGTGGAAGTTGGTTTAGCCCGTGAATGTGGCTTTTTAACCTACAAAAGAGCTCATGATCTTCAAACGGCTGAACCGATTTTCATGAAACATAGCTAAGAACACTCTCGATCAGAATACCTATCTAACAAAAGAAACACAATTGAAATCGGTTCATCAGCTTGAGCGCTACGTTGCCACAGACAGACACACAGATACACAGATACACATGTTAAACTTATAACACCCCTCTTTTTTCGTCGGGGGTTAAAAAACGGGGTGTGACCAAGCCCTAACACTTCACTGGCTCAAGGGATGCGATTATATCTAAAAGGTTCAGCACTATCACACCAAATCTCCATGTGCACGGCACATCCAAACGTCTCGGCTTTGTTTTATACTTAGGCAAGTATTGTTTGTGAATTTGGCCATAAAACCCTTTTTTTAGACTTTTTATGTCGATCGGCACTTTAGAAATAGTGTGAAATCATTTTAGTAGCCACCTCCTTTTCAAAATGTTGCGCTCGCAAAAGGCGCGCGGCCCCTATTGATGTTTCACGTCACTCGGCAAACTCTTCGACCCTGACGCCTGACTTCACCTTCACATAAGGCAACCCCTAACTAAAAGTTACTGGAAACTGAAAGGCGATTTTTGTGTATAAGAATCTCAGTAAAGTTTTACAAAAACACTGCTGAAGTTACGGCACTTTGAAGGACTAGGACAGACGCGCGGATGGACTGGATGATCTAATAAGGGTACTCGTCTTGTTAGTTCCACGGAACCCTAAAAAGGCAAAACGGAATACTGTTTGTCTCACGAATTTTGTATTACTAGCGGTCAAGACCATAGTTTTTTCCGCTATAACTTTATAAAGCGGAAATTAATTACTCGAGCGACCATATAACACCATTTTAATTTTTAAGGCACTGGCTTCAAGCCTTTGATAAAGAATGTTTTCTTTAAGCAAAGTTTCAAGCTCATAGTTAGATTTTTAGACCACATATATTAGTGAGTACCTACTTATATCATATTTTTACTCTTTTAAACATTGTTTTATATGAGTATAACAAATTTTATATTATACTAGCTGAGCCCGCGACTTCGTCCGCGTGGAATTTTACTTAACAAAAAGCCCGCTCCCGCGTTCTGAGCCCGCGCGACAGATCCCATTTACATAATTTTGTTTTTCTAAAATAAAAGTAGCATTAAGTTACTGCTTATAACATCAGCTATCTGCCAGTGAAAGTCCCGTCAAAATCGGCTCAGCGGTTTCGGAGATTACCCGGAACAAACACACAGACAGACAGACAGACAGATAGACAGACAGACAAAAAGAAATTAAATCGTGTTTTTGTTATAGGTGTCGTATGTACTTTCATATGCATTTAGTGAAAAGGCGTTATTTTGATATTACAAACAGACACTCGAATTTTATTTATTTGTATAGATTTTATTATAATAATGGAACATAATTATATTATTATCGGAAATTATTGCTGTCGGCCATTACGCAAATTATCCAATATACCGATAGAATATCGAATTCATATTTTCTTACGACGAAAATTAAAGCTAAAATAACGACTCCTAAATATAGACTGTAGCATAACGATTACTATGCCTACATATCCGTTGGGACAGGCAGTTATTCGGCAGGGTCCACCGGATTGGCCGTTTGGCAAGCCCCGGGGACATCCGGGTTAGTTAAACCATTCACAAGTTAACGGATCACCTGCATTTCAGCAGACGACTGGAGGAAACCATCGTTTATTATTTATTATTGCGGTGGTATTGACAATTCTTAATAGCTTCCAATTTATTTCTTATAAAGTTGTTTTTGGATATTTATAGGAGATCTTTTGTATGTCTACATAATATAAGAATAATGCAAAGTTACCTAGCTCCTCCAACTAAGTTAAATACTATTCTTGTTTTACAACAAAGTTGGCAATAAAACGTACGAACCGCCTGATGTTAAACAGTCACCGCAGCTATAGATGCTTGCAATACTAAAGGTTTTTCCGCTGTCTATCTGAAGGGGGGGGGGGGGGGTGGACAGAAAGGAAGGGAAATGGGGCTTCAGCTTCCGGCTCTCTTTGACTCTATCGTTCGAAACGCAGCTTTCATAACTACTTTACGCCGAGAAAGGGCTGTAACTCTCTACAGGTGCGCTCGTCACTGTAAGCAAATCTATCATTAATAGTTTATTAGCCAAGCTGGGGATTGAACCCAAGATCTTTCAACTACGCCTGTGTATGGCGCAATTTATCAATTTGCCATCCAAATTGATAACATACGCAAACTATAAAGTGTCCGTTTCGTTCGCAAAAATACCTCTACCTGGAAATTGTATAAAACATAAATAAAATCCCTTTATTCTTTTATTAATAATCGTATTATTGTTTCAGGTAACAAACATTGTTAATCGTAGCAAGAAAGTGACAAGACTACTGTTTTATATGTCATGTGAGTATCATTAAGTAATCCTAAATGATCTCTACAATTTTCAAATGCAACGAAAAGAGACAGCGTAATATTTTATTTCGTTGTTTCGTTCGCTCGGTCGAATGATACACAAGTAAGTAATTGGTGCTAATTATTTATTATTTGACGTTCTTCCGATTGCTTTGGGTTGTGACGTCATGTCCGACTATACACACATGCACTTTTACACACGTGTTCTTGAGAGACGTGAACCGGAAGGACCGCATCCGATCGCACCGACCGATCGCATTACATTCCACGCTAATTAAAAAAGTTCATTTTTAAACTTAAATGAATTCAGAATAATGTCGTTATCCGAATTACCAACTTATAATACATTATAGCCTTGCCATAACTCTTTGTTCACAGCTAATCTGAAGTTTAAGTAAGTAAACTAATCTTTAGTTTACATAACTTCAGCCAATAGGGATTACTGTCGCGATTATAACGATATCATAACTTGAACCATTTATAGGATTTGTATCCTAAACCAACACTGGAATTTATCCTGGTTAATAGGATCGATGTTATTATCCATGGGTTTTGGTTTTATAATCTTAAAATATGGTACACATTATTTTTTAACTAATAACAACCAAATGCAGAATAAAAAACTTGAGAGGTGTCAAAAGATACCCGGATGGAACGAAGTTGCAATATCCGGAACTTGTGCAGAAACACTGTCAGGATTCATTATTGTTATTATTTTTTATTATTTATTATGTACAAAAAACCTGTATTCACTCAACAAACATAATCGTCGCGACACCACACTGTTCAATGCGAAATAGAAAGACGAAACGAAAATAACTGGCTTGCTTTCTATAAGAGAGAGAGAGAGACTGACAGAGAAACACGCGCATGCCGCACGGCTTACAAATATAGCAAAAAGTGTCGTTACAACTTTTGGTCTTATTTTTTTCCGTCTAGCCCCCTATCGCAACGCGCGATAAGGAACTTCGTTCCAATGATTATTATTTCTTTAAGAATATGGTACAACCAGTTCAATAAGCATTTCGCCAGTGACAAATAACAAATGGCATTTACAAACACATTTGCAAAACAAAATCAAGATCGTCCACTTTGAAAAACCAAAGAGGCTGACAAAAAATTTAAGAAGAAAGTCAAAGTTAAAGAGTTAAATGAGCGAGATAAACGCATCGGCATTTGCGTTAATTTGAACGTATTACATACTCTGTGATTACATAATATAGGTCCGTATTAATAAATCAAGTCTGAGTTCGATCTTGGAAATGTCATCCTAACGTCATCCCAGTACAAAATACATGTCAAACGCGCACTCAAGACCACTCCCAGACTTGAGATTGATTTATTAATACGGCATATACTATAATTTATATTTAATAACCTAAATGAAATGTGTCTAACATATATATTTAACTAGCTGTGCCCCCCGACTTCGTCCGCGTAGTATTTAACGTAACAAAAATTTCGGGATTATCGGGATAAAAAGTACCCTATATGTTAATCCCGGCTATAAACTATCTGTGTTCCAAATTTCATCCAAATCCGTTCAGTAGTTTTTGCGTGAAGGAGTAACAAACATACATACATACATCCACACTCACAAACTTTCACATTTATAATATTAGTAGGATTAATGAATTAATTATGTGCTGTAAAAGTCCTTAAAATTGACAGTTATGCTTAGAGACTTGACAGTTCAGCTTCGAAATCTATGGTTTTGCTCTCATTGGTATTTCCGTGTATTGTTGCTATCCCTTGTGAGCAATATAACGATTCCATTGCATCCTAGTTCCATCCATTCAAAGAAAACCACACGCACGCAGGAGTAATTAATTTAGTATTTGTACAAAATCTCACCTTGATATTTTTCCTCTCCGCTATCGATAACATAAAACCATCTGGGATCCGAAGTAATTTCGTGCGATAGCTAACAGCATTTTTACATCGCATACGTTCAGAATATCGCTGTTTTAGTAGTCGCAAAGCAAAACAATTTATATTCTATTGAAAAAACGTGATGTGAATCGTCATACGACGCGTCCGAGTTGACATTGTGGAGGTTTATCTAGAGTAGGGTCACCAGGCTTATTGTATTTTTGTTGACAATTTTACTGTCTTTGCAATAAAAATGGGAGGAATCTTTTTTTACAATATTATTTTTATTATGTATGTGTATTTGTATTATGTATGTGTATTTATTGGGTAAGTTTGGCATAAACCTATCGAAGCGAACTCTCTGTTATTTTTTGTTGTTGTTAAAAGTCGTTGCGGAACAACGCTTACCTAATTGCGTAGAGATATTGAGTCTACGGAATATTGTATTTAGTAACGCGATGCAAACCTGCATAAACTTATAAAAAAAAAAATTGAGGTTTCCAACCTATTTAAAATTATTTCAAGTCTAACTTTACATCTTTTAAGATGATGTAGAGATGTAATTTCGTAACAAACTACAAACAAACGCCCTAAATTATAGAAGTTCTTATTAAATACAATGACATTACCAAGCACGCTTGTTCCGAAAATGATGTAACAATTGAAAATGGATTAACATTTCTACAAATAATTCTTCATTAATTATTAGATGTTTTAAATCTTACTCGCTATTATTATAGGCGTGTCCAACTACCGATGTAAAAGTAAATATATAATTTAAAAAAAAAAGTCGCTTCTCATGGTTGCCCTATTGCCGAGGCTATATCTAGGGGTCTGTCGAGGCATCCTCGTTCAGCGGGTGACCTACATATCCCAGATTTTTCTTATATCGTTGTGGTTTGTCGGGGCCCGATAGATTGATCCGAAATGATTACTTACATGAGAATACTTTTTAGAACATTGTGTATTTTCATTACGTAATTCTACCCCAAAATTATAATATAAGTAAACGTATTTTTTAATTAAGTGGTTCAAATATTTTATAACTGTTTATACTTATTTACTTACTTAAATACTTGCTAAAACAAATTTGAACATTGAAAATAAAAAATGTTTTTATTCCATAATAACAATAAATGTAAAAAGTCCATTCAAAATCATTGTTGCGTAGAAAATAATTACGTTTATAATAATCTGTTTTTTTATTTAATTTGTTTATTTATTCAAGCGCCATCTACGTAATAGTTTGCGAACTTAAATGCTAACGAGCGGAGAAAATAACGAGCAGTTGCTGTTCGTCAACGTGTATAACTCTACATCACGCACAGACTTCTAAATACTACGTATACACGATATAAAAAAATGAATTTCATAGAAAACATACCAGTTTTCATGACTTTTTTGCCTTAAGGATCTGGGCACTTTATCACGGTTATTTGATCAAAAAACAGGGCATGGTTACGTGTTAAATTTAAATGTATTTAGCACTCTATTTCCCTAGCTTTGCTCTGCTTGAGAGTTAATGAAGGAAACCTGTTGGTCGAAGGGGGGGGGGGGGGCTTCATAGCACAGCCAAGTGGACGGCCACCCTTAAGGTATGCTGAAGTTAATGTTAACCTGCAAGAGCCCGAGGAAACGTGTTGGCAGACCTTTGGGATGATTTAATATGAATATTATTTACTCTACCCGTACGCTTTCGTAATTTAATTATGCATGTACATTGAAGGCGGTATAGGGATTACCTGGGCGATGTTGATCTTGGCTATAGTCGCATGGAACAGAATCCTTGAAACGTTTCATGTTTTGGTTACCTACTTATACATAAAGACTACCTACCTACTTATACGATATGGATACATCGATACCTCCCACGTAAGTTGTTGTATCCCCAAAACCGTAATTTTACACGAGAGCATTTTAAAGATTCAAATTGCACTAAAACCTGCATTTATTATTGTATCTTTCTGAAATTTGGTATATAAGTTTAATTCATAGTATTCTTGACTATGTTGAAAGATAATTTAAGAAAATATGAATATTTTATGAGATATTGTTCATACAACATTTCACTGCGGAGTACAAGCCGCGCCAGTTGTTGTATGTCATACTTACAACATTTTACTGCGAAGTACAGGCTGCGCCAGTTGTTGTATGTCATACTTACAACATTTTACTGCGAAGTACAGGCTGCGCCAGTTGTTGTATGTCATACTTACACCATTTTACTGCGGAGTACAGGCTGCGCCAGTTGTTGTATGTCATACTTACAACATTTTACTGCGGAGTATAGGCTGCGCCAGTTGTTGTATCTCATACTTGCAACAATATACTGCGAAGTTTAAACTTCTTCAGCTGTTGTATGTGACAATAACAATATAAATTTGACAAAAATTTAAGTGTGTATTATTGCACGTGAACAAATTATAGGTAAGGAAAATAATCCTAGGATAAATGTCTTTATTTTTGTAATAGGACATATTTAAAAATAATCATCATCATCATCATCAGCCTATGCTTGTCCACTGCTGGACATAGGCCTCCTCTAATGAGCGCCATAGCACCCTGTCTTCAGCTTGCCGCATCCAGCATCTGCCTGCAGTCTTTCGCAGATCGTCATCCCACCTGGTCGGAGGGCGTCCTACACTACGCTTGCCGAGTCGAGGTCTCCACTCAAGAACACGTTTACCCCAGCGGTTGTCGGTTCTTCGTGAGATATGGCCAGCCCACTGCCACTTCAGCTTGCTAATTCTTTGAGCTATGTCGATAACTTTGGTTCTCTGTCGGATGTATTCATTGCGAATCCTATCCTTCAGAGAAACTCCGAGCATAGCTCTCTCCATAGCTCGCTGAGCGACCTTAAACTGGTGGACCAGCCCTACCGTGAGTGTCCACGTCTCGGCTCCGTAGGTCATGACGGGTAGGACGCACTGATTGAAAACTTTCGTTTTCAAGCATTGCGGTATGGATGACGAGAAGACTCGACGTAGTTTCCCAAACGCTGCCCAGCCCAGCTGGATCCTCCTCTTGGCCTCCTTCTCAAAATTGTTTTTACCTAACTGCAGAATCTGCCCAAGGTACGTGTACTCGGAAACAATTTCAAGAAGGTGGCCATGTACGACCACCGGTCCTGGATCAATGTGGCCATTGATCATGACTTTGGTTTTATCCAAATTCATGCCAAGACCGATGCGTCGCGAGGCTGAAGCTAGGCCGTCCAGCATCCGGTTCAGCTCCTTCAGCGTCTCTGCCATTAAGACTATGTCATCAGCGAATCGCAGGTGCGAGATGTACTCACCGTTTATGTTAATGCCCTTATCTTTCCAGTCCAACGTCTTAAACACATCTTCCAGCGCGCTCGTGAACAGTTTCGGGGATATCACATCCCCCTGTCTCACTCCCCTGCGCAGTTGGATGGGTTTAGACTGCTGGCCCTGTACTTGGACACTCATGGTAGCGGCGTCATAGAGACATCTCAACACCCTGATGTAACGATAGTCCACTTGGCATCGCTGTAAGGATTCCAGAACAGCCCAGGTTTCGACAGAGTCAAAGGCCTTCTCATAGTCCACAAAGGCCAGACACAGAGGCTGATTATACTCTTCGGACTTCTGTATAATCTGCCTCACTGTGTGAATGTGGTTGTTTACTTTAGAATTCTGTATGTAGGTAGATAGTTAAAATGTACCCGTCTACCGTCATCTGCCTACCCCCCGATTAATGTGATATTTGTGCTGTCGTCCCTTTCCCCCCTTCATGACACTGTACTGACCGACTTCCGTGTGATACAGACGTGCTCCTGTACCTAAAATCCTAAATCGTGTGAAATCTACCGAATCTGCTGTGTATTTTGTGTGGTGTGAACTGTAAACCCATTGTGAGCGCTCCAGTGTTGTGCCTGTGCTGAAGAACCCACGGATCCAGCCATACCACCCGAGGAATGCGCCCGCCTCCATCGTGCCGGTAATGTACACGCGTGACATTGACCTGACCCTTTCAGTTCTGCCTCCCCCCTTATATTTGCCTTATTTAATTTAGCCTAGCATAGCCGTACCCACCTTCAATCAGGACCCAGCACTTTTCCCGAGACACGTTTTGGTAGCAGAGCGTGGTTGCAAAATCCACTAGGTAAAATTTTCTACTGTGACAGTACATCTTCGTGATTTTCCCCTATAGTTTGTCCCCCCGATAATAAGATTGTTTTACCCATTGTTTATCCCCATTAATTTGTTGCCTGTCCCCTTAGTTCCTAGCGGAAATTATCCATCCGTAAAAAATTAATCAGTACAAATTGGTTGTGCATATAATTGTTGTTTACACCTGTGCGCTGTGTGAAGTTGTTTACGAGTAGGTACTATCGCCGCGCGCTTCGCGCGACCCACCTGTGCCATCCTTTTGTCTACGAGCGAGCGACGGAATTTGCCTACACTCGGACCGGTTCCTTATCTGTGATTGCAACTTTGTTGCGCGGCCTATTGTTTACAAATTATAGTAGTTTACTATTTATTCTCGATCGAAAACCCAATCGAGTTTGTTTATTTTACCTGTGCACCTTATATTTGTTTTGTGATTCACCATGACGGATAGCAATAACGACACCATTAAACATGCTTTATATACGGATACGGCTGAGTACCGTGAAGCTATAGGAGCCTTAAAGTTCGTAAGTGAGTGGATTGATGACACGCATCAGCAGTTAGATACCCTATCCCTCGCCAAGTCGCGAGTTCGTCTCGCCGAAGTTCGTACCTATGAAGACAAGTTTACCTCTGCGTGCTCACGGTTACTAGGCGGTCTCGATCCTACTATTTACGTACAGGAATATGATTACGTGAAAGAGCAGATGCGCGCCCTGAGAACAAAACTGGACGATTTAAAAGTGCGTTATGACGAGTTAATTCCTACCCCGATCCCCGCGCAAGACCCGGTAGCTGCCAGTACCCCGGTAAGGTATGCTGCTGTCCCCGGTAGACCCTTTTTAGATCCGTGCATTAGTAAACTCCCCGACCTACCCATACCCTACTTCGATGGTCGTCCTGACTCGTGGATTAGCTTCCTAGACCAGTTTGATAGTGTTGTCGATTCCCACCGCGACCTAACACCTATAATGAAACTACATTATTTAGTAGGGGCCCTCGCGGATGAACCCCGTCGTTTAATACAGCATTTAAAAATAGAAGGCGGCAATTATTGCTTGGCCCGTGATCTTTTAAAACGGAGATACCATAACCTCCGTGTGCTTGCGGATACACATATCGCGCAGATCCTATCCCTTCCCATTATCTGCCCTAGTTTCGCTGGTCTTCGTATTTCCTTCCTTAATCCCCTCCTATCGTCATATCGGTGTTTAGAAAGATTAGAGCTCCCCGTCACTCACTGGTCGTATATATTAGTGCATATATGCCTTGGTAAACTGCCCGCGGAATTAAAGTCGCGCTTTGAGCGACGGTGTTGTGACAACCCTAAGAAACTCCCTACGTTTGACCAGCTAATTACCTTCCTAGAAGACGAGTGTCGTCATCACGATAATGTCGGAAGTGCCTTCGTCATCGACACGTCCGATAATATAATTGTACGCCCTAATCCTGCTAATAATAAATTTAAATCACGGTCCCCACCCCCCGCTCCGAGAGCATACGTCACAACGACACCTCCCGCTAGACCCAAGTGTTTTTTGTGTAATGATTGTCATCATTATGTCCGCGAATGCCCGGAATTCCTACAAATGTCCCCGAAGGATCGATCCATATTTGTGAGGGACAATAAGTTATGTTATAGGTGCCTCGACAGACATCCTATAGCCTCCTGCCAACGTGAGTATCGCTGTAGCTACTGTCGCCGTACCTCCCACCATACGTTGTTGTGTTTCAATGCGCCCGGCCGCTCGTCCCCACAGCCGCGTGAGCGCGCCGTTACGTTTGCTAATGCTCCCGACCGCGCTTACTCCCCACCTCCCCGCACGGGCGGGCAAGCCTCTCCGCGTTATCATCATACTAGTCGCCGCTCCCCGCCGCCACGCGCATCTCCCACGCATTACCAAGATCGTAATGTTTCCCCCGCGCCTCGAGACCAATATTACGATCGCCATTCCCATCCTACCCATGGACAATACCATCACCCTTCCAGAACTCCTAGTCCTAACCAATAGCTAAATACTGCCACCTCCCCCTCCCCTCTTTCTGTGAATATTCCCCCTACGTCCCTAGTGCTTTTACCTACCGCAGTTATTCATGTTAAAACTCCCTTCGGATATTTTATAGAAGCACGCGCCTTAATTGATACCGGTTCCCAAGGCTGTATGCTTACCACTGATTTAGTGTCTACGCGTATGAATGCTACAATGTACCCCTCCCCGGCCCCTGTTGTTGGTATAGGTAATGTTGAAACGGTAACCTCCCGCGGTGCTGTCCCCCTTTGTTTTAAATCACCAAGCCTTCATTGTCCCGAAATAACGACTACCGCGATAGTCGTTGACGTCATCGCTGGTCCTCATCCTGAAGTCGAAGTTCCTAAACCCGTTGTTTCCTCAATGCCTCGTCTACCCCTAGCCGACCCGTCATTCCACACACCTGGACCTATCGATGTCCTCCTCGGTGCGGATGTTATCGGACCTCTCCTTAGCCGCGATCTCCGTGTTTTGCCCAATGGCCTTTCGGCCTTGTCTACCATATTCGGGTATATTATTTTCGGCCCTGTCCCTGGTAAGTTTCCCAACCTTTTCCCCCCACTGACCGGAGTGTCCCTGTCCCAAATAGTTGAGAAATTTTGGAAGGTCGAGGAGGCCCCTCAACTTCCTCAACCTAACCCCTTAGACCAAGAGTGTGAAGACCTTTTCAACGCCACCACTACTCGTGGAAGTGACGGTAAATTTACTGTGAGGCTCCCCTTCTTAAGTAATCGTCCCCCTTTAGGTGATTCGAGATCTACAGCCCTTAGATGTTTTTATAACATGGAAAAGCGTTTCCAAACCAGACCCGAGTTTCGTGAGAAATATATAGCTTTTATGAAGGAATACATCGACCTACATCACATGTCCTTGTCCTCTGCTAGCCCCGATAATGAACATTACTTCATCCCCCACCATGGTGTGTTTAAAAGTGGCGGAGATAAAATTAGAGTTGTGTTTAATGGCAGTAGTCCTACCTCCTCCGGTGCGTCCCTCAACCAGTGCTTACACTCAGGCCCGAAGTTGCAACGTGACATTACTCACATCCTATTAAACTTCCGTAGACATGAGATTGTGTTTGTAACCGATATCCGAATGATGTTCCGTATGAGTTGGGTCCATCCCGAGGACCGACGGTACCAATTAGTGTTATGGCGCGAAACTCCCTCACAACCCGTCCTCACCTACGAATTAAATACCACAACCTATGGTCTTCGTTCCAGTCCCTATATAGCAATTCGTGCTCTCCTTGAGCTAGCTGACCAAGAGCGAGCCACCTTCCCTAGAGCTGCAGCAGTACTCCACACTGATGTGTTCGTCGATGATTGCCTCACTGGGGCTGATTCCCTTGAGTCTGCTCGCCACCTTAAAACTGAGCTTGAAGGTATTATGGCCTCTGGTGGTTATGAACTCCGAAAATGGATCAGTAACAAACCTGAGCTTCTTGAAGGCCTACCCGCTGACCATCTCCAACTACCCCATCTGTTCCAAGATACCACCAACCCCCAAACCATTGCGGTTCTAGGTATTCAGTATAGCCCTACTAGTGATTCATTTACCTATAGTTTTACCTTTAAACCGCCAATAAATATTACCAAACGCCAAGTCCTCTCCCTGATTGCTCGTATGTATGACCCCTGCGGATGGATAGCCCCCGTCGTGTTTAAGGCCAAGGCATTTATTCAGCGCCTGTGGCTTTCTGGCCTCACCTGGGACCAACCCTTAGACAGTGCCCTTGCGGAGGAATGGGAATCCTTTACCCAAGACCTTAGTCGCGTTAGTGAAATATCTATCCCTCGTCATATAATTCCCTGTGGCTTCTCCTCTCTTTCCCTTCACGGTTTCTGTGATGCTTCTGAAGCCGGCTATGCCGCTGCCGTTTACCTACGTGCCGCTCATTCTTCTGGACCCTGCTCTGTTCACCTCGTTATGGCCAAAACTAAAGTTGCTCCCGTTCGGACGCGCTTAACAATTCCCAAGTTGGAGTTGTTGGGAGCTACGCTCCTTTCAAAATTAACCCATCACGTCGCCTTCTGTCTGCAGAAATCGGTTGTGCTGGAATCTATCCATAGTTGGACAGACAGTAGGATTGTCCTTTCCTGGATAACTACCCCTCCGCATCACCTTCAAACCTTTGAAGCCAATCGTGTTTCCCAGATTATCAATTCTGGAACCCCTACTCAGTGGAGACATGTTCCCGGCCACATTAATCCTAGCGACTGCGCTTCCCGTGGTCTTACCATGTCCCGATTAATCGATCATCCCCTCTGGTTGTCACCCAACTGGTTAACACAACCCGCTGCCCGTTGGCCTCCCACTACAAATTCATCTCCTCCCGCTGATATTCCTGGCCTGCGTTGCTTCTTGACAACCTCCACCGTGCCCAATGCTGATGCATCCTCCCTTATCGAGCGGTATAGTTCCTTCAATAAGTTAATAAATGTTACTGCCTACCTACTTAGATTTGCCTATAATTCGCGGAACCCTAATTCCCCTAACAAATCCCCTTTTATAACTCCCGACGAACGACGACGGTCTCTCCTATTGCTAGTCAAACTTATTCAGTCCCACTCCTTCCCCGATGAGTTAGATCGCCTCCATCGCGGCGCGGTGATTACCAACCCCTTGAGACGTCTGAGTCTATTCATAGATGACCAAGGCCTCATAAGAGTAGGTGGTCGTTTACGACACTCTCTCCTCCCCTATGATTCACGCCATCCCCTCCTCCTACCTAAGAACGGACATTTTGTTTACCTTCTCATATCCCACTACCATCGTGAAAATTCCCATGCCGGTGCTAACTCACTCCTTGCGCTGTTAAATCGTGAGTTTTGGATCTTATCCGCTCGCCGAGCTATCCAACATGTAATTTTCAAATGCCTCCCGTGCTATCGGCTGAAGGCAGCTGTTTCCCAGCCTCCTATGGGTGATCTACCTAGAGATCGTGTGACCGCTGCTCGACCGTTTCATGGTGTAGGTACTGACTTCGCCGGCCCCTTTTTAACGAAGGTTCAAGCCTTTCGTAACCGAAAACTTGTTAAAAGTTACCTGTGCGTGTTTGTGTGCCTCTCCACTAAGGCTGTACACCTCGAAGTGGTGTCTGACCTAACTACTGAAGCGTTCATCGCGACGTTTACCCGTTTCGTTTCCCGTCGTGGTTTACCTAGCCTTATACGTTCTGACTGCGGTAGAAATTATGTTGGTGCAAATAATTACCTAAGAGAACTAGAATCCTTCCTTAAGCAAAATTC
The DNA here is from genome assembly GCA_918843915.1 of Notodonta ziczac. Lineage (NCBI taxonomy): Eukaryota > Metazoa > Arthropoda > Insecta > Lepidoptera > Notodontidae > Notodonta > Notodonta ziczac. The sequence continues at coordinate 3,859,991 of OU974053.1, forward strand.
ACCTTCTATAGGCTCAGAGCTATCGAAGCGTAACATTAATTGGGTTTTCGATCCTCCGGTGTGTCCTCATTGGGGTGGCCTTTTCGAAGCCGCGGTTAAATCAGCGAAGTCCCACCTTAAGCGTGTTGTTGGAGAAACCCCCCTTTCCTTTGAAGAATTAACTACAGTTTTTACCAAAATAGAGGCCGTATTAAATTCTCGTCCCCTGTGCCCCGTTTCCTCAGACCCGAATGACCTTGAGATTCTGACACCTGGTCACTTCCTGATAGGCCAGCCTCTTACGGCCCTTCCCGAGTACCATTACAAGGATGTGAAGATGAACCGACTCTCCCGGTTTCAAATGCTCCAACAACTCACCCAACATTTTTGGTCCCGTTGGCACTTAGAGTACCTAAATACCTTACAGGCTAGACAAAAGTGGACGTCCCCTACGAACCCTCCTAGTGTAGGCGAATTAGTGCTCCTCAAGGAAGACAACCTGCCTCCCTTGCAATGGCGTCGGGGACGCATTGTTCGTTTATACCCAGGCCAAGACAACGTTGTCCGTGTAGTGGATGTTCAAACCCCTACAGGCATCCTTAAGCGGTCCCTTACCAAGTTGGTACGCCTCCCTATAGATTAATCCCTTTCACATAAACATTAGGCCATGTTTAGGACGGGCAATATGTTTACTTTAGAATTCTGTATGTAGGTAGATAGTTAAAATGTACCCGTCTACCGTCATCTGCCTACCCCCCGATTAATGTGATATTTGTGCTGTCGTCCCTTTCCCCCCTTCATGACACTGTACTGACCGACTTCCGTGTGATACAGACGTGCTCCTGTACCTAAAATCCTAAATCGTGTGAAATCTACCGAATCTGCTGTGTATTTTGTGTGGTGTGAACTGTAAACCCATTGTGAGCGCTCCAGTGTTGTGCCTGTGCTGAAGAACCCACGGATCCAGCCATACCACCCGAGGAATGCGCCCGCCTCCATCGTGCCGGTAATGTACACGCGTGACATTGACCTGACCCTTTCAGTTCTGCCTCCCCCCTTATATTTGCCTTATTTAATTTAGCCTAGCATAGCCGTACCCACCTTCAATCAGGACCCAGCACTTTTCCCGAGACAGTGGTCTATGGTGCCATATCCTCCGCGGAACCCGGCCTGTTCCGGTGGCTGGAACTCGTCGAGTCTCCTAGCGAGACGATTCGTGACCACTCGTGAGAACAGCTTATAGACGTGGCTCAGGAGTGTGATGGGTCTGTAGTTTTTAAGAAGGGTTTTATCTCCCTTCTTAAAAAAGAGCACGACCAAACTCCCGCTCCACGCCTTTGGAGTTCTCCCACTGTGAAGGACGGTGTTAAACAGGTTCCGTAGCTCCTGTATAATAGGGGCTCCTCCTGCCTTCAGAAGCTCTGAAGTAATTCCGTCCTCACCGGGGGCTTTTCCATTTTTAAGCTGCCTCAGAGCCAACACGATCTCGTCTTGACTGATGTCCGGCAGTTCGTTGGTATAGTGGCGTGTCAGGGTGGCTCTGGAATCGTGGTCGTCCCGTCGAATATGAGGGGCATGTGCAGCGTACAAACGGCCGTAGAAATCCTCTATCTCGGCAGAGATCTCCGGCTTCGACAATACGGTCCTCCCGTCGTGCGTTCTAAGCTTCGTCAGGTGGCTCCTGCCAAGCTGCTGAGTGAATACTTTGGACCCTCGGTTTCGCTCTATCGCCTCTTCAATGAGGCGAGTGTTGGAGCTCCGAAGGTCGCGCCGTACCATCTTCGCAATTTGCTTATTCAGGTCTGACCTCTCTGACGAAGTCGCTTGGGTGGTTTCCCGTCTTTTTGTCATCAGCCCGAGAGTCTTATCCGTGAGTTTAGACTTCTTGCCCGTACGCTGCTGTTGGCAGAACTTGATGCCTTCGTCCCTCAGCGCTTCGACCAGATTATGTAGAGTCTCGTCAGTGTCATCAGTGGGTTCCAAGGCAACAAATCTATCCCCGAGGAGCTGCTGAAACTTCTCAGTGCCCGCCATGGTTTGAATTGGGTTAGGCCGGAGCGTGGACTTCATCAGACAGTTTCTCTCAAGCTTCAAATTGATATTCAGAGAGCCTCGGAGAAGTCGGTGATCGGATCCGGTATTGAACCTATTGATCACTGAGACATCTCTGAATATGTGCTTGCTATCCGTCATGATGAAGTCGATCTCATTTTTTGTCACAGTGTCGGGGCTTTGCCATGTCCACTTCCTTTGAGGCTGTTTCTTAAAGAAAGAATTCATTAAGAACAGCTCCTCTTTCTCAAGGAAGTTGACAAGCATTTGCCCCCTGTGATTTCGGACTCCATAACCATGCGGGCCTATTCGGGATTCGTTGCCACTCTGGGTTCCCACCTTGCCGTTAAAGTCCCCCATAACAACGTTGAAGTGAGCCTTAGTGGTGTTGTGTAAGGCTTTGGATATGTCTTCATACATATCCTCCACTTCATCATCCGAGTGTGTCGAGGTCGGTGCGTATACCTGAATGACCTTCATGCTATACCTTTTGGATAGCCGAAGGATCAGGTACGCTACCCTGGTCGACACACTGGAGATTTCTTGGACGTTGTTAGAGAGGGCCTTATTGACGAGGAAACCAACGCCACCCTGGGATGTTTTATCACCCTCGCGAAAGTAGAGAAGATGGCCCGAGTCTAGGGTTACGGTGTCCTCCCCCTCTCTACGGACTTCACATAACCCCAGAACATGCCATTTAATGTTCTCTAACTCCACTTCCAACTGCGCTAGATGATGGTCAAGCCTCAGAGTGCGTCCGTTAAACGTAGCCAGGGTCAGTTTGTGTAGTGAATGGTAGCCTGGGGTAGCCCGGAGATTCTTAGCACCCCCTGCCCCGCCGTTACCGTGACCGCTACCATGGCCAGGAATAGCGAGGCGGCCGGGAACTAGGGGCCATTTTTTGGCTTGTGTCGTCATTAGTGGGTTATGCCCGTAATCCCCACGCTGGGCATGCGGGTTGGGGATCGCAGTTCGGTTGTGGAGTTGTTCTGCGAGGGGCGCTGCTGCCCGCCCCCCGGTGTATTTCCCTTAGTCGCCTCGTACGACACCCACGGGAAGAGTTGGGTTGGTGCTATTCTATTTTAGGCCGACACCACACAGCCATTAAAAATAATGTTTTTTTACAAATTGAATTTATAATAAAAGCAGTAATGTCTTCCATTACTCTGTAATAAAAATAATGTAAATAAAAACACTGATAAGGTTATTTAGAATAAAAATAATAAAAAAATTAAACGCATAATTAAAATAAACATAATTAAGTTAAAAATTAAAATATTAATTTACCGCAGAGACTCATTAAGTCATCATAATTTTGCCTTTGTTAAGCGAAGATGGTTGGAATAGAGAGGGTATAGCTCTGCCATACTATTTCTTTGACGTCTTCGGGTATTGGTATTAATGGCAATAGCATTACTGTTTGCCAAATCGTAACGATATAATTATGTTTATTTTAAACATCGGCAGACTGACACACCAACTGTATCGTCCCAAACTAAGCAATTTTTGTACTATAGGTACAGCACAATGGACTGGGAGCCATCCCAGTGACACCCAAACCGGGGCAAACTACGAAAAGGCGATTTTTTCCCCGACGGGAGTCGAACCCGAAACGACCATGTGCAGTGAGACAAACGGCCTGCGTTCGAAGCACTGCAGTTGTCACTTTTAAAAGAATTTTCGGCACATACTCGCTCTTCTATTATGTTGGTTCATTTAACTACGTCTTAACTTATATTTTTCGACCAATTACGCCCTTAATGGGACTAGTCCCACCACACACTCCCTCCACTGTAACTCCTGTAAGCCAGGATCGACAATGGTGACTAATAATGACGTCGAGATCGGACTCTCTACGAGTCCCGGGGAAAAGTTAAAATGCCTTGGAACCCGCACGAATGGAATCGAAAGAAATAATAGGATGAGTTGGAAGAAAACATGTCCACTCCCTCCGGTGAAAAGCGGGAGAAAAAATAGCTGGTATAGGCTGATTGCCATAGATACAAGTCTGTTAAAGCTGATTGAAGACCAGTTGTAAGGCACCACGGATCGTAACATGATTAATTGGACCTAAACTCGTGAGCTGATTATGATGATCCCAATAATAGGTATGGCAAGAGCGCTTGAAAGCACGGAAATTGTCCCGGGTTTCCACAAGGTCTGTGTAATAAACTGCTCCAGATGTCACTTGTAGGCTATTTAGCATAGTAGTCCGTTCATTGTGCCAGAGACTGCACTCCCACAGCATGTGATGTGCAGATTGTGCATGATTGTTTTGCTGCGTCGAACATTGACAGAAAGGAGAAGGAACCAATTTGTAGTAGAATCATTTGCTCCTAAAGTTGCCATGTCTAGTCAGAAATTGAGCCACACAGTGGTCCACCTCCAACTACGCTCTCTCCAGACGTTTACGAAAGCATAAATAAATTGGTGGAGGTGGCGGCCCTTACTTGTTGTATCCCATCTAGATTGCCATTTGGTCAGAAGATCTTCGTAAACGACATATATCGGACTAAATAATCTACCGATTTTAGAGCGCTCTCGCGGTATAAGGAACTCGGTGCTTATACTCTCTCGAGTAGAAGATTACGCCCAATTACGCCCGTTCAAAGTTATTTCTAGTTATAAAAATCGCTATGCTTAATATCTATGACATTATAATATGGTACTCCATCCTGTTTAGCTCATCTAACCAAGCTAAACCATTCCAAAGGCGTTTAATAAATTTATTTTTAGATGAACGTTCTATGAAAGCCTGAAAGCTGTCATCATCTGCTTGTGTACTCGTATGACCTTTTTCGATAAAGGTATGTTTTATAGTTATATTATGTTATGTATAGTTATGTGTATTAAGTGTATTAGCACTATACACATAAACGCAAACACAATGCGATTGCGGTTCTGACCGGCACAATTATCAGACCATAATCTAAATTCGGTCGGTGACAATTCAAGTAAGTAGGGGTAGTAGGTAAGAAGTAGTATTTACGTTGTGTAAAGATAGTGGCATCACTTCAAATGAAATAAATTACAAAGTCCCTGGTTATTTCTAGCTTTTTAGTGCACCCAAGTTATTTTAAGTCGGTTAAATTTTTTTTATTTAAAATATCATACATAAAGCAAAGCATTTTAAGACCCAATTTTAGAAATTACTTACGACATACAACATTTAATTGAAGTAAAAAAAAAGTAATAGCAACGTAAAATATAGTATGTCACCATACAACACACTTTTGAATAACAACTCCCGAAGTAAAATGTAGTATTTATTACATACAACAATATTTTTATTTAAATGTAAACGTAAAATGGTACATGTATCACATACAACATTTTTCAAGAACGCTCAAACGACGTATACTGTTGTATGTAATCTATACAACATTTCAGGTCGGTTGAAAGTCCGGCGTAGTCTGTTTTATGTGACCAATACAACACGCGAGCGCGCGGTTCCCGCTCTCTCGCACCCCGCGTATACCATTGCAAAGGTATATACAACGTTGTAGCCCGTTCTCGTTCAAAAGTTACAACAAAATACGTCTGGAAAAACCTTGAAAAATTCGTGTTTTCATTATTTTTTCACTTTGAATGTATTAAACAATTAAAACTTCAAGTACTTACCTATAGCTAGGTTTAAAAGAATCATGTCTTGAAATAACATTGTTTGTTACTAATATCAAATAATAAATAAATAATTTAGCCCTTTTGACGTCCTACTCCTGGGCACGGGCCTCCCCTCACTACGTGGGGGATTCAGGCCGTAATCCACCACGTTGGCCCAGTGAGGGTTGGCGGATTTCACATGTCTTTCGAAAATTGGTTAGATTATCAAGGTCATGCAGGTTTCCGCACGATGTTTTCCCTTCACCGTAAGCGACGGCTAAATAATCATAAATATATAAATTATCATGCGCACATAGATTTCGAAAAACTCAGATGTGCGAGCCGGGGTTTGAACCCAGGAACCGCAAGACGCGTGCTTAACCAAACGGCTATAATTGATTACACTAATATCTAAGTAATTAATTAATGAAGACAATCTCATTTGAATACTTAAAATCAGACTAATACTTGGTCATTATTATGAAGGTTTTACGATTTTCCCAAGATTCACTCATCACATAAGAACATTAGGTAAAAATATTTAGGATTAAATCACAAAATTTTGAAATGTAATTAGAAATTAATTTCATAATCGTAATTTTTTCTAAAACTATTACTACCTACAAATTTCAGATCAAACAAATTTTAATTAAACTCACGAACAAATCGTTTAATTTTCTGTCCCTTACAAGCGTTTCGATTTCAATACAAACCTTACAAACACGTTACGAGAAATAAAATAACGAGATTTTGTAGTTATTAACTAGAAAGTTGAATAAGTTGTGTCGTTACGAAAATGTTGAATGATAAATGAACTAAATTTACTTTTTAAGTTTACGAAGCCGCTTACTGAGACTAAGTAATTATTAGATTAAAACGGACAGACTTTATGGAAAGTCAAATTTAATCTTTTTTCAGCGTTCACTGCTGCGTTAATGTTAAATGCTTTAAAAGGTCTTTCTTAATCTGGACCACGACTGCTAAAAGTAGGTAGGTACTGTTTCTTATTTTTTAACTGCTTTCCAATAAAAGAGAAGGTTCTATGTTAGTCTGTACGTAAGTGAAGTCTCCATTCAAGTAGGTGTAGGTGGGTACTTACTAACCTAAGAGTAGTGAGAGTTAGTGGCACCGACACCAAATGAAATAAATTACAAATTCCTAGTTATTTCTAGCTCTTCAGTGCACACTTTTAGTGATTACGGTGGAGGAAAACATCGTGAGGAAACCTGCATGTCTTAGAAGATCTAACCAATTTTCGAAAGATAAATGTGGAATCCGCCAACCCGCACTGGGACAGCGTGGTCGATTATGGCCTGAATCCCCTCGTGTAGAGGGGAGGCCCGTGCCCAGGAGTGGGACGTCAAAAGGGCAGAATTATTATTATAGTGCACCCATATTTTTTTGAAGTCGGTTTAACTTTTTTATTAAAAAAAAATGAAGCAACCTCTGCAAACAAGCGTACGACCCGCTTGATGTTAAGCAGTTACCGTAGCACATAAATGCTTGCAGTATCAAAGGCAATGCTTGAACGTCGCCGGCCCGAGGGGAATGGTACTGAGAGGGGTAAGGAAGGAGGGGTTGGTCTTCCGGCGCTTTTACTCATCGTACGAAACTCAGCTGTGTGTAAATTATGCTGATCTTCTGTGAGAAGGTGGTACTATTCTGGTTGAGACAGCCCGTATTATGAGATCTGTAATTGAATACCTAGCGTAAATACTGAATTACTAGCTGTGCCCACCGACTTCGTCCGCGTAGTATTTAACTTAACAAAAATTTCGGGATTATCGGTATAAAAAGTTTCCTATGTGTTAATCCAGGTTTTAAACTATCTGTGTTCCAAATTTCAACCAAATCCGTTCAATAGTTTTTGCGTGAAAGAGTAACAAACATACATCTACACACACAAACTTTCACATTTATAATATTAGTAGGATTAATCTTACTATGTACCAGGAGCTCATAACCAACTTGGAGTGTGCCATACAAAATTAGCACCGTTCGGAAGTGATCCATTATGTAACGGGACTATAATTAGTGTGAGCGTATGCTGAGACGCAGGCGGAGCATTTCACGCAGCGCAGGGTAGGGCAGATTTTATAACGTATATGAGCTACGTACGCTATGTCGTAGGCACGTGACATGCAGACATATATCAGTCCCGGCGGCTCAGTCTGTTCTTTATAATCCAATGGCCATCTGTCAGCAGCCCTCTGGCTGACTACATATCGAATGCTAAGAATTTAAGAAGATAAGATTAATGATAAATGGTTTTTAATTTGCTTAAACGTCAACAAAATGGGCTGACTTAAACCCGTATTAATAAATCAATCTCAAGTCTGTATGTGGTTTTGAGTACGCATTTGACTTGTCATTTGGTACAGAATGACAAAAGATTGACATTTTCAAGATCGCTCTCAAACTTGGGATCGATTTATTAATAAAAGCCTTAGCCCCTTGCTCTGGGGCTTGTTGTAGTGACGTCACAGATTTTTCTAGTTGGAAAAAACGGGTTATATCTGTGGCATTTAGTTGCGTTGCAGCATACGCTCGTGACCTATGTCTGTGTCAACATGGCTGCCCTACCAATTCTGTACTGTGCGGCGCTACGTCGCCTACGACTCAGCATACGCTTAGCCTTATTATTCTACCGCTACTGTCTTCAACAAACATTTTTTATCCAATTCCTCTTCCGAACTCCAGCGTTTACCATTATACTATAAATAACAAAGTTTCTTTTCCGGTTTTCATCACGATAATGCAGTATTATCATCGGATACATTTTTTCTCAAAGTTTCCAAGGTAAATTGAACTTAGCTGCGGCGAGATGGAAATAATGCTGATGGTTTCGATTGAGAAAAAAATCCATCTTGAAAGGGTATACATTACTGTTAATATACATTTCGGGGTCTCATATGGGGTGAGTCTTTTAATTTACAAACTTTCTGTAAGTTACATAGGTTTTTGTTTATGTAACTAAGTCGGCAAACAAGCCTACGACCCGCCTGATGTTAAGCAGGTATTGTAGTCCATAGATGCTTGCAATACCTAAGACATTGCTCGCACGTTTGCCGAATGAGATACTAACTCGAGAGTTACTGTTTTTTTTATAAGTATAACAAGGTCGGCTGATGCTAAGCAGTAACCGTACCACAGATATAGATTTACATAGATAACGCAAGTATCACGATTTCTATTGAAACCAAGCGTGCCAAATTTTTAACACCTATTGTGACGTCACAGATGGCGGGAAATCCAAACCGATTCAAAAACACCGATGCCGCCGATGCCCCTCCGCCCGCTACGATTATCTCGAGTGGTTATCTCGCTCATACTCATATTTTTATATCTGTAGTCGCGAGGACTGTAAGTTATCGGCTACCAACCTTGACGCTTGGTCGGGGTTTTCAGACACGCTAAGTACATACATTGGCGTTATCTATGTAAATCTATATTTGTGAACCGTAACCTGTAGATTGCATTGCTGGCCTGTTGCCGATCGAAGGGGAGTGGAATAGAGGAAGGGGAAGGCAGGGGGGTTGGTCTTCCGGGTCTCTCACTCATCGTACGAAACACAGCTATATAAGGTACTAGCTGTGCCCGCGACTTATCCGCGTGTAATTTAACTTAACAAAAAATTGGGGATTATTCATCCCCTATTTTATCCCCTTGGGGGTAGAATTAATCAAAATCCTTTCTTAGCGGATGCCTACGTCATAACATCTACCTGCATGCCAAATTTCAGCCCGATCCGTCCAGTGGTATGGGCTGTGCTTTGATAGATCACTATGTCAGTCAGTCAGTCAGTCACCTTTGAGTTATATATATTTAGACTTTACGCCGATATTCTGTGAGAGGGTGGAACACCTTGTCTTAGCCTGTCCGTATATGAGCAGTCGTGAATTGGTTACAGCTTTACTCTGCCACCGGTTTCACCCGCAGATGTCGCTCGAGACGATAATACGTATGTCAGAATAATTTGAAATTGACTTCTATTCCGACCTTCGTCATTAAAAGTTGTGACGGTGTGTCAGAAGCCTGTTTTGAATTAATGTTTCGCTTCATTATACAGCTGGATGAAGCGGTGATTTTACAAATTCAAATTCAAAGCGTTTATTTTGTTTAGGTTTCCCCCGTAGGCCTAATCAAAATCAACGCTTACAAGTCGTTATTTTTTTTTTCTTATATTTACGACCGGATCGGACCGTGGACCTCGATTGAGAAGATCCGGCAAGAAACTCAGCGGGAAACTATATTTGTGCAACTATATTTCTTTTTTTATCGCTAGTTGCTTATACATATAGTAAATAATTACAAATGGTATTAGAAATCAATGTACATGTTGATGTTATCAACGCATGATTTCATAAATGTAACGATTGTGTTAGATATTGTGTTTTAAAAGTATGTGAAATAATCATGATACATTTTTTTAAGGGGACTTGTCCCGCAACACACTCTCATTACTGTTACTCCTGTAAGCCAGGATCGACAATGGTGGTCAATGATGACGCCGCGGATTGACCCTAGACCCGTCCCAGGGAAAAGCTAAATTGTTTAGGAACCCGCACGAATTTAATCGACAAAAAATTAGGAAAAGTTGGGGAGAAAATTATCCACTACCCTCTGTTGCAAAGCGAGAGACAGAAATCCTGTAAGCCAGGGTCGATAATGGTGGTCAATGATGACGCCGCGGTTTGACCCTAGACCCGTCCCAGGGAAAAGCTAAATTGTTTTGGAACCCGCACGAATTTAATCGACAAAAAATTAGGAAGAGTTGGGGAGAAAATTATCCACTACCCTCTGTTGCAAAGCGAGAGACAGAAATCCTGTAAGCCAGGGTCGATAATGGTGGTCAATGATGACGCCGCGGTTTGACCCTAGACCCGTCCCAGGGAAAAGTTAAATTGTTTTGGAACCCGCACGAATTTAATCGACAAAAAATAGGAAGAGTTGGGGAGAAAATTACCCACTACCCTCTGTTGCAAAGCGAGAGACAGAAATCCTGTAAGCCAGGGTCGACAATGGTGTCCAATGATGACGTCGCGGTCTGACCCTAGACCCGTCCCAGGGAAAACCTAAATTGTTTTGGAACCCGCACGAATTTAAACGACAAAAAAATAGGAAGAGTTGGGGAGAAAATTATCCACTACCCTCTGTTGCAAAGCGAGAGACAGAAATCCTGTAAGCCAGGGTCGATAATGGTGGTCAATGATGACGCCGCGGTTTGACCCTAGACCCGTCCCAGGGAAAAGCTAAATTGTTTTGGAACCCGCACGAATTTAATCGACAAAAAATTAGGAAGAGTTGGGGAGAAAATTATCCACTACCCTCTGTTGCAAAGCGAGAGACAGAAATCCTGTAAGCCAGGGTCGACAATGGTGTCCAATGATGACGTCGCGGTCTGACCCTAGACCCGTCCCAGGGAAAACCTAAATTGTTTTGGAACCCGCACGAATTTAAACGACAAAAAAATAGGAAGAGTTGGGGAGAAAATTATCCACTACCCTCTGTTGCAAAGCGAGATACAGAAATCCTGTAAGCCAGGGTCGACGATGGTGGTCAATGATGACGCCGCGGTTTGACCCTAGACCCGTCCCAGGGAAAAGCTAAATTGTTTTGGAACCCGCACGAATTTAATCGAAAGTAAAAATAGTAAGAGTTGGGGAGAAAATTATCCACTACACTCCATTGCAAAGCGAGAGACAGAAATAAATGTATGTATAAACTCGTTATACTAAAACTTGAGACATTTTAACTGGTACTTCCAATTCGGTTCTTGCCTTAATTGGAACCAACTCACACATAGGTACTCCTATAAACGAAACCCACCCTAGTACGAGGGTTGGGCTACCTCTCATCGTATAAAACGCAGCTATGACAGCTACTTTCCGAAGATCTTCTGTGAGAGGGTGGTATTACCCGAGTGTAGCGTGCTCGTGTATGAGCTGTACTCAATTGGCTACAGCTTGGCTCTAGCACCTTGAATTGTGGGGTCATCATATGGTATGGTAGAGCTTCGTATCGTCATGCGATATTAAACTGCAATGACTGAGAGTGTCTACTGAAGTAAAAGTGTGTATTTTGTTATAGTATTTGACTTAACAATGGTTTGGACACGTAATGAGAAGGGATGAGAAGCATGTGACTAAAAGAGTGATGAATATGAATGTGGATGGATACAGTGCGAGAGGAAGGCCAAAGAAAAGATGGATGGAGTGTATCAAGAGTGATATGAACGAGGCTGGAGTGGATGCGAGTATGACAGGAAAGCGCGATGAATGGAAGGAAAAGCCATACTGTGCCGACCCGAGATAATGGGAAAAGGTAAGGCAGATGATGATTTAACTTAACAAAAATTTCGGTATTATCAGGATAAAAAGTATCCTATGTGTTAATCCCGGTTATTAACTATGTGTGTTTCAAATTTCATCCAAATCCGTTCAGTAGTTTTTGCCTGAAAGAGTAACAAACATCCACACTCACAAACTTTCGCATTTATAACATTAGTAGGATTTATTTGACTTATTAATTTTATTAAGTAGTTACTCTTCAAGTAGATGACGTAATCTTGATAAAGCCCCTGAAAAACAATGAGCCGTTAAACTCATTAAAGTCTCCACTGAAATTAGTCCACGTCAAAACGTGCAATGAAAAGGGGGCTATTCTAAAACTGCAGCCCTTTGTTCGGGAACTCCGTCGATCATTTTGTTCCGGGCACCTATTGTCTTGTGAGATGTCCATAAATCCGTTCAGGACAGCCCTTCGTAGTGAATCGAATCAATTCTGATAATTCATTTCGAATGATTTGTCACAGATCGGTTCACGATGATAATTTATCGAGGCAGGAAAGGAATTTAGGAATTTTTAATAGTCGGACGGAAATATTTTTTGGCTGGTAGATTTATATTCTTCGTCATAATTTTCTTCGGGATACTCGCATTCGTAATTATCATTCGGAAAAAACACAGAAAACTGAAACACCTGACAGAGATATTATTTAAAACCCCATAGGTTAGACCCATAAAACGTCATAAAATCCCTCACCTTTTACGAAGAAATATCTCCAGACATAAATCTGTGTTAAAATAAAAAATATCCTCACAATCCATTTAGTTTCTCACTAAATTAAAGCAACCCAGTTTCCCGTTGCACATTTTGATGTACCTACGTATAGCAATGCAACAGTAGGCAGTCCTCAACCATTGTCGACCGATGAGGGACAGCCGGGAGGGAGTTGGTAGTCGCTCGGCGGCCGCGGCACGAACCTGACGTTTGAGCGCAACGCGTGTTTTGAATTCAGAACACAGTTCCAGCGAGTACTTACTAATAATTATTCGAATATGGAATCGGAGTTTTGAATTTAGAACAAATATATAAATGTGACGTAAAATTAAATTCAAACTTTTTTGAGAATAACCTCTTGCTTTGTTGGTACCTAAAGTGACAATAGTTATAGTGATAGTGTAAGAAAACAATTAACTATAATGTTATTGTAGATTGTACTGTATTCTTGTGTCATCTATAAAAATGAGCCCAACATAAAAGAGGAAAAAGGTTAGTGGATAATTTATTCTGAAAAACATTTCTGGTAGGTAATTGTCCAGATACTAATGAATATATTTATTATACTAATATTTGAGAAACTTTTGATTTCATCAGAAAAAAATAGAACAACATATATAATTATTAAATTAAATTTATTCGAGCATAATTATTCACCAACATAATAGGTTTTTAACATTCTAACGTAATAAGAACTCGCGAAGAGACATGCAAAGAGTTTTTGCAGAGTAGTCCACCCATTAATTAATACCTACTAATTGCTAGACTACGCTAGGCGTTAGAAGCTTACTAATTAGCGTTCACACCCCTAAGCTTACTCAAACGAGACTACTACGATTGGAAGTAGAGCCAGCCATATATAATACACCTAAAATATTAGGGTAAAGCTAAACGGATTCAAGTTGTAATTATTTATCTCAGTTTTTCGGAGTTAATATAACTGAGGTAGTTTTAATGAGGTACCGGTAATAAACGGTGACACCAACGATATTTTGACGATAGTAGAGACGAGCTGTCAACCGGTGTAGTAGCCCCTCTCACAGAAAGATCGGCTTAAAGGAACTATTACAGCTGTTTTTCGTACGATGAGTGAGAGAGTTGGGTACTCCTCTCCCCTTCCTTCCCTCTCCCTCTATCCAACTCCCCTTCAGGTTGGTAACGTGAGAGTAACGGTCTAGGAAGCATCTATAGACTACGGTAATTGCTTAACATCAGGCGGGTCGCAAGCATGTTTGCCGACTTTTGTTATATAAAATAAATATATTTGACTATATATATGAGATTCAGGTATAACAATAAATTAATAAAACCATCCGGACATAGTACCAATAAATATTTATGTAGGTAATCCCGTGGAGGCAGATTTTATTAATGACGGAAAGAAAATAAGGAAAGATAATTTGGCTCTTGATTTGAATAAATAAATAAGCAGAAGACCGTTTGTGAATAATCGCTTGTTTTATAGACATCGTTAAAGAGTTGGATAAGTATTCGGCGATCGACCCTCTTAATTAGAGATGCCATGAATATTTGGCTACTATTCGGTATTCGGCCTATTCGGCTACATTTTTTAATATTCGGTATTCGGCCGAATAGCGAATACCAAATTATGGTAAAAAAGCACATAATATTCAAAAAGATATATTATTTCAATCACAAATGGTTAATTTTCATACATAAAATAATGTATGAAAACATATATAAGGTTATGATGAATGAAAACAAGTTTTCAGCATTTGTAGATAGCAAACGATTGCGCTTTTCTTCATAAATAATACCGGCTTCTGAGAATAGTCTCTCACTATATACGTACACTATTGCCAGGAGACGATAGATACATTTTAGCAAATTTTGACCGAATTGGATACACTTTTGCGTTTGCTGACCACCACTTGTAAGGTTTTTTTTACCACCACTTTGCCGAACATTCGGCCGCCGAATATTAGGCGCTTCGGCCAAGTAGTCGAATATTCGGTATTCGGCCAAATCACTATTCGTGGCATCTCTACTCTTAATAATTTATTCTATTCTGAGTAATTAATCTTCTTCGCCAGCTCTCGCCGATTAAGCTTACGAATCACTTTTATGGGGCGTCGAAGAAAACATGAAAGTTGTCTCTTCAATGACCAGATTAAACTACGAAACGGATTTTGATGCGTTTTTTTAATAGATAGAGTGATTCCAGAGTAATGTTTATATTATGTATCATTATCATCATCATCATCAGCCTATACTAGTCCACTGCTGGACATAGGCCTACCCCAGCGGTTGTCGGTTCTTCGCGAGATATGGCCAGCCCACTGCCACTTCAGCTTCATTATTTGAGCTATGTCTATAACTTTACTTATTATGTATAATACATCCATAATATAGTAGAGAAAAAGTGATAATTTTAGAGGTTTCTTGCACCCGTGTAAAGTCGGGGCGGATCGCTAGTTTAAAAATAAACAAAGAAAAAAGTTGAACGTTATAACCACTAGGTATTCTGGAAACTTTGTTTTTTTATTTAATTTGATAATTTCCTTAATTTATTTAATAACATATGTTCTTAGTGGGACAGTAATAGGGCTAATTATTGACATGATTACTATTTCGCTCCCTTAGACGACATATCTGTGTTCAATCGTTTAAAAACTATCACGATTTAATTCGGATCAGACCTCAGAATCTATTTCGGAAAGTATTTTTTTCCACATAAGGTCGTTCTCATACATGACAAGATTTTGAAGTCAGAGTATTTCGGTATTTTTGTGAAATAAACCATTGCATTACATTGACAACAGCATATATTTCACTAAAATACAAACCCCGGTTCACACTACGGATTGGCAGTTAGGAAATTGTACGTCGGAAACACTAGCCTTTTACCTGCCCTTACGTGGAATAAACTCGTCAGTTTACCAATTTCGATCAAACTTTTAGGGTAACCGTGTACTTGGCTGTGCCAAGATGCAGGTAGCAAGCCTGTCCGCTTCGACCAATACGATCGCTTAATTCCCATCAACGACCGCTTGGCGTAGTGGTTGCGGGTTCGATTCCCGCCGGGGCAAATTTCGGAAATGGCTTTTAGTAAGTACAAGCATTGCTTAGTTTGGGACCGTACAGTTGGTGGATCAGTCTGGCGACATTTTTTATTTATTTACAAACGCGCTAAGCCGGGTGCTGCTGAGGAAATGAAGTGGAAGGTCATCCTCATACCATTTAATTCTACTCGATACACATCCAAACCATCTAGTATTACCTATTTCAGACTTTTTAAATACCTTTCAGTGCAATATATTGTATTAATGTAATTAAGTATAATACAGTAATGCTTATAAAATACTAGCTGTGCCCACCGACTTCGTCCGCTTAGTATTTAACTTAGAAAAAAAATCGGGGTTATCGGGATAAAAAGTATCCTATGTGTTAATCCCGGTTGTAAACTATCTGTGTTCCAAATTTCATCCAAATCCGTTCAGTAGTTTTTGCCTGAAAGAGTAACAAACATCCACACTCACAAACTTTCGCATTGATAATATTAGTAGGATTAATGTAGTTAAGTATAGTACAGTTATACTTATAAAATATTGACGTCAAAAATAATAAAAGGTCAAGTACAAACACACGGAGGAAAAAGCTGCGATCGCAAAAGTTTAAAAGCTCGTTAATATCAAGCACAACTCACCTGAAACGTACTTATATCCCCATTGTGCGGACCCCCGAACAATAATGGGTTTAGTCCATTACAAAGGCTGAAAAACGTGGAATACTAAATTATATGTAATTAAGGTTTATTTTGCTTCATTATGTTTTTGTAATGCTCGTATTTTACCACCGTCCATTATCGTTCAATTCTGCGTTATGTTTGAAGGATAATGATATTTATTTTTTACAACTTTTTGGTTTTTTTTTGTTTCGATATAAAAAATTTGAAACGCGAACAATATCCATTTAATAACTCTAAATTAAAAATTTAAAAACCCCCGATGCGACGACCTTTTCATCAAATGTATACAATAATCAACAAAAAATCTGTGTAAAAGTATGAGACATTATTTTGTTATGACATTATAATAATTGACATTAGAATAGACAACGAATGTAAATATTGATGCCACGGAGGTTTAATTCCTAGTATAAAATATTATCAATTATGATTTAGTTTCATGTAATAACTCTGGTTGAGGTGGACGGGAGCAGCCCAGGGGAAGAATTTTCAATAAAGCTAAAATTATTTTAAATTGGATTTGTTTTTTTTTTTTTTCTCAATGGCGGAGCAGCGCCCTCTAGAATTATAATAACGTAATATTCCATGACCATTAACAAAACAAACAAAATTTAACGCATGCGCGTATCCATCATTTGACACGTGACTTATGGAACGTCTTTAGTTCATACAAAAATCTCATATAAAAATTGATAAAATATACATTTTTTCAGAATCAGGGAAACTTTTCATATGTATAATATTGTAAAAAGCCAGTTCAGACTATTACGATCATTTAAAAATATAATAAATCTAAATCCAATAATCTCAAATTTTGATTGGATTCGAGCCGTGGAAGTTGGTTTTGGCCGTGAATGTGGCTTTTTAACCTACAAAAGAGCTGATGATCTTCAAACGGCTGAACCGATTTTCATGAAACATAAGAACACTCTCGATCAGAATAGCTATCTAACAAAAGAAACACAATTGAAATCGGTTCATCAGCTTGGGCGCTACGTTGCCACAGACAGACACACAGATACACATGTTAAACTTATAACACCCCTCGTTTTTCGTCGGGGGTTAAAAATACATTTAGAATTGTCGTTAAAATATATTACATTTATAAACAAATTTTCTGGCCAAAGCTGAATGACACAAATTCGTCATGAAGCGTAGTCACGGACAACCTGAAATGACATGACATCTATGTTCAAAAGGAATTCACTATTAGGCCACTTGAAATTCAGCTGAGTCGAATATCATTAAATATGCTGTGTGCCAGAGACAAGGAGGAATTATTAAAAAGTAATTTTCAGGAAGTATTGAATTATTTAAAATTATTTTATTTTGAAAATTCCTGAGAATTTTTTAATTCCTTATAAAACGGATTAATAAAATAGTACCTTACTTACCTTATTCTAGCAGTGCAAAGTTAAATTTATCATACTAATATTATAAAGAGGAAAACTTTGTTTGTTTGATTGTAATGAATAGGCTCCGAAACTACTGAACCGATTTGAAAAATTATTTCACTGTTGGGAAGCTACACTATCCCCGAGTGACATAGGCTATAATATATTTTCAAAAAAATTAGGGATCCTTACTAAAACTCGAATAATGTAACCGCAATGTACCCGTGCGAAGCCGGGGCGGGCCGCTAGTAAAAAATATAACGAAATTGATTACACCTACTAGTTTGATTAAGTAGGAAGTACATAATTTTTCATCTAAGATCAGAGTCCACCAATACAATAACGGACAGTTAGAGCACTAAAGGACTGTTACCTTCACAGATATAGATTTACATAGATAACGCAAATGTATGTACTTAGCGTGTCCGAAAACCCCGACCAAGCGTCGAGGTTGGTCGCCGATAACTTACAGTCCTCGCGACTACAGATATAAAAATATGAGTATGAGCGTGATAATCACTCGAGAGAATTGTAGCGGACGGAGGGGCATCGGCGGCATGGGCGGCATTTCGGTCTTTGAAGCGGTTTGGATTTCCCGTCACTAATGACGTCACAGTAAGTGTTAAAAATTCGGCACGCTTGGTTTCAATACAAATCGTGATACTTGCGTTATCTATGTTAATCTATATCTGTGGTTACCATAGAATGAGGAATTCGTTCATGCTGTTACTGATATACTTTAAAAGTTTACGCTTTAAAGTTTAAAGCAATGAGTTACTGGTTTAACGGTCCGTTAATGTGTTGGTAAACTTATCTCCAAATGTATTTTGTTTAATCGTAATTAAATATTATTTCAAAACTAGCTGTGCCCGCGACTTCGTCCGCGTAGTATTTAACGTAACAAAAATTTCGGTATTATCGGGATAAATAGTATCCTATGTGTTAATCCCGGTTATAAACTATCTGTGTTCCAAATTTCTTCCAAACCCGTTCAGTAGTTTTGGCTGAATTAATAACAAACTTTCGCATTTATAATTTAAGTAGGATTACAAAACAATATATCCTACGAATATTATAAATGCGAAAGTTTGTGAGTGTGGATGTATGTTTGTTACTCTTTCACGCAAAAACTACCGAACGGATTCGAATGAAATTTGGAACACAGATAGATTATAACCTGGATTAACACATATAATACTTTACTTTGGTCTACGCGGACGAAGTCGCGGGCAGCAACTAGTGTACTATATATTATTTTTAAAAACTTAAAAATTATGATAAACATTAGTCTAATAATAGTACAATTATAAGTTGACTCATTTTAGATACAAGCATCCCTTAACGAACGAAGTGTCAATTAAAAGTTACAGGATGCTGTTAAATATTGAAATTCGGCTTTTATCAGTTTCGTGACATAACATTGTGCCTTACAAACAACACCAATCTACGAAGTTTTTATGTCCTATGCGAGCGTTGTGTTCGCCCACGCGGCCAACTCTCACATTAGTCGCCTCCAGGCCTTACAGTCCCGTTTTCTTCGCCAAGCCGTCGGAGCCCCGTGGTTCGTACGGAACGTAGACCTTCATTCTGACTTACGCCTCGATTCTATCCAGAAGCACTTCAAAATAGCGTCTGAACGCTATTTCATGAAGGCTTCTGAACACACCAATCCCTTAATCGTCGCCGCCGCCGATTATGCACCCGCACACGAGCCAGATACATGCCGCCGCAGGCCGCGGCATGTGGTGCTGGACCCCCCCGACCCACTCACCGCTCTCCTAGACTCAGATGTCGAGGAGAACGACACACGCACACTCCCCGCCAGACACCGACCTCGCCGGCGAGGTCGACGAACCCCCGCTTCCGCTAGAAGGTGCGTCTACTTACCTAGACGCACCTTGGCACCCGACAAGCCCGCTGAGTTTCTTGCCGGATCTTCTCAGTCGAGGTCGCGTTCCGATCCGGTGGTAGATTTACCCTCGCCACCTCTCCTGGCAGCGGCCCAAGCCGAGGTCGTGTCCCTAGTGACGCCCTTGAGCTAGCTGCCCCCCTGCCCCTATGGCTGGAGCGCACTTGCGCTCGCCCTCTGTCCGGGTGAAGTTGTTATGGCCACTCTGGCCAACAACATATAGTCAATTCAAAAAAAAAAAAAAAAAAAAAAAAAACGAAGTTTTTTTAATTAAAGGCAAAAACATGAAAACTGTTTCGTTTCAGAAAACAAATTTTAGGTCGTTTAAAGTTCAGATTGGGTCCTAATTTGTGAGTTAGTTAAAACTTAGATACCTATTTAATTATTGGATAATTACCTGATTTTACACTGGAATAGCCAACACAAACAGTATAACAATATAATAAAAAACATACCATACTTCAGGAACATAACCCTCCTTCCGTGGTAGCCGGGTAGAAAATAAGTGGTTGCGTAAAGTTTGACAGCAAAGGCTTCGGTATCAGAGCTTACGTCACAATTCCCGATATGTGTCAATTGAATGCGTCATTTGCCCGTTCCCTGAACTAGTTTAAATCGAACCCCTGTAGAGGTCAACCCTTGATAAAGGTATTCAATTAAAACCAATCGGAGTAAGAGATCAAAATGGTCGCGTCGCGTTGTTTGGTAAACTTTCTCAATAGGAGAGAACATAGTAAAATGATTCTTGTGAGTAAAATTATTTACATGAAGCAGATGTAATTATAATGATACTGTTGTCTACAAAGTAACTACAACTGAACCAAATTTGACAAAACACTAAATCTTGCAAAATCTAAATTCACAAATATAAAACCTGCTGGGTGTGGTTGCATTCTCATTGGACACAGACGACGTGCAATTCGATTTTTAATTTTACCCGTTAATTCACTATGTTTGTAGGGATGTGTTTCCTATGGGTACCAACTTTAATTATTTCATTATTTATTTCTACCCTTTTTCTTTCTTTCTCTCATTCTATCTTTCTTTCTTCCTTATGACATCACATGGTGTTCCAAAATATCTAAACGAAATTAACGTCTATTGAGGTTCATTTGAATTCGGAATCATCACGTTCGTTAGACCGACACACGTTAATCCAACGACAATTTCCGAATCGTGTCACGGCATCCAATTTGATTGTATCAACGCGTAATTACTTCAGCGTTTGTGAAATACAATCAGGGCCCTAACCACGCTAGCTACTCAGATCTTAATAGAAAAGCAATCGCTCGCGATTACGTTTCAAACGCTCCGCTTTTAACGTTTTGCTGACACGAGTTTCACGATTTCTGCTGACATTGATATGGTATGGTGTATGAGTGTTTGAAACGTAATCGCGAGCGTTTGCTTTTCTACTACGATTTGAGCAGCTAGCGTGGTTAGGACCCAGGTGTTTAATTATAGCGAGTGTCAGTGCTGTTACAAACGTTTTCTTGTACCTACATTACTTCTTAACACACATGGTATTGTGGTTTTAATAACATGTCACATTTTGCCGTTAAATGTTGTCGGCGTGCTGGCCGTTTAATATGATTTGTTTATTTTGCTATTTCACGTATTTATGCCAGTATAGATTATTGTGTTTAGCTTTTGGCTGTCAATATTCGTACAGGAGAAAGAAATACACATACTGTTTAAAATACGTGGTGGTTTATTATTTTCCTGGCAGTAATTAAACGTCTTTTGTCCCAATGTTACAGAACGTTAAAGGACCATTAGACACGATGCTAGGAAAATGGTTAATAATCATGAAAAAAAATATTTAAGCTTTGTCTGGGAATCGAAAGGACAGGTCATTTTTTTACTGTCGCGTCTATTCTCTATATAGTCTATTAATAAACCAGCAACGTTAGAGTATCTAACCCTTTGATGATAACCTTCGATGCAAAAGAGTAATCGAAATTACTTCTAACAAACTCACTAACGAATCGACTGCTGCAGATTGTCCAGAGGGTATTTGATTGACATAATTTTTCTTAATTAATAAGCAGTTATAATTATTACATTAATAAAAATAATGTAGGTACATAAACATTTTGATGACGACAATGAAACTCGGGTAACTCGAATTGGATCATCCTTTACTTAGAAAGGTTAGTTGTTCAATTTGATTAAAGGAAAAAGAAGTTGTACAATTTTTACATTGCCCTATACAAATAGCCTTAAATACTGTCGCCCGGCGAAATCACAGACGAAACCAAGAATGTAATTAAACTGAATTCTCTGATCCCAATAGATTTAATGATTGGGTTCTCACTTACAAAGTATTGGAAACAATTTAAGTGAATTGATCAATCTAATGAGAATTTAACGCTGTCTGGTGTTTCATTCCATGGCAAGTCAGGGCAATAAAAGACATCAGTAATTAATTCTTGTCACACTTTTATTTTATGCCATCCCAGTTAAATATTGGACTGTAATTTAAATTATTTATAAGATATTATTTGTATAAAATGTTTAACGACTGCTTGGCGCAGTGGTTAGCGACAGGCCGCTCGGCTCACTGCACATGGTGGTTGCGGGTTCGATTCCCGCCTAGGTTTTCGTTGTTCGTAAGTTTCGGAAATAGCCCTTTCGTAATTGGCCCAGGTCTGGGTGTCACTGGGATCGCCCTCACTCCATTGTACGGTACCCATAGTACAAGCGTTGCTTAGTTTGGGACCAACACAGTTGGTGTGTTAGTCTGACGTTTTTTTCAAACTTAACTTTGTAATTCTAAAACTATCAGTTTTGGAGGAAACTTGAAAAACAAAAGGTTGTTATAGAGATACAGCGGTTGATAGGTCCAGGTGACCCCATTTAGTTTAGGTTATTTGAAACCAATAGGTGGCGCTGTTGTCGACATTAAGAAAATAAAATGTATGATGGCAAAGCTGTGGGGAAAAGGTAGTTAATTATAATAACAATAGGTAGGTTCTAGAGCACAATCTCAATTATTCTAAGTGTCGATGGCGCCGTCTATCAATGCGAGATCGATCTCAAGTCTCAAAGTTATAGCCGTTTGATCGGTGGCCACTCAATTAAACCTTCCAATTGTAAAACCGATATTGACAGTTGTCTATCAATATGCCATTATATAGGTAACTTTTTGAACTTAACTATTAAGATACGCGACGATACGGATCCGACCAGCGGGGGTATATTAAATTAATCCAATCGATATTGGAAACTATAAAAATCAGTGTTTTTGTCATATTCAAAAATATCTTGAAAATTATTTCACTATTAGTATCTAATTATAAAGATGTACTTATGTAATTAGAACTAACATTATTTTTCCAAATACAAATTAAATGCGCAAAAATACAGACCTTTACAGTTTTTGATATCGATATATTTAAAATACTTACCGCCCAGATAGGGATCGGGTAAAAAGTAATTTTAGCATAACGCTTTTCAAGAGTGACGATTTCCGCCATTTAACTCCTACAGAAAACCGCATAAAGAAACTTGATTCGAAAAAATCTTCAGTATCACTAAAGCCGTTTAGGCGGAGAAGAGTTGTAAACACACACCCACTGGAATTTTATACAATGTATCTAAAGATATGCACCGACGCCCCCACTGTGTTAGCGAAAATTTCCAGAAAGTTGGCACCCTCCAGGGTACTGATAACGCAATAAGTGGCAGCTGCATTTAAAAGTTGAGACAATTAGCCGAAGTTAGGTGTGGTTATCGCAAAGTTACCTCCTGATAATGCTGTATTGTGATACGGCGAGTTTGAAAACATTGTACATTGAGTGTATCATGTTCATGAATAATTTCTTGAGTTGAATATAAGAATGTTCCACATACCGTCTATGAGACCCATTCCAGGATCAATCTAGTTACATTTTGATTCGTGACCTTGGTAAGATTAATGTTAAATTGATCGTGTAATGTTTGAATAATGCTAATCTGAAATTGAAATAAACATTGGATATTACCAACAAGGTCACAGATTTAACTTATTATAATCAACTACATGGCATTTTTCAGGTGACGACTTAAAAACTTAAATTTTGTGCGTGCAAAACACTGAACAGTGATCTTCCTTCCTGACGGGGGTCTCCTGATTGTTAAAAAAAGTGACGCCTAAAATTAATTACACCAGCCTCGCATTGAATATTCCGTGTGTAATTTAGAATGTTGTTCGCCCCCATCACCGAAGGGACCGCGTATAAAATCACGCTACGAATTACCTGCATCAGCGTGATAAAGATAAATTTGAGGCAGGATCTCGCGCGGCGAGCCACAAAGCGGAAAAATGCCGAATCACGTTTGTTGAAACTGTGGAATTCCACAGTTTCAACAATATGGAAATTGTTTGGTTGATGAGTGTGTCAAGTGACCAGGGTTACCAAAGGCTCATCATTTTAAGGGTTCCATAGTCAAACTAGGAACCCGTGTAGTTTCATGTCCGTGTGTCCGTTTGTCAGACGTCACAGACATTTTATTCATTGCTATTGGGCCAGAAGCCTGCAAATTACCATAAAATATTTGTTGGTACCGCTTCAAAACTGTGTCTAAGGTGGGCTCTTTTTATGTGATTTTCACGAATCACCTGTAACACCTGAACCATATTATTATAAATAAATTATTAAAATTAAACTATCTTATTGAAAAGCTGCGGGATGTCTACGGAACCCTAGAGTATGCGTGGTCTAACACCCACTTGGCCGGATTCAAAGTTCTGAAAATGCAAAAAGTAAAATGTAGGTATATTCAAAAGCTATAAATCTAAATGGGATTCTAATAGAATTCACTTTTAAATGACAAATTAAAAACCTTGCTAGAATATTCTAAATGTCCAGTACAATGCACAATCCAATCCTCGTAAAATGCTAACAGCGACTGTAGGGACTACGTTATCTTTGAATATTCGATTCTAAGCCTTATTTTTACAGGCATAAAGTTTTTACGCCTTTCCAAAGCTACTTATAATTGTAGAATGAAATAAACTTGCTGCATAGGTAGAAATTTATTTTATGGAGAGAAAAACGGTTGAGCCTGTGCATCTCTAAAATTATCAGTGTTTCTCTACTATATTATGCATGTATTGTACATATGAATCTTCCTCCTGAATCACTCTATCTATTAAAAAAACCGCATCAAAATCCGTTGCGTAGTTTTAAAGATCTAACCATACACAGGGACAGACAGCAGGAAGCGACTTTGTTTTATACTATGTAGTGGTGAGCGTTATTTTGCCTAAAAAACTTACATAAACATGAAAAAAAGGTAAGAAACTGAATTTCTGATATCTCGGACCTCGGTTAATTAAAACCATTTGGAGAATTCCTGAGAGTGAGGTTCTGTGTTCCCTTTGTTTAACCAACTCCGGCGCTACCTACGTTTGAATACTTTTGAATATTCTATCAAAAGTAATTTGAAGTAAAATTGTATTACCTAAGTTTCTTAAAAACGGTTTTATCCAGTTTGAGGTGAGAAGCCAAAGTTCTTAGATGATCAATTTTTAAGTAATACATTTTGTAAGATTAAAAAAACTTTGCTGCAATCATTCTAAAAGCTTTATTGCTTTACCTAACTTAGTAGCTGATTAGGTGAAGCAAACATTGTAAGGAAACCTGAACATCTTAGAAAATCTAACCAATTTACGAAAGACATGTGAAATCCATCAACCGGCACTGGCCCAGCGTGGTGGATCACGGCCTGAATCCTCCTCGTAGTGAGGGGAGGCCCGTGCCCAGGAGTGGGATGTTAAAAGAACTAAATTATTTTTTATTTATTTTTAGTAGCCTCTAGATGCTTGCAGTACCAATTATGTATCGAGTCATTCATTCACTCGATCAATATTTTAATACGTTAAAACTAATACTAAACCCCAGCAGGTGACTGCCTATCTAACACTTCTAACACAGGCTCTGGATGTCCGTGTTTAATAAATTAACAAAGTTCGCCTATTCCGTTGTTTGTCTTTTAATTACTCGCCAAAAGTTTCGTCATTTTTGATCGGCAAAGGAATTTCGGAAAGGAAGAACTTTGGCTAATGGAAACAATAAATGTTTCGATGTAGAGTAATTGATATTATTAATGATGTTGTTCCGATATTTCTTTACTAATAAATATATATTTTGGTATGTGTAGCAACAGTAAGAAACTAGATTCCTGAAGCCACAGGCGTGTATGAAAAAAGACGAATAATTATATTTGGCAAACAAAAAATACGCAGTGCATAACATAACCAACCCTACTATACAATGCCCAAACAGGGCATTTCAGTAAAATAGTTAAACCAATAGAGAATTCCTTACTAGAGGTCGCAATTAAATGTGTTGTATTTTACAATAAGCCCCCAATGCCGATTGGTCCAAGATAAATTGTCCCCGGAATTGCCATTTATCCCGTCTGGAATCTCGTCGTCTCGTACAATTGAGCTATTTTTCTGTCAAGATGACGTATTTTCTATCTGGCAACACTGTTACGGCAGAGCAATGATGTTGTTCCTGGCGCGACATTTTTTACTTGGCAATATTTCGTATTTTTTTGGTAGAAAATTGAGTGTAGTTTTATTTTAGTATAGTGACTACAGTGTCTTCTAAGACGAAGGTATTGCTATAGTCAGCCAGTTTCAAATTACATGACTCTTTAAAATTTTGGTTAAGATTAGAAGCTAACATTTATTAGTCTACGTAGAAATTACCACGTACGCAACTTTTCAATCATAAAATAACTCTAACCTTCACTTTTACGATGACAGATACAACTGACTACAGATAATATACAGGCTCGCTCGATCCGGGTAGTATCCCCCTCTCACAGAAGATCGGTCTTAAGTAGCTGTTATAGCTGCGTTACGTACGAAGAGTGAGTGAGCCGGAAGCCCAACACGCCTCCCTTCCTCTCCCTCTACCTCGACCCAGTTCACGTCGGCAACGTGCAAGTAATGCCATTAGTCTTGCAAGCATCTATAGGCTACGGTAACTGCTTAACATCAGGCAGCTCATACGCTTGTATATCGACTTTATTCAGTCAGTCACCTGCTATTTCGCTCGTCATCATGGTAGACTCAGTACTAGCCTCGTTTATTACTCATTGTTATTTCATATCACGTTTCGGGTTCCAGCCTTGTTCATTTTGTTTGTGTTTTTGTATACAGTATGATGGTTTGATTTTATTTTGTTGGGTTTTCGATAATATTCATTATATTCTTCTTATTAATTTTCTTATGAGGATACTTATCTCAACTTGTTACTTCAAGAACTTCGAAATGTTACTATATCTAAAAAAGCTTACAGACAAACAAACAAATATACTAACATGAATAGTATAAATTGCTAACAATAAGTATCCATCTATTTGCACATTAAACTTACACTATATAGGTAATAAGAAAAAAACAGTTCCTAAATAAAAACCGTTTCTATAGACAAGATTATATTCAAAAACATTACTAGCTACTGTTGTGTGACCTTATAACTTAATAGATAACCGTTATACCTTTGCAATAATTCTATGTCTTAAATTATTTCAAAATAATAACATTTATCAATAAATAATTGTTATAACGTCAAAGTCAAAGCGGTTATTTGGTTTGGACTTATTGGGGTTACAACTATAAACCTAAAAATTTGCATTTTGATAAGTTCCGGAATGCTACGCGACATCGACTGAGAAGTTCCGGCAAGAAACTCAGCGGTATTGCCTTTTTACATTTTTTAATTCGCCAGTTGATAATTAATTAGTACAAAGAGTACCATGGTATTTTGGTAAATACAATAGCTCCAGTGTGTGGTAAAAATAAGTCTACTGAATTCGATATGGGCCAAAACCCAATTATAACAATGTAAAACTTCCACCGCAAGCATTTAGCTGACTAGTCATGGATGATTATCTGATAATGGGAATAATCCTAGCGGTTCGGTTATTCACTAAAACGATTCTCCGAACATTGGTAACTCGTATTCTGAACCATGATGAACAGTCGTTTAGTTTTAATCTGTTACAAATTCTTTTGGATGTAAAAATAATTTTAGAAAAGATTGCTGTTTTGGAAGGCAAGAGATCCTTTGATGGATTTAACATCTAAGAGAATTTCCTTCTCAAAAAACTGGCTAAGTGCATGTCGTGCCACACACAATATAGGGTTCCGTAGCCATTTCAATAACGAAATGATATTTTTGGCTAACTAGTTTAGTCGATTATCATAAAAATGTAAGAAAGTGTCGGTTTGAATTACGTAACTTGTCATTAAATTTTTAAAAGTTAAAATCTCGCCAACGGAATTTCTTTTAATAAAATGTTTTATGGAAACACCATTACATTTGAATATACCTTTTCAACGACACCTCATATGATGGGGTAGGTAACTAAAAATATATCCCCTCTTTCCATTTTCGGGTACCTCAGAAAAAGTAATAAGTATTCTGTAACAAATTTAGTCAACCTCCTACAAAATTTTTAGAAAAAGTGATACTGTCACAGACTAGGACGGACGGACGGACGGACTGTATGATCTTATGAGGGTTCCTCGTAGAGACTACGGAACCTAAAAAATAACAACAATGTGAGTAGGGCTCTGGTAACTCTATGCAAATAGAGTTCCAGTAAAGGTAATCATCACTTATTCGCCACGACAGCCCCAGCCAGGTATCAGAGGACAAGGGTTGTCAGGGTGTGAAAATATTTATTGACTTACCAACTTAGGGAACGAAAATTTGAATTTCATATGAATACACTGTACCGCTGTATATTGCATGAATACATCAAGCGATATTGGATTTTAAAATCATACTGTGAGTAATCAAAATTGTATACCCGTTTGTATTAAGGAAGGAGTACTTAGAGGTACATAGCTGTACACCTACATTATATAATCAGGCGTACTAGCAGCCTGATGTTAAGCAGTCACCGCAGCGTCTAGATGCTGCCGAGCGGACAGGGAGTGGGGCAGCAGGGAAAGAGAAAGGGGTTGGGCTTCCGGCTCTCTCACGTATCGTTCGAAACGCAGCTATAATAGCTTCTTTACGCAGATCTTCTGTGATAAGGTGGTACTACCTCACTACCCTAAAATAACTAATACTAAGAAAAGAAAAAATGTATCCATGGAGTTTCTTGCATGTTCTTCTCCATAGGATTTGTTTTGGAACATGCACCTAGCTCTTGACTTTTTAAAAGTGCCAGTTAATCTGGCATATTTGAAATAAAAATATTTGAGTTTGAGTTTGAGTTTGACCCCCGGTGACTAACGCTCCGTTTTTCAACCGTCAATTCAAGTCACCTTGTAGTCAGACTGTCAGTCAGCCGATCAATCCGCAATCACTCCACAAATAAAATAAAAAACTAAATATAAACATTCTTAAGACCTACTTAGTACAGGACATTATATTAATTACCTAGGGAAGGCTCATTTACCCAATTACCCGTAAAAGAAAATCTTTTGAAAAAGTACTTGCAGCTTAACAATACCTTTGAAGGTAGGTGCCTATCCACTTTAGCACCACTAGAGATTTTATTGTCTCCGAAAAGCCTATTAGTGTACTTGTCGACGAGAAAAGTAAAATATTACTGTTTGCAAAGAAAAAAATAGAGTGTTTCGTAATGTTTGTATTATCTCCAACATCTTTTATGTTACCAGGTTTTCTTTTCTTCGGACCCCACGATTCAGGCTAGGCCTAGTGTGAGATCCACAGACAATGTTTTAATTTGTAACACTACTACTAAGTACAACTTTTGTTCTTATTACTTTTTATCTTTGTAACACCTTGTGTACTTTGGAAATAAATTATTTAAAAACAAAAGAGATCCGAAATCCCAATCCTCCAATTAGGTTTCGTCTGTCCCAGTCCCTTTTAGGCCTGTAACGTGCGAGAAATACATTTGGAATGCCTAGTAGTTATAGGTTAAGGTAGCTGCTTAATATAGGACAGGTCGAACGCTTATTGCCATCTTAGTTGTTTATAAAAATACGCAAAAATATCCCAAAGCGTTTTGATGTATTGTCAAAATTGAAAAGACTACAATTAATAAAATATTTAATTTGAAATTCTCTCTTTGTGAATACGGATCATCATTTCAGTTATTTCATAACTGAAAACCTCTATTTCACTTAAAAGCCCCATAGGTTCGCAATGTCAATAAATTAAGTATTCCATTATTAATTATTATGTCCCTACCCTACAGAAACTTTAATATTAATTAAAACAATATAGTCATGGTGAATAGGTATGAAATATTAAATTAATTATTTCTGCGTTACCCCTACTCCGGCGTTAACGTAACATGGGTCCTTTTTGGACCCCATTAAAATCAATTTTCTATGGGGCTGATAATTGTTGTGCGTTAAGGGTCTCATGGGGGGTATACATTTTTATGACAAGTATACTAAAGGAGTGAACTTTTGTTGTAAAAAATAATATTTTGTTTATGGGTTTTTATGGATTTAAAAGGAACTGTAGGTACTGCAGCTTAGTGGGGCGTGGGTGCAGCCAGGCGACTCGGACTGGTATTATCTACCTAGGTACTAAGTAGATATAATTATAACAGAATATTTTGTCGGACTTTTGAAAAACTCTTTATATTTAGGGAACATTCCAATCAGGCAACCTTCCCTAGGACTTCGCTTATAATATGCCCCACCAACTTAGCTGCGTCCTTCAATATATTTATCGTTCGGCGCCTATATTGAACACATAAACTTAAGTAAATAACGGCTAAAACAACACTATTGCTTATATCACTTGCCTAGTTTATATGCTTGCACCTCGTTGGCCGGAT
This sequence comes from Notodonta ziczac, assembly GCA_918843915.1. Classification (NCBI taxonomy): domain Eukaryota; kingdom Metazoa; phylum Arthropoda; class Insecta; order Lepidoptera; family Notodontidae; genus Notodonta; species Notodonta ziczac. The sequence goes on from OU974053.1 coordinate 3,890,475, forward strand.
ATTGGAACTAACAGTAGCTCTGTATACAGATTATATTAAGCTAGGGCTGTGTTTATTTATTTCCGTTGTATTATAAATAGGCAGGATATTATTGTTATTGGTATATTATATGTAGGTTTTCCTTAGCTGTATAATATCTGTGTTTGCTATAGTGTTTGTTTAAATAAAAGTGCCGATTTAATTTCATATTATTATTATTTCCTTCATCATTCACGATATTAACAAAAAAGTAGTGATTGGTTAAGCACGCGTCTTGCGGACATTATGTCCTGAGTTCAAACTCCTGTTCATATCTCGTGGTTTTTCCAAACCCATGTGCGAGCAGTAGTAAGTAGTAGTCATTTCTATATGATTATCATTTGGTTACGGTGAAATAATTCATCGTGAGGAAACCTGCATGTCTTAGAAATTCCAACCAATTTTAGAAAAATAGGTATGTGACATCCGCTAAGTTACACTGGGCCAGCGTAGTGGATTATAGCCTGAATCCCCCTCGTTTTGAGGGGAAGCCCGTGCACAGGATTTTATAATCTTTTTCACTATATTTATTTGTTCGGGCTTTTAGAAGCCCAACACTTTTTCAATTATTTTTTTAATTCAATTCAATTCAATTCAAATCATTTATTTTGTTTAGGCCTACGGGGGCACTTACAAATTGTCAATTTACATATTTTTTCCTTATATCTACAACCGGATCAGAACGCGACCTTGACTGAGAAGATCCACACATTATTCACATCCACACATTCAATCCACACATTATTAGAATATTAAATTGTAATTACAAATAAACAATTAATTAATTGTATTATATTTTAGCTTTCGTCCTAATTGGCCATCGCTCGCATGAGCATGCGATGATTGCATCGCATTGTTTATTTACGAGCTAGCGATCCAACATAGATCAATCTTTGTGACAAATCTTTGTGTAAGTGTCCTAATTAAATTTCGCACGAATTGAATTCGTTGAGTATTGTCATCGTACGATTAAACCGGATGGCCAATCGGAACAAGATCTTGAAGTCAAATAAGTATTTAAATAGTAATCAAAATGGGTACAGATTTTGAATTGCGGTGAAATTGTTAAAAAATCTCATAGGTCTCTACTAAGTATGTGTCACGTAATACCCCACGCACACAGGCCGCAGCATCTCATTCCACATTTACCGCCCTAATATGAGGTAAAATGGGGTTAATGTTCATGGTAATTTTTGCCTCCGTACACAGAAAACTCGCTGAAAAAAGAAAGCAGATTTAGTTAGTATGTGACGTAAGGTGGGGTCATAAAGGCGGAGTGAACCGCGCGTGATATGAATTTGAGCCATTACAAATGTTGAAACGCCTTCTTTGTGAAATGACATACGAAAATACGCTTACAATTTTCTCAAGAGCAAGCATCACTGCTTGATATAACCGTGTTTGACAGCATAATAACACTGCATTGCGTATTACAAAGGTACATACGGTTTTACGAAAAAAGTTATTGCGGTTAATACTCTGAGTAGGTATTATTTGTATTTTATTCTACACGTTTTATTATTACAGCACAGATTTATGTAATTCCTTGTATCCATTTTTTTGTTGTAATGATGAAACTTTAATTTAAAAAGTAAAAACTAGGAACTACAAAAATCTCTTTTCCAGTGTGAACAATATGTGTATCAGAGTAATTTCCAGAAAACATGTAGCTTACACTTTGAAAGTCACAATCACAACTGAACTATGAAATAACAAAACTGATAAAATATTTGAAGGAAAACAAACAACTCATCTCATCAAAAAATAAGAAATATGACGAGAAACTCTATACGAAGTTATTCTTCAAGATAATTTATAGCTCCTTTTTGCACAAACTGAAACGAAATCTGTAGAAGCATCTTACAAATACCAGCAATTTTCGCAAACCTCATAAGAGCTTAAAGTTCTCTTCATCTCAACATTTTAAGATGAGTCAACCACTTTAGTAATTGTGGTGACTATTTGAGGTTCACGACAAAATTCGAAAAAGAAATATTATTCGCTGATTTGCTCACAGTTTGACTCATGTATGTCATCGCCATTAAAGGTTGTTTATTTTTGTACAATCTGAATTTAGAAATTCTAATTAACTCTCCCATACTCTTGTTGGCATTCCCATAAATGGTTTAGATTTAGATCTTATTCAGGGCAAATCTGTTTATCTTCATTTGGGTATATAAACATCGCTAAGTTTCCAAATCCAGGGCCGGGTAATCCAGTTAGTTTTGGGAAACCCAGATGGTATTAACATTCTCATTATCTCTAGGTATTAACAGATTATTCCACTATGTAATCATGTTAATGGTATCTTAAATAATTGCGTATAAATTGTAATAAAATATTTTCGATTAATAAAATACTGTGTTAACTCTACATTAAACATTTAAGCAGAGCTTTATTTTTCAAATACTTATAGGATATCGTATGTAATTTGAATTGAATATGGTACTCGTACATTGCTTCCTAGATTCAAACAGTAACGCCCTCAGATTAAAGAATACGCAGATGACGCGCCTAGAACACAAAAGTGTGTCCTCCAAAGCAAATACAAATTACAAAGCGAATACAATCTCGCGTCAGTACTGAACTTCGCGTCACAGCGCTTACACGTCAAAGGTGGTTAGTTGTTTTATTTTGAAAATGCCGTCTTGCGTAATTAAAAAGTGTAAAAGTTGTTCACACAACCAAAAAAACGCAGATGGCATATCTTTCCACAGGTAACTATTGTTGATTTTATAGTTTTGTAATTTATTTACCCACAATTTGATATCGCTCACTCGGAACTTAAAATTTTGATAGTAATTGGTTGGTGTTGCCAATTTACATCGAAATAAGTTTCCTTGAATTAGGGAAATGTGCATGGGGTGTAGAAAGATGATTAATTTATACATTTATATAGGGAAATAATATATGGGAATAACTTTTAATTTGTAATAAATATTTTAAATTAATAACATTTTTCAATTTAATGTACCTAATTATGCTTATAAAGACATCCAAAAATCTTTAATGTTATAATGTTGTTGAGTGATAATGCAGAGATCTTCAAATATCGATTTGCAGTAAAAATAAATACTAAGTTTATTTTATTTTATTAGCATTATTCTGTTCAAATACTTAAGTACCTGAATTGCGAAAGACCATTTCCAATTTGTAACATTAGTACTACTGAGAACAATCGGAAAATTTATGGAAGTTCGTTCCCCAATATCTGGCAACTTACACGCACACAGATGTACGTGTCCCTACAGTGCCGCTCTTAGTTGTCACGCACACATTTAATGCTATGCGGCTTCACATCGTTTGTTGCGTTTGCTCCATCTGCGTTAATCTGAGGTAACGCCCTTATTAATAACGACTAGCGGTGGTGTGCATACTTTGTCTTCTTCTTTCGAATGACAAATTACTGATGACAGCAAGAGATAGATCGGTGTGTAACTATTCGCCCGCTAATCCAAGTTTATAAATAAGGCGATAATTGTTTGAACCGGGCATTATTTTGCGGAAATCCATCGTATAATTATTTGGGAGTAGAAACCTCCCTCGGTTAGTCAAACTCCAAAATTATAAAATAAAAGATTATTCATACTAGAAGTTGTAGGGATATATCTACCCGCAGTAACACTAAATATTGTTTAAAGTGGACAAAACTGCGATCCCCTCGGCAACGGTGTGAAGACCATTAATCGCCTATTGTCTGAGCGCACCATTGTCAGCATACAAAGACAACTCATTAGTTAGTGTAACGCCATTTTCTACGGGTCGGGCTTATCCATTTGTATTTATTTACGTTTCAGTAAACGTTTAGATACAATTTCATGAAATTACCTAATAGTGTTAGTTATGTCTTGCATACAATCAAAACACCATCTTGATTACATTTATTAATATTTAACCATCATTTTTATCCTTATGATTACACTACGTTGTTACGACAACTTCTTAGATATTTATTTATTTTCTTACTTGAATGGGCACAGACTCCCAACTTAATAAATGAAATAAATAATAAGATCTCTAGTTATTTCTAGGTTTTTACTGCACCCAGTTTTTTTAAATTTGGTTTAATATATTTTTTTATATGTTATATTTTGTGATCGTCCTTATCGCAACCATTTGACAACGAGTGTTATTGGGGTCTGGCAATTTTTTACGGACCAAAGCCCATTTCCTTGTAAATGTTTCAAGAAATTTCAATGGCGTTATTAATTGCAACCTCTTTATAACTAGCCAACTTTGTACTCGCGAACCTTTCATCAGTTGGTGAGTCCAACGCACTCCTGAAACACCGCTCGTAATTAAATAACAATAATAAAAATCAGTTACATCAGTATCAAATACCCGAGAATCGCAATTATTCATGATAACTAATTGTTTATTCAGGCAATTAAAATTTTCAAATACCCATTTCAATTTTTTTTTACCAATGGGGTTACCTGGATGGTTCTTAGTTGTAGTTGGAACCGATAGGTGGCATGGCGCTGATGTCGACATACAGAAATCAAAATCTCAATCTAAACTGCGGATAAAAGCTGGTTACCTAACAAAGGACCAACCATTACCCAGTAATCTCGAAAATGGCCCGAAAACCATACATTGTCCACCATGTAAATAACGCGGTACATTGTGTTATGAAATTCAATGTGTCGGTGTTCGCTGTATGCATGAAATTTAATTAAATCTTAATTGCGCTAATAACATGTCAACCGTTATGAATATTCTATTCTAAATTAAACTGTACTACTTCGCCGTTAACGTCTATATTAAAAAAATACATTACATGTGGATAACACATTATTGTACGAATCTGTCCGTCATAATTATAAAGGTTCCACTGATAGTATCTTGCGTGACGTGGCCTTAATTTTGATGCTGAAAGGAATTCCAGTGGCCCCTGTTATTGGAAGCAGTCATGTGACTATTCTGCCACTTAAGGGTGTAATTTCGTCCCAAATAATGGGGGTAGATGGGGGAGGGTCCTTCATACAAAGGTTTTAAGGTAGATTATCAAATTAATTTCGTTAGATTTGACGTAGGTTGACTTAAAATTAATTAACGCAAAAATAGCACGTTTGTTTGGGGAAAACTTTATCGAAACCTGAAAATGAAAATTGAAAAAAATGTTACTGTGGGCCATTGCGATGAGTGATGAAACCTACGTATGTGTACTGAAAATGAAAGTGAAAGAAAGTGCGTATCTCAAATACCGACGATTAATGGTAGTGGGATGAATATGGAATCACCGGAAATTTAGGGACAATTATTGTGAATGTCGACTATGACGGGCGCGGAAATATTACCAACACTATGTGTATTCCGGGAAACAGCACATCACTAATTGAAACTATTTACATTTTAAAATATATAGCAACACCAGTAGTTTTTGATAAGTTCTAGTTACATTATTTAGATGCAGTAACAAAACAAGCAGCTATTTGTTTTCAGTAGCTAACAGGCAATTTCAATGAAATAAGATACCATCCATCGCAACCAACAAACACCTTGACAGCGGCCCCGTCGTAAAACAAAATCTATTTTCCTATCGTATTTGCTCTCCAACAATTCCAGCTCGTCCCATCAAAACCTGACTCTACATCGCAGCTATAAAGCTGAAATTTATTTAGCAGAATTCAACCCAGCTGAGAGTTCTGACAAACAGAAAGTATCCGACAGAAAAGTTGAAATGATAAGGCATAACTGGGCACACAAGTGTCGTTAACTGCTGGGTAAACACGGCTGCAAAAGTTTTTGCAAGGGGACTTTGTAGGACGGCTATAAAGACGAAGTGTCTACTTAGGTATTAGCATTTTAATATAAGACGAATGAAGTAGGAAAGCGATGAAGATATCTCTGTGGATATTGTTGTTTTAAAAACGTAGAGACAGGCATGGAAATAGAAGCCCGTACTTAGACAAGTATTGTTTGTGAATACGGCCTTAGGGGAGGCCTATGTCCAGCAGTGGACAAGTGTAGGCTGATGATGATGATGATGATGATGACGGCCTTACGACTAGGTGAGCATACACTTGGACGAATGTAGCCGAAGTATCTAATAAATACCGATAGAGCGAACCTAAAAGAACAGTGCCTGCGATATGACTGCTCTTCTTTGTTCTTGAATAAGATCAAAACGTGCACCCTTAAACCATTATTTCAAGGCTTACTGCAATAAAATACACACGTAACACACAATCCATTGTCATCGCTTCCAGGTACTGTAAGAAAGAGAAACAAGAATAAATTTTATTGCAACAAGCACGGAAAAAAAACTAACATAATATAGGAAATCACTAACATTCTGCTGGTCACAAACGGTGCAGCATATTCTGATTAACGACAACTAGCGCTGGTCTTCAATTGGAGTCGTTTAACGACATCTAAGACGTAAACCGAAACTACTTATTTTGGCAACAACCAGCAATTTTTGAACTTTTTTCTACTCATACCTGCTTTGGCACAGTTGGCAACATTAGAAGTGATTCAGTAAAATAAATGCTTTTGATGTATTGCTCCTATAACCGAGATCAGATCTTCAAATGAAGACTGTAAAGTCATCTAATCAATCAATTTGGACGCTTCAAAGTTGAGGGCTGAGTGGAACTTCCTTGTTGAAATGTTTGTGTCTGGTGCGTCGACATTTAGAATTAATTGATATTGCCTTTGCCATTGGTTCTCTATTATATTGTATACTAGCTGTGCCCGCGACTTCGTCCGCGTGGAATTTAATTGACAAAGTTTCATACTAACTTTCATCCCCTATTTTATCGCCTTGGGGGTAGAATTAATCAAAATCCTTTCTAGATGCCTACGTCATAACATACTGCATGCCAAATTTCAGCCCGATCCGTCCAGTGGTTTGGGCTGTGCGTTGATAGATCACTATGTCAGTCAGTCAGTCACCTTTGAATTATATATATTTAGATTGTTATTATCAAAATAAGCCACATTTTATTACAGTCGTTTTAGTATTTTTTATAAAGTCGGCAAACAAGCGTACGACTTGCCTGATTTTAAGCAGTTACTGTAAGCTACAGATGCTCGCATTACGAAATGCGTTGCTAGCACGTTGCCGACCTCAAGTGGGAAGGTGGGAGGCAGGGAGGGGGGTTGGGGTATCGGGTCTTTCACTCAACGTACGAAAGGCAGATATAAGTAATAATATAATACACCGATCTCCTATGAAAGGGTACCACTCTCCACTACCGTGGTCGACCCCGCCCGCATATGACCAGGGCCCTAACCACGCTAGCTACTCAAATCGTAATAGAAAAGCAAACGCTCGCGATTACGTTTCAAACGCTCCGCTTTTGACGTTTTGCTGACACGAGCTTCACGATTTCTACTGACATTGATATGGTATGGAGTCAGCAAATCGTCAAAAGCGAAGCGTTTGAAACGTAATCGCGAGCGTTTGCTTTTCTATTACGATTTGAGTAGCTAGCGTGGTTAGGGCTCAGTAGTCAGATACTATGGAAGCAGTGTACCCAGTACTTATCTAAATTAGAAAATAAACAATCTTCCTATTATGTTACAACAGTTGTTTTCTTGTGATGCCGAACAAAATAGTATTTACTGCAATACTGGGGACGGAACAAAGCTAGCCGCGGGGCCAATGCACACAAAATGCAACCTTAATGTGATCAAGCGTCAAGTTTACTGACTGTACATTTCGCTGTTTCGATTCATTCGTTCAATCGATTTAGGAAACTGGGTCAATGGGATAGAGTTGAAAGTTATTTTATTTATACAAAATATCGAAACAGAATAAAAGTCTTCTTCTTAGTCGGGCACTCTTGTCAGAGTGGTCGTGGTTGCGCTGACGAGGTATATGGTGGAAGGTTTGCCTTAGCATTTCCGAGGGTGGCTCTCCAGGCGATGTGCTTCCATTTCTGACGATTAGAGGCGTCGCGAGTACACTGGACCATGGTGGACTCGGTAGCCTTTGTCATTACATCTATCCAGCGGGTTGGTACTCGACCGCGTGCTCTCTTGCCTTCCATAAAAGTGCTCCAGTGAAATTGGCGTCGACAGTGTCGGCCATTGTTGTAGCTGGACCCAATTGGGTTGAGTGTTCGTACAACATGGACACTGCTTGAATGGCAAACGTGCAAGCGTTTGAAGGGATTTTATCTGACACATTGTTAATATCATTTTCATTACTCATACTCTGAAAGTAGGTCTGAAGTTGCCTGAGGGGCGGGTTGAAAGTAATACTTTTCCGGCCCGGGAGAATCGCTTTCAACTGACAGCTGTCAAATTATTAAAAATAAACTAGTTCTATTTTGACATTTCTATTAAACCAGGCCGGCCTACTTCTACTTCTAATTCTAATTCTACTGCAACTTTTACTGTTACTGCTACTTTTACTGCTACTTTCACTGCTACTTTTACTGCTACTTTCACTTCTACTTTCACTGCTACTTTCACTGCTACTTTCACTGCTACTTTCACTGCTACTTTCACTGCTAATGCTTGTGTAACAATGTACTATTTATTAATTTTGTCTCTTTATTTAATTTTTTTTTATCGTCTTTCCATCAATCTGGGGACTTGCTTTCAATAAAGTAAGATTGTCCTAGCTATACTAAAGTGTTCCGATCCTGGGTTGCTAAGTTTTCGCTAAATAAACCAATTTTCACATCAACATGTCTGTTCAATTTTGAAAGCCATTTTCCGACCGTTTATCTCAATTAGTGGTTAACTTTCGTACCAAGTTTGGACCCAAATGGGTTCATTGTTATCTCCTGGTGTGTTTTAAAAGCCTGTTTGCTCTGCATTATTATCACACTAGCTGTGCCCACGGACTTCGTCCGCGTACTATTTAACGTAACAAAAATTTCGGGATAATCGGGATAAAAAGTATCCTATATGTTAATCCCGGTTATAAACTATCTGTGTTCCAAATTTTATCCCAATCCGTTCAGTAGTTTTTGCGTGAAGGAGTAACAAACATACATACATACATCCACACTCACAAACTTTCACATTTATAATATTAGTAGGATAATACAATAGCTTATAGGCGGTATAAGTAGTATTCCTGTGATGTGGTGTTGGGATGTCGCGTATGCGGTTCTTTTAAAATACTAGATAAGTATATTATAAGTGAAATCTCTCAAATGCTTGTCGAACCCCTTTGGAACTGGCTTCACGATATTAGGTATGTCAAGGACGCTAAGTGTGGCCAGTATAATATCACTGCACCAGGTGTAGCTGGTTCGATTCCCGTCGGAACAAACTTCAGAAATCGCTGTTTCGTGATATCTCATGGTGAGGGTGGCACCCGGTTTTTTTCCAGTCCATTGTATGGTACCACAAGGTTCAATGAGTAAAAATAGGTATTAAATAAATAAATAGGTGTATTTATATTATTATTCAGATTTCCAAGGAAAAATATTCAATTGTTTCATAAATCATTAATTATTCAATAAATAATACAAAAATTCGCTCTCTATAAATACCATTTTAAAGCCGTGCCTTTTCATCCGGGATCCACGGTTCCGTGTTTTCCCGTCACTCGAATTGACTGTTTATTCGCATCACTATTCTCGCATAAATCGTGAGTGGATATTTATCCGGTCTTTCCATACCCTATTATATGCGGTATGAACACTCTGCGACGTGGATTTATGATACAATCTTGTGTTTCCATGGTTTGTAGGCAAGATAAAAAGGGTGGGCTAATTCTAAGAACTCCAAAAATCTCTATTACGGCACTGTTTACTTTTATTTTTGTAAGCTTATAAAATAACAGAAATCTTGGAGTTGTTTCTTGACACAAAATCGAATGAAAACCAAAATATTAAGACATTTTTTTATATACGTAAAGACATTCAATAAGGTACTTCTCCTTATATCATTTTAACGATTTAATTACACAAATTCTAGACACGTTAAATTTTACCTATTTACCTGCTCATAAAAGATCTTAAATAGAACATAACCTCATTGTTCTTTCCACAGCTAATACACGTATGAGTATTTCAATACAAATACCAATAAAAAAGCGACGACAATCGATTCAGAGTCCGCACATATATCTCCGTGATCCACGAGGATCCGTGTTTTCTCATCACTCGAATTGACTATTTATCCGCGTCTCAATCCGCCCATATATTGTGAGCGGATATTTATCCGTCCCCACACTACGTACCGCCGGGAATTGTGATTTGCGATAGTACAATTCGTTGTATAGGGATGACGGCACGAATATGGCCGGGATGAAATAGTATTTACGACAAAATACAAATATTTTGTATTTTTATCTACACATTTGGTAGAATTAAGGCGTCAATGGCCTAATGGTTAGAGGGTCCGACCGTTGGGAATACTAGTAAAGCAATAAACTCCCATTGCAAATAAAAGTAGATAAAAAAATAAATCGGTATATTTAAAATTTGTGGCAGGTATCATGACTTATCATACTTCAGGACCTTCGTGTATGTCCTTATTTATTCATGAAACAAAGTCGGCATGCAGGCGTACGACTTGCCTAATGTTAAGCAGTTACCGAAGCATGTAGATGCATGCTCGCACGTTGCTGGCCTGAAGAAGAGTGGGATGGAGAGAGTTGAAGGCGCCTTTCCCCTATCTACGTTTGGGTTAAGCTTCCGGCCCTCCCAGTCGTCGTACAAAAAGCAGCTATTTTACGCCGATCTTCTGTGAGAAGGTCGTACTACCCTGGCCGAGCTAGCCCGTATATAAGCTGTAGTACATTGGTTACAGCTTTGCTCTCCCTTCTTAAGGCTAAAGCGCCCACCTAGCCCGCGAAGTTCAAATTTTTTGAGGTTTTTTAGAAATTTTTCAATATCTGTCAATAATAAAAGGCACATTTTGTAATTCGCGACAAAGACCGTGTGCAGTGCATTTATTAATATATCCAACTTACTCTAAAACATTTCAAGAACGACAGCTATCCAGATAATCTGGCAATTTTTGTATATTTAGTGATTTCCTAGTATCATATCCCCCGTGATAATATTTAGAGTAAAATAAATGTATTAATAAACGCACGGCATACTGTGTTTGTCGCAAATCACAAAATGTTGTCTTAAATGTTTTGAGATTTTGGATAAACTATAAAAATACTCGAAAATTTTGAATTTCGCGGGCTAGACAGGCGCCTTCACCTTAAGCTTATTTTAAGTCTGTCGGTACTCAGAACTTTATGAAGCTTTTTTATTCAGTCAAAGCCAATACTGTTAATTCCGTGACGGAATAATAAAAAAAGCTTTCTATATTTATCCCCATTTATTACTCCTAAAGGCGAATCTTACTATAATAAATTCTGAAAAGACTTTCATTCCGGATTTTCCCTGTAATTCTATGACATAACAGAATTATACTGAAAACATTGTCTTTTCATATTTCTGTAGTGTTTTGGAAACCTCAGTTTTCTATTTTCAGAACAATGACTCAGTCGGTCATTTGTTATTTCAGCCTGTTTTATTTTCTCTATATAATGAAGTATTTACTTTACAAATTCACAACTACCTGCTTGAGTTGTTTTCATCCCATTTTCTAAGCGAATTATCAATAAGTTTGAAAACAATTCTTGGTCTTATTTTAAAATGCTTTAATACTAGCCTAGGTACATCAGACCAGCCATGATTACCAAGTTAATGATACTTCCGCAAGTTCAATCTATGTTGCTGGAAAAATATCATGTGACTTTTTCTTTTCTACAAAAAAAATGTTTACAATCAAAAAGTTGACAATACTATCAACAAATACCTACATACCTAAGTTAATACATCTGTTACATGCATGAGAGGTGTCTCCAAATCGCACTGGCACCGAGCCATATCGTCCCTGCCCTGAATATTCTCTTCCGATGGTTACGGATGGTATAGTAACGAAATTATGTTGTAACAGGTAGAGTACGCCAGATGTATTCCGACTCCGATATCTAGACTGCAGATTTCTCCAGGAATTCGGTTAGTGTCTTTGTTATATTTACGAAATAATAATTAATCCCTTTTCACGTTCCAGTCCTGCAGGCGGGCCTTCTGTCTATACGAGGGGGATTCCATAACGCTAACCCAGTACGAGTTGGCGCATGTCGCATGTAGATTTTTCAAGACATGCAGGTTTCCTCACGATGTTTTCTTTCACGGTTAGCAAGTGATAATCATTTATAAACTAGCTGTGCCCACGGACTTCGTCCGCGTAGTATTTAACGTAACAAAAAATTCGGGATAATCGGGATAAAAAATATCCTATATGTTAATCCCGGTTATAAACTATCTGTGTTCCAAATTTCATCCAAATCCGTTCAGTAGTTTTTGCGTGAAGGAGTAACAAACATACAACATTTTTTTTATTTTTTTTTAATATAATACATACATACATACATACATCCACACTCACAAACTTTCACATTTATAATATTAGTAGGATTATGATTTGCACATAGATTTCGAAAAACTCAGGTGCGTGCCCAATACCTTATCCTCGCGTGCTTAACCAATCAGTTATCACAGCTTTTTTGGTTATCCATTATTGTCCTGGTTCCACGGATATGGTTCATTCACTTTTCATACACTTTTCTTTCTGTTTTAAATCTAGTTTATATTTTTTGACTCCATAACATGGTACTAGAAATCGTGTGACATTTTTGAGTAGATCACAAATAATACAATAATTATGTGTGATTCACGCAGATTAAAAATAAAAACAATAAAATCCCATTCATATTTGAAATCAAAAAATTCGAATAGTGTCCAAACCAAAAAAAAACATTCTTAAAAATGCTTTTAAATATTTTCCAGCACAATGAAATCCCGGGTTCATTCAACTGTAAATAAAAAAAGAAAATGCGAACCGTCGCGTTTGCAGTACATGTGCTTTAAAAAGTCGCTGCAAAGGACACTCGGCGTCAGGCCCTGGGCTATGTGACGTGGCCGTGTGAATGTGGAGCGATGTGGTATTTTAAATAAGGATGTGGTATGAAATGGTAAAACTTTAAAAAAAAAATTGAATGCTTTCACGTTAAATGGTGTTGAACTTAGAAGTTCGTGTTGACATTTTTAAAGCGAATCTATTTTTGCAAAGGTATGTGAGACCACAGAATTGTAATGTCAGACACGTTAAGCAATGTAAGATAGTTACTTAGTACGTACATTCGCTTTAAACATAACGTAGTATTTTTTTCTTTCCTATTCCTTAGGAAAACAATAACTTTATGTATACAGGTCGGTTCAAGGCCTTTATTACGTCTCGTTCTCCTTTTTGGACTTAAATAATGGGCAAGGGTTACCACATTCTGTAAGCGTATAGGCAATAAAAAAAATTAACCGATAAAATAAAATTGATTCACAATTCTATAGTTTACAACTATTTTATTTTTTTATTTATAAAATAGTATTTGCTCGCAGCTTCGCTAGCGTATTTTCTTGATGTCGACAACAGCGCCACCTAGAGAGTTCAACTATAACTAAAAACCAGCCAAGTGACCCCATAAGTACATTTTCGTTATCAAAATCGGTCACATCGTTTAGAAGGGGAAGAATTGCGAACAGATGCGAACTGGTATACTATAAATGTAGTATAAAAATGTAAGCTTAGACACTCGAGTGCCCTCTCCAAAGTTTCCCACATCCGAGCCAATGCGAAACTACTGCGCGCAAGTAACGCGGGCTTTGAAGAAAGCGCTGACTGAAAAAAGTCTTTGAAACTAAAGCTGAAACCTCTCGCAAAAGGCGTGTAGCGCTTCCGTGTGCTATTGGCTTTGCTATTGGATAAAATCTCATCAGTATTCCGTGCTATAACACTAAATTATTTTGTATCTATTTAAAATTTTGAAAGGAAACCTAAGTTACCTATTGGAAAAGGTATAATGACGTTGAAGGGAAAAAGTCCGGTACGACATTATTTCTTAAAATTATGTGTACTAATCGTTCCATTAGCCCCTCTAACTAAGATAAATGATTAGTAGAGACGGTCTCGCGTGTGCAGATGTATGGGATTTTATAGCGATAATAGTGTTTTTTTTTATTGGACGTTATCGGTCAAACATTGATGACCGACGTCATATTTCAAGTATGGCACGGTCGCTGATCACGAAGAAATTCGTAAAATGACCTGTTATTGTACGAATTTCTTCGTGATCAGCGACCGTGCCATAGTTTTGTTTTATAAACAATTAGTTGCAAAGTCGCACGTAAGCAATGTATATTTAAAGTATAATTTTGTTTAAGATGTCTACTCAGCGCAAGCTTCACCATTAACTACCCACACCCCCCACTGTGTCCGTTCGGCTCAAGAATGATTCCCGATTCTCACATGTTTTTCATTAAACATTCGACATATTGAAACAGTTAAGAATTTCACAGTTTCATTTCAGGGTTTTGAACAACGCAAGTTCTTAGTTTATTGGTATTAACATTACTTATTGTTTGGTATGGCGCGGTCGCTGATCACGAAGAAATTCGTACAATGACCTGTTATTACCTGTCTCTGTCACTCCCGCGTAAATCTAATACGTCTCGCTCACACAGTTGCCGGTCACACGCAGTTCACGGCAACTTTGCCATAGGTGCCATAGGTCAATAAATTTACAGAGAAATATCGCAGTCCTTACAGAGTACAACAAAAGCAAACCGAGCAACGTTGTTTTAACAACTCTTTGATCACGAAGTATTTTTTAATACAATAGTAAAGGCTTTGCTTTTAATAGTTACGAACTTAAAACATTCTAGACAAGCACAATTTCAATTTAAAACCTTTTAAATTACCTTATAACGTGTCGTTGTACTGATAATCTATGTAATTTCAACTTCAACACTATTTACTTAAATAAAGTAGTTGAAGTAAAAAGTTTTTAGTTGAAACTGCAAGATAAATATACCTACCAACACAGAATTTATTATGTAGAAGGAGTACATACTTAATATTAAACATATATGTATGTTCAACTTTCGGAGAGATTCAACTACATTCTAGGGATACATAAAGACGGACTCATGTTGCGGGTGAAAGTGGAGTACTATTAACAATTGTTCACCGCCTAACGGTCCGTTATTGGTGTATTGGTGAACATGGTTCTAAGTCGTAAACCAAATTATCTTAAGTAGGTAGCTCTAGCTTACTATGAGTTTAACACTCGCTGTTTGCTAGCGTTCAAACTCTACCTCTTCTTTCTTTCAATTAAATTTGTGCGGATTTCAAGTACCTTTTCTCCGGGACTCGTCGAGGGTCAAACCTCAGCTTCATATTTGGACACCATTGTCATCATAACTTACAGGATTAGGGTCTAATCCCAAACACAAAAAAAATGCGTTCGAGGGACCGTCGTCAGGAACGAAGATCTTTGTTAAGTGATTTGCATGCACAAATTTTAAAGTTTTTCCATCCAGCCACTTACGCCATCTAGTTGATTTTTAGAGAACTTTTTCACAATGGACGTTACAAAGTTACATGTAACGCTTATCAACCGTTACGATTTCGGCTATTTAAATGCCATCGCAAGCCGTGAAAAGGAATTTCTTAAAAAACAAGCGTCAACGTATTATGTACGGCATCGCCGGTTGGAATAAACAAAACGTGATCTATGCTCACTAATATGTATCTATCATCGCCAGCGAAACAGCAGCGATCAGTGGCCCGTCGCTGTGACTGATAACTCGAGATTACGAACAAATAAATGGCCCCCGCAATGATTGATCTGCTCCCGTTGAGTGGTATTACGTAGGTAAGTATAGAGTTACCTTTGCTGTGGCAATGAATGTAATTAAATAAATAAATATCGGCAGTCTGACACACCAACTGAATGGTCCCAAACTAAGCAACGCTTGTACTATGGGTAGCGTAAAATTTACCGGAGGCGATCCCGGTGACACTCCGACCTGGGAAAATTACAAAAAGGCCATTTCCGAAATTTGCCCCGGCGGGAATCGAACCCGTATCCACCATGTGCAGTGAGCCGAGCGGCCTACACTCGAACCACTGCGCCAATTGTGCAAAATAATATTGCCGAACCGAAATTTCGGGGCAAATAAAAACTTTTAAGCGCAGACTTTCCTTAGCTTTCAAGATTGACTTGGTAGAAGCATGGCCATTCCTAATTTATTTCATAACACCTCCAATTGTTGACCGACAGGAAAGTCGAATGTAGTAAAAAAAAACAAGAGACAATATACACCAAGCTAGCGACGGTGAGATTAGTGAAAACCTCTCTAAAACATGCTAATCGCGAAATTTTTGAGCTTTATTCCTATATCGAGCTGCATCGCAGTAGGGTGACAACGCCCATCCGAATTCAAGAGACTTTTAGTATTATTAGATTATATTTTAATATTTTAACGCTCAACTTTTCAATGTAACGTAAGGCTGACTGTCCACTTGGCTGTGCTATAAAACGGAAGCGCCCGCTTCCACCAATAGGATCTCTTCATTTCTTCAGCGTCAATCGGCTTATATCAAGTTCACAGGAAATGAAGTGATCCTGTTGGTCGAAGCGGGCGGGTCTGCTTCATAGCACATCCAAGTAGTCGGTCACCCTTGGTGATGGATAACAGCGGGGTCCCTACACAATTCGCGTTGTGATTGATGTGGCAACTTACAATTAATGACATTGCTAGCAAACAACGGTTTTTGCGATAATACATTTACAAAATGTTTGAAACCCAAGTGCAGAGTAAATAGTAGGTACATTTGGATCTATGCAAAGCATCGCCAGATACAATCAGCTGCTAAGTGTTAAAAAGTATTGTGGGAGACGTCATAAAAAATTGCTTGCAGCTACTTGGATGTTTTATGCAATAAGTGGACAAGTGAAATGGAACACGGTACGAATATGAGTTTATGCCCTAAATTATGTATAACTTGGCGGCCGCAATCTCATTCATTATTCGCGCGGTCGTGTTCATTTCGCGGTGGAAACTTTTCTGGCCGATGAAAAGCTAGTTGTTAGGCCGACTAGGATAACGGCGCTTGGGAAACATCGTGGATAAGTCCCAACGGCTAGTCATTTTTATTGTTTGCAAAATAGAGTGTCACCCTACCGAGGGTAGATATGTCATTCAATCAATTCTGAAGAAAAAAACTTACTTAATTTTGCTATGCAATATGGTGTTCTAATAAATTAAGGTATAAATACAATATTCGTTTTTAAGGTGCCTTTTATCTTATTCAAACTCGTATCTATTTTTATCTCTTAAAAATATTTTATGAATTTAAATTTACTTTATTGCTCAATCCATAATTATATCCATGAATTTAGTTAATTTGGAATTTTAGCAAATTCAACTTAGGTTTACCCAGCCAAATTACTGCAGTCTGTTTACTCTACTCGGAGTGAATTTAAGAGAATATTTCAGCTACTACCCGTGGAATTTCCGAGCGAATATTCGCAGCAGGTTAATTACACGCGAGCTATTTAATTAACAGAGAAGAATGATACTATCTAGTACCTTTAGGTTATGACGTACCTACATTGCTTTACAATAAAATATTCGATGCATTATTTAGGTCTCACAGAAAATTGTCGTTAAAAATAAATTAAAAAATTAAATTAAATTATATCTACCTACAAACGTGCTTCCACTGATTTTTTAACGAGGAAAGAGCACTTGAGCCTTACTTAAAATTGGAACAATAACTTCAACGAACTGGGCCCCGCGAAAGCCTGATTTCGTAAATTAAACTGCGAAATTTTCTCCCCAACATTATACAAAGCCGCGTATCATAACGCAATCAACAGGAACACACATGAGTAACGAGCTTGCCTCGTTCCCGCTTAGAATAATCGTATTAGCAGGCTATGCAAATAATTACATAATGGCTTTGTTATTAAATTTAGATAGCCGTTGTATAATTGAAGAAGGCGTAAAAATACTTACTTAATACTTATACCACGGCCAGAAGCGATACGGACTGATAATAATGATCGAGACCAAGTCGGTCATCGCCGGGCTCGCCGACATTCGGGCGACCATTTCTATTTTTTTTTATCGCCAGACTGACACAGCAACTGTATGGTCCTAAACTACAATGGACTGGGAGCGTTCCCAGTGACACCTAGACCAAGGTAAATTACAAAAAGGCCATTTCCGAATCTAGCGCCGTCGGGAATCGAACCCGCAAATTAACTTTGACAATAACAATAAGGATACATTCCTATTACAACAAATACGTCGGCCGTGTCCGAAAGCCAAGCGCAGAGTGCCCCGCCGGTTTTTTTTTTGATCTGAACTATATGTTGTTGGCCAGAGTGGCCATAACAACTTCACCCGGACAGAGGGCGAGCGCAAGTGCGCTCCAGCCAGAGGGGCAGGGGGGCAGCTAGCTCAAGGGCGCCACAAGGGACACGACCTCGGCTTGGGCCGCTGCCAGGAGAGATGGCGAGGGTAAAACTACCACCGGATCGGAACGCGACCTCGACTGAGAAGATCCGGCAAGAAACTCAGCGGGTTTGTCGGGTGCCAAGGTGCGTCTAGGTAAGGAGACGCACCTTCTAGCGGAAGCGTGGGTCCGTCGACCTCGCCGGCGAGGTCGGTGTCTGGTGGGGAGTGTGCGTGTGTCGTTCTCCTCCACATCTGAGTCTAGGAGAGCGGTGAGTGGGTCGGGGGGGGCCCCGCCGGTTGTTTTGTGCGCTCTTTTATACTTTTCCACTCGGTGCGGTTATGTGGGTAGGTTACAATTATCTAACAGTATATATTCGCAAAGCGGCTCCAGTTTTATATATAACAAAATGAATAAAAGGCAAAACAAAGTTATTAATTACCTCTACATTCGATATGAAAATGCAATCAGCGGCCGCCCGCACATGAGTTACGAGTCCCTCCCTCGTCGGTGTGAAAATTAGCTGAGCTATTAGCAGAGTTTCATAACTAAACAGCACAGGTAATAGGTATATAAGATTGTATTTGAATTGGTATTATTATCATCAAGATATATTTAAGTATTTAAAACAAAAAAAATGTAATTGATTAACTTAGGCGTTACTTTGTGGAAAATGAGTTCGGAGTCAATCAACAAGTGAAAAAAAAAACATAAATGTATATTTTAAGAGCTTAAGATGGAAGTAAAATATTTGAATCTATTTTAAACATATAAATACCGCCAGACAGATACTGTGTGGAGATATTTATTTTTTGGCTTAGTTTGAGACCTAATATGTGTACCGTACAATGGACTGGGGGCGGTCCCAGTGATACCCAGAGCTGGAAAAATTGCGAAAAGGCCATTTCAGAAATTCGAGCTGGCGGGAATCGAAGCCCCAACCGGTGCAGTGGGCCGAGCGGCCTACGCTCAAACCACTGCGCCAAGCGGTCGTCCAAGTAACCCGTTATTTTAGTTTACGCATTTTTGCAAGCTCAACTAATTTTTTATTTTAAGTAACTCAACCCTGATCGTACAAGAATGATTATACGGATATCATCTTTAAATCTAATCGTACGCTATAGCATAGTGTAAGCCTTATTAAAATATGATTATTCGTGTTTGTGTTTATGACCATGCAAACCGATTAAAAGGAGGTCTAAACAGCCAGTTATACCTTGAACTCTCTTCGTAACAAAAGTAATAAAATTACTAGAGAATTCCGTGTGCATCTGCATTTTTTATACTGTTACATCTGATGTATAATATGTAATAGGTATTAGGAATACAGCATCCAACTTTCACCCAAAATATCGGATAAACTCGCTTCCGTAAAAGGTAAAGTTTGTGCCATAATAACAAGTATAAAAGAAATCCCGCTTCCGACTAAATGGGCATCAATAAACGGAACTCGATAAAAGTAAAGTTACCAGTGACATATACAGGACGGTCGCTCTTCAGGCGCGATTGGGGGACACCCTTCTCATGGACGAACTTCTGAATGTAATACAGTGAAGTTGTTTAAAACTAAAATGATTCGGTTCTCTAATGTACCTATCGATTATTCGATGAATTTGCTAGCTAAAATTGATTAACGATTATAATTACCAAGAGGAATAGCCCTTAATTTATTAAAATGCACGTGAGTTAAGTCGCAAGTGCAACAAAATATACTGCAGCATACGAAAAGTTAACAATAGAGACGATTTCAGAATTCTTGAAATTTAAGAGTACAAAAATAAGTCTTTCCCGAGGTAAACACTGTGCTTTTCATTACGAACACAAGGAAAGTAAACATAAAAACAGGAATAGGCTAAAGAAATAATACAAGGAAGTATGAACAATACTCTATAACTCGAAAAAAAAATAAAGATCGGATTGCCGCCTATTTTGTTTTTTTTTCGTTGGCCGGCCAACTTCATTAATTAGCCATTATTTTTCATTTTCATCTTTAAATATTTTGCCCAGATCTATGTTATTTTAAATAAATTGTTGAAACTAAATTATAATTAAGTTATTGAAATAAAACTATTCTTACGGATTATATCGCGTTTATTTTTACTTTTTATGTTCCCGACGTTTCGGTTGCTTTACAGCAAACCAGCAGCTTTAAAAATAGTTTTATTTCAATGTGTAGTATTCGCGTAAATATAAGAAATCAATATATAATTAAGTTATTTAAAAATATATATTCTTTAATTAATACTTAACTTTATGTTATTTCAATTTTACATCGTGCTGTAATTGAGTGACTGTAGAAAAGTTTGAACATGGTTCCATAGAAATGTGAAAATGGAGCTAGTTTTTTTTTTATATAATTTGACAGCTGTCGGTTGAAAGCGATCTCCCGGGCCGGAAAAGTATTACTTTCAACCCGCTCCTCAGGCAACTTCAGACCTACTTTCGGAGTATGAGTAATGAAAAATATTATTTTCGGGAATTTCATTCATTAATAGAATAATTTGATCTTTCAGTGCTATTGCAGCTGCGTTATGTACGATGAGTGAGCGAGATCGAATCCCCCCTCCCCCTGCCCCTCTGTCCATTCCCCTCCCTCTGTACTTCTCCCCTTCAGGTCAGCAACGTGTACGTATTGCGTACCTTTAGTATAGGCTTACATAGGCTTATATAGGCATCTATAGGCTTACCTATAGCTGCTTCACATCAGGCTGGTCGTTTGCTGACTTTGTAATATCTATAATAATCTGATCGACGACCGCTTGGCGCAGTGGTTCGAGCGTAGGCTGCTCGGCTCACTGCACATGGTGGTCGCGGGTTCGATTCCCGCCGGGGCAAATTTCGGAAATGGCCTTTTCGTAATTTACCCTGGTCTGGGCGTCACTGGGATCGCCCCCAGTCCATTGTACGGTACCTATAGTACAAGCTTTGCTTAGTTTGGGACCGTACAGTTGGTGTGTCTGTCTGGCGATATTTATTATTTATTTTATTAATCCAATAAGTACATAATAAACCCCCACTATTTAGTTTTTATTGCGTCCCAACACATAAATTACCACCTATCCCATATCAGAGCGTAAACCGACCATTCTCGGTATAGTCATTGGGTCATAAGGAGTTGTGAACTATGAAAGATTCTTGCGCGAATGGCCTTTAAAGATGTGGGCTTCGATAACGAAGAATGGACTCTCCTGGATGTTAGAGGCCATGAAGTTAGAGGTAGATTGTGATTTATTTTACAGGTACCTTAGTTTGTTAAGAATAGGTATATGCGTAGGTGTATAAAATGTCACTAGACTACCAAAACAACACCAAACGCTCTTGTCTGTCGCATCAAGTCTGAGAGGGATCTTGGAATTGACATCCTCATTAATACGATTTATTAATATGTGCCTATAATACTTAACACCCGGATAGGTCCTCCTAAAATGATAAAAATCATGTTACGACGTGATAAAAATATGTGGAATATATTTTTTAATTTGTCATAAATTAATTATAAAGAATTATAATAATCCACCATAATTGTTTAAAATACCCGCTTCAAATAGCAATTTAAAATAAAAGATTAATATTTTATTCAAGCTAAATAACTTACCGTAAGCCCAATTCTGTTTGGTCTAAAGGCAATTATTACTTTAGTCAGTCTATGAATAATTTAACCACGCTTAGTTCAGGGCTGCAAGTAAATAGTTCTCCCCGATGTTGAGGTAATGAAATGGCTTTTTGTTAACAACTAGTGAGTTGGCAAGAAATAAATAACATTATTTTAGGATAGACCTAGTTTTTTTTTTACAAAGTCTGCAAAGAATCGTACCTACGACCCGTCTTATGTTAAGCAATTACTATAGGTAGCATCCAAAGGCAGAAGTAGAGAAAGGGAGGGGAAGTTGGTCTTCTAGCTCTGTCACTCATCATACGAAACACATCTACAATATACTATTTAATAGAGACCAATCGAAACAGAATTTTCAGCCGAAACTGAAAACTAACCTTCGGCCTGAGTCTCAGTTTCGGCCGAAACGGAAACTGGAACCGAACCTACGGTCAGTCTCTACTATTTACGCCGTTTTTTTGCGAGAGCGCAGTTATTCCTCGATCGAGCCAGCCCGTGGCTCTATCACCGTAAAACCTCTGCATAGAAGTACACAAAACATTTTTTTTATAAATCCAAATCCAAACAATTCACTTCTGCCAGCCATTATTTAACAGTGATTGGTTCCGGCGCTCGAAAGTTCAAGTTTATAAGCAATGCCAATCGCCGGCGCTAGCCGCGACGCGAAGGCGTTAGCGAGAAAAATAAACTATGAACTTAGAGTGGCTTGCTTAAAAAAATATTGAAATACCTACCTAAGGAATATCGGTCAAGGAGCGTTTGGCCTGAGAATTTAGTTTCTAGAATATTAAAAAAAAGAATCTACTAGAATCGCGTTTCGTATATAGCAAAGGAAAATATAAAACTACAATATACAATTATTTTTCCAGGCATTAAGTATTTTGCTTCAAAATACTACTCATGTATTTTTTAATTAAACTGCGTTCAAAGGCCACGATTTTTTTATAAGATTGAATACTTTATAACTACTCATCTAAGAAGTTCAATAGGTACAGAATACATTGTAAACAAAACCGGTTAAAGTATAAATAAAATACGGTTTAACGATACTCGATAAAATATTATGATTTTAACGGTACCTTTCCATAGAGCGTTTGCATTTTTATTGAGCAATCACACTGCAATATTACAGGTAAAACATTGCTATAAATATTTAGTGCAAATTTATCTGCTTTCTGTAATTTTATTTTTCCAAAATAGCAACAATAAATTTTATGCATAAAAAAATCCTAAATGATTCGAGATTTGAATGCATTTGAAAATGGAAACAACTTTAATTCTTTGATGTTGTATGTCAAGCGAAAATGGACCTAATTTATACGATCACTAATGAGCTAGTCGCTCAAAACTCATTAGAGATTATCAAAAAACGCCATATAATAACTTTAATATCAAACGTCAATTTTCATAAAGTGATACTGTATTCGAGGACAACATTAACGTGCGCTAGCGTTATGAAACCTTCAATTTAATACGTTCTACAGGGTTTCATAAAGCGCGTTTTTATTAATATTTTCTCGCAAAATAACGGCTACGCTAACTTTAGCGGTGATAAGCTGTTAAAAGTTTCCGAAATAATTTCCGTTTGGCTAGTTAGATGTCGGAGTTTATTTTAGCGTATTTTATTTCATTACCAAATTCTCTAGAGCTGTGGAAAACAATTTCTTTTTTACCCCAAAAACCCGTAAGCTTATAAAATTAGGACAATAAGTAACTCTCTAAGATATTTTTAAGGATTTCATTGATTTCAAAGTATTACAAATCATATTCAAACATTGCAAACATTGGAGTACACCCTGTACCTATATTATTTTCTTTTTCATTACTTTAAAGAATTTATGTAGCACCCATTAAACACAAATGGAAAAAAAAACCGACCGAGTATCGTATACCATTACAGCATCATCTTACTTCAATTTCCTGTGATCTTGTTTTGAAATAAAACATTTTAGATCCCGTATAGACTTTATACGGCACTTATTCTATCACGACTTCCTTTTTGAAGGGACTTAAATTGGATTTCATGTTATAAGCAAATTATTTATGTCTTGCGATGTTTTCCTTTTATGAAATAAACTGAATTCCATTAAGTCAGCTCCTGAGAGATGGTTTACGATGGCAAATAGCAAGACATCGTAACGTATTATTTATATTCAGATATTTTTTTAGTGGTAAAGCCAAGATGTAACCTGCAGGTCATATACTGACTGGCCCGTCCGGGTACCACCCTCACACAGAAGATCAATTATCAGTAAATTAGTTATTATAGCTGCGTTTCATACGATGACTGAGAGAGCTGGAAGATAAACCCCTCCTCCATTCCTCTCCCTCTGTCGCTCTCCCGTTCAGGTCAGCAAATTGCGAGCATTGCCTTTGGTATTGCAAGAAAAGGGCATTACACTTGAGAAAAAAATTAAAATAGACACTTTAGAAAATCCACAAATAAGGAAAGTAAATTGTGTTCACGAAATCCTACTAATATTATAAATGTGAAAGTTTGTGAGTGTGGATGTATGTATGTATGCATCTTTGTTACTCCTTCACGCAAAAACTACTGAACGGATTTGGATGAAATTTGGAACACAGATAGTTTATAACCGGGATTAACATATAGGATACTTTTTATCCCGATAATCCCGAAGTTTTTGTTACGTTAAATACCACGCGGACGAAGTCGGGGGGCACAGCTAGTATTAAATAATTCATAACATTGCAATGGATATTCCTGAACCTGGATACCCCTAATAATCCTGAACAACAACAAAAAATGCCACGAACAAGTTTCAGAAATTACAGAGTAACCTATCCCAAATTCTACGACTCACATAATAACGTCCTCTATGCCTACCTACATGGTAAGTACGTCAAGTTTGTGGTTACTATCGCGGAAACCACGAGTAAACTGTCGGTTAATTAACAACAATAACATCGTCTAATTTGAACAAACAAAACTTGTTTGTAGTGTAAGCATTGGTGAACAAATCACAACTATTAAATACCTGACAGATAGTAAGTGATCAAAGTAATTGCAATTATCTGTTGTTATTACAATTTATTTGGTAGACATACATGTTAATTATTATATTGCAAATGCATTTCTTTAATAATATTATTTTATTTTACTTATTTATTTGTGATTCAGTTTAGAACAATCATGATTATGTTTATATTTACAATTCCGGTGTACGTCTTCTTCGCCTAAACACGAAATAATTGTAAATAGTAAATTTCGCCAGAATAACATTCTATTGGTACCATACAATGGACTGGGGCGATCCCAGTGTCACCCAGACCAGTGTAAATTACGAAAAGCCCATTTGCGATAATTTTCCGCGACGCAAATCGAACCCGAAACCACCGGGTGCAGTGAGCCAACCTGCGCTCGAACCATTACGCCAAGAGGTTGGAAAAATACCCACAAAGTTATGATGACTATTTTTAACCCCCGACGGAAGAAAAGGGGTGTTATAAGTTTCACATGTGTATGTGTCTGTCTGTGGCTGCGTAGCTCTCAAACGGGTGAAACGATTTTAATTTAGTTTTTTTAGGGGTCCGGACCTTAAAAGGAAAAAAACGGAACCCTTATAGGATCACATTGTTGTCCATCTGTCTGTCTGTAACTTGACGCTTGCATTTCCAATGCATAAATCACCAAAATGTTCACATTCCACATTAAAGCGGCATTTAGTATTTTTCCAATATCAGAGGCGTTATCATCTCGTAAATATTTATGGCGGCGCCACGCACCCGGAGATTAAATCTTTCGCACTCACCAGCCTCCACTTCATTGGATTTTATTCCTTTGCGTTTCCCCCCTTTTGACGCGTAAAGCTGGCAATTCTAGCAGTTATTAAGACTTTGAAACCTTTTTACTGTGAGAGCGAGAGTGTAAGTGAGTGTGAGTGACTTATAATAAGTCGAAGTCGAGTTCCTAAGATGATACGCCGTTAAGCCTGTTTTCCTGAAAATGTTGGCAGAAGTATAAGTACACCCCTCTATATGGAGGAGTCTTTAGTCTAGTCTGACATTCTTCCAGACTGATATGTCATTAAAATAAAAATTTAATAGCCTTTTCAGCCTGAAAATCCAACTTTCCCACGAAGGAATTAGAAATACAGTCAGGAACGTCCATTAAAAATATTAAACTAAAAGTAGGTAGGTGGGAAAGCTAATTATTATTATTAGGAGCCTGTAGTGTCCCACTGCTGGACAAAGGCCTCCCCTCCCTTCTTCCGTTTGTCTCGGTCTGTTGCGGTCTGAGACCAATGTGCTTCGTATGAGTCGAGCTCATCCCGCCATCGTCTTTTGGGTATGCCGCGTGGTCTAGGTGTTGTGTGGGACCCACACTGTGGTCACTTTCGCCCATAGGTCGCCGGGCGTGCGGCAGAGGTGTCCCGCCCTGTTCCACTTTAATTTGAAAGCTAAGCTATACCCAATTGACCACAGACCGACCGAGGTAGTACCACACTCTCACAGAAGATCGGCGTAAACAAGCTTTAATAGCTGCGTCCCTTACGGCGAGTGAGAGAGCCGTTAGCCCCACTCCCCCGTCAATTCCTCTCCCTCTGTCCCGGTCCCCTTTAAGTCTTCAACATGCAAGCATCTATTGGCTACGATAATGGCTCAACATCAGGCGGATCGAACCCTCGTTTGCCGACTTGTAACTCAGAAAAAAGTTAATAGCTATGAAGCCCAATAACTGCCTAATAAAAACCAAGTCCTTTGTTTGAGATTCCTATCTCACTACTTATTCTTACAAAAAAATAACAAACTAATTAACAAAGAAATGTCACTTTATAATGTGTACCTATCACATTTTGATCTATCACAATGAAGACAACTTTACCCATCACTATACAGCGCGGTGGTCTCCAGCGAACATTGCAACCGTAGATTTGATACCACCCCTGTTGTTTGAAAGTTCATAATCTACAGTTTCCACTGAACGGATTTCAGCCTTCGTCACGGCGAGGTCATGCATATTACACAAGTTTACCTTTGAAATATTATATCAGCACCGCCCACTGTGTTCTCAAGGTAACATATTTACATATTTAAATTAAGTATTCCGCCGCCAAATAGGGGTGTCACCCGGAAACAGGCGAAATGGAAAATTAACGGGCGAACGCTCGAGCGCGGTGGTGAATTGAAAATAAAAATAAAAACTCGACCTTCGACGTGAGCTTTAATCAAAACTTAATTATTACATTTGTAGCTTTATTTTTTATATAAATAAGTAACTTATACGAGGCTATTGTGCGGTATTAACTTCTTTTTAAATTTTTAAGCAATTATGACGTCATATATGGTCTGATTTTCTATTAAGTACTATAAAAGTGCTATATACAAAAACCTTTTTCTCTTGCAACTTTCTGCATAAATAAAGTTAGTGCATTCACTCTTCTTACACATAATAAACTAAATTCATTAGGATTTATTTGTTAAATTTATAGAATGATTAAAGAGGCAACCCTAAGCTGAGTACAGAGTCGTTTGCCAAGCTTGGTTGGCGGAGTTAAGTAACTTTTGCCTCCAGGTACTAATTGAATGGGTCCATTCGTTTGAATGACGCGTTTCTGGAGGGTTTTCGGTCAATCCCATTGAGGTATATCTGAAAAAATATTTTGGTTTTGAGGTTTGCTTTCTATTCATTAATCAAAATATACCTACTTATACTTTTTGTAAAAAATGTATAGTCACTTCTTTTAATTTTGTATGTACATTATATATTGTAAACAGTCCATATATTTATTGAAATTCTGTTACGTTTTCAATAAAATCTTTAGTTATTAAAATGTATTGCCGCGTACGAAATAACGAGCGATAAAACTCTACGTTGTAACGTGAAAATCCATAAAGCAACGTGCACGTAAAATGCGTAGGTATCGTTAATAATTTGCACCTCGCGCCGAGGATACGTCACAGGTTATTATATTTTCCGTTATTTTAAATTGAACGACACCTGTCTTGTCGTTCGTAAATTTAAATTTTATAAATACTTTTCAATTTTGCTGAGGACATTTGATGAGGCCATATGGCCAAATACTTAAACACTAATCAAATATTTAAGTCCATTTAGCTTTTTGAGTCGTAATTACCCGCCATTTTTCGTATGGTCCGTCCAATTTAATTAGCTCTTAATTGAAATTGAGTTTTGAGTATACGAAGGTACGGCCAACATAAAGAAATCGATCTCAGTCCTGAGAGCAAACGTTTAAATGTATTTCTAGTAGGTAGGTAGGTACTAAACCTCATCTTCATGCGGGTCCGACCGGTCGAACTAAGAGTAAAAGAACAGCAGACATTAGAACGGCAGTTTCACGCAGACCTAGTACGGAAGAAACTAGCACGGAGTAGCACTCCAGGATCAAGAGAATAACGGAAGTCCAGAAGACTACTGAGACCGTAGTCTTCTGAAATAGTAGAGCGAATCAAAAATTGTCTTGAGCGTGCCAACACACGGTGGAGCGAATATAACGCAAGCCCTCTGAACAAAGAGTCCACTTCGCATCAACCCGCCCGCGAATTTTTTCGTCCTTAAACCTAGAATCAACTCATATTTCGGACCTGCTGACATTGGATACACCTTAAAAGGACCTGCTTGCATTAGATACGCCTGAAAAAAGAATTACTTATGTAATCATGAATTACTTATAAAATCTTGGTAATATCAAAAGGCAACACACTGGAGTATATTTTTATTACTATCTTAACCCTTTGTAATTATTGTCTATATAAGCAACTGGCGATAAAAAAAAATATATATATCAAATGTAAAAAGACAAGCCCGCTGAGTTTCTTGCCGGATCTTCTCAGTCGAGGTCGCGTTCCGATCCGGTTGTAGATATAATAAAAAAATATGTAAAATTGACAATTTGTAAATGCCCCCGTAGGCCTAAACAAAATAAACGATTTGGATTTGAATTAAAAAAAAATGATTTGAGAGTAAGACTTCAGGCATTAAATCCACTTATCAAGTAATAAGAATCCATCATCGTTAATCGCAAATTAATTTGTACTGGAAATGCATCACAGCTTCCGAAGCTGCGGATTGCAGCAAGCATCTATCGCGACGGATATTGCACTTCCGTTCAATTAGTCCCTCAACCACTCGCTAATGGAAGCATGTCCTTTTCGTAGCCCATTAATGTTCGCAGTTTAGTAATTCATTCACGATGACTAGACGTTTCGGTATCGGGTTTCGCGTTCTAGTTTGTAGTTTCGTTTTAATTTTCACGATTTTACAAGTACTTCACAACGTGCTTTATTTGCATAGCTCTTTTATATAATTCCGTAATAAATTTTCGCATTATCCTGAATTATTCCGGGCCGTGTATGTATCTGTATTTCAGTTTGGTTAAATTCGTTTTGGAAGAGTGAAATCGGATTGAGTTACCAACAAATTATGATTTGGTATTCCGCTTAAATGTATATTCGTAATTTAAAATGGTTTGGATATAATGAGACGAATTAGTTTATTTATTTTTTATAAGATACTAGTTTTTCAAAAATACTACTATTCTTCATATACCCATAAGATTAAGATATATTAATATGAAACTTATTGTTTAAAAAAATAATATTTTGAGGTTGCGATGACATAAATAATCCCAGGGCGTGTTCATATATAGGGAATATAAATTCCTGAAAACAGGTATCGCAGAAAGGCTGAGATCTTGGTGTCGACATGTCTCCCTAGGAAGCTAAATTCTTGAATTTGGTTCTTAAACCTTGGTTCTGCAGATCTGAATATCCCCCTTATTAATAAAGGCTGATTAGCGGTTGTGTTGGCTTCTTTTTTCGAATATCAAATGACTAATGACAGAAAGAGATAGTTCGGTGTGTAACTATTCGCTTGCTAATTCACGTTTATTAATAACAGGGTTTGGTTTCCATCATATGAATAGAGGAATTAATTAGCACATTCCCGTTTACCATAGAGCAGGTACTGGCTGCTGTGTCGGAATGTAGTATAAGCTGTGGCTAGTGCTGTATTGAAATACATAAGCTAGGTACCTAAGCGGGAAATAATTCCATTCTTACCCATGTACACGCAATACAATATAATGTACCCCCATACTATTAAATAAGCAAAATATATTTGCAATTCGTTGCATCGGAACCGTCTCTAGAAGTCCTCCGATGTGAAATACTTATTGAAATACTTGGAAATCTGAAAGTGTACTTTGAAAGCGCTATCTAGGTAAAATACAGTTAGGAAATAAATCTCTTTGCGTCCTATGAAATAGGATACTTGCAAAGAGTATTGCATACTTCTGAGATTTTATTCGCTATGTTAAACTTTTGGTTACTTTCACGGACGATAGCATCTTAGAAAAGGACCCCAGTTCTCGTATTTTTAACGGTAGGTGTTTGATAGATAGATCACAAGAGAAAATAAATTGTCTGAAAATAGCCAGACAGGGGATCCTCTCATACCTAAATGTTCTGGGTTTATTCCGCCTCTCACCAGTAAACTATAAACGTGAGTCCACTTGTACAGACGTTAACTTACTAAGAGAGGCTAATTCGATTACCAATAATGTTATAACCCCACATTGCTAGTAACTAATCTATAAAAAATAAATAGTTTCGCTTGAATTTGCAAAGCTTTCAGTAACATTCTTGCTAGCGTTTTATCGGCGCGTATAAGGTTGTTTTGTAAGCGCGTATAGGCGCGCCTTTTGGCTCACGCGCAATTCATACGATCTTTGCTGGGCTTATAAGCTCGTATAAGGGCAAGCTGCGAGTGAGGCCTCCACGCGCGCTCACTCATCGCGCGCGGTCCCAGCGAACATGCCGTCGAACAGCGAATAAGCGTGTGTTTAAGCACGCATTCGGTTTTTCAAGCGCAAAATTGGCGCGCATGTAACCGCGTAGGCCTATACGAGCTTATATACTGTTAATTAAACTGCCATTTTAAGTATATCGGCGTGTGATAGAAAATACTCAGCTCTACTAACACATCACTATATTTATGATGGATTTCAAACGAAGTTAGGCGCACACACGTTCAATCACGTCGCCGATAACTCCAGGAAGCGATAGCACCGTTCGTATCTGCCGTCAAATCTAGGAACGCCGGATATTGCTAACTCCCGAGGCGGAGACAATTTATCGCATAACATTAATTTTGACTGGAGTTCCATTTCTGTATTTGAAATTCATTAATGTTATACGGAATGATCTTCTTACGTAGATAATTGGGTATTTTTCCAATAACTATTGTGTAATCTGCACGAGCTTATAAAGGTGGGCAAAAGTAATAACAGAATCATCGCAAAACGAATTAAAGGTTACGCGATGATCTTCATGCTGATTTGTATGGACTTGATGGATAGAAAAAGATAAGGAATACCTTTGTCCAGCAGTGGGAAATGATAAGTTTGAAAAATACTAATAAATACCAAAGAGGCATCGTCCATGGAAGGAAAATACTGGTAGAGTGGACTACGGCCCTTATGAAATTAGAGTACGGCGAGGAAAGAGAACGCAGACTGCATGTCTATAAAAATATGCTAACAATTCTTTGGAATATCGTATTCTAGCATCATACATAGTATGCTGAGTGCTACACATTTCACTGTTAAATAAAGTCTGTATAAAATATTTCAAGCGAAAATGCATCTTAATCAAATCTTAATTAATCTTAGTTATGATAAGTCAAGTGCGATAAGACAAGTATCATTTTCAAGCTTAGAATTTATAGTGCTTTTATTCTAAAGTTAAATTTAAATTCGCCTCTAGATCCCGGGAACTGCCAATAATCCCTTCCTAGGGCAGTCCGACTTCCTGTGTTGTCTGATAAACTTTCCATGTTATTGGAAAATCCTGCTGAAAAGGATTTTGAATAAGTTTTAGTTCGAATCAGTTTCCATTTAACAGATGAAGGGATATTAATGTACTAAGGTAAGTTTATTGAAAAGAAGTAAGAAATGACAAATATATACACTATGTACCGATATAAAAAGCTTAGACCTATGTACTAAGTAGTATTGACCTATGAATTAGTATTGTAGAGCCTATCAAAACTAAATGTCACCAACTCTACCATGTACCTATTCTTGAAGCGATTTTCGGTGGTGAAGACGAAACAAAATTAAAATGTGTTAGATAATCCTACAAAATCTTGAAATTTTACTTTTGTTTAATGTTTTATGATCCGTAAAAAGTCATAAAACGCAAAAGTAGTTGTTTATGATATTAGTAATACAAGCTCGAGGTTGTGAGTGTTTCGCTAAGAACCGAGAGTCTCTGGAAAAATTGTATCTTCACAATGTTTTCTTTTAAAACAAAAACCTCCTTAGTACTTTCACAATAACAAATTGTTTTCATTTGAACCTCGTAACAGGCGCTTCAGCAGTAATTCCAGCAATACGTCCGTACAAAGAAACGATTCTCGTACAATAACCTCGTTTTGTGACCGTGACCACCGCTCCGAATATCAACCTATTGAATATAAATGGGAAAATTTAATTGAGTACAGAAATATTGTGAGCCTCGGAGAGTTATTATGGAAATAATTTTAGGTATGGCTGGTTTATTGAATGATTCCCTAGGTGACTATTATGTTTTATGTATTGAAGACTTCAATGGAAAATGTTATAACAATAACGGACCCGGGGGTCATAGACGACCACTTGGCGCAGTGGTTCGAGCGTGGGCCGCTCGGCTCACTGCACATGGTGGTTGCGGGTTCGATTCCCGCCGGGGGAAATTTCGGCAATAGCCTTTTCGTAATTTGCCCAGGTCTGGGTGTCACTGGGGTTGCCCCCAGACCATTGTACGGTACCCATACTACAAGCGTCGCTTAGTTTGGGACCATACAGTTCGTGTGTCTGTCTGGCGATATTTATTATTTATTTATTTATGTCTACTAATTTCGTTGACGTTGAAGCCACTGATCATTAATATTATGGTCGTGAGTTCTTCCTCGTTAATCGTAAATTATTGGTGTTCGATATGTTGTGGGTTATCTGTTAGCAGTCCTCTGTCTGACTAGATGTTGAAAGCCAAGAATTTACGAATTTAATATTAATGGTCATTCTTGTTTTCTTATATATTATGTACGCGAATACTACACATTGAAATAAAACTATTTTTCGGATTTTATCGCGTTTATTAAATGTATGTTTAGGCAGCCGATACGTCGGGAACATAAATTTAATAAACGCGATAAAATCCGAAAAATAGTTTTATTTCAAATAATGGTCATTGGCTTAAACGTCAGAAAAAATAGCAGACTTAGCTCCCTGATCCAAACCGAGAGCACTCGAATATGGTCACCTGGTATAGTTTATGTTGTATTAGGTACCTATTTGCCATGTGTGTTACCTTCAGTTATTCCCCATTTCTCCCTATTTTCCTATTGGGTAAACCATTGACTCACGTCGCAAAGTAAACGTCGACTAAAAGCCGCCGCGAACCGGTAACGGAACATAACTAAACGCGCATTAACTCGCGTTTAGTTTCATAACATATTAGCTTTTGCTCGTAGCTTCGACAACAAACGGTGACAGTTTTTGGAGGGCGGGACTTCCATAGTGCATTCTGCGTGCCAGTATCAAATAGTTATCGACAATAAAAACCTTCATGACGTTTAATAATAATAATTTAGCCCTTTTTGACGTCCCACTCCTGGGAACGGGCCTCCTCTCACTACGAGGGGGATTCAGGTCGTAATCCACCACGCTGGCCCAGTGCGGGTTCACGGATTTCAGCTGTCTTTCGAAATTGGTTAGACTTTCTAAGACACGCAGGTTTCCTCACGATGTTTTCCTTCACAAGAAGCTAATGATAATCATGATCATGTTATAGACATTATGATTCGCACATAGATTTCGAAAAACCCAGAGGTGCAACCCGGGGTTCGAACCCTGGACCTGGTGCCCGCAAGACGCGTGATTTTTAACCAATCGGCTATCACTGCTTAACACAGCTTTAAATGACGTTTAAAATTTAAAAAAATTACTATGGTCGAAATTCGACCATTATAACGGGAATACTAGTTATACTAAAAACTAGAATACGTTCTCTCGTAGAATACGTTCTACAGATCAACCTCCCGTCTATTTCATAACCCATTACTGCTAGTTCTAAAACGGTCGCTTTATTAATAATATAAAAAATAAGTCTCCTGTTTATTTCAGTGAATACAGAACATTCTAACGACCTCTACATTTGAAAAGATTGTCACAATAAACTGAATCCTTGATTCTAAAATACGTAGAAATGTTATTAACCAGAGTGTTGGTCCGAGTGCAGTGTCGAGGCGAATGCTACTAGTTCCACAGTGTTGGTAATTCAATGTAGGCAGGTACTTGTTTGTAGAGGTTACGTGACTTCTAATAGGGCAAGCGAATCAGTCGAGAGGAAAACTTATTGTGCGGCTGTAGAGTGTATTTTGAAATACTTGTCCCAAGTATTATATTTCAAATACGGTTTTTGGCCGCGACTTCGTCCGCGTGTATCTTGAAACGGAATTAACATAAAAACAACTTCTTAACCCTATTTCACCCCTTCAAGTTAAATTTTCGCAACAATAGGTAGCATATGACCTACTCCAAAATCCAATCTATCTTTGCACCAAAATTCATCGAAATTGGTTCATCAGTTTAGGCATGAAAACATAACAGACGGACAGACAGTTACTTTCGCATTTATAATATTATTTCGGATGTTTGGATGTAGTAACTTGAAATAATAGCACCGAAACGTCGGGAACATAAAGTTAATAAACGCGATAAAATCCGAAAAATAGTTTTATTTCAATATTTTATTTATTTAATTATTTTGTTATGTTTGTTTATTTTGTTATCTTATAGAAATGTAGCAGAAGTTATTTGTCATAGAGTGTCGGTGCATCAATAAAATTCGATAGAGCTATGTATGTCGTATTGTCTTCTCGTGCGTTCCGTTATTGCAACAAAATATATACCTGTTATTGTGTTCTTTCTGGCAACAAAATAAATTATTTAAGTACAAAATTAGGTTCCCTTCCTACATAAAAGTGTACCTAACAACGTATGTATCGACTTGACGCGTAAGTGAAGCCACTTTTCCTACAGCGCGAATGCTTAAAGGCTCTCTGGGGACTAATAAATAGTTTTATTAGTTAGTTACCCAATTGTTCGGACAATTGAACAATGTATAGTATGTTGAGCTTAAATAATGTTCGTAACATTATTTTCGTTGGTAGAGACACAACAAATGTTGCTTTTATTCTCGGTACTGACGTGGGTTCGCGGATTTAAAACCGTCATCATCACCTTGCCCTTATCCCACACTAGGTGGGGTCGGCGCATCACGTTCTCTTCTTACATTCAAGTCTATCATCCGTCATCTCTGCACTCACTCCCTTTTCGCTCATACCCTCTTCCACGCAGTTCATCCACGTCTTTTAAGGACGTCTCCTACGCCGACTACCGCTCACTCTCATACCCATCGTCTTTTTGACCGCATGATCATGCTCTCTTCGCATAACATGTACATACCACGCTAACCTTCCGCTCTTTATTTTCTCTGTCACCGGTGCTACTTTCAGGCTTCCCCTTACATACTCATTTCTAATTTTATACATCCTTGTTAAACCACACATCCATCTCAACATTCGCATCTCTGCTGCATGCACTCTTCTTTCATCCACCGCTTTTGTAGCCCAGCACTCTGATCCATACCATACGACAGGCCTTATAACCGACTTGTAAATTTGCCCTTTAAGTTTAAGGGGCATTCGCCGGGGGATTTAAAACCGTGTTGTAATATTTTATGTTCGAAATGATTTCAGTTTTTAGAATATAAAATCTTTGCTCAATTTTGGTAGGTAATTTATTGTACAATCAGGAGCGATACCATGAAATAGATTATTGTATGAAATTGGTTCTTTGTTTAATGTTCCGCCTTTATACCATTTATTTTGAGGTAACATTACGGTTTCCGATACAGATTGAACCACATATATATAAAATGTTCGCCCAACTGTTAGCGAGCCCGGCAGTGACCGACTTAAGCTCGAATATCATTACCATTGCGTATCGCTTCTCAGTTTATGTTAATGCATTATTTCAATTCCATGTTGTATAAAGCCTAGCAACAATTCAAGTATTATGTAAGTGCTAAAAATTAAAAAAAAAACAGTAGGTAATTTGTCGCGCCGCAAAAGCTCTAACAATATCCCGGAAGACACTACCTCATTACTCTATCTTTACAAACACAATCGTAAAAGCATTTCACGTCGCAAAAACTTCGAGCGACAATACTCAGTGCCTCGTGCTTACAGTTTCGCTTACAGGCCAAGTACAAAACGTAGCCAGTTGGGATTTAAAGTTTGTCTCAAGTTGGTCTATAAAGCTTTGTACGTGTTTAACTTCGTTCTACTAGACGAAGAAGTGAGGTCGTAAAAGTAGGTAAATTATAAAAGCTAAATTGATGAAAAGTTTCTTTGAAATTGACTTTTTGTTCTCGAGAACTAGTATAACAGGCTGGCTCGGCTGGGTATTACAATCATGTCACAAAAGTTCGGCGTAAAATAGGTATTATAGGTGCGTTTCGTAGTTTCGTTTCGGTCTTTGTGCTATCATTTTCAGTTCATTGTGCCCATAGTACAAGCTTCGCTTAGTACCGGACCATACAGTTGCTCTATCAGTCTGGCGGTATTTATTTATTTTATTTCGTTTTAATAATTCATCAGTTGGGAGGAAGCGCGAACTGATGCAAACCATCAAAAGGAGAGGCCGCCTATCATCATCATCATCATCATCATCTGCCTTACCTTTTCCCATTATCTGGGGTCGGCGCAGTATGTCTTTTCCTTTTCCGCCTATCTAGGTCATATAATAAGGCACCCAAGATTCGCACTTTTAAGGGTTATTTTGATGGGAAAAGTGGCTGGTAGAAGAGCTGTTGGGCGCAGGAGGAAATCGTGGCTGCGAAATATCCGAGAATGGACGGGAGTGTCAAGTGCAGCGGAGCTTTTCAACCTCGCCAAAGACCGAGAGATATATGCGGAGCTGACTGCTAACCTTCACTAGTTGGAGAGGCACTATGAGAAGAAGAGGAATTATTCATCAGACTTTATAGTTGATAAATGATACGAACTCCACGGCTCGTATAATGAAATCGATCTCAAGTCTGGGAGTAATCTTGAGTACGCGTTTCACATGTCATGTCTGGGATGAAGTTAGGATGACATTTCCAACATCGCTCTCAGACTTCAGATCGATTCATTAAAACGGGCCGACGCAAAGCAAAAGAAAACTAGCGGCAAAACTGTATAATCTATATATATATAACTCAAAGGTGACTGACTGACATAGTGATCTATCAACGCACAGCCCAAACCACTGGACGGATCGGGCTGAAATTTGGCATGCAGGTAGATGTTATGACGTAGGTATCCGCTAAGAAAGGATTTTGATTAATTCTACCCCACAAGGGGATATGAAATTTTGTCAATTAAATTCCACGCGGACGAAGTCGCGGGCACAGCTAGTAAAAAATAAACAAATGTCCGAAACTGTCCAGTTCACCAACTTGCTTGAATAACCACATCATTTGAAACCCGTACTCATTATTCTGCTTCATTTGCCTGTGACTGGCATGTGCACAACTGGAAACCCACTTTGGGTCCCTTTCGCCTTTCATGGAACCCTAAAAATACAATACCTTACACCCTTTTAACATATTTAGGTCGGCTGGAGGATAGGTAAACGAAAGTAGTTTGCTTTGGATTCTGTGAAAATAAGAGGTCGGCAAGTTTTGTGATATTTCAATGTTTGTGCTATTTGTATAGGGTATCGTTGAATATAGGGATGTACTATATGTAGGTACCTGTGCAAATAATAAAATAAAAGTAATTCCTCTCCTAACCTTGTGTATAATATCAAACAGTTGCTCTTATATAAAGGTAATTCCTATAGTAACCTTGTGTATAATAAAAAAAATTGTTACTCAATAATCACCAAT
This sequence comes from Notodonta ziczac, assembly GCA_918843915.1. NCBI lineage: Eukaryota > Metazoa > Arthropoda > Insecta > Lepidoptera > Notodontidae > Notodonta > Notodonta ziczac. The sequence continues at coordinate 3,928,351 of OU974053.1, forward strand.
ACGATAAATAAAGACATATCGCCAAACTAATACACCAAACGTGTAGTCACACCCTAAGCAGCGCTTATACTATGGGTTCCATCACAGATATAGATTTACTCAGATAACGCAAATGTATGTACTTAGCATGTCCGAAAACCCCGACCAAGCATCGAGGTTGGTCGCCGATAACTTACAGTCCTCGCGACTACAGATATAAAAATATGAATGTGAGCGTCATAATCACTCGTGGGAATAGTAGCGGGTGGAGGGGCATCGGCGGCATCGGTCGGTGTCTTTGAAGCGGTTTGGATTTCCCGTTACTAATGACGTCACAGTAGGTGTTAAAAATTCGGCACGCTTGGTTTCAATACAAATCGTGATACTTGCGTTATCTATGTAAATCTATATCTGTGGGTTCCATAATGAAATGGCCTTGGAAATATTTCCACCATTTCCACAGACTAAAATGGGAGAACGATTTTATTTAATTCATATTTTTTTATTCCAGGAGGCGTGAGTGGCTCGGGCGTATCAGTTTCGACACAGGTGCGTTCAAAATTATTTTTACATTAAATACGTTTTGGAGAGATTATTGGGAACGATTCGATTAATTCAGAACGCGATCATTGCCAAAAGCGATTGCTTATGCGTGGAAGATTAAGTGGGCGTATTTCTGAGGGCTTATGTTGCCATTGTTGTAACGATTTGAGTTGAGGCTTTTACCCCTCTTGCACACGTTGGAAATTGACAAGACCTACTTGAATTGGAGTGTGTAGACAATACTGTTTCGAAGTAGTTATAGAGCTTCATAAAAATGTAAACATGTACCAGATACTAAAACATGCATACCTACTATTTGAATACATAAATGTTATTTTATTGATATCTACTTAACCCGAGTCAATGATGACCTATAGCGAATTACCTACAGCTCTTCGGTTCTCTCACTCATTGTACGAAAAGCAGCAATGATAGCTACTCTTTGCGTCGATGTTCTGTGTGAGGGTGGTACTACTCCGATTAAGAAAGCCCTTAGCTCTACCACCGCAAAACTACGCTTTTGTATTCCTTTGTGTGATACTTGTATGTCGATTGTAGACAAGTTAAGTATTTCCGGGCCGGAAGTCCTATTCAGTTGTTTGTGTTTTTTTCGAAAAATATAAAATGTACTTAAGAAAATAAGACTACATAGAGCCCTATACTATTAAGTTTATGTGTTTTATTTACCATTCATTATATTCAAAGAACACAAAAATACAGAAGACTAATCAAACGTACTACCGTCTCTCGTAATTGGAACATTTTTTGCGTATCAATTAAAAGGCGAATTTTTATTATCCTATTACTTTTTATTGACTAATAAATTGTGTTTTCAATCCTCGTTCTATCCTTTACTGTTCTGTTACGTATACAACACTCGAGGCAAAATAACATCGCCTGTGTGTTTAAGTTTAGTACTAAACCCTACTCTACCACTATTTTAATTCAGCCGAGAATTGATTGGACTATTTACATTATTGAAATTATGACCGCAATAGTTGGCTTAATATAGAGGCCTAAACAACCATCAAGGAGAGCGCTCTATCCAGTAGTGAGATACATTATATTTGGGATTAAAGTTACAGTAAATTACATCTCTATTATTTTATAAAATACAGACTCTACCTTTATCGATATCTAATTATTAAGGATCGTTTGTGCACGTGTAACTTTGCTTAGCTTCAACTTGTCTGAAGCCGGACAAAGCTAAATAGAGAGACAAACTAAATTGTAATTAGCAAGTTGTCGGGAATCTAGCGTGTAGAGTGCCCGTTAAATTATCAGAGCTAACAAGTTAGCAACAAGTGCAGTTTGTCAACTCTACACGACTACTTGATGGCAGAGTTTGCGTAGGTATTAACTAGCTGCGATAGAGTCAGTGGCGAATATAGAATAAGTTCTGATCAAAGTGGTCGTAAAACGAAAAACTATTTCTAGTGATCACAGCATTTAAACGAAGTCTCTACATAACAATGATTCAGATTGTGTTAGAAATGTTAGTCCACAAAACTATTACATGTAAATGTACATTTTACATGTCGGTACCATTTCATCATTTCACCATAAGTTACTGTTATCACTAAATTTAATCATTTTTGATACAATTAAATTAAAAATTCATTGCATGAATATACCAATATCCCCATAGCAATCTTTCACGTAATTTCATCCGACATGTTATCTTTATAACACCGTTGAACCCGTTTAAAACACAATTTTCTTTAATGAAATTTCACCTGGGTCATAAAGTGTCGCGACAACCCTTATTTTAGTACTCTTAGCCAGCTAGATGTCAGCCCTTAAGTGGATACCAAGAAAGAAGGGCATGCTATTATGTTTGTCGTCTGTGGTTGTGAGTTCAGTTACGGCCTCATGCATATGAAATTTGCTAAATTCATATGATTTTTGATGAATCAATGTGATATTTTGATTTATTAGTGAGATTTGATTTGAGTCCGTATAAATTAAATTTAAAGTGACAAATATTTCAACGCATACTTATAAAACTCCAGTTCTAAGTAAGTACTTTTTAATTGAATTAGTTTCTACTGAATTCAAATAAAAGTGGTTACTTAAGAACCGGCCTGCCTTTTGCAGCAAAATAATTCAGAATTTAACTTTTCAATCTAAATACGATCTCTCATTACATTAGTTTTATCTCATTATCCTCGGATTTTAATTAGAAACCCAGAGAAGTGTTGAGTGCATTCTCATCCAACTCCTCGCTTTGTTCGCAGTGTGGCCAGTAATTAATATTTAACGTTTGCTCTTACAACTTGCATCGGTTAATAGGAAAATGTTCATTATTGGAATGAACCAATGATTTCTAGTCTTTGAATGTCGGTTGAAAGTTTTTTTATTTTTTTTTTATTTACCACAAAACCAACAGCACTTATGAATTCATATTAATTACATATTTTTATACATTGCCAGCTGCCAATAACAGGTTTCTTCCACATAGTTGGATCTTATATTAGTTACTAAGATAAATTACATTCTTACAGTACAGAACATGTTTTAATTTTTTTTCTAGTTTCTTTTTAATTTAATTCATAATCTAATTGTATCAAAGATATATTACTTAAATTTATACAAGTACCTCGTTAAATGTGTAGTGTATGTAGGTGTTTGTGAGTGTGCTTGTGTAAGTGTGGATGGGAAAAAGTGCGAGTGAACGTGAAGGAGTGTGTTTAACCTATACATCAATCTATTTCTTATTAAGGATTTGCACTATTTGATTTTTAAAAGAAAATTTACTCAGATTGAAAATGTCTAATGTGAAATATTCTTTGTTATAACAGTTAAGTGTAAGATTATTGTCAATAAACTAAATGAAATTTTTGATCTACCTATTTGTAATATTTATATTTTATTACAAAAAGTACGAAGTGCATTATGTATAAGAAATAAAAAACAACTTAAAAAATATTGTACTTATTCATAAATGTCTCTTATTGCAATTATTTATTTATTTAAATCTCAAAAAGCGTGTGAAATTCACTAGTAGGCTTACATGAGCGAATCTCTTGCATAGAAATGAAGTCCCGTCAGCTATGAGAGATGTTTTTTTTTATAAAAAATGATAATCACCTTTTCCAGAACTATTTAGAGACTTTTCCGAGATTATAGATAACTCATTTAATTATAATACCAAAGTTATACCTAAGTAATAAATTTGAACTTTTGTTCTATTTAAATTTTAAATTAGCTTAAAGATACTTAGCCGCGAACTGAAGAACTTAGAAGGGTTTTTAAAGCTCAACTCATTTTGTTCGAAACAAGATTAATAATTTCAATTAAACTATTTTGCTAATTTCGAAAGACTTAAAAAATAATAATAATACATAGTAGTACATTTATGTATGACGGTAGTAGTCCACAGACATACATAAACGTAGCAAATTAAATACAGTTCAATATATAATTTTAATTGGCACCAACATTTGTTTTATTTACAACGCCAACACAGCTATGTGCTGCCAACTAGACCAACAAATGCGCCTAACGAGTCCATTACTATACAATCAAAGACCGACCAACTATTTTGCTGGAATCAATCGACTTAAAAAGTGGTTGATAGAGTCCGTGCAAGTACACATATAATGAACATTGCTACGAATTTTGAAAGTATATTGGATCTATTTAATAGTACATTGTTACATGAGTGGTGAAAGTTACTTATTTTGTCCCGAGACGGGGTTTGGCGCCCGAGCGTAGCGAGGGCGCTAATAGTTCGAGGGACAAAATAAGTCTTTCACCCGAGGTAAACACTGTGCTTTTCATTACGAATACAAGGAAAATAAAAATAAAAACATGAATTGGCTAAAGAAATAATACAAGGAAGTAAAACAATACTCTACAACTCGAGAAAAAAAAAAATCGGATTGCCGCCTATTTTGTTTTTTTTTCGTTGGCCGGCCAACTTCATTATTTAGCCATTATTTTTCATTTTCATCTTTAAATATTTTGCCCAAATCTATGTTATTTTAAAGAAATTGTTGAGACTAAATTATAATTAAGTCATTTTAAAAAATATATTCTTGAATTAATACTTAACTTTATGTTATTTCAATTTTACATCGCGCTGTAATTGAGTGACTGTAGAAAAAGTTTGAACATGGTTCCATAGAAATGTGAAAATGGAACTAGTTTTTTTATATAATTTGACAGCTGTCAGTTGAAAGCGAAACTCCCGGGCCGGAAAAGTATTACTTTCAACCCGCTTCTCAGGCAACTTCAGACCTACTTTCAGAGTATGAGTAATGAAAAATACATTGTTTAATGGCGTAGAGCAATATTTGGGAGAACATTACCAGTTATCAAAAGACGTGTGAAGTATACTAACCCGCATTGGGTGTTGCTTGATAGGATAGAATAATAAAACGGAAAACTCTTTTTAATTTGAGACTCGGGACGCATTAAATTTGTGACGGTATTTTCTTTGGCACACCTATAATCTTCTTTGTGTACTTACTATTATTATTTTTCTGAATAATTAAACAATTATATTATTATATTAATTACGCTACATATTATTATGTATATTTTTCGCAACTCTTTATTAAATTTTAAAATTCTCCAATGGAATATAATTAAAAAATAACAGAGCATATTATGTGCGTTCATTGTTGTCTAAAGACCATAATTAAAAACATAGATAATACTTTTTGATAAAATATGAAATATTTTAAAAAATATAACTTTACGCAAACAAAAAATAAAGATTTGATTTTTAAATTAAAGCAAGCCAGCACTGTTGGTTAATTAAAAGTACAAAATGTTGGTTTTTTTTTCATTTTTGCAGAAAAGAAAGATGAAATTACTTGAAGTATTAAAAATATATACAAAATAATTACTGACACCCGTTAACAACACAAAATACCTTTATTCTTATTGAAAGAAGAATTATATTCCTAGAAACATGCTGAAAGCTTTGCTGTGTCGAGTGAAACTTAACCTCGTAAGAACTATCAGAGCTGGGAAAATATAAAGTTTTTAAATAGTTGATACTCGCTTTGTAATTTGAAACGGAATGAGCTGTTTCAGTTTTGATTTAATAATGCATTCAGACTCGACGATAATAATTTTGTTTACGTATGTTTTTTTATTAAGAATACATAGTTTTCCGTTTCAATCGTTTATGAGTAGGTTTATCGAATAATATATATATTTTGTGTTTGTAACAAACAGGATCTTTTAATCCCTTGAAAACTTTTTATTTCAAGGGATTAAAAGATCCTGTTTGTTATTTTCACTGCATAGGTGGTTAGTATGTTAATAGTTATTATACCTACTTAATAATGAAAATACAGGAATGCTTTTGACGAAGCCACATTCCAATTGCATATACTGCACAAATTTACCTAGCCCGGTAGTCGATTGCGGAATTAAAATTTTTATAACATAAATGTCACATTTTGGCAGCCTTGTATCGACACTAGCGACGCTCGCAACGGGCTAAATAAATTTGCGGGACTTGTAATAACATTTGTGACAATCTTCCAATTTGAAATCTTACATAAAATTTCGATACAATAGAATATAATGTACCAATAGTCTTAAGAACCAAAATTAAATTCTCTTGTATTCCTAATTAACGGTTTATTTTCTTTCAACCAAAAATAATGGTGTCGTTTCCATACAAAAGGCTTTGTTGTTCAATTTTACACCGTCGGTAATTTACTTTGGGTACAAATTTCAAGAGATTAACATGAAGCGCTTTAATTCTGCCCCCTTGGCTGTGTAGTAAGTGATTACCGTATTAAATCTACGGCACTCTGGCTCGTTTAAATTGATACGTAAGGCATGGCTTGAGCGGCAGCTGAGCTGTGCCATTTATCTCCGTACCTGATTATAAGTAGCAGGTTTATAACTGGACATAGGGTTTGACTAATCAATGTCAATTATTTTCAAAGTAGGAAATTGCGTTCCTCAAATGGCCGAGCCGAACAACGAGAAAAATTACTTTTTTTTCTAAATTGCTGATGTTTCAAAGAAAATGTTTCCGATATTATTATTTTTAGGGACTAGTCCCGCCACACACTCCCACCACCGTAACTCCTGTAAGCCAGGATCGACAATGGCGACCAATAATGACGTCGAGGTTTGACCGTCGACGAATCCCGGGGAAAAGTTAAATTGTCTTGGAACCCGCACGAATTTAATCGAAAGAAATAATAGGAGAAGTTAGAAGAAATTATTTCCACTTCCCTCCGGTGCAAAGCGGGAGACAAAAATTGCTGGTATAGGCTGGGTGCCATTTAAACAAGACATCTGATTGAAGACCAGTTTTAAGGCACCTCAAACGCTCGCGATTACCTTTCAAACGCTCCGCATTTGACGTTTTGCTGACACGAGCTTCACGATTTCTACTGACATTGATAATATGGTATGGTGTCAGCAAAACGTCAAAAGCGGAGCGTTTGAAACGTAATCGCGAGCGTTTGCTTTTCTATTACGATTTGAGTAGCTAGCGTGGTTAGGGACCTGTACAACGGACGGAAGGGGTCATGTCCCAGTGAAATTTGCATCGAAGGAATTGTTACCGAGCTGAGCGGCATTTGCTAGAACTGCTATTACCATGCGGTTATTAATGCCTCGCTTCGCTCACAACATAACCTCACCTTTATCTCGAAGAGTTCGTTACCGTTATATTGCGTACAGGGAACATTACTCCTCGAATAAAATTCTCAATTACAATGTAAGTTTCAGAGCCAACATGTGATAGGTCCTACATTATAGTCGTTTTATTGCCTAGTAATGCTTTTATTTGTCAGGTTTATTGTGTCGTTTATAAAATATATTTTATTACATTTTATTATGAGGTCGTGATATTAATAAAGAATGACCCCGTTCCTGAAGTACTTACTTATCTATTTTCGTTTTCAAAGCGCTCAAATTATTTTATTATTTGTTATAATTATTCAATTGAATGTGAATTTCATGCTTGGTATTTACCGAATTAATGATGTTTTATTTTCTAGTAAGCAATTACGAGCGACACTAGTATCTGAAAATATGCGCAATCTGTTTACTTTATTGAGATATATTTAACTAGAATGTAATTTACATTCTTACATTAGTAAAAGAAACTACAATGTAATTTCTTTAAAAAATATGACAACCATCAAGATTACAACAATTTAATTATCACAATGACCATTACTTTAACAATTTCACTGACAACGTTTAAATAACTTTGAGAATAACTATAAGGAAACCTTCCTATCACAATCAATACTTCCGTCGTGTCCGAGAATCAAGTGCAGAGTGTCTCGTCGGTCGTGCTGCGCGCTGTTTTATATTTTTCACTCGGTGCGGTTAGGTGGGTAGGAGAATTATCCAACATTAGTTTATTTGCATGGGCCAAATATCTACTAACTAGGTACTCACGCACCTGTTCAAATATAAAATGTTAACCTTAACGCTACTTAAAAAAATACGCCTAAAAATAATAAAACCTATTCCAGTTAAAATAACTACAAAAGTTAACCTCGTAACCTCATTTCTGCAATCTTCACGACCCCGGCGCATTTGAACTCCGGCTGCAAATAGCAAGTAATAATGAAATGCTGCAACCGTAATACAAAGACTTGAGGCCAAGGCACCTAGCTATTGTAAATAGGGCTGTTGGGCGAAGGAAATAAATAATAAAGAAAATCTGAATATACCTACGTGAAGGCACCTATGGAGCAGTGATAGCCAATTAAGCAGGCATCTTATAGGCACAAGGTCCTGGGTTCAAACCCCGGCTCGGACCTCTGAGTTTTTCAAAATCTATGTGCGTATCATGTTATGATTATCACATTTCCCGGTCAAGGAAAACATTGTAAAGAAACCTGCATGTCTTAGAAAATCTATACAATTTTCGAAAGACGAGTATAATTCGCCAACCAGCACTGGATCAGCGTGGTACATCATAGATTATGGCCTGAATCCATCGGTCGAAGCGGCCGCCCGCTTCAACCAATAGGGCTTCATAGCACAGCCAAACGGACTGGCATCTTTATTGGCAATGACAATAGTAGCTGTGATTATCGTTCTTATTTATGAAATCTGTGATGTGAGCTTAACGGAATACGCTTATATTTGTGTAAGTAAATATTTCAGCTTATACCTATATTAATGGAAATGTTGAAAATATATACTTAAGACTAACTAAAGACCAATTTAATGATAAATATTTATTTCCAGCTCTCAAACAACATGGTTGTGAAATAATAAAATGACAACTTAAAATATTTTACATAGAAAAACCGTAAAAAAATACTTAAAATTCAGAAAATTCGTTAAAGCCCGGATATTAAAAACGTTAGTTAAGCAGCAGCCCTAACAGCCGGGGCTATACAAACACTAACAGTCCAGAAGCAATTTAACTCAAACTCATTATGAGCGCTCACTTACTAAGTCGTTTCTCATTTTAACATTTAAACGGTATTTTATGGCTAGGGACGAAAACATTTGAATATCGTAGGCGGAATAATTAATACAAAAAATATCGCCAGACTGACATACCAAATGTATGGTACCGTACAATAGACTGGGGGCGATCCCAGTGACAGCCAGACCTGGGTAAATTACGAAAATGCCATTTCCGAAATTTGCCCCGTCGGGAATCGAACCCCTAACCACCCGGAGCGATAATAAAGACTTCATATGAGCCTGTGACCTACGTGACGTGAATTAAAGTGGATAGTGTTTTGGCTACTGCTGATCAAATCTTATGGAGATGGACCCATATTAACTCTACTAAGAATAAGACTCAATATACCTAATTAGTAACATACATCCCTATTCTGTGTAAGTAGAAGTATATTGGGGGCAACGAGAAGCGAAAATACGAAAATGAATATAACAATGAAATGAATAATTATGAAAATAAATATATGAAGATTTTATAATCATAATCATATGAATCAGTCTTTAAATGACGATGCATTTCCCATTTATTCTTAATTAAAATTACGGTTACTGACATAGAATGCCATGAATGCCGCCCAAAGGTTAGCGCTGGTGATAACTGACCTTTGATAAAGGAAGGAATCTTTTATCAAAGTAACTGACTTGTAGGCAAACAATTTACCATTTCGTATCACTTCCTGTCAGCCGTGGTAAACATCGCCGCGTCTGTCACAGTATGAAACACACAACTGCAAAGAGTTCTCTAGTTCCAACAATACACGAATATTTGATACTAAAGTCGTAAATCCTCTTTCCACATACAGTTCCTTGCAAGTTAAGCTAGCTATCTATGTATTCTGACTCTCGTAAGAAGTGAATACCCCTCATACGTGCACAGGAGCTAAAGTCACGTACACAGACACTACTACGAAATATGAACTCACTAAAATAAAAGAAAACAATGTACTTACTAGCCGTCGGCCATTTTCAAATGACCACCGATAAGCGACCATAAAAATATGTTACAAGTCGACAACCTATCTTTTGACGGGTGTCGGCTTGGACATAAGTAAATGAAAACAAATGTTCAATTTAAAGGGGTTATAATGGTGTTTAACATGAAAATTAGAGTAACCGCTCAACTTTCTTATTTTTTTTCCTCCTGACAGTAGTTATCACAAAAAAAAGTTAGCGAAATCGATCCATGCGTTCACGCGTGATGCGATGACCAAGGATAAGAGATTCATAAAATTCTCGTGTCACAATGTTAGTTGCCATACTCTTCCGAAGCGGCTCGACCGATTTTTATGAAATTTTATATGCATATTCAGTAGGTCTGAGAATCGGCTACTATCTATTTTTCATACCCCTAAAAGACAGGACAACTTCTGTCGGGTCAGCTAGTTTTTATATATACAATCACTCAATCTTGACAGTATTCGAATCAAATATTTAGTTTGTATTTTAAGCCGTGTCTCGATCTTGCGAGAATCGCTCAAAGTTACTTATAGTAAGGGCGTACCTACATTGAATTTGCAGGGCATAAAGGACCGAGCTAGCTTGTCGCAGTGAACTCAGCGGACAGCTACCGCCCGCTGTAACTAATTGCATTTGCACGTGTTTCGGTTGCGTGGTTTTAACGTAACTGCAATATAGTTGGCTTCTAGGGCATATACAATGTTGTTTGGTTAGAATGTTTTGTCATTAACAACCTTTTTGGTTAATGAATTTGTTTAGGGCACTATTTGTAACTGTTAAAGTTTATTTATAAGCGGCATCGCGCGTGTGGGTTTCCAGAATGTAGTTTCAGAGCATACCTAGATGTATAAACTACAACTATAAAATTAAAGTTTTTTGATTAAAAAAAATTTAATTATCGCCAGTTTGACACACGAATTGTATGGTCCAAAACTAAGCAACGCTTGTTCTTTTACCGTAAAATGGACTGGGGGTGATCCCAGTGACACCCAGACCAGGGTAAATTATGAAAAGGACATTTCCGAAATTTGCCGTGCTGTGAGCCGTGCGGCCTATACTCGAACCACTGCGCCAAGTGGTCCTTTTTTGTAAGCAATTGTTAGATTATAAAATTTGTTAACCAAATTTTTCATGGTCTATATTACAAAATTGTATCAAGCCATTCGGCAGTACTTGCGTGAGTCAAAATTAAAATTAAAAACATAACGCTCTCTTAATTAATTATAATTATTATTAGGGATGCTTGCAATGCGATATTTTTCTAAATAAGTTTCAATAATTTGTAGATTGTCTATTTATAATATAAGTCAATACCGAAAATGGAATCAATGTAATATATAATTTAGCTAACATCATCATCATCTTGCCTTTATCCCACACTAGGTGGGGTCGGCGCAGCACGTTCTCTTCTTCCATTCAAGCCTATCATCCGTCATCTCTGCACTCACTCCCTTTTCGCTCATACCCTCTTCCACGCAGTTCATCCACGTCTTTTTAGGACGTCCCCTACCCCGACTACCGCTCACTATCATACCCATCGTCCTTTTGACCGCATGATCATCCTCTCTTCGCATAACATGTCCATACCACGCTAACCTTCCGCTCTTTATTTTCTCTGTCACCGGCGCTACTTTCAGGCTTCCCCTTATATACTCATTTCTAATTTTATCCATCCTTGTTACACCACACATCCATCTCAACATTCGCATCTCTGCTACATGCACTCTTCTTTCATCCACCACTTTTGTAGCCCAGCACTCTGATCCATACAATACGACAGGCCTTATAACCGACTTGTAAATTTGTCCCTTAAGTTTAAGGGGCATTCGCCGGTCGCATTCGTCTGTTTCGATTATTAATTTAGCTAACAAAGTTATATTTTTACTGCCGATATTTTTCCATATCACTAAGCTTCAATTCGTTTTGGCTTCAATTGAATTGGAAAACTCTACGGGTGATTTAATTTCCCTTTATGAAGTTAATAGACCGAGTTCAACGAGGTGTTGTAAAGGATTATTTTATTTATTGGAATGGACATTTTATTTCTAACCCCCGAAGAAAAAAGAGGGGTGTTATAAGTTTAACATGTGTATCTGTGTGTCTGTGTATCTGTGTATCTGTGTGTCTGTCTGTGGCAACGTAGCGCCCAAGCTGATGAACCGATTCAATTTAGTTTATTTTGTTAGATAGGTATTCTGATCGAGAGTGTTCTTAACTATGTTAAAAATCGCTTTGAAGATTATCAGCTCTTTTGTAGGTAAAAAAGCCACATTCACGGCCAAAACCAACTTCCACGGCTCGAATCCATTCAAAATTTGAGATTATTGGATTTAGATTTATTATATTTTTAAATGATCGTAATAGTCTGAACTGGCTTTTTACAATATTATAAATTTGAAAAGATTCCCTGTTTCTGGAAAAAAGTATATTTTATCAATTTTTATAATGAGATTTGTGTATGAACTATAGACGTTCCATAAGTCACGTTTCAAATGATGGATACGCGCATGCGTCAAATTTTTCTAATGGTCATGGAATATTACGCTATAATAATTCTAGAGGGCGCTGCTCCGCCATTGCGAAAAAATGTAAAAACAAATCTAATTTAAAATAAATTTAGCATTATTGAAAATTCTTCCCCTGGGCTGCTCCCGTCCACCTCAACCAGAGTTATTACATCAAATTGAATCATAATTGATAATATTTTACTAGGAATTAAACCTCCGACGCATCAATATTAAAATTCGTTGTCTATTCTAATGTCAATTATTATAATGTCATAACAAAATAATGTCTCATACTTTTACACAGATTTTCTGTTGATCATTGTATACATTTGATGAAAAGGTCGTCGCATCGGGGGTTTTTAAATTTTCCATTTAGAGTTATGTTAATAGTATTTTTTTAGAATATTGAGGATATTTATGATATTTATTAATATCGAATATTAATTATTGATGAAGTTTGAGTGTGTCATATTTTTATGAACTCTACATATTGGTAGAGCAAAGTAAATGTTATCAATTCATCTCTCTCTTCAAATATTCGACTTTTTGTCACCTATTCACAATGCGAATACGTTTAATGGGATTGACGAACGAGGTAGGTATCAAACGATTTATCACGATGTCACCGTTTGTTAGTCGCGTTTCTGTATTGAAAATGTATTTCACCCTTTATTGAATTAAATTCATTCAAATGACTTCTGACTCTCATAGGTTCAAAGTTTCTCTTGTAGTCATTAGAAGCTTCCGGGATTTTTGTTAGGTAAATGTTAACAGGTAGTATCTAATAAAATGGTGTACTTATTGTGTAAAATCCTTTAGTATTCATTTCTGATTAAATATTTTCTGAGAGACATAATAAATTTTGCTCTACCTAATATTTTCTAATTATGTACACAACCCTATTTTTGACTTTTTCAACGGTTTCAGGAGAAACTTAAACTTTAATTTGTAACTGCTTCCGATAGAACTAAATCCTTTTTCAGACTATCTTCGTTCGGAGAACTGATGCAATTAATAGTTCTTGAGCGCGAATAGATCGTATCTGGAGATGCAAATGTCTTAAGTTGAGTTGTTTGCTGAACTTCCGATCTAGTTCCGTTAATACTATCGCGTCTGCTGAAACACCGATAAAACTTCAGTTCGCTAGTTTATGTTGTCTGAATTGCCAATTGATTGCGATTGCAGCAGGTATAGATACAAACAGTTTTCTAGAATCTAGATTACAAAGGGTGGAAACTAGAATATTATTTGTGCTGTTGAAAATTTTGATCTCTTTTTCATCTTGTCTAGTTACTGCCCGCGACTTCATCCGCGAAGACTTAAATAAAGTATTCAATGTGTTAATCCAGGTTATAAACTATCTGTGTTCCAAATTTCATCCGAATCCGTTAAGTAGTTTTTGCGTGAAAGAGTAACAAACATACATCCACACTCACAAACTTTCGCATTTATAATATAAGTAGGATTCTACTAAAACTGAAATAAAAAGTGTCATATACTATTATAAATGCTTGATAATGTTACGCATCATAAGAATTCCAATTGATTACAGCTCAAGTACAGGGTTGACTTGACTTGGATAGTACCATCCTGTTCGGAATAGAAAACATACGGCTAACAATTTTAAGTTGGAGGTAGATTTAATCAAAATCCACCCTACATTTTGTAATTATTTTGAACGGCCGACCTGTTCGCCGCCGCATTCCCGTGCAAGTCGACCGGTGGCAGGTATCGTACCTAAGTACATCGTGCATTTTTCTCGAGTAATTTGGCTACTGCGCCCGCACTTATTAAACGTTTAATTTTAATATTGAACGTTTCACGGGTTTTGATGCTCGTAGCTCGCGAGTACATTGCGGACATTCGTTTATTGACTCGAATAAGACATAGTTACGGTGGGTGTGGTGACACGTCACACGCGGTGGTAGTACGGTCTACTGGAGACCCCCACGCGGTGGATGGTGGGCGTTGGGGTCACTGGACCAGAATACAGTAAATCTTGAACCCCTGTATTTTTCGCTTTGTATTAAGCGTATTTGAACCCTCTTTTGGGGCCCCTTCCCCCATCTAGACTGGACTGACTGTAGGTGACCCTATAACCTAAAGACCAACACCACACTCGAACCAGGTGAGTAGTATTAAGTATGATCGCACAGGGTTTGTGCCGTCGGGCCGCCGATCCCGGTGTGTTTATGATACACACCCTCGCAAAACAGATCGGCAGGTTGGAGTGTAGCCTTAGGGGCGCTTTGACTTAGGTTTAGGTTAGGTTAGAACAGTGACCAAAACGCGCGAGCCGAGCGAGCGAAGCGAGCTTGCCGCGGCAGCGGCCGGCGAAGCGCCAGAATCCGAATGTGTCATTAGGTTATGTTAGTTCCCAGTTAGGGGGGCTATGGAGCCAGACGAATTTTCGAGAGATTTTTTTTTTCCTTTTGATCACTTTTCTAACCTAACCTATCCTAAACCTAAACCTAACCTAACCTAAGTCATAGAGCCCCTAAGGCTACACAATGACCGGTCGGCGTAAATAAGCTAATATACCTGCATTTCGTACAGCGTGTTAGAGAGCCGGAGGCCCAAAAGTCTTCCCTTAAATTCTGGAGAAAATGGTGGTCAATAGACTCAAGTGGCACCTGATTCCTAGGCTCAGTCTGCGCCAATATGGCTTTATGCCCCAACGTAGCACCGAGGACTTCTTTATGACCTGATACAGTACATACGCGGCAATTTACTTCAACGAAAGATCGTGACCGTGGTATCACTGGACATAGAGGGAGCCTTCGACAGCGCCTGGTGGCCGGCCATAAGGGTGAGACTGGCCGAAGAAGAGTGCCCGGTCAACCTCCGACGAATCGTCGACAGCTACCTGCAGGACCGAAAGGTCCGAGTCAGGTATGCTGGTGAGGAGTACACAAAGGGCACTCAAAAAGGGTACGTGCAGGGGTCTATCGGCGGGCCTGTACTGTGGAATCTTCTCCTTGACCCGTTGCTGAAAGGACTCGAAACGCGGGGGCAATATGTGCAGGCTTTCGCAGACGACGTAGTCCTTGTTTTTGCCGGCGACACGGCACTGGACATACAGCGTCAAGCCAATCCCACTCTCGCCTATGTGCGGGAGTGGGGTGTCAAGAACAAGCTGAAGTTCGCACCTCACAAAACAAGCGCGATGGTTGTGACACGAAAGCTGATCTATGACACCCCCATCCTGACCATGGGAGGGATTGATATTGGCATAACAGATGAGATTAAGATCTTAGGGCTCACAATCGACCATAAGTTGACATTCAACAGCCACACTGCGAACATCTGCAGAAAGGCGTTGAATGTCTTCAAACAGCTAGCAAAGGCTGCTAAAACTAGCTGGGGCCTTCACCCGGAAGTTATCCGGGTGATATACACGGCCACCATTGAGCCCATCATCATGTACGCTGCCAGTGCTTGGTCGCCGTCAACAAACAAGATCACTGCTCAGAAGCAGCTGAACACTGTCCAGAGGGGCTTTGCGCAAAAGATGTGCAAGGCCTACAAAACGGTGTCCTTGAACGCGTCGCTCGCTCTGACCGGGTTACTGCCCCTCGATATTCGCATACGCGAAGCGGCCTCCCTGTACAAGGCCAAGAGGGGAGTACCCCGACCAGAGCTAGGCGACATGGAAGTCGAAAGCAGACTGGCATATACGAGTACTCCGCATCCAGCAAAACATATGGACCTTAAGTTCATGAACTTGACGGATCAGCAAAGCGTGACCACCAACGTAAGCAGCGCAGTAAGAATATACACGGACGGCAGCAAAATTGAAGGCAAGGTCGGAGCTTCACTTTCCATTTGGAACAGTGAAACCGAGATCAAGTCGCTCAAACTCAAACTGTCGTCTTACTGCACGGTCTATCAAGCCGAACTTTTGGCCATATGCCGAGCCACTAAATACGCGTTTGAGTGTAGGAGCGCCAGTCTCGCTGTAATAAGCGACTCGCGTTCGGCACTCGAGACAGTGGTCAACCCGCTCTCTCTTCACCCGCTCGCCGCCGAGGCGAGGAACAACATCGCCCAGTGCAGACTCCAAAACAAGGACATTTCCTTGTTTTGGATAAAGGCACACGCAGGGCTGGCGGGTAACGAGAGAGCGGACGAATTGGCAAAGCAAGCAGCGCTGCATAGTAAAACCAAGCCAACGTACGACAAATGTCCGGTATCATTCGTCAAGCGACAAATCCGTTTGGAGTCGCTAGACGAATGGAACCGTAAGTACAAGACTGACACCACTGTTTCTACGACGAAAATGTTTTTCCCTGACCTGGTGGTGTCCTATAGGACAATTAGGAAGATTCATCCCACTGCCACGCTCACACAGGTTCTGACCGGGCACGGTGGGTTCTCAGAGTACTTGAACCGTTTCAAGTGCAAGGAGGACCCATCCTGCATCTGTGAACCGGGTGTGAGCGAGACAGTGGAGCATGTCTTACTGCATTGCCCTGTGTTTTCACGCCAAAGACACGATGTTTATGTCTTTAGACACCACATTAGATTTACACAGTGTTTGTAAACTTGTCATGGACAGCGAGAAACGTGATACCTTCCTAAGGTATTGCACGGAGGTAGCGACCAGCGTGATTAATATAAATAAGACCTAAGCAGAAAGAGGCCAGCTGACAACTTATTATGCTAATAAGCCCCCACAGCAACTTATACAACACTGCGCTATTAATCACGCAGGCTGACATATTCGTGCAATAAAATAGAAAGGAATCTTGTTTATTTTATCACGATATGATAAGTTTCTTTTTATTGTTATTTTTACTCGTTTTTTGAGAAATGTTTTTAATAAAACCTGTGTTACTTTTAATTCAATAAAAAAATTGTGGTATATTTATTTACACGTGTTGAGTAAGGTCTCTGACCCCCACATCAGAGGTGAACGCGGCCGGGCCATAAAGGCCCGGAAAAAAAAAAAAAAAAAAAAAGTCTTCCCTTTCCTTACTACTGTGTCACACCCCTTCAGGTTAGCAACGTGTGAGCTATTATTTTGGTATTACAAGCAATAAGCTACGGTAGCTGCTTAATATCAAGCGCTTGTTTGTTGACTTCGTTATATAAAAAAACGTGCATACTTCTGGAGCTTGTCAGAAGGGACAACTTGAATATCTAATGACTTATAGTTCAGTTTACCTGATATTATGGTTGCATCATCAGCCTATTTGTCCTCCTCTAGTCATAGGCCTTTCTTATTTATAACTAACCAAGGGTTTTCTAGAAGATATCGCAGACTTCGATAAGACCGCCTAATGTACACTACTGTTTTATGATGTTACTATGTCAAATTCGAACTGTAGTGTAGGTACAATAAAGAGTTATCCAGTTATATTATATTATATTCTACCTACCTATCTTTCAGTATATTAATTACAGTATTTTGTGTTGCAAACAGGCGGACATAGCACACTCGGCGAAAGGCTACGAGTCAGAGGATGAGAACGCGGGAAGAAAGTGGCAGAGGGCCAGCGACGAACGGCCAGCCAGCAAGACTACCATGTACTCCAAGCAGGTCAGGACCTCTTCACATCTGCCGTCTTTACCACGGATAAGGTTCTGATGAACTAATCAGTTTAGTGCCACCGTTACTTTTCCGCCAACGCACCATTCAAAGGCCGGCACTGCGATTGATGTCCTCAAATTGCAAATGTCCTTGGCGACGGTTATATTATAACTTATCATGAGTTGGATACATAGGCAATTAGAAAAAATTAAAGGAAAATACGTCAATCCTCTTCATAAGGAAGGATACGCGTCTTGAATTCCTCTAAAAAACAAATTTCGGACACAATGGGAAATAAATATCACTAGACTGACACACCAACTATATGGTCCCAAACTAAGCAACGCTTGCACTATGGGTACCGTACAATGGACTGGAGGCGATTCCAGTGACACCCAGACTAGGGAAAACTACGAAGAGGCCATTTCCGAAATTTACCCCAGCGGGAATCGAGCCCGCAATCACCATGTGCAGTGAGCCGAGCGGCCTACGCTCGAACCACTGCGCCAAGCAGTCACAGAATATCGTAATCAATCGAATTTAATATTATAAGACGCGCTATATTCACGTTAAATTAATATTCCATATACCTAATTATAATTTCAGTTTGTTTGGATTAAGGACGATCACGCACAGCTCCTATGCGAGTAATGGAATAAAGCCTATTAATTTGTGATGCTCGTAACCGATTAATCCGCGTGTTAGGCAAATATTGCTTCTATGTAGCGATATTATGTTGTATAATCGAGTGTATCAATTTACCATTACGTCCACACTCTCCGAAAATATTGACAAACAAATTTGTTTGTAGAAATTCTCGATAACAATAAGTATATAATTAAATATACAATGAAATCGTAATACTAAGGTATTAATTTTGAAATACTGAATTGATTCCGTTTTTATTAGATTGCACAACCTCT
Source organism: Notodonta ziczac (assembly GCA_918843915.1). Classification (NCBI taxonomy): domain Eukaryota; kingdom Metazoa; phylum Arthropoda; class Insecta; order Lepidoptera; family Notodontidae; genus Notodonta; species Notodonta ziczac. The sequence continues at coordinate 3,947,214 of OU974053.1, forward strand.
TACAAATAGAATGGGCGGAAAATAATTGACTTTTCACACTGAATGAGGATGTTTTATTTGTTTTCCTCCTTACAAAAAGATACGGCTCCATTTTAATAAAATTAAATACATTCGGCAACTCTCTTAGAGGTTCTCTAAGAAGTAGTTTTTATAGTTGACGTGAGATTTCCCAACTCACCGTTCTGACCTGGGCGTTTCGATCGAGCCTTCCCTAAAGCTAAGTCATTTAACATTTTCATTCAAAGCACATAATTAAGATCTACTCACCTTGCCTTTGACCTATAGGATACTCCTGATTTGCCCCCTCCCCCCGCTATTAGACCAAAACCTAGGTATGCCCAGATTGTTCTGACAGTTGTCAGTGATGTGAATTGAGATAATTAAAAGTGTAACCTTATTTGTAGTAACTTTGTAGCTCCAATGAGGTTTCATTTTGCGTTTAATTAAGCTGCAAGGAAATTTCCACCTGATATGTGTAACTTAAAACCTTTATTCGCAGGAGTTCCGGGAGCAATATTGCATCAACAACAAACAACTGGATCTGCTGGAGCTGGAGAAGTCCAAGAAGGACAGATTCCTCGGCTGTTTGTCACAGTACCATCTCGAGAGCCCTTGCTCCAGAGCCAACAGGTACACGTTTCCAGTCAACGAATCCTTCTATGTGGATTTTATTATTCGCGGGAGACACAGGGTGTAAGGGGTATCGTAACGAAGACTGATACCATGGATTTAACTCATGATTCTGGGCCACCAGAGTTGGAATTTTCCGTAGATACTTTCAGGAACCATGCTTAAATCATTCAGCATTTTAAAATTGATTTTTGCTTTATATCTCAAGTGATTTTACATAAATTAATCAATAACACGGGAATCTCACGGGAACAGAATAGGTACTTGATTTTGTTGTACCATAGAGAAAGTAAAAACACGGTAATTCAAAGATAAAAAACATTATTATATATTATTATAATTTCGCTTCATTTTCATGAGCTGTGGAAAATGAAGTGATCTTATTGGTCGACAGCTAGCCCAGCCAGCTCAAGTGGACGGGTATCAGGGTGTGACAACCACCGGATACGATTCATCTATCAAATTTGCTTTCTAAATTCAAAATGTTTACGGCTAAATTATTATCATTGTACTGTTCATTGTGAATTGAGACAATCATTAACTAGTTCACTGTGGCCTACAATCCGCCATCTTAATAACAATTTGATTGTCTGACCTAGTCGCCCTGTCTGTAACATCTGGTTTGGTCGTGAATTTCAGAAGATTATCTACAAGCTTATAGCCATCTGCTCCAATCTGAGTCACGGTACTAAACCAGTATCAATATTGAGGCATTTCACGTTTGACCAGCTTTAATATGTTCTTAAAACTAGACCAACTTTGTATGATTGTTCGAAAATTGCGTCTGTAGCAATACTGTTTTAAAATTTATCATCTCGTTCATCTAATCTTATAAGCCCGTGTCTTGCGGGTATAAGATCGTATGTTCAAACCCCGGCTCACCCCTCTGGGTTTTTAGAAATCTGTGTAAGAATCAGAACTTCGATATGATTACCACTTGCGTACGGTGAAGGGAAACATCCTGCATGTCTTAGAAATCTAACCAATTTTCGAATGACATGTGAAATCCGCCAACCCGCACTGGTTCAGTGTGATGGATTATGGCCTAAATCCCCCTCGTATCGTGGGGAGGCCCGTGACCAGGAGTGGAACGATGGACGGGCTTTTTACTCAGGGAAGTAGGAAGACAATATTAATCTACTTCTTAGCGTCTTCCATCCTTCTTATAAGGCGCACAAACTTCATTCCCCATAGAAATTGTATACAACCAGAACAGAATCTTAATTCACAATACCAGTCCCAATAGAACTGTTTAGCCGCTTCATGCATAAGCTATGAGCAAACTTGGCCCATTAAAATTTTGTGCGACTTGACCGCCTACAAATATAATTTTAAAACTTTTGCGTTGTAAAAAAAGCACTTGGAGTGAAAAGGAAGAAGGTATTTGGTGCCCGAAAATTGGTGGCATATAGGTGAACCTCACTTTCAAATGTATAAAACGTAGCAAAAATACTTTTTTTGAGGCACCCGAGCATGGAAAGAGGGGATATTTTTCTTTTTTTTTATTTACCCCATCATGTGCGGTCTCGTTGTAAAATTATTTTCAAATGAAATGGTGTTTCCTTACAACATTTTATTATGAGAAATTCAGATTGCGGGATTTTTTACTTTTAAAGATTTAATATATTTTACGTAATACACTCGGCATCGAGAGAACAAGTTACCCAAAAATATCATTTTGTTATTGAAATGCCTACGGAACTCTGCATTGTGCGTGCCACGATACGCACTTGGCCAGTTTTACATCTTTAAAAGAGTATCCGAATCAGTATAATTATTTTAAGATCTTATTTTAATAATGCACGATATCTTGCACAGCGCCTTAGCGAATGCTAAAGATGATATTATGTCCAACGAATTTTCTAAAAGCGTGAGAATTCCAACCTGTTCTTGGTGACCAGCGTGGTGGATTATACCCCGAATCTCCCTTGCATTGACGGGCAGACATTAAAAAAAGAGCTAATAATAACTATTATGTGACCGAGGCCCGTATTAATAAGTCGATGTCAAGTCTGAGAGCGATCTTGGAAATGTCATTATTATCATTCAGATTTGTCATCCCAGTACAAAATGACACGTCAAAAGCTTACTCAAGACCGATCTCAGACTTGAGATCGATTTATTAATACAGGTCTAAAAGTGTGTGTATAAGTAGGTACACATATGAAATATAACGTAAGATAGAATATCTATCGGAAATGTATTATATTTATAAGCAAGTGGACTGATCTCCAATAACAGACCCACTTAGTTATTCTATCCGACCGCTAAGCCCACGAATCTGACCTTTTTCCCTGCCAATTACGATCACCCGTTATTATCATTACCATTAGCAACTCATAAAGACCAATCTAATTCCCCAAGTATCGACTTACTAAGTTGATTCCGAAGATAAATTGGTCCCTCTTAAAAGAGGAAAACGTAACAAATTGGGCATTTTATTATTTTGCACCCTTGTAATTGCATTTGGGCGGGCGGAGGTGAACGGACATTTTAATATTTCCGCCAAGTTACGCCCTCTTGGAGCTGAGAAATTTGGAAATTAAGTTAGTGGAGCCATTCGTCATGGTTAGTGAAAGGTCGCGGGCAAAGCTCTGAAAAATACTAATAGTGGGTTTTGTAAAATATGGAGTAAGTTATTTTGATGAAAAATCTCTGGAGTTAAATCAATTAGGATGGCCCAGTTCTTGAAACAATTGCATAGCGATGAATTCGCGCAGCCATAGAGGTGAGATTGGTTAAGCTAGATGGAAGTCTTCATCGTATATTTGTTTCAGGGCATCATTTCTATCCGTGTGCGTCCGCCGTAGGGTACCCTCCGATGAGAATCTCAACTCCGATTATGCACCAATACAGCGGTATCCCAGGTAAACATAACAAGTTATGGACTATGTAACCCGTTAACTGAGGAGGAATGATTTTTCGAAGCGCCAATGTTCTGCACGTCTTATGTGATCTACTTATTTCAATAACTTTTATTCCAAATGTATTCTTAGCTTATTCACAAACGCAATCGCAAAGCAGAACGCTTGTTGTATTTTTGAAATTTACTCCACTTCAATTGATTCAATAAGGTCTATTTTCGATCAGCGACAGGTTTCATCAAAAGCGACCCTCATTTCGTCGTTCAATTCGAAATGCACTCTCAAATTAGGAAGACTTAAAATCGGATTTCCTATACCCAGGTTTGGCCAACCCACACCGGCACCGCCCGAGGTGTGTGCATACGACGCCGACCTGGAATGTTCGTACTTCCGGCGCCGTCCACGGTCAGTGTGCAGCCAACCTGACCCCAAACGCTACACCTGGATGCCTGAGGATGAGGACTTCACCCGGATGGAGTGGCCACAGTGAGTATTTAAAACCGTGAAACTAATTCAATCGGGGCACCTGCTTCCCACGAAATACGAATTTCACTCAGAAAAGTAACTCAATATCCAAAAGTTACACGCATCGTCATCGAAAAAACATTTTACCACCGTCACAAGCTCCGATTTAAGATATAGAAAAATAGGAAGATGGGTCATATGGGTTATGTAAGTCAAAGATTAAACAAAACACAGCAAAACTGAAATACTGTATCGACCCATATAGTATTCCAGTTTTGCTGGATATATCTTAATAATTCACTTCTTCTTCCTTTATCAAAGTTCACAAAACAATAAGGAATCCGAAAGTGTGCAAAAATATTGCAGATAATTGACGAAAACATATTTAAAGGATCAAAATGTCGAGCAAATAATTGCTATCAAACAAAATGTAAAACGAAAGAGGGTCTGCAAGCGTCGTTTAGGCACATTTTCTAGACTGAGCATTCCGCAATCGTTCATTAGACAAAATTGCGTATGATTTTATTTAACAAGGAACAATTTTAATGGAATCCCAACGACCCAAGGTATCTGAGCTAGTGAAAAACCTCAATAAAATATCAGCGCTCCTACTTCGGGCACGCAAATGACGCCTAAGTTGAAAGCAACCTTTTGAAATTTACATAACCATGAGCGAAAGAAAGGTTCGTTATGTCGACGACTTCCTTCACGCATAATTGATTCTGAGGTAGTCTCTGAACGTCGAGATACCTTCGGGATATTTGTTAAATAAAGAGGAATGACATTGACACGCTTACACGGGATTTGTTTTAAAGGGACTCACCAGATCCTTTGTGATCTTTTCAAGAAAGGATCTGGCAAAAATCTATCCGCGGCATACTCAACGCAACTTAAATTAAAAATTGAAAGAGCGTCTCAAACTCTTTAGTACCATTTGACGTTTGGCACTGTATTTTGAGCGAAGGCTGCTAGACTCTCTGCACCGGGTGATTACAGGGTCAACACCCGGCGGAATAAATTTCGGAAATGATCTTTTTCATAATTTGGTCCTGGTCTGGGTATCACTGGGATCACCCCCAGTCCATTGTCCGCTACTTATAGTGTAAGCGTTGCTTAGTTTGGGGCCGCGGTAGGTGTGGTAGTCGAGTGATATTTAATTAATTAGTGTTTCTTGTTTTCTGTGTGTTCGGGGGTGACCACACAAAATTACTCTCCCTTAATGTGCCAAGAATCGACCTCATTCTCATCCAGTATCGCAATTACAAAGTTTTGACATAAGGCGTCAATAGCCTAGTGGTTAGAGGAGCCGACCTCTTAGCTGAGAGGTTCCGGGTTCGATCCATATCCTGGCCATTTAACTATAAACGTGAGCCCACTCTTAACACAAGCAATTAGCTTAGCTGGCGGGGCGAGTGGGAGTACGAGTAATGTGAAAAACTCCCATTGCTAGTGACCTGTACTAGATTACCGATAGTATTTATAAATAAGAATGACAGAAACTTAATGCTCAAGAAGATATGTCCAGGAAAAAAATATGTTACCCTAGTTTTCAAAGCAGAAAAGGGGAAATGTTTAATTGAAAGGGCAAATCTAAATATCCCAACACCGTTTCCTCCGGGCGCGATTTATGGCCTAACTAAATAAGGGCGAGACAAATAGGCGCAAGTTAGTTACGGCTGTGACTAAGTACTCGTTTTGTTGGGGCCCGCCCATCTGAAAGTGTACTTAAACGGCGAGTACCGAAGGAAACGTTGTTTGCTGTAATTTATTGCTATTGGGCGGCGAGTGTAAGGTGTGTGTGGGGGCTTACGATGGTAGAGTCGATCTGAAGCCAATTGAGTACAGATCATACACAAGCTAGTACCATTCTCGCACAGAAGATCGGTAAAAAGTTGCTATTATAGCTGTATTTCGTACGATGAGTGAGAGAGCCGGCAGTCTACATCCTAACGTGAAAATATCGTACATTAAAGGAAACATTTAATTATCATTGCGCCGGGGCCCTAGCACTTTAAAGTGTTAACATCAGACTTGGCAGGTTACTGTCTTCCAGATTACATAACCTTTACAACATTTACTTGTAGTCAACACTAATTGTACTAATTTGTAAACTCATACGTCCCTCATTGAACCCATTCAGCAATTTCTAGCATCACATATAGGCTTGCCCTGCGCGCCTAGTTTGGGTCCAATGATAATTGTATTATGTGATTTATATTGGAATATTTTTTATGTATTTTATGTATTTTTACGTCATCACAAAATATACATTTCGCACTTTACGGCCTTCTTCCATATTAAAGCAGTACTTACCCCCTCCCTTCCTCTCCCTCTGTCCCACTCCTCTTCAGGGCAGCAATGTGTCAAGAAATAAATAAAATAAATATCGCCAGACTTGTCAGTCTACAGTCTACAGTACATACAGTTGGTGTGTCCACCAACTGTATGTTCGCGAACTAAGTAACGCTTGTACTATGGGTACCGTATAAAGGACCGGGGGCGATCCCAGTGACCCAGACCCAGACCAAGGAAAATTACGAAAAGGCCATTTCCGAAATTTGCCCCGGCGCGAATCGAACCCGCAACCACCATGTGCAGTGAGCCGAGCGGCCTACGCTCGAGCTACTGCGCCAAGCGGTCGTCAAGTGTTATGCCATTTTCATTGAAAGCAACTATAATTATTACTATATAGGGTGACTTGTTATATCAGGCGGTACATACGCTTGTTTCCCGACTTTGTTATACGTATAAAAAAGGCGGAGATTGGCAGGGGGATATAATAATGATGATGAAAATGTACCTAAAGCCTTGTACTATCATGTTAGGTATCTCCTTTGCATTTCACTTACTTTGAGAATTAGTTCTAACTTTGCTGTTCAGCGCTATATAACTGTTTCCATTTCAGATCGGTAATAGAGGATAACGCGGGGTGGCCGCAAAATTACAATGTCGACCAAATCGCGTCTGTCAGTCGTGGAGGCTCGTTGCCACGACCACCTTCTATTATTCCGTGAGTACTATTAGTATAGTCCAGGTCCCGGGTTCAAACCCTGGCTCGCACCTCTGGGTTTTTCGAAATCTATATGCAAATCATCCTACTTATATTATAAATGCGAAAGTTTGTAAGTGTGGATGTATGTTTGTTACTCCTTCAAGCAAAAACTACTGAACGGATTTGGATGAAATGGAACACAGATAGTTTATAACCGGGATTAACACATAGGATACTTTTTATCCCGATAATCCCGAAATTTTTGTTAAGTTAAATACTACGCGGACGAAGTCGCGGGCAGCAACTAGTATTATTATAATTTCTATAATATGATTATCACTTGCTTACGGTGCTGGAAAAGATCGTAAGGATAACTGAAGGTCTTAGAAAATCTAACAAATTTCGAAAGTCATGTAAAATCCGCCAACCCGCACTGGGCCAGCGAGGTGGATTACAGCCTGAATCCCCCTCGTAGTGAGGGGAGGCCAGTGGTCCCTCGAGTGGAACTTGAAAAGGGATGAATTATTATACTATTAATATAGAAATAGTGGTAGAGACAAAAGTCGAGCTGACCAACTCAAAATAGTCTTCACAGTCCTAGCAAGTATGTGCCCAGGATCTTGTTACGGGATTTTATTACCTTATGGAGAAGAAAATATGAGACAAAAGTTTATCTCAGGCACAGGTAGTATTTATAAGTCTGTGATCTTATTCCACTAGCTACAGATGTCAGACCTTCGCGACATTGCTTCTTCTAACAAATGGATTGTCCTTCCATTGTCTTTTTTCAATTTCAGAACACGCAATATCCACGGTATTTTTTTTTTTACTAATGTTCCCTTATATTGTACCAAAAAAAACAGCGCTATTATAAATATGTTTTTCTGTTTTTCCCTATTGGGAAAACATGAAAACGACTCAATAAAATTTAGCTACGCGAGATAAACATAATGATAAATCAAAAAGTTTCTGATCAAAACACAAGCACCTCCTTATTTATACACAAAAGTGGGCTATGCAAAAGGAAGATTACTTCTAATCAGTACTTTACTGAAGAATGTATTATAAAAATGTAGAATCAACTTAGTATTATAACGCAAAAGAGTTTTGGTTCGCCACCGTTCAGCAAGAACGATCTACAAACCCATAACAAAGGAATCAAATGTGGATTCTAGTAAATAGCAAGGTTGGAAATAACCCTGTGTGGGAAAACTAACCTCTTTGTTAGATTAAAACAGTCCATTAAGCTGGCGGAGCGAAGAAAAAAATCAACCAATAGGATTGCTGGAAAAACACTTCATTTTCCTATCACGTCATAATGAAGCGTAGTTATTGGTCGATTTCTCCTCGCTATCTGATTCTCTTATAGCTTTGGGGCACACGCAGCCTCGAATGTTACGGAGCTTCGATATTATATCACAAAGGGAATGTTTTTGAGATAACAATTGTATGTAATGTTTTTCTAACGATCTTGTTTTCACTTGTTTGACATTGTTTGTGTTTTTTGTGGCACTGAAAGAACATTCGGGTGACCCAGGCTGCTGGTTGAATGTCAAAAAAGTGAAATTACATGAAAACTGCGAAAGTTTCATTAAAATTTAACAAAACTTATTAGATTTATGTGTGACAGATGCTAATGAATGAAGAAATATATCGTAAACTCCAATCGATACATGAGTTTGTGAAGGTTTTTGTCCACCATTTGGTATCTTTGACCGTATGAGTCCATAAATGGCATGTGTCCACTCCTTCAGCTTTCTTGATTTTGCCCCAACAACAGCAAAGCCTTTACAGAGCGTAGGGGTGGGCTCAGACGTGTTTTATAAAGAAAAAATCCATTAATTTATATTATAAACTAGCGGCCCGCCCCGGCTTCGCACGGGTACATTGCGGTTACATTATTCGAGTTTTAGTAAGGATCCCTAATCTTTTTGAAAATATATTATAGCCTATGTCACCCGGGGATAGTGTAGCTTCCCAACAGTGAAATAATTTTTCAAATCGTTTCAGTAGTTTCGGAGCCTATTCATTACAATCAAACAAACAAAGTTTTCCTCTTTAAAATATTAGTATGATAAATAGTTGATAAAAATAACGTGATATATGAAACCCGAACAACTTCTCTCACGTGAACATATTTCGTATGTTTTTTTTTCCATGCGCATGGCACGGGCTGACCTTTTCGTTTCTTGAGCGACATCCCGTTTAAGAACAATTCATGTGTGACCTAATATGACCTTTATACAAAAGGTCGAAAGTATAAAGGTTTTGTTTAACTTAGTAGTTCTACAGATTTATTTCAATAGGGCTCGAAAAGTCGTTACTCCTGTCGATTTTAAACAAGAATTTGAGTCATATTAGTATGCTTGTTAATTAATTGAGTTAGTTTCATAAATTAAGTTGTGACTTAAATTCGAAGGTCCATAACTTGGAAAGGAAGAAGTTACGAATAGTCTGTATATGTATGAAACTAAATTTATTTGTTGAACTTCTGGTACTTTTTAATTAAAAGGTGTCATACCCATTATTCCTGTACACGGCAATGCAATATGTCTTACAATGGGTCATTACTTCAGCCTTCTGTCGCGGCTTTCCGCGGTCAAGCAGCAATTGATAGCCTCTCGTGCTCCGTTGCGATAGTAATAGAGCCGGTAATTTGCAACGCGCGTTGTTGCGATTAAATTATGATATGTGTAACACCTATCATATTTAAATCGTTTTTTTCTATGGGGTTTCTCAAGTAAATAAGAATATATAATTTGGTTAATAACAATTTTTGTTTTTTTTTTTTTTCGATATAGGCATGTATTTGACCACAATCTCACCTGATGGTAAGTGACGATGTGGTCTACGGTGGTGCATACTTGCCTAGAAGGTACCTGTTCACTCTCGACTTGAAAACGTCCAGGTTATAGTCAACCGGGAACAAAGACGCCGGCAAGGTGTTCCATTCCTTGGCAGTTCGCACAATAAAAGTGGAAGCGAAACGCTTGGTACGAACTGAAGGAATGTCCACGGTGTATGGATGCATTGTATCCGTGCGTCTTGTCGTCCGATGGTAGAATGGAATGGTGGATGGTAGAAATAATATAAATGGAGTATTTTATTTATTAAGTATAATATAAAATAGATTTCTTATTACATTCATATCTCTATTCCCCGAAGGGAGTAAGTATAGGTACACCGTCTTATTTCGCCGGTGATATGTTCAGCCCAATGTAATTTGGTTAAATCGAGATATGCCCATCTGTAATAAAACCATCCAGACATCTTTGTTTACTATAAATCAGCTTGTTAGCTAACGCTTACAAGGTAGTCTGGTAACTTCTATATAGTGTTGCCACAGTTTACGATGTCGTTTTACGATTTAATTTCATACTCATCCTGGAACAGTCCAAAACATGACTTTACCATTCGGAACAATTTTATATCGACCTCACGAAAACTACTTGTTCTTAACAAAGGTAATGGCCTAATCTCCCTCATCCGCGTACAAGGTAATGCAATATTGTGTACAATGGGTCATTAGTCGAGCTGTCTCCCGGCTTTCAGGACGCGCGGCAACAAATAGACGCCTGATGTAATAGAGTTGGTAATTACGCGGTGAGGCTAAACTGTGATGAGTTACGACCTTTATTATTCATATTTTTTTTATTTTTAAGAATTTGAATAGTTATTCGTAAATCGGTACTGATGTTAATACCAATGAACTAATAGTAATTACAAATAGTAATTGCAAGGTTGAGAAAAATAAGTAGTAAAAAATATAAAATGTAAATTATAAAAAAATATAAATCTTTCGTGTTTATTACTTGAAACTATGTATACGCTCCTAAGCATTTCTTGACTATATTAATAATAATAAACTAACATTCAGTAAATAAACCAGAGCTTCAAACTAATCTGAAAAATAGTATATTTCTACAAACAAGGTTAAAACTAGCTTTCCCGTCCATCACACGTGTCCAATTATTTTTTAATTGAACCGGAATGAGTTCGCCGTGGTCGGTCATTGTTGTACAACATAGCAGATAACGAGATGAAAGGAAAGGATTTTAGTCGTCTATTACGTATAATCGTGTTTGTTGTATACTAGGTGAAACAGAAAGGGTATACTATTTTTTTGCAACTTAGCTTTGTAAATCTAACACTATTGGCTTTGTGGGACAGTTGAAGTACTAAAGGTTTTGTAGACTTGTGAATTCTGTCAACAGCTATATCCCTATAACACCTTTTGTTTTTCAAGTTTCCTCCAAAGCTGGTAGTTTTAGAATTACAAAGATAAGTTTCGAAAAAAAAAGTATACCCTTTATGTTTCAACCTTTATATATTCTGAACATACTAAAAAACTATCTCAATATTGACGCCTGCCTTATCTAACAAAGATTATCACTTGCTCAATGCTGAAGGAAATCATCGTGACGAAACCAGCACTTCTTGCAATATATATATGCTAAAGATTTAAGCGGTGACCTCTCGTCTCAGTGCAGAGATTCGCGAGTTGTAATCCCGTGCAGGTAAAATTCTGAAATATACTGTAAGATTTTTTGTGGTCTGGCTGTTACTGTAATGAGATTGCGTTACTCAGAGGAGAGGAGATACATTGTACGGAAGCGTTAACGTATACGATAACGCTACTCAACTATTGGCCCATCAATCTCAAGTCTGATAGCGGGCTTGAGTACGCTTTTGACATGCCATTTTGTATTGGAATGACATTTCCAAGATCGCTCTTGAACTTGAGATCAATTGGCCCATTAATATGCGGATCTTAATCCTATTTATCACTTACTTGTTACTCAAAAAATAAGAGGGATTTAAAAATTCGAGATGCGTTTCAGTATTCGGCTGCGAACATTATTGCACACTTCCAAACCCCAGGCTATATAACAAAGAAAACTCAAATAACACTTTGATTGTTCTAAGAATTGAGCACCTGCCTTTGTTACTGCTAGCACAAATAGATATACCTCTAGATCAAAGAGTGAGAGATCCGATATTGTTTCCAGGTGTCCCGCTCACACGCCCATACCGCCGCCTCCCCCGCCGCCCCCTCTCACCATACCACCCCACAGGTAATACAAACTTCATTCAAACTGAAGTCGAATTTTAAATTAGACGAATTAAACGGACTGGTAGCAATGACACAATTATATTTGGCAAGCCCCCGCAGAATACCCCGCATGGAAACTCGCTTGAGCAACATAATTATAAGGCATTTTTTTTTATTAGCGTTTTCTTTTAAAATTTGTAGATTCTTAGCTATTTACTCTTCTGAAGATAATCTTTAAATAGAGTTTGTAATGTACTTATCGTTCAAGGTTAGGTATATGTGTTTTCTGTTGCGTTTGGATCCTAAAAATTATCTTTTAATGGTCGCTTGTTTTTGCTTTTGTGATTAGATCCAGCATCCACATTTCTCCAAGCAGACATCACCACAGTTGGTTCTACTTTGAAAAGTACTTTAAAAAATGTAGGTTTAACAAAAAAAATAATTGTGTGCACGGGCCACCCCCCGTCAGAAACAAAGTGTTTTGCATGCACAAAACTACATATACAGTCAAGAGAATAACTGACTTACGCCATCTAGTTGATTTTAAGATAACTTTTTCACAGCGGTCGCTACAAAGTTACGTATAACGATTTTCAAGCGTAACTATTTCGGCCATTTAACTCCTACGCAAGCCGCGTAAAGGAACTTCGTTCCAAACAACAATCTTAGAATACTTTACACATTACATTTCAGGACGAAACACGTGTCCTTCGCCCGCTCCCATACTCTCACCACTTTCGACGACTCAGTAATGCCGGCCGCGGTCGGCGGCACCCGCTTCAGGCGAGACTGTGAGAGGCTCATCGACGGTAGAGTTGTTAAGGTATGTGGACTTTAACACTTGATATTTAGAGTTGACATTTGGTAAAACCACAACTCAATATGTCAGTGTCAATAAACGTTTATGGGAACAAGAAATTGTTGGCCTTGGTCCATTCCACAGATATAGATTTACATAAATAACGCAAGTATCACGATTTGTATTGAAACCAAGCGTGCCCATTTTTTAACACCTACTGTGACGTCACAGCCGAAATTGATCCAAACCGCTTCAAAGACACCGATGCCGCTGATGCCCCTCGGCTCACTACGATTCTCTCGAGTGATTATCTCGCTCATACTCATATTTTTTATATCTGTAGTAGCGCGGACTGTAAGTTAGCGGCGACCAACCTTGGTTTCGGACACGCGAAGTACATGGATTTGCGTTATCTATGTAAATCTATATCTGTGGTCCATTCGGTAGTGGTATAGCTCGTATGATGTAACAGAAAATAAAGAAAAAAACTCTTATTTTCAGCCTGAAGCAAAACCGTACTCCACGCTACCAGTAATGTTCCAACCGTTCCCGCCGTACCCGCAGTTCATGACGCAAGCTGCGCCCGCGCCGATACACTACCCACCACCTATAGCGCCAATGCCTTCCCACCCGGCGCCCTCTCTGCCGAGACCGACGCAAACTGAACAGCCTAAGGTCGTCGTTTTAGGTAAATATCATGTTCATAATAACATTAATATTACATTATAATAAAAGAGTGATGAATATGAATGTGGATGGATACAGTGCGAGAGGAAGCCCAAAGAAAAGATGGATGGATTGTATAAAGAGTGATATGAACGAGGTTGGAGTGGATGTGAGTATGACAGGAAAACGCGATGAATGGAAGGAAAAGACATACTGCGCCGACCCCAGATAATGGGAAAAGGTAAGGCAGATGATGATGATTACATTATAATCCAATATCCTGAAGATAGAGCATCTAAAGCATAACGGATTCTAAATCAATAGACTTCAATACTAAAACATTAAACTGAATTTTAAAAAAGCCTGGGTGCACTAAAATCTAGAAATAACTTGTAATTTCTTTTGGAGTCAACATTTTCAAAATCAGACAACAATCGACGAAGTAATCGATAAAATGAACATACATATAGACGAACATAGAAGCTTCTCCTTTTTTGGCAGTTGGTTAAAAATAACACATTTTTCGTAATTCCCTACGGTATGGGAAAGTTTATACACGTTTACTTATTAGGATTTTCAAGAAACACCGGTAGAGTTGGTATGCAACACTGAATATCGGTCTAATGAAGAATTCATTGTAACAGATTCAATAAAGAAAGGTGTGATGAGGACACAAGCAACGCAGACAGAAGTGTGCTTAGGAAGGAAACCACATCCACCGAATTACTTGTCTTTAAGTCCGCGGACAATTAAAAGAGTAAGTACGACTCTACTGAAACAAATCATCGTGATGGTTACTATGTTCTCTTTTATAAACATGAGCATGATTTTTAGGTCAAAATGGTCGCAGCAGGAGTGCAAACAAATGGATACACAGTTGGAGTGCGCAGGCTTACGAAATCGTTTTCAGAAGTAGGAGGTGACAGATTGGCTGGCCGTGATAACCAAAATGATGTAGCCACTACAGTAGAAACGTACGTTTTTATCTAATTCTATAGTCATACTTAAAGAAAGAAAGAAAACTTTATTGTGACTAGCAGATAGAATAAAATAATATATTTAAAAAAAGGAAATAACAATATTTAAAAATACTGCTAATGACACTTGGTTTTAAATAAATAAATAAATATCGCCAGACAGACACACCAACTGTACGGTCCCAAACTAAGCAAATCTTGTACTATGGGTACCGTCCAATGGACTGGGGGCGATCCCAGTGACACCCAGACATGGGTAAATTACGAAAAGGCCATTCCCGAAATTTGCCCCGGCAGGAATCGAACCCGTAACGACCATGTGCAGTGAGCCGAGCGCCAAGCGGTCGTCAAATAATAGACTTATAATTGATTTTTGTTTGCAGTTTCATTAACAACGACCATGAAAAACTCCATAGAACTCAATCTGAAGAACCACCAAGATCTCCTCGATCGCCTACCGCCATGGTGCCCACTTCACCTCTGCATAGAGAAGATTCTGAAGAAAACGTCACCTCATCGTCAGTCAAATCCGTTGCATCATCATCGCAAATTGATAAATCGTCAGATCTAAGCGCGTCACAGAGACAAGTCCAAGAGTATTTCCAACAAAACTTCCAGTTTATTCACGAGAGTGATAGAGATGACACTGTAGATGATGACATAGAAACCATAGAGAAAAGTATGGCCTTAAATCGAAGGAACCTAGAGTATTTGCAACAAGAGATAGCTAAACAAGCCAAGAATGAGAAATCGTTACGATCGATTCTTTCTAAAAGTACTAGCGATGCGTCTCAGAAAACGGTTAATTCATCACATCCGTTTTCGAAGACTTCAACTTTTCAATCTGAGCCTTCTACTGAAACTTCGGCTACTACTACAGACGATAGTGAGAAAAATGAAAAAGAAATCATTATCGACTTTGAACCTAGACCTGATGACGAGGCTATACCATTTACAACATTACGTAGAAAGACGAGGAGAATGTTACAGAAAACTTTGTCTGAGGGTGAAATTCTTTTAGATGTGTAAGTGCCAATATTAAAACAGAATAGAGTATGCTTTTATGTTATAATCATAGAGAACATCTCTTAATTATTTGGGTGCTTTCAGAAGAAAAACGGAATTACAAACTGGAGAAGCCAAAGATGCCCCGATAATTATGTCCACAAGTCAAGAGAACATGACAAGAGAAGACCGAGAGAGAGAAGCAATGTATATACAGTACATTGGGCAAAACTACGTTCAGACTCCTATCAAGGATGAAGGAATATTTGGCTTTGAACCTGATGGTTCTTTCAGGTAAAGTTTTTATAATCATTTCTTCGATATGTAAATATTTCAAGACACACATTTAAAGTTTCATTTCACTGCACTCAAAGCATCTACTGATTAGTATAATATTTTTATGCAAGTATCATGTTGCATAGGTATATAATTTCATTAACGTACCGCAGAATTTTATTTTTATTCCTTTTAATACTGCAATTGGTTATGATGCTTCCATTCTTATGCTATGCTTCCATTCACTCTCATTCAGATTTCTTTCCATAGTTCTTCAGATGGGAATGCACCATATGAAGATTTTCACGAAAGATACATTAGTTACAAGCATGAACCATTTAGAAATCGAAGTGTAAGCTTCGAAGAACAAACAGAGATTATAGTTGACAAGGGAGAAATTCCTGAGAACAGGTACGCACGTGTCATGATTAGCTGATAATATTTGGCTTGCACTGTAATTAGCAAAGTAATCATAGTAAAGTTATTATTATTTAGTTAGCAAGTCATATCATGACAGGGAACTATAATTGTTTATTATGGAGATCCAAAAATATTTATTAATCGTAAGTATTTTTACAGCACTGCGAAATCTAGTCCTGGATCACCAGAGCCAGTAACTATCGATACAGATATGGATCAAAAAGTAAAACGTGCAGTTATTTCTAACAATGTCACTACAATTTTGACTCCTTTAGAAAAGACTTCACCTTGCGCATCAAATGAGTCACTCACCGTGGATCCGACGAGGTATGTTTAAATATAGTTAATAGGTTTTATTTTTATTATTCGGCATTGATGATCATGGATTTGCTATTTTTAGAGACCACTCGGATGGTATGTGGAACGAATCACAAACAACTGTGTTACAAGTGGATTCTGGTACGGAGAATGGAACTGTTATAAGGTTAATAAAATATCTATGAAATAATTTATAAATACATCATCGAACCGACACAATAACAAATATTTTCGGTTTCCTTTTTACAGTTCATCTGATTTAAGTTCCCTTGCTGCATCACCAGGAGCGCTTGCATTATTAACTCCTACATCAAGGAGAAAACAGCTTTTGATGTTACAGCATCAACAGAGATCATCACTAGATACAGATGCTTTGGACGAGGAATTCGATGCTTCACAGAGTCAGTCACCAACCTCTCCGAGGAATAAATTAGATACGACGAGTATAAGTTCACAACAGGCACGAACATCATTATCACCACCAGCAGTAGTTCCAAACGTTTCGTTCCCTATAACAAAACAGCCAACTACAACAAAGGCATTATCACCAATCAGACCTCCGAAAATGAATCATACACCAGCTATTGCTATAACTCATCCGAGTTTAGATTTAGCAGATATTCCGTTTAAAAGAACTCCAAGCTTCATAAATAAAAAGAGGGAAAGGGCATTGAGTCCGTCGAGAAGAAGAGATTTACAAAGAAAAGCGGAGCAAAAAGAACCAAATGGAACAATTCCTAATCAAGTTATGGAATCCCCATCCGAGCCGGCACAAGCTAAGCCTGCAAGCAGCGAAACAAGCCTAGCTAGGACAGATTCTGGTAAAATTAATACAACCGATGTATCAGAAAGCACAACTACTACTGAAGATTATGTGACAGCTAATTCCGATAGCTCCAAGAAGAGCAATAAAAATCAAAATCAAAGTAGGTTATATAGATAATAATATAAATTATTTACGACTAAGCTATTATTTTTATGTTATCAAATTAAGTATTTAATGCATTTTTATGTTTTCAGATCAAGAAAATAATAAAACACAAGACGGATCATCTTTTGAGAGCGCATCAAGCCTCTACTCTTCAACTCGAACAGATAATATTGCTGAGGATCTTGTCGTCCCAAGTTTCTCACCACCGTTAGAAATCAACGACGATTTTATAGTTCCTGATCTAGCATCCCCTCCATTACCGTTACCTGATAGATTACCTAGACCTACAGTGGAGAAAATAGAAGTGAAAGCAGAAATAAATCCGCATGTTGAGCACAATAGGAGAGAAAAGACTGATATTAAACTAAAGGACGATGGCACCAAAATTTCCAGGGTTAGTACAATACTATGATGATTGAACTTTGACAATTTACGAGATAGCATGTTAATAAAGTTTCATATTTATTTTAGACAATTCGGGGTACAATAAGTGGAAAGAGCAGTTCAAGTGGAAGTTATAGTATAGGTGGATCGAATCCTAATGTTACTGAGACAGTGGAAGATAAAACTGTAACTGAGAAAATAGTGGAACTACCCGAGATCAGTGACAGCAAAGAAAAGGATGAGAAAGCATCTCCCCCAGTTCATGAAAAAGAGCAATTTGTGACAAAGATGACGGTAATTGTAATTTTTGAAAATAAAGTGCTGCATTGTATGCTTATATTTACATCAAAAAAACATTATTTTCAGGGTTCCCTGTCGGACGATGAAAGAAGTGTTCACTACTCATCATCTGGTTATTATGAGAGTCCTGTGGATGACGACGATGATGGTTTAAGTATGAATATAATAAATAAAATGAAAAATGTTGCACTAGTAAGCATGCTTATAAATATCTTATATATTTTTACAGCCTACAAGCACTCACAAAAATATAGATCGTCCTCAGCTAGACCAAAATCATGGCTATTAGATGAAAAAAGACGGAAAAAGAAAGCTTTCATGCTAGAATTTTCCAAGTCTTATGATGATTCTGTGTCAACATCACAAGATGACTGGGGTAATAAAACTAAAGACATAGGTAGTGTGAGCCAACGATCGGAAAGAAGTATCTTCAAATCAAACAATAAATCTCCTTTAGAAGAAAAGACGCCCGAATGTAGGAAAAAGAAAACACATTTCGTTGATAAAGCGAAAAGCATCCAGTCTTCACCTAGAGAACCGATAGATGTAGAAAAGTCTATAAAAGATAAAACAACAAAAGAAAAGGACATGGAAACTAAACGCCCTGTCGAGAGAGAAAGATACGTAAAAAGAACAAAATTAAAAGCGAAGAGTCCCATTCAAAATAAAACTATAGATGGTAGTCACAGCTATAGACAACAACAATACGAAAGAAGAGAAGCAATGGGATCAAACATGAAATTACATTTAAATATTCCAACTTCAGATGATTCAAGTGAACAGTATAGACAGGAAGGTAAGAGAGGTATCAAGATCAGCAACAAAAGTATTGTTATGCTTTCTGAGTTATCTCTTATCTTTTCAACGCTTTATATATATAGGTACTTTTATATATAGGTACTTTATATATACAGGTACTAGTAATGGCAGTATATCACCGAGAAAACACAGAAGATTAAGAGATAGTCCAAGAAGAAAAACTGGTGCTAATGCCAACAATGCCAAATCTCCCACTTCGGCCATTATCCATTCCGTTTACAGGTAATGCATACTAAAGTCATACCGTAGATATAAATGTGTTTCTTTATGATGTCCTTGGTTTTACTTTATGCTACCTTTATTTCATAGGCCTCGAAGAAAAAGCGGTTCCAACGAAAGCATATCATTACCTGGTAGTTTACCACGGAGGAAACAATCTATACCAACAGTCCCTTGTTTAAGTTCTTTGGAAGCTGAAGACATTGAGACAACTAGAACCCTTACCAGTGCGGGCTCCCGACTCACTCCACTGCGATACGTGAAAAGTCCGACTACTTCGCCTAGACATAATCGAAAGCAGGACCGAGGTAAATTGTCAACGTTTATGAATGACAATTGCTTTTACTTAATACTTCCATTAACTTATTTTTTAAACACTTCGCTTATGGTTTTGACTGTGATGTCGATTTCATAACTAATATTAAGTATTTAGAGCCAGTTTAAATTTCAGATGGTAAATTTGCAAAAGCGGCATCAGCCGAATCATTGAGATCGGTATCGCCGGGATCTGATTCTGTATTTTATTCAGAACAAACGGAACAAAGCATCGCAGGAGCCGATGGGGAAGCTAAAGCTCACTGCTTGCATTGCGGAAAGGAAGTGCACATTATTACTGCAACTCATGAACACGACAGTGTGGCTTCCAGGACTTCTCATACTGATGTAAGTTTACTTTGGCTTAAGAAAAAAATAGAACAATACTTTACTTTCACAAATATATTTTTTTCAGGAGTCTTACGCTGATGCTACCCCAGATATAGTGCCTGCACCGGCGGGTTTCGCAGATTCTCCATCTTGTGCGTCAGCTAAGAAACATGCAAGTGGTGCTCGGTTATATAAAAAGTTAGACAAAAGATATCGCTCAGAAGATAAATCCAGACACTATCGTCACCGACAAGATGTTCGAGCAAAGGTAAAATTTATTTAGAATCCAATATATTTTAAAATATATCTTAACTTATCTAACACTCCACGATTCTTAACATCTTCGTTTGAATGTATCAATACATCTTTAGCGATACATTTATTTTTAGTAGCATCAAACGAAAATCCCCATTTACAAATGCACTGAAAAGCTCCAGGCAAATTTAAACAATCTTGAGTTTGGCTGTCGCAGTTATGTGTATTAGCCAGACATTCGTTAACGTCCACGCACATTCCAAATTGCGACTTCCAAATAAATCCTTTATCTTTACAGCGGCACGTTACATTCCATTTATTGGCAATGACTCCATCTAAATCCTGGTTTTGTTTCCGCTCAAATCGACATCGTCCATCTGAAGCTTTGCCATTCATGTTTTCAAGAAAACAGGGATTACCTTTATTTTTTATACATTCAGATAACGAATTTACATGTTTAATTGGACAGCAAGGATCTGGGCAAAAGCTGTACGTCGCACAAGCAAACGACATTCTATCATCAGATCGTGGGTCACGGTTTTTGTTACCAAACTCTGAGTCTAAGCAGTTTGCGAAATTATCACATGACTCTCCAAGCATTGATAAGGCAGGGATTCCAATCATTGTATACCAGCACATATAATATGACGCCGACGTTCTCCACTGAAATTTTTCTTCCGGTCCATCAAAGGGAACACCGGTTTTCTCAATATTTAATATAGCTTTTTTGCAATCACAGTTCATTTTTGTTATCAACGTATCATTCGTTACAAAAGTTTTACTGATAATAGAAGTTATATCGTCACGTCTGGTCAACGGTGACGATTCTACAATGCTGTATAAATAAATAATACACTTATAAAAATCTTTGCAACAATTCTCGTGAACTTCCCAGTGAAGAGAACTCAAACTAGGCAATGGGAAACTGTGGTGAAATCCAATCAAGTTTTCATTTGGTTTCGATTTATAATATCTGCGATCCCATTCATTGAATTTATGATTTCGTAAAAAGTAAGCAATATCTCTAAGAGCATTGACTATCCATTTTTCTTCAGGGATTTTAAATTCCGATACTGTAGTTTGTTCTGTTGTACTGCATGTTGACAGTTTCTTCTCAGTATCAATTATTTCTTCGTCTTCATCTTCAATTAAACCCAAGCATGATGTGATTATTATAGTGAACAAAACAATCACATGCATATAATTAAAATATAACATTTTCCCTTTACACTACTTACTGCTACCGCCCAAAACCATCGTACATTGTATAATCTGTGAACGAACAAGAACACTTTTTACTCTGACGGACCGGGGAAATGCGTCAAAGTGAAGTCGTAGTATTGTATTCTCTTTGGTGAAGTCAATAAAAAATATTTTTTTTTTTTGCCATCAACAAGGAGTTTCAATAACTATCATGTTATCTCTTTAGACGATAATAGATACATTAAATTGTCAATTTTCCTTAATCAGTCTGAAGAAAGAGGAAAGGAAGAGTACGCTTCCAGTGACAAACCACAAGATACACGTATCGCACGATCTGCTGGCAACAGTCTTGATAAACTGGGTGGTTCCAGCGCCAGTGTAGATCCTGACGGTAAGTACAATATTTAACATTCGTAAAATATAAATATATAAATATATATTTCTCCAGACTAACATACCAACTGCATGGTTCCAAACTAAGCAACGCTTGTACTATGGGTTCCATACAATGGACTGGGGGCGATCCCAGTGACACCCAAACCGGCGCAAATTACGAAAAGGCCATTTTCGAAATTTTCCGCGATGGGAATCGAACCTACAACCACCCGGTGCAGTACGCCGAGCGGCCGACGCCCAAACCACTGCGTCAAGCGGTCGTCTTCATCGTAAAATATCGTAAATAAATTATATAATTACATGAAAATTTTCGATTTCCGATTCTCAGACCTACCCGATATGCACACAAAATTTCATGAAAATCGGTCGAGCCATTTCGGAAGAGTATGGTAACTAAAATTGCGACACGAGAATTTTATATATAAGACTAGTTGCTGCCCGCGACTTCGTCCGCGTATCTAATCTTACTTTCGCATATATAATATTAGTGGGATTATGATTCAACCAAGTGCCTTTAACTTTATCAATATCAATAAACAGAACACGAAGAGTGCTCTGGTAGCTCAGAAGGCGCTGAGAGCGGGCGCGACGAAAGAGGGATATACGCAACACCTTGGTGGTGCGGAAACTGGATACTATTGTCTGAGAACGATGACCAATGGACTAGAATTCCACCAGGTAAAAAACTTAACTTTTTTTTTGATATGACTATATGTTGTTGGCCAGAGTGGCCATAACATCTTCACCCGGACAGAGGGCGAGCGCAAGTGCGCTCCAGCCAGAGGGGCAGGGGGGCAGCTAGCTCAAGGGCGCCACAAGGGACACGACCTCGGCTTGGGCCGCTGCCAGGAGAGGTGCCGAGGGTAAATCTACCACCGGATCGGAACGCTACAAAAATCTAAACTCAAAACAGCAGCATGGACAATCTACAAAAAAATAAACCCTTGATATAATACCGAAATGAGAAATGACAGGTCTCTGTATTATACTGACTTTATATTTCAAGCTTATGCATGTTATTTCAATTAATTACTGAATCTGTCATCTATCTGGACTCCATTTTGGTTTTCCAAAATGGACGGTCACATTTTTGTATTGTATTGTTATTAATTGTGTTTGTTATTGCTATTTGTTACTCGACATTGGTAGAATCATATTGGGCTTGACCCAATGGAAAGAGGCCATTAATATAAAAATATAAATTAATTACATTGACACATGATAAATACTTGATAAATACTCCAAATCCCTAATTATAAATATTTTTTTTAGATGTAATAAATACCACTGATACGGGAAACGAAGACCCGACAGAATCGGAAACAGAATTCAATAAGAAATACGTTGCATTGACGCATAGGCTGGTGCATCGGCGAGCGTGCATCGAATTAAACAGACGACAAGGAGATAACACATTTGGTAAGATTTATTTATTTATTTATTTAAGCCTTTTCTCTTACATTAACTTACTTATCTAAGGTTACATTTATTCTATTAAATTTATATTTCATCCCACTGCTGGGCGAAGGCCTCCCCCTTCCTCTTCCACTCTTTCTTGTTATAGGCGGTGCGGGACCATAGTTCTCCTTCATAAGCCTCAATCTCGTCTCTCCATCTTGTCTGTGGTCTTCCTTTTTTCCTTTTTTTGTCTCTTGGAAACCAGTTGGTTGTTATATTGTTCCACTTGTTATTGCTGTCCCTTGCAATATGTCCCGCCCAATTCCATTTCCCTGTTTTTGCAATATTAATTATATCTTTTAATTTACTTCTTTGTCTTAGTTCTCTCTTCGTTGTTTTATCTATTAGTCTTAATTTCAGTAAGTTCCTCTCCATGTTTCTCTGTGTGACTTTGAGTTTCTTAACTTGGTTTTTGTTAAGTGCCCATGTTTGGCATCCGTATGTCAGCGCTGGAACAATGCAGCTATTGAATGTTTTGGATTTGAGACTATTGGGTATATCCTTATTTTTTAAAATGTGTTTTAGGGCCCAGTATTTGTTCCAACCTTGTTGTATTCTTCTTTCAATTTCTGTATCTTGCCAATTTTTGTGTGCTACTGTTTGACCAAGGTATATATATTTTTCAACTACTTCTAATGTATTGTTTCCTTTTTGATCTTATGTGGAAAGACGAGGAAGTCCCATGAACTTTTAAAGTATCACGCATTAGGGCCCTTTATAAGAACAAAGGTGATCGTTCTGATTGCAATTCCTACCGCGGTATTTCGTTGCTATCGGTCCCTGGGAAAGTCTTTGCCAGGATTTTACTAAACCGCCTTGTTAAAATTTCCGAAGAGTTGTTACCAGAGACCCAGTTTGGCTTCCGGCCTGACCGAGGCACCTGCGAAGCTATTTTCGCAGTCCGACAAGTTCAAGAGAAGTGTAGAGAGCAGGGTCGTCATATGTATCTGAGCTTTGTCGACCTAGAAAAGGCTTTTGACAGCGTGGCTCGAGAAGCCCTCTGGGTGGTACTCGGAAAGATAGGATGTACGGATAAGTTTGTGAGACTTCTGAGACTTCTGCATGACGACATGAAGTGCTGTGTCGCAGTCGACGGTGAACAATCGGACTTCTTTCCCGTTACCTGTGGGGTAAAGCAAGGGTGCGTCCTAGCACCTACATTGTTCTCGTTGTACTTTGCAGTCGTAGTCCGGGAGGTCTTACAAACTACTTCCGAAGGCGTTCGCATCCGCTTCCGTACTGACGGGAGCATTTTTAACTTAGCAAGGCTCAAATCTCGCACAAAAGTGTCACACGCTATTATAACTGAGATCTTGTATGCGGACGACTTGTGTTTTATGGCTGAATCCCCAGACGGCCTGCAACGGCTAATGTCCGATTTTGACGAGTCTTGTCGTAAATTCGGCCTTAAGATCAGTGTTAAAAAGACAGAGGTGATGTCTATAGACATCGGTGGTCACGAGGCACTAACCATTAAACTCGGCGAGGATAAGCTGAAACAGGTCGATAAGTTCCGCTATCTGGGAAGCACGATAACATCTAAGTGTGACCTTGATGCTGAGATAAACAGCAGGATCGGTGCTGCATCTGCAGCATTTGGTAAACTAGATAGCAAGGTCTTCAGTTCGCATGACCTGAAACTCGCTACTAAGGTCTCGGTATACATGGCGATTGTATTGCCTAATATCTTATATTCCGCTGAGAACTGGACTGTATACCGCCGACACATCCGCATGCTGGATCGGTTCCACCTCAGGTGCCTACGAAAAATTCTTAAAATTCGATGGTTCGATCGCGTGCGGAATACCGAAGTGCTGCGCAGAGCCAATGTAGGTGGCATTGAGTCATATTTAATGCGGCGACAACTTCGGTGGTGCGGACATGTGTCACGGATGTCAGAGCAGCGAGTGGCGAAGCGCGTCTTCTACTCGGAACTTGAGGAGGGCAAGCGTAAGCATGGCGGACAACTCCTCAGGTATAAAGACGTGCTTAAGCGGCACATGAAAAAGTGCAATATAGACCCTTTTAGATGGGAGGAGCGGGCATCGGATCGGCTAGAATGGAGAAATTCCATTAAAAGGAAAGTCCATTGTTTTGAAGAAAGACGGTGCATCGAACTTGATGCCAAGCGTGATGCACTGAACGCCCGACCACCTGCGGTGATTCATTATAATTATGTGAACGATGTGCTCACATGCCCGCAATGTGCGAGAACCTTTTTAAAGAAGATTGGCTACATTAGCCACATGAGAGCGCACGACCGACAAAACTTGCAAAGGAGTTGAAGTTGTCGCCATGACCGAAATCGGTCGGATCACATCATCATCATTGTTTCCTATGGAGATTTCTAACTGCTCATTGCTGTTTTTAATTAGTTTTGTTTTAGACATGTTTATTGATAAGCCTATTTTTTCGCTTTCTTCTTGTAGATCTTGTATCATTATTTTTAATTCATGCGGCGTTTGAGAAAAGTACGATGTCATCTGCGAATCTTAAGTTTGTTAAATTTTGACCATTTATATTAATTCCTAGATTTTCCCATTTATCTTTTAGTTTTAGAAAAATATTCTGTAGTACTGAATTGAAAAGTTTAGGGGACATGGGATCTCCCTGTTTTACGCCTCTTCCAATTTTGAATTCTGTTCCCTTTGTTTCAAGTTTGTTAAGTTTGGTAAGATTAGTAGAGAGTAAATACATTTGGATAAAATATTATGAGATTAATAACTACAAGTTTAATAACATGACAAAACAAGAGAAAAACTACTGAAGAGGGACAACTGTCTTTACAATTACAAAACAGATTCGGTATGTTGGTACTAGATGCAATAATACACACAACACAAAAAAAGGTATTTGAGAATATGTCCACAATTTTTTGTTGTCTATGTAAATGCATCATGTGAGATGTAGTTAGTGCTTATTTGTAGTCACTGATGATTATTTCGCAATCATGCGCAAAAAAGTGGCATCAGTTATGTGCAGGGTGAGGGGAAGTAGCAACAGCATTCTGAAGGTATTTTCAGAAAGGACGGAAGGGCCTACAATGGATAGGTTTATCAAGCTACATGTCAGACATGGGACTTGATAAATCGTCCTCAAAGTGAATGCTGTGTTTTTGTTTGGCTTTGTTTTTGTACTCATGTGTGCCTTAGTGTTCTACTAACATAGTATTTAAGTTTCCGTAAAAGTAAAATGCTATGGGCCGTCGACGCCTGATAATAAACGATTTTTTTTTATTTTATTATTTCATTAAAGTAACTTCAATGGCCTGTATGACAAAGGGCGATTGTACTAAGTAACTTTCTACTAGAGTAAATCTCCTAGCCTCCAAGGTTTCCTAAAACAGCAATGTCGCTATATGTCAGTCATAATATATCAATTAATAATGTATTTATACAAACATCATAGTTCTATTCCTACCATCATATATAATAGCGCCGATACTCCTTTGAAACATAAGCTTTACACTTCAGTACTGAAATTATTATCTAATAGTTTAAAAACCTAATATTATGACTAAAGAAGAGAAAAAATTAACACAGAATAGCTTCCCGTTACAGAATCGTTAGCCTGTTGCGTCACAACTATTATTGAAGCGTCAGTTAACTGCTCCACTTACAAACAGTGACGTGTTGAACTATTTCTAGTACTCTATCTATTTAAATAACATCACCTATTATTTTAAGAGTGTCCCCTGAATTCTTTCGCTTATCTACACCGTTGGCAACGGGAAAATTTCGGTTACCCGCGACGAAATCATCTAGACTATGATTCATAGCCAGAATTTTCATGACCTTGACATCAAAGTAATAAAAAAATATCGGGCTTATTGGTCTTATTCATGGATACAATTATAGCTTTTAATTCGGGAAGGTGTGCATGAAACTATCTTCGAACCAGAACACACTGAAGCGTTGCGAACTAAAATTAATTCGCGTGGCGTATTTGAACGACAGTATTCAGTTGTTGACGAAACGCTACTGCGGCCAGATGATATTTTTACGTCTGACGTTCGGCAAATGTTTAGAGCGTATTGATTTTACATCAAAAACTTGACTCGACGGCAATAAATGACGTAATATTTATACAGTGCATGCGCAAACGGCAGTGACAAACTTTATTAGTTCAAAAGTTCACGAGCTTTACAATCTGTTGGAATTTTCTTCACGACGATGGGGCATTCCTGTAAGTTTTTCCTTTTTGAATTTAATTTATTTCTTTATTTATTTTGTTTTTATTACTAGATTATGGCAGATCATTATTGGAATCTGGAGTATTTATTTGAATTATGATTTCGTTTCTTTTAATTTATGTTCTAGTCAAAGACCTATTGCAATCTAAGGCAAACATAAGGCAGAAATTGGAAGAGATTCTGAAATTGATGCTGATGTTATGGTGTCGCCAATGTCAAGTTAACAAACTTGTGGCTCCGGAACCTTGTGGTAATGAAGGATTTTCAAGTTTTCATTTATAAAACTGACCTAACCTTTGTAATTAGTTTACGTAATTAGCTTCTTTTAACAATGTGTGTGGTATTACAATTGATAGCGAATTCCAATAATGTGTGACATCTTATAAATAGATTCAAACTTTTAGATGAATCACCCAGGAATTTTGAAATAAAATTTGCTATTCTCGGTTCTTGCGATGTTTTACATTTTTTTATTGATAGGAATTTTCAACATGAAATGAATTTACACTAATGCAATTTTTAATTATGTTTTTGCTAATGCATTGTATGAATGAAAGTGTGTATTATTTCCTGGAGGAGTGCCAACATTTTCAGCGAAAGTGTTTCGGTGCAAATCGCGGATACGCCAGTTCATCGAGTGTTCAATGTATGTCATGGTCATGTGTTCTCTCTGAGTTTATTGCCGTCTGTAGGCCGGAGCTGTTGTACTATTTAGATAAGAAAATAAATGTTAGGTCAAGTATGACGCAAAGAAAATACGAAGAACCACGAACGATGTGCGAATCAATTATGAAATAGTTTTAGGAATTCGATGAATGAGTACATAATCTAATTCGCGATGGTGATGATAGAGGTTTGTTTACAGAAAGCGACAAAACTGTAGTAGTCAGGCGTGGTAACGAAGAGTTTGGTTTCCGCATCCATGGAAGCAAGCCTGTAGTGGTATCTGCGATCGAACCCGACACGCCGGCTGAAACATCCGGATTAGAAGTTGGAGACATTGTTATAGCTGTTAATGGTAAGTTTGGGGCAATAAGACTCTTAGAAGAGTTGTAGAAATTGATCAATTGACTGAATCAAATGTTATGTGGGTATGCAAGAGAGAGTACTAACAGAGGCAGATAGCAGGGCTTACTATACTAAGAGTGATAAGACAAATAAGCGAGAGATTAATAAATAAAGATAATTCAAAACCTACTCCAAGACTTAAAAATCTGTAAGACAAGTATTTTCTCATTGAAATCGGTGTAAACAAAAACTTTAATACAGTATACTGTGCCTGATACGAGAGTATAGTAGGTATTCGACGGCAGATGCCTTCAATTAAGATATCTTAACTAGATCTTGTAAAATAATTTGAAGACCTCAGTTTAGAACTAAACATAATTATTAGCTAAATATGGAAACAAGATTGATTAATTTACTTACACTAAAGTTTAATTTAAATTTCTTATAGGAATCAATGTGTTAGATAAGACTCATTCAGAGGTAGTGAAGATAGCACACTCGGGGTCAGAAATACTCGAATTAGAGGTGAGAATATTTATTATTTAACTTTTAATTTTACTATAACGTCATAACTTATTACTATTAGCTCCAACCGATCATTTTTTTGGGAGCACGATCGTAACCCATTTCAATGCCCTGGTTTA
Organism: Notodonta ziczac; assembly: GCA_918843915.1. Taxonomy (NCBI): domain Eukaryota; kingdom Metazoa; phylum Arthropoda; class Insecta; order Lepidoptera; family Notodontidae; genus Notodonta; species Notodonta ziczac. Next base: position 3,976,133 of record OU974053.1, read on the forward strand.
TTTGTAGCAAGAACAGTGCCTAGATTACGAACAGATCCATAAATATTTAGTAGTCTATATGAAAGTCAAAAGAAGTATATCCATTTATCCCAGATAGTTTCACAATATTATGAATAAAAGTCTATTTCATTTGGGAAGCTATTTGGCGTTTGGTTTATAATCGTAATGAATAGCCAGTTAAATAAAAGCTAGTCCTCAGAATCCAGAATCTCAGACTATAGAGTATTTCGATAGACAATACTAAAGATACAATTCTATGTTCGAGCAGGTAGCCCGTACCTGTGAAGTAGTTGCCTCCTTGGCCCATGAAGGTGGTCCAGCGGCTTTGTATTCCGGATACCTCTGGCGAGCCGCCCCCCTCAAGCCCCAACATCCACCGCGCTGGACGCGACGATGGTTCGTGCTGAAGAGGGACAACTGTCTTTACTATTACAAAACAGATTCGGTATGTTGGTACAACAGGTTGAAACAGAAAGGGTATACTCTTTTTTCAAAACTTAACTTTTTAATTCTAAACTATCAGCTTTGGAGTAAACTTGAAAAACAAAAGGAGTTATAAGGATACAGCTGTTGACAGATTTCATAAGTCTACAAAACCTTTAGTACTTCAACTGTCCCACAAAGGCGATGGTGATTTACAAAGTAAAATTGCAAAAAAAAATGTGATATGCCCTTTCTGTTTCACCTAGTTGATGCAATAAATAATAATAATAATACACACAACACAAAAAAAGTTATTTGAGAATATGGTCCCAAACTTATTGTTGTCTATGTAAAAATACATCTTGCGAGATGTTGTTAGTGTGTTAGTGCTTATTTAATTAAAGTAACTTCAATGGCTGGTATGACAAATGACGATTGTGCTAAGTAACTTTCTACTTGTGTATTTCTCCTAGCCTCCAGGGTTTCCTAAGACAGCAATGTCGCTATATGTCAGTCATAATACATTTATTGACTAATGTCACAAAACGATACCTAGGTAGATAATATAGCTTAATTTTCTAGGTGCTATTGTTTGGTAATGTAGAATTCAATAATGTGTTCATACAAACATCATAATTATAGCGCCGATACTTCTTTGAAACAGAAGCTTTACACTGCAATACTGTTGATAAAAATCTGGGCTTCACAGCTAATAATAGAACAAAAATATCACCGCCATCTTTTAACCAAACAAAAAAACATTTCCCAGAGTATGCATCCAGTTGGGGCTTTAATGCTCGTGAACTACCAATTATCTGAGGAAGACGCGGGCAGGCCCCACGGGTTCCGTCTACAACGAGGCGGCGGGACTAAGCTGCAACTAGCCGCTGACACTGCTGAGGCCGCCGCTAGATGGAGCGCTGTTCTTGCCCATGCTATTGATGCTAGCAATCAGGTTGGTAATAATAATATTTACGACTTTAATAATGCTTTTGTTATAATTAATCAATACAGTAATTATAGTTTTGAAAATGATCTTAGCAGTTTAATAGAGTTGGATACCAACAATGGTATCAGTGTAAGAATGGGTGTAAGTTTATTAGTTCAATCTTTGTCATAAAGATGGCGCAAAGATTAAAAACGGAATTTCTTCCAATCTACATTGAGGTAGAAATTAGAAGTCTGAAAATTATCAGGACAAATTTATAAGTCTTAAGGCTAAAGCGCCCATCTAGCTAGCAAATTTTTTGAGGTTTTATTGAATTTTTTCAAAATCTGTCAATAATAAAAGGCACATTTTGTAATTCGCGACAAAGACCGTGTGCAGTGCATTTATTAATATATCCAACTTACTCTAAAACATTCCAAGAACGACAGCTATGCAGATATTCTGGCAATTTTCGTATATTTAGTGAATTACTAGTATCATATCCACCGTGATAATATTTAGAGTAAAATAAATGTATTAATAAACGCACTGCGTACTATGTTTGTCGCAAATCACAAAATGTTGTCTTAAATGTTATTTCAATGTCTTAAATATTTCCAGATTTTGGATAAACTATAAAAATACACGATTTTTTTGAATTTCGCGGGCTAGACAGGCCCCTTCACCTTAAACTATGATCTAGATTCTAGCTAGATCTTGATTTGGGTGATGATGATAATAATGAATGATGGTGTTGAATTGACTGTAGGTATACTTAATTTATCTGTTCATAAATGATTTGATGGTCTTCATCAGTGAAAATTTTGTAATAGGAAATCTATTTCTACATCAATATACCGATGATATACTAATAATGTTTTCAACAATATTTCCAACAATTAATATAACTAGTTGAAGCGTGAAGAAAACTTTGTAAGAAAACGTGCCCCTCTTTGGAAGAACGTGTGAAGTTCGCCCATCCGCTCTTGGCCAGTTTAATGGCCTATAGCCTGAATCCTCTCGTTATGGGGGACTCTACACCCCTATTATTTTGGGCTCAAAATACGATCAGTGAATTGTGGAACGGTGTTGTACCCCTACCTACCTTTTCGGGGAATACAAGTATGTATTTATATCTGTTCCAGCGTGATGGCTGGCTGGAAGTGACGATGAGGAACATGAAGCTCCCCCCTTCGTCAATCCCGCGGCCCGACTGTTTCGGCTACCTGATGAAACTCGGCTCCAAATGGAAGTCCTGGGCGAAGAGATACTGTGTGTTGAAGGACGCGTGCCTCTACTTCTACAATGATGGGAACAGCAAGAATGCATTTGGTATGTTTTGTGACTCTAACAGCTACAAATAACTCTCTCTTGACGCTCTTGAGATAGTGCTACGTAAATTTTCGAGTTCCCTTTAGCTAACAGACACAGCATTATCAGTATTTTCTGGTTATACGCGTAAAAATTATGTAGCTCTCAAATTTGAGTTCCGTTTGAGCATACGGCGGTAAAGGCAGTAAATACTTTTTTTTTCCTTTTTATTTTTAAAAAAGATTACTAGCCATGTGTGTTTATCACATTACTAGTATTCCCTCTAGCCCCTCAAACTAAGCTAATGCTTGTGCTGGGAGTGGGCTCACGTCAATAGTTTAATGGCCAGGATGGGGATCGAACCCGGAACCTCTCAGCTACGAGGACGGCCCCTCTAACCACTAGGCTATTGACGCTTACTAATTAATAATAATAATACTATAACGGCTATTTAGTGAAACTTGCTACTTTCGTATACAATCAGATTTAGTCACACTTTGAACATGTCGGCATGCCATCAAGCCATCTTAAGTAATAGCTCGTAGTCGAGACGTACTAGGTTCGATCCCCATTCTGGTCATTAAACTATTGACGTGAGCAGACTCCTAATACTATCGTTTAGCCTAGCTTTTTTGCAGCAATGCCTTTGGTATTTCAATTCTATAGGCTAAGGTAACTGCTTCACATCTAACGCGGCGTACTCTTGTTTGCCTATTTTGTTATGTATTATACCTATATACAGAGTTTAAAGGGCATCGTAACGAAAACTGATACCACGGATTCAACTCGTGACTCTTGCCCTCCAAGCGATGGAAGTTTCTGACGATAATTTAATGAATTATGGTAAAATTTTACATTATCTTAAAATTTGATTTTAGCATGAAATGCGCTCTATATAATAATATAAAAATTATGTTTTATATACGTCATCCTAAATAAATTTCTCATGACGTAGTTTTGAATATTCTAGGTACTTTCTGCATTGTTATCCTGTTTGTGTCATATAGGTACTGTGCGTTTTCCTTTTTCACTATCTACTGTGTTACTCATACTAACTTGGACCTATTACAATAACAGGTTTTTATAACTATTACAGTTTTGTTAATTCATCAGTACCAGTGGTACCTTGTAAATTAGGCACGGCAACAGTAACTGATATCTACAGGAAAGTAAATACTACTCTCTTTTATCTGTTACTCGTATTTGGATCTGTTACGTTACGCGACGATTAGGTTAGCACCTGACTTTTAGGCCCATTTATCACATACCAAAACAAAGTGACGTATAGGTCGGTACTGATGGCTGAGAATATTTGAAATATTCTTCACATTTTATCAATGTAGTAAAATATTCGCTAAATAATTTCGGTAGTGAAACCCCTAGCAGCCTGATTCCTAGTCATAGATTGTTTAATTAGTAAAAAAAATGTTTTCTAATTCCTGCTAATAGATAATCAGACGTATGGCCCAGTACAATACGCATAAAATCTACGTATTATGACTTATTTTAAATCTGTTACATCATATCATTTCAGGAATGGCCTGTCTCCACGGCTACAGAATACAGACAAGTGCCCCCGGCGGGAAGAAATACGCGTTCGAGGTGATGCCGACTGAGCCCAAGCAAAGGCATTTCTACTTCCATACAGAGTCAGAAATGGATAGGAAAAGGTGAATAGAGTCGTTTAATTTTCAACTTTTGGAAGACCATCCCCATCCCCCCCTGCTTCCCCTTTCCCTATCCCACTCCCCTTCGGGAGGGGTATTTTAAATCTTTTTTCTTTTTTTTTCTTTTATAAAAAAGATTACTAGCAATGTGTGTTTATCACATCACTAGTATTCCCTTTAGCCCCTCCAACTAAGCTAATGCTTGTGCTAGGAGTGGGCTCACGTCAATAGTTTAATGTCCAGGATGGGGATCGAACCCGGAACCTCTCAGCTACGAGGACGGCCCCTCTAACCACTAGGCTATTGACGCTTCAAAATCATTCGAATCTACATTAGAAACGGATTCAGAAACGAATGGTCGTTACTAACATTGACATATTTTCCAGAATTAATTAAGTACTTTTTTTATTAGCCTATAAGACTGTCCCACTCCTGGGCAAAGGTCTCCCCTTTTCTTTTCCACGTTGCTCTGTTCAGGGCAATTTCCAGCGAGGATACATTTTAAAATGGAAATAAAATATAGACGTTTCAAATTTCCGAAGCTGTTACCGATATTGATCCCAATGTTTAAAAATTACCCCTCAATTCGAAAACTCGCGAGCAGGGCCTTTCGTATTGCAAGTATCTATGGCCTACAATAACTGCTTAACATCATGCGGGTTGTTTATTTGCCGACTTTGTTAACCAAAATAATTGTAGTTGTAGAAGTACAAGCGTTGCTTGGTACGTTTGTGACGAATGACGATGTTTGATGTTACGTAGTATTAATTTATTTTGCTTTCTTCTTATAGGTGGATGGCAGCCTTGGAGTACTCTATAGATAGATGGATGAAGGCTGGTTGACGACGACCCTTCACTTCGGAAGACTCATTTGATTTTATTTAGTTTCATTAAATTATTCCGCATTTTTTGAGTTAATACATTATTTGGCTTCAACCTGGGGGGGATGCACCAATAACGGAAAATTTCCGATATCCGAAACGACAGCTTCCATACTTCTTTTAAATAAATAAAATAAAAATCGCCAGACTGACACACCAACTGTATGGTCCCAAACTAAGCAATGCTTACACTATGGGCACCGTACAATGGACTGGGGATGATCACAGAGACACCCAGACCAGGGCGTATTAAGAAAAGGCCATTTCCGAAATTTTTCCTAGCGGGAATCGACCCAGCAAACCACCACCGAGCGGCCTACGCACGAACCACTGCGCCACGCGGTCGTCTAAATATACAAACACACATTTTAGAGATGAATTAGAAGAAGGATGGAAGCTGGTGTTTCCGCCACGGAAATTTTCCGTGACTGTGAATATCTCCTATAATGTCAGTTACCTTGGGTTGAAAACATGAACAATGGGTTAAAAATAACAGTAGAGAATTGAACTCAACAGATTAAACTAAGTACGGATTAAAATTAACATAATTGTCAACACTTATTTTTAAACTAACCATTATTTTGGTGTCTTTACATTAACGGTTTTTTTATAAACATTTAAGTATTCTTTTCATAAAGATGCATTTGTGACAAGCTTTTATTTATTTTTAATAAGTAAGGTGTACAGTCATCAACAACAGTAGCCTCCTATTTGAAGTATCCAAAATATTCACATTTTGAAGTACACAATGATACCAGACGGTCTCTTAAATATGTGATTCTTATGGATATTCCAGATACCAAGCTGCTTTTGATCTTGACTGTACCTACCATACCAAACATTCAGACAAACATCGAATCTCCTCCTTTTTCTTGAATCGGTTAAAACAATATTTAATAATAAATTAACCAGGATAATAAAAAGCAACACAGCCAAAGGAATAGCGATGTTGCACACATCCATGAATGGGTTTAAAACACAATCAAGAGCTATGTACAGCGTCATGAAAACCTTAGCGCCTTCTATAATTTAATTGTGCGATTTCACATGGCAATTTTCAAATTTAACTCGGACACGCGAAGCGTACAGGCAACACTATGAGAAACGAATTGAATACGCCATGCGAGTTCACTGGCATACATAAAATGCTCGGTTTTACATGTTTCTCTTAAAAAAAAATGTCGGAAAATAAATGGTATTTTTAACGACGTTCCTACCCGTCCTTTTGGTATATTTACATTGATAACACGATCACTATGAATTAGAATTGTCAAATAATTGAAAATAATTTGTCGGTTATCAAATTATAATTATACGATTATTTACCCGTAAATTGCAAATTATTTAAAATTATATAAATCTTAAAATAATATTAGTAGGATATCATTGCAACGACGCATCGAAGAAGATACATGTTTTAATAGATGCATAGCTTTAATCTATGTTATTCTAAAATAGATATATATAAATAAATATATCAATGATGTTAATGACTAAAATCATTACCAATAATGAAAATGTCTTTTTATATATATACCTGATATCGACTGAAGAATATGAGACTAAAATGGAGAAATAAATAATTGGATAAAAATGTATTTCTACTGCTGTATACTTACATTCTTCGATTAATCGAATGATTAACAATTGAATTAATTCAACTAAAGCAAGGAAAATGATACGAGATATTGAAGTTAGAGTAACGACTGACATCTTACGATATAGATACAAGTTTTGATGATGATATCTAAAGAAGTAAGGAATAATCCTATTAATAATTACGTACATACCCACATAACCTTTATGACCTAGATGTGTGTAGAATATTATATGAAAATAATTCTGTAGGTATCAATATCGATGTGCCAATTTGTTAGGTGATGATAAGTCGTAGTTAGATTTCATCTTTTACGGAAGAGCACAACCATCATTATGGTTTTATTTCATCTGTAACTCTGTAATATGGTGATTATTATCAGTGTTGTGAATTTTTCAATAAATATTATAATTTCTAGTAAGCTTTCGAGTTTTGTGTAAATATTTATTTCTATTGTAAATAAATCATTTGTAAGGAGGGGTTACAGATATTTATAATATCACTTTACATTATTCAAATATTAATAATTATAATGTTATTATACATATAATTGAGACGGTATTAATCCCTTTTAGAATGTGGTCCATACTAGGTGACTTAAATCGTGCATTAAAATGATAAATAATAGGAAAAAAATAAAACCATATTGACGTATGTATATAGATAATCAGTAAAAGCTCAAATATATTTAAATAATGAATAAAAAAGACTTGATTATAACACAATCGGTTTAAATGCTTTATAGAGTAGTTATGTAAATTAGTGAGTGTTTACATAGGATTTAAAAAAAACATAAATTTTGTTTGATTTTATCACAAGTTTATATAATTGACGTTAAATGAAAAAAAATATAGTTTATCAGTTATTGGTAATTTATAGATTTATCAACAATATAAATACTAGTTATTGTAATGTGTTCAGTAAATAAGTGATGGATCAACCAAAGTATAATGAATCAATATTATTTTTTCGTGTATAATTTTGAAAATATTTTTTTCGTGCCAACAAAAATGTGCCACAATAATTAATGCGTTATCTTTAAATAATTGGGTAATTATTTAACAAAATTTTCGTAATAAATTGTTTCAATTTAATAAGATAAATGTTTTATTATTATGGACGTAATTTTAGTCTCAATCAGACGATTTTTTAAATAATATATGTGACTGTATGAATAGATTTCGTTGTAATAAATAATCAAAATAAATAATATGTGTGTATATTATTGAATAATCAATTGCATTATTCCCTTTATCTACCGCTCTGTTTCTTATGTTTTTATGTAGACACCTCTTGAACTAATCAATGGAAATAAAAAAAAACCTTAAAAGGTACAACAAAACTTGATCGTGAGAGTAAAATATTGAGGAAACATTATCAATTAGCGACTGCAAACGAAATTCATGATCCAAGATACAAAGTCCGAGGGCGGTGTTAATTTACATCACTTATATGCTACTAACACGTAAAATAAACAATCCAGCGATATCCTTCCCTTTTTTATCGCTCCCAAAGTAAAAACAGTGTGGAGGCTTCGGCGCGGGCGCCGCCGGGGAGCGGGGAGCGGGCGGGGCGACGCTACAGGAGCGCTACTGCCTCTGCCGACGGTAGTACGCGCTCAACTCCCACCAGTCGCGCGCCATCTGCGCACACGCAGCCTGCGCGCACACCGATGCCTCGCTGAAAAAAAACCAGCCTAGTGCCACAACAATCAGTGCCAAACCCTATCAACGGATTACAGTGAACAAACTCAGTGTATTTTGTGTGAGACCGAGTGGAGAAGTGACAGTTCGGTTACGGCATTAACATTTACGTTCGCAGTCTCCATTAACAGTTTTATGGCCTGTACAGTGCGTCTATTGTTGTGTTCGCTGCCACTAATCTCCTATTCACCTGCGCCGACGCCACCTACTGCGGTTGAACTGTGAAATGTGACAAAAAATTGCAATGGACAACCATTGTGCGCTTGCGGACGCGAGTGTGTAAACTTTGCGGGACTACCTGACTACTGGAGGGTTGTGCGACTTGCGCGCGGACGCGTTGCCCGATCGATCGGCCGATTCGACTTGTGAGTTCCTTTTTTGTGGATTTTGTAATTTAATACAACGGATGTGGAATAAATTGGGTAGGCAGGGTGCGCTTCGCTACCTGTTTTTATAATGGCGTGTATTGTTTTCGATGCATATGTTCTGACATAAAAACAATTCTGGGAAATTAACGGGACTGCGGTTGTACTATTGTTTGTAACGCATTGTTCGCTTAATGTTTCCTGCCACTGTGTTTCGCAGTAATTAGTAAGAGTTTAACAATTCATTTATGACGCTCTGAAGTGAATTCACACTTATTGTTAGACGCGTGCGCATAGGCTGATCATATTTTTATGTAGACAAGTTACACGAGTTGTTTAGGGGTGTGATTGAAGCTGAGAATATAACCAAATATAGTTCAATCCATGTTTTTTACGTATGGTATGACCATCGAGGAAGCATGCTCTCACTGTCATTTTTATTCATAAGGTCTGTCTTGTGAGCGGGATGGAACACACAAGCTAATGTAAACGCTACGTAAACTAAGGCTTTGATTGCACTAAAACTTTATGTGAAATAGCCGAAGCAAGCAACGAGTCCCTATGTTTGGCCTCTGGTCTCACTTTGATTCAGACAACTTATTCTTAGGGTGACCGTCTACTTGGCTAAGAAGCAGACCCGCGCCCGCTCCGATCAATAGAATCGCATTATTTCCTGTCAACCTCAGCTAAGCTAAGTGAAGCTGAGGAAATGAAGCCATCCTATTGGTCGACATGCCGGGCCCGCTTAATAGCTCAGGCAAGTGGACGGTCACCCTTAACGTCTATTTTTCCTTTGGTGTGTTTGCAGCTCAATATTTTTGTAACTTGCCAGATATCTGATATCGGTTTTCAAGTTCCTTTTGTAATAATTAAATATAATAATAATTCTCCAATTTGGTAGAGCCTAAAAATACAGATGACCAAACACTATATTGGAAACCAAAAGTGATATTTACTTGAGACAGCAGCCCCAAAAGGCATCAAAAGTTTTTCAAAATGTTTGTTTATATTTTACACAGGATATTCAACGCTATTGACTTACATATAAAGACTAAAGTAGTGTGGTAGAGTTTGTACATTAATGGCTTTATTGCTAGCTGAAATTACTTCCTCATGTAATTGTTGTTGTTCATACATTGTATGCAATTAAAGTTCGGACCGCATCAGAGAAAACCGACTTCAACAAAATAAAAGGTCAAAGTTTTATTAACTTATTAAGTACTTGATTAATATTTAAATTTGACCAAAAATACAAATTACTAATAAAAACAATCCATATAAGTTGTAAAATAAGTTTTCTACAAAGAAGTTTGAAAATAATCCAAAATTATAGCTGAAATATGAAATAAACGATATAAGATATTATGTAGATAGCTCTATCAAGAGTTTTTTGTTAACCACTCTTTAGTGCCTAGTAAAAAAAAAAAAAATTTGAAGCAGCTAGTAGTTTTTACGCATAAACTCTGTTAGAGCTTTTGAACGTTGAAAAATAATCCAACATTTCAGCTCAAACATGAAACACAATACACACGATTTCATGCAATTACTTAGTCAATTAAAAGTTCCATTCTGATCGCCGCATTCGGGTATAATAACAAATTTACAACATGATCCAATCATAGTATCGTAATAAAAGTCATCATAAAAACATCTATTAATTATGTTTTTGCTGCGGATAGAGAGAGATGAGATACTCAATTTTATTGCAAAACTTAGCGATGAACACAATATTGTGGGAAAATTGATCATCCCTAGACTTTTATCAATTTTTAGAGCTCCTAATTAACCTAAAATATCCCTTAAAATATCCCTGTCCACTTTTCCCAATCTTTGACAGTCTCTACCTGAAGCTCTACGCTGACCTGGTACATACATGTAATACGGTAGAGTCGTCAGAAGGTTTTAATTGTTAGGCAAATAGTAGTTAATCTCACCCATCAACAGATACCTGTGTAATCTTATCGAAACGATTCTTATCTCGAACCTTGCGGCACCGAAAATGGACGCCGCGTGATATGCCGACAATAAATCTTTATTATTTCCACTTATTAGGTGATTGTGTTATAGAAATGTATTATTCGAACTTAATTAACCTGATCTGGAATTAGTTCATACAATTTTATAAGTATTTGAGAAATATTATCCATCGATGCTTTTCGCTATCAGAAATTGTAGAGATATCAATAGAGAAATCAAACACGTACGGTTCAGCCATAAAGGCTTTAAAATACCAGATTTAACTAACAAACTTAAAGGTTTAGGTGTAAGGGTACGTCATAATGTACCTATTACTTTATATTGGTGTTGATCACGGGATGTATTTTTAAGCATACCCTTAATCAGCCCTGAATAGTCAGGGCAGATTAATTTGCTAAGACTTTTAGTTTTAAGATGGATTTCAGATATTGTTTCATGGAAAACTTATCATAATTATAGTAGGAAGGCGCTTACAAATACATATATAGGTATAAACAAAAATTATCAAAATAAAACACCACAGTTCAATTAACCGGATCAATTTGCGAAACGAAAAACAAATAAACGGCGGCGTTCATCAAATAGATTTTGACACACTGATAATCAGATATTACACTATCATCGTGCATCTGCCGGGTAACATTTGTACACGCGTAACGACATGCAGGCGCCATTTTATAACGCCAAACTTCCGCGAAATGTTAGACAAGATCTGCAGATAGTAAAGTTTGAGTGTAGCGTGGCTTTTAGCATTTTAAGTGCAATTTATTATTTCAGATAACGAAATTGAGTTTATAAATTGTTATCACAGTATAAATAACTATGTATTTCGATTGCTAATAGCTCTGATAGTCAGGCGCTAATTAGTAACTCAAAAGCTGAGCCAGATTTGAGTAGGTAGCGATATTTGGTCGTTAAATTGAACATTACGATAAAAACAAGATTCAAGATGCCAAAAAAACCACTTAACTTTTCTCACATTATTGAAATGTAACCCTAAATTAATATCACACCATGAATATTCATAAAGCCCAATGCAAATGGTTCCATCTACTTGACTAATATAGAGATCGCGTTGAAATATACAGTGTGAATTAGCGGTTCCGTGTGAAGCCGGCCTAATTATTAGGCGGGTATCTCGATCCATAAATTTCAATACATTTTAATCGCATTTCGTAATGTTGACGGTTCGGAATTGGTTTAAACATTAAACGCGCCGCCTTCTAACACTTGGAGATTTTGCTTTAATAATTGTTTAGATTCTAAACTCAATAAACATACATTATAGGAATGTAAGCGGTCATTCACACAGTTAACCCAACACCGATAATTACCATATATTTTACTGTATCCGAGTAACAAATACAGCTCTTTCGAAAATGAACCTTTTTACGTGCAGTTTAATACACTTAGTACCTTAAAGTACTTTAGAGAGAAAAAAATATATATATATAGATATATTGAAAAAATCCAAAAATTGTCGTACAAAATTTATTAGCGATGTTCGCGCATACATTATAATAAAATTATGGCACAATTTTTAAATTAACTTACATTAAAACTTAAGAGTATAAATGTAGATAAATTTAATATATTCACAGTTTTGCTCATGAAACAACTGAAACATTCCATCACACACACACTGAACAGTTTCCAACTTTACTACAAACATATAAATTTTCAAAGTTATGCCTTGGAACGAACAAAGTTGCAAGGTAGAGCGTCTCTCGGACAGTTAATAGCAAAACAGGTTGTAATAATAAGTACTCAAGTAGTACTTAGTAATGTTAAGTAGCTGATTCTCATAAAATTCATTCAACGTTCATAAATATGAATATAAAATATGAAATATGAATCTACATGAATATTGCTGGAATATTGCAAACCGCAATAATGACAGTAGTATACCTACTTAGGTATTGACCTCTATGTTGAGGATAATAGACGCCATAACTTACATTTTTCTCTGGTATGCTCGAATGGTACCTACTTTTAATATTATAACGAGTCGGCAAACAAGCAAACGACCCGCTTAATGTTAAGCAGTAACCGTTACCTATAGATGCTTGCAATACCAAAGGCATTGCTCGCACGAAGAGCTTCTGGCTCTCTCATGGTACGGAATGCAGCTATAATTGTTACTTTATGAGAGGATAGTACTACTCCGGTCGAGGCAGACTGATGAGCAGCATGACTGTACTTAAATGGATACAGCTTAACCACCATTAAAACCATTACTTCTCAAGATTATCACTCTGGAGGGGTTTTACTCATTACTTGTTTCAATTCGACCTTTGTTTACTACAATGGGTGCATCTGAATGACCATTAACTTAGACCAGCTTGGCGGAACTGGCTTCCCTTGAGGCGACTGACCCCCACTCTGGAGGGGTATATTAATATTGTAATCTAGCTTTATTGGTTTAGACGGGTCGCAAGACTATTTATGTCCTTCTGCTGAGATTCGCTGAGAGTTAAACCACAGAGATTGCTCCCAGCCACATGATATCTGTGGACTTGGGCGGTGTCTTCGTTAGACACCTCTGTGGATCTCTGGACTTACAGGATTGAAAATGATAGGATTGTGTTGTGGGCATAGTCCGAAATCGTTTGTTTCAATTCAATTTAATGTACTGTTGAAGAAACCACTTGGAAACAAGTTTATTGTTGAATAAATATTCCCACCGAAAGATTTCTAGAACACCTTCAGAAGTTTTTTTTTCTTCAAATTCAAATCGTTTATTTTGTTTACACTTACAGGGGAACTTATAAATTGATATTTTTGCCTATTTTCCCTAATCCATAACCGGATTGGAACACTAACTCAACTTAGAAGAAAAAGCAAGAAACTCAGCGGGATTGTTTTTACGATTCTGTTTTTTATTCGTAAGTCGCTGACAATTAATATTTAGGCAACTAAGGGCTAACTCTCATGGTAGAGTCAAAAAAATTGCTTAACTTTGTCGACGAGTGAAATCAGACATGTTGGTAAACAAAATCAATTGTATGTTTCGAAACACACAGATAACCTGTTCACAATCTATATCCTACACTCAAGTTATAATCATAGACCAACCGCTATACGTTTCGGAACCATAGACCACACCACTATCAATACAGCGTTGAAACACGTGTATTTCAATACGAGAAATTTAAATTTCCAAGGAGATCGCTTCAAAATATTCCTTTTAAAAGCTCTATGTTATTGAAATGACCGGTATTACATCCCTGCCTCCATTACTTACTGCAGTGTCCGCATAAATATTCATATCTCTAAATTCTCGGACCTAAAGAGAGATAAAAGTAGTTTTACAGCTTTGGAGCAAGTAAGATGGTAGAAACTCGATCAAGCGCGGTGCGGGTGCGAGCGAGATGGGGGCGCGTGGGGAAAGTGTGAAGGAGACGGCGATAAAATCAGAAGGCTTTTACGGTAGACCGAACAGCGTGGAGTGAAATGCGGGCTCGGCGTTCGCCTTCTTTTTCGAGCTCGCTTGAATAAATTGATTCTGAGATTAATCTTTTGTAGTTGCTGTAAATGACGGCTAGAGTTGTCTTATTGGTGTTGTTAAAAATATGATAGGATAGTAATAAAATGTATTTTTAGATTTCGTTACGGAATCCTCAAAAAGCCGCTTTGTTTCTTAACCAAGTTACGGTATAAACGAGTCGAACACAACGATGTACTTATATTTGAGAACGTGAATTAAGTAAATTCTAATTAATGACGTCATATTAAAAGTGTTAAAATACCGTTGAATTTAGAAGTAAAAATATAGCATATCAATAATGCGAGACGAAGAATTTCAATGCCTGACATAAAGCCTCTGTCAATAAATAAACTAACCCATCTTTAGCTTTCCAACAATATAGTATAAAGCACCAAGATAATTGACGCTAGTTAATATACGAGAGAATACCACGCAACACCGGAAACTCTATGAAAACATAAGCTCCACACAAAGCTACGGACAGTAACGATTTTATTGTCAAAGCATGTTGTTCATCAAGTAGAAATAGTCGGGGCTGTCGTAAATCTTGGAATAGCAATCTTCGAAACACGTTATTAGTGTTGTACAAATATAAGACTAGTGAATAAACACAGTTTAACGTAACTCCATGAGCGGGGTAACCTTTAGTCAGATAGCGTCAACTGAACATTGAAGATACAAATAGTATTATTCTAGCTAACACTATTCTCAGAGACGTTGAAATCCTTGATTTTGGTTAACAAGTAAAAGCGTCTCTGGATTTTTTTTAAGATTGCTAACAATGTGTGTATCTCATTACTAGTATTCCCTTTAGCCCCTCCAACTAAGCTAATGCTTGTGTTTGGAGTAAGCTCACGTCAATAGTTTAGCGGCTAGTATGGAGATCAAACCCGGAACCTCTCAGCTCAGAGGACTTCCCCTCTAACTACTAGGCTATTGACGCTCAATCTTATTCAAAATAATTTAGTACAATGATGATAATACCGACACAATTTAAAGATTCCAATTTAATAATTATGAACAATCAACACAAATATATACAAAGAATAAACTTCGCAAATAATTTATGGTAAGATCAAATCAAAGCACTTCACGAAGGCTGGAGTAATATATCAAGCTTTGACACTAATGTCGATACCACGACTAAATCCGGTCCTTATTAACATTTTCTGATATCACCAGAAGCTAAAACGCGATCCGATTGAGTATAAACTGATGAATGATGCATGAGACATAAAATCTATGGCACGAGAAGGCGATGATAATGAATCTTGAAAAATAAAAATTCAAACAAAACGTTTAGAGATACAGTGTAATAATAGAATTAATGATATGACAATAGTAATAATTCTCGATTTAATGTTTAAATGAGCGAATGTTTGGAAATACATTATGTTTTTTTGCGAATTAAAATTAAAATAAAAGAAGCAGATAAATTTAATTCTCTTACCCATGATTTCCATAAAGCTTGTCAAAAGTGGAGAAGGTTAGACGAACTTGATAATTTATCGAGTTTCAAACATCACAGCTTATTTAGTTGTAACGAAAGATGAATCCAGCATGTATCTAGGTGTAGTAGCAAAACGCGAGTATGGCTTATCTTTATGTAAATACTATAAACATTAAGTTGTTCCAATTTATTTTCCCGGTGCATTCCACATCCATTTGCGTTTGATATCTATTTTATTGGCTGTTCCATTTAAATAGTCAAGAGATATAATAACAATTTTCTAATATCTCTGAGCGATATTTGTGGTCAACAACACGACACAGATTCCATATATAGCTCTTAGTTATAAAACAGTAAGAATTCAATTAGATGTAAATGGTATGAATTTGAATGTTCTCATTTTAATACTACTGTATTTTCATTTGGAGCAGTGAGAACATAAAACATGCTTACGAAATGTTGAGCTAGTTAATTACACATGCTTCTCGATCCATAAATTTAGATGTTCATCACATCTTAGTTTAGAATAGGTAAACATAGCAAACGTATATCAAACCCACGATCCAGGGAAAGGCGTAAAGATAAGGAAGTTAAATTAAATGAAAATGTGGTTAAAATGTTCAATTCTACTTTTAAAGTTTCTTTAAACGAAGCAAATATTACAACTTTGGTCACTCATACTGTATACGATTTGGTTTATAAGTATCATCATTTAACGAACCAGACTACAATGGAATTTTATTTTCAGATGCATTTCATATCGTGATGTCGGAGAACGGCGGAGCTGTTGTACCAAGGGCGTCTACCCCGCGCCCCGTCGCCGACACCCCTGTCGTAGCGCCACTAAGATCCAGACATGACCAATTCCTCGCAAGCTCAGCCGAGAGAGCCCAGCAAAGACCGTCTTCGAACGGCAGGAACCCAAGTGGAAGCTTCGACTCACCACCATTACCCTACCATCGGCAGATGACCCCCGGTTCCCTACTCACATCAACACACCGAGAGTCATCAGCATTCGTCCCTGTAGTGCCAACTAGAACCATGCACCCTGTTATTTATCCAAACGAAATGCACCCAGCTTTAATTCCATCAGAAATTATAGAAAGAGAACGGATGTTGGAGAGGGATAGATCGGAACCTGCCAAAGGTTCCCCGGATAGAACCTCAGGGAACTTCCCGAAGAGGAACTCATTTGACTTAATGGCTATGATGGTTGAGAAGAGAAAGGAAGTTGCACTTCGTGAGGCTGCAGCGGCAATGCTGCTCCCACACCATAGAACATCGTCCATCGAAGGAATGATGTCCGATGGGTCATCGCAGCCCCCAATTTACGGTCCTCCAGGAGCATTTTTGGGTGCACCGGGTCCTTCACCAACAGCGGCCGGCAGTTTCGCATTCCCGGGAGCTGGACTCTTTCCACCTGGAGCGGGGCCTCATCAAATGCATCCTCATCTAGACAGACGGTTGTTGAGAGCACCAGGCCGAGCGTCGAGACCCAAGAAACAGTTTATATGTAAATTCTGCAACCGGCAGTTCACCAAATCGTACAATTTGCTCATACACGAAAGGACCCACACTGATGAGCGGCCGTATTCCTGTGATATTTGCGGCAAAGCGTTCCGGAGGCAGGATCACTTGAGAGACCACAGGTAAGCCATTTATCATTATACTTATATTAAACGTTAAAAGAAAAATAGAAAATACACCATCACTTCTTTCCCACACCTCTCTAAGTCAGCAATGTGCAAGCACTTCTTTTGGTATTGTAAACTTATTTAGCTCACTAGGTAACTGGTCAACATCAGGCGAGACATACGCTTGTTTGCCGACTTTGTTATTTAAAATCAAGCTAAAAATAAAGGTATTCCATATTAAATTAGCTATATACCAGTGAAAGTCCTGTCAACATCGGTCCAGTCAATTCGGAAGCGAACCAGCCGTTTCAACAAGTGAATGTTAGTTGGAAATTAAATTCCCGAGGTGCGATTCGTGATTTGAACCTGCACACCTTATATTTCAAACGTAGATCTATATCATGTTTGACTACTGAGCCATCACTGCTGCACTAAACGCAATTATCGCGTGAATAACACACGATGCCGGTCCCTTGCACATTTTAATTAATTAATTGTCTATAACATTGATGGTAGTTGCTTGGAGGTGATTTGTATGCACGTAACGGGCAGCCGGTCTAACTCAAGTTGCAGATGTTCAGCCGACTATGGCCACATCCGCTCCGCTACTCGGAAACGGAATATTTATAAAGTCTCTCGATCGTAGCTAGCTTCGGCTTCTCGGAAATCTTTGTATCTTGATTAATAAGTAAAAGGTGATTATGCAGCGTGTATTATTTGTTCAAAATTAGATTGTTGGTTCGTACAGTAGCGGACTATACAGACATAACTAGGATCATTAAATCTATCTCAAGCCTGGAAGTGGACTTGAGTACGCGTTTGACATGTAATTTTGTACTGTGATGACGTTAGGATGACATTTCCAAGATCAAACTCAGACTTGAGAACGATTTGTTAATACGGCCAATATTTTCTGAGTTACAGGTCTTAGAATATTTGTCACAGCTTTTGGTGTTGTGCCCATAGTCACGACACAAAACCTATAATAGATCATTGACAACTGTATTCTCGGGTAACAGCTACTAATATTAAATAATGGTGACAAAAAAAATTGCAAAGGAGCCTATACTTACTGAAAAAAGTGTTTGAATTTTAATACCTATTTTTGTTAAATTCTATGTCCGATATACGCATGTGAAAGTACAATTTCGAACTTCTGAAACAGGCTGTGCCTACTTTCAAAAGCTCATGAACACTTATGATGAAAAAATGTCGGCTTGACTGTACAACCGAATGCCATTTGTTGAGTAATATCTAAAGTAGTGGTCGCTCATGATTGTACTCTTAGATAACGGACAAATAATATATCGCTGTCTCGGTCAGTACATGACAGACCAGCTGATGGATTTTATTAGCTCAGAGTATCAATAACAAAAGGTAGTATAATAATAAAAAGATCTGTGAAAAAAATAACTTAAGTAGTTTTACGCTACAAAAAATATATTATTATCATAAAATATGTTCGATACGCAATATCTGTGACTAATGAGTGAATAAGTAATATATATAAATGATAACTAAGTAGTGATCGCCCGTGGTCGAATCCAACCATAATTCATTTAAATTTTAATTTTAAACGTCGTTAGGGTTCTATCGTCAAAGACTATTTGATACTGGCACGCAGAATGCACTACGGACGTCCTCTAAAATAAAGAAAAATAAACTGACCCCGTTTGTCAGTCAGACAATCAGACAGTCAGTCAGTTACCAAGTAGAAGTAACAAATGTGCGTGTGTGTCAAACGCATGGTTTTATTTATTGATTTATAATATATTTTATGCATAATTAAAACATGTATTAGCATTCTGCACTCCTTCTCTATATAAACTATAAGTGTGCCAAATTTTATACTCCTCCGTCCGCGCAATTTTCGTAAAAAGTGGTACAAAGTTTTCCTTCACGGATTAATATAATAGATATAACTTCATATTATATTTATATTTATTTGGTTTAGGAATGTCTATCGTCCTTACACACACCTGTACAGAAATGATTCAGATTTACAATGAGACGCCTCTAATCGGATTTAAATATTTTGTACATCAATCCTATAAAATATAACCCATTAAAATCGTTCCGGGTGCGAGGGTCGACGCCTCACGAAGCGAATCAAGCAATTTTATAGCGAGATATAAAAACGGAATAAAGTTGTATACGTTGGGCCACACTGCATGCGCGCTACCAAATGTTACGTGATGTTAAATAATATTGATGACTTTTCTATCTATATACCTTTTAATACGAAAAGGAAAAACTTTCAAACGCTTAATATGAAAATTGCGCAGAAGGAGGAGTACTTATGAAATTTGGCACACTTAAGTTTATATACTAGGTGAAACAAAAAGGGTATACTATTTTTTGCAACTTAACTTTGTAAATCTCAAACTATCGGCTTTGTGGGACAGTTGAAGTACTAAAGATTTTGTAGACTTGTGAAATCGGTCAACAGCTGTATCCTATAACACCTTTTGTTTATCAAGTTCCCTCCAAAGCTGATGGTTTTAGAATTACAAAGTTAAGTTGTTGTTGATAAAAATAGTATACCCTTTTTGTTTCACCTAGTATATTACTTATACGTGAAGGAAAATCTTTCAAAAGCTTAATACGAAAACTGCGCGGACGGGGGAGTACTTATGAAATTTGGCACACTTATAGTTTATAGAAAAGGAGTACAGAATGCTAATATTTAAATATTATAATACTTAGAAATATATACATAAAAATCAATAAATAAAACATTACACACATTACCATGAATTGATACTCACACATTTGTAACATCCACACCGACTGACTGACAAATGGTGACAGTTTTTGGAGGGCGAGACTTCCATAGTGCATTCTGCGTGCCAGTATCAAATAGTCTTTGACAATAAAACCTTGAGGAAGTTTAAAATTAATATTTAAATGAATTTTTGGTCGAATTTCAACCATTATAATGGGAATACTAGTGTAACTAAGTCGGCAAACAAGCCAACTACCTGCACAGCCCGTAATAACAAAGGTATTGCACGCACTGTTATAACCCTTATTTCTATATCCATAAAGCGCATTCAGCACTGTACCGTGTGACGCTGTTTGATCATATATACCTACAACTCAGCAATTTTTTTCCATTTTACCTATTGAGTTTAAATTTTAATGTTCAGTAGTCAATCATCAGTCCGTCCGAATTGAGACCATTTAATTTAGTCATATTTTTACCACTGCAGCCCTATAAGCGAATTATAATATAATTAGTCATACACCCGGGTGTATATCAAACAAAACAAAACTGAAGTCTTGAAGGGAAATGTGAAATAAGTAAATTATTTATTTAGCATTAAATAACTTAAACATTCCACAAAATATTAAACTCGTAAATCACCACGAAACTATGTATTCCAACCAAAAATGAAATTGAAGTTAAATGTCAACTTCATCAAAACTTTCTATTTTATAATTAAAAGAAAAACTCACAATACCAAGCGATGGATAGCATTATGCAATAAACACAACCATTAAAGTAACAAATCAATAAAGTTATTAACTCCAAAAATGACGTTCGTACCTTGTGTGTTGCCTTCGGAAAAATAACTATCCAGGTATTATTTCGATTGACAAATTAAAACATAATTCTCAAAAAAAACTAGGGGTCCAACTGCAAATTATGACTTTATTAATTATCAATTCTATTTTTGAATAATATTACATTTATAAATAATAATTTTGAGACTGCAGCTGTAAGTTTTAATTTGGTGGTAACTCAAATATCTATCGGCTCATTATTTTACAGATTGATTAAATAAAAATACAAAATAGGTACTTGGGGGTTTGCGAGGGGCTGTCTTCAGGCATTAAATAGCTACTGATGATTTCGGACCTTCAAAACAACTAAAAAGAAATATGATATAAATAAGTTAAAACATCTGTTGCAATTCTATAATATAGGTAGGTAGGTACATAAAGGTGGTAATCTACAATAATCGATATTAACACACAAATTTTATTATTTTGACATTGAACATTTGATAATAACGGCACATTCATTTTACAACAAACTAGTACCTATATATATAATACAATCGTGTCATTTAAGGAGTTATCTGATTTTCCTAATGTGTACACTGTTTCGTTTTAAAAATTAAATACTTAAGTAACAAGCACTTATTTAGTTTAATATTTATTTCAGAATAAAGTTTTTAAAATTATTTTATTAAACTCATTACTTCATTATAATAGGTACTATAATGATATTAAAAACTGATTGAAAATATTATATCAAAATATTATGTCCACGTAACAAAAAAATGATTCTTAAGGTGAAGGCGCCTGTCTAGCCCGCGAAATTCAAAATTTTCGAGTATTTTTATAGTTTATCCAAAATCTGAAAACATTTAAGACAACATTTTGTGATTTGCGACAAACACAGTATGCAGTGCGTTTATTAATACATTTATTTTACTCTAAATATTATCACGGCGGATATGATACTAGTTAACCACTAAATATACAAAAATTGCCAGATTATCTGGATAGCTGTCGTTCTTGAAATGTTTTAGAGTATGTTGGATATATTAATAAATGCACTGCACACGGTCTTTGTCGCGAATTACAAAATGTGCCTTTATTATTGTCAGATTTTGAAAAATTTCTAAAAACCCTCAAAAAATTTGAACTTCGCGGGCTAGATGGGCGCCTTAAGGAACCGGGTCACACAATTTATTATTTTTAATTATCTACATATTGATGGTTACCTACAATTAATTAGTAATTTCAATTAAAAGTTTGGTTCCTTATTGTAATTTTGTATTCAAATATGGAATTTTATTATGAAATGCTATAAATTATCTTTATTAGTAGAGAAAAGTGAGAAAATGTAGAAAGTGTCTTCACGTGACGGCTTCAGAAAGTAACACTTTAACTTCCTTGGTCACACTATAGTTACTGTTAGTTATCTCACCAAACACTAACAAAATCTAAATATCTAAATATATATAACTGAAAGGTGACTGACTGGCATAGTGGTCTATCAACACACAGCCCAAACCACTGGTCGGATCGGGCTGAAATTTGGCATGCAGGTAGATGTTATGACGTAGGCATCCGCTAAGAAAGGATTTTGATTAATTCTACTCCCAAGGGGATAAAATAGGGGATGAAAGTTTGTTAAGTTAAACTCCAGCTAGTAATATATAAGAACGTCGGCAAACAAGCGTAACCCAGCCTGTAAGCCCAGTCTGATGTTAAGCATGTACCATAGGGGGGACTACTTCAAACTGTCTCACTCATCGTACGAAACTCAGCTATTATAGATACTTTACGTCGATCTTCTGTGAGAGAGTGGTACTACCCCATTCGAGCCAGACCGTAGATGTATGGGCTGTATTCAAGCGGCTACGGCTACAAAAATATTAATCAAACTTTGATTACACCACACCACGAACGCTTCGGTTCCCAAACTATAAAAAGTACCATGATCTTAGTGATTTCTTGATGGATTCGGACCAACTCAGCTATTCGATTCACATTATGTACGGCGTTTTTTTCCTCTCCGCCCGTAATTAGTTTAAATTCTGATGACTCACCCGTTTCTATTGGCCGGGACTTAATGGACCGCAGGACTTAGTACCGCCAGCAAATGTATCGGACAGCACATAAATTAAATTAGTATGCGAAATATGTAATTTTATCGCCCAGTCCTTTTTTATAGAACAACACTATAAACATGTTTTTGACTTTTTATAGCGTCCACTGATTATTTTTAGTGCTGTAAACATTAAATTCCTTTGGATGTTTTTCGGCATATCCGTTTTTGATCGTTGATGAAAATATTGTGGTTTTTTTTTTAAATATAAGTATAAATTATTACAGGAAAAAAATATTTGCTACCACTACACATGGAGCTTAACTCGCACCTTCACTTCGTAAAGCAATTTAATGTTATTATTATTCGTTTCAATTCTGTATTATCATTTCGTTTCTGTTCGAGTCGAGAAACTAACTATGGAATGCTTTCGACAGAAAAAATAGTTATTACACACTAAGTGATACATCTACTTACCCTGCAGAACGACGAAGCCTTATAATATGTTCCTTTTAAATATCTAGAAATATGAAATCATCATAAAGGCCATACTGCCCGCTTGTATTTTTTGTCGCGTCCATAATTATATTATGATTGGCTTCATAATCGAAGTGCATCGCACAAGAGACGCATAATACCGCGCCATTAAACCCACTACCATAATTAATACCCTAGGAGCAAAAAGGCGCCTTGACCCGCCAAGGACGTGGATCGTTCATTTAGCAATTCTAAGAAAAATCTCAAAAGTAAAAATCTAAATGCCGATCGAAAATTATAATGCCATAAAACTGTAATTATTGAAAAAATAAGCATTTAAATATTTTTCATGAATATTTAACGGTGACTAACTGGCCTTACGTAAATATAAATAGCATTTAATGATCGAGCGTTATCAGAAATCGATCGGTAGAAATCGAGACATGATCGGAATATTTTTACTTAAATTAAAAAATGAACAAGAAAGAGGACGGTTCGAAAGTGGAAACCTGTATCTACTGAACGGCTGTGCGATGGAGACTGGTGCATTCTGGGCAACACCGTCCCTGCTCGGTACTTTGGATTGGTTCATTAATGCATAATGCGATTTATTTAATGCAAAAAATAAAAATACAATAAATTATTCTTTAATGTTAACATTATTTGACAGGTCTTTGAGGCTTTGTTACACTTGGCAATTTTAAAAGTATATACATAAATAAATATAATCGCAATTTAATGACATATACACCATTTAAATGGCATGCGAAGTCACAATAAAATAACCTTTAGAATAACATATGACAATAAATCGCAGCAATCTTACGTGAAATCTAATCTTCTTATTTTTTTGACGGAAAAGCTAAATTTATCAATAACGTATAAGATCGTTATAGATAACATCGTGACGATGAGCATTATGGAAAATAAACAAAACTATAATTATTATTGAAACCAATTTGTGTTTCAATAGACACCCATCTCGAAGCCAGCGATAGACCGACTCCGCTCGGTAACCGACGAAAAGATAAAATATAAGCACACGTAACTAACAGTTTCCCATACGAATTGATGTGAACAAACTTGTGATTCTATAAACAAAAATATTCACACCGAAAACCTGTAGTACCGGAGTGTACGATGTAAGAATACTGAGTGTTCCCTCGCCTCCAAACATTATTTTGATATCTCGCGTTAGAAAAAACAGTTTTCATATTGTTTTTGTTACTAACCCAAATTGGAATTAAGAATTCTAATTTATTGTTATCTTTATTTTAATGTTGCTAAAAATATTTGAATTTATTAAATATTTTACCGATGCATTTTATTTATAAAATAATTTAAGCGACGTGTATTCTAAATTAATAGGTACAGCTAGTGTGATTTATTGATTTAAATGTTACGCATTAGGTACCCATTTGTGTCGTCCTAAATCAAATTATGATTTTACTCGATTGGTATTATATAACTATTATATATATTACAAGTTATAAATTCAATTTGCCGGATTTTTTCATAATACTAAATAATTTCCTCATACGGACGCCATTAATTTATCATTTAATATTAGTCTTTTATTCATAGCTTTTATTAGTTATTTATTGGAGCCTATTATTTATGAACTATACCTAACAATGATCACTCTTTAATTTGCAACTTAGTCTTGTATTTATCGAGTAATATTTGCAAAAGCGCTGGCTGGTATATTCACATTGGGCATTTTATCTCGAGGCTCATATGCAATTATGATTGAACTGAGACCACGTATAATGGGGATCGGGTGAGCCTCTCGCGCGTTCAGATCGCTCAAGGGGCCACAGCAAAAAGGGATATCAAATTAATACTGAATCCATAATAAATCAAAGAGGGGCAGGTGGATTTGGTCGCCAGACAGTTTCGCCTGAGGACATATTTGGAAATTATCATCTTGGACCGAAGCAATCATAACGCCACGCTCGGGATTTTGATGAAATTGGATAAATAGCATC
This sequence comes from Notodonta ziczac, assembly GCA_918843915.1. NCBI lineage: Eukaryota > Metazoa > Arthropoda > Insecta > Lepidoptera > Notodontidae > Notodonta > Notodonta ziczac. The sequence goes on from OU974053.1 coordinate 4,001,587, forward strand.
GGAATCTTTGTTATTTCGATCCAAGAATGTTGGATCACTCGCGGCTATTCCGCATAATTGTCACGCGATCTCCCGGCTGCGGCATTTGACACCATTCGATTTCGTTTTCGAACGGAAACATATGGTTTCATATGATAATTTATTGCTGTTTCGATAACAATAGCGATGGGCTATGCAAAGGATTAAGGACAAAGGATTTATTTATATTGTTTGATCTTGTGAGAATCCTGGATGCAGTATTGTCAAACAATTTCGGATTATTTTCTGCATCATTCAGAGGAACTCAAACTAAGGTTAATTATTATACTTGATAAGGTGTTTAAAATTGATCAGCAAAATGCTCCTGCCAAATCCCTTTACACATTAAAATAATGCGTTTGAAATAATCGTGACAAAGGCCTTAGATTAATTAGCAAGATGGTGTAGCAAACGGCTTGTCGTTTTCACAGTATCTTACTGGCTTTTGCAAGTTTTGGACCGTGCTGGAGACTCTTACGCAATTTGGTATTTTTTCGGTGCACTCTCAATTCGGTTTGACGGTAAGGACGCATTTTGTACTTGTTGTTTTACACCTGCGGCACTGAAAATAAACTCGTTGTTTTATTAAAAAATAACCCCAAAGCTGCCGTTGGGCGCGCGTTATCAGCGAGCAAAATCTTCGGTTACGAAATCAGCGTTTTTAAAGTATTTGCTAAAAGATTTCTCGATAAGAAATTTGGGGAGAACGTTGCTCTTCAATTATGGTCAGCCGAAACTGCAGCAGCCACTGATTTACAATGAACATTTTCCTTATCAACCATGCTATGATGTATCACGCAAAAAATAGCTGTCTAGCATCTTGTTACTTTCGAATATTCGACTCTAAAGCATTTAGCTCACATCTGGTTCTCGCGTCCGCTAACTTATGGATTCCGTTTTAATCTGTCTTAGATTATTCAGATGCCATTATTGTCGGATCGATTCAGACAGGTAAACGTATTATTTAAATTACTCTGGTGCCGCTCGCGTGTTGGGTTGCAAGCAAAACGCTTTTTTGTCGTTGTATCCAACCAATTAAGTTTAGTATTCGCGTGATTCGGATTCTCAGATAAAACAAAATGCGAAACGTCTTTGAGTTCTTGTTTTTCTGTTACTATACCTGACTGTCATGATGATCTTTTAACATCATTAACTAATATTATAAATCCGAGAGTGTTATAATCTGGAATAAAGGAATAGGTTACTTTTTGTCCTCGTAATCCACGCAGGCGGATGCCAATTTGGAATACTTTAGTGTTTGCAGTTTATAAATAAATATCCTAGGAAATAATTTGATGAGCAAATTTATCTTGATTTAGATTTACGTAAACAAAGTCTGTGTGCATATAATTTATTTACTGCAAGCATATAAGTAGGTACCTATGTAAAGCTCAAGTAATTGCCGTAACCTCAAAAAAGTTCAGTGTTTTATTAATCAATACAAAACCGTCAGTTTTCAATTAACATTCTTACGATGCAATCAATTCCATTTATCATACTTTAGCTATCGCAAAAACGGAAAGTAACTCATTCGTAATCCAAGAACCTGTCTCGTGATGTTGAAACGTCAGTTATTAGGGTTCCTTGAGCGTCGGATAAATTGACCGTATCAAGGTTTTCGATCTTACTAAGCGAAATTTCAAAGGATCTAATTTTAAAAAAGAACGTTGGTCCTATCACGGTGTTATTTGCAACCTGATAATTTATGGTGGTAAAATGTGAGGAATTTGCTTTTTATTTTTGCGTACCGCATAGCGAGTTACGTATGAAAAATTTATGTGACATGTTGCTTAACCCACTCGAAGTGCCTTGTACTAATCCGCATCGGAATTTTATAATCCGATGTATGACGTGTTTGCCACTGAGATTTTATTTTTGTTATTCATTACTTTTATACATTTTGAGATAGTATCAAAGGCATGGTAATAACACTTGTAGCAATTTATTAAAGTAAACTTAAAGAATATTCTCTAAATAAGAAAATTTAGAAATTATTTTGAATATTTGTATTTGATATGCATAAGTATTATGTATAGATATACATAAATATAATGGCGTCAAAGTTTAAGCGGGAGCTGAATTTTACAAGAAGATACGACTTTGGACATTTTTACTAGATAAGTATGTACGTACACACTTTGTAACAATAGAGAATTTATCTCTATGGATACATAAAACAGCCTAAATTTAAGTTTTTCAACAAAATCTACCTTTACTCCTATCACAATAAAGTTTATGTTGGTGCATGCAGTAAAGTCGTCCGGTGAGCGTGGGTTGACAAGATGTATGATTATCGTCGATTTAGCATTTCTTCGCTACTTAATCCAGTTTTTAAAAGCCATTAAGGTTGTAGTAGCAATCTGTATTGCATGTTTTGTGTCCACCGGCATGCGGACGGCAAGCTATGATTTACAACGGAACTAGTTATTTATTTAGATTCTTTTTTTCAACTCCGAATTTATAAATAGCATTGGTGTTTGTTTTAGCGCGATTTTAATCACACAAAACTTTATTTATATCGATATTCGTGCCGAATTATAAAGTATGTCCTCACATAACTATGGGTTCTTATTTTAAAAGCCGAGTCTTGCTCAAGAGTTCTCCGCTTGGAATCTTTCCGAGTGGTGTCGAGGAGTTTGAAGTGCAAATAGTGACCGGTTGGTTGTCCAAACAAACCGTATGTACCGGTGCCATCGCCGTGTGGCCTCTAAACCCGAACCCACACTCGTCAAGACTATTTGTATTTACATTAACATCCTCCGCTATTTGTACACGGGTCTTGTAATTACCATTCCGTACATCTGAAACCAATTTCTTTGAAAGGTCTTGTGCAATAGCTGTTCAATTCTAGTTCGAAGCTATCGGTTGCGGGTTTTCTATTACGTCCGTAAGTTTAGATGCCATTGTTGTGGGAGAGGCATTCCCGGCGACTTTCTGTATGTCCATTAATCATACGACGGAGTCTCGAGATAAAATCCGAGGAGACACACGCAGCGGTGTTCGTTAAACGGCACGGAGCACACAACCCGATTTACAACCAGGTAGAGATCCTTAATCTTTCTTATTTTATGAAATTCTCAGTAAATAACTGTTTTGTGGTTTACGTTTAGAGATTATACTGATTTGAGTTGATTTCATATTGTTAATGAAGAGCAGTATATAATGGTAGTCTGCGATGACGAGCTTTGTTTATAAACAACTGCTGAACCGAGCACTCGTTTGATTCAACTTTAGTAAATTTAGCCTTTTAATAGTATTTAATATTCGTTACTTCGTTAGCCCCAATTCTGTGATGGATGTTTCTGTAATCTAGACCAAATCGTTTTTAATAAATATTATGATTTACGTAACATTCTAACGATCAAAATGATCAATCTATTAAATTGATGTTTGTAAACGTTGCATTTTATATAGCTATTCGCTTTTGACATAATTTTTGAGTGGATAAGTAGTTTGAGACGAGGTATTACGAAGCATTATGTTTATATATCCCAAATTATGTTTCTTACTTAAATATTATAAACGATCAAAGATAACTATAAAAATTTCGAGGATTCCTCCGTGATGGCAGTCAGGGACATTAAGAATGGTGGAAATGAGTCTGATTTTATCTCCGCCTGCCCCGCTGGATCGTTGCCCGCGGGGTCTAAGGCCGTATACCTACGGATCCCGTCCGGATCTATATAAAGTCCGGTCGCTCGCAGCACGGGGTAGTTAATGATTCCCAACCTGTTCGGCGCGGGCCTTTTTATGGTTGACATTTGATTGATTTTTTCAACAATACTGTTTAGTAGATGGTGTGGGTGTATTTTTCAATGGCTTACATATTTTTTATTGCTTAGAAGGTGCATTTTACTCACTTGCTTAGGGCTAACCAATGGGGATATATCAACCATCATACAGGACCATGTTAATAAATCTTTCTCATGTCTGAGAGCGATCTTGAGTCCGCTTTTGACATGCCATTTTGTACTGGTATGACATTATAGTGACATTTCCAAGATCACTCTCAGATTTGAAATCGATTTAATAATACGGAACATAGATATGCAATCTTCTCTTTTTAGTCGTAAACTCTTGACATCATCGTAAGAATCTAATTAAGTCAGAGTAGTATTTTACATGACTAGCATCTTCAAAAGAAAATTTAAATACTACACTTTTTTGTCTTGTATATATACTTACTAGGCACTTTTTAGATCTCGCGATAACACTCATGGAAATTAATGTGACACACCAGGTCATCCGGATGCATCCAACCTGTGTGTCCTAACCTTAACTTCAGTGGTGTGGACTTGACGTCCTTGGCGGTTGAACCCTCGACTCGGAGCCGTGGCTACCCCGCGCGGTTTGTTTATGGTGTTCACTACCAAGAGTTATTATGATGGAAAAAGTTTTTAAACTCTATGGTCTATGTCGGATAGAGCCTTGATATAATTGTATATACACGGTTAGAAAGAGTATCTACTAATTCATGTTGAGGTATTCTGGTGGGTGTTTGTTTCGTTTAGAAAGGAAGAGTTCTAAGTTACGTCAATTTTGGACATAATTTTAGTCACAAATTCTCCAATTTAAAACAATATAATGACGGTTTTTGGGTTCTGTATTTGCAAGTAACATATTACAATAATAATTGTACGATTATTGTTTAGGCAATATATAACCTTAATAGAACTCAAATCGTGGCTATTACAGCTTGGCTATTACAAATGGAATACTAAGCTTTTCCTCTCTCCCATACCTAATACTTATATCGGTTAGGATCATCGTAAAAAACTCAAAGCCTTCCAGGACAATATTCAAATTAGACGATTTATAAAAGTCATCTCCAGAGATTACTAAATACCTGTGACGAAGAATAAATAAATCTTTATAAAAACGACAGTAGCTTACGAATCTGGTTTGGAAAAAATCTATGCTTTAATCCCGTTAAGATTATATTTTTCGGTCGTATTCACTCGAATGAGGCGGCTTAACATTGTGGCCAGTTTGAAAAGGAAATAATCACGTTATTTATGGCCAGTGTCGGAGAGCAACCGACTATAATCTGTTTCGAATACGTAGGTACATAACAATTTTATTGAAGATTAAAAGCGCTGATCGATTTTTGAATTTTCGAATAGTTATAAACGTTTATTAATCGCTAGGGTTGTCTATGTAATATGTTTAAGGATTATTTTGATCGATTGGAGAAAACGACGTTCTCACGCTACCAAAGTATGTTGAAATATATATTTATTTTAGTTCGGTATCGCTTTAAGTGAGCGGACATTATGTATTATCTTTCAAAACTACGATGTAAAAAGAACCCGATGGCTTATTAGAATACTAGCTGTGCCCGCGACTTCGTCCGCGTGGAGTTTAATTGACAGTTTCATACAAAATTTCATCCCCTATTTTATCCCCTTGGGGGTAGAATTAATCAAAATCCTTTCTTAGCGGATGCCTACGTCATAACATCTACCTGCATGCCAAATTTCAGCCCGATCCGTCCAGTGGTTTGGGCTGTGCGTTGATAGATCACTATGTCTGTCAGTAGTCACCTTTGAGTTATATATATATGTAGATTGAAAAGGAATTGAATTCTTTGTTAATAGTATTAATTCAAGAATTGTTTTCTCCGTTGTAGTTCAATGATTATCTCTATTAATTTCCTATTCCTAAGCACATGCATTCTGGGATTCACGCCATCAATTCACCACACTGACCCGTTGCGGGTTGACGGATGTTTCATATCATTGGAAAAAAGGTTAAATTTTATAAGGCTTGCAGGTTTCCTCACGATATTTTCCTGCACCGTTAGCAATTTCGAAATATCCAGAGGTGCGAGCCAGGGTTTGAATCCAGGATCTTTCCAATCAAAGTAATCAAACCAATGGGCCATCACTGCATAAACAATAAAACTTAATTAAGTTATAGTTTTAAAATCATGTATATTTAACACCTGCTGTTTAATACATTTTTTTGACAGTGACAACCTTAATCAAGACAAACTAGATACGAAATTAATGAAACCAATAACAACTCTATTGTGAATTATTATGTTTTATATTCTCATTATTTTTATAATATAAATATAATAATATGAATTTATAATGTCGCTTCAAACTAATTGGGCCAATTTTAATTTTATATATTAATATCACTTTTGTATATATAATTTTAATTATTATTTTGTTTTTGTTTTTATATATATTTACTTTAAGTTAGTTGATAAGTAGTTTTAATACTGTAAATAGTATGTAAAATAGTATGAAATAAATATTATATCTATATATAAATTTTAATTTGCAAATGAGAGGAAAACTGATTTAAATAAGTTCGTATAAACAAATGTGTTTCATATAAACAAACAAATAAAATTGGAGTGTCAGTTTGTAATATCAAAATAACACCTTTTCACTAAATGCATAGGAAAGTACATACGACACTTAAAAGCGTTTTGGTTATGTCGGTCTGTCTGTCTGTCTGTATGTTTATTCGCGGAAATCTCCGAAACGGCTGGACCGATATTTACGGAATTTTCACTGGCCGAAAGTTGATGTTATATGCAGTAAAATAGGTTACTTTTATTTTTAAAAAACAAAATTAAATAGGGTTCCACGCAAAACATTATTTATTAATAGAATTCTAAACTTTTCGTAATCTCTGCGAAATTAACGAACATTTTCTGTTACATTTAATTATTGTTAAATTAAATTCCACGCGGACGAAGTGGCGGGCCCAGCTAGTATTTATATATATTTGTAAACTAGCTGAGACCGCGTCTTCGTCCGCGTGGAATTTAACTTAACAAAAAAGCCCGCTCCTGCGTTATGAGCCCGCGCGACGGGACCCACTTTTTTTGTTGTTGTTTTTCTAAAATAAAAGTAGCCTAAGTTACTGTTTATAAAATCAGCTATCTACCAGTGAAAGTCCTGTCAAAATCGGTCCACCCGTTTCGGAGATACTCTTTGATTTCATGTGTTTTTATTTTTTTACGCGGAGCCCTAATTATTTTCCTAAAATTAAAGTAGCGTAAGTTACTTCTTATAACATCAGCTATCTGCCAGTGAAATTCCCGTCAAAATCGGTCCAGCCGTTTCGGAGATTACCCGGAACAAACACACAGACAGACAAAAAAAAACGCGTTTTTGCCATAGGTGTCGTATGTACTTTGATATGCACTTAGTGAAAAGGTCTTATTTTGATATTACAAACAGACACTCCAATTTTATTTATTTGTATAGATACACAAATTGTGTAGTTTAAAGTCGGTAACAAGCGTACGACCCGCCTGATATTAAGCTGTGTTGATGCTTACAAGACCAAATGCATCTCTCGCACGTTAACGATCTGGATGGTATATTGGGACAGGCGGGCGGAAGGGAGGAATAGTTGTGCTAAAGCAGGGTCTCTGAGTACGAAGAATTTCATACAATGACCTGTCATTACCTGTCTCAGTCACTCCCGCGTAAATCTAATACGTCTCGCTCACACTGTTGCCGTGAACTGCGTGTGACCGGCAACTGTGTGAGCGAGACGTATTAATAATATAATGACAGGTCATTGTACGAAATTCTTCGTGCTCAGCGACCCTGCTTTACCAGCTCTCACTCATCCTACGAAATGCGGCTATAATAGTTACTTTATACTGAAGTTATTTGGCCACAGTTTGGCCCTACCACCGTAAATATGTATTGAAAATTAATTATTTTGGATAAATACCAATTTCAGAATTATTTAAATTACCCAATTAATTTTATTTATAATTATTTATTAAAACATCGTGAGGAAATATGCGTGTCTTAGAAAATTTTACCAATTTTCGAAAGATGTGAAATCCACCAACCCACAATGGGCTATTGTGGTGGTTTACGGCCTGAATCCCATTCGTAGTGAGGCCCGTGGGCCGTGCCCAGGGGTAGGCCGTCAATATGGGCTTAGTTATTATTATTTATAATATTTACGATTCAAACGTGTTTCACTGTTACAAAGTTATCTTTACCACCAATGCGCCATATCCGCCATATAACAATATTATTAGTATCAATATTTTCTCGGAATTCAAATTATCAGACCGCCTTGAACGTAACTGTAGAACGGATAGGTACGTGAACCGCTTGGTATATTCAGGTAAAGTACCTATTCGATAATTCAATTGTAAATATATATTGCTAATGATAGAAAGCCACACTACAATGAATACCGTAAATATATATGACATTATTATATTGTTTCTAATCGCTATAGTAACTGAACAACCAATATCTAAGCCTTCATTTACACGAAGAAGTCGTTTAATCGATACATTTTTGACGATATTGGCCGTATTTGACATCCGGACACATGAAATGTACGGATTATCAGAGCCCGTTTAACCGTGTGAATAGGTAACCGCTAAGTTTTGACCAAAGAATACTTAAATTCTTAAAAAATCTTTGGCTATAACATAGTACTTTTTGTGTTCCTATTATAGAATGATTGATTTAATAAAATATTTATAATTTGGTAAATCCTCTAGATTATTGAAATTCAGCTCAATTATTTAAAGCATGATATTACTTGCAGAATGCATGCAGTAGAAACAGGTACTAACGTGAAGGTGAAATCAGTTTTAATCTAACTTAACATTTGGAAAAAACGTTAATATGACAAAACAATACTTAACTGTATTTATAATAGCGAATAACTTTGTAAGTATTGACTTTAAGATTTTTGACAAATTATTTAAAATTATATACTAAATCCAAATTCTTAATATTCCTGTGAATAGTTTGAGAAGAGTTTACAACAAAATATCTCAAATACCCACATGCCCACAAATATGTGACATGACCGTATCTACAACCTGATCCAAGTAACATAATACACCTGTTTTATCTCTCAACCGCGATCTATCTTCCAACTTGAAGAAGATTACAAGTATTAACAGATAACGAACTAAAAACAAATCATTTTACAAATTTCCCACATGTGAAGCACCCAATAAAAACATCTACGGAACGATTACCGGCGATTACACTCAATTACATGCACCACTAAAACTGGATTTACGATGAAACCGATGTTAATACACTCCCAACTTGCCCTAATTGTGGTTCCACAATAAATTATTGGATCAAACAAAATTGATGCAAGGATTCAGTCTAATTGGATTCGTACACAGAGTGGACCAATCAATACACTTTGATTAATGATACCTCAAGTCCTCAGTATAATTGCCAGCCGAGACCATAATGAATCAACTGCTCGTATTATAAATCTGATAAACGGAACTCGTTTTGAACGAGAATATTAACTTCCTAAGCTACCCGATCCACCAGAGGTCTTGGTAACGCGTAATGAACCTGAAAACATAGCTATGTCGCTTTATCTATTTGATACTTTTATCTTATCACCTTAATGAGTACACGGAACGGGATCGGGAACAATAAAAATATATCTACCCGTGTTCAACTCTAGTTCCGTAACGACTTTGAAAAACAGTTTGATAAATCGAACGATAAAATGTCGATCAAAATTCGGTAAATCACAAATTATTGCTACCAGACATTATGGTGGAAACGATTTCTATAATATTAGCAATCATAATAAAACAAGAACGAGAATCTGGTTCCATCAAACAATATACGAACCGTGAAAAATTGTGTTTTGGAGCTATTGAAGCGCGTCCATAATGAAGATATTCGATACTGGACGTATCGAATATCAATTTTTTTCGTGTCCGAGAGGCGCCAATTTTTTGTTCAACAAACTCGTGTGTTGACCAAATCTGATGATTGATACACGAAAACGTAGCGGTAGAGATTACCGCGAGGATCAAATACTGCGCACAATTTGAACACTACCTATAATAAAATATGTATCTATGACACGTGTTTAGTTTTGTATATCGTTGGCGAAGATTTAGTGGAAACATAGCATTTTGTTAGTATAGCACAAAATCTGCTTGAATATAATTTACAACGAAAACTGGTTGGGTACCTATGTTTTTGTCTGATACTGTTCTACGCAATTTTTTATTAAAAATAGAAGTTAGCCTACAGAATTGTTGTACAAGGGATATTGGGTAATCACAAAGTCAATTGTCTTCACTATGTAATATTTTATTTATGAACTGTGTCCTTGTCCAATTTACACAGAGAGATGTTACTCTTAATAGTCAAAGAATTTGCACGAATATACTAGTATAACAAATAAATGAATCAATTACAATTATTTAAATTTCCTCTTTTCCGATTCAATCAGTTTAACTATATTTTGTATATTTTTTATTATTGTTTTTTTTTTTAAAACATCTACCTCACTCCTTTAGTTTTTAACTTTAATAAAGAGTGCTAGCAAATTAAGTTATAAAAAATAATAATAAATCAAGGCAATTAATCAGAACATACAAGTTCAAAAAATATGCATTAGTTCATTATGTTCCCAAACAGAACAATGACAGAGGCTTTTAGGAAAATAATCAATGTTAAAAGGTGCATTACATAATTTTGATGAGAACCTTGCTTGCCTGTCTTTTGAGTCTAGTCCCGCCACAAGCTCCCACCACTGTAACTCCTGTAAGCCAGGATCGACAATGGTGACCAATAATGACGTCGAGGTTTGACCCTCGACGAGTCCCGGGGAAAAGCTAAATTGTCTTGGAACCCGCACGAATTTAATTGAAAGAAATAATAGGAGGAGTTGGAAGAAAATACTTCCACTTTTCATTTTCACAGTCTTTTGAGTCTATCAAGAGTTTTGAGTGGTTCCTATTTTGAGTGGTATGAGTGGTATTAGGTAGATGCACTTGTTGCCGGCACAGCTAAGTGAAGTCCGCAGTCACAATGAATGTTTGCGTCAGTCAGAGGTGAAATTGTGTGTGAAGCGGCAGCGGCGAGCCGTCGCTCCCATTACGTCGCACGGACGGCGTACGCGCAGCCAAACCGGCTGTGGACGCGGTGTGGTAACTAGCCACTTGGACGGTTGGAGAATTGTTGTATGAGGTTGTTTTAAATGTTAAGTTTGAATTGATCTTCATGTTGTCAATTTATTATAGTATCTGGCACAAAGGTTCTAGATAATAATGAAATACAACTGCTGTCAGTGAGAATAAAGTCTCAAGTTACAAGTTGCTTAAGAACACGATATGTGTTAGAATAACGGTCGAAGGGTAGGTACTTAGTAGTATTTCTTTAGACAATTGAAACACTGAATGCTAGACGTTGCAGTAGTTTTAAAATAACATCCTATTACTATAACAATTAAACATTAAATAAAACTATAGTGGTTCCTAAATGCATTGCAAATACAAAAGGCGACCCAAATTTTGAAGATGTAAGGCCAAAGCGTCTACAGAATGTAACTAAGCACACAAATGACCAGTGCCCGCGACTTACCTCACAGCATCGCGGCCCAACCGCGCCGCCTCGCTCCATTAGTATTTTCCATTTATTTTTTGTCCACGTACCTGTCCGACTTTTGGGGATTTGACTTTTTATAACATCGACCGCGCGACGAATACCAAATTTCTTTAGTATACAAACGGAAAATAAATGATGTAGCGCTCGCACTATGCAAGTGTGCGGTGTTCTCTGTATTATTTTTCGATTAAAGTTTTTTTCTCGGTCGTGAAATTGGGAAGGCTTGGTGTTTCTTACCTTGGAATAAGGGTTGTCAAAATGCATAATAAGACATTCATCATTGCTGCGTTTTACTAGCAATTTGGTTAAAGTTCCGTAGTCTTACTTTTGTTGATCTTTAGTCCCTATGTCTATGTTTACTTTTACATCCATTTAATTATTGTCAGCTTTAAACTTTCACTGATTTATTGGTTGCATTTTATTTGTATTTCTTAAAATATAAACTCAGGTACTCCGTCTGCTTGCAAAAAATGTATGTGGGTAATAATTGAGGATTTTAATCATTAACATTTGATATTATACCTAAATCAAATTGTTAAGCTGAACCCAAACCTCTTTTAAACGCTGCAACATTCTCCATTAGAAACAAACTCAACGAAAGCCTTCGTGTGTAGGTAGCATCTAGATCATTACCGTAGACCCACCGTCTGCGACGCTAATGAGTCATTGTGCTGATGTGATTGAAAGCAGTACGCCTACGTGTAAACTATTAAGTTAAACGCAACTACCACGGTAATTACGTATTTGAAATGAATTCAATATGGAACGTTGGAACTGGTTGTGACGAAATGCTCATGCAGTCTTGAAAGCAACTTTTGTTTGAGAATCATGGAAGTGGTTTGATGGACGATCAGAAATCAAAGTATACGATGCGAATGCGACAAATATAAATAAAAAATCATAGATTATTTGATTGATTGCACGTTAAATGACTATATGAACAGTAAGAGTAGTGTGTAAGATGTAAGACTTGAAACTCTTTTGAAAACCTCAAAAGTGATTCATGACACTCCAACTTTGTTCGTAAAAGTTAAGGCTTTTTCTATTGTGAGTGTCTCCAGTTTTGTCATTCAAAAAGCATATTACCATAATTCCAACTCGCTTGGAAACAAAACGACAAGTTCACTGTATTGACGTTTCATTTTGTTAGGAGCAATGCAAAAAAGTCTAATGAGAATGCAAATTTCGCTCCAGTCGTTGCGAAAATACTTCGGCTCATTTGCATTGTGTCATATACTTCTTGTAAATGTTTAGCTACCGCCAATACGGGTTCCTACGGTTGCTTTTTAGAAATATTAGCTTCGCAGGATTTATGCTAATTGGACTTTTAAGTTTCGCGAGGCGTTAAAACAGACACGGTCGTGGCTAATAAGTCAAATGGTTCTTCGAATTGTGCGTTTGTGTCTATTAGAAAATCTCGTCCAGATTAATATTGACAAGATTGAACAACGTTGCGTTTATCACTTTCGAAAGTATCTTCGCCAGGCCAATTATTTTTTGGTGCTTAATTAATTATTGCCTCGGTTGCCGGCCAGGCGCGTTAAGATATTCTGCAATTTGGAATATTGTGATGTTAATTATTGGAAAGTTCCGCGTTGGCGTCACCAACTACTGATGTTGAGGTATTAGTAGCATAACAATAAATTGTCGTAAAGGAAACGGGCTGAGTCGGTTGTAAAGAGATAAAAGTGCGTGGGCTCGCCCGACAAGCGAGTCAAGTACGGTTGCTTAAGTATAGCTTTTATGTATCTTAATACGGCAAAGCGTCTCCTGCGAGACACTCCAAGGAATTATATTATGAACGGTTACAATAAACAGCGGGGTTCAGTGATAAGTTACAATCTTCTGCAAGACCAATATTTTTCTTACATTGTATTTTCATAAGGATTCCACCTTACAACATCGAATCAATAAGTTGAAAATTCAATTTTGTTGTCAATTCCGTATTTGATAAACTGTTTACAAGGTTAAATTTGTTTCTTTAAATTTCAAACACTTGTAGAATCAAACGTTAAATTTATTGCCTCGGTATTTCTTCCGTGAATCGTATTTATCATATCAGATTTGTGATTTGAAGATGGACGCAGATATATTGGGACTTATGTATATTGATGAACTTAAAATTTATCATAAAACTCAACTAAAGGTTTGTTCCTTACTAATAAATATACATAAAACCGTGAGCTTTTAGTTTGTACGCGGCTTTCAATATCGTAAAACCAATAGAAAACTTGGAATCACCAATAAAATTATGTTTCGATGCGTCTCCCTGAAAAGCGAGGCGCTTTTGAATAACAAAATCTGCTACTTCATTATACAAATCGCGAGATTATGTTAATAGAAGCTATTTGTAAGCGGTTTTGATTTACTTATGTGCCAGTGTGCGGCATGTAACCGTTTCTTTGCATAAATTTATGTATTATCCCCCGCTACCGTTTTCGTTGGTGTGGGTTCGCAAATACACCTACGTTCATAATTAAGTTCGCTTCACTCATTATCATAAATGCGGTGGCATTGTTTTCGTTGGCTTATTTATGTTATAAATGACTTAATTTAATTAGTGTGAATTCTCATTTCATATTCATGCCATCGTTCTGCTTTTAAGTATTACATTTGAAATGTGAGATATTTAATTTGTAGTGATAATGAGTGAAGAATTTTACGATTAATCTATGCGATGGAAGGCTTAGATGGTGTAGATGAGTTACGGTGGGGGAATGGTAAGGAGGGATCGGCCAATGACCCTTGCGGCGGCATTCCGACGCGCGCGCTGCGCATACTACTCTCCTTAGATTTAACTAGAAAACTTATAAAATTGTACAAGGAACAATTTTTAAAGGTATAACGGCATGAAATGATGTGAATAAAAATATGAAATACGTTTTGTGCATTATTTATTCATTGTATTGGATGGCGACGTAAACAAATCGGTTGATAATGATACCAAATAGAGAACCGTATTCTCATGGCATAAAGTTGATAATAAAAGTACTAAACTAGTAAAGTATCTACGTATGCATATAAAAGTTATAAGTATAGATACACGCACTTCGCTAGTGTCCAGTTGGCTGACTCTATCTACCATTCAGACGTTGTAATAAGAAAAAAAAGTACTGAGAGAAATTGATTCGATCCGTGGCGTTGGTTGGCATAGAGCTATTGGAATTTAGACAGGATTTATGAATAATGTTCTGAGTTTGTACTATATTATTGTTCATTAACTACTATGTAGGTATATTTATTTTTGCGAAATCAATAATATTTTTCAATCAACGATCTTCAATGTATAAATTCACTACCTTGTGCCTTACCTATTAATGTCTGCTTCAAATTTGAAGTGATTGGACATGTCTATGATCGTTTTAAGCCTATATCCGTTACCAAGCTCTCGATCGTTGCTCGATAGGCAATCTCGAACACACGATTGAATTGGTAAAAAAACCATTTTGACCCGGATCGATAGACGAAATACTTCTTTTATATTTTAAGTTTAAAACGTTCTATTAATAAAACTAGTTGTAACTTAACGCTCGGTATCAGGTTCAATTTTAAAAGAGGTTTTGTTTTATAATCGAGCTACTAAATAAGGTAGATCGAAATTCATTTTGATTTGCGTTCGCAGTTCCGTCACGTCAGCTATACGGCTTGTAAACGAAACGGGGACGATTTTAAGAACCTGTTTGTTGTACTCTCAAATTATTTGTTGGCTTAACCGATCACACTTTAGTTTAGTTTAGCTTTAGACACTAAAACGCCCGACGTTTTTATTCAATTACCTGTTTCGGGCGTTATGTTGTTATTATCAATTCGAGTTATTGCTTTTTTATTGTTAGCCACATGAGTCACTTCCACGTTTCCTACCGGCGCCATCTTATGTTCCTTCCAAACACATTATCCGCTCGGCAACCGTAATGGAAAATACTTTTTTAATGTAACCCATTAGTGCGAGGCGAGGTCTCAGTCCTCTCTGTAATTTGGAGCCAAAGTTTTTTAATCTTCGGTGTCTTGATGGGGTTCCGAGCAACTGTCCATCGCGATCCTTATCTCCGAGCATAATAAGAAGAGACAGACGTTACTTATATTTTATTTAACGTCAGAATTGATCGAACTGGCGCGATAAAATGTTTGGGAGGGTAAGATTTGTTTATGTCATTAATTATGTTTATTCTACGTTTTGTACTTTTGTATTTTCATATTCACATTCTTAGGTTTGTTCTTTGAATGATATAACTTTCTCTTGGTTATTAAGTTTCTTAGATAAGTGGTCATGCGTTAATTCAAGTCCTTTAAAATTATTTTTTGCAGTCATTACTCCTAAGATCATGGACCCGTTAAGCTCTAGTAGAGGCGGTATATTATTACATTTTAAATGGGTTTTTCCTTTGTCGGTTACAAAAATGATATTGATTTCGAGTGAGATCGTGTGTTTTATAGTTTCCGTTTAAACCGACCGTTTTCGTAGTAACCTGGTAATTGCCTTGTTAATTTGAATCTGGCGTCGGTCCCTCTGATGTTAGTAAAGGTTGTTTGACTGGTGTTTCTGAATCCGTCATCATACGATGTCGATCGTGGCTCTTAATAGATTTGAGAATGAAGATATCGCGTTCATTAGACATATTTAAAATTTATTGGAAGTAATTTGGGCGTCGATATTAAAATATCGGGTTTTTATTTAATTGGAACACGTCTTTTTCTTTTTGCATCTATCAGTGCTGCGTGTGTATCTGGTGTCTACATACTTGTTTTATGTATGACACTTGTCATCTCAATCGTTGTAACCACAAAAAGTTTTTTTCGAATATAAAAATTAGCTTTGACTTCATCGGCTGTAAGGAAGTTAATTTGTTGACTAACGTTATTTTTGGCTTTCGTCTTCTATCATGTTGGCAGTTATCTCTCTGAATATAATATAGCCAAACTCTAAAGTATTTTGAAAAGCCATTGAACCTTTCATTCAAGCATTTGTTTTTATTTAACAAAGTCGGAACATAAGCGTAGGACCCGCATGATGTTAAGCAATTACCATAGCTTATAGATGCTTGCATTACCTAAGTAACTGCTCGCACGGAGTGGATTAGAAATAATGAAAGAGAGGGGGGTTGAACATATGGCTCTCTCACTCATCGCTCAAAACGCAGCTTTATTTCTTTAAATATTGTAACTTTTGTTTATTACCTAATCATTAAGTTCTTACTTTTCTGCCGACCGCTAAAACTCCTGGTAAACCTTTTATACGGACCCCACGACACAGGCTGTGCCTAGTGTGAGATCCACAGACAATGGTTTAATTGTAACACTACCACTTACTACAACTTTGACAACAACTTTTTCTTATTACTTATCATCTTTGTCACACCATGTGTAGTTTGGAAATAAATTATTTTAAATTTTTTCATGGCTCCTTTACGCCGAACTCTGCGGTACTACCCTGGGTCGAGGCAGCTTGTATATGAGCTGTTGTTAATTAGGCACAACTTGGCTCACCCACCGATCACAGGATTAATTAAAGAAACTGTAATATGTGTTCTTTACTAAGTAAAAAGTTTCTATATAGACACAATGAAAAATAACCAGCCCTTGTAGAATCACACAGAGCGTTTCAAAAGTTGTTGAACAATATTGAAGTCACAGTCGCTCACATGACAACCCAACAATACCTCAAAATATCACCCGTTCCATCGAAGACCGTGGGTGTTTGTACTAGCCAGTGTTTACATTGGAACCGGTCCGTCCGTCATACAACAATATTTGCGTGAAGCTTGGCAGCTTTGCGCCCTTCCATTTCTTCATTCATGGATTCTGTGCGTTCAACAAGACTTTCTCTTCAATTTTTTAAATTAGTTTTATTACTTTTCCTCATATGGCCATAAAACATGGAAAGTTATACAGTGTTTATTTATGTAATAAACGTGGTTATCTGAGGTTGGGCTTATGTAGACCAGGAATCGACTATTTATTTTGTTTTGTAATATTAAATGCCCATTAAATGACCCACTTCTGGGCAACGGCCTCCCCTTTCCGTGCCCACAAATTCCTAGCCTGGGCTTTAGTTACCGTTTTTGGGCACCTATAAAGAAAATTTTACTAATGAAATTGATAATTGTCTTGATAGAAGACATACAGATAAAACCAGTATCTCTTCACTTCAATGTACAAAGGAAGTAAGGATGTATTCTGTTAGCTAGGAAGCTTAGTTTCAATAACACCATCGTGTTTTTGTGAACCTGCTCGCTATACGTATCTCATCCATAAAATCCATGATAAGGTCAGTCGTTAATTATACGGAAATAACTGACGCATAAATATTGGAATATATAAAAATGGCAAATGAGAATTTGATTGATCAATTTTCTATAACAGTTGTTTATATGCACGTAATGGTGTTTCCGTGATATTGCTTGTATGTCGGAAATAGATAATCTATATTCCGAAATCATGAAAGCAAGTAGCTTTAACTATATTATTGTTAAATCATGGTCGTCATTGCAAAGGTTGGTAAATGAAAATTATCAACTAATTCAAGCTTCTCCCGGAGCAATACAATAAACAAAAGAATGTCAACATTTAATAATTAATAAGTTTATATAATGCAAACAAAACTGCATACAATGATAAAGTTCGCAGAATTATCAAGACAATCTTGTAGAACCAGTCTATCACATAGATTAAGAATGATGTACTATATGCTGTTGTGTGTACCTATGTGAGAACAAAAACTAGAAGATTTTCGTTGTTCTTAGAAACCCAAGAGCGGTGTGAAATGCGTGCACAATCCGTGTAATTGGAGGAGGGTCGTTACTCTTTTTTGGGGTTCCTTGCGTCATGCTTAAAAACACAAGTATAGTGGCGCCTTCTGATACGAAATTCAGTTCTAGATATCGAAAAAAATCAAGTTTTTCGGCCTTAATTACAATCTAGACCAACAAAATCCTTAAAACTATAGCACAAGTATGTGTTCTATGACAGTTTTTTGAGTGTCATAAAAAATAATGTAGTTCGATTTCCCATATTAATAGTAAACAAATTCGTCACCAGATTTTATATCGGAGTTTTACCCGAATACCAGGGACTCATAGCTTATATACAAATTGCAAATTCTTCTACAGAACTTTCAAAAACATATTATTCTCTAAAATATTAAATTGGTGGTTTTTTACATTCTAGTGTAATAATATATTTACGTGATGCATTCTTCGCATGACAAGTTCCAAATTCTTCGTAGTCATCATCATTAAATGGTCTCCGACTTGGTGGTTCTTCATTCGTTTTTTTGTTAAGTTTCCCATGATTAACTAGGTCTCTGTACGTTCTATTATCCCTATTGTCGGTACCGACAGTCATCGTTTTAAATTTTTCTTGAGCCAATATCGTTTGCCGTTCAAAGCCTGTTTCCGAGTGGCTTTCGAAGTTTTTTGTTGGAGCACTTAAAATTTTGTACGGTTGTAATTGTAATTCAGATCTATTGAGCGGATCCCAGGATGATGAAGTTCGGTCGATAGTACCCATACGCAGACAAACTTATGTAAATTCAAGTGTCATTTATGTTAGGCACTTAAAAGTACCTTCAGATTCTCTGCTTAGTTTTTAAAAGCATCATACACGAATGCAATTTTGAGCAAGGCAAAGCAATCCTTGCCAGTTGTGTGTTCTTCAAAAATCAAGTTTATTTTGTTTTCCTTTTCAAAAGCACGATGAATGGAAACACAAACCGCAAACAGGTTATGAACATGATTACCACGTGAAGAGACTCTTACACACTTCCTTTATTAATTTGCAAGCCTCGCCTTGGTTCGTTTCCTTAAATAAAAGTTACCTACATCATCGCGTCATGGTATTAAAACATCTTGCTATGGGAAAATCGCCTTAGCCACAAAAAACTCTGCAAAAAATTAGGTGGTTGAGACAAGCTGTGGGCAATTCACTACAGCTTATATATGGGCTCGGGTAGTACCAACCTCTCACAGAAGATTGGCGCAAAATAGCTATTATAGCTTGTTTTTGTAAGATGAGTGAGAGGACGTCCAACTCTCCTTGCCTTCTGCTCCCTTTGTCCCACTTTCCAGTTAGATTGGCAACATGCAAGGAATGCATTTCGTATTGCAAGCATTTATAGACTACAATAACTTGCTAACATCTGGCGGGTTGTATGCTTGTTTACCGAATTAAAAAAAAACTATAAAAACAACTATTGTAGGACTGTAACAATGTCTTGAATCTAGGTAATCATTTTTTTTCAATCAGCTGCGAAACACTAAATTGGCTTGACATTATTAAAAGTCTCAGAACGTTTCTTGTTTTTATTTTACATAAATGGTTGAATAATTTTGTATCAAAGCCATACCAAAGTAAGGCTTTTAAACATAATTAAAAAATAAATAAAAGGGTTTTATAACAAAACAAAATATGTATTGTTCAACGTCTTTAGTCTACATACAAGCTATAAAGCAGATGCTCACTTGTAATCCAATATCGCCGTTGTTAATAATATTAATCGCAGCGATTGGCCACAAAGTGCTTTTAACGTAATTCGATTCGGCTGAAGTGGAACTCTTGTGGAACGGAACCACTAAAATTTGGCCTCCCAGCCTCCCTCGCCGTTCGTTATTCATTAAGACAACAGGGAAGTGAAAAAGAATTAGCGGAGGTCTTTACAAAATGGTGAGGCTGAACTTACTGAGCGCATGCGACGTTGTCGGTCTTGCCTTGAGACCAAAGGCTCATGTTACTCGGATCACGTTCAAGGCTCGTCTGAGCTGAACATAGTAGACTCCGACACAAGAATTCACTATTAAATTTATACAAAAGCTATGTACAGTTACTGCATTATCCAATTTGACATCTGAATTGTGTCTTGGTAGCGGACGATGAATTGCTCAGATGACGAAAGGTCGTTCCACTCGTAATGAATGAATTTAATTTCCAATCCAAACTCGTTTTCGATACCTACACATTGTGATGGTGGACCATAAATAAAGCATGTTTCATTATTATCAGTTGAACTTGTGTTCGAATTTACTCCGCCCCTACACAGACAGTTAATTAAACTGCGATATTTTATTGTGCGGCTCATGAAATCGTTTTCAACGGACTGTGATATCCCGATTGCTAAAAATAACCTGGGAATTCAATTTCACTTTTTGTTACAGGTACATACATTCGAAGGAGAAGCCGTTTAAATGCACAGAATGTGGGAAAGGGTTCTGTCAGTCGAGGACGCTGGCTGTGCACAAGATACTCCACATGGAGGAGTCTCCTCACAAGTGTCCAGTATGCAGCCGCAGCTTCAACCAACGCTCCAATCTCAAAACTCACTTGCTCACTCACACCGACCATAAACCTTATGAATGCAATTCATGTGGAAAAGTATTCCGAAGGAACTGTGATCTTAGAAGACACGCCTTGACACACGCTGTCGGCGATGTGCCTCCAGGAGATGTTTTAGATGTAGGCGAAGAAGATATGGGCCGACCAGGGTCCCCGATAGAGCCAGGTTTTGATGATGAAGATCCAGAGTTATCATCACCAGAACACTCTCCTGTTAGACGAGCGCGTTCATCTTCAATAGAAAGTATTGGTAGAGAGCAGAGTGAAGAACGACCTCGAGGAACATCACCGTCACCAGTAGAGCGTACCCATTGCCATCACAATGAGCAGAGAGACAGAGCGAGCCCTTACACGATGCGTCCACAGTACCAAGAAAAGCATCGCATGCCATCGTCAGATCTGTACGAGAAACGTCGATACACTTCAGAAGAAATAATCGAAAAAGAAATGCGTTACACAGAAGTGTCTGAGCCACAGCAGATCAGACATCCTCAGTTACAAATTCGGAGAGACCTCCATCAGGTGATTGCGCCTGATAATTCGAAGATGGGTCAAATGGCGAGTCCTCCTATAGATCCAGGGCCATCTGGGATGTATCTCAGTCCTTTCAGAAAAAGAAGTCATCCGCCGGATATTGGAGAGAATGTGAGGACGTGTGCAGCAATTTACAGAAGTCGGTCACCAGAGCCAACAAATTTGACGATGCCCCGACCACCAATAGGAACTGCGGATGTCGTGGTGGGGATACCTCCATCAATTATAGGTATGCCTTCGTATCATAAGTTTGGTTTGCCAATGCCGCCGCCTCATACGCAGATGGCCTATGGTACCGTTCCACATCCAGTTCTTGGCCCTCAACAAACCGTCGCACAAGACTTAATAGTGAAACACGCTCCTCCAAAGGACACAGCTCCGAGCACTTCTACTAATGTGACGAATTGTAAAGATCAGAAGGAAGATCAAAGCAGTTCGAGCTTTATTACTAGCGGAATAAAGAACATTGTTGGAATACAGCCACCGGCTAATCCTAAGCCAGGGACGAGCCAATCGAGTGGCCCTAAAAAAGGTTTCAGTATAGAAGATATTATGAGGCGTTGATGGTAATGTTAAACATTTTATCTTAGCGAGGCGTACTATGATATTTGATGGCATAATAATGCATGTACATAGGTCACCATTGACCACTTCTTCTTTAAGTCGGCAACGCGCGATCAATGCCTTTGGTCTGCTTAACATCAGTCGGTTCGTACGCTGGATTGTCAACTTTATTATAAATTAAGTAAATTGATATCTGCATGTCTACGTATAATCGGACCGTTAGCCACGATGGAAAGTGGGTCTTAAACGATTGTATCGGTGCATTTCTCTGAAGATTTATAATATCAAACTGTATTTGTACCTAAGTTAGATTAACTTTTATGAGAAGTATTATTATGTTGTAAAATTACTAGAGGTATGTGTGTACGTTCTTGCGACGTGGTTTTGGTTTTCGTAAAGATCTCATAAGGTTTGTTTGTGCAGTGTTTTGTTTACCTCAAAATTTTAAGAAAAATTAAATAAATTAGTTTATCGAAAATGTTTTAGGCAATAATTTTAATTTGTCGTTTTATTCGTTAGCTGTCGACGAGCAAAACAATTGGTTGAATAAGGTTTCTTTGTTTGAATCCATCAGTGCTGATTTTGTAATATCTATTTTATGATTTTATATAAAAAATTGATGTTTATTTTACAATTATAATTTTAAAATAAATTAAGAATTGACTGGTTCTTATTACAGCTGTTATTTATTATTTAGTTATTTCATAGTTGTTTATTGGAAATGTTAGATTTATTTAGAAATAATCAGTTATTGGTAATCGTGATTTAATCTTAGTTTTAGATTTTAATTGTAAATAGTTAAATCCAATTGTTTATTTCATATTAATAAAATAAAAAACAAATGCCTATTAGGCAATCATTGATTGTTATACTAAGCTTACATTTTTTTTGTAAAAATACACACTTACAGAAATAATGAACGAAAGTATTAATATGGTGTTGCCGCCATTACCTATATCCATTTTCGTACACCATTTAATAATAATGACATAATATTTTAATGCATAATACAAAAACGAATCATAATAAAAAAAAACATTACCCTCAATAAAAAATAAACAATATAAATGTTTACACAAAATTGTTCGTATTTTTTAAATTTTATTGAAGCACTCAGTAGTAGGTATGTAATACTTTATGCTCAGGCGTAATTTTAAGTTAAGGTGAAGGCGCCTGTCTAGCCCGCGATATTCAAAATTTTCGAGTATAGTTTATCCAAAATCTGAAAACATTTAAGACAACATTTTGTGATTCGCGACAAACACAGTATGCAGTGCGATTATTAATACATTTATTTTACTCTAAATATTATCACGGTGGATATGATACTAGTAAATCACTAAATATACAAAAATTGCCAGATTATCTGGATAGCTGGCGTTCTTGAAATGTTTTAGAGTAAGTTGGATATATTAATAAATGCACTGCACACGGTCTTTGTCGCGAATTACAAAATGTGCCTTTTATTATTGTCAGATTTTGAAAAAAAAACTAAAAACCTCAAAAAATTTGAACATCGCGGGCTAGATGGGCGTATTAGCCTTAATTAGTTTATACGTGTACATTCGTACTTTTTATATTATTAATAAATTATGATGAGAGATACAACTTGTTTTGTATTTTTTATTCAGTGCCCAACATAGAAAACCCTTTATAGATTATCTCTACAATATTTTTAATTAATATTTTACAAGTACCCTTCTTAAATTTGGGTTACATGCACCATAGTATAATAACAAAAAGTCTACTTTAGTAATTATGATAATAATGTTATGTAAGTAATTAGATAAACAATACAAAATTAATTTTATTTTATTTACTTACAAACAATTTTTATATAAAATGATTGTGAAATTGATGCATAGCTATAATATATGTTTTACGTCGATTATAATTTTATTATACTATATCATAAAAATCAACGTCTCTTCGAGTCAAATTATTATAAATGCCGCTATAAAACACTATGTGGTCTGATGTCACGTCACTTGAAAAAATATAGCTTAAACAACCTTGAGTAAAGGAATTTTGTTTAGATTCTATTATGCATAACAAATATTATGAGTAAAAACTAAAATAACATACTGTACATATTTTAATATTTTTCTTAGTAATCTAGATTATCAATAAGAGCAGTCATATAAGGGTCCCAGGTACTAGACAGTAAAGGGTGTCTCATAAGACCGAAATAATAATTGGGGGTTTGGATGAGCATGGGTATAATTTCTGACACCTTATTTTTTTCGCCAACAACTTGGAGAAATTGTAATATTTATCTCAAATTCTCAGCAAAAATTAACAAAGATTTTTTTTTAAATGACCTAATGTTGTTGGCCAGAGTGGCCATAACAACTTTACCCGGACAGAGGGCGAGCGCAAGTGCGCTCCAGCCAGAGGGGCAGGGGGGCAGCTAGCTCAAGGGCGCCACAAGGGACACGACCTCAGCTTGGGCCGCTGCCAAGAGGTGACGAGGGTAAATCTACCACCGGATCGGAACGCGACCTCGACTGAGAAGATCCGACAAGAAACTCAGCGGGCTTGTCGGGTGCCAAGATGCGTCTAGGTACGTAGACGCACCTTCTAGCGGAAGCGGGGGTACGTCGACCTCGCCGGCGAGGTCGGTGTCTGGTGGGGAGTGTGCGTGTGTCGTTCTCCTCGACATCTGAGTCGAGGAGAGTATTAAGGCATTGCGACGATTAAGGCATTGGTGTGTTCAGAAGCCTTCTTAAAATTGCGTTCGGACGCTATTTTGAAGTGCTTCTGGATAGAATCGAGAATTAACAAAGAGAAGTTAAATCCATAGAAAACCAAATAACCATTTAAAACAATAGAATAACAAAAATTGCATCGAAATCAATACCTAATAGCGCTCCCAAGATAATACAATCACATATTTTAATTCCACACAAAACAACGACTTCCTTTACTCGTATAAGCAAAAAGGTGTTTCTTTTATGGTCGACCGTTTTACGACGCGCGGCGAACGGCGGCTCCACCATCGGCTACTTGGGAGTTTATGCAAATCGCCGGGCGAATGGCTAAAAAATAATAATGTACAATAAAATGCCTTAAGTAATTCCCAGAGCGTGTGGGTTCCGTAAGTATTAAAGGACACTTCTGTTTTGCATCAAGTATTGTAGGGCTGATACTTTTCATTTATATTATTATTTCTATGCTGAATAATCTGAGAAGATTTTATTACGTTGAAGGTGTACGATCATGTCGGGGTCACCAGTGTAGGTGTACGTTGTCCGTAAAGAGGAGCCAATTAAATAGTCCGTGTTTTATTGATGAAAAGCAAATATCCTCTATTTTCACAGACAGACGTATAAAAACAAAAACATATTTAAACTTCCATCGCTGTCGCCGCCGCCGCCGCGCGCTTCCAAGCGGCCAGCTACCGGCCGGCGCGCATGAAACCTCCACCGCCACAGAGTCAATAGTGGATTTTTTTTACTCTAATGAAGTCCTGAGTTCGATACTCGGGTCATTCACTATTATTTTCGGACATTTGCTTAGAAAATCTACCAGTTAAAACTTAGGACGTGAGACCTAAATAAATGACCCTAGTATACAATGTGACGTCATACCATTAGATAATTAAATGAGGATGTCCACAGGTTCCCAAGTCTTCGCTTCAGGAATACAGACAAGATAGGTAAGATACACATGGTTGTATTAACTAAACCAATAAATTTAATTTAGATAACTAGATAATATAATTAGTTTGTTGCAAAGATGTGGAGAGGCGGAAAGAAACCTCTACCAAGCAGAGCATCAACCCAGGTTAAACAAGAAGGTAGATTTAACTTAAATACAAAATGTTCTTTAATATTTAAAATCTTTCGTCTGATGGTAAGTTTTCTCGTCACGCGCAGAGTACCCTAAATAACAATAAAAATATTTTTACGAGCAAATGTCGTATCTTCGATATTTTAATCCGCATGCTGATCCGAGGTGAAAGCATTTGACGCCGCGGTGGCGATCAATTATCGATAGTCCGAGAGGTATTGTATTACTTAGTATTTACTGTAAAGAAATCGATCTTTATTACATGTTTGTAACACATTTCCACTGTCGAAATCCCAGCGAAATATGATATTTTTATTAAATAAAAAAAGTTTCGACAGGAGTACAGTATCAGTAGTAGTCATGGTAAATAATTTTAAAAGAATTTTGAGAACTCTTTTATTGTAACCATCAGCTCTCCGCCTACTCGGGACTCGCAAAGAGAATATAGAGTACAGAGGTTTTATCGGTAACAACTTCAAAGCGTAAAAATGGTAATTGCCGATGCTTCGTGACTTAACCGCTCAAGGCCTTATAAGAGAAAGAGTTGTAGTCGAAATTAATAAATACAGCATCCGTTAAACGCTAGTATAATGTAGTCAAAGCCTTAGTGTGAGCGTATGCTGACACGCAGGTGACGCAGTTCACGCAGCGCAGAGCAGCGCAGATTTGTTAACGAATGATCGAGCATAGAGCGGGGATGCTACTCTTAAGAACGATAATCGATATATCGTGACATTTGTCGTGTTAAATCCTACTCTAAATACGATATTTTTTGCCGGCGTATAACGTCTTAACAAACGATAATTTTGTATCGTTCGTTCAGTAATCGATACGCCTGCAAAAAGATGGATATAAGAGTAGTATTGGACTCTACAAATGTTACGATATATCGATTATCGTTACTAAGAGTAGCATCCCAGTGTAGACTGCGACCCAAGCATGTGATACGCAGATATGCCCGAAGTGGTGACATGTTTTGTTACATTGACAGCGACACTGATACTTGTATCGTAGGGAAAATGGGTTTATAGAAGTGGCGTTTAGCTGCGTAGCGTATGCTGCAGCATACGCTTGTGACCTTTGCCTGCGTCAACATAGCCCTGCCATTTCCGTGCTCTACTGTGCTGCGTTGCCTGCGACTCAGCATACGCTTAGCCTAATGGTGATGACAGACTTCAAACAATCGCGTAAAAAATGTCGAATATTTATTGATAAAAGCGTTTAAAATCAGGACAAATATTAGAAAATTCGTATTTCAGCTCATTGTCACCGCTGTAAATTTAAATGAGATAAACTGCCTCGATCTAGAGGACAAGCCCCAAACCTGGGTCCTTAATTTAATTTCTGTGTCATAGAAAGTGACAAACCCTAAGTAACATGCTAGGCACTCCGAAAGAGACTCTTCTGAGTCTCTTTCAGAGTGCCTAGCATGTTACTTGTTATATTTTGTTATATCTATAAGGCAATAGAAACGCAACTTTCGGCAACTGATATTAAGGCTTATATTACTAACACAATTTGGGTATATTAGCAGTGTCCATCCGATTATGAAATACAGCGATGAAGATTTCACGAGGATACTTGAATTATTGCAAATTGATTCATATGCCTGTGCCATAAGAGTCACAGCACGTGTCTTCGTAAAATGAATGAACAACTTTTATGTATTAATTTCTGAAATCGTTAAAAATTTGGTCCGAAAACATAATATATTATGCAGTTTCAAGAACAGAAGGTTATTTTAACACGCACAATGCAGAAATTCAATTAAAGCATTGGAATAAAGCGGCAGTAAGAAGATAGGTACGTATGGTTTCCGGTCCGGCTCGGTATAATACTGGACAGTAATACTTCTGTGTAGATCATGATTCATGCGTATTGAGCTTTGTAAATATTCAGTGCGCAGACTGTTCGGCACTTGAAACGACGCGGACACACGGACGTGTAGAACGAAGAACAAATTAGGTGTATAGCTGTATGTTTTTCAATGGATAAACAGTTATTTGTGTTATTACTATGAACAATTTTTGCCGATACACAGAGTACTGTAATTAATAATAGATCCTTTAATTTTCATCCAATTTTCTGTTTATTATATTGTTTTTATTAGACTTGATATTACCTATAGATAAGGTTCAGATTGAGAAATTTCAGAAAATGCCTACTTACTTTTCCATTTAAACAAAATATTAAAAAAAACTTACGTATTGCCAACTCGAATTTCTAAACTTCAATTATTTAATAAAAAAAAATAAAAAAATTAACGAAAAAAATAAAAACAAATCGTATCATCTGAGCATCTCTCAATGAGTCAGAATACTCAATTTGTATTTCAAACTCCACGGCTGTGTGCGCCCACAGTTTTACGATATCGCTAAGCTTCCACATCACGTAGCGTACAGTGGTTTAGATTACCTATGCGGGATTCCCGCTACACGTATTTCTACAATAAAACATCACCCGACTCATTGGCTTTTATATTCGCCGCACGGAGTTGATTTACGATTATGCTTTACCGCGCCCGAATCCGGGTGTTTTGGACCTCAATGAAAGCTGCATTCGTATGAATAGTTATGACATCATCAGATGATGGAGAATGACAGCAGATAACGAACAGTCTTAGGGGTCGCCTAGCGCCAGCCGCTCGCGACGCCTCCAAAGAGCTTGCATCGCCCCCGGCGCTATCACAATCATACCGCCAGCTTAGTAATCGGGTTATTGCTTCCCACCATCATTTATAATGGGATATAGATATTATGCAGAATGAAACCACCAATACTTCTGCAAACTGAAACCAACCTACAATCACTTCATCTGGGATTGATTTTAGTCTGCAGGAGTAAGTGCGGGTTGGTTCCTTTTTGCAAACCTATGTCCAGTTGCATCATGTGCATCCAAATTTCCCATGGATCCAGGAAAGTTAAGTGTAAGTATTATATTATAGAAGGCGCTAGGATACTGATTGCACTCGGGCGTTACATAGGTTAGAGCAGGCGCTGGTAGATAACGCAATAGGAATAGTTGCAAGGATACCTTTTTATCAGAATCCCCGGTGCGCTTAGACGGCCTAGCTACGGTGGGTTAAGGGTGTCCGTCCACGTGGCTATGTTATTATTTATTATTATTTTTTATTTATTCGAACGGTCTAATTATGCAATTACACTAATAATATAATACAAATCAACAACAATTAAGTATAAACAAATTAGAAATATAAAAACGATCAGGCATCTATCTCGCAGAACTTCAAGCATACCGACATAATCTTGACCCATTCATCCGCAAACAAATCTAAACTTGCGTCTGAATCAGTCAGAAAGCGAGCCCGCTCGCTTTGACCAATAGCATCGCTTCATTGCCTGACAACTTCAGCTAAGCCAAGTGAAGCTGGTAATTGAAGCGATACTATTGATTGAAGCGGGCGGGCCAGCTTCATAGCACAGCCAAGTGGACGGCCACCCTAATACATAGAACGATGTCATATCCACGATCGATTCTTTGATGTATTTTCTTCGAAGAATTACTTACATCATCAATGAGTCGTTACCCGAAGGTACTCTAAGTTCTCTCTAAGTTGCGTATAGAATTATATCTGCAAATAAGCGTATAATTAATTAGTTATCATAGCCTCTAGATGCTTGCATATCCTTCCGAACTTCTGATAAAGACGGATGTCAATAGCGATTGCTCCAATTTACAAGTAATAAATCTTTTATAAAATTATATCAAAATAAATTGGGCAAAAAATATCGACGCCCAATTGTGTGTTACCATTACGTCACTGCATTATCGAGTGAACAGCACAAATACCAATAATTTCGATTAAATATTACTTTAAGGCTAAAGCGCCCATCGAGCCCGCGAAGTTCAAATTTTTTGAGGTTTTTTAGATTTTTTTCAAAATCTGACAATAATAAAAGGCACATTTTGTAATTCGCGACAAAGACCGTGTGCAGTGCATTTAATCATATCATTTAACTTACTCTAAAACATTTCAAGAACGACAGCTATCCAGGTAATCTGGCAATTTTTGTATATTTAGGTATTAACTAGTATCATATCCACCGTGATAATATTTAGAGTAAAATAAATGTATTAATAAACGCACTGCATACTGTGTTTGTCGCAAATCCCAAAATGTTGTCTTAAATGTTTTCAGATTTTGGATAAACTATAAAAATACTCAAATATTTTGAATTTCGCGGGCTAGACAGGCGCCTTCACCTTAAAAGGTAGATATTCCACCGGACACCAAACAGGTGGTCGCTGGCCAGCCAGTATTATAAACAACGGTCACTTAAAGTTCAGTGCGGAAGGTAACAGCAGTAAATTAACATGGAAAAGAAAGTGCACTGTTACATTTTAAAATGAGAATTTTATATAAAAAATTAAAAGGTTATTTTTTAAAAAAGTTGAATGGAAGGTTTTTTCATTCATTGGATTTTACAACAAACAATAAAGTTGAATATAATATTATGTAAGTAGTGATATTTTAAAAAAAAGTAAGTACCTACCAACATCTGGTTTGTAATTGGTAAATTAGGTTATTATTTAAAAAAAATGTTGCCAAAATTTTCCATTATTCAAGGC
Organism: Notodonta ziczac; assembly: GCA_918843915.1. Classification (NCBI taxonomy): domain Eukaryota; kingdom Metazoa; phylum Arthropoda; class Insecta; order Lepidoptera; family Notodontidae; genus Notodonta; species Notodonta ziczac. The sequence goes on from OU974053.1 coordinate 4,031,796, forward strand.
TTTAGGTGCCTACCTAAAGTATAATACTTGCCAACCGCATAGTACCTAATACCTAGTTTATAATTATCCGGAATATTCGTATTTGTAATAATACCTGTTTTTCTACGCCATATAATAATAATTAATTATTTTCAGAATAATCTTTATCATACCTAATCTAGTGAGTAACAATCCCATTGTATTGTACAGATGATAATCGCAAAAAAATAAATCTACACATCTGTTGGCCTATTTTTATTTCCTTGTACAGTGACTAAAGTAAAGCTATGTACATAGCGCAGCACTATCGCCAGTCCGGTCGCCCGCTATCACTGATCTACCAGACTGGTCGCATTGTCCGCCGCGGCCGCTTGCAACTGGACTGGATGTGCGACCAATGGCTGTGTGGACTTGGAAAAATAAATGGTGATATAAGTAAGCACTTATTTAATGATAACCCTTTTGACGTTCCAATCCTTAGCACGGGCGTCCCTTCAATACGCAGGGGATTCAGGCCATAATCCACTTCGCTGGCCGAATCCTACGCTAAATACCATCTGTTTTACCGCTTGAATCGATTACTGAACGAACGATACAAAATTATTACGGCCAAGATTTTTAGTGTTGTACTTTTCAACCTCCCTTGTGCGAGTCTGACCGTCGTATGGCCTAGACGTTCTCGCGCGTGGTCGTGTGCCAATAATTCCCTCGTTCGTGGAAACCCTTACTGTGTACTATACTGTGCGGTACTGTGTATTTGTGTCGTGAGTGCCTGATAAACCCCTGGGAGCGCTCCCGCATTATGTTCGTGCCACAGACCCTGAGGACTTAGCCGACGACCTGAAGAATGCACCTGCGTCATCGAAGCAGGTAACGTACACATTGTCTTTGACCTGACCCATACAGTTTGGCCTCCCCTTTTTATGATTTAAATAAGCCCAGCACACCCCATAAAACTACATAGTATAAAACAAATTTGCTTGCCGCTGTCTGTCTGTCCCTATGTATGCTTAGATCTTTAAAACTACGCAACGGATTTTGATGCGTTTTTTTAATAGATAGAGTATCAAGATATTCAAGAGAAATGTTCATATGTACATGCATAATATAGTAGAGAAACATTGATAAAAAATACCCGTGCGAAGCCTGGGCGGGTCGTTAATTTACAATATAATCAAGGTTCAGCATTTTCTGAACAAAAACAACTGCGGCGCGCGATTCTGTATACCTTTATATATCGTGTAACGCTACTGATGCTTAGCACGGATAGAGCGAATAGAAGCTTCGCTTCAAAAACATGTGTAATTTCGCGAATAAAAAGGGCAAGTCAAACTTTTTTTAAATTTATTTTGACGTGCCAAAGTCCACAGTCGCAGTGGTCGCAGTTTGGTGTATGTAAGTACACATTAGCCGAGCGGCATTGGCCTGTGGATCGCAAGTGGCTGCGTACCTTGCTGCACTAGGGTTGACTGAATTTATTTTATTTAAAAAAATGCATTGCCTTTTCCATTGTTTTAAAAGCCAATCTGTAGGTCTTGCGACCGCTTGGCAGTGGCAGTTGTTAGAGCGTAGGCCGCTCGGCTCACTGCACCGGGTGGTTGCGGGTTCATTTCCCGTCGGGTTCAATTTCGGACATGCTATTTTCGTCATTTGGCCAGGTCTCACTGTCACTAGGATACTGGTACCGTAGTACAAGCGTTGCTTAGTTTCGGACAATGCCTACAGTTAGTGTCAGTCTGGCTTTATTTATTTATTTTATTTAAGTAAGTACCGTGATTTTATACGTACGCTCGAGTCACTGGTCGCATGTTTCCATGGTTTATGGTTAGTTCATCAGGTCACTGGTAGGGACACTGTACCTCCTCCTCGCTTGCTATGTCGATTTACTTAGATGTGCCCGCAGTAAAATCTTGTACCTAAGTAACTAAGTACATACCTAGGTCGCTTATAAAAAAAGTAACTTTTACAAAATTCTCACTCTCTGAATATTTAATACAAACAAAACTACCGAATTAAAAGCCTTTTAGCTGTACACATACATTAATCTTGTATGATAAACATTTTGAGAAGCAACCGAGCGGCTTTCAAAAAATTTGTTCTACAAAAAAACAAGCGTGAAGCACTCGAATGCCGCGCGGCGCGGGCAACCCTATCGCCGTCATCAGCCACCCGATACATTCTACCGCCTAATTAAAACGGTGCAAGGGACCCTTATCGGCCCGAAGATGCGATTACGGCCCAATGACACGCGAGCTCTCGCCCCGATTCGGCACATTTCGGTCACACTCGGCATTCGCGCGATCCGATTCGACAAACCTCAGTGAAAGAACGATTTTTAAATTTGGAATGTTTAAAAAATGTGTTGCGATTTTCGAATGTCGAGTTTTTTTATGGCCAGTAGCAATAAATATTTTTCTACGTATTACGTTGTAATAAGGATTATGCTATAGGTGCCATTCCAACTAGACTATTAATAATACTCGTGTAATTCTAACTAATTCCAGTTAGAATTCGTCCTAATTACTACCATAAGTACCTACTTATTTAAAACAAGTGTTTTTTGTAAGAAATATGGTGAGGTTAGTAGAAATATGCAAGAAACAAAAACACACCGGTAATATTTTAGAAATCGAAATTGTTTCTAATACAAACTATATCTAAGTACTTAAGAATTTTGTAAATAGGACGTGGGTACCTTCTATCTACATAATCTTGCTTTTTATCAATTGAATGGCATTATCTACCATGTAGTGTAAATAGATGCGGTTGATACATTGAAATAGAAAAGTACACTAGTGCCACAATGTGAAAAGGTCACATACCTAGGAAAAAAATTGCGGTCGGGGACCCCCCTATACACAAAATTGAAAGATTTTATAAGTCGCACTATCCTGTCACCTGAATAACTCACTTGCGCCATCTAGTTGATTTTTGTGAGAACTTTTTCACAGTGGACGTTACAAAGTTACGTATAAGTAACGCTTTTCAAGCGTGACGATGTCTGCCATTTAACTCCTACCGCAAGCCGCTTAAAGGAACTTCGTTGATAATATCTACTTTTGGACTACAAAGCTTATTATGCTTTGTGTTAATGTTTCGTCCAGTGCAAACGAACTAACAGGCACAAAGTTGATACAAAATTATATGGGACATAGCGTACCTATCGATGTATTTTTTAAAAACTCTATAATCATGGACTATACTACGTCGAACAACATAAAACTAATTGCATTTATAACTTCCAAGTTCTAATAAAGTTTTATAATTTGTACAGAATGCACCTAATAATCTGTGCAGTGAGTTTGTTTTGAATTGGCCGTTGCGGGTTGTTTTATTTTACTTTAACTAAGTATCTACATAGAAGCTGTTATTTTAGTCTTGCTTTTCTTTCAAATGGAAATACTCAATTAATGTACGGTTAAGACATGGATACAGAGAAGGAAATTGATACAAATTCCGTTGTCTACGAATTGCAAGTTAAATTTAGTTTCATACCACTTAATAATAAATAATTTATAAAAATCAGTTTTCGAGTTATGAAAGTGTGTACATATTTATTAGATAAACATAAGTACCTATGTATTACTATACTATTTTATAACTTACAGGAGACTTTCAGTGGATAAGTAGGATTGTTTCAGGAGCAATTTTTTCAAAGAAACTTTAAAGTTGAAATTACTTAAAGAGTGGAAGGACAAAGTTTTATGTAATTTATTATAGATATAGGGACCAAGGAAGACAAAGAATCTGCGGCTAAAAGTAGTATGCATCATAATTGAAGAAGCAGCAAGATGAGATTGCGACGACTGGATTTTCGACTATGAGATATTAGGGAATGCTGTTTGAGAGCAGTGGAGAGGATAAATAGTTGCCTGACTGTAAGCACTTGGCAGTAGTGCTATCTTGCTCATAACTGCGGATATAAATCTGTCAATTCATTTTGTTGCTAGTTGACACTAATTGCAATTATTAAAAGATTATTATAGAAGCGTAAACCAAGCACTTTTTTTCTTTCGTATAAGTACCTATTTACTTACTGAATTTCATTTCTACACAATCGTACATTAGTAAATGTGACATATTACGTGACAATGACAATAATTAGCCCTTTAATGTCCCACTACTGGGATCAGACTCCCCTTAATACAAAGGGGATCAGACCATAATCCCCTATACTAGCCCAGTGAGGGTTAGCGGATTTCACATTTGTCTTTTGAAAATAGGTTAGATTTTCTTAAGACTTCACATGTTTTTATTCCGCAAACGAACGGCTAACCAGCGGCCATTTACCATTGGCGTGACTGTACTAGGCGGCAGTATCCACTTGCGTTGCCCGGCATTCTGGTTTGAAACCGGTTTCGTTCCCTTTATACTGCAGACCGCCTGTGCTGCAGCTTGCCTATACACACCATGAACTCTGAAATATAAAGGACTATCCTTTAGTTGAGTTAAAAATGTAGCTATACCTACTTTTTAAGTGGGTATTTCCTTTTTTAAGGGTTCCGTAGTGAGGACTACGTACGGATGGATCTTATAAGGGTCCGTCATAGGGATGAGGAACTTTTACAAGATCATCCAGTCCGTCCGTCCGTCCGTCCCAGCCTGTCACAGGGCCATAACATCTACAGTTTATGGAGGAAGTTCATGAATTTTGTTTGTATAATAATAAAGTCAGCCAATTGTGTACGACCACATACATAGATTTACATAGATAACGCAAATGTATGTAGTTAGCGTGTCCGAAAACGCCGATCAAGCGTTGAGGTTGGTCGCCGATAAATTACAGTCCTCGCGACTACAGATATGAAAATATGAGTATGAGCGTGATAATCACTCGAGAGAATCGTAGCGGGCGGAGGGGCATCGGCGGCATCGGTGTCTTTGAAGCGGTTTGGATTTCCCGCCATCTGTGACGTCACAGTGGGTGTTAAAAATTTGGCACGCTTGGTTTCAATACAAATCGTGATACTTGTGTTATCTATGTAAATCTATATCTGTGTGTACGACCCACCTGATGTTAAACATTTACCGCTGACTATAGAATCTATAGGCCTAGACATTGGTATTTCTAGCATCTACAGTATATTCTTACTTATGCTTGAAATACCAAAAGCATTGCTCGTTGCCGACCTAAAGCGAATGGGACAGACGGAGAGGGCTTCCGGCTCTCACTCATGGTACGAAGCGCACCATAATTGGTTACTTTTAGCCGATATTATGTGGGAGGGTGGTACTACGTTAGAGTCAGCCCGTATATGAGCTGTAGTCAGTTGGCTATAGGTTATTAGTGACACTGGTCATGTGAAACTGAAGAACGAACTAACTATAATATAATATACTAGCTGTGGCCCCCGACTTCGTCCGCGTAGTATTTAACGTAACAAAAATTTCGGGATTATCGGGATAAAAAGTATCCTATATGTTAATCCCGGTTATAAACTATCTGTGTTCCAAATTTCATCCAAATCCGTTCAGTAGTTTTTACGTGAAGGAGTAACAAACATACATACATACATACATCCACACTCACAAACTTTCACATTTATAATATTAGTAGGATTATTAGTAGGATAATTTTAGCCCTTTTGACGTCCCACTCCTGGGCACGGGCCTCCCCTCAACACGAGGATTCAGGCCATAATCCACCACGCTGGACTAGTGCGGGTTGGCGGATTTCACATGTCTTTCGAAAACGATGTTTTCCTTCACCGTAAGCAAGTGGTAATCATATAGAAACTATGATTCGCACATAGATTTCGAAAAATCCAGAGGTTCGAGCCGGGGTTTGAACCCGAGACCTGGTAGCCCGCAAGACGCGTGCTTAACCAATCGGCTATCACTGCTTCAGCTAGAACTAACTATAAGTAAGATATCCTACTAATATTATAAATGTGAAAGTTTGTGAGTGTGGATGTAAGTATGTATGTATGTATGTATGTTTGTTTGTTACTCCTTCACGCAAAAACTACTGAACGGATTTGAATGAAATTTGGAACACAGATAGTTTATAACCGGGATTAACATAAAGGATACTTTTTATCCCGATAATCCCGAATTTTTTGTTACGTCAAATACTACGCGGACGAAGTCCGTGGGCACAGCTAGTTAATAAAACTCGTATTAGTATAGAATAACGGCAATCAAAGACCAAGTCAACGACACAACTGCTTTATTGACAGGAAGGCATAGACAATAATATAACGTACGAGTATACCACACTATAGTAGTGGATGACGTAACAAAAACTAAAAAAATATAGGTACCTTCCTAGTACTTAATAAACATTTTAATATCCTAAATGCATCATGGTCACCCTACATTAGTCTTATACACGTATGAACTAATATAATGTATTGAAACAGGCCATTTTCTCTGGCTAGCTTTAATGGCGAAAGGAGAACGCGTTCAATAAAAGCATATCTGCAATCATTATAAATGCCTACGGCGTTAATGGTGATTGGACTATGGGAATCTTTATACTTTACTTATCGAATGTTGTCACTTTTATGCATAAACCTGCTTTATTATTTAACTTAATTTGCGTACCTGAGTATTTGACGACTGCTAGGCGCAGTGGTTCGAGCGTAGGCCGCTCGGCTCACTGCCCGTGGTGGTTGCGGGTTCGATTCCCACCGGAGCAAAGTACGGAAATGGCCTTTTCGTTATTTGCCCAGCTCTGGGTGTCACTGGGATTGCCCCCAGTCCATTGTACGGTATCCATAGTTCAAGCGTTGCTTAGTTTGGGACCATACAGTCGAAAAGTTCGCTGCGAATAGCTCTGGCAATTTTATTGAAACATTTATAGTACAGTGACAGTCGATAAGAGTGAATCGAGATTCACTCACACGATATTCCGTTTGAAAATATAACGGAAAATAAATTATGTTACCAAGGAATCATGTCAGTGAAATTCAACCTTATAGTATCAGAATTACTACGCAAAATTGGTATTCCATGTCACGGTCCCATTAATTAATTCACCGTACATACTGTACTATTCGATTAAATTGATGGTCTATATGTGGCTCAACTAAATATATACACGACAGTACATTGCTAAATTTTCATTAAAAAATAACGCGTTTTAGTAGCTGTAAAGACACGTATTATAATCACGCTTTAAGACATTCGAAATAAGAAAATTAACAAAGAAAAACTCTTATGTTGTATTCTAATGAAATGGAAAACTTACCGCAACCCAGTCTGCGTTCGTTTTGAAACTATCGATATCTCTCTCGCACTGTACAACCTCCACTGTATCTGTCTTTGTCGACAAACAATGGTATAGTGCGTACAAAAAAGAATAAGTCGAGATAGTGTATCGACAGTTTTAATCTTATGAAATATCGATAACTGTCAATGTGTCGCGTTTTATTATCGATGGCATTTGTTCGAAGAGTACCTACCGTTTGCGTGTAGTACGATTATAATTTGTATATTAAAATGATTGCGTAATGACCACTGACGTAACCACGGGCCGAATAATGTTTATGCGCGTATGAATCTTGTTCCACTAACATTTACATAAGAACAAGTCATTTTATCGAAAATCAAGAGTCAATACGAAAATAACTAAATCTTAGGTAGGTTACCTTCTTAGTAAAAATGTTTGTATTAAACTTAGTTCCTAAAATAAACAATCTTTGCAACGGGAACTAATGTAATTATGTTAGGTATTTGAAAGAATGCAGATTATAAATGATGTTCAGTTATATCAAAATAACAATTTTAATTTGATGGTAAAAGCTTTTTATACTTAATTGCAAAACGCTTTTGTATGTGAAACTGGTACGTAAAGGTATCCCTCTACAACCGACACAACATGATAAACATTTCATCGATATGGAGGCACTTGAAATAATCGATATTTCCCCACCACTAAGCTGCTACTTCCACAAAAAATGTTTTATCGTGGACGGGGCAGCCTAAAAAAACAAATGGACGGTAAGTCACTCGTGGTCTGACGGCAGAGAGGAAAGTTATTATTTTTTTTGTCACCGCGGACTGGGCGGCCGGTCAACGTATTGTTGGGTCTGCGGCTCTCAAGCTTTTTTCACGGAAGGGGTCGGAAGTTTTGACTCGGGTGTTTTTACAGCCGCTAAATTTCTTCATCTTTACAACTGGGTTTCGATCAGAAGCGTCTTGAGTCCATAAGTGTAGTGTGTGTTTCTGTATCAATCAGCCAGTATAGTTATGGTTTGTTCTCACACTTTGCAACGAAGGGAGTAGATCATATTTTCCTAAATCCTCCTAGTCTTTATCTTGCTAAATTTATGCGGTTTCCAAGACAAGTTTGCCTTTCCATAGGAATCGTGGAGGGTGAAACCTCAGGTGAAGCGGGCTTAAACCTGAACTAAAAACCTATAAAATCCCAGAGTGGCCACTTTTAATACATAAGTGGAGTCGTTACCGGGCGTTACTTATTTTAGTAGCACGCTATCTAGTTTGGTATTTATATTTCGTATGAACTTAGATACATAATTTTATTATTATTATTTTTTATCTTTGAGAGCCACTGGCTATACGGAGGGCGCATATTTAAACGTTCTTGAAATCCTATACAGTGCATTAAACATTTTTTTAAATTTTAGATCATAAAAAATGGGATATGTCGTAATAACTGGTTTATTACGGAATGCGACTGGAAAGACAAGGAATATTTACTACTTATGCTATTTTTACTACTTACCTAATATTTGGCTCATTATTTTTATCTGCTTCTTATATAAACTACCAAACAAGAAAACAAAATTAAAATCAGTTCATCCGTTCGTGTGCTATGATGCCACAGACACGCATACAGATACACAAGTTAAACTTATAACTCTTTTTTCGTCGAGGTTTAAAAATTGGCCAGTATCTCTACCATGCGATTTATACGTTTTTAAAAGTCATAAGTGTGTCGTTAAATAATAAATACACTAGTGTTAATTTAGGTATTTAAAAAAAACTGTTCTCATATCAAATTAACAAATGTCACCCATAATACCCGCTACAGTTAGTGTATTAGCAACATTATTTTTTTCCCATAACTTTTTCTATTATCTCTTATTAAAATAATTCGTTCGAGATACGAGAATTAATTCCCCGGGACTCGTTGAGGGTCAAATCTCAGCGTCTACATAAACACCGCTGTAGCTGGCTTATTATGTGTGACCCAGATGTATGTACGAGCCTGGGATTTAACCTAGGACCCGCAAAACGTTCATAATAAAAATTATAGGTTTATTCGCCTCAAACGCATTCTGTTTATAATATGCACAGATAAATGCACTTATTACATATTCAAAAGAAAAACAACATTGTTATCCATTCCATACTATAAGTCATAACTCACAAATATCCACCGTCACTACCATATCTACAATCTATGACCTCTCCCATCAATCTGTCCAAAGGCCTTTTGCAAATCAGCCATCTTGATGTCACGGGGTTGATGACAGAGCATGCGCGGGCCGCCCCGTCGAGCGACACGCCCAGGGTTGAAGGGGAAGGGTGGTTGATGTCTATGTATCTATCTGGGGGTTAATTGCCACTTAAGATGGAAATTTGGTGTACTGTTTGGAAGTCTGAGTTATGACATGGATTTAGAAATGGCAGATTTGTTGGTACGCAGAACTACGGAGAGTATGACGCCTTTCTACTACGAAGATTTTCGTTTAAGTTCAAAGCGACATTTTATAGTATTTTTGTAAGCTCTGGCCAGGTCCAGATTTTCAGGGTAACGTCGAATCGTCATACATATATTATTTCAGGAACATCAACCGATTGACTAACAATTAATTTGAAATAAACCTGAAAATAACACATAAGACAGAAGATAAGTATAAAACATTATATGATTTCCCGTTTTGCGGTCATTTTCACTCTGAAACCAATTGTTTCAAAAAATTTTGGACAGATAATGGCCACGCAATAAAGCAGTGATAGCCGATTGGTTAGAGCACGCGTCTTGCGGGCACCAGGTCTTGGGTTCAAACCCCGGCTCGCACCTCTGGATTTTTCGAAATCTATGTGCGATTCATAATTTCTATAATGATTATCACTTGCTTACGGTGAAGGAAAACATCGTGAGGAAACCTGCATGTCTTAGAAGATCTAGCCAATTTTCGAAAGACATGTGAAATCCGCCAACCCGCACTGGGCCAGCGTGGTGGATTATGGCCTGAATCCCCCTCATGTTAAGGGGAGGCCCGTGCCCAGGAGTGGGACGTCAAAAAGGGCTAAATTATTATATTATAATGGCCACAGCCCACAGTATGGAAATGATCGGTGCCAGGTTAACCGTGTGAATGACCTAACTTGTTCGTTTGTAGGTTTATGAAATTAATGCTTATCTAGAATCTAAAACACTGGTGAAGTTAATTCTGAATATACTTATATTTAATTAATCGAATTTAACAACAGTTAAGTACAACCTACATAGTATATCACAGTTGGTCTTTTATAACTAGTTAGAAATCTTTAAGCACACAGCTGAACTCTTTGAGCTGTGTCAGAAAACCGAGATGTTTTGCAAAACCGCCAATTTTACCATCTATCTGCGACATACACACAAAACTATAACACCGTAATGTCGTCACGTACACGCCAAGCCAAAATAACTGGACCCATCAATTCGGCCCGCAATAAGCGCAGTCGGTGCGACTGTGCAAACACAATCCTGGTTTGTTTGTCGACACGAGCCGCTCTGTAATGAATCTGATTAAGTAGCCTCGCCTCGCAAATTGACTGACAACACAGATAAATTAAGTTCGACGGCCGAAATGTTGATGGGTTTTCGGCAAAGTGATGGTGTTATGTTACCTGCGTATTGTGTGCGGATTTTGTTATCTATTTTTAACCGACTTCAAAAGAAAGAAGTTCTATATTCGTCTGTAGGTATGTATTATTTTGTTTAAATTTGTATTCACTGTTTTCTCCGTCAGTAATTGTGGCACGATTTTGTTTATTTTTTACTTTGAAATGGTTTCTCCAGGTTTTTCCATAGAAATTTCATTTAAATCAGTTCAGTAGTTGGAGAGATAAGGACAATTGACGGTTATCATCTATTCAATACGTAGTTTAGCACTAAAAAGCATGAACAATAATATTTTAATAAAAAATATAAACCGTCTTCGATAAGCCCGGGTGCACTAAAAACCTATAAATAACAAGGGACTTTATAATTACTTAAATTTTGAGTCATTAATAAACGTCACCAAACGCAAAAACGAACTGTACGGAGGTACGTGGTAAAGTTAGCAACCGTGCCTCACTTTTGCAAAATGGCCAATATTATTCCGACTAAAACTGGATAAAACAAAAGTAATTCGACGACCGCTTGGCCCAGTGGTGTGAGCGTAGGCCGCTCGGCTTAATGCACCGGGTGGTAGCAGGTTCGATCCCGTCGTGGCAAATTCCGGAAATGGCCTTTTCGTTATTTGCCCAGGTCTGGGTATCACTGGGATCGCCCCCAGTCCGTTGTACGGTATCCATAGTACAATCGTTGCTTAGTTTGGGACCATACAGTTTGGGTGTTGGTCTGGCGATATTTATTAATTCGCTATGGCTACAATCTGTCACGTACACAAACAATCGCACTTTGACACAGTGGATCCGGACGATTTATAGCATTCGGTGCGGATAATGAAATCCGGTCGCCGGCGGGGCGAGTAAACACCATAAACGCGGAACGCCAAATTGGGCCAATAACGCGGCCAACACTGTAATGATCCATTTCGCACCGACTAATAAAAGTGTTATTATTTTATTAAGAGAGCAGACATGCTACTAAAATTGTTAGGTATTTTCTTTTCGATGTTTCTATCGTCGTTCAGATTCGTTAGTTAGTAGTTCGGTATAATGTCTATAAATAGGTATTCTAATATTTATCCTAAGATCGCCGGCCATCTTTGGTAAGGCATCTTAGCAATCTGAAACAAATAGACATAACTAAAATTTAAAATTTAGAAAACCCCCGATGTGACGACTTTTTAAACTACAAAAGGGCTGATAATTTTCAAACGGCTGAACCGATTTTCATGAAACATAGCTAAGAACACTCTCGATCAAAATATCTATTTAACAAAAAACTAAAAAAGAACAAAATTGAAATCGGTTCATCCGCTTGGCCGCTACGCTACGATGCCACAGACAGGCACACAGATACACAAATACACATGTTAAACTCATAACACCCCTCTTTTTGTAGGGGGTTAAAAATATGGCGACACCTACATACATAGGGTATTTTTATATACCGACTTATGATTCGACAATTTTCTAATTCTTACGGGAATTAATTAAGAAAATGAATCAAGGATTGTGTATTTTATACCAATGACAAAGAGCAAACCATCCAATGTAAATAAATTATAAATGTATTTGAGTTTTTTGTAAGCTACGTATTTTGAAGTACGATGTGATCAAAAATTATAATAGATGAATATCTAATAATTATAATTAAACAATACTTATTTCAGTCCAGGAGTAAGAAAGTTGTACTTTATATAAGTTTACCGCCCTCTAGTATCAGTACCGTACATTACAAGCTGCGCTACACCTTTGCGCAGTACACATTACCACGCCATCTAGCGTTTTCTGTTAGAACTTTTATCTCTAAATCGATACTCTATCGATGTAAAAAATACTGTAGGTTGCGTTGTAATTAATGCATTCAGAATGACCTAGATGGCAGTGTTACAGAAAATATAATATATTTATTTTATAACTAACTGTGCCCGCGACTTCGTCCGCGTGGAATTTAATTGACAAAGTTACATACAAACTTTCATCCCCTATTTTATCCCCTTGGGGGTAGAATTAATCAAAATCCTTTCTTAGCGGATGCCCACGTCATAACATCTACCTGCATGCCAAATTTCAGCCCGATCCGTCCATTGGTTTGGGCTGTGCGTTACTAGATCACTATGTCAGTCAGTCAGTCACCTTTGAGTTATATACCTATATATATACAAACTTTATTTTCTATGTAGGTATTACTTTTTCAATCTACAGTCAACTTAGGTAAGCAAATTGTCGATTCCTCCCAACAACAACCCCTAAAAATTTGCATGCAGAAGCGCCACTTCAAAGGTAACTATTGATAGCCTTTTCTATTTTCAGTGTAATAACACATCCCGTTATTATCGACCTTATTTGAAGCATCAAATAAAGTTCAATATTGAATGAATGCCAGCACATTTCCCCTGAGGAACTTTGACTTCAGTTTCAAAGAAAATAAAACCCTATCGGCTGGGCAATATGGTTTACAATTCGTTGTGGTTTAGTCGTTATAGAGATTTTCCATCAGGAATATAGAGCACAGATTGTTTTATCTCGAAAGCGGAGTCCCCGAGGGGTGGTTTAACACAATTTTGTACCGGTGAATGAGTTTTGGTAGCCGCCAGCCATCTTTTACCTTTAGAAATTCCGTTTATGTATTATCATTTGCTTTCTCTACCTACCTGCCTACGTAATACGCTCTACTTTCGACTGGAAACACATAATATATTTTTTTTCTTTTTATATATTAATAATAATATTTTAGTTAGGTACATTAGTTGTAATAGTTAAGCCAATCTTCTGTGAAAGAGCCAGCTGTATATGAGCTGTAGTCAATTGGCTCAGCCTGGCTCTACCATCATCGGAAATATCCTCGGTGCGTCACAACACCGTATTTAATTAAAATTCAAAGCGTTTATTTTGTTTAGGCCTACGGGGGCACTTACAAATTGTCAATTTAACATTTTTTTCTTATTTCAACAACCGAGTCCGAACGCGACCTCGACTGAGAAGATGCGGCAAGAATCTCAGCGAGCGTGTCTTTTAATATTTTGTTAATATATTTATTTTGTATGCTTATATAGTTAATAATTACAAAGGGTAGTAGATATTAATATAAATATAATAGCTCCAGTGTTTTGCCTTTTGGTATTACCAAGAATTAGGTAGGTACATAAGTAATTCGGACTTTACCAAATGATACTCGTACTAGGCCGTGTGTTTGCTAGCGCAGAAACACACTTGAAATTCCGTTGATGTAGAGTTAAGTTAAATTGTGTAATACTAATAAGCCTTTTCTGTTGAACTCTACATTAACCGATCACCGCTTCCACAGCTCAGCTGCTAATTATCGTGAAGTCTGCCGTCGACACCCGGCGGGTGACTCGTGATAGTGATAAGAGATAACACCACGCATCTGTTTCTGCTGTGACGGCAATACGCTTTGATTTAACGATTGGCTTTGTGTATAGGAAATAGTATACGCCCATGACATTTATTTATTTAAGTAAATATTACACTGTTTCATTATAGGTATAAGGTCTTATTTTAAATGCACGATAAAAAAATATTTGTACCTTTATAAATAACTAGTTTCTGCCCGCGTAGACTTAAGTAAAGTATTCTATGTGTTAATCCAGGTTATAAACTATGTGTGTACCAAATTTAATCCAAATCCGTTCAGTAGTTTTTGCTTGAAAGAGTAACAAACATACATCCACACTCACAAACTTTCGCATTTATTATACATAGTAGTAGGACAGTCGACTTTAAAAAAGGGGCCCTGTAAATCTTGTGTTTCAATAGTACATACTTTATCTTTTTACAGTACGAAGGTGGGTATAATTACCAAAGAAACAGTCATCATCCTATTACCAGTATAGTTTTTATGAAATTGTAAATTAATAGAATAAGATTTTTTTTAATATCTGTACATAGTGTGTATATATTTGTTAGTGTTTATTATGCTTTAATTAAATAAACATATTTCCCATTACCAGAAACCTAGTAGGTACCGTCCTGGTTAGGTACTTGTCTTACAGTTTAAAGCTCTATTTACAAAACCCAATTCTTCCCGTCATCTTATATTTATAGATACCAGATCGACAAACACACTTCGAGTAGACAGCAAACAAGATACGACCTCCGATTGACAGTATATTGATGACGGATTACGTATTTTAGGTACTATTATCTAACTGCGGTGGTAATCTGAAGTAAACACTGCTGAGACGTTTCCCACACTACTTTTGTGTAGAAGACCTATTTAACTTCGGTTATCTAATGGATAAAATGATCTGGGAGAAGACCCCACCACTCACTCTTGGCTTGTTAACCTCCAAAATTTGTTAACAAAATAAGTTTATTTGTTAATAAAAGAGGCCAGCGAGACCGATCTTAGTTCAGCTCAGTCATATTCTAAGCATCCTGAGGATGTGTCTTTTAGAGGCGACACACGTGTTCAATTATATTTTTAGTTAGTGTTGTTAGCATTGTTCCGCGGAAAATTTCATTCGCAATATGTTTTTTTTCCTCGGGCGACGTAAGAATCCCGGGTACAGCGAGGGATTCTAAAGTGTTTTAGAATCCTTGCTGTGTCCGGGATTCTACTTCTGAATTATTCGCTTCGTTCTGGATTCAACATAGCGCCCTCGGTTTGACAAGGAATTCCTTATAATATAAAATCATAATGAAATTTCCAGGTCATCAAAATTGAAAGTGGTCACTCATAATAACGGGAACCGTAGCGATGATCGGCAAACTCCTGATTAGACGGTAGCATTACTCAATAATAAGGAAAAGCGCATTTCTTATGAAAATACAGTCACCAATACACAATATATCAGTAGTAGTCAGCAGGTCTGTGATAAGAGAAATTATCAATAAAACAAATGATAACAAAGAACATCGAATCATTTTTCGACGGAACTGTGGCAGAGCCTTCTGTAGCCAATCCTACTAATATTATAAATGCGAAAGTTTGTGAGTGTGGATGTATGTTTGGTACTCTTTCACGCAAAAAATACTGAACGGATTTGGATGAAATTTGGAACACAGATAGTTTATAACCGGGATTAACACATAGGATACTTTCTATCCCGATAATCCCGAATTTTTTGTTAAGTTAAATACTACGCGGACGAAGTCGCGGTCACAGGCTAGTTTACTATATTATGTATATTCGCCTGTTTGTAATGGCTAAGGCGAGGTTAGTACCACCCTCTCACAAAGATCGACGTAAAGTAGATACTATAGCTGCGTCTCGTACGATAGAGTGGAGCCTGATGCCCCTTCCGTCCGCTCAATATGTCCCACTCCCTATAAGGTCATTTTTTTTATTAATTTTTTTATTTGGCTCTTCAACAATGAGTACACTATAACTATTACAATAGATCACTCCAGACTTAAGTTTAAGTGCCTCATTACTTAAAGAAGAGCACTACATGCACTAAATTGTACGCATAAACATCTATGGGAACAAAGAGAGAAAAAAAATAACATAAAATTGCAACGAAAAATTGCAATTTAGAATTATACACATTAAGTTAGATAGGATATACAGTGACAGTAACAGTTTAACGACAAATATTTTACGAAATGCACCTAAAGATTCTCTTCATGATAGGAACAGATGTAAGAAATAAATCAATATCTTCATGGTGTATTTTGTATAGGTACAGCATACATTCTGGAAAGTGAGCAATGCTGCCTTAAATTGGTATTGCTTTTTGGCATGTGCCAGCAATGTAACGTGCGAGCCATGCCCTGCTTCGGTAACTGCTTAACATCAGGCGCGTTCTACGCTTGTTGCGCTTGTCTCCTTCACGCGGATCTTCTGTGAGACGGTAGTACTCTACCCCGGATTGTACCTTCTCTATTTTAGAGCGATAATCTCGTCATGGCTCTAACATGAGGTGATATGAGAGTTTTATAATGATGATGGCTATACGGAAAGCGGCAATAACAACACTGATTAACGTCGCATTGTAAGGATATAATCATGAGATTACTTCATCATCAATTTATCATTAGGTATTAGAGAGTGTTATCAGGAAATCTTTGCGTGATAACATTTTTTTTTCACAAGCGTTCAACCCGCAAAGCCTATAAATGCTTGAAATAACAATGACATTGCACGTTCAAATTCAAATTCAAAGCGTTTATTTTGTCTAGGCCTACGGGGGCACTTACAAGTTGTCAATTATACCATTTTTTTCTTATATCTATAACCTGATCGGAACGGGGCCTCGACTGAGAAGATCCGGCAAGAAACTCAGCGGGCTTGTCTTTTTACATTTTGTCTTTTTTTTATCGCCAGTTGCTTATATCCTACTAATATTATAAATGTGAAAGTTTGTGAGTGTGGATGTATGTATGTATGTATGTATGTTTGTTACTCCTTCACGCAAAAACTACTGAACTGATTTGGATGAAATTTGGAACACAGATAGTTTATAACCGGGATTAACATATAGGATACTTTTTATCCCGATAATCCCGAAATTTTTGTTACGTTAAATACTACGCGGACGAAGTCCGTGGGCACAGCTAGTAGTTAATAATTACAAAGGGTAGTAGACATTCATATAAATATAATAGCTCCAGTGTTTTGCCTTTTGGGATCTACTAATATTATAAATGTGAAAGTTTGTGAGTGTGGATGTATGTATGTATGTATGTATGTTTGTTACTCCTTCACGCAAAAACTACTGAACTGATTTGGATGAAATTTGGAACACAGATAGTTTATAACCGGGATTAACATATAGGATACTTTTTATCCCGATAATCCCGAAATTTTTGTTACGTTAAATACTACGCGGACGAAGTCCGTGGGCACAGCTAGTAGTTAATAATTACAAAGGGTAGTAGACATTCATATAAATATAATAGCTCCAGTGTTTTGCCTTTTGGGATTACTAAGTTGCCAACCGGAAGGGGAGTTGGATAGAGGGAAGGGAAAAGTGGAGGGGTTGGGCTTCCGGTTCACTCAGTCATCGTACGAAAAGCAGCCACGATAGCTACTTAACGCCTTTTTTTTTTTTTTTTTCGGGGAGGAAATTTTCCAAAGATTCCCAGGCCTCTTGTGGGAAAGGCCTGGGGTATGTGGGATTCTTACCCACTAAAACCTCCCCGGTGGCCGCCTTCCGCACGTCAAAGGGACTTCGGGCCCTCCCGAAGAACTCGCCGGTGCAGCTACTTAACGCCTATCTTCTGTAAGTGGTCGAGCCAACCCGTATATTCGCTCAATGAGTCAATTGTAAACAGTTTGCCTATCACCTACAAAAAAAAATACCATTAAATACTTTTGATGTTGACTGTACACACCTACAAAAAATGCTACCATTAAATACTTTTGATGTTGACTGTACACACCTACAAAAAATGCTACCATTAAATACTTTTGATAGTGACTGTACACACCTACAAAAAAATGCTACCATTAAATACTTTTGATGTTGACTGTACACACCTACAAAAAATGCTACCATTAAATACTTTTGATAGTGACTGTACACACCTACAAAAAATGCTACCATTAAATACTTTTGATGTTGACTGTACACACCTACAAAAAATGCTACCATTAAATACTTTTGATAGTGACTGTACACACCTACAAAAAATGCTACCATTAAATACTTTTGATAGTGACTGTACACACCTACAAAAAAATGCTACCATTAAATACTTTTGATGTTGACTGTACACACCTACAAAAAAATGCTACCATTAAATACTTTTGATGTTGACTGTACACACCTACAAAAAAATGCTACCATTAAATACTTTTGATAGTGACTGTACACCCTGAAAAGATAACGCCAGAAAATCGGCAATAAGTTCTCACATTCGATAACAGTAGATGCTCAACTATCTACTGCGGGCGTCGATCGGTCGCGGGCTCGCCGGGTCAACCCACTTGACTGATACGATGAAACGGTTCCCAGAAACTGAAAAATGTCGGTAGCGCTCACGAAACCCATAAACATGCATAAAATATGCGAGTGTTGACATATCTCTCAAAGTGGTATGAAGTAGACATTTTAGGATTATTTTTTTATTAGCTTATAGCTAGGTACTTACTTTTACCCGCTGCTTTTACTAGTTTCTGCCCGCGACTTCGTCCGCGTAGATTTAAGTAAAGTATCCTATGTGTTAATCCAGGTTATAAACTATCTGTGTTCCAAATTTGATCCAAATCCGTTCAGTAGTTTTTGCGTGAAAGAGTAACAAACATCCACACTCACAAAGTTTCGCATTTATAATATTAGTAGGATGTGATATAAAAAATCATCTAATTCGGTCAAGCTGTTTAGGAGCAGAAATAATTACGAACATGCACACCGGAATTTTATTAATATCAAAAATATGGCCCAATTATTGGTAGGTCTCTGGATCCTCTGTGTTTTATATATCATTTAGGAATTTAGATATTTTGAAAACACAATAATAATCATTGCTCTTATGCAAGTGATAAATCTATATATATATAACTCAAAGGTGACTGACTGACATAGTGATCTATCAACGCACAGCCCAAACCACTGGACGGATCGGGCTGAAATTGGGCATGCAGGTAGATGTTATGACGTAGGCATCCGCTAAGAAAGGATTTTGATTAATTCTACCCCAAGGGGATAAAATAGGGGATGAATAATCCCGAAATTTTTGTTAAATTAAATTACACGCGGACGCAATCGCGGGCACAGCTAGTGATTTTATAATATTGCAGTTTTGATTTTTTGTCAATTAAGGTTTCGTTCAAGTCAAGAAAATTATTTTTAACCTATTTACCACTCATTTTAATATTAAAAGGGATATTCGTCATTTTCAGGTATTATATAATGTTGTTATCCTGTAACAGACAGATCACCTATGCTGGAATGAAGTACCTAAGAGAATATTTGTTCCCAGTCTTTACATGGAAGGTAGAAAATTTAATTTGAGAATAAAAAAAATATTTATCATGAGAATTAATTGCCCATTTAGCACAGATAAACTGTTTACATAGATTAATGCGATTATACTTCAATTTAAGCGTTCAAATAACTGAATATTGAATATCAGTCACAAAACAAAATGCGTTGTATTGAATGACAATGCCGTAAGTTTGGAAAAACTCTACATTTCCGATATTACATCATATTTAATACTATTGCTATGTCCTGCCTGGCTACTGAAATCATACAAAAAACCTGTTCAAACGCCGGAGGTGATTCACACGTGTTATCAGTAAAATTATAACACTATCATCTCAAATATTTGTCGACTCTATCAAATTATACTTACTTTTCTTACGCGTGGGAATTTCACGAATTACGTCGGATTCCTACCATAATCACCATTACATGTGGCATGTGGGAGAGTCATGGGATTTTACGGTTATCATAGAGTATTACTTTAAAAAATTGCATCATCGTAAACTACCTGACGAAAATTACTTTTACGTTCTGTTAATAATACATTTGCGTTTTTACTCCATTTCTGCAGAGGTCGATCAACAATATAACCTATGGGTTCAATGTAATAGGTAACAATATTATCAGGAAATTAGTATTCATAATGGTTAGTCATGTAACCGTCCCACTTCTAGGCCTCCCCTCAGTGCAAGGGGAATTGAATTCAGGCCATACTCCAACATAGTTCTCGCTGCAGTTTATGGATATTCACGACGTGGACGCAGTAAGGGGTTAGCGAACTTCGCTCGAAAGAAATCTTATTATTTCTGAAAAAACTGCAATGTTGCAGACTATATAGGTATGCAATACATTTGGAATATTGTTCTTCATACTTATACTTATCATACTAATATGATAAAGAGGAAAACTTTGTTTGTTTGATTGTAATGAATAGGCTCCGAAACTACTGAACCGATTTGAAAAATTCTTTCACTGTTGGGAAGCTACACTATCCCCGGGTGACATAGGCTATAATCAAAGAATTTGTAATAATTACAAATTCTTGGGCTATAATATATTTTAAAAAAAAATTGTGATCCTTACTAAAACTCGAATAATGTAACCGCAATGTACCCGTGCGAAGCCGGGGCGGGCCGCTAGTAAAAAATAAAGAGATTCTTCGGTTTATGACATTTCTATTTTTTTTTTACTCAAATATCTAGGATCCTCGAATCAAGCGGGTTAAGAAATATATCCTAGCTACAGGTGTTCTAGAGTACAGGTGACAGACAAAGATACGTGATTCTCATGCATAACACCTTTTCTTAAACATTAAAACTAATGTCTCATTAGCGATCAATGCCTGAATTCCTAGTACCACACACAAGAGGTACGAAAAAACCTTCTCGTTTCCACCGTCCAATAATTTTTAATGGTTTTTTCCATTGTAAACATTATTTTTTTCTTATGTAAACAATAGTAATCGTTGTTACCAACCTTTGTGTTCATTGTTCTGCGCTAATGTTCCTGTTTGAATAGTATGTTTATACTGAATTAACAAATGGGTCTTCCGCATTATATGCGCGTTTCGTTTTTGTTTTGGGGCAGGTTATATGCACCCTGCCGGTGTCTGCGTGACGGTCTATTTTGTTGGTGATTATGGGTATGGTATTGTGAGCATTATATCATCATAGCTGCGGCTGGCTCCGCGTGGATTTCGAAACTGAAAATAAGTCCACCTATATCTTATTTATTGGTTTTTGTTTCTTCCAACTCCTCCTATTATGTCTTTCAATTAAATTCGTGGGGGTTCCAAGACAATCTAACTTTTCCCCGGGACTCTTCCAGGGTCAAACCTCGACGTCATATTTGGTCACCATTGTCAATCCTGATTTACAGGATTAACAGTGGTGGGAGTGTGTAGAAAAATCTTATTCCAGATTGTAACCTATTCATAGATAAACTAAATTCGAATAAAATCTGTTTAGCCCTTCTTGCGTGATTCTGTCTAACTAACAAACATAAGTACTTTCACATTCATAAATAAGTATTAGTTAAGTATTGTGCCCAATATTTAAGAGGTAAAATAGAATTTATATTTATCTCTTCAAATAGCTGAGAAAGTTTCTCGCAAAACATACCTAAATGCTCGGCCTAAATGAGTGAAATAAATGAAATTGGATAAGTAACAAGGCCTTTACATGTGAGTCTAGTTCCAAATTATCTACAGCAATGACTCTATAAACCTAAATAACTTTATTTTCAGATTAGTTGCAGAGGTAGCTAATAATTCTTATTACAGATAGGCTGAAGGTACAAATAGATAGGTATGAGATATTTAACTGTATGAAGTGAGCTACCAAAATTTATTTCCAATGAGTGATCGTACTATTTTAAGAGACATTTTGCAAATGACTTTGTTCAAAAAAGTGGCGTTCGCAACGTTATCTGAACACTTAAAATTCAAATGTCATATTTTTTGTTTATGTCACTTTTTTCCAAATCCATCTAAGCCACGTGTCTATTCCCAAGGAAAAAAGTTAAAAATCGAAAGTTACCAAGAATCGCAAATCTGCAAAAACAATAATAAAATGCATTTTGCAAATTACTTTGTCATGTTTTGTGTGTCAAATTGCATTTAACATTTATTGGGCGTAGAACAACCACATACAATACTTTAAAAATGTCGTATTGTGTGTTTTGTTTCTTTTTTACAATATTGCTAAGTGTGTTCTATAGAATTTTGATTGAGACAGAACAAAATAGCAATTATTATAATCAAGTACCTGAGTATCTTAATTTTCTAATGTGTTTTATAGGAGAAACTTATAATTGTAACCTAATCTTTAACACTATAAATACCTTATTATAGTACCTAGGTTATTTGTAAAATTATGTCCGTCTATAAAGGTAATGTTTTGATTTTAATAATCACTGTTCTTATACTAGCTAGAGGATGCGTATACTAAGTTGTAGGAAAGTATTTAAAAATAAAATCTGAATAATGCGATATAAAAACTTGGTGACTACTTTTGAAGCAGTAAGTATCCTGCTGAAGAATAAAAAATTGGGCGCAAAGACCCATTAGTGTTCCTTGGACCTTCCGAAAATATTGTCCGTAAAGAATTCCTATATATTGCCGTTATTAATCTTTTATTTACGAAAATTGTTTTACTGCCTCGGCGCGTGGATGGAGCACGCCACGACGGACACCCCTCAACAAATAACATGAGTTTTTAAATTAAGTTTACCGAAATTTGACCTTTCCTGCATTGTTGTATGGTCTACATTGGTGTCCACTGTTGTAGAGAAAATAG
Organism: Notodonta ziczac; assembly: GCA_918843915.1. Classification (NCBI taxonomy): domain Eukaryota; kingdom Metazoa; phylum Arthropoda; class Insecta; order Lepidoptera; family Notodontidae; genus Notodonta; species Notodonta ziczac. The sequence goes on from OU974053.1 coordinate 4,054,759, forward strand.
TAAGTTATGTTCATGCTGTACCAAACGGGCGACAAAGCTGTATTTGCTTTGTATTGTCGGAAACATTGAACGTATTTTGTAATTACTGTCAAAAATTTGAAATATGATTTTTTGTGTGTAAATTTTGAGAAATGACGTACTTGCCTAGCCTTTAAATTTCAAGGACGTATGAGGTACCTACCTCTAACATATTAATAAATAAAAATGAATGATTTCAGAAAGCTGAAGACAAGTTTTTATTAAGGAAGTACATACACCTAAAATTTTATTGGAAGCAATTCACCTAAGACCCTTATTTCAGGTAGGTATCAACTACACATCTTGGTAGCAGAATAGAAGGAATTTATTACTGACTCGAAAATTCGTCCTACCGTTTTTAAAGCCAAACCCCTTCAGTGTGTGTCGTAACAATCGATAATCGATTTAAATACTCGATTTTATAACTCATCGAACAATTAGTTTCCCAACTTCTTGCTTTAGAACGACATTTTAGAGGCCGATTTATTTAAACACGTTTTTTCATTATTTCTTTTAATTATTGTACCTATACAAAAACTGTAACTATTTTACTGTTCGCCGTACAAAATCTCGACGTTACTTCTTTGGAATAAGGACGTCATGAACAGCAAAACTTTCAAAGTCGATAGAAGCAATAGGCAAAAATAATTAAGGTGTTCCGTAAATCGATTTTGAGTTTCAACTCCGTTGTCGTAAAGTCGATATTGTTAATTTTCGATGGTTAACTTTATGTGGCTGATGTAATGCTGAGTGCACACATGATTGACGTTTAATGGTTCCGAAAAGTTTAATTTATAGTTGTAACAATTCGCGGAACGGTTGTTTCCGTCATAAAACCCTTTTGGCTTTGGTGTTTTTGTATATTTTCCCTTTAAACTGAGGTGACAGATGGGAAAATACAAAAGGATGTAAGTTATGGTAGGGCACCTAGTTAAATTCAATATATAGAAGACTAACTGTGCCCACCGACTTCGTCCGCGTAGTATTTAACTTAACAAAAAATTCGGGATTTTCGGGATAAAAAGCATTCTATGTGTTAATCCCGGTTATAAACCACTAGCTGTGCCCGCGACTTCTTCCGCGTGTAATTTAACTTACCAAAAATTTCGGGATTATTCATCCCCTATTTTATCCCCTTGGAGGTAGAATTAATCAAAATCCTTTCTTAGCGGATGCCTACGTCATAACATCTACCTGCACGCCAAATTTCAGCCCGATCCGTCCAGTGGTTTGGGCTGTGCGTTGATAGATCACTATATCAGACGGTCAGTCAGTCAGTCACCTTTGAGTTACATATATTTAGATTTGTGTCCCAAATTTCATCCAAATCCGTTCAGTAGTTTTTGCATGTAAGAGTAACAAACATCCACACTCACAAACTTTCGCATTTATAATATTAGTAGGATACACGATTACAGGTGGGAGATAAGTAGACAACTAGACAACTTTAACCTACGTAAGTACGATCTACTTTACTGAATCAATTAAGTTGGTGGTAGAGCCATGCTTAATTATATAATTAAATTGAATTGAATTGAAATGAATTAAATCGAATTATGTAATCTAATCTAGTTATTGTGGAATCAAATAAAGCTTTATTATTATTATAGAGCCATGCTGTAACCTGTACTGCGGTAGTACCACCCTCACAGAATATAAATAAAAAATAAATAAATATCGCCAGACTGACTCACCAACTGTATGGTCCCAAACTTAGCAACGCTTGTACTATGAGTACCGTACAATGGACCGCTTGGCGCAGTGGTTCGAGCGTAGGCCACTCGGCTCAATGCACATGGTGGTTGCGGGTTCGATTCCCGATTGGGTAAATTTCGGAAATGGCCTTTTCGTAATTTACCCCGGTGTGGGTGTCACTGGGATCGTCCCCAGTCCATTGTACGGTGCCCATAGTACAAGCGTTGCTTAGTCTGGGACCATACAGTTGGAGCGTCAGTCGTCTGACTGACGCACCAACTGTATGTAAACGCATCGTCTGATATTGATTATTTTTTATTAATGTGAAAACGTCCTGCAACATTAAACCAAAACACTCGGATACTCAGAGCATTCCCAACCCTTGCACTGCAGTGGTGAAACTTCAAGTGGCTTCACAGTGTAGTGATCACTACTTGAAGTCATCAGTAACACATGTTAACGGCCGCCATTACGCTTTATCTTACGAGACCTCACTTACGACGGTAGATAACATCCACTCAATAAGTTTTCGTGTTTTAAGAAGTATGCCCCCGTAATTTGGTAGTGTAAAGCCGCTTTTGCGCTGTATAATATATGCGAGAATTTGTGATTGGTCACAGTTCTGCATAGGTATTCTGCTATTTGACACCAACCTACAAACACTGGTGCTGTGGTTGGTTTTGGTCTGCAGCAGCTAGTCAAGTTGGTTCTAATGTTGGTTGGTGGTTTTAATTGAATTCTTAGACTGATCAAATTTTTAATTTTTTTATTGAAACATTATTTTTTCTGCTAATAATATTATTTATCAAATAAGTAAGTAAATGTTTTATTTTCCCAAAATAATTCCTGAATAAAGTGATCACAAAAATTGTACCTAACAAATATTTTGAAGTTAATATAAACTTATTTATTGTGATTGATCATACACACTGACATTGAAAATACTATTGATGGCAATTCTTATTGATTATGAAGTAAATAATTTTCATATTTGTCAATAATGACGCTTATTTTCAAAACCCTGCTACGCTGAATCGCTGAAAATTCTCCTTTACAATATTTTTTATTGACTCCAGCATTATTACACCCTCTTCATAACGACACTCCAGAAGAGATAAAGGAGTTAATACATTTCACAGGGAAGGTGTTTGCTTTTTGTGCGAAGTATTTTTAACACCCAGCATTTGAGGGTTGAGCGTTAACTATTTTCGTCGAATATGCGATAAGTTCAGATATTGCAAAGTTTTGAGAGTGACTAATTATGTGAAAAGTTATCAAGGGGGTGCTTGCTAAAACTGTCCCCATTTCAAGGTTGACGTTTTTGCTTCAGAAAACAGTGAAGTATCTGGCTCTGTTAGCAAATAGTTAAAAAACCAACCACATGAAGTGCCAAGTGAACGAGAGTGCCACAAATTTATCAGATGACAATAAATGAAGTAGTTGTGTCCGATCAAAGAAATAATTGATGAAAAAATATATGCATGAGCGGAAATTACATAAGTAAACAGAGTAAAATGGAAGATGACCTCAGGAACCGAATATAAATGGAAAAAGGCTAGGAATAAGACGAATAGTTATTTATGAAAAAAGAGTCTTGTGAGAAACCTTGGAGAAGTGTGAGTTTAAGGGTGGAGAAAAGATACTCCTATTTAAGCTTCTTAAAATACAAATTTTCGGTGTGCGTAATATTCTACTGCTTCTGAACGACTTAGCCGATGTTGATGCTTTTATACTTCTGGGATCACGAGGATGTCCTATAGTTGAACCCCGCAGGTGGCGCTGTTGTCAACAGTTAGAAAAAACGCTAACGAAGCTACAGGCAAGAACTAGTTATTTTATAAAAATGACGCAATTTTTATTGATTTATATTTTTAAAATTTAAAGTGTAGCCGTGGAATACGTTCCGCTTTTCAATTATAAAAAATATTATTTTAAAATGGAACGTGTTCCCATGTGATTGCAATCACGCACGCTGTGGGGCGGGAGCTGGCTGATAAGGGAGCCAGATGGAACTCTCGATCGGCGTCCGCCCACCGATCGCGTTACTGCGATTGCGCACTGAATCACGATCCACGCCTAACGACACCCCGTGACTGTGAATACGTTTTTATGGAACGCAATTACTGATAGAGTTTATGATTACCGAAACCTTGCGGTATTTCCAGTACATATACCTATTTCATTTTTCGTTCAGTTTGTAATGTAAATTATTTTAGAGTTATTTTGTTTATCTGAGGAGGAGGACCAAATTATAATATATAATTTTTAAAAGATATTATCTTATTTAATCATAGGAAATCCTCGATTCTTATCCATTTTTGGCAATTCAACTAGTTTTGATAAATATTAAATATAAAACCAGCAAATTTTACAATTGTTTTAATATGTGTTCATTTCACATCAAGTGTCAAACTTATATGTATGACATAATTCTCAGAACTTCGAGTATTGCTTTGAATTATTAACACATGTTAGTAATAAAATAAATGACACACTTATGATGATATGATTTCATGCGGAGGCCAATTTATTAATTAAAATGATTCAGTGATTGATGATGAAATATTTTTGGCTTATGAAAACTGAACTTCTATGGACGTAATATGAAATAATAGTCTACATGGCTGCAGAAAAAAACAAATTATAGTGTACCGGTGTATTATAATTTACAATAATCTTAAGCAAGTCAAGTCCAAACTGCATAAATCATATTTTACTATTTTTTGCCTCGTTACCTCGCATCGATTTCACGACCGGTTTAAGCCGGAGAATACACCCATCCGAGATTAAGTTTCGGTGAATTTCTCCGCAAAATCAAAACTACCGAATGACAAATTCGAGACAGGAGTCACTCGACTCAAATTTCAACCTGTCACATGTGCTTGGAGAGTTTTTACACTAATTTGTGTGTGTTCTTGTGAATTTTGGGTCGTTTTTTCGTTCATTGCAGATAATTTTCGACATAAATTTTGTAGGCTACTGCATTACCCATAAGTACTACCATCTGGCGGGATTTTGAGACTTTTTTCAACGTTTTCATTTTACGAAATGCCCAAACAAAACGAATCGCATTCCTGTTCTGTATTATGTAAGGCTTATTTTGGATGTTACCTATACAAATGACAGCATCAAACTCAATAGAATAACACAAATAATTACCAATTATTTAATTTCCAAAAGCAAACGTAATTACCTAACTCATTGTGCATAGCGTCCTTCCATTAATGTGTTTCAATAACAAACAATACATATCTAAAACTGTACTGTCCACGGACATCTACATCGCATTGTCACCGGCTGATATCCCGCCAGCCTACAGTTAAAACTGTTCAGCCAATAATTACTTTGGTAACTTATTCTTTTCTACACTTATTGAAATGGTCAAAACACGAAGGCACGCTTATGTTACGAGCCATTGTCCGCACGTTCCACGCTGCATTATACACCACAGTTTGTCAAAATTTCGGTTTCCATTTCTAAGAACGATTCTATTTTGAGCGTTTGTAACTTGTCATCCCTGATTCAAGGTCCGTTATACAACTTCGCTCCCTCTAGTCGACGCCTGTCGACAGTTACAAGATTTTTTCATCACAGTTTTATGGGACGTGATAAATATTTCAAAAGTGGAGCATTTTATAAGAGCAGACTCCCATAGTAGTTAATAACTGTTCTTACTTTCAACGAAATGTTTGTTGCTTTGTTTATGAACGGTAGACGAATTATGTCTTTGTTTGGGGTCTAATAAAGTTTCGCTTTTAAAGGCGGAAACGAAACAATTTGTAAAATTTTAGGTTCCTTCTTGAATAAGACGCTTTAAGGACATGAAGACTAAGTTGTCTAAGCTCTCAACTTCAACCCTAGAAATTAAATTTCAATCATCTACCACTACTTGTATAGTAAAATATTAATAATAATTTAGCCCTTTTTGATGTCCCACTCTTGGGCGCGGGCCTCCCCTGACTACGAGGGGGACTCAGGCCGTAATCCAACACGCTGGCCCAGAGCGGGTTGGCGGATTTCACATGTCTTTCGAAAATTGGTTAGATTTTCTAAGACATGCAGGTTTCCTCACAATGTTTTCCTTCACCGTAAGCAAGTGATAATCATATAGAAATTATGATTTGCATACAGATTTCGAAGAATCCAGAGGTGCGAGCGGGGTTTGAACCCAGGAACTGGAGCCTGCAAGACGCGTGCTTAATCAATCGGCTATAACTAATTTCAGCTCACTATATAGGGTGAAATACCCTTCCTTCAATTGTGAACTAATATAATCAAATCTCTACATACTGAATTCAAGAACTTAAGTAAACTGGTGGTTTACATTCTCCAAAAAATATTTAACTTTTATAATCACAAGAAAGCGATGAGAATACTGTGTCAGGTAGGTAGTCCGTTTGATGAATTATACATACAGTGGTAATAATCATGCAGCCGAATAAAGAAATATTGAGTCTTATAACCACCCATAATAAGAATCTATTTTGCTAAAAGCATATGTCCTTATAAGCAAACATTTAGTTTAAGTAAGAAATCAAAGCCCGTGTTAATAACCCGATCTCAAGTCTGAGAGCGTTCTTGAAAATGTCATTCTTATATAATCATTATGTCAGAGACTAGGTATTCAAGGTCGCTCTCAGATTTGAGATCAATTTACACAAGACCGACCGAAACCTATCCAGTTCTATTTTTCTAGAAACACAAATGAGCGTGAAATATCTGAGTGAAAGTTAACCCCTTTCCCGACAATCCGACATAATGGCCGTTGCGAATGAGCCAAAATGCAAACGGAATTTCACTTTTACATCCTAATTACCCTTTATGTCTTAAAGCAACTCTTTCATCTTCATAAAACTAAATTTATGGGGTATACTGTTTCGCGCAGACGAACAAAGTCAAAGGGAGACAATTGTATTTGTAATGTCCCAAATAAATGCAACTCTTGCTTTGACGCATAGCGGTCCCTTTTAACTGTTATTCAATAACCGTTTGAACAAAACGGTCTTAGTTACGGTAAGGAAAAGGGTAAACTAATTCACGTGCTTGTAACTGTTAACTAGGAAACAAGTGAAATTTCATTTTTGTGAAAACAAGCCTTATGCCGCTCTTCTTGCAGGCGGTTTTTGCTTGTTTTATAGAAATAGTATTCGCGAACAGCCTTGAAAAAGTTTATTTCGTTGAAATTGCGAACGGGTAACGCGATTTTCAATATTTATTGCGTGTTTTTAGACTTGCTATATTTTAGCGAGCCCTTTTGGCTGGCTGTAAATCGTTTTCAGAAACCGTTGTTTTCTTTTTTAAGGAATAACTGTTTCTATTTGAAGGATATTTTTAAACGTTTTATTGAGGTTTTTGGCAATGAACAATTTAGCGAAAGGATTGCGAAAAGGGTTTTAACAGTTAGGTTTTTTGCAGTGTAAAAATACCGTTTTGTGAAGCCTTCGCTTTGCTATTAATGTCTCTATTATGACACAAAAGTGTTATGTAAAGAAGAATAATTGAGATGAATGGACGCTTTTGACACATTTCTTACCTACTCACCAAACAATACGATGCTTAGACATAACTATTTATGTGGCGCAAGAAAAATAACTTCAATTTCAAATAATCCTTAAACTAAATAGCTAAGGAATATATTTATTTTTCACCGGCTCATTATCCTATAGGTAATTTTGGATACCTACAAAGTCTGCATCAAGACGTATTGAATTTACGACTCATCAGCCCTACTTCAAACAAATTGTATCTTTTCACCACATAATATAATTAATGTTAAATGTAAACGCTTTTTACTAAAATACCTTACCTTGAATATTGAATCATTGTCTAATTTTGAATTCAATAAATATCATGAAATTAATGCCTACTGTTCATATGTTAAAGTGCTATATTGATACTTTAACAGTAGGCATAACTTTTCAAAACGCTCAAATAAACTCTCTCTATTTCTATCATAACTCCCGACAGCCACTTGACCATGCAACATACAAAGGTTTGTTTAGTAAATATTAAAGCGAGCAGTAACATTTCGGCATCTTCAAAGCACCGTAATTGGACTAACGGAAAGAAAGTAGCCTGGTTATAAAACTATTCAAACAGTTAGTATCGTAAAAGTTACAATTTGTACAGCAACATCCGTGGGTAACGGTGAAGGAGTAGTAAAATGAAAGAAATGTTACTGTTATATGAATCGGGCTGCGAAATTACGTTTTATTGCACATTTCTCGATTGTAGGTACGGATATTTAGGTTTTTTTTGGTGAAAAGGTAACTGTTATTTCGGTATTGGCAAGTTCTGGTTGTTTTTGCGACATTGGAAAGAGGAAGTTTGGAGTCGTTCAGGATTTTTGGAAGCTTTTTATCGTTTTGTAAATCAATTTTATATTAATGCTGTCAATATCGATTAACTACTTAAAACTTAACATAGGTTTATTTATTTAATTTTATCTACATTGTAAATAATTGTATGAGATGTATGTAATTGCAATATAAAAATCAATGTGGAAATTTATACGTCCAAATATATTATGATCTAAATTTTGGTAAGTGACGTCATTAAATTAGTTCCAGTTTTAATTCCAGATTTCTATAACTAATCATTGAATGCGAGTGAATTATGCGATGCATAGGTAAACATTAATATAATTTATAAGCATACAATAATAAGAACTTGGCTCAGAAATACTTGTAAATAACTCGACTCCGAAATCGTGTCTTAGTGTGAAGTTTTGTATTTTGCGTTGGGTACCTATATTATTTAATATTCTATTATTCGGACGAAAGTTACTTACTTTATGTCAATGATTTTTTAACGGTATTAGTTCAACTATTGAAACTAATTAAAAAAACTGTAGCATCCTTTGAAACTGCAACACATTTCTAAACTACAACCGTTATTTTACAACTCATATTTTTGTACTTCTTATCACAATTTCTCTTTGCAGGCACTTTAACGTTTTGCGCAATAAAAATTTCACCTAGCAAAAAGCCCTACCGAACATCGAGGGCAATAAAATATTTAAAAAAAGACTCATGCAATTTTTGGCAAAAACCTTCGAAATTTAAGTATTCGCCTTTGCCTGCTTGCCGCTAATGGCTGTTAGCAACATTGCTTTACAATTCGGAAGTTTACAATCCCCAGCACCAGTAGGAGGAATTACTTTATTATAGGGAGGAAAAAGCTTTATTACATCCCCATTGTTCTACATTCTTACTTAACTTGAAGAATAGTTAAAAGGCGCCGAAAGATGCGTAGACACGCTCCCTTATTTTTTATATATGCGCCTCTTTTAATATTATGCAAAAATGTAATCGGGATGTTGGATTTTAAAACTTGTACACTTTTGTTACGACGCCCCTAATCCTATGTAAGCATTTTAAATTGGTCGCATTCCAAAGTCTAAAATCGAATAGATTGGAATATCGATAAGGTGGATCGATCTCGATTCTTAAATACATGACAAATGCTGTATTTGAATAGGAATAACATGGATTACTTATAAGCAAAAGTAAATGGTGTTTTTATATGTTCTCGCTTACCCCCCGAAGGTGGTCATTACTTCCCTACTCATAAGCGTATAATGGAACTAATTTGTTGTTCAAACAGGGGGTCCTCAATACACAAACAGTGTAACATTGATACAGACAACTTTACGAGTCCATCCCAAAAAATACATCACCTTCCTTACATCCTCGATATAAGGTTTAATATTAAATAGAAAAGGAGTTATGGGACTGCTTTAAAGCTTTGTAATGGCAGACTCCGGGACATTTCATTTGACACGTACCGAAGGCAATTGTCACTTTCAATGCTTTGTAGTTTGTATGGAAGTGATATTGGTGTTGAAACATCGTGATTTTGGCAATATGTGTGGGATTTATTTTAACGTCGTCTCGTTATAAATCTCTGTGTTATAATTTGATTTGATACGTCACACATTAATTATAGGACTTTGGTAGAGAGCCTTTACATAGAGTAAATAACGTCGAGCTAAATCATTCAAAAAAATTGTTTCGACATAAAACGTTGCGCAACACACCAAGATGGACTGCGATAAGAGACAAAAAATAGTCCTAGTCTATTCTAATAAAGTAATAAAACTGGTTTTAAATAAATAATTCTAGGTTAAAGAAACTTTCTTTCGTGTTCTATGATTTATAAAAATACAAAAACGAAGGACCATTCACACATAACACATACATTTTCAGTTCGATAAACATTTTGATGTCAATTACTACTTATAACAAAAAAAAATCCGTATCACACTTTTGTCAATGAAATCGAAACCGTCAAATGAGCAAAGCATCGTACAAAAGTCCGCACAGCTTTGTCACCTCTAAATTGCAAAGATACAAAGTTCAAAATCACAATAAATAATACACAGCCGTGTAGAGTTCCTTGTTGTGAAAAAAATTGATACGTTGTGTGGTCTACGTATCTGGGTAGCGTATTAACAATTGAAGTCAAAACGGCGTGAAATTGCGTCACATTATGCGAGTATTAATACTAGGAGTGATGGAATTGCGTTTTTGAAGTGGCAAACGCATTGGATTGTGGTGTTGTGAGCCACACTTCTTAGTGCGATGGTGTGGAAAACGTCGCTTTGTGAAGAATTTAGGCCAAATAAATTATTATAGCGGAAGAAATTCGATGGAGATTTTAGATAGGATACTTATAGACAGGATGGTTTGTTAAGTGGTTTGAATGTAGGTCGCTCGGCTCACTATACAGGGTGGTGGCGGATTTGAATCCCGTCAAATTTCGCAAAAGACCTTTTCGTTTTCACTGGGCTTGTGCTCAAATCATTGTATGGTGCGAATAATGCAAGAGTTACCTAGTTTGAGGTTACACACATAGTTTTTTTCTGGAGATTATTTCCTTGATAAAGTGTATGGCACCAACAATTACATTTCATTCATTCATCAGCCAGAAGAAGTATTACAGATATGGGATGCCACTTTGACTGTGTCGCGACGACCTTATAAAAGCCTGCAAGGAGCTTATCACAACCTGAAAGGAATAAGTAGAATTTCAAGTTACCATGTATGCTTCCTCAGTATATTAAATTTAAGTACACTAACCGCAATGTAATATGGGCGGTATTATTGATACAATAATGGCCAAATTACACCATTAATTATTTTGCAATACACGTGGACAATCTTTGGTTTTAACGACATGCAAATTAGAACACAAAAATGTGGAAGTATTCATGAACAAGTCTCCTCTCTTGGTAGTCGTAAAAAGTGTGATTATTTTCACAGATCCTCGCTTCAAAATAAACTGTAAGCTAATCCATTGCGTGCAAAAACTTCGTCTTGGGTGGCCTTAAGTGGCGTCAGTCCGTGCTACATTCTGTGTATTTTAGGCCTGTTTACGATACCTTAAATCCAAACCATTTCGCACTCTAATAATGCATACAATGAGTTGAAATTTGAATAGTGTGACCGTGTATTAACTCAACATCGTAACCCAATATTTATTTTTGACTGTCTTCATGAATGAAATTTCCAAACCCCGAAATGTTGGTACTGCCTGCGAAATGATAGCGTCGTTGGACATTTGAAAACAAGTGAATGAAGAGGTATTTTTGTTGGTTCTTGGATACAATTAGTCTAACACAGAGTACGGCTAAACATGCGGTGAGAAAATTTGAAGCATGAGGCTGTATGGGACTCCGTTCTCGCTACTTGAGGCGAAACGTCACAATAGGTGCCTGATGTAGTAGAGTTTTCAAAGCTGTCTACATGTGTTTCACGTGTCTGGATCCGGATCGTTGTAGTTTGTAAATAAAATAATCTCAACTTTACTATTCAAACAATAGAATCTATGACGACCGCTTGGCGCAGTGGTTTGAGCGTAGGCCGCTCGGCTCACATGGTGGTTGCGGGTTCGATTCCCGCTGGGGGAAATTTTAGAAATGTCCTTTTCGAGATTTGCCCTGGGCTGCGTGTCACTATGATCGCCCCAGTCCATTGTACGGTACCCATAGTACAAGCGTTGCTTAGTTTGGGACTGTACAGTTGGTGTGACAGTCTGGCGATATTTATTATTGTTATTATTAACAGCTGTATATGATACTTTTTTAATTTGCAATAAGTACTTAAGCTTTTCAAGTAATACACACAATTTTTCCATCTCTACTTACTCACACAACACGCGTCATCCTTGAAACAGGCTAATCCATCGTTATAATATTACCGTGTGCATAAGCACTGATAGCGCGTAATTATAATTGACGCATTAGTTTCGCACTAGAGGTGCCCACTTCGGTAGTAGGACGGTTAACTTCAAAAGTTTATGCTAAAACGATTACACATTAATGTCTGTTTTGTAGCTGTTATGTATAATACGCGATTTATAAATTGATCAGTGCTTTAAGGCAAATATTACTTTACATTTGTAAGAAGTGAAGGCGTTTGACAACCGCTTGGCGCAGTGGTTCGAGCGTAGGCCGCTCGGCTCACTGCACCGGGTGGTTGCGGGTTTGATTCCCGTCAGGGTAAATTTCGGAAATGGCCTTTTCGTAATTTGCCCTCGCCTGGGTGTCACTGGGATCGCTCCCACTCCATTGTACGGTACCCATATTACAAGCGTTGTTTAGTTTGGGACCATGCAGTTGGTGTGGCAGTCTGGCGATATTATTATTATTATCATTTCACCATGCTCTGCTTCCGGCTCTGATTTACTTGACAAACGTACTACTCGTTGGTTTGCGTTAGGTATACATACACCTTTACCGCAACTGATAGCGCACTGAAAAGCACTCCCGGCTTATAATACGCTGATTACACCGGAGGTTCCATTACATTACAACACTGACACATTAACCGCTGCTAAGTATAATATTATTTGGTGTAAGCCATAAACTTTCGCGTACATTTTAGTTCAACCAATGACCAAGAGTAGAGAACTTGGTCGGACACGTTTGCAATCCTTGAATAAATCCTTTACAATCATTGACTTTTCATCAAAAATATTTGTTGAAAATTTTTGCGTTTTAACGACGACAAAACAAACCTTACTTCGTTCATTTTATGGGTTATCGTGGTAAATGCACCATGTGAAGTGACACACATAAGATGGGTAATGCCCACTGCTGCAAACGAAAATTAACTCACGCAATATAATGTTGTCACTTTTTGATAACCAAACGTAGCCGCTAATGGCTTAGGATAAACAGTTGGGGAAGAGAAACGAAAAAGCCACTACCCAGCACTAAAACAGTGATTTGCCAAAAAATACTTAGAAAAGAATACAATTGTACTGATAAGCATAATGATATTAAGAAATTAGAATCTTAGCCCGCTCAATACTTGCGCAGCTCGTGATATATTGTTGATAGACGCATCGTTCTGATAAAAGCTATTAATATGGTCGTGTTACAGGCGGCTGCTATTTTATTATTCTTCTCTATAAATATTAATCATATAACATAATCGATGAACATAATTAAACACACGACTTAATCAATACGTAGAAAGATAATTAGGTATGTCTAATTAATAGACAATGTGAATCACTGATGAAAAATCCAGTCAATATATCATGTAGATTTCCGATTTTTGTCTCTACATGACTTGAAAGTTTTCATCGCCAATTTACTGAAATAATACTAGAGAGTATCCTACAACAGCATCAAGGGACCCAGTCGCCCCTATCAACCAGCTAACTTTCCGAATACTAACATTCTAAAAATATCACCAAATAGCATCAATGGCGTATTGATGACTCTAGTTGCAATTTTTGTTGCCGGAACTGATCAGTTTTAGTATGTGTGTATGGACAATGATACTGAATAAAAATATACACAGTTTCAAACTATCTGTCAGATTTAAACTGTAATTATTACGTTGTAAATATATATATATTGACGCTTCTAGCAAACATCTTGACCTTCCAAACACATTCGTCATGCACTTCACATCAGAACTTATTTCAAAGTATTTTATTATCAATTCGGGTCACATCAAACGGTGAGCAATAAAAATAAAATATTATACATTTAATACCGGCTACCGTAGCGAACGTCGGTCTCTTACATCTGTCGTTATCACACGGCGGCGCTCTTTGATCTGTTATCGCGTCAAAGTTGTATTTGCGACTACCTGGGTATTGTTTCGTATACACAACGGATAATGCCGCTATAATGTTTATTACATAAGCGATATTATAGGTGTTAGGATCGAATGTGATATTGATAGTGGAACATTTTTTTTTTGGGAGAGAGTTTTACCATCTTCAACATTGTCCATAGATAGAAAAATTATGAAGCTGGGTATACTCAAGGGATCTCCGTGCCAACAGTTTTAGTTCGACTGTCGATCGATTACTATTCAACCATCGCTCTATGAAGAAACTGTCAATCGATATCGGTGGTTATTGTAATTATCTTACGTTTATGATTTCATGACCTAATCAGTTACAGTTGATCTTCACTTTCGAGGCCCAAAATACAAAGCCTTTATTCATAAATTGGGGTAGATTAGAAGCTAACCCCAATTCAATTGAGAAAAGTCTAGGAAGAATTTTCCCCGTCATTTTCAATGGCATAGTAATCAAAAATATAACACCAAATACTTGTCCTATGAAATTATATTATGCAGATATTTCAATCGATTAAAATACTTATCTTACAACATGGGCTACCCAATCATAGATTATAATTGAAATATGTTCAACGATTAATAATAGAAATTCTAGATGGATATCTAATCAGATCGGAGTGTTTGAGGACCGGTAGAAGGAAGTGATAGCTACTGTTCCGATTGCGATATGTATGCAAATTGACGATTTCGAATATGTCGTTTTATAATCATTAACTAATGCATTGTACTATAAAGGGTGTAACGATAACTGATACCATGACTCTGGACCCCCATGAGTTGGATTTTTTTGTTGATATTTTCATGAATTATGCTCAATTTTCAGCATGGTAAAATTGATTTAAGCATGAAATGCGCATTCGAGTATTGAGTATTGAGTCTTAATGTACTTTGCAGTTCATTACTAAAATAGTAATTATCGATTTATATAATTATGTAATACTTTGAGATAGATTTGTATAATTATTTCATGAAAAATAATTTAAAAATAAATAAATATCGCCAGACGAACACACCAACTGTATGAAAATTATGCAACGCTTGTACGATGGGTACCGTATAATGGACTCGGGGCGATCCCAGTGACACTCAGACTAGGGCAAATTACGAAAAGGCCATTTCCGAAATTTACCCCGACGGGAATCGAATCCGCCACAACTCGGTGAAGTGAGCCGAGTGGACTACGCTCGAACCACTGCGCCAAGCGGTCGTCAAAATGCTGAAAAATTTTAGCGTATATCATGAAAATATAGGCTGCTTGACATCCGGCGGGACGTACGCTTGCTTGCCGAATTTGTTAATAAAAAAAAACACTACACCTCAACGAAGACCAGCTCTACGTGTAAAACGAATACACATCGAATACACATTTTTGACACTTACTATGAAACATGATTGTATCAAGCACAGGTAGTATTACTCATTATTGACACAGCCATTACTGCTATCGACCCAATTTCCTCAGAGCAAAGGGCCGCCATTGTGAACCAAAAACAATAGAACAAAAATTGCCGACGGCACCATAAACATACTACATTTGTTTACAATACCTTATAATAGTATTAGAGCATCTTATTTGCCACTGTTGCCTTTGAAACGCCGACTTACCTGACGTTATCAGTGGCTTAAAAGCAATAGGTATAGGTACCTACTGATAGTGGCAACAATAGATACCTTTTTGGCACTTCGCGGCTCGTTTTCCAGGAACAGTGATAAGGGTTTTCGGGATCTTTGTAGTGAGTTTTGCTGTTAAAACGTGCACAATGTGTTCTAACATAAGTGCTATGGATTCAATAGAAAATATTTTCAAAAATACGTTCGCGTATAAGTTGGCAGAAATATTATTATTATTTTACTATTGTTGTTGATTTGTAAACGTTTTCTAAAGCTAAGCAAATGAATATTACATAGAAGTTTTTGAAAGGTTTTTAGACTACTCTTCACTTAAAAGCTTTATGGTGGTACGGCGCGGCTACGTCCACAGTTAGTAGAGTTTTGATGACGTGCAGTAAATGACGTCACACACAGACGCCATTTTCATAATTCTGGACCGTTATAAAACAGAAAAATTCTCCTAATCAGCACTTTATCAAACGAGTGAAGGACTCATAATCCTGTCAATTAAGAATTTCGACTTGTTTGCATATACTTTGACGTTTTATACCTACAAAGATTATTGCTGTAATTAGTAGTCATGCGTTAATTGTCTTAATTTTACGACAGTGACACAATCTCTGTGCAAATTAAGAAGTATATTGGTGGTATTAGGTGACATTTTGTATTTGAATAACATTTTACATTTTGTTTAGGTATATTCGTGGAGAATTTCCCCAATGCTACGATGTTTTGACATTTCTGTGTTTCATTATACAATTTTTAATTATATTGCGGATGGAACGATATTAAAAATGATAATATATAAGTAATGTTCAATAAAGAATCCATCTATTTAGGTGTTGATAAAGATGATGTATCCAGTTCACTTATACGACCTATCTTAATGATGATCTTTTTTCAGCGTAATATAATGTAGAGTTAATAAACATGCTTTTAGTTTTAATAGAACATCTTTCACTACTTACTTTTGTGGTAATTATCTACTTAGGAAGCTTTTATTTATCTTGCGATTGGTTTTTCGTGTCGATGCGTTATACAATATTATAAACTACTGTTGGCATCAATTAGACTACTTTGTAAAAAAAAAAAAAATTCAAAAATTATCAGTTGCTAAATCGTGATGACAAACTTCGTTTGAAAACTAGCACATCTTTCTAAAGACGTGTGTAAGATCGACCTTTGATCGATGATTGACCGAACGTTACATTACCTATTTTTTATGTAACAAAGTCAGTAAACTAGCCTACGAGCCGCCGATGTTAAGCAGTTATCGTAGAGGAAGGTTTATACTTCCGGCTCTATCACGCTTCGTACGAAACGTCGCTATAATAGCTACTTAACGCCAATCTTCTGTGATAGAAACGGAGAAACTGTCAATCGACATAGACTCATTTCATTCTAGGTACCATAGATCGATTTGAGTGGAAAGCACCTACTTTATATTGGGACCAAAATATAATCCCTGAATTTTGGATAAACTATAGTGTAGCTCTGCCTACCCCTTCCAAGTATACAGGCGTAATGGATTGTTTATAAAGTTTACAATAATATGTCTCTTCACTTTTCATTATGAAGAATGTGTAATGAAAGAAAGCCTTGGTATTTCAAAGCCTAAGCCGTTATGTTTGTATTATGCTGCTTATTTGACAGTCATGCTGATAATAGTAACACTGCTATATGGGAAATAATTACGTTCGCTATGATTATAACGCAAACATGTATGAATAGGTATACTTACACGCGTATGTAGACTAGTATCTCAAATTTAAACTATGGTTATATTTATAATATGAACTTACTATAAATACTTTGTAAAGTATTGATAAAATAGACGACCGCTTGGCGCAGTGGTTTAAGTAGGCCGCTCGGCTCACTGCACCGGGTGCTTGCGGGTTCGATTTCCGTGAGGGTAAATTTCGGAAATGGCCGTTTCATAAAGCTCAAGGACATCGTGCTCCTGAAGAAGAGCCTGGCGGAGATGACGCGGAGGTTTGATGCGTCCGAAAATACCGTTAGTGAATTGCGTAAGGAAGTTAATAGTTTACACAGTTCATTAGCGGTAATTAGGTCATCGACAACCGCTAACGTAAATGTGCGCCGCGGTGCATATTTCGATGCGTCCGCGGCGAGCTTTGCGTCAGCGGTTTAAACATCGTCACCTGCGTCACCTATTGCCGAGTCAGCAAGCGCTGGTCAAACTCCGCGCGCAGCTGCTGCCCCCGTCCCCGCTGTCCGTACACCGCGGGCGTCTGAGAAGCTGCGAATAGCAGCCCCGCCAGCAAAATCGGTGCCACAGAAGCGCCGTGATTTTGCCACCATTGCCGCCAACAAGCCTGTTGTCCAGCGGCCTGTCATCCCTAAGGTGCCGAGCGTGGCCCCTGCGTGTGCACGCGTCGACGACCGAGATGAAGAGGGCTTCATCAAGGTACAGAAGAAGAGACGCATGCAGCGGGTGAACAGAAATCGCTGCGGCACGGCGGCAACAGGGTCCAGCTTCCTGTTACGTGCAGCAATGCCGACCACCCTAGTCTACCTGTCCCGCCTCCACTATACCAGCACGGCGGGGGACATTGCTGAGTATGTCAGAATAAAGAGCAATGTCTCATTGAGAGTTCAGCCGTTTGACTCTAGTCACAACGCTAGTTTCAAGGCGTTTGTGGTTAGGGTCCCCACGGACAGGCTGTCAACTTTCATGCAGGAAGACTACTGGCCGAAGGGTGTGGTGTTCAGGCGCTATCGGGGGAGATTGCCGCCGTCACCACCCACAGTTTAGTTTAGTTTTTATTAATATGTATGTTAGTTTATAAGGTATTAATCTATGGGCCTGGATTGCCTGAATATAAATAAATAAATAAATAATTTTCCCTGGCCTGGGTGTCACTGGAATCGCCGCCAGTCCATTGTGCGGTACCCATAGTACAAGCGTTGCTTAGTTTGGGACCATGCAGTTGGTGTGTTCATCTGGCGATATTCATTAATTATTAATAATAAGTTTTATATAAAAAAATAACTAATTAGGTTTGTTAAAAATCATTACGCCTAATATGTACAAAGTTATAATCGATCTGAAATGGAAAACAAAGCACTTTTGTTTTTTTTAAATAGGTTATTCAAAAGATAATAATTACAATAATTAATTTGTAAGACTATTGTTATTGTTGTGATGCAATATAATACTATTTGTTTATGCAGTAAATAAAACGTCCATTAAATTACCTGTAGGTACAACTAAATTGCGTATTCATTAATAACATGACGGAATATAAATCTAGAATATAATAAGCTAAAGGCAGTGAGAATCATCTATTTTGAGTATAACTAGTTGAACTGTTATCTTTGATTGCTGTTTTATTGCATTAACCCGTCCCTTTGTAAGGACTGTGTAGTCAAGATCGTATCAAGTGCTATTTATTACATTTGAATATCGTCACTAATGAGATGCTTTGATGCAGATAATTCGATAACTATGGAATTTATGTACTTACTGCATAAATTTAAGAGGGTTCAAATATTTATTTTAAATCATATGGCTATACTAGCTGTGCCCGCGACTTCGTCCGCGTGTAATTTAACTTAACAAAAATTTCGGGATTATTCATCCCCTTTTTTATCCCCTTAGGGGTAGAATTAATCAAAATCCTTTCTTAGCGGATGTCTACGTCATAACATCTACCTGCATGCCAAATTTCAGCTCGATCCGTCCAGTGGTTTGGGCTGTGCGTTGATAGATCACTGTGTCAGTCAGTCACCTTTGAGTTATATATATTTAGATTTTGTGGGATTTTAAATCGGTTCGCTAAATTATACTCAACTACGCTTTGAAAATTGTTTACAGGTAGAGTTTTGTCATAGTTAGAGAATTTAAATTCTAATTACTGTTTACCCCTAAATTAATTGTTTTGAAACAATATTCAGAATCAGAGTAATATCTTTGATTATACTTTAAAATAAATTAAAACAACTTGAAAATATTATGCTTCCTTTTCTATAAAAAAATAAACGTGGTTTTAAGATAAGGCAATCGAGACTAACTAAACACTAAGCAATCCAGACGATAAATTAAACACTGTCTATTACATTATCTTTACAATCAAACATTATAATAATAATTCTAACTGATATGTTGTCTGTTGTGACGAAATCATTTTTATATGTTAAATAAATATTAGTCAGACTTGAAACAGAAGCCAAAAGTAAACAGTGTAATAAAGTAATTCATGTGATAAATTGGTGTTATACAGGGTGAAATTGAATTCATCATCATCATCAACTTAAGAGCGATGCTCTTGTCGGTGGAGTTTTTTCCATTTACTGCGATTTTCTCCCAGTTCTTTGACCATTTGATACGACACGACATTCACTTGAAATTGAATTAAAAGACCAAATTTATCTAAGACTTTTAGTAAATTCAACATAATAAAATCTCTACATAAAACTTTATAGGTACTTTACGTCATCGTAATGAATGTCTAACTGACGTAATTATATAATACGAATTTGTTATCATAGTACGTCGTATCAACACAGTATTTACACACGTTTTCTCTATCGTAAATTCGTGACCTGTTAATAAGAACAGGATTCAAAAATAATAAAACCTAAAATAACAGGAAAACATGAAATAATTAATTGAATACTTTTCTTTTGTTTGAATGTCATAGGGATAAATATCTAAATCATGTTTGGTACGCGTTGGCACTCATCGTAGTCTGCCAACGAATGCAATTTCACCCTGTGTGTGTGTTTTGTATTTAGTCGTTTAATTGTTTACAGCTGAGCATGACTATTCCATGGAGGTCAAACGTTAGTGGAACAAGGATAGAGTAAGGTAATTGTTGCATCATTTTGAAGTAGTGTACTTATACCAAGGTAGAGGTAGGTATGTATTGTATATTAGATAATAGTTATATACTTATTATGAAACCTTTTACTAATTTATGGTTTGGCTGGGCAACGTAGCTGATACAATTCTACCGAATAACCCTAAGAGAAAAAGGTAGAGGAGAGTCTAAGCTTTAGTTCGACGGCTCTATCGCTCTATCGATAGAGTAGTCTTATAAAAAGAATACTTACAGTTTAAACGCTCTAGAAGTCTAGAAGAACACCAATGGGATTTTGTGTTATAAACTCTATCTTATTCATTGGGCTTTTCAAAATGTTCGCATTAACTTTACGTCCAACTCACCGTATGGTCTTAATATATCTACTGTTTATCATTATTTAAAACAGAAATTCATTCAATTTCATTTATTCACACTACTATCACTAGCCAACACACCGAGTTCTAGACTCAACAAGGTGTCTAGTGGCGCGATCAGCGTACTTTCAACCTTAGGATCAAAACATCCTACCCACCCCAATGTACAACCCACTTTCGTATTTACCATCCCAAAAATAAAAAGCAAAATGGCGTGCGCTCTTTCCGTGTTGGTCTTCTTTGGTTGTATGCTGACGTTGTTTGAGTCGGCGCTTTTGATGGCGGCCACAAAGGGTGCCGACTGAGTGTCGTGTGTCCCGCGCCCACCTGACCGATGTTTGCGCACACGCATCGAAATGGCCCGCTTGCGGCTTGTATGACGTTATAACAGAATGTTTATAAGTGTTATGTGACATGCTCTCAAGTATTTTGATCTGTTGATGTTATATGTGTTAATTATATAAACTGTTATTTGAATGCTGCGTCTGAAGAAGCCATTGTACATTCAAGAATCAAGCAACTTTCAATTATAGATACTCTACACAACAATTTATAAAATAAAACTTAGTAATTCACAAGGCAAAAACTAAACGATTTCTCATACATTTGTCTAATTACTCACTGAATGCCGACCTTAGGTATTCGATACCTAAATTCGGTCCAAATCTATCGTTATTTTTTAAATCTTTGCATCGTGATCGAGAATGATTTAATTACTCTTTTTTAAAGAGGCGCGTTCCTGAAGATTTTCATAAATTATAAGAATAAGAAAATCCCTCTCACGCTATACGTACGTATTTGACATTATTTTATGCATCCTCCATTTTTTTTCTTTTCTGAATATACCTATTGTGTGATGTTTAGATAGTTGTAGCGTCTTTCTGTTCATGCCTAAAGAAATAAGTATTCCAAAGTCACATTATTACTACCACTTATTGTACCTAGGTAGTTACCTACCTAACATTAAAAGGCTCATTTATAGATTGATAATGTCACCAAATTGGTAACATAGCTAATTAATCACCAATTAATAAATGTAATTCCTAAAATCCTTCCCACGATGAGAATTCAATCACTTCGTAGGCATTTATTTTATTTAACGTAGGTCCTAAGTAGAGTTGGTAGAGTAGAAATAATCTGGATTCAAACAGAGCTATTTTTTACTTTACAAAGGGTATACTTAGGACGTACCCAGAGATAGATATAGCAAGAACAATCGTACTTTAGTTAGTAGTTAAATATTATAATGTCCCATTTTACTGCGATTCTACAGGTAAAAACTTAGAAGATGCTTAGTTTGAGATACCTAATCGAATATAAGGACCGTTTCATACATATAAAAAAAACTGCTTAGTGGGAAAGAATCAATTTAAATAATAAACCTCCGGGAGATAAATCGTCATGATTAACATGACCCCACAAACAACCAAATCCCGACTCTACCATAACTTTCACTGTGGCTCCTAAACGAGAACACAATAGTTCCATGTAACACGTAGTACCTAACTCAATACAGATACAAATTACAAGCTGAGCGAACAAAGCTGTATGTACAGCAATCAACAACAAAGGCCTTGCCTACGAAACCAAATTACCAAAGCAATCGGTTGTTAATACCTCCACCGGGCCGCTGTGTCGCCAAAAATTTGCATCACCGAACAAACTCAATTTCGAAACGATACAAACTCACAGCACCTCGGTACGACAAGGTCCTATGAATGTGCATTGCCGATGAAAAATAGGACCTAGTCGTAGTGAACGGTGCTATGGTTTCGCGATCGATTTCGAAGGCAGTGCTCGGCAAGCCCCGCCTTTTGGGAGGCGCTGTGCTGCTTCGGGAGCCGACACAGGCGCCGGACGGTGCGGCGCTTTTGATCTGCCCCCCTCCCTGCTGCACGCAGGCGCAGGCCAAGATAACGAACGCACACAAACTCATAACGCTCCGCGCGCTCTCACAAGCCGGTTGTCAGTACACAAACCGGTTTGGTAGTGACAACACAGGTACCTAGTGATACCGAAGTGAGTCTGCCCGAGGACAGTGCCCTAGTGTTTAGTTTATGGACAATTGTATTTGTGGAAATGGAAGATAAGCCGTACAGTGTGGATAGTTCGGATGATATCAATATCGAGGAGGAGGAAGAAATTATTGAGGAAAATCACAGTAAGTGTTTTTTTTAATTTGTTTTTTTTTGTTCACTTACTTCTAAATTTAAATGCATTTTTTTATTTTGTTAGTTGTAACAGCACCTTAAATATTTAATAACCCTTGCTGACCTTCCTTCTACACTCTCGTTTTGTGTTTCATTTTTTTAATAGAATCTTTCATAAAACGCCTATAATTAAATTTGCATTTGCCTCAAAAATGAATGTTTATCTTTATTAAATTTACCTAAAACAGCATTGAATGCATCCACTAGTTATTTGATATTATTTATTTCTACATTGTCCACATCATCATCTAATTAGCCAACAGAGTACTAACAATTCAATTCATTGTCTCCACAGGCTACCCACCGGACTTTCCGATCGAAGCTCTTGTGAAGCTCGAGCGTCCGTCACCCCCGTTACCGACGCCGCCGCATACGCCCACTGACGACACGCCTCCGGCCATCGTCGTGTCCCGCCACCAACCCGCGTGGACGCCACCCTTACCCCAACCCTACGCATACCCTCGACCCGCGATGCAGTCACCCTACCCCTACGAAAAAGTCCCAGTACCGAGTTACCCGCACCCCGCGATGTCGGCCTACGTGCAAGCTCAAGTCGCTACCCTCCCACCGTCCGCCCCGTACCACGCGATGCTCGTCAACCAATGGATCAGAAACGCCGCGTTCTACCACCACTCACTGAGATACCCAGGAGTCGTGGCTCAGAGGCTACCAGGAAGAAACCCACCGCCGATGCGGGCGCCAGGAGCGCCCGGCACCAGGCCGAAAAAGCAATTCATTTGCAAATACTGCAACCGCCAATTCACAAAGTCTTACAACCTGCTCATCCATGAAAGGACTCACACCGACGAGCGGCCTTATTCATGCGACATTTGCGGGAAGGCTTTCCGTCGGCAAGACCACCTGAGAGACCATAGGTATGTATCATTATATTAATCCAGGTTCAAGTTTCTGATGTCTCACGCTATCAAGTTACAATTAACTGACCGTAGAAGTTTCCTAAGAAGATACTATAAATAAAAACCACTTTCACTAGTTAAAGGCTTAGTAGATGAGCAATCAATTTATCGGGCGACTCCTAATTTAATTTAATGTTTTCTCCAAATACCAACAACGTGATTTAGGACGTGTTTCACTGAGGCATTGTTGACGATAAGAGTGGAGAGAAAAATAAATTAAAAGTGTAAACCTTTTGTGAGGTCGCGAGGCGGCGGGCGCACGCGCGCCTTCGCCAACCGGTTTCGTTCTTTACGATCACCATATCTGTCTTGCTCCGCCGTCGAACAAATTACACGTTATATTTCTTCGCTTTTACGAGACCAAACCTTTTTTTTCTCATATCGTTCCGTATATATTAACAGTCTAATGTGTCTGTAATGTAGAATCACTTCAATTTTCATCCGAAGAGCTTGTTTTGTCCTGTATTGAGCCATAAAGATGTAGATGTTTGTTGACATTGTGCTCTCGCTTGAAGTGAAAGTCGAGTTAGTGTCTGATCTGCGTTTTCTATTCTTCCAGGTATATCCATTCTAAGGAGAAGCCGTTCAAATGCACGGAGTGTGGAAAAGGATTTTGCCAGTCGAGAACGCTGGCGGTGCACAAAATTCTGCATATGGAGGAATCCCCACACAAGTGCCCAGTTTGCAACAAGAGTTTCAACCAAAGATCCAACTTGAAGACGCATCTGTTGACGCACAGCGATGCCAACAAGCATCACATAGAACATCTAGAGGGATGTCAGGAAGTTTCGTCCACGAGCCAGACTGAAAATTCCTTACTGGACCTTTCGCATAAACCATCACCACCCTTACCTCAGCGTCAGCCACTTGTTAGTCCACACCAATCTCCTGTTGAGGCACCTAAAAGAACGCTCGGTTTTTCAATAGAAGACATTATGAAACGTTAATAATGTAAATAACGATATGTAAATATTGATCGTTTGCTCTCAAATCGTCTTATGTACCTGTTAAGAATTGGCAAGAGGCTTTTGACTATCAAGAATTGTATCATACGTTAATTTTATTTTATTTATAATTGCCAAAGATGTATCATCGACTGATTAGTATTGTTTTATCATTGTGCATCCGTTTTCCTGCTCGTTTACCAACTAGTAGTCACTGTTTCTTTGTCAGCCTTCCTGTAATCATTTTGTGTATGATTCATATATCAATCTTAACTCTGATCATTTTCATTTGGAAGACTGAAATCGTTTTTATTAAATTATTGTTATTGTTTTCTTAGAGATTTATTTATTGTGATAGTGTAGCTTAGATGGGTTTGTGGTTAACTAAAGTTACCGGGCAAGTATTACCTTCGTTGATAAGTTAATTTCGTTCCAAATTAATGGCTATGATATAATTGACACCATGTTCAAAAATTAGGTATAGAATATGTAATTTAAATAGCAGTAATTAGTTTTAATATGTACATTTTTGTAAATATATAATGTAAATCAAATGTAATTAAGTTAATGAGGCTATCTAATTGTAAAAGTAAATTTTAAAAAGAAAATTGCATTGAATCTTACTATTTTGTTTTATTTCCTAATTATATTTTTTATTATCTCTCGTGTCACTTGACATGTCATGATAATTTTATGTGAGTATAATTATGTACTCAATTAAGTATATAATTAGACCGAAATAATTCAAGACTACGTGGGTAAGTAGAACTAATAAAGTTATTGATTTTTCGATAAACACCTATGAATAAAATTAATTTGATTGACGTTTGACATTATGTTATATCCAAATATTTGAAATTAATTAACATGAATATAGAATGGGCTCGAGACATGTAGCGATGTAAAAAAATATATCTTAATTAGCTTATACATGGTGTAGGCAGTGTACTAATTTAATTGAATTTAATCTCTAAATTTGCTTATTACCACATAATAAGATAACGTAATAATATTATATATGTTCATTATACGAACTTGTACCTACATTTTATTCGTAAACTTTCACAAAATTGTTCGGATGTACATGTAATTATACACCAGAATAAAGCTTTAGCTAAAATAATTTCCACATTTAGAACAAAAACTAACGAATGGTTCTATGTAGCGTGTCAGACCGACCATTAGCGAGTGGCCTATGGGCCAAAGCTAGGGTTGTGATTTTAAACATTTTAATAACTCACACAAAAGAAGCCTCTGATTCCTTGATTATGCATTAACCTACATTGTCCTCACACCTCTAATTATACCTACTGTAAACGCAAACATAATTTAAAAAAGAGAAAAGAAAAA
The DNA here is from genome assembly GCA_918843915.1 of Notodonta ziczac. Classification (NCBI taxonomy): domain Eukaryota; kingdom Metazoa; phylum Arthropoda; class Insecta; order Lepidoptera; family Notodontidae; genus Notodonta; species Notodonta ziczac. The sequence goes on from OU974053.1 coordinate 4,080,811, forward strand.
ATGTATCCATGGAGTTTCTTCATTGTTCTTCTCCATAGGATTTTGTTTTGGAACATGCACCTAGCTCTTGACTTTTTAAAAGTGCCAGTTAATATGGCCTATCTATACAAATAAATAAAATTGGAGTGTCTGTTTGTAATATCAAAATAACACCTTTTCACTAAATGCATATGAAAGTACATACGATACCTATAGCAAAAAAGCGAAAAAAAAATTTTTTGTCTGTCTGTCTGTCTGTCTGTCTGTCTGTGTGTTTGTTCCGGGTAATCTCCGAAACGGCTGGACCGATTTCGACGGGACTTTCACTGGCAGATAGCTGATCTTATAGCGGGTAACTTAGGCTACTTTAATTTTAGAAAATCAATTAGGGTTCCGCGTAAAAAAATAAAAACACTTGAAATCAAAGAGTATCTCCAAAACGGCTGGACCGATTTTGACGGGACTTTCACTGTTAGATAGCTGATGTTATAAGCAGTAACTGAGGCTACTTTTATTTTAGAAAATCCAAATAAAAAAATGGGTCCTGTCGCGCGGGCTCAGAACGCGGGACCGGGCTTTATTGTTAAGTTAAATTCCACGCGGGCGAAGTCGCGGGCTCAGCTAGTTTAAAATAAAAATATTTGAATTTGAACTTAAATCAATGTTGATAAAAATTTAATAGACGTTGGAGCAATGAAACACTTGTTAAAAATAAGCAAATCATGAGAGTCAAAAGATGTAGGTACCGGCTATTATAACTATGTATATCTATGGATTTCAAGTTAAATCATGGCAAAATACTACTTAATTAATGAGAAATACAGTAAAAAATGGCACAGAGAAGGACACCATTTAGAAAATTAGCTTTTGACCGCGACTTTGTCCGCATGGATTTTGGAATGGAATTTATAAACTTCCATCCCCTATTTTACCCCTTCAAATTAAATTTCCGCTACAATAGGTAGACTTTATTCTTCTGCAGGATCCAATCTATCTCTATAGCAAAATTAATATTAGTTTGGATTCTTTATGCCATCAATGAACAAGAAGAATATTTCAAATAGCGACATCCCTATCATCACACGTATCGTGCAGTACCAAACAGAATAGTTACGATAATGTAATGAAATTAATTATAATTATAGGTGAGAGCTACAAGAGAGGTTTCGTGCGAAACAAGTTTCACACCGTACGTCGTGGGTCATCACAGTTTGCATATAAAAAATGTTACAGCATATTTTACTTTTTCGTAGGCCTAAACAACAGAAATTATTAGAGTTTGAATGGCTGCTTTTAATTAATTATTTTTCAATTAATTATTTATGTTTTATTTTGTACCACCAAAGTCGTATTACCAGTATTTAACTAGCTAACCTAACCTTTTAGTTGGGTTCCAGTCCATTCATATTTAATCATAAGTTTGTCAGATATTTTTGATGTCTGCTTTCTATATTTATACTAAATAAAATTGTAACTTCTAGGTCACGTCAGTCAAAACCATTTAATTACTTGTACCTAATTATATAACATAAATAAATACATGTAGGTGTGTTTATCGCTCCGTTACCATTAATTAGACTAGTCAATTTTATCGCAAAAATATTAATTAAGTCGCCATGACCTGTAATTACAGGTTTTCGAAACTATCCTAGAGTTATATCTTATAGTTTATCTTGGTATGACTCTATTAATTATGAAAATATATTTAATTAAACTATTGTATCTAGGTAAAAGCCGAATCAGCACAGTTTTTAAGTATTATTTAGTACTAACTGCGTCCGTGACGGATTTTTTTTCATGGAACTACATAAGTGCCTGTTCATAGACGTTTGTAATGCTAGAAGGCTGTAGATTTAATAGGCAGGCTTATGCGTAGTTTAGTAGGTACCTCTAACTGTTTATTTTATAATATTTCAAGGTTTTTTTAGTCGTTCCTTGCTCTACATTTATGTTAAAAATTTACCGTATACCGCTCTACCAAAGGATAACATTATACTAACCACATTCTTCGCCAGTAAATTACTTATGACAGTAATAATATAACACACATTCCTTAACATCCAAAACGAAGTACTACTAAGAGTTCAGTAAACACTGTAATTTTCGGATGCCTCAATATTCTCACAAGAAATTACAAGCATACCTGTGTAATGAGGCTGTGAATTCAAGCGCCATCTAGTTGGTGACGCAAGAACTAGGACATGTCATTTGTCGCCATGCGATGTCGCTACGCGTACGATTTTGAGAACAATTATTTAACATTCGAATCGTAGGTAAAAATTGTTAGTTATAGAACTAAAATATTTCTGCCTTTTTCATTCATTATACTAAGAAAGGCAGGGTAATACTTTAGTTTAGTTAAGTTTAATTTCTGCTATTCTAACAGAATAACAGCCTTTATTGATTAGCGTAGGTAATATACCTATTCATTTGAATTTGATGTTTTGGAAAAGATAACTACCCACTTATGTGAGTTATTGTGTTTTATTTTATCCGGTGGAGATATTTTTTGAATATTTTTTATACTTTAGTAGGTAGATATAGTTTACTATAACAATACTTAGTACAACTTTTTTTACCGAAATCATCCGAAGCTTTGAAAATCACAAATTGGAACAATAAATAAAACGCATCCAATTTACGCGAATCGACTTGTGATTGATGACCGAACAAAACTTGTGCAATTTGGCAGTCAATGGAGATTGCCAGGAACGCCATGATTGCTCTCTAATCGCATCGCAATCGAGGATTATTCCCTAAAATCGCGGCGATTTTCCCATGACTATTCCCCTTACACGTTTATCCCATTCCAATGATTGCTTGTTCCTCTTTGGGTCAATTAAAAGCAATCGGCGAGGATTAAACTCAAATTTGGAGCGATAATTCAACTGTTTTCAACTGTCACGGTGGATGCGAGCATTTACTGATTAGTTGTAATTTTTTTATTCTTGTTGAAATTTAAATATAGAACAATACCGGGCGTTATAGCACAAGTGATTTGCGACGTGATCGCTGCGGTTGCGCAAAAACAATTACCGTAAAAGAAAACATTGCGGTGTAAGTACATAAGAATATATAAGACTTAGGTTCGATATTCAGTTCCAGTACCCTAAATATCATACAGTTTGAGCGTCAGACTGGCGATAAAATAAATTCTTAGTTACACACCCATATGATTGGAATTTGGCTTTTGCCATACCTATTACTGGAATCAAGTATAATCTGCTCACGAGTTTAGGTCCAATTACCGTGGTGCCTTACAACTGGTCGAGGGTCAAACCTCGATTTTATCACTGTACACCATTGTTGATCCTGGCTTACAGGAATAAAAGTGGTGCGAGTGTGAGGTGGGTTTTAGTCCCAACAAAAATAAATTAAAACATATAAGGTTAATGTTATTAGACTCGTAACAGCTGACGATTTCCAAATGCTATATCTATCAGGGTGTAAGGCGCCTCGTAACGGAAACTGATTCAACTCATGATTCTGGATTTCCCAGAGATGGAATTTTCCGTCGGTATTTTTATGAATTATGCTAATTTTTATTAGCATGATAATTTCAATTTATCATGAAATGCGCGCTCGAGCGTATTGAGTTTTAATTTACATTCACTTTACACTGCAGTTTATGTCTAAAATAGTGATTATTTATTTATGTAAAATCACCTGAGATCGATTTGTAAGATGATTTTCTGCATAGTGAAATTTTAAGGGAGGTGAGAACTGATTGTAGGAAAATATGGAAGGAATATTTTGATGAACGCTCCAAATCAAAAGGGATTTGGTATAAGACAATTCAGTGCCAGCCGCCTCGCTACCCATGGCTTGAACAGCAAGGAATTACAAGGAGGGATGTAGTTAGTTTATTGAGGCGGCGCTCTGGACACATTCCGTCAAACAAGTTCAAATGGTTAATGGGTATCTCAGAGTCACCTAACTGCCCAGAGTGTGAGGTATTAAAAAATGTCCAATATGTGCTGACGGAATGTGTTCGGAATGAGGCCCAACGACAAACCTTTGGACTTAATAATAGCCTTAATTTAGGAATATGTAACAGTATCTTGGCTTCTCCGCTGTCTGCTGAAGCCAAGATATTGGTTAAACTGTATTTATATGTTATTAGGTAAGTTAGAATTAGGAATAGTGTCCTTACGGGGGTGACATAGTCAATTTTTGACAAAACCCCTTTACAAATAAAGATTTAAAAAAAAGATGATTTTAAGCTGAAATCAATTCTCGAAAATATCGTAAAAAAATCCAACTCTGGGGGGTGCAAAATCATGAGTTGAATCCATAATATCGGTTTTCATTACGATGCCCCTTACACCCTGTATATCTCTCCATTTCGCAATTGCGTTAGGCACTTTATATCTGTTATTACAACCACAAATTCTACCAAAAGCATATCGTGCAGGTGAACGAATCTAATGAAGATTGCATTGCCCCAGAGGCTACAACAAACGTAACGACCCCTGAAGTAGCCCAGACCTGAGGAATTATATATAGATTTATTACAACTTACACGCCATTATTGTGCTTTTGATATTTTTGAAGGAGATTTATGCGTAGCTCCGAGCGATGGAACGGTTATTTTGTTGAAAAAAATAAAATAGGTTGATTTATCGTTTTGGTAGGTAAAGGTTGGAGGTATTTTGATTTGAAATAAAGCAAAGAATCTTTAATGAGTGGGATACCATTTGCCAAGCCACACTTAGCTTTTGATACCATCTTCCAAGCCACAGTTGGTTTAGATATATTTGTACAAGGGTTGTATGTAGCGACGCTTATGTAGCGCAGAATAACCTACGCGTAACGTGAGCTTAAATGATTCGCGTTAATTACGTAAAATTAAGCTTGGCTCTTAGATTTTATTACAATAATGAGCCAAATCAATATCTTTTAACCCTTCGGATGTGGAATGGTCACATGTAAGTGCATAAAACATAAGATGATGATTAGATATCGTCACGATCTTTTCGTTTACTGTAAGCAAACAAGTGATAATATCATTATATCGAAATAATTATTCGCACATAGTTTTCGAAAAACCCAGACGTGTTTGCCAGGGTTTAAACCTAGGACCTAGTACACGCTGGACGCGTGCTTAACCATTTCACTATCGCTTAAGTTTTATAGGTACCTAAAAGCGAATTAGTGTTTACGGACCTTTCTCGAAGAGGAAGACAAAACCACCACAAACATACCTTTATTAAAACCTTTATTCAAAAACATTCACCCACCAACTGGAAAATCACGCTGCACGGCGCACGCGCCACCTGGCGGCACCCTCACGCAACTCTGATTGGCAGCTGTCTATCATCACACACTGTGGCGCATAATAGGTCTCATTTCGGCCAATTAGAGCCTGCCGCACCTTCGGCTGGCGGTGAAAAGCGAAAAGCTCCCTTCACAATGGCTAATGTAAGTAACCGGATGTTGATTCGTACCTTGCATTTATGTAGTTAGAATTTAAAGAAGAGCCAAGCTATAGCCACTTGGCTATAGGTCATATACTATGTTCGGTGGCTGCTTAACATCAGTCATACGCATGTTGCCAACTTTGTTATTTATTATACGATAAGATGGTATTTTTCTTGTAATTAAAATAATTTTGATTCAGAAATCAGAAATATAAATGCAAATTTAAAAGCCCCCGAAAATGACTTATCAAATAAATTTCCGAAAACTACGCTTGATAATTTGCAAATTGGTTAAAAACTGTATATAATGTTCGTACACTTCCGAGTAATCGAGTAATTATGAAATCGTTTATAATCGATTCCTAATTCGATTAGCGTGAAACGGTTCCGGGATGATTAATCGATAATTATCGACGGAAGTGCGGAAGTGCGATTGATCTAATAATTCCGGGTCTCGATCATAACTCATTTTGTGCGCATATTAAATGATAGTATAATAGAGCCTCAAGGATTCTGACGTATGTTGACGTCATTCTTTATTGTTGAACATTGTGAATTCGGTTTTATTTAAATGCCGATATAATTCAATAAAGTTTGGCAAGTTTTTTTCAGTAAAGATGAAAAAACAAAAAAACATTTAAACTAAGAATGGCCCACAGCCAGAAGGGAATCGAATATGACTTACCTACCTGTTCATAGTTTTGTAAGCAATAATTATAATGATGGATTCAGCTGCAATTTTAATTATAGTGTTTTGTAAAGAGATAAGAATTTTGTTAGTAGATTGCGATCCGTAAAGGCAGATCAAATACTACTATGCCCATTACCATCTACGTCAACAATAGGTACCAGATGGCAAAAAAAAAAACTACAACAAATGATTTTTATAGTTCCCAGTATCAATTTTAGTATTTTTTTACAAAAAGTTTTGTAATTACAGATAATTAAAAGTGCGTAGCAAAACAATGATAAATCTAAGTTGTAATTACAAATAATATTTTTTTCTTTAAATCGACAATTGATTTAATCATAACCTGTCTAATCATAGCGTAAAGGGTAAAATATAGAGCAATCTTTCAATCAAACCTGCCACACACTGACATCCTTCCGAGTAGAAGCAGGTAAACCAAGAAATAGTAAATGGACGCATCAGAACCGGCACATTATAATTATAAAAGATCAAATTGTAAGCTCGCCAAACAGCTCGGTTATTAAATGAATTTGTGGGTCAAATGCGGTTATAATCGCTCCAAATGATACTCGGACCAAGTAATTGGTATGCGACTTCAAAAGTTCGCAGTTTTGCGGTTACTAAGTTTTTATTTAGGGGACGTGCCTTCCGTTCTCTGTTGGGCTTTTGCGGAATAATGACAGTTGCGCGTAAAAGGGACGATTTAATTTCTTTAATGCGAGGTTATGACAATTTTGATGTCGTACAAATTGGTATGTCAAGAGATTTATGACCCAATTTCTGGTACGTTTAGGTTGATTTTTTAAAAAATAAATTAAAATTGACATTAATTCCTTCAACCTACTGATTTTTATATTTTTCATAGTTTAGTTTTTCTACAAAGCTCAAAAATTTACGTTTTGTTTTATATAATACAGTAGGCAAACAAAGGTATTGCTCACACTACAGATATAGATTTACATAGATAACGCAAATGCATGTACTTCGCGTGTACGAAACCCCACCAAGCGTCAAGGTTGGTTGCCGCTAACTTACAGATCGCGCGACTACAGATATAAACAATATGAGTATGAGCGAGATAATCACTCGAGAGAATCGTAGCGGGCGGAGAGGCATCGGTGGCATCGGTGTCTTTGAATCGGTTTGGATTTCCCGCCACTAGTGACGTCACAGGAGGTGTTAAGCATTCGGCACGCTTGGTTTCAATACAAATCGTGATACTTGCGTTATCTATGTAAATCTATATCTGTGGCTCGCACGTTGCTGAATTGAAGGGAAGTGGGTTGGAGGGAAGGGAAGGGAAGGAGCGTTGAGTTGCCGACTCTCTCACTCACCGTGCGAAATGCAGCTATAAAGGCTAACTACTTAACGCCGATCTTCTAAGAGAGAGGGTAGAACAACTGTTGTTTTTACTTTAGCATAGCTCTACCATAGTGAAAAGTGCTTTAAAATATTTCCTTGTTGCTTTTTTTTCAATAACTGAAAGAGATTAAGGACCCTTCTAGACTCATGATTATTCTAGCTAAGATCCAATCAACCCATATTAAAATCACGATCCTTCATGATCACCAAAATCTGACTCATTATTAAACCCAATGAAATTAATCTAATACACCTAATACATTAAATAAAAAGATCTATAATAAGATCTTAACATCTAAGCAAAGCCGACAGTTTCAATGGATAATGACTAATTCATTGGCGCCACCGAAGTTGGCGGTAACCGATCTATACAAACCGCAAACTAATCAAACAACGTATCATTATACCGTCGTTTTTGGGAACCACCGTGGGATAGGCTGTGGAAATTGGTAAAAGTTTGTTGCAACAAATTTGGAACAGAATATGAGATCAATAGAATTGTGCCTAAGAGGTACTTGCCTCTATGAGGAAACGGTAAAATTCATCCGCTATCATGTCTCGTAACGGAACTGGATATTTTTATCGTAACTAAAACTTATCCGTCGGTGTGAACTGGCGAAACATATGCACCGATTTTTGATGTTATCTATATTTTGTGCTGGCAAATAATACCCAGGTTTCGTCAGTGCAAACTCTCAGTTAGGTCAATGCTCTTTTATATGTACTCGTAACAGCATCAGCAAACAAGTGTACGACCCATCTGATGTTAAGCAGTTCCTGTTGCATTTAGATGTCTGCAATACCAATGGCATAACTTGTACGTAAAGGGGGGAGGGGTAGACTCTTATTCATCGCATGAAACGCAGCTATAATAGCTTCTTTACGTAGATCTGTGAGAGGGTGGTGCTACCCTGGTCGAGCCAGCCTGTATATGAGCTGTAGTCAGTTGGCTACAGCACGGCTCTACTACCGTAATTAAAACTCTATGAGTATGTCCATAGGTATTATTTTTGAATACTTGCAACAGACCTTACATAACATTCATGTCAGAAATATAGATGTAGTTTATTATTGAAACAATTATTTTGGGTTATAAATTATTTTAATGCCTACTTACAACTCTACAATAATACGTTGATCTTTGGCAATAATATAAGGTGTTTACGTTCGACATGTCAAAGATTATGGCAACCTTTATTTGCGGTGCCTTCGCCCTCTATTATTAAAACGAGAGCATTATTATGGTTTTTGTGCCATTTTGTGAATGGCAACTTTGGCTGGCAATTTCTTTTTTTGGCGATCAACTGCGTATCCATGTTAATAGGTCTGTCTACAACATTTTATTACAATGTAGAGGAACTGAATAGTTAAATGTTTGACTATTCATTTTACCAAAATATTTTTGTGGTTATGTGGTAAGTTAAAAAACTCGCACGCTTTAAATTTGAAAGCTATATAATTTTGACCATATAAAAGACGAAAAACGCCGTCTCAAAGTATACTTAAACATTTGAGTAGTGGTAACGCCTGTTACTGGCTGAAAAAGTTCAACGACTAGTTCGGCTGAAATACCAGATTCCAGGCATTCGTTTCTAAAACAAAGGTAAGTAGGATCACTGACCTCTGCGAGGTTCGTATGGATTTGGAACATATTCAATTCTGATAGAGTGATCTAGTATCTCCATACATTTTAATTTTAAAACTGCTTGTTTCTGAGATGGGCTGCTGAGAAATGCATGGGAAGATCTAATTATTCGATAAGGCAAGTATGGTAGGATGCAGTCAAAACTTTAAGCCCTCTGGTAAGAGATGACATGGAAGAGAGGTCACCAGGTAGGAAAAACAATTGGTACCTACCTAAGAAATATTTTTATTTTAATATTGAAAATTATCATAGCAGTGATAGCCGATTGGTTAAGCACGCGTCTTGCGGGCTACCAGGTCTCGGGTTCAAACCCCGGCTCGAACCTCTGGATTTTTCGAAATCTATGTGCGAATCATAATTTCTGTATGATTATCACTTGCTTACGGTGAAGGAAAACATCGTGATGAAACCTGCATGTCTTAGAAGATTTAACTAATTTTCGAAAGACATGTGAAATCCGCCAACCCGCACTGGGCCAGCGTGGTGGATTATGGCCTGAATCCCCCTCGTCTTGAGGGGAGGCCCATGTCCAGGAGTGGGACGTCAAAAGGGGCTAAAAATATTTATTATTTTTAATTTAAAAAAATAAAAAAATATTGAAAATTATCACGATTTTAATACTCTGAAAGTTCTTTATTTCTTTAACGATTTTTTTTTGTTTGTTTTTTAGCCGGCAGACGATTTGAACGTCACGATTTAACAATAACTCATGTTGTCTTCACATCTCACGGACACAAACACTATTCTGTGTGATCTAACGTCGTATTAATGGGACAGATAAATCGGCAAGATTATGGACATAGGTGGTCTTAACTACCGTTCTGTGTTTTGATAAAATAAATGTGGGAGACACGTGCGAGATAATAACAGTGAAGATCTGTTGCAATGATGTATGAAATGTACCTAACAATGCAAGCTAATGCCTATATTATAACTTCGAAAATATGGTAGATAAATAAATATCGCCAGACTGGCACACCAACTGTATGGTCCCAAACTAAGCAGCGCTTATACTATGGGTACCGTATAATGGACTGGGGGCGATCCCAGTGACACCCAGACCTGGACAAATTACGAAAAGGCCATTTCCGAAATTTGCCTCGGCGGGAATCGAACCCACAACCACCATGTGCAGTGAGCCACGCAGCCTACGCTCGAACCACCCTTACTTTTAGAACTTTCTATCAGCAACATAAAATCCAAAATAACTATCCATGTCACATTACAGGATGACACACATAGTTTTATTCCAATTACTTTGACCATTAGAGTATAAAAAAAAAGGTGGAAGCGCAAATATTGGTCAATTTTAAAACAGATTTCATAATTACGACATTCGTAAGACGCCAACAAATGGAGAGCACAACAGGCTTGGTCGATCCCACTTTCATTTTTTTACTTCCTAGGTAGCCCCAAAAAGTTAGAACCGCATCCCAATATTTAAAACCACAAAGGACCGCTGGCCGATCCTAGATTTACCTTAAGCGACCCAAAAACAACGACTCCAAATCACCTGCGTCTGCAGCACCCAAAACATTAACTCCACCTTCACGATTCGCCTCAAGCGAAGATGCTTATTAGGGTTGCGACGCACCTGTGTGAATATTTTCATAATCCCACTAATTAGAGGTTCGCGGATCTTCCCAAAGAGCGGCCGGCGCGGTTGGGCTTCACCGCGGAGGCAATAAATTCATCGACATTTGACCCCAAGTTTTTTAGGGATTTCACCCTAAGGCTGGATGGTCCAGAACGGTTTGGAACACAGAGTAGGGTATCATGTTTGGTCGCAGCTGTCGAATTATCCATAAAATATCGAGTGTTATGTGAAATTGATACTGTTTACACTTTATTTAGTGAGTTTAAGGTACTGTTAGAACTGTTTAAATTTATCTTTTGGACATTGGAATTGATATAATTCAATTCAACAGAATTTTAAAAAATCTCATGAAATGTATTTTTTTCGTTTTTGCAATTCATATAGCTATAGCACATACAATTTCTTTAATCTTTATATTATATGCCGTTGTTGAGAAATTTCGTTAGCACTCGTCGTTAGCTGCGTTTCTCCTTTCTCATAGAGTCATCTATCTATACCGCCAAATTAACAAAATGGAAGTGACTGTTTCTAATTTCAAACACAGCTTTTTACTAAATGTTAATTAAAGTATATACGGTACTTATATAACGTTTTTTAATATTTGTATATCTGTTTATTTGTTCCGGCTAATCTCCGAAACAGCTGGACCGATTTTGAAAAGACTTTCACTGCCAGATAGCTAATGTTATAAGTAGTAACTAAGGCTACTTTTATTTGTTTGAAGTACCTCACGGGCTGAGCCGCGGGCAGCAGCTAGTGAGCTGAGTGACGACCGCTCGGCTCACTGCACCGGGTAGTTGCGGTTCGATTCCCGCCACGGCAAATTTCAGAAATTTGCCTTTTTGTAATTTGCTTAGGTCTGGGAGTCACTGGGATCGCCCTCAGCCCATTGTACGGTACCAGTACAGTTGGTGTGTCAGTCTGATGATATTTATTACAATTATGTAATACTAACTGTGCCCGCTACTTCGTCCGAGTAGTTATAATCTTAACAAAAAATTCGGGATTATCGTAATAAAGAGTATACTATGTGTTAATCCCGGTTATAAACTATCTGTGTTCCTAATTTCATCCAAATCCGTTCAGTAGTTTTTGCCTGAAAGAGTAACAAACATCCACACTTACAAACTTTCGCATTTATAATATTAGTAGGATACTTAGCTGCTCTGTAGCTGCTAATGTTGGATAATATTTATCGCGGTGATCGTCAACCGTGGCGGATTGCCGCAGGGCACTCCGCCTCGGCGCTGCGTCTTTCCCACGTGCTCCGAATGCTTGGATTGCGTGCGACCTCACCACCATCCATACCCGTTCACACTAACGACACTTCATCAAGACTTACACCACATATATCATAATGTTTCTTCATTATAAAGTTCACTTTCGTCAGTGGTACAATTTTTTTGTTTAGTATTTCGTTCCTCTGTGGTTTCTTGGTTGGTATTGGCCATGTTATGTGTGATATCATCAGTAGAGGGTATAGCTGCTTCAGTGGATCTACCGTTTGCTGCGGGCTATGTTTCTTGGTTCTCACCTTCGACTTTTGAGACCGTGGGATTTTAAGCAAGAGCCTTACGTCTTAGATTCCTAATGATAAGTGATTTTTATTTTTAAAGGATTATTAACAGCATGACACTTACTTTTATTTCACCTGACCCATTACCAACTTCTATAGTTTATTTCATTAGTCGGTAGAAAGTATCAAATCGGGATCAATGGCACCGATTGCATAGCTAATACATCATGCTATAAGTTAATTTAAACGCTGACATTAATATATCTACTGTCTAGAGTCCTATACAAAACTAGTATATCTAGAAACACATTTGTAGGTGCAAATAACAGTAGTACTAATCAAATCAAATCTACACGATTGATTCCGTTCGCGATAATTATGTCATCTGTGGTTCTTGATTATGGGTGAGTATAACTTCGGTAGCGAATAGTTTCCTATTGGATAAGTGAGCTTGCAATAAGTATTGTTAATGTTTATTTTGCCTTTATTTTTTAAGAAATTCCCGTTATTACCCATCAATTAAATACGGCAAAATTTGACTTAAGCATCTTTTAGTAACCAGTCAGAACTACGTATATAATAATTTGCCATTTTTTATTTTTGCGAAACTAAGATACATTTTTATTTTTACTAATTTGTAATAATATCTTGTTATTTTCTAATGCAAAAAGCATAAACAAAACCAATAGTAGTGACAAGGGTTGCATTTATACATCTAGATAATTCTAAAAAGGAATAGTTTAACTCCATGTAATAGCAGTGTTCACGGTAATATCGATGGTAAGCCGCAGAGGTGATTACAAGCGTTTACCGAACCGTTTACCGAATCATTCGGTAATCGAGCGCGGTAATATTGTTCCCAAGAACATCGGGAATATGCTTGGAATCCTCCTTGGAACGTTACACAGTGGATTATTTGTTAGTAACAAAGGGGAACGGGTTGAAATTTTGTGGTAAATATAGTATTTAGTACAGTTATGTTAATGTGCATTGTTTGTCGATAAAAATTCCTGAGATAAGTAGGTTAGTAAGGGAGAGTATCTTTGAGGTGCCTACTTAATTTTGTGTTGGAATGTTGGATGATACATTTGTAAGATAAACGAAAATAATAAGTAAATTAGCACATATAGAGTTGTAATCAGAAATCCAAAATGTTTATTCCTACCATCTAGCGTAAGGTTTTAGAATGTATTAAGTATCAAAGATGATAATACCTAAGCATAAGAAAGTCTCTACATTCTTTAAATAAATAAATATCGCCGGACAGACACACCAACTGTATGGTACCAAACTATGCAACCCTTGTACTATGGGTAGCGTACAATGGACTGGGTGCGATCCTAGTTACACCCAGACCAGGGTAAATGACGAAAATGGCAGTTCCGAAATTTAACCCAGCGGGAATCGAACTCGCAACCACCATGTACAGTGAGCCGAGCAGCCCACACTCGAATCTCTGCGTGAAGCGGTCTTCTTTGCAATGATATACTCTACCATCCAATTTAAAATGAACTCTACTATGCCTCGGCTATACACGCCTATCGGCGGCCTTTTAAACTCCAGCCTACCGCCAATTAGCCGCAATTTTCGGCTAGCTCAAAGGCCCCACGTTGTCCTAAAGACCACTGGTCGGTAATTAAAACAAATAGGGTCAAAAGCACCCCGCCCGGGGCGCCAGGGGGCGGCCCCGGGCGCGCGACTCGACGTCGCCGCGGGCACACCAACCCCCTCATTATAAACTTAATCTAATTATTGAATTCGTACAATGTTATGTTTACATTTTTTTCCAATTTGACCCACTATACTTAAGAATGGACGGGCAAGCGCTAAATGGCACGTTTAAGGTAATATATCATAAAAGTCACTGTTGCATTGGACGATATTTCTCACGGTTTTTTGGCGTTTGTAGATTAAGGCGGCGTTGTGATTATAAGGCGTTTAGGCTTTTGCCGCTAGATGATTGTCACGATTTTATTGGATTTGTGAGTGCTTTGGACCCGTAAAAAGAAGACTTTTTAACTCTATCGATCGGTCTGTAGTTCAATATTAACATTAAGTTGCACATAAAATCATTAAGTTGAATCACAATTACCTATCCCTTTTTATATAAATAACAAAGTCGGTATGCAAGCGTATGACTCGCAATGTTAAGCAGTTACCGCACATATGTAGACTACGTAATAACAATGCTAAGATTGATTGTTGAACAATGATAAATGCAAATATATTTTAATTGATAGACAAATGACACGCATGCTAGTTTCGTAGGTATATGACTGTTATAAACATTTCATTAATCAAACATCTAAATATATATAACTCAAAGGTGACTGACTGACTGACTGACATAGTGATCTATCAACGCACAGCCCAAACCCCTGGACGGATCGGGCAGAAATTTGGCATGCAGGTAGATATTATGACGTAGGCATCCGCTAAGAAAGGATTTTGATTAATTCTACCCCCAAGGGGATAAAATAGGGGATGAAAGTTTGTACGAAACTTTGACAATGAAATTCAACGCGGACTAAGTCGCGGGTACAGCTAGTCATTCAATAAAGATACTTATGAACACCATTACGTATGAGTCAGTTGATTACAACCCAAAGGTTACATTGTTTTAGTATAATGAAACGGTAAACGGTTGATTAATGGTATAATGGCGGTAGAGTTAAGCTGTAGCCACTTGACTACAGATGAGATACGGGCTAGCTTAACTGGGGTAGTACCACCTTCTCACCAAAAAATACGAAAAGTAGCTCTTATAGCTGCATTTCGTACGATGAGTGAGAGAGTCGGAAGCCCAAACCAACTGCCTTCCTTCCGCTCTGTCTCTCTTCCCTTCAGGTCAGCAACGTGCAAGTAATGCCTTTGGCATCGCTAGCATCTATAGGATATGGTAATCTGAATATATATAACTCAAAGGTGACTGACTGACTGACTGACATAGTGATCTATCAACGCACAACCCAAACCACTGGACGGATCGGGCTGAAATTTGGCATGCAGGTAGATGTTATGACGTAGGCATCCGCTAAGAAAGGATTTTGATTAATTCTACCCCCAAGGCGATAAAATAGGGGATGTTTAATCCCGATTTTTTGTTAAATTAAATTACACGCGGACGAAGTCGCGGGCACAGCTATTATATATATAAAGCCATTCAAAAAATCGGTTCATCATCTAACACTAGGATAATTTATCAGATGTAGAACAGAGCAATCGGCACAAACTCGTAATTTCAGAATCAACCGCAAATCAGTACTGACAACTCATTTGTATATAGTTAAAATGAGATGATGCGCCTCGGGCTGAGTCGGC
This sequence comes from Notodonta ziczac, assembly GCA_918843915.1. Taxonomy (NCBI): domain Eukaryota; kingdom Metazoa; phylum Arthropoda; class Insecta; order Lepidoptera; family Notodontidae; genus Notodonta; species Notodonta ziczac. Next base: position 4,096,342 of record OU974053.1, read on the forward strand.
CATCTCCGCCGCACTTCGGCATTCCTCGGCTCCAGTCGGGCGAGCTCGAGTGATCCTCATCCATCATAGACGGTAACGACCTCTATGCAAAACACTGACGTTGCTGTCATCCCTGAGGAATGTATGGTGTTTATACAGGTGTGACAGCGATGATTTTAGTCACCACGAAAGGATAAGGTCATCGATTTTAACAGATAGGTCTCTTAAGATAAAATGGCCGGCGATTATTAAGGACGTTCATTTTAAACTTTGTATTAAAGATACTCATATGAAAATGCATAATTTTATCAGACATTTTAAATAGTAATACTCTTTGACAGTTGTTCACTAAAAACTAGCAAATAAATAGTGAGTAGCGTGAAAGTAAAGGTGTGTGTGTGAGTAAGTCCAACCACGCTCATTTAGATAATTTTTCGGTTAGACTACGGTGCAATAAAAAAAACAATAAAAAAGTTAAGTGTAATTACTGGTCCTTATTTACGGAAAAAAAAGCCTTTTATAAACTGATATAGGTACTAACAGATCTTGTGTTCGATAATGTTTACAATGAAAACAATAAAAATAATGCACTATTAGTGTTTGTAGTAAAGATTTTGTCAAAATATTTACTCATAGTTAAAATAAACATGTTAGATAACACCGGTAATTACTGAAATTTATTTTACCACCTATTATACACTTCCGCATTAACTCATAGTACAACTAAGTTTATAGATCATAATCTACGAATGAGTCTAGGTTTTGTAAAGTAAAAGATTAGATTACATCTACTGCACTTATCATATAAAGCATTATATAACATTCAATGTATTTAAAGTCTTTATTATCGTGTTTAAACTTAATTCTAGATACCGCATATTACTACTACCTATTAACTGTCTTTTTTTCACTAAAAGGTAATAAGTAAAAGGGATTAACTTAAACTGCAATGTGTTCTATATTCAAAAATTGGATTCATAATTTAAAAAAGAAACAACACTCGCCATTTGAAGTATAAAAACAAAATGGCAATATTGGTTACATCAGCACCATATAAATATCGTTCTAACTTTTATGATTTCATTTCATAATTTATACATACGGTGGGATCATTATTTACTGTTTCGCCCGGGGACACGAGCCGGGTCAAAGGATGCCCCACAAAAACCCATACACGACCGTTTAATGGACTCCATTTTATGTAGGTATGGGAGCATGGGAATATAATTACTTATGTAGATACGTGACAACCGTTACAGTTTTTTCTATCGTTAGCGAAAAGTGGGGAGGTTGTTTGTGTTTTCATAGTTTGCGGGTAAAATATTTATTTTATTGAGTGGAACTTAAAGCTTAGAAACCATTCATCTTTTCGAGAGTAAGGCCCATGAAAAGATTGATGAATTGTATCAAGAGTGATATGAACGAGGTTAGAGTGGATGTGAGTATTACGGGAAAGCGCGATGAATGGAAGGAAAAGACATACTGCGCCGACCCCAGATAATGGGAAAAGGTTAAGCAGATGATGATAGCTGAGTTTAACTGACTGACTGTATAATTGGATAGACTTTGACATTAATAAGTAAATTCGCCAAAAGACTGGCAATTAAAAATCGATATTAAACTGGCAGTTGAGAAAAAATATATATTTCAAAATTCGATTCGCATTCCTAAAAAATTCAAAATGGGAACATAAATATTTCAAATGAAGAATGAAGACACGCTCCGTACTTCGTTCATTAATGCTCATTTGGCTGGATATTTACCGACCAATTACGTTATGGTCTCGCATATTTATAGGCGCGCGCGCACTTGATTCATTGCGTCTTAGTGCCCGCGTCGTTAGTGTCAAACTGACCGTATATTTCAGGGGCAAATATTAAGCGAATAAGCGATTATATTTAAGTACCCATACGCATGGAATTCAGTGCGCTGTCATTCTTTTGTCAGCTGCGAAATAATTTGTGTTGCATGGAAATAATATAATATAAGTCTATGGTTGTATGTTTGTTTAATTAACTAGGAGTTTGGTATGTATTTATGACAGTGCAATAAATTTTACCTTCAATAATGTCATTTATAATAGAGAAATTATTCTAAAGTTCTTTAAGAAGAATAAGAATACATCAAACCAGACCAATTTATCTTGGACTACAGCTGCCTTAATGCCTTCCTATTTTGTTGAGTAATTTCTTTGCAATATAGAGTTCAATAATCATAGGTGTTGTTTCTAATGAACGTTATGTCGTAGAATGTCTTCGCTAAAGTAGTTTATTTACCACATTTATTTAAATTTCAGAATGCAGGTAAGTCAAGGTAAGTAAGTTTGAGCGAAATTATGCACTTTTTATGTTAAAACGTTCCGCGATTCCTCGAGAGATGTCGCTACTGGTATCAAAGTAAGTTTCAGTTTTCATGACAAATTGGTTCGTGTAGTGACCTAACGTTCAGACGAAAGGACCACGGGATGTTCTATGATTGACGTACTATAATGGAGATTTATAGTAAAAAATAAAAGTTGCTCTACATTTTCAAAAAAAAAACATTTAAACCCACCTAATAATTTGTATCCTGTCAACACCTTTTTAAATATTGGTCTGTCAAAGAAGGTTGGTTATTTGACTAGCATCCGACGTACACAAAAGGTGGGATTTTTACTTTTATTTGAGTTTGAGACTATCCCACACCAATTGACCGTGAATTTAAATAAGTGTACAGGTAGTTAAATTTAAGATGCAATGAGCTCTTGAGCTCTGGAGTCATGAATTTTCGTACCGTGACTAAGATCTAGATAGGCCGGAGCTCCCGTCACAGCGGCTTGCAGCGGTAACGAGAGGAAACGGCTACATTTTAAAGGTAGGTAACGCCCTCTGGTTATCTGATTAGACAACAACCCAGTAAAGTTTCAGTTCGTTCAATTATATAGATTCAGATTAAATAATTGAATGGAATTAAGTTGGATTGGTAAATGATATTGTTTTAGGTGATTTTTTAACAGAACAGGAAACTGAATTAATAACCTTGTTTTGACCAAAAAAAAAGAGCTGCCGGAAGAAGATTTTGATTTAGGTTTGGGGGATTTTTCTATTTTTGTCGGTCAACTTGTGCAAAATGAGTTCATGTTCACATCGCGGTGCGAGTCGTCACTTGTGTGAGACGCCCTAGGATGAATAACGTTCCAGGAGACGCCCCATGCCCATTTTGAGCGGATTTTTTGTGCATTTTTTTATATTAAATTATAATTTTTCTCACTTTTTAATCCAAAAGTGCTCTTCAGGAGACGTAGGATTACCATATTATTCTGCAGTGGTTATTTCAGTACCACTCAATGTAAAGGCTACTAAACTAGGGGTGGTTTTGGGCGAACAAGTGGCAAATCCTCTCAAAATGGGCCTCTACAGAATTCAATAACCCCTTCGAAGGAGTATTACCTACTTGTAAAGATCTGTACTGATCTTGTCGAAATCTGACCCCAGAATTTGATACACGAGAAACTTGTTGATTAAATAAAGAAATCATTCACTCACACGTTAAATCGGCTAATAACAGATTACAATTTGGATTATATATCTCGGATTTACCATGGGAACGGTGTCCGGGTCCCGAACACATCGACCTCCGTTTAAATTACAAGCCGGCGTTCGTACGTGGCGTAGGGTGACTGCGTTTCATGAGAAATGTGGGATATGAATATAACAGTCTAAAAATAAATATAAATATAAATGGTTTTTGAAATACTAACCAACTCCTTACTGCAAAAAAATACCTACACTAGACGATGGATGGGCTGTAAGTATACTGCAAAATCTGTACAACAATGTTTGGTATCAATCATTACTTAAGTACGATAGACTTTTCAGTTGGGTCAGTGCGTCAGTCAGAAGTGGTCATCTTCCAACTAGTGATATGCCATTCTCGGATATAAAAATCTTGGAAATGTCATTCTTATGTCATTAACCTACCAGTACAAAATGTCATGTCAAAATAGTTCTTAACACCGCTTTCAAACTTCAGATCGATTTATTCATACGGGTCTAACTTCCTAAGAACGGCACATCACTGTGTACACACAGAAGACATCCGCTAGTATTACTAAATAAATCCAATGGCCTTCGATTGGTCCATCAATCGATTGTAGAATGAGATGAGTCGATTTCAATCAACTTTCAACATAGAGCAACGTTCAGTCGATCATCGATCGACGGTCAATCGATTAGTCCACACTAATTCACAACTATCACTTCCAATACCCTGACCAAGACCGTATTAATAAATCGAGCGATCTTAAGTACGCTTTTGACATGCCATTTTGCTTTCAACAATCTACATGAGATTGTCCGTCCCCCAATGTTAACTTAGTCCTAGGAAATCATGAATACTGGTCCCCCTATCGCGGGGATTGACAGCAATTTCCATTTCGTACGACCATGAGCCAGCCTCAGTGACACGTACTGTAAAAGGTCATTTGGGAATATCTAATTTAGTAATTGCCTATGTGTGTCGTAAAAATATAGTGTTGTGTGACGTGAATTGCGCACAAACATGTGTCTATGAATAGTGTACATTGCTATTATTATAATGTGAAATAATGAGTAGTTTTAATGTCGGCCATCATTAAAAATACATGACGGGACGATCTGTGGAATTATAGTTAATAATAATAATATATAAGTACCTTTATCAGGTGTTCATAAAAACATGCAATAATAACCGTCTAAAAGTAATTAGGGTAAGAGATACCATGATAGTCCAAAAGGCTTATGAATACGAGGCATTACATAAATATTTTCCGTAATTACAAAACTGTACTTTAAAATTATTATTATTTAATGGAATACTTGGAACGACATATTTTCCCCTCTATGTTGTAAGCTAATAAAATACACCAACCCACCAAATAAGTTTCTTAGCCCATTCCCTTCACCTATCAGAACAATAGTTTTATCTATTACATTGGGAACATCGCGCAATTCTTCACACATGCTCGTGGCGTATCTACTGAGGATCGCGGGCACTTTATACATTGTAGAATCGGGTACAATTGATGTGAATTTTTTTAGCATTAGTTATATTAATGTTTAAGAACCAGAAAAGTTGTTATAAGTACTTTTTTTAAACAAATCATTCCAAAAATTTTACGATTCTGTTAATTTGAGGCACTTTTATTTCTGTATATTGATAAATTTCAGTGGTATTGAAACATACTGTATAGCGATAGATTTTGATAGTATTGTAGCGTAATGGAGCTCTATACCTATCTGTAATTGTATGTAGAGCTTTTTATTTTTAAAAGTGGTTATTTTATCACATTACTAGTATTCTTATTAGACCCTTCAACTAAGCTAATGCTTGTGTTTGGAGTGCGCTCATGACAATAGTTAAATGGCCAGGATGGGGACCGAACCCGGAACCTCTCAACTACGAGGACGGCCCCTCTAATCACCAGGCTATTGACGAAGATATATTTTCAATTAACAAATTAATAGTATTGATCCCATAACATTTTCAAGTTATGCAGTATTGGCACTTATATCTATAGTTTACGACTTAAAATATAAACAACTTTTTTTCAAGTTTTGTCTAAATTTAAATCAACATTGTATACCATTATTTTCTTTAATAAGTACCTTCATGTAGAGAATGTCGTATCAACTATATCCCCCTCAAATCCATTACATATTCACATATACTCATATCACCTACCGCCATCGCGAAACGTGTACAGGCAACGAAAATGCATCACTTTTCCGTTACATAAGCACCATCAGATAGTACACCTACCGATAGGCGTGCCAACGGGGCGGGCACCGCATTCTAAATTCAAATTGCCTGTTACTCACGCGAGGTGGTTGCGTAGATAAAAATACTCGCAAAGAGTTTGATTTATAGGTATGTAGTAACTGAGGTAAATGGTCAATTGTGAGCTATTGTGACCCAGTTTCGTCTATGTAGAGGACTATTATGTAGGTAAGAGTAATACATAGAAGTTAAAGAGATTCTATACTAGTTGCATACTTATCTTTCAGGTCATTTGAACTGGAAAATGTTAAACTGAACTGTAAAAGGCTTCAGAGAGCTAATATATTATCTTTCCTTATTCAAAGTAGAGTCCAAAAAGTTCAGACTGTGACGCCTCACGTCAACGTCTAAAAAGCTCCTTAAATCTTATTTGTTATTTCATAAGTTAAAAAATTTGTTTATACCAAAAACAATAAATATTTGTACTATTATGGTGCATAATACTAAAATACATTTCAATCTTTGACAAGCCTGTAAATATTTAAAATAAAATTTTACACTTTTATTCGTGCCATAGAGTACAAAACGGCTCGCAACAAAATAAATTTCGCACATTAATCGCAATTTGTTTACAGCAAAATTAAAACCTGCAAAGGAGATCGCGTGATTGTCGCCACTTAATAAAGGCTACCTTTTTACTTAGCTCTTTCAGACTCTACAAACGAGCTACATTCAATATTAGTTTAATTACGAGAATATGGTTCAATTTACTTGCCATAGCATTTTAAAAAGTGTATACCTACCTATTTTTATTTTGTTGTTTGTTTCATTTAATTGTGAATGATTTTATCGCGATAAATTTAACTTAACATAAATTAATAAGGCATTATTGCGAATAATGTTCAGTTTGTGTGCTATAAACCCATTATAAAGGTCAGTTTACCCCTTCTAAGAAACACGTTGCGTTTTGGCATTTTTATAACAATATTATTTACCTAAAATCAATAAATAAAGGAAATCATAATATAATTTTGTAGGGTGTTAAGAAAGTAAATCATATAATTTTGCAGCGTGACATTTCGAATCTCAATCAACAAGCAACATTCGCGTCGCATCAAGTTGCCCGCCTACAAATCCCTAAGGATATCTCAATCGTTTGACTCAATAAATTGATTGCCTTAATAAGCGTCATTAGTCTTTGAGAGTTGTGTTTAAATCACTCCACAGTCGCGTGTTTGGCACGCTACCCGTGTTGGCACGCAACTGCGTTTAAAATTGTGTTATTGCTTCAAGCAGATTTCGAAGGTACCTACTTCAGTTGCAGTACCCGTACAGTGTGTACCTGAGTTATGTACTACTCTAAAAGTTTTCCAATGGTCTAAGAATGATACATTTTCTGTAATACACTTAATTTTATCAAAAAATACTTTTACTTTGTACTTTACTATTTTAATGAATTGCTGTTGATATTAATTTAAATGCAGGAGATCACCATAAATCTCGTGCAATTTGAATTCCTGTGGCATAAACTAATTTGATGTAACTTACAATAATAATAAGCAGTAACAGATACATTTACCTTCCATAATGCCTACCGATTAGCCTGTTTCTCACAACTGTTCCATGAGAAATTCAATCAAATCGGCTATTTTAATGGCCTTCCGATCGGTACAATCAATATCATTATTACAACCGTGGTACGCTGTCATTAAGTGCCTCGTGAGTGATTCCCATTGTTCTCCATTTGAATGTTTTGCTACGATTGTTTTTGTTTTATATTATTTGATTTAAGATGGCGAATATTTAAAAAATAGGCCAAAACAGAAGGTTACAAATCTATCGATACGAACTTAGAATCGACAAGACCGAAATGTTAACCTAATTGCACTCAAAATTTTAAATAAAACGTAAATAACACCTGCCCCTCTAGCCAAGTTGCTTCGTTTCTACAAATGGCTACGCTTCATGTATGGAAATGACATAAGTCACGTGATCTACTTATCGACTAGTAATTAATTAATGTCATTACCATACATTTAAGCGTAGCGTTTTGTAGAAATGCTTGTAGACGAAGCCACTTACTTGGCTAGGGGGGCAGATGGATTATCGATAAAACGTTTATTTATTTGATTACATTAAGTCTTTGTAAGTAGCACAAGTACCCTGGTATTTTTTAACCATCGCCTGTCAATTATTTTTTAAGTAGTATGTATTTTGTTGATATCAAGGAAACCTAAATATACTTCTTTGGTCGATATCCTTTATTTAAAAACGGTAGTGTTACCAATAATTAGTGTCAATTGTCTTCCTTAATTAACATTTCCGTAAACAACGCGATAAGGTTCAAAATAAATTAACTAAGAAAAAAAAACTCTATCTCGTTAATAGATTAAAATAATAAATATCGCCAGACTGACACATCTACTGTATGGCTCTAAACTAAGCAAAACTTGTACTATGGGTACCGTACAATTGACAGAGGGTGATCACAGTAACACCCAGACCAAGGCAAATTACGAAAAGGCCATTTCCGTAATTTGCCCCGGTGGGAGTCAAACCCGCAACCACCATGAGCAGTGAGCCGAGCGGCCTACGCTCGAACTACCGCGACAAGCGGTCGTCGAAGTTTAGAGTGTTAACATAAGTATTGCCATAACTATACCTTCCATTTATTGTCATAATAAGCTTTTAGTTATATACCAAGTATTGGCATAAAAACTAACTAGTATCAACATTCTGTAACAATATCATAAATCGTGGGAAAAATGTTGCGGCACGTATAAAAAAGAAGAGTTTAGTGAATTTGGCCAGACGTATCTTGCTTCACAATGTCGATTATTATTTGGCGCATCATTATAGTATTTATATAGAGTAGATAGTACCGAATACTTTAAAATATTGTTGTATAGAAAATTATATTTCCTACTATTTCAATTTAGATAAGATTTTATAGAATAAGATTGGAATTGATAATGGAAAACTACAGGTATATAGGGAATAAGGCGTTTCCGCTCAGAGGATTTTTCAGATCATTTTACGTATTTTTTAATATATTTTTTTTGCTTAGTTTTTAAATATTTAAAAAATAAACTTATCAAATTCAAAACAAAGTAGTATCAACAGCTGTATATAATATCCTCGTCTTTTTTCGATCCGCGTCGGTCTGCGCACGCGCATAGTGGGTGGATTTTTTCACGTTTCTCGGCGATTAGAATTGTAAACTCCCATCGTAATGCTCTTTATTGTGCCGACCCGACGATGTAGTAAAACATACAGATTATGGATTTAGTGTCGCATTATTTTATCACTCTCTATTAACTAAGTCAAAAAAACTTTAGTGTATTTTTTACTACATACATACTGCAAAGAATATGAAACAAGAATCATAATGGTCGAGTTCAAGTCGGTCACCGCTGGGCTTGCCAACATTATTAATTCCTATTTTAATCTATGTCAGAAAACCGCAATGTTAATTAAAAATAAGTGAAGGTAAACATCACAACAACTAGGTAATTCAATAAAAATATATTTCATATCGCTTGTTGTTGGCAGTAACGGTGTAGTTTGCGAAAAAAGCCGTTGTTATTCACAAAAAGACCGACATTGACTCTACCACTTTTATGGACTTGAAAAATGAATTTATCGTGCCTATCAAAACCCGTTACCGAAACCTCCATATAACCTCACCATGAGTGAAAGTATTATGTAACAAAAAAAAGGTTGTAGATCACGCCGGGCTAAGTTATGGGTCATGAACGCGATAAATTTCAACCAGGGACCGTGAACTTTCAAGGGCAGGAACCCGGAACTGAGGCAACTAAAGCCTCCTCGAACGTCAACTATGATAATAATCAAGCTCTCATCTTTAATACTAACCGTCGACGATCATAATTACTGCACACCAGGGGCACAACTCTTTCAATCGGTGGTATCTTGATCGACTCGCATTACGTCAAACCGACGTATCGCGTATGTGGTTACGTCAGTTTTCCATAGAAAAACTGTCAAAAAAACATTCAGATACCAGTGGTATGTATCGAAAAGCCCACAGACATATCGAAAGTTAACAGAGTTCGGTTTAGGTTATGTGCACTAGGCTTAGGCCCATATATGTATAACGTACACGGTAAACCGAGGAATAAAATGCAATCCAAAATAATAATAATAATCCAAACTCCATCAATAGACCCCTTTTCTTTCCCCTTATTCGCAATCGTTCCTGAATATGTTGGGGTCAAGCCGCTGTATGTGTCTTATTATTTGCAGCGGTCGACCTCAACTGGCGCCTTACATGGTATTAAACTTCTCACAAAAAGCCCTCTACATGTTAGATCCATGCTAGCCTTCCAAACTACCGGCACAAAGAGAGACATAATACTAAAAAAAAACCATAAAAATATTCAGATGAAGTGCATGTATAAATATAAATAAATAAATATCGCCAGACTGACACACGAACTGTATGGCCCCAAACTAAGCAACGCTTGTAATATGGATGCCGTACAATGGACTATGGGCGATCCCAGTGACACCCAGACCAGGGCAAATTACGTAAAGGCCATTTCCGAAATTTACCCCAGCGGGAATAGAACCCGCAATCACCATTTGCAGTGACCCGAGCGGCCTACGCTCGAACCACTGCGCCAAGCGGTCGTCAAAATGTATAATGTTTAATTATATGTTTAAGCTTGTGGAGCCACGCTGAAGTCAACTGACAACAACTCATATCCGGGCTCTACCAAGTACCAGGGTAGTACCACTATCTCACAAGATTCGCTTAAAGTAACTATTATAGTTGCGTTTCGTACGAAGAGAGATAGAGCCGGAAGTCCAATGCCCCTCTCGCTGTCTCTCTCCCCTTCAGATCAGCAACGTGCGAGAAATGCCTTTGGTATTGTAAGCATCTATAGGCTACGGTAACTGCTTAACATAAGGCGGGTCAGACGCTTGATGACCGACTTTATTAAAAAAATGTTATAAGGAATTTATTAGACTCTTAGTCAAAGAGGGATTGGACTATAATCCAGATATGTCATATGCCCATCTATCTGCGTGTATTTCTCTTTACATACAGATCACTAATAAGAGGGGACAGAATACCAACTAAGTTGAACCTTCCAGGAATCGTTTGAGGTTCTGTTCCCTTTAGCGCCCACCTTACGGAAAAACCCCAAATAAATATTTTCAGACTGCCTCCTTGACAATATCTATGTCGCCGCCAAATAGCTTAATTCGCCGTTCAATTAACAGCCTAGGCACTTAACTAAACGGCGCCGTTCAACTAGTGGCCTGAATGATATTCAGCCATTTAATCAAACAGCTAGGCAAATGACTTGGATCGATGACGTTTAACCACTTGCCTAGCCGTTTAATTAACTGCCTAGCCTGTTCATTTCAATTTAGTTCTACTTTCTGCCACCTAGCGCCGAAACTCACCAAACTGTCAATATCTCTATATTCTATATTCTCTTTGGTCAATATGGCGTCGGAAAAAAACAACTTTGATGGAATAATTTTATTAGCTACTTAGGTTTTTTACGATTTTTTATAGATCCACTGAATCTATTTGCCGGGTGGGGTTTCTGTGGGGTCATAAAAAAAATAACCCTAACCTAAACCCATCCAGGTCGTTCTGCTTGGGTAGTATTTTGAAAAAGTTTTGTAGTACTTAAATGTCAACCAGTTGCCTAAGCATTAGCCAGCCAGTTTATTAAATGTTGTAATAGACGATACGGCTGAATATCATTCAGGCCGTTAGTTGAACGGCGCCGTTTAGTTAAGTGCCTAGGCTGTTAATTGAACGGCGAATTAAGCTATTTGGCGGCGACATCTACACTGAGAAAGAAGGAACTCTTATTTTATATTAACTTTGCCACAGTTATTTATAATACAGCCTCCGTGACTAATGCAGTATTAAATGTTAATGCTAATCGAAATAAGCTCACACTTTTGTACATATGACCCATTCACTTGCAAATTCCATGATGGGCCGGAGGGCACGGTCGGTTTCCCACGTTTTAATTCAAATGGAAAAAAGTGCAACAACACCTATCGCTGTATTCAAATAAAAACAAACTTTTGTGTACGTGTGATAAAGTTCAATTTTCGTTGTAGTTAAAAAGTCGTTGAAGTCTTTTTCGTTCGAGTTTATTCAAGTGCTTATTATCGGCTTAAAACAAATCGTCTTAAGAATTATAATGGTCGACAATCAACATGCAACTTTAGGCTAACGGTATAGAGGTGGTCGCGATAAACTAATGAAGAGATTAGAACGGTTCGCTGTTACGTTTGAAGAAATTTCTCTTGGCTGATTTCGATATAGCACGCGTCAAATAATAAGAGTGAGTTCACAATGAAATTAGATTTAACCACTTCTTATATCTCTAGCTGATCATATGGAGGGAGCAAGAGGGGGCAAGAGGGTGCAAGGAGCTCACACTATAATAGTATGCCCAATTAGCCTACTTTCTAAAGCCTAACTAACTACAACTGAAATATATCAGGTAATACAAATAATAGTCGCAAAAACTAATACGGTAAAAAAAACTCAAATCACAGAACGATATCGATGCCTTCCGGCCAAAAAGGGATAACCGACACTTTGCAAACTTTACAGGAGAGAGGTTTAAAGTTGAAAAAAAACGAAAAAAAATCATATAAATTTTTCTATAGGTTCCGAAAGCTTGCAATTTTGCACATATAGCTTTTAATTATTTCTCTACAAAATGGCATCATTAATTAAACATAAATCAGCCTCCTAACACCACTTTCTGTCGCTTACACCCAAATGACCCTAATTTTACCAACAGGAAAAACGTCTTAAATGAAAACCACTAGTGATTCACTTCCAGCCTAAATGATTTAACTGCAACTTATGTTTTATTTAAATCGAAGATAAATGGCATAATGGTGAGTTTTGATAATTCAAATTGGGGCCATAATGATATAACCGGTTATTGGTTTATGATAGTCGGACAAGGAAATTGTAATAAGTTAACAAAACATCAATGAAAGATATAGCAAAACTATCAAACGCTGTATTTAAGTCTTCCAAAATTAAATGATCAAATAGGTATTCTATTAGCTGTATAGCATTATTGACAAGAGGTGCCAAATTAACTAGTTGTAGCTACCTAGCCAACATTATTGAATACATTTTTCTTGCTAATTCAATTTTTATTCAATAAAAAAGCCTTATTTTAAGCAATATTATTAAAATTATTCTAAAAATAACAAAAAAGTGTCGACGTTAGAAAATAATAAATACAAAAAGGCAGAAAAAGTTATAACGCATTTTGGGGCGTGGGCGATGTTCTCAAACATAAATTCTTTTTTTTTATTCAAGTAAGCCAACAATGCATTTGTGTATAGTGAGACTCACCAACCGTTTGGAATGCTGCTTCCACTGAGATGATCCGGCAAGAAGCTCAATGGCTACTCTTTAAATTAATAAAAGATGGTGTACATTCTCAGGAATAGTAACAGAATGTGAGCAGGCAACACCATTGTCATTAATAAGGAAATAGTAATCAAATTTTACTCAGATTTAGTTATATAAATAACATGGGAAAGCTAGTTTAGTGAGGTGTGCATACCAACTCACACTTTACATCAATTTAAATGTTTAAAAAGCAAAGTAATTATTAATAAAACAGAGATGGGTAACAAGATAATTGCTTTGGTGTGTTGTTTTCCATGCTATAATCAGTAGGACCTTTTGATCCACTGGTTAAGGTACTGCATCCCCTTGCCATGCTGAATATCATCGTTTTAGCCCAGAGACGTCAACTGCTGGATATAGGCCTCCCGCAAAGTTTTCCACAACGACCTGTCATATTCTGTTGGCATCCAGCGGTTTCCGGCGACCTTCACTAGATCGGCAGTCAACCTTATTGGTGGCCCTCACACGCCTCGCCTTCCAGTGCGTGGTCGCCATACGAGAACCTTTCTGCCCTATCAGCTATCGGTTCTTCGGACTATGTGTCCCGCCCACTGCCACTTCAGCCTACTAATCCGTAGGACTCAAACTCAAACCGGTGTCATTTGTTCGTCTATGAATATCTTCATTACTGATGCGATCTCGTAGTGATAATCCAAGCCTTCGTATGAGGCCCATAGTTAACGAACAAGTCTGAGTGGCATAACTCATCAGCGGTAGCACATAATGGTTAAAGACTTTCGTGATTAAGCACGGAGGTAATTCGGTCGAAAATACATTTTGAAGCATCCCAAATGCTACCCAGCCGAGTTAGATTCGATGATCGACCTGTCTTTTGAAATTCGACTTGCCTAATTAGAATTTCTTCCCCCAGGTAGATGTATTCATCGACAACTTCGAAAGTAGTTCTTTCTTATCTTATGTGTCTGTTTATTTCTTTTAGTGGTCCCAACTAGTGCCCATGCATGTTTTATATTTTGTCATTTATGTCACACGATTGGAAAACTTTTATCACCAGTCCTGCGGTATACGCATGAGCATTTTCTGGCATAAACACGAACATTTCTTCATTATGGAGTATCGGCAATTGGTTTCCAACTGCAGGTCTTTAATGTTAAAATGGGTTGTCGTGAGTCCTTGGGCTAGTTGGGTCTTGCGTTATCATGCAGCAATAATGGCGAAGATGCTATTTAAGTTTCCGTCATCATTGTTCAAAGTTCTTCACAATAGATATCTGCTGTTATTAATGCACTATATCTCAAAAAGCTATAGTGAATTACATCATAAAATAACCACCAAACAGATATCATAACTTTTTTAAGGGTTAGCGTTGCCTTAGGATACTGTTCCAGTATTTGAAACATTACATTTCTCGCTTGCAGTCATCTTAGAGAACAATTCAGTCTAAAATCCGTTTATTTCTGAACTTTCTCATTAAATCAAGGCATGCTTCATCGGTGGCTTCTATATTCTCATCAGTTAATTCATAAGATACCCATTTATCAGGTTTTTTTAAGTGCAAAAGAGTCCATATTATTGTTGGTATATTAATGTCAAACCATGTCGTTAATTGCTAGAAATCGGCATCCACCATTACTTTTATTTCATTAGTGCCTGGTCTTCCTCGTGGTTCCATAAGTTGAAGTTACCACTAAGAAAGCGATTAAACCAAAATCATTCGCCAATCGTACCCTCTCCAGACGCAGCATTGATATTGCGAACAAGAGCTTATCCTTCTGTAGTAACTTGTAGATTATAGCTAAAAAATGGCTCACTGAAATAACCTGCGTGCACTTGTGGCGTTTGTGCCGCGATGGCCCAAGCATCGGATGTACTCTGTGTGACCTTAACCCCTTTTGTACCGAACGAATGGAAGAGATAACTCGCTTTTTAGTTTTTGTTGCACAGGGTAACCGACAAAAGGGTCACTTTATAGTTTTATTTTCTTATCTAACCACCACACTCGTTATATTCATCGGGAGGGAAAAAAAGGCCAAGCGACAAAATTAGAGGCCGAATTCGTTAGGGCAATTTGGGTTAAGCTCCTTCGAAAATGGGTATAGTGACAGGGAAAAAAGCACTAAGCTACCAAATACATGTCTAAAAATCCGGCCTAAATGTCATACATTCAAATTATGTTGTTTCATAAAACAGCCCTATCGTCTTAACACGAATTCTTGATGGTAAAATTGCAAGCAAAATTTGATTAACGCATCTTTCTACATAGATTACATCCAGCCCAAAAAGGTTAACGTTCAGGCAGGAGAAATTTATATTACGCCCAAATGACATAAATCTCAGTTCTGGAAAACAATTTTTATCCATCCACCAACATAAAAAAATCATCAAAAAATTCGTCGTTTACGTCCAAGAAATTTGCCTCAAGGCCTCAATTTACGAACTGCGTAAGCGACAAAAAGTATGTCGTAGAGCCATGAAACCCAGACCAATCGACGCAGAAAAATCAGCCGATTCCAACCATATATATAAGTCGATTTCGCCCAAAATGTCGCTTATCCCTTTTTGGCCGGAAGGCATCGATATGTTCTGTGATTTTATACTATATACTGTATAATGATGTGATGTTATACAGTTTTCCAGTTAAATACGTACGTATTTGTTCAAGACTCAAATAGTACTAATATTTTTTCTTCTTAGAAAAGATTACTAGCAATATGTGTTTCTTACATTACTAGTATTTCCGTTAGCCCCTCCAGCTAAGCTAATGCTTGTGTTAGGAGTGGGCTCACGTCAATAGTTTAATGGCCAGGGGGGATCGAACCCGGAACCTCTCAGCTACGAGGGCGGGTCCTCTAACCACCAGGCTATTGACGCTTCATATATTAAGTTCAATGATAATAAAAGAAAAACAAAAATACCACTGTTTTCAGTGAGTAACTCGTTCAGAGTCAATGAGTGAGTATACTCGAGTCATAGTATACTCCAAAAATAATAATGTGGACATATCTTTACCACACATTGCGCGGTTCGTGCGTCCGCCGACATTCACGACGCCGCGCGCCGCGCCGCCATTTCGGTCGAATTCCAACAGCTGTGCTTATATTATGCTGTGTACCATGCATTGTTTCTACTCAGTATATTTTAGCCACTTTCAAAATCAAAAGAGGTAGGGTACAAGACGCTTCGCATTCGCACACAGGTAAATTAGTGGAGAAACATTAGAGTTACCATACCAATTCTCGACGATCTATTGATGATCGATCGAATGTCATTCTATGTAGAAAATGACGATTAATGTCGTCTCATCATTCACATTCTACCATTCGTTGGTCTGGTGGCACCATTAGAACGCGACGTCAATTCCTGAATGACCAAGGTCAAAGCAATAACTGTTAGTTAAAAACAAAAAGTCCAATAAACAATTAATGTTTCACTAAACACTGATAGAGGCGATCTTTATCCGTTAATAGATAATCAAGTCAAGATCAAGATTAAACGATATGTCATAACATAATGTTTATGTGATTTGAACTTTAGTCGATCATCTGAATCCGACCTATGGAAAAGTACTATAGCATCGAATCGGTGGTTGCACTTCTCAATTTGAAAAGAGAAGAAAGTAATGTAACAAAAATCTGACGAAGCAAAATTTATAGCTAGCAATGACACTTTCCTATGAATTTTAACCTTATTTCGTTTTATTTCTATCAAAAAGTGACATCAGCTAATGTCAGTATAGGTACTTCTTATATTTAAATCCGACGGTAGTATAATATTACGTCTTGTGTGGTGAACATGCAAAATAGTCTCAAATCAACACACATCATAAAACTGTACATAATAACGTAATAAATAATGATATGTCAACGCGTCACAGACCACACAGGCGCGACCTAGCGGGTTTCGGGTCAAGTTTTGACGGGAGCGTCAAACTTTCCACGAAGTTTCAAATTACGTGCAGATATAGGACTATAAATAATATTTTAATATATTGAAATAGTGAACTGTGAGTTGAAAGGGTTAACTCGGTTATTTATCTATTCATCACCTAGTAAACTATTTATAAGCCTTCAACCGATGACTGCGGAAAATTTATTCGAATTATTCATGCTTAAATCAATTAACAATTTCTTGAGTAACATCTTCTTTATAAGACACATGTAATTATCTGTATTATGAAGTATACAGGCACATATAAATACACGTGCAATAAATAAGGTTATTGTCATAGGCGGGGCGGAGTGCGGGTCATGTTTTGGTGCGAGCGCGGCGCGGCATAAGTCAAGGGTCGGCCGTCAAACGTTCGACAAACTACGCCATTGTAAGGCCATTACAAAGCCTTCGAAGCGGCGAATGAGAATAGAGAGGTAAGTGAATTTTGTTTATATACATATTTTTCTTTTATTAAAATTTAAATATTATATTAGGTATTATAAACTTTGTCGTAAATATGATCTGCTGATAACGGGGTTAGATTTCAGTCTCGCAAAGAGGAATTAATTTTAAGTCAACCTGTACCTAAGTGTGATCTCTTGCCATAATGTGAGTTTATAAATAGATAAAAAAGGATGTGCCGTAACAATATTTTCTGTCAAGTAATATACCTACCGACAGTGTGATGATGATGTTTATATTTGTTTTTATGGTATTAGAGTTATGCCTTTTATCTTTCTGTCTAAGTAGAGAACTAATAGCAAATATATTTTTTATTTTATAATAAATTGTAAAAAAATAGATATTCTCCAAGCTGGTAATACCATGGTAATACCATACAGATTTATCTGTTTACGTGCGCTTATGAGATGAAGTCATAAATTGTGTGTAAGTAAATTGAGTAAAATAAATTGTAATTTAAAATTGACCCATAAAACTCTGTTGTTGGCGACTACCTAACGATGTGTATGTAATATGGAAAACCATATTTAAAAAAAAGTGAAGTGAAGTGAAGTAATTTAAAAGTGAAGTAATTTAAAATTAAACTTCAAATTTTACCTTTCCTCCCTTTGCGCCATCTCCGTGGTAGGAACATTCGTCGGGGAGCGTCGACAGCTCGTTGCGTTTGCCCGCGAGCGGCGCGCGCGCATAGTTGTGAGCGCCATCTATCGCTCCAGTTGTGGTACAACTTGTTGTTAAGGCACGTAATATTGTAAGATTTGAAATTTCCAAACCAAACGCTACGCCTGTATCATGGTATGTTAGTCGCTGATACAATAACAGGTTCCATACTAGGTTCCATACCAGGTATGTTTAATTACCCTCTACCCCAAGCTAGATTTTCTATACGAAACATACGTTGTCTTTACTGGATCCTGGGTGTACCTACTATAGAATAAACTCAAAGGGAGTAACAGTGGGTATTGTGAGGCAAGTTCTTTTAAGAAGAGCTATGTACTTCTAAATATATATAACTCAAAGGTGACTGACTGACTGACTGACTGGCTGACTGACTGACTGACTGACTGACTGACTGACATAGTGATCTATCAACGCACAGCCCAAACCACTGGACGGATCAGGCTGAAATTTGGCAGGTAGATGTTATGATTTAGGCATCCGCTAAGAAAGGATTTTGATTAATTCTACCCCCAAGGGGATAAAATAGGGGATGAAAGTTTGTATCAAACTTTGTCAATTAAATTCCACGCGGACTAAGACGCGGGCACAGCTAGTACCAAATAAAAAGCTTGAAGCTTAAAGTTCCTTCAAGTATAAGAATGTCTGTAACTGGGACCTAAGGCCGGTATTAATAGATCGATCTCAAATCTGAAAGCAGTCTTGAGTACGCTTTTGACTTGTTATGATATTTCCAACATCCCTCTCAGACTTGAGATTGATTTCTTAATACGGGCTTAAGACAAGAATATTCATCACAAGCTGTGCCCTTAAGAACTCAAAGTTGTAAATGCGAGCCGACTTGCAATGATAACGTGTAACACAATGTTCGTATATTTGTAACAAACCATTACAGATGTAGAATATTAAATTTGCTTCTGACAGAAAGGGACACATTTGTTATTGCGAATAACAACTATTTAAAATTACGTATACTAGTGCCTAGTATCAGCTAGATGGTTACTACTAACATAAATATAAATTAAATACCTTAAGGCATTAAAAAAATATACTCCACACACATGCTTAAATAAAAAATGTTGAGATTTCAATAGTTACTTATGAAATATATTAAACCCAGAGTAGAAAATTACAACAAAAAATGTTTTGTACCTAATTCATTCCCTTTTATTTTTTTAAACGTTTTGTCATTACTGCAAATATATTTTTACTTTAATTACGTAACATTTATAGAAAACAAAAGAGGGTAGGAATAACAGAAATCATTAGTTACCGTAATACTTTCCTCAATGTAAAATATGCTTCACATTTGTCAATCCAGTTGTTAGCCAAGCTCCATCTCGATTGAAAAGGAAAGTTTGTAAATAAAACTAAACTAATTAACTAATTTAATTTCAAATAAAAATAGCTGATGTACCTATTAATCAATATAACATAATCCAAGGTACACTAAATTTATTAAAATAAAAATAAAATCCGTAGCAACACCTTACATAGAGACGTGCAAGACGTGAGTGATCCCGTATTTTATATCGAGTTTCAATATGTAAAATGAAAAGATTATCAGCAGGAACCATTGTTTCGCCCCAACCCTATTTGCATACAGTCCCATCTGCTGATCGACGATACATCGAGATCGCATCGATGTTCCTTCCACTATTTTTTCTCTTTTTATTACTCGGCTCATTCAATGATGTTTTGAAATTTTACACCGTGAATAAATGCTGCTTCGATGTAGGTCCCGGTGAAATAAGGCCAATAGGTGTTGTGTATGTTGTTCTATTTATGGCGTGATTTCGTTTTGGTTATGTGTTAATTGTTATAACCGTTTAGGTATTATATCTATAATAATTAAATAATAATTTTAGCCCTTTTGACGTCCCACTCCTGGGCACGGGCCTCCCCTCAACACGAGGGGGATTCAGGCCGTAATCCACCACGCTGGCCCAGTGCGGGTTGGCGGATTTCACATGTCTTTCGAAAATTGGTTATATCTTCTAAGACATGCAGGTTTCCTCACGATGTTTTCCTTCACCGTAAGCAAGTGATAATCATATAGAAATTATGATTCGCACATAGATTTCGAAAAATCCAGAGGTTCGAGCCGGGGTTTGAACCTGAGACCTGGTAGCCCGCAAGAAGCGTGCTTAACCAATCGGCTATCACTGCTTTTTATTATATCTATAAACATAAATAAAATTAAAGTGTCCGTTTGCAATATAAAAATAATATATTTATAGTAAATGCATTATGAAAGTATATAATACCTACGGTACTTATAGCAAACAAAACATTGGTTAACTGGTTTGTCTGTCTGTCAGTTTGTTTGTTCCGGCTAATCTACGAAACGGCTGGAGTTGTTTTAACGGGAGTTTCACTGGCAGATACCTTATATTATAAGGAGTACCTATCTGAGGCTACATTTATTTTATCGCCCACTGTCACTTCTGTCAGTGAGGATTTAGAATGGACTCTAATAAATATCTACCTACAATAAGATTTTAGGTACCTCCTTACATAAAGTCTTACAGAAATCCACATTATTTAAAGGAATTCGTATAAAACATATTTAATTGTTATTAAAAATGTGAAAGTTTGTATATTTGTCCAAATTCCATCAAACAAAAACAGCTGACCCGATTTGGATCAAATTTGGCATAGACATATAGTTTAGGAATTCGCTACGCCCACGCAAACGAATTCGCGAGCAAAAGCTAGTAAATAACAAGAAACAAACCAAATTATATTTTCTGATTAGGTATAGGTATAAATGTGACCTACCCATAGGTCAACAATTATGAATGGCAAACCCCATTAATTTGGATGTATACGTTATGAGTAATTAAGCAATAATTTATCCTCGTACGAGTAAGTAATATTTAAAATTACATTTTTGCCATGACTACGTCAGTAGGTGTAGCGAGGTGTGTCTATAGTGATGGGCAAATAAAATCGATATCGATAATAATATATTTATTTTTATTAATTTTACCACATATCTGTGAATTTACTGTGACCCAATCTATTCCAATATAGCTATAGAAAATGCAATAATACTGATATGCTAAATTGAAATCTATATAATAATGGTTTTGCAAATACGTCAAAGGTTTTGTGATGAATTCGCAAAAAAATATTAGGTCATTTTACCGTTCTAACTTTATGAGATTGTGTTAAATAAAAAATAATTAAACTATGTTATGTTTGCCTGCATATTCTTAAATAAGTATATAATTGCTAGCATTCAGGGATTACAGGCGTAATAGTATTATATTCTAATTAATGATAATTGGTAAGTAAACATCCGATTTTTTTTAATAACTAAAATTTTCTTATACCCATTTATTTTTATAGATCAACGTTCCAATAAATGTCTAACAAACAATCTATCTCCAAAATTTATAATCGATATCAATAAATCGACTAAATATTTTTAGCTCCTAATCTCATCACTAGACAGGCTCGCGTGACCTCTGCCCTCCGCCCGCGCATCCTCTCCCCCCGCCCTGCGCTCCCCGCAAACCGCACACATGACTCGCTTGTAGCGATCCCGCCCCGCACCTTTTTAGTATCGAAAAAATCGATACCGAAATCATTGGATTCGATTTTTAAATTCGATAGTGCTATTACAATGTTGTTGAAAAAATAAACTTGTTTAGACCGTGGAAACTGTTTAGAAGTAGACTTAAAAAGTGATGTATGAAAACATTCGCTTTATATGATGTTCCTGTCCATTTAGTTACTGTGTACCTATTTACTATTTACTTTTTAGAATAAATCTACCTACTTTGAATTACCTATTATTAGAAATGGATTTAGATTTCTAAAAATTTTTGGGAGATTAGTGTAAACTTCGTTAAGGTAACTTAAATTTGATTAAAGGTTACCCTTAAGTCAGTAGGTACTCGTAGTTATAATATTTTGAGGTGTTGATTTATTTACGACATACGTAAACCTTGATCGTGAAGTTAAATAAGTATAAACAAAGTTTACGGACAATATTTTAAAAATTATTCAAATCATCAAATTGTTACGATGCACGGTCAATTGAATTACGGATCGCATGTCTAAAATGTGTAACCAATCACTGAAATCCATACAATACATTGTTAAAACCACAACACCGCGGTACATGACGTATCAGAACCGTATAAAGAGTCAAAGAACACGCGCTCGAACATTGTGTTCGTCATTAAGACACCTCAGAAAATAATTCGAATTCCACACATTATACCTCCCATACAATACCCCACAAAGGTGATCTTGACTCAATTAAATCTTAATTCGTACAAAGCAGTCGATTAATGAAATTAAGTCGGCATTTAGTCGATTTAACCATCGAATCACCACAATGGCCTTAAATAGTAACAATCGAATCAAAAGATCCTCGAAATCTGAGCACAGCAAAGGATCTAACTAACCCGGCTTGTGGCGTGACTATTAAATTTTAATGACATGATTTATTCAAGGCGATGTAAAAAAAACACGAGAAAAGGGTACGATGTTACGATCCATTTTTCATATAACGCAGTTGGTAGCAAATGGTCAAATAAAAAATGTTTAACAGGGCCGACACTTTATGAAAAACGCAGTCCGACTGCGCGCCGGCTTTGTCATCGGCAACAGAATTTATTCATGCTTACCTGTTGAACTCCAGCCGTGAATAAAATATAAAGAATATTCCATTTTTCTGGACTCATATTGCGTAAGGTGTACGCCGCGCGAAAGTCCTGAATCCCGAATAATCATGTCACAATTTTTGTTTCAAACTCTTGTCGTTTATTTTGTTGAGGCCTAAGGCCCTTATTAATAAATATATCTACAGTCTGGGAGTGATCTTGAGTACGCGTTTTACATGTAATTTTGTATTGGGATGATGTTAGGATGACATTTCCAAGATCATGCTCAGATTTGAGATCGATTTATTAATACGGGCCTAAGAGAACACTTATGAATTGTCATTTTCATTATTTAACCTTCCTTTATGTTTTTTTTTGAAAACCACCATGACGGAAAAGTGAAAATAAAACTTTCAACTCAAATTTTTTCGACGAGATTTGTATGAGATGTCAACAATTAATTTTGAAGTTAAACCATCAATCTCAAGAGAAAGTTGTTGTTGAAACTAGAAACAACTTCACCAAATAATAAAAAGTCGATATAAATCAACAATGTGTAAAACTTATTCTAATAATTACGATGGACTTTCTCGCCGCCGTACCTGAATGTATAATATTTGGTCATTCTTTTAGTAGTAGCCCTCTCATTTATAATATTTTATAGAAATCAACTAAACAGAATGGAGAACATTAACAGGAGACGCACAATGACCGTGGCAAGGTTCCGCGCCGGCGTTTATTGTAAATTGCTTATGATAACTGTGACCAAACACCACTTGGGTTTTTATTTACATCACGATTAAAGTACGGACCATTATTTGTATCAGCGACTTGTTTTTATTTGTATTGATGTATTACTGTAAATGACACAGTGTTGAAACAAGTTAAACATCGATCGTAATATATCGATTGGAATATTGAGCGTTTGAGTAGGTAATAGTATTTTTTTTGTTTTATGTATATTTCGTACTAATGAATTCTGTGTGTCACTTGGTAATCGTTTATTATTATTGGTTACCTAATAATTTAAAACAGAATCTTGGAAGTATATAGCAGAATATAATAATAATATTTTAGAAATTATAATATTTTTAATATTCTATTATGCAAAAACATTAGTAATGTTTGTCAGTTATTAATTTTATTGTATACTTAAATAAATGTAAGATACCTACTACTAATTAAATAATTAAATGCACTCTTAATATTATTTTTTAAATTACGCCCTTTCTGTCACTCTTTCCTTCTATCTCCACTTTTCATGGTCACAATAGTCACGACCAAATTATGATTTTTACTATTCAACAGTTTCAAAAACATATTTGAAGAGGCGTTCGCTCGTTGTTCCCGTATCTTCTCAAAGACGGCTCACGTGGGCAGGCCCAGGCAGTGATTGTAAATATGAAATATTGTTATTGATTTGTTATTAAAATACTGTAATACTGTTACATAAGTTTAAATTTGAGAACTTATTTCATGTTATGGAGATGAATATGTCTTGGTTTCTGTGCAACACGGTTTTCTTTATAAAATAACAGTGCCATAGCGACGCCCGAAAGAAGCGAAGCTTTATAGTATAAAGCGTAGGACGCCGCAGCTGCCACTCTGTATACCTATATATATCGTGTAACGCTACTGACGCTGAGCACGGATAGAGTAGCTGCGCGGCGAGCGATAACTAATTGCTTAGAAAAAAGTACCGAACGCTACCTCAGTTTCATTGGAGGATCTACTAAGTATCAATAGTTTAGACTCGAGTCAGCTTTCCTATTGATACAATACCTACATTACTTTGACTAGTCTAGCTAATAACTACAGGAGCTTATTGACTAATGTGTTTTTTTTCAATGTGCAGACCGTGTGAAAATTAACCAAATTCAAAATTAAGCTCCACATGCCACAGATTATTTCCCATTCAGTATCGCAATAAATTAATTTCACCAAAAGTCGCTAACAAAAGACAGTTTATTAAATTATTTTTTTGTTAAAACCCCGTGAAACGACAGACTACAGGTCGCCGACAGACAAACAGGGGAATTAAAAAAATGGGGAGAAGTAGCAAAAACTGCATGTATTGTGGAAATCATCGAAAATCTTCGCGAGATGTGGCATCCCGAATTTGTTAAGGTCATCATGACTTTGTACAATGCCAGGGTTGCCAATAATTTTCAGGGGATGATTTTGACAGTAACAGTTTGTAATATAAAGGGTACCTATGTAGTGAAATTTTATATGTAACGAATATGTACACTTAGGTGCTTTGTTAAATAATTATTTACAAAAAACAGGGTTAATTCTGCTGTTTTTCTTAAAAATGACACACAATTTAGGTACGTGGTTTTGCTGCCAGCAGACTGAACTGAAGTTATATTGCGATTTATTTTATTTGAAATTTAAAATTAATAATTTAAATTCCAAATTTAAACACATTCCGTTACTGTTATTTGGAATGTAGAAAGAAATATTTTAAATGGTCACCTACTAGAAAGGATCGCTCCACAGACTGACAGCCCTATATTAAACCCACCCCCTCGTGTCACCATACATTGTATTATACAAAAATGGTAGCGAATATGACATTGACAAAGGGTGTTGGGATAAACTTTGTAAAGAACAAAGTGTTTTTTCAACCCACTCGAGTTTAAAAAAAGTTAAAATTTATTCGATTTCGGAATGGGAGCACCTGTCGCTAATTGCCAGCTTTTGGCGGCTTTTTTGATGAAAAAAGACTTATTCTTTTTTGATGAATATGAACATTGAGCTCATGGAAAAAATTATACGCTCAGTTACAACATAGGTACTTTTTTTGTTAGACATTTTATTTTGTTTATTGATGATAAAACTATTATCTACTATAAAAGTATCTTTATAATATAAAATTCCGGTATTTCCTCTATTCCTAAACAACTTGACTGATTTTGATAGTTGTTGCTAGGTTGCTAGGTGGCGCTGTTGTCGACATAAGCTGCAATCAAAAGCTACAACGTAACTAAAAATTAAAAAGTAGAGATTCAATTAAGGTCAATAAAAGGAGTTAATATACGGACATTATAATACTTAATAATTTGTTTTAGCCTCTGCATGATTAATTATACATAGCGATTGTTAACAATAAATAATGTGGCGTTTTTACTTTCTTAAGTTCTGAAGAGCAAGATCTTATTTTAAAATAAAATTCGACCTTAGGTCATCATATAAACAGTTCCAAAATTATTTTGATAAAAAAAACAACTTCTATGAGTCAGCACAGACTCTTGTGGCAACACAATGACAATCCCGATACTTATCTACACACCTCTAATGTTAATCATACATCCATCTTCCTAAACGCCAACCCAAAATCAAAACTCGAAACCCTTGTAGTGCCCAGACACCTATCTGTCGACACCGGTCATGGGTCAGCATCATGGAAACATCACGACACTAATGTTATGTATCTCTATTCAATCACAGTTACACCGCATGTTCGAATCAATCATCAATTTGAATACATTTTCCTACGACTGTGTGGAGTGACTTAATAAATAGGCGGAGAGGTGGTCGCAGTAACAGCGTAGCGATTTGCGCCGCGGCATTGGGGCCACGCATCTAGGACAATTTAACCACTGAACGCGAGGTGTACTCGATAATCTATGAAAACACATTCAACCAATTTTTGCGGGAGACTGAATATTCCACAATGAAGCGCTCTCACTGGCTAATTTGATAGTGACAGCACGGGTTACCAAACTCTCACAAGATCTTTTCCGAATTAAAATAGTAATTCTAGTCTGTATGCTGATCGCTAAATTTATTTGTGATTGGCAGGTCACGCCATAAAACGAAATGACGGTAAGTGGCATCGGATTATTTTAGTACAGGATCGAAAGTGTGAAAGAGAAGAGACTTTGTCCAGCATGTAGAATTTTAAATAATGATATTATTATATTATTAAGGCACGTGTCTCGCAAGAATCTGATGAATATAAATGACGGAGGATCATGTTGTGGAAGTTTTTGTAAATCCATATGTCTCAAATACAGGCTGTAACATATCAATCTCGCCGTAGTATAATTTTATACAGAAGTATTTTAAGCCTGCTAAAACAGCACATAAGAGATAAAACGATAATTAATTAGGTAGAAAATTTGCTAGCAAACTTCAATATTATAATAACTTAATATTTTTTATATCTTGTCTGCCTCTCTGACTAAGATCCATGTTCGATGCACGTGGCTTGATTCAATGAATGAACTAGGTACCTATATCAAGATTGTATTGTTTTATTTTTACATGTCTAATGTTTTGGTTAATGATAATTTCTCATCTTTCTCAGATTAGCTTTATAGAGTAGCTCTACCAAATAATTTGTAATAATGTCTTATTATCACAAATTCTTTGAGCTCTATAGTGACTTTTACAGTTAAAATGCGTTTATACTATTACAATCGCGTTTGTCGAGAAGACGTGTTCTTAATTGTTTTTTTTTATAAGGAATGTGATATAATTAGTTATTATCTTGTTAAGAAGCGCTGTACAAGTGACCATACAACTTCGTGTAAAAGCGGGCATAGTAGAAGGCGTTAAAAAGTCACACTAAGGACATGATTTGTTTAAAATAAGAATGTGCTACAACTATTTTTTAACAAAGATGATATACGAAGGTGCCTACTGTTGTTGTACTACAAAACTCTTTCCTAATTAGAATCAGCAGAGATTTAAATTTAGTATCTCAGGAACCTCCTAAGGTTGTCTGGAAGGGATCGCAGCCTGCGATAAGACCGCCAAATGTGTACTACTGAATACAGTACTAAGTAAAATAAAGAGTTATTTTATTCTGACCGTTTGGCGCAGTGGTTCGAGCGTTGGCCGCTCGGCTCACTGCACATGTTGGTTGCGGGTGCGATTCCCGCCGGGGCAAATTTCGGAAATGGCCTTTTCGTAATTTGCTCAGGTATAGGAGTCACTGGGATCGCCCCCAAACGATTGTACGGTACCCATATTATAAGCATTGCTCAGTTTGGGACCATACAGTTGGTGTGTCAGTCTGGTGATATTTATTTATTATACTAATCAGTATCTAATTTATGTTTAAAATCTTAATTTAAATTTTTTAACTGTTTATCATTTTTTATATCATAATATATATATATACAGATTTTACAGATCTGTGAAAACTTGCAAGTAACTGGCCTTGCCCTATATACCTTGTTTCTAATAATAATTCTAATAATAAATTCTAATAATAAAATAAAAAAATAATAAACCATAACATAAAATGTCCGTAGTCATCCCGTCATGTTGCAGCCATAAATGATCTTCAGTTCAAACTGACTTAGGTACAAATAATAACTCTTTACGTGTATACAAGCGCGTCCCACTATAAAAAGCAGAACAATACGACGACCTTCATTGCAACACAACTTTCATATAGGAAAGATTTGATTGTTTGTTTGTTTGCATTGAATAGGCTCCAAAACTACTGCACCGATTAAAAACAATATTTCACTGTTGAGAAGCTACACTATCTCCGGGTGACATAGGATATATTATATTTCAAAAAAATTAGGGATCCTTACTAAAACTCCAATAATGTAACCGTAATATACCCGTGCGAAGCCAGGCTGGCTGCTAGTAGTTAACTGAAAACAATAACCATTCAACGGAACATCACAAGGTGCATTTAATCGACAAACGAATAGTTTAAATTGACTAAACATTGTGGTACGTGATAAGTAATAGTTAGTACCTAATTTATAAATCACAGTGAAGCTATAAAACTGCGCGCAGACGCTTCCCAATAATGTTTTGATGTTCATTGGTTCGATGGTTATTCTGCTGTCTACAAATCATTACATAGTATAAAACAAAGCCGCTGTCTGTATGTCCCTATGTATGCTTAGATCTTTAAAACTACGCAACGAATTTTGATGCGGTTTTTTTTAACAAAAAGAGTGATTCAACAGGAAGGTTTATATGTATAATACATGCATAATGTAGTAGAGAAAACTGATAATTTATTGCATCCGTGCGAAGCCGGGGCGGGTCGCTAGTAAATATTATTATTATTATTTTTTTTATTTTTTTATTTGGTTTACCAACGTTTATATACATTACTACATTCATAATACACATTCAGATAAACTTAGAACTAAATGTAATAAACAATTAAAGGTAAACACCACTTGTACCACTAGCTTTGATTACATAGTATCACGGTAATAATTATTTAGAAAGAAACATGAAGTGATATGATATAAAGGAGCAATACTAAAAAAACTAAATAATAGAGAAACAAAAAAGATAAACAATAACAAATTCAAAAACAGAAACTAGTTACCACGTACTAATGCATTGCATATTATATAACGGAGCTTATCGGGTGAGTCGAAATGTATGTAATAAACTAAATTGGACACATCTTAAAGCATGTCTTGCCCATACAATACTATCCTGAGTGGGATGACCATCCTCTCACAGAATATCGGCGTAGAGCAGCTATTATTGCTGCGTTCCGTACGATCAGTGAGGGAACCGGAAGCCCTCAAATCGCCCCCCCCCCCCCACGTCCGATTTGCGTCGGCAACGTGCGCGCAACGCCTTTGGTAGTTGCAAGCATCTTAAGGATACGGTAACAGCTTAACATCAGGGTCGGATGCCTGTACCGAATTTGTCATTAATACAAAAAAGAAAGAAAAAATATAGAAAAACACTCGTTATACTTGTATACTTTAAGCATTATCAACTTTTAATGAGCAAAATAAATCATGTGCTTCAATAGTAAATTGATGTTGTATGATGTCACAATAACGTACTATAAGGGTTGGGGTCCCCAACCTTTTTAATTATTACCACGTCGTAATAATAATTACGACGTGGTAATAATTAAAAATCGTCTCCCGGCCGTCAATGTCCGCGCACCGAAATTCTTATGTTTGAAACATTATTTTATTTTCCTAAATTTGAGTTTGTCTTTTATATGCAGCCAGGAACTCGGTTGTGGCCAGTGCGCCGACATGGACCTTCAGTGCCTACCTAATATTGGACACACCCAACTTGTGACAAGATTGTCACATAGATAGATATCTATAATTATGTCAAAATATAATAGCTAATTAAACATAATAATTTATCCCTTTTGACGTCCTACTTCTGGGCACAGGCCTCCCCTTACTACGAGGGGGTTCAGGCCGTAATCCACCACGCTGGTCCAGTGCGGGTTGGCAGATTTCACATGTCTTTCGAAAATTAGTCAGTTTGTCTAAGACATGCAGGTTTCCTCAGGATGTTTTCCTTTACCGTAAGCAAGTGATAATCATGTAGAAATTATGATTCGCACGTAGATTTCGAAAAGCCCAGAGGTGCGAGCCGGGGTTCGAACCCAGGACCTGGTGCCCGTAAGCCGCGTGCTTAACCAGTCGGCTATCACTATGAGCATACCTAAATTTTGGAAATAATGCGAAAATCACATTGCAATTATTTCCCTTATTTATATGGACGGTACAGTCGAGATCCTGAGAATTGGCATTTGCTATAGACATGTCTGACTGAAAAGAGCACACTAAAAAAATAAGATAACGACCATGAATTAGCGGTTATTGACACAGTTAACCCAGCAACGATAATTTCTCTAGATACGTTTTACTGTTCTAAATATTAATTACGGCCATTTTTTATCAAAAATGTATAGACGCAAGTTCAGTCTATATATTTTTTTCGGGTGCTGTGTACCTATAAATGTCAGTTTTCTTTCGTGTGAACAACTGCTTAGAGTTTTGATACGAATAACTTAATCAATCGAAGCAATATTAAAAAAACTTACATACTTTGTTGTTTACCTCAAATAACACTACACGGATCTTTAGAAAATTTCCTCCCCAAAAAGGCAAAAAATAATGGTCCCATATCTCGGCATGGCTGGCATATTTTCAGAAAGTATATTTTATGTTATATAGACCCAAGAAAAGATGGTGGGACGATTTGGTCACCTTTGCGGTAGATACGTGGCCCGAAACCGCACAAAACCGTATTTTGTAAAGTTTTCAGGGAGAGGCCTTTGCTCAGGAGTGGGACACACAAATAGGCTATTAAAAATATATGTATCTATTAATTACGACGGCTTGGCGCAGTGGTTCGAGCGTAGGCCGCTCGGCTCACTGCACATGGTGGTTGCGGGTTCGATACCCGCCGGGGCAAATTTCGGAAATGGCCTTTTCGTAATTTGCCCTGATCTGGGAGTCACTGGGATCGCTCCCAGTCCAGTCCCAGTGCCATTGTACGGTGCCCAAAATACAAGCGTTGCTTAGTTTGGGGCCATACAGTTGGTGTGTCAGTCTGGCGATATTTATTTATTATTTATTAAATAATAACGCTTTTGAAAACTCAACCGTTACTTATATTGATGAGTGTGTGTGTTAGGCGTTATATTTTTCGAAATAGGTCAATACCAATCAAACGAACTATAACATCAGTCGAAGGCATAACATATTGCGTTCCCAATTAAGGGTGTACTCCCTGCTGTGACCACTTCTACTGGAGAGGCTCAATTTAAATAGCCTGGCCACGATTCGACCCTTCTCTACTGTACACCATAATCCATTCAAAAAACGATCTTAGGTTAAACAAATAAAATCCATATTCATTGAAAATATTTATTGAAACTATTAAAAAAATGCCTCAGGACATATTCCAGTAGGTACTCAAGTTTCAAGTATTGTATACTTATTGACAATGAAACATGGTGTTAAGTATTGTTTACATAGTGATTATTGAAATAAAAACTGTATATAGTTTCGCTAACAACCCCTAGGGCGGTGCAAATATATGCCCGTCATTCTTGGCAAGAAATACTCGCCCTAAATTATTGAGACCAATTTTCTTGCCTTTAGTATTTTCGCCATAAATTCAGGGCAAGAACTATGTCGAAGAATTATCTCGAGGAAGTTCCCCAAGTATAATAACAACATTCGAATATCAAAATATTAAACATATAATTAACCATTAACCGGTACATAAACATCCCAACACCACATTATTGATTCTAAATCTTTCGATCGCAGTAAATCATTTCCCACGCGAGTTGCCATCTAGGCCGGAACGCCATTTGTCTTGTCACAGTAACTAGCGCCATCTATGGTGTTCCAACTGATGGGTAATGCCAGCTAATTAATATGGCTCACGGTTTCACTACATAAATGGGGTGGTTCGTAAGCGGAGTCTGGGGTATATTGATACATTTGTCTTGTTAAGATAATACATGATCTTTGGTAAATTGTTACAATGGATTTAGGATTATTATTTAGTAATACACACTCCAGGGTGATGTGTGCAATGTTATTGTATAATAGTGGATTTCACACAAATTTAACTTCTCTGTGTTTCACCTTATATTTAGCAAGATATTTTTACAACATTATATGTGTCATTTTCTAACTAATATTCCGTGCAAATATTTATCGATATTACTGGACGAATTTTGTAACAAAATGTCTCTATCAACTTAAGTCAGGTCTCAATATTGGTCAATTATTTATATTCTACGCATTACACTCAATGTTCTTTGCTGATACGCAGTCGACGCAATCCTGCGTAGCTCAAAACAGACAAAATTTTATGACCTCTATTTGTGTCTTTCAAATTTGAAGTAACGAGTTTTTTATTTTCTTGATCTCGACAACAGCGCCACCTATAGGGTCCAGCTTTAGCTAAAAACCACACACGTGACCTCATAAGTAACTGTCAAGCTATTAAGGTGGAGGAGACTTGCGAACACAGCACACCGATTAAAAAGATAGACGTATGTAATAAAACATAAATACATTGGTTCATTACATCTGTGCCATAATTCTTACATAGATAGTGTGTGCAAAAGTTTGGTTTAGCTTAAAAATGTTTGTGCGTAGACCTAAACTTCTTGCACTAAATAAAACCTTCCCAGATTCTTAAAAAATAACATTTATTGGGGTACGTCAGTTAATTAAAAGCAAACATCATATATAGTGGATTGGAGCGCCATCGCAGAAGTCACGAGAGGATATGGCCTGGAGCTAGGTGTGATGGATTAGATTGACTGTTCCCGAATGACGGTAGAGTAGATCGAGATGTAGAGGCTTCACAATTTTTTTTCTAAGCATTTGTAGGTATTCAACTGAACTATAGTTGGGTTCTGCTTTCACCACCGTAAAAATGATTCAATTTTTTATATCAAATCATTGGGATCACAAGGATCAAGTGGTTTAAAAGCTCCCTGGTAACTGTGAGGATCCAGGTTTGATCCTCGCGCTGGTCATCAAACTATTAATGTAAGTTCAATTATTTGCCAAAATACTTGATTATGTGACGGGCGATAGTAAAAAAAAAACGTGTGAAAAAAATAAAAGTCCTCTACGTTTCTTGCAGGATCTTCTCAGTAGTGCTAACATTCCCATCTGATTGCAGGCAAAGGAAAAAATGATTAAAATTATTACAATTTGTAAGTGCCTCCGTTGGCCTAAACATTGTACAAATTGGAAAGACTACATACTAGTACGTTAAGTGATACCCTCAAAAGTAGTATAATTTGAAGAAAATTAAATGTTGCTATACGTAAAACTTCTCAGCTCGAAACGTAAACTTTCTCTGATTGAACCCTACTCTGCGCCCATTCATTCATTACTCCTCTTCATTACCAACATCAATTAATATCTTTGTTCCCATGTGTCAGTGTTTAATTGAGAAGCAAACACTACTCGCGGGGTTCTTGGACTCCTCACTGACGGCCACAAACAATGAGTGCCTATGAATAACGATCGCTCCTATATTATAAGCTTAATGAACTCTGAAATGGTGTGCTTGTGACTAATAGGAAATATAATAGTTTGATGCGATGTTGAAATGATTTGTCAGTACCGGAGTTTGTCTACATTTTTTTAGAGTTTTTTTGTTGTTACATTATAATAAAAAACGCCCTTTTCTAACGACCCTTTCCTGGGCACGGGCCTTCCCTCCATATGAAAATGATTCAATTCTTCGATCCTTCGAAAATTGAATATGATCTAACTACGAAATAAACACAAACACAAAATCATATTTTTAATCTCGTGCATCTCATAAAAAAATGGCATAAAACCAATGACAAAGCAACGTCATCGCCGCGTGTCACTCCCGTGATTTAATACGAGGCGTGTGTCATTACACGTAAATCAACTGCAGTCGTAAGGAACGATAATGATTTATATAGGTACACCAATTAAATTGCTGCGCGTTCTTAAAAATATCGCTTAATTGTCCTTTTAAGCCTTTCATATCTTTATATATATAATTCCGGTATGCGTGTGTTTCTAATTATTTTCCCCCTAAACGGCTGGACCGATTTAGATGTTTTTTTTGTACGTATGGGATCGCCTGGATCTTAGTTATAATTGGATCAGGTAGATGGTACTGTTGTTGACATACAGAAAATAATATCTACACAACCGATGCTATGGACATAAGCTAGTCGTAAGATGAAATTAGATGCAGACTTATGTAATATCTTAATACAAGAACATATCATTTCTCAATTCTAATCACACATTATTTTTTACTATCTGGTAAATAATATTTTCTTATGATTTAAAAGTTATATACAAAGTTATATATAAACTTGCGTCACAGATAGGTGAGACTTTATTCCATGGCAAAATTCAAAATCTTTTTTGTAAATTACGATTTTTCCTCAAATTTTGACCGGACACCGGCGCAAAATGCTATCGAAATCTCTAAAAATGCCTGTATAAAACGTAAATGCAGCCTTCCTATAATGAAATATTAAAAAATATAGACACCCAGTAAAAGTACTATGTAAATTAAATACAAATTACTAATTTCACCAAACGAAGTACTTAAGTAATATGCGCAAACTAGTCAATTAAAACTCAGAATGAGATCAAATCGATTCGGCTCGCCCGACCGCCATAAAATATTTTTGACAATTCCTCTTAACCCGCTAGAATGACTGGCTGTGCTGTCTTGTAAATCATCACGTTTGAGGTTTGGAGACCTCCTTCAAGGATAAGTCTTAGTCCTTACAATGCAGGGGGCCAATCCTGTTAACCGTTCCAATAACGCTCGACTTGCACTCGACTCGCAATAATTACGTCATTTTTTACAATTCAAATCTTTTATTTTGTTCAGACCTACGGGGGCACATACAAATTGACAATTGTTTTTTTTTTCTACAAGGCTATACAAAAAGGCTATACTAATTTTTTTGCAACTTTACTTTGTAAATCTAAAACTATGGGCCTTGTGGGACAGTTGAAGTACTAAAGGTTTTGTAGACTTGTGAAATATGTCAACAGCTGTATAACACCTTTTGTTTTTCAAGTTTCCTCCAAAACTGATAGTTTGAGAATTACAAAGTTAAGTTTTGAAAAAAATAGTATACCCTTTTTGTTTCACCTAGTATAAAACCGGATCGGAACGTGACCTCGACTGAGAAGCTCCGGCAAGAAACTCAGCGGGTTTGTCTTTTAACATTTAGTTATATTTATTTTTCTTTTCTTCTTCCGTAGTCCGCTAACCACTCGATCATTCCGACCGATTCTCAACTTGACTCGGCACGTTGGACTCGAGAAGCAGTCGTCAGCGGACTTTGAAATTTTTGGTTCGATCGTAAATTGCAAAAATATCTCAATAAAAATATTTTACCGACTTTAATAACTTGGGCGCACTAAGAAGCTGGAAATAAGTTAAGACAATATAATTTGGTGTCGTCCCATTCAAAGAATTTTCTAATTCGGTCCGCAATTGACTGAGGGATCGATTAGCATACATAAAAAAACATACAAACAGACGAAAATGTAACCTTTTTGGAAGTCGATTAAAACCGACGTACTGCGTTGCGTTGCGAATCGAGCGCAAGTCGAGAGTTATTGGAACGATTAACAGAATTGGCCCCCTGGTTTAGTGAAAACGATCGGTCCAAAGTTTGAATGGAGTCATAAAGTCGACCACGACACGACACGGGAACGACTCAAGACTCGATTTACGAAGCATTGTGACATTGATTTTAAGAAACTTCTGTAAACAAACCTTTTGGATGATATTCGGGGTACATGCCATGAGGCAGAAAAATAAATACGATCACCTATGCAGTGAGTTATGAGTAAATAAACAAGGTTTTGCTAAAATGTCTTGAAGGGAAAGTTTCAGAGAAGAAATATTTGTTTATTTTTTGAGTATGTTAATCCTACGACATTAAATTTTTCTCTTATTTGTGTAAAATTAAATTAAAGTGTTTTTTTGTAAAATAATAATAATAGCTTTTTAGTGGATGTATAACATAAAAGAAGGTATATACGGCACTTATAACAACAATCATTTTGTAACATTTTTGTTTGTCTATCGGTCTGCCTGTCTATCTATTTGTTCAGGCTAATCTCAGAAACGGCTGGACC
The DNA here is from genome assembly GCA_918843915.1 of Notodonta ziczac. Classification (NCBI taxonomy): domain Eukaryota; kingdom Metazoa; phylum Arthropoda; class Insecta; order Lepidoptera; family Notodontidae; genus Notodonta; species Notodonta ziczac. Next base: position 4,132,545 of record OU974053.1, read on the forward strand.
GATTTTGACGAGACTCACTGGCAGATAGCAGATGTAATAAATAGTAACTTATATTTTATCAAGGTAGGTACCCCACGGCCGGAGCCGTGGGCAACAGCTAGTATAAAACAATATATTATCTGTATACTATGTAATGTCATAGGCTGTTTCCATTTTAAATCAAATCGAACCCAATCTGCTGAATGTATTACAAAAGTCGGCAACTGAGCGTGCGACTTGCCTGATATTAAGCAGTTACACCTTAAAGATGCTTGCAATACCAAAGACATTGCCCGCTCGTTACTGTCCTGAAGGGGAGTATAGAGGAAGGGAAGGGAAGCTGGGCTTCCGGCTCCCTCACTCACCGTACGAAATGCAGCTATAATAGCAACTTAACCCCAATCTTCTGTGTGAGGGTAGATCTACTCTGGTCTACACTCTACAGTCAATAGATACAGCTTAAGTCTACAACCTTAACATAATCATTTGTATTATTTTTATTTGGGATAAATAAATTATTATTATTATTATTATTAATTAAGAACTATTAAAATCTACACTGCTCCTACTAAAATAACAAATGTACCTTGTTTATAAAAAAATACAAATTTATCATAACTATTAATTACCTAATCAAGTAGTACCTAAATCAAGCTTCAAACGATGCTGCTAATTGTTTACGTTTCCTGTTCAGAAGCACAGTGGTGCAAACAAAAAAATCATTAGGACCGTACGGAAAAAATAATTAAATTTTATAACATCCCCGCCTATTTTTGGCTACCAAAAACCACTCCCGTTTCGTATTCTATTAAAACTTAATTAACTTTTTTCGTTCTTTTGGACGTATAAATAAGCTTTTATATTCGAAAAGGGACTGACAATTTGTTTTGCTACTTCTAAACGTCACTTGTATATTTGATTAATGCGTTTTTGACTTAAGAAAATTGCGTTTTGTTTTGTGAAACGCCGACTGAGGCATCGTCACGGGACTTTATACGGATTCGAAGAAGTTATAATGGATTTGAACGAATGTTTCGTCAAGGTATTGTCAGACTGATATATGAAGATTAAAACTGTGTTTATTGAACTCTTTTTGTGTTAATAACCACGAATAAGGGTGTTTATTTTGTTCGGTTTGTTTACTCGTAGCAGGATTTTCAACCATTGTGCAATTAAAATAAATGCTATTTGAATTACGAATCACCGACTTAAGTATCTTATTATATGCGTTACTAACTGAGCCCGCGACTTCATCCGCGTGGAATTTAACTTAACAAAGTGAGCTTGTGAGCCCGCGCTACTGGACCCATTTTTATGTTTTTCTAAAATAAAGCCTAAGTTACTCCTTATAACATCAGCTATCTGTCAGTGAAAGTCCCGTCAAAATCGGTCCAGCCGTTTCGGAGATTACCCGGAACAAACACACAGACAGACCGACAAAAAAAATCGCGTTGTTGCTATAGGTGTCGTATGTACTTTCATATGCATTTAGTGAAAAGGGGTTATTGTGATATTACAAACAGACACTCCAATTTTATTTATCTGTGTAGATTAAAGTTTCTGATATGAAAAGAGGCAATTAATAGGTATTAGATGAATCATTTCAAATTATGGTACTAAGTTTTACTAAACTTTGCGATTATAGTCATCTTTTTTACGATCGTAATTGTAAATCTTAAGTAGTGTCCAATTTAGATTAGTCTTTAGTTATGAATTCAATAGAATGAATGCCCTTGCCTACTAAAAACATTTAAATGTTGGTATATCACACTTTTGGCACACTATTTAAAAAAGGGTACTTTTTATAAATGACGCTATTTCTAATTTATTTCGGCAGCAATCTAAGCTTAAAAAATTAATTATATTATATTTAAAATATTTGTATATTCTCAGCACGTTTAAAGCCCAAATTACTGATTAGAATATTATTTTATTATTTATTTTCTCAATTAATGAATAATAATAATAATATAATTAATGAATGCCGGGCGCTATTTATCATGTTTAGTTGTTTCATAATTGGCTACTAATTGGACTTAATGTTAAAACGGTTGGCTTGAATACGAAACTGGTCGTATAACTAGCCTCTTATATCACAATGATTTAGTATTTAGGTAGTCTAAAGTGAAGTTTTATTATTGAGAATATTAGAACATGTTAGGAGTCAACAAAAAAGGAATGAATAAATTAGAGATTTAATATGAAGTAGGTAGGTACAGCTATACCTAATGAAAACACTATTAGGATTAAAATAATACAACTTTTTGGTTAGCTGTACAGACGCCCAATCCCCTTCCCTCAATTTATACCATTCCCCCTCACATCGACAAAGAGCGAGCGATGCCTTTGCTATTAAATAAATAAATATCGCCAAACTGACACACCAACTGTATGGTCCCAAACTAAGCAAAGCTTGTACTATGGGTGCCATAAAATGAATTGAGGGTTATCCCAGTGACACCCAGACCTACAACTATAACTAGGGCAAATGACGAAAATACCATTTCTGGAATTTGGTCCGGCGGGAATCGAAGTGCCGAGCGGAACCGCTCGAACCACTGCGCCAAACGGTCAAGTCGTATTGCAAGTATTTATAGGCTACGGTAACTGCGTAGCTTCAGAGATAGTTCGACATAGTTCGCTTGTACGCCGACTTTGTTGCCTATACAAAAAAATAAACTCCCGTAACGTAACGTAAACGAAAACGAAACATTCTACCCAATAAAGGCAGAGTTATTCAAATGAGGACGGTAATGAGTGGCGGGGTATGATTTCTGGTAAAATATGTACGTTATTTAGGTGGCCGGCGGACGCGGGCCGGCTGCCGCGGGCGCAGACGCTAAATTAAAAACACGTCAAATGTTAAATTGGACCGAGACATCTATTAAGGAGGGTTAAGGTGAGTTCATAAAGGCGACGTTGTTAATTCCTGTCAAAAATAAATAAATAAATATCGCCAGACGAACACACCAACTGTATGGTCCCAAACTAAGCAACGCTTGTAATATGGGTACCTTACGATGGACTGGGGACGATCCCAGTAACACCCAGACCAGGGTAAATTACGAAAAACCATTTCCAAAATTTTCCCCGGCGGGAATCGAACCCGCAACCGCCATATGCAGTGAGCCTAGCGGCCTACGCTCGTACCACTGCGCCAAGCGGTCGTCCTAAACAATCATAACCAATACCAACTCCAATGAATTTTTTCTAAAATATATTAGTATTTAGTCGATATTGGTGTCAAGGAGTTATTATAGCTCCGTTTTGTACGATGCTAAGAGAGCAGGAAGGCCAGTCTCCCTACCTCCCTTACAGTCCCACTCGCATTCATGGCAGCAACGTTCGAGCAATGCCTTTGGTATTGCAAACATCTACACAGGCTACGGTATCGTCTTAACAATAGGCGTGTAGTACGCTTGTTAATCGATTTAAAAATAAACTTAAACTAAGTGTGCCGAAAATTATTTTAAGCCTATCTTAAATTGCAAAGCCTATCTAAAAGCAGTGATAGCCGATTGGTTGAGCACGCGTCTTGCGGGCTACCAAGTCTCGGGTTCAAACCCTGGCTCGAACCTATGGATTTTTCGTAATCTATGTGCAAATCATAATTTCTATATGATTATCACTTGCTTACGGTGAAGGAAAACATCGTGATGAAACCTGCATGTCTTAGAAGATTTAACCAATTTTGGAAAGACATGTGAAATCCGTCAACCCGCAATGGGCCAGCGTGGTGGATTATGGCCTGAATCCCCCTCGTGTTGAGGGGAGGCCCGTGCCAAGGAGTGGGACGTCAAAAGGGCTAAAATTATATAATTATTATATCTTAAATTACAAAAAAGCAAATATACCACAATGTAATTATTATATTTTTCTAAAATCTGAAACATTACTTTTCTGGGGCATCTTCATACTTCGGTATTGGTACATAACGCTGAAATCGAGCGAATATATTTCATATTCGTTTACTGTGATATTAAACACAACTTTCTACCTTAAAGCCCCATAAGAACACACCCTAACAACCAACTAGTGGTATCAAAGAAACAAGGGCTCGAAGGCTTTTACTTAATTCAGGAGCTCAGCGGGTGTTCCCGAAAGCCTTGGAGCCGCACCGTGAAATATGGTGCGGTTCGTTGATCGGTGGCCCGAGGCACTGTCCCGCGTGCCTCGAATACCGTCACATTGTTATTCTAACCGATCCGCTTTTAATGCACGAGATAATTAGCTGCGAAACGGTGTTTTGAAGATTATTGTGTTTTTTTAAGAGCAGATAAATCTTTAAATGAGTTTTGAATTTAGAATAATAAAGTGACTTCGATGACACGAGGCAGGCACCTGCGTGCCTTGAATACTGTATAAAATTATTGTTCCTAACTGATTCACTATGCTCTAGAACGAATCATACTAGTCTATGCATGAGTTAATTATCTGCGAAATGGATCGATGGATGGTTTTAAAATAGTGATTGTTTTATTTTGAAGAAGCGATTATAAATAGATTTCTTATAATGATTGATAACTCGAGGCAGAGATCGTGTGGTTAGGTATGAAGTATACAATTCACTTATAGTATACTTTATTTCCTAGAATCTAGAATGCATTATTATTTTATTTCAGACATGAACAAACTACCGTTTTCGACATCTGGATACAATAAAATAAAATAAAAATTGGCGTTGGGTTAACCGTGTGATCGAACTCAAACCTTACAATACGCTATTTATATAATTTGAGTCTGTCTTGGATATTTTTTTGTCAAAATTTATCTCTAAGTCACAATAGTGGTACAATTCTCGGGGTCAACTGAGGTCAACCGCTCAACTTTGACCGTTGGCCGGCGCACGCGCCAAAAAAGATATACTTTTCTGGTTTTTGAAAATAGTATACTCACGGTGACGTCATACGACAAGTTGAAATGAAGCTAAGTACATAATTAAGTTATCATGAGTAGAGACAGTAATCTTCAACGTGTAAACAACATAATTATTATTTAATTTAAATGTTGTTCTTATAGATCTTGATTAAAAAAACTGAAACTAGAGAAAAAATAAAGGAACATTATGTTTTATATAGAACCTATGTAATATAAATTATTTCTTAAGGTGATAGCGCCTGTGTAACCCGCGAAATTCAATTTTTTTGCGTTTTTTTATAGTTTATCCAAAATCTGAAAACATTTAAGATAAAATTGTTGTGATTAGCGACAAACACAGTATGCAGTGCGTTTATTAATACATTTATTTTACTCCAAATATTATCACGGTGGATATGATACTAGTAAATCACTAAATATACCAAAATTGCCAGTTGTTAATCTGTCGTTCTTGAAATGTTTAAGAGTAAGTTGGATATATTAAAAAATGCACTGCACACGGTCTTTGTCGCGAATTACAAAATGTGCCTTTTACAATGGTCAGATTTAAAAAAAATATATAAAACCCTTCACAAAAATTGAATTTCGCGGGCTGGATGAGAGCTTTAGCCTTAATATGTTTTTTTAAGGAGGAGGCGTTGAACTTCCGGCACTGTCACTCATCGTACCAAACTAAGCTATAATAAGCTACTTTACGCGGATCTTCTGTGAGAGCGCGGTACTACTCCGGTCGAACTAGCCCGTTTATTTACTATAGTCATTTGGCTACAGCTTGGGTTTGTCCTTTCTCTTGAAATCTGACTTAAAATTCCTGGTAAAGTCTCCGGCCAAAATAAAACATAATTTGACTTATCAGACATAAAACGCCGCATTCTTCCGTTGTCAAATCCCAAATTACATACTCAACGAAAGATTTATATGATTAGTATGTTTTATGTCGGCTCGCGCGGATCACATCATATCTTATTTCAATTTTAATCAATCATTTGGTTCGGTACATATCAATCTGTCAATGTGTATTAGATAATTCTATCGTTTGATAACCTGTTCGTAGATGCTCACGTGAAGGCAAAAGAACGTAAGCGGCATCAAGAGGGTTTTATACGACACATTTACCCTAAATTAAGCCAATGCAGTCTTAAATACAAAACACGAACGTACCTTATGCATTCTGCTAATCTTTGCAATAAAATTCCGGTGTGCGTGCGTTTGTTATTCTTCTCATCCTAAACGGCTCGACCGATTTTGATGTTTTTTTTGTAAGTACTTATAAGGGTCATCTGGATAGTTTTTAGCTTTTGTTAGACGGTATTCTGTATTAGTCTCTTTCCAAATATGTTCTCTTCCCAAATTACCTGAATAAATAAAATAAATAAATATCGCCAGACTGACACACCCACTGTATGGTCCCAAACTAAGCAACGCTTTACTATGGGTACCGTACAATGGACTGAGGGCGATCCCAGTGACACCCAGACTTGGGGAAATTACAGAAAGGCTATTTCTGAAAGTTGCCCCGACGGGAATGGATAACGCAACCCCCCGGTGCGGTGTAGTGAGCCGAGCGGCCTGCGCTCAAACCACAGCGCCAAGCGGTCGTCACTATTTAACCTAATTATCCGATAACGAGCTTAGTATTAATTAACTTTTTTGCTTGTCCTATCAAGTTTGAATGTATGAAGGGAACACGAATCATACTAGAGTTAATTCACCTGTGATAAGAGAACTTACAGTCCATCGTCAGCGCAAGAGGGCCCCACTTTGCAAGTATTTTACAGTATTTTTATTAAAGTTTCCTCTGTAATCTATCAGTATTTATTTTGGTATTTACATTTTTATTACTCACATGTAAGCAATAATTATCATGACCTTGAATATTTATCTCGTTTAACCTAACACCCTGTATAGCGATAGTTATAATAGTATAGGTAGTCATATTTTTTTAAATAAACTAATTTACAGGGCACAACTATTAACAAGTACAACTAAATAAAACTTTTTGTCGCTTATTCCTTTTTACCTTCGAGCTATCTGCAGCAATTTGCAAATAAATAGTCATAATTTGCCATAACGCTGTCAATAAGACTTAATGTATCGATATTATACTACCAACTTCGATCAAAATTGATATTATAGTATATTTATGGCGTTTATTGAAATTTGAAACTTGTTTGTCTTATTTATAGCGTGTAATATTGCATGTTACCTATTTTGTTAACAAAATGATTCATATATATTAAATCATTTTTTATTTTTTTATTAATATACACATACCTATAAAATATTCATAAAAATATAATCTTAAACTCGGATCAAATTGTTGGTCTAAGGTCTAAAATAAATTTTATCCTAATAAAATTAATTATAATTTCGAAACCAACCTTAAATTTAAAGTAAATTATTATATTGGTATACTTCAGTAGTTATAATATATGATCATAAAGTATATTGAACCGGTGACAATTTGAAATGAAATCATCACACAATTCCACCGTATTAAAAAAAAGTTAAAAAAAAATAAAGTCAACACTACACGATCCACACAACCTGCTTAACAAAGGAAAATAATGACGGCACTTAATTACCTTACAAATTATTCATTTACAAATCATTAACAGTCGCAGAAAAGGCAAAACAAACATTGTTAGTACACAAATTTAAATTCCATGTCCTTTGTCAGGCTAACGAGAAAAATGTCGCGGGTGATAAAAAAATGGCGACCTTCCATTTCACAATGCTTCATCAGATTTTTTAATATATTTATCGCCACCCTTTTAAGTTGGAATCGCACCAATACATTTGGTGTCTCCGCCTAAAACAAACAATTTGTAATACTGAATTATGTGCTGCTGAATGCATACATTTAAGAGATATGAATCTATAAAATGAGGGATGCGCAACTTCTTTGGGTGGTATTGTCGATATATTACAATTGGCTTCTTTATCGTACCCAAGAATATACTTAATATATTTTATCTAAAAGCTATAGTTGTTGGATTCATTTCACCTTTGATGTTGCAAAATGTATTAATGTTTACAAAATTATTTATAATTGCAACGGTATTAATCATAACGATAAATTCGGTATTTACTAAAGCAAAATCACCATCAGCTTTTTTTTTATTTAACATAATTATGTTTTTTACGAAAACTATCGATATTTTCCATCACTAATATTAAGTCATCGACTCAAACAAATAAAAACATCGACGCTTCGCATCGCCCCCGACCTTTTCCAGTATGGCGTGACTATTTGTCACCTGCACTCGACTCCCGTACAAACTTGCTGCGAACATTCTGATTCGCATCACTGGCTGTGACTTAAAAATCTTCTGTACCTGCCCAGCACAAACTATCTTAAGCTTTAAAACTGCAAAAATAGAATTCAAAATTTAATAAAATTCTTTTTCAACGTAAGATCTTTGGTGTTTCATATACAAATTTATTTGTACACATCGCATTCAGGGCCCATGTTGTTCTAACTGCATTGCGATCAATTCGGCAGACATTGCATGAATACCTGAGTAGTTCTTCGAATATAATAAACATGACAGAGTTTAATGGATATACTTTTAAATTATAATACTATGGGCGTCAGAGCCGTTGTATTGTAGCCATTACTGTAATAGTTTTAACGGAATATCCACATTAATTTTGATAGCTTCCTCTACCAGAACTATATGCGGGTAAAGTGGGTAAAGTCCTATTTCCTTCAAACTCCTTCTATTTTTTCTTTGGTTTAAATAAGTGCGGGTTCAAGACAACTTTGCTTTTTCCTGGGACTTATCTAGGGCCTAACCGCGGCGTCGTCATTGAACACCTTTGCCTTACAGGGGTAACAGTGGTGATAGTGTGTGCCGGGACGTGTCTCATAAAAATATTTCCTTTATCCGTGGTCTTATTAAACTGTACCAGTAAACACTAAAGTTTTACGTAATTCAGAGTCATTTATTTTTGCATTACGTAGCATACGTAACTGAAGCTTAGCATGAAATATAATCATCAAAGCTTTACTACTTTAAATGCAATAATATAACCCATAAACAAACCGTTTCCAACTCAGTCATACGACATTCCACAACTATTCCAAATGGAGTCGTAACAAGAAAATACAATTGCTTTATGAATAAACATTTTAATATAATATTTGAATTTCTATACAATTTTGGGAAAAAATTAGAGTTGTCATACTGTGAATTGATAGTTTAAAAAATCTGAATGTTTTTATACTCTATCTTCTATATATTTCATTATTATCTGTATTGGTTTTATTTCATCGTTTACGTCGACATATTTTAATAATATTCTAATGGTAGTTAGCTGTATAGCAAAAATTATTAAAACAATTATTTTTATTTTTATGTGTTGTCCATCTATAACCATATTCTGAGCCCTATTTAGTTTAAAATTGATATTGATTGATTCCTTCATCTATCTTTATCTATTTTATTTAGGTAATTTGAGGTAGGTAGGCATGTCATTTCATTTACTTATTTGAACATAAGCATTATTTTCAAAACCATATCCAAACCTATATTTAAAAAAGGAACAGCATTTTTTTCTTAAAAATTGGGATTTCATCATAATTTAATACTTACCCAATTATATTTTTACTTATTTATTTAAAGAATATTCTTGTCTCTCCAACATAAAAATAATTGACCATTTAACATTTGAGATGAAACAACAAAAAAGTTTGAAGAAAACAATATAACCTGTTAATCCAGTGTGAATGGTTCGAGGTCCGCGTAGGCGTAGAGGACGCCATCATAAAATCGACTATACCAAACGAATGATCCACGAAATAATTGTACAAATTTATCTCTGTGTTATTTACGGTCCAGTTAGGAATCTCGCGTTCAATCAGTGTACATAAATAGGTTAACAATGCTTAGATTCGTCGCGAAAGAAGTGTGACTATTATTGAGGATTTACAGTTAATTAAGGCAAAACAAAACAACAGAATAAGCGTGACTAAGCTGCAAGTACGTGTTCATAGTAAACATTTGTTGAGCAAATAGTTGATAAACATTGTTGATGATCAATATCCATGTTGCTGGAAACAATCCTGTCTTATGTTTGGTGGAACACTGGAGTGTTCATACAGCCAGTTCATATAAAGTTGTCGCTGTATTGTGATGTGTTTGACGAACGCTTGGCGCAGTGGTTCGAGCGTAGGTCGCTCGGCTCATTGCACATGGTGGTTGCGGGTTCGATTCCCGCCGGGGCAAATTTCGGAAATTGCCTTTCGTTATTTGCCCAGGTCTGGGTGTGATTGGGACCTGGGGGTGACCCCAGTCCATTCTACGGTACCCATAGTACAAGCGTTGCTTAGTTTGGGACCATAAAGTTGGTGTGCCAGCCTGGCGATATTATGATTATTATCAAATATTATATTTAGATATTTTTCAAATTTGTTTCGTATTATTCTAGTGATACATCAACGTTGGGTGTCTGCATAATATATATTATCAAGACATATAACATATGCCAGATTGAATATCACATCATACAAGAATCATAACCAACGATGATAGACATTCAGCGTATGATATCAATGTGGTGTGAGTAACTACACTCGGGCCGAATCATAAATTACAAACGGTCAAATCTCGAATTAAGTTGAGCACCGAAAGCGATCCGATCATTATTCTTCATAAGACACTGTACTCATCTAATGATTCCCAAAACTCCGACTACCGAACTAATAAACATCAATCAACCGCCAAAGCGTTATTAAAACGTATCAATCATTGCATTGTCTATAACGAATTCGGATTTATGCAAACAGAATAAAAAAGCTTCGATATTAAAAATTAAAGGGAATAACGTTTGACGTGTACCTACTGTGCAATATAAGAAAGAATCGATTAGTCATTATTTGATTTAGTTCGGCGCGCCGCGGTATGGCCCCCGGCGCGCTCCGGCAGGGGGTTACCACGAGCGCGGCTGCCTTGACTGTTGCAGTCGTCATCAGCCCAACCTTCGACACTTTATATATGACAGTGGGAAAAATGGATGACTATGACTCTATATCTGCTAGCGCACGCCGCCGCCCCAACAACAACATGACTATAGGAGAACAAAACGAATACAAAGCCAAGACAAAAACGAGAACCAATGATGATGCTTTATAATATAAGTACGATAAAATACCAGTTAGCAATTTATTTTTAGTAAACAGTGATAAATGGAATATGGTTGGAGTATCCATTATGATTCCACAAATAACATCGACCTCTTCGAATAATGCATCAGCCTCCACAAAAGTCAGTTTGATAGACGTTTCAACGTATAGAGGATAACAAACCATTCAAATGCAGAACTGCATACTGGTGTGCTCGTACCTCGTACAGAAGTAATAAACATCGAGGGGGGCTAATTATGAATAAGCAACCTCAACTTTAATAAGTAAAAAACACCAGTAATATGAACTCAATGCAACATAATTTACAGACTTTACATGCTCATTTGTGATTAGCCGGCGCGAAAGGGCAAATCCTTTATTAAGATAGGTAATGAGGTTAAACTCGGAATTGAATTCCGAAAGGAAACATCTCCATGATCCGCACAAAGTAAATTATATCCTAGCGATTACTCCCACAGTGGTTATTGGCGACGATGAAATCGAAGTTGCTGACGAAGATGCGGTAGAGAATTATGTACAAAAAGATACAATATTTAATATGGGATTAAATAATATGAACTTTAAAAGTGGTGCGTATAGGGTTGATATTGTAAGTGATGACGATAATGAAAGAATGAAAGAAGTTAACGATGGATTGTGTGGTAAGTCGGCACCCTGCTGCCGCGGACCCCGACCGCGCCTATCACGGACAAGACATCGATTAGTGATCGACTGAATTCAATTGCTTGGCGGGACAAGAGTCGATACCGAACGAATCGAGATGGACCGATCGAGATTCACATTGTTCGGTTTTTGGAAAATTTGCATTTTGAGAGCGTCACGTCAACGACAATGCTGAGTCACCTGACAAATGGAACGCTCGATCGTGTCTCTGATATCGAAATGCGCTGACCGTAAGCCCCGTTTTATTATTGTTGTAATGTGATTACTGTCAACCGAGACCCTGGGTTTAGTTTTGGGAATCAAATCGTCACTGTGCCGTCATCCGTCGTGATCAACAATGGTGTCAATTTGTAATCCGTTTTGGTAGGCATCGGGTCCACATCTTCGCCGTGTATTTTATTTGTTTTGACACGGATTTATTTATTATAATCTATTTTTCTATTCATCAACGTTCAGTATTGGTTGCGTGGAGTTATTTTTGTCTGGCAAGAAAGTCGAAATCACGCATGCCCCTCACGAACACATGATATTTCATGTTTATTGGCTTAAGTCATGACATCACCGTATGTGGTGGAAGCTTTGACGGCTACACTTAATATAAAAAATTAAGAGTTTATTTTGACCGTGGCGACTCGTACATCATGTTGGCTTAAATATAAGTGTTTTATCGATCAGTAGCGGTAAACTTTGTCTTTATTTATTTTGTATGCTTTGTTCCCAGCTGGGTAACATTATGGTTATGTTATGCAAAATTATGAAGTACTTTGTTTATTATTTGTGAGAGCAGTGATAGCCGATTGGTTAAGCACGCGTCTTGCGGGCTACCATGTCTCGGGTTCAAACCCTGCCTCGAACATCTGGATATTCTAAATCTATGTGCGAATCATAATTTCTATATGATTATCACTTGCTTACGGTGAAGGAAAAACATCGTGATGAAACCTGCATGTCTTAGAAGATTTAACCAATTTTCGAAAGACATGTGAAATCCGCCAACCCGCACTGGGCCAGCGTGGTGGATTATGGCCTGAATCCCCCTCGTGTTGAGGGGAGGCCCGTGCCCAGGAGTGGGACGTCAAAAAGGGCTAAAATTATTAGTATTTTGTTTATTATAATCGCGAGAGCCGGACAGTCGTGTCAGTCACAGTCAATATCTTTTTGCGAGATGAAACTTTACGAGATTGCATGTTACACGCTGAGATAAATTCAAGTTGTATGAGTTTTTTATTCGCATAAACTAAGTACGGATTTAATTAAGTTACAACATTTAAATTATGTTCATTTATATAGGTAAGCGACGTGACCGTGTTTAGCAAAAAGTTTATTCAAAGCCATTTCCGGCACCACAACAAGACCAAGACCACCTAATTTTCGCAAAAATACCTACACACGTATTCTGCGAGACTCCTACGTTTTTCAAAATCAGTCGTGTTCTTGCTTTACTTAAGTCTTTTAGGGTCAGTCTTCTTAGCAAAACCTGCAAAACTACACTAGGAAAAAAAATACGATAACGGATGATTTTGTTGAACCTACTTCAGAACAAACGGTTTTTAATTACGACAAATATTTATGTAATGCCTCGTAGGTATATATAGGTACAAAAATTATTTTCTGTAATTATAAAACGTTACAAAAATACTACAAGAGATAGTAAGCACAAGAATCATGTATCATCGTTATTTTCTTTCTCACTTTAGTTTTGAAACATCATATTTTAATAGTATATTTTAAATAAATAAAAAAATCTTACAGATGAACATAACATGTATTATAACCTCCTTATTTTTGGAAGTCGGTAAAAAAGTCATCGCAATGCTGAAAGCCTATTTCAATTCAGTTTCCATATAAAGATATGTGGTTGCCAAAACGATGCCAAATAAAAACTAGCTTTACGAAACGTATCACGTAGGTAGGTATATAAGGACTCTTTAGATGATCATTATACTTATACCTACATATATTTCGCATTCTCTACACAGTAGGGCTCCCACTGTTAATCTAATAAAGGAATTTGACTAACGCTATTAATAATATTTCGGGTTAAACGTGCTTTACTCTTGCCGATATCATTACGATATCTACTGATAATAAATCAATATGATGTGTATATGTAATTAAATTCAACAAAAGAATTCAAACATTTTATGTGATTTTGTTTGAATGTCGAATGTTTGAAACGTTAAGCGATTTTTGTTACATTTTTGTATAAAAAGTCGGTATGCAAGTGTTCAATCTGCCTCAATTTAAACAGTTATCGTAGCCTCTAGATGCTTGCCGTACCAAATGCATTGCTCGCACGTTTCCGACTTAAAGGCTTCGGCTTCGGACTCTTTCACTCTTCGTACGAAATGAATCTATAATAGCTACTTTATCTAAATATATATAACTCAAAGGTGACTGACTGACTGACTGACTGACTGACATAGTGATCTATCAACGCACAGCCCAAACCACTGGACGGATCGGGCTGAAATTTGGCATGCAGGTAGATGTTATGACGTAGGCATCCGCTAAGAAAGTGAGAGAAAATTTTGATTAATTCTACCCCCAAGGGGATAAAATAGGGGATGAAAGTTTGTATGAAACTTTGTCAATTAAATTCAACGCGGACGAAGTCGCGGGCACAGCTAGTATATGTATATAGTTAAAGATAGAGACGCTGAAACAAGTAGTATAGCTACATATATAGATTTTTCTTCTGTTTCTTTGATAAGAACAGAAAATATTGCAAAATTTCCTATTTCTATTTGAAAACTATAATACTTGATGCAGGATCTTTACCCTCCACTTCCTAAAAATCTGTACCTATCTATCATACCGAATGATATAATTAGCGTCATGGCAGATACATAGGTACTTACCTACTACATATTATGATCTCGTTGGTCGAACAAAATTTTAAGCAAGACTTTAGTATCTTTGACCTCATATCATCGGAATGTAATATTAATATTTCATACACATTGTGTACCACACGTTATTAACCAATCATGCTTACATTAAATCATTTGCGTATTTTTAAAACAATAGGACAAGTGCGTAACTTTGAAATGATTCAAATGGGTTCTGAATGTATCTGCAATGTAAAATACTTTATTTATAATATAAAAATAATCTTCAAGAGGTTCCTAGTTAAATCCTTTGCGGAACACCAAACCGTTTTGCTATAGAAACTTTTTTCAACATTTTTTATCTGTCTCCGCAGCTATGTTTACTAAAGTCTTTGGCTATTATTGAACCATTCAAGTGTCGTGGTCCGACATGTTTTGATCAAATGATGCGTGATAATCGAGTTAATTGTAGCCGCGATCGACGCACGCGCACCTACGGGGTGAAACAATCGGTGTTTGTTCTTTTTTCCAAATGACCGATTCACGTAAAGATTTAATTGCCGTTCGGGCACGGATGTAGTAAAAAGTTTTGATTCGTCTTTAATTGGGATATGTAAATGTGGGTTTTTAGATATAAATTATTTTATAGTGTCTTAGTCTTATACGGATTTTGGGATAACATTTTATTACTATTTGTCGTAATATTTCGCAATAGATGTATTCACCTATTTGCAATAAAAACACAATCAACGAACAGACATGAGTTCCGCAAAGTTTGTGAATTCTAAATATACATACTGAAAAGAGAACCCAGCCGACAACACCAAAGAAGATTATCTTATAACAGTAAAGGCAATTGTCAACAAAGAGTTAACTCAATCCGAACACAGGCCGAACTACATCGAATCAATAAATAAAAGCGCAAAATCGCACCGGCTTGTAACAAATCTGTGCGCAGACGCTGAAATCTGTTTACACGCGGAACGAAGCCGCGTTTAATTGCGCAACAAAAACGATACAAATAAGACATTGTGCTAAGTAATTAGATTAGCGCAGCGAGATACTTGAAGCCTGTTTAGATATGGACGGGATGCAATCTCCTCGTGTATAACGCGGCACCAACAAAATCTCGTTGAGACTCGCAAGAAAAAAAATGGACTAATGGAATTGCTTCCAGATTACATTTTATTCGGATTCAGTAACTCGGTACTTACAGTCGCGGGAGGGGACAGTGTTGGAGGAAATCACTTTGATATAAGATTCAAGCTAGCAAGATGAACGTCTTATTAAAAAGTGGTCGAGTAAGGGCATGTGCACACCACGTTTGTAGCGATATGGACGCGATACGCACGCGATTCATACACGCAGCCTGTAGGATTTGAAAGCCACGGTCAATTTCTTCACCGCTTCTACAGCGGGAGTGCGATGCGAGTATACGCATCTGACATGACAATGTTGAGAATCTCACTCAAGTCTGGCCAGAGCTGTTCCACCGAGGAGTCGGCCGGGAGTCATATAGAGTGGTTTATATCCCGCAATTTGTATCACTGTCAATTTGTACAAAAACGGATACGGTTAATTGCATCGCCGGCTATTATTAATGCGACTGCGGGTTACCGACACTAGTTAGGCTTAAGTTTCCTACGTCAAAGGTAGTAGTGGGCAGTTATTTTTAATGAGATACGCAGCTGAGAAAGTTGATTTAGGTATATAGGGAAAAAAATGTCTATGATTAACCATAGAGATCCATAGAGTAGTTACTGTCCATAACCTTAGAGTGGTCATCATTTTATTTCCGTTCCTAGTTCGGTACGGAATTAAAAAATTACCACCAAAATCTATAGGTAGGTATTAAAATTAAACTCGCTGCTAGCGTGAAGGATCTTAATTTGTTCGAAACAATGTATAATATAAATCTAAGATTGGTCTCACTTGAACTTTGTATTGCGGCAATTATTTAATTACGCTTCTGGCGGTATTTTGCACTTATTATACGAACACTAAATATATCGACACGTCGACAACCCTAAAATACATTTAGGATTGTCATTTATTTATTTTAGACGATATTTGAATCCTAGCAGTTTGTAATTAAACATTCCGCGGGATTAAACTACCTTACTTTCATCATCATCATCAACTTAAGAGCGATGCTCTTGTCGGTGGAGTTTTTTCCATTTACTGCGATTTTCTCCCAGTTCTTTGACCATTTGATACGACACGACATTCACTTTTTCCTTCACTTGGTCGAAATAGCTTCTCCTAGGTCTTCCTCTTGCCCTCTTGCCTTCTATCTTCCCTTCTATGATTGTTTTCATAAAAGCGTGAACGTTACGTTCACCTTACTTTATACAAACTTAAATACTAAAAATAATGGTGACCTTAGTTCCGTATGTTATAAACAGACAGTTCAAAATTGGTTAATTTTTATCCAAGTCACCGCGCCCTAACCTAATGAGTAACGACCGTTTAACCACTTAACAAGATAAACAAGTTACCAAATTAGGTCGAGTTATTTATCATCTCTACATTATTAACTCTATAATTGCTAAATTACGCTATATAAAAAATATGAGTATGAGCGAGATAATCACTCGAGAGAATCGTAGCGGGTGGAGGGGCATCGGTGGCATCGGTGTCTTTGAATCGGTTTGGATTTCCCGTCACTAATGACGTCACAGTAGGTGTTAAAAATTCAGCACGCTTGGTTTCAATACAAATCGTGATACTTGCGTTATCTATGTAAATCTATATCTGTGGTGTTTACTTAGGTATCTATTTTATTATTATTAGGTGATCCGTTATAATATTA
This sequence comes from Notodonta ziczac, assembly GCA_918843915.1. Lineage (NCBI taxonomy): Eukaryota > Metazoa > Arthropoda > Insecta > Lepidoptera > Notodontidae > Notodonta > Notodonta ziczac. The sequence goes on from OU974053.1 coordinate 4,149,856, forward strand.
ACTCATGTGTTCTTTAACTTTGGTTCATTTACTGGTTCATAGGCTGGTTCGACTGGGGGAGTACCACCCTCTCACATAAGATTGGCGTAAAGTGGGTAAAGCAGGGTCGCTGAGCACGAAGAATTTCGTACAATGACCTGTTATTACCTGTCTCTGTCACTCCCGCGTAATCTAATACGTCTCGCTCACACAGTTGCCGGTCACACGCAGTTCACGGCAACTGTGTGACCGGTAATAACCGGTCATTGTACGAAATTCTTCGTGCTTAGCGACCCTGCTTTAGCTATTGTAATAGGAATGAAAATGCAACTACATAACAGAACAAACAAAATACTTATATGAATTTGAATTTAAGTTTTTTCGTTACCCACGATTAAACCATTAAGTTTCAAACAGGATGCGCGATTATTTACATCTCCTAATCAAACGTTTATTAAAACCACCAATTAGTGTTATCTACTTTAATAAATTAATTAATAAATTACTAATTAAAACACTTAAATAATATTCGTAAATGCTCATACTAAAATAAATTTGCAGACGTGAAATGTAGGGTTGTCGGTATGATGTCCACGTTTAATGGTGACGATAATAAAATATCGATATTGGTTAGTGGGTATCGATATACGCACGTGCTCCCGTCAAATTTACTAAGTGTACATTTTATTGGTGATTTAGAAAGAATTATTGTGCAGCGCTGTCGTTACTTAGTGTGTCGATTGCATATATGTTTCGTTTTACAAATTTTACAACGGAATTCGATAAAAAATAACACTTTTCCTGTAAGTATCCAATTAATTTATTGAGGGGTAATTAATTGATTTAATTACAGGTACCCTGTTAATATTTCAATGAATATTCTGATGCTATTGTTTTATATTAATAAATAAAAATAACTTTAAAATAAATTCATGCGATTTTTATCTCTATATACTTGATATCAGGAATATTTCAACGTTCCATAACGGACAGCTAAACAATTTCATTGACATTGAATCGAATAATTACCGATACTCAGTTGGGTCTATTTCCCCTCACTAAAACCAATTCGTGTGTGGTAAAAAACAAACACATCGATACAAGCTTTTATTTGCCCAAATACGGCAGTAAAACATAAAAAATCGCTCTCTACCAAACTTTAATTGCCGGCAATGAAGTAATTAAATGTGACAGTCGTAAAACACAGCGACCCTATAAAACATTATGGCCGTGTCGAGTACGGGTCATATTTACCCGGCAAAATGATTTGGATCGGCGAGTTCCGGGAATGTGGACACGCCGATATAGATTCGCTATATTGTGTTGTTTGATTAAAACGCTTGCGATATTATTATATTGCGATATATATTTATTTTTAACTGCACTGTACTTTATTGAACAATAGTTTACCAATCGGCATATAATACATACTTACTGTTGCTAATTTCAAAGTTGTCCAAAATTTATCAAGATTAAAATGTTTTTACGAAATGCCTCTTCCGTGTGGGTATTTTATGAGGGTGTCGATATTGGATGCATACCACATAGGTGTGGCTATAAAATAGACAAATTAAAATTCAACTTTGCCCATTGAACAATACTACTTGCTACTACGTGCTATTATACTATATGTTTGTTTGTCTGAAAAATTTAGTAGGTACTTTTTATTTACTTACACTACCTGTTTTTGTATAACTTTGTCTCCGTCTTTTTATTTCCCTTTAGAAATACTAAGTCGTTTAACTTTTTAGATCTGAAAGGTTCGTAGAACTGAAAGGTAGCGTAATTATATTTTGGCACAAATAATAAGTACTTTGACTGAAGATACATCACGTTTATTACATACATACAGGTGGTATTATTATAAAAGTGGAAAATACAATTTTATGACAATAATATAATATTAATTAATAATATCATCGTGACAATTTTATAACCCTTCTCTAAGTTTTACATTCGTATTTCCTAATTTGATATATTTTTACTATCATTACTTTGATTTATAAATCAAATTATTTATTAAATTATTTATACCAACACCTAAGTTATTCATTGTAGGTAGCAGTTTTATATGTTTCGAAACCACGGTGTATGTGAAATTTGATACATCGTAAAGGGGGTTCAATAAAAATTTATAGATCCTATCATTGTATTGTTAATACCTGTCATTACGGACGAGGATATTAAGTTTTATGTTCTAGACATTCTTTAAGAAATACACATTGTAACTAGATGAATTTAGCGATTTTATTTTTGCGATATTTTTATTTGATTGTACCAGTGGCGTTGATAGATAGATTCTCATCCATAACAAGCGATAGAGAGATTCTGAATTCTTCAATCATTCATACCTTTCGTAATACTGGTGATGATAGTCACCTGTATCCTCGCATTGAATGGGGAATGTTCCCGGTACCTATAATAGCAGTAGACTCACTGGCTTATTCCCAAAGTACTCCAAAAAAAGTTCCCAAACTACTTGCTCTCGGTTTGTGGTTAGGGTCTCCACTGAAACATGTAGATTGATTAAGAAAACTTTCATGCAAGACTACTAAAACTTTCATGGAAGATTATTGGCCGAATGTTGTGGTGTTCAGGCGCTTTCGGGGGTGATGTTATACATATGTATGAAAGTATAATGATAGTACATAATCCATAAGTCTGAGATACCTAATTATTAAAAAAAATATATTATAACCGATATAGGTGTTATCGGTGAAGCGTGTATATATATGGTATCGGCCTAACCACTCGAAGAATGCACGCGTGACACAAACTTAATTATTTTCTTTTCCATAACATGATTGCCATGTTACTAAGCGGATCTTTCAAATTCAACGTACGTCGATTTGCTGTCTCTTTCTAAATCCATTCGAAAGAATAAGAGAGCCAGTATAAACGTCGATAAAATGGTACTCGAGCATTGCGAAGGACTCCTAATATGTAGGAACTGGTTATTTGCCATAATAAGCGCATAGCGGGTCGGAGGTCGAACCCTGAGCCAAAATTTGGATACCTTTGTAAAGGTTGCTTGCTTTTATATCTGCAGGTTCACTTCAATATCGTGGACCATTTTAAACTATTACATTATTGAAATAAAACTATTATAAATAAACGCGATATAAATAAAAATAGTTTTATTGTATTCGCGTAAATATAAGAAATCAATATATTACATTATTATCACATTTTTTATTTTTATATACTGTGGCTTGGCATTATTTTTCAAAAAAAATAATGCCAAGCCACAGTATAATAATATATAATTGAAAATAAATCTCTTGCTACATTCTAGTTCAAAAATAATTATTGCTGGTTTTTTGGTATTCCTATAATAATATGAATCATAGGTATGTAGAGTCATAAGTTAAAATAATTCCAAATACTTTGCTAGGTTTTGTTATGAATTACAAAACTTACTCACCATCCTATTTACTTTGTAATTTAGAAAATAATAGCGAAATTCGAAACAGCTCTCAACGCCTCTTCGCTATCAAGATGTCTTAAAACTAATAGAGACAGCGATTGTGCGGTCACGCGCAACTAGGCAAATAAAATATAAATTGTAGAGCCACGGAGCGCAGCGCTATCTCTGAGCGTGCGAGGACTGGCCATTTCACACTTTGTGTTGCCAGATGTTCGAATATCAATAAAACTAATCTTCTGTTTAGGAAACAAAAGCAGTAAGCGCACAACACTTTTCCTACAGAAATCCTTAAATCTTCTTTTTATTTAATAAAGTAAAAGTATGGTGGATGACATTGCTGAAGATACATTTGGCCAAAAGCCAAATTACTTGTGTGATCTCTAATCTCCATTAAAAGATGTTACTTCATATAAAGGATGAGAAATATTCATTTTGCGTCCTATTTTTTAAAGTAATAATTAGATAAATATTATGGCAACACTGGAAACCTTTTTAGCGAAACGTAAATATAGCTCAATCAGCTTGAAACATGGCCATCATTAAGTTCGGGAAGAAACGACTCTTTCAGTGAAATGGTTAGTGCATGCGTATATCAAAAGGAACATATTAGTTTAAAAGCCTATGCGAAAAATTGTATGAGATAGTAGAGTCATCAGAACATCGACAAAAGGTGTCTTTTCCTAAGAGCTCACAGCAAATAACAAAGAAGTCATAGGTGCCTCTAAGTAGTTTCGTCTTAACGGAAAATTTAAGTTTTACAACTTCACCAACTTTTTCGATGTAGGTACTAAAATCGGCACACAAGCGTAAGAACTTCCTCATGTTAAGCAGGTACCATAGCTTGCTTGCAATACCAATTGCATTGCTCGCACATAGCCGAACTGAAAAGGATTGGTACTGAGGGATTAGAAGGGAGGGGTTTGGGCTTCCGGCTTTCTCTCACTTCGTACGAAATGCAGCTATAATAGTACCCCGGTAGAGCCGGCCTAACTTCCTCTGCCTCTTAAAGCGGTAGAGCCGGCTTAATTTCCTCCCAACATCATTATTCTCCGCGTGAAACACTGAGTGGCCATTCTGTACGTACTGCTCATTATTCTGTGATACAAGCGTGATATCGGACCCATACAAATTGTACATAAAGTGCGCGTGCGCAGTGTGGGCGCGCGGCGCTAGCGGTCATGCACGACGCCACACGTTGCATCACTTTCTAGCGGACGAAGGCATAACAGATAGAGATTAAATTATTGGAACGAAGTTCCTTATCGCGCGTTGCGAAAGGGGGCTAGACGGAAAAAATTAAGACCAAAAGTTGTAACGACACTTTTTGCTATAGTTGTAAGCCGTGCGGCGTGCGCGTGTTTCTCTGTCTGTCTCTCTCTCTCTCTCTTATAGATCAAGCCAGTTATTTTCGTTTCGTCATTTTATTTCGCATTGAACAGTCGCGACGATTATTTTTGTTGAGTGTATACAGGTTTTTTGTACATAATAAATAATAAAAAATAGTAACAACAATGAATCCTGACAGTGTTTCTGCACAAGTTCCGGATATTGCAACTTCGTTCCATCCGGGTGTCCCTTGACACCTCTCAAGTTTTTTTTAAAATACCAAATTAGCGTCTCATCCCGGCCTTGAAAGCCTTATGTCTACAATTTGTAAATTGACGCCAAGGTTTTACTCTCAATAAGTCCCGGAGAAAAGCTAGATAATAGACAAGCGGGGAAAGAATGAATAGGAGGAGTTGGAAGAAAATTATCAACTTACCTCTAACTACGGTTTATATACGGGGTCGGTCGACCGAGGTAATACCCCCTTGTCACAAAAGACCGGCGTAACGCAGCTATTAAGATGATGAGATTTCGTAAGATGAGTGAGGGAAACGGAATTACAACGCGCCTTTCTTCTTATCTACCTCTCCCACTCTTCTTTACGTCAGCAATGTCCGAGCAATGCCTTTAGTATTGCAAGTAACTCGATCGATTTTAAAATCCACATAGCATACTCATACTTTGAGTTTAAACTTAGGTACTTGGTTATTATTATTTCCTATGCTGACTTTCTCGGACGCGCGGAGCTTATAACGCACACCACCTACCAAACATTTAACACAAAGTTTACGTACCTACATGCATGGAACGCGCATGCGACGAAGACAATAATTGTAGAGTTATGGTATCGATATGATTAAACGGACGATTTAGAGCCATTTCAATAATGTGACGCTAGTGGTAGAGTCGAAGGGTGGAAGGTTTTGCGCTTGAACGTATATTAAAGTACTTTCTAGATTTGTACTAAGCTTTAAAGGACTGTTTACTTCCAAAATAAACACTTTTAAAATAAGTAAGTAAGTAAGTAACATAAAATGAGTAACATTTAAACTTAAATTTCCTCCACTCTTTTAATATACTTATTTACAGTAGGTACCTAAATAAAAACATTTAAATAGGCTGAATAAGATAACACACTCAGCATTAATAATAATTCAAACTAATATTGAATACCTTCAACTAACCTTTCAACTGCTAACTTCCAACTCAATCAAACTCTCACTGTTTTATCGCTATCGAGTTATCATAACGAGGCGCTTAAACAGACGATACTCAACCTGTGACCTGATAATAATTTACGCTAGCGTACTCTAATGACGATTGTCGATGAAAGCACAGATACTAGTATAATGGTTTTAGGAAACCTCGTATGAATTGTACAGATGTAATCAACAACATTGATCACTAACTCGCCAGCATTCGGGCGGACATTTTATTAATTCGTGGTCAGTTCTAATTGGAAACTATTGTGATATTATTTAGTTATGACAACTAAGAGTTAGAGGGACATACTCCCGGCGGAGACCATCTGCCTTGGCCCTGTCTACAGAAGTGTTAAAGTGTAATAGATTTTAAAATACGTTAATAAAGAGCAAAATCACTGTACAAAAAAAACATGTGTGCGATTCAACACACCAAATGTTATGTCGTTTCGCGGATAACTTTTCGTTTTTGCCTCGCGATATTCGGACGCTTCCTTTGACTCTGTATAGAGTAGGTGTATAGAACCAGAGAATTCTCAATCAACAGGTGACTCTAATGATGATATTATTGGAGCTTTTATTTCTGATTTCTTTGTTTTGTTAGCTTGATGTGTACAATGCATTATGAATATAATGTTCCCGAGGTGAGAGAAATACAATTTGATGGTGATGATATGTAGAGATATGACTTCGGCTATAATAAATGTGTTGGAGCGATGACGTTTTCATTTTCAACTGTTTATGCTTTTGTCGGTCACAGTAAGGTTTGATAATTAGGTGTATAACGAGAATTGAACAGCTTTGACATCTCTTTTAAACATTGTAAAATTTAGAAAATTAAGAAAATTTTACATAGCAACTAAGTTGTAATAATATTTATAAAATTGGTCCTTTTAAAAAATCCCTTTATAATATTTTTCATTTAAATGTAACGTGTATTTACAATCTGAAAAAAATAATCTTTCTATGGTTATTTTAAACGAATTTAATACTTGCATCATCAATATTTTTTTCTTCGCAACGAATAAATTAATTAAGTACTTACTTATAATAAATTCCACAAAAAGTTAGAACAAAAAGTAACTCAAATTGCAAGTCATTATATTAGTTTTCAGTTAAATACTATCAACTAAGCTTAGAACATTAGAGCAGATAAGTAATTAGGTATTTGTCTGAGTTAACACACAAATTAGGGTGTCCAAATCACCCATTATGATTTATGGACGATTCCTAACTTGAGTAAAATACACCCGAAAGTAACAGACACGTTTGGCGAGTCAGTAAATCACGAGATAGCTGGGAGAAAGCCGGAGTACGACGAAGTATATAAACTAGTGTGACCACATTGTTTTAGTTTCGGTGGGAGTGACATATGTGGTAATAAAATCGTGATAAACTTAAACTGATATCAGTTCAATCTAAAGATTGATGGTGTAGGAAATTAAGTTATTGATGTTGAGTAATATCCCGATGGTTTTCATGTTTATGGTCGTAGTAGTTTTGAAATTGTATCTTAAGTTTTATATATCATATAGCAGATTTACTTTATTACATTATTATTGGGTATACCTCAGGTATTTAAGTCAGTCTATTAATTATTATGACGTCACGATCACTACGCACGGGACTGCAGCTCGAACGAAAGGCAATTTGTTTCATACTAATTTAATACGGATTTTTGGCTTTATTTTCCAAAATCATGGTCGCAGTACTTATATAGCTCAATAAAATGCAGATAATACTAAAGATTACAATTCTTCATCTATTTTAACACTGTTTTCTTTTCAGTCTATTTGCAACCGTGATACATGGTAATAGTACTTATAGATAAATTAATTTTATATCTGTAGTGAGTCGTGCGCGGGCTGTGCCCCCGGGCGGCGGTGGCGTGAGAACCAGCGCGGGCGCTCGTGCGCGGCTAGACGAGAATTGGAGTACTAGCTACGGTACGTCACATGTCGTGGTTTGGATGATCTTGCACTGTGGTTACAGCGAATATATAATAGAATAGAATGACTCTTTATTGTACACCAAAGTTCGGAATAGATGGAATAACATAAAAAACAATATAGTGTATATTGGGCGGTCTTATCGCAGACTGCGATCTCTTCCAGACAACCTTTGGATGGAGAGAATTTAGTCATGTTGTCAAGGTACCTAGTAGTCTTCAGATAGAAAAGTTACCAACCTATTATACAGCCTATGGCTACATAAACAAGATCTTCGGACAAAATTCTGTGTTTATTTAATTCGTGCTAGCACTAAGACTATTTAGGTTTCCCCTGAAACTGGTCGAGGAACCAACTTTAGCATCTTCACTATCAACCCCGGAAGTATGTGTCTGGCGTAGCTCCAAAAAAGTCTGAGCTAGTGTGAACTTGGCCCAGCTCTTTTTTTCAGGTCCTATAGGCATGTCAAGTAACCTTATCTCGTAGCAATAAGGTCTCTGGAGACTGTGCATAGAGTCTAGTTTACAAGGAGTTATAGAACAACGATGTAGTTACAACTGGATCCATTCATCCATTGGCCGGAAGACGTCGACTACTGGCCTTAGTCCACCTCCAATGGTCCAAAGGTTTTTACCGCCCATCATGGTCTTCTGCCGTTCCCTGTGACCTGTCCCTGTGACTTGTGTGCACACTACGTGTTCCAGCTCCTAGCCACCGTTCTAGAACCTTTTGTTTAATTACTAGACTACTAGAGAGACCCAATAGACAACAGTTGATATTCGGACTGTTTCTACCGGGTTAGTACTTACCAACTTCTCACAGAAGATTGGAATGAAATAGCTGCGTAGCTGCAATAATAGCTGTGGTTCCTACGACGTGTGAGAGAACCGGAAGTCCCTTTCCCCCCGCTGTCCAATTCCCTTTCTAGTCATCAATGTGCGAGCAATGATTTTTATATTACAAGCATCTACAGGCTACAGTGACTGCTTATCGTACGCTTATTTGGCAACATTATCACGTATAAAATGTTTCATTTAAATTAATTAGGTAGTCAACTGTTTAAGATTGTGCACAAGCACGGCATTCTATCGCAACAAAAGTCCCACTTGCAAGTTTCTCATGTCAATTGTTGCAATTACCACGCTCTATTGGAGCATGGGTGCGACTCTTTGTGTCTGCCCAGCGCCTGTGACGATGTCCGATACTATTGTTACTTGTTGTTGCACGGAAACAGTGAGATTTTGACTATTTATCTACATACCTACCAATTAGTAGAGTTAAGAAATAGGTCCAGATTTCAAACTCTAAAACAAACAAAAAAAACGGAAAATTGTTTTTATTGATGTAAGCCAACAAAGCATTTATGAATAGTCAGAATCTACCACCGGTTCGGTATGCTGCTTCCACTGAGAAGATCCGGCAAGAAATTCAATGGTTACTCTTTTCAATGAATAAGAGTTGGTGTACATTCTCAGGAACAGCAACAGAATGTGAGCAAGCAACACCATTTATTACAATATCTCTAAATGAGTAAATTGTAATAAAATCTCACTCAGATTTAGGTATTTAAATGAGAAAGCTAGTTTAGTGAGGTGTGCATACGTACTCACACTTTACATCAATTTTAATGTTTTGATTGTGCAAGCAACCAAAATTTTCCAAGGTTGAAAGTCGCTGTGATCGCTCCCAGTCCATTGTACGGGACCCATAGTACAAGCGTTCCTTAGTTTGGGATCATACAGTTAGTGTTTCAGTCTGGCGATATTTATTATTATTATTATTTAGTGGCTCTCTGTGTGTGCTCTACCGTCTCTACTAGGGGATTGTTCTGATGGACTGTTTAGTTTGGTGCCACTATCACTTTTCATCTACCGCGCCCTTGGGAACTGAAAGGGTATTGGATGTCTGGTAATCCACTTTTTCTCTCTTATCGTGTGAGCTAATGGCCAACGCTGCGCAGTTTTTCAGACCGTCCGAAGGCCTTCAACTTGGCCAAGATTTACGTGATGCCTCATATTCATTTATTATTTGTTGTAATTACAAAACGTTTAGTAAATAATATTAAAATACAAAACATACCTACTAGGACCTAAGAAAATCATTTGCTGTCTGGAGATATTAAAAAAAATATTATCTTAACTCCAGAAACAACTTTATATCTCATCAAAGATAAACTTTCAGAAACCTTCTAATTATATTTTGGAACACGCTTTAGTGCCTAATTAAGGGGTTAAGCATTAATGTCTTGTGTAATTTATGAGCACTTATGAAACACATTTGTTAAACCAGTCAATTCAATGTTAGTCATCAGATGGCTATAATTTTGCGTTGAATAATTATAAGATAAAATTATTAGGTAGTACATAATCTGACGATGTTGTGGAGAATTACCAGGATGTCATAAACCGAAAGTGTTAAATGAAGAATCATGCTTAGCCCAACCTTTCAGTTCCAATTAGGTAAATTTTACATTAGTTACTAACTTAAAGGCGAGAAATGTGGTAGTAATTTCGGTGCAATATTTATGATGATAAGATCATTTAATTTGAAAAAATGACAATGGCTCTTCATTATGCCCAGGTGCAGAAATGTGTTTTTTTTTCCTAATATAGAAGAAGCGATACCTAACTCGATTATCTCACTACAGATGCGCGTGACCCACTGACAAAACAAGCGATGTGATCGCCGCGTCGCATTGTTTTCCCATAGCCCGAACGATTCCATTCAGAATCTCATTACACTTGAAAGGGGCTACAACAAATCTGGCGCAACTCCGCTCTCATGGACGTGTCTGTCGTTAGGGCAGCGTGAGGTGACCATTACTGCGTACAAAGAGTTGCCTAAAATAGAGAGCTTTTGTGAGGCGGGAAGACCGGCGCGGGACGAGGTGGGGGCGGGGCGGACGCCGGCTGCCCGGCGGCTCAGTCGCGCCGCGCCGCACAACCGCCTCGCACGCCACGAACCGTGCCTTCGAAACGCGCACGCGCACGCGAGCCCCTCCCCCGCCGCGCCCCCCTGTAACACGTGCACGCGACGCCAGTGGAATACTGAACTAATGGTATCGATGTAAATATCACAATGCAAGAACAAAGTTCGTCGAGATCAAGCAAGTCTACATTGAACTCGTTGGAAAGCGCGATCATCAAGTTGAAAAATAACCTGCAAATACAAGACAGCAAGACTACAGACATGAACGGCATGTTGGCAGCTGACCCGCCTGCGCTGCATACGGATACAAAATCAAATGCAAGTAAGAGTCCTAGTTCTACTTCGTCCACAAACATAAATCTATCAATCGCGTCTGCGGCGTTGTTGCAAGAGAATATGTTGCAAAGATCACTGCAAGGGGTAGTGATTTCTTTACAAAACGCAATGATGAACTCATTGCAACAAGCTGCTCTCCTGCCGTCGAATTCCGCTGCAGCAGCCGCCTTGAATCTACAAGCCCTGGAATCTTATTTGACATTGCAACGCTTAACGTCCGTATCATCTGTAAACAATACGAGTCCACCGAATACGTCAGAAAACGAATCGTCCCCCAAACAAGACATCCTAAGGATAGCGACGGTAAGTGCAAAAATAAGTGAAATCGATGTCGCTGATGCATCTAAAGAATATTCACCAGAAACACCTGAAGAATATCCGCTTTCAGACGCCATAGCTGCTGAAGACGTCGATTTATCCGAGGAAGTAGAAGAAGACTTGGCCTTATTAGATAATGAAGATGAATTCACATTAGAACAACATCTGGAATCCACATCCAAAGGGTACGGCTATAGCTCTTCCCAAAACTTAGATAATGGATACCCGAGTCTTCTAATGAACGCAATGTATCAACAACAAATGAGTGGTAGTCCATCTCAAGCCCCACTATCACCACAAGCGTCGAACTCATCAAAATCAACGAATAGTTCAACATCATCGACGGGAAGTAGTGTATCAAATAAACAAAAGACAGGTGGGAGCGGGCCTAGAACAAAGAAACAATTCATTTGCAAATTTTGTAACAGACAATTCACGAAGTCGTACAATCTACTCATCCACGAAAGGACACACACAGACGAACGGCCATACTCGTGCGACATCTGCGGGAAAGCTTTCCGACGGCAAGACCACCTAAGAGATCACAGGTAAAGATAATATTCATATTGGACTACTTTTGCTTTACATTTATGATGTAATTACCGTGCAGATACAAACTGCTCCATCCGATATAGTAGTTTATCAAGCTCATAATTTTTAATACCTGCCTGCCTTCAAGGGGTTCCACTCTAATGGGAACACCAACTACTAATGGACCAATAAAATCTTAGCATTCATAATTTATGTTATTTTCATTGGGTTTTAACGTTTTATGTTCTAATCAAACACCTGTTGGTTTTTTATAATGTTTTTTTTTCTAGGATGGAGTAGGTAAACTGACTGAAATTATTATTATTGGAACAATGTCTCTCAGGTCCGAGTCTTATGTCGACAGATAAAACAATTTTATAACCGCATCAAAGAATAATGCTTAAAAGATTTTGGTCATCGGGCTTCGACGCAAAACGTTATGAGAAACTTTTGAATAATGGTTTGGAACGAATAAAAATATTTGAAACAAAAAGAGTCAAGTATGGACCGAGCAGATGGTATCGACAACTCTTTCGTCACGCTCGTAAATTATTTCACAAAACCGCCGCTAATCCCACGAGGGGCGATGTTTTAATTTTGGCTTTTCATTTTGTTTTCTTCCCGACTCCTTCGCATTCCTTATAAATCTCCGCGCATATCTTTTTTCATATCAAAATATTTATCCTTTTTAAAACGTCTCGACAACGCACTCAAATAAGATGTAAGTGACCCAAGAATTGGAATTCCAAACATCACGAGTCTCGAACACAATAAATATGATAATAGTATTACAACAGCTCTCAATCTATTTCTTCACTTATCTTTTAGAGATCCCCACCCAAAAAGAGCTAAAGGTGTTGAATTTTTAACACCTGTCTCTCGGCGATTTCCTCCCAAATCACCGTATCTCTGCGGCAATAAAATAAATTTCGTGTAGACGCCGGAGGGTTAACCCGAGCTCGGCCGGGCCCGGCCTGTCGATGTTCAATCGATGTCCGTTGACACGATACATTATAATGGACCGAAGCGGGCCTTCGACGGGTTTCAACAAAGCACGTGGTGATCCTGACGTGAGGATTAATATGGATGACAAAAAAATAAAAAATACCACCTTGGTAAATATCCTCCGCATACAAAATCAAGTTTCGATGTTCGAGATGTTAAGAATTTTTTTGGTGTAGATTGAAAGGATAATGGACTTAAATTAATTTGTATCTTGTTTAGTAATTTAAGCGTCGAAATGTGCGGTGCTAATTTTTGTATCGATACACGATTTTGCTGTCATGAGAATTTATAATTGGTATAAAATAATTTCATAGACCATTGGGCCTCATCGCGGGATTAATTAATCAGTGTTGTCGCGTTGGTTCGAGTTAGGCCTAACGCAGCGACTGCGCCGGTGTCGCGACACGCTCGAATGCGCGCGCGCACCTACCCGTCTCAATCACCATCATCATCGCGTGTTTTAATATTGTAATAATTATTTCATTCATCATCTTGTAACTCAACTTTATCGTCACCAATCTAACCCATCCCAACGATGATAACGTGTATTACGTTACTGTGATTGGATTATAACTTTCTTGATTCGTGTATATTTGTTTATATGATAGGTACTCGGATAATTTTCTCGAATTGAACACTTGGTCGCCGGTCTCTCATGCTGCGGTTATTATTGATTATACGTTAGTCGGTGTATTAATTATACGTTGTATGCTTAAATTTAATTTGAAGTTCTTGCTATCAACATTTGTTAGGAATTATCATACGATAAATTATAATTAAAACGTACGTCCGCATAATTATACGCTTGTTTTACTGGGTGTAAATCCAATAATATTTAATTTATAGTTTCGTTACCGATAGCGGTAACTGACTCACATTTGTTGGCAGCAGATCTTTTATTTATGATTTGCAAATTTAAAACGAGGGTGTAAATGTATGATAATGGAATCAAAACTGAAAGAGAAGGTACAATTTATTAGCAATAACCGCAGGGGACTCGTTAGCTTACCGACTCCTTGGTCGAGGTGTCCAGAACACGCGAAGGCCCATATTATGGCGCCCGCAGACATGACGTATTTATCGGGCTCCGTATGGTTACTTTAACTTACTATATTACTTTAAAAAAAAAACAACGTCGGCAAATAGCGTACGACCTGCCTGATGTTAAGCAGTTACCGTAGCCTATATACAGGTTGAAACAGAAAAAAAAACTTAACTTTGTAATTGTAAAACTATCAGCTTTGGAGGAAACTTGAAAAACAAAGGGTGTTAAAGGGATACAGCTTTTGATTTCGTAAGTGTATAAAACCTTCAGTACTTCAACTGTCCTACAAAGCCGATAGTTATAGATTTACGAATACCTATAAGTTGCAAAAAAAATATATACCCTTTCTGTTTCACCTAGTATAGATGCTTGTAATACCAGAGACATTGATTGCACGTTCCCGACTTGAAGGAGAGTAGGGCAGTGAGTGTAGAAAGGGTGGGGTTTCGAGCGAAACGCAGCTATAATAACTTTGCAGACCTTCTGTGAGAGGGTGGTAATACCTCAGTTGAGCTAGCCCGCATATGAGCTGTAGTTTATTCAAACTCAAACTCAAATATTTTTATTTCAAATAGGCCAGATTAACTGGCACTTTTAAAAAGTCAAGAGCTAGGTGCATGTTCCAAAACAAAATCCTATGGAGGAGAACATGCAAGAAACTCCATGGATACATTTTTTCTTTTCTATTTTTTTAAATTATATTTGTGTTTACAGTAGGTATAGTTAGAGGTGTGAGGACAATGTAGGTTGATGCATAAGGCATCACAAATAATAAAGTAATAGGCAGCTATGCTATATTAATGCATCAGTGCTTACATGGTGCTCACATTTAAAAAAAATACCTACAGATTAGCTCTACCACTGTCAAGTTACAACAACTTAGGTTAAATCATTATATTCATAAAAATATAACTGCTGTAACTAATGAAGATGTTTATTTTAACAAGTTTCTTAATTTCAGGCAGGCAATGCTATGCACTGGTTTTATGCGAATACCTGTCACAGCTGATGATAGATTGGCTATTGTGTTATGTTCGCAACTTAGCTTAGTATGATTTAAGTTCCTTTAAACTATTTTCATTGTTTGCACAACATTAAACGTTATTGTCTACGTCATAGATAAATTACACTATATTATTATTAGTTTCCATGTTAGTCCATGCCTACAACAACGCAACCTACCGGAACTAAAGCTAAGGTTACCCCATAAGCAAAAAAAAGAACATCAAAATCTTCCATGCCATTTAAAAGGAAAAGAATTAAACACGCAGACCGGGACTTTATTTATATCTAAAAAATATTAATTTCTAATCATAGCCCTCTATTCCAGGTACATTCATTCCAAGGAGAAGCCCTTCAAGTGTCTGGAATGCGGCAAAGGTTTCTGTCAATCCAGAACACTGGCCGTCCACAAAATCCTCCACATGGAGGAGTCGCCCCACAAATGTCCAGTGTGCAGCAGAAGTTTCAACCAAAGGTCGAACCTGAAGACCCATTTACTAACACACACAGACATAAAGCCATACAACTGTTCATCTTGTGGGAAAGTGTTCAGACGAAATTGTGACTTAAGACGTCACAGCTTAACGCACAATCTTGTTGGGATGTCGTCGGCTAACATTTCCCCCAGCGGCAGTAACGGCAAGAGCCCACTCCTCAATCCGAATTTCCCAATCGACAGTCTAGATACGGAAGATGAGAACTGAGTGTTCATTTAGTGGCAAACGTGACAAGACTGATTTATTTACTTTTACGAAACGGTGCCTTAGGTTAAGTTCAGTATGCCACGTTTTTTAGAAAATGTTTAGTACATTCATTCGGGTTTAGTATTTTAATAAATCTATACAAATAAATAAAATTGGAGTGTCTGTTTGTAATATCAAAATAACACCTTTTCACTAAATGCATATGAAAGTACATACGACACCTAAAGCAAAAACGCGATTTAAAAATTTTTTGTCTGTCTGTCTGTCTGTGTGTTTGTTCCGGGTAATCTCCGAAACGGCTAGACAGATTTTGACGGGACTTTTACTGGGAGATAGCTGATGTTATAGGGAATAACTTAGGCTACTTTAATTTTAGAAAAAACTATTAGGTTTCCACGAAAAAAATTAAAACACTTGAAATCAAAGAGTATCTCCGAAACGGGTGGACCGATTTTGACGGGACATTCACTGGTAGATAGCTGATGTTATAAGCAGTAACTTAAGCTACTTTTATTTTAGAAAAATACAATTTTAAAAAGTGGGTCCTTACCCGCGGGTTCAGAACGCGGGAGCGGGCTTTTTTGTTAAGTTAATTTCCACGCGGACGAAGTCGCGGGCTCAGCTAGTAAATAATAAATAAATATCGCCAGACGAACACACCTACTATATGGTATCAAACGAAGCAACGCTTGTACTATGGGTACCATACAATAAATGGAGGCGATCCCAGTGACACCCAGACCAGAGAAAATTACGAAAAGGTCGTTTCCGAAATTTACCCTTACGGGAATCGAACCCGCAACCACCCCGTGTAGTAAATCGAGCGGCCATCCCCTTGAACCACTACGCCAAGCGGTCGTCAAGTATTGGATTTTAGTATTAGTATTTATGTATTTAAATCGAATTTATTACCATGTTTTTTTGTATACTTAACTCGTAATAAAGACAGGAAAATTTTGTGGCAATTAGAATATAAATAAATAAATTCTTGCAATAGTATGTTTAAACCGTTTGGTCTTAGTATTATTTAGTTTGTATTTTATTTTTCTTAAGCTTTGTAAATTATCTGATCTCAATTTGTGTGTGTAAATAAAACTTAGTGTTAAGTCTGTTGTGCATTCCGTCCACCTTTGTAAAAATGATTAATAATAATGTAAATGTTGGTTGTGTAAAAAATGTGTCTTCCTGAGTTTTCGGAAGTATGAAAACTTATTTTTAATCGGGTTTACCGGAACCTTATACCTACTATTCAAGATCTTAATTAGATGTTAATAATGATGTAATTAAATCAAATGAATTTTAAAAGGAGATTTTTATTTATTTCAATTAATTCATGGAATCGTATAGGGAATCCCGACATACAAATATTTGATGAAAAGCCTAGTCTTTTATTAACAAGAAGGTGTACTTATTCGTGAAATATGTTTATTATTACATTGATGATCAACAGTGAGGATAAGGGGGAGTCGTAGTTAAAGTGAATCATTAATTAATAGTTAAAAGTAATCTTGGAGGGTACAATATACTAAAGACATAAGGAGCTACGTTGCCTACAAAAGTAAGTATGGTTAACAACCGTAGCGTCAATGTCCAAGATTTGACCCCTAAAAATTAACTCACCTTATAAATAACGTGACTTGTATCATTGTTTATTGAATTAATGCATTAACGGATGATGAACGAATGGTTGGGCTATTGAAACCGTAAGTCTGTGCATAAGAGATAACTAAAACGGGATAATATACAGTATAGACTTTACAATTTTTGCAAGCAGTTGACAAGTGATCACAAATAAATGTATTGAAGTATAAATAGTGAAGATTTAGAATAGGTGCCTATAAACTGGCTCTAACTGTAGGCACTACTTTACCACTATAACAATACTCTTCCTAGACTCTGGTAGAGTATAATTACAGTGTGCTGTCCAATTCAATTATAATTTCAAGTCAATTAAGTTCGTTAGTAAATTAATAGATGGCGGTACTTGCCACATTAATATTAGCATAAATTTAATGCAACAGCTTTATATTATCGCTCACTAAGACTTCATAAGATTATAATATTCGATTAGGCAATTTATTACATTTTTTTAATTATATTGATTATGGAAACACACATATTAAGATGGTAAGTAGTAATTATTATTTTAATTTTTATTCAGAGTGCAGTAAAGACAGTAAGTAATCCTACTAATATTATAAATGTGAAACTTTGTGAGTGTGGATGTATGTATGTATGTTTGTTACTCCTTCACGCAAAAACTACTGAACGGATTTGGATGAAATTTGGAACACAGATAGTTTATAACCGGGATTAACATATAGGATACTTTTTATCACAATAATCCCGAATTTTTTGTTATGTTATATACTACGCGGACGAAGTCCGTGGTTTATATATATGCGTTGTTAGATATTACACTTTTATGTATGCACAAAATGAAACAATAGATATGCAATTTACTATAACGCTATTACATACATTTTGAGGTTATTATATGAAGTATGTCTTACGATGACTACCTACGAGTGAAATTATTTTGAAAATACCATTTACCCACAAGAGGCACATATACAGATGTTTTAGTCTGCGAAGTATGATGTCATAGCTGAGCAGTTAAAGCAAACGTTAATAGCGAATATTTGCATTTATTTAATATTTTCGAAAAAAAACTTCTCAATAATATAAAATCAAAATTGGAACTTATTGGGATTTTTTTTTTTAATAAATCCCAAATTTAAATTAGTCATCATCCCCATTGCATTGTAGACAGATTATGTATTTTAGTGACAGAAGGCTTGTTTTAGACCAAAATACATCCAACAAATTGTGGGCACCCTTTGAAAAATATAGGCGTGATTTAAGTAGTATTTATTAAGTATTGTTTTAAAAGTGCGAAATACCCTGCATTACCGGCGCGAAGACAAACAAATCGACACACAGCCGTGCTTAAAACACGAAACAGCTCAAGCTCACGTACACCGTACCATTGTCAAAACACCTATAACTTTGAGCCGAAAAAAAGTAAAAATAAAAAAAAGGATATCGTGTGTGTGGTCGCGAATAAAGACCACTAAACGCGGGATAAGGTACACTCGAAGGACCGAAAGCAAATATTTTTCAAACACCTCGGCGGCGCGGCGTTGAGAGTGTAATACTTTTGCTTGTAATTTTTGTATCGATGACAATGGTTTTAAAAAAAACACACAGGCGTCGCGTCCCAGCGGGATTTCGTCCTGCTATGTAATTTGTGAATAATTTACAGCTATAAAAGCGGGTACGATGCGTCCCATTATTATGTTGTCACCGTCTTTAGTGGAATGGGTCTCGATGTGACGCATTTGTGTTGTCGTTGTTCATTTGATATTGTTTAAGTGATGCTTTCACTTTTGTTACGTGGCGGGTTTATAAAAGGATTAAGAATTCTTGGGAAAACAATTAAATCACATTCTAATCGTTAACTTTATTTAACAAATAACAAACTAAACACAATTAATTTTAAGATATGACATCAATGTTGTTATAATGTTGGTTTGTAACATCTGTAAGGTACCCTAGTACTACCTATAGTACTACGTAATTAGAATTACCGTAAAGGAAACGTCAGCCAATCAGACACCGCGAAACCCGCGTCGAATCTTTTAAATTTTGAATTAAGAATTGATGTGTTTCATGTCGGTTATGATCAGGTCGTAGGTCGATTGCGCACACGCAACTTTTCACGCCAATCTTACAATTCGATAACGACTTGATGACGGATTAAAAATACTAAATGATATTTCATGTTAATATACTTAAGCCCTTACAATACTTTTATTGGTTAGAAAACGTCTAGAACATTAAAATCGTATAATTATTACGTTAGTAATCGGAGGATTTAAAATACAAAAAAAACTTTAAATTAGACTCTGGCAAAACCCTTAACGTAAAATATGGCGGCTGTTGTTACAGAAACGAGATACTCGAGGCTCGCATACAATTTGTAACCTTTTTAACACGTCATCTATTTCCCAAAACCGACGAAAAAAGGACCGACATGTGGCCCATTATAAACTTGTTTTGTGTTTAAGAGAAGAATCGGGCTTTATGTCATTTTGATACACTCAAGGGCTTTTGTGCGCGAGTGAGTCGAATAGTCTTTTTATTCGTGTGAATATAACATCGCTTGCGTCGATTTCGTGTTGAATTAAATCGATTTTTCAAGCTCAGTAGTCGTCCTTTGTGTCTAATGGTAGCGTTCCGTCTTGCCTTTTACACTGACCTTTTACCACTAATTACCGCTTTTATGTCTATTAATCTGTATTGTTGCTGATTGTGCATCTGCTGTTATGAAACATCTGACGAATAGATTGGAAAATTGAGCGGATGCAGGTTGAAATTACGTTTTGTAGAGTTCCTACATTTTATAGTGTTAGTAAATGATATACAAGCATAAGTAAAAATAGGATAAATAAAACTTATCCTACTAATATTATAAATGTGAAAGTTTGTGAGTGTGGATGTATGTATGTATGTTTGTTACTCCTTCACGCAAAAAGTACTGAACGGATTTGGATGAAATTTGGAACACAGATAGTTTCTAACCGGGATTAACATATAGTATACTTTTTATCCCGATAATCCCGAAATTTTGGTTACGTTAAATACTACGCGGACGAAGTCCGTGGGCACAGCTAGTTAGATATAAGTTACCTACCTTATAATAGTTCAAAAAAAATATATAAAAAAATTGCAATAGTTACCTATCCTAGGTACATACCATCTAAGTTTGGGGCCATCCCGAACTAAGCAACGCTTGTACGGTACGGTTGCCGCACAATGGACTGAGGCGATCCCAATGACACCCAGACTTGGCCAAATTCCAACAGGCAATTCTGAGATTTGCCCCGACGAGAATCGAACCTCCAACCACCAGTGCAGTGAGCAGAGCGGCTAAGCTGTCGACAAGTTAGTTATTCATATTCATTTTTTTTTAGGTCAACTGCCATTAAATGAAAGTAGTATTCTACCTTAAATCCAAAAAAAACACTTTCCACACTCAACCAGCTAAGTTAAATTGTATGAAGTGTTGGCGTTTATTTTTAATACATCGGTATCCGTATCATAGACAAAGTTTTATTTTAATTAACTAGTAGAATCGCCTTTCCAGCCAATAAAGCCGAAATACAATTAATTCTAATTTATAGATGTGGTTCAAAGGGAGTCCAATGACTTAAAGGCTGAGAGTCTTAACAATCAACATTAAATAAGTACTCATTAAAATTCAGAACGCTATAAACGATAGAAATTATGGACTATTGACAAAGAGGCAGTTTATTGTTAAATAAACACAATCATCCCACACTGCAAATACCTGACATTAAAATTTGAACGTTGTGTTCATCAGCTAGAGCACAATTTTCCTCAGCAAATTCTAGCCTCGATCCATACAGGGTGTGATTTAAGTAAGCATTTAAATGTATGTAATTTTATTTATTTTAATAGCATAGCTACAGGCGGTGTCGCGTTATCGCAAGCACGCGAATTAACGGTGACAATTGCGATTGCGAATTGCATTTGTGTCCGAGCTTCAACGCAAAGTGCTCGTTATATTTTAAGAATACATGTAGAGCAGACGGTGTAAAGCTTTGAAAATGAGGTTGAAATTGATTGAGGCTTGGCAAAACTTTTTCCGATCAAATTCATATCTATTTTGTTACTTGATCTTTGACAATTGCATGAAAACAATTATGGCGCGACAAAAAGCATGCTAATGTTGAAATAAAATGAGTAGTTAACATATGATAGACTATTGTTTTTAATTATAGAGTGGGTATAATTATAACATATAGTACCAACGTTAGCAATTATTTTTCTTTGATGAAGGGAGTACTAATACGTTAACGTCTAAAATTCTGTCCTTGTGGAATAGAATCCGTAAATAGAAATCAGCGATATCAGAAGGTAAGTATTTTTTTTCTGAAATACCTTTTTGCTATAATACCCACTTATGTGTTCTTTTAAAGAGGTATAAAATGTTTCCTCGTTCGTGACTCTACTACAAATAATTTTATGTTCTTTGCCAGTTGCCTACGCGCGACCGTCGTGTCGCAACTGACAGTAACGGCGTCGTCATGATAGCCCGCTAGATAGCGGCCGCACACGATGCGCGCACGCACCTCTGATGACTGGTTTGTACCGTGCATAGCGTATGAGGATTGTAGAGATAGTTTAGAGCACCTACCTTTCCTTACATCTAGGATAAATTCTCAATTTTCATAAGTTGATCGAGAAAATTGAATTTTCACTGTCAAAAGATGTAGGGTTAAAATAATTAGTAGGAACATTTCAATTAAATACTCCAAAATATGCACCTACTCAGGCCGCTATATTTGTATGTAGAGTTTACAATGAAACATTACTGCGATATTTTTTTGATGGAAGTATTCTTTCACGCATCATTTTTAAAGTAACGCCAATAATTACAAATGTAGAGTAACAATATAAAATCATAATAATAAAACAGAATACTTAAAAAGATCAGGTTGTAGCATAAATTATAGTTTACTTAATGGTTTTTTTGTTAAATGATAACAAGAACAGACATTTCCTTAACACATCACTTTTGTAAAGCGGTAGTGATAATATCATTAAAACATACTATCTATGACCTTGGATAAGTAGAGCCAACTACATGACTTCCATCGTAAAATTTCAATTTCTATGAAATTCCATAGTAGAGACATCGGTAAAACAACTAAACTCTATTATCTGTAACACAAACCGTGGTAGTGGGCGGTGGGCGGATTCAATCACAACTCCGCCCCTCCACTCCCAATCACGTCTCCGATTGGTTGTTGGAAATATCGATACGTGTGCGCACACAGGCCCTCCGCGACACAAGAATGCAATTGAATTGAGGTGTTCAATGCTCTTTTATGTGAAGTTAGGGTAATCGGTCTATTAAATCCGTGGTTCCAGAGTAACGTGTACCCGATGAATTCTTTTACTTCGTAATTTGCGACTCTTAAACATAAATCGTTTTAACTAAACTCTATGTCGTAAATGTCGGCTCCTTTTGAGATTTGCCCTAGAAAATGGTGGAAATGTAGTTACTTGTACCTGTTTCCATTCCCATTTGTCGGGGTACGATAATTTAGTTTTTTTCATGACAAATCACTAGTTTATTTAATTGCCTTTGCTCTTTAACTCTACATTAACACGCGTTCATTCTAATAAAGTTGTTAAAGCCAAATATGTATGTATATTTATACCCACGCATATACATTATATTTTATGTCTCATGTATTTGACAGCAATTTGCTGCTAACGTCAACTTAAAAAGCAATAAACATAACTCTACATTCAAACACTGTCGCAAAATAGAAATGCCAATAGCATTTGCAGGCTGAATTGATTTGACATAGCCGCAACACCAAATCGCTGTTTGACATCGCTGTTTACTTTATAAACGCTTATAAATGCGGCGTTTATTCGCGAATTACATCGATTCTAACGCCAATCAGTCGTGCTGTTGTGGAATTGCTACTTTACAATTTGCTATCAGCCTACACTTTAGCATTCGTAATCGATGTTGCTAGAGTTGGGAGTTTGCGTGATTATGGGTTTGTTTGTGACATTTCCAACAAAGGTAACGGATATGGGCTTTAGACATGAGTTTTGCACAGCGACTCTACATTAATAATTAGGTCAGATAAGTTTTTAATAGACTATAATCTCAACTGAGAGGAAGGATCAAGCTTAAACACGATTATGAAAGACGTACACATTTTTGACTAGAATGACATTTCAACATTTGCTCTCAGATCTAAGATCGATATTAATATTGGCTTAGTCGTTGATATTTGTTTACGCTGATATTGGTACAGCCCTGAATATTACAATTAGCCTTTATATCTGTATCTATATTACTCTTTAACACATTTTCTTAATGAAATGTATTTTTTTTTATTTTCGAAAAAATATATTGAAAAGTAACCTATTTTCCAATCCTTAGGTACTTATTACAGTAATGCAGTTTACTTTGTTAATATCTAGTGGATATATATCTAATGGGTAATTCTAGATACATAGGGAGGTAGGTATTATGAACGTTGAACCCAGGTATCGCTACATTATTGATGTGGCAACACCACTTGCTCAAGTAATAATGGTGATCAGGTTGTTGTATAATTTATTTGACACTCAGTTAATTTATGATTCAGTTAACTTATACCTAAGTGACGACCGCGTGACAAAGTTGTCAGAAACTGCGTGCTTAGATTCTGTGGTCCAAAGTTTAATTCCAAATTCCAATAGGTTATTATCGTCTTCTTAAGTAGGTATAGATACATTATATTTTATTTCACAAAATAAGATTGTAGATACCTATATCAGTGATATTCAATACAACATTTGATGGGAAAATCAGGTCGTAAGCATAATACGAGTTACTAGTGTTGCTACCTATAATAATGGCGGTATTCCGTTGGCACGAATACTAAACTTGCAGGGAAAAAAAGTTAATTCGTCATTGGTTGCCAAGAGAATAAGCACCAATATGGCCAAAATAGCTGAGTGTAAATTAAGTGTTCACACTTCGTTCAAAATTAGACTATTACCTCCGACATCCGTCACAATCTTAAGTGCCTCGTTTATGTATTCGCTGTAAATGTCTATGACACCGTAGTGTACTAAATTATATAATTACCTACTTATAAAAATTTGGTATATTTATGAGAATTTTTTTTTTGGGACTTGTCCCGCCCCACGCTCCCACCACTGTAACTTCTGTAAACCATGAAGACGAATAGACTTGTACATCCATTTCCCTCTATCAACCGGAAGAAGACAGATTAATAGTGCTTCCTCCAATAACTTTGAAATGTCATGGTAATCCACCAATAGCATCCACTGGCTTCCTGTGACACTTGTGATTATAGGACAATAAGAAAATAACAGCAAGTAATTCTATTAATAAAATGGTCCTGTCACTTAGTAACTAAGTGAGACAATAATTATGAGTCTGAACTGTACTCCACAAACAGGTAGAGCCACTTTCGCTAAGAAGTTGCTAATGGGACATTTTGCAAGTATCTTCTGAGTAGGAAAAAAAAAGGTACAGCAAACTTCTTAATTTATTTCTTTAAACGTTCTCCTCTAGAGGAAGTTCTAGAACTTCATCTAAGCCGCATCACATTACATTTCGGTGTAACAGCCGTCCGACCTAGCACGCGCTAGTTAAAGGTATTCACAAAACAAATATTTACACCGCACCGAACGCCCATTGTGTCGGCGTCACCTAAAGGTTATCTTATCAATTGTTTGAGCACCAAACATGGCTCTGTTTGGTGACAGGCGCTCTCGTGTCTCCGAGTTATCTCACAGTAATTGACGTATTGAACTTGTCGCTTAGACCCTCGTTTCCGGGAAGTCGCCTGTTACCCTGTTTTCTACAGGTATTCTCATAATTATAATATTTTTTATATTATGTATATAAATAACGAAGTTGGCCGCATGCCCCGCCTGGTGTTAAGCAGTTACCGTGGCCTGTCTATGCTTGCAAATACCACACAGGCCTTGCTCCGTGACCGACTTGAAGAGAAGTAGGAAAGGGGGAGGCGAAGGAAGAGTGGGTTGGACTTCCGTCTCTCTCACTCATCGTACGAAACACAGCTTTAAGCTGTAAACAATTTATAGGTAGGGTCAACAATTAGTTCAATGAGCAAGATTAAAAAGAAGGTCAGTATAATGTCGTAAATATAATGATTTAAAAGATACAGTACTTAATTGAGTTACATGGAGAGAGCTTCGTTAGCTAACTTCAACCGAATACCCACTTTCTGACACTTAAATAATGAAGTGAGATTTGATTATAATTTACTATTACTTATTTAATGACAATGGTGGTACCTGCTCATATTCTGTTGCTGTTCCTGAGAATGTACACCACCTTTTATTCATTGAAAAGAGTAACCATTGAGTTTCTTGCCGGATCTTCTCAGTGGAAGCAGCATTCCAAACTCAAATCAAACCCAACATTGTTTTTATTCATGTAAGCCAACAAAGCATTTATGAATAGTCAGAATCTACCACCGGTTCGGAATGCTGCTTCCACTGAGAAGATCCGGCAAGAAACTCAATGGTTACTCTTTTCAATGAATGAAAGATGGTGTACATTCTCAGGAACAGCATAAAAAAATAATATGAGCAGGCAACACCATTGCCACTAAATAGCTAATAGAAAATAATAATCAAATCTCACTCAGATTTAGGTATGTAAATAAAATGAGAAAGCTAGTTTAGTGTGATGTGCATACCTACTCATACTTACATCAAATTAAACGTTTACGAACCAAAATAATAATTAACAAAACAGGGGTGGATAATATGATCATTGCTTTGGTGTGATGCCTTCCATGCTAAGTAAATAAATAGTATTTAACGACAATTTTGTTAAAAGGAAAGTGAGTGGACCAATCCCCGCAAGCAGCGCCCGCGCACGAGCATGACTTGAAAAGCGGCATCACTCTCCTCAACCATAATAGAGGGAAGAGGGTGACCCGCTCCATAAAGCCTTAATTCCGAACCGGTGATAGGTTCTGACTATTCATAAATGCTTTGTTGGCTTACGTGAATAAAATCAATTTTGAGTTTGAGTTAGTACAGGCAAGAAATTGGTATCTTGACTTCGAAAACCAACGCTACCTGACCCACTAAAAAGCAACCACACAAAAACCAGAAACCGCAATAAAAATGTATAGCAGAAACCCGGTTAATTGCAAATCAATTAAATGGCCCTATTTAAGTCTCATTTTATTCCGTAACGATCAAGTAGGCAGTTGGGTTTATCGTTTTATTGGTGCCAATAGCATCCGAAGTGCCCTCTTAATTAACAGCTTAATTTTAAAGGACCACCGTCTGAACATAATTAGCGTACAGACAAAATAGGGCTACGATATTAAAACGTCTTAATTTTATTATTGTAGAAGGTTTATTGGACTATTTATGTGAGCTGTAAAGATACTGTTTCCATGTATTGTTCGGGCCTATCGGATGTTCAGTTTATGTGGGTACCTAGTTTATAGGTGGGGGTAGGAGAAAAAAGGGGTAAATGTGAGCATGTCGTTAAATAATGAGGATTGATTGATTGATACTGGTAGTAATATATGTCCCTACTCATTGAGCAAATAAAAGTTGTTGCAGAATTTATTGGCTCCGTCTTGGCATCACATTAAACGTAGTTGCAAAGTTAATATAGATTAAGATGCCAGTCTAATTAATTATAAGTCAATATAAATTTCATTTATTGAATATTTTTTTAACAATTCCGTATTCCTAATTAAAATCCTGAACAAGGTAAAACATGTCCTTTATTTAAAAAAATTAAGACAAGAGACGCCGCAAAAAAGGAAGAAATAAGTTATGAATTCGAGCCAAATAACACATTATGAGGCTGATTTAAGCGCTAAATTCTCTTGTTTAAATTAAGTACGAAACGAAGAGGTTTTTCACAATAAATAATACCCTAATGACAGTTCCAGGGTCTCATCAAATTGCGTTTATGGCGCTACGCTGTTCACAAAAAAGATACTCTAATTTGGACGGCATTATGTTGTAACAGTTAAGGCAAACGAGTTTTATTCGTTCGACGTAATTTAATCGACTTGAGAAAATAATTTTTAGCCTTATAGTATGATTTAGCAGGAGCTTAATTGAATTTTAAAATTAGTTAAGATATTTTATTGAATATTGTGATTATGCATTGCGCATAACAACTTTATCAAGAGCAGCAATAAGTAATTGAAATTAATTTAACTTCTTTTATAGATTGTCGCTGCATCGGATTTTGTAGAAATTAATTATTTTAATCTTAATCCTTAGGAATTTCATTAAACATAATTAAGAATGTATTTTTTTATTCAATATAGGTAATTGCATTATTTATCTTTAGAATCCAGAAATTTGTCAAACTTATTATCAAAACCCTATGTTTTAACATATTTTCTTAAAATAACTGCTTCACTACGACATAATATCACGCCCACAATTGGAGGCTTCTTCAACAGCCGAAGACAATAAAATCACGGATTTGTGGACATTATTACTTCCAGATTTAATTCCAAACAAAATTAGTTCAACCGGCTACTTTTGAGTTTATACAAAAACTAATCAGTATCACGTTGGGAGCTCCGTATAAATTATGTATTTTTAATAAATATGAGGTGAAGTGTGGTCAGAACTGTTGCATCGAGGATCCGTAGGTCTTTAGACCTATTTGAGATAAATAGTAACTTACAAGTTAGGTAACTTATAAGTTACTATTAATCTCAAATAGATCTATCTCAAATGCAAAAAAAAGATATTAAAATTAAATTTAAATTTAATATCAACTAAAATTAAAATTAAAAATACAATTTTTTTTGCTTACTATCGGCCTGCTACAAATACGGAACCCAAGAAGTTATTATTATTATTATTTACGATGGTGTAGGCTACTTTAGTGACGCGGCCCCTAAGTGGGCACGAGACACATGTCAGACTTTTTAATTGCATCGCTTTATGTAATTTATCGATTTTGTAATGGCTCAAAATAAAAACTTAATTAATTTTTTGGTTCGGTTTGGTATTATTTGTTTTTTGCTATTATTATTTTTGGTAATTATTATCTGCTGGATGCTGATTAGATAGGCCGTTCAGGCTTCGTAAGGTAACCTGCCTCAATTCAAATTCCATTTCATAATATGAGTCAGATTCCCTGTTGTACGATAGAGTTCAACGGGAGTCATCCACAGTAAGCATAGACTAATTTTTCCAGTGCTCATGAAGAGTTTTTTTTTTGTAAAGACGGATAGTTTTAAATAATATGTGATTTATCCGAAAGACCACTACTTACATTAGCTGAAATCACGAAAACGCTTAATTTCACAAATTTATTAATAGGTACCATTTTCATTCGCAGTTCAATGTCAGTACTGACACTGTGATCAAAATTGGCAATGTAAAGATTATTAAATTAAAATAAAGCAAGCAAGTAATGTCAATAAAGGCAGCAGTAAAACCATAATCGTGCTGCAAGACCTTCGGTAATGGTTATGTAATAATTTGCAACACTTTATTATAATTGCATTGCTCTACATAAGTACCATGTTAGCGGGTGGCAATCGAGAAATGAGCCGACACGGCTATAATGTAGCGGCAGCTCGATGTAATCAATAATTTACTTTTCATTACTCATACTCTGAAAGTAGGTCTGAAGTTGCCTGAGAAGCGGGTTGAAAGTAATACTTTTCAGGCCCGGGAGTTTCGCTTTCAAGTGACAGCTGTCAAATTATAAAAAAAAAACTAGTTCCATTTTCACATTTCTATGGAACCATGCTCAAACGTTTTTTACAGTCACTCAATTACAGCACGATGTAAAATTTAAATAACATAAAGTTAAGTATTAATTCAAGAATATATTTTTTTAAATGACTTAATTATAATTTAGTTTCAACAATTTCTTTAAAATAACATAGATTCGGGCAAAATATTTAAAGATGAAAATGAAAAATAATGGCTAAATAATGAAGTTGGCCGGCCAACGAAAAAAAAAAACAAAATAGGCGGCAATCCGATTTTTTTTTTCGAGTTGTAGAGTATTGTTTATACTTCCTTGTATTATTTCTTTAACCAATTCCTGTTTTTATTTTTATTTTCCTTGTATTCGTAATGAAAAGCACAGTGTTTACCTCGGGTGAAAGATTTATTTTGTCCCTCGAACTATTAGCGCCCTCGCTACGCTCGGGCGCCAAACCCCGTCTCGGGACTAAATAAGTAACTTTCACCACTCATGTAACAATGTACTATTTCAGTAGGGACTTCGGCAAGATTTATTTTTGGCTTTACTTAATACTTAAAAAAATGTGTTTACATTTTTTTGTTCTTGTCTGAAACAGGAAAGATTTATAGCACCAGCATTAACTAAAATACCATAAAGAATGTCGTGCATTATTAAAATAAGACCGTAGTATAACGTTAGTACCTAATTACTTCAAGGAAGACCCCAAAATAAAATTTCTAAATGTGTACCTAATAATTTTGCCCGCCAATGAACGTTTCATTTACACACCCCAAACGCTGCTCATTTTGTGTATCGCACATTCGGCTATATAAAAAAATAATTCCGTAACCACACTTCATCACACAATTAAACCCAGCCAAAGAAAGAGTATCGATGTTCGTCCATAATGGCTGCTATTGTTACCATGAGCCGCACAATGCCTTACTTATGGCCCGTTTAGGACATGAAAAAAGAAATGGCTAACGTTTCGTGACACACGGGCTTGGAGTTTGGTGAGCTGAGCCTCGAACGTGAGAGGAAAAATGACAACAAAGGGATTGTGTTAAGGAGTTACAATTTAGGCACTCACATGTAAGTTACTCATTGTGATTGATTATAATGAAAATATCATTATAATAAATCAATACAGTTCTATCGTGTAATATATTTATTAGTGTAGGCATCGTAAAACTGTCTTGTCAATGATGATGATGCTGTGATACGTGTCATGTCTATTATTGCTAATCATTTCAAGTTAAAAACTCATACTATTTTGAGGTAGAATGTTCATTATTCCCCAACATACGATGATGATCTGATGATGCCCTATAAGTATAATAAATTAGGTAAATGCCTAAAGAACTTTGTTATATTTATTTTAGACCTAATTCTAAAAAAAACATAGTGTACCTAGGTACTGAAATGTTTTAATTTGCTGCCGTAACTAATCATAAAATATTTGTAACACGCGATAAAAAAAGCTTTCAAATTGTTTTGTCAGTTTCTTTTTATTTTTCGACAGCAAATTCTTAGTGCACAGTTAAATATCCTTTACGTCTGTGTGTGTCACCCATTATTTCGGACCATAACAAATTCGTCAGATCAACGCGGCGAGCTTGACGGCCTGTTATGGATTCCGACGTATGAATATTATGATTGTTACTTATTGTTATGTGCGGTAAACGTTATGGGGATACAACCGCGACCTGTAATGTATAGTATAGTAGGTACCTACCTACCTACCTCCTCATAATTCGTTTACAATTCCTTCATTTAAAATTTGTTATAAAATTGTGGAGAAGTATATTGTGAAGAGTCATGACAAACATAGCAGTCCTTCCACGAGAAACGAGAAATTTTAAATATGTTCGAGTCTAAATGCGTGATTAATTTTGTGTCGGAAATCGTTAAAAATATATTCACTTTTGTATCCCTTCTCGTTGGCAGTGGATTTAATTTTGTTGTACACAAGTTAAACTTGATTAACTAATCGTAGTGGTATCATGCTCATGGTCGTAATGCAGACAGCCAGCAAAACAACAATATTTTTAATTTTTACCTGACTAAACTAAATTTAGTTCCGTGGGGATTTGCTGCCAACTGCCAACAAAAATAGCACTGTTTCCCCAACATAAAGGTTCTCACTTCAAACCTTACGTCTGGTTTCTGTACTAGCACCTAATAAGCTATTGAAACACCACTCAATCTTCACAATGCTATGTTTTTTCTTTAACTATTAAGTAAAACATTCCAATTTTAACTGAATTACCACTAAACCCAACTGTCATCCATACCTGCCCCAATTCTGATATAACACCGCGATCAAATAAACGAAAATGGCGTCCACAGATCTGAGCGTTGCTTCAGACATTACCATAGAATATACAATTTTTAACTTTATTCTTTAAGATATAAAGGTGGGGTAGACTGCAATAAGATTTATAGCATCGTAATGGTCGCATGACAGTTGATTAAAGGGGGGCCGAAAGGGCCCGAGGCAGGGCTCTCGCGACAGACCCCGGGTGCGGCCCAGCGGGGGCCCTTGATGATTGTATTTAAAATAAATAAGTACCTCAATGAACGATTGTCCGTGCATTCTCGCGACTGCGGGGATGATATTCGTTTCGATAATTTATGCGATTTTGGTACGTATCTGATTGTCTCGTGTGTTTTCGATGTTGATATTATAGGGTTATGCGGAATTTCTGAGTCTTTCGACGACCGTTTGGCGCAGTGGTTCGAGCGTAGACCGCTCGACACACTGCACATGGTGGTTGCGGGTTCGATTCCCGCCGGGGAAAATTTTGGAAATAGCCTTTTCGTAATTTGCCCTAGTCTGGGTTGCCACTGGAATCGCCCCTAGTCCATTGTATGGTACGATAGTACAAGCGTTCTTAGTTTGGCACCATACAGTTGGTCTGTCAGTCTAGCGATATTTATATATTTCCTTAATGGTGGATGGCGACTGGGCTGCTATGGTATAAACTTACTGAGAATATGATTAAGGAAACCTTTCCCCAATAATGGAATAAGTAAATAACAAAAAAATGCAGAGTGTGACAGACATGTTTAAGCCACAGTGATACTCAAAACGGGTAAGGAATATATTTAGGTTGAGTAAAGAAATAATGAATTATTGTCATGGGTTGGGTAAGGAATATGAATGTAATGTCATAGGATGAACTAAAAACAACCGCAAGTTTTCTCTACAGGTGGTTGATGTTGGATAAAGCCAAGCTTAATGAAGAATCTTATAATCATGCTTTTATTTGACCAGCCCAGTAGATGACACTATTGACTTAAATCTAAAAATAATTATGAACAAGATACTTGGTAATATAAAGTAGTTATACATTTCACAATAGATGTACTTACTTTTCCTATTGTTAAACCCACTTAAACATCAGTTAAGTGTCGCAAAAAAATAGAAGCATCGCTTTAAATGCAACGCTACCACACAACAAAAGGAGGCGTCAACGCAGCGAATTAAAACCCTATCAAAAATTACAAAGCATAAATTCATCGCCGCAGAATAGAATAACC
Organism: Notodonta ziczac; assembly: GCA_918843915.1. NCBI lineage: Eukaryota > Metazoa > Arthropoda > Insecta > Lepidoptera > Notodontidae > Notodonta > Notodonta ziczac. The sequence continues at coordinate 4,182,451 of OU974053.1, forward strand.
ATTAAAACCAACATCTGTTAAAGGGTAGATGCATTTATAATGATCTTATAATACCACTGGGTTCCTATAATCATGAGATTAATCCTTTTTTCAGTGCTGTATTCATTAGCAATGTTATAATGTTTAGTAAACGTATAATCATTGTAAAAGATCGGGGACCCGTCAGGCCGTTTTGGTAATACGTAATTGTGGGTTAGGTAATGGTTAAATTTAGCTGGTTTTACTTTTTTGTGAATAGGTTGTTGATGGTTCGAACAATATAGCAGGGTTACATACCAACTGTATGGTTCTAAACTAAGCAACGCTTGCACTATGGATACCGTACAATAGACTGGGGGCGATCTGAGTGACACCCAGATTAGTGCAAACTATGAATAGGCCATTCAAGATATTTTTCCCGAGCCGGAATCGAACCCGAAACGGCCCGGTGCAGTGAGCCGAGCGGTCGTTAATAGCTCAAATCTAAATTTGGCACCAGCTTGATAAATAGAGCCATCTGTAACTAATCGACTACATCTCATATACTTACGCGCTGGATCGACTAAGGTCGTACCACCCTTTCACAGAAGCGTGAAGAATCTATGCCACGTTTCATACGCTAAGTGAAACGGCAAGAAGATTGTCGCATTCCCAACTCGTCGGATCTAAATGACAAAGCTTACACCTTTAAGAAATTTCATTCGGGAAGGTATGATTGTTCTAAAGATTTTTAGCACAATACTTGTGTTAAGATTACCATGTCAGCATATCCAGCTAAGACTAGGTTCCACTTTTTAATCGTTCCCTGACAATAATTCAACGAATCATAAATTTTACAGCCGTGTTCCAAGTAACCGCGACGAACGCGGCTAAGTAGAGACTTGTGTTTGTTTGTTTTTTGATAGGACTGTGTAACCGCCAGTGCCTTTTCTTCACAAACTCCTTTTTTTCCACTCCCCAGCCCTTTTTATTTACGTCCCCAATAAAGGACTCTACACCACGCGGAATGCGATGTTATTGTTTCAAGGAAATTGAGATATTCTTTGCTTGGCGAGCAAATAAAGAGCGATGTGAGTAGTATTTAGTACATTAATATAATAATAATAATTTTAGCCCTTTTGACGTCCCACTCCTGGGCACGGGCCTCCCCTCAACACGAAGGGGATTCAGGCCATAATCCACCACGCTGGCCCAGTGCGGGTTGGCGGATTTCACATATCTTTCGAAAATTTGTTAAATCTTCTAAGACATGCAGGTTTCATCACGATGTTTTCCTTCACCGCAAGCAAGTGATAATCATATAGAAATTATGATTCGCACATAGTTTTCGAAAAATCCAGAGGTTCGAGCCGGGGTTTGAACCCGAGACCTGGTAGCCCGCAAGACGCGTGCTTAACCAATCGGCTATCACTGCTATCATATTTATACATATATATATTTAGTACATTGAATAGTATAATTAAATTGTTTCTTTACTTAGGTACCACCAGATTAGTATTGCTGTTTGTCTAGAAATAATAATTAAACTGTTCAAATGCAAGACTTCCTTCGAAAGATCCATGTCAAAATCTTCTACGGAGCAGAGATACAGACCTTGAAAAAGGCAGCTCGGATGCGCGCCGATGCCTTCAAGATGTGGTGCTGGAGGAAGATTTTTGGAGTAGGTACATTGGCCAGAATACCAGACTAAAAATCAGCACGAGACTCTCTACCACATTTCCAGCTCTCACTACGAAATGCAGGTAATTTACGCCCGTCTACTGTGAGAGTGTGGTACTACTCCTACTAGCTGTAGTGACATGGGCTCAGCTTGGCTCCAAAAATGTGACAATCTTGAGAAGCTACTGATGATGGGTAAGGTAGAAGATCGAAGACTGAGGGTAAGGTTTTTTCGGACAAGAGTGTTTCACCAAGGTTACATTGCATTGAGGATACACGACGAAAGGTGATAAATTCTTATAAAAGAAAACCATACAATCATAATGTTCCCAATGTTTATTACTTTATTATACCGATAAACATACCTGAAAGTAAATGAAACTAAAGTACAAAATCCGGGTGAAGATGGGTGATTCACTGATTTCTTGTATCTCATGATTCATTGGTTGATGATGATATCTGTAGATTAGATGAGCTGATAACATTTACAGACGAACCGAATATATTGATTAGAAAACTTACTCACCAATCAAATCATAGAGGCGGATTTCCGTTTCAGAAATATTTTCGAATATTGATTGGTTGAACTCCCGAAATTGGCACCTTGGAACAGGCATTTAAAACTTGTTTATTCTGACATTGTATTTCCAGTGAAATAAGGAAGCAGCCAAGAACAGTTTAAACTTGTTATTGGTAACTTAATACAAAAACGTAGTAACATTTGAACACTCCATAACATAATATGTACCAAATTTTTATTCTATTTTGAATCCCACATAATCTATATTCTGTCAATAAAAATGGTCAATGCATACAAAAGCGCCCCAGTTGATGTAAACTTTGTACTCCACCACGAGCTCTTTAAAAATTCATAGGAACAAACAAAAAAGAATAACGCAGTAGGAATCCAAAATAAAATTATACACACATAATCTCATATCTCTACCGAGATCCGTGTTAAAGTGTTAACAATGGATATTTGTTCGGATTTCGATCGAGTTGTGACAAGATCGAGACGTTGATAACGGTGGTAGGGGTCGCTCTGTGTCCGTGGGACCACTATTTCGGATTAGAATGTGAATCATTGAATATTTTACTGGTTTTTGTATTCGATTGTACTGTGTTTACATGGGATGACTTTATTAGTCATATTGCTTGGAATTTAGATTATATTATTTTATAGATAGTTAGCTGGGAAAAACAAGAATGTCTTTATACTTATTTTTAAATCTATATTCTAATATATTATGCATAAAAGTAATTCTTCAATACAAAAAAATGCAATAATAAAAGCAAAAAAAAAATTGTTTTCGACATAAAAAATAAAAGTCACATTTGACAAATGCTTTCACATAACGCGGTCCACGATGGGCGCCACCACTTGTCGTGCTCATGCGCGATTTTTATACGTCCTCACCTTGCGTTCGAGCAATGCATTCAGTTGCGCATACGCATAAAACATTTCTTTTCATTTGACGATATGCAGTTCATTTTGTTATTTTTTATTTAACTTTGAAGTAACTAATGGGTTACGATTAACAAGGTTGGCTAAAACAGTGATTTTTATTTTATTGGTGTCAAAATCCGCTTTAATTCCTCTCAGAATCAACTTTACACTTTCAACTGTTTACTTAATAGTAATTATCTTAAGTAAAAGAAAATTATGGTCCCCAAGTGTCTACATGTTTGGGATCTCTATAAAAACTCCTTTAGATTTACGATTAAATAAGTTTTATTGATAAGCTGAATGAAAATCAACCCCCGCCCAATTCCCATCCACATAGATAAGGTCACGTCACTATCTTTAACCCTATACAATGCATCCAACGCATCGTAATCCAACCCATTGAATGCTTCATGTTTTGCGGCGCACAACCGCACGGTACGCACGAAGCGGGGCGGGGCCGCGCGACCCGCGATTATCGTTGCTTTTTTTGTTATTTGCGCCGTAGATACCTTTTACATCGCTGTTCAATTACTGAAGCGCGAGTGTGGCGAGCATGAGGACTATTGCGGATAAGACTGAGGAATTTTGATCGCGAAAAATCTACGAAACTAATACGGTTACAACCGCCGAATAAAACGTATAAGCTAGTATCTATCTTGTGTCGGGTTTTTATTTAAAATATTACAAGCACTCATATCACCTAGTAGTCAGCATTACTCGTAATAATTGACTATGTTAGCACTTAGACCGCGAGCGGATTAAATTAATAAAACCCATATAAATCCAAATTTGACAATCCAATTGAGATTTTAAAAAATAAAATTAAAAATTGTTTTTTTCTACACTACTTTCTAAGCAATTAGCTGTCATGTGTCAAAGACAGTCCTTGAGGTACTAAAGTGTGCTCAGGGTTCTGTTAAAATGACTAATAGTCAAGTAATCTCCTATTTGTTTTACGCAGGGAACGAAATAGGTATCCAAATACTAGGAGCCATAATAAATTTCCTAATTTCTGCGTGCTGTGGAGAGTGACAAATCATAAAAATGTATATTATATTTAAAGTCTTAACCATACTTTGAATTAAGCCATAGAGGCGCAAAGAGTTTCATACCGATCTAAACCTGATAGGTATGTATTAATAAGAACTCAAGTCTGAGAGCGATCCTGAATACGCTTTTGACGTGTCACTTTGTACTGGTATGTCATAAAAATGTAATTTCCAATATCTGTCTCAGACTTGCGATAAAATTATTAATATGAGCCATAGTCACTTGGAAAATCTCCTGTCAAAAGGCCAGCGAGTATTAAAAAAAAACTCAAAAAATATGGCCGTATCCACGTTACTCCTTACGCTGCGCCCACGCACACTGATTGCGCTCGCCTTGACATTAGTTCGACTGTCGCGACCGCGACGCGTTCAGCTCCAACCGTGAACACATCCAACCACGAGACACGAACCGAATGAAATATTCAATGTTACGAAATGTTACCTCTTCTTTTATTAACATTGTTGCAGAAGGTTTAATTATGATGACGATTTTTCGCACAAATTACGTGTTTTGATGCTACTAGAACATGAAATGGTTGGTGATTTTATAGATTCACAAATTTAACTTGAATTAACTAACTGTATTGCCGTACTTTTCATTGTCGTAATTTATGAGCAGTACAGAAACACCTTTAGTTATGTCATATTAGCCTTATATACTGAAATTACACATAAAATAGTTTATATGTAATTAATAGTTCCATGGTTTCTATCACATACTTTCGTGTTGTTTTAATACATATAAAAAGTAATTATGTGAAATATAAAAGCTTATACTTAAGTACATTAGCTTCAGCAAAATTATTACTTTATAAATAATTATACAATTCACCATAATTAAGATAAGCTCATACCTTTCTTTCTCAAATTTAAAATAAAAACACAAGAACATAATAAAGTAACAACAGATCATCATCAAATCCTTATATCTCAATACACCTTGATTATTATTAAAAAATCAAAGCACGAAACTGGTTACCTTACACATGGAAACCGCACACAACGGATCTCAGAATCAATACTAGGAGATAAGATAAGGACCCCAGGAAGGTATATAGAAAAATAAATCTCCTTGCGTGAAATTAAAGTTCAAATTAGGTTGTATAAGATCAAGCCTTAATTAGGGTACATAGTAACCGTCACGGCGTATTAAGCCTCCGCTACATCAGCGAGGCAGTTCTCTGGATGAAGTAGACGGCGGCGCCTCGAGGCCTTCACGGCGCCTTTTAAGGGTCTGCCTTATCGGCACTGTATCGTGTTACGTCCTTGTTGCTTTTCCGTTTTGATATCGACTAGGTGGTGACGTCGTTTGATTTTTGAGGGAATTTCCCTTAGGTGTCTCTAATTTCGTTCCATTACTTTATAAGTAAGAGAAACAGACACTATCTATGTACCTATACACTATTGCATTATGAAAAGGGTGATTATTTGATGTATCGTTACCGATAATGTCATTTTTAGATAAACTAGCTGTGCCCCGCGACTCCGTCCGCGTGGAATGTGGACCACCCTTAACATTTAGGGGTATGAAAAATAGATAGTAGCCGATTCTCAGACCTACCCGACATGCACACAAAATTTCATGAAAATCAGTCGAGCCGTTTCGGAGGAGTATGGTAACTAACAAGGTGACACGAGAATTTTATATATAAGATATTATTCTAATCGGCAGACAAGGGAAATTATGACAAAATGACGACTTTTCATGATATAAAATTGTGGCCTATCCTGATAGGCCACAATTTGGTATAAACTCATTTTATTAATAGTATTCTATTAATAAAATGATTATATTATGGTCTATTGATAAAAAAATGCGGTTTCACATTGTATAATATCTCAAACTCAAATTTGGCAAAATACCACTTTAGAACTCCTGGTAATGGGATGGCAGAATTGGTCTCCATCGGTTGGTCAAAATCCAAAGTACTTATATTATCTATGGTCTAATCAATAAAACTTTGTGACCGCACCTCGTTTTATATGCGGAAGCTATCTATACCACATTTCTTTGTCGAAGATGTTGATTCGAGAAGCATATAAAACTGTCAAGAGTCGCCCACGTGACACGTCGTATATTCCCGATGGCAGTGAACTCGGTTCCCGAGGCTGTCAATTTGAAATTCAAAGTTCATAAAATTTGAGATTAGTTTGATGTTTGTGTCGATTTTGTTTAGGTATATAGATGTTACATGTTTGTTTGTGTACAAAATTGGTTTTGAATTAATCTATTAATTAAAAAAACATGCCAAAGTCAAAGCGCTTATTTTGTTAGGGCCTATAGGGCACTTTTAAACTTTAATTTTTATTTTTTTTCATATATCTACAACCCGATCGGAACGCAACCTCCACTGAGAAGATCCGGCAAGAAAAGAAAAGAATAAATGTACTAATTATTAGTATTATTCTAGCGGTAGTAGAACCGGTGGTAGGTTTGTTGACTGTGTCATACTAACTGTTAACTAACCAAAGGGCTAGGTTAGTTCCGGGTGAGGAAACCAATAACAATTCTACCTGGCATATGGCCCATTTTTTCAGGGTGCCAGTTGCCAGTTACGCCATTACTCAGAGCATAGTTACCAGGTGTTTTAATACTTTTCTAAACAATACTGAGGTTAGTACTTATGTTTCGCACTTTCAGGCAATTTGAACTAAAAGTGTATGAGAAATGCAGTAAAGAAATGCGTGTATGTATTTTTCTAGCTGCAATCATAAAATCTAAGGTCGTGGAATTGAAAAGAGATATTTTTTATCTCAACCACCTGTCGCTCAAGCGAAAGCTTTGAATTAATACCCAAACATTGCATTGTGACTTGAAATGGTTTCACTAATCCGAAACAAACACCGTGCAAAATATGTTTAGGATTGCCCGAACCTTTTCGCGCCCCACTTTCGCCGTCTCCCATGGGAAATCAACATCTCTCCTTTACGAAAATATGTGAAAAAATGTCCTCTCCTAATCCTATTCCTACTGAGTTTAACAAAAGTGGTCAAATATTTGATTTAAGAATATTAACTTTTGGTTGGATAGACGTGTTGACGACTTTCTGTTATTAGTAGAGACGTAGATATGTAGATTAAGTCTCTACCTAGTTAAAACCGTCATAGTGTCAGCGTAGGAATGAGGAAGAGAAGGTAGTCTTAACTATTGTTCTTAACAGAGATTTGGTCGTTTTTAATTAAACTTAGTATTCACTGAAAAGTCAGTAGATTTCCGAAGCCTATTATTTTAATAGCCATATATTTTTCCCTTATCAAATGACAGATATTTTAAGCCTATCCTATATTTAAACCTATCAATGTGAAAAAACACCGATATTCCATGAAACAACAAAAAAATATGGGAAATCTTTACGTGCTTCATGTTCATTCACACGTAAGTACAGTTTACATTAATCGCATTACTATTAACAACAATTCCTGTCAGTTTTTGGTCAATACCTTTACACCAAGTCAATTTACCGTGCCATCAGCGCACAAACATTTCCTTAACATAATCCTAAGTTAAAAAGGATAGTCAGATAAACAGAGGTGTATCGATCATAGATCGGATTTGGACATAATCGGATTCTAAATGTTAAGTTATTGTTTAGAGTAATCCCACCCAGTTTGCGGTTCATTTATAATGACGGTCCGACAATGTACCCGTGTTGTCTCTGATGGATTTACAACTTCGGGGACATGTATTTTTTATCCAATCAAATTCGTTTGTTCCTTCAGGACCGTACAATATTTCATTACCGTTTTTAACTCTGTTTTCATTGGAGTAGAATTGAAAATGGTTTGCAGTTAAGGATTTAATTAAAGCCTTTTTGTCGGTATGATTTGTGTATGGGTTTGTAAGCGTGCTTCTGTTCATTTCATTAGGATTTAGATAACTGTACAGAAATCAGTGGATTTTTGATTTAAATCTCGTCTCAGCTGAAACACGTGTCTGCTATAGGAAAGGTTTGTTCTTTCATCTTTTTAAGTGGATTACTGCCGTTATTTTTAAGTTTTTGTACTTTTGGGCTGTTTGCCGTTAGTATTTAGCGACTGACCACTTTGTTGGGCTATGAATCACTACGTTTCTATAAATTTGACCTGAGCCGAGAGAAGCTGAGGAAATGAAGCGATCCTATTGGTTGAAATAGGCGGGACTGCTTCATAGCACAGCCATGTGGATGGTCACACTTAATGGCGAAAACACACAGACCTAGGCAAATTACGAAAAGGCCAAAGTAATTGGCCCCGGTGGGAATCGAACCCGCAACCATAATGTGCAGTGAGCCAAGCGGCCTACGCTCGAACCACTGCCCGTCTTACACCGAAGTAACATCTGGTCTATACTAACAATGCACTATCTAATGCCTTTCGCGCCTAGGTACTTTCCAAAGATACAATCACGAGATCATACCTACTTATGACGGACTAATAAAATAATAATAATAATGTAATAATAATAATAATTTTAGCCCTTTTTGACGTCCCACTCCTGGGCACGAGCCTCCCCTCAACACGAGGGGGATTCAGGCCATAATCCACCACGCTGGCCCAGTGCGGGTTGGCGGATTTCACATGTCTTTCGAAAATTGGTTAAATCTTCTAAGACATGCAAGTTTCATCACGATGTTTTCCTTCACCGTATAATAATAATGTATATTTGTTTAAATATAAACCTATCACTCCTCTTCATCCACCATTACCAAGTCCCTCCAGTGCCAAGGCTGTGTAAATTGCTCAATAAGTAGAGTAACATTGTCGATATCAATTTTGATGCATTAGGCACACTTAATAAAAATATACTAAGTAGTTCTGATTAAGTCAACATCTTCCCGATTAACATAGACACATCAAATAATAACACAAAGATCTCGCATACACATATATATCACATAACTATCATACTCACACACACGCACTTTAAATCACGCATCATCCCTCACCATACTAGTTTAATTAGTTTAGTTTTGTTTTATAGTTATTTAAGTTATTTTTTTATTATAACTCACTACTATACGATTTGCAAGCTGAGGTCACCTGTAAGTGTTAGTGCATTTAGTAAAAAAAAATGTATAGTATAAGTAAGATGCATGTAACAATGTAACAAACGTTGGTGACCCATGATAAAAAAAAAAACGCATCAGAGTCGTAGAGACTGGTGCCACACAAAAACGAGATGGTTTAATTGTAAATCTTCATTAAACACGCTGTCGCCTTGTTCTTAAGAGCTTAATTCCCTCGGTCGTGAGACGGTGACACAAAGTAATAGCTGTTAAGGATGTCCACGGGTATCCGCTTGTAATCGTATATTTGGTGGTCCTGTGGTGACCACGCATTCAACCACATTCAAGACTTTCCTGAGATTTTGAGTACGTAACTACACTGAGAAAAAATATCTATTACATTAACTATATTAATCTTTGCTATAATTAGAAAACGTTTTAAAAGGTTGACCTATGAAATTAAACAAAACGTTTCTTTTTTTCAAGTTAAACTAACATATTTGAAGAAGCCGGCTGAAAAGAGGATGACATGATTCACAATGATTACGGTAACTTGTGAGGTAATCGGTCATCCAGCATTTGTAGCATCTAAACTGTACGTTAATAAAAAAAGAAGTAGATATACAAAAAAAATGTAACATGGTGTATGTATCTACACCATACTACGATACCTACATAATATTATAAATCTTTAGATAGAAGAAATTACCAATTTAAATCATTCCCGTTTAAATTGTCTATTATCTGCTATCATTTTCTAAAGAAATATCAACAATAGTTACTCCTCAATACTCAATACTCCTGTCCCGTTTTTTTAATTGCATAAACAGTGACCCTAGTGTGCCTACGTCATTATTACCCACCATTCGTCGGGTCCTCCACACTCGAGGTATCACTCAATTCACACCACGTATAAGTTTGTAATGTTACTATTTCATATCAGATACAATCTGAAAATGATTTATTTTTAACTGAATAATGTAAAATTCTAACTAGTTTCTGCCCGCGACTTCGTCCGCGTAGAGTTAAGTAAAGTATTTTATGTGTTAATCCAGGTTATAAACTATCTGTGTTCCAAATTTCATCCAAATCCGTTCAGAAGTTTTTGCGTGAAAGAGTAACAAACATAAATCCACACTCACAAACTTTCGCATTTATAATATTACTAGTTTCTACCCGTGACTTCGTCTGCGTAGACTTAAGTAAAGTATTATATCTGTTAATCCAGGTTATAAACTATCTGTGTTCCAAATTTCATCCAAATCCGTTCAGAATTTTTTGCGTGAAAGAGTAACAAACATTGTGATATGTTTTTTGTCAGCACTAAGTTTGATATTTAAACAGTATTTTGTCGCAACATTTTAATGTTGATATTGAAATATTTTGATCTAAACAATTATAAAACTTGTATATAAAATACAACACTTTTATTTATCTATCTATCTACATAATGAACCAAGTGTAGCTATCAGGAAATAAATATAAATTGACACACACAAATTGAGACAAAAATTTTGTAGAATTTCTGTACAAATTTTGCCTCGGCTATTATACACAATTTCGTACCGGAAAACAGTCCTAAAAATGGGACCAGCATCCACTACGGTGGTCTCTTATCGGGTATGTGTCCAACGTCGCTCCCAATGAGACATTTCACCTTTTTTATTGCCGTGCTCTTCGCGAGTTTTCGACGCAAACATTTTGTAACAATTTTATAAATATCACGGGATCCTTAGGACGTGTAGGTAAGGATTATTTTTGTTTGGGAATGTGTTGGAGACACAGCAATGCAAAATTTGTCGCCAGTATAGTTTTATCACGGTACTTTCTCACCTTTTTACGAGGTAAAGTGTGAGTTGAAGTGTCTTAGATACAATTATCGATTAGGTAATTTTATCGGACCGATCTTTTGTCTTCCGGTTGATTTTTGTTGATTTAGGTCCATTTTGGGCAAGTGGCGCTTGGGAGGTGTGTCTCAATTATTTGTTTCCTGTTTTGGTTTCACGACATTTTTGGGTGTCAGTGACGAAGGTAATTATTTATTATCTATGACTGCGCTTTGCAATTTATGTCAGTTTCCAGTTTGTCTTCGTGTAAATATATGTCTATACCAAACTCAGGCCTCTGTAAAGATTTAAATAGAAGGTTTTAAAGATCTTGTGACCTAGTGACTAATGACTCTAATTATAGCTAATAGCAAGGCATTCTTTAGTTGACAACTAGAATATTAGGCCATAATAAACTCTTCCAGTCTAGAAATAAAGTTGGAAATATTGTAAGCAACTATAAGATAACTAGATACTTAAACAAGCCAGTACTGTGGGACAGAAAGATGTATGCGCGAGCGTTGATGTCGGATCAAATACTACTGTGTACTGAACGCAAAAAAGACAGATCCGTAGTAGGTAAAGCATATACTAGTAAAGTTTACTGGGAAATTGCACCCTATTACAACGCAACGAAACTGATTAAAACTATAGCATATTTATTGAATATTAGATACTTATGGGTGCATTGTTTTACTAGCTTTTGGTATGTGGTAGAAGCAATTTGTAAATCAGAAATGTGTTTTTTTATATTTTTAACCTATTACATCCCACTTATGGGCAATGGTCTCCTTTATTCGCCTCCATTGGTATCACAACTTTTTCAGCCTATCTTTCTCGAAAGCGTCAAGATCGTCACGCTATCTTTTTGAGACCGTGGCACCGTTTTCCATGTTCAGGAACTCACTATGTTAAAATTGTTTGCCCCTTTATTTGTTGCAAAATTAAGTTGCTTTGATCATTTCTGCAGACCCTACTCTTTGACGTCTTTATAAGACAGTAGGTTCGCAATAATATGCACATATTTAAGCTCACTTTTATGCAATCCGATGCCACGATACAATTTACAGTATCTCGTGATTATCTTTACTGAAGTAGCGTGCGCTGCGCCGTGAAAACTATACGGCGGATTAAATTATAGAACATTTTTGATAGAAATATTGTGACTTGGCAACATAGTGATGGGGCTATGTGGGAGGTTTTAATTTTATGTTTTATAATAACGTTGCCAATTAATTGCTAGACGGTTGATGGTTTGTGCATAGATAGAAAGGGAGTTACTTATCACAGAAGGTCGATATAAAGTAGTTGTTAAAGCTGCGTTTCGTACGGTAAGTAAGAGGGCCAGTCGCCCAACCCGCATCCCCCTTTGTCCCACTCCTTTTCAAGACAGCAACGTGCGGGCAACACTGAGTAAGTGCTGCAATAAAATGCTTGCTGCTGCGATAAATATCTTAATGGAATTATATTTTCACCAAGAAGAATAAAGGGAAAAAATCTAATTAAAAAACCGTGTAAAAACAAAAATAATTATTTTTATAGATGATAATGAAATTACAATTATTTTGATTTTATATTCTATAAGGTTATACTCGTATTGTTCTTATCATACTAATATTATTTATGCAAAAGTTTGTGAGTGTGGATGTATGTTGGTTACTCTTTCACGCAAAAACTACTGAACGGATTTTGATGAAATTTGGATTACAGATAGTTTATAACCTGGAATAACACATAGAATACTTTACTTAAGTCTACGCGAACGAAGTCGCGGGCAGGAACTAGTAGTTTAATCAATTGCACGTCTCTAGCCAAGTATGGTGGCAATTTAAACTGTAATCTGAACGTTTCTACTCATAATCACTACACGGCGGTGTAAACATAATATTTTGCGCCGGTCTCTTGTCACTGATATTTGTTCAAGAACAATGTTACGATATTAATGTCAGAATGCCGTAGGTATTTCAGATGCCTTTATAATATGATAGGATACCTTCATTTTATAATACGTGGCCAATAAAGTAATTCGTTACGCTACCCATGCAGATAAATAGAGGTACGTTTGGGACAAAAGTTTTAGGGTTGCGAGGTTAGCATTCTCGTCTTTCGAGATTTCGATACATCGAAATAATGTTCGAGATTTTGATATTTTGACCTCATGAAAAATCGAATGAACTTGTTTGACCATTTGTTATTCGACCAAAAGTGATTCTATTAACGAAATAAAACGAAACAAAATTATAATTACCCACAAAACAGACCAATTAGCATACAAACGAACACAGACAACGGGCTCATTAAGAGTGGGGTGTGTATCAAGATTTATTTAATTAAAGTTGACAGTATATAGCCTGGGCGGAATCTGCGACCGCGAATCGAGCCCGAGTTCATTGATTTTCTGATGTCGTTATTAATAATTTAAATTATGAATGCATCAAATAACACCCACTTTTTGTTACAGATAAATTCTGGAGTGTCTATTAATTTATTTATTCAGCAACAAGAACACATCTAGTAACGTAATGACTAAATAACAATAATAATATAATTTAGCCCTTTTGACGTCCCACTCTTGGGCACGGGCCTCCCCTCAACACGAGGGGGATTCAGGCCATAGTCCACCAGGCTGGCCCAGTGCGGGTTAGCGGATTTCACATGTCTTACGAAATTTGGTTAGATCTTCTAAGACATGTTTCCTCACGATGTTTAACTTCACCGTAAGCAAGTGATAATCATTATAGAAATTAGTTTCATAACGTAATGACTACTACTTATGATACTATGATTTAGAAATGAAAGTATAAATATAGGTAGGGTCACCTATCACTTAACTAACTCATGAAATAAAAATTAAAACGTCAAACATAATAAATCCCGGTTCACACGGGCCCCGCGACAAATTGCCGCCAGTCGAGACGGGTGCGACAAAAAATTCGCTCCAATTTGAACACAAAAAACGTTTTTATTGCGACTAACTAGACACCCCGATGCTATCGTACGTATTACTTTCATCCCTTATCTGTAACGATGTTGCACCGATGACCGCACCCTTATAATTAGCAGGCGGTCGGCTTACATGACGTTCACCAATCATATTTATTTTGGGCAATGTCAAATATATTTAATTAACGTTTTTACCGTTGCATATCTGTCACTTATGTGTCGGTTTTAGAATGCTCTATTTTTATTGTCTCATGTGCAATCGCTTGCAACGACATTTTTTTTTTCAAACCCTAATTGCAAATGTGTGAAAATGACGAATAAAATTGTTTGCTTAAGTTTCCATGAGTTAAAAAACGTAGTTTTGAACGCATAGGTTACGGAAAATGTATACATATATTTATAAAGAACTACAAGTGTATTTAATGTGTTTAATGTTTGCTGTTAAAAACTGAATAACATACGTTGTTCCCAAACTACTTGTCACTTTTTTATTGTTATTTAGTCCTTTATTCATCGCGAGTCATTTTCCTTTTTAACAAATATCTTAGAAATTTTTCAATTATTGGCAATGTTGTCTTATAAATAAATAATAAAAAATAAAAGCCATGTTTTAGCTATGTTTAGCTTACAGAAGAAAACAACTATCCAATTAATTCTATCGGCGTTATGTAAACCCTCTCTAATTTTTTTTGTGCGCAGCGTTACCGATAATCATGTCACGCGTTTTTTTCCACAAAACCACACAGGACAAAATGGCGTTACCATCAGATTATCATAGGCTTGTGGTCGGATTATTACTTAATTTTTTTCCAACCCTCGCCTACCTGTTCGAGAGGCCGAGATTCCAGCGTGATAGGACGATTCCTGAATCGTTTCCAATACCCCAGTCTACGATGACCCTTGGACAAAGGGTTTTAAATTTCAAACACAGACCAACAAAGCTTGGTGGTATTATACAAATTAATAAGGCAAGCAAGCTTCTTAACCGGGTGAATATTTTGTTTATTATACCTATTAGAGATTTGTCGAAACATTTTGGTCGAGTGTGTTAAGATAAATATTGCTATGACTTTTATTTTTATTGTACATCTGTTAAATATTTGTGGGATTAGTTAGGATTGTTCAAATGTTTGAACAAATATTTGGAGCCGATAACGAGGTTACCTATGGTTCTCGTTTTGTCAGGATAAAATGGCCATTAAATAAAATAGTTTTCAATAATACCAGCAAGTACTTAGTTATCCTCTGACATTTACCGCAATGCAATTACTCTGAGGTAGCTCTCATATTGATGAGATCTTCGCCAACAAAAAATAAACTCCAAGTTGTTTCGTTCAATTAGTTTTGATTTATACAACAAGGTCGGCAAAGTCGGCGGGCTGGCTGGGCTAGCCGGCCCGCTCACTTCCACCAATACGATCACTTTAATCAACTGAGTCTACAGTCATCTTCATACAGGGTACAATCCCCCTTAATAGGTACTCTCTCATAGTACCATTCACGTATGGTGATTTGTTATTTGATTTTAAACGTTCCTAGAAACAGATATATTCGTTATCACCCTCAATATATACTTGGTTTTCACAATTAAATAACAAACACTAATAACTCGCTCTCACTTATTAATGTAACCGCATCCTAGGCGTGACTAGAGCGGAGATCTAATGGGCGCGAACAAAGTAGGTAGCGGCTCCCATTACCGTAAACATGTCTAAGTTATGACATGGGTTTATTTAACGACCTTCAGACCAATGCCTATCGGGCTAATAATTAGGCTATGATTTAGCGGCATAAGCATTATAATGTTTTAATATTTTGACACTGGCAATAGGCTCTCGTACCCTATTCTTTCGGACTTCAGACTTCGTTATAGAGTTCTAGGTATTAGAGGTTTATAGGCAGTGATAACCCATTTAGCACCTCTAACTATACTATGGCCTGAATTCCCTTCGTATTGAGCGGGAATACGGCTGGTAATTTGGCAATAGGCGCGCTCGCAAAATACTATCTATGGGCAAAATGTGGATGGGTGATTCTATCGTTTCGTGCAAATTGGAAGAATTTTGAGATTTTTTTTTACCTATTTTTTTCTTATTTTTACTAAAAAGCTACATGAGAAATAGACCTACTGATTTAAGTAATACTATTTTTTTCGCAAAACTGGCGTAGATATAGACCTGATAATTTTTCTGGGAATGGTAATGATAAATGTGATATGGTCATGATATTTATGAAATGGTAATGAAAAAATAATACCGGTAATGAACATTGAAAAAAAACAATTATTTTAGATTTAGGTTTTGTGTATTGAAGTTTAAAAAAAAAACATTTTTATATTCTAACAATGCCTCGTTTCATCGAATAATTCGTTCAAATGAAGTCAAGTTATTTTAGGTACCATTGGTAATTATTTGAATCATATTCTTCAACTAAAGATACCTACTATATAGTTATATTTTTATCTCGAACAGTAAACATTTTAGTTTTTTCAAGTATCTTATGTTTTTTGATATTTTCTTTGTTTTTCAAAACGATTCCACTAAACACACGTTTATCTTTCTTCAGTAAGTCAGCGAACCCTTCGGATAAATTTCTGGACACAACCTCCTCAAATAATAATTGCTTCTTAACTTCTTCACGTTTATCAAATTCTACTCTTTCGATTAACTTATCTACTTTTTGTTCAGTTGAAGTTTGATTTGTGGTTTTGTTGTAGTGTATATGTGTTTTCTTTAATATTCTGGTCAGCATCCTTTTTATGGCATTTCTCTCTTTTTTATTTTTTGTTTTTATGGTTTCAGTTTACCAATCCGTTGTTTGTAAGAGGAGTTTTCTTATGCAATTGCTTTATTTCTCACAAAGGCTACAGTTTTTGATCTTCATTTTTGCTTGGTGAGATGGTCCTTCTAGTGGATCTTGTTGAAGAACCACAATAACACTATCTTGACGATCGCTTGATGGAGGTGTGTTTTGTAGCATCAACTCCTGTACTCGTCTATTCTTCTTCTTTTTCTCTGCGTATCGTTGGCTGTTTTCCTTCCACTTTTTCCTTTGCAGTTGTTTTTCCCTAGGAGTCATATCGGCCACATTCTTAATTTTCTTTTGTTCCTTGCGTTTTAAATATATGTTTATTTCTGTAAAGCGTATTTTTCTGGATCATTTGTAATTTCTTCATATTTCTTTCTTCTTCGCAATCTTGCTTCAGCTAATAAAGTTTCACGAGCTTTTTTGTTAGACAAATTTTTACCTGTAAATAAAAATATAATTTTGATTCACAAGCCATCAAAGCGGTAAGTCATTCAGAAGCTTTCGTGAGACATTAGTGAACCAATAAATAATTACAGACAGTAAACAAAATATAAGATTCACACACTACATTAGCACTTTTGATTTTAGATTGGACAAATAGGTTCGTTCAATAAAAGAAGTAAACAATAATTAGCTCACTACCATAATTTTATCATCATTACCATAATTACAAGATCATCACCATAATTGTATGATCATTGCCATTTCCATAAAAAAATGATGGTAAATGCTGGTAATGAGAAGAACGGTGATGATATTTTTGCACTTTCTTTAGATTTACTCCATTAATAACTACAACACCAAAGTATTAAATATTTAAAAACTATTTGAACTCGATTATTATTATGTCAGCATCAATAATAATCTTACACACAAAGTAATTTTGTATAAAAAGCGCGAATGGTAATGTAAAAAAATACTTACTTAACTTAGAGTCTTGGCTTTAAAAATTCTGTTACAAAAAAGTAGGACGTGTTAGCCTCCTTCTATGTTTGTTGGTCGTCTGCGGGAACATCATGCGTGGGGTGAGGAATGAGTACGGGCAAGTATCTCGCTCGTTCGTGAATCTACAGGCTGTTTTCGCAATAAGAAAATGATTGAATGGTAGTGAGATTATTTTTTTAACGAAAATATTTTGTAACCGTGAACGAGTATCAACCATAAAACACTATATTTATTTAAATAGTTTTATAGTTTAATGTGTACTCTAAACTTACTATTACAATAATACATCGTAAAGCATCATAATATTTAGTTATGTCATGTCAAACAAAAAAAAACAAAATCAGGACACTGTTGGTAATGAGATTTCGGTCTATTTTTTATTTATTTTAATACTTAATAGCCAGTTTAATAAACAAAAAAAATATGGCAGCTATGCCTTTTTAAGTCGTCTAACCAACAAAAAATATTAGGTCGCTTAATAACGTGTAGTTTTGTAAATTTCTCACTGAACATGTGATTTGCATGAAATGATAGAATCACCGGGATACAGGCGTGATAAGGTATATAATGTTATGGAACCATTTTTAGCAACCACGAGCTAAGCGCTACAAACAAAAATATTACCTAGCATTAAAATGACCAATTTCCAAAAAAATATTTATCCAATTTCCAAAAGGTGTGAAACCTGCCAACTCGCATTGGACAAGCGTGGTGGGTTATAGCCTAAATCTCCCTTGTATTGACGGTCGGCTCGTGCCCAGAAGTGGGAAGTTTAAAAGAGCTAAATTTATTATTATAATTTATATAAATATTTATTATTAAAATGCCAATTAAAATTAAGGGAAAAATCTACAAATCGATTATAAGACCGGTAATCATGTACGGCTCGGAATGCTGGGCGGCTAAAGTGCGGGAAGAGAAACGTCTCCACTCTGCTGAGATGCGAATGTTGAGATGGATGTGTGGAGTGACGCGAATGGATAAGGTGAAGAATGTGTATATAAGAGGTAGTGTCAGGGTAGCGCCAATAACAGATAAAGTGAGAGGTAGGAGGCTGGAATGGTTTGGACACGTGATGAGAAGGGATGAGAAGCATGTGACTAAACGAGTGATGAATATGAATGTGGATGGATACAGTGCGAGAGGAAGGCCCAAGAAAAGATGGATGGATTGTATTAAGAAGGATATGAACGAGGTTGGAGTGGATGTGAGTATGACGGGAAAGCGCGATGTATGGAAGGAAAAGACATACTGCGCCGACCCCAGATAATGGGAAAAGGTAAGGCAGATGATGATGAAATATTTATTATTAGTGTCTCTATAAATAGTACTTTTTTAGGGTTCCGTAGACCTTACGAACGAGGAACCGAGAAGACCTTAAGATAATATGTCTCACGCAGGCAAAGCGTCGAATACTCCAATGCTTCTCAAATTTTACAGCTACTTGAATGTGTCAAAAAATATACATAATGATATCTCAAACAGCCAGCTAAGGATTAAGGAGCGATTTAGTAAACTCAAACTCAAACTCAAAATTGTTGTTATTCATGTAAGCCAACAAACCATTTATGAATAGTCAGAATCTACCACCGGTTCGGAATGCTGCTTCCACTGAGAAGATCCGGAAAGAAACTCAATGGTTACTCTTTTCAATGAATTATAGATGGTGTACATTCTCAGGAACAGCATAAAATAATAATAATATGAGCAGGCATCACCATTATCACTAAATAACTAATAGTAAATAATAATCAAATCTCCCTCAGATTTAGGTATGTAGATAAAATGAGAAAGCTAGTTTAGTGTGGTGGTCATACCTACTCATACTTACATCAAATTAAATGTTTACGAACCAAAATAACAATTAATAAAACAGGTGCATAATAATATAATTGCTTTGGTATGATGCCTTCCATGCTAAGTAAATGAATAGTTTTTAACGACAATGTTGTTACGAGGCAAGTGAGTGTGTCGCGCACGAGCATGACTTGAAAAGCGGCATCACTCTCCTCAACCATAATAGAGGGCATAATAGTAGTCAGGCAAGTCTCTTGTACTATCCTAAAGTAGCCAAAGAATAAGAAAGATATAGCATACGATAGAGAGAAGTGGTTTACAATACTATTTCAAGATCTACCTACCTATCTACCGCTTAGACGACCCAATGTACAAGTTTTGCTTAGTTACCAAAAAATCACGTTCAAACGAACATGTGCGTCGGACTCTTCCACAATTTACGTTAGCACAAGTGAAGTGCCGCTTTCGCTCGTACATTATCAGGTTTAACGGGTGTCAATTGAATTTTATAGGCATTTTACCACGCTAGTGCGTTTACGACCGAGAGCCTATAAGCGAAATTGAGCGCGAGTCTTGTGCTCAGCGGCGTCTCTGCGCTTTTACACCGCATTTTATATTCCAATTGTTATTTTCGTACATTGTCGTGGATATATCCGTGCATAATAACGTAGCTACGTATAAAGACACCGGACTGATGCGTAAAATACGCACTTAACACACTGCCGCGTATGAGCGCGCTTGTGAAAAATGTATTCTGTAGAATATAGTGCAGTTTATATTAATAACTAGCTGTGCCCGCGACTTCGTCCGCGTGTAATTTAACTTAACAAAAATTTCGGGATTATCATCCCCTATTTTATCCCCTTGAGTGTAGAATTAATGAAAATCCTTTCTTAGCGAATGCCTACGTCATAACATCTACCTGCATGCCAAATTTCAGCCCGATCCGTCCAGTGGTTTGGGCTGTGCGTTGATAGATCACTATGTCAGTCAGTCAGTCAGTCATAATAGCCTTTATTCAGACACAAAAAGGATATTTACAAATAACAATATTAAGTTTACGACTCATCATCGACAACTTCGTCTGTTTGCCCAACTCTGGCAAAGGTTGCCTCCATTTCTTTCCACACTGCTCGGTTTAGAGCTTTCCTTGTCCATAGCTTTCCTGCTATCGCCTTTATCTCGTCTTCCCACCTTCGAATCTGTCTGCCTCGTCTCCTTTTTTTCGCAGTATATTAATTATTGTTTTAATTGTCTCATCTTAATTACTAGGTACATTATAATTTAAGGTCTTATTTAAGTAATTCACGGTATTTTGCATGATCCCTTAGTTATGTAGAACTTAATGCTTAAGATAATTCAAGTACATACATACCACAAAAATATTAGTAAAAATCTTTTCTTTCTCTGGTTGCTAACGAAATATTTAATAAAAAGTCAGCTGTTAGAAATATACCCAACAGATTATTTCCTTGTTGTAGGTGACATATTTAGCATTTACCAAGGTGCCTTTCAAAATATCGTTCAGTATTAAAATAACACCTTAAATTATAATATACCTACTAATCGAAATCAGGTATTTCTGGTAAAAAAACTTGCGTATTTGCGTTTTATAAGCCGCATTGTGTTAGAGTTTATTTCATATTTAATAAAACATGTGCCCATTGCAGAAATAAATTAGGTCTTTTTTAGTTTGGCAAATATGCCATTGCGTATTGTACGCGCGTTAAATACACGGTAGTCTATTGGGGCCTTAAATAATAGACTGTTGATTTAATATTACAGAAACTGTAATTTTTCTTCACCCATTGTTAGTTCTTACCTTAATCTTAAGTAACAAATGAGTACGAAGTATACTAACAAGCCATGGACACTACTATTTAATTAATTTTTGTAGCTGCTTTCTTCCATATTATTGGTAGTCAAGTTAATGCTATTTTCCTAGCTGATAATGAATGTGCAAATTAATATTTGCACAGATAATCCTGTGCAGATAAAAATTGATATTCGCTCATTTATTTACCTGTGTTCATACTTATGCATCAACAAACAAAGAACTTTAAGACAGTTGTTTATTATTCTTACCTACTTATTGTTAGTAGTTACCCAGGTATAGTACGCTCATTTCACGAAGCCGCGTGCTGTAACGCATACGGGTTTATGTAATGAACAGACTATAATTTACAGTTAAATCTGTTTTGTGTCCATAAATAATAATAATAATAATAATTATTATTTATGTTATTCGTTTTAAAACTAAAAAACTCAAAAATAATAATAAAAATTAAATGTTCAAAAAAATTATTAAATTTAAGAATGTAAAAAATATGAAATATTTTTTATATTTATACGAGAATGGGACGACATTGTTTAGTTTCATATTGTGTCTTATCACAACCCTCCGTGCCAAGCCAATCTGGTTGTTAAAGAATAAAGATAAAATTTATTTCCGTTAATTGGAACAAAATTAGAACCTAAGTGTATATTTATTCCCTTGCTCGCTATACAAGCACGGCACACAAACAATAACGTCACGAATTACCATTAATTAGGTACGCACTTAATCGCACATAAACAATGGTCACCTTTTTATTGCGATGAGATGGTGCGTAATATTAACATTTTAATTAGGTACTACGCATTTTAATTACGTAACTACGCCCAAAATTAATAACTAATCGTCATTCAATTTTGTCTATCTAAGATTGATATTATGATCAATTTTTTTAGAAGTTATTTAACTAGACATCGAACCAGGAACTGATCAATAAATCACATCACTTTTAAGTATGAACTTACAAAAAGATCCAAGAACCACGGATCAAAAACACCCAGAAAACATCGTTCCAATATTTAAATTACCCTCAAATAAAGCTACAAATTAACGAAACCTATCGCGGGTGACTCTTTAGTGAGATAACACTAAACCTGATTAATCTATGGTCAACACGACCAAGTGACCATAAAATGCAAAAAATCATTGAACACGATAAATCAATGGGAGCAAAAATGACCAAAGAGAACCTCTCAAGGAAGGCAGCTCAATCGTGGTTGAAGTGGGTTATTTATTATTTTAGATTATCGCAACAAATCACCGGGAACGATTCCCGTACCGGAATCATTCGGTGTAACCCGAGAACGCCCCTTATATTCGATGATTGGACAAATAAATATATTTTCCGTATCCTGTTTATCAGGTTTGGGGTGTTAATAAAAATGTAGAGGACGTTAGGGTCGAGTGAAGAAGGGGACATGTTTTTTACACACGTATTTTTTATTATGATGAGTTTTAATAAAATTTCCTTCATCAGTTTCGCTTCACAAGCGCTTCTCTCGATTCAAAAATGGTTAAATTCGCTTTTTTGCAACAAATGCAAATAACGTTTGTTACTATTCATTATAATAAGGTATCTAATCTTACTTATGAAGGACGGAAAGGAGATACGATTTAATTTACCTATCAAACTTTATTGATTACCTTATTATAATTATGATAAATCGATCTTCGAAATTAGATAGAATGCAAAAACTTAGCTGTATTCATCATTGAAAAGTTTTTGTTGTACAGTTAAATGTATTCCTGTTATTTGTCGAAGTTATAAATTAACAACAAATTGGTTTGACCTTTGTTAATGCTTCATGTCTAAGTTTTCTTATCCTACTGCTTGCTCCTAAAAATAACCTTCCGTACATATCCGTATATATCAACTTTATTAACAGTCTAGTATTTGATGAGTCTTTCCAGAATATTTTCTGTTGACTCTTTTCCTAAATTTTAATTATACAATTTATTTATTTTTTTAAACCGGTGTTTCATTCGACCCGAGTCTCCCCACTCGGTGTGAATGGATCTGTGGCCAGGGTGGCCGGCGTCCGTCGTCCTATCGTGCCCAATAAATTAGAAGCCACTAATACAAGATGTGCCTTTACAGAAGACTGGCCGTGTTAACTCGCCACTAATGTACTGCCCCGATAACACATTTCAAAACCACTTATGTACACATCACCAGTATAACAACACCTCTGACTTCTAGAAGGTATAGAAGATTTTCATTGACGTGTTTAGGTCTCGCTACAGTGGTCAATGTGTGAGGACATTCGCACTATTGAGAAGCATAAAATCGTTGGCTCTTTTATAGCGTTGTGTAGGATTGTGCAGACCGAACGAGCGAAAGCGAACGAACGAGAAACTGACAACATTGGACCGTCATTCCCAGAAAATTCCTTACTACGAAATATTATGTTTGTTTAATAGTTTCTCTATGAAATATACCTTACTACATGTTGGGTTATTTATAACACCACAGGTGCATGATAAATTGCTGTGAACTAAACGGCAATGCGTAACAAACGCGCCTTTACACATAGGTAATTTGTTCTTTTCTCGGGTACTAAATATGTTATTAAGACCCGTATTAACAAATCGATCTCAAGTCTGAGAACTGCCATTCTCATGTCATACTAGTACAAAATCATCATCATCATCATCATCAGCCTATGCTTGTCCACTGCTGGACATAGGCCTCCTCTAATGAGCGTCATAGCGCCCTGTCTTCAGCTTGCCGCATCCAGCATCTGCCTGCAGTCTTTCGCAGATCGCCATCCCACCTGGTCGGAGGGCGTCCTACACTACGCTCGCCGAGTCGAGGTCTCCACTCAAGAACACGTTACCAGTACAAAATAAACATGTCAAAATCGTACTCAAGACCGCTAACAAGCTTAAGATCAATTTATTAATGCAGGCCTAAAGAATGTAGAGACACTAAGTTCAGTGTTCGTTCGGGTTCGATCTGTCGGTCTGTAGGTAACTTAAGCGTCACCGTCACCAACACATGTAGGTACGCAATATAAATATTCGCATTCTTTATTGTTCGCGATGACTTCAGTAATTGATTTAGAGGTCAGATTTATGGAAGTGAATTTTTATTTGAATATTTCTGAGATGAATAAGGTGGTCATCTGAATTAGGTACTCCATAAATTGAGAAAATCATCTTTATAAGAGCATGAATAACTCACCTTTAATTGATAGTTTAAAAAAACTGACGCTAACTTTGAATGGTATTCTACAACAGTGAGTCAGTAAATCCTACTAATATTATAAATGCGAATGTTTGTGAGTGTGGATGTTTGTTACTCGTTCAGGCAAAAACTACTTCATGGATTTGGATGAAATTTAGAACATAGATAGTTTATAACCGGGATTAACACATAGGATACTTTTTATCCCGATAATCCCGATTTTTTTGTTAAGTTAAATACTACGTGGACGAAGTCGGCGGGCACAGCTAGTGTTACTATAGATTTTTCTATCTCTATCATCACAAAATGTTGATATTTTTTATATCACAACCTTCAGATCGGTTACAATACTAATATGTTGTTGGATAGGATCGGACGGGGGCGCGCAACGACGCGGAACAACGGGCGGCGCGGCGGCGCGCGCGCAGGCACATCTTGCGATTTGTCGCCGCGATCATGTCACGATAGTGCAGACCGCGCGACTAGTGCCAATTTAAATACAAGTACGCACTAGGGATAGCGTTATCCAATATGAGACCAAAATGTACAAACAAAAGTAAGTGCCACTTTTTTATTAAGGCTAAAACGCCCATCTAGCCCGCGATTTTTCAAAATCTGACAATAATAAAAGGCACATTTTGTAATTAGCGAGAAAGACCGTGTGCAGTGCATTTATTAATATATCCAACTTACTCTAAAACATTTCAAGAACGACAGCTATCCAGATAATCTGGCAATTTTTGTATATTTAGTGATTAAATAGTATCATATCCACCGTGATAATATTTAGACTAAAATAAATGTATTAATAAACGCACTGCATACTGTGCTTGTCGCAAATCACAAAATATTGTCTTAAATGTTTTCAGATTTTGGATAAACTATAAAAATACTCGAAAATTTTGAATTTCGCGGGCTAGACAGGCGCCTTCACCTTAAATTGAAATTATAACTAGCGAAAGATAATGTTTAATATAGTATGTTTTTTTGGCGCGCTCGATTGCCAAACCGCTGGATAGATGTCATCGCAAAGGCTACCGAGTCCACCATGGTCCAGTGTACTCGCGACGCCTCTAACCGTCAGAAATGGAAGCACAACGCCAGGAGAGCTACCCTCGGAAATGTTAAGGACTCACCAAACCTCCCACCATATACCTCGTCAGCGCAACGACCACTCTGACAAGAGTGCCCGACTAAGAAGAAGAAGTTTTTTTTGGTCACAGAATGAAATAAAACTCGAATGATCCACCTAATAGTGTTCACCTTTAGCTTGCTTTCTTCTTTGTTCATTGGATATAAGTGGAGTACCTACCTACACAATAAAAAGGTTAAACTAACTAAACGCAGACCATAAACCCATCCATCTTAGTCTACAACAAAACGTACAATGCAAGCCTTGTTAACCATGAACTGGCGAGCCTAGTCAAGTAATCGATACGAAGTATTGAACACCATCACTGATCAATTCTTGGATGTCGATGGAATACCTACTCTATGTCTCATAAAATACTCTTTTTTAAACAGGTCTTCAGAATTCATTGAACGAAAAAACATCAAAATCTAATTTTAAAAGCCACGAAGGATGACGACATACAACATAAAGCCACGCTTCATACTTTAAAACAAAAAGGTCCAGTCGCGATGGCTCTTGTTAACTGCGGTCGTCGCTTGCAGGACGAGTCCCGTACGGACTACGGACGTAATCGAGACGACGCATCGATGCTCATTCAATAATCGAAACATGTCGCTAGCTGGCCGTATCTTTATGCTTCAAGCGTAATCTTTTTAATTTATTAAAATGTATTTTTAAATTAACATTATTGGGATGGCTGTTTTTATGTTTAGTAAATGTATTAATCAGTGTGACAAATTCGAAATTCGAATCATGAAAGTTATACGAATATAATGCTATAAGATGACTCTAAGGTAAGAAGTTATCGGGCTCGGAGCATAATAGTTAAGTACAGGATAACAAAGTTCAGCAATAATATACCGACAGTGCACCAAAATATACAAAAGAGATGATGCAACCGCCTCATTAATTGAGGATCCTAATTTACCTCTAACCTATTTATAACCATGCAAAAGGGAGTCAAGAATTAAATACCAAATATTATAAACGTTTAAGTCATGTGTTTATGACGCATTCAAATTATAGGGCATCGGTGCAAGCCTAATATTTAAGCATCTCATAATAAGCGGGTACCGGTCTAGGTAACAATGTTGCTTTAATTTGATCTCCGTTTAATTGCAGGCTACAAACATTAACGGGAGCCGTTTTTGCTGAAATCATCGTTAAAGTTCAAAAGGTAAAGTAGTTTGAAATTATTTTTCCAGGTATTTTATGAGTACATGTTTCATAGCTGGCTGTTTGTTTGAGGTATTGAGATATTTCTGTATAATTAAGAGAACCTACACAATTAACAGACAATTGTATAATATAACTAGCTGTGCCCCGCGACTCCGTCCGCGAGAAATGCGCTTTTTTGTTGAAATTTTTCCTGAATTTTCTTTGCTATAAACCTCACGGAGCCCGAGACCTTTCCAACGAATGCAAAACCGTGGAAATCGGTTCGTGCGTTCTGGAGTTATAGCGTCAGGAAGGAAAACCCGACTTATTTTTACATAGTAGATATTAGCTATATATAATTGTATAATATAATATTATATAATTAAAATTGAAAATTTAAGATCCCCGACCCCCTAAGACCCCCGATGCGACGACTTTTTAAACTACAGAAGAGATGATAATTCTCAAACGGCTGAACCGATTTTCATAAAACAAATCTAAGAAAACTCTCGATCAGAATACCTATCTAACAAAATTGAAATCGGTTCATCCGCTTGGGCGCTACGATGACACAGGCAGACACACAGATACACAAATACACATGTTAAACTTATAACACCCCTCTTTTTCGTCGGGAGTTAAAAAGTAAAACAACATGACAATGTGTCACCTTTTTGTATAGCACCATCCTTGTGTTTTTATGGGCTTGGTCCTGACAAATACACATTCTGGTAATTATAATTTGAATGAAATAGAAGACGCTAAAAGTTTTCATGTTACTTCAACTTCCTTGTTTCTATATGTTAGATACTTGTAAAACGAATACAAACATCAAGCAGCGCACGAAGTAAAAGTACACTTATCGCGGACAGCAATAGCGAGCCTATCGTAAAGCGGCTTGCACATAATTCATACGGCTACATTGATGATTGATTCTTACGCTGTAAGGGCAGTTTTACGACGGCGCGAAATACACACATTATGTTTCCTGACCTCGTTAATAATATTTACGCTGACCCAACAATGTTGTCTTGAGCACGTGTCAAACGGCTTTATGGCTGGTGCGTTTGTGTGGATAGTGTTTTTCTTGATTTTAGAGCTTTTTACGAAGGGATGTCGTAAATTCGATGGATGTTTTTTAGATACCTACTAGCGGTGTATTTTGATAGGTACCCAATGTAATTTAAGTGTAGTTGTTTAATTCATGGCGGTGATCGTCACTTGCAAAAGCCTCGTTTGCACGAGCAACTGCGAATTAGACAAATGCTAGAATTCATAATAAAGAAACAAATATCGCTAGACTGACGCACCAACTGTATGGTCCCAAACTAAGCAACGTTTGTACTATAGGTACCGTACAATGGACGGGGGGCGATCCCAGTGACACCCAGACCAAGGCAAATTATGAAAACGCTATTACCGAAATTTTCCCCGGCAGGTATCGAACCCGCAACCATCATGTGCAGTGAGCCGAGTGGCCTACGCTCGAACCACAGCGCCAAGCGGTCGTCAAAACATAATTCTAATCATATTTTTTCGGAAAAATATGCCGCCTTTGCATCAGCAATTAGTCAAATTACTAATAGCTGTGGTTATTGTTGAAATACTAAACGTATTTTTTTTATTTATTGAGTGTAGTAGGTACCTTAAATTTGTTAAATACTTTTTAGTTTGAACAAGCCTCATAATATTCTGGCGAAGGACTATTACTTAATGCTGCTCAAAAGATTTTACTTACAATTTGAACCTTACCTCAAAACTTCGGTCACCTAATAATGGTATGGTCCATACCGATCATATTTCTCACGCCCTAAACAACACGTAGAAAGTTGATAGCTGTCTATTGTGTCAAAACGTTATGGCGCATACTATCGGCGCCGTTGTCTGTAATTAAGCCAACTAACTACTTAGCTTCGGTTTCGACCCATCAATCATTGAACAATTGTTAAGTTATTGATTTATCTATTAGGGGTTACTTTAAATATACTAAAAACCTCTTTCAGGTGACTTCTTTAAATTATATTTAACAGTGTTTGATAATAATTCTTATTTTTTTTGTTTTAATACTATACTGAAAATAATTTAAATTTATTACTCTAAATGGATTTAAAGTTACTTTGCGGGGTTCTAAAAGAAAGGCGGGAACAAACAGAGCTATTTGAAACTCGAGGGCGGTGCAATTTTGCTTAAATGTAGGTGCCAGAAATGTAATATTTTTTTTTTTTGTTTTTTATTGGTAAATGTATTCATTCATGTCTGTAAGAAGATGTAGTTGCTTATGATGAAAGTAATATAGTTCTAAGCGGTGATTAGTACTTAAATTTATCCCTGTATACGGTTTAGAAAATGAGTAGGTGAAAAAGACTATAATAGCAAACATGAATGTCGAACCATAATGGCAAATACTTGCCCATGGCTCTTCTGAATGCAATGGTTTTTTGTTGATTAATGACATGTACCTAGGTATTTGTGTGGTTCGAAATAATCAGTTTAATATTTATTAAAATATTTTCTAATATAACCTAATTACAGGACCTTAATACAATTTTAAAAGATAAAATTGCCGAAATTATGAGGAGTATATCAAAGTTCATTTGAATTAGTTCACATGAACCACCGTCCATCTTAAAACAATGGCCATCTTTGAAAGTCTACTGACCTTCGCCTAATGCACTGTCCGTTCGTATGTGATAGTCGATAGCCAAAACTGGTAATTAACCATGATTAAACGGCGATATTGTTCAAGCTCCCACGCCAATAGGGCTACCAAAAAGTAGAGTCCTGAAACTGATTATATTTTGAGAACGATAATGAAATTAAATAAAAATCTTCTCTAATTAAAAACACTAAAACCCAGTCTTCTTCGATTAAAAGAAGAATGAAAAAATAATACACAGGAGATGATATAATTTCAGTAAAGTTAGCAAATATTTATTATAGATAAATTCATAAAATGAATATTCCAAAATTAAAAACCACCTGAAGTTGCAAATACATAATTCACCTCTTCGATAACCCTAGAGCCACGGTTCTAAGAAGTCACTCCAAAGTTTTACACCTAAAAGGTTTTAGATTAGATAATTATATGTAATGGGTGTGTGTGATAGCTCATTGGCTTTTTCTGGGCCAAGGGTAGCGGGCCAATTGTTTGGATTGTAGATGTATAGCCCGATTATGCGGTAGCCACCCGATTCGGCTTTTAGCATTATTGAAGGATAATTTTCTTGTCAAAATAGAATTCGGTGTGATTTTTTTGGTTTGAAATGGTAACTGAATGATGATTGGGCAAGAATTGGGCGTTACGTTGATAGGTGAGCACTTTAGGCTTCCGTAGTCAATCAAGGAACCCATATAGTTTCACCATGTCCGTCCGTCCGTCCGTCCGAAGTCATAGTCATTTTTATTCAGAGACTACGAGGGCTAGAAGGCTGTAAATTGGCATAAAAATTCAGTTTATGTACTACTACAAAAACGAGTAATTAAATTATTGAAATCAAAGTTATTATAATAAAGTAAGCTAGTATTCACATCGCTACAATTTATTTATAAACTAGTTATTTTGTTGTAATATTATCCATCCATGAGCTAGAAGACGTCGAGTTCAGGGGGCCAAATCTGACAATTTTATTTGATATTTAAACCAATTAATAGCCGGTGAAAACCGTCGCCCTTCTGTTAGGGGTCTACCCGTCATTTACGAATAGAAAAATGTAGGAAAAAATACATAAATAACTAACAACCTTAATCAGTCGCATTAGATACCAATATTACACGGCAGAGTAGCACGCAACAGGTAATTTTAAAACAAATTGCCAATTACCCGGTGTGTAATGGCGGGCGGTGAGGTCGATCGTTTTAAATTAAAGTTAAGGCGCAGTCATTAGTGGCTGCTTATTGCGAGTGCTTCTGTTACGCCTTTTTGCGCCTCACGGGGCTCGATTACCGACCGATAATGTATCGATAGGCATCTGTGGAAAGAATGCGAGGTTATAGGATGTTCGAATTTGGAAAAAAACGACATTTAAGTAATTCAATTTATTTATTTTAAATAGGTGCGAACATCAATTATACTTGAAAAATAATATTATTAAGAAATGACAGCAAATAAAACGTTATTTTGTAATATCTATATGTTTGATAGAAAAAAAATATTTATAGATTTTGATGTCATTAAAAATAATAAATTCACAACAGGCGTGCCTATGCGCAAATAAGAAATACTAACGAAACTAAATTTTCATTTTAGCTTAACTAGGGTTTACTAATATTGTATAAAGAAGTATTATTAATCACCTCCACTACATATTTTACTGTAGTTACAAAACATCGAAGAGCTGTTACCGCCGCTACTAAAGTAAATTAGAATACTTTTCAAATTCAAATTCAAAGCGTTTATTTTGTTTAGGCCTACGGGGGCACTTACAAATTGTCAATTTTACATATTTTTTTCTTATATCTACAACCGGATCGGAACGCGACCTCGACTGAGAAGATCCGGCAAGAAACTCAGCGGGCTTGTCTTTTTACAAGTCATTTTTTTTATCGCCAGTTCACAGTTTACATTTACAATATACAACAGCCTGTAGCTAGACGTTACGCATAAAATACGTCAGCCACGTCAAAAAGACGTAGTGGCCGCGTCAATCAACTGGTCCTCACACCTGAACAAAAAATAAAGGACCATCGTCAATTATTGTGCGCTTGCCCTTAATGGCTTTTACATGTACACAGATTATGAAACGTAGGTACGTATACAATTTCTGCAAAGTTTTTTTTATAACGATTATGCCTAAAGATTAACAAAATATCAAGATTAAAACTTATGAGTTGAGATAACGTCGAGGAAGCTCTCTCGCCTCGTATTACGATACATGTGCTTTGTGACAGTCATCCTAGCTATTTATTATTAGTAGTGGGCGCCCGTGGTCCAAATTCGATCATAATTTATTTAAATTTTAATTTTAAGCGTCATTAAGATACTGGCACGCGGAATTAACTATGGAAGTCCCGCCCTCCAAAAACTGTCACCGTTTGTCAGTCAGACAGTCAGTCGGTGTGGAGGTTACAAATGTGTGTGTGTCAATTCATGGTAGAGTGTGTAATGATTTATTTATTGTTTTTTTATGTATTTCTTAGTATTATAATATAAAAATATTAGCATTCTGCACTAATTCTCCATATAAACTATAAGTGTGCCAAATTTCATACTCTCCCGTCCGCGCAATTTCCGTAAAAAGTGGTACAACGTTTTTGCTTCACGTACTAATATATAGATTTAAAGAAATCTGTATATTCACGGGACAATTTTCAGCCTTCCAGAGTCATGAAAGCGATGCCAAACGTCACGAGACCTCTTGCCTTGACCTCGTTATTAAGTCGCGATGTCGCCAGACAAGTCGCACGAAATCGGATGACATCATTGGACTGAACCTGCCCGATGTTAAGCAGTTATCACAGCCTATAAATCCTTGCAATACCAAAGGCATTGCTCATACATAGCCGACCTGAAATGGAGTGCAACAGAGAGAGAGGAAGGGGGTTGGGCTTCCGGCTCTCTCACTCATCGTGCATAACGCAGCTATAACTTAATGGCTTCTTTACGCCGATCTTCCGTGAGTGTGTGGTACTACCCTGGTCTAGGAAGCCAGTATATGAGCTATACCTATTCTAATGGCTTATTGAGTCTACCACCGTTGACTTTTCGCGAGGTCTCCAGTGACAAGTGGCTAGTGAATTCACAGCTTAAGGATTATTACATTGGTAAAAGTGAGTACACACTTAGGTGATCTATTTTTAACCTCACGGTTCCCGGTGGCACATTAATGCTACTTTTATTAGCTAATACCGGCAATTCCCGGTGGCACAGTACTGTGTTTGCAGGACGCAGGCTAATTATAATCGTTTTTCTAAAAAGCTGTGCTATATTTTTGCTTGAAGTAATGTTATTGTTGTTTGGCATTATATTCCACACGTACGTGGACAGTAATAAAAAAAGGTCATCAGAAAGGCGATAGTGCCAATAGAATTTGAATGAGAGGGTTTTTTACGACACTTGTAATTTGACGCCGCG
The DNA here is from genome assembly GCA_918843915.1 of Notodonta ziczac. NCBI lineage: Eukaryota > Metazoa > Arthropoda > Insecta > Lepidoptera > Notodontidae > Notodonta > Notodonta ziczac. The sequence goes on from OU974053.1 coordinate 4,215,270, forward strand.
ATAAGGCATATGACCGCGGGACTTGACGGATGTGCGCGACTTAAACGTCACGGATGCCAAAGGGTAAATCATTGATATTTAGACTCTTAATGAACTTAATTATTAATCATGTAGAAGTAAAATGTTTTACTTATTTGAATAAACGAGATAATAATAATAATTCTAAATATCTATACAATAACTGAATAGCAGGGATGTCTGAAAACACTTTTATTTTTACCAGTTGACACAATTTTAAAGGTGCATTTTCTCCAGGAAAAGATTTTAAACCTACCGAGGAAACAACCTGCAAATATAGATACAATAGAAACCTAATTGTACATCATGCTAATATTATAAAGAGGAAAACTTTGTTTGTTTGATTGTAATGAATAGGCTCCGAAACTACTGAACCGATTTGAAAAATTCTTTCACTGTTGGGAAGCTACACTATCCCCGGGTGACATAGGCTATAATATATTTTCAAAAAAATTAGGGATCCTTCTTAAAACTCGAATAATGTAACCGCAATGTACCCGTGCGAAGCCGGGGCGGGCCGCTATGTACCATAAATTAAATTAAAACATATATAATAACACGTACCTATATAATTTTGTACATACCTACAGCCTTTTACATAATCGTACATTTGTTTCCGGTGACGGTGCGGCTGAATCGTATACAAACGAATACACCTTGAATCGATAAGAATCACCGACGGGAACTCACGACTCGATCGACAATCGAGACGAATCGGTTTGTTAACATCCTTTATACACACTAAACTGTGAGTTGTAAATGTAATTAAACCGATTGTTGTAGAAAGATGTTAGATATTCTAATGTTGGATTTGTTTTTTAATATGAATAGTACAGCCCTAATGTTGAGTTAGACTTGGTTGCTATAGATCTTTCATTTCACTAAGACGCGTACTGTGGCTTATGACACTGGCATGTGGGTGATTTTGCAATAGTTCACGCGTTTACGTGAAATGAACTGATGTATGTACTTACAACAAAGTTCAATAATGCATCATGTTAATTTACTAAAACTGATTGCACTTTTGGTGCCACACGGTAGTTATCAAATCTCAATTCCGTGGCACAAATTCGACAACCTAGCACGAAAATTTCAAGTTTGTAAAATCAACACAAACAAAAACATTTCTCCAACACTTAATTCCCTTCCTAGTAAAATAAAAAACAAAAAACAACTAAAAACAAAAGCGTTTCTTTAACACTTAATTCGTTGTTCCCCGCTCGATATGACATTGTGAAATCGTAATGATAGGTTCTAGTATACGGGGGTTGTCAGTGGGCTTCACCACACCACGCCACGTAGGGACGTTGACGGACAGACGGAACAATTTTAATTGCATATCACTGGAACCGTAACCTTGTAATTGTAGTCATGAAAATTACACCTACACTGTAATTTTGATGAAATCTTTATGAATAATTCAATTACGAATTACGAAATTTGTTGGATTTGGAAACTGGAGAAATAAACTGTTGGATAAATAGGGGGATTATGTTAATTATTTCCAAATGAGGTGTAGGCAAGGACTAGAAATTTCACCCCTCTGTCTGTTTGTCTGTGGCGTTAGGTCCCAAGAAGATGGACTAATTTCTTTCTTCATTCAATAGCTGGTATTTCTAAAATATTTATATAGTAAGTATTTCTGATTAAATTACTTCAGCCGTTTTCAACTTACTCAAAGTCAAATATTCTCTTTGGAGTCAAATCTGTGAGCTGTTTAATTATCATACGACATGAAAAATATCAGATAAAGAGGTCTTAAACAACCGAATGAGCATTTCAGTAGCGATGCAATAGCCAGCCTTAAGTTATTGAAAGGGGACAATCAATGTATAAGTATTGACGAATAAAAAAAAGGATTTTATACATCTTACAAAAAAAAACAATTTTCCCTTTGCGCAACCACAAAGCCCAAAAAGTGTGAGCTTATAGTATGTAATTACAAAAATAGATGTCAAATTACACACTTAATAGGTGGCGCTCCAATCAATGTTGTTAATGAAAGCAAATTGAGCCGGCCACAGAAAAAATATTATGATTTTCCACAAAACCCTAGTCGTAAAACTAATATTAATAGCACCCGACTTTAACCCTTAAATGCGTCCGTAACAAATCACACAATAAGAAAGAACAATTTTATTTAATACCGTCAGTGGGACCGACCCATTGAGCCTTCTCAATAAACCATTTGATTAATTAATGTGAGGAATGGTAACGCGTGAACGATGTTCACGTGAAAAAAAATATTTTAATTGTACTTTATTAAACCAAATTGGCTTTGTTTTTTCAATGGTTCGCGGGCGGGTGAGCCCTTTGCTGCGATCGGTGTTATTGATGATTTTATAAGGTCAATAATCATTACTGACTGATCATATAATTAACTAGTTTCAAGGAAGGGTTAACTATTAAATAAAAATAAAATAAAAAAAGTAAATTGTTTTCGAATTGTTCTTCTACACTTTGTTACGTAGGCCATATTTTTGGAAAATAAAAAAGTGAGCCGTATCGATTCCATTAATTTCGTAAAACTTCGTGGTGGCCACACGATAAGCATGTTTGGACATGTTGTATTTATGCAGTGTTGGGACACACACCTTTTAATCTAAATGACAGGTATTGGAAGCCCCGGACGTATCTGTCTCAATTAACATAGATACTTTTTGTTGTTTTGTAACAGTCATAATTTAGTTTAGAAAGTAGGCAAACGCAATTTATTTCGAGTGGTCATAATTTAGACGACCGTTTGTATTTTGGTATCAGTGAGATGTTTGTTTATCTAAAAGCTTTGTTCTAACTTGATTTTACTACCTACGTATTCTGTTGATTTCATGGTAAATATCTACTTACCCACCTAAGTGACAAATTTATTTTTATTAAATAATCTATGAAAAATAATAGTGATTTGCTATAGCTATAGTATATTTATATCTTCTATGTTTAGTAATTGCATAATCTTATATTAACGACAACAAAAAGTAATTAACAATCTAACCTTTACGTAAAGACAAGACAAAGTCTGCAGTCGTAAAAGCACTCGTGTAAATTACAAATTAATTATACCTAACCGTCCAATCGGGGCTGTGACAAATTAATTTCGTTAACCGACCGATGCGCGTGCGCAATGCATCACGCGGACAGCGCCGCGCTGATAACATTAGCGTGATATACGGCCGCCGAAAAATAACCTGAGGTGTTAAAAAAAACCCCGGCGCGGCGTAGGCACGGTTAACGCACTTGTGAAGCATTGACAAATATTCAGGTATTGTGGAAAAAAGCTTGTTTTTAGTTAAACAAAGTTATGGATAAATTAAATAAGCAGGTTGGGGCGAAAGGGTCTTCGTACCTACTAAAATGACCATATTGCAGAATGGCTGGATAGGACTTAAGTGTCAGTACCATTGAGATAATGTCTTTTTGGACAACTTTGATGACCGCTTGGCGCACTGGTTCGAGCGTAGGCCGTTTGGCTCACTGCACATGGTGGTTGCGAGTTTGATTCTCCCCGGGGCAAATTTCGGAAATGGTATTTTCGTAATTTGCATAGGTCTGGGTGTCACTGGGATCCCATAGTACAAGCGTTACTTAGTTTGACCATACAGTTAGTGTGTCAGTCTGGCGATATTAACCTATAGATTTGTTTTATAATTATTAGAAGTAGCAAGACAGAAAAGAGAACATGCGGAGACGTGGTTTTGCGTATTGCACATTTTGCGAAATAGTACTTACATTTTGTGGTTGGTCGTCATTTTGCGACAACGGCCCTCCTCTAGTCTTTTTTTACCTAATAAGTTTTTTTTACGAAATTAACGCGAGTCAACGCGGTAATAATATTTTCACCGTTGACTAATGTGACACAAGATTAACGTTCGTAGATAAAAAACGTGTTGCTTTTGAAAAAAATAACATTTTCATTACGGTTCTGGGTGTGACACGAACAGCTAATATTACAGATACAAATCTATTTAGTCTGTTGATTAATATGGTTACTTGTATCTTGCTATGCCCGTTAAAAGTTGATTGACCTGAAGTTAGGACAACTATCTTTTTACTTGACAGGTAGTAGTACTGTGAATGCCGTGCCGAAGGTAGATGACTGGATTCCCAGATTATATTTCTTGGCACTGGCCCCATTGTGTGTGAGTAGGCATAATCATCCTTCAATAATGGTGAAAAGAGTTAATTCTAATGCTTATTAATCTATATATACATATATATAAATGAATCTCCATTTCCTTGGTCATCGCATCACGCGTGAATTTAGGAATGATTTCGCTAAGTCTTTTTTCGTTGTAAACACAACTAATTATTGTCAAGAGAAGGTTCTTATGAAAGAAAAAAATAAGGAAATTGATCGGACCAATTGGAATTCAGTTTTCAAAGTTAAGACAGGACAACCTCTGACGGGTCAGCTAGTTAGATATACTTAAAACGACGATATCTAGAGAATAATAAGTACTCTCAACATTAAATTAATCAAAATGACAATCATTTTTTTACCCGACTGCGCGACGCAAAGGAGGCTGTGTTTATTTAATTTCGCAAATGCCCGCGAGTGTGTCACTACCGGTAATCATTTTTGATATGGGCGCATTGTTTAAATGGCGTAAGTCATTTTATCTTTTAAAGGCGATATCGTAATAAATCTGTGTAACTGTACGCGACGTAAATATATTGACTACATGGCTTTGCAATTTTGTTTCTTATTTTTTATACAAAAAGGCCTCACTTAGGTACATGCTTGTTGCCATATACATTTTATAGTTGTTAGGGGCATCGCTCATGCTCTAGAGACGCCGCTGCGACGCATCCGCGACGACGCTGCGATTCTTGTTTGAGCGAGGCCCCTTAACAAAATGGTGTCACCACGGAAACAAAAAAAAAACAATTCATTTTTTTTCATTTTAAGGTGAAGGCGCCTTTCTAGCCCGCGAAATTCAAAATTTTCGAGTATTTTTATAGTTTATCCAAAATCTGAAAACATTTAAGACAACATTTTGTGATTTGCGACAAACACAGTATGCAGTGCGTTTATTAATACATTTATTTTACTCTAAATATTATCACGGTGGATATGATACTAGTTAATCACTAAATATACAAAAATTGCCAGATTATCTGGATAGCTGTCGTTCTTGAAATGTTTTAGAGTAAGTTGGATATATTAATAAATGCACTGCACACGGTATTTGTCGCGAATTACAAAATGTGCCTTTTATTATTGTCAGATTTTGAAAAAATTCTAAAACACCTCAAAAAATTTGAATTTCGCGGGCTAGATGGGCGCTTTAGCCTTAAATAAGTATTGTTTTAGCAAAATATTTCACACGAACTCTGTGACAAATCAATTGACAAAAAAGGCGCTATATTGGTACCTACCACAGAATCCCAAAAAAATGCAATAAATTTATGCACATGAACACCAAAAAAACGAACATAATTTTTCAATAATCCTTACCCGCACGTACGTAATGCCTTTATTTAAGTCTGTCCTAAGGCGAAGCGTAAACACGCAGCAATCATCCCGCCCGCTACCTATCTAATGAGATGACTGATCACTTATTGTCCGCTCGCTACCGGTCTTACCTGCCCATAAAACCTCACAGAACATCATAAAAACCAGCACAACACAATGCAAAATCAACCTTCCAGCTCGAACATAAAACTTAAACCTCCACCGACAAAACTATGTTGAGTACTATTTTATGTATTCAGAAGTAGTTTCTTGCTACCGGTTTTACGTGGCTCGTAACGCAAACTGAATATTAACTGTATTTGTTTTTGTAGAAGGTTGATATTTGATTGTGGTGCCGTAGTATAAATTATATTAAATTGACAAAGGCGTTCAAGATCGTTTTTACGTGATTCCAATGCAAATTGTGGTCGAAGGAAGACACGCCATGCACCCCATATTTAGTGCGGTATAATATTGTTCTTACAAATATGCACATTGCAAATTCTGATAGCTATGGAACATAGAAGTGTACGACAGATGTATAAGAAAATACAAGGATATAATAATTTGGATACTTTTAAATTAATATTAAATGGCTAGTAGATAATTATAAAATACTTGGATATAATAATTTTGAAACTTTTGAATTAATATTAACGGGGTAGTAGATTATTAGTAATTAACGTGAAATAGGTAGATCTGCTTTGACAACTCCTCATATCAAATGCGACTACTCTGTCAAGAGCGTGGAGACAACACCTAATTTAAATTAAGCTCCTTTTAATAGGTACATACTTAATGTACTTACCTACATAATAGGTAGCGAAAAATATCGAGAGTACACGCATCTAAACAGCAATTCAGAAAATTTTCATGTCAACTATACCTACCTGCCAGCTTAATAATATACTTGTATCAAGACCTTTTATCCGCAGTACTTGCATTGATTTAATAACATCAGCAGAACCGATCGTTCGATTCCAAAATGCTTTTGATTTGTCGGAAAATTATTGTAATCTGTCGCGGAGACAATGGGAGGCGTCGCCGAGGGCCGAGAGCTGCATCCATTCATCCGACCGCAGACGCCACGCACGATGTACCAATAGTCAGAGAGATGGCTTTAGAAATGCGCCAGTTTTTCAAAACATACCCACGAAGAAATAAAACATTTTGTGTGGAACAGAAGGACTATGGGGTGATGCCTTCCATGCTAAATAAATAAGCAGAGAGTTCAATAATCTATCAAGAGAAAATAGGCAGACCATTTCTGAGAAGTAACTGTGCAAGAGGATGATTTGAAGAGCAGTTAATACTCTTCTTGCTCTATTAAACCTCTAGGTAGAGCTCTTAAACTATAACGTCGCGCTCACGCCACGCGCACGCGCAAGAGACGCCACGAATTACACAACGACAGCGTTGGCGCATCACCGTACAGAATAATGATGAGATGTTACATGTTATGTTTGTCGTAAGTCAAACAGAACATATGGACAACCATTAATTTTGATGGAATTACTTTTGTGTGGGGTCGTTTTTAAGTCCAGTGAAGTATAGATATGTTTATTTCAGATACATAAAATAGGTATACATAATAATGAATGTGCTGTGATGATTAGTTAACTAACGTAAGTATTAAAGCTACTTTATGGTGGGCTATCAAAATATTATGAATATATTTTATCTAAATAAGAACCATACGTCATTTAAAATACGAATCCGCGCTAATTAAAAATTCGTCATGTAGAGATGTACAACGCTAACCAAAAAACTATCGACAAATCAAATTTACCGGAACATTTAAGTTCCATTTTTATTTTAAATCCTACAATTGTTATTATGTTTATTTTTAAAATATTTACCTAACAAATGCATATATCCTAACCTTGTGCTTTACTAATGTGTTTCTGGAAATATTTGAATATTTATCGCAGTCACGTTCTCTAGGTATTATCTATTATTTACACTACAAAGTAACTTAAAATAAGCAAAGGTCATGCGGACGTTGAAACCCTGTCACGACCGAAAGTTCACAAACAAAAGGCATGGATGTACGGAACAAACACTGAACACACTTCCCGTCCGAATACTTCAAAAGAAATACCATTTTAGAGTAAAATAATAATATGGCTAACGTTCATAAATAATTATTGTGTTCCTTATGTTTAAGGACATAAAGATAGTTGTAATTTTCCTTCAATTGTTTATTAAACTTAAGAAACATGTGAGCTTTTTCTTAGCTGTTCAATGATCGCAAGGTGTAAACTGTAATTTATGAGATAACTAGCTGCGCCAGCGACTTCGTCCGCGTGTAATTTAACTTAACAAAAATTTCGGGATTATTCACCCCCTATTTTATCCCCTTGGGGGTAGAATTAATCAAAATCCTTTCTTAGCGGATGCCTACGTCATAACATCTACCTGCATCCCAAATTTCAGCCCGATCCGTCCAGTGGTTTGGGCTGTGCGTTGATAGATCACTATGTCAGTCAGTCAGTTACCTTTGAGTTATATATATTTAGATGACTAAAATTACAGATCCATTGCTGCTATTGGTAATACGACAAATTACCCAGGAACAATTTGAGATTTACAAACCACATATAGTGCCAATTACTTACCCAAACTGCCATACTTTCCCAAAAATAATCACAAAACTTTGCGCTCTTACCTTAAAATAAAATGTCATCATTCATATCCAGGAGAAAACAATACCAATAGGTCCACAATATCCCTTGCATACCTGTTGTGAAGCGATCAAAACCCTTTAATACATCGCATCGTATCGGAGTGCGCACCGCTGGTAATGGCGACTGCAAATGAAAAGACATTAGACATTAAATGTACAAGGCTATATATTTAAAGGCCCGCTCTTATGGGCCCGTTTGTGACCTTATGTTGTCTGTCGCCACAGCCGCTACGGGTTTAGCGAAAGATTGCGCCTGACTTTCGATAAAGACGTACCCCTCTATTGTATCGATATTCTCAATTTACTGTGGTTATTTTTATGTTGATATAATATATAGTGTATATTTTCGTAATTTGTATCCTTTTTCAAATATTTCCAACTAATATCTATCTAACGAAACGGAATATCGAACGAATTCTGCCAGATGTTATGATAGGTAGAGTTTGTAGAAATCATCATCACCTAGAAAAATATTAGCATTAGATATTTATGGAATTAGGAAATGATTCTATAATTACAACTCATATGGGTTTTTACTGCCAATCATATTGAAAATTAACATCAATCGATAGAAAATAATAAAAAAATCCATCGAATACCCATCACTACAGGCCTGCCGCCCACGCGGGTCGCGATCGGCGCTTGCGCCGCCCCGCACTCGTGACATAACATCAGGGGATCGTTCAATATCTTTCGCAAGTCGGCCCCACGTTCGCAACCTTTGGACGCTGATTAAAAATAATATTTAAACACGCCCACATTTTTTTTGCGTAATAACATGTAATTATAATCAAAAGTTTTTAAGTAATGAGTTACATGATATGATTGCTAAGTTTTAAATGTTTCTAGACCTCTAATTCTATCCAATATTATAGTTGGTACTCTAAAGAATAAAAAATAATAATATTGAAAGGCATTTATTATCATTATTTAATTTAGTATCTACTTGAGGCCAAATAATAATTGCATGCCTTTTCTAAAGGCGGAATATAGAAATATAACTAAGTTCAAATTAAAGTATGAGCTGGGAAATGACTATTAAATTGTTTCAGATTATTATTCATACACGTAAGGAGCAATCAACACTATTTCCAAACTCACATTACGATCTTAAAATATGCAGTTGAAACAAAATAAATATACAATTATAATCAACAAACTTTCACGCCCGCGCTCGACGCCGGCCAATCAATCACACTATCATCAAACATAGAAAGTTTCGCATTTAAGAGCACCCACAGCCTGCCATTGCGAGGGACACCGCGGACTGCAACGCACGTGTTAACAATTAAACCTTTTAGCTCAACAAATCATCGGTGTTCACAACAATTATAATATATAGACACGGCTGTTAGACGTATAACGGGCACCGATGGACGGAACTCAAATTATAGTTTAGATACGGTTGTTTTGCACCCACACACTTCCGCGCTAAGTGTCTTAATGATCTGATATTATATTACAATATTGGAACTGGTAGGTCCCGTTGGTGACCAGTCAATGGTTGTGCTTGATTGGAACTTGAATGGACGATGGCGACATAAATAATAGTTTTGTTTTTATGTCTGCATTCGTTATTAGTCGTATAATTGCGTCATATGAACAGATAGGGGCTTATTTGAGCGTGAATTGTGGTATTAGGACGATTGATATTCTACTCTGTTCTCTATTGCATCACCAGGGTTCCTACTGTATTTTAAAATAAAAGACTAGACAGTTTATTGTGCAATATATTATAATTTTTAAGCTAGTTTTATTCAGAAGATACTGTTTGTATTAGCTTTTCTTTAGTCCGTATGTCCCATGTAGTAGTTTGAGACGCCGTTGTCTGTAATTGTATGGTGCGTCAAAATTGAGCAGTTCTCATATTTGAGTTGCATTCGAGTACGGATTTGGCGGTTCGATAATGTGTCACTATTTAAGCATCAATAGTGGTCAGAGGGGCTATAGCTGAGAGGTTGCGGGTTTGATCACCATCAAGACCATTAATCTATTCATGTGAATCCACTTCTAACCCTTGGGTTAGAAGTGATGCGATAATGCAAGCATTAGCTTAGCTGAAGGGGCTATCGGAATACTAGTAGTAAGTATTTTTTGTAGGTTACAAAATGTAGTCTTAACTTAACAGTTGGTCACCCCTGACCCCGCACAGCGTCGTGGACGGCGACGGCACGCGACGCGCCGGCACGCGGCGCACCCCACACATAGGGCTGGCTATACAATTATACACTTTATAACAACGTACTGATAATCCTTTTATATATTTCTCCAAATAACCACTAAACGGTCATTCACACGATGAAGACGACGCTCCTTTCCCTATACATTTTTGACACGCTCTGCTTCATCGGACTAAACCTCCAATTTGATGTTTTGTGCTTCTCTTCGCTATTATTTTTAGTAAAACTTGGTATATGTACAGCCCTATTTTTCTCTCCTCGTGTGGCTACATCCGAGCGATTTATTCAATGGAGATATCTCCGGTTACACTCGTATTGATAGCCATTTATATTCGCGCAGGGATGACATGACACGCTCAAGTAAAAACTGACTCCAAATAAATCTAGATCATTGAAAGGTCAAAACAAATTGCAATTCGTTTTAAAAACAATTAAGTAAGCGAACCTTCGTACGATCCGCCTGATGCTAAGCAGATACCGTACTTATAGATTCTTGGCATACCAAAGGTATTGCCCGCACGTTGCCGACTTGAAGCGGACAGGGACAGAGGGAGACGATGGGACAGGGGGTTGGGCTTCCGGCTCTTTCATCCATCATGCAAAACACAGCTATAAAGCTGCTTTACTCCCTTCGTCAGTGAGAGGGTGTAACTTGGTTCTACCAAAAAATCCGTGTAAGAGTGACAAAATACTAAAAATATGAACTTTTTTCCGAATTAGACAACCCTTCTTGCGCAAAAAGCAATACCTCTTTTGTGAATGAGGTGCACTAAAGACCGCTCAACGGCCGAGCCGTGTCCAACACGATGTACAACACTGTCTGTATCGTACGTATGTAGACCGATGTCCGCGTTATTTATGCCACCCTGGTACCTTTGCTTTTACCTGTTTTTATTGTACCATCCTTTGGAATTGACATTTGAGACCCTTTTTCAGGGATTGTGCGGGGGATTGGATTGAATTGGATTTGGCAAAGCAGGCATAATTATTTTTATTTGTAATGTCTTCTGCCGGCGACTTCTCTGGATAAATTAAATAAATAATTATCGCCAGACTGACACACCAACTAAGCAACGCTTGTACTTTGGGAGTGGGGGCGATCCCAGTGATACCCAGACGTGGTCTAATTCCGAAAATACCATTTCAAAAATTTACCCCGGCGGTAATCGAACCTGCAACCACCATGTGCAGTTAGCCGAGCGCTGGAACCACTGCGCCAAACAGTCGTCAATTATGAGTATTTTTTATCTACTGTGAATTGTTTGTCTGCAGATTTCAGGTTAATTTTTAAAAATATCATTGAGGTTGTCTCCAAGTCTAACCTTTATACTATGTTCACACTGATTGATTCGCGCCGTGCCTATGACTCCAACGTCTGAATTCATGACGGGCTTGGTCGACCAGTATATAATAACGTTCTCTCACAGAATTATCTGCGTAAAGAAACTATTTTAACTACGCTTTGTATGATGAGTGTGAGAAATGGACGCCCAACACCCCTCTCTTCTTTTTCCTCTTCTATCACACTGCCTTTCAAGTCGGCAACGTTTGCTCGCACGCTTTTGGTAATACAAGTATCTATAGGTTACGATAACTGTTTAAAATGGTGCGGATCATACGCATGTTTACCGACTTTTCTGTAAGAAATGAGATTACCAGGGCCCTAACCACGCTAGCTACTCAAATCGTAATAGAAAAGGAAACGCTCGAGATTACGTTTCAAACGCTCCGCTTTTGACGTTTTGCTCACACGTGCTTTACGATTTCTACTGACATTGATATGGTATGGTGTCAGCAAAACGTCAAAAGCGGAGCATTTGGAACGTAGTCGCGAGCGTTTGCTTTTCTATTACGATTTGAGTAGCTAGCATGGTTAGGGCCCAGAATCTTTGTGGTTTCAGTTTATAGCTCTGAAAATGTTTTAGCTGTCACTCAAAACTGTAAAAATCTCAATTTTCTTTAACATTCTTATGTATAAAATCAATTGTAAAAAGAAAATACCACCAAAATTTACATTTTCGTGGTCACAACCAGAAAATTAGGTCGCTTCAACATTGTACAAATACCGAAATGCTTCTCCGAAAGTTAATTTCATGCCGTTTATGGACCGCAAGTGTTGTGCGGTGTGCGTTGACATGTTATGATCTCACGACAGAATGATTGTCCGCGTCACTTGTACAAGGAGGTACTAACAAATGGAGAGGCTTAGGCTTTCGGCTTCCTCATTCATCATGCGAATCGCAGCTATACATCGATTATCTACGACATCCTTTCCCAAAGTGGGTGATAACGCCCCCTGGTGGGCGCTGCAGGCCTAAAGAGGGCGGTAAGAGACCCAGAAAAAAAATGGGGGACTAATCATTCTCATTGGCAGGTGTAGCCCGGAAGAGCTAACTTGAGACCTCAGCGCCGTTGTGTACTACCTACTGCGCTTAGGTCTTAAGTTAACTCTTGCGGGCTATAGTAAAAGTCTCGTTTAGAATTAATGTTTAATATCCGCTAATATAGCTCACAATAAAAAAAATAGCCCTTTTGACGTCCCATTCCTGGGCACGGGCATCCCCTCAACACGAGGGGGATTCAGACCACAATCCACCACGCTGGCCCAGTGCGGGTTGGCGGATTTCACATGTCTTTCGAAAATTGGTTTTAATCTTCTATGGAGGTTTCATCACGATGTTTTCCTTCACCGTAAGCAAGTGATAATCATATAGAAATTATGATTCGCACTTAGATTTCGAAAAATCTAGAGGTTCGAGCCGGGGTTTGAACCCGAGACCTGGTAGCCCGCAAGACGCGTGCTTAACCAATCGGCTATCACTGCTCGGCGAATATAGCTCACAATAATCAATTAATTTAATTTGAATTGATAGTGGTTTTTAAGTAGGTGAAAATATGGGGGCGCTAAAAATAATTTATTCTCAAGTGGGCATTATACAACATAAGTTTGGGAACCACTGATCTATGAGAAAGGTGTAAGGTGTCTTTACCCAGGTCGAGCCAGTCCATCTATGAGCTGTATTGAATTGGCTACAGCTTGTCTTGTGTGTACGCGCAGATAAAAGTGCCGCCTCCAATAGCATTCGTAGCTTGAGATTGGGGAGTTATATGATCCATATGAAGACATAGAAGTACTTTATACTGGTCATAAACCATGATTTAGAATAGACTTGCTGTATTGTGGTTTGATATTACATACTTGTTGCTATCCCTTTTCTAGGATTATCGTCTTACCTACTACTTTACATATTGCGGTGTAAAATAGTAGCAATTATTATATAGAAACACTTTGTAGTGGGACCAATTAAAATAATCTGAATTAGAATACCTAGTATATGTGAATAAAACAATGGATAAATGTAGGATTTGTATGTTCTTAATAAAGCCTGTGCTGTCTTCAATTGTTTATTATTTATTTTTCAAATTTTGTTCGTCTTTGTCCATACAATTTTCATGGGTTATGCATGACCTTCTGTCTCTTTTTCTCGCTCTTCTCACTTTTCCTCTCACATCGCTGCTTATATAAATATTTTAAATCTAAAATTAAAAGGGTGAATGATAAAAAAAAACTTCATAACTGTATCTATGAATGAAATAAGAATTAGAACATAGTACAATAGTTAAAACGATTTTCCAGTTTCATCTCATTCATAGTTCTTACCATTGATAAAGAGTAATTATTTTGCGGTTTGTTAGATCTAGCGTTAAATTCTTAGAACTATTCTGGTGGAGAATCTGGTTTTAGCAACTGTTCACGACCATTCATTTATAGTGACGTTTCCATGAAACACCATGCTCAGTCGGATCATTCATAGATTTCATTGACAAAATCTTCAGCAGTTTGCGGTTAGATTACTTGCTACTACCGGTTACGTATGAATAAGTGCCTACGCACACTTTTTAACTGGATAGTTTTAATTACACCGGTGATTTAGCTTAATATATTACTAGTTCAGTGAAGTTATTAAATTACTAATAGTGTTGAGGAAAGCTCTTTATATTATGCTTGTGCTTTAGCTGTAAGCTCGTTTTCATAGTGAAATTATCTAGTGATCCATCCGTTTACGCGTATTTTACGTTCGCTAATTGCAAGATTCTATGTTTAATATTTGTATGGCAAAAAGTATAGACGATATAGACGAAACTTAAGTGTAAGAGAGTCTTAAGTTTCTTTAGCACTCGTAGTTTTCTTAATATATGTATAATTCTATGAATTTAAATGTTTTTGTTTGAAAATCTGAGGAATTATTATAAAAGCCATCGAACAAATGTTGTTGTTTATGATTTTAGTAATTATAGTCCTGAGAGGTGGTTCGTGTTTTACCAATAATCCTGCGTATAGGATTTTTTTTCAGTTATTGCACAATTTTCCAGGCCTTCGTCAACAAAATGCGCGCAGTGTCTTAGCTTTACAATTCAGAATCATTCTTTAAAAGTTGTCATTCACGGATTTTCAATTAACGTTTTAGTCTCTTTATGCAATTAACTTGTGGTCAGTTGGCGGAACGAACACTTTGATTAAACAAATCTGGACTGTGTTGGTACCGCCAGAAAATCGATGGAACCAATGAATTGTTAGAATTAAATAATTGGACGTGGGTTTGCAAAATGGAACCAAACCACACACATTTATGCAAACTGAAACCAAATTAGAACCACTAGCATAAGGTTGGTTTTGGTCTACAGCAGTGCATGTGGGTTGATTCTGTTCTGCAAAACGATTTCCAATTGTATATCGAATCGCTACGATATTTGGGACTATAAATATTGGTTCTAAGAAATTGTTGGTGTTAGATTTTATGATAGCATTGTTTTATTTTTATGTGTTCGTCTAATGACTGAAATATAAAATATAATCTTTCACTATTATGCATTTTAATTGGCCTTAATATCTATAGTGTGGATTCCCTTTGATAGAAGGCTTATGGCTTATACCACACCATATCAATGTCAGTAGAAATCGTGAAGCTCGTGTCAGCAAAACGTTTCCTTTTCTATTACTATATGAGTAGCTTGCGTGGTTCGGGCCCAGGATGGGAGTAGGATAGGACTGAAGAAGGGAGAGGGTTGGGCTTCTTTCTTTCTCACTTATCGTACGAAACACAGCATATAATAGGGTGGCACTACCGTGGTCGAGCCAAAACATAATAATATGAGCTGTAGTTAGTCTGCAACAAGTTGGCTCTACCCAACTATACTCTAGTTACTATAATTTTACCTCCTAAGTCTACCAATACTTCTACCTATCGGCACTATAATAATTACCCACCAGAGAAGTATTCACAAAGTTTCCGAGTCGGAAACGACAGCTTTCATCCTTCTTCTAATTCATTTCATTCATTCATTGACGACCGCTTGGCGCTGTGGTTCGAGCGTAGGCCGTTCGGCTTACTGCACATGGTGCGTGCGGGTTCGATTCCCGCCGGGGCAAATTTCGGAAATGGCCTTTTCGTAATTTTCCCAGGTCTGGGTGTCACTGGGATCGCCCCCAGTCCAGTACGGTACCCAGAGTACAAGCTTTGCTTAGTTTGGGACCGTACAGTAGGTGTGTCTGTTTGGCGATTATTATTATTATTTGTAAAAGAAGGATGGAAGCATGTTTCTGACACCGGAAACTTTCAGTTGATTGTGAATATACCCCCTTTTAGAAAATAAACCGCGGATTCGATAATGTGTGTGAACTAGACTCATTAGTATCGTTCGCCTACGCTCGCCTACGCGGCCGACCGTCGGCCCACCACTGATATTAACCTGTGCCCATTGATGTGCGGCCAATGACGGGTTACTTGAGGAGATAGGAAACCAGCCATCACAAAGAAAAACCACACACATAGCCAATTTGAAATATACAAAAAATATTTTTTTATGAAAAAATTGAAATAGCTTTAAAAAACCTGGGTGCACTAAAAAGCTAGAAATTACTAGGGACCTTATGATTTCTTTTGTTTGGAGTCGATTCCAATTCAAGTAAGTAGGGGTATCTATGAAGTTGTTCTAAAGACCAGCGCTGGTTCTTGTCAACCAGCACATGCTGAATTGGGTCCGTTTGCGGCGAGCAGAATTTTTAATTATTGTTTTATTATCTTATATTCTTTTATTTTATTGTTCTGGAAGTCACAATAAAGTGTTTTCTTTCTTTCTTTCTAATGTAGTGTAATGATAGTGGCTTTCAAATGAAGAAAGAATCTAATCCGTTTATAAATGACGGAGTTCTGAGGTAACAAACATAAAAACACATACAGACGAATTGAGAACCTCCTTCCTTTTTGCAGTCGGTTGAAAATAGTATCTAATAATGTTTGAGTTCAAGAAAACTTGTTCTTAATTCTGCGTTGGAAAGCGTAATGTTACTTAATAAAATTTTACAAAAAGGTACAAGCAACTAGTTTAATAAAAACAATATTTCCAATTTCGTATCGCATCTCTTTGAGGTAGTAATAATTATATCGTTCTTACAATTTTTACCCTCTAAATGATGTTGTCATCCGTTGTTGTCAAATCACGACATATAGAAACTAAATCTGTCAAATTCTAAAATATTTATGTCCTGCTCATACGTTACAATAGAGACAAGGATGGAGTTTAAGTCAAGTTTGTTTTGTGTGCCAACAGAAACATCAACATGATTCAGGCTTTATCAGTTATTAGAAAATTTATTTCACCGAGAGCACTTAGGAAGTCAACACGAAGAAGTTTATGTACCATAATACGAACTAGCTTTTGCCCGGCGGCTCCACCCACTCTTTCATTGTTTTAATCAGAAACTCGACGCATGTTTATATACAGCATCTAACTTTTAAGTATAGTCAATATAAAATAGTGAAAGTAGTTTCAATTAAAAATGTTATATTACAAAGTCGGCAAACAACTCGACTCGTTAAATGTTAAGGGCATACTATTTTTTGCAACTTAACTTTGTAAATCTAAAACTATCTGAAGTACTGAAGGTTTTGTAGACTTCTGAAATCTGTCAACAGCTGTATCCCTATAACACCTTTTGTTTTTCAAGTTTCCTCCAAAGCTGATAGTTTTAGAATTACAAAGTTACATTTTGGAAAAAAAGTATACCCTTTCTGTTTCAACCTGTAGATGCTAACAATACCAAAGGCTTTCCTCCCACGTTTCCAACCTGAAGGAGTGTGGTACATTGAGAGAAAAAAGGGGTTGTACTTTAGTATCTCTCACTCACTGTACAGAATGCAGCTATAATAGCATCTTCTGTGTGAGGGTGGTACTAGCCACCCAGCCACCTATGAGATGTATTTACGCGGCTACAACTTCGCTTTAAATAATAATAATAAATAATTTAGCCCTTTTAACGTCCCACTCCTGGGCACGGGCCTCCTCTCAACACGAGGGGGTTTCAGGCCATAATCCACCACGCTGGCCCAGTGCGGGTTGGCGGATTTCACATGTCTTTCGAAAATTGGTTAGATCTTCTAAGACATGCAGGTTTCCTCACGATGTTTTCCTTCACCGTAAGCAAGTGATAATCATGTAGAAATTATGATACGCACATAGATTTCGAAAAATCCAGAGGTGCGAGCCGGGATTTGAACCCAAGACCTGGTGCCCGCAAGGCGCGTGCTTTAACCAATCGGCTATCACTGCTTTTTTCAACCAATCGGCTATCACAACTTCGCTTTACCACTGTTAAAACAAAGTAATTCCAGACAGTTCACAAAAACATAGCAAACATTATAATAAATATACCGACGACAATTTTAACGATAGCTGGACAAAAAGCGATAAAATGTAAGCAATCACAGAGGCTATATTATGAACGATCCCGGGAGTCGTCTACTATCCATATTTTAGAGACGTTTTAACTTAATGAGGAACGCCATATAAAATGAATGTTATATTTATAGCCGGACTAAACCAATAGTATTATCATATAAAGGCCATCCTCCGCTGAAAGTGTTTTTATATCTCAGATAGCTTTGTTATATTATGAATAAAAATATAAAGAAAGAGTATGAGTTGAAGAAGATCATAATCGTGTGTTTGAAACCTCAGTGGTCATGCCATGGTCAACTTGGGTGCTATAATGTCTATACATATTTCTGTATCCGCATGTCAAATAACCGCAATAACCTTCCCCGTTCACAATGTATGTAAAACGCGTAAAATTTTAGTGTGTCTAATATATTTTATTGGATAAATGCTGTTTGTTTACCAAAGGAGATTTAAAAAAAAACATTACATTCAGTATCACGCTATTTCTTAGATATTAACGCCTGCGATAATTATTACAATAAGCGATCATTATTACACGGTTAAATCGCCACCGATAATTTCCATTAATATTACTGCGGGACATTTATCAGTCATAAATGTATAGAAAAATGTTCTTGTCTTTATCGAGCCACAACGTAGTATTTATAAGTCTGTGCAATAAGCGCCAAATTCCACATTAACAACTTGAAAGTGTTTTAAAATTTTATATCTCTAGCTTCGCTCGCATATTGCTTCTACTTGACAAATGCCTAAATATGATGACCTCTCATTCCATGTGCGTCACACTGTGATTATAGAACAATATAGTTTGGTTTCTTGATTAGACCTGTTGGTTTTTCTAGTTCATAGCTTTGAACGCAATATGGAGCTTCTGGGGTAAGTAATTAGAATTTTTACATTTGTTTTTTTTTATTTTTTTTTTAATGAAGATTACTAGCAATGTGTGGTTATCACATTACTAGTATTCCCTTTAGCCCCTCCAATTAAGCTAATGCTTGTGCTAGGAGTGGGCTCACGTCAATAGTTTAATGGCCAGGATGGGGATCGAGCCCGGAACCTCTCAGCTACGAGGACGGCCCCTCTAACCACTAGGCTATTAACGCTTCTTGGTTGTGAATAATGTTTACGATTGCATATGAGATATACCTAAATTAAAAAAAGGAACAAAATCTTTAGAGAGATTCGGTATAGGCAATCTGTGGCTAATTAACAACAGCTCTCATATACGGGCTTGCTTGACTAGAGCAGTACCACCCCGTCACATATCGCGTCTCACAGATAGACGTAAAGTAACTATGTATTATAGCTGTGTTTCGTACGATGAGTGAGAGAGCCGGAAGCCTTTCTTACCCTTCTGTCCCACCACAGATATAGATTTACATAGATAACGCAAATGCATGTACGAAACCCCTACCAAGCGTCAAGGTTCGTCGCCGCTAACTTAAAGTGCGCGCGACTACAGATATTATAAAAAATATGAGTATGGGCGAGGTAATCACTCGAGAGATCCGTAGCGGGCGGAGGGGCATCGGCGGCATCGGTGTCTTTGAATCGGTTTGGATTTCCCGTCACTTGTTGTGACGTCACAGTGGGTGTTAAAATTCGGCACGCTTCCTTTCAATACAACTCGTGATACTTGCGTTATCTATGTAAATATATATATCTGTGTGTCCCACTCCTATTCAGAGCGGCAAAGTGCGAGCAACATCTTTGCTATTGCAAGCATATTTAAGGAACGATAACTGCTTAAAATCCTTTTAAAATCATATAAGTTAATTTGCGGACTATGTTATGTAATAAAAGAGTACAGCGGTATATGTATTTGTACGTGTAAAGCAGTCGAGCAATACCAGGGTGGTCTTAAATTGTTCCGGTCTCATACGGGCTAGTATTTGCATTATTTAAATACAATTACAGTGAACACAAGCCTTCCGCGTATTGTAGTCCGATTCGCGTCGTGAGCGAAATTAGCGCCGCGCGGCACTTCGTGTTACTGTTTGTTCCCCTTCGATGTAACGCCTTGGGAAGTCCGATAAACTATATAAAGTTGTGTTGATTCTGGATAGTTTTTAAGCCACACTGCTAGATAAGGAATCCATATGACGACGACCGCTTGGCGCAGTGGTTTGAGCGTAGGCCGCTCGGCTCACTGCATCGGGTGGTTACGGATGCGATTCCCACCTGAGCTAATTTAAGAAATGGTATTTTTGTAAATTGTCCAGGTCTGGGTGTCACTGGAATCTCCCCCAGTCTATTGTAAGGTACACATAGTACAAGCGTTGCTTAGTTTGGGACCATACAGTAGGTGTGTCATTATGGCGATATTTATTTATTAATTTATACATATTTTATTTATGATAACATACATAGTACTAGTATTCATTGTAAAATCGTACGCTTGATTGTCGACTTTATTATATTAAAAACGACGACGTGTAAGTAGAAGTAAGTACCTATTCATTAGTAAGTTTCTATATTAGAATAAACAAAATGTTAACTTAAAATAGACCGATAATATATAGACCCCTGAAAACTGTGCCGTGGGAATCAAGTAACATTGTGAGTTACAAAGTAAAAATTCAGCTTTCTCGCTCGTCGAGCTTCCGTTGGGCGACCCCGAGATACCATCGGAGATGGCAGATAGCGCCCGCGAAATGGGAGGCTGACTCACGGAGTGTGACGGATGTGGTGCGGTTGGCTCATCGCGGACGCTGCGTCTGTTGGGAAATGCTGAAATAGATGTGCTGTGTTGAGTGATTTTTATGTGCTACAATGAACAACTACTCTTGTGGGTTTCAATCCGCAAATTATATGCATAATACTTTAAATGCATGCGGCGTGAGAAAACATTACCTATAAAGTGGATTCCTTTCTTCCAAAAAATACTCAAAATATATCGTTTGACTCCGTTCCTTATTCACATCCTTATCACATCTATACTATCGCTCATAAACTACAAATGAACACAATAATGTGATCTAATCTGTTTGCAGTTTTTTATCAGTACATATTACACACATATCTACTATTATCATTATAATATAAAATTGTATCATTATCGTGTGCCATTTAGACAGGCGATGACTAACCGCTGCCCCGCTGTCTGGCGGCTACCGCGTTACGCGAGAACCTGTTCCGGGCACTGTCCGATCGATGTAGTTCGCGTGGCATTTTAATAGCTGCGTACCCACTGACCTAGCAGCATTACGAGGCTCGCCTCGCTCAGTCTGAGCGAGCCTCGCGCGGAAATACTTGCGCTGCCTCGCCCGAACGCTGCCTGTTTGGGCGTGATCTTATTGGTTTGGTGAAAATGGAGGCAAGCATTTCTTAAGAAATGAGCCTAATGCCCTAACAGTTAGTATTCGGAAATCTACTCATATTACTTCATCTGCGTGTTTTCTTAATTTTAAGTATCTGTTGTGCTTAAATTATGTTTAGCTAAGTAGTAAATACTCGTACATAGAAACTTTTCCCGTTTGTATTAAATTATAACGTGGTGAAGATTTGATTCATAATACTGCTGTGGCTCTTTGCGACCTCTAATGGGCATCACTAACAATTGGTTTTCTTCCTAATATTATCCCAAAATGTGTTTAGCCACTACAAATACTTGCTTTAAATCACTTTAGATAATTCTAGTGACAATCAAGGACACAAATGGATTGATCATTAGGTATTGCTTTTGCTGGCATCACTCACTAGTTTTAAAAGCTCCGTCTAATTTATTATTTCCGTCTGAGATCCTTGGTCACATAAAAAATAATCAGTAAAATGTCTGCTTCTATATCGAGCGCGTTTTTTTCACCGATTGACATCATCAGTCTATCAAGCGATGTATCGATACCTACATTCATTTCATTTATAATCATGGAGTATGACTAAACGGGCTTTCCTAGACAAGAGCTTGCTTCTGTGTTACTCGAAACTAAACCTGTTTCTTAGTTAAATGCCAACAAAGTTAATGGGAGCGTGTCTACATTGTTTTGCAACTAATGCGATGGCAATCGAAAGGATTTAGGTTAAACGACGTGGAAAATAGTTTTAATGACATTGGCGGCAGAGTTTAGGATATTTAGTTTAGCGTTAGCTATGTAAAGATAATGAATTACTTTTTATATGACTACATTTTATTAATAACTACCTACATGTATTACTTATTAAAAATTCAACATTTCCATATACCTACTCATCGACAAAATTATAGTATTCACTAAACACCTATTTCAAAACAGATTATTTGATCTTTTTTATTATTATTTTTTATGGATCTGCTAATCGGCTGGTCTAGGCAACATGTGAGCAGAGGGCGGGCACATAGGTATCTCGCTCAGAGAATTAGCGTTCTTATTTAACGTGCCAATGATGCCAGCCTTCTGGGCACTTTGCCCAGCGACGGCGTCTGGCGCGAGTATATTGTTGTATTTATTTAAATACCCAACTAAAGTATATAGTTAATTATGAATTTTGGAAAAAATATCTATCTCAGAATTATGTCCTTATTATCTATGGAGCTTACTTAACTTAAGTTAAGGTCTCGTTATATTTTACTTAATTATTAAGTCAAATATACCGCAACCTTGACCTTAGCTATGTAATTATTAAGAACTAAAGGGAAATAACAACAAATATATATTAATCAATCATTTATTATCATTGACCTACACAATGAAATGAAATACATAGATACATAATAACATATTCAAAAATATTATTTTTCTTTACATCTAAATCTATAATCAAAATATGGCTACTGACAGAGGGTCACTCCGCCTCATTATTGGCACATGGAATATTATTATTTTACCAAATCTAATTACGTTTTTCATAAAGGCGATATTAAAGCATAAAAAAGAAAATTTAGATAGTGTCTTATATGACAATTAATATATATTTATATATTGTGTATATAGACAGCACGTTTAAACAATTTTAAAAAGAAAAATTTAAAATTCCTTACATATATTTCGCACGAATGTCGAAATATTGTAAAGTAATGGAAGCCAGGTTCAATTTTCGATTTATTAATCTCAATAATTATTATGTCATCGTCATTCGAGGTGTGATCCAAATTTTGTGTATTAATAATTATATGAATAATAAATAATCATATTTTGGATCCTATTTTCAGACATTATTTATTGGGATTATCAAATCAAACGAATAAAATATAACTTATAAAACTATATACTATCAGTAATTGCTGCCTTATTATTAATAATTCCGATGTGCGTCAAGATAAAAAGCGTTAATTATGAATATTAAAATTATTTCCATATTTTATTTTCCATCTTTAGTGATATTATTTAAGGTTCATTCCGGCAAAAAAATATATCAAATCAGGACTAAAATGAGAAGTTTATTTTTAAAATGTCACCTTGCGACGTTCTCTGTTTCTGTAATAGATTTTTATTTATTTAGATACCTACCAAGTATAGGAATGAAGTGAACCTTAATTAATAACAATCCAACCTTTTCTCTTTCATAAACCCATATCTCTAGGTTTTAGGAACAACCCTTGTAATATGCATTATTATAATTATTATGGAATGTTATAAACTATAATTAATTAGTAATAAATAAAACATGGCGGCAATACCGTTTCGTCATAAAATCAACTTTTCGCGATTATACTGAAGAGTCATGAATTTTAGAACTGAAAAACTATGTTTTAAAGATCACAATGCTATAAATTGATTCCAAAGTGCTATTTTCATCGTAAAATTAGGATTTAGAAATTTAATCTTTAAAAATAGTCCAATTTGAATACGTTCTACGTATTAGAAAGCTTAATAACAATATTTTTAAATATAATATAAATATTATTTTACATTAAAATATAGCTAAGCAGTTAAGCTGTTTAAATGCTACCATCACTTAACCTAATAAATACTATTTACAAAATCACCAGAATGTTTTTGTTACCCAAAATTTTAATAAGAATGAATTTAGAAAAAAAATATTTATAATTTCCATACCAGAGGAGTTTCTCTAATATTTTTTATCATCATATTTACAAGATCATATTTTTTAAAACCAAAGTTACAAATCAAGAGTTAAAAAAAATAGACAGAAAATAAGTTTGAAATAGAACGACAACAAAACACGAATCAGAGTAAACCCCACTGGTTCGAATATCACAAAGTTGTAGTCAATTTTTTTCTTCTTTACGAATACAAAAATGTTTTAATTTTAAAATAATCCAAACATTGCAATTTCCCATTCTGGCGGTGTTAACGATGAAGCACGAATACTGTTATGTAAAGTAGTTCGCTCGCCGATGGACGGAGCTTGATGACGTCACATTCATGACGTATTAATATCACCATCGTAAGTACATGGTCTCCTTGTTAGAGTTGTAATGTATTTCTCTGTAACAAAACGTTTATATTAGAAACTAATACAAAAAAAATAAAAACCAATTCCCATTTATTCGTAAAATGACGTAATGTTAATACAAGATTCAAATGCTTGTAGGGCATTTATATCACAGCACGATCGAATAAATTCTTTGCGGTCCTCTATCATGATCGTACTTTACCATGAATATTTTTGTATACGAAAATGATGATGATTCCCATCATGGATGGATATGAATGGATGAAAAATTAATATTGTATTCTTACTCTATATGCGTAAGAGAGACCGCTGTAGTAGGATCGTGCTTCCATCACCCTCACCGCCACAAGCATTGACTACATCTACAACAATTGAGAAAAAAACATGTTATTAATATTATATTAATAGTTAAAAAAGACAATTAACGTGATGAGATAAAGGTAACCCGCTTTTGCGTGTCAACCCTAAGTATTAAAAAGTACCTACATTACATGGAACAAAATTGCAGGTCTTAAAAATAAACATGCAATTAATATTTTATTTGGTGCAGAATACAGTGCACGGTGCAATTAATAAAAAGTGCTAGACAAAATATTGTTTTAATTTAAACTTAATTATAATATAAAAAAATCAAACAATCATTATCATAAAACAGTGAGACAAGATGATTAATTTCCCAAGAAACTATTCTAAAAATGCACCGTTGTAATCCTAAAATAAGATTTAAAAATATTTACAGAAATGCGTGCATCGCGCAGAATCCCCTTTGGGAATTTTCTGTTACCGCGTGCAACAATGAAGTTTTCAACATTTTAAAAGGATTAATGTCGACACGAATAACCTTATTTTATGCTTAACATCTTAAGCGAAGATAAAACTTTTAATTTTTTACCAAAAAACATCAACAGATGGTTGACGGTATAGTTAAATACTGTTACTAAGTTTCTGAGATGGAATAACGATACGATATTGATATTACAACTTCGTTAGATAGTACTTTTGTATTACTCGTCGGATATATATTTAACAATTCGATCAAAATGCTTTGACTCAAATAATTATCACCAATAATAATAGGTTATTATTTTTATTATATACCTAATGTAAGTATAGAACGTCATTTAAAAATGTATGAGTACCAGAGAATCAATTGTCAATTCATCAGATTTGTTATGCAAAATCGTGATGTAGATATTACGATGTCCGTGAACTTGTATCAGGTGTTAAAATATTATTTTTTCTGCCCCATATTGTTATTGCTTCAATAAATACACGAAACATACGCGGAAACTAATTATTTGTCATTAAGTTTTAGATCCTTGATCACCTGGGTGTTGGCAAAAAATCAATAGCAACAACAAATAAAGACTGAATTAATTTAGAGTAATCAAAAAACGAGTCACGTTGCATGTTAATGTTGAAGAATCATGATTTTATACGTAGTTAAAGAGAGGAAAAAGAATCCTATGGGACAAATAAATAATCCTTTGGAATGTAGGCCGAAGTAGTGAAGATAACGTGGAACAGATCATACTAATAAATGGAAAAGTTGGTTTAGTGAAGTTTAGTGATGTTCCAACGGGATAAGCACAAATGTCTTGAATATGCAAAGAGTGGCCTAAAATATAAATTTCCGTGGTTAATAATGTTATACTTTCACAAACACATTTAAAAAAACTTATATTTTCTAATCACATTTAATCAAAATTATTTTTAAATCAAGACTTTAAAGACAAAAACGAAAAGACAAACAAAAAAACCGTTCACGTATCCAAATTTAACGACACTTAGAAAACATCCAATTCAAATACTTCGTTCAGCATTTTAAACTAAAAGTGTCCAGATCTCGATACCCGAGGCAAAGGGCGCAGGAGAGCGGCTCGGCGGCATTTTGCACACTTCCGTGCGAAGCGAACATTGGGTTAGTTCGTGATCGCACACCCTGTATGTGCGACTGTGGGAACTGAGTCTCTTTGTTCTCGTATACAGGCTGTTGCTATTTGTTGAGCGAATATCGATCAATAAATTTTGAATCGGGAGCTAGAATGTATTAGTTTTCATGTAGGTAATCTGTGAATACCTACATTTAACTATATTTTTTCATCAATAACATAAAAAATAATTATAACGTCACGTTTTGCAAACTATTAAACAGCTCTCTGAATCCTCTTTTGCAGCGACAATAAAACGGCATGTGGTCAATTAAAGTGACTATAGATATAAAAAAAGGAAATAAAAATATTTAGACAAATTACGGAAAACCGGTTGGAAAAACTCAGTTACGGAATAAAAAACAGCCTAGTCTGTGTCTTGGTTGTAACACTACCTGCATCTTAAAGACAACCACGCTAAAAACTTAAATGCCAAAAATAACGTCTATTATTTCTGTGAAATAGCGAGCGCCTCCTACGGGTGATTTTTTTTTTCTAGGACAAAAAATATGATTACATTAAAACAACAGCCTGTGCATTCGACGCAGTGTCTCATGGGGTGCCTAATTAACCGCGGTTACCACCTCTGAGCGCGACGCTTGGCCTGCTCTACAACCATGATTATATCCTTTTAGGAACGGCCAGATCTAAATATGGACTTTTGTAGATGATTGTACATGTTTTAAGGTTTTGTGATTAAACCATGAACACCACCGAAATAATAAGTATGTATAATGAACCCTTACTTTTGGCATGGCCGGCTGGATGGCAAAGCTGTTATTATAGGACTTCTTAGATAGAAGTATCATTGTAAAACTCGACTACTTGTGAAAATACGTTAGATCAATCGACGAATGTTTAATTAAATAAATGCATATTTTTTCATACTCGTTATCAATTGAGATACCTACTTTAAGTAAAATATTGAATCCTACAAAAGTCTTGGGTTTCATTGTTTTACTAAGAGTAATCTTAAAAAAACCCTCAAGGATGCCAATTCTTAGGTCCAAATATTACAACTAAACTAAATTATGTATAACTCAAGATTGTGAACCAACAGAATTGGTGCCACGAGCTTTTATTTTTTAAATACTGTACATTCTATTTTTAGATTGTGAATCGAGTCAGTCACACGCCCTCAGCCATCATTATCGATATAGAAAATAATCGATATGTCAACTCGATTCGCACGAGTCGTGAATCGAACGGATCGACCTATCGATGCAAGAGATAAGCCTGGGCAGAATCCTGCTTGCACCAATGACCCAATGCACTAACTATATGGGACATCGCACTCTCGATTCGATTTAGAATCGTAATTAAGCGAGATGTATTGTATTCGATTAATGAACTATGTATCGAGTATGGCGTGTTTAATTGGGATGGGAATAAATAATGTGGTTGATTTATTGCGGATATGTATATTACTGAGCGAATGACTTTCTATCAATGTATTCTAGTTTTAGTTTAGCTAAAGAAAAGTTGAGATCCAATACGTTGAGCATAGGCTTTACGACAGTTTGCCGGTTGCGTTTTTAGGTTTGGTATTCTAGGCTACAGGAATCTGCAGGTTGAGACATTTTTTTTTTAAAAAAACGTGATTTTTGAAATCTCTCAAAAATATATACTTACTATTTTAATATTCTCAGTAACCATATCTGTGCATAGTCCACATATTGGTGCCAATTCCGTGAATACACTAACTAAACTAAATAAATTTTGTTCCTTCTCATATAAATATGTTTAGTTGTTTAAAATTTTGTGACGTCCTTATTTATAGACAAAAGACATTGGCACCATTGTTGAAAATACAATTTAACAACACCATTAAAATGTTGTCGCCACTCAAATACCTTGTCAATATGCCAAGGCATGAGCGACATAAACTTTATAGGGGCCTTTACGAATGGACAGTTAGCAAAACAATCAGTAGCGGGACTCGAGCGCCTGCGGCGTTCGCGCTGACCGTACCGACATTGACGTTTCACACGTGATACCTACCCTATTTATTACGTGTCTGTGACCCGTATGACACTGGGATATGGGTCAATTTGCAATAATTCACGCGTCTCCGTGAAATAAACTGACTCTATACCTATGGTTCAATGGCAAACCTATCGTATTTTGTCGAGGTAAAGATACATCCGCTTGCTTACTCACTACTTTTTCATTGCATTTGAAAATATTGTTATATTAATTAGACCTTTTTAAGCAATGTAGGTATGTACACCGAAGTTGGCAAATAAGTGTACGACCCGCCTAATGTCAAGCCTATAGAATGCTTGCAATACCAAAGGCATTGCTCACACGCCGACCTAAAGGGGATTGGATGGAAGGAGACGTTTCGTACGATGAGTGAGAAAGCCGGAACACCAACCTCTCTCTGTTCCAACTCTCTACAATGTGCGAATAATGCCTTTCGTATCACAAGCATCTATAATATACGGTGGCTGCGTAACATTAGGCGGGTCGGACGCATGTTAGCCAAATTTATAAGAAATTAAGAAAAAAAAAATCCACATGAAATTCCACCATACTTCTCCCTTCCATCAATCAAACCGTCTCGCCGTGGGACATACCAACATACGCAACACCACCCTACAGTCAAATTGCAGCAATCATTTGTACTGTTAAGCCCCACATTGTTGTACCATGCCCGAACGGGTATGGACTGCAAATTACATACTGAAACGGTCACGTGTGGCTCACTCTCGTGCTACCGTCCGCATTCGCACAGTTTCGGAAGCATTAGGGCCCATTAAAAACCGTTAGCACAGGCCGTCACGAGCTCACGACTTGGGCATGAACGATCTATCGACCATCTCCCGGTAGCCGGGACCGGGGCCCTGATGTTTCACACGGGTTACGGACGTGTGCGCATGACGGCGCTCTCGGGTTTTATTACACACGACAATTCGTGGACTGTGGACGTAATGGGGAGTTTAGTTGAGATGTTGCCTCGCTGATTTGAGTCGCAGGGAGATTAGGAAGTGAAATACAAAGCACAAGATTTGCATCATTGATACGAAACCACTACATAGTGTAAGCCTTTTTGCTAAAATGCCGTATTTGTAAATGGTCTTAGTAAAATTTTCAAATTGCCTTGAGACTCGTTAAAAATCTAATTAATACGTTAAATTGTATTTGAATAATGTTGAATGATGAATTAACGATATTAAAACGACATGGAAAGCTTTTTGATTAAATTCAACAGGAGAGGTAAAATAAAGACAGTAAAGTACCTCATTTGACGTATGTTTAGGGCTTATGTGGCGCGCTTGGTGCACTCTCAAACATTGGTAATTTTGGTAATTATCTAGTGAGTCGTCCTTATTGTACTGGTTTTAAACACAGTTGTTAAATATCTTGACCGTTTGACCTAGCAAACGGTGTTGGCATTGACATTGAAATGTTTTTCCGGCAACAAACGCATGCAAAAATCAACAATTATTGTTATTTCTGAACGAAGGTCTTTTGAGTAACGGATTAACAAGAGACGGTCAATTAAAATTTATAAACTAACTTCCGAAATGCTTTATGCACGGAAGTTAAACTGTCTATGCCATTGAGCAGATGTCTAAACGGTACTCTACCTATTAAAAATGTACCATAAGAAAAGTATTATGCTGAGATTATTGCAATGATTTACCATAAAGATGAAACATACTGTAATCGAGTATGTTGTTTATTAATGTAGAGATTGTAGAAAACTTCTAAACTCTACTAGTCTAGGTCACATAATACCGTGACGAATGGAAGAAAAATACTCAGAAAAATATCCAAACCCCAGTCAAAAAAAAGGATGAGGCATATGGTAACTTTTTTCTAGTAGAGACTAGTATTTTGACTTTGTAGTTGTAGAGACAAATACAAAGTCAATATGTTACAATCAAAGGATAATAATCAAATTCATTCTGCACCTTTACCTCCATAATTAATGTCCCAACTTCAATTACCATCTAATTTGCGTGTTTGATTAAGCCTTAGACTACATTTGTCTCAAACCTTGACAGGGTCGCGACACAACCCGAAGCTACTGTAGCATTGTATGGTAATCAGTGACAATGTCGGTATGTCGCTTTACTCTTAAATGACTTAAGAAGTTCAATGAACCCGGTGACATGGTATTGACAGATGTCAAAAGGAATTAACGATGGTGATAGAAGAAAGAATTTGGGAGATCAAAAAGTTAGTTTAGTGTCAATGATTGATACTAATGAAGTAGATATTGAAATATCTGAAAAGTAAATTGATACAAAAGACCTTATACCGGAATGACTAAAGACGGTTACCGGTAATGTAACCGATAGAGGTGAAGATAGTATAATTAAGATGTTTGCAAACGTACTGAGGCTACAATTTTACACCCATCATATTTATCCTATAACCATCTACAAGTCAGCAGTAAAAGTTATTGCTCGTAACAAAATAGATAAGGACTCTGATGAATAAGGTTAATAATTGTTATCACCGTTTATAGCGAAATACTTTAATATTAAATTAGAGGCCTTATTCCTCATTACGTAATATTCATCAAGTGAAAAGAGTGAAACAAAATTATGATAGATGAAGTTGCAGAATTTAAAAAACGGATTAATTGAAAAGTAAAATATAGAACAGAATGAGAGTAGAAAAGATAAGTCTTAAAGATTTTGGATTTTCTCTTGTTTTTAATTTAAAGGTAGAGAAAATATAATATAATCAACTATTTTCAACAGTCTACACACCGGGTTCGACCCTAGTAAAAGATTGTAAAGTAGGTATCATAGCTTCCCAAAGAATGTTAAACTAATAGGTACACAAAGTACTAATCTAAGTATCTTATCCGACCTACATACTTCGCGGTTGGCTCTCTGGCCATTCAGGTGTGACAAGGCTGTGGTTGCTGTCTTCACCCTGACTTAGGGTACGGCAGATCACGGAGCCACTGGACTGTACCTAGACCTAAGTACTACTGTTACACAACGCATAAGGAAATTAGGTGTTACAGTATGTTTTGGTGTAAAATTACGACATACTTGAGCTCTCTATTGCCTGTTAGAGATTGCAAGTAAAAAGTAGTGAAATGGTAGAGAAGCTTTTTCTTAAAATCCTTAATTACATATATCATAATCTGGAATTAAATACGTTTGAAAAATAGCAAAGGACAATCGTCCAATTTATATTCCCGTTATTGCGACTTCTAAAATCGACTCTACATTTAGCTCGACCCGATCATTCGTGTATATGGATAGCTACCGTAAATTTTCGCTGGCACACCTCTATTTGCCTGATCAGAGTGGTTTATTTAGTTGATGTGACAATGCAAGATAAAACCAGTAAAAAATTAAATGAGCATTTTTTAAATATTATTTGAAACTAGAACACTTACCTGTGCTGGCGCAGATTGTCCTGCCTCTTGAAACTCTTCCCGCATACTTCACAGCTGAACGAGAGCTCTGGGCTCTTATGGGTGCGTTCGTGGATCATCAGGTTGTAGGACTTGGTGAACCGACGCTGGCAGTACTTGCAGACGAACTCGCATTTTGGGCGCAGTTTGCGTCTGAAATCCCGTGTGTGGTCTTCGTCAATTTGCATCACGGCGAACATTTTGTCTGGTCTAAGATGTGATGCTAGCGACGGGCGGGGCTTGAACGCCTGTACAATGATAAGTTATCAAATGTGGTGTGCGTACGATATGTGACTGTATCGCGTCGGTATAGAGTCCCTGTTCGGTTGTATTGATTGTGTTTTAATTGTTAATGTGATAACGTCGTGTAAAGTATTTCGGTTGTGGTTTTGTTTTTGTGTTGTGTCTTGTTTGGTGATGTGTAATGTGAGTGGGATGACTTTTGCAGACCCGTCTATTACTGTCGTTGTAGTCGCCATCATTGAAATTAATTACCGAATAAATTTAAAGGATGATTTATTTCCTAGCAAATGCAACCTACCTATATTAAAATAACAAAGTATAATTAAGAAATTATAAATAAAATTATGAGATTATATTGAATAGATAATTAAAGAACTTTAGTAGAGTAGTCCAACTAAATCGATAATTATAAAAAAATAAACATGTTCATAATTTACTAATTCATGATTAGGTATTAGAGCTTAACAATTTTAATGAAAAGTTATATTCAAATTACAAAGTCATTACATTATTGCTCAATAAACCTTTTATTAGATATTACACGAATAATTTATTATATTGGACATAATAACACTTTATGAATTATTAAAATACACACCTTTGAAATCGATTGCCCACGAAGAAGATATTAAGCGGCGAACTAAACGTTAACACTTTCACTATGAAGCGTCAATTGTTCAACGGCAAAATTGTTCTTAATTACATCGAGTTAAGATCGGGAATCGTCTGACATTATTTTGTACACGGATGTTGGGCGACTAGATGTGTCAACGTTGATGACAATGTACGTGCGACCGTGAGCGGGTGTGGTTAGCAACTGGCGCTGCGCGAGGGTGGCGGAAACTACTGATAGCGTTACGCGGAAGGCGCGCACCCCCCACCACGTGCGCGGGAGTGAATGAACAGGTAGCGCGACGGTAAGCTGATGGCACAGACTGGGAAAACTCCGACTCGATACTGCCTTTTATTGATGTATTGCGAAACAATGTTTTGTTTCACTAAAATATGCTTTGTGCTCGTGATTTATGATTATGGCTGGCTGGCTCTTTCTTATTTTTTTCATTATTCACGTTTCGACGTTATATATGACGTACGATTCGTTAGCTAGAATTTTATTCGTTTTCTATAAATTATTTTATCGGCGCGATCTCAGTTTTATGCGATTCATACTTATTATGCTTTTAAAATACTGTGCTACACCTTTTTAAAATATTTCTTTTTCATATTAAAAAGTCGGCAGACACGCCTACGATGCCTGATTAAGCAGTTAATATAGCATATACATGTTTGCAATACCGAAGGCATTGCTCGGACGTCGTCGCCCTAAATAGTGGATAGAGTGGAGAAGGGAGAATTGTTACTATTATAGGGAAAAGACAAATGCCTACTTACTCGATATTGATAATAATTATAAAAGACAATGTTATACGTATACTTCGGTTGTTTTTTCTATATTATATTTCGTTCATTACCGTTACCTGACACATGCGTTGTGAGTACTTGACGTATGAAACGGTGGGAAAGCGACCGGTGGCTCCCGGCGCTACCGTGATTTCCACTCACGACGCACACGACCCCGGCTATTTGGGCACCAGCGGTGTTTACCGGTAAATTGGTGATGATTTTCGGCTTCTGACATTACCGCGCCCCGGGGCGATAGTGTGTACTTTCTAGATTACGTAGCTCCGTGTAATTAGATGGAATTTCGTTTCGAGGCGGTTTTACTCTTTGTATTGTCGAAACGAGTCCTGTCCGTGGTGATATTATTTTACGTTATGTTTCCATATTGGCTGCGGATGGATGATAATGTTTTTATTTATATTAGATCAGTTTAAATATTATCCCTATTTGCATTTTCATATTTTTTGTATAAAACTAGCAAAACTCATTCTCGGTCGATTGTATCAATTGTACTCGTAGGTACCTATTTTACGAATTTGATTGGCACTTCTGGTACTAGAATTACCAATACAATTCAATTCATGAGCCCCTCACGTTATTTTTCACATAATATTCAAATTTAGCGCGCTAAAGGAGCTATTAAATTAAATTCCCGGTACGAGCGTGAAACAGCACTTATGAGATTCTTTATAGCCATGCAAGTCCATTCAAATTGTCTTGAAACCACTTCGTGGGCTTAAAACATGAGTTTAATGAGTATTGAGCATGGTGTGACTGGACATAAGTACCTATTGATTAGTTAGTACTGTTAAATTTTACTAAACTCTACCTATTTATGTTGGTAACCGGTAAGAGTTACCAACAACGATCTCGCAAGAACCGAGCATAGTTATAAGAAAGAAATAAAACACTTCCGATTTTGTTAATAATTTGATCCTACTCAGTTAAAGTCAGCTGACCATAATAATAATTATTATATTGCTCAGATAATCTTTAGGTATAGGTTAATAATTCAGCTTCCGTATGCTTGAGTCTGCAAAACTCTACTTTTCGAGTTTGGCGGATTGCAATTTATAAACAACGTTGTATTTATTGATTATTGTTTTCATATAGGTAAATTTTATTCCAAAGTTCCCACAGGAATGGAAAATTATATCAGACTGAGACCGGCCATGCTTCCACAGAAAAGCTGGTAGGTTTAGCTAGTAAAATAAATCAATAAGCAAAGTTTATAAATATTCTAGAAGCAATTTTCTAAGGTCAAACATAAAGAACATCAAATTGGCCACGCTTCTGCCATACCTTCCGAACTCTACATTGAGTTTTTTCACACAAAACAATTGGCCTTCATTCGAAACAAGAACAATCTCATACAAAAAAAAAAAACATTTACATAACTTGCACAAAAAGCCGCAGACGCATCGCCCGAAAAAAATGCATAAAACACACCGCCCTATTACGTAAGCTGGCTACGATAGGCTATCAAGCAGTCGTCACGACTAGACGGGCCGACAGGGGGCGCTCGCAAAAAAAATCCGCAATCAAACAGATCTTCACATACTTTATCCCCAATATGGTAACATACGGGTGACGGATACCATCAGATGTCACGGCTAGCGAGATTGTGATGCTCGTAAAAACCATTGTCGGACAGGAGTTCACAGGCCGCCGTCACGGAGGCTTATGTACTCTATGTACCAAAAGTAGTTAGCAACAAAAAGAGGAACGTCTAGTCTCGGTGGACTTTGTCTGCATTTAGATTTGAATATCAAGGAGTATATATTTATTATTTAACTCTATGCGATCTTTACCAATGTGTGCCTCTAGAGTAGAGTCACTAGACAACAAAGTCAACGGTCATAAATAACTAACAATTTACCATACAATTATTTTATGTAGAAGTTAGCAACTAGTGACTCTACCGAACCTAAAAAGTTATAAACTAATGGTAGAGCTACTCTATCAAAGGAACTATGTTCAAACGTAAGCCATGCTCGATTACCATTGACTCCTAAGTAAATTAGAAACAGACCATCCTACTAATATTATCAATGTGGAAGTTTGTGAGTGTGGATGTATGTATGTATGTTTGTTACTCCTTCACGCAAAAACTACTAAACGGATTTGGATGAAATTTGGAACACATATAGTTTATAACCGGGATTAACATATAGGATACTTTTTATCCCGATAATCCCGAAATTTTTGTTACGTTAAATACTACACGGACGAAGTCGGGGAGCACAGCTAGTTATGGCCATAAAGCAGGACTAACAAAATATAATCGGTGTAGTATCAAAGATGTAGCAAGTAACCTACTGATAACAGCTTCCAAGCAAGCGGATCCGCCAGTGATTCACTAACCACATGAGCCGTAAGCCTCAAGTCTCCCAACGTTTGACGGTGAATCATGCCCCTTGAACTATTGACATTTCATGGATGTCGACCTGTTTTAATTACCGTGAATTCTTTTTTATATTTGATTGTTATTTGGTTCCGTATAATATATATTACAGAGTTTTAGATTATTTTATGGTGACGCGAGTAATGCTATTTTCAAGGTGTATAAAATAATCGTAATATTTTAGTTAAAGATCAGTTAATTAATTATTTAAATATATGATTTTGTTATATACTTTAATATTCAACTAGTATAATCCTCGCATAGTTGGTCAGTGATATTCCAAAAGGTTGAGATGATTCAAAAAACTACAAAATTCTATTGACAGTGCAAACTTGACCTATTAATTTTAGGCTGAAGTACAAATACAAAATGATAAATGTGTGATGTTGATATATCTGTGACATCAATTAAATTAGGTCAAACATATTGTCAGAATTAAGGTCGCCCGTCGCAGTGGATTGAAAAACAAATGAATTCTATATTTTTAATGACGAAATAGTAAAAACTTCCACAACGATAATGTTTACGTTCAACGAAATATTCGTCACTACCTCTGTGACGCCCGCATCATGCGTCTTCATTACTTGTAAATACGCTTACAAGAACTACGTGATAGGAAGTAAGTAGACATCGGGCGCTGACTGTACTGGATGACCGAACGGAACGGGGGAATCCAATAACACTGACTAATTACGTGCGAAAGCATTTCACAATAATTTGTTAGGCAATTCAGGTGGAACGTTTACCTAAACTCGTATACCCAAATTACAGATGAAACCGTAAATAATTAGGTGGCCAGCCGATCGACAGTTGCCTGAACATTTACGTATCATGTCAACTCATGCGATTGAATATCAATCGAGTGTTAAGTAAGTAAATCGTAATCATATATGAGCATATGGAATAAACTCCAAAAGGATCCAAAAAGAACTACTTAATTTTAAGTAGTAATTTTAATAATTTACTAGGTATAGTGATGTGAAACTATTTTTTGCTTGTTGAATAAATACCGGAAAATATTTTTTTTCTTAAAATTTTCTTGTGGTTTTAGGAATCCACCAGTCGGTCGAACGTCGATCGACGGTCAAATAAAATGACTTGACATTGATCGATAGTTTCTACATAGCGCAACGTTCGATTGTTCGAAGTGTTTTAAAATTTCAAAGCTTTCAACAGGTTCGCACAAAGTTAAACGGTTCACAATACATTCATCGTTACGTAACACGGTCACACACAACATTAACAAGATGTTTATTTATCATATAGGTTATAAAACCATGCGTCATCCAACGTCTGCGGTTGAACCGAAATATTCTGAGTCAAAATAATTAATTAACGAAGTCTGTCGAGAAGAATGTCGGCTCGTGGCCTATTAAATATATCCTCGTGTTTCTACTGCGCGAAATACTATACTGGTTAATTTCTTCTCACTTATTTTAAGGTTTTAAGAGAACAGGAGTGATAGAGTAGCCATTGAAAATACATATAAATATATTTTTTACTACTGTAATTAATTTTTATTTTCCTAAAATATAAATAAGTGTGCTCTAAAATTAATTATATTAATGATAGTGTGAATAAACATCAAATAATAATCTAAATAATATCGAGCTGCTGCATACATTCTCCTGTTCAAAACCAAACATAAATATCGATAGGTCATTCATAGTCAGATACTACCTAGTACCTACCTACTTAGAGATTGTAATTTATTATTCCATGAAATGCAAGCAATTTCAGCAATAACTTCTCCTTGCAGTTCGTTAGTACCTCTGTGCGGAATCTCGCGGGCAGTAAACATTGCATCTGAATAATTACCCACAAAAACTGCCACTAGGTACTCTTTTTAATTAGGTACGTAAAATTCCACAATACAATGAAACACTTTAACTAAATTGTTACGAACATTGTTGCCACAATGATAATGCCGATAATTACACCGTACATTACTCTTCTAGACGACAATGAGCTTGTTTAAATGAGCGCGAAATACGCAACGAACACCGAAATTGAGCATACTCAGTGAAAATCACTTAACATTAACTATTGAAGGTACGTTCTTTAATGTCGAAGTCTTGAACTATTTGAACCCGAAGATCAAATGGCCACCATAAAACATTGCCAGTTGTTCTCGAGTTTTAAGGTCAGTAATTAAAATCCATCACAACATAATAAAATGCGGAGTTGATCGTAAACCGGCGGGTTGATTTTTTCCTATTAATCAACGGACAAAGTTGTCGTATTGTTTGTTTGTGAATAAGTAAAAGCACTTCAATTTTATAGAAACACTCAGGTTGCTTTTAATTTTATCATCTGGACGTAAAATTTGAGAGCAGTGATAGCCAGTCTTCAACTTTTTTGTTCTATTCGCGGGATTGCCAACTAAATTGATTCAACAATAGACCAGGGAAGTAGAAATAAGGTGAGATTGAGGAAAGGCTGGGTTGTCAACCTTATCTGACGACCGACTGACAGACATGGAGATATAGCACACTGTTAGCCAAAGAGGAAGGAAAAAAAATTACGTTATTAGGTCAAGTTACTAAGGCTGTAATCATTGTAATAGCTGCAGAAACCTCTGCATTAGAGTGAATAGGATATATAGAGGATATCTTGTTTCACGCAACGTATCGGTTTTAGTTCAACCAGCACCAATTATTTGGTGCGAGTCAAATTTGTATGAAATGTTTTCTTTTTCAGTTGGAAGTCAGATTGTCTAGGTAATCTGTGGAACCAAAATTGTTAGAAGTGAATCAGATTCTATTTTTAACCCCCGACGAAAAACGAGGGGTGTTATAAGTTTAACATGTGTATCTGTGTATCTGTGGATCTGTGTGTCTGTCTGTGGCAACGTAGCGCCCAAGCTGATGAACCGATTTCAATTTTGTTTCTTTTGTTAGATAGGTATTCTGATCGAGAGTGTTCTTAGCTATGTTTCATGAAAATCGGTTCAGCCGTTTGAAGATCATCAGCTCTTTTGTAGGTTAAAAAAGCCAAATTCACGGCCAAAACCAATTCCCTCGGCTCGAATCCATTCGAAATTTGAGATGATTGGATTTAGATTTATTATATTTTTAAATGATCGTAATAGTCTGAACTGGCTTTTTACAATATTATAAATTTGAAAAGTTTCCCTGTTTATGAAAAAAATGAATATTTTATCAATTTTATTGAGATTTGTGTATGAACTAAAGACGTTCCATAAGTCACGTTTCAAATGATGGATACGCGCATGCGTTAAATTTTGTTTGTTTTGTTAATGGTCATGGAATATTACGCTATAATAACTCTAGAGGGCGCTGCTCCGCCATTGACAAAGAATATAAAAAAACTAATCTAATTTAAAATAATTTTAGCGTTATTGAAAATTCTTCCCCTAGGCTGCTCCCGTCTACCTCAACCAGAGTTATTACATCAAATTGAATCATGATGATGTAATCCTGTAATCCCTCAACAGGGACATAGGGCTCGAAGAAGAGATTTCCACTTTTCTCGATCTTGCGCGGTAGCTTCGAGATCCTTCCAGCCGAGCCCAGTTGATGCAGCCTCTTTTTCAACTGAGCGCCTCCAGGTGATACGGGGGCGGCCCGGCTTTCTTTTCCCATACGCTTGCCACGTTAACACTTGTTTGGATAGGTGATTATCAGGTCTTCTCAACGCATGTCCAATCCAGCGCCATTTTCTCATTAGGATCTCCTTGTCGATGGGTTTTTGGTCAGTCCTCTCCCACAGCCTTGTATTTGAGATGGTACGTGGCCAGCGGATCCCCAGTATGCGCCGTAAACATTTGTTCACGAAGACCTGTAGCTTGCTGGTTACTTCATTTTTGACGAGCCATGTCTCGCATCCGTATAGGAGGACTGACTTGACATTGGAGTTGAATACTCTGATCTTTGTACGACAAGTGACTACGGAAGACGTCCAAACAGGTTTTAACTGCGCATACGCGGCTCTAGCTTGGTTGATGCGCGCCTCTACATCCGCTTCTGCTCCCCCCAGTGGGTCCACGACGCTCCCCAGGTAGGTAAAGCGCAGCACTTGCTCGACAACCTCGCCATTGACATATATGGGCGCTGCATCAGGGGTATGTAGGCGCATGTCTTTGGTCTTGCTGCAGTTGATGCGCAGCCCTTCTTTAGCAGCTTCGCTTGTGAGGTCGTCGGTCTTAGCCTGTAGGTGGTCACGGGATGTGGCGAGCAGACAGAGATCATCTGCGAAGTCTATGTCCTCGAGGGACTTACCTTGCAACCATGGCAGACCTCTCTCTTCTTTCCTGGTTACTCTGCGCATCACATCATCCAAGACAATCAGAAACAGCAGCGGCGACAACAAGCAGCCCTGTTTCACTCCGGCGGTGACTGTTATCGGATCAGTTAGCAGGCCCTGGTGCAACACACGGCAAGAGGAACCCTCATAAAGGCACTTGATAATTTCTATAACCTTGCCCGGTATACCTCTTCTCTTAAGAATTCGCCAGATACTAGACCAT
This sequence comes from Notodonta ziczac, assembly GCA_918843915.1. Taxonomy (NCBI): domain Eukaryota; kingdom Metazoa; phylum Arthropoda; class Insecta; order Lepidoptera; family Notodontidae; genus Notodonta; species Notodonta ziczac. Next base: position 4,255,539 of record OU974053.1, read on the forward strand.
TTCAACCGATCAAACGCTTTTTCGAAGTCGACAAACAGGGTATAAAGTTCGTTTCGCATTTCATTGCACTGTTCTAGTATCATTCGCAACACATTAATCTGGTCTGTGCAAGATCTTCCCGCTCTGAATCCACTCTGTTCATCCCTCAGCGTACAGTCAACCGCGATCGTCATTCTGTCTAACAAGACTTTACATAGGATCTTGGAGCACACTGGCAACAAGTTAATTCCGCGCCAATTGGAGCACTGTGACAAGTCGCCTTTCTTTGGCAATTTGACAATGATACCCTCTTTCCAGCTATCAGGCACTTGACCTGTTTCCCATATGGCCGTCATTAGGGGCAATAGTATCTCAGCCACCACTTCCACGTTAGTCTTAAATGCTTCTATCGGGATCCCATCATTACCAGGAGCTTTACCACACTTAAGACCCTTAATGGCTCGTGAAACTTCAGCCTTACTCGGAGGGTCGACTTTAATATCTAGGACATTAATTTCTGAATCCACATCATCGTCAGCTTCTGTGTCAGCGCTCAATGTGTGGAACACCTCACTGAAATGCTCATGCCATCTTTGCAGTTGCTGTTCTATGGTAGCGAGGAGTCTTCCAGACTTGTCCACTATTGGTCGGGTTGCCGGTGGCTTATTGCACAACTCTCTTCCGGCACGATACAGCTCTCTGGTGTTTCCGGCGTTTGCCGCCAGTTCCGCTCTTTGGGCTATGGAAGCAGCTCTCACACGTTTGTCTCTTTTTGCACTGCGTTTTATGTCACTCTCGCACAGAATAATACAAATTGAATCATAATTGATAATATTTTACTAGGAATAAAACCTCCGTGACATCAATATTTAGATTCGTTGTCTATTCTAATGTCAATTATTATAATGTCATAACAAAATAATGTCTCATACTTTTACACAGATTTTCTGTTGATTATTGTACATCTTAGATTATAAATGAGGAAGCCAAAACAAATGATTTAATGGTGCTTTCATAATCTGGCATCGAAACTAGTTGTACCAGATGAATTTGCGAGATGAGCTATGGATACTGAGCTACGGGAGCTACGCAAATCGCGCTAACATCATTATTTGGAAGAACTAGGTAAATTATACACTTGATGAACAGGTCATCGCATCGGGGGTTTTTAAATTTTCAATTTAGAGTTATTTCTAGGTAATTAGATAGTAATGTCAATTGGATTCCTTTACCTTCCTTTAAAGGTACCGACACGGTACGTAGTTTCCAATATTTATCAAGGTATTGTGTCATTGCCTTTATGCTTGAATTTAATACGGTCTATTATAGACATTGATGGTATTGTTCGGCTTTCAATGAGAGCCACGTTGCCGAGTCAGCGTGAGTCCGTTCGGTATTTGGCTTTCGGCATTCGGCTTTCTAGGAATTTGTCGGTGTGTAACTTTTTGATGACTTTCAGTAGTGTTGTTTGATATTTGTACAATTCTTCAATCAACTTTTAGATAAAAAGTGTACCTATTACTAATTTTAGTATTAACTTGTATTCTACGACTGAAAATTATGAACTTATCATGTCTCAAGAATGTTTAGATCGCCATTGAGTTGATTAAGGACCATATAAGTCAACATTATGACACATTTCTTGAAACCCCTTTTCGAAGTAGTAATATATTAAAACAATCTCATGAATACACACGACATCGGGCCCCAAAAACATATTTTACTACTTAATGGTAACAAAACCCAATCATAAATTAATCGGCCTTTTAACAAATACCACAGAGAATAAAAGCGGATGATCGCACATTTGAATAAAATTATTACCTTCTCATTGTTCGGCGCGTGCGCACCACTCGTGCATTTCAACACGAAATTTTATGTTTATCATTCCATTTGACATTTTTACGAACAATACACCATCTATCTCGCTCACACAGATTACAATCGCCGTAAAAAAGAAGAGGACGAGAAACGACTGTCAGCCTGCCCTTTGGATTTTGAAAGAATTCCAAACATGAGCTGAATCATGTTGTTATAATTATCACAATTGTGATTTTATGAATAAATCAAAAGAACGTGGAACGTAGAAAAACAATTATTTATAATTTTATTCTGTAGGAACAATTATATTCATCAATAATAATAAAAATTGTACAACATTTGAATTTAATTTTTGATTTTAATTTTAACAGTGAATTTCAATAAAAATTACATAAATCCTTAAAGTGACAAACTATTTCTTGAAGACTTATAATAATGGGGTGGTTACGTGTACAATATTAAGTAAATTAACTAAAGAGATGTAAATTCAAAGCCTTACGCTGACCCGCGTCCAAATTATAATATACAAATGAGAGAGTGAGCAGAAATAACGAAACAGTTTATGTCCCGCGCGTTCCCACAGGAAAGGTATGCGATGGACGTGGAACAGATCCGAGTGTGGAGACTCTATTCATACTATAAAATGTTTTACAACAATTATCTTTCTGAGAGCATTGATTTTTTTCGTTACATGTTTGGTTATAGGTATCCCAAATATATGGCGCTATTTACAGGTACAAGTTGCAATATTTCCATACTTTCTGGTATTTGATTGACTTTTTAGGTATCTCTTCCTTTATATCTACCTGAATTATTTAATTTAGGTAGTTATTAGGACAATTGAATTCTACATATTAATAAACCTTTGATACAATTTTAACCAGAACAAGTCTAAATTAAAACTCGGTTTATAAAATTTATTATAGATACCCTTTGATAAAGTATATAATATAATAATTACGTAACAGTGGATTTTTTGAAGACGAAAAACACATCAATCACAATCACAAAATAAATAGCGCCGTTTCGACTCTACGTAGTTGCCTGTTCCCCACAACGAAGTATCTGTAAGTGCTGATATATTGGACCTTCGGTCGGATAGCCCCCGGCGGTCGGCTCGTCCCAACGCTATGTTCCTTGCGTCTATAGGTACTGGACAGAACGCCTATGTAGGTTAAATGAAACCGTATCTTTATTTAGTGTGTCGTTCAGAATTATTAACAGTTGAATGATTTTAATTAAATATTTCAAATTAAATATTTTTAATGAGCATTTTTGCTCAACTGTTAAGGCACTCTTACATTAGTGTACCGTGCCATATTTATAATTATTGCTAAGTCTCAGCATTATTGTAAAATCACTATATGTCGATTTAAGCGCTAGAAACACATAAAAGATAATAATCATTATATTCGAAAAGCCCCGTTCATCCAATTACATAAAACATAATATGCTCTACAGACAGTCCTCTTCAAAATTGCCCTCAGAGAGGGCGGGCCTGGTAGCCGAGTAAATACACACACACGCACATACACACACATACACATATGCATGTGGGAGACGGCTACTGGCTTACGCGGTAGCCAATCATTGAGTGTAGGTAGAAAATCATGCTGTATTATGTGAAGAAAGAAGTTAAAGTAAATAGTACAGAGTTTTTTGATAAGCATGTTAAGCCACCGATCCTGGCTTATATTATATTAGTTATATAGGGATTTTAGAGACTTACAATAAACTAAATTTTGGAATTAATTTAATGTGTGTTTACGGTCAATGTCAGTTTATAACAAATATAGCCCCAATGTGTGAAAAATTTGATGGAATTAAAATAAGATTGTTTTTTTAATTTTCAATTATTGAAACGGTAACGACCCCCATATTTTTTTCTTCTATGTAAGTGGATCTTTATGGTCCAATACCATCAACTAGGTAGTACCTGATACTCAGATTAGTTCGTGATTGTACATAAATCGATCGTATAAAATGATGCCTCAGGGTCTATACAACCTTTAAATTAAGATGTTCGTTTCGATTCAGTTTATTTTTTATTAGCATTTTATGCGTTTGCATAGTCAATTTCGACATCTTTATACTTCAAGTTTAATGTGGGTTAGTTAGAAACGAGACCTTTTTATTTTATGACTTGTTTTGATATCAAAATCGACACCCAGTGGTTACCAATTTGAATTGATATGAGATCTAGATCTAGCTTAAACTAGAGACCAACTTTGTGTATTCATAATTATTTTATATTCATATAATATGATGCAATCCGATTCGTATCAAATTATCAATCAATGATCCCATTCACTGACCTAATCAATTCGGTACACGTCTTAATCTTCACGTAGTGTGCGTGTGCGCGCGTAAAAAAGTCATATCCGGCTACTGTTCACCAATCAGAAGGAGGGAGGCGGAGCGCGTAACACGGCAGCGAATTGTTGAACTCCGTTTAAAATAAGAATAATCATTTTTTGGAGCGCGTCGGCGCGTGATCTCTGATCGGCGTGGGTGGGACTTTCTATCGCTGGCGGCGGTTCCCTCGTGGGATTCGAACGATGGTACATATACTCGCTATGGACCAGTATTGCGACTTGAATTTATATGGGAGAGTCGATTTTTTATAGGACGGTTTGTTGTATGTGAGTGCCGATCAGCGCGGTTTAGCGTTATATTTAAGAAATGTAGAGCCTATAAAAGGTATGAAGTATTATAAGTCTTACGAGTATTCATACCTAAATTATCCAGAAAGTATATTTTATATGTTATATGTTTTTATGTATCCTATATGTTTTTCTCAAATCATTTTGCCTGTTTAAATATAAGCTGCGTATCGCCACGGAGAGGCTAGCCAAACATCTATTAAACACTCCAAACATTACGAACAAAGAGACCTCTTAAACTGCATCAACTTCCTATGCGCATATAAAAAAATGGCCAGGTAGATTATTAGGGTTGTCACGTTCAGTAAAGGCTTGGAGTAAACTATTGAAAACAGATGTCCCAAATAAAGTTATATGAAAACTATCCACTATTATTTACTTAGAAAATTACCCTTTTATAAAAATATGTATTCCTCAGTAGGTTACATCCGACTTATTGATTTCAAGGAAATTATTTTCTGTTTGCCTAACATTAGATAGTTTGCACCTAAATACCTAAAAACGTACCTCTTTTATAAATACATAAGTAGTTATTTCGTGTGTGAACTGCATAAAATGATGGATCTATTAGTTAATAAAAGCGTGAATAGCTAGTTCTATAGCTAGCTAGCTAAAATAGGCTGTGAAATACCAGCCGCGAATAAAATAAATTTAGCGGAAACTTTTTCCTTCAATTTTTTTTAATATCTACCCACAAAACGTGTCAGCCCTACCTCCAGTCACCTGTGGCGCTTACCCCAGCGCCGTTTGTTTGCCGTGGTCAAACCGCACAAATAGCGCCGGTGCTAACCGACCTTTACAAACATACCGCGATCAATGGCCAGACGTAGATATCAGTCAATGAAGGTGCTAAGTGTCTAATACGGTGTTGTCGAATTTTGTGCCTATGAAAAAAATAATTTCAGAATCCATTTAAAATAAAAAAAATATAGTTAGGTAATAGTAAAATATGGGGTAGTAACTTAAATTTAGATAAAATGGTTTTATGTGGTTCACGACCTATATTTCGTTTTCTGTAAATATAAGAAAAGCTTGACAAGAATCAGTCCGTCAGTACCCACTTTTGAAAATCATCGTACCTACGTATATTTTTTATTTGTTACTTGCTTTTGTACTGAGACTTAATTTGGCTCGCCTTGCGATTGTTAACTATTACTTAAAAACCCTCTTATATTCCGAAATAAACAGTAATCAATAAAAGAAGACAAGAATAATGAGCTCGAATTATGCTATGATTCATACAAATCAATGCATTTGATTCCCCTCAAGGAGGCATGTTTATAAACGTAATATTACTATGCGACGCACCCTTATAGTAATAAGTAAAGGCGGAACCAAAGAAAACCATTATACCGACAACTGATAATAAACACTGATATCTCAATTACAACCCGAAAATGGACTAATAGTCGGTTGCAAATACAGTTTAAAATACTCAAACACTATCTACTTTATCTTACATCGATATCGAAATAGGTAGGTGTCGATACCTAACTATGTTATCGCGTCGGTGCGAGTCAAAGAGCAACAAAAGCTCCACAAACAAACCGATAAGATGCGCACGCGCATATGACTATTTAGACGGCGATAAAACGCACCTATCGGCAAGTAACACCTAGTTTTATTATAGGTATTGTTAAAACGAGTAATTGCTATCAATTTGCTTTGTTAGGTATTCCGATAAGTTTAAATCCTGTTTGTTATTTGATAGGCTAACGTTTAGTTTAATCGATAAGTAGGTAGTGATAATTTTCTTTGTTGGTTTTTATCCTACCTACTACACCTACCTTTTGTAATTTAATCAGATAGGTATATGTACTTCCTACCTACCTTTCTTTTGATGGATTTTTCGATGCAACCTTTCGGATTTTTCGACCATGTCTCAAAACACAGTGAATCCGCTTGACCCATAATCTCACCCCGCGTAAAACCTATCCCATAGACGGGATGAATTGCATTTGTATATTGATTTAATATTTTTGCAATACCTTGCCACTTCGTTTTAATATTTTGGTTTGCTTACTGATCCCGCCACGCACTCCCACTAATGTTACTGCTGTAAACCAGGACCGACAATGGTGACCAATAACGACGTCGAGATTTCGACGAGTCTCGGGGAAAAGTTAAATTGTCTTACCCCGCACGAATTAAATCGAAAGAAATAATAGGAGGTGGAAGAAAAAAAATACACTTCCCTCCGGTGCAAAGCGGGAGACAAAAATAGCTGGGACGGGCTGATTGTCATAGAAGCAAGACTGTTACAGCTGATTGAACACCAGTTGTAAGGCACCACGGATCGTAATTAGAATAATTGGACCTAAACTCGTGAGCTGATTATACTTGATTCCAATAATAGGAATGGCAAAAGCGCTTAAACAAACGGAAATTGTCCCTGGTTTGTTTTGCTTATGTACGACCGTCATCCCTTGACACTACATTTGTTATTTAACGTATCCAAAGATGGAATTCGTTTATCTATTGTGTTTGAGATTACCGGCAGATAAGCTTGGCCGAAAGCCGGCCAACATTTGTGAGTTATCTTGTTTAAACAAAAGTTTCCTGGCAGTATTGCGTTGGTTCTTTGTTCTACGTAAACTTATTTTATGTGAGTACCTACCTATATGTTTGATGTAATGTTTTGTAGGTACATGAATCCTTTGTAATAGGAACCTACAAACATTTCGCATACCTTTTGTTTTTAATGTTCTATTATTGATTTTTCTTGGAAGACTTTGTTTTGCAAATGTAAAGTAGATTGTATTTTGGTTCAATTTTTTTGTTCTTTTGCTAATTCCATGAAGGCTTTCATGCAAAATTGATAATAAATATGGAAGGGACTAATATTATTAATTAGTTCACACAGCCAGCACACAAACATAGACACAGTATATAAAATAAACGTTCACAGAGTGGTACGTGTTCGACTCCCGTCGGGGAACAAATCGAGAATTGGCTTTCGTAATTTACCCTAGTCTGGGTCAGATCCATTAAATGGTACCTACTATTGGTGTGTTAGTCTGACGAGTGTTAAAGATTGTCTTGTTGAGTTTGAGAAGGAATACTATCAAGATTTTTTTCCGGCGAGGTTGTAGGTAGGTGGTACTGGGAAGTTTAAGTTGTTGTTAGGTATTGGTTTGCCTAAGCCTGTAAAACGTTGTAAATGTCTTAACCTTCTAGAAACAGCAGACAACTGGATACTAGCATTTTTTTAATTTTAATAATAAGCCTTTTTCGTTTCCCACTCCCGGGTACGGGCAACCACTCAATGCGAGGGGGATTCAGGCCGTAATCCACCACACTGGCCAAGTGGGGATAGCGGATTTCATAAAATCTTTCAACAATTTAATAATGCTGTTTTTTTTATTATCGATTATTTTTTCTAAACTTTATCGAAGACACACATAGAAGAAGCATGAAGAATGATTTTTGTAATTTATAATATACCAATCACTCAAGTTACTCAAATACAAATCGTTTAGTAAAATATACATAAATAATACTTGGAACTTTAAAAATCATGCAGGTTTTTTTATTTCAGAGCGCCCATCTTGTTTTTAATGTATATGAGCATGCAGAAATGTTTTAGAAGTGTTTAATTGATTTTAGCCATGATTTAACGACATCAAAATTGGCATGAAAATTAACAAATTCCTTTTAATATTCCGAATAAACACTGTTTTAGGGCTATTTAATCTACTCATAATGCATTATAATAAACGACACGACTCCCTATGAATAATCGATTATGTAAATCGTTAAAATCGTCCATCACCGAGTTAAAAGCGAACGTCGTTTAGTTCGGCAAAGTTGAAAGAAAGTGGCGAGGTGCGCAGGCGCCCCGTCGCGCGTCCTCGACATTCCCGTAACGTCCCACAAATTTTAAATTTGGAATTATAAATGTTATGATTTTTGTATATGTGCCGCATTTTGCCAGTATACGGCGTGATATTGAACGTACCTAGATGTGTCTACGCTAAAAACAAAAAAATGAGTCTCAATAATTTAATCAGATGATAGAAATAAAAAATCATTTCCTATTTTCACACTCAAATAATGAGGAATTAGTGTCGGTGAAAAAATAATATTCCACTTTTAAAAAATATTTGTGTTTAATCTATTGTATTTACCTATATACATTTTTTTGGCTTGATATTTAGCGATGATACACTCAATGATGTAAATAGCGTTATCGAGCTTGAATATTTCAACACCGCCATTCCATATTTCAACATAAATGGCACAATTTAATATGAATATAAAACCGATTAATTTACTCGACTAAAGAACCGATTACCATATAAAAGGGCAGAGAATCGACTAAACATAATTGCGAGTGAATGATCCACAATTGGCGCGATGCGCGGGCGGCGCGTTCAGACACCTGCTACTGAGTTACGCAATAGACTAGGAGCTCGAATACTTTAAAACAAACATTTTTCTAAAGATACATTTAGTTTCATAATTCAATTAATCCCATGAAAAGGTCCGTATTGAGTGGTAGGTACTTATACTCATATTTTGCTGAAGTACTTATCTACTCACTCTAGTACAAATAAAAGCTACTCAAATGAGTATAAATAAGGTAGGTATATCCTGAGTACAATGACGATGTACGACCACCACACTAAACTAGCTTTCTCATTTTATCTACATACCTAAATCTCAGGGAGTTTTGAATATTATTTACTATTAGTTATTTAGTGATAATGGTGTTACCTGCTCATATTATTATTTTATGCTGTTCCTGAGAATGTACACCATCTGTAATTCATTGAAAAGAGTAACCATTGAGTTTCTTGCCGGATCTTCTCAGTGGAAGCAGCATTCCGAACCGGTGGTAGATTCTGACTATTCATAAATGCTTTGTTGGCTTACATGAATAAAAACAATTTTAAGTTTGAGTTTGAGTTTGATGATTAGATTCCTATAACATTTGAAGTATTCTTATGACCGACGCCTCCCTGCCTATAAACCCTCATTGTCAGTAATTACAAATGTAAATTCAGACTGCCCGGGACATGGACAAACAACACGTTTTCGTACTTTAAACTTGTAAGTTTTATATTTGATCCGTTTATTATTTTTTCTGTTTCTGTAGGTGAATAGAATCCCTTGGTATATTTTTAACGAAATTATGAATGCACTATGAAAAGGACAAACATTTTGATCAAACAATAATTTGTGTTCATTTTGTAACCTGTGATTTGATTAAGAGTTTGAATTAATAAAAGCGCGAACTAATTTGTTAATACACTTTTTTCAACTTTTATTATATGTAGGTATGCATATTCTTACACAATAATAAAAGATAATTTATAGCTCATATTCACTGAGTTATTCGTAAACTGTAGACAAGAACTTACGATGAGAAAAAAAAGTAACTAGATGAAATAAATAATAGCTTACTGCACTGCAATTTGAGTTTATTTTTAACCACCGATCAACTCGAATCGTCCGCGGAATTTAAATTAACTGCAGATTAAAATTGTAAAAGATTATTGTTCGTGTTCGTTGTGTCTTCTAGAAATTATAAATTAAACGTCTATTATTAGCCCCAACCACTCGAAATATAGGAACCTATGTCTGCGGTAAATTGACAAGTCTGTAAAAGACAATTCATTTGCCTTGTATTTCAACATACTTTAGTTGCATCAATTCGAACTTTTGCGCAGAAATCTCACGGGAACATTCGTAAGAGGTGTCCAAATGGATGCCTAATGATGCGTACGATACGAGTCTTTAGAAAATCACAAAAGCCTCAAGTGTTCCCTCAAAAATATCTCTCGATATTTTTTTCTACGACCATTATTCTTTTATTGTTAAATAAACCATAAATCGTTATAAAATGGTCACTATCGGACGGTGAATGGAGCGGCCGGTGGGTGCACTTGATATAAAAAAAATGTCTTATAATAAGGACAATATTTTTCGATGTCCTTTTTGTGGGACTAGCGCCGAGCGAGGCGCTAAGGCGCCATTTACATGATAATAGCGGCGATTATTCAAATAATTTTTGTGTTTGTCTGTAAAATGTTGAGAATGTATTTTTTACTGTAATTATTTGAAATTCCTTTGTGAAGTTTATTGCGTAAACTGTGTTGTGAGGTTAGAATTGTGTCACTTTACTGAAGCCCATATTCTATAATGATTGGATAATTTTAAATAGGTAGATATATAAAATATGACTAATATTATTGTTCTTGATAATGATTGAGTGATTTTCAAACTAGAACCGTGTGTGTGTGTATAATTGTGTAAAATGATAAAGCAGAATAATGATGAAAATGCTTATAATGAATGAAAATGAGTCGATGAATGATATTTTCAAAAATTAACACAAAAATCAGTAACATTACAATGCTAAAATATTGGAAAAACATAAATTAGATTCGATCGTTGCTCTCTTAATTGGTTATTTAGTTAGTTTGAAATATATTTTTCTATATCTATAAAAGCTATAATTTTGTATTGGTAATTATGCCGTATACACATGTCGGTATTATAAACAAGAGGGCTACGATTGAATCAAGAAATATAAGAACAAATGTCAGAGTACTCACTGTATTCGGGCGATAGTAACTGCGATTATTGTTGATTAATGTTTATTTTTACGTACAAATTACTCGGCTGCGCGGCGTTGACTGTTATGTTTGCAGTAAAAAACAGTAATTTATTAGTGGCGACTTCTCGTGTTGGCGCGGGCTTAACGAGTGTGTGGCGTGCGCTGCGGTGGACAGAAAAAACTGGCTCGTCTGATACGTAGCTTGAGCAGCAGTGGCCTGAGGAAGAATAACCCCAGGAGTCGATGGGAGCTGCCACCGCTTCCGAACGCACCCCGCGCTCCTCGCCACCTCCGCCCGCCCGATACAGATCACGCATTCTACGAATACCTTTAGCTACGGCGTCGGCGACCGCCAGCCATCTCTTTCGCTCCAATGTTGGTGCTGCTCCGCTGGAGGTCCGAAGAATCACCGTCGCGCGGGGCGAAGGGGGTCTAATGGAAGTTTCACAGCGAACGACGCTTCCTAAGTTCACCAAGTAAAGGTCACACGGGCTAAGCGAGGCGAGCGACGCAGCGTGAGCGTGGAACTCAACCGCGGCGAGGTAGCCGCGCGTGCGCAAGACCGGCAGCGCCCACATGACCGGCCGTTTAACTGTGCGCCGGTGCGACATAAAACTGTACATCTCACTCGCACCCGTCAGTGTGCGTATAGATCCCACTTGCACGCGGAGACGTGGAAAAATGTATCTAGTTCTGTAGAGGCGACGCGGAGTGCAGTAGCCAAGTTTTTTTTTCGTTTCAATAAATTTGTGGTTGTTCGTCTCGCTTAGGCGCGCGCCCGGGGCGTCGTCGAGCGAGACAGTGTGCTGCCACCGGGTTACGCCTTCCGCGCATTCTCGTTATTATGTAGGTTGGCCACGTATTAGAGCCTCCGTGTACCAAGCGGCGCGGCGCAAGTATAAGATTATAATATTGTTGTAAATAACAGAGTTGTTTGCGGTGTGGCAGGTTATTTATGTGCAGCTTGCGCGGCTACCGAGGTACGCGCCGATGTTTTTATATCACACGCCTTTTCGATAACAGCACTGCGGACACTTGTATGATATAAGATTTATTTATTTTAAGTACTATTGAATTCGCACAACATCTTTTAAAGTCGATTATACACCGAAACATTAATAAATCAGTATTTAGGTATCTTCTTTAGATTCGTATAGCAGCATTTAATGCCCAGGTGATAGGTAATAATAAACGCCTACTTTAGCATTGAATAATATTAACGATTATGGATGAATTGCCGAATATTAAAGCGTGATCAGTAGACGTTGCCAAAACGCTAACGATGCGTAGGAGCCAGACTCAGGAAGTGGACAATAAATTCGCTTTATAAATGACGGAGTTCTGAGGTAAAGAACATACAAAAAAAACCGAATTGGGAACCTCCTCCTACTTTTTAAGTCGGTTAAAAATACGGAATTTATCAACTAATATAACATTAAAGTACCTCTGGACACTTATAAAAGGATGACCTAATTTATCCTTACCGATTATAAATGTGAAAGTACCAACATATTTGTTTTGTCATTTTGACTGAGTTTAACGCAAAAACTGGTACACACATACAGAAAAATTTTGTCTTCGAAGTCTACAAGCGAGCGGGTAAACACAAATAAATATATAATTTTAGCCGATAATCACTTAAAGTATGTAGGTAGGTAGTAATCATTACTGTATCGAACGAGGGCAACAAAAAAAGCGTTGCTTGTCATAAAAAAAAATCCAGTCAAACTTTAAACCTCTGAATAGTCTTTATATAACCCAGGAACCCAGGAAAAAGATCCCACTCAGCATTATGCTACCAGCAAGCAAGGCTGACAGCGCTGATATTCTGTAAGACCTTATAGTGTGTTTCGGACATCTGTTGGTAAGTACGTATACATGAACTGATAGATGTCATAAATTTAGACAATTAAATAAATATCTACTTATGCAGACATTACGCATGTCTGATACTTAATTGTGAGTCAAGAAACCAAAATAAAGATGGGTCTGATTGTATATCTATACGAACTTGCACACCCTGTGTTCCAAAGCGTGCTTTCCACCGCTTAAAGTAGAAATTAAGTACGACGATGTAATATACAACCAAGTCTGCAAACAAGCGTACGATCTGCTTAATGTTAAGTAGTTAACGCACCCTGTAAAATATCGCGCATTACAAAATAACACCTGATATTGGTGCCTAGAGCCTAATTGCTAATGTGCTCATTTTATTCATCTCATTTTAAAGTGTTCAAGACAATAGAATTTTCATTATTAAATAAGACCAGATTAAGATTAATATTTGGTTTAACACGAGTAGGATCTTTACCTCAAGTATCAAACCTCGGCGTCATCATTGGACTCCACTGTCGATCCTAGCTTACAGGAGTAAGGTATCTATACCTCAAGTAAGAAACGTCGTCATCATTGGACTCCACTGATCGGTCGATCCTGGCTTACAGAAGATACAGTGGTGGACTCCCACTACTAGTCCCACCACGAGTGTGTGGCGAGACTAGTCCCATTAAAAAAGAGTGCGTATCTATACCTGATGCCTTTGACTAATATATTGAGCTGTATCCAAGTTATGCTGAACGGAACAAGTTAATCAATTTACATGCTTGACTGACCTTTCAAAACTTTAGCCCATTGTCCACCAAAAGTCGTCTCCAGGCCCCATAACTGTGTATTCCGAGCCACGCGCTGGCCCACAATAGAAACAAAAGGCACAATAACAAAAGTGTCATTGGAAGACCGTCACGCCTGTAAAATTGCAATCACCAACAATAACCGAATGCATCAAAACATATTAGGGGTGGGATTGTCTTCGAAATTAGAATCCATTGTGCCCCTCAACGGGGGCTCATGGGTACTTTGTGTTGATACAAAAGTGCCAATGTTTACTCACAATATTAAGAGACAACGGACTTTATGGGTTTGCGAAAAAAATGTGACATCCATGTCCCGCTTTTGTTGATAGATGAATGGTCACAGCGACCACACTGGAGGACTGGTGCGTTGCTAATTTTCTCATTTAAGGACCTGTTCAATTTAAATGTGTGAATAAATTGCTTTAGTGTCTTTACTTTTTTTTGCTGTGTCCTGAGAGATAATGGTTGATATAGAACCTAAGGTGTTTTAAAAATCTAATATCATACGTAATAAAGATATTGGTTGTGACACATTTGATTATAATAAATACTTTATTATACGTACGTTTGAATAGGTCATTTGGTACAAAGCGCGTTGAAGTCTTTTCTATAGAAGTATTTAAGAACTTCATGCTCTCATTAAATGCTTTTTAAAATACAATAGCAGTAGTATAGTTTTTGAGTAAAATATAATTAAAGAGTTATAATCTTAAAGTTATGAATTGTTTAATTGCCTAGGAAGCAAATACAACCGATTACAGTTTCGATTCCACAACCGGACGGCGGTATCGATCTATAAACAATCATTGCTAACATGGTATCGGAAACTCCATCGTGTTAACAACTGGCCACGCTACCGGCCCCATAAAAGCGAATTGTATCTGCAGTCCGATCGCCTGTAAACCTTATAAAGCGGGCTAGCCGAACGCCATCTAAAAATAATGTTTTGGCTCATCATTAGCCCCACAATGCGACGCGATCGGTTCGTGCTTTGTCTTTTTAGTCGGTGACGCAATTCATACCGAAACGGAACAATAAAATTCTATCGTCCACCAATCCAATTTGAGTCGAATAAACTATAAAATAAAGTTGACTTTTTATCGGTCGTCGGTGTTGTTGATCTCCAAAAGAATTGACCGTTGACAACAGAGACATCGATGCTGTTCTTTTTTTGAATATCGATTGTAAAGAGCATTCTCATGGCGCTGTGAGAACTTTAAATGTACAGTCGGGGCTTAAATTCTTTTCTATTGAACGTGTGTCTTTGTGTCAGCGATAGAATGGTCGGAGTGTTGTGCGCGCTAGTACCAGTACGCCGTTCGGTGGAAGCAAGAGATATTATCGGCATTTCTAGCCGTCTAAGCACGGTATGACAGGATAAATAGAGCCAATGCCTTATTGAAGCTAATCGGCTCATACCGTTAGATGTTTGACCATGAGAAAAATATAATTCGAGATACGATCGACATCAGGTATGGTTTAACGGCTTTATTAAAAAGTCGTAAAATGTTTGATACCTCATTATGTAAGTATTATCTAGCTAATGACTTTCGGATATGGAAAAGTTAAGAGTTAAATGAGGAAACACGAATAACGTAGATACATAGGTAGGTATAGGTAAGTTTATTAAGAAGTGTTTTAAAAATATATTCTTTGAATATTAGTCTATGTACTATCTGCCCAACAAATGGGTCTAGTTTCAATTTCCAGATTTCGTATGTAAAAGAAGAGTAAAATATTATATTCAGTAATAAGAACGAGCATTCCAATATTCTGAATGTATACTTATTCCAGAACACATAAAGCCGTAAATTAAAAAAAAATAACATCATAATCTAAATGAAAAAATAATTGCGAAACGTACAAAATTACTGAATGCAAAAGTAAATCAATGTTGTTATTGATTGCGGTACCGATTCCAGAGTTCCCGAGAAATCGCAATCGAATCGATTAAAACATTTACGGTATTCAGTATCGAGTTTAGGAATGATTGATAATTGCTGATCTGCAATCTGCCACCGAATTCCCGTGTCCACCGTGCAGGTAGTCAACATACCGCATTAAATTACGAAATTGGTTTTATTAATTTTTTAATGTGCTTATAAAATGACAAGATTTTGGTATTTTTATTATTGTTGTAGCGTCTTCGTCGGATGGTAATGTAAAAAACACTTTTTTTACAAAAGGATATTTAAAAAATATTGATATTGATTCTGGTGGCTACCAATTAAGACTAAAATAAACTTGACATATCGAAATATTGCTGTTTTGATGTTTCATGAGCAATTTACGCATTAACGATCGTTAGTAAAACACCAATGTTTAGTAAGTTTGTGCGAGCAACAGAACTAGCAGTGATGTGAATTAGTCTGATATTATCACCTTATTGTCTCTACATAAGATTTACCCTTACTCTACTTGGGCTTAGTAAAGTATTTACTTGAAAAATATCTATCCACCACGTATATTTTTACGGTGCTAGAGCCGAGTTGTAGTCAATTTACTACCGCTCATATACGGGCTGCCCTGACCGGAGTAGTACCACCCTCGCACAGAAGATAGGCGCAAAGTATCATTGCTTTTTATA
This sequence comes from Notodonta ziczac, assembly GCA_918843915.1. Lineage (NCBI taxonomy): Eukaryota > Metazoa > Arthropoda > Insecta > Lepidoptera > Notodontidae > Notodonta > Notodonta ziczac. The sequence goes on from OU974053.1 coordinate 4,271,784, forward strand.
CAAAGAGTGGGAGAGCCGAAAGGCAAACCCCCTTCCCCTCCCTATAACTCACCTTCAGGTCAGCAACGAGTGAGCAATGCCATTGCAATTATTTGCATGTATAGGCTACGGTAACTGCTTAAAGTTAGGCGGGTCGCACGCTTGTTTTTCGACTTTGTTATATAACGTACTAGCTGTGCCCACGGACTTCGTACTTCGTATTCGACTTCGCGTAGTATTGAACTTAACAAACATTTCGGGATTATCGGGATAAAAAGTATCCTATGTGTTAATTCCGGTTATAAACTATCTGTGTTCCAAATTTCATCCAAATCCGTTCAGTAGTTTTTGCCTGAAAGAGTAACAAACATACATCCACACTCACGAACTTTCGCATTTATAATATTAGTAGGATGATTCGAAAGAAGTACCTACGAAGTGGTTCCAAATGTAGCAACGTATTTTATTGTTCACAATTTGGCACACAACCGCAAAATCTTAAAAATTAAGTATTCAACCTGTTGGAACTTTATTAAGTCGTTAGTTCAGCACCGACCACCCATCCGACTGTCGGTTGTGACACTGCCAGAACACTCCGACCGCACTACTATCTAATTCGAGCGAATATAAGAAGAACCGACCCTCAATTATGTTTTTACAACACAATCTTTGCAATAAATAAATTCAATTTCGCGCGGTTTAAATATTAAATTACGATGTTGATCCATTCTGTGTGTGACAATAAAAATGCAAATGGCGTCCGACGATGGTGTAATTTACGGCGTCGCATGCCAAAGACAATCGGGTGACCGTCGGCCAAGGTTTTATTCACGCTTTTTGGTTATAGGTACGCTTTTAAAAAGATAATTTAACGTTATAGGCCAATTACAAGGTGTAGGCTATGTATCTGAAAAGGCCGATATCCATGCTTCTATCAGATAATGGTACAAAATTCGATTAAATAATAATTTTAAACCCATAAAAAGTTGCGCCAACTTACTGATTACTATTTCATTTACAGTCGGGTACCTACTGAAGCGCGACTCACATGTTTAACCCGTAACGCATCGCAGATACCTACACCTGGGTGTAGGTATATCGAACAATATATGATCTATTGTCTCTGGTGGTATTATTGTTTATAGTCACCCGATGATGGCTTCGGCCACGGTCAAGCACAGGACTTGACATCAAGCACACAGATTTCAGGTCACCTAAGTCAAACCTATTGTGATCGTGTTCCAGGCTTGCTTAATGCTCGCACCAAACATAGGCAAAAAGCCAGTGAGAGAGTAGGAGTACTGACACAGTTCCTAGGCTTTTTGTCGGCTATTTCATTTTATTACATTTCTTTTTGGTATTGGTATTTGTGTTGAAAAAAAATATGGATTATGTAATCTGAAATTCATCAAAAAATATTATATAAATGTTGCCAGGCTGAATCACAAACTGTATGGTCTCGAACTAAGCAACGCTTGTACTATGGGTACCGTACAATGGACTGAGGGCGATCCCAGTGACACCCAGACCAGGGCAAATTACGAAAAGGCCATTTCCGACCGACATTACCCCAGCGGGAATCGAACCCGCAATCAACATGTGCAGTGAGCCGAGCGGCCTACGCTCGAACCACTGCGCCAAGCGGTCGTCAATCAATTGGATTATTCAATTAATGAATCGAGGCACTACGTGCAATTGATGATAAGCCCATTTAAACGTGACCCTTTAGTTTGAGTCCCATTTACCTAGGCGTTCCAGACTTCATTATCTGCAATTTTCTTAGCAGCTCCCAAATTTGAGACACCTTCGGGTTTCAAACTCAAACTCAAAATTGTTTGTATTAATGTAAGCCAACAAAGCATTTATGAATAGTCAGAATCTACCACCGGTTCGGAATGCTGCTTCCACTGAGAAGATCCGGCATGAAACTCAATGGTTACTCTTTTCAATGTGTAAAAGATGGTGTAATTCTCATTTCGTGTTTAAGACCCCCAATATTATAATTATTTAGAATTCCCGATAGCTACAACACAACTTGTGAAATGAAATCGATTTAAAACTCTGTCCTGAAACTTCTCACTTAAATAAGAAATATAAATAAAACTATAATGGACATATTCCGATAATCAACACTATATTTATGGCCATCTACACTTGTCCACACAAATCATTATCAAAATGTCATTTTCAACTAATGTTTTTTTCCATCTTGTTTCCTTCCTTATCATTCTGTCATCCAGATGTTTCTATTTCGCGTCACGACCACTGGCTGGCGCGCAAAAAAATCAATTTACATGATATTATGCAGATTTAGTCGATTTTATTCTTTCGAATATCGATAAATCTGAGCGGGCGAGACAAATAAGTCATAACATTGGACCGGGTAAGGACAAGGCCAGATTTTCTTTTTTTGCAACCACCGGGACAAGAATCGACAAGTTTGTCGAATAAAAAAAAACTTCAATTCACTAGAATAAGTTAGTAAAAATAATTACGGCATTTTTTCCTATCGCGTTATAGATAAAACATGGTCGAACAAATACCTAATGCTTGATTCTTTTTGTAGAGTCTAAAGGTGTTCGCACACAATTTGGAACCATGTTAACTACAAGATGACGTAATAATGTTTTTCAACTGAGAATATCTGGAGTTTATACAAGTAACACCTACAAAAACAAATCTGATAAGATAACCCATACAAAAACGCTAATTAGTTATTACAGATGTGTTTCGTACGATGAATGAGAGAGCCGGAAGTCCTACCACCCCTCGCTTCACCTTCCTTAGTCCAACTCTTTTTCATGTTGGCAACGTGCGAGAAATGCCTTTAGTATTTCAAGCATTTTTAGTCTACACTAACTTTTTAATATCAGGCGGGTTGTAGGCTTGTTTTCCGCAAATTGTCAACATAAAAAAGTTATTTTCCATAATCACAAAACGATTAGGAAATATTACTAATTGTGATATCAGAAACTACAACGAAATAATTCGTCGGCGTTATTTTGTTTCAGTGTAGTTTTATTATGTCAGTGTGGTATCTTCTGTAACGGACTTGATGTTCATCAACCAATCACAATTTTATGGACCTACCGCATGCAACAAATCCTATGGATAAATACCTTTATGCGTCTTTATAAAAACGAATCAACTGCCGTGGTGCTTCAAATGTCATGCGGTCGCGACGACAATTTGACATTTAAAACTATTTTTGATTACGATTATGTAGGTTAAACAAGACACCAAATACTATTGCAACAAGTTTGGTACATTTGCTCTACATCATCAGAATTAAGTAATCCTACTATCTACTTTTTATGAAATTATGAGCCGGGGTAGTACCATCAATCAAAGTTGAGACGCTCTACTACTACTCTAGTATTTTATTAACACACTAGTTGCTGCCCTCGACTTCATCCGCGTAGTATTTAACTTAACAAAAATTTCGGGATTATCGGGATAGAAAGTATCCTATGTGTTAATCCCGGTTATAAACTATCTGTGTTCCAAATTTCATCCAAATCCGTTCAGTAGTTTTTGCGTGAAGGAGTAACAAACATACATCCACACTCGCAAACTTTCGCATTTATAATATTAGTAGGATACAGTTGCCGAGGTCTATAGATGCTCGCATGTTCCTGGCATGACGGGGAGTGGAACAGAGACAGGGGAAGAGAAGGGGGGATGGTCAGGCTCTCTCACTCCCCGTTCGAAATGCAGCAATAAGAGATACTTTACGCAAATCTTCTGAGAGAGAATAGCTCTACCCCGGTCTAGCCAGCTCGCATATGAACTGTAGTCAAATGGGTAGAGCTTAGCTCTAGCACCATAAATAATAATCGTTAATGTATCGATACAAAGACCGTGAGAAGTCAGAGTATCCAAATTGGCAGTCAGGTTGCCGCAGTCGCACAAAACATCAGTAAAATGCCAGGTTAAGAGAGTAGGTGCAAAATAATTGGTTTTTTTTCCCCATAGGTACCGGCGAGATAACAACACCGCATCTACTAAAACCTCAGCATTTTCCCGTCCATAAGTAGTAAACCTACCGAACGTACCTCTAAAATATGCAATTACCTTTAACAGACGTCGGCGAATCTTTGCTCTTACACGATGCGCAGAAATTATTACTATTGTGAAGGCATTATTCTTCTTTAACTCATCGGCTGGTTCAATGAATGGATGTGAGCGTATGTCGGACTGCACAATGGTCGGTCCACTGTTATTACTGGCGGCAAGCTATAAGCGGACGTCACCCGATAAAGGGAGTATAAATAAGCGCTTGCACATGTCATGTATCACACGAGTAGTGATGTGGATGCTGTGGGTTTTGTGGACCGTTTTTGGTTAGGGTCCTTATTAATAAATCGATGTCAAGTTTGAGTATGATCTGGAATACGCTTTTAATGTGACATTTTGTACTGGCATGACATTTTCAAAATCGCTCTCAAATTTGAGATCGATTTATTAATACGGGGCTAGGTGTTTTTCCAGAACATAACATACCTCCTTGCGGTTATTATGAGTCTTGAAAGGAATTAGGTACACGTTTTATGGTCATAGAGCCTAACCGTATTGGCTCAAATTGGCTCTACCGGGGTAAATTGTCTTGGGACCCGCAAGAATTCAACCGAAATGAATAAAAGGAGGAGTTGGTAGGAAAATTATCAACTAGCATCCGTTGCAAAGCGGGAGACAGAAATAACTGTATGGGCTTAATTAGTATAGAAGCAAGACTGATACAGCTGGATTGAAGATCAGTAATTGTAAGGCACTACGGATCGTAATTTGACTAATTGGACCTGATACTACCACCCTCTGACAGAAGATCAGCGTGAAGTTTATCTTGACTCCTCATTCGTCTGTCCGGCGAGGTTTAAATCAATGCTTGAAATGCACACGTTTTACAGGACCTATTTTCGTATTTTCATACCTGAAGTTGTTGTACAACCTTTCTTTCAGGATTAAAGAAATCAGTATAAAAATTGTTATGGAATATAATCTTATTAATTCAAGTTTATGTTAATACTCGTACGATATAGTGTTGACACAAGCGACAACACTAACATTGAAGACGACGATGAGACCCGTTATGAAACTATATTACAGATCTAGAACTAGTTTATGTCTGTCTTCTTAGTTGACAACTGTGGAGGAATATTCAATATGGAATTTAGTTTCTGACGTGAAATGTATCTAGTTAAATGAGTTATATAAAAGTATATAGGTAGATAATATCAATGTGGTGAACAAATGTGGTGAAATTAGATTAACTAATCCACTTGTAAAAGCGTATTTTTGCAGTAAATTTCTGGTGTATTTTTAGTGAAGGCAACGGGAAATAATATCTGAAATTCACGAAAAAACCGCTGTTTGGCTCCTTTCTGTGTCTGCAATGAGGTTGAGATAAATAACTATAATAATAATCATTTACATCATCATCATCATCATCATCATCAGCCTATGCTTGTCCACTGCTGGACATAGGCCTCCTCTAATGAGCGCCATAGCGCCCTGTCTTCAGCTTGCCGCATCCAGCATCTGCCTGCAGTCTTTCGCAGATCGTCATCCCACCTGGTCGGAGGGCGTCCTACACTACGCTTGCCGAGTGGAGGTCTCCACTCAAGAACACGTTTACCCAAGCGGTTACATAATATAATTACAAATTAGTTATGTTCTTACCGATGTGCAGATTTTTCCTATGTACTTAATTAAGTCTAGCTTTGATATACTGTAATTGTCTATAGCATTGGTTAAAGAGCGAACTCTGTACCTAGGATAGTATTTTCTTGGATCATATCCAAGTAGTTAGAGCACAATAAATAAATATACTTAAAACAAATCATCCAATCACAATATAAAACCCAAGTGTTTGATCTACAAAATTTATTCATCGCCAATAAAAAAGCAATTAATTCCGTAACGAGTCAACGGCCGCCCATTGAGATTGGCACGTCAAACGATCCGACGCAAGCCGCGGTCGCCAAGCGCCAATATTGGCGACAACATTTGCAATGACACCACCAACGACGACCGACAATAACATACGGACATAAAAAAATACTTAGTACATCTCTGCAGGCTCTCAAAAACTTTTACATTCTTCGAAATACAGTTCAAATTAGATTATCAAGTTGAATATTGGGCGGCAAAAAGTAACTTTGTTCCATAAAGGCCGTTACGGCACCCTATCGGTTTTCCGCAGTGTTCCAGGAACAAGTATTATGTTGATATTGGCGAGTTGTTTGTCTGTATGCAGATAAACGAGTGGAAACTTTGTCGGCGTCAAATAAAGACTTCCTGCGTCGTCGTGTCCGGTGGTTTCCACGTTGAGATAAACTTTTAAGGGATTTTGTGATGTGTTAAATGCGCCGACGCATGTAAACAATGTTACGATAAGAGGTAGAATATTCTGTTAGGTATAGATTATCTTACAATGCTCTTTCTCATAATTATGACACATTATGATGCCAATTCCTTTGTTCCGTTGTCTTCAAAGCATCTACAATAGAATGAACTAATTATAAACGTTGTAAAATAATACATAATAAGTTCAAAATTGCTTGACTTTGCGCAATAGGTTGTTCGATATTGTATAATTACCTACCCCAGTACAAAGTTTTTGCGTCGTGAAAAATAAATGTGAAACGTCAAATGGTATTTCTTACTTTTCTTAGATTTGAAGTAGCTACTGACTGTAAATCCATGCGATGTATACTTAAACAAATATAAATGAGTTTCAGTGCGCTAAACTAGACTAAATAATATAAAATAGTTACCTTACAATCGAGAATAGTATTTTACGCAAAGTACATCCCCGTTTACAATTTTTGTGTTCATAGGCATACGACACACGATGTTAAGCAGTTACTGCAGCCTATAGATGCTTGCAATACCAATGGCGTTGCCCGCACGTTGCCGACCTGAAGGGGAGTTGAATAGAAGGAAGGGAAGGGACGAAACGCAGCTATAAAAGCTACTTCACGCTGATCTTCTCGGAAAGTAGAGCCGTATATGACCAGCTTGTCTCTACAACCGTAAAAACCAAAACGTCTTCAAGAAATTAAAGCACTGTCACTAAATGAAACAGACAAAACCAAAAAGTGTTCAAGAAATTAAAGCACTGTCACTAAATGAAACAGACAAAACCAAAAAGTGTTCAAGAAATTAAAGCACTGTCACTAAATAAAACAGACAAAACCAAAAAGTGTTCAAGAAATTAAAGCACTGTCACTAAATAAAACAGACAAAACCAAAAAGTGTTCAAGAAATTAAAGCACTGTCACTAAATAAAACAGACAAAACCAAAAATTGTTCAACAAATTAAAGCACTGTCACTAAAACAGACTTGTTTCATATTATACACTAGCTGTGCCCCCCGACGTCGTCCGCGTAGTATTTAACGTAACAAAAATGTCGGGATTATCGGGATAAAAAGTATCCTATATGTTAATCCCGGTTATAAACTATCTGTTTTCCAAATTTCATCCAAATCCGTTCAGTAGTTTTTGCGTGAAGGAGTAACAAACAAACATACATACATACATCCACACTCACAAACGTTCACATTTATAATATTACTAGCTGTGCCCACGGACTTCGTCCGCGTAGTATTTAACGTAACAAAAATTTCGGGATTATCGGGATAAAAAGTATCATATATGTTAATCCCGGTTATAAACTATCTGTTTTCCAAATTTCATCCAAATCCGTTCAGTAGTTTTTGCGTGAAGGAGTAACAAACTAACATACATACATACATCCACACTCACAAACTTTCACATTTATAATATTAGTAGGATATAAGTAGGATTGACATTGACATTTATAATACAGAATTTAAGGGTTTCGTGAAAAATTGCACGTAAGGTGCCCTTCGCACTCGGATTTCAATATCAATGTGTTATTCAATCGTTAACCGGAGTGTTTCTTTACATTTTAATGTTTCTCAGGACATTAAGGCTTACAATGTTTGAACAAATAAAAGTATTATAATTTAAAAGTCTGGGAGGTGTTGGTTTTCGTTTGAATGCAATGGTGTGAGCTTTAGGGTGCCTGTCCACTTGAGCCGGATAAGCTAGCCCGCTCGCTTCGATCAACAGGATCGCTTCATTTTCCTCAGCTCGTTAAAATCAAACGCCTTATAAGAAATATTTGTGTAATAACTTAAAGTATGAAATAACGTACATTTAGAATCCTATAAAACATTATCTTTATTACTTACAAAAGAAAATACAAAAACACTCAGAAATCTGATTCAGATGGGAATTCGACTATACACACGTATTTTCGAAAGACGCACGCACGCACAACTTTCCTCCCGATATTTCCGTCCCAGTTCAAAGATGATATATTTTACCAGAAACCAGAATTCATCTATTGATTCTAGCTTTTAGTTAGATAGACCAGTATCTACATTAATGTGGTAATTCCTTAATGGACCCAAAATCAAATAAGATTCTATGAATAAATAATTTAACCATTTAAGTTTCATTCTGAATATAAATCACGCTTTATCAATGCCAGGTGTCTGTGCAGTCGATCTTTTAAATAAATTCAAACATTTTGGGCAAACAACATAAATGATAGGTTTGATTGAGAAACAAACTGAGAAATTTGTATAACCAAACGAATTTATTCGCCAAATATTTGGGTAATTTATTGCTAAATATTCGACTAATTAATGCTTTATGTGTGGTCATCAATCGTTGAACGTGAAACATAATTTCCGTGTATGCTAAGTTTATTACAGTTTGCAGTTAGATGGAAATGAGAAGCAGTTTTTAGATTGATTTGCGAAATATTGATTGGGTAGGTAAAATAAATTAATTTAATATGCTTTAAGAAGTTGATCTATGATTAAATCGGTAATATTATTTAACTACGTAATTTCAATGCTATTGGATGATCTGCTTATAAAAGAAATAAATAAATATGGCTAGGCTGACACACCAACTATATGGGCCCGAACTAAGCACCGTTTTTACTACAGGTATCTACCGTACAATGGACTGGGAGCGATCCTATAATACCTACTTACATAAAATAAGAGTTTATGTTGCATTGCAATAAAAATAATTATATATTGAACACCTAGAACCATAAACACATACAGTAGTTGACCTACCGTGCCAATTAATTTAAATCCCACCAAGCTACCACTCCTTAAGTCAGTGCATTAAAGTGCAAATTCGCTTCCTCGAACCGTTTGGCCTTTAGCCAGGGCGCGAGTGATGTAATAAAATAGTGAAAACGTGAGATGCCCCGCCGAGTATTAGTTGCAGAATGCCCCCGCAAATGTCTTGTTTTGCATAGTTATTTGAGGGTTTTATAGATTGCAATACGAGATTGGAGAGTATAAAGATGTATCCACGTCTATTTTAATTGGTTGATTTGGAAAAACACTTTTGCGTGCTTTTATAGTCAAAATTAAAATGTTAATAACATATTAAACAATTATTGATAAGTGTTTTATGGTTTCAGCACTGTTTCAGCAATGTAAAATCCAAACTTAGATAAGCCCCCGCAGGAGATTCGATGTTTCCTGTTTCCATACACCGTGGTCCCTCGACACTAGCCAGCATTCACTAGCTTCCTGGGACAAATTTGCGAATTTTCTTAGCGAGCACCTAAACCCATGCAAACAAAAATATGTCAAGTCCCATCTCGTAGTTTTGGAAATTCGCGATGATGACTGTCAGTTGGTCATGCTCACTTTAATGTCCTTGCTTGCGGTGGCTTTGTGGAGCGGGTCACCCTCTTCCCTCTATTATGGTTGAGGAGAGTGATGCCGTTTTTTAAGTCATGCTCGTGCGCGGGCGCTGCTTGCGGGGATTGGGCCACTCACTTGCCTCTTAACAACATTGTCGTTAAATACTATTCATTTAACTTAGCATGCTGGTGCCTACCACACCAAAGCAATTATCTTATTATCCACCTGTTTTATTAATTGTTATTTTGGTTCGTAAACATTTAATTTGATGTAAGTATGAGTAGGTATGACCACCACACTAAACTAGCTTTCTCATTTTATTTACATCCCTAAATCTGAGTGAGATTTGATTAGTATTTACTATTAGTTATTTAGTGATAATGGTGTTGCCTGCTCATACTATTATTATTTTATGCTGTTCCTGAGAATGTACACCATCTGTAATACATTGAAAAGAGATTGAGTTTCTTGCCGGATCTTCTCAGTGGAAGCAGCATTCCGAACCGGTGGTAGATTCTGACTATTCATAAATGCTTTGTTGGCTTACGTGAATAAAAACCATTTTGAGTTGAGTTTGAGTGCTATTTAGATTTTTAACCGACTTCCAAAAATGGAGGAGGTTGTATGTTTAATTACACTACGTTAGGACAACTTCTTTCGTATCTACACCTACTTAATTTAATTGTCACCGACTCCAAATGAAAGAATATTAGGTCCCTAGTTATTTCTATATGTTAGTATAGTGCAACCAGGTATTTTTGAATTCGGTATTTTTTTTTGTTTTAAAGATTCGTGCCTTCTCTTGTGGATCATCAATCTAACATCCCTGTCCAGTAAGTGCAGGTCAGTTTAGCCGGTTTCAGACGGCGTCGTGTTTCAGGTGGGCGCCTCGGGGCGTACGCCGTGGGAACCGGCCGCCCGGCCGCCCTCCGCAGGACGGTACCTTTAATCCGAATTTAGTGTTGGCAAGAGAGGATTTAGGTGCCTCTAGCTTAGAATATATAAAGTAAACCGTGAATCCTTTGGTTCTGTACCAAACGTATACAAAATCCCAGATGTGTGTACAGAAACGGAACCAGAAAACAGAATAAGAAATCATATTAATTTCTTAGAAGAATTGTAGACGTAAATTAAAGCGTGTCAAAAAAAATAATTCCAATTAAAAGAATCTTATTAGTTAAGGTTTGGTGATAGCATTAGAACCTCTTCTGTAACGAAGTAGTAATGTACCCAATGAGTTGGTAAATCTTCCTTAAATTAAGTCTGTAAAACAATGTTGGACCTTATTCCCACAAAAAAGGCGACTTAAATCATAAATTAATAGCAATATTAATCATCTTAATTAGCAGTATTCAATGCGATGGGGTTAAAAAGCTGAATATTAAGGTAAAGCAATAGAATGAATTAGTCATACTAAAGTTGGTGTATGCTAAATAAAATCGTAAGCCCGTATTAATAAATGGATCTTAAGTCTGAGAGCGATCTTGGAAATGTCACTCTTATATCATTCCGGTACAAAATGACATGTCAAAAGCGTACTCAAGACCTCTCTCGGATTTAAGATCGATTTAATAACACGTGCCGTAAACACCTACATGTAACTAAAAACATGTAAAATTCAGTTATAGCCACAAACGACTCCTATTACACGTCACTAACGAACTTTCATTCACATCTCAATCATTACGATCGCTAATAGCACACGATTCATTACCGCCATGGTGAATGATGGCGGAAGTAGGGTTGTCAATACTGCTTTAGGTACGATAAGGTACCTACTAAAAGTGTTGTACGTACTGTATAGGTAAACTCAGGTTTGAGTTATGAACAAAAACACGGGAAATTATGTTCCAAGAACGTTTGAAGCGTCAATAGCCTAGTGGTTAGTGGGGCCGTCCTCGTAGCTGAGAGATTCCGGGTTCGATCCCCATCCTGGCCATTAAACTATTGACGTGAGCCCACTCCTAGCACAAGCATTAGCTTAGTTGGAGGGGCTAAAGGGAATACTAGTTATGTGATAAACACACATTGCTAGTAATCTTTTTAAAAAAAAAACTTTTTTAGACCAATTCATGACTACACCTAGAAATAGCCTATTAATATATAAATGGCTTTTGCGTAGTAGATATGCTTGAAATTTGGAAAAATGCACTTAAAGATCTTTAGGGCCCGCATTAATAATACGATCGCAAGTCTGAGAGCGGTCTTAACTGAGCTTTTGACAACTCATTTTGTACTGGGATGACATAAGAATGACATTTGCAAGATCGCTCTCAGATTTGAGATCGATCTATTAATACGGACTTTAGAAATCGGACGGCAAAACTGTATACATTTGATATGATAAACAACCCAAAGTTAATAACATAGGATTAATATAACAAGATAAATCTAAAAACCTGCATATCTTTTGACGACCGCTAGGCGCAGTGGTTTGAGCGTAGACCGCTCGGCTCACTACACTGGGTGGTTGCGGGTTTGATTCCCATCAGGGTGAAATCCGGAAATGGCCTTTTCGTTATTTGCCTTGGTTTCACTGGGATCGCCCCATTCCATTTGTACGGTACCCATAGTACAAGCGTTGCTTAGTTTGGGATAATACAGTTGGTGTGTTCGTCTGGCGATATTTATTTATATTAATCTAATAACAAGCCCGATTGACAAAAAGAGAGTTTCTCGAACGCCAGGAGCGACGAGATATTCTCTTGCGAGAACTCTCTAGACATTAACTGTTGTAAGTAACATTTATTTACACCAGGCTATCATAATTCTCGCACGGCAAAACACTGCCGCTCGCGTTCGAAAAACTCTTGGAGGCTTATGTAAGTACTAGCTGTGCCCACAACTTCGTCCGCGTGGAATTTAATTGACAAAGTTTCATACAGACTTTCATCCCCTATTTTATCCACTTGGGGGTAGAATTAATTAAAATCCTTTCTTAGCGGATGCCTACGTCATAACATCTACCTGCATGCCAAATTTCAGCCCGATCCGTCCAGTGGTTTGGGCTGTGCGTTGATCACTATGTCAGTCAGTTAGTCAGTCAGTCAGTCAGTCACCTTTGAGTTATATATATTTAGATGACGAGAAGAGAGATAGAATAGAGACACTCACCTCAAGATAGGTTTTAAATTGCCGGCTTGCTTTCTGAAACTCGTATCTCAAACGTAGAGACATATGTGAATGAGAGAGCCGGCACCCTATTCCTCCCATCCTATCCCCTCCCGCTAACCCTCTCCCTTTCAGATCAGCAATGTGCGAGTAATGCCATTGGTATTGCAAGCTACGGTAACTGCTTAACATCAAGCGGGTCGTAAGCTTGTTTGCCGACTTTGTCATATACAACAAAAAAACTTAGAAGTTATCTTATACTAGCTGAGCCCGCGACTTTGTCCGCGTGGAGTTTAACTTAACAAACTTTCATCCCCTATTTTATCCCCTTGGGGGTAGAATTAATCAAAATCCTTTCTTAGCGGATGCCTACGTCATAACATCTACCTGCATGCCAAATTTCAGCCCGATCCGTCCAGTGGTTTGGGCTGTGCGTTGATAGATCACTATGTCAGTCAGTCACCTTTGAGTTATATATATATATAGATGCACCCGAAATACAGTTTGTCTTAGTTTGGGTGCCAATCAAAAACTGTAATTAGAGGAAGTGAAAATAAACTATTTGTATTTGTATTCTGTGTGCTCCTAGCCACTTTCTTAGTAGTCAGCCCTGTATCAAATGGCGGAAAACGAGCTGGCGTGTCAACGGTTCTTCTAATTACCATCGCGTCATCGCAGTGTGAAGATTTACCGTTCCGAATCTTGTTTTGTTTGCTGCTGATTGTAATGGCGATAGACGGACCGGAAGACACAGTCAATGATGTCGGCATAGATAAACATTCATCCCGATGGCGGTCGCCGACGGAGAGGCCGACCGAGGAAGAGATGGCGAGATGATTTGATCACCTTTGCGGGGGGCATCGTGGCAGGAAATAGCCCTGAAAAAACATTTATTCCGTTTTCTACAGGTTGAGTCATGGCAACACATGGCTCTACATGGCTGAGACTGGATGGCGAATTAGGTTTATATCTTACATTTTTATGCTTCGGAGAGTATGAGAAACTGGCGGTCCTGGTTATTGATAAAATTGCATCTGTGATTCCGTCGATAGGGACGGACAGAAGTTTGAAAATTTCATGCTATTTACGCGCGATAGGTGTAAAATTGATATTGAGTAAGTATGTCTGAATATAATTCTTAACATTTATTTGACTGACATTATGTAGAGGTAAGCTGCAGTTAATTGAGTACAGCTCATTTACGGGTTAGATTGACCGGGCCATCATCTCACAGATTGACCGGGCCATCGTCACAGATTGACCGAGCCATCGTCACAGATTGACCGGGCCATCGTCACAGAAGATCGACGTAAAGTATATATTATATGATAGATACGTTTCATTTGTTGAGTGTGAGAGCCGGAAGCTCAAACCCCTACCTTCCACTCCCTCTGTCCTACTCCCATTCAGATCGGCAACGTGATTTTTTTAAACGTATTTTATATTACTATTATGATTATTGACCACTAGCCCTACATGTGTGTTAAATTAAAGTCGCCATGGTAGCGCCAGGCTGTATAATTTTTTTTAAAGCAGTCCTATTTTCAGTCTCAATTAAAAATAGTCTATCTAATCGCGACGGTCTATCTTAAAAGAACCAGCAAGAAGCGATGAACAAAGCAAAAAGCCGTTAATTTATTAAAACGTATTAATAAATTAGTATTTCTCATCCGTCTATACAAATATTCATCACGGTTCGTTTGGCCGGATATATAAAAACAAAAAACTAAACCGATGATCGCCCTGTGAGGCCTAATTAAGATATGTATCGATCAACCCACCCCTGTTTCAAACACTATTGTCCTCCACTTATTAAAACGATGATACGATACTCGCCCTTATTTACATAGAATGCGTGATTATATAGAAAATAATTGATTGTAATGATACAATTCGCTGTGAAGGGAAGTTTGTAAGCTTTTGAGTTTTATTTCACTTGTTTTAATGTGGTTTGCGTGGGTGTGGATTCGAATTGCTTACATGCGACCGTGATTGATAGCAATGGGCGGGGAAATTCGGGGTATTATTAAGTTTACGACTGGAAATTGAAACATAAAAATCACATTTCGCAGTGTAATAGATTTTTGTGTAGGCAGAATCCCACCTAAAGAGACGCAACTGTAGATCGGTTTTCATAGAAAGTTTCGATAATGATACCCGATAACGTGTCGGTACCAATCAGACTGTCTGCATATAAATATAGGCATTAAAACTGTGCCTTTTAGGTGTTATTTTGAGTCTTGATTTAGGTACGGATAGGTAATCTACCTGGAGTGGCCGAAAACTTAAACGCTATTCAGTTGTTTCAGTCGTCCGTTATTTTTAGTAAATAGGTAGAGCAAATAAAACCTTTTTTTTAAGTTGCTTATTGACCTACTAAAATATAATACAAATACAATACATTTTTGGTGAGTAGGTAGTTCAGTAAGTAGGTACTTAAATGGTCATAAATTCTCATTGCAACCGACTTAATCCACCGATTACTAACAGCATAAAGAGAACGTAATCATTAAAGCGTGCAAGTAGTACTTTTATGATAGGCGTGTGCCGACAAACTTCGTGAACACATTTGCATCCCGACCGAAAGCCCGCCGCAGAAACCTCAATCGATCGCTAAAAAAATCATCGCATTAGGTATAGGTACCCGTCACAACTACCTATATAACCTTCGGCATGAACCACTCATCTGAACTCCGAAAGAATATGAAGACCAATTTGAATCTTGTCGCCATCAATATAAAACTCGTGTCGGAACCTCGGACACAATCTCATAAGCCGTTGTGATCTTCAAAGATTCCGATACAATAATACGTGCACTGGGCCGGCGCGCGCGCACTCTGATCTGACCACTACTGTGCATTTCCCACGGGCAGCGTGTTCTGCGGTCCTCTTCACTCCGTATAGCGTCGTCCTTGTCGCTCCTGATGGACTGCCGCTCTTTCGTTAAACGAAGTACCTACACCCACACACGCCGTCGCGTCGGTATTTCAGATTGTTCTGAGGTGGAGACCGACATACATTACGTCAGCCCACAGTTTAGCTGCTAGAAGTAGGTACCTAGGTGTGCTATCGATGTAACACTATGATGCCTATTATTATCCTGTCTACCTGTAAATGCTCAGCAGAGACAGATAAAAGGTAGATAGGGGTACATTCATATACCCCTTTCATAGTAAACGTTACAAAGTAATAGAATAATAATAATATCTGATATATTAATGAAGCCCTTTTGACGTCCCACTCCTGAGAACGGGCCACCCTTTAGGTACTACAAGGGGGATTCAGGCCGTAATCCACCGCACTGGCCCAGTCCGGGATTGTGGATTTCGTCCTGTCTTTCGAAAATTGGTTAGATTTTCTAAGATATGCAGGTTTCCTCACGATGTTTTCCTTCTCCATAAGCAAGTAATAATAATATAGAAGTTATGATTCGCACATAGATTTCGAAAAAACCCAGAGTTGTGAGCCGAGGTTTGAACCCAGGACCTGGTGCCCGCAAGACGCGTGCTTAACCAATCGGCTATCACTGCTGCCACAAGAAATGTCTGGAGGGGGCCTACTTAACGCTTTTCAAGCATGACGGTTTCTCTCATTTAATGACTTAAACTTGTAAGGTCTACCGCTAGCCGCGTAAGGAATCTTCGTTCCAAAAGTGTTATAAATTGTAGACACCACTAGGTGTAGTTCCTTCCCACGGGGTCGAGAACGTCCAGGGTGTGGGCCCCGGGCGTTCCATGACGACGACGACCCTGAGGACGGTGGCGGGTGTGGCTCACCGCCGCCGTGCACTAAGACGGTGCAGGGGAGAGCGAACATCTGCTCCCCCCGGGACGAGCTCCCACTAAGGAGCAAGGCATATGAGGGGCCTCGGCGAAGTTCCGCAAGGAGAACTCGGAGCACCTCCGACGTGCTGAAGGTGGCCACCGGGGAGGTTTGAGTGGGTAAAAATCCCACATACCCCAGGCCTCTCCCACAAGTGACCTGGGGAACTTTTGAAGATTTCCTCTTCGACAAAAAAAAAATGGTGTCTTAAGCCGCTGGACTCACTCTATCCCGTGGTCGTCGGTTCGATTTCCGTACAGTGCAAATTTTAGAAAAAAGGTAAGGTACCGCAAATTCTTAATTGCCTCCGGTCCATAATGTAGATGTACGGTCCAAGATTTGGTTTGGTGTCTAATTTTTATTTTATAATATCTACATTTAATAAAAAAATAACTAATTTCATGCTAATTGCGTTCAGATATTCCGTCTCGCCTAATTTTCAAATTCCTCAAAGTTAAAAATTAAGATTCTAATGCTCGGAATCTTATATTTTAGCACGTAGACGTATACTCGTCTCCGGTAGATACCCTTTAATTTAACTGTCAGTGTAGGTAGATAATAGTTAAACGCTAAAATGTTCTAAAATGATCTAAATTGGGAATCATTTTATACCTAGAAATTAACTAAGAATTCTCCGCCAATCAGATTGCGAGAGTTGAATTACTCACGGAACTTAGAAAACCACGATTTCCTAAATAATTTTAATACCTTCAACATTTCTTATCCATCGCCGTGCGGAAAGAAAACTTAATTTGAATATATCTAACAAAACCGTCAATGTATTCACTATAATTTAAAATCTCGTTTTGTTTTTGTGGATTAGTGTTACGTGGTAGGATGTGGTCTAATTCTCGTCTGTCTAGAGCGCGTGCAATGCGCGTCTCCTGTCAAGCCCAAGCGTCCCCGCGAGCGATGGTATATTGAAGCTAATTAAGGTGAAAATATTTCGGAAACGTTTAGAATGGGTTCGTGAATCGACGGATTGAAGCTGGAACAATAATTGTTGTAATTATTATCAAACACAAACTCAAGATTAAAATTGTTTTTATTCTTGTAAGTCAACAAAGTATTTAGTCAGAATGTACCAGCGGTTCGAAATGCTGCTTGCACTGAGAAGATCCGGTAAGAAACTCAATAGTTACTCTTTTCAACTCTTATCACCGCAGGTCTCGATCTTCGGATGTAAAATTAATTTCACTCATTGTAATTATTAATTATAACTATTGGAAGCAAGATTTAGAAAATATATTAAAAAATGTAAAAGGACAAGCCCACCGTCTCTTGCCGAATCTTCTCAGTCGAGGTCGCGTACCGATCCGGTTGTAGATTTAAGATAAATATGTAAAAATGACAATGTGTGGTGTATCTTGTAAAGTGGATCCATTTCTCTGGCCACCCCTTCTAAGGAAAACGATCGTGATATTAATAAGCATTTTAGTTTAATGATGCCTATAGGTTGATTTTATTTTATTTAGGCATTAAAATAAAAAGGTAGTGAAATAAAAACTATAAAAGGATTATGAAAAAATATTTATTTTTAAAAATAGTCAACATGTCCTTACTGTAGTAACAACAATCTCAGTATCAAATTTCAGTTGGAAGATAACACTTATTAGTAATTAAATGTTAAATTTTAGAAAATATTTAATACTACTTAGTTTATTTTTCAACAAATGGAACATTACGTCGAATACAAGAAAAAAATAACTAAAAATTCTTACAATTTATTGAAGATACAATAAAATCCTGTTGAAATTAAATGTTTATTTACGGAACAATTAATAAATTCGAGACACTTTTGTTATACTTTGACATAATTACGAAATACGAGTATCATAGCAAATATGAGGTAGAATGATGAACTATTTTCTTAAAAAATTAACATAGACTACTTATTTATAAAATTATATTTTTATTTTTAACCTTGAATTTCAAAAAAGCTCTCGTTTTACGCTATTTTCTACTTTAAATCCTAACTTAGACCATGGAATAGGTACTAAAATAATACAGGGAATTACAAAATATTGTGTGTAAGAGATGCCAATGTTGACCGAAATTGTACCTTTGTTTGTCATGATACACTGGCGATTCAGTACCGATTTCGCAAAACAGACAATTCTAGTTTAAAACTAAATTAACGACGTAAAAATAAAAATGAACAACCCTTAGGTTACCGGTAGATCCACTAGCGGACATGAAAAGTGCTACATATGAATTAGTAATCAGGATATCAGGGTAGACTGAAAGCCGAACTAATAAAAAAACAAACGCGAACAGAAAAACATTGGAAAGAGGAAAGCATCAGCTTACATCGCATAATTTATAAAATATCAATGATATTACAAGGGAACAAAATAATAATTTTTACGGCGAGAGCGTTATTTTGAATCGTGCTGCTACGGTCAATATTTCGGGCTCGGAACTCTGAGCGCAGCGAGGGATTCGGGTTGAAAGTAATACTTTTCAGCCCTAGGGAGAATCGCTTTAAATTTTTAACCGTTATTTAACTCGTCGCGGATCGCAACAGTTTCTTTAAAATAGCATAGATTTGGGCAAAATATTTACCATTATTTCAATGATGAAAATGATAAATAATGGCTGAATAATGAAGCTGGCCGGCCAACGGAAAAAAAAACAAAATAGGCGGCATCCGATTATTAATAATTTATATTATTAATTTGTTTTTTCGAGTTGTAGAGTATTGTTCATACTTCCTTGTTCACTCATTTTTTTCTTTAGCTAATTCCAATTTTTATTTTTACTCTCCTTGTATTTGTAATGGAGAGCACAGTGTTTACCTCGGGTGAAAGACTTATTTTGTCCCTCGAACTATTGGCGCCCGAGCGTACTCAGCACTAAATAAGTAACTTTCCTTCCTAGCTTAACAATGTACTATTGTTACCAAGTGATACAGTCTACTTTTCAACCCCCTGTATGAAAATATAAAATATAGTATGCGCGTTTTTTTATCTGTGCGCGTAATTCTATTTCAATTTAGCCGTCACGCCGCGCGCCCGTCTCACCGCCAGTAAATTATAAAATTCTCCAAGTGCTTGTCGAGCCATGCACTATGAAGGGTTCCGAGTCATTGAAAGTAATCTGTCTTACGTAGTATTGTATTATCTTAGGTAATCTATTTAAAATTTCACCCCAAGTTGAAACAGGTACTAAAGTTGTATACATACTACTACCGCCATCTATCGAAACCAATAAATACTAAGAAATAGACTAATGAACATAAAACATACATTTATTGCTGTTATTTAATTGGAATTTATTAACAATGTATCCATTTTCGACTGCATAATCTTATTAATGTTTTTGCAATAGAAATTGAAAGAAGTGTCGGAATTGATTACGTAAATTTTGATTTAATCTTTAAAAGTTAAAAATCTCGCAAACAGATTTTTTGAAGACAAAATGTTGTATGAAAACACCTTATTATTTGATAAGACCTTTTCAACGATACCCCACATGACGGGGTAACTAAAAAAAACTCCTCTTTCGATGTTCCGGGAGATACCTCAAAAAAAGTAATTTTGCTACATTTTATATTTTTGAAAGTGAGATCTACTCTTATAGTATTTTTGTACCAAATTACATCAAAATCCGTCAGAAACTGTAAAAGTTATGACCCTGTGACGGGTCGGGACAGACAGACGGACGGACGGACGGACGGACGGACTGGATGATCTTATAAGGGTTCCTCATAGGGACTACGGAACCCTAACAATATTTAGATTAGTGATGTAACGAATGTTGGATTTTTGACATTCGCGAATGCGAATGCGAATATTCGTTACATCACTAATTTAGATCACCCAACACTTAAGAAATAATATTTAGGAAAAAACTGGCCAAGTGAGTGTCGGACCACGCAAACTATGGGGTTCCGTAGACATCCCGCCGTTTATACGGTTCATTTGAATGATTTATTTATAATGGTTGTTCTGAAGCTAGAGGATGAATCCTTCAACTCACGTAAAAAGGACGATTTGGAGTTCAATACTTATTTCGTTAACGGGAAATAATTTTGAAACACTGTCAAAGAAACCTCAAAATGATTTTAAAATACCTATTCAACGATACTTCACTCGAGGGGATGAATAACAATTTTTTTCACCACCCCTTCGCAAGCACGGGAGGTACCCTAGAACTTTTATTGCCAATTTGCAGCTTTCTAAGCCAAAGTACTCACTATATATAATACAATAAGACTTGTGATATCGGACGGACGGACAGACGGACATGGCGTAACTATAAAGTACCTAGCTTGACTACGAAACCCTAAAAATAAACGTCACCTACCGGTTCAGTGTAAAAGTTTACTTATTCACATTCAGATAAAGTTCACATTACAAACACTGTCAGCCATCTTTTTCCGCTCACTATTTCCGTTCTCTCGTCCTAACTGTTTATAAATATGATCGCACGTATGAATAGACTCAATCGATAAACATGCACCATAGATATGGAATCATGTGGAAATTTTTAAGAACTAATAAATTGACAATCAATGATTGATACTTATTTACTATTAACAAATAAGCGTAGGCACATATATATAAACGCAAAGTGCCTACACAAATTAACGCCAACCCCCTTATCTTAATAAAACAAGGTATAGCGCTGGAATAGTTATACACGGAACTAGCTCTTTCTGTCATAAGTAATTCGACATTCGAAAGAAGAAGACAAATAAAGGTTAAACTATACAACCACTGAACCACGTTTATTAATAAAACTGAAAATTTTGAAAACCCCCGATGCGACAATTTTTTAAACTACAAAAGAGCTGATAATTTTTTTTATTTCAAACGGCTGAACCGATTTTCATGAAACATAGCTAAGAACACTCTGGATCAGAATAATTATCTTACAAAAAAAAAAACAAAATTTAAACCGATTCATCCGCTTGGGCTCTACGATGCCACAGACAGACACCCAGATACACTTATAACACTCCTCTTTTTTGTCGGGGGTTAATAAGGGGGTTAGTGGCCTACACAAATTGAACAATTTTGACACACTAAGAAAATAAATGTTTTATCCTAATCAGTCGATGTGTTTTAGACTCTATACAAACACAACAGGTGATATTATTCAATCATAATATTTATTAATCAACCAACTCGGCGTGAAGCTTACAGATACACGAGCCAATCGTGTCAGCTACACAAATTGGTGTTAACCTACTAACTAGAGCTTCCTCCATTTAACAGGGAGACCATTATCTGAATCACTGTTCTTATTATGAGCGCTTTTTAATGTCACACTCCTGGGCACTGGCCCCCCTGAACACGAAGGGGGCTAGTAAATTTCAATTGTCCTTCGAAAATTGGAAGCACTACCAAAGACGTGCAGATATATTTACGATGTAATCCTTCACAAAGAATATGTGGCAACCCATATTCACGACGCCGACAGAAACGAATAGATGGCTCTGAATGCGGCGCCTCAATACAATGTATGGATTCTTCATAGAGAAACTGAATCACGATATCAAGACTCGCAAGCATCGTGACTATATAAGACACCGAGAACAATCAGTGGGGCATAGCGGCCGCCCAGCAGGCATAACACCCGCCCGCCTATTCCACTAAAAATACATCAATTGAGTACTCATATAGAAATTACGATTCGCACATAGATGTCGAAAAACCAAGAGATGCTTAACCAATCGGCTATCTCTGCTCAGCCTTAGGGTATGGCTGTCACGCAATATGCTTCTATTACACCTAGCCTAAGATTGACACTTAAGATTCAAGGCCAAGTAAAAGAATAATATCAGACCAAGATCTTCCCGTTTACATGTACAAAAAAAATGCATCGGCGTAACTTTAGTCACTTACCAATAGGCAATAGACGCCGGATAGCCGGGCGTTCCCGCTCGCCTAACATAAACATGGCCACTGCATATGGATAACCGCACCTGACATTATGATTGGTCCATTCACGACTCGATCTTGAACTGACCAATCAAAATTCGCAGCCATCTTCGATACCCGATAGTGGACGCTAGCGGTGTCTTGTCTCATTGGTCTGTGACTATAGTACACCATAGGCTTAATCGCATGAAGTTGCTTCGTTATTGTTTTAATTTCCTTTTTTATTGCTTTATACTGTCGGGTACTTTTTAAACTTGCCGCTTTGATTAAAGAAAACAATCATACATCGTAGAATGTCAGATGCGGGAATCGTACCCAGACCCCACAATTGGCAGGCCAATCAACTTAAGATTCTAATGTACAGTGTTGATTTATTAAATTCAATGATATTCTATTATCACACATACTAGATCTATATTTATTTAATCACAAACACAGTTTGGCGCGTAACTTTATACAATCAGATGTCTCACTCGCACTTGCGAGCACATTGGCTCTAGAAAGAGATAATCAGATACTTCCCACACCCCACCCACTTTGCTGTGTAATGACCTAAATATCTACAAAATCGTTGGCATAATTTTGAATTATAAACATATCGTTAGGATTAATCAACGAATACGAAAACAAGCGTCACTTAGTTTAGGACCATACCGTTTGATAGTCTGGCGATATTTATGTCATTCACTAGCTTCTGGGCGCGACTTCGTCCACATGGACTTAAGTAACGCATCCTATGGCCTGTATTAATAATTCAATCTCGAATCTGAGAGCGATCTTAAGTAAGCGTTTGACGTGTCCTTTTGTACTGGAATGTCATTAGACATTTCCCAGATCGCTCTTGAGATTGATTTATTAATGCGAGCCTATGTGTGTGAAGAGAGTAGCGACAAAAGAAATGAAGTTGTTCTTCAAAATAATTAAACCCAAAAAAGTCTGATTCACTTGTAGTAATTGATTAATAGTACAAAATTCGGTCTAAGAGATATATGTATACCCTCATATGTTATTTATTAGTGATAAGAAATAAATGATAGATAATATTCACATTAACATTGCAAATAGGTCGCCTAGTTAAATTGCGCCCGAATAATATTAAATAGTTAAATTTTAAATGCGAGTGGTGAGAGTGACAAAGATGCGTTGCGCGCGCAACTTCATGTGACAGACAATGATAGAGCGAGTTTTTATTGATGAAGATTTTTCTCATTACATATAATGGCATATGCATTATTAAAAACAATTATTAAAGCAGGCAAACTTACGTTATCAATTCTGTTGG
This sequence comes from Notodonta ziczac, assembly GCA_918843915.1. Classification (NCBI taxonomy): domain Eukaryota; kingdom Metazoa; phylum Arthropoda; class Insecta; order Lepidoptera; family Notodontidae; genus Notodonta; species Notodonta ziczac. The sequence continues at coordinate 4,295,575 of OU974053.1, forward strand.
GTATAATCTTTTAATTAGTGTACGGTTTTTAAAAAATAACCGGTGAGGTAAACAGATAAAACAAATTTAATATAACTATTTAATATTATTCGGGCGCAACGCAACTAGACAACCTATTTGCAATGTTAATGTGAATATTATCTATCATATATTTCTTATCACTAATAAATAACAAATAACAGCTGAGGGTATATATCTTAGAACCTTAAAGTACGTTTGGAAGTTTCCAAATCGTTGTAGTAGCCTCTTCGATGGGCAGAGCCTCCTGCATTACAAGAAGAACAGCTTGCCGGCCAGCTTGTCGGCGTGCGGCTGGTGCATGGCCTGGCCCACCAGGTAGGCGAGCTTGTGCGCGTACTGGCACGGCGCGGGCACTCGCACGGTGCCGGGCCAGTTGTAGTACAGGTGGCACATCTTGTACGTCATGCGCTGGCACTGGTCGGGCGACATGCCGCTGTCGTCGTGCAGCACCACGTAGTGCGTCGGCGTCACCGTGCCCTGCGTCACCTTCTGGGACACCAGGAGGAAATCGTACCTAGAACACGATTATTATTTTATTAATACTAGTATTCCCGTTGTAATGGTCTAAATTCAACCATAATTCATTTTAATTTTTAACGTCATTAAGATTTTGATACTGGCACGCAGAATGCACTATGAAAGTCCCGCCCTCAAAAAACTGTCACCGTTTGTTAGTCAGACTGTCAGTCGATGTGGAGGTTACAAATGTGTGTGTCAATTTATGGTAGTGTGTGTAATGTTTTATTTATTGTTATTTTTAAAAACAAATTAAAAATATTAGCATTCTGCACTCCTTCTCTATATCATACTAATATTATAAAGAGGAAAACCTTGTTTGATTGTAATGAATAGGCTCCGAAACTACTGGACCGATTTGAAAAATTCTTTCACTGTTGGGAAGCTACACTATCCCCGGGTGACCTCTATGGCTATAATATATTTTTAAAAAAATTAGGGATCCTTACTAAAACTCGAACAATGTAACCGCAATGTACCCGTGCGAAGCCGGGGCGGGCCGCTAGTAAACTATAAGTGTGACAAATTTCATAATCCTCCGTCCCGCAATTTCCGTATTAAGCGTTTGAAAGTTTTCCTTCACGAATTAATATATAGATAAATAATAATATCGCCAGGCTGACACACCAACTGTATGGGCCTAAACTAAGCAACTATTGCACTATGTGTACCGTACAATGGATTGGGGGCTATCCCAGTGACATTTACACCTGGGTAAATTACGAGGCCATTTCCGAAATTTGCCCCGGCGGGAATCGAGCCCGCAACCACACGGTGCAGCGAGCCCAGCGGCTTACACTCAAACCACTGCGCCAAGCGGTCGTCAATTATAACAACAAAGTTGACAAACGAGCATACACCTCGCCTAATCTTAAGCAGTAACCGTGGCCTACAGATTATCGCATGACCTGATGGGGGTGGGTCAGTAGTAGGAAGCATTTAGCTCTCTCAGTTAGGCCTCATTCGCACGGGAGCTTTTTTAACGTCCGTTAAAAAAGCGTTCAAATAGAACAAATTAATTTTTAAGTATATGTTCACACGCCAGCGCTTTTAAAACGCGACGCATTGTCAGCGCTAGGCGTTGGGCGTTAAGGCTTAAAAAATGCATTTATTCTATTTCAACGCTTTTCAACGCTCCCGTGTGAATGAGGCCTTATCGAACGAAACGCAGCTATAATTGAACAGAATATTGACTATCGACAATTCAAATTCAAATTCAAATCATTTATTTTGTTTAGGCCTACAGGGGCACTTACAAATTGTCAATTTACATATTTTTTTCCTTATATCTACAACCGGATCGGAACGCGACCTCGACTGAGAAGATCCGGCAAGAAACTCAGCGGGCTTGTCTTTTTACATGTCATGTTTTTTTTTTTTTTTTTTAATCGCCAGTTGCTTATTTTCAATAATTACAAAGGGTAGTACTTAGATATTAATATAAATATTAAAATAGCTCCAGTGTGTTGCCTTTTGATGTTATCATGACAGGTATGTTCAGTAAAGTTTCTAGTTTCTATAAACTGGCAACACAATAAACTACAATTCCAATTTACAAGGTACTCACCAATCGCGCCTAGTAATATCATGGTCGACTATTGTACCAGGCGGCGGGTTTTCCAATCCACCGCTCGCTTTCAAAAATATCCTGCTGTTGATGCGTTTCTGTACGACGATGTACGTCAAAGTCGGATCGTACGGCACGCCCATCGTTCGGAAGCACACCTTGAGCTGTGGTATTTCGTAGTTTTGAATCGCGTCCAACTGGCCGTCACCCACTCCGTCCCTGTGTAATAGAATCAAAATTCAAATATTTTTATTTCTAATAGGCCAGGTTAACTGGCACTTTTAAAAAGTCAAGACCTAGGTGCATGTTCCAAAAAATATCCTATGGAGAAGAACATGCAAGAAACTCAATGGATATGTCGCAGCCAACTAGCTTAATTCGCCGTTCAATTAACAGCCTATGCACTTTACTAAACAGCGCCGTTCAACTAACGGCCTAAATGATATTCAGCCGTATCGTCTGTTACAACATTTAATAAACTGTACTACAAAACTTATTCAAAATACTCAAAATTTAAGTACTACAAAACTTATTCTAAATACTACGCAAGCAGAACGACCTGGATGGGTTTAGGTTAGGGTTATTTTTTTAATGACCCCACAGAAATCCCACCCGGCTAGTAGATTCGGTGGATCTAAACAATGTCGTAAAATACCTAATAAAATTATTCCATCAAAGTTGTTTTGCCGTCGCCATATTGACCAAAGAGAATATAATAGAGATATTGACAGTTTGGTGAGTTTCGGCGCTAGGTGGCAGAAAGTAGAACTAAATTGAAATGAACAGGCTAGGCAAGTAATTAAACATCATCGATCCAAGTCATTTGCCTAGCTGTTTGATCAAATGGCTGAATATCATTTAGGCCGTTAGTTGAACGGTGCTGTTTAGTTAAGTGCCTAGGCTGTTAATTGAACGGCGAATTAAGCTATTTGGCTGCGACAGATCAACTTAACTGCGTCTGTGTAACTTACCTATAAATTACAATCTTGTCGGGGAATCTGCCGTTATTGTCATAGTAATATTTGAGCGCGTCCACCAGACACGACTTCAGTCTGTCCACAATCTCCTGGCCGCGGTCCTGGAAGATGGCTTTCGAGTACCAATGAGTGATGGACTGGTTGTATGACGCTACCACGGCTGGAAACATAAAGTAATATCTACCAATCGCTATAAAGAACAATGTAATTGAGAATTATTCATTGCTTCGAAATATGTAGTTAAATGATAAAAAAAATAATTCTCATCATCAGCCTATGCTTGTCCACTGCTGGACATAGGCCTCCCCTAATGAGCGTCATAGCGCCCTGTCTTCAGCTTGCCGCATACAGCATCTGCCTGCAGTCTATCGCAGATCGTCATCCCACCTGGTCGGGGGGCGTCCTCACGACATGTTCTTCACCATAAGCAAGTGATCATATTGAGATTATTATCAATGGTGGTCAAAATTACGTCATTAAGTACCGGTTAAGTCATTTTGTACCGGTATGACATAAGAATGACAGTTCCAAGATCGCTCTCATTGAGAGATTTTTTTATACGAGCCTTAGGTCCTTAATAAATTGATCTCAAGTTTGCGAGGTCTAGAGTATGTTGTAGATATATCATTTTGTTTGTACTTGTATGACATTTCCACGACCAGTCGCAGACTTAAGATTAATTTATGAATATGGACCTTATTACTTACCGCAGACGCTCCGTTTCGCCTTGGCCGCGTCGTGGTAGGAGTCGATGCCGATCATCATGATGGACTTGAATGGTATCATGATGTTCCAGAGCGTGCCGCCGAGCTTGCAGTTCATCTGCAGCAGGATCTTCTGCGTCACCGCGCGGATCTTGTTCTGGTTCATCAGCGTGCGCGCGTTTATCACCTAAACATCCTAGTGATTTAGTCAACAGTAAAATAAACTCTAGCGTATGATAATTCGATACATTATCGCTTAAACGCGAGCAGGTGGTCCTTGATTGTAGATAAATAAAATTATGGGTACATTGCGCTGGTACGAGTCAAACTCCACTTTAATGCCGCGTGGCGAAAGTAAATTTATTTGAATAATTTCTTAATAAATCAATTTACATTTATTTTAACTGTAATTGTGACGTCACGTGTCAGCGTAACCCATCGTATACACCGACGCAATACTTGTATTTTTACTTATGTGGGTGTCCCTATTATTTGACAGCTCAAAGAAACAAGGCTTAAATATTTTTTTTTAAATGGCCAAGTGCTTGTGAATATGAACGCCATGAACAATGAAGGGTTCCGTAGCCCTTTGAATACGAAATAAATTATATGTATTTTTCGCTAGCCAGGTTTTGTCGGTTATCAGAAAAAAACAAACCCAAACAACATAAGTGCCAACTTACTTGAGTTGTTCTGTGTGATATTTTAGTTAGTTATAAAAAAACCCTTATCTAAATCCCTATTGATTGTTTTGCCTGGCTATGCTTTCTGGGTAAATATAAAAAAGAAAAATACCTGTGATGGAACGGGGCACTCGGCGCAGCAAATTTTCTTAATAGTAGCGTATCTGTCGTCCCTTGACGTCGGACAGATGATCACAACGAGCTGCAGGTCCGAAGTAATCAGCTTCTTGAGCGTGGTCTGGTAAGTCTCTGTGCGGTCGTTGACCACACGGATTATGTCTGGCCTTGATACCTCAATGCCCATAGGCCTGCAGGAACGTTTGAGCGTATCCAAGAAGTCCTAGAAAATTATATTCAATTGGACATCGTTTTGCAGAATGGAATTAACCGACATGCACTGCTGCAAACGAAAACCAACCCTTCTTTTATTGTTTCTAGGTTGGTTTTAGTTGGCAGAAGTGTGTGTTGGTTGGTTCCATTTTGCAAAAAATGCATTGACTTTTAAGTCTATTTTTTTAACAACTCCCAGGGACCATAGCATTTGATATTTGATATTAATTTCAACTTAATAACTTTATCATTTTCTGAGAAAAGGGGTCATGACAGACAAGACAGACAGACGTACAACAAAGTAATCCTATAAGGATTCCGTTTTTTTCTTTTTGAGTAACGGAACCCTAAAAACTAAAAAAACTCAAAAAAAAACCCCGCCAATTTTATACCTCATACACTTAGCGAGAAAACTATTGAATATTAATTTAAGCTACTACTTCTAGATATGAATTGCAGTTTACAAACGGACAAAAAATTGATCCTATAAAGGTTCCGTTTTTTCCTTCTGAGTAACGGAACCCTTAAAAATGTAATTAATTAGGAAATAACTGACCATAGCCACTTGTTTATCCCTGTCGGTGTGCAGAAGCGTCCACTTGACAATGTCGACGGGCTCCATGACGGCGTTGCGGGTGACCTATTATATTTATAATAATATTAATATCTACTGCCCTTTGTAATTATTAACTACACTACTAGTTTCTGCCAGAGACTTCGTCCGCGTAGACTTAAGTAAAGTATTCCATATATCCAGGTTATAAACTATCTATGTTCCAAATTTCATCCAAATCCGTTCAGTAGTTTTTGCGTGAAATAGTAACAAACATACATACTCACTAACTTTCGCATTTATAATATTAGTAGGATATAAGCAACTGGCGATAAAAAAAGAAATATAACAAAATGTAAAAAGACAAGCCCGTACAGTTTCTTGCCGGATCTTCTCAGTCGAGGTCGCATTCCGATGTGGTTGTAGATATTAAAAAAAAATTGACGGATCGCCCCCAGTCCGGTACCCGCAGTACAAGCGGTGCTTAGTTTGGGACAAAACAGTTGTTTTTTTTTTTTGGAAGGACTAAATTTTGTTGGCCAGAGTGGCCATAACAACTTCACCCGGACAGAGGGCGAGCGCAAGTGCGCTCCAGCCAACCATACAGTTGGTGTGTCAGTCTGGCGATATTTATTTACTTTTTCTCACCAATCCTAACCACTAAGCGTCACTGCCCAGACGCGACGCGGCGTCTAATTAGTCGCGGCCGTATTTGTAAGTGTCCCCGGAGGCCTAAACAAAATAAACGATTTGAAGTTGAGACCTCGTTGTTCCACTCGGCGGCGGGCTTGCCGGGCAGCTTGACGCCGCCGCCGAACAGCAGCGGCTCCGGCGGCAGCGCGCGGCCGGTCAGCTGGACGGTCTCCGGCGCGATGGTAAGGCCCCAGCCCGCGAGGCGGCTGCGAGCCTTCTCGTTGCTCAGCACGTTCTGTATGTACTGTACATAACGATGGAAATATGCGGATCATGTGTCAAGACTCAAGTTACAGTAACTTTACACACAGCTCGGCTGCCGCAAACTACAGCTACCGCACATACTTTAATTAAATTCAATTTGATTAGTGTGATTCAATTCAATTCAATTGATTATTATTTACTATTACTTATTGAGTGACAATGGTGGTGCCTGCTCATATTTTTTATGCTGTTCCTGAGAATGTACACCGTATTTAATTCATTGGAAAGAGTAACCATTGAGTTTCTTGCCGGATCTTCTCAGTGGATGCAGCATTCTGAACCGGTGGTAGATTCTGACTATTCATAAATGCTTTGTTGGCTTAAGTGAATAAGAACAATGTTGAGTTTGAGTTCAATTTACAATTTAAATTAATATCTGCTACCCAATGTAATGATTAACTTTACTAGGTGAAACAAAAAGGGTATACAATTTTTTTGCAAATTTGTTAATCTAAAGCTATCTGGTTTGTGGGACAGGTAAAGTACTAAAGGTTTTGTAGACTTGTGAAATCGGTCAACAATTACTGTATTCCTATAACACCTTTTTGTTTTTCAAGTTTCCTCTCTTTGGGAAAACGTGAATTACAAAAGCTGTGTTTTACTCAAATCTCATAATAATTATATCATAAAAACGCGTAAAATGCCACCAGTGACCTAATTAATTATCATCAAATTATTTAATTACCTTTTTGAAGGCAGCGTGCCGCTGGTTGGGCGTGATCCTGGTGTAAGTGGCGACGTCCTTCATGAGCCTGAAGTTGCTGCGCTGGTCGTCCGTGAGGCCGGTCATCTGGCAGAGCTCGGGCACCAGGCAGATCATGAAATCCGTCGTTTGCTTGGCACCAGACACTTGTTTGCTCTCCCTGTTCGATAACAAGTTCAAAAATAATAATAATAGTAAATAATAAAATAAGGCCTCATTCGCACGGGAGCTTTTTTAACGTCCGTTAAAAAGCGTTCAAATAGAACAAATGCATCTTTATGTATATGTTCATACGTCAGCGCTTTAAAAACGCGACGCTGTTTTATCGAGCAGTGTTGCATTTTCAGCGCTAGGCGTTGGGCGTTAAGGCTTAAAAAAATGCATTTGTTCTATTTGAACGCTTTTTTAACGGACGTTAAAAAAACTTCTGAATGAGGCCTAATAGTAGACTGTTGCGGACTGACGTAAACTGTTGAGAAGAAAACCACTATGCAACTATCAGAATTGTTGAACTTTTTTTGTTGCGTTATAGAACGCATTCAAAGATAAATAAATAAAATAAATATCGCTAGACTGACACACCAAATGTATGGTCCCAAACTAAGCAACGCTTTTACTATAAGAACAGCACAGAGTTGAGAACCGGACTATTGAATGGGGGCGATCCCAGTGACACCCAGATCTGGGCAAATTACGAAAAGGCCATTTCCGAAATACGCCACGGCGGGAATTGAATCGGCATGCACCCAACGCAGCGGGCCGCGCGGCCTACGCTCAAACCACTGCGCCAAGCGGTCGTCAATTAAGTTAAACTTATTCAATATTTTGTGAATAAAATTTTTTGGGACTCGCTATATTACATTTTTTTTTAATTAGCAGCATAAAAAATAATTTCAAAAAAAGTGTTCGAATTTCACGCAGCTGTCTAAAGATGCTTTTGATTTTGATACAGGTTGAAACAGAAAGGGTATAACTACTTTGAACTTTGTAATTCTAAAAGCTTTGGAGGAAACTTGAAAAACAAAAGATGTTATAGGAATACAGCTGTTAACAGAGTTCACAAGTCTAAAAAACCTTTAGAACTTCAACTGTCCCACAAAGACGATAGATTAAGATTTACAAAGTTAAGTTGCAAAAAAAATAGTATACCCTTTTTGTTTTATGTTTATTTATGTTTGATTTTTATATCTCAGGTACCTCGATATAAGCATTGGTTGGTCCCAGTCCATGATGTCTATACCATAATTCTTCTTGTAATAGTCGATGTAGCTGATCTTCACTGGCTCGCCTTTCTCCATCTTCTCGAAGGTCGACCTCGGTGTCATTGTGTCATCAATGGAGTCAATTCTGTGAGAACACAGGAACTTATAAATAATACCTCTCGCGCTATCATTAGGGGGCGTCCATTAATTGCGTAAGGTGTTCTAGGGGGGAAGGGGATCACGCTAAATCTTTCTAAATCTCAGTTAGGGGTGAGGGGGGTCTTGTAAATATCACGTAATTATTTTTCTAGCAGAAAACGGCATAAAATTGCATGAAAATTTATTTCTAGACTAAAATATGGCCAAATCTGCGACAATAGTGTTTGTCAAAGTTGAGGGAGTTGAAGAGAATGTTACGATATCTCACCAAGAGGGGAGGGGGCGTTGAAAAATTCTCAAAAAAGCCTCACGTATTTGATGGACGCCGCCTAACCTAATAAAGTGCTTCACTGCACTCACCGAAACAGCTTCTTATTGTAGGTGGTCATGACGGAGTAGCCGACGAGCCGCTCGGCGACGGCCTGCTTCCAGTTGGCGCTCTCCTGGTGCACCGTCTCCTTGATGAAGGCCAGCACGGACTGCGTGCGCAGCACCCGGTGCGCAGAGTCCAGCGTCAGCATCAGCCCGCCCTCGTACTCGTCCACCGCCGACACATACCTCCACAATTAATAATAATAAATAACAAATCACCAGACTGACACGCCAACTGCATGACCCCAAACTAAGCAAAGCTTGGACTATGGTTACCGTACAATGGACTGGGGGCTATCCCAGTGACACCCAGACCTGGGCAAATTACGAAAAGGCCATTTCCGAAATTTGCCCCGGCGGGAATCGAACCCGCAACCACCATGTGCATTGAGCCGAGCGGCCTACGCTCGAACCACTGCGCCAAGCGACCATCAAATTAATTAATCATAGTCATGTTTAATTAATTATACCAACAAACATTGTAACTATTTTTATCCTCTTCTAACACGGGTATTATTTAGTTATCAGACCCAAACCAATGAATGTTTACTCGATAGCAAATAAAAAACTTTGGAACTTTTTGAACATTGAATTATGTTATCTAATGAATTTCTTGAATAAATTTAAGTGAATTGAATTATGTTAAGGCATATATAAAATTGTATGAAAAATCCCAATTTATTCTAAAGGGAGGAATCACTGTTGCAAAAAAAGCAAATCGGGTGAACAGGTTTTGGTGGGACTTCGGCCCCTTATACTAGTGTCCATTGGGGACGGTAGACATATTTAGGCATGACAACTTCAAGTGAGAGCATAGGGATACAGTCCTCCCCATAGACTATCTCCCTCAACTCAAATTTATGTGTAAAGAAGTGTTAAATTATAACAGACTTTAATATAGGTTAATAAAGTACAATTTAATGTTGCGATTATTAGCTTACCCAGGCCACACCTCGAGCTTGTGCTGTGGTATTTGTATAGCGGCGTGCTCGTTGAAGTGTTGCCTTCCAAACGGCACCAATTGGAGGTCTTTCATAATGTTTTTAAATAAAACATTGTACAAATGTATCATCTCGCTCAGACGACGGGTCCTTCGGAATATTACCTGGAACAATAATGAACACATTGCCAACACCAAAGAATTTGTAATAATAAGACATTAGAAGTGGTATTGACGTATTATTTCATACAAAACCAGTGTCGCCACTTCGCGCCGCTTTCGCACTGCGCAGACAGCAATTTATTTGACGTAGAGTAGTTTCGGGAATATAGCATACTATAAGCCTTTTTGAAAATTTAATTCGAACTATTTGAGATCAATTTTTATTGTTTACAGGCAGCACTTGTGATAAAAAAAATTTGCCGTTCTAAAATAAGTTACTCCTTATAACATCAGTTTCTGCCAGTTAAAATCGGTCCAGCCATTCAACAGACGATTTTTTTAAAATAGCGTTATTTTATAAGTTCCTACATATGCATTTAATTAAAGCGTATTATTTTGATATTACAAACAGACATTCCAATTTAATTTATTTTATACATTAATTCGTTTAAAATATCAGTAATCAATAACTAGGAGCTTAAGGCAATATTAAATACAGTAAAACCCGTTTAATACGATTTCACAGGGAACCAACCAAAAACGCGTCTTAAGCGAGAAAGCGTAATATGCGGGATACGGAAAATTAAAGCTACTATTATTATGTCTGTATTATGTTCTAATTTCGTATATGTATTAGGTAGGTATTAAATGAAACATTTATAAATTACATTAAATACATAGTGTAATAATAATTACGTTATTTAAAGTAATCACTTATTTTGGTTTAAAGATTTTCAACAGGTGACAAGAGAGCTGGCTCTGTCCTCGTTCAAAAAATCAGCCTATCCATAGAACGAGAAATGCAGCCAGCATTCTTGGCACCATCACACGCAGGCAGGGCTTATTTTAATGTAATTTTATTTTTAAAGTTTTTCTGTTCTAACATTTATAATAAACGAAGGTACAAAATAAATAACTAGATCTTTAATTTATTGAATTTCGTACGGTGCCACATTGTAATCAATGGAAGAATATCCAGGAAAACCCTGCAGTATTATGGGTTCACCTTCTTCTTCTAACACGATGTCAACCACTTGTGAGCCATATTGGCCACTAGAAAATACTGATACAAATAAATTACCTATACGTCTTCAGCATTGTGTCAACCTGGACTGGAAATTGACTTACTTGGAGCCGTTGAAAAATTATAATAGGATAATACAATTGACACTAATTCAGCCAATATTGCCTACCAGGTTAATAACGCAACGTTCGATAAGTTATATATATCTCAAAATATTTGAACAATGTCTCTACAAATCTATCACCACACTACAGATAAAGGTTTTTTTGAACCCGAGACTTGGTAGCCCGCAAGACGCGTGCTTAACCAATCGGCTATCACTGCTTTTCCAATCGGCTATCACTGCTTTTGTACTTACTAATAATTTTAAAATATTTGGAAATACCCAATTTCAGTTCGTTGCCTGCCAAGGACACACGCGCAGTCACAGCGGTAGGCAGTGCAGAGAGTGTAGACCCAACTAGGAATGTTAAACGCTAAGAGTTGGTTTGTTTCGGAGAAATAGTAGTGGGCCATATTGGCGAGCTAGGTTATAAATACCCGAACATACTCTAAATAGCTAGTGATTGAATCAAATATAAAGTTATCGATTTGGTATCGATATTATGGTAATAAGTATGATATATGTTATAGCTAATTATATTCATAACCTGACGTACCAAAAATAGTTTATTTTCATATTTTTATTTAAATGAGGAGATTGTAAAGTGTGTTTAAGTAAAGGCTTTAATGACGTATAGAATGTGGATTCGTGAGTGGATGTTATTGGTATAGTGTGCCCCGATGGCATACTATCTGTTGACAAAAAATATGCTCATGTCATAATTTAGCAAATAACAACATCGTAATTTATCTATTGAAATCCTACGTCTGTGGTGCGTAAATTCCACACATTAATCGTGAGTATGGCTGATTTAATCAAAAACCGTATTTTTGGCATGGGATTTGAATTATCTTCTTTATTGTGGACTGAAAAAATCGACTATAATTTGTAGGAAACCAGTTCTCTTTGTCTGTCATTGTTATCATTTTTTCCTTAATATCTGAATTTGAAGGGAAACTAAAAATCATTACGTAAATAAGTATATAGTAAGAAGGTAACAGGGAGGGCATAAAATTAAAAAATCGCTTTTATTCAACACAGATGATACACTAGAAGATATTTATGGGCGGGAACAATAAAACCGTTCCTTTTTTTATTTTTTATTTAGTGGTCCTACTGCTTTAAGGCTGAGGAATTGGAACCAAGAGTTACAGCTAAATTTTTGTTTGATACGGACAATACTTCTTTAAAATCAGCAGTAGCCACAGACTCACGGTTTAGGTGGGCAGTACTTGCAGTATCAGGATTTAAAGATCGGAGGTTTAAATTATGGTAAAATTTTACTGTTATGGGAAGCCGAATACTATAGAAGAAGTGGTTGAAAAAATCACTGCAAGATTTAAAGCAAATAAATAAACAAATATACGAAGTCAAGCCAAATAAACTGTTTAAAAAAGCTTTTTTAATTTTTGGTGGCTTTTAATTACTAGTGGAAATTATATTAAATAAATAAAGTCAATATTTCTTACAAAAATATCGATACAATACAAACATTGTAACATCACTCACTCCCGTCTGATGTTGTCACAATGACACCGCCGTACTAGTCAAAATTCATACGCACAAGGATGTCGTAGGTTTCGCATTACATTGATTTTTACGGTTCGTCGCTATGCCGTACGTGTGATTACGCAAGCAGCAATGGAAATGGGGCTAGTGATATCATAGTAAATATTGATATTCTTGTGGTAAAGTATACATGTTGGTTTAAATATATATATCTACTTACCGATGAAATGTAATCCCTTTATTTGTATAATTGCAAGTTTCTGAAGAATTTCCGCAACTAAGGATGCTGCAACGCACCACTTTTACGACATGTGTCTCGTACAAGGTCTGGTGACGTACTGACATGATGTGTGTCCAAGTGGACATACAATTAGTGCCAAAATTACGCGGATATGCCACTTCTAATGTCTTATTATTACAAATTCTTTGGCCAACACAAATTGACGACTTGGCTTAGTGATTCGAGCGTAGGCCGATTGGCTGATACCGCCCTATGCAGCGGCATTGGGTAGTTTCGGGTTTGATTAAGGACCTGTGCACACCACGTTTTTTAAATGCGCCGTCGACGCGTGTTTATAGCGATCCAGACGCGATTTGCACGCGAGTCTGACGTAGGCTGTAGACTTTTGTAGGATAAAAAACGTGGTGTCCCTTAGTTTGTTGTTTTCCTATAGAGAACCTGTCAACATTGACGTCAGATATGACGTATTATAAGTCGAGTGTGAGTCGAGTTGAACGATAGTGGTTAACAGAATCGGGCCCAAGGTCACACGTCTTTCAAAAGTCTCGTAGATTTCGTCACCATGTTTTCCTTCATCAATATCAGTAAGTGATATAAACTTTGCTGGGAAATGCGATTCACAAATGACATCGAAAACCCGATGCGAGGCGGGATTCGAACAAACCTCGTTTCCAAAGCGAGCTATCTGTCACAGCCAAAAAATAAAGTTCACAAAATGTATCTAGGCTCTAACGATACTCACAGAAATCTGGACTTTGCTGTCGTCAAATGGATTAGTTGAGACCAGATTAGTGGCAACATCTGGCAGTTTATGTGGCACATACAGTGTGGTGCCGTCGAAGGTCTTGTCTTTGAAATACTGACTGTGTTCTGGAACAGAATAATGGTAATTTAATAAAGTTTTGTGGGCAGTGGCGGATTTACCAGCAGCCTGAGTAGGCTGGAGCCTACGGCGGCAAATTTGTGGGGCGATATGTTTTTTGCTGCCTCATCGAAATCAATTAGATCTCTGCATGACGGTTTTCTGATGTTTTGATTAACTCAAACATAAACCCAATAGTACATTGTTACATGAGTGGTGAAAGTTACTGAGGGTGAAAGATTTATTTTGTCCCTCGAACTATTAGCGCCCTCGCTACGCTCGGGCGCCAAACCCCGTCTCGGGACAAAATAAATCTTTCACCCGAGGTAAACACTGTGCTTTTCATTACGAATACAAGGAAATTAAAAATAAAAACAGGAATTGGCTAAAGAAATAATACAAGGAAGTATAAACAATACTCTACAACTCGAAAAAAAAAATCGGATTGCCGCCTATTTTGTTTTTTTTTTCGTTGGCCGGCCAACTTCATTATTTAGGCAATACTTTTCATTTTCATCCTTAAATATTTTGCCCAAATCTATGTTATTTTAAAGAAATTGTTGAAACTAAATTATAATTAAGTCATTTAAAAATATATATTCTTGAATTAATACTTAACTTTATGTTATTTCAATTTTACATCGTGCTGTAATTGAGTGACTGTAGAAAAAGTTTGAACATGGTTCCATAGAAATGTGAAAATGGAACTAGTTTTTTTTTTTTATAATTTGACAGCTGTCAGTTGAAAGCGAAACTCCCGGGCCTGAAAAGTATTACTTTCAACCCGCTTCTCAGGCAACTTCAGACCTACTTTCAGAGTATGAGTAATGAAAAAAATATTTTACGTGCAATTTCAACGAAATTTTTACGTGCATATTCAACAAATTTTTTGGACTATCAAAATAATGTAGGACATGACAATTGTAGAGGCAAGGGCGGCAAGAACTTTACAGCCTATACCTTGGATATTTATAAATCTGCCACTGTTTGTGGGCACACAAATCTATTAATTATTGAAGAATAAGACGAGTTTCCGATATCAATTCGAATGGTCAGAATACACCCCTAGGGCTTAGCTGTACAAACAAAAGATACATTATGAGTTCCTTCATTAGTAAATACTTACCATTGAGTAACTTGAAACGCAAATGCTTGTAATCCTGGTCCGGTTCGTACCTAACTTCGTATTCGAAAACGTAGTTCTCCTCAAATTTGAGGTAAATGAAGTTAGCTGTGACATCTATCGGCGTGCCGCTCTCGCCTTTCATAACCACTGGAGGGGTTTCTTTCACTTCTCTCTGTGAATAAAAAGTTTTTTAAGTGAAACTTTGGTAGTAAAATCGACCAGTATGCCGTTACGGCAAATGGCATGACGCTCATGACCCCGTTACGCCTCTACTCCCTTATGTGTGTGCGCGCGCATACTAGATTCTACACATATAACTGAAAAAAGAACACAATTCAAATTCGAATATAAAAATACAAATAGGTTCTATTAACAAAAATAAATACTGAAGTCAAAAGAGGGTTCTCAAATTGTAATTTGTAAATAAAATCCATGTAAAATCAGATACAGAACTTGCAAACTTGCTTTTTTCTAAATAGTAGTAGCCCATAACCATGGATTTAAAACAGTTGTGTTCATAAGCAGTAACAGCCATGTGGTCGAACCTAGACGTAAAGGCTCAAACCCCAGCTCGCACCTTTGATATTTTTGGATATTATAATTGAAGAAAGATTTAACTTGCTAAAAGGCGTACACAATTATGGTGAAAAAACACGCACAAATTTCGAAAGAGGTCTGTAGTACGCAATCCCGCGGAATCCAGATTGCCAACAGTGCTAATTCTGTTAGCTAAAAATGACGACACTTTGACTCGACTAAGAATATTCTCGTCAACTCATACAATAAGACTATGAGAAGAATGGTAGTAGATTTGTTTAATTCACGTTTGTTATACAGTCCAGATCACAGAAGAGTGAAAAAGGCCTTAGTGTAACAGCAAGGGCCGTATTCAGATACGTAATACGTCTTTTTTGACGTATTACGTATCTGTCGAGTCGAGTACGAGTCGATTGACATGCCAGCAGTAAACAGAGTTGGGCCCTGATCGTTCCTTGGATATAACAAAACTCATAATCATTATATTAATATGTGAAGCAAAAACTTTGTATATCTTTTTACCAAAATTACTCGAATGGTGGAGTATGTAATTTGGCACAGTTAAAGTTTATATAAATAAGGAATCATCATCATCATCATCATCATCAGCCTATGCTTGTCCACTGCTGGACATAGGCCTCCCCTAATGAGCGCCATAGCGCCCTGTCTTCAGCTTGCCGCAATAAGATAAGGATTGCAGAAAGCTAATATTTTTATATAATAATAATTAAAAATACATTTAAGTCATAAATAAATAATTACACACACTACCATGTGTTTGACAGAAACACATTTGTAACTTCCACTCGGTAACTGACCGACTCTCTGACTGACAAACAGTGTCAGTTTTTTTTTCTTTATTTCAGAGGGTGGGACTTCCATAGTGCATTCTGCATACCAGTATCAATCAAAAAGGTTTTGGGTTTTTGTACTTAATAGTTGACAATAGAACCTTGAGGTGAAGGCGCCTGTCTAGCCCGCGAAATTCAAAATTTTCGAGTATTATTATAGTTTATCCAAAATCTGAAAACATTTAAGACAACATTTTGTGATTTGCGACAAACACAGTATGCAGTGCGTTTATTAATACATTTATTTTACTCTAAATATTATCACGGTGGATATGATACTAGTAAATCACTAAATATACAAAAATTGCCAGATTATCTGGATAGCTGTCGTTCTTGAAATGTTTTAGAGTATGTTGGATACATTAATAAATGCACTGCACACAGTCTTTGTCGCGAATTACAAATTGTGCCTTTTATTATTGTCAGATTTTGAAAAAAATCTTAAAAACCTCCAAAAATTTGAACTTCGCGGGCTAGATGGGCGCTTTAGCCTTAATAACGTTCAAACTATAAATGTAAGTGAATTATGGTCGAATTTCGACCACGGGCGACTACTAGTATCATTTAAAGTGAAATGGCGGAACTTACGAAGTATTTATTCTTAGCAACCGACGACGATGTGGTTGTGCTGTCCGAGACTGTACTTTCGGCCATTTTCTGTGTTATTGTCTGAACACCCGCCGCTCCGGGATCGCCGGCCATTTTTTTAGCATGCCTGAAATAAATTAAATTTTAATTCATTTGAAGCTTAATGTCCAAACTGAGGGATGTGTTTATGATAAATTTGTTAACGGTAGTGTGAATTTATATTAAATTATTATTAACATAAAATTGTGAAAAAACATTTGTGACAGAACAATTGAACAAAAGACTGACAGAAAAAACATAGAAACTAACTCAAACACTTAAAGTGAAGGCGCCTGTCTAGCCCGCGAAATTCAAAATATTCGAGTACTTTTATAGTTTATCCAAAATCTGAAAACATTTAAGACAACATTTTGTGATTTGCGACAAACACAGTATGCAGTGCGTTTATTAATACATTTATTTTACTTTAAATATTATCACATTGGATATGATACTAGTAAGTCTCTAAATATACAAAAATTGCCAGATTATCAGGATAGCTGTCGTTCTTGAAATGTTTTAGAGTAAGTTGGATATATTAATAAATTGTGCAGTGGCACACGGTCTTTGTCGCGAATTACAAAATGTGCCTTTTATTATTGCCAGATTTTGAACTTCGCGGGCTAGATGGGCGCTTTAGCCTTAACACATAAAATAGTAAAATCAGTATGTTGGGGCCGCACAGTCAAACAAACCCTCAAAGGCACTGCTAAAAAACACTTACAAATTTTGCAGCAGCTTCAGCCCTCGACCTGCTCCTTTGGACACAGACGGCTGTGGCACCTGCGGACTTATATCCGACGCAGGGACGTAAATTGGATCTGTTGAAACAGTTTAATTTGTTTTTTTAATAGAAAACAGGATATTCCAAAGATTTTGAATGGTTGCACAAACACAGCTGCAAGCAATATTCGAAATAGTGTCGGATATCGCCGCGCCTGCGCTATCATTGTAAGGAAACAGTAAATAAATATTTACTAAAATAAATTAGCTACTCGATATTTTGGGGACCACTTGGTGCGCATAGTGGTAAAAGTGTTTGTGATAATGGCCTTTTCTCAATCTGGGTGCCACTAGGTCAGTCCCAGTAAATTGTGCAGTGTTCACAGTACAGACATTGCTTAGTTTGTGATCATACAGTTGTGCTAGTTTGGCAACATTGATTGATTTAATTATGCTATATTTCACCTCCGGGTGGCTTCTGCTTTGCCAGCAACATAGCCGCGATGCGACCCCTGCCACCACCCGAGCTCGAACTGCCTGTAGCCATGCTGGTAGCAGTAGTTTCGGTAGCCTTACTTGTACAGCTAACCTAGAATTAAATGTTGTTTATTAGCCTTATGAAGAGTGAAGAGAACTATAAGGGAAGCTGATGACAACATGAAAGTGTGAAACTTTTTGACAAGCATAGAAAGGTTTATATTTGTTTTTGATTTAATTGTTAGTTACTTGCTTACTGAGGGTGTTCTACTAGACCAGCTAATGCACTGTTGATCCATGATCAGTTAAACATTGATTGATGTTGTCTCATCTCTTTCTCTGTTGTTAAATACTATCAGATAGTTGATTCCGCATAAAGTCCCACAGAATACATAACTAAGTTGTGCAGTTTAAATTATGAATCTAAGACAAGACTAGAGTGTGGGATCTTCGGGACTTTGTATGGTAAATAGATTTTAATATTACATGACAGAATTTCAAGCATAAGTAAATGGACAATCAATAGTACATACCAGACTAGGTGACACACTTTGGGATGGTAAAGTCTCTGGAGAGACATATCCTGAAGTTGGAGTTGCCGATGTTTGAGACTTCTTCAAAGCCTGGAGTAGCGCCAGGCCCCTGCCACGACCCTTTGAGGCTTCTGCCATGTTCTGATAGATTGAAGATAGAAAACTGTAATTTTTTTGTTTGCAGTTGAACGCCGTTGATGGGCAAAAGATTCCCTAATTTGCCTGAATACTATCTGTAGTTATAGGTACCTACCTACCTACCTACTATTTTTTAAGTAGTTTGAATATTATATCATGTGGTTACTTACATTACCTCTTATCTAAAAAATAAGATCGCAAAATAGAAACACTGCAACTAACACTGTAAAGAACAAGAGGCAGCAAGAATATTGCGAACACAGCATCACGGTGTTGAGAAATAATGAGCAGTAAACAATTTACAATCAAAGTAGCAACATTTTATTAGCATTCACGACTAAAAGTTTTAAAGAACCTATATTTCATATAAATTGTTTTTTATGCATTGCACCTTACCTTACCAGTTAGTTTTTTTTGAAGTCCGAAACTGAAATAAACCGCACGGCACGTACTGCAAAAAATTTGCACTGAAAAATAACAAAGAGAATATAATAGAGACGCTGTTTGCCCGCTTGAAAGTAAATTGAAAGATATGCAATGAATGAATGAACAAAACGGAACGAGTGGACCTAGTCATTACATACTCTATGGATTGGAACATGCGAACTGTCATCTTAAAGTGGCTATTCACGATGCAATTAAATTTTTAACCGACTCCAAAAAGGAGGAGGTTCTCAATTCGTGTTTTTTTTTCATCTTTGTTACCAGAGAACCCCGTTATTAATAAGCTGATTAGGGAATTATTTTTGCATTTTAAAAAGGATGCCCTTCCAGATTAGTCCCACAAAATTTAAATAAAAATCGGTTCAGTAGTTACGCTTTTAAATCATAATATCTTGAAAAATTAAATTATGTTTTTAAGTAAACTAAATTGCGTTTTTTGCTTTCCTGTGACTTTTCAATGGTGTTTGCGCTCACAAGAATAGTCTCAATATACTGCCCACCTTCCGACTTCATCATCTAAGGATATCATAATAAGGAATCATCGGAAAGTAGACGCCGAAAATCCGTAATATAACAATATAACCTACACGTGTTTGGGCTTAGTGGAATTGTCATGAGATGCATTCTGGCTATAAGTGCCACATATTAGTATGAGTGGTATCTATATTATGGGTAGCCATGATTGTCAGAGGACAGATATCAAATGGAATGAAAAAAATAAAATAAAATAATTGAAACAACTTCAAAAAGCTGGGTGCTCTAAAAAGCTAAATAGTTGAATCACCAAATTTAATGGTGAATAGAGCAGTCGAGTCAGGAGAGAATTATATCCGTGGAGCCACAGAAATGTTTAGTGTAGTCTGTGGCCACCTAAGAAAAATAATGCCATAGAGGTGAAGTGATGTGTGGTGTACAAAAGCTGATGGTGGTGTAGCATCAAACACAAGGCCACTCTATCCATGCTAAGCGTCAGTAGCGTTACACGACCTATACCTATAAATATATAGCGCGCGCGCGCCGTAGCTGTTTTTAACGCTTAGGTACGTTTTATACTATAAATCTCCGGTTCTTTCGGGCGTCCCTAGACGGCACTGTTATTTTTTAATAAATAAGTTAGAAGAAAGACAGAATCCGTCGTTTCCAACATGGCAACCTTCCATTGACAGCTAATACCGAAGTAACAGCAACGGAAAACCCAACCATTATAAATCTAAATATATATAACTCAAAGGTGACTGACTGACATAGTGATCTATCAACGCACAGCCCAAACCACTGGGCGGGTCGGGCTGAAATTTGGCATGCAGGTAGATGTTATGACGTAGGCATCCGCTAAGAAAGGATTTTTATTAATTCTACCCCCAAGGGGATAAAATAGGCGATGATAGTTGGAATGAAACTTTGTCAATTAAAAGTCGCGGGCACAGCTAGTAATATATATGTCGCCGCCAAATAGCTTAATTCGCCGTTCAATTAACAGCCTAGGCACTTAACTAAACAGCGCCGTTCAACTAACGGCCTGAATGATATTCAGCCGTATCGTCTATTACAACATTTAATAACCTGGCTGGCTAATGCTTAGGCAACTGGTTGACATTTAAGTACTACAAAACTTTTTCAAAATACTACCCAAGCAGAACGACCTGGATGGGTTTAGGTTAGGGTTATTTTTTTTATGACCACACAGAAACCCCAACCGGCAAATAGATTCGGTGGATCTAAAAAAAATCGTAAAAAACCTAAGTACCTAATAAAATTATTCCATGAAAGATGTTTTTTTCCGACGCCATGTTGCCAAGAGAATATAGAATATAGAGATATTGACAGTTTGGTGAGTTTCGGCGCTAGGTGGTAGAAAGTAGAACTAAATTGAAATGAACAGGCTAGGCAGGTAATTAAACGGCTAGGCAAGTAGTTAAACGTCATCGATCCAAGTCATTTGCCTAGCTGTTTAATCAAATGGCTGAATATCATTCAGGCCGTTAGTTGAACGGCGCTGTTTAGTTAAGTGCCTAGGCTGTTAATTGAACGGCGAATTAAGCTATTTGGCGACGACATATATACTCTGATTATTATCATGCAAATTATCAGTCGAAACTTCTGAAACTAGTATTGATTGGCACCAAAAAAATGCTGTTTGTTGAAATAATAATCGATTTGCTGGACAGGACAATAATACTCTATGCATTTCATTTACTCTAATGCAAATGTATATGCGTGTATCTCGTTTCTGCAACCGTCAAAATGTTTATAGCTATAGCTACTCTAAGTTGACCATCACATTTTACTTCTTCTATGATATTACGTTTGTGTTCTCTTTGCTCTATGGAGCAGGCATCCAGAGATCGATTGTCAACAAAATCAAAATAAATAAGATTTTGGAATACCAACCATACGTTTAAATCTGTGAGCTATAAAGATTGATAATGTTGCGAAGTTTTCTACGTGTTCATAGAACGGGAAGATTCTGTGGACGATATTGCGCCCCAGCTTTTTCAAAGTAAGTGTATTTACGTTACCTATATACTCTTTACCTAATTTTAATCACTTATATGCTTATGTACCTGTGTCCTAAATTTCATATGCCAACATTTACTCAGAATATTAATTATTTATTAATAAATATTAGGTTATTAATGCTACCTACAGAAAATCAGATACCTTCCTAACCTCCTACAGTTAGTTATAACATCATACTTGCACCCTACAATTTCAAACTGGCATATATCTATTCCATTTATACATATATATCTTCTTTCTTCCTTTCTTAAATTCTAGAAATATAAAAGAAAATTACTGACTTAAGTTCTAGATATTGTTACCAATTTTTATGTGAAAATTACATTTGCGCTAATTACGCAATTTGATTACAGACACAATGTAAAACACTACAGTGGGATGTCTGCTACATCCAAAAGTGTTGTTAAACATGTGCCTCTATTGAACACATGTCCATGCCGTTCAATGTTTATACAGACACAAGAAACACCGAATCCAAACAGTTTGAAATTCTCACCGGGTACAAAAGTTTTGGAGCCCGGTCAGACAATGGACTTTCCTAATATCGGTGCGGCACATTGTAGCCCCCTGGGTATGTATTATATCTGTTAGACTAATGTACAATTCACATTGAGTGGAGCGCAGCAGTTTGGTAGAGGAAATTGAAGTGTCATAACAGTAATTTAAAGATCATATTTCCATGGAGATACTCCCGGCCGCCGGCAGGACCCATCGCCACAGTCGGAAATCTGAACCTTAAATTACTGTTAGAGACTTCAATGTCATAAAACAAATTGATAAAAACTGTTGTAAAAGCAGACAAAGTAATATTCTATAATTTTCTTGAATCTATATATTTTTTTCAATGAAAATTCAGCTTTTTGGTTGTAGTACAGCTTGAGTAGGTTACTATTCTAAGGCCCATATTAATAGATCAATCTTAAGTCTGATTGCCTTTACTTTGGGTATAGTCAGTACCTAAGTATATTTGTATTTATTAATAGATTGAACAATACTTATATGGAATTACTATACTTACCAGGGTTTGCTTTAAGCCCGGTTCCCAAAGAACTTTTGGTTAAACTATTTGTTTGTGTTTTTGTTTTACGAACTTCAACATCAACAAAAAGATAATCCCCATAAAAGCTCTTCAGTAACTGGCATAAGAGTTACTCAGGCAGGAGTTTGTCCTCTTTCATTATATAGCATTGTCCATCTCTGATGAATTTGTGGCTATTACATTGATTTCATTTTCCAGCAAAAATGATCTTCCGCATCGAGGGTGTGAAGGCAGTTTTCTTCGGACCTGATTTCATCACCGTAACAAAGCAAGATGATGACATGGACTGGAGGCTTCTGAAGCCGGATATTTTTGCCACCATCATGGACTTCTTTGCCAGTGGATTACCAATTGTTACTGATGCTAAGCCTTCAGGAGGCACTCGTAAGTTTCTACATTGTGTTTGTGAAGAACCGAACTAGCGAATATCTAGGGACAGTAGTACAACACATGAAACCCTATGGAAAAAATGGAAAACTATAGGAGCTTTAAAAAAAATAGATTACATTTTTTTGATGTAATTTTAGTTCCCAGTCTTTGTTCAATAATAAATAAATAAATATCGCCAGATGAACACCCACCAACTGTATGGTCCCAAACTAAGCAACGCTTGTACTATGGGTACCGTACAATGGACTGGGGGCGATCCCAGTCACACCCAGACCAGGGTAAATTACGAAAAGGCCATTTCGGAAATTTACCCTGACGGGAATCGAACCAGCAACCACCCGATGCAGTGAGCCGCGCGGCCTACGCTCGAACCACTGCGCCAAACGGTCGTAGGATGACTGACAATTAATGGGTTCATTTCAGAAATAAATGAAGATGATGATGAGATAGTTCAAATGATAAAGGAACTGTTAGATTCGCGCATCAGACCCACCGTGCAGGAAGACGGAGGCGACGTGTTATTTGTAGACTTTAAGGATGGAGTGTTAAGACTCAAAATGCAAGGTTCCTGCTCCTCCTGTCCGAGCTCTATAGTCACTTTGAAGAATGGGGTAAGTGCCTATTTTTTGCCATGGAAACTTGGCTGTTGTAGCTTTAATACCATATTGTTGATTTATTACAAAATAAATAAATATCGCCAGACTAATTCACCAACTGTGCTCTCAAACTTAGCAACGCTTGTACTATGGGTGCCTTATAATAATGGACTGGGGGCGATCCTAGTAACACCTTGTAACGCTCAGGTTACCAACTTGGCTACCTCCTTGCTGCGTCTCGTGTCACAGCAAGGAGATCTACAAGCGGCCCCTTCACCTTACACCTCAAATACTCACACAACACCAAGTAAGACGGGTTGCTACGAGCCCAAAAGAAAACAGTGAAAAAAAAGAAAAGAACAATAAACTCGGGCGCCTGGCTCGCAACTAAACAAGAAAAATGCACACGGATGATCAGCCAATAGGCTCTGGCTTTTAATCTCAAGAGCAGGGGAGTGCTTTGAGTGATGTGACCCCAGTTGACCCGCAGCAATAAAACACACTTTCATAGATATAGATTTTATATTAAAAAAAATTAAGGTGAGGAATGGAGAAAAATAACCAAACTATAAGTACTAAAGTTAACAAGGGTTTGGTACTCACGCGAGTGTCCTTATTTTAAGGGGTCTTACACTATAACATGTTTCCTACTCCGGAGATTGGCATCTGGTGTGTCAGCTCGACGGAGGCTTGCCGGGGTTACAGTGTTCCCGAGGTTTAACGGTACATCCACGTGAGCGCGATATCCAAAATAAAGAAGACCCGATGCTACCGCATGGTCTCTTAAGTCAACAAGCTTTCATGAGCACGCTTCAAAGTACGTGTATCACTCCTCATGACTTGATGTGGCTTATGCCATAATAATAAAAAAACTCCAGGTTCCCCCTTTTGTCGGGTTTAAGAGTCCATCTCATTCATTATCAAATAAACATAATGAAAATTTAAAAAAAGAAAAGAAAAAGGAAAAGAAGAAAGAAGAAAGCTGCAACAAAACACGACATGTTTTAGATTCATGTTTGTCGAGAATCAAATGTTAAATTTACTAAATATTATGCTGAGAGCACTTACCGCTCAATGGCGCTTTAGTTTCAAAAATATTTAGCCATATTAGGCTAGGTTTGGTCACTATGGACTAGGATTACTTCTCACGACATTATCGGTGATAGAAGTGTGAATTCAGAAAGGAATGAGCTTATATCCTTTTTTTCAAACGTGAGACAACGGATGTCCTACTATGCCAATCACCAGTTACTAAAGTAGTCGACTAAATTAACTAATTATAATTTTATTAACTAATTACTATAATGTAAAATAGATATAAGTATTTATTAAGTCTAAAGCGTTATATTCAAAATGTTTTAACTATATGGTGCAAATATAAATTTAAATAAAGAATCGAGTTTTATTTTTATTTCTTTAAACAAATTATCAAGCTGGCAACAAAGTTGACAGTGACATTTCGACTGACATTTAAGATGGCGATGTAAACAAAGTAGAATAATGAGGTTAGGTTTGAATTTAATTTAAGAATATTTATCGCAGTAGCGGGATCAAAAACAACACGCTACATTCCTCCCTTAGTAGGTGAAAAAAAAAAAATTTTTTTTTAAACAAGAAAAGCAAAAAAAATTTTTTTTTTTTTTTTTTTTCTAAGTAAAAAAAAATAACTAAGTATAATCAAATGTGGTAAACATTTAAGAAAAACAAAATACAAAAGAATTTCAGCATTACTTCCTAAAGTCAACTGGCACAAAGAGGTCAGCACCCTCGCTTCCACTTCGGCATACCCCAGAAAGCAAGCTTATAGAAATTAAAGTTACAAAACCAAATAAGCAATACTCTTCTCCAGGGTTGGATACTACTGGCTCAAAATAGCAAACACTAACGTTTCTATTTTCAAGCAACCATCCCTGAAGGTGATTGAAGAAGAAGAATTTCACCATCCAACTGGATTTGAAAAAAAAAGAAAATTAAATAAGCTTTGACCATCCTAAAGGATTGGGCAAAAAAAATAAACAGACTGAAACCAATCACAAAGGACTGAAAAAAGTAAGTAAACAAAGTTACTATAAACTAGCGAAGTTAAAAGAGTGTGAGATACTACTGTTCAGAACGATGAGCACTAACGCCTCGAAATGAAAACTCAACAAACTCTAAAACTAGCAAAGTTTTCCAAGTAAATACTTAGGTAAGTATAAATACCAAAAGAAAGTTAACCATTGAAATTATGTGGTCGGTATACTACTGGTACAGATTCATAAACGAATTCGTTTGAAACTGACAAACCGAACCAGATAAAATGGAATATGAAATTTATGTTATCTGTGTCATTCCACACAGAAACAAAACAACCTAAATGGTAGACTAACAACTGAGTCCCACCAAAAAATATGTGTAAGGTCGTTACACCTACAACAAAACCACAAAGTAGTGGACTAACAACCGAGTCGCACCACGGAATATGTGTAAGGTCATTCCACCTACAACAAACTAGAAAAGGTTTAAGACTACAAATGAGTCAAAAAAAAAATGAAAAAGGTTTCCTAGGTAGGAAAGTACAAGTGTGCAATACACTAGAAAGGTATATGTCAAATCCAAGTTCAAATCTAAGTTTGAATTCTAATTGGTTGATCAAACCAAGTGTCATGTCCAGGTATGTTTCTTACCTACTAGTGACAATACATACGAACAACAAAGAAAACTAGTGAAAGTATGTTCCTAAAACAATTACTAAAAATACTACTATAAGTAAGTGTCAAAAATTGTACAAAATATGCAAAATTGTCTTACTGAATATAAGTGAAAGAATGTACTTGACACAAATATTAACAAAGCTAATATAGGTAAATACTAAACAATGTACAAAATATACAAAATTGTTTTACTGAGTCATTCTACTCAGAAAACAGAATTGGATAAGATTAGATCTTATAGTGAAAGAATGATTGCTTAGCCAAGCTACTACTGAATTTAGAAATTTCCAAATTGATTGAAGGAATTATATTACTGCAACCCTAAAACCATAATAAATGTTATCTTCAGGAATCCTCACTCATCACCATTCATTTGCAGTTACCTATCTTTCATTCTCATACCTCACCTTTCAAAACTGCAGTACCTGAGAAAATCATTCATCATTCAGATAAAAAAGGTATCTTAACAAGAAAATTGAAATAATTTAAACTTTACCAAAGAGAAAAAAAATATTAAACATTACATTTTAAGAATGTCTTTCACATGAAATCTACCAGAAGTTTTCTTTTCTAAGTCCTTCAAAACATAAACATTATTTGAAATTTTGTCAACAACTTTACATTTAACAAATTTAGGAGCTAGCTTGGCAGAAAAGAAGTGAGCAGCGTTCGAAAGAACGAAGTTTCTTCTCCACACAACATCTCCAACACTATAGGAAATAATTTTCCTAGAAGCGTTGTAATAAGAAGAATTTCTCCTATAAGATTTAGCTAAGTTATCAACAACCTTCTCAAAAACATTACCTAAAGTAGATAACAAAGTACCATAATCATTGCGATTAGCAATGCTTAAATCTGACAAATCAATTGCAGAAGAAAATTTATGTAAGGAACCATCTAAAATTGTTTCCCTACCAAACATAAGAAAATTAGGTGTAAAACCTGTAACTAAGTTTATAGTGCCATTTATAGCAGCTTGAATATGAGGAATAAATCTAGACCAAGTTCTGTGATCTTTGTCAACATAACATGATATGCAAGTTTCTATAGTTTTATTAAACCTTTCCACAGGATTATTCTGTGGAGTATACAAAGTGTTGTAAAATATGATTTTAATTCCTGTAATCTAGTAAGAAATTCTATGGGACAGGTACGTCCATTAAAAGTTAAGTGAAGTTTGGTAAAGTCGAATGGTTTCCTATAATGATAATGGTTTGTCACTGGCCGCGCAAAACTGGTTGAATTATGCATTACTTCTGAACGAACTGTATTTGAAGTTATATTTGCACTTACATCTTGATTAATGTCACCGAGTAAATCAGTTGTAATTAAGTCTGAATTAATAGTTTGCATATTTGATTCAATATTTGGCAGCTTTGGAGAGACTACAACGGAATCCTGTTGGTTCACTACTTGACTGGTGCATGGATCATCAGATCTACCTTCCTTGACCACTGCAGTCTTCCCTTGTTGGTCCTCCATCATTACCAATAAAATGTTTTAAAGATTTAAATTTTTATGTAATTTGTTGAAAAACAATTTATACACGCCAAGTTATGTATTAGTTACCATTAAATATTAACACATCCAACGTTTATTTATAGACTTTTGTTTAAAATTAAAATTTAAGTTTTTATTTATTAAAGTTATTTAAGTTTTAAGTTTTGATGTTACAGAATGTAAACAATCAAAGTAGTTTTAATAGTTAATACAAATAACAATGAACCAATCTTAAGTTAGATTACTTATCAAAATTACACTTAATATAACAGTCTTAATACTGTTGTTATACAACATTAACAAAATTTAACACTTTGTACTAAAGTATTAACAAAACTATGTGAAGTTGTTTATTTTGTATTTTATGTTGACAAAACAAGCAAAAGTATATAGTGTATAAAACACTTCTAGAAAAACAATGAAAATTGTCAAAACAATAAGGTAAGGTTTACACAAATAAAGAATATAAATTCAAGTTTTATTTCTTCCTCTGAAAAAATAACACAAAATAAAGTTTTATTGCTTATTACACAGCTCAACTGACATCACACACCCAAAGTGCTGCCGAGAATAATAGTGTCCCAACAAGAAAACTCTGCTGACAATCTATAAGTTCAAATGACTTATAGAAGGTCAAACATCATGTTCCTGTTCGGCAACCGCCATCCTGTAACGCTCAGGTTACCAACTTGGCTACCTCCTTGCTGCGTCTCGTGTCACAGCAAGGAGATCTACAAGCGGCCCCTTCACCTTACACCTCAAATACTCACACAACACCAAGTAAGACGGGTTGCTACGAGCCCAAAAGAAAACAGTGAAAAAAAAGAAAAGAACAATAAACTCGGGCGCCTGGCTCGCAACTAAACAAGAAAAATGCACACGGATGATCAGCCAATAGGCTCTGGCTTTTAATCTCAAGAGCAGGGGAGTGCTTTGAGTGATGTGACCCCAGTTGACCCGCAGCAATAAAACACACTTTCATAGATATAGATTTTATATTAAAAAAAATTAAGGTGAGGAATGGAGAAAAATAACCAAACTATAAGTACTAAAGTTAACAAGGGTTTGGTACTCACGCGAGTGTCCTTATTTTAAGGGGTCTTACACTATAACATGTTTCCTACTCCGGAGATTGGCATCTGGTGTGTCAGCTCGACGGAGGCTTGCCGGGGTTACAGTGTTCCCGAGGTTTAACGGTACATCCACGTGAGCGCGATATCCAAAATAAAGAAGACCCGATGCTACCGCATGGTCTCTTAAGTCAACAAGCTTTCATGAGCACGCTTCAAAGTACGTGTATCACTCCTCATGACTTGATGTGGCTTATGCCATAATAATAAAAAAACTCCAGGTTCCCCCTTTTGTCGGGTTTAAGAGTCCATCTCATTCATTATCAAATAAACATAATGAAAATTTAAAAAAAGAAAAGAAAAAGGAAAAGAAGAAAGAAGAAAGCTGCAACAAAACACGACATGTTTTAGATTCATGTTTGTCGAGAATCAAATGTTAAATTTACTAAATATTATGCTGAGAGCACTTACCGCTCAATGGCGCTTTAGTTTCAAAAATATTTAGCCATATTAGGCTAGGTTTGGTCACTATGGACTAGGATTACTTCTCACGACATTATCGGTGATAGAAGTGTGAATTCAGAAAGGAATGAGCTTATATCCTTTTTTTCAAACGTGAGACAACGGATGTCCTACTATGCCAATCACCAGTTACTAAAGTAGTCGACTAAATTAACTAATTATAATTTTATTAACTAATTACTATAATGTAAAATAGATATAAGTATTTATTAAGTCTAAAGCGTTATATTCAAAATGTTTTAACTATATGGTGCAAATATAAATTTAAATAAAGAATCGAGTTTTATTTTTATTTCTTTAAACAAATTATCAAGCTGGCAACAAAGTTGACAGTGACATTTCGACTGACATTTAAGATGGCGATGTAAACAAAGTAGAATAATGAGGTTAGGTTTGAATTTAATTTAAGAATATTTATCGCAGTAGCGGGATCAAAAACAACACGCTACAACCTAGACCAGGGCAGATAACGAAACGGTCATTTCCGAAAATAATCCCATTGGGAATCGAATCCGCTCGCAACCCAACCAGTGCAATGAGCCGAGCAGTCTACGCTAGAACCACTGCTGACGCAGTCATCAAATTGATTTGGTTTTTTTATTACTTACCTGACCAGAATTTGTATGCAACGTTTTTACATCGGCAGGTACAAAACATGATGCAATTCTACATCCCCGAAGTGTTAGCCGTCGAACAAATTGACGATGAAGGCGAGAAAATGAGCGAGAAAGTTTTCAAACAATTCGAAGAATTGAAAGCTAAAGAGAAAAAGGAATAACAATCATGATACAAATCGGCTTGTGTAAGTAGAAATGTGATATATATATAAACAATTGTTTTGTTTTTAATTTTTTTAATTAGAATTATATATTTTGAAATGCCCTTACGTGTTTTTTTATGAAATCGCGGCATATTTTTTCCCCGAATAGGTATCAATTAAAACTTTTTTTTGTTCTCCTGGTACTTATAAATTAAACATTAAATCATATTCCATTGCACTTTTATTATTCAAAAGTAAAAGTTTTATAAATGTTGAGTATCTTAGTCTGTTTTCCAACCGGTGTTTTAATATTACCAGTTTTTTTCTTTTTTTGTAGAAAAGAGATCGATTGTTAGAGCGATCATGTTTTGGTTGGAAAACTGTCTGTAAAAATCTTATATAAGTATTTAAATACAAAATAAGTAGCCAGATAAAGTTATAGTTATATTAGTACGTGTCTTATATTTATGATTACTTATTTATAACTAGGAAGTAGGTAATACATAAATCAATCTAAATATTCATAATCTGATGATAGCAATTTATGTCTATGTCTTATAAATAGATGAAAGTATGTAACTATACAATGGCAGTGTTCCATTTATACTTGAAACTAATTATAGTTTTCATTTTAATTAAACTACAATGTACAGTCATAAGAAAAAGCGAACAATTTTACACATTTTCTTTTAGTTACAGCTCAGTTTAGTTTGCTAATTTTATTTTTTGTGAAAAATTGCGTTTTCCGATTGACTGTACATATCTTACATTAGGCATGTAAATAAACACATTATTTATAAATAGGTACACATTTAAATGTCTAGATAATTATTAGATTCATAGCATTTTGTTCACTTCATTAGGACTTAGATTATCCGCAAAAATCTGGTACTTATTGTTGGTTCATTTCACGAAGACGCGTGCCGTCACCCTTATGACACTGGCATATGGGTCAATTTGAAATAATTCACGCGTCTTCAGTATTATTTCTGAATGGATCCTCAAACTACGCTAGGAATTTATCCGTTTTATGGTGACCACCATTATTTGGTCTGAATATTTCAAATTATAGTAAGGAACAGTCCGTGTTTGATTTGAAAAATTCTCATTTTATTGCCTTTTCTTCTATATCTGATTCTTCTAGGCCTGTATTAATATATCGATCTAAAATCTGAGAGCAATCTTGAGTATGCTTGTGACATGTCATTTTGTATTGGAATAAGAATGAGATTTGCAAGATTGTTCTTAGATTTGAGATCGATCTATTAATACGGGCCCTATTGTCTATGGATTGCATCTGCACACGCAACACGATGGGAATAGAAACCAGTCCATGAAGATGCCGGCGCAATCGTCGTTTGGGTCGTACGCGAGGAGTCTGTGCCATTTGTATTTCTGCTCGCATCCGCAGTCTCGGGTACATCTCGCCGTCGACTTTTTACTGCAAATTAATTAGAATTTAATTGGAAATTGTGTATCAATTCAATTTATTTTTATTCATGCAAGCCAACAAAGCACTTTCACGCAAAACCTGCCCATCACTGTAACTCCTGTAAACCAGGATCGACAATGGTGACCAATAATGACGTCGAGGTTTGACCGTCGACGAGTCCCGGGGAAAAGTTATGCAAACAAAGCACTTATTACTCTACTTAATTATAGTCAGAATCTACCACCGACTCGAAAAGATCTGGCAATAAACTTAATAGTTACTCTTTTGAATAGATAAAACATTGTGTACGTTCTCAGCAACGGCAACACAATGTGAGCAGGTAACAAACACCTCTAGATACCTAGACCCGTATTAAGTATCGATCTCAAATCTGAGAGCGATCTTAAGTACAGTTTTGGTATGCAATAAGAATGTCATTTCCAAGATCGCTCTTATATTAGAGTTGAGATCGATTTATTAATACAGTCATACGACTTCGGGTAACCGTTTTTGTTACCCGGGGAAATATTTCATTTCCAACATCTATAATTTCGTATGTTTAATTCCGGAATAAATGTTAATCACACACCTAAACCTTTAACAATGGTAATGCAAAATGTTCGTCTTTAATTGGAGTTACTAAAAAAAAGATTTTAAGGCCCGTTTCAGCTATTGCTCGAAGGAATATATAAAAAGAAGCGAAGCTTTGCAGTAGATATTAGATATATTATAAGTGGCGTGCATAGGGTTTTGAAACAGGGTAGGCAGAGTGTAACATAAAAATAACGCGTTACGCGTTACGCTTTTCACCGTTTTAGTGCCCGGGCAGCGAGCGCCCCGAACGTCCGTAAAGAAGCTTCGCTTCAAAAATACCTTCCTGCTATTGATCGACATTCAGGTTTAAAAAGGACAGTTTTCGTGATCATATTCCTTTAAAGTCTTAAACGAATGGGTAGTACTGCTACCCATTTGTTTTCTAGGGTATTCTAGGTACTGGAGATTATTATTTTCAAGGCAAGAGTCAAGTCGAAGCATGCATCTACGTAAAAGCTACATAACTATTGTGATTCCATGTCGAGATTCCATTAAATAACGTAAACAGTTTTCTCTGCAATTGGGCCTGGGATCTTATTGTATAACTTATTTCAAAATGTTTATAATATTCTGGTGTTGTGCCAACATGTAGGTGTGCATTTGCAGTTTACCTGCAAGTTTCCTGGTGTATCGCTTGCTCAAAATGCATCGTGTTGACAATCGCACGCAACTTCCTTGCGGAGTTCAGTGCCCAGTATGGCGTCATTATCTCGGTTTTGCTCTCGCACGCGTCCACTCTGAAATTCGATGTTAAATAAGCTTTATTGCTGTTGTATTATACGCGTCTACTCGAAACTTATTTTCCTTACTTGTCGTATTTGGTACCTAAACTATCTTGACGTGTGTTTTTATTGCAATTAGTCGTTTACAATTATTAAAATATTTAAGTACGTTTTTTAACCCCCAAAAAAAGGGAGGGGTATAAGCTTAACATGTGTGGCACCGTAACGCCCAAGCGGATGAACCGATTTTAATGTTGGTATTTTTTTGTGAGAAAGGTATTCTGATCGAGAGTGTTCTTAGCAAAGTTTCACGAAAACCGGTTCAGACGTTGAAATATTATCAGCTCTTTTGTAGTTTGAAAAGTAGTCGCACCGGGGGTAAAAAAAACATTTTAAAGTTATATATTGCATAGGCACTGTATGATTGAATATATTTTTTACGTATTAATAATATAGGTTGGTATCCCACCTGCCAGTGTTATTAACGGACTGCGGGTCCGGTAACGGCGGGGTGGCCGCCTGCCGCACGTGTCTGAAGTACGAGTCGCCGTCGCCGGCCTCGTCATGCAGGTCCGGCACGCCGGGCGCCCGCCGTACGCGGCTCCCGCCCGGCGTCGTGAACGAACCGTACATGCGTTTTATTAACGCTTTGTTCTCGTCTATGAAGTTCTCGATTTGCTCTCTGGAAATGGAAGCGGTTGACATGATAGGCATAGCGGTTGAATTGAGTAGGTACCTGCGGTAGTGGAGCGGTTCATTCTGTGTTCTATGAAGTCGTGCGTCATTTAACACACCCCGCCCGCACCGGTCTTCTACCGCAGGAACCTTAAACGTAGTGTTTATAAGTCTGTGGCAGGAACATACTCATTTAAGCGCTATGCCTATATGACAGGTGTTAAAAAAGCGAAGACGCGCTATGCCTATAATAAGGCTGGCGTTAAAAAGCAAAGACGAGATTTATAAAAGTATTTGGGTGAGACTTGCTCGATCTTGGTGGTAGACATACCTAATTAAAGAACAAAGCGAGCTGCGAGAAAACGACCTTATTTTGGAACGGTTGAATCAATTTTCCATGAAACAACTGTATCTAGGTAAGGGACATCCATAAAACAAACAAGTTTGATCCATGGAATTGATTAAGAAACACAAATAACTCAATCTTAAATGGAAATATGTTTAGATAAAATTGAAAAAAATGTCTTGTTAAATAGTAGCAAGTTTTTTTTTTTTTAATTGCCTATATGTTGTTGGCCAGAGTGGCCATACAACTTCACCCGGACAGAGGGAGAGCGCAAGTGCGCTCCAGCCAGAGGGGCAGGGGGGCAGCTAGCTCAAGGGCGCCACAAGGGACACGACCTCGGCTTGGGCCGCTGCCAGGAGAGGTGGCGAGGGTAAGTCTACCACCGGATCGGAACGCAAGTAGCAAGTCACTTACAAAGGATACGTATTGCCGGCGGTTGGACAATACAATTGGAAGTTACGCTTCACACACGGCACGCCTCTGATGATCTGGCCTTGCAACTCGTAGCCCAGCGCTAAGGATAGCGCGGTCCATAATATCTGCAAATAAACAAAAACATACCTTAGGCTCTGCACTTCAAGGCAGCATTTAAAAAAATAAAGTAGTATCATTTGGCCCTAAATGCCGTTGTCTTAGCTTCATCAGAAGAAATAGGAAAAAAGTAAATAAACGCGATATAATCCGTAAATAGTACATTGTTACATGAGTGGTGAAAGTTACTTATTTTGTCCCGAGACGGGGTTTGGCGCCCGAGCGTAGCGAGGGCGCTAATAGTTCGAGGGACAAAATAAGTCTTTCACCCGAGGTAAACACTGTGCTTTTCATTACGAATACAAGAAAAATAAAAACAGGAATTGGGTAAAGAAATAATACAAGGAAGTATAAACAATACTCTACAACTCGAAAAAAAAAAATCGGATTGCCGCCTATTTTGTTTTTTTTTTCGTTGACCGGCCAACTTCATTATTTTTCATTTTCATCTTTAAATATTTTGCCCAAATCTATGTTATTTTAAAGAAATTGTTGAAACTAAATTATAATTAAGTCATTTAAAAAAATATATTCTTGAATGAATACTTAACTTTATGTTATTTCAATTTTACATAGTGCTGTAATTGAGTGACTGTAGAAAAAGTTTGAACATGGTTCCATAGAATTGTGAAAATGGAACTAGTTTTTTTTTAATATAATTTGACAGCTGTCAGTTGAAAGCGAAACTCCCGGGCCTGAAAAGTATTACTTTCAACCCGCTTCTCAGCCAACTTCGGACCTACTTTCAGAGTATGAGTAATGAAAAATAGTTTTATTTCAATATATAGGGCAAACTAAAAGATCAGTAAAAACCCGCGTAAAAGAACACATAGCTGACGTGAAACACCGGCGCTCCACGAAGTCTGCAATCTGTGAACATGTATAGGACCGCACCCGCCATTATATCAGATTTGATAAACCACAGATCCTCGCAAAAGAACACCGATTCCGACCAAGGATGATACGTGAGGCCATTGAAATTAAAAAACATCCTAATTTCAATAGGGAAGATGGCTGGGTGCTACTACCAACTTGGGATCCAGTAATTAATATAATTAAATCCAAAACCAAGTGTACCATTGCAAGACCTCGAGACACAGTGAGCACTTTCTGCGTGGATCGGACCGAAAACTCCAACTAAATTTTGAGGGTACCCAGTTTTTTAACTATGACATCAGGACGTCTACCACCTCAGTCCCCACGTGACCACGGTTGCTGAAAAGCAACCGAAACGTCGGGAACATAAAAAAGTAAATAAACGCGATATAATCCGTAAAAATAGTTTTATTTCAAAATAGGAAGCTTTTAAAATACGCCCTGGCTTATGTTCCAGCGGAAGTTAGGGGTAAGGGGAGGGCCTTGAAGAAAGTGCAAGCCTAAAGTATTATTTTCGTATTCCAAGCATTTCAAGTTCTGCACAGTGTAAAACACTATTTTAGACTAAATTTAGATCGGTAGGTTAATTGAATGAGTTACATTTGGTCGACCGGTATGTTTGGCGTGTCATAATACGGAAACTCATAAGCCACAAGTTGTGCACCACATTTTATTGTGTTAAACCAGCTTATGCCGGCTGCTTCGCTAGCGTAGAGTTTTTTGTACCGGGTCCAACTATAACTAAGAAACGCGATAAATAAACGCGATATCCTAATCCGTAAAAATAGTTTTATTTCAATATATAGGGCAAACTAAAAGATCAGTAAAAACCCGCGCAAAAGAACACATAGCTGACGTGAAACACCGGCGCTCCACGAAGTCTGCAATCTGTGAACATGTACAGGACCGCACCCGCCATTATATCAGATTCGATAAACCACAGATCCTCGCAAAAGAACACCGATTCCGACCAAGGATGATACGTGGGGCCATTGAAATTAAAAAACATCCTAATTTCAATAGGGAAGATGGCTGGGTGCTACTACCAACTTGGGATCCAGTAATTAATATAATTAAATCCAAAACTAAGTGTACCATTGCAAGACCTCGAGACACAGTGAGCACTTTCTGCGTGGATCGAACCGAAAACACCAACTTAATTTTGAGGGTACCCAGTTTTTTAACTATGACATCAGGACGTCTAACACCTCAGTCCCCACGTGGCCACGGTTGCTGAAAAGTAACCGAAACGTCGGGAACATACCTAAAAAAGTAAATAAACGCGATATAATCCGTAAAAATAGTTTTATTTCAAAATAGGAAGCTTTTAAAATACGCCCTGGCTTATGTTCCAGCGGAAGTTAGGGGTAAGGGGGGGGCCTTGAAGAAAGTGCAAGCCTAAAGTATTATTTTCGTATTCCAAGCATTTCAAGTTCTGCACAGTGTAAAACACTATTTTAGACTAAATTTAGATCGGTAGGTTAATTGAATGAGTTACATTTGGTCGACCGGTATGTTTGGCGTGTCATAATACGGAAACTCATAAGCCACAAGTTGTGCACCACATTTCATTGTGTTAAACTAGCTTATGCCGGCTGCTTCGCTAGCGTTGAGTTTTTTGTACCGGGTCCAACTATAACTAAGAAATAACCATCCAGGTGACACCATAAGTAGGTAAACCATACCACCACACCACCATAGGGAGGTACTTATCTAGATAATAAACTTTCAAAATCTGTCAAGCTGTTTAGGAAAATATTTACGAACACACGTACTCTGTAATTTTATATAGGTACTAGCTGCTGCCCGCCTATCCGCCGGCGTGGTACTTCGATAAAATAAAAGTAGCCTAAGTTACCAACTTCGTATAACATCAGATATCTGCCAGTGATAGTCCCGTCAAAATCAGTTCACCCGTTTCGGAGATAGCCACAAAAAACAAACAGACGGGCAGACACAATAATTATTTATTTGTCGCAACTACTTTATATACTTTCATATGTATTTAGTAAAACGATGTTATTATGTCAATTACAAACAGACATTTCAATTTTATTTATTTATACAGATAGGATTTGGTGACTGACAATGAAATGAGGAAAATAGCTGCACTGCTGTTACACGATAACCGATATTACCTTGAAACAATCGCGTCAACCTTTCTACACTCAAAAATCGCTAATAGGATACGAAAGGATTCAATTTATATAAAAATAAAACTCACGTTCAAGTGGAACCAATCCATATCCGCTACCGGATTTCTGTTTAATTAACACGTCCAGCTACTATAGAGTACGCTAATTAACTGAACGGATTCAAAACAAAAACAATTAAACAAAAAAAACGACTAAACCAATCTCGACTCCACACCACATTGGATCATAATTCTCAAGACACGTCATACGATATACGCATAGCAAAAACCTTTTTTCCGTCGTACGCGCGTTTTTACAGAATTATAAACCTTAAGTCTTTGTCTTATATATATAAAAATAAACCTATTTTAATTTTGCAAATCGCCATTGTTATTCTAGTTTATGCATAATATATTGTGTCTAGCATAAAACACTCATTGTGATTCAAAATAGCGAACTCTACAAAACACATACCCGTTCAGAATATTGAATTTCTCGTGCAAGAATATAATAGTTTATCATATTCAAATAATACATGGCAAAAAATGCTGTAAGCATACAATATCTACATACATAATTGAGTATTAAAGTGATTTATAGCTTATTTAAATTGCGCAACACATGAAATGGAAAACTGGATCGTGTCATTAATTTAGCAAGATGTTGTTATTTAGCAACTAAGAAGTTATCCAGTATATTTTATACGTAACTGTGTCAATAACCTTGCATGGAATGAAATAAATTTACATACATTTTGTAAGCAAAAAAATTACGTAGATCCGAGGCGCCTGTCTTCTGGCGCCCCGCGCGCCGTAGCAAAATGATTTATTATTAAACTATTAGTGCAACTAGACTAGATTTAAACTTTGCGACTGTAAAGTTCATGCGAGAACTAAAATCATTAGTAGAAGTTTAACGGCGTTACGCAAAACGTTATCTTATTTTTTATTGGCTTGTTTTATTGTAAAATAAGTTCTCAGATCCATCATGCAAGTTTTTAACGAGCAAACTAAGGTCAAAATAAAATAAATTGAAAAGCCACTTATTAATTTTTAAAATGCAAATATAATAAAAGGTTGCTGCTCAATTTATCTTGCGATGTTTTATTCAATGTGTACGGAGAGATGCTGATAAAAGTTAGATTTTAATCATATCATAGACGGTACTAGGTACGTATTAGTAGAGTGACTCTAGCCGAACTTTTCGTCCCGAAAAATCTATGGAGTTTCCATAGAATGGTCTAAAAGTAGACTGTATGGTCCGGATAGGCACCATAATTGCACATAGTTTTCAAACGAACCGACCACACATACGTCTGCAAACAAAAACCAACCCCAGTGCGAATGTTGGTAGGTTGGTTTCACTTTCCAGAAGTATATGTATATTGGTCCATTATGTAAAACTATGTCCGTTTGTCTATTCATCTCGATACTGTTCTAATCTTAAATCAATTGTTAGTTTTTTGTCGGTCGGCGCCAGTGGCAAGCGGCTACCGCATGCATATCCAAAGTCCTTCAAAAGAATTCCCCTCACGCTCACTTTTATTATTCGCAAATTGATATTTGTACAATCAACCGACAATTTTTTTTTTTGTTGCTGTATATTTAGCGTCAAATAAATTGCTTAAATGAGATACCAACTCGTGAGTTACTGTTTTTTTATATAACAAACTAGCTGAGCCCGCGACTTCGCCCGCGTGGAATTTAACTTAACCGCTCCCGCTCCCGCGTTCTGAACCCGCGCGACAGGACTCATTGGTTTCTTTGTTTTTCTAAAATAAAAGTAGCGTGAGTTACTGCTTATAACATCAGCTATCTGCCAGTCAAAAACCCGTCAAAATCAGTCAAGCCGTTTCGGAGATTACCCGGACCAAACACACAGACAGACAAAATAATTTTAAATCGGGTTTTTGTTATAAGTATCATATGTACTTTCATATGCATTTACTGAAAAGGTGTTACTTTGATATTACAAACAGACACTCCAATTTTATTTATTTATATAGATTCGGCTGATGTTAAGCAGTTACCTTGGCCTATAGATTGCATTGCTGGCTTGTTGCTGACCTGACGAGGAGTGGGATGCAGTGAGGAGGGGATTGGAGGGGCTTACGGGTCTCTCACTGTAGCTACTAAACGCTGTACTATACGCTGTACTATACGCTGTACTATATGCTGTACTATACGCTGTACTATACGCTGTACTATACGCTGTACTATACGCTGTACTATACGCTGTACTATACGCTGTACTATACGCTGTACTATACGCTGATGGGGAGTCAGCCCGTATATACGAGTACGTAGGTATAGTGCATTGGCCACAGAATATAAGTAGATACCTAAGTATTATTCGTAACACGTCGCAGAGAACTTGGCTCCTTTTATGTCTGTAGTGGTATTAATATTTCGTAAACAATGGTGTTATTAAGCAAAAAAGGCTTTTAAAGCCTCATAAAACAACGCCGTAAGTGGATATTATTACATTTTTATGAGCAAACGTCGCTCGTAAGTAATTAAAGGAACGCGTTGGTTCCTCGTCTTACGCATTTTATATTTTAAATGTTAGTAATATCGAATTATAATGTTGTAAGCATAAGGTTATGATTAAAAAAAAAAAAGAAAATATTATGTCAGCAACTCTATAACAGATATTTAGAAAAACCGAAATTTGCACAAACAATCTCATATATTACAAATTGTTGTTTGTTGTGGGTTAAATTATCTGTGATCTCTATTCTATGTATATTTATGGTTTAAGTAACACTTCATGTTAAGATACGTTAATTTTATATGATAGACATTATATCCAAGTCCATCTAATTTCACAGTCTGCTCTGACAACCTTGAATGTAATGCGTCAATTCGAACCACGTAGTACTAAACGAATGACATTTTGATGTGACTCACGCGCAGTTCGTTTACTTCAGACTTAGAAATTTAATGCGTACGCGTTCATATTTATGTAGGAGCAGATAGAAACGGTGTCGTTA
Organism: Notodonta ziczac; assembly: GCA_918843915.1. Classification (NCBI taxonomy): domain Eukaryota; kingdom Metazoa; phylum Arthropoda; class Insecta; order Lepidoptera; family Notodontidae; genus Notodonta; species Notodonta ziczac. The sequence goes on from OU974053.1 coordinate 4,336,009, forward strand.
TGCATTTTGATCCTTAGCTTTGAACTTTACGATACATTTTAAAAGGAAAACACAAGATTTTGTCTTAAAAATAGTAAGTACATTTCCATATTTAATCTTTAAGAAAATTTGCTTACGTTTATAACTTGTTTTTGGAAACACTTCATATCTGTCACTTTTCTCACATACCACTGTCAAGTCAACTTTAACTTCACAAAATATCACACAAAAATTGCCTACTTGTAACTTGTATCATCTTTGAACACATAGTTTTAGACTGAGCCTTCAAGCAAATGATTGCAATGATCGAAAGTTGGCCGTAACAAAGACTTTTTGCCGCCTACTTGGAGTTGCCAGGGTATATTTTGTAATCGAAAACAGCATACACACAATACAATAGCGATTCTCTCGTGTAATTTTGTATAATTAGTTTCAAAACATGCGCTCGTTGCGCTTAGAAAGCTCCCGTGGACAATTGTGAATTGAAGCTACTCTAAATAAAGCTAAACAAATACTCAGCCAGCTATTTTCTTCACTTTTCATTCAAATTACACTTTTGACAGTTTTACTATTGAAGAGCTGTCAAAACTGACATATTTATTAACGCGTTTTGACGTATTACGAGTAGAGTGTGAGTCGAGCTGAGCGACAGCGATTAATAGAGTTGGGCCTTCGACAGTTCAACGTACAGTCACTGCCCGTAAAACTCGGGGATTTACGCATACAGATGCGTCAGACAGGTTTATGTCTACGTGTCTCTGCAGACCCGATGCGGTCCAGCCACAGTCCGGTCTACTGGTCGTAGACCTAAAGACATTTAGTGATGCTACTTTACAAGACTCTACATTCATAGGAGGTGAACGCTCTACGCAGATATTATGAGCGTTATAAATAATGGTAACAAAGTCTACCTATCGCACAAATCTCACGTTGTTTTATAAAAGCCCACACCCGTGAGTCAGTGGGGCTTAGATCGGACGTTTCCTGCGTACCCACGCAGTCGCAATTCTAATGAGGAGCCAGCATAAATAATGGTATTATCGGAAATGTAGTGCGAATTATTGGTTTAAACACGCCTGGGTAAAGTAATTTGGATTCAGTTTTTCCTGTTACACGTGCTTGTCGTAAAGTTTATTTGCTACGCGTGTTTGGTCAGTTTGTGCACGTTTTCCAGCTTTAAAAGACTACCTTGGTATAAGACTACAAGACTTGGTATAAGTTTGACATCTGACGATTACTATCATTCGATTTTGAATCTTTCAAATATAGCGGTACCCTGTGGACACGTGTAACTTTACCTGTAGTTGTGGAAATTTGACCCCCACAAGTGGTCTCAGATTTACTAAGTGGCATTTTAACGGATGCAGAGACAGGTCGTTAATAATATTTTCCATACCACGGCCAACGAGAAGCAATGGTAAAAATGTTCGAGTTACGGGCGACCATTTTACAAATTATATGTACGAAACCGTGTAATGTTGATTAAAAATAAATGAAGGCAAACGTTGAAATAATCCATTCATTTGTCTACCGCTTCTCGTGGTAGGTAGATTAATTATTTATAAATGCTGCATGTGAGGTTAGTATACTCTGGAATCATGCCATGAATACTTCTTAAGAAAGCAAGTAAGGGTATCTACCTACTACAGATGTCAGATAGCTACAAATTAATCGCCTACCCGTGCCAGCCGATCTCTAGTAGAAATCAGTTGGGGATTGGTTGATAGAACAGATATAGATTTACATAGATAACGCAAATGCATGTACTTCGCGTGTACGAAACCCCGACCAAGCGTCAAGTTTGGTCGCTGCTAACTTGCAGTCCACGCGACTACAGCTATAAAAAATAAGAGTATGAGCGAGATAATCACACGAGAGAATCGTAGCGGATGGAGGGGCATCGGCGGCATAGGTGTCTTTGAAGCGGTTTGGATTTTCCGACAATAATGATGTCACAGTAAGTGTTAAAAATTCGGTACGCTTGGTTTCAATACAAATCGTGATACTTGCGTTATCTATGTAAATCTATATCTGTGGTTGATATACTACGGACAACTGTCAAAACCGACATATTGCGAGTCAAGTGCAAGTCGAGCGAGATCCGAGCGGTCAACAGACTTGGACCCACAGATATAGATTTACATAGATAACGCAAGAATCACGATTTGTATTGAAACCAAGCGTGCCGAATTTTTAAGACCTACTGTGACTAGTGGCGGGAAATCCAAACTGATTCAGACACCGATGCCGCCGATGCCCCACCGGCCGCTACGATTCTCTCGAGTGATTATCTCGCTCATACTCATATTTTTATTTCTGTAGTCGCACCGACTGTAAGTTAGCGGTGACCAACCTTGACGCTTGGTCGGGGTTTCGTATACTCGAAGTACATGCATTTGCGTTATCTATGTAAATCTATATCTGTATGCTTGGACCCCTGGTATTTGATTTTGCAAACCACTATTTCACTACTCACGGTGTATTGACAGTGCTCTCGTGAGGGCGGTTACCAAACGCAATTAACACCTTCATGCATTACGTAGGCCATTACTTTGTTTAGTTACTGAGATAGTAACATAATAGACGCAAGATAAATCTTATTTGGCAATTTTTAATAAATTTACCCACTCAATGTGTAGTATTCGCGTATATATTTTTATTTTTCAGATTTTATGTGCGAATTTCATTTGGAATAAGATTATCACTTATCAAGGACAAGATCGTGAGGAAACCGGCATCTCAACAAACCGCACTGGGCCGGCGTGGTGGACTACGACCTGAACCCCCCTAGCATCAAGGGGGAATGTGCCCTATAATTCCAATAGGCTCGCCCCTGTTACATTGAGATCAAAATAACATCGGCGAAATGTCGGTGCATTGAGGTACATCTCTACCTACTCCTGCGGGAAATATAGGCGTGATAGTGTAGTATTTACTATTACTGTCGATTCTACAATAGCTCTACCGTTAGTATTAAGCGGTTTTTACGCACAAGTAGTTAACGCAACTTGTACAGTGAATCGAACTAAGAATGGAAGGCAACACACCAAAGCAAATATCTTCTTATCCTAACTATTAGGTTTGTAAACGTTTCATTTGAAAGAAGAAAGAAAGAACGAAAGAAAGAAAAAACTTTATTGTGGCTAGCAGCACACAGGATAAAAAATTACAAAAAAAATAAATGAATAAAGTAAAAATTCTACTCGCCACAAACGGACCCAATTCAGCATGTGCTGGTTGACAAGAACCAGCGCTGGTCTTCCATTGGGCCCGTTTGGCGAATTCACGGGCGCCAAACGCAAAAAATAAAAAATAAAATAAATAAATAACTAAATTAACACTAAACGGCTATAGGTACATAAACTTCTTGCATAAAACTATAAACTCTATGGTGCGACAAGACAGATCTAACTAACCTCAAAGAGTATACAATATTACCTCGTGAAAGCAAAACTATCCTACAAAATAATGTGAATAAAAAATGGTGTAGAACATAAAATTATTGTTAAAAAATTCAGTGAAACATAAAAGCACCTCGTCAGGATCAAAATGAAACAACAATGCTCTTCTCAGCGGAAGCAGCATTCCGAACCGGTGGTAGATTCTGACTATTCAAAAATGCTTCGTTGCCTTACGGGAATAAAAACAATTTTGAGTTTTGAGAGTTTAACCTTGAGCTTAGCTGTACCCAGCTGACTACAGCTCATACACGGACTGGCTCGACAGGTGTAGTACCACCCTCTCACAGAAGACCAGCGTAAAACAGTTATTATGGCTGCGCTTATTGCGATCAGTGAGAGAGCTGGAAGCCCAACCCTTCCTCTTCCTTTGTCCTACGCCTTCCAGGTCGACAACGTGTGAGCCATGTCTTTAGACTTTAACTGCTTCACATCGGACAGTTCGTAGGCATGTTTGCCGACTTGGTGTAATTAAAAAATGTACGAAGCAGCCAACACAGTTGGCCAGACACCAACTGTATGGTCCGAACAAAGCAACGCTTGTACTATGGGTACCGTACAATGGACTGGGGGCGATCCCAGTGACACCCAGACCAGGGAAAATTACGAAAAGGCCATATCCGAAATTTACCCCAGCGGGAATCGAACCCGCAACCACCATGTGCAGTGAGCCGAGCGGCCTACGCTCGAACCACTGCGCCAAGCGGTCGTTTTATAATGGTGGCCTATTATAAAAGTGTTAATGGAATTATTCCGATTAGGTTGTTCTGACAATTTTGTCGTTCATTCACATAGTAAATTTATGTAAATTAAATCTTTTACGACATAGAAAAATGCATGTGACTAACTTACCAACTAGTATGCAACGCATCTGTTCATGATTTTGCAATTTTAATAACGTTTTATACATTTATTTATTCTAAATTATATAAAGACAATGCAATCGTGATGCCATTCCATGTTTCGTGCCGTGTTCATATTAAGTAAGGTAAGGTTTCGTTATATAGAGAAGCCTATACCGTGGAGCTGACTCTGGCTCTATCACAGTCTAGTAAATCATAAAATCATCCCGCGATCAGTATATGTATAACTAACAATCATAATCCACTTACGAGTATTATGGTCACTCGGTAGACTCACTGACTGTTTATTTATGAGACTGTGGCTCTACAATGTTTTTTTCACTTATAGTCTCTAGCGTATAAAAATATAACGTAGACGCAAGCGCAAACAACCGAACGTATAGGTAGAGTCATACTAAAACTACAAGACTGACAACTTTTATATTGCAATAAATAAACTTCAACATTTTATTTAACTCGATTTGCTTTTTTTAACCAATCGGTCAACAACCCTGAACCAGAAAAAATAAATATACATACCTATCTGTAGCCATTTTATACATATTTTTATACGTAGTATCAACAACTGATGGAAACGCATGTACTCGTAAGTATTAATTTGGAAGATGTGTTAGGATCGCAGCATGTGACAAGCTGTGGTTTCTGCCTACCTCCATGGGATATAGGTGTGCATTTATGTATGCATCTATGCATGTTTTGGTGACCGCTTGACGCAGTAGTTCGAGTGTAGGCCGCTCGGCCCGCTGCACCGAGTGGTTGCGGCTCCGATTCCCGTCAGGGTAGGTACATTTCGGAAATGGCCTTTTCGTAATTTGCCATGGTCTGGGTGTTTCTGGGATCGCCTCCAGTCCATTGCACAGTACCCAGAGTACAAAAGTGGCTTAGTTTGGGATCATACAATTGGTGTTTTTTGTCTGGAGACATGTATTTATTAATAATGTCTTATTAAATACAAAATGTGGTTAGGCACGTGGTTTTAAACATAGTTCACGCGTGTACTGTGACAAATCGTTCATGCATTCACCCCACGCTCCACATTTCCGCTGTAATGGCTTCACTAATAGCCACACTGACATCGCTAACTCTGTTATTATAATTGCTCTACCAACTGGACGAATACAATGTGCTAATAAAGACGTAAGCATACTTATCTAAGTGCGTGGTCTTGGTTTTTAGTATAAGCTTAGTAATATGCTGTTAACGGTTAAGATTTTGGTATACGTCGCTCAATATCAGAAGGGCTCTACCAAAAGCGGGACCAAGACAAGAACAAAACTGATTCTGCAAGACTCTTACTTCTCTCAGAGTTGTTTATATTTACGTCTAGCAGTGTATGTATACTATAAAGTCAGTACAAAATCTTACGACCGTGATGTTAAGCAGTTACTGTAGTCTATAGACGCTTGCAATACCAAAGGCATTGCTCGCATGTTGCCATCTTGACGGGGAGTGGGACAGGGGGATGTTAGCTTTACGGCTCCTTCATACGTCATATGAAATGTAGAGCTGTTACAGCTAATTTATGCCGATTTTTCTTCTGTGAGAACGTGGTACTACCCTGGTTGACCCAGCTGTATGTGAGCTACAGTCAATTGGGTGCAGCTCGGCTCTACCTCCGTAGACTAAACTCTACAAAATAACTTTAATTAGACACAGTTTTCTTGTCACAGTTTGTCGAGTCACAAGATCGGCAATACAACTTATATATCGGTTATCTTTCGTGCAATTACCCTTTTAAGTTATTCGCGACATATTACCACAGTAATCAGATGATTTAACAAGATTTTTAATACTTACGTAACTAGAGTTAGTACCTACTTACTTTTGGCACTGAGAACGAAAATCTTTCGAGCTTTACCTTGTTCCTAGTGGGTTAAAAAGCACAAGAAGTACTTAATGTCACATCTATTACTTTAATCTTTATGTAAAACGCACTTGTATACTATCGTCATATACATATAAGAAACTAGGAAAGGATAATGATTAGGCGTCGCCTTCGCGGCCTTGACACTTGTGTTTACGTCATTCGGAGCCAAATTACTGTCATTACTGTAGGTACTTATGTGTGAGCATAGCCTAAATAATTGTAGGCTTTATTTCCGATGCAGAGAACATTCGATTTTATTTCATTAGTGACAAGTTCTATAATCGCATCGGAATTTAGGAAATGGATCTAATCGCGTAGAAAATAATAATTTGTAATCGTCGGTTTTTAAGAAAAACGAATATCTGTTGAACTTTGATCATCCAGTAAGCTAATTAATTTAGAATTTAAGTCAAAGTAGTACTATAATATGACGTTTTTGTATATCTGTTTATTAAAAGCGTAGCACCAGAACGAAAGACTTCAACGCGAGTCCAGCCTTTTATTTATATTGGTTTTTGTTGGTACTTTTCTCCATTCAGTAAGTTTTTGAAAAATCTATCATCTATGGCTGCATAGCGCCACACTATATTATTAGCTTGTTATCTTTTTGTACTTAGCGACTCACTCAAACATATTGCAATCTGTAAAGGCAATATTATCACTTGCAACCTAAAGATATTCGCAAATATAACCCAAATCGCATCCTATAAGCTGAGGTCATTCGCCTAGCGGGCTGAGAGAAGCTGTGCAAGTAAGCGGAGCGAAGTAAAAACCAAATTAAATTGTAACATATCAATTTGACGGGAGAAGGTTGGACTTGTGTTGCTGCGCCTAAGGGACTACACCAATCGATCGTAGAACGAGATGAGTTGACATCAATCGATGGTCCCAAACTAAGCAACGCTTGTACCTACTATGAGTAGCGTACAATGGACTGAGGAAGATCCCAGTGACCCAGACCTGTGCAAATTACGAAAAGGCCATTTCCGAAATTTGCCCCGACGGGAATCGAATCCGCAACCATTCGGGGCAGTGAACTGAGCGGCCTACGCACAAACCACTGAGTCAAGCGATCGTCAAACAGCGTGGTAAATTCGTAAGTTGCTGCAATAGTTCGTAAATTGATTCCGAACTGACTGGCTACTTGTCAACTTGCCAACATTAATGGGGGTATTACATAATCGATGCATATCACGATTCTGGTATCACGATCTAAAGATTTCTCTCGTGATACGTGCCACAGTAATGGAAAATAATAAAAATATAATAATTTTGCCCTTTTGACGGCCCACTCCTGGTCACGGGCCTCCCCTCACTATGCGGAGGATTCAGGCCATAATCCCCCACGCTTTCCTTGTGCGGGTTGACGGATTACCCATATCTTTCGAGCTTTGGTTAGATTTTCTATGGCATGCAGGTTTCCTCACTTTAAGCGAGTGATAATCATAATAGAAATTATGATTCGCACATAGATTTCGAAAAACACGTGCTTAATTAATTGGCTATCACTGTTGATAAATATTACCGGCAGTATATACCTAGTGTCGCAACAAACAGCTAACAACCAAATTTTGTCTCCCATAAAGTATAATAAAAAGTATCTTACAGGTATTTGGTAGAATGATCCGTTGTTGACTGTCCGGTATGATGTCAGCGGGACCACCGGCACGGACCCGTTGCGTAGGAGGATTGGCCCTTGTAGCGGGGTCACTGACGGCTGGCCAGAATCTGGAATACATAAATAATATGAATGATTCTAGTGTTACAGAAAAGTCTCAAAAGTTATTGGAACGGTGTCCTTTTACGCGGCTTACGGTAGCAGTTAAATGGCCGAAAACGTCTCGTTTGAAACGCCATGTACGTAACTTTGTAACGTCCACTGTGAAAAAGTTATCTAAAGATCAACAAGATGGCGTAAGTGAGTTATTCAGGTGTTTTTTTTTCATTTAAAATACTTAACCTATTATAACTTCGTTCCCGATGGGGCTCTCCTAAACACACAATTTTATTATCATAGACATGACTCTTAGAGTCTTAAATATCTCTACACATTCTAAAGACTACGACAATCAAGTCTAGAAATGAAGAAATTACATGCAATTTATCTCAGAGCCACAGTGTATGACCATCTCACGGCTCAACACATAACCATTAGTTGAAAAACAGCATAATTTCGTCACTGTGTGGCTTCGAGGTGCGTCACCCTATCCAGGTCAGGTGTTGTGAAACTAATCTCATATACGTGTTAAGGCCAAGATTTTAAGCTCTATGTCTCTATCTTATAATCGAGACATTTTATTTTTAGCATACCCTTGTTTTATAAAACCGCCTTACTGATAATAAAAAGCAAATACACCGGCTCTACAAGTAACTCTAGATAGAGTACTAAAATAACTGCATTTGCAGTCCTTTTTATTCGTCTGCTGAAAACTATTTATTGTTTTACCACATGAATAAATAAATCACTACTCGCATATAAAATATTACATAATGTACACAGAAAGTATTACAAGAAACGACCTTATCACTAATACCAAAGAATCTTAATTCATTGCTGAAGAAATGTTCCCTTACTTAAATTAAGATATAGTATTCCTACTAGATGGACCGACGATCTGGTGAGAGTCGCGGGGAGCCGTTGGATGCAGATAGCGGGCAACGGTCCATTGTGGCGTTCTATGGGGGAGGCCTATGTTCAGCAGTGGACGTCTTCCGGCTGATGATGATGATTCCGTGAAGATTAACCCACGCATGATTCGGTTCATAGGATGCAGCTGACATTGGTTTTGTAATTTACAGTTGCAATGTTTCATAATTACCTAATTAATGCATCTTAATTAGCTGTATTGTTATCGACTCTCATGGCTTAATTAGTAAGCCTTAATTTTAAATCTCAATAGGTGTTTACTGACCGAGCGAGTTGCCACGAGGCTGCCTTGTGAAGCAAGACCTCGTAGTCATGTACTGATTGAGCTCACTAATCTGCCTCGTTCCAATTTCCAACCTATGCCTTATTAACGCTTAGGAGATTGCAAACTACTCGAGGATATTAAAAAAATATAGAGAAGCCGTACTCTCGTTTGTACCGACAAGAAATTCAGAACAATTTATAATATATCCTTTTCTCTATATTTTTCAGTCAAATAATGGAGATGATAATATATAAATTGATATTTATAGATTATAAGGAATTAGATTAAAACAGACGCAGGAAGGCAAGGCAATAAACTGATAAGTTTAGCTCAAAATTAAGTTTAAGTACTACTAACTCAAGTAATAACACCTACTAAAGCTTAACCATTCTGTTCTGAATTAAATTTGGCTGGACTTAAAACTATGGCCCAAGTTCTGTATGTGACTAAAATAATTAGGCCAAAGAACAAAGAACAATATAGAACATTAGAATATTTATAGCCACTGAACTTAATTATTGTAAGTGCAACTTCAAGCCGTGCCGAGTCGTGACGGTTGCGGTAATATAAATGTAGGTACCTATTTACAGACTAACAAATCATTTTATACATTATTATTAGGTATGGACGTGAATGGCATGCTGGAAAAAAATAATGTCCACTCAGTAACAATATGTTTTGTTCCTTACAAAAAATAATGTACGAAATCTATAATATTTAGTACGTGCATTGTACATATTAGATAGGTAATCTACTAATTTGAAATTTACCGCTTGGCGTAGTGATTCGAGCGTAGGCCACTCGGCTCACTCCAGCGAATGGTGGGTTCGATTCCCGTCGAGGCAGATTTCGGAAATGGGATATTCGTAATTCGCCATGGTCTGGGTGTCACTGGGATCGCCCCCAGTCCATTGCGTGGGACCCATAATACATGCGTCGGGACTATTTGGTGTTAGTCTGACGATATTTATTTGTACCTATCAATTTAATAGTTTAGTACCTACAGTAGTTATGTAGGTATTTTACAGTTAATTTTCATATGTTACTTACCTAATTCTTAAAAACTAGTAACAGAATGCTGGTAGTCCAGGACAAGTACCTACGTCCCACAGTATTTGACAATACCCACAGTACACATAAAAATGAACCTTATGTTCTCACCGTGTCTCAGTAAAAATAAAGACGCAGCGACACTTCCAACCTTGGTGGAACTCTCATAAAAAGGATTTTTAACTACCTTAAAAAAAAACAATAATAACCGTATCTGAGTATTTCCGGAGTACTGCGTTGTCCTTCCCGCGACGATTGACCAATTAGCAGTAATTATATTGTTATAAGCAGTTTAATGTAGAGACACCTTCTAACTCCGTGGTACAATAAAATACAGTCATCTTGAAAGGCTATTGCTACTAATGACATCCGAACGTAAGTTTTAGTGATTAAACGGATATGACACCTACTTCACATCAGTTTTTAAATATCACATATAATTTGACTTAGACTTTACACAACTTTTCACATCATCTTTGTCCAGTAAAAGGTTGAATAAAACCACACATTTTTGAGAGTCATTTTGTGGTTTTTTATTTATAAACGCTCATATAAAGGCAGGTTATTTTTTCAAGCATAGATTTTAGATAAGAAAGAGGTATCAATAAATCGATCTCAAGTCTGAGTCAATGTCATTCTTATGTCATACTAGTACAAAATGAAATGTCAAAAGCGTACCTACTCAAGACCGCTCTCGAACTTAAGATCAATTTATTAATGGCCCGTATTAGACTGTATATGGGCTTCTACATTAACTACTGTTGAAGTATGAACGCATCCTCATGACATATGTTATCTATGGTTGTCTATACTGGGCCCTAACCACGCTAGCTATTCAAATCGTAATAGAAAAGCAAACGCTTGCGATTACGTTTCAAACGTTCCGCTTTTGACGTTTTGCTGACACGAGCTTCACGATTTCTACTGACATTGATATGGTATGGTGTCAGCAAAACGACAAAAGCGGAGCGTTTGAAACGTAATCGCGAGCGTTTGCTTTTCTATTACAATTTGAGTAGCTAGCGTGGTTAGGGCCCAGTTCTCTTGCAGTATATAATTATACTACACTATACTTTATAGATATTATAAATAAGCTTGTCTGATTGCAATATCGTTCAGTCTATTATTTTATATTTCATCAGTTTAGGTCTAGCTATTCCATAAACTAATACTAGTTTTCATCAACTACTAATAACAGCAGTAGAAATAATAAATTTGAGCAAGTGTTGATCTTAACCGCATCGCTTCCGTTGTCCACTTTATAATAATTTACAATGATGACTCAAGCATACATCACAAACACATCATTTAATTTCATTCATTACTAATTCATTGTTAAACCAGACAGTCTGGTGACTGCATTTATTATTAGACTAAATTATTCCGTGGGTGTCTGACCTCATTCTGCTAAAATCATAATGGCGATTACGAAATATAATGATTAAAACAAATCGGCCATATGGACCTGTTTTAACCGACTTCGAAAAAAGGAGGAGGTTCGATGTTCATTAGTTTTTCTTTATGTATGTTCACCGATTACTTACTCCGTCGATTTTGGGCTGATTTTGAAAATTCATTACTGTTTGAAAGGTATACTCTGCAGGTGGTCTCATAATTTTTTTTCAAGCATAGAGACCGTTTTATTAATACGGCACTACCTCTTTCTTACGTAAAACCTAGGCTTGAGCGTTTATAAATATAAAACAACGAAATGTTCTCAAAATATAAGTGTTTTTTAACAAAATCGGTCGAGTTTGGATGATATAGAATAGACGATATATGGTCACCAGGAATTCCATACGTACACGCAGTTTACCACAATAAAATATGATAATAATATTTTAATAAAAAAAATGTACCTACCGACTTCAAAAAAACCTGGGTGCACTAATAGCCAAAAATAACTCGGGACCTTATAATTTTCTTTCATTTGAAGTCGGTGACACTATCTTTACACTACGTTAGGATTACTTCTTAGTTAGAACTACCTGTCCCTACTTGAATTGGCACCGACTCCAAATCACAAGGTCCCTAATTATTTCTGGCTTTTTAGTGCACCCAGGTTTTTTGAAGTCGGGTTAATTTTTTTTACTACAGTCTTTTTTATCATATTAGATCGTGAACGATAGCTGGTCATATGTCAAATTCAAATGTTAATTTATATTTAGTGTGGAAATGTTGTCATTGAGAAATTGATGATTTTAGTGTTGCGAGGTTGATACACAGCTGATCATTTTATAGACCCGGTATTGAGGTGTTGAAGACCACTTAAAATTAGAGATTTAGGTTGATTGACTGTTTTTAATTTTCCAATAGAGTCGTTAGGTAAGGTTGTCGACAGCTCTACCTTAACGGTTTAACGTTCTTTAGTTGCTAACGATTGGTAGGTATAACTAATTGTATAATTACAATGAGATTAGAATTAGGGTGACCGTCCACTTAGCTGTGCCATGAAGCGGGCACGCCCGCCTTGACCAATAATAATAATAACGCCAGACTGACACACCAACTGTATGGTCCCAAACTAAGCAACGCTAGGACTATGGTTACCGTACAATAGACTGGTGGCGATACCATTGACACCCAGACCTGGGAAAATTACGAAAAGGCCATTTCCGAAATTTGCCCCGGCGGGAATCAAACCTGCAGCCGCCATGTGCAGTGAACCGAGCGGTCTACGCTCGAACCACTGCGCCAAGCAGTCAATTGGATGGCTTCATTTCCTCAGCTTCACCAGACTCAATTTGGCAGGAAATGAAACGAGCATATAAAAGTATTGATTGGCAGGTGAGGACATATTTTCAATATAAAATAGAAGAGTGTGTCAAAATAAAATAATTCTTAAATTATTCCTTGAAATCCTTAAGTACCTGAAACCATTACCTAATCGCCTAGCAATGATAACTACATTTAATGTTCCCCATTAAACTGCACCTATAACACGAATATAATCTTACTATCTGTTATCAATGCCTACGGTTTAACACAAAGAAACTAGTTTAATCACCCGATGTAAGGTCGCTATTTGAAAGGGCTTACTGGATTTATGCGCAGTTTTCGTGAGCAATTGACTTTAGGCTTATACAAGGCGTTACAAAAGTCACAAATTTGAGGAGGAGGTGGCGATGGATGAGTTTCGGTCTTAGGATTTAATTTCTCAATGACATTTCATTGTGGATGAATAATAATGAAAGATGGATGAATTTCAATGTCGAAGTCAAGTCAAATTCAAAGCGTTCATTTGTTTAGGTCTACGGGGGCACTTACAAATTGACATTTTTATATGATTTTCTTATAACTATAACCGGATTGGAACTCGACCTCGACTGAGAAGATCCGGCAAGAAACTCGGCGGTCTTGTGTTTTTACATTTTGTTATACTATTATTTTTAAAAATCGCCATTTGCTCGTAAATTATAATATAAAAATTGTAAAAAGTAGACGTTAATGTAAATATAATAGCTTCAATGTGTTGCCTTTAATAAGTACATAATCTCAAGTTCTGGCCAAACTTTTTTAAATTTTGGTAGTCACTAACCATGTTTTAAATGTCAATTGAAATTGTTCCAGGCCGTGTTCTAACACAAAATTTGTGACAAATAACTATTCAAAGGCTCGCAACTCAGAAAATATGATACCTAGCTACGTATTATCTGTATCTACACGTCAGGTATCGTACATAAATATCCAAATCTTTATTTCGGACTTTTGAAACACCCAGTATTTAATAGACGAGGCATGCTTGAGCTGTTGAGAAACAGGTAAGTATTTGTCACTGTAGTTCACTGAGAAATCTGTTTTAATTTAGTTTGAACAACTAAAGTGACTAATTTAAAAGATATAAGAGAGAATTACCTGTAGGTTCGTACTCGTGCATATTCTATTGTTGTCAAATAACGAATACACTTAAGAGAATTAGTGTTAAAAATAAAAAATCAATTTTAAATATACTTAAGAAAGATACCAAATGAATAAAATAATATAGTATACTTACTACAATTGCACAAATTAATAACACTCATAATTAAAATGTAAAGATGCACTAATTCCAGTAAGTAACGACAATAGTGACGTACAACACCGTTATTTCTTCACATGTCGTATCACTAGTTGTTTTCAACATTTAAATTTAGAACGCCTGTCTTCACTAACAAACACATCCGACAATATGTCACACTACTGGTTGTTGTATAACAAAGAGATAAATCGTAAAGTTGAATCTGCAAAAACCGTTGCCGGCAGTCGCGTCTCGCGCCCCTCTCGTGGGTGTTGCGATACTACTCTTCATTACGACATTTTAAACCTGTACAATTACATAAACAATGTCAACGATGTTGCTGGCTGCCAACAATATTTTTATTTTACTTTTTTTCAGACAAGGAAAGGATTCCAAATGTAATAATATAAATATATCTATTTAGTACGTGTAAATATCATTGTCTATGAATACCACCACTCTAAAACAATAGGTATAATTTGTGTAAAATCTAAGATTCAAAATAAGAACAGTGATGTTTCCGAACTTTGAACCACAGACATTAGAAAATCCCATTCTATTTTAAAATCATAAAATAAATAAGACAAAAAAATTCAATAATAAATTAAAATGTATGTGATGACATCACTGTCTGTACGTGTGTATTGTTTCCATTCTAGAATTAAACCGAACCGTAGGTAATATCGTGTAAAATATCGCGTGGCAAAATAACAGTTACTAGTGGTCGCTCGCGGTCGAAATTCGACCATATTTCATTTAAATTTCAATTTGAAACGTCATTAAGGTTAAATTGTCAAAGACTATTACATAAACCAAAAAAACTTATTGATTGATACAGGCACGCAGAATGCACTAACTTCCCGCCCTCCGAAATAAAGAAAAAAAACTGTCATCGTTTGTCAGTCAGACACTCAATCAGTTACCGAGTTGTGTGTGTCAAACGCATAGTAGTGTGTGTAGTTATTTATTTATTCGTTTAATTTATTTTTAAGTATTGTTATATAAAAATAATGGCACTCTGCACTTTTTCTCCATATAAATTTCAACTGTGCCAAATTTCATACTTCACCATCCGCGTAATTTTCGTAAAAAGGGATACAAAGTTTTGTTACATGTAGTAACATAACGATTTACACATGGTGAAATGTAATGTAACAAATAACTGTTATTGTATGTGTGGCATCGAGTGCTCCGACCTCTCGAGATGATGTTACGCCTTCGAAAGTGAAATCAAGGTCGTTGCCGATGTTTTTGTGCGTTACGAACATCTTTGATGTGCAGACAGATAGTTGCAATATGCAGCTTTGGTTACGTCAGTAAACACGAGAGTAGCGTGGTCGTTAGGTAATATCAAAATATTTTAATCCAGATATCAGTATTCGTAACGTTTTGAAATTAGGGCGTCGAAAACTAGCTAAAAATGTATTTGGGTTTTCCCAACAATTTAAGTATATAAGTATCGCCAGACTGATACACCAACTGTATGGTCCCAAATTAAGCAACGCTTGTACTATGGGTACCGTACAATGGACTGGGGGCGATCCCAGTGACACCCAGACTTGGGCAAATTTCGAAACGGGCATTTCCGAAGTATTCCCCGGCGGGAATCAAACCCGCAACCATCACGTGCAGTGATCCGAGCGGACTACGCTCGAACCACTGCGCATGCTGGTGTATATTAGATGTTACTAACGTATAAGTACATTAAATTAATTCGAAATTAGCCTGGAAGATATAAGATGTTTAAATGTTATTGTTATGTTGTAACATTCAGATACGAAAATATTTAAATTAGGTGCCCCAACTGCATACACTTAGTAAGTATTCAACTTTTTGAAGGTGTTAATTGCAAAGCGAATGGTACATTTAAAAGTGTATTACCGCAAAACACGTATTTTTTAATGTTTTTTTAAACGGTAGACCGAGCGTGACATTTGTTCAGTTTTTTTTACAAAGTGGCTACTGTTTATAAATGTTGCCTTTATTATTTGTATGAGACTCTATTCCTTGAAGTATAAGTTGCACCCAAACTAAGTTCTCTGTACTTAAATCTACCTTGTTAAGATTTAAGTACAGACAACTTAAACCTTAATGCTTTAAATTGAAGTACAGATATCTCAAGTGATCCATAAGTGTTCCATGTATCACTTATGAAACACATCGGATTCCATAAATGATATCTCAATCATATGATTTATGGAACCTATTATAGAATGGTCCTTTTATATCCTTGATATAAGTAAAATTACCTACCTTTTGTGTAATCGGTTAGAGAACCATAGATCCTGCAGTAGTTAGGTCTGCAGCTGCCATAACCCATATTATACTATATGTTATAAATTCCAAACAAAACTAGAGCTCTTCGACTCAATTCGACACCTCGTACGTAACTATTGCTACGCCGAGGTAGTTCCACAAACCCATTGTTCTCATACCTTGACATTGAGCGAAACTGACATTGTAGAGCGCAAACTATCGTAAACTTAGATTTAAATCTTTATAGTTTGTTTGATCACGTTTTTGGCAGAAGTGGGCGACGAAGGACGGTAATGAGGTCTAGCGTTTACGGATTTCAGGTACGATTGTTAGTGTTCTGTTGGATATTATATTTCAACGAACGTTCAGGCAAGTTTATCACGGAAATAGAAAGCACTAAGTATAACATGTTTACTCACAATCACGAACTAATTAATCAGAACCCATCTCCGAACTTTGGATAAGACATTACGCGAAGATTTGGGCATCCTCACTGCTAAGCAAGTGTAACCACATATTAGCCGTTTGACATAAGAGGTTAAGACACAAATTACACGCACACTTGTACAATAGTGGCATTATCCAGGCTCAGGGATTAGGTACAGAGTATTAGCCATTGTTTGCGTGGCATTGCCGACCGGTTGCCGCCGCAAATCGAAGGCCTTTGACTTGGATAAGCGATTGATTGCTTTGCATATCGATTTTGAATAATAAGGTAACGATAAAATCTGACCGGTTGGTTTGAACTAAGATTTCTGGAGAGCAGGTATGGTTAAAGTACCAAGTATTATATGAATTATGTATATGGATATATGCCTTTCGACTTATGAACTTGAATAACGAATGTAGATCGTACCGTTGAATACTCGATCACGGTTCAGAGTTAAGAGCTTCTTAATTTCAATAAGAGATAAGAGACGCCGTCGTCTCAAACAGTAAGATGGAACTTATACATCTGAGTAGGGTTGTATTCGGACCGTAGTGTGTCAAACAGAGGGACAAAGTTCCTCCAACATGCTCTACGTCATAAGCAGAGCATTTCATGATTTCCTTATTATTCAAACGTCTCGTTCTATGGAGTGAGGATGAAACCAATAAGGGGATGAACCCACGATAGGGTCAATACCCCTCTGCTCTCTTGTCTTTATCTTCAAGGTCAATAGTTTCACCTTGACTAAAACTCTGTGAGTTGCTTCCGAACTTACGACGATTTTGTGCATTCGCTCGTGTAATTGCGTCCTTAGAAACAAGAAATCGTCGACGGATATAAGTATTCGGTATTGAATGTCTACAAATGACAAATGCAAGGATTTCCTACGTCGTGGAGTCAACAAAAGCGAATCAATCAAGGTTAAGGGTTCGTTCGTTTGTCACTTTACGCAACGAAGGCCACATCTGGGTGATTAGTAGGGCTGTCTCGAATAATTGTGTTTTTAAAAACAATATTAATTATTAAAAAAAAACAACATTGCAGTATCAAATCCAAATCGAATTTTGAAAGAAATTTAAGTTCATAATATAATCCGTGATAATAATATGTCAAATATGAGATAAAACAAGGTCAAGATTAAAATTGTTTATTAGAAGACTAGCTGACCTGACAGACGTTGTCGTGTCTTTTAGGGGTATGAAAAATAGATAGTAGCCGATTCACAGAGCTACTGAAAATGCATATAAGATTTCATAAAAATCGCTCCAGCCGTTTAGGAGGAGTATGGTAACTAACATTATGACACGAGAATTTTATATATAGGTAAGATAGATTTTCAATTTGCCACATCGTGTTTTTAATAACTTGGTGCTCGACAGCCCTGTCACACAATGCGCTAGTGCAAGTAATTGTACTTTAACTTGGTCACTGTTGGGATAAAGATCTCTGTCAAACGTGTCTCGCCAATTGATTTCAATAAGTACATAACTCAATGACCAGGATTTAATGGGCACCATGACTAGGTTTTTTTTTCATAATTAGTTATTTAAGGTATGTATTATAATTCAGTACTACCAGTGAAATCATTTTTAATATAATGTTTTCTAAATTTAAAGTTAAGAAAACAGTACTAGGTAACCACTTTAGAGTGACGTCGTAACTGAGTAGTTTTTATTTCATATGAAAACTATACTTAATTCTATATTAGTCATCATCCCCATTGCTAGCTTCAATTATTCTTGCTTACACGTGTCCTTGTAGTAGCGTTATTAAAAAGTAGATCAGAGAGTCGCCTATGTTGTCTTACCTTTATTATTCTTTTTTCCGACGAACCGATAAGGACTGACGATCATGAATGGAATCACTGAGCTACTTCGCTCGTTTTTCATAGGCTTAACATGGCTCTGATCTCTAAACCGGTCTTAAATCCCGACTAAATCTGTATCAATCGAATAGAATAAGTTTTAATATCCATGTGACGACCGCTTGGCGCAGTGGTTTGAGCGTAGATGGCTCGGCTCATTGCACCGTGTGGTTGCAAGTTCGATCCCTGTCAGGAAAAAAATCGGAAATGGTCTTGTCGAAATTTGCCCAGGTCTGGGTGTCGCTGGGATCCCACCCGCTTTATTTTACGGTATCCTTAGTACAAGCGTTGCTTATTTTGGGACCATACAGTTGGTGTGTCAGTCTGGCGATATTTATATAATATTGATTTATTATTTACCTGAATCCGAATCGTCGTAATAGTCGTCACCATCGTCGTAATCCAGTACCGCATGTAGTTGAGTCTTGCCGCCTGACCCTCCCGTTTCCACTTTAGTAAAACCCCTGGGTCTGTCTGGCGAGTTCTGTCCATTATCTGCCTTTGATCGCTCACTAGACGGCCTAGCAGGCGCCGCAGTCGTCGACGGCCTATTTGGAAAATTGAAGTCTTGATTTTGATTCGAGTTCCCATCGGATCTTCGACTAGAGGGGGGCGTGGATGCAGGCGGGTAGGGAGCATCCGTGTACCCAGGACTGTATGGCCCTTGAGGATTCTTCATTCTTCTCTGCTCGTAATCGTAGTCACCGGTCGGATCGTGGACATATTGACCGTTGTTATCGTACAGTGGATTTAACTCCTGCACTCGCTGGTTCTCTATCTGGATATCTAGTCTTGTGTTCTGTTGGTATATATGTGTGTTTAGCTGGCCGTTGTACGGGTTCTGAGGGACGTTGTCTTGATAGCGGGCGTATTGGGGAGGCGGGGGCAAGTATGCGGTGCCAGCTCGCTTTCTGAGCTTGGACCTTCGTTGTGTCGGCGGCATGAAAGGCTCATTTTTAGCTTGAGGCGCTTGGGGAGCGTCTGGTTGATGGTCCGCTGGGGAGTAGAGGAGGTCATCAAGGGCTACTTTCAGCGGTGCTGATGATGTGGCCGCGAGTGCGGGCGTCGCGGCAGCGCCGTCTACGAGTGAGAAGTTAACCAGCGCCATCGCCTACGGCATTGGTGTAATGTACTAGTCAATAGCCACGGGGACGGTCGCAGGGTTGCATAACGTCAGCGCTTTATCGTTGACAGCCGCTTCATTGTATGTAGAGCACAAAGCACTGGCACATATCACCTCGTCACACCCACACTGTTTATCTGAAACAAACAAACAAAACTGTTAAGAATGAGGCAATAGTACGCGCGGAAGAGTAAGTGAAGGAATTTTAATTTCGTTATTTCACAAAGAAATAGCTTTAAAAATGATTCTAGTAAACATGTACACACAAGAGGTAGATTAGGATATTTCCACAAAGTTCTACTGTTATACCAAAATGTTCCAGGATTGACAGATAAAAAGAACTGATATAAAAGTTTTACATTAGAAACATTATTGGTGGGTAAGGTATATTAATGAAGAACAAAATACTTGTCTCCATGTACAAAAACGATGCGTAAAATAATCATAAATATTTTCACAATGCCTCGTAGGCATTAACATAATATTATCATAAATAAATAGACAAATAATAGGACGAAATGTCGAAACTGTATCATTTATCGTGAGTTATTCGTGTCGCCGTTTATGGCTGGATTTCCCCTCATGTCTCGCGATATCCTTGCCGCAATACAAATGGCATCGATTTGAAAGGCGAATCGTGATATCGTTCGGCTGTACACGGTTTTGGATTTTAAACCAGGGAAAACCGACACCAAATATGATGTCTCAGACGGCAATTATTGAGAGCTCGGCATTGTTTATTTTTATACTTGTTTTACAATACAATGCTAGCCTGCGTTATAAAAAAATTACAAGAAGTTTTATTTCCGTATTTCAGGCCGAATATTTGTACGCTATTTAATTTTGTCGCGCCATACAATAGATGTTAGTATGTGTGTGTATAACGACGTCTCAAATAACTGGCACTTAAATATTTGAGGAGAGTTTCAGTATGCCTCTTATATTTAGGATCGATGCACCTAATTTGCTCAGTGTCCTGCTTCGACTCTTCACTCCTGAAAATTACGGTCGAGTAAGGAAACATAAGTTTTTTGCTATCCCTGCTTGCCGGACCGTTGCCCGAGCGATGTCCCCTGTACCCCGCACCCTCACTGCGCTTAATGACCTCCTGGATTCAGACGCAAGTTTAGATTTGTTTGCGGATGAATGGATGAAGGTTATGTCGGCATGCTTGAAGTTCTGCGAGATAGATGCCTGATCGTTTTATATTTCTAATTTGTTTATAAGTACTTAATTGTTGTTGCTTGTATTTGTATTGTATTATTAGAGTAATTGGTCAATTTGACCGTTCTAATAAATAAATAAATAAATAAATAAAATAAATAAATTTCAACACGCGTAGGTATAGGTCGCAAAGACAGACATAAAAAAAATAATTGCCAGCGTAATGTGGGCTACGAAACTAAAACATCCTCTTGGAAAGATGATCAAGAGGAGTCTGCTCAATAAGAAGCTAGTAGGTACCTATATAATTCGAAATACACAATTTTTATATTAAGGTGAAGGCGCCCGCGTCTAGCCCGCGAAATTCAAAATTTTCTAGTATTTTTATAGTTTATCCAAAATCTGAAAACATTTAAGACAACATTTTGTGATTTGCGACAAACACAGTATACAGTGCGTTTATTAATACATTTATTTTACTCTAAATATTATCACGGTGGATATGATACTAGTAAATCACTAAATATACAAAAATTGCCAAATGCAACTGCACACGGTCTTTGTCGCGAATTACAAAATGTGCCTTTTATTATTGTCAGATTTTGAAAAAAATCTAAAAAACCTCAAAAAAAATGAACTTCGCGGGCTAGATGGACGCTTTAGCCTTAACACAAATGTTGTTTTTGGGGTCTTGATCACACAAGGGTCGCGGCGACATCGTGGCTCAGGCGTGGCGTGTTTTTTAATAAAACTGCACCGTAACGCGTGAAATGAAATGGACAAAATGGCGGCTGCGTCGAGGAGCGTCTCTACTGCAACTGCGCTGCGACGCCGCCGCGACTTACCCGTGACACCGCCGCGACTCTACTAAATGAAATCTCTGTATAATGTTCCCAAAGAAAACCTAGATCTAGGGCGTGTGAGTGAGGTCCCTTAAAATTAACAATATTATGTTTTTTCGGTACAAAGATAAAGTACCTTCTTATTGCCAAACTGTAAGATTTATTAAGGCTTCGTCGACCCTTCACTGCACACAAAGGCCGAGTGTCTAGCCATTCAACTTTGATTTCCAGATGTTCTCCAATAATATTTCGTTGGCACATGGTTCAGTTAAAAGTCTGCCACCGCCAAAAGAATTATTAAGGGTGGAATTATCTATAATAGACTCTACAAACTCTACATTAGAGTGTAAGTTGGTATTTGTGAGAGGTTTTGAAAATCGGGACCAGTACAGTGACGTTTGGTCGTGCCAATCAACGCCGCGGCTCCACCTAGCACCGTCAATATTAAAGAATGCTGCTTTATTAACTTATAAGGTGAACTCGATGACTCAGCTCGGTATTGAATGCAGATTTGGATATCTTATAAATATTACCTACTCGGTACACTCCTATTTAGTTTTTGTTACCGACATGTTATCTTGCAAAGAGACTCCTACGATTTTGTGATTTTAAACGAACATTTAAATTGAAATACCAGATCATTAAGACGTCAAGAGCCTAGTGGTTAGAGGGGCTGGCCTCAGAGCTGAGAGGTTCCGGGTTCGATCCCCATCCTGGCCATTAAACTATTGACGTGATCCCACTCCTAACACAAGCATTAGCTTAGCTGGAGGGGCTAACGGGAATACTAATAATGCGAACTCACATTGCTAGGAATCTTTTAACAAAAAATAAAAACTAAATCAGAGAACACAATTTCTGCACAATTTTTTTATAAAGACATCTCGGCAAAGAAGCATTTTACCCGTCTGATGTTTTGCAGTAACCAAAGGAATACCAACGGCTTTGCACAAACTTTTCCGACCTGAAGGGGAGTTGAACAAAAGGAGGGGTCTTCTGTGGGTGAGGGGGTTTACAACGGGCGAGTCAGCCCGTAGTCGAGGAATTGGCTCCAAATTGCCACCTTGATTCTACACCGTTGATTTCTGTCATTAGCATTTCCACGCTCTGGGTTGCAATCCTCCTCCAATTTAGCAATCTGAAGGCATGCAGGTGAATAGAAACACATGCACGATCGCGACATTATCAATACATTATGTGCATATTGATTAACTTATTCAAAAATATGTAACTAGTTTAGAAGTATACATTAAAACATTTCGAATGATTTATTCTATAGATTTGTAAATTAGCCCGGATTACTTGCGTTCGTTGTGTGCTTAATTGATTTCGTCATTAGTTAAACTATCAATTGGATGATGTGATAATTAATTTTATGTTTGAACATTACTAATGGTTTAATTCTCACGAGTTCATATCGTTGAAATATATTTATTTCATTTCGGATTGATTTAATTTCGTCAAAGGTACCATAAGTTTTTCTTTAACATTATTTATTTTATACTACTGTAGGTTGGTTCTTATGTAAAAGTCTGCTGCTTTAATTTCGATTCGAAAGAAGCTAAGATAATGAGGTTTTCCTGTAGAATATAACCTGACACCTTGTAAATAATTTATTATTTGACACAATCTTATAAGACACTCTGATCATGATTGATAACTAACATGAAGTACTTAAGATCATAATACTTTCTTATAAGCATTTGAATTTATTATAATCTATGGTCTGAATATAATCTAGGTCTCTATCATAAGTTATTATCGGCGGGGAACCTTGGCACAAAACTAGGTAACATGCTCCATCAACACGTGTTGTGTGCTTAAGCATCGCTTATTTCATACATTATGTATCGTAGTTAAGAGTACCAAAGGCTTTAGAATATTATAGAGTTCAGAAAGTATATACCTCGAAACAAAAATAGTAATACAAAATTGGTTCACAGTAAAATACAGCGTAATGTCTAACATTTTGTACGTAAACGACAAAATAGGGATAAATAGGGATTTTGACTAGTATTGAATTTATCATGTTTCTCATATGATGAACTCAAAAGTCTCTTATTCTTTATTGTCTTAGGTATAGTGCAATATTTTTTCAAAGATATCAGGTAATATAACAGTGCTATTCACTATTAAAGTTTGCTTAAATAAGTTATGGCTAAGTTAGGGCATCATACTTCACTAGCTAGTACTGTTTAAAACTTTAAACGTCTTTATTATTGTCAGTATTCATGTTTATTTTAAAATTATGTCACTGTAGCTTCATAACAGATACTTTAATATAATACTTTATATATAGTGTTGTGAGTTAGTCACATTACTAGTATTCCCGTTAGCCCCTCCAGCTAAGGTAATGCTTGTGTTAGGAGTGGGCTCGCGTCAATAGTTTAATGGCCAGGATGGGGATCGAACCCGGAACCTCTCAGCTACGAGGGCGGCCCCTCTAACCACTAGGCTATCGCCGCCTCCATATGGCACAGAAAACTGATAAAACTTGGCAACACTGTGCAGTACAAATTTGGCATGACCCCGCGGTTGTCTCAGCACGTTTGACACTAGTCGCTATCGCCGAAGAGCATCTAGATCACGATGCGCGGGCGCACCGTGGGAAGCAGACGCTTGCGCAGATATTATAGCGACTGACGCCACTAATTAACTACACGAGAGAACTATGACATCAGGACGTCTAACACCTCAGTCCCCCCGCGACCATGGTTGCTGTATTTATTAGTATTTAGCCATTATTTTTCATTTTCATCTTTAAATATTTTGCCCAAATCTATGTTATTTTAAAGAAATTGTTGAAAATAAATTATATTTAAGTCATTTAAAAAAATATATTCTTGAATTAATACTTAACTTTATGTTATTTCAATTTTACATAGTGCTGTAATTGAGTGACTGTAGAAAAAGTTTGAACATGGTTCCATAGAAATGTGGAAATGGAACTAGTTTTTTTTTTATAATTTGCCAACTGTCAGTTGAAAGCGAAACTCCCGGGCCTGAAAAGTATTACTTTCAACCCGCTTCTCAGGCAACTTCAGACCTACTTTCAGAGTATGAGTAATGAAAAATAGTTTATTTCAATACACAAGAGAAGAGCGTTACGGGTGGGGAAATAAATTATTTATATTTACACTTACAGCTAATTGAGGTTTAGTTCACACTGCAAATTGCTGACTAATATACATAATCACGGATTTGGCAAATCTTGTCAAGAATGTTAAGATTGTATAATTAAGTTTTGACGTCCCACTCCTGGGCACAGGCTTCCCCTCACTACGAGGGGGATTCAGGCAGTAATCCACCACGCTGGCCCAGTGCTGGTTGACGGATTTCACATGTTTTTCGAAAATTGGTTAGATTTTCTAAGACATGCAGGTTTCCTCACGATGTGTTCCTTCACCGTAAGCAAGTGATAATCATATAGACATTATGATTCGCACATAGATTTCGAAAAACCCAGAGGTGCTAGCCGGGGTCTGAACCCAGAACCTGGTGCCCGCAAGACGCATTCTTAACCAATCGGCTATCACTGCTCTGCATTGTGCTAATTATATAATAAATATTATAAATAGCAATAGGTTTTTTTTTTTTGGGCCCTTTGACCTTTGTCAAAGGGTTATGATTTTTTTATGTTTAGGCACGAGTATATGTATATATTTCGTCTCGATTGTTATGGTTTCCGGTTTCGATTTTTAATTTCTCCTCTGCTAATGGATACAGAGTATAGCTATAGGTTTAGGCACATAGGTTTACCTTTATTTATAATCGTTTATAATATATTTTGTCGTTTCCTTCTGGCCAATCTAGAAGGAGTCAAGGAAACTAATATTTATCTATTACGATCACGGTTACGTCATTGGAGCACAAACATTTTTTTCGCACACAGATGACACAATATGACGAGATGGGTCAAGTACCTTGTACCAATGTCAACACGTCGTACGTACATAGACATTATTAAAACCAATTTAGTAGTAAACCTAAAAACTGATGTCAACTGCCCAAATGAAGCGTAATTGCATGGCCCCAAGTATTCTAAACAAATACAGCGTTCCATATAGAAGAAAAAACTATTGGTTTTTGTTACTATCAAGTATTGATTGGCGGAATCCCTTTAAAATTTTAAATTTTAAGTACTTTGTCAAGAAAGTTCTTATGACACGTAATTGGTCCTTTCAATGGCACAGTTAGTTTTGGAGAAGTTAATCCGTATATGAACGACTTGTTCAACCCCTGGATACATTAAATAAACGACCGTTTGGAGCAGTAGTTTGGGCATAGGCAGATTTTTTCGTAATTTGCCCAAGTCTGGGTGTCACTGGGATCGCCCCCAGTCCATTGTACAACTCATAGTACGAGCGTTGCTTAGTTTGTTACCATACAGTTGGCGTGTCAGTCGGGCAATAATTAATTAATTTATTGGTCTGCAAATTATACCAGATACTCACTTTTATTAGCTACTAAAAATCTACCTTTTCGTAATATAATACTATTAAGTGGGTAGATCATTAACTAAATCATTGTCATAACGATCCAGCGAAACAATTAATAACAATCTTATGATTTAAATGCAAAAACCTACTAAATATTACACAACTGACGCAAATTTATACAAATTCATAAAATATAGAGCACTTCCTGGCTCGACCAGATTTATTGTAGGTGTTAAGTAGGTAGAGTCCATACCTACTTATGTACAGTCAGCAACGAAATTCGCTGATCAAATCCAAAATCTTAAATTTATTTATTTTCATTTAGCTAGACTGACCAACCGGCTTTGTCTAGGTCCATTTTATTTACCGTAACAAATTTAATTTTAATCTTATATTATAAGCATCAACTATGTGATTTAAGAACCAACATTAATCAAACGCTTCGCAAGTTTGTATAAATAAATGCAATTAGTGGCACTAAATGCAGTAAACGCACGAATTAGTGTTATTATTTAATTTCATTTAATCCATAATTTGCTGCGCTCAATCAAAAGATCACTCTACATAATGATGCAAAGGGCCTTGAAAAATATCCTTCGACTTTTACTGCTGACTGTACCAACAATCACGTTGTTAAATCTAGGTTTATTAGTTACAGCGATCGAGAGACAACAATAACCCACTTAGACAGGGATGCGGTTATTTTTTTTGTTTGAATCGTTTTATCAGACAGGGAAGTAGAGCCGAATAGATGAATCGGCGATTTTTAAACGATCTTTGACCTCTCCCGCGTCTAGGAAAGGTTATCTTAAATGCCAATTGTATTTGAAATTTTGAAACGATAGCTTTTAATTGATTGCATGTCGCGAAATCGCTGAAGAAGTAGCTTCAGTAGATTGCTCTTCTCAGTATATTGTTAGGAAAAGCGCGATCATGGGGGGACATTACGCTGGGCATAGTTCATGCGACGTTGCGTGATATGTAAAATAATATAGCACCTTATTTTCAGCACTATAAAAACTAAATGGCTACCCACGAAAGACAACGTTTCAGTCCGGCAATCAACGTGTACTAATGTTCATGAAAACTGGATAAGAAATTGTTCAAAGGTTCCAAAGTGCCTAGATCTTCCTTCCTTCGACTAGCCAGTACAGAACTATCCACTAAGAAATGTGTACCTTTAAGGCTTGTTTTATTCAATCTATCTCAAGTCTGGGAGCGATTGTGACTACGCTTTAGTCATGTCATTTTGTGCTGGTCTGACATAAGAATTACATTTCCAAGGTCGGTCAGACTTGAGATTGATTTTTTAATACGGGCCTAACAACTCTACACCTCAACCTTGAGGAATCTCTACTGAAACAACTAATTTACGCCGATCTTATGTGAGAGGGTGGTACTACCCCGCGCCAGCTCGTATATGAGCTGTAGTCAATTGGCTATAGCTTGGCTCTCCCAACGTCATCGTACTAAACGTCTGTTATGACGACATTACGTGTAAGCGTATGCTGAGATGCAGGGGACGCAGTTCCACGCAGCGTAGATCAGAATAGATTTTTGTAACGTATAAACAAAGCAGTGATAGCAGATTGGTTAAGCACGCGTCTTGCGGGCACAAGGTCCTAGGTTCAAACCCCGGCTCGCACCTCTGGGTTTTTCGAACGTATGTGCGAATCATAATTTCTATATGATTATCATTTGCTTACGGTGAATGCAAATATAGTGAGGAATCCTGCATGTCTTAGAAAAAATCTAACCCATTTTCGAAAGACATGTGAACCCGCACTGGGCCAGAGTGGTGGATTATGGCCTGAATCCCCCTCGTGTTGAGGGGAGGCCCGTGCCCAGGAGTGGGACGTCAAAAAGGGCTAAATTATTATTATTATACTTAGATTAAAGACAAGCACAGAGCTATGTACACTGCGAGTACTGAGACGCAGGCATTTCAATCGCAATTAGGTCTTGCTCGGCAGCTCTTGTAATGTTTGCACAGAATTCTGCGCAACGTGTGCACGTGGAGACAGATTTTTTATTAAAAGTGACACTGACATTTGTCTAGTTGGGAAATCGGATTATATTTGAGGCATTTGTCTGGCAATCCTCCAGACAACTCAAAGGAAAATTCTATGGCTCCATTCAACCTACAATCCCACCCAAACCCTGGTTTAGTAAACACAAATACATCAATAAGATGGCAACTTCTGTTATTATCAGACTGCGTTTAGGTTTTATCTGTACTCCAGTTTTCTTGGCTAAAATTAGAATTCGTGACCATTCTCTATGTGAATGTGGACTAGATGAAGGCACCTTGGAACACCTTTTTTTCTCTTGTCCTAAGTTATCTGTTCCCTTATATGATCTACTTCCTGACGATGTTGCTCGCCCTGTTAACATTCCTTTCTTGTTGTCCTTAGCTCATACTCCATTAATCAAAATTTTATATAAATTTATTAGCATTAACAACATCAGGTTGTAGCCCTCATTATATATATATATATATATATATTCTTATTTCCATGCAATTCATAGATAATTATTTATACAATAAAATATTTTAACACTAACATAGCTATATTATCTCGTTGCTTCTTATACTAACCCCAAAAAATCTATAATTTTTATTTTCAGCATATGATCCAACTGAAACCAGAGCTCTATTCACCGTACAGTCGTCCTAAAAACCGAACAATAGCACCTACTATTCTTCACCAAACACTTGTCGTTGGCAAAATCATCGATAAACGATGGAAGCCATAAACTAAATTGGAATTGGAATTGAGGCATTTGTCGACCGACAGTGTGGTTGCGGATTCGAATTCCCGTCGGGGCAAATTTCGGAAATGACATTTTCGTAATTTGCCTTGGTCTGGGTGTCACTGGGATCACCCCCAGTCCATGGTACGGTACCCATAGCACAAGCGTTACTTAGTTTGGGACCATACAGTTGGTGTGTCAGTCTGGCGATATTTATTTATTATTTAGCTGCGTGACGGATGTCTGCGTCAACATGGCTGTCCTGGCAATTCTGTACTATCCTGTGCTGCTTCGCCTGCATCTCAGCAAACGTCTAGCCTTATATTCTGTAGTGGCTCACATCAAATTATGTCACCGAATCAATTTTCTATATTACCAATAAGTGCATCAGTGAAAAAAACTAAGTTTGTTACTTCACGGCCACTTGCATTCCAACGGTCTGCTCGAATTATGGCGGCAAGGTCGATCGATTTGTGGGCACACTGATTCTGAATTAGATCAATCCAATCACTGTGTTATTGTTAAGAGTTTAATCCCAACGATTATACAATACCTGCGTTCATAATTTTATAGTTAAGTACCTTCCTTTGCGTCGCGTAGTCGGGCAAAAATTTAAATCCTTTTTAGTGACTCCATGATATACTAGTATTAACTTTTTGCAAGAGCAGGCTGAAAATTAACTAAAATATATTCATCAAACGATCTGATTATACATCTCGTCATTACTTAATTAAGTATCCTACTTTAATTCAACAATTACGCTTGTCCTGTTAGTACATAAACTTCTCTTGACAATTAGTGACCATTTTTAGTTTTGTCAAATTAATTTTATCTGAATCACCCTCGTAGAGGAGGCCAAAATAGTGGGATAGAGTGGGCGTCAAAAGGGCTAAATTATGTTTTATTTTTATATTGTATTACACAATTTTTGAATATCCGCTATAAAAATTACGGTACATTTACGGTAACTAATAATATTAATACACGTATCTATAGTCTGCCTTTACGCAATGCACATATGTTATGTGGCCATCATATTGTCTGACTTATGAGCCTTTGAGTATTTGTTACAACTTTCGTAAACACACTTGCCAGAAAACAGTGTATAACATTAACATTTATGAGTTGCAGTTAGAGACTTGCCAGTTCTCGCCACTTCTATATCTACGGTTGTAGTCACATAAATAAATTATTATAAATTAATTAATAATATATTAATAGAAAAATGAGTACCTATTTAAGTATTGTTCGAATTTCTAATTTCGGAATTTATAATTTTTATAAATACCATTTAGTTCCATATCCGATACCCAAAACCTCGAGCATTATTTCAGATAAAAAACTTTGTAAAGTTTATTAAAAGACTGGGCACAAAAGAACTGGCGAAAATATTTCGTTTATCAATATGAGTAGGCTTGTTCTTCAACCGATCGGTAACCATTGACTTAAATGTCAGTGTGAGCTGTCAACGAGTCGTATTTAATTTAAATACATTAGGTACAATGCGACAACTTTTAGATATTATGTTTACAAGCGTAAGTATAAATAACTAGCTGTGCCCCCCGACTTCGTCCGCGTAGTATTTAACGTAACAAAAAATTCGGGATTATCGGGATAAAAAGTATCCTATATGTTAATCCCGGTTATAAACTATCTGTGTTCCAAATTTCATCCAAATCCGTTCTGTAGTTTTTGCGTGAAGGAGTAACAAACATACATACATACATCCACACTCACAAACTTTCACATTTATAATATTAGTAGGATTATCCGTCTATAGCGATTTCTGTTGTTGGAAATAATTCACGATTTTATTACAAAACAGTGGGTATTAAGGATTATGTAGCCAAAAAAAAATTATTATCGGTACTATAAAAAAAACTATGTTAATGTTCTTTTTCTAAATCCCCAGATTTCACTGCTGGGATTTCCACTGAGGAATGCTGTTGTCCTTACTTTGTGCTGCCAAAAAATAGAGACATTTTGTCAGTGCAAACGAGGAGTAACAAGAACACGATTCAGTTTTACATAATTAGTATGAACACGCAAATTTCCTCACGATGAGTCCCTTAATGACGATACACACAAAATTTGATGTGTACTGAATATATTTGGAAAACAGATTAGCGCACGTCTGGGTACGAAATCACGAGCTCACGACTCTCATGTAATTACCTTGCCTTATGGAATGCCTGGACTTCATGAAGGTATTCACGTAGGTACTTACAGTACCTGCCAATTAATATGGCACGTGTTATCTTTACATCAGTTTTTGCCGAGTCATTATAAAAAATAAGGCTTTTTTTGCTACGTTGTTAACTTTTTTTTTTTTGGTACTAGTCCCGCCACACACTCCCACCACTGTAACTCCTGTAAGCCAGGATCGACAATGGTGACCAATAATGACGTCGAGGTTTGACCTTCGACGAGTCCCGGGGAAAAGTTAAATTGTCTTGGAACCCGCACGAATTTAATCGAAAGAAATAATAGGAGGAGTTGGAAGAAAATATTTCCACTTCCCTCCGGTGCAAAGCGGGAGACAAAGCGTTTGTAAACTTACTTACTATGTTTTATTTTCATTTTGTCAACGTAATGTGCAATGTTTATATCAGATTTAACATTTCGGTAACCTAAAGGTGACTGTCCACTTGGATTAGCAGCTTCACCCAGATCAGCACAAGTTGACAAGAAATGAAGCGATCCTATTGGTTAAAGCGGGCGGGCCCGTTTCGTAGCACATCCGTGGATGGTCGTTCTGTAACACGTATTTATGTATACAACTAGCTGTGCCCCGCGACTCCGTCCGAGTGGAATATGGACCATCCTTAACATTTAGGGGTATAAAAAATAGATAGTAGCCGATTCTCAGACCCACCCGATATGCACATAAAATTTCATATAAATCGGTCGAGCCGTTTCGGAGGAGTATAGTAACTAACATTGTGACACGGAAATTTTATTATATAAGACTAGCTGGGGCCGCGACTTCGTCCGCGTGGAATTTAACTTAACAAAAAAGCCCGCTCCCGCGTTCTAAGCCCGCGCGACAGGACCCATTTTAAAAATTTTGTTTCTCTAAAATAAAAGTAGCCTAAGTTACTCCTTAAAACATCAGCTATCTACCGATGAAAGTCCAGTCAAAATCGGTCCAGCCGTTTCGGAGATTACCCGGAACAAACACACAGACATACATACAGACATACAAAAACATTTTAAATCGCGTTTTTGTTATTTGATGTCGTATGTACTTTCGATATGCATTTAGTGAAAAGGTGTTATTTTGATATTACAAACAGACACTCCAATTTTATTTATTTGTATAGATTAGTTTCTGCTTGTGCAGCTGCTTGTAAAGCAGTGATAGCCGATTGGTTAAGCACGCGTCTTGCGGGCTACCAGGTCTCGGGTTCAAACCCCGGCTCGAACCTCTGGATTTTTCGAAATCTATGTGCGAATCATAATTTCTATATGATTATCACTTGCTTACGGTGAAGGAAAAACATCGTGAGGAAACCTGCATGTCTTAGAAGATTTAACCAATTTTCGAAAGACATGTGAAATCCGCCAACCCGCACTGGGCCAGCGTGGTGGATTATGGCCTGAATCCCCCTCGTGTTGGGAGGGGAGGCCCGTGCCCAGGAGTGGGACGTCAAAAGGGCATTTTTTTTTTTTTTTTTTTTATTAGTTACTAGATCGCACATAGGTATAACATCACAATCATTATAATTCTGTTGTCCACAAATGAATATATGTATAGCTGTCTGTCTTGTCTCATACCTTATGACCGTGAAGAGAATATAATAGAATAGAATAACTCTTTATTGTACCTTCACCAGAGTTGGATTTTGAGAACGACAATACATTTAGTTTAGTCCCAGGTTTAATACAAATGGAAGTAGAACTGTTTTCTTATATTTACGCGAATACTACACATTGAAATAAAACTATTTTCTCACTACTAAGAGGACACACAAGAGCACATACAAAGGATTCATACCATTTTGTCAGTGAGATTAAACATCTACATCTTGCTGACAATGAAACTATGGTCAGTTTTGATGTTCAGTCTTTGTTTACCTGTCTACCTGTAGCAGACTGCATCACTATAGTATCAAAGAAGCTAGCAGAGAACAACATGCCAGAGGAATATGCTGAACTCTTAAGACATTGCCTCACATCCGGGTATCTCTTGTGGAATGAACAGTTCTACAAGCAAGTAGATGGTGTAGCGATGGGCTCCCCTGTTTCTCCTGTTGTCGCCGATATATTCATGGAAGACTTCGAGGAGACAGCCCTTCGCACTTCACCTGTGACCCCAAGATTCTACAAGCGGTACGTAGACGATACTTTCACAATATTACCATCTGAAGAAATAACAGCATTTCTTGACCATCTTAACTCCATACACTCTAAAATCAAATTTACAATGGAGTTAGAGGCCAACAACACTCTAGCATTCTTAGATGTTTTAGTAATCCGTAATCCTGATAACACCTTAGGCCACACCGTGTATAGGAAAAAGACCCATACTGATAGGTACTTAAACGGTGAATCTCACCACCATCCAACACAGTTAGCTACCGTGGGTAAATCTTTGTTTCAGAGAGCACAAGGGATCTGTGATGATCAACACCTGGCTGCCGAGATCCGTCACGTCAAGCAAGTATTGCATGACAACAAGCTTCGGATCCCGCGCCTCCATCACAGTGACCGAGTGAAACCAGCCACAGTCGAGCGTCTACTTGCTGTACTACCATATATAAGAGGTGTCACAGACAAGATTGGCTACATCTTGAAACGTGCTTCAATCAAAACTTATTTCAAGCCACCAAAGAAGATTAGTCAGTTCTTACCACCTGTCAAGTGTCACATTCCTCTACAAGATGCAGGGGTATACAAACTCGACTGTGAATGTGGGCTCTCCTACATAGGGCAAACTAAAAGATCAGTAAAAACCCGCATAAAAGAACATATAGCTGACGTGAAACACCGGCGCTCCACGAAGTCTGCAATTTGTGAACATGTACAGGACCGCACCCGCCATTATATCAGATTTGATAAACCACAGATCCTCGCAAAAGAACACCGATTCCGACCAAGGATGATACGTGAGGCCATTGAAATTAAAAAACATCCTAATTTCAATAGGGAAGATGGCTGGGTGCTACCACCAACTTGGGATCCAGTAATTAATATAATTAAATCCAAAACCAAGTGTACCATTGCAAGACCTCGAGACACTGTGAGCACTTTCTGCGTGGATCGGACCGCAAACAACAACTTAATATGAGGGTACCCAGTTACTAACTATGACATCAGGACGTCTAACACCTCAGTCCCCCCGTGACCATGGCTGCTGTAAAGCAACCGAAACGTCGGGAACATAAATTAAATAAACGCGATAAAATCCGAAAAATTGTTTTATTTCAATGGGAAGTAGAACTGTCAAACGATGCCTGCATTGGATAAATATATCACATAAAAATATTTTTGGAACAATATTCTGGTAATAAGATCAATTGGTATAACTAAATTATTTTATTTATTTTATTTATATTTAGTTTACTTAGCTGTAAGTCTTCCATGTACCAAATTAAACAAATAAATAAATAAAACTTTAAATCCTTATTAGTGACCCCATGATATATTACTGTTTTGAAAGACCAGGCTGTAATTAACTAAAAGATATTCGTTCGGATTATTCATCTCGTCATTACTTAATTAAATCTCCTACTTTAATTAAATAATTACGTTTGTTCTATTGGTACATACACTTCTCTTGACAATTAGTGACCATTTTTAGTTTTGTCAAATAAATTTTATATTATATTACATAATTTCTGAATATCCTTATTAAAAATGTACGTACATTTACGGTAACTGATTATGTAGATGCATTGCGTAAAGACAGACTATAGATACGTGATTATCATTGTCTGACTTACAGCTCTTTGAGTAATTGTTACAACTTTCGGAAACACACTTGCCAGAAAACAGTGTATAACATTAACATTTATGAGTTGCAGTTAGAGACTTGCCAGTTCTCGCTAATTCTATATCTATGGTTGCAGTCACTAATATTAAAAAAAAGATTTTTTATATAGAGAAAAAAGAGTACCTATTGAAGTATTATTAGATTTTCTAATTTCGGCATTTACAATTTTTATAATTACCATTAATTCCATATCCGATACCCAAAACCTCAAGCATTTCAGACACAAAACCTTGTAAAGTTTATTAAAAGACTAGGAACAAAAGAACTGGCGAAAATATTTCGTTCATTAATATGAGTAGGCTTGTTCTTCAACCGATCGGTAACCATTGACTTAAATGTCAGTGTGAGCTGTCAACGAGTCGTATTTAATTTAAATACATTAGGTACAATGCGACAACTTTTAGATATTATGTTTACAAGCGTAAGTATAAATAACTAGCTGTGCCCCCCGACTTCGTCCGCGTAGTATTTAACGTAACGAAAAATTCGGGATTATCGGGATAAAAAGTATCCTATATGTTAATCCCGGTTATAAACTATCTGTGTTCCAAATTTCATCCAAATCCGTTCTGTAGTTTTTGCGTGAAGGAGTAACAAACATACATACATACATCCACACTCACAAACTTTCACATTTATAATATTAGTAGGATTATCCGTCTATAGCGATTTCTGTTGTTGGAAATAATTCACGATTTTATTACAAAACAGTGGGTATTAAGGATTATGTAGCCAAAAAAAAATTATTATCGGTACTATAAAAAAAACTATGTTAATGTTCTTTTTCTAAATCCCCAGATTTCACTGCTGGGATTTCCACTGAGGAATGCTGTTGTCCTTACTTTGTGCTGCCAAAAAATAGAGACATTTTGTCAGTGCAAACGAGGAGTAACAAGAACACGATTCAGTTTTACATAATTAGTATGAACACGCAAATTTCCTCACGATGAGTCCCTTAATGACGATACACACAAAATTTGATGTGTACTGAATATATTTGGAAAACAGATTAGCGCACGTCTGGGTACGAAATCACGAGCTCACGACTCTCATGTAATTACCTTGCCTTATGGAATGCCTGGACTTCATGAAGGTATTCACGTAGGTACTTACAGTACCTGCCAATTAATATGGCACGTGTTATCTTTACATCAGTTTTTGCCGAGTCATTATAAAAAATAAGGCTTTTTTTGCTACGTTGTAAACTTTTTTTTTTTTTGGTACTAGTCCCGCCACACACTCCCACCACTGTAACTCCTGTAAGCCAGGATCGACTATGGTGACCAATAATGACGTCGAGGTTTGACCTTCGACGAGTCCCGGGGAAAAGTTAAATTGTCTTGGAACCCGCACGAATTTAATCGAAAGAAATAATAGGAGGAGTTGGAAGAAAATATTTCCACTTCCCTCCGGTGCAAAGCGGGAGACAAAGCGTTTGTAAACTTACTTACTATGTTTTATTTTCATTTTGTCAACGTAATGTGCAATGTTTATATCAGATTTAACATTTCGGTAACCTAAAGGTGACTGTCCACTTGGATTAGCAGCTTCACCCAGATCAGCACAAGTTGACAAGAAATGAAGCGATCCTATTGGTTAAAGCGGGCGGGCCCGTTTCGTAGCACATCCGTGGATGGTCGTTCTGTAACACGTATTTTTGTATACAACTAGCTGTGCCCCGCGACTCCGTCCGAGTGGAATATGGACCATCCTTAACATTTAGGGGTATAAAAAATAGATAGTAGCCGATTCTCAGACCCACCCGATATGCACATAAAATTTCATATAAATCGGTCGAGCCGTTTCGGAGGAGTATAGTAACTAACATTGTGACACGGAAATTTTATTATATAAGACTAGCTGGGGCCGCGACTTCGTCCGCGTGGAATTTAACTTAACAAAAAAGCCCGCTCCCGCGTTCTAAGCCCGCGCGACAGGACCCATTTTAAAAATTTTGTTTCTCTAAAATAAAAGTAGCCTAAGTTACTCCTTAAAACATCAGCTATCTACCGATGAAAGTCCAGTCAAAATCGGTCCAGCCGTTTCGGAGATTACCCGGAACAAACACACAGACATACATACAGACATACAAAAACATTTTAAATCGCGTTTTTGTTATTTGATGTCGTATGTACTTTCGATATGCATTTAGTGAAAAGGTGTTATTTTGATATTACAAACAGACACTCCAATTTTATTTATTTGTATAGATTAGTTTCTGCTTGTGCAGCTGCTTGTAAAGCAGTGATAGCCGATTGGTTAAGCACGCGTCTTGCGGGCTACCAGGTCTCGGGTTCAAACCCCGGCTCGAACCTCTGGATTTTTCGAAATCTATGTGCGAATCATAATTTCTATATGATTATCACTTGCTTACGGTGAAGGAAAAACATCGTGAGGAAACCTGCATGTCTTAGAAGATTTAACCAATTTTCGAAAGACATGTGAAATCCGCCAACCCGCACTGGGCCAGCGTGGTGGATTATGGCCTGAATCCCCCTCGTGTTGGGAGGGGAGGCCCGTGCCCAGGAGTGGGACGTCAAAAGGGCAAATTTTTTTTTTTTTTTTTTATTAGTTACTAGATCGCACATAGGTATAACATCACAATCATTATAATTCTGTTGTCCACAAATGAATATATGTATAGCTGTCTGTCTTGTGTCATACCTTATGACCGTGAAGAGAATATAATATAATAGAATAGAATAACTCTTTATTGTACCTTCACCAGAGTTGGATTTTGAGAACGACAATACATTTGGTTTAGTCCCAGGTTTAATACAAATGGAAGTAGAACTGTCAAACGATGCCTGCATTGGATAAATATATCACATAAAAATATTTTTGGAACAATATTCTGGTAATAAGATCAATTGGTATAACTAAAAGATAGATATGCAAGTGGCCGTGTGGCCCCGGCTTTATAATAGGATCACCCCATCTCCTCCCGCGGGTGCCGTGGGAACCGGCAAAGGGATATACAGGGAATGGGCAGCAGCGTTCTTTATGTATGTACCCACTAACAGCTACTGCGATCACCAAGACGCCTGCCAAGCGTGGTGATTATGGCAAAACCCCCCCCCCCCCATGAAAGGCACAACAAAGTTACGGCCCCCAGTCCCCGGCAGCTCCGATGGTTCCACAAAAAACGAGATAGACTTCATCATGACGACCAAGAAGCACATATTCAATGATGTCTCTGTGATCAACATGGTTAAAACCGGTAGTGATCACCGAATCGTCAGAGGCACATTGAATATCGATGTAAAGCTCGAGAGGTCACGTCTGATGAAGTCTACGCTTCGTCCAACCCCCATGCAAATCCAAAACCCCGAAAACTTTCAACTAGAATTGCACAATCGCTTCCAGTGCCTAGCCGAATGCGATGCAGTGGACGAGTTAAACAACGGGTTTGTGGAAACCTTCCAGGCTGTAGGGTCTAGGTTCTATAAGACCCAACGCCACACAAAGACCCAGAAACTTTCAGGTTCCACTATTAAATTAATGGAAGACCGGAACGAAATGAAACTGCAGTCCTCGGTTGATATGCTGGTCTATGGCGAGATCAATAGGCGAATCTCGAAATCTTTGCGACACGATCTGCGTGCCTTTAATACTTCTCGTATCGAGGCCGCAATAGAGCGCAACCGCGGTTTGAAAGTGTTCGCAAAAGATTCGTCTATTGGACAAAGCCAAATGACAAAGCTTAAGACCGATGACGGCAGGGTTGTTTCGTCCAAACCGGAAATCCTTCGAGAACTTGAGAGTTTCTACGGACAGTTATACACTTCCTCACGACAGCCCGTTACTAGCTCGCAAGATAGACGAGCAAAATTAACCCGACACTACACCGAAGACATCCCGGACATCAGCCTATACGAGATTAGGATGGCTCTCAAACAGCTTAAGAACAACAAGGCGCCAGGCGATGATGGAATTACGGCAGAACTTCTGAGTGCGGGTGGAAAACCGGTACTAGTAGTCCTCCAGAAGTTATTTAATTCCGTCATCTTTGAGGGCATTACGCCAGAGTCGTGGCACAGGAGCGTGGTGGTCCTTTTCTTCAAAAAAGGAGATAAATCCTTATTGAAGAATTACAGGCCCATCTCGCTCTTGAGCCACGTATACAAGCAGGTTTGATGAATATCAACCTCCCGAACAAGCCGGTTTCCGAAAGGGCTTTAGCACCATAGATCACATACATACGCTGCACCAGATTATACAGAAGACCGAGGAGTATAACCGGCCCTTATGTTTAGCGTATGTGGACTATGAAAAAGCCTTCGATTCGATCGAGACATGGGCGGTACTGCAGTCTCTTCAGCGATGCCAAATCGACTATAGGTATATCGAAGTGTTGAAGTGTTTGTACAGCAAAGCCGTCATGTCAATTCGACTCCAGGATGAAAGCACGGAACCAATTGCAAAGAGGCGTGAGGCAGGGAGACGTAATTTCTCCGAAACTGTTCTCAAATGCATTGGAGGACGTTTTCAAGCTTTTGGACTGGAGTGGGTTTGGCAACAACATCAACGGCGAATACATCACTCACCTTCGTTTTGCCGATGATATAGTCATTATGGCGGAGTCGCTGACGGACCTCGGTACCATGCTCAGGGACCTCAGTATGGTCTCCCAACAGGTGGGTCTTAAAATGAACATGGACAAGACCAAGATCATGTCAAATAACCATGTTGTACCCATACCGGTAGTTGTTGGGGACGATACTCTCGAAGTTGTCGACAAATATGTTTACCTAGGACATACTGTCCAGTTAGGTAGGTCCAACTTCGATGAAGAGGTCTCTCGACGAATCCAACTCGGCTGGGCAGCGTTCGGGTAGTTACGTAATATCTTCACTTCCGAAATTCCGCAGAGCTTGAAGACTAAGGTCTTCAATCAGTGTGTGTTGCCAGTGATGACC
The DNA here is from genome assembly GCA_918843915.1 of Notodonta ziczac. NCBI lineage: Eukaryota > Metazoa > Arthropoda > Insecta > Lepidoptera > Notodontidae > Notodonta > Notodonta ziczac. The sequence continues at coordinate 4,375,921 of OU974053.1, forward strand.
TACGGAAGCGAAACTTGGTCCCTTACAGTTGGCCTACTGCATAAGCTCCAAGTCACGCAGCGAGCTATGGAGAGAGCTATGCTCGGAGTTTCTTTGCGTGATAAGATCCGGAACCAGGATATCCGCAAAAGAACCAAAGTCACCGACATAGCTCACAGAATCAGCAAGCTGAAGTGGCAATGGGCAGGCCACATCGCTCGTAGAACCGACAACCGTTGGGGAAGAAAGGTTCTCGAGTGGCGACCTCGAACCGGAAGACGCAGAGTTGGACGGCCCCCCACTAGATGGACCGACGATCTGGTGAGAGTCGCGGGGAGCCGTTGGATGCGGATAGCGGGCAACCGTCCATTGTGGCGTTCCATGGGGGAGGCCTATGTCCAGCAGTGGACGTCTTCCGGCTGATGATGAGATATGCAAGTATATAAAGATGCCATAAGCCCGTTAGTTGTTCCACATTCCATGAGAAAAAATCACATAACATCGGTACTGTGACGCAATTGCGGTTCGATTGATGGAACGCACGCAGTATCTTAGCTTGTTTTACCATCATGCAATTAGATGGAGTAATCAAAATGTCCGTGTTACATAAAATATAATAACCCCTATAGGTATCAGATACTGAGATATAATGCTTATAAAACTTTGGAGTGAAATAGATCTTATTGGTAGGATATCGCAACATGAAATGGTAGCGCTATGATAGAGACTTTTAATCAGCCGTTATAATTATAAGTTAGGAAAAGTTAGACATACTCGGATGATTTAGTAGATAACAAGGAATAATGAGCTTCGCTGGAGGTGGCTAGATTCATGGAGTTGGTTGCAATAAATCCATCTCCGCTCCGAGACTGAACTTTAGATTTATGCCATTTTGTACTGGAATAACATTTCCAAGTTCGCTCTCAGACTTGATAGCGATTTATTCATATACAACTAACTAAATCCCTTTATACTAATCCTTAGTTTGCAGTGATGCAACATTTAGACCGATTTATGTTTTGAATCTCTTTTGTATAATCAACAAAAAATTGAGATGTACATACTCAAATATATAATATTTAGACTTAATAAGTCAATGAAAACAGGTGTAAGTGTTTTGACAGCGCAAACTCACAGAAAGTGGAGGTTTGAAAACAAAAAACATTTTGTTTAAAAAATTTAATGACTTCAAAAAGACTAGGGTACACTAAAAACCTTATAACTTATTTCATTTGGAGTCGGTGCTAGTTGAAGTAAGTACCAAGTCCTAACGTAGTCTGAACACAATGGCATCGGGAAAAACTTTCAAAATCGTTCTACAATGAACGGAATAACCGATGCACCTACATATAAAATACATGCACCCAGTTGAACATAGGACCTCCCGCTTTTTTTAAGTCGGTTAAAATAGCCAATAGTATCACAATCGCCAATGTTTGTAATCATAAAGTTATAAGAGGAACTGTCAGGTATCGACAGCAGGATTCAGATTACGTCGATAAAACAACCTTTCTCGCGACAAGCCAGTTTCCAAGTAAGAATAAAGTGTCAACGCCTGACCAAGGTTACCCGGAAAAAAGTGTTAAGTAATGATGTATGTGTGTTTTATTCCCATTCATTAAAACACGTTTTAATTGCTTACGGACTTTCGATTTAATGTCAAAGATAACAAAAAAATCCGTATTGTTTCCGGGTTGGGGCAAAAAAGTGACGCGAATGACAGAATATTATGCACGGTTTAGGCAAGGTATTGACGGGACGATTGGCATTTGTCTACAGGACCATTATTAGCTGATACTTTGAGGAAAATTATATTTTACATACACAAATTAAATAATTAACAAGTTAGCAATCGCCTACAATAAATTAATAAAATAAAACTAAAAACGCATAATATGTTTACAAGAACAACAATCGGCATGTCGGCTACTGTTGGCAATCCACTGGCCGACAACATATCGAACGCCAAGAATTTAATATTAATTATAATTGGTTTTTAAATGACTTTTAACGTCAATAAAATTAGCAGAATTGGTCCCTTAGCGGCGTGTAGCAAGCAAAGGCAGACGGTAACTGTGACACCCAGTATATTAAAAGGGGCCCACCTCTGTAAACAACTGGCAACTCGAACGACTCGCAATACGTCAACACTGACGTATGGCGTACTTATGTGAATTATTCACATACGCGAAAACTGATGAATGACGTATGATGCATTCACTGAATACATTCGTTTTGACATATTTTCTAAATCTGTCTAAACTGACGTATGTATTCAGATACGCGATACGTCAGTTTTGACGTACTGCGAGTCGATTCAGATGCCAGCGGTTAACAGAGTTGGCCCCAGGTGATCGGAAGACAAATACTAAAGACATTACGCAAAAAGTTGTCAGCTTTATTGCAACATTGCTTACGTAACGAGACATGTCCTGCCTCTCTCGTAAATGCTTTGTCTCTTGTGATTTCGGGAAATGGATTGCCCAACATGTTCATCAACTGATCGCACGACACATAATCGTTTGTCAAAACACAGACTTAGGTACCACAGCGAGCCTGTAGACATTAGCTAATTGGATTTAAATTATGATGATTAATTAGTGATTTGAATCGTTATTGATTTAGCATTGTTGATAACACGTAACAAGGCGCCAGCAGCAGGCGACGATTAGGAAATAAAACTTACTCTATTGTAAAAATCTAAATTTGGTACTAGCAACATCTTAATTAATACAAACTACAGAAATAACGGTGAATGTCGTCAAGCAATGAGCAAAAAACTCCTTTAATTACACCTGATTGGTACTAAAACCCCCCTTATCTAGATTTTTTTATGGTACATCAAAGGGTAACGGGAAAGATGAAACTCTCATTAAAATAATTGCATTATGAGAAGTTCATGAAAGTTCAAAAGCCAAGGAAATACTTGTTAACCATAAACAACACTACAGATAGAGTCTGTCCAATAAGTCAAAGGTCTTGGTGATTTCTAAACTCTACAAAAAATTATGTCTGCGTCAATTTCTCTGTTAAAGTACCTATGGCGCTTGACTCAACACAGGCTCTTATTTACCTTATTAGTTGCTATAAATAGTAGTACTTACATCAAGCTTATCTCCAAGTTTATCTAGAAACAAGAAATCTACATTCTTCTCAGAAATACAGTTCTCTTAACAATATTTAAGACGATGGTTAGTTAAGTAGCGTTATGTCATTCGTTAACTTTGTGACCCGAACGGAGACGATGTCTGATTTAAAATATTGGCGATAATGTTGCCTCAAGGCTGTTCCAATTTGGATAGGCAAAGTTTAAAATAAAATACATAGCAATGATCGATAAGTAATCGATACTGATGGCTAATACCGATACTGGTGGTAATTGGAAAATCGATTTATTTTTTACTTTTATTTATATTTTTATATTTATAAGTATGTGGGATGCACCAAATAAATCGTAATGTTTTTAGTTACTTTCATGAATATGTAATCGATTAAATAATGATTGATACTTGATTTATCGATTCGCAAATAGATTTTAAATACAAAGTCACGCACCAATGATGTTTCAAAATATCACCTATTTTGTTTACTTCCGCCAACAACATACGCGACATCTACATACAACATAGTACCTATGATCTAACAAGACAGAATAACGAAACAAAATGCCAAACATAGACTTATAAATGATAAGCCATTATGATAAGAGTTACCTTTTGTCCTGAGATCAACACTTATAAGAACAAACTCGTTAATTAATGTCCACTTTCAACTGTCACGTATATGTAACACTGGCTTTTTGAAAGAAGTTTTGGCGGATTTTTTCGAATCACGAACGAAACGTGCGTTCGCGCAGTCGCTCTCGCGGCTACTGAGCGCAGTGATCCATGCCTTTTACTCGCCAAGACCTTTGAGGTCTGTAGTCAGATTGGACGTTTAAAAACTTCCGATGATGTATTCGTTCCGGTTCGGTTTTGTGATCTTTGTTGATCCATTTGTAATTGGATACGGAAACGGTTGTGGATCAATTTTTCGTGCAAAAATCCAATTTTGATCAAATTTTATTGATTTGTGAGGATTTGATTTCTGGATAATGAACTCTTTTTTACTAAGAAAATATTTGTTTCTGGAAAATTTGAATGTGTTTTATTTAAATTTTCAGTCTTCACTATAATTGATCATCAACCCGACGGCCTGACTGAGTGTTATCAATTGAAACTAATTATATTTTAATCGATCAGTTATCAAGTAAAGGTCAGTTTAATCACAGAACACGTCATTGTTTAATAGATTTCAAATTACTATTAATATTGCAAATAAAATGAGATTGCTTGTAAAAGACATCAACGATATCAATAATAAATTATTGCTTTATTTTTCCTGAAATACAGGCAGGATGTCGGATTATTTAGTTATGTAAAAGTTTTGTAAAATTACATGCGATTGACACTTAAAACACTAGATTAGTTTTAGTACAATACCAAAACTGTTGCATAAAAAGTCCTATAACAGCCATTCAATATTTCACTTTATTTTATTACGTTATCATATTACATGATATTAAATACAAATATTGTAATTATGGCGTATATTACGCGTCATTTATGTGTTAAGAGGCGATTAGTTATTTAATTTTATTGCATTGATTCTAGCTAGGAGTTTTTTACCATGCAGGAGTAGGAATTAAAAACAGCTTTATAGTCTGCCATAGGTAGCTTTCGCCAGCAAGTTCTTCTCAGGTGGTCTAAGAATTCTGACAGCGGAGTTAGCCTCTAGCTAATACGGGTGAACAAACGCAGTGAATTTTTCTTCTCAGAGCAGGGCTTGCCTTTTTTGTTGACAGGAAGGATTTTTTTCGACGATCCCCAAACCTCTTGTAGGAGAGGGGCTTCTGAAACTCCAGACGGAACGCAGCGGTGCCCTTCAGACGTCGTACTCCCTGTGGAAGCACGTCCAGGCACCTCCCTGGACGTGCTCACTCCCCCTGACAGGGGGGACAGATGGAGACAGGGGGAGACATGGTCACTCCCCCTGACAGCGCGGCTAGCGTGGGGAAAACTGAAATCATTGGATATGGTAGTACTGAGCCATCACTGCCTAAAATAAATCTGTCTAATGGTTATGTCACTATCAGTAATTCGCTATTTACAGTCATAAACATACGTAAACTACCTAGCCGTATTATGTCTTGCACACATTAGGCGAACGCTGGCCGTCACTTGCTTAAAATATCTACGTTGTATTATTGCAAAGCAAAATATATAACACAGGTATTCTTACAATCGCTTTATTTCTCAGCCGTTCCTTTTATTGGGGGTTGATGGGATATGCATTTTCCTTCCATTCATAATATCTGACATGTTTATATTCCAACCTCCTTTATACAAAATTATTTAAATTGGTTCCCGATCTTTCTTTTTCTTCATCCTCTATGGACACTCTGGGTTCAAACCCCGGCTTGCACCTCTGGGTTTTAAAAAATATATATGCGAATTATATTCCCAATATAATTATCACTTGCTTGCGGTGAAGGAAAACATCGTGAGGTAACCATCAAATATTGGATAATCTAACCAATTTTCGAGACACATGTGAAATCCTTCTAACCACACTGGGCCCGCGTGGTGCATTACGGCCTGAATCTCCCTCGTAGGGATGGGCTGGGAAATTATTGTTATTATTATTCTATGGGCACTCATACCAATGAAATCTGATGCTGAAAAAAATTTGTATACAGATTTGGGGTTTCTTATTCAAGATATCAACATGGAACTAATGAAAACATTTTGATTTAAAGATAATAATAGGTACCTTCTTACTCCTCGCATTTAGGCGATAACTAGGCGGGCCGCAGATAGACCTTGATCATGATCCTGATCGCTTAATCTGTACAAGACGTTAGACAAGTAGATTCATTTAGAGCATTAAATCAGTTTTTATTTACTTTTGATTATGATTTTATGTTGAATCAATGTTAGTCATGGACTCTAATATACCGGTGCGAGGGAGTATTGCCAGTTTCGGACATAAGATTTTATTAATACTATCTTTGTTTTATATTCCAAAGGTACATACTTCATTTCATTTCATAATCATATTTTTACTATTTATTGTATCATCGCCAATGATATTTTAAGTTAATAAATTAAATTAATATAGAAAACATTCTGCGTAACAGGCTCCTAGTGCAAGATGTTTTTGAAAATGTAAAAATTGTTTTTAACATTGTTATTATGTTAACCTAGTATAAAAAAGCTCTATGTTACTGCTATGTTATGAACTTGTTATTTCCCTTTGATTAATAAACATTGTTGTGCCTTTCATGGGGGGGTTTTGCAGAGGGTTATGGAGAGAGCTCGGAGTTTCTTTGCGTGATAAGATCCGGAATCAGGATATCCGCAAAAGAACCAAAGGCACCGACATAGCTCACAGAATCAGCAAGCTGAAGTGGCAATGAGCAGGCCACATCGCTCGTAGAACCGACAACCGTTGGGGAAGAAAGGTTCTCGAGTGGCGATCTCGAACCGGAAGACGCAGAGTTGGACGGCCCCCCACTAGATGGACAGACGATCTGGTGAGAGTAGCGGGGAGCCGTTGGATGCAGATGGCGAGCAACCGTCCATTGTGGCGTTCTTTGGGGTAGGCCTATGTCCAGCAGTGGACGTCTTCCGGCTGATGATGATAATAAACATTATTATTATTATTATTATTATATAACCAAGTCGACAAAAAAGCGTACGACCCGCCTAATATCCAGCAGTTACCTATATAGATACTGATATTGAAACCTATATAGATAGTTACCTATATAGAGGCAGTAGCCTATATAGATGCTTGTAATACCAAAGACAACGCTCGCACGTTGTCGTCCTAAAGGGAATTGGGATAGAGAGAGAGGAAGGGAGGGAGGGGTTCTTCTTCCTGCTCTCTCATTTAAATTCAAATCATTTGTTTTGTTTAGTCCTACGGGGGCACTAACAAATTGTCAATTTTACATTTTTTTTTCTTATATCTACAACCGGATCGGAACGCAACCACGACTGAGACGATCCGGCAAGAAACTCAGCGGGTTTGTCTTTTTACAGTTTGTTAGTTTTTTTTTAATCGCCAATTTTTTATTCATCGCTGCTGTTGTCGTTACTTTATTCCGATCTCTTGTAAGAGGCTGGTACTACTCCAGGCGAATCGAGCCGTCTATGAGCTAAAGTCAATTGGCAACAAGGGTCAAACCAGTCACGGTAACAAGGGTATTTTTTTTTATTCAAAAATTGTTGTTCCATTTACTGGCAACCCTATAAACAGTGGCCACGTGGCGACATCCGTAAAGTGTAGCAGTGCGCGCGAGTTGGGAAAACCGCTTCTAAATAAAAATTCATTGTTTGCTTGACAACGGCGGCGCCGACGCACGCCGCCGACCAGTTTAATAAATCCTTCGCGGTTTAGACAATAGCTTTGTACATATAAGGTCTTATTTCAAAAGTGTAAGATATTTTTCACGGCGCCTTACCTACTAAATGTTAGAGGTGTTGTACCTACCTACCACAAAAAAGTTCCTGATATGTTTATTTCTGACCGCTGAACTTTTAGATCATTCGCTATCAATCAGCTGTACCAACCAACAGGAAAGAATTATACAATCAGTTTTTTTTATGTTGTAGGTACACCCTTAACCATTTCAAAAGGCGCCATTGAAAATATTACTCAGACCTTTTATATATTGCTACGCTACATCGACACTGCAGTTTCGGCCAAATTGAAGTCTTTAAGAAATTTAGCCAACAAGGAGATCATAAAGTGACCACATGAGCATACGCTGAGCCGCTTGCATTCAACCCGACTGTGCGTTTTGTTTCAGCCAAAACTTTACTTTGTCAATTCAGATATAGAGTAACATTTGTGTTGGCAGGTCTTGGGTCGTATTTGGATAAATAGAAACTGCCACCAAGAGCACAATAACTATATCTAATAGCATTGTAAGAACCTTGTTACGTCTGGTTACCTCATGACTCATTCCTCTCTCAACAATGAGGTTTAACTGCATTAGTCAGTTAAGTAATTCTTTCAAAAAGAAAAGCGACTCTCCTTGTCAAACGGAGGTCAATTTATGATTCATAGTACAAATATTTAGCTCCATTAGTTTATTGAGCGTAGAACCTGGTCTATTGATAATGTTCACAATCATTATAAAATAGATAATGGTTGTTCATTAGTGTGCAAAACTCCAATGTATAAGTACTCCGTTATATGTACAGTAAATACCTATTGCAATTACTATGTTAATATTGAGTGTGGGATTTCCTCACTTCCGTCTTCGGGGCTTTCCGATTATGACTCTTATCTTTTTGTACTACGTTCCGATGCGCCAACCGGATACAATTTTTTAACCGACTTCCAAACAGTACGAGTTTATATTTTCATCTGTAAGTATTTATTTTATATGTTTTCACCGGGTTCTCCTTCAATTGTGAACCGATTTTTGGTGGAAAGGGTTTACTCTCTAGGTGGTCCCATAGAAATTTCATCCAAAACGGTTCAGTAAACACGATAGTAGGAACGGAGTTTAAGATAATTATATGGACTATTAACGGTTACCAGCAATTCAAAAAGTAGTTTAGCACTAAAAATCATGTAAGGTTTTATTGAAGTCGCTTAAACTTTTTTATTAATATAATAATTTTGTTGTAGCTATTACAGCTGGGTTTCGTACGATGAGTGGGAGCGGAAAGCCCAACCTCCCTATCCCTTCCTTTCCCTTCCTCTATCCCTTAGTTAACACTTCCCCCATACTTCTTAGAAGTAATTTTTACAAAGTATGTCAAGCCTTATTTCTCCTGAATCGATCATATCTGAGTTTTAAGGATGAAACTCAACAGGGATCTATATATCATTAGAGTTACTAGTGATTGCGAAATGACGTAAGACATTTAAAAGATGATTTGTCTCTTTTTTTTAAGTGTGTGTGGTTGCAACTCCTCGTGTGATTAATGTGGCGTAATTAAATACGTTTTATAAATTGCACGACAAGGATGATGTATGGGTGCGAGTGTGTGCTACTGGCCTTAGGAACATATCTTCCTGTTCTGTTTAAATCTATGAGTAGAAAACCACATAAATAGTAGTTTTTCCAGTGTTAGAGAGAAGTTGAGCCAATTGACAAGACTAATAGAGTAGGTACAGCTTATATATTGGCTGGCTTGAACGCGGTAGTACCACTCTCTTACAAAAGATCTGCGTAAAGTAGCTGTGTTTCGCACGATGAGTGTGAGAACCGGATGCTAAACCCAATCTTGTCCTACTGTCTCACGCCACTTCAGGTGTGTAACATGCGAGCGAATGCCTTTGGTACTGCAAGTATCTATAGGCTGCGGTTACTGCTTAACATAAGGCGGTTCATACCACAGATATAGATTTACATAGATAACGCAAGTATCACGTATTGAAACCAAGCGTGCCGAATTTTTAACACCTCCTGTGACGTCATTAGTGACGGGAAATCCAAACCAATTCACAGACACCGATGCCGCCGATGCCCCTCCGCCCACTACGGTTCTCTCGAGTGATTATCATGCTCATACTCATATTTCTATATCTGTAGTCGCGATGACTGTAAGTTATCGGCGACCAACCTCGACGCTTGGTCGGGGTTTTCGGACACGCTAAGTACATACATTTGCGTTATCTATGTAAATCTATATCTGTGGTTCATACGCTCATTTATTATATAATAAAAATACTGATTAAATGTATGAAACATTGTGATTTCTAATTCGTTCACAGTTCCGCATTTAATTTGTTTTTGTTTTCCACTTAAGGGGAAACAATCAAATGTTTTTCAAGGGTCCTTTTCCTAATAATAATCCCTTGTCCACGATGGCGCGTCGTATCCGGCTGTGATTATGATAATTATTATTGGTTTATAATAAGAACTCAATAAAACGAGACGGCAATATGTCATGGTTGTCGTTTACATTACCGGCCCGTGTTAAGGCGCCGACGGCTTGTACGTATTAATCAAAAACTCAACGGATATTTACAGTAATCTGTCAACCAGACAGTATTTTTTTGTAATTTGTACTTTATGCGTGTAAGATAAAATTGAAATTGTGACATCAAATAGCAGATAGTTAACAGGTTATTGCGTATTGTATCCGATTTGGGCATTGTGCTTTTTTATTGTATGGCAACATCTGAGATATTAATCATTATTGTCAGTGTGATCAAGTGTGATTTTGATAAAATCTTTTTCGTCAAGAAATGTAATTATTGAATTTTGTAAAAAATAAAATTGTAACTATTAATTTTTTAATACAGCTCTTATATTTTCATCGGTAAGAAACTGATAGGATTCAGTTATCATAGGTGCGATTCGTACGAAGAGCATGAGAGCCGGTAGCACAAACCCCTTCCCTTCCACTCTTATCCCACTCCCGTTCAGGTTGGCAGCGTTCGAGCTATGCTTTTGGTATGCAAGCATCTGTAACTGCTTTAAAACCAATTGACAACTGTTGCTTTTTAAATATAACAAAGTTGAAAAACATGCATACGATACGCCTGATATAGTAGAAATATATATTAGTAGAGAGGTACATAGTAGAAACTAGACTAGCCATGCTAGGACAACATGTAAATCGCCAAGAACATACGATTTACGAGTCGTAAATTACGACAACAAAGCTATAAAGAAAATTACTTATAACCAATAGTTTTAAATTGCAGTGATAGCCGATTGTTTAAAGCATGCGTCTTACAGGCTTCCGGTCCTGGGTTCAAACCCTGTATCGTACTTCTGGATTTTTCGAAATCTATGTGCGAATCATAATTCTATATGATTATCACTTGCTTACGGTGAAGGAAAACAACGTGCGGAAACCTGCATGTCTTTTAAAATCCAACCAATCTTCGAAAGACATGTGAAATCCGCCAACGTGGTGGATTAGGGCCTGAATCCCCCTCGTAGTGAGGGGAGGCCCGTGCCCAGGAGTGGGACGTCAAAAAGGGCTATATAATTTTTTAATTATTATTATTTTAAATTAACGGACTTGGGGCTCTGGCGTTAACAATACTTTATGACTAATTAAATTAGTGATACAGTAACCGCGCCTTAACAGTTGGCCGGTAGCGAGCAGGGCGGGGCGGCACGCTCGCGCCCGTGCCAGCCGAGGAATTTATTGACTGCCACTAAATTAGCGCTGCTTTGTACGAGCTCATTTATATTGTTAGCTGATAAAAGACGACAAAAAAATGGGGAAAACATAATTCCGAGTTAAAAATATATTAAAACTAGCTGTGCCCCCTTTACTTCGTCCGCGTAGTATTTAACGTAACAAAAATTTCGGGATTATCGGGATAAAAAGTATCCTATATGTTAATCCCGGTTATAAACCATCTGTGTTCCAAATTTCATCCAAAACCGTTCAGTAGTTTTTGCGTGAAGGAGTAACAAACATACATACATACATACATCCACACTCACAAACTTTCACATTTATAATATTAGTAGGATTATAATATTGGGAGACGATTCCAATGATCGGTAAATATACGGAGTGGATTTTTCAAAGGTGCGTCGATGGATCAATTTGAAACCATTGGGAATAGCGAAAACTGCTCAAAGGACTCTCGGGATCGATCGATAAAAACTAAGGCTCGTATTAATTAAACAATTTCAGTCTGAGAGCGATTTTGAGTAAGCTTTTGATGTCATTTTCTAATGGTGTGACATAAGAATGTCATTTATAAGATAGCTCTCAGACTTGAGATACGGGCTTACATCATTATATCTTTGAAAAATAAGGCTCTAGGCAGTAATCGATCCACGCCCTTTTGAAAAATTCACCCTGTATAAACTGACGAGTCTTAAGCAGGGACTTGTCAAAATAATCAAAGGTCACTGACCGAAAGGCAAATGAAACGGTTCAAAGTATTCATTCGTGACAGAAAGAAAGAAATGGGGCTAGTCCCGCGGTCCCGCCACCCACTCACACCACTGTCACTTCTATAACCTATTATCGACGATGGTTTCCAACGATGACTTCGAAGTTAAACACTCGAAGATTACCGGGGAATTTCATTGAAAAAAATAATAGTAGTTGGAAGAAAATCGTCCACTTCCTTCCGTTGCAAAGTGCTAAGAAGCGACGAGGTTTCAAGTATTCGACATGTGTTTTGCCTATCTATTTAATGAGTTAAACCGATATAGTCCACCCACTCTAGTCTTAGACCTTCTTCATCTAAACTTAATCTAAATATTTTAGATTAGAAAGGAAACCTTCATAAATAATTACGGCTAATTCGATTACGCGCCAGTGATTTTTTGAATAATTCATTATCCAAACTATAATATTATACAAGCGAAAAAAATAGTTATTTATGTTTGTAACGTTTTCACACCTACACCGCTAAACCAATTTCGATGAATATTGGTATAGATATAGATTGGAGCTTGGGGAAGGATATAGGCTACCTATTATCGCGAAAATAAAACCGGAAGGGGTGAAATAGGTGATGGATCCACGCGAACAAAGTCGCGGCCAAAAGCAATTTTGCTTATAACAACAATAAAATCGCTTTCAACGCTTTCGAATGGCCGTGAACAGCCGGCAGTGCCGCGGGCCATTCCTAGTCAAGATATCCGCACCATGTTAGTTATCTTTATTATCTATGTGTTAGAATTAATTGTCATAATATGTTATACTTAATTGTTGGCATAAATGTAACAGCTTTGCAGATTTTTTTATGAGGAGTTTATTTTAATTATATGGATAACAAAGTTGGCATGCAAGCGTATGCCCAGCCTGGTGTAAAGGAGTTACCGTAGCCAATAGATGCTTGCCACACCGAAGGCAATGCTCGCACATTTCCGATGTAAAGGAGAGTGGGACAGATGGAATGTGAGAGGAGCGGTTGGGTTCGGCTCTCGTACTCTTCATGGAAATCGCAGCTTTAATAGCTAATTTAAGCTGATCTTCTGTGAGAGGGTGGTACTACACCGGTGAGGCCAGCCCGTATATGAGTTCATAGACAATTGGCTTCAGTTTGTCTCTACCACCGTAAATGTGCTGGAAACAGGTAACCAATATCAAACCCAATAAAAGGACCCCAATCCAAAAACAATTAGTAAAACGGCAAGAATGGAAAATGAAAACAAAAATAGGTAACATATGTTGTGAGTGTGCGGTTTTATGCATAGGATGCATTTTCAGTTTCATTATAAAAGATGCGAATTAAAATAATCATAGTCTTAAAAGCGATAGGTACCTAATTGTCATTTGGAATTATTATGCTAATGGTGTGTCGCTTATTCAAGAATATTATTATATCGTAAAATATTATTTAATGCACTTTATTAGTTATATTTACACGTTAAATATTATTTATATGCACTTTTGCGACCTATAGTCTCTCAAGTCGTGAAAGTAATGTTATAGGAACTAATTTTTATTTTGCCTGGCAACTCGGCAAAAAACTGAACATGGGCGTCTATGACTTGTTTAACTTATTAATTTTGATTATCTGTTGAATATTGTTGTGATAAAAAGATAAATTAAATAATAAAATAAATAAGACCATTAAATGTGATACAAGAGAAGGCATTCTAGCATTTTCCACCACCGGAAGAGATCATTTCGCGCCACTATTAAGTAGTACAGTTAATTAGTAAGTAGGTACAGTTCGTGACAAAAACAATTGTCGGTTGTCATATATTTCATGGCAACCGTAGGCGACAGCAACAATTAAATGATTGTTAATTTGTTTGTCTGTTGTTATATCCTTTAACGGTCCAATTCGCGGTGTTGTATGTGTCGATATTAATAGTAATTAATTAATAACGCTCTTGGCTATTTTCACTGCCGGAATTATTGTTGGTTTTATTATTTAGACTCTGGCAAGACAATTATTTTGTAATGGTAATATTAAATAGCTCAGTGGAGGCCGTTCCGCTCACTGAAACAGGTGGTTACGGGATCGATTCCCGTCGGAACAACTTTCGGAAATGATCTTTTCGTAATTTCCGCAAGTCTGGATGTCACTTGCGTCGGCCTCAGTGCATTGTGCGGTTCCCATAGTACAAGCATTGTTTAGTTTAGGACCATACAGTTGTAGTGTCAGACTAACAGTACTATTAACACTACCGAAATAAAATAATTATAAGTAACTAGTTTTTGCCCATAGCTTTGCTTGCGAGAATTTTAACTTCTGGATGTCGAAAACAATGGCCACTACCCGGTCTAACTATAGTTAAAAACCATCGGTGACCCCATACATACAAAAAAAAACACATCATAATCGGTCAAGCCATTTAGGAGGAGAAAAATTAAGCACTCACGTACAAGGACTTTTATCTATAGAGATTATTAAAGGGCAAGTTGTTTATATTACGCGTAAACAGTAATAATTATTCAAAAGTGAATGCTAAAGATAACTATCTGTCATAATTAACGTCTGGTTATTGGGCGGGGCGTGACTGCTATTGTTTTGTTGCTAGGTGTAAGGTTGTCAAGGATTACCCCGATGAAAGACTACCCATTGAAAGTTACAATTGACTTAAATTGGCATTATAAACCATTTCTCAGTAGACTTCAATAAATTTTGAATTACATATTTTAAGGCTAATTATTATCTTATAATAATAATATTCATTTTTGGTTGTAAATACATAAAATGGCACATAATAACGTTCCAAATGATAACAGTGACTTAAACATTTAAGTAGAGTTACAGTTTTCGGCTTTAAGTCATAAAGTCTGAGAACTGCCAGCCCTAATGTACGGCACGTGAATTGAAGTAATAAATTAAGTGTAGATCAAGATTAAATAACAATTACAAGGCATTTTAGTGCGGTCTCCTGCTGTGTGACAATATACAAGGCCCGGGATTGAAATAGCGTAAGCGACATAAAATCTTATGTCGCTTACATCAATATTATTTTATGAAATCTTAAGATTATTCGAAAGGTGTTCGGGTGACCGCGCGGAATTCAGTGGTTGTTATAATCCATTGTTTGTATTGTTAAATCTCGATATATATTTTATGAAAAAAGCAGTGATAGTGTGGTCTCACGGGCACAAGCTCCCGGGTTCAAGCCCAGGCTCGCACATCTGGGTTTTTCTAAATCTATGTGCGAACCATAATTTCAATATGTTTATGACTTGCTTACATTGAAGTCGGAAAACATTGTGAAGCAAACTGCATGTCAGAAATTCTAAAGAATTTTAAAAAAAAATCTGTAACTGGTCCAAACTGCACTGGGCCAGCATGGTAAATATCTTGCGTTTTAAAATGATATTCGCACAATACCATCAATGGATGAAGCCGAGACTTAAACCTGTGACCCATGTTTCCAAGGGGAGCGAAGCCTTCGGGTGACCTGAAGATATCGTTACCACTAGCTCATACGATAAGAAGTAGAAGCCAAGGTACTTATTTATGTAATTTAATAAATAAGATTAACTTGTTTCGATAACCGTAGACGCTTCGATCACGGGGCACGACAGATATATTGTCAGGTGATTTAGGCCTCAAACAATTACAATTATTCCGTTACCGGATCAAAATAGCATTGATCGTGTTGATATAACTATCAGATTACATTTGAATAACGTTTTGCATAACGGAATCAACCCACATGCACTGCTGTAGACCAAAACCAACCTTGTGTTTGTGGATCTAGGTTGGTTTTAGTTTGCTAAATTACGACCATTTGTAATTCACATCGAAGCGGAACACAATTGTCAGTAACAGTGGCGGGTCGTGTGCCCTAACCATTATTGTATGGACCAGATGCATAACTAACGAGCTATTAATTTATTCACAGGATATTAACGATGGTAGAGCCATTGAAATAAAACTATTTTACGGATTTTATCGCGTTTATTAACTTTACTAGCTGTGCCCACGGACTTCGTCCGCGTAGTATTTAACGTAACATAATCGGATTATCGGGATAAAAAGTATCCTATATGTTAATCCCGGTTATGAACTATCTGTGTTCCAAATTTCATCCAAATCCGTTCAGTAGTTTTTATGTGAAGGAGTAACAAACATACATACATACATCCACACTCACAAACTTTCAAATTTATAATATTAGTAGGATGTTCCCGACGTTTCGGTTGCTTTACAGCAGCCATGGTCACGGGGGGACTGAGGTGTTAGACGTCCTGATGTCATAGTTAGTAACTGGGTACCCTCATTGAAATAAAACTATTTTTCGGATTTTATCGCGTTTATTAACATTATGTTCGCGTCGTTAAACGTATAAAAATAGTTTTATTTCAATGTGTAGTATTCGCGTAAATATAAGAAAACAATATGGGTACCCTCATATTTAGTTGTTGTTTGCGGTCCGATCCATGGTAGAGCCGGGTTATATCCATGTAACCACAGCTTATATACAGGCTGGCTCGTATAGGCTAGCACCACCCTCTCACAGAAGATCGGCGTAGCTGTAATAGTCGTGTTTCGTACAAAGAGTGAGAGAGCCGGTTGCCCAACAACCCCTCCTTCCTCTCCCTCTATCCCAATTCCCACTCCGCTCTCAGTTGGCAACGTGCGAGAAATGTAATTGGCATTACAAGTATCTACTAGGTGAAACAAAAAGGGTATACTAATTTTTTTGCAACTTAACTTTGTAAATCTCAAACTATCGGCTTTGTGGGACAGTTGAAGTACTAAAGGTTTTGTAGACTTGTGAAATCTGTCAACAGCTGTATTCCTATAACACCTTTTGTTTTTCAAATTCCCTCCAAAGCCGATAGTTATAGAAATACAAAGTTAAGTTTTGAAAAAAAAAGTATACCCTTTATGTTTCACCTTGTATAGGCTATGGTAACTGCTTAACATCAGACGAGTCGTAAGCTTGTTAACCGACTTTGTTATATAAAATGTTTAAATTTATATAGTTGTAATTTTTATAGTGCCCATCCATGCCGCTTTCAGCTATGAATATTTCCTCTGCATACGGGTTGCATCACAACCAAGACCATAGCTTTAGTCAGGATTCGTTGAGGGGTAAACCTCGACGTATGCTTTGGACACCACTGTGGATGCTGGCTACCAAACTCCAAATTGAAAAACTACAAAAGAGCTGATAATGTTCAATAGGAAGCCGATATACATCATAAATAACACTAATAACACTCTCGATCAGAATACCTATCTAACAAAAACGACAACATTCAAATCGGTTCATCCGCTTGGGTGCTACGATGCCACAGACAGACACACAGATACACATGTTAAACTTATAACACCCCTCTTTTTTTCGTCGCGGGTTAAAAATAATAATAAATATCAGTGTGGGACGGGCCTAGACCAATATTTTTTTATTTCATTGAATTACAGTTAAATGTAGGTATTCTCGAAGAATCAGTGTCCAAAGGTGAGTGCGTGTCAACAAACGAGTAAGACGTTAATTGCATTTCCGAGGAGAACGCATGACTTCCTAGAATTGAAAAGTTGACAAACCGGTCTATCAGTAGACCCGGTTTTACGGTTTCTCCAATCTATTATTTTGTACAATTACTATAATGTAGTTTATTGCTTATATTTATGAGAAATCAAAGTGTAAAAATAAATGTAAAAGGCCGCCATCTATACTTACAATATGTACCGTATGAATTATTTCAGTTTGGAATTATTTTATTTATTCTTATGAATTTGGCATGGTGATAGCTAAGGTTTTAACTGAAACTATATAGTTATAGTCAAAGCGTTTTATGGGCCAACGGGGGAACTTACAAATTGCCATTTTTTTTCTTATATCTACAACCGGATTGGAACGCGACCTCGACTGAGAAGATCCGGTAAGAAACTCAGCGGGCTTGTTTTAACATTTTGTTTTTTTTGTACTCTACTTACTATGTGAATCTATGTATACCTACAGTAAGGTCACATAATATCACCTCGTATAAGCTGTTATGATTTGTGGAAAGGAGCAGCTACTTGCAAGATGTACAGTTAATTTTACAAAAACACGGCAATAAACATTCACTTATATTATTTTGAATAAAAAATAAATATTTTGAAGTTCACTCAAACTAAGTCACCAACGCAACAGGTTAGTTTGTGTGGACTTTTCTGGTCAGACGATCGCTGCATTGCTGATCATCGAGATCCGATAAATATAATCAACTTAGGAGTTTAAGTTCAGCCAGTTAGTTTAATTAAGATCCTCGGGACCTTGTAACTGGTCTACCATCAACTGTAACAATCTGTGTCTTTCTTGTCCTCACATCTCTAAATACCTACTGTAAATAAACAAACATAATTTAAAGAAGGAGAAAAGAAAAAATGTATCCTTGGAGTTTCTTGCATGTTCTTCTTCATAGGATTTTGTTTTGGAACATGCACTTAGTTCTTGACTTTTTAAGTGCCAGTTTAAGTGCCAGTTAATCTGGCCTATTTAAAATAAAAATATTTGAATTTGAATTTTGAATTTCTTCTGTAGCAATCAGCCTATAGAGTTAAATGTCGTCTCCCGTATTGCACCGGAGGGAAGAGGATTATTTTCCTACAACTCCTCCCATTCTCTCTGACATTTAATTTATGCGGGTTTTAAGACGATTTAGCTTTTCCCCCGAACTCGTCGAAGTTCAAACCCTGGCCTCATCAATGGACACCATTCTCGATTACAAAGGTAACAATAGGAATGTTTAGCGATCCAGATACGACAAAGACTTAAGTTGGCAAGGGTCAACTAAAATCTTAGACTTAGTACCTCGTTTAAGGATAAATTCGTTCGTGTTTAGGTACCGACATTCCTGGCGCACGGAGAACTAAATCCTTTCACCACACGATGTTATTCGGTACTAAACCTATTCTCGGAATGGCTTACAATACTGAACAAAAATTTTGCTAGGTACCGAACTCAGGGCCGCATAAGCACAGATACCTACATGACTGTGCGGTTCTATTTTTAATTTGTGTTAAGTATTTATTAATATAACAACTTTAAATAATTGTTATTGTAATTGTTGCTTGTGCCTTGAGTGCTAATAACTTTTTTTTTTAATATTTTTGCCAATGAGATGTCATTACCGTAGTCCTATTGATCTTAGGAGTAGCCTCACCTCAATAATTATTACAATACTAGCTGTACCCCCCGACTTCGTCCGCGTAGTATTTAACGTAACAAAAATTTCGGGATTATCGGGATAAAAAGTATCCTATATGTTAATCCCGGTTATAAATTATCTGTGTTCCAAATTTCATACAAATCCGTTCAGTAGTTTTTGCGTGAAGGAGTAACAAACATACATACAAACATACATCCACACTCACAAACTTTCACATTTATAATATTAAGTAGGATAAATATATATATTATATTATATAGTAGGATTGATAGGCTAGCCCAGGTTGGCCAAGATGGATGGCGAATCTGCGACCTATGTACCACTAAGCTATTGATGTTTAAATCTAGGTAGATACACGAATAGTTATGTAATGAAGTAATTATAAATTCTCATTTCAGAATCGTCCAGAAAATGATGTTTGTTGAAACGGTGTCCCGTTTTGGACGCAAACAAACCGATAAACATCGAGATATGTTAATATGTATTTGGATAATTTGACGACCGCTTGGCGGACTGGTTCGAGCGTGCCTCTCGGCTCACTGCACGTAGTAGTTGCGGGTTCGATTCCCGTTGGGGTAAATTTCGGAAATTACCTTTTCGTAATTCGCCCTGGTCTGGGTGTCACTGGAATCGCCTTCAATCCATTGCATGGTATACCTACCGTATAATACAATTACCCATAGTACAAACGCTGCTTAGTTTGGGACCATACAGTTGGTGTGTAAAAATAAAAATAAATAACATACTCAAATCGTGAAATATTAAGTTGTAGGTATGTTAAGTTGTAGACACTAAACATTCTCATAATTTATTTTTCTTTGTTTTCATTGCCATACCAATAACCTACAAAAGTTTACGCACTGCATTCTACTCTGTAATTTCATGGTAAATTCTTTGTAAATATAAACCAATAATCGTAACTAAGATATTAAAGATCGAACAGAATTGTCACTTCAGTGAAATCGCGACGATTCCGAAATGGCACGTTGGAAAGGTCACAGCGGAATACCGAGCGAGACACATTCTGTTTGTAACCGTGAACTTTCATGCTGTGCACTTCCAGGAACGAAACACGACTAGATATCATCTCGATACATGATTATTGAATATAAGCAGAAGACACTTTGATTGATAGGACAATTTATTACACTAAAACCGTGAGAGGTTCGTGTAATAGCTGGGTATTGAACAAAAAATATTATATTGAAAAGAGTAACCATTGAGTTACTTGCCGGATCTTCTCAGTGGAAGTAGCATTCCGAATCGGTAGTAGATTCTGACTTGATGAATAGTAAAATATTTTGTTTTGAATCGCTGTATCAAACTGGCAAAAAACATTAAGATGCGTATGTCACGATCGGCTAGAGTTTTTAAAGTAAAATTAACTAAAGTTTGACCGAACATCCGTAATTCAATCTTCGTCTATCTTCTAACTTTAAACACTTAGTTACAACAATGTCGTATTTTGTTTATAATGGGATAGTCCCGCCACATGCTCCCACCATTGTTATGCCAGGATCGACAATGGTATCCAATGACGCCGATGCCTGCCTGCTCCATGGCACTTACACAAATAAAAATGCCGCCAGACTGACACACCAACTGTATGGTCCCAAACTAAGCAATGCTTGTACTATGGGGACCGTAAATAGACTTGGGGCGAACCCAGTGACACCCAGACCAGGGCGAATTACGAAAAGGCCATTTCCAAAATTTGTCCCGGCGGGATCGAACAGGCAACCACCAAATGCAATGCAGTACCACCGAGCGGCCTACGCGCGCCTGGCGGTCGTCTTAATTAATTTATTTTATTACTCTTTCGATACATTCTCAGTGCTGACGTAAAATATGGTACCCCTAACATCGTTGAGTGAGACATTTCATCGGTACAAACACAGTGCGGAAGTGTCGCTATACGGGCTAAGGTCGAGAGGGACAGTTGATTGATCATTTCACTCATTTCCTGTTACCTCGAGGCCGACCGCCATTGTTGATCGAGAAAAGCCCAAAAGTAATTAGCTATTATAGGCCACTGCACGTTTGTATCGACGAAATCTTTATTCCTCTATCATCACGCCTGATAGGCAGAGGTGTGTGTGGCGACCCTAGAATTATTCAATTAAAAATAAGGAATGCTATAATGAAAAAAAACGCTGGACGAACACACCAACTGATGGTTCCAAACTAAGTGGTGATCTTAGCGATACGCAGACCAGGGATTTTTTTCCCTGACGGGAATCATACCTGCAGTCACTCAGGGCAATGAGCCCAGTGACATACGCTCAAACCATCACTCCAAGCAGTCTTGAACTTGCTCACCTTTGTGGAAACGACTTGACCGGAAAAAACATAAGATCGTATGATGATACCTCCTTCATACATGCTATAGCCGTATAAAGGCTGTGAAATGTATGCCATTTCATTCAACGAGTTGTTATTATTTAAATAAAAAAAAACAGTGGTCCCATTGGTGAATTCACATACAGTATTTGTTGAATTATAATCAACAGCTGCTTCAATGTTATGCGTTCCTTATCACTCTATTTTGCGAACCTCGACATTTATTTAGATACCATGAGCCATTGAAATGTTTTAAATGGTAGCGTCGACTCTATAAGTGAAATGACATTTTCGTAGAACAAAGAAATTGGACCACGGAGTTGTTACCCTTTAGATATTATATGTCTCTGACCATCTCATTCAGTAAAATTATGATTGCAACTCTACATAATGGGCTGCCCTTTTCTTTTGTCTTGTTGATCGAGTAGAGTCATAATAGAGCCATATACTTGCTAATGAACGTTTCTACCTTGCACATGTACCTATTACGAACAATAATATTTGAAAAATATTTCTTATTAAAAATAATTCTTCGTATTGAAGATGTATGCTCTATTGGTACATCATAATGCTAATCGATAAACCGAAGTATTAATTACTATGGTTTAGGGTGAACCTTAATACACGATGACCTAGTCCCTATCTGGTTCTCTCTACTATTCCTAAAATTCTACCAAAAGCTTTCAAAACGTTCTAGACTCTACCTTATCTTTGTATTCGCAACTCTACGCCATCTAGTGTGCTTACTGCGAATTGACTTTGCTTCGAGTGGGCATCTGACAATACTTGCTCTACTGCTGTACAAGCGTGGCAAACACCTCTGGCGGATGTTTTTCTAACTACTGTTTCTGTAATGTTCGTATAGGTGGCGGTATTAATGCAATACGAAAATTAAATTAAGAAATTAATGATTTTCTTTAACCCTAGGTTCTTATGAATATATTAATTAGCTCGAGACTTACCTTAAAAAAATGTTACTTATGTAGGTACAACTGTAAAGATGTCATCATCATCTGCCTTACCTTTTCCCATTATCTAGGGTCGGCGCAGTATGTCTTGTCCTTCCATACATCGCGCTTTCCTGTCATACTCACATCCACTCCAACCTCGTTCATGTCACTCTTAATACAATCCATCCATCTTTTCTTGGGCCTTCCTCTCGCACTGTATCCATCCACGTTCATAATCAACACTCTTTTAGTCACATGCTTCTCATCCCTTCTAATCACGTGCCCAAACCATTTCAGCCTCCTACCTCTTACTTTATCTGTTATTGGCGCTACCCTGACACTACCTCTTATATACACATTCTTCACCTTATCCATTCAGGTCACTCCACACATCCATCTCAACATTCGCATCTCGGCAGAGTGGAGACGTTTCTCTTCCCGCACTTTAGCCGCCCAGCATTCCGAGCCGTACATGATTACCGGTCTTATAATTGCTGTAAAGATCTGTAACTGTAAAGATGTACTGACATAAAAATATGTCTATAATCCATAGGAAGTACATTTTTATTACATACTCATGAACTATTAAAATCATTATGTATTTTTCGCTTTGTCTTTCTGTGTCTATCACTACCTATATTATTATATTATATTATCACTGTATTTTGGTTCCGAATACTATCATAATCTGACAGAATAAATCGAGCAATTGCAAATTTTCCGTGTGAATGCAGCCTAGTAGGGTACCTATTCCTTCTCATAAACTTGATCTTAAAGCTTTTAATACCTCCACTATACTTCTCGCATCAGCAATATCAAACTAAAGCAATAAACCTAGTTTGGGAAAAGCAATGAAACGCTAATAATTTACATCGAAAAATATCCTGTGACCCACTAAACGTGTTAATAAACAGGAGAAAACGTACTACAAAATGAACCTTAAAACTAACTGTTTAGGAGACATTTTTGTGCGATAGCGTATCATTTCAAGATTACCTGCGATTCCCAAGGTTTGATGGCGTCATTTATTTTATTGAAGTGATATTTAACCTCGCCTTCTTTCATTTAGTCGCCTTTGTAGTTTATTTTAAATGAATTTCCGCAATATAGAACATTTTCCTGTTGTCTGAGGTGAATCATTTTCCTGTTGATGTCGCAAGGAGCATGGCAATTGGTTTATTTATTTGTTTACTTGTATTAAGCCACAAACATTAAAATAAATTATAGCTTATAGCCCAATGTGACATTTAAGTATAAGCGAGCACTTAGTGCTAATCTATTTCGACAAACTTATAACTATTAGCTATTTCTCGCGGCTCCGCCTGCGTGGTATTTCGATAAAATAAAAGTAGCCTATTTTACTCCTTATAATATCAGCTATCTGCCAGTGAAAGTCTCGTCAAAATCGGTCCGGCCGTTTTGGAAACTAGTCCGAACAAACTGACAGACAATAAATGTTAAAATGTTTTTTTTTATTAATTTCGAATATACAAAATATCATTGTAGATGAGAAAAGATGTTGGCCTTCATGGGACGTGAAGCAGACGTGAAACATGTGTAGTGTATAGTAAGCGTGTGCAGACTCACAAGGTAGTCGAGAGCGGTGGCGTAGCGGGGGCATGACGGCATGAGAGAGCGTCATGCCGTGTGCGGTGACGGCAAACTGGAAGATTTTACTGCCAAAGTGCGCCAATTGATAATATTTCATACACGCTCATGCTAATCTAAATTTTCATTGGCATTTTTTTTTTAAAGATTACTAGCAATGTGTGTTTATTACATTACTAGTATTCCCTTTAGCCCCTCCAACTAAGCTAATGCTTGTGCTAGGAGTGGGCTCACGTCACTAGTTTAATGGCCAGGATGGGGATCGAACCCGGAACCTCTCAGCTACGAGGACGATCCCTCTAACCACTAGGCTATTGACGCTTCGATTTTAGATATATACAATGAAAAATAATAAAGATACTTCTTTATAGCACATTTTCCATACACTAGTCGGTACGAGTATTATTTATTCGTTAGCATTGCAATAAGTCAGTAGATGTGTAATCTGCGTTTGAAACGCTAGCATACGATAACAGAACTTAACGATTGGTCTAGAAATGGCCGTAGATTATGCTGTGAAATAATACAAAGCAATCCAATTTTTATTATGTAACTTACATTGATATTAGTTATAGCTTGCTACACAACAAAGGACCCTGGCTTAACGTAACAACGCACATAAAACTTCACACAGTTCTAAATTACATTAAACACATGTGGTACATTGTTGTTTTGACACAATGTAAGTTAAAATTTTAGAAGCTGTTTCGAGTAGCTAGTGCATTTGGCTGCTTGCCTGAAATTTATACCTACGTACATTTTAAAGGAAATGCGGGAACTATTTGAAACTGAACTACAGATCCTGGCTACGTTCTCTTTATAATTTCTAGTAAAAAAATAAAAATATAATAATACAAGCTGTGCCCACGGACTTCGTCCGCGTAGTATTTAACGTAACAAAAATTTCGGGATTATCGGGATAAAAAGTATCCTATATGTTAATCCCGGTTATAAACTATCTGTGTTCCAAATTTCATCCAAATCCGTTCAGTAGTTTTTGCGTGAAGGAGTAACAAACATACATACATACATCCACACTCACAAACTTTCACATTTATAATATTAGTAGGATAAGTAATAATTTATACAAACTTTTTTGAACGGAATACCTAACCACTGATTTTCTTGTTAGATCTCCTTATTGTTTCTTTTTTGTTCTCGGAAGTAAATGACGTTTCCAGCAGTTAGAAGATTCCGAGTTTTAAATGATTTGTTTTGACCTGGATCTGAATTTCAATAATTTGACTTTTCCTTTTGTCCTCATGTAACTATTAAAATGTTTCACTGTTTCTGAAAATTGCACTCAACTTTTTAAATTTGAACCAACATCTTTTCAAATACACAACCATTAAGTCTGTTACAAGTTCTCTTCAGGAGAACGTACTAATCATCAAACCGATGGCAAATCCAACAAGTGTTTTAATCGACATAAATTTTGGATTTAATACTTTAAAGACCCATCAAACCAATGCAACGCCATACCTTAAACCTCACATATATTTATGGATACTATTAAATATGTCGAAGGTTGGTACCATTTCAGTGGCTCCGACAAGTCTGTCTGTGACATAAAATCGGAAATTAAAACTAAACCGTCCAATAACCCGGACTGTATCGTGACAGTGTTGTAAACACGGTCAAATGAGGGCGGGCGGGAAAACAAGGCATCGACCCATTTTGATGGCAGGGCGGCTTCCTCTACCCTTGGCTATTAACTATCAATAAGTACTATCACACCTATTTAGCCTGGAGAAAAATGTAGAGGTACATTATGTGTGGCTAGTATTATATACTGGTTTCTGCCCGCGATTCCGACCGCGTAGACTTAAGTAAAGTATTATATGTGATAATTCAGGATATAAACTATCTGTGTTCTAAATATCGTCGAAATCCGTTCTGTAATTTTTGCGTGAAAGAGTAACAAACATACATCTACACTCACAAACATTCGCATTTATAATATTAGTAGGGTGCGTCAAACAGAAGCATCAATATTCTTAATTTTATTATGAAATATTGAAGCCAGAATGTCGTAATTCAACGCGTTGCTCGCGATGCAGTGAGGGAACTGCATTTTCTCAATACGACCTGTTTGTGTTTTTGTTAAACTTATTCGATTCTATATTTGACGCGTTTAAAGGACACATTTTATCTCCTTCAATCATGATGTAAAGTTTTTTAAGTCTCAATAGGTGTCTCGCCATTTGTCTTTCTTGATAATTGTACACTCATGCAGGATTTGATCTAGACCATTTCATGGTTAGCCTATGCCAAGTGGTCTAGTACCTTCTTTTCCTGTATCTAAACTACAAGTTACGATCCGCCTGATGTTAAGCATTTATCGTAGCCTATACAAGGTGAAACATAATGGGTATACATTTTTTTTCAAAACTTAACTTTTTAATTCTAAAACCATCAGCTTTGGAGGGAACTTGAAAAACAAAAGGTGTTATAGGAATACAGCTGTTGACCGATTTCACAAGTCTACAAAACCTTTAGTACTTCAACTGTCCCACAAAGCCGATAGTTTGAGATTTACAAAGTTAAGTTGCAAAAAAAATAGTATACCCTTTTTGTTTCACCTAGTAGATACTTGTAATACCAAAGGCATTGCTCGCACGTAGCTGATATCAAGAGGAGTGGGACAGAGGGAACCGGATATACTCACCGTACGAAACGCAGCTATAATTAAATAGATTTTCCGCGGCTGTCGGTTGAATGCATAAATCGGACGTACTATACGGTATGTTGCGGACTCTCTGGCCATGTAATAAGTTATTAATCAGGTGTAATATTCATAACACTGCAGTGCACAATGCATTGGCAGGTGGTGATATAACCGCTCCATTGTTTCACAAATCAATGGGGTCTCAACAGCAATGAGCACGTGTAATTAACGTTAATTGGTATTCGCCTAGTTACGTCAATAGAAACGTAGGTAGGTATAGTAGGTAACTGGGGTAATTACTCAAAGGATGGAACACTTAAGTGGGCTACACACCCCACGTGCACACGTGTTCCTGTTACGGGAAATACACACACGTGACATAGACATACCTATCAATTTTGAGTAAGTGGGCATTTTGGGAAAAAATATTTCGTCCATTTTGGGAAAATGAAGCGATCATTTCGGGAAAGTGGCATTCATGCCATTTTGGCCAAGTGAAATTACATTAATTGGTTAACTATCGAATAGAACCTGCAAATAGTTACTTTTGTTAAATTACACTTAGAATATTGATTTCTTATATTTACGCGAATACTACACATTGAAATAAAACTTTTTAAACAACCATTTTTAATATTACCATCTGACAAAATAACAGCATTTCTAGACCATCTTAACTCCATACACTCTAAAATCAAATTTACAATGGAATTAGAGGCCAACAACTCTCTAGCATTCTTAGATGTTTTAGTGATCCGTAATCCTGATAACACCTTAGGCCACACCGTGTATAGGAAAAAGACCCATACCGATAGGTACTTAAACGGTGAATCTCACCACCATCCAACACAGTTAGCTACCGTGGGTAAATCTTTGTTTCAGAGAGCACAAGGGATCTGTGATGAGGAACACCTGGCTGCCGAGATCCGTCACGTCAAGCAAGTATTGCATGACAACAAGCTTCGGATCCCGCGCCGCCATCACAGTGACCGAGTGAAACCAGCCACAGTCGAGCGTGTACCTGCTGTACTACCATACATAAGAGGTGTCACAGACAAGATTGGCTACATCTTGAAACGGGCTTCAATCAAAACTTACTTCAAGCCACCTAAGAAGATTAGTCAGTTCTTACCACCTGTCAAGTGTCACATTGTTCTACAAGATGCAGGGGTATACAAACTCGATTGTGAATGTGGGCTCTCCTACATAGGGCAAACTAAAAGATCAGTAAAAACCCGCGTAAAAGAACACATAGCTGACGTGAAACACCGGCGCTCCACGAAGTCTGCAATCTGTGAACATGTACAGGACCGCACCCGCCATTATATCAGATTTGATAAACCACAGATCCTCGCAAAAGAACACCGATTCCGACCAAGGATGATACGTGAGGCCATTGAAATTAAAAAACATCCAAATTTCAATAGGGAAGATGGCTGGGTGCTACCACCAACTTGGGATCCAGTAATTAATATAATTAAATCCAAAACCAAGTATACCATTGCAAGACCTCGAGACACTGTGAGCACTTTCTGCGTGGATCGGACCGCAAACAACAACTTAATATGAGGGTACCCAGTTACTAACTATGACATCAGGACGTCTAACACCTCAGTCCCCCCGTGACCATGGCTGCTGTAAAGCAGCCGAAACGTCGGGAACATAAAAAGTAAAAATAAACGCGATATAATCCGTAAAAATAGTTTTATTTCAATTTACACTTAGAATTCATTAATCACTACATAGTATAAAACAAAGTCGCTTTCCGCTGTCTGTAGGTCCCTATGTATGCTTAGATCTTTGAAACTACGCAACGGATATTGAAGCGGGTTTTTTTAATAGATAGAGTGATTCAAGAGGAGGGTTTATATGTATAATACATGCATAGTACTATAGTAGAGAAACACTGATAAAAAATACCCGTGCGAAGCCGGGGCGGGTCGCTAGTCATACTAATATTATAAAGAGGAAAACTTTGTTTGTTTGATTGTAATGAATAGGCTCCGAAACTACTGAACCGATTTGAAAAATTCTTTCACTGTTGGGAAGCTACACTATCCCCGGGTGCTATTATGCTATGCTATAATATATTTTTAAAAAAAATTGAGATCCTTATTAAATCTCGAATAATGTAACCGCAATGTACCCGTGCGAGGCCGGGGCGGGCCGCTAGTAATTGACTGGGAGCGTGGCGTCTCCTGTAATCCGGCTTCTCGGAGGTCGGGCACAGAGGATGGTTTGAGGTCGGGAGTCCTGGCGCTGAGTGGCCCATGTTGACTGGACGTCCACACTAAGCCCGGTATCAATATGGACCTCCCGGAGGAGTCTGGGAGGTGCAGGTTCATTAAGGAGGGGCGAACCGGGCCAGGGGGGAAACCCAGCAGCCAAAAGTACCCGTATCGGGCCGCTAGTAAATTATAAAACAGATGTGTGTTCCGTGTTACGAGTACAAAAGCCGTGAACATAAAATTACACCTCTACGCTTTCGCCTTAAATATGCGCTTGTTATATCAGGTAGTCAATTAATCATTATGCTATTTTTATCCAAGAGGGTGTTAAGAGGGGTCACAGCCCTATGGCCTATGACGTCACACTGTCTGGCCGGGGAGGGCAGAAACAACGAATAACACGTTCATAAATAAACCTAGTTCGCCTCATATAAATCACTAGCTGTGCCCGCGACTTCGTCCGCGTGTAATTTAACTTAACAAAAATTTCGGGATTATTCATCCCCTATTTTATCCCCTTGGGGGTAGAATTAATCAAAATCCTTTCTTAGCGAATGCCTACGTCATAACATCTACCTGCATGCCAAATTTCAGCCCGATCCGTCCAGTGGTTTGGGCTGTGCGTGATCACTATGTCAGTCAGTCACCTTTGAGTTATATATATTTAGATGGATTATAAGGGTCTCTGATAAGAAAAGTGCTTGTTTGAGAACGATATTGAAGTGTGTCAACATTGATATTGTAGTCATCACCCCCATTGTGATACATATGACCATAGGGGTGATGACAATATTCCGATGTTTTATTCCCACTGTCTACCATCAACATTTAGAATTACATAGACACACTAGCTGTGCCCCGCGACTCCGTCCGCGTGGAATGCACTTTTCTGTTAAAATTTTTCCTGAATTTTCTTTGCTATAAACCTCACGGAGCCCGAGACCTTTCCAACGAATGCAAAATCATGGAAATCGGTTCGTGCGTTCTGGAGTTATAGCGTCAGGAAGGAATACCCGACTTATTTTTATATAATAGATTATTATGTATACCTATCTATAGGTGTTTTTTTTTTTTTTTTTCGATATAGGCAAGTATTTGACCACAATCTCATCTGATGGTATGTGACGATGTGGTCTACGGTGGTGCATACTTGCCTAGAAGGTACCTGTTCAGTCTCGACTTGAAAATTATAGTTATAGTCAACCGGGAACAAAGACGCCGGTCTTTTTTGGTCTTTCAATAATTATTTATAGCAATGTGAGATAAGTTGATATTACAACTTATCTAAATTCTCCAGGAATAACTTGCCTCAAAATAACTCCGAAAAAGTAGTATATTGTAAATAATAATGGATTGTGATTGGCTGAACTCAAATCTCATTCACTTGATTAAGTGCATGTGTTTCGATTGTTTTGTCCTAGACTGCGGAATCCGAAGTTTGGTTGGCCGAGGAGCTGGGAGTGGACTTACAACAAGGATCGAATCCGAGACCTCTCGGTGACAAGAACAACACTTATAAACAACAGGCTATTGTCGCTTAAAAATAATATATTAGGTATACATGATTTCAATACTCATTGACCTGCGTTACAATTGACTCTAGAATCAAAAGTAAATAGGTTTGCAAACGTGCAATGATATTTTAATAGACGCGACGCCGCGGGCCGTGTTTCGTCTGACCCCAAATTAAGGGTAAATAAAAAGCTAGACGACTGCTCTTAGTATATACATTTCTGAAAATTTCCATCGCCGTGATGTCATATTATTATATTATGCTAGTTAGTTCCACACAAAGACTACAATCCCCTAGTTCCACAATATTTCTGTCGAGAGGATGAGGGTTCGTCGAACGTCATTTGAAAAGTATAAAATGTAAAATAATTTACGAAATGTAATTCGCCTTGTCTTTCAACTCTTTTTTAGGTACTAGGAATGACGTGTGTGAGTAGGAAATTGGACCTTTATCACCTTGCTAGTAGCAAGGCTAGTAATTGAGTGACTCTGTCAGATAATTCACGATAATCGCTATTCGGTAATAATGAATTTTGTTGGAAAAACATCTGACAATCGGATTTCTTTTTGCTATTGGTTCTTCTGTTTGAGGTTTTGATTACGAAAGTGTACCGCCCATGTTGCTATTTCAATCAAATGTCAATCAAAAGGGTGCTTGTGACTAACATTATTGATTACAGCAGGTGCTATGAATTCTAAGTGTGTTTTAATACTTAGTCATAGGTAGGCTAGATTAACAAATACATATGAGAATATATTAGTGGGTACAGGACTCTTAGTTCAGGATTAGGTATATACCGACAGCTAACATTACTTTTACCCGCAGAATAGATTTTTAAAAAGATAACTAGGAAGCAGTAGCTACACGCATTCTATACTTATCAAATAGCTATGTCAAATAAAAAATCTAGGTTCGTCTGATTTGTATGGGGAGTTGACGATTTTTAAACATCGTTTTCGTACCCATAATACCGATACAACCGATTTTCATATTTGACTATCAAAATCACCTTTATCCCACAGATGAGAGAGCATTTAAACGAATATCATCATATTCTTAGTGTACTTAGTCAAGGTCGAATTATATCCTACTAATATTATAAATGTGAAAGTTTGTGAGTGTGGATGTGTGGATGTATGTATGTATGTATGTATGTATGTTTGTTACTCCTTCACGCAAAAACTACTGAACGGATTTGGATGAAATTTGGAACAAAGATAGTTTATAACCGGGATTAACATATAGGATACTTTTTATCCCGATAATCCCGAAATTTTTGTTACGTTAAATACTACGCGGACGAAGTCCGTGGGCACAGCTAGTTATAAATAAATCAATATCAAAACGAATAAATTCTCGACAGCCAGTACGTGTGTGTGAATCATCCCAATTGATCTGCTAAGGTCAGCACCGCAGGAGGATGACGTCACGGTAATATTGATGACAACAATAACACATTAGATGCAGTAGAGGCCACATTTGGTGCTCATTCACACTGTAGGTACCGTGCCTTCAATTATTTACGGATCACGTACTGCAATCCCCTTCCACGTTCAATGAATTTAAAACAGTACACCGTTTTTGTTCAGACGTCCGAGTGCAACAGTAAACTATATTTGGGCAATTTATAAATAATCAAACTTTTCACCATCCATTATACGACCGCTTGGCGCAGTGGTTTAAGCGTAGGTCGCTCACCTCACTGCACTAGGTGGTTGCGGGTGCGATTCCCGGCAGGGTAAATTCCGGAAATGGCCTTTTCGTAATTTGCCCTGGTCTGGGTGTTACTGGCATTGCCTCAGTTGATTGTATGGTACCCATAGTACAAGCGTTGCTAGATGATGATTGATTGAATCGGTATTTGAATACAATAAAAATGCATACTTATCCCCCTGAACTAAGGTTGCATTGGCAAGTGTCATTGCAGCTATAAACAATATATGCCCAGCGGAATTATGAAGTCATGAAACTACTGTGCAATATTTGTGGCACGCAATAAGCAACTTTATTGCTTAGGTTTAATGGTCTGTAGTTGGGTGACGTCGTTTGTAGATGTAAACGTCTCGTTATGGAATAAGGTTAAATGGGTGAATTAGATTAATTAGAGGTTCTGGTTAAATAGCGCCATCGTTTTACTCAGGTTTTTCCTTACTTTGGATACTTCAATTAGGTAAGTCCTGGAATTGTGAGGATTATTTGAAATAGAGTTATCACAAACAATATCCATAAAAGTTGTACTTTGGCTGAATCCAAAATACAGCTTTTGATTAGTCTATTCTATACTAGCTGTGCCCACGGACTTCGTCCGCGTAGTATTTACGTAACAAAAATTTCGGGATTATCGGGATAAAAAGTATCCTATATGTTAATCCCGGTTATAAACTATCTGTGTTCCAAATTTCATCCAAATCCGTTCAGTAGTTTTTGCGTGAAGGAGTAACAAACATAGATACATACATACATACATACATACATACATACATCCACACTCACAAACTTTCACATTTATAATATTAGTAGGATGAACACGTTCGAATTTCTGACAAATTATCGTTTTTTTAATTTGTTTATGCTCCCGATAGGTTATCCTTTGAAATTTTTTGGCTATTCTCTATAGTTTCGTATTTCACTATGCTGAAATGATCCTGTTGTTATAATAAAATATTTATAATACAATTATATATTATATATTACGAGCATTAAGAACATATTCCGATAGCAGTGATAGCCGATTGGTTAAAGCACGCGTCTTGCGGGCACCAGGTCTTGGGTTCAAACCCCGGCTTGCACCTCTGGATTTTTCGAAATCTATGTGGGAATCATAATTTCTACATGATTATCACTTGCTTACGGTGAAGGAAAACAGCGTGAGGAAACCTGCATGTCTTAGAAGATCTATATAACCAATTTTCGATAGACATGTTAAATCCGCTAACTCGCACTGGGCCAGCGTGGTGGATTATGGCCTGAATCCCCCTCATGTTGAGGGGAGGCCCGTGCCCAGGAGTGGGACGTCACAAGGGCTAAATTATAAGAACATATTCTTACTATAAATATGTTCAAGAGTACCGAAGTATTATATCTACTTATTTGCCCTTGAATATTCAGTTTGATATCCTGGCCAAAGATTTATTCCCAAAGTCGGACAGTACTGTGTCCACGCGATGTGGAAAATATGATACACTCAATGAGGAAAATACTATCGCATTTTCTCAACTACATACTTACATAATACGAAAACGCGTTTCAAATGTTCACAAACATTACTCTGAGGTCTCATAGTACGCGCGAACGTACAGTTCATTGAGAAATGTACTTAGATAAGTATTGATTATGAATACTTAAGTCACACTTAGTTTCGACAATGCTAAGGCAAAGTTACCTGTCATTTTTGAGAAGCGAATCATATTAAAAAGCTCTCAAATATGAGTACTGTTCGAGTACACGGCCTTAGACATACAGATGTCATAAATATTTAATTTGTCTAATGTTTTCAATGAAACCAAAACAATATTACCGATACAAGATAACTAGAATGAGAGTAAATTTATTTCAAAACAGTAGTTACCTACGCTTAAACATATTTTTTTTAACAAGGTATGTGTTCAAGTAACTAAATACTTAGAATACAGATAAAACACGTCATGTTATATAAAGTTTTACCGTGGATTCTAAACTAAGCAAAAGCTAGTATCTTAGGACCCAGGGTGACTATTGAAAAAGTTTAAACTCCAGCCCCCTGGATTAGCGGTTGTGTAGTTACACCATACTTTGTCTTCTTCTTTCGAATGTCAAATTACTGATGACAGAAAGAGAGCGTTCGATGTGTACCTATTCGCCCGCTTACCCACGTTTATTACGAGGGTATAGGCATATAGCTCCAGTCAGCAGCAAGACCTGATGGAGCTGCGCTATAATATTGATAATGGGATTAATAGGCAACGAAATTCAGTAGCTAGAAGCGCATAACGCTTCGGTCTTAAATTATAGTTGTTACCTACGCAAACAGGTTGTTTGTGCGACAACTTTAATTGATTACATCACCTTGTGGTTAGCCTGTGTATGTCAACTTCTTAGCACAGACCAGTAAAACAAGACACCGCTTACGTCCACTATTAGAGAGTGCAATCGTCAAAAGTTGGCAAGGTATCGGGGAAGACGGCGAATTTGATTGGTTCGTTCATGGTTGAGCCGTGAATGAACCAATCATAATGTCAGGTGCGGTCATCATTGTTGTTAAACTCTATTCATTTATTTAGCACGGAAGGCAAAACACCAAATTAATTGCTTTCTTATCTACCTTTGTTTTATTTATTATTATGTAATATAATTTAATTAATTCTATTAATTGATCTTTGTTACCGGAAGGAAAAATAATATAATAATGATAATAATAATTAACCGCAGGGCTTGTGGTGAGCTGTTGATGAGTAGCGACACCACGGACCCGAGTACCCCAGAGAGATGTTCAGGGCCCCCACTTCAGCGTGTCTTCCTCGGCAGAATGGAGACCGGCAGGGTCCCGCAGTACTCTCAGCTCTGGTTTGCCTTAGTTGGCTGTCCAGAAAGGAGCATTAGAGCTATATGGCCCAGGAGTGGAAGTGTTAAGGGGCATAACACTGCGAGTAGCTTCGGAAAAATCGCAGCACACCTCTCTACACCCCTGAACTGCCTACACCCGCGTTGCCCCTAGCCGTCTTATGATGGCAACTGTAGGGGCCCACCTAGTGAGCGGTAAGTCAACACCTGCCGAAGATAGTTGGATAATACTGATAATGACAGGTGTCTGATTCCTTTGCAAAAGCCCAATCCCCAGTCTATCCAAACTCCATGAATTGACCCTTTTTTTCTGTTTCCATATATTTTGCAATAGTTCCTGCACCTGTTGGGGTCCAGTCGCTTTATATGTCCCATCATTTGCAGCGGTTGACCTCAACACGTGTCTTACATGAAAATAAAATGCTCACAAGGGCCTCTACATGTTGGACCCATGTCCCCATCCAAGCCTTCCAAAAGACCGGGCAGAGCCCCTGATATAGAGAAACATAAAAATAATAATTATTACATTGAAGCTTATGTAAAGTGTGAGATTTGATTACTATCACCACGGTCCCACCACTGTTACTCCTGTAAACCAAGATCGAAATCGGTGACGACAAGTATTCATAAAAAATAAGGACTGTCCTATACAGTATATCGAAATGTGTACACTCTACGTCACGTGTAAATGCGTTGGCCGGCGTCACGTTGGCGGGAGGGCGCGGGGTCCCGACGTCTCAGTATCGCTCATCCGTTGCTGGAGTTCAGTCGCCATACCGTGAACTACACGATAAATAAAAAAAACATGGCCCGTAGTGGAATCACCGCACTCAGCCTCGCAGTGCTGTTGGCATTATTCGAAATCGGTATGTCAAAATTAATTATTTATAATTGACACTTCTGTACGTAACTGTACTTTGTGCTCTTATCTGAGTACACTCGTAATCTAGATTGTAATCTCAGTAATAATTTGATTTCATTATAAATTATTTGTGTCCATTTAGGTAGGTAAGTATATGGGGTATATGCAAAAAAAACTGGTTTTAAGTGTCTCGAAACAGTTATAATATTTATAAAGTACATAACATACTACACTATTCGTACAATCGTAATCGTAAACCTGTATTATTATGAAACCGTTTTTCAATTTTTATACCTACGCAGTTAGTTGGCTCTGTACCTGATTCTTGTTTTTAAACTAATAACTAAAGTTTTTTTATGAAATATACGATTTATGCATGTATATTTATTTTATTTTATTCAACAACTGCAAATCTAATTTTCTTTAATGAATTAGGTCAGCTTCTACAAAATGTCTAACGACATTTTGTTGACTCTGACTCTGACTCACAACGAGTGTAATAATGTTTTTATTACCAACCGGTGACTCAATAGGTAATTACGCGAATGCTACTATAGTTTTCAATGAAAACACATTTGCTTGAATGTAAGCCGATAAAAGCTCGCTCTTAATAATTTTATATTATTTTACTAACGCCGCACCCGCCTTCACAGTTTAAAAAATACCTAAGTGTTGACTTTTGTATTCAGTTTGAGGGTTCCCTAAAATGCTGCTACGCATTTTTTTAAATATTTTATTACTTTATTTTAAACTAGCGACCCGCTCCGGCTTCGCACGGGTATTTTTTATTAGTGTTTCTCTACTATATTATGCATGTATTATACATATAAACCTTCCTCTTGAATCTCTCTATTTATTAAAAAAAACTTCATCAAAATCCGTTGCGTAGTTTTAAAGATCTAAGCATACATAGGGACATACAGACAGCGGGAAGCGACTTTGTTTTATACTATGTAGTGATACGAAGCAGTTTCGACGCACATTTGAATTACTTTAAATAAATATCGTTTTGATTTTTAATCGCAATTGTACTCACGTATTCAGGACATGAATTCTCTAAGTGAGTGTATCAATGAAAAGGTATCTTCATAGGTGCCCACTTAAAGTTATAAGCAGTGATGACGTAGGCGTCAGAGATATAAATTTAAAATAAGTTACTTTCATGACTACAAGTTATTTTATTCTGATGGATATGTTAGGCGGTTTCTTAACAATGAGTCTTCTATGTACCGGAGGTGATTCCGGGATTGAGATCAGGGTAGAGATAGAGAGACTTCATTTTGATAAAGTTAGCTATTTTAAAGTAGGTCAATAACTAATCAACAGAAGTCAAGCGGGAAGAAAAGAAACTGGAATGAACTGAATCAATCAAGTAATCTTGTAACTGTCACTATATCATAAATTAACGTTTGACCTACATACTTCTAGGATAAGTCCCATTTCATTTCAGCATGAAATGGGTTGAAAAGTAAAATATCAGACAGTGCGGCGTCAGACTTCTATGCTATTCTACTAGAGCCAGTGTGGAGCCGCGATGCCCTTGATTCAACACATTATTTCTTAACAAAACAGTTCCATAAAATCTATGGAATCAATAGCATAGGTACTCCCTTGTACTCTATTTTATGTTGATAATAAAAGATAAATAAATTACGCTTATAAATATTCCCTATATGGGCTAGAAGGAAAGTAATAAATCTATTTTACTATTCGGTGTTGGTATTAGATCCCGACATACCTGATCAGGTTGACCCTATTGCCAATTACTGAAAATACCTATGACTATAGGTATTTTTTTTAGGTTCTGGAAGGGTTTTCCTTTTTTTTGGTTCTGGAAATTCAGGATAAGAGACTTCTTATCCTGAATTTCCAGAACCGAAGACCAAGGAAGCAGTGAATTGTATATTCAATATTATACTAGCTGTGCCCGCGACTTCGTCCGCGTGGAATTTACTCGACAAAGTTTCATACAAACTTTCATCCCCTATTTTATTCCCTTGGGGGTTGAATTAATCAAAATCCTTTCTTAGCGGATGCCTACGTCATAACATCTACCTGCATGCCAAATATCAGCCCGATCCGTCCAGTGGTTTGGGCTGTGCGTTGATAGATAACTATGTCAGTCAGTCAGTCAGTCACCTTTGAGTTAGATATATTTAGATTCGACTGTGAATGAATGCTTCCATTATTTGACCTCCCTTGCCTTTAGAAAACCATTTTTAATTTAATAAATTTTATCATCTCCTCATAAATGCAGCGTTTAGTCACAGTATTTACAGTGCAAAGTGATCCTCCCATTACTGTATTATAACATAAATACAGTAACAGTAATGAGTCAACCAAACTAGCACTTTCTTTCGATTTTAATTTAATAGAACAATATTATTAAAATGAGAACATCATACCCCACACCGACGAGCTGTTTCATGACGTTAAGTATGTCTTAGGTCTGTATAAATATCGGTCAGTAGTCTAAGAGCGATCTTGGGTATGCTTTTAGCGTGTCATTTTGTACTGGAATGTCATATAAAATAAAAAAATAAAAATAAAATAGCCTTTATTTCCTCCACTGCATGTGTTAGGGTAACAAAAATTTACATACTAAATACTTGTTAGGGTTTTGTAGAAGTCGCCTCTTCGGCGTAGGCCTCCCCATGTCTTTCCATTTACGTCTGTCTCTAATTTGTCTCATCCAATCCCGTCCGTATCTCTGAGTGAATACGTCATCCCAGCGTTTATGTGGTTCATTTCTTCCTTTTTCCCACGCGAGGTACCCACTGGAATGTCATAAGAATGACATTTCCAAGATCGTTCTCAGATTTGAGATCGATTAATTAATACGGACCTTAGAAAAGTATCTATGTTATGGACGACAGTGACTGGACGTGATCCAGATTTTTTTTACGATTTGAGCAATATAGACGGAATATAATCTGTAATGGTTTACAGACTAGCTAATGCTGAATGAGTGCGTCGTGTCCCGATTTTATGACCTGATACTGTCACAGAAAATGAGAGGAATATTTTTATTTTTCCGTCTGATACTTTTCTATTTTGACAGCAAATCACGGTGGTGGAGCCAAGCTGTAGCTCATGTACGGGCTGGGTCACAGATGTAGATTTACATAGATAACGCAAGTATCACGATTTGTAGTGAAACCAAGCGTGCCAATTTTTTAACACCTCCTGTGACGTCACAGATGGCGGGAATTCCAAACCGATTCAAAGACACTGAAGCCGCCGATGCCCCTCTGCCCGTTACGATTCCCTCGAGTGATTATCTCGCTCAAACTCATATTTTTATATCTGTAGTCGCGAGGACTGTAAGTTATCGGCGACCAACCTTGACGCTTGGTCGGGGTTTTCGGACACGCTAAGTACATGCATTTGCGTTATCTATGTAAATCTATATCTGTGGGCTGGGTCGACCGGGGTAGAACCACCTTCTCACAGAATATCGGCGAAAAGTAGCTATAATAGCTGTATTTCGTACGATGAGTGAGAGAGTCGGAAGCCCAAGCCCCTCCTTCCCAACTCCTACTCCCTTCAGGTCGGCAAAAAGCGAGTAATGCCATTAGTATTGCAAGCATCTATAGGCTACGGTAACTGCTTAACATCAGGCGAGTTGTACGATTATTTTCCAACTTTGTTAATACACATAAAAAAATATGATTATAGAACCCGTTTAACGATCGCACGGTAAGACTCTGTAGATGAGGAAGTACAATATTTATAACTGCGTAGCTTCATATTGACTTGTGGACCAACCTATAACATACCTACCTACTTACTTTTATGTAGTTTGATGGCTTTTTTCCATTGTCAAAATTATATAACTTTGTGTTGAGTATCAATTTAAGAATGTGAAATATTTTCTAAGATTAACGATTAATACAAACTAATCACACAATCGAATTGTTATGGAATCTATTAATAGCGATGACACTCCCGGCTCAGCAACGATGCTGTCATCGTTCGGCAATAACTCCCTCGACTTACAATCGACCGGAATAATATAAATATTAACGAATAACAAGGTAGCCTACCTTAAAATAAAATGATTACCATCAATCATAAAGCCCTGCATCACTCCTCTAAAATTCACAAACAAAGCCTCGGTTGTCATAACAAGGCATGTTTTTATAGTTAAAACCAGTTTCACCAGGCCCGTTCCGATGAAATTATATCTCTACATCAAGGTTCTACGCATACACCAAGTACTGTTAAACGAGCGAGTTAAACTGCTTCAGTCTTAACCGAAATTATTGTTTTAACTATCTCTCTGTTAACCTTAAATAATGTCACGAGTCATCGACTGTTCTGCATCATTGTAGAGTTTAATCTAGGGAAACATTTATTTGTGATTTTATTTAAATACTAGCGGCCCGCCCCGGCTTCGCACGGATACATTGCGGTTACATTATTCTAGTTTTAGTAAGGATCCCTAATTTTTTTGAAAATATATTATAGCCTATGTCACCCGGGGATAGTGTAGCTTCCCAACAGTGAAAGAATTTTTCAAATCGGTTCAGTAGTTTCGGAGCCTATTCATTACAATCAAACAAACAAAGTTTTCCTCTTTGTAATAGTAGTATGATATATATTTTAAGGCCACATATCTAAGTACTAAAGTAATTTTCGAAATAACTGTGAAATCCGCCAACCCGTGCTTGGCCAGCGTGGTGGATTACGGCCTGAATCCCCCTGGTTGTGAGGGGATGCCGGTGCCCAGGAGTGGGGCATCAAAAGGGACATCTAAATTATTATTATCAAAGTACAGCAAGAGCTCTGAGTCTCTTACTTAAACTGAAGACACTAACTTACAAACTTTTTCTGGAATCATACATTGTAAGAGGCGTTTCCATCCATCCGTTAGCCTAAAGAACTTCACAGCTATAGGGGAGATCTTATCACAAGTACTTTTTTGAGTACTACAGTCTTCTGTACTGTTGTAGAGAGTTACTGACTATACTGTGGTCCTGTTACTGTGGCTTTTCGCATCGCACAGCTTCCTGTGATGTCACGTCATCGAACTACCTTATACGGGACGGTGCCCACACTAGGTATATGGGTTACTACAATAATATTATAACAAAAACCATTTTAACATTAGGTCAAATCGGAATTAGGAAAAACATCTTTAGGCTCAGTAACTGCTTAACATCAGACAGGTCGAACGCTTGTTTACTAACTTTCTTATTTATAAAAAATATGATTTATACGAGACATATTAATGTACTTAAACATTTGGATGTCAGCCAAATAAGGCGGTGGAAAAATGTTGAAAGTACGCCACTAAGTCTAGCTAATTTACGAGAGACGGATCATAAGTTTAAGTCATCATCAGGCTCTATGTTTACCAATAACAATAAAGAGGTACTTACGTTTCAGCGGTTTAAAATACACTCTCAGAATGGCATTATTTAGGAGCTTTTTTTTGTTCAAAATACGAATAGCAAGCGAATAGCTGTACTGAGCTTTTATTTCGTTAGCTAAAGTTCGTCTACGTAATAATTCCTCGGAAGACTGATTGGAGAGCTGTTTATTCGTTGACCGATAGACGCTAGCGACTAGCGAGCGTAAACACTAGTAAAATTCATGGTAGTGCTACAGAACTTAAATACAATAGGAGTTGACATTTAAAAATAAGTTTGTTTCCAAAAAAGAATTACGTAAGTAAGAAGCTTCTTTTCATTGTATTATCGAGCTAAATGGAATTGGTATATTTCTGTGTAATCCTTACAAAACAGTATAGATATGAAAGTAAATACCGACAAACTTTTTTTTACTATCGGTGTTCGCTCTTGTGGGTCTCTTCTATTATCGATTAACTTATTTGCCGAGGGTGAGTAGTGGGTCCTACTCCATAAACATTTTACGCTGTAATTCCGTCAATCAATTATAGTATACTAGCTGTGCCCCCCGACTTCGTCCGCGTAGTATTTAACGTAACAAAAATTTCGGGATTATCGGGATAAAAAGTATCCTATATGTTAATCCCGGTTATAAACTATCTGTTTTCCAAATTTCATCCAAATCCGTTCAGTAGTTTTTGCGTGAAGGAGTAACAAACATACATGCATACATACATACATCCACACTCACAAACTTTCGCATTTATAATATTAGTAGGAAGTAGGATATACTTAATTCTTTTGTTTCCCACATGCAATTGCTTCGCCTATTAGGCAACCACACCTCCTACAAGGCTCTTTGGCTAAAAATCAGCGTTGTAGGACTTCAGTCCCTTTCAACCTTTGCTGAGCCAAACGCATTTTGGCACAGGTAACACTGGGGTATCTAAATAGGTATGATAGCCATTTTGTTTTGTGGTATTTTGTCTTTATAACCGTGAGTTCGCACTGGACGAAACTTGTTCACGAAACATATTGTTGTCTCTATTTTATGACAACACAAAATAGAGGCAACAACATGTTTCGTGTACATGTTTCGTCCAGTGCGGACTCACGGTAACTTCTTGTTTCTGTGTCGAATAAATTTTATTTTTTTCTTTATATAAAAACGGGTGATTATATTTGTTACATAGGTAGGTTCTCATTCATAGGTCGGTCGTCATTATTGGTCACCATTGTCGACCCTAGTTTACACGAGTAACCGTGGTGGGAGTGTGTGGCGGGACCAGTCCCAGTAAAAGTTATTAAAGATATATAATATTTATTATTATTATTGAAAGTAAAAATTATTATTGGAATCAAGTATAATCAGCTCACGAGTTTAGGTCCAATTAGTCATATATTACGATCCGTGGTACCTTACCACTGGTCTTCAATCAGCTGTAACAGTCTTGTTTCTATGGCAATCAGCCCATAGCAGCTATTTTTGACTCCCGCTTTGCACCGGAGGCAAGTGGAATTTTTTCTTCCAACTCCTCCTATTATTTCTTTCGATTAAATTCGTGCGGGTTCCAAGACAATTTAACTTTACCCGGGACTCGTCGAGGATCAAACCTCGACGTCGTTATTGGTCACCATTGTCGATCCTGGCTTACAGGAGTTACAGTGGTGGGAGTGTGTGGCGGGACTAGTCCCTTTTAAAAAAAATATTGTTGAAAGGGATAACCAACCCTTGCAACAATAATTAGTTATACAGGATGAAACGGAAAGGGTATCCCTTTTTTTTAAAACTTAACTTTGTAATTCTAAAACTATCAGATTTGGAGGAAACTTGAAAAGCAAAAGGTGTTATAAGAATACAGCCGTTGACATATTTCACAAGTCTACAAAACCTTTAGGATTTCAACTGTTCCACAAAGCCGATAGTTTGAGATTTACAAAATTAAGTTGCAAAAAAAATTGTATATCCTTTTTGTTTCACCTAGTATTAAGCATACATTTTCTTCTACAATGGCGGGGCCTCGGTTAAAGGTAGAATATAAATATGTACACGAAATAGTATGAAGTTGTGGATGGAATATTTTCCATGCGATGTACACAAGAAACCCGTTCTACTGTGTCCAAGGTGAGGCGTGCGCTCATGACCTAAACATGATATATAAATGGCTTGGATGACATCATCAGTTTGGTAACAACAGCTTCAACCGCATGTCGGTACCAAATTGGTACTCAATGGACGCGCCCTATCCTTTATGTACTGATGAAATACTCGTTTGAGGTCTTTAAAAAATAATTAACTCATTTTTAATGCTACAAGACTAGTCTTGAGTCGATATTCCATTCGAAATTCGTTCTAAAGTTTATTTTGCATTACTATTGGAGCCGCAGTTATCACCGGTAGTCACTAAAATAATTAGTACAATCAATCATTATAACTATTGAACACAGTAAGGTATTGGGAGACGCAAATGAGAATGTACACCATCTGTAATTCATTGAAAAGAGTAACCATTGAGTTTCTTGCCGGATCTTCTCAGTGGAAGCAGCATTCCGAACCGGTGGTAGATTCTGACTATTCATAAATGCTTTGTTGGCTTACATGAATAAAAACAATTGTGTGAGTCAAATGTTTTGTTTAGTTGGGCATGCAAAGCCCGCAGCTTTAGGTCGTAAAATTCGTGAGTACAATTGTTAGTATTAAATGTTCGTTATCTACTGGTTTCCTATCAAAATTTATTATGGAGGTTCGAGTAGGTATCTACTGTAAGATAAAGAATTTCGGGCGAAAGCTACAAACATTGAAGATATGAATAACAAGTATAGTTTCTTCGACATTTGCCCCAGTTATTTGTGGACTATAAAAA
Source organism: Notodonta ziczac (assembly GCA_918843915.1). Taxonomy (NCBI): domain Eukaryota; kingdom Metazoa; phylum Arthropoda; class Insecta; order Lepidoptera; family Notodontidae; genus Notodonta; species Notodonta ziczac. Next base: position 4,419,902 of record OU974053.1, read on the forward strand.
CATAGCCATAAATTACGTCTGAGTCGGGAGACTTTTGTCCTTAAATATAGAATAAAAACTAGGTTATATGAATAACTTTGGCTGACGACGCTAAGTAGGTATAATAATAATAATAATATAAGCCTTTATTTCAGACACAAAATATTTATCTTAAATTACTAGTTGTGAGTCGACATCGACAACTTGGTCTGTATGCCCAGCTTTGGCAAAGGCCTCCTCCAATTTTTTTTTTTTTTAGTAAGTAGGTTTATAAGATCTTAATATATAGCAAAACATGAACACTTAACATATAAAATGAGATTCGGAATAAATCATTCTTAAAAAAATGGTATTTACTTACTATATACTCGCACATATCTCAAATTTGAAATCTTAATTCTGTGGTAATTTTTAATGATACAAAAATTACACATAACGACTAGTCAAACAACCGACTAGAATTTCAAAAGTTTTGAATAGTGTTTGAGTAGCTTTTTATCTAACTCTGTTTGTAGTATTTCGACAGACTTTCAGATGGAAAAATAACATCTAACTCTCAGGAGGTAATTTCCTTTGCCAGGTTAAGATTAGAGACACTTGAGACTTAATAATAATTAATGTGAATTAGAAACGTAGACGTCGCAGAGTCCTCATTCCGTGGCCACCTACGTGTGTACTCAGGTGGAATTAATCTAATTTATCCACTGGGACTCGCGTTAGAAACCACTGACCCAACGAATCAACGTAATGAATCTGACAATTGCCCACTTACATTCGCATGATGAGTCATTGACACTTGCATCCAAGAACATCAGCTTCTTGCTTGCATCCTTATTTTGAAGTCACGACGACGTTTCCTTATAAATCCTGATCTACACCCTTGGAAATGACATAAACATAGTAGATATAGGCTTAGACTAAAGAGGTATTATAAGCATGGAGCCAACGAATTTAATTAAACATTTTACCCCCATATTAATAAATGTGGTATAGCGGGCGAATAGTTCGACACCAAATTATCCGTGAAAATCTATGCGATAGTGTCCTTCTAATTTTGGAAAACGAGAGATGGAAACAGTATTACCTACACAGTCACAGTTTATTTTGTTTAGGGCGCGGGGGCACTTATTTTCTTATGTCTACAACCGGATCGGTACGCGACCTCGACTTAGAAGATCCGGCAAGAAACTCAGCGGGCTTGTCTTTTTACAATCTGTTTTTTTTTTCGCCAATTGCTTCTAAAGTTAATAATTACAAAGTAGATATTAATATAAATATAATTTCCAGTGTGTTGCTTATGGGCTGGAGGAGAGAGCATGGAAAGGATTTCCCTCGGTATAGGCCTGTCAGCGGAAATGAGGCTTGTTCCATTTTGATACAGGGTGAATTTGTTGTATTGTCCATCTCAAGGAGAAACTCGAAAGTAATGGGATCATCGAAGTCAAGGATGATAATAAAATAATGACGCTTCTTCATGAACAACCACAATCTCCTTATTAATATCATATTAAGATGGTATATGATGGTACAATCTGACTCAGTTTAAAATAGCTATGCTTTGTTAAATAGAACGTCGTCTATTAATAGGGCCCGCGCCCCAATCTCACGGCTAGGAGCGATAATATCAGCATAGCTGAATCCGATTACTGAACATTATTAGCTCAATAAATTATTATTCAATCATGGAGAAGAAATGATATTGACTCATCAGAAAGGAAATCAATATTATGAAATCAAAAATAAATATGTACTTGCTAAAAAAAGATTTTGTTTCGCTTTGCCAAATCCTACTTCCTACTAATATTATAAATGTGAAAGTTTGTGAGTGTGGATGTATGTATGTATGTATGTATGTTTGTTACTCCTTCACGCAAAAACTACTGAACGGATTTGAATGAAATTTGGAACACAGATCGTTTATAACCGGGATTAACATATAGGATACTTTTTATCCCGATAATCCCGAAATTTTTGTTATGTTAAATAGTACGCGGACGAAGTCGGGGGGCACAGCTAGTTACTTATAATATAATTAAGTGTTTTTTTTTTTATCTGACAATTATTTCTTCACCGTGCGCGTCCAGAAGTTATTATAATTATTCCCATGAATCGTTATATCTCGCGCTCTCTCTTACTCAATGTAACACACGAGGTAGAAGATCGTTCACAGATCTTTGTAAGATGTATGCTTTTTGATTCTATGTATTATTGACTTTATCTTGCCCCCATGGCCCATTCCCCTTGAGGTCGGCCGGACGCTTGTTTGCCCACTTTATTTTATAAAGGAGTTGAATCAGTTTTACGTAGATTTCTTTTACTCATGGGTTGTTTTCATTACTTCCAGGGTCGTGCATGCGTTGCTACCAATGCAACTCCCAGCAAAACCCTCAATGCGGTGACAAGTTCAATGGCGTATCTTCCGTGGTAAGTACTTAATCTTGTCGAAATTGATTCACAATTCATAAGCCATCTACTAGAATGATTTAACCAATGGACTTGAGATGTACTCGATAATGTATGAAATGACGTTCAACCAATTTCCGCGGGGGAGGACTAGACACATTGCTAACTTTTACCCAATTATACACACTATCGTATGTATGTGATCTATTGTTTCACTACTTTGGCATGCAGCGCTGTCACTATCTAATAATATGACTATGACGCAAAATAATCAGGCTAATTTGGGGAGGTGATTTTTATCTATATGTTTTCTCGCCGAGTGTTACATGTTACTTAGACTAGGCAGCGAAACAAGAACCAGGAATATCGTTTGTTGGTTCGTGGTGAGCGAGGTATAGGCGAAAAATGAAAATTGCATATCCCTTGGTTAAATCATCCTGGACTATCTACCATTGCCCATGTTTCCCGAAGTGATAGATAGTAGTGTACTACAGCTATGCACCCAAATTTTACTTTATTTAATGGCACTACGTCTTAATGTGCGACTCTTATAATAATAATGACAGTAATTAGTCCTTTTAACGTCCCTCTCCTGGGCTGGGCCTCCCCAATACGAGGGGATTTCAGGTGATAATCCATCACGCTGGCCCAGTTCGGGTTGGCGGCTTTCATGTGAAATTTTGAATGCCATGTCTTCCAAAATTTGGTTAGAATATCTTAAAATTATTTCTTTCAATTTCAGGATTGCTCCGCCCCAGACGCTCTCAGCTACAACCAACTTTACCTGAAAGAAATCCTGCCTGCTGAAATTTTCAGCAACACTTTGGGGGCACCCAGATACTGCCATAAGATCGTCATGCGTAAGTAATGCATTTATCGATTGAAAAACATCTGGAAATTAGGAATAAGTTTGAATATAAGGTTCTGCTCGTGATTCGGTTCGTCTCTCATCGACATTACGAGTACCTACCGTCAAAAGAAAACCTAAGTTGTCCTTAATGCGATGCGTCCGCTGCTGATTCAAGTTTACGTTCACCCAAACCGATTGGTGCTATCACTGCTTATATTATAAATAAGTATGAGTATAATTATTATCATTTTATAAACATGCTCTTTCTGAAATTTCAGAGACTGGCACAATTGTCCGCACGTGCTTAGAAGCTAATCCCACCGACGCGAACCACATTTGCCGCGAACTCGAAAACAGGTCCAAGTCCATCATGGACCCCTCCAAGAAGATCAAATACTGCAGCATGTGCGACAAGGACAACTGCAACGGAGCATCCTCTGTGTCCTTCTCCCTCCCACTTGCAGCTTTGGCGCTGATTGCATCTTACTTGTACGCTAAGCAATAATACGTAATGTTCATCAAAGCAAGTGAACAACTACTGGTATCGCTTAGGAAAACGCTGTATTCACTGTAGGAACGCGTTCTGCAAAATCTACCCTTTAGACACCTCCAAAGGTCGTTTATCCTTTAATAATCGTTCCATGGAAAATATAATTGTACGTTGCTGGATGGATATTAATTGGTGCCTCTGTTGCGAAATATGACCTCACAGGTAGATCTATCTACCTCTAGAGGTGCCGTATCAACAATGTTTCTGGCTTTAGTCTGAGATCCTTCGTTTTATTTCTTATAAACTGCTTCTAAAGCTCCAAGCTTATCATCATGAAACGTACAAGGTATACTGTCTGTTCTGTATCAGACAATAAGAGCTATTTTATGTTTGGTGTTGCAGGACACATTGTGTAACAGTGATTTGTAATATTAAATAATGTTGTGGTGCCAAAACATCAATGTCGTGAACGATCCACATTGTTGTGAGCAAATTCAATCATTGCAAATATTCGCCAATAGCGCCTTCAATATTAAAAACTGACCGTCCAACATTGTTTGTTTGCTTTGTTACTTTTTAAGAGTTATAAAATTAAATTAGGGTTACATTATATTTGATAAAACCATTTCATGTATGTTCCCAAAGAGGATAATATGATACTATAGATCAGTTAGTGCTATATATATTCTACATTGTTATTGTATGTTGTTGGTACAAATATATTTCAAATAAGACTTAAATATGCCTATGAAGGATTAAAATAATATAAAAATGCTTTAATGTATCAGTCGTTTATACAAGGATACATTGTAATAATAAATGGGGTCCCAAAATTGATCCTTTAGGAACGCCAATATAAATGCTTTTGCTAGCAATTTTTTTCCTTATTTCAGTCAGTTTTCAATAACCGTTTAATACACCTATTATAAACAGGTTGTCATGCCAAATATAATTAATTACAATATGTTTGTTCATTATTGATTATCACAAGCTTAAAATCGTCTGTGTTCAGCTTAAATTGTTAATCGTTAGAAGAAATAGAACTAAGCATTTATGTATTTATTATAGTTAACGGCCGTCCGTTAAGAGTATTGTATGTATACGTTTTTAATAAAATTTAATAAAATCATAAACGTGTTTATCAATTCACTACAACTAAGTATTTTAAAATAAGAATGTTCAAAGCACCTGTGCATTACTTTCTTCTATCTCTGTATTAGAGCCTTATGTACTGTCGTAAACTTCTCTTTGATACTATAATGTCATACGAAAAGTTAGGTATGTTAAGTTATATTCTAATGTAGGAGGTGGGTATTATTTTTAATTTATGAGACAGTTAAAAAACACTTGTATGAATAGGTACTCAACGAGTGTAGGTATATACATATTTGTAGCCTACCTATGTTCCATCCATAAACCGTGTTCTTTGGAACTTCGCATTGAACCCACTTGTTGATAGAACACGATATTCCATATCTATGAAGAGGAATGCAATATATATTATCTTTAGATAATCGGTAAGTATGCAGTTAATCCAATTAGTACTCTAGAGTTCTGAATACATAAGCATTTATTTAGTATATAGGTGCCATAAACTCGTCACGGTACGTAACTAAAAACCGCAGCTACCTGTGATGTGGAACAATATGTCCTGCAAAATGAAGATCTCAATATACCTACTTATAATTCAGCATCCCGGCTTACAGGAGTTACATTGGTGGGAGTGTGTGGCAGTAGAAGTCCCATAAAGAATATGCTTAAAATTTAGTCCATATATTCTAGCGTATTTCGGTATCGCTCTCCTGTCTTTAATTCTGCATCGGCACAAATGCGGTCTTGTGCTGTTTCCGGCGACGAGGTAATCCTATCACTGATGACCAAAGCGTCCACAATCCATTATTTATAGTATAATTTAATATATAGGAAGTCCCGTAGATGCGGCGCTGTAGTCGCTGACAGCAATAGAATTTACACTGTGTACAATTTAGTTCCGTATTTTTCCGCGGAACTTTCTATGTGAAGTAGAGTAGTATGGACTAAATTTTTAGGCTATGGAGTCAAAGGAACTAAATTCAAAATAAAGGTGGCAATTAATCAGCGGTACTGAAATGGTATGAATAGGTTCTGATATTCGTGCAGACTTTCTTGAGCGTGCCTAACCTATGATACTCGTATTATTACTAAGATTAGGCTGTGAGCAAGGCTTGCGAACTTGCTGTGACATACATACACTGCTTTAATTAGGTTAATTCCCTGTTTACGTGTAATTAATAGTTTATAAACTTAATTACTTTTCCAGTACCTATCTGTATCTGGAAAGATTATTAAGACAAACATGATAAACTGAATGGGTACTTTACTCTGACACAGAAAATGGACTTTTGCGTAATGATAACACATGATGTGTATATTGATTTCTTATATTTACGCGAATACTACACATTGAAATAAAACTATTTTTACGGATTATATCGCGTTTATTTTTACGAGACCTCGAGACACAGTGAGCACTTTCTGCGTGGATCGGACCGCAAATACCAACTAAATTTTGAGGGTACCCAGTTTTTAACTATGACATCAGGACGTCTAACACCTCAGTCCCCCCGTGACCACGGTTGCTGTAAAGCAACCGAAACGTCGGGAACATAAAAAGTAAAAATAAACGCGATATAATCCGTAAAAATAGTTTTATTTCTACATGATGTGTACTTTTCATAGTACGAGTATATTAATATGTAATTTTTGCGTTGCATTTATCTTTTGTAATGGAGATCAAAAGGCGATTGCAGAAGGACTTGGGGCCGAAGACTGGTAGAGATAATTTTAGTTTGTGACTACTCCTTCTACACACTCCTACCACTGTTACTCCTGTAAGCCAGGAGCGATAATAAAGTCCAACAATAATGCTGAGGCTTGGCCCTCGACTGGAACCCACATGAATTTAATCGGAAGAAAGAATAGGAGGAGTTGGAAGAGTTTTATTTCTCTCCATAGCGACGTGGGAGACAAAAAGAGACTGAAGAAACAGTGGGCTGATCACATAACACGCTTGGAGTTATAAACTGAAATATTGACGTTGCTGACCTGAAGGGGAGTAATTCCGGCTCTCTCAAAAAAGTATGTGTGTCAACTAAATTAGCAACGTCTTTGTTTTGCTACGTCAAGTTTACGAGCACCTTACCGTGAGTCCGCACTGGACGAAACATGTACACGAAACATGTTGTTGACTCTATTTTTTTCTGTCATAAAATAGAGGCAACAATATATTTCGTGACCATGTTTCGTCCAGTGCGAACTCACGGTTAGGATTCATCTGAACCTCTTTGTCAGTAACAACTTTTTTTTTTTCGATTTCGGCAAGTATTTGACCACAATCTCACCTGATGGCAAGTGACGATGTGGTCTACGGTGGTGCATACTTGCCTGGAAGGTACCTGTTCACTCTCGACTTGAAAACATCCAGGTTATAGTCAACCGGGAACAAAGACGCCGGCAAGGTGTTCCATCCCTTGGCAGTTCGCACAATAAAAGTGGAAGCGAAACGCTTGGTACGAACTGAAGGAATGTCCACGGAGTATGGATGCACTTGCAACAAAACTGAAGTGTACATAGCTATATAATGGACTTTACTCCAGTATATAACTCCTACATGAAACACGCAGAAAAACATCGATGATCCACCCATTTTATCTTTAAGTGCCTAACGAACTAATCTTACTCGCTGGACATACGTTATCAGATGACGGACAATTAATAGTAAATAATATTTTTAACCTTCTTATAATAATAATAATTTAGCCCTTCTGACGTCCCACTCCCGGGCACGGGCCTCCCCTCAACACGAGATTCAGGCCATAATCCACCACGCTGGCCCAGTGCGGGTTGGCGGATTTCACATGTCTTTCGAAAATTGGTTAGATCTTCTAAGACACGCAGGTTTCCTCACGATGTTTTCCTTCACCGTAAGCAAGTGATAATCATATAGAAATTATGATTCGCACATAGATTTCGAAAAATCTAGCGGTGCGTGCAAGGTTTTGAACCCAAGACCTGATGCCCTCAAGACGCGTGCTTAAACCAATCGGCTATCACAGCTTTTTTAAATACTTTTTTATCCTTCTTAACACGAAGAAAAAGTATTGGACAATTATCGAGTTTCAACGTCGATCAGATAAAAAGTGCCTTGTCTTTTAAAGTATAATTAGACTTTTTTCAGGTGTCAGTCAAATCGTACTGTTCTGAGGAAGCAGCGGTTCTCCTTGAGTTGAAGAGAAGACTGGGACAAATAGGGGCTTTAGGTATGTCATTTGTTAGTATAAAACGACCTTGATCTGTTTCTGCTGCCCTGTTTTATCATGAGAGGAAATACACCGTTCAAATTGTAACGAACATTTGGCCATAGTTTTGCAAACTGGAACCAAGCCACGCATACTTCTGCGAGCTGAAACTAACCTACCACTCACACACTAGGGTTGATTTTGGTTTGCTGCTGTACCTGTGGGTTGATTTCATTTTGCAAAACTACATCGAATTATAAAACACCTTTTATGATGTTAGTATGAAAGCAATCAAGATCCACAGGTATTCTGTCTAGAGTCCGCTCCATGATAGAGAGAGAGAGATAAATAGTTTGATTTCTTGGGAGCTATTGAATTTTAAAATGTTTAATGACGTTCTGATTTCGTTTCATAAACTTTAAGCTGCCTGTAATTTAAAGCTCATCTATTCTTCATACAGTAATTGTATATCGGTTCCGCATCGGACACAGATACTCATTTAGGACATTATCTACCGATACGGTTATCTATTCACGAGCTACTTACCAAGTTATTGATTGGAAATGAAATCACTACGTTATTATAAACTGCATTTTCTATAGTTAAGTTCAGTTTATTTCCTCTTTTTCGTCTTTCTTCTTCGAATTGTACTTAAACAATGAAGCCTTTACCTGGGACCAGTCAAGAGTTTAGAAACATGTTTAAGTATAAAATAAATCACTCAAATTGAGCTTCGCTTATGAGGCGCGGTTCGATCGAACCTTTGCTCTCATTTCTAAGGTGCATTTTAGGTGTCAATTTCACCATTACTTCTGGAGGGGTATTCGCAATCGGCGGAAAGTTGCCGGTTTTCATCCTTCTACTAATTCATTTGTAAAAGAAGGATGGAAGCTTACGTTTTTGACATCGGAAAATTTCCGTCGATTGAAACTGAACTGAACTTGAAATTCCCCCCCCTGGACTGACCTAAATTTATGAAAGTACAGTCAAGATCATTACTAATTGATTCACATATATGTTTCAAAACGCATAGGTACCTATTATACTGTTTTTCCATTTTCCATATTTCCATGTTCTTTACTAGCTGTGAGGTTACTTACAAAACCATTCAAATATTACCAAATATTTTTAATTATATTATTATTATTTAACCTTTTGATGTGCTTATTTACTTCTATACCGTCGAATCTGAACCCGACTTTTACGGAAAAGACGCGGTAAGTCAGGGTTGTGTGTATTTTTTTGCTATTTTTATCCTGAATTTTAATTCAATTCAAATCATTTATTTTGTTTAGGCGTACTGGGGCACTTACAAATTGTCAATTTACATATTTTTTTCCTTATATCTACAACCGGATCGGAACGCGACCTCGACTGAGAAGATCCGGCAAGAAACTCAGCGGGCTTGTCTTTTTACAAGTCATTTTTTTTTTTATCGCCAGTTGCTTATTTTCAATAATTACAAAGGGTAGTACTTAGATATTAATATAAATATTAAAATAGCTCCAGTGTGTTGCCTTTTGATGTTATCAAGAATTATACAAATAATTCGGACTAGTAGGGCAAGACACGCTACGCTTTGACATTATTATTGACTGTAGAGATTTGAGCTGCTTAGTCCCAAGCTGATTTATCATCCAAATAATCCGAGATCCGAGATGATTGGACACATGTTTGTACATAGACTAGTTATGATGACTGTACCTAACGCGCTTACGGATATAACATACAGGTACGATCCACTATCTTTACAGCCTACAAGTACTCGTGACGTAGTTGATACACTATTTTTGCAATAAATAAATAATTACTGACATTGTACTATCATTTCGATCGGAGGTGTCCAACGGAACGGTACGGACGACAAAAAAATGTCGCGAGTGTTTTATGTTTTAACAATATTATTATTCGTCGGCAATTTGATTGATAAAAGTGAGTGAATCTTATTATTTATTTTATTTAATAATATCGTTTAACAATGTGATGGTGTAATCGATGCTTGCTAGGGCCACCTGAAGATTGCCCACCACCAATCTATACGATCGTCGTGTGCCCATGCATAGCATAATAAAAGCCCACCAAGCACTTGGATTGTGCCCACTAAACACTTATTTTATTATTATTAGGTATATCTCGGTGTCATGGGCTATGCCAGGTCCTTTGATAGGATTGCTTGGGAACACGCTAACGGACCCAAGTTATGTAAAGGCCTTTTGTGAGAATTTTAATGCCATGAAAGGCACCTGCTGTGGTGAAACGATGCAGATGATGAGACTTATTCGGTGACTTGATTTCTTAATGAAAAAATATAAATAATATGATTTACTATTACATTTAGGACAAAATTGTTTGTATTCTGGGTGATCGAGCTACAGATATTCGTGGATACACGAGAGGAATTGTGTGAAAAACTAATATTTAATCGAACAAATTATTTGTTACATTAATTCAGTGTTCTTAAAGAGTATTTAATTAATGGTAATTATTAACAGTTTGGTGTCGCTTGTGGAAACCATACCAGTGTTTAGACAATTTATTATTGAACCTAGATAATAATAATAACTCATTGGAACCGAAATAAAAAAGAAATAATTCAGAATGGACGCATCCGTTTAACGGTTTTAATATTTTTTCGATTAATAAAAAATAATATTTTATTAAATATAATGTACATATATTATTGCTAAAAAAAATTGATTTGTTTGCTGGATATATCACCAAGGGAATTGCTAATTTGGTAAAGGTTGGATGCCCATGACCTAACACCAGCCAGTGTAGTCAAATACTGAATGTTATAACAGTTGGATTAACCTTGTTCCTCGGATGATTTGTAACAAGTAGCGTAACAGTTGATAAAAAATACGCACAAAAAACCAAGATTCATTGTAGTGAAACCAAGAAAACACAATTTGTAGGTATTAATTTTCTTTGTCTACAATGATATTATTATTTAAATATGTTTTTCACTGTATTTTCTTCATCCAAACAAAGGTTAGCGTTTTGCCTTTTTTTATTAGCCTGTTTTTGTGTCCCACTCCTGAGCAAAGGCCTCTCCCTTAACACTCCACAAAATACGGTCTTGTGCTGCTTCGGGCCACGTATCTCCCGCAAAAGTTACCAAATCGTCCCGCCATCTTTTCCTGGGTCTTCCCTACCTTTTTTATTTATTATTATTTAATGTAAAGTTCCTAATAATTAATCTTATTGAGGAATAAGTTAAGATGAATCGGTATACTTAAGGCTGAAGCGCCTAGTCCGCGAAGTTCAAATTTTTTGAGGTTTTTTAGAAATTTTTCAAAATCTGACAGTAATAAAAGGCACATTTTGTAATTCGCGACAAAGACCGTGTGCAGTGCATTTATTAATATATCCAACTTACTCTAAAACATTTCAAGAACGACAGCTATCCAGATAGACTGGCAATTTTTGTATATTTAGTGATTAACTAGTATCATATCCACCGTGATAATATTTAGAGTAAAATAAAAGTATTAATAAACGCACTGCATACTGTGTTTGTCGCAAATCACAAAATGTTGTCTTAAATGTTTTCAGATTTTGGATAAACTATAAAAATACTCGAAAATTTTGAACTTCGCGGGCTAGACAGGCGCCTTCACCTTAATGCAGTAATTTGCAAAGAATTTAATCACTACTTGTTTTATTAAAGATCTTCCAAAAAGGGGGAAGGTTATATGTTCTTCATCTGTATATATTGTTTTGATGTATGTTCACCGCTTACTCGCTCAATTGTTAACCATTTTTTTAGCGATACCAAATGACAGAAATCACAAGGTCCCTATTTATTTATAGCTTTTTAGTGCACCCAGGTTTTTTTGAAGTCGTTTTAACACTTTTTTCAATATTTTTTTTTACCAGCGGCTGTTTAAGTGGTCTTTATTTCGCGAATAAAAAGTAGCATGATCATGAGGCATAATCTTTGCTCATTCCTAAATAAACATTTTTTACTCATTCATTTTCAAGTGACTATTATTTTTCAGTGTCGATCTCTGACAACATTTTTAACGCTTGTCTTTTTTTTTCATCACAGGCAGCAGCCGTCAGTGTTATGTATGTCGGGATTGCTTAGTTGTAACTTCAAACGACATACAAACATGTAACCCTCGTTATCCGGCCACCACATCAGCTCCCACCACACAACCAGAGCCAGAAATTTCTACGGATCTACCGATTTCAACGCCCGAATTGCCTGTCAGTACCCAGCCCTCAGTGACTGATCCAGTACCCACCCAGCCCCCCGTGACTGATCCAGTGCCCCCCCAGCCTCCCGTTACTGATCCAGTGCCCACTCAGCCCCCAGTGACTGATCCAGTGCCCACACAGCCCCCCGTTACTGATCCAGTGCCCACTCAGCCCCCCGTGACTGATCCAGTGCCTACTCAGGCCCCCGTGACTAATCCAGTGCCCAGTCAGCCCCCCGTTACTGATCCAGTGCCCACTGAACCCCCCGTGACTGATCCAGTGCCTACTCAGGCCCCCGTGACTGATCCAGTGCCTACTCAGCCACCAGTGACTGATCCAGTGCCCCCCCAGCCCCCCGTGACTGATCCAGTGCCCCCCCAGCCTCCCGTTACTGATCCAGTGCCCACTCAGCCCCCAGTGACTGATCCAGTGCCCACACAGCCCCCCGTTACTGATCCAGTGCCCACTCAGCCCCCCGTGACTGATCCAGTGCCTACTCAGCCCCCCGTGACTGATCCAGTGCCTACTCAGGCCCCCGTGACTAATCCAGTGCCCAGTCAGCCCCCCGTTACTGATCCAGTGCCCACTGAGCCCCCCGTGACTGATCCAGTGCCTACTCAGGCCCCCGTGACTGATCCAGTGCCTACTCAGCCACCAGTGACTGATCCAGTGCCCCCCCAGCCCCCCGTTACTGATCCAGTGCCCACTCAGCCCCCTGTGACTGACCCAGTACCCACCCAGCCCCCCGTGACTGATCCAGTGCCAACTCAGCTCCCTGTGACTGATCCAGTACCCACCCAGCCCCCCGTGACTGATCCAGTGCCCACCCAGCCCCCCGTGACTGATCCAGTGCCCACTCAGCCTTTCGTGACTGATCCAGTACCCACCCAGCCCCCTGTGACTGATCCACTTCCCACTCAGCCTTTCGTGACTGATCCAGTACCCACCCAGCCCCCTGTGACTGATCCACTTCCCACTCAGCCCTTCGTAACTGATTCAGAGCCCACCCAGCCCTCTGTGACTAATCCAGTTCCCACTCAGCCTTTCGTGACGGATCCAGTGCCCACTCAGCCCCCTGTGACTGATCCACTTCCCACTCAGCCCTTCGTAACTGATTCAGAGCCCACCCAGCCCTCTGTGACTAATCCAGTTCCCACTCAGCCTTTCGTGACGGATCCAGTGCCCACTCAGCCCCCTGTGACTGATCCAGTGCCCACTCAGCCCTTTGTAACTGATCCAGTTCCTACTCAGGCCCCTGTGACTAATCCATTACCCACCCTGCCCCCTGTGACTGATCCAGTTCCCACTCAGCCCTTCGTGACTGATTCAGTGCCCACCCAGCCCTCTGTAACTAATCCAGAGCCCACTCAGCCCTTCGTGACTGATCCAGTGCCCACTCAGCCCCCTGTGACTGATCCACTTCCCACTCAGCCCTTCGTAACTGATTCAGAGCCCACCCAGCCCTCTGTGACTAATCCAGTTCCCACTCAGCCTTTCGTGACGGATCCAGTGCCCACTCAGCCTTTCGTGACTGATCCAGTTCCTACTCAGGCCCCCGTGACTAATCCATTGCCCACTCAGCCCCCTGTGACTAATCCATTGCCCACTCAGCCCCCTGTGACTGATCCAGTGCCCACTCAGGCCCCCGTGACTGATCCAGATCCCACTCAGCTCCCCGTGACAGGGCCAGTGCCCACCCAGCCCCCCGTGACAGATCCAGTGCCCACCCAGCCTTTTTGGATTGATCCATTGTCCACCCAGCCCCCTGTGACTGATCCAGTGCCCACCCAACCTCTTTGGATTGATCCATTGCCCACTCAGCCCCCTGTGACTGATCCACTTCCCACTCAGCCCTTCGTAACTGATTCAGAGCCCACCCAGCCCTCTGTGACTAATCCAGTTCCCACTCAGCCTTTCGTGACGGATCCAGTGCCCACTCAGCCTTTCGTGACTGATCCAGTTCCTACTCAGGCCCCCGTGACTAATCCATTGCCCACTCAGCCCCCTGTGACTAATCCATTGCCCACTCAGCCCCCTGTGACTGATCCAGTGCCCACTCAGGCCCCCGTGACTGATCCAGATCCCACTCAGCTCCCCGTGACAGGGCCAGTGCCCACCCAGCCCCCCGTGACAGATCCAGTGCCCACCCAGCCTTTTTGGATTGATCCATTGTCCACCCAGCCCCCTGTGACTGATCCAGTGCCCACCCAACCTCTTTGGATTGATCCATTGCCCACCCAGCCCCCTGTGACTGATCAGGTGCCCACTGAGCGCCATGTGCTGACTGATGTTATGCCCATTGAGCCCCCTGTGACTGTTATGACCACTCAGCCGACGGAATCTGATCTGACGCCTACCGAAGACGCCCAACAAGTAAGTACCTACGTCAACATTGTTTTGTGTTTTTTGCATTACAAACTGGCGGTTTATGGCTAGTGGTAAATTAGCCTATTCAACAAAATGTTTCTAACACAAGAATGCTTACATTACTATAACTTTTTCATATCTGAATATTATAGACGAGATACAACTCTTATCGCCACTTCTCGAGATCGTTGCAGCAAGTGAGCGAAGACACCGATGAAGACCCTCAATGCATGGTGGCTTTCTTTGAAGGTATAAAATAATCCCCATTTTGACTACTCTTGAGCCTCGAATGAACCTAAGTTTTTGACTACGAAGTTTTGCTTAAATTTGTCTCGTATGTGCAGTGAACGTGAATGAATTTTGCGCTGTTCTTAATTAACTATGAAGACGACTTTTGCTTCATGAATATTAATGTATCAAGACGTAGGAAAGCACATGTAACCAAATCTATTGAAGTAAAGTGAAACCTTGCAATTGATCGCACTTAATTGTCAGACGACCCCGTGCAGCGTCAGCGTGTTACACCTTATAATCAACCTTAAAATTAGGGTCATACGCTTCATTATTATTATTATTATTATTGCCTGTTCTGTTGCACTACTAGGATAATGACTTCTTCGTGACCTCTTTAGAGTCTGTTCAGTTCGTACCTTCAATATTTATATTACATCCGAACCTTCAATGTTTTTTTTATTTGTTCGTTCTTTAAGATTACAAGCAACATTACTTACTAGCTGCGTCATTAGCCCTAGCAACTGATGTTGGTACCAGCACTACTCTGGGAACATTGCCAGTATGAGTTGAGCTCTCTTCATCACGAGTATCAATATTAGGAAGAGCTTAGTTTATGCTAGATATGTGTATCCGACCGTAGGGCACACATCGTATAATGCCCCGTGGCTTTATTCTATTGACGTGACTATTCCTGGCTTGTCGACCACTGCAAAATAATTGATTATTTTTTGTAGAAAACGGTGAAACCAGGGTAGTTCGAGGATGCTATTACCCAGAAGATATACAAGAAGCTGATCCTAAGGAGAGATGTCGGACGCACGTCGGAAGTAATGCCACTATTACCGACTGCACTGTTTGCACTGATGACCTGTGCAACTCTTCTGGAAGACTAGTAGGAGCGCTTGTCCTTATCGTTGCCAGTTTATTTTCATATCATTTGTTTTGTTAATTCCTATGATAGGTAATAATATGCTCAATAAGTAATAGTTTTTTAAAGAAAAAAATCATATTTCTATTCAGTATTAAAGTTTGTAATTTCTGTAGGTAGTTAGTAGTATTTATTTTAAAAAATAATGCTTAGGTATTCTGGTCCAATTTCCCAATGCTGAGGTGCATCTGAGGTGTATTAGATTTGACATAAGTTTGTGTGTCGGTCTAAAAATATCGAGATATGCTTTCATCTGATAAGGTAATAAGTACTTGTAAGTATCTCTACATTAAATAAAATAAATTATGTTTAAAAAAATATTTTTTGTTGTTTCCATTAAATCCTAACGGTTTTGATACAAAGTTGAACACATTATAAACCAGTGTCTTGCCGAATCTCTCTAAGAAATTTGATACGACGTGTTTTATCGGGTTTTTCTCTGTGGGTTTTTTTATCATTTACTTTCGTTGGCTCTGAAAGAAAAAATATTCATTCAGATACTCATGTCTATTATTATCGTTATAGATTAGTTATATCAATGATTGTAAATACATATTTTTTATAGACAATCAATGAAAAAACTTATTGATGATGATTAGGCCTATATAATTATCGCTCTAAATTAAATCAATAATTGTAAATATTTATCTTTTTGTAGATAAACATTTGGTAGATTTATAGGATTTCGCGTGAATATGTAGATCAAAGGAAGTACTTACCTATAAGGCTTAGTGTTCAACAATAAAAAGAGAAATACCAAGATTGATTTATTTGCAGGAATATAGGCAGCAATAAGTATTTACCCCGCTGTCCGCTCCCAAATTCTCCCAACGCTTCGAACATAATCATTATCGTATATCTATGCCCTTATCACTGATTAGGCCTTGTGTTGGTCTACACAGGGCATAACAGGACGTATCAATACATAATTATTCATATTTTATTATAACTACACAGTTATCTTGATCTAGAACTGGTAGGTATAGATGTATGATAAAAATATGATTTCAATTTCTATAAAGATTACTACTTCCTGTCCTATAATAGTATGTACCTACCTATAATATAATAATATATAGATATAAGTGTAATATATGTATCTGCAGTTAGGTAAAAACAATTTTGAGAAGGAGGCCAAGAGGAGGATTCAGCTGGGCTGGGCAGCGTTTGGGAAACTACGTCGAGTCTTCTCGTCATCCGTACCGCAATACTTGAAAACGAAAGTTTCCAATCAGTGCGTCCTACCCGTCATGACCTACGGAGCCGAGACGTGGACACTCACGGTAGGGCTGGTCCACCAGTTTAAGGTCGCTCAGCGAGCTATGGAAAGAGCTATGCTCGGAGTTTCTCTGAAGGATAGGATTCGCAACGAATACATCCGACGGAGAACCAAAGTTATCGACATAGCTCAAAGAATTAGCAAGCTGAAGTGGCAGTGGGCTGGCCATATCTCTAGAAGAACGGACAGCCGCTGGGGTAAACGTGTCTTGAGTGGAGACCTCGACTCGGCAAGCGTAGTGTAGGACGCCCTCCGACCAGGTGGGATGACGATCTGCGAAAGACTGCAGGCAGATGCTGGATGCGGCAAGCTAAAGACAGGGCACTATGGCGCTCATTAGGGGAGGCCGGAGGCCGGAGGAGATGATGATGACGATGAATATACGTATGAATGATCACTTTATTTAGGCCGACGGGGAAACTTAAAAATGGACATTGAAACATATTTTTCTTCAGTCCACAGCGGGATCGGAACGCGACGTCGACTGAGAAGATCCGGCAAGAAATTCAGCGGGCTTGTTTTTTTCAATTTATATAAGATTTTGATTTCATTCGTCAGTAACATATAATTAAAAACTAATATGTCCACTATAAGAGTCTGGTAATTACAGTTTTATTTGAATACTGTTCACAATGTTTACGCATCAAAAACAGTTAGCAATACGATTCGCTTCAACGGATGCATACCTTTAAACCCATCGAAGCATACAGCATTCAGAGATAATCAGGTCTATATAACGAATAGCTGAGCCCTTACCTAGTTGACTCTATCCAATCAGTGTTGTGGGGTAAGAATGTCTCGATTAACCGTGCTTTTCCTTGCAATATTGGTTGCCTTTAGCGTCAGGTGCTTTGCTGAATCCCTAGGTGAGTATAATTTCGTATTCTATAATTACTTACTTACTTCTAGGCTTACTAGTGTAACCGGCATAGTTCTAAGAATTACGCTGTTTAACCTCCAAAACTATCTATAGAAGAGTAGTTACTAAATCACCATTGTTTTACTTCTGAACTAATTTAGAAGGAAATGTGAAAGTAAAAGCAGTCAATAATAATCACCATTGATTTATTTTGACAGTTGATTATGTGTCTATAGAATACTCTTGATACTTAATTACTCCTTATAACATTAGCTATCTGGCAGTGAATGTCCCGTCAAATTCGGTCCAGCCGTTATGTAGATTTGCTGAAGCAAACAGACAGACGAAAAATTCTTTTTCGGCGTTTGTACTGTATTTCTGACATTTCAATATTTATATTCCTTAATTGGAGTCCATTTTGGTTTTCAAAAGCATTTTTGTTGTTTAATGTTATTAAATGTGTTTGTTATTGCTATTTGTTACCCGACACTGGCGAAATACCTGTTAAACTGAGTGGGCCATATTTTTAAACAAATAAAACATTACCTAATTATTTTTGTCCGCATTGAAGTCTTACTATTTTAAGGCATACCTACTAAATACCCTTTCAGTATCCAAATCCCCTTCAACTGTTTGAAACTGCGTAAAAGTTATAAAACCTTTGTGGTTGCAATCAGTAATTCTCGATTGACAGACGATGCGGAACCCCGAATGGAAGAAGATACTGAAGACATGGTTATGGAAGACGAGATCGAACGTCGCTCCGCACACGCACAGGCGAAGGCCGTAGCAAGCGTCCAGAACCAGCCTGTGCCGTACCAGAGACAGCTGAATTGCTACGTGTGCGCTGACTGCCCACAAGTCCAGGCTAACGTCAGCACCAAGTACTGCCCAGGCAGCAACGATCGGAGCAAAAACAACAAATGCGTTGTCTATAGCGAAAAGTACAAGCGTAAGTTACTATAGACTAAAGACGCTGCTAGAGATAAGCTGTAGGGAAAGTAGCTATTGTAGCTGCATTTCGTATGGCGATTGAGAGAACCGGAAGTTCAACGGCTCAGGTCGGCAACGGTATTGCTATCATCTATAGGCTACGGTAACTGCTTAATATCAAGTATACTTAATTGCTGATTTTGTACTATGATAAAATAAAACACGAACAAACACCACCACCGCCAGGAATACTTTAATGGAGTTCGGTCTTTTTGGCCTTATTTATTAGGTATAGGTCAGATTTGTTAGTTGATAATTTTGGGGTTTTTCACCCAAATCATTTTACAAAGGATTTTCGCAAAGTAAAGCCGCTAATAGCAACCAGCCCCGACTCCGCACGGATATTCTTATCAGTGCTTCTCAACTATATAACGCATGTATTTATACATATAAACCTTCTTCTAGATTACTCTATGTATTAAAAAAAACCGCATCAAAATCCGTTGCGTAGTTTTAAAGAGCTAAGCATTTATAGGGACAGACAGCAGGAAGCGTCTTTGTTTTATACTATGTAGTGATTTATTTCACGCCAGATATGAAGAAACCGTGGTATATTCGCGGCTGCGCGTCGGAGCGAGGGTCCTGCGAAGACATCAGGAAGGCTCATGAGCAGCATGAGCATATCGTCAAGCTGTTGTCTTGCACAGAGTGTGAGGGAGACAGGTGCAACATCAACGGCGTGTCCCGCTCTATCCCGAACCTCGTGACGTCATTCGTTGTGCTGGTACTCACACCGCTCATTGGGAAACATACTCTATCGTAATGAGAATTGGCTCCAAAATGGTTTAGAGACCTTGTATGAACAAATATTAAGCAAGTTTAAGAGCGTTTACTTTAAAATTAAAGCGATTACTACATTTGATTGCTTTAATTTCATGAAGTCTTCTAATAAGTGTGACAGCGATCATGGAAATATCATTATAATGTCTTTCCAGTACGAAATTAGACATCAGAAGCGTGCTTAAGATCGTTCCAGATTTATTAATACAACCCTAGATACTAAGTGGGAGAGTCTTCTGACTGAACTTAGTGGAGGCACCTCTATGCCTTCCAATAAAATCCTAATAATATCCTACTTATCCTACTAGATATCCTACTAATATTATAAATGTGAAAGTTTGTGAGTGTGGATGTATGTATGTATGTATTGTTACTCCTTCACGCAAAAACTACTGAACGGATTTGGATGAAATTTGGAACACAGATAGTTTATAACCGGGATTAACATATAGGATACTTTTTATCCCGATAATCCCGAAATTTTTGTTACGTTAAATACTACGCTGACGAAGTCGGGGGGCACAGCTAGTCCTACTAATATTATAAATGTGAAAGTTTGTGACTGTAGATGTATGTTTGTTACTCTTTCACGCAAAAACTACTGAACGGATTTCGATGAAATTTGTAACACAGATAGTTTATAACCTGGATTAACACATAGAATACTTTCCTTAAGTCTACGCGGACGAAGTCGCGGGCAGACAATAGTATTGTATAATTTGAAAACAACGACATCTATTAATTAGTAGAGGAACTGCAGCAAATTTGGAATACTGCAGGTAAGTTGGAATACCTTGGATACCTAATTATTAGAAGTGCCACCTGTGTTTTCTTCTTGTAATCTTATCGTCACACGCCATCCGGAGATAATGAGCTCTAAAAACCGACCACCATCTTGACATTCCGGCTGCCAGCCTCGTAGAAGCGAAACGTCAAATTTCAAACTTTTTTCGGTAAGAAAGCAATCATCGATAATCATTTACATGATACATAAAAACTTTATTGTAATTATTTAAACTAATAAGCGACCTTTCTAGTTAATGGTTTTACTTTTTTTTTGTTAATATTTCTGAAATTAAAAATGTGATATGAAATTTTAGCTTTGGATGTCATGTTGTTAATTTGGAATACCGAAAGTGAATATAATTTGGGATATTCCAAATTTTATGCACATTTTTGTAAGAAGATACCATATCTAGTTTTTTTTTTTTTAATGTCTGCATCCCATATATACAGCAAAAGAAAGAAGTGGGAGACGGAAGATATGTCCGCTGCGATTATCGCTGTTCGAGAAGTACTTAAAGGCAGCTAAACACTTTAATGTTCCCAGGTCTACCCTCTTTCGATTTGTTAATGATAATGACTCCTCGACTGAATCTGTAATGAATAAAGTTATTGGTCGAAGGCCAGTTTTGGGTACAGATATTGAAAACGTGCTGGTTGAGTACATATTAACAATGGAGAATACATTTTATGGGCTGACCAGAATGGATTTGCGTCGGTTGGCATATCAGTTAGCTATAAAAAATATATTCAAGCTATTTTGTTATCAAAATTATTATATAAATTATTATACCAAGAGCACTGAAAACTATAAAACTGTTACAAAAATAAGAAATTTATTAGATAGTAAGCAAAAGTGTAAGGGAAGTCAAAGAAAAAAAGCTGATCATAATTTGGAATACTATATTCCAAATTATCTGCACCATAAGTCAAATGAAGCTTTTGGAGTTTTTTAGGTTGATTAATTTTTTTATAATGTTCTTAGTTTCCGTTTTGCTTTATTCTTTCTATTATTAAAGTTTAATAATTTTCTAACCATTTGATGTATTTTTTATTGGGCTAAGCCATTTTATTCTCTACTTATTCCCAAAAAACAAACCAGTATTCCAAATTTGCTGCAGTTCCTCTACCGTCATCATCTATCAAGTAGTCCCCAATACATTAATACCGATGTCACATTATCACTGTTATCTAAACGTAATCAATATTGATGTTACAACAGAAACACACTAGATGTCATTATAATTTTAAATAATAAGTTACGTTATTTTCCCAAAGCGATAAACGAGGATATTTTATATAGTACAACAATATACTTATATAACAGGTAAAATTACTTATTCCTTATCATTTGAACTCAAAAGGAAGTTAGAAGAATCTAGGGAGGTAAGACTAGGGTTACCATATCTCAGGATTTGTCCTGAGATTACAGGAATTTTCTCAGGATTGCGGCCGGATTTTGCAAATCTCGTGAAATCTCAGGATTTTCAATAAAACACAGGTTACATTTTAAAGATCTCTTTAATTAAAAGTTAAACCAACTAAAATAATCTTCTTTTGGTAACAATTAAACAGTTAAAATCAATACTTATTTACCTAAGTAACGCGTGAGCTAGATCCGCAGTGTATAAAACGATAATACCTAATACGTTTTTGAGAGATAATTATCAATATGTATAAAATCTCAGGACTTTTCCATGGTAATCAGGCCTTTTCTCCGGTCTTTTGATTTTTACATCTGGTAACCCTAGGTAAGGCCCGATAAATGTCTATAGACAATAAGTTAGAACCCGCCAAATTAAGATTAATCAGTCTAAGAATTAGAATATTCTTTTTTCAATGTAGTTCTTATTCACTCTGCAGACACAGTGGGGCCTCTACTAAGTCAATGAAAAAAAGTAGAGTCGCTCCAGTATCAAAATAAACTTTAAAAGATCATTATGTTACAGGTTCGATTCCCGTCAAGGTAAATTTCGGAAATGGTCTTTCGTAATTTGCCCTGGTCTGGGTGTCACTGGGATCGCCTCCAGGCTATGGTACTCATAGTATAAGCGTTGTCTAGTTTGGGACCATACAGTTGGTGTGTTCGTCTGGCGATATTATTTTATTTATTATCTTTTCAGACACTAAATGCTCAATGGGTCTACAAAACCTAGATATCTGTTTCCATTGGTAGGTAAAGAGAATCCAACCGGTTATTTATATAATTAACGGCTATTGTCTATTTCTATTCACAAATAAAAACAATAAATCCGTTGTTTTGTCGGAAGATTTTTAAACAGCGCGTCCGACCGACATTCTATTGTGAAAATAGTTTCAGGAAATGCATAGTTATAGTAGGTAGGTATTATATTTAGTTTAAGGGACATTTAATCTTATGATGATGTGAAAATAAGGGTGCGATTAGATTGCTGCGCCGGACCACGGATGCGTGGGTCATTTTGTTTGAAATTCACGAATCCGTGACCGAGTTGCAATGTGTGTTTTCGCCCACATTTTAATATAAACCGAAGGGTACTGTAAACACTTTTATACCTTAGTGTAATAAAAAGAAGAACCAATTTCATAAAACTGCAAAAATGTGAAATAAGTCGACATTACATCAAATTAATGACAGTGGCACTGAATCTAGTATTCAAAGTGAACTGAAATATATTAATAATATCTAGAACATGAATCGAACGTTGTAGAAATTAATGTTTCAAACGTAGTATAAATATTTCGAAATCAAAATAACACACGCAAGTCAGCGACCGTATTTCGTAATAATGGCAAAGACTAATCAAAATAAAACACGAAATCAGAAATGCTAATAGGTCTAAAAGAAATTGAAATGGTACCTAATATTCAAATTTCTTCAGATTTTATCTATTCAATCTCACAAAACCAAGGGAAGAACTTTAGTATAGTAGGGCAGATCTGACAAACTCTCTGCAAAAAAGGTTAATATGACCAATTAAAAGTGACTCCAGGCTAAATGAGTTACTTAACCCTACTGACACAGCACAGCTCACGGGAGTCTTAATTAATTATTTTGCCATGAATTCGATGAACGTCTTATGTTTGGTTCGGCGGATATTTCACAAAACTAGTGTTAAATTTCTGATGTCAATGTCAAATCACTGTGTGTGACCCAATATTTATGTACTTTTTGTGTTGAGACGTTCCAACTAAACCACATTTTAACCAAATGTCATATCTGTTAATATCTTATCTATACGCAAAGTTAAACTGCGCGTAAATTCACTCCCAAAGTCGCGGCTTGTAGAACTCATTTTGGTTAGGCCATTTACACATGTGCGTTTTGCAATCGACAGAGATGCGTTGTTGTCAATTAGTTTTGAATCTATTTTTGACACCTTGAAAACGTAGGTTGGTAAAAAATGGTATTAATACTCAGCCTAAATAAACCTAATTAGAATAGGTCCTTATTTTTTTCCTATCTACGTACGCACACCACTATCTTCCTACTTACATTATTAACGTGCCCCTTAATATACTTAATTAATTATTCGAGGGTAACCTTTTGTAAAACATGTATAGGTATTCCTATAAAGGATGTAGAAAGTATTATTCATAAAAATATAATTAGAAGTACATAAGTATTTAAGTACCTCTACTTACGTGTGTACATCTCAGACCATTTCATTCATCAATAAGTCGCACTGAATAATCGCACATGTTTGGGCAGCCTATTGTTCAAAATATTTCCCCCGCGCCAATCACTCGCCATTCGCTCGTAAACCGTGCCCGGAGACGAACGTGTATTTCGTGTTTTCATTACATAGTTATTCATTATCTTGTGTCGTGACTTCGTATCTTTTGCAATGGCGAACCTGAGTTTGATTGTACCTGTACTGCTTCTTGCTATGTTTGCGAAAGAGGGTATGTACTAACTTAAATAATTAAATATTCCTAACTGATTAATAACAATTGTATTTTTTTGTTTATATTCACTTTCCTACCTGCAACAAAAAATATAATAACTGAGTATACCTACACATTATTAAAATGAATTCAATTTCAAATAAGTAAGTAGGTAAGCTTACTACTGGCTTGTTTTTAAATTTTATTCAGGAGGTCACTGACCCTGTATAAAATGTATGGTGGATAATTATTTTTTAAATAAGTTTATAAGTACAATTAGTAGGTACCTACTGTAAGTTTAGCTAGATTTGCAGTGTTTCATTCAAATCGGCCCAACCAACAGATCAAGATTTTCTTTATTCTGTGGTCCAATCAAAGACTACAATCCCTTAGGTCCAATCGAGAACGAATCGAATTAATGATATTCGTAAAGATATCCATAACGAAACACACCATATAAGGAATTTTACACCTTATTCAATTTAATATTCAATTTAAGTAGGTAGGTCTGGGTAGTTTCGAAGATCAATCTTTGTTCCTGGAATAGTTTTTTGTTTTTTTTTGTTATAATGATAATATGTAGTTCCGTTTATTATTTAGAAATAATAAAGGATTGCAAAAATAGCTGTTGGGTATGAGCTTAATAAAAAAAAAACTACAGTTTATTTTACAATGTTAGACAACATTGCTGCGCCTAATCGTAATCAACACGATTGTTGTTTTCTTAACATGCCACATTTTCTACATAACACGTCATCTTTATTTTTAATCTATGGAAATAAGAAGCAAGCACACGTATACACCTATATAAAGGCTGCCAAACACAGCTATAAACATTTTTGACTGTTAAATTTAACACGAATATAGTTTACACAGTTACTCCATTTATTTAACAATAATATACTTAATTAATGATGAATTAAAATTACCCTTAGTTATGTCATAAAGTGAAACTTATCACCAGGTTCTGAAAGTACCTATTCCTACCATTATAATATTAATCATTATGTTGACGTTCAATAAAATAAATAAATATTTTCATTACATGCAAAATAGTGTTTTATGCATATCACTTTAAGTACTAAAATTCTAACAACCACTGGGCCACTATGTTTAGAAAAACTTGTAAATACTTACTTATATCAGAATAATTGAAGTTTATTTATTTAGAATTGTCTTAAATAGTTTGCCTAACAAGATTAAAAATAAATTATTATATAATGCAAGTCGCGACCCTAAATGATATGTTAAAGACGTTACATAAAATGGCGAGGTAGGTGCGCCGGTTACGTACCGGTTATACAACTACAGAAATATACTCTCAACGGTTTTACGAAAGGAAAGAACGTGAATTTTCTAGAATATTGCGCACCATAGGTACGGGAAAAGTTACGACAGACTTTGATGACTAAGAGAGTCATTGAGGGCGGAAAACCACAACAATAATAGCTTGTTTACTTAGTGTGGTGGTGAGAAAAGTTACCTATAAGTTATTACACAAAACAATAGTATGTATAGGTACATCGCTGATTAAGCTATACATACTCTAAACACAAACCTACTCGATCAATTTTTTTGGCAGAAGATACGTTTCACGGTTAAAACACGGCCAGGATCTGAAGAGGGACAGGGCTATGCGAGGAAATGAGACACATGGTTACCTAACTGTATTTTTCAATACCTTTGTCTCTAAAGCTTCAGTCGTAACTACCTCCAAACTGGCTAAATACAGCAGGATATTAGTGCTTACATACTTTAATTTACAATCATGATTAGTTCTACCTATGCAATGAATTCTACAACTAGCGAAGGCCAATAATCTTCTGAAATCTGAAACTTCTTGCAGTTCTAAGTAGGATATTATACCACGTTTATATGGCATGATGTTGCCCACGCGCATCATACGAAGATTTCTAGATTAATGGAAATGACGGCATAGATAAGGTCGTATAGGTAAACAAGAGACAAGAATAGATAATGTTAAGTCAGCTTACTCATCCGGTGTACAGGTTGAAACAGAAAGGGTATACTTTTTTTCAAAATTTTACATTGTAATTCTATCTCTATTAGCTTTGGAGGAAACTTGAAAAACAAAAGGTGTTATAGGATAACAACTGTTTTCAGATTTCTCGAGTCTAAAAAACCTTTAGTACTTCAACTGTCCGACATAGCCGATAGTTTTAGATTTACAAAGTAAAGTTGCAAAAAAATTGTATACCCTTTATGTTTCACCTAGTATAAGTAGCAGAGTACCTAAACAACAAATAGTTAACAGAACTGATAATTTTGCTATATTCTTGAAAAGAGCAAATACCAATGACAAAGTTTTAAATGTTTCCGTTTTGTTGTAGTTTTATTGTTTGCGTTATGACACACAAACTAATTGGTTACGTTCTGGATTCGGCAACCACTAACATCAGACCAATGACATCACATACATCGTAGGAAGCTGGTGGATATTAGTGGCTGAGGATGGTTATAGATAGAAAGGAGTCATCGGAAGACACCTTTGTATAACAGTAGACATCATGGAGCTGATGGATAGAAAGAGCAGTTGTATAAAGTTACACGTACGGGTATGAACTAAACTGTTTTATACTAAGCAGGAGGTAAAACTAAAAAGATGTCCGACACAATAGTACTGTAGCCACTCTAAGCGTTGAAAACATAACAGTGGTTGCCGAATCCAAAACGTAACCAATTAGTTTGTGTGTCATAACGCAAACAATAAAACTACAACAAAACGGAAACATTTAAAACTTTGTTTTCGGTTTTTGTACACTCAGTTGGCTGTTTTGTTTCAAGAAGCATTATAGGTGATGTTATTACGTTATGTTATAAATATTTATTACCGACAAAGCCTCACGCGCGTATGCTATGCATAAACTTACAACCTACCTATAACGCGTTTCACCCACTTTCACTCTTATGTTATCGTTGGTTGACATACTTTGACCCTTTGGCATAGCAGATTACATAAACAGTGAAGGGACCGCTTTCTATTGCCACAAATTTATTCACGATTAAAACGTTTTTAATAGTTTGCTACTCATCCATCTCCAAAATATTTTGTCGATTTTAAAATTGGAGAGTCGTTAAATTGATACCTAGCCTCTTTTATGTCCACACTTGTTGGGTATTTATTTAGGAAGTAGATATTTATTATTATAATCCTACTAATATTATAAATATGAAACTTTGTGAGTGTGGATGTATGTTTGTTACTCCTTCACGCAAAAACTACTGAACGGATTTGGATGAAATTTGGAACACAGATAGTGTTTAAATAATTTATTTGTGTTCTACTGGGTGCCTTAGTTAAGTACCTAACTATCCGTAAAACATTGAAATCAATAACGTTTAAAACTATATTTTTTATTAGTTAAAGAACACTAAGTAGTTATTTGTACTACTAGGTAGGGACTTATGCCATAACTTCACATTCGTAGTTATCTTTATACAAAAGAGGAAAGCCCTGAAGTAAACAATTTAGAGCATCCGGTGATATAAAAGCTACAAAAACATCTAAATATATATAACTCAAAGGTGACTGACTGACTGACATAGTGATCTATCAACGCACAGCCCAAACAACTGGACGGATCGGGCTGAAATTTGGCATGCAGGAAGATGTTATGACGTAGGCACCCGCTAAGAAAGGATTATGATTTTATTTTAGAAAAAAAGAAGAACAAATGGGTCCTGCCGCGCAGGTTTAGCACGCGGGAGCGGGAGCGGTTAAGTTAAATTCCACGCGGACGAAGTCGCGGGCTCAGCTAGTACCTACATAAAACTATGTAATGGTTACAGTGTGTATTTATACAATCTGTAAAACTGGCGCAGCTACATCATCGGTGTCCTCCGTCTTCCATTAATACATGGTTTAGGAGAGGTGACGTCATCCGTGTACCACGTGTAGTTATAAATATCGGATAATTAAAAATGACTGCCTAGCGTCAATCTATTTGTTGAAAATTACTAAAATAGTTCCCAAAGTCTGGTTCATAAACTGGTTGGTACTGTCCTATATCTGAGTACATTTCATACAAAAATATTTAAGGTGTGTACTGTGCTGTGCTTGACAATTTATACAAGCAAAGGAAACGCTGATTAAAAGGCAAATAATGAATATCAGTTGGTACCTAATTCACACAAACATAACAAGCGTTCAAAGTTTTCTTTGAAAATAAATTATTATGAGCTTGACTTAACTATATTGGCACCCTTCTCAAGGTGGTAACGTATGAGTAGGACACACATATTTTTATAAGTGTCAAAGTTAGTACAGTAGTGATTTGTCGATAACAGATTTAGGATCGAGGTGCTAATTAGATTTTCACTAAAACACGTTTAAACCAAGTCTCCTCAAACCCATGCACGCTGGCCCTGTGGGAACCAAACAATAGAACATTACATAGATTTAAGATAAGTATGTACCTGCAGACAATTTGGTTTCTTTATTTAGTTAATTATTCTAATAAACAACAATAGCGTTTAATAATATTGGATTTTGTATTGCACACGTCTCGCTAAAATACCGTCAGTGGCCCGACCGTTAAAAAAGTTGAGTCTTGGTCTAAACTAAACTAACTTTGACACAACAAATCGCTATTTCCGTCTTTCTCGTAAGTTATGACCACGAGCAGGACAATACATTTAGTTGCACCAAGTTTACTTTACCAACAGAAGTATCATCATTGTCCGTCGATTTATTATTCCCTGCCCGCATAAACCTAAATGGGATTCAATAAAAAGCCGTGACCCCACCGCTAAGCGTGACCGTCCCATTGTGACTTCAACGATGGCAAATCACACTATTGATTCGAATTATTACATGCTATTCATAATTTTATTTCATTCCCATGTAACGGTGGTAACGAAGCTATCAATTATGGTCGATTAAGAGATTCTCGTCCTAGTGCGGGTTGATTTTTGTTTTTTTTTCAATACGATTACTTACTATAGATGCCTAGTGGAGACAAACTATAAGTACTTACCTAATAATAATAATAACAATAATATCGGCAGACTGACACCAACTGTATAGTCCCAAACGAAGCAACGCTTGTACTATGGGTACCGTACAATGGAGTATGAAAAGATAATTTCCGAATTTTGGCCTGGCGCGAATAAAACCCGCAACGACCGTTTGCAATGAGCCGAGTAGCCTACGCTCGAACCACTGCGCCAAGCGATCATCATTGAGTTTTTTTTTTAATGCGGGTATTTTTATATAGTGAAGTATGACGTCATAATTTGGTAGTTTAAGCATCAATATCTATGTACCCATTTATTCAATATTTTGAACAATATTCATAGTTAATAATGTCAACAAAGAATTAGTACTTAAATACTTCTTAATTTAATAAAACTTAAGTGGTATATTCAAAATATAAGTCATAACTGTTCTTAAACGGGATGAAGATGATTAGGTACTTACACATCTAATTGTATGGTTTTGGTGTTATTATGGGCCATGACCTTCTTTAACTACAGAGACAGGTCACGAGATCGAATGACTCATCGGAGTTAGGGTTACCAGACGACAGGAAGATTCCTGATACGTCCGGAACTTTGACATTCTATCAGAGGAAACGGGGAAAAATTTTAAGGGTTTTGACGTGCGAGATTTTATGGCCCATATTAATAAATCTATCTCAAGACTGAGAGCCATCTTGTTAATGTCATTATTATGTCATACCAGTCCAAAATGGCATGTCATACGCGTGCTCAAGACCGTTCTCAGACTTGAGATGGATTTATTAATACGCGCCTAAAATTAGCTGTGCGGCACACATTCTGAAAATATCGCCGCCGTCACGTCTCAGGAAATCTCATTTTTTTTTCGG
The DNA here is from genome assembly GCA_918843915.1 of Notodonta ziczac. Lineage (NCBI taxonomy): Eukaryota > Metazoa > Arthropoda > Insecta > Lepidoptera > Notodontidae > Notodonta > Notodonta ziczac. The sequence continues at coordinate 4,450,043 of OU974053.1, forward strand.
GTAACTCTTATCGTAGGCAACGATAATTGGTTGAAACCACTGGACGTCTAGGAACGTAGGAAATGCCGCGATCGAGTGGGTTTTAGTTAATATTATTATTAATAACTGTATAAGCTGGTATATAATCAATTTCTGTATCACTACTAGGTATTCACGGCTACCTATTTAGTGTGACACGATGAAAATTACAAAATATTACTAAGTGGCTATCCTACTTCCTACTAATATTATAAATGTGAAAGTTTGTGAGTGTGGATGTATGTATGTATGTTTGTTACTCCTTCACGCAAAAACTACTGAACGGATTTGGATGAAATTTGTAACACAGATAGTTTATAACCGGGATTAACATATAGGATACTTTTTATCCCGATCATCCCGAAATTTTTGTTACGTTAAATACTACGCGGACGAAGGCCGTGGGCACAGCTAGTTCATAATAATGAAATGGTAATTTTATAGATTTTTTTTCATTTTCAATGAAATTACCAATTCATTATTATGGATCGGTGATTGATATCGTCTCAAGGCAATCCACCCTAAGCCCAGGAATACCATACCTCTCACTAAGCCCATACTGGATCTGTTTAGGAAAACAATTGAACCAAAGCTGGCAATTTGGGAAACAGACCCCATTGATGATAAGGAAGAAGACTGGGATAGATTAAAACGGGAAATAATCGCTACCACTGAGCAAATAAATAAGACCCACAACATTGCCAAAAGGAAAATAAAAGAATGGATTAGTGATAAGACCTGGAAAGTGATAGAAGAAAGGAGAGCTTTAAAAGAAGGTGGTATTTCATCTGATGAAAGTGGAGAGAGGTACAGGGTTTTACACGCGACGATTCAGAGGATGATAAGAAGGGATAAAGATACGTTCATAAATGGTATATGCGAAGAAATTGAACAGCATGCTCAGAAATTCCAGAGTAAAGACCTTTTTAAAAAACTTAATCAACTGACCAACCCCAATAAACCAAAGAATTGGATAATCCACGACAGTGAAGGTAACACTTTGACAGACCTAGATTTGGTTTTAGAAAGATGGAGGACTTACTGTCGTGACCTATATAAAAATGATTCACCGTTCGCCATAAATAGAAACTGGAATGGATATGCAAATGAACCTGGAGTCTTGCTTTCGGAAGTAGAGGACTCGGTAAAAAGGTTGAAGAACAATGCTATTGGTCCTGACGGGATATCGGCCGCTATGCTAAAGAATATCGGTAGTAAAGGCATTGCAATCTTACACCAGATCTGCAACAAAATATGGAGGACTGCACAATGGCCTGAGGACTGGACACAATCAGCAATAATCCCTATTCATAAAAAGGGATCGACGCTAAAATGCGAGAACTACCGTACGATATCTCTAATGTCACACGCCAGTAAGGTACTGCTTCGGATAATCAATAGCCGGCTGGCTGCGTTCGTCGACAGACAAATTCCGTGCGAACAAGCAGGGTTTGTTGCGGGGAAAGGCACTCGGGAGCAAATCCTGAACATCCGGATATTGATAGAAAAATGCAGGGAGTTCAACATACCCATGGTCTTGTGCTTCATTGATTACGCTAAGGCTTTTGACTGTGTTCAATGGAGCGCCATGTTCGTAATACTGAGAGAAATGGGCGTCCCTGAACATCTTGTTATTCTCATACAGAATCTCTATTTGAATGGCCGGTGTTTTGTTAGATTAGAAGACCAGAAATCTAAATCCTTCTGCACAGAAAGAGGCGTTCGGCAGGGATGCATTCTGTCACCAAAAATTTTCAACTTGTATGGAGAGTACATTATGAGAAGAGCTTTCGACGGCTGGGAAGGTGGCATTGTTGTGGGGGGGCGTAAAATAAACAACTTGAGATATGCAGATGACACAACCGTAATTGCATCTAGTGAAGAGGAGTTAGCTGCCCTCCTCGCAAGGATAGAAAGAGAAAGTGCTAGACTCGGCCTCAAAATAAACGCCTCAAAGACTAAAATTATGGTGGTAGATAGGGGACACAAACTTCATCCTTCACTAGCTCTTCAAGACTACGAAAAAGTAGAACAATTCGTTTATCTGGGTTCCCTCATTACGAAGGAAGGAGGGTGTACTAATGAGCTGGGCCGTCGTATAGCAACGGCTAAAAGCGCAATGTCAAGCCTCGGGAGAATCTGGAGGAACAAGGGTATACGCCGAGGTACCAAAATACGCTTAGTGCATTCTTTGGTGTTTTCAATTTTTCTATACGGAGCTGAAACCTGGTGCCTCAAAAATCGAGACATAAGTAAAATAAGCGCTTTTGAAATGTGGTGCTGGAGACGAATGCTAAGGATACCATGGACTGCCAGGAGAACGAATGAATCCATCCTACAAGAGCTCCAAATCAAAAAACGACTTATCTCGGTATGCCGACAACGTCAACTAAGCTTCTTTGGACATATCATGCGGTCGCAAAAGCATGAGCTGGAGAAGCAGCTGATCGTGGGACAGATGCAGGGGAAGCGCTCCAGAGGTCGAATTCCAACTCGATGGACTAAGAGTATTGTAGAGGCCACAGGAGAAACTCTACAACGATCTATTGATTTGGCGCAGGACAGGAGCAAATGGAGACATATCACATATGGTCACGATCCTCAGCAGTGAGGGAACGACGCAGAAGATTGATATAGTTAGGTATCCACATTTTTATGCTTACTTGTTAGTGTTTTTTTTTTTTCTTTTTTATACATAGTATGATTATCCATAGCATGATGTATTAACTAACCTAAATAGGTAGGTATAAGTCGGTACTACATGTACCTATCAACCTAAATTTTGAGGATTCATACTACTTCAATTCAAAAAACATTACCGCTCCACTATTAATAAAATTAGCCTGATTATAAATATCAGCATGTAATGTAAGTTAGTATTAAATATTTAACCATCTTGACATACATATTTAAACAATGACAAATGTTAATACTTAGTCACGAGTAGCTAGCCAATTTGCAAGTGGGTGATAATATTATCGATGACCAATATTTTTTATTACTTCAGCTTGCGTAATCTAAAATGAGGTGTATGTATCATCATAATGTATTAAGATATGCATATTAAAAGTTATTTAAAGGTATAATTAGTAACATCTGAGACTTAAAATAGTCCAAATTCCTCCGTCCGTCAAATTCCTCCTCAACATTTGATATCGTGCTAAAAAAGAAATATTTAGTTTCATTTAATTCGTATTGTAGGAATAAGCTAAAAATATAATAGAAGGAAGTTAATTAAACAAAAACATCAGTCAATTACATGGGACGGCTGATTACATCTGCCCCCATGAAATTAACATTCAAAACATTAATCGTGATGATAATAAATTTTACAATTATCTCATCTAATCAAGTGATTACCTACTTCATTACAATCTCTTGTAAAAAGTCTGATTTAACATTGCTTAAATCGGGATATTATTGCTTAGGTTTTTAAAACTATACCTATTGAAAAAAAAACAGCAAATAACTTTTGTAGTTCCTAGTATCATTAATTAATAAGTAGATACTTATAGCAAATAAAAGTATAAGAGGCTACATAAATAATAGTTTGCTGTATTAACAAAACGTTTGGCAAAAATACTAAAAATAATACAGGAACTACAAAAATCTATTGTTTTGGTAATTTATTTTCGCATTTGTAATGTGGATCCGCCAAATCGCACCGGCCCGAAACCCCCTCGGGGAAATATGCTCGCCCACTATATGGCTTTGCGACCAAAAAACCTTCGCCAAAATGTGGGTGCACTGCTGTATAAGAACATCTAGATAGTGTATCCATGATTCCATCATTATTATAGACATAATAAGAAACAAATGAGTTCTAATTCCTAGTATGACACTATTAGCCGTTGCCGAAGTGGCTCGTCCAGAAGAATACAATACGGTACGGTATACCAAACTTTTGGTATATACCAGAAGCCAGCACCGTTTGTTCTCATTGTTACTTATATTGGAAGTGGTGATTGATGGTACGTACCACAATGAATGTGGTTTTAAATGGGATTTGATTCACTGATGTTATAGGTCAACGGTATATATTGTAGGAAAGGTGATACGCGTATCATCCAGCTATATTAATGTGCTTAAGGCTAAAGCGCCCATCTAGCCCGCGAAACTCAAAATTTTCGAGTATTTTTATAGTATATCCAAAATCTGAAAACATTTAAGACAACATTTTGTGATTTGCGACAAAAACAGTATGCAGTGCGTTTATTAATAAATTTATCACGGTGGATATGATACTAGTAGATCACTAAATATACAAAAATTGCCAGTTTTTCTGCTAATCTGTCGTTCTTGAAATGTTTTAGAGTATTATAAATATATTAATAAACGCACTGCATACTGTGTTTGTCGCAAATCACAAAATGTTGTCTTAAATGTTTTCAGATGTATCATATACTAGCGGCCCGCCCCGGCTTCGCACGGGTACATTGCGGTTACATTATTCGAGTTTTAGTAAGGATCCCTAATTTTTTGAAAATATATTATAGCCTATGTCACCCGGGGATAGCGTAGCTTCCCAACAGTGAAATAATTTTTCAAATCGGTTCAGTAGTTTCGGAGCCTATTCATTACAATCAAACAAACAAAGTTTTCCTCTTTATAATATTAGTATGATAAATAGCTAAATCAATATTTCATCACCATTATTTAGTTCACTTTGATCTTTTGTGAGATGGTGGTACTACCCAGATCGACCCACGTACGTGTATGAGCTGTAGTCAGTTGGCTACAGCTATGCTCTACCACACATAAACTGGACCTACTTATGCAAAATGAAACCAACCCACACACACTTCTGAAAACTGAAACCAACCTAGAACCACTAACACAAGGTTGGTTTTGGTCTACAGCATTGCATGTGGGTTGGTTCCATTTTGCATAAGTAGGTCCAATTATGACTTCATGTGCAACGATGTAAAAAACTAAAATTAAATCCAGTTGTGGATTTAAACAAGGTCTTGACCCAATTAATGCAACCTTTAATCTATAATTACTCTACCATCTGGACAAATGGGAACAGATATGACAGCGTTTCACAATGTTCTACTCTCACGAGGTCTGTACCACTACTGTTGGGAAACACTTTGCCTAAATATGTCGTAAGAGTGTTTGGTAATAGAAAGTCACGCTGCTGTATCCATGGTGTATGCAAGCCTATTGGAATAAAATGATTGAAATTGGAGTGTCTGTTTGTAATATCATAATAACACCTTTTCACTTAACGCATATGAAAGTACATACGGTACATATAACAAAAACGCGATAAAAAAAAATGTCTGTCTGTGTGTTTGTTCCGGGTAATCGCTGAATCAGCTAGACCGATTTTGACGGGTTTTTCACTGGCAGATAGCTGATGTTATAAGTAGTAACTTAGGCAACCTTATTTTAGAAAAACAAAAAATAGATAACAAAGGCTGCCTGTCGTGTGGGCTCAGAACGCGCGAGCGGGCTTTTGCGATAGTGATATATAAAACACGAAACATCGACTCGCAAATGTTTAATTACATTTTTGTTAAGTTAAATTCCACGCGGACTAAGTTGCGGGCACAGCTAGTCACACATAAATGAACGTTATTCCGAAGTGGTTAAAGTACATAACTGTAATCAGTCATGAATCCACCGTGCAATGAGGAGTCTGTGCGCCTCTACGAGTATTTCATCCTTTCCAATACCTGTGTGTTGTATGTGATAGAAAATATTCAGTAAGTTTAATAATTAATCATTTTTTGCAATCCCTTTTTGATTCAGATTGCTGTGTTTATAATAATTTGCCAGTATCTGAACCTCACCGGTATCGACCCCAGTCCTTGAACCGGTAGTAGAGGCATAGAGTTTGGAGGTGATGTGAATTTAGTTTGGAGAGTTTCCGGAAAACCAATTCCCCCCCCCCCTATCCATTTCCTCTGTCTCATTCTTCTTCAGGTCAGCAATGCATTTGGTATTGCATGCCAAAATGAGCTATGAGCTACAATAACTGCTTAACATTAGGCGGATCGCACGCTTGTGTGCCGACTTTATGCTTAATATAAATAAAATTGAAAATTTTGAAAACCCCCGTTGCGACGGTTAAGTAAACTACATAAGCTGATAATTTTCAAACGGATGAACCGATTTTCACGAAACATAGCTAAGAACACTCTCGATCAGAATACCTATCTAACAAAAAAACTAAATTGAAATCGGTTCATCCGCTTGGGCGCTACGATGCCACAGACAGATACACAAATACACATGTTAAATTTATAACACCCCTCCTTTTTTGTCGGGGGTTAAAAAGCTTGAAGCTTGATGTGCTTGCTTTAAAGAACTAGGGTGAAATACGACCTATACAGCTTATATATTAGAAAGCTTACCTTTAATTGTTAATAGTCCAAAACCAATCAGCTATCCTACTAATATTATAAATGTGAAAGTTTGTGAGTGTGGATGTATGTATGTATGTTTGTTACTCCTTCACGCAAAAACTACTAAACGGATTTGGATGAAATTTGGAACACAGATAGTTTATAACCGGGATTAACATATAGGATACTTTTTATCCCGATAATCCCGAAATTTTTGTTACGTTAAATACTACGCGGACGAAGTCCGTGGGCACAGCTAGTAAAATAATATAACACAATAGATCTTCGAAATAAGGTTTTCACTGTTCAGTATTCGCGAAAAATAGGTTTATAGGAACATTACTGACAAGGAACCATTAATTCATAGTTTACCAGGAATAAATTATGTATCTTCACGTCGGGTCACGACCCGGTGGCCTCATTAGGAACTATAAACCATAAGATTGGCATTGTATTCACGGGAGTGCCAAAACTTTGCCTTCGAAGAGCTCCTAACATGCAACGAACTATAGTTTCTACCATTTCAATAGTCAGAAATAATATTTTACGAAAGTATGTACATTATTTACTCACATATATAGATGCCTCTTCGTGAAGATATGCTTATACCTATCATATTTTCTCAGCTTCGGACCTTTGAATATATTTATCTATACCTGTTGCGGCCTAAGAAAACGTCCAAGACCAAGACCTTAACAATTTTAAATCTTAAAAAATAGCATAATAGCCGTGGGTTAAACATATTAATGTTAGACAAATCAAATATAAATTAATAGAAATAAAAACATAATTAAATTATATAAGAAATATCCAAGTACATATTAAGTTATACGATAACATTTATTTTACGTAAAACCCGAAATTGCGAGTCCCTTTCTGCCATTTTTTCATTAAATACCTGCAGTATAACTTTTATAAGTTCCATTCCACAACACGAACGTAATAAGAACCAACGGGTTAAGAATAATTGCGAAACTTCTAATGCACTGTCTCATCTTTAAACTAATGAAAGACAGGGACGGAACACGAAGGTTGCATGGTAGGTATCTAAGTCAAGGGAACCACGGAAGGGCATTTATAGTGTTTAAAAGTGAGTTGAAAAACTGGTTGAGGCCTCTTTTTGTTGAAGGTGCATATCAATGGGCCACGCTACTTATTGGACTTGAAGGTTATTCTGTGGACAATGGTATAGGTATAAGCGGCGTAGGTATAAGCACACGATGTTAGAAAAAGAAGGATGTTTATGGACGTAACTATTGTTAAATTCCTCCGAGTTAAACCTGCACAAATAAATAAATTATAATTTCCAATGCGCTACAAAATAATTATGGCATTTGTCCGTACCTACTAGAAAAGTTGAAGGCTGCAAGGTTTTATAATTGTCGGCAAAACAGCTCGCTGATATCCTTATTTGGAAGAAACGCTAAGCTGGCTCTAAGTCGTCACGGGTATGGTTGTCGGAAGCCAAAAAAATTCTGACATCCTGGTCGAATTACCTTCCGTTAAACCTCATTGAATACTTTCCGTACAACACAAATATGTATGTATGTGATACGAGTATGTGTACACAAGACTCTCAAACAAAAAGGTCATGTTTCTATTCACCCAAACAATTGTTTTTTAAAACCTACACACAATCTCAATGACTAATGACAGAATCAGGAACCAACATACAACCGCAATGATTCTTATTTATTTACTAGCTGTGCCCGCGATTTCGTCCGCGTGTAATTTAACTTAACAAAAATTTCGGGATTATTCATCCCCTATTTTATCCCCTTGGGGGTAGAATTAATCAAAATCCTTTCTTAGCGGATGTCTACGTCATAACATCTACCTGCATGCCAAATTTCAGCCCGATCCGTCCAGTGGTTTGGGCTGTGCGTTGATAGATCACTATGTCAGTCAGTCACCTTTGAGTTATATATGTCGCCGCCAAATAGCTTAATTCGCCGTTCAATTAACAGCCTAGGCACTTAACTAAACGGCGCCGTTCAACTAACGGCCTGAATGATATTCAGCCGTATCGTCTATTACAACATTTAATAAACTGGCTGGCTAATGCTTAGGCAACTGGTTGACATTTAAGTACTACAAAACTTTTTATATTATATATATATATTTAGATAGATTTAATGCAATGTGTGACTCACTGTTATTTATTTGTATAAAAATAAAAGTAGGTGAACTATAGATGATCGTAGCCTATAGATGCCTGCAATACCAATGGTATTGCTAGCACGTTTCCGCCCTAGATGTGGAGGTGGAGTGGAACATAGGAAAGAGAAGAGGGAACAAAACAACACAATCATACAATTAAAAAACCGAACATACTCTGTAAAGATTAACAATACGTATAGCGAACCCATAACAGCCTCAGTAGGCACAGCGCAGGGATCAGTTTTGGGGCCATTACATTTTCTATCTTACGTTAACAACATGGGTGATTGCCTTAAATACTGTACGTGCCTCCAGTTCGCTGATGACACCTGCCTGGTATCAGCTGATAAAGATCCACAAAAAGCTTGCGACCTTTTACGAAACGATTTTAATACCCTACAAAGATGGTGCCACGACGCGGGTCTAGTAATAAATTCACAGAAAACCAAGCTGATGGTTGTTAAATCACCGTACATCAAACGTTCTTTCACGGCAAATATTGTCGCTCACTCTCACAATTGCCTCCATGATTTAGTTAACAATACATGTAGCTGTCCGTTAATAGAACTAGTTGATACCCAAAGATACCTTGGCTTAATTATAGATAACAAATTTAACTGGAGCAGTCATGTTAAACATGTCTGCAATAAACTGAGACAATTCCTGGCTAACATTATAGTACTTAAGAATCGCATCCCTTTCAAGGTCAAACTTATGTTGTACAACTCACTTGCTGAATGTTATATTCAATATGGATTAACCAGCTACGGACGTACATTTAGAACTTATTTGAATCAAATATACCTGTTACAACATAGAATTCTTAAAAATATAGTATCTACTAAAATTAGGCTTAAATATCAAGATGATACTATTGGGCTTTTTAAACACTGTAAAATTATACCGATCCATACTAAAATTAATTACATGTTGCTGAAAGAACAATTTTTTAATAAATCACTACAGCATGAATTGAAACATCCTATATGCACGAGGGCCGCTGCTCGAAACCAGCTATGTACAACTCGAGCGACCAATGTGTACGGTGAGCGGACTACCTCCTATATGATTCCTCGACTTATTAATAATCTACCCCCTACCTTACGCGATTCTATTACGCCCAACAATATTAAAATAAAGTTAAAAAAACATTTCTTAAGCACCATGGTGTGTTAAGTTAATGCGTTTACCTAGTTCCATTTAAAATTTAAAATTATAAACTAGTTATTGTTACACCTTCGCATTATATTTTATAATTAGACTTACATATACCTATTCTCTTGATGTAGATGTTATAACATCATTTCTAAACCTCAGTGGTTTTTTTGTATGTTATATAGATATACAATATTACATGTGTTTAAATGATAATAATAAATAAAATAAAATAAATAAAATTGAAGGCATAACATAAAAGAAAACACAAATACTAGGTACTTAGAACACCCAAATACTACTTATCAAATGGCCAATGCTACTTTTGACAGATTTCCTTTACAAAAATTGACAAATCTGACGTATTCGTTTTCGCTATACTTCAGTTGCGAGTCGAATCGAGTGACAGTCGTTAGCAGAGTTTGGCGCCACGAGGATCGTAGGCTTGTTTACTGACTATGTTATATACAAAAGTAATTACTGATTATATATCAGCCCACAATTGTATACAGATCAGCGTGTGCCACGCAATTTACCTCATATTTACGCAGCAGACCGAACAATGGAAGGGCTATAGTAGCAACATGATTATAGATCTGTCAGTACCTACCTTTAGATTTATGTTAGATGCCTGTATGCATTAGAAACGATCCGAGCATAATCGTTATCGTAGTTTTCCATGCACCTTGACAATCTGATTGTACTATTTTTTCCTCCTTTTCAATGCCACTGACTCTTTATCCTACTCCTGAAATGTGGTACCGTCCCGAGTGGTGAGTTTATTATATATACACTAGCTGTGCCCGCGACTTCGTTCGCGTGTAATTTAACTTAACAAAAATTTCGGGATTATTCATCCCCTATTTTATCCCCTTGGGGGTTCAATTAATCAAAATCCTTTCTTAGCGGATGCCTACGTCATAACATCTACCTGCATGCCAAATTTCAGCCCGATCCGTCCAGTGGTTTGGGCTGTGCGTTGATAGATCACTATGTCAGTCAGTCAGTCAGTCACCTTGACTTATATATATTTAGATAAATATCGCCAGACTGACACACCAACTGTATGGTCTCAAACTAAGCAACGCTTGTACTATGGGTACCGTACAATGGACTGGGGCGATTCCAGTGACACGCAGACCGGGGCAAATTACGGAACGGCCATTACCGAAATTTCCCCTAGCGGGAATCGAACCCGCAACCAATAGTGCAGTGAGCCTAGCGGCCTACGCTCGAACCACTGCGCCAAGCGGTCGTCCATATGCCTTTGTATTTAGTAGAATAGTCTTTCTTCGTGTTTTAGTAATCGACCTCAATCAACCATCACTATCCCTCATTTGCAGTGACGGTCGATCAAAGGCCGATTGATAACTTAGTGTGATGTGTTTGCATAACTATTACGTTGTCTAACCTTAGATCATTTTTGTTGCCGACACAGAATAGTGACATAAACAACGCGGTTGCTGAATCCGGTATCGGGAACCGCATGATCTTCTATTGTGGTAACCCGTGTGTCGGCAACAACAATACCTACGTTAACCACCTACGATTTTTCTGATACAAGTTTCTTCTGAATATGTGATGTCTCAACAGCATTCTAATTGAGATCTACAATATGAGAATATAAGAGACCATTTCCATTAGTCTTTCTAGACCTTAGCCTTAAAGCCTTTCATTACCATGGGGGGTATTTAGACTCTTGATAAATGAAGTGAAGGTCAGTCATGTGTAGGTAATTGCGTATTTGATTATGTCGATGCTAAATTGCGCAGGCGGCTTTTTAGGCGTGTGGCTACCTCACTACAGAGTCTTCAAACAAAAGCTGAATCACGATATTAAAACTCGCAAGCATTGTGACTATATACAAGACCCCGAGAATATCCAGCGGGGCATAGCGGCCGCCCCGCCAGGCATAACAACCGCCTGGCTGGAAGATCTTCCCTTTTCCGCCAAAGGGGTGTCAGTAAACCACAGTACATTTTGAGTGAGGAATTATTTAAAATGACAAGGGCTCCTGTTGTTTCGTGGCCGATTTTAAATGTAATAATTATCAAGAAACATGTCGGTATATGTTACCTGACTAAAACATTATGCTATATATAATTTAAACAATGTTTGCTAGAAGGTAGTAATTTTCCGGGTGAGAAAATTCATCACAGCTTCTTAAATCGAGATAGCCTTGCTTGAGATGCGACCATTATTCAGTTTTTTTAATCCTTTGAAGGTCGACACGGGTTGTAAGAAAACTATTTACTTGTATGAAATACGACTAGTTCCATTCGATAGTTCTATTGTGCGGAATGCAACGAGCGTAACGGTTTATAAAAAAAAAAAGATACGACGCATTTATTAAAAAAAAACGTTGGATAAAATACGGAATACGTTTTGCTTGACTCTGTGTCTGTAGCAAAGAAAATAACCATAAAAAAACACGACCAAGGAAATCGAACCTTCATTAAGTACTGTTATGACGCCTCTAAGGTTATTTTGGTATGGCAATGGCTATATTTCGCTACGCTAAGTGCTCTTATAGGCACTCTTCTCTCTTCTTATTAAAATCGAAGGAAAACGCGTCATTAATCGAATATTTTTATTAGATAGGTAGATATTCTTTACCTCGTGTCTCTATTTTATAGTGTAACAATCATCATCATCTGCCTTACCTTTTCCCATTATCTGGGGTCGGCGCAGTATGTCTTTTCCTTCCATTCATCGCGCTTTCCTGTCATACTCACATCCACTCCAACCTCGTTCATATCACTCTTGATACACTCCATCCATCTTTTCTTTGGCCTTCCTCTCGCACTGTATCCATCCACATTCATATTCATCACTCTTTTAGTCACATGTTTCTCATCCCTTCTCATCACGTGTCCAAACCATTCCAGCCTCCTACCTCTTACTTTATTGGTTATTGGCGCTACCCTGACACTGCCCCTTATGTACACATTCTTCACCTTATCCATTCGCGTCACTCCACACATCCATCTCAACATTCGCATCTCGGCAGAGTGGAGACGTTTCTCTTCCCGCACTTTAGTCGCCCAGCATTCCGAGCCGTACATGATTACCGGTCTTATGATCGATTTGTAAATTTTCCCTTTAATTTTAATAGGCATTCTTGGGTCGCATGTAGTGCTGGTAACTTGTCTCCACTTCTGCCATCCTGCATTGATTCGCCGTTTTATGTCACGGTCAACTTCTCCGTCATGCTGAAGTAACGAACCGAGATATTTAAAATCAGAGCAAACTGGTATTACAATATTATCCATTTCAATCGACACTGCACTAGAGACACCGCCGAAATCACAGAACATATATTCAGTTTTGGTTCTGCTGATTTTCAAGCCAACAGTCTCCAGTGCGTGCCGCCAATTCTGCAGTTTGCTCTGTAACAACGCCCCATCCTCCTCTATAAGTACGATGTCGTCGGCAAAGAGCATACACCAGGGCGCCTCTTCCTGTAGGGCCGATGTCAAAGCATCCATAACTAACAGGAAGAGGTATGGGCTTAAGGCCGATCCCTGGTGCAAACCGACCGCTACTCCGAATCCGTCCGTTACTCCAGCTGCAGATCTCACCCTGGTAACCGGGTTTCTGTACATGCTACGAATCAGATTCACATACTTCGCAGGCAAACCTCTTTCTTTCAACGCCCACCACAGAACCTCCCTAGGTACCCTATCGTATGCCTTTTCGAGGTCAACAAATACCATGTGCAAGTTCTTATGAGCACGTCTGTATTTTTCCATGAACTGTCGAATGGCAAATATGGCATCTGCAGTCCCTCTTCCAGGCATAAATCCGAACTGGTTTTTTGTGACTGAACGTCTCCTTTCCCCTTAAAAATAGGCACCAGATGACTGCTACTCCATTCCAAGGGGATAGTTTCCTCGTCTATGAGTTTATTGAAGAATAAAGCTAACCACTTGTATCCGTCCACATTTAAAATTTTCCATACTTCCGCAGGTATACCATCTGGACCCAGCGATTTTCCATTTTTCATCCCTCTTACCGCATTTTTAACTTCTTCTACGCACACTTCATTTATCAATCCTAAATTTTCTCTTGCCACATTCAAAACGCCATCCCAGTCATTCTCTTCATTCAATAATCTTTCAAAATACATCTTCCATCTATTTTTAATATCCTCATCTTTCGTTAGAGACAGCCAATATATAGGTAGGTATAGTAAATCTTTCGTAAGTGCAAACTCACGGTTACCTTATCGTGTTAAGATATAAAATGATGATTGTTTTACAATTAATAGCGCTACCTACGCGAAACATCTTCTTAACCAATAATATACCAACCATCTCTCTCATTCTCATAATGCTAAAGCCGAACAGAAGTATTTATAGATGTTTCCAATCTAGTATTCAAAAGTTGAAATCTTTTCATGTACTACCTAGGTGACCAACAAAGCACTTATGAATCTACCACCGGTTCAGAATGCTCTTAGTCCTGACGACAACTACAGCATTGGAATCAATGACTTACTATGTTTTTCTTTTGTTTCCAGGCGAGTCCGTGCGATGCGTCATGTGTGCGTCCGACACGGACCCGATGTGCCACGACCCCTTCGCCCCCTATACCCGGAATTCCAACTTCTACCAATATCCGCTGCAGAACTGCGACGCAAACGCTGGCGCCACATATCCGTATTTGACGTCGTCAAAGTCCGTTTGCAGGAAGCAGAAGAAAATCAGTGAGTTGCCATCACATTTTACGGCCGTATTCACACACAAGTCTGAGATCTATCTCAAGTCTGAGAGCGGTCTTGAGTAAGCTTTTGACATGTCATTTTGTACTTATATGACATTAGATCCAAGATCGCTCTCAGATTTGAGATCGATTTATTAATACGGACATTTGTATGAGACCAACTCTATATAAGTTTGAGATTTCTCAATGCACTGTGCGTTCGCGCGCATTGTCACTTCATACCTACCCTACCTCATACCACATAATACAGTCAGGTAATTTCAAGAAGACACGTGAATTATTGCAAATTGACCATTATGCCAGTGACATAAGAGTCACAGCGTTTTGCGCGAACTAGAATGTTTGTGAATATGTTTTATGTAGGTTACTAAAATAGTATTTGATAGAAATGAGGGAGATCTCAGCCCCTGTCCGCTTAAGCTATGTCGCAGCGCAGGCCTAGTAGTACAGGCGGTTATAACAAAACACAATTGGAGTTAAATAGTTTTTCTCTCATTCTCTCACAGCACAGCTCTGTCTGAAGTTTGCATTAATGGGTTTTACTTATAATCGTTTTATTGATTGTTATTCCATTCACACAATATAGCTGTACATTCGTACACAACAATGTCTCTACATAGGTGCATACAAACCTACCTGGTTTTATATTTAGCAGGCGTAGAGCTGCCAACTTTTTTGTAGCTCTACCGTGAGTTCATTTGTTAACGAGAGTCACGTAGAGTCAGTAGCGTCAGCGAAAATATTTGTACAAAATTATCAGGATTTGCAGTATAAATACCATATTCTCACTAAAAACGGTATAAAATACCAATTATAGCAGGGTTTCCGACGATGAGTGATAGAGCCGGAAGCCCAACCACCCTTTTCCTCCCTCTATCCCACTCTATGGTATTGCAAGCATCTATAAGCTACTGTAACTGCTTAACATCAGGCGAGTCATACGCTTAAAGATACTTAGTACAATGTAGAGTCTAAATAATAAGTACCTACTGAATCTACTCAAGAACGAATAAAGTTTAAAGTCTCCTACACTTGAACTAAAATGAAAATAGGTAAGAGATACGCTTCTATGTAGAGTAGGGCTTTAAAGCGCAACCTGCAACCAGTTCACATTGATAACCGTTAAAACCGTTATGGTGGTAACCCAAATACCGTATCAGTTCTTTATTGCTTTGTACTACGGATTGCCATGGTTGAACCTACTTAAAACTTTGTGTACCTACTTAACTATAATACTGTGTGCAAATGTGGGGATTGCTTTGCGGCATACACACGGACAAAGCGTTATTCATAGTCCGAGGAAAGTTTCCGAAGTCGAAAAAGACATCTTTCATCGTACTTTTATAAATTATTTGAATAGTTACCCCATGAAGAGAGAAATGAGATGCACTATTCCTGTATCTATGTCTCTCGTACTCCCATGTAGAGCGTGTCTGAAGACGTGAAGGTCCAGGTACATATGTCGGACGCGCGGAAGGGCAGTGTGTCATTTCTATTATTAGATCATTAGGCCCAGCGCACACCGCTGGAGGCGCGGAGAGCAATTGAAGACAACAATTTAATATAAACCTTAACTTGCTTGACATACGGTTGCTTGAATAAATTCGCACGCGGTGCTCGGAGCGCCCTCGAGCTACTACAAGAGCATACACGCGACTGCTCATACATACGGTATGTCAAGGTAGTTAAGGTTTATATTAACTTGTTGTCTTCAATTGCTCTCCGCGGCGCCTCCAGCGGTGTGCGCTGGGGCTTACGCGTCACGTGGTCACCGCTGATCGCATAGAGATTCCCACATTTGGATACAATCCATGTTTACCTAGTTCGATGGTTGAGGCAAGCTGTGGTCAATGACTAAAGTTCATATACGGGCTGGCTCTGCATCACCCTCTCACAGAAGATCGGCGTTGGGTAGCTATTAGCATAGCAGGGTTTCGTACGATTAGTGAGAGAGCAGTAAGCTCAACCCTCCCGTTCATTCCCCTCTCTCTGTGTTACCCCCGTCAAGTCGACAAGCTGTGAGCAATGCTTATTATCGTTCTAAGCGTCAATAGCCTAGTGGTTAGAGGGGCCGTCCTCGTAGCTGAGAGGTTCGGGGTCGATCCTCATCCTGGCCATTAAACTATTAACGTGGGACCACTCCTAGCACAAGCATTAGCTTAGTTGGAGGGGCTACAGGGAATACTAGTAATGTGATAAACACACATTGCTAGTAATCGTTTTTTTTTTAAAGGATAATTATTACCTTTATAAAACAATAATATAAATTGTAAATGCCTTCTAAGAATGTTTGTAATATATTTTTATTCTGGCCTAACAGTTTAGTAATTACCTGAAATTAACGACATAATTATATTAATTTAAAGTTAATTAAAACCTCCAAGAGCGAATCACACTAATTAACGAAATACTTACTATGGCTATTAAATACATAATAAGTTATAAAAAAGCATTTCGTTCATCTTTCTCAAAATACCTCAAACATGTCAACAAAATCCTCGCCCATCCGTTGCAATACAAACCAAGAACTCGTTTAGATAATGCCGTACTGGCGAATTAGCACGAGCAACAACAGATACACAGGGAAATGTCCCTGGCTTGCTAAAGAGCAACCACAAATAATTATTTGAATAATCTAGGGGGCGGAAACTGAAATAAAATACCAAGCCCTAAAAATGATGGTGTAAAGACTTCATAAAGTTATCGTTCAAATACCTACACAAAGCATTGTCATTTCCCACCCTTTTATTTTTTTTTGTTTTCGCTGGGAAATGCGGTTACGCATTCCGTCTGGGCTCGGGGGAACCCAGACGGATATGTGGGACTCCTTGGTTCATGTTCTGTAAAATAAGATTTTTGTCAACACCATGTGTGTTGTTCTGACGTATCACTAGTTCAATGCCGAATGCTAGTAAATGATAGCTAGGCAGGTACTTACTTAGCGTGCGACTTCCATGTCTATTGTTCTTGGTAATTGCTGCTAATTCGTTGTAAGCACCTGCTTAGGTTAGGAATTTACGTAACGTAACTTTGAATTCGTTATTATTACAAGTAGGTTTTGCTATTCAATATTAAAATAAGCAATGACGTAATACGCGTGATTGAATAAAGCTCTCGTAAGCCCAAGAGTGTACGAAATGCGGAATAACAGGTTTGATAACTCGGTGAACGTTATTTTTAAAAATGAAAAGAAAGAAGTATCTGCTAGGTATCAGAACTGGAACGAATGTTTCCATTGTCGATTTACTTATTTTTAATTATACGTAGTTTTGTAGAATTTAACTTACACATTCTACTGCAAACTGAAACCAACCTATAACTCACTTTAAGGTTGGTTTTGGCCTGCAGCAATACCTACGTGCAAGTTGGTTCCATCCAGAAAAATACTTATAATTAAATAATAATAATTTAGCTCTTTTAACGTCCCACTCCTGGGTACGGGCCTCCCCTCAACACGAGGAGGATTCAGGCCATAATCCACCACGCTGGCCCAGTGCGGGTTGGCGGATTTCACATGTCTTTCGAAAATTGGTTAGATCTTCTAAGACATGCAGGTTTCCTCACGATGTTTTCCTTCACCGTAAGCAAGTGATAATCATGTAGAAATTATGATACGCACATAGATTTCGAAAAATCCAGAGGTGCGAGCCGGGATTTGAACCCAAGACCTGGTGCCCGCAAGGCGCGTGCTTTAACCAATCGGCTATCACTGCTTTTTAAAATAAAAAATACATTTCTTCTTTCTAAAATACTTAGTTAAATCCAATTTGTACCTTTGTTACCTACCTACCTACTTACTTAATATTAAAAAAAACTGTTTGAACTCGTCGACCTTGAAGTGAAATTACACAAAATTGCGTGCAGCACATTTTGTGCAATTTTTCTTGAATTGCTCAATTTTGTGCAAGTCCACCGCTAGAAACATTTGTGCTGTACACTGTGCACATAACTGGAATTGTTTCTTTATGTGCGCGCTTTGTACCTACTTAAAATACCTATATGCGAAGAACGGCTACAAGATAGCGAATATAGTTCGTTCACTTCACAAAGACGCGTGCTGTGAGTCTTATGGCACTGGCATACGGGTCAATTTGCAATAATTCACGCGTCACCGTGAACTGAACGGGCCATACTTAAAAATTCAGACTCAGATTCATTGATTGAAATTAGTAAAGTAAAACAACCCTTATTCCGTTCACAGTAAACAATGAATTGGTTATCATCCGTGGCTGCACGTGGAAGCGTCAGGACGACTACAGTAACGCTTGCCCTGCGTCCTCCAACGGCCCCAACGAAGTGACAACGTTCTGCGAGACCTGTGACTATGACGGGTGCAACGGTGCTGCCACCATCGGCCAAACGATCGCTTTATTAATGGCGCCGCTCGCGTTGCTGCTGTTCAAGTAATTTATAAAATATCGATCAGTACCTAAGGAAAGTCGCTGAACCAGGGTGTTATTAGGTACATGTTTTGACAGTATCACATACTCATCGAATCGGTCTGTACATTTCACAGCAGCGCCCCTAGCGGAAAAATAGAGCTTTACTGATGAGTGGAGATGGAGATTCAGAACTCAGTTCCGTTGGGAGATATCGATCGAAATTTAAAAACGATCAGAACTCATACTAACCCTTCACATTTTCTTATCGTTAATTAACTTAGTATTTGCAATGGCAAGGGTTTGAAATAACGTCCGCTAGGGGGCGCTGTTTAATTTCCCATACAAAGAGACCAAAATACTAATAGGCACAAAGAAGTATTAGTTTTGATACAATAATACACAGACGTCAGTAAAGTGTTTTACTAAAATAAGTAAATGTTTGATATCACCTCCTAAGAACTTCGGAATTTAGGTGTTCGAGCGACTTTTGTTAACGACTGAAAGCAGTACAAAATAATAGGTGCAAGTTAGCATAGGTACAGTTCTTGTCGATAAATAAGGCACATTAAATTGATTTCATTATTACCTGGCTTTTTTACCAAACTTTTGTTTCTTGTACTATTTTAATACTTGTATCTTTTCTTTACATGTTTCGAATACGTTTTCTTTTACAAGTCTACGCCATATTTCCAACTACCTTTTAATGTTTGTCAATTTTATCGACGATTACTGTATTTTTATTTTACAGTGGGACCACATAAATACCTCCCAATATAGAGTACCCACCGTTGCACAAATTGAACTCTATTGACATCGAAATGTTGTAAATGTTATTTAATAAATATTTTTTAAGTCAGATGACGAGAAGCTTTAACAACAGAATTTAGGAAGAGACATTTTAATGTTTTATTTTATCTCTTTTATTATTTACTGTAGCCCAAGTGTAGTAGTTCTCGTAAGCTAATTGAAAACATTCTGATTTATTTCTCATTTTGGATGGCTAATTGAACAGCTCCCCTAGCGGACGGCCTCCAAAACTTTAAATCCTCAATACCATAGTATAAAGAGAGGTCTTTATACTATGTCAATACAGAGCGGACAAAATCTAGGAACGCGGATTAATTAGCTTAAGAAAAATTACACTTGGGATTGGAATACCGAGTTGCAAATAGTGTCTTCATAATAAAGGAATAAAATTCATAATAGTTTAAGCTTCACTCTCTTAGAAAACACATAATAAATCAATTTTTATTTTATTTATAGATACGAGGTATACTTACTTTGTTATAAGATGTGAGATGTAAGTACTCTTTGGGAAGAATAATAATCACTAGGTCCTCTTACGTCTCGTGAGAAAAATGTACACGACAATCTTTTTTAATGCTAATAAATACGTTTTTGTAATTGTTTTTATTTCTCACTGGTTGAGGAATTGATTGTAAATAATTTTAAAGTTTTTATCTATTTGTAACAAAACTTACCACATTCGAATAATTAATCATTAAGTATTAACAATAAGTAATATTAATTATATGGGAGACATTTTAATTAATGGCGTTTGCAGAATAACCACCCAGTGCCTATTTATTATTATTGTAATAACATTGTTTGTAAAAGTTAGTCTGAAATGTAATAAAAATAATCTGCCGTTTCATTTAATAAATCACTCCACAAACATTGTTTTATTTTTGTGTATATTATCATTCCCCAGCTATCCTAATCGAATAATGGAAGTCTTGTCTATGCTATTTTCTACTGTAACATAAATGGCATAAAGTTATTTGTTAAGCAATCATCAAAATTTCCTCACGCTAAACGTACACTCTGCCTGCATTGGCCTTTGTAATCTCATAAAACTGTTGCAAAAGGAAATTAAACACATAGAAAAAAGTTACTTCATTATATTGACATTAGGTAAAAAATGATTTAACAGTATATTACATGGACGGCATTTTCAGTCTTATATATCTAAGATATTACAAAGTAAGGTTACTAATTTCACACAAGATTCTTGACATATCCATTCAACAGATCTATTAAATCTAAGGCACTTGTTTGAGTTGCTATTTGCTACCTTAAAGCAATACACACAAGATTTTACTATACTATGACATAACCTTAACAAGTATTAATGGGATAAGTAACAATAGAGGTAACGGGTTGAACGTAGATGAAGAATTGCAGCCATCTTTGCTGTTGCACGTGCAATATTCCATGAAGATGTTGTAAGTGCCAGTTCTCATGAGGCAGAATCTCTCGTCTCCTTGAATGCCTACTTCACCCAAGTACGCACAGTCTCGAAAGTATCTCCACTCGCCATTGACTGGAAGTTAAAATTAACTCCCATAAATATACCACCCTTGTAACCAAGAGGTACCAGATAAAAATCATTACATTTAAACTAGCTTTTGGTTGTTGCTTAGCTAGCATAATAGGTACTTTAGACGACAACAACAGTGTCAACTACTGGGTCCAACTCTATAGCTAAAAACCAAAGAGTGCACTATAATCATGAAAAATAAATTAAAAACAAGCCACTTACGAGAAGAATTATAAACACACCCACATTGAAATGTATCTCACCTCTTCTTAGGTTGATTAACTATCCTGTGGGCTTTAGCGAAATCCACCAAAGATTGGTCATATAAAGGATTAAGTCATTACCCATATAAAGGATACCTATTTGAGTCAAAAATAAATTTCATTTACTTACTATGTAGCTAGTTTCCGGTATACTAGCTTCATTGTTTAAGACCTAATATTCACGGTAATGTAACATAACATACCTTTTTGTCTTATTTTTCGGCACATGGTAGGCCTGATTCCTGGCAAATGAGACAGTCCCTTCTCCTGCTTACAATCCGTTATTGGTACAGTGCTGTTATCAAAAGGGTCAGCGCACTTCGGATCGTTACTGGACCGGCAGTTCCAGCATTTGATGCTGAAAACTAGAAATTAATGATTGGTAAAACAGTCGTAAAACTTAAGAGCGTCGGTAATAATTCTGGGCGTGCCCATGTTTTGAATGGAAATTATGACTTACCGTAAGGCATTATGGATAGAACGATAAATACACACATTACATGTTTGATACTTGGTTGCGAGGACATCGTTGTTAGTTTATTTCAACAAAACTGTTAAAGAAACAAAAAATATCCACCAAACAAAAGTTTCGACTCTTTTTCGGTAACAACTTTACGAACGATTGATTTGTTTACGATTCAGAACGTTAGAGCTAAGTGTCATATAGTTGACAGAATTCAGCCAAGGATGAAAAAAACCGCAATTACGGTTTTATAGAAAGACCATGAATATAATAATAAAATATCTGATATTTCTAAAAACTTACATTATTTCTTTGTTAAATATCTATCCGAAATTTCAAACTAAAATATACACAATTATGATTAAATTTTGTTTGATTCGAATATAATTACCAGCAATCAATGAGTAAAATCGATAACAAAATTAAATAATCGGAATAATAAAATGAAACTGACAACTGCTTTTGGCTCGTTTACCGGTTTTTCTCGACTCTATGTAAAGTTTACGTTCGAATGGGTGTGTACGTTCGTTAAAACTTTATATTTCACTTAAATTTACTATAAACAATATCAAAATGTTATTCAAATCATTAACAATTGTTTTCTTATGTACACTACCTGCTGGTAAGTAAGTTTTATTTATGATCTTTATTCATTACTTTAGAAATGTTTAAATAAATTCGACGGAAATCTTTTGTGTTCTTTTCAGTGTTTGGTGTTAGATGCTACCAGTGTGCCTCATCGCAGGATAACATAAAAATGGGCGAGGACAACTGCGGCGCGTACAAGAAGTTCGACAAGCAGAGTCACATAGCTGTGGAATGTGGTAGTGATGAATCCCACATGCCCGGAGCTTTCTGCATGAAGCTGACTCGTCAGGGACCTAAAGGATTTGTTTGTAAGGCATTTTTTTTTTCTTGCAGTAGGTAATATAACCACAAGTGGAATTATAGAGAGACCTCATACCTACTACTTCATTTTAAAGGAGCCAGGATTCTAAATTCAGGATGTAATTAGCGTATGTAGCCTTGTGGTTATATATTTGATTATTTATGATACAGCCAATGATACTTGACTCATAGGTAGGATAGCCACCTTGGTAATTTCACCTAAAGACAAAATTTTTTTTTGGAATGTAAAAATAAAAAAAAAAATTAGTTTTTGCTATTATTTTAAACATTCCTTAAGATGGTTGGGTTTTCTACATGGTCTATACATTGATTA
The DNA here is from genome assembly GCA_918843915.1 of Notodonta ziczac. Lineage (NCBI taxonomy): Eukaryota > Metazoa > Arthropoda > Insecta > Lepidoptera > Notodontidae > Notodonta > Notodonta ziczac. Next base: position 4,473,104 of record OU974053.1, read on the forward strand.
TGTGCTTGTTTATAGGGGATGGACGGTGGCGTCAAGTCATCAGGCGATGTGCATCGGTAACAGAAACGGGAGTCACCGGTGTTTGCAACTGGGGGGTGTACGACAATGGTGTGTACTGGGAAGAGTGCTATTGTTCCGCTGATGAATGCAACGGAGCATCGTTTAAGACATCATCATTAACCCTTTTACTGTGTTTGTTAGCTATGATTTTTGGTTCTAAGTTAATTTAGAATGGGACGGCTTAGATATAAGAAGTGCCTTATTTTTAATATACTTACCTTTGTGATTTGTATCATGCTTTCAACATTGTAGGTAATAATTGTCAGCTTTGCAAGATGGCACTAAGCATATAACTAACCCACATATATTTATGTAAACTGGAACCAACCTTACTACAAGTGGTTGTAGATTGGTTTCAGGTTGCAGAAATATACATGGGAAGGTTCCATTTTGCAATATGACATCAAATTTCACTTTCTAGTGCCATCTTGTGGTGTCAAATTAACATGCTGAAGTGTTTGAAAGCGTAATAAAAATTACAAAAGCAGCTATAAAACTTACTGTGAAATATTTCTAATTTTATAATAACATAATCCGTCCAAGAAAGTACATAAGTATCTTATGAAATATGTATTTGAAGTTTTAGTTATACAAAGAAATATATTTGATGTGAATCTCATAGGAAATAAATAAATAATTATGCATGTAATTTGTTGAACTGTGTAGTATTGTTAGTTGTTTAAAACCAATTAGATTGTGTACGATAATAAGCAGTCTCAAACACCAGATGTAGAGCAAATTGTCCAATTAACATTGAAAAGAATAATGTTTTTAAGAAACCTTATTCTTGTAACCAAACTGGCCTTTTTGTTTGTTATTATTTTAATGAGAAGGGAACTTAGATACCTACCTTGATAGTGGCCTTAGATACCTACTTCAACACTAACAAAATATTTGTTAAGAATATCAAAGACTTATCTGCAGCATTTTGATATAAGTTTTATTCCATAAATATATAATATACCTAATATAAGCAATGTATCTTCATATTACAAATTAAAAACCATTTTTTATTATATCATTGTATTTAACTTGATTTTCTTAATAATACTTAGTACCTCCACGAATTTTATAAACAGTGGCATTTACTTACCGAAGTCAATATAGAGGGTAGATAATCACACATCAAAATGACTCTGCAATAGGAAACAGATACTTAATTATCTATTTAACGTGTAAGTACCTACGTACTATGCTTGAGTTAATGAGCGCACTTTACAAAGAATAATACCTAACTATTGTTTGCAATGATTTGCATGTTATACCTACAGAGGGTCTCTTGATAGCAGGAAGCATATAAAGCGGTAATCTAATCGTTATTAACTACTTCAGCATCAGCCGAGATATCACTAGGAATTCCAGCAATGAGTTTCAACGACAAAGTGGTTGTAGTAACCGGCGCAAGTTCAGGTATTGGCGCGGCAATAGCGATCAAATTCGCCGAGCATGGTGCTAAAGTCGTCATAGTCGGTAGAAACGAGAAGAAGATTAAAACTATCGCTGGAATATGCGAGGAAATCGGACCAAAACCTTTGACGATCATCGCCGATGTTACCAAAGACGAAGACGTTAGGAAAATTGTGAGCACTACTGTAGCACAATTGAAGAAAATAGACGTGCTAGTTAACAACGCCGGGATAGTTGATAATGCTACGATATGGGATGCTAACGCCATGGAAATCTACGATAGAGTGATGTCAACTAATCTGCGGTCAGTTGTTTTCATGACCCATCTTGCTGCTCCCCACTTGAACGAGACTAAAGGTAACATCGTTAATATATCTAGTGTGGCCGCTTTGCAGGTTCTTACTACGTCATATTTTGCTTACTGCACATCTAAAGCTGGATTAGACCATTTCTCAAGAGCTGTCGCATTGGAATTAGCTCCTAATGTTAGGGTCAACACTGTGAATCCGGGTCCTGTGAAGACAGATATATTCGTAAACGCAGGGATGGCTAAGGACAATCAAGAGCAGACGTGGGAAAAGATTAAGAAGAAAACAGCGCTCGGTAGAATATCAAGACCCGAAGAAATTGCCGAACTAGTTCTGTTTCTGGCTAGTGACAGAGCCGTCGCGATTACAGGGTCGTCTTTCGTTTCTGATAATGGAGTGTTATTGATGAATGATTTTGAACTTTGAAGCATACTTATAGCCAAAAATACTTAAGTATATAAGTATAGGGTAAGCAGGGGGAATGGCGTTCACTTAAGGAAAACACACTATATTTTTTAAATTATTTGTTTTCTTTTGGAATTTAAAACATTAACTTAAACTTTAACTATTAAATAATCGACTTTTTAATAGGAATCGTAATTATCTTAGAATTATTAGCAGTAGTAAACATTTTAAAAAAAAACAGGTTTGAGCGTCATTACCCCTGACATTGGGTAATGCCGCTCAGGCGAAGGGGTAATGATGCCCAAACCTGTTTCTTTGTAATATAACAAGTAAGATCCTTTATCATTATTAAATAAGCATGAAATCAAAGGATACAATTAAAGTACAGTCTATAATCATAAAATGACACCAAATATTTGGATTTGTACCTGAAATCAGCCTTATACAATAAACAAATATAGCAGTGTGTACCGACAAACTTTTTAAAGGTAACCAAAGACAAAAAGAGAAATATATATGATAAGATTTTATCGTTAAGTACATAAATCACAGATGTATCCTTCTGCCCAATCCCATCCAGAACATGTAGCATGAGACCACAGCCCACATGTTGTACAGTGAGACCACATCTTGTATTTATTCAAATTCCTCACAAATAATGCATTTGTTATAACTTTTATCGCCCATATTCATTTCGTCATCACTTTCATCGTCACAAATGTTTTCTTGCTCTTCAACTTCACTCTGTGAAGAACTTTTTTAGGATGTTTTCTCTTGTAATATTTTTTCGTATTTTAATTTTTTTCTTATCCTTTATCGGTATCGCAGTTTTAGCGGATTTAAGGTCTTCTTCCTTCCAAGCAGCTTTGGCAATTGTTCTTTGGCTATTTCTGGCCATGTCTATAAGAATAAAAAAATAAGTCACTGAAGGGTAATGGCGCTCATGTGAGCGCGATAACCCCAAACGGTCGTTTTAAATTTAACTTTAAATTAAACAAACATTGAAATGCAATTGTTGAAAATATAATAGTTCATCATAAAATAGAATGATTAAGTACCCAGGAAAGCTATATTAACAATTTAATAAATATCAAAATTCTGAACTTACCGAAAAAAAGATCGTGACGAAAATTAGTTCCGGGCAGCCGCATACAAACAAACGCACTTCACCGTCTCTTGTTAGGAGCTGACCGCCCCTGCGCATCGCTACGTGTTAGATGCCCTTCCCCTCCCCCGTTTTACGTATGGTGGCATGTTGTTATGCACCATTTTCATAGACTTATAGAGGTGCGCGCCATTACCCGATGAGCGCCATTCCCCCTGCTTACCCTACTGTCATCATGCAACTTATTTCCGTGCAAAGCGGTTTCAAAGTTCTGCTAAATTATAGGTACATGCGTTGAATAAAGCCTCTGGTGAAGAAGCTGTTTTATTCCATTTATAACCTACCTAGTTTAATAACAATTAACTTGCTTATGCTAAGATATGTAAAATTATCCAACAGCAAGCCTAATATTATGTGTGCGATATTATCACGTGTATAACAACGCACAAGGGGATAGGTAAATCCAGAATTATACGGGTAAGGTAAAGGCACCTAATTCCGCGGTATTTTCACCATAACTAGAGAGAACATTAAAAATTAAGTATTTATTATACCTTTCCGTAGGATTGGCTATTTTTATCAGAAGTATTATGTATCTTATTATTGAAATATACTCACAGTTTGATAATAAAAGTTTGATAAAAATGTTAAAAAATTTAAAAATAAAAAAAAGTCCGAGGTAAAAATCCTAATTCCGATGCATTTGGTTCCTAATTCCGAGTGTACAAAATACAAAGGAAATAAGGTGGGGTGAATGATACATGATGTTCAAAAAAATCAAGTCTATTTATAATTTTTGGATTTCAAATCAGTCTCTGTTTCATATGATTAATAAAATGGCATCACAATATGTAATTCAGTTAGATATTAAATAACATTATTTTAAACATTAAATGGAAAATAAAATATTGTTATTTATTATCGCTAATGCATGAATGAACACTCTGTATGTAACGTGTGCCAATACCACGGAATTAGGTGCTCATATACCCTAATTCCGCCTTATATTCATCGGAATTGCGTTTTAGTATACTAAATCAAGTTTCCTAATTCCGAGTAATAAAAAGTAAAAGTTTTATTATCTCATATAAATAAATTAATTTTTAATTACGATATCTTTGAAAAAATATAAGAAACACACTCGGGATTATATCATAACACATTAATAACTTAATTTTCCGTACTTAGCTTTTCCATACAACGAATTAGTAAAGTACCTAAACAAACAATCTTTGACCTGCTATAATTAGTAAATGCGACGCCATAGTGTACCTCGGAATTAGATTTTTTTATTAATGAGTTAATTAAGTAATCAGAACTTAAATATTAAGTTCGTTATCCTAAAACTGCCTTCAAAATTTTAAAAAAAGATAACGTCTATGAAAACGCAATTCCGTGGTATACATCGGGAATTAGGAACCAACTAAAATATTTGGCTCCTAATGCCGCGGTATTTTAAATACTTATTTTCTCCTCAATTTGTGAATTAAATACACAAATTTTAAGCGTTTTCAATAAAACATATAGTCCTTCCAATATTTCGATTATTTTAAAACGTACGCACATTAAAGCACTCCTTTGCTCATAATAACATGACCAGATAAATTATCAATAGAACAATGTATCTTGCTGACAAAAATAACTTGTAAATTATTAGAAAACCCCGTTATTCTAAATACATCGGAATTAGGTGCCATTTTTAGAACCCCTCGGAATTAGGTGCCTTTACCTTATATAGTTACGAGGTTACTCTACTATGACTAAAGTTACTTACTATTTACACCTCGAGGCAATTTTACATTAAACTGTTACGGGGAGAGGAGCAGCTTAGATATCACAGAACCTGCCACCTGTCAAAAGCAATGTTGCCTGGAAGTGAGTTGTGACCTTTACGCCATAGGCCAGGCGTACCTATTTATTCTTATGACGTTCTGTAAAACCTTAACATTTTCATGGTAAGATATAGGTATATGTAAGGCTAAGGGGTAACCCAATCATTATCGCTATTATACATACTTAAACAATTTAATGAATCGATGACCATGAATAGATTCCACTATTTCCTTTCGACCCGAGTGACAGGGGTAAAGGAAAGTGGGATATGTCCTTTTCATAATGAATTATGGTTGCTCATTGAGCTTTCAGCGATTCGTGGGCTCGTGCGTCGCCGCCAAGATTCGGGGTACTTCGGCATGACTCCACAGATCGGCGCCGCATTAAATGCCATGTAGTCGTCATGTTCTGACTCATCGGTGAGTCAATTCTCGGAGCGAGATGGCGAATGCGTCCCGCGTCTCCCTGCCATGTATATTTTCATCCGAATCCCGGTCGAGGCTTGATATTTTCCTGTAGGCTCTCAAAGCTTCAGTCCCGAGATCGTCGCGGTGGGAATTCTACGATTTCCCACTTAATTTAAAACCGGTCACAGTTTCATGTGGAATGATTAAGTAACAATTGCGATGGAGGGTGATTTTGTGTGATGTTAACGCGAATAAGTGGTAATTTGGTGTTTTGAGTGTTGATTCATTTAGAAAGGAATTAAAAAGGTGTTAATGGACTTTCGGTGGTGACGAGAGGCTGTATTCGGAAATCGACATTAATTAGCACAGGCGTAAGTATTATTTTTATTATTTCTCATATTGATTAACGTCTGATTTGTTTTGACGAAGGACACTGGCATGGTAAAGGTTAAGACCCCCTGCCTGTGGAGGCTGGAGGGAGGGAACCCGTGACGTTATTTAACTACCTACCCCTTGGAAAAAATACGGATTTCATATACCTACCTGCTTATACTTTATAGGTGAGACCTGTTTTCATTAATAGCTTGCAAAAGACTATCTGTTTAGTTGGGTAGCTATATTTTACGATGTCGTAAAGTATAAGTAGGTAGTTGATGCTTAGGGCCTGTTTTATAATGGTAATCGGACGTAAGAATTTTTGCGCCCTTATCTTATTTAAAGGGTATTTAGGTAGGTACGAACTCACACTGGGGAGTAACATGTTAACTCAACTTTCGACTTCAAGGAAAATTGGTGTTAATATTAAAATCATTTGGTAGGTATTGCTTTCTTTCACCAACATAATATTTTCAGAAACAAAATAGGTATTTTTCACGAAATTGTTATCTAATTAATTTTTAATTTTTTTATAGCAATCTTTTTATGACAGTCTTCATGATTTCACCATAAGGAGGTAGGTAAACACGGGCCTTATTGTGGGTAAAATGTCGTAATACCCTCAGAATAAATAAAGTAGGTACTTAAGTAAGTACCTAATGAACTGTAGGTAGGTACCATTATTAATTACTAGAAAATGGTAAGTACTAATTAATTGTCATGAGTCCTATAATGGTGGCACTTCAAGGAACCTACCGCCTACTAAGAAGTGGAATCTGGGTACGGAAATAAGCTGTAGGTAGGTAAGTAGCTATACGACCCTCATGACGTACGTTCCCCAAGGAATACACTACAAGGAATAGGTAGGTACTTTAAGTAATATATTTTTGATGAATCCGACCAAGAACTCCAGTGCTACTAAATCAGACTTCATTTAGAACATTTCCTAAGTATAGTAGAGTAGGTATCTTCAAGGTTCCCTGCATTATTCGCATTTTCTTCAGGATATTTCGTTTGAATTTGGAAGTAGATAGTTAATGCAGAGTTGCAGAGTCATCGTGGTCATCATTTTGTTGTGGATTACGTAACGCACGATCTAAATTAAACATTTCATAGAGAGATTGGTAGAGATGAGGCCGTTGGAGCGTAAGAAATAACAAACAATGAGTCACTAACATCGCGGAAACATTGTTCACATGAGGTAAATAAGTATCAAGTCTCTCTGTCCGTCTCTCTTTCTGTCTGTCTGTCTGTGTGTTGGTTCCGGGTAATCTCCGAAACGGCTGGACCGATTTTGACGGGACTTTCACTGGCAGATAGCTGATGTTATAAGGAGTAACTTAGGCAACTTAAATTTTAGAAAAACAATCAGGGTTGCGTGTGAAAATATAAAAACACTTGAAATCAAAGAGTATCTCCAAAATGGGTGGACCGATTTTGACGGGACTTTCAGTGGTAGATAGCTGATGTTATACGCAGTAACTTAGACTACTTTTATTTTAGAAAAACAAAATTAAAATAAATGGCTTCTGTCGCGCGGGCTTAGCACGCGGGAGCAGGCTTTTTTGTTAATTCCACGCGGACAAAGTAGCGGGCTCAGCTAGTAATTAAATAAAAATATACATAGATACCTAAGTACTTACATTATCATGAATAACTCACATTACAGTAGCGTCAATACAAGCATGATAAAATTACCTATTCAACAAATAGGTTCCTACACACCGCTTCATTATAGCGGAAGCCCAACTTTCCCCTTCTGCCTTTGTCCTGTCTCCTTTACGTAGGCAACGTGCTATGCCTTTGGTATGGTAACTGTTTAACATCAGGCAGGTCGTAGCGTAGGTATAGGCTTGTTGTTATACTGACAATTTACTCCGTTGAATTCAAAATTCCACATTAGTCAAAAGGTGTAAAGCCACGCGCAAAATTTCGCAACTAATCTACCTCCTAAATTAGTGTACCTACTTAACTAATTTTTTTCACAGAAAAAAATTAAATATCGCCAGACTGACACACCAACTGTATAGTCCCAAACTAAGCATCGGTTGTACTATGGGTACCGTACAATAGACTGGGGGCGAGCCCAGTGACACCCAGACCGAAGCAAATTTCGAAAAGGCCATTTCAGAAATTTTGCCCAGCGGGAATCGAACCCGCAACCACCATGTGCCATGAGCCGAGCCCGAAAGGCCTGCGCTCGAACCACTGCACCAAGCCGTCGTCACGGCCAAACAATTCTACAACTTTGAAATGTAATTTGTTCCAGACGCTAAGGTCTGATCGATTCGCATGACAGTCGCAGGTATCTATCGGCAAACATGGCCCTTTTAACGGGTGCTGAAAGGTACATAGATTTACCCTTTCAGTGAATAGCAGGGGTGCCTGTTATCAACGTGTTTGATCGCATCGTGAAAAGTACCTAAAGATTCCATTTTTATAGGATAGAGTAGAAAGTTTAATAATTCTAACCCCACAATGATTTATTATAACATTTCTAAGCCCTTTTGTAAAACCATTATATTAAAGGCAGGAGAAAGCTGGAGGTGATGACATTCTGTGATGGAGTGACGCTTGAAAAAGCATACAAAACTACTTAAACCTATCTGTTCTGATCTCACAAGAGAAATAATATCAGTTCATACTGCAATGTTCATTCATGTCAATTAATAAACTCGAACCAAGTTCAAATCAATTTACAAGATTGAATGAATGAATCGCACATGCTATTTGTAGATACATTGCCTAACTAATAGATAGGTACAATCAACAAACTCGACGCTTGATCACCTTAAGGTTGCATTTTGTATGCAGTGACCAGCAGCCACATGCGACTAGTATGGTCATAAAAACCATCGAAACAAATGGCTTTCTAAAAAAGGGCTTTTGTCTCATCGGACGCTTTTCGTCTCATTGGACAACAACATAATGGGCGAGGCATCCTATGATTACTGCCTGCAAGGGAAAAGTGTTAAAAATTGATCAAGCGTCAACTTTGTTGATGGTACCTATCAGATAGGCAATGTATAAGGCAAGTGATATCATAGTAGCTATTAAGCAACTGTTATATTAATAAAAATGTCATTATTAATACCTATACATGAAGGTATAAATCGAATCTACCGAACATAAGATAATCTAAGTACCTACCTATATGCTGACAAAATTTTCAATAACAAACATAACATATTATAGGTACGCATAACATAGGAAACATACTTAAATAGTAAGCAAATTAAACATTAATATTATTTTTCTATATTCTTGTGGGTAAGTAATTATTTTAGCAGTATGTTAGTATTCGTATTGGGAAGCAAAAAAAAATATCAGTTAGGTACCTACATAATCTTTATCATTTCCTAAGGCTAAGCGCTATGCAAAATGTCGTGCATTATTAAAATAGACCTCATACGCAGCGGGTACAACCAAAGAATTTGTAATAATAATGTCTTATTATTACAAATTCTTTGGGTACAACCAACCAACCACTATACAACCTACCACTATAAAGTCGATAGGAATTGTAAAGCGCCACCGCTCGCTCGTTTGTCATTGTCATCCAAATGGTTTGTGCTAAATCTTTCCTATTCATATTTGGCGACAAAATGTAAACACTTGTCGAAAACAGCATTACCGGTTGTCATTTGAACATTTCCCATTATAATATAAAATATATTTATTGTAATTGTCATTGTCAATTCTTATACTATTTAAAATAATTGCACTTTATCTTTATATAGGTACGTACCCATTGAAGTCTTAAAATAATTGTCACTGTTATTATTTGATTACACTAAGTCTATATGCTATTATTTGATTTAGACCACATAATTTAGCTGTTTATCCAACCGTAACCACATTGAATTCCAGCCGTAATAACCATAGGCATATAAACAAAGTTCTGTGGTTTTCCTCGTCATTCATATCTGGCGGGATCGTTGTTTCTGCTTTAATTTACCCCAGCTTGGGGGTCCATCGGAGCGTCAATCATTTAATTACCCTCTGCTAACTTGTATGCTCGACTAAAAGATATATTGTTCAAGGAAGCATGAACGCGTTACTAACGTACGGATTTACACATAATATCTCATGGTATTAGGTTTGTGCGGGCTCCAAGGCAACATAATTAGACCCGTTTAGTATAAACAACTGGCGAGCAAAAATACAGACATGTAAAAAAATGTATTAAAATGACTTCAAAAATTCCTGGGTACACTAAAATGCTAGAAATAACTTGGGACCTTACAAATTATTTCATTTTGAGTCGGTGCCAAACTCTATTAAGTAGGGGTAGGTAGGTACCTAAAAAGTTGTCCTAACGTGTTGTAAAGATAGTGTGTAGTGTAAAGATAGATAGCTAGAGCCTAATCTATACCAAACGCTGGTTCTATCCCCCGTTTACCCCCTAAGGGGCAGCTTTCATTATCCTACAGGTAATTGTTTTCAGAGTCGCAATTTTGTTTACCACGACAGAGAAATTCGCGCTTAGTGTAAGCAGATTAATTCCTCCAACATAATGGAGCTTCCCGTAAATGAGAACGCTTTTTCCACGTACAAATTTGGACCATGAATAACTCTACGGAATTAATTTAACCGAGATAGGGAAGGAAGATCTTTCTGTAAGGTGGTCAGTAAACAGTTCGGTTCATGAAAGCTTGCCTTTGACTATGACATCTCTTCGGAGCTTACATACATACAGGTAAATGCGTCCGTCTTATGTAGAAAACCTACCTTCGGGTTTTAGAGCAGAATTTTCATCAGGTATAGAACAGGACCTAACGCTTTCCAAATCACTGGAAATACCCACTTTAAAATAACGTTTGGTTTAAAGAATACTTAGTTGATATAAGCTTCATGCAATTTTAAAATTATTCGTAAAGTTCTTAAATAATCTGAATCATATATGCAGAGTCATGGTTTTAAATATTTACCAATGATTTTGTTACCCCGTGCGCCTTTATATTCGTTTATCGCGGTCGGCGATTGAGTATAGAACAAGCCTGAAACGAATGAAAATATTCAATTTAAATAAACGATCACTGTAAAACATGAAGTTGATTCGATTCTCATCAAACCGTTCCTCGCGAAGCCGCAGTCGTGCTAACAAATAATATTTTCCACTAGGAACGCCTTTCATTCGTAGCGCAGTAAAGTCGGCAAATACAGATTATTGCGAGACGAGGTAATTAGGCTCATATAAAAAAAAACCTCACCTACAGCAGCAATGTTTAAATTGTTTTACCAGCTTATTTTGTTTTCGTTGCCTTTTGCGTGATCACGCTATGGGTAAACGATATTATCACACTTTATTCCACTCGACTCTACTTAATTCTCAAAAATCGTTTCTTATTGCTTGCCTCCGTCATAAAAGAAACCTTCTCAACTTACTACCTGTCCAAATTTCGTGTTTCTAACTTCAGTACTCCGCTCCGCAATTCAGTCAGTCAATGAGAATTTATCTCTTTCTTCCACTACGGTAAAGCCAAAACGAAGGGTTATTAATATAAAAGGTCATTTTATTATGACTTTACTAAGCTCTACCATCATTGCCATATGCCGTATGTCCTAATACTTAGTGACATAGTCAAGAACCATTTTAAAAGTAGATTTCATTATATGTAATCTAACTCAAACACCGAACAAGGAAACAAAGCAAACATTTATGTTGAATCGTTAAAACAAATGTATAGGAACTGAGCTCATTAATTATTTTCTACATTTCAGGCTGAAGGAAGTGAAATTAATTTGATGGTTGTGTTAATAATACCGGTTAATGGTCCGTTGAAATTGGTATTTGTTTCTAAATTGCTTTTAACGGTGGTAGAGCTAAGATCAGTTGGTAGATCCAAGGCCAGTTGACTATATATTATGTAACTACGGGCTGGCTCATACCCTCTTACAGAAAATTGGTGTTAATTAGCTATTATACTAGGTGAAACAAAAAGGGTATACAATTTTTTTTTGCAACTTAACATTGTAAATCTCAAACTATCGGCTTTGTGGGACAGTTGAAGTACTAAAGGTTTTGTAGACTTGTGAAATCGGTCAACAGCTGTATTCCTATAAAACCTTTTGTTTTTCAAGTTCCCTCCAAAGCTGATGGCTTTAGAATTACAAAGTTAAGTTTTGAAAAAGAAATTATACCCTTTATGTTTCACCTTGGTTTCGTACGAGGAGTGAGAGAGCGACTCCCTTCCCTACTCTCTATCCCACTCCCTTTCAGGTCGACAAGGTGCGAGCGATGCCATTGGTGTTGCAAGCATCTGTAGGCGTTAACTGCTTAGCATCAGGCGAGGCTTTCGCTTGTTATCCGAAATTTTATAAAAAAACTAGCTGAGCCCGCGACTTCGTCCGCGTGGAATTTAACTTAACAAAAAACCCGCTCCCGCGTTCTGAGCCCACGCGTAAGAACCCATTTTTTTAATTTAGTTTTTCTAAAATAATGTTATTTTGATATTACAAACAGACACTCAAATTTTATTTATTTGTATAGATTATAATGAAATATTACTTATCGATGACCGCTTACCGCAGTGGTTCAAGCTTAGGCCGCTCGGCTCACTGAACATGGTGGTTGCGGGTTTGATTCACGCCGTGGAAAATTTCGGATATAGCCTTTTCTTAATTTGCCCTGGTCTGGGTGACACTGGGATCGCTCCCAGTCCATTATATGGTGGTCGGAGACCTTTTTATTAAGCTTAGTTATTTATTGATATTCCTTATTTTAATAATAAGACACAGTTTTCTTTGTACCAATTTTAGGTAAGTTGTATTATATTTGCATTGCTTAGTTTGGGACCATACAGTTTGTGTATCAGTTTGGCGATATTTATTTTAGAAATATTACTGTCTGTAGGAATTGTTATGAAACCGTGGTCAGTATCTATTTAATATTTTGAGATGTACCTTTCAAGACGATTCTCGCACCAACAGTGCCAAAGTTACGAAGAAACCGTTGTCAAAACTAGAATTGTATAGACGAAGTTCCAATGCATAATGTCTTTCTACGATGGGTATATCGTCCAGTCCGCTGGAGACTAGAGTAATGGGTTAAACTTCCGACATAAACAATGGTTTATCATTACATCGATGTCTACAGAGATATGAGAGTGTTCATGTGCTTATACCGTCATCAGAACTTGCATAATATTCTGTTGTAAATTCTGCTTAGTATCAATATTCGGTCTTATTTTTAAATTACTTAAGTACCTACACGATCAAACTAAATTCTGATAGGATATTTTTTCTGCTAATTGAAGCAGCTCATTTGTAGAGAGCATAGAAATGAAATAAATATCGCCAGACTCATACACCAAGTGGATGGTCCCTAACTAAGCACCGCTTGTACTATGCTAGACTTATATAAACTTGTTTGGTAGAGACTGATTGAATCAATTGTTCGCTGTTAAAAAAAAGCAGTGCATAATATCGTGCATTATAAAAATAATACCATTTATAAAAATATATTTTGTTTCTAAATACAGAAAGTACCGTTTGCGAGATGTTCCCCACGTTGTTCGTAACTATTGTGTGCCCTCGGTAATTCACAAATTATTTTTGAATTTCATTTGATTCATATAAATTGGCGCTTGGTCATTTGAATAAATAAATAATGCAACCGCGTCGCAAATACGGAACTCAGACGTATTCGGCCGATTTTTTGTTCTATTGTAGGTACGTTTACACAATATTATATTCTATTGTAATATATTATTCACATAGTTCTGGCCCCTGAACGCTGACGTGCCGTGAATTCGTGTATCAAAAATGGAATTCAAAAACAAAGTTGTTTTAATAACGGGCGGTAGTTCGGGCATAGGAGCCGCTACTGCTATAAAATTATCGACACTGTCTGCGAACATTGCTATAGTGGGAAGAAATGAGATAAAACTCGAAAATGTATCTGAAATATGCGAAAGAAATGGAAGAAAGCCATTAACTATTATCGCTGATGTAACTAAAGAAGGAGATGTGAAGAAAATTATGAAAGATACGGTGTACCATTTTGGAAAATTGGATGTGTTGGTAAACAATGTCGGCATCCACGCTCCAGTGAGTATTCTCGAAGAAAACGCTATGCAAATGTTTGATCATATCATGGCAACAAATCTTAGATCAATCGTTTTTCTAACTCATTTAGCCGCCCCGCATCTAATAGCAACTAAGGATCAACAGGGAGCTATGGCTGTAACGCTTCTTGATAATTTCCCATACTGAACTTCGAAGGCAGGCCTAAACCATTTCTCTAATTGTATAGCATTGGAATTGGCAACAAAAGGTGTTCGTGTGAATTGCGTAAACCCAGGCCCCGTGAGAACTGATTGCGTAGAAAGGATAACTTTAGACAAGGATGAGCAAGAAAACATTTTCAAGACGTTGACAAAAATAACAGCACTTGGTAAAATTGCCGAACCTGAGGAGATTGCAGACGTAATCTTATTTTTGGCGAGTGACAAAGCTAAAAGCATAACAGGATCATCTTACGTCGTGGACAATGGTTTGTTGTTAAAGAACGGTAGTTTATGAATTATGATCAATCAAATGGTAAACAATTGTAAAATACTTGTTGTCATTTACGTCTTAAAACATGTACCCTTGAAATACGTTTTACTTTGAAAAAATCGAACAAAAGTGTAACAAATGAGGTTTGCTCTATTAACCCAGATCGAAAGAAACATTGAAAGGAATGATGAAAGGCAGCAACGAAATGCTTTCGAAAGGTGTTTCAGGTGTGGGTGGTGCAAAAGAATATTTTCTTGAACCCTTAGGATATAGCAAACGCTTTAAAAATAAAGATTTCGTTAGGTACTGACATCGTCCCATTGCATAGTACATAGTAAATACTTAGTACACATTGAAATAAAACTATTTTTCGGATTTTATCGCGTTTGTTTAATTTATGTTCCCGACGTTTCGACATAAATTAAACAAACGCGATAAAATCCGAAAAATAGTTTTATTTCAATGTGTAGTATTCGCGTAAATATAAGAAAACAATATACTTAGTACACCTTCTGTGATGCTTCTTTTGAGATTGAATTGATGCTCATATATTGCAGTTACAAAAGGTTACCCTTAGTTTGCAGACAAAACATACAAAAATATTATTGTTGTCTCTATTTTTTGTTGTAATAAAAAAGAAACAACATGTGTCAATGATACTATGCTTAGGTCAGCTCAAACCTAGGGCAATATAACGTTTATATTTAAACCTTTTTTGTAATATGTGCTCCAAAATATAGGTACAATTAAGTTTTAATATTTTTAAAGCGAATGTGAATATTGAGTATTTTCGACGGCAATATTTTGATTATGATATCATCATGACACTATAAGTACTTTCATCTTTATAAATGCCAGTTATTACAACAGTAGACGAGTCCGACCTGTATCTTGTCCCTATCTAATCACTGTATCTGTTCAAGCATGGAATCGAATCGGGCTAAAGTTTTGTCGAATACGCCAATTTCTCGCTTGGACTGACGCCGGATCCTCTGACACCGGGTAGCGGAACGAAAAAACAATTACATGGAATGCAGTTATTTTATTGTCCTTTCTATTAATATTATATGTATCTCACATAACGTCTAGACGATCTTTATTATTATTATTAATATATACTTAATGTTATATCTTACGTTAAGATGAATGGAAGGAAAAGACCCCAGATAATGGGAAAAGGTAAGGCAGATGATGATGATGATGATGATGTTATATCTTACGTCATAGTTACTTAGGTAGTCACTTAAATGTCTGTGAAAAATTAATTAACCACTATTATTAAGATTAGGCTTTAAATAAATTATGTCTTGTTTCATTTTCCATGATAAAGATGAGAACGTAGTTTAATTATATTATAGTTTAACGTATTCTATTATATTTTCTAATGAATGTCGTCCTTGACGTCCCTGCCTTGTTTGTAGCCTAGGTATATGAACAACAAAAACACCTGTCATCTGTCCTCTGAGCAGACGATTGCCAGGAAAGTTACCGCCACACTTCAAAAACACACCTAAAACTAAGGTGCCATAACTTGCGTTCTCGCAATACTTTTCCCAAACCATTTATAGAGTACAAATCTCATTTCAATAGTGCACTTCAGTAGATGCAATTTTCAAAATTCCTCCAACCACTCTTAGCCTTCCTTTTCCAATCCCAAATCAACCTTTTGTTGAACCACATCAGTTGCAATTACTTTACCTAGCAGTCTTATTCGCTCGTCTCTATATAGTATATAACTATTTTACATTAGTGTACCATAAACTAAGAACGTTTCATTTTTATTACGCCTGTAGGGAATTGCTAAGTTGGAATACAGCACTACTAAGAATTCGTGCTGCACACCATTAATCCTTATGTCGTTACAAATAAATACTACCTTTACAGGTTGAAACAGAAAGGGTATACTTACTTTTTTTTTAAACTTAACGTTTTAAGTCGAAAACTATCAGCTTTGGAGGAAACTTGAAAAACAGAAGGCATTACAGGGATACAGCTGTTGACAGATTGCATAAGCCTACATAACCTTTAGTACTTCAACTGTTCCAGAAAGCCGATAGTTTTAGATTTACAAAGTATAGTTGCAAAGAAATAGTATACTTTCTGTTTCACCTAGTATATATTTATCTATACAAATAAATAAAATAGGAGTGTCTGTTTGTAGTATCAAAATAACACCTTTTCACTAAGTGCATATCAAAGTACAAACGACACCTATAGCAAAAACGCGATTTAATTTTTTTTTGTCTGTGTGTCTGTGTGTTTGTTCCGGGTAATCTCCGAAACGGCTGGACCGATTTTGACGGGACTTTCACTGGCAGATAGCTGATGTTATAAGGAGTAACTTAGGTTACTATTATTTTAGAAAAACAAAATTTAAAATTATGGGTCCTGTCGCGCGGGCCAAGAACGCGGGAGCGGGCTTTTTTGTTAAGTTAAATCCCACGCGGACGAAGTCGCGGGCTCAGCTAGTTATTTTATAAAACAAAGTCTATTGATGTGATGGAATGGAGGGGAAGGGAGAAATGGTCGGGCTCCACAGTACTCTCACTCATCTAACAAAACGCAACTATAACACCTAGTTTAAGCCCATCTTTGGTGAGAGGGTGGTTCTACCCGGTCGAACTAGCCCGCTGTTGTGAATTAGCTTCACCTTGGCTCTAAAAATGACATATTATCTATACAAATAAATAAAATTGGAGTGTCTGTTTGTAATATCAAAATAACACCTTTTTACTAAATGCATATGAAAGTACATACGACACCTATAGCAAAAACGCGATTTAAAAATTTTTGTCTGTCCGTCTGTCTGTCTGTATGTTTGTTCCGGCTAATCTCCGAAACGGCTGGACCGATTTTGATGGGACTTTCACTGGGAGATAGCTGATGTTATAAGAAGTAACTTAGGCTTTTTTATTTTAGAAAAACAAGAACGCGGAAGCGGGAGCTGTTAAGTTAAATTCCACGCGGACGAAGTCGCGGGCTCAGCTAGTTTATTATATTTACTTATAATAGTAAGTAATGCTTACAATAACTTGAGAGTTCTCCTTTGAATTAGATGGAACGATGAAAAAACCCAATTGAATTACCATTCGGGCTGAATCAATTTATTAAGTGTTGCTTCAAAACTCTGCCAAGTCTTTTTCTGTTTCTTCCCTTTCCACTTCAAACGAAATTCAATTTAACTAAAAACATTCTTATACAAAAGTATTGGCTCCGGTAGGTATTGGAAAATTTTAGATCAAGCTGAATTTGAAATATTGTAACAGGCGTCTGTAGTTCAGTCAAAGGCTTCAGCCGACGTCAATGTTGAGCTATAAGTGGTTATAATAACAGGCGAAATGCTAAAATAGACTCGCTACAACAAATTTCCAACATTCACCCCTATTATTAAGAGAGGTCACAGGGCAAAAAGTGCGCATACCACCACCCTTGACATTAAATTTCGCTCACAAAATGAAAGCCATCCAGCCAGACACTCTTAATTAAACTTGGAAATTTTAATGTGGGCAAACAATTAAAATTCAGGTAGGTCCAAAGTCCAAGTTTTAGAGAACTTTCTTTATTCGAATTCAATTTGAGTGAGTAAAGTTTTCGGTATTTCTATGAACTTATTGTTATCTATTATATTTCACAAACTAGCTATGTACCTGGTTTCTTGTTCTATTTACTTTTAAATGATATTCGTAAGAATATAAGTATGAAGGTACGTTTGGAAGTATACACGTAAAAATACATTGATCTTTTCTCATTCTTGGTTAGCAGTAACTGAGTACCTCCGCAAAAAGTGATCCGTTATTTATCTGAAATATCTTCTCTGTCCAAAATTATTACCCATTCTATACATAAAAGGTTAGTGATGATAATAAAACCTTGGGCTTTTATAGATTGGGATACACTGTTTTCACTGTAGGTCTATCTATCCCTACGTATATGAAATTCAACTGGAGCTAGGTGACTGAACTCGTATTCGAAACGAAATTGCTACGTCGAACCAGTTATTGGGAAGTAAAATTTGGAAATGTGATTTGCAGTCGATTTCTGGTTATTTTTTCATCAGATATGATGTAGCAGAAATTGTCCTAGCGTACCAGTCATTGAATCACCACAGTAAAGAGTACCTAAATTGGTAAAATTATCATTTTTAGGCACCACAGAAAATTTCGTGCATTATACGAATAAAATTATTTTTGTTTCTCCATAGGCTTCACTTATTTAGTGTATCTATACAGTATATTAAACATATCTCTTGAAGCTCATCCCGTCCGTATGCATAATTCAATGGCCATTATTATGTAAATACCTGGTACACGGTGGCAAAGTGAAAAGAAGCAATCTTATTACTTTGATGTTCAGTATCGTGTTGTATAGAATTCATTTTCAATATGTATAGGTATATGAGCTAGAACTTAGATCAGTAGACAAGGCTTCATTTGATTTGTTTTACAGTCTTGTGATTATTTACTATCCATCCTACTTTACATTTTCTGCAAAGTAAAACTAAATAAGGTCTTATTTCCATTATGCACAATGTTGCATGGCGCTTAAGATTATGTTCCTATCACAAAAAGGCGCCTGGGTTTCTTTCTAACAGCTGAGCTATATTAAAATCTGTCGCTGCCAATCAACAAAAAATATCAATAATCATCTGATAATTTTATAATATGATCTTTAACATAACTAAGCCGCCATGCAAAATATAGGTAATATATTATTAAATCAAGCCCTTACGAATGAGTATGTATTAGAAGCATTGAATTTATTTTCACTTTATATTTCGTCGTGACATTAGGTACTGGGAAAGGAAAATTGAGAAAGATCCGCTTACTCTTTCAGCTACTTTATTTATTAATGGATCGTTAGGTAACATAGGTAAAGAAACTAATTGGCAATCAATGTACTTATTTTTCAGATTTGGTGAGCACTGTTAAAAAACGAATTAATAATCAATCATTTTCCTTCTACAATCAATTAACTTGAACTGTTTCCATACCACCTTCCCGAATATATAGTTCATATTATTTACTATACAAACACGAACACATTACAATAGTTTTTTCCCATTCATCTATTACAGAATAGTCAAAGACGTTTGTTCTTTGAGGCGTGCGACCCTTTCGTGGGGCAGCTTTGTGGTCCTTTGTGGCCAATCGAGCATTGTGTTTTATGTGTGGTGCGGTTACGTTACAAACGTGCGTGAATAGGCTTTCAGGAGCCGGTGTTTTCAGAGGTCACATTCAGGGAAACAGAACTATACACCGTGGTACAATAAAACCGGGTTTTCTCTCTCCGAGACAGCTAGGTACGACACTACGTCATCGGATAATAACGATTATTTTTTGTATCGAAGATATCAATCAATATAAATGAAACATTATCAAATGCTTCAAAAATAAAATGTAATAACAAAACATTTGTATTACCGTTATTTCCAAAACAACTCACGAATATTCGCGTTTAATTAAACGTCGCCGAGTAAATTAAAGGAAGATTGTAATTTGTAACTCGACAAAGGCGTGAATGAAATTTTTACAAGAATTTGAATAAACTTACTGAGTTCTTTTTTTAAGTTAAGATAAATGATTGAGTCAAATGAATTAAGAGGCATCTAGGTAAAAGGTAGGATATGAATTATTTAATGTTACTGGTGTGGAAGATCAGCCTGTAAAAATCGCTATCAATTCTCGAGCCATGGACTTAGGTGGTAGAGCAAGCTTAGCTCTCCCCACTTCTTCCTCTGTTCCACTTCCCTTTAGGATACGTGCGGGAAATGCTTTTGGTATTGCAAGCGTATCCATAGGCTATCAAATCAGGCGGATTGTACGCCAGTTTTCCGACTTTGTTATATAAATACTTAAATATGAGAAGGACATTTTGACGCACCATACAAAGTAATAACTGCACAAACAGCTAAATGGGGCTTACACCTGATGTAGAAATAAGTTTATGACATGGCAATATTCTGGGCCCATTACTTTATTATTTGTGATGCCTTATGCATTAATCTACATTATCCTCACACCTCTAATTATACCTACTGTAAACACAAACATAATTAAAAAAAATTTAAAAGAAAAAATGTATCCATGGAGTTTCTTGCATATTCTTCTCCATAGGATTTTGTTTTGGAACATGCACCTCTTGACTTTTTAAAAGTGCCAGTCCATCTGGCCTATTTGAAATAAAAATATTTGAGTTTGAGTTTATGGGACCGTTACCCTAGGATGACTCCTGGTTTTGAGGATCTAGTAGCACCTTCACGAAAGTAGTGACCAACCGACCGCTGCAACTACAGAAGTCCCGAGTTTATTACCGACCTACTGTAGTTGTTAGTTCTAGCTGTGGTTCCTACCCACATTGCTCAGTACTGTTCCACTTTGGCTCAGCCTAGTTTGTTTAACAAACAAACCCGAGCCTTGATAGCTTCATCGCAAGTGGAATCATTTGAGTTTTGCCGTTGCTTCGTGTTGTTGTACTTGGCGAGGTCAATGGGGCCCTAAACAGTCGGTGTTCCTCTTGGAAATAACGCGGTCCTTGGAAGTTATTTGCTGGATACAATTGACATGGAAATGATTCACAGTACTCAGCCAGTTTTGTAAGAACAAAGAAAACAAGCTTAGATGCTACGAGTATCTAACCCGATCTATCACACCGATTTATATTGTAATCACTATTTTCTTATTAAAAAAGATAGCTATATAAATTGGTGTAAATATAGCATCAATGCTAATACGGGTTTAGAATTAATATTGATTTGAAAAACAAAAACACAAACATTTCTGCGTAAGTCATCCGTAAGTAGTTCCTTATAAACGAGCTTTATAATATAGTTTATTATGAATAGATTTGTTACTTTGAATCATCTCAAAATACTTACTTTAAAGACTATGATTTCCATTATTATAGTCCTGCATATATTTATAACCATCCATCAGATAATGTCTAATAAATTTTGCAACAGCCCTCTAAGATCATGCTTTAAAAAAATTAAGAAGAACTGGAAAAGCAATTTGTCGGGGTGAATAAATTGGCCCAGAAGTGAGTCTTAAACAGATGTTACTCCTCTAGCCGGAAGCTCGTGATCGCAATTCATAACTGGATACGAGCAATGAATGCAGTTTATTGCTGTACAATTCTGTGCTATATAATTCATGGAATTATGAACTCTGTTAAATAGGAATATGCAGTCTCTATTTGAATCAATATCTGTGATGATTCCTACAACTTTGTAACTTTACAATTAATTTGCTCCTTCTGAATTGATAAATTAAAGCGGATTTAAAATAGCTCTTGTCACTATTTAAATTAGTCACCTTGAAAAAAAATCAACCGCCATTTACAATTTTTTTTTTTTTTTTTTTTTTGGTTCCCGAGTTCCCGCTCTACACTGTTGCGGAAAATAGCTATATCTTTTAAGATTTACGGATGCTGTACAGAGTTTTATAGTTCCTCGTTAAAGTTACGGCTTGGATATTAGTTAGTATTATATTTCAATTTTATATTTAACTCTTTTGTGGTCTTTGTTTCAGATCCAGGCATGATTTGAAAGTATCGAGGTGAGTTCCAGATCATTTCAGTTAACCTTCTATTCAGTTCTACTTAAGAACAAAACAGGTACATATCACTTTTCCATTTGCGAGCTAGCATCATGATCTATACTCGTATCAACCCCTGTTACCTCATAGTAATATGGCAGAAATGTACGTAGAGTCGAGAACCGCCTGGCAATGCGGTTACCGCCAACGCCAACCCTTCCCCGCTCTGGCAGCCAGTTAATAACACCAAACAAACAGCAGTGAAACGTGTCTATTCTATCCTGTAGATGTACGACTAGGCAAATGGTAAAAAAACAATCAAGTTTCAAGTCGACAATACAATCAAGTGAACTCCAATATTCTCTATGTTCGTAACCAGGTACAGTGAGAAAAGAAAATTATGACAAACTAGCTGTACCCGCGACTTCGTCCGCGTGGAATTTAACTTAACAAAAATGTAATTTAACATTTGCGAGTCGATGTTTCATGTTTTATATACCTACTATCGCAAAAGCCCGCTCACGCATTATATGAGCCGGCAGGACAGGCAACATTGGGTTTTTTTTTTTTTCGAAATTAATTTAACCTAAGTTATTGCTTATAATATCAGCTATCTGCCAGTGATAATCCTGTCAAAATCGGTCCAGCCGTTTCGGAGATTACCCGGAACAAACATACAGACAGACAGACAGACAGACAAAAAAATTTAAATCGCGTTTTTGCTATAAGTGTCGTATGTACTTTCATATCCACTTGGTGAAAAGGTGTTATTTTGATATTACAAACAGACACTCCAATTTTATTTATTTGTATAGATGAGGTATTACGTACATACATCTCTGCTTTAGTTACAAAACGTTTAATAAAAACCAAAAAAACAAAGGTCTGAATGTGTTATATTTTTTTCATAACTCTATCATTCATCATAGTTTGCGCTCCACTTAAGTCTTTCCATTCGTGCCTAAGAATGAAAATTATGTACACAATTTCTTTACATACTCGTAGCTCGTAGCCCTAAGTATGAGAGGGGCTTACTTAGGGAGACGAAATCTTTCTATATCACAGATTATGTCACCCAGAGATCCTTTTTCTTATGAGAAAATGGGACAAAATATATATTTCAAAAAATATGTCTGGTTAATATCATACGTATAGTAAGAAATACTCATTCAAGACTAATGTCTTGTCATGTCAGTTTTGTCACAGCGTATCGTTAACTGCGATTACTAAGCAATTTTAAGTCTACCGGAAACATATTATTGCGTGTTACCAGACGTAATGATTGATGCAAATCCTCAATATCTACGGGCATGATAAACGTGCACTGAATTAAGTACATAAAACGTAAAATCGTCGAAGAGTATTTAACTGAATTTGACGATTCATCGGGTTAGCCCAAAACGGTCCTTATTTTTGAGGCATACGGTAACTTTCTATAATGACAGCTTAAATGGACGTAGTCTTGCAAAATTGAACCAACCCACACACACTTCGGCAAACTGAAACCAACCTAGACACACTAAAACAAGGGTTGGTTTTGGTCTGCACCAGTGCATGTGGGTTGATTCCATTCTGCAAAACTATATCCAAACTAGCTGTGCCCGCGACTTCGTCCGCGTGTAATTTAACTTAACAAAAATTTCGGGATTATTCATCCCCTATTTTATCCCCTTGGGGGTAGAATTAATCAAAATCCTTTTTTAGCGGATGCCTACGTCATAACATCTATCTGCATGCCAAATTTCAGCCCGATCCGTCCAGTGCTTTGGGCTGTGCATTGATAGATCACTATGACAGTCAGTCAGTCACCTTTGAGTTATATATATTTAGATACATGTATGGACGGATGGTGCTGACAACAGCTTTTTAATATGTGTTGTGTGTTTGGCGCTAAATATTATGATGTCGTCGCTCGGTTACGATAACGCTCGCGGTGTGCATAGTAATGCGATCACAGATATTATTAATACCCCTTAGCCTTCGCAGTGGCCTTGAAATTGAAGGTTTTATGGTGCAAATGGTATTTCATGGCCGGGAATATAATATTTCATTATTATTCTACTACAGCCCTGTCTCGCAAGATTCTTGCGTACTAGGTTGTATTTTAAAAATAGCTTTATAAGAATCTAGTTTAACTGGTACTTAACAGATAATAACTCTAAATTGAACATTTAAAAACCCACGATGCGACGACTTTTTAAATTTATAAAAGAGCTGATAATTTTCAAACTGCAAACCGATTTTCATGAAACATAGCTAAGAACAGTCTCGATAAGAATACCCTTCTAAAAAAAAAACATAATTAAAATCGGTTCATCCGCTTGGGCGCTACAATGCCGCAGACAGACACACAGATAAACGCAGAAGTTCTGAAATATTTCTTAGTTCCTGGATAAGTTGCATATGAAATACAATATCTGAATAGTGTCTGTTCTAATTAGAAAGCTCATCACTCAAGTTTGATCTAGCCTCCTGAAATATACTAGTCCCTGAAGCACCAGAACACAAATTTAAGCTTCAATCATTTTGAAGTCACGGGAATTCACGGAAGTCTGTCATTGCCTCAGAAACCTTGCAGGAAATTCGCTTATTAAATGGAGCACTCGGGTACTGAAGTTTGGAACGTCGCTTGTATAGAAATTGATTGATTTGCATTCTCTTCAGTCGTTACAGTTAAATAAGTAAGTTACAGAAACAAAAACATGCAACTTATAAAAGGCTTTTGCCAGGGATTCTATTTTCTGGAAGTCAGAAACAGCGACATCTGCTGAGTCAAATCTGCTAGGAACCATCCAGGTGACCCTATAAATACAAAAATCTAATCCTCAAATCCACAAAATCGGTCAAGCGGTTAAGGAGAATAACGAAAATGCGCACACCGCAAAGATATAATGAAGATACTCTTCCAAGATTTCGACACATGTCACGTCTAAAGTAAAGTTGTCGATAGAGCACACTATTCGTTGTTTTGTTTAAAAAATAACCAAAGGTATAGACCCTATACTATTGTTTTATTGTGTACTAGCGGCCCGCCCCGGCTTCGCACGGGTACATTGCGGTTACATTATTCGAGTTTTAGTAAGGATCCCTAATTTTTATGAAAATATATTATAGCCTATGTCACCCGGGGATAGTGTAGCTTCCCAACAGTGAAAGATTTTTTCAAATCGGTTCAGTAGTTTCGGAGCCTATTAATTACAATCAAACAAACAAAGTTTTCCTCTTTATAATATTAGTATGATAGTACAGTGTCTATCCCATTGTATATATTTATCTAACAATAATATCGCCAGATAGACACACCAACTGTATAGTCCCAAACTAAGCAATGCATGTACTATGGGTACCGTACAATGGACTGGAGGCCAACCCAGTGACACCCAGACCAGGGCAAATAACGAAAAGGCCATTTCTGAATTATACCACTGCGCCAAGCGGTTATCATGACGTGACGTGATTATCTTTTGTTATTTTTCATGCGCTTCATGACTTATGGAATACTTATTTGCCATTGAATCTGATTCATAGCGCT
Source organism: Notodonta ziczac (assembly GCA_918843915.1). Lineage (NCBI taxonomy): Eukaryota > Metazoa > Arthropoda > Insecta > Lepidoptera > Notodontidae > Notodonta > Notodonta ziczac. The sequence continues at coordinate 4,498,570 of OU974053.1, forward strand.
TGACATTACGTTAGCCGTCGTATACCGATGACTGATTCTAAATCCACAACCGTACTTGCACCTTTATTTCCTATTGTACCTAAACACTTTATACAGCATTAAATAAAATACTATGTCGTGGTTCACGCGCCATATAATATCTAAGTGTCTTACAGCGCAACAAAATATTACCTGGAAACAGGGTATAGACGTTTTACAGCTGGTTAACGAGCGCGGTGACAGTACTTAAACAGGCCTTAAACTATCTTGAGACATGCCCGTTCACGCGATGCCGATAAGTGTAAGCGTATGCTGACACGCAGCCGACGCAGGCATTTTCTTTCTAAGTCCTCAAACTCAACTCCTCATTCTTTCTTTCGATTCAATTCCTGCCGGTTAGAAGACGATTTAAATTTTCTTCGGAGCTCTTCATGGGTTTTGACCCCGAGGTTTGCCTCGGCGACATCAGTGGTCACTATTGTCGATCCTGGCTTACAGGAGTAAACTGCTTCCTGTGGGAATGTGTGGTAGCACTAGCCCCATTAAAAACAGAGCTGACGCAGTCCACGCAGTACAGGTTAGAGCAGATCTTGTAACGTATGAACAAGCACCAGGGCCCTTACCACGTTAGCAACTTAAAACGCAATGGAAAAACAAACATGACGGAAGCGTTCAAACGCGATTTCGGTTTCAAACGCGAGCGTTCAAACGCGAATTAGCTTTCAAACGCGCGAGTTCAAACGCGAATTAGCTTTCAAACGGACGCGTTTGCTGTTCTATTGCTCTGCGTAAGCTACGACGCAGGCACGTGTCTGTCCAGCTATGCTTGTTGTAGTGCCGGCGCGAGACGCGCACGTTAGAAAATGATTATATGAAAAGTGAATCTGACATTGGTCTAGTTGAGAAAATCGGGTAATATCTGTGTCATTTAGTTGCGTTGCAGCATACGCTCCTGACATAATTGCATCTACATGGCTGAACCGCCACTTATGTACCTACTATACTGCGGTCGTCTGCATCTCAGCATACGCGTAGTCTACATAAGGGATGGTTTATATTATCTATACAAAATACAAATAAATAAAATCGGAGTGTCTGTTTGTAATATCAAAATAACACCTTTTCACTAAATGCATATGAAAATACATACGTTTGTTCCGGCTAATCTCCGAAACGGCTGGACCGATTTTGACGGGACTTTCACTGGCAGATAGCTGATGTTATAAGAAGTAACTTAGACTACTTTAATGTTAGAAAAAAAATTAGGGTTCCGCGTAAAAAAAATAAAACACATGAAATCAAAAAGTATCTCCGAAACGGCTGGATCGATTTTGACTGGACTTTCACTGGTAGATAGCTGATGTTATAAGCAGTAACTTAGGCTACTTTTATATTAAAAAAACAAACAAAATGGGTCCTGTCACGCGGGCTCAGAACGCGGGAGCGGGAGCGGTTACATTAAATTTACAAGAACAGCTACATATAGAATTTGCTATGTTAAATAAAAACAGTTAAATAATTTTTAATTTTTAAGTTTGCAGCAATATCGCATTGGGCCATCGCATCAGCCTGTAAAGATATTTGTATGTATTGAGAAAATAAATAAATAAATAAAATTCCACGCGGACGTAGTCGCGGGCTCAGCTAGTTATATATAATAACTAGCTGTGCCCCCCGACTTCGTCCGCGTAGTATTTAACATAACAAAAATTTCGGATTATCGGGATAAAAAGTATCCTATATGTTAATCGCGGTTATAAACTATCTGTGTTCCAAATTTCATCCAAATCCGTTCAGTAGTTTTTGCGTGAAGGAGTAACAAACGTGTGTATGTTTGTTACTCCTTCACGCAAAAACTATACTATACATCCACACTCACAAACTTTCACATTTATAATATTAGTAGGATAAATACTACACCCCCTATACGGGCTAGCTCCACCACGTACCAAGTACCACCCTCTCACGGAAGATCGGAGTAACGTAGCTGTCATAGCTGTGTTTTGTACGATGAGTGTGAGAGCTGGTCTCCAACCTCCTTTTCCCGTCTACTCCCTCTGTCCCACTCCGCTTGAGGTCGGAAACATGCGAGCTATACCTTTAGGAATGCAAGCATCCATAGACTACGGTAACTGCTCAATATCCGTCGAGTCGTGCACTTGTTTGTCGACTTTGTTATATGAAATACGGAACCCCAAAATGGGACCTACAATCTGAACTTAAAACAAAAACTTGAGAGGTGTCAAGGGACACCCGGATGGAACGAAGTTGCGATATCCGGAACTTGTGCAGAAACACTGTCAGGGTTCATGATTGTAATTATTTTTTAATATTTATTATGTACAAAAAACCTGTATACACTCAACAAAAATAATCGTCGCGACACCACACTGTTCAATGCGAAATAGAAAGACGAAGCGAAAATAACTGGCTTGCTTTCTATCAGAGAGAGAGAGAGACAGACAGAGAAACACGCGCACGCCGCACGGCTTACAACTATAGCAAAAAGTGTCGTTACAACTTTTGGTCTTAATTTTTTCCGTCTAGCCCCCTTTCGCAACGCGCGATAAGGAACTTCGTTCCAAAACTATGTCAATATTTATCTGTTAAGTATTACATTTAATGAAGACGCTTTACACATTACTTAGCCACATATTTTGTAATCCTAGAAGTCAACGAGCGCGTACACTATAAAACAATCAATTTAAGTATTGTAATTACTCAATAGATATTCATTAAGAAACTCATTGCTTTCGATAGAACAGAATTAACACTTAAGCAGTTAATTCTTAGCGAAGAATCATTAAGTTTCTAATCAAGTTTAAGTGTATTTCGACGCCCCTCCCTGCTATCGGTCGTTGGTGACGCCCTTATCGGCGGACGTTGATAACGTTTGCTCAGTAAGTACTTAAGTAATAAGTACCTACCATAAAGCGGGTATCAGGGAACATCCTATAGCCTTGTCCCTATCTACAACCTATCATAAGTTAAGGAATCATTTGTTTGTGCGTAGTACATGGAAGTATATGTAGGTACACTAAATCTAAAAAAAAAAGTGCCGTCTTGGGACCTCCTAAAGAAGTGAAGCTTTATAGTGTAAAGCGTAGGGCGCCGCGGGTGCCACTCTGTATACCTGTATATATCGTGTAACGCTACTGACGCTTAGCACGGATAGAGTAGCTGCGCGCGCCCCAAACGTCCGCATAGAAGCTTTGCTTCAAAAATATTATCATGATTAAATTACAAACTGTTTTTGTTTGGTTACAAGAATTACAGTCAAAGCCAATAGTACATTGTTACATGAGTGGTGAAAGTTACTTATTTTGTCCCGAGACGGGGTTTGGCGCCCGAGCGTAGCGAGGGCGCTAATAGTTCGAGAGACAAAATAACTCTTTCACCCGAGGTAAACACTGTGCTTTTCATTACGAATACAAGGAAAATAAAAATAAAAACAGGAATTGGCTAAAGAAATAATACAAGGAAGTATAAACAATACTCTACAACTCGAAAAAAAAAAATCGGATTGCCGCCTATTTTGTTTTTTTTTTCGTTGGCCGGCCAACTTCATTATTTAGCCATTAATTTTCATTTTCATCTTTAAATATTTTGCCCATATATATGTTATTTGAAATTGTTGAAACTAAATTATAATTAAGTCATTTAAAAAAAAATATTCTTGAATGAATACTTAACTGTATGTTATTTCAATTTTACATTGTGCTGTAATTGAGTGACTGTAGAAAAAGTTTGAACATGGTTCCATAGAAATGTGAAAATGTTACTAGTTTTTTTTTTATAATTTGACAGTTGTCAGTTGAAAGCGAAACTCCCGGGCCTGAAAAGTATTACTTTCAACCCGCTTCTCAGGCAACTTCAGACCTACTTTCAGAGTATGAGTAATGAAAAAATATATACTCACTCTGTGTGAGTACGAACCTAAAATTGAAATAACATTATTAGTTTAGTCAAATTTAGTTGAATTGCAATTTAATTTGTAGCCAACGCAATTAGCACCTGAAAGTCGAAAGATATTGACTTAAAGTTACAATAAACGTCGGTTCCACTGAATTTATATCCTGTTTGCAACAAACCCTATCAGTGGAAGCGGTACCTCGATCCCATTACTCGTCTCACTAGATACAAATCTGATGTCACAGTTTCTCAATTAACGAGATTTTCACCCTCAGAGGGCGTCCGAGGGCTCGTGAAATCTCTTAAGCATGGGTTTAAAACTGCTTCGGAAACTGTTTTTTTTTGGGATTTTTAACGCTCTTACGCATACTAGTCCAAAAGTGACCATCTGAGACACTACGTTCTTTTTTATCGCACACTACCGCCACCGTGGCAATTTTCATTTCAACTTTGCTAGGCTTCATTATACTCAGTGCCTGTTTGACCGCGTTTTTCCTGGGCGAGTCTGAGGAAAACTTTCATAATCTTCTGAAAGTTCTTGATCCGTATTTATCAGCACGTATAGGATAGCTTCATGAAAGTCTTCAATAGCCCAGTGGTTAGAGCCACTCTCGTGACCGCGAAGCTCCGTGTTCGTTCCCTATCCTGGCCATTAAAATATTGACGTGAGCCCGCTTCTGATACATGAATTTAGCTTTCACCTAGGAAAACCAAAAACGACAACAAATGATTGAAGATGTAGTTACACTGATGTAGTCATTAATAATTTATGGATATAAGTAAGTTGTTATAAAAGGTTTAGTAAAAAAATTGTACGTTTAACCCTCCAAGAATATACTCATAAAGTGATAATCTCACATGCTTTTAAACTTGTTATTTATTTAAGAAATCTAAGTGTGCCATATAAGTATTAGTTTATTCGTAAATTGTAGGTAATAGATTAAGCACCATTGCTTGAGATTACACCGTAACTTATTAGGTAATCATTTTACGCAAAAGCCAGCTTTGCGTAAGAAATTATTTCAGTCCACTGGTTCACCCACATCGCCGGGCGCCCTTAATAAACTTTGCCCTTTGCTAATTAGCCGTGTACCCGAGTACCTGCCTCTCACAACACTTCACAATGATTGATTCACCTCAGGGAGCGAACTTTCCCTTTATTTCGACAAAAAATCTGCTGTCAGGCTCGGCTAGTTGAGCTAGACTGACGTGAAAAAGTTGGCAACATTATTTGAATAAAATTGAGAATACCTTTTTTATCACGAAATATCAAACACAGGAGAAGGTTGTGTTGCTATATATTATTAAAGGGGGTAGAGCCAATGGCTCGACCTGGGAAGTACTACCCTCTCATAGAAGATGGGTGTAAGAGTAGCTATTATTGCTGCATTTCGCACGATAAGTGAAAGAGCCGGGAGCCCAAGACCCCCCTCTGTCCTTCACGCCTTTAGGTCGGCAACATGCGAGTAATGCCTTTGGTATTGCAAGCATCATAATTCAAATTCAAATCATTTATTTTGTTTAGGCCTACGGGGGCACTTACAAATTGTCAATTTACATTTTTTTTTTCCTTATATCTACAACCGGATCGGAACGCGACCTCGACTGAGAAGATCCGGCAAGAAACTCAGCGGGCCTGTCTTTTTACATGTCAATTTTTTTTTATCGCCAGTTGCTTATTTTCAATAATTACAAAGGGTAGTAGATATTAATATAAATATTAAAATAGCTCCTGTGTGTTGCCTTTTGATTTTACCAAGAATTACACAAATAATTCGGACTAGTAGGGCAAGACACGCTACGCTTTGACATTATTATTGACTGTCGAGATTTGAGCTGCTTAGTCCCAAGCTGATTTATCATCCACATAATCCGAGATTTTGTAATAACCCTTTGCACTGAGTTTAGTTTTAATTAGTTTTAAACTTATTGATAGGTAAATCTCGGATTTCATTGGGAAGCTTATTGTAAAATCGTATACATTGGTTACAATAACTGCATAGTATTGGGCGGGTCAGAAGCTTGTTTAATACCAACCTTGTTATAAAGGTAAGTAAGCCTACATTACATTACCCGAAATTGTAAAGAAACTATTTAGAAGCTATATATTTATGTTTTGTATTACGTTTAAAATAGGCTAAGTGCGTGTTTAAACACGCATAATCTAGGGTTCTGTAGTCATTGCACGGTTGAACCTCCATAACGAACAAAGTTTTCATCGCAGGATATTTCCGTTGATGGTATCACATATATTTAGTCCACTCAGTCGTTCCAATATTTTAGATATAATATTCAAAGGTGAAGTTCCAAACTCACAGTAACATCACTATAACAATAATTGAGTGAGCGTTGTTTTTCTTCCTGAATTACTTGCTAACACAATTGACGACATCCCTAAGGGCACAAAACAAACGACGTACGTTCAATACAACTGTTTTGTAGCATTTGATACATAACATTAGTCATAGTCCCGAGAGACAACAGCGGTAGAAAAGGGATGTAAAGATAATAATAATTAGTGATATCCTGTAATTGGCGATTAATATTTTATTTGCACACCCTATGTATTTGTCATACTATCATCATACTAATATTATAAAGAGGAAAACTTTGTTTGTACTGAATCGATTTGAAACATTATTTCACTGTTGGGAAGCTACACTATCCCCGGGTGACATAGGCTATAATATATTTTCGAAAAATTAGGGATCCTTACTAAAACTCGAATAATGTAACCGCAATGTACCCGTGCGAAGCCGGGGCGAGCCGCTAGTAATAAATAAGCTATTGGATGTCCATATAAGTAAATATATAGATAAATAAATATCAATACCATTATAATAAAACTGGTGGTTCCAAATTGTATAGTGAATGCAAATATTTAAATTTAGGGGAATAGCTGCAATCACAACAAAAAGGCTAGGTATTGTAATCAGTCTAAGAGGAAGTAGGAGACCAGGGTTTGCCTTCCTAACTCTTCCTCCTGAATTTTTAACCAACCTCTTTTATAAAGCAAAGTCCGCATACAATCGTACGATTCATCTGATGTTAAGCAGTTATCATAGCCTATAGATACTTGCAATACCAAAGGCATTGCTTGCACGTTGCTAACCAATAGGGGAGAATGGACATTAGGAGGAGCAGGGAAGGGTAGGGGGCGTCGCCTGCCAGCTCTCACACATTGTACAAAAAGCAGCCATAAAAGCTATTTTACGCTGATCTTCTGTGATAGGGTGGTACTACCCCTGGCAAGTCACTATATCGACGGAAGAAAGCGGAATTGTCGTAACTTGAAAAACACAACCGACCGTTTTGACGACCGCTTGGCGCAGTGGTTCGAGCGTAGGCCGCTCGGCTCACTGCACATGGTGGTTGCGGGTTCGATTCCCGCCGGGGCAAATTTCGGAAATGGCCTTTTCGTAATTTACCCTGGTCTGGGTGTCACTAGGAGCGCCCCCAGTCCATTGTACGGTACCCATAGTACAAGCTTTGCTTAGTTTGGGACCGTACAGTTGGTGTGTCTGTCTGGAGAAATTATTATAATTATTATTATTACAACTTTACACCAGAGCCAAAAAACTATTTCAAAAATTCATAACTAATATATTTATTGAGATAGAAAGTTGAAAATTAGTATAATATGTTTATTTTAAACTAAGGCCTATCTGATGCTTTTGTCTAAATTGTGGTAAAGTGTGTGTATCAAGGATTATGCACAAGTTACGCCAATTCATGTTTCAATTTTAGGAATAAAGAAGAATATGGTAAAAAGTGAATTAGCCCAAAATGCAAGTTACGACATTTCTGCTTTCTCCCGTCGATATGAGCTATAGTATAGACTATATTGGCTTTACTATAGTTAAATACTTACTGACATTTTTAGACTACTTATTATTATCTTAATTATCTATATACTAGCGACCCGTCCCGGCTTCGCACGGCTCTAAAATTGACAGTGTTTCTCTATTAAATTATGCATGTATTATACATATAAACCTTCATCTTGAATCACTCTATCTATTAAAAAAACGCATCAAAATCCGTTGCGTAGTTTTAAAGATCTAAGCAAACATAGGGACATACAGACAGCGGGGAGTGACTTTGTTTTATACTATGTAGTGATTTTACACAAATAACAGACCCTAATAAAAAATAATTCAGAAGCTATGGTGGTGATGCTAGAGGAAGAAGACTTGAATTAAAATATGACGCAAAACTATTGAGAACCATAATATAGTATTAGAGTTTCATCGTTAGACGGTTTCATATTACGGACCCCTAAGAGTCTGAATGACGGGTAACATCTCCATCACGGCCGGGGCTGTAAATATGAGCAAATGAGCTCGAGATATACGCAGATTGGTTGATTCCGCAATTCTTGTGGGAACTGATATAAGGATGTCATTATCCGTATTGTTACCTAAGTAATAGGCATATTATTCAAATGGCTTATTTTCATTTAGGCAAACATTGTTTGCTTCATAAATTACTGTAATCTAAATCTCTCAAATACCGCTAGTGCCAAAGCCTTTTATTTAATTATGTATAACACTCTTTATTGTAGTCTAATGGTTTAAGACTAAAGGGAACTTTTTATTTCTTCAGTTTCTTCCTTATGCTTCTCAATAACGCTACCGTTTTGTTCGGTTATAGTACTAAAATGTTCCAGTATATGTATGCAACATTTGTATCTCGAGGGTACTGATTACCACTTGCAACGATCCCTGATACACCTCTGGTAAAACTATCATCATTATCATCTATTCAGCCGACAGATAATCATTCGGGTAAAATGTAGGCAAGCAATTTAAAAGTAAAGCTATCATGTCATTCCCCATCTCAGATATCCATTTATACAATACTAGCTGTGCCCGCGACTTCGTCCGCGTTGAATTTAACTAAACAAAATTTTATTTAACAAAAAATATTTGTCTAGTTCGCAGAGTTAAAAGTATTTATTTTGATTTAAGGATTAATTTGTTAAGATTTGTTACTACCAAATGTACATCCTAATAGTAAGTCGTAGTAGTATAATAGGTAATAAGATTCGACCACCAGCTAGTTCAAAATAAATTATAAATTTTTATTGTATTTAAGGTTCACTGTTTTGGCTATAATGGCTTGCACATAAAAAAACACGAAAATCTCACAGCATCGCCATGGTTTTCGATAATTGCCCCACGGGAACATACTATCGGCATATAAAATATCCCATGTTTTTAATCCAGGTTTTGAACTATCTGGTTTCCAAATTTAATCCAAATCCGTTCAGAAGGATCGATAATTGTCCCACGGGAACATACTATCGGGATAAAAAGTATTCCATGTTTTAATCCAGGTTTTGAGCTATCTGTGTTCCAAATTTCATCCAAATCCGTTCAGTAGGATCGATAATTGTCCCACGGGAACATACTATCGGGATAAAAAGTATTCCATGTTTTAATCCAGGTTTTGAGCTATCTGTGTTCCAAATTTCATCCAAATCCGTTCAGTAGGATCGATAATTGTCCCACGGGAGCATACGGGATAAAAAGCATTCGGGATAAAAATAATTCCATGTTATAATACAGGTTTTGAACTATCTGGTTTCCAAATTTCATCCAAATCCGTTCAGTAGGATCGATAATTGGCCCACGGGAACATACTATCGGGATAAAAAGTATCCCATGTTTTAATACAGGTTTTGAACTATCTGGTTCCCAAATTTCATCCAAATCCGTTCAGTAGGATCGATAATTGTCCCACGGGAACATACTATCGGGATAAAAAGTATCCCATGTTTTAATACAGGTTTTGAACTATCTTGTTCCAAATTTCATCCAAATCCGTTCAGTAGCATCGATAATTGTCCCACGGGAGCATACGGGATAAAAAGTATTTGGGATAAAAAGTGTCCTATGTTTTGATACAGGTTTTGAACTATCTGGTTTCCAAATTTCATCCAAATCCGTTCAATAGGATCGATAATTGTCCCACGGGAACATACTATCGGGATAAAAAGTATCCCATGTTTTAATACAGGTTTTGAACTATCTGTGTTCCAAATTTCATCCAAATCCGTTCAGTAGCATCGATAATTGTCCCACGGGAGCATACGGGATAAAAAGTATTCGGGATAAAAAGTGTCCTATGTTTTGATACAGGTTTTGAACTATCTGGTTTCCAAATTTCATCCAAATCCGTTCAATAGGATCGATAATTGTCCCACGGGAACATACTATCGGGATTAAAAGTATCCCATGTTTTAATCCAGGTTTTGAGCTATCTGTGTTCCAAATTTCATCCAAATCCGTTCAGTAGGATCGATAATTGTCCCACGGGAACATACTATCGGGATAAAAAGTATTCCATGTTTTAATCCAGGTTTTGAGCTATCTGTGTTCCAAATTTCATCCAAATCCGTTCAGTAGGATCGATAATTGTCCCACGGGAGCATACGGGATAAAAAGTATTCGGGATAAAAATAATTCCATGTTATAATACAGGTTTTGAACTATCTGGTTTCCAAATTTCATCCAAATCCGTTCAGTAGGATCGATAATTGGCCCACGGGAACATACTATCGGGATAAAAAGTATCCCATGTTTTAATACAGGTTTTGAACTATCTGGTTCCCAAATTTCATCCAAATCCGTTCAGTAGGATCGATAATTGTCCCACGGGAACATACTATCGGGATAAAAAGTATCCCATGTTTTAATACAGGTTTTGAACTATCTTGTTCCAAATTTCATCCAAATCCGTTCAGTAGCATCGATAATTGTCCCACGGGAGCATACGGGATAAAAAGTATTCGGGATAAAAAGTGTCCTATGTTTTGGTACAGGTTTTGAACTATCTGGTTTCCAAATTTCATCCAAATCCGTTCAATAGGATCGATAATTGTCCCACGGGAACATACTATCGGGATTAAAAGTATCCCATGTTTTAATCCAGGTTTTGAACTATCTGTATTCCAAATTTCATCCAAATCCGTTCGTTAGGATCGATAATTGTCCCACGGGAACATACTATCGGGATAAAAAGTATCCCATGTTTTAATGCAGGTTTTGATATATATGTGTTACAAATTTCATCCAAATCCGTTCAGTAGGATCGATAATTGTCCCACGGGAGCATACGGGATAAAAAGTAATCGGGATAAAATGTATCCCATGTTTTAATACAGGTTTTGAACTATCTGTATTCCAAATTTCATCCAAATCCGTTCATTAGGATCGATAATTGTCCCACGGGAACATACGGGATAAAAAGTATTCGGGATAAAAAGTGTCCCATGTTTTGATACAGGTTTTGAACTATCTGGTTTCCAAATTTCATCCAAATCCGTTCAGTATGATCGATAATTGTCCTACGGGAACATACTATCGGGATAAAAAGTATCCCATGTTTCAATGCAGGTTTTGAACTATCTGTGTTCCAAATTTCATCCAAATCCGTTCAGTAGGATCGATAATTGTCCCACGGGAACATACAGCATAAAACGTATTCGGGATAAAAAGTATCCTATATGTTAATCCAGGTTATAAACTATCTGTGTTCCAAATTTCATCCAAATCCGTTCAGTAGTTTTTGCGTGAAGGAGTAACAAACATACATACATACATACATTCATACATACATCCACACTCACAAACTTTCGCATTTATAATATTAGTAGGATTCATTAAAACAAACCAAAGTGCATCGCCAAGTTCACGCCTCGTATTTAAGTGCTGAAATACAGCATTTAGTTAATGCCACGGAATGTAGGATAGAACCGGAATGGTACTTTGCACAACTTGTTGGAACTCTGCCCAACGCGACATGAAAGTTAGCTGGGAAAGCCACAACTATTTTACTGTATTAACACTCAAATTGAGTAATTTGACCAGGGGTTCTGAGATGTTAGCTATCTTATAATGTATGTTAGTAATAGTAAGAGCCTACTAGACATTTTAGTAAATTTTGTAAATACTTAAGAGCGTTTCTGTAGAAATATCGGAAGAATAATAAGAAATAACATTATCACCACCGTTAAATATTTTACCTTGGAAATAAAATCAATGAATTCAATTAGTCTATTGGAACTAATAACAAAGAAGAAGTAAATTCTGTTCCTAGAATCAATATTATTGTAATTGTTTAACTGAGCGAGTTAATTAAAATAGATCGTGAACCCAATGAATTAGAGCCATTAATAATTTTATTTAGATAATTTATTAATTAACTAGCTGTGCCCCCCGACTTCGTCCGCGTAGTATTTAACGTAACAAAAATTTCGGGATTATCGGGATAAAAAGTATCCTATATGTTAATCCCGGTTATAAGCTATCTGTGTTCCAAATTTCATCTAAATCCGTTCAGTAGTTTTTGCGTGAAGGAGTAACAAACATACATACATACATCCACACTCACAAACTTTCACATTTATAATATTAGTAGGATTTAAGCAGTGATAGCCGATTGGTTAAGCACGCGTCTTGCGGGCTACCAGGTCTCGGGTTCAAACCCCGGCTCGAACCTCTGGATTTTTCGAAATCTATGTGCGAATCATAATTTCTATATGATTATCACTTGCTTACGGTGAAGGAAAACATCGTGATGAAACCTGCATGTCTTAGAAGATTTAACTAATTTTCGAAAGACATGTGAAATCCGCCAACCCGCACTAGGTGGATTATGGCCTGAATCCCCCTCGTGTTGAAGGGAGGCCCGTGCCCAGGAGTGGGACGTCAAAAGGGCTAAAATTATATATATGTCGGAAATTGAACGACAATATGGAAACTCTGATCCTAACTATTCTTTGTTTATATCTCATGTGACAATAGTCTAATGCTATAAGGAGTTCATTTGATTGTTATCTCGGCAATAAGGATTAATTTCCGGATAGCTGTTTCCGTTTGAGAAAATGGTTTTGAATACGGAAGTGTAATAAGACACTCATTTGATGTTTGCAAAACATTGTAAATAGTTTTAAGACTATTTCCGGTGCGTAATTCGTAGAGATATAAGTTCGGATTAGACTGTGTTTTAAAATGTCTGTTATAAACGCGGAAACGCAGGTGTCGCCATTGACTTCCGGGACGCCTGGACAAAGCCTTTGTGATAAGTCTTGCTTTGAATATTGAGACAGTTATTCTTTAAACGTGGTCAAAGCAAGACGTGTGTCAAGGGACTTGTCTGTGACCGCATAGCTACTTAGTTACTAAGTTATTTAAAAGATAAAGTCTTAATAAATTGTGAACGTTTCGTGAATTGTTTGACTTTGTCACCTGGAGAACCCTGTAGCGGCCATAAGAATGGAAAGTGAAGAAAATGACCACCTGATGTTGCACCCTGCCATGCCTGACGCGACATCAGAATTGGGATAAAGGATTCAAAAGCCCACAGTAACGTATACCCACAATAACGTTAATTAAAATTGCACTAAATATCTGTAAATTTGTTGTCAACAAGACTGTTAACATTCGAATTTGAATGTTGTTTTGCTTACGATTACTGCTTACTTTATTTTTGTTATTTGGTGTGTGTTTAATTGCAGATTTAATAATACTAATAATATTTTTTTTGAATGTAGGTGGTTTTATAAAATGTGTTGACAATATATAATGAATCCCTGTACACTCTGCCACTAAGTTTAAACTGTGATAATGAAACGTACGAGGCCGCTTAGTCCACGGAGGCGTCTTTTTAGGAGTGATTCGCGTAATTAAGTTTAACATACTTCTCGAACGTCTCGCGACCACAGTGACGACAGATCGGATCGCAATCTGAACGATAGACGTCGTACTTTGCGAGATGGCTTGCGTGTCCGAGATCGACGTGATTATCATGGTACCGATGTAGCAATTGACTCGTGAACTTCTTCAAAGTAACCAAGCCAGACAAAAGGACCTAGCTAATCAACGGCTACGTATACCATGTCAGTTAAATGTTGATGAACTAATGTTCGTTATAAAGTGTTCACAGTCGGCAGCGGCAGTTATGGTAAAACTACGCAAGCTGCTGCGAAGTACATGGTGCCGTGGCAAGCGCCGGGCGTTGCGAGTTACTGCGCGTGTGCGGTGGCAGGCGAGCTATGTCACTACATACGCTACGAGCGAGCGTTTCGGGATCGACGGTGTGGTCGTCAGCAACACATGGCGAATCTGGATGACAATGACGGTCACAAGTACGCGTGATTCAGAATCTGGTGAGTCGAACCATGTTTATCTGGTGCCACGGATTCTATAAAAAGAAAAGTTACACGCGGTATGTTTTACAGCATTGAGAGTGTAAATGCAGGTGCGCGTGATAATTTTATTCCGATTGGAGGGTAAACGATACTAACTGTTGTTTGCTATCTGATTGTGTTGTGTATGGCGGATATTATTGTACGGTTGTACCGACACAATTTTCTGGACTCTGTCCTTAAATCGCCCACTGTCATCGTTTTACAATTGATTTAAGAAAAATAAGTCTGGCGTTATTAGAGTAATCTCTGACCGGGCAGGCCATCGCAGCCGCTACCGTAGCCGAGATCAGCGGGCTCATAGATAACAAGATTGTTCTCCACATGATGCGTTGTGGAGCACAATGGAGGCGATCTTGGTTGGACTTTCAGTGTTGGAGGAGCGATCTGCGACTCGGTGGTTAGTACGGCTGGTACATCTTAAATGATCATCGCCAAAGCGTGGCCTTCGTCAGGCCCACGGCAATGCTCTCGACGAGAAACACCGCGGACACTTCCGCTGGTATTGCCAAGTCGGCACCAAGCATGTTCACTGACTGTGCTAACGCGAGCGGTCGCCATCACCGACGCGGCCGGCATAACCTGTTATTCCAGTGCGAAACACACCACAGCCGCCTTGTGCGTCACTGGTCTTCACGGCGACCCGGGCAGATCACGTGCTGCCAACACAGAACGCCCCGGCGCTGGGACCAACATTGAAGAGGGAGGTCAGCGAAGCGCTGTCAACGTCCTTGCCGTCGACGGGCGCAGAATGTATCGTGGAAACAATTCGTTCTATCTGTGGTTTGATATGAGTAGCACTTAAGTCTAACGACGGAAGGATTAAGTGCCATGCGGCAAGTTTGGTCTAAGAAATGGGAATGTTCTAAGAAACCCAATTTTGTAAACAAAGTATTGGGCACGACTGATGGATATGGTCAGTTACGGCCAAGCTCTGGAGAAATTAATGCTCTGGTTAAATCCACAAACCCACCAACTCGAGGGAGGTTCGACAGGTACTAGGACTTGCAAGGTACTTTCGCCGGTACATCGCAGGGTACGTTTCTAAAACCGCCTGCATCACAAAATTACTGAGGAAAGGTGAATCTTTCTTATGGGGTACTGTACTGGAAACTGCTTGTGATTATGCCATTCATAGTCCAACGAACCTGTATTAGCTATTTTTGACCCATTGGACTTCACATTGATGCTATCGGACCTTTGCTGGAAACCAACGGCTATAAATACCTCTTCAGTTATAGATGCGTTCTCTAAGTACTATCTGCTGTACACCATGTACAGGCAGGATGCCAAGGAGTTGAAACGTGTATTCTTGAGCTCAGTGTTATGGTTTGGTAAACCTTCCACAATAGTATGTGACTGTGGCGAGATGTTCAATAATTCTATTT
Source organism: Notodonta ziczac (assembly GCA_918843915.1). Classification (NCBI taxonomy): domain Eukaryota; kingdom Metazoa; phylum Arthropoda; class Insecta; order Lepidoptera; family Notodontidae; genus Notodonta; species Notodonta ziczac. The sequence goes on from OU974053.1 coordinate 4,514,062, forward strand.
TCCAGAAAGGCACGCGTGGTCCTTACAAGGTTGTATGCGTAATACAACATCATTGCTACGGGCTGGAACTGCTCGTTGGTTCGTACGGCAACAGGACTCTGCCGCCACCGGGTACGTAGTGCTGTGGCGTGGAGAGTGGACGCCGGATGCTTGCACAGCACTCTCGAAGATGCCAGCAAACACTTCAAAGAGTTTTGTGATTCCCATAATATTGCTTTACACTTAATTATTGAATGGTGACCGATATTTGTTAAAATCTTGAAATAGTAATAGTTTACAAATATGCTCATGACCGTGTAAGAAAAATTCCTGAATGTCCAGTTATGTTACTGAGGACGTCAATGTTGACGATGATGATAATTATTCTGTTACTGACATATCATAGCTATGATTTACAAGATGTCTATTTTTGTCTTTTTGATGGATTCAGGATATTTCCTTAAAGTTTATATGTGGTCAGAAAGGCCGATCGGTATTAACCCGATTATGTTACTGAAGTTCACTGATTTTATAGGACATACAAGTGTGTTCACGATCGCATACAGAAAGATGCCATAAGACCATGTTCCGAGTGAACTAGACGTACTAAGTGAAGAGTTAGACGTAGAGGATGCGGGTGAAGGCCCACCCAGGACAGACTAGTGAGTTATTGCACAAAGTACGGCTATATCTTACCAGTGTACAGAACTGGTAATGTCTATTCTGTTTCTGGGGCTTATCGGTCAGAAGGTCTGATACTGCCCACTTATATTGGACTTGGGCACACGTACCAGAGAGGACTGGTATTATGGTCCCTTGTATTATCGAGCTTACTGGCAGGAAGTGCTAGTAATGTATGTTGCTGTCATTACTTGGTGCATTAATTATTACTATCATGTTATTTGTAAGCGATTATGTAGTCATTGAAAATGAATCGAGTTCAGACTAAATTGGATACTAAGTTTCAAGGTCCCCTTAAAATTGTTGATGTTGTAGAAAGCGATAGGTATCTTTTGAAAGCATTAAATTCAAATAGAACTTATGAGTATCCTCATGATCGAGTGAGAAAGGTAGCTGATCATCAGATTCCCAAAGAGTTGGACTTGAATGTGTCAGAATCTGATGATGACGTGACTGTTTGACTAAGGGTGGTGCATCCGATGGACCGAGATGCGCGCGCAGTCGAAGGACTGACTGTGATGGCCGAAGGACTGAGCCAAGAGTGCACCCGATGGACTGAGATGCCCGCACAGTCGAAGAACTGACTGAGATGGCCGAAGGACTGAGCCAAGACTACATCCGATGGACCGAGATGCGCGCACAATCGAAGGACTGACTGTGATGACCGAAGGATTGAGTCATGAGATTAATTGACTGTTAAAAATGAAAAGCCGATGGACTGGCTTTAGACAAAGGCCGAGGATTTTAGACGTTTGTGTGTGGATTAAATTGTTTTGGAATCTGACGGTTAGATTTGAAATGGAACTACACATTTTTTGTTTGTTCTTCAATTCATTAGGCCTTCTAGGCAGAATGGCCGAACGAATTATTGTCATGAAATTCTTATTTGTAGTTACTACACACGAGGACGTGTGAGACGTCATGATGGCCGTGTCGGAAATTGAACGACAATATGGAAACTCTGATCCTAACTATTCTTTGTTTATATCTCATGTGACAATAGTCTAATGCTATAAGGAGTTCATTTGATTGTTATCTCGGCAATAAGGATTAATTTCCGGATAGCTGTTTCCGTTTGAGAAAATGGTTTTGAATACGGAAGTGTAATAAGACACTCATTTGATGTTTGCAAAACATTGTAAATAGTTTTAAGACTATTTCCGGTGCGTAATTCGTAGAGATATAAGTTCGGATTAGACTGTGTTTTAAAATGTCTGTTATAAACGCGGAAACGCAGGTGTCGCCATTGACTTCCGGGACGCCTGGACAAAGCCTTTGTGATAAGTCTTGCTTTGAATATTGAGACAGTTATTCTTTAAACGTGGTCAAAGCAAGACGTGTGTCAAGGGACTTGTCTGTGACCGCATAGCTACTTAGTTACTAAGTTATTTAAAAGATAAAGTCTTAATAAATTGTGAACGTTTCGTGAATTGTTTGACTTTGTCACCTGGAGAACCCTGTAGCGGCCATAAGAATGGAAAGTGAAGAAAATGACCACCTGATGTTGCACCCTGCCATGCCTGACGCGACATATATTTTTTATTTATTTATACAGATTCAATAATTATTAATATTATAAATGTGAAAGTGTTTGTTGATAACATATCCTCCACGTACATTATTGCGTATCGAACTGAAGAAACATTAGTATACAGTCATCCGTTTTTAAGAGACAATGATACATACAATGTAATTTGTCTGATGAAACATCAAAACCTTAATCGTTTCGGGAATCTAAACAAACCTTTCAACGCTGACTTTTCAATAATTGCCTGTCGGGCCAAAAAAAATATCGTGTCAGATGTCGCTACCCTACTCACACACGTCTCTGGAGGTTAGATACTTTCTAGAGTAATCTTTGCTTGTTTTAGTGACCTAGGCAGAGAATTAGGTAAAAATATATCTACTGATGTTAGAGTTAGACTTAGAGCACTCTTTTGGAACATCATTAATCTATTTCATGTCCATGTCTAGATATTTATTGCCCACCCTTTGCACATGCCTACCTGACATTATGTACAACAGAGTTAATTCAACCAATAAAGTAAAATTATCAGCCTCAAATAAGATTTAAGAGAGCAGATATAAACTGTAGTAGGTACTGAATTATCTAGAATAGTTTAATCTGAGTAGCTTGTTTGAAGTTTATCTCAATGTGAATAGAATTCAGTCAACAAGCAATCCTTTTCAAAATTATGTGGAGTAATTAATTTAGTCACAAGTATGAACTTGGTATAATTATCACATGACCTCGTGGTACTTAGGTATTAAGGGCGTGTTCTAATGATGTCATAAGTTGCTAAGGCCTGCATTAATAAATCGATCTCAAATCTGAGAGCGATCTTGAATATGTCATTCTTATGTCATACCAGTACAAAAGTACATGTCAAACGCATACTCAAGATCGCTCTCAGACTTGAGATCGATTTAGTAATACGGGCCTAACAGTACTCATAGTTTACACACCCCCTTACCATTTGCTTTATTATGTTCTTGTATAACAAAGTAAACATATTGAACCAGATATTGTCCAGTTTCCGGTGCGATTATAGTTCGTTGTGGCTGTTGGCACGATTTCAAGAGAGATGATATCCAATTTTGGGTTTGAATTCCTTTATACAGCGAGTGGCTTTCAACATCAGAAACTGGGTGGGAGCGAACTAGACTATTTTATTAAATTAGATTGAAAGATTTTAGAACTTTTTGTATCCGAGATATACCAGAATACTGCAATTCCATACAATCTTAACTTAAGATACATAAAATGACGTTAGTACACTTCATAATATTATTAAGAAACTTGAACTTTATAAAAATCATTATTAAATTGCTTAATAATGATTTTATTTGATTTGAAGACCAACAACAGCGTGTTGAAGGGAATAAAATATGTACTCACAGTGTAATTAATTACTTTTATCATAATTTAAAAAGGAAGGAATTTTAAGACAGAAAATATTATTAAAAGCATTTGTCGGAAAAGCTCTGCGCTCGGGGCCGTAGTCGCTTGTATTCTGACCCCGATACACAGGAAAAGAGGCCATGTCTCCAGGTAACAGCGATAGGTAAAAATGCCGGCTGTGACATTTAAAACTTTCTTACTCGTCTATTTGAGAGGAAACTACAAATACTTTACAATTAAAGTTACAATAACAAGCCTTGGTTTTATTATTTAATGATTAATTTTCTGGGTTTTTCAGTATTCGGCTTTTCGTTTCACTCTTTCCTTTCTTTTGTATCTCTTCTGTTTGCACTATTATTAATCGAACAATACATTTATCGATTGTCTCACTGTTATAACAGTGTTTATGTTATTCAGAATTGACCCTATAAAGCAGCTTATCTCGCAATCACAGACTAATAATACAAGACACCGGTTACATCCACTATAATTATTGTATGAGAATGCAAGCGTCAAAAGTTGAAATCGGGATATCGAGGAAGGCAGCTAATTTTGATTGGTCCATTCACGTCTCCACCTTGAATGGACCAATCAGAATTCGCGAATGAAAGTCAGTGCCGTCATCCTACTAATATTATAAATGCGAAAGTTTGTGAGTGTGGATGTATGTATGTATGTATGTATGTATGTATGTTTGTTACTCCTTCACGCAAAAACTACTGAACGGATTTGGATGAAATTTGGAACACAGATAGTTTATAACCTGGATTAACATATAGGATACTTTTTATCCCGATAGTATGTTCCCGTGGGACAATTATCGATAATACTGAACGGATTTGGATGAAATTTGGAAACCAGATAGTTCAAAACCTGTATTAAAACATGGGATACTTTTTATCCCGAATACTTTATAACCCGATAGTATGTTCCCGTGGGACAATTATCGATCCTACTGAACGGATTTGGATGAAATTTGGAACACAGATAGTTCAAAACCTGTATTAAAACATGGGATACTTTTTATCCCGATAGTATGTTCCCGTGGGACAATTATCGATAATACTGAACGGATTTGGATGAAATTTGGAACACAGATAGTTCAAAACCTGTATTAAAACATGGGATACTTTTTATCCCGATAGTATGTTCCCGTGGGACAATTATCGATCCTACTGAACGGACTTGGATGAAATTTGGAACACAGATAGTTCAAAACCTGTATTAAAACATGGGATACTTTTTATCCCGATAGTATGTTCCCGTGGGACAATTATCGATAATACTGAACGGATTTGGATAAAATTTGGAAACCAGATAGTTCAAAACCTGTATTAAAACATGGGCTACTTTTTATCCCGATAGTATGTTCCCGTGGGACAATTATCGATAATACTGAACAGATTTAGATGAAATTTGGAAACCAGATAGTTCAAAACCTGTATTAAAACATGGGATACTTTTTATCCGGAATACTTTTTATCCCGATAGTATGTTCCCGTGGGACAATTATCGATCCTACTGAACGGATTTGGATGAAATTTGGAACTTAGATAGTTCAAAACCTGGATTAAAACATGGGATACTTTTTATCCCGATAGTATGTTCCCGTGGGACAATTATCGATCCTACTGAACGGATTTGGATGAAATTTGGAACACAGATAGTTCAAAACCTGGATTAAAACATGGTATACTTTTTATCCCGATAGTATGTTCCCGTGGGACAATTATCGATCCTACTAAACGGATTTAGATGAAATTTAGAAACCAGATAGTTCAAAACCTGTATTAAAACATGGGATACTTTTTATCCCGAATACTTTTTATCCCGATAGTATGTTCCCGTGGGACAATTATCGATCCTACTGAACGGATTTGGATGAAATTTGGAACTCAGATAGTTCAAAACCTGGATTAAAACATGGGATACTTTTTATCCCGATAATATGTTCCCGTGGGACAATTATCGATCCTACTGAACGGATTTGGATGAAATTTGGAAACCAGATAGTTCAAAACCTGTATTAAAACATGGGATACTTTTTATCCCGATAGTATGTTCCCGTGGGACAATTATCGATAATACTGAACAGATTTAGATGAAATTTGGAAACCAGATAGTTCAAAACCTGTATTAAAACATGGGATACTTTTTATCCCGATAGTATGTTCCCGTGGGACAATTATCGATCCTACTATACGGATTTGGATGAAATTTAGAAACCAGATAGTTCAAAACCTGTATTAAAACATGAGATACTTTTTTATCCCGATAGTATGTTCCCGTGGGACAATTATCGATCCTACTGAACGGATTTGGATGAAATTTGGAAACCAGATAGTTCAAAACCTGTATTAAAACATGGGATACTTTTTATCCCGAATACTTTTTATCCCGTATGGTCCGTGGGACAATTATCGATCCTGCTGAAGGGATTTGGATGAAATTTGGAACACAGATAATTCTTAACCTATAGAATACTTTTCATCCCGATAGTATGTTCCCGTGGGGCAATTATCGAAAACCACGAGGGCGATGCTGTGAGATTTTCGTGTTTTTTCATGTGCAAGCCATTATCGCCAAAATAGTGAACCTCAAATACAATAAAACATGATAATTTATTTCGAACTAACTGGTGGCCGAGTCTTATTACCTACTACCACTTACTATTAGGATGTACATTTAGTAGTAACAAATTAATCGTTAAATCAAAATAAATACTTTTATCACTTCTGGTATTTAAAGTACTGGCCGGACCGATTTTGACGGGACTTTTACTGGCAGCTAGCTTATGTTATAAGAAGTAACGTGAGCTACTTTTATTAAAAAAATACTTTCCGTAAACTCTGCGAACTAGACAAATATTTTTTGTTAAATAATTTTTTTGTTAAGTTAAATTCAACGCGGACGAAGTCGCGGGCACAGCTAGTACATAATATGCAGAGGCAATACTGACAACGCATATGTTAAACGAGCAGGGGTGCCCGGATATGCGGCGTCTATGGCTTATTGCTCTGTGCACGCAATATAACCTGATATTGTTGGATAGTGGTTAATCCGATCCCATAAAGGATTTTACGGACTGTAAGGTTCGTTGATTTGGGTTGTGTTGTGTTACATGCACGATTAAGTTGTTAATCTCTTTGCATTGTAACAAGAAAGGTTTATATAGATTTACAGAGACACCTGTAGATTGGTTGTCTCTCGCTAAACGCTGACGGGGGTACGATAGAGGTGAGAATATCAACTACTAATGCTGAATAAATTCTTTGTTTTGTCTTTAGTTACCTACCCGTAGTCTGATCATTAACTGACTCAACGTTATCAAAACCAAGTACCTAAGGTTTATTTATTTATCTCTATTCAGTGTCTTCTAAAAATTATTGTTCTCGATTTTCTTCCATCTTTGGAATAAAAGCTGGAATGAAAGGTCACAACTTAATGCAATCAAGTTTAATCACGAAATTGGGTAACAGCCCCGCTGTTCTCATTGTTTGCCTACAGGTAGACGCCTCTGTGAATCCTTTCATCTTTTGTAACGTAGTTACTTTAGGATACTTATTGTTTTTAGATTATCAGGGATCGTTGCCCGAGACTCCGTGGGCAATACAATCTCCCACCCCGTTTCTTTATAAGACAATCTGTCCAAGCACCAAAAATTGTGCTCTCACACAAAATATTCAGCAATCATTCATTTTGGTAAAAGGTAGAGGAAACCTATTCAGAGCAGGGCAAACTAAAAGTATTCTAACAAGTTTTGGTTTAGTTGAAATTCGCTAACCTGAAACTCGACTAATTTATAGTGGAACCTGTGGAATATGGTCAGAATCACCTTTGTATTAAGGTGCATCGACCATGCCATAGGCAGAGCCCAATTATATTCTGACGATTTTTGTATGCTTCGTTTAATTTCAGGGAGGCGCGTCCGCGCGCGAATGGTGGACAGTGATGGGGGGGCCGCGGCGCATGTCCAGTGCGCTGCTGCTACCCTTCGCGCTGCTGTCATTGCCGCCGACAGATGCCACCAACACCACCTACCGAGTGAGTGGAACGACGAACATGCGTGCGTTTGTGAATGCGTGCGCTTGTAAATGCGTGCGCTTGTCCATGCGTGCAAGGTTTCGTGTGTACACAGTACACACAGAACGCATGTACGGGCGGGGTGTTTCACAAGTCTGAAATAATAATTTAAGTACGCATAAGTAGGGTAGCTGTGTAGATGCCTAGTGAAGGCAGACCATATGCAACTATAATATTTTCTGAGTTATGGGCATTTAAATATTTGTCACAATTATCGTGTAAGCCTAGAACACAGTGTAAACTGTATCTAGAATTAGCATCCATTAGTCAAGAAAGTTTTAGCATGAGTGATACTTAAGTACGTATAATGTGTCCGTGTTTCGTTATTTTTTTATATACTTACCTACCATTTCATTATATGCCCGATACTCATCTATACCCCAAGTATTATTTTGGACTTCAGGGACTCCCTTTATATAATATTTTAATCGCAAAACGTATGCGATAAACCTAAACGCTTACTCGTGTATCAACTCGCAGGAATAAAAACCCAATAAAAAAAACCTAAACATATTACTTACTCCGTCACATAAATGTTTTACCGTGTAGTACATTTTACGGAGAATTTAGGTGTACGAATAAAAATGTTTACATATAATTCCGCACACGTGTCGACATTGTTAAAGCGATGTTCATACGGTAAGCTTAAAATTGGCGTAGAGCCTGTTTGGCCAGGTGTTCCTTTTTTAACGAGACTTCCCGCACCCGAACATTGTATCTGGAGACATCTAAAAATATCGGTTTGTCGTAGGGTTTTAAAAATCCTACTTTTAGCAAGCAAGAGTAGATCTAGATTACCTAGTAAGCAATAGATCGAATTCAACTCGTGAGAGCGGACTTGGAAATATAATTCTAACTAGCTGTGCCCCCCGACTTCGTCCGCGTAGTATTTAACGTAACAAAAATTTCGGGATTATCGGGATAAAAAGTATCCTATATGTTAATCCCGGTTATAAACTATCTGTGTTCCAAATTTCATCCAAATCCGTTCAGTAGTTTTCACGTGAAGGAGTAACAAACATACATACATACATCCACACTCACAAACTAGCAAGCAAGAGTAGATCTAGATTACCTAGTAAGCAATAGATCGAATTCAACTCGTGAGAGCGGACTTGGAAATATAATTCTAATGTCATTCCAATACAAAATAGCTGCATCTCATACGATGAGTGCGATACTCGGAAGCCCCACTCCCTTTACTTCCCTCCGTCCCAATCCCTTTTAGATTGGCAACGTGCGAGCAATGCCAACGGTATTGCAAGCATCTATAGGCTACCGGAACTCCTTGACGTCAGGCAGGTTGTCAAATTTATTATTTTACTAGCTGAGACCGCGACTTCGTCCGCGTGGAATTTGACTTAACAAACAAGCCCGCTCCCGCGTTCTAAGCCCGCGCGGCAGGACCCATTTTTTTAATTTGGTTTTTCTGAAATAAAAGTACCCTTAGTTACTGCGTATAATAACAGCTATCTACCAGTGAAAGTCCCGTCAAAATCGGTCCGGCCGTTTCGGAGATACTCTTTGATTTCATGTGGTTTTTTTACGCGGAACCCTAGTTATTTTTCTAAAATTAAAGTAGCCTAAGTTACTCCTTAAAACATCAGCTATCTGCCAGTGAAAGTCCCGTCAAAATCGGTCCAGCCGTTTCGGAGATTACCCGGAACCAACACACAGACAGACAGACAGACAGACAAAAAAAAATTAAATCGCGTTTTTGCTATAGGTGTCGTATGTACTGTAATATGCATTTAGTGAAAAGGTGTCAAATTCAAATTCAAATCGTTTATTTTGTTTAGGCCTACGGGGGCACTTACAAATTGTCAATTTTACATATATTTTTTTCTTATATCTACAACCGGATCGGAACGCGACCTCGACTGAGAAGATCCGGCAAGAAACTCAGCGGGCTTGTCTTTTTACATGTCATATTTTTTTTTTAAATCGCCAGTTGCTTATATTCAATAATTACAAAGGGTAGTAGATATTAACATAAATATTATAATAGCTCCAGTGTGTTGCCTTTTGATGTTAACAAGAATTACACAAATAATTTGGACTAGTAGGGCAATACACGCTACGCTTTGACATTATTATTGACTGTCGAGATTTGAGCTGCTTAGTCCCAAGCTGATTTATCATACAAATAATCCGAGATTTTGTAATAACGCTTTGCACTGAGTTTAGTTTTAATTAGGGTTTTAAACTTATTGATAGGTAAATCTCGGATTTCATTGGGAAGCTTATTGTAAAAACGTATACATTGTCCCATAAAAGAATGACTTATTCTGTGGAGACGAGTTACATGTACGGATAGCTTGTGCTTATTCCTTGTATTAATAGAATGAGCGTCGCTCCTTTTCTCAAAATTATTTGCATTATTTTTAACGAACATGAGATTTTCATAGATAAATTGTGACACAACAGTTAGAATATTTATTTCTTTAAATTTTTCTCTGAGGGAGATTCTTGGAGCTAGATTGTAAATAGCTTGTATAGCTCTTTTCTGCAGAACAAAAATGGAGTTTAAGTCAGCAGAGCATCCCCAGAGCAGTATGCCATATGACATAACGCTATGGAAATAACTAAAATAAACAATTCTAGCTGTTTCAACGTCGGTTAAGTGCCTGATTTTTTTAACAGCATATGCCGTTATTTGGATATTACAAACAAACAGACACTCCAATTTTATTTATTTGTATAGATGTATAGATGTATAGACTAGACGCACCGCCCCGGCTTCGCCCCGGTTTCTTATCAGTGGTTATCTACTATATTATGCATATTGTATTATACATATAAACCTTCCTCTTGAATCACTCTATGTATTAAAAAACCGCATCAAAATCCGTTGCGTAGTTCTAAGGATCTAAGCATTCATTACATTGGACATACAGACAGCGGGAAGCGACTTTGTTTTATACTATGTAGTGATTCTCGTGTCACGATGTTATTTACCATACTCCTCCGAAATGGCTCGACCGATTTTCATGAAATTTTGTGTGCATATCAGGTAGGTCAACGTCAATTTTTTATATGGCAAACTACGTTTGCCGGGTCAGCTATACTCCATTTGTTATAGCATTAGACAGAAGTTAAAAAAGGTTATTTTTAGTGTCCACTTTGTAATAAAAGTACAATTTACGAGTTACAGTTACGATTGACGTCGAATTTATTATAATCTATTTATATACCAGCTTGTCACACCTAACTGTAATAATATTAATTATTTATCTTATTAAATATATTGCCTTTAATTTAAATAATTATTATTTCATTACAATTTAAAATTAGTGTCGATGCTAAAAACCTAAAAGAAGCAGGGGTGAACATACCGGGAACGTTTTTCGTTTCACTATAATCCCACCAAATCTAAAATGTTACCTAATCCTTTCAGAGGTTATGACAGCAGGGTATTTCTAATTTTGTCGGACTATGTTATCTATGAAATTGACGTAAATATTGCGCTGTCAGTGTTTGTCATTGAGTCATTTCCCTGCACTCGTAAGTTCCTGTGAATAGCTTGTTTGTTATTGTTGTCGAATTTTCGTGTTTTAATTGTTACTTGTTACTGTTTTCCTTTGTTATTGTTTTGTTATCGTTATTACTGTTGTTAGTGACTTGTTTGTACAAAACGTTACGTTTTGTCGAGCTATGGGTGATCCCGGTGCGGGCCCGAGTGGCTTACAACATGTAAGTTCTGAGTCTCCTGACGAAATCCAACGGCGACAGAAACGTACCCCCGTACTTTTATTTTGTTTATCGAAGTATTTAGCTAGTATTTTAGATTTATCTATCAAAAGTTATGTTAAAACAATTTTAATGTAATGACTCTAAATAAAAGTTGTTTTGACTTGGAAATAAAATGTTTTGCATCCCTGCTTCTGCGAGCCTCTTATGTCTAATGTTATAATAAATGGAATATAGTAATCTATAAAAAAACACAAAATTACTGTTCAGAGTTGAGATTGATAGCGATAATAACAGCACTAATAGTATATAGTAATAATATAGGGGATATATCCCCTATATTTTATGTAAAGTTATGGTGCCACTAGTTACGGCTACGGTTACCATTACGCTCGATATTCACGCGATATCGCGTTTATACGATCCCACATTTCCGCACAATCTGAGTGGGAAAAATATATTTTGAATCATATTTATTAGTGCCTAAGATAAAAACGGAAATATACCTAAGTACTGGCTTATTAAATTCATATGCAAAGTAAATAGTAAAACATGGGTCATGGAATATGTGAAATTTTACGTGTAATTGTTTTTAATAATATATTGATTGTTTAAATAACAGTAGGTACTTAAATAGCATTAACCTAATAAATAAAAGTTCTGTTTAACTTGGAATCGAAAACCTGTAATCGGATTAATTACGATACAAAATCGATTAATTACTACATTTAAAATTTTCCTCGGTACTGACGCAGGCAGGGTGGTCTCCCCTCAAAACCACTCCCTCATGACGCCTTATATATTTAGCTCCAGTGCCTTAACGCTCGAGTCCACGTCAATAACTTTGACCAGTCGACCTGCGTATCGAAAGAGGCATATTACGGGATGGGGTCCCATATTTATATTTTGTACCTATTCTCTACCGATTATACTATAATTATAGGTACTTGTTACATCTCTGATAGAATAATATTCTTATAATGTCGGTTGGAATTAAACATCTCCGTTAAAATCTCGTCATCTACATACGAGAAGAGGGCTTGACAGATCTTAGCTCAGATGACGCTGCAACGATCGCGATAGCACACAACCTCGCGGGAAAAAAATTGATGAAAATCTCAAACGTAGAGTCATGTGACTATAATTTCAAAGATCTCGAGACATCAAGCGTCTTTTGCGTTTTTTAAAACCGGAACACATAAGCAATAAGAGTTAAAAATCAGCAAGTGAGTATTTATAAAGCATTTTCTATAAACTGAAATGTGTATCGAAACAATGAATCTGAGTATCGAGTCCCCGCTACTAATATTTTTGGGAAATGTAATCTCTAAATTCCCATACAAATTGAGACATTAATATGCTTATGTGCTTCGAACGTACGTGAATCGTATAGCTAATAATTTTGAGGGAACATTCTATAGAGGATTAGGGACAATTTACTAAGAACCGTAGGCTGTCTGTCTACGTGGCTTGTTTAAAACTCGTTAACGTCAGGCGCGCCACTAATTTGTTGGAATACTCTCATAGGGATAGCGCCACCTGTGATGTAATAGATGTTCATTATATGTACAGGATCACACGCACTGATAAATAAACCTTTATGATTAAATTTTATTTGCAAGTAGATCCCATTACAATGAGCGTCAGTAGAAACAAAACCTATTTATCTATTGAATCTATTGACATATTCAAAGCTTGGTAATAAAAAGCATCTTACCATGTTAATAAACAAATTATAAGCGAGAGTAAAATTGTGTAAATAATCGGTGTATTTTGCAATACTGCCGTCCGCTTTTAAAATCGAAACCTCATTTCAAATTCAATTGGCACAAGAAAACCACGTAATCTTGGGAATAGAAAACGAATGGCAACCCTACCCAAATCTTGATTACGATTTTAATTAACCAGACACGGGCAAACTGTTGATGGGTTTCTTTAGGTAGAAATATTTTCATGTTCGAATATAGGCGGTTTAGCGAGGAAATACGATCTGAATTCTTACCACCGTTTACTAGCCCGTTTTTGCTTAATTTAATTTTCTTGGCCACATCTGAATTAAATTGACTTTGACTTAATATATCCCGCTTCCATTCTCCAGGACGAAAATAACTTCCTCCATTGTCCACCCACGCGCATTATATTATATAGCATGTTAGGTACTGGTAATTCCAGGATGCGAGGGACCCAACTTTGTGTAGGTATATAATTGCTGAGTAGATCATTACCATCCGAAATTACGGTGGTGATAGGCGTCGCATATGTTCTTCTAACCATTACAATGCTTATAAATTCAGTTTGTCCTGATGTCTGTAACCTTAATTAGAAGTCCCGCTGTACGAAATGGGACCCCTGCTGTTGGCATGGCGTCATTAAACGCGTCTGTTTAGATATTATGCGCTATTGTGCCCTAATACTTGCAGTTAAGCGGTTCCCAACCAACACAGATTAGCTGAATAAATTTTGCGTAAAAGCAATTCTTTTGACATTAAGCTGGATAAAGTATTTGTATAACTTCTGTGTAAGCGCTTATACAGATGATATTCAAGCAATTTGGGCACAAAATATCTTGCTTCAATTTGGATAACATTTGATTAATAGCCACATAGCAGATAAATGTTCAACACACGTTACTGAATATCTTCTGCATAAATTCTGATTTTTACATCTTTTATGCAGTTGGTAATTTGTGAGTTCAGATATTCAAATTATATTCAAAATTCCAATATCAGGAGTAGTTTTATAGAGAAATAATGCAAGTAAAAAAAGTATAAATGTCTTTTTTCATCGTGTCCAGATTGTTTTGTGTTATTAATTAGTTCAAAAAAATTTAGTGGTCGCTATATGGTCGTCACAATTAAATTTGGTAAGTAAATTAATTGTTTCATATATTTTAAATAAGTTTAAGGTGAATTATATAAACGCATGGCAGTTTACTGTGAATTATTAATATGATTATTGTACATTTTTTGAGCGCCTCATGTTAACGCTACTATTTAAAAGGTAAACAAATGAGAAATATATTATTTAAATTATATTATCTACTAGCTGAGCCCGCGACTTCGCCCGCGTGGAATTTAACTTAACAATAAAGCCCGGTCCCGCGTTCTGAGCCCGCGCGACAGGACCCATTTTTTTTATTTTGTTTTTTTCTAAAATAAACGTAGCCTCAGTTACTGCTCATAACATCAGCTATCTAACAGTGAAAGTCCCGTCAAAATCGGTCCAGCCGTTTCGGAGATACTCTTTGATTTCAAGTGTTTTTATTTTTTTACGCGGAACCCTAATTGTTTTTCTAAAATCAAAGTAGCCTAAGTTACCCGCTATAAGATCAGCTATCTGCCAGTGAAAGTCCCGTCGAAATCGGTCCAGCCGTTTCGGAGATTACCCGGAACAAACACACAGACAGACAGACAGACAAATTTTTTTTTATTCGCGTTTTTGCTATAGGTATCTTATGTTCTTTCATATGCATTTAGTGAAAAGGTGTTATTTTGATATTACAAACAGACACTCCAATTTTATTTATTTGTATAGATGTATAGATAACTTTTTCAAATTTAAGTCCCGGCAAATAATGAGAATCAAATTTTGTATAACCGCTAATGTTTCCTACTCACTAAACAAAGTGTTTCATATGATAAATGTTAAGGTTTTTAAATTAAAAATGTTAGGTTAATAAAAAGAGGTTTATGTCGAACGTTAATTAATGGTGGACGGCCAATTTGAATAAAAGTGTCTGTTTCAGTGATTATTTTGCTTATTTATGCATAATAGTTCACATACGACTACACATCCAAACATTATTTGGTTTAAAGTTCAATAATTATACATTTCTCAGATAAAGCTCATATAATTGCATAATTCAGTAATCTTATTCAGGTTGTTAGGGTTCTTTTTTATAGAAAACTAGCAGTCCGCCCCGGCTTTGCCCGTGGTATATACATAGCCTATGTTACTCGTGGATAATGTAGCTTTCGAATGGTGAAAGAATTTTTTAAATCGGTCCAGTAGTTTTTGAGACTATTCATTACAACCAAACAAACAAAGTTTTCCTCTTTATAATATTAGTGTAGATAAATCCATAAATATTAGAGGTTGAGTTACATGGGACCTACTATACTAATGTAGGTAGGATCCACCATTAGGTATTTAAAGTTATCTACAGTACTATTATGAATGACGCATTGCGTAATAAAATTATGTATTTTTTCAGAAACATGTTCAAAATCGTTTCGACTCGTAGAAAAGGCCGGGTTGAATTATCCACAGTGCCCGCTTCTTGGGAGAACAAAGGAATTTTATACTGGCCGAAAAGAAATGGCGAGATACTTTGCAAGTACCCTGCAATCCTACCACAGCCGGACTGGAACACCTACAACTGTACATTAAAACGCAATCATTTCATAACTTATGAAGAAGCTGAGGAAGAATTATCTCAAATGTTGAATAGACCTGATACGGATGATACGGATTACGAACACTTGTTGTCCACGCGTTAATACATCTTCTCGTATTTCACAAAATACAGATTTTAATTCGATGAGCCTCTTGAGAATTTTTTTATTTACTGTCCATTCTCTGAGGTTATTGCGAAAAACATAATTTTTATTAAATTCCGAGTTTTCTTCCAAATCAGTAGAACTTGAATCACTATCAAACTGTACAGTCTGTGACTGAGATGCAAAATTGTAAATTTCGTCATCTGCACCTAAAGTTGGACCCAGTCTATTTAGTTGAATCACTGATCCTGATGGTGTCGCACAATCATCGTGTACAGAACCCTCTTCAACGGTATGACTCGCACTTGACCCGGGCCTATTTGTATCAGTTGTTATCTTCACATACTCTCGTAAACACTTTCTTCTTATTCCTCCCGTTCTCTTTCTTTTTTTCCATGAATCATTTACACCTTTGTTATTATTTTTCTGAGGAAGCATACTGTTGATGCAGCATTTATCAGTTTTGATACAAAATGGTGAAATATCCAGATATAAATATACGATATCTTCAACTAATCAGTCATTTGCTGGTTAAGATACTCACATTTGTAACTGATATTGTTTTAAGCTGAACATATAGACAATTCTACGTTATAGCGCTATAAGTTAGGTAAAACAAATTACAAATACAATTAATAAACAAATATTATAAACAAGGAGTTTATTTTCAATTATGCAGAAGTCAACTGTGTAAAGAAGAAAGAATCTAAAATATTCAGTTTCTGATTATATTGGTATCATTCGTACACTATGCAGCTTAAAGAAAATATTTCGTCTAATATTCAGCGTTTTGCTGTTTAACTGCTTTGCTTAAATATGTTATGCAGGACAATGCAAAAACTTCAGCTATTGTGCAGATAATAGCTGTTTCAATTACTTTTATTTGAATATCGCTTGCTTAGCAGATTCTACTCTAGATTGCTATTCAGCTTGAAAAAATACAGCGAACTTTATACAGAATTTAGTAAGCTTACAACATTATTAACCCCCGACGAAAAAAGAGGGGTGTTATAAGTTTAACATGTGTATCTGTGTGTCTGTGTATCTGTGTATCTGTGTATCTGTGTATCTGTGTATCTGTGTATCTGTGTATCTGTGTGTCTGTCTGTGGCAACGTAGCGCCCAAGCTGATGAACCGATTTAAATTTTGTTTCTTTTGTTAGAAAGGTATTCTGATCGAGAGTGTTCTTAGCTATGTTTCATGAAAATCGGTTCAGCCGTTTGAAGATCATCAGCTCTTTTATAGGTTAAAAAAGCCACATTTAAGGCCAAAACCAACTTCCACGGCTCGAATCCGCTCGAAATTTGAGATTATTGGATTTCGCTTTATTATATTTTTAAATGATCGTAATAGTCTGAATTGCCTTTTTACAATATTATAAATGTGAAAAGTTTCCCGGATTCTGGAAAAAATGAAATATTTATAAATTTTTATATGAGATTTCTGTATGAACTAAAGACGTTCCATAAGTCACGTGTCAAATGATGGATACGCGCATGCGTTATATTTTGTTTGTTTTGTTAATGGTCATGGAATATTACGCAATAATAATTCTAGAGGGCGCTGCTCCGCCATTGAGAAAAAATACAGAAAAACAAATATAATTTCAAATAATTTTAGCGTTATTTAATATTCTTCCTCTGGGTTGCGTTCGTCCACCTCAACCAGAGTTATTACATCAAATTGAATCATAATTGATAATCTTTTACTAGGAATTAAACCTCCGGCATCAATATTTAGATTCGTTGTCTATTCTAATGTCAATGATTATAATGTCATAACAAGATAATGTCTCATACTTTTACACAGATTTTATGTTGGATATTGTACATTGCATTGGAATCGAATGTAATGGCATCTTAGATTATGAGGAAGCCAAAAATAATTATGTAGGTAAATGGCGCTTTCATAATCTGGCATCGAAACTAGTTGTACCAGATGAATTTGCGAGATGAGCAATGAATACGGTAATACGGCTACGGTAGCTACGCAAATCTCGCTAACTTAATTATTTGGAAGAACTAGGTAAAGTATACATTTGATGAAAATGTCGTCGCATCGGGGGTTTTTAAATTTTCAATTTAGAGTTATTTTAATTTAAGAACTCTCTTATTCAAAATAAAGCCATAACATCAGCTGAATTACAAAAATAATAAAGCTTGACACTGATTATTGTGGTATATTTTCGCTACTATCTGGCTTATGTGTTGGCTGGGTTATGCCTAACGTTATCCCGTGGAAGGCAATGCAATATCAAGCATTTGTGTTAAATTAACAGTTTTTGCAATTTTCGCCCACAGGTGTCACAATTAAGGTTCAGTTTCAATTGACGAAAATGTAGCAAGTTTTAAATAAAAATTAATTACCCTACGATTTAAACGAAACTTGTTTCTAGAAATATTTGAAATGAAGAGGAATATTAGCTTTGTAAATCAATACTCGGGCAATTTCCACGAAAGGGGAGGTTGTATTACAATATTTCTGCTCTTTCTCATGCATAATGCTGTCTCGAATTTGGTTTTATTAGAGCCATCTTTATCCTTTATCCTCGACCGTATAGGTAGCCTACATTTTACCTATAAACTTGTCACGTAAAGGTACTTTGACATTATACATAGGGCATCATCCGATTGTGGTTCAATAAACTGTCTTATAAAAATTCGCAAAAATAGTTGCAAGTATCTGACGACCGCTTAGCACAGTGGTTTGAACGAAGGCCGCTCAACTGCACCGGGAGGTAGCGGGTTCGATTCGTGTCAGGGCAAATTTCGGAAATGGCCTTTTCGTAATTTTCCTAGGTCTGGGTGACACTGGGATCGACCCCTGTCCATTGTACGGTAATCACAATACAAGTGTTGCTTAGTTTGGAGCCATACCTACAGTTGGTGTGTCAGTCTGGGGATATTTATCATTATTTTATTTATTGCTCCCGATTGTAAGTCGATTGCACATCCACAAGCAATCTACCATTAGAAGTCCTCTTCACAATTTTTTCCAAACTGTTTATAAAGCATACTCGAACAGCTTTCGTAGACCTCGCTTGGCCAAACAGAAACCAACGCCTAAGCATTGCAATGACATCAAGTAATTCATTGCTGGTAAACAAAAATGTTTGAACTTCTTGCATCTGAAACCTTACCTACCTGTATTTTATAAGCTCCTTGTGACGTGTGACCATCAATGCTGTGGGTTTTTGACCTCTGTCCAGAGGTCACGACTACTCTAGTATTCTCGACTGTATAATAACGAGAGAGGTTATTCGATGTTCAGTACTTTGTGGTTAATCCCCCGTATCTATAGATGATTTACTGATGCTAAAGTAAAAGTATAACAACTAGTAAATAACTTGAGTCACTATATTTTCTATATAGTTTAAAAAACGCCATAGTAAGAATTTTTAGCACTAATTATTTATTCTGTGCTCATGGAATTATTAAATACTTCGTCTGTAGATACTTTACCCAAGCAATTATGGCTATTTTGTTGGGTACTGAAGCATTCCATTTTGATTTAGGACCTTAATTGTCCTAGATTTTTACCCTAGTTTTGAGAGTTGCATGAACTGTCTTTGGATGAGTATTAGGTCCGATCACAGAGTTATAATTAGGACCGATATTTATCCATGCAAGTGCTTAAAACTTGGGACCGAACAACGCAATACGAGCTACATAAATCAATCTTATCATTTCAGGCAGAAGTGGAGTCGTCGCTAAGGCTAGTGCATGCAGTTGCTACAGGTGCGACGGGCGCGTTGTGCGTCACGCACGGGTACGGACGCCTGCGGGCGCCATTGCACGTGGCACGATGGGATACCGCAAGAGCTAGAGCGGACCTGGCTGCTAGTCTGCTGCAGCAACTCGGCTTTGAGGCCGCAGGTTGGTGCCTACTTCTTTAATTTCGAATATCAGCCGGATGGAACTTGTAAATTGATCACGCACTTTGTAAATAGTTTCCATAAATAATTGAGTACCAAATAGTTTGTCGACTTTGTTGGTTCATTGAAATAAGACGCCCATTAAACAAGCATGGCAGGATTCCAATAAAAATAAAATATTTTTAGTGAAGTTGGAATGGATTTTTGGGACCTAAATAAACTTTAGGAGTTTAAAACATTTATGGAACCCCGGAGTAAATAAGTACCTACTTACTTACATAATAGGAAAATTAAACAATAAGCCTTTAGTATTTTAATTACATTGGTTTTAAAAATATTCCATGAGTAATTTCATCCTATTTTTTTCCTGGTTATGTAATCTCAACATAAGATAATTAATTGTATGGGTCACGTGACTCACGCCATGATTCTTTGTGACAATTTTTGGATAAACATTCTCCTGTTTGACCTCTCAATAGAGGTAAAAAATAAGCTTTCCCAGATCCTAAAATAACTCCACACTTCAATAAGTGGGTGCCTACAATACAAGACGCCTTTCAACGCGAATGTATATGCTAATAATATTTGCCGCAAATAAAATTGTCTCTGGAAATATTCCGCTACGGTTTGCGATTCCTCTGTCCCACAATAATTTAACCGCAACAATTTTCAAGAGAATAGAATCGAATCGTTATATCGAGCCTTGTTTCTTTATGCTAATCCGCGATTCTTTTTTATGTTCTAAATTTTGACGTCATCGTCGTAACGTCCATCGAAACTGGGAGACTGCTTTTATGTAATAAATACATAAATATCGCCAGACGAATACACCAACTGTATGGTCCCAAACTAAGCAACGCTTGTACTATGGGTACTGTACAATGGACTGGGGGCGATCCCAGTGACACCCAGACCTGGTCAAATTACGAAAAGGCCATTTCCGAAATTTGCTCCGGCGGGAATCGAACCCGCAACCACCATGTGCAGTGAGTTGAACGGCCTACGCTCGAACCACTGCACCAAGCGGTCGTCTAGTAATGTTAAAAACGTTTCAGTCTTGTTCCGACCCTATCGAGAACGAGTTTAATGACCAATTAGTTAAATGACGTAATTTTTTTATCGTCATCGTCACAGGCATGTTCACATAATTCCCCAGAGATAATCAAGGCGGTATCAAAAGGCCTGGTTATCGGAGCCAGTGCAGCGGAGCGAGCGGTCGGCGCCAGAGCCCTAGCTCTAAGGCCTGATGGTGTGGTGAAGATCGCTGCAGCGTGGGAGAGATACGGCACCGCAGAACCAGTGTTTGTGCCTACTCAGATAGAGAAACCGCCAGATCCTGAATATCCATGGTTAGAGATATATTTAATAGTGTCTATAAATCCTTAATCATCTGGGAATATTCATAGTACCTACATGTCAAAGTCTGCATGGCTAGTGACTGTGATTTTCATCTCCCAACTTGCTAGATTTGAAGCGTAAGTTTATTACCTTGATTGAATGAATCTCGAAGATTGCTTCATGACTCCGATCCAAAAATGTCAATTCCACATTAATCATTTGAACACGAAATTACCCAACAGCATACTTAGCTTTTTATAGGCAGATCCTTAGGTCGGTTCATAGATATAGAGGCGAAAATTTCTAAAAGGTGTTTGGGTCCAGAAGTAATTGGACTAGTCCCGCCACACACTCCCACCACTGTAACTCTTTTAAGCCAGGATCGACAATGGTGACCAATATGCCGTCGAGGTTTGACCCTCTACGAGTCCCGGGGAAAGTTAAATTGTCTTAGAGCCCGCACGAATTTAATAGAAAGAAATAATAAGTTACAGAAGTAACAATGAATAGGTAAATTGAAATTTCAGGTACGAATCACCGCATGAAATCGACACGCTACGTTCTACCAAGTTCATGCCATCACCTCCGGGCGCTATAATGGAGGGGTGGTGGACTTACCCATACTACAGCTGCGGGGGGAAACGATGGCTATTGTCTTACACTGTACCGGTTTCAACAGTTAATGGGTGAGTTATCCCAGTGTCTATCTAAATATATATAACTCAAAGGTGACCGACTGACTGACTGACATAGTGCACACCCTATCTATCAACGCACAGCCCAAACCACTGGATGGATCGGGCTGAAATTTGGCATGCAGGTAGATGTTATGGCGTAGGCATCCGCTAAGAAAGGATTTTGATTAATTCTACCCCCAAGGGGGTGCAAGTTTGTATGAAACTTTGTCAATCAAATTCCACGCGGACGAAGTCGCGGGCACAGCTAGTACTCAGTAATATGACGGAAGAATCGTTGTTTTCTCTAAGACATGCGAAAAACTAAAAGCAGTGACTCGGGAAAATATTGTTATCATAAGTGCTTTCATTAGTCCAATAACATACCTATGTTCCAGTATAAGTGTGCTATTAGAGCGGCTTATGAGATGGTGCTTTAAAAAACAGACTGATGTTAAAAACAGAGATCAATCCATGCCTAATCATCGTAACTGAAACCTAACTCCTCCTCCGCTTCCTTCCTGCGAGGCCGAGAGCCATAAATTATTCACAATCCTGTGCTAATTATTCGAAAAGTCCACTTGGCACGGAATTTTGATATCAACACCCTTTTACCTCTCCCTACACGGTGTCGATAAATATTTCAAAACGTATTTGCGATTCCTGTCACGGATTACTCGTATATATTTTAATCTTCGTACCATTATGGGTTGTTGTCCAACCATATTATCCATTCTCGAAAGCCGTGATCGACATCTACCTTTTGAAATATTGAAGTACTTAAGTACCTGTTTGAGGTGTTTTTTTTTGTTATTGTCTATGTTTTGTACTTAAAGGCAAAAAAACAGACAAAACCAGTAAACTTGAACTATTTCGCCAATTCAAAAACTCACGGTACCTTCAAAAGCAATAAATACTTACCTAAATTATATTTAAATTATTTTGCAGGCTGAAAGGTATCGTCTCGTTCGACATCGACATATCTAGCTTGGAAATAAATCAATGCGAGGCAGATACTGAAGAGGAGAATAACAACCAAATATACTCATTCTATGGTACACATAAATGCCCAAATGATACGACTTACGTAAGTTTTTGTTGGGTTCGTGTTACACCGTAACTTAATACTTTACCACCCACTTAAGTAGCTACTAAAATTAGTATCTTCTTACAAACAAACAATTTATTATGGTCCCAAAATAAGCAATTAGGTGATCCCAGTATCACCTAGATTTTGACTGCGACAATTTACTCCCAAATTTAATTTACAGTGTGAATACAAGCCTAATAGAGAAATGAATGTGCGACATGCTGGATGGGCGCGGGGGTCGTATATTTGCCGGTGTCGTCCTGGTTACTACTCAATACATCATCCTGAAGGATATAATGGATCCCTTGTTGAAGGTAATAGCGAAGATACATGTATCAAGTAGAAAACATTTTGTAGCGAACGGAATTAAGACTGGGCTAAAAGACTCGTGTCCAAGTTTATAATAAAATTGATTGCGTCGTTCATTCTTTAATTTTAACTCACTCATTCATGTTATTGATGTTGTTTTGTTATTTTGCTTCGTGAAAATTGGAAAATTTAAGTTATTGGTGCTTTTCATTTGTTATTTTTAAATTAACATCATATAGCCGACAAATAAAAATACAATACTCAATGAGTAGGAGTAGATACCTACTACGAACATAATTTATCAGCTTACCAACGAAAATGGTTATAATATTTTCAAGTCGCTTACCAAGAGTACGAAGAGAACAGTTTGGAGAGCTGGAGCGAGCCGTACGAGTGTCTGAAATGCCAGCCGGGCTGCGAGTCCTGCCGGGGCCCCGAGCCCTGCCTCGCCACCTACAACTGGCCATTCCGGTAACAATATTTTGAAATCAATCAGATCTGTTCTAGAATTCCTTAAACTAAGGCATGGACCCGCTGTCAATCATAAGAGATATGTTTATAATACCCTACTGACATTAGCTATGCTCTAAAATGCTAGAGTTGGAAGGTATATGTTAAATATCATCATGAAACAACACAAACTATGTGTATCCATCCAGCTTGTTGAGCAATCATCTTATATTTTCATTACTGAAAATATCCACCCATCAACTAAATTAGGTACCTACTTTTTTGAAGAACAAGTTAGACTCTCTGAAAATATGCAGTTCTACCTTAAAAGCATTAAATAGTCCATTGCTTATTTGAAAAATAACAACAAAACATGATTAGGTACTCATTTACTTTACAGGATATCTCTACTGGTGATATCAGTGAGCTGTGCGGTGATGACAGTCCTTCTCACAATCTACACGCGTCATCATCGCAGAGTCAAGGTGTTCCGAGTTGCCAGCCCGGTGTTCCTGTCTATCACACTGCTTGGATGTGCTATGATGTATATGGAGGTGAGAGTCTTATAACATCCTGTCGGTTACTTGGTAAAGGTTAAGCACACTCTCTATTCTTAATGATTGGTCAAGCATGCTTGATGAACATGTAAATGCTGGCTATGACTGGCATAGGGATAAGCAATAAGTAGGTATGGTGATTTTCATCAAAATTAGAATGTGTTTTAATGAGGTTGAGGTATGAGTTTAAATAAGGTGGATTTTTATTTACCTGGAAAATTAAAATTTATTGAACAGGACAAGGCAGTTCATACTAGATTGTATACATAAATAAATTAGCATTGTTTTTGTTTTACAGATGGCAGCAATATTCCCCGTTCTGGACCGATATTCATGCATCGCCACGAAATGGACACGTCATATGGGATTCTGCATCACCTACACAGCATTGCTTATGAAGACATGGAGGTAGGGTAATCAATTAAAACTAAGTTAATTCTGGCAATGTCAGCTCTTTGTTTGAAGTTTTTGAGGTCTGTAATTGGATTGCAATGGTACCAATCAACAGGCCAAAGCCAAATACTTGTTGGTTGTAAAATTGTTCCAAACCCAATGAGGCTTTTGAGGAAGAACTTGAGACAATCATTTTGTTTAGCTTGGTAGTTAAATAACTTCTAGTAAAACAGGCTCCAATGACGCACTAGCGTAATACAATTTAGATACGTCTTACGCGAAAATTAGAACTCTATAAAGGGCAAATTAAACTATACCTGGATACCTCAGACTAAAAGAATAACAAAGACACAGCATTTCGATCTAGTTAGTGAAGTATTTTTTTTTTGTCGGGATTGACAAGTAAAAACATACAGCATAAGAAAAATAATGTCATGCTTGATAATGGCCAATCAAACTCAATTCATGGAAGTAATTGCATGACAAAAATGTTAAAGAATCCATCACACATGCTTGACAAATTTTAAGCCACTTTCAGCAGCTTTAAGAGGAGCTACATCATTTTAAATCTTGATTCTTTTTCCAGAGTATCACTAACATATCGCGTGAAATCAGCACATAAGTTGAAACTGACTGACAAACAGCTGCTGCAGTGGATGGCGCCCATACTGCTGATAATGCTGGTATACCTCGGCACTTGGACGCTGTCCGCGCCACCTGACGCTGAAGTTGTGAGTATACTACATTAGCAGTAGGCATTGAAGTGATGGCTACTTTCAATTAATTTTCATTATGTGTAATTATAATTTCCTTTCACTGTGATTTTTCACAGTCAATGGTTTTATTAATAGTGAATTTTCACTATTACATGTAATTCTATGAAGTTACTGGTCAATGATTTCTCATAAAAACCGCGATAGCGCCAAACAATTTGCGATTTAATTGCAATGATTTTTAACAGTTCCTACCTAGGTCGGTAGCAGGTGCTACTTATGAAAACCTAAATGATTTGATGTTTGAGGCAAGACTATCTCAAGTTTTTTTTTTTTTTTAAGATTACTAGCAATGTGTGCTTTTCACATTACTAGTATTCCCTTTAGCCCTTCCAACTAAGCTAATGCTTGTGCTAGGAGTGGGCACACGTCAATAGTTTAATGGCCAGGATGGGGATCGAACCCGAAACCTCTCAGCCACGAGGACGGCCCCTCTAACCACGAGGACGCTTCAACGCTATTTTGACACGCTGAATCACTCTCTCTCGTTTCAATTTCATAACAGAGAATGGAACAAAATTGACATTTCTCTTAATATGTTGTCTTGACACAGCCGTGCAAGACTGGTTGGACATACTTCGCGTTGCAAGTACCTGTAGATAAGGAGTAACGGCATGAAGATACAGGAAATTTAAGTATTTTAAGAGTATTTCATGGTTTGTCCACAGATTACAGATAATAAAGGACTCAAATTCAAGCAATGTACTTATAACTGGTGGGATCACAGTTTAGCCATAGGTAAGTCAACCCCCAAACTGATTGGTGCAAGCGAATCAGAACTTCTCTCGCCGCTCACGCCTTGTTAGGCCCACAATTAAGGCAGATTCATATTTTTTTTTCCATCTATACAGTGTGAAATTAAACTCAATATCCAAATTGAAAAATACACATACACAATATACTAGGTGAAACAGAAAGAGTATACTAGTTTTTTTTTGCAACTTAACCTTGTAACTCTAAAAATATCGGCTTTGTGTAACAGTTGAAGTACTAAAGGTTTTGTAGACTTATGAAATCTGTCAACAGCTGTATCCCCATAACACCTTTTGTTTTTCAAGTTTCATAGATGACAGTTTTAGATTTACAAAGCTAAGGTTAGCAAAAAAGTATACCCTTTCTGTTTCAACCTATATGTGTAATAATTTTATTTATTATGTTTATTTGGTTTATTTATTTTAGTAATAACACAGGGTTTAATTTATATATTACTCTGTGATGTGTTTTGAATGTTCACTGGTATGAAGGATCACTTTTCGGAGTTCGGCAAATGAATCAAAATTCACCTTGTATACCTGTTATGCATTGTTTCAGGTGAAATCTTATTCTTATTATGGGGCGTGAGAGTTTGCTATCGAGTGCGACACGCGGAAAGTTTGTACAACGAGGCTCGGCTAATATCTATTGCTATTTACAACATATTCACTGTGAATTCCCTAATGATTGCTTTCCAGTAAGTATCTAGAGATGTTAAGTGGGAATTTTCAATACAACAGTTGTTATAAAGGTTTTATGGATTGTTCACAGCCTACTCATATTACCGCGGGCCGGACCAGACATAAAATATCTTCTGGGTTTCATAAGAACTCAATTATCAACATCTACCACAGTATTATTGGTGTTTCTGCCGAAGGTTAGTGACATTTATATTTTTTCATTACTCAAACTCTGAAAGTAGGTCTATAGTTGCCTGAGGAGCGGGTTGAAAGTAATACTTGTCCGGCCCGTGAGAATCGCTTTCAACTGACAGCTGTCAAATTATAATAAAAAAACTAGTTCCATTTTCACATTTCTATGGAACCATGTTCAAACTTTTTCTACAGTCACTCAATTACAGCACGATGTAAAATCGAAATAACATAAAGTTAAGTATTAATTAAAGAATATATGTTTTTAAATGACTTAATTATAATTTAGTTTCAACAATTTCTTTAAAATAACATAGATTTGGGCAAAATATTTAAAGATGAAAATGAAAAATAATGGCTAAATAATGAAGTTGGCCGGCCAACGAAAAAAAAACAAAACAGGCGGCAATCTTTCTTTTTTCGATTTGTAGAGTATTGTTCATACTTCCTTGTATTATTTCTTTAGCCAATTCCTGTTTTTATTTTTACTTTCCTTGTATTCGTAATGAAAAGCACAGTGTTTACCTCGGGTGAAAGACTTATTTTGTCCCTCGAACTATTAGCGCCCTTGCTACGCTCGGGCGCCAAACGCCGTCTCGGGACTAAATAAGTCACTTTCACCACGTGTACGTGTAACAATGTACTATTTCATTACTCATACTCTGAAAGTAGGTCTGAAGTTGCCTGAGAAGCGGGTTGAAAGTAATACTTTTCAGGCCCGGGAGTTTCGCTTTCAACTGACAGCTGTCAAATTATAAAAAAAAACTAGTTTCATTTTCACATTTCTATGGAACCATGTTCAAACTTTTTCTACAGTCACTCAATTACAGCACGATGTAAAATTGAAATAACATAAAGTTAAGTATTAATTCAAGCAAATATATTTTTAAATGACTTAATTATAATTTAGTTTCAACAATTTCTTTAAAATAACATAGATTTGGGCAAAATATTTAAAGATGAAAATGAAAAATAATGGCTAAATAATGAAGTTGGCCGGCCAACGAAAAAAAAAACAAAATAGGCGGCAAACCGATTTTTTTTTTTCGAGTTGTAGAGTATTGTTTATACTTCCTTGTATTATTTCTATAGCCAATTCCTGTTTTTATTTTTATTTTCCTTGTATTCGTAATGAAAAGCACAGTGTTTACCTCGGGTGAAAGGCTTATTTTGTCCCTCGAACTATTAGCGCCCTCGCTACGCTCGGGCGCCAAACCCCGTCTCGGGACAAAATAAGTAACTTTCACCACTCATGTAACAATGTACTATTAATTATACCGGACAGCATTTTTTTAGTACGTTATATTACCTACATTGTACGTTGCGTTCATTGTGTGTGTGTCTGAACCCGTGAAGCTATAGACAACATATTTTTTAAGGTTTTTTCTTATTTTGATTTTTGTTTTGAAGGATTAATGATTTGTAATTGCACTGCATGTTCGTAGATTTTCGTTAGTTGCATTACGGATTAATAGAGGAAGGGGTGTCCTCTCCCTTCTCCTTCCTCTGTTCCACTTCCCTTCAGGGTGCCGTCGTGCTAGCCATGCCTTAGGTATTGCTAGACATCAGACTGGTCGTTATTTGCCGACTTTGTTTTAGGAAAAAATGAGCGACATCAATATTTTTAGTCATGTATTAATAAATCGCTCTCAACTCAAGTCTTAGAGCGATCTTGGTAATGCCATTCATTAGTCTTACCAGTAGAAAATGACACGTCAGAGGCGTACTCAAAACCCCTCTCAGACTTGAGATTGATTTATTAATACGGGCCTTAGTGTGAGAGTTTGGTTGCGTGTGGATGTTTCGTCCAGTGCAAGCTGAGGGTATGATATGGACTATGGTGCAAGCCGTAGGTATGATTTGGACTATGGTGCAAGCCGAGGGTATGATATGGACTATGGTACAAGCCGAGGGTATGACATGGTGCAAGCCGAGGGTATGATATGGACTATTGTGCAAGCCGAGGGTATGATATGGAGTATGGTGCTAGCCGAGGGTATGATATGGACTATGATGCAAGCCGAGGGTATGACATGGTGCAAGCCGAGGGTATGATATGGACTATGGTGCAAGCCGAGGGTATGATATGGACTATGGTGCAAGCCGAGGGTATGATATGGACTATGGTGCAAGCCGAGGGTATGATATGGAGTATGGTGCAAGCCGAGGGTATGATATGGAGTATGGTGCAAGCCGAGAGTATAAAATGGTGCAAGCCGAGGGTATGATATGGACTATGGTGCAAGCCGAGGGTATGATATGGACTATGGTGCAAGCCGAGGGTATGATATGGAGTATGGTGCAAGCCGAGGGTATGATATGGAGTATGGTGCAAGCCGAGAGTATAACATGGTGCAAGCCGAGGGTATGACATGGTGCAAGCCGAGGGTATGATATGGAGTATGGTGCAAGCCGAGGGTATAACATGGTGCAAGCTGAGGGTATGATATGGAGTATGGTGCAAGCCGAGAGTATAACATGGTGCAAGCCGAGGGTATGACATGGTGCAAGCCGAGGGTATGATATGGAGTATGGTGCAAGCCGAGGGTATAACATGGTGCAAGCTGAGGGTATGATATGGACTATGATGCAAGCCGAGGGTATGACATGGTGCAAGCCGAGGGTATGATATGGACTATTGTGCAAGCCGAGGGTATGATATGGAGTATGGTGCTAGCCGAGGGTATGATATGGACTATGATGCAAGCCGAGAGTATGACATGGTGCAAGCCGAGGGTATGATATGGACTATGGTGCAAGCCGAGGGTATGATATGGACTATGGTGCAAGCCGAGGGTATGATATGGAGTATGGTGCAAGCCGAGGGTATGATATGGAGTATGGTGCAAGCCGAGGGTATGATATGGAGTATGGTGCAAGCCGAGAGTATAACATGGTGCAAGCCGAGGGTATGACATGGTGCAAGCCGAGGGTATGATATGGACTATGATGCAAGCCGAGGGTATGACATGGTGCAAGCCGAGGGTATGATATGGACTATGGTGCAAGCCGAGGGTATGATATGGACTATTGTGCAAGCCGAGGGTATGATATGGAGTATGGTGCTAGCCGAGGGTATGATATGGACTATGATGCAAGCCGAGGGTATGACATGGTGCAAGCCGAGGGTATGATATGGACTATGGTGCAAGCCGAGGGTATGATATGGACTATGGTGCAAGCCGAGGGTATGATATGGACTATGGTGCAAGCCGAGGGTATGATATGGAGTATGGTGCAAGCCGAGGGTATGATATGGAGTATGGTGCAAGCCGAGAGTATAACATGGTGCAAGCCGAGGGTATGACATGGTGCAAGCCGAGGGTATGATATGGAGTATGGTGCAAGCCGAGGGTATAACATGGTGCAAGCTGAGGGTATGATATGGACTATGATGCAAGCCGAGGGTATGACATGGTGCAAGCCGAGGGTATGATATGGACTATGGTGCAAGCCGAGGGTATGATATGGAGTATGGTGCAAGCCGAGGGTTTAACATGGTGCAAGCCGAGGGTATGATATGGAGTATGGTGCAAGCCGAGGGTATGACATGGTGCAAGCCGAGGGTAAGATATGGACTATGGTGCAAGCCGAGGGTATGATATGGACTATGGTGCAAGCCGAGGGTATGATATGGACTATTGTGCAAGCCGAGGGTATAACATGGTGCAAGCTGAGGGTATGATATGGACTATGATGCAAGCCGAGGGTATGACATGGTGCAAGCCGAGGGTATGATATGGACTATGGTGCAAGCCGAGGGTATGATATGGAGTATGGTGCAAGCCGAGGGTTTAACATGGTGCAAGCCGAGGGTATGACATGGTGCAAGCCGAGGGTATGATATGGAGTATGGTGCAAGCCGAGGGTATAACATGGTGCAAGCTGAGGGTATGATATGGACTATGATGCAAGCCGAGGGTATGACATGGTGCAAGCCGAGGGTATGATATGGACTATGGTGCAAGCCGAGGGTATGATATGGAGTATGGTGCAAGCCGAGGGTTTAACATGGTGCAAGCCGAGGGTATGATATGGAGTATGGTGCAAGCCGAGGGTATGACATGGTGCAAGCCGAGGGTAAGATATGGACTATGGTGCAAGCCGAGGGTATGATATGGACTATGGTGCAAGCCGAGGGTATGATATGGACTATGGTGCAAGCCGAGGGTATGATATGGAGTATGGTGCAAGCCGAGGGTATGACATGGTGCAAGCCGAGGGTATGATATGGACTATGGTGCAAGCCGAGGGTATGATATGGACTATGGTGCAAGCCGAGGGTATGATATGGAGTATGGTGCAAGCCGAGGGTATGACATGGTGCAAGCCGAGGGTATGATATGGAGTATGGTGCAAGCCGAGGGTATAACATGGTGCAAGCTGAGGGTATGATATGGACTATGATGCAAGCCGAGGGTATGACATGGTGCAAGCCGAGGGTATGATATGGACTATGGTGCAAGCCGAGGGTATGATATGGAGTATGGTGCAAGCCGAGGGTTTAACATGGTGCAAGCCGAGGGTATGATATGGAGTATGGTGCAAGCCGAGGGTATGACATGGTGCAAGCCGAGGGTAAGATATGGACTATGGTGCAAGCCGAGGGTATGATATGGACTATGGTGCAAGCCGAGGGTATGATATGGACTATGGTGCAAGCCGAGGGTATGATATGGAGTATGGTGCAAGCCGAGGGTATGACATGGACTATGGTGCAAGCCGAGGGTATGATATGGAGTATGGTGCAAGCCGAGGGTATGACATGGTGCAAGCCGAGGGTATGATATGGACTATGGTGCAAGCCGAGGGTATGATATGGAGTATGGTGCAAGCCGAGGGTATGACATGGTGCAAGCCGAGGGTATGATATGGAGTATGGTGCAAGCCGAGGGTATGACATGGTGCAAGCCGAGGGTATGATATGGTGGCGTGGTGCAGGTGGTGCGCGTGGCGCGCGGCACGGGCGACACGTGGGACAGCCGGGCGCGCGCGCGCGGCGTGCCCGCCTCCTCCTCGCTCAACGGCATCGGCCTCGTGCCCGACGAGCCGCCCGACCTCTACCAGGAGAACGAGGAGCTCAAGGTACCACCATGGAGCCGCCTCGCTCACAAC
Source organism: Notodonta ziczac (assembly GCA_918843915.1). Lineage (NCBI taxonomy): Eukaryota > Metazoa > Arthropoda > Insecta > Lepidoptera > Notodontidae > Notodonta > Notodonta ziczac. The sequence continues at coordinate 4,546,095 of OU974053.1, forward strand.
TCTAGGACAGACTCCAACACAAAATTGTTTTTATTCATGTAAGCCAACAGAATAGCAGTGGAATAGCAGTGGTAGCGGATTGGTTAAGCACGCGTCTTGCGGGCGGGCACCAGGTCGTGTGTTCAAATCCTGCTCGCAACTCTGGGTTTTTCGTAATCTATGTGCGAATCATAATTTCTATAATGATTATCACTTGCTTACGGTGAAGGATAACGTCGTGAGGAAATCTGGATGCCTTAGAAAATAAAAAAAATACAAAATCATGTGAAATCCGCCAACCCGCACTGGTAGGTAATTAAATTAGAAAGCCAGTTTAGTGAGGTTCGCATAGCTATTGATTAATAAAACATATAGGTGTATAAGAAAATAATTACTTTGGTTTACACCAAAGCAATTATTTTGCCTTCCATTCTAAATAAATGAATGGAGTTTAAGATCGTCATTGGACCAATCCCTGCAAGCAGCGCCCGCGCACGGGCATTACTTGAAAAGCGGCATCACTCTCAACCAAAATAGAGGGAAAAGGGTGACCCGCTCACACTCGAATCACTCGAATTTGCACCTTATTTCCAGGTCCCCAGCCATCTTTTTGCTCACTTATGTTACAGGAGGAGGTCCAGAAACTGGCCGCTCAGATCGAGTTCATGAAGATAGTTCAGATGGAGCTCCACAACCGGCATCTGCGACCGCGGCCCGGCGGCTACTTCACCACTAACCCGCCCGCGCCGCACAGCCCGGTGCGGGCCAACACCGTCAATATCTCACAGGTAGGTGACAATACCATGCTCTGCCGATAGATGGCTCTGTACATGGATGGAATAATTTAGCTTGTCATCGGGACTTTAGTAGCCAAGTATAGACTGTCAAGTATAAGTTGGCACTGAAGAGCGACGCTAGTGTCGATAAAATACTGTCACAATGAGTTACTTTTCTAAAGAATATTTTTAGTTCCTCTTTTGGCCGGATTGTCACACTATAGCGGATGTGTCATCCTACATGAATGAATGAATGTATGAGTGAATGAAGGACGTGTATTTGTCGTGTATGATTATCAAGATTAATATAGTCAGTTCATTTCATGAAGACGCGTGAATTATTGCAAATTGACTCATATGTCAGTGTCATAAATAAAAATAAAAAACTTCCTGACTAACACACCAACTGTATGGTCCCAGACTGCACCGCTTGTACTATAGGTACCGTACAATAGACTGGGGGCGATCCCAGTGACACCCAGACCTGGACCAATTACGAAAAAACCATTTCCTAATTTTGCCGCCGCGGAAATCGAAGCGACTTACGCGCAAATCACTACTGTGCTAACAAGTCGTCATAAGAGTCACAGTACGCTTCTTCGTGTAATGAAAAAAACGTTCGTAAGGCCTTCGTCAGAGTCGACACTGCTATTAGGGCTACCTGGTAACAACATCTATAGATATAAAAACGATTTTTTAGTTAAATACTACGCCGACGAAGTCGCGGGCACAGCTAGTCTCCATATATAATATATCTCTCTCTCTAAGCAGCAGCGTACAACAAAACAAGTGCTCGTTAATTTTATTTTTAAATTCATATACATAATCCGATTGGTTAAAGCCACCTGGCGGTCTTGGGTTCAAACCCCAGCTCGTATCTCTGGATTTTTCAAAATCTATGTGCGTATCATAATTTCTATATGATTATCACTTGCTTACGGTGAAGGAAAACATCGTGATGAAACCTGCATGTCTTAGAAGATTTAACCAATTTTCGAAAGACATGTGAAATCCGCCAACCCGCACTGGGCCAGCGTGGTGGATTATGGCCTGAATCCCCCTCGTGTTGAGGGGAGGCCCGTGCCCAGGAGTGGGACGTCAAAAAGGGCTAAAATTATTTAATTATTTATTTTATATATCTGCCAACCCGCACTAGGCCAGCTAATTGGATTATGGCCTGAATCCCCCTCGTGTTGAGGGGAGGCCCGTGCCCAGGAGGGGGACATCAAAAGGGCTAAATTATTATTATTATACATAAAGTGTTATGTATAAATAACAATAAATAGTGTTAAGTGCTCACGTGCGATTCGATCAAAATAGAAATACAGTCCACCAATACAACGCGATCAATGGACAGTTAAGGCAGCCTTACACTACCTTCCAGGAGAGTACTGAGTGGGCGGGCCCCGTGTGACTGGTGGCGCTGAGCGACAGCGGCTGGGCCTGGCCGGGCCCGCGCCCCGCCGCGCCGCGCGTCACCCGCGCGATGGACCAGCGCCCGCCCGCCTTCGTCTGACACCTCCCACCCCGACACCAGGGCCCTTAGTACGTTAGCTTCTTAAAACGCAATAGAAAAAATGCGAGCGTTCGAGCGTTTGAAAGCCAATTTGCTTTCAAACGCGTATTAGCTATCAAACGCGAGCGTTCAAACGCAAATTAGCTCCCGAACGCGACCGTTCAAACGCGAATTAGTTAACAAACGCGAGCGTTCAAACGCAAATTAGCTTCCAAACGCGAGCGTCTGAAAACAAATTAGTTACCAAACGCTCGAACGCTCGCGTTTGAACGCTTCTCTATTGCGTTTTAAGTATAACTGTGTATGATGGTCGGGTTAACATTGGCAAATAACGCAGTTATCCAAAGTTTACTTCACTCCAGAACAAAATACAATAGTTTCCATCGACTGAAGCTGATGATTCTTTGTGCTAAAGGTCACCGTGACGCACATTTTCGTATTGGTAAATGGTCGAAATCTCAAAAAGTTTATTTCTCAAATGACGACGTTGGAACCAGAGTGATATAAGAGTAATTTTTACAAAAAATGAGTTTATTACAGAATGGCATAATTAACAAAACTCATCAGAATTTCATATAACTAAGAAAAAATAATAATGAAAACCCCATAGATTTCTAACAGCAATACTTAACGCGTTTTCTTAGTTTTCTCAGAAACATACTGTTGTGCCCTAGATCACTCTGGTTCCAACGTCGCCAAATACTCAGACTCATAAAACTTGGGTCTTGGTGCGGCAGGTCCGCTCCATAGCACAGCCGAGTGGACGGTCTTCCTTATTGGCAACAGCTTTCATTCTCCTTCTAATTCATTTGTAAAAGAAGGATGGAAGTTGTTATTTCCGACATCGCAAACTTTATGTCATCTGTGAATACTCCCCCTGAAAGGTCTGATAATTAATCATGATCTTATGTAAATATGGCCTTGAGCGTCTGAAACCAGACTTTGTCCGTGAGCAGCGATGACCCTACATCCAATAATGTACCTGAAGTATTTAAGACAGACTCATCACAGTTAACTCTTAAATTTAAGTTAAATGCTATGCTTAATGCCTAAGGCATTAAGTCCACCTTTGTAAATTGTGTTTTTTACTTGTGCAAAGAGTTTAAATAAATAAAAGGTTCAGTCATCCGTACAAAGAAGTAAACGGTTACAGTACATACACATCCAATACACTACACTACACCAAAGAAATTGCCATCATAAGCATGCCAAATAGACAATATATTATATGATATTAATTAAATTATAATCTCACAAGATTCATTTAATCAAACATTGACTTTGCGTAAGTATACCTAAAGTGTATTTTTCCTTACGATACGGATTTAGTAAACAATCTTGGCATGGCTTTTTAATGTTACATTTTGTTGTAATATCTGTTTATAATATAATGACTAATTTCCCGAATGGTATTGGGTTAAAAATGTTAAATTATTATTAGAATGTCTTTTAATAATTTTAAAGGACGGATCACATAAAAAGACATGCAAAGTTTGTTTACTAAATCCGAATCTCAATGAAAAATAGACTGTACATATATATTGTATGATATATTGAAATAGTATAAGGGGACGAATGATTATAATATATATACTAAGCATGTTTAGTGTCATATCATCACAAAATGATCATTAGTGATATGTTTCATAATTATTTGTCTATCAGTTGGATTTTATCGATTAATCCTATGAAAACGCATGATTACTTACATAATATGAGTATGTAATTATGCGTCCTAATAATTATTAATTACAATACTCTATGATATTATAAGCATTCCAAATATTTAATTAATTTATCGAAGTATTGAGTACTTACGGGTTAGAAAAAAAAGTGTGATGTTAATTTTTAAATATGATAATATTATACGTAAATGTTATTTGTGTGGTAACATTACCAATGATCAAGTTAGTCAATAAATGAAATTATAAGTCCAGTCATTGTAAAAATAGTTTTAATTGTTTTGTAGCTAATTTAAATGTTGGACACCAAGTGTTCATTGTTAGGGCAGACAATAAAAAATACGGATTTTAATTTTATATTTGGATAAAAAATAAACAAGGATTTATTTATTTTTAAGTGAAATCGTTAATGGAATGGGGCTAATTCTGTTGTCTCCAAACTACAACCGAACTAAATGATACACAAATTAAAAACGTTGTGTCTTGCTCATATATTACGACTGTGAGAAGGACGCCAACATTTTTTAGTTGTCACATCTAGTTCGGTCGTCTATTTTTATTAGATAACAGACTGGCGCCAAATCAATGCCTTAGTTGAAATTGTGTTGTAAAGTAGTGGGATCATAATCCATTTTATATAGGTCTAGTGCGTAAAACAAATTGTAAATACGATTCGAGATAAAGCATAAATTCTAAAGTGTTGTACATAAACTTGTTATTTTTAATTTTGTATTTATTTACCATCTGTGATGAACAGTATTATTCAATTATTGAATGTTGTATACTGGCGGATGTGTGAGTCTTTGTAACATAAGGAGAAGTCGAAGCACATTTGTCAACAACAAAATAAGTTAAAAAGGCAGTAGTTTTATTACAAATATGTTCCTTATTAGTTATAAAGACTCGTACAGGTCGTAATATTTCATAAGTAGATTTACTGCAGCTATTAAAAGCAGGTTAATATGACGCGACGGTGGTAATTCTGTTCGTAAGTACTGCACAAACTAGACGTCCTTCTCGTGGTTATAATGTACATGTCGCCGCCAAATAGCTTAATTCGCCGTTCAATTAACAGCCTAGGCACTTAACTAAACGGCGCCGTTCAACTAACGGCCTGAATGATATTCAGCCGTATCGTCTATTACAACATTTAATAAACTGGCTGGCTAATGCTTAGGCAACTGGTTGACATTTAAGTACTACAAAACTTTTTCAAAATACTACCCAAGCAGAACGACCTGGATGGGTTTAGGTTAGGGTTATTTTTTTTATGACCCCACAGAAACCCCACCCGGCAAATAGATTCGGTGGATCTAAAAAAAATCGTAAAAACCTAAGTACCTATATATAGAGTAATAATTCCATCAAAGTTGTTTTTTTCCGACGCCATATTGACCAAAGAGAATATAGAGATATTGACAGTTTGGTGAGTTTCGGCGCTAGGTGGCAGAAAGTAGAACTAAATTGAAATGAACAGGCTAGGCAGGTAATTAAACGGCTAGGCAAGTAGTTAAACGTCATCGATCCAAGTCATTTGCCTAGCTGTTTGATCAAATGGCTGAATATCATTCAGGCCACTAGTTGAACGGCGCCGTTTTGTTAAGTGCCTAGGCTGTTAATTGAACGGCGAATTAAGCTATTTGGCGGCGACATACACACAAGACAGCTATAATTATAATGTTTCAAATAATATACACTAATTAATTATTTTATATTAGTCTTGGAGTTGGTATGCTAGTTGAAGATATAATTGACCCTTATGGTTCTAGTTACACAGAATAAAACTATTGACTCCCTTTTCACGGTTGTTTATTTTATCTACAAATGTTTACTAAACTAATTTGGATTAAATAAACTATTGATGTCTTGTTCATAAATTGCTGCCCTGAGAAAGATGGTAGTCCATTTTGTGCAAGTAAAATTTTTGTACCTACCAACAGAATTAGAACCATGATGTAGTAAATATTAATTAATTTCATTGATGCTAGTGTTGATTCTATCATTGTATGTAGTGAGTTAGTATTATGCTGCAATTTAAATAGGTATGTGTTGTCTTGCGATAAAACTCCCAAAAAATATAATTCTGACTTAAATATTAAAAATGATTTTGAAGTATAACTTGTTCATGCAGGAAGGAATACACCAATGATAATTAACATTTATCATATTAACAAGAAATTAAGTAAATACATCATAAAAATATAAACTTACTACCTTTTTATGAGTATTGATATCATTAAATACAACTTGCACCATTTCACACACTGCTGCCGCCAGAAGCAAGAGATCTTTAGAATTGTGTACAGAATCAATTAATATTTTTTTAACAAAACAATTTATAAGAAACAAATATTTTTCATATTACAATTATTATAAATGTTTTTCAATAATTTAATTTCATTAAATTGGTGTTTGTTTCCAATTTTTGTAAATAAAAACAATAAATATATTTGAAAATATTTTTTATTAACATCATAAGGTTACTGGTAAAGCTATGTTCATTCATTTATAGATGTATCAATAGCATTAAGTCATAATAAGTGTGATACCAAATAAATATAGTCATCAGTACACAGTACAATATAATGGTACTTTAGTTTTAGTTTTAGTTTTATTTTTATAAATTTATCTTTTTTAAAATCCGTTTTAGAATTTAATGTATCATGTTCTCTGTGCCAATTTACAATATTTTTACGGTGAATTTCAATCTATTTATCAATACTTGTAAGCATAGACTTTTTTTATGGATTCATGAACATTTACCTACCATGATAATATAGTAACCATGTTGTATGTATGTTATCATTAGAATTGATGTAATAAGTATTGTTAATCTGTAATACTCAGGTTTAGGTGACTTTTCTGTAAGAAGTTCTGTTTTTACATTAAAATAAAAATGACTGTTACTAATTTGTTTTATTTACTCATCTTAAACCTATATCAAAGTTAACTTAGTTATTTAATCTATATATATATAACTCAAAGGTGACTGACTGACTGACTGACATAGTGATCTATCAACGCACAGCCCAAACCACTGGACGGATTGGGCTGAAATTTGGCATGCAGGTAGATGTTGACATAGGCTAAGAAAGGATTTTGATTAATTCTACCCCCAAGGGGATGAAAGTTTGTATGAAACTTTGTCAATTAAATTCCATGCGGACGAAGTCGCGGGCACAGCTAGTATTAAAGTAATGTTCAATAGGTTCTGTTGATCTATTCTATAGAATGGACAGACTGAATCAAGCGTGAATCTAACTAATGACCGGCATTGCTAGCTAACTATCACTTTCCACTTTCAGTCATCAAACACAGAATTCTGTTTCTTCATAAAAGAAGTGCTTGCACACAAAAAATCTGTTTCATTTTGGATTGTCTTCAAACAGGTTCCACCCTCAATACTCTTACTGACCATATCAATCACTTCCATATCTTTTTTTGCGGTTTCACACAATTTCTCTGCTGCACTAAGTTCCTCTTCTTCCGCAGCCAACAAAGCTTCCATTAGTGCGCCTCTTTCGACACGATTTCTTAGTATTGCAACCTCCTCTTTTAGCTTCTCGTAATCAGCATCAGACGTTTGCTCTAATTGCACTTCATCTTCAGGCAGTAACACGTTCGGAGGGACCTTTAGAACCCTTTCAATCTCACCGTCGATAACATCGAGCGAAGTACCAGCCCGCTCGCAATACAGACAAATTAACTTATCACATGATCTTGTTAATGTGGCTTTATCCGTCTCGTTAAGATCCAACGATTCTTGTAAATAAGACTCCATATCCTTTACCCCATTAGTTATTTTCTGTTCGACCATTTGTCTCACAGCTATTTTGAGACGTTGAGCACCAAAACCAAACTGTTGAGTCTCATATTCTTCATCAGTACCACCAGACCACGGTTGTGTTTTAATCATTTCGATTTGTATTCTTTAGAAATCAATTACCAAGTATTAGTTTATCAAGAAATCAGTAACTATAAGGAAAGTACAGTTGTAAACAACTTTTGAAATTTAAAACTGACTGATTGACACTGACAGCCTTGATGTCCTCAATGACATTGACGTGTATAGCCGTGTTGCTAAACTAAAAAAAAATGTACGTCCGGATACACCATTGATCAAGCGTAGGAAAAATATTATGTCTGAGGGTGTCCTGTTGCTGGATGGAAGGGTGCATGATATAAGGAAGGTTAAAAATCTGAGTGATTCACAATAAAATATGAGGGCGATGGTTTCGTCTACGAAACACTATTACTCTAGTATATACTAGGTTAGGCATATATTATTTTCGTGTCCGTCTATCGACTATACTAGTTACAAATGGTTTTGATACTTCTCGGGAGGGGTATTCGCAGTCGACGGAAAGTTTCCACGTCGGAAACAACAGTTTCTATCTTTCTTCTTATTCATTTCTAAAACAGATGGAAGCTGTAGTTTCTGACACAGCTGTGAATAACCATTATAATTATTTTTCTTTCATAATTATGGAATAGATCCCATTTCCGTGTTATGGAATGGACATAGAAGTAGAACTAAAAATTGTGCGTATGGAACTTTGAAGTTCCAGAAGTGAAAGCAATGGTCGGAGACAAATATAAGGTGCTTATCTAGGTAAGAGTTAAGCACTTAATTTCGCCTAACAAGAAGTCACCTATGTCTCGTTAGTACTTAGTACCCTAGGCCCCGAACTTAAACTTGAAACTAGGAACTTATCCATTGAATGTAATTACTAAATCGAATTGGTACCAACGTTAAAAACCATTGAAATAATGAGCATGCTACGTAATGTTAGAAATATTATTTATATGTTGATAACCTATGAGGTTGAAGATCATACGGCACACGGCGGCGCTAACTTTTACGTCATATTTACTCTGTTTCAGTATCTGTTACACATCCGTTACTTTTACGGCTCGCATCCACTTCACTTCAGTCAGTCAGTCACTATTTTTTGTTCGTTCGTTCACTTCATTCAGTAACAGCGCGGAATTCGCACTGTGTCGACGTTTTTGTATCGTAAATCAAAACAAAAACATAACCTCGTCGCTTATCGCGTAAACTTTCACTCGGTTGCGAATGAAATTCACCGCATTTTAGGACATTGAACTTGGCTGTTATTCTCCATAGGAGCTTGCAAGTTTTGTTTTTTTAATAACACGTGTGGATACAGTGTTTACAAAGTTACAATAGTCTGGTTTTGTGTTCGGTTTTGCAGTTTTTGTGTTTTGGCAGTGAACTTAGTTTGACTGCGCCTCTGTGGTAAGGAATGCACGTACTTATCTGATATTGACGTTGTGTACTTGCACAACATTACATAAACGTAATGTAAATATAAGATTATTTAGCGGGGTATTTGCTTCCTACCTGAAGCAAATACTTCAACTTGCTTGAATTCCTATTTACTTTTGCAGCATCTTGGAACATAACGAAAACGGATTCGGAAACATTATAAGTACCTACGTCACATACTTAAAAATACTACGACGTAGGTATAAGACCTGCGTCTGTTTTCAACCGACTTCAAAAAGGAGGAGGTTCTAAATTCGATTGTATTTCACTGAAGCACACAGATAGTATTTTTAACTTATAGTTATGTTTGCCCTGTTGTCTCTATTCGGTAGGTACAGTGCCGGATTAAGCAAGCGCGGGGCCCGTAGCAAAGCGCGGGCCCGTAGTCGGTTACCGAGTGCCTGACATGGATTGTCTTAGTAGGAAAAGTTGTAACGTTTCACGTTTTTGTGAAGTAAATTCAATATACCACATCTTAATAAGTTACACTCAAAAAATTACGCTCAGGCAGAGATTAGTGGGTTTAAATATGCGGGGCCCCCCTTTCGCGCGGGCCCCGTAACAATTGCTACTCTTGATACTATGGTTAATCCGGCACTGGGTACCTACCCAGTGCCGGATTAACCGGATTAGCCGGATGAAAATGATGACAAAACTAATGCTAATCAAAAGGGCAAAGACAATTACCTATATTATTTGTAATCGATGTGAAAAGGATAAAATAGTTATCCTGGTAGCTGACTCAAATACCTACCTACCTACTAACCTACATTGGGAAAACGACTAGGGTGAAGATAATACATATTTTCTTACGATCCAATAGATACCTACTTATATTGTACGATCTCATTCACTAGGAATCGCGAAACGCCACGATAAACATTATCTTTAGTTTGCGTTTGTTAGGTACCTAAATAGGTTATCAACAAAATTACTTACGCGCATATATAGGTAGGTATTTAATTGTATTGTGATAACTACTCGTCTTATCAAACAGGCCGATTTGTAGCCTGCTATCGTTAAAGCATAGGGTCAACGATTAAATAGGAATCAGATATCAATATCGATACAGATATTATGACGAACAGAACAAAATTGACAGCCATTCAGTCAATTTTCCACTGGTAACTAGTACCTATAATAGAGCTAGGTAGGTGACCATTGTTGCTTAGCTTACAGCAGATGTTCACATTACTTGTAAAGCTTACAGCCAATTGGAAAGAGAAGCCTGTTTGCCACAAAGAGATCACATAAGAAGGCTGACCGGGCATTGATGATACCATATTTACGACGACTATCTTAGAAGAAATATTTTAGGACACATAAGAATAGGAAGAATGAGGAGAAGCTATTTCCACCAATAGGGGTAAGTTAAAGGTGTTTGCGGACACAGACACAAACGGAAAATACCGAACTCATTTCTGACATTTCCTATTAACTATCATTGAAAAACCTTTCTTGTATAAACACGTACATAATAGATAGTTAAACTACAAAATATCGGTAAAACGTGTTTCGAAGTCTTGTGGTGTGTTTGTGACAAAAAGCAATACCGCCAAGGCCATGCATTTAAATAAGTTGTTTACGTATGCTACTTAGACCAAAGCCTAGAAGTTTTACAATTCTAAATTAAATTCAAACATCTACAATTAATCAAATTCTGGAAGAGTAGAAACTCATAGGTGTACTACAGGTGGAAAGTAGAATTTGTGGAATCATTTGGTGCATTTTACTGGGAGATTATGAGAATAAAATTACGACTTTGTACAGATACAAACCTAGAACCAATGAAAATTGTGAGTTTCCAATCATCTTCTCATTGACGAGCAGTTCGGCTTTCGGGCCGGCCACTCTTGTGTTCACCAAGTACACCGCATCACGGAGTACATTCTCAAAGGCCTCAACTCCTCCTCCGGCCGCCCCCTATCCACGGGAGCTCTCTTCTTTGACGTCGCTAAGGCGTTTGACAAAGTCTGGCACAACGGCTTGATTTACAAGCTGTACCTCTTAGGCGTGCCGGACAGTCTCGTGCTCATCTTACGAGACTTCTTGTCAAACCGTACCTTTCGATATCGAGTCGAGGGCACGCTCTCCCCACCCCACCCCATCAGGGCAGGAGTCCCTCAGGGCTCCGTGCTCTCCCCTCTTTTGTACAGTCTGTACACTAACGACATCCCCCGCACGAACAATGTGCAACTCGCCCTTTACGCGGATGATACCGCGCTCTATTTCTCCCATCGTAATAAGGCTCAGATCACACGCGTTCTCCAACGCGCTGTCAATTCTCTCGGAGAGTGGTTTAGGAAATGGCGAATAGAGGTGAACCCGGACAAAAGCGCAGCCGTGCTTTTTGCCAGGACCACCTCTCGACGCCCCTCCATACGCCACACTCGCTCCAACTTAGGTACTGTCTCTTTGTACAAGCAGCCTATCCCTTGGTCCAAGTCAGTTAAATATCTCGGGGTCACGCTCGATGGCTCCATGACCTTCGGTCCTCACATTAGAAACGTCCGCAATCGAGCCGCCTTTGTGCTCGGTCGCCTTCATTATCTCCTATGCAAGCGGAGTAAAATGTCCCTTAGAAATAAGGTGACACTTTACAAAGCTTGCATTCGCCCCATCATGTCCTATGCGAGCGTTGTGTTCGCCCACGCGGCCAACTCTCACATTAGTCGCCTCCAGGCCTTACAGTCCCGTTTTCTTCGCCAAGCCGTCGGAGCCCCGTGGTTCGTACGGAACGTAGACCTTCATTCTGACTTACGCCTCGATTCTATCCAGAAGCACTTCAAAATAGCGTCTGAACGCTATTTCATGAAGGCTTCTGAACACACCAATCCCTTAATCGTCGCCGCCGCCGATTATGCACCCGCACACGAGCCAGATACATGCCGCCGCAGGCCGCGGCATGTGGTGCTGGACCCCCCCGACCCACTCACCGCTCTCCTAGACTCAGATGTCGAGGAGAACGACACACGCACACTCCCCGCCAGACACCGACCTCGCCGGCGAGGTCGACGAACCCCCGCTTCCGCTAGAAGGTGCGTCTACTTACCTAGACGCACCTTGGCACCCGACAAGCCCGCTGAGTTTCTTGCCGGATCTTCTCAGTCGAGGTCGCGTTCCGATCCGGTGGTAGATTTACCCTCGCCACCTCTCCTGGCAGCGGCCCAAGCCGAGGTCGTGTCCCTAGTGACGCCCTTGAGCTAGCTGCCCCCCTGCCCCTATGGCTGGAGCGCACTTGCGCTCGCCCTCTGTCCGGGTGAAGTTGTTATGGCCACTCTGGCCAACAACATATAGTCAATTCAAAAAAAAAAAAAAAAAAAAAGAAAATTGTGAGGTTTGGAATTTTTTATTTTGTTACGCAATTTTGATGTCGGTATTAAGTGGAGCCCTTCATTTGTGGAACTTGAACCTGTCACTACGGCAGCCTCAATCAGTTCCTTGATTGCCAATCCATGTCAGATCAACAGTTTCTATATAATTCCTGCTCGTACTTTCCGTTCATTCGTAAGTTATTCTTTATTACAAACTAGTTACTTGACTGGATGTGGGCAAGGTCCCCTGTGGTGCAAATTGTTGCCAGCCTCTCCTTAGGAAGTAATAGGTTTAGTACTTACTTATCAGTTGCGACCTGTACGATGGTAATATGTTTTTTGTTACCAAAAGAACTTCCTCGACTGTAAATTGTCTTGAGGAAACGGCCTTTAACTGTCCGAATCGACCTGAAGTGAGTCAGCCTCAATTCAGTCAACCAGAAAACGTTGTGTATCAGCAATTGTACAGTTTAAACGTCTAGCCTTGTCCCGTGCGCGAGTTCACGATCAAGGATCGAACATGATTCTGAAACTAGTATTTCTAGATGCATGCACTTACTTGTTCCATTATACTTGAATAGTTTTTGTCAACGATTTCTTTAGCGTGAGTTGAGTACGTCTTAAGAAGTACTTCTTTTGTTTCGGGTAAGTTTAACATCTGCATAAACTCAAATTGTTCCTTGAACCTCCTTACCTTCTACTCAAAGAATTATACGTTTAAACTTGCATATGATCAGTGTGGACCTAAAAGAATATATTATTATCAAGGTAACCCTGCTCTATATGCTGTTGATATTTTAGCGTAAATTATAAGCTTCAAAATACCGTCTCCATTTTTTCAAGCCAAGGATGAATCTTTGCATTTAATATTTTCTTTGCACATAATTTTAGACGTTGTCTGCATTGTTTTCCATGATAGCCGGAAACATACCTACGTCATTGTTATTCGTGTGTAACATATAGCAAATGGCTTGCGCAAGGTAATTTAAGCGTTAATTTACGGGTTCTGAATGTATTTTTATGCGGAATTCATTATGAAACTTGGCTTTGTTATTTGAGGTACTAGGAATACCTAGTACCAAATGACTACTAAGTCATAATAATCTCAGTCTCACACGCTTGCCTGATAATAACCTGACTACAATTTTGATCTTTGTTTACGTTAAGATCTTGTTCTTGGTTTAAAAATCTCTAATATTATTAAATTTTTCATCGGTGTTAGTTAAGTTAGTTTTAATTTATTCAAATTTAATAATAACATCACCGATCATAACTTGATACTTACAAATAAATGCTATTACTTTTCAATATTATTTCAATACTTCCGCTGAGTAGAGTTCATAAAAGTGAAAATATGCATCATGATGGCAATTACAGTGTATGGTTCCTGGCGCTGTTTATTTGCTAAACGGACATTAAATAAGCTGACAAGTGTTGACCCGCTTTTAATTGCGTCTTAAATTTTAATTGTCTGATGCTATGCTCTTTACGTTCATTATGAATGTTACAAATCATACACATTCTTCTCATTCATAAATAAAAAGGAGGCAACTTCGTTTGATATTTAGTCTAATAATAATTATTATAGACCTCAAAATTAATTCAGTCTAGGAAATTTTATCATGCTTTTGGATCATATCAATTACAAAATGAGACTACAAATGTCTGAAATGTAAAAAAATGCAGCAAATTTAGACTTGATTTCGGAGTGTTTTTAAGTATTCTACATAGAGGAGAAAAAAAATGAGGGAGGGTTATTTGTTACTCAACGTATTCAAAAAGTAAGTATTGACGTAGAGAACGTACATTTTCAGGTCAGCACAGTTATTTTGACCATTCTTGGAATGGCTGATGGAAGGCTGTTAACACAGAAACACGTTATCGATACTGTCTCACTTTACTGCGCAATATGTCATAACTGAGGTAGTAAAATTGTTTGGGACACTGCTAATGGTTCGTGAGTAACGATCATAAATGTGCACCAAACAACTCATTACCTAAAAGTTTTCACAAATTCCAAATGTTTTAGGCTAAAACATTTGGAATTTGTGACGATGTTCAAAACTATATTAACAGAAAAGTCTGCAGTCATCATAATGCTCCCATTTCTTATGATTTCTCAAACTCATTTGACCACATGCTTACAAGGAAGGAAAACATCGTTATCAAGACTGAAACTTGGCAAGATGACCATTTAAAATTGAACGCAAAGTTTGAGAAACCCAAGCGTGCCGTCTTTCTGTAATAGGGTATTAAAGGTTTGATTGAACAGTGTTCAAATACAAACTCACACATTTATTTAGGAGTTGTTGAAAACTTTGTAACCTTTACGTACTACGGATAAACTAACACGATTGTTTAAGAATCTGTTATTGGAAGCTGGCCAACACAAACTTGGTACGAACGAAGCAAATATGATTAGGGCGGGCATTGACAGTAATGTTTTGCAATGAACTGAAAATAAATTATTGTGTGTGTTTTAAAGCAACACGCGTTTTATAATAAATTTCCCTCACGTAACTAGGCCACAGTTAGACAGAAATATAAATAAAATAGAAAATATGCTTATAGACATAGAGCGGATAAAAGGAATTGTTATTTTTGTGTAGTTCTCTTCTTTCCAGCAAAACTAGAAATGTTTGACAATTGATCTAACCTTTAAGATATTGGTAGTTCCACTATTCAGGTCACGTCACGAGAATGTAATCTGCAATCGTATTATCGGTTAAGTCAGGGTCAACTATGAACTCATGTTATGAAAGTTTGCAAAAGTTTGGAAGAATAACATAAGTTGCAATAATTTGCTTGTCTCAATCAACATAGTAATTCTTCAGTCAGATCTATTAATCTTCTAGGAAATAGATAAATAGCAAAGTAAAGTACGTTTTAAGAGCATCCATTCATTGAGCGAGCAGCCTGGTAATAATGTCAATGGCCTCCGAAGCCGTAGACCCCTAAAACTTGTTATAGTTTCCCTTAACGGGCGACAGCGCCTTGCGAAGATAATAAAACTCCTTACGTTACAGACACTTGAAATTAGGGCGTCACGCTATGAGAGTTGATCTAAGTTACCAACTATCTGTCGTTTTACTAATTATACTTTTGTTGTATTTTGTTGAGTAAATTATATCTTGGAATTTAGAACGAAATAAGTAAAACTTTTAAGTTGACGATGACTTACCATTACCGATGATAACAGGAGAACCAGGGTCGTAACGGAGTGGATGTAGGGTCCAAACTAGATAATTCTATAATGGTAGATGGTAGTCGGTATATGCTGACTAGACCAATACAGTACCTACCGGAACGAATGGCTTGAAAGAGTGGTCTATTCCAACAGAGAGTTAATACAGGCCAAAGGAAGAAAAAAAGTAATGTTGGTCTTTCTAATTTTGGAATCCGGACATTCTTTAAGATTCTTTGGTTTCTCTATTTATCATTTAACCTCTTGTTGATGTTATACTAATAAGCAATAGATCAACTGTACAAATATAGTTGAATTTGTTTCATAGCCAGTCATTATCACTGTCGTTAAGGGAATAGGCAGTATCCTCATACTGATATTGTGCAAATTAGGACCTTAATTGTCTCCATGGCTCACTGAATGTGAGCCGTTTCTACAACTTCGAAATTGAAACTTGTATGTGGATGAAATTCCATTACCAATTTTGGTCTGCCAATGTCCGTTTTACATGTATTGACTATTTAATAAAAGCCGTGTTATTGAGTTCCAGTCGAATCCTTATGAAGGATCATAAGGTTTCGACTGGAAATCGTAATAACGGAAAGTGGGGTGAATATTTTTTGAAAAAATTTAGATTATTTATAATATACTATGAAGTTTGAAATTAAAATTGTTTACCGGATTTCGTTATGATTAAAATAAGTTTTATGATAGGATAAAAATAATTCCCCTCAAGTATTTGCATATCTCGCGAAGAACCGACAACCGCTGGGGTAAACGTGTTCTTGAGTGGAGACCTCGACTCGGCTAGCGTAGTGTAGGGCGCTAGGGCGCCCTCCGACCAGGTGTGATGACGATCTACTAAAGACTGCAGGCAGATGCTGGCTGCGGCAAGCTGAAGACAGGGCGCTATGGCGCTCATTAGGGGAGGCCTATGTCCAGCAGTGGACAAGTATAGGCTGATGATAATGATGATTTGCATAGGTCGAAATATCATGTTTTACAAGCCGATCATTGAAAATCATGTAGATAAGTACTTATTTAGTGTATACCACCAGTATATGTTAACCTACTCTCCATCACTGCCTAGAGTATCGCCAAAAGTTAGATGTACATAATCTAATTACATATAACCCCTTGCCCGTTATTTAGGTCATAGGCAGATGACCACAACATCCGATTTCCGAACCCATCGTCTTTTACGATTTATTTTAGTATATAAATCTACATTTACAAAATATATTGTACGGTAATAAGGATCCAAGTATATTGTTGGGTTTTATGACATTGTAAAGTTTAGGTGCCTGTTTATTTAGTACAAAGTAATCATTGAGGCATAGACACTAGACGTTTCCAAGGTAATAAAACTAATAAACATAATATATTCTGTAACTACACTGTTTTGTAAGGTAAATAATCATTTTCTGTTTCAAAGATTTCGGCCAAGCGTAAATACTTGATTGTCTGTCTATTAAACACTAAAATTATCTACTAAACACAGTAATCATAACCTTTTTACCTGTTTTTTCTATTCAGTTCAAAGCATGTGTCAGTAACCTTGATTTTCTGCTGAATCACTTCATTTTAGATTATAGTTAGAATAAACCCCCAGCATTCTCTCGAGCCTCCAATGTTCAAGGCCCATATGTTCAAGTCATGCTTACACTTCGATACTATTGACAAAAATATTCTGTTTCTCTTATACTGAAATACAGAGTATGTCGGTACAAAACATTGAAATTAATTATACTAACCTATTTCTCACGAGTTTGTTTTTTCTCTATCATGTGAAGAAGATAAATGGCGAACATAAAGATAAGAAGATTAAACTATCTCAAGCTGGGGTATTGAATCGTTCAGATAATGAAAACGATACAATAACTGATTATACTCGCGGTATTGCAAGTATTGCAACCAACATAATATTAGACCAAAATCAAGGGAGATCCAAGTCACGTGATTTCAAGTTATCTATCAGTAGATATTAGTGATGTAACGAATATTCGCATTCGCATTCGCATTCGCGAATATTCGCATATTTTTTGACATTCGCATTCGCATTCGCATTCGCAAGAATCTATGCGAATGTTTGGCGAATGTTTTTGAAAAACAATAAGGAAATTATGTATAGATGGATATGTAATGTTAATACCACTAGTAAGAATTACATATCTTTTAAACAAACTTGCTCATAGGGTGGCCCTTATTGCACCGCTTTAAGGTTCATAAAGCAGCTTATTACGCACCAGTGCTTTTGACTTTACATTGTTTTTAATCACAGTAAAGAGTTATCCTAAAAATAGTAAACATACTAAAATAATAATTAAGATAAAATAAATAAATACATGATTTTTTCTTTTTGGACTGATGTAAAGTTCTTATAAGGAGTGTTAATTTAAATAATTAAGCAGTGATTAGACTGGTTGCACAATCAGTGGTGCGTGGGTTTGAGAATCAGTCCAAACTCTAGATTTTTTGTAAATAACTATTTATTTCCTATAATAAACCATTTATAACGTGGTTCTAACTTAAAGGATGAATCTTGCTTCTTACGCAAAAAGGGCCACAATGAAGCTCAATATTTCGTAAACGGGAATTCATATTGAAAAACTGTCAAAGGAACCTTCAAATTATTTAAAAAACCCTACTGAACAATACCTCAATCGAGGAGGTGAGCAAACATTTTTTTCTCTACCCTTTCTTAAGTACGGGAGCTACAATGGAATAACTTTGCTTTCAAAATTGAAAATCACAGATTTTTTGCGGTACATGAACTCTGTTTTTTTCCAATTTGCATTATTTTAGCCATAATAGTCTCTGAATAAAATTACTGTGATGACAGAGGGACGGGCAGACGGACAAACTGACGTGGCGAAATGAGAGTTTGACTACGGAACCCTAAAAACTTACGGCGCGCCATCTTGTTTTATTTTTCATTCATTCTGCAATTCTCTAGATCTTAAAATAATTCGTGAATTGTTTTTTTTTCAATTAAAATTGTAATATTTTAAATATTTTTTACACTCAAGTAAGTTGTCCATTGTCGTATGAAACGCGTGAGCATTGTTAATTACACACCTTGGCTCCATCACAGCCCTCGCGTTAGTCTCTGGCTGCAAACCAGCCTCGATCGTAACTTAGCTCACTTGTACATAATGCACTTATTTACTTATATTTGAATTTAAAAAAATATGGAACTGTCTTGAGGTAGGTAACTAAATTATAAATAGGATATTTCTCTATTGTTCTTGTCGGTTTTATTAAAATATTAACAAACTCAATAAATTTTGAATAACAAATAAATTTGATTAATGCAATAATACCAAACTACCCTCAAATCAAAACAAATCTCTTCGAATTATTTTTATGTGACTAACTTCGTTCTTTCAACCTGTATGGGTTCGGCAATGTTCGGCCGACACGAAATGTCAAACCAGTCTAACATTTTGCGCGCTCGGATTAAAAAAAAATCAGTTTAGAGTTATTAGAAAGTCAACATTCGCATTCGCATTCGCATTCGCGAATGTTGGAGCCAAATATTCGCATTCGCATTCGCATTCGCGAATGTCAAAAATCCAACATTCGTTACATCACTAGTAGATATTATATAAACATTGATAACCTTGCCTTGATTTTTTTAATAGATAACGCTTCACAGGATGATATCCGCAATGAAATGGAGATATGTACGTTACTACTGTCAATATTATGTATTATGTGTGTATTGTGAGAAGTCCTTGAAAGTGGAGCGAGCAGACGCGCAATATGATAATGTTATAAATTGTACAAGTGGTGTAGTGGACTACGATTTTTACTCCTGTAAATGTTTACACAGTATTATTGTATCATCTAGGTAAAATTTACGTACTTATGCTAAACCTTATTCTTCTCTTAACGGTAAATCTTCAGAGTTTGCTACAGGGATTATATAAGAGCAGAAATTCAAGCTTATGTTTTTTAATTTAGCCATAGAAATGACATCATTATCTGGCATTCGACTGGACTTTCATGAATTCTAATGTCGGCAACTATCCAACTCAGCGATGTTATTTGAGCGACCACATGTCGTTGCGAATTTTGTATGTATGCAAAGCCTGCATAGAGGTATAAGAATCATCTCGTCACGTGCACCCGGAATGCATTGCAATAGTAGCTAGAAGACCAGAAAGAGACATCGAATCCATAAAACTGCTATCAAAAGAGGATGCGAATATTTTATTGTTATGGCTGGCTTTACTAATGCAAATTATGTAAACTGCAACGTTAATGAAACTGGTTGTTAGTACAACATCATCTTAATTAATCATATGAACGAGGATAATTATGTGGTGGCCATGCATAATGGTGCGTAATTTTCCTGTGATGATTACATGGTATTCGCTTTGCTATCAATATTATGAAATATCAATCATATGATCCTACAATACAATGCGGACTTTGTTGTAAAACACGTTATGGTAATTAATCATGTCCAATATCTTTCGGACGTTTTAATCAGTTAGGTATAATTCTGTATAATTGATTGCCGTTTCGCAATTCGGTCATGTGTTGACACACGTGTGCTCTTGATTAGAACCGGTGTGTGTGCTGCTATAAAAACTATACTCCTTATCGCTTGTTTCGATAACTACCAAGATGATCGTCAGAAAGTAAAATTGTGAAAAATGTTTATCGTCGGCAATTGGAAGGTGCCAGTGTTCGCTGATACAAACAAACCATTGTTAAGCAGCTTTATCGTAATAAATACGAAGGAAATGCTGGAAGAGTTTTAATGGGAAAGTCATGTATAAAACATGATTATTCAATACATTGACTGATTATTTGAAAGTTAATCGCGTGATCGTTCCGTTGACCTTGTCAAATCATTTAAGGCTAAAGCGCCCATCTAGCCCGCGAAGTTCAAATTTTATGAGGTTATTTATTTTTCAACATCTGACAATAATAACAGGCACATTTTGTAATTCGCGACAAAGACTGTGTGCAGTGCATTTATTAATATATGCAACTTACTCTAAAACATTTCAAGAACGACAGCTATATCCAGATAATCTGGAAATTTTTGTATTTTTGGTGATTAACTAGTATCATATCCATCGTGATAATATTTAGAGTAAAATAAATGTATAAACGCACTGCATACTGTGTTTGTCGCAAATCACAAAACGTTGTCTTAAATGTTTTCAGATTTTGGATAAAGTATAAAAATACTCGAAAATTTTGAATTTCGCGGGCTAGACAGGCGCCTTCACCTTAATTAGCAGAGATAATAAATGTGACGTAGCTTGCAAAATCGGAAAATTTCGAAATACGTCGTTTGGCAACATGCAGTGGGCATCATGGTGGACTAGTAGTTTTCTATTCATATATGTATTTCCAACTACAAGAATACAAAGTAAGTTAAAGTTGAATGTGCTTCCGTATCTGTTTCATTTCCCCTTTTCTACTGAACTTTATCTGATGTGGACAAGTTCGGTGGGAAGGGTCGTCCGCTCCTGCGGATAGCTGATTAGATTAACGTAAGGACTTTGGGATTCTGTCTGTATTTATAAATAATATACTTAATAGTTAAGAGGGTTACAAAAATATTCACGTGGAATATACGTCATGTAGAAATAACCAACTTGAGTTTCTTGAATGATGTTTCGAAACCAAGTTCAATATGTAAATGATGTCATAATGAATTTAAAGTTTGAAACGATTTCTTCAGTCTCCATTAGTCTTCATAGGTAAATAAATCTTGTCACAAATAAATTATATTAAATATTGATCCAAGTTACTATTTCTTTAATTGAACACAAACTCATAGAATTGTCATTTTTAGTATACCTATCTCAGCTATAATTTCGTGGTAGTCGAACTTTGATTGACGAGTCTCCAAGTAGATGATATGTTTTAGTATGTCTAGGTGTTCATAATTAGTATATTCCTTTTATAAACAAATTACAAGGTTTAATAGGTGGTACTGAATTGTCTCCGATATTTTGCCGTGTTAAAGTGATATGACCTCGAAAACAAAAACTGAAGGCTATCTTATCATTTTGGCTTGCGGAAATATGAGTCGACAGGAGATAGTAAATCCGTGTTTAGTATTCTCGGTGAGTACTATTTGAGGGCAATAAAAGAAAAACACAAGGGGTGGTACTTATGCCGAAAGAAGAACCGACAAAACTGGTAATAATAAAAGATATGATACGAAATGAAACCACAGGTTTTTGTCAATACCTTGAATTCAAAATATAGTACTTATGAAGAAGGTAGATAAGTGTTATTGAAATGTACAATAAGTGGATTAGATACTTTAACTATCTTTCGTTTTATTGCTAAGAAACAAATAGGCAGAATCTAATAATGATGTAGCCGTGAAAATATATGCATTAATTTATGTAAATTACCTCGTATATGTAAATGTTTGGCTTGTGTATTCAATGTTGTCACAACAGTCTGTCCAATTACTTAAAATTATTTATTACTAGCGACCCGCCCCGGCTTCGCACGGCTTTCTCTACTATTTGCTAATTTAATTAGAATGTATTATACATATAAACCCTACTCTCGAATCACTCTATCTATTTAAAAAACCGCATCAAAATCCGTTTCGTAGTTTTAAAGATCTAAGCATACATATGGACATACAGACAGTGGGAAGCGACTTTGTTTTATACTATGTATTTTTTTTTCCACCATTTAAATATTCCATACTATCTGTACATTCAGATTGACAGGTGATGTGTTCTCAAACAAGGCCAGAAGCCTCGTGCCCGTCCTTCCACCAGTACGCAGCTTGTTAGGTATTTCGCACACGATCTTTAATGTCATCAATGGTAAGGATTACCATACTGTTTGTAAAATCAATTACCGGTTTCTTTGCCTGTTTGTCAGAATGTCGTTGGTGCAGATTTGTCGAGGGTCATTGACCTAACAAAAAATAACAGGTAGTGCCAAGCTAACTACGCCTGAGTTGAAAAAACATATCATCTGATATACACCTAAAGTTTGAGTTCATCTGTGTCACCCAAAGAAATAGTAATTATTACATTGTCATTGGGAAAAGAAAGCCGGGCCGCCCCCGTATCACCTGGAGGCGCTCAGTTGAAAAAGAGGCTGCATCAACTGGACTCGGCTGGAAGGATCTCGAAGCTACCGCGCAAGATGGAGAAAAGTGGAAATCTCTTCTTAGTGCCCTATGTCCCTGTTGAGGGATTACAGGATTACATCATCATCATCATCACATTGTCATTATTACAATACAATTTAATATAAGTTATAATTATTACAATGCCTTTGGTGTCGCCATTTTGTTGTAACATTTGAGATGACAACGAATATCGGATTTGATATCCGGCTACTGGGTGACGTCGATCTCCAAATTCTAAGACCCCTACTAATAAATCGATATCAAGTATGAGAGCAGTCTTAAGTACTACTTTTGATGTGTTATTTTCAACTGGTATGACGTAAGAATAACATTTCCAAGATCGCTCTCAGACTTGAGATCGATTTATTAATACGGACCTAAGTCTAGGCCACCGGTATAGATTGTTCCTCTAGTGACGGTCAGTCAATTTCTATTGTTATTATAAATAAACTAGCTGTGCCCACGACTTCGTCCGCGTGGAATTTCATTGACAAAGTTTCATACAAACTTTCATCCCCTATTTTATACCCTTGGGGGTATAATTAATCAAAATCCTTTCTTAGCGGATGCCTACGTCATAACATCTACCTGCATGCCAAATTTCAGCACGATCCGTCCAGTGGTTTGGGCTGTGCGTTGATAGATCACTATGTCAGTCAGTCAGTCAGTCACCTTTGAGTTATATATATTTAGATAACAGACTAAAGCCACTAAAGTAACCGTAGTTATTTTGATTTTTGAAGTCGTCCATACATTATTCATTAAATTGCGAAGAAACGGTAGCACTCCGGAATATTTACAAACATCCGAGCATCACATTCCACTTTATCTCAAGGACTTCAAAAAAATGATTATCGAATGAGAAAAGCAAAATCAGTTGCGTGATATCTCGTTACGTATACGGAAACCAAGCAAGATTAAGCTTATCAATCGTTATCGCAGTTATCATTTCTCTTTCAATATTTATCTTGAAGTACACGATGTAATTGTTTTTATTTGGTTTCGTTTTTATTTGATTTTCCAAAATCACCTGATGTGATATCTTGTGTGGGTTGGGCATAATGTTTATTAAAACTAGCGAGGATGAACACGGACCCAAAGTTGATGGAATAACATAAAAGTTCTATTGTGTAATAATATTTTTGTTGCATTGTCATAAAGTAACGCCTAGCTAGATTGTCTATAGCTACACCCGAGTAAAGATTAAGTATAATAATAATACTTCTGAGGCCAATATAAGTTGATTAATTAGCTATATGTGGTGCTTATTTGGCAATAAGTAAAACTCAACATTTAGGTACTGCTTGAGAGACAACGCGTAGTCTAAGCCAAAGGTCACAAAGGTCTAGACGCATGAAATATCGTTCCTTATCTATAGTAAAGAGTAATACATGTTGAAAAATAAATGATCCCATAAGCAGGTTAAGTTTGATTCTGCAAATCGCTACTGAATAAACGTATAAAATAAATGTCTAACCTTACACACGGGTCTGAATTAATAAGTCCTACAATGTAGAGTCTGCATTCAATAGCCTTTGATATAAGCGAACACGTGTTGGCCGTCCACGAGTTGTCCTGATGATGTAATGGATGATTTGCTTTACTGAAGCAATGATCATTGAAAAATCACGTAGAGTATGTAATATCCTACCATGTACAACACAATAAAATAAATGTGTGTATAACTATCGAAACAGAAATGCAAATCATGAAAGCAAAACGACTCAGATTATAAACCGCAAAATTGTACTTTGTAGTTACAGCCATTCTTGCTACATAACATCAATTTGATTTTTTCAAAGCAACCTAACTTTCATTCCCCGAATGTTTAAAGTACCTTCAAAATTTTCAACTTGACAATTTGCAAATTCATTTATTTGTAGAAGCAATGATGATGCAGTTAAAGGCAAGGAAATTTCGCCAAGAAAATTATTCAAACATCCTCCTCTATTAGTTATTATATTGATAAAATCGATATAGATAATCGCAGCTGAATCATCATAACTTGAATGTATTCACAATCACAACAATTCCTCGCTTACTACGTTCTTGTATTACAATAATTAATGATGACAAATTGCTCATTTGCGTCGTATTGTTAATATGGTTTTAATTTTTCTACTAGAAGTAAGTAATGATGTATTAATCGAGTTGTACATACGTAGGTACTTCTTAATAGAAGGTTGTTATCCTTTCATAAAAGTTATCTGTCTTATTAATTGAAAAGAGTAACCATTGAGTTTCTTGCCGGATCTTCTCAGTGGAAGCAGCATTCCGAACCGGTGCGCGGTGGTAGATTCTGACTATTCATAAATGCTTAGTTGGCTTACATGAATTAAAACAATTTTGAGCTTGAGTTTGAGACATGATTTGTTCTGTTTATAAGTAGCTTTTATTACAATTTTCTAAAGCTCTTAGAGACTAAAGGAATTCAAGGCAGGATGCGTTGTTAAAACAATTATTCAAGTGAAATTTAATTAAGCAAATGTAATGCGGACTTAAGCTTGTTAATTAAGAATTCTTAGAGTCTACTAATTACACTGTTTATGTTTATTTCATTGCATTTGACTTTAATTTTACGTATAAGTAGCTACTGAGCAATTCGTAACCATAATTTTGGTCGTATTCGGTCGATTACTGTTGATAATAGATTTATGCCCCTTCGTTAAAAAAACATTATACAAGGTAAATCTTTCTTGTTTTCCAATTTATGTCATCAGATCAAGAGTAAATGTAATTAAAAATTGATAAGATTACTAATTCCGAGGAGCAGTCTTTGTTTAATGATATTTGTTCCGTTATTTTAACCTTTTTATAACTAAAATCACACATTTAACGCTTGAAGGTCGAAATTGTGATCAGATCTGTGAGGCACGTGGTTTGAGCTCTATTCGTGCTAATATCGATGGAAGATGATCTCATTCTATTACAGTAAGTATTTGGTTTGTCGAAGGTTTGCCTACATATGACGAAATCACTTGATTCAATACTATTAAGGTTATCGTACCTTACAAGTTGTGGTGCCTACGATGCTCTTCTATGTTTATCGAATATACTTCCTACTACTAGTATTTGAGTCATTTGTACAAACATGCCGAGAGAATTTACAAATCCTACTAATATTATAAATGTAAAAGTTTGTGAGTGTGGATGTATGTATGTATGTATGTATGTATGTATGTATGTTTGTTACTCCTTCACGCAAAAACTACTGAACGGATTTGGATGAAATTTGGAACACAGATAGTTCATAACCGGGATTAACATATAGGATAATTTTTATCCCGATAATCCCGTAATTTTTTTTCGTTAACGCGGACGAAGTCGGCGGGCACAGCTAGTCCTCTATGAAAATAAATAATATCTTTGTAAGCTTTTACAAAGGACCACACCATCTCTTCTGCGCTGTTAGTTACCGCTGTATTTGGCGTACAAGTATGTATATGATTCCCAAAATAATGGACTCTGGCCAAATATGAAAAGCATTTACGGATGTGTTTTAGTTGTTCCGTGTAATTTTTCTATTCACCGATTTTATATTAACTAGCGACCCGCCCCGGCTTCGCACGGCTCTAAAATTATCAGTATTTCTCTAGTATATTATGCATGTATTATACATATAAACCTTCCTCTTGAATCACTCTACCTATTAAAAAAACCGCATCTAAATCCGTTGCGTAGTTTTAAAGATCTAAGCATACATAGGGACATACAGACATCGGGAAGCGACTTTGTTTTATACTATGTAATATTAAAGATAAATAATTAATAAAACGCAATTATAAGAGACAATCTGTTTGAATCCAATCCAATCATACTTTGGCTCTAATTACCGACCATCAAGCGATGTCCTTTCAATCCTGATAGCGGGAGGTTTTGGGTGTGATACCAGATGGCAGCAGTGTTGCCGCTTAGAAATATTCATAATACATATATGAAATCAACACTTGTATACAGTGAATCCATTGTACCTAAGTGTCGATTTCATATCCATCACAGTAATCACTGTGACGCTTTCATAGACGTTATCGAATATAACGGGATGTTGCTTGCTTCCTTAGAATGATGTAATTGTTACTCTACTAGTGGTCGCCGTGGTCGAAATTCGACCATAATTCATTAAAGCAAAAACCTTCTTGATTAATACTGGCACGCAGAATGGACTATGGAAGTCCCGCCCTCCGAAATAATAAAAGAAAAAAGAACTGTCACCGTTTGTCAGTCAAACGGTCAGTCAGTTACCAAGTGGAAGTTAGAATTGTGTGTGTGTCAAACGCATGGTAGTGTGTGTAATGTTTTATTTGTTTAGCTTATGTATTTCTTATGCATAATTTTAGAAAAATATTAGCATTCTGCACTCCTTCTCTATATACTCGTACTAGGTGAGACAAAAAGGGTATACTATTATTTTTGCAACCTAACTTTGTAAATCTCAAACTATCGGCATTGTAGGCCAGTTGAAGTACTAAAGGTTTTGTAGACTTGTGAAATATGTCAACAGCTGTATTCCTATAACACCTTTTGTTTTTCGAGTTTCCTCCCCCTCATAGTTTTAAAATTACAAAGTTAAGTTTTGGAAAAAGTATACCCTTTCTGTTTCAACCTGTATATAAACCAAAAGTGTGCCAAATTTCATATTCCTCCGTCCACGCAATTTTCGTACAAAGCGGTACAAAGTTTTTGCCTCACGTATTAATATATAGATTATTGATTATTACAGCAATGTACTGTAGTTATTTATGTAAGAATTCCTTCCTATAAACAACTTAGCGCGCGTTTTATTATTCATCAACATCCGAATGTAGATCAACACCGAAATGACGCGTGAAACCTCTATAAAGACCGGTATTTTGTTTACGTCCCTAGTACTCCCCAGTCCCCTCAAATGGCCATCTGGCGTCGCTCCTCATCCGGCGCCGTTTCCCTGCGACGAATGTTTAGCATTCGATTAAGGAAGACAGACGTCTCGTAATTCTTATTCACAGCACCTGATTGCCCCAAGATTCCATTTGAGAGGTTCATTTAAATTCAGTGCACGGTGTTTTGTTGCTTTCCGCTCAATCGGTGCGGTTGTGTTCGCTTTTTGTTCTGACGTTTATTTTTTAATTAAGTATAGGTCGCTGATTGCATATTTACTATCATTGTTCAACTGTTTACTAAAGGCAGGGGAATAATATCAAGTAATCGCTCTGAGTAAAGTTACGTTCAATAATTTTTATTTTTATTGATAACATATTTGTAACTTGTTCATTGATATATCATATTCTTATAATATTGTGTGCCTGAAGATTACAATTTGGGATGAGATTAAGATTCGCCCAAGATATTCCGCACGTAGATTGTAATAAAGCGTGGTCCTTTTTCATTGCGGACAAAACGTGGGAGTAAGTAGGCGTCAGCGATTCAAGTGTGTCGTAGCTTTTCCCTCCAGACATTTGTTTTCATCTAGCATTTTCTCGCTGTTTACTTCCTTGACCTTTCTCAGATTAATTTATGTACCAACTAACTTGTTGCTTGGGAAAGCAAATTAAGTCTAAGTGTTATACTTAGAGTTTAACGTTGTGATCATTACGCGAAGATTGATGTTAATTTGTCACAATTTGTGTTTGTTACTCGAGACATTACGAGTATATCTGATTGACAAATATGCAGAACAGTGGCCAGTAATCAAGTTAGTTTATGGTAAGAGCTATTGTTCTTACCTACCCACACTTAAGGGATGCGAAGCGACTCAAGTTTTCTAGGTCGCAGCGACTTAGAGGGTCGATAAAGACTGGCAGATAATTTCCGGCAAGTAACTAACCCAAGTGTAATAGCCTGCATGCCACCTTCCTGTCAATTTGCTGGCTATAATTGCGTTTCAGTGAAATGGTTTTTATAAAAAAATGATGATAATAAGTCACACCTCGCCTAGGGGTGACTTGTCGCCCTGATAAGGAGACGAGAGAGGAGGAGAAAGGACACGAGAAGATTCCTATTGCATATTACTGCTTACACATTTTTCTATCGGTATATCGTGGGTTTCCGGATTCCGTCTCTCAGTCATATATCAACCTTCGTCGAAACCCGCGTTGAAGCGAGGGTCTATTTTATTTCGTCAACCATTTTCCTTATACATTTTTTTTTCATTGGGGTACAGATTTTGACATATCGTTAATCCTTGCATCTTTGTTACTCGGAGTCGATGTCTCTGAGACTATCTCTTAAACTCGCAGTGCTTTTTTCAAAAATCGAATATTTCACTGTCTTGTTCATTTATTTTGTTGAGATAGCCGCCAAGAAAACTTGTTTCTGAATAATAGATTTTGTATAAGTAGCTGTTTAATTATTCAGTTTTTCTTAGGCTGGGTAAAAAAATTGGTAGACACACACCTTTGTTTGGGGATTGTTGCCAAGAATCGAATCAAAAGAAATATATTCTCTGTTAAAGGTTTTTTGGGACGAGTCTGGTTACAAGGCCGCTTCTGCTTCACTAATCGAACTGATTCATTCTCTTAGCTTCTTAGTTTTACTATACTCAGCTTAGTAACTTGTATGGGAAAATTTACAATAGACTAGACACAGTGCTTTCTTAACATCTTTAGAATATTCATGAACCTTACAGTGAAAGCAATTGTGGTCATACTTTACGTACTTACCTGTTCATCATTCCATATTGTTTGAGTGGAATAACCCATGTTTACGAAATGTTAGGTTAATTTATCAATTTGTGTCCCGAATCCATTAGACGCACGGACAGGTTGCAAAATGGCTTTTCAGATAACATTTCTATATCATCAACCATTAGTGCCTGGGCTTTCCGTTAAATGTTTATCTTAATCGTGATGCCACTCAAATCTTATCTGGGTACAACGATGTCACTGTGATAAGTATGTGGGCGTGTAGCATCATTTGATTTATTGTTGAGATGATAAATTTCATCTTTGGTTGCGTGGTGTAGGAGATATCTGAACTTCGCAAATATGTATTACTTCTTACACGATTATTTTTTGTTTTACTACGTGACATTCTGACAATTATCGATTGACTAACTATATATTCATTGCTATTTTGATATCATCTACATACCTACGTTTCTGTGGATCACGATATTTATTTTCTGTTAAAATAATTCACGACTAAAGGAATGTAACAAACAAACATTCTCAAGGTTAACAATTATGGTTTGTTTCGCCTCAGTGGTTTTAAAAATCTTGATCCTATGTAGTTTAATGGTTCCTAAACCCAAATATGTATTACGCTTGTCCAAATACCTAACTACCACCTATTTGGGTGAGCATATAAAATATGACGTAGGATACGCCAATGTGTGGAGGACAGGAAAGCCTGATCTGCTTAAAACTGGATTTGTAATATATCTCTTAAGTAAATAACATGTTCAATCGATTAATAGTACCGGTTATGTAAATAATACCATTTTCGTGCCCGTATTTGATTATACATTTTGGGTCAACATAAATAAAAAATAATCTAATAATGAAGACAAATAAACTGCGAGGAGAATTATTTATGATGGCAAATACTTATTTGATTGTTAACCAAATTTATGACCGATTGCCGAGTTATTACTTCCGAATCGTTATCATCATCATCATCTCAGCTGAATGACGTCCACTGTTGGACAATAGGCTTCCCTCAAGGTTTGCTACAATGACCGGTCTTACGCTGCCCGCATCCAACGGATTCCCGCGACCTTCACCAGGTCGTCGGTCTACCTTGCGGAAGGCCTACCCACGCTACGCTTTCCGATGCGCGGCTGCCACTCGAGAACTCAAAATGTCGTGCACTAGCCCATCTCATCCCGTGGGTGTCGGAACAGGCGTCTAAAGGATTCACCGGAGGATGGGCAGCAGCTTCCTCCAAGTGCATATTCTATCCACTGCGAGCGCCAGCCCGTCTGCCAAGCGTGGCGATTATGGCAAAACCCCTCCAGATGAAACGCGCAAATTATCATCTTAGCAAAATTTTACAACATTTCGAAGCTCCGTGATTTTAATAGAAAACTTATCTCGAAGATCACAATTGAGAGTAAGGTAAGTAACGTAAGGTCTTACAAACCTTGACGGCGCATTTCATGGTTCCTCAATTCACAAAACCCTGTACCATTAAATGGTCAACCGAATATTGTTATTTAATGTGGTTTAAAACGGTTTATATGCATTAGGCTGAACAATCGCATGTTACATTGTACGCAACCATTATTGATTGCAATACCTTTGCACTGAGTTACCCTTGGATGTTTGCGGTTACGCACAGAATTGAGTTTTAGAAGTACTTCCTCGCAAAATTGAAAATCCAACCGCAACTGCGATGGAACAAAATGTACTAGTAATTTCTAATTTATGTTGCCTGCAATAAAAATAGACCGCTTAAATTGCATCATATTTTATTACCTACTTTAACAACTTTGCCGTAAACAATAAAATGAGCACTTAAACGTTTTAATTTAGTTATCGCACTTTTTCAGTTCACGCAACTACTACTATCTTGCATCTCCTATAATATGTATGCATATTCGTTCTCCGCTATTGTCGAGGTTAAATTCTCTTCTGTCCTCACGATTTGAGCGATCACAGAGTCTGGGAAAAAAGCAGGTAGGTTATATTAAGGAAGGACATAAGTGCAAAGAAAACCGATTTTCCTTCACGGCACAATTTTTTCCTTGGCTCTGCAATACAATAGTTAATTATGTCATCACTCATGACGCTGACCATCAGTTATGGTCAAGCAGGATTATTACTCGCGATTTAATATTATGATGATCATTAAAAAAACTTGTTCCTATTAATGAGTGGAATGTTACAATGATCTATCGTATTTACCTACATGGAACTATATCGGTCACGGCTGCAAAGCTTTTTATACTGTTCATATTGCGCTTTATTTTTATAAGATGACCATTAGTGATGAAAGGAATATTGCGTAAGTACTAACCGTGTAGACTGAATTTCTTCGAAACTAGCGACGCGCCATGGTATCGAACGGCTTTTCTACACTATTTATAAATTAGAATATACTTGTGCCAGAAATTATTTAAATGATAGTAAAAAATCGTATGAGAAGATGTTATAAATCTAAGAATAATACTTATTTATTTTGTATCATTATATTCACATAAACTGAAATCGTTTTTATCTGAGATATATCAACCCAAAAATTCCGGATTATGGCCAAAAGTCCTGTGACCATCTGTTGACAGTCTTCATATTGTGTAAGTCCCAAGCTTATGAGTACCAAAAAAAACATGGCATTGTTGAGCAAGGGATAAGCTCCTCTTTACATTCTTAGCCGATATAATGTGGCCGAACATTATGACGTTTACCTCATATAGCATAAGACTTATTTTCTCATAACAGTATTTCCTTTGAGTTAACAAAACAAAGCTATCAATAGGCTTCGCATTATCTCCTTAAACTTTGAATGGGCTTCAGTAAGTCGGGATCCGACTGGATTGACTTTCGCCGGGAGAACTTATCTTCATTCATATTTTGGTGGGTGAGTAAATACTACGGATTTAATACAAAGACATTAAATGTCACATAATGAACAGGGATTGTACAGTCCCAAGACTAATCTTATAGCACTGAAGCAGTTTAGGTGATCTTAATTATTATGGCAATGCTATCAAATACGAAAACATCGTTAGTAAAATTCACACACAAAAAATAAACAATTTGGAAGTTGATTTAATAATCCAATAGATAAACTGTGCTAACCGGAAAAGCGTTCGACCAATCACCTTACATCTTGCTTGTAAAATCAATTGTAAACAGAAGATAAAGCATGGTTGCGCTACAGTTAAAAAGCAAAATAGAGAGATAAACAAGGGATTTTGTAATCTAACTACAGATATACTTATCACATTTACTCATAGCAATATATTTATTGATCACGAAATCTCGTAAAAATGATTTGAAATATTTATTTCACGTATTAAACTGTCATTAAATTTGTATCCCCAACAAGGCAGAGCTCAAGAAGGTGTTCTTCTTCAAATTTATAATTCAGAAGCAGTACTATACAATTTGCCAGTCGATGGATAATTTAATTTACAAACCACATATGGATTTTGAAATGCCTACAAGTGGTGGGCCGGGTGCCGAAGCTGGCTCAAGGCCAGCATCTGACGACTTGGCTATCATTCCATTCCAGATGAACACTGTCCCACACAGTACTGCTATGGAAACAACTCGTACAAAAGCGGCGTCAAGCGATAAAATTTACGTAATCGCCGGTCGTAGGTCATTTGATTGTATTAATTAGTGCTTATTACAAAGTTGTGCTTGATTGAGGCGTGTCTGTATATTGACGATCGCTGCGAAAGTGTTTTGTTTAAAGGTCTTTGAACCAAAGGAAACAGATTCTGTTTGTTTTGAGTTTTTTTTACATGCACTCATTTTCATCTATCAAGTCTTATCTATAAAAACCGTCCCCAATGACTTCTGCTTACGATGATCCTCTGTCACTCGCATCCACTGGTTTCTTGCAACCACCTTGGAATATAGCGGATTTTACATTGTGCAGGTTTCCTCACTATGTTATCTGTCATAGACAAATGCAATTATGATTCACACAGATTTCGAAAAACCCGGTGGGAGTCGGGGTTTGAACCCCGGACCTTGTGCACCCATTATCACTCCTCTGCCTGCAGATATAATACGCATAATTAATTACTGATAGACAAAGACGTCGTTAATAACTACACGTGTTTGTGTTATTACATAACGCGCAGAGGCGTGTGCGAAGCATTCAGATTCTTCGTCACATAATTGCTTGACGATATTACACAACACATTATTGCACGATTGACTAGCTGTTGCGCGCGGTTTCAACTGCGTAGTACTCAGGCAATATAAAAGTAGAGTAAGTTAGATACTGGTTATAACATCAGCTACCTGCCAGTTATAGTCCCGTCAGAATCGGTCCAGCCGTTTCGGAGATTAGCCGGAACAAACAGCAGGCAAATAAAAATTGCTGTTCTTATAGGTATGTATGTACCGTACATATTTTTATATGCATTTAGTAAAAGCTGTTATTTTGACATTACAAACAGAAACTTCATTTTGTTCGTTTGTATATTGTACTTATATAGATACAGAGTACAGACTGGTTCATGAATGATTCCTTATCTGGAGTCTGGGCCAGTTCGGTAACGTATGTGAAGACAAAGTTATTTAATGGCTAGGTAGGGACTGTTGTCAGCTTCCCATTCTCTTCGGTAAAAATATTTTATGTAACCTTGATCTTAACTTGTATTGAGAGTCGTCTTGTCGAAAACATTATATTTTTTGTATTATTATTATTATTTTAGCTAGGGCTTAACGTATGCATATTGCATACGAAATACCTTTTGAAAAGGTTAAGCGGTTATAGCTAATGTTTGACACTTGTAAGGGTATTGCGAAACCCCTGGTGGTTTTGAAATTTCGAAAATGCCAAGCACGTGAGTTTTGTTCTGCAAATCTGCGTGGATTGTTTAAAAGCTTCCCGGGAAGCTTTTTGCATGTTTTAAAAACACACATCATCCTACTAATATTATAAATGTGAAAGTTTGTGAGTGTGGATGTTTGTATGTATGTATGTTTGTTACTCCTTCACGCAAAAACTACTGAACGGATTTGAATGAAATTTGGAACACAGATAGTTTATAACCGGGATTAACATATAGGATACTTTTGATCCCGATAATCCCGAAATTTTTGTTACGTTAAATACTACGCGGACGAAGTCCGTGGGCACAGCTAGTTTGGTATAAAATAAACAATTAAAGGTTGGCATTTAAAATGTTGTTGGGATTTTGGAAAGGTATAAGTAAGTAGTAAAGGTATAAGTAATAAGTAGGTAATTCGGTGTACTTAACTCTAGTTCCAACATTTCGTGTTGCTAGTGTTGTAACTGGCAACTGCCAGTCGCCATGTCCACTGGTCTGCCAGTAATAGTGCCAATTTTTGATAAAATGATAAGTATCTCTGTCTTCTTGCGTCACGCAGCGTGCAGGTAGAGTGTTACTTTTTAATTTAACGCGTCTTATGTACCAAGACAGGAGTACCAGCTTCTGCCGTGAGGAACTAAGGTCCAGAAAATGAAGTGTTTAGATCCTGCGACCAATAGATAATCAGAAATCAGAAAAAACCACAGCTGTAGGGCTAACCGGAGTATAAACACTTTATTTAACCTTTGATTCACGTGATCATATTATAATGTCCTTAAAATCTTGGGTATATGTCAACTTTCCTCAATGTTAAATCACAGCGAATCAGTATGGGCATCACGCAATAGGAAAAGTAAATAAATAATACTGATATACACATAACCAAGCAAACAGTGTCACTTACACCAGAACAACCTTGAACCTCGCATTTTGTATACCTATCTACACATCACGTGAATATGACACAGAAGTTAATATTACTTATGCAAACAGTAGTGTAGTTTGCCATTCATTAGAACTATCTGCACATGATTTATGTATCGCAGTCGCTAATATTTAGTTGACTGGACTAGCTGGGGAGTAGGGGAAATCCACACAAAACCTTCCGTGTGTTAGTCATTGTAGTAAAAAAAAACGATTTATTTTTAATCAGAAATAATTCTTTTTACTTATTCTAAACGACATGCGCTAAGATAAGGAAGAAACGAAATGCAACTCTTAAAGTAGGTCAGATTGTCGGAAAGAGACGTATGGTACAAAGAAATCTTGCATAAATTCCGATTCCGATTTAGTATTCTTCCGACTTGCATGGGATACAAACGAGTGTGTCAACTCATGGATGATCTTCACATGTTGGATAAAGAGGCGCAAACAGAAGAAGATTTCAAATTTGTTATACTTACTTACCTAATGTGAGAAAATTTCCCAAAGTGAGTTCCGTGAAGCCTGAACTCGCAAACAAACAGACGTTTCATATAAATACATAATAGTAATGAGTACTTAAACAGAGCATGACAATGAATAAAACCCCAGAAACAACCTTTCAAATGGTAGGCAATAACGTGAAATACTTGGCTTATGCGCAGCAGATTGGATTTTACCGCATTTGTTCAGGGCCTAGTGATGTCTGAACTGTGCCAGGGATTGGGTTTCAACGCAATGACCCAAAAAATTTAGGAAATTTACCGCACCCCGCCCACTACTAAGTATTCGATGGCTCATGGCTGTAAATTGAGCTTATTCTGGACGAAAAGCGGATATGTACGTAAATTCCAATTTTACCAGATGAAGAAGTTACGTTGTCTACCTGTATTTATGTTTATGTTTAGGAAATATATGAAAATGATATCAGAATCCTACGGGTTCCTATTAAAATATTTGAAACAACGTTTACGAATTAATGTATTATTTTGATAAAATTATTGCTGGTATCATAAATAAGTTACTACCTATAATTATTTTGTGTAAATTATGCAGACGTGCTAAAAGCAGTGGCGAATTATATTTACATGTTATATGATTTATTTACTCACCCAAAGAATTTGTAATAATAAGTACTTATTATAAATTCTTTGCTCACACCTAATGAATATTATCGTGTATAAAAATAAATATAATGTTAATTTTAGTTATTACAGTTGGAATGTAGGTCATACTTACTTGTTTATAAGGTACTTACCTATTTTAATTAATTGTTAGTTTTTCCTTTTGTGTGTCTTTTGTTAGACGAGTGGAATATTCTGAACTCTTATCCCGCCCGCTGTAGAGCTGGCTCTCGGCGATGTGAATTCAGGGCACAATATCGCGCTTAGTGCTTGCTGGCTGTTATTGCACATGCCTTTCGAGTTATTCGAATGCTATAGGGACATGCACAAATACCTCTGCAAGTCTAGAACATCTGTACATAGAACATTTATGTAAAAGAGGTACCATAAACTGACTCACTTGTGCTAGTTTTTTTTTTTCGGTTACTTTTTTTCAATAACATTATCAGGCTGTGCTGCCATTAATACCTCGTTCAGGGATAACGTTGTGATTAATTTGTCCACTGACGTCATACTAAAAAGCTCTTATCTCACAATACAACATTGGTTAGATGTAGATATTGTACCTACACATGTTGCCTACGCCTTGTCTTCTTCCACGGGCTGGTAGTCGAGAATAAGTACTGAGATATGTGAATAAAGAGTATAGTATGAATACTAACATAAACAATAATCACTTACACTGTCTAATTAAAATAAAAGATTAATGATTTGGTATTGAGTCGGTTTATAATTGCAAGGAGAGTAAAATGACATAGAGGCTACATTTTATTTTTGAATAAATTTTGATGAAATGAATATTCGTCCAAAAGTTGCACTTGATGTTAACGTGGCATGACGTCACACGTTTTGCCGGAGGCTCACATCAACTGGGCCAACGTTATTACGACAGCCGAACATCCAGTAATTAAACACAGATCGCACGCTGTCACGGAGTAAACAAGCAACTTAAACGGGAATCCTGTAATTAATGGCAAAATTGATTTTCCGACCCGATTGTACTGCGCTATTACGTGAGCTAAGTAAGGATATAATAAAACACATTATCGTTATCAATTGTAATCATAAAGCTTTATTCTAAAGCAGGGTCGCTGATCATGAAGAATTTCGTACTATGACCTGTTATTACCTGTCTCTGTCACTCCCGCGTAAATCTAATACGTCTCGCTCACACAGTGCAGTTGCGTTGCCGTATTAGATTTACGCGGGAGTGACAGAGACAGGTAATAACAGGTAATTGTACGAAATTCTTCGTGCTCAGCGACCCTGCTTTAGCAAGAGCGATCCTGGTGGGACCCGTGTCCCGTTCTACTAGGATGTCAACGGGGGACGGTAGGGACTGGACGGAGGGGTATTTAGGCATGGCCACTAGGAGAGAGAGAGACACAGTACCATCAGGGATCATACCATACCCCTCGGCTTGGTCTTCTGTCTACAGTAGTGCATAAGTGTTATAGACTCTAATATAAGTGAATAAATCACAAAAGTACAATTAAAACCCAAAGATTAGGTATGCGATCCAGTTACATACCTACCTATATAATCCATACATGGTTGGTATATTATACCTACTTAGGGACATTTTGAATACCCCGATTTGCAATTGCTAAATATATTTGATATTCTGATCGATTTTCCATAGAATACCAACCCTGCCAAAACGATCTTAAGATTGAAGGTGATCTGTACGGTTTTGACATGTCATTCTGTACTGAAATGACATTTACACGATCGCTCTCAGATTTGAGATCGGTTTATTAATACGGGCTTGAGAGCGACCTGCGAAATGTAATTCTTATGTCATACCAGTACAAAATGACATGTCAAAAGCATACTCAAGATCGCTCTCAGAATTGAGATAGCTTTATAAAAATGGGTAAAAGGCCCGTATTAATATACCGATCTCAAGTCTGACAGCTGTCGTGAGTACTGTTTTACGTGTAATTTTGTACTAGTATGACATTTCTAAGATCGCTCTCCGACTTCAGATTGATTTATTGATACGGCCGGGGCCCTTAGAGTAGTGGTTTCCCTTAAGTAATTGTAACCTCATGTGCCTGTATCGAATAAATGTTTTTCTTAATACTACTTAATACCTACTGTAAATAAACAAACATAATTTTAAAAAAGACAAAAGAAAAAATGTATCCTTGGAGTTTCTTGCATGTTCTTCTCCATAGGACTTTGTTTTGGAACATGCACCTAGTTCTTGACTTTTTAAAAGTGCCAGTTAATCTGGCCTATTTGAAATAAAAATATTTGAATTTGAATTTGAATTTGAATTCTTTCTTTATTTACCAACACAATTAGGTTATATATAAATTGTGTTTTGACTAACTAGCCAATCAACTCTTTTCAACGAGGCAGACCACATATGACGCGTTGCGCGCCTGTCGTATTAAATTATGTATGTGGGCACCAAATTTTAAACTGCCGCGTCAACGCTTTTTGTTGATTATGTAATCAACAAGAAGCATTGACGTGGCACTTTCGTAATATGTATATCAATAGTACATTGTTACATGAGTGGTGAAAGTTACTTATTTTGTCCCGTGACGGGGTTTGGCGCCCGAACGTAGCGAGGGCGCTAATAGTTCGAGGGACAAAATAAGTCTTTCACCCGAGGTAAACACTGTGCTTTTCATTACGAATACAAGAAAAATAAAAACAGGAATTGGGTAAAGAAATAATACAAGGAAGTATAAACAATAATCTACAACTCGAAAAAAAAAAATCGGATTGCCGCCTATTTTGTTTTTTTTTTCGTTGACCGGCCAACTTCATTATTTAGCCATTATTTTTCATTTTCATCTTTAAATATTTTGCCCAAATCTATGTTATTTTAAAGAAATTGTTGAAACTAAATTATAATTAAGTCATTTAAAAAAATATATTTTTGAATGAATACTTAACTTTATGTTATTTCAATTTTACATAGTGCTGTAATTGAGTGACTGTAGAAAAAGTTTGAACATGGTTCCATAGAATTGTGAAAATGGAACTAGTTTTTTTTAATATAATTTGACAGCTGTCAGTTGAAAGCGAAACTCCCGGGCCTGAAAAGTATTACTTTCAACCCGCTTCTCAGGCAACTTTGGACCTACTTTCAGAGTATGAGTAATGAAAAGGTATTTTGCCTAATTGGAGGAGTATTATAGTAGCGACAATCATTGTTTTATTCGGTTAATGTAAGTATAGAATATATAAGATTGTTCTCGTAGTTACAAGTCATAGGTAGTTAGCAAGGTAAAGGTAATAGTAGATATATCCAAACGCGAGATCTATCTAGGTAACGGGAGAAAATAAAAGCTAAAGAAAACAGCAAATTAGATCATCCAGACACTAACAAAGTGAAATACGTTTGCGCTGAAAACGCTCGCGTCTCGAGATGCTCTATCCGCCATTGGAATATGTTTAGCATTCATTTATTGTGTTATTTTGTTCAATGAAGGCCACATGTTTTACATGGAAGTGTGCATGGAATGTTTTGTGTTGTATTACTTATAGGAAATGAATCGAGAATTTAATTGGAAGTACCCATTTCTCGAGTTTCATAACAAATGGAATTTCTTTGGGAAGAAGGATTTCTTTGGTATCTTTAGATTAATAATATAATAATTTTAGCCCTTTTGATGTCCCACTCCTGGGCACGGGCCTCCCCTCAACACGAGGGGGATTCAGCCCATAATCCACCACGCTGGCCCAGTGCGGGTTAGCGGATATCACATGTCTTTCGAAAATTGATTAGATCTTCTATGACATACAGGTTTCCTCACGATGTTTTCCTTCACCGTAAGCAAGTGATAATCATATAGAAATTATGAATCGCACATAGATTTCGACAAATCCAGACGTGCGAGCTGGGGTTTGAACCCAAGACCTGGTGCCCGCAAGACGCGTGCTTAACCAATCAGCTATCACTGCTACTCTATCCATGCTCTGCCATCTTTAGATTAGATTAGAAAATTGATTTATCTTTATTGTTCCACCACATGACGTACAAGAAGTAACAGAATATAAAATCTGTCTATTATATTCGTACTTAGTCCGAGATAACTATGTAGTATTCGGCTCTCCACACTCATTCACGCGATTTTTTAGAGAAAATAAAAAGAGTTCCTGGCAACCCTAAACCTATATGTCATTCGATTTTTCGCGCTTACACGCGTTACTTCTTTTTATGTTTTATTGTGCGTAATTAAGTGGATTTCTGGGCTTTTTCCTTGGTAATTATGCCAAAACGTAAGTTGGAAAGTAGCAATGAAGAAAGTAAAGAAGAAGAAAGTACTTATAGACGGAGGTTGGAAAAATATCAGAAGTTGTTGGTGGAACAATGTGACTGACTGTAAGTCATGACATGATTGTGTGCATTTTACTATAATAATCGGTAACATTTCTCATTAATGTGGCGCTTTTCCGTTGGAAAAGCTATAAAGGTTATCTAACCTAAACTGCATTCTCGCGTGGCGATTATGCGTCCCCCGTTGGGTGGATAATGTATATATTTTCAGCGATAATGTGATGATTGCGTGGCGATCATATACTTACGTACCTAACTTTTCGTTGAAAAGTTTCATTTGGATGTTTACCTGCTGCATTTTCGTGTTACGATCATGCATCTTTCCGTTGGAAAGAGTTAAGCCACTAACTGATAAGTTTAATGACGAACCATTATGGCGGTCAAGGTTCTTGTCACGACTTGTTTTTCTACCGAATAACCACCACATGGAAAATCATTTTATAAGTCCTTTTTTTTATAGGTATAGACATAGAGAATCAATAGAGAGTTTCCTTGTGTAAACTATTACCATATGAAGCCCTAATGGCACATGTACTCAGTGACTCTTAAAGTGTGGGATGATGTTGCGAGGAAGTCAGTCCTGCCTATTATCATACTGTCATACTGTATTTTCTCTTTTACATTTGAATGGTAAATTATGACTTTTCCCGGCTTCGAAATCAATGATTGAACCCGAAGTTTGTTTGATTCCGGAAGAATATACTGGTATAGTTCATGAAATGGGACAAATGACTGGAGAAGAGGTAAATGAAAATGAACCGTGGAGGATAATACTTTACCAGAGGATATTTGGAAGCCTTGGGCTGAACAAATAATGATAAGGGTTATGGTGAATCCTTGCATTAAAATAAATTAAAGTCGTTTGAAAAGATTTTATATGATGGTATAAGGTACAAGGAAGAAAAAGATAATATTTATTTATATTTATTGGCCCCAAAGTTAAACTTGGAAGTGGCTGGACTTATGAACAATGGAAGTAGGCTTAGAGACAGCTTAATGGAACAAAGACAGACTGAAATGGGATTAGCCATTGGCAATATTTGTCAGACTATTGATTTTCTATCAAAGGAGGATTTTGATAAGATTATGATTATTTAAAAAATTAAGTGAGTCAATTAAACTAATGAGCAATTTATATTACACCTATATAATTATAGGTAAGAATCTTATAAGTCCTTTATTAGACAAGAACTTAAATTTAAATATTAAGGATAATAAGCGCTCAGAATGGTTATATTCCAAGTTGGATGAGACTGTTAAGTCTACAGACTTCATTTCATCTCCATTATGAAGAAAGCTAGCTCAGCATTAGCACCCAAGAAGGCAAAAAACTGGCAGCCACCCCGGCCACAAGTTCAAGCTCAACGTGAGAGAGGCCTAGTTCGGGGAGCATATCACCCG
The DNA here is from genome assembly GCA_918843915.1 of Notodonta ziczac. Taxonomy (NCBI): domain Eukaryota; kingdom Metazoa; phylum Arthropoda; class Insecta; order Lepidoptera; family Notodontidae; genus Notodonta; species Notodonta ziczac. Next base: position 4,588,148 of record OU974053.1, read on the forward strand.
CAGCGCAATCAAGTGCGGCCACCGCTGAGGCAGCCTCGTCTTCAGCAGCAGTTTCGTCGGCCAACCATGGCGGCGCCGTTGGCGACGCGAGGACGGGCCAGGTACCCATAGAGGTAAAGTTTGCAGGTAGATTAAAATTTTACTATAATTATTGGAAGCCATTAACACAAGATCCTATAATTCTAGATTGGATATTAGGTTACCGCATTCATTTTATATCTTTACCATCTCAAAATTTTTCTCCACTGAGAAATAATATTTTTTCTAAAAGTGAGAAACTGATACTTTCTAAGGAGATTAAAAAAAAAAAAAAAAAAAAACTTCTAGAATAAGGTGCTATTTCAAGATGTAATCCAGTTCCAGACCAATTTTTGTCTAGTATTTTCACTGTGCCAAAGAGTGATGGTACCCACAGGTTCATACTAAATCTTACATGTTTTAATATGTTTGTTAAATCACCTCATTTTAAACTTGAGGATATTCGCACCTTGTGTAAATTACTTTCCAAGAATGCTTATAATGTGTACAATAGATTTAAAGAATGAATATTTCTTAGTATCTACTCATGTTAACTATAGGGAGTATTTGAGATTTATGTTTAATGAGTCCTTTTATCAGTTTAACTGCTTACCTTTTGGATTAGCATCAGCTCCATTTGTATTCACAAAATTATTGAAACCTGTTGTAGAATATCTAAGAAATAAGGGAATATGTATTGTACTAATTTAGATGATGCTATATGTTTGGGAACCTGTTATGAGGAGCGTTTTAAGAATACTGAACTTGTAGTAAGCCTTTTTGTGTGTTTAGGTTTTATCATCAACAGTGAAAGAGTTGTCTAGTTCCTTCAAGAATAAGGGACTATTTAGGTTTTACAATTGACACCACAACTATGACTATAAGCCCAACAGTTAAGAAAAGAAAGAAGTAACTTGAATTAATAAATCAGTTCCTAAGAAAAGATAGTTGTACTATAAGAGAATTTGCGAAGTTATTTGGTAATTTAGTATCTGTTTGTATGGCTATAGCTTATGGTTTTGTATACAATAAGATTCTAGAAAGAGATTTTTGTCCCTAGACTTATCGAAAGGTAATTATGAAAATAATTATTAATAATACTGTAAAATCAGAATTAATGTGGCGGAAAGAAAATATTGTTAGCAGTTTTTGTAGAATAAAACAATATGATTTTAAACGGGAAATATTTTCCAACGCCTCTAGGACTGGTTGGGGTGGTTATTGTGATGGTAAAAGAGCTAGGGGTTTATGGTCAGATGAAGAAAGAGAGTTTCATATTAATTATTTAGAGTTGTTAGCGGCATTCTTTACATTAAAATGTTTGGCAAAGAACTTACAAAACTGTGAGGTCCTCCTTAGGGTTGACAATACCACTGCAATCGCTTATATTAATCGCATGAGGGGAGTTCAATATCCCTTGCTGAATAGCTTGGCAAGGTTGATCTGGCAGTGGTGCGAAGCTCGAAGATTATGGGTGTATGCTTCTTATATAAAATCTAGAGATAATAAGGATGCGGATTATGAATCCCGCGTTGTAAACAAAGATACGGAATGGGAACTCTCTACTGGGGCATTTAATAAGATAGTGTCAGTGTTAGGTATCCCAGATATAGATCTGTTTGCTTCACGTTTAAATGCAAAGTATGTCTCATGGCATAATGACCCTGAAGCCTGGAATATTGTTGCATTTACAGTTAGATGGTCTGAGTTTTTCTTTTATGCCTTCGCTTCATTCTGCTTATTACTAAAAGTGCTTCAGAAAATTAATACAGACAAAGCCACCGGTATTGTGGTATTTCCAATATGGCCTGCCCAGCCATGGTATCCGTTACTTGAGTCTATGGTAATATCGCAGATCATATTGTTTGAACCCTCAGATGATCTTTTGACCTTTTACAGAGAACCACATCCACTGAGGGCACAACTTACCCTGGGGGCGGGTGTATTTTCCGGGAGGCGCTAAAACGAAGAATGTTTTCTGATAAAGCAATAGAAATTATGTTAGCTTCATTGTCGCAGAACACCATAAAACAATATAATAGTTGCCTTTCCCAGTGGTGGTCGTACACAAAGACTGAGAATGTTGATACATTTAGTGCTTCTGTTCCTAAGATTCTGTTCCTACCTACTTGACTTCTATTTTTTCATAAAAGTGTGTCATATCAAACATTAAATTGCCATCGCTCAGCTCTTTCTCTTATCATCGGTAGTCATTTAGGTACAGATGCTATCATCTGTACCTGTATTCTATAATAAAACGAACCAGCGTTTTAAAGGAGTTTACAAGTTGCGTCCAACGACACCAAAGTATTGTCTGGGACCCAGCTATAATGTTATCTTGTATAGAACATTGGTATCCAATTAGTGTTAGTTAGTGTAAGAATACAGTTATTCTTTTAGTGCTAGCTACTGGTCAAAGGGTTCAGACCATAAACTCAATCAGAATCAGTAATATAAAGATTTCACAATCCGGTGTTGAAATAGGTTTTACTGATATTCTTAAGACACCAGCGCCCAATAGACCCCATCCAACAATAATATTATCATTTTTTAGTAATCCTAAGGTATGCCCTGTTAAAACGCTTTTGGTGTATATGGAAAGAACAAAACAAATGAGAATAGATAATTCTTGCCCTTCGGACTAATAATAATAAATAAATAATAATAATTTTAGCCCTTTTTGACGTCCCACTCCTGGGCACGGGCCTCCCCTCAACACGAGGGGGATTTTGTTTATAACTTTTAAGAGACCATACAATAGGGCCACATGCCAGTCAGTAAGCAGATGGATTAAACAAGTAATGGCTGAAAGTGGCATTGATGTTAGTAGGTTTTATGCACATTCAACTCGTCATGCTGCTTCCTCATGTGCGGCAAGGGGAAGCCTGTCGTTAGACAGCGTTGTGGGTGCTATAGGCTGGTCTACTAGATCTAGGACATTTGCAGAATACTATAATAGACCATTACATAATGAGTCTAATCAAGTTTTGTTTGCCAGGGCAGTTTTGAATAGTCACAACTAGTACATGTTTAATCCGTGATTTATTAGGATAGTTTTACCACAATAGTTAGTTTTTATTTAATATATTAATATTAAGTTCACAAACGAGGTAATTTATGTTTTGTTAAAGTTGATTGACAGAACTATACTTTTTGTTTTTGTGAAATTGCTAGTTTATGTCGAATTAAAGTTGATTGGTATGATTAATTAGTGTTCTTCTCTGAACATCTACATAGTTATCTCGGACTAAGTACGAATATAATGATAGGATTAAACGAACTTACCTGAAGTGAAGTTCTATCCTTATTATATGAAGTACTTAGTCCGAGATAAGAACATCCCACCCACCCCTATAAGCCAGTTATTGATTTAGGCTTATTTACCCATACTATTAATGATATTGCTCTAAAATAATGACATATAGGTTTAGGGTTGCCAGGAACTCTTTTTATTTTCTCTAAAAAATCGCGTGAATGAGTGTGGAGAGCCGAATACTACATAGTTATCTCGGACTAAGTACTTCATATAATAAGGATAGAACTTCACTTCAGGTAAGTTCGTTTAATCCTATCATTCTACTCTTAACGCGTTCACCTAGCCCGCGAACTTCAAATTTTTTGAGGTTTTTTAGAATTTTTTTAAAATCTGACAATAATTAAAGGCACATTTTGTAATTCGCGACCAAGACCGTGTGCAGTGCATTTATTAATATATCCAACTTACTCTAAAACATTTCAAGAACGACAGCTATCCAGATAATCTGGCAATTTTTGTATATTTAGTGATTAACTAGTATCATATCCACCGTGATAATATTTAGAGTAAAATAAATGTATTAATAAACGCACTGCATACTGTGTTTGTCGCAAATCACAAAATGTTGTCTTAAATGTTTTCAGATTTTGGATAAACTATAAAAATACTCGAAAATTTTGAATTTCGCAGGCTAGACAGGCGCCTTCACCTTACGGAGATGGGAGTTGTTAAGAAAAATATAACTTGGTTATGTAATGTCTCTGGACGCAGATGTGGCGCATTTCTTTTATCTCGCTATGAAGATGATTGCTTACGTAATAACTGGAGTGCATGAGACGTTGGCTCACAGTTCTATGCAGCTAACATGAACAGTAGTGACGTTTATATTTTTGGGAAAATCAGATCATAGTTTGTTATAATTGTTAGTGGATAGAATCAAGAATTGTATGGTGTATAAAAGCTTCATGGATCGAACGCCACTTTAAGAAGATATTGTCAACTATCTATGGTTACGTGAAATGTGAAAACGTCGTCTATTGTTATGTCATTAAAAGGCTTCGTAAAGTACTTACAAACCGTATTATTATTCTTCAACGATTAACTCCATCCATTACGGAATATAATAATAAAGTCATCAGCATTAATTGACCATTTTTTAATGATGTTTACTGTAAATCAACCATCTGGTTGTATTAATGTGGAGTACTAATCAATACGTACGTAATACAAACAATATCAGATCATTTTATGACTTCCGTCCGTTTCTAATAAAAAGAGTATGTAGTTACACGTATATCTCTATGGTCATGCACTGATGTTGACTGTGAGTATGACGTCATATCACCGCAAATCTCATGTGACTATTGACAGGGTCCCAATGAACACAATTAGAGCCTCAGATTATAAGCAATGTTGTATGTTGGCTGTGACTTCTAAAAATGCTTCAATTTAGTCCACAACTACCACGCTGATTAAAGTATTTGTATATCTATACAAATAAATAAAATTGGAGTGTCTGTTTGTAATATCAAAATAACACCTTTTCACTAAGTGCATATCAAAGTACATACGTTACTTATAACAAAACCGGGATTTAATATTTTTTTTGTCTGTCTGTCTGTCTGTCTGTCTGTCTGTCTGTCTGTCTGTCTGTCTGTCTGTCTGTCTGTCTGTCTATCTGTGTGTTTGTTCGACCGATTTTGTTTCTGGACCGATTTCGACGGGACTTTCACTGGCAGATAACTCATTTTATAAGGAGTAAATTACGCTACTTTAATTTTAGAAAAACAAAGAAAATATCACAAATGCTGCCTGTCGCGCGGGCTCAGAACGCGCGAGCGGGCTTTTGCGATAAGTATATAAAACACGAAACATAGACTCGAAAGAAAGAAAAATGACGGAACATTTTTTGTTAAATTAAATTTATATCAAGTTTAATTCCACGCGGACGATGTCGCGGGCACAGCTAGTATATCTCTATAATTTCTAGAAAGAAACATAAATAGTTAATTTCTTGTTTTATTTCGTTCAAACAAAGGCACAAAGACACTCAAAGTTAAGGGTTTCGCTGAGCTCTTCGAAACACGAAAAGGACTACCGTTAAATAGTCATCTAAGGGTTGTTTTTACTCGTTTTTAAGGTAAACATTTAATACCTACCTACCCTTCCACACGACCCCGAAACCCTCCAAACGTGTCCTACAAGTATGGAAATTCCTTAACAAAATTTAAAGATCCTCGTCGACTTACAACGCCTAGAGAATTCGTATTTTTTTAAACAATTGTACATTTTATTACGAGTAGGTATTCAAAAGTATACACATCAACTCTTTTTTAGAAGGGCTCTTTCTTGCCAAAACAGGATTGGTAAAGATCTCTGAGATAATTTAGCAAGATAACAGTGAGAAATTAATTTGCAAGAACTTCATCTAGAAAGTAAAAATCAGTGCCGTCTAGGGACGCCCGAAAGAAGCGAAGCTTTGCAGTAGATATTAGATATATTATAAGTGGCGTGCATAGGGTTTTGAAACAGGGTAGGCAGAGTGTAACATAAAAATAACGCGTTACGCGTTACGCTTTTCACCGTTTTAGTGCCCGGGCAGTGAGCGCCCCGAACGTCCGTAAAGAAGCTTCGCTTCAAAAATATTTCCTTTATAGAAAACAGAACTACCTCTTTCACCCGAGACACGTCAGTGCTACTGGCCTAACTTGAGTTGAGTTTTAAACCTAGCACCTTTGTTATACAAGTTGTTCTCAATCTTATTATTTTCCTGAGAAATGACGCACTCAGCTATAACAATAGACAACGGTAACTGCTTACTATAAAATCTGGTGAGCACGTCTCTTCATACGGTAGTAACAACGAATCTCGTTATGGGCATGTGCTGTTTCAGAATGAGCCACAACTGTTTGAATATTGGGAAACAATAAACAAAAGAGATGATATTACATGCTATCGGAGGATTGGCAACTCCGGACAACGCCTTAAGACTTTTGTTTCGAGTTTTGTTTCCTGTGCGTTCATTTGTCATTTATAGACAGATAAGGCCTGACCACAGATATAGATTTACATTGATAACTCAAGTATCACAATTTGTATTGAAACCAAGTGTGCCGAATTTTTAACACCTACCGTGACGTCATTAGTGACGGGAAATCCAAACCTATTGAAAGACACCGATGCCGCCTATGTCCCTCCGCCCGCTACGATTCTCTCGAGGGATTATCTCGCTCATACATGCACTTGCGTCATCTATATCTGTGGGCCTGACTGTAAATATTCATCATTTTCAACTTGCGGGTCTTATAGGGTATAGAGACCGGCAATGATCTCAAATTCTAGGACACAAATAGTTGAGACGTCACGATATTTTACATTTTACATAATATCGTTACTTTTAAGTCGAAGTAGTTATATTGGCCCTACGATAGGTATTCTATTAGATCGTAAGGAATTGTCTTTAATTACTAATTTAGTACCTAACGATTCAATGTTTGATTCAGGTCAATTAATTAATTCAAGTCAGTGTCTGCGTTCCTTATTATCAGATCGGTTGATACTATTAATTATGCAAATTTCTATGTCTCGAGACTTAGTCATGTAGCTAATAAATATGTATATCCAAAATCTGTTGGTTTGGGTTCATATTTTGTTGCTCATTAGAGACAATCTGATAAATGTCATACAGCCAACTAGGATGGTTTAAGAAAACGAGGATCTTCGATCGTTAAAAGATAATCAAAGCGATTGTCACGGTGATTGTATATTTAATGTGTACGGTTTAATCGAGTTTTGTGAATGCTAATGAAGCAACAGGCTATTTTAGTGTCATCATGGACCGCACTAATAGTTACGACGGATGATGTGTGGAATTCTCCTCCCGTGTGTGACGCGGGTGAGGGGTAGACCTGATCCCATCCATCGACGGTTTAATTAACGCAGCATGTTGAGCATTTCACAACAGGCGTTAATTGACACGTTTATACATTGCAAGTTTCATGCATGTCGCAAGCATGCAGTGTATAAACGCTGTCGAAATTCTAGTTCTACTAAGGAAGAGTAAGAGTAAAATGGCCAGGTTTGGTACAGAAGACTACTGTAACTGTGTCAATTCGGCCATGGGTGATCGTGGGGAAAGTGTCACTGTCACTGTTATTGGTTCCTTGACTTGAATATTAGATGGGAACATTAATTGTTTGCTGATTAAGGACTATGAACCAACGAAATATGGTAAGGGCCATATTTCTTTGGTTTGCGCCCTGCTTCCTGTTGACAACTAGAAGGGTCAAACTTTCTACCGTCTATTTGGGAACATTATCTCCCATATGTGGGTCTATCACTCTCTCCTTTAGGCTTTGTTAATAATATTTTTGGGGGCACATCCATACATAGAGTACATTTTATGTGCTTTCGTGATTAGGTTGGGAATCCCGTTTGTTAGCGGAAGTTGCGTGTGTTTGAGTGACAGGGAAAGTTTTCACGCACAGAATTATTTCGTTAATTGTACAAGACAAGTCATCATCACTTGTCTGCGATAAATTTTATTACTGCCCTCCCGGTATTATTCAGAAATAAAATTAGATTATACTTGTCAGAATATTATCTCCGCTATGTACTCGTAAAGCTGATGTCTGAGTGCAGCGGCTATTACGTCGTCGAGGCAAAGAAAAGTTTTCATTTTCTTTTTTGCAGAATATAAAAACTACCTCTTACTCCCACATGTTGTTTTCATAATATCTTATGAATAATGCATGTTGTGCTATTTGCTTCGAGGGCCACAGTTCATTTTTACGGAAGCTTACACATGTCATGTTACATTTACGAGCACCTATGTCTGCGTGGAATGTAACATTTTCGAAAGGCAAATGTGGGTTCACGCTTATTCCCACTTCATAATCTAGCTGGCTATCGTCTGCGATTTTGTGTTGGTTTTGTACTGATTTGTACCATATACAATTACATGTGATGTTTGACTCGATGGCCGCTTTGTTACCTTATGTTAGATACCGGTAGAGTTGTTTGGAGCGTACTTTGACCTAAAATTTTGTATTCTTATTTAAAGCATTTTCTTGCAGGGATGAATTTTACTCCTTTAGAAATTGGTAACTTGCTGTGCAATTTTCTGTTCATACGCTTTCTAGTATCATTGTCTGTGGCACAGTTCGTGCATACCACGTCACTGGATACATTAATCTTCTGCAGCTGTTTGTGCCATAATATATGTTTCCGTATGTTTCACCGTGCATGTTACCTACATGTTTTAATTCAAATGTGCCCGCCCGCAGCGTAAATTCCAAAGTATAACAGAACTATCAGGATCGTTAGAATGTCGCGAAATTACGCGAACAAAACAATATTTCCCCAGTTTCCCAACGGTACGCTCCCTTCGCGTTTGTGTCCTGTTTAATTTCCTGTCGTCGACGCTCAACGCGAAATTGTTCGAGTATAAGTACTAATACTTACGAAATAAACGATATTTAGATGTTGGAGTTGTTTCCAATATATCTTGATCATTTTCGTAAAAGATTTTTAATATTGGGTACTTAAGTAAGTGTGTTTGCTCGGTGGTAAAATAAAGTCATGTTAGAGTTAGCTAATAAGGACAAGTAAGTTGTTTAGTCTACACTTTATGTTGCTTGCGGAGCGCGGAGGACCCCTGCAGACAAGCGTATTGGCATATTTAACTACAAACTAGCCTAGATGTAGGTTTTTTATTCGCATCTATTGCCTTTAAAATAAACTCCTGCTAAGCTTTACAAACCACACCAACTAAAAGCACTTCATAAAATCTAATTAGCAAAATTTTGTATTACAAAGTAACATCACACGAAGTACATGAATGCGCTACGAAAATGTAATTAAGTACATTAGCCGGACCAAAATAGACTGGAAACTTTTGGCGACAACGAAATATAAATTAAATGGGTAGGTCTGCGGGTCCACGTACAGTGCCGTCGAGTACTTTCAGATATTTAAAGGACCTCCATTTGCTTTTGCCACTACCTTTGTAACTATCTAAGGAGTGCCCGAAGTACTTACAACTGTTTCGGTCAACTCAAATAAACTTGGGAACGTTCTAAGTTACCTAATTAAAACGGACGCTATCTATACCTCGTGTACCTAATCTTGGTCTTATTAACTGTTGATGTTTGCTGATGCTAGGGTGAGATTAGAGTTGCTGAAATTGGAAGTTTTCAGTTGAGGTAATCAGGAATAATGTAACGTAACTCATAAACTTAATAATTTATGAAGTAGGTTGATTGATGGCTATAAAATATTAAGATAAAAATCTTTAAAACTCCGCCAAGTAGGTGCAACTATTTACATGCTAATCAATTTATTTATTTATATAAAGATATGGCGTGTATACTAGGCCTATCTAAGGCCTTCAAGCACTTGATATAGTACTATCCGATGCAACAAAGAGCAAAATCCACGAAGAAAAAAACTATGTTATTCGAGTATTCCCTCGACCTAATCCTAAAGTAAACTACTAGGTTCCGGTTTGTTTGACATCTAGGGTTGACGTATGTGCTTAGCATATGGATTCGGGATGTATGTCAACAGAAACAATTGGGGCAATTTGGGTCCTTGAGACGTGGGCTATTTGTTTAGGTAACCGCCTCTGTAAGACATGAGGCTTTTGTTTTCAACTCGTATGAGTCAATAGAAATGAAAATCGATTATTATTTATGTTGTGTCCCGCGTGCGTGTTAGGAATTGGCATGGGATAACGATGCTTGGAATAGTGCTGAAATTTTGACCCCAAAATTTAATAAAACCGGTATTAGTAGGAAGTATGGCATACATACGATAAATAAATATATTTAAAAGTATTCACTTTAACAATCGAAATTTGACGACCGCGCCATCAATAGGCGTTGGTCAAAATCCACTTGCGTTAGGTGTGATCGGCGGTGAGCACATTACGATTTGTACCGTCGAACGGTCAACACGCATTGGAAAGTGTCTTCGGATCGCTTGGGACAACGTTAAAGTCCTATAGAACGCCCACAACAGGACAAAGGAGACGATTCTTCCTTCTTTCTCTCCGACATATATGTCTTATTTGTGCGCCTAGGAGTATTTATTGCAATTATTTTTTGATAAAATAGGCACCTACTAAACATATTAATAAACTAATCCTACTAATATTATAAATGTGAAAGTTTGTGAGTGTGGATGTATGTATGTACTAGCTGTGCCCACGGACTTCGTCCGCGTAGTATTTAACGTAACAAAAATTTCGGGATTATCGGGATAAAAAGTATCCTATATGTTAATCCCGGTTATAAACTATCTGTGTTCCAAATTTCATCCAAATCCGTTCAGTAGTTTTTGCGTGAAGGAGTAACAAACATACATACATACATACATACATCCACACTCACAAACTTTCACATTTATAATATTAGTAGGATGTATGTATGTTTGTTACTCCTTCACGCAAAAACTACTGAACGGATTTGAATGAAATTTGGAACACAGATAGTTTATAACCGGGATTAACATATAGGATACTTTTTATCCCGATAATCCCGAAATGTTTGTTACGTTAAATACTACGCGGACGAAGTCCGTGGGCACAGCTAGTGTATCATATATTTTAAGACTGTTCACCATGTTTAATATTTCTGATGTTAAGTACGAAGATAAAACGTTATAGTGATCTTATGCCTGCTACGATAAAGCTAGGGAGCTAAGATAGCTTAATCCTAGTTGATGGTTGGGCGTTTATCACAAGATCCTCATCTCAAAGTACCAATCCCGGAAAGAGTGAAAGGCTTATCTCCAATTAAAAGTTTAAGCTTTTCAATTTCCTTCGTATTAATAACTGACCGGTCATGCCGAAACCATGGGACTCAGTTTAAATAAGTAATTACGCATGTGAATCTCAACAACAAAAACACATTATCCTCCTTTGCGTCGCGCAGTCGGATAAAAATGATTTACCATTTTGTTAAAGAGGGATTAGGGTTGACGATGGTTAACTTAACCATTGTAGAAGCCTGCAGAGAACAGTAAGGATTAGAAAGACACGAGACTCAAAACTGCACTGCAACCAATATCAATATTACATTTTAACACAAAGCCGGTGAAAGTAAACGTCCTAATTTAGACGATTCTATTCTGGCGCAAGTAAGTTAATCGCTACTGACTCGTTTAATCAACGCTTAGCCCTTAATTATGGGTGACTTAACGCAATTAAAAGTGGGCGAGCAATGCTTTTACTTGGATTAAAAAACTCAATCTTCTTGGAAATGGGCTGAATGGATATTGAGTACTCGGTGGAGTTGGAATTTACAGAGTAGGTACTCACATTATATGCTTTTTAATGGAAGATAGAAGTAGGTAGGTATATCGCGAATACTCACAGATATAGATTTACATAGATAACGCAAATTCATGTACAACGCGTGTGTGAAACCCCGACCAAGCGTCAAGGTTGGTCGCCGCTAACTTGCAGTCCGCGCGACTATACAGACATAAAAAATATGAGTATGCGCGAGATAATCACTCGATAGAATCGTAGCGGGCGGGGCATCGGCGGCATCGGTGTATTTGAATCGGTTTGGATTATCCGTCACTAATGACGTCACAGTAGGTGTTAAAAATTCGGCACGCTTGGTTTCAATACAAATCGTGATACTTGCGTTATCTATGTAAATCTATATCTGTGCGAAAACTAAAACTAATATGAAAATTAACCATGTCTTGTGTCAAATAACTAAACAAAATATTGTAGGTACTTACTTAATTCATCAAGACCTGGGTAGGTAGTTAAATTTTACACTATTTCACAAATTGCTTTGGTACATTTGATGACGTTAAAGATAACAGAATTGAAATGGACAGAATGGAATTGTTCCGAAAATTAACTGTCTGAAAACGTTTTGATAGCGATCACAATTGCGATAAGTACATGTCTCGAATTCTTTTGTAATTTGATGAAACTGTTAACTATTTTTTAGTCCGTATTGTACCTATATGCTTGTTATTAAAATATGATAGGCGCGTCTTCTAGCAGTTTCCGTAATATTTCAACTTAATATAACTCGTTAGGTGAATAGGTACACATACGAGGTGAAATAGGGTGTAAGGGTCCCCACTTATCTAGTTGGATAAGTTGTAATGCACTTATCCAACCAGATAAGTGGGGATAAGTGGAGCTATTTCAGATTTTACATTAAGTTCGAGACGGTACATAACTACAAATATACCTTCTAGGTTTACCTTTCAAATGGCCCCACTTTTAGGTCCCTGACGGACCAAACCTACTTTGAAATTCAAATTCAACCCATATTTATAGAGACATTAAGAGCATTTCCCTGTATCGGTACTAAAATTGCTTTCCACTTTACGCCTCTTATTCAATTTATTGTTCACATTCTCTTTGACATCCTGAAAAGAAACCGGCCATTTTCCTTTTATCGCAAAACACTTTTACCACCGTTTAATGTATTATGTGTCTTCCAAAGAAACAGTGAAGCAATTAAATTTCTAGGATATTACATATTATTAAATTATTTGTAAAATTAAAACTTGTGTAAAAATTACAAGTGGCACGCCATCTAGTGATCGGACCGATTATTAATGCGTTGCACGGTTTGCCAGCTAACCATTTAACTCAGTGAGTTTTCTTGTCAACTGTTTTCTTTATCGCGTTTTCGATAGATGTCGCTGTTTTCAAAATTATTTTTATACATTTGCACTGCATCCCAACTACTTACAACTTCTATTGAATCACGAACTTACGTGAATTTTTAATGTAGAATGTAATGTCGCTACATTACAAGCGAGAGACAAAAATAACTGTATAGGAAGATTGCAACAAAAATACCCTACATCTCATGGAAGCGTAGTTGTAAGGTACCACGGATAGCAATAGACTGAATGGACCTGAACTCGTGAAGTCGTGAGCTTGGATACTATTGCTGAGTCTAGCTTACAGGACTATCAGTGGTGGGAGGGAGAGTATGGCGGGCCTAGGCCATTTGTTTAGGTCCTGTGCTAAACTGCAGTTGTTTAAGGTTGTAATAATTTGCAGGTGACGGCTTCAAGCTGGCATCGTCGGGCTCCGGAAGCCCGGCGCCGCCGCCGGTGCAGTGGCGAATGCGGAGAAAGCCAGGTTAGTTTAAACCTTATTTATTGTAATAAATAAATATATAACTAAATAATACCTATTAGCCTTATAATATGTTACCGGTACCGCCTCCATCGGCTCCTCCCTCCTGAACTTTGAGGATTAAGAATAACCTACCTTAGTACCTATTATACTAGAATATGATCTACTTACATACCGACATACCTAATTGCACTAAAATAATTTCAGCTATTTTTGCGTGATGATGCTGAGGCGGGAATTTACATACTTTCTTACCTAAATAATTATACGTTCAAAGTGGGCATTTGTATCATGTTCATTATTGTATGCTCATTTAGACCCATTTCACTAGTGAAATGGGTCAAAATGAGCATATCGAGATACGTTTACATTAATATCGACTCGTCGTACGTCTGGCCTGGCATATGGAGCTGAAACTGTTTTGTAAATATTTATGGAATCCGAATGCAAAAATCTGGGTAATACAAACATGGGATGTATCAACAAACGTTCGCGTTTTTATTTACAGCAGCACAATATGGAGTTTAAGGGGTCCGTACCTCAAAAGGAAAAAACGGATCCCTTATAGGATCACTTTGTTGACCGTCTGTCTGTCATAAATAATAACAATTAATTACTTAAGTTTGAAAATAATCTACTTTGGAGGAAAAAGTTGTATAAGTATCTGACACATTTTGTTCACCATTGTCGATCCTGGTTTTCAGGAGGAACATGGTGGGAGTTTGTGGCGGAACTAGTCTTATTATAATACCTATCTGGCACATGCGCTAAGATACGTACGAACAAGATAAGAACGAACTGCAAACTGCAACTCATAATGATAGCCAACAAGATTGCAAGAAAAGTCCAACATGCAACCTTTTAGCAATCTTGCTCAAGGTAGGAAAAATCATGGTAACGTAAGATCCGGGAATGGACGTTCTCGTGAGAGCTGCAAACCTCTACCTTTATGCGAGAGACAAAAAACAGTAAGTATATTAAGTGGATATCGTTATGCAGAACAGAATCAACCCACGTGCACTGCTGTAGACCGAAACCAACCTTGTATTAGTGGTTCTAGGTTGGTTTCAGTTTGCAAAAGTGTGTGTGGGTTGGTCCTATTTTGCAAATCTACGTCCAAGTTGACAACCTTCATTCGTTTAAGAAGCAAACCCTTGAAATGAAATTGCGGTAATGAAAGTGTAATATTAGTTAATTACTTACTTACTTACCAACCGGGTTGATAAAAAACGTGAAATCTTTACATAAACCATCTCAGTGTTGTAAAACAGATTTTACGATTCCCGTGAATCGATGATGTCATAAATATATTTGCTCGTAAACCAACAAACGATTTCCTCTGAAACTGTTTCAGGATACATAAATTATATCTGGTACTTATATTATTGTGTTCAATTTATTACCAATGCAATACGCTCTTCAAACACGTGTAGTTCAATAAATATTGCGTACAGTACACATACAATACATAGACTCATTATCCGACATCTGCAAGTGGTAAATAAAACGATTACTGTGGGTTAACCTACTCATCTTTCAAAGACGACATGAGAGTTGCGTTAGCTAGGAAGGGCCCGAATCTATATCCCATTCCTATCTACTTATCTATCTATCTCCCATTGAGGGGAATCTTAATGGCAATAGCAATTACATTACCTTCATTAAGTACATATCGCGAAACTGACACACCAACTGCATGGTCCTTATTTCCTTAACTAAGCAAAGCTCGTCCTATGGGTACCTTATAATGGACTGGGGGCGATCCCAGTGACACCCAGACCTGGGCAAATTACGAAAAGGCCATTTCCGAAATTTGCACCGGCGGGCATCGAACCCGCAACGACCATGTGTAGAGAGCCGAGCGGCCTACGCTCGAACCACTGCGCCAAGTGGTCGTCGATGACAATAAATGTATTTTTTAAAAGGGCATAATACTACCAAATCTAAAAGATATGCTATTTGTAGTGAAATTAAATTGAAGCCAAGGCACTTTACTTTCACGACATAGGTGCTCCAGTAATCAACTGATGACCCTGTTATAATTATGGTGTTATTAATTGCTGTACCCCACACATAAACGGACCCTTTTAATACGTAATAAACGTAAATGGCCTTCTATCTTGGAGATAACATCTCGTAATTAAACACAGTGTTTCAAACGTCCGAAGTAGCTGATACTATGCAGATGGTAAAGTCAGACTGTAAGTACATAATATCTTTTTATAATATATTTGCTGAGGTCCGGGCTTTTGAATATTTGTCACAACTTTAGTGTTGTGGCCTTAGCAGCCATTTGTATTCAATAACAAGACCGTAAATATTTTGCATAGCAGGTAGATATAAATATTATTTCCAAAAGCGTTCGAATTTCGCTCAAATATAATGTAAGTACTAAAATACATTAGTAAGTAGTAAATACGCACGTACACCACCAAGTATCATTTCGGACTTTTGAAACACCCTGTATTTGAGTATCAGTGACGTTTTCCCTAAGGTCATTAGGACGGTGCCGGTGGTGACATCGCGTGATAGTTATTTCCCTTTTGCGTCACTCAGTGTTATCGATATTGCTAATTTGTTGAGCGAATATAACTAGAAAGGGTTTAGGGGTTACAAATAGACCTTGGCTGTCATAATTGTCGCTTGTTTTAACACTTATGTCCTTGATTATGGGTATTATCTAAAGGTTCCAAGCTTTCAGTGCAACAGTTTGGTCAACTTATGTGTGTATTTGTACCGATTTATATACTAAAACAACGGCTTAGTAAGTCTTATGGACTTACTAAGATTTCAGATCAAACGCGTTAAGTATTTATTGATATATTGTTTTCTTAAATTTACGCGAATACTACACATTGAAATAAAACTATTCCGACCAAGGATGATACGTGAGGCCATTGATATTAAAAAAAAACATTATATTTTCAATAGGGAAGATGGCTGGGTGCTACCACCAACTTGGGATCCGGTTATTAATATAATTAAATCCAAAACCAATCGTACCATTGCAAGACCTCGAGACACTGAGCACTTTCTGCGTGGATCGGACAGCAAATAATAACTAAATATGAGGGTACCCAGTTATTAACTATGACATCAGGACGTCTAACACCTCAGTCCCCCCGTGGCCTTGGTTGCTGTAAAGCAGCCGAAACGTCGGGAACATAAAAAAGTAAATAAACGCGATAAAATCCGTAAAATAGTTTTATTTCAATATTTATTGATAAATATTTATTTTGTTGTTTTTAAGAGCTGAGATAAAGTTGACCCTAAACTGCATGACCCGTGGCTGTATCTTAGGATCTGGAATTTAAAATATCAACCCTAGCGTTTAAGTATTTAAGTATTTTGTTAAATACCTAGTCGTAAATTTTTTATTAAACTTATGTTTATTTTTATTAAATATTGGAAACTGCGAAATTTGGCTGACTTTAGAACCTTTTGGCAGACTTTTAGAAATAAAAACAACCTACACTGACACCATTTGTCAGGTCCCATACACCCCACCGAATTAAGTTATTTCGTTGCCGTCGGGCTCTTGACAGATTAACTCTTAACGGGAAAACCCTCAACTTAATTACTCGTCGCTCTGTTCATATTGTACGACACTTGAATTAGGTCTGAGGCTCGAAACTGGAATTTGAATTAATTTTTAATAATACAACGGCGCGAAAGTTTTCACCATCTTTATTAAAGTTGAATATTCTAAGAGATAACTTTTTGTCACTGGGGGTGATGAAATTAAAGTTTCATAAATGTGAAAAACGAAAGCCGCCAAAGATTGCGCTTTTGGCTGGTTATAATATTATAATTTACATTTTATTAAATTAATCTTGAGGTTTGTGAAGGACGACTCTGCTTTAGTCTTCACGCCTTTTTAGGGTTTCGTACCTCAAAAGGCAAAATACGGAACTTTTATAATATGATGACTTTGTTATTCGTCTGTCTGTCTGTTTAGATAAGGTTTTCGTATAAGCAGTTCACAGACATATTGTACTAAATCCGAAACAGTCACGAGATTTTGTAAAAGCTCAATTTTGGTTACAATGTGTCATAGGAACTTTGTTAGTTTTATAGACCCACTAGCTGTGGCCGCGACTTCGTCCGTGTGTAATTTAACTTAACAAACATTTCGGGATTATTCATCCCTTATTTTATCCCCTTGGGGGTAGAATGAATCTAAATCCTTTCTTAGCGGATGCCTACGTCATAACATCTACCTGCATGCCAAATTTCAGCCCGATTCGTCCAGTGGTTTGGGCTGTGTGTTGATAGATCACTATGTCAGTCAGTCGCCTTTGAGTTATATATATTTAGATAAATTAGCGAACCGTCGTAGGTCTTACAGTTGCCTATGTAGAAATCGTCGTAAACACGTGAAAAGATCCTAACGCCGTACATCTTCATAATTTCCAGGGCGCAATTTGGGACATACGTATTATGCCTTCACTGCGTAGAACCTTAAGAATTTAATTTAGAGAGGCATCCTCTTTAATTGTTACCCAGAAAATATAGACAGAGTAAATTTACCTAAAAACGGTTGTTTAAGCAGTTAGGTAGATTAATTTGAATGCATTACCGCACGGTTCTGTAGGCGCAAGTCGGTAAATAGTCTGCGTAGATTCTTTCAGGTGGCAACTAATTACGTTTTATAGCCACCTCTGGCTCGGCAACCCTGGATTGATTAGTTTATTTTTAGATGATTGGGAAAATATTTTCGCAGCGAAAAGGCCTTTTTATTGGATTGTTTTGTTGCTAAGAAGTTTCTTGCAATTTGCCAGAGAAAAGGCTAAGATTTGGGAAAATATAGGTTGTATCAGCCAGAGAAAAAAGTTAATCTATCTATACATCTATACAAATAAATAAAATTGGAGTGTCTGTTTGTAATATCAAAATAAGACCTTTTCACAAAATGCATATTAAAGTACATACGACACCTATAGCAAAAACGCGGTTTAATTTTTTTTTGTCTGTCTGTCTGTGTGTTTGTTCCAGGTAATCTCCGAAACGCCTGGACCGATTTTGACCGGACTTTTAGTGGTAGATAGCTGATGTTATAAGCAGTAATTTAGGCTACAATTATTTTTGAAAAACTAAATTAAAAAATGGCTCCTGTCGCGCGGTCTCAGAACGCGGGAGCGGGCATTTTTGTTAAGTTAAATTCAACGCGGACGAAGTCGCGGGCTCAGCTAGTATATTATCATAAGAAAATGTGGGTTATTAAATGTGTGTAGATATCGTGTATGGAACGAGTATGGAGTATTTCTTTTGAGAGACGACATTCTACACTCTCCGGAAATTATCATGATATCCGGGTGAGTTATCTCATTCGTAGACATTTGTTTGCATTGGAGAGTTTATATAATTAATTTCTTTGGTTGTAATGATTAATAGGTTGCCAGCGGAGGGGGGAGAGGTGTGAATGGGGCTACGATTTGTTCCCGTTAGAATTTAGTTCCCAGGTATTATGATAATCTCTGGAGAATTCATCACACTTTTTCCTATTTTAGTGTGGGTACAAAATAGGGGTACCCGGCCCGTTCACTTCAGCCGGGCGGGCTGTTTGGGCTAGCTTTTTACAAATCGGATCCCTTCATGAAAGCTGCGGAAAATGAAGGGCACCCTAAGCTTACTAAATAATGTCCTATTGTGGGTTCTACTTTCAATAGCGCACTTTTTGTACTTGGCTGAAACTGAAGCCAAAAGATCGCTCTGATATTTTATGTTATTCTTCTAAAGTGTCATTATTTGAATACATATACGTAGGTAAACCTTTTAAAATCCATTTACTTACTTACTTTAAAAATAGAACACAATAAAACCCATATATCGTCGTATTAAAACAACATTCCATAAAAATAAAGTATTATGAGTATATTATCACCGATATAAACAGATATACCGGCCATATTGTGTCGTGACTGCGGTTTTATTATCTCCATAACTCATCCACCTTGATCTGAGTACCACTGAAAGATAACGTACGAGAATCTACTAAAAAGTAGCAAACTGTTCTTAGTAATTTTCTGCGAAATAGGTTAACGTTTTATAGGTGAAGTAATGGTGATGGATAAATTGAACGAATGATCGACTTCAAAATCCCATGGTTTCTTTGAATGTTGTAAATAATGGCGAATTTTGAGTATCGTGTTAAATGTAGAGTAAGTGAATAAGGATCGACGTAGGGTTCGATTCGACAAGCGTTGCTTAGTTTGGGACCATACAGTTGGTGTGTCAGTCTGGCGATATTTATTTATTATTATTATTATTGTAATTGGAGATAAGACAAAGATATGACTATTATCAATGCATCTTAGACTAGATTAGGTCCTCGAGTAGGTTTGTAGATTAATATGTAGGTAATGGGGTGAATGTGGTGGTATTAAAAAAACCGGTCTGTCTGTTAATTAAAAAATAAAAGTACTACCTCTTATTCTCATGATAATTGCCATAAAACCTCCATTGGTCTTCAATTTACGTAAAAAATGGGCATGATTATGAGAATGTCCTTTAGAAAGAACATCAAGCGGAAAAGACAAAGGTCGGAAATAGCCGGGAGTTACATCAATATTCCTTATGGTAACAAAAATAACTATTCCTGAAAGCTTTTTATAGTTACCAATAATGTTTCTAAATTCATTGGTCCGGTGAGTTTTCGGAATAAATGTTGGGACTTGTAAAGTATTTCTCGGACGTTTATGTAAGTTGCTCCGTCAACAATGTTTTGCCATTATACCTACCTATGTTGCAATTATTTAAAGAGATAATATATTATGCCTGTGTTAGTATACCGGAATAAGGTATCTATGAAAGTTCAATATTAATTTTCTTTGCTTATGTGGTGTTCATTTCCCGGCTGGTACTATCCCAGCTCAGCCACACATACCACCACTATTACTCCTGTAAGCCAGGATCGACAATCACCTGGCATTGAAATATTATACTAGGTATAAGTATTTGTAAGTTGTAAGTGCTAATTCTGACGGTACACAAACCAAATATAACTAAACGAAATGTACTGCTGTCCTCCTAAGGGTCGTAACGCACGAAGATGGCCGCTTTATTTTTATATGAGTCGATTTAGTTTAATCTTATTTTTTTGCTAACAGAATTAGCATATTAATAACCACGGAAAACAAAAGGATTTCGTATTAAACCTTTTGTACAAAGGAGCTATTATGTTAGTTACACTAAGCGGTTTCGCACACCACCTAAGTTAATCGGTCGGGTCGACAACTATGTGAATTAGGCAACACCGCGGATAAAACATTGTTCCACTAAATTATGCGGGAGTGGGTTCACAACTTCAATTAATTTCAAAAGTTGCTACTGTTAACTTTCCGCGGTAAACTGAGGGGAGGTAACTATGGCAAACTATAAACATACACGTTTATATTTAGAAAAATCTATGTTGTAAATGGGAGCACTGCGTTTTAACGAATCACGTTGATCGAACACGGGCACTCGATATTTCATTACGTCAAAAGATAAAAATCTCGAAAGGTCAGTCTCGCTATGTCTATGATAATCTTCGAGTACTTTAGTATTATTATTCATCTTAGTCTAACTATAGTTTTTGAAAAATTAAAGTAAGTAGGTACCTACTTATTCCAATTTTAAAACAGTCCATATCAAAGGTGGCGTCGGAAAAGGGCATTTGCTAGAGTTTTTTTGAAGAAAAAAGAAGATACAAATTCATGAAATATTGACAGCCATCGTATTTTCCAAGCCAGATATTTCCATGTCATGTTACAGGTAGTCGTGACGTTGATTTGATGACGGTTAGCCCGGTTCCAATTGTGCTTCTCAACAGTGCTTCTCAATCTATCAATGCTTATTTCGGTATAAAAATAAGTGCAACAATATCTTAAACATTAATTATAATGTGTGATAAAAAATGTAATAGGCTGTAATTAAACCGTGCCTGAGCGTTATGATAGGTATAGGTAATGCCTTATTTTAGATCACGATCGAACAGAATTACACCAACTTACCTAAGCTAAAGAATAAATAATAGACCTAGACCTCATAGAGAATTAAACGTTACATAGAACTGACCACAGATTAATAGTTTCCACCTACATTACTAATGCATCGCTGCGTGGTTGCAATATGTGTTGGTGTATCTCATGAACATCGATAGAGTACAGAATTCCTCACCCACATTTCGTTCGGCGTAGATATTTAATATCTCACCGACTCATAGATTACACCTCTCCCGATGGGCGTTAACACAAACTTTGAGAATCGCTGCACGTTATTCGATATTCAGCAGTATCATTCCCTTCTGTCTTATTTCTTTGATATTTATTATTTTATTATAATACCGGGGCCGGGGAATATATTACTCTATCTATGCCATGCAAGGTTCGATATCGGACAAGTAGGTAATTTGTGCTACATGCCTCTTTTATTTGAGGTTTGTATTTTGTATCTAGATTTCTTGGCAGTCATGATAATAATAAATAGGTATATAGATATTGCTGGATTGTATAATTTCGTTGTAGATATACTTGCTAGTTTTGGGTTGTTGATACTTGAGATTGGTATTTACATTATTTAATGTTTAGCATATTGGTAGAGTTCTACGTTCCTAATTATTTAATTATCTAATAAATATGTATATTTATGTATAACATTTTTTTGTGTTTGCCAATCTCATTAAGAAAGTAGAGTTTACATTGTGGATTTTGTAACTAATTTGCCGTTTCCACTTAATAGCTAAGGGATTTGGATATTAAATTTCCTAAGCACATTCGTAATGACAATCCCCGATTCGAGGTTACTCGTTGAACGCCAAGTCTCGGTCACGATAATTGACAAACGATTGATGTGTATTTAATGTGTCTGTTTACTGCGCAAAGGCGATGCCTTGCTACTCTACTTTTTTGGCACAGGTTCCCAGTAATTGAATCGTGCAGTCATTGAAATAAGAGATCGTAAAAATTTGTTTGAGCAGGAAGAATATTAGCGGGTTCCGTTCACGACCCGTCATTTAATGAAAAATGACGCTGTCGCCTATGCAGAAGATGGATTGGCATTTTCGAAAGTGGCAACTCATCAAATAACTCTGTTAAACATATGTATGTACAACGCCTATATCACAACTAGCTGAGCCCGCGACTTTGTCCGCGTGGAGTTTAACTTAACAAACTTTCATCCCCTATTTTTTCCCCTTGGGGGTAGAATTAATCAAAATCCTTTCTTAGTGGATGCCTACGTCATAACATCTACCTGCATGCCAAATTTCAGCCCGATCCGTCCAGTGGTTTGGGCTGTACGTTGATAGATCACTATGTCAGCCACCTTTGAGTTATATATATAATAATTAATAATAAAATAATATTATACATATATATATATATCACAATGTAAAACCTGCGTTTGCCAGTGAAAATGTTTACTATTATCTGTACAAGTTAGCTTGGTATTTTTGACAGATGTAAATTTTTCTGATCGACATAACTTTGCAATGTCGAACATATTAGTTTCTAAATTTTATGATTAAAATTGTAAAAATATTACAAAAATACATAGCACACAAAAGTCTCTAAAGATTCAAGCGTTATCCGAAAATTTTAAGACTTTTTATTGCTTCAAAGTAAAATTTAAATAGAATAACTGAAAATAATAGACACTTGTACAATGTTACATCGGTCGGACGGAAGGGACCCGAATAACAGGCAGTAGCTGTTACAAATATCGATTACAAAAAATATCATTAACACAGGTCGAAACTTAAAAAAAATTCAGACGTTCCATACGAAATCGACCACGTGATCGAGCAGTTTTCTATAGGAGGATCGAATTTTTTTTACCCATTCGACCCATGTTTCTTTGGAATAATTGTTTAGTTTCATGGTCTGAACCACCTATTTAAATTTGGCGGGAGGTCCAAAAAGAACCCTGTAATATTAAATAGGTACTTATTATGAATATTGATCCACTGTCGCATATCTACCCAATGTTTTATATGTCTAGTGCAATAAAGAATTTCAGACATAATACACCCACACCATCTCGTCACAGTTACAAGTATTTTAAAACGTTATTTTTTGGACTATTAGATATTTTATGTTTCCCGTCACTAGCCCGTCTGTCAAAAATACCAAGCTAACTTGTACAGGGTTATTGTGCTTATGACAGTGATATACTTAGGTCGATATCAACTCTGGGAGCGGTCTAGTGTACGCTTTTTACATGTCATTTTGTACCGGTATGACATAAGAATGAGATTTCCAAGACCGCTCACAGACGTGAGATATTTATTAATGCGTCTTAATAAGGCCCATTTATAATATTTTTTAACGGGCCTTAGTCTATTTCATGATTTAATCCGACTAGACACATTTTTTTTGAGTTTGTTGCAACCGGAGTGTTTAGTATTTATATTATTTTCGTAACTTTAAATAAATACAATTTATTTATTATTCATAAATATACTTTTCATTACTCATACTCTGAAAGTAGGTCTGAAGTTGCCTGAGAAGCGGGTTGAAAGTAATACTTTTCAGGCCCGGGAGTTTCGCTTTCAACTGACAGCTGTCAAAATATAAAAAAAAAACTAGTTCCATTTTCACATTTCTATGGAACCATGTTCAAACTTTTTCTACAGTCACTCAATTACAGCACGATGTAAAATTGAAATAACATAAAGTTACTGAAAGAATAATTTTTTTAAATGACTTAATTATAATTTAGTTTCAACAATTTCTTTAAAATAACATTTTGGGCAAAATATTTAAAGATGAAAATGAAAAATAATGGCTAAATAATGAAGTTGGCCGGCCAACGAAAAAAAAAAACAAAATAGGCGACAATCCGATATTTTTTTTCGAGTTGTAGAGTATTGTTTATACTTCCTTGTATTATTTCTTTAGCCAATTCCTGTTTTTATTTTTATTTTCCTTGTATTCGTAATGAAAAGCACAGTGTTTACCTCGGGTGAAAGACTTATTTTGTCCCTCGAACTATTAGCGCCCTCGCTACGCTCTGGCGCCAAACCCCGTCTCGGGACAAAATAAGTAACTTTCACCACTCATGTAACAATGTACTATTGTTGTTGAATCGGATTTCTTTAACATAAGTCGTATATGTGCTCCTAAAATGAATTTTACAAATAAAATATATTACGATTCGTAATTCGTATGTTAAGCTAAGTCATCCAGGATCGTACCTAAGTCTGCAGTTCTGCGCATTATTTCAGTTCTTCATGAATTTATAACATAACCGAGGATCAGCAGAATTAATAAATAGAGAATAAATATCGCCGACTTTCACACCAACTGTATGGTCCCAAACTAAGCAACGCTTGTACTTTGGACTGGGGGCGATCCCAGTGATACCCAGACTAGGGCAAATTACGAAATGGCAATTTCAGAAATTTGCCCCAACGGAATCCGATGCCGCAACCACCATGTGCAAGTAAGCTGAGCGGCCTACGTTAAAATCACTGCGCCAAGCGGTCCTAAAATTACGCAATGACATAAGGTCATAAGTTTTTATACCTACGGTACCCTAAAACTGATATTCTTCCTCACACGCGCACGTGGTAAGCACGTGGCATAGCACACAGGAGAACCATGTTTGTGTTCCGTACGGCTAATTCCAGATGACGTAGTTGTGGACCATCGCTCGGCGACGCATCCAAACAAAACATACGCTTCTAGACTTTCATATTTAAACGCTGCCGAAGTTTTCGTGCGGTGCTTTAATAGTTGTGGAATAATCGAAGAAGCGGTTCCTATTATTACTAACTACTTATATTATAAAATATTAAAATAGATGACACTATTATTCGAACAACATCCGTAAGTTGTTTGGAATAGAGTTTCGTGTTTTGCTATATCGTTGGCATCAGTGGATTTTGATGATTTAGTCAATAAATAAATAAACATCGTCAATCAGTCACACTAACTGTATGGTCCCAAACTAAGCAACACTTGTACTAAAGATACCGTACAATGGTCTGGGGTTGACCATAAATGCCATATTTTTGCCGTCGCATCGACTACCGAACGAACAATGAAAAATTATCGTGCGTTCAGACGATATACGACAGCAAAATGGATGGAATTTATTTACAGTAGGATTCGACGATACGAATGTCACGATATATCGACTATTGTTGCTAAGAGTAGCCCCCTAAAATCTAAAATCTTCGCATATGGTAATTTAATAAGCAAATTTGTAAATATTCCGCAATGATTTCAGTTTCTTTCTAATTTCGACTTAGTAATACAATTATTGTACTAAGTACCTATAAGGACTGAATTTCTTATTAACCATTCATGATATGCATTCAAACATTTATTCCATGCCATCGATCTATTTCGCAAATACAAAAAGCGTCATGTACCAACGTATTATAATTTATAGCCGTCACGTGTATCGTACATTACATTACCATCCTCTCACAATGAACACTCGTACGTTTATGTATGAAAGAAAATCCATTTAGGCCTGCCATTGTTGTAATGTTCTTTGAATATAAAACGAATGCGTGACAGGCTGAGCTCGGCTGAAAATCATAATTTGTATTTATGACAAATTCTGAAAGAATTTTAGGTAAACGAGTCCAGAAAACTTAACTGGTCTTCTTATATCAATGAACGGCTTGAGAAACTTATGTTTTATGCTTCAATTTACACATTCTGAATGGTTTCACCTTTCCACCAGCCAACCACGATATAATACTACGAATACTTATTAAAAAGTAGTTTTCACAAGCCAAATATTAGTTCGAAGGTTTAACAGGATCAAAACTTTGATAACACAATACATACGCCGTCAGTCGCTTCCTGTTATACCTGCGGCCATCACATATTGCGTCTTATTTTTACTCGAATAAGATTTGTTTTCAAAAGATAGACAGTTTCCAGCACAGCTATCATATATCACCGTCAACGATCGTGTGTCTCCTCGGCTTTTGCTTGTCGGTACGCGATTTCATCGCGCGGACGATATCGATCAGCTGTTTGTTTGTATTGCGCCACAGGGGTCGCCAACCCACAATCCCACATGCGTGGCGATGACACCATTTAGTATTACGAATGGCAAGCCGAAAATAAATTAGTGAATGAACGCGGCCCGCAAATTTCGAACAATCTATGGAAAATTTCGCATCCGTCTCGCGCTTGGAAACCTTCCGTCGACGTTACATAAAAAATAACTTTTTTATGTAACGTCGTTCGTTTTGTGTCAAGGTTCTCAAATATTGCGGTTCTAAAGTATAGGAAATGCACGTATATTTATTTATTTTTAAAAGCATGTAAGTACTTACCTACTTACTTATTAAAAAAAATCACTACCTACTTTTTTCTCGTATTTGGATAACATTTTTTTGGCCTGAAATGTGGTTTCTTTAACTCAAATCGCGGTGATATATTGCTGGCTATATCTGAGTAATTTGAGTGTCGGCGGAACCGCAAATCCCGGTAATTTGCGCTGAATCATTCGCCTGTCATGATGGCGCTTAATCTTGCTTGGGTCACTTGAAAAATGTACGAGCTTAAATAATCCTACTAATTTAGTAATGTTTAATGAGAAAACAATCCTTAAGATGTAGTATATAAGGGGTATTATTTATTTTAAATTATATGTACCTACCTACTTAAAATAATGGATGAACGGAATTGTAATTGACAATATATGGGGCCATTATTGGATGTGTTCACTATCTTATAGTTAATTGCTGGTTAGCATTCTTAATTAAAGAAGAAAATCCACCTTACCCACCAATTAAGTTTGTTCTTTCTTCATATAACAAAGTCGGAAAACAAGCGTACAAGCCTGATGTTAAGCAGTCATCGTAGCCTACAGATGCTTGCCGTACTAAAGGCAGCACGTTGCTCTGAAGGGGGGTGGACAGAGGGAGAGGAAGGGAGGTTGGGTTGGTCTTCGCTTAATTCCCTCATCGTTAATTGGCTACAACTTGGCTCTACCACCGACTTGTAATTAACTATGTTTCATGGCATACTTCCTCAGCTACATACAAGTGATTATAGGTTAAATTCAGATTGTGAAGCCAATTACCAACTTATACACACCTCGAACTTTATAAACTCGCGCCGTGAATTTCCACTCTGGTCGAGGGAATGAGTTCACCATTCGCGAAATAAAAATAATTTTAGCCCTTTTTGGCGTCCCACTCCTGGGCACGGGCCTCCCCTCAACACGAGGGGGCCATAATCCACCACGCTGGCCCAGTGCGGGTGGCGGATTTCACATGTCTTTCTAAAATTGGTTAAATCTTCTAAGACATGCAGGTTTCATCACGTGTTTTTCCTTCACCGTAAGCAAGTGATAATCATAAATAGAAATTATGATTCGCACATAGATTTCGAAAAATCCAGAGGTTCGAGCCGGGGTTTGAAGCCGAGACCTGGTAGCCCGCAAGACGCGTGCTTAAACCAATCGGCTATCACTGACATTGGCGAAAATTAAAATTTATGTTTTGTTATGGGAATATCATCTAGTTGCGAAAATTTGAAGTACTTTAGTAATTCCGGCGAACATTACGGCCGAAGAAAAATGTTCTGAGTGACAAGCGGAATTTTCAAATTGAGGCAATTGTTCATGGAACCCGGAGAATTTAACGAGATAATAAGCACCTTAAATAAATTCTAAAAACAACACGTCACAATAATTTTAAGGAACATAAAAATGTTGCCACAAGAAAACTCTATAATGCCTTTCATTATAGCTGGTAGGGGCGGGATATAAAAACATTCCATGAGCCCTTGGAACCCCTTATCAACGCACAGACATACCCACATTCAAACCAAAGAATTTTTAACATTTGGATTATTTAACTGGGACAGTGTAATGTCATCATCATCATCAGCCGGAAGACGTCCACTGCTGAACATGGGCCTCCCCCATAGAACGCCATAATGGACGGTTGACCGCTTCCCGCGACTCTCGCCAGATCGTCGGTCCATCTAGTGGGGGGCCGTCCAACTCTGCGTCTTCCGGTTGAAGTCGCCACTCGAGAACCTTTCTTCCCCAACGGTTGTCGGTTCTACGAGCGATGTGGCCAGCCCATTGCCAGCTAAAAAAGTAGTTGGTCAGTGTAATGTAAATTAAATCAAATAAAACTCATTTTTAAATGACTTTAAAACGGTTTTTGTAATGTATATGTTACCCGATTTCTCCGTAAATTGTAGAGCGATTTTGAATCTGACCGATTTTCAGTTTTAACCAATTATATTTTTTTCATTGAAAAGGTTTCCATAAGTGGTTCCATTGTTTTTTTCTATCGAAATGAAAATCGGTTGTGTAGTTTAAGAGATATGGACAATTTACCAGCGTTTCAATACATACATGCTTTAGCGCTAAAAATCATGAAATATTATACTGTAATCAAAAAACCTGGATGGACTAAAAAGGTAGAAATAACTACGGACCTTATATCTTCTTTCATTTGAAGTCGGTGCCAATTCAAGTAAGTAGGGGTTTTGATCGGTTATTGCAATTCTATATCAACTTTAGCAGACGATAAAAACTGTCAAGTAAAGTAACTAAATAAAAAAAAAAACCCAACTTAAAAATATCTTCGATAATTTGTTTAAGACCCAGCTAAGGCGCATGCCGTTGAAGGGCGATAAATTACTCCAATTTATTTAAACAATATTATTTCTAAAGGGTGTCTCTTTTCAGTATCCCCTTTGTAAAATGACTAGCCTCGATAGTCGTTATTTATTTCGGCCCTTTATTAAATATCTTTCTTGGAACTCCACTTGGGGATTTATTAAGATCTTTCAGAAAAGTGTCGAGTGATAATTTGGTGTAACGATAGCTTCAGGTTTCAGTGACGAAGATTCCATGTTTTTACCTAAGTCTATCCAGTATAATAGAGCTTTCATTTATATTTTATAGAAACGCTTTTCGTATTTATCTTATAGTGTTTGTATTATTATGTACTGCTACATTATATAAGTACTAATTTGTGCCCGCGACTTTGTCCGCGTAGTCGCGTAGTCCGCGTAAAGTATTCTATGTGTTCAAATTCAAAACGTTTATTTTGTTTAGGCCTACGGGGGCACTTACAAATTGTCAATTTTACTTTTTTTTTTCTTATATCTACAACCGGATCGGAACGCGACCTCGACTGAGAAGATCCGGCAAGAAACTCAGCGGGCTTGTCTTTTTACATGTAATTTTTTTTTTATCGGCATTTTCTTATATTCATAATATAAAAGGGTAGTAGATATTAACATAAATATTATAATATCTCCAGTGTATTTTAGCTCCTTTTGATGTTATCAAGAATTACACAATTAATCCAGGTTATAAACTATCTGTGTTACAAATTTCATCCAAATCCGTTCAGTAGTTTTTGCGTGAAAGACTAACAAACATACATCCACACTCACAAACTTTCGCATTTATAATATTAGTAGGATGTCCACGCTGTACAGTAATATATTTCAGATAAAGATCAAGAGTTTTGTTGGCGCTGTTCTCGGGTTCTCTAAATGGTAAATTACGTAACGACCAACCTGTGTTAGTTTCTTGGCAGACCTATCGATAGTTTGTTCTACTATACAAATTTTAGAAAATAATGTAGTTGTTCAGTTCGTTGACCTAAATTTGTAATTCGATAATACTGATATGGACTCCTTTGCTTTGCCAAAAACTAGCGAAACTGGAAAATATAGGGTGATTTAATTCGGTTTGTGTCGTTCGACAAGTTTTGTTCAATGATTTTCGTGTGAAACTGGTGGTTGCTTTGTCTGCATGAAAAATGAAATTTTAAAGCGACATTTTGTGTTTTCCTTGATAAAAATACTAAATCCTTAGCACTTAGTGTACACAGCCTTAGCGTTTACCACTGACCAATCGCAGTTAAAAAAAATGTGTGAGTGGGATAGCGCTCTACTAACTCGTCTCCGTGACACGATAACACACGCACACCGGAAGTTTATAGAATAAACCATAAAGAAGATATTTAATAGTACATTGTTACATGAGTGGTGAAAGTTACTTATTTCGTCCCGAGACGGGGTTTGGCGCCCGAGCGAGCGTAGCGAGGGCGCTAATAGTTCGAGGGACAAAATAAGTCTTTCACCCGAGGTAAACACTGTGCTTTTCATTACGAATACAAGGTAAATAAAAACAGGAATTGACTAAAGAAATAATACATGGAAGTATAAACAATACTCTACAACTCGAAAAAAAAATCGTATTGCCGCCTATTTTGTTTTTTTTTCGTTGGCCGGCCAACTTCATTATTTAGCCATTATTTTTCATTTTCATCTTTAAATATTTTGCCCAAATCTATGTTATTTTAAAGAAATTGTTGAAACTAAATTATAATTAAGTCATTTAAAAAAATATATTCTTGAATTAATACTTAACTTTATGTTATTTCAATTTTACATCGTGCTGTAATTGAGTGACTGTAGAAAAAGTTTAAACATGGTTCCATAGAAATGTGAAAATGGAACTATTTTTTTTTTTTATAATTTGACAGCTGTCAGTTGAAAGCGAAACTCCCGGGCCTGAAAAGTATTACTTTCAACCCGCTTCTCAGGCAACTTCAGACTACTTTCAGAGTATGAGTAATGAAAAATTATTATAAAATGTTTTTCATGATTAGATAATATAATTATATCGGCCCAGTCATCGTAATAAGAAAATTGAAATAATAATAATTTGGTGGAATTTTCGAAACCTGCATAGGTACAAAATAAATAATTTTCAATTGTTTTGATAATTATTCTACCATAATCCTTTGTTACAAACACACCTTTGTTATATGCATAATCACTCTGAACCCTTCATAAAAGCTCTTAACCAGTGAAAAGCCTTCAATGTTTGTTAGAGGGAAGTTTTTTTAAAAAAACTGTTATTTTCCTGTTTCTCAAATATCTACCTACTTATTTGTTTTTTTTTGTAAAACACTTTAAAACACATCAATACTTTGTAGATAGAAAAAATATTATTATTACTTAAAAATAAATGAATTAATGACCTAGCTTATTTTCTTTTCGTCTCAATTGTACAAGACATGCCCAGCTTCTACCACGTCCGCCCTGTATAAATTAAATACAATTTGGCTCTACCTAGGTGCTCTATCATTTGGATGATGGTTAATAAATTATTTTCCTATTGTATTGTTTTCTGTTTTGTTATTTATATAAATACCTATATTTTCATCAACATTATTCGATCAGTTATTTCATTTCGATTTATCCGTGATCGGATCGAAAATACGCTCTTGTCTATAGCATCCAGTCTACTCTAGATTTTTATTTTCAAAACAAATACTGGGGTCCAATTCTGTTCCAACTATCAACACTGACGTATTGAGATACGCGATACGTCAGTTTTGTCGTAATACGAGTCGAGTGCTAGTCGATAGAGATGCCAGCTATCAGAATCGGGACCCCTGGAATGTCCGATCCTTTGTTACGTTATTACAAATTATTGATTGACTTCAATGCCCCACGTGTAAGTCTAGTTTGTTCATATTTATTTATTGAATGTTTAATTCGAGAAAATAGATAAACTAACATAAACAGCATTTCAATGATTTTATCTAAATATATCTTCATCAATATTATTCCATCAGTTATTTAATTTCGCTTTATCGGTGACACAGATCGGAAATATTCGCTTGTCTATAGCATCCAGTCTACTGTAGATTTTTATTTTCAAAACAAAAACCGGGGTCCAACTCTGTTCCAACTATCAACACTGATGTATTCAGATACGCGATACGTCAGTTTTGACGTATTGCGAGAGGGCCACTGAAATGTCCGTACTTTGTTACGTACGATATTGGAACTTATTGTCTCCTTTGGCTATCATTGTAGAATTAATGTTACTTCAATTGAATTTATTTAAGGACACAAATCGGTCTAAAAATAATTGACCTCAATGATCCACGTGTAAGCCTAGTTTGTCCTTATTTATTTATTGAATGTATAATTCGAGGAAATAGATAGACTAACATAAATAGCTTTTCAATGATGTTATCTAAATATATCTTCATCAATATTATTCCATCAGTTATTTCATTTCGCTTTATTGGTGACACAGATCGGAAATATTCGCTTGTCTATAGCATCCAGTCTACTGTAGATTTTTATTTTCAAAACAAAAACCGGGGTCCAACTCTGTTCCAACTATCAACACTGATGTTTTCAGATACGCGATACTCAGTTTTGACGTATTGCGAGTCAATGGAGATGCCAACGTTGAACAGAATCGGGCCCTTGGAACGTCCAATGCTTTGTCAAGTTATTGGAGCTTATTGTCTCCTTTGGCTATCATTGTAGAATTAATGTTACTTCAATTGAATTTATTTACGGACACAAATCTGTCTAAAAATAATTGACCTCAATGGTCCACGTGTAAGTCTAGTTTGTCCTTATTTATTTATTGAATGTATAATTCGAGGAAATAGATAAACTAACATAAACAGCTTTTCAATGTTTAATTATCTTCATCAATATTATTCCATCAGTTATTTCATTTCGCTTTATTGGTGACACAGATCGGAAATATTCGCTTGTCTATAGCATCCAGTCTACTGTAGATTTTTATTTTCAAAACAAAAACCGGGGTCCAACTCTGTTCCAACTATCAACACTGATGTTTTCAGATACGCGATACTCAGTTTTGACGTATTGCGAGTCAATGGAGATGCCAACGTTGAACAGAATCGGGCCCTTGGAACGTCCAATGCTTTGTCAAGTTATTGGAGCTTATTGTCTCCTTTGGCTATCATGGTTGAATTAAAGTTACTACAATTAAATTTATTTAAGGAAACAAATCGGTCTTAACATAATTGACCTCAATGATCCACGTGTAAGCCTAGTTTGTCCTTATTTATTTATTGAATGCATAATTCGAGGAAATAGATAGACTCACATAAATAGCTTTTCAATGATTTTATCTAAATATATCTTTATCAATTTTATTCCATCAGTTATTTCATTTCGCTTTATCGGTGACACAGATCGGAAATATTGGCTTGTCTATAGCATCCAGTCTACTGTAGGTTTTTATTTTTAATACAAAAACCGGGGTCCAACTCTGTTCCAACTATCAACACTGATGCATTCAGAAACGCGATACGTTGGTTTTGACGTATTGCGAGAGGGCCACTGGAATGTCCGTACTTTGTTACATACGATATTGGAACTTATTGTCTCCTTTGGCTATCATTGTAGAATGAATGTTACTTCAATTGAATTTATTTAAGGAAACAAATCGGTCTAAAAATAAATTGACCTCAATGATCCACGTGTAAGCCTAGTTCGTCCTTATTTATTTATTGAATGCATAATTCCAGGAAATAGATAGACTAACATGAATAGCTTTTCAATGATTTTATCTAAATATATCTTTATCAATTTTATGCCATCAGTTATTTCATTTCGCTTTATCGGTGACACAGATCGGAAATATTCGCTTGTCTATAGCATCCAGTCTACTGTAGGTTTTTATTTTTAATACAAAAACCGGGGTCCAACTCTGTTCCAACTATCAACACTGATGTATTCAGATACGCGATACGTCGGTTTTGACGTATTGCGAGAGGGCCACTGGAATGTCCGTACTTTGTTAGGTACGGTATTGGAACTTACTGTCTCCTTTTCCTATCATGGTAGAACTAAAGTTACTCCAATCGAATTTATTTAAGGACATAATTCCGATTCTAAATGTTTGACCTCAATGATCCACGTGTAATTCTAGTTTGTCCTTATATATTTATTGAATGCATGATTCGAGGAAATAGATAAACTAAAATAAACTGCTTTTTAATGATTTTATCTAAATATATCTTCATCAATATTATTCCCTCATTTATTTCATTTCGCTTTATCGGTGACATAAATCGGAAATATTCGCTTGTCTATAGCATCCAGTCTACTGTAGATTTTTATTTTCAAAACAAAAACCGGGTTCCAACTCTGTTCCAACTATCAACACTGACGTATTTAGATACGCGATACGTCAGTTTTGACGTATTGTGAGTTGAGTGCGAGTCGATAGATATGCCGGCGATTAACAGAATTGGGCCCCTAGAATGTCCGATTCTTTGTTTCGATATTGGAACTGACTGTCACCTATTCCTATCATTGTAGAATTAAAGTTCGAACTTGTTAGTTGTTACCGATCAGTTGTTATTAAGAAGTTTTGACATAGAAGTGATCACTAGACACCTACTGAACTTTTATTTGTACAGTTAGCACGTTCTAATTAACACGTTACGGAATATAATACGTATTCGACATATTTATTATCAGGCACCTTAGTTTCAATACAACTTTCTCTTATGTCTCACGTTTTTCTACGACCAATGTCGGTCGTAGATAGTAACATCGGGAGAATAATAAACAGGTTGATGTTCAGTTTTATTAATCTTTGTTTTGTGAGCGATTACGTGTTGCTTTATGAATGAAATGAGTTATATTTCACGCAGTTTCATAGCTTGAACGTAATTGTGTAACTCTACGGGCGCTTCGCTATTGTTATTTTTTTAACTTTGGTGAGGCAAATGTAATGATTCTAAACATTTTACTGGTAAAGACGATTCGTGTTCTTACATTCTTTATATAGAGACACATACACTTTCATGTGTTGAATCCAATTCAAGTTTCTAGAAGCGGTGGTGCAATTATATATAAAATAAAATAGATTTGCTACGTACCTCCTTAATTTAAAACACGATTCGTAGTTGAAGATCAAAATCAAAATCAGATTAATGATGATAGATTTTATGATAACATCATCCATTATGAGATAATCATTACAATTTTATTCAAATCAAGGTTAATAAACTCAAGGTTTTTGAAATAAAATCGATTAATGTTGAGCTGAAACTATCAACTACTAGGTATAGAAACAGAAGATCATAATAAAATCGAAAACGTTGGAACCGATACGTTGTTGTTGGTACTCTCTGATGGAGTTGAAGAATTATTCCTTTCATTTCATTTTAACAAAGGGCTGCCGTGGAAAAGTTTCAAGAATAATGGCAAGAGACACGCCATTTCTATTCGGACTCTTTTAATACAACTTTTCAGTATTGTGGAAATGTTAGCCAACAAAGGGAACAATTTAATGAAGAGATGACCGTTTTTGGAAAGAAACACACTTATTTCTCAGTAACCAGTTGTTTAATCTTGCTCTTTTTGATTTCAGGTAATTTCCTTGCAAGTAATCAAGCAAATGGATTTTACTACAGTGAGTATTTTTGTTTTGTACATTAGTTTATAAGCTCTTATTTTTTAATCGCAAAGTGACTCTATTTTCCGTTCGAAACTTTAACGTCGGAATTTTTCAGCCCGCCCGATGGTTTCCGAATTTGCGTTCTATTGTCTATATTAATTAAGTATTATGTTAATTTCGATAAAAATCATTATTAGTCCATTTATATGTACGATATATCTATATCTACTGCTGGTTCGATATTTACGTTCTACCAAAAGTTTAGTGCATTCACCTACGCTTTTAAAATTCTTCCATTGTATTACGAAAGCACCTTTGTCGCAAAAGTATTTGTTGTTTATTACGATTGTCTGATATCATTGTTGGGATCAGTCCACTTAAATCATCTTTCGTTGTAGAATAAGTTCCGGACTTCATTCATTACTCCTTGCGTTCGTCTCATATCGTGTCTACCGTTGATAACTGCTGTCTCCATACGACACGCGGGTTCGTTGGTATGTAAAACACTCGTTGTGTACCGAGCCCCGTCAATCGTTATTCGACCTCTCTGTTTATTGTCTGTGTTTTCCTGCTACGCTCGTGTACAACGTGCCGTTGAGTATTGCTACACCTATGACATTTCTGTGAATACCTACCTGAATCTGTTTTGCATACCTTCCGCACTTGTCTTTAGTGCTAGTCTCTTCTTTAGTAGAAGTAGATTTGCATATCATTGATTAGCATTCAGTGTCAAATACATAAAAGAAGGATAACATCGTGTTTAAGTGCAATTGCAGTGATGTTGTGTTTTTATGCCGTGTATTATCAGTTTCGGAGTGTGTGAGGGCGTCGTGGTGAGTCTGTGTTGATGATTCGTCCGCGTGTGCGTGCGCCGCGTCGGTGTGGGTGTTCCTGTGCGCGAGGAGCGGTGGCGGCGGAGCGCGGTCGGCCGGCGGCGCCACCGCGCCAGTTGCGTTCAGAGCGCCACGGGGTTGCCGCGCTGTCCGCCGCGTAGAGCCCTAGCTCGCGATCCTACTAACTTTGTGGAAACTGGAAACTTTTCAAAGCGAACCCGGACGATTCTGATGGTTGCGGATCGCTTTCGTTTCGAAATTCGAGTCGCGCCGTGAAGTCAAACGTGCGAGCGATCGCGGTGCGTGTTTATAAGAGGACGGTCGGTCTATTTTTGAATATTCTCTAAACGCTTCACCGCGAAGTTTTCGAAACGCAGCCCGCCGGAGCCGGGTGAACGGCCGCTGTGTGCAGCACGGCTGCATCACGTCTCCTGTGTTTTTGTTGATGGATTTTTGTTGTTAACCTCCTCAGTTGTAACCGACAAACGTTATCTGTAAGTATGACCCCGGTTGATTTACTATACCAACTTGGCTGTCTTTATTATCTTCATTGCGAGCGAGTAAATTAAATCATTGTCTAGAGATTACTTAAATTGCGGCTGTTCGATTCGACATTTTGAGTTTGCAAAAAGAAACAAACATTCCTATCCACGAGTATGTGCATCGTGGTGTGCGTGCACTTGTACAAGTGGCATGTGTGAGTGCACCCATACACGTGAGCTGTAATGTTTGCTGTAGGCACATGCACATTAGCAGAACATAAAGGTATTTGTTACGTGAACCTTTGTGGATAATTGCGTAGACAGTGCAGTGGACAATGCACGAGGGATTAGTATAGAAATGAAGTGGCATTGACAATTGCCCATTGATGTATTGATAGTTACATACTTGAGCGTACTAAATGCAGCTCTCTATCAAAAATATCACCTGTAAGTTAAGTCTCGGAGCCATGTACTGGTATAGACAGATCCATCTTCCCTAGATAGGTACTTGACAATTTATTATCGAAAATGTTTTATTAGTTACATGTGAACTTCCTTGTTCCTCAAATAACGATATAACGATACCTATCATTAGGATTACAAGAACCTTTCTTAAAAGTATTATCCGTATAATACGTGCTCTGACTTGTTAACGTCCGAAAACGTTTACGGCCCTTTTGCCTCTACAAACACGGAAACTCGCTTCGTCTCCAGAGAGATAGCACACGAAACTTCTTGAATTAAACAGTGGTCAGTTTATTTTTGGGCAATATCAGCCGCTTGTTAGGGAAACATGGCCCTTTTGGAACCCTTGTTTTTAAGCAATTAACCAGCAGCATTACATGAAAGTTTAGGATGTGGTTTGTCTTTGAGTCAGAGGGTAGCAGTAGTAACCCCGTTAAAGTTAGAAATTTTAAAAAAAATTGAATGTGGATAAGTGTTGAGCATCGTGTTATCTTATCTTATGATTATCTGCATGAAAACCTAAACACGCTTATTCATTTCAATATAAGTAGTTATAGATTATGAAAACACCCTGATGCTCCCATTTGAAAATATTATGTACCCAGTAAAGAACTGTTACGATAAATAAATTATAAGTTGTATTAAGGCTTGCATCTTTGTGTAAGAGATGCAGGATTGGCACCTTGGCACCCGACAAGCCCGCTGAGTTTCGTTTGAGATTTTAAGAAATACACAAAAAAGAGATCTCTCACTCGACACTTATGGCTACACAGCTTGTTTGTGGACACGGGCATGATGAAACTAGGATTCCTTTGAGATATACATACTTATGAGGATTAATCATAATCGAGAATAGTTGTTTTTAAAGAAAGTGCTGTAGCGAAATCATGACATGTGTTTCATTGCAGAAAGGATCTAAGATTAGAGAGTCCAAAAAATAAATGCAGTATGTATACTCTATTCACGCAGAACACAGAACTATTCCGATTTCATTGTTTTAATATCACTCGATGATTTATTCTTATGAGCAGATTAAGATAAAACAACAAAACCCCCGGTGGGAATTTCATTTCGTATTTTGCCCAAATCCATTTTTGGTGGTTCAGCATAAATATGTGGGAACAAAGGAAATGTTATGCTTTCTTTAAGCACAACAATAGTCTTAAAGCCGTAACATAAACCTCAACTCACTTGTTATATAACGTACTAGCTGTGCCCGCGACTTCGTCCGCGTGGAATTTAATTGACAAAGTTTCATACAAACTTTCATCCCCTATTTTATCCCCTTGGGTGTAGAATTAATCAAAATCCTTTCTTAGCGGATGCCTACGCCGTAACATCTACCTGCATGCCAAATTTCAGCCCGATCCGTCCAGTGGTTTGGGCTGTGCGTTGATATATCACTATGTCAGTCAGTCAGTCAGTCAGTCACCTTTGAGTTATATACATAGATGAAAACCCGGCTTCGCTCTGGTGAAATGTGACTCATAATACACAATCTTTTACAAATTTAGGTAGATATTTTTGTAGTTATCGGTTTTCAAGGAATATTAGGCAAGGCATAGATTCGTATAGAATTGTCCATTGAAATTAATACGAAAAAAAATCGCCAAGTGCCATGTCGAGCTATGCACAATGAAAGGCTCCGATTCATTGAAGGTAATGTTTAAAATTTCACCCCAGGTTGAAATAGATACTAAAGTTGTATACATACTGCTACCGACATCTATCGACACCATTAAATACTAAGAAATAGACTAATGAACATAAAACATACATTTATTGCTGTTATTTAATTGGAATTTATTAACAATTTATCCAATTTCGTCAGCATAATCTTATTCATATTTTTGCAACATAAAAATGTAAGAAGTGTCGATATTTTTTTCGTAAAAAATCTTACCCACTGTTGTTTATAGACTACTAACGACATCTATCCACGTGCATGAACACTTCAGAAATACACGTATTAACACAAAATATAAATTTATTGCTGTTATTTCATTGAAATTGGTGAGCAATGTATCCATTTTCGACTGCATAATCTTGTTAATGTTCTTGCAATAGAAAAATGTAAGAAGTGTCGGAATTCATTACGGAATTTTGATTTAATCTTTAAAAGTTAAAAATCTCGCAAACGGAATTTTTGATGATAAAATGTTGTATGAAAACATCATTTTATTTGAAAATACCTTTTCAACGTCACCCCACATGATTGTGTAACTAAAAAAAAAAATTGCCCCTTTTTCGATGTTCGGGGAGGGTTCTCAAAAAAAGTAATTTTGCTACATTTTATATTTTTGAAAGTGAGATCTACTCTTAAAGTATTTTTGTACAAAATTACATCAACATCCGTCAGAAACTGTAGAAGTTATGACCCTGTGACGGGTCGGGACAGACAGACGGACGGACGGACGGACGGACGGACTGGATGATCTTATAAGGGTTCCTCGTAGGGACTACGGAACCCTAAAAACATGAAGACTGAATTTGTTTGTTCTGAAAGCTCAATCTTCTTCCTCTTTCTTAAAAAATATGGCCCACCCAGTTTAATAGATATTTCGAATAAAGACTCATTTACACATTGAGAACACTGACACTAACTGACAGGGATTCGTTCATAGAAAATATAGCGGTACTGTGCCAAACTTGACGGAACTGCCAATATGGCGAAATATTGTCTTTTGCACCGTTAGAATTTAACAAAATACTCGACAATCCGAATTTTGCCGATATATGTTGTCGACTCGAAATCATAATTTTTTTATGTTTTATTATTCTGGTAAGGTTTAAGTCTACCGTACCCCTGAACGGAATTATTAATATAGAAGTCGAATCAACAGCCTGACAAATAAGTTTCAAGCTTCTAGCTCTAAAATGAGATACTTCCATACAACTTTTCATCCCCCCTTTCAACCCCTTAAAACTCTTTTTTCGCATTAAAAAGTAGCCTATGTCCTTTCTCAGGCTCTAGACTATCTGTGTATAAAATTTTATTGAAATCGGTTCAGTAGTTTTGGCGTGAAAGAGCGACAGACAGACAGACAGACAGACAGACAGAGTTACTTTCGCATTTATAATATTAGTAAGGATTGTTGCCTGTTTTCCTTGTTCCGTAATTGCCTGGAAATCTTCAAAGACAATTTCAAGAAGGAAAGATGTGAACTGTGATCTTATTACGCTATATTATATTGTTTAACATTCAAGCTACAATCAAAATGTGAAAATTTTAGAAACATCAGAATGTTCCTGATTCTTGTAACACACTTGCAATATTGTTTCATTGGGGTACACGGTCTTATATATCCCATTTCCAGGAAAAGGTTTCCGTATCCTATCTATATTCGGCCTCAGAGGGTAATTTCATTGAGTTGGTACATTCGTGCCTCAAATATTATCAATAGAACATATATCCACCTAGGCCCTAACCGCGCTAGCTACTCAAATCGTAATAGAAAAGCAAACGCTCGCGATTACGTTTCAAACACTCCGCTTTTGACGTTTTGCTGACACGAGCTTCACGATTTCTACTGACATTGATATGGTATGTGGTCAGCAAAACGTCAAAAGCGGAGCGTTTGAAACGCAATCGCTAGCGTTTGCTTTTCTATTACAATTTGAGTAGCTAGCGTGGTTAGGGCCCTGGCCTGTTGCTAAGTCATTTTATACGACTCTTATGACATCAAATACTTGGGCTGTGTTCTAAGAATGTATTATTAATGGGTATCATTCAATCAAGTACGCGTAATATGATCCGAAAGTGAAGCTGCTTTAGCAGGTAAACCACAAGGAAATCGCTCCAGTGGTTTTTGAGTTATAACAAGATAGGCAGCAGGATATTGAATTTAGTTTATAATATTACTAGCGGCCCGCCCGGCTTCGCACGGGTACATTGCGGTTACATTATTCGAGTTTTAGTAAGGATCCCTAATTTTTTTGAAAATATATTATAGCCTATGTCACCCGGGGATAGTGTAGCTTCCCAACAGTGAAAGAATTTTTCAAATCAGTTCAGTAGTTTCGGAGCCTATTCATTACAATCAAACAAACAAAGTTTTCCTCTTTATAATATTAGTATGATAACGTTATATTGTCTTTGCACCTTATAAAAACGTATGAGTTATTTTAAATTTCTATAATGTGGTCTTTATATCAGGTCTGTTCTTTATGTCCCGCTCCTCAAATTATGTTTTTATATTTGTATGCATCATCATTATAGATATTCTTACCCACCATAAGCACCTCTTATTAAGCAGGGATTGCGAACTGAAATCTTCTTTGTTACATCACCAGATAACCTACTTTAATTAAAATATCAAAAAGCACGCAAGTGCCATTCAACAAATTAAACATCATAAATATTGTGCACGGGTACACGATACATTATCATACATCATAAGCGAGTGACTTTCATTATATATTATCTAAATATTATGCTTGTATACATACATGAACCAAAACAATTCCGTTCTAACGCGTTATATCGCGTTTATCAGCTGTGTAGAGCATTACACAACACACACACACACTCACACACCCCTACGCACGCCAACACCCTCACAGACGACATCATCGTGGTCTCTTCATGATTGGATAGACCCTGCCTCCCTTAGAGGTCATACGTGTCAGAGATACCGTCTCAGTTTCTGAATAAACTGTCATGGTAAATTATATTTTGAAATACAAATGAACGTTCATTGTGGATTCAATTCAGTTTGAAATAAAATAATGTTGACATGGTTAGGTACATCGTGTCAACCATAATGTGTGTCTATATGATTTTTTACTAGTAACTATTAATGTTTCTAAGGGAACTTGTATTAAAAACTTCGTTAAATACTTTAACAAAAAATATGAATTACGTAACATGAATTTTATGAAGAAGACACCGTTATATCTATAGTTTTTTACGGATAAAGGACATAGTTGACATCTTGATACAGTAAAATGTATATGAAAAATGTATATTGAATTTAAAACATTATATTCCATCAATCTTATTGTAGGTAGAGGTAAGAAACCTTTTTACTTGATTACTTAACTGCATAAGGATAAAGTCAGAGTTTTGGCAAATTTTATGCAATGTTGGGTCGCTGAAGGAAACCAATAAGCCAATACCATGTAAAGATTGAAAAATGTAATAATTCGCAAAACTAACAAATGTAAGTGGAGATACTCTTATACCTTTTGTTCATTGTGACTTTCTGTAGGTACATTTAAAGACTGATAAAGATTATAAAAGGACCTTTGTGTATCATCGTCTTCTTTGTATTCTATCTAAAGTGTGGTACAGTAATTTGGGAAT
The DNA here is from genome assembly GCA_918843915.1 of Notodonta ziczac. Lineage (NCBI taxonomy): Eukaryota > Metazoa > Arthropoda > Insecta > Lepidoptera > Notodontidae > Notodonta > Notodonta ziczac. The sequence continues at coordinate 4,630,821 of OU974053.1, forward strand.
TTGGGAAGTTCCCTATCAACCTAATTTCATTAAATAGCTAACCCTGCTTCCCCTGCTGAATGCTGATTATAATTATTATTTGAACTACTTAGGTTAACATAACACGCACGGCCATCCCCAGGATAAACAACGTCAATGCATGTGTAACCTTTGAAGTAGTCCATCGCATTTTCAGAGAATCTCTTTACATCATTTAAAATATGCAATCCGTCAAGGAAGCAGATGAATTGGGCACAATCCTAAAATATGCACGACGTGATTCATCTCCATGCTCATTCATTTGGCACATTACTGGAATTTGGATTACTCTCAGAGCGCTCTATTTTCATATCAATAAGGATTAATCAGGTTTCGTGAAAGAAGAAGCCGAGTAATCACGGACATTATTTTTGATTCTATGCCGAGATTAAATCAAGCTTTGAAAGGGAATTTTCTTGATGGAAAAATAAGCTAACAATTGTGGTAATAAAGTATTCAATCGTTAACTGTTGATTGGCCCGCACCAATTTGTCTGTAATTAGGTTGTACTCAACCCCCCATTGTAATCCCAAATTGAACCCGCTTAAGTTTGGTCCTATATCGCAAACCAATCAATTCGATGATACCGATTTTGATTTACTATACTACCGTACTTGAGACAAAGGTACCTCTTTGGCAAAGTTTTTCCACATAGACCTTAGAAAATATGCCTCAAAAGGAAAAAAAATCAATGGCCTTGACCTTTCTTACACAAACTAATAATCATAATAAATGTTCTATTTAGGAATAAGTATTAATTCTTACTTTAGTTTCCAAGCCTCGTGGAGTTCGTGCTAAAACGATAATCGAATCAAGAATAGCGAGGATAGAATTCAAACAACGTTTTTGTTATCACAGTAATAAGTGGCGATGGCAACTTGAATATAAATTTCCAATTTTGTTACGTCGATAACTACCTCCCGTACCAGGATAATAAGATACTTTTAAAATATGATTTATTAAAATTAATAGCCATTAGGTTAATTACATTGATGACCTTTCCGACTATTTATTATAGTGGTCCCAAAGTTGGCAGTGATTCAGTTGGAAAATCCATTTGGATGTACCAACCAAAAACCTTGGATAAGGTCTGATGCGCGTCTCCATATTATTCAAGACAATATAACGCGAATGTTAATTGACAATTTAGCTTGGACCTCAATTTAATTGACCGGTCGATTAGGCTTTATTGGTACGAACATCTCGGTAAATATTGATACAGATATTCGCTAGCGCCACAGAGCCCGTCGCTTTGATGATATTCCTATTGCCCTAAGTGATTTTTGATTGCTCACGAGCGTCGATTTGTTTGTTTAATCTAGAACGAGATAATGTTACAAATTAGATATTTGCGAACGACAAATTGACTGAATCATTTGTGTTCCCTTGGAGATATTGATTGGGACTATTTAATTGATCTATCTCATGGTCTTAATTTTGGAACTCTACTTCGCTTAATTTCTTCACCCTAAATAGGCATTTTAATTTGAGTCTCGGTGCCGTTAGCCGGTCCAACTGAGGTAAATGCTTGAGCTAGGAGTGGGCTCACGTCAAACCCGCAACGTATCAGTTACGAGGGCGGCTCTACTAACCGCTAGGCTGTACGATTTACTCTTATACTGCTTATAACATTATTACTTACTACTTGACAAAATACTGCGGAACTTTCCTTTCATCAAGTGTTTTTCACATGCTTTCAGCATGTGTTGTTAAACCGTTTTCTATTTAATAACACAGAAAAACTTATCTAATACACACACGCTATAACGCGTATTATGTATGCAGTCACGCAAACCAGTGTAACAATACTCAGTACGTAGTAAATTTTCCACAGCGAGAAAATTGTTTACTTGTTCGTAAAACGGTTGATGCCGAGCGAGATTCTCAGCTAATGAATCTACAGAGTAGGCACTGGGCGATATATTTTTAATGAAACAAATAGGTCTTATGGAACCTTTGCTTTAGTTTTATGTCATTAGTCAAGGTGTCTCTAACTTAAACCTTTTTAATGTATTGTCATGATTAAGGATTATTCTAGTTTCAATCATCAATGACTTTTTTTCTTGATTCAAGTCATGCATACTTAAATTTATTCATTATGACGATTTATCAGCTGATAAGTCGTGATAACTGAGCGGTTAAGCACGCGTCTTGCGGGCACAACGTTCTGAGTCAAACCTCGGCTCGCACATCTCGGTTTTTTGAAATCTATGTACGAATCGTTATTTCTGTGATTATTACTCGTTTACGGTGAATAACAGCATTGTGAGGAAACCTGAATGTCTTAGATAATGTGCTCCAAAGACATGTAAAATCCACCGTCCTGCACTGGGCCAGCGTGGTGCGTTAAGGCCTGAGTCCCCCTCGTATTAAAGGGGGGGGGGGGGAAGCGTGACCAGGAGTGGGACGTTGAAAGAGCCAAATTATTATTAATTTATTATTATTATTATTTAACACTATCCCTTTGAACTAAGATTTCTAGGACCGAGTTTTCCGAAACATATGCATATTAAGATGTATGAGATTTTTGATGGATGGCTCTATGCGTTGCCTCTGCTCCCGCCCCAACACTATTTTTGGAATCATTTCAATACAAGTTATTCCTTGTGAAGAGTCCAGAGAACTGCTTGTTCCGTGTGTTTTAACAAACAGTCAAACACATTTAATATAACAAAGATATAAATGAAATAAATATCGCCAGACTGATACACCAACTTTATGGTCCCAAACTAAGCAACGCTTGTACTATGGGTACCGTACAATGGACTGGGGGCGATCCCAGCGACACCCAGACCAGGGCAAATTACGAAAAGGCCATTTCCGAAATTTTCCCCGGCGGGAATCTAACCCGCAACCACTATGTGCAGTGAGCTGAGCGGCCTACGCTCGAACCACGGCACCAAGCGGTCGTCAAATATCATATCATATGAAATTAGCTATTAGCTAGTGCTATCTCTCCACAATTAAATTTGCACAAACAGTTAATGGTCCAACCATAATCTTAGTTTATTAAGTGCCATTAATTCTATAACTTTGTAATTTGCATGATCCCTTAGAGGCGATATCACAACACTTAAGTATCAAACCCAACGATAGTTATCTTAATGTGCAGTACGTGGATGCTATGTCGGTTGCTGTATCTACCTCAGTCAGAGAACCAGTAATTGATAGCGGTGTCGACTTAGCTATCATAAATGTAACGATGGTTTCATTTTACAACCTACAACTGTTCGGAATCGAATAAATTTTGTGTAACTTGCGTCTGATCGTTTACGAGTACATAGCGATGAATACGGAGACATGGTTAATGATCAAAACGTACCTGCCTGCTGAAGTCAGGTTGTTGAAAGCTCAGTTACTAACAGAACATCTTCGGTGTTATTACAAAAAGGTGAAAATGTAATTCAATCTCCACAAATTTTGACACAACTTAACTTTTTTATAATAACTAAGAAACTTTCCATTGGCATGAACTTCCAATCCATATATTCCAATAAACACAAATGCGAGATGATTTATAACATAGTTTAAAACAAGTATCAAAAGCAGAACATTCTGGGGCCTCGTTGCAGATCATGAAGCATAATCTAGTTAGAATAAACCGGCCCCCTGCAAAACGGTGCCGAGGTGTGTCTGCCGGCCTCTATACAGTATAAAGTCTGTCGCTATCTCATCCATGGCGTATATCTGGCGCCTCTTAATTGCTTCAGACTAATAATTATTATCAGTTCGCGTGTGCCGTCCCCGCCCCGCTGCCTCCGCTACTAGTCAGATACGCAATGCCGTGTACACACTCTCAAACAATTATGTTACACTAGCTATGCCCGCGACTTCGTCCGCGTGGAATTTAATTGACAAAGTTTCATACAAACTTTCATCCCCTATTTTATCCCCTTGGGGGTAGAATTAATCAAAATCCTTTCTTAGTGGATGCCTACGTCATAAGATCTACCTGCATGCCAAATTTCAGCCATATCCGTCCAGTGGTTTGGGCTGTGCGTTGATAGATCACTATGTCAGTCAGTCAGTCAGTCACCTTTGAGTTGTATATATTTAGATTGCATGATACACAACCACTTTGTGTGCATAGGCGCTAACAAATGTCGAACGATGTATGCCGAAAATCTTCAATGGTATATGTTCGGAGAATTTTGGGACGTTTTTGCACAAATCAATCGTTAACAACGGCGCAGCCATGCCTGTTGAGAGTGACGAGGCGATTGCCCACGAACCTTAATCGATGTATTCGTGTATTGTTTGCTAGTTTGCATCCAAACATTCAATCTTCGTAAGTGTGTACACGGCTCAACAACTGGTGTGCGTTGCAGATTAGAGATGAATCCGTGCATGGAATTAAATGAACGAGTTTGAATATTAAAGAGATAAAGTGTCTGATGTGACTGCACAAAACAAATATAAACAGTTCATTTGTTTTGTTGCAAAGCCGCCAGTGAATTAATGGACTACCGATTATTAGCACTAAGATAATATAACTGTCCAATGGTTTCCCGAAAGAAAGGAATTTTCCGCAATTTGCAGATTGGAGGCCCTGATAAAGTGACTACTGTTTGGAATAACCCGAAGGTTATAAAAGAAATAACTCATAACACGTCACTTCAAGACAAAGTTTTAATTGGTGCAAATAATAGAATTTAAAACAGAACACACAATATTGCATCAGTTTATGTAGCAAGATGAATTCTGAAAAAGTTTTTTGAATACCAGTGCAGTAAGTATAAAATGAAATCCATAAATGAAACACCTGACGTCAATAGACACCACCCTGAGAGGTGACGTGCTGCAAATTAATAGTGTTTTTGATGATTTCAGCAGAATATCACGTGTCGGATTAATTTACAATGATTATGGAATTATATTCAGTGGTAAACATGACTCATGCTTCCACTGAATCAATGTAGTGTGATATAGCTGCTGCACTTGAACACGTTCTCCAAACCAATGTTCATTAAATACATCCATTAATTTGATTTAGATAATGTTCGACTGCATTTTGATTCAGTGCCAATATTTCTAAACCATTCGGTCCGGAATCATTGAACTGCATAGATTTGGAAATAAATTATTGGATTTTGATAAGAAAATGCATTTCGGTTCTAACATAAGTAACCAACAGGCTCGGTACAAAGTCCTACTACTGTTACTCCTGTCAGCCAGAGTCGACAATGGTGTCTAACGCCGAGGTTTGACCCTCGATGAGTCCCAGAGAAAAGTTCATTGTCTTGAAATCCGCACGAATTTAATCTAATTAAAACATAGGAGGAATTGAAAGAAAATCCACTTACCTCCGTTGCAAAGCGGGAGACAAAAATAACTATATAGGCTGGTCGCCGCAGAAGCAAGATTGTTACAGCTGATGATGGAAGACTGGTTGTAAGGCACCGTGAATCGTAATTAGACTAGTTTTGCCTAAACTCGTGAGGAATTTGACTCAGAGTCTATGTTCTGTGACAGTAGACACTTGGAAGTAGGTAACGTCAGAATAAATTATTGTGTAACGTTGAAAAGAAAATCTATTTCTAAAGTAAGAAATCAAAGGCCATTATAACTAAAGGGAATATTTTAATATTGTTTTCGCGGTACCCTTGAGGAAACCAAGATTAAGCACCACGAAGGCATTAGAGAGACGTGCCATTACGGGTGAACAACCTCCGTCCTCGAAGACGTCTCGTCTGGAATAGTAATTATTGTTGTTGCTTTGAAAACTCAACTGTGTTACGTTGTTTCGTCGCATCGGCCAATTAAAATGTGATATAACTTTGTGGAAATGTTATACTTTTTGTTCAACAATTCTACAATTCGGTAAACCTAATGGTTGAACAGTCTAGTCTGTCCAAGCTGCGAGAATATATTATGAATAAAATGCGTGTTGTAAACCTGAGGAATACATTATGTAACCTTGACTAAAAACCCTTGAAAATCTTATAGTCTCAGCGCTAAAGCGACGGCCTTCGCATAATTTTCTTGTCCGGTGCGAAATATTTTCTAGCGAAAATGTCTCGTACTCGTAACTAGTATTCCTGTTTATGGTCAATACTCCGTTGCGGTCTAGTTCCAGTCACATGTTTTTCTACTTTACCCAAATTTCGTAATGGAAGCCCGGTCCACGGGGAACTAAAAGCGAAAGCAATAAACTCTTCCATGTGATCCGGTTGACATAAAGTTGTCTCGCCCTTTTCACCATTGACTTTGGCAAGATCTAAGAAAATCTATTGACGGCGTTTCCAGTCGGTTACAAGCAGGAGTAGGAAATTCTTTTAACATTTTACAATGCTCTGTAAACGTTATCGCTGTTCGCATAGCGGTTGGCACTTCTATAACATACAGTTTCGTAATCGGTGTGAAAGCAAAAAGATTACCATTGATCCGGGTTCATGGCTCTTTTAATTGGAATTGATGAAATTGAGTTATGTATTTCTCCATGCTCCATTTCTAGGAAACCATAAACTGAAATTATTTTTTTCCAATAATCAATTCAGTGATAGCCGATTGGTTAAAGCACGCGTCTTGCGGGCATCAGGTCTTGGGTTCAAACCCCGGCTCGCACCTCTGGGTATTTCGAAATCTATGTGCGAATCATAAATTTCTATGTGATTATCGAGTTATGTATTTCTCCATGCTCCATTTCTAGGAAACCATAAATTGAAATTATTTTTTTCCAATTATCAATTCAGTGATAGCCGATTGGTTAAAGCACGCGTCTTGCGGGCACCAGGTCTTGGGTTCAAACCCCGGCTCGCACCTCTGGGTATTTAGAAATCTATGTGCGAATCATAAATTTCTATGTGATTATCACTTGCTTACGGTGAAGGAAAACATCGTGAGGAAACCTACGTCTTAGAAGATTAACCAATTTGCGAAAGACATGCGAAATCCGCCAACCTGCACTGGGCCAGCGTGGTGGAATAATCCACCACGCGGACGCGCCCAGTGCAGGTTGGCCATAAGGCCTGAATCCCCCTCGTGTTGAGGGGAGGCCCGTGCCCAGGAGTGGAACGACAAAAGGGCTAAAATTATTATTTATTATTTTTATTTATAATCAAATCAGTGAGTTATAGTTAGTATATTATCATACAGACTCTATTATACAACAATAGTACATTGTTACATGAGTGGTGAAAGTTACTTATTTTGTCCCGAGACGGGGTTTGGCGCCCGAGCGTAGCGAGGGCGCTAATAGTTCGAGGGACAAAATAAGTCTTTCACCCGAGGTAAACACTGTGCTTTTCATTACGAATACAAGGAAAATAAAAATAAAAACAGGAATTGGCTAAAGAAATATTACAAGGAAGTATAAACAATACTCTACAACTCGAAAAAAAAAATCGGATTGCCGCCTATTTTGTTTTTTTTTTCGTTGGCCGGCCAACTTCATCATTTAGCCATTATTTTTCATTTTCATCATCATTTTTTTATTTTAAAGAAATTGTTGAAACTAAATTATAAGTAAGTCATTTATAAAAAAATATTCTTGAATGAATACTTAACTTTATGTTATTTCATTTTTACATCGTGCTGTAATTGAGTGACTGTAGAAAAAGTTTGAACATGGTTCCATAGAAATGTGAAAATGGAACTAGTTTTTTTTTATAATTTGACAGCTGTCAGTTGAAAGCGAAACTCCCGGGCCTGAAAAGTATTACTTTCAACCCGCTTCTCAGGCAACTTCAGACCTACTTTCAGAGTATGAGTAATGAAAAATAATTAGTTAAACAATTCACAAAGAATACAAGCACTATTATTCACTTTACTGTTCAAGAGTAAATGTTTGACGATGATGTAATATCATGTTTTTCCTTCAATAAAGTCGTTTGAATTAAATATACGCTAAGTCGTACACTTTGTCAACGGTATTTGTATAGGGGGCGCTTCTATAGGCTGTTTCACCGTCACGTTTTATCGTATAATATTTCGTTAATATGCCATTTGAATATACAAACGTGTGTTATATTAACATTATTTGAGACAGTGCAGGGTTTTTGTGTCCAATTTATATTTTGATGCATTAAGATATGACTACAATGAATTCTGTTACTGCCAACTTCACTAAGATATCCCGAATTTCTATCAAAGGTATTGTTGTCAGTCATAATAAAAATATAATGTAAACAAACGGGTGTAAGTGCTGCACCAATGAGAGAGTGAAGGTAAATCATAATCATGAATACTGTCTGAATCTTTATTGTTCGAGCCTCCGGTTTTATTGTATGTTTGACCTCGTCTTATCGCGGCAAGCCTCCGCCGTCATCGCGTAATACCAACCAAGTCATCGGTTATCGCTGGTTTGCAATGACGTACCCAAATGAAGTACTATTAAAAATGAAAATCATTTTTTAGGACAAATCATCAAATGATTTGGCTTAGATACTAAAACGAAGTCCAATTCATTATTCCAAGGGTCTTAGAAATTGATAGGAATATTTAATTTGTTATAGTGCAACGATCAACATTTTTTTACCAAATCTGGTCCACTATTTTCGGAGAAATATAATATACAGACGAATAAACCTTCTCCACTTAAGTAAGTCGGTCAAAAGTCAATTCACTACTTACATATTTATTTTAAAAAAAAAATATAGGTATCTACTTACGGATCAGTTTTTCCAGATTTTTCTTTGCGTTGCCATCCATTTAATTGTCTTCGTATTGCGTCATTGGGCTGCTTATGATTTTCAATATCAAAAACATTCTTCACTAACTCACACGGTCTCAGTAATATGACATTCGAAAGATGAAAATAAAACATGGTTTAACTACACAACCGCTGTATCGCGTTTATTAATAGATGGGGGTAGATTTTACATGTTTTTCGCTCTTTATGTTCTTTCTATTAGATGCCTATTTTATTTATACCGAACATTCGCTAAGTTTGGCTCTAATAAACGTGACTTGGTTTTAAGAATACGAGTACTTATTAATGATTTGTGCCACTTCTACGGTAGTAATATTTTTCTTTCTTTGCTTCAACTTTGCCAGAAGCTTTAGGTAAGACCTTCTTTAACTGACATAAATGTCGGAAAATAAATTAATATTTGTTCTAGGCAATATTGAAGTCACAATGCCCGTAAAAGTTTTTACTATTTGAATTGTAATTTCGACGAATATATATTCAAGGCCGTTCAATTACCCGAAACGGTAAAAGCCAGCACTAACTAGCTGTAAAACTTAGTCTATTATAACTTAAACCCGCCAATTTGTATTTAGGAATTTGGTTGATTGGGCGCTTTCGCTTCGAAATAAATATTTCGCTAGGGACCGCAAAAATCATAAAGGTTTTAGATACGGTCAAAATGTTACCATGAATACGGATTTATCTCACTTACAAAACGGGGATTTGTATCCCGGACAGCCCAATTTACCTGCGGCGTTAAATCTCCTAAGGGATCAAGGAGGAGCACGGTCCTATCAACACTGTCAGGTTAAATCCAACGCTCGCCTTCGGTCCCTAATCGGCACCCAATTTATTTCTCTCGAACCCAACCTTTATGGGTCACGTTCAAAAAATTTGGGTGTCCATAACCTCACACGACCATACAAAAGACGTTACAAAAGATCGACTATTGTTCTTAAATCATAAAGGGGCCATAAAGCGTCCTTAAAATGATTACCCGGCCTTTTGAAATCGCATCCACTATTCCACACAGGGACCCCACGTGAGCCCACATCTCATTAATGCAATCGATACGTCCCTCACTAAAACATAATGTTAGTAACGCTATAGCTCTACTTTATTGCTGTGCAAACCGGCTAAGTTTAGACGCCTTATCTTGACGTGGACATCCATACTTTGAAACCGGCTCGTCATATGAGACGGGTGTTTTATGATTGTCAATAGCGGCTGATGCCTTTCGTCCATTCTATAGTCCATAAACGCGTGCAATCGGGTTTCGTGCCTTTTACGTCCGTTTATGTTGAGGATAATATTGTGTCTGTTTTATTTCAAATTGTAGCGTATGTAAATTTGTATACCGAAGCTGAGTTCAAAGTGTTGTCTCGGCAGACAGCTGCATTCAGAGAACATTATAAATGCATTAGCGTAATTAAGTATCCTTTAAGTCCTATAACAGGCACATTTAATTCACGTTGAACGATTCCTTTAATTACTTGTACTGCTTTCATTCCAAGATTAAATTTTATTGAGAATATATTTATGATAATACTAGGTATTACTATAGTTATTACACTATACTAAAGGTACTATGCCATAGTCATTATTAAGACTATTAGAATTTTATGTATAAGAAGATAAGTGTAGTGAACATCAGAGAGATAAAAACACACGTGTATGCATTAAGGAAAAGTGAAAGAAGTTACTTCATGACACGAAGTAAATTGATATTGTTTGGGGAGCAACAAAGACAACTGTAAGTACTTATACTACATTCAGTGAGTTTTTGTCGCCGTTTATTCTCCTGACGATGGCCACGCGAGGGCACGACCTCGCGCGTGACGTCACGCCTCAGATGAATGAACAACACCCCAATCCCCCTCGACAACCCCCACGGGCAGCTTTGCACTGGCGATGAGCGCCCATATTGCAGCTAAAACATCTGTTGTGACGCGGTCACATAACGAAGACTCGAAATTAAAATGGAAGGAAACACGCTGGTTGAAATTAGATTAGGTAAGTTTTTGACGACTTGCGAGTCTCTATCGTAAGTTATGACGCAAATGGTTTTAATGATTCGTATAACATAAAATTGGCAAAAATATGGACCATTAACGTTTTGAAAAAAGTAATAGGTAGTGTGGAATGACGTCATAACTGAGTAGTTTGATAACTTGAATAGCTTTAATTTATTTAATATTTATTTAGATTTTTTTCATAATACTGTCGAATAGAATTTGTAATTAGTTGAGTTGATATTATACAAAATATACTGAACTAAATATAAGGTATCATACCCATTTTCGTGCAAAATAAAGAAAACTGTTTGAAGAGAAAATGATTGCAGATAAGTATAATGCGAGTCCGGCTTCGTTTCTGAGTGCAGCTCCGCCCAAGGGTCTTGGTCAAGTCCCATATTTGGTTTGCGGTGAGTCATTCGCGCGGCTGTGTGCACGAGTTAGCTCGAACTAACTGTTGCCATATCGAGGACGTTTTAAGGAGAATCGAAATCGATAGGTTTACGAGGAAATGATAGATGCTCGTACGCTGACCTCGGATTGGCCATCTGTCATAGAGAAACATGTAATGTGAGACGCATCACCTTTCTCCTTTCTCTCGCATTATGTTGTTATAAGTAGTTCTTTATAAACAGTTACCGACAACTTTTCCACGTATGAAACTTTCTTCAGAACAAAAACAGTATAGCACTTATTACTCTGAATTTTTGTCTTATATTATAAATAAATTCATGATTTTTCGCAAGTCAAAATTTGCTTATTCATTTTTCTCTATTAAGGGACAAGTTTGTTCATTAACAAGAACTTCGTCTTAACTTTGCAACAAAAACGTTGGGTATACTAGCGCTGCCTGCCCCAATGACGTGGCGGGTCCCTAAAATGGAAGCCTTGATAGAACCAGTCCTCTCGGAACGCCTTGCACGACATTTATATGTATTTCTATGAAACAAGCGGGTGGATACTGGCTCGTTATTTGCAGGGCCAACGGGAAAATATGACTGACGCAATAGGTAGGTAGATGCGTGTTGCAAATGCATAGAATATCCTTGTGCATGTCTATGAAAGTAATTATTTCCGTAGTCACGATAACCGTAATGATATTTAATTACATAAATTATAGGTAGTATGTCATGGTTTCTGTCATTGAATAACAAATTCCACCGCAAACAAATAAGATTCAACACAATTTGTCACATTATAGTGTTCCTACTTCAAATTATGATGATAGAGATCCAAACATATAGTGATTGTGAATTAATGAAATGATCCATTTAACGACAGTGTTTTTCAACTTTGGTCCTTATTCAATCGACTACAGAGTACACATAAATGTAGTTGTACTTTGTAGTCGATTAGTCATCATCAATGTTAATTTGTATACGAAATTTGCACCAATGTAGGTAAATTGTCCTAGGATTATTAATTTCGAAAAATGCAGAAATAAAATAACCTGATAAATTTTAGTTGTTTTGATAAAATCACACAACGAGAAACGTTATTATGCTTCCCGTACCCACCCGAGAACATCTTATGTCAATAACACACGCTGCTTTCATAAAGTAAACGGAAGAACGATAAGATTGTCGTTGTTCAGATACAGATATGTGTGTGTGGCGGTTTATGTGTGTGTCCGTATGTTCGCATGTGTGTACCGCGCTCTGACCTTCCGTAGCCGGCGGAACGTTAAACAATACAACAGCCGAATCATTTTGTTAACTGGCTAGTTTAAAATGGCTTAAGTATTTACCACACGGCCCCTAGTTTATACTTTTATGTGATCACAAATGAACTTAGTTGTTTAAGACGCCGTTATCTGTATCTGTATTGTCTATCAAATTTGAGTTGCGTTTGAGTACCTATGCGGCTTATGTCGTTACCATGCAATGGAAGGTCGCCCGTTAGTGTTATGTTTATACCTATAGTTTGTCAATTTTACGGGGGAGTTTAACTTCTAAGCTATCTACTGAAAAAAATATTCCCGGTTTGATTGCCTTTATTTAATTTTGTTTGTATAGGTAGACATTATGAAACATTATTTTTAAAACGTTTTCTTGATTAGTATTAGTAACACCTTGACTCTTTCATTTTTTGAACGTAACAGCTTGTTTTATAAAAAGTTGCGTACTTAATTGAAAATTCGGATTGTCTCTAAACCGGTCTTGACTGGATACAAGAAAAATTATGAATATTTTCGGTTTTATTATAAAGCTACACTCAGTTCTTCACGGCAATTCGTTGAATAATTAATAGGTAGATAAATTATCACCAAAATATTTTTCCTGCCATAACAACCACGAGCAATAGTAAATAAATCAAAATGCAATCGCTACGCAATTTTTCATCGAGTTTGACACAATATGTGATCTCAGTTGTAATGTGAAAAGAAAACAATAGAAATGAAAATTTATAAATCCCCCGATGCGAAGACTTGCTTAACTACAAAAGAGCTGATCATTTTCAAACAGCTGAACCGATTTTCATGAAACATAGCTAAGAATAATCTTGATCAGAAAAAAAATTCTAACAAATAAAAACTAAATTGAAATCGGTTCATCCGCTTGGGCGCTACGATTCCGCAGACAGACACACAGGTTAAACAGTAACTTATAACACCCCTCTTTTTTCGTCGGGGGTTAAAAACAAAACTGGTTTCGTTACAGGTTTCTTCGTCATACCTATACCCACGGTGCGCTAGTAACATCTGATCTCTCAAACTCGCGATTTAATTCTTATTACGCGGACATTACGGGCGATTGTTATTTTCAATACGTACATTAACAAGTCGCGTTTAGACCGGTTGTGTAAACATGTCCTCGATTTCGTTTCCACGAACAACCGACTCACCCAAGCTTTTTTGAGGACGTATAGATTCTACATATAGGACTCGAATCGAAACTAGGGCTGGACGTAGTAATGAAAACCTGACGCCGTCTTCCATCTTCATATTATAACGACACAAAAACTCGCTGAGTCGACGCTCAAATGACTTTTTTGTTCCGTTCTTGACGCGCAGCGGAAGCAACCATACATCATGGGGCTCTACAACTGCTCAATATGTCTCCGTCCCACTTTAGACATGCCCCTATTTTTATTTTCTTTTGTTTCTTTCTCCTACGGGGAGGGGTTTTAAACTACAATTTTTCTTTTTTTTTCTTTTCAGTTGCATTTGCGCGGGGCCTCGCCCATGTAGTGTTTCGCACGGCCGGTGATGGCTACGGATGACCTTGATTTAGTGGTTTGTTTCTGTGAGCCGTGCTAGTGAGTGGCAGCGATCTTGTCGCTAGTGATATCGCCAGTGTTAGTGATGTGACGGTCTATGGAAGCGTCAGGGTATACTCGGAATGTTCACAAAGCACGGCAAGGCCGCTGAGCGGTGCCCACACCCCACCTCGCATAGGGGTCGCAAGAAGAAAAAACCGACCCCGCACACACCCTGGAAGTACTTGATGAATTGCCCACTCGTTAGAAAATGTTTTGGTACAGTATTTTTTTATTTCTTTGTTTTTCTTTCGTGTAATTTGGTGTAGGTAAACTAACTTTTTGTAACCAGGCCAAGATTGAAAATCTGTGAATTTTTATGTACCTACATAAACGCTTTATAAGATACCCGGATTTCATATTTGTAATTACGAAGTAAAACTTGATTACGTCATTATAAATACCAATCAGGAAAATTTGTTCTGGACTGTTCTAACGAACTATTGCATTTAGGTGGAGAATAACCATGATGAACCTACAAAAAAACACGAGAATACTCTTTGTCTTGGCTATGACTACTTTTGGAGTGTTTGATACCTCTACTTCTGGTAGACAATCTTTTGCGATAATAGGGTTGTCACGCACACCCTAAGTTGAATGAAATTCCGAAATGACCATGTATGATGATAAAGGATCATTTCTGAGAGTTACCGTTAAATGGGACAAAGTTTTGTCCCCAACACGAAAAGGATTCCATTAGGGTTTCGTTAACTTAGATTGATACCGATCTACTTGATAGATCACAGTTTGACAGCCTTGAATAAGAAGACAATTAACACACGTGTGCATGTGGTGTTTCAGATTAAAGAGTTTTTTTGTAAGTTGATCTTTTTGTAAATAGATTTAAGAAAAGATTAACTAATGAAAAACTGCCCAAAAACTAATAAATATAAATAATTTAAATTTAAATGTTAATTTGAGTTATTATATATTCAATAGTAGGTATAACATTTGAATCGCGTTTTGTACAATCTCTTGCCAGTGTCCGTTTACCGGCAATTGTGTAAACACTGGTAGATTGTTTTCTTCATGTGGTTATTTATTTAATTATTTTACCTAGTATATACCAAGTGAATTATTTTCTTTCAAATCCTATTATTTCTTTCGATTAAATTCGTGCGGGTTCCAAGGCAATTTAACTTTCCCCGTGACTCGTCGAGGGTCATTATTGGACACCTCAGCGTCATTATTGGACACCATTGTCGATCCTGGCTTACAGGACTAACACTGGTGGGAGTGTGTGGCGGGACAAGTCCCATTAAAAATGTACCTCATAAATAAATCCTGGTATCAAAGTAAAACAAATTTCTGACTCGGTTTTTCGTTTATAATGTTAATTTGGTAATATGAAATCGGCGAGATAATATCTCCTTACCTAGGTACTGTTTAGTTAAAATTACCGGTTCTAGGATATAAAAAACTGTTAATAAGTATTTAATCGTTTTTACGCATGGACTGAAATGTCTTTTTTGAGTGTTGCAAATTGTTTATTTGTAGGAATTATCGATTGACAGTAACGTATTGGAAATGAAAGTCTTTTATTATGTTATGACTCACTGTAGGTAGGTAAATACTGAATCATTGATGTCGATAGTTCAATGACTCACACAATTCGTGACGACGCGATGTATTGAGAATATTATGTAGATTTTGTATTGAATTATTGACCTTGTTTTTTACTTCCTATGAATTCTCCGTCGGGGCTTTGTAGTCTTGACCGAGATCATGTATACACGTGTTTGAAATTATGCATATTTGCCATAATTTAACCATGGACAGTGTGGCATATTCAGTTGTCAACAAATTATGGGTTAACTAAATATGTATGATTTTAATCTATTTGTTTAGGAATATAAAATAGGTTCGATTGTTATCTTGATATATTAAGTAGGTTAATCACAAGCGGTCATTCACACGAAGAAGCTGACACCGTTCTGACTATAATTTTTATTTGGATAATGGAAGTATTTGAGATGTGGATCCTGTAAAATGTATATAAATATTATCGGTGCCGGGTTAAACGTGTGACTAAATGACCGCTTAGGCATCAGTTTGATAATATTAATGAATGTCATACGTCAGTCTTATATATTCTAAGTAAGAAACACCGAGATCTCAATTTGAGAAGATTCTAGACGCGTATTGTAAAGGTACTCTCAAAACAGCCATCATTGCCCATTGTCTCGTCGTATCACATTCAGACAATGACACCACGCGTTTTATTTCGTCAGGGAAGTTCAGTGCCAAGGAAAATTGACAAGAGTAAACTTCGCCTCGGGTTTCGGACTAGTCAGCGGATCCGTCGGATTGACATTGTGACAATAATTATCAACATTAACATGTCTCTTGCCATGTTTTTCTTCTACATAAACAATGAAAGGCATGGGAGTTATCAAGCAAGTATATTTGGCAGAATTACATTGGCAAATTACGAAAAGGCTTCGCGTGTCGGGACCCGCCATTGTGTTTTATTTACGTTCCCTAGTCGATTTATTAATTATTTAGGTCCGTTCATACCATAATGTGCAATTTTATTTTAATTTAATTAACTTTTATAACCATTGAATGGTTTTATGCTCGATCGACATCCCCGTGGGTTAATTAGGACTCGTTTTAATTCGGTTTTGACCTCTGTGAAAGGTGTTTACGACGGAATTTTCATGTGGTGTATGCCAGTTTATACCCGTAATTTGACTAGTGTAGAACTCTGAGACGTTGAGGGTCCCTTTTTGTGTCATAGGTAGCTAATTTTAAGTGATTTTTTCCTAACTTTACAATTGTCAATTCGTGTTTTTATCAACAATCAAGGGATAGACACAGTTTCAGGATGCAGCACATTTTTCAGCTTATGGGTACGTTTCAATTCCTCACAATATTGTCAGGAATATAAATTGTTTCCCTTCGAGAGTTTCCACGGAGAAAAATACCTTCGATGGGTTTGCTCTCTGTAGAGTTCTCGATAAAAAGTCGACTGATCGAACGACCGGTCGAGACTCGAGTCGAACACTTGTTGCTTTGTATGTAACGACCCGATTCTTTCACTACATTTTGCGTTATATTAACCGCAGTCCTAGCCTTTATCAAATTTTAACCAACCTGTTTATTTAGCGAAATTTATTTGGCTTCAGCGAAAGGGCAAAGTTAACTAAGTACCTGCATACATTCCGGCGAATCTCTGAAACGGTTGGTACAATTTTGACGGGACTTTCATTGGCAAATAGCTGTTGTTATATGGAGTAACTTTTATTTTATCAAAGGTTCACGCGGGTGGAATCGCGGACAACAGGTAAAAAATAAGAATTCTCCAACTTAATAATGCGAACACAAAGCGCTATTTTTCATTCTGTCCCCAAAACTCATTAGGTAGATCGTGCCTCGCCTATCCAATACATAATTTTCGAACAGAATTACGTTTACTACTTTAAAATTTATATCGCCTGTGCTCTAAACTGACTTATATGGCGACTGTGGTAGTTACTACTAGCCAATGCTGGAAAGCATTTTAACGAGATTTTAATGTTTACGCTTGCAAAATTTATTGCCCTCGGCGCCAGAAGTTGTATCTTCAGGGATTTACTACTGAACGCAATTTGCCGCTACTGTGTTGGTATTTTCTTGGAACTAAAATGCGGAGAGTTCTCTATATTTTTACTTTTACATTGTGCATTGTGGACTACTGCATACAACATTCTTTAATAACTTTAAAACTTAGTTGATTTTGTTTTTTGAAAATATCGTCTTGAAACTAAATTATTATTATTTTTAAATAAACATTATATTCATTCAACATATTGATGAAGCTTGCGCTAACAATTCTTATACTCTATTTTTCCACACCTACCTAATATAAATCAATATTAATTTTGCAAAAGGTTTAGTGAAAAAGTCAAGGTGAAATTTTATAATCGCAAACTGGTTCCGTTTTGTAGATTTTGAAGCACAGCATGACAAGTTTTTAATATGTGTAAATTGCTTGAAACGTGTAATTTTGAAAAAAATACAGATGTTCTGTCTGATAATGACAAAATCATTGATGAATAAATGGACTTAAATTTACGTAATAAACGTAACGAGGTGAAAAAAAGACCATTAGTAAATAATTTCTATTATATTATTTAAAATTATCCCGAAGTTACTGCGTGACAAATATTTTCGATATCAGAATTTATTATTTAATAAGTAATTGAATTAATTAGCTTGTTAACCAAAGCAATTGTTTTAAAAACATAAGAAAGTAAATAAATTGTATTAATTATATACATAAATAATGACTAACCATAAAATGATTTACCCCGGATATCCTGCGATTTCAAGCGGATTAACATATTATTATACCTGCCTCTCAAATACCGTTACCTTAGGCCCGTATCAATACATGGATCTCAAGTCTGAAAGCGGTCTTGAGAACGCTTTTAACATGTAATTTTGTACTGGTATAACTTAAGAATGACATTTTCAAAATCGTTCTCAGAATTTAAATCAATTTTTTACTACTGGCCTTACTATCCTTAGGCGGTTAGCATATAGCAACCGAATTATATACTCTACGTCCTGATTTATGGTTGTTATTATGTAGTATTTATGATATGTAAATTTTCTGAAATTTAACAATGCATAAATCGCTTTTATATTCATAAATCTACTAAGATTTACGGCTCAGACGTAATCTTTGAAGCTTTTTCGTATTTTCCTGTTTTATTATATGAGGCGTTTCAAGGCTTCCGCAATCCGCGTGTGGTGGCAATAAAACTTATGTAATATTACAGTTGCGTATAACGTTCAGGAAAATGTGCTGTTTGCAATATACATATAGTACCATGGCTGCTTGTCAATCTTTTAGCTAGAGAAAATTATTACTATTTTCGGGAGGAAATTCTGGAGACCGATGATGCAATAACCTTCATGAAAATTATGGGGTAATTATAAATTGAACTTTATTATAGAGCACAGAGCATGTGAAGAGAGATAACAACAACAAGAGAGAGATAAAAGGTGACTGACCAATAAAACGTCAGCTGTCATTGATGACGTTAGTTTGACATAATGCGCGTCACGTACATTATCTTTGTTTTTATTGACAAATAAAGATAAACATTGTCATTAAAGCTTGTTCAAATGTAAAGTTTTGATAACGTTACTGTACTCGATACGTTTTTGGTTTATTTGACTACAAGGTTTTGGTGTAAGGTAAGTATTTAATTATTAATTCCCCGGATCAACTGCACAAGAACAATACCGTTACGTCTTGTAATAATTTACGGCGCACGCCGCTCGGGAGACCTTTGCTCGGCGGTGAATTGAGAGTCGGTGCAATCATTCAATCAATCAATCAATAAATCAATTTACTCCCGAGCCCGGGTTACGTTCATAACACGGTTGGCGTTTAAAAATGCAACAAATATTCCTCGTCGGACAAACTCAACATTTAAAGAAACTCTACACGCATATTACTAACCGTGTTAGCGTGAGTTAATTAGTAAGTCAGCGAATAACTATGCTATTATCTTGAGTTATTGTAACTCGCGAGTTACCGTAATCTTGATTGACGCAAGTCCAATTAAAATCTAGTTGTTTCTGCTACAGCCATACAATTATTAGTTACTCCCATGGCAACTACAGTTTTGTACAGCTGCGCATGAATGTAGGCATGTCAATGATAGGTCTGCCAAAAATAATCAACGGTTTATTTTTTAATTAAATTAATATTCCAACAATTGCATATGCCTACTTAGATATTCTGACATAAAATATTCATTTCTTCGACAAAATGTATGTTATTTTTTAGGCGGCAAAGCCGGTTAAGACGAGAAGGGTTCTAAGCGATATTTAGGCCGACATGATGTCACACCTTCCCAACAGTATCAATTACAAACTGGTTACGCCTCTTGATTAATATCCGTTTATAAACCTTAGGATATTTAAAACTTGCCGCAAATATGGTGCCTTAGGTACAAAAATACCACACGATAATATTATTATACAAAATGGTACGCAGAGGTGCACCCACATTTAACCATTATTTTCTGTCCGAATAGAATAGGGGGCGAGTCTATAGATATCTATCTATAGGGGGCGCATTCGGGCCATATACTACCATCCTTGCCCACGACGAGTTAGCGAACTTCACACGTCTTTCAAAAAACGTGTAGGTTTCCTTACTAAGATTTCCTTTACAAGCAAGCGCCGATGATAATCTCAGTTACAAAATGAGATTCTTATATTCTATATTTTTCTTATATTATTATAAGCTTTACACCTTGTATTCCAAATCGTATGTTTCTAATTAGCCGTAGTTTAAATAGACTGTATCTTAGCATCTCCATTATCGTAATCTATTTAAAGGAATGGAATTTTTCAATAGCGGCGCCCGTCAACCGTACCGCATGGCCGCGTGGGTTGTAATGACCACGCCGCCGTAACCTCTGAATAAGTCATTAATTACAATTGCCATACAGTCACGCAGACACTCGTAATGACGCTGTAGACCGTGGCCCACGCTCGTGTAATGTCCCGAATGTCCCGCATGTCCCGAAGAGAGTGAAAGTAATCTGCCTTTGTAAGTAATGGTGTAAATGAACTTGTGTGAACAATGCGGTGTACAGTACAAAAATGATAAGTAGTAGGTACCTATCTGTTTGTATACCTAACGGTTATATTTGTTACCTAAATGGAGATGGATGAGAATGGATATATTATATAATCATCTAAACAAATAAATAAAATTAGAATTCCTAATAATCTCCGAAACGGCTGGACCGATTTTGACGAGACTTTCACTGGCAGATAGCTGATGTTATAAGGAGTAACTTAGGCTAATATTGATTTTGAAAAATAAACAAATTCTGTCACGCGGGCTCAGAACGCGCGAGCGGGCTTTTGACTACGCGGACGAAGTCGCGGGCACAGCTAGTTACACATAAATGAATTATTAATGATAATTCATTAAGAAGATAAAAGAAGTGTTCATTCTAATTCCGATGTCTACCAGGCGACCTTTGGATAGAAAAAAAAACAAGGACCTATGCGACAGTGAAACTACAGACATTTAAGTCTTCCGGCTCTCACACTTATCGTACGAAAGAGAGCTATCACAGCTACTTTTCGCCAAACTTATAAGAGCTATAGTTAATTGGCTACAGTTAACTCTACCACCCTTAAACTTACTTAGTGTTAGGGACTATCAATATCCTATTTTTCACTCTCCTCCATTCCTCCTGTGTAGTGCTGATTTTTTGGACATAATCCATCCGTCCTTTTTCTTCGGTCTTTCGGTCCCTTAATTCTCTATTTCTATGTAACATGCGATTGTGTATTTTAAGCGTCAATAGCCTAGTGGTAAATGGGCCGTCCTCGTAGCTGAGAGGTTCCGGGTTCGATCCCCATCCTGGCCATTAAACTATTGACGTGAGCCCACTCCTGACACAAGCATTAGCTTAGTTGGAGGGTCAAAAGGGAATAATAGTAATGTGATAAACACAAATTGCTAGTTTTTTTAACAAGCTTAGCTTTTCCGCTGTATTTTGGACCAAAACCTTTATTCCAACAATTTTAGGGTCTAGCTGAGACAAATGTAAATGACTTGGTGTGAATATGCGAAACAGGAAATTTGTAGTAACTGTTTATTCTACCAAAACATGAGCAGTAAGCATTAATCCCAGTTAGGTGGAACCCTTTTGAAGCAATTTGCAGAGTGTCTGCTTTCTGGGTAGGGCTGCCGATTTTTGTTGCGGTGTGGTGATTTAAGAAGTAATGCATCCTTTATTTTTAAGTATCGCAAGAAATCCTTCACTGTTAGTTTTTACGGTCAATCTGAACCAATATAGTTTAATAAATCAAGGGATATGTTTCCTCTTAATAATTATTGGGGAACAACATTACACATTTTGGTGCACGAATAACACTTAACGTTATTATCTTGCCATACGTTCTCGGTATTTCATAAATAGTAGGGATGTCAACCCTATCGAAGGAATCTCTGGAGGATTCCAGATTATTCCTGGCATCCGAACTTTAGATACGGCTCAGTACCACAGTAATTACTGTTTGTGGAAAAATACTGGGCTTTTACTGTGATATGCGTTTTGTTTGGTTGGCTGGCTCGACCGCAGCAAATGATAAGTTCCTGCAACGATATAGGTTAGTTAACCTACCTATGTTAACAATACATTGCAATAGAAGAAGTGAAAGTACCTATTTGATATTCCAAAAGTATTTAAATGTCAGTAAATAATAATAATTTAGCCCTGTTGACGCCCCACTCCTGGGCACGGGCTTCCCCTCACTACGAGGGGGATTCAGGCCGTAATCCACCACGCTGGCCCACGTGTGGGTTGGCAGATTTCACATGACTTTCGAAAATTGTTTAGATTTTCTAAGACATGGAGGTTTCCTCACTATTTTGTCCATCACCGTCGGTGAGTGATAATCATAGAGAAATTATGATGTAAGTAACCAAATAAATATTAATATCATTGCCAGAGTAACATACTAAATTTATCGCCCGACATAATCAACGATCGTACTATGGGCATAATGGACCTGGGGCGATCCCACCCTAGGCCAAATTACGAAAATACCATTTTCGAAATTCGACCTGGCCTACTCTTGAACCACTTTGTCAAGCGGTCATCAGATAATACAAAATAGACAAAGAATACATAAAATTTGTTGTACTGTTTAATTAAAATATTTAATTCGGTCCCCCAGGTCTCCAGTCTGGCGAGCCCACCAATAAATCAAGACAGATAACAATTTACGTCAAGTCCGAGCAATTAGTGTCGCGACATAAATAAATTTTCGTAATTATCCTCGATTTATTCAAGGCATACAGATCTGACAGTTCTAATAACTGTGTATCTGGGTGTACAAGTATAAACATGTTAATAAATAATAATGCTTACTAAAAATATCTATGACCGCATCAGACCCTGCAACCAAGTTTTTCCACAAAGCGATACTGAGGTTCCCCTTTCACAAAAAATAGGTACATTTAATCATTTAATAGTAGCCAGATGCGAGGGTTTTCGTTTGGGAAACCCATGCTACATTCATTCATTAGCATTCGGTTGACTTATAAGAATACTCTCGTTTGGAAATACTGTTCCCCTTGCAGTTTTGGACGCGTGGCCAACTCAAAAGCGTCAATTGGTAGAGCCAATGTTTAGGTTTGACTATACAGCTCATATTTCCAACTCATTCTTCCAACTTTCAAGTCGAGAGTGAACAGGTACCTTCTAGGCAAGTATGCACCACCGTAGACCACGTCGTCACTTACCATCAGGTGAGATTGTGGTCAAATACTTGCATATAATAATAAAAAAAAAAACAGTCCCCGTCTGCTGGAGGAAGAAGCTCTTAGGTGACAGCATCGATCGACAATGATTTACTACTACCGCCATTCCATTCCACTCGTGTACAGACGATTAATCAGTGACAACTGTTTGTCTCTATCGTCATTTGTTTTGGAAAATACTTTCTCTTTTTGTAGATGTTATATTGTAGCTATTTGAAGACACATTTTCACCTCACTTGTAAAGCTTGTTCACATCATTTTCGTGGTCTATTTATATACACCCACAGTCATTATATGTCCTGTGAAATTCAATTAATATACTACTGAGAGAGATCACATCATAAATGTAAAGATAATATTACCGGCCTTTTTAAAATGTGTCTATATAATAACTAACATTCTATTTCTACGTTTTTAGCAAATTGTTCATGTGAAAAACTTGTCTAAACGGCGCGAATAGCGCTTAAACGGTCTCCCGGCTGTAACATTTAAACTTAAAGACTGCGCCGCACCACTGCGTTGCTTTCAAGAAGATTAAAATCTGCATAACTGATGCCTTTGTTCTTTCGATGTACTCAAGAATGCTGGCAACCTGCGTTGGATCTCGTTCAATTTCCGTGGCGCTGCGTATTTATTTACTGAACATTTGAAAATGCATTTTTTGATTGAAGTATATATATTAAAATTATATTTAAACTGGCAGGTGCTATTGTCACTTTTTGATTAAAATAAAACAATCAACCTGATTGGTTTATTTTAATTAAAAAATAATAATTTAAAGAAAAGCCACATTTGTTGCCGTCAATTCAATTGGATAGATTAAGCAGTATCGTTTTAATAAAGCTCGGTCTGACGTTATAACTTTGTGTAATATGAATTATGTTACAGCATTAAAATCTAAACAAACAAAATATTCACTATCCTACATATTAATTTTAGATCCGATTCTTTTTATAAGTAATCTCTGGACAAATAAATATTGAAAAATTATTGATTCTCGCAGATTAAATGTTACGTTCGTAATTTGCAAACAACAGTTATCGAAATTGCCCATGTTGAATTTCGTTCGGCGATTCTCGAATGATTTTTAGTATACTTACTTACGCAAAGAAAGGAGATATAATTAAGGGTTTACTTGGATTCCAGTGGATACAGTACAGCCTTTTCTGGCTGGTCATGTTTACCTACTGTAATCAAGGCACGTAAATGTGTGTACTTTTGTTGTACTTAAGTTAGTATAATTGACAGCCAAAATAGTAAACCAACCGGGTTGGTTTTAGTGTGCCAAAAGATGTAAAGTGAGATAACTAGTGAAGTGCATACATGGAGTGTCGATGAAGAGTATCGGGATGTAGAGTGGCCAGTGGCGCTATCTGGTGGCGGGCTGATGGAGGCTAGAGCGAGGTAGCGCCCGCATGGGGCAAACGGCGAGCATGTGCCGCCTCCACGGATCATGTCTTCATCACAAGAAAAGTACGTATGATAGAGTAAGGTTGGTCGCATTTTG
Source organism: Notodonta ziczac (assembly GCA_918843915.1). Taxonomy (NCBI): domain Eukaryota; kingdom Metazoa; phylum Arthropoda; class Insecta; order Lepidoptera; family Notodontidae; genus Notodonta; species Notodonta ziczac. The sequence continues at coordinate 4,655,540 of OU974053.1, forward strand.
GTGTGATTCAGTCACGCATGCCTCTTAGGGATCTCGATTTACTTTGGATCTTTAGAAAACTGCTTCACGTGCAACATTTTTAGTGAAATACTAGCTGAGCCCGCGACTTCGTCCGCGTGGAATTTAACTTAACAGCTCCCGCTCCCGCGTTCTGAGCCCGCGCCATGACCCATTTTTTTTGTTTTTCTAAAATAAAAGTAGCCTAAGTTACTGCTTTTAATCGATCCAGCCGTTTCGGAGATTACCCGGAACAAACACACAGACAGACAGACAGACAAAAATGTTTTAAATCGCCTTTTTGCTATAGGTGTCGTATGTACTTTCATATGCATTTAGTGAAAAGGTGTTATTTGGATATTACAAACAGACACTCCAATTTTATTTATTTGTATAGATTGCTATATAGATAGCCAGTATTTATATATTTGATATATATAAATACTGGCTATCTGTGCATATGCACGAGAATCGAAAGTAAATGTGAAAAAATGTAAATGTGACTTTTGACCTCACTTGCTTCGTGGCAAGTACCGAGTATCTTACAACTACATACTTAATTTAATTTAATTTTATTTTATTTACTTTTAGTACTTTTGTATTGATATGGCTTTTTTGGCTGAAATAAAGATATTATTATTATTATTATTATATTGCACGGTATGTAATTTGTTTTAGACTTAACGATTAGAAGCAGTATTAAAAAAAATTGATTTGATTTTTCAGTCGTTAGGTTATTATTAATGTATGGTAATTATTTTTTATCCTAACTAATTGTCAAGCATTTGTCGATTTCAACATTTCCGACGACTCAGTTATTTGGTTATATTAAGCATTCGATTGAGAGTAAATCCGTTCTAAAAACAGTCTTAAAATTATAACTCATAAACGAGCGGACCGTATCCTGAATGAGTTGTCACATAAATATACAATTTAAAACGATATCGCAACGAGGTTATGCAATCGAGTTGAACAGGCCTGTCATCGGCCGCGTGGTCTGCGCCTCTATTAAATAAATGTACGAGTATACTCAAAGTAATCCTCTGAAAGGAATCTTCCATTCCACAGTACAAACGTAAGGCCAAGGTTATTAGTAGCGGCTGAGTAACGTGTTTAGTACCTACCTGAGTTTATTTTGTTACATTATTTTCCCGTTTCATCTCTTTCAGATGTTGTGTTAATTTGTTGCTCTGCGTTTTGTTCCGCAATGCATTTCGGCATCCGAAACAGTTATTTATGCATTTTGTGTGCGGTACGTTACGTGGTGTACATTTATTATTACACTTGTTGATTTCATTATTAAATACTATTTCAGTTGTCTTTATTCATTTCGTAAAGTACACAAGTATTCCATATTTAGATTTGTTACTTCGTCTATTTAATAGCGTGACCATAATTAACATGTCAAACATTTTCTATAGGTGTTTTAACACCATGTTTCAAGGAGTGAGAATTATTTCTATTTCTGTAATGGTACTGTTGACAAGTCACATCAAATATACCTAACTAGCTGTGCCCCCCGACTTCGTCCGCGTAGTATTTAACGTAACAAAAATTTCGGGATTATCGGGATAAAAAGTATCCTATATGTTAATCCCGGTTATAAACTATCAGTGTTCCAAATTTCATTCAAATCCGTTCAGTAGTTTTTGCGTGAAGGAGTAACAAACATACATCCACACTCACAAACTTTCACATTTATAATATTAGTAGGATAAGTAATGTATTCGAACACTTAAAATGTACCTCTTATTCCAAAGGTAAAGGGAGTTTCAACTGAACAATAACAGAGACAACAGCAGTCATCTAATCCGGCCAGATGTTCTGATTGTATAGTAAACATAATAAACGGAACACATCATCCGAAAACTAAGCTTGTTTGCGTTGTAGGAATCTCAGAAATACCGTTTACAACATCTTTGATCTCGCGGACAATAAGTTTACATTTCTGAGAACAATATACCTACCCATTATACTATGTTTTATCAATGGGGTCATTGTCATATTTCTGACTGCAAAGACAACAATTTGGGTCATTGCTCGTAGGCAGGTTACTTTTGATGATCATTTTACTTGGAAATGACTATGACGAGATTTAGATTTATGAAAAAGGAATAGCCAATTCATTACGACCGCTTGGCGCAGTGGTTCGAGCGTTCGATTCCTGCTGGGGTAAATTTCGGAAATGGGCTTTTCGTAACTTTGCCCTGGTCTGGGTGTCATCGAATCGCCCCCAGTCTATTGTACGGTACCAATAGCACAAGCGTTGCGTTGGGACCATGCAGTTGGTGTGTAAGTCTTGCGATATTTATTATTATTTTTAGGTTAAATACCAAAAAAAAAGTACCTAGTAATCGCCAACACTAACCCACGAAATGTTTGTAGTCCGAATGCTAATCATAAGAATTATTCATGTCATGATGTACTATAAATAGGAAATCATAAATCATACCGAAGGGAACTGGAATCCTAGGAAAATTAATTTCCATAAATTCATCATAACGTAAGTTTCAGTGTAGCTAATAATAGTGAATTCTTCGAAATATACCGTTAGCTTGACGAATGACAATCGTCAAATTACTAATTAACAACCACTTCTGTCTGCCTAATGATAATAAAAAATGTGGTATAGTTCACAGTAGATCGAACGAACAAAACTTTGAAATAAAACTATTTTTCAGTACTCATACTCTGAAAGTAGGTCTGAAGTTGCCTGAGAAGCGGGTTGAAAGTAATACTTTTCAGGCCCGGGAGTTTCGCTTTCAAATGACAGCTGTCAATTTTAAAAAAAAAAATAGTTCCATTTTCACATTTCTATGGAACCATGTTCAAACTTTTTCTACAGTCACTCAATTACAGCACGATGTAAAATTTAAATAACATAAAGTTAAGTATTAATTCAAGAATAAATTATTTTAAATGACTTAATTGTAATTTAGTTTCAACAATTTCTTTAAAATAACATAGATTTGGGCAAAATATTTAAATATGAAAATGAAAAATTATGGCTAAATAATTAAGTTGGCCGGCCAACGAAAAAAAAAACAAAATAGGCGGCAATCCGATTTTTTTTTTTCGAGTTGTAGAGTATTGTTTATACTTCCTTGTATTATTCCTTTAGCCAATTCCTGTTTTTATTTTTATTTTCCTTGTATTCGTTATGAAAAGCACAGTGTTTACCTCGGGTGAAAGACTTATTTTGTCCCTCGAACTATTAGCGCTCTCGCTACGCTCGGGCGCCAAACCCCGTCTCGGGACAAAATAAGTAACTTTCACCACTCATGTAACAATGTACTATTACAGATTTTATCGCGTTTATTTCGTTTTGTATGTTCCCGACGTTTCGGCTGCTTTACAGCAACCATGGTCACGGGGGGACTGAGGTCTTAGACGTCCTGATGTCATAGTTAATAACTGGGTACCCTCATATTTAGATGTTGTTTGCGGTCCGATCCACGCAGAAAGTGCTCAAAACGAAATAAACGCGATAAAATCCGTAAAATAGTTTTATTTCAATGTGTATTATTCGCGTAAATATAAGAAAACAATATGTGAACATAACTTTATTTTGTCGGCTATAGTTTGAACCATATTCTTCACCTAGTAGTCATGTTTTATAGTAGGTACTCTACTCAGTTGCTTTTTTAACGAACCTGATATATTGTAGAAGTATGAATTCTATGAAAGTTATTGCTTTCATCATTCAATCTGTTTAATGTTGCGTTGCCATTTCACCAGAAAGCCTTGAACGGGTCCCACTGGTTCAATAGTTAAACATTTACTCTCCAGCTTAGTTTATTCACATTTAAATATGTACTGCTCACCGCTGAGGAACGGCAACACCGAAACTTGCAAATAAAGCAAGCTGAATATTTCAAGCAAACCTTCATAAATGTCGAACATTACCTCTTGTTTGTTTGAAATGACTCCAGTGCTTGAAACTTTGTGTAAATTTTGGGTGATTAGATGAAATCGATTTTTTTATTATACCTATGTAATTATATTACAAAAAGAGTCTAAAACATACAATTGCTGCTTAAAATCATTATACTTAATCGTCATATTATTTTTTAAAAGTTTACAAGTTAGCCGGTCTTTTATAATATCTTCCTTATTCATAATATTCATCTCGAACATTGAAATTGGCTTTAGAAACGGTGTGTTAGCTATTATTCTTTACAAATATTTTGGCAACTGGTTTATAGAGAGAACTTTCAATAATATTAATGTAGCTTTCAACAAAATGTCCTTTGTATAAATAAACCTTAATTTACGATATCAATACAACTAATCCCGCCTAGATTTCCATCTCGTAGATCCTTTATCTAACGTTGACATTTGAAGACAGATGGCTTTTTGTGTAATACTTTCTATTGTTAGCGGATCCTTTCAGGATTCTTGCTGAGATGCCGAGATAACAATGGACAAATAAAATTTATGATCATTTACGTTCCATCTGTAAGGATTTACAAAGGCAGGCCGCAACTGTTTCTCCTGAAGTTATCTAGTTGGTATGCCCTGGGCCCTTATTACGTTAGCTACTTCAATTGCATCAGATAAGCAAACGCGAGCGATTGAAAAGCTTTCAAACGCTTGGGCAAATATTTGGTATTTCACTAGCGACTGACTTGCGAGTGATACAAGGTACGCTGTGGTAGAAATCGTGAAGCTCGTGTAGCCGGTGGTTAGTAGATTACGGAAAAACGTCAAAAGCGGAGCGTTTGACAAGCGTTTGCTTTACAATTGCGATTTAAGTAGCTAACGCAATAAGGGCCCTGGACGATTGTGTATTTGGTCTAGTTTAGTTATATTGTATTGAATCATCTAAAATTGTCTCATAGTAATGCATTGTACTTAATGGAGACGACTTTTTACAAGAAAAACCAACATACTAAATAGATAAAGAAAAGAAAATACTGTCTATATAGCTGTCTATATACCCATACAATGTATTTATAAATGGTCTCTTATTAATGTATGTGTCAATGATGTCAATGTTTATTTGTAGTCTACTACATATTCTATAGGTAACCAAACTTCTGGTCATGGTTTCATTTTACACGCGCGTGTGGGAATTCAACTCAGTGTTTAACGTTCGTAATATTACGTCGGTACGCGACTGGTCGTCTTGTCTTCATAGCTCAACGCAACTCAACTCCCGTCTGCCTATCTCTCAGTGATTTACACATTACCTGTCACTCACTCACTCTTAAATGCTCTTACCTTACTACGTCATCTATCTTACCTCTCACTTACTCCTACATGTGTATTCATTCACTATTACCGATTGTTTGTATTATGTCAAGCCGTGAAGTTATTCGATCACAAACCTGAATTTCCTGATATTCCGTTTCTGAGATATTTACCAATTATAGTTTTTTTTTATAAGCAACCCGCTCTTTGTCTATGCTTGATCTTATATGTTGCACTGTTTCCTTATTAGAGGCTAGTAGCCAAAACTTCATGAGTCATGTTTTGTTTCGGGAGCTATTTTGTTTTCAAGTTCAAACTACTATTTGACCTCAACTGCTTCGTATCTTGTTAACTTGGGCATGCAATCGAGTTCATTGACTTTGGGATTGTTATGGTTGATTTCAGGGTATTGAACTCAATACACGTGGACCCAAGATTACTTTTCTCTCGTTAAACCGTGATTGACCTATCATGATGTGCTACTTTTTTTGTTAGATGTTTTGTAAATTGTGAACTAGCTCCGAGGAGGCTACCGTTAGTATCCTCAATACCTCATTGACCTTAAAAAGAACACGTGTATATTGGTATATATGTCGCAGCCAACTAGCTTAATTCGCCGTTCAATTAACAGCCTAGCCACTTTACTAGCCACACTACTAATTAAACGTCATCGATCCAAGTCATTTGCCTAGCTGTTTGATCAAATGGCTGAATATCATTTAGGCCGCTAGTTGAACGGCGCTGTCATGTAAAGTGGCTAGGCTGTTAATTGAACGGCGAATTAAGCTAGTTGGCTGCGACATATATATCCTAAATCTCTACAGCGTCAAGAAGTAAATTTGTACTTTTTCAATTTGTGTTCTAGATTCATATCAGTTTAGTAAATTAGATTAAGTTTGTCCAAATAACTAAGTACTTCGTTAGTTTAAGTATAATTTGGTTATCTCGATATTTCAATTATCGGTCCAAATTGTATGATTAGGTCTAGTAAATACCAACAGGATAAGAACCAAATCCTGACAAAGAAAATGGTGTTGTTGCCAAATTACCAACACCTCTTCATATCCTTTCGGGTACCAGATGTTTATGCTCTAGTTGGTCCTAGATAGTTGATTTTGGTTGGCTATGGTAAAACATGATAGATATTAATCAGAAAGTCATGCTGTCTGTTCTTGGAACCATTTCCTATATTGTGATTATTCATTAGATCGAGTGTAGCAATTGCAAACTAGGCCTTTAGGTAGTCACGAATTCTACCTTGTGAATTGTAACATGTGTATGTAACAAAGAATATTTACGGGATTATTTTAAAACTAGCTGAGCCCGCGACTTTGTCCGCGTGGAATTTAACTTAACAAAAAAGCCCGCTCCCGCGTTCTGGATCCGCGCGCGCGACAGGTCCCATATTTTTAATTTGTATTTCTATAATAAACGTAGCCTAAGTTACTGCTTATAACAACAGCTATCTACCAGTGAAAGTCCCGTCAAAATCGGTCCAGCCGTTTCGGAGATACTCTTTGATTTCATGTGTTTTTATTTTTTTACGCGGGACCCTAATTGTTTTTCTAAAATTAAAGTAGCCTAAGTTACTCCTTAAAACATCAGCTATCTGCCAGTGAAGGTCCCGTCAAAATCGGTCCAGCCGTTTCGGAGATTACCCGGAACAAACACACAGACAGACAGACAAAAAAAAATTAAATCGCGTTTTTGTTATCGGTGTCGTATGTACTTTCATATGCATTTAGTGAAAAGTTTGTTATTTTGATATTACAAACAGACACTCCAATTTTATTTATTTGTATAGATATTTAACATATATTCTGTACACTAAACGGTCACACAGTTAACTCGACACCAAAAATTTACATCCATTGGACATTATCATAAGTCTCATATTTATAATAATTCACTTACATCTTATGTTAGTCAAGAACTCCAGCCGGTAGATTATTTGCTCATAGCCGACGTTACCTCGTACAAAATTGAACCAGATTTCAAAGAAAAAGGACACATCCACGTTTTCATGAATACTTTCAACAAGTCCTTTACACGTTTGTCGTAGCTTCAAATGATTCATCAAAAAAAACACCTCACCCTATGCTGATACAGCGTAGGTTTTGTTTGTACACTAGTATAATTGTCCTTTAATGCATTTAAAACGACAACGGACGGTACTCACCTATTTACTCGTTTCATAAGTATATAAGGACAAGGATTTTATTATTAACCCCCTACGATAAAAGTGGTGAGTTATAAGTTTATGTGTATCTGTGTCTGTCTGTGGCATCGTAGCGCTCAAGCGGATGAACCGATTTCAATTTAGTTTTTGGTATGATAGGTGTCTTGATCGACGGTGTTCTTAGCTATGTTTCAAGAAAATCTGTTCAGCTGTTTGAAGATTATGAGCTCTTTTCTAGTTAATCCATCGTAGCGTGTGATTAAATCTCGGCGTCGTCGTATTGGGGGATTTTTTTTTTTTTTTTATTTTTAGTCATTATATGATACAGTTACAAAATCGTCAGTTAATGCGTTAATAATAATTAGCATTTGCCATAAAAACGAAATTAGAATTTTAAGTCAAGCATTTGACGAACGCTTGGCACAGTGGTTCGAGCGTAGGCCACTCGGCTCACTGCATATGGTAGTTGAGGGTTCGATCCCGCCGGAGCACATTTCGGAAATGGCCTTTTCGTAATTTTTCCTGGTCTGGGTTGCACTGGGATCGCCCCCAGTCCATTGTACGGTTCCTATAGTAGGTACAAGCGTTACTTAGTTTGGGACCGCTATTTATTATTTATACTTAACATCACACTAAAATCGTGTATACTTCTAACGTATCGCATGGCTACAAACCTTTGTACCAACCTATCGTGTCAAATCTCTGAACTCATCATATCGTCTCCCGTGACAGACATAACAAAAACATGACTATTAGCAACTACTTAATTGTTATACGAAACTATTTGAAATTGTTTTACGCAATACGGTTCTGGGAATTGATTGTCGCAACCCAATATTGTTGCTACTTAATGTTTTAACTTGTGTGAGTGTTGTATGATTATTACGTCTATGTATTAAGATATAATAATAATATCGCCAGACTGACACACCAACTGCATGGTCCCAAACTAGGCAACGCTTGTTACATGGGTACTGTATAATGAACTGGGGATGATCCTGACGACACCCCCGACACCCAAACCAGGGCAAATTAGAAAAAGGCCATTCCAAAATTTGCCCCGACGGGAATCGAACCCGCAACCACCCGGTGCAGTGAGTTTTATTCGAAATCAATATGGCTATTGCTGACTTCTCCGACATATCTTATATCATACTAAGCTACCCACCTACATATACAGCCCAAGGAATATTTTAATTCTAGGCCAAAATCGGAACTGGGTTTGCCAACAATGTTGTAAACACTGACCCAAATTCCATTTGTCTCTAAGATGATCTATGCTGAATATGGTCGTGTAACGTTCCGTAGTGAGTTGTTTCATCTTCGAAATCCAGCCAAAATTAGTTTGAGCCAACACTACTCTACGTGATTGTACAATTCTTAATATGAATTATGTAGTTTTTTATTTTATTAGAACTCATATATTTCTTCAAGAAAATTGTTCGGGATAATTTATGGGTAATGTTATTTCGTCTGCAAGCCACATACTACCGAAATGTTTCCATCACATTCGACGTATACGAAGTACATTTTGAAGTGAAGTAAAGAATTGAATTACGGCAGCTCGCCCTGATGACTTCTGAAAGTTATAACTTTTTACGATTGTACTGCAGCAGCGCTCTTGGTACTTAGATGTAACCGACCGTTATTTCGTTATAGTTAACGTTACGGGGTATATTGGGCCAGGCGCATTTCGATATGTTTAATTACATGGGATAGACGCATCTCGTCCCATCTTGGAATATGAACATAGAGCTGATTCCCTTCTTTGATTGTAATTGTGGAAAATATATTAAAACCATAATAAATACGTTTTTTAAATTAAATATTTATGAATATTCTATCCATAGTACACATAGTATGCTTATTAATAATAATAATTAAAAAAAGGTCAATAATGTGAAGGTTAATTGTCTAATATTCTGCTTCTTAAATACAGGCTGATCGCCCATATATATTATGTCATGTGACACATACTGTTTGTATTGCATTATCGAATGTTCCAACTTCTCATTATTATGGCCCGGCGAAAGCCAAGCATACAAAGTGGCTACTGAACGTAACAATGAAAATATTACTGGCGAGTCAGTATAACAAAGCTGATACATCTAATAACCTATTGTTCGAAGCAGTTTCTTAACTTGCAATGTATTCTTGTTATTCTTCAGTATACAAGCGACCCGTTTTGTTTCTTGTTTGCTGTTCTCAGACTGAAACCGTTGCATATATTTTCTACTTCGTGTTTTCTTTTTTAATTGTACCAATATTTATGTGGCACTAGCCTTTGCCCCTAGTTTGGCTAGCGTATTCTCTGGATGACGACAGCACCACCTACTGGGCCCAACTATAGCTAGGAACCAAACAGATAAAAAGAAAACAGTGCCGTCTAGGGACGCCCGAAAGAAGCGAAGCTTTATAGTATTAAGCGTAGGGCGCCGCAGCTCTGACGTAATTGTGTAACGCTACGTCATCTGACGATTTGCATGGATAGAGTGGCCGGGCGGCGAGTGCCCCGTACGTCCGTATAGTAGCTTCGTTTCAAAACATCAAAATCGGTCAAGCTGTTTAGGAGAAGAATTACGAACACACGCACACAGAATTATTTATGAAATCGTATTACATATATTTCTACTATGATTCGAGCCGTATAAGTAGATACGGCTACTTTAGCTTCCGGTGTAGGTACACGTCTTAAATTTTTACGATGCGGTACAGATTCTATCGAAGGCTTAAAAATACTCTCAGTGGTGGTAGTAGACGCCAGATACGCGTTTTACGAACAACTTAATTTCCTTTATTGAACGTTTTATGACGAATAAAAACAAGCCTCGTTTTATATGTCATATATTTCGGGGGGTTATCGGGTGTACACTGGAGTTTTGATAAGTTATCTCATGGTTATCTCATTGCTCACGTGCGGGATACAAATAATACATCATTATCATAATAATGCGACGCTGTCACGCTGGTCGACAGCTTTTTAACCTCCGAGGAAAAGAGAGGGGTGCTATAAGTTTAACATGTTTGTCTGTGCTGTCTGTGGCATCGTAGCGTCCAAGAGGAGGAACCAATTTTGATGTTGTTTTTTTTTTGTAAGACAGGTATTCTGATCGAGTGTTCTTAGCTAGGTTTTATGAAAATCGGTTCAGCCGTTTGAAATCGTCGCAACGGAGATTTTTTTATCAAAATATTGATCAGACTATTAAGTTGATAAACTTTCATAGGCGTTTTAAACTTGTTTCCTCTGTTTTAGTATTGAAAAAGATGTTTAATTGCTGTAATGGAATGTGCACTCATGAATATAGAATGAACATTAGTATGATAACAACAAGTTATATAATAGGAACTGCATGTAGCAAGATATCGTCTATCAGAATTTTGGTGGTAATTTGGCGTGAATTGAGAATCTGTAATTGAGAATTCAGAGCGTTGTTACAGACCAAACTGCAGAATTGGCGGCACGCACTGGAGACTGTTGGCTTGAAAATCAGCAGAACCAAAACTGAATATAATATGTTCTGTGATTTCGGCGGTGTCTCTAGTGCAGTGTCGATTGAAATGGATAATATTGTAATACCAGTTTGCTCTGATTTTAAATATCTCGGTTCGTTACTTCAGCATGACGGAGAAGTTGACCGTGACATAAAACGGCGAATCAATGCAGGGTGGCAGAAGTGGAGACAAGTTACCAGCACTACATGCGACCCAAGAATGCCTATTAAAATTAAAGGGAAAATTTACAAATCTAAATATATAAAACTCAAAGGTGACCGACTGACATAGTGATCTATCAACGCACAGCCCAAACCACTGGACGGATCGGGCTGAAATTTGGCATGCAGGTAGATGTTATGACGTAGGCATCCGCTAAGAAAGGATTTTGATTAATTCTACCCCCAAGGGGATAAAATAGGGGATGAATAATCCCGAAATTTTTGTTAAGTTGAATTACACGCGGACAAAGTCGCGGGCACAGCTAGTCGATCATAAGACCGGTAACCATGTACGGCTCGGAATGCTGGGCGACTAAAGTGCGGGAAGAGAAACGTCTCCACTCTGTCGAGATGCGAATTTTGAGATGGATGTGTGGAGTGACGCGAATGGATAAGGTGAAGAATGTGTACATAAGGGGCAGTGTCAGGGTAGCGCCAATAACCGATAAAGTAAGAGGTAGGAGGCTGGAATGGTTTGGACACCAGGAATGGTTTGGACACCATGAGAAGGGATGAGAAACATGTGACTAAAAGAGTGATGAATATGAATGTGGTTGGATACAGTGCGAGAGGAAGGCCAAAGAAAAGATGGATGGAGTGTATCAAGAGTGATATGAACGAGGTTGGAGTGGATGTGAGTATGACAGGAAAGCGCGATGAATGGAAAGAAAAGACATACTGCGCCGACCCCAGATAATGGGAAAAGGTAAGGCAGATGATGAATTGAGAATTCAATGGTAATGGTATTAAGTATTACGACGTACTTAATATAATGTGTATGAGAGTACACTCTCGAGAATTATAAACTTATAATATATAGAGGTTTTTTACAAACATTAATAACCGCGCACAAGTATTTATAAATTAGGTACTTAACTAGCGGTGTTATTACATAAAAGTTAAACTCGTGATAAACATGAGTTATGTCAGATTTTACAAAGAAAAAATTGCCATAACTCTTGTATGTCACGTGTGTAACTTATTTCATAATAACACGGTTGGTGTTCGACGGTAATGCGTGTATTTTATCGTTCTATTTCGTACTATCTGTGTGGATATTAAAAGTGCCTATAAAGAGTGTTGACGTTAAGATTACAATCTACTAGTGAGTACAGTACGGCAGCGTGTAGGCGGGCAGACGCGTCGTCATCGTCACAAACCGTATTTATGTCAAGATCACCTGTGGTGTTCGTTTTAAAACAGACATAGTATTAACTAATACTAGTATTCCCGTTATAATGCTCGAAATTCGACCATAATTAATTTAAATTTAAATTCTAAACGTCATTAAGGTTGTATGGTCAAAGTCTATTTGAGACTGGCACGCAGAATGCACTATGGAATTCCCGCCTTCAAAAAACTGACACCGTTTGCCAGTCAGACAGTCCGTCCGTGTGGAGGTTACAAATGTGTGTGTCAATTAATGGTAGTGTGTGTAATGGTATTTTTTTATTTCTAAGTTTTATAATAAATAAATATTAGCATTCTGAACTCCTTCTCTACATAAACTATAAGTGTGCCAAATTTCATACTCCTCCGTCCGCGCAATTTTCGTATTAAGCGGTTGAAAGTTTTTGCTTCACATATTAATATATGACCAGAGACCCAAAGTTTGTTACCTTTAAACGCTGGTAGCCATAATTGTTGATAGCTGTGTAAGGGCACACGCATAGGCATTTTCCGTTAGTGTGAACGCGATACATAAAGTATCTCGCGTTTCGCTCAGCATATAGATTTTTAGTTCAAGCGTCACCAATTTTTTTGGTGTCACACCAAATTAGTTTCACTAGTTCTAGTCTTTATGTATCTCACTGTAAAATCAATTTTCATTGACTTAAAAAATACTAATAACTCCTAACCAGAACCAGATTCTCTAATACCTTAATTAAATTAGACTACACAAAAATAATGCGTATTTTCCTTCTTCTTAATTTTCTTGGTAGACCCAAGAAAATAATAAATTATACAAAATGACAATTATTATTACATTTTCTAAAATAATTATTCCGAGGAGGCGGGTTCATAGCGGGTGTTCACTTTAAATAATTATTTCTTTGGTGGAGTTCGCCTCGTCGGTTAAGGACCCCTGGTTATGTCTAATAATGCTAAATAATTTAGCAGCTTGTGCCGCAGTGTTATCGACGTAATAAAAATGTATTATGGAATCTAGCTTAAACTTTCATTGTGTGAGAAATACATTATAATTATAAGATAAAGGCGATGGTTTAATTTTATCGACCCCAGTAATTTTTTCCAAATTCCAGTACCTACTTCTACTACCTATGACTGAAATAAGTAACTTAAAATGTTCGTTTACCAATATCTACAAATTCAATATATACTCTCCAAATATTTTTTATGAACTTTTTTTTCTGTAGGTATCATATCAACAAACTGCAAATATTTTGGCACACCAATCTGACATCATAGATTAAGAAGGCGAAAATTTGTAAATGATCTTTGACTTGGTAATAAAAAGTAACAATTCTCAGATTTGACGACCGCATGGTGCAGTCGAGCGTAGGCCGCTTGGCTCACTGCACTGAGTGGTCGCTGGTTCGATTCCTGTTAGGGCAAATTTCGGATTTGCCCACTTCGTAACTTGCCCTGGTGTAGGTGTCTCTGGAATCGCCCCCAGTTCATTGTACGGTACCCATAGTACACGAGTTGCTTTGTTTGGGAACATACAGTTGCTGTGTTCGTCTGGAGATATTTATTTGTATATTATTCACCACCACAGTTCGTCAATACACGCAAACCGTATTAATAATATCCACAAGTCACATAAGCGAGCTCTAAGTACGTTATATACCAGCTAACAGGCTTAAAATCGCTCGCGTAAACCTTATCCAATATTGTGCTCTAGGTACATAATTTTTAGAAGGAAAACAGGCTTATGTTGCTTGTATTACACGTAACTTTATGTTGTTTTTGATTTATAATACCACGCTTGCTTCCTCCAAAGGGGTGGACAGCAATGTGCTGTTGTACGTACCCACAAATTTTCAGACTTTAGTCCGCTTATTTTTTTTACATTCGCCGATAAATATTTACCAAAACTTTATCGAACAATTATCTAAATCAGTAACCGATTGTTAGATAAATGTACTAATAGTAAGATTATTTACTGCCTTAAAGGTTTTTAGGGTGTAGAGGAACTCGGGTACATATTTTTAAACGCTACCATAGATATTCCAGTACTACAAATATCGAGTCATATATAGTGTAACGCTTAGTGCTGAAACACTGTAAGAAAAAGAAATCGCCCTAACAGGATAGAAAAGGAAATAAGTAGAGTTGCATCTAACATTCAATCTACGGTTTTAAGGTATATATATTTTCACAAAATAAAATATATTATGCGGTATTTAGTATATTTGAATAAATTTTAAAACGTGAAACTCACGTTTCGCCGGAGTCGCTTGCCTAATGCAAGTATTGATAAATAATTTTCACATTGTCATAGGTCGATAAAGCTACGTTGCCACGGTCAATTCGTGTAGACCTTTTAGCAAGGATATATAACATGACCCTTCCTTATCCGTTTCTCCCTTCCTGTGTGCCTCGTAAGTTAACATGTAAACATGTGTACCTACCCATCTGAGCGATAATGTGCTCGCTAGTGAAAATCATCTCTTGGAGCCAACAGTCTATCTGAAATAGGTACCTACCGTTTGCTCTCGTGTTATGTAAATGTTAGCGATTGTGCCTCTTATCTCCTAAGGGTGTTATGCAAACAGCTCCAAACATTGCCGACAATTTTACGAATGCATACAATGTTGTATGAGCACTTTAAGCCTGTCTGTAATTTGAAATGTTTGCGATTTATTTGTTTGTCGCGTCAAAGGCGGAATTTGGAGTATTGTAGTCCTACAACTCTTGTACTATGGGTACCGTACAATGGACGGGGGGCGATCCCAAATACACCCAGACCAGGGCAAATTACGAAGTGGCCATTTCCGAAATTTGCCTTGACGAGAATCGAACCGGCGAACACTGAGTGCAGTGAGCCGAGCGGCCTACGCTCGACTGCGCCAAGCGGTCGTCAAATCTGAGATTACCATGTCAATAAGAAATATTGTCAGATTGTTGAACAAAAAGATATGCAGTTTAATGATATTGTACCTGCCTATAAAAATATAAGTTCTTAAATAATGTAAAGGTATCTGCATACCTTCGACGCGCGACGTGTTTGTTGCGATTTGTGAACATTCTGTGTGGAATGACAATGTGTATGCGGCTTTAGAAGTTGGTTTTATGTGCTCCGTTTGTTCGAAAGTTAGACGAAAGATACAGTTATTTTTTTGTTATTATTACCTACCGTATAATTATGGTTTCTTATGGATTTAGTAAAAAGTTGTTTTTTTATATTAAAGACACTTCAATTTTATTTATTTGCACAGATAAGAATAATACCTAACACGTATTATTGATTTTTTAATAAAGCTATCGGTAGTTGTACGACTCGTTTATGCTTTTATCTTTTACTTCTAGTTATACCTGTTTTCGGTTCTTATCATTTAATCGAACCGCGACTCTGGGATTTGATTTTACGATAATGCTGTGCGCTTACATAAAAAAACCTATTTTTTCCACAAAACTTATTATGACTTGACTTCTAAAACACGAGAACTCCATTTCATTTATCGTTATATTAATATAAACCACTGATAATTAATTATTATATACCACTTTTTATTACTAATATACATTTTATTTAGAATTGAAAAAGCAAAGATAAAAATAAAACCAAACTGACACCAAAAGTCATAAAAAACACAAACATCCAACAAGTATTAATGGCATATTAACTACTAATAAATTATAATCAAAAACAATATTGCCAGGAATAATAATAAATAATAATAAATATCGCCAGGCTGACACACCAACTGTATGGTCCCAACCTAAGCAAAGCTTGCACTATGGGTACCGTACAATGGACCGGAGCGAACCCAGTGACACCAAGACCTGGGCAAATTACGAAAAAGCCATTTCCGAAATTTGTCCCGGTGGGAATCGAACCCGCAACCACTATGTGCAGTAAGCCGAGCGGCCTACGCTCGACTGCGCCAGGCGGTCGTCAATAGTCGATATCACAGTTATCTTATCACTTATCGCGTAAAAACACCCTATATACTCAGTTTCTAAAATAGAAAATATGGGGGTTTCCTTAACAGTTTCCATTCGAACCGGAGCATCGGGTTATAAATACATCCTTAATACCCTCTCAGGACATAATAGGCTTTTTCATAACCTAACAAAGAGGAAAATAGGTAGGGAGTACGTTATTTATTTTCCATTAATGCACAAAAGCTTATGAGAAAAATCAAAGGAGAATTCGTGAGATGTTATCCTCTTAGTCGCGATGATACTTACTCTGGTTGTTTGCATAAACTAATATGCTTTTGCCTTTTTGTTAGTAAAAGTCTCGTGGGTGTTTAAGTAAGTATTTTTCGATTACCCGGCTGGACTCTTATCTATTGTGAATATAGACTACATATTAAAATTCTAATGAGTAAAAAAATCTAGGTAAGCTTTTCAAATAATTTAGTTAGTCTCTAGGTGCAAACATACATCCACACAGTTGCGAATGGTCGATAGCAAATGATTTTTTATAGTTTCTGTAAGTAGTATTTTTTTTAAATAGTTCCTATAATGTAATTTCAAGTGATAATATATGTATAGAATACATTAAATATTGTTTCCAGTAATTTAAAACGTTTATTATGTTATATTAAAGTATCTAGGAACAACAAAAATAATTTACTGTCCTATTTTTTTCTCGAAGTAAGTAATACTGAATATAGTTTCCAACAATAGACACCATAAATATGTATTATAATTACAATAAATAATAATCACTTCCAATAATAGGACTACTCGTTATGGTTTGAATCAGGTTTTTCTTTCATGAAAATGGATCGCCATCATTTTCTTTCATATGTTTTTAAAATCTTATTTACTAATAGCTGACCGGACAGACATTGTCCTGTCGTAACTTTGAATATTAAATTCGAATTGTTCTGTTCAACTTCCTTATTTTTACTTACAACAAAAAAGAAATAGCAAATTTGTTTCATCCGTTCACGCGTGATGCGATGACCAAGGAAATAGAGATTCATGTTTTTATGTAGGTACAGGATTTAAATTAATTTAACTCCAACCAGTGTAACATGGTGACAAATCAGAGGAGATATTCCTACGTTTATAACAATAGAAAACGTTTAGATAGATGGCAGGATAATGAAGTAAACAGGATTTAATCTAGACTTCCGGTGTTTGTCTGTAGTTGGAAAAACCTGATCATTTCTTGTCTTGTAAACGAACAATAACATCTTTTGTCATGGAAATCTACATAATAACTACGTGAGTGCGGGCCGGATGGGAGCTGGGGAAGGCCATAGGTCATCTATAATACTGACTAATCATCTATATATTTATCTTTTGGTTAATTCCCAGTATCGAGCTCGTTTGGGTTTTTCCTCACAAATACTCAAACACTGCTCAAAATATTGAAGTTACACTTGGCTGTGTGACGGCCGTATTCACAAACAATATTTGGGACCAACTTTATAGAAAGTTTGACACTTTTCAATGGTCTACTGTGCGTTCGCGCGCACTGTGAGGAGATACGCGCGGTCTGGTTTTATTGGTATTTATTTTGATACTTATAATATACCTACGCATTAAAATTATTTTTTGAAAAGAATATTAAACCAAATTGCAACTTTATTATGGAGGAAAAGTGCCTTAGTTGACGGTGTAGAGGACCAAACAATATTTAAGTAACATTAAGTTATTGATTACTTAATTCAATTTGTATAAGTTGATTTGTGGCTTTCGGCGTTTAAATTCCATTTCATCCTACTTAATTATTACTCTTCATTAAAATAACTTCTCTGGCGCAGACCGCAGTTAGTCGTGCACTAATTGGAATTTTAAATGACTATTCCAAATAAAATTCAAAAATATACAGGCCTCTCGAACTTACTTTCGGGGCGCTGAAAATACATAGGTTATGTATTTTCAGCGTTTATTAATACCTATGCAAATTCTACTTACTAAAAAAATAACTAGAGGTTTTATAGTTAAAGAATAGTACCGCTATTCCATCTGAAAACATCTGAAAACCAGTAAAATATTTCAATACTTTCACGCGTCATTTCAAGACGAAATTACGAGCGTATTCAGTTCTTTATTAACTATATCTCTAGTATAATAATGTAGGTATGTGTATTATATTATTTTCCACAGATGGTTAGTTCACACACAATTATTTCGCCTATCTTCAATTACGATAGCACATCAGCAGAGCCATCTTGTGTCAATTTCAATTAGGCAAAAGCAAATGTTTATACCCGAGTTTAATCAACGGCAGGCCATCAAGCGATCACACGATGTAGCCGTTATATTGCAATTAAGATGTTTGTAATAGCTGCCCTAGTTGAATGGCAATTTGTATGTTGGACGTGTTTTGTTAAATAATTACGTTTTTGTGAACGTCACTATTTATAGATATAAATTGCTTCAGTAAGCCCATGTGTTTACTTCGATACTATATCTAATATTAGGTTATTTCAAAATAATAATGTTGGTACATATACGGCCGCTGATATGTGAATGTCTAGGGAAGATATATAACTGTCATGTTTTTTAGGTAACCGTCCTTTGAGTATTTGTGTCAGCTTTCATGTATAAATATTTCATCATGTAACCCATTATATAAAATTATTTGTTTTTCCCTTTCGCTTGTGTCCCCCAGTAGACGCACAAAAATATGACTTTCAATTGTTTACTACCTGAATAATAAGGATGTCAATATCTCAATGCCGTTATCGTACTTTTAAAGCAGCACTATCACTCAATAAAGTGCGAGAAGGTTGCCTCGTTCCTTAAGCGAACAATCAACAGGTGATTGTCGGAAGGGTCACGTATTACATCCGAAAATAAAGCGCGTCACGTCCGATTGGCCAGTAGGAAATACGGTTAAAAGGTCGCCCCTTGTAGAATTGGTCAACATTATTGCAGTTTACGACATGGTTAACTATCGGAGCGTACCACCATTGAACGTACAAGTTTGTAAAAAAAAAACAGTGCTGTCTAAGGACGCCCAAAAGAAGCGCAGCTTTATAGTAGGATGTAGGGCGCCGCAGCTGCCACTCTGTATGTATACAAATAAATAAAATTGGAGCGTCTGTTTGTAATATCAAAATAACACCTTTTCACTAAATGCATATGAAAGTACATACGACATCTATAGCAAAAACGCGATATCAAAATTTTTTGTCTGTCTGTCTGTCTGTCTGTCTGTGTGTTTGTTCCGGGTAATCTCCGAAACGGCTGGACCGATTTTGACGGGACTTTCACTGGCACATAGCTGATGTTATAGGGAGTAACTAAGGCTACTTTAATTTTAGAAAAACAATTATGGTTCCGCGTAAAAAAATAAAAACACATGAAATCAAAAAGTATCTCCGAAACGGCTGGACCGATTTTGACGGGACTTTCGCTGGTAGATATCTGATATTATAAGCAGTTACTTAGACTACTTTTATTTTAGAAAAACAAAATATTAAAAATTGGGTCCTGCCGCGCGGGCTCAGAACGCGGGAGCGGGCGTTTTTGTTAAGTTCAATTCCACGCGGACGAAGTCGCGGGCTCAGCCTATATATATCGTGTAACGCTACTGACGTCATCGTGTAACGGATGGAGAGGCCGCGCGGCGAGCGCCCCGAACGTACGTCCGTATAGAAGCTTCGCTTCAAAACGACTTGTAGTTGGCTTGTTCAGGGTAGTTAGTACCTACCATAAACTATTTTTAAGCTGCGATTCGTACGATGAGTGAGAGAGACGGAATCCCGACCCTTCCCACGGTCCCACTCCCTGTAGCGGTTGGCAACGTGCGAGCAATGTCTTTTGTACCTATTGCAAGCATTTATGGGGTTGGTAACTGCTTAACCACAGGTTGGTATTACGCTTGTTTGTCGACTTTATTAAAAGGAAAATAAAAATGGTTAAGATATTCGCTTTTCTGATACATCCTACTAATATTATAAATGCGAAAGTTTGTGAGTGTGGATGTATGTTTGTTACTCTTTCACGCAAAAACTACTGAACGTATTTGGATGAAAGTTGGAACACAGATAGTTTATAACCTGGATTGACACACAGAATACTTTACTTATATCGACGCGGACGAAGTCGCGGGCAGCAACTGTTAGTGTATAAATGCCAAATTTGAATTAGTTTTTGGTTAAGAGATAATTAAAATGTAAGTACCGTGTCGTTCCTATCTTGTCTGTTACAGTAACATATCCGTGGCGGTAGTAAGGAACGATTCTTAATTAGCTTGAGTGCTGCCTTATTTTATATTTATTGAGGATTATGCGTATTGCGGCTCCATTTCGACTATTTCAAATTACCGACGGATTTTACCCAATTCCGAATTCCATTTGAATGATACGGATATATGTACTTTAAAATGCATTTCGCTGTTTCAATCGAATATGTTATGTAAATGTACGTGTAAGTATAGGTACATAGATTTCATAATTGTATGTATTACTAAGGGAATATGGTAATAATAATAATAAATGTATGTAGAGGTATACTTACTTAAAGAACTCCGATACTGTGCTAACAACGGGAAACATTAATTAAAATAAATACTTTTTATACCACATATTAAAGCCCATTTGTTTTTCAAATTAATGACATTGACAATATAAATGATAACATTTTGTCTTATAAAATATTCTAGATTTTATCGATTTTATGATTATTACTCGTATATGGAAATGGCGTTCGGTTTTTGCGGATGTTGCAAGTTATGGGAGGTAAAGGTGCCTGGTAGGTATCAGTTTACATTATATAGACATCGTTTGTATGGTTATATATGAGATCTATAAATGTTTCCAAAACCATCCTTTCACATCATGTTTACTTTTCTTTGGGGATTTTTTTGCCATATAATGTCCATAATACCTATCTTATATTTCTCTAAGAACCGTATTAATAAATCGATCCCAATTCTGAGAACGAACTTAGAAATGTCGTTTTTGTTAATGACCTCTTTCCATTGAGTCAGGCCCAATATGATTCTGCCAATGTCGAAGTAGTAGAGGAGACGCGATGGAGAGTCTATCTTGTTATTCTAGTACAAAATAACATGTCAAAAGCGTACTCAAAAACGCTCTCAAGGGCTAGGCTTAAGTAGGTACTTACCTATTTGTTATAAATAAGGAGCCCATAGTCCATTCCAAGAATATTTCCGATCTCTTATATTTAAGTGCTAGTGAATGAAGTGCCACGCGATTCACGACCTTTCTCCTTTGTCCCCAGGTCTACAGTTGCGGAGCATAGAGGAGCCGGCAGGTGGCGCGGGCGGCGGCATGCCCGCGACCACCTGCTACGACGCGGAATGTGCACGCACTGAGGCCTGGCTGGATGAGAACCAGGAGTTTGTACATGACTATTTCTTGAGGTGAGCCTACTATACTATACCTACTACTATACTATACTATCAATATTTCGTCGACGGCATTTTGGTTCCAAAGTAACAGTACCGCCGGCACAACCCATACAATGTGAGCGGCCAGATCATCCAGTTCGTCCGTCCGTCTGTCCATCCGTTAGTCCCTCCGTCCGTCCGTCCGTCCCAGTCTGTCACATGGCCATAGCTTCTATAGTTTTTGTTTTTTCTTTACCGTTGAACAAGTCATGGTTTATCCAGTGTGAAGATATCTTCTCCCTATATTTTTAGTTACCTCATTAATAAAGGCAAAATAAATTCTGATGTCAACCATTCTGGAATCTTGCACATATACTTTTAATGATTTTGATCGTAACATCCGGAGTAAATATTCTAAACTCGGTTACCTACTAGAAGTAGTCCATATTCAAAATGCGACATATACCATAGTAAGTAGGTAACTATAGGCTTTGTGGGACAGTTGAAGTACTAAAGGTTTTGTAGACTTGTGAAGTCTGTCAACAGCTGTATTCCTATAACACCTTTTGTTTTTCAAGGTTCCTCCAAAGCTGATAGTTTTAGACTTACAAAGTTAAGTTTTGAAAAAAAAGTATGCCCATTATGTTTCACCTTGTATAGCATTTCAGAAGCGCTTACGTCATAACTGCGAGTATGTTTCAGTAAATGTTTTGACAAATTCTTCAGTAAAGCTGGCATAAAATATGTACTGCGACAAGCAGCTATAAGGCTCGGATTATAAAACATGTTGATACATCACCTGAAACTAATACCGAACTAATTACCTACCTAATACCCAGAGTTAGTTGAAGCGTTCGTCAAACGAATGTAGATACTAATAGCTTGAACGGCTTAATGTATTAGCGTTGGAGGCTGATCCCGGATGAAGTTTTAAGCTGTTGCGCATGTAGAAGGCTAAGGCTTGAGCCGCACAGTTAAAGAGATTGCGATGCGACGGCGATTTATAAAGATTTTTTTCGCTTATGGTATGCGGTTACTGTCACATAGTTTATAGGGATTCAAACTCAAACTCAAAATTGTTTCTATTCATGTAAGCCAACAAAGCATTTATGAATAGTCAGAATCTACCACCGGTTCGGAATGCTGCTTCCACTGAGAAGATCCGGCAAGAAACTCAATGGTTACTCTTTTCAATGAATTACAGATGGTGTACATTCTCAGGAACAGCATAAAATAATAATATGAGCAGGCAACACCATTATCACTAAATAACTAATAGTAAATAATAATCAAATCTCCCTGAGATTTAGGTATGTAGATAAAATGAGAAAGCTAGTTTAGTGTGGTGGTCATACCTACTCATACTTACATCAAATTAAATGTTTACGAACCAAAATAACAATTAATAAAACAGGTGCATAATAATATAATTGCTTTGGTGTGATGCCTTCCATGCTAAGTAAATGAATAGTTAATAACGGCAATGTTGTTAAGAGGCAAGTGAGTGGCCCAATCCCAATTTGTTCGTCGCAATCGGCTTACCGGTGCGGATTATTGTTTACGAATTTTATTTTCCTACGGTTTTTGTTTTCCATCCATATGTTTAATTTAAATATAGACATATGAACATTTTAGAAACCATCAGGGTTAAATCCTTAAAACAACCGATCCCATGGTATATATCAAAATATGATTTTACGCACACAATGAGGTCAGTAATAAGGAAGCGTTGAAATCGTTTAATACATTCTTTAGATACAATAATGTAATATCGATATAAAAGAATCAAGCTTTACCATGAGACGTTCAAATCTTATTTGTGAAAATCTTTTATAACTTTCTAGCCCAATCAAATCCCTCAAAATAATCACACAAAAAAAATTGTTGTCTCTTTTTCATCTGCAAGATCGTAAGAAAGAGTCGACAACATGTTGTGTATGAATGCTTCATCCAGTGCAAACAAGATAACATATGTCTTATACTATGGCTTTTACTTATAGTCTTTGCTGTCATAATGAATAGTATATCAAATATTAATTACGTCTACGTACATTTTATATTCTGGATGTCGACTACAACGCCACCTACCGGGTCCAACTATAAATAAATAAATATCGCCAGATTAACACACCAACTGTATGGTCCCAAACTAAGCAGCGCTTGTACTATGGGTACCGCACAATGGACCGGGGGCGATCCCAGTAACACCCAGACCAGGGCAAATTACGAAAAGGTCATTTCCGATTTGCCCCGGTGGGAATCGAACCCGCAACCACCATGTGCAGTGAGCCGGCCTACGCTCGAACCACTGTGCCAAGCGGTCGTCAACTATAGCTAAGAACCAACCAGGTGGTCACCTGTTTGGTTCTTAGCAAGATTAAAAAAAAAACATCAAAATCGGTCAATCCGTTTAAAAGGAAAAGCATGATGAACCCAACAGGCACACGCACACCCGAATTTTATATTTATATAACTAGCTGTGACCTCAGACTCCGTCCGCGTGTCATGTGTAGCACCTTTAACATTGATGGGTGTGAAAAATAGATAGATAGTAGCCGATTCTCAGACCTACCCGATATGCACACCAAATTTCATAAAAAATCGGTCGAGCCGTTTCGGAGGATTATGGTAACTAACATTGTGACACGAGAATTTTATATGTATATAAGAAAAGATGTCACAAATATCATAGTATCTCATTAATAAGCTACATGCAGCTAATTACAACTAATTAGCTCGCTTGTATTCGCGCGACACGCCGTCGAACACTATCAACCGTATTACGATAACGGCGGCTTGACATCTTGGCGCGAACCCCTTCTCGTAACGAGAGGGGAGATTGGGTCGCAACGAGATACGCTCTAAAAACATCCCGTCTATGAATACAAATTCACTTGATTTTTTATGAAATTACACGTTTCAGTTCCCGCAGAATACGCCATCGCTTACAAGCTCTACTCATTGTTGATTAGTTTTTCTTTTTTGTATTACATTAATCATATTTATTTAGATAAGTCATGTGGATTGTGGAGGAGACATTTTTCTAGTAGTTTCGATTAGGTACCTGCCTAAACTTGAAACTTTATGGTTAGATGACCGCAATTGTTGTGTTTTTATTGTGTTGTGTACCTACACTACCTACCTTATACATTTATGTTTTGTCCAGCAGTAGGAAATATATTTGCCAAACACAAATAAGCTTAGCTTTTACTTATTAGGGTTAGCGGTAAAATCAAATTTGTTGATAGCTGATAAATCAAATTTGAATAATTATTAAAAGTCATAGAACAAAAGTTATTGTTTATAATGTTAGGAATACAGTGCTGCAAGATTTTTAATGTCTTACCAATAATTCTGTAAAACAATGACATGATTAATATAGAACTAGTAGCACTTAACTGGGAAGGAACTGTCTCCTAGGCCACAGCTTGCGCTAATCTAGGAGGCAGGATTCTGCATGTTTTATGTAAACTTAATTTTGGTCATATAAATAAATTATTATTGAGTACAAGCAAATAATTTATTTTATTCCCACTATAACAAGCTCGTTATTGTCTTATCACGTATGTGCAACGGATATGAAACAAGGTTTGTCATCAAAAGGCTCACGCTTAATCCGTACTATTGAATATGTTCACACACTAGGTCGGATCAAAAGCACGTTGCAACAACCGCGATGAAATTTTAATCGTTAATTAAAATTTTTAATTGAATTTCTTTCAAATTGCCCTGGAATACGGAATAATATAATGTTTTCTTTATCTGATCTTTGTTATTTAAATGTCGGTATTATTTAATTGCATTTAAAAATATATAATTATTTTCTTTTACATTACTTACTTATAGTGAAGGTATTAAATTAGTATTAGTATTAAACTTGACGAATCACCGAAGATTTAGAACGTAAGTAGGTATTAAAAATAAATAAATCCCAGAATGAAACGGATCAAAGTTTCCAAAGCAATCCTAATTTCCTGATCCTATTCGTGGTAAATGATGTATTCTCAGAAATGTATGCACGTTGAGAGACTAATATCGCTTGATCTACGTGTAAACAGTAGCCAGCATTGCCCAACTGCAACTTGAAGTTAATTATATTTACAAACATTTATTGGTTGGCTTTTTGATTACATTTCTGTCAGAGCAGTGGGCTTTGCGCGTAAATTACATTGCTGAATGTCAACAAATGTTGGCAATCAATTCATGATTACCTACTTACATCACATAGCTTTGTCTAGTTTGAGTTTAATTTACTCAGGCACATACAAGATATAATAAATGAAATATACATTTTTGCATTTGGCAGACGAGGCACAAACATTTGCGTAAGACAGTCCGAAAAGTACTTCCGACATTCTCAAACTATTGAGTTTCCAAACAAGACATTACAGTCATCTCGTTGACGGATGAACAGACCTGACAACGGGGGTGTATGATGAACTCACACGTGCCAAGTAGACCGCCGGCATTCCTGTCATTTATTGCTATTGGTCATAACATCCGTCAGCAGACCAAAACTAACCCCAGTGCAAGCGTGAGTAGGTCGGTTTCACATTGCAAAAGTATATGTGGGTTGGTTCCATTCTGCAAAACTATGTCCTTTCTAACGATTTTTTATGGCGACCTAGTCCGCTGCACTCTCTCTTTACTGTTACTCCTGTAAGCTGGGATCAGGAAAGCAGTAATTGCCATAGACGATCAAATATGATCAAAGCAATGATGCGGTACAAAGTGCTAATGACTAAAGAACCGTGGTGGAAAGACAAAAGCAGGGAGCGGTAACATTATTTTGAAAGTTATTTAAATGAATTTTCATTTTGAATTTACTAAAGAAGTCCTACAATTTAAAAGGTGGGCTGTAAACTCCGACATCAAAGTTGGCTACTAACCCGTATGAGCGAAGGATGGAACTAAATGTTAGAGATTATTTTGATTGAAGCAACCTGAACCCTAGGACCTAAATATCATAAGTGGTTGAGAAATTCCTTTATCGTTTTAATTGGAAATTCTATCAGAATCTCGAGTCGTGAGCTTAATAAATTAATTAGTTATTAAAATGAACCCTAATTGGTGATACTTTATTGATCCTTGATGGAAGTTTATCCTGAAAGGAAGTTGCCGGATTTATTAATTAAGAATTTAATTAACTTTACATTTCAAGAATAATTTTTCCAGTAAATATATATGAAATTATTAAAATGTTAGTTAGTGAAATACCAAGATGGATGTTGCTAGAGTCTTTGCATAGTTGTGTGTAAATTACTGAGAACGCCAGCGTCTTAATAGTTTAGTTTAGGGTTCTTAATTGCTATGCCCTCATTGCTGAGAGCCACGGGGTTTATTGCTTAACTTAATTTAGAATATTGAGCAATTTCGACTTCATTTCTTTATGGCGCTGTGTTGGTACTTGGGAAACAAAATGTTGCCAGATATTTCGATGCCATCTGTATGAAGCTACTACAGATTCTACATTTAAAATTTGTTATGATGAATATAATCCTACTAATATTATAAATGCGAAAGTTTGGGAGTGTGGATGTTTGTAACTCCTTCACGCAAACACTACTGAACGGATTTGGATAAAATTGGAACACAGATAGTTTATAACCTGGATTAAAACATAGAATACTTTACTTAAGTCTACGCGGACGAAGTCGCGGGCTTAAACTAGTTCTTTAATACTTACATTTTATATAGATGATCTGTGTCTGCGCTCACGACTGTTTTCGGAAAGGTAGGTAATCATTTTCGCATGTACTCGTATTTGCGCGTTTGCCACTGAACAAATATTATGACATGTGGTACCACACGCTTTTAAAAATATTTGCCGGATTGACGCCAGCGGTCCCATTTTCACGAAAATATATTTATTAGTTTGTTTGTAGTTGTTTGAACGACTGTAACGTCAATCATAAAAGTGTAGCTGCCTTTCCTTTTGCAATAAATTTCACTGTTTAACGACTAAAAAATATTTCCGACGGATAAACATTCGGAGCCTGTAGTTGGGAGTAATAAGGAACTTGAACATAAGGAAACTGAAACTCGTAACGTTCAGTCACATAAACTCTAGTTATAAACCCCTGAACATGCATTAAAACCACTTTAAACCGGTTCACGCCACCCGTGAGCGGTTATTCGTACTTAAATCGGTAAAATCTCACAGAAACCAACTTGTTCTGGAAGTTATTATTTATATTGGAGTTTGTAATGACAATTCTTCCGTCGTTCGCCGAATGGACCATAAAACGTTTGAGATAAAATACACTGATTAGTTTTATGAATTAATGTAGTGCATGAATAATAATAGTAGTGCTAGATCAAGTGTAGACACGCAGTGATGTGACTATATTTGCTTACGGTAGAGGACACAACGTGAGGAAAACTGCTTCGTCTCAAAAAATCCAAACAATTTCCAAAGACATGTGAAATCCGCCTACCTGTACTGGGCCAGGGTTGTGGTGGGATTATGGCCTGAATCCCCCTCGCATTTTCAGGAGGCCCGTGCCCAGGAGCGGGATATTAAAAGGGGTATTTTATTATTTTAGCATAAGTTACAAACTGCTATATTTGTAACTAGCTGAGCCCGCGACTTTGTCCGCGTGGAATATAACGTAAAAAAAAGCCCGCTCCCGCGTTCGGAGCCCGCGCGACAGGACCCATTTTTTAAATTTTGTCTTACTAAAATGAAAGTAGCCTAAGTTACCCCCTATAAGATCAGCTATCTGCCAGTGAAACTCCCGTCGAAATCGGTCCAGCCGTTTCGGAGATCACCCGGAACAAACACACAGACAGACAGACAATTTTTTTTTAATTCGCGTTTTTGCTATAGGTATCGTATCTACTTTCATATGCATTTACTGAAAAGGTGTTAATTTGATATTACAAACAGACACTCCAATTTTATTTATTTGTATTGTATAGATAAACAATGAAGATATCACAATTATAAAATACACTAGCTGAGCCCGCGACTTCGCCCGCGTGGAATTTAACTTAACAATAAAGCCCGGTCCCGCGTTCTGAGCCCGCGCCACAGGACCCATTTTTTTAATTTTGTTTTTCTAAAGTAAAAGTTGCCTCAGTTACTGCTTATAACATCAGCTATCTAACAGTGAAAGTCCCGTCAAAATCGGTCCAGCCGTTTCGGAAATACTCTTTGATTTCAAGTGTTTTTATTTTTTTACGCGGAACCCTAATTGTTTTTCTAAAATTAAAGTAGCCTAAGTTACCCGCTATAAGATCAGCTATCTGCCAGTGAAAGTCCCGTCGAAATCGGTCCAGCCGTTTCGGAGATTACCCGGAACAAACACACAGACAGACAGACAGACAGACAGACAGACAGACAGACAGACAAAAATTTTTTAATTCGCGTTTTTGCTATAGGTATCGTATGTACTTTCATATGCATTTTGTGAAAAGGTGTTATTTTGATATTACAAACAGACACTCCAATTTTATTTATTTGTATGTATGTATGTATATAGATTATAAAAGTAAGTGACTGTACTATTCAGATCCGTATTTTTCCTCCGGACTTCTTATATGTGAAATATAATGTAACAATTGAGCTTGTTAATTTTACCCTGAATGCGCCTTTATCAAAGGTACAAATAGAAAAAACTACAGTAAGAAAAAAAAACGACACCAAATTATTTTTGTAGTTTCTACGACATATAGTATTTTAGTTTTCTTAGCGTTTTGTAATAACAGCAAATAATTTATGAATACGAGGCATTATATTTGCTGTTATTTCAAAATACTTTATTAAAAATACTAAATAGAATACAGGGAACCACTCACAATCATTTTGTTATCGTATTTTTTCTCACTGTACCTGTATAATAATCGACTTTATTAATATTGTTGCGACCTTGAAACTGTTCCGTCTATTATCTCGAAGAATCCACATCCTACCAGCTTTAGACAAAAACTCATTGTTAGTCTAGATGTACTCCATCAATTAATTATGAAGAATCTCGAAAATTGAATGTTCGAAATCGTAGGTATGTAGGTATAAGGTGAACGCCCTTGCGTTATCGGCGCGACGGCGGCGGCGAATACCTACTAGCGAACGAATACAAAGGGAAGCCGACAATGGGTCTCGAGATCATTCGATTGCGATTATTATTACCTACATACCTACCGAGAATGTTCAGGAAAACACCAGCTCGCATCTTTATTCGATATATGTATAAGGAGTCGACGACGGGCAGCGAGTTAGTTACTTCTTGGAAGCGACAGTGTACGGAACTCAAGTAAGCGAACGAAGAGTAATATACCAGTGACCTAGGCGATTATATTGGAATACTGTGTGACTGCTAAGTGATTCGGAACAGTGTTTGTTGTGTATAACTAGTGTTAGTGAACTAGTTAGTACTGTGTATTTCTCAAGTTTGTGGAGAGCGGAATATACCCTTTATACACGTAGTCGGCATTAATTGTACCTACCCCTAGTACCTAACAATATCATGTTGTTTTTACAAAACTCTTTGCGCAAAACCTTTGATACTTAAATAATGAAATCACAAACTATCAGCGTTCCATATGCTTTTATTGAACTTTGTTCGAGTCTAACATTGAATGTGAAATACTGTATCAGTACATCAGTATTCATATTGGCTTATAAAAATGCTTGCGCTCCAAACTGACCCAGACCGATCGAAGTAAATTTGCAACCATACGGAGCGTGTGTTATTGTTGAACTCTGCACTGATATACAAAATTTACATTGGAAAATTATTTACATTGGATATTTCCATTTGTACTTCAGTTCGTCGCCCGGGAAATGTGAAGAAAGATGCCATTGTTCTACTGTAGGTACCGTTGAACGGTCGAGCTGAATATTTATCGGTTTAATATGTCTGTATTCGTGCAGAAGTACTTTCCTTGCTGAAATACAGTTTAATTTACTTGCCAAGGACTCTTCTTTCTTTGGGTTTCAGAATTATGTTTTTTATTTTTTTCATTAGATCACTACAGATGCTTCGGTAGTTGATTGTGTTAACTGAAGCGATGTAATGTTCATATGTTTTTTGGAATCTATTTATGTTATGTCTGCGACTGGAATAACTTTAGTGGCTGTACTGAAAATAATTGTGGGCCTAATTTATTTGTTTGAGTGTCGCTGTCATTAGGTTTTCCTTCAGACTCCATGTATTTGATGCCTGTAAACAATGTTTATTTATGCTTTGCTAGTTACAAGACTGTGATAACAACTACCAATAAGTATATCAATTCGTTACATGCAATAAAAAAGTTATTCACGAGGAATGTAAAATATGTTTGGGAAATATGTACTTAAATGGACTTGTTTATGGGTATTTAAACTCACAGTCAACTCAGAACTTATAAGTGTACCCAAGTTAATTGCAGATATAAATAGGCTTTAGTTCTTTATTGCAGCACCTGTGCTTATGTCCTGGTGCAATAATATCACACATGATTTTGTTAAACGCCGACATGTCTCGGTTGCCGTCCATCAGTCGGAAGGCGTCCACTGCTGGACATAGTCCTCCTCCAATAATGTCCACACATCACTGTTCTCCATCAGCTTCCTGCGATGCGTGTGATGTCTACGGTCCACCTTATGAGGACCGTCCATACGTTTTCTGGCTCGCTGTCGAGCCTAGAACCTTACTACCTCAACGGCCATCGGTTGAGCGAGCTATCTGATGCCACTTTAACTTGCAATTCTTACTCTCATATCGATACACGAGAGATTACTTGTTCTTAAGTAGGTACAAGTAATTACACTTTCACTTATTTTAAAGTAAGATCTGTCAAAATTTTGTCGTTACTTTGACTCGCGTTTTGACAGCTGGATTACTTAGGTGAAGAGAAGCTGCATTTCTTAGGTGAAGAGGTTTAAGTGAAGAGAAGAACTGTAGACTGGAAAGCATGACTTAGCTGTGAAATTAAGCACAAGTAATGGGTTGTTTATTACTACGCGGGTTAAGAGCTATACCGATTACTCTAGTTTATGTAGGTACGTCACTATTACCTCGACTTTGTTTTGCCAGCCAAGATGTTTTATGGATAATGAAAAACATGCTAACGCTGCCTTAGGAAAGTTAAGAATTATTACATTTTTCTCGCAATTATGCGCATCAAAGGGCGGGAGATGGAAAAATATACTAAAAAAAAATTACGGAGAGTTAATTTCCTTAAGTCTGTTCTTGTAACTAATTTAATTTATTATGCTTAAGGGTCTGTCTGTTTACGGCTGCTCATTATAAGTTTGCAAAATAAGGAAATTTTAGATTTTGATATTTGATAAGTCGGTAAATTAATGGATATTTAGTCAGAAAGATCAAACTGAATAACGATGACTGCAATATCATATAATATAATGATAAATCGCAAATGACGTTTATGTTCTTAATAGTAATTTAGCCCTTTTGATGTCCCACTCCTGGGCACGAGCCTCCCGTCACTACGAGGGGGTTGTTATGTTCTTAGTCTATCAAAATGAAAATCGATTAGCATTATACAATTTTAGCGTTAATCCATATTTTAAGTGTTATGTAACCACGAGATAGAGATAATGATTGTTTGGTAAAAACCCGATAAATTATAAACCCTGGAAGCGGTAAAATTTGCGATTTACCAACATGAATTGGTTCCGTGCAGACGTAAGAACTTTTTAATGAGGTGAATGCGCCAATTACCGTCATGCGAGCTTTTTAATGTTGTCTACTAGATTAAAAAGCTCATGGTGTACTGTATAATATGCAGATGTTGGAAGAACGTTGTAATAAGGTGAACGCACCGATTGTCGGCAGGAAGGCGACGCGGCAAGTGGTTGACGCGTGGCTCGTGTCGCACGCGACGCCGCCGAGCGCGGAGCTCGCGTCGCCGTCGCGCGCTGGCTCCGGTTCCGGGGCGACAACACCTGTCAGGTAAGAAATATTTATGTCTATTTGTTATTATTTTTTTGTCTCACTCAACTCAACACGAGTTTGCGAATATATTGACATTTATTCGTGCTTATTTATTTCATAAAAAAATATCGTAACTTAAAAGGTAATTTTAACAAAAAAATACAAGTTATTGTGCCAGCCTAATTAATTAAGTTATCGTTGGCAGTTGTTCAAATAAACTTGTCCTACTTAAATACTGCCACTATATAATCTCACTGCTGGCTAAAATAGGAGCTATTAGGGGTCCATATTGGCTCACCTAAAGTTCTTTACCCGAAATTGTTCTTCCTAACTATTTGTAATCCGAATGATCATTTTCCTAAAAAAATTCATCCTAAAGTTTTCATTCATACTATTTGTAGTGCTACCGGCGTTGCTCATAACACTAATGTTTCCGAAAATTGTAATTAATAACATCATTCATGTAAATATATTTAAACTCCTACTGTTTTTTATCATAACGCTTTTATCCCTAAACATACTCACCATAATATTTTCACTCATACTCAGAAAGAAACATTTACCAAGTGTAATAAAAAATATATGTGGGTAGAAGATGATATTTTTATGATTTTTTATTAGTTCATGTCGGTGTATTATCATTACGTCCATGTTTGTGTTGTCCAAGCAACAAAAAATATAACTGTAAGGTTAGATTAATCACCACTTTCGATAAGGAAGTCAATAAGTATAAATTACTGGAAGGACCGCGCCAAGAACATAATCATGAACCAGATGCTTTGAAGGAAAAAGTTTGTTTTTAAAATATTTATTGTGATTACCAATGAATTTCTTGCGATGTGTGTGATTGAAGGACCAATTCGTTTCTGGCACTTCGCCGGCCGCTGCCGCGGCACGCTCGCTACGCTCGCTCGGCTCGTGCGTTGGGGTCACAGTTCTAACCAAACCTAAACCAATAATTATGAATAGGACCGATTGGTTTCTGAAATTTGACTGAATGATTGGACCGGGACTCTGGTTTAGCTCGCTCGGCTCGTGCGTTATAGTCGCAGTTCCAACTTAACTCAAACCAATGACTATAAATAATACCGTGGTTTATGCGTAAAGTGTTATTGTTTATAAATATATTCCTAAAGATTTACTATTATCTTTGCAGGTACACACCGCTATAAATAAAATTAAAAGGTTATGTGAAAACAAAGTTACGCAAAATTAATGTATAATATTGATTATTATGAATAAAAAGAAATCTAAACAAAAAATATATGACTTTGAATAATAGTATAAACGATGGTTATGTTGAGAAAATATAGGAAAACAAAAGTGTAATAGATGTTTATTGCTACTGACATTATGAAGTTGAATGCTTCGGAATTCTAACATTAGAGACAATTATTTTAGGAATTGTGATTGTTAGGATGAAAAATGTTAGGAAGAACATTTTCGGATTTCCAATTATCGGAGTTGAAATTTTAGGTGAACTTTGGCGCACCCAGCTATTAGTTTGGGGTAAAGTAAACATGCTTTGAATGTCAAGGAGCTTACTGTACTGACACAAAATGGGTTACAACAATTATGGCCACATTTACTTCATATTGCAATGATCACTAATGTATTGTATAATAATGAAAATACCTATGAGTTATAAAAGACTCTCATTTTAGTGACAAAATACTTTAATAGCTATCATAAAAAAGCGGCCAAGTACTCAGTTGCTAGAATCATAATAAATTGTGTTTGAAAGCACTTAAGCTGTCAGTGAAGTGAAACTTGGCCGTTTTTTTTTAAATCGCAAACTTTGTAGTTTTATCTTAAACGATGCAATATCCTTGTAGGTAGCTTAAATAATTTAAAATCGAAAAATGTTGTGACACATTATGAGAATATCGTAAATAAAAGCTTTTTAAATATTTTTTGTTAAGACTGGAATGACGTAAATAATTTAAGTGGCGGTTAATAGCTTTATTAACGAGTTTTTTTCTAAATTGGCCATAAAATATTTAAAATAATATTGGCACAGAAATTAGGATGGCATATCTGCGATTAGAATACAACATCTTCAGAGAGTAGACATCAATAAATCCACTTATCTTCGTCGCGAAAATCCTTCTATGTAACCTTCATCAATCTTTTGTCATCTTGTCTTTACTGTATCCATTGTGCCAGTAAAGTACCCATCTCCGAGTTGATTAGGAGCATACATGCATAGTAATAAGCATATTATATTTAAAAAGTTAAATAAGCTAGAAAACAACGGGAAGCTGACTCATATTACTCGCAGGCGTGTGTCTTAACGCAAGTAGCGCAGAAAATCGCGAAATCCTTTGTTCGGAATGTAACAATACGGATTGAAAATACTTATCTACGGTTAACAAGAAAATAACATTTTCTGATAATGCAAGGCTCGAAACGGCTTGGGTGTAGGTATATCTATAATAATATCTATTTTTCTTTGTATAAAAGTAAGCTAGACTCTTTTCATTATTAGACGAAAATAACGATAAAAGAAAATACTTAAACTTTTTCTAAGACTTTTTTCTAGTACTTATGCATGATTTCAGTTCATAAAGTGTCTAAGATGCTACAACAGCGTTTAATAAACTAGTTCAGTTGGTGTATTAGATTGGTGATCAAAAAAGCTCTATTCATTATCTTCTCATTGGGACGTTCTATTCAAGGAAATACCAACAATATGTATGTTCGCCTAATACAGCTCAACTTTTAAATAACTTGGCATTTTCCTTAGAATTTTAGGTAAAATTTGTTCAAAAGATTCGATGTATAAAGGCATACTTAAATAGCACCGTTAAATAATATAAAGCTTATCATAAAGTGATTACCATCGCCAATACATTAATAAAACAATTACTTTAATTATGTAACTTGGATATTGCATATTTGAATTATAAATTCGTTGAACAATGATGTATCAGATGTCATTGGCGTATGTATAATTACATTTTTTTTTGTCGTGCTCGCTATCTATAGAATTCCAATTATTTAAAACTAGCTGTGCCCGCGACTTCGTCCGCGTGGAAAAGTGTCTTTAGGTAGCATTTTTAATTATTTAGGCGCCCTCCCTCCCCCCTTTTTGTAATGACTCCGTAAATGTTACATCAGAATTGCGCCAATATTTTTTCTCTTGTCGCAAACTTATAAAACATTCACATAAACCTTACATATTTCCATATAAACTTTCATCCCCTATTCCCTATGTTATTTTACACCCTTGAAGTTAAAACTTTTACAAACTTTGAATGTCATATTTATTTATATCAAATCAACAGCCTAACAAATAAGTTTCAAGCTTCTAGCTCTAAAAATGACGAAACTTCCATACAACTTTTCATCCCCCCTTTCAACCCCTTAAAACTCTTTTTTCGCATTAAAAAGTAGCCTATGTCCTAAGGCTCTAGACTATCTGTGTATCAAATTTCATTGAAATCGGTTCAGTAGTTTTGGCGTGAAAGAGCGACTGACAGACAGACAAAGTTACTTTCGCATTTATAATATTAGTCATTTAAAATAAGGACCTAGGTGACATGCATACTTGCCCATTAAGCATAAATTCATGTTTTTTTGTTTGATACTGTTTTTAAGTAGTACTTTTTTCTCGTAAATTATTTTTTCAACTGTCCAGGATAAATGCGCAAAATTATAATATTTAAACATAATTGTATCTAATGAAACATCTGTGTTCCTTTTTCCTGTTTAATTATACAATTCCGAGTGTTGAAATGATCGTCCACCTTTATCTTTATTTTATTTTTCTTAAATTGAAGACGTTATTTTTATTACTTAATAAATGTTATTAAGTATATACTGTTATGTTAGCCGAGCTTTTATGTTAAGACATTAAACTTACATTATAATTTCGCAAAAAAAAAATTGCAGTAAATTGGGAAGTTTATCTTATTTTATTCAATCGATAAAACTATGTCGTAAAACTATATCGTAAAACGACTATAATGTTCACCTATAAAATAATCTAAAATTCAATAATTGGCTCTAGCATTTTATTTATGCAACAATCAAACGTATAACCCGTCGGATGTTAAGCAGATACTTGATGCTTGAAATACCAAAGGCATTGCTCGTACCATGCGGACCTCAAGGGGAGTGCGACTAAGATAAAGGAAGGGAAAGGGTGGTTAAGCTTACGGTTCTCTCCCTGAATGTACGAAATCTAAATATATATAACTCAAAGGTGACTGACTGAGTGACTGACATAGTGATCTATCAACGCACAGCCCAAACCACTGGACGGATCGGGCTGAAATTTGGCATGCAGGTAGATGTTATGACGTAGGCATCCGCTAAGAAAGGATTTTGATTAATTCTACGCCCAAGGGGATAAAATAGGGGATGATAGTTTGTATGAAACTTTGTCAATTTTAAACCGATCGGGCTGAGACTTTGCATGTATAAAGCTACTATGACGTAGACATCCCCTAAGAAAGGATCGAAATTCCACGCGGACGAAGTCGCGGGCTCAGCTAGTGTAGCTATAATCTCCAATTTACACCGATTCTTCTTGTGAGAGGGCAGTGTTACCCCGTTCGAGCTAGCCTGTATATCAGCGACGGTCAATTGGCAAGAGCTTGCCTCGACCACCGTGAGATGTGAGTTGTTTTAAAATCAATTAATTCCTATCTATATTCTGACAGGAAGATCTCAGCGCACGAATTCGAGCGTGGCGGTCTTCTGAAGCCGTTGGTGACGACAGTGGACGGCACGCCCACCTTCCTTGGAGACCAGCCGGTGCATGCGACGCCGTCGCGCCCGCAGCGGCGGTCGAGGCACGAGCTGCGGCAACTGGACGAGAAGGAACTCATATTTGAACTAGTGAGTATTAAATAAAAAACAAATACCTATCGCCCGACGAACAACAACTGTATGGTCCGAAACTAAGCAACGTTTGTACTATGGGTACCGGACAATGGACTGGGGGCGATCCCAGTGTCACCAAGATGTGGGCAAATTACGAAAAGCCATTTCCGAAATTTACCCTGACGTGAATCGCACCCGCAACCACCATGTGCAGTGAGCCGAGCGGCCTACGCTCGAACCACTGCGCCAAGCGGTCTTCAAATATATATATAGTATATATAGATATATGATAGATGATAGGGGTGGCGCGTTTGTCATTTACGGCCGTATTCACCAATAATACTTGCCTAAGTAAGAGACGAACCCTATTAAAAGTTTGTCGGTTCTCATTGCGCTGTTCGCGCACATTACGTATAGTTTGTGATTACGAGATTGGTGGATAAGTGTTTTATTAGGTTTTGGGATTGATGTGTACATAGCAGTTTCTACAGATATATCCTAAATCAGTCCAAACCGAAGACCATACCTGTAAGCCATCCCAAAAAACAGTTCCAAATTCCGGCTCAGTAAAAAATAAAGCGTTGAGCTAATTAAAAATAAATCTAATATGTTATTAAACAAAATTAAAATAAAAGGTAACATAATGCCTAAATCCCTCAATAGGTAAACTACTTACTAATTTAATTTGAAAACTGAAACATAATTGGCGTTTTGTAAACAATAGGTAAATAACAGAGTTTGGTTAACTGCAAATACGTCCAAAGTCTACAAATCAAATTTTAAATAAGTAAAATACAACCTATTGCGCCTTAAGTTTAGTTTATACAAAGCTATATTAGTAAACATAATTATTAATTAATTAATTTATATCATACAGTGTGTGACTGTTTAA
Source organism: Notodonta ziczac (assembly GCA_918843915.1). Lineage (NCBI taxonomy): Eukaryota > Metazoa > Arthropoda > Insecta > Lepidoptera > Notodontidae > Notodonta > Notodonta ziczac. The sequence goes on from OU974053.1 coordinate 4,693,677, forward strand.
AAAATATTGTTATTATTATAAACACATGCTAAGGAAACAGCTACACCCAATTGCCACGTTATGGCCAATGCCCAAATAACTTTTGTAGAATGGGATGCCTATAGAATCCGAGTCCATGTTAAATATACGGAGCTTTGGTGGAACACTAAGTATCAGTATTCTTATTAACCCCCGACAAAAAAGAGGGGTGTTATAAGTTTAACATGTGTATTTGTGTATCTGTGTGTCTGTCTGTGGCATCGTAGCGCCCAAGCAAATGAACGGATTTCAATTTTGTTTTGTTTTGAAAGACAGGTAATCTGATCGAGTGTGTTCTTAGCTATGTTTCATGAAAATCGGTTCAGGCGTTTGAAAATTATCAGCTCTTTTGTAGTTGAAAACGTCGTCGCATCGGGGGTTTCCTAAATTTTCTATTTTAGTTATTTTATGAAATAGTGGCGAACTCTGGTGTGGAAATTTTCACACCGCCCGGAGGCCTCCGATATGGCTTAACGACTGTGATAACGGGACTGACGGCTTAATGTGCCCTCCGAAGCACGAACGGAAGCGCTCAGGTGTAAATCTAGCGGTCACCGATCCAGCTCCTCTAGCCAAGTAGCTTCGCCTGCATTAGTTTTTTCAAATCATTACGCCTCATACGTATGGGAATGACATACGTCACGTGATCTACTTATCGTCTTGTAAAGTCATTTCCATACATTTAAGAGTAGCGTAGAAGCGCTTGTAGATGAAACCACTTGGCTAGGGGGCAGGTGTTTACCGCTTCGAGTGCTTCTGTTTTGGTAGCTTGGTATGTTTATACAGATTTTTTCGTGAGCTAAGACCATTGGTGCACTTTAGCTGCCGAGATCTGAGCCCGCGACCTTAGGAACACATGCCGGCGCCATTCCCATTGAGCTACCTCGACCCTTAAGTTTATTTTTAAAAGATTACTAGCAATGTGTGTTTATTACATTACTAGTATTCCCTTTAGCTCCTCCAACTAAGCTAATGCTTATGTTAGGAGTGGGATCACGTCAATAGTTTAATGGCCAAGATTGGCATCGAACCCGCAACCTCACAACTACGAGAATGACCCTCTAACCACCAGGCTATTGACGCTTAACATTAATATATTCTGCCCATCTCCGTTGTCTTCGTGGAAGGTAGATAGTTGTAAAGCTCTCACGTAAAATAACTTTTGTGCGCAATTTCTTCAAGAAACTCTGCTCTAAAGTGCCGAAAGGTATCGATAGGAACCCAGCTCTCGTAACCCTTATATTTCAGGTCTATTTTTAGTGCGATAAGTGATCAAATTGCGAGCACTGAAATATCTCGAACTCCGGAGTAATTCACATTTCTGATATAAATACTGTTATAATAAAAATAATGTTCTCTTTTTTAATGTGTTGTGATAATAATGCTATCCAAACGTTTGTTTAAATATAAACCTTGCATAAATATCATAATTGTTGTTTGTACCATTTGGCCTCAACGTGTGGACTTAACTTAAAAGATTAAATAAATCCCTGAACATACGTAGACTACTCGTCTGCCCACGCGCCGCAAATTACGAATTAACGGATTCACCACACCGGGTACAAAATATTTAATTTACAGAGATAGAGGCTGAGTATTGTGTAATTTTATTCTCCTAATTATCAATTCAAATTATCCAGCTAAATCTTTCACGGTGTTTACACTGAAATCCTTTTAAATAAATTAGAAAAGATTACTTAATCACCAACCCTGTTCATTTATATTCCTGTACAATATTAAGCTCTGAAAGTGTCTGAAAGTTAACGGGGAGATTAAAAAACAGGCTGCCTACAGATTGATTTATTGCTTTTGTTCAAGCCTTGTTTGGAAATTGAAAAAAATAATTGAAAGTGGTTGTTTTCACTATTCTCGGACATCCGGCCACTTCCAAACGTATGACCAATAGCAATCGGTTATTTTCGCGTCGCTGACGCATTGCTTGCACATATCGATCTCATCAATATAGAATCCCTTGTTTTTACAGGATTGGTACTTAAATTAGGCCTCTGTCGGCCAACAGACAGGCGCAGAGGTCAACTCAGATAAAACAGCGACTGGCTCGATAATTACATGTAAACATACCGTATACCGAACACGGATAACTTAATGGAAACGACATTTTAAACTAGTAAAGTGATTTTTTTATTTAATTGAATGTAAAAAAAAATTAAGATGTATTTTATTATTACATATATATATACTCTTGTTACTATTTTTTATTACCAAGACATTGAAATATAAGTTTTTGAAATTCGTTTTTACTTTGTATACGATTCAAATTTACCTCTTAGGGTAAGTATACCTAAAGTATCTAAGGAAACAAAATCAAAAAAAATCGGGTATGTACAAAATTACTACTTAGTTGTAAATTATTTTTTTCAGAAATACCGTGTCGTAGGAATATTGGTATATTGGTTTGGTTTTTTAAAAAGCGTAGCAAAATATGACAACTTAACAACCATAATATTTCAAACCCCTAACTAGGTAAAACATACTTACATGATCTGAATTTTGCCTTAACACATTTATGTACAATTTGCAAGAACAGAAGTAACTATATTTTAGTTTTAACTATCAAAATAAAACCCATTACAAAAGTTTGTGACCGTCCCGTTAGTTGTCCCCGCGCCTGTCCGGTTCTTGTTATTTCGTATATTGTATTATTTGAGTTGAAACAGTTTTGTGGCCCACTTTTGCTGTTATTTCATAACACAATAAGGGAATTCCGAACGTTTTCAGTACAAAATAAAATAAGTTGTTATGACTTTCTTCTGAGTAAGTAAGTACTCGTATACTGCAACGATTGAATTCCTTCATGTATAGTGAAAGCAATGTTTTATGCCTATCACTAAACGTAATGATTAGACACGTAATATCATATCGGTTTACATAATATTATGTTTTCTTAAAATTCCAATCATACGGTTCAGTGTTCTCATTCTCTTCAAGGCAACGCTAGTTCTTTGTCCCCGATAAATTAAACTCCAATTTATCAGTCATAATTGAATTGTTTCACTCATCTCAAGGGTGTGATTTTCCCTCTTATCGGGGCCACTTAAGATTACGTCAATTCGTACCTTTATTTACCGCCGCGCTGTCTGTCATTGGCTTATTCAATCGTGACAGGATAAAACAAAACCATCACGTACTTTTCTTTTGTCAATCAAGCTAACATTATTGCGCGTCGGCATTACTGATACTTGAATTATTCAGACCACGTCCTGGGTTTCGTAAATGTGTCGTACTGCGCGCTTCCAGTAACTCTGTTTCTATGTACAGAGCTACTGGCTGTCGACTGTACCTACGCCCGCATTTGATAAACGGGCGCCACACAGGCCGGTTCGTATGCACTCGACGCACTTAAAAAAATATTTTACTTTGTTATACTTTCAAAAAATTTACACGTATAAATAAAGTTTTTTTAGGAGCGCGTTGTCAACGATATCTGTAAGTAAAATTTTAGTGTACTAATTTTCGCACGTTTTTAAGGAGATGGTTCGTGCGTTGGCCGCGTACGTGTACATTCCGCGAACCTAGTCGTCATAGGTATGAGTATCAGAAAAAAATGTGTCAAATTTATAGAAACTTTCCTACCAGCAAATTCCCATGAGGATGACCTCGAACGATTTCCATTAGACTATCGGGATATATTGCGTCAAAAAAAATTAATAACAATATCTTCCTCGTGTTACGAATTCCACGTTCCTTTGATGTCGGCAGCATAGTTCTGGCGGAGTGTATGGATAGATATTATATAAACGGCGATGCTGAGCGTGTGTGCGTGGGTGACCGTGAATATTCGGAGCGCATTCATTGATGGTCGACGACGTTTAAAGAGCCGTTTATCTACGTATAGATAAGTGGATACCTAGTAACCTTTCATCGTCGCGTTGCCCGAACGCAATGCTCCCTCAAACCTCATTTATTCTTCCACGGCGTCGATTCGGGATTGGGTAATCTAATTATTGATACCCTTTTTGCGCAACCGAAAACGAGCCTGGACATCCAGCTTAGAATATATTTTCTTTTGTACTATGTACCTATTTGTAATGGAATTACAATTAAATTTGTTAGACATTCACACAGACACATAAAGGTGGATTCTATCAAAAATACCCGAATACCAATGTCGTTCTATATTTAGGGTCTATATAATAGGAACAAATAAAAAAGTGATACTGTTACTGTCATTAACGGGTTAGGTTCTAAAATAGCCTACATAAATAAATAAACAAAAATCTTAAAAATGAATATATATTTCGAACAAAACATTTAAAAACAAATTAGACATCAAATCACAATATAGGTAACTTTGCCTAGAGCCGCTCTTCCAACCATCCTACCTACCGTAATCAAGCGATGGTATCTATTTCCCTTATTGGGTAACAGTCGTGCAAGAGTTCCCTCTCAAATCGACCGCCCCTGGGCTGACAGCTTTATAGGTACAGCTAATTGGTAAATCCAGGACTGTTTAGAAATGGTGATGTAGGCAGGATAGGATGATCTATGGCATCGCCTTTTAAAACTCAAGACTATTTTTATCGCATAACACGGTTTTTATTAAACAAAGATAGATGTATAGTTAACTAGAGACCCGCCCCGGCTTCGCACGGGTGCAATGCTGATACTAAAGTGTTTTCCTACTATATTATGCATGTATTATGCATATAAAACTTCCTCTTGAATCACTCTATCTATTAAAAAAACCGTATCAAAATCCGTTGCGTAGTTTTAAAGATCTAAACATACATAGGGGCAGACATCGGGAAGCGACTTTGTTTTATACTATCTAGTGATACAACTCTATCTAACTTTACTCTATATCGTAAGATGATCCAGTCCAAATAAACCGTCCGAGAAACTTACTCCTCTGATTGAGTTATTAAACGAGGTTCCTGGCTAACCTAAATGTTTGGACGGGGTGTTCGGATTACTGGGGCGTCACGTTCGACCCAAATTGTCGATAATTAATCATTTCGTGTTGGCATTAACTGAGACGGCGATAAATTGATGTGATCGTGAAAACATCGTGAGGACAGCCTTTTTTATAATATGCAGTAATTTCACAATCGGATTGATGGCCTGCGGAAATTGGTAAAAACTGAATGTCTGAAGACAGTGTCGTGTGTATTAAGGTCTTTGTCCAACTATGGACAACAATATACTGATGATGATGACTTAAAGCTTGCTCTAGACTCATACATAATCTTGTGGTGTTTTGTATTGTTTCCACAAATTGTGAATTCGTGAGTGTTTATTTGTAAGTTTGATTGAAGAACACGCAAGCTTTACGGATTTAAATAAAATTTGCTACAGTGTTAGATTAATGCATTCAAATTTTTATCCAGATTTAAATTTAAGGATAAAATCTACGCGGGCCGAACCGCAGACAAATTCATAGGTAATTAATTATAGTAGGTAGTAGTAGGTAAGGTAAGTAATAAGGATTTATGTGGCACGCATCCAGACTGAATTACTCGTATTATTGAGGAAAATGTGTCAGCCTTTTCTGTGTTTCAACTGTGTCAAGGTGATGTTACTTCATCGTGTACTTATAGGTACTAGTGAGTTGAAATGAAAAATCTTATTTATAAACATTTCAATCATTGAACTGATTCGCTAAAATACTTGACCTATATTCGCGTAAATATTAATAAACGATATGTATTTTATTAACCCCCGACGAAAAACGAGGGGTGTTATAAGTTTAACATGTGTATCTGTGTATCTGTGTATCTTTGTGTCTGTCTGTGGCAATGTAGCGCCCAAGCTGATGAACCGATTTCAATTTTGTTTCTTTTGTTGGATAGGTATTCTGATCGAGAGTGTTCTTAGCTATGTTTCATGAAAATCGGTTCAGTCGATTGAAGATCATCAGCTCTTTTGTAGGTTAAAAAAGCCACATTCACGGCCAAAACCAATTCCCACGGCTCGAATCCATTCGAAATTTGAGATCATTGGATTTAGATTTATTGTATTTTTAAATGATCGTAATAGTCTGAAATGGCTTTTTACAATATTATAAATTTGAAAAGTTTCCCTGATTCTGAAAAACATGAATATTTTATAAATTTTTATTGAGATTTGTGTATGAACTAAAGACGTTCCATAAGTCACGTTTCAAATGATGGATACGCGCATGCGTTAAATTTTGTTTGTTTTGTTAGTGGTCATGGAATATTACGCTTTAATAATTCTAGAGGGCGCTGCTCCGCCATTGAGAAAAAATATAAAAAAACAAATCTAATTTAAAATAATTTTAGCGTTATTGAAAATTCTTCCCCTGGGCTGCTGCCGTCCACCTCAACCAGAGTTATTACATCAAATTGAATCATAATTGATAATATTTTACTAGGAATTAAACCTTCGTGACATCAATATTTAGATTCGTCGTCTATTCTAATGTTATAATGTCAATTATTATAATGTCATAACAAAATAATGTCTCATACTTTTACACAGATTTTCTGTTGATTATTGTACATCTTGGAATATAAATGAGGAAGCCAAAACAAATGATTTAATGGCGCTTTCATAATCTGGCATCGAAACTAGTTTTACCAGATGAATTTGCGAGATGAGCTATGGATACTGAGCTACGGGAGCTACGCAAATCGCGCTAACATCATTATTTGGAAGAGCTAGGTAAATTATACATTTGATGAACAGGTCATCGCATCGGGGGTTTTTAAATTTTCAATTTAGAGTTAATTAGTTGAGATACTTTCCTACATAAAATAAAATGTTCTTGGAGTTATAAACAAGGGACTAGTACATTGATACCCACCCAGTTTTATCTGAATCATTTTATATACAGCCTGGCGCTACCATGGCGACATTAAATTAAAACACGTATTATTCGGCTATTATTATTATAGCCTTCGCATTTTCTGATTTATCGAGATAATTAAATTTGATTAAATATTATTATTTATTGAATTATTCAACAATTTCTGAAATACTATTTTGGAGCAGCCTGTAAATAACTCTAGCGCAGAGGTCATCTGCCGAGGTCACGGAAAATAACATTTCTTCAATGAAATTAAAACGTATAAGAAATACTATTAGAAATAATAATAATACTATTAGCTCGCCCCGCTCCGAGTAGTAGGTAAGAGCGTAAGAGTAGTTGAATGAAGAGGATTTCAAGGGTGATGCCAATTTGATTACTTTATTTATGATCCATTTTGTTCAAAAGTTATATTTTCTCTATTTACGGACTTTTCTTTTTTTATTACTATTGTGATTATTGACCACTAGCCCTACCTGTGTGTTAAATTAATGCCGCCATGGTAGCGCCAGGCTGTATATATATGTTTACGAAGGGAAATAGGTATATTTAAAATGTGTTTTTTAACTTATTATATAAGTCTATAAGACATTTAAATCAGCCTGTACAGATACTTACTTTTGCCTCCCGCTTTGCAATAAAGGGAAGTGAAACATTTTCTTCAAACTCCTCCCCTATTCTTACTTTTGATTAAATTCGTAAGAGTTCCATCCACCGCAATTTAGCTTTTCCCGACGACTCGCCAAGGGCTAGGCCTCGGCCTCTTAGGATACCACTGTCGATCCTAGCTTAGATGAGTTATAGTGTTGACAAAGTTTGGCGGACAACGTCAAATAAAAAAAGAAATTGTGTGGTTGGGGACCCCCCTCAGGAATAAAGTTCTCTGTTAAATGTTTTGTATGCACACAATTTTAAGTATGTTAATGTCGGATATCCATTCACCTGAAAAACTCACTTACGCCATCTAGTTGATTTTTGGAGAACTTTTTCACAGTGGACGTTACAAAGTTACGTATAACGCTTTTCAAGCGTGACGATTTCAATCTTTTAACTCTTATCGCAAGTCGCGTTAAGCAACTTCGTTCCAAAAATATTAAAAGCTGCATGAATCCATCTAATCAGTTCTTAAAGCGTGCTCCAACATTTATTGCCGTCAGAATGTATGGCACAAACCTATTTTGTGGTTAGTGCAAATACTAGACGTTGACAGGAATACTTAACGGAAATTAGTTCGGAAATGATATTAGATGAGTTATAGCCCAATGGAGGAGCCCCGGGTGGCTGCGGGGATGGAAATTGTTGACACTTCTATACTGCATCTTCACAACGGTTGCGAAATAATGACAGCATACGAACGGTCTCGTGTATTACTTTCGAGCTCAAGTCTGAGACCGGTCTTGAGTAAGCTTTTGACATGTAATTTTGTACTGGAATGACATAAAAATGACATTTCCACGATCGCTCTCAGACTTGAGATCGGTTTATTAATACGGGCCCTTGAGACTTTAGAGATGTTGGTGCTGATTATGTTGGCAAGTAGTAAACAACTGAATTACTAACTAGTTGTCCATATTACATTCCTTCTCGTGGCCGGAACGTGCGGGCAAAACAAATTGGAACCTATGGCATCGTTGATTGTAGGTCAAAACTATTAATATCGGTTTGGTTTTCAAAATGGACGGTTTTTTCTTGGTAATTTGTAAATTCTCTTTTTTGGTACTGTACAATGATGGCGGCGTGACAATAGTTTATTTAATTTTGTGGAGTAAAAAAATGGAGACAACAAAATAAACTGGGGTCAATATTCGCCAGTGCAAAAGAGAAGTTAATGCGGGTTTTACACTGGTTGGTTTCCAACCGCACGGCTAGTAACAAAATTCGGGATTTTATTCGATTTTGTTCCTAGCCGCGCGGCGGGTGTAAATCCCGCTAAAATAACAAAACACGGTGTTCCATGTCGCAATCAATTGTTTTAGGTGAAAGACATTTGCAACGAGCTCGAGGTTCGGGTTCTGTGCCACAAAATCCTTCAGAACGTGTCGATTCTACTCGACGCCGACCGGGGATCCCTGTTCCTGGTGCAAGGGGAGCGAGCGGCGTCACCACATCCGCAGAATGGCAGGTCAGTTGCTATATTAATGGCTATAGAACTTCTTAGTCGTGAACTCTGTTGTCGGAATTTTAAGCCTGCTCGATGGCCTCTAACATGGCTTAATAAGTAATTAATGAAAACCGGGACCAACAACCGTCAGTTTAAAATATTTGATTCTTGTTTATTGCCAAAACAGTTTCGATATGGTCCATTTCGCCAAAATCTGGGCACTCAGACGGATGAGTTTGGGGACCCGACAATCGCTTGACAGTTTGAATAAACTATGTGTCTCCAGGGCGTGCGAAACGCTGAGTTGTAACTTCCAACTAACTTCGAATTGATACGTACTTACCTTGTTTCGTCAACATCAGTCTGGAATCAAAGTTATATGAAATAAAAAAGTTTTTGTTTCTATCAAGATTTTATTTGGATTTAAGATCACATCTCATTCCTGTGTATCTTAAGTAAGACAGAAGAGGTGTGAAATGAAATCTAAATAAAACCGTAAAGGACAAGTGGTGTTTAATTCAGAACTTCATTAAAACCAAGTCACCGTGGCCGCACCGGTGACGCAATTGCGATTTCCTTAAAACTAATACTAAAAACATAAGGTGGTGACCACATCACATACTGAAAGCGAAAATTTGTTTAATAAATCACCGTCTCGTCGCAGTCTGTTTACCGGTGCGGCCCTTGCCTTAGTAGACCAACATATAGCACTTTAGGATGCATTATGTACCTACATGAATTAAGGAGGTACTGCACCATTAGAGGTTGCAAGGAATTAAATCCGAAAATAATTAAGCAGAGGAAACATATCATAGCATACAATCTATGAGATATGGCATGCCCATATCTCATAGATTGTATGCCCTTTGAAATCACACTAGAATTTTCTCGTATCTGTAGACGCGCAGTTAATTAAAAACCCATCTAGTTGGAACCACGTTTCACAATAGACAGAAAAAAAATAACAATATCAATAAAACGTTGAAATCGAAATGAGAATTTGCACTTGAATGCAAGTCGACCCGTTCGCAATCAGAATTTATTGCTTTAGAAACGAGTTTGTGCCACTGCAGTGTTGAGATGGATGCCTATGTAATTCAGGGTCTCGTAGACGTGCGAGCAGCGCACTTCACTATAACTGTCTCTTTTCACCATGCGAAATACTGATGTCTTAGAAAAGGACCAAGACGTCAAGACGTTCGGGTTGTTTGTCAGTCTGACATAAACAAAGAATAAGGAAATAAATAAAATTTGATAGTGCATCGGCTTTCTATATGCAAGCGCGCTGAATTTCTATTCCTCAGAGTTATTTTACTGTCGACGTAGACATTTATGAGTTTGTTGATTCGTAGTTAATGAAATGGTTTCTAATAGAAAATGGGTGGGTAATCCCTACGTTCCACCATCCAAATACTGCTTTTATTGTTTGACTAACAATAACATAAGTTGTCTAGACGTTCATCAAACTCTTCGTAAACGCACTTGGCTTATGAGCGATCTCTACGAGTAAGTCTTATTACCATAAAATAGCATACATGCAAGTTTTATCATAACTTTAAAGTTGTTTAGATTGGGCACTCTCGAGACTATAAGGATAAATAGATTGTATTCATGCTTTATTTTGTTAAACATGCTCAAAAATTCAATTTCCAATGATATGAGAATAAACGCGATATAATTCGTAAAAAAAATATTTTATTTCAATGTGTAGTATTCGCGTAAATATAAGAAAACAAGATATGAGAACTCTTTTTTTTTAAACCCATAAAAATGATGAAGTCTAGACTGAGGTTCAATTACGCGACGTCTGGGCGGTTATATACCTAATTACGATAATAAATTGAGTGACAACTTTTGTCAATGACCTTTTTATACTGGACCGGAATAGCGCTGTCCACCTTCTGCAGGATGCAAAGATTGTAGTTTACGATCAGTATTATGTTTCTATATAAAATTAATAGAAAGTTACGTATGATAAGTATAGTTGAAAATGACTTTGAAGTTTGTTAATAACGTAAATATAAAGAGATATTTGGGCGTTCATAAATTTATTACTCGTATGCAGAAGCATTAAATATATCTACAACTTTTAATTATTCAAATGGTAATCTTCATAATTCCGTATAATGACAGATGAAGTTAAACTATAACTATTATAGTTTAACCAATACATTAAGCCACCTAGTACGCGTGCAATTTATGTTTAAATACAACAGCACGAGCCTAGTGTCGACAAAATACTATTAGGTAACATTTATTTTGTACCAACAATCAAATATTGGGGAAGGAAATATGTATGTATAATATAATATTAACTTTTTTTTTTATTAGCCTATTTTATGTCTCACTGCTGGGCAAAGGCCTCCCCTTTTTTACGCCACAGGTCCCTATCCTTGGCTTGTTGGGTAATATTTACTTACGTAACTTATAAGCAAGACAGTTTGTCCTAATTACTTGAGTTTTAAAGTTTTTACTTTGCAAATGTTATTTTCTGTGGTAACAGAAATGTATAACATTGGATATGATTAAGTTGGTGAGACAAAGACACATGAATCACAACCTTGAAATCTATCTTTCAAGGATTGCCATTTAAAGTTTTGCAAGCTGTCGCAAGAACAAAGACTAATCTTAGAAAATATTGTGAGTGGTTTACAAGCTAAAGGGATATCGTGAGCGAGCATACATTGTCAAAATAGAATACATTTGCAGGACTGCATTCATATTAACTACCAAACATATGTAACAAGCTATTGAGATAACTGATAAGTCTTATTGAGAGAATCTCATTTTGCCGGCCTTACGGCGGACCTAGGTCCTGGAACGTTATTCAAATGTTTAAGTCCATAGCTGTTTAAGATGTCATTATCTGCCAGTTTATGTATGGCGCGTCAAAGTTAAGCAGCTCTCATGCTGAGTCTTGAGTGAAGGGGTTATGTGTATACTATTTATAATGAATTCGTGAATCTAAAACTTCGGCTTTAGAGGGAAGTTGAAGAAAAAATGTTTTAAGAATGGAGCTTGTCAAATATTTTTATAACACGTTTTCTTTTTTAATATTCACCAGAGCCGGTAGTTGAAGTTTTAGATTCATAAAGTTACTATTTCATCTTGTTTACCTACTTAAGTGCAATAAATCAGGGCCCTAACCACGCTAGCTACTCAAATCGTAATAGAAAGGCAAAAGCTAGCGATTACGTTTCAAACGCTTAGCAATATTGGGTACCACGCTAGCGTCTCATTTACGAGTGGCTCATGTCATCGAACGCTTTGTATGTTTTTTATTTGGATCTGCGTTGGTAACTACGTATGGCTTTATGCCAATTTTCATAAAAAAAATCTCTGTAAGTGGGGACAATTGGATGAATAGTAGTGAAACATGATTATTCGAGTTCTCCCAATAAGTCTGGTAATATTAGGCCTGGACAAAGACCTTCATATAAAACTTGAAAATTATATTTACTCGACATTGGCTAAATGCGTAAAGCAAATCATCGCAAATAAAATTTACTTAAAAAAAAACGAAGTCAGTCGCAAGCTCAAGGTCAAACGCTAAGAATCGCGAGTGTGGTACCAAATCAATGTCAGTAGGAATCGTGAAGGTTGTGTCAGCAAAACGTCAAAAGCGGAGCGTTTGAAACGTAATCGCTAGCTTTTGCCTTTCTATTACGATTTGAGTAGCTAGCGTGGTTAGGGCCCAGTGCTATTGTAGAAATTACTAATTGAAATAAATTCCCCAATGTCCGTCAGATTAGATGATTAGCATATTAGGTACAATAAAAATAATAAGTATATATTTTATGCGTGAATTGGTACAGATATCAATCACGATAGTGAGTAAATTATGTAAGGTAATCTCGGCTTGAAGTACCTACGCTTGTAGACCCCACTAATGCCCACTATATTGTTCTATATACCGCACTCATATAGAAGCACGCAGTACCAAGCCAGGGATCGGAAAGTTAAAGTAATTTTGTACTAGTTTGTATTCAACGTGCCGCAACGAACGGATGCACTTAACATATTGACAAAGTTCATAACACACGTGAGTAAAATTGCATTATCACAGGTTGTGTTTGATTATGATTAGCATTGGCAATAACACTATAGCCGGCTGTCTATTCGTAGTCTTATATGAGTTTTAGGTGACTTAAATATCTATAAATTATAACAAGGTGTAACAAATAATTGTATAAATTTGTTATGACCTCGTAAAACACACCTTATATTGTGTTATTGTATAGCGTATTTTCATACATAGATGTGATATTATGTCCTCTCTGTGTCGTCAAGGCTATGACTTAGATCTTGGTTAACAAACACCGCATACCTTCAAGCTTATTGACAAACATGCTGCTAACTCTTTCTCTCAAACACCAAAAACACTTCGTGGAATATTTTTCAAACGCGCTCGAAAACACTTAAAAAGTTTGACAAAGACGTACTTACTTATTCGGCAAAACATAAAAAATATAGATACTATGTTCGACTTAGGCAGATCGTGATTTACCATCGACACCATTACACTCTGTCTGGCACAAATCCCCATCTTCCACTAAGATGGCACACGTCATTGCTCAACACTAAATGGTACGGCAGACAGTGATAGAAGTGTGTTTCTTTTTTCCCATCACCCCTAGTTCCATCAATAAATATTTATGAGATATGTTTCACGTAACCCGTTCGACGGTAGGGCCATATGCTAGTAGATTTACGTCGAGCCGTAAATAGTACAAAATTTTCTTTCTCCTTAAAAATAGGTAACCCGTTATTTTTATTTATTTTGACTCATCGGCCGTTGTCGCACCGATAGGACGATTGCGACGCCATGGCGATTTTGATGTGAAACATCTATTGGCGCATTTTGGCAGTAGAATCGAAGAGTTTGAACGGCAAATGGCATGACGCTCTCTCATGCCGTCATGTCCCCTCTACGCCACCGTTCTCGACTCCCTTTTGTATGCGCGTGCGCAAACACTACACATGTTTCACATCTCCCGGGATAGCCACCTTTTTTCATACAAATTTTCACTTATGTGATGCAGCCACTCCATATATTTATAAGTGTTTGTTTGTTATCGTGTCGCGGTCGCCATACCGGCGCGGCGCGGCCCCGGCCTTACTAGTGGTAATACTACGAGTTACAAGTATCTCTATGAGAAAGGCATGGACATTTCAAAATAAATTCGGTTCTTTGTTGACGAAATTTACTACTCGAGTGCTTCGCAGGAACCCCTAACGTTATCGAGAAAGCATGCTATCATTGTTATTCTTATTTATTAATCTTTCATGTAAGTGGCACACGTTTACATCATCGTTACGCTATGATAAATATTTCTCGCTCGATACTATGAAAATTCCCGGTAACAATTTAGTATCGCACAGTGCTCGATGAAAAGTTGTCAGTCACAAAGGTGCCGGTCATTTGAATTTCAACACTTTTGCTTTGACCAATAGCTTTGACTTTGGCTTTGGCTTTTAATTTACCCGTTAACGCATACGTGGACTATTAAAAAGGGAGAAAAAGTGCTTTCAGTAAAATATAAAATACTCCATGCCGTATGCAGCTGAAGTAGAAAAGCGCTCATAAAATATTTCCACCGTCCCTCCTGTTCCGGACAATTTTTTCACGAACTTTCAACAGCTCTGGCCCGTTTGAGGTTATTCTAAAATGGAATTTCACTGGAAATTCATTTTGTTGAAACGTACGAGACAATGCGCTTTGCTATTACCGACAGCTGGTGCCACGTTGTTTGCTATTCAAATTCAAATTCAAATCATTTATTTTGTTTAGGCCTACGGGGGCACTTACAATTCGCGCGGCCACACTATCTGTGCTAAGCGTCAGTAGCGTTACACGACATATACCTATATAGGTATACAGAGTGCCAGCTTTTAACACTTAGTGTCTACGCTTTATGCTATAAAGCTTCGCTTATTTCGGGCGTCCCTAGACGTTACTATTTTTTTGCGTAATTATATTTAGTTACTAGCTGTGCCCGCCACTTCGTCCGCGTGGAATTTAATTAACGAAGTTTCATACAAACTATCATCCCCTATTTTATCCCCTTGGGGGTAGAATTAACTTATTCATTTTTTCCACTTGTTTTGCAAGACTAAAAGTTAAGCATCGCTAGCAAAATATCGTGGAATCGCTTATTCACTTGATGGTCACAGTCCATTAGGGAAATATAAACAAAACTAATGGGTAAGAAACAGAGACATAAAAACATTTTCTCTTTGACTATTAGAGCCGCTGCGAACATTTTGACATATCCTTGCGTTTGAGTAAACCGGATCCAAAGAGTACCTATCTTATGTCTTGTTGAAGCGAAGCATCCGTCCGTACGGACGTTCGGGGCACTCGCCGCGCGTCACACTATCTGTGCTAAGCGTCAGTAGCGTTACACGACATATACCTATATAGGTATACAGAGTGCCAGCTTTTAACACTTAGTGTCTACGCTTTATGCTATAAAGCTTCGCTTATTTCGGGCGTCCCTAGACGTTACTATTTTTTTGCGTAGTTATATTTATTTACTAGCTGTGCCTGCGACTTCGTCCGCGTGGACTTTAATTGACAAAGTTTCATACAAACTTTCATCCCCTTTTTTATCCCCTTGGGGGGAGAATTAATCAAAATCTTTTCTTAGCGGATGCTACGTCATAACATCTACCTGCATGCCAAAATTCAGCACGATCCGTCCAGTGGTTTGGGCTGTGCGTTGATAGATCACTTTGTCAGTCAGTCAGTCAGTCAACTTTGAGTTATATATATTTAGATTAAGTAAGCCATACGAACTTAGTTCCAATAGTTATGGTGCATTCTTTGCATAATAATAACCTGAATAAAGTATCTAATATCGATATTTATTCGATTGGAAAATGGTTAGCTTTAATTTCATCGGGATTTTCATGTACCTACTGTTACTGTAACTAACAGGTGTGGGCAATATTATGTTTCGAATTGGAATTATTAAGCTTGCAATAATCGTATTTTGACGCTAAATGGAAATTCAGTAAGTAATATAAAGAGTTTCGTGACTCGTTCTTCTGTCATTAAGCTCTGGCTAATATAATAAACCTTTGTTTATATTTATTCCTCAGCAAAAGGAGGTTTGCTAATTATTAGAATGATCATTATTAACTAGACATTACTCGTCGTAATACAAAAACTATGCTTTTACTTTTGTAATAAATTCTAAATAAAGGACAGAAATAAATAATGCCCCACGGGAGGGTAAGTAGTGTTAAAGTGAATTACCGTTCTCCGTGTACAAATGTTCTCAATGCACGCTTGAAACCCGCACCGGCTCTTAAAGAGGCGTAGTCCCGGATATATTTAAAGTATTTATACTCAAATATTATATTTATTTTACAATTATCTTATTCGGAAAATCGAAAACCTCTGTTTTGGAATCATTACCCTCCGGTAAGCTACTAAACGAACTCGAATGCTACTACGAAATCGAATTAAATTTTAGACGTTTTGTTATTACATATATTATTTTAAATCTTTCTCAAAGTTCCTACTCGTATGTATGGTGGTTAAGGCATTTTTTTCCTAAAAGAGGGTTTTTTTTTACTAACAACTAATTACATTCATCAAGCCTTTCATTTTATATAGTTTTATGACCACTGGTGAAACATGTAGTGAAACTAATTTCCGGTAGCGTCAACTTTAACTGCGTACAGTTAGCGCAGTGCAGTATAATAACACCACGCCGCAGTCATGTTTACGGTTTAAACTGTTTTTTGCTTAAACCATTCTCGGTTATAGCTTTGCTGAAGACGTTTAATATAACTAACGAATAGTATATGTACTTATTTTATATTCATCTCAGAAGCATTGAGATGTATCTCAATATAATTGAATATTTCGCCAGGAAATAAAATTGTCTTTATTTAGTATATACAGACAATTTTATTTGTATTTTAAACTAATAATAAGTCGAATTGAATACCTAAATAAATAAATATATCGTTCGGCTTACAGACAAGTGAGCCAATTGACTTTTGATTCGGAATTTCCCGCGTATCAGTCTCCGAGGAAAATCTGCTTGATAAATGTTGAAATATCTTACGACTTCAAACGCTATACCGTATATCACAAAGTTTTAATTAAATAACGCGGTTTTAATTAGCGTTACAGATTCACGCTCGTCGCGATATTTTACCACATTTTGCCGAAAAGCAATATTCTCTCGGAGCCCACGCTTCTGTTGCCATATCAAGTGGTTATTTGTTGTTAATGGAAACACCTAATTAAGCTATAATATAAGGTATTTAGTCTGAAATTATGACAGGAAGGTGCTGAGGATCGGGATAACATTTTATTTCTGGTGACGTGACTTTATTCCAATACAACTTTACCAATATTGGAAACTTATTTACCTACTTAATTAAATAAAAAGAAGTAAAAATATGTTAAACAAAATAAGTAAAATAAATGTGACGATTACTCGGGATTAAGTGTATATATCACTATGTAGGTATATACATAGTATAAAACAAAGTCGCTTCCCGCTGTCTGTCCCTATGTATGCTTAGATCTTTAAAACTACGCAACGGATTTTGATGCGGTTTTTTTAATAGATAGTGATTCAAGCGGAAGGTTTATATGTATAATACATGCATAATATAGTAAACTGATAATTTTAGAGGCGTGCGAAGCCGGGGCGGATCGCTAGTATTGTACGTGATCCAAAACTCTTTGACATGTACCGACAACATTATTAGAATTGAATTTGGACAATACGTTGACTCAAAAGAAGTGGACTGCTTAGGAAAACGGACTACTTCATTAAAACTCGAAATCAATTACAATTTGAAAGCACGCAGTAATTGAAAGCTCCGAGGAGACGGAGACATTATTCAAATAAGAGCGCAATATACGATCGCAAAAACGTTTACAGCTTCTCCCTTCACATCAATCCCGCCCTTGACCTTGCCAATGTCCGTTGTAACTTGTAAGTACCGGCAGTGACTCGGCAGATACGCATTGCGACCGGACCGGTTAAATATCGCTTTTATTCTGCATTTATAAAAGAAAATATGCTTACCATCACGCTTCATCAGCCTCCGATGAGGTGGACATGGATTTATTATATCCTACTAATATTATAAATGCGAAAGTTTGTGAGTGTGGATGTATGTTTGTTACTATTTCACGCAAAAACTACTGAACGGATTGGGATGAAATTTGGAACACAGATAGTTTATGACCTGGATTAACACATAGAATACTTTACTTAAGTATACGTGTACGAAGTCGCGGGCAGCAACTAGTTTATTTATAACTAGCGGCCCGCCCCGGCTTCGCACGGGTACATTGCGGTTACATTATTCGAGTTTTAGTAAGGATCCTTATTTTTTTTGAAAATATATTATAGCCTATGTCACCCTGGGATAGTGTAGCTTCCCAACAGTGAAATATTTTTTCAAATCGGTTCAGCAGTTTCGGAGCCTATTCATTACAATCAAACAAACAAAGTTTTCCTCTTTATAATATTAGTATGATTATTATTATATAACAAACAACAACTGGATGCACTATTGTACACTCACCTAGCGACAATAGAGTTCGAGCCCAAACATATTGGTTTAGAGCCAAGCGATAGCCAGTTGGCTATAGCAAATATACAGGCTGGCTCGACCAGAGTAACACCACCCTCTCACAGAATATTGGCGTAACGCAGATATTATAGCTGCACGATGAGTGAGAGAGGCTAAGGAACCAAGCCAAACCAATCGATGGTAGTGTAGCAAAGAAAACATATTGAAGCGAAGCTTCTTTACGGACGTTCGGGGCGCTCGCTGCCCGGGCACTAAAATGGTGAAAAGCGTAACGCGTAACGCGTAACGCGTTATTTTTATGTTACACTCTGCCTACCCTGTTTCAAAACCCTATGCACGCCACTTATAATATATCTAATATCTACTGCAAAGCTTCGCTTCTTTCGGGCGTCCCTAGACGGCACTGATTTTTTTTTACTAAGATTTATTCTGATGTGATAGGACAGAGGACAAGCTTCTGCAAAAGTAATGACCATCTCAACCATTAGTACACAATAATCCCATGCCATTAGAACAAAGCAAATGGTGATTCAATAGTTATGGCGTCCATCCGAACTTGGCAATCATCCAGCTTACATAACATAATGGCGCTCTGTATGTTCATACAATATTCTTGCCTTTTGTATATACCTAAGCACACTTAGACAGTGCTGCGATTTATCTTAAATCATAGAGTCGCTTTCACTTGTACAAGATCGGTCAGGCACTGAAAGGGTTTCTAACAAGATGAGCGTCGGAAATTAATATTCACGGGAAAATGGTCTTCATTGCAGACAAGTCTAGACTTATGTATATCCTGCAGCTTAGACAAGTATTAAGGTAAATTAGTATGCAATTGTGCAGCAATAAGTGAGTATTAATAATCTCAAATGCTTCAGCTATTTTCACGTATCCTTAACCGAAAACTAATATTTCAACCGGAATGCACCAAGACGAGGCGAAGGCGTTCGGGGGCTCTCATTATTCTGAAATTTACCAGCTTTGCTCGTTATTTTAAATAGGTACACACTTGGAAATACACCCAATAGCCTGAGCGGGGAAAATTATACATTTAATAGTTTCTTTCTTCGCCCCCAGTCCACTGTACGGTACCCATAGTACAGGCGTTGCTAAGTTTGGGACCATAGAATTGGTGTGTCATTCTGGCGATTTTTATTTATTATTTTTTCTAGCTTTGTTTTACAAATTAAAATAAGATAAGAAGCATTTCCGCACTTACAAAACCTTCAGCCCTTGCTACACCGCCACAAATTATAAGTTTCAAAATAAATTCACACAAACAACGCTCCGGGTGAAAAGTATGAAAACAAAGGTTTGTCGGTGGTTCCTTGTCGCTTGACGTCAGAGTTATCGCTACGACATTTTGTATTTGTCTCCGTAACCTCCGGGGGCACGGCGACGAACAACTATTACAGCATCTGGGGATTATTATATATGGCTCGCGCGTGATATTTGAAATGCTTATTTATAAGGGAGTGTGTGAGAGAAATGCACGGTTGGCCTGGGACTCAGAATTTTGGAATAACCATAGAGAGTTGTATTTATGATGAGGGAGCAACTGCGAAATAGAGTATAGATCTAAATATTAATACGTGAAGGAAAAACTTTCAAACGCTTTATACGAAAATTGCGCGGACGGACGAGTATGAAATTTGGCACACTTATAAATTTATATAGAAAAGGAGTGCAGAGTGCTAATATTGTTATATCATAAAACTTAGAAATACATTAAATCAATAAATAAAACATTACACACTACCATGAATTGACACACACACATTTGTAACCTCCACACCGACTGACTGTCTGACTGACAATCGGTGACAGTTTTTGGAGGGCGGGACTTCCATTGTGCATTCTGCGTGCAAGTATCAAATAGGCTTTACAATAAAACCTCAATGACGTTTAAAATTAAAATTTAAATGCATTATGGTCGAATTTCGACCATAATAACGGGAATAGTAGTAAAAATAAACTTACCAGCAGCTCTACTGTAAATTTCACGCGTGTTCAACGCCTACGTAAAATGTTTGTACGGGAAATTCTACAGCGCCCCGGTGTAAATTATGTTAGCATAATTGGCGTTAGGCATATACAAAACATCAATATAGGCATTTAGTTGTGTAAAATTTTGTTTACTCTTAATAAGCAGGCGAAGAATTATAACTAGTACCTGATAGTTGCAAAGAAGGCGTGTTAAAGACACGCACCTAATTTCAATAGTAATTAATATCAGTTGGTATCTTCTCCGTTGCTATATACAGGATGATATGTGAGATAAATAGAATCTGGTTAAATGTGACAACAAAGCGAGGGACTCTTACTCAACATAACCGAAACCTGTCCTCACCAAGCCCGCCCAAGACAAGCCCGCTGAGTTTCTTGCCGGATCTTCTCAGTCGAGGTCGCGTTCCGATCCGGCTCTAGATATAAGAAAAATATGTAAAAATTGTCATTTTTGTCGAATTGTCATTTGTAAGTGCCCCCGTAGACTTAAAAAAAGAAACGCTATGACCTTGAGTTTGACCAACCGCTAACAGTCATTAACAGCACCCCATTTCGACAAAAAAACTAGAACTTTCACGAGCTTCCAGATGAAAAAACTTGCTAACTACCAATCTGTAACATCTACGCCGTCCGAATCGTAAATGAAGAGTGACACTTAAAACTTGTCCCTCGACCCATGAACTGGGGTGAAACACTCTCATTGGCTCGTCGAAGTCAAGGTCAAGGACGCACGCCCGGGCGCGTGGGGAGCGCGGAAATCATAACGAGATGTATTGCCCATAAGTGAAGTTTGAAAGTAGGTTACCTCTCACGAATGTCGCGAAACTCGCATCAATCGTTATAACTGCGATCTTATTGCGGTTATTATTTTACTGTCTGTGTTATATGAACACATTTTGAATATTAATGGCTGGAGTGGAGAAAGTCACACGATAAAATGAAATAAGTACGTACGTATTGTATACGGATATAGATAATAATCTAAATATATATAACTCAAAGGTGACTGACATAGTGATCTATCAACGCACAGCCTAAACGACTGGACGGATTGGCCTGAAATTTGGCATGCAGGTAGATGTTATGACGTTGGCATCCGCTAAGAAAGGATTTTGATTAATCCTACCCCCAAGGGGATAAAATAGGGGATGAATAATCCCGAAATTTTTGTAAAGTTAAATTCCACGCGGGTGAAGTCGCGGGCACAGCTAGTATAATATTATACTATCGCCAGACTGGCATACCAACTTTATGGTCCTAAACTAAGCAACGCTTGTCCTATGGGTACCATACAATGGGCTGGGAGCGATCCCAGTGACACCCAGACCTGAGAAAATTACGAAAAGGCCATTTCCGAAATGTTATTCCAACGGGAATCGAATGAACCGGCAACCACTATGTGCAGTGAGCCGAGCGGCCTACGCTCAAACCACAGCGCAAAGCGGTCGTCAAAGATAGCTTTTACATATATTCGTGAGGTAAGTTAAAGCTGATAAACAAACCTAAATTTTGCAAAGAAATATGTGAACCTTCTATAGATAGATAGATAGATAATTCTTTATTAATCCACCACTAGAAACAAAACATTACAAAACATTACATAATTTACACAGAAAGTGGAAAATGGGCGGCCTTATCACTAAAAGTGATCTCTACCAGGCAACCTTAGGATGGAGAGGATCTAAAGAAAAATAATATGGGGGTGTACTTACATAAATTAACTTAAACATATACATTACATTAAATAAACAAGAAAATAATATGACATATACTTATACCTACTACATAATGGCTAAATGAATATAATAACACGCAACAGTTTAGACACAAACAAAATAAATAAGAAGCAGTAATTATGAAGAAAGAAAGAATTTTTTTACCTGGTCTTTGAAATTGTGTAAGGAGGGAGCGTTTCTGATGGAGACCGGTAGCGAATATATTTCTTCTATATTTTGTATTTTTAATTTATTGAAATGAGTATACATTTTCCACGCTCATGACTCTGGCATAACGTCTTAATAACGAAAGCTATGAAGCCATCGTGTATATGATATGCCCCGAGAGGAAATGAAGTTACATGTGTAGTCGACACTTAAGCCTCTCGCTGAGGGCTTTTATTGAGTTTGAGTGGCCTAAGACGATGTTTCCTGGGGAGGATAATGTTCCGTTGATGTAATACTATTGTTCTGTGTACATTGTAGCTGCAGGGTTTGTCTGTACTTTGCGCATTATGAGGTACTAGCTGTGCCCCCCGACTTAGTCCGCGTTGTATTTAACGTAACAAACATTTCGGGACTATCGGGATAAAAAGTATTCTATATGTTAATCCCGGTTATAAACTATCTGTGTTCCAAGTTTCATCCAAATCCGTTCAGTAGTTTTTGCGTGAAGGAGTAACAACCATACATACATACATCCACACTCACAAACTTTCACATTTATAATACTAGCTGTGCCCGCCGACTTCGTCCGCGTAGTATTTAACGTAACAAAAATTTCGGGATTATCGGGATAAAAAGTATCCTATATGTTAATCCCGGTTATAAACTATCTGTGTTCCAAGTTTCATCCAAATCCGTTCAGTAGTTTTTGCGTGAAGGAGTAACAAACATACATACATACATACATACACACTCACAAACTTTTACATTTATAATATTAGTAGGATTAACGTTATGCTTCCTTATGTAGCAACTACCTAGTAAAAAGTAAATGAGGTTGTCGATAATACACTAAGGTACGTCGATAGTACACTAAAAACGTTATTCTTAAGTCATCCCAGTACAAAGTCTCATGGCAAACGCCTACTCAAGATCGCTCTCAGACTTGAGATCGACTTATTAATACAGGCCTTACATGCCCAGCCGGGCACCAAGTCTGCTTGTTGTCGGAAAAATTTATAGAATCAAAGAAAAGGCTGTCTTGGGTGGATAGAACAAAAAGCTAGTTCTAGTGCGAGGGTTGTAACAATATCACGTGCCCCAGATACGTCATTTAAGGATAGTGGTGCGGCCCGTCAAATTTGAATAATGATAAATCGACCGGCGCGACGAGACGAGGCTTTTCATTTTGCACTGGGAGTTACGTGACAAGACGCCACGACTCTAGTTTAGTGGCCGTGATTTTGACAGGGTCCGCAGTAAAGTGGTATTAGTTCCATAAACTTCAAAATTCCAATTCAAATTAGGACCGACCACACCTAGACTCCTCACTGAGAAAAAAAATACGGCAATAAATTATTGGGCAGGGATATTTTGAATCATTCGTTGAGTATATCGGAAACAGATTCAGTAACTTCAAACGTCTAGAACTTTGTGTAAATTTATATTGTAAGACACAATTCAATTAAAATTGCCAACAGAAAAGGTGTTTAAAGTTTCCAAATCCGTATCCAACATAGATTCCAATGATTTTAAATACCCCACCCCTGTGGGTTCTTACTTTTTAACCCCCGACGAAAAACGAGGGGTGTTATAAGTTTAACATGTGTATCTGTGTATCTGTGTATCTGTGTATCTGTGTATCTGTGTATCTGTGTGTCTGTCTGTGGCAACGTAGCGCCCAAGCTGATGAACCGATTTCAATTTAGTTTAATTTGTTAGATAGGTATTCTGATCGAGAGTGTTCTTAGCTATGTTTCATAAAAATCGGTTCAGCCGTTTGAAGATCATCAGCTCTTTTGTAGGTAAAAAAGCCACATTCTAGGCCAAAACCAACTTCCACGGCTCGAATCCATTCAAAATTTGAGATGATTGGATTTAGATTTATTATATTTTTAAATGATCGTAATAGTCTGAACTGGCTTTTTACAATATTATAAATTTGAAAAGATTCCCTGTTTCTGGAAAATAGCATATTTTATCAATTTTTATAATGAGATTTGTGTATGAACTAAAGACGTTCCATAAGTCACGTTTCAAATGATGGATACGCGCATGCGTTAAATTTTGTTAATGGTCATGGAATATTACGCTATAATAATTCTAGAGGGCGCTGTTCCGCCATTGCATAAAAGAACAAATATTTAGCGTTGGGCTGCTCCCGTCCACCTCAACCAGAGTTATTACATCAAATTGAATCATAATTGATAATATTTTACTAGGAATGAAACCTCCGTGGCATCAATATTAAGATTCGTTGTTTATTATTATTACAAAATAATGTCTCATACTTTTACACAGATTTCCTGTTGATTATTGTATACATTTGATGAAAAGGTCGTCGCATCGGGGGTTTTAAAATTTTCAATTTAGAGTTATTACTAAACATTTTGTAACAGTAGCATAGGTTTAAATACAATGCCCCGTATTCATAAACTATTTTCTGTAAATACAAACTAAAAAACTACAAATAATGTTGAATGTCCTTATTTTTTGTTCATTTCTATGCTGTTCCCTCTCTTAATATACGCATTCTCATTTGCCAATCTACTTAATCGAAAGAGGTCTCCAGTGAGATTCTATTTATATTAAGTAGCTTGGCACGTGTAGCAAGTCCCTACCTACGCACGGTGACCGCATGCACCGAGACACGCCTCTCGAGGTTTTATTAAGCGGATTCCCCTTCCTATTTGCCGATTGGAAAATTCCCCGGGCCGGCGGCACTGGGAATTCGATTATGCCTGTCTTGTTTGCTTGTCTCCACTCGATAGTAAATGAGATCAACCCCGAGCCCGCTTCATTGTAAGCTGATCCTTAAGGAAGTAGGTCCTAGTGTGACGCACGCATGTGAGTTATTCAACCTTTGCGCGCGGAACAAAAATGTTGAAGAATGTATAGAATTTTTTTTTACTAAACGGTGATGATAATAATTTTTAATTCTAAATAATTATTTGATTAAATCTAAAATTATTTAATCACTGATTTAATAAGAAAATCTGGTACTTCCAGTAGGTATTGTAAATATTTTGATTTGTGCATATATTACGCATTGAAGTTTGATATGTGACGGCATCCGCTATGGGATCCGCGGATTGTCGAAACAAAGACTTGTCTTTACATAACATAACTCTAAATTGAAAATTTAAAAACCCCCGATGCGACGACATTTTCATCAAATGTATACTTTACCTAGTTCTTCCAAATAAATAAGTTAGCAAGATTTGCGTAGCTAACGTAGCTCAGTATTCATTGCTCATCTCGCAAATTCATCTGGTACAACTAGTTTCGATGCCAGATTATGAAAGCGCCATTTACCTACATAATTATTTTTGGCTTCCTCATAATCTAAGATGCCATTCCATTCGATTCCAATGCAATGTACAATATCCAACATAAAATCTGTGTAAAAGTATGAGACATCCTTGTTATGACATTATAATCATTGACATTAGAATAGACAACGAATCTAAATCTTGATGCCGGAGGTTTAATTCCTAGTAAAAGATTATCAATTATGATTCAATTTGATGTAATAACTCTGGTTGAGGTGGACGAACGCAACCCAGGGGAAGAATTTTAAATAACGCTAAAATTATTTGAAATTATATTTGTTTTTCTGTATTTTTTCTCAATGGCGGAGCAGCGCCCTCTAGAATTATTATTGCGTAATATTCCATGACCATTAACAAAACAAACAAAATATAACGCATGCGCGTATCCATCATTTGACACGTGACTTATGGAACGTCTTTAGTTCATACAGAAATCTCATATAAAAATTGATAAATATTCAATTTTTTCCAGAATCCGGGAATTTTTTTACATTTATAATATTGTAAAAAAGCAATTCAGACTATTACGATCATTTAAAAATATAATAAAGCGAAATCCAATAATCTCAAATTTCGAGCGGATTCGAGCCGTGGAAGTTGGTTTTGGCCTTAAATGTGGCTTTTTTAACCTATAAAAGAGCTGATGATCTTCAAACGGCTGAACCGATTTTCATGAAACATAGCTAAGAACACTCTCGATCAGAATACCTTTCTAACAAAAGAAACAAAATTTAAATCGGTTCATCAGCTTGCCCGCTACGTTGCCACAGACAGACACACAGATACACAGATACACAGATACACAGACACACAGATACACAGATACACATGTTAAACTTATAACACCCCTCTGTTTTCGTCGGGGGTTAAAAAGAAGGAAACGGCTGTGGCTTGAGTATCGAACGGAATACGTATACAGCTGAAATAACAACGCATGCATATAAGCTTGACGACACACTAATAGTCTTGTTTTTCCGCAGGTGTTTGGTGTCGAAACTCTTCGACGTCTGTTCGAAATCTACGCCGGAGCAGATGGAGCACCTGGATGAGATCAGGATACCGTGGGGCAGCGGCATCGTCGGGTACGTCGCCGAGAGCGGCGAGCCCGTCAATATACCTGATGCATATAAGGTCAGTTAGTTGTTATTATAGACCTTATATAAGCTTTATTTTGAAAGTGTGACGTGAACAGTGGAAGCTATGAAGGTAGCAATGCCTAAATGTGGGTTATCAGTAAAATACTGAAGCTTTTTTATTGGTTCCGCCTGAAAAGCGAGTGAAGTTAGATTTTTTTTTGAAGAATGAACTGCCTTTCAAAGATATGCTGATGATATTATTGTTTTGATAACTTTGTACGCGTAAAAATCGAGTTCTAAATTTATACAAACCTTGCATGAGTAGGTATATTGGTCTTATTTTAATGATGTACGGTATATTGTATGACCCTTAGTAATGCTAATATGTCTGCCACAATTCTTTTTTTTGTGGTTGATATTTGCACTATCCTCAGTTTACTAAAGCACCAAGCAAAATATCGTGCATTTTAAAAATAAGACCTTACATAACATAGCATATTTACATACAAAATAAAATAAACCCTTTCATACCCCATAAGCAAATTGAATTAAAGGGAAAAGCAACCGGTTTCTAAATAAAAATCCTCGACTACTCCGCCTAACGAACATAACGTTGCATACGTAACTACAATTTCGTAGGAAATTCATTGAATGCCGGAGTTACCTTCCAAACGTTTTGCTTACGAACGCCGTGCTATATAAAAGCAGGATAACACGAGCTGAGTTAAAAGCTGACCCATTTAGCGTCCCAAAGGACTTTTAAAGATATAATTATTGTAATCAGTAGGTACCATGCAATAAGTTTTATTTTTGCTTGTCCACAAAAGCAGCTATTTGCCCCTACAAAGGTTTAAATGACCACAAAGCCTAAAATTATAACATACCTATCCCAAATCCAAGATTAAAAATAATTTTGGATTGCTGTATATTGTTTAAATGGCATCGTACTCGCGTGCCAACACGAAAGCAATCTTTGATTGGTTATTGGCAAACGTCACCAAAAAAATATGGGTGTTATATAAATTTTAGATGGTTACTAATTTCGGACGGTCTGTACGAGAATGGGGGAAAAATTCCACTCTCCATTTTCCTGTCGCGTGAAAGAAACAATTCTTTTACTTTTGATCTTAGCCATATAATTTTTTTGACTGAGTATTTACACCAAGGACATCAAAAACATTATATATTTATATAATATAATTTTGGGTGTTTGAACGAGTCGTTTATTAAATGAAATTATAGTTGACTACCTAGAATCGCTTTCACAGGGTGTTCCAGTCTGTCATATGATTTACAAAAGCCTCGTCTCATTAAATTAATGTTCAAAGTCCCAAAGAGAAATTTATTAATGTTATTCAACGATTTTTTTTTGATATTTTTGTAGTTTTCACCTTCAGACAAAATATTGCCTGTAATTAATTTTATTTAAGAACTGTTAAATAATTATCCAAGTAAAGAAATACGAATTTATTTTCGTCTCAGATTTTCAATGTAGGTCCATATAAATTTTAAATTCATAAAATATATAAATGATTAATTTCATTCTTATAGTCGTATCTATCTTGCGGTGTTAAAAAGGAAAACTATGTATATATCCATAATCTCACCATACGCGTATGAATTCAGAACAATTGAACTTAACGTTTATGAAATATGTGCGTTTCCCAAGCTATTTATCCTACTCAGTGCCCGTCTCGCGAAATATATGATACGCGAAAACAAAAAATGAAACGGTAATACCCTTTTACGACTGGTCATTAAACAATGACAGTGCCAGGGGCTTACGGCGCCCCGGACGGTGTACGACCGTTTGCAATATGCCCGAGAGTGGCGGAGAAAAAGTTTACCCGTGCAAACTTTTTCTAAGCGGTTATATTATTGTTATTATCTTTATTGTTAGCTCGTGCCCACTTTCCTCGCTTTTGTCGGCACTGATCTAACAATTCGAGGCTGTGGATGAACGGACGTTATACGCCTATATATTGAGAGCAAATCTTTATAGGTAACGGATAGGTTGATGACACTGAGAATAATAAATAATAAGGTCAGCAAATTATTTTGTAGGTAAAGAATTGCTACCTTTAAGTATATTTTTGCCAAAGGTTTTGTAGCTTAGTACAGCAAATGCGGTGAATTACGTATATACTATCTTATACCTTTTAAAATATTAAAATAGATATCGTTGTATTTTTTCTGAGTTACTTTATAAAATATATTTAAGAGAGTAAAGGTGAAGAGAATCGAGCAACTTTATGAAAATTAATATGAACATGTAAACGACCCGCGTATTTTCCCAATTCATTATGTATCCACAAAAATGTCTAGCAATACATGTCTATAGTTCGTTCGTTTCACAAAGACGCGTGCTGTGACTCTTATGTCAATTGCATATGGGTCAATTTGTAATAACTGAACGAATTGACTATCTCATAGCAGCGAATGACTGTAATTATGCTTTGTGTTAAATTCAAAGAGTCGTCAATGTTAATAGCTATTCAAATTACGTCCGACTCACTTAAGTCACTCAAAAACACGAGTTTATGAAAAATATTATAATTCCATATTTTTTGCGTTTGTTCGCGATCTTAATGGACTCTGTTGAATTTTAGATTAACATTTTTAAGACTTCATAAATTGTTATTAAAATCTCAGCTTAGTATGTAGAGTATGAAAACGTAGTGATAGAACAACAGCACTGTATTCTGTACACGTAGAGCCGCATCTGTGTCGCGTCCTAAGTACTATGCATGGTCTCATAAAAATCACGGTTGTCTATAATATCGATGATGCTACATGGAATATGCATTTCATATGCATGTCTCTACATATCCTTTAGTGTCTTTTACCGTACCATTACATAAACTGGTTAATGTAGAGACATGTACTTTTATGGTCCAAGCAGAATATATTTCGTCCCGAAAATTAAGTCTCGCACATTTTTTCTCTACTTACACTGTGTTCGATCGTCTATCGTGTTAATTTAAGAATTTCTCAGTTTTGTCATTTGTATATTATTATTTTTACCAGCGTGTTCTCATCCAACGACTAAAATTGGAATTACGGAGTAGTTTTCCTTTACTCATGATGTTTCCATTCAATAGATGGTTACCCTGTAGCTATCGGGTTCTTTAGAATTCCAAAGCGACCTTAATGTGTGTCAGTCATGTTATAGAGGTATTTTAGTACCTGCGAATCTCTACAATCAACTTATACCGTGTACTAAGCTTTCGGGCGCTTTCATTGCCTCCGTTTCTTTTCACTCAAAAGATTCGTCCATAAAAAGAAGTTTTCAGCGAGAGGTGAGGATAAGATACCTTGAGAAGTCATTACTTTTTATACTTACATGATGTGGTAACTCTCGTCTTTTCAAACACGTCATTTTCTCATTATAAGTTATTAAAAAAACTTTTTTATTTATTGAATAGGTACTTATATTTTCAGATATTTTACTTAAAAGAGGCTGATTCTTCGCTGTATTAGTAAAATATAGCATAGGTAGAAGGATTCATTACTTTGTGTATCCGAATTGAGTCATACGTTTTAAGCACGTTTTAGCCAAAACTCAGTAACATAAAAATCTATATAAATAAAATTGGAGTGTCTGTTTGTAATATCTAAATAACTCCTTTCCACTAAATGCATATGAAAGTACATACGACACCTATAGCAAAAACGCGTTTAAAAAATATTTGTCTGTCTGTCTGTCTGTCTGTGTGTGTGTTTGTTCCGGCTAATCTCCGAAACGGCTGGACCGATTTTGACGGGATTTTCACTGGTAGATAGCTGATGTTATAAGCAGTAACTTAGACTTTTATTTTATAAAAAATGGGTCCTGACGCGCGGGCTCAAAACGCGGGAGCGGGCGTTTTTTTTAAGTTAAATTCCACGCGGACGAAGTCGCGGGATCTGCTAGTAATAAATAAAAATCAATATTTAATAAAATATTTTCAGCTTGAATGTGTTGTATATATCCTCTCTTCTTCTCGTTCTTTCTTTCTAACATTAAAACATTACCTAGACTTACAGAAACGTACGAAACTTTGTAATTAGACGGTGACTAAATATTGCCATTATAAAATTAAGAGCAACAAACTTCGTGGCCTTTAATTATTCGCTTTCAGTTCCATGCAACGTGAACTTGAAACTATTAGACTTGCAACTTGATACTGCGAGAATATGCGATGGAAGATAAAAATAATTAGGAACGAGCGGAAATTTCATCAGATGACCGCGAAGACCTAAATGAGGTAATAAGAAGATTGAATCTTCGCGACCGCTCTACCTACGTTCCGGCATCTCTTTTTTACATTCCTTTGTCCGAATGAAACTTACAAGGTATGTGTCCGTCGGACATTCGAGTTATTTTCTTTTGAAGGCTCCTCTCAATGTCGACCTGCATTCTTTGTCTAGATAACCACCGATGGCTTCTTGTATCTGTGCAATAGGTTTGTTGGATAAAAGTTAAAAAGTTTAAGAGAATTAACTGGACCCTGTGATTTTGTGTAGTGTGATTATCTTGATCTTTTGTAGTATTTAAATTACGGATTCTCTACGACCTTCAATATTTTCAACTAAAATTACGATTAGGAATTAGCATTTTTTTTATCTTGACACTAACAAAGCACTGAAAGATTGATGGCTATTAGACCCGGAAATTAAATTCATATTTTACATGTGAGTACATTCTAAGAACAAGTTCAGCCTGTATAAAAATACCGCGCATGGAAAACAGTCTTGATTTCATTCCAATACAAATGGAAGCGTTCGCCCGCCCTATCTCGTAGATCAATTTCAGCCCCGCACCTGTCAAAACTTTGCCCCATTCTCCACCAGTAATTGTTTGCGGCGTTTCACTTTAAACACCCCAAATTTCCAGTTAAACTGTTGGAACATGAGAATTTAGCGTCGAAAGCCCTTCGCACATCGCGCAGATACTACGAGATAACTTTATTCTCAGAAATCGCCCTAATCATTTGATGTTTTCGATAATATATATTGTTGGTGTATTTAGATTTACTTACGTTGGCGAGAGATCTCGTGATATAGGCATTTTTGTGTAGATAAATAAATCAATGCAGTTGTGGAGTCTTATATGGTAACTTTATCATGTAGATCTAAGTTGATAAACTAATTTCGAGATGGAATGGCATTAGTGATTATTAAACTTTTCAATCCTTTTTATGTATTTTCACAACGTTGTCAAAAACATCATAACACGTGACGATATTATATTCATTCAACCATTATACTGGGGTAAACGTGTTCTTGAGTGGAGACCTCGACTCGGCAAGCGTAGTGTAGGACGCCCTCCGACCAGGTGGGTAATAGCTATTCAAATTACGTCAGTCTCACTTAAGTCACTCAAAAACACGAGTTTATGAAAAATATTATAATTTCATATTTTTTTAGTTTATTCGCGATCTTAATGGACTCTGTTGAATTTTAGAATAACATTTTTAAGACTTCATAAATTATTATTAAAATCTCAGCTTAGTATGTAGAGTATGAAAACGTAGTGATAGAACAAAAGCACTGTATTCTGTACACGTAGAGCCGCATCTGTGTCGCGTCCTAAGTACTATGCATGGTCTCATAAAAATCTCGGTTGTCTATAATATCGATGATTCTACATGGAATATGAATTTCATATGCATGTCTCTACCTATCCTTTAGGGTTATTTACCGTACCATTACATAAACTGCTTAATGTAGAGACATGTACTTTTATGGTCCAAGCAGAATATATTTCGTCACGAAAAATAAGTCTCGCACATTTTTTCTCTACTTACACTGTGTTCGATCGTCTATCGTGTTAATTTAAGAATTTCTCAGTTTTGTCATTTGTATATTATTATTTTTACCAGCGTGTTCTCATCCAACGACTAAAATTGGAATTACGGAGTAGTTTTCCTTTACTCATGATGTTTCCATTCAATAGATGGTTACTCTGTATCTATCGGGTTCTTTAGAATTCCAAAGCGACCTTAATGTGTGTCAGTCATGTTATAGAGGTATTTTGGTACCTGCGAATCTCTACAATCAACTTATACTGTGTACTAAGCTTTCGGGCGCTTTCATTGCCTCCGTTTCTTTTCACTCAAAAGATTCGTCCATAAAAATAAGTTTTCAGCGAGAGGTGAGGATAAGATACCTTGAGAAGTCATTACTTTGTGTATCCGAATTGAGTCATCCGTTTGAAGCATGTTTTAACCAAAAGTCAGTGATATTAAAGTATAAAACAAAATTAAATATTCTTCAGCGTAAATGTGATCTATAGGTATATCCGTACTTCTTTATTTCCAAAGTTAAAAACATTACCTAGAATTACTTAAACATACCTAACTTTGCAATTAGACGGTAACTAAATATTGCCATTATATAATTAAGAGCAACAAACTTCGTGTCCTTTAATTATTCGCTTTCAGTTCCATGCAACGTGAACTTGAAACCGTTAGACTTGCAACTTGATACTGCGAGATTATGCGATGGAAGATAAAAATAATTAGGAACGAGCGGAAATTTCATCAGATGACCGCGAAGACCTAAATGAGGTAATAAGAAGATTGAATCTTCGCGACCGCTCTACCTACGTTCGGGCATCTCTTTTTTACATGCCTTTGTCCGAATGAAACTTACAAGGTATGTGTCCGTCGGACATTCGAGTTATTTTCTTTTGAAGGTTCCTCTCAATGTCGACCTGCATTCTTTGTCTAGATAACCACCGATGGCTTCTTGTATCTGTGAAATAGGTTTGTTGGATAAAAGTTAAAAAGTTTAAGAGAATTAACTGGACCCTGTGATTTTGTGTAGTGTGATTATCTTGATCTTTTGTAGTATTTAATTTACGGATTCTCTACGACCTTCAATATTTTCAACTACGATTACGTTTACGATTTTTTTACTTTTATTTTTTTCTTGACACTAACAAAGCACTGAAAGGTCGATGGCTATTAGACCCAAAAATTGAATTCGTATTTTACATGCTAAAAAATACTTGAGCGTGTATAAAAATACCGCGCATGGAAAACAGTTTTGATTTCATTCCAATACAAATGGAAGCCTTCGCCCGCCCTATCTCGTAGATCAATTTCAGCCCCGCACCTGTCAAAACTTTGCCCCATTCTCCACCAGTAATTGTTTGCGGCGTTTCACTTTAAACACCCCAAATTTCCAGTTAAACTGTTAGAACATGAGAATTTAGCGTCGAAAGCCCTTCGCACATCGCGCAGATAGTACGAGATAACTTTATTCTCAGATAATCGCCCTAATCATTTGATGTTTTCGATAATATAAATTGTTGGTGTATTTAGATTTACTTAAGTTGGCGAGAGATTTCGTGAGATAGGCATTTTTGTGTAGATAAATAAATCAATGCAGTTGTGGAGTCTTATACGGTAACTTTATCATGTAGATCTAAGTTGATAAACTAATTTCGAGATGGAATGGCATTAGTGATTATTAAACTTTTCAATCCTTTTTATGTATTTTCATAACGTTGTCAAAAACATCATAACACGTGACGATATTATATTCATTCAACCATTATACTGCGTCGATAGAGTAAATCAAAATAAATTAATTAACGTCGAAACTGTTTGACATGACAGTATCAATTAATCAGTGTCCTTCATTATACGAATCTCTTTAATTTAGTGCCGTCTTAGATTATTCCGAGCTTTTTTTTCTGAATCAATCTTCGTTTCTATTAAAGTCGTTGACATTGATTTGTAGATCAAGTTCATGGAGATTTCCAATACCGTTGAGAAATACAAGATATCTATAATTCAGTGAATATGGAAGCTTATATGTATTTAATATTTATTGCATGTCCCCTATGCCGCCTAATGCGTTCCTCCATATTGTTAAAAATCTCAGAATATCCACACACGATTCAATATTTTTTTTTAACTATTAAATTGGAGCATTTTTTTTAGTTTTTAACGCAAAATGATGAATATGGAAATGTTTTGTGATGTAATATAACAATACTTAATCATCAAACATATCACTTTGCCACCGATTCACTTCATCACCTACGATTTTAGTAATAAAGTACCTACATCCAACGAAGCTTGGTAAGTCCAGCAGTCAGTACAAATCGTGGGCGATGTCCGTTTTACCCTTTGTTTCATCCCCCGAGATGAGCGCGAGTCTTATTCATGGACGTCGATTTCTCACCCCGCAAGATCAAGCCGATCTCATTCGTCAAAAGCCCCGCGAACTCACGATAAAGGTGATCTTTATATTTAGTATGTAATCGTTTTGTTTTCACGCTCACGGGAATTTTCCCATACGTCGTGATTCCCATGGCAGGTTGGATGTAATTGTCTGAATAATGTTATGCTTTTAATGTGTTTTCATGGCTATTATTTTGCATTGATTATGATAATTTACGATAATTCCGTAAGTAAAGATTTTTTGTGGTACATAATCTTCAGCATTTACTCAGGCGCCATGCAAAATGAGACCTTATACCTATATCTCTGAACTTACAAGTCATCATTAAAATTCAACGCGGAAACCCTCTATCCAAAACATGCACAAAACTTAATCGTCGAAATTATTCGTGTCAATCATCTCCTTGACAAGAGATTCGTTCTCGTGTAATCCACAGCGCTGGGCGTACTTTCCCGCCGTGATTCGTCAGAGCACAGAGCGCACATAAATTATTCCGACGAGCACGAACCACTGCTGGATAAATTGCGCGCTTAAAAATGCTATCCCTCTGTAGTCACTTCATGAATTCGCTGATGTCGGCCGAGCCGGATTTATCGGACCAACCTTTTGGAGATAAACAATTTCCCCGGATAGTCTGTTCAGTTTGCGGGCTCCGAACGGATGTAGGTATTACATAAGCTGACAGAAACATTGAAGATGCTTCATCTGATAGGTGTTGATAATAAAATTATGCAAGAAAGATTAGATTACACTATGTTACGGACTTTGGACGATGATTGAGCAATTTCAATACAACGACTCAATTGTAAGAAATCTGTATATTTTTTGTTTATTAGGGAAGGTTCTCCATATCTAGTGATAGGCAGGTCCTTGCTAAACAGGACATATATGGCTGAATAAAAATAAATTGGTGCCATATGGCTCCGCGTAATTTATGAAAATTTCATGTCCCACGTACATACGCGAGTTGTATGAATTTACATTTGGTAGTAAGATGCGACGTATCACGAAGTATTTTATGTATGACACACTTGTGTGTCTCTGGCCATGAATATTTTACTTCTAGAGACTCTTTTCTTTAGGCAGTGGGCTTGTTTGAAGATGTAATTCATTTATCTTTTACATCACCTGTACAGAACGCTAGGCGTTGAGAAAGTTCTGATTTATTAATCTAATTTAAAGGTTCATTTTCTGTTTCAATTTATATTTTATTATTTTTGTTTTACATACGTCTACGTTCATTTCAGTTTCAGTATTACTTAAGGTGGATATGATACTAGTTAATCACTAAATATACAAAAATTGCCAGATTCTCTGTACAGCTGTCGTTCTTGAAATGTTTTAGTGTACGTTGGATATATTAATTGATGCACTACACACGGTCTTTGTCGCGAATTACAAAATGTGCCTTTTATTATTGACAGATTTTGAAAAAATTCTAAAAATCCACAAAAAATTTGAGCTTCGCGGGCTAGATGGGCGCTTTAGCCTTAATGAGATGTATTTTCTCTTCACGTCCGATCGTTTTTCTGATTAATTCGCCGTCATAACTTGATGGTATCTTTCGAATGGGTATGGCGGTCCATCCTGGCTCGCCTCCAGGGCTGTGACCTTGCCAAGCGCTGCGACCAAGACTGGTGGCTCATGCGTGCTCACGTATCAACTGTTTATGAAAACGATTTGCATACAAATGCTACTGAAAGATCGCACTAAATAGATCCTCTACATGGGGTATGCTACGCGCACAGATATAGATTTACATAGATAACGCAAGTATCACGATTTGTATTGAAATCAAGCGTGCCGAATTTTAACACCTGTGACGTCATTAGTGACGGGAAATCCAAACCGATTCAAAGACCCCGATGCCGCCGACGCCCCTCCGCCCGCTACGATTCTCGCTAGTGATTATCTCGCTCATTCTCATATTTTGTATATCTGTAGCCGCGCGACTGTAAGTTAGCGGCGACCAACCTTGACGCTTGGTCGGGGTTTCGTACACGCAAAGTACATGCATTTGCGTTATCTATGTAAATCTATATCTGTGGCTACGCGTAATTGTTATTATCATTTTGAACTCTATGCCTTCTGTTATTCTGGATGATATGTGCCGACATCG
This sequence comes from Notodonta ziczac, assembly GCA_918843915.1. Taxonomy (NCBI): domain Eukaryota; kingdom Metazoa; phylum Arthropoda; class Insecta; order Lepidoptera; family Notodontidae; genus Notodonta; species Notodonta ziczac. The sequence goes on from OU974053.1 coordinate 4,730,751, forward strand.
TGCGTTCGCGTCGTGTTAGCCACTTGACTGGAAAATTGTGATTTAGTGTCAGTGTTTGCACCCTTTTCTATTTCACGCATCATTTCTTTGTGTGATTGCTTTATAAAGGGCTTTTATTGGTCGTGTTCTCTGGCGTCTGTACATTTATCTGGTCTTATAAATCTGTATTCTACAATTTAATTTTTAAATATTATTGATCTTTTCATTCTGCTAAATGAAGAGTAGGTACCCGTTTGGAATTCGTATTTAAGTGTACATGACACACGGAGTGTAAAGAAATCTATCTTGTTCGCTTAACGTATTTCCATTGTAACGTTAATTTGATTCATAAATAACTAAGTATGGCGATACAGAAACACAAATTACCATTATAATATTCAGACTCGAAGGCCACAGGAAGTTGCCTTTTACGCTTCGCTTGTATTGTATTTCCCAACGAGTTCCAAGCTAAATTACGGACAGTACGCTCGCTATTTTAACAATGCACTTAAGAATATCAAATACCTTTTCATTATGTACCTTAAGTGTTAAGTTACGGCAGTTTATTCTGCTTTCTCGAGACGGAAAATAACTCATGAAATGAAAATTGCTTATTGATGTTTCTGAAACGCTTTTAATCTATTCGTCACTTAGATTTACAGCTTCACAACAAGCCTTCACTCTTGGATTGTATTAACTTTATTCCCATAATATACCATTTTTAACAGTCCCATTACTTTTTAAAATAATTATGACTCAATCAATTACTTCTTTAATACAAAATCAATGATGATCTCGTCAAATAATTTACATGTACAGTAGGTGCAAATAGAAAAAAATGTGCCTCAGGATTCTTTTATTTGTATGTGTGTAGTTGAATGCTGAAAGTAAAAAAAAACACAAAGTGGTCTCGGAAAACGTGCAAGTTTCGAGGATAATGGGACCCTTGAAAAGAAAAGCTAACATTAGCACTTTCACGGTAAGCCGGCCGCCGACGACGTACCCGAAATAGAAAACCCCGGCTTTTGTTGTAGATACACGATGGAACACAAGATAGAAGTTGTCTCACTAGAGCTGGCATTTGAAAATTTTAAAACAAAATATAATTTAAAATGGGGTCAAAATTCGACGACCGCTTTTCGCAGTGATTCGAGCATAGGCCACTCGGCTCACTGCACCTGGTGGTTGCGGGTTCGATTCCCGGCGTGGCCAATTTCTGAAATAGCTTTTTCGTAATTTGCCGTGTTCTGGGTGTCACTGGGATCGCCCCCGGTCCATTATACGGTACCCACAGTACAAGCGTTGCTTAGTTTAAAACGTTACAGTTGGTGTGTCAGTCTTGAAAACAAAAGTAAAATGGTCTTTGAAAAGTAAGAGGTCTCATTAAGATTTGACAGAAATTCACTTTTATTCAAGTGATGTTCAAAATTAACGCTGTCACAGTCAGTCGCTCGGAGGAATTTCTCATCCCAAAGCGTCCAATTCCTAGCCATTACTTTTACGATTCACCCAAAATCGCGATCGTAAATGAAACACCGCTCCGAGGCATTTGACTTTGACTCTAGATTTTGATTTCTACGAACTCAGTATCGGAACAAGTATTAGAATTTAGTTTAGCCGAAAGAAATAAAAATGTTTCTTTGAAAAACTTCGGACGTTCAATTAGTGTGGCAAGTCCATTGGAAAATTTTATTTCAAACAAGTCTGTATGCGGTCTTGCTCCAGTTGGATTGGATTTCATTCAGCAACTATGATTGCTTATATCAAAACAATTTTTGATTTGATGCCAAACAGTTCATAAGAATATTTGCTTCCTGTATAAATGAAATTCGCTCAGTAATTTTACACGTTTTATTGTAATATATTGCAATTGCAATATATTTGCATTAATCATGCTTAATCTTACACAAATCATACGGTTGATATAATTTTCCGATCTTCTTAAATACCAACTGTACAACGATCTAGATAGAAGCCATGACCAAATTAAAATGTACGCTACTGACCTAAATCGTATTTCGCCAAATAATTCAATTATTTTTATTTACAACATAAAACATTTCATCGTGGCAATGAAAATTCAAGATCAAATACGTGAAATAATGTTTGTCGAATTTAAAACCGTGCCAGAAGGTTTTATTACAATCATTTTCGATTTTAGGCGAGTGATTTATGCTGTCGGCTGACAAACGATCTGAAACTCTGAAATTGTTGGTATGGGTTTAACGCAAGTGCGGTGTGCGAGCTCAACCGGCGATTAAAGCCCAATCAGACTGGATGACAAGCGTGTGTAATGAATGGTCGCTTCTGCCTTAAGGCTACGACCATACTGATGCTATCTTGCGATGTATGTGAGCAGCAATCGACACACTAGAAGTTTATGTTTATTATTTCCTAGCCATTAAACTGTTGAAGTGAGCTCACTCCTTAGCTTAGTTAGTCTAACGTGTCTACTAGTACTAATGTTATATGTTCACGTTGTTGGTATTCCTTATTAAAACAAACAACAATTTATTTGTGTCGCCTGCAAACTGTTTTTTAACGCTGGTCACGGATATAGCACTTCCATTGATAAGTTATTTTCAAAAACATATCCTATACTTTATATCATGGTTTTGTGTATCAAGACGCGCATCCTCGCGCCAAAATGTTCAACTTAACTTACATAATATCCGAGTATTTTTATCGATTCACAATAAATGTTTGTGTAATACTAGAATTGAATAAATTTTATTTATGGTATAACAATAACGCAAATCGCAGCTGTGTCGCGATAGTCTCAACTCCCGTTTTGGCTTTCGGCCATACACACAATGCGGGTTGCCGCAGAACAGGCCTGTTCACACAGCGTATCTCGTGTACCACTAGTTCAATATAGCGTCTCGGGTATCCCGCAAGGAATTTCTGAATCACATTCTTTATTGCCAAAGATGTGTAAGTAGTGTTTGCTTAAATAAATTACTTTAAATAATACGAAACGCCCACAATGCGTTGTTGAGTTGCTCGTGCGAAATGCCAGTGTACTGGAGAATTGTTTTCCAAACAATCGCGTTATTGGGAAATGGGGCACAACTTTTATATTATCTGACATTCTCATTCAAAGCATTGTAGGATGTTCTATACCTAAAATGTAGGTTTAATACGTAAAGTTGCAGGTCGGAAGCGGAGGCAACGCATTGTGATTGGTCGATCATAAATCTTTTAAGCGTATGTGTTTCGGAAACCTTGGTCCTAGAGTACGACGAATAACGAACAGCGTGTCCAAAACAAGGTCGGTGCGTGTGTAGAAACTTTAACAACAATAAATATTTATCGTTATAAATCAATTCATGAATAATCGATTAATCGAACCAGTCAATCCGGTATCAATTCCCGCAATAACCGGCATGTGGTGCGTCGTTAAAGAAGCAATAACATAGAGAGACGCTTAGAATGTAGAGGACAGTTGCGGTGTGCGGTCGCGGCCCGACTCTGATTACTCGCAGCCCAGTTCCTCTTATGTGACTCCATTTAGAAGTAGATCCATTCAAATGGGATAATAATAGTTCAATTACAGTCTTGGCTAATGAACATCGGGATCATGCCATCCCACACGACACAGAGTGAAGCGATGAGACAATTATTTCGAATTGAAACATTAATAATTTAGCCCTTTTGACGTCCCACTCCTGGGCACGGGCCTCCCCTCATTACGAGGGGATTCAGGTCGTAATCCGCCACGTTGGCCCAGTGTGGGTTGGCGGACTTCATATGTATTTCGAAAATTGGTTAGATTTTGTAAGATATGCAGGTTTCCCGATACTAGTATAGAAATTATGATTATGACTTCATACAATAACATTATTTTATTATAATTTCATGAGCTCACTGCATGATCTGGATATACATACAAGCCGCGAATAATTTTGCGAAACAAACATCACGACACGTAATGCAGTGGGTACAAATGTTATAGTAAAATGTGCATTGGTGCCAATTCCATTGGCCACAAATTACGTCTGAAATAATTTGGAAACAACTAAAAACATCGCTTTCTAGCTTATGCATTACGGCCGCGAGAAGGCCGGTAAAACATTTTGTTAAGTCAAATTGATTTTTATTATAGACTAGCTGAGCCCGCGACTTCGTCCGCGTGGAATTTTGATCCTTTCTTAGGGGATGTCTTCGTCATAGTAGCTTTATGCATGCAAAGTCTCAGCCCGATCGATTTAAAATTGACAAAGTTTCATACAAACTTTCATCCCCTATTTTATCCCCTTGGGGGTAGAATTAATCAAAATCCTTTGCGGATGCCTACGTCATAACATCTACCTGCATGCCAAATTTCAGCCCGATCCGTCCAGTGGTTTGGGCTGTGCGTTGATAGATCACTATATCAGTCAGGCAGTCAGTCACCTTTGAGTTATATATATTTAGAAGTACCAAGTCGGCAAAAAAGCGTATGAGATCTCTGATGTTAAGCAGTTACCGTAGCCTAGAGATGCTTGTAGTACCAAAGGCATTGCTCGCACGCTGCTGACCTGAAGGGATTTGGGACAGAGAGAGTGAGAGGGAGGAAGGGGTTGGACTTCCGGCTCTCTCACTCATCGTACGAAACGAGCTTCAGTTGCTACACCTTGACTCTACTTTTAGTTTGTGTACCGCCAGAATGAACATAAATCTTCCATTAAATAATTTATGATTAGGTATACCGTTGTTATAATAAACTAGCTGAGCCCGCGACTTCCTCCGCGTGGAATTTAACTTAACAAAACGTGCTGAGTCCGCGCGACAGGACCCATTTTCAAAAATGTTGTTTTTCTAAAATAAACGTAGCATAAGTTACTCCTTATAACATCAGCTATCTGCCAGTGAAAGTCCCGTCAAAATCGGTGCAGCCGTTTCGGAGATTACCCGGAACAAACACACAGACAGACAGACAGAAAGACAGACAGACAGACAGAAAGACAGACAGACAGACAAAAAAAATTAAATCGCGTTATTGTTATAGGTGTCGTATGTACTTTCATATGCATTTAGTGAACATGTGTTATTTTGATATTACAAACAGACACTCCAATTTTATTTATTTGTATAGATGTGGTTAAAATTATGTTTCCGATTGTTCTAGGACGAGAGGTTTAACCACGACATTGACCAACAGACCGGCTACAAAACGAGGTCGCTCCTTTGCATGCCGATTAAGGACATCAACGGAGAGGTCATTGGCGTGGCACAGGTATGTAACCAACCGGTCTAATTTAATTCCTCAATTAACTAATTGTTTTTTACAGCCTATTAAATGTCCCACTGCTGGGCAGTGGTCTCCCCTTTCTGTCTCCACAGGGTCATATCCTGGGCTTATTGTGGACAAGTTTTACCCGCAAAGGTGTTCAAATCATCGTAGCATCTTCGCCTCGGTATCCCATAGCGTTAATGACCATCTTTATGCGTTCAGCTATGGATATGATTTGTCTATCTTTGCGGACCCAATCGTGCCACGTGGCCGGCTCAAATTATACTTTGTGTGCACTCAATACAATCAACTGTTCACGTTGACATGGTAATAATTAGACACATTAATAAATCGATCTCGACTTTGAAACCAAACTTGAGTACACTTTTGAGAATCCATTTTCTACTGAAATGTCATTAGAATGTTTCCACCCTGGCTCTCTGATTTGAGATCGATGTAGTAATACCGGCCTAAGATTAAATAAAACATCTGCTAAACGATGTACCAGGCATGCCTTTTAAGTTCTGTCGTTTCCATATTTCCCGGCAATTTTGAATTTGGAACTGTTCTATATTCGAATATGTTTAAATTTCGAATCTCAAAACAATTGAAAGTTTTAGGATTAATGCTATTGTTTAGTCACAGCGTCGATTAGAATCTGTCAGGTTACGTACGAAAATGAATCTTCCTAAGGAAAATGTTCGTGCAATAATTTTCTACAACTTTAGAAGAGGCCTGACACGGCGTCAGTGTTTTGAAGAGCTAACATCTGTGTTCAGTGATGAAGCCCCATGTCTGCGGACTGTCGAACGCTGGTATTTATAATTCCAGCGTAAACATACTATTCTTAGTGACAAATCTCGCGAAGGACGGCCAAAATCCGCCTTCACTGAAGATAACATCATTGCTGTGAGACAACAAATTCTCGAAGATCGTCATGTGACGTATCAAGAGATAGAGGTTCTATTAGGCATCTCAGGGACAACCATTCAGAAAATCTTGCATGAAGCGCTTGGTGTAAGAAAGCTAGTTTGCCGTTGGATACCGCATCTGCTTTCCGACGATCACAAGGCGGCCCGCGTCAGATGGTGTAAGAAAACTCTGCAAAGGTTCAACCAAGGAGAGTCAAATCACGTCTACAACATCATCAGTGGTGACGAATCTTGGATCTATGCCTACGATCCTGATTCCAAACAACAATCTACAATCTGGGTCTTTCAAGACAAGCCAAAACCGACTAAAGTTGTTCGTTCTCGAAGCACTTCAAAGAAGGTGGTGGCCACGTTCATTGGAAAAACCGGCCATATTGCGACTATTGCACTTGAAGATCGTAGAACGGTTAATGGAGAGTGGTATACCACAGTTTGTTTACCACAAGTCATCGCCAACTTCGAAAATCTAACTCAAAGCGACGCATCATCCTGCACCACGACAACGCAATCTCACACAGCGCTCGTCAAACGATTGAGTATTTGAAGCAGGAAAAAGTAGAAATTCTTGACCATCCTCCATACAGTCCTGACCTAAGCCCTAACGATTTATTTACATTTCCTAAAATTAAGAAAAGTCTTCGTGGTTAAAGGTTCCAGTCCGGTGAAAAAGCAGTCGACGCTTTCAAGTCAGCCATTTTGAACACCCCCACTTTAGAGTGGTATAAATGTTATAATAACTGGTTTGAGCGAATGGAAAAGTGTATTAAGCTACGTGGTGAATACTTTGAAAAACAATTAAAAGTACTATAAGGTTCTAGTTGTGTTTTTTTCTTCAAACGACAAAACTTAAAAGGCATCCCTCGTAATAATTACATTGTAGTTAATGCTTAGTGGAAAATAAATGTAAGAAATCCCGGAACCTATAAACTTCTAAATATTCTGGTGTGGAAATTGAAATCGGTTCTTTAAATGATCAAAACTTATAGTATGAGTATTATATTTTCTCATGGCGTCTGTTGGCAATGGCCCCGAGAGGGGACCCGGCTCGAACGTCAGCTGTGAATAAATAATGAAATAGTACGACTGATGATTGATTTTTTTTAATCAAACAACATTTTTGCACATAAATTTCTTTATGACTAACGAATGTCAAATATTGGCGGTGTTATTCTGCCGGCTTTCGTTTATATTGAACAAAGAAATTTGTTTATCGTTTTGAAATAGATCATAAATCTATGTCGTGTTATTGAAATACGGCTCGGGAGTATTTTTTGTTGGGAAAATGTTATTTTGTTCCTTTATTTCCGGAAACGAAATATGTAACATTTAACATTTACGGTCCATATAATATTAATATAAGCTAATACTAATTATTTGACACGTAAAGTCGGCTACTCCAAAAGTTTTAATTATCACTAGCGACCCGCCCTGGCTTCGCACGGCTTTCTCTACTATTTGCAAATTTAATTAGAATGTATTATACATATAAACCTTCTTCTCGAATCACTCTATCTATTAAAAAAAATCAGTTGCGTAGTTTTAAAGATCTAGGCATACATAGGGACATACAGACAGCGGGAAGCGACTTTGTTTTATACTATGTATTGATAGAGCGTCATAATTTGTATTTTCAACTCCAGTCAGCAGTAGTACCAAATCAAAGACAGTAGACATCGTGCAGCACGTGTCCGTCTGTGATTAATAGGTTACGGAAAAACGTCAAAAGCGGCGCATTTGCGTTTCTGTTGCGTTTAAAGTAGCTAATAGAGTTGCCCCCCTGCAGGCCGTCCTCTGATGTGTCGGAACAAATCATCCTTCGGCCAAAACGTTGGCATAATATTATTACCCCTCGTTTGCACTGACGAAACATTCACACCGATTCATCATGTTGTTCTACTTTGTGCAATTATAATAGAGACCACAACGTTAATCGTTGTTGGCATTATTTACACTTTGCCAACTTAAAGGGGAGTGAGACAAAGGGAGAAAGTACCCCCCTCACTTAGTCTTCTGAAACACAGCTGTAATAGCTACTATATTCCCATCTCTTGTGATAGGGTCATGTCCCAGTCAAGCTAACCCGTATTTAGTTTTATAATTTTTATTACAAGTATATTTCATATTGCAGGTGATAAATAAGCAAAGCGACGGTCCTTTCACGGTGAACGACGAGAAGGTGTTCGCTTCGTACCTCCAATTCTGCGGCATCGGCCTGCGGAACGCGCAGCTGTACGAGCGGTCCCAGCTGGAGGTGAAGAGGAACCAGGTGCTTCTGGACCTGGCGAGGATGGTGTTCGAGGAGCAGAGCACGATCGAACACATGGTCCTGAGGATACTTACCCACACACAGAGCCTGATTCGATGTCAGCGAGTACAGGTATTTGTTTTTATAAGGCCCGTTTTATGAATAAATCGATCTCAAGTCTGAAAGCGATCTTGGAAATTTAATTCTTATGTCATACCAGTGTAATAAGATATGTCATAGACGTACTCAAAATCGCTCAAAGACTTGAGTTCGATTCATTATTCGTGGCTAAGACTACCTATACTGAATTATTTTTGCTTTTTAACCTACTTCAAAAGGAGGTTCATTTGAATTTGGACTCAGTGCCACTATCTTTACACTACCTTAGGACACTGCCTACTCTTACTAACTTGAATTGGCATCCCACTCCAAATGAAAGAAATTATAAGGTACCTAGTTATTTCTAGCTCTTTAGTGCACCCAGGTTTTTTAAAGTCGGTTATTTCTTTGTATATTCTTAACTAGCTGTGCCCACGGACTTCGTCCGCGTAGTATTTAACGTAACAAAAATTTCGGGATTATCGGGATAAAAAGTATCCTATATGTTAATCCCGGTTATAAACTATCTGTGTTCCAAATTTCATTCAAATCCGTTCAGTAGTTTTTACGTGAAGGAGTAACAAACAAACACATACATACATACATCCACACTCACAAACTTTCACATTTATAATATTAGTAGGATGATTACAGGTAATGTGATTTTATCACATTACTAGTATTTTCGTTAGCGCCTCCAGCTAAGCTAATGCTTGTGCGAGGAGTGGGCTCACGTCAATAGTTTAATGGCCAGGATGGGGATCAAACCCGAAACCTCTCAGCAATGAGAGCGGGCCCTCTAACCACTAGGATGTTGTATTCACTAAGTTGATATTAATAACAAATGGTTTTGAATAGGTTTTAAGTTAACTGATTTAGGGCCCAGTTGTAAGAGACTTAGCGTACAGGTATGAACTAAATACGTCAAGCGCTTGGAAAACTTGTTGTATTTATCTCGTTCTTGGTAGGAAAGTTAGGAATGGGGTGAGCTTGGAATCCCAAAAAGTTGGTAATCCAAACTAATCGGATAGGGCGTAGAGTTAGTTTCAAACTTGTCGAAACTATTTACATGTTTGTTTATCGAGCGGAAAGGCTGAAACCGATAATGTACTAGACATTTACAGCTTAATACAAAAGTGCCGTTTACACTTATAAGTGTATTCAGAATGTTTCAAAATTCTGAAATAATATTTGGGGTTTGGCTAAATATCAAGCACCGGATTAAATAATAATATAAAAGATGTATAGAATTTCGAAGACATTTTTTTTTCTCAGACATTTTAAAATCTAGTCATTAGTATCTCAATTACTTACTATGTAATATTTTTACACAGTTTTCTAGGTCACTTGGATGTATTCGCAGGTCACAACAAGTAAGTTAAGTTGTGAATAATATTCAAAGGCCCATTATTCAGTAAATGTTATAGTTACAATAGACTGTCTTCATTTGGTATCCACATAACTATGAGATACTGTATAGGTATGTACCTAAATTATTATTTCGGAATTTTGAAACTAACTTATGAGCACATGTGGCTTGACAGAAACCCGACGCATCATCGGATCCTTTTAAAATTGACAATTTCTTAAAATGACTACTTCTGGAAATTACGCAACTTTTCTTCATCATTTTTGTGACTCGCAAGAACAGCGCCATCTGCTTGTCAACACCGTCACCTTTATTACATGTCTAGCCAATTAAATAATTTTAACATTCACAAAGAGTTGTTACGTTGCGATTGCTTTGACTAAAAGCTTCAAAATCATCAGGCCATGTATTTCAATTTATGTAATTAAATGCTGAATTTAATTATCCTTACGAGAGCAGTCTGTTATTCCCGAACGTTTCTTAGTGGTGTTTATTATTAATTCCTCGGTGGAGCCGTCTTTCTGATTGATATCGAATTTTGATACCAAAATAAGTTTTCATAAATTGAATGTTTCAATCAACGAACATTTAATTCGACTCCGTTTCGATATGATTTCCTTTTAATTTGAAATGCTTTGCGACTAGGGAAATTAAGTACAAAACAAATTATTTTTTAATCATGTAAGACTACATCTACTGTCTTTTCGCTTTGCTGTCGCAAGGATGGCGGACCTTATCAAAATCAGTTATGTTGTCTAGTAATTACCTACATATTAGGCTCATATTTAGACCTAATAATTTGGATTGGATAAAAGTAGGTGTGGTGCATAAATCGGGGGCTGTTACATTACCAATCCGTGTTACGATCCAAATGTTTTATTCACGATTTCATTAGTATGGGAGCATCACGTATTGTTGTGATGTGCGTCATAATAGGCGTGATATTTGTGTTCGGTGTAACCCCCCCCCCCCCCCCCTAATCAATTAAAGAACTGACGAATACCATGTTTTTATCATCAACTAGCAACCCGCCCCGGCTTGGCTCGGGTATTTTTATCAGTGTTTCTCTACTATATTATGCATTTATTATACATATAAACCTTCTCTTGATCACACTATCTATTAAAAAAACCGCATCAAAATCCGTTGCGTAGTTTTAAACATTTAAGCATACATAGGGACAGACAGACAGCGGGAAGCGACTTTGTTTTATAATATCTAGTGATTTAATATCTTATAAAAAGTTGTTATGCCCAGTAGAATCGGCTCAAGCGTTAATCTGGAGTTAATGTCGGTTGTTTAATTAACTTTAATAGTATACATCATGTATTTAAAGGTTGGGTGTGATTCGAATAGCTTCTTTATACGCATACAACCTGTTCTACAGGCATAACCAGCCGTGAAGTGAAGTCTAGGTCTAGGTGTTTAAATAAAGTTATCGAACATGAATATTGCGTATGAATGGAAATGATTCCGGTTTCGGGTACGCTGGATATCGCGCCTCTGTGAATAGACGTCAAAAAGGCACGCGAGGTGTTAATTTACATCGGCTTTATTAATCCAAACCTTCGTTCAAATACGATTAAGTAGTCACCGTTAAGTTATAAATAAATAATGGACTGGGGGCGATCAAAGTGACACCCAGACCTGAGCAAATTACGAAAAGTCATTTCCGAAATTTGCTCCGGCGGGAATTGTACCCGCAACCACCATGTGCAGTGAGCCGAGCGGTCTATCCTGGAACCCACAGATATATATAGATTTACATAGATAACGCAAGTATCACGATTTGTATTGAAACCAAGCGTGCCGAATTTTTAACACCTACTAAGACGTCAGTTGTCGCGAGTCATCGAAGTCCGTGATCTGGGTTTAAATGTTGACTCCAAACTGTCTTTTAATTATCATATTAGCGCGATATGTAAGCAAGCCTATAAATCACTTGGCTTTGTGATGAGACAGACGGCTCGGTTTGCAGACAAAAACCCCTCGAGTTAAGGCGCAAGTGTACACTGATAGTTCACTTTTATCGGCTTCTTAATAGTAAGATTGACAATCCAGAGGCTTTGTCGCATTGTGGCCTGTCCGCACCGAATCAGTATACGCGATTGCGTGCGCGCCGTCTGTTGGCGGCACCTACAGTCAGAACATGTACCGCACAATATGCTCCTACAAGTCAAGCCATCTCTTTGCTCAACACTCTGATTGCTCAGCAGCCTAGTGTCGATATATTTTATACTAGACTAGGGGAATTCATACGTTGTTTTAAACAATTCTATGCCAATTTAAGTAATAAAGTGTAAATTTTATAATTATTATGTTTTAGCCAATTTTAATTTATACTTAATGGATTTTAAAATGCAATTTATAATTTTATTTTACTTTGTAACATGACTCTCAGCACGTTTTGGGAAACTGTGAGTGCTGGAGTACTAAATAAATAAATAAATAAATTAGTGACGGGAAATCCACACCGTTTCAAAGACACCGATGCCGTGGATGCCCCTCCGCCCGCTACGATTCTCTCGAGTGATTATCTCGCTCATACTCATATTTTTTATATCTGTAGTCGCGCGGACTGTAAGTTAACGGCGACCAACCTTGACGCTTGGTCGGGGTTACACGCAAAGTATATACATGCATTTGCGTTATCTATGTAAATCTATATCTGTGCTCGAACCACTGCGCGAAACCATAGTTAAATAACGGATTCGGATAGGATCGGTTATCTGTGGTTAGTTATTGGTTTTCGTCTCTGCCGTGATAGTGTGGTGACTTGAAAATCAAATGAAATTAAATGAATCGTTATCTGTTACATCAAAGTTTCGGTCGCCACAATTTAATCTAGATACGATATTCCGTTTGGAACTGTCACTGTACTTATATAGGTACAATTTGTGACCAAGCAAGTATGAAAGCGAAATTAGACCTTATTGGATAAGAATTGCTACTCAAAGCTAGCTTTATATTGTGTGGAATTTATATAATTCCATTATGTAATATCAAACCCATAAAAGCGTAGGCAGATCACAGATGATTAATTTAATATCGATTGTCGCAAATTCCCTTTTGTTGTATAATACAATTTCTGTGTCAAAGGAATTTTCCCTATTGTATTGAACCAGGGTAGACATTAAAAGGGACCCACAGAGCGCTGCTCACTTATCGGTTTATTATATCACAACAATATATCCTTGTTCATATAATTATAAACAAATTGCGTATCTTCGTCGATACTGTGTTTCTTTATGTATCGGGTTGATACTGGATATTATGGATATGTTACTCATTTATGAAGATAACATGAATAAACAAGTTGGTTGGTGAAGTCGAACTTAAAATACATAAAGAATTAATTACATGGTCTTATGAAAAAACGAAACAATTCCTAAATAATCTATTTTAACATTACCAAATTTAAATTCGACATTTATATTATAGTTATTTTATTTAATTGCACCTGACTATGTTTTTATTATAGCAAAGGTGTACCATCATTTCTTACTTCACTTAATTTCATCATCATCTTTTATGATGTATTTTTATTTTCTCATCGCCGATAATATTTTAAGTTAGTACATAAACATTCTGCGAAACAGGCTCAGCCTAGTGCAGGAATGTAACAACTTGTTCTTAACATTGTATTTATGTTAACCTTTAAAAAAATTTTTTTGGTAAGCTATGTTCTGAACATATAATTCCCTTTTATTAATAAATATTATTAAAAGTCTTATTATTATAAGTACTACATAACTTGGCGGCTGTAATCCCAGAAGGGTCGAACAGATATCGTTCAACCATCATGTTATTTTATTGTTATATAACAAAGTCGGTAAAGCAGCATACGATCCGCATGATGTTAAGTAGATCGTAGCCTGGATAGATAGATGCTTCCAACCAATGACATTGCTTTTATACCTATGAATTTTTATGATACCGATTTTTACATAAATATTAAATTTTATTACTTGTTTGTTTTTTAATTTGATATTTGGGGACTTAATTTGCGATAGTACAATCGCGTAAAAGTTAGCCAGGTTCAAACTTGCGACTCTATCCCAAGGACCAAATGGGTGCTTATCGTCGTTAAAAGCGACTGCGTTACTCCAATTGGCCATGTCTAGATTATTGCGTCGATACTAGCATTCTTCCGTCCGCCTGGCGCTAGCAAAGCAGTTTAATCGTCGCGATCTAATGATGATTGAAACGCCGTCGGTAGGTGGCGCCAGCGCCGATTATCGCGGCCATCTAGGCGAACTGCTGACTACTAATTGAGATTTATATTCTATTAACGTTTTGACGATACGCAAAAAGTGATGTAGGTATGGTCCGAACAGAAATAAAATATGAAAACTTTTTAGTGGTAATTGTTGCCCGCGGCACCGCCCGCGTGGCACGTACAAGTAACGACCTTAATAGGTTATGAAAAGAGTTCTCCTTTGATAATAGATATATAAGATATAGATTTCCAATATAGCTGCTAGCTAGATGATAGTGCCAAATGGCACAACATCTAGCTAGCAGCTACGCGGCAGCTGAACCTCGAGTTCTTTAAATAATGACTATCTCTCGGCACTGACGTTAAGTTATACGTTTTGTTTTAAACGTTGACTGTACTTTGTTGTTGGCTTTCTAGCGATCGCTTAAAATCTAATTTATATTCCACTGTTATCAGTAGAAACCTCTAATTCTTTGGCTTCAAGTATCTTATTTTATTATCTATCCATGTTAGCTCTCAAACTCAAACTCGAAAATTATTTTTATTCATGTAAGCCAACAAAGCATTAATGAACAGTCAGAATCCACCATTGATTCGGAATGCTTCTACCACTGAGAAAATCCGACATGTATTAACAAAAAGCTGTTGGTGATCCTCTCTTTAAATAAATAAAATGGGTAATATATTTATAATATTAGTCTTGCTTATGGTGAAGGAAAATATCGCGAGGAAATCGATATCTTAAAAAATCTAACCAATTTTCGAAAGACCTGTAAAATCCGCCAAGCCTGGCCCAGTGCGGGGCCAGTGTGGTGAATTATGGCCTGAATCCCTCGTAGTGAGGGGATGCCTGTGCCCAGGAGTGGGACGTAAAACTGGCTAAATTATTATTATTTCTATATAAGACAAATACCGTCTTGAGCAAATAGGAAACGGCCCGATGAGCACGACATAAACATTAGCTTGGGTTTATGGATACATAAATATGTCATGACTACTGCCCGTTCGGCTGCAGAATAACAATGCCAATTATGTGAATTATAAATGAGGACCATCACAGATTTTATATCTTGTGCGTGGGTAATTGAGATTATTTTTGGATGAGTATGGTCAATTAGTTTTGTTTTGATATTCAGAATATTTGATATATCAATGTGTTTCGTTTATTATTAACGTTACATAGGGTCTTCCGGTTTCAAAAAGAAATAGGTATATTGGTATCGCTCGCGTGGTACTTCGATAAAACATTATTAGCCTAAGTTACTCCTTATAACATCAGCTATCTGCCAGTGAAAGTCTCGCCAGCATCGGTCCAGCCGTTTCGGAGATTAGCCGGACCTACCTAACATATCCTTAGGGATGTAATTAGTTTTTTAAAGGAACCTGCTTGACCACATCATACCAGCGAGGGTCTATATGAGCCGACCTATTTTAGGATCCAACATTATCTCCGAATACCTTTCGTAATTATATTTTGAATGGGATTAAGGATATGCTATGCTGTGCTGTCATGCCTACCTATTACGAGTATAACTCAATTCACTTTGCAGTATTGGCCATTAAGCTAAGAATACTCCATGGAGCTAGGACTTGGATTTCTTTTAAGTTATTAATTGATCAGTATTTATTCTACATATTGTAGGGTATAAAGCGATTAAAACACTTTCGAGTTTTACCTATAAAAACCAATGTTTTTTTTTCAAGTTAAATTTACAACCGATAATAATCATCCAAAACCCCAAGGGTTGTCAGGTAGATGTTATGACGTAGGCATCCGCTAAGAAAGGATTTTGATTAATTCTACCCCCAAGGGGATAAAATAGGGGATGAATAATCCCGAAATTTTTGTTAAATTAAATTACACGGATTATGCGGACGAAGTCGCGGGCACAGCTAGTAATCTATATTAAATGTGATTATCACTTGCTTACGGTTAAGGTAACATCGTGATAAAACCTGCATGTCTTAGAAAATCTAAGCAATTTTCGAAAGACAAGTGAAATCCGCCGCTCCGCACGGGGACAGCGTGGTGAATTATGGCCTGAATTCCTCTCGTAGTGAGGGGAGCCACCAGGAGTGGGATGTCACAAGGGCTCAATAATTATTGCATTATTATTATTATAAGTACATCAACATGCGAAAGAACCAGCACGTAGATACCAACAAAGCTTCAACATAATCTATGTTGCTAACGTTAATTGCAAGTAATAAAAGTAAGATTAAAATGGTTACCGCTTTCAAGCGCCGCTGTTTTACTCAACGCAACAGTAATGCGAATTAGACCGACGCCAATGAATGTAAAATTTAACGTTTTAAACTATGTATAATTATTGTCTTGATACCTCTGTTGCTATGGTTGTTAGTGTTGTTTGTGTGGCTGGGAGTAATTACACTTTAAGGTTAGTACAATATTGTAGACGTATGTCATTTAAAAGATAGAAGGTTTAATAATTGTAAAACGAATGGTTGGGCGAAATAATATCTTTGTGCCTCTTCTAAATTACGAAGAAGACTACATAATAGAGCTTATTGATGTCGGTTTACAAACTAAATTTGAATCCTACGAATATTATGAATGCGAAAGTGTGTGAGTGTGAATGTTTGTTACTCTTTCAGGCAAAAACTACTGAACGGATTTGGATGAAATTTGGAATACAGATAGTTTATAACCGGGATTAACACATAGGATACTTTTTATCCCGATAATCCCAAAATTTTTGTTAAGTTAAATAGTTAAATACTACGCGGATGAAGTCGCTGGCACAGCTAGTAAACAATATAGTTACACATTTTTTTAATATCAGGTAAACCCACAGATATAGTTTTACATAGATAACCCAAATGTATGTACTTAGCGTGTCCGAAAACCCCGACCAAGCGTCGACGTTGGTCGCCGATAACTTACAGTCCTCGCGACTACAGATATAAAAATATGAGTATGAGCGTGATAATCACTTCGAAAGAATCGTAGCGGGCGGAGGGGCATCGGCGGCATCGGTGTCTTTGAAGCGGTTTGGATTTCCCGTCACTAATGACGTCACAGTAGGTGTAAAAAATTCGGCATGCTTGGTTTCAAATATCTCGGTTCGTTACTCCAGCATGACGGTGAAGTTGACCGGGACATAAAAAGGCGAATCAATGCAGGATGGCGGAAGTGGAGACAAGTTACCAGCACTACATGCGACCCAAGGATGCCAATTAAAATTAAAGGAAAAATATACAAATCAATTATAAGACCGGTAACCATGTACGGCTCGGAATGCTGGGCGGCTAAAGTGCGGGAAGAGAAACGTCTCCACTCTGCTGAGATGCGTATGCTGAGATGGATGTGTGGAGTGACGCGAATGGATAAGGTGAAGAATGTGTATATAAGAGGTAGTGTCAGGGTAGCGCCAATAACAGATAAAGTGAGAGGTAGGAGGCTGGAATGGTTTGGACACGTGATGAGAAGGGATGAGAAGCATGTGACTAAACGAGTGATGAATATGAATGTGGATGGATACAGTGCGAGAGGAAGGCCCAAGAAAAGATGGATGGATTGTATTAAGAATGATATGAACGAGGTTGGAGTGGATGTGAGTATGACGGGAAAGCGCGATGTATGGAAGGAAAAGACATACTGCGCCGACCCCAGATAATGGGAAAAGGTAAGGCAGATGATGATGATGCTTGGTTTCAATACAAATCGTGATACTTGCGTTATCTATGTAAATCTATA
Organism: Notodonta ziczac; assembly: GCA_918843915.1. Classification (NCBI taxonomy): domain Eukaryota; kingdom Metazoa; phylum Arthropoda; class Insecta; order Lepidoptera; family Notodontidae; genus Notodonta; species Notodonta ziczac. Next base: position 4,748,527 of record OU974053.1, read on the forward strand.
TCTGTGGGTAAACCGAATCAACAGTGGTAGAGCCAAGCTATCGTCAACTGACTACAGCTCATGTTCTGGCTGGCTCGATAGGGGTAGTACCACCCTCTCACAGAATAGCGGCGTAAAGTAGCGATTATAGTTGCGTTTCGTACGATGAGGGAGACCGCCGAAAGTCAAACCTCTTTAACCTTGCCTTCCTTCTATGCCATTCCCCTTAGGTTGAAAACGTGCGCGCAATGCCATTCGTATTGCAAGCATCTATAGGCTGCGGTAACTGCTTAACATCAAGCAGGTCGTACGCTTGTTATGCCTGAATATTGACGACCGCTCGGCGTAATGGTACGAGCGTAGGCGGTTGCGGTTGGTTGCGGGTTCGATTCCCGCTGGGAAAAATTTCGGAAATGGCCTTCTCGTAATTTGCCCAGGTCTGTGTGTCACTGGGATCGCCCCCAGGCCATTATAAGGTACCCATAGTACAAGCGTTGCTTAGTTTGGGACCATACAGTTGGTGTGTCAGTCTCGCATTATTTATTTATATATTTATTTATACATATATGTATATTACATAAGTATAAAAAGAGAGCGTTATGTTCGGTAGTGATGGCAACTGGCGTCGCTGGTCCTAAGCATTAACCAGAGGCGAACATGAAACTCGGCGTTCGCGGCATAACAAAACAAGAGACAGCTCCAACGTTTATTTCTAAACGGTTTTGGCACTTATGCTCCGAGACTTGTTGGCTGACATTCGTTAAATGTCATCTGTGTTACAGTGTATCAGCATATTGGAGGGACGCCAACATGTCCCAACTTGGTTATACAGGGTGTTAAAAAGTCCGAAATAGTCATCTAGGACTTGTGCAGTAGCTGATATGTAAATGCCTAGTGATGAAAGACTAATATGTTACTATCAAATTTACGTTTTGAGCTACGAGCCTTTGAATATCTAATAATTTGAGGCGCAAACACTAATATAGAAAGTACTTGTATTTTTTGCATGATAAGTACTTGAGATATGATATGCTCGAATTCAAACCGATTTTTTGTATGCCCGATGCCCATCGAAACTCCCAAGTATTATTTCGAGCTTTTGAAACATACTGTATTCTGTACATTATCATAAAATACAGACAGGATAGTAAACTCTATACAATATTCCGTTCATACATAAAACCTTTGTTATAACTTTTCTTATGGTCTAAGTAGGTACACAGGGCATATAGATGATATTGGTTAAGTCTGTACAAAGGAATATTCACTATGTAGATAGGAGTTCCGTACCAATAAAATGAGCGAATACCTATTTGTAAAATGATATCGCGTTTTCTGATATGATAACTCGGGCAGACAGACAACTTCAATGTATGATAAAATTTGCTAATTTCCGATATAAGTAAGTATCGTATCGTCAATTTGTACCTGTCAAACTAAGTACACTTATCTATACAAATAAATAAAATAGGAGTGTCTGTTTGTAATATCAAAATAACACATTTTCACTAAATGCATATGAAAGTACATACGACACCTATAGCAAAAACGCGAATTAAAAATTTTTTGTCTGTCTGTGTGTTTGTTCCGGGTAATCTCCGAAACGGCTGGACCGATTTCGACGGGACTTTCACTGGCAGATAGCTGATCTTATAGCGGGTAACTTAGGCTACTTTAATTTTAGAAAAACAATTAGGGTTCCGCGTAAAAAAATAAAAACACTGGAAATCAAAGAGTATCTCCGAAACGGCTGGACCGATTTTGACGGGACTTTCACTGTTAGATAGCTGATGTTATAAGCAGTAACTGAGGCTACTTTTATTAAAACAAAAACAAAATTTTAAAAATGGGTCCTGTCGCGCGGGCTCAGAACGCGGGACCGGGCTTTATTGTTAAGTTAAATTCCACGCGGGCGAAGTCGCGGGCTCAGCTAGTCATCAATATAATGGAGACACTCGCATTTTTTATTTTGAATTAATTGTTATATATTTTTTGGGTTATAATATTACATAAAGACTACTATTTTATTGAGAAGTGTATCTATATTTTAACAGCTCAATAAGTAACCTATTGGAATTATTCCAAAAATGTTTATTACAATAATATAAACTAAAAGATAACTACGTAACTAAGCTTTTAACACAGTATACGAGTACTTACTTTGGTATTATGACAGCTAATGTGTAAGAATAGAAATAAAATATCCCAGCAAAACATATTTATAATGTACCGACCACACTCAATTACTTACCCCCAAATTTATTATACCCCTGCCGCGTAAAACAAAAACAGCTTTTAGTATTACATTATATAAAGTAAGTGCACACGAATGTGTTTTCAAAAAAAGTTTAATCTCGCCTTATCTACGGCTTTATCGACGTTATAAGTATGTACATCATCCCTGTATTATGAGCCTTTTGCAAACTGTTATTATTACAGATAACACTTATTGCTCTTAAAGATAATATTTTACGACAACATGTTCAGATGTCAGTATTATGAAACATGTTGTTGTCCTTATTTTATGACAGCAAAAAATAGAGACAGCACCATGTTTCGTGTACATATTTCGTCCAGTGCGAACGTAGGGTTAGCCTGATGTCCACAAACGCCTCCAATCGAATGGAATGTCAGAAAAACTGTATGTATAAAATGCACCGCCTGGGCGATTTAGCTCAGCGTGTCGCTAACAGACATACTACATAGTATGCACTTACTTAATAGTTCTAATTTGATTGGATTGGATTCAACTGGCTTATTGTACTACGCCCGGCGCCAGAACATTGGTCTAAATTCTTAATACCGCTGAGTTTAGGCTTTAGTCCATCGAACTCAAATCACTTAAAATCAGTTACTACTCGTATGTCCAAAAATTGTCACAAACAAAGTCACTTCGGAAAACGGTGTCTGCCTAGGGTGAGCCTTTCTAGGATTCCGTACCGCAAAAAAAAAAAAAAACCCTCTTAAGATCACTGTGTCTTCCGTCCGTCTGCCTGTGTGTCTGTCGGTCGAGATCGAACGCTTGTTAGCAGACTTTATTATTAAAATTCAGTTTTACCCCTAGTTTTAACTTACTAGCTGTTAAGTCAACACTATCTGAATACTTATTTATTACCACTACAAAAATAATACCTACGCTATAGCTTACAGTATGAAAAAACACGTTTTCGCATTTCAGTAACAATATAAGTAGGCTTACTTAAAAGAGGTTGAAATATTTAAACCTTCAAACATTTTGTAATTACCCACAACTTCTTAAGGTAACTAGTCTAGAATAAATAAAGCTGATATGAGTAGGGTTGTGTCACAGCATCAAGATAAAAGCATGTCGTGTGTCTCTAATGGGAATGGAAAGCGATGAGGCAGGCCACAAAATCTTCACTCCTGGGAAATACTGTGAAAAGTATTTACATCAGGAGGTCAAGCGCTTGAGTGTACGTTTAGGTACATATTTGCAACTTTATACGTCGGGACAGGGTACCTACTAATCGTAAATTGTATTGTTTTTTTTAAAACGAAGCTTCTGTAATGACGTTCGGGGCGCTCGCCGCGCGGCCACTCTATCTATGCTAAGCGTCAGTAGCGTTACACGGTATATAAGACAGGTATACAAAGCGGTAGCTGCGGCGCCCTACGCCTTGTACTACAAAGCTTCGCTGCTTTCGGAAGAACCTAGACAGCACGCTTTAAAAAAAAGATTACTAGCAATGTGAGTTGATCCCATAACTAGTATTCCCGTTAGCCCCTCCAGCTAAGCTAATGCTTGTGTTAGGAGTGGGCCCACGTCAATAGCTTAATGGCCAGGATGGGGATCAAACCCGGAACCTCTCCGCTACGCCTTAACTTTTATTATTGAACGCTTATTGAACTATTATTTCTCGGCTCACACATTTATGTAGGTGTAATACTATTTTTTTTGCGATTTTACGAGCAGAACAACTGTCCTTATGGCTTATCCTACTAATATCCTACTAATATTATAAATGTGAAAGTTTGTGAGTGTGGATGTATGTATGTATGTGTGTATGTATGTTTGTTACTCCTTCACGCAAAAACTACTGAACGGATTTGAATGAAATTTGGAACACAGATAGTTTATAACCGGGATTAACATATAGGATACTTTTTATCCCGATAATCCCGAAATTTTTGTTACGTTAAATACTACGCGGACGAAGTCCGTGGGCACAGCTAGTACATAATATATTTCATAATCATTCGTTACTTTAACCTTATAAAGCGATATGAAAACAACTGACCCATCTTATAACTATTTCTGTACACCTAACTTGTTTCATTTCTGTAACGGAAATGGTCACGTAATCGCGTTATATTCTATTCTATTATTATCAATTGACATTTACGCAATGTTGGGCGCGGGAAAGTTATATTTCGACGGAAAATGGATACGTAAAATATACGTGATCAAATTATATTTCTATAAAACGTATAACGTAAAACGAGGAATAAATATTTGCACACTGATTTAAAGTGTTAGTGAATGAAGCTGATGAGAGAAAATGTTTTGGCCCTGTATTTTAAAAAAATAAGGCACAATATATTAAACAGAATGCGAGCTGTTAATCTGTGGTACTATTCCAGGATAACTCACCATCCGATAGACAATACTTGTTGGACCGTCTCCAAGGGAAACTCAATTAGGAACGAACAATGCTCGGAAAACGTGAAGTCCGCTAATGGAAGTTGGGCCTTCTCACGAAATGCGACCGGACGTCCTCGGATCGGAGGCGTTGATAGAATTTCAACTTAATAAACGTCATCAAATTTGTTTAGTGTTTCTATACAGGGTAAATAGGAAATCTTTGGCATTACTTTAATCTGTGATTCAGAATATTACACTTGTAGGATAATGTAAAAGTATTAATTAGAGATATTAATCTGAAATAAATCTATAAATAACACAGATTTAACATTAATTATTGCTTATTCCCAATAAATAAAAAATATGGAATGAAAATAATAATAATGCTGCAATGAATTTAATGTATGGTTGTATTTTCTCATACTGCATCTGTGTATAAATGCTCTTACAATTTTAAGTTTGCCTGTGCATAGTTTGCTAACAAAATGTAATAAATATCAATTTCGAACAGGTGTCCCTGTGGTTGACATAATATTTACATAGTCAATTTCCCACGGTACAGTCCACAATAAAATTAGCATTCAAATCGAGTCGCCAAAAATAACCTTAAATCGGGCGGTTCACCCGTGCAAACTTGGCTCAAATGAATTTTGTTTCGAGGCTCGCAATTACTGGTGTTTGCAAGACAATATTGAAGTTTAATTTCCTTTGGTTACTTTGTGTTAGGCGACAATTTAAATTAATTGCCATTTGAAACTCGATTGTAATCGAGTGAGCTCGATCACCGTATCGATCTCGTACAAACGTGTCATCGATAAAATTTATTGCGTTCGATGCTCGAATAAAATGATAAGATGTTACGTATTGAATAGTCATCGGTACTGATCGTAAAAATATCGTATCGTATTAATGGCCACTTACGGGCGTAATGGGACAATCGAGGCGGCTCTATCGCGAATTATCGGATTTCGCGCAGACCACAGACTTTTTTACTGTTATATCACCATGTATTTTGTATGGCCAATGACGGTTGATGGCCGATTTAACTTAGCATTATGAACGTACATGTTCTACTCTGCGGGCATGACTCAAGAGTCAGTTTTCTGACTTGTTCAGTGTCTTATATGTTGACAATTAAACAGCGGCATTATTATCATTTCTTTGGTAATTATTTTTGTTTCGTTAATTTTCGGTACATACTCCGAAACATTGGTACGTAGTAGGTAATATTTTAAAAGTTGTATTTATTTTTGACCGGACCTGAACAATGCAGGAGCGTTATTACAATGATTAAAAGTTCTGAAAGTTTAAATTTCAGTAACGCGTAGTGTGTGACGTTTTTTCGGTCTGTTTCAGCTCTCACAGTGAACGTTTTCGGTATTCTTGTTGCATTTGTGATACTATTTCGACGCGTCGTGCGTGCCTCACTCACGGCTAGACGATTTTATTGGTACAATACCCTCGGGCCCGCGACGAATCACCGCACGGCGTGAGAAGGAAGTATCGCTTTCTGCCTCTATGAAGGAACTATTCATATCTCCATTTCCAGTGAATGTATCTTCGAACGATGTTAGTGATCTCGCTGAAGATTCAATATGTGTTGTCGTTTTGGTACATGTGCAGTCAAAAAGCATGCGAATTATGCATATCACTTTCTGATGAGCACTTTCAGCGTGAATCGGACCGCAAACACCAACAAAATTTTGAGGGTACCCAGTTTTTAACTATGACATCAGGACGTCTAACACCTCGGTCCCCCCGTGACCACGGTTGCTGTAAAGCAACCGAAACGTCGGGAACATAAAAAGTAAAAATAAACGCGATATAATCCGTAAAAATAGTTTTATTTCAATGTGTAGTATTCGCGTAAATATAAGAAATCAACACGCTATTCTACTATATGATTGTTTGCTAAAATAGAATCGTGTAGACCAAAAAAATAATAATTGAGATTCCTTACACAGTCTGATGTATGTGAAGCGCGTTTGCATTGAAAGTTCCAATAACTAGCATAAACTTAATTACCATTTAAATGACGAACGCCGAGGGAACTGCATTTAATCTATATTATCATAACTAAAGTGCACGTTTCGGAGCCATTCCAATCCCGTTTACTTATTATTTAATTTATTAAACTTGACAGACAGAGTCGAGCTCTTTGGAAAATTAATACATTTTAATTAGTAATCAATCAATCAAATCATTAGGCACCTACGTTAGGAATTTTCGTGACAATCTAATATCTAAATTGAGTTAAAATATGGATAGGAAAATAATTTGAGTAGTAGGTATGAGAAAAGTTTTCAGCAATAGCGATCGAATTAGAAGAATTTGTTTTCATTTCGAACATTCAACGCAGCCTAGGCAATTCCACCCAGACCTGCCGTCAGGATGACTAGATTTATATGGGACTAATTTATTCGTCTTGCGTACATAATGTAAGACGAACTTACTTCTCAAACGACGATAATGTTCGGAAATTAATCTTAATATCCGTTTGACAGTATTTTTTAAATTCCAGGTTTTATTGGTCCACGAAGCGTCGAAAGGCAGTTTTTCGCGGGTATTCGATTTGGAAGCCGGCGACGACCCTGACCTCGGCACTCCCAGGACCTCACCCTACGAGAGCAGATTCCCCATCAACATTGGTATTACGGGATACGTGGCTACTACGGGAGAGGTGAGAATTCGTTTTTGTATTCATTTAATCATCTACCTATTCCAATTATTTTAAGAAAGGATAAGGAAGAAGCCATTTTTATAAGACCTATCGACAAACTTATCCTACTTATATTATAAATGCGAAAGTTTGTGAGTGTGGACGTATGTTTGTTACTCTTTCACGCAAACACTACTTAACGGATTTGGATGAAATTTGGAATACAGATAGTTTATAACCGGGATTAACACAAAGGATACTTTTTATCCCGATAATCCCGATAATAAAAAATTTTTGTTAAGTTAAATACTACGCGGACGAAGTCGGTGGGCACAGCTAGTAGACTTATATTTGTAAATTTCGATAATATTATGATATTTGGTCATTGAGCATTCAAAAACTTTCAAACAACGGGTGTGCTTCATGTAAAACTATTGTCATTTTGAATGTCATTGTCCATTTATATCCAAAAAGCTGTTAGGTTTTCTATAAAAATCTCTTTTCCAAAGAATCGACACCACTATTGCCTATTTTTGTCTTTTCTATATTTAAACATAGTCTACGTACTACTAACCAAAGACTAACTTTTTGTCCCGTCTATTTGTTAGACACGGCTTTAAACAGCACGTAGACATAGCCTCAGGGTGTATAGGTCTTTATGAATAGGGACGTAGGCGTGGTGTGATGTCTAGAGCACTTGAGAATATCACGAGTTTCAATGTTGCCAGGCTTGACTTTCTTTGGCGGTATTATGAATAGGGGCGCTTTGGGGAGCCTTTAGACTAATTTGAGTACGTATTCAGTAAATTCGCTAATATTTACATGGTAAATTCAGTTAATTCCTAATATATGGCGCCACACAAATAGACTAACCGTGTGGTTCAAAACGAAGCAAGGGTTTTATTACGGTTGGTGTCACAAGAAGACACAAAAGAAACCGAAACTGGACCAGAATTCACGTGTTATATGTATCAATAATATTGAAGCGTTTTTATACAGCTGAAAGTAATAATAAGAGCTTAATTGAAGTGTTAATGGGATATCTCCGAATTCAATTTATAAAGTTTCATTGAAGTTTTCTCAAGAATTTTTACTGAACTCTTAGACATGCGCAGCATTCTAGAAGTAAATTTTCTAAGTGCTGTTCAACGTGCTTTCAAGCAGTTCATGTTGATTCACGTAGCACGTCTTGAGTTATATGAAGCTCCTCACTATAATTATTGGGGTTGTGTAAAACACTTTACTATATTCTTAGGCTGTGTAAAATACCTCGCTATTTTCTTGGGTTGTGTAAAACACGTCACTATATTCTCGGGTTATTTAAAAAGTTTCGTTGTATGACGCACTTTGCTATATTATTGTGTTGTATGATGTACTTCGCTATATGTTCGTATTGTATGACGCATTTCGTCACATTCTCGTATATGTAAATCTCATTAATTACCAAAAGTCATTTCATAACATTCACGATACGGATTTCATGAATTTGCGCCGAGAGCATTACGCTGTAACGCGGGAATGCCAAGGCTTTCAGAATACAGTAATGGCTTAAAATTTTAGGCAATTCACTCCACGAATGATTATTATTATGATTTTAATGTGTATAGTTACTTACTGCAATATTATCATATATTTTTAATTACCTATAAATATAAATTCTCTCGTGAAGTTTGACCTGTTTCGCGCCTCACTGACTCCGAGCAGTCAATCATTAATATATAATAAAGTACCTAAAAAAACAGTGCCGTCTAGGGACGCCCGAAAGAAGCGAAGCTTTGCAGTAGATATTAGATATAGTATATTAACGCGTAACGCGCTACGCGTTATGCGTTACGCGTCACGCGTTACGCGTTATGCGTCACGCGTTACGCGTTACGCTTTTCACCGTTTTAGTCCCCGGGTAGCGAGCGCCCCGAACGTCCGTAAAGAAGCTTCGCTTCAAAAGAAGAGAGATACAGTAAGAACTCTGCTTAATGCAGTATATTATCTATGATATAACATACTTCATTACGTAGTCTACATTGAAACTTAATTCTTTGGCTTGCCTTCAATAAGCAAATCAACGTAGCTCGAGTAAAATAATTTAATATACTATAAAATATTAAAAGCTTTTGATTCTTTACATTATGTTTTGTACGTTCATTGTTTAATTAATTCAAAATTCGAAAATTATACTTAGCTCCTACTGATTTGTTAATTATAAGTGTTAGTGTTTGTGATTAGTTGTATTTGTCAGGATAAACCGCTGTACCGCTACTGGCGGGGTAAGCCTCCTCCAAATTTCTCCATTCTTCTCTCTGTCTGGCTATGCTGGACCATATTCTTTCCGTGACCCTTATTATATCAACTTTTAAAGGGCCTGCCTCGCTTTCGCTTATTGTTCCTTGGAACCTAGTTTGAGGTCGAGTAGCTCGAGTATAAAAGGTATTTATTTCTAGATCACTAGAACGAATTAAAAAAAAAAAATTATGACCAATTATTACTAATAATTCAAAACAACAACAATTATAAACACTTAAAAATAGAAATCAATCACGCATCCATCTCGCAGAACTTCAAGCATACCAACAGAATCTTCACTTGTTCATCCGCAATACTTGCGTCTGAATCCAGGAGGTCGTTAAGCGCAGTGATTATTATCTTGCGATATCTGCGCTGTTGGAAATAACGTGCTTCTCATTATTTTCAGACGGTGAACATCGCGGATGCCTATTTAGATCCTCGTTTTGATGCGTCAGTCGACGAGGGCACCGGATTCAAACACAACACAATACTTTGCATGGCCATTAAGAATTCTGAGGGGAGGATTATTGGAGTAATACAGGTGAGATTATTTGTTTCTTAACCACCAACGCAACCGAAATAGATTTTTGATATCGCTTATTTCTGTCTAGCTCTAAAAGTGATGAATCTTTATTATAAACGCGCTCAAGCTAGTTATTAAGTAGTATTCAAATTTATTATTCTCGTTTTTTGGGCGGATAGCGGTTATTTGGTTTCCTAAATACTTCAACATCTTTTTTGTGTTTAAAAACATGGCCCACCCAGTTTAACAAGTGTTCCACCAGGCTCGCAAGTAAGGAATACATTCAATAACCATACAATACAAATACGTGACCGTCCACAGTCGAGAACGAAAATGAACCCAAAATAAACACGTCGAAAGTGTTATTTATTAAAATTGCCAACGTCAAGTGTTAATTACCCGCGACGCTAAGTAAAAACGTGAAAACAATGGTAATTCGATACATGTAAATAGAAAAAAAAGCGTACTTACATACTTATAATAAACTGAACAAAGTTATACGACAAACGTGCCGTGAGGTAACTTGGTCGCTTGGAATTAATGGAAAATTCAAATAGAGGAAAGTGATAACCGACAATTGTTAGTAGCGCAGTGCGGTTGACGCTGCGTAACGGGATACACACAGAATAGTAGATACCGAGAGTACGCATAGCGCGGCCCGTATAAATAAATCAATCTCAATTTGAGAGCGGTCTTGAGTCCGCTTTTGACATTTCATTTTTGTAACGTTATGACATAAGCATGACATTTCCACTCTCAAATTTGAGATCGATTTAGTAATATTGGCCTTAGCTAATCAACTACGTGTAAAGCGTACACATGCTGTTAATTTAGGATGTCCGATTATTATACGCACCTACATTTTAAAGTTTAGTTATGATAAATCTGTAAATACTGTCACCGATATAAGTCTGGCCATACTCATTTGTTTTCTGATCGGTAATACCCCTTAATTTAGAAATGTTGGTGAACATTGGCAAATATTTGACTTAGGAACATCCTGTTTATTTAAATAATATACTAAACGGATTAAACTGGGAATAAATCCAAAATAATTCGGGCAACGAGTACCAACATAGTGTATTTCCACGTGAGAGATAAAAGCGTCCTGTTTATTGCCTAGTTACAATTCGAATCCGTTGAAACTCATTAAAATTTTGCGCAGTGCGACAATGTTTTGGAACGGATAAATTATGTATGCAGTGTTCTTTGTTTTTGTGTTTATTTTTTTATTCTATCAACACTGTGAAAGATGGAAATATTGTTTGTTCTTTTGTAACTTAACTTTGTAACTTTAAACCTAAGGGCTTTGGGGGAAAGTAGAAAAACTAAGTGTCTTAGACATATGAACAATTTCTTCATTGCCATATCCCTGCAACTCCCTTTGTTCATATTTCTCCCATAGGCTATAGTTTTATTAAGACAAGGTTAAATGTCCCACCATCGGGTTAAGGTCCCCTATACTTCTCCACACATCTCTGTTCTGGGCAAATTCCTGCTATGCCCCTGCGACAAGTTTAAGTTTCGAAAATATGTTTATGTACCCTTTCTGTTTCACCGTTTTTAGATGTGTTTAATTTAGTTCAGTCTTAATTCTAATCAAGTTTGACAGCGGTCTTAAGTCAGCTATTGACATGTCATTTTTTGTGCTGGTATGACATAAGAGTGACATTTCCAAGATCACTCTCAGACTTGAGATCGAATTTTTTTTGCTCTGCTCTCTTTCCGATGCCAAAATTAAACTAGATTTAGGATTGCGATGAAAAGTTTCTAAACTGAAATTCAATTTCATTGTTATTATAATACTATTGCAAAGTTGTTTAAATTACTCTGTTGAGATTCGATGTCACCGCTTGTAGTCTGTGGACAAACTTTGAAGTTATGTTCTTGATTTAGTTTATAACTACAAGTGGTATACCACTTTTAGAAGTTTGCGGGCGAACCGATTTATCTTGTGACTTTGTAAATCTGGTTACGATATAAAACTTGAAGAAATACATTTATAATACTACGAATACATGCATTTCTTTGAGTTCCGAAACGTTGTAACGTTTGTTATTTTAACACCGTTGCAAAGAGGGTGTTAAAACTTTGACGTTTTGTCTGTCTGCTGCAGCAGTGGCTGCATAACGAATAATCCTATTTCAACGCGGGGCATTTAATAGGCTTTAAAGAATACTTTGTTCACGCATGTGGTTTTAATTTTGTTTCTCATTGTTTCGTATTTAATAAACAATACTTCAATGTTTAAGTCACGTTTAACTTTTTGACATGTCGTCGATATATTATGTAAGTATTTCTTTAATGGGGAGTTAAAATAAAGCAGCTCGCATATTTTATTTGTGTTCAAGTAGCTATACGGCGACCAAATTCTCAAATTTGAAGTTATTAAGTTAAACAAATGCCTATTTTAAAGCTAAACTCGAAGCGGCCGGACACCGATCTAAATCCTAGAATTATACGAAAGTGATTTATAATTTTGAACTTTATACTCTTACAGTTAGTAAACAAATTCGACGAGCTGCTGTTCACGAAAAACGACGAGAACTTCGTGGAGGCGTTCGCGATATTCTGCGGGATGGGCATTCACAACACGCACATGTACGAGAAGGCGATCACCGCCATGGCCAAGCAGAGTGTCACTTTAGATGTAAGTAGCTTTATATACACTGTCTGCAGAGTGTGAGCCTTAAATCAAAAGTAATAAGAGCTGTTTTTGCTGTCAGAGGAGCATCTGAGTTTTAACTAACTGTAGCAGATATAATTTGCCCGTACTAGCTAAGTTGAGGGAACACTTGCCTTGGGATCACCATTCTTTGGTATTTTTAGATTTTATAGTTTGAATGTGTAACAGTGATACCCGATTGTTGAAGCACGCGTCTTGCGGCACCAGGTGCTAGGGTGCTACTCTTAGCAACGATAATCGATACATCGTGACATTTGTAGTGTCGAATCCTACTCTTAAATCCATCTTTTTGCCGTCGTTAATCGTCTGAACGAACGATAATTTTATATCGATCGTTCAGTAATCGATATTACGGCTGAAAAGATGGAATTTAAAGTAGGATTCGACACTACAAATGTCACGATGTATCGATTATCGTTGCTAAGAGTAGCACCCCTGGGCTCAAACCCTAGCTCGCACCTCTGGGTTTTTCGAAATGAGTTGGATTCCTAATTGACGGATTGGCGCACGGGTTGCAATGAAAAGGAACAAGGGGAAAAAGCAAGTGGGCATGCATATAGGATGAATCTGAAATGAATAAAAGGAAATGATGGACTATAGGCTGAATCCTCTTCACATTGATGGAAGGCCTATTAATTAATATTGTGTAATAAATAAAATAAAATGAATAACGCCCGACTGACACATCAACTGTATGGTCCCAAACTAAGCAACGCTTGTACTATGAGTACCGTACAATGGCTTATGGGCGATCACAGTGACACCCAGATCTGGACAAATTACGAAAAGGTCATTTCCGAAATTTGCCATGGTGGAAATCGAACCCGCAACCACCATGTGCGGCCTACTCTCCAATCACTGCACGAAGCGGTCGCCAAATTTAATGTTTTTTACACTAATCTTTTCTCACACCATTACTTATTTATTTCCAGGTTTTAAGTTACCACGCGTCTGCATCCTTAGACGACGCTCAGCGATTGCGGGTGAGGACACATTAAATGTTAATATTAACACCTACAGGGATGATTGAATTAAATTTATAAGAGCTAAAAGATTAGAGTGAACAAATTTTGAAAATCAATTACTTTTTTTTATTAAATACCTGTGCCGCGTTATTTTGTTCTTCATCCATAGATTTATTAAATGGTAGTTTTCAAATTCCGAAGTCTAAGCTACGAAAATTCAAATTAAAAACGCTTTTGTCTTAAAAAATACACACGAAATGCAATATGAGCGCGCATTACGAAATTAAATGTGTGGGACTATTTTAATTGAATTTCACTGAATTGTTTCAGCGTTTTCAATTCAATAGTGAAACTGAAAGCGCGTAATTAAATTCCATGCACATTTAACACGCGAGGCGTTTGATATCGAATGCGTGGCACGTATTGTTTATTTAATGATGGCCAATAGAATTTATAGGACTGCATGACATCATCACAGTGTAAAGGGTCGACCTTGACCCAAACAAAATCATCTTGCTAATGTACTTAACCTTTTCTTTACCCCTAGTTGCCTAAGCAAGATAATCTTGGTTAGATAAAATAAGATATTCTTGTTAATCCATTTTTTTCTTTTCCCAATTCTTATTAGCCAAGTGATAGTAATCGAATAATATTGGGACTTAATCCAACTTTTTCTTTCTCCCAGTCTTATTAGGGCTCATCCATAAATTACGTCGCATGAAACCCATGATTTTTGGCCTCCCATGACCATGTCAAAGGTGTCCCCTGGTTTGATATTACACATTTTTAGTGCAACGAGGTTTTTTCAAGTCGGTTTCAAATCCAAATTCAAAATCAAATCGTTTATTTTGTTTAGGCCTACGGGGGGCCCTTAAAATTGTCAAATTTTACATATGTTTTATCTTATAACTACAACCTTATCGGAACGCACCCTTTTTCTTTTTTTTTGTTAAAAACTAGCTGTGCCCGCGACTTCGTCCGCGTGAAATTTTATTGACAATATTTCATACAAACTTTCATCCCCTATTTTATCCCCTTGGGGGTAGAATTAATCAAAATCCTTTCTTAGCGGATGCCTACGTCATAACATCTACCTGCATGCCAAATTTCAGCCCGATCCGTCCAGTGGTTTGGGCTGTGCGTTGATAGATCACTATGTCAGTCAGTCACCTTTGAGTTATATATATTTAGATATATTTTCTTTTCCGCCAGACTCTAAGGATACCGTCGTCGGCGCATTTCAACCTTCACGAGCTGGCGTTTGACGACATCGACCTGTCGGACGATGACACGCTGCGAGCCTGTCTCCGAATGTTCCTGGACCTGGACTTCGTGGAGCGGTTTCACATCGACTACAGTGTGCTGTGCCGGTGGCTTCTCAGCGTCAAGAAGAACTATCGGAACGTGACGTACCACAACTGGAGGCACGCGTTCAATGTCGCCCAGATGATGTTCTCTATATTAACGGTGAGTTTTTTTTTATTGCGTCAAAGGTAAGTGTCAATTCAACCCTTGTTTACCACAATGGGTACATTTGAATGACTAGAGATAGCCGATTGGTTAAGCACGCGTCTTGCTGGCATCAGGTATCAGTAAGTTACGGTGAAGGAAAACATCGTGAGGAAACCCGCTTGTCTTAGAAGATCTAACCAATTTTCGAAAGACATGTGAAATTCGCCAACCCGCACTGGGCTAGCGTGGGGGATTACGGCCTGAATCCCCCTCGTAGTGAGGTCTGGATGTCCCTGGGATCATCCCCAGTCTAT
Organism: Notodonta ziczac; assembly: GCA_918843915.1. Lineage (NCBI taxonomy): Eukaryota > Metazoa > Arthropoda > Insecta > Lepidoptera > Notodontidae > Notodonta > Notodonta ziczac. The sequence goes on from OU974053.1 coordinate 4,763,991, forward strand.
TGTACGGTACCCATAGTACAAGCGTTGCTTAGTTTCGGACCATACAGTTGGTGTGTCAGTCTGGCGATTTGATCACGATATCACTATGCTGCATTTCTCATAGTCACAATAGTATGAGCTAGATAATGTTATATACCAGGGCCAACAAGAAGTGATACGAAATGGTAATAATGTTCGCGTTCAAGTCGGTCACCGGCGGGCTCGCCAGATACTGACGGCCTTTTAAGAAATTTGTTGTTCATTCTGTGTCGGAGTAATGTTATTTAATAAAATCATAATTATATGTATTCGTATCGCTTCTGGCTGGCCGTGGTTCTATCTTTAGCTTAGTACTTTGTAAACATTAAGGTTAAGGTGAAGGCGCCTGTCTAGCCCGCGAAACTCATAATTTTCGAGTATTTTTATAGTTTATCAAAAATCTGAAAACATTTAAGACAACATTTTGTGATTTGCGACCAACACAGTATGCAGTGCGTTTATTAATACATTTATTTTACTCTAAATATTATCACGGTGGATATGATACTAGTTAATCACTAAATATACAAAAATTGCCAGATTATCTGGATAGCTGTCGTTCTTGAAATGTTTTAGAGTAAGTTGGATATATTAATAAATGCACTGCACACGGCCTGTGTCGCGAATTACAAAATGTGCCTTTTATTATTGTCAGATTTTGAAAAATTTCTAAAAAACCACAAAAAATTTTAACTTCGCGGGCTAGATGGGCGCTTTAGCCTTAAGTTCGATATTATTATGTCGCAAGCAGTACTTTAGTTGGCACGGTATTGTCCAGGAGACGCAGTGGTGGAAGATATTCGGCGAGCTCGAGTGCTTGGCGCTGATCATCGGCTGCCTGTGCCACGACCTCGACCACCGGGGGACCAACAACTCCTTTCAAATCAAGTGCGTTACCGAACAATTGTACATCCATCACTTAGGAGACACATTCCTCTCATGATCAACAGCTGCGTGTAGATATAACGAGAAATTTGACGACCGCTTGGCGCAGTGGTTCTAGCGTATGCCGCTCGGCCCACTGCACATGGTGGTTGCGGGTTCGATTCCCGCTGTAAATTTCGAAAATGGCCTTTTCGTAATTTGCCTGGGGCCCTTATTACGTTAGATACTGAAATCGCAATAGAAAAGCAAACGCTTGACAAACGCTCCGCTTTTGACGTTTTTCCTCTACTAACCATCGGCTGACACGAGCTTCACGATTTCTACCACGGAGTACCTTGTATCACTCGCAAGTCAGTCGCTAGTGGAATATCAAATATTTACCCAAGCGATTGAAAGCCAAAAAGCTTTCAATCGCTCGCGTTTCCTATTGCGATTGAAGTAGCTAACGTAATAAGGGCCCTGGTCTGGGTGTCACTAGGATCGCCCCCACTACATTGTACAGTACCCATAGTACAAGATTTGCTTAATTTGGGACCATATAGTTGGTGTGTCAGTCTGGCGATATTTATTTATTATTATACTAGGTGAAACAAAAAGGGTATACAATTACTTTGCAACTTAACTTTGTAAATATCAAACTATCGGCTTTGTGGGACAGTTGAAGTACTAAAGGTTTTGTAGACTAAAGGATCTGTCAACAACTGTATTCCTATAACACGTTTTGTTTTTCAAGTTTCCTCCAAAGCTGATAGTTTTAGAATTACAATGTTAAGTTTTGAGAAAAAAAGTATACCCTTGCTGTTTCAGCCTGTATTGAATATTTAGTTACCCAGCGCGAACTTTTTCTCTCGGGCAAACCACGACGTATTAAGCCAAGGTATATTTGCCTGATGCGGCTTGTGGTTTCATGTGGACGCGCCTGATCAGTTTCAATAATAATAAATTATTGGGAGGTCTCACGTATCAAGACTATCCTGTATCAGTCGGTGCTACCATCCTTACACTACGTTAGGACTACTTTTTAAGTAGGTACCTACATATCTCTTCTGGAATTTGCACTGACTACAAATGAAAGAAGTTACTAGGTCCCTAGTTATTTCCAGCTTTTGAGTGCACCCAGGATTTTCGAAGTCTGTTTAAGTTTTGTACAAAAAAAATATTTAAAGACCATACGCAGTAGAAAAGCAAACGCTCGAACCCGAGCGACTTCGAAAAACCTGGGTGCACTCAAAAGCTGGAAATAACTAGGGACCTAGTAAGCAAAGCTTTTCTATTGCGTTTTAAGTAGCTTACGAAATAAGGGCCCAGGTGTCACGGGTGATTCAAAACCATGTCTACAGGGCGTCGTCGCCGCTTGCTCAGCTGTACTCGACGTCCACCATGGAGCACCACCACTTCGACCAGTGCCTCATGATCCTGAACTCGCCCGGGAACCAGATCCTGGTGAACCTGTCGTCCGACGATTACGAGAAGGTCGTCAAAGTGCTCGAAGACGCTATCTTGTCCACCGATTTGGCTGTTTATTTCAGGTAAATTAACAAGAAAATAGGCGTTTGGATTAAAAAAAAAAATTAAAAACATGGAACTCAGTATAAAGGTTTACACACAGATACAAGGTGACACATAATGGGTATACTTTTCTTTTCAAAACTTAACTTTGTAATTCTAAAACCATCAGCTTTGGAGGAAACTTGAAAGACAAAAGGTGTTATAGGAATACAGCTGTTGACCGATTTCCCAAGTGTACAAAACCTTTAGTACTTCAACTGTCCCACAAAGCCGATAGTTTGAGATTTACAAAGTTAAGTTGCAAAAAAATAGTATACCCTTTTTGTATCACCTAGTATAGATTTACATAGAGAACGCAAGTATTACGAGCAAGTATTACGCAAGTAGTACGATTTGTATGAACCAAGCGTGCCAAATTTTTAACACCTACTGTGACGTCACAGATGGCGGGAAATCCAAACCGATTCAAAGACACCGATGCCGCCGATGCCCCTCCGCCGGCTACGATTCTCTCGAGTGATTATCTCGCTCATACTCATACTTTTATATCTGTAGTCGCGAGGACTGTAAGTTATCGGCGACCAACCTTGACCTTTGGTCGGGGTTTTCGGACACGCTAAGTACATACATTTGCGTTATCTATGTAAATCTATATCTGTGGGTTTACAAATAAAATATTTAGTTACAATTAAAAATAAAACAAATCAATCATCGCCACTTTGAACTGCTTCAGTACCCCCCCAAATTTTCTCTAGGCGGGTAGTAAAGGGCCCAGTGAAAATTCGGGGCGGCTTCTGAAGGCCTTTGAAGACCTCTAGCGCCCACAAGAGGGTGTTATCGTCAACTTTAAAATGAGTGGTATAAGGTATAGTTCCCCTGTGTCAGCAAGCGCAAGGCGTTCCTGGAGCTGGTGGGCGCGGAGCGCGCGGCGCTGGGCGCGTGGGGCGGCTGCGCGCGGCGGCGCGGGCTGCTGCGCGCCATGCTGATGACGGCGTGCGACCTGGCCGCCATCACCAAGCCCTGGCCCGTGGAGCGCCGCGTGGCCGCGCTCGTCGCCGGGGAGTTCTTCCGCCAGGGGGACCTGGAGCGGCAGAACCTGAATTTGACGCCTATTGTGAGTGCACTTTCTGTTGGTTGATGGGTTTAATAAATAAGTTTAAACAGTCATATGTATCGAAACCATATTATGAACACAATGCTTGTGAGAACAAAATCGTCTTAGCGACATCTATTGCATCAATGATAAACTACAGGTTCTCGTTCAGGTAAACGTAATAAAACCTGCGTTGTACAAAAATTTTAACCCTCCCAATGATAACCCCCTTCGAGCGCCCTATGCCCCAAGTATCGCAATTTTTTTTTGTTTAAAAAGTTTACTAGCTATGTGTGTCAATCACATTACTAGTATTCCCTTTAGCCCCTCCAACTAAGCTAATGCTTGGGATAGGAGTGGGCTCACGTCAATAGTTCAATGGCCAAGATGGGGATCGAACCCGGAACCTCTCAGATACGAGGGCTGCCCCTCTAACCACTAGGCGATTGACGCTTCAAAATAATATATTCCGGAAGAATGAAAATTATTTTTATGTTTTTTTTTCGTGCCGTTTTTTTACTAGAATCCATACCTACTAAAACAGATAGACTTTGACATAATCGATCAATGAAACCCTATTATCGTTAACGTGTTATTAAATGTAGCAAATACACAACCAATTGCCGCCCGCGCCCTACACCCGTAGGGGAACGCGACACTAGGAGCATATAAATGTTATACACCTACAAAAGTGCTCGCGACACTCCAGGGGTTAAATTTCTGACCGACAGCCGCGGATAATTCGCGCGAATTATCCCCAATTATCTAGTTTCCGAAGTCCAACCAAACTTAATTAATTAATTTCTATATAAATCGTAACAATGTCCAGCGCACTGTTGCGAAAACGCCGCAGATTTTTCTCCAGATAAGCTTAATCTATATTTAAATAATATCACAGAGCACCTCTTCTTTAAGTAATCATGTTTTAAGAGCGGAAAAGTCGTGCGAATTTCTCGCGACAGTCGACAAGTCTTTGTTTGTCCGTCATAATTTTAGACGCCAAGTTGTTATAAAGCTTTGGAAACAAGGTGATTGCAAATTACGAAGTATTTGGGTGAGTTATCAGCATTTATTTTGTTTATTACAGGACATAATGAATAGGGATAAGGAGGATGAACTCCCCGCCATGCAAGTGAAATTCATCGATACCATCTGTCTCCCTATTTATGAGGTGAGTTTATTATTTGTTTAACGTTTTTTGGTCTAGCAAATAGATGCTTTTCGGTTACCGCCTAAGAGTTTAGTCTTGAGTATTAGACACAAAATACTGAGAACAGAGAAGTACAGCTCTAACTATACTTTCGTCAGTGATTCTCGGCAAGAAGTCTTGACAAGAACGCTGACAACAGTGTCATGTAATATCGGAAAAACAGTGAAGCGTCACTGAGAATGTGAATAAACCCTCTTCGCGAGTCTATAACACGTTAAATGATTTGAATTTTACTTTGACTTTGAGTGGTCAGACAGTGGACCGACGGCTCTACGAGCTCTCCTAGGCACAAAGATGCTCAGTTTAATTGCCACTAAATGGTTAGCCTTATTTTACTGCCTTCCTTGCCGATTGCTTAGGCTTCGATCAGTTACCGATTGGTGACACAGCCGATATAATAATAATAATAAACTAGCTTAGCCCGCGTGGAATTTAATTTAACAAAAAGCCCGCTCCCGTTCGGAGCCCGCGCGACAAGAACCATTTTTTTTTTGTTTTCCTAAAATAAAAGTAGCCTAAGTTACTGCTTATAACATCAGCTATCTGCCAGTGAAAGTCCCGTCAAAATCGGTCCAGCCATTTCGGAGATAACTTATCCGGAATAAAACATACAGACAGACAAAAAAAAAACGCGTTTTTGCTATAGGTGTCTTATGTACTTTCATATGCATTTAGTGAAAAGGTGTTATTTTGATATTACAAACAGACACTCCAATTTTATTTATTTGTATAGATATCGCCAGACAAACAAAGTAACTTTAAGGCTCAAAACTAAGCAACGCTTCTACTATGGGTACCGTACAATGGACTAAGGGCGGTCCCAGTGACACCCAGACCAGGGCATATTACGACAAGCCATTTCTAAAATGGCAGTCGAACCCGGTGCAGTAGTCCGCGCGGCCTACGCTTTGACCACTGGCCGCCGCCAAGCAGTCGTCACAATAAATCTAATAAAATGAATATATCGTCCTCAGGCATTCGCGGTGTTATCCTCAACACTGCAGCCCATGCTCGACAGGGTGAAGAGCAACCGTGCTCACTGGATCGACCTGTCCAACAGCGACGAGAAATTCGACTACGGGCTCGAGACCGTGCCCGAGAGGACGGACAAGTCCAGCGTCAGCTCGCAGAACGTCGACGACACCGAGAATACTTACGAGGGCGACAGCAGCGGCGCGGTCAGCCTCTCCTCCGAGACCAACTCCAAGTACGAGAACCTCGAGAACCCCGTGGTGGGGCTGTTGTGCAACAATGCGCTCGCGCTCCGAGACCCGGCTAAGTTCTGCCATCTCAACGACTTTTAGCGACATGGACTAGGTTCTAAAGTGATGCGCGGCTTGTTTGTGATGCGGTGCTACGTTTCAAGAGCCAATAGGCGCAGATTCCGAATTGGAAATTTCTCGGAAATACTACCAATCATCGTTCGTTATTAGACCACGAATATATAACATTTTCGTTGTCAGAAACGACAGATTACATCCTTCTTTTAGAAATGAACTAGAAGACGAATATATAATGTTGTTTCCGCCATCGGAAACTTTTCGAATGGATTTTCGTTTGTCCACCATCATTCCTATTGGTCACTTTGATGTAGGTTTATTGAGGCTAAAGCGCCCATCTAGCCCGCGAAATTCAAAATTTTCGAGTATTTTTATAGTTTATCCAAAATCTGAAAACATTTAAGACAACATTTAAGCGTCAATAGCCTAGTGGTTAGACAGGCCGTCCTCGTAGCTGAGAGGTTTCGGGTTCGATCCCCATCCTGGCCATTAAACTATTGACGTGAGCCCACTCCTAGCACAAGCATACGCTTAGTTGGAGGGGCTAAATGGAATACTAAAAATGTGATAAACACACATTGCTAGTCATCATCTTAAAAAAAAAAATTGTAATTGGCGACAAAGACCGTATGCCATGCATTTATTAATATATCCAACTTACTCTAAAACATTTCAAGAACTACAGATAACCAGAATAACTGGCAATGTTTGTATATTTAGTGATTAACTAGTATCATATCCACCGTGATAATATTTAGAGTAAAATAAATGTATTTATAAAACGCAGTGCATACCGTGTTTGTCGCAAATCACAAAATGTTGTCTTAAATGTTTTCTGATTTTTGATAAATTATAAAAATAGTCGAAAATTTTGAATTTCGCGGGCTAGACAGGCGCCTTCACCTTAATGCGCATGCGCTGTGGGATGCTCGTAAATATAGGATGATTTAGTCGAATTTGAAGTTTATCCAAACGCATGGCCGTCATGCTATCTTTCGATATTTTATCATGTCTGTTCGCCGCACTATCTTGATACACTTCAATTTTTTCTAGTTTTACATATTTAAGTACCTAAATAAGAAAAAAAATACAAATAGGTATGTTTTGTTTTAATTTACCTCATTCGTATATTCCTACTATGTATGATATGAAGCTAATTAATTTCGTGCGTCGCTAGTTTTTGTATCATTTTATTGATACATTTGCAGTTGAAATATTCTATGTCTCATTGTGATGCAAAATATTTGTATGAAAATAATACTCTATCTAATCCACTTTAACCGCGGTGAATAATGATGTACCTAGTTGTAACGAACAGGGCCTAACTGTCGCGACGTAAGTAGTTGTATGACCAAAATACCAAAAAGATTTACGTAGATTTACTAAAAAAAAACCTTTTCTATCATTCGGTTTCACCATTAAATTCATTCATAAGTACATGTTAAAAAAATAAATATTGTTAAGTACGAATTGTATTCCTAAATTAAATCGTCTGAAATCATTTCGCGATAGATATGTGTTTGTGTGCATAAAACTTAGTATACACCAATGGTAGTTTGTGTATGTCGAATTAATAATTTCCAATCGCACAACATGATTTTTGTAAATAATTTTGTCGATGTTATAAATAAATATAATTATACTAACTTGTAATATTTGGTAAGTACTTATTATAAATTCGGGTTCTTTTAATTATTCTATGTTGTTTGGTATATTTGTCTGCTTATAGGAACTGTGACCTCGCGTTAATTAATTTTTCAAGACAGTTACGGCACCCGCTTATCCATTCCAATTCTATTTTGATTCTTAATTAGTTTCGCATTCTGTTGTGTCGTCCGTTGTTTTATTTTATAAAAAAAGTTTAGCGTCAATTAAATCCGTTGACAAATATCGATATAAATTTTGTAGAGATGAGTATTTTACACACATTTTAAATACTTTTGCACATGTTCTATTTAAAAGGTGGTCAATTTTGTAGTTGTTCTTCTAGTCTTTTGATACATTACTGCACTTTGACGATCATGTTCAGACATGTTTTTTTTTTATATTTTTATAATTTCTTTACCCTAAATGTAGGTTTCCCACCCACGGAAAGGAAAATAAAATATGTGTAAAATTAAATAAGCTGTTTTTAAAAATCATTTAGGCAATGTGCAACACGGTTTATACGAATCACGTATTCACATTTTGGATCCAATTCTTAATTAATTCCAAAGTATGACCAATTCCTCCATAAATAAAAGTTTAAAAAATATATTTTGTAATTGGAATAATTCTCTCTATAAGCATTAGATTATTTACATGGAAAAATCTCAAATTAATAGTGTTAATACAAATATGTACAACATTAATTTTAAGATTGCTGTAAGTATTATTAGAAAGTAATTAGAAAATTAATAATTGTAATTCACTAAAGGCGAGTTGTATGGTGTGTGAATAATTATGGAGGTTGTTTTGTTCCAAACAAAAAATGTTATTTATTTATGATTAAACAAATTTTGAAATAAATTATTGTTTTTAATTTTTGAGCAATACTTAACAATGTAGCTAGCGCAACATATTCGTGGAAAATTAATGGCACCCATTTCTTACTTGGAATGTATTGGAATGGACAGGAGAAGGAGTCCAAAACCGGCATTCGAAGTGGCACAGAATTATCGAGCGTCGATTATCTCTGACCTCTTCCAATGCATATTCCATGGAATCATTAAGGCTAAAGTGCCCATCTAGCCCGCGGAGTTCAAATTTTTTGAGGTGTTAGATTTTTTTCTAAATATGACAATAATAAAAGGCACATTTTGAAATTCGCGACGAAGACCGTGTGCAGTGCATTTATTAATATATCCAACTTACTCTAAAACATTTCAAGAACGACAGCTATCCAGATAATCTGGCAATTTTTGTTTATTTAGTTATTAACTAGTATCATATCCACCGTGATAATATTTAGAGTAAAATAAATGTATTAAAAAACGCACTGCATACAGAGAGGTGTTAGATAAATGGTCTAAGACTGCATACTGTGTTCCCCCCCCCCCAAATCCCCCTCGTGTTGAGGGGAGGCCCGTGCCCAGGAGTGGGACGTCAAAAAGGGCTAAAATTATTATTTTTATAATTATACTGTGTTTGTCGCAAATCACAAAATGTTGTCTTAAATGTTTTCAGATTTTGGATAAACTATAAAAATACTCGAAAATTTTGAATTTCGCGGGCTAGACAGGGGCCTTCACCTGTGTTAAGAACTACGTCATTGTATAATAGTAAGTAAATAATAGGTAAGTAGTGCTTATTTTTTCTATAGTATATGACAGCTGTGTAAAAACCAAAGAGTATACAACACTAAAGTGTAGCCCTATCTCCTTATCACCGGACTTCTGTCCTTGTAACACTCCCGTAAAAAAAACAAAAAAACGCCATGGCGCTTTTCCACAATTTTTGACAGTTTTTGTCAATTTTTCTATAGATATACTCAACAAGAGTTTCCGTTAAAAATAATATATTTATATCCCACCAAAAATGCCACTTATAGACATAACAAATCCTAAAGTGATCGCGTTCCTCGTAGAGAACTATGAAAAGGAGAATCGTCATCGAATCAATTGGGTTCAAAACCACCGAGAAGAATTGGAAAAAGCCGCCACTCTAAACCGGGAGCCCACCAATTATTACGACACAGATGTCATCGCCCACAGCATGGTCGCGGGTATGGCCGCCATAGCGAGAGACCACGAAATATCTAGCCGCAATAGACGCAAGCCCGCAATACGCGACGCCACTTTCATACCAGGAGTCGACCACCTACGTAAAGGACACTCAATAGTCGATTTAGGCCTAGGGGATCCACAAGAAGATCCCAAGTTAGCGCGTCCAAATACAGACCTATCAAGAGATCCGGTTATGCGTCCTGTAGAACCGAAGCTGAAAGAAGTTATCTACAATCCGAGGCCTTACGGTGGTCGAGTCCAGTATTTGGAGAAGCGATCGAAAATGTGGCCTGAAAAAAAGTATTATTTCGCCGAATGCAGTAATTGGGATTATGGTTGGCGTACCGGTGATAGTAAGATGCGGCAGAAGCGCGAGTTTGGAAGATGCTGGCACTTGACGAAAGGCCTGCGGACTCGCGTAGGACCGCAACCAGATCCGAAACATTACAGGCCTTCCGCAATTCCTGCCCCTTCGAAATGCGGCTTTTAAAATACGAAGTTATTTTTTTCTGCAATTATTTATCGTACCTACTTATTTTTGCCGCGGTTGTTGTATTCTGTTTTCTATTTATTTCGAAACTTGATCAATGTTTTAGATTTTCTATAGAATGCCGTAAAAGCGATTGCTAAAGGCAACCGTGAAGGATATTTTTTACTTATTTTTAATGTAGTTTTGGAGATATTGTTATACTTAGTGCCTAATGTTACCCCGAAAGGGGTTGGTAGGTAGCTAACATTTCGATTGACATGTATTTTGTTACATTAATTTTGTTTTTAAGTATGTTTATTCAATTTTTTTCATTGGTAAAATAAAACTATCTGGAAAATTTGTCTTTTAAATTATTCTATCCTGGTTGCTGTTTGAGATGTAAAGATGCTGTAAAGAATATATCGTCCTTAGCTTTCGAATGCCGACGGGTTGGCGCTCCTCATAAATAGATATTATATTATAATAATATAGACAATGTTATATTCGCTTTACTAAAGGCGCGTTAACATTAATTTATTTGGAAATTATGATGTTTATTTTACAATTCTAAAGTTAAAGCACGCGTCTTGTGGGCACCAGGTCTTGGGTTCAAACCCCGGCTCGCACCTCTGGATCTTTCAAAATCTATGTGCGAATCATATTAATTTCTATACATAATATGATTATCACTTGCTTATGTTGAAGGAAAACATCGTGAGGAAACCTGCATGTCTTAGAAGATCTAACCAATGAAATCCGCCAACCCGCACTGGGCCAGCCTGGTGGATTATGTCCGGAATCCACCTAGTGTTGAGGGGAGGCCCGTGTCCAGGAGCAGGACGTCAAAAAGGGCTAATTTATTACATATATTTTATTATTATATTACAATAGAATGTTAATATTTATCGGCCTAAGAGAACCGCGCAACTAATAATTGTGTTGTTGTAGGGTTGTGACGTAGGTAATTAGTTAATTACCAAACCTTACCCAAGCAAACAACCCTACAGGTATTTCATCAAAGTTCCAATAGATGGCAACCCTCGCGACGTCCGTTCCCGCCAAATGTTTTATCAATAACACTGCGCATGTTACCCCGGTGTATCACCCTCTTTGTTGCGCGATACGAAAATAATAAGAGAGGGAAGATAACCTATTGGTGCTGACGCATGCGCGGGAAGAAGTTTTTTTGGAAAAATAATCGTGGTACGCACACGGACATCGCGTTTTTCGCGAGCAATATCGTTGGAAATGCGGTGTAGTTGTAGTGTAATCTTATTGTAAATTATTTTAAAAGAATATAATGTTGTAAATACATTACTATTAGATTAATTAAATGTAATATACGTACTTAGGTGTCGATTGGTATACAGTGATTTTAATAAATTGTGCATAAATACCGACCTGACAATAATCAATTGACAAAACTGAACTACTCGGTCAATACATCGTTAGGGAAGTTATTTGAAATACTTAAACCATTGGTGCATCCTTTTTCCTCGTGCAGTTATTATATTCTTAAGGTAAGAGACGAAACAATGTGTTAATAATAACCTGTGTTCTGTTCATTATCATGCGTTAACCTGACCTTGATGGATCTGTTTATTATACTGCACTGTTATTTTTGTATAAAACTCGTGTTTCTAAACACTGTACATACTACTACGAAGGATCCATGCCCTAATCAAGTCTCCAACGATCGATATGCTTTAGCAGAGGTAACACTGTTTTTTATACCGCAATGAAACGGCATTTGTGTCGGACGACTAAAAATTACCTACATCAGTAAAATTCAATTTTAGTGCAGACGTAAATCTCGTTTCGTGTATTTCTCTTTTTTTAATGTGGACGTCCGGAATTAAGAAGTGGTCTACGTTTAAACATGCCTGGTACGTTGTAATCAAGGTTGTTAGTAATTTATTTTAATGTTTAAAGAAGTATTAATAGGATAATATATAACTGGCTGACCACAAAATAACTAATTATGACTATCTGTCAAAAGTCAAATGCGTCTAGGAGTTCGCACCAAAATCACGATGTTGAATTTTAATGTAATCTTTATGATATTTGATTCACCAAATGGATAACTTGAGTACCTACTTATGTATTATCCCGACACACAATACCTACTGTGAAGCGAATGTATTACTTACCTACTTACTTGTCTGTGAAAATTACGTATTTAAATGTGAAACCTGGCTGCGTCAGTTCGATTTTGAAGGTAACCTTATCAATTTACAGCGATCAATTTAATGTTATCCTTGTGACATCATTAGATAATTATATATGTATAAGTAGGTACTTATTACATATTAGATGGTGCAATAGCTAAAAAACGATAGTACCTATCATGTTTGCTATCATAGACATAGAAGATTTAACCGTGAGTTCGCGCAAGACGAAACATGTTGCCGAAACATATTGTTGTCTCTATTTTATGAAAACAAAAAATAGAGACACGACAACAATATGTTTCGCCAACATGTTTCGTCCAGTGGGAACTCACGGTAAGATTTCTCCATTATTTTAGGATTGGACTGACATAATTTTTTCGACCGACAGTTAGCAAATGCGGTTCAAAAGTTTCTAGGACTTGGAAAAATTTTTTGTTAGATTAGGTTAGCAGTGTTAGCTCAACTCGTGAGCCAAGTGAGTGTACCGCGGCAGCAGCAGCCGGCGAAATTCCAGGGTAAAGTTAGATTTCGAAGCCGTGTCAAGAAGATCACAAATGATCCTACTATCCTACTAATATTGTAAATGTGAAAGTTTGTGAGTGTGGATGTATGTATGTTTGTTAGTCCTTCACGCAAAAACTACAGAACGGATTTGGATGAAATTTGGAACACCGGTAGTTTATAACCGGGATTAACATATAGGATACTTTTTATCCCGATAATCCCGAAATGCTTGTTACGTTAAATACTACGCGGATGAAGTCGGGGGGCACAGCTAGTCTGTATTAACAAGCGGATAAATCTCACAATATACATAATTCAACTTATAAGAAATTTCATCCCGAGAAATTGGAGGGTTACCACGAGCAATTCCGAATACGAAAATCCGGACAGAATCGCGGGCGCAGCTAGAGCTAGTAGGCGCCAGATACAATTATTTTCACTCGTTTCCAATCCAGCGTTTACTAGTTCATTGTTATCGCACACATTAACTCGGTTACTCGAATCAGTAGTACGTATATTGACACGAAATATTGTTGTTTGTTAAACGTCCTTTTAACGTGTGTTTGTTTTCATTAAAGGTCTCAAGAGTTTCTGCCTGATTGGAAGCTGCGGTTGACGGGATGGCTAAATGTGAGTTAACTTTATATGCCTTGAGTACTTTATCTATGCTTAACATGTCTGTAAACTCGTGAACTTTATGAAGAAGGTTGTAATTGACCCTCAAAGCCTTTTATTGCGTCCCATCTTCAATGATGCAAGTCATTTTAAATTCTTAGTCATAGACTAGAACTCTAAATACATTTTCAAAAGTAAAAGAATACTCCGTTCAGACCAGATCATTAGTCGCTTTATAATCGTTATAATAAGATTGAAGGGATAATTTATTATTGCATTCTTTTTTCAAAAATATCTTCGATGTATCTACTCATGCAGCTTAGAACAATATAGACTTAAGAAGTACCTACCTATATATTTAAATATGCCAACACGATAATAAATAATGGCTGTTTGCTTTTTGATATCGTTAGACACATAATGACCCCAAACTGCTCTTACTATAAGACGGAGGAGTTTACATTTTTGTTTCAATTGTCTTATAGTAAGAGCAGTCAGTCATTCAATCGGTAAAAATGTAATGTACATTGTACAATAGGTTTTATCGATTGAATATACCCACTTGCACCTGAGTAAAATTCCCAAAAACAGTATTTAATTAGGGTCGGCTAGCAACTAGCAAGCTATCCTAATTTGAATGATTATAATCTTGGCATCTGAACTAGTACTCCCTTATTCATAAACGTAGTTTATCCGGTGTATAGTTACACCATGCTTTGTCTTCTTCTTTCGATTGTAAAGTTACTGATGATAGAAAGAGATAATAAGGAGTTTAACTGTTCGCCCGCTATTCCACGTTTATTAATAAGAGTCTTACTACCCACTAGAGTTACCTGTTTACCTGTAGATTACGTAGTCACAGGGTTGATTTATTATAAGCACGGAACAGACAGTACATGTGCTAGTACTATTATGTACTCTGTGGTAGATACTACGCTAAAATATTTAGCTTCTAGGTTGTAGGCATCGCATATGGGTATCGATTTTATGCCCATCGTGTGTCCTTCGAATTTATCGAACGATAACGTCACAAAACCATTGGATTAGCCTTCGTCGGAATCGATTAGCCACTTATGGGCTAAGGAAAAATTGTTAGCCATACCTATGTACCCCAAACGGAATGCCGCTCCCATTGTGCTATACATTTTAAATAGATTCTTAATTAAAGTAAATGTTCATGTCATATTTTTACCCGAATTCCAAAAAACGAGGAGGTATTATGTGTTCCTCTGATTGTTTTTTTTTATGTACCTATGTTCCCCGATTACCCCGTCAATTGTGGACCGATGTAGAAAATTATACTATTCTTACACTATCTTTACACTAGGTTACTACTTCTTAGTTAGGTAATTAACCTAACCTAACCTACCCTTATCTGAACCGACTTGAAAAACTACTGAACCGATTTGAAAAATTCTTTCACTGTTGGGAAGCTACACTATCCCCGGGTGACATGGGCTATAATATATTTTCAAATAAAATAGGGATCCTTACTAAAACTTGAATAATGTAACCGCATTGTACCCGTGCGAAGCCGGGGCGGGCCGCTAGTAATTAATATTTTTAAGAGTAGGTACGCTTATAGTTTCCGGTATTGTTTTGTTGTCGGTGCTATTGTCCGTTACCTTGTACCTTTCCAGTAGCAGATCGATGATAAATAGGCTACGTATGAGTCCCTACAACTCAAATATCGATCATCAAACTAAGCCCGCCATTCCGAGTCCATCATTAAAATAATTACATTCATGGTCAACGTTTATAATGATGATGACGTGTAATAATGATAGTTGAAAAAATATCATTATTATTACAAATTTATTTTCCGGAACAATCATTCGCAATACATCAGTATTTATTTTGGTTTGTTGTTTAATTTAAACTGGAATGTTGTATGGCCTGGCCACTGCTTGGCCTTGCTCACTACATTATCTTTGAGCTGTCTTTATGCATTGTTGGTCCTATATCTCTTTCTAAAGTACTATCATACACAGAAAATACACAGAGTTCAACCTTACATATAGGTAACTTATAGATTTTAGAGTCTTATGCTTTCTTAAAATATAAAATAGTTAATCTAAATATATATAACTCAAAGGTGACTGACTGACTGACTGACATAGTGATCTATCAACGCACAGCCCAAACCACTGGACGGATCGGGCTGCAATTTGGCATGCAGGTAGATGTTATGACGTAGGCATCCGCTAAGAAAGGATTTTCATTAATTCTACCCCAAAGAGGATATAATAGGGGATTAAAGTTTGTCTGAAACTTTGTCAATTAAATTCCACGTGGACGAAGTCGCGGGCACAGCTAGTTCCTACATGAATCTCAACTCTGAGGTATCGACTCAGGGAATGTAATTCCAAAACAGTTGTCTTAACGGTGGTAGACCCAAGTTGTTGTTCGATTTCGTACACGGGCTGGCTTGACCGTTATAGTACCACCCTCTCACAGAAGACGAGTGTAAAGTAGCTTTATAGCTGTACTAGCTGTGCCCACGCACTTCGTCCGCGTAGTATTTAACGTAACAAAAATTTCGGGATTATCGGGATAAAAAGTATCCTATATGTTAATCCCGGTTATAAACTATCTGTGTTCCAAATTTCATCCAAATCCGTTCAGTAGTTTTTACGTGAAGGAGTAACAAACATACATACATACATACATACATACATCCACACTCACAAACTTTCACATTTATAATATTAGTAGGATTTCGTACGATGATTGAGGGAACCGAAAGCCCAACCCATCCCCTCCTTCCGGTCCACTATGCTTTAACTCGGAAACGTGCTAGCGATGCCTTTGGTATTGCAAGCATCTATAGGCTACGGTAACTGCTTAATAAAGGACGGATCGTACGTTTGTTTGTCGACTTTGTTAAAAAAGAAAATAAATAAATAAAGAGTTGTATCGATATTGATTTGTTTAATAGCGAAAGCAATCATAAACCCCAGCTGTCATGTATGCGGTAAGGGGAAGGTCACCGTTGAACCGTTGCCATGGTGATTAAAAGGGACAACCTTATACCGTCATAATTTGTACACAATCAATATGTAGAGTTTGTATCAAAATAGTGATGTCCTGATTACAACAAATGGTTGCTTTGTTTTGTCTGTAGAATTAAATAGATTCTCAACCCTTTATTGTACACCAATATATAAATATTATAAATATTATACCATTATAATTACATGTACCTATATGTTTACGTGTCTTTCAGCAACTACTGAAATAACATCTTCAAACGCAATTACAATTCCAGTTCATTTACCTGGATGGATGATCGCTAGTGGCATTTAGACCTGAGCGCTTCCGTTCGTGTTCCAGAGGGTACGTTAAGCTGTTAGTCCCAGCTATTATATTTGTTAAGCCATGTCGAAGGCCTTCGGGCAGCCCGAGGACTCTGACACCAGAGTTGCCCATTAGCTCGTACGATAAGAAGAGGAATTCTAGATTGTATCAATAATTTATCGATGTGTCCTATACATGTTTACCTCACCAAAGTGGCACAGTAAAAATGTTAGCAGATCTATAGCGTTCTTAACTCCATTGATAATTCCTTTATGCTGAAACGATCCGCCCTGAAAACCCGAACACTGAAATTGAACTTAATTTGGAGATATTGTTTTCTTATATTTACGCGAATACTACACATTGAAATAAAACTATTTTTCGGATTTTATCGCGTTTATTTAATTTATGTTCCCGACGTTTCGGCTGCTTTACAGCAGCCATGGTCACGGGGGGACTGAGGTGTTAGACGTCCTGATGTCATAGTTAGTAACTGGGTACCCTCATATTAAGTTGTTGTTTGCGGTCCGATCCACGCAGAAAGTGCTCACAGTGTCTCGAGGTCTTGCAATGGTACACTTGGTTTTGGATTTAATTATATTAATTACTGGATCCCAAGTTGGTGGTAGCACCCAGCCATCTTCCCTATTGAAATTAGGATGTTTTTTAATTTCAATGGCCTCACGTATCATCCTTGGTCGGAATCGGTGTTCTTTTGCGAGGATCTGTGGTTTATCAAATCTGATATAATGGCGGGATAAATTAAATAAACGTGATAAAATCCGAAAAATAGTTTTATTTCAATTAATTTGGAGATGTCTGTCACAGCCACTTTATCTCGTTCAGTGTTGTTCGGTGGTCTTCTGATTTTGTTGTCGACATTTCTTCATTCTTTCATTTTTCTACAAAGCTACTGATCCACTGATTTGAATCCCTAATCCTACTAATATTATAATTGTGAAAGTTTGTGAGTGTGGATGTATGTATGTATATATGTATGTATGTATGTATCTATGTATGTATGTATGTATGTATGTATGTATGTATGTATGTATGTATCTATGTATGTATGTATGTATGTATGTATGTTTGTTACTCCTTCACGCAAAAACTACTGAACGGATTTGAATGAAATTTGGAACACAGATAGTTTATAACCGGGATTAACATATAGGATACTTTTTATCCCGATAATCCCGAAATTTTTGTTACGTTAAATACTACGCGGACGAAGTCCGTGGGCACAGCTAGTTCTTTATAAAATCTAGTAATGGCAACAACCTAGGTGCCTGCCAAAATACTGCGTGAAACAAAACACGACTTATTAGAACGTGTTATGCTGCCGCGCTGAATCTTTCTGTAATTCTAAGTATGTATTGTAATAATTTTAGTACACCTTTAGCGTGATATATAATGACTTATATACTCTATTTAAAATTCCCTAATAGCTACTACTAAAATATTTTTGCGTTTGATTTCTAAAAACTTGGATTTTATTTTTAAAATAAAATGTAGAGTTTTGTAAATCAGTCCTGGCTACACTGATCTCGTTAAATCATCAACACTATTTGGAGACTCGTGTTTATTTTCACGATTGCTGTACAAAGATCGGTGGTCATTGCACCCGCTGCAATTATAGTGAGAGCGGGCGCCGGTCCGCGCGACCCGTGCATTGGGTTTCTGTGTCAGAACAACCGGACCGGCAGACTGCAAGCTGATGGCACACACGTCAACGGACATCTGTTGAATTGAAGCCAATCGGAATTGACCTTTTTATTTCTAATTTGGTACTTAACTTTTGAGCGAGCTTGCTCTGTTTATGCATTTTTTTCAAAGCAGCCACTCACCAAGTTGAACTGCAAAAGTATTTTTATTTGTATAGAATCAATTAATAAGTGGGTTATGTATTGATCTTTAGGGACTTGTAATAGGCTTACCTAAATGGCGAATTTAATTTCCGGAATTAAGAGCTCCCATCTATATATAAAACTAGCTGAGCCTGCGACTTCGCCCGCGTGGAATTTAACTTAACAATAAAGCCCGGTCCCGCGTTCTGAGCCCGCGCGACAGGACCCATTTTTTTAATTTAGTTTTTCTAAAATAAAAGTAGCCTCACTTACTACGTATAACATCAGCTATCAAACAGTGAAAGTCCCGTCAAAATCGGTCCAGCCGTTTCGGAGATACTCTTTGATTTCAAGTGTTTTTATTTTTTTACGCGGAACCCTAATTGTTTTTCTAAAATTAAAGTAGCCTAAGTTACCCGCTATAAGATCAGCTATCTGCCAGTGAAAGTCCCGTCGAAATCGGTCCAGCCGTTTCGGAGATTACCCGGAACAAACACACAGACAGACAGACAGACAGACAGACTTAATTTTTTTAATTCGCGTTTTTGCTATAGGTATTCGTGTGTACTTTCATATGCATTTAGTGAAAAGGTGTTATTTTGATATTACAAACAGACACTCCAATTTTATTTATTTGTATAGATAGTTTGAACCATGTACCATGATTTGTGAATCTTTCATCATAAACAGACCGTAAAAAGTACGCCCCACGGTAGCGCGTACTTTGTTTAACTTGCCTTGGCGGAAGCGCTGTCACGTCACCAGATCACATGGAATCTTAATAAATTAAATAAAGTGGGTAAACAGTGGGTAAACAAGTTTTATTTCTCCGTACATTGTAAGCGGATAAGGTCTCGTATGTGATTGATAATATATACCTACATAACAACCACGACGAATTTAATAATAGGATATAAACATATTCTATATACCTATCCAACTATTTAGTTCACGATAATAAGCTCTGTAAAAAGCAAAACCCAATCAATTATTCAATTAAATAATACCCATTACGCATTGGTTAGAATATAATAATTTCTCACGCGAACAATGTGTCAATCTCGGATTAATAAATCGCGAAATGTTTTGTCAGTGAGTGATATATAGCACTATGATACTGCCTACGATACGATTTATTACCACAATAGAAACTTTGCCACTGTGAGTTTGCTTGGCCTTCGCACGTTTAAACACACAAAAGCTAGGTAAGCTTTTGAAGCTAACTTGCAAATTATCTCGCTACTTCGCTGTTTAAATGAGCTGCAAGCAGAAAACCTACACAATGACTTCATCATTTAAAATAATTTACCCATACTTATAAGACCTCAAATTGAGCTCAAAATAAAAAAAACAACTTGCACCGAGTCATTATTTATATAACCATAGTCTATTAATCTATGCTATTAAAGTGATGTGAATCAGTCGATTTGGTATCTTAGAATTAAATTAAATAACGGAACCATAGAGTTACTTGTATCAACTCAACTGCCCACTCAACATTTTGTGCGAACATATTTCACTAAATATCTCGTTTGTCATCTCGTTTTACACACGTATCAAAATTCTTCTGACTCGACGTACCTATAGCTGTATCTAATGCTTTAAAGCAAAAACGTCGAAGTAAAAAAAAACACGAGATGCAGCGGTCGACGACCTAAGCGGCACTCCGGTCCTGCCTCACAGATAATATGATTCGATAGATAACTGTATACATTTTTTTTATTGCTGCCAAATCTAGGTTATGCATTTGATTCGTGATTATTTTTTCTCATCGCAAATGGAGTCTCTTACACTGTAACTGTTTGAATGCGTGACGTCAGATTGTAATATTATAGTTCATTGGTTTTTTAAAGATACTTAACGTCATCCTATACAATTGGATGTAAATTTTAGTTGGGCGGGATTCAAGTTTGTATGTAATTTTGTACGATTAAGACTTTAGGGAATCCCGAATTTTTGCTTTCTGTATCCGCAGTTTTATAACTTAATTATATGAGTTGGATTGTCTAAAAATAAATAAAATAATAGAGCTGCGATAATTTTAAATAGTAAATAGGTCCTTAATCAAGTAATTATTAAGAAAGGACTTCTCATTTTGAAATTTTGGCATTTGTTTTGAAAGAAATGTTTTGATCTGTATTTCGGATTTAATATTAATAAATTTTAAAATCGCTACCCTACTCTTCGCAGACATTCTAATCATTATCATTAAAAATAAAAGCAACCGTAAACAAAAAAGCATCGGCAGACCAGACAAGCTATTAAATTAAAAGTCCATAAAATTCGACAGTGCCGAACAATGGTCAATAATGTTTTTTGTACAATTAACGATGAAGTGGGTCACAGCCGTCACATAACTGCTTATGACACAATACGAGCCGCGCAAGTTCAATACGTTGCCATCGAATGTGCACGCAAAGAACGCTTATGTGGACTCGGAAATAGGTAGAATAAAATACGGTACCTAATATCACATTGTTACATCCCATTTCATATTTTTTTAATAATTATATACTTAATATTTGAAACAACACGGTTTTCTCTTTTGTTACATGTGAGCTGCCCCGTTGAGCAATGACAAACAGCACCTCGGCTCTTGGGCACCCACCGGAAGGAGCTAATTATGTCAGACTTTTCCAGTCTAAACATCGAGCTATCTTTCTGTGCGTTCTGTTTTCGAAATTTCTCCCATCTCCCGCATTTTAGTCTGACTAGCTTTGACAATACAAATTATCGATTTTGTCTGATTAAACAAATGGGAGAGCTACTCTGTGGAACTTAATCCGTGACAAGTCTTGCCTTGGCGCGTTCGAGCCGTGCGGCATTCCTATTTTGGTAGCTTTATAACCCAAAAAAGCTTATCACATCTACAGCAGGAACATGTTCTATGTTCGGCGTTGGCGCGCCTGGCTCCATCTGCCGCGGTACCGTTACTCGACACAGTAACCGCGAAGCGGGAGATTAATGTAACCAGTCTGCGCGGGCGCATAGAGGGCGACTGCTGGAGGGTTCATAGTTCCTTTTGACTACCAAATAGGTCGTTACCAATAGATAAATGGGCATTGTTTGAATAGTATACAATCATTCCGTTTGGTTTGAACTTCAGACAATGTGAATACTCTTTCTATTTATTTGCTGATAACTACAAAATGCTGGACTAGGTTTGATGACTATAGATGGTAGGGATCTGTTATGTATGGACAAAATGGCATTTAAAAAATGAGTAAAAATGATGATATATGGCTAAAACATGCCAATTTAAGTGACATTCCGTCTAACAACCATAAATATACAAATAACTTTCTGTTCCAAATAAATTAACAATTGATTCAATATTAATTCAAGATAGGAAAATACATATTATTTACGTAGTACGTCTCTAGTTCTCCACATATAGCTATCTGACTTCCATAAACGTCTTTCGTAGGTGAGCACTTAATTTTCGCTCTGTGTGTCTGTGTATGGGTTGACGAATGGTACGATGCAATAAAGCGCTTTACGACACAAGAACACAGCTTGTCCGGTGAAAACTGCGCTTTATCTCGTCTCGTTGAGCCAATTATCCACCGGACATAAATCCTCGGACAGACGGAGGGAGGATTAAATGCAATAAATGCTGGAAACCTGGGACAATTTGATGTATTATTTAGTGCTTTTATTTTTCATAGCGAGCTTATTTGCTCAACTTTTGCTCTATTACTTAGATAGATAAGATAAGCTTTTAAATCGCATCTTTAAATTACTTTTTTCAATTATTTAGCGGAAATAAAAATAAAATTCATTACTTATCTGTATAGACGACCGCTTGACGCAGTGGTTCGAGCGTAGGACGCTCGGCTGCTGCACTGCACACGGTAGTTGCGGGTTCGATTCCCGCTGGGGCAAATTTCGGAAATGGCCTTTTCGCAATTTACCCAGTTCTGGGTGTAACTGGGATCGCCCCCAGTCCATTGTACGGTACCCATAGTACAAGCGTTGCTTAGTTTGGGACCATACAGTTGGTGTGTCAGTCTGGCGATATTTGTTTTATTTATTCACTATAAGTTAAACCCGCTCCTCAAGAATCACGTAAAATCGACACAATCTACGTTTGAGCGTCAAACGTCCGATTTTTTTCTTTGACGCTTTTGCAAGTATACATAGTGTGGCTCAAGCTGGAAACAAAGCGAGGAATTTATCTCTAGGCCGTGATTTTAAGGCGTAAAATAATATGCATCGGACAAAACTTCACGTCTTAAAACTATCATGCAAATTCTCAAGCCCGTTTTTTATAAATTTGATCGTTTTTTTGTATAAATAATTTGCAGTAATTACCTACCCATGTAACCGGCATACAATCCGTTATTAACATCATTATAGTCGAGAGTTTGGAAGCTGTTTAAAGTTGCGAATTAATAAAAAGCGATGACGAAGCTAGTCAGGAAATTATATGAAAAGCGCCGCCGCCGCCTCTATCGTAATTTATTGGTTTTTGTCTTAGACATTTTATCTATGGACAAGACTTACATGATCATTCCCCTCTGCCAAGGTATAAGAACAAGAAGTTCTAACACGTTTATAAAAACTGTTTGTGGAATCGATTTAATCAAAGTCAGTATCGTTTTTGATGTGAAAGGTGCTCCATAAAAAATGCCGACCTGCGCTATAAACCATTGCAAGAAGAGGTCAAACACCTCTAATCTACAAAAAAACGGAGTAACGTTTCATATGTAAGTGTTTTTGGTGTAAATAATCCCTTATTTCTAACAAAATAATTAAAATATAAAATGTCATAAAAATCGAAAACATTATCGATTAAACAATCGAGTACGAAATAATTGAAAAGTGTAGTATGGTATCTCGAGTTCGCCATTTTGAATAGTGTTGCGGCAGTGATAAATTTATGATTGTGGACGTGTATCGATAAAATAATTATTTTTTGAGGTTTTATTATATTTTACTTTAAATTATATATAGTAAAAATATAATTACTTATTGTTATTTTTTAACTTATCATTATTCCACTATTTTTCCAGATTTCCCAAAGACCCTCAATTAAAACCAAATGGGAAAAATCTTGCAATAGAAAGTGGGGTTGGGAACCTACTCGCACAAGTATTATTTGTTCAGTACACTTTGATTCGTCGCAATTCCAATGTTTATCTAACGAACGACGAAAAAATAATAGATAATGTCGTACCAATATTATTTTTTAGCTGATGCCGTAAGTATTTTATTTATACTTCTACTGACATGATTCTAAAAAAATATTTCACTGATATACACACGTGAAGTAAATATTAGTGATGCAGTAGAAGTTTCACCTTGTATATTGTCGTAAAATATTATTTATTTTAAATGTTTCATTTCCACAGCGAGGGATTTTTTCAAAGTAATGCATAAACGATAAATCATCGTACTGTATAAGATACCATAATATACAAAATAATTCATATTTTGTATTAGATGAAGAAATGCACACGTCTATGCAATATTTTTGTGATGATGAGCAAGTAAAACTATCGATATATCTAATTAGAAATATCGATATTGGTTTCTCCCTATTGCACTTAGTGTCTTACACTCGTAAATTCTTGCATGTTGACGTATTTGACCGATTAGTGTGCGTAAAAGTTACTAGTGTTGAATATTTATTTAAGTGTGCATTCAGCATGACACAATTTTTTTCTTAGTAATTGTGCATCATTTCTTTGTAGTGGTTACCTCGTACCCCCCAAAATCTGACAGTATTTTTATTAGTAAAATGAAGCACGTCACGCCTCCTTTAGTTAACACCTCTCTGGTTTTTGTGGACACAGCAGAATATAGTTATGGGAAAATAGTGAATTGCTATTGAGTTATTTTAAACGAAATTTATTTTTTTATTATTTGAACGTCATCGTCTATGTAAGAATGACGTAATACGGATGTTTTTATGTTAAAAATACCTAGCTTGAATATCAAGGATATGTGTATTAAAATTAATGAAATCTAGAGTAAATATTCCAGTATGAGTTGCATTGGTATTTTTAAAAGTTGTTTACCGTTCCACTCTATAAAAAATCCCAAGATTTGGTTTGATCTCCTTATCCCAAGCTAATAATTAAGTATCTCGTTATTCATTAGACTAGGTTTTGTGGAAGTCGACTAATATCCCGGGCTCCTAAAGTCCTAACGTTCTTCTCCATGGAACGGATCTCTTGAGTTCTCTGTGTTCCACAATATTATACTGGTTGTAATGGCTTTGAAATGTGGGCCAGGTTTGTCCCACTATGTCCGCTCGGCGAAGCTTAAAGCTCGACCGGTTGGCGGGTCGTTGAACCCGCAACCTACTCGCTTATCCCATACAATTCGCGAGATTGCTGGAAAATTACTAAACTATCCTTTACTAAACACACAGATCGAGATACCGTATATTTAATGGCTACGCAGGCAGAACAAGATACGGCTTGACAGTGAAATGAAATAGTGTTGCCGCTTTTTAGAGATTGTAAATTACCAACCAAATGACTACTATTGTGTTCGAAATAAACTATTCTACGGTATTGTAATCGATATATCATTATACTAGCTGTGCCCGCGACTTCGTCCGCGTGGAATTTAATTGACAAAGTTTCATACAAACTTTCATCCCCTATTTTATCCCCTTGGGGGTAGAATTAATCAAAATCCTTTCTTAGCGGATGCCTACGCCGTAACATCTACCTGCATGCCAAATTTCAGCCCGATCCGTCCAGTGGTTTGGGCTGTGCGTTGATATATCACTATGTCAGTCAGTCAGTCAGTCAGTCACCTTTGAGTTATATATATAGATGAAAACCCGGCTTCGCTCGGGTGAAATGTGACTCATAATACACAATCTTTTACAAAACTTAGGTAGATATTTTTGTAGTTATCGGTTTTGAAGGAATATTAGGCAAGGCATAGATTCGTATAGAATTGTCCATTGAAATGAATACGAAAAAAATCGCCAAGTGCCATGTCGAGCTATGCACAATGAAGGGTTCCGATTCATTGAAGGTGATCTGTTTAAAATTTCACCCCAGGTTGAAATAGTTACTAAAGTTGTATACATACTGCTACCGACATCTATCGACACCATTAAATACTAAGAAATAGACTAATGAACATAAAACATACATTTATTGCTGTTATTTAATTGGAATTTATTAACAATTTATCTAATTTCGTCAGCATAATCTTATTCATATTTTTGCAACATAAAAATGTAAGAAGTGTCGATATTTTTTTCGTAAAAAGTCTTACCCACTGTTGTTTATAGACTACTAACGACATCTATCCACGTGCATGAACACTTCAGAAATACACGTATTAACACAAAATATAAATTTATTGCTGTTATTTCATTGAAATTGGTGAACAATGTATCCATTTTCGACTGCATAATCTTATTAATGTTCTTGCAATAGAAAAATGTAAGAAGTGTCGGAATTAATTACGGAATTTTGATTTAATCTTTAAAAGTTAAAAATCTCGCAAACGGAATTTTTGATGATAAAATGTTGTATGAAAACATCATTTTATTTGAAAATACCTTTTCAACGTCACCCCACATGATTGGGTAACTAAAAAAAAAAAACCCCTTTTTCGATGTTCGGGGAGGTATCTCAAAAAAAGTAATTTTGCTACATTTTATATTTTTGAAAGTGAGATCTACTCTTAAAGTATTTTTGTACCAAATTACATCAACATCCGTCAGAAACTGAAGAAGTTATGACCCTGTGACGGGTCGGGACAGACAGACGGACGGACGGACGGACGGACGGACTGGATGATCTTATAAGGGTTCCTCGTAGGGACTACGGAACCCTAAAAACATGAAGACTGAATTTGTTTGTTCTGAAAGCTCAATCTTCTTCCTCTTTCTTAAAAAATATGGCCCACCCAGTTTAATAGATATTTCGAATAAAGACTCATTTACACATTGAGAACACTGACACTAACTGACAGGGATTCGTTCATAGAAAATATAGCGGTACTGTGCCAAACTTGACGGAACTGCCAATATGGCGAAATATTGTCTTTTGCACCATTAGAATTTAACAAAATACTCGACAATCCGAATTTTGCCGATATATGTTGTCGACTCGAAATCATAATTTTTTTATGTTTTATTATTCTGGTTAGGTTTCAATCGAGTCTACCGTACCCCTGAACGGAATTATTAATATAGAAGTCGAATCAACAGCCTGACAAATAAGTTTCAAGCTTCTAGCTCTAAAATGAGATACTTCCATACAACTTTTCATCCCCCCTTTCAACCCCTTAAAACTCTTTTTTCGCATTAAAAAGTAGCCTATGTCCTTTCTCAGGCTCTAGACTATATGTGTATAAAATTTTATTGAAATCGGTTCAGTAGTTTTGGCGTGAAAGAGAGACAGACAGACAGACAGACAGACAGAGTTACTTTCGCATTTATAATATTAGTAAGGATTTCATTAGCACACCTGAAAGTGATTGCTAACTTGCCGGCTCTATTTCTTCAAACACGCAAGCTTTGGAATTGGATTATAATTTACCATGCCTATGACATTTATCTACCTACACCGACGTTAGTATAAAAAACAAAGAATCCGAGATACGTTTTATTTATATCGAACTCTCGGCTCATACCATTTGTTATGCTTTAGGAGATATGAAATCATCGTTTCACTGTTGTAATCCGCGGACTTGAATAGCAATTTCGACATTATTAATACGTATTACACAGTTGTTATTTTAATATCATCATGATCATGATGTTATAGAATTAATAAATACGTAGAAAATTATTAGTAGAGCTTTGTGTATATTTCACAACACGGCATCGGTGTTTAATTGACCGACGTACAGACCTAATATCGAAACTCTGAAGGCACCTCGTATAGGGAATAAGCATGATAACTTTATTTGTCGGCATGTGTAATTGGCCAGTTATTGATGCGTGTAACTTTAATTTTTTTATATATATCAAATTCTGAAAAGAAGCTTACGACTCGCCTGATATTAAGCAGTTACCGTAGCCTATAGATGCTTGCTATACAATTGGCCTTACTCGCACGTTGCCGATTCAATTCAAATTCAAATTCAAAGCGTTTATTTTGTGGCCTACTGGGGCACTTACAAATTGTCAATTTTACATTTTTTTTTCTTTCTGAAGATCTGATCTGAGATTTCTGAAGATTTTCGATCTGAAGGGGAGTAGGAATTGGAATCGAAGGCGGGATGAGGATGCTGGGCTTCCGGCTTCATTTTCATCGTACAAAAAGCAGCTATTATAGCCGATCTTTCGTAACACGGTGGGCTCTAACACCGTTAAGCCGTATAAACTTCAAAATAAACAAAAACGTACGTATATCTTGCTTGTAATTAAAACCCCATTGTTGCAATGTTTAAGCAATTTAGTTTTGGCCCATCGATATTCTCCGTGAACCAAACCACCGTGTAGACGGGGAAACAACACTAGTGCGGCTAGTGCCCGCTTTTACGTACAAACGCATCACATGACGTGTCGAATAGAAATGGCGGCCGCTTTCGCATGCGTCGCTTGCATAGAAGCGCATACGCAAGTTCAAGGCTGGTCGAGCCCCGCTTCCCATTGCATGTGCATGCACATTAATTCAGCTCACAAACACGACTACCACCATTGTCTATCACTCGAGAGCCCGGGTCGGGGAACTCATAAAGGATTAATGACACTATTGTGGGGAGTTATGAGCGTGTCTTTCAATTTTTCTACCTGACACCTGCGGCTGCGCATTCCCTTTGCGAATTATTGCTGAACTGATTCAGTGCTGGTGCTCGTGCGCTGGGAGCGCTCAACAATGTTGAATAAACAAAGCCAATTGGTCTTTATGCGCCTACTAATACATATGCTTTTGCCTGAACGGAATTCCTGAATTATAGTTTTTCAACTTACTCGGTATAAAGGTGAAATTGATACGCGCTTGTTGCATCTATTTGTTCTTCTTTCACACCTCATAATGATAACCCACCAACGTAATGATACTAAACACATATTTGTAAAAAAAACTTCATACAGATTAGATATATACGACAGTCAAAGCGATACGAAAATTAATAGAGCGCTTTATTAAATTAGTATTTTTTTTACGTTTTGTATCGCTTCTCGTTGACAGTGGTATAGACGACGCTAATGCAGTCGTTTCTAATCTTATATATAAAATTCTCGGGTCACAATGTTAGTTACCATACTCCTCCGAAACGGCTCGACCGATTTTTATGAAATTTTATATGCATTCAGTAGGTATGAGAATCGGCTACTATCTATTTTTCATACCCCTAAGACTGGACGACGTCTGTCGGGACAGCTAGTTCTTTTATATATTTTCTATCCCGCGCATTTCTCATGAATACGACTTCATTAGACCAGTTTTCTTAAAGGTACTATTTATGAACGATAAATAACTATATAACGATCGGAAGGAGTAATTTTACGAGCTCCAATAGATAATATTCTTGCTTGTCCGTTTAAAATGTCACTAGCGACCCGTCCCGGCTGCGCACGGGTATTTTTATGAATAGTTCTATATTATATTATGCAAGTATTATACATAAAAACCTTCCTCTTGAATCACTCTATCAAAAAAACCGCATCAAAATCCGTTGCGTAGTTTTAATGATCTAAGCATACATAGGGACATACAGACAGCGGGAAGCGACTTTGTTTCATACTATGTATTGACGAGTTAACGTCTTGTTTATAGATTTCCTGGCACGAACCTTTGATATCGTTTTTACAAGTTAGGATAGGTCATGTCTTTCAGAAGAACACATTATTTATCTATGTTGTGTTAACGAACTGTTAATAAATATTTGCGTGCAATCAATCTTTAATCGGTTTCTTTATACGTTTATCTGGTTTTAATAATTAATTCACTGTACACTAATACATATTCATTATAGTATGCTGCTCTTGGTACGGTATGTTTGGTTATCTGAATTACAATATAATAATGTAAGCATGCAAATTTTATTTGCGTCATATATTGATTGTAGACGGGAAAATTATGATTTAACTATACTAGGTGAAACAAAAAGGGTATATTTTTTGCAACTTTACCTTGTAATACTAAAACTATTATTTACTATTAACTATTATTTAGAAGCGTCAATAGCCTAGTGGTTAGAGGGGCAGTCCTTGTAGCTGAGAGGATCCGGGTTCGATCCCCATCCTGGCCATTAAACTATTGACGTGAGCCCACTCCTAGCACAAGCATTAGCTTAGTTGGAGGGGCTAAAGGGAATACTAGTAATGTGATAAACGCACATTACTAGTAATCTTTTTTAATTGATTGGCTTTGTGGGACAGTTGAAGTACTAAAGGTTTTGTATACTTGTGAAATCTGTCAACAGCTGTATTCCTATAACACCTTTTGTTTTTCAAGTTAACTCCAAAGCTGATGGTTTTAGAGATACAAAGATAACTTTTGAGAAAAAGTATACCCTTTCTGTTTCAACCTGTGTAAACGACTAGTTGCTGCCCACAACTTCGTCCGCGTAGTATTTAACTCAACAAAAATTTCGGGATTATCGGGATAAAAAGTATCCTATGTGTTAATCCCAGTTATAAACTATCTGTGTTCCAAATTTCATCCAAATCCGTTCAGTAGTTTTTGCGTGAAGGAGTAACAAACATACATCCACACTCACAAACTTTCGCATTTATAATATTAGTAGGATATGGTAGTAGAGTTGATTTGTTTGTGTCCACAATTTGTACCACTCTCCTTCCGGTCAGCGACGTGTGAGCGAATTTGGTATTGTAAGCACCTATTGGCTGCTACGGCACTACTTAACATTAGATGGATTATACGCTATTGGGCGACATTATTAGGGGAAAATGTTTTTACCGACTTCAAAAAGGACGAGCTTCTCAATTCGTGTGTATTCTTTTTTTAATTGTTGTTACCTCAGAACTCCGTCATGTATTAAAGGTCGATGAACCATAGAGTAAATTGTTGTATTGGACCAATAGAGTCACTAGTTTTGAGGAACGAAACCAACATGAATATATATGTAGTTACATAAAACCTTTGAAAATCCCCGCTCACGTTAGCCCTGCAATTTAGATGGTCAGGCGATGCGCCAAATGCATTGTTTACATATTGCATTTGCAGAATATTTACAATGTGCGACCCCGGATGTAGGGCTGGCACTTCAATTCAATTCGTTTATTTTGTTTAGGCCTACGGGGGCACTTACAAATTGTCAATTTTACACTGATGACTGACACGCACGTAGCGAATCATGTTCTAAATCATGTGTTTTTTATAGTACCTAGTACCTACATGCCATTGTTCCTGGCATTGCATATATACATATACTCTGGTGGAGATGAGTATTCGTGTAATTAATAAAATAAACACATGTTTAGGAAAGTTTAAATACCTATCTTAGGGGTAACCCTAACGTGGTTTTTTTTTATCTTCCATATGTGATAGTTGTCTACTAACATTATTTCTGCCATCTTACTTTTTGTATTTTGTTAGCTCCTACAAAGTTGATTCTTCATTATCTCAATCAACAATATCGCGATTCCGACCATCAGTAGTAGGTACATGCTGGCTACATGAAAACGCCCCTTACACAGCCCTATCCATAAAACAGTGAATAAATGTCCCTCTATTTTAGTCAATAACACGATTGGCTCTGTGCCTTTGTATGAGGATAAACGACAAGTCTGTTTGACGTTGGCAAAACAGAGTTCCGCTTTGCGATTCCAATTTTTATATACATAGTAAATGTAACATAGTACTTATGTATATATATCATGTCCTTACAAGGCATTGCAGTGACTTCGGTACCAATTAATTAATTATTTTTCTTTTCTTTTTGTTTAACATCTAAAGTGCCGCATTAATAATGCAAGAAGGGAACAACAAATTGGAGAGCAACTGCAAAGCATTTTATTGTGAGTTTTTAAATATGACATTACATCCACATTTTGCCGATGGTATTTCGGTCCCAATGTACTCACTCCCCCTCATTCCGGGCGGCATTCGGGCCATACTAAACCACGCTGGTTGACGAACTGAACACATCTTTATTGTGAGCTGTCATACATCGAAATTCATTACAAGCGTTGTCTCATTTGCATGCGGCTTTTACAAGCACCTGATGTGTCCACATAGAGAAGCAAATATTTCGTAATATTCACGTGCAAATTATCACAATTTTCTGCCAATATGCTCGGTCTAGTTCGATGCCCTTGCGCATCAAGTCTGCCTCTGTTTGTTATGTTGCATCGACACGGACATTACCTATGTCAATATTTGGAATACGTATTTTGTAATAGTTACGTGGTTATTTACGTTCGTAAAGGAAGTATGTCTCGATTGCAATTTGTTTTGTAAAGTTGGTCCGTTTGTTCATGTGTCACCCAACAGTTTTGGGGGGATACATTACCAATGTTTTTAGGCTAAAAGAGGCCATGATCTCGTTTTAGATTTTTCACTAATTTGATAGCATAGTAATATTAAAATCTAGGCAAACGACACTGAACTTATATCATACGGGAGATTACACCATCATGACTGCATTCCTCAAAAGGGGGTAGGTAGAGGCTGGTGTTTTGTATTTGGTTCTCCCAAACGGATTGATGTGTAGGCTTCAGAATAGAGTCGATGGTTGCACAAACTCATATTTAAACATACATATCATACAATGTAACAGAGAAACTCGATAGCAAAATAAAGGTATGTCAAAATGGAATAGAGAGAAGTGTAATCGGGGTAAGAAGAAAAGATAAAGTAAGATTGGAAAAAAATAAAAATGTTACTAAATTTAAAGAATTCAATAAAGTATGCAAAACACTTAAATGGAAATGGGTAGGCCATATGATAAGAGAGAAACATGAAAAATGGACTAAAATAATAACTGAATGGTACCCCAGAGATGGAAAAAGGTCGACAAACGAAACGTTGGGAAGATGACCTCAAAAGAACTGCTGGTCCAGAATGGATCAGAATGGCACGCGACAGAGATAGGTGGAGATCTATGGAGGAGGCCTTTGTCGAAAGACAAGCTGTTGTTGGAAAACCCATCGCTAGTGAAAAATGTATTGAATATTTAAACTATGTAAAACAGCAATAAAGGCTTATTTTATCTTATTTTATTTTATTTTTATCATACAATGTATTACATATATGAGTGCAAACAGGTAAAAGCTGGTGTCATTATGTAAGTAGGTAAATAAAGCGCTGAATGCGAAAGTGTGAATAACTGTGTATCCTTGCGTTTATATCGTACGTTTTAGGAAGTCATAATATTAATGTATTTAGCTCTTTACGTGGGTTGCAGATTTATCAACATTCAATTTTGTTATGTGTACACTCAGACGAAAAGAATAAAGTAGACGGAGTGCGTAGAACTAGTGGGTGAAGCCAGCAATTAATGTTTTACCAAATATAATTCATCCAATTTTCCGGATCCGCGATCGGAAGCCTGCGTTTAACAAACACATACAAAATATTAATTGTATTTATGCCACATAGCGTTGTATTTTTCTTAATAAAAATTAAACCGACTTCAAAAAACCTGGGTGCCCTAAAAAGAGTCCTTGTAATTTCTTTCATTTGGAGTCGATACCATTATTAAAATCGGTTCATAATTGACGTAGTAACCGGTGAAAAAAATATACAGACGAATATACATATAACATTCTCCTTTTTTGGAAGTCGGTTCAATAATTACAACGATTGAGAAGATCTGAAAAAAATCTGGTTTGATACTCGTACTACTTGGTATTACTTTTGCTGACTTCGCTCACTACACGATTCGTTTACGTTTTTCTTTTCGTCTCAGTATTACAATAAAATCATATTTGTATCCATGGCGAATATTAATGATCACTTTTTAGAGTTTAATCAATATTTATAAATAACTATTTTGTTTTATTCTGCGCTTTTCCTGTTAAACTTCTTATGAATAAGGACAATATGAAGCCTAGCCGCGTATCTTACCGAGAACCGATTGAACACCCTACAATATTGCCACAGGCGATTCTGCATACAACATGTGCTAAGAGGTGCCTAGGTAGTAAATGAATAGTCAGAATCTACCATCGGTTCGGAATGCTGCTTCCACTGAAAAGATCCGGCCAAAAAATATGGTGTACATTCTCAGGACAGCAACAGAATATAAGCAGGCAACGCCATTGACACTAAATAAGTAAATAGTAATCAAACCTCACTCAGATTTAGGTATTTACATGATATGAGAAAGCTAGTTTGGGGTGTGCATACCTACTCACTCTTTAAATCCATTTAAATGTTTACAAACCAAAATAATACTTAATAAAACAGAGGTAGATAAGAAGATAATTGCTATGGTGTGATGACTTCCATGCTAAATAAATGAATAGGGTTTAACAACAATGATGTTAAGAGGAGAGTGGACCAATCCCCGCAAGCAGCGCCCGCGCACGGGCATGAATTGAAAAGCGGCATATAAATTGTATTTTTAAATTAGGTTTAAATAGGTACGATGGAACACTATGGTGTTATTATGTTATTATATTATGCCCTGTGCTAAGCTGTCGTAAACATTTATAAACACAAGTGTCTTATCAGAATACTTATTCTTTATGGATACATTTTTGAGCAATTAAAATAAATCATAAAAAATAAAACAATCAATACCTACTTCAGGGTTTCTGATTACTTATTCAACTACACTTGACTATTGTATAGCTACCTTTTAAGGTTACATTTATGTATTCGTTACTAATATTAAAGTAAACGATCTTATCGATTTTCATCCTGTGCCTTGGTAGTCATATAGCTAAAAATAAGAAAAAAATACCGGACAAGTGCATGCCAGGACATGCACAATGAAGGCTTCCGGACCCATTTCGATAGCGAAGATTTATCGTATCTATGATCAAACTGAAACACAAGAAACAAAGCTGTATTTTCGGTTGATTTTAGAATCTCAGTATTGAGTTTATTCAGAAACGACGGGGAATTCATTTAACTTTAACTTGATCCGCTGTATTATATACATATTAGTGCCCCTATATTTAGTGAGCCTATTTCTTTTGTATTAATTTTAATTGCAATGTCGTGTCATGTGCTAGTGTCTTCATTTTTTCTAGATATTCTCCAGTGTTTCAAGTTTTTACATCAAGGTTCCGCTTTTTCCTTTAAGATCCGGAACCCTAAAAATCCAAATCCTTGCTTCAAGAACTTTGGTGTGAATATGAAACGACTTGTGAAACTATTTGCAACCAGCCGTTTGGTTTATACAAGCTAAATAGCGGTTAATGATTTGTGGTTCTTGTGGTGGTTAGCCGAAACTAAATAAACGAAACGTAACTGCTTCAGATTACAGTTAAACTAGATATTCTTGAGGTTATAAACCCGCTGTTATAACGAAGAAATCAATTTGGCATTCAATAAAACTGTTGTTAAATTGCCTTTCTGTGTGTTAGGCGTTATTTAATGATTGCCCTATAAAATGGTTTTCGCTGTAAATGCCTATTAATTAAAACGTGCCTATTTTTAAAAATGGCTTAGCAACAGAAGTTAATTAATCATATCCAAAACTTTTATCTGCGGCTCCAATTATCAAAGCATACTAAAACTAATAATACATTTTAATCTTGTTTTTGACACATTTCTTTTTATCCTTTTTCAATAAGTTGCAATTATTTTTTCATCAGAATTATAATCTAAAGTGAGTAACCAATTAAATGGGACTGGAAAACTATTTAGCAATGCAAATAAAATTTTTGAGCTAGTCCATATACTTAGTTTTGTTTGACTATTCAATCAAAACCGCCTGTGACTTGGATTTTTTGTTGAAATAACCTCCAAATTTGATTTTCTTGCCTGAAATTTGCTTTCTGGTAATAAAATATAAGCAGGATAATTATTGTTATCTCTGTAACAGTTCCGCAATGCCCTTTCGAGAATCAAACCCACAGCTCGCGCCGTGGCCTGACAGACTGACACTTGTCAAACCGGTGCGTCAATCGAATATTATACTGCTATTCCAGCTATATATTGTTAAAGGTATTGAAATTCGAAGCTATTAGTGTAGGTGTCAAATCTTAACTCTACGCCTAACCTTGTTAAGCGGAACACCACCTTATTAACGATGGTGGTAGAGCCAATTTACTACGGCTCATATACTTACGGGCTGACCAGGGTAGTACCACCACCTCACAGAAGATCGACGAGAAGTGGCTATTATAGCTGCGTTTCGCACGATGAGTGATATAGCATAGCTGCCTAGTAGAAATAAGTTTATGACATGGCAATATTCTGGGCCTATCACTTTATTATTTGTGATGCCTTATGCATCAACCTACATTGTCCTCACACCTCTAATTATAACTACTGTAAACGCAAACATAATTAAAAAAAAATAGAAAAGAAAAAATGTATCCATGGAGTTTCTTGCATGATCTTCTCCATAGGATTTTGTTTTGGAACATGCATCTAGCTCTTGACTTTTTAAAACTGCCAGTTAATCTGGCCTATCCTACTTATATATAATACTTACTTAATACTAATATATAATATTATAAATGTGAAAGTTTGTAAGTGTGGATGTATGTATGTATGTATGTTTGTTACTCCTTCACGCAAAAACTACTGAACGGATTTGGATGAAATTTGGAACACAGATAGTTTATAACCGGGATTAACATATAGGATACTTTTTATCCCGATAATCCCGAAATTTTTGTTACGTTAAATACTACGCGGACGAAGTCGGGGGGCACAGCTAGTTTGAAATAAAAATATTTGAGTTTGAGTTTGAGTCGGAAGCCCAACCCCACTCCGTTCCCCTCCCTTCAGCCATATCCCTACTCCCCTTCAACAACAACGTGCGAAGAATGAAATTGGTATTACAAGCATCTATAGGCTACGGTAAATGCTCTACATCAGACGAGTCGTCAAAATTAACCAACATGGAATTTATCCTGATTGGTTGAAATTCCCTCGATCCCATTCAGACTATGAATACATTGCGATTCAGTCTATAAATCTCAATATGCATAGATTATATGCGCTCTATTAAACCTTTGATTCCAATTATTTCGAGTTAAGTTACACATGATTGTCCATCTCTATAAAATAGGAATAAATTTAATCCAGAATTGAGAATGTTATGGGTTTTTCGTATTTCGCTCCCAGCCTATTTTCGATACACATACTACGTCACTAAATCTGAAAACTTACACTTAATAGTGGAGAATACTCCTATTATTTAGGTACATCTACGTAGGCATCAACAATTCGATTCAGATTCCAAATTCAACCCTTCCCATAAACGCTTGCCGTTTTCGACACCGATAAAAGATAACAAAGCAGTCCGGCATCGACTGGAGTGGTTACCGTTGCCGCGACCCGTGTCAACTCAAAAGAGAGAGGTGGCTAGGCAATTGTAGAGACCGGGGGAGGCACCACGCGGCAACATGGAAGCGCATTGTCGCAACGGACGGCCAGCGCAACGGCCGCGCGATCAAGCCTGCGCACGCGCACGCGACCCGGTAGCTTCGACGACCAAGTGACGATTACCGACCCGCGATAACCGAAACTGTACTGTGTTTGTAAATTTTAATAGGTAAAGTGTGCGGGTTTGGCTGGAAGCAAGTGTACGATATCGCCGCCCGAATGTCGCGGCGTTTGTTGACGCATTTTCTGTTTTGTATTTTTTTCAAGTTGCGTATATCGTCGTATCGTTGTTTGCGAATACGTCATCACGTTCGATTGCGTCTGCGTTTCGTAGTGATACAATTAGTTACGCTTCATGTACCGCGCGCGGCGGAATTTTATCGCAATTTTAAACTTTATTATCTCCCTGCAAATAAACATACGGATAGATTGGTGAAAAGGTTGTGACAATGATAATTCAATCCATCCATCTTAAAATAAACATATTATTATGTTGGTTATATTCACATCAGTTGCTATATTTTTTTATTCTATTCTGTTTTGATTGAGTTATCAAAACTAATACCTACTGTATCTAATATTATATGAATAGCGGATCATTTTATACCTAACACCTTTCTACAGGTTCTAAGTCAGTCTGTATCACATTGTTAAATCACGCTTTCAGAGCTATTATTTGAAATATAAACTATAATATATTATTGTGTAGGTATGTATACAAACGGCGGTAGGCGTTCGAGCTTGCGGTGTATCTGGTTATGGTAGAAATTCGATAGCCATTGTGCGTTTGTGGGTCACTACGGCTGTGAAGAGAATCTTTGTTCTGCAGAAACTACAAACTATACCCATATATGTGCAAAATACAGCTTTTACTCATTCGAAGAACTTATCGAGCATGTTGATGTACATTGACACTTAAATAGGTGTTCAAGAGGTACTTGAAAACTGTATTTGCATCATAACACTGCTTTCGGGTAAATTGACGGATTATCTGGCGGTCGTCAAATGTTGCGTGCGTTACATTTTTGAACTTGTTACACTTTTGTTCTCAAATATTCCTCAAACGTTCCACTCAAATAGTATTCTATAGTAAACGGTGCATGCACGAGTGAGACAGGAATAGATCGTCCTATCCTACATCGAGACTTGAGACCAAATGATACTAGTCGTCTCATTAACGCACACCTGTTTGCTTGAGGAAAACGATTAAGTAAACCACTAAGCCCTATCCTATTTGAAGAAAAGGGAGCCAAATGCGTGGAACTTTGCTATGTGTCGCTGTGCTTTGAATAATAGTACTGGTTTTTAAAGTAATGGTAGGTCTCAATGATGACACACGTTGCATATCCTGTCCGTCAGCCCGTCATACCATTTACGTTAAGGATTGCTATGTTGCTTTATTTTTGACTATTATTTAGCGCACTAGATGCTTATTTAAGATTTAAAATAAATACATAAATTATCCTTAGCTTGTTGCGATAGTAATTGGTCCTCATAATTCTTCACATAGCGTCAAATTTCAGATGTGTCGGACTGCTAATAATTTATTCCCGTCATAGGCCTTGAGCATTGCCAAAGAAGTTGCATCGCGTTCAGTCATCGCAACGTCCTGTACAACGAAGATAAATGATCGAAATGTTGCCGGTGCGATGCTCCAAGGTTACTTCGTACAAATTGAAGGGCTATGTAGTGAGCATGTACAACAAAAAGATCAAACCCTCTTCTTACTTAACGCTGGCCCCTGACAGAAATTTGACCTTAAACTTTAAACGATTAACATTCGTCCCTCGATGGACCCTTCAAAATACTGTGTCCTACCTTTTATTTCTGCAGCTGTCTTTATAATTAATTAACCTTTACTACTGACAACATTCAGTGCAGTAAAGCTTAATATCAATTACGATGAATCATAACAAAGTTGTACCATACAAAGTGGTCACACAGAATTTTTGCGTGCTAATATTAGAGCTCAAAGTTCCGTGAAACAGTAAAGACATCCTGCAGACATTTAATACCTGTCACTTGAACGATGAAGTCCGAACAATGAACATCATTATTGTCTTTTCCAGTACTAAATGTAGGTACAATAGTAAGTAGGGCCGGAGGCGCGCGTGTGGACGTGACTCACTTACCGTGGGTGTCTCGTTTCGTATGCGCGGGCGCGACTCCTAGGAAGTGCATTCGTGTGCTAACATTCGTACTGGCTTGCGTAATGTCGTGTGTGAAATTGTTACATGATAACTAATTTTTTTTTTTTTTTTTAATAGCCAATTTTTGTGTCCCACTCCTGAGCAAAGGCCTCTCCCAGAATTTTCCACGAAATACGGTTTTGTGCTGTTTCGGTCCACGTAATAATAATAGTATAACTAATTAGTTTACGAAATTAAGAAAAAAAATCGTTTTATTATTTTGAAAAATACTTATAATGGCTTAAAATTTTTAGATTTCCAAACTGTAAAGAACCGGTTTGTAGAGTTCGATGACATAATTATCAATAGTAATTTACTTACACAGAAATCCGTTCCTGTATTATTGACTCATAATGACCCTGAGTAGCTTCTCATGTTTTATTGGTTTTAATTAAACTAATGGTACCCCTGACCACACCAAATCTTGATTGACAACCATTTAAAAAAAATTGATGCAGTCATTGACTTTTTGATAGTTCCTTGATCGACTCAGTCATCAGAATCAGAAATAGTAATTTATTTTACAGTTTTTTTTACATATTATATCGACGTCAATGTTGTTCTTGATTCATCAATTTAATAATAAATAAGTGTATCAAATTACTTAATGGAGTTTGTGGTCGAAAGTACACAGTCGGTAGGTATCGCGAATAGAATGGCGATAGCTTTATTTCCATTTGAACAGTGCCGATCGACACATTGACTGACCGATGGCAATAAAAATCTTAATTAAGTTTAATTGCGTGTTTGGTCACGCGATAATGTTTGTTTTGATTTGCCAAATTCGATAACTAATACAGTAACACACAACATCAAAAGTAAAGTAACATCAAGTTGTGAACATAACCGGCGTATCTTCCTCTCGCGGTTGTCAGTTGAAAAATTGTGGATCCAATATCGAGCCGCGTCCGGCTTGTCATATCATTTTCCATTAACGGTAAAATTTTACTACAAGTGACTACGTGACTATGAAGTAATTAAAACGGTTCGTTTTTGACCGCGCAGCGCTTTTTAACTGTAACTGCGATTCGCTGGGGGGAAAAAATTGCCGGATAGCGAATTGGCGACCTTATCAAAACACGCTGCGATCGGAGTTCGTCGACCCGACGTTTTGTTATTGCGATCTACAATGGTGGGCCGCGGATTCCTATCGGCGTTACGTTATTGTACCTACTGTGTTGCAAATTTATTGCAGCCGTGTACCATAACAATGCGCCTATACCGGTTACGTGTATTGGCTGGCATTGCGGTGACATCGCTGCTGATTATTATGCTTATAAATAAATGAGGGGTGATGACACTTGATTTGGCCTCCGCTAACGAGACGGGCGTATAATTTTATTGTTCCGTGAACCAGATCAAAATGTCAGAATAACCGTTAGGTTAGGTTGAATGTGCCTATGGCGGATATGCCTGCCAGGTTTATTAGGGCTTGTCGGCAGTTTCCAATGGACAGTATCCGACGTGACTGACAGCCAATGATTACGCAGGAGTTTGAGGTTCGTCGTCTTCTTTGCCTTGCGCCAAAATTATATTAAGGTTAGCGTTTGTTCTATAGTAATTTGACTGATTAAGTACTTACTAAAATGTAGGTACATGATAATCAGATGTATTTGATTGTCAGTCCACCTAAGTCTATACGAACAGAAAAGAGAAAAAAATGTTATAATACGACTTCCTGCCTCACAAACAATTTCTCACATATTTAAAATTGACCATAATGTTAAACTTAAATTTTTTCCCATCTTTTGTTGGTAGGTATTTATGTAATTAAAGTGCTGCTCCAACAATTGCTTGGAGCTCAATTTAAATAACGTCTCATGAATTCATTAACAAAGCTGACCAAGACATCTGAACTATCACATGTGACTGTGCCTAACATCTGGTGCTTTTCCACGTAATTTCGGGGAGCTATTCGTATATGTGTGCATGGCAGTGGCAAGGTTACAGCGATTCGGTTACCCAACGATATAACAATCGGCCATTGTATATTCAACATTGTTATATGTATATAATCTTTCTCACGATGCAGATACAGTAATCATTTACTGTTAAATATCACATTGGGAATCAATGTCCTTAGCATTTGCCCCACATTGTGTCCATCCACCTAACAACTCTATAGTAGAGTTGTTCCATACAATTCAGCAGGTCTCCTTAAACTGGCAATTACAATTTTTGTGACCTCTTTCTCTTCTCCAATCGTTCCTTCAATGAGGAGGCTCTGTTGTCGTAGGTTCTCCGTCTCTTTCCAACTTATTTGCGTTTCGTAAGATGAGTGTGAGAGTCAGAAAGCCCACCCTCTCTGCCTTTCTCTCCTTCTGTCTCACTCCCCGTGAGGTCGATAACGTGTGAGCGATGCCTTTGGTATTGCAAGCATCTATGGGCTACGGTAACTGCTTAACATCGGGCGGGTCGTACGCTAGCTTACCGAGTTTGTTATATATATAAAAAATACCTCTTGTAGATTACTCAAATAAGGAATGACATTTTATAATTATGGGAAGAAATGCAGTCAATAGAATTTCGCTATTCGACTTCATCTTTATAGGTAGAGCCAAAGTAAAATTTATGTTTTAAGCACCATCTGTGTAGAAAAAGATGAATTAAAACGAGCTCGTGGAATACTTCGATCGATGTTTTTTATTGCATTGTACCATAAGCACTTTTACATCGCATTAGAAGTCAATGTTAATGGTTTTCTAGTAATTAAACTCTTTATTTTCCTCTCACGCTCTTTACAAGCCGCGACTAATTACCGATGTGTGGTATGGCAAAGTTTATCATTATAATTTATTGTTATGATTTAATTTCTACATGTGGTATCGATTATCTCGGCACTCGTTGCATTAATGTGTCGAGCTTGCATACTTATAATATGCTCAAATGTGCAAATAATAATTTATATCACAACTCACTTTTGAGAATATTTTACTATTATTAGATACCAAGTTTACAGTTAAGTGCGTCGATAAAATTAAATTACCCTATATTGAGAATACAATAATAAACAAAATCCTAATTTACAATATGGTTTTTCTAATAATAGTTCCTTAAAAAGCTGTACGTGGGCGAATTTATGATTATTATGATCCACAAATCCGGTATAACCAGCTAATATTTCCAAAATACTCGTCGATAAATTAAAATGACGAATTTCACACCACAAACCTTACGGTCTCCGGTTTCAAAGCACACGAGAAATAACTGGCGATTGTTCGATGAAATATTGCTCATAGGACGCTACATCTCACTGTGAATTAATAAACTATTTTGCCGCTGTTTAGTACGCGTGGGTACTACAGTAGGCCGTACTTATTTAGTCGTGGGTGTACTTATCATTTCTAAAACAATTGAAGCACTATATTTTGTATGGCGTCTTAGTAAATGTTAAACATGACGACCCAACCACAAAAAATTATTAATAAACATTTTACTATTACAAATCAGTTATTTATAATAATTACTTATGCAATCAAAGAGTTTTAATTCAGTCGCCCTTTGCAGTCACTGTATTTTAGTGTTACAATCTCCTTTTGTGGCGTTTTGCAAAACATTGAAGGTTTCATTGAA
This sequence comes from Notodonta ziczac, assembly GCA_918843915.1. NCBI lineage: Eukaryota > Metazoa > Arthropoda > Insecta > Lepidoptera > Notodontidae > Notodonta > Notodonta ziczac. Next base: position 4,806,762 of record OU974053.1, read on the forward strand.
TGAACGGATGCTTCTAGAACTATCAAACACCAATGAATTGCCCATTGATACATTTTAGGTCAGCATGTTCTCTCGCATTTGAAATGAGGATTAGAAGATCCTTTGGTTCGTAAGAACGGGCACCTTGTATTGAATAGAAGGCTACAATTTCCTGTTATTTCACGGAAGGTGAAACTTGCCTTACGTAGGTATCGTGCCATTTCTATCATTCATCAATCTCTTATTTTAAAACAATTAATCATATGTATAGTAGACCTCCTTACAGTACCTATATAATAAAACGCTGAACCGAGAAGCGGTATCAAAACTCGGTTATTTTATTAAATAAGTGGTTTTTAATGTTTCACCTTCATTTATTTCTAATTAACATTATTTTCATTAACACATAACCGCCCAAATATTGGCGAGCACGGCTGTGGCCGACCCGAACTCGGTTACTACATAACTGCTTACTTACCATTTCATATCATTTCTCGTTTGCCGTGATATACTTAGAAGTTAATATAAATACTACCTACCTATTAACAAACAAATAATAAAGTAATATAAAACTGTCCTTGAGTACTTAATGATACAGATTTGAAGTTATTATTTATCGATGTGCCCAGTTTATTATTTATGTTACTGAAGGATATAGAACTATCTTACTTTCGGTCATTACATTCCACATATTTACTTAATTCAGGGTCATCAGTGGAATGGTAACTCCATTACTTAGAATGGAATACTCTTACTTCTGCAAAAGATCAGGGTAAATATTTTTACTGTGAATTATCTTTTAGTTCCAAGTGCTGTCGGCATAAAATAACTCTATGGCTTATAATAACGGTTTATACGCCCTAAATCCGTAATTATATAAAAATATATATATTTCGTAATAACACACTCCATTTGAAATACAACATCTGATTGAAGTTGCCCATACTGTAATTATCACTCATTATAATAATCAAACCAATTAAACTATTTCGTATTAATCGAGAAGCTAATTTATATGATCGTAAAGTTTTAAATGCACTCCGCGTATATCATGGATCCCTCTATGTAATTGAACCAGTGATAGCCGATTGGATAGCAGTGATAGCCGATTGGTTAAGCACGCGTCTTGCGGGCTACCAGGTCTCGGGTTCAAACCCCGGCTCAAACCTCTGGATTTTTCGAAATCTATGTGCGAATCATAATTTCTGTATGATTATCACTTGCTTACGGTGAAGGAAAACATCGTGATGAAACCTGCATGTCTTAGAAGATTTAACTAATTTTCGAAAGGTATGTGAAATCCGCCAACCCGCACTGGGCCAGCGTGGTGGATTATGGCCTGAGTCCCCCGAGTGTTGAGGGGAGGCCCGTGCCCAGGAGTGGGACGTCAAAAAGGCCAAAATGTAATTGAACCGTCAGTCATTAAATGTCTGTAGGTTGAATTCATGGTTTTAATACTAGTAGGTACTCGCTCTGACCGGGCTACTGCCCCTCTACATTCGTGTACGCGAAGCGGCCTCCCTTTACAAGGCCAAGAGGGGAGTACCCCGACCAGAGCTAGGCGACATGGAAGTCGAAAGCAGACTGGCGTATACGAGTACTCCGCATCCGGCAAAACATATGGAACTTAAGTTCATAAGCTTGACGGATCAGCAAAGCGTGACCACCAACGTAAGCAGCGCAGTAAGAATATACACGGACGGCAGCAAAATTGAAGGCAAGGTCGGCGCTTCACTTTCTATCTGGAATAGTGAAACCGAGATCAAGTCGCTCAAACTCAAACTGTCGTCTTACTGCACGGTCTATCAAGCTGAACTTTTGGCCATATGCCGAGCCACGAAATACGCGTCAGAGTGTAGAAGCGCCAGTCTCGCTGTAATAAGCGACTCTCGTTCGGCACTCGAGACAGTGGTCAACCCGCTCTCTCTTCACCCGCTCGCCGCCGAGGCGAGGAACAACATCGCCCAGTGCAGACTCCAAAACAAGGACATTTCCTTGTTTTGGATAAAAGCACACGCAGGGCTGGCGGGTAACGAGAGAGCGGACGAATTGGCAAAGCAAGCAGCGCTGCATAGTAAGACCAAGCCAACGTACGACAAATGTCCGGTATCATTCGTCAAGCGACAAATCCGTTTGGAGTCGCTGGACGAATGGAACCGTAAGTACAAGACTGACACCACTGCTTCTACGACGAAAATGTTTTTCCCTGACCTGGTGGTGTCCTATAGGACAATTAGGAAGATTCATCCCACTGCCACGCTCACACAGGTTCTGACCGGGCACGGTGGGTTCTCAGAGTACTTGAACCGTTTCAAGTGCAAGGAGGACCCATCTTGCATCTGTGAACCGGGTGTGAGCGAGACAGTGCAGCATGTCTTACTACATTGCCCTGTGTATGCAAGCCTTAGGCACGATGTACAGATGTCTTTAGACACAGTTTTAGATTTACACAGTGTTTGTAAACTTGTCATGGACAGCGAGAAACGTGATACCTTCCTAAGCTATTGCACGAAGGTAGCGACCAGCGTGATTAATAGAAATAAGACCTAAGCAGAAAGAGGCCAGCTGACAACTTATTATGTTAATAAGCCCCCACAGCAACTTATACAACACTGCGCTATTAATCACGCAGGCTGACATATTCGTGCAATAAAATAGGAAGGAATCTTGTTTATTTTATCACGTTTATAGTTTTGTTATTTATTCCGCTGTCCCTTTTTTGTATATATTGATAAGTTTTTATATTTACTCCTTTTGAGAAATATATTTTATTGGTATTTTTACTCGCTTTTCGAGAAAATGTCTTTTAAATACTGTGTTTTTACCCTTTCGGCCGCCATGGCAACTATGATTCGCAACCAGTTGCGAAAGAGGATTTTTTATTCTTTCTTGGCAACTGGTTGCGAGGGAAGAGTGTTTTTTCTTTTTATGCAACCGGGTTTTGATTAAAGAATAGCTTTTCCGCCACCGCAACCAAATTTCGCAACCAGTTGCGATAAAGGAGCTTTTATTTTTTTGTATAACCTATTTATATTATTTTTCTATTCTTGCATAGAGGGCATCTGTCATTGAGAGTAGCAATGGTAGGATTATTCTTAGCAAAAAGATATGTGTCAACATTTTTGTTTTTTAAATAATATATAATATCGCCAAACTGACACACCAACTGTATGATCCCAAACTAAGCTTGTTCTATGGGTACCGTACAATGGACTGGGGGCGATCCCAGTGACACCCAGACCCGGGCAAATTACGAAAATACCATTTCCGAAATTTGCCACGGGTGGAAATCGAACCCGCAACCACCATGTGCAGTGCAGCCGAGCGGCCTACTACGCTCGACCACTGCGCCAAGCGGTCGTCGATGTTACAATAATACACACAAAACAAAACTAATAGTAAACTTGGTTCGTTACAAATGGGAAGATATTTTTTAGGGTTCCGTACCTCAAAAGGAAGAAATCGGAACCTTTATAGGACCACTTTGTTGTCCGTTGTCTGACTGCCTGTCTAAACTGCTGGTGTTATAATCATGAAATTTTGACAGAAGGTACCTTTCATACTGTAAATATCCACTAAGGAAGGATTTTGTAAAATTCCACCCAGTGTATAAAATAGGTGAAAGTTTGTATGGGTAAAAACAAAATGTCAACTTGGGGCCATGAATATTATTAAATTTAAATTATTGGTTTCTGAATATACTCAATACTGAGATTCAAAAATCAACTGCAAATACAATTTAGTTTCCTGCTTTTCACTACTTTAGTTGTAGATACGATAAATCTTCGCTATTGAAATGGGTGCGGAAGCCTTCATTGTACATGTCCTGACGTGCACTTGTCCGGTTTTTTTGTTTATATTAATCTTATACATACAATTTTTTTTTTCAACATTTTTTGTTTAAATTTTTAAATTTTTGGCAACTAGTTTTGCGTATAAGGAAAATATACTCTTGTATCACAGCTGCATATTTTGAAATATTCTTTGTTGGCAACTTGGTTGTGTGTTCAGAAAAAACGCTCTTCCCTCGCAACCAGTTGCCAAGAAAGAATAAAAAATCCTCTTTCGCAACTGGTTGCGAATCATAGTTGCCATGGCGGCCGAAAGGGTTTTTACTACAATAAAAATGGACTGAAACTTTATTTATAACCGTGCTAATTAAGGTCTCTGACCCCCACATCAGAGGTGAACGCGGCCGGGCCATAAAGGCCCGGATAAAAAAAAAAAAAAAAAAAAAAAAAAAAAAAATACTAGTAGGTAATGTTTCCTTTATCTTATGTCCGGCTGCCTCCCTGGCCATTTGCTGGCTAGTGTGACCGTCTCCATCATGAGTTCAAGTCCGGTTTCCGGTTCGTGCATAGTGTTTAGATAGTCTGTTAAGAAAATATCAGTGTTTGACCTAATATGCTCGATAAACGGCGACACCCTATAAATAATATTCGTATGAATGTACTTCCTAGGTTGGTACACCTTCCTCGTAGAATGCAGGCACTTTTTATTCGGTTTTATTTACAGCACGAAGCATACACCATTTGGACACCGCTTAATATGTGTGCTTTATTTTGTGCTGTCAAAAATAGAGTGCTTATGTGCCAGCCAGTTGAAAATCACGGTTTATTTTGATAGTCATCAGCCATTTTTGCTCCGAACAGATTAAAATTGCGATAAAAATCTCAGCTCTTAAACTCTTCCGTATTCAGTACTGAGCATTGGTACATGCAACGGCAATTACACTGGAATGCAAATAAACGTAATATCTACTAGTGGTGTGCCTGCTTTTATTAATTCTGTGTATACTTTACCTAGTGTCAATTGAGCTGGAAATAATACTAATCACACACACAGACACGACTGCAACAAAACATGTAAATAACATCTGTGACTTCGTGAAAATGATAGTCATCTAGTAACTGAGTTCTACACCCTTTTTATTTCCATGGCCTTCTATTTGATAACGTGACCGTTCTGAGATAGGCTTTACGGGTTGGATTATTGTCGTGAGGGTCACGCTTCAATTCTGTGGAAAATCTTAGCATAATTGACTTGTAGAACTCTTACTAAATACATATTATTCCATTCGTGTCCATTAATAAAAAGTATTCCCTAATCAATTCATTAAACATGATTCAATATAGATAAGCGAACAGTAGAATCTGACGCTAGATTACATTTCAGTTATCGACAGGACAGTGTTAATGAACCCCGCAAGGCCAAAGCCTCCTCGAGATAACTCTATAAAACCTTTAAGTTTTATGGATTCCGATTCATTCCGCAACACAATAATTCGATATCGAATATCTTTACGACATTCGAGTGGCGATCGTGGCACGTATATCGTAGAGCAATAAGTTTAACATATTAAACAATTCAGCGGACGCGTACCATGCCCTAGGCGCCAAATGGGATGATAATGCGCCCAGACGCATCGTAGCAGCCTGAACGTAAACGTTATGTGTAAAACTATCAAAATGGGAAGCGGCAAGTTTGGTTTTCAAGTGAAAAAGGACAAAGTGAACGACGGAGCGAAGACTGAGTTTAGTGTTAAGGAAAAGTGTCACAAAATACAGAAAAAGCTAAAGAAGACTGAGAACAATAAGACTGACGCGTCACGCGAGAAGACCATCTGGTGGAACCAATGCAACAGCTGTGAGTTAATATCTTGTGTCATTACAATACGTAATCATTGGATACTTATTCAATTAAACAATAAATCGTATTATTTCTCGATGCATAAACTGACAATTATCAGAATTATTTAATTGGCTACATTTTGCATTTATTTCATTTAAATGACGCACATAATGTAATCGATTTCCATGATCAACCGGTGACTGGTCTTTATACAAAGAGCTCGCTTTAAAAAATCTAATGGATCCACACAATGGTGCAATAGCAAAAAAGATTACCGGTGTATTGATGGTAGACTAAGGGGGCCCTTCAAGGGCCGTCATGCTTGTTACGCCCTTTGAATGCTCAATGAGGGGAAATTAGATCACCAAGGTCCTTACTTTTGAAATCGGCGGGTACTCGGAGCTATACAAGCGACAAGGTATCGAGGCCGCAATGCGACCTTAAACGTCGCCTTCAAATTATTTGAGCCCTTCTAATGATTGAAATGGTGATTACGACATTGACTTTTGCGATTTGTTTAACCCTGTCCCTAATATCTTTGGAGTTGTTTATGAAAAATGAATCAAGTGTACATAATATGAGGATATAACGGCCAACCTAGCCACTAATAACAAAATTGGTGATTAAAATTTAGAAAACTAGTCATATTGTAAATCACGGAAGATTTTATATTTAAATTTAATGAACTTAATAATATAATTTATTTCTAATTTTAATTATTTAATTTGGACAGCAATAATGACATTAAAATACAATGACTTAAAGTAAACAAATGAATGACTTCCATAAGTTTATTTACCAATGAATTTTTAAAGATCTGTAACTGTATTCATTGCATTCGGAGACAAGAAGTTCCTAAAGTAGATACTTTGTATTCATTATTGTCAATCGCTATGTTGGTAGTAGGTGTATTTTATATATGAAAGTTACCACCAAAGGTGACATAATCTAAAAACCTAAATGTGGTACAAGTAAACACTACTTAAGTATACACAGATTATAGTGTTGTTAATATCGTCGCAAATGTATGTCAGTGGAAAGCGCGAGAGAATCCCGAGAAATCTATGCGCTAACGCGACGGCTGCGCACACTCGCCCCCCAGTTTCCACTTTCTAAACTGGCTAGACTGCGCGCGCACTTTATAGTTCAGGAACCACTAGTCGCGCTGCACGAAAGTTGTCTTATTGACATTTCCTTATGTGGAGCATCATAATGCCGGCGCAGGCGCACTGACGACCCAACAACAACAGACAATTACGACAGTCTAAGATACTGTACCTATAATTTTGCGCAACAACCCACCCGGGTCAATATTTTATATATTTTATTCATGTTTTATGTTAATGTCGACCGTTTTACCTACATCCTTTGAGTCGGTTACCTTTTCAGTGGCAAGAAATAGATTTGTTTTCTTTTTATAATAATATAAATAAAATAATTCTTCAATCTTCATTTGCGCAGTCGAGATTGACAACGAAGGTCATTGGCGGCAGTACATTATCGAAAGTACTCGTTTGTAAATTTTTATTTGGTGCCCATTAACATAGCGCCGTATATGGTTATAACGATTTATTAATCGTTACCTGACGGATTGTTCGTCAATAACTTCATTTTATCTTTTCCTGAATAACGTGTTTGCACTTTATAAATACTCGTAAGTAGTTGGCTTCTGTCTTTCGTAGGATAAACAATGTTTTAACCCCCGACGAAAAAATAGGGGTGTTATAAGTTTAACATGTGTATCTGTGTTTGTCTCTGGCAGCGTAGCGCCCAAGCGGATGAACCGATTTGAATGTTGTTTTTGTTTTGTTTTGTTTAAAAGGTCGAGAGATCCATTCTGTTCTCAGCTATGTTTTTTCAGTTTCATAAATCGAGGAAAATCATGACACTTGACTACATTCAATTTTTCGTAGAATTCAGTGACAAAATAGTCTCAACATCGTTTGCTATTTCAATCACACAATTTTCCTTATTTTTAATTTTCGTGAAGCCATAATGCAGATTGCAACGGTTCATTATCTATGAACTGGAATTATCGTTTGATTATTAGTTAGGTACCTGCTAACATGCCAGTATACTAGAGTTCTGGATAAATAGTAAATAGGTATGATTCAAAACTCTACAAGATAGATACTACCATAGTCTACCATAATAAATAGCCATACGAAATTTAAAGTTACTAATAATGTTTTCAAAGGAACCATGCATGTACTCATGGGATACGAGATCAGCTCTACATTCACGACGCGAACTCTATGTATGATCTTCCGCTATGATGACTAACTCCGTTCAAGGAACAGATCAGAGATAACAAATTTGAGATCACCAAAGAGCGCAAAACCTATTTTCTATTCTTCTGGCGTTCGATGTAGACACGATATTAAGTCAAATAATATCTTACACAATGTTAGTTACCATACTCCTCCGAATCGGCTTGACCGATTTTTCTGAAATTTTATAAATGCATATTCAGTAGGTCTTAGAATCGGCTACTATCTATTTTTCATACCCCTAAAAGACAGGAACGGGTCTGTCGGGTCGGCTAGTCCTACTAATATTTTAAATGTGAAAGTTTGTGAGTGTGTTTGTTACTCCTTCACGCAAAAAATACTGAACGGATTTGGATGAAATTTGGAACACAGATAGTTTATAACCGGGATTAACATATAGGATACTTTTTATCCCGATAATCCCGAAATTTTTGTTACGTTAAATACTACGCGGACGAAGTCCGTGGGCTCAGCTAGTAACATATAAAAATGTAGTATGACGGCTAATAATATTGAAATGTCTTTTCTTTGTTCCAGTAAGCGAAATCGACCAGTACCTATGGATGGTCGGCGGTTCGGCGGGTGCGCTCGCGCTGACGGGCGTGGCGGCCGCCTCGGCCTTCTACCTCAGCACGAGGCCTAAGCCGGAGAAACCGCTCGTCACACTACACGAACAGAGCCTTCTTGAGCCGGTAAGTGTTATAACGGACACACCTACACACACTTCTGAAAACTGAAACCAACCTAGAACCACTAGCACAAGGCTGGTTTTGGTCTACAGCAGTGCATTTAGTTGGTTCCGTTCTGCAGAACAATATCCAAATATATTATACGCTAGCTGTGCCCGCGACTTCGCTTCTCGTTGGTCGTGTTATATATGTGACCTATGCAGGTGATTTGGTAATTTTATCACGCTAAAATTTAGTTGTATCTGACTGCGTCACCGCTATTGATAGAAGTGTAAGAGAAGAAAGCATTTTAAATAGCAATACATTTAACATATTTTTATGTACCTAATAGGTGAAACAAAAGGGTGAAACAAAAAGGGTATACTATTTTTTTTGCAACTTAACTTTGTAAATCTCAAACTATCGGCTTTGTGGGACAGTTGAAGTACTAAAGGTTTTGTAGACTTGTGAAATCGGTTAACAACTGTATTCCTATAACACCTTTTGTTTTTCAAGTTCCCTCCAAAGCTGATGGTTTTAGAATTACAAAGTTAAGTTTTGAAAAAAAAGTATACCCATTATGTTTCACCTTGTATAATATTCTGGTTATTTTTACCGAAATTACTAGTAAATATTTGAGCTTAGCAAAAGTACTATTTACATGAAACATATTTTTAACCTAGGTTCGTGCATTTCAATTGCATACATTTAAATCGTTCTGACCTGAATTTTTGAGGTTTCTTTTTACAAACAATTGCATTAATTCGTAATAAGCATACGTAATCGCGTTACGGTTTCCTAAAATAAGTTATTATTAGCATATGTTGCACAACCATACAAGTAATTACCTAATATATAAATTAAAACCTCAATACAATAATAACTCCTCCTAGAACTCCTCCTGAAACTAGAATTATAATCTAAACTAAATGAATACCACGCGTTGATAGCGGATTGGGTGTCGTATTGTATGGATCAGAGTGCTGGGCTACAAAAGCGGTGGATGAAAGAAGAGTGCATGTAGCAGAGATGCGAATGTTGAGATGGATGTGTGGTGTAACAAGGATGGATAAAATTAGAAATGAGTATATAAGGGGAAGCCTGAAAGTAGCGCCAGTGACAGAGAAAATAAAGAGCGGAAGGTTAGCGTGGTATGGACATGTTATGCGAAGAGAGGATGATCATGCGGTCAAAAGGACGATGGGTATGAGAGTGAGCGGTAGTCGGGGTAGGGGACGTCCTAAAAAGACATGGATGAACTGCGTGAAAGAGGGTATGAGCGAAAAGGGAGTGAGTGCAGAGATGACGGATGATAGGCTTGAATGGAAGAAAAGAACGTGCTGCGCCGACCCCACCTAGTGTGGGATAAGGGCAAGAAAATGATGATGATGATAGCGGATTGGGTAAGCACATGTCTTTTAGACACAAGGTCCTGGGTTTAAAGGTTTAAACACGGCTCCCACCTTTGGGGTTTCGAAATCAATGTTCGAATCATAATTTCAATATGATTATCCCTTGTACAAAACCTCGTGAGAAATTTTCGCAAGAAATGTGGTACACACCAGTATGGGGGATTTTGGCCTCAGTTCCCCCTTGAATTCGAGGGAAGCGCGTCCCCCCACTTCTCGACATCAAACGCCGAATTATCATTAAAATGTATGAGCAATGTGGTTGTGGTTATTTTTTTCTAATACCAATTGGTTGTGCAACAACCTCTTTAAAAAATGCTTATCTACTTTGCTAAAATGTAAATGTTTCGACCAATTGTTTTAATTTGTAAGAATTATTAATTGAAAGTAGAGTTATTTCGATGATCTCAAACCGAGAATATCTCAATGAATATAAACATGAATAGAATATTGAGTTTTATGAAAGATACTGATGTAGTACTGAAGCGTTGTTTTATCTACTCTCATTAATGTATTGAGTAGAAAGTAACCAGCAACTATATATTTCCAATATTTGTTGAATTAAGTACCTATTTACTATCTTACGTGCATATAGGAAGCAATTTATCCGTATTCCGTTTCACTGGTAGGCTTAAATTGTATGATTAATACGAGGTGACAACCGATAAGCATTTATTTATTTGTTTCGATGCAAGAATTCGTGGCGAGGTCAATGATCGATAAACCGGTAGCTTCACTAGACGCTGCTGATAAAATAGTAACAGATGTCGTAGGTTTTAAAATTAGCTAAATGATGTATTTTAATGTCGCGTCATATTCAAGAGCACTCGTCTACTATAACTTATAATGATTGATAAAACCAAGTCTAGCAATATGATGGATCCTCTCGTAATATTTGCGAATTTGTAATATTATTCGAATGGAAAAATAAATTGTGCGACGACGGCCGGGTATTCCACTCTGCTGCGATATCAAAGTTCAAGTTGTCCTAATACCAACCGCCGACGATCTCGAGTTGGCAGAGCGCATCTTTGAGCGATATTTTTAACTCATTGTACCACGAGCAGCCCTGCCCGCTGCTCTCCTGTCAACCCGAAACTCTAGCGAAAGTGACGAGAAACTATCAAAGTTCGCCAAAGTGCTTCAGCCAAGACCGATTGACTGAACAATCGACCATCCCTGAACTTTGAACAGTGAAGTGGACTTAATGAAAAGTATTCCCAAAGTAAAGACAGCTATGAATGTGCAATTAAAAACTGTTTAAATTGTAATAGGTGCATTTTAATTGTGTGATAACGATTAGTTTTTTTTACAATGGCGTGCTGTGACTGCTGCACCGGGGTATCTCCGATCAGACCTCCGATAAATCTCGCTGAGCAATCGGAGGTCATCAAAGTGAGTAATAAAACGTTATTGAATTAAAAAAAAAAATACCGTTCATAAAACAACTGAAGACAATCAAATTAATTAAAATGATTACACTATTTCGTAACAAATGAAATTACAATCAAGATATGAGATGCACTTATGAAATTTTCACATACTCGTATTATGAAACATTCTATAGTCAAACGTAATAATTGTTTGATGCTTAGATATACAAATAAATTTAAATTTAAGGGATGTGATAGTGCTAGCTCAAAGGCGTTTTAATTATTTTCTGAATATTGCGTAAAGTGAGTGAGATAGAGGTCGCAACATTGTCAGACATTGCTCATGCCACGATAGTTGGCAGAGCTCCGTAACATTTAGATTCGGATCATTTAGAAGTCCCACTGTCGAAGATACATGTGCCACTGATTAGAAATAGAAACAACACACAATTCTAGACACTTCGTAAATTTATTTAAGAAAAATAACATTATTCAATCCCTTTACCCATTATTATGCCGTTTTAAAAATAATCGCGTTGGAATCTGAAATACCAGAATATAATTTATCAGTGACATAGTGACTGCTTTTTATATAAATATCTATTTATATGAAGATTAAGAAAATATTGACAAGATTGAAACTTTGTTCTTGATAGACCAAAGTCTTAATCTTGTTTAAGAATATAATCATAAATCAATTTTAAATAGATATGTACCTGTATCAATGTTTCCAGTTGTTTTTTTTTATTTGGTAAAGTCTCATTCAAAATGTCTGCAAATTCTAAAATATACTTATTTTATTTATCAAACCAAATCAGATTAATATTGCCATGTATTTATTTCTAAATCCCTCCAAACATTTATCGCCTAATCCGTTGATTTATGAAACTGTACGTCTAGATAATGCTATGAATTGCTTACAAGAGCTAGAAACCATTTGCATTACAGATGAAAGGAATGACGATTTAATCTCATTCATATATCTTCTTACGCCCATTCGTCACGAATTAATCTAAAACAATAATGATCTGTCTTTAGTATCTGCGCGTAAGTACTCCTCCCGAGCCTTATTTTTCTCATTTACATAACAGTTAGGTATCTCCAAATGTTTATTCAAAGCGGCACCTTAAATATTAAAGTGTATTGCAGCAGTAAAATGTTAAACATAAACATTGAAGTAATTTGTAAAGACTTTGCATTAAGCAGACCGCGTTACGAATAGTTTAAGTAATGTTCCGAATTAAATATCTCATAAATTAACCTGAAGCTGGGCCGTAATGTTTTAGGACGAAGTGTCCTATAGGCGGGGCACTTAGTGATGAATTTATTGTTTCTGGCAACAGGGACTTGTTATAAAGGAATTTCAACTTTGGCGGCTACATGCCATGCGTGTTATTGTTTTTAACAGAAATATCAGCGAGAAGTGCAAGATTTCATTATTTTTTGAAGGGATTACTAGCAATGTAAGGTTTTCATATAACTAAAAGTCTCGTTAGCCCCTACGGCTTAGCTAAAACGCTCGTGCTTACAGCGGGCTCAAGTCCATTAGTTAAATTAAATGGCGGGATGGGATCGTATCGAAGTCTCTCGACTACGAGGGCGGCGTCGACGCCTCCAACCACTAGTTTATTGACGCATTCATTTGTATAATAATAATAGCTGCAATTTCTAATATATCCATACTTTATGTTCAAACACGAATTCGATCGATTGTCATCAATATTCATCGTAGGAACCGTTATAAAACACTGGCATAATAAACGTGGTAGTTTACGTTATGGCAACTCGTGACTTAAGGCCGCTTGGAGACAAGCTAAAATGACTTTTAATAAAGGGTCGGTAGCTCGTGACTTTGTTTTTAGATGCTTTGGCAATCGTTCCAGTCAAGTCACGGGACGGTATTGAGGATATTGACATATGCGATAGTGACGTTCTTCACACGAAATTGTTGTTGTAAACAGACAGATTTAAAGTATTAGAAGAGCACAGTTGCGTGTGAGTGAGATGAATAATGATTTCTACTTCATCATCAGTCTAATGCTGTGCGATGCTGGACAAAGGCCTCCTCCAATGCACGCCATTGAAATAGTTTTGGCCAGTCAGTTTCCGCAGGATGCCCAACACTACGTTTGCCTAGTTGTGATCTTGTAGAACTAGTCTACTCAGTAAACAATCATCAACCTTTTTGCAATTTAGATTATATACTAATCCTAGAGCTATGTCGATTTAGCAAATGTGCCCTCTATTTTGATGTTATGAAAACTTTTGAATGCATTTTCTTCAATTGATATAGGTACTATCTATTCGGAAGTTTTCATTGGGTGTTATATATCATTATAATCCTTTAATGATACGATATATTCGATTCCTTCATCATTTAGGCATGAATCATTTTGGAATGTGCGTTGGTCGGAATAAAAATTTCATCAAAGTTCGGTGCACATTACTGATGTTATGATCGACACGGACTAAATTGGGCGCTCTTAGAGACTCAAAAAGTTATAAACTAATACTGCTATTTCTTCTTACTAATAGCATGCTTGAATCTTGTTCTGTAACCTCGTATGCATAGTTAATCCATGTTAAATGGAACAGTTAAAGTAGGTGTTAAGATAAATATAATATAATATATTTCCAGCTTTCGACATAAAACTACTTTTCCACAAACACGTTAGATCCGTCTCACTTTTCATTCACGTAAGTCACTGAGGATATTTTTGTAGCCGTAATAATTTTAAAACGTAATCTCGCTGCTCCATCCCCCGCAATTGTGAAAATTAAGAGAGACGAGTTTGAATGGAGGCCGTAGGCGGACTCACCATAGATACTTGTATCATTTGAATATCATCAACCAATCCATTTGTAGAAACATTTGATGTAAGCAGTAACATCATTATTTGCATAGGCGTTTTTTCTGCAGACTTGGATATTGCTCCGTCTTAGGGCTTAAACAGTACATATTGCCCAAGTTTCAAATTATTGACAATCCTCATGACCCGGTTCCCTAAACCCCGGGTGATTTTATAATTGAAGAACCTTTGGTGATACCTCCCGACCGTAACATTGAAAATTCTTATCTCACAATTTTTCACCGTTGGCAAATAACTCAGTGCATGGTTCAACATTTCTGGAGGCATTGGTCCCAAGAATATTTGCTGTGCTAAATAAATTTTAACCCTTTGACGTCCTGGGCGCGGGCGTCAAAATGCATGCGATATTTGCTATCATCTTAATCCGTGGGTTTGATTTTATAAGATATAAAAGCTTTGCCACGGAATATCTTCTATTGTATTATTATGTTCCTGACTTGGCACAGTCTCTTGAATCAATTCACGAGTAACATTTATTATCTCCCGTCAGATCTTGTACTGATTAAGTTACGAAAGACGACATAAATCTTTGTTACACTGTAGCAGTTGTGTAGGCTAAAATATCCGTTTTGACACCTTTAAATTGCAACCTACCTACGCCATCAAATGCACTCTCATTGATCAATAGTTAACAAGTCTGTGAAAGACATCATCTGCCTTACCTTTTCCCATTATCTGGGGTCGGTGCAGTATGTCTTTTCCTTCCATTCATCGCGCTTTCCCGTTATACTCACATCCACTCAAATCTCGACTGACAAGACTGTGAAAGTACAAAACTAAATTGAGGAGACCCTTGTAGGTGAGTAGGTACAATTAATTTCACGCATGCAGCGATGTGCGAGTTGAATTGCACTATTACTTCGTAACAAGAGTCGCTATTTATTTGGCTTTTTGGCGAGCGTCACCTGTTCGCAGAACAATTGTTATATTTGGTGCTGTATTAAATAACGATAATAGCAAGATGTAATATCAGCAGACTGAAATAAATTAGCATTAATAATAATTTAAAAAGTCTGACACATGAGGTAAAAGCCTGTCAACAGCCGTCAAAAATACATCATGTGTAAGACGAAACTATTCGGAACAGCTTGTTTGCATATTAATACTATGTTTATAATGTAATTCCAACCCCGTATGGTGTTATCCCGTGACATCTTTGGTCATCTGCCAGCGTTATGTAAGCAACTAATTGCCGACGACTAACATCGTGGCTATTGGACAGTAAATCAGCTCAAGAATCTAGTTTCTATATGCAACTAAGTAGTGTCGTGATTATTTTCTAATTGCAGCTCTGTCTTGCATCACATTATAAAAATGGAATTCTTGATTCTCAAAGGAGCATTTAATTCTGAATGATATATAAATAAATATGTATTGTCTAGCCATATTATTCCGATGATCCTAGTGCATACATCCGTAGTACCTACGACATTGCAGATGACATAGGATGCCTGATAAACGAGGACAATTGAGCTTCACTAGAAACTAGAGATACTCTGCCCGTTTTGTCGTCTGCCAAGCATTATCTTTCGTCGCCTGTAAGTCGATTTACAGACATATCGATACTAAAATAATCAAAAGTGCTACTCTGATGGTCCCTTAGTTAACCATCAAGTGATCCACCACAAATTAACACTAAACTTGTACATTATGCGTCATAACAGCGCCTATTCTGTATAACATTGAAGGCGAAGCGGTACATTGCTGTATATCAATTGTTTGCTGAACCTCAATTCAAGATTCTGAATGATTAGCTAGGTAGTGGAGCTCTAATAGGTGTTCACTATCTTCGTTAACACGTTTCTTCTACGGTTTTACTTTCATGGCATCGTAAACAATGCAGTTTAGCACTCCACACTGCCTTTTGAGTGGCATACATTTGAACGTGTGTGAAATGAGGGCCGAATTGAATTTGAAGTGCACTCTTGAAGAAATGCGAGATGAGATTCCTAATGTAAAGAAATGACGACGCGAAATACCTAATGTAAAGATGGACTTGATTTATTGAGTGAATTTGAGTAGGTATACATAACAATGTAATACGAAATGGCAATAATGTTTGAGTTCAAGTTTGTCACCGTCGGAAATGCCAACATTCGGGCGGCCATTTTAGATGTTCGTGGTTCATTTTGTGTCGGAAACTAATAGAATTTTTGATTAAATTTCGGATCGCTTCTCGTTCCTCGGCCGTGCTCAGCGTTGCCAGTTTTTTTTTGCCAAGTCGGGATTTTGGAACTTTGAGTGAAAACTGCGGTATTCTTTCGTCGAAAACGGGACATAGTAAAAAAACGTATATAATCAGAAGTTTTCAAATATTTATCTTTTTATTTGAATTAAAATTACGCTTACGTGACAATAGACAGCAAAAATAGCCATAGAAAATGTATTTCAATAAAAATGCTTCCTCAGCACACTGCGTGCATTGTCGGAGTTGTCTCCGAAAAGCGGGACTGAGCCTGTCCCGCGCGGGACATTTAATTTTGATCTAAAAATCGGGACGTCCCGCCAAAATTGGGACGTCTGGCAACGCTGGCCGTGCTATAGTTACATATGCAATTCCTCGTGACCCAAATATTCTATCCCTTAGATTAATTACACATTTTTAGATTTAAAATGTAAATTAAAAAAATAGATGAGAATTATTTTTCTATTCGAAATCGTGTGAGTATTTCGAAATTAAACAAACCTTATGAATTATTGTTTCCTGTTTGTTTAATATTATTATTTTAATGATGCGTTTGCGTTCCTCGCGGTCACGACGCCCCCGGGGAGTCCGCGCCGCCGCGCTGTAAAATAAATACAACTAACATTTCAAACGGAAACGGATTTCAGGGTCTACGGAGTGGTTGTCATTTTTATTTAGATTTCTTTTTTATTTATTTTTTTAAAAAAACATGCCTAAGTATATTTTTATTTTATAGAAGCCACATAATTACGAATGGTCAGTTTATTGCTCTATTACGTAGTGTTAAAACATATTTTTCATTACTCATACTCTGAAAGTAGGTCTGAAGTGGCCTGAGGAGCGGGTTGAAAGTAATACTTTTCTGGCCCGGGAGAATCGCTTTCAACTGACAGCTGTCAAGTTATAAAAAAAAACTAGTTCCATTTTCACATTTCTATGGAACCATGTTCACACTTTTTCTACAGTCACTCAATTACAGCACGATGTAAAATTGAAATAACATAAAGTTAAGTATTAATAAATTAAAGAATATATATTTTTAAATGACTTAATTATAATTTAGTTTCAACAATTTATTTCAAATAACATAGGATTGGGCAAAATTTATAAAAATTAAAATGAAAAATAATGGCTAAATAATGAAGTTGGCCGGCCAACGAAAAAAAAACAAAATAGGCGGCAATCCGATCTTTTTTTTTTTCGAGGTGTAGAGTATTGTTCATACTTCCTTGTATTATTTCTTTAGCCAATTCCTGTTTTTATTTTTACTTTCCTTGTATTCGTAATGAAAAGCACAGTGTTTACCTCGGGTGAAAGACTTATTTTGTCCCTCGAACTATTAGCGCCCTCGCTACGCTCGGGCGCCAAACCCCGTCTCGGGAAAAATAAGTTACTTTCACCACTCGCGTAACAATGTACTATTACGCGGAAATAACTCGCCAGCCAAACTTGTCGACAATGTCAACTATTTCGGAGACATCAAGTTTCCGTTGCCAAGAGAGTCGGTGTCCAGTCACGCCCTCTTCAGGGCTTTCCTATTGTATAAATAGAGTACATTCCGTGACGTACCCAATAGTGTATAGTGTGTAGGGAGTACCTACCTACTAAATCGTGTGTAAAGCTTTCGATTGGTCAATGTCGAATGAATGAAAGGGTAAATGAAATAAGGTACTATAGAATTTGAAACAAAGAATCCTTCTAATTGAAATATTTATTCTAAGTACTTGTCATTGAGCGGCCGTATCGCCCTATAAAAACTATTATTTAAAGAAACCAACTTAATTACATAACAGGACGTCTCCAAAACAGGAATCACGTCATTCAACATCCAATATGGAAAATCCTAAGGAAGTCCAACATAAATATGATATACCGTTATATTCTCGGTTGAGATATTTTCTGTGTATGAAAAATAACTTTCAATGAATCCAGACAGCCCGCAATGATAATTATTATTAGCACAAGCAAAACGAAGAAGATTTGTTTGCGTTTCTGATAATGACTATAACGCATTTTTTTACATAAGTGGATATATTGAAATAAAACTATTTTACGGATTTTATCGCGTTTATTAACTTTATGTTCCCGACGTTTCGGTTGCTTTACAGCAGCCATGGTCACGGGGGGACCGAGGTGTTAGACGTCCTGATGTCATAGTTAGTAACTGGGTACCCTCATATTTATTTGTTGTTAGCGGTCCGATCCACGCAGAAAGTGCTCACAGTGTCTCGAGGTCTTGCAATGGTACGCTTGGTTTTGGATTTAATTATATTACTTGCTGGATCCCAAGTTGGTGGTAGCACCCAGCCATCTTCCCTATTGAAATTAGGATGTTTTTTTAATTTTCAATTTTACTTCAATGTGTAGTATTCGCGTAAATATAAGAAAACAATAAGTGGATATAGACACATAAAGAAGTCGGCGCAGAAGCGAATGACCAGCCTGTTAAGCAGTTACGGTAGCATATAGATGATTACAATACCAAAGGCATTACTCGCACGTTACTATAATAATAATATTTATTTATTTTTAAATAATAATCTGTCTCTCAAGGTTGCAGCCAGCACTCATAATAGTATTAAACTGTGCTATGAGTGCTGGCTTCCATCAAGATATTGTACGTACTGAAGGGGAGTGGGACAGGGTAGGGTAAGGGATGAGGGGTTGTGCTTCCGGTTCTCTCACTTATTTTTAAATCGCTTAATTTTTTAATTTTGTCATTCAAAAATCTAAAACTGTCGGCCATCAAGAGTTTAAACTCAGAGATAGCGTGGACAACGGCCGTGCGTGTCGCGTCGTTTTGTTATAAATACCTACTCGGTCACACACAACTAACACATTCTTTAGTTGGCGTCGTGTGACCAATTTCATGTCGACCTTGCTCACTATATTCAAGATCGGATTGCTACATTACCAACATAATTTTGTTTTTCTTAATTTCATTTTAATGATTCCCGTCTGTCATTCGACCCTTCGAATATTATCATCATTTCCTCAACCATTTCTGTGATGTGAAATAAAAATTTTGTTTTTGAACGAATTAATTCGACTCTTCCTTGTCCGCGACGAAAACTAAGTGTGTTGTGTCTGCTATTATTTTCAGGCGTTGAAAGTTTTTTTGCAAGATACAAATACCTATGAGCACACTTTGCACACCACACATGATGCAAAACAATGCTAACATTTGATGTAAACAGACTTACATTTAGAAAATAGGTAAAAATTACTACTTGCAATACCTACTCAGAAATTGGTGCAGTAATGCGGCCGTTTAACCAAAAATGCTTCCACTAGGTACTTTGCACCAATCATTATAGTAATGACATAACATTTCATGGCGTGTCTATATTCTATCGGCAAAATGTTTTTTTTTCGTGTCCCACAAGTGTCTTTGACCCGTTCATCGTTCCATTTATCATTGTGCAAACTGTAATAATATACCGTAACGTGTAAGAGTGGTCCACGCTGACAAGATTCGGAGGTAGTGGGCCAACTATGTCATTAGGTTTTTTTTTTTTTTTTTTTTTTTTTTTTTTTTTATATGGTGTAATTTTTTCTCGCCACTATTTATTATGTGGCGTTTTATGCTTTTTATATTTTATTCCTGTTTGTAATTTCCCCTTTTTTATGTGAATATTTATTTGTTTTAAGTATCAATATTATTTTGGACTGGTTAATTTGTTGCTCTATTTATATATATATATATATATTTATAGATATCTATTACTTACTTCATATTTTATGCATTTGCGCATCCGTTGGCCCTTGCGCTCACCCGCGCGACAGCCACTATATAGTCTATGAAAGGCCCTCGAGTTTTGTCGTTTCCGATTATTTCGGCAAAGTTCTCGGTTCGGATGCTTTTATCAATTAGACATTCGGTGTTATATCTTTGGAGTGTGAAGCGAGGGCATTCAGTTATGATGTGTAAGATGCTTTCAGGTGTTGTGCCATCACACACACACGCTGGAGAGTTTGTCAATTTGAATTTATGTAGATATTGCCTGAATCCCCCATGTCCTGTTAGAATCTGTGTGGTCATGTTATTTAGTTTAATTTTCTTTAATATTTTGTAGGCATCTGTGATATTTGGGAAGAAATGTTTTGTGATGTTTCCAGTTTGGTAGTTATTGTATCTGTTTTGCCATTGATCTATTGTATTTTCTCTAAGTGTGTTTTTGACGTAGGACATGGGTATCTCTTTATAAGCTGGGGCCACCTTCTTCTCGGCCGCAGATTTTGCAAGCTGGTCCGCTCTCTCGTTGCCTGGAGTGCCCACGTGGGCTTTGGTCCAGTAGAGATTTATCTCCCGATCTTCACTTTCAATCTCTTTGATGAGGCCCAGTATTTCGGACTCCAGTGGGTGTGTTGTGTTGGGGTTTTGGAGTGCTTCGAGGGCAGCCCTCGAGTCACTTATGATATTGGCCCCTTCGCATCGAGCGTCGGCCACCATCTCCACTGCTTTTTTGATCGCGTATAATTCGGCCTGATAAGCAGAGCAATGCGAGTGTAATTTGAAGCTGGAATGGGTCGACTCTTGCTCTCCGTCCCACCAGGACACGGCACCACCCACCTTATCTTCCGTTTTGCTTCCGTCAGTGAATATTTTTGGGTATGTGTTGTTTATGTCATTTACCTGCTGATTGGTTGATAGTAATGCGTGTTTCTTTGGGTTTCTATCTGCTGGATGGGGTAATGAGAAATAGCTGATTCTTGATTCAATTTTCAAATTAGGTAGTTGCGATAGGCGCTTTCCGTTTTTATGTTCGTAGATTGCTGCATTTTCTTTAATTCTGAGGTCTAGAGGGAGTATTCTAGCTAGACAAATACTGGCAGGAAGGGAGATGGTGCGGTGCCCCCTACATATGAGGATGGCGAAGCGCCTGGTAATTCGGTTTAACTTATCAATAGCGTATTGTCTATTTGTAACTGGAGCCCAGGCGCAAGACGCGTAGGTAACTATTGGTTCTATTACAGAGACGTATAGGAGTCTATTTATCTCTGCGTTCAAACCCCAGTTGGCTTTGGTCGCTCTGGCTAATGATTTGTGTATATTAGCTACTTTGGAGCTGACTTTGTCCAGATGAGGTTTGAACGTCAGAGCTGAATCTAATGTGATACCGAGCAGAGTCAATTCGTTAGATATGGCAAGATTGGTGTTACAGAAAACAAAATTGGGGGTGTCATATTTAAGTTTACGGGTTACAATGATACACTGTGTTTTATGGGCTGCAAATTTTAATTTATTATTGGTTCCCCATTCGGATATGACACTTAAGGCTTTGTTGGCGATTCTGTTTAGCTCGGCAGTATCATGTGCTGAAGCTATTATTAAAATGTCGTCCGCGAATGCTTGCACGTGGGCTTCCAGCTTTTTGGATTCCTCTAAAAGCGGATCCAGTTGCAGGTTCCACATGAGAGGACCACATGTGGAGCCCTGTATACATCCTTTGTCTGTTGTTTTTGTGTGGTTAGCTCCTGCGTATTGCACTGTCACTGAACGGTTAGTTAGGTAGCTGTTTATTAGAAGAAGAAGCGGCTGGGGGCAATTCTTTTTCAGTAGTTGGTATTTTATTGAGGGCCACCAGGCACTGTCAAATGCCCCTTCGATGTCGAGCGATATGACTGCCGTTATCTGCTTATATGTCATTAGGTTAACGGAGAGTACATTTGCATATGATTTTAGCCACTTGGTGTTACTTGGACACAATACTTTTCTGTTGTTTATTTACTTGGGCACCGAGGTTCGGAGTGCAAATATTTTGTTAGCGAAGTCACATGGATGCGCGCGAAAAACGGACGCGGTAAAATTAGAAACGACCGCGGCTTCACGACTGAATTTGTAATCGAAATATATATGAGATCGCCGGATATACCTTTCATTGGCTCGGAATCTTTTAGGAGATGACGCGAGATGAACTGCCATTTATCTGCAAGGAATGTCGTGGCTATTTTTAAAATAAACACATTGAGACTCTAATGTAGATTTAAATTTGATTGGGGGAAATGAGCTGTCGTTTTATAATGTTCAAGCATTCTTTTCTCATTACACATGTTGCGGTAGACCGTTGTCAGTGGGTATGCTAATGAGATTATAGCTGAATAGGTTCCCTTGCGTTGCAAGGATTCAGTACAATGACCCCAATAGTGCGTTGTACAGTGAACCCTTCTTATCTTTAATAAATCAATAGTCATCGTTACTAACAAATTTTATGCGATAAACATTATACAATGTTATGTTTTTATCATAATATTATATGCAATAATTATTTTATTTTCTCATTACAGGGACCTGAAATGGTTCGAGTGTCAAAATTCTACAAAGAAGCGAAAAACGGCCGTTATCTTCGGTACCTACATGAGGACACGCGTACCCTTTACGAAACCTTCCGAAGGGGCGTCAAGGAATCAAGTAAGTTGCAAACGACTATGTTGCCATTTCATCGCGGTTACATGTACTTGGGTACCTATTCATAACATTCCAACAAGCAAACCGAGGCACATCACCTTTAGATAGTTACGACTTCGCAGAGTTATGCTAGCTTTATTATTGCCATGCATTTACATTTGATCGTCCGTAGTTGCTGCGGCAGTATATTTCGCACACAATCGCAAGTCAGGGAGTGCCCCAAGGCGCAATTCTAAGACCCACCTCATTTCCCCTCCATGTTTCCGTTCGTTAACGATAAATACGATAATACCCGTTTATTACAAAATAATGTTAACATCATACACGAACTGGTTTATACTATACAGTTAAACGTAATTTGTGACACTAGAGTAGCCGGGACTATTGAGTTTTTTGCCGCACAATACACATGCTTTGTTCTTATTTGGCATAATATAAATAAACATGGTATAAGCGAGTTTTATGTCGCACGGAATATTCCGCAATTTAACTGGTGTTCAACTATAGAACCTTTGCGAGATTGAAGAAATGATAAATTGAAGGCGATAATGGATTGCTAAATGACAATTCATTAATCTCATTGCAGATAATGGCAACTGTCTGGGTTGGCGCGAGGGACCAAATAAACCGTACATATGGCAAACGTATAATGAAACTCTGCTGAGAGCTAAGAACTTCGGATCGGGCCTTATATGTCAAGGTCTTAGCCCTGGTCAAAACACATTTGTGGGTGAGTTTCTTGACGATCACTTTTCGTAATCTATAACGTTGTATCTCTGTATCTTATGGAATTGTGTCTACTTGCAGGTATATATTCACAGAATTGTCCGGAATGGATCATGACAGAACAAGCTGCGTACTGCTATTCAATGGTTATTGTGCCGTTGTACGATACATTAGGAGCTAATGCATGTGCCTTCATTGTTAATCAAAGTACGTATATGCCATTTTACACTTATCAATTTCCAATTACCACATCTAATGACGCGGATAAATAATATTTTTCAACAGTATTTAATGCTATAATTATTTTTTAACAGCTGAAATGACAGTGGTTGTTTGTGAAGATGACAAAAAAGCCAATCTACTGCTCGATCAATCACCACGGTGCTTGAGGAAACTTATTACCATCAAGGAAGTCTCGCCGTCAACGCATCAAAGAGCCAAGAGTCGAGGCGTTGAAATAATTAAATTCAGTGATGTTGAAATCCAAGGAGCCCACAAGGACCATCCTTGCCTTGTAAGTGTAATTGTGAATTGTGAAGTGAGCTTAAAAATATGAGCTGATTAAGAGTTGTCTAAAATAAACGAGCGTTAAAAGATGCTTTTCTAGTTGCATAACGGAAAACCCATTAAATGAGAAGATGTTTATTGTATTTAAGACTACTTTTATAGCCCATTCTTGAGATGTGTTGGTATTGTTCACCATTTAATTATGAATCTGTGGAGGTTAGACAGTTTCTGTTTTACTGGTTTTTTATGAGGTACTAAGCGCCGCTGTTTTCCAAATACTTTAAGATTTATCCTTCCATGATCTTGATACAATATTGGGGAGATTTATTGATCGTTTACTAAAGTTAATATTACTAAGTACGATTAATAATTTTCATTTTTGTCTTCTAGCCACCGAAGCCGGACAGTCTTTGTACGATCTGCTACACGTCCGGAACTACCGGCATGCCCAAAGGCGTGATGCTAACACACGAGAACGTCGTCGCGTCAATGTGCAGTGTCATCATGCAACTAGGCGAGCACAGGCCGATGAAGAACGACGTCATGATCTCTTTCCTGCCTTTGGCTCATATGCTTGAGCGGTGTTGTGAGGTGTGTACAAGTTATTAACATATTGGTGCCCATTTTTAAATTTAGCTATTGATAATTTAAAAAGAACATCTTCATCACCGTTACGTCTCGTTTTTGAAGGAGGTATAATAGTTTATGACAAAGATGAAATTTATTGGTTATCTATCTTGCCAGTGGTGTGTACCTTTAGATTTCAACCAACTAGTATATTTCAACACCTATTTTTGTTCTCTTCAGAATGCTCTCTACATGGTGGGAGGAGCTGTTGGCTTCTACAATGGTGACATCAGGCGGCTAGGTGAAGACTTGATTGCACTGAAGCCTACAATGATGCCGGCCGTGCCTCGACTCTTAAATAGACTCTACGACAAAGCGCAAGCAGAAATATCCAGCTCGAAGATCAAGAAACTGCTGTTCAACATGGCTTTGTCGGCGAAGGAGTCTGAACTTAAGAGGTCAGGAACTATTATTTTAGTTGGAAGTTATTTTTTTTGTAAAGAAATAAAGATAGGTATTTCACGGAGCATTCGCAAGGTCCTGTTGATTACAGGATTGCACTAGATGAAATCTATCCCTTTTTTTGGTTCCATAAAGTTGTCATATTATAAAGTTTTGATGAGTGCAAACCTAGGGCTAGAAACACACGTTATTGTATTTGTCTTTATTACTTCTCCTAGATGTTTTGCCCTTGTGGTCTTTTGAACGTAACAGCGAACAGGATCCAAGTTTAAACCCTGATCTCCGCAGTTTAAATTTGACGCAATTTTTTGTCTCTGCATTAAAAGGAATGGTAGAACCTGTGGCTTTTGCGGTATCGGCTCTTTATTTGATGTTGTTTTTTGTCGCCAAGGGGTATAATCCGCGGCGACTCGGTGTGGGACCGGCTGGTGTTCCGCAAGGTGCGCGAGGGCACGGGCGGGCGGCTGCGCATCATGGTGGTGGGGTCGGCGCCGCTGGCCGGCAGCGTGCTCACCTTCGCGCGCGCCGCGCTCGGCTGCCTGGTGAGTGTTCCGCAAGGTGCGCGAGGGCACGGGCGGGCGGCTGCGCATCATGGTGGTGGGGTCGGCGCCGCTGGCCGGCAGCGTGCTCACCTTCGCGCGCGCCGCGCTCGGCTGCCTGGTGAGTGTTCCGCAAGGTGCGCGAGGGCACGGGCGGGCGGCTGCGCATCATGGTGGTGGGGTCGGCGCCGCTGGCCGGCAGCGTGCTCACCTTCGCGCGCGCCGCGCTCGGCTGCCTGGTGAGTGTTCCGCAAGGTGCGCGAGGGCACGGGCGGGCGGCTGCGCATCATGGTGGTGGGGTCGGCGCCGCTGGCCGGCAGCGTGCTCACCTTCGCGCGCGCCGCGCTCGGCTGCCTGGTGAGTGTTCCGCAAGGTGCGCGAGGGCACGGGCGGGCGGCTGCGCATCATGGTGGTGGGGTCGGCGCCGCTGGCCGGCAGCGTGCTCACCTTCGCGCGCGCCGCGCTCGGCTGCCTGGTGAGTGTTCCGCAAGGTGCGCGAGGGCACGGGCGGGCGGCTGCGCATCATGGTGGTGGGGTCGGCGCCGCTGGCCGGCAGCGTGCTCACCTTCGCGCGCGCCGCGCTCGGCTGCCTGGTGAGTGTTCCGCAAGGTGCGCGAGGGCACGGGCGGGCGGCTGCGCATCATGGTGGTGGGGTCGGCGCCGCTGGCCGGCAGCGTGCTCACCTTCGCGCGCGCCGCGCTCGGCTGCCTGGTGAGTGTTCCGCAAGGTGCGCGAGGGCACGGGCGGGCGGCTGCGCATCATGGTGGTGGGGTCGGCGCCGCTGGCCGGCAGCGTGCTCACCTTCGCGCGCGCCGCGCTCGGCTGCCTGGTGAGTGTTCCGCAAGGTGCGCGAGGGCACGGGCGGGCGGCTGCGCATCATGGTGGTGGGGTCGGCGCCGCTGGCCGGCAGCGTGCTCACCTTCGCGCGCGCCGCGCTCGGCTGCCTGGTGAGTGTTCCGCAAGGTGCGCGAGGGCACGGGCGGGCGGCTGCGCATCATGGTGGTGGGGTCGGCGCCGCTGGCCGGCAGCGTGCTCACCTTCGCGCGCGCCGCGCTCGGCTGCCTGGTGAGTGTTCCGCAAGGTGCGCGAGGGCACGGGCGGGCGGCTGCGCATCATGGTGGTGGGGTCGGCGCCGCTGGCCGGCAGCGTGCTCACCTTCGCGCGCGCCGCGCTCGGCTGCCTGGTGAGTGTTCCGCAAGGTGCGCGAGGGCACGGGCGGGCGGCTGCGCATCATGGTGGTGGGGTCGGCGCCGCTGGCCGGCAGCGTGCTCACCTTCGCGCGCGCCGCGCTCGGCTGCCTGGTGAGTGTTCCGCAAGGTGCGCGAGGGCACGGGCGGGCGGCTGCGCATCATGGTGGTGGGGTCGGCGCCGCTGGCCGGCAGCGTGCTCACCTTCGCGCGCGCCGCGCTCGGCTGCCTGGTGAGTGTTCCGCAAGGTGCGCGAGGGCACGGGCGGGCGGCTGCGCATCATGGTGGTGGGGTCGGCGCCGCTGGCCGGCAGCGTGCTCACCTTCGCGCGCGCCGCGCTCGGCTGCCTGGTGAGTGTTCCGCAAGGTGCGCGAGGGCACGGGCGGGCGGCTGCGCATCATGGTGGTGGGGTCGGCGCCGCTGGCCGGCAGCGTGCTCACCTTCGCGCGCGCCGCGCTCGGCTGCCTGGTGAGTGTTCCGCAAGGTGCGCGAGGGCACGGGCGGGCGGCTGCGCATCATGGTGGTGGGGTCGGCGCCGCTGGCCGGCAGCGTGCTCACCTTCGCGCGCGCCGCGCTCGGCTGCCTGGTGAGTGTTCCGCAAGGTGCGCGAGGGCACGGGCGGGCGGCTGCGCATCATGGTGGTGGGGTCGGCGCCGCTGGCCGGCAGCGTGCTCACCTTCGCGCGCGCCGCGCTCGGCTGCCTGGTGAGTGTTCCGCAAGGTGCGCGAGGGCACGGGCGGGCGGCTGCGCATCATGGTGGTGGGGTCGGCGCCGCTGGCCGGCAGCGTGCTCACCTTCGCGCGCGCCGCGCTCGGCTGCCTGGTGAGTGTTCCGCAAGGTGCGCGAGGGCACGGGCGGGCGGCTGCGCATCATGGTGGTGGGGTCGGCGCCGCTGGCCGGCAGCGTGCTCACCTTCGCGCGCGCCGCGCTCGGCTGCCTGGTGAGTGTTCCGCAAGGTGCGCGAGGGCACGGGCGGGCGGCTGCGCATCATGGTGGTGGGGTCGGCGCCGCTGGCCGGCAGCGTGCTCACCTTCGCGCGCGCCGCGCTCGGCTGCCTGGTGAGTGTTCCGCAAGGTGCGCGAGGGCACGGGCGGGCGGCTGCGCATCATGGTGGTGGGGTCGGCGCCGCTGGCCGGCAGCGT
Organism: Notodonta ziczac; assembly: GCA_918843915.1. Lineage (NCBI taxonomy): Eukaryota > Metazoa > Arthropoda > Insecta > Lepidoptera > Notodontidae > Notodonta > Notodonta ziczac. The sequence continues at coordinate 4,834,686 of OU974053.1, forward strand.
GCTCACCTTCGCGCGCGCCGCGCTCGGCTGCCTGGTGAGTGTTCCGCAAGGTGCGCGAGGGCACGGGCGGGCGGCTGCGCATCATGGTGGTGGGGTCGGCGCCGCTGGCCGGCAGCGTGCTCACCTTCGCGCGCGCCGCGCTCGGCTGCCTGGTGAGTGTTCCGCAAGGTGCGCGAGGGCACGGGCGGGCGGCTGCGCATCATGGTGGTGGGGTCGGCGCCGCTGGCCGGCAGCGTGCTCACCTTCGCGCGCGCCGCGCTCGGCTGCCTGGTGAGTGTTCCGCAAGGTGCGCGAGGGCACGGGCGGGCGGCTGCGCATCATGGTGGTGGGGTCGGCGCCGCTGGCCGGCAGCGTGCTCACCTTCGCGCGCGCCGCGCTCGGCTGCCTGGTGAGTGTTCCGCAAGGTGCGCGAGGGCACGGGCGGGCGGCTGCGCATCATGGTGGTGGGGTCGGCGCCGCTGGCCGGCAGCGTGCTCACCTTCGCGCGCGCCGCGCTCGGCTGCCTGGTGAGTGTTCCGCAAGGTGCGCGAGGGCACGGGCGGGCGGCTGCGCATCATGGTGGTGGGGTCGGCGCCGCTGGCCGGCAGCGTGCTCACCTTCGCGCGCGCCGCGCTCGGCTGCCTGGTGAGTGTTCCGCAAGGTGCGCGAGGGCACGGGCGGGCGGCTGCGCATCATGGTGGTGACATTCCAACTCTATGACCTGCGAAAATTACGAAAAAGCCTCTTCCGAAATGCTCCCCCGATGAGAATCGAGCCCGTAACCATTCGGTGCAATGAGCCGAGCGGCCTACGTCCGAACCACTGCGCCAAACTGTCGTCAAAACAGTTTGATGAATTCAATTCAAATTTGGCTGTGCACACATCGTCTATTAACTGTGACTACAGCTTAATTACGTTATTCAAATTTAGTGTTTTATTATGAATTGATTCTCACAATAGAAGGTATAGAGGTGAGCTCACATTGTCTCTTTCGATGTGTCTTGCCTGAAAACACTGATAATTATATATTCCGCGCATTTTAAACGGCGTTGAAGCCGGATGGAAAACCGCCAACAACCCTAGCTATTTCGAGATCAACTTCTCTCTTATTTTATATCATAATATTTTTGATACTCACAACGAGGTCGAGTGATACTGTATCAAAATATTCATATTTTACATTGACGTGCGTACTACGTCCCGCATTACCTTGTCTACTTACGAATATTTTGTTTACATCATCATTTCCTATATATATATTATTACTGTTTCTATTTGATCTATCTAGTTCATCTCTGCTTCTATATTTATTTCATTCATCTATTGTTAAGATGTGACTCAGTCCTGTGAGTGGCGTCTTTAGATTTGGTTTAATAACCACGCCCACCACTGCAGTGTGAATGACCCGAACTAACAATTTGGGCGAATCTTTTGTTTGTTCAAATTAAATAAATTAATTTAAACAAGCTTTATTACTTAAGTTAATAACGGTGTGATTATTGCGTATGCCTGTTATTCATTTTACTTTGTATTGTGTGACGCATAGTACGAGTAACTTTACGAATTCAATGACAAGAAACTAAAAATATAATTTGCAAATATTTCGGAGGTAATGATGCACCTGAACTGAGTAAAACTGTAGGCTGCCTAAGGATTGTTATTATTAGAAACATTTACTCAAACTGCGTTTTTATCTGTCTTATTTGCTAGCAGGTTGAATGGAATAAGCTAGTATTACTTTATATTCATGTATTGTGACATACGAGATTACAACAGCTTCATGCTTCTCTACTTCAACAGATAGTGGAAGGCTACGGTCAAACGGAATGCACTGCGCCGGTGACTCTAACAGTTCAGGGCGACCATGTCCCTGAACATGTCGGCCCTCCCGTCGCTTGTTGCAAAGTGAAGGTAATAACGTTGAACATTTTGTACCAGTTTTAAGTTTTATCGACGATTTTATAACCCGATGCTGTCGAGAACAAAGACACCCTATAATTCTGCTGATAGGTACGTATTGAGTGACATGTTATAAATGGAAAAAAAAAATATATTGATAGGTACCTCAGTGGATTTACTGTACGGTGTTCCCTTATATCAAAATCATTTTGATTAATTATAATTATTAATTGTCTAAATCCTACTAATATTATAAATGTGAAAGTTTGTGAGTGTGGATGTATGTATGTATGTTTGTTACTCCTTCACGCAAAAACTACTAAACGGATTTGGATGAAATTTGGAACACAGATAGTTTATAACCGGGATTAACATATAGGATACTTTTTATCCCGATAATCCCGAAATTTTTGTTACGTTAAATACTACGCGGACGAAGTCCGTGGGCACAGCTAGTCAAATATAATAGTAACAACTATTAATCGATCGATAGACTTCTCTGCTTATTGATTGACTTTAAATTATACTGTTTTGTCCTGGTCTTGGAAAAGCCCTCATACTTTTATTCCGTGTAAGCAGAGGTGTACTGCAGGCACATCCATATTTATCAATAGCATAGGCTCCCAGTTTTGATACGAAGAGTTGATACTTATTGTAGGAGTCAATTCTTTTCTGCCGATGTATTTTCCTTCAATAACGACTGCTGCCAAATCAAATGCGTCATTCGTTGACAGATACGTTAAATGCAGATTCAGTAAGTGGAATCGTTGGATCTCAACCGTTTATTCATCAAGTTGATGATTTCGCGTTATTTATACACCTTTTCGTGATCCATATAGCTTTGCGGTTTCACGTGCCGTAAATATCTGGAATATTCACTGGGATGTCGATCGGCCTTCGTGAACTATGATCTATATGATGACAGCCGGATTGACTTATATCTAATGTTTCATTGGAGTCTGCCAAATGAGTTATACTTGCATTTATTAAAAATATATCTTGTAGTAAATAGTTATGTAGATAGCAAATCTCGGGATATTGTTTTAGCTGGATTTTTTTGAAATATCTTCATTGAGAATATATTTTTTATAAAATCTTTGAGCATAGGATTTTTGAGATAATCTTGTTACACCATTTTCATTGACTACTTTTGTGACTATCCACCTAAACTTGCCGAATTATTGATTTAAATCAGCGCTGTTCATTGATTATGACAACTTTATAATAATAATAACAATTTCGCCAGACTGACACACAAACTATATGGTCCCAAACTAAGCAACACTTGGGTACCGCACAATGGACTGGGGGCGGTCCCAGTGACACCTAGACCAGAGCACATTACGAAAAGGCCATTTCCGAAATTTTCCCCCGCGGGAACCGAATGCGCAACCATATGAAGTGAGCAGGGCCTACGCTCGAACCACTGAACCAAGCGTTTGTCAAAGCGGTCTTGTTTATAACAATCCTTCTTTATGGCTTTCCAGCTTGTGGATGTGCCTGAAATGGAGTACTACGCGTCGCAGGGCCAGGGCGAGGTGTGCGTTCAAGGGGCTAACGTGTTCAAGGGCTACTTCAAGGAACCGGAGAAGACCAGGGAGGTCATCGACCAGGACGGTTGGCATCATACCGGTGACGTCGGCAAATGGTTACCGGTAAGTCTGAATTAAGACTTGTTATGCCCATTTTTAATAAGGACTCCTTAGTGATATCTTTACTAAGTGGTAGGTCACTTACCAAAGTATTTCTAATCTAACTCTTAACATCAATACATTTTTCGTGACCTTTGGGATAGATAATTATATTGTTGTTAGCGGTCCCTTAAGTCTCGACTCCTTGGTAAAAATAGGCACTAGCTTGGATATTGTGACATAAGTCCATTTTTAGGCAAATGTGTGTAAATGAGATTGCAATGAATGTTCATTGCGAAAGTTAATTCAACAATATATTTTAAAGAGTATAGGTTCCCAATGCTAGTGAAGTAGAATTAGGTAGCTAATATTTGGACGGAAGATAAGGTAATTTATTTAAATAATAATAATTATTATTTATATTTCAGAATGGTACCTTAAAAATCATAGACAGAAGAAAACACATCTTCAAATTGTCACAAGGGGAATACATAGTTCCTGAGAAAATAGAAAACATTTACATAAGGAGTCAATACGTCGAACAGGTGTTCGTGCATGGCGAATCTTTGAAGGTAAGGAACAACTCATTACACAATATTATCAGGCCAGACCAACTGTATGGTCCCAAACTAAGCAGCGCTACTATCGGTACCGTACAATGGAACGGGGGCGAATCCAGTGACACCCAGACCTGGGCAAATTACGAAAAGGTCATTTCCGAAATTTGCTCCGGCGGGATGTAACCCGCAACCAACATGTGCAGTGAGCCGAGCGGCCTACGCTCGAACTACTGCGCCAAGCGGTCGTCAGAGAGCAATAAGATATTGAAATGTGTATTGAGTATTAAGTAAGTGTGTATGTGGATGTTCCAGTCGTGTGTGGTGGCGGTGGTGGTGCCCGACGTGGACGTGGTGAAGTGCTGGGCGCTGGAGTACGGCATCAAGGGCACGTTCTCGGAGCTGTGCGAGCACGAGCGCGTCAAGAAGATCATCCTGGAGGACATGCTGCAGTGGGGCCGCACCGCGGGGCTCAAGAACTTTGAACAGGTACGTTATTTATTTTCTAAAGTATTTTGCAAGATGAAGCTTCAACAGCCTAGTGGTTAGAGGGGCCGTCCTCGTAGCTGAGAGGTTCCGGGTTCGATCCTCATCCTGGCCATTACACTATTGACGTGAGCCCACTCCCAGCACAAGCATTAGCTTAGTTGCGAGGGACTAATGTGTATAAATTGTAATGTGATAAACACACATTGCTAGTAATTATTTAAAAAAATAAAAAAAAGATCTATCACTCTTGTAGTGCCGTCTCAGTCAGTGCGATTTGGTGTAGTGTTTTCAAACACTGGCAGATGGCGCTAGTGAGGTGGGAGGTCATGACAGCTGTCAATCTCATACGTCATTTTATAATCTATGCAAGTTAACTATAACTTCAAAGCTCATTAGCATTTAGCACCGTCATGTAGCGACCAAAGGCGCGCATAAATTCTTTGACTGTGATTGCTCTTTCGTCAATGCTTTTGTTCTGTCGTACGGATTTTTATTTTATTTTTAAGTTTTGTGTTCCTTGGAAAAGTGAAAAGCATTTATTTTCTGACGGATGAGAAATTTACGAGGTCTTCTTATGGCATTTTTTTCACATGTCGCAAAGATATGGATCTGTTTTTCAAGTATTTGTTATGGGATATCTATGTTGGTAAAAAGAGGATGCGCTATGTGAAATGTCTTAGACTTTTTCTTTGGAGATTAGTGATGTTAGATTGTTATTCAAACTGCATTATTTAGTCTTGTATTGGTACCATCACTCTTCATGACGGTATCACTAAACAGCGCTTTTTCATGATTATAGTATAGTCAATTGATACCTGTCTTCTTTTCCTCATTCTTATCTATGATTGTTTATCAACCTTAGTTTTGACATAACATCTAAAAATAACATTGTCGATAGCCCAGTGATACGATCAGATCGATAAAGGTGATATATTTGAGGAAACATTACAAGGTTTAGGGTACCCTAAAGATAGGAGACGCTATGTAATCTAATAGTGTATTGTAAAGCTGATTAGTTATGGTTAATCAATGTAAGTATATAAAACCTAATCGTTGTAAGAATTAGATTCTTATTAAGCGTCTATAAATAGATGTCTTAATTATTTTGATAGGTCAGCGACATGTTAATTCAAATCAAATGTTTAGTTTTATTGACAATAAAATGATAATAATCATATAATAATTATAATAATTTAGCCCTTTTGATGACCCACTCCTGGGCACGGGCGTCCCCTCAACACGAGGGGGATTCAGGCCATAATCCACCACGCTGGCCCAGTGCGGGTTGGCGGATTTCACATGTCTTTCGAAAATTTGTAAAATCTTCTAAGAAATGCAGGTTTCCTCACGATGTTTTCCTTCACCGTAAGCAAGTGATAATCATATAGAAATTATGATTCGCACATAGATTTTGAACAATCCAGAGGTGCGAGCCGGGGTTCGAACGCATGACCTGGTGCCCGCAAGACGCGTGCTTTAACCAATCATAATAATCATGTTCTTATTAATTTCCTTCCACAGGTCAAAGACATCTACCTACACCCGGACCCGTTCTCGGTCCAAAACGGCCTACTGACCCCCACCATGAAGGCGAAACGACCCGAGATCAGGAGCTACTTTAAACCCCAGATAGAGGACATGTACAAACAACTCGAATAACACTCGCGCACGCATCTATACTGTTAGTTTGTAGGATTAAATATTTAATTATTATAAAACTTTTGCGCGTGACTGTACTGAATATGAGGCTTGTTTTTGACATTATTGTTTTAATAATTTGATATATTATGGACCCCAATTTTGTTGTTCACATAAACTAAACTTGAATAAACGGATCGTATTGTTATACCTTTCGAGTTTGTAATTTATGAGCAGGACAAATAATTTTTTAGACGATTCAAATTTAGTTTAGTCGTGATATGATGGAAGAAGAATTGGCATATTTAGCCCCAATTTTGCTGTCCCTATCTAACCTAGACCTATGACGTCGCAGTACACAACTAAGGTCGACTTCAAAAAAATGATATATCCCAGAAATTATTGGAATAATTTGAGAACATTTGTATTTGCAAAGAAATATTCGGTGAGCCAAAAACAAATCATGCATTACCCTATTACCTCCACGTCCATTGTTCAACAATAAAAAGCTTCTAGTCCTGTCGATTGGCTGTGCGCCAAAGTAAACCATAGAAAAAAATACAAAATGATTTATGTCTTCTCGGAAGTTGGTGTAGGTCCAAACACAACACTGAACGTGCCTACCGGCATACGCTCGGCCTGACTCACGGCCAATTAATTAAAAATATTACACTTTGATTGCATGTTATCATAAATCCGATTTTTTTTCCCAATAATATCATGTTGGATTTGAAAAGAAAACTCATAAAACTACGTCACCCTATAATAGTTACATCGATCCTCGTGCAATATACAAGGTAGGGTGGCCTTAAGGATAAGGATGACTTTTTACAAGATTTGGAAAGGACAATACTCACTGTTCTGGTCAGAAGAGGGACAGAGGTATGCGAAGAAATAAGATGGACTGTCATGTCCTAGCTCGGTCTCTTAGGGCGCTGTTAATAAATCTATCTTAAGTTTGAGAGCGATCTTGAGTAAGTACGCTTTTGACATGACTTTTGCACTAATATGACATAAGAATGACATTTCCAAGATCGCTCTCAGATTTGACATCGATACATTAATCGGGTTATAAGTAGCGGGTGTGAACTTAAAACAAACCACTTAGATGGGTATAGATGTCGTTATTAAAACAATTATGTCAAACCACTATTAGGTGAAGTGTGATGTATTTCGTCACTCAACTTTTATACAATTTAGTATCCTATCGCGGTACAATAAAGTTCACTATGATTTAGTTGTTTCACTACACTAACGCTTAATACACTGAGGTATTAGAGTGTTAGGTTGATTTTACGCCACTTTTACTGTTATATTATGAAGCTTAAGTACAGATACCCGGTACAGTAACACCGGTGGGTGTGTGGCGGGCCTAATCCCATAAAAAGAGGCACCTCTAACATCCAAAAAAGATTTTTGACCGAGTATTACATAAGTTTTACTAATCCATTGTTAACGAAGTTTTACCTATTTGATAGCAATTCGTAATTCAAAAACAAAAATAATGTGATAACGATAGGTACCTTTCAATGGCAGCGCGGGTGAACTCCCGGGCACAAGCTAGTTTTGTAATAAAATACTTTGAAATTAAATTATTACTTAACAGTAGAATTGAAATTGTATATAATCAAATTACATAGTGCGTAGGTAAAAGTACTTTTACATGAATGGCAATAAAATAAGTGGGAGTGATCCTACGCGTACAGTCAATTATATTTTAACACAAGCATTTTGGTCCCTTGTATATTTTAATATAGTTCATTCATTTCACGAAGATGCGTGCTGTGACTCTTATGACAGTGGCATATAGGTGAATTTGCAATAATTCACGCGTCTTCGTGAAATGAACCGACTGAAAACAGTGGATAGGTGATTTTATGAATGTCGAGCAAAATTATCGCCATTTTCAATTTGTAATTCGAGAACATGTGATGTTCGATATTTTAAAGAATAAAAAAATACTTGAAGGATTTTACTAAAATAGTCAAATAATTTGTAAAAATAAATGTAGTTTATATTAATTCCGCTAAATTTGCATATAATCGCTCCGTTATTGGAATTGCCTGTAGCATACATTTTATAGTACCTAAATAACTTAAAATTTTATAGAGAATATCGGTTACAATTCAATAAAATTAGGTAAAATTGTAATCAATACGTTTTTCTTTACGTACCTACCTACTAGAACATGCGGTACTAGAACATTGTGTGAAATTTATTTCATAAATGTCGGCTATTATTTTATTTATAGGTTCATAATTTAGACGTTAATAACAAAATAGTATTATATTTTAGTTCTTAACGAAAACCGAATACATTTTCGAAGGGTAAATTACCTATATTGAAATTAAAAAATAAACATGACAATTAGGAACCTTGTTGACGTTTTGTTTTCTATACAAATAATAGTAAGTAGAAAATACTCGCACTCTGTGCCGTGCCTTCGACCGAATTTTTAGCCTGAGTAAAGCATATTTCTGTTAATATTTTCTGTATTCTTATGATTTTATATGTGAAATTGCGCCTTAGTGTAGGAATTACACCGGTATAAATGTACTACAATGGTATGACAGTGACATAACGGTAGCAATCCATACACTGCGACAAAGACAGGCGTCGAAAACTGCGACAGGCGAGGTCAAATTTGGATTTGTAGCGTGAGAACAGCTGCACGATCTGCGAGCGAAACACAACAACGCGACACTCGTCTCAGTTGTTCGTGTATCGCCTGTCGCTGTCGCCCTGTGCGGAATGCTACATTTAGGGTCGCTTTTTCAGTAGCCGACACGAAAATGACGAGAATTGACACGGAAGGCTCTATTTTAGTCGGGCAATCACTGTGTCCGTTGTAATGAAAACCCGACTGATTAACCGTGTTTTAAATTTGCGGTGAATCTCCGTTTATGTTGTGAATGGTGAGTTACGAAGGGAATAGTTTAAAGTAATATTTGTCCTAGGTCTGTCGCACCGCGTAGTGTATAGGTAGTTTTGTATTCTATAATGCAATAAACATAAGTCGATTCAAGCTTTGAGCGGATGTTTCATGTTGTTTAAAACCAAAATTTTGTTGTTATTGGTGCAAGTTGTACTACGATAATTTATTTTTAAATAAAATTTTGCGAAAACTATTGGTTGTATTGTTCTTATTTTAAATGCACAACTTAAATATTCTATAGTTTGTTTCGAGGGTAGTTGAACGATTGTTAGAAAAGGGATGTGTCAGTGTTACGATTAGAAAATTCCTAGCAGGCCTCTGTAAGTATAGATACGTTACATGAGCTCCCACATATAACGTACCCAGTTATTTCGTTTCTACTAAGTAATAAAAAATACTCAATAACAAATACAAACTAACGCCTCGACAGGATATGCAAAATAGCAATATTACATATTATTTTCTTGATATGCCAAAATCAAATTATTAATCATAAGGTTGTTTTTTTATTTTTTTTTATTTACCACAAAACCAACAGCACTTATGAATTCATATTAATTACATATTTTTATACATTGCCAACTGCCAATAACAGGTTTCTTCCACATAGTTGGATCTTATATTAGTTACTAAGATAAATTACATTCTTACAGTACAGAACATTTTTTATTTTATTTTTTCTTTTTTGTTTTTAATCTAATTCATAATCTAATTGTATCAAAGATATATTACTTAAATTTATACAAGTACCTCGTTAAATGTGTGTTATAGATGACTTTTCTCAAGTATTACCTGGAAATTTTAAAACACCTCATAACAGCTACACTTTTAAACCCCGAGCGTAGCCTTGGCTATAGTCAACACAAAATATAACAATATGTAGGCAATTATTGTAATCGCCTCGGCCGCGTGTAGTATCGTGCTTCACGCAATGGCCAGCAGTGTACAACCATGAACTGAGATGATTGATGCTTTGCGATTATAATGATTACTGTCAACCATGCTACATTCAACATTGATACCTACAGCCTATTAGGCAACCCTAGACGTAGCAACCCCAGATGTGCCCACCAGTTCCGCCTTGCGGCCTTGAATCTTCGTTGGCGAACGAATGGACCCAGATTTTGGGTTCACCCCACTATTTCCATTGCGTATTCCCATTGATGGAAATAGTCACCTACTGTTTCATTTTGTTCCAGTATTTCCCGCAATAGAAATTGTAGGATCAATATGAGATTTCCTAAGAACAATTGTCGCGGTGGGAAAAATATGGAATGGTTATATAAGTTGGTACTTACATCATGTATTATTAAATGGTAAGTTTATCCTTCTGATCGGCGGTATAAGACATTTAGCATTAACTTGAAAATTTTGTAATATTGTAAGTAGCAGACGTGTTAAAGGCTTTCACTTTTGTTATCATCTCAACCTAATGAACTTTAACCGGAAACCTTGATCCAACTATTTAATACCAAGGTCTTTCTGACTCACTGCAGTTTGACCTGTAGGGTCCATTTATTTAGTTAATTTATTAAAAAGGAATACTCCACATTACACAGATGTAGAAATACTGTGATGTTGGCAATACAAACACGTTCTTTCGTCCTTTGGTATCGAGTGTGTGTAATTATTTAATTGGCAACTCATGTCGGTGAAATCGGAATTTAAAGTAGGTACCTAGTTGCATTGATTTTAATTTTATAAGCAAGCTGGCTGTAAGCCACCTGATGGTAGGTGGAAACCATCGTCCGGGATCCCAACTCTTGTTTTTCTTCTTTCTTTAAAAATATGGCCCACCCAGGTTAATAGGTATTTCGCCAGTGCCAAGTACCAAATAGCAATACAAACACATTTAATAACAATACAATACAAAAATGTGACCGTAAACTTTGGAAAACCAAACTGGAGGCCAAACCGCTGGCAGTTCGATCGACTCGCAATACGTAAAAACTGACGTAAAACGTATCCCGTATCTAAAGATACGGGATATCAGTTTTGACAGATTTTCTATAGAAAACCGATTGAGATTCCAGCAGTTATCAGAATTGCGTCCCTGTTTTCTACTTAAAGGTAGCAGACGCGTAAGGCGGCCTTTAAGGGCTGAAGACTTGGCCCCTTGAAGAACCCTATGGTGTAATGCAATAGAAATATTTCATTAAAAGCATTCAATAAATAACACCTTAATTAATGTAGTCCGAAAATAAAATAACTTTTAGTCTCTCTTCACTAAGCATCAAAATAAATTTAAGTGGATTTTTTTTCTACCATCTCCTATTATTTCTTTCGATAAAATTTTTGCGGGATCCAAGACAATTTATCTTTTCCCCGGAACTCGTCGAGGGTCAAACCTCGACGTCATTATTGGTCACCATTGTCGATCCTGGTTTACAGGAGTAACAGTGGCGAGAGTGTGTGGCGGGACCGGTCCCATTAAAAAGCATCTAAATATCAGCTACCGTATATACGGCCCTAAATTATTATTTCGGACTTCTGAAACATTCTGCAGGTACAATGTACATGTAGGTACAGTTATGTAAATTGTCTTTCAAAACTAACAGCGTATTGTTGGGTATCGTAAATAAGTCCGCGCGCAACATTTCATGTAGGTAGACAGGTTAATTGAGAATCCTACTTCCATAAACTAGTTTGGTTTGTTACCGCTTACTTCCATCTTAATTATAAATAGTTATAATTGTGGGGAGTCCATGTTGCTAAACATGGATTAACTCCAGCGTCCTGGGGACCTATAGGGCTGTGAAGATTAGATGGGAGAAATAAAAAAAGATAATGTTTTTTTTTTTTTAAAGACTACTAGCAATGTGTGTTTATCACATTACTAGTATTCCCTTTAGCCCCTCCAACTAAACTAATGCTTGTGCTAGGAGTGGGCTCACGTCAATAGTTTAATGGCCAGGATGGGGATCGAACCCGAAACCTCTCAGCAACCACTAGGCTATTGACGCTTAACGCTTAACTTACATGGGGGTCCATTAGTGGGGGGAGCGTCTACAAGCTTTAGAAAATGTAAAAAATCCAGTCACCGTTAAAATTAATTAGGGAAGTTGACTGATCTTTGAGAATACGAAAACGAGATCTCTGAATTCTAGAGCGCCTTACAAATATAAGTGAGCTCAAAGTAAAGGGCCCGTTAGACGGACAAAACTTCTCTTTATAAGCTTTTTAAACACATAAGAAAGTCGGCAAAGAGGCATACGATCCACCGGATGTTTAGTTATTTGAGCCTGTAGATGCTTGCAACACCATAGGCATTTCTTGCACGTTGACAACCTGAAGCGGAGTGGGATAGTTGGAGGGAAAGGTGGGTGTGCTGCCGGCTCTCTCGCCCATTGTGCGAAACACAGCTATCCTACTTCCTACTAATATTATAAATGCGAAAGTTTGTGAGTGTGGATGTATGTATGTATGTATGTATGTATGTTTGTTACTCCTTCACGCAAAAACTACTGAACGGATTTGGATGAAATTTGGAACACAGATAGTTTATAACCTGGATTAACATATAGGATACTTTTTATCCCGATAGTATGTTCCCGTGGGACAATTATCGATAATACTGAACGGATTTGGATGAAATTTGGAAACCAGATAGTTCAAAACCTGTATTAAAATATGGGATACTTTTTATCCCGAATACTTTATAACCCGATAGTATGTTCCCGTGGGACAATTATCGATCCTACTGAACGGATTTGGATGAAATTTGGAACACAGATAGTTCAAAACCTGTATTAAAACATGGGATACTTTTTATCCCGATAGTATGTTCCCGTGGGACAATTATCGATAATACTGAACGGATTTGGATGGAATTTGGAAACCAGATAGTTCAAAACCTGTATTAAAACATGGGCTACTTTTTATCCCCATAGTATGTTCCCGTGGGACAATTATCGATAATACTGAACAGATTTAGATGAAATTTGGAACACAGATAGTTCAAAACCTGGATTAAAACATGGGATACTTTTTATCCCGATAGTATGTTCCCGTGGGACAATTATCGATAATACTGAACGGATTTGGATGAAATTTGGAAACCAGATAGTTCAAAACCTGTATTATAACATGGGATACTTTTTATGCGGAATACTTTTTATCCCGATAGTATGTTCCCGTGGGACAATTATCGATCCTACTGAACGGATTTGGATGAAATTTGGAACTCAGATAGTTCAAAACCTGGATTAAAACATGGGATACTTTTTATCCCGATAGTATGTTCCCGTGGGACAATTATCGATCCTACTGAACGGATTTGGATGAAATTTGGAACACAGATAGTTCAAAACCTGGATTAAAACATGGGATACTTTTTATCCCGATAGTATGTTCCCGTGGGACAATTATCGATCCTACTAAACGGATTTAGATGAAATTTAGAAACCAAATAGTTCAAAACCTGTATTAAAACATGGGATACTTTTTATCCCGAATACTTTTTATCCCGATAGTATGTTCCCGTGGGACAATTATCGATCCTACTGAACGGATTTGGATGAAATTTGGAACTCAGATAGTTCAAAACCTGGATTAAAACATGGGATACTTTTTATCCCGATAATATGTTCCCGTGGGACAATTATCGATCCTACTGAACGGATTTGGATGAAATTTGGAACACAGATAGTTCAAAACCTGGATTAAAACATGGGATACTTTTTATCCCGATAGTATGTTCCCGTGGGACAATTATCGATCCTACTAAATGGATTTAGATGAAATTTAGAAACCAGATAGTTCAAAACCTGTATTAAAACATGGGATACTTTTTATCCCGAATACTTTTTATCCCGATAGTATGTTCCCGTGGGACAATTATCGATCCTACTGAACGGATTTGGATGAAATTTGGAACTCAGATAGTTCAAAACCTGGATTAAAATATGGGATACTTTTTATCCCGATAATATGTTCCCGTGGGACAATTATCGATCCTACTGAACGGATTTGGATGAAATTTGGAACACAGATAGTTCAAAACCTGGATTAAAACATGGGATACTTTTTATCCCGATAGTATGTTCCCGTGGGACAATTATCGATCCTACTAAACGGATTTAGATGAAATTTAGAAACCAGATAGTTCAAAACCTGGATTAAAACATGGGATACTTTTTATCCCGATAATATGTTCCCGTGGGACAATTATCGATCCTACTGAACGGATTTGGATGAAATTTGGAACACAGATAGTTCAAAACCTGGATTAAAACATGGGATACTTTTTATCCCGATAGTATGTTCCCGTGGGACAATTATCGATCCTACTAAATGGATTTAGATGAAATTTAGAAACCAGATAGTTCAAAACCTGTATTAAAACATGGGATACTTTTTATCCCGAATACTTTTTATCCCGATAGTATGTTCCCGTGGGACAATTATCGATCCTACTGAACGGATTTGGATGAAATTTGGAACTCAGATAGTTCAAAACCTGGATTAAAATATGGGATACTTTTTATCCCGATAATATGTTCCCGTGGGACAATTATCGATCCTACTGAACGGATTTGGATGAAATTTGGAACACAGATAGTTCAAAACCTGGATTAAAACATGGGATACTTTTTATCCCGATAATATGTTCCCGTGGGACAATTATCGATCCTACTGAACGGATTTGGATGAAATTTGGAACACAGATAGTTCAAAACCTGGATTAAAACATGGGATACTTTTTATCCCGATAGTATGTTCCCGTGGGACAATTATCGATCCTACTAAATGGATTTAGATGAAATTTAGAAACCAGATAGTTCAAAACCTGTATTAAAACATGGGATACTTTTTATCCCGAATACTTTTTATCCCGATAGTATGTTCCCGTGGGACAATTATCGATCCTACTGAACGGATTTGGATGAAATTTGGAACTCAGATAGTTCAAAACCTGGATTAAAATATGGGATACTTTTTATCCCGATAATATGTTCCCGTGGGACAATTATCGATCCTACTGAACGGATTTGGATGAAATTTGGAACACAGATAGTTCAAAACCTGGATTAAAACATGGGATACTTTTTATCCCGATAGTATGTTCCCGTGGGACAATTATCGATCCTACTAAACGGATTTAGATGAAATTTAGAAACCAGATAGTTCAAAACCTGGATTAAAACATGGGATACTTTTTATCCCGATAGTATGTTCCCGTGGGACAATTATCGATCCTACTAAACGGATTTGGATGAAATTTAGAAACCAGATAGTTCAAAACCTGTATTAAAACATGGGATACTTTTTATCCCGATAGTATGTTCCCGTGGGACAATTATCGATCCTACTGAACGGATTTGGATGAAATTTGGAAACCAGATAGTTCAAAACCTGTATTAAAACATGGGATACTTTTTATCCCGAATACTTTTTATCCCGTATGCTCCGTGGGACAATTATCGATCCTGCTGAACGGATTTGGATGAAATTTGGAACACAGATAATTCTTAACCTATAGAATACTTTTCATCCCGATAGTATGTTCCCGTGGGGCAATTATCGAAAACCAAGAGGGCGATGCTGTGAGATTTTCGTGTTTTTTTATGTGCAAGCCATTATCGCCAAAATAGTGAACCTTAAATACAATAAAAATTGATAATTTATTTCGAACTAACTGGTGGCCGAGTCTTATTACCTACTACCACTTACTATTAGGATGTACATTTAGTAGTAACAAATTAATCCTTAAATCAAAATAAATACTTTTATCACTTCTGGTATTTAAAGTACTGGCCGGACCGATTTTGACGGGACTTTCACTGGCAGCTAGCTTATGTTATAAGAAGTAACGTGAGCTACTTTTATTAAAAAAATACTTTCCGTAAACTCTGCGAACTAGACAAATATTTTTTGTTAAATAATTTTTTTGTTAAGTTAAATTCAACGCGTACGAAGTCGCGGGCACAGCTAGTTATAGTTATAAAATATGAATAACTAGCTGTGCCCACGGACTTCGTCCGCGTAGTATTTAACGTAACAAAAATTTCGGGATTATCGGGATAAAAAGTATCCTATATGTTAATCCCGGTTATAAACTATCTGTGTTCCAAATGTCATTCAAATCCGTTCAGTAGTTTTTGGGTGAAGGGGTAACAAACATACATACATACATACATACATCCACACTCACAAACTTTCACATTTATAATATTAAGTAGGATAAAAGTACATAATAGTTACAATAATAATAAGTGACAGCCGATTGGTTAAGCACGCGTCTTGCGGGCTACCAGGTCTCGGGTTCAAACCCTGGCTCGAACCTCTGGATTTTCCGAAATCTATGTGCGAATCATAATGTCTATATGATTATCACTTGCTTACGGTGAAGGAAAACATCGTGAGGAAACCTGAATGTCTTAGAAGATTTGACCAATTTTCGAAAGACATGTGAAGTCCGCCAACCCGCACTGGGCCAGCGTGGTGGATTATGACCTGAATCCCCCTCGTGTTGAGGAGGGAGGCCCGTGCCCAGGAGTGGGACGTCAAAAAGGGCTAAAATTATTTTATATTATAATAATTATAATAATAAGAATAGTTAAAACGCCAATGTTCTGTGAGAGGGTGGTACTAGTCCGTTCCAGCCATCCCGTAGGTACGTGAACTGTACTCAAATAGCCACAGCTTGAGTCCATCACCGGAACTACCTCTACTAACTGTAATGATAGTCTCACTATCTCCTAAAAGCCAAAATTAAATATATTATGTAAATTTTCCTACTCATTTTCCTGAGTTGCTACAGTTCTTGATTCCTTATTATTTTTTTCTTATATTTACGCGAATACTACACATTGAAATAAAACTATTTTTCGGATTTTATCGCGTTTATTAAAATTTAATTTATGTTCCCGACGTTTCGGCTGCTTTACAGCAGCCATGGTCACGGGGGGACTGAGGTGTTAGGCGTCCTGATGTCATAGTTAGTAACTGGGTACCCTCATATTTAGTTAAACGTCGGGAACATAAATTAAATAAACGCGATAAAAAAATCCTTATTATTTTGTTAATTTTATTTATTTTTACTTCACTTAGTTATGTAGTGCTTGCCGTGGCTGTGTGTGTATCGTTCTGGGGTTGCAGCTGAAAACCAGCGTCAGGTGGTATGCATCACGCATGCACCCTGGCATATGCTGAGCTGTTGACCCTTTGGCCTGGTATGATAGTACATAACTAGCTAGATGTGTCCATTTATATTCCTAAGCTGTGTATGTATAGTAAGTTACTTTTGTACAGCTCTGCCATGGTACCAATAAAAATATATTTCTTTCTTTCTTTCTTCTTTCTTTCATCTCACTAGTCCTTATTATTTGTGTAATTCTTGGTAACATCAAAAGGCAACACACTGGAGCTATTATAATATTTATATTAATATCTACTACCCTTTGTAATTATTGAATATAAGCAAGTGGCGATAAAAATAAGACATGTAAAAGACAAGCCCGCTGAGTTTCTTGCCGGATCTTCTCAGTCGAGGTCGCGTTCCGATCCGGTTGTAGATTTAAAGAAAAAAATATGTAAAATTGACAATTTGTAAGTGCCCCCGTAGGCCTAAACAAAATAAACGCTATGAATTTGAATTTGACTACTAATAATAGTCTAATAATTAGACCACTTCTTCCTACGCTCATAGCGGCCCCGCCGACACATGTCTCTACGTCAACTCTATGTTACAAATCCTTATTTAGATACCTAATTATCTGCCCACCTATTGAGAAGTTATAAATAATGTATTCAGTGTGCCTACTTACCTAAATAAGTGTACAGGTGTATCAACAATCCGAAACATTACTTGGGGGCTGGATGAGCATCTGGCATAGAATGTAATGGTAAGTAAAAAAGTTTGATCATCCTACTAATATTATAAATGTGAAAGTTAATGAGTGTGGATGTATGTTTGTTACTCTTTCACGCAAAAACTACTGAACCGATTTGGATGAAATTTGGAATACAGTACAGATAGTTTATAACCTGGATTAACACATAGCATACTTTGCTTAAATGTACTCGGACGAAGTCGCGGGCAGCAACTAGTATTTTCATATATTTCAAGTCTAAGAACGACCTTGTGCATAGGTACCAGTACAAACATACACGTTAAAATAATTCTGAAGATCGCTCTCAGACTTGAGATCAATTTACGGGCCTTAGTTTAAAATATCGTGGAAATTTCAATAGTTATCTTGGTAGTAAGTAACATTTTATAATCCCGATCATTTATGAAGTTCTAAATCTAATTTAATGTACTGCTAGCGCCATCTAGCGTTCAGTAGCAAATACGCATTATTTAATAATTTGTTCAAGCATTTTAAAGCTACTTATAATGATTTTAGTCATTATAAAATCTTTATCTTATTTTTGATTTATTTTTAGCATTATGCAATGTAAAAGCCAATTATTATCGAATTTGTATCCAATTAAAAATTACTTAATCTCATTCAAATTATTTAGATACTTTTTTTATTATTTAATGCTTATAGGAATACGGAATACATTTATTTGTTGAATTCGCTATAATCGTGAATTAATGAGACGGCGAATTCTAAATAGATAACGTGATAACAACAGTGTTGGTACGTACGAAGTAAGTAGGTAGGTACTTATGTCATTTAAGTTCCACAACAATTATGACCCATATACTTAGGAACCTATTGTGTCGGTAGGTTAATTATATTGCTATGCCGGGTTTGTTAATTGAACTATAGGTACATTCCCGCATTAGTGGGTAGATGACGCGTCCACCTACCCACCATTATCGATTGTGCACCTATCAATAGAAAGTACTCAGTGTTACCAAGACAATGAATAAAGTGACGTGGAGCGCCTGCACTTCATTCATATTCAGAACGCGGCGCGTTTTTATTTATTCCATAATACCGCTTATCGACGCATCATGCCGGCGTGCTTGCTGTTTCTGTTTAGTTGCCATACGGGCAGCATACTGGCTGCTCGTGTTAGCCGCCGCGACGCGCGCCGCCCTCTGTCGGAGCGGGCGGGTTCTGCCTCCAGTGACCTTGGCGCATCGGCCCGTGCCGTTCATTGGCCGCATAGCAAAGACGAGTTACGTGCCTTCGCCTGCTTCGTTCCTCAGTATGCTCGATAAAATACATCTGGGAAACCCTCCCGTGCGTCCCTAACCGCGGCGGTGACATCGCGTCACCTGTCACAATGACGTGACGCCAACAGACAATCGTGTACCTATAACCTAGCTGTGATCTTTTTACTTTTGGTGCAAAGGCGGCGGAATGTCGAAGATTCTAACATACGTGATCGGTGAGTTGCGTTTTGTTGTTCCATACTTTTTTAAGGTTATGTAATGTATTGTTTTGATCGGCGACGCGCGGCTGCTCCGCGCGGGGAAGGACTGGTTGAACGTTGATAGTCATTTACATTACAGCAGACAAAGACGTGATCTCTGTGCTGATTCTAAAAATAGCCGTCGCAGTAATGGCGGTTAATAAGCAGTATACTCTCAGTTCAAATCTTTGTGTTACTTCGGTCAGCAACGATTGTTTACTCTCGTTTTCTATTACAATCATGCCTTAATGCCGTGCTGGCTTAGTATCTACATGCACAGCGTAAACAAAATCATGACGTATGAATACCTACACACATAAATTTTAGTACAAACATTGATAAACGAGCTAATTGTCGGTAACTATAGGTAAGTTAGTTATACCTATTTGCATAGGTGATTGCAAATTAGATTCCGTTAACTTGCCTATTTGCGGCTCGCTAAAAGAATTAACTAACTATACAGACAGCAGTGACATTGAGGAGACAATTCTAGTAGCAACAACAAAATTGTCAACAATTGTTTTGTATGATAAAATAATGAAAAAAAAACAGTCGGATTTAAGTATTCCAAACGTGGAAAGGTGAAATGTATGTAATGAACTAGTTTCCAGATTATTCAATCAAACAAGAACGACTTTTTTGATCATTTGGTACAAATTATACAAGATCTTTCTTCCGGCAATGACAATGACAAATATTCAAGAACATTTTCTTATAGAATCTTTCTCAGATGCAAAAAACACTGTCGCGAAATTTTGTCTCAACATCAGCATAAATCGATATTCACTCAGCACAAACATTCAAGGTCTGATGTAATCATGTATTAGAAAGATAAAATAATGCGCGAGCATACATTTCCGATAGTGGAACACGTATCGAAATTAATCAAATGTAAGGATTTTTACTGTCGAGCTGCTATCAGCCGTCACACAGATCAATATTATCCGTTACATCTCCTACGTCACGCTGTTTTTGTCGGTTGCTATTAATTTTACGACGATTTTACCGTTAACTATTAGTTCTTTTGGCGCTCCAATTTCAATTTCGAATGAAATTACTGTATTCCCGTATATCCTTAGTATTTATTAAAAGTCATTACGTAATTTTATTATACGCTTGAATTTTTGTAAAAAAATCTTAATTATTCAGAATAATTTGTCAATTTTTACACAAACCATTGATACTATTTACTTTAGACTTATCATTATAGCACATAAAGAAAGAGAAAATATTTAGTCTCTTGAAATTATAGTTCTACAGAGCACTAGCCATCATTTTCTAGTAAATACAATATAACGAATATTACATAAAGTTAAATTAAATTAAATAAAGCAGTGATAGCCGATTGGTTAAAGCACGCGTCTTGCGGGCACCAAGTCTTGGGTTCAAACCCCGGCTCGCACCTCTGGATTATTCGAAATCTATGTGCGAATCATAATTTCTATATGATTATCACTTGCTTACGGTGAAGGAAACCATCGTGAGGAAACCTGCATGTCTTAGAAGATCCAACCAATTTTCGAAAGACATGTGAAATTCGCCAACCCGCACTGGGCCAGCGTGTATTATGGCCTTAATCCCCCTCATGTTGAGGAGAGGCCCTTGCCCAGGAGTGGGACGTCAAAAGGGCTAAAATTATGATTTTTCCAATAAAGTTAATTTGTATAACGGGGCCATTCACGAATGAATCTAATATTTGCTTTTTAAACACACACTTCCTTAATATGCGAACGAAACAAGAGGTCTCTTTTAAAATAATTTTATTTTTACTGTCTTAAGTTACAGCATCTTTATGATGAGTCCTTGAACCATTAGCACGTGTCAGTTAACACACCACATCATTATAAATTAATAATTTATTATATGCCATTGCATAGAGACGTGACTGCAAATTAATATCAACAGAATAAACACAGATAACATGAAAGCAAGGCCGGTTGACCACTACCAATTTGTGAGTTTCGCAAATGCTTAATAAAACCGAATAAATTTGTAGATACAGTTGCTAGTATTAGATCAACGTACTTATCTATTTTCGTACCTAAATAACTAGAACTTGGAGCACCTTTTATAAAATGTATTAGGAATAAACGTTTAATATAATATTCATGATACTTAATGTTAATTTAAACAACATAATATATTCATATCTTGCTTGATGTAGGTATTAAATTGTAAATTTAACAATAGACCAACAGGTTTTAATTATGACTGTTACAAATATATTTACAGATACCATAAATCTACGCATGATCGTTTAACACAATACTTAACGTGATATCATAATAATATCGACCTATGTGTGTTGTACAGCAACTATTGGACGAAATTCAATGAAACCAACGCTCCACATCCTTTGATATTTTCAGTCTGTTATATCTTTATAACATCGCGACCTGACATTTCAAAGCTCAAAAGCTAAAACTGCGAGTGGCCGCGAGGTGGCCCAATATACAGATATTTTTAGAATAACACAAATCATTTGATATTATGCTGTAAGTATCGGTTTCGCAATGCTTAATATTTGTATCAACAACTCGTTTATTATGAAAATTTGATATTATTGTGTACTGAGGTTATTAACGTGCAGTTGTTTAGCAACCGGTTTTAATGTTTTACTTTGATAATGTTTTAGAACATTTTCCTCGTGTTCATTTATCCTTTCAACTATGTTGTTGTCAGCGTCGGACAGACTGAAGGATAAACATCTTGATTTCGGCCATTCCCGTTGATAATTAGCTACGTGATATGGAGTATCCAAATCAAAAAAATATAAGGAAAATACATAGCTACAACCGATAAGATATATTTTTAAAACGTAAATATATTTTTAGAACCTGGTTTATACCTAAAAATCGCTGACGCGTTACCTATCTACATATTATATAGGTATGTTCTGCATATTTTTGAATTTAGAATCAATTTGATGTGAAAACAGAATAAATTGTTCGAATTTGTCTCCAATATACATTTCAAATTATTCTAAACGTGTTTAAAGTGGTACCTTTATTTCTAAATAATCAAGATCTTTGTTCACAAAATTCATGGCGGTATTAAACAGTTTTTAAGAAGTTATCACATAATAAATATTTTTATCATTTGTCAGAAGGTCATCTTCGCTGGGTTGTCCGCTGATATTGGTTATAAAAATAGCTGAGCATTTCCATCTTGTATCAAGGTCTGTTGTTTATTAACCGATGCGTTAAAAATAGATTTGAACTTGTCTTTTAACGGCTGTCACTATGCGTTAGATTTTATTGGTTTGTTTTGTTTCTTTTAATTTATTTTTGTTCTGCTGGTGCGGGCAGCTCCGATTGCGGGATTGCTGTTATATTGGCGTCATTATTAAGCTCTTTACTAGTAACTATACGAAATATAATTATCACACTATCAATGATTTAAAATTCTTATGGTAGGCCGTGGTAGCTCAGTGGGAAAGTCCCTGGCTTGTGTCCCAAAAGCCGTGGGTTCGAATCCCGGTAGCGGACGGGCACCAGGCACAAATGCGCTTTTCTTACAAAACTTTTCCCCGGAACTCGTCGAGGCTCAAATCTCGACGTCATTATTGGTCACCATTGTCGATCCTGGCTTACAGGAGTTACAGTGGTGGGAGTGTGTGGCGCGACTAGTCCCATTTAAGAACAATCAATTTGCGTATACCATGTTCCCAAAACAAGCACTGGAGGCGGTAAACACGGATGGGTGACTCCTAGTGGCATTGACAACTGAGCGCTGCCCTTCGTGCTTCGAAGCACACGTTAAGCTGTCCATGCCGGCTATGACAGTCGTTAAGCCATTTCAGAGGCCTTCGGATGGCTAGAAAACTCCGACACCAGAGTTGGCCACTATAGTAAATTTTTCCTTAGGATGCGGATTTAGAAAACAATCTTAACATGACTTTCAAATTTTTCATCTTTAAATACCTATATTAAACATAGAATTACTAGTTTCCCAAATGATATTAGCTTAATAAATGTTAATACTTATGATACATTATTAATAGAACGTCTTTTAATAGTTTCGAAACACAAATTACATTAAAAAGACATGCTAAATCCGAAAATACACTATAGGTCATAATATGATTAGTAAAAGAAGAATGCTAGTTCCTGCATTACATGAATAGTTACGTCTAAAACGAAACCAATTAGAACAATTTAAAACATGGGTAGGTTGTTTCAATTTAATACAAAGGAAGCATGCAATCATTTAAATACCAATTTTCGTACCAAAACAAACACAAAATTCACACTAATTATATAATTGTAGTCTAGATGATGCCAAACATAAACTAGTGTACTTAAGTGTATCTATTTTGAAATAACGAGTCAGACAGTCAGGTACTGTCGTTCCTATGACTAACTGGTTTAACATGTTACTTGTCTACATTTTATTTTGTTACGTTTTTAGAATGTTCACAAGTGCAGTTGCGCAGTTAAAACGTATCAAAATATTGTAAAGTCGGTAATTAATCAACGAACATTCAAGTAACAGTAAGTACTACGAGTAGGTATTAAAACTTTTCAATGTATACCTGTACGTTTTTGTTCTC
Source organism: Notodonta ziczac (assembly GCA_918843915.1). NCBI lineage: Eukaryota > Metazoa > Arthropoda > Insecta > Lepidoptera > Notodontidae > Notodonta > Notodonta ziczac. The sequence continues at coordinate 4,858,680 of OU974053.1, forward strand.
TGGTCTTGCAATAATTTTCCAATCATCAGTCTACTAATTTCATACAGTTCCATTCTATTATATAACTCTAAATTGAAAATTTAAAAACCCCCGATGCGATGACCTGTTCATCAAATGTATAATTTACCTAGTTCTTCCAAATAATGATGTTAGCGCGATTTGCGTAGCTCCCGTAGCTCAGTATCCATAGCTCATATCGCAAATTCATCTGGTACAACTAGTTTCGATGCCAGATTATGAAAGCACCATTAAATCATTTGTTTTGGCTTCCTCATTTATAATCTAAGATGTACAATAATCAACAGATAATCGGTGTAAAAGTATGAGACATTATTTTGTTATGACATTAGAATAGACAACGAATCTAAATATTGATGTCACGGAGGTTTTATTCCTAGTAAAATATTATCAATTATGATTCAATTTGATGTAATAACTCTGGTTGAGGTAGACGGGAGCAGCGTAGGGGAAGAATTTTCAATAACGCTAAAATTATTTTAAATTAGATTAGTTTTTTTATATTTTTTTGTCAATGGCGGAGCAGCGCCCTCTAGAATTATTATAGCGTAATATTCCATGACCATTAACAAAACAAACAAAATTTAACGCATGCGCGTATCCATCATTTGAAACGTGGCTTATGGAACGTCTTTAGTTCATACACAAATCTCAATAAAATTGATAAAATATTCAATTTTTTAGAATCAGGGAAACTTTTCAAATTTATAATATTGTAAAAAGCCAGTTCAGACTATTACGATCATTTAAAAATATAATAAATCTAAATCCAATCATCTCAAATTTCGAATGGATTCGAGCCGAGGGAATTGGTTTTGGCCGTGAATGTGGCTTTTTTAACCTACAAAAGAGCTGATGATCTTCAAACGGCTGAACCGATTTTCATGAAACATAGCTAAGAACACTCTCGATCAGAATACCTATCTAACAAAAGAAACAAAATTGAAATCGGTTCATCAGCTTGGGCGCTACGTTGTCACAGACAGACACACAGATCCACAGATACACAGATACACCTGTTAAACTTATAACACCCCTCGTTTTTCGTCGGGGGTTAAAAACAATTGATAGAGTGATTAGCTTCGTGCTAAAAGTCTACTGTCCGTGGATAATAGTAGACATCTTGAGAATTGGATGTGTTTTTTTATATAAATTAGGTCAACGCCTCCAGGGTTAGTAGACTAGCACATTGTCCAATGTAAAAACAAAACAACCTCTCTTTGACAATCTACTGGCTGGTCTAATTCTATTACGCGCTATTGAATTAGTAGACTTGAGGCCGTAGGGTTAAGCCCTTTTTAAAAATAAAACAAAGAAATGGTAACCTATATTATGATTGTTTTTTCTAATAAGATAAGTATAACGCAATATAGTAACGCAAGAGAAGGCACTCATTGCTTATGAAGACCGTCACTGAACGATATTCTTCAGCTGTTTCCTATAGATTGGTTCGCAAAAACAAACCTTAGAACCATAGGACCAAATCCTTTTCATTGCGGATTAGCATACTACTTAACATACCGCTGTTAGTTAGTATTCATTGGTAGTTTTATTTTAACTCGGCTAAGCAATAAACCAACCTAATTTTTCCCTCGTGTTAGTACAATAAAGACAGTGTTCGGAATGAATAATGCAACTATGCAAAACATGTAATGTGTAACTCCGTCAGTCCACGTGTCACGAATGAATATAAGCCTTTCGAGGTAGCTCCGTGTATCGCATACCGAACGTGGTGTGGTAAAATACTTTTTATGAACGATTGCCATATTAACTGGAAATACAATGACGGCATTTTTATGGTCGGTACTAGTTCCGCCACACACTCCCACCACGGTTATTCTTATAAGCCAGGATCGATAATGGTGACCAATGATGACGCCGAGGTTTGATCTACGAGTCCCGGGGAAAAGCTAAATTGTCTTGGGACCCACACGAATTTAAACGAAAGAAAGAATAAGAGGAGTGGCTCTACAATGTGCGATCCTAAATACTTAAAATAATGCAGTAAATTATGGTCAGCAATCAGTATAATATTAAATATTTGTAAAAATCACACAATTTTAAGGCAATAGGTAAAGGTTTTGAAAAAAACCAGCAGAAACCTAAACGATTGATATCGGACAAGTCTCGTGACAATATATACGTGACTAAGTCAAGTCTTTCACTAAAATAATTGAATATACTAGAAAAAAAGAACAGTTAAGAATTATCACCATAGACAACAACTTAACTTACAGTTGAATATCTCTCCCAGCGAGTTGCAACTTTAGTCCTTCCGCGTTCCTGTGTCTGCACTGTGTCTTCATTATTCTAAACATAACTTCTAATTAAAATAATAAACATCCATCCTGAAATTACCTACTAATTAATGCAAGCCACCGAAAGACGAGCAGCGCATTTGTAACAACCGGTCCACCGAATACTAATTCTAGTGGACCATAAAAAACCAAATCCACGCAAAGTAAATGCGGCACCGAAATTTTCAAAAAGACACCGAACGCCGTTCACGTATCAACTAGTTTCTAAATTTATGCCGTCATTAAATGTCTACACGTAGACTGATGTGACCTTTTGTAGTCCTAATTCGCCTAGCTGTGTTACCCAATAACAAGAATTTCAAGCACGTCTCTCTGCGAAATTTTACATGGCTGCCACCGGACAGGTCGCATTTACATTCAATCGTTGGATTCGCAAAAGCTTGCAGATGTATTATGTAGCCACTGTCGCTGGAAATACCATCGATGTGAATGGACAAAGGACTTCGAAGGTTTACAAAAGAAGTTGCAATACGTTTATAGAACAAAGCTGTATCAAATTTTCTACATCCCACTAATATTATAAATGCGAAAGTTTGCGAGTGTGGATGTTCGTTACTCGTTCAGGCAAAAACTACTGAACGGAATTGGATGAAATTTGAAACACAGATAGTTTATAACCGGGATTAACACATATGATACTTTTTATCCCAATAATCTCGAAATTTTTGTTAAGTTAAATACTATGTGGACGAAGTCGCGGGCACAGCTAGTCTCATATACTTACGGACTGTTTGACCGGGGTAGTACCAAGCTCTCACAATATATCTGAGTAAAGTAGCCATAATAGCTGCGTATGATACGATGAGTGAGAGAGACGGAGGCCCAACCCCTCCTTCCCCTCAGTCGTTCCCAATTCCCACTTGACAAACCCCTTGTAGGTCCATTAGTATTGGAAGCATCTAAAGGCTACCATAACTGCTTAACATGAGGCGGATCGTACGCTTGTTGCCGACTTATTTATAAAAAACATGAAGGAATCAATACCGCTAACATATTTGTTGCCACTGTTTGGGAAAGACGTGTACACGCATAACACGCCCATCGATCTCAGATGGCAGAGTATCATTACTTAAGAACATTCTTGGGATGGCATTTTGTTCTGGAATGCCATTTCCAGATTCGCTTTTGATTTGCAGCGGCACACGATACACGCGTAAAGCGAATCCTGCTCCAACGATGAGTATACTAATGTCTATGCTTCCTATAACACAGCAATTTAAAATAGTAATCCAGAAAAAAAAAATAACCGACGAAATTAACAGAATCTACCACCGGTTCGGAATGCTGCTTCCACTGAGAAGAGCCGGCAAGAAACTCAATGGTTACTCTTTTCAATGAATGAAAGATGGTGTACATTCTCAGGAACAGCATAAAAAATAATATGAGCAGGCAACACCATTGCCACTAAATAGCTAATAGTAAATAATAATCAAATCTCGCTCAGATTTAGGAATGTAAATAAAATGAGAAAGCTAGTTTAGTGTGATGTGCATACCTACTCATAATAATAATAATAATTTTGCCCTTTTAACGTCCCACTCCTGGGCACGGGCCTCCCCTCAACACAAGGAGGATTCAGGCCATAATCCACCACGCTGGCCCAGTGCGGGTTGGCGGATTTCACATGTCTTTCGAAAATTGGTTAGATCTTCTAAGACATGCAGGTTTCCTCACGATGTTTTCCTTCACCGTAAGCAAGTGATAATCATATAGAAATTATGATACGCACATAGATTTCGAAAAATCCAGAGGTGCGAGCCGGGATTTGAACCCAAGACCTGGTGCCCGCAAGGCGCGTGCTTTTAACCAATCGGCTATCACTGCTTACCTACTCATACTTACATCAAATTAAACGTTTACGAACCAAAATAATAATTAATAAAACAGGGGTGGATAATATGATAATTGCTTTGGTGTGATGCCTTCCATGCTAAGTAAATAAATAGTATTTAACGACATATAAACACAAACATACTCTTATTTGACAAATCTATTAGCAAATGCATCAGGACTTGAATCGTGGGATTTGCGAACTTAACATATTATCCGAGAGTACTTTACTTATCGATGTTGCATTCATAAAATGTGGCTTTAATTTGCCCTGTTAAATAAAGGTCTTAAATGTATTTGCATAGCTCCTCGCGATTCTGTATAATCTCCTGAGTGGGCAGATGTTATTGACTCAGTAGATACGGCGTTTCAAAGGAAATGTAATGATCTAGAACTATTGGAAATAGATGATGTGTGAGAAACAAATTATACGTACTCGTATCTTCCTTTGGCTGCAGTCCAAATTTAATGTGTAATAAATCCATAATGTAGAGACGAAATTTTGGTAATGTAAAGAGTCGTGTGAAGATTTTACATTTCGCTATTACAAACATCCTGTTGGACCAGATATAAAGAAATTTTATATCGCTTTGCAATTAATCGTACTTTCAGTTTTATATTCCTGAAATTGCCGCTCGCAAAGTTTTACGGTTCGCGCAATTAAAGCGGTGACCCTTGAAGAACTTCACACGATGTGAATTTGGACCAAGATTTACGATTCTCTTTTGAGATATTTTTAAAATGCTGTAACGTAAGCCGACTGACATCAGGTAACAAAATAAATTGAGGTTGAGATGTTAAAATTATACCTTGAAGAATATCTATAAACTATTTTTTTATGAAGGTTAGGCACTATCAATATGTGTTTATCACATTATTAGTATTCCTTCCTTTAGCTGGAGGGGTCCAGCTAAGCTAATGCTTGTGTTAGGAGTGGTCTCAAGTTAATAGTTTAAAGGCCAGGATAGGGATCAAACCCGGAACCTCTCAGCTACGAGGACGGCCCTCTAACCACTAGGCTATTGACGCTTATTCTTGTATGTATATTCCTAAATAGTTAGAAAGCAGTTTATTGAAATTCTAGACATTCCTGTTTTTTGTTTTCACGTCACAATGTGCTTTTCTTTTCCTCTTTCTCTATTTGCAATCGGTCACCAGACCATAAGCGAGTGAGTTGTGTGTGAACGGTGACATTATGGCGGCACAGCCAGCGCCGCGCCTCCCATTTAGAGTAGGTGGTTTCTTTTTAATCTTCTAACCACCACTGACTGGTCCAACAACTCAGCGACGAGTGGGTTCGGGTGGGTAAGTCACAATGTGCTTGACTTCAGTTTTTTGTTAGTCATAGATCGGAATGAGGAAGACAGTTTTGCCAACATACCTCAGTGGAAAGACACTGATGAACTCTTTGATAGTAATGAGTGATGCGATGACGAATTTCTCCACTCGCATGATTCTTGACACGTGCATCGATGGCATGATGCCAATTAACATTGAGTTTATCTACCTGTTACTCTTGGCTATGTGTCAGGAACTCTTCCGATCAATCCATTAATTTCTATGATTTAACGTCAGGTTAGCATTTGGTTGGAGGACTTCATTAATAATTGACGCAAATTGTGTGCTATGTTTGCTATGGCTGTGTGAGAGGCAAAAGGTCACTCAAAACTATTTCCTGTCAGGCTAACGCTAAAGATGACCGCTTAGTGCAGTGGTTCACGCGTGGGCCGCTCGGCTCAGTGCTCATGGTGGTTGCGGGTTCGATTACTGCCTCAGAGAAAATTTCGGAAATGGCCATTTCTTATTTTCCCATGTCGGTGTGTCACTGGGATCGCCCCCAGTCCATTGCACGGTCCCCATAGTACAAGCGTTGCTTAGTTTGACACCATACTGTTGATGTGTCAGTCTGGCGATATTTAAAATAAAAGGATTCTAACTATACACCCAACCTCTATACACATAAACTGTACCCAAGTGTGAGTTTATTAAAACAGAAACGCAAGTCTTATAGTCTGTTAGGTGTCTAAAACTTGTCTATAAGATTGGGTTACTAGAAAACTTACTCTTGGGGTACATTTATTAAAATTCCACAGTACGAGGACGAGGTTACATTAAACTCAAGAAGCTCCAATCGCCGTGTTACGTGATGTGTTATAAATATATTTAGATATTATTGCAAATGAGATATTCCATTTAAAATCCGATAAAAAGTAAATGAACGGAAGTAATACAAGTTTCGTTTAATAATAAAATGTATTAACCGCGGGCGTTCACCTCCGTTTTATGATGTACCTACAATATTGCATATCTTCATTTAAATGTCCGTATTTAAGCTGTATTAAAACTTTTTACCGTTTCGGCAGTAAAGGTCCTTTCGTTGCTCATGCTTGTAACTTTTTACTATACAAAGTGAGAATGTAATTAAAAAAGGTACAATTTATAGCTCTATAAACCTTTGCTTTGTTCCGTCTTCCATCAAGATGCAAATGGAAAAGATACCTTTGCTGGAGGGCTTACAGTTCAGATTCCAGTAGCGAGGAGAAACTTGTTTTCTTTTAATTTAACCAACGTCGCGTCGTCGCGCCATTGCTAAGCCAAAGTCTAGAGCTATTCACCTTCATTGATCTCTTCGTGGTCTTTTCGCCCATCCCTCTCGAAGACGTCAACATCATGAACCTACAAGATCATTATTTTATCTTTAGGAACACAGGCTAAAAACAAATAAATAGTAAAAAATGCTATAGGTATTTTAAATTGTTCCCAACATAGGATATTTTAATCGGAAAAAGAACATAAAGTCATAATAAGTCCGGAAAGTAGCCGACAGACAAAGGGCGAAGGCTTTATACAAACGACAATAATGTGAATAGAGGTGAGATATAATATTTGTCTGCATAATATTGCAATAGGTAAATACGCAGAATATAATATACCAATTATCACGAATTTGTACTTAGAATTTTACGAAACAAGATGACAAAATGTTGCCAATAAATCAGAGCGTTTCTTTTTTATTACTGATACATCAGATAAGTACTAAATATAATTTATTATTTTTTGTTATTACCTGAACAACATTATGTTTAAAATAACATTTACACACATCATTGAAGCTACAAATAAGTCCCGCGAATTGCAATAAGCGTTCGGACGTTCCGTGTGTTTATTTAACTAAGTGCTGGCAACGGATGCTCGCGATAAGGTTAGCAGCATTTCATCCTCACCAATTTTATCTTTAGATTTTACGCTATGTCAGGATGGTATTCTTAGATATTTATCTGAATTTAAGTGGCGATAAAATGTCTTTAGTTTTTCTATTGTATGAAGCTACGGAGAACAAAGCATTTGAAATACAAATTTGAGTACTTAAATTGCTAAAATCCTACGGGATTTTACCTGATGGGAAGCGGCCCATCAAGTTGGTAACGTGCGACAAATGCCTTTGGTATTGCAGTATGTGTTGGTTACGGTAACTGCTTAAAGGTCAGGTGGGTCGTACGATTTTTTGTTGACTTTATTACCTATGCAAAAACCCAATATACCTAACGACTTTTAAATGCACTTGCAATTCCTTTATTAATCAAAAAGTTTCAACAAACTTGAAGTTTTTATTACATCACATAGATTGTAACGTTTATAAATAAACGCAAGGCTCTAAAACTATCAGTGTTTATCTACTATATTATGTGAGTGTTTTATACATTTAAACCTTCCTCTTGAATCACTCTATCTATTAAAAAACCGCATCAAAATCCGTTGCGTAGTTTTAAAGATCTAAGCATACATAGGGACATACAGCGGGAAGCGACTTTGTGTTATACTATGTAGTGATAATGCTAGTACAAACTTGATTAAAGGTATATAATTTGACTGAGGGATTTTATTAATATTTTATCTAAAGTAATACCTTGTTATCTGAATGCTGATGTGTTTTATGGCATGGGCATTAAAATATCCCGACATTAGAGTTAGAATGCACTATGTAACATTAAACTTAGCCATTTTACGATAATGGACTCAGTGTAATTTAACCGTAAAATGTATGCATGCAGGTATTATAATTTAGATAAGTAAGTACAATTTTGTATTAGTTATGTTTTTTTTTATTACAATGGCTAAGTCGGCAAATAAGTCTACGACCTGTCTGGTGTTAAGCAGTTACCGTAGCCTATAGATGCTTGTAAGTACCAATGGCATTGCTCGCACGGTGTCGACCTTATGGGATGTGGGAATTGCGATAGAGGGAGGAGGGTTGGGCTCTCATTCGTCGTACGAAACACAGCTCTACTTGCTCTGCGCTGATTTTCCGTGAGAGTGTGGTACTACCCGGGTAGAGCTCGGATATGAGCTTTAGTCAATTGGCTACAGCTAGCTTCTACTACCGTTAAAAAAAAAACATAAATCTTGAAATCTGTTTTGATCATTACTTCATAGTATAAAAGTCGCTTCCCGCTGTCTGTCCCTATGTATGCTTAGATCTTTAAAACTACGCAACGGATTTTGATGCGGTTTTTTTAATAGATAGAGTGATTCAAGAGAAAGGTCTATGTATAATACATGCATAATATAGTAGAGAAACATTGGCAAAAAATACCCGTGCGAAGCCCGGCGGGTCGCTAGTTTTTCAATAAATTTATTAAATTTAGAACAGGCAGTCGTCAATTGTTTTTATACTAAAAATTTTAAGTGCTTGAACGTCGAAAGACATTTATTTTATTGATATAACTAAAATATTCCGATGCGATAATGCCGATCAATCTTATCGAATAACTACTCGATCATTGGAAATCGGTTTTATCGAATCAGATCGAGCTAGACTTCGCGTAGTCTGTTTAGTGTTAACGTAATATGCATAATATGACATATACTAGGTATATTATACATATTAGGTATGCTCACGTAATTGCGCAGTACTATAAGTATGCAGAAGCAATAATAAGGCAATAACCCAGCGATAAATATTTAAATTTTGCCCCACATTAAAATAATAATATGTTTCATTATTTGTCGTTGCAAGGTTTTAAAACAACGCCTAATGTAGGTGCCTAACTATTAGTCTAAATACTGTCATCAAAATTTTACTAAAATTATGATGGTATTCGTAATTTATTTCTTTGTGTTTAGTTTAGTAAAACATAGTTGAAGGAATCATAAGAAAAATAATGTTGTTACTACTTATTTTATTTGCCAAAAGGCTTTTTTTTGCCACGTCCGAAATAGATTGCGTTACATAATACGAGTTAGTTAAGTCAAATACACCAACGGAAACAGGATACACATAAAATAAATAATACGACCTATACCGAATTATTAAATAAGAGCAGTTAGTAATTAAAAAAAACACACTACCAGTAATTACTTTTTTTAATCGTAAAATAAATTCGGTACCGAACTAAAAGCCTTTTTGATCTTGCGTCTTCCGCTGAGGCCAAATACCTTGCTTTTATTATGGCTATCAGCTGTAAAAGAGGTAGCTAAGTACCTACTGCACTCAATGACGTAATAAACAGACGATATGTCGGCAGTCGGAACGCCGAAATATGTAATCCAATCCAGTGAGTCAGTGCGAGCGCCTTGTGTAAAGTAATTCGGAAAAATATAATGTATTTGAACTTGATTGTACTTATCTTTAGTAATTATAAACGGGATTTTCAGGTACTTATACTTATTCTTATGTCCCCGTCAAAATGAGTGTCAATAAAAATAATTATTTCTTCGAAAGATTTCGTCTTAATTAAATTTTTTATGCTAATGACACTTTGGGACAAAGTCTGCTACTTATCTTATTTATATATAAAATTTCGGTGTGCGTGTGCCAGTAACTCTTCTCCTAAAGGGCTTTACCGTTTTTGATGATTTTTGTGTACCTATACGGTCATTTAGTAGTTCATAGACATAGTTGGAATCGCTAGGTGGCACTGTTATGGACATAAACGAAATAAAATTACGCGTAGTTTAGTTTAATTATAATATCAATAAAACTGTAATTAATTGTTAAGTTTGTAGAAATAAGTACGCACCATTACACAAGCTCACAGGAAGTATATTTGAAAAAAATACCACAAACAATACCACAGATAATAAGTACAATAGATAATTAGTTTAGTTACCAGAAATTAACAATCGACTAAGTAGGTACTAACTATTTTGATACAAAATTACACCCCCACTTATCAAAATAAAAACATAAAGTTAACATATTGAATTAAGCTGAAACAATAAAAAAAAACTCAGGCAATGATAATATCAAACATTCTGGATACCTAGAGAATCTAATAACATATAATGCTTCGCCGAAGTTAAACTCTTCGTCAAAATATCAGCAGGCACCTCATTTGTATTCATATATTGTACTTGAATTATCTTCTTAGCAACATTTTCCTTACAAAAATGATACCTTATATCTACATGTTTAGTCTTATGATGATAAACAGGATTAGTTAACATCTTTTGGGCACTCTGGTTATCATTATAAATAAGAATATTATATATCTTTTTAGTAATTTCAAACTGTAAATTACGTAGGTAAATTGCCTCCTTACAACATTCTGATATACCTATGTATTCGGCCTCTGTGCTTGACAATGCCACAGTTGCTTGTTTCTTACATCCCCAAGATATCACACAGCCAGATAATTTGAAACAAAAGCCAGTATAGGATCGCCTATCTAATTTATTGTTACCCCAGTCAGCATCAACAAAGCCAACTAATTCTGAATTTTTATTAGAATTATATTTTAAACCAAAGCTTTTTGTTTTTTGAATAGATAGAGTGATTCAAGAGGAAGGTTTATATGTATAATACATGCATAATATAGTAGAGAAACACTGACAAAAAATACCCGTGCGAAGCCGGGGCGGGTCGCTATAGATAGATAGATAGATAATACTTTATTCATCCACCACTAGAAAACAAAACACTACAAATTATTACATATTTACACAGAAAGTGGAAAATGGGCGGCCTTATCACTAAAAGTGATCTCTACCAGGCAACCTTAGGATGGAGAGGATCTAAAGAAAATAATATGGGGGTGTACTTACATAAACTTACTTACTTTATAATCTTGATTTTAATGTTAACTAATTGTGAACAATTGTATGTAATGCCATACGAATAAATAAATAAATACATAAATAAACTTAAACATATACATTACATTAAATAAACAAGAAAATAATATGACATATACTTATACCTACTACATAATGGCTAAATGAAGATAATAGCACGCAACAGTTTAGACACAGACAAAATAAATAATAAACAAATAATTATGAAGCAGTAATTATGGAGAAAGATATAATTTCTTTACCTGGTCTTTGAAAATGTGTAAGGAAGGAGCGTTTCTGATAGAGACCGGTAAAGAATTCCAGAGGCGGACAGCTTCGACAGTGAAGGAACCATCATAGAAGGAACTGGTGTGGGAAGGCATAACAAGAGAGAGGTTATCGCTAGACCTTAAGGAATACAGATGTGAGGTGTGAAGGAATTGAAAGCGTTCCTTGAGATAGCGTGGGGAAGAAGGATTAAACAGTATGGTGTACAGAAGGGATAGGATGTGAGCGTTACGGCGAAGACGAATAGGAAGCCATTTAAGCTTAGTCCGAAAGTGAGACACATGATCATATTTACGCAACCCAAATATAAATCTAATACAAAGATTTTGGAGGCGCTCAAGCTTATTAAGCTGCTCCTCCGTGAGGTCAAGATAACAGACATCAGCGTAGTCCAAAATGGGAAGCAACAAAGATTGTGCTAGCGCAATTTTAGTGGTAGTAGGGAGAAAATTGCGTAACCTCTTTAACGAGGCTGCTGCAGCATATAATTTGCGACTGGTGACTTGTAGCTGAGGAGCCCAGCTCAAGCACTGATCCACAACCACACCCAAATTTCTTACGGAATCACTGTAAGGGATCGACACTCCATCAAAAATAATTCGAGGGAGTGAAGACCAATCAATTCTTGTTATTAAGCGTGAGCTTCCAACGATCAGAGCCTGTGTCTTAGTGGGATTAACTTTCAAGCCAAAATTATCGCTCCACACTGTGATACGAATCAGATTGGTATTAATCTCGTTCACACAGTCTGACAATCTGTCCAGTGAAGCCTGTGAATAGATTTGAAGGTCGTCTGCATAAAGATGATACGAACAAGTGAGAGATTGTGAAATGGAGTTTATAAAAATTGCAAAAAGGAGAGGGGATAGGACACCACCTTGTGGAACACCGGCAGACGTATCACACCAAGATGAGAAATTCTCATCAAGGCGAACCCGCTGCCGACGTCCGTACAGATAACTGCGAAACCAGTTAACTACCATTGGCGATATATTATTAGAGCGTAGTAAGGCTAACAGGATATCGAAGTCAACAGTGTTAAAAGCATTACTGAAGTCCAACAGAGTGAGTACAGTCAGCTTTCCGTCTTCCATGGAGAAGCGAATGTCGTCAGTGATCTTAACGAGTGTGGTAACTGTGCTATGTCCAGGGCGGAAACCAGACTGAAAGGGGTTGAGGAGACTATGATTTGAAAGGAACTTACTGATTTGGTTGTAGACAAGGCGCTGAAATACCTTGGACAAAAAGGGTAGAATGGAAATGGGACGGTATTCGGAGAACAATTTTGGATTGGGTTTTTTAGGTAGAGGAATTATTTGAGCGTCTTTCCACACTGAAGGAAATGAACTACTGGAAATGGAGTTATTAAAGAGGAGACAGAGGACAGGGAGGACAATATCAAGAATAGGCACAAGCATATTGCGACTAATACCATCACTACCTACAGCATTAGAGGTGATTGAGAGTATGCACTTCCTAACATCAGAAGTGGAAACATCATTTAGGACAAAAGGAGCGCAGTCTGGAATTGGCAACCCGGAAAGATATTGAATAGTATTAATTTTATTAGAATCATTAATATGAGAAGAAGAAGAGAAATGGAGATTAAGAGAATCAATATTAATATCTGAAGGAATAGAATCTTGACGCGGTTTACCAATCCCAATAGACCTGAGAAATTTCCATACCTTAGCCGGATCCTCGTTTTCAACTGAAGCATGGACATGGCGGCGTAAGGCATCCCTACAAGCAACATTGCAACGATTTCGAGATCTCACATAGTTGCATTTAGTTTGATCGTTGGGTCGACACTTGTACTTATATTTGGCACTAGATTTTTTGCGCATCAACAGTCTAATATCATCAGTGATCCAAGGTGCTGGAAGGTGCTTCAGCTTAATAGCTCGTAAAGGGGCATGTTTGTCATAAAGCTGCGTGATAATAGAGTTAAAGATCGCCACCTGGTTATCCACTGACAGAGAATCTGTAACTGGAGACCAATCAATGTTACGTGCATCACCAAGAAATTCATCGTAGTTCATACCACTAAAATTGCGCTGAAGAATTATTTTGGGTTTAGGTTTAGGAGGACGAACTTTGTAGGACAGGAAAATCAAATCATGATACGAAAAAGCATCGGCTGAGCATTGACCGTGTTTTGCAACATGCTGTGGAGAAGATAATAATAACAAGTCAAGAAGCGAGGGAGTAGAGTTAGGAAAGTGATGTGTAGCACTAAGAGGGAGAATATGCATGTTGCTAGATTTTATTAAGGATTCGAGCGATGATGTACGATAGTCTTGTTTAAGGAGACAGGTGTTAAAATCGCCCGCGATAATAGTGTGGTCATATAAGGGAATGAGATCTTCTAAAATCTTTTCAAAAGAGGAGAAATAGTTAACGCGAAGAGAAGGGCTATAGTAAACTCCGAGTAAGATCTTTGTATGAGAAAGTAGTACCTCCACAAAGAGATGTTCACCGGCGTTCATAGGAGGTGGCTGTACTGAGGTGCTAACAACGGAAAAGGGAATGTGATCACGAAGGTAAATTGCTACCCCTCCACCACCACCACCAGTACGATCATTGCGTATTAGGTGAAAACCAGGCAGAGAGTAAGAAGAAGAAGGAAGACAAGGTTTTAACCAAGACTCCGAGACTAAAATAGCGTGAATATTATTATGAGTCAAAGACACCTGCATATCTGAAAAATGAGCAGGAATACTTTGCGCATTTATGTGAACAATATTAAGGTTTTTCGCCGCATCAGAAAAATGGGATTCAAGAGTTTCTGACAGTGAAGGAATGCTAGCAAAACTATCGTCACTACTACTATGAGAATCGGAAGAAAGAGACAAGAATTGTTCACTGTCGCTACTGCTATTCATTGCTAAGTGCGATAGAATGATATTAAAAATTACTTATAGTAGATAAGTATAGTGATATAAATAATAATAAAAAATTGTTTAAAACTAACAAAATTTAAACAATATAGACACTCCACTATAGTATAGTATAAAACAAAGTCACTTCCCGCTGTCTGTCCCTATGTATGCTTAGATCTTTAAAACTACGCAACGGATTTTGATGCGGTTTTTTTTAATAGATAGAGTGATTCAAGAGGAAGGTCTATGTATAATAGCGGCCCGCCCCGGCTTCGCACGGGTACATTCGAGTTTTAGTAAGGATCCCTATTTTTAAAAAAATATATTATAGCCTATGTCACCCGGGGATAGTGTAGCTTCCCAACAGTGAAATAATTTTTCAAATCGGTTCAGTAGTTTCGGAGCCTATTCATTAAAATCAAACAAACAAAGTTTTCCTCTTTATAATATTAGTATGATACATGCATAATATAGTAGAGAAACACTGACAAAAAATACCCGTGCGAAGCCCGGGCGGGTCGCTAGTTTTTTCAATAAATTTATTAAATTTAGAACAGGCAGTCGTCAATTGTTTTTACTCAAAATTTTGATATACCTAAAATATTCCGATGCGATAATGCCGATCAATCTTATCGAATAACTACTCGATCATTGGAAATCGGTTTTATCGAATCAGATCGAGCTTGACTTCGCGTAGTCTGTTTACTGTTGACATAATATGCATACCTAATATGAAATATACTAGGTATATTATAGGTACATATTAGGTATGGTCGCGTATTTGCGCAGTATTATAAGTATGCAGAAGCAATAATAAGGCAATAACCCAGCGATAAACATTTAAATTTTGCCCCACGTTAAAATAATAATAATATGTTTCATTATTTGTCGTTGCAAGGTTTTAAAACAACGCCTAATGTAGGTGCCTAACTATTAGTCTAAATACTGCGATCAAAATTTTACTAAAATTATGATGGTATTCGTAATTTATTTCTTTGTGTTTAGTTTAGTAAAACATAGTTGAAGGAATCACAAGAAAAATAATGTTGTTACTACATATTGTATTTTATTTGCCAAAAGGCTTTTTTTTTGCCACGTCCGAAATAGATTGCGTTACATAATACGAGTTAGTTAAGTCAAATACACCAACGGAAACAGGATACACATAAAATAAATAATACTACCTATACCGAATTATTAAATAAGAGCAGTTAGTAATTTAAAAAAATTACACTACCAGTAATTACTTTTTTTAATCGTAAAATAAATTCGGTACCGAACTAAAAGCCTTTTTGATCTTGCGTCTTCCGCTGAGGCCAAATACCTTGCTTTTATTATGGCTATCAGCTGTAAAAGAGGTAGCTAAGTACCTACTGCACTCAATGACGTAATAAACAGACGATATGTCGGCAGTCGGAACGCCGAAATATGTAATCCAATCCAGTGAGTCAGTGCGAGCGCCTTGTGTAAAGTAATTCGGAAAAATATAATGTATTTGAACTTGATTGTACTTATCTTTAGTAATTATAAACGGGATTTTCAGGTACTTATACTTATTCTTATGTCCCCGTCAAAATGAGTGTCAATAAAAATAATTATTTCTTCGAAAGATTTCGTCTTAATTAAATTTTTTATGCTAATGACACTTTGGGACAAAGTCTGCTACTTATCTTATTTATATATAAAATTTCGGTGTGCGTGTGCCAGTAACTCTTCTCCTAAAGGGCTTTACCGTTTTTGATGATTTTTGTGTACCTATACGGTCATTTAGTAGTTCATAGACATAGTTGGAATCGCTAGGTGGCACTGTTATGGACATAAACGAAATAAAATTACGCGTAGTTTAGTTTAATTATAATATCAATAAAACTGTAATTAATTGTTAAGTTTGTAGAAATAAGTACGCACCATTACACAAGCTCACAGGAAGTATATTTGAAAAAAATACCACAAACAATACCACAGATAATAAGTACAATAGATAATTAGTTTAGTTACCAGAAATTAACAATCGACTAAGTAGGTACTAACTATTTTGATACAAAATTACACCCCCACTTATCAAAATAAAAACATAAAGTTAACATATTGAATTAAGCTGAAACAATAAAAAAAAACTCAGGCAATGATAATATCAAACATTCTGGATACCTAGAGAATCTAATAACATATAATGCTTCGCCGAAGTTAAACTCTTCGTCAAAATATCAGCAGGCACCTCATTTGTATTCATATATTGTACTTGAATTATCTTCTTAGCAACATTTTCCTTACAAAAATGATACCTTATATCTACATGTTTAGTCTTATGATGATAAACAGGATTAGTTAACATCTTTTGGGCACTCTGGTTATCATTATAAATAAGAATATTATATATCTTTTTAGTAATTTCAAACTGTAAATTACGTAGGTAAATTGCCTCCTTACAACATTCTGATATACCTATGTATTCGGCCTCTGTGCTTGACAATGCCACAGTTGCTTGTTTCTTACATCCCCAAGATATCACACAGCCAGATAATTTGAAACAAAAGCCAGTATAGGATCGCCTATCTAATTTATTGTTACCCCAGTCAGCATCAACAAAGCCAACTAATTCTGAATTTTTATTAGAATTATATTTTAAACCAAAGCTTTTTGTTTTCTTTAAATACTTTAAAATTCGTTTAGCTTGACACCAATGCTCTTTATTAAAACAATTATTGAATTGACTTAAGTATCCTACTGAATAAGCTATATCTGGACGGGTTAATACAGCTAGGTACATTAAGCTTCCTATCAATTGTTGATAAGGGATATTCTGGTTACAATTATCAGCTTTATCAAGATTCAATTTATTCTCCATAGGAGTATCTGCAAACTTACAATCATTCATATTAAATCTGGTTAACAATTGTTCAACATATTTCTCTTGATCTAATGTCAGTTCACCCTTATCTTTATTATAATTCACTCTCATTCCTAGACACTGCCTAACTGGACCTAGATCTTTAGTTTTAAATTCTGACATAAGTATTCTCTTCAGATCACCAGTTTCCTTATTATCATTGGAAAATATAAAAAAGTCATCGACATACAGAGCTACAATAGTTTTAAAGCCATCATTCCTAGATTTAATATATAAACAAGGTTCTAGTTTTGACCTAACATAACCATTTTTAGTTAAAGTACTATCCACTCTCTTGTACCACATCCTTGAAGATTGTTTTAGGCCATATATCGCCTTTTTTAATTGTAAAACTTTGCCACTTTCTGAACAATCAAAACCCTCCGGTAATTGCATGTAAATAACTTCTTCAAGGTCACCGTTCAAGAAGGCAGTTGTTACATCTAAGTGAGAAATATCAAATTTCAACTTTACAGACAATGCAAAAAGCAATCTTAAGGTATTGTGTCTTACCACCGGGGAAAAAGTCTCTTCATAGTCCACACCTTGCTTTTGGGTGAAGCCCTTCGCCACTAAACGAGCGCGATAACACACTTTATCATCCAGTTCATATTTCTTTTTAAGCACCCACTTGCACTGCACTATTGAGCCTTTATTAGGCGCATCAACAAGTTCCCAAGCGTGATTATCTTCAAAAGACTTTAGTTCTTCTTTTACAGCTTGTAACCACTGTTCACGTTCAGGTCCTTCTAACACTTCTTTTAATGACAAACCAGTAGTATCATTGATGTCACTTGTCATGAAACATGCTCCTCCAAAACCATATCTATCAGGTTTATTTCTGGTTCTGACTGGTCTCGGTTCAGCCACTTCATCTGGTGAATCATCTACATCCTCATACTCACTTGGAACATAGGATTCATCTAATGGTGAATCCCCCACTGAAGGTGAATCTTTCTCATCATCCTCAGAATTCAGAGGTTGTGTTACTTCAATCGAACTGTATGAACTTGGCTGCTTCTCCATCACAATTACATCTCTACTTGTTCTAATGCAATTGGTTTCAGTATCATATATTCTATATCCTTTTATGTTATCTGGATATCCAACCAAAATACATGGTTGCGACTTTCTATCCCATTTAGTCCTCTTTTCTTTAGGTACATGTACCATTACTTTACTTCCAAAAATTCTTAGATGTCTTATATCCGGTTTTATTCCGTTCCAAACCTCATAAGGAGTTTTATTATTTAATCCAGCTGTAATGGTACGGTTATGCAAGTAAACCGCTGTGTTTGAAGCCTCTGCCCAGAATCTTTTATCCAATTGAGATTCAAATAGCAGACATCTGGCCTTTTCTACAACAGACCTGTTCATCCTCTCGCATAACCCATTTTGTTGTGGGGTGTACGGGTTAGTCCTCTGGTGAATAATCCCATTTATCCTTAGAAAATCATCAAAATCCTTGTTGCAAAACTCAAGGCCGTTGTCACTTCTTATGGTTTTTATTTTCTTATTACATTGATTCTCAACCATAGCCTTAAACTGTTGAAAATTCTTCAACGCCTCATCTTTAGTTTTTAAGAAATAAATGAAGGTCATGCGGCTGTAATCATCTATGAATAACAAAAAATATCTTGAGCCACCAATCGAAACGGCTTCCATGGGTCCGCAAATATCAGTGTGCACCACACTCAACAACTCATTGGCCCTAGTACCAATATGTGTAAACGGTAAGCGGGACTGCTTGCCTTCACAACAGACAGTGCAGGACGACTTATTGATGTCGACCTTGCCATCCAGTTCCATCCCTTCTACCGCATCCTTCATTTTATTTAAATAATCACTGTTGATATGGCCTAACCTGCGATGCCAAGTATCACCAGATATCATAGCCACTGCTGACAGCTTCTCCGGAACATTCAACTTATAAACTCCATTTATCAGTGATCCAGTTGCCACCAACTCATTGTTTCTGTTGCGAATATTACAACCATAGTTGGTAAAGGTGACCTTATTACCTTTACTGATCAGTTCACTCACGGAGAGGAGATTAGTCGTCAAACTTGGAACACAGAACACATCTTCTATGTTTACATCAAATTCTTTTCCATTGGCCACAGTTGTGATCCGTACATCGCCAGCACATAGCACAGGGACCTTGGTTTGATTCGCTACAACAATTTCCTTCTCAATATCTTTGATAGAAGTGTTTGTCATCCAGTGTTTGTTCGCTGTCAAATGCACACTGGCCCCAGAGTCAATATACCAGTCTTCTCTGTTGAAACTGCCACTCAAAAATACAGCAGAAAATGCATTAGTTTGTTTCCGTTCATTATTTTGTTTATTATTGTTGTTAGGACATTGTGATCGGTAATGCCCCACTTGTTTACATTTATAACACTTAATACTGGTATTTTTTGTTAATTTTGTGCCATCTTTATGGCCAGGCATCATATTTGACTTTCTTTGTTGCCAGTATTGCGAACTTTTCGATGCAGCTAATGCGGAATCCATTTGATTGTCATTCAAACCAGGTTCGATGTCTAGAAGCTTACTCTTAATGGCGTCCGCTGTCACTTTCATTCCTGAATGTTCAATCGCCATTATCATCGGAGAATATTTCTCTGGCAATCCTGCTAGTAACAGCGCACCAATCCATTCATCATTAATTGCAAATCCTGTTCCACTCAATTTTTGACCTGTTTCTATGATTTGAGTCACGTAGGTTGTCATGGAACTACAATTATCCAATCGAACGGATATCAAATGTCGTAGTAAGCTGATTCGTCTAGAAAAACCAGAATCATCGAAGAGAGCCTTCAATTTTTCCCACACTCCCCGTGTTGTGGTAACACTTTTGATGTGCACGTACAATGATGAGTCAATTGTTAGGATTAATTTCGCCTTAGTTTTCGCATCATCATTTGGCGATACCGGCTTGTCGGATTTAATGCAGTCCGTCATTCCTTCCAATATTAGAAAGTTCTCCGCCGCAAAGGCCCACTCATCATAATTTTCTCGTCCCTTTAACTTGGGAACATTAACAATATAGTTTGGAGCCGACATTTTTTTCACGGTAAGACGCCACAACGCGCGCCACGTGAACAAAAAAAAATCTCAGAAAGTGCTATTGCCCTACTGCGAAAAAACACTAAAATTACTATTACTGTGTTCGCGGCAACTAATTTCTAACCTATTCGGGCGTCTGGGACCATAACCTATCAATAAAACTGTAATTAATTGTTAAGTTTGTAGAAATAAGTACGCACCATTACACAAGCTCACAGGAAGTATATTTGAAAAAAATACCACAAACAATACCACAGATAATAAGTACAATAGATAATTAGTTTAGTTACCAGAAATGAACAATCGACTAAGTAGGTACTAACTATTTTGATACAAAATTACATATAATAAACTAGCTGTGCCCACGGACTTCGTCCGCGTAGTATTTAACGTAACAAAAATTTCGGGATTATCGGGATAAAAAGTATATATACAAAGTAAAAAGTATATGTTAATCCCGGTTATAAACTATCTGTGTTCCAAATTTCATTCAAATCCGTTTAGTAGTTTTTGCGTGAAGGAGTAACAAACATACATACATACATACATACATACATACATCCACACTCACAAACTTTCACATTTATAATATTAGTAGGATAAATATCGTCTGACTGACATACCAACTGTATGGTCCCGAGTGACAAGTGATCCCAGTGACACCCAGACCTGAGCAAATTACGAAAAGGCCTATCCGAAATTTACCCTAGCGGGAATCGAACCCGCAACCACCATGTGCCGACCCGAGCGGGCTACACTCGAACCACTGCGCCAAGCGGTCGTTATTATGCATCATATTATACTATTCAACACATACCTAGGTACCCTATTTTATTCCGTACACCTTATGGTGTACGGAATACGTTTATACATTCACAACTTTAATAAGCCCGTGCAGACATATTCCATAACTATTTCCATACTCCATTAGCTATATTTGGAAGCGGAATGACATAAATATGTCCTGTCCAATTCGAGTTTGTCCAGTTATCGCCACACATCCCAGGCGGGGGCTATTTATAGATGAGCTTAGTCATGCGTGACCATTTACATGTAGAGACACTGATGCATCGCGACCACTCGCGACCGACGCGACTAGGGCCATTTACACATCGCGGATTTATATTATCAAACTAAAATGGCGTCTATTGACGCCATGACCGCTGGGCAATTGCCCAGCGGTTAGAGGAGCCGCTCTCGTCACTGCGAGGTTCCGGGTTAGTTCCCCATTCTGGCTGTTAAACTATTGACGTGAGCCTACTCTAAACATAAGCACTAGCTGAACTGGACGCGAACAGGAGTTTTAGAAAATGATAAGAGGGATGAACTCTAATACGACAAATAAAGACATGGGAATGGCATAAAAATATATATATAATTCGTCCCTCTCAAAAAAGCAATTATAAGATAGTTTTCATAAGATAGTTTTTGATGTCATACTTGTCGAACGCAAATGTCGCCCTTCCTGTTCTTTGTCCCCAAATTAGCATGAGGTAGGTTTCTTCCTACCTATTTTAAAAAGGGTTGTTACAAAAAATAATTTTGTTTTAAACACCTTGTTTAAAACATGTTTTAATCAATTTGGGAAAAAATATGTTTTTTTTCCTCCTGTTTTAAATAAATTAATATGTATAAATTAAAAAGAATAAAACAAAAAAAACATTTATTATATCATTATCATTTAAACATTTAATATTCCTGTTTTTTGCAAATCTGATTTTAAATCACATCGTCCATGTACAAGAGAATGAGATAATTTGTTATTATTCTGTTTGTGTGGCGGCTGTTCCCATACTAACGATGTAATGTGTGACAGAAAACTAGCGAATTTACTGTGTTTTGAAAACTATACTCTGTTTTCAAATTGCCAGTTAAGTAGGTAACAAAACCCCTTAAAATTACCATTACATCCGTATTGCTTTTTTATAACCAAATTAGCATCCGTAAATACTTAAACAATGAATTTAGGAGATCGCTATCTGAGACAAGGGTTTGAATAAGAAGTATTGTGTAAAACCAATCGAAAATATAGAATGAGTAACAAAGACAACACGGTGTCTGTGTGTTCATTTCTAAGACATCGCACGTGTCTACAATGCAAATTTTTAATTCCGTAGTAAAGTCGACACTTTGCACTATAAACTACGAAGTTTACTACGTCGGTAGACATGAAAGCCAAGAGGATAGAAGATATCTCATTAGGTAAGCATCACACGCACCAGGGAATGTGAGCAAAATAGGCATAGCAATGATTGCTCCTTTAAATTCATTTTCATTGCGTGAAATTATATTATTCTTTCACTGTTATTTCACTTGTGATTTTTCACAGTCAATGGTTTTATTCATAGTGAATTTTCACAATGTCACTTAATCCGATGACATCATAGGTCGATGATTTATCATGAAAGCCGGTATGGTGCTGAATGCTTTGCGTTTTAATTGCAATGATTTTTCACACGCTACCTATGAAATATTTCATCACTATACGATCCTTTCACCTTTATTCCATGCTCCTTGCATGCGCATGTCTTGTTTTGTAAATTGTGTTTCCGTGCCCGTATCGTGTCCGTCCCGTTAATCATAAAATTTCTGACACACGTACTTACAAGTACTTCAATGTCGTCGGTGTCGGTGTCACCCCACTTCGGTTGACGTATCATTTGTTTAAATTTAAGGGCCGACGTAGGTGGGAGTTCCGTTTGACAACATGTTCTCAAAATCTTGCGTGAAAACGTGAATGTATTTTTGTCTCAAATGCTTCGTCACTCCGTTTCGCTCATCACGATTGCTGAAGAGGCTAATGTTTTATTTAGTGTATTGCCACTGGAACATAAAGATCAGTGAGTATGATTATGTTTATTGCTTCCGTCTTGTAAAGGTATGCAAGAAATTGTTGGCTATCATACGTATTAGTTTAGGAATACAGCGGACCCGCGGTAATCCGGCTAACGTTTTGCAGGGGCAGTGTCGAAGTATCAAATTTGTCGGATTATAGAGTACTGCCTAAGACCTCCTTATAGTCCGCATTTTTTTACCAAAAAGTACCTTGCAATCCGACAAATTACAGATCCAACGAGGACCATAGTGGTGGCGCGTCCAAGTTGTAAACTGGTCAATCATGCATTATCTAAGTTAATTAGCGAAGATTGTCAAAAAAATAAAATATTCAATAATAATAGACATGTTGGATTACAAGGGGTGCCAAATTAGATGGGGTCGGATTAACGGGGGTCCACTGTATATAAGTATATGACTTATGGGAAAATATGTCTGTTTTAAAATTAAATTAATAGGTACTAATTTAATTCCATGAAAAGAAACTTACTAAAAGGTCATTAAAAGCTGTTTAGATAGTATTCAACATTCGTCTTCGTAATGGGTACTAGTAACGGTAAGAGTAAGCATTTTTTGTAAATTAATAATTCAACATCCTTTTCATCGCCATTCACTTTTTACTACGGACTGTCCGACAATTTTCCATTAATTATCCCACAAAACGTCAATTCCACGAAGGATGGCAACCGTCACAATTATCGTCCTTATACGTTCATCCAATTACGTCATCTGCAATGAGTTAAAGCGTAAAACTCACAGTTGCGTTCACGGATGTAGGTACGAACTGATGCAATGCCCTGAGAGAGACATGAAAACCTCATTACGGAGCATATAGCTCTTCCGTAGGAACCATTAACTGCAGAATAGTTTGATGCTTATGAAATTGGCGCAGTGGTAAAATAATATACTTAAATAATCTAGAATAATAAGCCACACCTCGCTCATCCGGTGCAAGACAGTCACAATTGCATTTTTTTCGACTTTAAGGTAATAATAGCAATTTTGTTCCCAATACGTTGATGTGTCTGGTGTATTATTGTCAGGATTCTAACTAACGTAGTTTTAGCTAGACGGCGGCATTATTACTCATTTTAACAAAGTCACAGTCATGATTTGAACCATGAAAAAAATTAAAAATCACTGTTGTGAAAAATTTGATTTTATGAATTGTGACTGTCTTGCACCGGATGAGCGACCTATTATTGGAATCAAGTATAATCAGTTCACGAGTTTAGGTCCAATTAGTCAAATTACGATCCGTTGTGCCTTACACCTGGTGGTACAACTTACTCAGCTGTAACAGTCTTGTTTCTATGGCAACGAGCCCATACCAGACATTCTTGTCTCTCGCTTTGCACTGGACCTGGGCAAATTACGAAAGGGCCATTTCCGAAATTTGTCCCGACGGGAATCGAACCCGCAACCCCCCGGTGCAGTGAGCCGAGCGGCGCTCAAACCACTGCGCCAAGCGTTTGTAATAATATTAATATTTATGAGATTGTAATTTCTTTATCACATAGCTTTCTTTCCACGGCCTACAAATACCTAAGGGTCTGTGCACACCACGTTTTTCAGACGCGCGTCGACGGCGCGTTTAAAAACGTGGTGTGCACAGGCCCTAACTGTAACTGAGTTGTGTACAATAACACAGTATTACAACACCGGGACAGTGTTTTGTTCCGACTTCCATTGCATCTTTGATTGGACTTTGTCCAACAACCATTCGTCCGCAATTACAATATTATTATTATCGTGCAATCGTTAATTTATGTTTGCAGATGTTTATAGTTATTAGCTACCGTATCTTCACATTATTTAATAGTTAACGATTGATGGAATGAGAAATTGCTGACGCAATTGATTGTCTCTTGCGTTATTACACCATTTTACAAAATATTTATAGTCTTGTCAATTTATTCCTGCGGACTTTATTGTATTATTAATAATTATAGTCGTAAAAGATAACATTGTTACATAATTAGAAGCATTTAGAAGGCATGAATTAGTAGGTACAAACTCCTATTGTGTGATGTAGCATAAATAATTGTGTGGTGATGAAATGCATTCTTGATTCTTTCTTTTCTTTCTTTCGATGTGCGTGTGTGTTCGTAATTCATCCTAAACGGCTTGACGAATTTTCATGTTTTTTTTGTACTTGGCTGGTCATCTTGATGGTTCTTAGCTACAATTGGACCTGATAGGTTACACTGCTGTCGACATCCCGAAAGTAAGTACGCTAAAAAGCATTAAAATATTTTAAACTAGATGATGAAATGCATAGTTTACGATTATATAAAGGACAAACCGACAAACATTCATTTTTATATACAAGGTGAAACATAATGGGTATACTTTTTTTTCAAAACTTAACTTTGTAATTCTAAAACCATCAGCTTTGGAGGGAACTTGAAAAACAAAAGGTGCTATAGGAATACAGTTGTTGACCGATTTCACAAGTCTACAAAACCTTTAGTACTTCAACTGTCCCACAAAGCTGATAGTTTGAGATTTACAAAGTTAAGTTGCAAAAAAAATTGTATACCCTTTTTGTTTCACCTAGTATATAGATTAACAACATTAGTTATGATCCTAAATTGAGTTGTTATTTTATGAGATGTAAATTGTGCAAATTGTAAAACATTTGCACAAGACTCTTATTCCATTATCCTGTGAATTCTTGCGTGATTCCTACTTCACTTCGAATTTACTCTAAACATTGTGGATACTCTCTGCAATCAAGTATCGGAGATAAGAACCGGTCCGTAATAACATACAATAAAAGCCTCAGGGTGCATCATAAGTCGCTTAATATTTCAGTTCAAATACAAGATCAATGGCGTCAGATAGCATTGATATAATCTGTAGTATAATATATGGATGTAAGTACTGTAAAATAACAATGACGGGAGATTAGGTAAGCAGTAAGTGTTTAATTACAAGTGTTCATTGGAGCTTTCCTTTAATAATAACAGGTACCTATAGGGTAAACAGTTTTTCTTGCCTCTTGTTACCTACTCCTTCGTTTCTATCTCTTAGGAAACTTTTTCACTTCTATAGTATGGTATCTTAACTTCGTAACACCCTTGACGGAGTCGATTTAATCATGTCATTATTTACAATTCAGCATTTCCCTCATTGTTCTCTTTCGATACCTTTCTTGTTAACCTGTCTGTTAATGTTCATATTTTATGTAGTTCTTTTTATTCTACAAATAACGGTATTCACCAAAATTATGATCTACTATCAACCACTGAATTAAATATTCTCATGCCCCACGTTTTAACACCTCAGCTATGACGTAGCAAATGTTGATATCATCGATCGCACCTATCATCACATTCCTGATGACTTGGGGCTAGTACTGTGTGGGTAGACCATTTGTACAGTTATGGGCAATATATCAATATTAATAGATCCATAAATATATTGCAAAACTGCCAAGAATGTCTTAATTTCTCTTGAAACTGTGGTAATTTCTTATTATTATTTTGGTATAGGTAGACATGGAAATTAGTAGATAATTTAAGGAGAAGTCGTCTGAGGTTACATTACACACAAGATTAAGAACAATATTAGGGTACTTTTCAATTAGTTACATCGTTATTTTAAATGCTAGCGAACGCTAGCTTCTGCCACATTAAACTTGAAAAATAACATAACCTTTTAAAAAATATTTTGAATTGAAAATTATCCAGATCGATGTCACCTCGCTCAGAGCAGCTGAACGCTTCGGAATACGAAACAACCAAAATTTTCTCGATAAAGTCTCAAACGTAGGTATATTAAATATAATCGATATTAATACTGTTCAAAACATTCTTGATATTCCAATTATCGATATTAATAAAAAAAACTATATTTTAACATATTCCGGGTTCCTTTCACACGTTATTCAACCATTTAGCGTTAATGTTATGAATGCATACAAAACGCTGTGTGTTGTAAACCCCCTATAGATGAAACCGGTTATGGAAACACGCCAAGTTCAAAGTACCCACTAAAAGTTCATTTCACGAAAACGATCTGTCAATATTTTACGTTGGAATCTGTTGGAGCGGAGATAGGCAGGTGATTCAGAGTGGAGGTAATAGGTACTAAGGAAGACTTGACCTGAAACAACTGATCCTATAATCTGGCTCATAGTAACCAGATAATAAGACTTAGGTCACTGTCACACAGTTCTCGATTTGATTTCCGATTTGAATGAAACAACGGTATTGGTGAATGTAGACAAATCTAAACCTAAACAAATAGATGCCAGACTAACACAACAATTATAATGATGGTCCTAAACCAAGCAACGCTTGTATTCTGAGTACCGTACAAGGACCTGGGAGCGATCCCAGTGACTCTCAGACCTGGATAAATTAGGAAAAGGCCATTTCCGAACCCGCAACCGCCCGTTTCAATGAGCTGAACGGCCTACGTTCAAACCACTGCGCCAAGCGGTCGTCATAGTCATTTCAGTTAATGTGTTTCGTTATCTCAACGATTCTCTATCTCTTTGAAAGTATAAAACGCAGCTTTAATAGTTACTTTAAGATTATTTATGTGAGGGTGGTACTACCCTTGTCATACAGCTCGTGTATGAGCAGCAGTCCATTGGGAACAGCTTGGTTTTACCACCGATATTATTCATTACTAGCTGTGCCCGCCGACTTCGGCCGCGTAGTAGCAAAATTTTCGGGATTATCGGGATAAAAAGTATCCTATGTGTTAATCCCGGTTATAAACTATCTGTGTTCCAAATTTCATCCAAATCCGTTCAGTAGTTTTTGCCTGAAAGAGTAACAAACTTTCGCATTTATAATTAATAGTAGGATTTGTTAACCTACAATTGTTTTCTTCCAACTCCTATTATTTCTTTCGATTAAATTCGTGCGGGTTCCAAGACAATTTAACTTTTCCCCGGGACTCGTCGAGGGTCAAACTTCGACGTCATTATTGGTCACCATTGTCGATCCTGGCTTACAGGAGTTACAGTGGTGGCAGTGTGTGGCGAGACTAGTCCCATTAAAAAAATACTTACAAATGGTGCTTCTTATTTAGGTACAAGTAACTCACCATTTATATCACAGTTTGAGAGGTCTATGTTGACTCTATATAGAAATCCTCTATTGAAAGATAGAGCCCAATACTATTACCTGTATAATCGATCACAGGCGCGTTTAATATTTTTTTTGTTTTTTTTCTTCTAAATTAGAACCTACATAATTTTAAACTAATTACCTCGCGGCTCTCACAACAAAAGCGAACTGTTGCCTGCTCATATTCTGTTGCTGTTCCTGAGAATGTACACCATCTTTTATTCATTGAAAAGAGTAACCATTGAGTTTCTTGCCGGATCTTCTCAGTGGAAGCAGCATTCCGAACCGGTGGTAGATTCTGACTATTAAAAAATGCTATGTTGGCTTACTTGAATAAGAAAAAAAATATAGTTTTTTTTGAGAACTCTTCGTTCATGCGTGTCTCCCTCTTATTCTTACTTTTTGTGGTTCATCCAACTCTACCTATGCTCGCTTATCAGAAACTTGCTGAGTACTAGAGACCGGTTTCTTAAGTGTATATAGGCACTTTTGCTTGAATCAATATGTGATAAATTACCTCAAGCACGCTAAAGCTTTTGTGAGAATGTTGAAAGATCTTATCTTTTAAAGCTAGAGGCTCGTATAGGCTTGTTTAGATTAAGCAACTTGGGTTTAATAATAATAATTAATTAACTTGGGTTTAACGAGTGTTATTTATTACGTTTCAGTGACATCGTTACATTGTACCCATTTTGCTGTGAACTAATTGCCGTTAAACCGTTACGCATGTGTACACCTGGTTGTATAAAACAACATACTATCTATTAATAAAGTATTTTGTATCTGCTCACATCGATACTTTAACGACGTGAGCCCACTATATATTATTATGATTTAGAATTTTGTGTTCAATCGTTGTCAGATATTTTCGTTAACGAAGGTATTTCCTGCGAGACTACAGTCTTAGGGCACATTTACACTACAATAACGAAACCGTAACGTTAACGTCAGGTAACGATAATACGATATAACGATCGGGTCTATATTGGGATACGGGTTCATAAGGATCGGGGAAAGCTAAAACGAATTATTTTTGGCGTTTTGAAAAAAAATGCCGTTACCTATTACAGCTCCAATTTTGTTATTATAATATTATGTAGGACTAGCTGTGCCCACGGACTTCGTCCGCGTAGTATTTAACGTAACAAAAATTTCGGGATTATCGGGATTAAAAGTATCCTATATGTTAATCCCGGTTATAAACTATCTGTGTTCCAAATTTCATTCAAATCCGTTCAGTAGTTTTTGCGTGAAGGAGTAACAAACATACATACAGACATACATCCACACTCACAAACTTTCACATTTATAATATTAGTAGGATTTTCCTATTCCTAGCTTCCTAATTTGTAGAGTTTGATTCCATATGGCTACGACTAGTGTGTTTCATAATCAGTACAGTACAGTCACTCTACAAAAACTAACAACTACAAAAACTAGGAAGGAAAAGTTAGAAGGAAAAACTCATCCCCCCGGCAACAATATCGATGTTTCGCCTCGGAACCGGTACAAAATTACGTCACTATCGTTCAGGTACCGCGATACTGCGCTGGTCCGCGCTATCCTATTCCAATCTTAAACCCAATCGGGGTATAGGTCACGGATGATTGCCATCGGAATGTTGGTCAATATTAATTTAGCAATGAATAATTGAAATTACTTATTGTTTTCGGGTCAAGTGGTATATTGTTTTGTTTAGAATACCAACCGATGCGGCTAATTCTATTGCTACAGAAACTAAAGAACTTAACTAAGTGTATTGCTATCTCATATGCTCGGTTTGTATACCTTAGTCTTTTTGTTGTGTCAAATTGTGTTTACAAGTTGTTGGTAGGTCTTTAATTGACAACAAAAATATTATTAATTTAGTCATAAATAATTAATTGAAAATTAAACATTGTTTTGGGTCAAATGATACTTAGTTTTTAGAACACTAACGCTAATGTCAACGAACTCAAGTGTTATAGAAATGATGTCGGAACTCGGAAGATATCGAAAAGATTTTCATTTCAATAAATGCACACATTCAGAGCAGCCATTTAAGAATACTTACAATGAATTATTGCTGAGTGCTTACCTACCTGCCTATTTATTGAAATAGATTCAGAATGCAGTAATATTTTATTCCGGTCGTTTGAAAGCGAAGTGGGTGGACTAAAAGGCGAATGTATTTGTGATTCACATTAAATATAGCCATGAAATAAATAGGTACAATCTACTATCGAATTTATGTGTTTTAAAAATAAAGTCGATGGTTTAAGCGGAAGTTGAGCTATTTTCCGCATTTCATTTTTCATAAATCAACAAGTTATTGCAAGAGAAATATTTATGTACTATGCCATGCCATCTAGAATATTTTAAGTTAAACTTTTGATGCTAGTTTTGCTACTCGATACTAGATGGCGTTCACTGCTTAAAGTGAATTTTTTATTATTGAGTTCAATTTAAATATCGTTTGGCATTATGCTAATTATTAAATTATGTACTATATTAATTATTGTAGTAATAAATAACCGTAATACAAAGAATAATACAAATGTGTTGTGCAAAATATTAACGAAAAGTTCATAAACAATAGTCGTCAGAAAAAGCTGTCACAAAATAAACTGAAAATTAATTATGAGAGCAAAGAGCATCAACCTCTCTTGTGAGTATGCCAAAAATATTTAACAAACAATGAACGTACATTGTGAGCTCGGTAGATGGCGTGAGAAGCGCGAACGTTTAAAAATTTGAAGATCTCAAATATCATGTTTCAGGAATCATTATCCGATGACGTGGTCTTGCGACTGATCACGTGACCTAGCGGTAACCTGAAGATAATTAGGATTAGGTGTTCTAAACTGATTACCTACCTACCCTATAAATTGAACCGTAGGTACGAAGTAAATTTGTATGTTCAAAATAAAAATAATTAGTTTCAGACAAAGTATTAAGTTACTACAAGTAGTGGCGTATTTAGGTGTTTGAGAGGTAGCTAATTAAGTACCATAATAATGATAATAATTTAGCCCTTTCACCGTACCTCTTCCGGGAGAACAAAGCTATGGCTTAGGTAATTGAAACGAGTTAATAAATACCACTCCTGGGCCTTCCCTCAATGTGAGGGGGATTCAGACAATCCACCCCGGCCTTGTGCGGGTTGGCGGATTCACATATATTTCGTGAATTAGTTTGATTTATTTGAGTACAATTAGGATCATAATCGAAATTGATTTTTAATAGCTTTACCTAATTATACCACCAAAATAATCTTATCTCCTTATCACTGTCTCTATAAATAACCTACATTATGTACCTAGATAGCAGCTAACTATTAATTACGATGGTTCATGGCAATTAAGCGTTTGCATATATCATAATTTAACATTCAATTAAATATCATGGTCAAGAGCAGAATATATATTCCTTAGTAGGTAGCTATTGCGTGTAATTCTAGAAATAGCTGCTCAATTGCCATTTCCAACGATTGAGTAGGCGTGAGACGCTGTCCTTTAAAGTGATTCCACACAGCTGTATGCTTGACGAGCATTTTATTTGTGCGAGCATTTCCACTTTGGTTATATCATGAGCAAAATTAGCTTCAGCAAAGATGCCCCATGTAACAGCCTCATGTACCGGCATGTAACTCCGCAATAGCTTTGCTTAAGGCTAAAGCGCCCATCTAGCCCGAAACTCAATTTTTTTGAAGTTTTTTAGATTTTTTTCAAAATCTGATAATAATAAAAGGCACATTTTGTAATTCGCGACAAAGACCGTGTGCAGTGCATTTATTAATATATCCAACTTGCTCTAAAACATTTCAAGAACGACAGCTATCCAGATAATCTGGCAGTTTTTCTATATTTGGTGATTAAATAGTATCATATCCACCGTGATAACATTTAGAGTAAAAATAAATGTATTAATAAACGCACTGCATACTGTGTTTGTCGCAAATCACAAAATGTTGTCTTAAATGTTTTCAGATTTTGAATAAACTATAAAAATACTCGAAAATTTCGCGGGCTAGACAGGCGCCTTCACCTTAACGAGCATTTTATTTATGCGGGTATTTATTTTTCATTGTATGGAAGTATAAATTCGAATTATCTATAAACTTAGAAGCTACTTAGGTATTATCAGTAGTCAAAGGTAAAAACTTGGTAAAGTCGTTGATTTTTTTTTTAAATATACGTTTACCTAAATCCTGGATTTCTTAAGTAGGTGCCTATGTATGTAGGTAGAATGTTCTCAATTACTAAGTTTTTGCCAACGAAAATTGTGATCGTATCACGTAAATTGTAAACCTTGTAGTCGACCAAAGAAAGCACACATCAAACAAAATACATAATTAGTATCTTGTGTGTGGTACTTTATTTACACTTAACTACTTAACTACTTACCTAAACACGCATTGTTATAATTTATGAAGTAAGTACACATCAGACAAATTTACGTGCGCCTTTCGACACTCTCCACGCACTGTGGTCTAACAACCATTAATTCTTCTGATTTATGACATTCTATCACTTTGTATGCGCGTCGAGCAGACCCGTGTGAAACCACCTTTACGGCAAGTTAGTATTCGCATCACTAGTCCGTTCCTAGCGGTTTCAACTAGTAACTCGGATCGCTTGGTCTTGCTTCGTCTTAGTTTATTGTCGCTTCGCCGGCCGCCTATCGCTCGCGCCGCCGCCGCTCCCCAAGTGGAACCGACCAGTAAATCTGACTGCCCTGGCCGCGACTCAATATAAATTTATTGTTTGTTCAGTAGCTCGCACGCCCGTCCCACTACATAACGAATAACGATATCTGTAATCGGTGCAGAATATCGAACAAAAATCCGTGCCGGTGATAACGATAGCGTTATCGTTGTTCATTAAAATCTGTGTGAAAAAATAATTTATTGTATCTAATCGTGGTGTGATCTACAGTGTTTGGGAAACGGAAGTTTGACGGTTAATAACGGAAGACTTCCGTTAATAGTTTCTTGGTAAGCACATTTCTTTGTACTTTTTCATATTAAAGTAGATAAATATTTCAGTAGGTGTGTTTCTCAATACTGTTGATGATTTTTATAATAATATTATTTCGTAGATTTGTACTTATGGTAGGTACTGAGTTTATGTTATATTATTTAAATGATGTTAGCAAATTTCTAGTTTTAAAGGTGATTATATATTAATCAGAACCTTGATTCAGAATCAGAATATTGACGAATATTTCACGTAATTATAGAAAATAGTTGTGTGGGGTCCGGTATTATTCCGTGCTGACAGAACAATTTGACTGAGATACCTATACACCCAATCCCAATTTATACACATTCAGCAGGTATTAAGATAGCTGGTTACCACATTGTTACGTAATTTAATTGCAGAAACCTATATGGAGTAGGAGTTGATTAGGAGTAGGAGTTTGATTTCGAATACACATTGATTTTGAATCTACATATTCCACACAATGTATCTGGAATGGAACCTAAAATGGAAATATATTACCCCATAATTTTCTTTTCTGTCGGCATTATTATTGAAGCCTCTGTGAATGCTGCCCACATTCTGTTAATAGAAACAAGTCATTTGTTTACATATTATTATGGACAATGTAAATATAATGCTTGTTTACATAGTTATTACCCACTAGAATAATATAAGTATAATTATTATAATGAATATAAATAAATGAAGTAACGATTTAAGTGCTTCGTAACTCGATAGTTATTCTGCATTATTTAATGTAAGAAATCTTTGAAATGAAAATAATAAAAAATATATTTTAACATTTTTGAATACCTGTAGGAAGGTTCGTTATAGTGACATTTACTCGCGTTGAATTTGAGGCTAAAATACAAATCATATTTAGCATAAGCAAAATAAGATATTGTGTCTTATATCATTTACTCCTGAAAATTACGGTCGTGTCAGGAAACATAAGTTTTTTGCTGTCCCTGCTTGCCGGACCGTGGCCCGAGCGATGTCCCCTGTACCACGCACCTCCTGGATTCAGACGCAAGTTTAGATTTGTTTGCGGATGAATGGGTGAAGATTATGTCGGTATGCTTGAAGTTCTGCGAGATAGATGCCTGATTGTTTTATATTTCTAATTTGTTTATACTTAATTGTTGTTGCTTTGTATTGTATCATTAGTGTAATTGGTTAATTTGACCGTTCTAATAAATAAATCATGATGATCAGTCAAACTAACAAACAAATACACTTGCGCGTTTACGACATGTTGGTACAAAAAATCATCAAAATAGTGTGTGCTGTGTATTAATACTTTAGAGGGAGCAGAATTACTAACACACACACACACACACACACCGGAATTTTATATAAGTATAGATAAAGTTATAAAAAACAATCACCAATACAATATTCACGGTAAAACTAAAGCAAGTTACATATTCATTGAACTCGTTTATCATTTGTTATCAATTGCGTGGGCATCAAAGGGACCGAAACAATAACCCGCAGTGCAATTGGTTATGAATTTTTACCAACGATAAACTTGTCTCGTGGACATTGTGGTCACGGGTCTGTCTACCATATGAGGTTTTGTGTTCGATTCTCGATTTATTGAATGACATTCTTAGTATGTCTACAATTGATTTTTGCAGTTCCAAGCATCCCTTTAAGGTTTTTTTTATTAAACGCTTTGTAATTACTTACTGCAACAAAATATATGCATTCGAGGCCTTTCATACATCTTTGCTGGAATTACAAAACGTTTGGTAAAAAAATACTATAAGGATTACCAAGATTTGCTAAGATTATTTTCTGTGGAATTTTTTTTCTCGATCTAGGACTTATCTATAGGTTACCCCCATGTGGGAAATGTAGGGTAGGGTTGCTTATAAAAAGGCATTTTACACATCATATTCTTAAAATACAAAATTTAAAAGCCGGTTTCTAATACAAAAGTGTTAAATACACAAATACAAAGTATATTTTTATATTTGTTTTCATTTATAAGTAAATGGAGTGCCCGGTACACAGACAGTACAGTACATAATATATGTATGTACGAGCAATGTATCGGTATCACGAGGTTTCAATTACAACGGACTCGCTAAACGAACCGCCAGCGACATGCGTCATCTCGTTACTCCTATATTAGTTAAAACAAATAACAATTGCTGGAACGATCGTAAAAATCTCAACGATTATCGTTGAACTTTGCAGTTTTGATGTTGGCAAGAAGTTTAGGTACATTCCAAGAAGAATATTATATCTTCTTAGTACATTCCATTATCAAGTTGACGGGAAGTTTGTTAAGATTCCATTTTCAAATTGACAAAACGTTTTGTATTCCGTTTTCAAATTTACGAAAAGTTTGCATTCCATATAATTTTTTTTAAATGTTTGTATTCCAATTTCAAATTAACAAGAATACATCTTATTAATTTGTAATGTTTTAGGACGATATCTATAATTGACTATTAGCATCCACCCGAGAATTGGATACAATAACTTACTTCTATACCGGTTGTGTTCCGGATCAAATATTTATATGGGAGCAAACGGAGGCCTTTTTTTCAACACAACTGAAAATAATTATTGCCGAGGATATGATAACAAACACATGAATGTAAAGAAAATATTTTTTCCGGCTTAAATTTGTTACTCCTGTAATGTAGTAATAATGGTACCTAATATAATGTTTTAAGTAAAATGTAGTGAGTAAGTATTGCTGTCCTTCTCATTATCGTAATGTCAGAGCGAGACAGGAATATTTTTAGTTTTAGTCTAGTGTTAGGTACCTAATTTGTTGACAACGAGATTAGCACTATAACCTACTTCACCCACAAATCATGCATTATACATTACATTGTGTCCAAAATCAAGTTTTATTTTATATTTAAAATTATGAATTTATTTTCTCTCAAAATTATAAAATTAAATATTTTGATTCGCCCTTTATGGTATGGAGCGGGTTATTAAATAACTCGCCACGCCCTGTCGGTATAAATGCTCGGTGTGTTGCGCCGACACCTCAATGAATGAAAACTGTCAATCACACGGCGACCTTTTAATACGAACCAGATATTGACGAATTACCCGCAAGTTGGATAAATAGGTAAATTTGCAGAATGGATCCGACTCACACATTCTTCTGCAGACCATAACCAGCCCTAGTACAATCGCTTGTAGATTGGTTTTAGTGTGCAGTTATATGGATGGTTGGCTCAATTCTGCATAACGACTTCAAATTAATGGCTTTCATTCAATATTGTTTTACGAAATTAACTGATTCTTAAACAAGAAACTGTTTTTTATTTATTATTTTCATGGAAAGTTATCGGAGCGGACGATATTTTTTGAGTTTATTTATTAAATTAATAGCTCTTTTTCCTTTTTTAATTGCAATGGAATTTAATTACCCACTAAAATACTTGAGTAATAACTGCAATGGTGCTGAAAATCACACGTTCAAGAACTTTTGTCCATTTTTTTTTAATTCCTTCTGTTTAAATAATTAAGGTCGGCGACGTGTGAGCAATGCCTTTGGTACTGCAACCGTCTATAGGATACGCTAACAGCTTAACATCAGTCGGATCTTACTCCGTATTGCCGACTTTATTGTATAAAAAAAAACACAAAGGTGGGCTATACAGTTTACTATTGCCAAATTCCATTAATAATAATAAATAATAATTAATATCGCCAGCGGCCAGACAGACACACCAACTGTACGGCCCCAAACTAAGCAAAGCTTGTCCATTTCCATTTCCAAAAGGCCATTTCCGAAATTTGCCCCGGCGGGAATCGAACCCGCGACCACCATGTGCAGTGAGCCGAGCGGCCTACGCTCGAACCACTGCGCCAAGCGATCGTCGAACCATTGAACCATTCATCTTGTTACGAAATATAGGTAGATAGAGCAGCTATTTGGACAAGTTAAGATCGATCTGAGTGATTTATATTTCTATTTGCGTTCAATGTCGTTTTTATCACGCCATGATAATGGTTCGCGTTCAGCTTTTGAATTTTATCTTTCATTCAGAAAATGATAAATTTGTGTTAATCATATCAGGGGAATCAGATGGACTATAAATATGATTATTATTGAATAAAATATTTAATTAATATCGCCCGACTCACATCAACTATCTGGCCTTAAACTATAAGCAACGCTTGTACAATGGACTTGGGGCGAATCCAGTGTTCGGACTATGAAAAAATATGAAAAGTTTAATTCCCCAATTTGCTTCTAGGGGAGTCGAACCCGCAAACACGAGGGGGCCAAGTTCCACGCTCGCATCTCGCTCGACTTGTATTTGACCCGCAATCCGCAATACGTCAGTTTTCACTCTTTTCCTATAGAATAACTGTCAAAACTGACGTATTAAGATACGCCATACGTCAATTTTGACGTATTGCGAGTCGGGCGAGATACGAACGGACTTGAGCCCCTTGTGCAATGATCCGAGCGATCTGCGTTCAAACCACTGAACGCTTGCGCTTGCGTTCGCCATATAACACGGTAGTTATATTTCTACGTGTGCCTTTTTATACCAGAAATGCATTTATCACGTATTCTATTTGCCACGAAATAACACAACATTAGGAAATAACATTTGTTTCCCTAAAACTAAGTTTTTTTTACAATATTTATGTTAGTAAGTATATGTCAAAATAAATGTAAACATTCCGTATTTATTTTTTACATTCGATCCAATTTTATGTTATTGAAAGTTGTCATTTATTTAAAAGGTTTCATAATATTGTATAGGTGCTGTCACCTTGCGGTCTAAACACACTATGAAGGGTACCTACTGAAATAGTTTAAGAATGGCACAGAATGTCGATAAACTTTTCCAGTTTGTATATTTAATTTTAATTAATTCATATTATCATGCTGTGAAAATGTACCAATTATTTTTTTAAATTGTTCACCTAGTTTTTATATAAGTAAGGTACAATGATTATTAAAAAACAAAGGAGACAGATGAATGGCGAGTCAATATTTATCGCCTGACATAATTTCAGTGTAAACACGATTTACATACAATTGGAAATGTTTCGCAATCATTTATTAAGGACACGATAACAATTAATTCATCCCTATCAACTTTTTTCACGGAAAATTAAAAACGTGTCATATTGAGAACTGATAAAATACATAATTGAATGAAACTTGCTAGTATTGTACAAGCACCAAAAAAAGTCTAAGGTTAAAAATAAATTTCATTTCAGGCACTGAATCTATCAAGAACTCAATGTAATTTTTCTATAGGTTACGTTTTTAAACACAATTTTAAAACTCAACACCGTTACGTGTCAATAAAATATTCATATTATTCTTATAATTTTATACGTTCTATTTTTAAATTTATGATACAAGTAGGTACCTACACAAAACAATTTTTATTTAGTAAAAAAAACTTAGTAATATAATAACCAGTTTTTTTCTAGTAATTGCGCATTTGACTTCGCACATGACCGCTTTACGGCCCACTATTTCCTATTGATACGTGAATCAGAATGAAATCATTCAAATACAATTATAAATAGTTACTATACTGTAGACGACATTACTGAATCTTTATGATGATGGTGAGAATGTACCTATATCTGTTTGTCTGTTTGTACTTAGATGTTAGGATGTTTTTTATCGCCGGTCTGACATACCATCTGTATGGTCCCGAACTAAGCAACGCTTGTGCTATGGGTATCGTACAATGGACTAGGGGCGATCCCAGTGACACCCAAACCAGGGCAAATTACGAAAAGGCCATTTCCGAAATTTGCCCCGGCGGGAATCGAATGGCCTACGCTCAAACCACTACGCCAAGCGGTCGTCGAATATAATATACCGAATATTTGTCACTAAAGTTGTGACAAATTTTCAAAGTCTTTTCAGATAGGGACTGAAACACTTAACTCACTAAAATTAGCTCATATTTTGTACGTCGTCTGGTACACCTTACAGTAAGTAACTATATATCCTAACTAAGCCAGGGGTACTATTTTTGGCAACGATAATCGATATATCGTTACATTCGTATTGTGGAATCCTACTCTAAATTGAATCTTTAGTACACATCGTATCGATTACTGAACGAACAATACAAAAATATGGAATTTAGAGTAGGATTTGACACGATAAATGTATCGATTATCGTTGCTAAGAGTAGCACCCCAGGCGACGCCAGGTTTTTCGCTTGTATTTCAATGAAGCGGAGTGGTCACGCACATTTCATGCTCTCGCTATTGACAGCGCAGGCGCGCCTATTGTGCCTATTGTGTCCCCGCCGGTCGCCCTAAATAACAATGATTTATATACTGAAGCCAGTATGTGGACCGATTTCTAGGCGACTTACGAGGCCATGCGCAAAATTGAACTTTAACCTTATGGGGCAAGATCCTATTTATTACGTTTACCCAATATACCTTGATTGATTACCTACCAATCTTTGCCCAACACGGTTGTAGTTTTTTTTTTATAAATCCTTTAGTTAACCGATCGCTGTACTACGTCTACTCTACCCGACTAGTGTACCTAAAAAAATCCTAAAATAAGGTTTCGTTTAGTACAAAAAATGTCATTAGATGCTACATCGTTCTATGCCTATCCTCAGTGACGATGATTATGTATGAAATATGAAAATGAAAAATGAAATATGAAATATGAAATATGAAAAATGAAATATGAAAACATAATCTAATGACCTCACATAAGTAATCACCTATTTGCCATTAAATTAAGTAACTACCTATTTCCTTCTTACAGAAGCCGGTTTACATCGTAAACCAGAGCTATAAAATTACTATAGCTATGGGTCAATTTAGCAAATTATTTTTTAAGGCGTATTTTCGATTTTTTTTCTTATTCGCATAGGATATGGATTGGTAATAAAATAGTTGATTAATGGCCGACTTGATATTTATTCGTAGATATGTTTTAAATCATTAAGAACGATTGGATTTTGCACATATTATACCCTAACTGCTTATATTGAAATGCGTTTCAGATATCAGAAACACTTCTATTCACAAAAAGTTTGAGACTGATTTTATACAGGTTGACATCGGAATCATCGGCTATACAAAAAAAATGTCTCTACTGTCATTATTGATTCTGACTAAGTATTTTTTCAAACAATTCAATTATAGTATCCGATAAATCTGATTTAAGGAAACAACATTAAAATGTCAATTTGCGAGTGTTAAAGCCTACGCCTAAACTAAATAAAACATTTATTTGAGTTATGAGTATTTCATCAACAAAATCATTTCACAAATAAATATTGCTCAGGTAGGCAAATAACCAAAAAAATCAATTGTAGTGTCTTATCTGGTCAATTATTTTTCGTCAATTGTCAATCAATGTTCCCATAATAACCTGAATCATATGTAGAGACACACTTTAAAATATTATAATTGATTTCATTGTCATCCTGTATTTCTCAAATAATTTGGAATTCTTGGAATAGAATATTACTGTAGTACTTATAATGTTGGCTCCAATTTTATTATCTATTCTTGAATGTGTATTCACACTATCGAAAAGCTATAAATAAATTTATTTATTAATAGCCATCATCAAGTAAGCACGTGTTATCACAGCCAACAAGCCGCAAGTGATTAGAGCGATCAATCTAAAAATATAACATTGAAATAGCTCATTTGTCTACGTTGAACTTCTGAGATAAATTATTTGTGTAGTGATCGTTAGCGCAGTGAAATAATGTAGACCTTAATATGGCATTTGTATAATTATTAATTGTTTAAGGTGAAGGCGCCTGTCTAGCCCGCGAAATTCAAAATTTTCGAGTATTTTTATAGTTTATCCAATATCTGAAAACATTTAAGACAACATTTTGTTATTTGCGACAAACACAGTATGCAGTGCGTTTATTAATACATTGATTTTACTCTAAATATTATCACGGTGAATATGATACTAGTAAATCACTAACTATACAAAAATTGCCAGTTTTCTGGTTACCTGTCGTTCTTGAAATGTTTTAGAGTAAGCTGGATATATTAATTAATACATTGCATACAGTCTATGTCGCCAATTACAAAATGTGCCCTTTAATATTTTCAGATTATGAAAAACTTAAAAAAAACTTCAAAAAAAATTAATTTCGCGGGCTAGATGGGCGAAATGCCTTTAGCCTTAAATGTGGATAATAAACTCGTCCTGTGTATCGATTTGAGGCATGAACCCCGGTGATAGAACTCTATCCAAATGGTATTTTTACCTGTCTTCGGCAAAGCCAATACGAAGTATTTTGTTTATAGCAGTATATGTTTGTGTGTTGCTATCATTTTTATGTTCCACAGCAGCGCCTAAACTACCCATCCGATTTTGATGAATCAGGTGACAAATCTCGGTTTGTTATTCTGGTCCGGGTGACATAAGCTATCTTGTATACGGACAAAATCAATATGATGGATGTTATATGCAAAAAAGAGGGGGTCCCTAAAAGGCTTTCTGGTGTCGTATCGAGCGGGATGTATAAAGAAAAAATTAAATAATAAATAAATGAGCAATTACGATAAATCATATACCATTAA
This sequence comes from Notodonta ziczac, assembly GCA_918843915.1. Taxonomy (NCBI): domain Eukaryota; kingdom Metazoa; phylum Arthropoda; class Insecta; order Lepidoptera; family Notodontidae; genus Notodonta; species Notodonta ziczac. Next base: position 4,900,467 of record OU974053.1, read on the forward strand.
AAAAATAAGATTTTTATACCATGTATATTTCAGCGTTTATGAATACTACTAGCGCTATCCATCGGTGGTTCTGGATAAGCTTGTAATTTCCGTAATCAAGGTTTTTTATTTTTACTTTTTTCATAGTGAGTTGGCTCTGGCGAAATATTTACACCAATGTATGTTCTTGTCTAAATTTCTTGCAAGCATCTGTACCTGGTACAAAACTAATAGGTAGTTATAGTTTTATTTATAAGTCCTTTGTTTCATTCAAGTATTGTTTTAACAATATGTTTTACAGCTAATGTCTATTTCAAAGTGCAGTAACGACAACGTGATAACAGAACCACTAGGCTACTTTAAACCCAATACATAATGCATACCCTTTGTACCGCTGACATGTTCATAATGTGACATTAATATTGTACATTGTACATTGTTGTTGGACAAACATTTGACATTGAAAGAAAATGACCAGAATTATTTTAAAAGTCCCTAGCTGTGCGTGCCCACGGACTTCGTCCGCGTAGTATTTAACGTAACAAAAATTTCGGGATTATCGGGATAAAAAGTATCCTATATGTTAATCCCGGTTATAAACTATCTGTGTTCCAAATTTCATTCAGATCCGTTCAGTAGTTTTTGCGTAAAGGAGTAACAAACATACATACATACATACATACATCCACACTCACAAACTTTCACATTTATAATATTAGTAGGATAAATATCGCCAGACGAACACACCAACTGTGTGGCCTCAAAGTAAGCAACCCTCGTACCATGGATAGGTACCGTACAATTTCAGAAATGGCCTTTTCATAATCTGCCCTGGTCTTCGTGTCACTGGGATCGCCCCCAGTCCATTGTACGGTAACCATAGTATAAGCGTTGCTTAGTTTCGGACCATGCAGTTGGTGTGTTCGTCTAGCGATATTTATTATCAATACGAATATTTTTTTCATTACTCATACTCTGAAAGTAGGTCTGAAGTTGCCTGAGAAGCGGGTTGAAAGTAATACTTTTCAGGCCCGGGAGTTTCGCTTTCAACTGACAGCTGTCAAATTATAAAAAAAAAACTAGTTCCATTTTCACATTTCTATGGAACCATGTTCAAACTTTTTCTACAATCACTCAATTACAGCACGATGTAAAATTGAAATAACATAAAGTTAAGTATTAATTCATGAATATATTTTTTTAAATGACTTAATAATTTAGTTTCAACAATTTCTTTAAAATAATATAGATTTTAGCAAAATATTTAAAGATGAAAATGAAAAATAATGGCTAAATAATGAAGTTGGCCGGCCAACGAAAAAAAAAAACAAAATAGGCGGCAATCCGATTCTTTTTTTTCGAGTTGTAGAGTATTGTTTATACTTCCTTGTATTATTTATTTAGCCAAGTCCTGTTTTTATTTTTATTTTCCTTGTATTCGTAATGAAAAGCACAGTGTTTACCTCGGGTGAAAGACTTATTTTGTCCCTCGAACTATTAGCGCCCTCGCTACGCTCGGGCGCCAAACCCCGTCTCGTGACAAAATAAGTAACTTTCACCACTCATGTAACAATGTACTATTACGGTGTTAGAGCCAAGATGTAAAATTAAAACGCCAAGTGATTAACGTTCCTATATCATAGACCTCGGTAGTACGTCACTCTCACAGAAGATAAGTAACTATTAGGTACCTATAGCTGCCGCCGTACGATGATTGAGAAAGCCGGAAGACCAACCCACCCTACCTTCGTCTTAAACCCTTTAGGTCAGGCAACGGGTGAGCAATGCCTTTGGTATAACGAGCATCTAAAGGCTACGGTAACTGCTTAATATCAGGTGTTAAGCAGTTCAAATTATTCAAAGTTTAACATAACATAAGACAAAAAGCTGACGCGCGTTTGGCTGGGTTAGTAAATTTCATGCACTAACTTCAGTGCTATGTCTATGAATAGGAAGGATTTTTAAGGTCAGGAAATATTCCATTCGCTTTGTACCGATTTATCGCTTTGTATAGCTACTTCCGACATATCCGAATCAGTGAAGCGTGCCCCTCGTGTTATAGGAACTGCCACGTTTTAATCAGATAATGCCATTACTTTAGTAAAAGTTACACAATATCAAAGTCGCTTCCCGCTGTCTGTCTGTCCCTATGTTTAGATCTTTAAAACTACGCAACGGATTTTGATACGGATTTTTTAATAGATAGAATGATTCAAGAGGAAGGTTTATATGTATAATACATGCATAATATAGTAGAGAAACACTGATTAAAAATACCCGTGCGAAGCCGGGGCGGCTCGCTAGAAATCTAATAAACTTCGACCTGGATTTGGAGAGAATTTGTTTACAACCCTATCAGAGGAATATTAATGTAGTCCGTATTTTTTATTAATTAGTGGAAAAAGCAACCAATATAATCGCTATGTTGTATGGTGATAGGAAAATAATGTGATAAATATTAAGAAAACACGCTTTGTTTCATATTTTGAATGGCATGAACCAGTCATACGCGATAGAATGCCGCGATTGTTATAGGTCAATATTTTGCGGCTTATTATTGGTGTATATTTTCTGTCCCGCTTTCGGCCGCATAATTGAACTCTACTTGCTTGAGGTCGTTGTCTGTATTAATTTTATACGCCGAGTCCAGACTAAGTAGCACTCAAATTTGAGTTTCTTTGGAGTAGTCGGCGGTATGTTGCTTGACTTCGACGGGCTGCACTGCATAAAAAGATGGACTTATCATACAACAACAATAAAAAAACCACATAAAGGTTACAATTTTTTTTTAAATGTCTGTCGGTCTGTCTGTATGTTTCGGCCTTTCTCCGAAGCAGCTGGATCGATTTATTTAATCGATTAACGGTGTTTCATTTCTTTACATACCTATCGCTCTTAGAAGTCAGATCAAGTTTGCTGTAGGGCATATAACCTGTTCAATTACTTAATGACCGCTCAGTACGGAAGCGGGTTATTCTGACGAATAAAATCTAACACTCGTATATCGCGACGAACGACGGCTGATGGAGTTTTGACATAAATAGGCCACTCGAGTTTTGTGTTTGTTCCTAACATTGGCTATTGTTACTCTTGAACATATCTTACCACTGAAAAAGGTGAAAGTCTCTTACATAAATTGTTTTCTGAAAGAAATATTTAAAATTACCTAATGATGACACAACAAATGATTATATATGCTAGGAAAATTATCTAAAATTTCGGTAGTTACCTAAAGCAAACCTAACACAGCAAAAGCTGAGCAGCATAGTATCTCTGAAATAATAAAACAGTACTTACAGCTTATTCCCGCTGGCCCAGCTAAGCTAATGCATGTATGAGGTGTGGGCTCACGTCAATAGTTTATTGGCCATGATGGGGGATCGAATCCCTAACCTCTCAGCTACGAAGGCGGCCCCTCTAACCACTAGGCTATTGACGCTTCGCTTTTTATTCGTTAAATAAAGAAGTAAGTAAAATAAATAAATAAAATATAATAAATATTCACAACTCGTGTGATCCATGTTGTCTGATTTCTTTAATCATCAAAATTTTAGCTTATATATAAGGGCCCCTACTATAGCTATAGGCATCCAGCTCGCAATGTTTTTTAATTTTCTGTTTAAAAATACAGTTTCATTGGTAAACCGCTCTGCTACGATTACGAAACGATATTGCCGATCAAAACAACCCACTAAATTGTTATTAACCACTTTGTTTAATTGCCTGCCAGACAGTGAAGAACAATTATTGTTCATTCCAAATAAACGCGATTACACTGAGCGCCGCGCCACGCCACTAGATGGCTTGTTACTCGTAAATCACGTAATTGTCTGTGTGACAACCCTCCAGCTTGATGGAATTGAATTTAATTGATTCCGATCTATAAATAGCTTGGGAATTAGGGCTAATAGGGCTGACACGAACGATGGCCCTTTGTTTTGTCTTGAAAGAAAATGGTCGTTTAAGGTGAAGGCGCCTGTCTAGCCCGCGAAATTCAAAATTTTCGAGTATTTTTAAAGTTTATACAAAATCTGAAAACATTTAAGACAACATTTTGTGATTTGCGACAAACACAGTATGCAGTTCGTTTATTAATACATTTATTTTACTCTGAATATTATCACGGTGGATGTGATACTAGTTAATCACTAAATATACAAAAATTGCCAGATTATCTGGATAGCTGTCGCTCTTGAAATGTTTTAGAGTAAGTTGGATATATTAATAAATGCACTGCACACGTTGTATGAAACTTTGTCAATTAAATTCCACGCGGACGAAGTCGCGGGCACAGCTAGTTCGTAGTATATGACCAAACATTAAAAGTTTCCTCTTACAGTAGTTAAGTATTAGCAAAGCTTTATCATATTGCAGTAACGTTCTATTTAACCCGTATCTTGCGGTTGCAAGTTTTAATTAACGCAATGCCTGTGTAGGTACTCCTGATGTAGGTACCTAGAACGCTGTACCTACCTATTAGTTTTATAAATGGAACGCTAATTAAAAACAGGTTAAGTTCGTTGCGATCGGCGAAGTGTTCCGTACAATTTTAATTTTCAAATTATTATTTTATTTAATTAGACATTTTTTTCAATTAGGATCAAAATGTTGTTGAATACTTCGACTAATCTGCCTTCATAAAATAGCCTAGAGACTCATCTTTGAGCTCATCCTAGGTGATTAATATCGCTCGGTTTTAAAAAGATGGATAATATTAGGTACACGATTTAATATCCCTACTTACCCTGCAAGAGGTGTAGCGTGAGGGCTTAAGAGTTATTAATGTAAAACAGTTAAATATAATGAACTGTAATACCCGCGTTAAAACAAGAGTTCAAAAGGAACTCTATAGAAATAAGTTTATCGCACGAACAGAATAACATGCCAGCTGATTAATTATTATGGCTTCATAAAAAGTGGTTATGGCTCATAATGGCTTTGAGTATAAGAATAGGTATAATATAATAACTATATTTTATTATGACGGGTCGAAAAAATAGATCTTTTATTATTACATAATGCAGTCTTTGTAAAAAAAATACCGGTATCTATTGGACATTTTGCACAACCTTTACTAGTCAGAGTATCGCGGAGATGTCAAAAATTATAATTTTATTTATTTATTTTTTCCGAAATAATTACATTTATTCATATTCAATAAAGATCTTAAAGCATGTAGTTTAGTTCATTTATGTATTTACAACTAGGAATATATAGCAAATGAAATGTATAAATTCAAATTAGAATTTGTCTACCAACAATTTGCCTGACCGTTTAGATTATAATTATACTGCGGCCGCGACCGAGTCATCCTCCAGTTTGATTATTAGAGCAGAAACCTTTTGTAGGATGACACTGCTAGTTCAATGGGTAATATGAATTGAACGATGCATATAAAACCGCGTTGAACAGTAGCCAGTAACTAAGTATCGATACAGTCTCTGTATACTATAAACAGGTGTTAATCCACACGGCAAGTTCCACTTTCGACTTCTACCAATGAATTATGACTCAGAAAGCGGTTGCGTACATAATTGTATGTGATATAAAAATGATTTATGCTTAGATCTGAACGTAAGGCAGGAACAGGTATTTAGCTGTTGTTTATCGAACGAAGGTCTACAAATAGATACATAATTACAGTCGTTCTAAAATTATATTCGATCAGTATTCTTTTTTATCCGAAGACTGTTCCAAAACTGGAATTGCTTCAAGATTTTAATTTCAACATTTTGTGGAAGAGATACATACTTGATTTAATTATATAACCCTTCTCGGCGCACCATAGAAGTATAATAGAAAAAGTGGATCATGATACAAACTCCTATACAAAATCGTTGAGGAAAATCTTATAAACATATGCAATTAAAAAAATCGTGACTGTGAATACAAAATTGCCTTCATCTACATAGAAGTTGTGGCAATTAAAGAACTCGCAATCAGATTTATCTATAACGATAACGTCGTCTTGTATAAGTATTACATACTGTGCATTCACTATTAGTCAGTGCGTTGGTATATATCAATTGTATGTCAATGGGATTGCCTTAAAAGTACTACTTTGAACCGGTTGCAAAAATTGGATAACATATGCGGATATCTGGATCGAAGTTCTTATCGGAAGGCCGCTACACGATATGATCTTCAGTCTGTGAACGGCTCATGTAAGGATATCAAAGCAGATGGTGAAGCGGAAATTTACTTATCCTAAGTATAGATATAACCAAAATAAATATTCATATTAAATTGATGTGTGCGTTTGTTCGTTATTTTCTCTTAAAAGTCTTGACCGATTTTGATTATTTATGTCATACTTATGAGATCACCTGGATCGTTCTTTGATATAGTGCTGTAGCGCTGTTGTCAACATCCAGAACATAAACTCTTCAATAGCATTACTGTAGGCAAAAGCTAGAAAGGAAAGCTAATGCATGAAAAGGGTCATGAAAGGAATCACAATCTGAGCAGAATCTAACGTACCTTCGTGGGTTTTGATTTAATAAATAGGAATGAAAGTGATGGCAAGGTCTCGATGGCGAAATGATAATTTTAGTTTTAATTGCGCTCATAGCACAGGTCTATAAGTATCGATTAGGATAATGAAGTCCTCACTTCAACAGTGAAATCATAATACTTATCTCTACATAAGGATAGATCACTATCTGTCCTCACGTCATACGAACTCAGTACTTCAAGTTAACATATCTCTTCATCATCTCATGCAGCCAAAGGTCATATAGTTAAAAGAACAAGAAAATTATATCCACATGTAACTATGTTGCGAAGTCGGTAACTACTAATTATTTTCATACGTAATTCGATCACGAGTTTTACATGAAAATATATATTATTAAGTCGCTGAACTTAGCACAGATATTTAAATACACCTCGTTAAAAAGGTTTAAGTAAGCAAACATTTTTATTGTGATTTCGGTGAGCACTAACCGTGATTCAATGCAGGTTAAACGCGGTAACTCTGAATGGCATATCAATCTCTAATAATCTAGACATCAATGGCTTTGTTACCATGACTTCTGTGACATATCGTGTTATCTTTGCATACATTAACTGCCTACTGGCTATTGTCGCTTGAGAAATGCTTGTACAGTCTATCGCATAAAACACACTCAATTATTTATCGATTTGTTAGCATACCTAAATTGTTAAAATTTAATGAATAACCATATTTTTGGTAACTATCCTTGAAATTGAACCGAGCAATATTACGCAAGCAACTTTGACCCTTAACATCGGGTAATAAGATCCTTGTGTCTAAGATGACTCTGGATTTCGTCTGTGCAATAAACCTCCTTTGGAAAGAAGATTTAAGGTCCTAAAGCCCTGGATCTAAAGTAGGCTTTAGACAAGTCATTTTGTTCTGGTATGACATAAGGATGACATTTCCAAGATTGGTCTCAGACTTGAGATCGATTTATTACGGGCCCATATATTTGTGACTGATAATCATTTTGTAATAAGGTCCGTAGCACACGATTGTGCACATATGAGCCCTTTGGAGATATTTGTATGCACACCCACCGGAAGTGGACAATTAAATACGGAACAAGAACACCCACTAACTAAACTGGAGTGAGGTCGTTTGTTGATTACCATATCATTATGCTAATGCCTTCGGTACGTCCTTAAGAAAGTAAGAATGTCAGCATTCGAAATTCAAATCTATTAACAGTTTTATCTAGAACTCAAATTCTATTGGGAAAATTTAGAGCAAAAGAAAATGCTCGAAAAAACTTTGCAGATTTTCGCGAGGTATATTCACTTCCCATGTTTGGTTTGCGATTCGATTCAATAACCTTTCGCGTATTTACGTTCATCCCACTTTGATAAATAATTTATTCATTAGTATTGGCCGCATGCCCCGCGCCTGTCGCCTCCGGCGTGTTTTCTTTACTAACATCATTATTATTTATACAGTTGGGAGGTGTTCGACTTACTTTTTAATGTCTCGTCTATTTATACCTTCATTTTCTTTGAATAGTCTTGAAATATTTCTTCGATGAACTTGATATCTTTCGCAATCTAGTCGATTCTATTTGATATGACGTGTCTTGTCCAATAATCTTTTATCATTCCCAATACATTTTATATCATGTGAGTACGCACAATTTGTTATTGTTTCCTCTATTAATGTAGTATACTTCATTGCATGGAAAATTTGTCATGTATCACACGCTTCGTATCTCAAGCCATTAGTTTTGAGGCCAACTTTAGCAGAGACATTTTCTTGTTTACTATTAAACTGGCAATTAACAGACGTTTTATGGTTACCGTTAGCGGCTATGGTTTATTTAGCTTCTATTAAGTCCACCAGTACTTGCATCGTTTAATTTTCCTATCACATCAATAGAATCCTCGTGTTGTGTCAAATAAGAGATCGCCGATTAGATTATTGTATGGTCATGTGGGTAGGCTTATTGCGCACGAATCAGGTGATCACTGATTAAAGATCATGAAGAAGATGTAAACAGGTGCAGTTTATCGGCAGTTAAACTAGGTGTATTGTTGATAAGCCGACCGCTGTACTGTGAAATCACTTCAGAAGTAGGTAGCGCGACGAAATACCTTTGATAATACGCGGCTACACTTAGTAAAAAGCCAGACGTTTTTCTTATACTGTCGCTATCCATTCAAATATTATCGTTTACACTATATCTTTGTCCTTGGTTTTCTATTTTATAATAAGAAATGTATCATGACTGTTTTTTTTTGCAATTGCAAATGCACACAAATCTTAATAAATTAGTAGAGAAATGTGGTTATTTTAATTTGAAATAAAAACACTGTGGCATAAATTATTGCTACCAACTTTTGAGTTATGTATGACTTCTCTAAAATATGTGAGATTTATGTTAATCTCTATTCACAACAGTGTGACACTGCAAAGGTGCTCTTGTTTCTTAGTTGTTAAGTAATTATTAAGATTGGCATGTAATTATCGTAAGTGAAGTAAGAAAAATGTTTCAGGGCGGCGTCGAGGCACGCGGGGCTGACTCCACGGCAGCGGAGTGGCGGCGCGCGCGTATCTACACTACACCGCTCGTCTGCGCCCGCGCCGCACGACTCGATCGCGCCCAACCCACGCACATCCTGCGCTTCCCAGCTAAACTGTGCCCACGAACCGTTACCGACAAACCGCAGTGCCAGTGTACACTAAACGTTAACTATAACCAAAACACAAGTGAAATCCCTAGTGATTCCGTTCAGTGCTCGGTAGCCGAGTGAATGCGCGTGTGTTTCGACAACCTCTGCTTTGGATCGTCACAGCGAGCAGCTGGTGACGATGAGCCGAGGGCCTTAGTGAACACAGGTGGAGGAGCGCTTACCGTGGCGCCCACAGTGAACGGCGATAGGCGTGCGTTAAACGAAACATATAGAGAGACAGAATTAAATGGGATAATGGGGACTCCGAGCGCGATGAACGCAGACTCGGAGAATTGTGTTGCCAACGCGACGATGGCAAACGATATGCAGCCGCTCATAGAGCGGATCAGGGAGCTGGAGGCGTTGCTCAAGCAACGGGACCAGGAGATGCTGGAACTGCGCTCGCAGCTGGACAAGCTGCAGAGCGTGTTTCCGTATCAGCAGTACGCCAGGGGATCGAGGGCCCCCAGGAAACAGAGGGCCCAGGGTATCTCCGCTGAGCCGCAAACCAGCTCGTCACTCCAGGACCTCACACACCAGACATTCCCTATCTACGACAAGAGCGAAGCGTAAGTACCATTCTGTTATCAATACACGATAAACAACTTGACAAGTTCACATTCATAAGATTGTATATAACGTTATTGGTGCACATAAAACGTTTCTATTTATTTTAAAGTTTTTATGATTTTATTTTTATTACAACAGAACACTGACAGCTAATCGTTTGTAAAGACACGAGTTGCCAGATACTATTATCTCATACCGCTTCTGACGGATGGTAGTGCACTGAGATATAGGTACCTACTTACAGAGTGATAATTAGCTTGCACCTGTTGCGTGCGGCGATACTTTAAATAATGCCAATACAACGCTCGTAAAGTCTTGCGCAAATTAAACCGTACCTGTAATCTATTCTAGCGTCAGTCATAAGCTATTTACAGGCATTGTTTGTCAATAACATAGACTACAATGGCTAGATCCGTCTGAGCGAAGCTTCCTTATTTAAATCCTATTAATTGTTAAATCAAATAAAATAAGACATCCGAACAACATCGATGCGGAAAAATACAAATGACGGCAATAAATATTATAAAGTAACGCGCTCTGGGAAATTCTTTTTAGCGCGCGGCCATGTTTATGTCGGTACTAACGAATAAAAATAACACTGAGGAAGGTACCTTTGCCATGTTAGCATTACTTTATGAGTCGAAGTTATACAAGATAAAGAAAGACAATCGAGAAAGCTTTGTATGCTTTTATTCCTTCATTCAGATTTAAATCTATAGAGTAGCATTAGGTATATATTATTTAACATCACAGAGATCTTTCAATTTACAAACTTATCATTGACCGATAAATAAACAATTGTCCTTCATCGTCGTGTCAAAATGGATCACAAGTCCTGTTATTGATCGAACGCAGATCCCTCCGACTAAGAATGAGGGGAGGCGTTAACACACAAATCGTGAGTGACAAATATAAATGTATATCTACTGAGTCTACATTATTGCATGTATTGCTATGATAACGCTGATAACCTTTATTGTAAGTAAACACTTTGAAATATACCTTGTGCAAACATTACTTAAAATTATAGTCATAGGGGCTCTATGCGTCAAGGATAGAAATGATAACTGATGCGTGTTTCAAAACGCATTGTAAATCCTTAAATACAGTGAAACAGAAAGGGTATACTATTTATCTTGCAACTTTACTTTGTAAATCTAAAAGTATCGGCTTTGTGGGAGAGTTGCAGTACTAAAGGTTATGTAGACTTTTAAAATCTGTCAACACCTTTCGTTTTTCACGTTTCCTCCAAACCTGATACTTTTAGAATACAAAGTTAAGTTTTGAAAAAAAAAGTACAACCTTTCGTAGTACCTTTCTATTTCAACCTTTATAATAATGGTATTTTTGTTCATTAAAGTAAAATGCTATTAGTAGGTATCATGTTTCCCGGAAACTACAAAAGTTATAAAAATAGTACAGACTCTCAGATAAACATTGACTTGTTTTATTTAGGACTAGCTTTTTCCCGCAGTTTTGCTAGCATTGATTTTATTTTCTGGATGCTAACAACAGCGCCATCTACTGGGCCCGCCTACAGAAATATCCAAGTGACCCTATAAATACAAAAGATCATCAAAATCGGTGGTGCCGTTTAGGAGAAGAATAACGAACACACGGACACCGAAATTTTTAAAAATATGTAAAACAACGCTTGATGTTTTAATAACAGTCATAAAGTCTCTAAATCTTAACAGTTTGTTTTAGATTTAGTTATATAAAAATAGTAGAGTTTCGTTATGATTGTTGCAAAATTAAATTCATTTGTTTGAACAATGATAATTAGAAACATGCAAGGTCTGGTAGGATTTGCCACGGACGATTCCATTAATGGAGATAATATTGATTATTCACGTGATCCAGAAATTGACTATAAGTAATTATAATGTAAAATATGGAACAGGATTCTTTTAAAAGTTATGATCAAGAAGGTTTATACCGAATTGCTTCTCAAATGTTTACGTGCCATTTGTCTGTCGTTTTTTTGTATGACACGTCAAAATTAAATAGCTCACAAGTTTTAGTAATATTTGAGTATTCGTTCATCCTATTTTAATAACGCACGATATTTTACGTATGCAAAAATGTATGTAGTACCTGCCTATCACAAAAAATCTGAGTGTATTTGTTGAGTGAGTGAAGTCTTTTTTGTAGGTTGGGACAGCTGATTAGTACGCGTGGTTTAATCAAAGGTCAGCGGTTAGAATGAAAACCAACAGGTTAATTTATTTGTGGAATCGCTAAATTACAATATGAAAGTATTTGTCTAAACATCACCACCATAATAAAATCATGGATACAATTATAACGTCTTAAGAATACATAATACGTGGATATAACTGCAATTACACTTATCAACAGTTCTTACTTTAATATTCTTAATCTGACACAAATTTGCATCTTAATACTACAAAATGTGTCGTAATTGCGTAAGTATAATGGCCAATTTGAATTCAAATTAATATGTTCATTAGTATTCGCTTTGCAATAATATGGGAAGGATAGCCCGTGTTATGTTATCCTTCATCTGATATTTACCTTCGTTCGCACCGTATTTGCAAAACAAATTGCAAATTTAACTGCTATTACGGATCATATAAAAGCTATTTTAAATAAATTGACATTAAACACCTCTCCTTCTCCACTTTTAATGGAATGCCCATTTAAGTGAGTAGTTTTATTTGCCATTACATTGATATTTTATACTTGTTCTTTGCCAGATTGAATAGCCAAGTTACAATAAGTTTTAAATTTTCCACGCACTTGTAAAGGTTAGCAGACGATCTAGATAAAATCCTACGGGTTTTTCATTAGCATGTATTAGCCGTTTAAAAATACAGTCAAAAAGTGGCGGTTCAAGGCGGTACAAGATAACCTCTCTGATTGTACTTATCATCGTCCCATCATACTCGTACACGTCAAACGTTCTCGTTCCGTCATGTCATTATTGAACCTACGTTTTGACTCTACCATCGTTGGTTTGAATCAAAATATTTATCTACCGCTTTGACTCTACAACATGCTCTACAATCTAGATGTTACACTTTTCCTTCTAAACAACGCATGAAAAATTTGACCTTTGAAGACAGCGCGGTCGCCATGACGGTTGACATTTATATGAACCGCAAGGGCTACGAATATACTCGTAAATGGACACACAGTAAGTATTCTGAGAAAAACTGACATGGAATCAAAATAATTATTGTGCTCCTAGGGTCAATATTAATTTTATATCACCTTATATTTCACGTGCATAATAATGACAATAAGGGAAAATTAAAGGCTTTTTAAATTCCATTTGTGTGTCTGATATCAACATAATGTGTATTGGCTTGAAATGTACTCAATCATTAAGCCTATGGTGATCAGAAGTTAGGCCATTCAAGGTTGAGGCCACGTCTACTATTCTAGACGATCCAATTAATAATAACTGGCTACTCGATAAAATAGAATGCTTATCGGTAAGGGCCGTGCCCTCTCCTATGAAATAGTTTGTTTGAAATATCAACGTACTTAATTAATCTTTATCGTACTGTCATTTACTTAGTTATCAGTTTCGTTCGATACTAAATAATGTGTGTTTCGCTGTCCCCTGTCAGACGTATCTTATGCAGATCACTGTAACTTGCGTCCACATGTGAGCAGCGAGATAATAAATTGCCACAATCTGACATCGAATGATATATGTACGATAATTTGTTACAGTTTTAATATCAATACGTCCAGGGTAATGAGAGATTAGATTGAAAGGAGATAGAGTACAAAATAGGTTTGTAAATAATCCCGTTTATAATTGTTACGCTTACTCTAAAACTAATAAGGATAACCGTCAGAATGATAATAAAAAAAAATCATGAGAATATTGATATGTTTAATTTCCAGTCTGTTCAGTTTTATCTACCGTAATTCTGGATATATGATAATACAATGTTTTGAGGGAATCAATAGCAAATAAATAAAACGCACGTGTTAACAGAGCCGTATGAAATGGATTCCCTTAGCTTATAGCTGTGCCAAAATTAGTTTGAACTTTATTTTTGGGAAATTAAAGTTCAAAGTAGTATTTTTTATTATTATAACAAAGTTAGCAAACAATCGTACGAACCGTCTGATATTAAGCAGTTACCATAGCCTATAAATGCTTGCAATACCAATGACATTTCTCGCACGTTGCCGACCTAAAGGAAAGTGGTCAATTCAAGTATATAACACAACATAACATAACATAACATAACATAACATAACATAACATAACATAACATAACATAACATAACATAACATAACATAACATAACTATCTAATCAAGTAATTCAATGATTATAATTGTAGCACCAATAAAAAAAAATCAAATTTATTCTAATTATGATAATGAATATATAAGGTGATAATATTATTAGATTTGATTAAAAAGATTTGCGTGCTGATGCGTAAAGGTTAAGATATTTATTTGCATAATTTTTTGATAAGGCTTAAAATTAATGATCTCTTAGGTCACTAGATTTAGCGTGGGTGGCGATAGAGCCGACCTTTCAAAAGTTTTAACAAGATATGACTTGAAATTAGAGCACAGAACAAATATTCAAACACTTTTCCTAAATTTCAAGTGTTCTTTTTAATAAATTTCGTTGTTTTCCTCGCGTTTCGGCTCAAGTTCCTCACCGCCATTAGAAAAACTAGTATTTATATCATCTAATTATAAAGTTTCAAATACATCTTCGTCCTTAAGATTATACTAGTCTTTGTAGTTGAAATTTCTTTTCCCGCAAATGTATGTCAAGTGATTCAGCGGCTATCTTGCTTCGTTTTATTGTTCAAGTATTGAGTCCGAGTGAGAAGGACGCCGCGGCTGTAACTTTTAATGAAACTGTAAGGATATCAACAGCATAACGTGTTTATTGCAGATGTTTTTAGTGTCGCTAATTGAGGCTAATTTAGTACGGCGATAAACGAGTTGAGTTTTAAAAGCACGCTAATTAATGTTTTGAGGTAACCGCCTGTTAAGAGTTAAGACGCTTGGTATGTGGTTTTGATATTTTATTGCTCTAATCCCACTTTTATTGACGCGAGATCTATTTTTTTTTATACGTTGACGATGATTTGCGTGTTTTATGTGATTAAGTTGAATAATTTATCTTTTGGATTAAATAGGTAAAACAACATGTAGGCAGACAAAGCGCCGATAGATGGAAGATCATAGCACAGAGTTTCCCATAAGCTGGGTCGCGACCCGGTACCGGGCAATCAAAATAAAATAACGGGTCGCAACATTCTCGCCTTGTTTTAAAAATAATTAAGTGACTAAATAGGCGATACCAAAATATATATGGAACCAGCTTGGATTTAAAAGTGTTAAGGTGAAGGCGCCTGTCTAGACCGCGAAATACAAAATTTTCGAGTATTTTTATAGTTTATCCAAAATCTGAAAACATTTAAGACAACATTTTGTGATTTGCGTCAAACACAGTATCCAGTGCGTTTATTAATACATTTATTTTACTCTAAATATTATCACGGTGGATATGATACTAGTAAATCACTAAATATACAAAAATTGCCAGATTATCTGGATAGCTGTCATTCTTGAAATGTTTTAGAGTAAGTTGGATATACTAATAAATGCACTGCACACGGTATCTGCCACGAACTACAAAATGTGCCTTTTATTATTGTCAGAATTAGAAAAATTTATAAAAAAAACTTAAAAAATTTAAACTTCACGGGCTAGATGGGCGCTTTAGCCTTAAGTGGGTCACGAAGGGGCATTGTGAAAATGACCGGGCCATGGCAGATCATTGTTTGGGAAACACTGTCATAGCAAAGATGCTTGCAATACCAAAGGCATTGAGGGGAGTGGCACAGAGGGGAAGGGATGGGGGGGGGGTTTGGCTCTCTCAGACATCGTACAAAAAGCAGCTATTTTAACTGCTGTCAGCCGCCGCCCATTTCTGTGAGATAGTCAGACTAATTCGGAACGCAGTGTCTAGGTATTTATAAAAGCCGGCATGTAACTCAATAATGACATCCGACAGAGAACCAAAGTTATCGACATAGTTCAATGAATTAGCAAGCTGAAGTGGCAGTGGGCTGACCATATCTCGCGAAGAACCGACAACCCCTGGGGTAAACGTGTTCTTGGGTGGAGACCTCGATTCGGCAAGCGTAGTTTAGGACGCCCTCCGACCAGGTGGGATGACGATCTGCGGAAGACTGCAGGCAGATTCTGGATGCGGCAAGCTGAAGACAGGGCGCTATGGCGCTCATTAGGGGATGCCTATGTCCAGCAGTGGACAAATATAGGCTGGTGATGATGTTGATGAACTCAATAATTATTTTAATCATGATCATTAATTTGTGCTACTATTTGCAATTGATTTCAGACCACAGCAATGTCCTTGGATAGTAATTTATGCGTCACTTTAATTGAGGAAAAAAAACATTGAAAGGTTACCTATAACCACAACTTACGAGGTTTATATCTATTACTGAGGTCCGACTCCAGATGGGTGGTTAACCTTTAAAACTTGCATCATTTAGTCTAAATTTCGTTGGGTTTTCCTGAGATCACGTTTAGTTGTTGAAGATAATTTGCATTAACGCGCTAAGTGCTCATTAGTGTTAAGGGTATAGCTGTGTATCGTACTAAATTGTTGTATGGTTGGTGCCATGTTGAACCCACGACTTTTGCAACACAAGCCGGGGTCATACCACCTGGGTTTGTCACTGTAGGTGGTCACCATTATGTGATGTCACCTCTAGTTATTTATCTTCAGATAAAACTCATTATCCAATATGAACCAACATTGTGTTGCACAAATGAAACAACTCCAAGCAGCAAAAATAAAATAATAAATAACTCAGTCCTTTTGGCGCCCCACTCCACGGCACGGGCCTCCCGTCACTACGAGAGGGATTCAGGCCGTAATCCACTACGCTGACACCGTGCGGGATTTCACATGTCTTTCGAAAATTGGTTAGATTTTCTAAGACATGCAGGTTTCCTCTCGATGCTTTCCTTCACAGTGAGCAAGTGATGATCATATTGAAATTGTGATATGCACATAGATTTCGAAAAGCCAGAGGTGCGAACCGGGGTTTGAACCCAGGACCTGGTGCCCGCAAGACACGTGCTTAACCAATCAGCTTTCACTGCTTCAACATACCAAGTTAGATTTAAAGACGTGTCATAACTACTTCGACTTAACCCTTATCTTTGTAAATGACAATCATAATGCACGCTTTAGTCAAGTACATCGAACCAGTTTTAATTTCTTCGGTGCGGCGGTTACTACAAACTGTGTGCGGGTTGTTCTTGTTTCTTACGTAAGTCACGTAGATACGACATATATTAGTTTGTCATACTACGCTGTACCAAGGTACACGCCGGTATATTTTGTACACGCATAGGTATATTGTATAATACGATTTACATTTCTATTCACGATGTTATCTATCAAATTTGTGCTATAAGTAACAGTCAAAAGGTCCAAAATACATTTGGTAATGATATAACATTGAATCATTTGTTACATGCTTCGTAATTTTTACCATCTGTTATTATGTTAGATACCGTATTATGTATTTCAACATGACAGTTAAATTATGGTCACTTTGTCAAAACCTTTTTAGGGGCTGACAGATCATAGTCAAGTAACTGTTAATTATAATCATTACTAACTGTGCCCACGGACTTCGTCCGCGTAGTATTTTACGAAACAAAAATTTCGGGATTATCGGGATAAAAAGTATCCTATATGTTAATCCCGGTTATAAACTATCTGTGTTCCAAATTTCATCCAAATCCGTTCAGTAGTTTTTGCGTGAAGGAGTAACAAACATACATACATACATACATACATACATCCACACTCACAAACTTTCACATTTATAATATTAGTAGGATTATGTTACTTTAGCCTGTTTTAATTAATCGAACTCAAGTCAGAGAGTGATCTTTTAAATGTCATTCCAGTAAAAAATTACATGTCAAAAGCTTACTTAAGATCACTCTCAGATTTGAGATAGACTTATTAATACGGTCCTTTGTAACCGGGACATTGAAACAAGTCAAACCACGAAAAGAGGACTACTTTTCCTTTTTTTGGGTTGGTCCCGCCACCCACTCCCACCGCTGTTACTCCTGTAAACCAGGATCAACAATGGTGGCGAATAATGACGTCGAGGTTTGACCCTCGACGAGTCCCAGGGAAAAGCTAAATGAAGAGATATTTAAGTAGCGTTTATTTAAACGTTTATTACAACCGTGGCACGCTGTCGATTAGCCTACAAATACTGTTAAATATTACTTAATCAGAGGCATAATAAACCAATGCTATCTGCAACACAATCGGTTTACCGTTAAGATTTATTGACACAGTGTAAACTTACGACCCGATATCACGTACGATAAGTATGCTCACGTGATTATCGATACGACTAAGTAAGGGAGAGTTGGTTAAAGTTACGATGTCCAACCACGCTATACACGCTATACTGGGTGCAAGGGGCATCATAACGAAACTGATGCCGAGGATTTAACTCATGATTTTGGCCCCCCAGAGCTGGAATTTTTTTCCCCTCGAAATTTTCATGAATTATGATAATAAAATTCAGTATTTTTAAATTGATTTTACCATGAAATCATGATACAAATGCGGAGTCTAAAGGCCTATGTGTGTATCGATACAAACGACAACAAACTGCTCTATAGGATAAAAGCGCGCCATTGACGCATGTTTCTTAAACGCGCGTCGACCCCGCGTTTAGAAAACGTAAGTCAGGCCCTAAATGGTGCTCGGATCGTAATTTTATCATTATTACATAGAAAACTGTTGCCTGCGGTTAAAAAAAACATTGCAGTTGCTGTCTGCAACGTTGCAGGACTTCAGAGTCGGAGGTACCTTAAATTCGACTGTCAATTGTTAGTATTTATTTTCGTTAAGTGTGTAATGATCCAACCACTTGCAACACACCTGATTATAGTCTAGGCGACTGATCGCAGGTCTAAAATATAAGAAAAAAAAAAAAAAAAAAAAAAAAGTGTGTAATGATAACAGAACTGTCTTTTAATTGGCTCACCAATTGACGTCGGTAATTCGGCAAGGGTTGCTGCATGCAATGCAACTGGTGTTACTTAAGGGTTACCAACTTACCATGAAATATCTTCCGTTCCAATCTTTAAATTATTAGGCAGGTATATAGCAATAGCAGTGATAGCCGATTGGTTAAGCACGCGTAATCATAACTTTTATATGATTATCACTTGCTTACGGTGAAGGAAAACATCGTGAGGAAACCTGCATGTCTTAGAAGATCTAACCAATTTTCGAAAGACATGTGAAATCCGCCAACCCACGTGGTGGATTATGGCCTTAATCCCCCTCATGTTGAGGGGAGGCCCGTGCCCAGGAGTGGGACGTCAAAAGGGCTAAAATTATTATAATTATTATATCTCGCAACCCCTATTATGTCTGACGATTAAATTCGTTCGTGTTCCAAGATAACTAAGACTCCATCGGGAAAGATTCCCTGATACTCGTTGACGGTCAAACCTTGGCGTCATTGTTAGCCTCCATTGCTAAGTCCGATTAAAAAAATACTCAACCTATGATTGCTAAAAACATAATAAAAAATGTTTATGTTATTCGATAACAATTCCTATAATAAAATAAATTCTCATGAAATATCAACCCTGGACGGGTTATTTCTGCGAAACAGCGGCTATCGTTTGTTCGGTCTTACGCGCCAATTACTGCTGTGATAAAATACAACTGCCGTTCAATATATACCAATTACAGTTCATTTGGGTTCCCATGTGTCTTCATGAAGTAACGTAATAAATAAGTACTTTCAGTTACTTTATTATGGAGTTCATTTTCTTACTTTCGAAAAAGTTGTACATCCATTTTACATGCATCTTCAATAAGTATAATTCATTCTAAATTATGTGTATCATAGTTTATTTTTTTCATTATTAAATTAATCATAAAATCGACACATAATTACTAAGTATTAATATGATTTAAGCTAAACCTTAATAAATAAAGGTTGAATTGGAAATACTAATCTTAAATAATTACAGACAGGTTTTATATTTTTTACTTCACTGTATCATCTGTGGCCTCACGGCCACTATTTTATGAGTTATTGTTAATAATTAATAACATGGTCTATGTCTAAATTATATTCATAAAATGCTTGTTTGTCTACATCAAAATGTTAATGTTGCCTGTCTATAAATTAAACTAGACACCCAAGATACAGGCATTTGCCTAGTTTGGGTGTCATCATATTCTGGGATTAAGAAGAATTATTGTGTTTCGCAAACAATATTATTATTATAAAAACATTAACGATTTGTTATCGGCTTATAAAATTCTTTTTTTTTGATTCTATATGATGAATTACTCAATTACCCAAACAGCAATGAAATGTACTCATGTGTATTTTTCTAATCCTTCTTGCCTTAAGAGAAAGTAGCCAACTCTGAATTCGGAGAATTCACGCCTCACGAAGGTATTATAAATGGCGTAACTACTGTGATAGCGGGGACCGACTGCTTAGCATGTGTTATTTTCTTTAATTTAATAAAATAAAAACTACGTCTCCGCAATTTTTTTTAAATTCATTGTTCTACTACCACGTTAGTTTCATGCAGGCAAACAAGAATATCTAAATACTGACTGACTGACTGACTGATTGACTAACTGACATGGTGATCTATCAACGCACAGCCCAACCCACTGCATGGATCGGGCTGAAATTTGGCATGCAGGTAGATGTTATGACGTAGGCATCCGCTAAGAAAGGATTTTGATTAATTCTACCCCCAAGGGGATAAAATAGGGAATGAATAATCCCGAAATTTTTGTTAATTTAAATTACACGCGGACGATGTCGCGGGCACAGCTAGTTAATTATAAAGAAAAAAAAGAAGTTATCAAAGAATATTAGCTTTTGCTCATCGTAGACCTGAGTAAAATAAGTTGTCGACATGTCGTTCAAATAAATTTAATTCGATGAAACATCTATCGAACAAGCATTACGAGCTCTTGAAGGACAGTATGTAGGTACTTACCTTTTATTGTTGTATAATCAAAAACAAAATTTTGCGCAGGTAATCTTTCTAATGGGACATCTAAATCTGATTTGCTAATAGGTCTTTTTGCGTTTAGGACCTTGTGATACGCAGGGAAAAGTCACTGGCACGGTTAGCTTTAAAAAGTAAAAATATTAAAGCGATTGGTGTAAGCACCTATATTTGTTAACATTTACATCATTACATTGATTCAATAAGAAATTGTAGCCGCATGCTGTATAAACTTCCCATTTCATACCATTTACGTAGATTTAATTCGCCTCGTTAAGTTGTATCGTCACTTTACAACCTTTAGTGGTGGAAAGTGCCAATTAATTAATCCTTATCCTTACTAATATTATAAATGCGAAAGTAACTCTGTCTGTCTGTCTGTCTGTCTGTCGCTCTTTTACGCCAAAACTACTGAACCGATTTCAATGAAATTTGATACACAAATAGTTTAGAGCCTGAGAAAGGACATAGGCTACTTTTTAATGCGAAAAAAGAGTTTTAAGGGGTTGAAAGGGGGGATGAAATGTTGTATGAAGGTATCGTCATTTTTAGAGCTAGAAGCTTGAAACTTATTTTTTACTTAATTGTACTTCATCTACATTCAAAGTTTGTAAAAGTTTTAACCTCAAGGGTGTAAAATAACGATAGGGAATAGGGGATGAAAGTTTATATGGAAATATGTAAGGTTTATGTGAATGTTTTATAAGTTTGCGACAAGAGAAAAAATATTGGCGCAATTCTGATGTAACATTTACGGAGTCATTACAAAAAGGGGGGAGGGAGGGCGCCTAAATAATTAAAAATGCTACCCAAAGACACTTTTCCACGCGGACGAAGTCGCGGGCACAGCTAGTTTGAAATATTTTTCTCATTCTAATGAACAACATTCTTGAAATATTCGAATTACTTACTGCTAACAAAATTCGACGGGTGGTTACGATAAATTGTTTAAAATAATTATAGACGTAAGCGCATACTTATACGATATGATTTAACGATATTTATTATCGCCTATACTAGGTGAAACAAAAAGGCTGTACTATTTTTATGCAACTTAACTTTGTAAATCTCAAACTATCCGCTTTGTGGGACAGTTGAAGTACTAAAGGTTTTGTAGACTTGCGAAATGGGTCATCAGCTGTATTCCTATAACACCTTTTGTTTTTCAAGTTCCCTCCAGAGCTGATGGTTTTAGAATTACAAAGTTAAGTTTTGAAAAATAAAGTATACCCATTATGTTTCACCTTGTATAGATGTTGATACATTGTTTATTTTAGTTTTTTGTATTATAATGTTTCCATTGTAAACAAAATATGTACTCATATTTTTGTGATTTTTCTTTGTCGAAATTGTTTCTTGATTAGGTGTTTGTTTGGATAAATTATTCATAAAAATATCTTGTTTGTGTTCTTGCTTATCTCCTTGTATGCTTTAAGTCATATCCTGTGTTTATCGCTCACAATGATAATAATATGAAAAGATCGTTGGCCCTCCTTCAAATTCTGTATTCTAAAGCGTATTCAACTATGTATCACAATGAAAAATGTTAGTGTTTAATGTAAATATTAGCTTAGGGTTGGATTCTATAAGCGCACTCTGCCAAAGCTATTTGGGCATTGGCTGTCAGCGTTGCCATGATGTTCTCTATTTTGTGCACTCAAAAAAGGAAGACAGCAAGAAATATCATTGTAAATGATTTGCCAGTACCAACTCACGGTTAGAATGTATAGACATGATTTTTCTGCGCCAGAGTTTTCTAACAACCCCCTCATGAATTTACACAATAAATTCCCTATGTTATAAATCTAGCTGAAAACAACTTTATAGACGTATATTTAAAGTATACATTGAATTCATTATTAAAACTCATAATAAAATGATTGATTTTACGGCTTCTACAATTTCCATTGAGAAGAGCCGCGGATAAACCCAGCAGTAACTCACTCGTAATCATCATATTTTATTTATCGGATAACAAATGAGTCGATACACGACAAAGATGAACAGTATAATAACCCCCCCAGCGTGTATAGTGACAATAAGAGGTAAGTTACACGTTGTATCGGCTATTGGTACCGTCTGTAATAATGATAAAATGATCAGGCTGCCTTAAAAGAAAAAGGCGTAATTGCAAAATCCATAAATCATTTACGTTGATTTATAACATTTTTTTTGTGAATGTAACGTTGACTGTGTTTTCCTTCAAGCTTTAACTGCAGTTGTTGAATCGATTTTTCGCTTAGATTTTTCGTGTTTACCGTAAAATGTTGTCAAATTGATTTTGCAACTGTTTCGTACATAGTGTGCGATAGTTACGGCTGGCAAAAAGCGCTTTGTATAGGAAAAATATTGCGAATACTCAGCTGAGGTATCTTCATTCGGTGATATTTATTTTTACGTCTATGACGTGGAAAACATTTGATATTTTGACATAAATAATATCGTAACTATTAACTCACGGGTGCTACTCTTAGCGATGATAATCGATATATCGTGACATTTGTATTGTCAAATCCTACTCTAAATTCCATCTTTTAGCCGTCAATATCATGTGAACGAACGATAATTATGTATTTTTCCTTCAGTAATCGACGTACTAAGTTTCATTACAGTCTGTTTACTGACTCTTGTATTATGCGTGCAGAACTAGACAGACAAAATCATAAAATAAGGTTAAACCCAAACGCAATAATTATTTACGCACAACGTCTAGGCCTAATTAACCTAATTCAATCTAATTCACGAATTATTTTTGGCAGCATACGAATTATTTTTAAAGAACTTTAGTTACGATTTATGCGAAGAATCAAGAATGACCGTGTTTTCATTTTTTTTACATTAGATTATGATTCATTTATAACTCAGGGCTGTCTAAGTCAACGTTCATAATTTAATGTACCTAGTTAACGAAAAAAAAATATTGGTCATTTTTACACTCACTCTTGGACCAAGAATTAGGAAAAATATATTTTACCGGTAATTGTTTATGATTAATGTACCTTTTGTCCATCTATTATGTACCATATATTATGGTCGAGAATAGGTTCAGATTGCTCACTTACGTGGGTAGTGTACATTTTTCTCTCTTACGATATTCTTGGATAAACTTTAGTAAAATATATGTTGCGTATATTTTACCACATTATATTAAAAGGTTTATTGAAGAAAACGTATTATTTTGGTCAGTCGACATTTTTATGTAGGTTGAAGCTATCACGCGGATTTGGGAATGACATTTATGTTATTTGTACAAATATTTTATTTGATATGAAACGCTGTATTATGGCAACGGGGCGTTTAAATTTGTGACGTAACCATGAGAACGTATTGTTGAAACTAAATTTTTAAGTTTTTTATATATCGACTTAAGCTGTGCCCGCGACTTCGTCCGCGTGGAATTTAACTTAACAAAAAAGCCCGCTCCCGCGTTCTAAGCCCGCGCGACAGGACCAATTATTTAAATTTGGTTTTTCTAAAATAAAAGTAGCCTAAGTTACTCCTTAAAACATCAGCTATCTGCCAGTGAAAGTCCCGTCAAAATCGGTTCAGCCGTTTCGGAGATTACCCGGAACAAACAATTTATTTTTAAATCGCGTTTTTGTTATAGGTGTCGTATATTTACTTTCATATGCATTTAGTGAAAAGGTGTTATTTTGATATTACAAACAGACACTCGAATTGTATTTATTTGTATAGATTAGGTAGATTTGTTTTCACTAAAATAGGTAGTTCTTCAGACAGTGAAAAAATATTGAATTTAATCATATCACAGTCATATGATTTTGGTACCTACATTTGTTTATTTGATAACAGTTTTATCTTTCTGCAAAACCAGTCTAAATACAGTAAGTATATTGTTTAATATTGAATGGTAGCTGACAATAGTATTAGTTGATTGTTTAGTTAAGCTGTATGAATGGGCTCACATTACAGTTGTGGTAAAAATAATCGAAACGTTTTAGTCTTTTGTGTAGGCAGAGTACTTATATTCACTTTTAATTGGTGTATTAAAATGACTGATGTTAATGTGGGACATTGAAAAATGTTTCTTAGGAAACCGTCTACATTGACATTTATTTGTTATGAACAAGGGTTTTAACTGAATATTTTTTTCATATTAAATTCAGTGAGATAACCATGAAAAATCCATTAACGCGTTTTACGTAAGAGTAAACACTATAAGTAGGTACTTACGGGGAAAAATACACATTATCATTTAGTTTTATTAATACGGATGGAATAAAAAAAGCAATTTATAAAAAAAAATGTAAAACAAAATATTATATTTAAAACGACGACCATTTGGGACAGTAATAATAATGGAGTTTATTTTTTTTAACAACAGTAGGTAAGGACTATAGTTGACAACCCTATTGTATAACGAATGGAACTTTAATAAGCGACGGCGGAAGTGGGACGAGAACTGGCGACTTCCGACCGTCAGCCGGGGACGTACGGGAGCCGTCTTTACTTCGATCCATACGAAAAACTGTATTATATGTAACCACTAGCTGTGCCCGCGACTTCGTCCGCGTGGAATTAAATTGACAAAGTTTCATACAAACTTTCATCCCCTATTTTATTCCCTTGGGGGTAGAATTAATCAAAATCCTTTCTTAGCGGATGCCTACGTCATAACATCTATCTGCAAGCCAAATTTCAACCCGATCCGTCCAGTGGTATGGGCTGTGCGTTGATAGATCACTATGTCAGTCAGTCAGTCAGTCACCTTTGAGTTATATATATTTAGATTTCTGTATAACATATAAGCTAATAAAGCATTTATGAATAGTCAGAATCTACCACCGCTTCGGTATGCTGCTTCCACTGAGAAGATCCGGCAAGAAACTCAATGGTTACTCTTTTCAATGAATAAAATATGATGGTGTACGTTCTCAGGAACAGCAACAAAATGTGAGCAGGCAAATAAATAGGACTTACTTAATACAAAAAAAAATATTGAACATGTTTTAAATCTGAATTGTATAAAATGAGTATGTGTTTATAACACTTAGTTTTTTTTTGTCAGCAACGGTACAACAATTAATCAATATCCAAAATATTTTTATTCATTTTTGGTCAGTCTACCACTGGTTCAGAATGCTGCTTTCATTGAGAAAATCCGGCAAGAAACTCAATACTAAAACTTAATAAATAGTTTACTAAGCTTAGATTAGGTTACAAATAATTATTCCTTTCACATGAAGTTTACAGTCTTTCTATCCTCTAAGTATTCATTACTACTTTCTTAATAACGGTAACTTTAATGAACTCTTTAACTAAAGAGAACAGTACATTGAGTAATGAAAACATTAATTACAAACATGTTTATAGATTAATGCGATTGTTGATTAAAGATAAAGTTTACACGTGACTTCATTAAGAAACTCTTAACGGTAACATTAACTATTCGTTATTTATAATTAACAATAATTTTAAAATATTGAATTTTCTGAATAAAGCTTCTTCTAATCTGCCCTAAACAAAATTTATATGGTATTAATTAAATATAGTTATAGTAAATTATAACATTCGTAACTATGTTGGATTGGCAACCATAATCTATCTATATATATATAACTCAAAGGTGACTGACTGACATAGTGATCTATCAACGCACAGCCCAAACCACTGGACGGATCGGGCTGAAATTTGGCATGCAGGTAGATGTTATGACGTAGGCATCCGCTAAGAAAGGATTTTGATTAATTCTACCCCAAGAGGATAAAATAGGGGATGAAAGTTTGTATGAAACTTTGTCAATTTTAAACCGATCGGGCTGAGACTTTGCATGTATAAAGCTACTATGACGTAGACATCCCCTAATAAAGGATCAAAATTCCACGCGGATGAAGTCGCGGGCTCAGCTAGTTTGAATATAAAACAAAAAAAACTAATAATAAAAACATTTTCTGTTGGTTAGTACTATAGCTGGTTAGAAGCAAATTATTAATTCAAAGGTCAGCAATTAGAGAGAAACCCATCAAATGTATTTTGTTTTAGGTACTTACATCATTTTTAGTATTTTC
Organism: Notodonta ziczac; assembly: GCA_918843915.1. Taxonomy (NCBI): domain Eukaryota; kingdom Metazoa; phylum Arthropoda; class Insecta; order Lepidoptera; family Notodontidae; genus Notodonta; species Notodonta ziczac. The sequence goes on from OU974053.1 coordinate 4,927,294, forward strand.
TAAGGCACCTTGCATATTATCGTGCATTATTTTAATAAGACCTTATATAGGTGCCAATTTTTTTTAAATAGGTACCTTAGCATGTATCTCGAGTTACCGTTTTGCGGGTTATGTGGTTATATTATCGGCACAAACTTTGTGGTCACTCGACATCGAGTCAATGCACCCCGTGGTGGATTTCTAATAACTTTCCAGCAACTTGCAATACTTATGTACCTACATACATATTTCATACGCATTCGTTTGGAATCTTACATTAATTTATGCCTACTATTTACATAACAATTCATGAAAATTCAGACAAGAATGACGTGACGATTATACTTACGAATATATTTTGAAAGATAATACAAGGTCTACTATTATTTGGAGAGGTCAATAAAGATTCCCGGGACCCACCTCGGCGGACTCACCAGGGAGACCTCGGCGTCATCGTGAAACACCATTGTCGATCCTGGGCCCTGGCTTATAGACGTAACAGCTGCGGGAGTATGGGACGCGCCTAGTCCCATAGAAAAACAAAATCCCAAAAAATATAATGTCGGCAAATAAATAATGAATCGTTTCCCTTGTCGTGTTGTGGGCGGTTCTGTAGGATGTCAATTTCCAATGCGAGTAAACTGCTCGACGGTGCAAATCGTACTCTCTCTTTGAAATACATAATAAACATTAAATTTGTGCTCGATAAAACGTTACTATACCTTCAGTGCATCCAGTATATCTTTACCAATCTCTATTAATTTTACTGATGTTTTTACTAGGTGAAACAAAAAGGGTATACTAATTCTTTTGCAATTTTACTTTGTAAATCTAAAACTATCGGCTTTGTGGGACAGTTGAAGTACTAAAGGTTTTGTAGACATGTGAAATCTGTCAACAGCTGCATTCCTATAACACCTTTTGTTTTTCAAGTTTCCTCCAAAGCTGATAGTTTTAGAATTACAAAGTTAAGTTTTGCAAAAAAAAAGTATACCCTTTCTGTTTCAACCTGTAGTGAGACGCTATATTTATTATGTGGAATAAAATTTGAATTTATTGTCACCTAATCGCGGTGAAGGAAAACATAGCAAATCAATATGCATATAGGTTCTTAGTTTATGATTATCTAACAAACTGAAGGGCATTATAATGTTCATATTTACCTACATTGGATTATGTACTTTGCATAAAGGAGATGAATATCTATACAAATAAATAAAATTGGAGTGTCTGTTTGTAATATCAAAATAACACGTTTTCACCAAATGCGTATGAAAGTACATACGACACCTATAGCAAAAACGAGATTTAATTTTTTTTTGTCTGTCTGTCTGTGTGTTTGTTCCGGGTAATCTCCGAAACGGCTGGACCGATTTTGACGGGACTTTTACTGGCAGATAGCTGATGTTATAGGAAGTAACTTAGGCTACTTTAATTTTAGAAAAACAATTAGGGTTCCGCGTAAAAAAATAAAAACACATGAAATCAAAGAGTATCTCCCAAACGGCTGGATCGATTTTGACGGAACTTTCACTGGCAGATAGCTGATGTTATAAGTAGTAACTTAGGCTACTTTTATTTAAAAAAAAAACAAAATAAATACAAATGGGTCCTGTAGCGCGGGCTCAGAACGCGGGAGCGGGAGCGGTTAAGCTAAATTTAAATTTAAATAAATTTAATTTAAATTTAAAATTATTGGCTCTTTTTGTAAGTGGGCAGATAGTATATAACCTATTTTCTTATTTCACCATCTCATTTCTCATCGATTATTATTTACCTATCTAAAGAATAATAATTAGAATGTAGAGTGTCAATGTTATCACATAAATGAAATAAAAACATAGATAAGTATCGTCTTATAGACTGGACTTTATATCTAATTATGTTTTTAGTCGTATTTGTAACAAACTATTACAATGAGTAGGAAAGTATTTTTAAATAATAAAAAATTATATATAAGTCGATTTCGCCCAAAATGTCGCTTATCCCTTTTTGGCCGGAAGGCATCGATTAATACTCTTTGTTAAAACAGTGCTCTCGATATTGATATAAGTAGTTTAAAATGTTCTTGTTATTTAAGTACTTAGGTACCTACTTACTATCTTACTTACTCTAAGTACTATCCTGAACAAAAGCAAAGCGAGACATTTTAGAAATGTGCACAAGGTAGGTAAGTACATAAATACAAATTAAAGTTCATTTAAAAAGGGGCGGGCACAAACAATCAGAATTATTACAAAAAACGTCTTATGTTCTCAACATGTGAGTTTAATTTAAAACGTTTAACAGCCACATTGACAGTTTAACGCACACCTTCAATATAAATAACAAAAATAAATCACTTTCTGACATACCTGTACAACTTTATAAATGTGATAAAATCTACCATCGGCAAATTTATTCTGATACATATGTTACGCAATACTCGATCGTATACGCGATCGAATAGCTGTTATATTGAATTATTGAGTTGTAAGATGGTGTTTGGTTGATAATCGAATAAAAATTGCGGACCACCAAATAAGTGCGCCGCGAGACCATTACTCTGCAAGCATAAATTAAATTATATGTAATTATCGAAGAAAAATGTAGCCACTTAAACTTTACGAGTAGGGTGACCACATTATATATTTTTATGGAAATTTCAGGATATTTTTGCGCTTGGGAGGTTGTCAGAGTACTTCGATTTGGAATTAATAATAGACAAATAATACACAGAGATCATTTGCTTGGTACTGGAATATCAACAATATTTTTTACCTTGTTCGACGTTTACGACAAAAATGTCAGCATTAGGGACATCAGGTTTTTATCGAGACTTCGCAGTTTCATAGTATAATGTAGGTAGGTACTATCGACAAAACTGAATTGCGACCATCTTCCGAGGAAAAAATGGGAGAGAAGTCTACGTTATAGTATCATAATTTAGTATTATGGGTGTTATTTTGTTGACTGTACTCACAACCAGCAACCATATTTGCGAAAGAGCGTTAAATATTGTAGAGTGACCAACTCGAGAGCTGTTTAAATAAATTCCTTAATTATTCTGATAGCTGACGCGCGAAATTGCTTCGATACTTACACTTGATATTTTAACGAAAGAAATGTCACGAATTTTAAGAGGTGGTGTTTTGAGATATGTAATTTGAAATAAAAAGTCTGTGGTTGGCAAGCCGCCGTCGCTCGGAGGGTCGTCACTCGGTATTAAAATATTTAATCAAAAAGATAATTATAAGTTATCAAACTTTCACGAGTTACGGTAGCGGTAACGAAATGAAAATAAAATTTAAAACACTATTTTTTTAAATAAAACTATTTTTCGGATTTTATCGCGTTTATTTAATTTATGTTCCCGAAAACTAGTTTTATTTCAATGTGTAGTATTCGCGTAAATATAAGAAAACAATACTATTTTTTAATTTATTACTAGTCATTCAATTAGATTTCTTATTGTGGTCAAGCCAAACTGTAGCTAATTGACAGCTACAGCTGTAGCTTATATAATTACGGGTTGGTTCGACGGAGGTAGTACCACTCTATCACAGAAGATCGGTAGCTGAATCGAATACCGCTAATCGCCACGGCCGCGTCACCTTGTGACAACCTAACCTTCAAACAATTTATTTTTTGCTTAATTTAATACTTACCTAAATTACATTTTAATTTGCATTAACGATCAATTTAAATTGATTGGTAGGTAATGCAGTAATATATTGATAGAGAGAGTCGCTATTTAATAGTGTGTTGTGATAATTAAAGCAATATAATAGTGTATATTGATGACCTAGATATTGAGGACATAACGTTACGCATATAATTAGTCACGAATTAAAAATACCTAATCACAGAAGCACATTGATAGCGAAATATAAATTAATTATGAACATTATTACCCAGTAAAGCTCGTCAGAGTACTGTATAAACGAAGATACGTTACGTATGTACGAAACGTAAACGTTAATTTCTACGTTAAAATTTCGAGACGAGACTTCTATGATAAAATAGTTATGGAGCTTGAAGCCTGTAGTGTTCTGACTACATGTCACGTGGTTACCCCTCTAGTCAAGGCGCGGAGAACAAACTGCAGTAAGTATCTACTTTGTGTAATCAGTGATCAGGATAGTTAGGCCGGAGCCACACTGATATGGCGATTGCGATGCGACAACGACCAACATATCGCGGTGGTAGTATCATGAAAACGAAAATTTGTATACGGTTCGGCCTTAGGGTAATCCCATTATAAGTAGGGAGAGTTCAAGCTATAGGCTACAACTGACAGCAGCGGAAAATTCGCGCGAATTATCTGCACTTATAATACAATCAATGAAAAAGTACTGTGTGCTATAATATAAATAAAGATTAAGTTTCTCTGGCGAAAATAACTCTGGCTTTTCTGCAGCAGTGCCTTGGATTCATGTGTTTTTAGTAGATAGGTAAATGTGCCCAGTACAGAAGTGAATAGAGTTTGTTTTGACTTTGACAATGAAACCACATTGCGGACGAATCGCGCGAATTTTCCACGGCAGTCGGTTGGAGCCTTGAAGAATCTGAAATGCAAAACAAAGCACTTGCTTCCTATTTAATAGTTGGCAATTACTACTTAATTGGTGCACTAGTAATGTATTAGGGACACTACAAATATTACTTCCTAATCTCGCGGAAATCAATATTTTATATCTATGCAGCGAAGGTCCATATTACATATTCTGCGATTTGCATACAGTTCGGCGGGCATGTTATCGATACTCTAATCGGATTAAGTGACGCACCCGGCCTGTCTTGTCCGTCCTGGTCGGACATACGATAAGGCTACGGGTGCACGGGCAGATTGTGTCGTATCGAAAATATTTACGTCTAGGTCATGGTGAGCTTAGTTTTCGATAAGCAGACCTATGGTGGTGTATATTCTGACAGGTTACCTAGTTTACATAAATAACATTTTATTTTTATAGACTTTAATCTGAGTCTTTTCTCGAAATTAAATGCTAAGAATATTAAAATCGATTTATTTCTGGAATTTAAATGCTCAGAATATTAAAAAGATATGATCAGGGTGCTAAATATAATTATTTTTAATCCCAAGAAGGTACCTAGATTCGTACCTATCTAAGTCTTGGCGTCAAAAACCCAAATAATTCGGAAAACGGGTCCGAGAATAAGATATCACTAACATCCTGTGTTTTTCTGTAAGAAAATAAATGTCTAAATATTTCTATATTCCGAATAAGAAATAAATAAGTAAGTACCTACCTACATTACCCATTTATTTTTCATTCGGAATAACTAAAAAATAAAAGAAAAGAAGTCTGACTGTCTGCACTGCGCCTTAAGTGGTATGATACCTGGGTTAGAAACATCGTTAGATGGAAATAAATCTTATTTTGTAGTTGTTAGGTATCACGTTCGACAATCACTCAAGGAGAGTGAGGAGTGGTTTTTTTTTGCCCTAGGGCATATTGGCTCATAAGATCTGTACCGTTTATTTCCGGACGATTGAATCTATTAATCTTTTTGTTGGTTATGATATGTTACACTACGTGAAGGTGTGAAGGTTTAGACTATTTTATGGTCATAACTAACAATAGTGCTAATTCTGTTGGTAAACAAAATAAAATTGACTAACATAATGTTTTGTAGTGCTTCTCTTGATCACAAAGCAAGAGCAATAGAGTAATAATTAAATACAAATTATAACTAACTCACTAACTGTATGGTTCTAAACTAAGCAACGTTTGTACCTAACTATGGGTACCGAACAATAGACCAAGGACAAATTACGAAGACTATATCCGAAATTTGCCGTAACAGGAATCGAACCCCAAACCACCTAACAATCCGGTCGTCAAATTTCAGTGTGATTTTGTATCAATTCCATGAAAAACAATGGAAATAAGTGCGATTCGTGAAATATGTGTAACGAAACTGTTAAAACGCGATAAATCTCAAGTGTTGTGTGTTTATTGAATGTTAAATGTAATGAGGAACATCTGTAGCGTTTAGTACACCTCGTAATTTATATAGCTTCAGAATTCTTTTAACGTAAGTTATAGGTACTTACTTCTTCTACTTCCACCCAACGTGAAGAGAGTCTTACCTTGTTCCGTCTGTGAAAATGTAGCCCAGAAATTAGGACAGAGTTATGAGCGGTTTTAGTCAATAATCTAAATTCAACTCTACTGCTGTGACTCTAAGCTGGTTATTCAATCGTTTCAAAGATACACCCATCAGTTTAATAAGTGCTGTCCCCGTTGAAATTGAAAATATTCATGGAACATTATTATGAACATCATAACAATAAGATGTCATTGAGCGTTCATTCTATTTTTAAATCCCCAACGAGGCAACTACCGTCATGTGGACAATCAACGACTACGCAATCAATTTGACCCGTACCTCTGTCGCGACTATAAATTAACCATGGCTGTCTGGTGTGTTTATCGAGATGTAACTAGATTTTATTTGCAGATAACTGAACATTTAATATTATTGTGTGCATTTAAATTTTATTTCATTTTAATAACACATATTTATAATAACGCCATCTGTTTGTTAGAGCAACATTGGCGATTCATGCGCCATCTGTTGTCGAGTAGCGGCATTTTTTTTGTGTGACTGCTCTGTTAACTAGAGGGCGTTATTTGCAATATAATATCGCGTGCACAAATTAAGCAACAATATTTTTTTCAATATCATTTTAATAGCTATTTACAATGTCTTTTAACTTTAAATAATATTCACCTATTTATTTATAAAATGTAAATTATAATTTATCCTACATTCAATAGGCTGAGATATTTCATAAAAAAATCAACAATCTAGAACATTAAAGAAAATTGAAGACACGACAGGAATGAGAAACTATGATACCTAACCTACCCACGTAGGCTGATAAACTGTCAACTATCTTTATAGCAACACGTTTTGCTACACGTGCTGAATATTTTAAGAAACTTTTTTTTAGCTCCCTGTACAAAAAAAAAGTTTGAAGTACCTAAGTAGCTACTCTTAAGAGAAAACAGTAAATATCCAATAGGTTTTTGAAGAAAAACATTATTGTATCGGAATAAGTAGTTCCTATGTTTAATGCTTAGGGCGCTGTAGTAGTTTTCACTAGTGTTGTTCTTTGCGATATTTTTAAATAATAACAAAATTTGTTTTAAGATCTAATTGTTGCATTTATATTAGCCAATCATGAGCTCCCCGGGGTTCGATTCGGAGTAGAGGACCATTAGGTAAAAAGTTAGTTAACTAATTTAATTTAACGTGATGATAAGGTTTTTATGATGACGTCAATATTGTACATGCAAATCCCATTTTTTTTAAAGTAGGCTAGACCACTGTATTGAATTGATCGACTGTCGATTGATGATTGATCGAACGGTGCTCTATAAAGCAACTGTCAATCGACGTTCGATCGATTTGTGTGATAACACCCTAATAGATCGTTAACATTATTTTACCACGGCCAACGAGAAGCGATAGGAGTTTTTTTTTTTTAAATAATTGTTTTCCTTTATTTTTTAAAATGTATCTTTTAGGTAAATCCCGCGAATTTATAAAATGGTTACCCGAAAGTTAGCGAGCCCGACGGCGACTGACTTAAACTGGTACATTATTACAAATTCGTATCGCTTCTCGTTGGCCTTTGTATAGCTAGGTACCTTACATTTTTATGGGTCTAGGTACCTACGTCACGTGAGTTTCTTAAAGTTGAGAACATGTTACCTACTTTAATGTTGCAAAAATGTCCCAAGCAGATTTCGACAAACGTCTTACTTCAACTGTTGTACCTACAGCGCATTTGCTTAATTTTAATGCAATGCGTAAGCTAATATTAAGTACCACGCCTGTACCTATCACACAGTAGATAGGTAGGTATTATGTAAATAAAAATGTCAAATCATTTTGTAAACATTTCCATTTAATTGAAACTCGTAACGCACAATTACAAATACAGATTCAATTGTCCGAAACAGCTGGTCAATTTCTATGTCAATGAATTCATCAGTGTCAATCAAGTTTATAATGATAGGTACTTACTACGTGCTCGATGATGACCGTTTTGCGGAGCCGAAGCCACCACGCGCGGGCTCCGCTGGCTAGTGCTGACGCGACATTCACGCCGGTAAAACGTTACTGGCTAAACGACTCGCGACTGTGATTCCAATTTTAAACCGAAGTAAAGTAGTTCGAGTTTAAAAAAAAAAAAATATTTTGTAAAATGAAAGTGACTCATGCCAGCCAGTGTTCTTTTAAACGATAATTATTTTTAATTATATTTTTAACTTTTTTTTCATTTTATTACGAAATCTTTTATTAGTCAAAATTATACGTTCGTTATTTGAACTTATTTTTTTAAATCTTAGGAAATTAATTATTCTTGGAGACACCTATCGACAGTTGCATCGACTATCGACTAATATGGAGTTAGCGATTATGGTCATATTCTCGATCGCATCGTGCTCAAATAAATCGAATGTAATGCAACAGGTGACCAAGACTATTGATACAACTAGTTTCATCATTACTATAAAAACACAGAAAGAGGAAAACGTTTCTGATAATCCAAAATAAATCAAAAGAAAAAATCCAGTCACGCAAAACCCACTAGGCTTTCATAATAGTAAACCATTCTATATAGAGGTAGTCATGGACGGTAAATGGGTAAAGGAAAAAATTGTGTTTGAAATAAGTATACAATGTTATTCAAAGCACGAGCCGCGTCTAAATACATAGTAACATATTGAAATGAAGGTAAAAGTGGTGAACGCGAATTGACAATGAGCAATGTTTGTGACATGCAAAGTAAAACAGGCCTGGCCTTACCAATGCGATTCGAAAAGGGAAAATTTGTTAATTTTGTTTATTATAATGTAATTTCGTACTTAATTATTCGTTATTTAGGTAGTGAATTGAAAAGTGTCTAGCTTTGAAAATCTCAAAAGCTGATCATAGGCTGTTAGTCTTTATTATTTATTTTACATAAATTTGTATTGTGGTTACCTCTACTAATAGGTAGGTATAATGCACGTGTAAGATAAATTTACGATCCATTAAGGTAACGAGATCTTTACGCATCGTCGACTTCCATCAAGTTCAACCTTCGATGTCACCTTCCTGTACAAAATCGAGCTTTATCATATATAATCTAAAGTACTTATCTGGAGCACGGAACTTAAATCTAAAATTAATATTTGCTCCATTATGTCGTGCACGATTATCTTTAGGACAATTTCGAGGTCAATTTTTGAGACAAATTCAGTATTGTATTAATTCTGATGCTTTAGTTGTGTACAATTCATGTGTTTAAATTGCTTGAAATGTTCTATGATGTAAAGCGGATCCCACTCAGTATTATCTATAATATTTGTCACGACCATCTTTTAAACACGAGAGAATAATTTCAAATCCTGTTCGAATACGAAAAATAACCACATAACTCTAATAAATCATGGAAAATCTAAATATTGTTATTATATAATCGCTATAAGTCAGCCAGACTTTAATTAAGATTAAAGAGAATGTATTTATTTTCTTATGCTGTATCCTCTTCATGTGAGAACTAACATTTATTTATTTTAAAAAGTCAAATTGATTGAATAAAAGCTCAGCATAAGAGCAATGCCTATTGACTGGATTCCTTAATTCGAGCAATTGATCCTCTATAGGAAGCCTACGGAAAATTTGATTGTCTTCTTCATTGCTACAACAAAAAGTGCATATTAAAAAGCGCCAAACGTTTCTATTCAAAGACTAGTAACATCGTCATTACATCCGGTTGATTTGCATTGAATGCTATTGACACTCATAATTGCCTCTCAAATAATAGTGACCTGGGACAAACAATGAACTACGTAAAGTTACAGCGTGTCTATATATAGTTTTTCCTCTAAATTGCATCTAATAAAAACAAATGCTCCTGCATTCAAAGCGTGCTTATCAAAGTGAAGAGAAGTGTACAGAATAGCGATCCGTTGTAACATTGTAAACACATAGAATTTAAATCCTATTCGACCTACGAATTCTAGCCTTTTATAGCTTAGTCTCAGTATAAATGGACATGAAATTGATGTAAATAAGTGTTAGAATTCCCAAGACAGATAACGTTTATTCCTTAAATAAAATTGTCAGTTTCTCTATTTTACCAAAAGTAAAATTTAGTTAAAGGCAGGGGACAGAGCCTAACGTAAACTTTTAAAATCTGATAGGTTTTCACTAATAAATATCCCGAGTCGTAAACATAAATGTCCTTCGGTCATGTGACATTCCAATCTGGAAATACATCCATGATATTCTGGTGAAAATATTTTTGACAAATGAGTATTTGTAACGTTCTCTGACAACGTCTGTCAGCTTCAAAGCTACAGCGCATGGGATACGAAAATAGCCACCTAATTTATGCGGCCATGCTATTTTCTCCGCTGGTGACATCAACCTGAAGCCTGAAGTCTTTTTTAACAATCGTGACAGTTGCAGATTTTCTTCATCAAAAATATGTGTCAAGGTTCTGCAAATTGGTTTGACGGCTATTTTTTAATTGGACTCAGCTGGTGGTACTATTGAATATACTTTTAAAATCCTCGCAAATGACTGGTCAGTTTGTAATTTGACCTGTATATTTCAAAAACAGATCCTCTTTCTAGATCATTCCCATAAATGTTTGTTTAGATTGAACCCAAATATAGGAAGCGTAAAGAGTCGGTGGTGTTTTCGTTGGAAGTGTTAGCTGGATATTCACATGATCAATGATTTGAAATGGACGTGGAAATATTCTGATGTCTAAATCTAAAATCAACTGTAGCTTTGGCGTTATCCCATTCAGTATTCAGACCACGTTTCACACCACGATGTTGTATTGTAAAATTTTAAGACGTATGTTATTCGACGTCTATCCTATATTTGCAATTTTTAAATTATATTCGCGCATAACTATGCAAAACTGTGAAGCTTGAATGCTAACTGCCACCAACTAGGAGGATTGCCCAATTTATTCCATGATGGTGCTAAAAATAATGATGTCATTATGCCATCAACCTACGTTTCACCTAATGGTAGTTTCAAGTCTGTCACGATAACGTCAACCAACGTTAATAGCATTAGTCTGTGGTCTATCGGCTTTAGTCTTAACTGGATTAAATGTAACCGCTGTGACGTAGAAACGAGATTATCCAGCCTTTAGATAAAATTGAATAACTTTTAGTACGGCATCACGTTCATTACATAGATGTTGACTATGTTTACAGTGACCACATATTTATCAAAGGTCACCACCGCATGTAACTCCTGTTTTGTATCACCGAAATTATTGCTCTAAATTTGTACATCTGCATCGTGTTATGTACCTACCTGTATTTATAAACTACATCCCACGATTATCTTCTGGTGTATTTTCGTAAAGGTCTTGCGGATTCTGTTAGCGCATGTTGTTTCTATCTCGGTTTAATGGTTTTAGACTCAATGATTTATTGTATCTATCGATAATGGGTTAAGATTATTTCATATTGGTGAGGGTTTATTTCTTTAGAGTTTTTAACCTTTCAATTGTAAAATATTGTTTTCTTTATTTTATTTTTTAATGAAATTGTCGAACTTTTAACAAGTAATCTAAATGTATATTCGTATTATAATGTGAGGTTTATCTTTATTACGTTTATAATATTTTTCCATTGGCGCATTCACTAAGTTCAATTGAATACTCGCCTGTCAGTTGAGATATTAGATTACACATTAAGATAATCTGAATAAGTTGCGAATAAATGTGAACAGCTCGTTCATACATTGAAACGCGTATCAACGTGCAATTATGTCAGAGCAGGCGTTTATTACATGATTTTATTAATTGTTAATTGAAGCTTTAATGTATTGGATTACATTTGTAACTTAATAAACGTGCTATAGTGTGTTTATATGAGTGTTGAACGAATAAATTAAACTACATTTATATTTTTCTTTAAATGTTGAACTCAAACGATGTACAATGATAAAGAACACTATAGATACTATCTGAACAGCTACCACGAGAAGATATACTCAAAAGTAATCTCCTTAAAAAATAATATTCTTTGGGAATTATTGCAAACAGCTGTGATTCTACTTACTTACATTGTCATAATGGACAATTAGAATGAAGAGTCTACAAAAATATTTATTGAGATCAGGCTTAATGTGGCAGAACGTACTGGGCTTTCATCCAAAATCTAAGAAAACGGGTCTAGGTCGTGTTTAATAGTGTGCTCTTATAAACTAACTAGTGTTTTGTTTACACATTCGACGTAGTTGCACATGATAGGGTGCAGGGCGTGTAATCGATGATACTGTGGTATCTAATCTATTAATAAATATGTGTAAGCGTGTCGATAAATATATTAACAGCTTTCCGGTGTGGTATAAAGACGCAATTTTGGAATAAAACATAAATAGAACATTAATAAGACTGGGCATGGGCCTGCCCTGCAATGCAAGGGAGATTTAGGAAATAATCCTCCATGCTGGCCTAGTGCGGATTGGTGGATTTCACTTTAATCTTTCGAAAATTGGTTGGAATTTTTCTAAGCCATGTAGGTTTCCTTCATCGTAAGTGAAAATGACATTGAAATATCAAGAAAAATATATGGGACTATAAATATCAGACGGAAAAAATTCTGATCTCTTAATGTTATCATGTATAGTTGTGCAACAAGTAGAGGTGCAAACTTTGCTGTTTCGAAAAGAAACGAATCATCTCACTCTATCTCACATGATTAAGCAGATAGTCAGGTTTATCGAAATCTTCATGTTTTTTACAGACCCAAATTTACAAATTTGCAAGACATCCAATTAAAAAAAAAAAATGATTTACAAGTAGGTAATCTTAATGTAATTTATTTATTGAATTTGGGGACTTCATTTTGCTTTTGTGTATGCTCCCATAATAATGCTTTGCAATACATTTGGATTGTATATTACCTTTCTTAAAAATTTGAAGGTATGATGCTTATTTCATATTTCATTTTTTGGCTTCTATTTCAGAAGCACCTTCGATTTTGGCAGCCAAGTGTATCCAAATTAAAATGACCGGTTAACCACGGACGTCATAATTCCCCATCCACCGTATGTCAGTTCACACTCGAAGTCTTTGACATGGCAAAAAAAATCTAAGTGATATCATCCATATTACGTCAGGGACTTTATTTATAAGTGTCTACTGGCATTTTTTTAATAACTTCATCTCTTATTCGTGTAGGTTTTTATCATATAACTTTTTACAAGTTAATGTAACCTGCACTCAGTAAACTAACATCGCCTGATAGATAAATGACATTTGGTGAAATATTACTAGCTCTATTATAATCATGTCATGGCCCAGATTCTTGGAGACATTATTATTTGTATTGACCTTATCCGTACTTAGAAAGGTGTGATTAGTTGAATGACCTTTACGAAATTATATCACCTACGCCTAGCAACCGGTCCTGTGTTACTAGAGTAAGTTTTACTTTTCATTGAACATATGTTGCTCAACATATTGTTGGTTATTCAAGTGTTAATGAGCTGACAGACACAATGGCTGAGTGAGAAATGTCGGACATTAATATAACCAGATGTACGAACGCACTCGTCTAAACATGTTGTCAATCATTGTTATGAAAAGCGGTTCCGACAGCATTGGCACCGCATTGAGACATATTCCTTTAATTTAAACTAAATGAATACTTGATGCACAATATCACGAGTCACGATTGTGGTTGCATAAAAGTGTATGAATAACATGTCACAAGAATTGAGATTAAAGATTAGTAATTTTTCTAATAGGTATTTAGTTAAGTTCAAACTTCAAAAATGAAGACCAGATATTAGTAAACGTGATATTGATATAAACTAACCCTTGCCAGATATTTTAGGCATCTAGATACCAAAAACAATTAATGCTATGAAATCGCGCTGAGTATTTATTATAAGTTATGCATCCCAACCCAACGTACGTTACATTCTGATAAATAAGATCGACCTTGCTTCCAGTATATTCAAATGCAAGGTAATATTAATTAATTTCTCCAAATGGCGTCCTCGCTACGGGCGTTTCGCTGCAGTGAACATTTAATTTTTTAATATCTTTGCTATCTACTGCACAGTAATTATTAATCGCAGCGATTAATCAAGTTTAATGAAAACCAATTAAAGCTAAACTGGAGTGACGGACAGCACGTATGTGCGTATAAGTATCTACTAATATTCTTGTGTATGTCGCAAGTCATTGAGCGGTTGAGTCACCACTGGTTGGCCGACCCATAAATCGGACAATCAATCGTCGCATTTCATATGACCACGATTTAATGTACATCACAATACCAATTGTAATTCTGAACACTGGCTGGGCAGAGTCAAATCTAGCCATTACATCGTCACATCTTTAAAACGAAGACGATATACGATTGCACACGAATGTAATTTTATCTATTCGTTGATAGGTTTATAGATAACACTCGCCAGTTACTATTTGTCACACTTGTTCGCTAAACGCAACACAAAATATCGGCATGTTGTATATAAAATACAATGTGGAAGTTTAAAAACAAGTGTTGAAACAATTTTGTGCTAAAACTTATAAATTGTAGTGGAAAAGATGGCGCAAACGCATACGAAACAGTGTCAAATAGACCACAATTATAAACTGGAGAAGAAATATCTTGAAATGAAAAGACTTGTGATTGAGAAAACTGAAGAGTTGAAACGTAGAGACAAAATAATAGCTCTTCTAGAAAATGAGATTGATGATAAAGACGCCACGATACGGTATCTCAAAAACGAAATAGATAAATTCAGGCAAGTTGTGAAACCCCTGACGAGGCAAATTATAGACAATCACAGGAACGGTGTGGACGAGGAAGAATGCTTCGTGATGAAGACTCCTGGGATCGAAAATACTAGAGTGTATCCTGTTGGCGAATTGAGGTTGAAGAGAACCGCTATATCAGCGGAGCCGCTGTCAGCATTGACGCAGGACCATGAAATGAAATTAGTGAAAATACCTAAAAGTCACAAGTGAGTAAATTATGAACACTTGCCAGTGTCTCTTGCCATATTTTACGGAAACATGTCACAAGATAGTCTTCTATTTGGACATTAAATAAAATTTATTGTTCCGCTAATGTGGCTGCCTTCATCAAGCTCATTACATTGACTATAATGTATAAGTTTACTAAAAAAACTAAATGAATAATATAATTTGACAATGAAATCATTTAAAAATATTACCAAAGTACTTCACTACATTATTTTGGGCGATGATATGCAAATAATAACCTCATTCATGATAATGATCTTATTTTGAACACAAATCGCATCCACGTTCCATTTTTTAAACAAAAACGCTATTTATCTTAATTTAAGTAGGTTTATTGGTCACGAGTAAGTCCTTAGCGTGAGTTTCATCAGTGTTTCTCCATAACACTTTGATCCTTGTCTTGTAAAATGTTTTTTTTTACAGACTGTGTTCTGCGATCTTAAGTTACAATAATTGATCCATGTTAGTTATCTTGATTGTATCCACGATATCTGGTACACCTACCATGTTAAAAAAAATCGTAATTCACTGGAATAGTCATCAATAGCCATTCTTAACTTAAATGCTTTAATCAGACGGATATTAGGTGCTGAAACCTCGATACCAGTTTTAATCGACGCGAATTTCACGCTATCAAATCTACTAACGTCATCGGTCAATCACTATAGGTTGTGATTGAATTTCTTCTCAGTACAGGCATCGCTAGGCACCGCCGGCGAGGTCGACGTGTGTTAGCTGGTGTGCCTTCGTTGCTCCATTTGGTATAATTACGTTCGAACTTTATGTGCCGCCTGCCCTCGCCGACGGCGCTGCACGATGCCAGCTCTGTGACTCTAATATATGACACTCCATTAGGAATTTGGACATGCCAATAAATGAAGACACGATCAGAGACTTTGTGTTTCAAAAGAATCGAATATGGGGACAAAATCCGTAAATGGATGCAGCCTTCTATGTCAACGATGGGGTTTCCAGTTACGAACTTGGCCCTGCCCCCCTATTCGCTAACTTGATGATCACCAGTGACTAACTGGCTTCAGTTGTACACTGAACTTTGATGACAACTGAGAATGCTACAACTTTGGTATTCAGTATCACATTGAGTGGATATGAAGTTACGGTGACTAACGGGCGGAGAGCGGTGCTCTTCGATACAACACTCGACGCCTCTAATTCTTATCGACTATTATACGACTAAATTGAACAACGCCTTTTGAACGTGTGAAGTACTACATTTTAGATAACATTTCATCATAAGCGGTTTATGTACACATGACATGTAAAGATGGCGGGAAATCAATGTTGTGCTGATTTTATATTAATTGTTTGGTGCGTAATTAATTTAATTACTGCGTTTAATTGTGTTTTGTAAGCCATAAGTTTGTTAAAATAAATCCTTTAAGGTAAGTTAACGATTAAGTTATGGTTTATAATGTGAAAATTGTTAATTGAATCAAAGTTTTTTTAACTTCAATATTACCTAATGATATCACTATAAGATCAAAGTAACTGAAGGTAAATTCAAGTATTTAATATATTGTATTAATGTAGAATTTCTACTTTTAAGATGCCTGCATGCAGAAGAGTTTCCGTAAGCCAAATGGAACTGCTGGTGGAGTTTGCGGAGTCTCATCGCGATATATCATTGGGTCACTTTACGGGAAGTCCACAGGCTGTTAGTCACCCGAGAAGCGTGTGACTCCGTAGCAATTCTGCTAAACCTGTGGCATAAGGAACCACTACTTTAGACCACGTAAGTTTACTAGTTAATAAATTAACTCAAGAAATGAACCATCTGCTTAAAATAGTTATTTTACCTACAATCTAAAACAAAATTACTCAGTCATCATTAGTATACTCAGCGAGTGATTAATCTTAGTTGAAAAGTAAATTCGCACATTAGGTAAATCTTAAAATTCCTAGAGTGCTTGTTTTTTTAAATCAATTAAAATAATAATAGGCTTCAACATCAAACCAATTTAAATATGTAAATTTCAGTTTATGGAGATGAGAGGGTGCGGTGCTGGGCCAACGTCATTTAGATACTTACGGCACATTGCTGCTGAAGAGCAAAATGCAGCTGCATAAGGAACTGCGATGGAGCTTATGAGGACACTGGAGAAGATGTACATAATTATGTACATAATAATACTTCTAGTAGCATTCAAGTTTAAGCTTTATATGTATTTTAAAGTATTATTGTCTTCTTAATATGAAACATGTAATTTGTGTTCTTAGGTATGTAATAAATGTTAAAACACTAACAAAAATATCAGTATTACTAAGCCCGATGATTATGGAATGCATTATATAATTATAAATGATTATCTCGAAACATTCCATAATTTTTGGTCTGTTATATCCCTACAGTTATCTGGATTTTCGATGATTCTTGCCACCACACTCTGTAGACTTAGTTCTGACAACATCACTCTGAGGCTCTGCATGGGAACATTCAGTGAATTGGCAATGTTTTGTAAAACAACACATGCATTCACCACATTGACTGCTGTAATTGGGTTATAGTGTAGTTATACCATGTTGCACTGCCAACATGTTATCAGTACTCCAATACACCGTTCAACAGTATTTCTGTCTGTGCAGTATCTTCTGGTGAACCCGGAGCTGCACCTAAGTTAGATGTCATCATCCAAGGGGTGCTGTGTATATTCAGAATCACCTAAAAATAATAATAATTTTCATATTTGTTTCAATTATTTATTTATTGAAGACTCGAAATATCTATTAACACATTTACATTCATTGAGCTCTTCATTTTCAATAACCAGCCAAAATAATATTTCTCATCATATAGCCAACAGTGTTCTTCATTTCTTTCAAGTCTTTCTAAAATACACTTTATGGGGTATTGACTCCACATAGGTATGAATCATGTACAGCACCACAAATCTGAAACAAGAAATTAATTTACCTTTTAAACATATTATGTAGATGAATATATAATTATTATGAATGTAGAATTATTTTAGTAGGTATTGTTATTACTTACTATTAAAACATATTTTAAAGATAGGCAATTTTTTCAATTAAAATATGCCTCCTCATGATCATGGTCGGATTAAGGCCACATATGAACCATCAAAAACTGAGTTCTTCTAATGCCTGTTGAAATCCAGCTTTAGGTATTCAAACAATTATATTTGCAATAAACCCTCTTGTGCAACTGTAGTAGATTACTAGCGTCGTGCAGGCGGCGTCTCTCAATAAGTACTTAAAAATTCTTGTTTTCGCTTTTCTTTAGCAAATCCCAACAAAATAAGACGTGCCATAATATTTCTCTACGCACACGAATCACAAACAAACAACAAAAGTTTCAACTTTCACTTGCTTTACTAATTACCGGCTTCGGTGATCATCACTTTTACTTGAAAAACTCTACCCTTGAGCAGTGTCTTTCACGAATATTTTTAAATTTGAAATGCTTATCAGTTTGATGTCCACTAAGCTTACAGAATACCAATCATACAAATATCGATACGAAAACATCTGTCAAAAAGTGTTACGGTGACTATCAGCAATACTCGGTGCTCATGACGTCATCTTAGTTAGTCACTGGTCATAGGGAATACGAAACTAGCTGTTTGACAGTTATTCGTTGAACACTTTGCCAAGTGATCATCACTATGAGCTGTCAACAGAGTTAGCGAATAGGCCTGCTGGATTTTATTTTTGGATGTTGTTCGTTTATTGAGGAATATATTATGCGGGTTCAAAGGTAGCGTTTGTTCGCAGTACAAACAAGGATACAAAATTATTTATTTAGCAAGTCATAAAAAAACATTTTAGTTTCGTTCATTACTTTTAATGTTTATGACGATATGCTAATAAAACTGAAAAAATATTTTTTTTTGTCTCCCGCCTTAACGCAGAAGAGCAAGACGAGTGACGACTTTATAAAATAATCAAAATATTATTTAAATTTTGCTAAAAATACTTATACCCGCTGGTTCCGCGTTGCCATTTATAGAGGTGTTGACTTGTTTTTTGCGCAGTGTTTGGTTTTAAGATTTTGTCATAAAGGTTTTTTTTATTATTTAATGCGATAATTATTATAATGCAGATAATATCTAAAATATAAGAATTCCATATACAAAATTAAACAGAAATAATAATATATCCTGTCAACAAATAATTAAGAATAACCGCTACACTGTTACTTGTGTTATTAACTATTTCAATTTTTTAATGTATGTTGAACACTTCAATAGGTAGTAAATGTCAGGTTTCTATAAAATAATCGGAGTCCTAAAATACTATTGAACTATAAAATTTAATTGACTGAAACCCAGTTCAATAAATGATCGATTATCTATAGTGTGACAGTGTCCCATTCCTAGGGAATAGACAAGTTAGAAACCTACCTACAACAACAGCAAGAAGCTGATCTATCATCATCAAGCTATAGATCTGCCTGCCATAGGGCAGGCAGATCATTTAAAACATGGTTCAATGACTAATGTAGCCCCCCCATTTAACATGACTGACATATTAGTTTATAAATACTAATCGATAAGAATACCTATTTACCAGATAATGGGATAATGGTAAGGCAGATAAAGAATACCTACTAAGTTGTCTACAGAAATAAAGGTAGATATGAAGGCAGGTACCTACTTATATTATAAAAAAGTATCTCTTTCTCTTTTTCCGTCTAATCTCCGAAACGGCTGTACCGATTTTCACTGGCAGATAGATGATAGTTATAAGCCATAAATTAGCATACTTTTTCATTATAGGAGTACCAAGCTGACCGAGCCAGTGGAAAAAGAAATCTACAAAAGTGTTTCAACTCACACGATTAACTATAATTAGTATTGTTTTCCTATACATAAACAGCATCTATGTTTCCTTACCGCGACAGGACTGGCAGGCTTCTACCTCGGACGTATAGGCTTGTTTTATGACTCTAATCTTAGACCATAATTTTGAGGTTATTGTCATTAAAGTTAATGGAGCATTTACTGAAATTACCTTGTAGTTGTTTCCTTAGAGGATTGTCTTAAAGTGTTCTAGAAGGAACGATATTCATCGAAGAATATTATAGTAAGTAGTTAGGTACAGTCATCGAAATGGAGTCGAAGCCCACAATAATGTGACTTTTGTGCTTCTAGCAATTTTGAAAACTGCCCTCAACTCGACTTGCCTGTGGAACCATCTATGTTCCTACTTAGTTTTATTTTCGAACCACATTATTGATAAAGGCGTTCATTATGTGCTTCTTAAATTTCCGAAGAGAATACGAATTCATTTGAAAATTGTCTGTTCCAGATCACGGGAGCTGATAAAGGGTGCGATCTTGGACAATGACTTCATGAAAAACCTGGAGATGACGCAGATCCGGGAGATCGTGGACTGCATGTATCCTGTGGAGTACGCGGCTGGCAGCCTCATCATCAAGGAGGGAGATGTTGGCAGCATTGTGTATGTTATGGAAGGTAAGTCAATTGAAACTTTCATAATAGATGCGTAGCGCCATCTATCGCGCAGTAGATTTATAAAACGAAGTGATAGGAAGTGACATCTAGTGGTGCGTGGTTAGTCGTTTAAGTTACTTCTCACTAGATGGCGTTTAATTCATTTTAACACTATTACATAATAGATGGCGCTCTTAAACAAGTCATCTTTTGTTCAATAGTTGTCGCTACGTGCTGTTAATAAAGTAGTGACATATTGTGTGCAATAGCCACTGAGATTGTTTTCGCGACAAACAAAACAGCCAGTAGGTTCCTAATCATTATAATATTATTATTATTTTAGAATTATCATCCAAATCTAAAATGGGTGTTGAGGGTATAGGTTGTAGGTAAATAGGTCTGCAACTCAAAGTAAACATAGACACAGTAGATGTTCAAATCATTGCATACCTACTTTCCCTAAGCGCCGCTCGAGAAAGCGGAAAAGCAGCCGCCGCGACACTTGCGGCTTTTCCTGCGGCCTTTTGCGTAGGTATTTAATTCTTGGCGCTTGACTGCATAGGAAATTGTTAAAATTAATAATAATAGCAATAATAAATGCAGTGATAGCCGATTGGTTAAGCACGCGTCTTGCGGGCTACCAGGACTCGGGTTCAAACCCCGGTCGAACCTCTGGATTTTTCGAAATCTATGTGCGAATGATAATTTCTATATGATTATCACTTGCTTACGGTGAAGGAAAACATCGTGAGGAAACCTGCATGTCTTAGAAGATTTAACCAATTTTCGAAAGACGTGAAATCCGCCAACCCGCACTGGGCCAGCGTGGTGGATTATGGCCTGAATCCCCCTCGTGTTGAGGGGAGGCCCGTGCTAGGGCAATTTTTTTTATTTTTTATTATTATTAAATAGCGTCATCGACCACCTGAGGAACTAAAAATTGCATAACTTAAAAAAAAAAACGAATTTATGACATGATTGTACTGATTGTACAATCAAAAGTAGATTATGATCACCACTTGCTCCTATAAAAAATAAATAAAAAAAAACAATAAATTCAACACCTTTCTTATAATTTAATAATGCAAATTGCATAATGATTCAATTTGCAATTCGAACAAAACTATTTCTTCGAATTTATAAAATAGAATTTGTAGGTACAAAATGTTAACAATTAACAATAGCTATATTGTATTCAATATCATTATATTAATCTATCACATACAATTAATTCCATTATGTTTTGTTTTAATTTAAATTATGACCAACATAGCTTGTAGATAATCTATCCTCGCGTATGTTGCCTTAGCTGATTGCGACGTGTTCGGGTAATTATTACGTAATTGCTTTTCATATTAAATGTGTTTGTTACATAATTTAGCAATTATATGTGCGTTACTTACACAATTGCCTGTGTGTGACGAAATAATTATAATAACTAGGAAAAGCTATAATGTGTTTTGTAAATTCTAGATATCTATTATAGCTATCGAACTGTGTATAAAATAAAAGAACCGCTCAAATACTGAAGTACTTACCTACCTATTGCTCAATTGAGCAGACGAAAAAATATTATTAAAAGACCTTCGTAATACCCCATTTCAGATGTTAACAAACAAACAATGTGACTACACACAACTCCGTTACAAAATCGAACAGTATAGGCTCCTACTTATCTATCTAAGTTAAGTACTTAAGTACGAATAAAATCTTGTATTGTAAGGCCCGTATTAAAAAATCTATCTCAAATCTGAGAGCGATCTTGGAAACTTTATTCTTGTATCAAAGTAGAGATCGATTTATTAATACCGGACTAGAGTTGTTACGTCTATTCTTTCAATAAAAAAATTCTTACTCGTAATTCGCAAAGTGAAACTCTACAAACCGTCCAATAAGGTCAGACACCACGACCCCTCGTCCCGTCTCCGTCCCACGCGAGCGAACATTTCCATAAACACTATCATAACACTATCATTTCTTACATAACATGTCGATAGGAATCCGCAAGTTTGCGAAACTGCTCCATGATCTCATACCTTTAGAATTTACAATCCTTAATAGGTTTTGGTATTAGTGTCCAATGGCATTCTCCCTGTTCGTCTAGTAGGTACACGACTTGCCGATAAGGGTACCCGTCCACTTGAGCTGGGCGGGCTGACTGGCCTAACTAAGCCGCTCACTTCGACCAATGGGATCACTTGATTTTCCTCAGCTCAATAAAATGAAGCGGTGCTATTGGTTAAAATGAGCGAGCAAGCTAGTCCAGCCAGTCTACCCGGCTCAAGTGGACGGGCACCCTAATCACGAGTTCAATTTCCGGGTATAAGTCATAAATGATAGGAAAAACTTAAACGTTATTTAAATGTTAAAGATAGTTTATAAAACGATCTCAAAGCACATTCCAGTACATAACTGTATGTCACAAATTATACTTACTTAAATTCGTTCTCAGAATTCAGATTTATTAATTTATTAATACCAGTACTCAGTGAGTGACGCTTGTACTCAAACTGAGCACAATGGGTGCTCTACAATGAACTGGGGGCGATCGTAGAGATCAGGTCAAATTTCCTAATTTTGCACCGACGTGAATCTAACCTGGGACCTTCCGGTGCAGTGAGCCGAGTGGCCTACGCTCGAACGACTAGACCAAACGGTCGAAGAATCGGCAGGTCGATCGGTCGAATCGGTCAACAATTCAAAAAACCGCTCGATCCGAACAAAAAAGTATCAAATGGCTCTATTACGGAACGTATAAAAACTCCGAACAGTTTCACAATGCGTGATCAGTCCACGGCCTTGGTAGTCGGAGATCGAGGGACCTTGCGTCTACCGGACATAATAATGGATGACGTCAGAGGCTAATGCGTCGCGATTCGGAGTGAAAGTAAAGAACGCCGGCGCAAATTGCATTTGCAATGTTCCCCGATATGTAATGGGTTGGCACCTTATTTATGAACCTATCCCGGTCCATAACTGGCTTCTTCAGTAAGTCGATATTGGGCGATAGGTATTTGTTTTAAGATAAATTAAATAACTACTTTCTACACTGACAAACAACCGTTTATCACTAATATTAAAGTTTATTTTAAATCTTATCTTGAATTCGTTTAAAAAAGAGTTTGGTCTTCAATTTACCGACAATCACTGTTGAAGTAGATACGAGTAGGAACTGAAATTTGGAGCAAAATTATGCTTGATACTTACCTCCATATTTCGTATCAAAGTTATTTCACAAATAGAAGATATTTTTTAAAAATTATATTGAAATTAAAGAAATAAGATCGATAAAAAAAAAACAATGGTCCATGCGGTAGTGTTCCTTCCCAAGATGCTCTCAGTTCAATTAGATACCTATTCAGTAAATCTTTGCCAGCAGACTAATAAATCAGTAAGTCTTTCAGTCATTCCCATTTGCCTTGTCATACCTGAACAAAAAGTTTCAAATGAAAAACACATTTTCTACACTTCGACAGCCCTCACTTAGAAATGAGGGGGCCAAGTGTATGATTTGTCACTAATTAGCAAGTGGAGTACTTGCTGAGTGTTTACTGTCCACTCGCCTGGCCCACTCGACTGGAACTGATATTGGCTATGCACATTGCTTGCATGACAGCGGAATTATAGGTAAACTGTAATTTGATACTTTAAATAGAATACCGAGAACGGTGGAGAGATACAGTGTCTGTTAATCTTTTTGCGTGATTTGCAAAACGTGATTTTAATACGAATACTTTAGGTGCAAAATAAGTGCAGAGAGTGGGAGAGTCGCCGTTCTAGTTCTCAAAGTTTTTTTGGTAATAAATCAAATATATATTGCTGCTAATTCTGGTGGCAAAAAGTTACGACTGAATTACATTTACTTAGTTTAGTTTGTGTGCCGACAGAATTGACATATATTTTTTTTTACTTTCGAAGCTACGACATGGTTATCCAATGGCATAAAATTAATAATAAAAAACATAGTTTTAATATAATCAACAAGTAAGTTATCTAAGGACAATAACCCATGTTTTTTAATAATTATACATATAGCATAAGTAATAGTTTAAACGTGAGGACAAGTTGTTCGTGTAGTTTCGAAATATTAATAATAGCACTGACATTTAGCCGAGTGATATTATCGTTATTATACGGTGAAGGAAAACATCGTGAGGAAACCTGCATGTCTTAGAAGATCTAACCAATTTTCGAAAGACATGTGAAATCCGCCAACCCGCACTGGGCCAGCGTGGTGGA
Source organism: Notodonta ziczac (assembly GCA_918843915.1). Lineage (NCBI taxonomy): Eukaryota > Metazoa > Arthropoda > Insecta > Lepidoptera > Notodontidae > Notodonta > Notodonta ziczac. The sequence continues at coordinate 4,951,990 of OU974053.1, forward strand.
TTATGGCCTGAATCCTCCTCGTGTTGAGGGGAGGCCCGTGCCCAGGAGTGGGACGTTAAAAGGGCTAAACTATTACTATTACTATTATCGTTATTAATGTATGCATTGTCTATATTCGTCTCAAAATAGAACATTACGCAATTGCTTAGATGATAACATTAATTTGACCCATTTAATCTTTGATGCTGTTGGTGAGGAGCCATAAGATATGTCAGACTTAACAGTTATTCTAAATTTATTAATAAAAAAATAATAATATTGATTCAGCCCGGGGTCATTGGATATGGAATGTTCCATTCGGATTGCTAAAAACCTCTTTAATGGAAATTTCCAATGAAGGCAGCATTGCTAATTTACAATATATTCAAACTGACCTATTATCTAATCTTTCTTTATTTGCCAATTTAGATTTGAATTGTTGTTTAAACAACCTGCGTGAATATGAAATGTATTAAAAATATAAGATGCGATAATTAAACTAGGTTAGTAATTAATAATTTTGGACTTCTGGAACTCTGTAAAGTTGACACACTCACATTTAGTTAATGCAACTGATCTTAAATAAGCCTAAAAACTTAACTAAAGGAACAAATTATTTGTCCCAAAGACTTCTTAGATTGCGACATTTTTAGATAAAACAATATTTCCAGTTCATTGTATCATCACGCTTATTTAACAAAAATCACATACATGAACGTGACTTTAAAAACTTATAAAATTCAAAGAACCGAGAATTGGATATTAAATCAAGATCTAGTGTTTGCTGAGAACCTACAATTTATTACTGCAATACTAAAATGATAATCAAGAAAGTATTGAAATCGGCAACAACCTCTACCACAGTGTTATACCTATACCAATCAGTCAAAATACAAGACACTGGAGCTATTATATTAATATTAATATCTACTACCCTTTGTAATTATTAACGATGTAAGCAACTGGCGATTAAAAAAATAATAATAATATAACAAAGTATTAAAAGGCAAGCCCGCTGAGTTTCGTGCTGTATCTTCTCAGTCGGGGTCACGTTCCGATTTAAGAAAAAAATTATGTAAAATTGACAATTTGTAAGTGCCCCCGTAGGCCTAAACAAAACGCTTTGAATTTGAATCATCGTCTCCCGAATGCCCATATAATGTGGCTTCTGTTTGTCAAATAGGTACTCGGGCTTTCGTCGGATGACTGCAGGATTTATGCTACTGTGACTCTATGTATTTTGTTGGTATTGGTTTTATTTATAGGTGTGTAATATTTGTTAGCCTTGATCATTAAAGTAAATAGTATAATTATCTTCTTCTATCTTCAAAATTAACACACGACTCAGAACACAAGTATTTAATACCGTGACATACAATAAGATGACATTAAGCCTTGTCAAGGCGCAAGATGCAAGACGCGAGAATGTTCAATTGATGGATCTCCAACTTACCTCACGTAGGACAATTGGCATGAACTAGTTGCATTGACGCAACCGACTATTTCCCTTTAGGTTCCACTCGCTTAGGCCGGATCGTTGGCCAATACGACCTTTATGTCTTTGAACATTTGAGTCAATTGAGCGAAATAGCCTGAGTATACTTAGTCTAGACTGTCCTTATCTACTTGTACTTTTTTTTTTTTTTTAACGTTGGAAAACCCTTTTTGGGTTCCCTCACGCCTCGGGGGAGACGAGAGGGGTATGTGGGAGTCCCTGCGCCTGAAGGGCGCAGTATACCCACTAAAAACCAACGGTGTACCACTCCGCCATGCAGAGGGGCGCCCCGGGACCATGGGAAATGCTCCGAGACGCCCCGGCGGACGGCCCGGCAGTGACATGCCGGACCACAGGCGCTAAAAGGGGGACGACCTGGTACCACCCCAGTCATCCCCCAGACGGCCGAAATCGTGCAATAGGTAGTGGGTCCCCAGACCCACCACCTGATTTCGGCTTTATCTACTTGTACCTACGGCAAGTTCATAATCACAATATTTCCTTGCTTTTCCAATATGCGTTTATGATCAAGGTGTGCGTTTTATTTACAAACGAACTTGTAAATGTACCTATCATTATGGATATTGTAGGGGATACCAATCAAAGATAATGAGATCTTAACTCCTACTTGTCCCTAATACTCTGTTTTTTGCAAGGAACAATGATATTTGATATAGCTTTGCAATACTATTGTTTGGGTTGACAAATATTTTATTAATGGCTGAACCGTATATTACTGTTTTTACTGTAGGATATAAGAGAAATAAGTTGTCACAAAAATTGATTAAGTTTTGTATTACTCATACTGTGAAAAGACATATGCATACCTACTGCGTGTGTATGTAGACTTTGTGTGTCATATAAATTACTTTGTATTCTAAGCAGTAAGTGCATCCGTTCCTTCAAGCATATAACTTGGTATCTTGCCTATTTATTTTCCATAAAAGTAAGTACTACGATTATTTACATGTTTGTCTCCACGCACACATTCTGCCTGTGTGACCATCCATGTCGTGTCGTGCGATTTCTCTTAACGATCTGAATAGCTGGTAAACATATTATTGCTGAGTCTCGCTGTGGCCCAATTCCTGATATTATTGCCTCTATTAAAACTTGTAACAACTGTCTTTTGTTACTTAATGTATCATTCCGCTTTGCAATAGTAGTTGTGTAATGGTGTGCATTATGATTTAATTCTTCATTATATTCTTCTTTCTCAAGTTAAATACATTTTAAACACGGTTTTTAACAAAGTTTATTTGTTAGTTTGTCTAATACTTTGATGTATTTATATCATACAGTAGTATGCTTATTGGTTTAAAAAGTAAGTAGAATACATAATTATAACATATATCCTGATTATTTAACATATCCATTTCATCTTCTTCGTCTTGTTAGTTAGTTGCCAACTCTAGTTTTCGTGTTTTTACATACTACAATAGAAATAAAACCATTTATATTCCCATGTGTGTAAGTTCAAAGATGCTCTAAGGTTACGGAACATCATCTTTTATGGACACATGTCAAGTCTTAAAGTCTCTAGCCCTTATTTGAGTGTTCACAACCAGATCCTCTAAATGGACATTCAATTACAGCTTATAAGGGTGATGTCGTCATCCATTCAGAGTACAAGCTCTATTTAAACTCGGAAGAATGCCCGCATGCTTGCTTCATTGTTCAATTAGACAAGGCAACGAATGAAGGCAACGGTTTATTTGCTGTGCCTTATGAATGATAACAATGGTTTGGACGAATTTTATGGAGATATTTTTCTAAACATAGGTGTAAAATTTTGGGTTTGATGGAATTATACTTTACATAACATAAAATTCTGCTTTCGTCGAGGGTCAAACCTCCATATCTCCAGTGGCTACTACTGACGATTCAGGCCCTCAGCAGTAACAGTTATGAGCGAGTCTAGAGGGCTTGGTGTCTTTAAATTTTCAAGTTCCTTTATACCATCCGAATGTAGATTTTCTTTGAACAGCACATGTTAGAACTTTTGCCCGGTTTCACAGCTTACGGTTCTACTATGTAACAATAACATGTTGATAACATGTTACCAGTAAAAGTGAAAATAATTCACAGCCTTGACCGCGGTATGATTGCGTCACAAATGAAATCCGACTGAAGAGATCTCCGATTAGCATTTCTACTTTTACTTGAACTTTCAATTCGTCGACGTCGGCTATAATTGGTGCTTTACTGTGCATGTACACGATTTAAGCTTTATATTATAACATGGCTTCTGTTATTAATATGTGATTTCGGTCCAATCAGTATCCGAGAAGATTTAAAAAAGAAATTGGATTAAATAAACCATCAAAATGTAAAAAGTGTCTTCATTTTCCATCTTCGATACTGGCGTAACGATACGAACACGATTTCACATAAATAATACTTTAATGATGATATCTCAGTGAAGTCCAACGAAGCGGCCACGTTCTGCACCCATTACTTACCCACTACCAAGAAATGAAACTGTTAGGCTCATTACGGAGTAAAAACCTAGATTCACTGAAATTTTAGATCGAAGTAATATACTTCAAGCCACGAAACGTGATTTATACCCAGAAATAACGTTGTTTTACCGTTCCTATGTTTTGCACTTATTTACTACCTTCATTATCCTATGCTTCAATTATAATTTCATTGTATCCGCTCCATTGAATAAATACGTTTGCAGTTCCAACGATTGGTCTGTTAACGCTTTCCTTTCGATTTTCAACGATTCAATATTTTCCATTTCAAGTGCCATAACTTAGTCGGGTTATCTGGTGTCATTGACATTAATTTTGTTAGATTAATTTATTTCGATATCTTGTAGTCTACTAGTTGCGTTGATTATGTAAGCATTTAATCCTGTTTCTATAATATGTTATCTATTACTTATAGTATCATTATTATAATACTAATTGATAATTATTTCAAGGTTTATCCATAACATTTTAGTAGTTCGTTCACGGTCGATATTTTTTTCCATTCATTCCTTATATTATTTCCCTTCAATTATAGCTGATAAAAACTAGACAGAATTTGGACTACTGGTTTGAAAAAAATATGTATGCTATTATTTACAGAACTAGGTAAATTTAACTGAACAGACAAAATTTGCAATAGATTGAGCTCTTTCATCACCACAATTGTGACCTTTATAGTATTCCGCACTTGATTAAATATTATTACAAGTGTAAAAGTTATATTGTTCAATAGAATAATGTTGTGCGAAAAAATATTTCATATTTTTTCTTCACTCACACTTTGGGCTCTATACCTACATCTAGGATCAAAATTAAAAGGTTCACCACCTCGTCCACCTTTTGTGAGCTTGGAGCTTTTATTATTCAGGTAAGTATGCGTTTTTTCTCTGTCGATTGTGTTGTCTGTCTTGCTCACACGCGCTGTCAGCTGCGCAGGAGTCGATCGGATCGCAGTGGAGCAGTAAGCGGAGCGGCGCAGACGTGATTGGTCGCCGTGTCCCCGATGTCTCGCGTTCCGAATTTAAATTAGTCGCGATCGCCTTCAATGTGACAGAAGCAATGTGTAATAGTTTATAGTTGTTGTTTGTGGAATAATATCTAAAACAAATTCCATTGAACTATGGTAAATTGAGTGTTGTGTTATAACAAATTAAGTCTATATTCGCGGAACATGCAGCTGTCACTGCATCGAATAGATTTCGGAGGGCCGAAATGTGTCCGTATCAAAAGGATTTGGATTATTTATACACTACTGCAGCAGAATTTTAAGTGACATATTTATATTAGTTAACAAAATACAATAACAAATATTGAACACCGTTTCAATAATACAACTGAATTACAAGTTCATAATATTATAATATCTATTTTTATAACACTGTGTCCTTTTGTCTGATTAAATTTGAAAGTAGCATTTGTGAAGGCTCTCATGCACCACAAGGTTACTGCTGGCCTCTCATATTTGCGTGCACTACCTGTGTGCCGTGAAAGTATTTCGGAACGTTGTCTTCACAGTAAAGATATTTTAGCATATTAATGTCCGAGACTCAAGCTTTCTATGCCTCTGTTTGGCCGGTGTGACATCACTGTCTTGTTAATGCTCGTCTCTCTCAATGATATCGGCTGCATCGGCCAGTATTTCAGGTAACATTTGTCTCATAGATTCGCGTTACAAATGCGCTGAACCGAATCGATTAACTAGTTTCGTAATTACCTATACACCTATGTTTGTATCGCTGATATTGCAATACAAATCTGTTCACGCCTCGTTAAGTTATTGAAATCATCGTTGCACTAACACAGTTTGAAACTTGTTTAATTTAATATGCGTGCACGGATTGTCACGTTTCAATATTCAAACAATGATTAGAAAGTTGTATTATGTTTATGTAGATAGTATCGATATGGTTCGCTTCAGTTGTCTCCGTTGCGTGGTACAATACCGTATATTATGATGTTATCATATCTATAAAATGGCTCCGACCATTACAAGTGGTGTTAGACTATAGAAAACTGGTACTGTAGTACATAGCGACATTAAATATGAATTTTAAAACGGTAGGTTTACGTGATTACAATCTGTATATACGAAATCTCTGGAATTACACATTAACATACAAGAGATTCAGATAGTAATTTTAATTGTTTCTAGGTATTTCATTTTTTTTTGTAATTTTAAGTAGTATTTAAAAGTAAAGAATTTAGTATTCACTTCATCAATAGTCTGGAAAAGACGATTAAATTTAAATCCTTCCCAGACAGTCCTACATTGCTCCGTTTAAATTTACCTCGTGGACAGCTCCGCGTATCACTGTGAATAGTTAACTCGGTTGAAAAGGAGAAAGGGTTACCATTGTTTACGTTCCGTGTAACTTACCGTTAGTTCTAAATAAATGTCAGCGTGTGCTATTTGCCGATCTGACTAATATTATTGTTATTCCTTCAATGGATCGGCGGTTCATTGATGAATCAACGGTTTTTGCTTCCACCTCAATGTTTATTGACGTCGTGAACGCGAAATGCATAGAGTGATAAATTAGTGACGTATAATTTGCATTGTTTTTGCTATTATCTATTGTTGTCGGTGTCGATAGCATTTCGACATTATTGTTAACATTCGTCTGAGTTCGCATTGTGAATAGAGAATGACAAACGGCTGGCGCTGACGATTATTGCAAGTTTGTTGCAGCTGCCTTGGGTTTTAGTTCACCATAATCTGTTGATGTTAATATCTCTCTGAAGCCATTGATACAGTGTGCACCGGTTCTGGTTAGACATTCAGTTGTAATAATACCAGCTTAGTCCCTTCTAGGAAAGTGTTGCTTGAGAAAGTTTGCATCCATATTGTCCATAGCAAGGTAAATTTCTGATTTAGCCGTTTTATGGTTTCAATGCTGTTTCATTCAAATAAAATTGGCTTAGATGTACGAGTAGTTGAGAAATGGATTTAAAAAACAAATATAATTATGTCTACAGCCAGTTTCTTTATAAACAACTGAAGAAAAAGTAACAACTAGAAACATCTAAAGTTGTGAATAAAAGACGCCAATTTACTTTTCCTTAAATACTCGTATATTATTTTGGATATTACTTTGCAATGAAGAAACCGGCCGGTAGTAACTGGTTATCTTTATTTATTATATTAATGGGAGTATGATTATCTAGGCATCAGCCACAATTTCTCAAGTTCCTGGATAAGTTTCTCACGTATCATCGCTGACCAGCCCGCTGCATATGTGGACCAACGAACTTGTTTCAACTCGCCTATCGGTTGATGTCTTAGAAATCGTTTCCTACTAACTCGATCAGGCGTATAATGACTGCCGCTAATTCGCTACTTTACACGTATCATTTGTTATTGTTTTCATCACCTACATAACATTTATTGGTTTTATTTTTGTGTAAGTGTGATACCTAATCATTATTGGTTAAGGTCGTGATTTGTTTTATGCGTGTTGATTGTTCGATTTTACGATTAAGCAATATTCGGTCGAGTCGACTCGGTGTTGAATTGATTCGTAAGAACCTGACCTTCTGATCTATTCAAGTACTCTTTACTATGCTTCCGACTTCGTGTAAATTAAGTGCTACTGAATCAATTTTTATATGATCATTCACCTTGTTTTATATGGTTGTAATTTACAAGTCTTGTCTGTAGCGAAAACAGTTATATAAATGGTTAATTCAATTGGTATTTGCTTCCGTTTCTATATCGCTGTAATCTGCTGCTACTGTTCAGTACCAAAGATTACTAGTGAAAGTGCTATTATTAATAATAACTGCTCATTCCTGGCTTCTGGGTCAGCTGTCGCTCGCATTCACTGAGCCCATTATCTAATTATTACGCAAGGTTCCATTTGCATTTGCCTTATGGATTCGAGGCCCAGTTACCGCTTCCTAGCCGATGTATTTGGGCTAAGAACTTGTGCAACAGCCGTGCTTACGTCCCGTGACGCGTCCGTTATTGCAAAGATTGTTCGAGGACAGGTTTTTATAAGACAACAGCTCTATAGTAAACTTAGCTTGTTTCGTGTGAAGGGCTGGCTTCTTCATCAACATTCAAGATCTCATTAACGTAATGTTGAAATTGTTATTATGATTTATGATAAACATTCTAACTTTTCTACTTAATCCACAATCCAAATGAATATAAATATTTGCATATAATTAAGTTATAATAAGTTTTCAGTAATTAGGTTTGTCCAAATTTCCTTAAGTATCTAATTAATAAGGTGATGACTCTGGTTGTAAATGAATTATAATGACTTGTTTAGTTATATGAATTAAACCCAATAATCGATGCTGATAAATTATCATTTTATATTATCTGAAACAAGTTGATAAGTACTGAAATTGATACCTAATATTATTTCATAATGTATGTCAATAACTTACAATGCATACCCAAATTATTTAATAAATCTAGAAATCATTTCGTGTTCGTACAATAGTTTTTCTTCATTTGCTATCTTATCTTTCTTCTCTGTAGTTTGTATAAATGATTTTATCTCTTAAAGATCAACATTAGACGTTGAATGAAAATTTATCGGGATTCCAATCAGGGAGACGTAGTTCGGTTCATAAATAGCTATTGGTTGCAAAATTACGCCATTGTTCTACATGAATCGATCAAATACATTAACACAATCTTCTTGGGAATAAACATCTGAAAAGTTTTATAATTCTGTCTCCAAAAATTTTGCTGCAGTGTTGTATTATTATCCGTACTTTTTGCAGATTAACTACTTGATTTACTGATTATAATTTGTGAACTAACATAAACATCAAGTGCGTCACATTGATCTTAAGTCTAATGAAGTCCGTCCGTCTTAACCTCTAACCACTGATCGATAACACAACGGGAAAATGGGATTAACATTGTCAAGTATGAGTCTTCATTTGCATGCGTGTTGGCTCCACAGTGATAAGATAAAAGCGACAGCTGCAATATGAAAATCAAGCATTACCCAGGCAAAGCGGTCATGGAGGACCCGTGGTTGTCTATCACGGACAGGACTATGGACCTAGTCTACGCGGCGAACTGGGTCGGAGCGAAGAATCTCAGTTCACTCAATGAAAGCGACGACCAATCGAGCAGTGTAAAATTTAATTCGATATCCAGAAGTAAATCGTGCCGAGACGTTGGTCGTACAAACGACAAAGAATACGATAGCAAAACATATTCATTGGAAGATAATGGATATAGTTATTCGAATGATGTTCCTAATGAAAATATATCTCAATTAGCCAAATATCAACAAAACATAGAAGAAAAAGCGAGAGCGAACAATAATCTCATAGTACAGAATAAGTTGAAACATAGTTATAGTTTTAAGGACATGCCAAATGGATATAAACCGTCGACTTTGAGGAGAGTCAAGCGAAGGAATTTCACCGAATGGGACATTGACGCGTTTGCATCGAACAGTAAGCAACCAGCGCAGCCACCTGTGCCCCCGCAGCGTAAGGATTCTTTGAAATATGCGCATCGTCAGAGAAAAGCCGACTCTAAAAAAAATTTCTACCCGCTTCCAGATCCAGGGCCAGTTCCACTAGACCCCTCGTCTGAATCATACTACGAATATTACTCGCGAGTCAGCCAACAAAACAATGACACAGACAGCGATAAAATAAAACAGATCCACAAGGATACGAAAAAAGACAAAACTCACGCTGAAACTTCGAAACAAAATGGGAACACAATGTATCAATTAATAAATACTATGGCCACTTTGGATTTAAACCCGATAAAGTCCAGAAACGGAAAACAGAATCTCGATGTGGATATCGAAGCGGAAGACTTAGGTTTGTACATGCCGCCTATTAGCCAGTCGTTATCAGCATGCGAACAACTTCCTAAGCACACTACGCAACCGAGCAACGAACGAACCGGACGCATCGAAGATAACAAACCTAGCTTTCGTTCTAAATCGTTGAGAGTAAAAAGCGAAGGGAGAGCGCCGCTTCGAGCTTACCTAGATACCATACATTCGGAGGGAGAACCTTACAATGGTGTGACGGTCACCCAACCGAAAAGAAATTTGTCGCCGGGCGAGCAACTGACGCTGATGCAGTACGAAATGTTCAACGGAAATCAGATTCCACCCGCCCCACCGGCCGCTAATGGGTTACACCCGATTGATCTGGGTAAAGAAAGTGACTATCGGACTAAAAACGGTGTTACGAAACAAATCAAACGTGAAAAGTATGGAAAGCTATACAGTACAGTGAGAGTGAAAAGTGACGATCGGTATGACAGGTACAACGACATTATGTCTTTTGGAACACAGACAGAGCGAATCAGTGAAGAACGTGCCACAAATGGTAATGGTGTTTATTCTAGGAGTGCGAAAACTTCGTCTAGTGGTTCTGACTCTGATTTTTCGATACCTAGACCTAAGTTAATAGTGCCGGTTCATACGTACGGCACTCGAAAGAGAAGAACAGGAAATCTCTGTCAGCGGGACAGCACAGCGACTGAGTCGTCTCTGGATGCGGGGATATTATTGGATGTAACGCGATTAGAAGACCCCGGCAACAAAACTGATAAACAGCCGCGGACAGGAGAAACAGGTAATTTATCATTATGTACCTACTATTTTATGCAATATCCAAACATCTATAAAACCTTTATCGCCGTTATCATGTGGTTATTTTGATCTCTCGTATACTGAAGTTGATCGATGTGCGTGTTCTATAAACGAGACATTTTCGAGGTCTCTGCGGATGACATTATGCATGACGTAATATGAAATACAACCTACGCACATGACTCAACGTAGCACTAAAAGGAGCCGATACCTTTGAGTTAATATGTTCAGTTGGTGGTTATATGCTAGCGCCAAGCAACTCGCACATGACTAAGTTATTAACAAATAAGTGCTGTGTGTTTCCTTTATTGCAAACCAGTTTTTTGTTGAAAATATTAGCCTTGGGTGTAAAATTTAGTAATAATATTTGAATTTAATAGGATGTCTGACATTACGAAACGTACACTCCATTTGGGATTGAGGCTCTATGTGCCTTGGCATACGTATAGAGCCACTTAGAGGTTGCTAAACTTGCCGAGACCGGCATATCAATTAAACTTTGCTACAGGTTGACCCACTTTTTGTTTAAATTATATACGAATAAGAGAAGTGATACCTACGTGCTTGCGGTTTGAATAATATTTGCAAGTTGCTTTTAAATTATTTTTAGAGGAACCCATAAGAGTATCCAGTCCGTCCGTCCATCCGTCCGTCCGTCCCAGTCTGACACAGTGCCATAACTGGTACAGTTTTTTACGGAAATTGATGAATATTTTACTATTTATAATAACTTGACGTGATTATGAAATCCCTATGCAACATCTACAAACACGAAGCACGAAGCTTCTTTACGGACGTTCGGGGCGCTCGCTACCCGGGCACTAAAACGGTGAAAAGCGTAACGCGAAACGCGTAACGCGTGACGCGTGACGCGTGACGCGTGACGCGTAACGCGTGACGCGTTAATATAATATATCTAATATCTACTGCAAAGCTTCGCTTCTTTCGGGCGTCCCTAGACGGCACTGATTTTTTGAAGCGAAGCTTCTTTACGGACGTTCGGGGCGCTCGCTACCCGGGCACTAAAACGGTGAAAAGCGTAACGCGTAACGCGTAACGCGTAACGCGTGACGCGTTAATATAATATATCTAATATCTACTGCAAAGCTTCGCTTCTTTTTTTTTATTCGCGTTCTTCGTTCAATTGGTCTTCAAATTGTCCAGAATCATGTCCAGTATCGGAACCAATATCAAGAAATACTATAAAATGGTCACAACACGAAACATGCCTTCGAACTCCTGACCCCGTGTTATACTTACTGCGAGTCGCCTTGAAACACTTTCATTCTTCAAGTCTTTAATTTACGTCCGTTAGGAGTCAAGCAATTGCTGCGGCGAATATCTACTAATGTAGGTATTTTGCATAATATCTGCCTAAATTACGAATGTCCTCATTTGTGATGGATACCCTGCTACAGCAGTGCATATTTAACTGTGTAGATTTAACGGTTCCGTAAAATAATTTTAGTATTGGTTTAATTTGGTCTTCCTTGTTAAATTATCTGACTTTGTATAATAAACTGAATGAAATAATAAGAAATAGCCTATTTTAGTGCCCACTCCTAGGCACGCGCCTCTCCTCAAAACGTGAGAGATTCAAGTCGTAATGGCCCAATGCGAGTTGGCGGATTTCACATGTATATCGAAATAATTATATTATCAAAGACATGCAGGTTTCCTTACGAAGTATTTGTTCACCATAAGCTAGTGATAATAATACATAATTATAGTAAATATGACTCAGACATAGATTTTAAAAAACCCAGACGTGCAAGCCGGGGTTTGAATCTTGGACCTTTTGCACGCAAGGCGCGTGCTTAACCAATTAACTGAATATTTTAAAAAAGTTGTTTTTTTTTTGTTCATTGGTTCCATTAAGCACAAAATGAAATTTAAGTTCTATGGTTTATTAAGCTGTTAATTCTAAAATGAAGTAAAATGTGAATGGAGTAAAACCAACAAGGTTACATCTAAAGTTACTTATTCTAGTCAAGTAATCGCGTAACTGTCATATCGCCCTATGTCAGTTAACTAAATAACAGTTAAAACAATTAATTTGCCGCCCTATTAATAACCAGTCATTCCATGTCATTAAAAATCAGTTAAATATTTACACCGTTGATACAAACAAGTTAAACGTGTGTCTTGTCTAATTTTACACGGTACCTATATTTGAAAAAACACGCGTTTACTACGTGTTTAACTTTTTGGTAGTAACACCGTTACTATTTATAAATTTTCTTAATGATCAAGATCACTTGTTTTTGCGACTGTGTCCTTTGTTTTCGCCTCAATGACTGCAGCGAGTTCCGAGCTCGATAACTTACTTTTTTCATGGTTACAAAGCACTTAATTTTCTCCTGTGATTATTGTAGGTAATTCTTTTGCAAAAAATCTTCGGTCATTTTCCATATCATCATAAGAAACCACGGCAAACAAATTTCACACATAATTGAGGAACGTGAACTTTTTACCAAGAAAGTTGCTTATACTTGCTAAAGATTGTGATTTAATTATTAACCAATATCAGTTACCAAACTCCCCACGCTATTTTATATTTGAATACATTAGTGTTATTAATAATACAAGGTTTTATATAAGATATCAAGTCTATTTAATAATAAATGAGACAGAGAATTGTTTATAAAATACACAATATACTTCTGACGAACTTGACAAAAAGCAAACGAACCTCAACATAATATTTTGACACAGATTAAATATGACAGCTATAAAAGAGGTAATAAACACTAATGCCCATGCTCCATGAGTTAAGTCTTTCCAAATATTACAATTTTATTCGCGTATTATTTTGAATACTTAACAAGAAATACCTACTCGTTCTTAGCTTGTAAAATAAATTAATTTTTACAATAGAACCCTATGAGATAAGTGAAGATTCTGAAAGTAACGTATACTTACTGTAGTGGTATTTAAGTCAATAGATGCACTAACTAGATTGTAAGTTGGTACTAAAATTATATACAATACAAGATCAGCTTATACTGGAAATGTATAGCTGGTGTAGCCGTGTGTAGATGGCAAACTAGTAACTTCAATATTCAAATGTAGGTGTAATTTGTATTTTTTCTTGCCTGTTATATTTAGTCAATAATCTTACACGTTTTAAGTGTTTCATTTCAAATATATGTTTTAGAGTACCTACCCATATAATTAGGTACTAGTTGCCTACACCTGATTAGGTATAATTAAAATTAGTTTTTTTTTGCTAATTACGACAAATTTATTAAAAAAGGGCTATGATGCATACTAGACATAGGTACCTTATTGAACTATAATACTTATATAGGAAAATAAAAAGAACACAACAAGATCGTAATACCTAGACATTTATAGTGGTAAATATCAATAAACTGCACACTTCAATTTCAGCCTAACACGATGTGAAGCAGACTTGCCAAAACTATAAGCGGTGTTATTTCGACTAGGGAACCCGAAACGTATGCACACCCACATATAAAAACAAAATTTGATACCGTATCCAGAAGTCAAAGAAATGATGTAAGCGTACTAATGACTGCAGCAACACTAGTTAGAAACAATGACACAATGACACATAAGATAATTCCAATATTAACATAACATAAATATTAAACATACCGAGTATCAATAACGGGACACATTAATACACAATAGTTAACGCAACAACGCCATTGGACAATGGTACAAAAGCAAAAGCACGATGCGCTCCATTGGTAGTATTTGTGAAATTGTGACAGTCAAATTAGAACCTAATCATCCAAATATTTCATGTAATGCTGCTAGTGAAATCATAAATGTTATCAAAGTTATAAATCAAATAACAGTGAACGAAGAACAGTAGCGATTTCAAGGTAAAAGTCCCTGATCCTTAGGGGTGAAGCGTGCAATGGGATTCCCAGGTCCGGTTGGTAAAATACAAGATAACACAAATCCCCTTAAAACGTGACTTCAACCAAATAAAGAAACACTGATATTGCCTTGATTATCTACTTAATGTTATTTAATGCATTTTGATAAGCAACCTTAAAATGACTTATAATAATAGCATCTGACATTATTAAAATGTGATCGTTGCCTTAACCTTTAGAGCCTTTCGATTGTAAAATTAGAAATGCCTCCTCAGTACAAATTTCTATGTTCGGGATAATCCAAATTACAGTAACAATAATTTGAGCGAAGGACCCCACCACTCACCCTCAAATAATTTGATCGATAATAGAACAAGACAACAGGACCAAACTTCGTTAGTTCCGCAAAGTACGGCTTGAGTCAACCAATCCATCCTTTTAAAGCAAAGTGGCACCATAAACCACTTTTAGTTATTAACTTCGATGTTGACATTAATTAAGATCTGACTGAAATCTCTTCTAACATTCATTTATGTATATACATTATCCGTCGCGTCATAAATGATCACACGTACGTCAACATGTACGTTCACTGAACAATCAACGATTTTCACATGCCTCTCCATTTGTTCTCACACTTATCAACACATGGACGATAACAGCAGCTGCCTACAATTGTAATCTTTAACACTCCAGTGATAAGGGCCATAAACATCGATTAATAGTTTTTTTTACACTTCCACCAATTAAGTTTTTGTCGTATCACGCCCATTCACTGTGAGTCACCTGTGTCCGTCTATATTAAACTTAAGAACCTTGAAAGTTTTACTGATTTGCAGTTTATTGAAATTATACATTTGGCATATAGACAGACAGGACGGCCTTCGATCTTGTCGCCGTTCCAGATTGATATTTAATGTTTTGATCAACATTCATTGCATTTATTAGCATGAAAATTTGTTGCAAGCACTGGTAATGTGATTATGCAAAATTCATGGAAAATTAAGCCACCAGATGTGTAAATAGTTAACACAATCTTTCAAATAAATACTTGGCCCTTAAATTATAACATGTTAATTAGTACATCAATTTTAATTTATAAGTATGTATTTTAATCAACCTGTTTGTCTATGTATCGTATAATAACAATTATCATGTCTTTGACCCTTATTAAGAAGTGCTACTGTGTCTAAGTGACTCATGCCTCCAGTTTTAATCATGACACATAGATGATAAAGAATACCAGCTCATTGTTACTCATTACAAAGTAACATTTTGAATAGGTAACACTTAGTACTGTCTAAAAAAGCTCTTTAAATTTCTATAAGATTCTGCAAAATCGTTTTACAAAGCTGCCCAATCAGTGCAAAAGGCGTCAAACTCAAAATTTCCTTTTCTCCCAACAGAGGGAAGAGTGGAGGTGTCCCGTGAAAACAAGTACCTCAGCACGATGGCTCCAGGGAAGGTGTTTGGGGAGTTGGCGATACTGTACAATTGCAAGAGGACGGCGACCATCAAAGCGGCGACGGACTGCCGGCTGTGGGCCATAGAGCGACAATGCTTCCAGACTATTATGATGCGCACTGGACTGATACGCCAGGCTGAATACACTGATTTCCTTAAGAGGTAAGCATTTTTTACTGTAGATCATCAAATTGAGTATTGACACAAATTGTTGAGCTGTGTATATTATCTTGACCACCAAAATATACTTACAAGTTTTAAGTAAAGTAGGTTCAAATGGTAAACACTGAAGTCGATAAACTATGCAGTCTACATAGATAAAAGTATTGACGACAAGTCAGTCATTTTAATAATTTACCCTTGCAAATGAAAATTGAATTAGGTTAGGTCACAAAACTATTTAGAATAAACACCTATCAAAATGAGACACCGAAGCATCTCGTATACTTTCTAAAGCATTTGTTTTCAAATCAAGAGTGTTCTCTCCTTAAATTGCAATAAAATTGTCATCGTTTGCGTTTATAGCAACATAAACTTTATCACAAGTAAATAGATGTGTAATCTTCATATCATTAAATGCACGTCATCTTTGGCACGGTCTCACAGAAAAAGTAATTTTTATTAAAGCTGTTCTTTATTTAGATGAGCACTTTTAGCTTTTCCTTCCTAATAAGACTCGATGTTTACAATAATAAGGCCAGTGACCTCCCGACGGCACTAACAAACAAAATGTTCAGATGTTTTGACGTCTTTATGAAGGAATACTTTACATTTTAATATAGCATGTGTTCCACTTTTAAATTGCTATCTGAGTTTACACATGGCGTTGTTTATTTTAGACTATACCGTCGTAGCCGTAATTATGAATTATATTAATTTAGTTATAATTTGACAAATTACAAAATCTATAAATGGTACGGAGACTGTAGTTTACACTGAAGTGAGCACAAAATTGCTAATGGCGACGAGTAAATGATCATAAGGACAAACAGGACAAACGTGTATTCTGCTCTAGACTGTTCAGTTTGACTAAGATCAAAACATTATCATAATTTATTGTCTTGTTATTGGTGTCACATTGTTTGGTTGTCTGGTGTTGTCATATGCATACAGAGGTTGTTGGGATTAATCGAAAATACCTTTGTAAGGATACATTTGTTCAAACCTTTGTTTATACGACCTTATTGCAAGTAGTATAATGACTACACACAATTGATCTAAATGCATACACTATTGCTTAGCACTGTATTTTTATCTATCGACGCTATACCAGTCAACCTTTGAGCATCTATTGTTTTGATATCTCCCAAAGGTGCTAACGTTACAATAAAATAAGTCAATCATGTTTTTGCGGGGATTAGAATTTTGCTAGGAATCGATTTATTAAATATTCTTCCGCAATTTTCTATCCAGTTTTTCCACTTAATCAAATTCGCTACGCTCGTGTTGTGTTGTAAGATCTCAGTATTTTGCATTATCCAAACCATTAACTTCGTTATTTAGAAGTAAATATAAGATTTCTCTCAGCTTAGCCAAGTTTTTCAAACACTGCACGGAGATATGAACATCATTCTTCAAGTTTTACATTTCTTTTATTTTCTAGATCAGTATATGGAGTTAAATATAAGAGTTATTTTCGTTTAAAATTAAAATTTAGTAATTCTGTGCAAATTATCATTGCGTCCGTATACCAATTATTTTATAACATTATTCAGATTACAACATTCCTACTTTCATTTCTTACTTCTTATAAGTAAGTTCTATTTCATGTCAGATTATGGCTAGATTTTATTATATCTGTTCTTATTCACATTATTTTTGTGGTACTCTTTAGTAGTTTAAAGTGACAATAAATCTTCCATCGGCTGTACTAAGAACATAAAATCTAAGACATGTCTTGTTATTCATATTTCTGTGCATTCCCGATGCGGAAGCCTCCGTTATAAATTTCTATGGGCCGCATTTTATCCTTATTTGCTATACTCAACAATGCAGACTTGACTTTAAGAACATAACCGATGACAACGTAGGATAATGACCTCGAGACACTTATGCAAATGCAATGGGCGTGCAATGGCCCTTTCTTCTGCCGGCTGGCTCATACTTTTACAATACTATCAATATCACGGACCTTGGCACGAGTTGAATATGTAAAGATTCGTACGGAGAAACATTAATCATTACTTTATTAATAAACGTGCAAACGATGTTATTGCAACGAAGTAGGTAGTATGTGTCGAAAAAAAACAATGAGATCATCGTGCCAAAATAAGATCACAGTAATTGCTCACAGCATTGCTTTCTACAGCTTGTAGTATGCAACATCACCTAGATTTGTGTGTTCAATAAAATAAGAATATATATTATCTATAGAATAATCGTAAACTTCGAACTGTGACGACATCCGCCGTCTAAACTTTATTAGCACTTAAGTAATGGTGCTGTTATAAAACAGTTTTATTTATACGATCTCAAGTATCGTGTAATTCAAGACAAGCTTTGGATCGACGGTGTCATGTACTGAAATGCTTAGAATCTATTGAACTCTTAGTGGAATATATGTTTACACTACCATCAATCTTAAGCTGAAGGCATCCTTCCAAGATTAATGTCTCTATCGATGTTGATCACAGTTGTTGTTTTATTTTCGTCGTCAGGTTTGATGTCGAGAATATGGATCGCCTCCTCCGTCAAATACTTTTGTATTTCGAAATGGGGTTACCCATTTTGTTTCGCTCAATTTGTTTTTATATCTAGAACCATGATTGATTTATGATTTAAGAATAGCAGATAGGTTTAAATATTTCTTGTTTTTATCGTATCTTTGTTCGCTTAAGAATTAAACCACTACATCAGTGGTTGAGTTACATTTTAATTCTTCATGTCTGTTTATTTCTCCAAAGCTATTAAAGCGGCGATAAAACAAAGCTGTTGTTGGCGAAACCAGTGTCAACGCAGCGTTGCTTAAGCGCTGCGCGTGCGCTTTTTGCGAAACGCCCTCTTACTAGCCCGTCACGTTTGCTAGTTGACATTTTGAGACTGCAGGCAGGCCTTTCACTGCACCGGCATGAATTTGTTCTAAGAAAGCAGTCACTAGACAGATGTTTTTGGTCATATTTCACCACGATGTGGCAACGTCGCGTTAGTTTCGGCGAAGTAGTGCAACCAGTAAAGCGGGAACAATCCAGTCTGATAGTGTTGTTCGGACATTCATACGTACTGGTTTCAACTGGAACTTATTGAGGTAACATAAGGGAACGGCAGACAAATGACTTTAAAATGATCAGTTTTATGATGGGGTAAATTGAGTATGATTTAACGTAAGATACCTATGAATTAGGAAGAGAACTATATCAATGTTTAGGTTCAAAGTTTACCCATTGGATAGTGACCATTTATAATTCTGGTTCTTAAACATCCGTGATAATTACTGTAATCAGTTTTTATTTTAAAACTTAAGTTTTTAATTATTCATTGTTAATGTCTTTTGTATAAAACAATATTTTGTGATAGGCGCATTTTTAAAATATAGATGATCTTATCAAATTTATGAGTGCACAACCTTGCAGGGCTGTATTACAAACATCATAAAGAACTACACTTGTTCTATGACTTTTGACAAACCATAATACATTTACCAAAAACTAACTTTCAAAATTTCGTTGTTCTATCTAACACATTACAATTCTATATGTCTGCAATACCGAACATCACTACAAGGACATGTATACGACGCGACGCTGGCGTAGAGTTCGTAACATTTAGAGCGCTGAATTTAAATATTCTTATTTTGTATGAATCTCTGACGAATTATTAAAAGTCATAGAACAAAAGTTTTTGGTTATTATGTTAGTAATATAGTCCTGGATGGTGTTAGATTTTCACAAATTAAAACCCTGTATACCTGTACGCGTGATGAAGCTTCTTTTGAATGAGTCTGATTATTGAAAATGCAGTTAATACATCTGATGTACAAATGAAACTTTATCCATCTCAACTTCCAACATATAATAAATAAAATATGGATCCTCGCAAGTGAGCCTTAGCGGTGTCCAACTAATAACTTGTAACTAACAATATATGTATAAATTGATTCTAATGTATCAAAACCTAAATCAACTTAGATAATCTCGAGGGATATAGCTATCCTGTATATCATGATACATATCGTTGAGTAGTTGCTTCTGCCTCGACATACTTTAAAACTAATTACTTCGCTGCCCATTAGCATCGAGTTACAGTGTGTTGCAATATCAGATATCAGTTTATGTTATAATACTGAGAAGATAACTTCGTGAATTTGTATTCGCGTAAGCGTGTCCCATTTCGTTGTACAGTGGTTGTACTAAACTGTACAATATACACAGCCAAGCTATCGCCAAAGACTACAGCTCACAGCCAATGACTTGCTCGAACAGGGTAGTACCACTCTCCTAAAGAAACATAACTGTATGGTCCCAAACTAAGCAACGCTTAATAATGATTGCGTGTCCTCCAAGGACTCATGTCTTGGCCTTATTCCCTATTTCACAAACGAAGTCCCGTGGACGCGGCGCATGAGACTACAGCGCCGTGAAATTCTACAATGTCAATTGTAATTTACACTGTGTAGAATTTAGTTCCGTATTTTTCCGCGGGACTTCCTATGCGAAAAACAATATAGTCAGTACTTCGAAACGTACTAGAAGATTCTAGATCTGTGACTAGAATATAGTCCTCGTTTGATACCAGTAATTTTATATATAGGTGAAAGCGTCTTGATTGCCACCATACATGTTGTATTACTAACGATTAGTATTATAAAATACACGATACTTGATGATGCAACAATATTGGTGGTCGAATCCGCATAAATTATTATTTATGGTCCCAAATGGAGTCAATCAATCGTCCCATAATTTGTAGCAATTATAATAATTTAGCCCTTTTAACGTCCCACTCCTGGGCACGGGCCTCCCCTCAACACGAGGGGGATTCAGGCCATAATCCACCACGCTGGCCCAGTGCGGGTTGGCGGATGTCACATGTCTTTCGAAAATTGGTTAGATCTTCTAAGACATGCAGGTTTCCTCACGATGTTTTCCTTCACCGTAAGCAAGTGATAATCATATAGAAATTATGATACGCACATAGATTTCGAAAAATCCAGAGGTGCGAGCCGGGATTTGAACCCAAGACCTGGTGCCCGCAAGGCGCGTGCTTTAACCAATCGGCTATCACTGCTTTAGCAATTACCATAGCAATTGAGATTGACAATTTGATTTAATACAGTAGTTTCAAAACATAACAACTGCCCTAAACAAACATCAGAGCTATGCAAAAATGGGTTCTATTGTGCATCGGTATTGCAAAGAGTGTGACGTGTTGAATGTCAATAAACTTCTAGGTACCAATATCGTTTAAAATTGCGTAACAGGCATATTTTTAATTGTCAGTTCACCATGGAAAATTTACGAACAATGCAAATTAATTATATAAATTATTTTAATTTCGAACATCTGGTTTTGTCTTACGTAAATGTTGATGCGGTTTGCGGGCTTGACGCTTGACGCCAAGGCCTTTGTTTGGCGATGGTTTTATTTTTGTTGCTAAGTATGTATTGTCTTCTAAATAAGTATCAAATTAACAGATTACCTCATAAACACTGTGCGTAATTAGTTAATGAATAATTTAGCAGAATTAATATTTCCATTCTGTTTCAAACAATCCCTTGTAATAAATAATTCAATTCTTAATAGGCCCAATCCAGAAGCATTAATCTTAACCCTCGGGCTTTCAAATCATCTTTTTATCAATCTTGAATAATTACCATTTATAGAACAGTTTAGACCGCTCTGTCGAGAGCTTAACGACTTAGAAGAGAGAGAGAACAGTTTGGATAATTTCTATTTGGAAACAACTTTATTATAAGAAACTGTAACCTCAACTACAAAATTCAGTAGGGCCACAAGCAAATCTCGAAATACGGCCAAAACAGAAGCGGGTAGAATGTGCTTTAATATTAAACTGTCGCCCGTGGTCGAAATTCGACCATAAGTCATTTAAAATTTTAGATTGAACGTTTTTAAGGTTATATTATCAACTATTAAGTACAAAACCCAAAACCATCTCGATTGATACTGGCACGCAGAATGCACTATGGAAGTCCCGCCCTCCGAAATAAAGAAAAAAAACCTGTCACCGTTTGCCAGTCAGAGAGTAAATCCGTTACCAAGTGGAAGTTACAAATTTTGTGTCAAACGCATGGTAGTGTGTGTAATTATTTATTGAATAGTTTAATAATGTAATTTTAAGTTTTATTTGAAAAAATATTAGCTTTCTGCACTCCTTTTCTATATAAACTTTAACTGTGCCAATTTTCATACTCAACCATCCGCGTAATGCGTAAAAAGGGATACTAAGATTTTGCTTCACGTATTAATAGAATGATAATTCGAATACGTCATATTATAGAATAATTTATCATAAACTTCATTATAAATTATTCTCAAAGTTATAGAGTCGCTGGAAATGACGTCAAGCGTACCAAGTGTCTATATTCCATTTATTACAACATTAGACATAAGAGGCTCGCAGAAGTAGGGATGCAAAACATTTAATTTCCAAGTCAAAACTACTTTTATTTAGAGTCATATAATAATCGTAATAACAAAGGAAAACAGTAACAAGTAACAATTAAATCACGAAAATTCGACAACAATAACAAACACTGACAGCACATTATTTACGTCAATTTCATAGATAACATAGTCCGACAAAATTAGAAATACCCTGCTGTAGAATAACCTCTGAAGGGATTAGGTAATATTTTAGATTTGGTAGAATTATAATGAAGCGAAAAACGTTCCCGGTATGTTCACCCCTGCTTGTTTTAGGTTTTTAGCATCGACACTAATTTTAAATTGTAATGAAATAATAATTATTTAAATGAAAGGCAATATATTTAATAAGATAAATAATTAATATTATTACAGTTAGGTGTGACAAGCTGGTATATAAATAGATTATATTAAATACGACGTCAATCGTAACTGTAACTCGTTAATTGTACTTTTATTACAAAGTGGACACTAAAAATAACCTTTTTTAACTTCTGTCTAATGCTATAACAAATGGAGTATAGAATTGAATTTCATGGACAGATAAAGTGCAAAGTCTAGGAAATTTAAAATAAAATTACGTTAAATTATTGTAAAAATCTGTTTAGCAATGTAACTAAAGACTTGATAGGTAAGGTTAAAAATACTTTTTAATGGTAATTTCTTGGTTAGCAAATATTGATACAAATAGGTACAATATGCCCATCTTACCTCTGGTTCACATTTACAAAACATTTTCAGTAATTTATGTAACACAGCTGTTCTATATTGATATTATCGAGTCATCGTGAACGACGGGCTACATGGGCCTAAAAAATTGCCTTGCAATTTTCCTTGGCACGGGCCACCCTCATTGTGGTCGGGATTCAGGCCGTAATGCACCACGCTGGCCCAGTGCGGATTGGCAGATTTCACTTGTCTTTAAAAAATTGGTTAGATTTTCAAGGACATGCAAGTTTCCTCACGATGCTTTCCTTCACCGTATACTTTTATATAAATAGATATATGATATACCTACATCCTGTAGAAGTCAATAAAGGATCGACTGACTATCTTTCAATGATTATAATAATCGCTTGATTCTCACAAGTTGTCTGTTCATGCATGCACGAACTAACTATAATAGTAACTGTCATGATGTCACACTATTCCCGGAACGAAATAGAAACAAACAATAAAAAGCTGATACAATAGACTTTTAGGTTACAAGGTATTGACCGTGAAAAATGATTATATGATTGTGGCAATTTTCATTGGCGCACAGTGTGACGCGCTGTTATAGCAGTATTGTACTGTTTTGATGATGCTGTCTTTCTTTTATATGGGATTAATTGTCCAGAACGTGGTCCGCTCCCTTTGCTCACGGCTGTACAAACAATTAAATTGAAAACTATTTTGATAGATGTCTCTACGTCGAAGTGATATTGACAATATTGATAGATTAGACAGTATTTGCTCTCTTTCTTTCTTTAAAAATATGGCCCACCTAGTTTATTAGGTGGCCTCTATGACTCCGCGATGATTAGTATTTTGTAGTGACACTGACAGAAATGAAGTGACAGGTAACGTCACTCAGCGACATCTGGTGGATTTTTTTTGTTTGAGTTTGAGTATGGCACTGTCCTTTTGGACAATATCCCCAGCTTATATAACTTAATATAATATCAAGTATTTTCAATAAATTCAACATTATGTATCGTTGGTATTAAAATTGTGTATTTGCATTATAAAGTACCCAACTTTAGTTCTAAGAATAATTTGAACGCTAAACAAATAAAGTGTACAAGGTATTAAATTTAACGAGATGGCAATAAATTATTGTACATTCGATATTTATTGTACGGTCATCGTGAACCTACGTCTTAACATTGATAGTATCTGCTACACCCTTAAGCGTTTATTTATACTGCCTTTTTAACTTACTGTGCCATAGCATATTATTAGTAGCATATAAATATTAGTTTTATAAGTATATTCGCATAGATATTTTCCAAATATAACGATACCATGACTCGTAGGAGATTAAATCAGCTCAAGAAGGCGTTTACTTTCAACATGGTGATGTTAATTGATTTAATTTGCATAAACTGAGTGAACCGGGAGCCGATTAGTTAATCAATATGTTGCTAAACTCAAATGTCGCACATGCTACTGGCGTTGATAATTCAGTCGATGACTTTATGCAAGAGCTTACGTTAAATGTGCAATAAATTTGAAATTTAAGTAGGTTGGTACATTAAAGTGGATTTATATTATGGTCAATTCGTAGAATGTGTTGGATAATGTCGATATCCTAGGTACACACAAGAAGCTGGATGATTTATGGATGGACCCGTCTTTTACTAAAATCTATCTCGACTACCGCCGCTAGCTTGCAAAATATGTTTGTCAGTAATTATAATTTACATGTATATGTTTTGAATGTAATTTGCCTTCCTAAAGTATCCAATTCACTTATGAAATATTGAGTTTCAATTCAAAGAACTCATAACATGCCGTTAGAAATCTTGTATCCATAACAGCAAATAAAATTCCATAATACGACATTGGCTAAACACTTTCTATTCTATTAGCAAGCGTTTTTAAAACCTACTTTTTAAGTGACATAATCTTGACTTCATTTCATAAGGTTTCTTTTTTCTTTTCCAACAGTGTGCCGATCTTCAAAGATCTGCCTGAGGACACGCTCATAAAGATCTCCGACGTTCTGGAGGAGACGCATTACCAGAATGGCGATTACATCATCAGACAAGGTGCCCGCGGTGACACGTTCTTCATCATATCGAAGGGACAGGTAAATACTTCTTCATTTTATATACTGTCACAGGATTCGCAGAATTGCACTGGTGTTATAGAGAGTGAGTTTGTTCTCGCTCAATGCAAAGGGGATTTGGGCTGTAGTCTACCACTTTGGCCAAGTTCGGGGTAGTGACGTTTGTTAGATTTATTTTGAAGATTTTTTATAGTTGACATCTGCATCGTTCAGGTTTGTTGTTCTTGCTTATTACACGTTATCAAATAAATATGAAGATCCTCTTCTTACCGTTATCGATAACATTTATCATAACATTTTTAACTAAGTGATATTTTAACGACTTTCTTAATCTTAATATATTTTTCATCATATCACAACACGGCAGGGACATTAGTTCAATAATCACTTTTATCATCTTCCTAATAGCGTTAAGTGTAACTTGTCATTTCGGTAATTTATTTCGATGACATGGTCATGTTCGGAAGAACATCTCACGCACATGTAAAGATGGTTACTAAGCACGAGAATTTTCACTTTCGTTCTTCGGATCAACTTTCGAGTGTCCAATCGCCACGAGACGTGACTCTTACCTTCGACCACGCCTCCATGTTTTGTAAACACAACTCTTTCGCTGTCTCTTCGTAATTCAATACTTGTTTTATCTATAATCGCGGTTTCGCTTTCCAAATATGATGTGATGGCATAATATTCAACTTGAACATTTGTAAACATTCTTATACAATTTCCTTTGTTACATTTTGAAAGTATTATTTCCTTTACGTGCACATCTAGTACTAAATTGTATAATGTGATCACGGTGACTGTGTAAGAAGTTCACCTTGGCATTTAGCATTATGTCTGCAAACTGAGATTGTTATTTCTCCAGTGCAAATGTTGGAATATGTTATCACCTACTTGTGTCCACCAAAATTGAAAGGTAAATGCAAATTAAATTAAAATGCCAACATCAAATGTAAACTAATAGGGTCGGTAACGGTCTTAAAACGTTACTATTTTTCTTTCCAATATAGTTCTTGCCAATAAATGGGAGCATCGATTCAAACGCATTGATTGTGCATTCATTTTTGAGCGTGTTGTTGTACATTTTTACGTTTATTTAATTTTAAACTTGTTTTACAGCAAAACGAGTAAGCATTCTCTTTATTCCCCATTTTTTGCAATTGAGTTACGAGTTTTTGGATTTTTATCTCTTATCGCAACATCAGACCATATAGCTCGGCTCGTGTGACAAAAATTTGACACAACACGGAGGTGGTAGAGGCCAAAAGCCCGGCTATTGTATCTACAAGGTCAGCGCACCGAGCGCAGGCGAGAGGGCATGCGTATGCGCATGGCATTTTGAGGCCAGATTTTTGTGCGCTTATGTGGGAAATTATGTAACTACTAGATCCGGGAGTTCTGTCATGTCTGTTTAAATCACTTAAAAAATATAACTCATTTATTTTAGTTCAAGACCAATGATTTTACAGCTCGGCATTTTAATATTTCCCTAAATATAGTGCTCTTATTTCATTTTGATTTGAAAACGTAAATCGTAGATAAAAAGTAACGAAATATTTCTTAGGTGTTTCAAATGTCATTAATCCGGTTGCATCTAAGGAAATGTTACACTGCTTGCATCGAAATTCGAAAACTTGTTTCGACATTAATTACCTAAATATTATAAACATAAATACGATTTTATGATGTCATGTTACCAAGTGGCAGGATTTGCCAATTTGATCGGTCGCTTAGATGATGCAAATCGTATGTTCTAAATAGCAACCATTAATTATATTAATATAAGCAGTAGATTTTATTTATTTATTATAGAATGCTTGTTGTGCTTACAGCAATGCCAAGACGCACACACAACAAGCTAAATAATAATTTTCTTTAGGTTCCGTGTCTACTAGTTATTGATTAGGTACCTATTCAACACTTCAAAAGTCGATTGATTTGTACAGTAGTATGTTATTCTCTCATCACATATATCATTACAGAATAGTTCATAATCAAGTTCGTGGTTGAATATAAAAAGATAAGAATAGTGAGAGCATTCAGACAAAATTAGTCCTTATTTAACCTATATCATACAATCAGTCATAAAAATAATGGGATTTTCCAAATCTCCTCATATAATACTTATATTATTCTTATGTCGTTTGCATTGCAAATCGGCAAGGTTGCCCAAACATAGTGAGCATTGTTCTAAAACCTGTGAAATACCAAAATAACAATAACAGCCGTAACACTGAAGTAACGTCACTATTATTCTCAACGTTTGATGATTTCATGATTACAAGAAGCCTCACCGATTTTGTGTGAAGTAATATATTTTGCAATCTGTTGAATCTTCTAACAGATTCGCCTTGATTAATTGCGTCTTTTATATTATACATTCAACAGAAACTTGTAGATTTTATGTATTGTGCAAAAAATGTTGACACCAAAAACCGTCATATTTTATAATGTTACTTAATGTCTGTTTAATTCTACAATTTATGACGTCAGGAACTTGCTTGGAGGTCAAATGTTCGACAGACAGGGGCAAGTAGTTCCCCAAAGGCAAAATCAGAGGTGACAAATCAACTTCACTGCGTTTTTGAACACGTTTTAGAATATCATCGAAACTATACAAAGAATTTGAAGATAATAAT
Organism: Notodonta ziczac; assembly: GCA_918843915.1. Classification (NCBI taxonomy): domain Eukaryota; kingdom Metazoa; phylum Arthropoda; class Insecta; order Lepidoptera; family Notodontidae; genus Notodonta; species Notodonta ziczac. The sequence goes on from OU974053.1 coordinate 4,979,863, forward strand.
TTCTGATTTTCTGCAAGCAGTAAGTTAATTGCATGTTCCGCTCCTTCAAAGAATTCAATAGATCAATAAAATTGCCACTATTCGCAAAAATAAACATTAACAAAGTAGCTATCACTGAACCTAGCCGAGTGTGACAAGAGCTCCCGTTCCAGTGATCTTGTGAAATTATCCGGATGACTTCATCGTCAAGTATTACTTCGCGTTACATTATATTGCGTATTTCCGCTGTTATCACATCGATGTTTGCGTGAACAGGCGTTTTATTATTTTATTTACAAAACTGTTTAGCTGTTTCCGGATATTTCAAGTGGAACAGATATGCTTTATTTGCTCTCGGGACGCCTTGGCTTGTATGTAATATGGCTTGGCTCGGTACGAACAACTTTACGTACGCAGTCTTTCAAAATAACGACTCTGGAAACTAATATATTGATTTGAAAAAAATATGCTCTGCCTTTCGAATGAATACTAGAAAAATGTTTGTAACGACAATTTTATTAATATTACAGTGTAGAGATCTTTTAAGGTAACAATATTCTAACTGTATTTGTGAAACATTGATCCAGATTTCCTTCCATCTCATTTAAATCAGGATAGAGTTTATTTCAATCAGCAACAGAAACATCATTGAGATTGAATTCTTTACAGATCTTTTCACACAACATTCTTATTCCATTCATGGACACAGACATCTGCTTTCTTTAAAGTTTAACTGTTCTAAGTTAGAATAACAGACCTAAACAAAGAACGGTTTGTTTAACTATTCGGTCGCTGTGAGGTGTGAATGAAACCCGGGATTTTGTGGCTACGATTATTTTGATGCATCATCGGTCACTCACGGTTGTGTCCTATTCTCATTGTTAAAGCCTATTTCCTCTTCATTATGTGATTTTAGTTGTAATTTTGGTAATACGTTGGTGATATTCATTTTCCTGTTTATGTTCAGCGAGTGCATCTAAGCCATAACATATTCCCATTTACTATTGAGTTGCTTTTAAAGACATCAACTTTGAAAACTCTATCTATATCATCGGCTAGCCTATTTGCAAAACTTCAGCCTATACAATGTCGAGATAAATTAATTTCTTTACAATTATAACACGTACACTGAAGTTGGTTGCTACAAAATACATGATATAACATTAGGCTAAATCGGAAGCCTTTGAATTTTGTCAATTTTCATTTTTTACAACATAGTCGGCCAACAAGCTTTTGACCCGCCTTATATTAAGCAGTTACCTTAGCTTATAAATACTCGCATTACCGAAGGCATTGCTCGCAAGTTGCTAATCTACTAGGTGAAACAAAAAGGGTATACTATTTTTTTTTAAACTTCACTTTGTAATTCTAAAACTATCAGCTTTGGAGAAAAATTGAAAAACAAAAGGTGTTACAGGGATAAATACAGCTGTTGACACATTTCACAAGTCTAAACCTTTAGTACTTCAACTGTCCCACCACGCCGATAGTTTGAGATTTACAAAGTTAAGTTGCAAAAAAATTGTATACCCTTTTTATTTCACCTAGTATAGGGGAGTGGGACTAGGTAAGAGGAAGGGAGAGGAGGTTGGGCTTCTGGTTTTCTCACTCATTACACGAAACGCTGCTATAATTGCTACCAACCATGTAATCTCAAAATATTACCACTATCAAGATTTATTAATCAAAATACGGTTCATCATACGTGTTATTTGCCTAAAAACACAAAATGGTTATGACTTTAATAACAGTAGCGAGCTAATTAGTGGTTTGCATATCGGAACGAGTAATTACTCGGTCCTGAGTATTTATGTACCATAATTATGATGCCTATGCGCATACGACCTTCCATAATAGCCGTTAGGCCTATAATGCTTACGGATATTGATTAATAAGGTTTAGAAGATATCACAACACATAGAAGTTCCAAGGAAAAAACTACCGGTAAAAAAATGACGGTTTTTTGAGTTATTTTGTGCTAATATGGTTAGTCTCGTAAAATACAATAATAATAGCGTTAATGATGATGCTTTAAGTAGCATAAACATAACCCCTTATATGCTAGCTATAATTTTTGTAGGTATATCAAAAATATTAATAGACTAGCCTGTGCCCGCGACATCGTCCGCGTAGTATTTAGCTTAACAAAAAAATCGGGATTATCGGGATAAAAAGTATCCTACGTGTTAATCCCGGTTATAAACTATCTGTTTTCCAAATTTTATCCAAATCCGTACAGTAGTTTTTGCTTGAAAGAGTAACAAACATACATCCACACTCACAAACTTTCGCATTTATAATATTAGTAGGATAACTTTCGTCAGTAACGCACCTAGTGTTTGATCCCTATAAACTAACTCTGATATTTACAAGCACTATGAGGTCGCGCAGTGCTCGTGAACGCATAGCCAATTGGGAAATATCGAATGTTTATAGAGATCGTCCCTTAGACAAGTATTAACTGTGAATACGGCCGTCAGCAATGCTGGTAGTTTGGGTACTATTCAATAGACTTGCAGTGATATCAGTACCAGACTAGACCAAATTATGAAAGGGCCATTTACATAATTTGCCGCCCGTTAATCCCCCTTCACTTAAGCCATCAGATGTTTAGAATTGACCAATGATACCATTTATTACTCCATCCGGACCTTAATGACAACTTTCTACGTTCTCTAAACGTACCTACGTTTCACATTTTTATGGTAACAGTAATGAACCTACTCAACCTGTTATGGTGCTTGATGGAACGCGAAACGCAGTATATCACCTATACATAGACAAACTTTTCCGTCTTGGTATTCACATGAAACATGTTTGACAATTTTAATAGGTGAAACAGAAAAGGTATATACAATTTTTTTTGCACCTTCACGTTGTAAATCTAAAACTATCGGCTTTGTTGTGGGACAGTTGAAGTACTCAAAGTTTTGCAGACTTATAAAATCTGTCAACAGTTGTATCCTTATAACACCTTTTGTTATTCAAGTTTCCTCCAAAGCTGATAGTTTTAGAATTACAAAGTTAAGTTTTGAAAAAAAATAGTATAACCTTTCTGTTTCAACCTGTATACAAGGAAGTTCTAAGTATAAAAGGTTCATGATTTTATCCTTCATTTTATGTAACTGCTGTTTTTCCACGTGTGTCATTTCCATGACAGTTAACAGAATGAAGGCTTATTTCGTAGTAGTCCCCTTACATCCCATACATGTAATTAGTCAGTGTTTAACAATCTATAATGATGTTATCATATCTTTTTCAGGTGAAAGTGACTCAAAAACCACCAAACACCAACGATGAGAAATTCATAAGAACTCTCACGAAAGGCGATTTCTTCGGAGAGAAGGCGTTGCAAGGGTAAGCTTTCTTTCTAAAATTGTTTGGACACTTAATTCTTACGATTACTGCTTCCAATACTGGCTCATTATTATTTTAAAGAACGCTCAATGTCAGACTATCATCATTATTGTCTTTTATATTGTTCGCCGAAATAGTGAATCATTTAGACAGAACCAATTGACGAGTTGAAAAATGTTTTTGAATTCTGAATTGATTTTGCATACAAAATCATGCGCCTAACACTGCGAGAATTTGCACCTGAAGAGGAAAACACTTGTAAATAAGCGAGACGGCGTATCCATATTGCATTTTATTTCTATGAGACCTTGAGTAAACGCAGCGAGTATTAGTATACTTATATTGTACATGCGTATAACATTGACCGGATTTCTATTACTTCAAACAAATTATTTCTAGTAAAAACATTGATATTACTTCTCTATTAGAAGTTACCAATGTGGTAATTGATTACCAAACATTAAAAGTTGGCATATTTAAAAGGTATAAATCCAGAGTGTGTAGAAAATAACGTAGCTCATCCAAAAAATAAAATGAAACAAAACCGTTGTTGAATAATGTTGTGAACAGAAAGAGGACAAAAGGAATAAAAAATGCATGAGGCGCAACGTAAGATCGCTTCCATAAAACCTTTGCATGAAGAGGTTTTTTTCAAACAAGATGTCAACAATCAGCGGTGTTATATTAAGTTTATATTTAAACGAAGAAAGAGTGCTCACTATAAAATGCTATTCCATTTCAGGGATGATCTACGCACAGCGAATATAATTTGTGACTCACCAGAGGGCACTACTTGCCTAGTCATTGACAGAGAGACCTTCAATCAACTCATCTCGGCCCTCGACGAGATTCGCACCAAGTATAAGGACGAGGGCGACAGCAGGCAGAGGTTAGTCACGTCTAATAGTATTTCACCAACCGTGTCAAAGTACAATTTAACTCTGTAAGCAGTCCTGTTGCACTCGGAACTTACTTTGACATCTGGGTTTCGGTTTTTAAGCCGCGATCCGCATTTTAATTGCAAAATTCCCGGAAACTTGTGCAATGTGGCACGCCTGCCTGTGACGGTCAATTTTGACTGGCTATAAGAAATTCTAGTTTCTGTGAAAGTTACCAATATCATTGCTCAAAATTCTTGCACGGTCACGGTAAAAGTTTCATATATAGCTAGAAGTTTCTAACTCAAATGTTTTAGATTTCTTTGGAGGACATCAAATTGTAAAACAAACTTGCTTTGCGAAGGCAGCTAAAGAATTATTCAACTATAGGTGCAATCAAGCAAATTATGCAGAAAATATTTTAATAGATGCCTGGAATCATAATAATTTAGGAGTTTCCTATATCATGATCACACAAAAACAACTGCATACATATGTATATCAAAACACCACACCATTGCAATACTATTAAACCTATTTGCTGACTAAACAAAAACATTTTAGTTATCTACTAACAACTTACAATTTTGTTCTCGTCGAATCTTCATTTTAACATAACTCTTTCTGTTTCGACGCTATCAATACGGATTTGATGATACGGTAAGTTCTAACTAAACGAAAATTTCACAAGTTTCTACTCATTAATGTCGAATTTAATGGAATGGTACCAGCAAATCGGTAATTAACTTTCCTATTTCAAGTAGAAAATATAAAGCGTGTTTTAGCTTAAGCTATAACAATTATAGCTTCCCGCGTTTTTTGTTGTTCTGATTGTGGGGTGAATATAAACAATGCGTCTCGGTAACTAAGTAACGAAGTAAAAACAATGACAGTTCAATTACGTGTTGTATGATAGGAAAGTTAAACCGGAGTGCTTTCAGTTTCAATTTCGATTCTAAGGTCCGTAGCAAGTTCGATCTCAAATCTCTAAGTTAACTTGATTTTGACTTGTAATTATTATGTACTGGTATTACATCAGAATGAAATTTCCAAGATCGTACTCAGACTTGAGATCGATTTATTAATACAAGCCTAAAAGAATTGAGGTGAAGTGAGGGTAATTATTCCATTATTAACACCTAAAGCAAGCCGCAAATCGAAAGTTGATGAAATTGAATGTAAATTCTAGATTTATTTTACTATACTACCTTCTACTTACACTTGACAAACATAATTAACCGCTCATAACAGCACTATTATTAATTTTCAAGCGCGATTTCATCTTATTTACGATGAGTCTGAAAAACTAATAAGATTTCCTTAATATTAAGTAGATTTTTTCTGAGATATACATGATAAGAATTGTGCTTCCTTAGAAAGTCACGAAATGCATTTAAAGGATTTCTTAGACCGTAGATACAATTTCCTTGTCTGAGGTAATGAGTTCACCAATCTACTATGTAGTAAAAAAATTTTGTTCGCAACTAACCCTTTGAAAAATTCTAATCTCAATACTATTTAGGTACCTATGTGAAAACAAATTTCCAATTTATTTTTCCAGACTGAACGAAGAATTCGCAAATCTGCGTCTATCAGATCTCCGCATCATCGCGACTCTGGGTATCGGTGGTTTCGGTCGCGTGGAACTGGTCCAGATACAAAGCGACGCCAGCCGATCCTTCGCTCTGAAGCAAATGAAGAAAGCCCAGATCGTTGAGACGAGGCAGCAGCAGCACATCATGTCGGAGAAGGAGATAATGTCGGAGATGAACTGCGAGTTCATTGTGAAGCTGTACAAGACATTCAAAGACCGCAAATACCTGTATATGCTTATGGAGACTTGCCTCGGTGGAGAGTTATGGACGATTTTGAGGGATCGAGGTATGTTTTAATCAATCTCAAGAAATAAATTGGCGCAGTGGTTTGAGCGTAGGTCACTCGGTTCACTGCACCGGGTGGTTGCGGGTTCGATTCCCGCCGGGGCGAATTTCGGAAATGACCTTTTCGTAATTTGCCCAGGTCTGGATGTCACTGGGATAGCCCCCAGGCCATTGTACGGTAGCCATAGTGTATCATGCAATCACGCAGTCATGTCCTAGCATTATTTTATGTTTAGTAAAAGCATTTTGTAAATTTCAAAATTGTATTCGTAAAAGCACAACGCAACAGTCTTCATAAAGTTAGGAATAATCAGTTTTATTTTGTTTAACTTTCAGGGCAATTTGACGACGCTACGACCAGATTCTATACAGCCTGCGTTGTTGAAGCGTTCCACTATCTTCACTCCAGGAATATTATTTACAGGTAAGCTTCATTTATCAATGCATAAGCTGTCTTCAGTATTTAAAATGGTCAGGTCTATAAGTCAGGATATACTTAATCTAGAGTGGTCTTCGTCATAGACACCGTGATTTGACAGGAAGCCTTGGAATATTCCTACATTCATAAATCCACTCAATAAACCTTCCTCTTGAATCGCTCTATCTATAAATGAAACCGCATCAAAATCCGTTGCGTAGTTTTAAAGATCTAAGCATACATAGGGACAGACAGACAGCGGGAAGCGACTTTGTTTTATACTATGTAGTGATTCTTAAAACTTGAAAAGGCTTCTTAAATTCAGTTTGTAACTTCGGCTCTTATTATTCTATCTTTTTATTTCAGGGATCTCAAACCAGAGAATTTACTACTAGACTCGAAAGGATACGTGAAGCTGGTAGACTTTGGTTTCTCCAAGAAGCTGCAAGCGAGCCGCAAGACGTGGACCTTCTGCGGAACGCCTGAGTATGTGGCGCCCGAGGTCATCATGAACAGAGGACACGACATTAGCGCGGACTATTGGTCCTTAGGTGAGATGACTTAGCATTTGATTATTTAGGCTAATTAAATTAATTTCAAGTCTGAAAACGGTTTTAAGTACGGTATTGGCATGCAGTTTTGTATTGGAATGATATAAGAATAACGACCTCTTTAAATTAGGGTAGTTATTAAATATATAAATACGGTCATCATGATAACCTTTGTTACTTTGATTTGAGTTATCTCTCATTAATGACGTTATTCTTTGTTTGAAATTACATTTTTGTATTCTGAAAAAAATATTTTGTATATAATTAAGAGTAGGTATGTTTTATTGTACTGAAAAAATAATAATTTTGCCCTTTTAACGTCCCACTCCTGGGCACGGGCCTCCCCTCAACACGAGGAGGATTCAGGCCATAATCCACCACGCTGGCCCAGTGCGGGTTGGCGGATTTCACATGTCTTTCGAAAATTGGTTAGATCTTCTAAGACATGCAGGTTTCCTCACGATGTTTTCCTTCACCGTAAGCAAGTGATAATCATAATTTCTACATGATTGTACTGAATAAAACAATATTTTCAATCCGTAAAGTATTAAATGCTGGATTATATGTATTATAGAGCTGAAACAATACTATAACAGTTTTGGTCAACTTGCAACAATATTTAGGGATGGTCCTTTGTTATCTTCCGAAGGCCGCTATAAAATCTGGTGAAGCAATAATTCCTTCTTGCTTTAACCTTTTCACCTCTACCTTTTCAGGTGTCCTCATGTTCGAGTTGCTGACTGGATCACCTCCTTTTACGGGTACAGACCCCATGAAGACATACAACAAGATATTAAAGGGTATCGATGCGGTGGAGTTCCCGCGATGCATCACCAGGAACGCGGCGAACCTGATCAAGAAACTGTGTCGCGACAACCCTGCGGAGCGGCTCGGCTACCAGCGGGGCGGCATCACAGAGATCCAGAAGCACAAGTGAGATCCGAGACAAGTTGTTTCTTAAGGGCCTCACTCATTCTCTAAAATCGAGGCGGCGTCGCGGCTCAAGGACGAACTTATAAAATAACTGAAGTCTACATATATGACATTTGAATCAAGCCGAACAGCTTCTGAATAGTTTTAAATATATAAAATGAATATCGCCAGACTGATACTGATCTGGCGATATTTATTTATTATTGAAGCGAAGCTTCTTTACGGACGTTCGGGGCGCTCGCTGCCCGGGCACTAAAACGGTGAAAAGCGTAACGCGTAACGCGTAACGCGTGACGCGTAACGCTTTATTTTTATGTTACACTCTGCCTACCCTGTTTCAAAACCCTATGCACGCCACTTATAATATATCTAATATCTACTGCAAAGCTTCGCTTCTTTCGGGCGTCCCTAGACGGCACTGATTTTTTATTTATTTAACTGTATGGTCCCAAACTAAAAAACGCTTGTACTATGTTTGCCATACAATGGACTGGGGGCGATCTCAGTGACACCCAGACCAAGGCAAAGTACGAAAAGGCCCCAGCGGGAATCGAACTCGCAACCAACCGGTGCAGTGAGTCGAGGGGCCTACGCTCGAACCACTGCGCCAAGCGGTCGTTGTTTTAGTTCAAGAACATATTCTCGTCATTTAGTCCGTCCGCGCCTACCGTGCAGCTGCTCGAGGCAAACGGGTTGTTTTGTTCTTGAGTACTTCAGACGTCAAACTGATTGCTCGAGCGCTGCTGCTGGATATGTTGTGGACACTCCCTTTTCTCCCTCTTGCAAGAGTCTCATAAAGAATTATGTAATGTTCCAGATGGTTCGACGGCTTCAACTGGGAAGGCCTTGCGCAGCGGTCGCTGGAGCCGCCCATCACGCCAGTAGTCAAGTCGCCCGTCGACACGCACAACTTCGACCAGTACCCGCCGGATGCGGACGAACCGCCCCCCGACGACCTCTCCGGATGGGACGCTAACTTTTAATTTAGTCCAGTTAACGGCACACGAACAAACGAGGCAAATGTATCACAAAACACATTTGCGGCCAAAATTGATACTTTTTACAACGGGTGAAACTTTCCAATACTCTATCGAGAATCGCGTTTCGTTGGCACACGCAGATAGGAGTTCTATCAAACGAGATGAGCCAATCCAAGATTGATTTCAACCTTGGATGCATGATACATTATTAATTTTGGGCGTTAAGGACTATGCACATGACGACTTTTTCATTCGACATTAATATTATCTGCGGGCCTAAATCGGTAGTCAGGAAAATTTTTGGCGGTCGGTGTCGGCCGTTTGACCTACCTACCTGCTACCTACTAGATCATTTTCAAACACTGCCAAAACTACCAAAAGAACGAGAACCGATGGCTTTTAATTATTTTTCACACTATTTGATTATCAGACTTGAGACCCTACACAGCAAAACTTGAAAAAAAAAAACTCAGAAACCGGGTATCCACGAAGTAAAAATAAAATCGTCATGTCCATACGCCCTTATTATTAAACACGAAAAGCTTGCGAGGCCTATTACGAGGTTCTCAGTCTGAGGCAGAGGTGAATGAACTCGAGGAAAACTTCTGTAATGTAACGAGGGGGACTCCTTCATGGCAATTCATCGATGCGTCAGCTGTAAGATATACACTGCTATTTGCCTGTTGGTCCATGCTGTTATAACAATTACCGATGACAAATTGAAGCTGATAGTGATTTGTGCATTCAAAACAAACTTGAGCCATAATTCTTCTCAATTGCTATAAACAGAAATCAATCCTCGGGCTGGGAGTTGGTGTTTGCTGGCACTTTTAACCGTTCTGCACCGAGCTAGCATGTGTGAGCTTATAGAGCTAAATAAACGCTTCGCGAAAGGAGAATTTAACATCAAATTAGGAGTACTCGCAAATTTGTTCGTGTATTTGTCTTTGGTCTAACCCCCAGTTTACACTGACGCTATGCTATTGTTAATACGTCAGTGTAAACAAGGGGAAAGTATAATTCTTTTTAGTACTAAATATGTCAGTCCGTCAACGAAGCAACCAGGTGATTGCGTATCTGTAATTAACACTTAATATTAATACGTAGTATGGCGTCTTATGATAGGTTTATGGGACGATTCAACCGCCTTCTCACTGCGGTACTATTGTTCCAAGGGCGGTTGAAAGTTAATAATGCCATTATATTTAGTTCTTAGTTCTTGCCAGTTGATTCTCAACTGACAGTGTTGTGCAGATAATTGTTTTAATTTAAAAATAAATATTTGAATTTAATAAAATCTGAATGACACTGTACATATATTATTGTAAATAGCGTAAATATAATCTTTACTTATCAAAGTCTCAACTATTACATTTATATCAAATTATACTTTTCATTTTAAGTAAATCGGCGCGTAATTCACACCACCTTAAAAGTGCAATACTAATCAAATTTGTGTGTATTTTTTGTACTTATTCATACATTAAATGATTTCGCAAATATTATTTGAACAATAAATATTCTATTTTATCTTCGATTTCCTTAGAAGTGAATTACTGAGTTTACTGGAAATACAAATGAGGCCGCTTATTAAAAATGACTCCCGGATAATTTACGGGTCTTTTTGTTACGTAGGTAGTTAGGTACCTAACCGTTTGTAATAAAAAATAAAAATCACTAAGATTTATCTACCTAATGACGAACCAATGTGCCAATTTAACTTGTCTCCAATATTGTTTTTTGTAGTATTACAAAATAGTGTAGAGACAGGGTGACCGGAAAACCAAACTGATGCGTTACCAGATTTATATATGGACTATTATTCCCCATTAGATTAGTATAATGCTTGACACCAGAGCCGTAAGCAGCCTTCTATTCGCCGGTGCGAGCTCCTATAACTGCGCTCTTAAAAACTTGGTCCAGGGGGGTAAGTTCCCGATGACGGAAACTACAGCTTCCTTCCTTTACAAATGAATTGAGTAGAAAGATAGAAAGTTGCGTTTCCAACACGGAAACTTTCCGTTGACTGAGTTTACCCCCTTTGGTCTAGTAATTTCCGCGCCCATCCACGGTCTGCGCCACAGATTTAGATTTACATAGATAACGCAAATGCATGTACTTCGCGTGTACGAAACCCCGACCAAGCGTCAAGGTTGGTCGCCGTAAACTTGCAGTCCACGCGACTACAGATATAAAAAATATGAGTATGAGCGAGATAATCACTCGAGAGAATCGTTGCGGGCGGAGGGGCATCGGCGGCATCGGTGTCTTTGAAGCGGTCTGGATTTCCCGTCACTAATGACACAGTAGGTGTTAAAAATTCGGCACGCTTGGTTTCAATACAAATCGTGATACTTGCGTTATCTATGTAAATCTATATCTGTGGTCTGCGCCCTGCGCACGAGCTGGCACCAACCTATTTACGGTACTGCCTACCACATCTTAATTTTCCAAATATTTTTACGTAAAAAATGATGTTACTATGCCTCGAATTTAGAAATGTATACAAACGTGATGTTACAGTGTTCATTGTATAATTATGATCATTTAAATTCATAACTTACTTACATAATTTTGTATCATAATTTACTTATTTTCGTGCTCAAAGTGCCCAAAAATTCTCAAAATATTTATTAATCAATAATTTGACATGATTAATTTTTTCATTTATGTTATCATTAATAACAGTTTATTATAAAATTATACCAATATAACTTTATATTACTTCTAAAGTAGTCGGGTAAAAAGACAGCTCTTTCGTAAAAAGTATTTTGAATTTGATTATTGATAAGTAGGTATTATAATAGTGTCAAATATTACATTTCAAAACAAATAAATCCTTGAAATTACCTAATTACTTAATTAAGCGACATTTATAAATAAACCAGAATACATCATGTACATTTTATAATACATTGTATTTATTAAGGGATTAATTGTAAAAATAATTAATTGTATTCAAAAGTCCACTAATAGTTACTTCACCAATGTTTAGTTTGTCATGTACTAAACACATTACGGTTCTTATAATCAGTAGCTATCTCCAAACATGACATAATTTAAGACTTAACATATAAATTCATATATTAGTCATTTTATTTTTAAGTCTTCCATCAAAGTCGCTATTTTCACTGTAAATATCTTTAAGATAAAATTATTGAAATATTAATACTTAGTATTCAAAACTGTGTAGGTACGCCAACATTTTGTCAAAGCTTGGGTGATGCAATGTTTGTATTACAAAATATTATACATTACGAATATAGTTATTTTTGTAATCCCTAGGATTAAACTATTAATTAAACATTTTATTGATTTTTGAAAAATGAAAAAATACACTATTTCAATTTAGACACTGTTGTTTAATTTTAACCTAACCGGTTAGTAAGTTTGTCAATAAATTACTGATTTCCGTAACTGATACATGGATTAATTAATATGTATGTGTGGTAAGTTAAAACATAATTTAAAACTTTAATGTTTTGTTTTTATCATTGGGAAAAAACAATAAATGGTTTCATTCAGTTTGGATGGTCCCCCGGATATTTCACGCACTGATTTTGGTTATATTTTGTTTGTTAATTACCTTGATAGGATTGCAGGTAATTGTGAAACTTGTCTGTTACGATGTCCAAAGCAAAATTTGGGTGAAGTTATAGCGTCGACAGAGTGACGTACTTAGGATTCAAAAGTAAGTGAAAGTGGCTTAATAAATTTATTGGCATTAATTTCGGGAGTATTCAATATTGGAAGGTAATTTTAAAATTATGTTGCTTCAAGTAATTATCTTTAACATCAGTGCGATCGAGAGTGCCTACTACTATCGAGATTGTTGTTGTTTTTTGTGTGCTGATTCTGGTGATACAGAAACTAAACTAATTGTATTGTCATCCTTATCATAGTATCGCATTCAGTATTTGTCGGCAACAAACATCAAATAATATTTCTAATGTCTGTGTAGGTACTTAGGTACTTACACGAGACAAATCACAATTCGAGGGTACATTTGGAATTTCGTAGTTACTCGTTCGTCCGTTTTTCGGTGTGGTACAAGTTTTATTGATCGTGACGTCAGTAAGAGTACCTAATATTTTGGTGAGGGAGACGATAAGATAAAACACCTATATACTTATCAAACACATCCGCGGAACATCCGGTATTAGGTAAGTGACTGCAAAAATGAGTCTCATTGATATATTACTAAGGTCGTAACTTAAACCACGCTCCAACTGCACCCGGATCCGGAATTCCGGGAGCTCGACCGGCTATCTAGTCTACAAGTTGTCCTCTCCGTCCTGTCCGCACTCGGCGAAGCTGCGGCGTACAGTAAAGTTGCCGACACACTCGGCACCACAGCTTGGCATACTTCGCTACCGGACGCGTTTCATAATGATTTGTGTGAGCATTTAACGAGTTAAAGAGGGTGCCCCTACGACGCGGCGACGCAGCTATGCAAATCCTTTGACGTATCATCGTGTAGCTTCAAATTAAGATCGTATGAGCGGATTTTTTTAAAATACGTAAAAAATTGTTCCTTACAGTCTCTAACGAAGTTTTTTGTGACTCTATTTTGTCATGGTTCCACTTTTTATGGGACAATTTCGTGATATAAGAATACCTGGTTTATGGAGATTTATTTTTTCATGCTTTTAGGCAAGTTTACATAACGACTATTAGGTGAGTACAAATGCACTGAGTTCGAATAATATATTTTGACAAGTCACATTGATATAACGTCATAAATATTTGCTCGGGTGTGGCAGCTCAGTACATGTGGAGGCACTTATATTTATTTAATATAATTATTTTGTAAGTGTGTTTGTCACTGAACTCCTCCTAAACGGCTTTATCGATTTTGATGTCATTTTTTGTGTGTTTGAGTGGGTTCCTTGGCTTTGGGTAGAGCAGGACAACGACTGCCGGGCCCGCTATATTAGAGTATACATTCTATAAGTAGAGTCAGCATAAGCTTGCTTTCTCATTATGTCTGTGTTTATGCCTGACATAGGCTGTGTATTGCTTTACATGTATCATGTAGAGTTATAGTTAGCAACTGTACCGAGGAAGCTCTGGGAATGTTCGCGAGTTGATCGCTCCATTCCTGTGGTTGATGGAATAATTCAGTTCCGTCGCGGGGTCCGACCCTCCGGTATCGGTATTCCAGTAGACTGATTGAATGTTCTGAAAATCGGATGATTAAAATAGGTAGTTTAAAAAAAACTTATCTATTGGTAGGTAATTATTTAAAGCCATCTCTCTCTAACTTGTAACTATTAAAAAGGCATAAAATAATTTCGTTGCAATTTTCGAAAACAGTACTACTCGTAATAAAATATTACCATGTATTAAATGAGAGGTTTTAGCTATCTTGCGTTAATAAACAAATATAAATATCTCCAGATTAACACACCAACTGTATGGTTCCAAACTAAGCAACGCTTGTACTATGGGTACCGTACAATGGACTGGGGCGATTATAGTGACACCCAGATCTGGGCAAATTACGGAAGGCCATTTCCCAATTTCCAAAATTTGCCTTGGTGCGCAACCCGCAACTGCCCGGTGCAGTGAGTCGAACGGTCTACGCTCAAACAACCGATCAAGCGATCGTCTAATAGCAAATGGCTTTGTATTACTAAATATTTTTACTGTAAATAGAGTACCTATTTAAAGCATTTCAAATTAATGTCAAAATCGAATCGGTACGTTCTTTTTAATTTACATAAAATATAATTAATGTCATATTGGTCATGATCACATTGTAATCAAAATCGTTAGTCTGTTTTTTTTTTGTTATCCACTAAGTATGTTCAAGTAAATCGTTGCAGATCGCATCTTAAGTTCTTTCAACTGTGAAAAGACTCACGAGAAACGATGTTTCGAGGGAATTAGGATAAAATGTTCGTAAGTCGAACAAACTGCGTAGTTACTTACTTAGGTTTTAAAACTTGTGTTTCATCGGTTCTCTCGACGCTTCTAACATTGTTTGATCGATGGGTATAAATACTACTTATAGCTTTTTTTATAAGATAAACTTTTTATGTGTTTTGTTTCCTTCGGATTTGGATGCAGTTTGTGATCTCGAATGGGGATGATATAAATGACAATATCCCGAAGACACTATAAAATTACAAATCGTCGCAATGACACTACAAAATTTATAAGATTTTCTCGACGCCACTATAAAAATGACAAAACCATCGCGACACCACTATACAAAATATAGAGGCATCGCGACGCCGCGCCGCTATAAAAATAATAGAAGCAAAAAGAGGAAAACAGATGGAATTTACCGTAGGATTCGGTAATACGAATGTCACGATATATCGATTTATCGTTGCAAAAAAAAATCTAAAAAATTTAATAATATTTTAGTAAAGCTAAAGATGACGTCATCGCCTCACAGTTGATTATTTATCTATTTATTACTTCAGCAAATGGAAAATAAACAACAAAAGGCAAACATCGTTCAAAATGCCAGCGTAAAGTTTTGATCAATACGCTAAGTTCTTGTTATGGAACAACGAATTTAGGTTCCTACTTACAAGCAAGTCATTTCAGATGGCTTGTATACCGAGAATAGAGATGGTTAAAGTTGATTGTAAACTAAGTTTAGACATAAAAGAGCTTGGAATTCAATGCTGTGTCTTGGTAATGAAATTGATAAGGGGAAATGATAGCTGTGGATTGAAGGCTCTGAAAGCATAGAATGCAAGTTCGAATTCTAGCTTGTAAATTCAGGATCGAATTGTGAAATGTGAAACAATCTTAGAGCAAAGATTACAATGTTTCAATAAAGATTACCTGTAACAATTTTTTACTGAAACAAATTTACAATAATGTAGAGACAGAAGTTGGTGTTTTATCTATTAGGAATATTATGTTAAAATGAGATGAAAAAAGTATATAATTAGCACAGTGACCAATCTCACCAACTAAGACTATTAACAAATATAAATTCTAAAAGCAATCAGTTTTAATCCTATACCCATATACATAAAATATATTTTACCTATTATAATTTTCCTAATATATATTATTATGTGTTTAATCTACACCCCTTACATAACAGGTAAATAACAGTCGTCTGTTGCCTTCAAGTCAACTTTTCAGTGGTTATTAGGGATGTCCATCGTAATTAGGACTCAAGGAAGCCTTGTTTACGTAACTGAGCTGCCACAATACGACGCCTTTCATGTTGAATATTATTACGTATAGTACCTAGAGTATAAAATACTCTCGTTCATGAGTTTCGAACGTCCGCAAATTATTTGCTTGGAGATCGTTTCATAAATGTTTGACGTTGACACGTGACATGCATAGTGGAGCTGCTAGCGAATAAAAATAATGTTACTTGCATCTACGTTAGAGTACGTACTTTTTGGTACGTGCTTTGGAAAATTGCAAATCTTCATTATTTTTCAGCTAGTGGCCCAACTCTAGTGACACAGATTTGAAGCTCCAACATGGCTTAACGAGTATGATAGCCGGGACCGCCAGCTTAACGTGCCTCATGCTCGTGCTCGAATCAGTAGCAAATGAAACTAATTGTCACCTATACAGGTGTTTATTTACCGCATCGAGCGCTTTTGTTTTGGTTAATTTTCTGTGAGAAAAATCCATTTGTGCACGTCCGCTGGTCCGCAGGATTGGAACTCACGACTTTTGGAACGCAAGTCGCGGGCTATTCCCGCTGGGCTACCACAAGCGAGGGAAATACGCCTAAAACAACACAATGAATACTGCCTTTTATTTTAAATTACTAAAATAAAAATAAGTTATAAACTTTATTTTATTTTTGATTTTTAAACGCTCTCTTGCTAATACGTTTCTCGTAAATAAAATGTGGAGCGTCAAGTCATCTAGCGAACATGTTTATTGCTTGTCATTTTTATCTCGTTATATCGTCAATCTCTCGCTAAAAACTAGCATTGCTCGCAATCAGAACACCGCATGCTAGTAATCTTTTCACAGCAATAATTGTGCAATTATTCTGTGCGGTTGCAATTTACGTGGTATGTCCGTGGTACGTTTTGCTAACACTTTTTAAATAAAGATATTTTTTTTGGAAAGAATGTCTCCTAGAATAATTATATCCAAGACCCTATTAGAAGGGTGGCTTTTATTTTGCAGTTCTTTTTCAAGGGTTCGCTGTTTTTGTAGCTCAAACTGAAAAGGTTTGCAAATGGTGCGAAAAAAATGATAGAAATTATTACATGGCTGAATGAATTTCAGTCAACACTTCATTGGGTCGCCCCGTGAAATGTTGACATACCAATTCAACCCTAACCTTTAAAATTTATCCAAAGAGGTATTGCACGTTTGTTAATAGGGTACATAAATAGAATTATTAATTAAAATATGCCATCGCAACTTTTGCCATAGCAGCCGCGGATAACGGATTTCGTTTAGGGGGACGCAAGTTTTGAGTCATTTTACCCATATTTTAGAAATACCGTTTTTAACAAAAAAAACAAATGCAAAAGAATGACAAATTCACTGCTTAAATGATCAATGAATGCAATAAATAAACTTGCTGAAATGACTACAGTAGACATTTTGTAGATAAAGTTGTTTTTGTGTAACAAAGTAATCATAAAATGTTACGACCAGCTTCATGTTAAGCAGTAACCGTAGCCTATAGATCGTTGCAATACCAAAGGCACGCACGTTGAGGAAGGGAAATGGGACTTGAAGTGAAGTGGACTCTCGGAATCATAGTACTTGACGCCGATCTTCTGTGAGAGTGTGTTACTACTCCAGTCCAGCATGCCTGTATATAAGCTATAGTTAATTGGCTATAGCTTGAAAAAAAATATAATAATACTATATACTATGCTAGGTATACTATATACGGTGGTAGAGCCATAAATGGTAAATAATTTAAGTATTAATTTTTCCAGGCGAGGTCCCAGTAGATCCACGTGACCTGGGCCCTAACCACGCTAGCTACTCAAATCGCCTACACCATACCATATCAATGTCAGTAGAAATCGTGAAGCTCGTGTCAGCAAAACGTCAAAAGCGGAGCGCTTGGAACGTAATCGCGAGCGTTTACTTTTCTATTGCGATTTGAGTAGCTAGCGTGGTTGGAGCCCTGGTAATTAAATTTTCACAGAGCCAACGCCTCGACCCACCCATGCACACGGAAGGTGACAGGTTATTTACATTTCACAGAGAGGCCTCTTGACGGTCCCGTAATTAATTATTGATAATTTAAACCTACGCGCACGTGTGAGATGGATGATGTTGTCGAGTAGGGTTGTCAGGCGAGCGTGATTGTCTATAGCATCCTACTTCCTACTAATATTATAAATGCGAAAGTTTGTGAGTGTGGATGTTTGTTTATTACTCTTTCACGCAATAACTACTGAATGGATTTGAAATTTGGAATACAGATAGTTTATAACCTGGATTAACACATAGAATACTTTACTTAAGTCCACGCGGACGAAGTCGCGGGCAGCAACTAGTGTATTAATAAATCTATCTCAAGCCTAGGAGTGGTCTTGAGTGCGTGTTTGACATGTATTTTGTACTGGGATGACGTTAGGATGACATTGCCAAGATCGCCCTCAGACTTAAGATCGATTTATTAATACGGGCCCGTGAAGTTATAATTATATTATTATTGACAATAAAGGTCGTAATGCGTTGTCTTTTAATTATTCACAACTTATTTGTTTATTCATTTATTTCTTCTGACGGTAAAAGAGATTTATTTTGTTTTATTAACTACAGCTTATTGGTCTTGAAATAAGACCTAGATTAAACTGATCTTATTGATTAGTTGAACTATATCTACTATAACATATTAAATAAAGGTCAATAAAGGTCTCATGTTAATTATGTCAAAAAAATATGGAATGTAACATTATTTTATTTCTATGCTAGAAGGTGTTCAACATGAATAATTCATATTGTAAGGTAAAGGACTCATATTTCTCATATATAAAAATCTTTGTACCTATTCAATGAAAAAGGAAATATATAATAGAAAACGAATTGAAAATTTTCCATATTTATTTTCGTTATAGATAACCCT
Organism: Notodonta ziczac; assembly: GCA_918843915.1. Classification (NCBI taxonomy): domain Eukaryota; kingdom Metazoa; phylum Arthropoda; class Insecta; order Lepidoptera; family Notodontidae; genus Notodonta; species Notodonta ziczac. Next base: position 4,998,884 of record OU974053.1, read on the forward strand.
AATGTTCATTTTATTTGCGTAAATGAATATCACGCCACAAACAAATTAATAAATGTAGTTGCAAAAATGTTATTCAGAAAATAATAACACTTATTACGAGTACTATGAAAATAACGTGTGAATTATGTTTGAATGGGGATGAAAAAGCTAAAACTTTGCCGCTATGAAATAATTAATTTATGGTATAGTATAAAAACATCGAACTCCTAAAACAAGTGAACAAAGCCAATATTGTGTGATGAATGTTAAAATTGTTGTTCATTTTATTTATAACTTTTACCAAATCACATTATACATAGTGGAAAAAGTATAATAAATAATCATTTAAAATTGAAGTAGATCAAAGTTTTTCTCAACAAAAACTTAGGTAATTTCCTGATAATTTATTTTAAAATTAGTTATTTTTTTAGACAACAACTTTGTTCGCAAATAAGTGTATACGGTTGTATATAATACATATTTGGTTATTTAGGCTGGTTAGCCTAGATGCTTGCAATACCAAAAGCATAGCTCGCACGTCATCCTGAAGAGAGATTTTAGAATTATCACGATCAGTGTCAAGTTTCAATACCCATCGTACATTACGCACTATTTACATACCTATAAGTTACATTATGTAACAGCTCTACATAAAACACCTTTTTTTTTAGCCCTTTTGACGTCCCACTCCTGGGCACGGGCCTGCACTGCGCTGAGCGGTCGTCGACATGTATAAGTAATCATTTCAGTAGCTCTACTAGTATCGACTGCTCTACTATGATCCAACAGAATGATACCCTACTTAACGATTCATTCAATCTGAGATAACAGTGTATGTGTAATTTTCCGCAGCTTGGAAGCCTCACAGCGCGCCGTCACGCACCGATCAGCTGTGCACACGGATAGAGTCTCATCAATGAAGCCTTATCCGATGTTGTTCTCAGCCTTTGAACCTTTCCATATGTAGATGTAGGAATATTGGTATAGGAAATAGTGTGAGGAGGTAGTCATTGCGTGCTATTACATTATCAATGCGAATACAGAGATTGAGAAGTCATTCAATTTGGGGTATTGCATTACAGATACAATTTTGGGTATTCCGTACCGTGGTCCATCGTGGTTCAGTTTTCTTCCCGCGATACGGTTCATATTCCTGTGATATGGATGAGATTATGCGCCATTACTGACTGTGTAATACTCCCATGAGATTGGGCCATTAAGTTTTAGTATTTTTGTGTGCGCAATATTGAAACAATAATAAATATCGCCTCATCAAAATTAATCGTCATTTTTATTGATGGTATTTTGTTCAGATCCTAGATTCTAGAAAACAAATTTTAGGTTTCATAATTCGATATTTCAGAAAAAAAAATCATTTAAATTTTAACTGTATGATGGCAACCAAACAAATTTATTCACATTATTTTAAGAATAATGAGATCATTTATCATAAAAGCTTTTCCTTAATGCTTGTTTCTTTATTCATTATAACGTCCCTAAATATTCCTTCTTCGGAATTTAGAGAGATAATTTAGGGAAAACTAAATACTCGACTAAGATGTTCTCCAAGAGTAGCTCAAATTGATTAATATTACATTTGAATTATATAAAACAAATAAGGAGTAGGTTCCTAACTACCTACCTACGTACTATGCGCACTTGCGACGAAAGCATTTTCCACACTTCTGTTCATACAATTTTCATCGCCCGCTACGAACGGCCCGTATCGCCATTCGCCAGTTCCGAAGTGACACGCGAGCCGGCCGCTCGCTCTTGCCGCTCGTAGCGTTCGAAATACGAATTTCAAATGTAAACAAACGGATCGCATCTAAAAATCAAATTCATAGTGACGTCATTAATTAGTATGAATTGTATTTATTGATTGTTCCAATTAAAATGCAGTGAATTCAGTGTTATTAATACAATTGTTTATGTTGAGTGTCTAATGTGGGATATTAGAACTGGTGCAAAATTGTTTGCGGCTGTTGACTTCAGTTTTTCAGGTGAGTACCTACTTATATGTTTTAATTGTTTTATGTGGGTGCATTAACAACTGTTTCAGCATTGTTTGGTTTGCCGGTGTTTTTAAATGATTCTAAGTCGTGTAGTAATTGATTGGCTTTCAAATAAGCCGGTAGGTGTTTGTAATTTTCATTTCATATGTGGGTAGTTTATTTTCTATACTTGTAGACTATTATTTGCAGTGCGAGAGGAAGGCCCAAGAAAAGATGGATGGATTGTATTAAGAATGATATGAACGAGGTTGAAGTGGATGTGAGTATGACAGGAAAGCGCGATGTATGGAAGGAAAAGACACTGCGCCGACCCCAGATAATGGGAAAAGGTAAGGCAGATGATGATGAGACTATTGTTTGCAAGTGGGTTGACTACGGAATAAAGAATACCTATACATACATCTTATGGAATAAAGAAGCAACATTGAAAAAAGCTTATTATTTAAATTGAACATTTGTTTGTGTTTACATAAATATTTTCAGGAATTTCACAGTTTTCTCGAACGTTAACTTTTTTCGTGTAAACACCTAACAGTTACAGTATTAAGAAAAAAGTATATTCAGTAAACAGTATTTAAAGCAAAGAAATAAATTATCCACCGACATGACAAAGATAAGTAGCGCGCCCGTAAAAGGTAGATACCTATAATCATATATCAAAACAAATCAAGTTTCTAACACGGCTCGCACTATTATTCTGACGATGCGTAACTGATATTCCATATTTATGATATAAGTATTATGTATATCAACTATTTATATATTTTTTTATTCGGTATATCTATGTAGGTATGAAAGGGTGTAATAGGAGTAACAGGCTCGCTTTGCACAACAAAGGTATAAAACAATAATAAAGTTTTTAATAAGGTACTCATAGTAATAAAATGGTGCTAATTATCTTATCCCAAATCACGACTAAACTAAATTGCCACAACTAAAACTGGTCCCATAGTTTTTCACATTTAGTTTAGTTTCTCTACCAATTGAAGTACTAGTTTGATTGTGTTGTAAATTGTAATAACTCTACGTTAATGTACACTACCTACTCAAGTAACCCCACAGGCGTACCCGAGTACTATAGACAGATAAAACCGCGTTCGTTGGTACGTGGTACGCTCGGTACGTATGGTATAGTATAGGTACGCCAACTTGTTGGTACGTATTCACAACGGAAATTGCGCGACGAGTCCGCGAGCGGAAGAACCGAGTGGGGCGTAGAGATGATTCGCTCCCCAAACATGTTGATGAACATACTAGCTAATATCAAACTGATGTACCGAATTTTATAATGTTTTCACAAATGATAGATGTCATAAAACCACGGCCAACGGAAAGCGATAGCGATACGATATGGGGTATAGAATATAATAACTCTTTATTGTACACCAGAGTTCGAAATAGATATAATCCTACTAATATTATAAATGTGAAAGATTGTGAGGGTGGATGTATGTTTGTTACTCCTTCACGCAAAAACTACTGAACGGATTTGGATGAAATTTGGAACACAGATAGTTTATAACCGGGATTAACATATAGGATACTTTTTATCCCGATAATCCCGAAATGTTTGTTACGTTAAATACTACGCGTACGAAGTCGACACAGCTAGTAACATAATAAATCAGTAGTGTATGTTATGTTTGTTTTTAAGTCCGTTATCGCTGGGCTAGCCATTCGTGTGGACATTTTATAAATTAGTGGCTGTAAAGTAATTAAGCGAAACGATAAAACGTTTTGTTTTTTTTTTTTTTTAGTCCATTCATTTTCGTGTCGCTTCTCATTGGTTCGCATTCTTGTATTACCCAAAGGGATTAGAAGGTACAATTTTGTATTTTTATTTTTTGTAACCCCCAAATTTGACCTATAGCAATTTCAGGGGTGAGCCTATTTTATTTCATAATTCCATACTGTCCGTAATAAATTATTATTTTTTTCATACCTAGAATTTTTCTACAAACCCATGATACGCTTAGGCTACGTTTGTATCGAAACGGCAACAAAATATTCAGTGAAAAAATAAACAAAGTAGATTCTTTTCGGGAATCCGCCAGGCTACCGAGCTGGTTAAAATGACCCAATGAAGTGTTAAAGCAACCCTTATCCGCAATACTAACGGCAACATTAATAATAATGGTCTGAAAAAAGAAAGAATACCTCGAGATTGTTCTGTAAATTGAATCATTCCGCTTTGCAGGTAGAAGAGGGTGAATTTAGGCTTATAAAAGGCTGGAAAAAAATTATTGTAGGTATAATGGTGTCGAAAATTTCCCTGCGGCACACAATACGCAACGTGTACACGTAAATGGTACAGTAAGCAAAGTGTACAAACGCATAATGTACAATACGTGAAGTGTACAAACGCATAATGTACAATACGTGAAGTGTACAAACGCGTAATGTACAATACGTTAAGTGTACAAACGCATAATGTACAATACGTGAAGTGTACAAACGCGTAATATACAATACGTGAAGTGTACAAACGCATAATATGCAATACGTGAAGTGTACAAACGCATAATGTCGGCGCATGCAGCGCTCGCGTCGCCGCCGCAGACGACTTCGGGGCCCCGTCCTGCGCAATACATTACGTTAAGTGTACAAACGCAAAATGTAGGTAGGTAAAATAGGGAAAAAGCTTGCAATGCTGGCTCATTACTGACCTAAACTTAAGTGGGCAAAGGGAGGCAAATATCTAGGGGCTATTAGTTCTCTCAATCATCGTACGGAATGCAGTTGTTGTAGCTACTCTCCGGTAATCTACAGTGAGAGCGTGGTACTACCCCGGTCTACCCAGCACGTATATGAGCTCTAGTCAATTAGGTACAACTTAACTCTACTACTGTTTATTATTATGTGCATAATTGATGACCGTTTGGCGCAGTGGTTCGAGCGTAGGCCGCGCGGCTACATACATGGTGGTTGCGGGATCGATCCCTGACGAGGCAACTTTCGGAAATTGAGTTTTCGTAATTTGTTCTGGGCTGGGTGTCACTGAGATCACCCCTATTCCATAGTACGGTACTCCTGAAGGACGTAAACAGTACCCAAACATCTATCTTCTCGGTGATGTTTGGTATATCACTCTACCTTATAACCTACAAGAGACAAGGTGATAAAATGAAATAACCTACTTTTAGCATCGTAGAGCCAATTGACGACCGCTTGGTGCAGTGGTTCGAGCGTAGGCCGCTCGCCTCATTGCATCGGGTGGTTGCGGGTTCGATTCCCGTCAGGGTAAATTTCGGAAATGTCCTTGTCGTAATTTTCCCTGGTCTGGGTGTCACTGGGATCGTCCCTAGTCCATTGTACGGTACCCATAGTACAAGCGTTGCTTAGTTTGGGACCATACAGTTGGTGTGTCTGTCTGGCAATATTTTTTTTATTTATTATTGGATCATGATTGTTTTATTTTATTATGTTTTTTTCCTCGTTCCTGATTTATATTCGACTCTATATCTATGCGTGTGACGCACACATGGATGAGAACTGTTTTCTTTTCTTCATTATAGCTGTGTGTAGTTGTCTTCATGGCAACACCGAAATATAATGCTTTTTCAGCTCGTGTCCTCAAACGCCAATCAAATTTTCAAGTCCCACTTAACTGTTCGACACGTCTTGTTATACCATCTCAGCTCTCAAATTTGAGCAATACTTGAGAATTCAGCGGTCAAAGGAACAACATCAAATACGCTGTTTCCTGAAGTTAATGATCTCGTTTGATACTTAAAACCATGAAGTTGCTTTGAGTAGGTATTAAGCGGTAAAAAAACTTTTATCGGTGTGATCTTAACAAGTTCTGGGAATCACCAACTATAAATTTAAATAACGACTGCAGTTTCGATTTTCAAAGGAAAATAACGGATTTTACGATTCTACACCAGACATTACCTGAAACACTGTAAATTTTAATTAAGTTTATTTAAATTTCTTGGTTTTATTTCAAAGAATAATATAGATTTACATAGATAACGCAAATGTATGTACTTTACTTAGCGTGTCCGAAAACCCCGACCAAGCGTCAAGGTTGGTCGCCGATAGCTTACAGTCCTCGCGACTACAGATATAAAAATATGAGTATGAGCGAGATAATCACTCGAGAGAATCGGCGGAGGGGCATCGGCGGCATCGGTGTGTTTAAATCGGTTTGGATTTCCCGCCATCTATGACGTCACAGTAGGTGTTAAAAATTTGGCACGCTTGGTTTCAATGCAAATCGTGATACTTGCGTTATCTATGTAAATCTATATCTGTGGAATAATTGTAGTTCTAATTTTAAAAGGTTTTTCTTTTATTTTTATTCAGCCAGTATTGTTGGTCTGTTCCGTTTTTAAAGTATTTTAATAAATCATAATGATAATTATATTTAGAACTGACTCTATCGAACATACGTGATAATATGACTTCATTAAATGTTGAAGATTTTAGGACCAGCAAATGCCGGAAAGCATAATGGCGTATAGGTTTAGCCAGAAGTCGTTATTCGAATGTCGTACGTGTAGTCTGAAACTACGCAAAGTCTGGCTATTAATGAGTACAGCCATAAAGATATAATATTTTTCTCTTTATGGCTGATATAAATTTTATAGTAAGTAATCATGGCGGTTCTTTCATAAGGATCACATCAATAATAATTTTGTCGCAAGCATAGTTCATAATATATTGATGTATTTTATAGCGCAGTCGATACCTATTTTAATCCCTATTAAAATATTGAATAAATAAAATGTTTTTTAATGCAACGTATATTTATTGATTTTTGAACGAATTATTGTATCACTCTTGATGATTATAGAATAATTATGACTGGAACAAAAATATATTCCTGAAACATAAACAGAATTGAATATTTGGTTACATCCATTTCATCGTAATAATAAGTATCCATTCAGTGAGCAATTTTAAATTCCGAACAAGCTATCAACTGAATACTTGTTTCCATTGGTGCCTGTTTGGTGCCTGTATACACTATTAACAAAATGACGATATGACGTAAAAATATAAATCAAACATACAAATAAGGTCTACTAAATAAGGCTTACTTACCTACTGATAGACAAATTTATTTACTAGTGTTATTCCTACTCTCATAAAAGGACAGGCCGATTACTAAGGCCCGTATATATATCAATATATCAATAATATCATATCATCAATATCATCAATCAATCAATATATCCTACTAATATTATAAATGTGAAAGTTTGTGAGTGTGGATGTATGCATGTATGTATGTATGTATGTTTGTTACTCCTTCACGCAAAAACTACTGAACGGATTTGGATGAAATTTGGAACACAGATAGTTTATAACCGGGATTAACATAGGTATAGGATACTTTTTATCCCGATAATCCCGAAATTTTTGTTACGTTAAATACAACGCGGACGAAGTCGGGGGGCACAGCTAGTATATCAATAAATCGATCTCATGTCTGAGAGCGATCTTGGAAATGTCATCATAACGTCATCCCAGTACAAAATGACATGTCACAAGCGTACTCAAGATCGCTTTCAGGCTTGAGATTGATTTTTAATACGGACCCAAAATACCCTTACGTAACATTTTGCTAAATTAAGATAAGTGGAAGCGCAACGTTTTCTCAATAAGCATGTCTGGGTCATATTTACCTATTATTTTACCATCATTCATATAGTAGTGAGCCCACACATCATGTCTGGGGACATAATTTCGTGGTGTTGCTTATAAGTAGTTCAAAATTGGGCTCAAAATATACTTAAAAGCTTTTTGTAATCGGACGGCAGATCTCAGACTACATTATTATACGCTTAGTTATATTTCGTTGTTACTTTTTGGTCTAGCAATACACTCTTCGTAGTAGGTAATTTTAAAGTGAAATAAATTACAAGATACCTAGTTACTTCTAGCTTTTTAGTGCACCAAACTTTTTGAAGTTGGATTAATTTATTTACAATTTTTTTTTCACTACCGTATACACCACGCCTTACCATTGAAATTCATGAAAGAGTCAGTTCATACCGGGCCACACATCCGAAATATGCGAACTCGTCTCAAAGGCCCATTCATATGCAATTTTGATATGAATAAAACGAAAGAGCGAGTTTGTATGTAGGAATACTTGGTACCCTTTTTTCCTTACTTGTTGTGTTCAGTTAACAATCCTGGCATGTATTTTTGATGAAATATATTATTTTTTCAACACGATGGTGCAAATTTTGTAGGGTACAAAGACTAAACTAATTTTGACGCGACTAAAAAGAGGTCATCTTTACAAATTACGGCTCTTAGTAGGACGGCAACACAACATTTAGTTAAAGCAACATTTATACCAACAACATTAGAACCATTTTGTAAGTAGATTAATGTTCGGATAAGTCAAGCGACAACATTGTATATTTGTTTCACGTTTATTTTTTAACAAGCCACGAGTTGGTCACGTTGTTTAATGAAAGTCTGAAAACAACTTTTTAACCTTTACACTGAGTATTGTAAGTACAGCAATTGGTAAATAAGATTTTGTTACGACCTCAGACGAAAATAATAATGGAGACTGAGTGCGTAGAATGTGTGCAAAGCCAAAGGTAAAATATACAAGACAGCATTAAACCAGATTATTTTTTAGGTAATAAATAAAGTGTTGGAACCATTTAAGCTGTCGTGTAGAAATATGTTACAGGTAATGATGTGATCAATACTGTGAATATTAAGATACCAGTACCAACGATCATTCACCTTCAGAAGTAGGTACTGTAAGGTCCATGTCGGCGCATTTTGACGACTTGTTGTATGCAAGCTGTCTAATGCTTTAGTACAAGAATTATATGATTCAAATATATATCTGCATAGGTTCTAAACATCTTTGCTGTGCTGAGAAACATTGCCTCTCTTTAACCCCCGACGAAAAACGAGGGGTGTTATAAGTTTAACATGTGTATCTGTGTATCTGTGTATCTGTGTATCTGTGTATCTGTGTATCTGTGTATCTGTGTATCTGTGTATCTGTGTGTCTGTCTGTGGCAACGTAGCGCCCAAGCTGATGAACCGATTTCAATTTTGTTTCCTTTGTTAGATAGGTATTCTGATCGAGAGTGTTCTTAGCTATGTTTCATGAAAATCGGTTCAGCCGTTTGAAGATCATCAGCTCTTTTCTAGGTTAAAAAAGCCACATTCATGGCCAAAACCAATTCCCTCGGCTCGAATCCAGTCGAAATTTGAGATGATTGGATTTAGATTTATTATATTTTTAAATGATCGTAATAGTCTGAACTGGCTTTTTACAATATTATAAATTTGAAAAGTTTCCCTGATTCTGAAAAAAATGAATATTTTATCAATTTTATTGAGATTTGTGTATGAACTAAAGACGTTCCATAAGTCACGTTTCAAATGATGGATACGCGCATGCGTTAAATTTTGTTTGGTTTGTTAATGGTCATGGAATATTACGCTATAATAATTCTAGAGGGCGTTGCTCCGCCATTGACAAAGAATATAAAAAAACTAATCTAATTTAAAATAATTTTAGCGTTATTGAAAATTCTTCCCCTAGGCTGCTCCCGTCTACCTCAACCAGAGTTATTACATCAAATTGAATCATAATTGATAATATTTTACTAGGAATAAAACCTCCGTGACATCAATATTTAGATTTGTTGTCTATCCTAATGTCAATTATTATAATGTCATAACAAAATAATGTCTCATACTTTTACACAGATTTTCTGTTGATTATTGTACATCTTAGATTATAAATGAGGAAGCCAAAACAAATGATTTAATGGTGCTTTCATAATCTGGCATCGAAACTAGTTGTACCAGATGAATTTGCGAGATGAGCTATGGATACTGAGCTACGGGAGCTACGCAAATCGCGCTAACATCATTATTTGGAAGAACTAGGTAAATTATACATTTGATGAACAGGTCATCGCATCGGGGGTTTTTAAATTTTCAATTTAGAGTTATTTTATAACTTATTTTTAGCTTAATAAGACACAATTATGGAACTCACCTTCAAGGGAGTTGGGGAGGGGATTTGTCTTGAGACCGAAATGGAAGTATCTTCCTGGGGCAAGCGGTTTTCTGCCCAATGCAAAATATTATTTTATAAAAACGAACGGTTCATAACAAACACATATTCACTTTTTCCAATGATTCAGATATTCCAAAATCGACTTTATATTATAACCTCGTTAGCGGATGAATGATGTAAATGGGTTGTTATACCCTGTTATGGCCCGTCGTCGGTTGTTAAGCTTATAACTGCGTTCTGAACAGCTATTATCTGCTTATTAGGCGATACAGACATTGATTTTGCACGACGTTGACGCTCGCTATCAAAGCTACGTAGGATGCTATAGTGGGTACAGGCAACGAACTGGAATCGTAACTCTATGAGGTCGAATTTCCCTTACATGTTTTTAGTTTAAGATCCCGGTATAGAACGACCTTCACCAAGCTGGTTAATGGATCAAAGGATTTTATATCAATAAATATATTGCAAATGGGTGGACTAATAAATTTCAGTCCAGAATATGATTGATTAATTATATTTTTTTAAACATGTCACTTGTTTGGTTAATAGACAAATTCCATACCAATCGAAAGTATGAAGCCTATAGAATATGCAAACATTAGGTTGACTATTTTTTTCCCGGCACAACTCTTAGTACCTGCCTACCCAAGAGTTGTGACCGAAACGTGACGTTAAATTCATATAAAATACTTTCGATCCATTAACCAGCTCGGTGAAGGTCGTTCTATACCGGGATCCTATACTATCCGTGGTATAAGTGTGTTAACTTATTTTTCATTGACAGTTCCACGATTCACTTTTGTTGACTCTTGACATGGATCAAATTGTTTGTGATGTATGTAAGTTATGATGCAAGCGAAGATAATTATCTTCTGTCTAAATATTAATTTAAGTCGGTAACTCTAGAAATTGTGGTAGATTACACGTCACGTACGTGTTAGTGAGCGTGCAAAGTTACGACATAATAGTATGATTACTACCAGTTCCTAAAACGCCAATCAAAGTGAAAACTAACTAATCCACTGTCGAACCACTGACAATTGAAAATTGGGTCGCTGTAATGGCAATTAACTATTTGATTAGATTGCTCCAGTCGACAAATAAGTTTATTTTTTAGAAAAAATGAAATAATTTTAATAATAAATAAATCTTTGCATAATTTGTAGCCATTAAAATTAGCACCAATATCTGAAACCAATAAAACAACGAGGTTTTATATTTTCGCGAAGAAAAAATGATAATAAAGAAAAGTCCCTACAAACTTTAACAATCTTAAAAGTTCGGCGTTGACATAACCACGAAACACTTTTTAATCTCAAAAGTCGAAATAACTTCGGTATTGCAATTAGTAGGCAATGAAATGAATAAATAATTTCAATTTACGCGAATGAAATTGTTATGAACTTGAAATATGAATTCGAAAGTTGGAATAAATATTTAAATTGTATTCTGTGGTTTACATTAATTTCTACAGTTTGGGGCCAAAAGGACTCGGTCATTGCTTGAGTTTGGTGAAGAAGATACCGCTTACTTATTGAAATTGTAATAGCTTGCCGTAATAATCATGTGTACTTCTAGAGAAATCTTCTAAATTCATCGTATCGCTATGGAGAAATAATGATGTCACTGTCAGTCTTGTTTGCGAAATATGTCATGTGAGCGGGACGTTAAATGCATACGTTTACCATACGCTAAGTCCACTTCACAGTGCTTCAGAACTAACGTGCTGGTGGACTGTTTTCATACTACCATTAATAGTACATTGTTACACGAGTGGTGAAAGTGACTTATTTTTTCCCGAGACGGGGTTTGGCGCCCGAGCGTAGCGAGGGCGCTAATAGTTCGAGGGACAAAATAAGTCTTTCACCCGAGGTAAACACTGTGCTTTTCATTACGAATACAAGGAAAATAAAAATAAAAACAGGAATTGGCTAAAGAGATAATACAAGGAAGTATGAACAATACTCTACAACTCGAAAAAAAAAATCGGATTACCACCTATTTTGTTTTTTTTTTCGTTGGCTGGTCAGCTTCATTATTTAGCCATTATTTTTCATTTTTATCTTTAAATATTTTGCCCAAATCTATGTTATTTTAAAGAAATTGTTGAAACGTAATTATAATTAAGTCATTTAAAAATATATATTATTTAAATAATACTTAACTTTATGTCATTTCAATTTTACATCGTGCTGTAATTGAGTGACTGTAGAAAAAGTTTGAACATGGTTCCATATAAATGTGAAAATGGTACTATTTTTTTTATAATTTGACAGCTGTCAGTTGAAAGCGATTCTCCCGGGCCGGAAAAGTATTACTTTCAACCCGCTCCTCAGGCAAATTCAGACCTACTTTCAGAGTATAAGTAATGAAAATATTTGGTATTCTTTCATTTCAATGAATAACGTGAAACTTTATCTTTCACTGTTGTTTCACCTGTGCCTGTGAATTGCTACTATCATATTTGATTACGTCTCTGGTCGGTGATGTACCTACAATGAAACCGGTCATTATCAAACACTACGATTTCATAGCAATAATTTTTAATAGACCCTGCTTTTGTCAATAGCAGGTGCTACGTATGAAAACTTATTTAAAATGATTTTTCACACGCTACCTGTGAAATTTTCCACCATTCCGTGACAGGAATTAGAGCCAGTGATTCCTGAAAGTTGGGTCCCACAGGGCAGTCAGTAATGAGCAAAATTAGGGTCAACGAAAAACTAACCTCAAATTGTGTAAGCGCTAGAAAGAAGGTTGATTTTAGTAAACGTGATCAGAATACACGCACATGATATACTGGTTATATGTACTTATCCATACAGTCGAATGTTGAATGTCGCGTCTGTGGAACAATTTATCTAATCAAAACTTTACGAGTATGGACACAGCTTAAAGGCTATGCTGGATTGTATTAGATGATTATGTATCTTGTAGGAATGCACAATTTAAGCAAACTTATAGGTCATGATACGTTTGCGGTTAAGGTATGTTTGATGTGGTGGATTTAATAGATAAGCTATATACTGTATAATAAAGGCATTGCTCCATATTGTATGACTGCAGCCGTTATACCGACGCTTATTATCTTATGAAGTTTGCTAAGCCGAGAAAATTGAAACTGGGAAAATGGAGCGATTGTATTGGTCGAAATGGGTGGGCCCGTTTGATAGCACAGCTAGTGGACGGTCACCCTAAGCGTCAGCCAACATGGCGGAAGCCACATCGGCGTTCAAGCATCCATCTTCCAACCATCTGTCGATTATAGCTTCTTGTCAACCCACCCTATTCCCGATTCCGCATCAATAATGTTAGGGGTCAAGTCAACATTTGTTAATTCTCACAGTCATATGAATTATTGGGTGATCAATATGGTGTATTTATAGTTGATTTTTACACACTTTTCACGGACTTTTGACACACGCTGTAAATCATTCTAATTAATAAGGATTACAAGTTTTATAACAAGCTTCTAAAACAACTTTTAAATTATTTTAATTAGACGAACAAAGGTTTTTCTCTGTCAATGACATTGTTAATGACGCAGAAAGTCGGGTTTGGGTGTAATGAGATCGCCAATCTGATTTTAAGGAGGGTTTGGAATATAATTGTACGAATTCTGAGCGTTGAAATTAAAAATATTAATACCTACCTACTTAGTTCTGTTATGTATAGTTTGGTCATTTCACAAATACGCGAGCTGTGACCCTTATGACACTGTCATAATATGGGTCAATTTGCAATAATTCATGCGTCTTCGTGAAATTAACTGACTATAGCTCTAACGTGAGATTATACGTTTGGTAAAGTCGTTAGACGCAACTTCGCAAGTGACGTTTTCATTATAGCATTGTTTATAAGAACTACTATGATTGAGTCACAAAAGTTAAACCATATACCGCAGGATGTGGGATGGTGCAATAGTATTCTGGCATTCCCTGTGTCGACAGAAGCCAGGGTTCTGTACAGGATCGCACAGTCTGGAGTTAAATTAACAAGATAAGGATTATGTTGAAATCTTATGATTAAGGATCAATTAATGTATCATTACCGAGGTTGACATGTTCTTTTCAAGACCAAACCCTCTTTAAAAAAAAATATATATAAAATAATTAAAAAAAAATAAAAAATATTATTGCATTGTTTTATTTTTTATTATGAGATAGGCAAGTATTTGACCACCATCTCACCTGTTGGTAGGTGACGATGTGGTCGATGGTGGAGCATACTTACCTAGAAAGTACCTGTTCACTCTTCACTTCCCCTTCTGATGCATTCCTAGGCAGTTCGAAGGAATATCCGTGTCATTCTTAGGCAGCTCGTATGATTAAGGTGGAAGCAAAACGCTTAGAACGAATCAAACGAATATCCACAGGATGTGTGTGTATCTGTGCGCTTGTCATCCGATGGTAGAATGGAGATGGGGGAATGAATTCGTGTAATTCTATCGATTGTTAGTTTCTCCGTTCAAGGCTTTGATAAAGGAAGGTTCAAAGGCGCTGTGCAATGTGCTTATATTTTACGCATACGCCTGAATCTAGTGAGAGTAAAGCTCACGGCAGTACATGGCCAACATTATGTATGAAAATGTATTGAAAAGAAATAGTACCTATAGAAAATAGGTAAATATATAAATTCAGTTATTCACCTTTTACGACAGCTACAGAATGACTGGAAATAGTGATGGCAGCTACTTAACCACAAGTGATTCAAGGAATAAGATATACCTGCCTAGTTAACTATGCGCCACCTGAATGTTGGCAAACCCATCGGTGACCGACTTGAACTTAAACATTATTACAGTTTCGTATTGCTCTCGTTGTCCGCGGTATATATTATCGGGTAACTAAATATTTAGACATGTCTAACTTGTCTTAGAGTTTAAAGGCCAGACGTCGAGTTCAGCGCTTACTCTAGCTTAGGGCTTAATTAAATTAATACATTATTTATAGTTACTAGGACTGTTAAAGGTCGTCAGATATTGATGTGGATTCTGTTAACACACTAACTAAACTTTACTAAACGAACGGCATTGCCACCCTGAACATGGCCGTAGAGTGTGAGCAAGATATCAATATTTTTATTTGTGTCAAATTTATTTTACTCGCATTTCTTAAACAACAAAATTAATACCCTTAAACACGCATAGATATATTTTGTAACACATCTTGTTAATTTAAATATAATAATGAATATTATAATACTGATATAGAACGTCACCGTATTTTGAAACTGATCCGATTAAAATCGTATTGAAATATTTATTTTTCTTCATCATTTAATTACAACAACTTTCACATCGTTATTATTCGAAATTATTTACTTAGAATTTGTAATGTACAGTCAACGACGAAAATCAAACAAATTTTCCGATGCATTTTTATAGAACAAATTTGAAATGTGTTCCATCGAATAGTGATGACTTTAGCCGGCAACCGTACAATCTGTTGGTAGTTGGTACAAATATATACCTTGCGGCGTACGATTCGTCACACGGAGGTGCGGGATCCTCATCTATATTTCATGAGACTTCGGGACGACCGCTCATCAATTACCTTTATTCGGCACGGGATCGTGTACCTTTTGTAACACCGTTCCTGGATATATTTCTAACGGATTCGTATAGTAGACTTGTACCATAGACAAGTTTCTGTTTTAACCATAGATAATGAATTATTTGTTTACTACGTAAAAAAGATTGGCTTGAGAGAGAGAACCATTATACGAGAGAGAACCATTATTAACCTCATATACTGTATATGTGGGCTAATACGTCATAGATAAACGCAATAATTAGTCAACACGCCAGCTACTTATACCTATGCCTATATCATTATGATCAGTTATCATCGCTAATCATTTACAAAGTATCCAGTTTTCTTATATCTATCCCAAACCCCCCCCCCCCTTGTCTACTTAAACAATAGTTACGATTAGTCTATATTATCAATAAGACTCAATTTAACAATATCGTTGAAAGCGTTATACCTATACAAGGTGAAACAGAAAGGGTATTCTTTTTTTGTTCAATACTTCACTTTGTATTTCTAAAACTATCAGTTTTGGAGGAAACTTGTAAAACAAAGGGTGTTATAGGAATACATCTGTTGACAGATTTCACAAGTCTACAAAACCTTTAGTACTTCAACTGTCCCACAAAGCCGATAGTTTGAGATTTACAAAGTTGCAAAAAAAAATAGTATATGTATGTTTTGTTTCACCTAGTATATGACTAAATAGTCAAGCTATTAAAATCTCAAGTTAACATACATACGTGTAGGGCCTCGTAGTACGCTGATCTCAGTTTAATTTGGTAATTACGGTCTGGTAATTGCTTGCTTAATCCTTTGATTTCGGTGCGGGCCGAGCGGCGAGAAGCGCGTTGTTTATCTATCGCATCTGGTTGTAATTAATCAAGTTTTGTGAATTAGGACGATGTAGTTTACTGTTACTGTAAACGAAACAGCGGTTTATGTACGGATTCTTAAAATAAAACTCTGTTTAATGAATTCGGGAGTGTATATTTTAGTGTTAGGTGTGTTATAAAAAATAAAGAAATAAGGATAATTCATCAGTCCATCATGCATCACTCGGAAGACGTCTACTGTTGGATATTGTCCTCTTCCAACGACTTTTATACATCGCGGTCACATTATGGTCACATCACGTTCCATCACAGTCCATCACAGTCTATCATGGTCTATCAATATCCATCACGGGCCTTTGCCACTCACATAATCATCGGTCCACCTTGAAAACTTCATAATAATAAAAAGGTATATTAATAATTGTTACAAAATAGAATTAACATGAATATTCACAGTAGTGTGTTTTGATGAAAATGCAACACGAGGAAACCGTATCTATGCAATGTTGGACATAAGTAAAAGCTTTTTCGCAAATATAGGTAAATATTTTTCGCATTCTAGTCATACTCTCTACACACTCGGCGCGAATATGTTTTGGTACGCATAATATTGCAAGGAGGCTTTGGAAATACAATATGTATTTCTCTATTGAAAGTAGCGATGCCATAGAGTTACAAAGTTGATTGCATGCGGTTTAGGAGAAAACCACTCAACATTTGCCTACTTTATCACTGTATTAGTAAACAGATAGTTAACAACTCTAATAGAACGGGCATCACTTATATTGAGTTTAATTTATTTTAACTCATAACTCTCAATTCCTTTTAGACATCGGTATTAAGTTTTTTTTTTTCAAAGTGATCGCCGATTGGTTAAGCACGCGTCTTGCGGGCTACCAGGTCTCAGGTTCAAACCCGGGCTCGAACCTAGTACTTTATAAACTTACACGAATAAAAATGGTCATCTTCCTCTTTGTTGCAAAACAATTAATAGTCATACAAAATTGGTGTTGGGCTTCCGGCTATCATACGAAACGCAACTGTTATAGTCACACGACGCCGATCTTCTGTGAGAGGGTGGTACTACCCCGCACGAGGCAGCCCGTGCACGATTTGTAGTCAATTAAATAAATAAATAAATATCGCCATACGAACACACCAACTGTATGGACCCAAACTAAGCAACGCTTGCACTATGGGTACCGTACAATAGACTGGGGGCGATGCCAGTGACATCCAGACCAGGGAAAATTACGAAAAGGCCATTTCCGAAATTTACCCTGACGGGAATCGAACCCGCAACCACCGGATGCAGTGAGGCGAGCGGCCTACGCTCGAACCACTGCGCCAAGCGGTCGTCAATTGCCTCTACGATGCTAAAAGTAGGTTATTTTATTTTATCACCTTGTCTCCTGTAGCCTGTAGGTAATAAGATAGAGTGATATACCAAACATCACCGAGAAGATAGATGTTTGGGTAATGTTTACGTCCTTCAGGAGTATTACTGTCATCAATCTAGACTATTAGATTTGTGAAAATAATGTAGGTAACGTCTCCTGTGATGTTTATTTATGAAAGGTTTTGAGGCATTTTCTTTCGTTTAATTTGTGACAAGTAATTTATGTGCCTACCTGTACCAAATTAAGAGACTGGAATACGTTAGTAGATTACCCTTGTGAGTGACATATATTAATTAACCACTAAATGGCAAGAAATTGAAAGCTCAATGGTTTTTCAGAACAAAAGTACGTTGAAGATATTGCATGTTTAATATAACTTTCTATACAAGGTGAAACAAAAAGGGTATACTAATTTTTTTGCAACTTTACTTTGTAAATCTAAGACTATGGGCTTTGTGGGACAGTTGAAGTACTAAAGGTTTTGCAGACTTGTAAAATATGTCAATAACTATATTCCTATAACACCTTTAGTTTTTCAAGTTTACTCCAAAGCTGATAGTTTCAGATTTACAAAGTTAAGTTTTGAAAAAAAAAGTATACCCTCTCTGTTTCACCTAGTATAGGGGGTGAATCCGCTGATGGATTACAATTTATTGTTACTAGAATGTACGCTTGGTGCATTATTAGGTAGGTACCTTCTACACAACCTTCTTAAAACTTAAGCCATTTTAACGAGATTTAATATAACAAGTAGGTTCCTAAAACTTCCAAGCTATGTCACCCAAAGACGGTATCATTAGTGTGACCGTTATCCGACTACAGTTCCCTGGGGCCTCTCCAATGATTCAAGTCCCCTGAATAGCCGAAGCGTGCCTTATCGTCGGTAATAAGTGCTTGATTAGGGCAAAAATGGCTATAATATCGTTCGTGAGGTACCCAATTCTCGTTGGAGTGGCTCTACAGTTTTGAGAGCGGATGTTCTAGTTTCTTGGGAATTTTCGTTTAGAATCCTGGGAAGAATTTGTAGAGTATACGTATTTTTTCTATTAAATAACTAGAAGGTATTCCAGTATTATAAAATAATTCAAATTCAAATCATTTATTTTGTTTAGGCCTACGGGGGCACTTACAAATTGTCAATTTACATTTTTTTTCCTTATATCTACAACCGGATTGGAACGCGACCTATATAATAAGGTAAGATATCGCCAGACTGCCACACCAGTTGTATGGTCCCAAACTTAGCAACGCTTGTACTATCATATGGGTACCGTACACTGGAATGGGGGCGATACCAGTGACACCCAGACCTGGGCAAATTACGAATACGCCATACCCGATATTTGCCCCGGTGGGAATTGAACCCGCAACCACCATGTGCAGTGTGTCGAACGGCCTACGCTACCACTGCGCCAAATAATGGCCGGAAATTGCCCTGGACAGAGCAAAGTGGAAAAGAATAGAGGAGGCTTTTGCCCAGGAGTGGGACAGTCTTATAGGCAAATAATAATAATATATAAATAATGATTTAGCCATTGAAATAAAACTATTTTTCGGATTTTATCGCGTTTATTTAATTTATGTATTTATGTGCGTGGATCGGACCGCAAACAACAACTTAATATGAGGGTACTCAGTTACTAACTATGACATCAGGACGTCTAACACCTCAGTCCCCCCGTGACCATGGCTGCTGTAAAGCAGCCGAAACGTCGGGAACATAAATTAAATAAACGCGATAAAATCCGAAAAATAGTTTTATTTCAATGTGTAGTATTCGCGTAAATATAAGAAAACAATATAATTATTTAGCCCTTTTGACGTCCCACTCCTAGGCACGGGCCTCCCCTCAACATGAGGGGGATTCAGGCCATAATCCACCACGCCGACCCAGTGCGGGTTGGCGGATTTCACATGTCTTTCGAAAGTTCGTTAGATCTTCTAAGACATGCAGGTTTCCTCACGATGTTTTCCTTCACCGTAAGCAAGTGATAATCATATAGAAATTATGATTCGCACATAGATTTCGAAAAATCCAGAGGTGCGAGCCGGGGTTTGAACCCATGACCTGGTGCCCGCAAGACGCGTGCTTTAACCAATCGGCTATCACTGCAGGCAAATAGAAGAAGGTAATTAGAATTTACTAGGATTTTCTACTACTACCATCATTTTTACCGTGGTCGGGCCAAAAAATAATCTATTGACTACACACCTTATAAGTATACGAGCTGGCTTGATCGGGGCGTTCCAATATCTTAGAATAGAACGGCGTAAAGTTTCTATTACCAGCTACGCCAGCGTGGCTGATTGTGACCTAAATCCTCCTCGCAATGAGCGGAGGCTCGAGCCCAGGAGTGAGACTTAATTACCTTACATAATATTATTTTTCATTACTCATACTCTGAAAGTAGGTCCGAAGTTGCCTGAGGAGCGGGTTGAAAGTAATACTTTTCCGGCCCGGGAGAAACGCTTTCAACTGACAGCTGTCAAATTATAAAAAATAACTAGTTCCATTTTCACATTTCTATGTAACCATGTTCAAACTTTTTCTACAGTCACTCAATTACAGCACGATGTAAAATTGAAATAACATAAAGTTAAGTATTAATTAAAGAGTATATATTTTTAAATGACTTAATTATAATTTAGTTTCTACAATTTCTTTAAAATAACATAGATTTGGGCAAAATATTTAAAGATAAAAATGTAATACGCTCGGGCGCTAATAGTTCGAGGGAAAAAAATAGTTCGAGGGTCACTTTCACCACTCGTGTAACAATGTACTATTTTATTCTTATTTCATATCTAAACTCCCGTTAACTTTTTTCTCAACACTCCGTCTTTTCTCCACCTACAAGGTTACCTCTATTCTTTTGTTACTCTACAACACGTATTTTCGCACGATTACCGTTGTCCTTCTGGCTCTATGTGCGGTAACATGTGTCCTTCTACATAAGGGCTATGTTGGTTTGCATTACCGCGCTAACGGGACAATGTTTGTGACACAGATTACACATAGTTTCATTGGAATGGGTTGGGGACGTATTTGTTTGAGATAAGTGTTTGAGGAAACTAGAGCTATTGGTACTTAGTCTCGAACGTGGGTTTAATCCGTGGATGAACCATTAAATGATGTTAGAAATTAACATCATTTAATGGTTCAAAGTGTTTTTGTGTTCTACGTCCAATCACAAAAAAGCGCTTAAGTATAATAAAATTGACCAACGTGGTTCGATCATGTTTCATTCGGAAGGGTCTCCAAAAAGAGGAAAAATACAAATAACCTCTGGGATGGCAGTATAAAGAAGGTCGCAAGTTCGCAAATCGTGAACACGAATTTTATTCGGGGGTCACGTACGTGTACTTTTGGCGATCGCAGCAGTATTTGCTTTTAATAATTGAACAAGGATTCACGCAATTTAAATGAAGGGACAGTATAGCTATCACTAGGAATTTGGACGATAGTGTGGTCGCAGAATCTGTGAGGTGTTGGCGGAATAATATAAATCGATGCCTTCCGGCCAAAAAGGGATAAGCGACATTTTGGGCGAAATCGACTTATATATATGGTTGGAATCGGCTGATTTTTCTGCGTCGATTGGTCTGGGTTTCATGGCTCTACGACATACTTTTTGTCGCTTACGCAGTTCGTAAATTGAGGCCTTGAGGCTAATTTCTTGGACGTAAACGACGAATATTTTGATGATTTTTTTATGTTGGTGGATGGATAAAAATTGTTTTCCAGAACTGAGATTTATGTCATTTGGGCGTAATATAAATTTCTCCTGCCTGAACGTTAACCTTTTTGGGCTGGAAGTAATCTATGTAGAAAGATGCGTTAATCAAATTTTGCTTGCAATTTTACCATCAAGAATTCGTGTTAAGACGATAGGGCTGTTTTATGAAACAATATAATTTGAATGTATTACATTTAGGCCGGATTTTTAGACATGTATTTGGTAGCTTAGTGCTTTTTTCCCTGTCACTTTACCCATTTTCGAAGGAGCTTAACCCAAATTGCCCTAACGAATTCGGCCTCTAATATTGTCGCTTGGCCTTTTTTTCCCTCCCGATGAATATAACGAGTGTGGTGGTTAGATAAGAAAATAAAACTATAAAGTGACCCATTTGTCGGTTACCCTGTGCAACAAAAACTAAAAAAGTGAGTTATCTCTTCCATTCGTTCGGAACAGAAGGGGTTAAGGTCACACAGGGTACATCCGATGCTTGGGCAATCGCGGCACAAACGCCACAAGTACACGCAGGTTATTTCAGTGAGCCATTTTTTAGCTATAATCTACAAGTTACTACAGAAGGATAAGCTCTTGTTCGCAATATCAATGCTGCATCTGGAGAGGGTACGACTGGCGAATGATTTTGGTTTAATCGCTTTCGTAGTGGTAACTTAAACTCATGGAACCACGAGGAAGACTAGGCACTAATGAAATAAAAGTAATGGTGGATGCCGATTTCTAGCAATTAACGACATGGTTTGACATTAATATACCAACAATATGGACTCTTTTGCACTTAAAAAAGCCTGATGAGAATATAGAAGCCACCGTTGAAGCATGCCTTGATTTAAAGAGAAGGTTCAGAAATAAACGGATTTTAGACTGAATTGTTCTCTAAGATGACTGCAAGCGAGAAATTTAATGTTTCAAATACTAGAACAGTTTCCTAAGGTAACGCTAACCCTTAAAAAAGTTATGATATCTGTTTGGTGGTTACTTCATGATGTAATTCACTATAGCTTTTTGAGATATAGTGCATTAATAACAGCAGATATCTATTGTGAAGAACTTCGAACAATGATGACGGAAACTCAAATAGCATCTTCGCCATTATTGCTGCATGATAACGCAAGACCCAACTAGCCCAAGGACTCACGACAACCCATTTTAACATTAAAGACCTGCAGTTGGAAACAGCATCCTCCGTACTCGCCAAATATAGCCCCAACCAATTACCGATACTCCATAATGAAGAAATGTTCGTGTTTATGCCAGAAAATGCTCATACGTATACCGCAGGACTGGTGATTAAATTTTCCAATCGTGTGACATAAATTACAAAATATAAAACATGCATGGGCACTAGTTGGGACCACTAAAAGAGAGAAATAAACACATTCAACACAGACACATAAGATAAGAAAGAACTACTTTCGAAGTTGTCGATGAATACATCAACCTGGGGGAAGAAATTCCAATTAGGCAAGTCGAATTTCAAAAGACAGATCGATCATCAAATCTAACTCGGCAGGGCAGCATTTGGGATGCTTCAAAATGTATTTTCGACCGAATTACCTCCGTGCTTAATCACGAAAGTCTTTAACCATTATGTGCTACCGCTGATGAGTTATGCCACTGAGACTTGTTCGTTAACTATGGGCCTCATACGAAGGCTTGGATTATCACTACGAGATCGCATCAGTAATGAAGATATTCATAGACGAACAAAGGACACCGGTTTGAGTTTGAGTCCTACGGATTAGTAGGCTGAAGTGGCAGTGGGCGGGACACATAGTCCGAAGAACCGATAGCTGATAGGGCGGAAAGGTTCTCGTATGGCGACCACGCACTGGAAGGCGAGGCGTGTGAGGGCCACCAATAAGGTTAACTGCCGATCTAGTGAAGGTCGCCGGAAACCGCTGGATGCCAACAGAACATGACAGGTCGTTGTGGAAACCTTTGCGGGAGGCCTATATCCAGCAGTTGAGGTCTCTGGGCGAAAACGATGATATTCAGCATGGCAAGGGGATGCAGTACCTTAACCAGTGGATCAAAAGGTCCTACTGATTATAGCATGGAAAACAACACACCAAAGCAATTATCTTGTTACCCACCTCTGTTTTATTAATAAATATTTTGCTTTTTAAACATTTAAATTGATGTAAAGTGTGAGTTGGTATGCACACCTCACTAAACTAGCTTTCCCATGTTATTTATATAACTAAATCTGAGTAAAATTTGATTACTATTTCCTTATTAATGACAATGGTGTTGCCTGCTCACATTCTGTTACTATTCCTGAGAATGTACACCATCTTTTATTAATTTAAAGAGTAGCCATTGAGCTTCTTGCCGGATCATCTCAGTGGAAGCAGCATTCCAAATGGGTGGTGAGTCTCACTATACATAAATGCATTGTTGGCTTACTTGAATAAAAAAAAAGAGTTTGTGTTTGAGAACATCGCCCACGCCCCAAAATGCGTTATAACTTTTTCTGCCTTTTTGTATTTATTATTTTCTTACGTCGACACTTTTTTTGTTATTTTTAGAATAATTTTAATAATATTGCTTGTAATAAAGCTTTTTTATTGAATATAAATTGAATTAGCAAGAAAAATGTATTCAATAATGTTGGCTAGGTAGCTACAACTAGTTAATTTGGCACCTCTTGTCAATAATGCTATACAGCTACTAGAATACCTATTTGATCATTTAATTTGGAAGACTTAAATACAGCGTTTGATAGTTTTGCTATATCTTTCATTGATGTTTTGTTAACTTATTACAATTTCCTTGTCCGATTATCATAAACCAATAACCGGTTATATCATTATGGCCCCAATTTGAATTATCAAAACTCACCATTATGCCATTTTTCTTCGATTTAAATAAAACATAAGTTGCAGTTAAATCATTTAGGCTGGAAGTGAATCACTAGTGGTTTTCATTTAAGACGTTTTTCCTGTTGGTAAAATTAGGGTCATTTGGGTGTAAGCGACAGAAAGTGGTGTTAGGAGGCTGATTTGTGTTTAATTAATGATGCCATTTTATAGATAAATAATTAAAAGCTATATGTGCAAAATTGCAAGCTTTCGGAACCTATAGAAAAATTTCTATGATTTTTTTTCGTTTTTTTTCAACTTTAAACCTCTCTCCTGTAAAGTTTGCAAAGTGTCGGTTATCCCTTTTTGGCCGGAAGGCATCGAAATGAATAATTATGTCTGTATAAAAAAAAGGAACGTAGGACTATAAACATGACTTCGAAATCGTTGAAACTATTTTCAACTTTATCTCAGATTATTTTCGAAACATCAATCAATGAATCGATTTATACAAATATGAAATGAATTATTTCATAGATAACGATTTTGAAGTCACCTTTTGGTAGGTATTCCTTTTATTCTGCGCACGCTGAAACCATATATTTTTTTCATATTCGATGTACTTATATAATTTCAAGACGAGAAAAATGTTATTTGGAACTTCTTTTTAATCGAATAACGATCGTATTTTCCCCAGACGACGACGGCCCGATCGGTATGTCGAATATTGAGCGCGATTGATTGCGTCCAACCGTTTGAGGTGCCCGTGCTTTTGTTCAATAAAACCAATTTAGCTGTCGTAATGTTTCTGTCGACGTCGTTAGTACAAATATTGAAGTTCAATTACCTTTGAATAAAACAATTTTGTTGGAGTTACTGTAAATTAATAATAACTGGAGTTTTTAATACTAAATTTAGTAGAGAGGTATTTCACTTAAATGTTAATAGTTTTTCAAAAATGGAGTTACTATAATAAAGCTGTCAAATTGAAATTCGGAAGCTTTATAATAAAAATAATGGTGTAAGTACCTAAGGAAAGTACATTACAATCGCAGTTATTTACAGTTAATACAAAATACACGATGAACTTTGTTCCAAAGACAATATAGATTGAATGTACATAATTTATACACTGTAAACACACAATAAATATAGCGTTGTAGATTCACAATAGAATGTTGTTATATAAAATTTGAAAACAAAACTTGTCCCACATACAGATTTAACCAAGCATTTAGCTCGAAAGTGCTTTTTCCATATGACGGCCCGTCACAACGCCTACCGTGGTTGAAATGAATGTACAGGACACAGGACATTATGTTAGAATGCTTTTTGTTAAAAATACTAATGAAGAGAAAAATGCAGGCAACACAATGTTTGCCTTTTTGTGTACCGTACCTTGGTTTACATTATGTAAGGCAAATTTGTGTTTTAAATATTTGAGCTTGACTACATGTTTCATAAAAACATTCATGTAAACTAGAAAGTTTGCAAGAATTTATATTTTATCCGTAATATTTATAAGATAAGTATGAATTTCATAGTGTCATTGTCGTACCTATTATATTAAGTGGTATAAATCTATGTTCTAGGTATTCTAGATTAATGTTAAGTCTCTCAGGAAAAAAGTGATTGTGTCACCCACTTGTTGCGGTATCTACACTTATCTATTAGCCACACTCTCCAAACAAGAATGCGTTATTATGACAACTGACATTGTCATTATAAGGAAAAATCTAATAAAAACGGCCACGGTAATTACATTTTTATGTAGACAAACACATATTATTCTAAATTCCTAACAACTGTCCGTTAACGCGACATGATTGCACATATGTTCGGCTGCATAACCACATCCATAGCACGAGACCGCACTTTTGAATGGGATTGTATATTATTACGTACAATCCCATTCAAAAGTGTGTGACGTGGTTATGTACTAAGAACATACGCATGGCATGAGTTGTTTGTTGTTTCGCAACTTAGATACGGGGTTCGATGACATTTTTATTTATAACTAGCTGTGCCAACGGACTTCGTCCGCGTAGTATTTAACTTAACAAAAATTTCCGGATTATCGGGATAAAAAGTATCCTATATGTTAATCCCGGTTATAAACTATCTGTGTTCCAAATTTCATCCAAATCCGTTCAGTAGTTTTTGCGTGAAGGAGTAACAAACATACATACATATATCCACACTCACAAACTTTCACATTTATAATATTAGTAGGATAACTGCACCTAGTGCATACCTACATAGATAAGTAAATAAATAAATATCGCCGGAATGACAAACCAACTGTATGGTCCAAAACTAAGCAATGATTGTACTACGGGTACTGTACAATAGACTGGGGGCGATCCCAGTGACAGCAAATTTCAAAAAGGCCATTACCTAAATTAGCCCATATATCGAACTCGCAACTACCCATTGAGTCGAGCGGCCTACGCTCAAACCACTGCACCAAGCGTTCGTCAAGTAGAGTTTGTGTCAGTAGGTAAATTACCACCACGGCCAAATTATGAGTTATCAGAGTGGGTACCCAAAATTGTACTTCTAATAAATCACATTGTCATTCTGTTGACTGTACACTGTACAATTCAGGTACTCATTCCATTTCAGCTATAAAAACCTAGAATATTTCATTATGATGTAAGTGCTTATGATCTAGAATGCATTGAATTTTAATTAGTTTATTCACCTATTGCTCAATGTTGATACCTACTCAGTAATCTACTGAACACTCTTCGCATCATAAAGTGATCCGTTCGTCATGGTTCGGGCATCTCGACACACATTTGCAACACTAGATAACGTTTCCTTGTTTTGTTTGATGCATACTCATGTGAAAATAATAACTTAGACGGAGCGCATAGAGAGTAGAGATAGCAAGAGTAATACCAAAGAGGATTAACCATTGTGTTAAGATGCCTATCACTATAACAGGCGCATTGGGAGCGCTGCTCTTATCTTTTCTAACTCGAACCACGCTGCAAATAGAAGACAGAGACAAATAATCAATATCAACTCTCCTAAATAAACAACCGCAAATTCAAAGGTCAGTTTATTACTTTTACACATGGGGCCATTATTAGGGTACCATTGTAAATCTCACTCCGCGTAGAACTGTTTACCTAACCCACCTGAGTCGTTTAGAAATAGACCGTTAATTACCTAAGGGGCATAATGAATGAACAGACAGTGTAATTTTTGTGTGTATAAATGCCTATCCATTTATGCACGTTTATGTAATCATGTAGCCTTGGTAGTTACGTGCAGTTTACGCATTATACATAGAGAAATCTACGTTTGAAATTGTTTTATGTATTTAGGCATTGCAAGTAAGTAAGTATCACCAGCCTGACACACCAACTGTAAGATCCCAAGCTAAGCAATGCTTGTACTATCACATGGGTACCGTACAATGGACTGGGGGCGATTCCAGTTACACCCAGACCAAGGCAAATTACGAAAAGGCCATTTCCGTTATTTGCCCCGGCGGGAATCGAACCCGCAAGCATCACGTGCAGTGAGTCGAGCGGCCTACGATCATAATATACAAAGTAGAGTTAAAGATCTTTAAAAAGTTGTGATATTGAAACACCATCTCATCTTTGTTATGTATCTCATATGTCTTATTCATTGAGATGAACTGTACTAAGAATATTCCAACCGCAGTTTTGAAGACAAGGTCGATAGTCCATTACTACTTTACCTTTGAATAAAATCTCGTCTTAGCAATAAACAAAACTAAAGTAATATATTAAGAGGATCCCGGAGCCCCTATGACATGCTGAAGGCGTCCTCCGAAGAGGTTTAAGTGGTCATGAATCCCATATACAGGCCTCTCCCACAAGAATCTTTGGAAAACTTCCTCCCCGTCAGCAAAAATAAGATATGTGCGTACCAAAATCAAGATTCAAAGTCTATAAATTACTCTTCACGCAACGTTCCGCGTTCTTGGATTTCAACGAAAGTGTGCTGTGTACTCTATAATTAAGATTAACAAAGTATTGTTTGCTTATATCACCCAATTAGTCGCGCTGAATTAAGTGATAATTTGCTAAATATGAAAATTAGGTAATCAGCTACATTTTCCATCGACCTTCTGATAAACACATGACCAGTATTTTGAATAAAATATATTAATATAATAATAATATCGCCAAACTGACACACCAACTGCACGGTACCAAACTAAGCAAAGCTTGTACTATGGGTACCGTACAATAGACTGGAGGCGATCCCAGTGACACCCAGACGCGAGCAAATTACGAAAAGGCCATTTCCGAAATTTGCCCCACAACCACCACGTGCAGTGAGCTGAGCGGCCTACGCTCGAACCACTGCGCCAAGCGGTCGTCAATATAGGCGTATATATAGGCGTACTATATAGGCGTATTTGGCTACTTGATTCTTAAGATTGTTTGCCTACGTTTTACAAATAAGAAACAGTAAATAAGTACCCAAAACAATTTAGCTAGAGCAAGTAGAGCAAATAAAGTGTGTTAAACTTTAAGTCCAGCGTAGAATTTACCAACTGCCTACCCTTATTTACTTAGGAAATCATAAACTAAAATCTTGGACTTAAGGCCTATGTTTGTGTTTAACGTGACCTTTAACAACTTTGTAGAATAAAAAAAAGTACTAGGAGATGTCACAAAATCGCATAAAACGTTTTATTTGTGCCAACTGTGGCCATTAACTAATACTAATATAATTTCGTGGTTATGTATGGTATCATGAAAATATAGCCGACATAAGACCTAATCAAGTTCTAGGTATGCTCTTCCATAAAAACTAATAATATTTGCCTACTATTTTTTACATAGCTTTCATGTCGGTATTTTCTAAGCTTCTCAGATTAGTTCAATGGTTTTACTCACTATTACTTATACACTATTAACTTATAAATAGTGGTCTGATTTGGGCATCTAATCAAAAGAGTCGTAATCTCCATTTTTTAAATGAGGATAATTATAAATTCAACAATTCTGCAATTTTTGCCTAGGGATCGCCTCGATGAACCCTAACTTTTAATACTTTCAAGCCATATAAAAGTTATACTGTCTAAAAAACAATATGCAAGTTTTCTAGGTAAGTTGGTTATATACCACAAAGGAACTATAATTCCGTAAATGATTCATACCTTTGCGTGTGCAAAACCGAACACTGCTTGTAGCTCATACGTGTGTAACCTACATTCTGAAGGCTAAATCATATGATTAATATGAATAGAAGACGTCTACCGCGACAAAAACTTCCTCTAGGGATCTGCCTGGCTTGAATGCGAATAGTGGTATAGACGGCGAGAAAAACGCCAGATCAAACGGGACCTGTGGGACTAGAGTCCCTTATTTTGTTTATATGTGTCTGATACTTTAATATAACTTTCTTTTGTATTGTTCTGAATTGTCTGGGATCTCAGGTCTTTTCCCATTTCTTTTTATTACAGATTCAAAATAGACTTGCCCTAATTACGGGTTACCTTAAAGTTTACCATTTCTGTGATATGTTTTCGTTAGGTAATATCATAAAGGGCAACTTTTTTCATACACCGATACTCGGAAACTCGCCCTTTTTTAAGAAGCCCAATCAATATGAAATGATGATTAGTTAATACAAATGCAGATGCTTAAATATAACAGTTTATCTATCATGTCATTGTATAAGTTGTTCTTCACTTTTCACTAATTCAAGCATCCGCATGATATAATATCCATAGATACCCAAAATCTAATTGTCGCCACTGCATCATAATACATTTACCAACTGCAACAATTGACATTAATAAGCTACTAATCCTACTAGAGTGGTGCTCTCCTTAGCTGAGTACTACTGTGTTGAGCCGATGCGATTACCGCGTGTATCCGGGTTAACTAAGTCACGTCTCTATTGCTTCTTATTGCATTGCGTTGGGATGCTGTATTATCTCAGTATCGCCACTAGTACTCGATGTCTTGAGCTAAAATCAGGTCAATCAATACCAACAATGTTTTCAAATGATCGCATTTTATATACAAGTCTGCATGTCGTCAACACTGAATGGGTACTATGCTCTCCATCGGGTCACTACTTCAGCTGGTTGCGGATTCGATTCCCGCCGGGGTAAATTTTGGAAATAACGTTCATAATTCACCCTAGTTTGGGTGTCACTGGGATCACCTTCAGTCTATTGTACGCATAGCAAAAGCATTACTTCGTTTGTGAACAAACAATAAATGTGATAGTTTGGCAAGAGTTATTTATTTCTTAGCTCCAGTGGTAGGCTTTCGACGAAAAGATAACATAGATTAGTGTCTTATGTAGGCTAAGTAGCCCTAAATATTATACATTCAAGGTTTGCGTGATGGAAAACAATAAAACTTTTTCAACACTAAAACTTTTTGAATTTTCAGCCCTTATTGTTGTCCTGAATAAGTATTTTGTTTCATAAATATAGGCGAGCGAAACTTTCAGCTGGAAATAACATTGTAGTTTTTAAGCATTTAGTAGTCATTGCGATCCTCAATAAAGGCAACTTATGACAAGTTTTCAAATTAAAGAAAAGCTTACATATTGCGTTTTATACCGTCACGGTACATATCTGCTTGGAATTTAATTCACCTATTTCCTTAACAAATACCAAGCATATAGAAACACTTTCAAACGAAATATAACATTTCGCACGTAATGTCTGCTCATGAATGAGGAACAACGCCAAATCCACGAAACGGCATTTAATCAAACATTTTCAGCTGTTGTATCGTGTTATTGAATAACGAAACTTCTTTATACTAACACTTTGAAGACTAGACAGGGGCATTCAAACACTGGCTTTTATTGTTAGAACACACGCGATGTGTTATTGTGAGGTGTACTTTACAACTTTACAAAGAGCTGTTCCTTATTATTCAAAACGTTTAATTAGGATACGGACGAGTAAACGACGAGACTCAGTATATTTTTGGAAGTAAATAAAAATAGACAGAGTTATGAGAAAAATATTATAATGAGGGTATTCTTGTTTTTTGTACAGCTCTGACTTTATTTATTTCCCTTCGGAAATACCAAGTCGTTTGGCTTTAAGACGGAATCTACGACTTCATACTTTTGGCATATTCACGTAGAAGAAGAATGGATAATGCATACCCGGATTAAGTGCTGGTAAGTCTGCGCTAGCTGCATGCTTTCTATATGAATACTCACGCATATAAATTATAAAATACAACAACTAATATTCACTAATTATTAATTAAATTACCAATAACCTGCACAATAAGAGTGACTATGTTCTATAAATTTTAAGCGGATTTAATAAAATAATCTTTCCGCAGCGGAACGTGTAAACAATTTTAACCCCTCTTGGGCTATAAATAGGCATTTTACTCTGAACATTGTGTTCGTTCAAAGGGTATAAAAAGCAGATCCAAAATAAGCCCTGTCGCGTTATAATTAGTTTTTATTAGGTCTCGACTATTAATGATACAAATGTCAACACGTGACTTGAATAATAAACTCGAGTCTTGTGTAATTATGTAATTATGACAGTGTTTGTTAATGAGCATCACTGGTGAACGTAAGATACCATTTAGATGTTTTACTTATACTGCTTACTTACGTAGATAATAAGGTATGTTTACCCACAAGTGGTTCTTGCACTTAGGGTATGATATTTCTTATAGTGAAGGCAAACATTGTGAAGAATTCTACCAGTTTTCACCAATTTTCTCTGATTACAGCATGTTATTCAGGGTGTAAGGGGCGTCGTAACGAAAACTGATGCCAAGGATTTAAGTCACGCTTCTGGACCCCCCATAGTTTGAATATTCCGTCGATATTGTCATGAATTATGTTCAAATATTTTTAGCATTTTTAAATTGACTTAACGCTCGAGCGCGCTTTTAATTTTAATTTACATCGCAGTTTACAGTCTAAAATAGTAATCATTAATTGATTTATGTAAATGCACGTTAATATAGATTTCTATAACGATTTTATGCTAAAATCAATTATAAAATGCTGAAAAATTTGAGCATAATTGATGAAAATGTCGACTGAAAATTCCAACTCTGTGGAGTCCAGAATCATTAGTAGAATCCATGGTATCAGTTTCCGTTACGACGACCCTTACGCTCTGTATATACTATTGCTTGAATCTCTCTATTATTTTATTCTCCCAGCCTGCATACTAGTAGTCGTGTTACTTCTAGAAATAGGTTAGTCACGTAACTTTCAGAAATTGGTGACTTCCAAACACTTAAAGCGCCTTCGTCCAATTGATTGTGTATCGCTAACGCTATAAATCTACCCAATACAAAGTCTTAAGGTCACGCAGGTACCCTGCTGAGTGCTGACTCACCTGGCACCAGTATATCAACGTCAGTTCTTAAACCCAAATGTATGTAAGGAATAGATCCTCCATTCAGTCTATTTACATAGAGCCGGAATAAATAATGAACTAAAAGTTAAAGTATATTATACAGTTCAATTGAGTTACGCTATATTGGTACCTAAGATTATAGATATAAAGCAGAAATTGCTATGGTGTCGCTTTGAAATTTGTGAGTGTAAGTGTGTGATTTGGCACAAAATTTATACCAATTTTGTATTAACTCAATAACTAACAGCTCATATACAGGCGAGTTTGACCAGGGTAGTACGACCACCTCACAGAAGATCGAAGTATGTATAGCAACTATTAGAGCTGTGTTTCGTACGATGAATGTGCCTTCCTCTCTTCTCTTCCCCCTGTCCCAGTCCACTTCAGGGTGGCAACGTGCGATGCCTTTTATTGCAATAGGCCATGTTCACTGCTTAAGTAAGGCGGGCCATACACTTGTTTGCTGACCTTATGATATCTATTCTATACATTCTATACAAATAAATAAAATTGGAGTGTCTGTTTGTAATATCAATATAACACATTTTCACTAAATGCATATGAAAGTACATACGAAACCTATAACAAAAACACGATTAAATTTTTTTTTGTCTGTCTGTCTGTCTGTGTGCTTGTTCCGGGTAATCTCCGAAACGGCTGGACCGATTTTGACGGGACTTTCACTGGCAGATAGCTGATGTTTTAAGGAGTAACTTAGGCTAATTTTATATTAGAAAAAAAAATTATGGGTCCTGTGGCGCGGGCTCAGAACGCGGGCGCGGGCTTTTTTGTTAAGTTAAATTCCACGCGGACGAAGTCGCGGGCTCAGCTAGTACATACATAAAAATAAAGTTATAAGGAGTATTTTTCTCCCTCCAAGACAATGATTACACATTTCCTCAAACTTGGAGGAACAAGCAATAAAATCATCTCGCGCCGTTAATTTCTGTCTGCCAACAAACGCCGGACGCACCGACCTTATTGCACTCAACTATTGTCTCTGAACCCCTAAATAAAACAGATTCTCATTGAAAACTTCAAGCCAAATTAAACTTTATCACTTTGTGTAAAAGTCGAAATTGAATCCCGAATTCTCAGCACTTAGAGTCGAGGCACACGATCCCTTCGTTGACATAGGTCAATTTCGCGTCCGGTCCGAAATTAATTAGTGTCCAACATTACATTACGGGCAATAACGAAGCATTTCGCGGGAGCTGACACGTCACGAGTACGTGCAGTGTTTCTGAATGCAGATAATTTAATACGTGGACGTGAACTTCTATCATAACAAATAATAAAAATAATTTATCTATGTGTATATAAGGAACGGTGGCGGAATACTTAAGTAGTTGCCTTTTAGAATCGGATATCTATGGTATGCTAGCGTGAATTTGACTATCTAAACAAATAAATAACATTGGAGTGTCTGTTTGTAATATCAAAATAACACTTTTTCACTAAATGCATATGAAAGTACAAACGACACCTACAGCAAAAACGCAATTTAAAAAAAAATGTTTGTCTGTCTGTCTGTATTTTTGTTCCGGGTAATCTCTGAAACGGCTAGACCGATTTTGACGGGACTTTCTCTGGCAGATAGCTGATGTTATAAGGCGTAATATAGACTACTTTTATTATAGAAAATAAAAAATAAATAAATGGGTCAGCACCCATT
Source organism: Notodonta ziczac (assembly GCA_918843915.1). NCBI lineage: Eukaryota > Metazoa > Arthropoda > Insecta > Lepidoptera > Notodontidae > Notodonta > Notodonta ziczac. Next base: position 5,033,261 of record OU974053.1, read on the forward strand.
TATTTATTTTTTATTTTCCGCGTTTTCCGCGTTTCCGCGTTCTGAGCCCGCGCGACAGCTTGCGCGGGCTCAGAACGCGGGAGCGGGAGCGGTTAAGTTAAATTCTACGCGGACGAAGTCGCGGGCTCAGCTAGTATTATATATAGGTAGATGTATAATTTCAATTGCATTAGTAGCAGGCATCGCGAAGACAATTCGATTCAAAAAGTGTTTTGAGTTCCGTGATGATAGGCCTGTACTCATCCTGCATATACCAGTCTCCGAATTGAATTATTTTTGAGAATGCAATGTTTTATCCGCAGCGCTCATTGCAAATCTTAGTTACATTGGTTCGTAAACCAGTTTTCCGCAGTGAAAATTAAACCTTTTCACCAATGAAATTCAGTTGATAATCTATTTGTTCGTAAAATCAATTGAGACCAGGAATGTTTCGTAAAGTAATTTTGGTTCTCGGGTAACTGATTGCGTTCGCCTAAGAAAAAATTGAAAACGACCCACCCGCTAACCCTTGATATCTATGAAAATTGACCATCGTAATACGGCATATAATCGCATATTTTTGGTCCGTCCCGCGATTGTGATCCCGTCTACCCAGCCTCTAAGAACACGCTTCGATAAAATGAAATTTTCGTTTCATCACAGCTCCAGGTTCCCCCGCATTTTGTTATCCCACCGTTTATTAATTTACGTGTTAACATTAATAAATTGTAATTGACGAGCTCGTAACTGTCTTCACGAATTTGTTTTTGATCGTTATTACAATTTATGCTCATTAAATGTTAATAGCCAACTGTAACTTTGACCCCTTTTAGTTATCTTATCATAAAGCTAGGTACAGCTAGGTTTAGGTACTGCCCTATTGAAGGTAAAATTATGCACTAACACAACATAGCACTTAGAATAAGCTCATTAGCAATTTAAATCCTATCACTAGCTCAGCACCTTCGTAAGTAATTAGCAAGATGCCGGTGTTAAGAAAGTCTACAGGCTTTTCTTAACTATTGTGGCATCACACTAATAAAGTCCTTAAAATACCTTTCTGGTGGAACATTTTATTGTTCTTGACCTTATAACAGTTACTTGACTTCAGGGTTCCTGGGCCAGTATTAATAAATCAATCTAAATACTCGTAGTATAAAATTTCAGCTCAAATCATACTCAGAGTTGAAATAGACGCTTTCTTAATTTGAATTATCAATGAAGATTCGTGCTAAATTCAGTTGCATTGTTCTAAATTCAAATAACTACCCAATTAGAAGCCAAATTGAGAATATAGGTAGTACAATTAGATATATAGGCATAATATTATAACCAGGGGCCCAACTCTGTTAAGCACTTGCATCTCGATCGATTTGCAATACGTCAAAACTGACGTATCGCGTGTGTGAATACGTAAATTTTGACGTATTAACGGTTAACCGAGTTGGGGCCCTGGACAAACGAAAGCACTATGTACAGTCTGAATTCAAAAGTGCCTTAACGAATCGCCTGTCTCAGCTGTTTGGGGCCGGTCCTATGGGAAATCAACGAAATGGGTATATTCATGAGAGCTTGCCCATTCGGAAAGACACGTTCTTGTTTTCACATTATGTTTAGTTGTATAGCGTCACCTTGTGAGGTGTGGGTATCAGTAATATGAAGAGGTTCAATGGTGGTGACCTGTAACCTGTATTGACTATACCAACCAAGGTGGCGCAGTGGTTCGAGCGTAGGCCGCTCGGCTCACTGCACATGGTGGTTGCGGGGTTGATTCCCACCGGGGCATATTTCGGAAATGGCCTTTTCGTAATTTGCCCAGGTCTGGGAATCACTGGGATCACACCCAGTCCATTGTACGGTACCCATGGTTAAGCGTTAGTTTGGGACCATACAGTTGGTGTGATAGTCTGGCGATATTTATTTATGTATTTAATTAACGGATTCAGGCCTTAATCCACCTCGCTAGTCCAGTGCGGGTTGGCGAATTTCACACGTCCTTCGAAAATTGGTAAGATGTTCTAAAATATGTAGTTTCCTCACGAAGTTTTCCTTCACCGTAAGCAAGTGATAATCATATTATACAAATTATGATTCGCACATAGATTTCGAAAACCCCAGAGGTGCGAGCCGGTGATTGAACGCGCGCTTAACCAATCGGTTATCACTGCTATTTCACATTAAATAAGGGGCTGGTAAAAAAGAACTAATACAAGACTAGGCTGACTGTACACACGAAACAGACACGTAATCATTAAACTTCGAAGCGGAAAGGATTTACAAACAAACAATATAAAACTTTTTCCATCTCGGTTAAAATATCATTTTCGTGTTCGTAGAAACGCCCCCAGGCGCAGCGGTGCTGGCAGTAAATAAATTATTTAGAAAAGCAGGCCAAGTGCGAGTCATGCTCGCACAAGAATCTAGATTATAATTTAATATTTAAACATAAATATCGCCAAACTGACACACCAACTGTATCGTCCCAAACTAAGCAACGGTTGTACTATGGGTATCGTACAATGGATTGGGGGCGGTCCCAGTGACACCCAGGGTAGGGCAAATTACGAGAAGGCCATTTACGAAATTTACTCCAGCGGGAATCGAACCCGCAACCACCATGTGCAGTGAGCCGAGCGGCCTACGCTCGAAGCACCGCGCCAAGCGGTAAAACAACATTGAAAGCAGGTAGTCGAACAATAGTACTAACTCAGTTGACAACAAGTTTAGACACAAAACTAAATTTGACACAATTTTGTTGTCTTGTTCATGCCTCAGAAGGATGACGAAACATTTAGTTTAGTCAAGTTGAATTTGTGTAAGAACAGAATTAGCACGATCGCTCAAACAATTCTACTGACTTATTCTGTAGACATACTTAATTTGAAAGAAGAAACTGACTAACTGATCTATCCTCGTACAGCTTAAACTGCTGGGATTAGAAACTTTAAATTTTTACAGTTGATACCGATTTAATACCGTAGGCACAACTAAGGAAGGATTTTGAAAAATTCCACCCCTAGTGTAAAGTGTGTACCTATGTAAATTCCATTCCGATATCCACGCGGGCAAAGCGCGGTCAAAAGCTAAAATATAAAATGAATTCGTGACTCTCACACCTTCCAAAAATAGAAATAAAAATCTCCGAAATTTTGACTATCGGAATACGTTCTCGTCACTAAGGTCAATCACGCCAAACTTAAAGATTTCAAGTCTAATCATTCTAATAATCAGTCTTATTTCATGCTTGTGACTGACAGACACATACTATTTTTTCCTTTGAAGATACGGAACCCTAACAAGTTTACCGACAAGATAAGATTATACAAATCCACTGCGAAGACGGGGTCACCGGATCGACTTGAGTAATCCTTTAGATGTAGGTACTTTAGAATTCATCAGATTGTTTCACAAGAATTCTTACAAAAATGTCGTCGAAGTTTTATAACATTTTTCGACTTCGGACGACTTAAATTTGATATCACTCGAGTTATGCTTATCACTTTATAATTGAAAATATTTTATGTTAAAAATAGGCTTATTTGTTTCTGAGCTATCTCATTCGAATTACAGTTGAAATGTGCTTATTTTTATAAATAAATAATAAAAGTATTTATAATTGAAAATGGAAAATTGGAAGGACATAATTCTGATGTGATTTAATAGTAACTTTGATAAATTGATCACGATTCTTTAGCTATTATTAATATCTATAACGGATTGTCGGTTTTATTGCAATGTAACCGTATACAACCGTATACATTTCCGTGCACATAAGTACATAAACATTTCTGAGTCTCTTAGGTAGGTACTAATTTTACACCTAAGTTATTTAATAAATTTGTGAAACCCTCACAATGCTGAAACAACCCATGAGCAAAGGAATTTTTATTAATATTCTGCGTCACCGTTAAGTGGTTTTATGCCTCTGCATAATACATAAAGTAGGCAATATCCCTTACAAAGCAGCCATTCAGCTACTATCTGGTCATTTATAGCAAGAGATGAAACAAGGCGCTCTAGTGTGGTCACCATTCACTTATCGATAAAGGAGACTAGACAAATTGACTTGTGAACCAAATACTATGGAGCGCAGTGAAAACAGATTATCGAATGCAGTGTTGCATAGCAAGATAGAATGATGGAATGCTAAGGATCATTGTACGACCACTTGGCCCAATGGTTCAAGCGTAGGCCGTTCGGCTCACTGTACATGGTGGTTACGGGTTCGATTCCCACCGGGGAAAATTTCGGAAATGGCCTTTTCGTAATTTTTCCAGGTCTGGGTGTCACTGGGATCGCCTCCAGTCCATTGTACGTTACCAATATTAGTACAAGCGTTACTTAGTATGGGTCCATACAGTTGGTGTCAGTCTGGCGATATTTGTTATAATTATTTAATTATATTAGATACCTATAGGAAATTTTCGTAGTTTTCCTTGTCGGTAAAATACGTAATAAGTTCCTAGTATCTGGGTTTTCCCCTGATCCCAGCATGAAAGTTAAACAAACGAAACACAAATCTAATCCATAAAATAACAAGGTGTAGAAAATCAGTATTCTTAAAAAAATATTCGAATCCATCAACGCAATTTTACATCCAATAAAAATGCCAATGAAATGACGAGCGAGAAAGGCGCTACGTGATCTTTCGTAAGGAAACCTTTCAGTCACTCATAGAGGATGGATCTATCGATAAAACACGTACGTCACTGGGCGGTGCCGCAGTGTCGAAAGGGTGCAGTGCTTCAGCGGACGCGCTGACATCTGACTCGAGAGGGGTCAACGACATGCTTCTTTCACATATCCGTACTAGGCGAGTATGCGTTAACAGATATTTTGTTATCGGGTATCGAGCACCAGTATCTGTCGGTATTCTTTGATCAAAGGGCTTTGAGCTGTTTTTATTGATACTATGTGACGGTTAACGATTGGATTCAGTAATAGATAGAATGGCATTATTGTGTAATTTTTTTGTCACGTAGTCTTGGAGGATAGTAAATGTTATTCCAAAGAATATTAATATACATCTATAGGTACTACATTTTATTCATATCCGGTCAGCTGTTTTTGCTTGATGTTTAGTCAAACATCCAAACAAACACAGTTACACATATATTAAGTATATTAGTTTCCTATAAGGTTTTATATTGTAAACAACAATATGCCTGTAGTTCACGAAGGTGCAATCAGATTGTTCTGATAATATTTTGTTCCCAAAGTATGTGGGCTACTAGGTTGTAAAATCGTCCTAGACTATCTATACAAATAAATAAAATTGGAGTGTCTGTTTGTAATGTCAAAATAACACCTTTTCACTAAATGCATATGAAAGTACATACGACACCTATAACAAAAACGCGATTGAATTTTTTTGTCTGTCTGTCTGTCTGTATGTTTGTTCCGGGTAATCTCCGAAACGGCTGTACCGATTTTGACGGGACTTTCACTGGCAGATAGCTGATGTTTTAATGAGTAACTTACGCTATTTTAGAAAACAATAATATCAAAAAAATCACAAATGCTGCTTGTCGCGCGTGCTCAGAACGCGCGAGCGGGCTTTTGCGGTAGGTATATACAACACGAACGAAACATCGACTCAACAAGAAAAATGACGAACGTTTTTTGTTACATTATATTCCACGCGGACGAAGTCGCGGGCTCAGCTAGTGTACACGTACCTTCCAGGTCTCAAATAAAAACAAACTTTATGTCTAAAACTGAAGGTTTATTCAGCAAGCGAACTAGTAGAAAACTGTACATACAAATCAAAAAACATCAAAGAACCTTACTAAATAAACTACCACCCACGATAGCGCGATCTAATTTTTATATACCGACATCTAGTGACAATTGTCCATAACAAACACTTTAAACTTCGAATACGCTTAAACAGCTAGTTAGATATAAAGCTATAAAATACTACGGTACGGTACGATACGATCAATATCCTTTCAGTCACTCTTTCCTACGGTGAACTAATGAAGTGTGACACGAATCCCACACGTCGTCGAGGAAATTGAAGGAAAGCAGAGTATAATTAAAGCTAATAAAATAAAAACAAATTCTCTATAATTCAACCCCTAAGGGGTACATTTTAAATAATAAAACCCAAGAAATATGTAGAGTGCTTAATTTTGATAGAATTGGAATTTGAATTAATTGTTTCTAAATCATATCACGTAAAGTTTTAAGTAAGGTCAATTGAATTTACCACATGAAGTTTTTAGGGATCTTTATGTTACTAAATTGAAAAGGTAAACATAAATTGTTTTATTGTTTTCGGGGTAATGTTTGTTGAAAAGTTTCATAAAGTGTTCTATATGGGGTGTAAGGTCTTTGCTCCGTACAACTTGCCCACCGACGAGGTCACATGGTATTATTCAGAAACCCATCTGCATTATGTATCATCCATACTTGTTGTATTTAATAAACAGTCTGCGCATGTTTGTTTAATATTGAATGTATAAATTACTTGATATTTAGAATATTTGTGTTCTTTTTTTAAATGCAAAATTTTTTTCATGGCGCTATATTTTTTCAGGTAATTCAGACAATCACTCTACGACCCACTTTCAGGAGTTCCTATTATATATTCAGTATTCCGTAAGATAAACTTAGTGGACCCTAGTATGGATAGGATTACGTTTACATAGAAAACTTTTGATCAAAAATAACCTTTACCTTTAATGGCATTGCGTTGTCGATTTAATAATGTTTATCCAGGTCCCGAATTGATTGAGTCTCGATGTTTGCTGGACTTCAGCTTGAGGCTTTCAGTTGCTGAGGGCCCTCGAGAGTCCACCGTGATTGGTTGTTAGTTTGTCATCGGTTGCGCACACAGAACATGAAATAAATATAAGAGCTTTTACTTTTGTTAATTTATTCGAAAACTAGTGTTGACTGCTAAGTTGTAATTTGCATTTGACGTGTTTTCTTCCCGTAATAGCGTAAGATGGGTCGTTAAATTATTTTTACCGCAACGAAACTATTCCACTTTAGTAAAGCAACAAGTAAAATGAGATCACGTGTGTTTTTTGTTTGACAATATGTAGGCAAACGGTTGATCTATTAGAGGAAAAAAATATGCCCTTTCTACCAACAATTCTTTATTCTACGGTCGCAACCCTTGTAAGGTATGGGCTCTATGCCAAGATAGTTGGTAGAGACGATTCAGGGGTCCGTGTAGTGCCTTTAATCTAAGAGGGTTTGAGTCTGTCTGGGACAAAGTCTGTCAGATTTACGGGTCAATAAATTGTTGGAGATTCGTATTAAATGTTCCGTAATTTGCTTTGCTTTGGTAGAGAAGAAATTTGAGGCCTATAACATAAATGAGTAAGCATGAACCAATCTTATTTATAAATCATCAAATAAGTATTTATGAAATAAATTAAAATTATGAATTACATTTTCCCAATCAACCTCAAGATTAAAAGGATTTTTGTTATAAGTATCCGTTTTCCCAATACAGAACGTACTGTTACTTTTATTAGACGAGATCGCAATTTATTTATAATATAACACACACTTCGGGTTTGGCCTCAACTAAAAATAAACGAATTCATGTTTTGCATAAATTGGATAACAAATGACGAACGAAGATTGGCGTTAATAGAATTTGACAGGAGAAAATTCACCATAACACGACAATGGAAGTCCTTTGGAAGATCCCGAAATAGACGGAAATACAAGGGACTGTCTATTTTCAGTCACTTGTTTATGAAATCTTTGGCTCCTATACAAATTTGCCCGGTCTCCGCCCAAAAATAACATTTTTAATTTGTACCCCTCACAGATATAGATTTACATAGATAACGCAAATGCATGTACTTCGCGTGTCCGAAACCCCGACCAAGCGTCAAGGTTTGTCGCCGCTAACATACGGTCTGCGCGACTACAGATATAAAAAATATGAGTACCTATGAGCGAGATAATCGACAGAATCGTAGCGGGCAGAGGGGCATCGGCGGCATCGGTGTATTCAATCGATTTGGATTTCCCGTCACTAATGACGTCACAGTAGGTGTTAAAAATTCGGCACGCTTGGTTTCAATACAAATCGTGATACTTGCGTTATCTATGCAAAATCTATATATGTGGTACCCCAAAACGTTTTATTTATCCCCGCATTTATCATCATGACACGAAAATATTAATTAAGGAATTGAACTGCGCGCGCAATGTATATGGCACTAAAGTGAGTTTACAGTAATATTGTTCCGCACTCCCCTTCACACGTGGAAGGAAATCCGTGGAAACAATTTAATTTACCGTTTTATATTGTTTGTGTAACTTATTGTGTTTGTTACGGTGCTGGGCGCTTGAATACCAGACTTACTGCTAGGAAATAAAAAGAGAGATCAAATAGGTACGTAACTATAAATAAAAGATAGTTTGAATAAACAATACTCAACGATATTGTTTTCTTATATTTACGCGAATACTACACATTGAAATAAAATAATTTTTCGGATTTTATCGCGTTTATTAACTTTATGTTCCCGACGTTTCGGTTGCATCAGGACATCAGGACGTCTAACACCTCAGTCCCCCCATGACCATGGCTGCTGTAAAGCAACCGAAACGTCGGGAACATAAAGTTAATAAGCGCGATAAAATCCGAAAAATTGTTTTATTTCAATACTCAACGAGGTGTTTCTTTGGATCCCTAAATTAATATATCCATCCTTCCGCCGGAAGAAGCCCGTTAATGGATATAGGCCTCGAAAACGATTACCTAGCCCAAATACCAGCGTACAACTACTATATCATATAGGTATTTCAAGTTATATAAGCGGTCTTTTAGAGTGTTTCCACCAATGGAATCATCTAATTTGAATGAGCTGTGGAAAATGTTGCGGTCCTGTTCATTGAAAGCCAGCCCAGCCAGCCTGCCCAGCTCAAGTGGACGGGCACTCTTATGCTGGTGTTGATAAATCTATCTCAACTTAGCGACCAATCTTGAGAACGCTTTTAAGATTCCATTTTACAGGCTAACGCCCAGTTTAGGCACCAGTCTCCCACAATAATTTAGTTATAAAAATTGTGTAATTTATATTTTTTGTGAATGTACATTGTGGTGAGAAAATAAATGAATTATTATTATAAATGAATTATCATTTTAAAGGACGACCGCTCGACGCATTGGTTCGAGCGCAGGCCACTCGGCTCACTGCACGTGGTGGTTGCGGACACGATTCCCGCCGCCGAGGCAAATATCGGAGTATTAGTACAAGCGTTGCTTAGTTTGGGACCGTAAAGTTGTTGTGTTCGTCTGGCGCTATTTATTTATTATTATAATTATTTATTTTGTTCTGGGATAAAATAAGAATGACGACATTACTATGCTCACCTACTATTAATAAGGGCCTTCAATATTTACTTGAAAATTAAACTGAAACAGACAAAATACCATTTCCTTTTATAATATTTTACAGAACAATAAACATTCATTTGAATGCTAACTTTCAAAGCCTTTCGCTGAGACTTTTTTGTGAGTCTTTTGAAGCATAACTCTATTGAATTAATGAACTTCAATATCTTTGCTCTACGAATTTTAAGCATAAAATTGAGATGAGAAGTCTCAAGTGGCTATATTTCTTTAGATTATTAAACTCTTCCTAAATCCTTGGTAATTTTAATGACGCCTCTGGGCATCTTTGTACATTTCGATTCCCTTAACTCGACACATAGGCAAGTATGAATATCACTTCAATATATTATTTAGGCAAAGAATTCAATCTCCGAGCTGACTTAAAGGTAATTTACAAGTCCTTCACACGCGGTGTTACTGGGGCAATTTGTTCGTGAGCCGTCTCATATTTTTCGTTAAGCCGAGTTCAGATGGCGGTCGAATGATTATAACGAAGAGAATTTATAAGGCTAGGTGTAATTTTGGAAGTCCGTTAGTAAAGTAGTTAGCGTGGGTAGCACATAATCGTCATCTTAGCATTTACATTAAATCTGTGGCCACCGCGATATAAATGAATATCGCTAGACTAACACACAAAATATAATTATAGTTCCAAACTAAGCAATGCTTATACTATGGATACCTTGCAATGGACCGGGCGCGATCCCAATGACACCAAGCCCAGGACAAATTACAAAGAAGTCTTTCCAAAATTTGCCTCGGCGGGAATCGAACCCGCAAATTCCCGGTGCAGTGAGCATAGCGGTCTACATATATGTATTGTCTTTGCTGACATACTCACATCCACTCTATTCTCTTTTGCGTGTTCTCTATCTTCTCTTATCACTTTTAAATACACCTTTTCAAATGCGTTTGCGAAGCAGAAGAAACTAAAATACTAACGATTTGATCCATATTGGGTCTTAAGTGTTATTATACTAACGTCAAATATTTAAAAAGTTCCTCACGATATTTTCTTTCACCGTAGGGAGGTCATAATCATAATGAAATGATGAACCATAAAACCCATTTGGAAACACCTATAGGTGCGAGCCGAGGGTTGAACCCAGGACCTTGTGCCTGCAAGACGCGCGCTTAACTAATCGGCTATCACAGTCATTGCTTATTGCTGATTTTATTGCTATACGAAAGACGAAGTGTTGTCCAATCAATAGGGTCCAGGCTTTTGTGCCCATAATTTATAATGATGGCTGCCTATACGAGTATAACTACTGTTCATAAAAACATTCTTAAATGTTTTTTGGTTTAGTATCTATTTTGAATCATACGACGGTCATGTTGTCTGAACATGTCCTAAAGCGATATTAAATCTACGCGAGTCTCGACCCTCTAAGCCCCATCGCAATGAAATAACCTACAGTCAGTTCATTTCACCTTGCCACAAAAGCAACAAAACCTTGTTTTTTTTTTAAAAAAATAGTCTTATTAAAATACAAAATCATTGAAAAAGACTCTTCATTAGGAAATCAACATTTTGGTCCTTCCGATTATTGTTATTTTATTTTCCTAAGAATATTTGCTGACAATTTAAACTATAGGAAATAAATTTCTTTGGTGATTTGTAAGGTACCCATTGGAATCTTAATTCAATATTAAAAACATAATATATAATTTAGTAATAATTGTTCTATAAATTCTCTCAAAGATCCCTTCATAAATATTAGCGATCACGGAAAAGTATGGAATGCTATTGACATAATAGAGACAGTAATATATATTTTTTCCTGTAATACCTTTACATCGAACCTTCAGCTGGCCTTTTTCCTTGAGCTAACACAAATTTACTCACTTCAACCTCAAATAAAACCCACTTTTTTGTGTTCCAATATTATGTAGCCCCACTTGATCCGTGTTAGGAGTTTGTAGAGTTTTTTCCACCCAAAAAAAGGAGTTCTCTATTTATTTCATTGCCCTGTTTTATAAGATTGCTTGGACTGATGTATCCTACTATCCTACTAATATTATAAATGTGAAAGTTTGTGAGTGTGGATGTATGTATGTATGTATGTTTGTTACTCCTTCACGCAAAAACTACTGAACAGATTTGGATGAAATTTGGAACACAGATAGTTTATAACCGGGATTAACATATAGGATACTTTTTATCCCGATAATCCCGAAATTTTTGTTACGTTAAATACTACGCGGGCGAAGTCCGTGGGCACAGCTAGTTATTAATAATCTAGCCAGGTGTTGCTTTCTGTGATTTTATAAATCACATAAAAAAGGTTTTATTTTAAAATGAAATAAGTATAGGCTCTTCATGAGAGTTTTCACCAAGCCGCCTGTATTCCAACCACATGTAGCAAAGGAAATATGGCCAGTAAAGTCTCTATTCAAATGCTTCAATGTTGACGAATGGCACGGCCATGCATTCTATTTGCATAATATTATGATTCGCACATAGATTTCGTAAAGCCCAGAGATGCGAGCCGGGGTTTAAACGCAGGACTGTGCTCGGCTATCACTGCTACCGGCTGTCATTAATTAGTTTACTAATTAATTATAAATAAATAAATAAATATCAATCACGCAATCACACCAACTGTACGGTCCCAAACTAAATAACGCTTGTACTATTAGTACCGTACAATGGACGGGGGGCGATCACAGCGACACCCAGACCTGGGCAAATTACGAAAAGGCCATTTCCGAAATTTACCGCGTCGAGAATCGAACCCACAAACACCCGGTGCAGTGAGCCGAGCAGCCTACGCTCAAACCACTGCGCCAAGCGGTTGTCAAATTCCATGGAATAAAGTTATAATTAAGCTGGGTTCCAGAAATACATCTGCCCATCTGACTCTAGTTTGTTTTACTTGTCAGCGTCTCATCATTTAATTTTTGTTACATAAAAAATATTGATGTTCAAATATCTCACCAAAGTCACTCCAGCTAATTGTTAAAATTCATTACGCCGTTCCCGAAGGGGTGACCCAATTGTTTCAAAATTAATTTCAGCATTCAGAACAGTTTACACAATACGTACCGCACGTCAGCAGAATTGTTGTATAACGGATATTTAAATAACGTCGCTTCGCTACACCGGAGCCTGCGTCTGACATGTTTATTTTCATTTAATAATAAAGTATTTTGTGATTTATATAAGTTAATTAAACACAAATTTGGGCATCAAACAGTAATTTTGTAAGGGTATACTATTTTTTTGGCAACTTAGCTTTGTAAATCTAAAACTATCAGCTTTGGAGGAAACTTGAAATACAAAAGGTGTTACAGGGATACAGTTGTTGACAGATTTCACAAGTCTACAAAACCTTTAGTACTTCAACTTTCCCACAAAGCCGATAGTTCTAGATTTACAAAGTTAAGTTGCAAAAAAATTAGTATACCCTTTATGTTTCACCTGGTAGTAGAGTAGATTTGAAAATATAAACATTGATTTTGATCAATCTGATATCAATCAATAATAACATAGATTGAATAGATTTCTTCGAATATTTAGAAAAGTTGGGTAACAAATTCAATCTGGATGTTATAACAAAACTCTGACCTCCTTGTGGTTCCCATCAATATACAAACAATAGGTAAATGAACAATGAAACTAATTACGCCATAAATACGGTTTCTCTTTCCAATGGGAATAAGGATGTTTCGTATTTCGTTCTTGGTTTGGACAAGAGTATGTGCGATCCATTTCAAATCTGAGAGCGGTTTTAAATACGCTTATGACAAGAACTTTTGTACTGGTATAACACAAAAGGGACATTTTCTCGATCGCCCTGAGACTTAAGATCGATTTATCGTTCTAGTATTATCAAATCAAGTAAGTCTTATGAAATAATCTTAATGAAATATTTTAATAAAAATCTAGAAATAGTTTTAGGACACGGTACGATACAGAAGGATAATTTATGTGTACAATTGCTGTCCCTTACAGTTGTACTTATAATTGCACTTCTGTGACATTCTTTATCTAAGCACCGTTGTAAGTTAATTTTATCTTGTCGTAATATGAAACATTTGCGTCACAAATATTCAAAGTTGGAATGAGATACTTTATGAGATAACAGCTCAAACGCCTGTCTGATCAAGCCAAGTTTGGAACATGCCTGTTTTTTTTTTATTTAACCGAAAGCCGCGTCTACATCACATACATTGACATTAACAATATACTACAACATTGTAACGCAATGCATAACGATATATCGATGAAGCATCGGCCCTGTGACAATGGCTCATATCTAGTGGAACGTGGGAACAATTATCTCAACCGTTAACAAAACACTACTTACCGGGGGATTGTGAAAAACATGCGCCGGTGTTTTGCTAACAAATCGTTAACGTTACCGTTATTGTATCGGCTTGTGTAACTGACGGATGACTCCAGAGTACAACCTTATTTCGACCTTATTGTCTTGTGATACGGGGCGTGTAAAATTTAATGCTTATGTAATTAAAACACAATAGTAACCTCGGTCTGCGCCGAATCAAACTTGACATAGTGATGTTACGTTTTTAAAAGTCACAGGTACTTACTGATGACCTATTCGTTTAAATACGACTATTTTATCTGCAAAATAAAATATTAAACAGTATATATTACAATAATAAGTATTTTAATTGAATATTACTCAAATAAATAAATATTGCCAGATTGACACACCAACTGTATGGTCCCAAACTAAGAAAAGCTTGTACTATGGGTACCGTACAATGGACTGGGGGCGATCCCAGTGACACCCAGACTAGGGCAAATTACGAAAAGGCCATTTCCGAAATTTGCCCCAGCGTGAATCGAACCCGCAACCACCATGAACCGTGAGCCGAGCGCGGCGGCCTCTTTCGAACCACGGCGCCAAGCGGTCGTCTTATAGACTTACTACATTTTGCTACTGGAGCTATTTTAATATTTATATTAATATCTAAGTACTACCCTTTGTAATTATTGAAAATAAGCAACTGGCGATTAAAAAAAAAAATGACATGTAAAAAGACAAGCCCGCTGAGTTTCTTGCCGGATCTTCTCAGTCGAAGTCGCGTTCCGATCCGGTTGTAGATATAAGGAAAAAAATATTTAAATTGACAATTTGTAAGTGCCCCCGTAGGCCTAAACAAAATAAATGATTTGAATTGAATTGAATTGAATTGAATTTGTCTGATTTTTTACTATACATTGATTTGTAAAATGATTATGCTAACGTCACTTCGTTAAGTTACTAATTTCCAAGACTCATGTACGGGTAATTGATATAACAAACCAAGTGCTATAATCTACTTTCAATCCCGTAGAAAAGCGATCTCATTACAGCCAAGGCTCCCAAGTCCAGGATTCACGTTGCCATCAGACCCCGGTCCAATGGTCGACAATAACAATCTATTAGGCATGTTCAAGCATGTCTTTAGCCGTTAGCTGTATTTGGATGTCTGCCAAATGCCGTTTGATAAAAGAAAAGGACATGTTTTTCTTATACGCAGAATCAGTAAGCATTTTGCTTTCGTTAGATTAACAATAAACATGAAGATGAAGGAAAACAGATTATAATATTCATTGTATGTTTTATTTATGACTATTTCGCTATTCTGATGTCATTTATGCGATCTATAAAACTGGATTAGTTTTATGAAGATTGTAGAGCTTTGTACCAAAGCCGGCAAATAAGTGTACGACACTCCTGATGTTAAGCAGTTACCGTAGCTCAAATTCAAATTCAAATAATTTATTTCGTTTAGGGCTACGGGGGCACTTACAAATTGTCAAATTTACATTTTTTTCGCTTATATCTACAACCGGATCGGTACGCGACCTCGACTGAGAAGATCCGGCAAGAAACTCAGCGGGCTTGTCTTTTTACATTTGTCTTTTTTTTTAAATCACCAACTGCTTATAATCAATAATTACAAAGTATTGCTGGCCCCTTGCCATCCTGATGGGGAGTGGGACAAGGGTATTGGGGTGTTTCGCACATACAAAACGTAGCTATGTTGTTACTTTACGCCAATCTTCTGTGAGAGGCTGGTACTACCGCGATAGAACCAGCCGATGGCTACAGCTTCGCTCTAACACTATGTAATTTCTCACTTCATCACAGTAAATAAGTTTGCACGAAAACGACCTGTATTACCTATTATTTACGAGACCGCCAAACTCTCTCTTGAGCTGGAACCAACTGGAGCAATTTATTTATTTACACATGAAATAACTCTCCTAATTGGTGCTCCTCTCAATTAAAACTAGACAAATATACAATATGACCAGATTTTTTAAATAAAACAAAAGACAATTTAGCCCAGCACATAGAGGCATAAACATTAATCATGCATTTCTGCCCGCGACTTCGTCCGTGTAGACTTAAGTAAATTATTATATGTGTTAATCCAGGTTATATACTATCTGTATTCCAAATTTCATCCAAATCCGTTCAGTAGTTTTGGCGTGAAAAAGTAACAAACATACATCCACACTCACAAACTTTCGCGTTCATAATATTAGTAGGATTATTAGCTCTTTTAATGTCCCACTCCTCAGCATAGGTCTCCATCGCTATGAGTGCCAGGGTACTTCACACCTAGAGCACTAGAGATTAGGACATATAAGTCACACAGGAATCGCTCATTAAAATTATTTCACATTCCATATGAAACGATTGCACTGAACAAACAATCCAATTATTTTTTTAAACCTATTGATTTGCCTCCCCAACGAATATTCCAGTAATAGAAAGACAAATATTACGTGACACGAATGAAGAACAAATGATTTTACTACCAAATGATTGGCACATCGGACCTCCTAATGTTTATGAGCCTCGTGAATGGATACACTAACACCTTGTCCACTTTCTATCGAAATATTTTAGAGTCATGCGTACGCGCACAGAATGCGCGATACAAGACAATGGCGGCCTTTGACTATAATTTTAGGAGCACTACGTGCGCTCCTCTTGTCGACAACAATTGTTATTATTGTAATGTGTTACGTTTGTTGAATTTTAAGTTGGTTTTATCGTTAGGTCAATCTCTGTAGTAGAATCAGTAACGTACTAACTCAGTCTGCTGTTAAATGAAACCAGGTGTCAATCGGTTGTATTCACAAACAATACTTGACTAGTAAGGGACCAACTCTATTGATAGTTTGACATTTATCAATAGGCTGTGCGTTCGTGCACACAGTGAGACTGCACAGTAATGATTACGTATACGGCTTATCTTCAAAGGAAACTAAATATTGTTTTAACAAAGCGCGTCTTTTGTTATGATTCGTTCCAAAGCAAGTTTGTATATTTTAAATATTGACAAGAATATTGGGAATATTCCCGATTTTCCCGTGAACGGTCGGTACCTACGAAATAATATGAAGATATATTTACTTATATCGTGACAAAAACATACATAGTATTTGAAAGCGTAGTAGCGCGAAAGGTGTCTCCAACGCAACCTACTTCCATCAACCTTATTGGACTTAACCTTCATTTCGAGGCTTTACTATAATTCATAATTAGGTATTCATGTGGATAAGTATAAAAAAGGCAATATAATCCTGTTTTAGCTCTACATTATATATAATACATAATATCGTATCAGAAAATAATTAAGCACCGATGTGGTAGTTTCGGATTTCGAAACCGAACAATATCATTATTGTGCCCGAAACTATTTACATATTGCTTTCCGGTCCAATAAATATTGTTCTGCGTTCCGGGATATT
Source organism: Notodonta ziczac (assembly GCA_918843915.1). Classification (NCBI taxonomy): domain Eukaryota; kingdom Metazoa; phylum Arthropoda; class Insecta; order Lepidoptera; family Notodontidae; genus Notodonta; species Notodonta ziczac. Next base: position 5,050,336 of record OU974053.1, read on the forward strand.
GGGATCGTCAAGTACTTTCCCTTCCCTACAGATATATAAGTTTTGTTTTTTCATACATATATGTAGTAACAGATTTTGAAAGTCGAGTCGATCCCAATTTTTGTTTAGTAACAGGAAATAATCAGTAATAAACAGGTCACGGAACCAATCATGGATTCATATTTAGAATTCAGGCTATTTATTTTTATTTGGTCAATATAATAATGATCTTGTAAATTCAAAGGTTGATTTTACAAAAGGTTATTGATGATTGAGAAAAGAAATACTGTTACCCACTCTGCAACGTAGATAAAAGTATGTAAGTGTATAAGAAAATAGTTGCAACCTACTAGGCCAGTAAATATTTGAACTATAACCCAAGTACCGTCAGCCGACACCGAGGTGAAATTTCAATCGAAACATTCCGTCCAAATGATTGTCCGGAATTTATTGGGACCCTTTACGATGAACATAAAATGGATACCTAATAGCAACCAGGAGCTCAAATCAGATTTTAACAGTCGCAGAGTGAAATAAATTCTCCAATAAAGATGGTCTGCGGTGTCAATAAAGTTGGTAATGAAGGAATTTAATTGTGCTATAATTTTGTATTTTATTTCCAGTCAACACAAATCCAATCAGTACAAATTGCACATTACTATAATGGTTTTCCTATGTAAAGGGCAAATTTTAAATTGTACCTACGTCCAGCTAATAAATCTTATAAGGATGTACTAAGATTTCAAAACAATTCTCTTCAGATGAACGTAAGAGAAATTCCCGAAATCTGAATACCCGGTCCAAAACATAAGTGAAATCGATCAAGTTTTACGATATCATAGCGATTTACCTCTCAGGCGTCCGAAGAATTTATATTGGATGAATTCTTGTGTATAGAGAACGCTTGAAAAATTCATTCCTCATAGAAAAGCCAATCCCTGGGACTCGAGGACTCTTGAGGAATTGTAAAAGCCTCTCAGACGCGTGAATGGACTCTTGGACACCGACATATTCACTCTCAGAGGACTTGTCGGGCTTTCGAACTTTGAATACTTGGAAGGATTTTTGAGTGAGGTATAGTGTGTTAATGTGACACAGTATTTTGTTTACACTATAATAGGTACTTATTTGAAAATAATTTTAATTTAATCCACTTTTAAATACATTTATATTAAGATAATTCGTAATTAAGTATAGTTTCACCATAGTAATAATAATAATAAAGCCTTTTAATGTCCCACTCCTGGGCACTGGCCTCTCTTTAATGCGAGGTGGATTCAGGCCATAATTCATCTAGCTGGCCCAGAGAGGGTTGGCGGATTTCACGTCCTAACGTTTTTTTAAATGAAATGCAGGTGATGGAAACATCGCAAAATTCTTTGCATTTTTTCCTTCACCGTAAGTAAGAAATAATTATGCGTTATAGATACAATTGTAGGTTCTAAACATCGATTATTAACAATTGACTGTGTATGCGTGTTAAGTCTGCAATCATTTTCTTATAAAGGAAAATCCTCAGAAGTATATCACCCATTTCCACACCTATCTTGTATAACCCACGCTTAAAGTATTTTTACCGTATCTTAAAACCCATTGCTTTTATGTACATTTTTACAAAATCATTTTATGGAAAGATTCTCCCGCACCATTTATTTTGTGTGAACACCATACTTACTCTTTTACATCGACGTTTGGATAGTCGGGTCTGGTTTTTCGATTTCTAAATCACAATTATATGCCTGTGCCTGTCTTTTGTTGGCGTAAATCTCTGAGAAGTAACCTTAAGCATGGCTATTGTCTCCTTAGCATACATCCCCCTCCAGAATGGCACAATAAATTCAGTACAGACACTGTCTCTTAACTACTCCATTAATTAATACGCAAAGATTTCAACATAAGGGGTAATTAGTTTGGACAATTCTTATAAATACAGTTTAGCAGGAAAGAATAACCACCCTGACGCTAATCCAAGTGAAAATCAAGAAAAGCACACCAGCTTATACCATATTTCAACGAGAATTATTTTTTATTGAAAAGAAAATGTATACGTTAATGTAAATGGTTATACTATTATAAATTATAAATATACTAGCTGTGCCAGCGACTTCGTCCGCGTGTAATTTAACTTAACAAAAAAATCGGGATTATTCATCCCCTATTTTATCTCCTTGGGGGTAGAATTAATCAAAATCCTTTCTTAGCGGTTGCCTACGTCTTAACATCTACCTGCATGCCAAATTTTAGCCCGATCCGTCTAGTGGTTTGGGCTGTGCGTTAATAGATCACTATGTCAAGCAGTCAGTCAGTCAGTCACCTTTGAGTTATATATATATATAGATGTCTTATTGGACCGTCCATAATAAAACAATATAAGGAAATATCAATTCTACATCAATAACGTCAATGAATATTATTCGGCCTTGACCTTCATTGCTCACCTTGAAAACAATTGGTAAATGGGTCGTCCTACAGGGAGACAGACTGGTCCCTCTCGAATTACGGAACAATCCAATGATGAACCTGACCGAATTAAGACGCGTAAGTTATCTCGCGCAACGGATAGCCGTTGTGTCATGGAGATATTCGAGTCTAAAAGTAATAACGATAATAATTTTACGGTGACCCAAGCTTCAGCCATTTGACTACAGCTCACGAATACGTCATAGCTGCGTTTCGTTGAGTTAGAGCAGTGGTTCCCAAACTTATTTTGTATACTGCCCACTTTGAGGATAAATTATTTATTAGCCCCCATTTTTTCAATTACTTAAAAACCACTATAACGTCGAATTAAATTAATTGATTATTGTGAGCTAAACAACGCCCCATTTTTTTTCTGGGTCTCTTACCGCCCCCCTTGGGCCTGCAGCGCCCACAAGGGGGCGTTATCGTACACTTTGGGAAAGGATAAGTAAGAGAGCCGGAAGCCTTACCTCCCGCCCTATTCCCCCTTGCCCCTTGCCCCTCCATCTATCACACTACCCATCAGATCGGCATCGGGTGAGCAATATTATTTGTATTAGAAGCATCTATCTAGCATCTATAAGCTACGGTAACTGCTTGACAAAAGGTGGGTCGAAAAATTGTTTGCAGACTGGCATTACATAAAAAAAATATAATAACCGAACAACATGTCTGTTATAAAAGCGTTACATCGATACCTATAACAAATGCTTATAGGTACTTATATAATCATTCTAAAACCAAAGCGCCCATTGCAAATTCCGTTTGGTAAGAGGGATCCCGCATAGATACCGGAAATAGGTTCAGCTGTCTTTCCCTATGGCATAGAGAACTTATACTATACTTAGGAACTAGAAATGACACTACAGCTTCAAAGGACTTGCCAATGGCAATTCATCAATAGAGCTGTATTCACAAAAACAGATACAACAAAAAGTAAATAAATCCACTTTAAAAAACCATCAAGTCCTAAATGGCCTGAAAACAATTATATTTATTTATTTTAATTATGTACTATATAGCAAATTTGACGGCTCAAATTCAAGGAGAACAAATTCCAAAAAAAAAAATTGCCACCAACTGGTGATACTTACCACTACTTACTTATAACTCTAATGTACAAGGTAGTCCCTTCTACAGGGTCTTCATTTTTGATGTGCCTTTGGTATGGTATAACATACGGTAAATAACGGTAAGAGCCTTTAGGTCATTTGCACAAACCCCGAATTTTCCTTGGTTGAGCTCTTTAAGTGGCCCGAACTGAACCCCGTTTGAGGCATGAAAGCAGCTGAGGCGCATAGAAATAAATAAGTAAATACATTTTATATGACCGGCGAGTGAAATAAAAAGGCTGTGCATTTCAAATATTCCTTCTATTTTTTTGGGTTCGGTGGCGCATGTTATATTTATAAATATTCAAATTTAATACTTGGAATATCAGTAAGTGAATTTGTTACTAGTAAGTTTCTTTAATTTGCATGTATTTTCTATTGCATGGCTGTTGCTGTTGAGAAAACCAAGACATTTAGTACCATTGGTACAAATCCAATACTCCAACTAGTATTGTTAGACCTTATATTACTTGAATAAGCACACTTCAGCACAAAAAAATATAAAGATAATTAAATTGTCAAGAAACGTAGCACTAAGCTAGTCTGAGCCGCAATAATATGAACTATGCCACATCCAAAGGGAATGTAATGTAAACCAAGAAATATAACAAAAGTGAAATTAAAAGCTCCAAGAAAATTATTTTAGTACGAAAATGAAAGTAACTCCCTCGAACAAAGGTTACTTTTGGGAAATCAGGTATAATGCTTGTTTGAGGCATCCCTAACTAGGCTCTCAGCCTTATCTGGAACTTTGTACCATCAAGCTTGTATTCCTGAAGGGTTAGGCAGAGTTAAACTGCAGTGTACCCGTCCATAGGGGTGAGTCTTTTGTCGTTACAGCGAGCAGATTAACTCTCAATGGGTTGGCGAATACAAACACGTTCTTTCGAAAGACTTGTAGCGTTCAATTCCAATGTCTATCTATTCCAATATGACGACCTCTTGGCGCAGTGGTTTGAGCGTAGGCCGCTCGGCTCACTGCACCGGGCGGTTGCGAGTTCGATTCCCGCCGGGTCAAATATCTGAAATGGCCTTTTCGTAATTTGCCCAGGTCTGGGTACCACTGGGATCGCTCCCAGTCCATTGTACGGTACCCATAGTACAAACGTTGCTTAGTTTGGGACCATACAGTTGGTGGGTCAGTCTGGCGATGTTAATTATTATCTTAAAGAGTTTATACGTAAGTATCGACGTCGGAAAACAAGCATACCACCGAATCGTATAATATTATTATGCTTCAAACCACAGATATAGATTTACATAGATAACGCAAGTATCACGATTTGTATTGAAACCAAGCGTGCCAAATTTTTAACACCTGCTGTGACGTCACAGATGGCGGGAAATCCAAACCGTTTCAAAGACACCGATGCCGCCGATGCCCCTCCGCCCGCTACGATTCTTTCGAGTGATTATCTCGCTCGTACTCATATTTTTATATCTGTAGCCGCGAGGACTGTAAGTTATCGGCGACCAACCTTGACGCTTGGTCGGGGTTTTCGGACACGCTAAGTACATACATTTGCGTTATCTATGTAAATCTATATCTGTTCTTCAAACCAACGACATTTCTCGCACTTTACCGACATGATGGGGAGTGGTGCAGAGAGAGGGGGGATCTGGGCTTCGGAATCTCTCACTCATAGTACGAAACGCTATAGTACCTACTTTACGCACAAGTACAATTTTCTGTGAGAGGGTGGTACTGCTCCGGTCGATCCAGCCCGTATTTGAGCTGCAATCACTTAGCTATAGCTTTTTTCATGGGACTAGTCCCGCCACACACTCCCACCACTGTAACTCCTGTAAGCCAGGTTCGACAATGGTGGCCAATATGACGTCGAAGTTTGACCCTCGACGAATCCCGGGGAAAAGTTTAATTGTCTTGGAACCCGCACGAATTTAATCGAAAGAAATAATAGGAGGAGTTGGAAGAAAAAAATTCCACTTCCCTCCGGTGCAAAGCGGGAGACAAAAATAGCTGGTATGGGCTGATTGCCATAGAAAGACTGTTACAGCTGATTGAAGACCAGTTGTAAGGCGCCACGGATCGTAATATGACTAATTGGACCTAAACTCGTGAGCTGATTATACTTGATTCCAATAATAGGTATGGCAATACTTGGCTATAGCTACCGTTATGTAGGACTGATCACGTAATAATTTATGTATAGAGGCAGAATAACGAACTAAAAGCAAAGGTCGCGTATGAAAATCTAAATATATATAACTCAAAGGTGACTGACTGACTGACTGACATAGTGATCTATCAACGCACAGCCCAAACCACTGGACGAATCGGGCTGAAATTTGGCATGCAGGTAGATGTTATGACGTAGGCATCCGCTAAGAAAGGATTTTAATTAATTCTACCCCCAAGGGGATAAAATAGGGGATGAAAGTTTGTATGAAACTTTGTCAATTAAATTCCACGCGGACGAAGTCGCGGGCACAGCTAGTGTTCCTATATAATGTCAGCCAACCGAAATTTTCCCGCAAAATTAAGGCAAGTCATTACATTTTACCTGCGTGCGGGGGTAAGGGGGTACGGTGGGAGGGTAGGAGCAATGACGTAGCTACCGTACACACATGCCTGACGATCAAAGACTCCCATGGGCCTCTTGGGAACCATCCACCCGAAATTACTGTGCAGCTTTCAACAATAATGAATTCACGTATCGCCTTTACTGTGGCTGCTATGTATGCGGCTTTCGGCGGACTACTGTAGCGCTATTCAAATGTTTTGTGTCTAACTTGGTTGAGTTAGATGTTAATATTATTTTGTGTGGCGCGTAGTTCTAAATTTGAGTAGCGTATGAGTATTTTTCGGTTACTTAAATAGGTCCTAGGTAACTAAAGACGATTTTTGAAACAAACTTTTAAACGCAAACGCTAATTACAGTTTCTGATAGAAATTGAACAAATTTTAATACATTTACACACCAGTGACATTTATAGCTATCAACTTACTTCATAGTAACATTGATTTCAAGATAAGTAAGTCGGAGCTTATATAAAAAAGTGCATCTAATAATAACTAAAATTGAAAATTAAAAATCCCCGATGCGGCGACTTTTCAAACTCCAAAAGAGCTGATAATTTTCAAACGGCTGAACCGATTTTCATGAAAAATAGATAAGAACCCTCTGGATCAGAATCTGACAAAAGAAACAAAATTGAAATCGTTCATCCGCTTGGACGCTATGATGCCACATACAGGCACACAGATACACAAATACACATGTTAAACTTATAACACCCCTCTTTTTTCTCGGGAGTTAAAAATAAACACAACATTTAATAAGATGCAAATTGAAATATTAATCTCATTCAATGCCACTAATTATATCCCCTTTGTAATGATTCTCAGAATGGAACACTTGAATGAAAGCAAGAACTAAGTGGAGATTTACCGAAACTCGATACCTAAGTATGGTACTGTGCCTGCAACGGTGACTCAACGAATATTAAACAATGGACGGTAGCCGTGACCTTGGCCGTATTTGAGGATGACTTTCACATCAAAAGAGGTATAAGGACATAGAAATCAAAATCTTTCTGTATTGATATGGACCTGATAGTGCTGTCTGGACTCATTTCATTAAGTGAAAGTAAGTAAGTAATTAGGTAAATAAATATAAATAAATAAATATCGCCAGACTGACCCACCAACCGTATGGTCCCAAACTAAGCAACGCTTGTACAATGGGTACCGTACAATTGTCTGGGGGCGATCCCAGTGACACCCGGACCTGGGAAAATTACGAAAAGGCCAATGCCGAAATTTGCCCCGGCGGGAATCGAACCCGCAACCACCATGTGCAGTGAGCCGAGCGGCTTTCGCTCGAACCACTGCGCCAAGTGGTCGTCAAAGGTAGTAGCTAATCCATGAATAATGACTCTATGTATAAAGATTACCTACCTACATATCTTTTTTTACACATATGTTGTATTATCTCGTTACGATAACGATTCTATTACGAGTCGAGAGATGATGACGAGTCGATTGATAACCATAACTAAGTACTTTGATGAATATTAAATAACGCCTAATGTTTTTCTACTATTGACCATGATTGGAGCTTTTACCACCCCTTATTCAATTCATTAACCCCCGACGAAAAACGAGGGGTATTATAAGTTTAACATGTGTATCTGTGTGTCTGTGTATCTGTGTATCTGTGTATCTGTGTATCTGTGTATCTGTGTATCTGTGTGTCTGTCTGTGGCAACGTAGCGCCCAAGCTGATGAACCGATTTCAATTTAGTTTAATTTGTTAGATAGGTATTCTGATCGAGAGTGTTCTTAGCTATGTTTCATAAAAATCGGTTCAGCCGTTTGAAGATCATCAGCTCTTTTGTAGGTAAAAAAGCCACATTCTAGGCCAAAACCAACTTCCACAGCTCGAATCCATTCAAAATTTGAGATGATTGGATTTAGATTTATTATATTTTTAAATGATCGTAATAGTCTGAACTGGCTTTTTACAATATTATAAATTTGAAAAGATTCCCTGTTTCTGGAAAAAAGTATATTTTATCAATTTTTATAATGAGATTTGTGTATGAACTAAAGACGTTCCATAAGTCACGTTTCAAATGATGGATACGCGCATGCGTTAAATTTTGTTAATGGTCATGGAATATTACGCTATAATAATTCTAGAGGGCGCTGTTCCGCCATTGCGAAAAAATATAAAAGAACAAATATAATTTAAAATAAATTTAGCGTTGGGCTGCTCCCGTCCACCTCAACCAGAGTTATTACATCAAATTGAATCATAATTGATAATATTTTACTAGGAATGAAACCTCCGTGGCATCAATATTAAGATTCGTTGTTTATTCTAATGTCAATTATTATAATGTCATAACAAAATAATGTCTCATAATTTTACACAGATTTCCTGTTGATTATTGTATACATTTGATTCTGTATGGCAACGTTCCAAAGTTATAAAAGGTAAACACTATGGAAAAATTCAATCGGACATCCCTGTGAAACCTTGGTTCTTTAAATCCCGAAATGCCAAGAAGTGGGTTACCTCAACCATCATTCGACTTCGTTTAGGGCATGTCTGTTCTCCCGTTTTTCTTGCCAAAATTAGGGTCAGGGACCACTCTTTGTGTGAATGTGGGTTGGAAGACGGCTCTGTTGATCACTTGTTTTTCAACTGTCCCAAACTAATATTTTCTCTTTATGATTTAATTCCTTCTTTTATTCCCCGTCCCACGAATTCTAACTGCCTTTTAACTTATGTTTATTCTCCGTTTATTGAAACTTTATCTAAATTCATTCTTATAAATAACATTAAACTATAATTAATGTGCTACTTTTTTATTTTTTATTTGTTTTAGTTTGTATTATCATAACTTTTAATTGCAAATGATATGTAGGATTGTCCTGTTAATGCTGTGTTAATGGTATGTGTTTGTTGTGTGTGGTGATTTTTCAGCATGAATTCGTTATTTTGATTTTTATTTCGCTTCACACTGGCCAAACTCTCCAGTGCATACCGTGTATTGGCCTCACTTGACATTGGCAGAATTGTCCAAAAGGGCAGAGCCATATAAAAAAAAAAAAAAATAAAAAAAAAAAAAAAAAAAAAAAAATACATTTGATGAAAAGGTCGTCGCATCGGGGGTTTTTAAATTTTCAATTTAGAGTTATTTAATGGGGTAAGTTTTCATTAAGTATTTGTCGAATTACGAACCACCTTTATGGCCCATATTATGTTCTGAGAAAAATAAAGAAATATTTTTAAATTTTACCCTTAGCTTTCGAAGTGGGTAACATTTGATAGGTATCTAACAATTATACAATTTTCCTAACCCTACACAGTAACTAAACGAGTCCCGCGTATATAATAAACCACATAAATGTGTATTGGCACTGTTACCTGTATATGAAGTGGCCCCTTGTGTAACCTACCCCTAAGGTTACACAAGGGGCCACTTCACCCTTAACTACGTCGCCTGGTTATTGGAGTACCTAATGTATTGATATAACCTACCTACCTAAGTATTTATGAATATAATAAACGAAATGAATACTTGATTACCCACTGTTTTAATTACACTAAAATGGTGTTTGATTTTTGTTTTAAGTAAACCAAAATGCTTATTCTGCTTCGTAATTATAATAGGTCAAATTTCTCATACAAGTGTCCTTTCAGATCCAAAATGGCCACTTTAATAAAATGTTGCCTTATGGCGAACTAGGTGCAATACGTAGATAATATTGATAATGATCTATTTCAAGTCGGTTACCGCCGGGCTCGCCAACATTCGGCCGGCCATTTTATACATTTGTGGTTCATTGTGTCTCGCAAACCATATTATTACCTAATAATAATTAAGCCAGTAGAGTTGACCACTAGCTCAAGAAGATTTTAGATAGACGAGTTCGAAAATTCAGTAACAGCGTATTAAATACTTAAGTACTAAAATAATCTATGACATTTCGTATCACTTCTCGTTGGCCGTGGTATAGCATAGGTACCTTTAGTTAGAATGGGTCTACCCAGTGCTCCAAATAAAATCGTGACCAAACTGAGTTCATTCCTAGAAAGGAATTCGAATATATTTCAAGACTTTCATTAGTAGGTGACTTAATAAGGTTGAAAATCGTGATCCGGAAAAAAATCCTCCGTAAAAGTAAAATGAATACGAGTCAATAAAGGGAGACTTCATAATATGATCGCGTACCTATGATGGAGTAAAGTAAGTAATCTGTCTTCAAACGAATTCTTAGAAGAGACTCCCAATGATTGTCGCAATTGAAACGAATTCATTGAAATGTTGAAATTAAATGTCCTGTTCAGTGAATTCTAATAAGAGATAATAACTCGTAAGTGGATTCATAGTGAAACTGTACTATGTTAAACTACATAACAAGAGCCGTGGTAGCCGGTCAGAATAGTCCCAGCTTGTGTTCTGAAAGTCTTGGGTTCAAATCCTGGTAACGGACGTGCACCAATGGGCTTTTCTCGCGTAAAAATCTATGTGCGTACACCAAGTGCCCAAAACGCGAAGCGCTCTTGGCGGTAAACAGCTGGGCTCCAATTCTGTTACAGCTGGCATCCCGCTCGACAGTTTATCTATAGGAAAACTGTCAAAACTGATGCATTCAGTACGAGATACGTCAGTTTTGACTAATAGCAAGTCGAGCGAGATGCCAGTGGTTTTCACATGTGTAGTGTGCCCCTGTTTTCTGTTTCATGCCCAATTTTGAGTTTTTTAATTCGAGTTCAGCGCCACGTATTATACTATGCAAATATGTTGTAGCGACGGTTTTTTGTGATAACCACTATGTAATATAACGCAATTACACCAGATTGCAGTATCAATATATTATAATATAAAAACATTATAATATAACAACGTATGTGAGTCCTGGTAACTAATAAAAGTAGGTGATTGTTTTATTTATATGAGCAAAGTATGAAATCTGCCATTTTTCTTTACCTACTGTTTTCTCCTGTTTTGTTATTGGTGAGCTGTTCGTTTTTCTTTTCCTGGGGGATTGCAACACTGGTCCCGGCTATCCCGATCGTTAAGTCGCGCCAAAGGCCTTTGTTCGGCCTGAATACTCCGACACCAGAGTTGGCTATTAACTCATACAAGCGAATGAACTAAGTACCCTAATAATTAAATATAACCACCACGTTTGTTTAACTTGAATGGGCAAGCAGATATGCACAGCATTTTTGAACTTACTCCCTAAAGAGATAAGGATCAAAATTGAATCATGTAGATGGGTTTAAAGTTTTTCGCTATGAATACTTTACGATCATTCGGTTTTACAACCTTTCTTAAGTCGTAATAATTTATTACTTCACAAGCACAGTAGGCTTGTTCAGACTACACTGGACTCTTTTCAAAGGAGACGGGCTTGCCTGGTAAAGCCATTCAAGCAGTGGCAAATAATAATGTTCTTATTTTAAACTAGCTGAGCCCGCGACTTCGCCCGCGTGGAATTTAACTTAACAATAAAGCCCGGTCCCGCGTTCTGAGCCCGCGCGACAGGACCATTTTTTTAATTTTGTTTTTCTAAAATAAAAGTAGCCTCACTTACTACGTATAACATTAGCTATCTAACAGTGAAAGTCCCGTCAAAATCGGTCCAGCCGTTTCGGAGATACTCTTTGATTTCAAGTGTTTTTATTTTTTTACGCGGAACCCTAATTGTTTTTCTAAAATTAAAGTAGCCTAAGTTACCCGCTATAAGATCAGCTATCTGCCAGTGAAAGTCCCGTCGAAATCGGTCCAGCCGTTTCGGAGATTACCCGGAACAAACACACAGACAGACAGACAGACAGACAGACAAAAATTTTTTAATTCGCGTTTTTGCTATAAGTATCATATTTACTTTCATATGCATTTAGTGAAAAGGTGTTATTTTGATATTACAAACAGACACTCCAATTTTATTTATTTGGATAGATAGGCCGTAGGCCGTTCGGCCCACTGCATAAAGAGGTTGTGGGTTAGATTCCTGCCGGGGCAAATTCGGTAATTACCTTTTCGTAATTTGCCGCGGTCTTGGTGTCACTAAGATCGACACCGGTCCGGTGTAAGATACCTATAGTACAAGCGTTGCTTAGGTTGGGACCACAGATATAGATTTACATAGGTAACGCAAATGTATGCACTTAGCGTGTCCGAAAACCCCGACCAAGCGTCAAGGTCGCCGATAACTTACAGTCCTCGCGACTACAGATATAAAAATATGAGTATGGGCGCGATAATCACTCGAGAGAATCGTAGCGGGCAGAGGGGCATCGGCGGCATCGGTGTCTTTGAATCAGTTTGGATTTCCCGCCATCTGTGACGTCACAGTAGGTGTTAAAAATTTGGCACGCTTAGTTTCAATCCAAATCGTGATACTTGCGTTATCTATGTAAATCTATATCTGTGGTTGGGACCATACAGTTGGTGTGGTAGTCTAGACTAGTGATATTAAAATTTATCAGTGTAATTACATAGATGGCGCTATACAGCCCTGTCTGCATATTGCTACCGGAAATAATTAAATAAATAATTACTTCGTATATTTAAACAGGCCTGTAAAGTTAATTCTTAAAAATCTTATGCCTGAAGTTCACGGTTACAGAACATAAAAAGTTTAGAATTCTTTTATGAGGTGTAAAACTGTAATTACTTACATAAAATTATTTTTAAATTCGATTAAGTATACAACTGTCTACTATTCATCTATACAAATAAATAAAATTGGAGTGTCTGTTTGTAATATCAAAATAACACCTTTTCACTAAATGCATATGAAAGTACATACGACACCTATAGCAAAAACGCGATTTAAAATTTTCTTGTCCATCTGTCTGTCTGTGTGTCTGTCTGTCTGTCTGTATGTTTGTTCCGGGTAATCTCCGAAACGGCTGGACCGATTTTGACGAGACTTTCACTGGCAGATAGTTGATGTTATAAGGCGTAACTTAGGCTACTTTAATTTTAGAAAAACAATTAGGGTTCCGCGTAAAAAAATAAAAACACATTAAATCAAAGAGTATCTCCGAAATGGTTGGATCGATTTTGACGGGACTTTCACTGGCAGATAGCTGATGTTATAAGCAGTAACTTAGGCTACTTTTATTTTAGCAAATAAAAAAAAACAAATGGTTGCTGTCGCACGAGCTCAGAACGCGGGAGCGGGAGCGCTTAAGTTAAATTCCACGCAGACGAAGTCGCGGGCTCAGCTAGTGCTTATATAAATAGGATAGCTATAAATAAGTAATTCAGTTTTTATGTATACCTATACATTTATTATGTAAGTATGCATAGTCTTTATTTAATGAAATGGGAGTTACCGGTACCGTATTATAACTAAGTACTTACTTATACGATCTGGATCTCTTCACTTGTAGTGTTAACTCGGTTAAGCAGTGCCTAAGCCAAATTTTTTTTTTACCTTCCTGTAGGACTTAAGTGGTAACCTAACAACTAATGTAATTATTATTTTTTCCGACTATTCCTGCAGAGCTTAGTTTGTTATATTATTTAGATTAATATATTTTTTTTTTGTTTACACCTTTGCTACTTTTTCAACTGCTATTCGTGAAGACCTATAATTGGCTTTTTGACTTTTTACTTGAATCTATAATTGTTATTTCTAGCTGTTGGTCTTCCTATCAATAAATAAATAAATTATTAACTAAATTAACGCAAAATAAAAACAAAACTAGCTACGCAAAGAAGCGTACTACACGCCTGATGTGAAACATTTACAGTAGCCTTAAGATACTTACATTAGCAATACCATTGCTAGCAAAGATATAGATTTACATATATAACGCAAATGCATGTACTTTGCGTGTACGAAACTCCGACCAAGCGTCAGGGTTGGTCGCCGCTAACTTACAGTACGCGCGATAGATATAGCGAAGATACAGATGTAAAAAATATGAGTATGAGCGAGATAATAACTCGAGAGAATCTTAGCGGACGGAGAGGCATCGGCGGCATCGGTGTCTTTGAATCTGTTTGGATTTCCCGTCACTAATGACGTTACAGTAGGTGTTAAAAGGTTAAAACTTCAGCACGCTTGGTTTCAATAGAAATCGTGATACTTGCGTTATCTATGTAAATCTATATCTGTGATTGCTAGCATGTTGCCGACCGGAAGTATAGAGGGGGGAAAAGAGGGTGGTTTGAGCTGTCAGCTCTCACACTCATCTAATAAACGCAGCTACCTCATTATCTGCCTTACCTTTTCCGATTATCTGGGGTCGGCGCAGTATGTCTTTTCCTTCCATACATCGCGCTTTCCTGTCATACTCACATCCACTCCAACCTCGTTCATATCACTCTTGATACACTCCATCCATATTTTCTTTGGCCTTCCTCTCGCACTGTATCCATCCACATTCATATTCATCACTCGTTTAGCCACATGTTCTCATCCCTTCTCATCACGTGTCCAAACCATTCCAGCCTCCTACCTCCCACTTTATCTGTTATTGGCGCTACCATGACACTACCTCTTATATACACACTAGCTGTGCCCGCGACTTCGTCCGCGTGTAATTTAACTTAACAAAAATTTCGGGATTATTAATCCCCTATTTTATCCCCTTGGAGGTAGAATTAATCAAAATCCTTTCTTAGCGGACGCCTACGTCATAACATCTACCTGCATGCCAAATTTCAGCCCGATCCGTCCAGTGGTTTGGGCTGTGCGTTGATAGATCAGTCAGTCACCTTTGAGTTTTATATATATATATATAGATAAGAGGTAGTGTCAGGGTTAATTCTACCCTATAAACGCAGCTACCTATTATTTATTTAATTAGACAACCAACAAGTCATACACCGTTAAAATTATAAGTACAATACAAGTATAATGTGTCTTACCAACGTGCTGACTTACTTAAAGGTTGCCCGGACATGCATATTATACAAGTAAGAAACAAGAGACGTCGCTCGCGCAATAAGAATAAAGAATAAAGCAAAAGATCGAAACTCAATAACGATAAATTGTTATCTCAATGACTGTCCCATAAGCGTGCTCAGTTGTCCTTGATCAGTTATTAAGTAAGATACGAATTTGTGACTTAAAACCAAGCAGTGATAGGGACATGTCTATAGCATCATAGATACTTTACGCAGATCTTTTGTGAGACTACCCTCATCGAGCCATCCTGTATATGAGCTGCAGTTAGTTGATCAATTTAATTGATATCCTCGCTGTGGTCTGGTGATGGACAATTTAATTAATATGTACCTACCTAATAGGTATAAAGGGTTTCCTTTCCAAATTCCGAACTTCAATCCATTATAGATAACGAACTTCGAATTGAATATGTATTCGTCTAACGCCATCTGTTATAAAAGTTTCGCATTGTGTCGGTAACTAGATACCGCACCGTTCGAATTTCAAACTTTTTTCATCGACTTAGTTCAATTATTCCAGACTTTTGAAATACTCTGTATTTATGTATTGATTGATTTAAACGTTATGCTGGGAATAAACACTGAAGGTCTTATGATAAAAAATACCTACTATCTTTTGGTCGCAGCTTCGCTAGCCTAGATTTCATTTTCTGGATATCGACAACAGCGCCATCTACCGGTTCTTACCTACCAGGTGAACCCATTAGTAGGTACAACAAAAATAATCAAAATCGGTTAAGCCGTTTACGATGAGAATATTTACGAACACACCTACACTGCAATTTTATAATTTACTAGCTGACCAGACAGACGTTGTCCTGTCGTTTAGGGGTATGAAAAATAGGATAGTAGTCGATTCTCAGACCTACCCGATATACACACAAAATATCATGAAAATCGGTCGAGCCATTTCGGAGGAGTATGGTAACTAACATTGTGACACGGGAATTTTATATATAAGACTAGCTGTCCCGGCAACCGTTTAATGCCATATAAAAAATAATAATAACAATAGGGTTGACCGATTCTCAGACCTACCCGATATGCACACAAAATATAATGAAAATCGGCCAAGCCGTTTCGGAGGATTATGGTAACCAACATTGTGACACGAGAATTTTATATATAAAATTATCAACAAATCGCAAATCATAACGTAGGTACTGTTTACTTTTCGAAGACGCGTCAATTATTGCAAATTGACCCATATGCCAGTGTGATAAGAGTCACGGCACACGTCTTCGTGATGTGAACGAACTATGTGATTTATCTGTAAATTAGTAACCTCGATATCGAGCGGGCCGTTCCGCGCGGCCCCACATCGATGTATGCGGATTTCATTTTTAATCATCAATATCATCCGACCGTGAATCTTGTTGAACTACGAAACAATTACATTATTACTAGGCTATAAGTCGTATTAATTATGAATGAAATCTACAGAAACGTACAAAAGTCCGATATAATAGGTAGAGGTTTGAATGAATACTTATCGTGTATAAAATTAATTTAATAAAGATAATAATTCTTTTTTCCCACATTTTTTTTCCAGTCAATTAAAAAAACCACCATCTTTTAAGTACTTACTAGGTTAGAAAATAAAAATAAAAACATATTAAATATTGTTGTACTGTAAACATACGAATACCCGTAACTCAGAAATGACAGTTATGCAGGTATATAGTCTGTTACAGTAGGTACTTACTAAATTATTAATACGCACTTTTAAAACACCCTGTCTTATACTTAATAACCTCTACCCGGTTGAACACTTTGTAACAAAACTCAAGTACATAATTAATACCTATACATAGATATAGATTTACATAGATAACGCAAGTATCACGGATTGTATTGAAACCAAGCGTACCGAATTTTTAACACCTACTGTGAAGTCATTAGTGACGGGAAATCCAAACCGATTCAAAGACACCGATGCCTGCGATGCCCCTCCGTCCGCTACGATTCTCTCGAGTGATTATCTCGCTCATATTCTTTTTTTTATATGTCTAGTCGCGCGGACTGTAAGTTAGCGGCGACCAACCTTGACGCTTGGTCGGGGTTTCGTTCACGCGAAGTACATGCATTTGCGTTATCTATGTAAATCTATATCTGTGGTAGGTACCTAAACTAAAAGCCGTTGAAACAACACACAACTGTTAAATTGAACAGCTCCGATCATGTTGTAATAATGGACTGCCTGCCCAGCTTTCATGGTAACAACTACAAGTAAAATGCATTTAAGTACATTATTAATAGCGGATACAAAAACATCTCACTTTATTTATTAAGTACTAGTTTCTGCCCCCGACTTCGTCCGCGTAGACTAAAGTATAGTATTCTATGTGTTAATCCAGGTTATAAACTATCTGTGTTCCAAATTTCATCCAAATCCTTTCAGTAGTTTTTGTGTGAAAGAGTAACAAACATACATCCACACTCACAAACTTTCGCATTTATAATATTAGTAGGATTATTACTTTTATCGATTTTTTATAAAACATTTTGTAATTACAGCAAATATTTATGGACCTAACGTATCCTATTCACAAGTTATTTGCTGTAATTATAAAAAAGTTTAGTAAAATATACTGAATAGGATACTTACTAGGACCTACAAACATAATTTTGTGATATCCTATACCGAATATTCTTTTAGTTTGTTATAAACTTCTAACACGCTAAAATATTATTATTCTACATGCATACAAACATAATTAAGACTTAAATTCTAATCATAATAATTTAATTATTGCAATTTGACCCGTATGCCAGTGTCATAAGAACTAAAACACGCATCTTTGTAAATGGACTAACTGTACATTAGTTAGGCTATTGCGTTTCTAACAAATTATGTTTTCATTAAACCGCGGCGGTCAATCAAAGATATTCTCACATGAAAATATAATAATGCACTATCAATACTTCGTGCAAAACAAATAATCAATTAGTTCCATTCGTTACTGGCATCGTGTATCAAATCCTAATTAGTTACATACAATACAATTATTTCATGTTTATTTCTGGCTCATCACGGAACACATCAGTGTAGGCGAGACCAAACCAAACGCGTCATCAAAATGATAAACATCTTTGAATTAGTAGATATGTTTAAGGACAACCCATGAATAAAATAAAATATTAATAAGATAAAATATATCCTACTAATATTATAAATGTGAAAGTTTGTGAGTGTGGATGTATGTATGTATGTTTGTTACTACTGAACGGATTTGGATGAAATTTGGAACATAGATAGTTTATAACCGGGATTAACATATAGGATACTTTTTATCCCGATAATCCCGAAATTTGTGTTACGTTAAATACTACGCGGACGAAGTAACTATAATTTACGAAATTGCGAAATGTGGTCTGACATGTTATATTTTCTTATTGCAATTGGCTTGTACTTGGCTTAATTAATATATTTAATAATAATAAAAGTAGCTCTACTCTACGCCTGCCTTATATAAAAGTCCCAGAATATTTGAGAACATGGATAAGCTACTTATCCATGTTCTCAAATATTCTGGGACTTTTTTATAAGGCAATGGGACTTTTTTATTCTATGAAAAACGGAATAGGGCAACCATCAGGCTTGTGTTTATAATTTTTTCTCTTTGTTCTGTTTGTTAAACTTTGAAAACAAATTTTATAATATACCTACATAATCAGAAAATTATATTCTAATCAGAACTATGTAAGCAAGATTTTCTAGTAGGACAAACGCGTCTCGCTTTAAATCATGAGGTCCTGGGTACCCAGATTCTATAAGAAAATTAAATTATTACTAACAGTTTACAGTTTGAGAGGTTATTTATAACCTAACAAGTGACCATAACTGGATACAATTAATTATCTATTGTCCGGGTGTTTACATCTATGAAGTGGTATTTTTTTAATGCGCGTTATTTTGCATGGTGCCTTGTAAATGCATATATCTTTATATTCACTTTGGTAGGGAATACAGACCAACGCGTAACAAGACAGTAATATAAGATAAATATGGACTAAAATCCTGTCTTTCACAGTGCAGAGATATCTAAACAAACTAGTCGAGTTGTAACATAATGTTACACGTTCGCATTGTTCAGAAATAAAATATTTTTACGTTATCTTCTACAGTTATTGTTCGTGGTAGCCATAATAAAAGATATTTTGTCTCTTTTTCGTATACGAGATAAATTGAGTGGGTGAAAGAGTAGGATATGCGAAGGAATTTGTCAAGTGAATATCCATTTCGCTTGGGTAGATTGGGGTTTTATTGACCACATCTGTTAAAAATTTTTTTCTACTTAAATTAATAATTCTAAATATATTTTTTAATTGCTTTAATTAGTTTACCTCTAAATAAATTAAATCTTTAGAGAATTTGTTCCTATACGATATGCTTCAGATTCCACCTATTTGTACGAAACGTAAACCAACTCTAGAAACTCTTCAACGATTTATGTCAGCGCTGTAATAATACTGGGATGGTGCTCAAACAGTAAACGACCCTTATTTTCTCAGCTCTTTGTCGGTGAAATAACGCTGACGTTCGCAATAACCTGGTTATGATAGTTATAAATTTATAAACGACCTATCCTTACTTTGTGATTAAACTTAATGTTACTGCGGCAATTAATTATGTGTTTAAGGTAGAATTAAAACGACGAGTTACTGTGTTAATATTTCATGAAAATTATGTCATTTTGCTTGTGAATAAATTATTATGAGCGGCATCTAAAGTTTTGATTACCCAAACTTAAACTAAAAATAGTTTTTACTCGTGTAGATATTTAACATTTTAAATATCTACACGAGTATTTATTTAATTTTATTAACTTTGAGAGATTTATATCAGGTTTGGGAGAATTTTATTAACTAGCTTTTTATATGACATTGCTGATTTCCCTTTTTTATAAATAAAATATGCGGTACTTAGATATCAAGGTGTATTTTATTTGTACAGTACATGAGTCTGAGCATCGAAACTTTAAGTTACTGTGCAACCGTCACATTTCGCCCGAATCCACCCAAAAATCGGTGTAGGGTTCGATAACGCAAAAGGACAATAGCCTTCCCAAAACTATTCTATTGTTGTAAATAGTGGCAGGTAATAGTTCTGAAACGCGGTAGTGAAGTTTTACAAAATGTTCGTATATATACAAACTTGGTGTAAATTAAAATGGCTGTCCGTTTCTTCGCATTGAACCAGTCCCCGGGAGCTGGCCTAATTCCCGCATCCACAAGTTATTGGGTTTTCCTAATGATCTTGATCTGAACCAGTGACTACCTCTTAGACGACTGGCTGGGTATTTGGCACTAAGTGCGTGCTTAGCTGTCTCATCCCTAATGACGAAGAATTTTTGACAGCCTTTTACCATTATTAAGTTCTGGTTAAAAATAGTAATCATTATAAGAAATTAATTATTTCCATATAATTATTTTTATAACGTAGGTACACCACTAAGCATAGTTACCCCAACTTCCTCGCTTGTAAATAATAGACCGCAAATAATCTTTATAAATTTAGTGAATTAGTGCACGTAAATAAATGGAACAGATTTATTCTACGCTTCTGTACTTATGTCATTATTATTGTATGGTAATAACCTATACTTGTAAAATTAGTCCACTGAAGTATAAATTCGAGTGATATAAAATAATAATCTTTATATAAAAAAATCTTGCATGAAAATTGAATTTATGAAGCTTTGGAAGGTTGCCTCAGATCCTCGTCATCGCGTTATTTATTGCGCGTTACATACAATTTATGTGAGCGGGTCCGTAAATATGGAAGATCAATAACATCGCTTCCTAAATAAGGCTTTATAAATATAAATATGAATTGAAAGGGTTGACAGATATTATTTATATTATAATAAAATAGCATTGACATGGAGATTCTATGACATTTCATGGAGATAAGGATATTCTATGACAACAATTTTGCTTTATAATCAAATTAAAACAAATCAAATTGAATAAATATATATTGCCAGACTGACACACCAACTATATGGCCCCAAACTAAGCAACGCTTCTACTATGGGTAAGGCACAATAGACTGGGGGCGATCCTAGTGACACCCAGACTTGGGCAAATTACGAAAGGCCATTTCCGAAATTTCCCCCTTGCGGGAATCGAACCCGCAACCACGCGGTGCAGTGAGCCGAGCGGCCTGCGCTCAAACCATTGCGACAAGCTGTCATCTAAATTGTGATAGTACACAAGTATTTTTATAGTTTTTCGATCGGTATCTGATTTAATTTAATTACATTTTACTTACATAATACCTTTAAGAAAGTTAAAATACAATTTAATAATTCACCAAAACAGCACGAAATCTAAGATATACACTCTGATGATAAATAAATATTATGACAGAAAATGGAATTTATTTAAAATTCTACCCACATTTATTTTAATAAAATTAATTGTTTTCAAAGCCAGAAGATGTCAGTGGGAGCTGTTGTTTTCTATTTTTGAAATTCAAAATTTTATTTTCGAAGCTTTTTCAAGTATAAATATAAAAATCAATTATTATCTACTTAACAATATTTTGCATTGCTAATTTATATGAATTTCGAATCATAAAATTATAGATTTGAATTGGAATGATCTGAATTGAGTCTCAATCGCGGTACTGAAGTTTGTAAGCATAGGTAACTTATATAGTGCACAAAAGTAGATCCCCTCGGGTGTCCCCCTCTTCTCGGGAAGTTACATTTCCAAATGTAACATGAGTGAACCATGTTTGAAATATTTCCGAGCCAATGCTGTGCCGTTCAGTGCAGTTCCAGAAATTTGTAATGTTGAATGAGCTGCCTAGGCAGATTTAACGGGGTGGTGGGAGAGGTTAGCGCCGGACTTTCTCCCCTTGCCCTTGTGGTCGGAGTTCAGTTTACTGTTCTCGCCTCCACCGCAGAAGAGACACTTTGACACCTTTTTTGTACATTTTGCCACCGTTCAAATTAAATTTATTAGATTCGTATATTTGATACTCGTAGCAGGTACGGAGTGAGGCTCTCAACTAATTATTATTTATCATTGGTTAGGTACAGAATCGACTTTATCATGAATGCTGATAAATTATAATAATAATGTAATGCAATATGTATCTACCATTTTATTGGGTTACTGTTTAATGATGTTTTAAATATGTTATTTTAGTATTTCTTATTTATCATTTTTCTAATTAAAAACAAAAACTTGTAAGGCAAACCGCCGTCGACCGCTTGGCGCAGTGATTCGGGGGTGGGCCGCTCGGCTCACTTCACCGGGTGGTTGCGGGTTTGATTTCTGTCAGGGTAAATCTCGGAAATGGACATTTCGTAATTTGCCCTGGTCTGCTTGTCACTCGTCGTCGAGCGTCATGTTGTCAAGCGTTGCTTAGTTTGGGACCATACAGTTCGTGTGTTCGTCTGGCGATATTAATTTATTTTAATAGTCTGTTGTCTGTTTACTGTGTAGTCTGTTCGGCTCACTGGATCGTTGCAGTTGCAGGTTCAATTCTATTGCAACAAACATTTTGGAATTTGACTATTAATAAATTGGGTGTAAGTATAAACAGGCATTTACGTTTGGAACCGAACGATGGGTGTAATGTGGTTGATATTTTAATAGTTTTCACGGGGCTGTTAAAGAGTACTCATCTGTATTTATTGCCATTTTAGATCCCATTTGCGGTAGCTAAATCGTAAATATTTAAACTGACTTTCGATGAATTAATATTAACATTGAAATACTTATCAAGGTATATCTTGAATGTAAGTTTTAAAAAATAAACAAACAAAAACATTTTACATTTAGAAATATTAAACCAAGAGAAATGTAATGACTTTTCTTATCTTCTACTTACTTTTGGCTGATATGAGTGCTTGTATTCAAGTGTTATTAAACTGAGCACCTGTGTCCTTTAGAAGCGCAGGTACCTACCTTAGCTGTTCTCTCAGAGATTGCGCGATTTGTATAATAATATATACCTGTACAAAGAGTCGTTTCAGTAAGAGCTTTCATTATAACTATCCTTGTTGTGATTACAAAACATAATTTGCTCTTGAAGAAAAGCAAAAATATTAATGAGATAAATAAATCGCAGGGAAGTTTTAATTTGACGACCGCTTGGCGCAGTGGTTCGATCGTAGGCCGCTCGGCTCACTGCACATGTTGGTTGCGGGTTCGATTCCCGCCGGTGCAAATTTCGGAAATGGCCTTTCCGTAATTTGCTCAGCTCGGGGTGTCACTGGGATCGCCCCCAGTCCTCTGTACGGTACCCATAGTACAAGCGTTGCTTAGTTTGGGACCATAAACTTGGTGTGTCAGTCTGGCGATATTTATTTATGTTATAACAAAGTCGGTAAAGTAGCGTACGATCCGCCTAATGCTAAGCTGTTCTCGTAGCCTGTAGATGTTCGCACGTTTGTTGACCTGAAGAGGCGTGTATTCGTACGGAACGCGGCTTTCATAGCTACTTTACTTACGCTCATCTTCTGTGAGAGGGTGGTACAAATTTAATAAAGCCAGCGTCAAAACCTAAGTAAAGTATGTTTAAAATTAAAAAAAAAAAAAATTGCCCTTTGGACACCCCACTCCTAGGCACGGGCCTCCCCTCAACACGAGGGGGATACAGGCCATAATCCACCACGCTGGCCCAGTGCGGGTTGGCGGATTAGACATGTCTTTTCGAAAATCGGTTAGCTCTTCTAAGACATGCAGCTTTCCTCACGATGTTAGCAAATGATAATCATATAGAAATTATGATTCGCACATAGATTTCAAAAATCCATAGGTTCGAGCCGGCGTTTGAGCCCGAGACCTGGTAGCCCGCAAGACGTGTGTTTGACCAATCGGCTATCACTGCTAAAGTATGTTTACTTATGCAAAAGAGAAGTCAAAATCTCTACGTCGGTGGGGTTGAGTGCCAAGCACATCCCTTTCCTCACCGAAGACCGAAAGGTCTCGGCGAACCCGCTCCATACATTCCAGTACGTTACGTTCATTCCAAATAGGTTGTACGCCTTCCCAGGTCGCACTTCCCGCGTAGAACCGGACTCCTCCACGAGTACACCCCCAAAATTCGTATATATGCTCAAATTTTAAGAAATTTCGATACCGTGTTTCAGGAATACGTGTTGAAAAAATCTAACGCTCACCAAAAGGTCTCCGCAGGTAACAGGGTTGCTAAAAAAATTTGGGACTGTCTGTGAATGTAACAATAAGGGTGGGTTTATGGTCTGGTTCACGCCCGTTTACGTTGCATAGAAAAAATGCGTTTAAGTGCGAGTCGAATACGCGTGGTGGGGGTTCCGTACCATGCTGGTTTTGTCACTATGCTTCAAAGGATAATATCTATATAAAGACACTTTGATAGGAGCCCATGCATTCATGGCAATTTCACACTCTTATAATTAAAGAACTTTGTTTTTAATGATCAGCGGGAAGTAAACTTTGAAGAGCGACGGTGAATCAGTATTTCAGTTCCCAGCTATAAGAAATAAATTATTAGATACACTGTGTGAGATTTTTACAGAACTGAGCCTGGACCTTAGTAATTTATTGCGATCGCTCGTGAATCATTGGATTCACGAACCACTTTTTAATAAAGGTATTGATAGATTAAACAAAGTTTCCTTTATTAATTTCTATCATATTTTAGTAGTAATCTCAAAAAAATAATGAAATCTCCTTACCTTGAATTTTAATTTTATAAAATGAAACTGTATTGCTAAAAGCAATCGGTTGCTTCCTATAAGCAACGGTTTTAATTTCGAGGCACGGAACCCAAGAAACCAGATAAATAAAATAATTATGAAACAGTTAAAATTACTGATTTCTTATATTTACGCGAATACTACACATTGAAATAAAACTAACCTTAGGCCACACCGTGTATAGGAAAAAGACCCATACCGATAGGTACTTAAACGGTGAATCTCACCACCATCCAACACAGTTAGCTACCGTGGGTAAATCTTTGTTTCAGAGAGCACAAGGGATCTGTGATGAGGAACACCTGGCTGCCGGGATCCGTCACGTCAAGCAAGTATTGCATGACAACAAGCTTCGGATCCCGCGCCGCCATCACAGTGACCGAGTGAAACCAGCCACAGTCGAGCGTCTACCTGCTGTACTACCATACATAAGAGGTGTCACAGACAAGATTGGCTACATCTTGAAACGGGCTTCAATCAAAACTTACTTCAAGCCACCTAAGAAGATTAGTCAGTTCTTACCACCTGTCAAGTGTCACATTCCTCTACAAGATGCAGGGGTATACAAACTCGATTGTGAATGTGGGCTCTCCTACATAGGGCAAACTAAAAGATCAGTAAAAACCCGCGTAAAAGAACACATAGCTGACGTGAAACACCGGCGCTCCACGAAGTCTGCAATCTGTGAACATGTACAGGACCGCACCCGCCATTATATCAGATTTGATGAACCACAGATCCTCGCAAAAGAACACCGATTCCGACCAAGGATGATCCGTGAGGCCATTGAAATTAAAAAACATCCTAATTTCAATAGGGAAGATGGCTGGGTGCTACCACCAACTTGGGATCCAGTAATTAATATAATTAAATCCAAAACCAAGCGTACCATTGCAAGACCTCGAGACACAGTGAGCACTTTCTGCGTGGATCGGAGCGCAAATACCAACTAAATTTTGAGGGTACCCAGTTTTTAACTATGACATCAGGACGTCTAACACCTCAGTCCCCCCGTGACCACGGTTGCTGTAAAGCAACCGAAACGTCGGGAACATAAAAAGTAAAAATAAACGCGATATAATCCGTAAAAATAGTTTTATTTCAAAGTTAAAATTACTTTTTGTACACCCACGGCTTTAATCAATTTCTGCCTTCAGTTAAACGTTATCAAAACTTCTTCGCACAAAAAAGAATCGACTTCAAAAACTAATTAGTATTGAAAGTTCATTTCTTCGTTTATTATTCAAAAGGCAAGTCTGAACAAGTTATTTAAGGAGGCATCCACTATCTTTTGTTTTCCCGATTTTGTTTAAATTAATAGAAAAATGCAACACACATTTTAGTACTTAATTATAATAATTATTATTAAAAACATAATGAGATATACCTGGGCCCGTACCGCGCTAGCTACTCAAATCGTAATGGAAAGGCAAAAGCTAGCGGATACGTTTTAAACGCTTTTGACGTTTTGCTGACACAAGCTTCACGATTTCTACTGACATTGATTTGGTACCACACTCGCGATTCTTAGCGTTTGACATTGAGGTTGCGACTGACTTCGTTTTTTTTAAAGTAAAGTTTATTTGCGATGATTTGCTTTACGCATTTAGCCAATGTCGATTAAATATAATTTTCAAGTTTTATATGAAGGTCTTTGTTTAGGCCTAATATTACCAGACTTATTGGGGGAACTTGAACAATCATGTTTCACTACTATTCGTCCAATTGCCCCCACTCACAGATATTTTTTATGAACATTGGCATAAAGCCAAACTTAGTTACCAACGCAGATCCAAATAAAAAAAAACTACAAAGCGTTCGATGACATAAGCCACTCGCAAATGAGACGCTAGCGTGGTACCAAATATTTGCCAAGCGTTTGAAACGTAATCGCTAGCTTTTGCCTTTCTATTACGATTTGAGTAGCTAGCGTGGTTAGGGCCCTGAAATTCTGCAATTGAAGAAAGTCCCTACTTACATTACAACTAGCTTGCTTAGTATTCCAGTATTGACGCGACAAAACTATTTTAATTAAATATTGTAATTAAAGCGGATCATGTTGCAAATAACTGCGAAGCTTTTGTAAGGTGCACAGTTATAAGACTCCGTAGGAATTTTACAACTATTGCAAAGTGTTTGAATTTTCCCAGTCCGGGTATTATTGGCAAAGTTTTCCAGTTTTATAAGTTGTGAAACAAGTTTCGCATATTTGATTAGGGATATTAAACGGCTTGATATAATTACTAATTCACATTATTTCTTCACTTAGAAAAAAGTTTATTTGGAAAACAAACGAAAGATTTTTATAGTTTTGAATAAAAGTCATGAAATAAGACTTTACAGAATATTCAGTCAGCCATTGCAGCGTTAGTCGATTGGTTAAGCACACGTCTCATGACGTGCTTAAGAAACAGAGTTCAAAACCGGCTGGCAACTTATTCATAATCCTTACTAATATTATAAATGCTAAATGAAATGTAACTCTATCTGTCTGTCTGTCGCGCTTTCACGGCAAAACTACTGAACCGATTTAAATTAAATTTGGTGTACAGGTAATCTAGAGTCTGAGAAAGGACTTAGGCTGCTTAATTCGAGAAAAAGGCTGTAAGGAGTTGTAAGAGGGGATGAAAGTTGTATGGAAGTATCGTCATTTTTAGAGGTAGAAGCTTGAAACTTATTTTTTAGGCCGTTGTTAAATAAATATGACCCATTCCTAGGAATGGAACATGAAAAGGACTCATTATTATTATTTTAATATTCGTCTATTGTTTCAGGTCATCATCAAACATCACCAGGAGGATTTAAGTGTTAAATAATTAATTGATGTGTACATCACGTGGGTTTTCAAAGTGTCGGGTGCAGTGCGGAAGTGTCAGTTAAGTGTCATGTGACGATCTACGATGTTGAAGATACAGATGTTGGAGTCCATCGTCAGTAATGATGCTGATGAGAGTCAGGAGCAGCAACCGAACGGGTGAGAATAATATGTAAAAACAAGTAATGGTTTTTCTCAAAACTTTTGAATTTAAGTTTAAAAGTAAACTAATTTGTCGTGACGTCAGTGTTCGAGTTTACATATTTTGTTCGAGTTTACATATTTTGTTCGAGTTTACATATTTTGTTCGAGTTTACATATTTTGTTCGAGTTTACATATTTTGTTCGAGTTTACATATTTTGGCTGAACTATTATTTTTCAAGTTCGTAGAGATTTTTTTATCTAAATTTTCTAGAATCGTCCGGAAGCGCGTACTGCCTCACAAAACCTTGCCTGGAGATGTTGAGAGCGTCGTATTGTTGCAAAAAATTAAGACCTCTGAAACTATTTCACATAGATTCTTATCTAAATTATTTAAACGTGCATTAATTGTTCAATTTCAAAGAATTATACGGTGGGTTGAAAATATAATGCGTACAACTGACTCAAAACAAAGTCGGCAAACAAGCTTACGACCCGTCTGAAGTTAAGCAGTTGCCGTATCTTATGGTTGCTTGCAATACCAAAGGTATTGCTCACACGTCGCCGACCAGGGCCCTAACCACGCTAGCTACTCAAATCGTAATAGAAAAGCAAACGCTCGCGATTACGTTTCAAACGCTCCGCTTTTCACGTTTTGCTGACACCATACCATATCAATGTCAGTAGAAATCGTGAAGCTCGTGACAGCAAAACGTCAAAAGCGGAGCGTTTGCTTTTCTATTTCGATTTAAGTAGCTAGCGTGGTTAGGGCCCAGGAGGAACGGGATAGAGGAAGGGAAAGGGATGGGGTGAGCTACCCACTCTTTCACTTATCGTATGAAACGCAGCTATAATAGATATTTTACGCCGATCTTCTGTGTCAGGGCTGTACTACCCAAGTCTAGTCAACTCGTATATGACCCGTAGGAAATTGAATACAGCTTGCTCTCCGCCACCGTAAGAAACTTATATGTGTGACTTCGAGAGGAATTGACAGACTGGATCTTTTATTTTCTATTCCATGGCAATTAATAATAATTAATAATAAAGCCTTTATTTCCGAAATCTTTGCACTTTTACATTTTGTGTCTTAAATAAAACTTTGATAAAAAGTATTTAAGTATATGAAAGTAATTTAAAAGCGAAAATTTAAACATTTTAGACACCAAAACTGCACTTATATTATAAAATATCTCTTAATTCGGTTTGCCTTACGGCAAAGGCCTCCTCCAACTCTTTCCATTGTTTTCTGTCTGCCGCTATTCTCATCCAAAGTGGTCCTAAGGTCATTTTTAGGTCATCCTCCCATCTTATTATTGATTTACGACCCCGGCTCCTAGTGCTGCCTCTTGGGTACCATACAGTTTACTCCACTTTTCCTTGTTGCAGCGGAGCATATGACCGGTCCACCGCCATTTGAGTTGGTCTATGCGTGACAATATGTCTGTTAATTTAGTTTTGCGCCTAATGTCTTTACTTGTAACTTTGTCTATTAGTTTTAAACCTAGCATGCTTCTTTCCATGCTTCTCTGGCATCTTGCTAGTTTATCCCTATGGCGTTTCGTCAGAGCCCATTCCATGGCAATTACAAAAAAACTAATAAAACAATACTGCCCTGAAGATGCTCTTAAATCCTCTTCGGTTGGCTGGAGACCCTAAGCTCTCTTGCATCCCGTCTGGTCCGCTATGTTTATTTACATTGCGGCAATTTCCTCCGAAATGTAAACCTCCAAATTAGATAGGTCTGTTTGTAAAGATACCTAAGTACATTTTCTTGTAAGTAAATAAAATTTTTGTTATTTATCAGATTCCATACCGAAACCACGGCAATATCGGCGTAAAAAAAAATAAAGTTACGACAGTGTATTACAGAAATCTACCAAAAAAGCTAGTAATCCTGAGAATCAATAGGTAATATGCATGTTTTTTAGTTTTTAGCTCATCGTTGAAATAAAATAGCTTGTGTTTATATTCTATCAATGCCTAGTTTTTGAAAAATAGATTTTTATAATGTCGGCGACTGTTATATTATGTTGCGCTAAACGATCGTCAAAACTTGCTTCTTCTTGCTTGTTCCAGGACCGTCTATTACTATATCTTTACTGATAACAAACTAGCTGTATACTTGAAAAGCCATTTGTATTCTTTATTCATCATTTTATATGACGGTGAATGTCAGAAAAGGTCTAAGGATCGCATGATGTGCAGCAGCTAATGTCGGAACTAACGAGAACTTACGACTTTCGATCTATGTTGTGGAATGTGGACGATTGGTCTGCGCGTAACTTCAATGGCAGACTTTCGGGCGCCTATGTACAAACACAACTAAGAAGTTATGCCAGAAAATTGACTTGTCTTTTTCGTGATAAAACCAAACTAAAAGTTTATATCTCAAATAGAGGCGTATATACAAGGAACAATGCGTTATTTAATAAGCCTGGAGGTGCGCACGCTTCACGATTTCATTCTTTGTCCCTCTTATTCATCCATCTGCTTCCAGAGAAGTGGCCAAAGAGGGATTTGAGAGTCCAGCCGAGGCCGTTTTACACCTGATGCCATTTGGATAAAGTTCTTTATAGTTCGGTCAACTAAACGCGCGTGTCACAGATCAACCTACATTCTATTTCAACAACAACAAGTATCGATTTGGATATAACCGTCCTGGTGGCGCCGCCGGTATAATTTCGCTGAGAAGTTTTTATTAGTAGGTACATCACAGATCGCTGTTTGTTATGGGCTTGGCCACGCAGGGCTGCCAACATTACTTACAACTAAGATACCACGTATATATCTTTACCTGTTACTTCTAGAGACCATTATAGATTATGCTCGCAGAAGTAATTTATCCTTGGTGCAGAAGTTATTTCTGTAAGCCAGAATCTTCAATAAGGTTTCCTTATGTGGCTAATGTTTCAAAGAGTATAGCTTAATGAAATAGGTATATTGTAAGAAAAACATCGATAAGTAGATTATGCGATGTCAGGCATAACACTATTTAAAACTGTTTTTTGAGAATTTTTATATACTTCGAAAACCGCCAGGTCGTGACAACCCTATCAACGACACAGGTTTGAACGATGTCGTCGTAGGGACAAGACAAACAAATTAATAAAATGTTTTCATAAAAGCCCTCAGCCTAATTCAATCAAAAGTTAGAAACAATGCGGATTATGTGCTATGTTGTTTTACATAGAAAAACCTTATTTACATAATCAACTGCTTTAAACCTCGTTTGAATTTATGTTGGTTGGGAGTGTCCAAATTAATTTGTTTGGCAGTACGGAAAATTAAATCTTGATTGGCAAAAAATGGCCCTAATACGAGATTGAAATAGGTGTTTTCCTCTGATTTTTTATGGAGCATTGTAGGTTTATTTGTTGATCCAACTTATGAACATTGGAAAACAGATTGTAAACACACAATTTCTTCTGAACAAAATGCATACAGCTGTTACAAGATAGATAGAGAAACATTAGCTATCCACCCTCGAATCATACAGCGTATACCGTTTGCGATCGTAAAATCTAAATGGAAAACATAGGGTACACGAGATGTACGCGCCACGACGTCGCGCGACGAGTGCCTCGGTCAAAACAAATTCTACACTCTTTTAAAATTGCGTTCATGAGATAATTATTGAAAGTGGTAGTCTTGTGGGAATGACCTCGGTTTGTGTTCCAAAGAGTTGTGAGTTCAAATCCCCGTAGCAAACGTGCACCAAAGGACTTATCGCACAAAAAAAAATATAATGTGTGTGCAAACGGCATTCCTAAAAAAACGCCTGAGACGCTAAACATCGTGCTTCGGAAGGCATGTTAAGCTGTTCCCGGTCATCACAGTCGTTTAAGCCATGTCTGAGGCCTGAAAACTCCGACACAAGAGTTGGCCTCTAGCTCCTATGATAAGAAAGAAATATGGGTAATGGATGGAATTCACTCCATGCTAGTTAGTGAAGCAAACACACAACGCGAAGAACTTGACTTTTCTGTTGTTTGTTTCGTTGACGACTGCTTGAGTGTAGTGACTGTAGTGAGTCGAGCGTAGGCCGCTCAGCTTCACTGCAAGGGGTGGTTGCGGGTTCGATTCCCGCCGGGGCAAATTTTGGAAGAAGGCCATTTCGCAATTTACCCTGGTCTGGGTGTCACTCGGATCGTACCTAGTCATGTACGGTAGCCAAATCAAAATAAAAAGCGTCGCTTAGTTATAAACATACAGTCTAGTGAAATCAATAAAATATAGTAGGTATTTGTCATGGTTGGTTGGTTTTAGCCCTTTTGACTTTTGACGTCCCACTCCTGGACACGGGCCTCCCCTCAACACGAGGGGGATTCAGGCCATAATCCACCACGCTGGCCCAGAGCGGGTTGGCGGATTTCACATGTCTTTCGAAAATTTGTTAAATCTTCTAAGATATGCAGGTTTCCTCACGATGTTTTCCTTCACCGTAAGCAAGTGATAATCATATAGAAATTATGATTCGCACATAGATTTCGAAAAATCCAGAGGTTCGAGGCGGGGTTTGAACCCGAGACCTGGTAGCCCGCAAGACGCGTGCTTAACCAATCGGCTATCACTGCTGGTATTTGTAATACCAAGTACTTACCTACTTTTTAAATTTTGGGACTGGTCTCGCCACACTATCCCACCACTGTTACTCCTCTAAACTAGGATCACCAATCGTGACCAAAGATAACGTCGAGGTTTGACCATCGACGTCATATTACCAACTTGTAAAAAAGTGTCAAATCGTATACTCAGTGGGGTCGTCCAACTAACAGAGTAAGCACAAATATATAAAATTCGCTGGACTTTCGCTCAGCAAGGGTACTTTGATCGTTTGATATTAGATATACCTATTACTAATTAGTAATGCCTCTCTAAAACGATCGAAGTACAGGGGATAATTCAACCAGATCCCCTCACTGGCCTCCTGAGTATACTCGGACACCCACATCTATGTTGAAAACATTTTGTATTTATTAGAAGTTGCGTGAAAACTTTGCTTGCGTGATTTAGTACCTACCTACCCGCGCAGATTTTTTTCTACGCGTTATTTTTTATTTTTGTTTGATTAAATTAAAATGTATCGTTCTTTTTTTATAATAACTATGTTTTTTTTAAGTATGAATATGTTTCATTTAAAAGACTTACGAATTAAAAGAAGTACACCTACTTAGTAAAAAGGTCGAAATAATCATTATTATTTTTCATATCAGTGGTTAAGATTTCCTTAAGGTTTCTAAGCGAATTAACTTTCACCTAACATTGAATGTACGTCAATCGCATAATTAAGTCAGTTGTTCACGGAGGTGCAATTAATACGTCATGGTTACCGCTATTGTGCAACGTCGTGCGATACTCCGTTTCCTAACCAACCAACCGTGACAGGCGTTCAATTTATCATTGTGTTCCTAGCTGTACCTTTTTCTTTGTACAACGCATTAAAACATTAGATATTGTACGAATGATATTTGTCAAGATTTTAGTTGTAAAGTTACCGTAGAATGAGGAGGATGGCTATATATTTGTGAGCCTCGTCTAGGGTGGATTTTTATCAATTTTCCAGCAGTTTACTAGGCTACTGAAAAATGAATAGAGTACACACTCTGTATATTTACCTAATGGCTAATAAATCGTGCTTGATGCATTTTTGTAATAAAGATTTTAATAATTACTGAAATAATATTAAAATAATTATAATAAATTTAGCCCTTTTTGACGTCCCACTCCTGGGCACGGGCCTCCCCTCAACACGAGGGGGATTCAGGCCATAATCCACCACGCTGGCCCAGTGCGGGTTGGCGGATTTCACATGTCATTCGAAAATTGGTTAAATCTTCTAAGACATGCAGGTTTCCTCACGATGTTTTCCTTCACCGTAAGCAAGTGATAATCATATAGACATTATGATACGCACATAGATTTCGAAAAATCCAGAGGTATGAGCCGGGGTTTGAACCCGAGACCTGGTAGCCCGCAAGACGCGTGCTTAACCAATCGGCTATCACTGCTATTACTTACCTAATATGTACCTATAAGTAGGTACCTACTTAATGTGTAGGGTCTAGCTAAAAGTTGTTTTTTGTTTTGTGTCTATTAACTAAAGCATATGGCATATGGTGGCTTAGGATAAGAATTACACACCCTACTTGCATCAATGAGGAATAATTTTGGTGTTTCGATAAAATATTTTCTGCGACTATGTGTTTGAAAAGTTCATTTAACTCAAATATTGGGACTTTAGATGGCGCTCTTTCAAATACTAAAGATACACATTACACGGTACACATTTTTAAGATAAGTATAAGCTTTAATTCCTTCATAGATTAAGAACGAAGTAAATTACCTTAAAGATTTATTTATTTTCACCTCCTACATCGCAGTCTAAAAAATCACGCATTCCGTTCTAATTTCTTACGTAAGGTAAGGGATCCTCCTTAAAACTGTCTTCTGATATTCCCTAAGTATTCCTAATTTAAACTTTGCATAAATTGATAGTGTTGCCCATAACCATTACAACTTTATACACCACCTCAGCGATCCCGAAATATAAGCTCAGTTACCAAAAGGGTCTATCCCAGCTTCATTTCACGCCAAAATAACCTGTTGGAGGTTTATGGAACAGGTATATAATACCGCCGTACCTACATCATTCCAGCGGCCGTCATAATGGTCTCATCATACTAATACTATAAAGAGGAAAACTTTGTTTGTTTGATTGTAATGAATAGGCTCCGAAACTACTGAACCGATTTGAAATATTCTTTCACTGTTGGGAAGCTACACTATCCCCGGGTGACATAGGCTATAATATATTTTCAAACAAATTAGGGATCCTTACTAAAACTCGAATAATGTAGCCGCAATGTACCCGTGCGAAGCCGGGGCGGGGCGCTAGTAGCTAATATTGTGAAATTTGTTTTCTAATGGTGATAAGAGAAAATAACATTTTCTGTTTTAATGCACGTATAGATAAAGTGTTAGCCGTTAGGTAGGTATAGTGGCTCTCTATGGGGTGGATATAATTATAAGTTTATATTATATTAATATAATGCACTCTTTAATGGTGTCTTAGTGAATACTAAAGATGATTACCTATCACAAAAAAATGATTAATTTCTACATGACTTTATTGATTAATATTTACTTATTTAGTGACAATGTTGTTGCCTGCTCAAATTCTGTTGCTGTTCCTGAGAATATACACCATATTTTATTCATTGTAAAGCGTAACCATTGAGTTTCTCGCCGGATCTTGTCAGTGGAAGCAGCATTCCGAACCGGTGGTAGATTCTGACTATTCATAAATGCTTTGTTGGCTTGAACATGAATAAAAACAATTTTGAGTTGAGATTTTGACATGCTAGCAACCAACAGAAAATATTCATAACATAATACTTTCGTATTACGTTGGTACCAACAATTTCCTCTTTGTCACCTGTGACAAAGGTATGACCTGTCAAAGCCAAAACGTAACGTTAGCCCCGAAGGCCGACGAAAATATCGGTTACGAGAAAATATATCCCAAAACGACGAATATAACAAGACCTCCGATGGAGAGAATAGTTCTGCAATATCTGGGGTTGCTTTCTATGACTGCAGAAGAAGGGCGGCGCAAGTTATGTTGGTCCTATTATAGCAAAATAAGTTTATCTATCTGATATAGAGAGGTAGGTAACGTGTATAGATTTTTAATTTAAATGGAACAAACATGAGGTTTTGTTCAAATTAAATAGCCGTAAGCGAGAACTTTTGGGTTTAATCCCCACTCTGGCCATTAAACTACTGAGTTGAGCGAGTTAAGTTGAGCTTAGTTGGAGGAGCTTACGGGTGATGTGATTACCTTTTTGTATTAAAATTAGAAAGTAAATAAGTAGTTATTTATCAAAGTCGTCCAACAAGCGTACAACCCGCCTGACGTTAAGCAATTACCGTAGCCTTTAGATTCTTGGAATACCAAAGACATTGCTCGCTCGATACCGACTTGAAGGCAAATGCGACAGATGGACGAGCAGGGAGGAGAGATGAAGATGCAAATCTATAGCTCTACTTTATGCCGATCTTCTGTGAGACCTACCCTGATCAAGCCAGCCCCTATGTGAGCTGTAGTCATTTAGCCATAGCTTAGCTCTACCACAAAAAAAAAAACAAAAAAAGATAATAACTTTAAGGCTAAAGCGCCCATCTAGCCCGCGAAGTTCAATTATTTTGAGGTTTTTTAGAAATTTTTCAAAATCTGACAATAATAAAAGGCACATTTTGTAATTCGCGACAAAGACCGTGTGCAGTGCATTTATTAATATTATCCAACTTACTCTAAAACATTTCAAGAACGACAGCTATCCAGATAATCTGGCAATTTTTGTATATTTAGTGATTAACTAGTATCATATCCACCGTGATAATATTAAGGGTAAAATAAATGTATTAATAGACGCACTGCATACTGTGTTTGTCGCAAATCACAAAATGTAGTCCTAAATGTTTTCAGATTTTGGATAAACTATAAAAATACTCGAAAATTTTGAATTTCGCGGGCTAGACAGGCGCCTTCACCTTAAACCAGTAGAAAAATAATCAAAGCAGATCAACACGAAATAAGCCTAAACAAACTCATCTATCAAAGATTCAAACAGGCTGTGTTTGCAGACGATTTCACATTAAAAACTCAATATCGAACATCTAAATTTCAAAAAACTATCGTCCGTTTCTGGCCGGTGGGTCGTGTCGGCCGCAAGTTCGTTAAAAGTCCACAGCACTTGGAGTTTTAATTAAAAGTTCCCACAAAAGACTGCCTCTAACCTATATTGAACACTGTTCAAGGACCGGTTCCGGGAAAGTATCGGTTTCCAACATTTTAGCTGGAGAAAGGAATAAAGATGTAAGTACAATTCTGAAATCTGAGGCCCA
The DNA here is from genome assembly GCA_918843915.1 of Notodonta ziczac. Lineage (NCBI taxonomy): Eukaryota > Metazoa > Arthropoda > Insecta > Lepidoptera > Notodontidae > Notodonta > Notodonta ziczac. Next base: position 5,086,867 of record OU974053.1, read on the forward strand.
TTTTCAGCTCAAATAAACTAGTGTTAGTGGATTTTGTTCATGCTTAATAACAATTAGGTAAAAGAAGGGAGAATATACTTGCATAGTAAAATGCTAGATGATGTATCTACCACAATAAAATAATCTGATGGTATTAATATTTTCTGTTCGTTGTTAGAACAACGAACCATGTTCGTTCTGTTGGTTGGTAGCGAGTGACAAAAAAAAAGTTAGTAAAAAAAACCTATTAGATCTGATGTTTTTCTGTGCTAAATACACCATTATTTACATCTACTAAAGCGCAATCCAAAATTTCATGCATTATTAGAAAAATTCCTTACTACTTAACTTAGTACTTCATATTATTTTTGTTGCATTACGAAACAACCGGTATAAAGGTTCACCGGTAAATTGGTTAAATTAATTTACCCAGGTAGAAACCGAATAACACGACAACCCATATAATTTCATTAATCTAGCCCCAGGGTACGGGTCAATGTCCACAAATCCATCGAAGGAACAACTGGGAACACGGGGAACAATTCGGGTCCAAACACTGGGTATTAGGTAAGGTAGGTGCGTGTAAATCACAATCACTGGAAACACCTTCGCGGTTGGGTCTTATCTAGTTAATTGATTACCTAGTTTCAAAATAAAAGGTTTTAAGGGCTATTGGTGTTACAATTAGAACTGTCATTACTGCTAAGTACTATGCCTATGGAGTTAGGATACAAAATACTGGTATTTTTAAAATACGACTAAAACAAATATCACTTTTGACCATCATAATTATTGGTGATACGATGACAACTCTCGTATGTGGTTCTTGCACTACCACGGTTTTTTATCTTTTTTTGACAGCAATAAAGAGAGACTTCATTAATCGTTGTAAATGTTTCGTCCGTCAGTGCGAATGAAGGGTAAAAGCTTGGTAAAAGTGAATCGACTCCCGAGTGAAAAATTGGGAATTCGATGGGCCCTGAAATCGCTTGCAACTTTGCAACAATGGGGTTTTAGATAATGACTAAAAATATATATACTTAGGTACGTTTCTATTCATCTAATTTGAGTAGTTTTAGAGTTGCTTACAAGCTTTATTATAACTTCTGTCAAATATAAAATTGTCTATAAAATTATTTATTTTGTCTGCGTTAGGGTCCTATTTTTTACATATTACGAGTTGTTCACTGCCGGGCGACGAAATTCTCGACGCTTTGCGATATGTCCATATATATATATGAGATTAAGGTCGTATCTAGGCATGAACTTAACATATTATATTCCCAGACACCTCATTGTTACGAACCTAAATTATGTCACCGCTTAATTGCAAGCGAACTATACGCCCTACAGGCCTACACAACGTGTCGCGTAATATATTAAGCAAAACAACGGAGCGTATCGCACACAAAACTGGAACAAAACAAACTTGTAGACGTTATCTAAGACCCACGTCGAGGGTTAATCCGATCCTAATACGTGTTTAGAACACGATTAATCTGCTGGTTTTAACTGAGTCTGCGGATGGTCTAACTAGCCAAATAAAGTTATCTACCTAACTAGAAAATTATTTCTTTCAAGTAATTAAGTACCTACTTAACATTATTTATTAACTGTAGTACAATTCTTAACAGTTCTTCAGAATAACAATGTCTACTTATTGAAGAAAATATAGTAGAACGCTCTCTAGCTAATTAAATACGAAAAATGCACTCGGTGTTATTGTGCTATTGGTAATTTTGACATAATAATCATACTCACCACTAGATGGCACTAGCTAATAGTTCCACTGTAACTTCAGTTCTAATAAATAGATGGCGTTATTTTCAAATCCGTTTTACGAACATAGATGCATTGTTACCATAACATTAATATTAAATGAGCACTTTACAAGGCTCCATTATCAAGATAATGTTGTCTATTGTGCGCTAATAACAATGTGTATGAAATCTCTGTTGGGGTTTGCCGTACCTAATGGGCCTTCAATCCTCCACATTCCCTATAAAGCCGAACGATCTCCAGGGGACATTGCGTAATTCACTTAGGGGTGTAGAATATCTAGGACGGACTCAGACTTAGCCTTAATAAACATATAAACCTTATTATGTCAGTATGTCCAGGGTTAGCAAACAACATTGTTTAACTTTATTTTTATCAATTCAAAATTAAAATAAAAAAACAACATTTTACAGAAAACACACAGATTAATTTCTTAATGTTTGTTTGTTTGAAACATACCTAATAAAACTATAACTCACTTTAAACTTCGATTAAACTATATATTTAGGTAGGTAGGTATTTGCTTATTTCAGACATTGTTATTTATTCATGAAGTAAGAAGGTAATACCCATTTATCATAGGTCTTACGTAGATCATTAGTTAATTAGGTAAGCTTCGCACTTGATAAGAATAATAATAAATAATAATAATATTGAAGAAATATCAGCGAGTATACAGAAGATATTCTCAAGCCGTTATATTTAATGTAATGGAACGAAGAAATTCACACGTTATGGGTCATTTAGCGACGAAAATGGATATGGTTTTGGGTTGTTAAGACATATGGACATATGTTCGATGTCTCTTATAATAACATTATCGATATGGTCATTGCCTTTATTGTTGTAGGAGGAAACAAATAACCCCTCTAGCCAAAATATAATAAATCGACCTCAACTTTGAGAATGTGTATTCACGCCCGTTCCTTGACAATTTCTTCACAAGTGCTCAAGAATTAAGGCTAAAGCGCCCATCTAAACCGCGAAGTTAAACATTTTTGAGGTTTTTTAGAAATTTTTCAAAATCTGACAATAATAAAAGGCACATTTTGTAATTCGCGACAAAGACCGTGTGCAGTGCATTTATTAATATATCCAACTTACTCTAAAACATTTCAAGAACGACAGCTATCCAGATAATCTGGCAATTTTTGTATATTTAGTGATTAACTAGTATCATATCCACCGTGATAATATTTAGAGTAAAATAAATGTATTAATAAACGCACTGCATACTGTGTTTGTCGCAAATCACAAAATGTTTTCTTAAATGTTTTCAGATTTTGGATAAACTATAAAAATACTCGAAAATTTTGAATTTCGCGGGCTAGACAGGCGCCTTCACCTTAAATCGAGTTACCTGTGATGTTCGACAACGCTAAGCGTAGTGGTTCGAGCGTAAGCCGCTCGGCTCAAAACACCGAGTGTTGCAGGTTCCCTCAGGATAAATTTCGTAAATGGTGTATTCGTGATTTGCCTTAGTCTGGGCGACACTAAGATCGCCCCCAGTAAATTTTAGGGTACTTTGACAGACCCAAGATTGTGACCCAAAAACACCATTGGTTTGATAAGGGTGCATTGCATCCTCCTCTGCTTATCCTTCGTTATTATAGTCAGCAAGGTGTATAGTCGATACAACAGGTGAAATTGTACTTTTTTAATTGTTTTCTATCAACACAGTTAATTAATTACTAACGCTTCAACTGACTTTAGTTAGTCACATGTATTAAGTTCAAGTTTGTTTCCCGAACATTTCTGTGGTCCTATCAAAACAGATAATGATCTATAATACCAATGAACTAATACCCACTAATCAATTTAACTATCACTTTTCAAATCACCTGTATGACGAAAAAACAGGCAGATGCGTTTTATAATGAAAGGTTAAGCTGGCTATCGATAACATAAAACTTTAATTAATAATTTATTTAAATCCATAGGTACCTACGTTATTTGAATTTAATTCAATGATTTGCCTTAAAAATAGATAATTACACTCATTAGCTCAGTATAATGAATTTCATAGACGGAACGCATAGAACTAGGACTTTAGTTAAATGGAGCCAGCAAAAGTTATACCATATCCTTCGTATTAATTAAAACGCGGATTAGCGGGCGAATAGTTACACACCGGACTATCTCTTTCTGGTATCAGTAATTTGACATTCGAAAGAAGAAGACTAAGCATGGTTTAACTACACAAACGCTAATTCACGTTTTTTAATAAGGGGGTATAAGTATATAGGTATAGTATAGCTAGATTAACTAGTCTAGATTATAAAAAAATTACTCTTGAATGATCTAAAACTACTCTGGATTGATTTATATTTGGTACTAGCTGAGCCCGCGACTTCGCCCGCGTGGAATTTAAGTTAACCGCTCCCGCTCCCGCGTTCTGAACCCGCGCGACAGGACCCATTTGTTTACGTTACTGCTTATAACATAAGCTATCTGCCAGTGAAAGTCCCGTCAAAATCGGTCCAGTCGTTTCGGAGATTACCCGGAACAAACACACAGACAGACAGACAAAAAAATTTTAAATCGCGTTTTTGTTATAAGTATCGTATATATGCATTTATAGTTATAAGTATCGTAGATATTACAAACAGACACTCCAATTTTATTTATTTGTATAGATAACTTTTGCTAGCTTCACTCACTTGTACTTGTACTAAGTGCTCCGTCTACGTAAATACACTTCTCATCAGAAAAATCGAAACACCTTGCAAGTTTATGTTTTGTAAGGATTATCAGAAAAATGTGTATATGTAGGAATATGTTTTAAATGTCGTTTAATAGTGAATAATATGAGGTTTTCAAATCCTAACGTTAATGTTCTAAATTCAAATTAAATTTTCTTAGGTTTCGTATTTTGTTTAACACGTAATTTTTACCCTGTATAGAGTATGAAGGAAATTGATAAAACAACACACGTAAATGAAAACAAAAGCTAAGAAACGTTTATTTAATAACTTGTATTCCCTCCCCGAGCTCTTATTGCTGCTTCCATACGGTTCTTTATCGATCGGACTAGAGTCACGATCAAATGTTCATTCCATTCCATTCCTCTTGGATCGCATTTTGCAGCGGGCTAAGTGTTTCTGGGGCAGGATCTCTTGCACGAATTCGTCTCTTTAATTCATCCCATAGATGTTCAATCGGATTCATGTCCGGGGTTTTTGCTGGCGATTCCATAATGGAGATACCGAAGGGTAACATAATCTCGTAAGACGCTCGCGGTGTGAGCCCTAGCATTGTCGTGCATGAATATGAAACCGTTGCCAATAAAATGTGCTTAGGGCATTACACATGACTGTTTAGCACTGTGCAGGCAGACGTGGCCCAGACACAAAGACAAGCTCTGTCTTACCGTCGGCGCTGATTCCTCCCCAAACCGTCCACGAACCGCCACCATAGCTGACCTTTTCTTCAATGCAGCATTGTGCAAAGCGTTCGCCATCTCTTCTGTAGACCTTGTTCCTTCCGTTGTTACCATACAGCATAATTTTACACTCATCAGAAAAGAGGACTTTGTTCCACTGGAGGTATAACCAATTTAGGTGCTCACGTGCAAAGTTAAGGCGCGCTCTTCGGTGGTCTGCAGTTAATTTCGGCCCATTTGCTGGCTTGTGCGGTACCAGTCCACGTTCCTTCAACCTTCTTCTAATTGTAGAGTCACTTACAGCCACCCTACGTACAACATAAAGCTGCTGCTGCAATTGAAAAGCATTAAGGCGTCGATTTCGTAACGAAGTTGTAATAAATAAATCGATCATCTCGCTCAGAAGTGACCCGATTCCTGCCAGATCCTGAATGGCGCGTGAACAAACCAGTCTCCCGATAGCGTTTGAAGACTCTATGAACAGACGACAGGATTAACCCTGCCCCAGAAACACTTAGCCAGCTGCAAAATGCGATCCAAGAGGAATGGAATGGAATGCCACAACATTTGACCATGAATCTCATCCGATCGATGAAGAACCGTATGGAAGCAGTAATAAGAGCTCGAGGAGGGTATACAAGTTATTAAATAAACGTTTCTTAGCTTTTTTCTTCATTTACGTGTGTTGTTTTATCAATTTCCTTCATACAGGGTAAAAATGACTTGTTAAACAAAATACGAAACCTATGAAAATTTAATTTGAATTTAGAACATTAACATTAGGATTTGAAAACCACATATTATTCACTATTAAACGACATTTGACATATATTCCTAAATATACACATTTTTTTCAAATCCTTACAAAACATAAATTTGCAAGGTGTTTCGATTTTTCTGATGAGAAGTGTATTATCATCTGAGACGGTGCATTACAAAATTTAACGACTCCGTAGGCAATAGTGTTGTGGTTGAACAATAAATACTCGTCACCTATGACCCATTGTGAAACTCGGGTGGTGATAAAAGTAATGCTGTTTATATTGTGAGAATGAATAAAGGTGACCGTCTACTGGCTTACTATGAGGCGGGCCCCCTCGCTTTGGCCAATAGGATATCTTAATTACCTGACAACTTGGAAAGTGAATTGATCCTATTGGTCGAAGCGGGCGGGCTTCGGGGGTTCGTTTGATAGCACAGCCAAGTGGACGGTCACCCTAAATAAATATTGTCCGATTAATATACCAAAACTGTATGGTCCCAAACTTAGCAATGCTTCTAAGTACTATTGGTACCGTTTACATTGAAATGAGAGCGATCCCAGTTGCACTGAAGCCAAGGTAAATAACGAAATGACCATAAAAATTATCTCAGTTCCGAAAAAAAATTACGGTTGTCAAACCCAGCTGTAGCCAGTTGACAGCTCATAGGTTACTCAAATTCAATTCAAATTCAAATCGTTTATTTTGATTAGGCCTACGGGGGCACTTACAAATTGTCAATTTTACATATTTTTTTTTCTTATATCTACAACCGGATCGGAACGCGACCTCGACTGAGAAGATCCGGCAAGAAACTCAGCGGGCTTGTCTTTTTACATGTCATATTTTTTTTTATCGCCAGTTGCTGGCTGGCTTGACTGGGGTAGTACGACCCTCTCACAGAATGTCGGCGTAAAGGAGCTACTACAGTTTCATGTCGTTGGGAGAGCCATGATGCCCCCTACCCCTTCCTCTGACCCACACCTTATCAGGTCCGCGACCTACGAGCAATGTCTCTGCTATAAGCATCTATAGGTAACTGCTTAACTACCTTATGTTAAGCAGTTACCTATCGAACCCGCAACTATTATTATTTCAGGCACCGAAAACATTATATTTATTACCTATAGTAAGTATCTTTTACTTGCAATAGGTACAAAAGTTACAAAAGATTTTAAATTAATGGCTACAAAATTATCAAATTAACGCAATTATTATCCATATCCCACTCATTAATTACTCATTTGACAGCACCCATTTAAGTTTTTTCAACCGTGTCTACTCAATCGCAAGGGCCCTCAAAAGGAGTTGGCTTAAAAGTCATTTCCTTTTTCAATAGGGCACAAGAAAAAATCACACCCACCTGGGTAGGCGCGTGGCAGTCCCTTCGCTTCCTCTAAACTGACTAATTCCAAAAGGCCTTAACTCCTATAGACAGTAACATTGAAAGGGACGTTTTCGAAACGGTAGGGTAACCAGGTTTACCGGTTCTTTTCTTTATTTAATAAGGAGACGCGTGTCGGATGTCCGATTGTCTGTGTTCGCACACTGTGACGTAGTTATAACAAGTTTTTGTTGTTTCAAATAATATTGTACGGTGAGTTATGTTCGTAGAGAGGAAGTTGTTAATTATAACAGCGTGTGGAGAAAGTACGTAGTAGAAACTGGTCTAGGTATTGGTAGGGTATGGATAGGATAGGATAAAAAAGAATAAGTATTTTTTTTTTATGTAACTTTATACATCAACTTTATCATTTACTAGCTGTGCCCGCGACTTCGTCCGCGTTGAGTTTAACTTAACAAAAAATTTATTTAACAAAAAATATTTGTCAAGTTCGCAGAGTTCACGGAAAGTATTTTTTTAATAAAAGTAGCTCACGTTACTTCTTATAACATAAGCTATCTGCCAGTGAAAGTCCCGCCAAAATCGGTCCGGCCAGTACTTTAAATAACAGAAGTGTTAAAAGTATTTACTTATTTTGATTTAAGGATTAATTTGTTACTACCAAATGAACATCCTAATAGTAAGTAGTATTAGTATAATAGGTAATAAGACTCGGCCACCAGCTAGTTCAAAATAAATTAATTTTTTTTATTGTATTTAAGGTTCACTATTTTGGCTATAATGGCTTGCACATAAAAAAACACGAAAATCTCACAGCATCGCCCTCGTGGTTTTCGATAATTGCCCCACGGGAACATACTATCGGGATAAAAAGTATTCTATAGGTTAAGAACTATCTGTGTTCCCAATTTGATACAAATCCGTTCAGTAGTATCGATAATTGTCCCACGGGAACATACTATCGGCATATAAAATATCCCATGTTTTTAATCCAGGTTTTGAACTATCTGTGTTCCAAATGTCATCCAAATCCGTTCAGTAGAATCGATAATTATCCCAAGGGAACATACGGGATAAAAGTATTCGGGATAAAAAGTGTCCCATGTTTTAATCCAGGTTTTGAACTATCTGTGTTCCAAATTTCATCCAAATCCGTTCAGTAGGATCGATAATTGTCCCACGGGAGCATACGGGATAAAAAGTATTCGGGATAAAAAGTATCCCATGTTTTAATACAGGTTTTGAACACTCTGGTTTCCAAATTTCATCCAAATCTGTTCAGTATGATCGATAATTGTCCCACGGGAACATACTATCGGCATAAAAAGTATCCCATGTTGTAATACAGGTTTTGAACTATCTGGTTTCCAAATTTCATCCAAATCCGTTCAGTATGATCGATAATTGTCCCACGGGAACATACTATCGGGATAAAAACTATCCCATGTTTTAATACAGGTTTTGAACTATCTGGTTTCCAAATTTCATCCAAATCCGTTCAGTATGATCGATAATTGTCCCACGGGAACATACTATCGGGATAAAAACTATCCCATGTTTTAATACAGGTTTTGAACTATCTGGTTTCCAAATTTCATCCAAATCCGTTCAGTATGATCGATAATTGTCCCACGGGAACATACTATCGGGATAAAAAGTATCCCATGTTTTAATGCAGGTTTTGAACTGTGTTCCAAATTTCATCCAAATCCGTTCAGTAGGATCGATAATTGTCCCACTGGAGCATACGGGATAAAAAGTATTCGGGATAAAAAAAGTCCTATGTTTTGATACAGGTTTTGAACTATCTGGTTTCCAAATTTCATCCAAATCCGTTCAGTAGGATCGATAATTGTCCCACGGGAACATACTATCGGGATAAAAAGTATCCCATGTTTTAATGCAGGTTTTGAACTATCTGTGTTCCAAATTTCATCCAAATCCGTTCAGTATGATCGATAATTGTCCCACGGGAACATACTATCGGAATATAAAGTATCCCATGTTTTAATCCAGGTTTTGACTTTCTGTATTCCAAATTCATCCAAATCCGTTCAGTAGGATCGATAATTGTCCCACGGGAGCATACGGGATAAAAAGTATTCCATGTTTTAATACAGGTTTTGAACTATCTGGTTTCCAAATTTCATCCAAATCCGTTCAGTATGATCGATAATTGTCCCACGGGAACATACTATCGGGATAAAAAGTATCCCATGTTTTAATGCAGGTTTTGAACTATCTGTGTTCCAAATTTTATCCAAATCTGTTCAGTAGGATCGATAATTGTCCCACGGGAACATACAATCGGGATAAAAAGTATCCCATGTTTTAATGCAGGTTTTGAACTATCTGTGTTCCAAATTTCATCCAAATCCGTTCAGTAGGATCGATAATTGTCCCACGGGAACATACAGGATAAAACGTATTCGGGATTAAAAGTATCCTATATGTTAATCCAGGTTATAAACTATCTGGTTTCCAAATTTCATCCAAATCCGTTCAGTACGATCGATAATTGTCCCACGGGAACATACTATCGGGATAAAAAGTATCCCATGTTTTAATGCAGGTTTTGAACTATCTGTGTTCCAAATTTCATCCAAATCTGTTCAGTAGGATCGATAATTGTCCCACGGGAACATACTATCGGGATATAAAGTATCCCATGTTTTAATCCAGGTTTTGAACTATCTGTATTCCAAATTCATCCAAATCCGTTCAGTAGGATCGATAATTGTCCCACGGGAGCATACGGGATAATAAGTATTCGGGATAAAAAGTATTCCATGTTTTAATACAGGTTTTGAACTATCTGGTTTCCAAATTTCATCCAAATCCGTTCAGTATGATCGATAATCGTCCCACGGGAACATACTATCGGGATAAAAAGTATCCCATGTTTTAATGCAGGTTTTGAACTATCTGTGTTCCAAATTTCATCCAAATCCGTTCAGTAGGATCGATAATTGTCCCACGGGAACATACAGGATAAAACGTATTCGGGATAAAAAGTATCCTATATGTTAATCCAGGTTATAAACTATCTGTGTTCCAAGTTTCATCCAAATCCGTTCAGTAGTTTTTGCGTGAAGGAGTAACAAACATACATACATACATACATACATACATACATCCACACTCACAAACTTTCGCATTTATAATATTAGTAGGACTAAGGCGCTATACAAAAATAGTGCTTTGTCAAAATAAGACCTTAATATACTAGTTGCTGCCCGCGACTTCGTCCGCGTAGACTTAAGTAAAGTATTCTATGTGTTAATCCAGGTTATAAACTATCTGTGTTCCAAATTTCATCCAAATCCGTTCAGTAGTTTTTGCGTGAAGGAGTAACAAACATACATCCACACTCACAAAGTTTCACATTTATAATATTAGTAGGAAGTGGGATATAAGTAGCATCTGAGTGGGTGTCCAGTGTGGCATTTATAAGTCAGCGCTAACACTAGCTAATTCGATTACAAGAGAAATTAAAGGTATTTTTCTGTACTAATAGTATGTACCTACTTTAAATGAGAAATTGTTTTGTTTTGTTGTCCTTCCCCTCAAACCACCACGAAATTAAATTAATTCATATTATGTAGTATGTACAAATATTTGTATGAACAATTCACAATTTCAATTCACACAATTTACGTAGAATTCGTAAAATATACTTAAATAATATTAGTAGGATTAGTAGGACAGAGTTGAGTTAAGGTGATTCGTCGTTCCAACTTTGTAATTTTAACAGCCACCGAACAAAATTGTGTCAGATTTGAAATATAATTTATTGTATTTAATTCAGATCGTAAAGGGTAACATCAACTTATTGTAGTGTAAAGAGCACCTTTGTTGACATTGTCGCTTCTTTATTCACGATAATGCAGGATTTTCACGGACCATTTAGTTTTCACTATCGGTTTATCGCGTTACCGTGTCTGCAATAGTGTATTGTGAAATTTAAGATTTGTATAGAGATTTTAAAAATAATATTTTTTTGATATGAACGCTCCGTTGGGGTTATTGGGTGTTGCGATTTTGTTAACTGTAGGTATAGTCAATATTATTTGTGTATAAGTAGGTTAGGTATGCATTATATACTTTGTATTTTATAACCATAAACAACAACACAGTATACAACACTCGTCTGTTGTATGTGAGTTACGTCCATGACAGACTCAACACAGTAATGTACATTAAATATTTCTAACAAATCGTATCGATTTAGTCTGCTCAGGTACTTATACAATAAGTCACCTTTACTGTAACACAATAAATATTCTTTATACAGCTAGCAATATTCCCAAAAGTCGTTCCTATTGCGGCGGACGCGGTGGCGGCGTATCATCAGAAACAATAGAACCGAGATAAATGCCGAAACAAAGCTCTGTTTGATTTGCCGGCTCACGTATGCCCCTTCATAAAAGGGGCTAGTTTTCGCGGATGATAAAAAAATATTCACAATATCTTTTGCCGACATCAAATAGACATTGCGGCTGGCGCCAATCGATTGTATTGAATGTTAGATATTTGAGGGGAATTTTAAATAGTAAGATATTTAATAAGATGGGCTTTAGAAATGCCAAGTGTTAGGCTAAGCGTATGCTGAGAATTGGCGGGGCAGCCATGGTGACGCAGACTTTGGTCACGAGCGCATGCGACAACGTATCGAATACCCGTATTAATAAATCAAACTCAAATCTGAGAGCGGTCTTGAGTGCGCTTTTGACATATCATTTTGAACTGGCATGACACACGAAGACATTTCCGAGATCGCTCTCAGACTTGTGATCGATGTATTAATACGAGCCTAAATGACACAGATATAACAGATTTTCCCAAATAGACAAAATGTCAATGTTACTTTTCATTTTCATAGAAACATGTTTCCACGACACGCGTGGCGCAGAATCTGTGTTGTCAGAACAACAAGCCGCAGAGCAAACAGACACATGTCTGCGCTACACGTCACTGAAAATCAAAATCTTATACGCAACGTATAAAATCCAGTTTCATAAACGCGAAATGTCATAAACGCCAAATTTTAAAGCGTATGCATACTCAACCCTATCCCATTGATGTAAGTTTTTGTTCCTCGAACAATATAGGTAACATTTGTTTAAACAAGGAAATAACAAAAAAAACTTCGCGAACCGCAAAATGCAAATTCGAACAAATTAATAACGACCTCTTTAATTTAGGGTTATTTTTTCTCACAATCCAAACAAAGGTTAAGAAATCGATTGTTAGGGTCGATTGTTGAGGGTTTGTTTCAACTTTTAAACAATACTCAAATGCATAACAATTTGTGACTTTTCCATTAATTTGAGGGTACCAAACCCTTGTTTTATCGAGCAAGTGAAGCCGAAGTCTTATGAAATATAATTGACACAGGTAACCCTTTACACTTATTTTTTCATCGAAAATATATTGTATTATAAAAGCCATTGTTTACCAGAATAATACACGCTTATTGTCAACTCTATCGATATATTATTCTATTTATACGATAGGAATAAAATAAAAATTATTTCGACTTTGACACCAACTCTATGCCTGTCACTCACTCGCTGACAACAACAAATGTCATAATGCAAATTAGATTTTTTTATTGGAAAAAGATGCGCCGGCGACTCATTGTTATGCCAAATGTGTTCCCTCCGGTACCGAATAACAATGATAATGAACATTCAGCCCACCGATGTTTGTGTTATTTTACTGTTATGGCGCTATCACTCATGGCGTACGAAAACATTAATTTTGGGAAAGTGTATTACTCGAACAATGTGCTCGTATTATTTGGTTTACTTTTAATCTACATGCCTCTTTTGGATGGCAAAGAAATTAATTATGCTACGTAGGCAAGTAAAAAAATCTCTACTATAATTATAGTAGACATGCCAGCGATTATACCGTCGTTGTTAAATTTCATCTACTTTTTTAGCTACCTCATGGAGGTCGTTTTAGTTCTACGGATTAGTAGGTTAGGTATCTACCTATAATTAAATCGATACTATGCCAATTGTAAAAATTATGATAGTTACTTACGTTATAATCTGCCGTCACTGGGCCTTCACTATGATTCTAAATTATTATTTATTAGATAGACTTATAAAACACCATCGTTTATTAATTATGATTTGTAGTAGGTGGTAACTACAGAACAATGATTCGCTAACAGCTAAGCCAATCACTCTTCGGAGGTAGAATACAGAAGTTAGACCCAGATGAATTTAGATTCGATTTATAACCTAACACTGGCAACGATAATCGATATATCGTAACCTTTGTTTGTAGTGTCGAATCCCACTCTAAATTCCATACTTTTTGCCGTAGTATCGATTACTGAACGAACGATACAGAATTATCGTTGCTAAGAGTAGCACCCTGCCTGCTACTTGAAGTAATTTTACCGTCATTCTATTATTTTTTTACTCTCTGAATTACTTTTCATTCGCTATTTTAGAAGCGTAACACGTGGAAAGGTCACCCCGGCAGAGGGCGCGCGCGCATTGTCGCCGCGCATGACAGATTGCTGTCATATTCAAACTATCACCCATACATATGCAAATTATCACTTGTGTATGATGAATGTATGTACGTTTGTACACATTCATATTGTAGGTAAAAAACCGATGTTTGGGCCATGTGCCGAAGAAATAATAATAATACTTATTAAATTTATTCAAAAACGATTTGTCAATTTCAAATTGGTATTTTGCATTTTACATTGATTATTTTGTGGTAAAATAAAATAAACCAGTAACTTAATTACATCTGCACTAATATTCTTAGAAACTCATATTTTATTGTTAAATATATTTCATCAACTTTATGCACTTAATAGATAAGTATCGCCCTTTGCAATTTATTAAAAGGGGTTCAAAATGAGTTGTTAATACTCGCTAAACTGATACCTGGGAGCCATAGATCCCCGGTGCAGATAATTTAGATTGAGTCATTAGTTACTAAGTTGCAACTTGCTATATCTAATTACCGAGATTGAATCACAGGGAGCTCGCAAAGGCGCCTGCCGTCCGTTAGCCCTTCTTCTGCTTCTGCTGGAAGAGGGCTCAAGTTAAACGCTTTATGATTAGGATAGGGATCCTGAAACAATTTGAACAAAAGGGTTACCCCTATAACCGGTAGGCTTTTGACGCCAGTCCAAAATTTATCTGATCTCATTCTTTAAAAGTTTAGGTACGTCAAGTATCTGCATAATGTATCTGGCATTACGACTAATAGGATCATAAGCACCGCATACCACGTCCTAAAAATAAATCCTCGCTTATCGTATCACTCTGTGGCGTCGCCGGCGCATTCAAAATATTGTCCCGCTGTATCTCCGCCCAAGCGGTAACGCGCCCCGCGCAGGCGTCACAACTCGGTATTCTTTATCATAGCGGCGATGGAAGGGTTGACACACAATGGTCGAATCACGTTACATTTTTTTTCTGTCGATAGTTGGCCTTTTTCAAACCCAGTGGGCCGGTGTCCCGACTGACACTATTCATGCAATGATTGATGGAACTAATTAATTTTGTCGTACGCGTGTTTGTCAATGAGCTTGGATACTTGAATTCGGGATTCGAAAATTTTTAACCTCTATTGTAATGTGACGACAAAGAGTTTGAGTTTTTAATTTTGTTTTTTTTCCGGTAACGAATTATATAAATGTAGGTATAATGCTAGTTGGCATTTTAGTTTTTACAAAATATTAAATGACGCGTCGACAAAGCATTAATTTATTGCATTATTTTTTTTATTTACCCACATTCAATATTGGTAATTGGTAGGCACTTAGCTATACTGCAAAAAAAATATCTTATCCACTAATTACATTACATTTTTAATTATAACTGCCACGTTTCAACATCATAAGTACCTACTCATTATATAATTTAAATTTAAATTTTCGCCTTTCGAACACTTTTTATCGCGCCGCAAATAAGTGCATTGATTTTTTAATTACCAAACTGATTGCAGCAATCAAACACACAAACATCGATAGCACTTTGCGCCGTCAAAGGCGTAAATTCCCATCGTTGGCAGTTTATCGTCCGAACTGTAAAAAATACAGCCATATTTTTCACAAAGGTAAATTGCGACCGCTGCGTCGTCGCGTTGTCGTGTCGTGTCGCTTTGTTAGCGGTCGTTTCCGCCGCGACACCAATGCGGTACAGCCATCACACTGTGCACATTCAACCCTCGCAATGTTCGCATCAAAATATTACCGTGTTTGTTGCTGGAAAGCGTCTAGCAGGTACGCTCTAGTGATGCCAATTTACAACCACCCCGCGGATGACGTTTTGCAATTTTATAACAGTCTAGAGAGGAATAATTTATCGCCAAGTATGAGACAAGTACGCCTACAGAATGCAGTGTTTTATTTTCATTCTATTGTAGCGAGATTTTATATACCGTCGTTTTAATGGGCCATGTCGAAAAGTGTTAGGTAGATGGATCGTAGCCTGACTTTTTTAAAACTTTTTACAGACCACCATCATACACTCGGTATTATTACATGAAAGATGAATACCTACGTGATAAACAAGAGTCATGGTTTATTTATGTAAGTAGATATAACAAAGTCGGCGTGCAAGCGTGTAGTACATAGGGCGTGATGTTAAGCAGTTACCGTAGCCTATAGATAGATGCTTGGAATAATAAAAACATTGCTTGCACATGACAACACGAGTTATTTCAAATTTCTCTTATAAATTGGAATTAAAATTTGCCATAACATTTACTTATAACATTTTTCTGTTTGTAATAAGGTCTGTTAATCTAGTAACAAGTAACAACTAAGCCATAGTTCAAAAACCGGTTGCTTCGATCTTGGAATAAGTTTTTAATCTTACTAATTAGCAGTAAGTTCCTGTTAATGGTCCACTTATTATACACATTCCAATTCCAGTAAAGAAATCCAGTAAGCGACACTGGAAGGTTTGAACACCGCGTTCACTGGCCCGGAGCCCTAATTACCTTGACTTTGATGTTCTTTAGAAAGGTTCGTACTTATCAGATTCAAGTGCCTCTTTTTAAATGGATAAGGCTTTAGCGTTTACTCGAAACACATGTGTATGAAAGGCCTTATTTGTTCCCAATGATAGTAATGCAGGTAGATAATAATGAGGGAGCAAGTGTGTGATTTCTGGGAAACATAGGTATTAACTGACGAGAAGGAATTCTTCCGGCTCTGTTACTCATACCACGAAACGCACTTTTAATGGGTACTTTATGACGTACTTCTGTCAAAAGGCGGTCCTGAACTGATAAACCAGGCCCTAAGTATATCAGTGTCAATTGGTAACAACTTTGCATTACCACCGACCTCCTTACCAGTTGGAAATGGTAACAATGTAAAAACTCAGCCGAATTAATCGATAGGTTGCCCCTCAGATATAGATTTACATAGATAACGCAAGTATCACGATTTGTATTGAAACCAAGCGTGCCAAATTTTTAAAACCTACTGTGACGCCATTAGTGACGGGAAATCCAAACCGATTCAAAGACACCAATGACGCCGATTTACCTCCGCCTGCTACGATTCTCTGGAATGATTATCTCGCTCAAACTCATATTTTTTATATCTGTAATCGCACAGCCTGTAATTTAGCGGCGACCAACCTTGACGCTTGGTCGGGGTTTCGTACACGCGAAGTATATGCATTTGCGTTATCTATGTAAATCTATATCTGTGGGTTGCCCCATCTCTAATTGGACGTAGGTTTGCAATATGTAAGCAACCCACACCCTTCTGCAAACTAAAACGAACCTAGAACTACTGACACAAGGTTGGTTTTGATCTACAGCAGTGCATGTGGGTTAATGCCGTTCTGCAAAACGATATCCAATTAACACTCGATTATCAGAAATATTAACGCACTAGGGCACCTTGATCTGGTTTGTAGGTGGTTCCTGTGATCTATACTTATTAGTGGTACTCTTATCGGACAGTGATAAAAATGGCAATGTGGTCGCGGATAAAGTTGCATGTTTTTCCATTTTAATCCACATCTGACTAATTTATTATCGCCAAGATTTTAGCCACGCCTTTGGTATCGGACTAATTTGGTAACTTAATTAAATAAGTGCGTAATTTATATACTATACTTGATTTACTCGTTTTATTTACTGTTTTACTTGTAAATTAGAAATTTATTATCTAGGTAAATAGTACGCCACTTTCAGAAGGTTACGTGTTATTGTCAACCGTCTATGGTTAGACGAAATATAAAAATCATATCGTCATTAAAAGGTTTCGTAAAGTTCACACCGTTCTATTATTCTTCGCACCGAATAACTCCATCTAATACGAAAATACCAAAATCGCTAGACTATCTATTCTTCTTTGGGTATCGTATAGGTAATGAACGGGGGGGTCCCAGTGACACACAGACCTAGGAAATTATTAATAGGTTATTTCCAAAATTTGCCGCGTCGTGAATCGAACTCTCGACAACACGGCGCAGTAAGCTGAGCGGCCTACGCTCGAACCACTACGCCAAGCGGTCGTAAAATAAATAAATTACCAGTTATAAGAAGACGTACCAATAATTATTAACTTAATACGTTTTCTGAAAACGGGATTTTTTTGCCCTAAAATAATTTAATCTTGTACAAAGGTACGTAGAGATATCAGCCACTTTATTTAATTCAGCGGCTTTATGTGTGTGTGGTAACAAAGAGGTCCTATTCGAATTTAATAACTATAGCAATAACACAAGACATCATTTTTATTACAAATCACGGTTCAGGGATTTTCTTATTCTTCTTCACATGTAAATAGATTTTAATTAGTCGAATGGGACACTATAGTTTGAATGTCAAAAGGTAAAGTTCGTTTCGGTCCGCGTGACACTACGGTTCGTTACTTTGCACTGTGATTTAATTAAAACGATAACGAATTGGAAAATAAAACGCTGTAATTGTTTCCGTCCAAAAAATCTTTCCATTTCATAACGCTTCTTTCGGCTATTTACACAGGAGTGCCAGCGATGAACACAATTTTTTTAGGCAAGAAAAATATAGTTACAAGCCTTTTTCCCTTTTTCCACCAATCCATTGAAGTGTAAGTGTCTCAAAAAGGCCCATTTATCTTAAGAAAATAGCAGCAAACCGTAACTTTATTACTCTGGGTAACGCATAATTTATGGGGTAACAAAACATCCGAGCAATTCCAGCTTTTACGTAACGAATTTAGAGAAAAAAAGCCTTTTAAGAATCCATAAAACGAAGAAAAAACAAGTGTAATATCTTGTAGTAAATAAATAATTCAGTGAACTTGTTTTCTTTACTTATTCGCAAATAGAGAAATTACTAAAAACATTTTTCTTATCAGAACGGAGCAAATGGTGGGCAATACAAATGAATATCCGGTCATTCTGGTGAGTGGGTTGTATGTAAAATAACACAATCCGATATATTTTGTTACATCCATTCAAAGCAAAGGAAGCAGCTGAAGAGTCTTATTACAAGCTCAATTATTCCTATTGAGACGATTATTCGTTTTAATTGCGACCAGTGGTCATTCTAATTTTAAATGTAAGATCGAACGATAAAAAACAAAATCGTTCAAAAATCTAACATAAAAATCTGACCGACCAGTTGAACAATTACTATGCTTTCTGTATTCTCAGCTGCTAATAAATAAATACTCAACAAACATTGAAATACCTAGAACTATGAGAAAATTATGCTAGTTTTATAATTATAACATTCAACAAATAAGTTTATTATGATCATAAAACAAAAGTCTTGTCTAGACTAAGAAGCCTGGTCTTGAAATATTAGGTACACGTAAAGCAGATGGTATTTAAAATTAACTGGTATTTTAATGAATTGGCTATTAATGGAGAAATCAATTAGCGCCATGATACATCAGCGGGATAATCATTCCGATAAGATATGCCACTTATGGTATAGTGGAATCCCCATCTGTTTCCAATGATCCTAGGGCGTGTGTTAATGCGGCTGTATTTTTTGTTTCAGCAGCATATTGAGTTACTAACGACGCTTCAAGCAATCATGACAACGCATTATAAACTTTAACGACAAAACTTAAAGCACACAATTCGATACCAAATATAAAGTTTGCTAACGATAGACAAACAAAATGTTTGTTTTTTCTAACATTGCAAAAAGGGACGCGGATAATAAAACCATGTTGACAATGGTTTGCAATTTGAAGTGGGACACTCGTGTTACATGACGCACCTATTGAATAAAATTATAGATTTTTTGTAAACACGCAAAATAAACACGAAGATTTGTGCAAACATTTGGAAACTGGTGTTTGTGGACATTTCGATACTTTTTGTGTAAAATGAATTCAGCAGACGAACAACAATACCAACATGAAAAAAAAACTTTAGTTCAGTTTGCCATCTTTTACAATTTAAGTACATACATTAATGATTCCTAAAACGTTTTACAAAGTTTTACAAAGAAACGCCGCCACTGCACTGGAATAACTAGAATGAACTAGACCCATACCTATCAGATATAACAAATATTACTTTCGTAAAATCTGGGTTGATCATAATTACAAGTCCTTAAAGTAAAGTGTCGTTAGATAAGGTGGTACATTTAATATTATCATTTTCAAGTGTAGTTTAATAGAGCTAAAGAATATGGAATAAATAGATTGATTAGACTGGACCTAACTTGAATCTACAAATGATCGGCACACCCTTGAAACTCATAATGTACTGCGCTCATATTTTATCTGTCCATAAAAGTGTCGCCCTCTTTCAATTGGGAGCAGTTGTTTTATTATGTACAGTTAAATTATTGCCATTTTTATTACTAGTAACACCAGTTCGGATTTCATATGTACGAACTCGAGTCGTTTTTGCAACTCAAGCCCAGATCTTATTTTCAATAGTGGAATATTCTATTCATTTTTCCTTTTATTTTAGTGCCGGTAAAATTATGACACTGTTACAAACTATTGATAGGCTAGAATAAACAACGGAATCGTATGTATATTATATTTGACATACTTGAGTAATAATTCGTTTGGTGGAATCTTTGTCAAGATATGTCAACAAAACAACACCCAGTTTTGTTATTATATTTGGTCTAGATTACGTTCGGTTAAATCTATTTTAAGTCTGAGAGTCTTAAAAGTGTCGTGTATATGAAATATCAGTACATTTTTTTTGTTAAAAGCTTGCTCAAGATCGGAGATTTGGATTTATTAATACGGAAATTGTAAAAAGTAAGATCAAATTAATATTTTTATTAACTCTAGGGCTCACTTATCTGAGATTATATCTTGATATACAAACTTACGTTGTATTTATCTGCCTTTAAACAGCAGCAAGTATTACATTTTCAAATAATGCAAACTTAATCATCTAACGCAAATTAACACCTCAAAATTTAATCTCCACACTTCTGCCGGGTCAACGACCTAACCCTTTGATTGTGCATTATTTACACCACTCAAAGAACCAAGAAATGCAACAAACGAAATTGAACCTTGTAGTCTTGGAAATACAAGCTTGAATAGTTGTATTTATCTTTGAAAACCCTTTGGATTTATGATTGCTGACCACCCTAGGGCCGTGTTTACGGCTGGTTGCTTCGATTATGTTAATATCTTTAAATAACATCTCGAATTAACAAAATGTACTCGTTGGACAATAGATTGTTGCATGTGTTGCATAATAGCGAATTTGTATTGACTTTATGTCGCGCTTCGCCTCTAAACTGGTTTGTTGAAGCTTCAAATAGATTGCAAAATGACAGTGAGATTTTTGGTTTTAACATTACAACCGCAGATATAGATTTACATAGATAACGCAAATGCATGTACTTCGCGTGTATAAAACCCCGACCAAGCGTCAAGGTTGGTCACCGCTAACTTATAGTCCGCGCGACTACAGATATAAAAAATATGAGTATGAGCGAGATAATCACTCGAGAGAATCGTAGCGGGCGGAGGGGCTTCGGCGGCATCGGTGTCTTTGAATCGGTTTGGATTCCCCGTCACTAATGACGTCACAGTAGACGTTAAAAATTCTGCACGCTTGGTTTCAATACAAATCGTGATACTTGCGTTATCTATGTAAATCTATATCTGTGATTACAACCATCGATTGAGAATTTATATATGCCAAAATATTGAATTTGATTTGTAACTCAACTTCCTTCTCTAACTCAAGACGATGCACAAACCGGAAAGTATATGATTATTCCAAAGCACAGGTAGATTACACTATAACAATCCAATTTCTTTAAACTTTTAAGTCATATAGCAAAACTAACATGGATGAAAATGTTGTAAAGTTTGAAACGGTTGTGCTGGTCCTCATTTTTATTCATAAACCCATACACAATGCGCTCTCGTACGCTCGCCTCTAAATTGCGGGGAGTTTTCAGGGAGCCAACGTGGGTGCCACTGAAAACCTCTACAAATAGGTATAACGCTTTTAAAGTATTACCATTTTCAGGTGTACGTACTCTACTCGGTCTTGAAGTTATTATGTTGAGACGCATCTAGATTTTAAAATCACTGAAAAAAATAAATTAACATTCCAAAAAATCATTTTCAACCAACGCCCTTATTTTAAGATATTTTTTGGGTTTATATTAAAACCCGTGTAATCCAGGTATAAGCTTATTTTAATTCAAGTATTGTTCAAAAAGTGACAATGAAGGGTGGGACCCTAATTTCAATTTTTTACTGTGAATGGCTCTCGAGAGGTACGAATAATGATGGTCAGTGTACTATAATACTTTATTAGTAATACGGTTTTATGAATGAATATACTGTTGAAATCCTCAATCCTGTCACCTATGAATCTATCTATCATTAATGTTCATTTGAGCTGGGATGCTACTATTAGCAACGATTATTATCGATATATCGTGACATTCTTATTATCGAATTCTACTCTAAATTCCATCTGTTTTGCCGTCGTATCGATTACTGAACCAAAATTATCGTTTGTTCAGACAATACACGACGGCAAAAAATATGGAATTTAGAATAGGATTCGACAGTAAGAATGTCACGATATATCGATAATCGTTGATAAGAGTAGTACCCCGGACTATTATTGCGAATATTAATGGAGTGTCTTTAGTTTTACCTACCGAAAATATTGTAGGTATTTAACAATACTTTCCTTGTATATTTGACGACCGCTTGGCGCAGTGGTTCGAGCGTAGGCCGCTCGGCTCACTGCACATGGTGGTTGCGGGTTCGATTCCCGTCAGGGTAAATTTTATAAATGGCCATTTCGTAATTTGCCCTGGTCTGGGTGTCATGGGATCGCCCCCAGTCCATTGTACGGTACCCTTAGTATAAGCGTTGCTTAGTTTGGGACCATACAGTTGGTGTGTTCGTCTGGCGATATTTATTATTATTATTATTATATGTATGTAATAATTGTATTCTACTGATGAAGCTAAACGAGTTTACAGTCTGATGGACGAATAAAAGAACTTGATAAAGGTTATATTATCATTTCAAAGTCATGGCAAGAATATGACACAGATTCAACGGGCGATAGAAATCTAAAGTTTATTGAATATTTGGATTACGCTAGATTCGTCTGAACTGATTCAATTGTTAGTGCAATTCTGTGACCCACATCTGTATATTGAATCAAGATTCTATTCATGCTCGCGAGGAAACCGGAAGATCGAATCACATGATTCGGTGCGTTCATCACACATCAACATCATTTTGCAAACATATTTCATGATTGTTGTCTTTGTTTTCTGCTTAAAATCTCAATGTTACTGGACCTGAATACATCAGATCATAAGCTGAATCACAAATTTTACTTCAATTATTTAGCGAACCAAAAGTCTATTATACGTTCTGATATTTAAATTAAACTGTCTGGCATACTACTTATTTATTGATTCAGGCTATCATTTTGCTTTCCTCTGACATTAATTATCTCCTCTTCAACTTCTTATTTATATTCATCGCATCAAAATCTAGCTTTATTAGTCTTATTACGCACAGCATAATTACTTTCTACAAGACTAGCTGAGCCCGCGACTTGGTCCGCGTGGAATTTAACTTAACAAAAAAGCCCGCTCCCGCGTTCTGAGCGCGCGGGACAGGATCCATTTTCTAAAATTTGGTTTTTCTAAAATAAAAGTAGCTTAAGTTACTGCTTATAACATCAGCTATCTACCAGTGAAAGTCCCGTCAAAATCGGTCCACCCGTTTCGGAGATACTCTTTGATTTCATGTGTTTTTATTTTTTTACGCGGAACCCTAATTGTTATTCTAAAATTAAAGTAGCCTAAGTTACTCCCTATAACATCAGCTATCTCTCAGTGAAAGTCCCGTCAAAATCGGTCCGGCTGTTTCGGAGATTACCCGGAACAAACACACAGACAGACAGACAGACAAAAATTTTTTTAATCGCGTTTTTGCTATAGGTGTCATAATTCCTTTCATATCCATTTAGTGAAAATGTGTTATTTTGATATTACAAACAGACACTCCAATTTTATTTATTTGTATAGATTACTAAGAGATGTTGTTAACATAAAATGATTTACATCTTCGTTTCCTAACCGGAAAATATTCTTTACTTTTCGGATTTTAGATTAAGGTTTTTACATCTATGATTACGTGGTATTGTTAGAATTAAAACTAACTATATATCAGAACTTAATAGATTTGATCTTTTAACGAGTAAGTAAATCATTCACTATAAATCATTCAAAAACGAATAACTATCACAAGTCGACTCGTATCTCAGCATAGTCAAATCAGACAAAGGCTTTAAAAGAACCATTGTCGGGAGTGTGTCTGCTTTAATACCTTCTATTTTCACCTCTCTTTGTGAAGGAGGAATGTCTTTTATAAGTTTAAGCAGCGGTGAAGTAGATGGAGCGGTGGTGATTGCTCAAGTTACAGTCTGCGTTTTATGCGTTGTCTACCTAGCAAAGCGATTAAAGAAGTTCAGTAATAGCCACCGCATGATTTATGGCGTTTATTTATTTATGTTGAGACAAAGAGTGAATATGGTAGATGTTATGCCGTAATAATAATAATTTTAGCCCTTTTGTCGTCCCACTCCTGGGCACGGGCCTCGCCTCAACACGAGGGGGATTCAGGCCATAAACCACCACGCTCGCCCAGGGCTGGTTGGCGGATTTCACATGTCTTTCGAAAATTGGTTAAATCTTCTAAGGCATGCAGGTTTCCTCACGACGGTTTCCTTCACCGTATGCCGTAATAATTATGTTCTATTTTAATTGAATCTTTTCGGATGTAGGTATAAATAAAGTGCCTAGTCACTTGTTACTTGTCGTGTAGGCGCTTGGAAGATTTTTTTTCCTGTTTCCATAAATATATAAGGAAATATTATTATTATTTGCAAATAATAATGTGCCTCTTTCAAATTGTAAGTCCTACTAATAATCTAATAATAGAGATCAGTAGTACTAGTCCAACTTACTAGACTTGTTAAATTAAAACTAATTAACCTAAACACAGAGCTATTATCATAAAAATAAAAAGCAATTCTAAATAACTTATTGCCTTTAATGGCATACATTATGTATTCGTCGCTCACAAGTTTAAAATATGTATAAAGTTTAAGAAGTATGATAGCGCAATGCAAATACATATTTGTTAGTGTTTATATGAGGTAGCGTAGTATTGGACTATGTATTATTATATCCTAAGTTTTATATTCTAAAATTTAAAGTCCATTATCCATCAAGTATTTTGGTTAATAATTTTGATAAGTCGAGTGTTAGTGGTGGGCCTTTCTCCCAAATCATCAGTCAAAAAAATATCTTAAATTCAAATCATTTTAAGATCGATATTCAAACCACAATTGCTTTTCTTCATTCGATGCGAAGAATAGGGTGAATGAGAGACAGGTCACTGACCCACCAGAGTTGTAAGGGTGGTTTCGTCACGTTGTTGTTTCGGTCGCTTTGTTCCCATTACCAGCGTTGGCATACACTTGCAGTGAACTCCACCTTGCTTTGAACCAGATCTTATTAACTATAGCATGTTGCTTTTTTAAAAAAGATTTCGCTCCTATTTTTTCGTTTGTTAAATTAATTTAATAATTTTTATTCCTGTTTTAAAATGACTGAACAATTTTCGAAAGACATGTGAAATCCGCCAATCCTGGCTGGAACAGCGTGGTGAATTATGGTCAGACTCCCTCTCGTTTTGAAGCCACGGACCTGCCCAGGAGTGGGACGTTAAATATGACAAAATTATAATCGATATTATTTGTAATATAATAAAAACTGAACTTGTTCTTAAGGTTGTTGCTCGTGACTTTCAGATTTATTAATACATCTATCCCATTTAAAATGACATCGTTCTCGATGTACAAGTCGAATATCCATTGAACTGTCTCTACTTTGTACTCAATATCTTCCATTTCCCAGATTTAGTTCTGCAGATATCAAAATGAGTTAATCACGACGAAATAATCAGTAGAGAAAATCAGTCAAGTGTTCATTTTGTAGCTTATTTCAAGTACATAAATATGCGTATTATTTCTCCTCGTTTTGGATGTAATATCGTGTTCCAGATTACGTCAATAATTCTTTTACTAACTAAATCGAGATTCAATATTGTATATGTAGTGCCCTAGAATTTCAATCTTTATCCGTCCATTTTTTGTATTCCTTGACCTATTTTATTTTTTTCTGTGACATTATAAGTTAATTTAATTATTTAATGAGTTCTTTTTTAATATTTACTCTTTTGATATAGATAAGTTTTTGAAAGCTCCAATATTTTAATTTCAAACTCACTAAAAGACTGATTGCAAAAAAGTCACATTCATGTTTTTTAAATCATACTGTATGTATTTAACATGCTCGCATTCTTTCCACTCACATCAAAACTAAAATAGTTTAATCTCAAATATAATAAAGAGTTAACTGTGTGAATAACAGCATCCTTTTGTACCCCATTGTAGTTTTGTGAGAATATTTTCTTGTGCCAGTGGGTCACCTTATGAAATACAAACCCATTGTGGACGGTATTGTTCAAAATGCATTAAGCAGTCAAATAAGTCACCCCTTTTATTACCTCGACCGAATTGCATCGTAAAGGTAAACGGTCAGTTTCACTGTGAATAGATTATCTATTGTTAGTAGGCAATCGAAGCTTTCACTGTCATAGTTTATCTTGGAGTTATGGATGATTTTACTGTTCTCTCAGTAACCCTGTCATCATACGTAGGTACTAAAATCTTTGAGAATTTATTTTCGTCTTACAAATGAAAATTTACTCTGCCAAATGGTCCCTAGAAAGTACCTTGATAGAAGTATTATTGAAATGTAATTCTTTAGCAACGACAAGTAGTGACTTATGTGGACTTACATTTCTAAACTTAAGCGACGAAAAATAAAGCAATTAAGTTATATAAGGGTTTGCTCAAGAGGCAAAAAGACCATTCACTCAAATAGAAACTTCAAATTAGACCTTACCCAGACGACGGACGAATTGGCTGCAAATCAAGTGTAGGTCCTGTACTCATCTACTAGAAATCACAAGTAGTTCACTCAAGTACTTTTTTTTTTTTTGTGAGCTTCTCGAACCTGACACGGTATATTTTCGTTTAGTTATAAAAAATAAAAATAAAGACCGAAAATAAAATACATTAGCAAAATGTATTTTATTTCGACAAAAATCTCGTTGATTCTTAATTTCTTACATTCATTAAAATTGGTCGTCTGTGCTCTAGAATAAAACTATATCTATACAAATAAATAAAATTGGAGTGTCTGTTTGTAATATCAAAATAACAAATTTTCACTAAATGCATATGAAAGTACATACGACACCAATAGCAAAAACGCGATTTAAAAAAAAAATATCTGTCTGTCTATCTGTCTGTCTGTATGTCTGTGTGTTTGTTCCGGGTAATCTCCGAAACGGCTGGACCGATTTTGACGGGACTTTCATTGTTAGATAGCTGATGTTTTAAGGAGTAACTTAGGCTACTTTAATTTTAGAAAAACAATTATGGTTCCGCGTAAAAACATAAAAACACATGAAATCAAAGAGTATCTCCGAAACGGCTTGACCGATTTTGACAGGACTTTCACTGGTAGATAGCTGTTGTTATAAGCAGTAACTTAGGATACATTTATTTTAGAAAAACAAAAAAAAAACAAAATTAAAAAAAATGGTTCCAGTCGCGCGGGCTTAGAACGCGGGAGCGGGCTTTTTTGTTAAGTTAACTTCCACGCGGACGAAGTCGCGGGTTCAGCTAGTATATTATATAAATAGCTCTATACTACCGAAATTGTAGAAATAGTCAGTTTAATCAATGCCTTTAAGTGCCGCCGCAAACCCTGGAGGTTACCTAGCAAGGATCGTTAGAGCTGCACCTTCACTCTTAATTAAGGTGCTAGGAATGAAGATTACAAAGGATTGTGTGGCTACAAGTGCAATCATTTATTTTTGAAGGCTCAATAAGTAACTTTAACATTGCGTTATTTGCACTTACCTACATGTTATTATATGTCATTTGGTCTAGAATATGACATCATCATCATCATCATCATCATCAGCCGGAAGACGTCCACTGCTGAACATAGGCATCCCCCATAGAACGCCACAATTGACGGTTGCTCGCTATCTGCATCCAACGGCTCCCCGCGACTCTTACCAGATCGTCTAGAATATTTATGTTCTCCTAAAATTAAAAAAAGAAAATGCCCAAACTAAATCAAGAAGATATCTACACAATGTTTTAAAATATTATTAGCACAAAATAACGGCTATTCATTTTAATGGTCTGTGGTATTACATCCTTGATAGTTGCCAAGTTCTTTTAGAATTGATCTGAAATCCAAGACATGCATTACACCTTTTAACTATTATTTCCAAGCATTATGGTTTGCTCTCGCCCAACCTCGGCCACTTTCAGCTACCATTTGACTTTCTCCTATATCGTCCATTCTACATTTCATAAGTGTATAATTACTGCGTTATTGGCTCATACAATTCCAATAGAGGGCGTGGAACCAAATTGCTGCTTAGCTTAAGGCCAGCTTAGGGCTTACTCCAAATTATTGCCCACTTACGTGACTTCGTAAATTGGTTTTAGAAAGTTCAGCGCAAGGGAATTTATCTTGTGATTTATTATTATTAAGTTGGGCGGTCTATTCATGAGGTATACTGAACTATAAATTCCTCTTTATAAAACTTAAATAAGCAGTTTTTATGTTCCAAAAGCGTTTTTTGAAGCCGTTGTAAGACTAAAACACTTTAAAGATTTAAGCGACCAATATTTTTAAGCAAAATCTAAAATATGGCTTTAATCCAAAAGATAAAAATTCACACACTTGTATAGAAGCCTTTAATCTACTTTTCAAACTGCAAATGGCAATAAGATGTATATTAAAGTCGGTCAGGTCAAACCCGATCACGCTCTCATCGGGACGACATTACAAACGAGATTTGGAACTAGTTGCAAAGATCGTAACAATTGAAGATCAGGTGTTACTACGAGATGATCTTGCGAAAACCGGTGTAGTACTCGTAATGCTAATGCTATAGTGATATTGCATGAATAATTTTATAGCAATTATTATGAGATAGCTGCATTAGATGCACAAAGGACCAAAATTATTTTATTAATTACTAGCTGTACCCGTGGCTTCGCCCGCGTGGAATTTAACTTAACAAAATATGTTTGTTCAGTTCGCAATGTTTACTAAAATAAAGAAATTGATAAACCTATGCTAAGTTTAATCATTTTTTTCTTTATATACCTTTCGCAAAAGCCCGCTTCCACGTTCTGAGCCCGCGCGGCAGGACCCATTTGTGTCATTTTTTGTAAAATAAATGTAGCCTCAGTTACTCCTTATAACATCAGCTATCTGCTAATGAAAGCCGCGTCAAAATCGGTCCAGCCATTCCGGAGATTAACCGGAACAAACATACAGACAGACAATTTTTTTTAATCGCGTTTTTGTTATAGGTGCCGTATGTACCTTCACATGCATTTAGTAAAAAGGTGTTATTTTGATATTACAAACAGACATTTCAATTTTATTTATTTGTATAGATGTAAATATTAACTCATATTTTGCTTCACTGGCTTTAGCGACATTGAAGCTTGCAATTGGTTTAAAGTAGTAATAGCAATAGTAACCATACCATGATATTTATTGAGTGGTTTAAATTTCAAAGCTTTTATCCAAAATGATTAAGAATCTAGGTGTGTTTCTAATTCTCATATCTTGTTTCAGGTAAGCCGCCGTGAGCTGTGATTTAAACATGATATCGGATCAGTAAGTATGTAAAATTTGACATCGATTTGACCCTTACGAGTATTAACTGGAGGACTCGATAACGGTACTTATGAACGGTTGCCGACAACCTAACGTGTATTTGAAAACGATTGAAGTACCATGCTGAGTTAATTATGGGATGGTTGGTCTGTGACCCTTTTGAGACGGACCTTTTGTAGAGGAACTCTAAATGGTTATTTAAGAAACATAGTAAGGTCATCGACTTCAACTAATGACACGTAAAGTGCATTGAACTTATTCAGAAGAGGAATAAGTGTCGCGTAATTTAGGTGAATGCGGGACTCACGTGCAGTTTTCTGAGGCAACAATATTTTATGCGTTGCATAAACTCGTTGACGATCAACATAATTTTGTCGTCTGCATATACATCTGGGACATAAAGTGTGGTGCATGAGCCACTAATTTTAATAAAATGCCCGTTAATCTAAGTTATCTGAATACATCAATCTGGGATGCCCAGAATCATTATCAAAATTTTTGGGACATTCAACCTTGTCGAACTTTTAACCATGAGTAATTCTCTCCTAAAACAAAATTGCTAATTCATGGCACTTTTATTACAACACTATCAACAACATCTCCATGCGATAGCAACATAAATCTATATTGTTTTCTTTTGCGTCGCGGTGGTCCACAAATACTTGTTCGTTTTGTTTATGTTAGTCGCACATGTCCGTCACGTGCAGACAACATTAAAGTTATCTTGGATCATGTCTCTATTAGGCGACCTTCCGGAGCTAGCCTGCAGGGCTTGTATCACGGACACCCGCACCGTTGAATGAATGTCTGATGACGTCTGACTCAGAGTTGCGTACACGCATAACAATGCCACAGGCAATGTGCATTGTCCACAACTGTACAGTTTTGCACATTAGTGAATGAAGTGATCATGCTTACGAAGTGATTGTAGAGTTCACGTTGGGCTTGCGGCATTCTGCGAATAAATTCTCGTTCAGTTTCTGAGGCGTCTTATGTGGGCAAACGTCTTACTATTTGGAATGCAGTCTTTAAGGTCTTACATAGATTGTATTTTTATAAGATCAAGATTCAATATCATAACAGCATATTTTATGTGACAAACTGAAGACTTAAACTTTTTAAATGGTATCAATCACTAGGTAGCAAAGCATGTATTCCGCTCTTCATGTTATAATATACAGGTGCTGTGGACTAGCACGGTGACCCCGTTTCTGCCGCCACGGGATGTCCCCTCCCTGTTCAATTGTCGATAATCTCGCCATCTCACTCCTAAATTAGGAAGCCGAGATCACGATAAGACGAAAATAGGCGCGTACCTGTACCGTAATAAATAAGCGGGGTTGCATGAGCTTTTGTCAAGCAATGCAATAATTCTCCACAGCTTATAGTACTCCGAGGTATTGCGTTGTTACGCTGAACTTTTAGGGACTTCAAATTCAGCATGTTAACATTGCATGTGACATTAAGTTGGTGGTAATAATAACGGAATCTGGACAATCAAGTGTTGATAAATCTGAGCCGACGGGGCGGTACCAAAACCTACTTATCAAGTTTAAAAGTCTTGATGGATTGATACTTAGATTAAGTCGAGTAGAACAATAACAAGACTTGAAGTTGCTACATTAACATTATGCAATGAAGGAATGGAATAGCTTAATATATATTTCAAACAAAGATATGATGAAACATCAGAATCAAGAAAATTACTTTAATCCTAGCAACCATTCTAGACTCTTCGTTTATCTGTCTGTTTGCAAACGTTTTGTTAGTCTATGCTCCTTTACCTAGCTACCTAGCTAAAAATATTACATGCAATTTGTATTTCTGTGTGCCTATGTTGAAATGCATGCTTACTGAAGTAAGTATGTGTTATACTCGTAGATAGTAAAGGGCATTAGTATGCGTCGCGAACTGAGTGAAGAGGCATGTAGCATCTAAAGACACAGGTGACTAACATACTGAAAAATGGTGCCCTCGTGAACAGTCGGAATATATTACCTAGTACATGGTAAAAGCCTTTGATGTTTGCACATTTATATTCGTATAAAATCTGATATGAGTAGTTTACATTGACTTAAATCAACAAAAGTGGTCAGATAAGCTTTGATTTTTGTATATGCGCTCGAAATGGGTCTGTTACATATTTTAATAACATTATTATCTTAGAATTCTTAGTCATAATCCACCTAAAAATAAAAGAAAAAGGTCCCTAGGTACCTACTCATAATCATCATAGCACAACACAAAGCAATCGTAATGATGAATTATCAAATTATGATAAATAAAAATGTTGGTCGATCTATTCTTTACTTGTTTCGGTGCATGCGCACGCGCACGCGCTGCATCTCCGGGCAAGCCGAACGCGGCCGAGCGCTTGATGCGACAGCCAACGACCAATCAGCGCCTCAGTTGCCCGTCGTCTTTCGTAGCATGTGGTTGTGTCGTGTGTCGAGATGTAACCGTGCGGGCGTTTCGAACTCTGTTTGAATATCGAATGTTGACACTCGAAAATAATGTGCATTTTGGTGAAAATGTGATTGATTTTGTTACGACTGTACTGTGTTGATGGATTGAATCGATTATTGATAAATTATCGACGAAATAGTTTTCCCGGATTGTTTACTATGGTGATCGTCAGTGTATTTAACAGGTTAGTAATAGCTTTTTAAATCTAGAAAATGTTTCAGATGCATGATTCGGTAATGTGTGTGTGCGATGTTGTTTTAATTGTATGTTTTAAGGAAACCTAGTCTTATGATTTGTCAATAAACCAGTTTCATCTGTCATATTACTAATACGAATCCAGTGAAATCATCCTTTTAAATTCTTGATTTACCTTAAAAATCTGCACAGGTAGGTAATAATCAAACGATCAACTAAGCTACCTTCTTATTACCTGTTTCCCAATATGGAATATTGCCAGGAAGACTAGATACTTCGTTGCGCTTGATCAGTCCTGTAATCTTATTACACTATCTACATTACATGGCAATATTAGCAACTGTTTTAGTCTTGCTCATACCTTTTTAGGTTTTGCTAATCGTAATCTTACCTCTTGCAATAAAACCTGCATCTGCATAAGTCATGGAATTCTTTAAATTGCAATCTTACTTAGTACCCTCAAAAATATTCAAATATTTATTTTTGGGACAGGTCCCACCATGTACTCCCACCACTGTTACTCCTGTAAACCAGGATCGGAAATGGTGACCAATAACGACGTCGAGGTTTGACCCTCGAAGAATCGAGATGTCGCAAGAAATAATAGGAGTTGGAAATATTCAAATAGTGATGAATCAGTTATGAAGATCTGACCTTAAACGACCTTGCCGTTAAGCTAATGATTCAATGATAAACGATCAATATTGGTATTTCCACTTTCGCCAACCACAACCATGACCTCACCCAATTGACAAATGATTCATTTACATTTCACGTTTTTTACAATATTTCAGCGGGGACTAGCTTTATCCATTCAACTCTGCCCAGCCGTTCATGTTTGATGCTTGATCAAAGTTACAAACAGAAACACTTTAACATTTATAATATTAATAGGGTTCAAAAACCACTGAATATGAGCAAGCATGGCTGCTTAGTCCCTTATTCCCGAGGCTCATTATTGTTCCCCGATTTGACACGGTACCTCAGTAACCAACATTTACGCAAGACGATATCGTGACATGCATCCATCACTCTCTTCCGCATTGCATCGCCATATCACCGTCATACTCTAACGTCTGCGGTACAGCAATACCATTTGCGGATTATTTCCCCAATATAACTATACTACCTAGCCCACTTCCTCCGTAATTTAGAAATGAATTAATCATAAATCAGTGTTAACGAACAAATTGTAAATTTCTGTGTTCGAATTTAAAGATTCATTTTGATTGGCAGACGTGTTGGACGCGTTCCGATGCGTTTCTGATTACGCACGCGAAATGGAAACTGACTGATCTTTGAATATGTATGTATGGTTCGGCCAGCTGCGCACTTCTACGCATGATCGAGGTTCTCCCGTTACCGGCTACTGTTTGCCTTTCAGCCGGTGTATCGGTGACATAGATATTAGGCCATTAGCGTGCCAATATGAACATTATTATTGGGCGATTGATTAGCCGTGTTGCTAACCAGACTCGACCGATAGCATTTTTCATAATTTAATGCCACACGATCAAATTATATGTCTCTAAGACATACTATCTGACGACAAATGCAGTCATAATCTTAAAATTATATATTTAAAAATTGGAAAAGAAATGGTGGAATAGTTCCGTGCACACAAATAAATCGGAACCTTAAATAGATGAGTTAGCTATAGTAAAGGCTGAAGTGTGCCAATCACAAGCTGTTATAACATTCAGCTTCACGCAAATAGCTGCTATAATTGTCAAAACAATTGTTTTATGCTCTTTATTTGTTTCTATTGCCTAACTAATACAGTTCACATCCAATGGAAAAAAGCTTTGAACGAAGTCATGCAGTGAAAGACTAGATGTCATTTGTTTATCACCATTAATTACCTCGTTTCTCAGAAACAACAAGTCGTGGAATTGTTTAAAGTAACGAGGCTAATTGTTGTATCCAACTGATTAGACCTGTCTCGAAACCTACAAACGAATGTATGAATAAAGTCACTAATGAAATCTTGAACAATAGTCATTATCATATTAATAAAATTAAGCCGGTTATCTACAGAACAATGGATGCATGGCCGTAAATTAACAAGAGTAGAGAATGCCGCAAATAAAACAGTAAATCTCTAAAACCAAATGAGAGGAGTTAAAATGAATGTCCGTTAAAACATTCTCAAGTTTAAACATTAACCTGAAAACCGAATAAACTGCGAATTACTCGTCGTAAACATTGCATTTAATTTTAAACACTTGTGTTTATGATTGTCTCGTGTTACTTTTTCTAGACACGAAACCGCACTTACGTACAATCATTGCTTGCATACATAAATATGTAATATGTTACAAGCTGAAACCACTCACATAATTTCCAGACCATAGATTGTTCTTGGAAACAGTAATCAATTCAAAAACTTTTTGAAGCGACGAAAGCGATCCAACAAAAATGACCACTTTAAGGAATAATAAATCATTGCGCTTTTTGTGCATACTGATATTCGAGAGTGGGACGTCAGTGTGCAATGAATCACGTACTGTGTCCTCGCCCACGGGCATATTTACCTCTCAAAGTGCTCCTAACTCATTTACTCATATATTTTGCATGGATAAGTGTACCTTATAACCATTGTTTTAAGGTCCATATCGTGTTTACATCAAATCAACAACCCCGAGGTCATTCACTGCTGCTACTTGACTTGGGATGAATTTTGACTTCATCATGGGAATATCAAATTCATACCCTTGTTTTCCAACTGCGGTTTGTTTGGTTCTCCAGAACCTATTTACAATTTAGGGAGCGAAGATGGAGAGAGTATAAATGGATTAAGACTGTATTAATAATTCGATCTCAAGTATAAGAGTGATCTCGAGTACGCTTTTGACATAAGAATAACATATTCAGGATCGCTCTTAGGATTCAGATCGACTTATTCATGCCGATACAACCTTAGCTACCTCAACCTTCATTATTCTTGTTGAACAATCATTGCTTATGATCTTTTATGGCCTATTTCATCCAACACACATTCTACTAGATACAACTTTGTAACAGTTTTAAATTGATTGATTTCCTGTGGCTGATGATATCAAGCAGAAACTGTACCGGTATTATAGGGAAGTCTTCATAGTAAATTTATGCCATAAAGTTCTTTGCACAAAACTGCAACTTTAAAATAGATTATGAACATGTTCACTGAAGTGTTAATTTCTTCAAGTATTCAGATTACTTTTACTATCATCGTAACAGTTTCCACTTCAAGTGTGTCATCATGTCTATCGAATAAAAGAAGTACCGCTCCAAACAGGTTGCTAAGTAGACCGTTGCTTATCTTCTTTTGCACTAGAAATTGTACAAATAAGGTCACATGCATCCTGCTTCAATCAGGCTGGTTCCTATTCCGCCCCTCGTCTTTAGGGATATCACACCTTCAGGAGAAATTTGTCAGTCGCACTTTATGAACTGTCCGTAATTAACATACACATTTGCATTTCGTAGAAGCAGTCACTTGAATCTGAATATTACAACCAATGAGTTTGGGTTATGTATCATGTATCATATATCTATTTCTAAGTTTATGAATTTGCGTTGCGGACTGTGGTCCTAGAAAACAATTTATGTTCTGCCTTTCTTATTGGTCAGTTATGTCTATGTCAGTATTGGTATGTATGTATGAGCGTTATGGGCAGAATCACTCAGAAGTAAAATAAATAAAGTCTTATTGATAAATTAGTTTTTTATGTTTGTAGTTCACTTTGTATGCTAGATCAAGATATCGCACATCATGAAATTGAGATTACAAAAATTATGTAAAGTGCTTATGAAAGTGAAATAGGTACTTTCGCGGTGAATCGACATCGTTTCAACAATTTAACACAGCATACCGCAAGTTAGAAACTCACTTGTACACCACATCATTAGCTACAGAGAATGTCCTCAAAGAGCAGTTGATGAATACCTGAATTGCGCTAATTTCTTTAACCACAAGAGCATTGCATGATTTGTTTACGTAAAAGCTGCGTCAAAAACTTGTAAACTGATATGAATTTAAAATATACTCTATCAGTATTATAACTTAAGTCCTTAAAGGCTCAACTGGCACTTTTATTATTTTAGGTACAACTGCATCATTTTTTTAAAGAACTGCATCATACTTTATCTGATGTTCACAACAGATATTTATGTAATTACGATTACTCACTACTTTTTACCTAGCTTACTGCTATTTCATTGCTTCGGTAAAGAAAAAAAGATAACTGATGTTTTGCATATAACATGTTACACCGTGCTTTGCAATTTTTGCTTTCATCAAGATATGTATACAATTTTTCAAGAGAAAGTCACACGCAATCTGAATGTACATTAGTGTTAATCTTCATTTGATCTCGAATGGTTGATATTTAACAAAATAATATTATTGCTTGCATTTTAAATCAAATTATCATTTCTTAATACCAATAAGTTTCGTATTTACATAGATTTAATCCAATTAGTGTACAATTTATCTCCACAACACATAATTTAGAACATCACGCAACATTTAACTGACGCAGACGATATTTTCTTCATTCACATTGATTTCACCTTAAGAATAGATAGTTATGCTTTCTACGTCGACTCCACTATATTTACGAGTATGTGCTACTGTAAAGTGAGACGCAGCAATTATTTCAAGTACTTGTTCTACGAGTATATATTCATTAGTCATACCTGAGTTCCGAATATTTGTCAGTACAAAATATGAGATCAATTGGACTAGTTTGTTTGTCATCTCATTGTTTATTTATTTGTAAATAGTGCTGTTTATTTGTCTAGCGTTATCTACGGCGCCACTATTTACTACTACGGTATCTTCATTTAGTTTTTTGTCAACAGCCACATTAGTCACGTCACTATTTAATTCATTGTTACCAACTCCGGAACTGTCATCGTTATGGGATGAAATATTGAGAAATTTAGCGATCGTCCGCATGAATACGCAAAAATGCCCCTAATACTTCATCGATCGGAAATTGGCCGAACAATATGGTATTCTATGGGCACTATTGTGTTGCCATCTGTCATTGAGGGATTCAATCATTGCGTCATAATCGTAGGTTAGCTTCGTCAGGCAGTACACAATCGGATCAAACTCGCCTTTATTATTAGAAACTCGAACCGATAAATAGTATTTCTGCGCACGCGATAGTAATATAGTTATTATTGAATTCCCCGCGAGTTTTTTTTTTGTTGTATTCGGCTCCCCACAATTCTGTAGGTTTATTTATTGGTTGAGCACTAAAATCGTCATAAGGGTTCGGTTTACGACATAGTTTATTTATTTATCCATGAGAGGGGGATCTGTCCCCGGCTTGTCAGTCAATGCGTGCTTTGTTGGTTGCTCATTAATCTTAGGGTTGTCGACTGAATATTACTAAAGATGACTTGTGTTAATTGCAATTTATCACACAACGGTTTATACATTTTAATGTACAAATCTTTTAAACAGTGTTGTCATTCGTTATTAAGTATTGTAATTTTTTAAAGTTTTATAAATGTAAACAACGACATAAAGATTTCTCGCTCAAAAAGAAATCTCATGCCAAGCCAAAAATTGCAAGTGGCAGAAAGTTAATAACTTTAACGGTAACCGCGCCGGTTGCAACACAGCCGTATCATCATAAAACGCTTGAACAATTCATGAACACACATGATCATATGATACAAGGTGTCATCTGATTTAACACATCCCACCGGAATGCGGTACACTTCACAGTTACAAGAACATACATTTATCAATTCAACTGAACAATTGTACCTGTCTCGGAAGAACTTGGCGACCATCGTGCTTTATCTTCTGCTAAATCCTAAAGAAGCTATCGCTAATTCTAAATAATGAGCAACAATGGACACGTGTATCGTTTTTGTTACACTTGCGAGCGATAATATCGATTATTTTTTGTTGATACCCAAGATGGCAGTCGCGAGATAAAATTAATAGTAGTGATATGACATAAACAAAAAGCTTAGTCATGCGCGAAGAATAGACGTTGAGTTTCGAATGTATATTGGACTATATTGTGATCAGCTCTTAGCAAGCCAGTTAATTTATTACGGAGACAAAAAAAACTCAAATATTTAACCTTATATGTATTTGTTATATAGATTTTGTTATTATTATTTGGAGTTACATAGAGCTTTGTTAGTCAGATTATTGATACTTTTTAGATATTCCAAATTTAATCCTGGTCGATGAACGGTATTTATCTCGATATCTAGGAGCCGGTTTATGTATATAGATCATATTTCCAATTAATTACAGCAATTTCCCACATCCCTACGCGTACTTAACCTCTATAAAACCGATATTGAGTGTGCAATGTGTGCATCGGACTTTGATTATAAAACCGCTAATAAAATCTGAGTACTCGACGAGTGCCGGTGCTTTAAGGCGAAAAAAAGGACCTAAAAGACATTCAGTTTAAGGTTGTGATTAGCTAACATTAAATTTCAACATAAAGTATGTAAGTTATATTTTGTTAGTGTTGTCTTGATTTAGGGTACTCGATGCGTCCAAAAACAAACCAGACGTTCAGAGACGCACAATTTTCTGTTTATTTACAGAGTTGAGTGAGAAGATAAATTATGAATAAAATTACCGATCTTAATAAGTAAGGGTAACAGCCATAACGCGTGTTATTTATGGGGTTCCGAATATGAACAAAAGCTTGCGTATTATTGTTGGGGAAGGATATGCTGGACGACTTCATTGTCGGACGAAATCATGAATATTTTACGGTTTATTCGCTATTTAGGTAATGTGGTCATTGTTCGCTATATCATGGGGCCGGGTCATTTTGCCTCTCTGAATAGGCCTCTTGTTTGTGGGGTGTTTGGGAGGTAGGTATGGTCGTTATTAAAATATCGAGCTTATCTCGCCTTTTTTATGATTCTTTATTCCGCACTTAAAGTGTCATAAGTTTTTATTGGACTACTTTCTGCGGCGAATTTTTTTGAGGCTTAATTATACCCTGACAGGGTACACTTGAATGATTTTTGCTGGCAGTAGGAAAGTCATGCTATTTATAATAATTGTAATTTAATAAAGGCCATGAAATAGAGATTTAAAATAATCATGACACAAGTCGGTATTTAACACACAATTTTATTTTTCACACCAGAATCAAAATACTCGAGGAGGTAGAACAGGCTGGCTAACCTTATTTGAAAATTACTTTTAAGAAACCGCTGCGCCCATCCAGCCTTAAATGAAATTTACAAGTAATTAGCTCACTATTACAAGGTTATTGGCCGCCTATTACTGAAATATAACATATAATCATTTAATTACTAAGTAAGCGAAATGTCGAGCCAGCTAGCATTTTTTTCCAAAACCTATTTATTGATTCAACCAAATAAAATTAATATTTTGACGGATTTCACGTTGTACAGGAATTAGGCAGTTTTGTTGACTAGAACACGACTTAAAGAAAAATATTGCGGTCTCGTTCATTCATTAGGACCGCGAGCAGGACGGCAGTAATTATAGTTGAGTCACTGTAATACTCATGTACCAACAAAAATAGTTCCATTTTAGGTATTAAACTTTCATCGTCGTGCCATGGCTGAGCTCACAAGTTACTTCCAACATTTGTTTAGTTCAACCGTTAGACTTTACATCAGGGAGTAGACTCAAGCATTCTGGAAATCTAAGTATTTTAGAATAAATATTGCGACAGGAATATTAAACTATCGAAGCTATAATCATGTGATATTTCTTACGTTATTGTATTGGGAATTAAAAGTTATTCTTGAGTATAAACCAGTAACATACCTCGTCGGGTTCCCATAGTCTCACCGAACTGAAAGGAGCAGATGTTGTGCGTCACATGTATAGCTCTGCCACTCTCTCATATATTAGAAACCAGCCATGATAGAAGAGCTTACCAGGGCCCCAACTTTTTTATCTAAAGGGAAACTGTCAAATCTGACGTATTCAGAGATGCGATACGTCAAAACTGACGTATTGCGAGTCGAGTGTGAGCTGAGTCGAGTGTTAGCTGTTAACAGAGTCGGCCCCCAGAATGGTTGTTAGTTTTGTAAATTATAACGTCAGTCAGACACTGCTTTTCTTTTGTATATCACGTACACAGGTAGCTATAGTAATATTACTGTTCAAAATCGATAAAACATTCGATTATCTATCTAGACCATAATACTTGGATGAATCAGCGAATATCAGAATTGATTACAATATAAAAATGGATGAGGTGCTTAAACTAACGAAGTGTTTTCAACTCAGTATGCTATCGATCGTCTTTTTTTGGCATTAATTAGCCACTTTATTTATAATTAAGGTGGCCTCTGATGTTAATCGCGTGTTGCATGACTGGCTGCAGAAATCTGAGTCTTTGAACGTGCAACGTGGTCGAAGAGGTAGTGTTAAATGATAAGGTTTAAAAATAGAGTTGCAAAATAGATCTATGTATTTCAATTCCAATGCTACAAATAAAATATCATCCTTACCACACTTCTGGATTAGAATTATTGTAAACTGACATTTATATGTAACTTCACAAGTATCTTCATATCCAAATGTTGTCTAAAGAAGATTTTCTTTCTTTAATAATGATTTTAAAATAAGAACATTTCCTGACCTTTTAATTTAAATCTAAAAGATGTTGGTCGCCACCTCTTGGACTATAAGTTTTTTAGACCGATGTCGGCACACGATAATGATAATAATAAAAAAGAAATGACAGTAACCCTATTGTCGTAACAATATCGATGCATTGTTGTATTAGTTTGGTGTAGGGTTGTCACGTAAAAGTAATTTTGACATCTTTGTAACGATAAGTTATTTATAAATATTTCCTGGGTTTCTATCAACATTCTTAACTCTTATGCTTATTACTAAGTAATAGATAACCTAACGGCTAATATTTATCTATTACTTGGTAATAACTCATCTTCAGATACGGAAGAGGTCAAATGTTACGAATTTCTATTATCGTAACATCAATCCTAATGGCGCAACGAACTAGAAATAAATCAACCAATTTTCTACT
Organism: Notodonta ziczac; assembly: GCA_918843915.1. Classification (NCBI taxonomy): domain Eukaryota; kingdom Metazoa; phylum Arthropoda; class Insecta; order Lepidoptera; family Notodontidae; genus Notodonta; species Notodonta ziczac. The sequence continues at coordinate 5,128,066 of OU974053.1, forward strand.
AAAGTTATGGAATTGAACATTATAATGTTTCGTACAAAGCTAGCAATTTGTAAACGTGATCATGTTTGAAGATAGGGCTGGCAATGGATAAATAATACATAGGATTGGTATACAAATACTACAACATACCTAACCTAAATTAGTTTAAACAAGTTCATTGTAATTAGAAAAAGAAACAAATAAAATTGGTTTAATTTTTTTTTACCTTTTTTACAACCCTGCTACTTATAGATTTTTGATAAATCGGAATTCCTCCGGCTTACGGTATATTTTTAACGGTAGATGATCGGATTGTTATAAATCGATTTAAAAAATCGGCCGGTCCCATTCGATTCCAGTCAGTTGAGTTAATCGGAAGTAATCGAATGATCGCGTGGCACATTGTCTGTTGGCCGACAGTGGCCCGCGGTTTACGCGCGAATAAACCCTAATTCGGTGGTATTGTGTATTTATATACGTCTTTTATATTCTAATATGTTTAATTGAATCGAAATCAATTCCCTTAAAATGTTTTGTTATGTCAGAAATCTCTGTACGTAATTATCTTCGGAAATTCTGTTTTATCAACCCTCACAAGTAGATACCTATTATTTAAGTATATTTTACGAATTCTACGTAAATTGTGTGAATTGAAATTGTGAATTGTTCATACAAATATTTGTATATGATATGAATTAATTGAATTTCGTGGTGGTTTGAGGGGAAGGAGAACAAAACAGAACAATGTCTCATTTAAAGTAGGTACATACTATTAGTACATAAAATTACCTTTAATTTCTCTTGTTATCAAATTACTTAGCTAGTGTTAGCGCTGAGTGTTAGCGCTGAGTTGTAAATGCCACACTGGACACCCACTTAGATGCTACTTATATCCTACTTCCTACTAATATTATAAATGTGAAAGTTTGTGAGCGTGGATGTATGTTTGTTACTCCTTCACGCAAAAACTACTGAACGGATTTGGATGAAATTTGGAACACAGATAGTTTATAAACTGGATTAACACATAGAATACATTACTTAAGTCTACGCGGACGAAGTCGCGGGCAGAAACTAGTGTGTACATAGATTTTTCGTGAAGTAAGTCCATTGGTGCACGTTCGCTACCGCTATTTGAACCCACGACTTTCGGAACACAAGCCGGGGCATTCCCACTGAACTACCACAATCTTTGCAGTATGATTATGGGGTATTCCGTTTTCCTCCCAAAGTAGCATGTTCAATTTGAACTGTATGTTCCTTGAACAAAGATAAATTGTCTATTTCACAACAAACTATCTACACATGTTTAACGCTTATCAAATTACTTTCTTTCGTTTTGCCTAACCTATTTTATTTATAAGTAACAATAATTGTGTAACGGCTATTATCTTATCGCAACGGAAAGGTCAGCGCGAATCGGGGTGCCGTGCTTCCTAACAATAAATAATGATTCGATGTTACGTCTATCTAATAGTGGCTTCATGTGTCCTTTAATTGTTATTTTAAAATAAATATTAGTATAATATATCTGACAGCCCATTTCTTACCTAACAAGGTCGTCCATAAGGTCCAAGATTGTTTACAAGCTATTCTACGGGTGGGTGATACTTTAAAAACGATATCCGAAGCTCCCCTCATCCTCTGATCTCCTGGTATTTCTGACAATTAAGGGTGAATATCAATTTTAACTAAATTTCTATACTGTGGTGTAAACAAACATGGTATGAGGGAGATTTTTTCCAGTTTTAACCATGTTTACAAGTTGATCAATCTCTGATGAGTCTGGGTGGTAGATGACAGTCTGAATGCTCCTCATATTCCGAGAAGGAGCCTGCCTCCGTGAGACTTTATTATTGTGCCGTATGTGTCCAAAACTCTGCAGGAACAAATAAAGTTACTAACAGGAAAATACTTTAATAATAACGAGTAAAGTTAATTTATTTACTTATTTTAAATTAAATAGAACGGCCAAACGCCAATTACACTAATTAACTGAGGATAAAGTAACTAAGTATAACTTTCAAATACATTATGAGTTATAAAAAACTAAATAGTATTAATTTCCTTCATCTTTCTCACAAAGCCTGAAACATACCAAAACAATCTTATGGTAAAGAGTCATCACGTAGCATTTTGTTGGGTTAAATCCATTCTGTTTGCGACTGCCCACTCACAGACCGCGTTCACATCACGTTGAAGTTTCAGGACACTAATAATAATCTAGAATCATTGGTTTTGTACGCATCTATTGGCTAACGTAACTGCTTAACATTAGGCGGGTCGTACGCTAGTTTGCCGACTTTGTTATACTTATTAAAAACAAGTTTCAAGTTAAGTAATTAACCTACTCTAGGTTCAGTAAACGATGCTTATAACATTTTATGGGAAATTTACCAACATAATCGGACGACCGATTTCCGCAGTGGTTTGAGCGTAGGCCGCTCGGCTCACTGCACCGCGTGGTTGCTGGTTCGATACCCGCAGGGGCAAATTTTGGAAATGGCCTTTCCGTAATTTGCCCTGGTGTGGGTGTCACTGGGATCGCCCCCAGTCCATTGTCCGGTACCCATAGTACAATATTTGCTTAGTTTGACACTATACAGTTAGTGTGTCAGTCTGGCGATATTTATTTTATAATGAGCAATTTCGCTATCACCATATCTCAATAATTATTAGTTATGGACCCACCTATCCTACCTACCTATCCGCCATCGATCGGCCTCTATGACCATGTGACCCGGGAAGCTCTGAGCTGATGAGTTGATCATTAACTCCACATAGAATTAAAGGGCTCAAACGCTGCATTCAAATAGAAAAGTGCATTTTATTTGTTGCCTTACATTTCACAAATGCCGTAACCAACTAGATTTTACAGCTTTTAATGCACACCTATATATAACGACAACAATTTATATGGATACTTATTTAACGATAAGAATCAATGTTATAACGATGAAGGTGTTATTCATATTCGTTATTTAATTAAACAACGTTATTTTGACGCCGTTCTTATAAATGTGTCGTATTAAATTTATCGCTCTCATACATTCGTATGATTAAAACGATACCCGACATCATATTCATCAGTAACAGTCTATTAATTTTGATTTAAAAACCAAAATTCCATGAGCAATAGAGTGGTACAATCGTAAATCTGTTTACGGAGTACCGAAAGCCAGCGAGGGATCCCATGCTTGCATTCCTTACTTTCAGATTTACAGTTACGAACAGCTAATCAGTTGCTTCTAAAACAGCGTTCGTTCGAGCTCGTTCATCTTGGATCTTTGGTTTTATGCCATTATGCTTCATTGACGGTTGCAGAAAAAAACAATTTTTTATTACTGGCTCTTTGCTTTAACGCATCTTCCGATTCTAAGCACTTCGAAAATTATTCAAATCAGGCTGTCGCAACTTCAGAAGAAAAAAACGATCTATGAAATGGGGTAGAACTTTAATGGTGAACGTCAGTGGCCATCTGTCACAACACAACTGATCACTCATCTCGTCAACAACTGTTTGTTTTCAATTTTGGTTCCGTGAATACTGTGAAAATAAGTGTTACGGGGCTGTTTTTATGTTATAGTTTTATGCAAATTAAGTTCAGAAACTTTATAACTTTACTAAGTACCTACCAATGAAATATAGAAAATGTGATTTATGTGGAAAAAATTCAGAAAGAGAAGCCGGTATAAAAAGTTTATTTATGGCGAGATATTCCCTGGATGGTGATCGGTGAGTAGAATATTAACTAATTTACCAGGCCTATGTTTGATTTTGGGATTAAAAAGGCAGGTTATTCATAATTTCAAGAATAAAATAAAATTGATCAGAAAAATAGTGTGGTGAAAAAATTATTCGACATTCGATATTCTTATTTTTAGTTTTAAGAAATGGGTCAAGGTGAATGGAAATGAGGACTTAGTAAACATGCCCATCGCAAAACTGAATACTTTGAAATTTGTTTTTGGCAAACATTTAAAAAAATATTTTCAGAAAAATTACTCAAATTTAAAGATAGCTGTCGCCACGTCCTTACAACTGACTACTGAGCCAATATCAGATGAAAAATTTATTGAATTTCCTTTCCACCTCTTTTAAGAACAGCGGACACCAAATAAAGGTCGATAAAGTTCATCGACCATTAATTTATATTCTTTACAATTATGCCTTTATTTACCTAAGGAGCAAATCCTTAAGTTAAATAATAATGTTTTTCCTAATTTAAAATGTTTTACTCTTTCTTTATAGAAGTTCCGTCAACTTCATCAACTGCTACTGTTTACAATGAGAGTGAGCTTAATCCAATCAAAGATACAATAGAAGTTCATACAAGTGGACCGCGCATTTGCAACAAATGTATCTATTTATGTTAAATATTGTTAATATACTTAAGTAGCCAGCTTTGGAAAAAATATGTATTCAAGGTTTAATATTTCACATACTTTTAAATAAATAATGATTTGTTTTATCAATGGCTTTTTTATTTAACACAAAACCAAAAATGGTATATTATATATTATAATGGTATATTATTAGGTAATCCATGGATATCGATAATTTTCACCGTACATCCCTATTTCGTTCTTTATGTTGGTACACTGTATTATAGTTGTCAGTTTCGTTGTTAGATTGGCCATAAATGGTGGCCCCGTTTTAAAAGCAGGGTTTATTTTAATCTATGGAGTCCCGTCTCTTCTTACGTAGTATTGTATTCTCTTTGATTCAAATAAAGAACAGCTGAGCAAGCATGGTGTGCTATAGCCGAAATATTTCCATTTATTTAGGGGACGTATTTATGCAATAGTGAGTCATTTTAAATGTATATAAATAATTGCACAATTTCCCTTTGCAAATTGCCTACAAACCTTCTAGACGTTGGCAGCCCCGTTGCCTTATTCTATGGGAATTGCGGATCTAAAATGCAAAACAATATTACGTCCATGATACGCGTGGGTTGCCATCCTACCCTCATAAAATAAACTGATGCTGTCTCTATGTTGCAGTCAGTACAGTGTACAATGCTGTCTCACGACGTGTCGCAGCTATTTACCCTCATAACAGTTTTGGTTTCCGTCACTGCGGTAGGTCGAACTAAACACCTAACATTTGTAAAGATGATTGCCATTTCAGGTTTTGTACGTTTGAATGGGAATAATACAAGAACACACAAAGCTCTACATTAAATTTCCTTATAACTGCTTAATTAGCGGACCAATTTAAACAAATTTGTTTGCATTGAGTGATTGTATTCGCCTTGATGATCATATTCAATACGTTTTGTAGTAACTACTGTTACAAAAGGAACCCTCTCAAGGTGGACCGCTGACGTCTCAGGATGCTGGTGGATTCAACAGGTAGAGTGGAACTTGATGTGTGAGTCCTTTAGTCCTTTAGCTAATTCGTTATCTAGCTAATAGATGAATGGAATACTACACAAATAATACTATAAAGTTAAATATACCGATTTTTTTTTCTTGAAATATGTTTCTTAGTACAGATATAGATCTGATGGTAGGGGTTCCCAATGTCTAACATGTTTATCGTCGTCGAAATGTTACTAGATGGGTCACCTTTATATAAAACTAGCGGCCCGCCCCGGCTTCGCACGGGTACATTGCGGTTACATTATTCGAGTTTTAGTGAGGATCCCAAATTTTTTAGAAAATATATTATAGCCAATGTCACCCGGGGATAGTGTAGCTTCCCAACAGTGAAAGAATTTTTCAAAGTTTCGGAGCCTATTCATTACAATCAAACAAACAAAGTTTTCCTCTTTATAATATTAAGTATGATTAATAATAATAATATTAGTATGACAAGTGTTGACAAGCATATTATAAGAAATATATTCATAGAGAAAAACAATAAAAATATCATTAAGCAATAAAATTTGCCAATACTACATAGCGTTATTAAATTAAAATAAATATGAAATAGCAAATTAATGTTGATTTTCATTCGTTATTTCTAATTTGAAAGTGCGTAGAAAGCGCTGTCTGAAACATGACTTGCGTTGATGAAAAGTATGAGCGTTATATCAAATGAGAAAGTAAAGTGTAGTTTATTAGTTCGTATCACTTTGTATTTACAAAGTGATACGGAATCCGCATGATATTTGTTATTGAAAGCTATTTCCGGTTGTTGAATATTCGACGTGGACCCACTTCTTGATTAAAATTGAACAAATACGGTTCAAATTCACGGAACTGTGACATTTCTGGCTGTCATTTTAAGTCGTTAATTTAAAAAATCATCGACATCATAATTATAACTTAAGTTTTAACATTTTTGTGTTTTTACAAATTATTACGCTAAAATCGGTAGTTGTGACGTATGAAAAAGACAGATAATGTTTTCATATGATTTTGTTATTGCCATATTTAATTTAGTAGTGATTTGATGCCAGAATGTGCAACATTCGCCGTCGATCTTAAGACTTTATCATTACCATACAGCAGCGTATTGTTAAATTTGTAGAAACCCTTGTAAGTACTGTCACCTCGACTAGAGGATCAGATAATATATTATGTAGTTGCATCGTTCCTATTTACTCTAGTATATCGTATCGTCATCATATCATCAGTATTAACCCGTATCAGTCCAGTGTTGGACATAGGCCTATTCCAATGTACTCAACGAGATCCGATCGGCGTTTCTCCTCCATTCGCTGCCAGGCATTATTGTCAGAATAACGTGAAGCCAGTAATTATCGCTGGACTATTAAATGTCAGTTCGTTTAACTGCATCTTATTAAAATAAATTACTTAAGAACCATCAGCTGTAATTCTGTGTCTATCATCAATTACCGGTTTACGTCTTCAATGATATCGTAAATTTTAATGTGTTGTGTTTGGCAGAACTTAAACATAATTAAATACGTTAGGTAAGTAACTCCTTGATTTAATAGGAAATCGACTTAGCGATTACTCTTATAGGGTTTCTCAAAAGTCCGAATTGATTTTATACGGAATAAAAACTTCTATCCACATTATCTTTTCCTGGAAATTTAACAAAAACAAATCTAAGGCTTTTTTGTAATTATTGTCTATTACTCGTAAATGCAGTTTACATTGGATGTGGTTCCCAGATACGTACGTTTAGTCTGTCTGCACTAGGGACGGGCCTAGCTAGGGGAGTTATATGTAGATATTTATATCAGGTCCCGTATTATATGTACCTTAATTATTAATTCCAACGTTTGTCAGACAAATGAATATCCATAGGTTGCGCCTGACTATTCGGGCGACATATTTCTATCGAGTTTCATTGGTTTTAGTTCGATTATAGAGACTAATCAGTCTATACAAGACATTATACTGCACCCCGCTGCGGTGGATGCGGTTTTATGACGCTAATCAACCTTTACTATCATGATGATTTATAGAAATATACTCGTCAATAAAGATAGAAGCAGCTAGAATTACATTAATTTTATCGAAGAAAAATTAAACTGTTTATATAGGTACCTTAATTCTTCAAAAAAAATAGTTTCAAACAAAGATGACTGTAAGTTGCATGTTTGACGATAGACCAATAAAATGAGGTCTTTTTCAATCAATCAGCGTGCTTTGATCGCAAATGTAGCTCTCCTATTGGCTGATTCTGTTGTACATGAACCTTTACCTATTTTTTACAATAACAAAGACACAATTACAGACATAAAGATCTTACTTGGTTTACTTTGAGAGGGGCGTGTGGGCGAATAATGGCCGATGTAAGACGATTATATTTTCATACAAAATTGTGGTTATTTTACAATGAAAAGCTGTTTTGTAATCTGTGCTGTACCTACAAGTAAGTAGTTACATTTATGAGTGTTGATAAAGGTTTTACGATCGTTACATCATTTTGATTAGACATGACATAATTGATAACTAAACACAGTTATAGCGGTTGGTATAAAGATTTTACTAGCAACATGCTTGAATGATCGTAATGATTGAATGTTAAACAATTATCATAAAACGGTAGTTCTTTAGGTAAAATGAATTATGAGATAACGAAATAACCGATTCATCAAGCAACTAGGAACCATCTCAATACTAGTATCGAGGTGGTATTAGAATAAATATTTGTTTTGATATCCGTTCCTCCGAAGATAATGCAGTCGTCGAACTTGATTAAAAACTGCACCTCTCATTGTAATGAGTTCAGAAACTTAAACAAAATCGCATCTACACGCAATAATTATATTAATTACTAGCAGTGCCCGCGACTTCGTCCGAGTGTAATTTAACTTAACAAAAATTTCGGGATTATTCATCCCCTATTTTATCCCCTTGGGGGTAGAATTAATCAAAATCCTCCTTCTTAGCGGATGCCTACGTCATAACATCTACCTGCCAAATTTCAGCCCGATCCGTCCAGTGGTTTGGGCTATGCGTTGATAGATCACTATGTCAGTCATTCAGTTAGTCAGTCAGTCAGTCACCTTTGAGTTATATATATTTAGATGTACCCACCTATTAATTAATTTAGCCCTTTTGACGTCCCAGACCTAGGTATGGGCCGCCTCTCAATATAAAGGGGATTCAGGCCACAATCCACCATGCTAGCCCAGTGCGGGTTGGCGGATTACACATGTCTTTCAAAAATTTGTTCGAAGTTCTAAGACATGCGGATTTCCTCACGATATTTTCCTTTAACGTTAGCAAATGATTGGTAAGTACATACATAGATTTAGAAAAACTCACCTGTAATGTATTTTAATTTCGATGTAACAAACGGAATCGTGATCATTGCATCTTCAAAATTCTCCGGAATTACCATTTTCTTTATTTCTAAGAAAACCTTTGAAATATCTTAATACTGGCCATTTCGCGGAAGCATCAACTATTGTCTTCACCTCGGCCAGTAGCTGGCACGTCAGGTATGCCCACATCTCCTTAAGGAGCACAATAGCATTTGCATTGTTTTCGAAACGTGGATTTGAATGGATTGCAGATAGCATCTGCGTTGACAGCCACTTGCCTGGAAATATGTTACGTAATTTATTGTTATGGGATCCTTAATCGTCATACCGTTGGAAAAGAATACTAGTCTGGTGTAGTATTCAATTGTTATAGTGTTGATGGCATCAATACGAATACGGCGTGTTTCTGGTTATTACAAAAGGACTGCCTTTCTTCTTTTAGCTGGTACCAGTTAGAAATTAAGAAACAAAAGAATACATTTTATCGGTAACATATTATAGCTCGGTTTGCAGGCATCGCTTTTTGTCAGGCTATGCTTGACTTAGTTTGCTAAATTAATAGCACATAATCTCTGAGTTTGTGACTATGAAAGGAGAGAAATAAATATTTTCTGAATATACACTTCTTAAAGCATATCAATTCAGCTTTGTCATTACTGATTAGACAAAGTATTCTTTATATTATGAAGCGTTTACAGCAGTAACGTGGCGGAGTTACCCAGACCAGCGCTGACTTGTTAATGGGCTAGTGAGGACATTAGTTAGGGTAGACGAGTGGTTAGTGGACTACGGAAACCTGTCAAAACTGAAGTATTGCGAGTGAAGTGCAAGTTGAGCGTGTCTTGCCCTACTAGTCCGAACTATTTGTGTAATTCTTGGTAACATCAAAAGGCAACACACTGGCTATTTTAATATTTATATTAATATCTACTACCCTTTGTAATTATTAAAAATAAGCAACTGGCGATAAAAAAAAAAAAATGACATGTAAAAAGACAAGCCCGCTGAGTTTCTTGCCGGATCTTCTCAGTCGAGGTCGCGTTCCGATCCGTTGTAGATATAAGGAAAAATAATAATGTAAATTGACAATTTGTAAGTGCCCCCGTAGGCCTAAACAAAATAAATGATTTGAATTTGAATTGGAATGGTTAACAGACTAAGCCCTCAGTTCACTAACTAGCACCTCTGTTTCTGGCCCAGTAAGTCAGCCCAGTGCGACTGGCATATTATGGCCATTCGCTGCCAGTTGTTGTCCGTCCACGACGACCGCTTGTGTCAAAGACAGCGTTCTGAGTTACTGGGTCGATCCCGGTTATGTAGCCAGTGACGAAATTTTAAGTTACTTGCTCCAGTCAGTGGCATCGTGTAAACCAAGCTCTAAAGATTCTATTGATGAATATTTTTCAATACGTTGCTTTTAGAACCTGATCAGCAGCTTAGAAAACTATTTAGAAAACGTCGTTCTATATAATTTTTTCACCAATCCTAACTGTATTCATAACAAAAACTTCGACAATAGACTGTTTGGCTACTGTAAATCAGTTGTTATTTTCAAAACGCGGTCAAACTTTTATAAACACAACCGTTTTTGTATCGATAACGTTAACGTTAGTATAAAACTGAAATTCTACTTACGTACAAGGAAATAATCCCTATACGTTTTGATATATAGGAGTCATAATCCACGGTATTTAGAATAGAACAAGTAATTAGTTCCGGGCTTTTGCAATTTCACAGCTAAGCCCACGCGGTTAATCGATCACGCGTTTTCTAATCGATATGAATCATCGTTATATGTATTTTCTAATCGATTCACGCATCGATATAAATTTATTACTTTGCAGACACTGTTTACGGTTTGGATCGTTTGTTTGGATAATCCGATATGGGATTTCACGGACCACAGACTAACTCTGCGGTTCGTAACGCAAATAAACTCTAAATTCAAACGTAAATAAACATGCTGTATCTGATTCGTATCGAAATTTTCGTGAAGTTTTGTGTACCATATGAATAAGTTTACGATCATCGCAGTATTTAAATGAAATCGAATCCTGTTGGATGACATTAACGTATCTTAATGTTGATCTGTAAAATAAATAACTCTGTGTAACTCGAGAGTTATATTTTGTCAGCTATAAAGTTGCAAATATCGATTAAAAATTAACTTTGATCCTTCTCGATTTCTCCCTGATCATACCAATACACCGGATGAGAAAAAATGTGTCGGATTAATATGAGTCTTTAAAATAAATAGCACTCAACGAGATGCGTCTGCTATATACACCGGACTAGTGGCTCAACACTATTAACGACTGACGCCCGACGGATTGAGTTAATGACGGCAGTTTTGACAGGTTTTCTATAGGAAATCTGCCAAAAGTGACGTATGTGCAATAAGTCATTTTTGACGTATTAATAGTCGAATAGAGCGACAATCATCAGAGTTGAGTCCCAGAGCGCCAGGTCTGCTAAATTCGTTGACTTGTAAGCCAATTAAAAACCAATGTTTAATGAACGCCAAGAACTTACGATTTATGATGAAGAATTCACGAAGATAATCATTTATGACCATTGTTTATTATTGGTGATTTAATGTAATTAGCAGACTTGGCTCCTTGATGCTTCGTTTAGAAATGCTGAACCCCCGCCGTGAGTCATCCACATTGACAATTCTCATAGCGTGGCAGCAAACCTTATGAAATGCAAGTATGAAAGCGATTATCGGAGATGATACATATTCATACATATTCCTTTCATTCTCAATTGGTCTAAAAAGCGATTCCTGGTTGCGTGTTGTCGCAACAATTCCATCTTAGACACGATACAACTGATCAGTATCAACTAATTTATGCCAATACACGTCGATTTTTAATCTCAGAAAAGTAAGTTGATGTTTTGCTAAGATTACAATCAAAATGTGGATATGCTTAGCAGTGTTATTGGTACCAACTTGCAAAAAAAACTATGTGGCTGCCATATCTCATTAGTTTCATCTTGGTTTTGCCTATTACCTATTAATGAGAATAATTATGTCTGCTATAGAAATTAATATGTTTCGCGATTAATTATCAAAAATAAAACGTGATGACGAAAATATAATGTTTAAATATCACAAATAAATACTTAACTATTCAATAATTAAATATCGATGTAACTTAAATGAAAAAAAAGTTTAGGATTTTTGTCGTGTAATAAGTTTTGTAACATTGTTTCATATTGTAAGATCGTTGTATCCTTAGTACCTACCTACTTACCTACGTTATATATTTGTTTAATTTAACGTTAATATGTATAAGTTTTTGCCTTGTATGGCGAAATTAGTTATAGGTAGGTTCCTCTCACAAATGTATCCTTAGCATGGTCTATTTATTCCATGTAGACGTGTGTATTATTGCAAATTTACCCATATGCAATTGTCATAAGAGTCGCAGCACGTGGTTTAGTGAAATGATTAAACTATAAGTCCCTACGTTGCGTTGAAGATTGCCGCAGGCGGTCTTTAAACTTACATAATCAATAAATCTGAACATAAATTATAATTTGTGTCAATTGTTACAACTTACATGTAATAACAGAGATAACGTCTGTGAATACAAATTGTTTATACTCATTGGTACATAGTTTTTGTATAATGATTTATTAATATCGACCCACACACCCAAATTGGATGATAACATCGGATCGGGAAGTCCTTATGATTGATCTTATTTGGTCACAACAATTAACTATTATTGCTAATATCTCTTGTCTATGTATGGTTAATGGTAACCGTTGTATGATGACGCCTGGGCATTATACAGGTTGTTTCAAAAGTGCGAAAAGAATTTATCGAATTTCAATGAATTTTTATACCATTTAGTTCTATGCCCGAGACTAATCCAAACCCCCAAGTACTATAATATATCGGACTAATGAAAAACTATCTGTAATGTTGTTACCGCCATGCTACTTAGTCAATTTCAGTCAACTTGCAACTTCGATTCTCAGCTTAGGCCCGTAACTTAGAAATAAATCGATATCAACTCTGAGAACGATCTTAAGTAGACTTTTGAGGACTCATTTTGTACTGGTATGACATAAGAATGACATTTCCAAGATCGGTTTCAGACTTGAGATCGATTTATTAATAAGGGCCTTAGTGACGCGCCCTCGAACATTATCTATCCAAGATAGACTTAGCGTATGCACAAATGTTGTATTGAAGTCCTTGCATTATTCTGACCTTAACTTTAAAGGGATGTCCTGACTGTCCTATCATGCATCACACGGATGTTACCGAGCGATAGATTATCGCGGTGCGCGTATGGCACTTGAAAAAACGTTCTATATAATTGTGTGTATTTAAAAAAATACCGTAGAGCGTGTATCTCCCGAAGCAGTACACATAGGCACACTGTTGTACAATGTTATAAATATCTATGCTTATATTAGGAGTACAACCAGATATGGACAAATTAAGAAAATTGCATTTTCCAATTTTGAAGCGAAGTTTCTATACGGACGTTCGGGGCGCTCGCCGCGCGGCCACTCTATCCGTGCTAAGCGTCAGTAGCGTTACACGATAAATATAGGTATACAATGAGGCGCGCGCCGCAGCTGTTTTTAACGCTTACTTCCTACGCTTTATACTATAAAGCTTCGCTTCTTTCGGGCGGCCCTAGACGGCACTGTTTGTATTTGTACCTTTTATTTGCTACTAGCTGTGCCCGGGACTTCGTCCGCGTGTAATTTAACTTAACAAAAAATTCTGGATTATTCATCCCCTATTTTATCCCCTTGGGGATAGAATTAATCAAAATCCTTTCTTAGCGGATGCCTACGTCATTACATCTACCTGCACGCCAAATTTCAGCCCGATCCGTCCAGTGGTTTGGGCTGTGCGTTGATAGATCACTATGTCAGTCAGTCCGTCAGTCAGTCACCTTTGAGTTATATACATTAGATTTCGTTTTATAATTTCCCTACCAAAAGTTCAAATGACTGCATGATGTATGTTTGGCCGGCTTTGAATTGGTCCGGTTTTATCAGAGGCGCCGCTACAGGTTTTCGCGTCTCGTCATGTTCTCAATTTGCATAATATAAGTAAGCAATCGCATATCAATTATGTGTCCTAATACGATGGAAACTAGGTTTGTGTTCTATTAAATCATTCAAACCACGAAAGGCGTTATAATTGGATAAGGAAGTAGGTACTTAAGTAGACGGGAACTTGCAGATTTTTTTATGCAAGTAATTACTCAAATATTTAAGTCCCACGCAATTAGATTTAAGGTGAAGGCGCCTGTCTAGCCCGCGAAATTCAAAATTTTTGAGTATTTTTATAGTTTATCAAAAATCTGAAAACATTTAAGACAACATTTTGTGATTTACGACAATCACAGTGTGCAGTGCGTTTATTAATACATTTATTTTACTCTAAATATTATTACGGTGGATGTGATACTAGTTAATCACTAAATATACAAAAATTGCCAGTTTATCTGGATAGCTGTCGTTCTTGAAATGTTTTAGAGTATGTTGGATATATTAATAAATGCACTGCACACGGCCTTTGTCGCGAATTACAAAATGTGCCTTTTATTATTGTCAGATTTTGAAAAATTTCTAGAAAACCCCAAAAAATTTGAACTTCGCGGGCTAGATGGGCGCTTTGGCATTAAGTTAACTATTAAGATGGGAATCTGACGAAATTTCAAACTTCCTATAAATAAGTACCAACATAAAAAATATAAGTACCCTCAGACCCTTTAGTCTGCTAAAGAGCAGACTGTTGAGACCTAAAAGACTACGCGGTTACAAAACTCATTTAACTATTTCATGCGCAGGCTATGCTATTAATAGCAATTTGTGAACGATTCTAAATTGTACCTACCGTTACAACGCTATACATAGTGTTTCAAACGTCAGAAATAAGATTTGGAGGTATGGATTAGTGTGGGGCATAATATAATTAATTAAATAGTATAATAAAATAGAAATCCGTTTAAGTAATTTTAAATAATAATACGTAATAAAAAAATAGGTACTGCTAATTAAAGATATGCAATACTTCAAGTGCTATGAACAAAATTATACCACTTAGCTGAAGTAGGCAATTATTTTAAACTGCTTCTTACATAATGGTAGATATTACTTACTCGTAAATACGGCTTAGACTGTTCTCTAGGCACATATAATTGTATTCTAGGGCCGCAAAACTACCGTTATAACACATATTGAAAGGCCTATAACTCAGAAAATAAATATGATGTAGCCTGCCTTCAGTGGGCTACATATCAACTACCACATAAGCATGTACTTATCTATATTATTATTATTCCTGAATTTTGAAACAACCTGTATACAAACTAATTGCCATTAAAACTACAAACAGTTGTGTAATAGTAATTAAATGTAGCTTAACTGAGAAGTAATTGCTTGGCCCGCGGTACATAAACACAGCCACCTTTTATATGGCTATAGAATAGATGTCCGAGCTCAGTGAGATTTATCGGCGAAGAAAATAGTAGGCCACGGGACCGAGTGTTGGACGACATTTTTCGTATAGGTACCTACAGAGTTATTGGTAAAACACTAACAACCACCCAGGACTATATTCCTAACATCATAAACAACAACATTTTGTTCTATGACTTTTAATCATGCAAAATTATTTCATTCATGCAATTTTAGTTCTTCAGACATTCATAATAATATAAATGTGAAATTATTTAAATTCTACACTCTAAACGTTGCGAACTGTACGCCCGTGTCGCGTCTTATAATTGTGTCCTTGTAGTGGTATTCAGTACAAAAAATAAATGTGTGGGATACAAACGAAATCTTGAATTTAAGCTTTGTAAAAAAGTCATAGATAGTAACTGCTTATGTTAGTAATACAATCCTGCAAGGTTGTTAGTATTTTACCAATAGCTTATCACACCTGTATTGATTATAAAATGGTCACTTAATAAGATTTTCTGTGAATTAATGCAGGGTTTATTTTATGAAAAGAGTGGCTCCACGGGTTAATTATATTCTTTGGGGTTGCCTTTGATATTGCGTACAGTATCTTTACAGCGAGGAATCTCCTCAAACTCTGTTGTTCGCAAAATCATGGATTAAAGGCGATGGGAGCTATGTTATTTTAAAAATTGAAGTGACATTACTCGCTATTCAAATTAAACAAAATAGGGCGCCACAGTTGCCACTCTGTATAATCGTGTTATGCTACTTACGTCATCGTGTAACGCTAGGACGCTACTGACGCTTAGCACGGATAGAGTGGCCGCCCCGTCCATATAGAAGCTTCGCTTCAATAAATAACTACCTATGTAAATACCGCCAGACTGATAAACGCAATTAAATTAGTGAGGAAAGTTAATTTGATTTTTGAGATATCACCATTATGTAGATCACACAACCACTTACAACCACTTTTTAAACATGAAACAAACGGAGAAAATATAAATTCTTGAAATTCGCGGTCCATTACGCTCGCCGCGCCGCTTTGTGGTTTTCTAAGAAAATATTAAATATTCCCCATAAAATTCTTAATGGTGGTATGTTATGTTTGGTCCGTGAGTGCGGGAACTATTCTACAAATTATTATTACGTCTCGCTTTACAGCCACGCTTCACCCGCCGGGTGCCAAATGCCTAGCTTTTTTATAACCCACATAAAGTATTCCAGGAATCAAGAAAGTATCTGATATACTGATTTTTATCTTTACACATTTCTAATTTCTTCACGCAGAATGTAATTTTGATTTTAATGTAGAATACAACAGTTACAATTATTCCTTACATAATCCATATGGAAATTATACTACCCAGAAATTGTAAAGTATTAATATTAATTAATATTCTGCAGCCATATTTCGAACTTTAAATGCATGGTCATAGTCCAACCAAACCTATTTCATGGTTTGTTATTTTTATTGCCGTACGTAAAGTCCTACGTGAAACACATAAAATGCCAAGGATCGACCAAGTAAACTTTAGGATACGTATTTAAACTTAGAGGCTGTATTCCAAAAGAAATTTATCTAAAGCTATATTCTGAAGCTTCAAGTACTTTAACTTTTATTCAAGCAAACAGTTCAATCCCGATGGTATCACATTTTTAAACTTCTGAAATAAATGTTCCTTGAATATTACACCTTTGTTGAATAGCATTAAAATTTATTTTTTATTTAGTCTCGATTGTGTTTTGTCTCTTAGGTAGATAATTTTTTTAGGGAATTAGAAGGTATTCATGTAAGGCTTAGTTCAAGTGTCACTTTTCAATCCGTTCAATAAGGATATAATACCTGCAACCTCGTCAGAAAGGTCACTATCTTGCTCGTTCATGATTTGCCTTCGTCTCCTCCCTTACACTGTACTGTGCTTTGACCTTTGGGGGCGAATCTTATATTCAATGCCCCTTGATTGCGAGTTGTAATATTCACGTCGATTTAAAAAGCTAAGTATCTTATACTATGGGGATATTCTTAGTATCCTGCCATAGTTCGGGTTGTCATTGGTCTAGCTTTTTAGGGCATTTTAAGGCCATATATGTAGGAGTCTGGCCTAACTTTTTATAAACGAATTAGTCGATACAGAACAAAGCGATGAGACGTTATTTTGTTTCTTCAACAAAATATAAATGTCTCGAAATGACCCTGACAGTTCGTTAAAAAGACGGACTCGAGCTTTTCTAACTTAGGAGATAGTAACCCACCGGACATAATTTATTTATTGAAAAGAAGATTTTTTTCCTTTCTCGAGCATCCATCAAGTCTCCAAGATGACCTAACAAGCTTTAGAAAGGCAATGAAACCTGCAAACATAGCCGAGCGTACTGAACTATAACTGGAGGCTAGTCTGCACAGACATAAAGGCTGACATGGCCACAATTTATTGCCGTGTTTTGTACACCAGACATCACATTAAATTCACACCTGATAAGTGTATCGTTGAACTGATTGACGCTAATTGGTAACTATGAACAGCTAACTGAACTGGTTTGAGTGTATTATACCTGATTATGAGACACAGATAAGTCGGTCTGCAGTTCATCAGCTTCATCATAGTACTTATATGCTCAGTAATGATGCGATCATTCGTTTAATTAGAAACGGTATCGACGAGAGAGATTCAGTTAATGAATAAGCAGTGATAGATAGCGTTGTCGAACACACGATTTCGAAAACAAAACAGATACATATCCAGGGTTGCTACTTTTAGCAATGATAATCTCTGTATTTTGACATTCGTATTGTTGAATCTTACTCTAAATTCCATCTTTTTTGCCATCGGAAATCATTTGAACGAACGAGTAGGATTCGACCATACGAATGTCACGATATAGACGAGTATATTATTATCGCTGCTAAGAGTAGCATCCCACGTTCGCCCTGTGATTTCCGGATTTCACATTTCCAACAACGATTTGCAATTGTTGAAAGGTGATGGAAAATGTTGTGAAAACTGCTTGTCTTTTGAATAACGCATGAAGTTCGCTAACCGCACTGGGCCAGCGTAGTAGACTGTAGCCCAATCCCCCTCGCATTGCATAATAATTATTACATCTGAGAAATGTAGTGTACATGTCGCAGCCAAATAGCTTAATTCGCCGTTCAATTAACAGCCTAGGCACTTTACTAAACAGCGCCGTTCAACTAACGGCCTAAATGATATTCAGCCGTATCGTCTATTACAACATTTAATAAACTGGCTGGCTAATGCTTAGGCAACTGGTTGACATTTAAGTAAGTACTACAAAATTTTTTCAAAATACTATCCAAGCAGAACGACCTAGATGGGTTTAGGTTACGGTTATTTTTTTATCACCCCACAGAAACCCCACCCGGCAAATGGATTCGGTGGATCTAAAAACCTAATAAAATTATTCCATCAAGTTTGTTTTTTTTCCGACGCCATATTGACCAAAGAGAATATAGAATATAGAGATATTGACAGTTTGGTGAGTTTCGGCGCTAGGTGGCACAAAGTAGAACTAAATTGAAATGAACAGGCTAGGCAGGTAATTAAATGGCTAGGCAAGTAGTTAAACGTCATCGATCCAAGTCATTTGCCTAGCTGTTTGATCAAATGGCTGAATATCATTCAGGCCACTAGTTGAACGGCGCCGTTTAGTTAAGTGCCTAGGCTGTTAATTGAACGGCGAATTAAGCTAGTTGGCGGCGACATACATATTAAATACAAATATAATGATTAATGTAGGTAATTAGAACCGGTATCTTTGCGATTGAGATTAAGATGATGATATCAAGCATTGAGAATCAAATATTTGTATCTGGACTCTTCTTTTGAGCTAGAACTGATTATAAAATGACAGCGTTAAACAAAAAGAACCGTTGTTTTATTCCGTCCAGTAAGTCACGATCTGTATACAGAACGGAGCTTTAACATCAGTATTGGAAATTCTACACTATCTTGACTAACAAACCAGCGCTGATAGGTCGCCGGCGTGACAGTGATTTGGTTACGTCTGTCTAGTTCAATTATTTCCAATTTTGATCTGCCTCGGCTGCTTCAGACGCGTTCGACTGGAATGTTGCGCAATGCCACCAAATCGAAAGCAATTGCGCAATTGAGTAGTTCATATTTTCAAGGGCAATCATGATTGTTTTGGAGCAACGATAGCTGTCAAAGATAAGGCGGAGGATTTCGGATAACTTGTATTATCGGTCATCGTTGCTGACCTGTTGTGAAATAGATAATTATGGTAAAACGGTAGGCAGTAAAACATATTTTTGAGAGTACCAAGATTGTCAAGTAATCAAATAAGGAATTGATGACGCGATCATTTGAGTCACTTCAGTAGATCCTTGAACTGACTTGAACGTTTATAAATGGCAAGAGACGTATAAGTTTCGCAAACCCAACTTGTCATAATGATAACCATATCTTGTTATAATCATAATAATATCTTATTAATGAAAATATTTTTTTTCAGTATCTCAGCTTGATCCTCTTTTATTTTGGTGTTTTTTATTGTGAAGGTAGGCATACTGGCAGGCGGTCTTCCTGATAATAAGAGGAGTAGACGCAGTGCCGGTCTATAAGGGACTCATAACTAAACTCAAAATTACAAAGAATACTTGGTGTATCAATTTATTTTCACATTATTTCACAACTTGCTACCTAAAATGTTACACCCACTGTTCGTTTTTGGCACTTAATACGGTTATCTGCGTTTAGTCGTCGAGTACTGTCTAGACAAGTCCTAGATTTACGATGGTCGCTTCGCGTAGGAGCCGTTAGCCTTGTGCCTTTATATATTCCATTTAGATAATAAATTAGTCAATAAAATCATGAACTGTCAAGTTTGACAAACAATTTATAACAATTGCAGACCTACGTGCGTTTTGTAATATCTCCTGAATCATTCTTGTCTCACACTTGTCGAATTCGGAGAGATTATGCGTATAATGCTGTTCATAGAATAGGACAATTATTAATTACTAGCTGAGCCCGCGACTTCGTCCGCGTGGAATTTAACTTAACAAAAAACCCCGCTACCGCGTTCTGGGCCCGCGCGACAGGACCCATTTTTTAATTTTGTTTTTCCTAAATAAAAGTAGCCTTAGTTAATGCTTATAACAACAGCTATCTACCAGTGGAAGTCCCGTTTAAATCGGTCCAGCCGTTTCGGAGATACTCTTTGATTTCATGTGCTTTTGTTTTTTTACGCGGAACCCTAAATGTTTTTCTAAAATTAAAGTAGCCTAAGTTACTCCTTAAAACATCAGCTATCTGCCAGTGAAAACCCCGTCAAAATGGGTCCAGCCGTTTCGGAGATTACCCGGAACAAACACACAGACAGACAGACAAATAGACAGACAGACAAAAACATTTTAAATCAAGTTTTTGTTATAGGTGTCGTGTGTACTTTCATATGCATTTAGTGAAAAGGTGTTATTTTGATATTACAAACACTCCAATTTTATTTGTTTGTATAGATAGAGATTGCATTTTTAAATTTAAATAATTTAATTTGTGATTATTGCATTGTGCAAATAGATTAATTAAAACATTAATAACGTTAATATTAATCCTAATTATATGAGTACACAATCTAAATTTGACTACACTTAACTAAACTTTTATTTCGTACTTCTCATGGTCATAATATTTTTGTTTTAGGTTTATTTTTTACATATTTGTAAAAAAGTGTTTATTACAAAATTCTTATGAAGTCCTTGACTCCTGAGATAGATTTAAAACTGTTTTACAGGATACAGAATTTCGGGTTTCGAGCAAAACATTAATATTTTTAGTCATGGTCACGACCACTTTAGTAAACTTGAAATCGAAATTTGTGGACAGAATAAGCATAATTAAAAGTCCGGATCATGTAAACTACTTAAATTAATTCAGAGTATAACATACCTGATAGGTAGGTAGATACCGAATTTTATTGAAAACATTTCAGCCGTTTTTAGTGTCCAATAAATCAAACACACTCACATTATTTATTATTACTGGGGTTTACGTTTAAACAAATACGTTGAACTCAAACGTCTCGTAAAGTATTAAATTATTCAACTTATTTATAGTCTCAATAAATTTCAACAAGGTGTAAGCTATTACGTACCTTTTCCTAATCAATTGCGACCGAGGTATTGAAAATTATAATGGATAGTATTTTGAATTTAAATTCCATTCAAATCCCTCGGGCTTTACTCTGGAGATTTATTCATTTGCTTGGAAACTACAATCAATTAACTTTATTTGGCACATCAATATTTACCGAAGAAATTCCGATACCGGTTACCGAAGAAATTTCCAAAGAAAGGATAAGCTAGAGAGTAAGCTGTCATGCACCTGTGAATACGACACCCTTTTTTATATAAATATATATGACAGATAATAACCATACCATACACCATACACTCGGATTCTGTAAAATGTATGGATAATATCGGTTGCGGGTTAACCGTGTGAATGACCGCTAAGTGTAGGTACATATTTTTGCTCAAATATTTTTAACTAATATCACAGTAAGCTTCACTTAACAATGTACCTACTTGATTTGGCTTTAAATGATGTAGATATAGGTACTTAACTGATGTTAAGAACTGATGTACGAAATGTATTAATTGACTTGTTTTAGCTTACACAGGTTTAGAGGCATACATTATTGCGTTACGTTAGGATATTTTATAGCAATAGTTATTACGTAAAATTGCTCCAATTATAATAAATATGAGTTTTACAGAACAGTCATTAAGAAATTACGAAATGAAAGTAACAAATAAAATGCAAAACAGTTGTTCCTTGCACCTCGTAACTTTCGCTAGCGATGACTTTGTGTGAATTATGATGCACTTAGCAGCAATCGGCTGCGTTTGTACGACGTAATTCTTCTACTCGATTACCATAATATATTCTAGAATTTAAAGTTCTTGCTTGTGAATCAAATACCATGAAGGAGCACTTACTTTAAATTCTCTATCGTGAAATAATAAATCTAAAAGCATTGACCCTTCAAAAAGATACAACAATAATGCAGGACAAATTTTAATGTACAGTAGTAGGTATCCATGATATAATATTTCAATTAAGTAACCTATAGCGTGGGGTTTCTATGACCTAATCCCGAGGGCGTATAAAATGGTGTCATGTTTAAACTAGTTGAATTATGGTACTAGGATCGATTATCACGGATACCTGCGCAGGCGTCATTTCGTTGAACAATGGAAGCAGTAAAACAGATAAAGTAAATAAAATTATAATATGTACGTGTTTATATAATTATGTATTTTGATTTTTTCCGGAACTCCACAGACTACCAACGTCACAATCTACGTGGTCGGAAACGGAATTTCGCGTAATTCTTCTTCCAGTGCCATTTCTTGTCATAATCATTGTGGCTGTCTTAGTTCTAGTGACGGCTGACTTGAATCTGTAATAAAAAAAAAATAAAAATTTGGCAATTAATTCATTCAAGTTGTAATGATATTGATAATATTAGCTAAGAAAGTGAAATACTTTGAGAAGTAAAAGCAAACACTAGGAAAGTAGACTCTCTAGCTGTTGCACTTAGTAAACGGTTGAGCAAAATTTGCATCAGCAGTGTTTGTTGTGTTTAAAGTTCTTGGAGTGCTCGGTGAACGCCTGCATAAAATGCGCTTATGAAATATGCAACGCATTCTGATGAGAGTCGGGGCTTTTAATAATTACTTTTGAAACTAATAGTATCTGCTATAAAATCCACAATGCATGTCCATTAAAAACCATCCAACGTGACGCTCTGAAATATGAATATTTTATCGTATTATCTCTATAAGTATTGACTTTTAATAGTTTTAAAAGCCATGTTCTTAATACGTTTTTCTAAGTTCCTAAGTACATGAACCCGTTTGAGTAGTTACCAAAAACGTTGTATTTTTGCATGTTTAATTTATGTGGTGGCTAGAACCACATAATAAACGCCATTCAATTTTGTACCCAATGTCTCATGATTTAAGAGTTAAATCCGCAAAATAAACTAATTTACTGTTTATTTAGGTTTTAGATCCTTAAATGTGTCTTTAGCTTGGGCTCCTATGTTATTGTTTATGATTTTATTTAAATTTATTTGTTCACCTTTACAGACAATCTACCCCCGTTTCCATTGTCATAGTGAACTTGACAATATTGTTAGCATTCATAAATACATGATTAAGTAATATGGTATCAACAATTATTACTTCCTTATTGATTTGGGTAACACAATCAGTTCCATTGAAATATGTGCCCTATATTCTGTAAGTATATTTATTTGATCTGCTATTGTCTACAAATAATAACGTAATGTTATCTTGAACTATAAATATTTGATATTTTGTAATGGTCGATACCTAGCATAGGAATTATTTGATCGACACTTGCTAAATGAAACATATTCTTAGCTTTGTTCGACGATGTTATAACTTGCAAGTCTATAATTTGCACTCTCGTCTTAATTGCGGTATTGGATTAACAATAGCTAATAGCAATGCTAACGTTGACCTCGGTTTTAATTGTTCAAACCACATCATAATCCGAAACGTCAATTAAATAGGCCACCCGTTCGTATGTTTAAGCTGCCATAAATCATTTGCCAGTATTTTATGGTTCGTTTCGTGACGTGTGTAGGTGTTATCGAAAGCTTTACAATAGTCACCATTTACGATCCGTCAATAGAGACGTTAGGATAATACATTGCGACACTCGCCCAGAGCGAAATGCGCTTGAAATGTTGCAAAATATGAAGTGTATATTCAAGAAGTGACTACTAATTCGGATTGAATGGACGGCCGCATTATCGGCAATGTGTTTTAGGACCATAATAAGAGGATAATTGCAATCTATGTCAATCAATGTTTGTATAATTATGCTCTTATTAATAGAGACAAGGTTTATTGGTATTGCATAAAGGTTGTTTGTTGCTCAATCAACGGCGTTAGATACTTATATTGTCTGTTATTAAAAACATACACATACTTACTCTAAATGGTTCAATAAAAGCGTGTCAGTTGCCTGACATAGCAACTTAAATAAGTAGACTTTCTCTCGCATTAATTAAATCTCTACTACAATTTTTGGTCATTAACAAAGAAGTTTGTTCCACGCCGTATTCTCATACAAATTCTATGCCCTTGTTTTGATGTTTCTATTCAAAAAGTAGTCGTATTTCTTTCCGCTCGTTACATTTTACGTGCATCATAATCATCTTATTTCGATGTTCTTAATTTTTAATGACAGGCACAGCAATGCTATTGTTATGTTGAGAATGTTGTTTCTGAACTGAACAGAACTAAAAAAGTTGTAATACTATTAGATATGCGCTGCTGGATCCATTTGAGCTAGCTTTACTTACTACCATATTATCTTCAGAATTGTCTAATTTTATTCTTTTACTAAGTATAAAAAGCAGTACTTTCTGAATCTGTTCTTACTACCTAATCGTTATCTATACACAAATATAATAATATAATAATAATAATTTGTATCTTATAACTACTTAATTAACCTGTGCAAACATCCGTTGTTTATATTAGGTGATAGCTCTTTCTATCAGCTTTTATGACTTCACAGAGTAATTAAAAAGCGGCGTGTATCATGCCTAACGTAAAGTAATGTAAGCATACCGGTTCTCGATTAATCTGTGGTCTTATCTTCACTCGTGGATACGTCATTGTGGAGTGGTTATATCCTCCTCGGGTTATTTAAAGCCAGATGCGTCTGTCGCTCGGATCTATACATCAGTGATTAAAGATTTCTGATTTACCTTCAAAATTCTTTTAAATTCATATAATCATGAGGATTTATGATTATATGAATTTAAAAGAAAATTAGGACGCTGGTGAAATTCAATGTACCTACAACTTCATCAGATTACATTTTGCCGCTTTTCAAATAATTAAACGAATGACGTTTTGCATTTGCCTTTATAAGTATTATGTTATGGATGAATTAAATGAAATACCGTAACTTAAAAATCAATAATCAGTTTGGTATTCAAGAACACACAGTTATGACAGATGCAATTATTGAGCTTCGTCTTTAAAGGAAGCAGCCGTCTATATGATATCCGTTACAATAATAGTTTATAAGAATGGCAGCAAACCGATATGGGCAATAGCTCAATATTAAAATAGCAATATATTTTATCTATAAGAATGTCTGCTATGCATAAGTTGAATTTAAATCTATGATACATTTACATCCACTTAAGTTTACGTATTAAAATTATCATTAACATTATAATTATTACCCTCATTAATGATTTCATGTTTCTGCGTATTTATAATTAATACGTTTGCAGTCCTTTGAACTCGTATAATATTATTATAACTGTTAGTGAACACTTTATCCTGAAAACTCTTATCATACAAAAAAAAAATGTGGTTGGTGGTAACTTTATCTAAACTAGGAAATAATGTTGTATCGCTTGTGTCATGTATTGTTTTCATACGCTTCTTGGTGTTATTGTAAGCAATTTAAATTATAAAGCTTGGTACTTGTGGGTATGGTTAGTTGTTCTGCCTTCAATATTTCCTCAATGCTCATTTTCCTCACATTCAGCGTTGTAATAACCATTATTGCATGATTCATTAACTAAATCATTTAGAAACGACTCGTTGCAAGCTTCCCTGTTATTAATTAGCTGCCGTGCTTTATAGTCGCTTCTGTAAATACATCCCTTCATACTTATTTCTCTTTAATTATAGGAGCAGTTACTTTGGAACAGAAGAGAATAAATACGTGAAGTAGTGTGGAACTCAACGATTCGAATATTGGTATTAGTGAAATTGGAACTGTTAGTGGCACCTTGCCGAATGAAGTCGAAAGTGATGAAACTGAAATACTTGCCCACGGGTGGGCAAAAGGAAACTTACACTTTGCTATCAGCAAGAAGGCGATACATGAAGAAGTTAATGTACGTATATCTGTTACTTACTTTTGACAGCCAGTTTCTCCATGAACAAGTAAAGTAACAGGTACCGACATGTAAAGTAAAAGCAGCTAATATTATTAAAAAAGAAGTTAATTTAAACACGTTACTTTTACTTTAAGACATTACTTTGGCTCTTACTTGCAATGAAGAAACTGGTCGTAACTCCATAAACTTTTAAATGTACAGGGATGTTTAAAATTGATTTTGCGAGCAACTTCACTAGAACTTTTATCTTTTGGTGCGGTTTTTCCAATAACCCAAACACCAATGACCTAATATCAATACTTAACCACATCAAGTAATTTAATATTCAACTAACTTCTGCTTACGCTAAATGGGGTACAATAAATTCCCGATCGTTATGAGATACGGCTCCACAATGACGCTAATTTTGAACAACAAGTATCGCCGCTCTCCCGTTACTTTAAGACTCTCCTTCATCATGGATGAGCTATAGGCTATACCGTTCCGTGTTGTTCCATTTAGCTTTTAACAGCCCTTACATTTTATAGACAACAATCTTTAAACTTTTTATTGCAAATCGATTTCGAAAAAGAAGTAGTAGAAAACTATAATATCATGATCGATCCAGCGGTTTGTCCGATTATTCCAAACAAACAAGCCGACCCTGTTATTTCTGAGCCGTGTGGATGGACGTAAACCGTCAATTTGCAATGTGTTGGCGGCGCGTGCGCATATCAAAATGCCATTGCGGGTAACGGCGTCAACGCACCTGCTATTACGGGGCCGATTACGCCCGATCATACGCCTAATAAACGGTGTTAGGAAAAATATGATTATACCTTTCAAGAGTCTCAATGTTTTGTTCGGTCGCGCGTCAGTTATTACGGTATTTTTTGTGAGTATCACTTATAATTTAATTTAGGAAAATTAACAGAGGTTGAGATGTATTAATACATGTTATGGTTATTGTGGGTAATCAATTGTTAAATTCCTTTATTTCTTGAGTACTATAACTGTTGTGTAGGTATACAATTAATATTGTTTTGCCCAGGGCCGCCTATAGCTTCCTTGTTATCGAGTTTTTACTATTAAACTATTAAAAACGTACATTTTTATTTTTAATTATTATCATTATTAACTGGTTCATAAAGGAAAACAATATCACAATAAGTGACTTCAATGGAACAACTAAATGCCTACAAATATCAAACTCTTGTCGTTCCTATAAATCACAGTACTAGAACCTATTATTTAGGCAAGGTGTCTTGGGCTCGGGCTGTAGATAGGTACAGAATTTCTCCATGTTAGCAGTGCAGTGACTTACGTTATGGCTTGGTCACGAAATATTACTTGTTAAATGGAAGTTACTATATGTATAAAATCTTTTTAGTTTTTTTTTTAAGAAAACATATGTCATTAGAGTCTTTAGTGGAAAAATAAATTGATATTTTATTTTTTTATACTTACATGGAAATAAAATAAATATAAATAACTTAATATAAAAATCTACCAGTTTCACTGTTCCAGCAACCACGATTTAAGTTATATTTTCAAAATCTTTTTTTATTAAAAATTATTTAACTCTTGTAACAATATAGAGGGTTTTTCAACAACAACAAAAATAGTACATTGTTACATGAGTGGTGAAAGTTACCCTCGAACTATTAGTTCCCTCGCTACGCGCGGGCGCCAAACCCCGTCTCGGGACAAAATAAGTCTTTCACCCGAGGTAAACACTGTGCTTTTCATTACGAATACAAGGAAAATAAAAATAAAAACAGGAATTGGCTAAAGAAATAATACAAGGAAGTATAAACAATACTCTACAACTCGAAAAAAAAAAATCGGATTGCCGCCTATTTTGTTTTTTTTTTTCGTTGGCCGGCCAACTTCATTATTTAGCCATTATTTTTCATTTTCATCTTTAAATATTTTGCCCTAATCTATGTTATTTTAAAGAAATTGTTGAAACTAAATTATAATTAAGATATTTAAAAATATATATTCTTGAATTAATACTTAACTTTATGTTATTTCAATTTTACATCGTGCTGTAATTGAGTGACTGTAGAAAAAGTTTGAACATGGTTCCATAGAAATGTGAAAATGGAACTAGTTTTTTTTTCAATAATTTGACAGCTGTCAGTTGAAAGCGAAACTCCCGGGCCTGAAAAGTATTACTTTCAACCCGCTTCTCAGGCAACTTCAGACCTACTTTCAGAGTATGAGTAATGAATAAGAATTTTTCAGCAATGTGGCAAGCATGTAATATGGCATTTAACAGGTTAAAGGTCGAGGTTGGAAAACAAAAAGTGTTCAGATTCCAAACGTAAGAGGAATTTGATGGTTGTAGGGATTTGTATCCTTTGTGAGGCACTTCGCTTCAAACGATGACAGTAATGTTAATTAATGATCACAATATAATTCCTGAAATTCAGCTGATGATTCATGGTACTATAGTGTCAACGTACACTCAGAAATTGGGACGGTTTTATTACGTAACCCCTCGTTTGCACTGACGAAACATTTACCTACACCGATTTTTGATGTGGTCTCTGTTTTTGCTGCCAAATAATAGAGAAAACAATGTAGATCAACAAGCAGTGATAGCCGATTGGTTAAGCACGCGTCATCCTGGGTTTTTCGAAATCCTGGGTTTTTTGGCATCTCTGAGTTTTTCGAAATCTAATGCGAATCATAATTTCGATAATGATTATCACTTGCTTAGGGTGAATCACGGCCTAAATTCCCTAGTAGTGAGGGGAGGCCCGTGCCCAGAACTGAGACGTAAAAAGGGCTAAATTATTATTTTAATATAGATAGATCAGTGTAAGATTTCGCCACTGCAAATACCTTGAGTCTCTTTATTTTGCACAAATTTGTATAAGTAATTAGTGTTAGTCTGAAACGACTGCTGTCCGAAAATGAGACTTGAAAATATTTTGGGGGACTCCGGAGACTAATTATTATTCTAGCTTAGATGTACCTATTTACTGGGTATACCAATATAAATCCTACTAATATGATAAATGCGCAAGTTTGTGAGTGTGGATGTGTGTTTGTTACTCTTTCACGCAAAAACTACTGAACGGATTTGGATGAAATTTGGAACACAGATAGTTTATAACCGGGATTGACACATAGGATACTTTTTATCCCGATAATCCCGAAATTTTTGCCAAGTTAAATACTACGCGGATGAAGTCGCGGGCACAGGCTAGTATGTATACTAGGTGAAAAAAAAAAGTATACCCATTATGTTTTACCTTGTATATTATGTATATTTACGGTGGTAGAGGGAAGCTGCATCTAACAGACTACAGCTCACATAAGAGCTGGCTCGACAGGGGTAGTACCACCCTCACACAAAATATCGGCGTGAAGTGTTTAGTTTAGTTATTTTATTTTTTATTTTATTTTAGTTATTTATATTCAGGCATCGCAGGCCCATAGATAAATACCTTAAAAACTAACATACATATTAATAAAACTAAACTAAACTGTGGGTGGTGACGACGGCAATCTCCCCCGAAAGCGCCTGAACACCACACCCTTCGGCCAGTAGTCTTCCTGCAGGAAAGTTGAGTTATTATAAGTGCGTTGCGTGCGACCGGTCTGAGAGCAATAAACCCAAAGAATTTGAATTTCTTTGAATAAACCCAACCCCCCCTCGTATCCCTCCCTCTGTCCCATACTATTTCTGGTCGACAACGTGCCAGCACTACCTTTGGTACCTATAGGCTACGCTTACAGCTTAACATCAGGCGAGTCGTAGGCTGGTTTGCCGACATTTTCATATTATTATAAAAAAATATAATTAAGTACTCATTCATTATTATAATGAAATATTATTTAATAAATATCCAAATACATCGATAGACCGAACTCTAGTACCCAGGTAACTTACAGCTGCAAACTTCCAATTTCGAATAGTCTGTGACTAGAACAGTCTCTAACACTCAAAACAATGTTCCTCAAACTTGATATTCTGACACCTGGAAGTAGTATCTGTTTCCTGTCAGCGCTCCTAGTTTCAGTTTGACTGCATTGAATTTCGCTAGTTGAATTCGCTAGACTTATTACGATCCGTGCTGCCTTATAACTGGTCTTCAATCAGCCGTAACAGTCTTTGCTTCTGAGGCAATCAGCCTATACAGTTATGTTTGTCTTTCGCTTTGCAACGGAAGTGGATAATTCTCTTCCAATTCCTTATATTCTTGCTTTCGATGATTTCGATTAATTCGTGCAAGTTCCAAGACTATTCTTGCTCATTCTATTCGATGTTAGATGCAGCATTCATACTTTTAAAGCAACTTTCTTTACTCACAGCTATTATTGCAGACGTGAATATTTGCATATTTATTACACATCTTGCCCACAATCATTAAAAATAATTAAACCTATATCTCAGACTTCTCGAATTAACTATACGAAGTCATGTTTTGTTAATCACCGAACAATTTGAATAAAAAATATTCTCGCACTTGTCATCGACAAAAATAGCTTCCGTTCGCGTTGCACATTTGGACGTATTTTTGACCAACCCACAAACACTTGTACAAACTGAAACTCACCTAGAACGACTAACACAAAGTTGGTTTTGGTCTACAGCAGTGCGTGTGGGATGATTCTGTTCTGCAAAACGATATCCATTTGGTCATTTCAGTTTTAAAGGCAAGTATTGTACACATTGTGTAGGGCGGTCGGCTACACTTAATAATATAACATTTGCAACCTAAACTGAGCTCTCGTCATCACAAGTTTTACATTATTATCTAGATTATCAATAATAAAGAGAGTAAAGCTTGTGTTGGAAATAAACCCGGAGATGTGAAGCAGACCGTACCTAATTAAAAACAGTGATCATATATATCTATTGCAATCAATATTTTGTATCCACATTAATGAACATTTCTGAACAAAAATGAATTTGAGGCGCAAATCCTTTGCTAGTTTGATTTAGTTTGGTCCTTTGGTCAACTAGAATGTTCGCGAACGCATCAACAATCAGTGTCGATGAGAAAGATGCGAGGATTTGTTCATAGGAAGCTACCAGTTAAAATCTCGTAACTCGTCTTTCGGTAGTTCGAATAAAAACTTGATTGAATGTTTATAAATTGATTGATAATAATAGCGGTATTTTAACAAAAACCTAAGGTTTATATACCTTTTTGTCCAGCCCACATGAACTGCATTTTAAGAAAACATCTTCGTCTATTCTGTCTACTAAATTTACCCGAACACGTACAAGGGCTGTGAGCACAACCCTTTGTTGTGATTCACACGCTCGCCAGACACTTTTTAAAAGGCTTTTGTCGTGCTTTGAAGTGTTAGGATCAGCGTGGCTTATAGTGCTTACGTAGCTCCTACGCATAAGGTTTATTTTAAGTTTTTTTAAGCTTTGGAAATTATTTCCTAAATTTTTTTAATTGTCTATACTATTGTCTTATGATGCTATATCTTTAAAGCGACGTTGTAAATCATCTGATATAGTTTTTGAGAGGCTGCTGCCCACCAACCAACTTTTCGGAATCAGTACTTTGTTCTAAGCTAGGATTTTTGATTGCACTTTACAGGTTTTTATCTGTTCTATATTATCCCAATTCTGACTGTTGGACCAATATTTGCCTTTCTTTTTTATGAGGTATTTCCTATGGTGTTTTACAATTTAATTCAACTTCTTCCACTATTTATATAAGAGGTCAAACTAGCAGATGATCAAAGGCTGCTGAAATAACCTAGCCGCAATGGAGTCGGGTGTAGTAGTCCATAAAATCAAAGCTTGTTAGTTCGATTACCTATTGGGATTTGATAGCAGAGTAGATTTTAATAAATAAAATACTAATACGAAATAGCAGAAAAAATATATTATTAGAACATTATGTATGTGTAAAGAAAATAATGTACGGTGACAGATGTCTAAAGACCGAAATAACTATACTAAGAAGTTCCTAAGACTACGAAGGTTTTAATTAATTTCAACGGGATTGTTTTCTTAAATCATGTCCTATAAACCTTATCTAATAAGTAAAAGAGTAGATTTCTTGTTTCTGATTATAATTACGTAAAAAATTATCATAATATTATTATAATATGTTCTTTTCGATGCCAATAATGCATAAAATGAAATAAATGTTTCCAAACAATATATCATACATCATTTATTATTTTACACATCATCAGTCACATTTTCAAACAGCTCGATCAATCAGAGTACAATGAAGTACGACCATGGACTGGCAGTGTCAGATGTCAGTCATGCGCAAGCGCGTGTGACTGACACCGATCTAGTAACTAAATCTACCGGGATGTGCCATAGGCATGTACATGCGGATGTAAATGATGATCTAATAGATGTCCATAGAGGTGACATCATTGGACGATTTTGAGATGGTCCAGATGTAAATTTTGATTGTAAAACTGTACACAAAACTAACGAATATATTTTAAGCAAAGCAAAAGATGTAATTATGGTCACACTGTTTCTTCTGTCCTCCAGCCAAATCGTGAGAACATGCAATACTTATTTATAATACAATGGAATAACGTCATTAAAATTTGAAGATTCAGCAAAAAACTAACAGGCTACTGGAATAAGCCAGTTTTTGCTACATTCATAATTTTGGGGAACCCTAATCATGATGAGCCTACACATTGTCAATCAATCATTTGTTTTTGTAGCTCATCCAATCAATTTGAACTCCTAACATATTAAGTCTTGGTTTAATTTATTTTATTTTCACATTTAACTTGATCAAATCTGATTCATTTCACTTTCCTGGATCAAAATTATCATCAACTACATATTTCGTGGATAACATATTGTAAGAGCATCAGTAGGTTCTGCTTAACTTTGATACGTACTTATATTATTTTTAGACGCATTCAAATTCATGACATGAGACAACAAAAACATGAGGTAGTTTAATTCGCGATCTACCTAACGTAGATAACATTAAGTCTGCCATTGATCTCTAAGCATACTATTCCTTTCGCAATACCTACTATTTTTTTTTTTTATATATACGGCAGTAGCATTAACAGTAATCATGACGGTAAGGGTAAGGTTATTTCGTCTCTTGGGATCACTCGGTCTGAGATCTGCTTCTAACACCTTTGCGGGTTTATTTTACTTCGCTTGGGCTATTTGTGTCATGAATGCATAGACCTCGTTCACAGATACATCGTAGTCAGTTACTATTGTAATCTGCGCCAGTGTTGCTAATTCTGTTTTGAGAAGTAAATTAACTTTGATCCTAATAGAATTGAAGCTTAATGTAAGTACATACCTATGTTTTTGTTGTACCAGTAGGTACATCTATACAAATAAATAAAATTAGAGTGTCTGTTTGTAATATCAAAATAACACCCTTTCACTAAATGAATATAAAATATACGACACCAATAGCAAAAACGCGATTTAAATAAATTTTGTCTGTCTGTCTGTATGTTTGTTCCGGGTAATCTCCGAAACGGCTGGACCGATTTTGACGAGACTTTCACTGGCAGATAGCTGATGTTATAAGGCGTAACTAAGGCTACTTTAATTTTAGAAAACTAATTATGGTTCCGCGTAAAAAAATAAAAACACATGAAATCAAAGAGTATCTCCGAAACGGCTGGAGCGATTTTGACGGGACTTTCACTGGTAGATAGCTGATGTTATATACAGTAACTAAGGCTACTTTTATATTAAAAAAAAATGGATTCCGTCGTGCGGGTTCAGAACGCGGGAACGGACTTTTTTAAGTGAAATTCCACGCGGACGAAGTCGCGGGCTCAGCTAGTGTATACATATATAGAATTAGAATAATTATATCATGCATTCGATTTGTTTTCCAGTTAACAACGCATCAATGATCTCTAACAAGATTATCCTTGTTATCAATAACACTAATAATTTTGTAAATAGGTAACAAATAGGTACTATAACAGGAAACAAATCACAGTGACAGGTAAAACCTAGTAGGTTTTGGGTATTTCAAAGGGGTAAAGCAATGTATAATAGTTGTACCTGTTTACATGGGGATCCGTATCATCATACATCATTATAATATACAAGGATAAAAGGCAAATACATTTGTTATTTTTATTATATTTACCTACGTACAAATTATTTATGAAATGCATAAAATTAGCTCCATATGGAAGCGTACCCACGATGCAAGCCGCATTTCCCCGCTGACTGGCTTAAGCCACTCTCTGAGTGAAGTAAGGCCCAGCCCTTGGGTCGCGGGTTGCGTCGACTTTATTCGAAATCCTTTTAATATAAGTGTGCAAACTTATGTTCACCTAATTCAAATTATATGTAAAATCTCTACAAAATGTATTTCTTCTTTATATCAAAAAGTCTAAACATTATCTTTGAAATACTTACAAAAGATATCGTCAGTCGTGACAAAACATGTGTTCGGTTCTTCATAAGATACAGATACATCATTATAAACTTTCCAAGAAAAAGTCTAAGTCCCCTGATTGGCGAGGGTACAAGTTTTGAGATATTTGGAAGTATTTCTTTTTCTTGCGAGGCGATCTCCCCAGTCTTAAAAATTAAAGAAGTTTCGTATTTTTTTTTTTGTTCCCGGAACCTCTAGGGCTATTAATCTTCGTCGTAGACTTTTTCAGTTTCTTTGTATTGGGGTATGTTTTCAGTGATCTATCCAGCTATTCTGATTTTGATTATTTACATAAGATTGATCTACCTTACGAGTCCGTTATCGTTAACTATGATTAGTTATGTTTTGGGTTAATTTTGTTCAAATAAATTATTCATAGAATATTTAAGATAAATTTATCTAGAATTTCATCTTAAATATAATCGTTTCTATTAAAGCATCCATAGCTGTTATTTTGCCATACAACCATTAGAAAATCCAAACAATTGATGCATTCATCATAAAGCCATGCATATGTTATTTGGCTATTTGGCGAATTAACTTACTGCGAAACAATGTAAGACAAAAAATAATACACACGCCTCTAAACTGTAGTGTAACTTTGATTTTGATTTATATAATGGAACTTACAGATTGTTCATTTCACGGTCTCAGACTGATATCTCACGAATAATAATTAAGGGCTGTATGTATTAAAAATATTATTTGTGTAATTTAATTACCCAATATAACAACATATTTGGTTGGCAGTGATTAACTACCTTCTTGATGATATCAATCTGTTTTGTAAATATTAGTAGGTACCTACTATACGTACCTATAGTACCTACCAAGGATGATACGTGAGGCCATTGAAATAAAAAAAACATCCTAATTTCAATAGGGAAGATGGCTGGGTGCTACCACCAACTTGGGATCCAGTAATTAATATAATTAGATCCAAAACCAAGTGTACCATTGCAAGACCTCGAGACACTGTGAGCACTTTCTGCGTGGATCGGACCGCAAACAACAACTTAATATGAGGGTACCCAGTTACTAACTATGACATCAGGACGTCTAACACCTCAGTCCCCCCGTGACCATGGCTGCTGTAAAGCAGCCGAAACGTCGGGAACACAAATTAAATAAACGCGATAAAATCCGAAAAATAGTTTTATTTCAATGTGTAGTATTCGCGTAAATATAAGAAAACAACTCTAAACTAAACATTATTTAGGTAATTACCAATTACTATGAGCCTTTGATTTTCGTGAAAATGTTGAATGTGTATAAAAAAATCTTCCTCGATGGTTGAATTCTCTTGCCAGTCTGTTTGCAGGAGCATTCTGACCTAAGTATGACTGACAGAACATGTTTTTTATGATACTGTAATATCGTGTAGCACGTGGTTGATTAAAAAACCTTAAAGAAAAGCGTACTGCGGAGACCAAAGAGTTGGCAAGTTTATGTTTTTTGGTCTCATGTTACAGTCACACACACTTTACAAGGAAACATTTTTGTTTTAAAAGGTATGTAAGTAGCTTTAATTAAGAAAATAATATATGGTCATTCATAAGTCTAGAACTATAATCATAATTTGTAATAGAAAAAAAAACTTAAGTATATACTTATCCAGAACGTTTGATAAATAAAATATTTTGGGTATATTTATTCTATTGCACAGACCACAAACGACAAGGGTTTATTTTCTGCCACACCCTTAGTACAACAGTAATAAACATTGGTCCTATTATTATTCATTGGATGAGAAGAATACTAAAATCATATCTCGATAAGATTATTTTTGCAGGATGCCTTTAAATTTCCGCAAGCTGCTGAAAGTAGATATATTAATAATAATATTATATTTATGTAAATTTTTTGATAGGTAGGTATGTAGGTACTTATAATAAGGAAAAACTTAAAATAAGGAAAACATTCTGAAATAAAATACCGATATTATTTATATTTTTAACTAAATAATAAATTAACTTAAGAATTGTATTTTCAATTATTATTATGATTCGCAGATATTATGTTAAACATATTTCCGTCACATACAAAATTGAAAAACAACAAACAGTATTTTATCAAGGAACATCTGCCAATCAAATTTATTACATGTACGACAACAACAATGGCACCCTTCATCACAACGAAATTAGGCTAAACCGAAAAACAAACAATCCTTGATTAAGTCGCTGAATACCGGTTATCGGAGCAATGTGACGTAGGGGAGATTTTAATTTGGAAAACCATCGGACTCGGCCATAACGCGAGGGCCGCGAGGGGCGCGAAGAATGGTCAGTTAATTGACGCATAAATCACAGACTCGAACCATTATTACTAGCATACAGTTCCGATGTCGGACAACAGATGGGGTCATTGTCGCGTGCACTTTTGTTTATATCATTTTAATATCAATAAATTGCACATAACCGGTTCTCTCGATATTTAAGCGTCGCCGTCATCGTACATTACGTTCCATTGAATTTTTTGAATACGATTACACCTGGTCTCGTGCCATCATCAGAGCACTATTCAATTTGTGTAACAATGCAACTCTGAATTCAAATGAGCTGTCAAAATAAAAATTGTACTTATTAGAACATGCTATATTCTTATTCTATAAAAGTAAGGAATTCCTCTTTTTTATATTATTTCTACCCTTTTTGATTTAGAGCAGCATCTATCATCTCCTTATATGGTTTGACATGGGCCTTTGTTTCATCTGACAAATGTTGCTTGATTTGATATTCAAGAGGAAGAATTCTTGAGTGTTATACACCTACATTTTGCAGCGATTCATGATATTACCTCGTCACGCTTCAAGCAACTTTATCCTCCAAAGAGAAAAAGAAGAGAAAAATCTTTGCATACCTACCTAACTTAATCCCGGGACGGGCGTGCCCGCAGTAACGAGGTCTATTGTCAGTGAGTCTATTATAGGCTTTATAGCAGTCAAACCTTTAAGGGACGTCGCAGAAAAATTAAAAAGGCAGGCATTGATTGATGGGATGTGCCCGGGAATTTTTGTATTGCAATTTTCGTAGCGCGTCAAGTCGTTTTTATTATTCTCAGCAAAATTATCATGTTTGTAGATGATTAATTCTAACTCGGTATGGTATTACATTTCATGACATGATCGATGCAAAATATAAAAACAAAATATTAATTATTGTAACTAAATAGGCCATGTTGCTAATGCTATTTGTAGGTACACAAATTAAACTGGATTTAAAAGTAATTCACATTCCCTTTATGGACATTATGTACCTATGAGCAAGACATAAATATTTTTATATTACGTGTCAAATATAGTTTTGTGAATTGAAAACAACAGAATTGTCATCAAAATTATAACTCACTATGCTCCACCAATATTTTATCCTGGATGGTTTTGATTGTTAGTTAAGCGTTTCAACTTAATTGAATTATAAATTACAAAACCAACCTCAAACGTATTTATTTTTGTTTGTGAATGATAATAATGTATGTGTCGCCGCCAAATAGCTTAATTCGCCGTTCAATTAACAGCTTAGGCACTTTACTAAACAGCGCCGTTCAACTAACGGCCTAAATGATATTCAGCCGTATCGTCTATTACAACATTTAATAAACTGGCTAGCTAATGCTTAGGCAACTGGTTAACATTTAAGTACTACAAAACTTTTTCAAAATACTACCCAAGCAGAACGACCCGTATGGGTTTAGGTTAGGGTTATTTTTTTTATGACCCCACAGAAACCCCACCCGGCAAATAGATTCGGTGGATCTAAAAAAAACGTAAAAAACCTAAGTACCTAATAAAATTATTCCATCAAAGTTGTTTTTTTCCGACGCCACATTGACCAAAGAGAATATAGAATATAGAGATATTGACAGTTTAGTGAGTTTCGGCGCTAGGTGGCAGAAAGTAGAACTAAATTGAAATGAACAGGCTAGGCAGGTAATTAAACGGCTAGGCAAGTAGTTAAACGTCATCGATCCAAGTCATTTGCCTAGCTGTTTGATCAAATG
This sequence comes from Notodonta ziczac, assembly GCA_918843915.1. NCBI lineage: Eukaryota > Metazoa > Arthropoda > Insecta > Lepidoptera > Notodontidae > Notodonta > Notodonta ziczac. The sequence continues at coordinate 5,166,517 of OU974053.1, forward strand.
GCTGAATATCATTCAGGCCACTAGTTGAACGGCGCCGTTTAGTTAAGTGCCTAGGCTGTTAATTGAACGGCGAATTAAGCTAGTTGGCGGCGACATATGTAATCTATGTGACCAACATTTGAATAAAATCAAATCACAGCGCCATCTATCTTTGAATACGGCAATCATCTAACGCCATCTTGTGTTAACTTAACCTAACAGTTCCATTGAAATAGTACTAACAAGTTCCCCGTTTGTCCGACAGGCGGCAGCACGTGTCGACGCCATGGAGCTCCACAACGTCGACAGGGGGCACCCGCGCTCAGCACGAATTATTCGAGCTGCTCGAACGAGTGCAATGTTCCCGGTTAGATGACCAGAGGGCAGTACTGCCGCCGTATTTTTCTCAGGTAAGGACTTTTCGTACGTCCTACTAATATTATAAAATTTACAATGCGAAAGTTTGTGAGTGAGGATGTATGTTTGTTACTCCTTCACGCAAAAACTACTGAATGGATTTGGATGAAATTTGGAACACAGATAGTTTATAACCGGGATTAACACATAGAATACTTTATATCCCGATAATCCCGGATTTTTTGTTAAGTTAAATACTACGCGGACGAAGTCGGTGGGCACAGCTAGTAAACAAATAAATTTGATATATACTTACCTATTTTTTTTGTAGGTATACTTGGAACTTTCATTTATAAAATATTTAAATAAGTAGGAAGTTAATTAAGTTGTGTCTCAAGGCTAGCACAAAAAACACGTCTTAAAAATTATTAGTAGGTACTTTAAATAGCAATCTACACCATCATACCTGTTTTCTCGATATTATAGGCAGAGGTGCAATGTAGTACACTACAAAAAGTACTAATAAAGCGGCAAGCCTATTGTCATTGCGTAACGCGAAGGAGACTTGGGCCATAGTCCCCCACGCAGGCCTAGTGCGTTGGCAATTCTAACCAACATAGCATTCATTTCGTACTAAGACAAGATACAACACATCCATACACCGTGGACTTTCCTTCGGTTCGTACCAAGCAAGCGTTTCGCTTCTAATTTTATTGTGCGAACTGCCAAGGAATGGAACATCTTGTCGGCGTCTTTGTTTCCGGTTGACTATAACCTGGATGTTTTCAAGTCGCGCGTGAACAGGTACCTTCTAGGCAAGTATGCACCACCGTAGACCACATCCTCACTTACCATCAGGTGGGATTGTGGTCAAATACTTGCCTATAACGCAATAAAAAAAAGACTTACTCATCTCTATATTCATTAAAGTTATTACAAAATCATAGACAATGCACACCCTGAACCGGCACTTCAAGGGTCAGCAGTCAGGCAGTTCGTTAGCTTAGCAGAAATAATGGACGGAAGCAGTGGCCGAGCGAAGAAAGGCGGCCGGATGCTATGATGGGGTGGTCAGCAGACCGTGCCGAAGAAAATCACTGGGTCACGCGCCGGTACGCTCACTGGGAAATACACTTGCCGATACATAGATAATAATTCAAATCGTTTATTTTGTTTAGGCCTACGGGGGCACTTACACATTGTCAATTTTTCATTTTTTTTCTTATATCTACAACCGCATGGTAACGCGACCTGAATGAATGAGAAGATCCGGCAAGAAACTCAGCGGGCTTGTCTTTTACATTTCGTTTTATATATTTTTTTGTTAATCGCCAGTTGCTTATATAATTAACTAGCTGAGCCCGCGACTTCGTCCGCGTGGAATTTTGATCCTTTCTTAGGGGATGTCTACGTCATAGTAGCTTTATACATGCAAAGTCTCAGCCCGATCGGTTTAAAATTGACAAAGTTTCATCCCCTATTTTATCCCCTTGGGGGTAGAATTAATCAAAATCCTTTCTTAGCGGATGCCTACGTCATAACATCTACCTGCATGCCAAATTTCAGCCCGATCCGTCCAGTGGTTGGGGATGTGCGTTGATAGATCACTATGTCAGTCAGTCAGTCAGTCAGTCACCTTTGAGTTATATTTATTTAGATTTGGGAAGAGTGCCGTTTTCAGAACACAATGAAGACAGTTGACGGAAATAATTACTTAGTACCACAATTTAATGCTAGGAGAGGATGAACCTTCGAAGTTATATAGTGGTAGACCTGTGTAATTAGTTATTATAATACTCGTATAGCTAGCTATGTTTCGTGAGATGAGTGAGATAGCCGCAAAGCCCAACCCATTCTCTTCCCCTAACTCTGTCCAATTCCCAATGCCGGCAACATGCGAGCAATGCCTTTGATATTCCGAGTATCTATAGGCTACGATAACTGCTTAACGGCATGTAGATCGAACGCTTGTTTGCCGATTTTGCTATACTATACCTTACCTACAATGTATACCTTACCGTAAAAGTTATAAGAACTTTCGGTGTGCGTGTGTTTGTGATTCTTTTCCTCCTAAACGGCTTGACCGATTTTGATGTTTTGTTTGTGAGTACTTAGAGAGCCATCTGGGTGGTTCTTAGATATAGTTGGACCGGAAGGTGGCGTTGTTCTTGACACCCAGATAATAAAATCGACGCTAGCGAAACTGCGGTCAAAAGCTAGTTATAAAATATGACAAAATTTACGGCGTTTATAATAACAGCTTTTTGTTACAACTCCTTGTAATCTCCATATTTTTGCATACGAAATTACGGATCGTAATGATTTTAATCAAAAATGTTTAAGTCAACATGGCGAGCTAATCTTTTCCGTTGTGTCAATTAATTTAGTATTTCATATTTACCAAAAACGGCCTTAACGATTTCTTCCCCTCGAATTAACATCTTTCCATATTTATGACCAAACCGTCGTTGGTTGTATGGGGTACCTGTATATTGGTAGTTATGATTTTTTTAATGGGCATTTGATTCTTGACCCAGAAAAAACCCAGCAAAATTAAGTATATACTTACAAAAGTAAGTTTATTATTTATGAACTGAACACATTGTTTTATTCTCCTGCCCCATTTTATTTAAACTTTTTAATATGGATATTTATCCATACCAGTGTAAGGTTTGTTATGTAGATGATTTATTTCAGACGGACATATTTTTTTTATAAAAGCTATCAATTTTATGCAAATTTATCAGGCTTAAATATTAAAAAGTTTAAATAAAATGGGGCAGGAGAATAAAACAATGTGTTCAGTTCATAAATAATAAACTTACTTTTGTAAGTATATACTTAATTATATGAATAAATAAATAAATATCGCCGGACTGTCTCAGACCAAGACCAACTGTATGGTCCCAAACTAAGCAACACTTGTACTTTGGGTACTGTACAATGGACCGGGGGCGATCCCAGTAACACCCTGAACAGGGCAAATTACGAAAAGGCCATTTCCGAAATTTGCCCCGATGGGAATCGAACCCGCAACCACCATGTGCAGTGAGCCGAACGGTCTACCCACGAACCACTGCGCCAAGCGGTCGTTATTCTTCTATAATGTTTTGTCTATGTGTATATAAATAAACCTACTAAAACGGAAATGTGCATTAGCATTGATTTAACTGGTTCTTTGTTAGCCCACTTCTAAGAACTCTACCGTAGTATATTATGCTTTGTTTACGAGGAGACGCAAACATGACTTTTAAGACTCCTGTCAGCTTGATGGAGCTAGGCCGGGTGAAGCTGAGGAAATAAACTCTCATTATCGAAGCGAGCGGGCCTGCTTCATAGCTCAATCAAGTGGACGGTCGGCTTTGAAATTATTTTTATTGACTCCTATAATAAAATAATTATAATAAAATTTGTCTAGCCTTTTAATGACCAACATGTTAGCCTCCGTTGTTGTTTTATTTTTTGTAAAAAAAAATTAACAAATTATTTTAATCAGCCGCACCTAGAATTTACAAAGACATTCGGGTCGTGTTTACAAATTTCTCAATTATTGACGGTGGCCGGTGGGAACGACACCCGATACTAATTGTTTACTTTGCACAGCAATTAACTCAGTAGCTATATTTGTGTAGCGATACGGAATTAATTGCCTGTTCCTTTGAAATAGGCTAACAAAGGTAGTGTTTGTGTGACAAATAAATAAGAGAATTTGTGATTGTGATGTGGCTCATTACTCCTAACAAATAAAATTATAATAATTTATTCCTTTTAACGGCCAGTCCTGAGTATGGGCCTTCCTTTAATACAAGGGGGATTTAGGCCATAACTCACCACGTTGGCCAATGCGGATTGGCGGATTTCACATGTCATTCGAAAATTGGTTTCATTTTTTAAGGCATGCAGGTCTCTTAACGATATTTTCCTCCACCGTAAGCAAGTGATAATAATATCGACATTATAATGAGCACATATATTAAAAAAAAACTCAGAGTAGTGAGCTGGGGCTTGAACCCAGGACCTTGCACCCGCAAGACGTGGCTATCACTGGATTACTACTATCATAGTCCCTAATAATATTATTATGAACCGAACGGGTTGGAATAAGATCATTTGGGCCATCCGGAATCGTCCCATGCCTGTTATAAAGTAAATGAGTACACTGGCTATCTCACAAGAGCTGTATATTGTTGCAATGTCCTCACCACTAGTCACCTGGTGAGATGAATAATTAGAATTTCTTAATAGTATAGGTACCGTCCATGTTATGACGTCTAGTTCTCAATAAATGGTATGATTACTGACGTGGAAGTGCCGGAAACAAATCTCAAGGAGGTCGCAAAACAAATTCGTATGAGTCAATAGTTAAACATTCATAAAGCATACAGATATCGCACTTAAATTGAATAGTAATAAGGAGGACAGTAGCGTTTCTTTTACCGCCTATATTACTGATATTAGATAGTTACACATTACTGATAGTTAATCTTTAATATGTAAAAAAATGAATCTATTTCCTTGGTCATCGCATCACGCGTGAACGGATGGAACGATTTTGCTAATTATTTTTGTGTTGTGTTTATTATTGTCAGAAGAAGGTTCTTACGAAAAGAAAAATTAAGAAAGTTGAGCGGAACAATTCGGATTCAAATTAAATACGGTAGGTATCAGTCCAAAAACTTGATCAGATTCTTTGATACTTACATATTATTTTCTATTGAATCTTGTCTACCATTTAGTTTAGACTGCTCTATTTCTGTCAAAGCTATTTCCGTAGCCACGGTATCACGCTTCAAATGTATAGCATTGTCGAATGTTATATTTCAAGTTAAAAGCAACCCATAAATAGTTATCGGGTGTTCCTTGGGCTTTCTGAATGGAAATTCGATTAGATATTGAATGAATAATAATGGAGTTCTTATGGTACATCATCTGATAGTGAGTATGAGCTATTAAAGCTAATTCTTATAGTAGGTAGACGAATCTCTCAAACTAACTCTACCTAGCATTTAATAGTTTATTTCTTCTTTGAGCTGATATGAAATCATCAGCTAGGTAATGCTTTTTGTTAGGAGCTGGCTGACGTCCATAGTTTAATAGTTAGGATGGGGATAAAACCCGGAACTTCTCAGTTACGAGAATGGGCCCTCTAACCACTACGCTATTGACGCCTTGTGTGTTATATGTTCTATATACCTACATATATAGTAGTGCTATCAATTCTTAACATACATTACTGGCTAATAAAACCTGAACAAGCCAATCAATGTTGCTTCAATGGCGCACCAGTATTGCGTTCAAGTTCTTGCAAAAAGGAAACGCTGTTTTTTCGCTGTAAAAAAGTAGTCTCCATTTCCTTGTCTTCGCGAACAGTAATAAACTGTTGATGAACGAAATAGTGAGAATGTAGCAACAACATTGACGACCGCTTGGCGCAGGTTCGAGCGTAGGCCGCTCGGCTCACTGCACATGGTGGTAGCGGGTTCGATTCCCAGCTGGGAAAATTTCGGAAATGGCCTTTTCGTAATTTGCCCTAGTCTGGATGTCACTGGGATCGCCCTCTGTTCACAACAATCATTTCTTAGTTTTTAACCATACAGATGGTGTGTCAGTCTGGCGATAAAAAAAAACAACATATATAATAAATACTGAAGTACCTATTACCCAAATAATAAAAACCAAAATCCAACATGTATAGGTATAGAAAAGTGTTTTTATAAACATTACTGAAAATTAATTTTTGCATTTGGGAATATATAATTTCCAAATAAAATTAAAATTCTGTTGGAATGCATACTTAGTTTGACAATAAGCGATCATCTTAGAAGTCTGCTGGAAGAATTAGTGACGTCATCAATGTTTCTTTAACTCCACCAATTTCCGATTTATAAACTTTCCAAAAGGCGGCTTTTTTTGATGTACCAACGCCCTTCTTAAATATTAAACAATAAATGCTACAAAGCTTTGACGCAGGTGGTGTAATTATGCCTTTCGTATGACGCAAGTGACATTATTGCCGTAAAATTAGAACATAACTGAATATCAGTATAAGTATCTGACCCAAATTGCTTTGACATTTATGTGGCCTGCATAGTGAATGTTCCGTAAAAAAAACTCCTTTATTAGTTTTCGTTTGATTACAGCCTTTGTTATTGTTCGTTATCGGTAGTAGGTATAGGTTAAATAATTTCGATATAAATGTCTGGTTCAAATATAGTATACTTTAGTAGTATGTAGAACGGTATGTTAAAGCGGTTAGTCGCAATCTGGATATGGGTGGGTTACCGCATAAAAACTTCTGATTTGCTCGTTGCCAGCTAGGTACTGAAACATAATTATCTAGGTACATCTGTACCTGTGTAAATTGCACTGTGAGACCGCATAGTATGTTTGTGAATACCGTAGTTAACGTCTCGTGGTCAAACTCGGGTCCATCAACACCATAATACAAAAATCTATTAATTTGAAAATAACCTATGGAAAAATTGGCATAGGTAATAAGGATATTTATAATACTTATAATAAACTAGCGACCTGCCCCGTCTTTGCACGGGTGCAATAAATTATCAGTGTTTCTCTACTATATTATGTACGTATTATACATACAAACCTTCCTCTTGAATCACTCTATCTATTAAAAAAACCGCATCAAAATCAGTTGCGTAGTTTAAAAGATCTAAGCATACATAGGGACATACAGACAGCGGGAAGCGACTTTGTTTTATACGATGTAGTGATAATGCTATACATATATAACAAAGTCGGCAAATAAGCGTACTGCCAGCTTGATGTTAAGCAGTTACCTTGGCCTATAGTCGCTTTCAATACCAACGGCATTGCTGGCACGTTGCGATCTGGAAGGAGATAGTGGTATTTAGGAGAGGTAAGGGGGATGTTGGCCTTCCGGCTCTCTCACTCATCCTACGAAATGCAGCAACTTTACGCTGATTTTGTGTTCGATACCAAAATTAGCATATAAAATAATAGTTCAATAATTAATGTAATATTATGCTATAGTATACCAACATTGGGCTAGATCCAGATCAAGAACATAAGAATAGATCCATTCAATTACCAAAATTAGGGTCAAACCGGGAGGTAAATGTATAAACTTCCGGTCGTATCGAACTTTAGTCCATCGTATTGGCCATTTCGCCTTTGTTACACTTCCACAAGGTTGCGTATACAAGATCCTATTGTGGGTACATAAAGATACGACCTTCGATGCTCGGGATAAGCTTTATAGTGGCGTAAATCACAACCTGAATAACAGTAGGAACTTACATACCTACATTACCTACGTAGTGTTTGTTTAATCCCCAAGTAATAAAAATCTCGCAAACGGCACGGCTGATAAGGAAATGTTGTGTGGAAACACTATGTTATTCGAAAATAACTTTTCATCGACACCCCATAATGGAGATACTTACCTACCTAAAAAAATAACCCCGCTCTCCATGTACTTACGAAGAGATGTCACAATAAAAGTTATCTTATGAAGTTTTATATTCCTGAAATGGGGGAAGATAGGTTTGTTATTAGTATAAAACTCCGTCAAAAACTATTGAAGTTATTGCAGTGTGACAAACTGGGACGGACGGACGGACGGACCGGATGATCTTATAAGGGTAACTCGTAGTGACAACGTAACCCAAAAAATAGGTCTAATAACGTCTAATTAAGAACCATACATTTTGAAAACACAAAAAAGTAAACTAGGTACTTTATTAAATAAAAAATAAGTATGTTATCAATTCCGTCATGTTTATTCTACTCGTGTATACAGCCATAGCACATTACAAGTACTTACCTAAGTCCAAAAACCTGTATTTCAATTGTACGAACCCTGTAAATAATCTCTTGGCAACCAAACCAACCACTACTACCGAACTCTTTATCAGATTAAAAAGGTTATATAGGTATGTTAGCGGTCCACGTGAGCCCAAAATACTCAGTGGAATTTCGCCGGTAACCATAAGGTTTGCGGTTGCTATGTCATCTCGATAAGAGACGACTTAAAACTATGACGAATCTTGCATTAGAGACTTATTATACACTAAGAAACGGTCAACAAGAAAAAAAAAGTTTTTTCCCTGTTGGAAAAAAATAAACAGACTGTAAAATTGTCTATGAGGTGGGTACTCACTATGGGCAATTATGAATATTGCAATGCGGCAAATGCAAAGTCATTACGAATATTTTACGGAAAACATGAATCAATACCTACTTCGTTAGTGTGTTAAATACGACCAGAATACTATAAGTTGATAGACAAGACGACATTGTCGTTTAGGCGTGTAAAAATAGCAATATTTTGGCGCATAGCACGCTCTGACGACCGCCAAATGAGGAGCATGTTGGCGCATAAGTAATGCACCGCTTACATAATTATCTAACGCGTAGTGATGTAATAGTAATTTACTTGTTTCATACGTGATTCACACCGTGACTTAATCACAATAGAACTGCTGTTTTTCTTTGCATTCTATGAGGAAAGCTCTGACGAGTGTCCGACGAAACCGCATTTAAACAATTGGAGCTGTATTTGTATAAAATCTTCGAATTCCTAAATATTTTATACGTACTGCCAAATCATAATCGTACTGCGCACAACTCATTTATGGGTTACTTGGAGAAAAAGGCTTGTTTATCACTTCTCAAAGTATTCCGCTGTACTACCTGTATTTTTATGACCATTGAACGCAGCGCTGGTAACCTTTGGAGAAAGAATATATCATAGATCAGTAAAAGGAGCTGAATTGCTTTATCTATATTAAGTTCTACTATCCCAAAAACGCTCATGTAAAGTTACAATAAGGGTGTACCTTGTTATCTAAACTGCTTCCCCTTGTCGATAAACATAACAACACTATAGAATGTGTTCTTGTTGTAAATTCATGTCTCTAGACGATTCTCTTGATCAAATCAGCCACGTTTATTCGCATATACTTGATCATTAATAGCTTTAAGGCTCACTCAAATATTTAATTGGAACGTAGTTGATCATCAGTTTGTAGAGATATACTTAGGTAATAAATAAATAAATATCGTCTGACTGACACACCAACTGTATGGTCCCAAACGAAGCAACGCTTGTACTATGGGTACCGTGCAATGGACTGGAGGCGATCCCAGTGACACCCAGACCAGGGCGAATTACGAAAAGGCCATTTCCGAAATTTGCCCCAGCGTGAATCAAACCTGCAACCACCATGTGCAGTGAGCCGAGCGGCCTACGCTCGAACCACGACGCCAAGCGGTCGTCTAGTCTACTATAAATGTATTACCTATTACAATTTATTTAGATTCTAGAAGTATTATCATCACTAGACAGAAATATAGCAAAAGCAAATATAATTGCACCTTCACGTATTTCCTTCAACTGATGTAATCGTAACGTTGTTTATCGCTTCGCTTACTGCTTTGATTGACTTTTATTGATCAATGTAGCATCGTAGACGATTAGAAAGACTAATTCGTTCCTTAATTTATCGTTTGGCATTCTTTCATGCCAAAATACGAGCGGAAAATAATTCCAATTTTTATTTCGTGAATATTGGAGTATTATAATATTGAGTAATTGAACTGGCACCGAAGATCAGATATTGTATAAAACAATTTTAAAATAGCTTTTTTACAGGACACAAGAGACTTGACAAAAGTAAATTTAAGTTCAATATCCTTTTTCAGTTCCCTCAATCAATTGTTATTACTATGACCAAGTAGGTAGGTATATTTTGCATTAACAATTCCGTTGGACAAATAGCATAGGCATGGACACGTTGCCTTAGCCATAGGTTGTTTCACTTTCTAAAAACATTGACGCTTCGAAGAAATCACCGTCGATTGTCAATCCGCACCACATCCTTCCTTTATTAATAAGGTATCGGCTTCCGTCTTTGCTGGCTCTTGGGCTTCGGAAGCAGCTGCCTTGAGGGCACATGTTGGACCTTTGTTCCCTCACCGAGGGTAACAACGCCCCGATGTGGACGGCTGCCGCCGGATGTTCCCACGCAAATGCATCCACGCCTTAAAATTCGAATGATGAGTCCTCATTTGCAATGTTTTTTTTTTCACAAACTGTTGCGATCTATATTTAAAAATGCTTTTTGTTTCCTCACTGGCAGTTTCAAATCTGCGTTATATGAAGTTACAGAAATTCTTTAATTAAATTTTATTGTTGCAATCAATTCGGCAACCATTGTTTTTACTGATTTATTTTTATATTTTTCATTTACAGTTGTAACTGATGTGAAAACATCTTTGGTACCGAATTCTGGTATTTCTAAACTTAAATTTGCTCCTTAAGTAGAAAATTTAAAAGACATTCGTTGCCAAAATATATTTATGTGACATAAGGCTGTACCATTTTTCTACGAGTTGAATGTCGCATTGACACAATAGAAAATCGCACTAGAAACGTTTGAAAAGTTTTTGTTGTCTTCTCCGGCTATTACATTCACCTGTCTTGTCTCCATCGCATCTGAATCTGAAGTCTGCTATCATTGTTTATCCTTGTCTACATCAGGGATATAATGCAGCGAAGAAAGAGACAAGAATTCTTCAACGCGCCTTTGCCGACAGAATCATGTGGCACGCGCCGTTCCATTCGGTTTCCGAACGCAAGCCGGTGCGGACGTTATGTCCCCTTCGACATAAGCGTAGTCGCATTGCGATCGCGTTTTAACAATTCCAAAATAAGAGAATTTCTATTTTGGAGTAAAATTTTGCATTCCGGTTAGTTTTTCATGGACCCATGATAAAAAAGTGTTGATCGTGTTTTAGTGTGAAAAAAGTTTTTGAACAGCATTTTAGCGATATTGTGAATGAAACTGACTGCGACAGTGTTGACGTTTTTGTGGATATCACCAGCCGAAGACGTCTAACCCACATCCAGGGCAAGACGCTATCGAAGTGAAAGTTTAAGTTTAACACTTACTGTGTTCGTGCATGACTGTTGTGTTCGCACTCTCCAAACCATTTAGGAGACGTTTTTATCCAGCAGAGGACCGTTTGAGAATTTCCTTTTATAGCCACTGAAATAATTGAAAAACTTCCGGCTGCCTATGGGAAAGATCGCAGCTGCGGTGACCCGAAAACTGTAATAAAAATAAACGATTCTCCGGAAGATTTATCTCACTGAAGTTCGATATCTTAGGATGATTAATTGTGAGTGTGTCGTGAGGATGCGTTTCTGGGAACGCTGAATACTGGGATCTGCGAACTTTTTTCTAGCTTTATGAGGGAGAGAAGGTCTTTGCCGATCAGCAGCGAAGTGGCGCTCAAAAGCGAAAAAGATGGAACCGGGAAGGCGGTGGTGAACTCTGTTATATGTGGTGTGGTGGATGAACTGTCCAACGGGAGGGCGAGACGGGGGTCTTGGGTGCGCCACGCAGTCATGGGGGTGCTCAGATGGAAGGACTTGACGGGAGTCAGGACTGGGACACCTACTGAACAAAAAGAGGTATGTTGCGCGAAGCATGCCTCAAAGAATGAACAACTCCAAACATTACGTCACTGATGATCTTATCTTGTTACGAGTGGTCTCGACATTAGTAAATAATCGTGCCGGGTATGTCGGTCTGTTCTTCAATAAATCAAACCGCAGTCAAGTGTTTCAGAGATAATTTTGTCTCTGTTCTGATTTTATTGTGACATTTTTATTGCATTCGTGTGATCATTTATGCAATTGATACTAACATATTAATGATTTGGGTCAGCCCGAGGTAGTTGGCCTTTTGTATTGATAACAGTAAAAATAAAGATTTTTCTTGAGGAATAACTATAGGTGACAAGGTTGATATTTATGCAAAGAGATTTGATTGACATATAGGTACTACGCAAGTACTGTAAATATATAGGTATATATTTAATTTTTTCGTGATCTTCAATACCTTTTAGTTGGATTATGGGTAGATACACAAATTACAAAAAGTTTCGAGGCTATTTCATAAGTTCTTGAATATAAAAATGGTATTCAAGTTTTTGTGATATGTCATAAATGTAGGTTTGACTAATTGAGTCATTTGTTTACAAAATTCCCGCGTGAATTATTCATCTTTCCTTCTTGTGTTAATTTATTGAATTTTCATTCTTATGCATGCTGTGGTGTGGTATTTAATCTATCCATATAAAGATGTCGCCAGACTAACAGACTAAGGAGAATTAACTAGACAAGTCGTACGTCCTCAAGTGAATCATGAATTATGCAAACACGTGACGAATAGTGAAAATGCAGACCTCGCTCTGGGTCGAGTCCGCTTTTACCAAATTATCGAATCTATGAGAGTAGGTATCGTCCATGTCGGGTCACCAAGTATTTTTATCTTCTAACAGTGGTAGATATTGCGCAATGGAAGTATATCAGGTCAATGCTGCAGTCAAAATTGGTGGTTGATAAGATTCTTAGAACACATTTTCAATGCTTTCGATTATTTTCGAATAGTTTGGTAAGCTGGAATAATTTCAAATATTTCTTCCTCTAAAGTAATTTACCGTTGTCAAAAAAGAAAAACAAATTCATCATTATCCTGTAACCCGATACGAGGAAATGCACAATAAAAGGTGATATGCCGCTTATTCCCCCATAGGTAACAATAATGTTATTGTTAAATACTAATGCAAATAATTTCAATTAGTTGCTTGCTTAAAATATTCCTTTGTTTATTAACGGTAGGTGCCTACCATGTAACTAGTTAGTCAAAGTATCTACCTAATTAATATCAATCATTAGCTTCGTGCTAATAGGTGTAACCACATTAATTACTACACCATGGCAATATGATCAACTCTTCAATAATACCTATTTATGCAAATAAAAATATATTGATCGCGATAAGGGCAAGAGTTCAGTCCCAACTGGTAAACATCGCATTTTGTTAACATTTTTATTTTGTTTTGTTTCAATTGTTTTTCTGATGTACAGTTGGAGTCAAAATACCTTCACACTTTCGCATTGATAAGAATTACTTGTTGATGTCAACCTCCTTTGGTTGGGATTACAACATTTGTAAGACATTAATAAGTCGACCTCAGATCTGTGAGCGATCTTGAGCACGCTTTAAACGTGCCATTTTGCACTGGTATGTCATAACAATTAGGTACATTTCTAAGAACGCTATCAGATTTGAGATAGATTTATTAATACGAGACCAAATTTATGATTGGACTAGGGGCGCGGGATTTATTTTTCAAATCATTCCACGAGCGAATGAATCAAATATTAGTGGATGAGAATGATATCGAAATTGCCAATATCCGTGGTTATTTTAGGATTGATTCGTAACAATACCTATGGCGCTAATCCCAAGCGACTGGACGCTATGCCCCGGTAATAGGGTAATTTATTATTAAACCGTATATGGTATGTGAGTGTGAAGCCTCGCGGCGTACCAGCAGGTGCGTTATTTACCCTCAAGCGGGGGTTAGTTAATGGAAAATAACAGTTTTCCTTGAGACTTAGCGAACGGACCGCGGGATTTATTGAGTGAAACAAGTCGGAAATTTTTTTTTTTTTACGCGAACTTTGTGAACTGACTGTATGTAACTAGGAAAATGAAAAAAGTTATAATGACATTAATTAATAATATTGACATAGTTTAGTAGTTCGGGCGAAAGCTCATTCACTGCACTGAGTGATTGCAGGTTCGATTCACGCCGGGCTATGTTTCGGGAATGGCCTTTTCATAATTTGCCCTGGTTTGGATGTCACTGGGATCACCCCCTGACCCATAGTACCTACAAGCGGTGTTAAATCTAGGACCCTACAGTAAAAGGTCATTCACATGAAGAAACCAGTACCGTTCTTTCTATACATTTTCGACAGAGAATGTCTGAATTTGACATCTGGATACAGTGAAGTGCGTATAGAAATTATCGGCGCCGGGCTAACCGCGTGAATTATCGTTAAGAGTGTTAATCTGGTGATATAAACAAAAGAAATTAAAGTACTTACCAACCTACTTAAAATATTTCTTCCTCGTGTTTAAGATTCTGTCTCGTTGAAAGTTGAGAGTACTTTTATATCCAGTAATGAAAACAATGCACCCGTTCTCATAACATTTTATCGATATAACAACGGATAAAACCACACTCTTAAAATTGTTAACCAGACCTAACTATATTTAACGGTAGATACATATAACGATGGCCAACACGCTAATGATAAAAACAAACATCTATCGAATTCAAGGCAAACTAATCGTGACAAATGACGAATTGTTATCGTTAACGAATTTCTTAGAACTGTATAGAAATGTCGGATTGCAATTATAGTTTTAGTAGGTATTACTATTAAGTAAATAATTGAAGATGGTAAATATAAAACAATGCGGTACTTAACTAATGTTCTTGTTTACTGTTTACAGTGGCCTTTAGATGAGAAGTTTTGACACTAACCACAATAAAGTGTCTACTAGTTAGGGCTTGTGCACACCACGTTTCTTAAACGCGCCGTCGACGCGCGTTTTAGAAACGTGCGTCGACGGCGCGCTTTTAACCTACAAAGGTCTACAGTCGTCAGGTTGCGTCTGACTCGCGTGCGTATCGCGTCTGTATCGCTACAAACGCGCGTCGACGGCGCGTTTAAAAAACGCGGTGTGCACAGGCACAAAGTAACAAAATCAATACATAGTATAAAACAAAGTCGCTTCCCGCTGTCTGTATGTCCCTATGTATGCTTAGATCTTTAAAACTTCGCAACGGATTTTGATGCGGTTTTTTTTCAATAGATAGAGTGATTCGAGAGGAAGGTTTGTATTCTAATTGAATTTGCAAATAGTAGAGAAAGCCGTGCGAAGCCAAAGTAACAAATAAAATAGTATAAACAAAATCGTAATCATTTAAATAATAACGTATAGACTTATGTTATTAGTTATGCGTAATTGGGTATTTCCAATCCACAGACGGGATTTTCATTGATATTCCTAGGTTATCAAGTCCTTGATAAACTATGTTGCTTTGATTATTATTTAGACTCTTTAAAACAATATTACTTAGCAGCAAGAACTTATTTGGTGATAAGGTTATCTATTACTTCAATTATAATGAGTAACGAGAATGTTGGGTAAATAGGAAACATGTTTATTGTGAAACACAACCTTCAATATGAAAAAAAGATTTATTTATATATTAAAATATTTATTTATCTAAAACTGAAGATCTCCCAAAATATTCGTGGCTTTCAAGCAAACCAAACTAAAGGATGGCCGTCCACTTGACTATGTTTAGAAGCGGGTTGCTGCTTCATCCAATAGGATTGCTTCATTTCCTCAGCTTCACCCGGCTTAGCTCGAGTTGACAGGAAATGAATCGATCCTATTGGTCGAAGTCACCAGCCAAGTGGACGGTCACCTTAATTCGACATCAATGCTGAACACCAAGACAGCAATGCCTTCAAAACATTTGACACTTCAAAAAAATATTTGATTTTCACTCTTGCGCTGAAATTACAACCATAAAAAAATAATGACAATACAACTATAGTTTGCTCAAGGTTAGGTGAAGATTAGGTTTCAACGGAATCATCACTATTACAAATATTTGTGTGTGACGTCATAGGGCGTAACTTTGAAGCGAAACGAGTGCAAAGACAAGAATACGTAATAAGAGTCGCGGGGATTTCGTGTAGGTATATTGCGTCTGTTATATTTCACCCCCAATTACACTAGCGACGGACATTACTAGGGTTGGCACGTACGCCGTTCTAGAAATGAAAATACATTTGATAATAAAAAATCACACATTTTATTAGTATGCTGTAACCGTTATGACTCTACTGATATTATACTTGATCGTAAAATTAGCTATTTTATAGAGACAACACGATAATATTTTTTTTTTTTTTTTAATTGACTATATGTTGTTGGCCAGAGTGGCCATAACAACTTCACCCGGACAGAGGGCAAGCGCAAGTGCGCTCCAGCCATAGGGGCAGGGGGGCAGCTAGCTCAAGGGCGTCACTAGGGACACGACCTCGGCTTGGGCCGCTGCCAGGAGAGGTGGCGAGGGTAAATCTACCACCGGATCGGAACGCGACCTCGACTGAGAAGATCCGGCAAGAAACTCAGCGGGCTTGTCGGGTGCCAAGGTGCGTCTAGGTAAGTAGACGCACCTTCTAGCGGAAGCGGGGGTTCGTCGACCTCGCCGGCGAGGTCGGTGTCTGGCGGGGGATAATATTTATATGCATGTAGAAATCAAACGTGGTTTGTATTTCCGTAATCTTCTATTTATTTAAAACAATTTACACTTCTTATAATGAAACGTCTTCCGTCTTTTGTCGTTCCAAATCAATCTCTCCTCTCACTCACATAGTCGTTCATCCCTTTCACTCCTTTCACGTTTCATTTCACTTAGTCTCACATACGTTTCGTTCCACATTAAATATCTTTCACTTATCTTACGTTCCGTTCCATTCCTAAACACTCCCACATGCATTTATCATGACTCAATACATTTTATGGTGGTAGAGTTAGCTCTACTCTTTCTACATCTAGAGCTCATATACGGACCTGCTCTACCGTGGTAGTACCACCCTCTCACAGAAGATCGGCGCAAAGTAGTTATCATAGTTGTGTTTCTTACGATGAGTGAGAGAGTCGGAAGCCCAATCCCTCCCCAATTACCTACGTCTGTCCCACTTGCCTTCAAGTCGACAAAGTGCGAGTAATGCCATTGGTATTGCAAGCATCTATGGGTGATGGTAACTACTTAACATCACGTGAGTCGCACGCTCGTATGCAGACTTCGTTGTATACATAATAGTATATACTAGGTGAAACAAAAAAGGGTATACTATTTTTTTGCAACTTTACTTTGTAAATCTAAAACTATCGGCTTTGTGGGACAGTTGAAGTACTAAAGGTTTTGTAGACTTGTGAAATCTGTCAACAGCTGTGTCCCTGTAACAACTTTTGGTTTTCAAGTTTCCTCGAAAGCTGATGGTTTTATAATAACAAAGTAAAGTTTTAAAAAAAAGTGGTAGGTATACTTTTTTTTCTGTTTCAACCTGTATATTATACACAAGCGGCCCGCCCCGGCTTTGCACGGGTACATTGCGGTTACATTATTCGAGTTTTAGTAAGGATCCCTAATTTTTTGAAAACATATTATAGCCTATGTCACCCGGGGATAGTGTAGCTTCCCAACAGTGAAATAATTTTTCTAATCGGTTCAGTAGTTTCGGAGCCTATTCATTATAATCAAGCAAACAAAGTTTTCCTCTTTATAATATTAGTATGATTATTATAGTAAGATAAAAAAAACTCTTATTGCACTATTTATACTGTAGACAATTTAAACAACGACATGTTTTGTTGTTTACAAGTAATTTCTACATTCTCATTCAGATAAACAGCTTTACATTCTCGATATGAGTATTTGTCTACGAACAAAAGTGGATATATTCGATATTTGCAATTGGCGCGACGTCTCGTCATGCATAATCAATTGAAACAATGCCTGATAAGGCCCTGAGTGGCATTAATAAATACAATCGAACGGAAACAGATATCTTTCTAGCGAGATAGCGTCATCACTTTCTTTTATGGTAGTAAATCGTACTTTTGTAAGAAAAAAATAATAATAAATGTAACTTTTTTTATAGCCGATTGGTCAGGCATGCGTCTTGCGGGCTACCAGGTCTCGGGTTCAAACCCCGGCTCGAACCTCTGGATTTTTCTAAATCTATGTGCGAATCATAATTTCTATATGATTATCACTTGTCACGGTGAAGGAAAACATCGTGATGAAACCTGCATGTCTTAGAAGATTTAACCAATTTTCGAAAGACATGTGAAATCCGCCAACCCGCACTGGGCCTGCATGGTGGATTATGCCCTGAGTCCCTCTCGTGTTGAGGGGAGGCCCGTGCCCAGGAGTGGGACGCCAAAAGGGGCTAAAATTATTATTATTTATTATTATAACTTTTATTTTTTGTATGTATTTTTTTTAATTGTGATACTTTTTATTTATTTTTTCACTTTCCTTCGTTTATATTAAGTCTTTGTGGAAGAGCCAAGCGCGTTCCACCGGAGTAGTACCACTCTGTCATAGAAGTTTGGCGTAAATTAGTTGTTATAGTTGCGTTTCGTACCATGAGAGAGAGTCTCCTTCAAGACGATATCGTGCGAGCAATACCTTTGGTATTGCAAGCATCTATTAACTACGTTCGCTGCTTAACATCAGGCAGGTTGTAAGCTTGTTTGTCGATTTTGTTATATTTTTTTGATGTACCAACTTATAGTTTATAACCACTATCATTCTTATTTCACGTTATGTACAGGTGTTTCGAAAGTACCAAATAATACTACTTGCATACTTTATTTTCATATCTGTTCCTGAAATACATTTAGTGCCAACCCTAGACTTATTACTATAGACGAGACGAGACTAAACCGACACATTCGAGATGAAATTGTATTAGCACAAGTAGGGATTTTCCCGAGAAAAGCCTTGCGCACACACCATCAGATTTTCTGGCATCATGTAAAGTGACGCTTTTTATTACCCACCCTGACGGTAATGGCAGTATATCCCCCAGAAAGTCCTAACATTTTCTTAGGATAATTTATAAGGCCGTCTAGGCTCCTCGTACTATCTAACTGTATGGTCCCAAACTAAGCAATGCTTGTACTATGGGCACCGCACAATGGACTGAAGGCGATCCCAGACCAGGGAAAATTACGAAACGGCCATTTCCGAAATTTGCCCCGGCGGGAATCGAACTCGCAATCACCATGTGTAGTGAGCCGAGCGATTTAGGCTCGAACCACTGCGCCAAGCGGTCGTTAATGAAACTGATCTTCCATCAGCTGTACCAGTCATGCTTCTGTGGCAATAAGCATATTATTTTTGTAGCCCGCTTCGCAACGGAGTGAAATGGATAATTATCTTCCAACTCCTATTCTTTCTTTCGATTAAATTCGTGCGGGTTTCTAGACCAATTCGCTTTTCTTTTGGACCTTTCGAGGATCATACCTCAGCATCATCCTTGGACACCATTGCCGATCCTGGCTTACAGGAGCAACAGAGAATGTGTGGCGGATTTCGTTCCATTATCTTTTATCTGTGAATTTGTGACGGGATATTAATGGGATGATGATTATCTGAAATGCAAACTTTCGGATGCTTTTCGTATTTTATATCAAAATAACATTCGAAAGAATATAATTTTTTGGAATATAATCTCTGCGGTTTTCCTTATTCATTCAAACAGGGTATCATGTTAAGCTAAGTCACACTGTAGCTTATATTGTCGCTGCAATATGATAATTGCAGTTTGGGAAAGGGACAGGGTCAATCTGTGCTTTAGTTTTGCCGGCTTATAATAAGCTGGCAAGTAAGGTTATGGTCACAGTGTACACGCCGCGACTGTAAGATAAGATAGCAATAATTTGTGGAGGGACAAAGTCTTTTTGAGGCACTTAGATGTACAATATAATATGGTCGTGCTTAGACGATTTACTTTAGCAAAGTTTACTTAAAGGTTACTCTAACATACACCTACAAAAATAATTCCATTTAATCAATGAAATTCGTAATATTGTCCTTTAAATTGCATTTTCTGATCTGATTTTTATTTATAAACTGTCAAAAAGTGAATAATGTCCTACAATAACGAATAAACGTTGCAACTGCAGTACAATGATTGTCGTGATGCGACAACTCAATGTGCCCGGGCCCTTACTTGGCACATTGACAAGTATTCCGCGGCATTTGTCGCGCTTTGTCAACTCGGCCGGTGACTCCGTGGTACTACATTACGAGTTTACAACTAGAAAATCGGTTTTCAGAACCGCAACGATTCGAATGAACCTAATCCACGCTCTCATTTCTAAATTGTGGTTCCTCAATATACAAATAATTAGTTCTCTCTGGGATTTTGGGATATTATTGTCGTTAAAACAGATTGCAAACTCTTGTTGACTAGGATCGTCATATCTTGGTCAAGTTACATAGTCTATTTTTTAACGATGAATGTCTACGTGGTCAGACGAATCGAAACAGACTCGCTGATTATTACTTATTAAGTTAATGTAACTGAATCGTAATCAACCTCGAGAATCGAGGTATTGCCACTGTAAATAAGGTTTATTACCAAGGACAAATTGAGGAGTAATGTTTCTATATGGCTTCATGAAATTAGCCCTATGGTGGGCCCGGATCCCAATTTGTTGACTGTACATACATGTCCATCAAAACAAATAATGTTTAAACAGTATATCTCTATAACGGTATTTTCTCTTGCAGTGAATAGAAGCGTGATAGCGTTGTAAATAGTTACGTTTTACAATAACACGGTATAAATGTAATATCGGACTGTTTCTCTTACGCCGTTTCGACACACTTTGCGTGTTTTCACGGCGCGTTATAGCTGAATTTATGATTCGTCACATCTCCTCGATTTCGTATGCAATGCAAATAATGAGGTCATATACAAGAGTGTCACTGTGATGCTTTGTGCTTTTAACATGATACTTAACCATTTGCGTTCTGGCCCGCTTTTCGCATTTAGCCAGTGTCAGGTAAAATAATATTGTCAAGTTATTTTTCCCGCTATCAGTTATTTTCCCCGATATAAAAACTATCAGCAAAGATAGATACTTGAGTAACAGAATACCACACTTCTTGAGCAACTCGAAAAAACATCATTTTACCACGTTTGTCCCCATTTCCCACACTCACACATATGTATGAACGTATAATGGTTAATATCCTCCATCATTCCTGTATAATTAACTAATTAATTAATTAATTCAAGGAAAGAAAGGTATTGGAAATAAATAAAAAATGACAACACCAATTTTCCATTTCCCGCCAAAGACTCGTTGTAATACTCCATGAATACTTTGATAATACTTTGCCTTGTGGGCATTTTATTTCCGACTAGCACTTTGAAATTATTGTGCACTTATAGGCTAATTGCTTTAAGTTCGAACGAGTCATCAACTACTGAAGTAATATAAATTCAAGAAGCAGATAAAAGTATTAGTCCCCCTATGGGAATGGCAAACAGTATGTTCAGGTATCAATGATGATGATGATGGTGTCAATTATTCGAGAAAAACATACATACGCCTTAGACATGGGGTTTTTCAAAAGGCAAGTTTCAGGGCTCTTAAAAGCCGGCACCACGTCTGCTCCTCTAAGTTCCAGATGTCTTGAGCGCTGGTCACCACTTACCATCAGGTGGATGCCAGTGTGCCTTCCTAGGAAATATAAAAATTAAAGGGGGTATTGGACTCCTGAAGCTAAGGAAGTCAAGATAAGGTTAGGAACCTCTGTTTAACACCGTCTCGCAGCGCATTTCCACCTATATTCCTTACACGTGGTCACTCATCCGTGGGTAGTTTGCCCAGCAAAAAGGTTAACGTACAGCGTGAACATCATAAAAACTTAGATAGCATTGACAGTCTGATGATGAATGGTTGGGAGTTGACGAGGCGATTTACGTGGCGCCAGCAATATATCAAATCCTTATTTTTATTCCTTTCTTTTGTCTTGCGTGTGATCTTAAGACGTGTAAGTAAGGTTGTAATTCGATTGGTTTAAATTGTAACCTAGATTCTGTGCGTTTGAATTTTCTTGCGGCAAAAAAGCTTTTTTTGTGATACTTGTCTACTGTTATTACTTTTATCTAAGGTAGGAAGTTCTTAACCGGAATGTTATATTTTAATCATTTCTCAGAACAGTTACAAAATTTTCACGTTTAGAATACTATAATTTTGACTGGCCACGTGGAAAATTCTAAGTTTATATTAAAAACAGGTAGGTGTAGGTTTATATAATCATATTTTAATTGGAGGCCATTAAATCTTCAAAGGTTTTTTCTACTTGCGTAACTCCGTTAACGAGATTTATGTAACATTGCAAACTTGAGAGTTTTCACAACCAAAACCAATTTTGATAAAAAATGGCTTACATTAATGTTATTTTATTAAATTCTGGGCATTTTTTTGTATGAAGTTTATTTCTATTTACGATTTAATTATTATACGGGATCCTCCTGCCGTGAAATGATAAGTTTCCGACTTAGATACCTACATTTTGTTCAGCGTTACCAAAGTCTCTTAGACTCGAAAACTTGTACAACAATCAGGGACCGTCAAAAGTTATTTAATGTTCCCGGAAAACGTTGATTTGTGCCAGTACAAAGGAAGTTAAATCAAGAGTCGAAGGTTGTACCGCTTTTAGTTTAAAGTAACATCGAAATGTTACGATAAGAGTGTTGGGAACTTGGGGATTTGATCGAACAGACCCTCAAACATTTTGTTTGATCGTTGTTAAATACTGCTGTATAAGGTACTAGGTATTATAAGGGAAGCTTTATTTTCGTATCGGAAATACAACTACTGTCTTACATCCATAAATTAACGATAAGAGTATGTAACCATTGAGTTTCTGCTCCGTAGAAACAGCATCCGAACCGGTGGTAGATTATGACTATTTATTAATGCTTTGTTGGCTTACATGAATAAAAACAATTTTGAGATTAAGTTTGATCTTTTACTGGGTTTCCTTAGAAGATCCCCCCTTGAACAAAAAATAACCTTGACTGAACTGAGCTCTCGGACAACCCTCATGCCAGTATCAATACCAGGCCACACGTGGGCTTTGAATACAGTCAAACAAGACACGACTAGTGACTAATATCCAATGCTGATTCCGTCTGCTATTGGTCACAGCACGAAGTCGTGACTGCCAATAATGCTCGCTGGCTGACGCCGTGTGTTCATTTGCTATAGCCCATTTATTTTGCAGAGCATATGTACCTACATATGCTCTGCAAAATAAATGGGAGTACCTACTCTTTGTAACAAAATCTGTACTTAGGAATACAACGATACAGCCATACAGCATAAGTAAGGTTAAGTATTTGGGTTATTGGTAGGCAAATAGGTACTGTTGACGTAATAGCAAGCAACACAGACAGCTAGGTACTCAAAAACGTAGTCGATAAATGAACTGTAAAATTTTAACATTTTGTTTTTTTTCTGTAACTAAATTCCATTACCTCTTTTTTTAAGAGAAGTTAACAGAAATCTTAATTTAAAAATGCATGCCACATCATTTGTTGTGTATAAAGCGAGTCTACTATTCTAACATAAAGAGTAAAAGGCACTAATTTACCAAATATGTTTGGATATTTTAAATGCTTCGGAAAAAGTAAATTGTGGTCAAAATGGCATACTATTACCAAATAATGTGTATTATTAGATAATATTAATATTTCACCTGCTGAATATATATGTTGCAGTTTTTAAAAAACCATTGAATTATATGTAAGATATGCCGACTGTTTAAAAATATAAATTAAAACAATAATTAAAACAAGAGTGAATTTTACTCAACATATTTCATGCTACGCTTTCGAATGTGAAACCCCGTTTTTATATTTTCCATCTTAGTCATGCAAAACTAATTATGGAGCCCGCCAGTCTTGCTATGAAAAACTGCGTGGGAGTGACTTTTCCAATACTAGCTCGTGTTACTATTGTTCACGAACAATTGAATTCAATTCCATTGCAGTTGTATTTTGTCAGTGGTATTTTCAATGATTCTCTATGAAATTTCTCGGAATATTTTTAATTGGCTCATTATGCGAAACCTAATGAACATAAAGATATATTTAGTGAAAATAGCCTAAATAGTAATTTCAATATGACTCGCCAAAATACTTTATAACTATGATTCTGTTTCCACTCTTATGCACCGTTTCTACAACAAGGAAATTATTTACAAACATTATTCAAATTATATTAACTTTCATTATAATCTGACGTAATTTATTATTATGTAATTTCTACACGTTGCAGAATAAGTCAAGATACTGACTTTCTCACGCATTCATAATAAATGTAGCATTATAAGTGAAAATATCTCAATATCATCAAGGCAACTTACTGTAAGTGCTATAAGGTTCAAGGGCTGTCATCGCCCTTCGAAATCTGTACTCATCCAAGCAATTTATCAGAGAGCATTGAACTCAATGTCCCTGTACACTTACGCGCCAAGATTCAAGGTTTTATTACATTTTCTCATGAAAAACAATAATACGTGAACGCTCATTCGATGCTATTATCACTATTACTTCGGCCTAATACAACTTGTTAAATAATAACAGTGGTGCAGCGCGAGCTGGCTTTGTACTTGAAAAGTTCTTAGCACTTTAAAATTCCTAGTCTAAGCTAAACGTTTGAAGGTCAATAAATCGAAGGTTATTCAAAGCACTCGTGACGACTGAAGAGCATCTCGTTACAAGTTTGACGGCGCTCTATCTGCTTCAGAATGTTTTGGAATACGTCCAAATTTGGTACAGCTAAAGGGTTGATGTCTGGCGCCGCTCTTGAAATTACATAAACGTCTAGGCTGTGGTTTTGAGCTACGGGTAATGACACAGCAGTGTTCCGAAGCTGAGTTACAGTTTCTTAACTTCATGAATACGCTTTGACTAGATTTTTATTAAAATTGCTTATTTACAAGCTCTTGAAGTAGGTATAAAGTATTTTTATTTAGATGCTAATTGAATAACGCCTCTTAGGTTCGGCTTAGTAGCTATCAGAGAGTTGAATTACCTTAGAGACTTGCATACAAAGCTATTTGACTTTACGAATTTTTTGCTATTTTGGTGATCGAATATTCGGCAGTAAAACTAACATGTTCTCCCTAAGATCTTCTATCGCAAAATATGCTTAGTCAGCTAACACTAATAATACCGTGCTTGGGGTGGGCAACGGTGCGCAACGCATACCTTCGAGACAGCGGCACTTGGACAGGAAAATCGTTGGTAACGGAATGTCGCCTCTGCGAATAGTGATCCCATTGTGCATTGTGATTGATTGCTTCGGTCATGGATAAAATAATATGCGAGGTATGGGAAGGAAAACCCACACTGACAGTGTTTTCGACACTCTGTGGTAGAATTCTTACTACTATTTTAAACGTGTTGCTTGACGGCCGCTTGGCGCAGTGGTTCGAGCGTAGGCCGCTCGGCTCACTGCACCGGCTGGATTAAATTTCGGAAATGGCCTTTTTTTAATTTTCGCTGGCCTAGGTGTCATTGGGATTATTCGGGTTTATTAGTGCGATACACATAGTACAAGCGTTGCTTAGTTTGGGCCCATAAAGTTGTTGTGTTAGTCTGGCGATATATGTTTTTAATTTATTTACCTTAGACGGACGTCTGATTTTAATTGAGGGTTTGAGCGCAGGCAGCTCTGATAACTGCGCCAGGTGGTTCGATTCCCGTTGTAGTAAATTTATAAAAATATGGTCTTACAGTAATTAGTACTAGTCTGACTTTAACTGTGATACTCCAGTCCCTTGCGATACCCACAATGGAGCGATATTTATTATTGATTCAACTGATCTCGTTCAAAACTAAGCTAAAAGCGCGACGCGTGCATGCATCTTCATCAATTTTGATTAGGCTAAATAGATTATAGTAAAAAGTTTATCTTAATTATTAATAAATGTGTATGCTCACATTTAATATTCAACGATGATTGAAATATTATATACCTACCCACCTACTACATCACTTTAATATAAATAAGTGATTAGGCTCTTCGCGAGATTAATTTATCTCATATGAATATGTACGTAATGCAGTATTAACATCTTGTCGAATTCGTTCATTGGAGACCACTTTTCCACTATCAAAAACATTATTTTTTACCTACCACATAATTTAAAAATACATATAAAACGTATTTGGAAGGGCCACATGTAACATGTGATACAAAATAGATCAATGCAACATCACACCACATGTATTTTCGTCATGCATCTTCAAACAATACATTGTTACACGATGGAGTCCCACTTTCGCAATCGTTTCACATACTGTCCCATGATATTGTTAGGTTGATTATACACTGGCGTGTTCGCAAGTTAATGCAAGAATGAGACAGTTATTATTTTTCCGAAATTGGTATTTTTAATGCATAACAATGAATTAGTAAATACATTATTTTTTAAGGCTATGGATTGATACCCAAAATGAAAAATACTGAAAAATAGACAATTCAGAACATTACAATACTATAAATAATTTAATTTGTTTTTCTAGGGCCTCTATTAATAAATCGATCTCAAGTCTAAAAGCGATCTTGAAAATGTCATACCAGTACAATATGACAAAAACGGACTCAAGAACGTTATCAAACTTGAGATCAATTTTTCAATACGGGCCTTAAACTATCTTGAATTAACGTAATTATTAAATTTAAACAATATTTAGAACATTTATTTCTGGTTAAAATAAACATTGTGGTACTATCATTTTATATTCTGTACCACAGGGCGGCCATAAAGATTTCATTTATATCGCATTATTGTTCTTGCATCGCCTCTTCTTACTGGAGCGTTAGCTTTATAGTTTATGGTACTCAACTTTGTTTGTTTTTACGTCGAAAGTGGGACGCGGGCTTGAGATTATGATGCTTACGTACAAGTGTTAGTTTTATGGTGGGAAACTTTAAAAGTGTTTTATCGATGGGTTTTTAAACAATGGATTATGTTTTTGTGTAGACTAAAATACTTTTATCGATTGACATTATTGGAGGGCGTTGCCAGGGGTATTGTGAAAAAATAGACGCGTATTGGTTGACACGAAACCTTATTACTTTGTTCATTGCAAGTATAAATAATATGAGTAAATTGGGTACCTAATAAACTAAATAGCAATATTCTAATGAAAAATCACGCTTCATCATTTTTTTTAACAATTATAGTTAATATAAAATCTTATTACATATTTTATTGACACCAATTTTATGAACTTGTTCTATCTCGAGTCCTATCTATGCAAAATGTTGACATTAGTAGCTAGGTAGTATTTAGTAAACATTAGTGGCTAATAGTACAGCTTAGACTGTTCTATGACCATTTGAATATGTAAGGTTATAACAAAAGTTGAGACAAATTATTAGGTAATGGCTCGCTTTGGAATTGTTACATCCAGCATTAAATACGGGATTCAAAAGTGAACCAAGTACTTTTCCTTTATGAAAATATTTGTGTGAGTGAGGATTATCAAAAATTGTCTTTATGCTTATCCCTTGTTTCCGAACGGAAGTGTAGACCAAACACAATATTCATAGAGTTTAATTTTCCAAAGCAAAACTTGCCCAGTTCCAAGGAAAAGGCTGTGGGATTTTACAGAGTACCTATTATAATTCCTGTACTATTACCTACGTATTGTTTATCCCGCTTGACGTACATACATTATTGTTTATTAATAACTATTCTTGTGCATGGTAACGTTATTGCGGTTGAATTGATTTATTGTTTATTTATTTTCAGGTAAATACCCTAAGACATCTGATGGACGTGTGATAAAATTATGTTTAGGTAAGTACTGTGTTAATCATGTTATACTGTACCTACCTCTTATCTCCATGTTTTGGATGTACAAAATGTTAAGAAAAAGTTGTGAAGCGCTCTCGCACGAATGAAGAAGATAACCACACATATTCATAAGCTACACGACTTAGATGTAACCCATATGTTGCCAATTAGTCGGATATAAAGTAAAATATAGTTGATTTTGGGTAGAACTCTATACGGACGGCGGCACGACGCAACGCGTCGACTATGCGTTTGACGTCAGTCGCACGCTAATCCAATTCGACTCTATTCCTGACTCTATAGAGTAGCATATCAATGTGCGACCTATGGGTCACATTTCAGTCTCGTAGCTCCTGAAAACCTAAGAAGAAAGCCATATTACGTCATCCAGAGCGAGACCAATATAATTTGCTTAGTGCGGCTGCTCGCGCAAGTGTATTCTTTAAAGCTATCTCAAGTCAGCTTTTTTTAGATATTTCCGATTCTATCGCTCGCATAAAACACCCCCTCGTAAGACATTTTACTATCAGCGATAACAACACACGTGACGCGATGTTTAAGGTACCTACATAAACAATATTCCCTAAATCTAGTATTGTCCTCGTTCCTCGTCATATTCTTATCGCGGAATATAAATATTTCCATAAAAAATTACGATGACACAACTTGCGAGTTGGGAAAATAACATAGGATTTTAAGTCTTAAGTATTAGGACAAATGGAACATTATTTATTAAAACATGTTGCTAGTAATCTTCATAAAATAAATTAAGGATTAATAAAGGTATAACTCCTAAGGAGGGAAACTGTTGTCCAGGCCAAACATTCCGGTACATATATCCGCCTCGAACTAACTATGTCTTTGGTAAACTTGCCCGTAAAAATATATGAGTTACTAGCTGTGCTCCCCGACTTCGTCCGCATAGTATTTAACGTAACAAAAATTTCGGGATTATCGGGATATAAAGTATCCTATATGTTAATCCCGGTTATAAACTATCTGTGTTCCAAATTTCATCCAAATCCGTACAGTAGTTTTTGCGTGAAAGAGTAACAAACATACATCCACACTCACAAACTTTCGCATTTATAATATAGGTAGGATTTACATTTGTAGTCATAGCGACAGAGCAGAGGTGAGTTTAAATTATTTTTTGTGAGGCGCTATAGAAGCTTAGTATTTTTCTTTGCTTCTAAATGACCGGCACACCGTTATCGATTATGAAAATTATAGTTGTACTAACGTGTAACTTATTAGGCAATTTTATAAATAATAAAATTATTCAATATTTTCTCGCTGTAACATTATGTTTCTTATACTCATTAGACGAAGATCGTTATTGCTTTCTTTCGTAATCTACTGCCGTATTGTAGAACACTGTGCACACCAATATTCCGGTCAGTAAAGCACGCGATGTGACGTGCTTATATTGAACACGCAGCGTAATATTCGGCAGCCGTATTACTCGCTCCAATGTAGAAATTACAGAGTAATTTTCATGGTATCCATAGTTTTTGGTATACACTTTGTAGAGACATAAACTATTTAGTTAAAGACGTCGTAAGAAATAATGATTTTCTGCTGTCTATTTGTCATTGAACAAGTTCATTCTTATGGGTTTTAAAAGTAATGTTTTTTATATTTATTTACCATGCCAGTGTCGTTTAAGTGTAAATAAATATTTAATCAGAGGCGGTGTAGTAGAAGCCTCACTTTATTGTGTTTATTTCTAATAAAAAGAAAATCAGGTTTCTTAAATCAAAATGCCGCGATATTTAACCGTGGCCACTGATCTTTGTCATAGGCATTGTA
Organism: Notodonta ziczac; assembly: GCA_918843915.1. Classification (NCBI taxonomy): domain Eukaryota; kingdom Metazoa; phylum Arthropoda; class Insecta; order Lepidoptera; family Notodontidae; genus Notodonta; species Notodonta ziczac. The sequence continues at coordinate 5,196,010 of OU974053.1, forward strand.
GTGATGTGTATTCATACCTAGCAAAATTAAAAACCATCACAAAGAACCACGCTCATCGTGAACTCTACAAATTGAGCGCTACAATTCATCTCTACCTTCACCTAAAGTTTGTCAAAACAAGAGCAAATCAAATAGGTACTAATTTACAAAAACAATTCGCAAAAACTGCTGAAAAAAAGATATTGTTGTCACGTTCGAGTTCGTGCAATTATTTCCGTCGTTAACTTCGCTAGGTGAAGGTCGCGGCTATTACGTCAGCTTAATGCGATTGTAGGTTTTATGTCTCACTTAGTCCAACTAGCACACAAAACCCGCCATTAGCCAACGTTAAATGTGTGTTATATAACAAATTACGTGAATGGTGTTATTTTTCAAGTTTTTGTAATTAGATATCGAACCTATTCGTTGGTACCTATTCTTGGAATTGGTTGTTATGTAATCTTCTCTGTTTTTGTTTTGGATAATTATCTATTAATGCAATTGTTTTTATATAACAAAGCCGGCGAATAATCGTAGGATCCGCCTGATGTTAAGCAGTTACTGCAGCCAAAAGATGCGTGTAATACTAGGAGAGTGAAACAAAGGGAGGAAGAAAGGGGGGTTAGGCTTGTACAAACAATGTCTGGACCTACGCATAAACTTAACTATCATCATCATCATCAGCCTATACTTGTCCACTGTTGGACATAGGATTCCCCTAATGAGCGCCATAGCGCCTTGTCTACAGCTTGCCGAATCCAGCATCTGCCTGCAGTCTTTCGCAGATCGTCATCCCACCTGGTCGGAGGGCGTCCTACACTACGCTTGCCGAGTATACTATACTTTTACCTAATCCAAATAGAATCGCAAAAAGTTTGTATAATAATAATATATGTAAGGTGTACTATTTAACGAATTCTGGGTGTCAGAATTTGGGTCAGGCGCATTTCGTACCGAAGCATCTCATCCGGTCAACAAAAACAACGTGTTTCATAAGGTATTAGTTACTTTTAATAAAATACACACAATTCGACCCGGCGCATTTCGTCCGAATTTCTTATAGTACCACGCTCCATATGTATCAATCTCAAAACCTATAACTACGTTTACGAGTCATATAAGTAGAACTTTGTCCATACTTACAAAATGTTTCCTCATTTCACGCATGGAAACATGATTATAATAAGTGTAGATTAGAAAGCTTATTTTCTCTCGTTGAAGTCTTCATGGTCACATTCAAACGTAATCACGGATAATGTTCAACGGTCACGTAGAGTTGCAAATCTTAACGTTGAATTTTCTCTTCGTAAGAAGCAATGGCGAAAGCGCGGTCGGGAGAAAGCTGGAATATAAAGCGAGCCGTATGTTATCTCCTGGACAAACACGAGCAGCTGCAATAAATCGAACATGATTTATGACACAGTATATCGTTGTGTGGAATCATCGTATCGATAAGTTGTACGATACCTGCATAATCAACTCGATTATTGTGGAGAGCGTGTATCCATCTGGTAGTTAGTACTTAAATCATGTTATCATTAGTAGGGCTTTTGTAGGCATTAAATAAGTTTCCAGGAATTTTATGTATGAAAGAGGACCTAAGTTAATATATCTGGAAACCTTTAAGTAACTTTGTTTATATAAAAAAACAGTGCCGTCTAGGGACGCCCGAAAGAAGCGAAGCTTTGCAGTAGATATTAGATATATTATATTAACGCGTAACGCGTTACGCTTTTCACCGTTTTAGTGCCCGGGTAGCGAGCGCCCCGAACGTCCGTAAAGAAACTTCGCTTCAAAAGCGTACGACGTTAAGCATCTGATATGAAGCAGTTTCCGACCTGAGTGGGGGATTGAGCTTCTTTCCGGCTCTGTCATCGTACGAAACATAGCTATATTCTATTCCGATCTTTTATGAGTGTAATTTTTTCTAAATTTTTATCATAATTTACAATGTATTCACTGGTACTTAGGTATGTCACCTTAAATTTTATAGAAATTTTAATGGTTTTAAATGACCTTTAATTTTTGCTCCGAACAAAACCGATTACATAAATTATATATTCTATTATTATATAATCGATTGCAATGCAAAGTTCAAATTTCTGTTCATACTTAGATCAGTAAGGCAGATGCCTAGCCCTAAAAATCGATGAATATTTTTAAGCAAAGATTTGTTTTGCAAAGTCAGCAACTGGAAGACTGGTTCCCGTTTCGAGAGAGATCTTTCATTCTGCCCGTCGTCGATAAATGTTCATTCGACCGTCATGCTTTTGTGCGAATGCATTTGAAAGAAATTACTTCTTGTTTATTTTTAGACATTAAATTAAAATTACGAAACTTTTCTTATGTAACTAATAATAATTAGATATGTTAACAGTGTAAAATAGGGATAAATAATACGGTGTATTCTTATCTAATTAGGTCAATGTAATTTTAAAAATGTTATGCTTGATATTAAGTTTATTATTTTCCTTCAGTTGTAGTAATAATAATTAGGGTAACCGGCCACTTGACTGTGCTATGAGCGTCCGCTTCCACCAATACGATGGCTTTGTATTATTATTAGCAAAAGAAGAATAAATTATAATATTATTGTTGGACTAAAAAATCCGAACCAATACTTAGCCCTCGAATAATCCGGACAAATCTGAAAATGTCTGAGCCTACTCTTCTGTGTTCTCCAATCTTTTGGGCCCTTATTAATATGTATGAGACGTGTGCAAAGATTGTGCAGACATTCGGACTCTACGACCCGACAATAACATGACTGACCCATGTCAGCAAATGAATTTCACAGACAATAGATGGCGCTCCAGTCACTTGCAGATCGGACTTGAAACTTGCATAAATCTTACCCCTCTGAAGATATAAGAAGGGTTTATTACTTAGGCAGGTTTGGTACCTATGGGTAGAACACTTTACATCTCGTCAACACGTTCTTAAGTAGGTAAATAAAGTGACACTAGTGCTGTTATTTATCAACTATATCAGCCATTTAAATAAAACTCAAACATGATTTTATTCATGTAAGCATTCATGAATAGTCAGAATCTACCACCGGTTCGGAATGCTGTTTCCACTAAGAAGATCCGGCAAGAAAATCAATGGTTACTCTTTTCAATGAATAAAAGATGGTGTTCATTCTCGGGAACAGCAGAATATGAGCACGCAACACTATTATCACTAAATAAGAATATAATAGTCATATCTGTGTTGTCAAATAGTAATTTCTCCGTCTCTACAGCTACGTAAGCGCTGCGCAGTAAACATTTTATGTGATACTAGCTGTGACCGCGACTTCGTCCGCGTGTAATTTAACTTAACAAAAAAATCGGGATTATTCGTCCCCTATTTTATCCCCTTGGGGGTAGAATTAATCAAAATCCTTTCTTAGCGGATGCCTACGTCATAATATCTACCTGCATGCCAAAGTTCAGCTCGATCCGTCCAGTGGTTTGGGCTGTGCGTTGATAGATCACTATGTCAGTCAGTCAGTCAGTCAGTCACCTTTGAGTTATATAATATTTAGATGACCTTGATATTACACGCAGTTTTAGTTTTTGTAACTACAGAATAAGCACCTAGGACGGTATCTTCTTACAGGTTTGCATGATTGATTAAAGCACATATACCTAACAATATATACCTCATAAGTACATTCGTGTTTGTGAACAAAATTTTGTAGTCAGGTGGGGTTAATTAAATTACAGATAACAATGCGGTAAGACTTGTAAAAGCATAACATAAGAAATTAAATTATTTTCTGCACAGAAATCTTGAAAATTTAGCTTTCTTTATTACTTTAATTTTTCTCGACTAAAAGTAGTTATAAGGTGCAAGATGATAAAAAAACGTGGTGCATCAAAGTGCTCGGGTCTAAGGGCTTCCGCTTGGAAAACTTTTCAATCGCTCCACTTTGCTGTGAAGCAAGTTTAGCCTTTGAGACTTTGTACTCGCTCTCCCCAGTTTTGGTAACCAAATTGAAAGAACAGACTACGGAAAACAAGGCTTTGGATTGAACATACTATCTTATATTGAATTACAATAATGCTAAGGTACAGCAAAATAATTATACTATATAGATTTATTATTATTAAATTACTGGTTCATTTTTGATTATGCAATTTTTCTGTAATTTCTGTATTGTTTTTCAAATTTCACTAAATAGTATGTTAAATGTGAATAGAGTCTATTAGCTGGTAATAGACTCACCTGCTTGTTAATCTCCATACAGATTTGTACGTGGGGATAATAATTCCATCATAGCACTTTATCGGACGTACCAATCATTCAGTCATTGACCTGTGTATCTAACTTATTCAACCAATAAGGAAAAATAATATTACATATTAAGCTTTATTCTCCTACACTTACAAAAACAAATATACCTAAGTACATTCTGTTATTAATTTACTGGGTTCCGTACAACGAAATTGCCAGCTACACATAACACAATTTCTACAATTCCCACATGAATAAAGTTACCGTACTTGAATTTACCCACATGAATTCTGTACCTAATATAATATGCAGTAACATACCGTAACTTCGATCTATCTCGTCGGCATCTCGCGGGACCATAATTTGGTCGAAAATAATGAATGTAAGTTTCGTTGCCATGTATTATTCATTACGACTCCCTGTCTATGGAATACATTGGAATGAAGAGGTATAAAATAAAGTACGGTAACTTTATTTCATATATTCCGTACGGACCCCTATAAAACATAAGATATATAGCAATAAAATATGAGTATTTTTGTCACTTTTCTAGGTGTATAATATGCAAGGTCGGCGATGTTATCCTTATGTCAAATTTCGTGTTTGCATGACGTAAGCATTGTTTTTTTATAATGTCTAGTTTTCCCCATGAGGATTTTCGGGTGACTTTTCACCTTGAATTTAGTAGATTGGAGGTCTAAATAGACGACTTTATATTGGGTAATACTTACCTACAACTAAATATAGGACTGCTGATAATTAAAAAAAATACATGGAAAGCAAATCTATATAAATCCACTATGCGAAATAATACCAAAAACTATTCTAAATGATCTGTAAGTACGTAACTCTAAAATTAAATAAACACTGCGTTTGTAGAGTTTCTACTGTTCACAAATGCGGTGTTCGCATTTTTTCGCTCCGTAACTGCATAAATCCGGCACTTTCTTCTCAACAAACAGTTTTTGTTTCTTAACTTTTTGTTCGCATTCCTACGGAGAGGTCATTTTGTACAGAACGAGCCGCAATTGTTTATTTCCAACGTGCAACATTCGTCTTTTGTTTCAAATAACCTCGTGGTCGGACTTTCCTTCATTAACTTTTCTGGAGTCAAGTGGAAATCCGTGTGTTGCTTTCACACTTGTTGACGATGAAATTAAACTTTACCTCTACGGAAGTACGGTTTAATTTTAAACAGCATTGTGTTTTACAGATTGCTGGATGGTTTAGATTCAGACAGATAATGAGGGTGTTTCTTTTTACGATGTTTGCGATTGTATTTCAGTTGTTCAGACCTGGTTTGCTCGTCGTGGTTTAATTAATTTCAGGCCGTTTTCTTTGCAAAATGTTTAGAAATGTTTGACGTCGAGGTTAGATCCGTCTAAGACCGTCGGCGTCATCATTGTTGATCCTGCCTTACAGGAATAACAGTTGTGGGATTACGCCAAATAATAAAAAAACGAAGTGTTTATTATACTAATAAATTAATGTTACAGAATATGTTTACTACGTGTCAAATGTCTCATTCGCTCGCAATGTACTTACCTACCTTGTCGGCTTATTCTGATCATTAAGTACTCTATAATGGAAATATTTATAACTAACTACCATACATATAAATGATCCCATTATCACACCTATTTTCCTGGTAGACATTTTCTATCGGTCGCGTTATACTCATGTGCGGTGTTACAGTTTTCGTGCAATCATTTTCCGTTGTCAATTCAGCACGGGCGAACGCATTATTAGAGCGACATCTCAATTCGGGAGTGTTACCTTATTTTTTTATATTGTTTTGTTTTTTATTGCGAGGCACACGAACGATTAGTTACGATATGGGACTTAAATAATAATTGGTGTAATTTATATATTTGTGCAAAAATGTTGACAACGACTAACAGAAGGCGATCATTGAACGCATGGGTTGAGAAGGCTCTGTCGAAAAGGAGAGGCTCGAAGGAATCTCCATTGCAATCACCACTGTATAAGGATTCTCCATTGAGTTCTTCATCATATTCTCCACTATCGAAGGACTCTCCACTGCATTCGCCGTCGCTGTCCGACGAGGTAATTATTCTATATTTTATATATTTATATTTTAAAAATATTATTAAATATTTATTTTTTGCAATAAACATTAATGCGTATACGATTGCGTCCTTGAAATCCAGCCAATGTTATCGGCGATTACAGGCGTTTTTTGGGAGTGTATGTTATGAAAATGACTCTTGTATTGACATTGATGAGATAACATATTTTGGTGCATTTGATAATATTATACTAATATTGAGTAACTCGAATTTTGAGATTGCCTCGTTATCAAGCGTAAGCCAATCATGAGGACCCTCTTCACTAGGATTTTTGGTTGCTCTTTTATTTGAACTTCATCATTCACACGAAGAAGCCTTCTGACTATACATGTTTGACATGATCAGTAATATTAAGTAGTTAAATGTATAGAAATTACATTAAAACACCTTTTAAATTGGGCTACAATTCTATTTGTACCTTTGTGAATCTTATATGTGCAGTTTTGATATTACTCGACTAAATTCAAATGTGTTCTGTTTACAAATAAATATCTTGGCAGACGTTACGGCCCACCTGTCCACCGTATTATTTGCCGGCGCTCATGCTTCATTGCATTTGGAAAGTGGGGTGGATATAGGTGTGGCGTTTATACCTAAATAAATAATAATCCTTTTCATACACTGCCTGTTTAGTTATAAGGAATCATTTTCGTTTCTCATACTACAAACGTATACTCTTTTGCGATTATTGGATCATATGTAGAACCAGATTTACCTATTGAAAGAAAACTTTTGAAAAATGCTGGCGATATCTGTGAAAATCTTTCTTACTCGCGAAGTAACATCTGGGCCCTTAACCAGAAGGTCCATGGGCAAATAAGAAGGAATCACATACGGTAGATACGTATATTTAATTAGTTTAAGGACCACACATGGTAAAGGAATTTAAACGGATGACAGCTATTTTTTTTCCTTTTTCATAGACGTAAATAAAACTAAACATTTGGAACCTAGGCGCACTCAACGGTAGGTACATTTTTTGTTAATCAAAATTCGTATGTTATAGACATACAACAGGTCTAATTCTGACCCATATCTAATTAGGTGAAGTCTAATTACCTACCGGATGTGTCGATGTTACTTGGTATGCAAAGTTGCGAAAACAGGTTATGTTCCGTCGTTTATCGCATTCTCGATACATTTTTTAAACTGCCGTCAATTACGTTCAAAGTCACCGAATTCGTTTGTAAATATAAGTTTCATTTGTAGGTTTATAAAATTACTAGCTATGCCTGCTACTTCGTCCGCGTGGAATAGTGTCTTTGGGTGGCATTTTTAATTACTTAGGCAAATTATTTTACAAATAATACTCATGCGTATAAATACTTTAATGAGTTATTTGCAGTGTTACACTGTACAAAGAGCTATATTTCCATACAAAATTTAATCCCCTATTCCGCATTGTTATTTTATACCCTTGAGGGTAAAACTTTTACAAACTTTGAATGTCATATTTATTTATATCAAATCAACAGCCTACAAAAATAGTTTCAAGTTTCTAGCTCTAAAAATGACGACACTTCCATACAACTTTTCATCCCCCCCTTTCAATTCCTTACGACCCTTTTTCGCATTTAATAGTAAGGATACATAAACAGTGTATCTATATACGGTCGCTTCGGAATAAAAAACTGCCTAAGTACATATATTAATATTATTATATTATATTTGTACTCGTATAATATCATATCCATTAAATTCTGATAGTATTTTTAAATATATATGAATATAAACTATCATTAAAATGTCTATAAGGACAAACATACAGGATAAAATCAAACAAACATGTCGAGTGCTATAGTTTTCCTATTTTCATTGATTTAGGACAAATTCAGTAATGACAGAGTCAGTAATGACACTTGAAATATTCAAACATTATTTGGTCTTTGTATCTCACCGCCATAACCCTAACTTCACCCTTAACATAAACAGGAAATAATATACCTTAGTAAATTAATTATTATTGTAAATAATTATTATTACCAGATCTGTTCAGAAGGAAAACCCATGGGATTCAGTGGTTATGTTATTACATGAGTCGGTATGCTTTTATAAATGTACTAGTAAAATATTATTTATGTCGGTATTAGAAATCGTAATGTACTTGTTAAAGTAAGTATAATAAGATCGTTATTTAAGTGCATAAATTGTTTTCGGGTTCCGTACCTCAAAAGGAAAAAAAGGAACCCTTATAGGATAATTTTCTTGTCCGTCTGTCTGTCTGTCTGTCAAGACTCTTTTTCTCGGAAACGGATAGAGTTATCAAATTGAAATTAATACTAAATATCAACTGCAATGGTGCCTTGAAGGTGTAAAAAATCTGGCTTCTACGTCACGATATATCGATTATCGTTGCCCCTGAAGTTCAGCAACTAAATATAATTGCCAAATAGTTACTACAAATTTTAAAAAAAGAATATTACCCGAACTTATTGAAAAGTACGTCACTTAGCTAAGACTGTTTAGCTCACACGCATATCCTAATTCCGATCGATAGCCACAGAGTTCATCGCCATAGCTGATGTATTACAAGGTCGAGCAACCTTCGCGGTGTAGGTAATGATAGTGTTCGCGTTTACATGCCCATTGCTATTGTCAATAGAATACAGTTACATGACGTCATGGCAATGGATGTGTGGTATTGAAATTAAGGATGGTGGTATGAAAGACTGAGTGCTATAAAAGTTTATAGCATGATACGCTTTTAAGGACAAAGCGCCCATCTAGCCCGCGCAGTTCAAATTTTTGGAGGTTTTTTAGAATTTTTTCAAATTCTGACAATAATAAAAGGCACATTTTGTAATTCGCGACAAAGACCGTGTGCAGTGCAATTATTAATATATCCAACTTACTCTAAAACATTTCAAAAACGACAGCTATCCAGATAATCTGGCAATTTTTGTATATTTAGTGATTAACTAGTATCATATCCACCGTGATAATATTTAGAGTAAAATAAATGTATAAATAAACGCATTGCATACTGTGTTTGTCGCAAATCACAAAATTTTGTCTTAAATGTTTTCAGATTTTGGATAAACTATAAAAATACTCGAAAATTTTGAATTTCGCGGGCTAGACAGGCTCCTTCACCTTAAGGATATTAGGTAGAAAAATATCATTATGTCCGCGATATAGGCTGATAATAAAATGTATCGTGAATGGCTTCGTAAAATAATAGAAAGCAGCTCAAAATAATACCACGTTAGCGACAGTGATCATCGAAAAGACATTTATTCTCTTTCATTTTAATGTGAAATAAGTTAACTTGATTTTTTTAATCCTACAAATATTATAAATGCGAAAGTTTGTGAGTGTGGATGTTTGTCACTCTTTCAGGCAAAAACTACAGAACGGATTTGGATGAAATTTCGAACACAGATAGTTTATAACCGGGATTAACACATAGGATACTTTTTATCCCGATAATACCGAATTTTTTGTTAAGTTAAATACTACGCGGACGAAGTCGGTGGGCACAGCTAGTACAAATATAATAATATGACGTTCACAAATTTCTAAATTACATACGAACACTGTCTGTCCATTTTTCGAGTGCAAACAAAAGCTTGTGCATTTTTTTCCCAAAAATTTAAACCGAATTATTCCTTTTTCAAAATAATAAGAACGATAATTACATGGCATTACCTTATATTGGGGTGGCAAACGCAAATAACAGCTGCTTTATACACCTGCGCCAGCGCAACTGTCATGGCAACCGAACATAGCCATATGGCGCGTACGTTATAATAGACAGATAAAGGTCTAAACTCTACCGATAACGGAAATGTTCGGAGCAATCATAGCATACTATTAAATGTGTGAATTTACAACGTGATGCGCCAACGCCACTTTTAATTAAGATACTTCTCTTTCAACTTCGTCTTTGCCGAGTTATCGGCTAAACCTATAGATTTCACGACTGTCAATGGTGACATGTATAAAATACGAGAGATTATATTTTATTAATTTTTATAAATTTGCGGGTTCGATTCCCGCTTGGGCAAATTTCGGAAATGGCCTTTTCGTAATTTACCCTGGTTTGGGTGTCACTGGGATCGCCCCCAGTCCATTGTACGGTACCCATAGTACAGCGGTAGCTTTGCTTAGTTTGGGACCGTACAGTTGGTGTGTCTGTCTGGCGATAATAGTATTATTTTATATATTTCTTAGGCTTAGATAAAGTTCAAATGCTGTGTTTTATTACAGAGAAACGCAATTTCGCCTTTATATTTTATTATATGCTTAATTCCAAGAAGGAGAGATTATTACTGGCAAGGCTATATACAGAAATATGAAAAAAAGATATTTATATATCTACTTAACTAAGTTTGCAAACAAGCATATGACTCAGTGGGGCTAAGGGAGGGGATAAGAGAGGAGAAGTGGGTATTCCGGCTTTCTCACAGAATCCGATCTTCTATTTCACAAGACAATTCATTTGAGTAGGTAATAAACATTAATTCACGGTGGATTCCAAAGTCTAAAGTAATTGAAACTAAGGATAATGGTTAGGTATATTTTCATGGTAAAACCACATCCACACCAAATCACGTCTATTAGGTAGGTACCTATCTATACCTATAAGTTCTAAAATTATACTTATTCCCCGTCATTGACGTCAATCGCCATTGATTTGATACACACCTATTTATTTTACATTTGTTTACAGCTGAAAATAAAAGGTAGTTAGGTAATGAGGTACAATCCATTTGATCATCCAACCGAATCGTCATTCAATTCTATATTTGTTTTTTTAATGTCTTTGAGTAAACAATGTCTATTGTTTTTTTAAAATAAGGCTTGTTTCAGTGTGCACCTATACGTAAAATTTGCTAACGCATAATGGAAATAGAGTTAAAATTTAACATTTTTTTACACAACGAAGGTAACTAAACACTTCCATTCAAAATTAAATTTTGTTTACCATATACAATGGGTACCTATTTTAAAAGCCGCTCTTATCGCTAGCAGCTCGTAAACATTATTATTGGTTGTTTAATTATTAAATAGACAGGTTATTCTCGTGCCAATATGTTAACCGCAAAGTTAATTAAGCTGTGGAGATTCAGCTCATTGGAAGTAGGTTAGGTAGTCACTTATTTTTATGTTACATTTATTTATTATCCTTGAATATTGTTGTTTAGTATAATGCAAATTAACATCATCATTTAGCCGCAAGACGTCCACTGCTGGACAAAGGCCTCCTTTTAGGTTTTCCTGCAAAGGATTCCCGCGGCCCTCACTAGTTTGATGGCCTGCCTTTCCGGCCACCAAGTTAAAAAGAAGTTTATCCTATTAGTATACCTAATTCATATCATTATGACAGTAAATGCACACAATATGAGGATGACTATAGTCGACAGGTGTTATTAACACTAATTATCTTTCGTTCATTATAATACTGCACGATTTGCAACAGTGTATTTAAGAACCTACCAATAATATATTGCACGCAGCAAAAAACTAAAACTTTGCATTATAATTGAAGTTAGCAAGTCATGGTAGAGAAAAAAGTACCCATTATTCGTGTTCGTGACAACAGCGTTTAATTGCAACATTAATTAAAACACGGCCAACGAGAAGCGATGCGAAATGATTATAATGTTCGAGTTCAAGTCGGTCACCGCAGGGCTCGCCGACATTCAGGCATCCTTTTAGAAATGTATAGTTCATTCTGTGTCAGAACCGGTTATGGAATAAAAAATAAATCATACCACGTCAAAAACAATCAATTTAATAAAAAAATGTAAGTAGTTAATTTTCGTTACACTTCTCGTTGGCCGTGGTTTGTCCAATTTTTTATCGATACTTGGTAGCGGAAAAAAAAAATAATGAATGAGGAACATTGTTTTGCATAGTGGTTGAATTAAAAGATTCTTTTCTAAAATATGATATGGGGTGTCGATGGAGAAACTGTTTGTGTTGGTTTTGAGTTCATAGAGAATGCCCATTAGTACATCATTATCTGAATATTGCCATAAATTAGGTGAAACAAAAAATTTTGAGAAAAATTTACAAGACCCCATAAATCACTTTTTGTGTAGTACTATGTAACGTATCTATTTCTGCCGAAGAAATTGTAATAATAAGAGATTATTATTACAATTTCTTTGATCTCTACAAAGTAATTAAGTATACCATTCTTAATTACTAACTAATTTCCTTAAATATTGTTAGTAGAGTATGCCTACTCTGATGTGGAATATAACTGAATTCTGTGATGTGAGAATATTACCCATAGTGTAGGTAATTAATTACAGATTTTTATTAGTGGGCAGGAAAAATATTGAAAAAAATATTCTTAGTCCGTAACTGAAGCGCGGATGTCAACAGTAGCTGTTGCAACTTACTTATTTATATTTTCCTCATTCAACCTGAGTTATTTTATTCTAGGTACATAAAATGTAGTTAAGATGCATAGGATTTGGTAAGAGAGCTTTACAAAAATTTTTTATTGTAATTATGTGTTGCGTTGTATCCAATTATATGATTACAGACATGCAAAGTTTATAAATTGATGAGCTGTTTATAAATCGGTGTCAACATTTCTTGCCAACATTATTGTGTTGTCAATTTTATGTGGGAAATATTTATAGATGGACATTACCATAGAATGGAAATGCTTGAGAAGTCTCTAGAGAGCGTTAGTACGTAGTAGCTAGAAGATTACAGGGCAAGAAACAAGAAAATGTATGTTTCATAACTGATATAATATTCGAATGAATCGGTATGCTTTATTTTCCCTTGAGCCCCGAAAATGTTACATGTGTTTTTTTAAATAGCTACGCATAAAATTTCTAACGGGAATTCGATCTAGTATATAACTAAACAAAATAACGAAATAATATGTTCGCAAGAGAATTAGCAAAACAATGAAGTGATACTTGTGTGATATCCATAATTATAATTATTTTTGGACTACATGTAACGTGTATTTCAATAATAAAGAAACAATTTTATCTAACAGGGATTTTCCAGAAATATGACAAATAAAAGGACACACCTAACAAGAGACAATACAATAGAATAATACCAAGAATAAAATATATTTGGTAGGTATGTATGTAGGTAATAATGTAAACAAAGTTATTAACCGTCTTTTAATTAAAAATGTAGACTCGAAAATGTTTGCCCGGGTTATGTGAAGAAAATATAAGTTAAGTAATAAACTCAACTAAGAATAAGTTAATAACTTAAATTAAATATGGAGGAATATGTCACTATTTTCATTTTTGTTAAAGATTACTTTATTAAGTAATATTTTTATGATTTTTTTATGATGAGTAATATTTTAAAGGATAGGGATCGAACCTGGACTCTCAGCTATATGCGCTGATAATTAACTCATTACTTATAAATCACTCGCAATTAACTGTTGGTCTACTATATTACTTGATTTAAATAAACGAGTACCTTTAAGTCCCTGTAGCTATTTTCATATATTTCCTAATAAAAGATATATAAATCATACATTTCATCCTTACTAAAGTGCATTCCCTGTAAGACCACTTATATATCCCACATCTACGTTATTTTCAAATGGAAATTGACAACGTCTCATGCCATTCCATATTCTTATTTTGTTTCACTGCTCATAGCTTGGCGTCTCGATATATCCGGGGTATACGGACATATTTCATTTTTCATTTTTAAACCACACGAATTGACGTAAGCGTTATTATGTACGCCTTATAAGCTCAGTAGCTCTACCAGTAGCTCTACCATGCTCTACGTTTCAGTAGAGTCGCTAGCCACTACGTAGAATACTTTTATCACAAATGTTAGGTCTTCGGTAGCGGCTTTGATTAATAAAGGAAGAAATCAAATGGTTGAGGCGTTGTAGAATTTGCCATAAAATTAATTTACGCATACGAGACAGACGCGTGCGTCGTGGTAGAGATAGGTAAATCTGGTATTTATTGGTGTACGGGAAATGTGCAATTTAACATAAATAAATAAAAAAACAATGCTTTGAAATTGCTTCATCTGTCCTCAAGCTATGATACCAAGGACAAAAAAAATCATTTATTGCATAAGTGGACTTATCCAATTCTGCACTAAAAGCTGGTCATCCTATATGGGAATGTGTTCGAGACACACTTGCCGTCCTTATCGCGTATTCTGTGCCTATACTGTGTATTCAGAAGGAAATCGTCTAGCGAGGACTTAGCATCCGAAAGATATTTCTGTGTTATATTTCCGTTATTCGATTATGTGACATAGTATTCAGATAAGACCTTATTTAGAACTAGATTTAAAAGACCAGATATGTGAAAGTGTAATTCTTCTTTTAACATTTTTACAGCAGCAATGTTTTGCACTTATGCAATTAATAAAAACTATCTTCCGTCATGAACCAGTCAGCATCTTTTCAACTATCCACCCAGATGCCGTAGGAAATATGCACTTTTTTGTGAATTCAAATCAACATTTTCTTTTTTTATTAATTTTTGATTGAAGGTTTATTCATTGGCATCGATAGTTTCTACTTAAGTGTACCATTTAACAATAAATAATACAAAAAGTGACAACAATTCGTGTATTTTTGCACAAAATACGAACAATGCCTTCTCCGTGTTTGCATTTCGGTCTCTATTTATTTTCCGATCTTGTGTCAGGCCTGAAGGTCAAAGTTTACGTCTTAATTTGTGCAAATATGCATGATATCATGCCGCGAAGTGGAATGGAATAACAAAACATGCGTGGGGCGAACACAGTAAGTAGGTACTCATTGAGACTGCACTGAGAAAGAAATTTACAACAAACGTTTTTTTCTAGTACCGCTCCCTTTATTATAAGGGATACTCGTACTATGAACACCGAAAATCATTTTGTTTAATATTTTTTCCGCCATGAAAGCGACACAATATTAGGGGTGAAAGGCTATTTGTTTTAAGCGACATTTTATGAACTTTACAGGAGAGCAATTTAAAGTTTGAAAATTATTATTATGCGTACAAATCAGTATTGATGACCGGAGTCATCTTGGTTTTGATGTTCAGTGTTTGCGAGAAAATTTCAAACAGGTATGTAACTTATCGATACCTCCCACGTAAGTTGTTGTATCCCCAAAACCGTAATTTTACAGGAGAGCATTTTAAAGATTCAAATTGCGCTAAAAACTGCATTTATTATTGTATCTTTCTGAAATTTGGTATATAAGTTTAATTTATAGTATTCTTGACTATGTTGAAAGATAATTTAAGAAAATATGAATATTTTATGAGATATTGTTCATACAACATTTCACTGCGGAGTACAAGCTGCGCCAGTTGTTGTATGTCATACTAACAACATTTTACTGCGGAGTACAGGCTGCGCCAGTGGTTGTATGTCATACTTACAACATTTTACTGCGGAGTATAGGCTGCGCCAGTTGTTGTATCTCATACTTGCAACAATATACTGCGAAGTTTAAACTTCTTCAGCTGTTGTATGTGACAATAACAATAAAAATTTGACAAACATTTGAGTGTGTATTATTGCACGTGAACAAATTATAGGTAAGGAAAATAATTCTAGGATAAATGTCTTTATTTTTGTAATAGGACATATTTAAAAATAATGATTTTTTACAAATTGAATTTATAATAAAAGCAGTAATGTCTTCCATTACTCTGTAATAAAAATAATGTAAATAAAAACACTGATAAGGTTATTTAGAATCAAAATAAAAATAATAAAAAATAAAACGCATAATTAAAATAAAAATAATTAAGTTAAAAATTAAAATATTCTCATTAAGTCATCATAATTTAGCCTTCGTTAAGCGAAGATGGTTGGAATAGAGAGGGTATAGCTCTGCCATACTATTTATTTGACGTCTTCGGGTTTAGTTTTTATTAATATGTAGGTTAGTTTATAAGGTATTTACCTATGGGCCTGCGATGCCTGAATATAAATAAATAAATAAATTAAATTGGTATTAATGGCAATAACATTACTGTTTGCCAAATCGTAACGATATAATTATGTTTATTTTAAATATCGGCAGACTGACACACCAACTGTATCGTCCCAAACTAAGCAATTTTTGTACTATAGGTACAGCACAATGGACTGGGAGCCATCCCAGTGACACCCAAACCGGGGCAAACTACGAAAAGGCGATTTTTTCCCCGACGGGAGTCGAACCCGCAACGACCATGTGCAGTGAGACAAACGGCCTGCGTTCGAAACACTGCAGTTGTCACTTTTAAAAGAATTTTCGGCACATACTCGCTCTTCTATTATGTTGGTCCATTTAACTACGTCTCAACTTATATTTTTCGACCAATTACGCCCTTAATGGGACTAGTCCCAGCACACACTCCCTCTACTGTAACTCCTGTAAGCCAGGATCGACAATGGTGACCAATAATGACGTCGAGATCGGACTCTCTACGAGTCCCGGGGAAAAGTTAAAATTCCATGGAACCCGCACGAATGGCATCGAAAGAAATAATAGGATGAGTTGGAAGAAAACATGTCCACTCCCTCCGGTGCAAAGCGGGAGAAAAAATTGCTGGTATAGGCTGATTGCCATAGATACAAGTCTGTTAAAGCTGATTGAAGACCAGTTGCAAGAGCGCTTGAACGCACGGAAGTCCCTGGTTTCCACAAGGTCTGTGTAATAAACTGCTCCAGATGTCACTTGGCTATTTAGCATAGTAGTCCGTTCATTGTGCCAGAGACTGCACTCCCACAGCATGTGATGTGCAGATTGTGCATGATTGTTTTGCTGCGTCGAACATTGACAGAAAGGAGAAGGAACCAATTTGTAGTAGAATAATTTGCTCCTAAAGTTGCCATGTCCAGTCAGAAATTGAGCCACACAGTGGTCCACCTCCATCTACGCTCTCTCCAGACGTTTACGAACGCATGGAAAGAATTGGAGGAGGTTGCGGCCCTTTGTTGTTGTATCCCATCTGGATTGCCATTCGGTCAGAAGATCTTCGTAAACGACATATATCGGACTAAATAATCTACCGATTTTAGAGCGCTCTCGCGGTATAAGGAACTCGGTGCTTATACTCTCTCGAGTAGAAGATTACGCCCAATTACGCCCGTTCAAAGTTATTTCTAGTTATAAAAATCACTATGTTTAATATCTATGACATTATAATATGGTACTCCATCCTGTTTAGCTCATCTAACCAAGCTAAACCATTCCAAAGGTGTTTAATAAGTTTATTTTTAGATGAACGTTCTATGAAAGCGTGAAAGCTGTCATCCTCTGCTAGTATATGACCTTTTTCGACAAAGGTATGTTTTATAGTTATATTATGTTATGTATAGTTATGTGTATTAAGTTTATTAGCACATAAACGCAAACACAATGCGATTGCGGTTCTGACCGGCACAATTATCAGACCATAATCTAAATTCGGTCGGTGACAATTCAAGTAAGTAGGGGTAGTAGGTAAGAAGTAGTATTAACGTTGTGTAAAGATAGTGGCATCACTCCAAATGATATAAATTACAAAGTCCCTGGTTATTTCTAGCTTTTTAGTGCACCCAAGTTATTTTATGTCGGTTTTATTTTTTTTATTTAAAATATCATGCATTAAGCAAAGCATTTTAAGACCCAATTTTAGAAATTACTTACGACATACAACATTGAATTGAAGTAAAAAAACAGTAATAGCAACGTAAAATATAGTATGTCACC
This sequence comes from Notodonta ziczac, assembly GCA_918843915.1. Lineage (NCBI taxonomy): Eukaryota > Metazoa > Arthropoda > Insecta > Lepidoptera > Notodontidae > Notodonta > Notodonta ziczac. Next base: position 5,213,953 of record OU974053.1, read on the forward strand.
ATACAACAAACTTTTGAATAACAACTCCCGAAGTAAAATGTAGTATTTATTACATACAACAATATTTTTATTTAAATGTAAACGTAAAATGGTACATGTATCACATACAAAATTTTTCAAGAACGCTCAAACGACGTATACTGTTGTATGTAATCTATACAACATTGTAGGTCGGTTGAAAGTCCGGCGTAGTCTGTTTTATGTGACCAATACAACACGAGAGCGCGCGGTTCCCGCTCTCTCGCACCCCGCGTATACCATTGCAAAGGTATATACAACGTTGTTGCCCGTTCTCGTTCAAAAGTTACAACAAAATACGTCTGGAAAAACCTTGAAAAATTCGTGTTTTCATTATTTTTTCACTTTGAATGTATTAAACAATGCAAATTAGGATAGTTTTCAGTAAAAACGCTAAACGGCATTTTTGTGGCATACAACAACTTACGTGGGAGGTATCGTTATATCTACGCTATTAACAGAAACATCTTAACACAAAACATATGGCCATAATTAATGGACACCCGCCTAATGAACGTTCGTTTATAAACCAAATTACATCAAGTTTACTGCATCCTTGCACGCAGAAAGGCATGAAATAACGCACCTACACGTCGAACAATTAATGCGGTGTCAATGAACTAATCATGCCGACTGCCAATCAAATTGGTGATTTTATAATAGCTATGATTGGTCTGTTACTGTAACTGATGTATTATGATATATTAAGCTTGTTTTATTGGTTGCGAACTACAATATGTTAGATAACGTAATATGATTCGGGTAATAATTTTGTTTGCAGCTTCGTAATGGTATTAAAAAGTATTAAATTCTAAAGATGATGTAAGGACAGTACCACAAAAAATCTGATGGTATAAAACTTTTCCGTTGGTTGGTAGCGAGTGATTTAATCAAAGGTCAATGGTACATTATCTTCAGCAGATACTTAGGCATCATGCTAAATATCGTGGATTATTAAAATAAGACTTTATTACATATTTGGTAGAGTATCTTTTTTTTAAAAAAAAATAGGTACTTATGACTTGCTGAACGCTCAAGGTAAGACATTGCGAGGAAACCCGTGTGTCTTTGGAATAAGACGTATGAATTTGGCCAACCAGCATGTCTGCGGCAAGAATGAAGGTCAACTGAATCTTGGGAAGTGAGAAATTAATAAAATTTGGGGAAAGGCGAAGACACTCGTTTGAATTGAAGCCGCAAATTAATGGGATCTTTTATAAAATATCTTTCAATTTCTTTTGTTTACCAAAAAGAGTGAGTCAATATAATGACTCACGAAGTTTCCCTTTCAAAATGCGAGTTGGTCGTCCAGTTTTGACGCAAACGATCTCTGCGGTTGGCGATAGAAACTTTGTTCCTTACGGTGCTATTAGATTCAGACCTCTTATTCAACACCTTTAAGTATGGACGTGTGTCTCACAGGCTACTCGGTGTTTTCATTTTCTTAGTTTTACCTAGTTCCCCCCACTCCCCGCGATTGAGCGGCTCAGTAGCTTTTGATTTAGTAGTAAAACGACCAACGAGGGAGGAGGTTGCGTCTTCCGATCAATATCACGTAAGTAATTACCATCGAAATATTGACCGGAGCCTGTCAGGCTACACGTCCATTTTTGCCTTATGATATATTTTATAAGAGCGATAATGTTTGTTTCAGTTTTTCTAGTAAAAAATGTCAAAAAACAGCAAAAAACCACGCCTTGCGAGCAAAACGTTTTGTGCAGGAGATCCATCTTTTGAACAAGAAGTGAGTGAGTTGTTACTAGCTTCGGATCAGTCTGACAATGAAGACAATATTGAAGATTTTTTTATATTGGAGTCCGAACTGATACAAAATCATGAAAGTGATATTGATGAAGATCAGGAACAAGACCAGCGCCTAGGAGAAGAATCGGCTAGTGATAGTTCAGACAACATTCCTTTATCGGGGTTAGTGACAACTAACTATTACTACGGCAAGAATAGGTATAAATGGGCCAAGACGCCGCCTTCGACTAGGGTACGTACCCCACAACATAATATTATAACATCTCGTGCAGGTTCTTCAAAATTGACTCCAGAAGATGGTAAAGATCACTACAGTATTTGGAATAAGCTTTTCGATGAAGAAATGCTCCAGTGCATTCTAACTTGGACCAATGTTAGAATTTCTAGTTACAGAACCAAGTTTGTCCGTTATACCAGACCTGAATTGAATGATTTGGACATGGTTGAACTCAAAGCCTTTATTGGTCTATTGTTTTACTCAGCTGTTTTGAAATCAAATGACGAAAACACGAGTTACTTGTTCGCTTCAGATGGCACAGGTTGTGAGATATTTAGGTGCGGAATGTCAGAGACAAGATTTCTGGTTTTGTTATTGTGTGTACGATTTGACAACCCAGATGATCGTGAAGAGAGGATGAAGACTGATAAGTTAGCTGCCATATCTCCTATTTTCAATAAGTTTGTGAGTAATTCTCAACAGTTGTATGAATTGAGCGAATGTGCCACAGTGGATGAAATGCTCGTAAAATTTCGAGGAAGAAGTCACATGATATCATACATGCCAAAAAAACCTGGTAAATATGGATTGATAATACGAGCACTATGTGATGCCAGTAACTATTATTTTTATAATGGGTATATTTACTCTGGAAAAGACTCGGATGGTACCGGATTGACAGCACAAGAAAAAAAACTTCTAGTACCAACTCAGTGTGTCCTACGCCTCACAAAACCCATTCAAGGAACCAACCGTAACGTGACGGCTGACAATTGGTTTTCATCAATAGAGCTCGTAGATGAACTTTTATCACGGAAGCTGACGTATGTAGGGACGCTGAAGAAGAACAAGAGGGAAATCCCGATCGAATTTCAGCCAAAGAAGGATCGAGAAGTAAACTCCACTTTATTTGGATTTACGAGCACAAAAACATTATGCTCATACGTGCCAAAGAAGAATAGAGCTGTTATGCTTGTATCTTCTATGCATCATAGTGACCAGGTAGATGAAAATACAAAAAAACCTGAAATTATTATGTATTATAACTCAACTAAAGGGGGCGTCGATGAGGCTGACAAAAAATGCTCGATTTACTCCAGTAGCCGTCGAACAAGGAGATGGCCTATGGTTTTGCTTTATCGTGTCCTAGACTTGAGTGCTATGAATGCGTACATTTTATATAACATGCACCAATCAAAAGCTGAGGAGAGAGGAGATTTCCTAAAAAAATTAGCACGTGTGCTTGTGGTGCCTCATGTGCAAACACGTGTTATAAATACACGATTGCCAAGAGAGCTGAGGTTGACCATGACTCGAGTTTTAGGTAAAGATATGGTTACAGAAGATGTCCAGGATCAAGAAACCAGTCAAGGAACCAGAAGAGCATGTAGAATCTGTCCCGCGAAAAAACATAGGATGACTACCCATGTTTGTGTTGGGTGCAACAAACCTGTGTGTCTCCAATGTTCTAGACCTTTGTGCACTGACTGCCAATAAATTTACATTATTAGTCTGCTGTCAAAATTTTTTATATTTGTTTCCTGAAGTAGGTGTTTTGTGTTTTTGGTTTATTATATATTATATTTTTAGAAAAAAATAATTATTTTGTTATAGGAATAAGATTGGCTGTTTTAATACCTAAAAATGTAACCTAGGTAGATTTTGACTGATTAGTGCCATAATATTTGATTTTTTAAATTTCTATAATTTTTGAAATAAAAGTTGATTATATAAGCACGTTATTTTATTGCTAAATCCCTTAACTTTAATATTGAATCAGTTTTAAAGCGATCTTATATCAAATTCCCCAAAAAAAATGTGTGTGCATATAGGAGCCTGTGAGACTACACGTCCACAGTAGTGTTAAGAAAAAATGACGTCCATACTTAAAGGTTAAATTTTATTGTCTGTTATTGACAGACCCCAGGGAAATTTTTTGAACACGAAGAGATTTGAAACTTTTTTAGCATTATTTTAATCTTACTTTTCTGAATAGTACAGTTAACAACCAAAGTTTGGTGATAGTGGTTTAAATAATGCTACATAGTTTAATAATGTGACTAAAAACATGGAGTTACTGTAGCAGATAATTTTTTCCTCCCATTCCGTCCCAACGTTGGGCGAAGATTCCCATTCGCCTTCATTTATCTCCGTCCTCAGCAATATTTTGGCGAAACTATTTCAAAAATTAATGCGTTTTTCATCTTACGTTAAATATCTTTGTCAAAAAATAAATAGGTATATTTATTAGCCAATGCTTTAGTTATTTAGTGGGGAAAAGCGGCAATCACCTTGGAGTACCCTTCCGCATCGGCCTTTTTATAAATAATTAGTAGGTAGATAAGGACAAGTAGTACCTACTAATTATTTAGAAAAACATTTATTATTAAAGCAACGATTCTAGGGTATAAACTTTTTATCTGTATTACTATTATAATACACATAAAAAGTAATTTATTAATTGCGGTCCGATATAGAACATACTTGCGGTTCCAACAAGGCACCCGAGGGGCAGGTACAGTCTGCCCCAGTCACGGTTCTGACTCATAGGTGTCTCATTGTATCATTGCCAAGAGGCCATACAAATATACTAAGCGCCTTCGCAATCGTCCTATCGCCTTAACACTAGGGTATTAGGTTCAAATTTCAACAGAAAATATCAATCTAATGGCTATACAGGTTTGTGGTCCACGTAATCGTCTTGCTGTCTGAATAAATCGGCGCAGGATGGTGTAATACCCTGAGACGGTGGCGTTGTTTGCAAATAGAATATGCAATGAGACTTTGCAATACTTTTTTTCATCAAAACCCACACGATTGTCATTGTTTTTGCCTTGAAATTCCGAACTACTAACCAAGTGATTTCTGATACTTAATGACTAATTAAGTATAGAGTTAACTAATTAAATCAAATTGCGTTACGAGAATTGGTACGAGGACAGCTTTTATAAAACCCGATAAGTAATTATTTTTATTAATTTATTTTAGGGTTTATTTACTTATTGATAATTTTTTTCCTTCCGGTCGAGTCACATAGCTGGGCTTCTTACGCCATCATGTTTTGACGACCGCTTGGCAGTTCGAGTTCTTTAGTAGTTCGAGTGCAAGCCGTTAGTTTGAGCCCATATAGTAGTTGTTTTGGTCTGGCGATACACATTTATCTTTACTATTGCACAAAATGTGGTGGTCAATGGAAACTCAATCTTATTTACGTTCACGCATCCGTGCGTTTTAATCGTAAACCGTCTACAAAAATCTACGATGAACCGTTTACTAATGATGTAATAAGGTTAAAAATAATGTTGGCAATGTTAGCACACACACATGCACCGTTTTCACGTTTCCTTGTTTCAAAGCAGTCATATTCTGCGCTTATTATGTACGAACGTGTTTGTAATTAGTGTTACTGGCGTAATGGAAAGAGACGTTATCGTTTTGAATGTAGGTAAGTCCATTTTGATATTAAATTCTCTTAATTAATGCAGGCATGTTGGAAACACTTTTGTTTGGAAAGGTGTTTCCGCTCATGGTGTAAACTTAAATAGATATATTTTTTCATGTATCAATGTCAAAGATATCGAATATAATATAATATGTATAATAATTCAAGTCCTTTTAGTGGCGTGTGTTTCAAAAGTCTCAAAGTATTTTTTTTCTCTTTGTGAGCAAAATTATGCCCTCAATTAATATTACGTGGTAAATTAAGAAATGCTATAATATTCTTACACAACTTCCTACCGCTGGACATTCTATGTGTATATTTTTGGAAACTGCATTCACGGCGATCGATTAGACGCGACCGAACTATAAATATACCGGGTGTAGAAAGTTAGTGGCCCAGTAAAAAAAGTTTACACTGCTTTTCGTTTTTCTTAACAAGCAAATCTCGCCATAGATATTACTATTTTTGTCAGTGCTAAAGACTGAAATAGGAAAGCTTGAATAATGCGTAAATCATACATTTTAATCATGCCTACTTTTGCTGTTGTTTCTTTTTGTAGACCACTTATTCTCTTGAATCTTGAATAATGTTTCTCGTGTAGATAAAAAATAACAAAATAAACATTACATATTTGATAAAATAACCACAAGCGTGTACTAATTTATTTCTTACTAGCTGAGCCCGCGACTTCGTCCGCGTGGAATTTAAATTAACAAAAAAGCCCGACCCATTTTTTAAATGTTATTTTTTTTAATTTAAATTAATTTTAAAAGTAGCCTAAGTTACTGCTTATAACATCAGCTATCTACCAGTGAAAGTCCTGCCAAAATCGGTCCACCCGTTTCGGAGATACTCCTTGATTTCATGTGTTTTTATTTTTTTACGCGGAACCCTAATTTTTTCTCTAAAATTAAAGTAGCCTAAGTTACTCCCTATAACATCAGCTATCTGCCAGTGAAAGTCCCGTCAAAATCGGTCCAGCCGTTTCGGAGATTACCCGGAACAAACACACAGACAGACAGACAGACAATTTTAAATCGCGTTTTTGCTATAGGTGTTATTTTGATATTACAAACGGTCACTCCAATTTTATTTATTTGTATAGATTCAATTCTTTAAATGCTATATACTTATATACCTACCTGGTATTTATTAACGACACAAGTAGATAGGTAATGCATTAATATCCGTTGTGTGGTCCAAATAAATAAATGATTATACTTTGATCACCAATATATGTATTATATTTTTTTTACCCGGTCCCGACACACACTCCGATAACTCCTGTAAACCAGGATCGACCTTCGACGAGTCCAGGGGAAAAGTGAAATTGTCTTGGAACCCGCACGAATTTAATCTAAAGAAATAATAGGAGGACTTGCATGAAAAAAAATCCACTTCCCTCCGGTGCAAAGCGGGAGACTTAAAATGGTGGTATGGGCTGATTGCCATAAAAGCAAGACTATTAGCTGATTGAAGACCATTTGTATGGCACCACGGATTGTAATTAGACTAATCAGAGTATTTTTACCTGCTGGTGATATCGGTCAGTGAACAGTGGACCAACATCTTAACATACAATCCGTGACCATTGAAGCAAATATATGATTGTATATCACCCGTGTTGTTGATGATTATATTGTTACATTTATAACACTTAAATATTAATTACCTGTTAATAACAATACTTACTTATGTACATATATTTTGACACAATAAACAATTGATCATATATAATTAGACTGATAATTGAAGTATAATTACGTACTCTATTTATTCCCGCTGTGGACGTTGAATAATATAATGTGTTATTATAATTACCTATATGAGATCATAGTGGCGATTTATAGAATTCCTCTCAAAAATTATTCCTTTTATTTATAATAATAATAATAAATTCACCCTTTTGACATCCCACTCCTAGGCACGGGCTTCCCCTTACTACAAGGAGGATTCAGGCCGTAATCTACCACGCTGGCCCAGTGGCGGTTGGCGTATTTCACATGACTTTCAAAATTAGTATTTATATTTTTTAAGGTATGCAAGGTTTCCTCACGATGTTTTCCTTCAATGTAAGCAAGTTATAATCATAAATAAATTATGATACGCACATCGATTTCGAAAAACCCAGAGGTGCGAGCCGGGGTTTGAACCCAGGACCTGGTGCCCGCAAGACACTTGCTTCACCAATCGGCCATCACTGCTATTCTACTTATTGTATATCTGGATTAATTAACAAGCAAAATTAACATGATGTCTTCCTTTGTTCCGTCATTCCCGTGATCATAGCTGAGTAATCTTTGTCATTTCCGTGGCCATTGTAATACAAGATACGACAACGAGGCCGGGTGAAACCGTTGTCGAGTGGTAATTTCAATGGATTCACGATTTCGTATTCAAACATTGATATAATAGGATTAAAACGTTGTAAATCAAGTTACGGATGGTTGAACATGAATGACGTGTGCGTACAGTTTCCAATGAACCTATTTAATGTTATATGACTTGGGCATTCAGAGCTGTTCGTATTGAAAAATTTACTAGATTAGTTTTTTGGTTACCTAGTCCACATACTACCTATTCATACACTTTCAGTAGAATATCATGACCTCAAATACATATATAAAGTTTATAATTAATAAGTAGGTAGGTATGTAGGTATACATTAAATTTAATGTACGAATCCATTGATTTATCACCAGCAGAACGGTCAAAGAAAATGGCTTTCGGAAATCTGTATAGCTTTCGAAACGCGTTTGATATTAGCTAAATAGCACTGGGCCAGCATGGCAGGCGATTATAGCCTTTATCCCCGTCGCGTTAAAGGGGATTCGGGATCCAGTATCAGTCCTGCCCATCAATGTCAATAAAGATTTTCAGTCTTAAATAATCTTAATACAATAGTATTTTCTTTCTTTTCAATATTCAAAACACTTAGTACCTACCTTATTATTATCAAACACTCGAGATGTAGAAATTTTAAGAATACCAAACTCAAGATTTACCTAACAATCTAAAGAAACCCAAGACGAGTCTCTACTTTCCATCAATGTAACGCGTATGTAACGTGGCCGTAAAAACGGCCAGTCCGCGTAATTACGTGTACGAGTACTCAAGACTATTCAACCGTGGCTGTGTAAGTTTCGCGTAACTTTCATAACGAGCGAAAAGTAGCTGTGACGGAATATTTTACTGTAATATTGCTCTACTATTAGTTTTGCGCGCGCTATCGTTTACGTAAAAATAAATTGTATTACATTAAGTTTCTCGGATGGCCAACAGATCACCATAGGAATATTTTTCATAGACTCTACCTACTAGCGAGGGTAAATATCATGCCTAAAGCTCGTGGTAGAGCTACTAATCGTAGATGATAGTAGTTTATTCGGAGAGTTTCTCAAGTTTATAAGAAAGGTGTGGTTACTGTAATAAAAGATGTGTGTTGTTAAATTGTAGTTGATATGTATGTATTCCGAGCATCGTGGCAATTCAATGTCTATTCATTCCCTAATAAGTAATTATTGTCTATCATTGAACCTTTCAAGTGCGCTTTGCAAGACGAATGGCGCTCATTTACGATTCAATAGTCTGATTGCAAGTACACGCGTTTGTACTTAATATCAAGTGCCTACTTAGTGCTGCAGAGGCGGCGACTGCCTAGGTCCTCGAGATAATGATTTTACAGAAGTTATATAGGTACTAACTTATTTGTATATCATAACGGCTATTCACACGAAGAAGCTGACACCTTTTTGTTATGTTATATATTTGACAGATAATGGCCATATTTGACATCGGGATATACGTCAAATGTCTATAAATTATTGGGGCCACTTTAATTTTGTAAATATATTGTTAACTGAGTTTCAATTTCAATCATCATTTACACTGTAAATGAAGGTTAAAATTAAACTCTACAATAAGCATATTTTTCTCTAATGTTCTCAAATAGTTTTTAGTGATACATGTAAGTAGATGTTACATCATATAATAATATAATAATTTAATTTAATTACATCCGCAGCAGTAACGGCGTACGCGAATGAAAACCAACAACTCTACAAACTCGTCAAACAAATTCGAAGCCACGTTGCCGGTTGCACTACTGTGCAACAAACGCCATGTAAAAATGCAAAAATAAATTATGTTTTATACCGAGCTCCCGGCAGTATTTCACCTGTAAACGCCGACCTTAATGAATGCACTCGCGTGCCTATGAACAGCATTCCCTCCTGCCTTTACCTCCACCACCGATCGTTTCGCCCTCTTAATGTTGGCACGACGTGCCGTAATTGCTGTGTACGTACGAATATTTTACGAGAACTGAAGCATCGTCTGTGAATACATTTTGCTTTAGTGTACGAACTGACTGAGCTTAAGTTGGTATCCACCACTCACTCTCAGATTGTCAACCCTTATAAATGTAATATGTAAGTTGATCGATAGTAGAAGAAGAAGGTCTTGTTGGCCCCTTCTATCTAAACAAAACAACTTATTTGGGTCATAATTTTGGGTTATTTCGAAATGGTTTCTGTGATCATGGATATCTCTTGCTGAAATTCTTTCTGCTATGTATTAGATTATTAAAAAAAATAGAAAAGAAGATCGCGCTGCCCGTAAACCCTAATTTTATAACCCACCTGTCATTGTATGGACATTGGCTTAAGAAATCCTTGTGCCAACTTACCAACTCGTTGCTTTCCAAGATAAGAGGATCTCCCAAAATCCATGGTATTCGATTCGCAACTACTAAAGTTCTTACCTTACGACAGATCGGATATCAGTCGGCTTATTATAAAACCGGCAAAGAATTTTCCTATCCTCACAGCCAGGTGCAGTAGGTGCGAAAATGGGAAAATTTTATTTCAATTTTCTGGCGACCGCTGCCGGCCTTGTCATCGCATAAAATATGTTTTAAGTTAAGAGAGAGGAGCGAAGAATCGTGCCTATTTTAAAAGAAAATATAAAAAATCTTTTGGAAAAAATACATTTTGTACACTAAATTATTTGTGTTCTTCATTTGAAATCATAATGCATGCTGTAGTGAAAATCACTACATTAATTCCGTTTCCATTTACTAATGAGACGAAACCCAACCCAAGTAAGTTGCACTAAAAATTATAATTTATTTACTGACAACGTTTATCGCTTGTTCGTCTGCGAATCTGTTTCAGGATCTTATTAATGCACCACCATGTCTGGCGCTGGTTTTATGCTTATCAAAGTCACCTTTTAAACCTGTAATAACCCTTTGAAATAACATATTTGTCTACACTATGTTTTTAATGCTTCTAAGAAATTTACTTATTTGTTGTATAGTACTGTTAAACTAAGTTGCTGTTCATGCTTTATAACATCGTAGACGCATTAAAATTTGCATGCATAGACGATCCATCAAAATCATAAACATTAATTTGCATTGCATAATAAAGAACAGTCACTTTGCAGTCTGTATAGAATGCATCTATTTTATTGTACCCACGGCCATTGTCAACGGATTTGGCACAGGCCTGCCGTTTCGTATCATTCGACACATGGCTTCAATTGTTTTTATTATCAGCTGTAAAAGGACACCGCGCGCCATTCCGTCTGCTATATATTGTGTGGCAACAAACGTGGCTAATTCGATTTCTTTGCGTACGAGTATCCTTCTTTATGGGGATTAGCTTTCACTTTCAGTTCATTTGAATTTATTTGTGGTGGTTATTTCCCTTGTCTCGTTTTTCACGCTTTCAATTTAGCATTCTTCAAGGAAGCGAGAAAGTTTCTTACTTTTCCATGTATGCGCAGTACTTTAGTTATTTATCATTATGAAGAAAAGTATTACTAATAATATTTATTATCTCCAAATTGTATTAATAATTGTGTTAAATCGGCTGTGTTCAATTTAAGCCAAAAGTCACCTTCGTTAACATTAAAGAGCGTACCGATGTTATCATGATAATTGGAGGTCCAATTTTCTTGGTATTTGGAAAGATTAGCCCCCAATTTGCCCGAGGGCGCAATTCTAATGTCCATGATCGATTTTATCGCGAACCGAGTTCCATCTTCTTTATAAACAATGGGGTTTGTTTGAATCGTTGCTATTTGTACAAGCTTTCTTAAGAACTTGTTTATTTATGTGCTCACTTTCACCTAAACAATTAAGTTTAATTGTCGAATATGAACTTAATAGATCCAACAGAAATAGGTTTTAAAGTTACACGCAAGAAATGATAGTTGTTTTTTTTTGGTTTTGAAATTGCCGACCTGTTATCTGGTAATATAATTGAAAAGGCCATACGCGTTGAGAAGACTGTAACTAATTAACAAAAGCAAAGACCGCTTAGTAATTCTATTCTGCTCTAGTATTCAAGGGATTCAGTCCATTACTATCTGAAAACTAAACAGAATCGACTCCAGTATCTTAGCAAACATATACATAGATAGAGTAATAATAATGCACGTATATACGGTATTGATTTAACATTTATCTTATTTCGAAGAAAGTTACATTTGGTCACGTATTATGTTATTGGGTAACTTTGATATAAAATAGTGTGATATAAGAATGTAATATGGCTTCTATAAGACACGCCTCAAGGAGATCCAATTCCGACTCTATAAGATTTATGCTCTAATATTTTGTTAGCATCAACATATCTCCATAGCTTTCCCTACTATGTGCGAAATGTGATTTTCTAATTTTACCTTTGAAAATTGCTTCTTAAAACTTATTCCTGCACCTATGGGACTTGCCGGCGGAACTATGCGGACTCTCAATCTATTTTACTGCCATACAAGTTTTTGAACGTGTCCCAAATATACTTCCTTTTAAATATTTATTATCATATTCTGGCTTTTTGTTACAGTGAATTTGGTTATCACTGATAGAAGAATCTTTTGACTTGGCGTGAAGTTTATTTTTAGCTCTAAAATATAAGGTCTTATATTTATAATGCATACAGCAATTAAAATATTTGATGGGTTTATTTCTAACAGCTGATCTTAAAATATTTGCTATCAACCAACACAAAAGATTGATATTTTCATATTATTATTATTTGTGGTAACTTCACATCATATCATCATCTATCATTTTCAAAGGCGCCGTGCAAAATATCGTAGATGATTAACATAAGATCTTTATTATACCTATTTAATATTTTTATATTTATACAAGTAGGTAACTTATTATAATTATACCACATGTATTGATATCTACCTACAAGTAATTATGTAAATTCTGCTGTCGTCCAATAACGAGTTAACTAAATTTGACGCACCGAGAAGTATATCTGTCATATGTTACGTTACGACCATGACAAAATAGCAATACAGAATCAGCATTTATACCTATAGACTTTATATAATTCTGCATTATAGTTTAATTTAGTCAGCATATTAAACTTTTTATTTATTATTATTTATTAAACTTTTATGACCACCAACGTTTTCCTATTGATTGTGTAACGTTCTAAGACCACCCAGCAAGTTCTTATTACCCTTGTCTTGAGCTATAAATATGAAGATTTATAAATATTTTCCAGCTTATCTGCTGAAACAGTGTAGTATTTCGCGCTTTAGATGTTTTATAGTGGCCATATCTCTTGAGATAAGCTACCTTACCTTCATATCTTCGATTTATTCATGCCCCTGCATAAATTTCTCTCAGCAGGTCTACTCGGTTTGTTGATTTATTAAAAAAGTATTCAACTTAATGTGGAAGCACTTCTGTATACGTATATAATTTTATTTTGTTTGTATTTATATTTTACTTTAAGTGAGTTTATAAGTGGTTATAATACTGTACATATTATTTAAATCAATGATGTTCGGTAGGATATTTTTTTGTATCTACGTGTTACCAGGTTGAGGTTCTGTACTCCAAAACTGAATTTTATTGGATTTTATAACACATCTTTGTTTATATTCATCATATGGGGATAGATATCCACATTCGTGGACATTCCCATTGTCCACACAGTATGCAGTCTTGATATAATCTGAGTGGAGCGAGCTTAGTACCGAGCTGTATACAGATTAAAATATTATTGTTAAGGCCCCTTTTGTAGTATGAGCTCCTGGTATATACTTTTGCACAGAATATTTTTTTAAAATCATGTTCTATTATTTTTGTTTTTAATTTTCCAGAATGTCGCGAGTTGAGTTAGACGAATTGAAACATACGAATTCTTATTACTTGCGGAAGTATTCTAATGGGTGTTCCCTTTTGTTACAGGTATTTTGGGACACTCAATACCCAGCAAGGGATGCGGTAAGAAAACTTAAACGTCAAGCAACGCAAACGTATCATAAAAGTCTCGTTGAATTTAAAACAGCCATTGAAATTCAAATAGCCGACGGTGAATTAAATCGTCACAGTTTTTCCGAATTACCCGATATCTGGTGGACATTCTTATGGAACAAGGCGTCATAAAAGTGAAACTTAACCGACGGCCGTATTTGAGAAGTTACAGGATGGTTTTCGAGGGAAACTTCGCCTTTATCTGCTCAACATTTTGTTAGAAAAGTGAGACTGCTAGATCCTCGATTTCATTTTTCAACATGTCGATTTTTGTTAAGGGCGTATGATAGTGCTTCTTGAAAAAAATATAACGCACAGTTTATGGATAAACGTTTCTTTTTGTTTGGCAACGGTGCCGCTTTTGTGTGCTCATTTAAAAAAAATCGCCACGCGCAGCGTTCTCTCATTCAGTGTCTCGACGCTCCGCACTGCATTTTTCATTCGCAACCTGAAATCGTGCCTGGCATATACATCGCATTATCTAGCCCTGTTTCCATTCCAAGGACACACAATTTAGGCTTTTAAAGGTTATACATAAGAAAACTTGCTTAGTAGGAACGGGTTAAAATACCTAACGATGTGTTGCAATCTGAGATGGTTGCACGTTGCTCATATTTCAAAAAATAAATGACGACAAAAATATCGATATTCCATTTCATTTGGTGTAACCGCATCGATTTTATTTGTTTATTTTTTACTCGATATTTTGGTGCGCTTTGCTCACTCGTCTGAACATCGGGTGTCGCGTCAAATGAAATGGGAAATAGCAATGTCGAGGGTGTTTCATAGTGTGCCGCTGTTAGTACTGCATGATATATTACGCAATATTCGTAAAATTTAAGAGTGCATTTTGTACACGGAATCGTTTATGAAAGTGGAATCATTTTGCGATGAAATCCGACGGTGTCCGTAAACTTATACTTGGTAGGCATATTAATAATGAATCATAAAAAAGTTTTGAAGTCGCTTAAAAAAAGTTAACAACGACAGAAACCTACAAAGCATATTATAACGGTACCTAGTATTTCTTTAAATATTTTTGGTGCAATTTCACCCTAATGATGTATGTTCAAAAATGGTAACTCCTATAAAATAGACCACAACCCCGAACAAAGTCCAAGGTTTAATCTATAACAGTTAAATTACCAAGGCTGCACATTGAATGCCAAGCCGTTGTACGAGATTTCCTGGCTTCGGAACGACATTATAAAATGTCCCAATGACTTGGACTAACCTCGATATTATGGACCAGCTAAAGCTTAATGTCACAGGTCACTGGAGGAATAACTGGGCCGTTAAAGTGAGCTCTAAAAGTGTAATGGCTTGACCTAAATTGTTGTGTTAATCCATAGCCTTGTATGGCACTATCATTTGGATCCATTTGCCTAATTCGATGAGATTAGGGGTTCCTTTACACGTGTTGAAAACTTAATTAAGCTCGGCAGAGTCGTATTCGGTATAATTAGCTTATGAATGGGTGTGAACGGAATAGGAGCTACGAAAGATAAATTGATATGTCGCTTCTTTTGTATGATTATAATTTGTATCTAAATGTTTGTTATTCGTGCAAGATATTTTGTGTGGCGCCTTAGTAAAAGTTAGAGATGATATAAGTACCTACCACAAAAAATCTGATGGCATCAATATTTTCTGTAACTTGGTATAGCTGAATGTTAGCTAGTATTTTAATCAAAGGTCAGCTCTTAGAAAGACGCCCATCACATTTTTGTTGCGGTAGTTACATTATCTAAGCATTTACTAAGGTACATACTTACCATGTTAAATATCATGCACTATTAAAATAAGAACTGAAATAAATCTTCATTCATATATATTTACACTTACTTCCCTCATAAATTTATTGAAGTAATTTTACCTCTGCAAAGCTGTAAAATTCTATACACTTTCGTACAAGATAAATAATACCGCTAGAGCGACGGTATAACTCGAGTTATTATAAAACTTTACTACGGCGCCTATCGCGTTCATTTCTAGTTTAAAATTGGAATTTGAAAGGCCAAAGTTCGCTCGAGCTCGAAACTTGAGTGCTCGATGCCGTCGTCAATTAGTGCGTCGTGGCTCGGTATCGAGCACACTAGAGCTAGGGCTTAAGTTTACTGCTTGCCTTGAAATTAGGGTTGAACTTTGTACAAAATCTTATAAGACAAGTTCACCATCGAAATTTGACGGCGCTTAGAATATTTTATGATGTAGGTACCGTTATTAAAATAACATGGCGAATGCCTTATGGGGTTACATTTAGTCCAACGTTTTTAGTTTTAGTTCAAAGGTGATTAGTTAACGAAATTATTTTACGTTGTACGACACCGAGATTGGTTTCTGACACATGTTTACGTGACAATATTGTTGTTATTACCCGTTGATAACCTAGACAATCGGCCGAGACGACCTTTTATCAATACTCTTACTACGAACCATTAATTTAATTGACATTTGTAGGGCATTTCTATTATTTGTACAATTCAAACAATAGATAATATAAAATTAAATAATTTATTTTAATTGATAATAATCAGTAGAATTTAACTACCATTTTTGTACTGAATGCAATAAATTTGTGCTAAAAACAACTTCTATATTTCGTTAAAACCTACGCAAAATATCGCGCCTACTACATGTTTGGGCGGGCGGGCAGCGCGGCGGCGGCGCTATGCCGGCGTTGCCGCGGGTCAAAGACCTCGCTAATAACTTCCGCTTACCTGTTAAACGTCAGTCGGCAGACTCCGTAGGCTAGACTTTAGTGATGACAAAGAGCTTTTACTCAATCTGCGAATACTCGCTTTCTGATGGAGTTTATAAAGTTTTGATGAAATATGTCGAACTACACTAGAATATTATATTAACTGTTTCCGTGACACCGTTTTGTTAAGACTTTCCATGTGAACCTTTTGTTTTCCCGAAATAAGTTACTCTACGGTAAATAAGAATATGAGCTTTCACCATGCCGAATTTCATTAAAATCTGTTTAGTGGTTTCTGCGTGATATGTGCTCAAAATGAAATGAACAAGACTAGTGGTTATGATATTCATGTACATCCTGGTGTATACCAATCTTCTTGTACCTGTCTAAAAATATCAAACATATTTGATATCGATATTAACGTATCGCTACTACAAAGTAACATGGTGCCCACCAACTAAAACTTCATCCGTCAGACCTCAGAAACTTTTAAGTGGATCCTATCAATTTCTAACTAGACAGCAAAGCTTTGTGCTTCCTTTCAACTTCGAGCTTGACACAGAAAAAATACGTTTTTTGGACAGAATGTTGACAGTAGATGTTACAGAAACAAAAGGTAAATAAATGACAACGTTTATATCGTAAGCCTTTGAAAGTAGTTGAAGGCACCTCAAAGTACAGAACTCCTTCCTTCATGACGCAAATTCATTTTATGTTAAACGTAGTTTTGTTAGTTATATTTAAAAGAAATACAAGATATTGAATTCCATCTAGCTAGGATAGTCTAAAAATTTTCTTTATATTCGCCTTTCGACTTCAATTTGTATTCGACTAATGACGATGTAGAGATTACATTTACAAAACAATAGGATGTTTTTTTAACGGTATTTACAGTCCGTTTTAAAATCAAGGCTTTCAACAATGGAATGAATCTATACTTTGAATTGTACAGATTGTTTTTTTAGATAGTGGTTTTACGGCTCGATCCAATCTGTTAATGCAGAAGATTAAAACGCCACAAGTAGAGTAGACCCGCATAACGAATCGGGGATTCAATTGAATGCATTGTCGTCCGTCTAAGTTCAATCCCACGACCTAGATCCGACCGCAATGCGATTCCAATACTTGCACATCGCCTGAAGCGAGGCACTGTAGATTGTTTATACTGAAGATACGCAATATTTGCTATTACACCGCCGTCATTAGGGAGCAAAATCGTACGGCATTGCGGAATACAGACGCATACCTCTGTGGATATGTTATTGAATGCAGTAATGAGTTCGTTTGGGTTAATTTTGGAGTTTCTCAGACAGATTAGATATTGTACAGGCTATTACAGCGGAGTAAGTTAAAATGTGAGTAGTTATTGTAACGGTTATAACAGTCATTGAAATAATGTAAGTACTTATTTGGTATTTATGACCAAAAGAAAATCAAGTAGATGCTGTATAATAAAGTAAACTGAGGATTTTACATGCATAATCTCGAGAATGTAAATGGATTTAGTGAATGGAAGCGATTTTCACACTAGCTATGCATAATCATATAATTTCTCACGAAATTCACTGGCTTCACGGTTGGTAAAACGACTTCCACGGTCGATTTTCAGAAAATTTACAAATATTTACAGTTTTCGTTGGTCTCATTGACTGATATGACAATGAGTCCAAAAAAATCTGTAAATATTGTATTTATATTACTTTTCTCTAATATCATTGTTATTTACCGAATTTAAATGATTTCGACGCAAAGATTACTCTATTATTATTTTTTTTACCGTTTAATATATTTTTTATTTATGAGCCTACAAAGGCGGATTAAAAGTACATTTTTCTATCGATATGATAGAGAAATACGCAATTGTTTTTATTGAAACGAACTTCATATTTTGACGATTTATTTTTATTCGCACTCGTCATTGCGGTGTAGGCGTTAGATTGGATTTGAATAGTTCAAAGCGGATTGATATCCAACGTATTTGCCTTCACTTGGTTTGTTTGAGAGCGACCACGGGATTTTATCAATTATTCGTATTCGGAATGGGTGAACTTTTTTTACAGGCGCGCGTTTGGAGCCAAACGTGTTGATAGAACGATAGGGATGTACTAGTACCTACAGGTTCGTTACATTACAATAAATAACAATTATTATTAAATAGTACGTTCCTTATTCAATATTTTATTTTATGTAAGTAATTAGGTACCAATATATTTTTTAAGTGCCCCATTGTTAAGATTGACGGACGGAAGGTATAAAGAAGTACAAACTCGTTTTATCCCCACTAAAATATTATCTTAAACATAACACAATGCGTTAAGGCGAAGGCGCCTGTCTAGCCCGCGAAATTAAAAATTTTCGAGTATTTTTATAGTTTATCCAAAATCTGAAAACATTGAAGACAACATTTTGTGATTTGCGACAAACACAGTATGCAGTGCGTTTATTAATACATTTATTTTACTCTCAATATGATCACGGTGGATATGATACTAGTTAATCACTAAATATACAAACATTGCCAGATTATCTGGATAGCTGTCGTTCTTGAAATGTTTTAGAGTAAGTTGGATATATGAATAAATGCACTGCACACGGTCTTGGTCGCGAATTACAAAATTTGAAAAAATTTTGAAAAAATTCTAAAAAACCTCAAAAAAATTGAACTTTACGGGCTAGATGGGCGCTTTAGCCTTAAGAAGTTAAGCAGTGAAGTATAGCGCGGTTGTGCAGTAGGTACTACTGAGGTGGGCGAGTCTTTGGAATAAATTAAATTCCTTAGCTACCCGTAAGTTATACGCGGAGCTCGGCGAAGCAAGACGAATAAGCTGACTTGTTACGCTTAACTCTTACGTTGCCATTAACCTCAATCTACGTAGACCAAGATGGCCTCCCAATTTCACTTAAAAAAGAAATGAAAACTGAATGTTTTAATCATTATCTTCGTCTTTTAATTATTTTCCTTGACTGACCTTCATCGGTTTTGAAATTTGGTTATTCATAATATTGTATTGTAGATTTTTGTAGGGTTATAAGTTTCTATTCCACTTAAACTAGAGTTAGCAATTTTTTTAGGATAGCTTCTAGCGAGGTTTTTTTATTTATTTTGGAGCAAAGGATCAAGACAATTTCTGCCTTCTATGAATACTCCATTACCGCTTCACAGATTTATACACACATTATGCACCCGGGCGTCTGTAATGACGTACGCATTTGCGGAGTGTGCTTATTATTTCGCAATTATGCATTGATGTTTCCTTGCCGTGTTTCTCTCGCGCCTCGGACGGATTATGCCGCATCATTTCTCGCACTTTCTCCCACAACACCTCGTCTTGGTACCGTTTTGATGCTTTAAGTAGGCATCCCAGTATCGTATTATCATTGTTGTATCCTTTGTGTGTGAATTATGGGAGAATGGAGATTAAACGTTCGGGATAAATACACGCACATGGGAGATAATGTGTTTTTGAAAGCTGTATGTTTTAGTCAGTACGTATTATAAAGAGGCTTTTATACTTTTGAACATATTAAAGAAACTATTCATACATTTTGTATAGTTTTGAAGTGGATACGTCATAAGCAGGTTGCGTCAACAAATTAATATGTAAAATATTAATCATGGTTTCCTTACACACAAAGCCTGTGGGTCAACAGTGTATGTCATAACTGTATCAGTGGTGGACAAGTTGTTGTGACTTTTTGTCGATATTGTGTGGGCTTATGTAAATTACGATTCGATGACGGACCATAGCTATCTGATATGCTACTTCCTGTTTAACTTAATCCTATATTGGCTGTATGTTAGTTGTTTAAGCATTAATTCAAGCCCGATATAACAGGCCTATTACAAAGATTTGAAAAAAATCCGCAAATAGGCCCGTCAATTCTTCACTTTACTAAACAGCGCCGTTCAACTAACGGCCTAAATGATATTCGGCCGTATAGTCTGTTACAACATTTAATAAACTGGCTGGCTAATGCTTAGGCAACTGGTTGACATATAAGTGCTACAAAACTTTTTAAAATACTACCCAAGCAGAGCGACCCGGATGGGTTTAGGTTAGGGTTATTTTTTTATGACCGCACAGAAATCCCACCCGGCAAGTATGTTCGGTGGATTTAAACAATTTCGTTAAATACCTAAGTACCTAATAAAATTATTCCATTAAAGTTGTTTGTTGCCGACGCCATATTGACAGTTTGGTGTGTTTCGGCGCTAGGTGGCAGAAAGTGGAACTAAATTGAAATGAACAGGCTAGGCAAGTAATTACGTCATCGATCCAAATCATTTGCCTAGCTGTTTGATCAAATGGCTGAATATCATTCAGGCCACTAGTTGAACGGCGCTGTTTAGTAAAGTGGCTAGGCCGTTAATTGGACGGCGAATCAAGCTAGTTGGCTGCGGCAAATATATTGATCTCAAGTCTGAGAGCGGTCTTGAGTATGCTTTTGACATGTCATTTTGTACTGGAATGACATAAGAATGACATTTCCAAGATCACTTTCAGACTTTAGATCGACCTATTAATATGGGTCTTAGGTATTTATTATTATTATTATTAGGAGCCTGTAGTGTCCCACTGCTGGGCAAAGGCCTCCCCTCCCTTCTTCCATTTGTCTCGGTCTGTTGCGGTCTGAGACCAATGTGCTTCGTATGAGTCGAGCTCATCCCGCCATCGTCTTTTGGGTCTGCCGCGTGGTCTGGTGTTGTGTGGGACCCACACTGTGGTCACTTTCGCCCATAGATCGTCGGGCATGCGGCAGAGGTGTCCAGCCCAGTTCCACTTTAATTTGGCAGCTGAGTGGCCTACGTCTGCAATTTTCGTTTTGGAGCGCAGGATCGAGTTTCTTACTCGATCTATGAGCTTTACTCCTAAAATACTGCGCTTAGGTATACGATTTATTAATTAACAAGTCTGTACCTATACCTGCAATGTCTATATTATCTATTGCTGCAGTAAGAAATGGTGAACAGAATTCCGTGTCTCCCTATTGTATGACCTTAATACTATTTATAAATATCAAATTGTAAGCTGATTCACATAACTGTCATTGACGCAAGTGCGTACCGCGAATGCGGTTGTTATTTTTGCATTGTGTAACACACAACACTTCGAACGCTACAGACGTCAATAATAGATCGCTGCTATTGTGATCGTTATAGCACTGTTTAGCGGTACGGCCTTCAATCACCGATTACCTACAGTCATCGACTCGATATGTTGCAAAGTCGATAAAATGCGTGCATGACACAACACTAGTTCGCCATTTGAAAGGAAATTTAAAGATATATATTTTTTTAAATATAATATCTTAAAAATATATTTTGTTATTCTATAAAAATATTTTTACAATTTCGAATCGAATCGATTTTCAAAAAATATATCTTATTAAAACTACACCTTTTTTATGTTTTTCCCGAGCACCATATGTTCGAGAAAATTATAAGTAATTTTACGGAATACCCATATATAAGTGTACAGTGTAGTCAGGTCTCGGGGCACAACCGACCCCACAAAAAAGTGAAAACAAACAAACGCGTCAGTAATCCAGTAAAGGTTCCTTTTTTCCTCAAAATTCTGTTTATCTTTCAGGATATATCATTAAAGC
Source organism: Notodonta ziczac (assembly GCA_918843915.1). Lineage (NCBI taxonomy): Eukaryota > Metazoa > Arthropoda > Insecta > Lepidoptera > Notodontidae > Notodonta > Notodonta ziczac. Next base: position 5,235,989 of record OU974053.1, read on the forward strand.
ATACGTCAGTAATGAGCCACTTCCACGCAGCGAATATGGCTTCATTCAAAACTTCATAATCGGGATGAGAGTAGGTATATTTCCCTCACAAAGCGAGCTCTGAGCTTCGGGATTGCATCATTGTGATGAACAAAAATTCTGCAGTGCTAATTTCGCATGCACCGAGCTACTTGTGAATGCTATTATGAGCTTACAAAGCTCGGAAATGTGCGGCTAAATAAAAATGGAAGGAATGAAATAAATAAGTTTTTTATTCCCTAAATATGACTCTAAATATGATGAAATATGACTATTAAGACTCAGTTTAAGCCCTTTTTTGCAAAGTGGCGCAACTCTTTTTATATGTAGTGCAATTATTTGAGTTACCACCAAAGGTTTGTGATATCTTTTAAAAATACAGTAACTAAAACAATTATTAATTGCATTATTTTTGTAAACATAAAAGAATAGCTATTAAAAATATTGCCATGTGCATAAAAAGCAACTTTAAAGGTTTGGTAAACGAAATAGGTAGAGTTTCTAAATTTGTTGAATCGAAATAGAATTCCGACAACTGCTTCGGAAATTAGTTTATGTTTTGTTGAGAGCAGTGTTTATTTAGAAGAGCGTTAGATGAAGACTAGATTATACGTGGTTGTCTATTACTGATATTAATTTTAACCGACTTACTAAAAAGGAGGAAGTTATATGTTCGTCTGTATTTTTTCAGTATGTTGACTGTTTACTCTGTCAATTATGGACCGATTTTTAATTAAAGGAATTACTAGGTCCCTAGTTATTTCTAGTTTTTTTTTCTAAGAATATACCTATAATAAATTTTAACAATTTTTATAGGTTAATTTCAGTCAAAAATAAATAATGTATTCGTTCTTACGTTTGGATAACACAGACGATCATATTTGCATATGAATACTACACAAAAACACGTCAACACCGATAATATCAATATTGCAGAGCAACTGTTTACCCACATACCTCGAGACGAAGTGTTTCTTACACGTCGCACCAGAAACAATGGCCAATTTTCTAGCCAAGCGTTATTATGAATGTTAATAACGGAGATGTGAATTATCTATTACACGCAGATAACCCTCAAACCTTTTAGACTTCTTCTATTAGAAATTCAATCGAGATAATGTCAGCGAGACAAAATTACAAGCATTATCTTTGCATACAATCGCATCACTAATTTAAAACCCACTATTAGTGTTTTTCTAAACAAATTAAGAATAGTGTCGACGAATATTCGCGTTCTTTTTACAAATAAAAGCCTTTTTAAGGGTAAAAACCAACAGGCTACCGCCGCGAAATTAATTTAAGAAAAAAATCCAAACTGATTAGAGATTGCAACGCTCATTTAACGCTCCGATAAACACAATTACTCGCTCGGAATCTAGAAACTCTCTTTTCGCCCCCATTCACAATTTTAATACCTTCTGCGTCTTGGAATTTCAGAAAATCTGATTCGTCAGGATTTGGCAGTCTTGTTTATTATGCTGTTTTATCTGCGCGTATAAGCGCGCCAAAGTTAGACAGTTCTATATAGCGGTCTATAAAAAAATAATTTGAAAAATAAAACGCAAATAATTTTATTTATTTTATTTATTCGTTTATAATCAGGCATCACAGGCCCATATATATAATATATATAGTTACTTAATTGTTGTATTTGAGTAAGCCATTAATTAAAATAATCGTGATATAAAATATTTGGAGCCTAATAATAATAACCATTAATTTTAGTTATCGGACCATGCATCGTTAAGGGTTAGGAAATAACGAGTTCATAAAAGTTCCAACACAAAACACTTCTAACCTTGACTCTTTGCGTGCAACTCACGCGATAGGGTACTCGAAATCGTGGCTACTGCAATGTAAACTCGAAAGTTAAATTAAACAAAGCATCATTATATTCGTAGTAACTTTATCTTTTCATGTGATTCAAAGGAGAAACATCTTCAGATATTGCATTGAGACGCCGCAACCATCATTCACTCTTGATAATGTTAAAATAACGCCTCAATTTGGTATTGTGGCGCCTGTGTGGGGTACCTTTATCTCGGATACTAGTAAATGGTACAGCAATATCGTTAGTATCTTGCACCGAACAATGGTAGACATCCCCTCGCTATCTAATGAATATGAGAACGGCCCGTTTTACAGTCTAGGTTGATAACACGAGATATTGAAACTCTTTGGTCGTCTGTGACAGGCTGCGTGACACATTACCTTTGTCTTTTCTATGAAGGTCTTTGAATATAGAACGCTGTTAGCCACGAGTTCAATTTTCAATTTTCGAACGGCTGTCAACGATCTCGAATAGTTCATGGAAAGTCGAACATTCTATAGGGCGATTTAGGTACAATTTTAATTAATTTCATTCACTTGAATAAGTAAGATTAGAAGTCAACTATAAAGCTTTTGGGATTGATAACATTTTATTAACACTGTTTTTATTTTTAACGTTAAATGAACAAGCGTAAATTTTTATCTAGAATTCTTTGTTTGGGCGCAAGATTATTAAAATATTATCTCATAGTTAAAAATGATAAACTGACATTATATTTATAAAGAAACTAGCTGTGCCCCGCGACTCCGTCCGCGTGGAATGCGCTTTTCTGTTGAATTTTTTCCTGAATTTTCTTTGCTATAAACCTCACGGAGCCCGAGACCTTTCCAACGAATGCAAAACCGTGGAAATCGGTTCGCGCGTTCTGGTGTTATAGCGTCAGGAAGGAAAACCCGACTTATTTTTATATAGTAGATTGATTGGTTTATATTTAAAATAACTGCCTATGATTGCTACAATTTGCTTGCGTCACAAGGACACAACTGGTCAGCTATTGTGACGTGCGATGCTTAAGTGCTTAGAATTTGAGTTCGAACAATGCTCGAGAATGCAGTTAAGCTTATCTTTTATCGTTGTTTGAAATGAGATAATGTTGTTCACTTTTAGTGCTGACACGTGTTAAGTAACTAGCCAAAAGCCGACATGATTTTGTCATTACTACATCGGGTTGTGTTTTGAAAGTTCTGTTATCAACATGTCTTTTAAAAGTGAGTCACGCTGCTTTTGGGTCTTGCAACTTTTAGAAATCGAGACTCGTAAACAAAACAAAACATCGTTTAGAACTTACAGCGTGATCTTCCTTTGTTTTAGATTTTAAAATATTTAAAATATACAAAAAAAATATGTAAGTGAATGTTTATAATAGTATTTTTAAAATTTCTCGAACTCTGTTTCGGTTTTAAAATGGAGTCCTAAATTTGAATCTTAATCTTTAAAATATTTTTTCGTGAGATCCTGATAATAATTTCTAAAGCATCATTCTTTAATAGCCACGCCTCACTTCATAAATACTGCCACTACGCCACTAAGACAATCTACCCACAAAATTTATTTTCAAACTCCCGCTCGTTTCAAGTGTTCCAAATTTCCAATAGCCCAGGTATAAAGGGGTGGTTACAATACGAATTTCAATGCGCTGTTACACGGACAGTTTGAACGTAGACCGCACTGTAGCAATTTACTTTCGATCACAAACCAATCATCGACGTCGACATTCTAGTGCTTGTTTATAGCAAATACTGATGTGTAGCCTCCTTTTAACGCGGGTATATTTTCTTTACACAAGCGGTACACACGCACCTATCTTGAGGTTGCAGCTAAGGGATTTGGAAAAAGGAGTTTCTATGTTCGTTTACTTTCTTTCATATGTTTTTATTTGAAATGAACCCTAACTTAATCAGTTTTGACTACTTATTGGATGTTTTATGAATTCTCAGTCTATTGTTTGACCAATAATTAAGATTTTTTTAATGTACCTTTTTATAATGTTTTTAATTTTTTAATGATTTTTGTAATGTATTAGTACCAACGTAATAGTAGTTAATATTTACTGTAAAATCGATACCCGTAAACAATTATACCTAATGTTATGTTATCCAATACAACTAATCTTATCCCTCCGAAAAAGTGCACTATTTCAAGTAATTAAAAACGGCATAAGGAAGCAAGTAATAACCGTTTGAATAAAAACATGAATACTCTATTTAATACATAATGTGTTACGTTGAATGCAATATTACTAACATAACAGTTGCGTATTTTAAACACGTTTATAGTTTAGTTAATAGTTTACTTTGTTTTTACATTAGCTTCGCATTATGTCGAAATAGCGTTGGGAGTTCCATTATATATACCTACAACTAGCTGTGCCCCGCGACTCCGTCCGCGTGGAATGTGAACCACCCTTAACATTTAGGGGTATGAAAATTAGATAGTAGCCCATTCTCAGACCTACCCAATATGCACACAAAATTTGATGATAATCGGTCGAGCCGTTTCGGAGGAGTATGGTAACTAAAATTGTGACACGAGAATTTTATATATAATATAATACAATCCATTCTCTACAATTTATAAATTTAATTAGAATGTGTTATATATTGAACATTCCTTGTCAACAACAGAGCGACTGTTTGTTTCTCCACTTAGTTAAAAAAAACTAAGCGGAGAAACAAACAGATGCGGACATTTTGCGACTTTGTTTATTAATATTTAGAGAAGAGAGTGTTCTTACAGGAGGCTCACTATTTTAATCAGATAAACTTCTCCAAATGGTGTTTGCTACTCACTCACTCACTTCACACTTATTTCTTGTCCAATTCATGCAGTAGGTACATATTTATACCTTAAAAAGTTGTGACAAACATACAAAAGCCGGCCTCTTAGAATATAATTGTGATAGTTACGTAGGTAAAGAAGCTATGGTATAAAGACCCTAAATTATTTTATCGGACTTTTGAAACACTCTATATAAATGTTGGTTCCCGCTTCACCAAACTGCTTCTATTAATTTTAAACTTCATTAACTCTACTACCAAAATAATCTCGAGCGATCCTTAAATTTGTCTCTTCGTTTAAATGAGCCGCAAGAGTGAATTATTCGTGTCGTTTGTTCGGTATTAGATGCTGTAATTAAGTGTTGTGGCCTAATGATCCGGTAATGGCGTGCTGGAATAGGTTTCCCGTGAATGTTTTAAATTTCTAATAAGGGAAAATGGGAAGAAACTTTACATTATTTCAAAAATACATAGTTTCAAATACTCGTAAAATTCAAGGAAAATAACAGTGTACATAACTATAATTTACTTTTTAAGTAAGTAAACAAGCTTCTTTGAAGAAAAAAAATTTATTTACTGTACCTTCCTGTCTTTTTGATAGCTAATTAAATGGTGCCTCACACATTGATTATTGGATTGGACTCAATACATAATTTATATCCAGTTAAGAAAAAACCTATAAAACATCATTGTTCATCAGTCAAAGATTACAAGCAGAACATGAAGCCCGACAAACGCTGAAATTCAATACACTAAATCCTCATGATTACAGAACTACATAAAGTAACTACGTATTTCGTTTTAACTGAATTTTGGTAACTCTTTCCCTTCCACATTGATTAAGAAAGAGCATATCGCAATTTACATAATTAAATAAACCTTTCAGTGTTAGATCATAATAATTACAATATATATATATATAAAATAATATTTGATTGTATGTCCTTTATAGAATCGTAAACTATGCATTTGATCATGTCATGATCTTCAGAAAAGTGTTGTGCATGAGCCCACAAAGGTTTCCGAGTTGGTACGACCAATCTTAGACAGCGTAGCAACGCGCGCAGGTTACAGCTTGTTAGGTATAAACTTGAAACCAATTCAGCGCGTCTAAAAATGCTTAGTAAATAAATTGTTCAATAAAAACTTCTAACGAATAATAATATTCGGTACTATAAAGTAACAACACTATTTGTTGAAGTTACTGAAATATATTGAAATACCACATATCCTTCGTTACACCACACTGTAACTAACTGTAACTGTTCCATTTCAATATCCACGAATACACCTGCGCTGAATCGATAACGGCCGCTTTTTAATCTATCAAACAACGCCGTTTTTTCTGTGGACTCGATTGTAATCCGCAACACATCGAATAGTTACTAAACTATCGATCGAACATCGAGGCAATGTTGTGGTGTAACCCGATATTTTTAGGTAGGCCAACGTCAAATATTCTACTTCTTCCTAAAAAAAAACACTTATGTGCCTGTCGTTTTCCAGTGTCAACAATAAGAATGAATAAAAAAACCATAAAATATAAAAAAATACTATATGCGTACGATTCACAATAACGGTTGTTTATACAATTGAGAAAATCTAGCTACACTATGGAACTTTTTGTAGTGTAAGTATCTTTGCTTCATCGAATCGTGTATCTTCCACGTTCATGCGAATTGTTTATAGTTTGGATAGATACAAATATTTGTTGCCAGCGGTTGCGTGCGTGTGAAGCGAACATGGCGTCAATGACGTCAGATTAATTTGATCAAAGTGGAAATGCCCGCGCGTTTTCCACGCTACTTGTTTCGAGTTGCTGTCAACGGCTCGGCTAATGCTTCCGTTGGCTTCCAATTTTAAACTTTTGATGGTGTTTACGGGCGAGGCACAATTTATGGGAGCATCAATATATAGAATCGATTTTCAGTTGCACTTTCGATTCAATGGAGACACCGTTGTATTCCTTATTCGAATTCGATTTACTTGTGGTTTCATAAGTGTTTCCTGTGTTATACCACGTTTTTGAGTTTGCGGTTTACCGCAGATCGATGTTAAATCGCTACAGTTAGCGTGGAAAGCAATAGGCTAGGTCCCACGGTGCGAGTTCAACGGACGATGCGTTCGTCATGCTTACTTGCGTAACGTCAAGATTAGACTTTATTGCCTGTACTACGAATTGCCTGTACTGAAAATCACGGATTTATTTATCGTTTCACATTTCGTTCAACTGATCAATTAAATATCTTTGAACTGCGTTCGGGATGTAAATTTATCGTTGAATTGCCGCAGTATTTACATTTACAGTTAATGGATTAAATGTTTTCGTCACTTTTACAAATATAAATGGTGATCGGATTTTCCGATTTTAGCTAACTTGCTATTAAAAATTTAAACCACACCTAAAATTAGGATTTAAAAACCCCTTTAGCATCTATCACTCGAAGAACATCACTATGCCGGTCAAGATTCATAACTAGAGTAGGTACACAACTATAATACAAAAATATAATAATAAACATACCAACATATATGTTCTCGATTCCTGTGACATTTGTTCAAAAATATTGCGTTCGAATCAGACTTTTTTTCCTGTCCATAGCAGGATGTGGACTTTAGGAATGCGGCGTGAAACTGACATTTATAATTGCTGTAGAAAAGTCAATACATAGACAATAACCTACTAGAACTACTATAGTGTTGTACCCATAGATATAGGAAGTAGTGAAAGCTCAATCTGATCAACTGTTTTATTTTCAGGTGTCGCGAAGGGAGACTCGCTGCGTGTCAGTGGGCGCTACGGGAGCCCCCAACACTGAACGGCACTCGTATGCCGAGGGGAGGGTCCCCGCGCCACATGGGCCGCCGCCGTCTCCTGGAGCTGCGGTCGCGCAGAGGCGAGTGGCCGCCGCCTGTCAGGCCAGCCGGCGATTGCTGGAGGAAACTCTTGCTAAGCCTGGTGAGTCTATAATAATAAGACCAGGCTTAGCCACACCAATTGTATGATCTAAGCAACGCTTGTATGTACTATGGGTACCGTACAATGGACTGGGGGCGATCCTAGTGAAACCCAGACCTGAGCAAATTACGAAAAGCCATTTCCGAAGCTTGTGCAGTGAGCCGAGCGGCCTTCGCTCAAACCACTGCGCCAAGCGGTCGTCAAAGTCTATTTATAATAATAATAATATTTTTTTTTAAAGTCGCCCAGTTGAATTTTCTTCCATAAAGTTTCATAAACATCTGAGGCACGTATCAATTCATCTCTTTGTAAAATTGTATGTTTAACACTTAGGAGGTTTTCACTGCTAGGTGACGAAATGTGAGTTATCACAGACCCATGCAACTACCTATAAATATTTGCATTGAGTTAGGCTTACTTTAGTATTGCTGGAAATCGATCGAACTCTACGTCTTTCGCTCGGCAGAGGAGCTCTTCACCATTCGTTAGCATTAACAAAACATTGACACCTTGAATCATGTCCTCTTGTATTTTGTGCTCACAATAAAGTGAAGCAACATACCTAGATCGGTGAATTTATTTGGTAAACTTGCGGTCAAATTACTTTTTGCATTTCGCCCAGGACTTAGAACATACCTAGAGATATAATGGAATCACATAAAACTGACTACTATGGTATTTTGTGAAAGGCATGAACTAGCTAAAATCATGATAATGGCATTAAGGCCTTTATAAGAATAGTTGCTAGTATTCTATCCAAATTAAACTAATTTAGTTAATGACAATATAATTTGAACGCTATTAGATATTATTTTTTATAAATTAAATATTTGTACGGATTCAAAGACATCTGATTCTTTGATAGCGATTGGATGAATTTGGCGTTCACTGCTCCTTTACTTGTAATTGGGCATCCGTCTGATCTGACCAGCGGAGCGTTCTAACCACAATGATTTGTGGGCCAACCGAAACCTATCACCCCTTCACTGCAAATAAATGCCAGGCTAGCAAGCAAATTAGAACGTTTACTTCAGATCTGATAAGATTTTCCCACGATGCTTTAACCTACAAAGATCATTATCCATATTTTATACTAAGAATAATACTAGAAAGTGTATTAGTAGTACACTTAAAATAATAACACGTAAGGGAACTTTACGTTTGTACTTTCTTTGTTCTTTTTCATTAGCCGTTCAACTTTCAGGAATGTTTCCTATCTAATCCAATTTTTATTCTAATAAACTCCACTTAAGTGCATTTTATTTAATGCAGTCTTTGTTAAAATGTTTAAAGTACCACAGTGTGCATAAAAGTTTAGTTATCCTGCTGTATAATTTGCACTCTACTTAAAGTTCACGATGTGGAATCGCACTCACAAAAACATCACTAATTTCGGTAATGTCGTCTGCTCCATTAGTTTTGTACCATTGAGTTTTGAGTTACTATAGGTACTTTTAAATCTAAAAGTAGATTCTACCTTTTAATTAGTTGTCACCCTTATTATCTGTTTGCTATGGACGTCAAAGTAAGTCGATTCGGTTAGCTTGTGACCTGAAGTTGTTCAATGGGTTCATTATTCCTAAGCATTCTAAGGAATAATTATTAATTTTCTAAGCATCTAGTTATTTTTATTAATTTGTATTTGAAGATTGCCAAATGGCAAATTGAAATAAATCATAACTGTATTAGAGAAAAAAGTTAAAAATTTGTCGAGAGTGGTAATAGCTTTGGCACAAAGAGAAATGAAATTACGCAAGCATACAGTCACTTATTAAAACTGGTCATGATAAATGTCAATTCTCTAATGACTTTTTGAGTAATTTCCAAAAGGCTGGTGCCTAATACAAAGCATGTTTACAAAGTAAACCTTTTGTTATACACAATAACTTTCATCATTGTTGCAAACCGTTTGGAGAAAGTAAATGAAATGTTGAGAGCAGAGGTGTGAAAGTATTCTGCTTTAGATTAACTGCTTGATAATAAAGTCGGGGCTTGCGAAATGCTTTGGTTCCTAACGATTTTCTTTGAAGTTGGTTTATGTACTTGACGATTGCAGGAAATAAAATTAGGAAAATTTACGTTGTTGCCTTTTGAGTTCCTATTTAAATCAAACTTTTAATTGCCATCGGAAGCCATCCATCTCTCTCAGAAAAAATATATCTTGTCTGGTTCCAAGTTTTACAACTAAAACGTCGTATTTTGCGACAATAACAAAGTTACCTTCAATTTAGTATTCTTGGATTTGCTCTAGTTTTCCATTGCTAGTTAGTTGATTAAAACATTCATCAAATTTAATCGTGAACAGAGCCGTGCAAGGTATATCTTGGGAAATCAGGCCAATGCGGTTTTGCCCCTTGACATATAATCGGAAAGCATCAGGTAACCCTTTTAATGTAATGTGAGTCTGCATTTTCAATTAAGAACCAAAATAAATTCTAGTGAACTTTTAAAACGTGTAGAAGAAGCGTAATAGTCGTAATCCTTTCAAAACTTTTCCTTACGTCCTTTGCAGTGCTATTTCAACAGAAGGTTTTTGCATACAACTCCGCGTAACAAGGGCTTTCTATGAAAGAGGACCGAGACAATGAGGCCCCACAGGACTACTGAGAGATGTAAAAAAAAATCAGTCGGACAAAAGCTAGTCTGGACCAGACAGCTTTGTTTGATATTAGATGTGGCTTCAAGGACCGATGAGGAACCCTTTCTGATTGTTTGCTGTTCGCTTATAAGTAGTTGATATTGACGAACCTGCATAAATAATTTTTCGATTTATAAACAATGAATTTTTTTCATGATAATTCGAGGTTACCTGTACAATATCACTAAATAGTATAAAACAAAGTCGCTTCCCGCTGTCTGTCCCTATGTATGCTTAGATCTTCAAAACTACGCAACGGATTTTGATGCGGTTTTTTAATAGATAGAGTGATTCGAGAGGAAGGTTTATATGTATAATACATGCATACTATTGTAGCGAAACACTGATAAAAAATAAACGTGCGAAGCCGGGGCGGCTCGCTAGTATTTATCTAAAAAGTAACATTCTTATAAATGTGCAGTGCAATCTCTTCAACATTCAGTGAATTTCATTTCGGGAGTTTAGTCATTATGAAAATAAGGAAAATCGTCGACAACATCAAAAGGGTAGATTGAGGACTTCTCAAAACATTCTTAATTTTGTCGGTTGTAAACTAAACACGTCCAACCGACGAGATGACTAATGATACCGGTTTAGTTACGGTCGTGAATGATTTAATAAAAACAATGCTCAAATAAACTCGCAAACCGTGCAAGATTATGCCGAAAACGTATAAATTAGACATAGGTGTAATTATAACCATTTGTTACAAAACAACAAGTCAACGTAACCTTGCCAAACTCTTGGGTTTTAACGGTTCCTTATAATTTCTTACTATATATCGATTTTTAAATGATGATGATTGACGTCGTGATTTCCTTAAAACTCTGATGAGAATGTTAACAACGACACAATTATTTCGGTAAAATTGCCCGTTTCACTTATTGTATGTGGAATTACTAGAATTTACAGTCAACAAATTGGAATTCTATAAGGCTATTTTTGCTTAATATTTCTAGTTCTATAGGTATAGTTAAGGTCAAACTTCTCTTAGATTCACTTTCCATGGTAACATAATTAGGTGACTATCAACAGTTTCAAAAGGATTATTGTAGATCTGATTCATCCTGGTGGACTATGTCTATGTCGGGTTTCATTTTTAAGGTACAGTCGTATTCTGCACTATTATTTACTCTGTGCTTCTGGCATTATAGGTACCCCACCGACTATAGTATTGCCACCATCCGGGTACTGGATGGATGGAGTGGACGACACACCCCCCGAAGGCGAAGAATCGGAGCCCCGAGCGCAGCCAGGCACCCCACGTCAGACCTGCAGGCGGCACAACATCGACACCGACGACACAGCCAAATACTACAGGCGATTCTTCCTGGGCAAGGTAATTTAGACCTTAGAACTTTTGAAATTAAGTCTCCTTTAAAACGTACTAAGTCTCCTTAAGTGCTCTCCCAGAAAATAGCTCATTATTGAGTTAAGGAACCTCCACTTTCAATTCCACTTATATCTCTGTCAAGAACCTTTTAAAGTAAAGGGTTTTTCAAATGATCTGTATATGGTTATGACTAATACAGATGCCTATTCCGTTGTCGGAAAATTGCAACTAAACTAAATTTTACACACTTACTTTTTCATTACGACCATTGTACCGACAGAAATACAGATAGTTCAGTCAAAGTTTTAGTTATGCACCAGCAGAATCGACACCATTTGGTAACGAGTCAAACAAACGGTAATCTAGCATCCCAAGTGCTTACTGACTACTGGAGTCTTCGTGCGCGAAGTCACGTTTAAGAGGTCACGGCATGACAAGGAGCTGAAATACGACGAAAAACACTCGAATAAAATCACGATGCATAATTGCTTTCGTTCGTGACCGGTTCGGACTTTCCTCGAGTGGTTCAGGCTAAAATAAAATGTGGCATTACGTGTACTGGCCATCTGACATTTGCGCGCCACGCTGTCTGCGGCCAGAGGAATAAAACCTCGTTGCCAACTGTGCCGTGCCAACTGGGCGAACGCTTGCGCATTCTGCTTTTTTGTTCTCAATCATATGAAATCGATACCGCGTTCTATTTACGCTTCTTTGAAAAAAGAAACTGTAAACGACTCCGATTTTTCCGGAGGCTCGGACGCCAGCAGAACACGCCAACTGTATAGTCCCAAACTAAGCAACGCTTGTACTATGGGTACCGTACAATGAACGGGGGGCTATCCCAGTGACACCCAGACTTGGGAAAATTACGAGAAGGTTATTTCCGAAATTTACCCTGGCGGGATTCGAACCAGCAACTACCCGATGCAGTGAGCCGAGCGGTTTTTGTTCTCAATCATATGAAATCGATACCGCGATCTATATACTTTCTTTTCTTTAAAAAAAAACTGTGAGCGACTCCGATTTTCCCGGATGGTCCTGAGTTTTACCTTCTAATATCAAACTACGGTTCCAATCCTAAATCATGCCAAGTTATAACCTCTGTAGTCATGTATATTACTCTCAGAAGTTTTACTCTCAGTGTATAAAATCTGCGATTGCTTGAGCTTATTCACGATTCCATGTTTATACGATAACCATAAAGATAGAGTTTATAACCATTTCGCAACTTTTTTTGTATCGTAAAATCTATCTGCATACCAGTGGCGTGTATCGCACCCACTAACAAGTATCTACTCGGGTCAAAAATGTTATTTTTAAACAGTCCGTCCCTGTCCACTTTATCATGTTTCCCTTGACATCATATTGTTAATGAAATCGCTGTCGTCACGTCAATGTCGATGTCCTTTTACGCCTTGACCTCGACGAAAGGTCTGTCTGCGAACAGGAACCACATATTAATAACACTCCCAGTAATTATATGTTCAAGCAACTGTGAAATTTCATATCGATTTATACTTACCATTCGATTATGAACCTTGTTTTTATTGAGTGTACGTTTTTGCCAATTTGATTCTGATTAGGTTTTTGTGTTGGCTCGCAATCTCGGGTAAAAAGCCGATCTAATTTGCTTGAAGCAACTTCGTTATAGACTTTCGTATAAAGGCACTTAGTTAGGTTCTTATTATACTGGTGTAAAGACTATTTCTGTTCAGAAAAAAGTTTATTTAAGCACCTAGTAATAGCACATAACTTTACCGCGATTAGGATCAACATTTTCTTCCATTAAGCAGGGAGGTATTCACGATATCAAAGGTTTATTGTACCTACTGTACGACTGCACAATGTCAGAGAAATTATAAACCTGCAACCACATTAACATATCCGCCCAGTAAAGGAGTAAATTATTTGTGACGTAAAAATGTTAATTCATAGTGATAAATAGAACAAGGAATGTATTACGTGTTATAATAACGCTATATCTTTATATTATGAATACCTTATTTATGATCTATGTATCCAAATAATAAAGAGTAAATGCATCTATCTTTACAAATAAAAGATTTTTCATTACTCTGAATACTCGGAAAGTAGGTCTGAAGTTGCCTGAGGAGCGGGTTGAAAGTAATACTTATCCACCCGAGGGAGAATCGCTTTCAACTGACAGCTGTCAAATTATTTTAAAAAAACTAGTTCCATTTTCACATTTCTATGGAACCATGTTAAATTGAAATAACATAAAGTTAAGTATTAATTCAAGAATATATATTTATAAATGACTTAATTATAATTTAGTTTCAACAATTTCTTTAAAATAACATAGATTTGGGCGATATATTTAATGGTGAAAATGAAAAATAATGGCTAAATAATGAAGTTGGCCGGCCAACGAAAAAACAAACAAAATAGGCAGCAATCCGATCTTTTTTTTTTTCTAGTTGTAGAGTATTGTTCATACTTCCTTGTATTATTTATTTAGCCAATTCCTGTTTTTATTTTTACTTTCCTTGTATTCGTAATGAAAAGCACAGTGTTTACCTCGGGTGAAAGACTTATTTTGGCCCGAGACGTGGTTTGGCGCCTGAGCGTAGCGAGGGCGCCAATAGGTCCAAGGGTTTCATAGTAACATAAAAAATTCTTATTAGGGCCTGTAATTAAACAATGAAAAAAATTTACGTCCTTGTGTTCGGTCAGCCGCTTCGCTGCGTTCACAAATCCACAGTCTTAAGCCATAACACCATAGCGCTGTACCATCGCATCGGCACAGATACCACGTGTGAACTTTCCCATACCCACGCCCCATAGACTCACTCTTGTACTTTTTTCGTGGCGTTTCGAATCTTCGTAATTGCCATCTTTGAACGTGCGACATTAAATAATATTTATTGCATTATTGTCTGTTCAGTACTTTATGTTCCTCCTTGTAGGCAGCTAATGATTTTTTTTATCTGTTGTTCTTTTAGAGACTATATAAAATACAATTTAAATTTATTTCCTAAACTACAAGCAAATCTATTGAGTAATGATTAAGTTATATACCGCTAAAAATATATTTATGCTTCTAACTTTATTTTCATAATAGCGCATTGCAGTTTTCTGACCAAGCAAAAAGATATCGATGCCAAGAAACTGTTAAATCGATATTACACACTCCATTTCCCTTTTTATGTAAGCACTAAGTTTATAATTGTTCGTTAAGTCCATTATATTAAAACGTCAACGTACTTAATTAATATAAATAATAACATTTGCAGATAAATATGCAAACTACATAATTACTTTTATCACGTCATAATTTTATTACAGTAAAATGTACAATAAATTATAAAATATATTGTGGATTTTTTAATATATAATTTTATGTCCAACATTTAGAAACTACGCACCGCAGCGAACCGCCGATTAAGGGTCGGTCTACACTCATTATAATATATATAAAAACTGGCGATAGTGGGAAAAATCGTCTGGGCTCACCGGCGCGTAACGGTTGGGCTTCACGCCCAGTGAGCCAAGTTCTCAGGTACATGTAGATTGCGCCGATTACCGCATTGTGGAGCGATTTGAGTCCCTACCCGAGTGTGTGTATGCTGCGTTATCGTGCGTACAAATCTAAACAGAACGTTCCGTTACGGAATTTTTGAAAATTCAATTCGATGTATCTTTTAGTACGGCTAATTTAAATTTAATTACATTTGCTATATTTTTTCTTGCATTAGCAGTTTAGAAGTTTAATAGTACATTGTTACATGAGTGGTGAAAGTTACTTATTTTGTCCCGAGACGGGGTTTGGTGCCCGAGCGTAGCCAGGGCGCTAATAGTTCGAGGGACAAAATAAATCTTTCACCCGAGGTAAACACTGTGCTTTTCATTACGAATACAAGGAAAATACAAATAAAAACAGGAATTGGCTAAAGAAATAATACAAGGAAGTATAAACAATACTCTACAACTCGAAAAAAAAAATCGGATTGCCGCCTATTTTGTTTTTATTTTCGTTGGCCGGCCAACTTCATTATTTAGCCATTATTTTTCATTTTCATCTTTAAATATTTTGCCCAAATCTATGTTATTTTAAAGAAATTGTTGAAACTAAATTATAATTAAGTCATTTAAAAAATATATTCTTGAATTAATACTTAACTTTATGTTATTTCAATTTTACATCGTGCTGTAATTTAGTGACTGTAGAAAAAGTTTGAACATGGTTCCATAGAAATGTGAAAATGGAACTAGTTTTTTTTTTATAATTTGACAGCTGTCAGTTGAAAGCGAAACACCCGGGCCTGAAAAGTATTACTTTCAACCCGCTTCTCAGGCAACTTCAGACCTACTTTCAGAGTATGAGTAATGAAAAGTATATAAACACTTATATGCTGTATTATTCAGATTCAGTTTTGGGTAAGATTTTTGCAAATTAGAGCTACTTTCGTAACTCTGGTAACGCAACGCAACACGTAATTTATTCCGTTCTCACAGTCTGAATAAGTTTGATTGTCACTGAGTGACAATATGTGGATGAAGGTCTTGAAAAATTATCTATTCTATGTCGCATTATTTGCAAGATAATAACTGCTTATAACACTCACGAAATTCTTTTATGAGGTTTTTTTTCAGAAATAAATTTGAGCCTGTCTAATTTTTTTTATTTTTATAAAGTAATCTGTCAACATAATACAACAGACAACATAACAGACTATACATAATTTAGAATTATTTTAGAGTTGAATACTGTTAAAGCTTAATTTTTCCATTTCCAAAAAGGCTCTGTTTCCTATTTCACTAATAATACAATGCTACCATTATTTACACCATTAACGTACATTATTATATCTGCCAAATAAAATAAATACTGAGCTATACTAAAATAAATATCATACAAAATTTACCCGTACAGGGCCGGACTGCGTATCTCTTACAATTTGCGCAAAATATTGCAATCGTTAGGCATCAATCCGACAAAGCTCGGTGGGGTATTGTGACACCGCAAGGGTTAGTCCAGATGAATGTGATGCCCCGATCGCTAAGCCGATACGGGCACCACGCTGACATGTAAATACGTTACAGTAGAGGTCGCATCCTGCCATAAAACCTATGAAAGGATGTTGCGCACAGTATTTTCACAACAATATGGCATTTTGGGGTTAAAAAATATTCCTTCATACACGGTTTTGGATAAATAAACGTCTTAATACATAAGGAATAGCATATAAAATTATACACCTGCTAATTTAAGATTACTTAATCGAGAATTTTTTACATAAAATAAAATGAAATTCATATTCTGCGTCAAAAATTTAATTATAAATCGTTATAGAGATTCCGTTAAATCATTTTCACGTCGTAAATTCATTCGATCAGTGACGATGACAGATGCCCTTAACAAAAGAAACGGGAGCAATAAGCAAATGCTTTCTTTCATAAAGCAAAATTGGTTTGGGGACAATTGGTTTCGGGTAAGAAATGATGGGGCGGAGAAATGATTGCGCCGAGGTGCCAGACCAGGGACTGTGTGAATCCGGAGGCGAAAATGAGAAATATTAGGACACATTCAGTTTTAGTACGGTTGGTAGAAAAACAATCCGATGACAATTGGAAATTGAATATTAATCAATTAGAATTTGACAAATATTATATTCAAGTTCAATTCAGTCTAAAATCTTGTTTCTTTGTTTTTGACTGATCTTAAGATATGGGTAGGGATATTAATAGTTTTAACGTATCTTTGTATATTGTATCGCTCATCAGTAAATACTTGGAAAGTCCATTTTTTCAAGGTTTTTTTTTCATTTAACAAGGCATGTGCATCTTCTATTCCTCCAGTAAATTTTTGAGTTATAGAAGTACAAAGTTTTCGCTGCTGGGCTATGATTGGTTCATTCAGTTATATTAATAGATTTTATTTCTTATGCAATTAATATAATGTCCAATAATCCAATGAAATCAATAGTCAATAGAACTTTTTCGCTCGATTTAAAAAATATCTGAAAGATTTCATCGCAGATGACGTCATCCATCAGCGGCGTCGAAAAGGGGCATTAACCCCTCGTCCCTTCAATTACCATCTTTAGCTTTCAATTTGCCTCTTTGTGGCAACTCTGAAAAAGGGCATGCAATAAATTCGGGGCGTCTTCAAAATATGATGGGTCGACCTCGTTTTGGTAGTACAGTGATGTTAATTACACCGTCGTCAAAATATTTATGTGCACAATCTGTGGGTAGTTATGAACAACATTATAAAATAAAATATTTACGATACCTTCTCAATGAATGCGCACAAAAAGCGTGGGATTATATCGCAGATTATAAGCTGTATGTTAAAAAAAAGCATTGGATCTAAGATTTCAGATCGCTATTTAGAGTCCATTAAGAAATGAAAGTGTTGAATGTTAAGATACTTGTAATGCAATATTGATTAAAATGTTCAATCGATTTACATATTAGACAAAACCTTCAATTGCTTAAAGCGAAAAAAGTCATCACTAAAACTTATCACGCACAGCCGAAATGAATTACGATCAGTTTGAATGTACTGTAATTTAATATGGCTTTTTAAAAATTGCAATGTTTCCAAATTTATTGTTAGTTTTATCAATTTTATCAGCATTCATTAAAGCACCATACAAAATATCGTGCATTATCCAAATAAGAACCTTATAATATATCAACGTACAAGTCTGTTAACTTAATTGCATTCGTAATAAAATTAATGTCGTCCTATTTGTTGTAATCCCGTGTATTTTTTCACTGTTTTCATTGAGATAGCTCATTGTTTTATTGACAATGGTGTTTATCCTTCGTAAAGGTCTACATTCTGCTTGCTTGAGAATAAAAAATAGGGTCTGACAAGGTTGGTGTAACAATGTATGTGGCTAATTAACATCTCCCATGGCAAATGGTGCTTTTGTTTGGACCTCGGTTGCTTAATTATAGTATTTTGTAATTGCGTAACCCTATTTGCATTTTCAACAATACTGTTTCGAAATGTTTCTTTTTGTACAATATTTACTACCGTGAGTGTCTACAGTGTGTCTGGAGATACTAAGTATATTTGAATTAAAATTAAAAGTCGTTAGTTCATTTGTTTACTAGGTTCGATTCTCGGTAATTCAGAATTTATCATTAATGCACATAATATTATTCCAATTAGGGAAGACAAATATAAGAATTACGCATATAAACATTACATCATCTTCAATGCCCTGATTCAGGCTTTAATTGTCCAAGATCGCAATATAATGTCAGATGTCATTAGATCAACATCATTTAAACGTGCCATCTCAATTACAGTTCTATTTTCATAGGAGGAGCAGGTCATGCAATTTGGGTTACGAATAATATCAGCAAACATAATTGAAAAAATATAAAAAAGAAACATAATAATTGTAAACTGAAATTCCAAATAATACTAGAGTTAAAGATTGACTACCTAATAATGCCTAAAACTTTGTATAGCGACAAGTAAGCAACGATTCACCATTTTATTAAAATACAAGAGTTAAAGCACCTACAGAAAAACTCAAAAACTCCGGAGCTAATTAAACTCGACATTTGTAATGTATGAAACAAGTAGTGAATATGAAATTCAATATAAGCACAGTCCACTAAAGCAGAAGCTATAAAACAGAAGTTATCGTATTCTGATCATAAATTGACAAACATAAAAGTTCCATTAACGAGGGAAATCATTCCCCTTAAAAATAACCTTCGGTGATATATTAAGTATTCCTTTATCTATCATATTTTGGTTTATAGGCATTAGGTGCGTCCAATGGGTATTTTGCTGTTGTTTCTCTGTTCAATATAGCTATATTAATCAAAACATAGCTATGTTATGACATTAATTAGCGACAATTTTCCTGTTTCGTCGTCGTCTGTTTTATCAAACACGATGTGTACCTATTCGGTCTAATTAATGACATATAATATAACATTTTTTCATCAAATTCCAGGTCATATTATTTGTTGCAAATATTTATTATTATTTGTTTTATCCGTGGCTGAATTCTATTGGTTTTATTCACATTAGTTTGCGCTTTCCATTATTTTTCCACGCAGATTATTTTAGTCATGAAATCTTTATTTTTGTCTACAGGAACACATCAACCTGATTGGGTACGATGAGAATCTGGGTCCCGTAGTAATGTCTCTCAAAAATGAACACATGGCTGGTCAGGACCACACCAGGATACTGTTGAGGCTTCGCACAGAGACTATGCATGGACTAACAGCCACTACTAGTATGTATACTATTCCATCTGCTGACGTCTGCTGTGAGTTCCATATTTAAAGAAAATAAAACTTTATAAACACAAGTTACCTACTCTTTTCTACAGGATCAGGAATCATGCCATCTCCTTTGAAAATGGCGAAAATGTTGAACGAACAAGTGAACATCGATAACTTCACCGCCATCATGTGTCTGAACGCGTCCTCCCTGATCGCGGCGTACGACGAGCACGTGTTGGTGAACTGCTTCAAGTTCGGAGTGCTGTACCAGCGATACGGACAGACGACAGAGGAAGATCTGTTCGGGAACAACGAAGCGTCGCCAGCCTTCAACGAGTTCTTGGAAATGCTTGGACAGAAGATACAGTTGAGGGATCATAAAGGTAAGTTAGAATGTCATAGTCGAGAATTATACAGTTACTTGATATACATTTTGTGAGTGGCACAATTGAAGCAATACGCTGGCAGGTTGCCTGTATGAAAATCTAGTGTTCCGGATTACGTAACGTTGCGATCTTTGCTCCTAGCCAAGAAATCTGACCCATAAGATTCAAATCTAAATAATGCAAGTTCTGAGAATCCTTTATTCAAATTTAGTTGCTGCCAACGACGTACCACTTAACCTCATTCTATTAAATTGCAACTTACGTACACATAAAACATATTAAGACGTCTTGACAGCGAGAAACATGAGTTAAGATCTTGAAATACATGCATATAAATATTTAGTCTATCCGTCATATTGCTCAAGTAGAGATTTCAAATCATCGACTCAAAATGAGTTTTCTTTGTAGTCAGTTACGAGAGTAGCTTCTAACATTATCGCTGTTGATGCATATACGTTAATAACAAAATCTAAAATTACCAGTCCTCATGCTAACATCATTAGATTCAAATCTCCTGTGTAATAAGTGTGTCTTGTGATGCGATTTGTCCTCTTTATTACCCCTTGATTCTATAACTTCACTAAGCAAGGCTTAAGTCCTAAACTTATCAGACCTTCCCTATCAGGATACCGAGGCGGCCTCGACATAATGAACGGCCACACCGGCACCGAGGCAGTGTACGAGCAGCACCACGGCCGCGAGGTCATGTTCCACGTGGCGCCGCTGCTGCCGCACACCGCCGGCGACGCCCAGCAACTGCAGAGGAAACGACACGTTGGGAATGACATTGTGGCGATTATTTTCCAGGTACGGTATACATTTTTAAGACTTAATTCTAGTACCAATCGTATTTTGTATACAATGGTTCGGGCGTTACTACCACTAGCATCCTCCATTCATACTACTCAATTGGAATATTACTTCCAATTTTCCTACGAACCATTAGTGACTTGATGGTGTAAGTTTTACACGGTGGTACATGTATGAAAATCCAGGATCAACCCTGTTTTATTTTCACTAAACCTTGGCTTGGTTTAGATCATGTTTATTGAATCGAGTAATAGTTATAGTCTTACAAGTGCCCTATGCTTAGTTATATAGTTTTTCTGTAGTAATACACTAAACACACGTTTTGAATACAGTACAATCCGGCATCTTCTGATGTGACTCTTGTCTTCGTTTTCAGGAGAAGGCGACTCCTTTTACGCCAGATATGATTGCTTCGCATTTCCTCCACGCATTTATCGTGGTCACACACTTGGAGACTGCCGGTGGGGAGACCAGGTAAGCAATTTACCGAGTTCTGACGCCATTTTGAAATACCAACGGAACTTTTGTGCGCACAACCCATGGAGAAATCTCAGTTTCTATAAGTCTCTTACTTAGGCAAGTATTATTTGTGAATACGACCGTAACCCATAGCACTTTAACTTTAACTGTACGGACGATGGATGTTCATGCATAAACTGAGACGAAAATGTTACAGGCCAAAGGTAGCCTCAAAAATAAAAGCATTGGTTTTATTATACAAACTTATTTTTTCGTCTCTCCTTGATATAAAACTAGACACTGACCTGATTTAAAACAACATCCGGATCAAATCAAATGTTTTGGTTAATTTTACGTTCGCTGTCACATAATCTCTTTTACGACACTTTTATGCTCTCTATTGACCTCGCGTTGTATCCGATGTCTATTTATTTTCACCATTTATTTCCAGTTCCCATTTAGCTATAAATAAAAATAAAACTTATGAAACTGCATCGGAATGAACGTCTGCGTTATTTCCATTCATCTGATGTAGAATGTTTCCTATTTTTAATCCTACTCTATTGCGTTGACCGTTCTTATTCCTTATTTTCAACTTGTTAAGTGACTTGTTTAACATAAAGTTTGTGTCGCTTCTCGACAGCAGCATTTGAATGCACAAGTCGGGAAACTGTCTCGGAAAGTGGAATGGAAATTTTCACAGTAATTTACATGCAAAGTGATCCCGACTTAGTAATTAGAGAGCTTTTTATATTGACAAGTAGGTCAATTAGTGGGAGATGCGTTTATTGCGCTTTGAAAAGGGTGGGGTTTAGTTTAATGAGAAAATTATTTAATGCTATTTCGTAAGCTTCTAACGTAGTTATTAAAACGTCTGCCAATTAAGGTGAAGGCGCCTGTCTAGCCCGCGAAATTCAAAATTTTCGAGTATAGGTTATCCAAAATCTGAAAACATTTAAGACATCATTTTGTGATTCGCGACAAACACAGTATGCAGTGCGTTTATTAATACATTTATTTTACTCTAAATATTATCACGGTGGATATGATACTAGTAAATCACTAAATATACAAAAATTGCCAGATTATCTGGATAGCTATCGATCTTGAAATGTTTTAGAGTAAGTTGGATATATTAATAAATGCACTGTACACGGTGTTTGTCGCGAATTACAAAATGTGCCTTTTATTATTGTCAGATTTTGTAAATTTTCTAAAAAACCTCAAAAAATTTGAACTTCGCCGGCTAGGTGGGCGCTTTAGCCTTAACTTGTTTTTTTCATAAAACCACTCTCAGAATTACACGATGACGATGAATGCTGGGATCATAAATTTGGCACGAAAAAATTTACTTTTAATTTTAAATATTTTCTAATAAAAAGATTATTTCATTACAGGTACAAAGTGGCCGTCACCGCTCGTGATGACGTACCATTCTTCGGCCCGACTCTCCCTCAGCCGTCTATCTACCGGAAAGGCCGGGAGTTCAAGGAGTTTCTACTCACCAAGCTCATCAACGCCGAGAACGCGTGCTACAAAGCCGAGAAATTCGCTCAACTGGAGTTGAGGACACGAGCTTCTCTGCTGCAGAACTTAGTGAATGATCTGAAGTCGAAGACGACGGAATTTATGGGGTCTGGGATGAGGTTAGAGCCTGGGGCGGTGTCCCCACAGCCTGAAGGGACCCCGAAGCAGGATGGACCGGGGGCTCGGTTCATCGACACTGTTAAGAAGGCACTTATTTCTAAAGTCAGGTGAGTGCTCTAAAACTATGTTTAGTATAATTGAATTAAAAGGAAAGGCCTGTGAATAAACCAAAAGACAAAATAGAACCCATACAATATTATACTGCCAGTTGGTTTAGATTTGGCTTAGTCTTAGTTTTTTAATGAAATTTATCATGATGTAATGTATTACAAAATTATGTGGGGTCACGGTTAAACATTAAACTTGGATTCATCAATTTTAGTTTAAGAAATATATTCTACTTTAAAAAGTTTTGTGCTCATGTTCTGTTGTTTCCTTGTGAATATTTCACTTTTTTCAATGAAAGGTTTATCTGTAAATGAATTACTAATGATAATTACCTTTCGATTTCAGATCACCAAGCGTGGATACGAATCTCTCGGGCGACAACAACAAAAATCATTTACCTAAGAATAAATTCATTCCAAATGAAATACACACTCCCAATGTAAGTATCTATTTCCTCATTTATATTTCGATTGTCGTCCTTTTTAACCCCCGACGAAAAACGAGGGGTGTTATAAGTTTAACATGTGTATCTGTGTGTATGTGTGTCTGTGTATCTGTGTATCTGTGTATCTGTGTATCTGTGTGTCTGTCTGTGGCAACGTAGCGCCCAAGCTGATGAACCGATTTCAATTGTGTTTCTTTTGTTAGATAGCTATTCTGATCGAGAGTGTTCTTAGCTATGTTTCATGAAAATCGGTTCAGCCGTTTGAAGATCATCAGCTCTTTTGTAGGTTAAAAAGCCACATTCACGGCCAAAACCAACTTCCACGGCTCGAATCCAATCAAAATTTGAGATTATTGGATTTAGATTTATTATATTTTTAAATGATCGTAATAGTCTGAACTGGCTTTTTACAATATTATACATATGAAAAGTTTCCCTGATTCTGAAAAAAAGTATATTTTATCAATTTTTATATGAGATTTTTGTATGAACTAAAGACGTTCCATAAGTCACGTGTCAAATGATGGATACGCGCATGCGTTAAATTTTGTTTGTTTTGTAAATGGTCATGGAATATTACGTTATTATAATTCTAGAGGGCGCTGCTCCGCCATTGAGAAAAAATATAAAAAAACAAATCTAATTTAAAATAATTTTAGCTTTATTGAAAATTCTTCCCCTGGGCTGCTCCCGTCCACCTCAACCAGAGTTATTACATGAAATTAAATCATAATTGATAATATTTTATACTAGGAATTAAACCTCCGTGGCATCAATATTTACATTCGTTGTCTATTCTAATGTCAATTATTATAATGTCATAACAAAATAATGTCTCATACTTTTACACAGATTTTCTGTTGATTATTGTATACATTTGAGGAAAAGGTCGTCGCATCGGGGGTTTTAAAATTTTCAATTTAGAGTTATACATAAATTAAAAATAATTTCAATTTTTTTTTTCTATAAAACTTTTTTTTAAGTTGCAAATATCTGCGTTTCCTTGGCGCTAATTCCGCTCGTCTTTTTCTCAAATTATTTTCTGTTATTTTTATTTTATTTTTTTATTTATTTTAACTAACGAAACACCTTCTCCTTTCACGAATAGGTGTGTAATGATGGGTTGCAGAGCGGGCGGTCCAAGTCGTCGGTGGCGTCGTCGTCGGCGTCGGCGGTGTCGGTGCGGTCGGCGGGCGGCTCGGCGGCGTCGGGCGAGTCCAGCCCCGACGTGACGTCACGCGCCGCGCCGCCCCGCCCCCCGCTCACCGACCACAGCGACGACTCCAGCCTCAACTCCGTTGACCTCGACCCGCTCGGTTAGTGGAATTTGATTGCTAACCGTTAGATTATAAGGTCTGAATTCGTTCCGTTGAATGTTTAACGTGTCGTCACTCTTTGCGAATGGATGGTTTGGAACACCAGTTTTTTTTAATCAATCGTAAAAAATTGGGATTGCTTTCCCAACTACAGTCTTAGCGTTGTTTAATTAATAATCAACTTATTGGAATATCCTAGTAAAGTGTGTAGCTTAGTCTGTCTTCCTCCCAGGCCTAACTGAAGTTGCGTCAATTAAAGATCATTAAGCTATAGGTTATAAGTTCTAATAGAACTTATAATATAGTATGTAAGTTTAAAGAAGTAATCATCAAACTCACATCTGATCACGCATGTCAACATAAACCTACATTTGTGTCCAATGTCCAACATAGTTGCTAATTCTGTGGGCTACAAAAGGTCAACTGAACTTAATTTGACTCAACTAAAACATTGCTTTGACGGCAATACACTTAGTTGAAGTTTAGTTTGTGTGCCAACAAAATGAGCATCGCTTAGTTATTTTTTTAATAACTGAATCATACAACTGTTCTTCTCTTTTTAATTAGACGACAAGGACTGGCTGAGTTGTGGTAAAAGTGCTACAGGTTAGTCCTGTAGACTTTGTGTAATAATAATTGAAGTCGATTTTATAATCGACTTAAATTATTATCGACTTTATAGTCGACTATGTAGTTAGTAGATAAATATTTACATTTCGTACGTCGATATCATCACAAACTCTACCATGCGTTTATAAATTCTGAGTAGCCAACGTCGACATGAAAAAATGCTGTAAACACGGTGTAAGTGGCGTCGTAAAGAAAACTGATACCATGGATTCAACTCATAATTCTGGACCCCCGGTTTTTTTATTTTTTCATTTATATTTTTGTGAATTAAACAAAAAAAATCCGCATTTTAGCATGAAATGCGCGCTCGAGCGTATTGAGTCTTAATTTATATTGCAGTTTATGTCTAAAATAGTAATTAAAGTTGTAAAATCACTTAAGATATATTTTTGTATAATGATTTTATATTAAAATCAATTTAAATATTCTGAAAAATTTGAGCATAATTCATGAAAGTATCGACGGTAAATTCCAGAATCATGAGCTGAATTCATGGTATCAGTTTTCGTTACGATGCCCCTTACACCCTGTATCATAAATTGCTATCTTCGCGGGTGACCGATTGGAGGTGTTTTACAGTTTTTCATACAAATGTATTAAATACGTAGAAGCTAGCGATAGAAACTGATGGTAGAGCTACTGATCGTAGACGCATGAGTTCAAAATTACACTACTTTCATTATTCAGCATGTATTCATTATATACTCGATTAGGTTAATGTAATGACAATATCATCAACATAATTAACCCACACTATGATCATGATTTGCGTGCACCTTCATTTATTTACGTATAAAACTGTAGTTTGTAGCTGTATTGCGTATTATCGCGTAGAGTCGCTAGTTAGTTTATTGGGTGACCGTTAGAGACGCTCTACATTTTACGATGACGCTATAAGAACCTCTTATCAAATTTAAGGTAAGGTAAAATAATCTTACCAAAACTCCAGGACTTCAGTACCTCCGCACTTTACAAACAAGTATCAACTTGTCCAAAAAATATACTATTTAAACTACCTCCAATATGCCATAAGCCGGTTCACTAATGCCGGTTAATCGTTGTCGGTATAACTCGCATCGTTTACATCTTCTTCTGTTGAATATACGGAGTTTATTTTTTCGTCTGATTTTATGCCAAATTGAGCCTTATGCCGTGCTGATAAATAAGTTACGTCCGATGATATCGTTGTCGTTGTAACAACCAGTGGTCCCGTGTTCTTTTATTTTCGGTCTAGTATACCTACGGAGTTTCTTATTCGTCGGATATTTAAGCCATAATAAGCCGTATGCCGTACCGATAAAGTATGTCGGTTAATAGTTGTCGTCATAACTTGCAGGTCCAGTGTACGTGGACAGCGACACGGGGCTTGAGTCGATGTCGTCGGCGGAGGCCGGCGCGCGCGGCGAGGCGGCCGCCGACCTGCTGCGCCAGGAGGTGTGCCGCCTCAAGAACGACAAGCTTGACCTGCTCAAGCAGAATATTGTGAGTACATACCTACCAATAAGGTCTAATTTAGCTTGTAACTGGGACTCGCCAATCTACTCTGACTGCGCTTTATAGTCACGTCGCTTCGATGGATGGCGCGGAATAAGTAGTCAGCGCCATCTATCTTGATATTTATAAAAATCGAAAAATGCTAGGAAGAAACATTAGGATTACTAATACAACACGGTAGTTGACTAATATTTTGTATAACATAAATGTATAAATTATGTCTCAATTTTGCAATCATTCAATAAGTAATTTCGCAATTACTTTACGATATAATTATAAAAAAAAAACTTGTGTTAACTATAGATATATATAAATACCCAATTCTGAATCGAGATATTGTGGAGTTTCTATAGGTAGGTATATTAACGCATCTTATAATAATGTTGAGTAAAGTATAACTAAAATGTATAACGTTTAATATTTTTGATGTGCGCAGTGAAGGTATCCACGTTTCTACTTCTTTCTCAACTCAATGTCGCACTCGCTCTTCCACAGACATGGCAGAACGAGATCAAATGCTTGCGCGAGAAAGAGATGATGCTACAATCGGAACTCGCCGCCGCCGCCAGAGAAGTACGAAGGCTTCGGGACCAGCAAGTCTCTGGCACCGTCATCCCGAACCCATCTTCCCACGATTCCACCGCTTAAGACTACTAGTGCGAATATGAACTCTATTACCGTGTGTTAAGGTATTGCCGAATCTAACCCTTGCGTATGAAGACAATCATTGCCGATGTATCCGCTGATAGATTGGTCAACTCGGGCGCTGTGTCGTTTGAAAGAAAGTTGTTTAATTATGACGTTTGGGAGATCTGATTTTTGAAATGACCAAGTTTAGAAGTGATAATCTGGGAATCGATTTAGGAAGGTTTTGCGAGTGACTTGTTAAGTGACTTCGATGTTTGCTAGTAAAGCAGGTAATAATTTGTATTTATTTTAAGGATACTTTACGTATGTTGTACCGACTAATTATATTGTCATCTCGTAGTGAATACTCTGATTGTGCAATACTTTCGAGCGTTGCGATTCTTTAGGCGTTGTAAAAATTTTGTTTTTCAATCCTATTTTGCATAAGAAAAGCGCTTTTTACTTAGTACATGAATGTGCAAATTTATTATGCAATATTATCTAGGTACGCCTTCGTATAGCAAAATATTTCTTATATTCATTTACGAAGAGATATCCCAGCATATTGGTAGTACTTCTTAGATGGCTTGACTGACTATTAATGTGAAAGAAAAATATTATGCTAAAACTTCAATAATATAACGATTCTATATACTTAGCTAATTAGAGAGAATATGATTCGAATCCTTTTATATGTTGTTATACCAAAACTGTTAATGACTAAAGTTAGGCTACTCGCTTATTGTAAATTTTGTAAGAACGGTCGTGTTTCGAGCCGTTATATTTCTAAACCAATTAATATAAGTAGTGTGTTATGTGATCCCACAACTGGAAGTAAATAAATATGTATTTATTTTCGTGTAAATTACTAGGTTTTGCAACTTTAGTAAATCTAAAACTATCGGCTTTGTGGGACAGTTGAAGTACTAAAGCTTTTGTAGAATTGTGAAATCTGTCAACAAGTGTATTCCTATAAGACCTTACAAGTTCCCTCCAAAGCTGATCGTTTTAAAATTACAAGGTTAAGTATTGAAAAAAGTTATACCCTTTTGTTTTAACCTGTATACCGCTTGTGTTCTCGTAAAAGATTAGTTCACGCGCAAAATGTTTATATCCATTTTCAATGGTAAAATAATAATGATTATTATTATTTTCTAGAGTATTATGTACCCTTTTTCCTACAGACTAAAGTCTATTTTAAATATACTTTACTGTATAATGTACTGTCAAAATATGGGTACTCACAGTTATTTATTCAAATATTAAAAAAATATTTCAAAAAAGAACATAATAATCATTCTAAGTATTTCGATTTGTAGTTAATACCGCATTTAAAGGGTTAATTTTGATTTAAAAGTTCAGATTCATATACAAGAGGCATTACTAGAGCTAGTATTACATACTGTACGTAGGTTTTAGAAATTAGATAAAAGATAACGGTACCTACTAAATTTAGCCTTGATTATCTAGTATAAAGCCTAAGTGGTGCATTAGAAAAACAAACATTTATCGGAAAATGAATCTTATAGTGTGTTAGATATTTGAATATTATATTATTAATATCCCAGTATAATAATTATTTTGAACGTACATAGTTAATTTCCACAGCACAAAGCTTCTTGTTTTCAGTTTCCCGTATTAATCAAAAAGGCTATTCTCATACAACGCTACTTAAAATAACCGTTATTTTAATAGCTAGTTACATCAGACTAAACTATATGTAACACAAATGAAGCCGTATTGAAAAAGGAATATTAACGGTTCTACGGAGCTTTTATATTAAAATATGTATATTAGTTGATTGTGGGGCCCCACGGCCGCAATCAACAAAGCAATAAAACACAGTGATTTCTATTAGGTTTGTCTGCAAGATATATTTAAAATTTGTTTGAGGCTTGATTTAAGTTATTCCATCCAATAATGCCTCTTAGCAACAATAAGTTTACTAGTTACAAATACTCGATGGTACTGATTTCTATAATTTGTAAATCTTGCAGTTTCGCTGTGTGAGAATGGCCTAACCCATACTTTGAGAGATAAATTAATGGGCTACTTAACACAATTGTAGCTGTCTCGCTCTGAATAGTTGGAGTTCGATGATTAGAAAAGGACAAAAACAGCCGTTTAACTATTTGTCTTTTATAAAGTTCTTCTTATATAAGTTTTTAAATTTAAGTTGACCAGTTATTGTAAATATTTTCTATCTGGTCTTATAGGCTATTCATAAAACAGTATTTCCTTTAATTTATACTTCGATGTAAGTTTCGTTTCGAGTGTATTTGAGTTTTGAATAATGTTTTGTTGTTTATAATTAATATTTTATACCAAAGTTAACATTCCCCACTAAA
Organism: Notodonta ziczac; assembly: GCA_918843915.1. NCBI lineage: Eukaryota > Metazoa > Arthropoda > Insecta > Lepidoptera > Notodontidae > Notodonta > Notodonta ziczac. The sequence continues at coordinate 5,266,041 of OU974053.1, forward strand.
TAGTGTAGTTTTTTATGTAATTATAACCATGAGGGCTTCGTTTTACCGGGATGGAGTGGTAGCGTCCCTAACTAATTGCGCTGCCAAACCTCACTTACACTTGGTATCTGTTATTATTTTGATAGTTGATAGTGGCAACCAATCAAAGCATCATTGAGCGTCTGACTTGGCAATAGATACTTTGGTTGCGCAACCTGTCGTGCAACCGTTGTGTCCCGGTGTAAGGGAAGCCTAAATTCAACCAGTATTGATAACGTTTCAATTAACGGAACACGCTAACGTAAATGCTAAGTTTACATTTGATTTTGCTATTAAATGTAATCGATTAGATTTTTGTTCGACTGTTGATTATATTGCATAAGTTGATTGATACTAACTGTTGATTCGTCTTCACTTAGACTTAAACCAAATATTGAGCGCGGAGCGTTAGAAGAAATAGTTTATAATAAGAGATACCTATTGAAATATATGAATAGTTAATACTAAATAATAATTGTTGTTTCATTTCTTTTAGGAATATAATTTATCTGATATACTTACTTACCCACAAATTTCAGCCAGCAGAATTAGATTCATAAATGCTTGCTTGGGACCAAATCAATAAGGGTGTTATAACGCAAATCAATCGACTGTCAGCCGATATTTGATCGAAAATCCGTCGCAATTTGCTATACCTATGTCGATGTAGCAACTATCGACGACGTCGACTTATTTCACTCTAATCGATCAATGCATCTATGGACGGTCGATCGAGTGGTGTGGACACCCTTATACAGGTTGAAACAGAAAGGGTAGGTATACTTTTTTTTCAAAGCTTAACTTTGTAATTCTATATCTATCAGCTTTGAAGGAAACTTGAAAAACAACAGGTGTTATACAGTAGAGATACAGCTGTTCACAGATGTCATAAGTCTACACAACCTTTAGTACTTCAACTGCCCCACAAAGCCGATAGTTTTAGATTTACAAAGTAAAGTTGCAAATAATTGTATACCCTTTCTGTTTCACCTAGTAACCCTTATGTAACTCGTATCTTCGGACGGTATAAATAAATCTTGGAAATGTCATCCTAACATCATTCCAGTAGAAAATTACATGTCAAACGCGTATTTAAGACCACTCCCAGAATTGTGATCGATTTATTAATAGGTACGGGCCACAGATATAGATTTACATAGATAACGCAAGTATCACGATTTGTATTGCAACCAAGCGTGCCGAATTTCCAACACCTACTGTGACGTCACAAGTGACGAGAAATCCAAACCAATTCAAAGACACCTATGCCGCCGATGCCCCTCCGCCCGCTACGATTCTCTCGAGTGATTATCTCGCTCATACTCATATTTTTATATCTGTAGTCGCGTGGACAGCAAATTAGCGGCGACCAACCTTAACGCTTGGTCGGGGTTTCGTACACGCGGAGTACATGCATTTACGTTATCTTTATAAATCTATATCTGTGGGCCCTAGATTAAACTCAATCTGGGATTGCTGAATATCGTGAATATCTTCTTCCCGCATGTTAACAAGAACGCAAACTACGATTGGTCATTGGACATCTCAACCACTACACAACAATTTTAATTTTAAGACGATTTTTTCTTAATGGTGCTGGTCTCGCCACACACTTCCTCCACTGTTACTCCTGTAGACCAGGATCCACAATGGTGACCAATTATGACGTCGAGGTGGATCCTAAACGAGTCCCGGGAAAAAGATAAATTTCCTTGAAACCCGCCCGAATTTAATCGAAAGGAATAATAAGAGTTGAAGAAGAAAAAAAAATCCACTTCCCTCCGGTGCAAAGAGAGTGACAAATATTTAAATTTTAGGAATGGATTAATGGCGCGCCCTGGCTTCCCTCGGAGTTTATCTAAAATACATTTAATTTTAATGTGTTAAACCTACCTATAAACTTTTGGAAGAAATTATCTCTAAATTATTGTGATTACTGCATCAAAATCCGTTTTTAGTTTGGAAGAAATAAGCCAACAATCAGGCAGACGTCACAGGGACTTTGTTTAAACCTCTCTCCTCTAAATAGTGTTAAAATCGTATTTCAGTATAATGCATGAGTTAGGAATAACATACACTGACTCATCTGCCTACTGCCTACCGTTCATGATTCTGCGTAATTCACAGTGATGGAGACGCTTCAGTGGGGGAAGCGTAACACAAGGAACAATGCCTTCCCATTGGTCGAAATAAATTGTCACGGCGCTACCATTATTGTTTATATTGTAATTTATTGCAAGTTCTATGCCACTATTATCCAGTATCATTTTAGCCAGGACAAACGCACAACACTTCATTTCACCTTTGTGTGTGTGTAAAATTTGTGTAAGGTTTAATTGTTTTTTATTTTCAAAAATGTTTTTGTCGGATACTAAAAAGCGTTGGAACGATTTGGTTAGACAAGTGCTAGGGAAGAAGGGGGATACTGATTCTCCTTCGCCAACCTCGGAGACCAAGGAGGTATGTATCTTCATATTATTATTGTATATTCTTATTTATAGGTCGGTATTAATTATGTTCTTCTGTTTCCTAGCATGACAGAAAAATAAAACAGTTTTTTCTCTTTCCCTTTTCTCTTTTTTTGGCCAAACCAGGTCTATTGGAAGGCTCGTTTCGACAGGGGTTCCAATTGGAGACGCCTTTTGTGAGAACTTTATCATAAGGCATCTGTTGGTGTATACAGCGATTAGACATCAACAACTGGACTCTACCAGGGGCAGTAAACACTACAAAATAACAAATAAAAATGGGTCTATTGATAGAGTTCAGATGGTAATTTTTTTATAATTTATGAACCTATAACATTGTGAAATAACGCGCTCCTAAGTCCTGATTTTAAGTTTTAATCGAAGTTTACAATATTTTTAATTTGTATCTTGTAGAGACCATTTTGTTTTCGTATCATTCTGTGGCAAAGTGTGCGAATACTAAGGAAAACAAACGAAATAAATAAGTAAATACCTAATATTTGTCAATATCAACCAAACAATTGTTTTATTATTCAAGGTAATTATTCTTATTGTTATAATAGCAAACAATTTTATCAATGGTGTACATATACACATATATAACAAGTATTTAACCTGTGACGCGTCCTATACGGGTATACGGACGGTCGGATTAATACCAATGTGGTACCGATAAATTGATTTTCTATTTTATTTGCTTAAAATAAGGTTGAAAATAAATTAAATCTACCGTACCTTATGAACTTCAGTGTATCTATATTTATTTACTTTACATTTTTACCCGCCCTGGCTGTGCACGACTTTTACCTACTTATCTTCTATTTGCAAAATGTTTAAAAATCTAATAATCCTTACATTATATTAAGTTAAATTCCCCACATTATAGTGAAAGCCGCATCAAAATCCATTGCGTAGTTTAGGTAAACTAAGCGGACAAACACACAGACAGACGTGGATTGATACAATGTTTTAAACTACAGAGCTGTATTACGAAATAATATATGTCAAACGCTTCACCATTATCAAACAACGTGGCATGCTCCGCCCTAAACACTGAATTAAAGATAAAATTGACATATCACCAGGAAAACAATCATTTTAAAGCAATAATTATAGTTGCTTATAAAATATTGTTTTATAGACGTACAGATACGTACGGTGAAGGAAAACATCGTGAGGAAACCTGCATGTCTTAGAACTCTTAGAAGATTTAACCAATTTTCGAAAGACATGTGAAATCCGCCAACCCGCACTGGGCCAGCGTGGTGGATTATGGCCTGAATCCCCCTCGTGTTGAGGGGAGGCCCGTGCCCAGGAGTGGGACGTCAAAAGGGCTAAAATTATTATATAATTATTAGACGTACAGATCCTGGCCAGTCCCATAAATCGATTTGTAAAAAATAATACTAATTTAATCTTAGCTTTTTAAGTGTCTTGCAAAGTCGAGACCAAAATCTTTTTTTACATATTCCGTCATTATTGTCTCTGAAATGAGTTTCTGTTTCGTTTCAGACGTCGCAAGATACCCTTACGTTAAGTTCTACAAGCAACAGTAATACTAAATGGCATTTAACTTTGTATGAGGATGGGCCCGCTCCTCGTATTACGGTGAAATGTGTTAACAACTCCTCCGTAGGCAGTCGGCGATTATTGGAGGAAACTCTTGCTAAACCTGGTAAGTCATTTGTACCAGGTTACACAAACTTAATATGTTGACATGAATCATAATAAAATACCTTGTAGACAAAGTAATTTTTAAGGAAGTCGACTCCAATTTTGTTCTTGTGAAATAACAACTAAAGTTGACACTTCTAAAAGTATTACATCTCTGTATCTTGCTCATAAAATATGAACATGAGATTCTAAAACATGGGGCTAATTCTTCAAAAAGCAAGTCTAGCAGTCACTTAAAGACCGACTCCTCTGAAGTTGCAGATTTCCTGGGCGACGCTTACCACTTAGGTACAATCAGATGGACCGCCTGACAGTGTGCCTATCTAGATAATAATGTATACACAGACGACGCTTTTGACATTATAGGTACCCCACCAACAATAGTTTTACCACCATCCGGCTACTGGGTAGATGGTGTGGACCCCTTCCCCGAAGAAGAGAAGCCAGAAGTCCAAACTCAGTCAAATAGCTTTAATCAGGGATCTAGCTCAGAGAACATCGACCACGATGACACCGCAACGCTTTACAGGCAGCTCTTTCTCGGAAAGGTAATACAGACCTTATTACTTACATCCTAAAATATAGTTTCCTTTTACTATAAGAAACAGTGGTATTGTATGTTATCAAACATGTACAATTTCCAGCACACGCTGAGCTCGGTTGTAAATAAATATAATAACTCTAAATTGAAAATTTAAAAACCCCCGATGCGATGACCTGTTCATCAAATGTATAATTTACCTAGTTCTTCCAAATAATGATGATAGCGCGATTTGCGTAGCTCCCGTAGCTCAGTATCCATAGCTCATCTCGCAAATTCATCTGGTACAACTAGTTTCGATGCCAGATTATGAAAGCACCATTAAATCATTTGTTTTGGCTTCCTCATTTATAATCTAAGATGTACAATAATCAACAGAAAATCTGTGTAAAAGTATGAGACATTATTTTGTTATGACATTATAATAATTGACATTAGAATAGACAACGAATCTAAATATTGATGTCACGGAGGTTTTATTCCTAGTAAAATATTATCAATTATGATTCAATTTGATGTAATAACTCTGGTTGAGGTAGACGGGAGCAGCCTAGGGGAAGAATTTTCAATAACGCTAAAATTATTTTAAATTAGATTAGTTTTTTTATATTCTTTGTCAATGGCGGAGCAGCGCCCTCTAGAATTATTATAGCGTAATATTCCATGACCATTAACAAACCAAACAAAATTTAACGCATGCGCGTATCCATCATTTGAAACGTGACTTATGGAACGTCTTTAGTTCATACACAAATCGCAATAAAATTGATAAAATATTCATTTTTTTCAGAATCAGGGAAACTTTTCAAATTTATAATATTGTAAAAAGCCAGTTCAGACTATTACGATCATCTAAAAATATAATAAATCTAAATCCAATCATCTCAAATTTCGACTGGATTCGAGCCGAGGGAATTGGTTTTGGCCGTGAATGTGGCTTTTTTAACCTACAAAAGAGCTGATGATCTTCAAACGGCTGAACCGATTTTCATGAAACATAGCTAAGAACACTCTCGATCAGAATACCTATCTAACAAAAGAAACAAAATTGAAATCGGTTCATCAGCTTGGGCGCTACGTTGCCACAGACAGACACACAGATCCACAGAAACACAGATACACATGTTAAACTTAAAACACCCCTCGTTTTTCGTCGGGGGTTAATAAAGAGTTATAATAACACAATTACGTAAGTAATTATAAGATTAATGTTCATGCTTAGCCACCTTTGTTCACAGGAACACATTAACTTGGTTGGGTTCGATGAGAACCAAGGTCCTTTGGTAATGTCTCTCAAGAAAGAAAACATTGACGGTCGGGACCACATTCGGATGCTCTTGAGACTTCGCACGGAAACGATACATAGACTTACAGCCACCTCTAGTAAGTAATGCCCTATGGATGTAATTGCTGTAAAAGTGAACTAGGAGGTCAAGTGCGTGCACGCAGTTTAAAATCCAATTGAATAAATGTCAAATTTCTAAATTCAGGAAGATCATTTCGTGAATACCACTTTTTCACACCTATATTATATATTGATTACGTTATTTCAAGGGAAATTATCTTTCAATTTGAGCCTTAATCTTTAGAATCAGGACCAATGACTTCCCTAGAAGAAATGGCGAAAATGTTGAAGGAACAAGTGAACATCAATAACTTCACCGCCGTCATGTGTCTGAACGCGTCCTCCCTGATCGCGGCGTACGACGAGCACGTGTTGGCGAACCGCTTCAAGTTCGGAGTTCTGTACCAGCGATATGGACAAACGACAGAGGAAGATCTGTTCGGGAACAACGAAACGTCGCCAGCCTTCAACGAATTCTTAGAAATGCTTGGACAGAAGATACAGTTGAAGGAACATAAAGGTGAGACTAAGCTGATCGGTTATCTGAAATCCTACCTCAGAATAAACAGATGATTAAGTTCGGACGAAACACATATTCTGGTAATGAGATGGCAATAGATAAAATCACATCATCACAGCTACCAAAGGTTAGATTCTCGGACATAACGTGTCCGCGTATCCACTCTGGAGCAGATTCTTTTAAATTTATTAATAGAATAACTGCATGTTTCTACTATTAATCCAACCGTCAGGCTACCCAGGCGGTTTAGATGTAAAAAATGGCCACACCGGCACTGAGACGGTGTACGAGCAGCATCACGGCCGCGAGATAATGTTCCACGTGGCGCCGCTGCTGCCGCACACCACCGGCGATTCGCAGCAAGTGCAGAGGAAACGGCACGTCGGAAATGATATTGTAGCGATTATTTTTCAGGTAGGTACAGTACATATTTTTAAAAGTTAATTCGTCTATATTTCCCGAAGTAGCATCTGATCAAATTTCCCAAGTTTGTATGGTTAGAGTAGTCATTTGACATTGGTGATGGCGTTACCGTTTTTACTTTAAGGACACTCTCTTTCGTTTCATGAAAACTTCTAAATATAGCTAGGTTTGTGAACTTTTTAACCCCCGACGAAAAACGAGGGGTGTTATAAGTTTAACATGTGTATCTGTGTATCTGTGGATCTGTGTGTCTGTCTGTGGCAACGTAGCGCCCAAGCTGATGAACCGATTTCAATTTTGTTTCTTTTGTTAGATAGGTATTCTGATCGAGAGTGTTCTTAGCTATGTTTCATGAAAATCGGTTCACCCGTTTGAAGATCATCAGCTCTTTTGTAGGTTAAAAAAGCCACATTCATGGCTAAAACCAATTCCCTCGGCTCGAATCCATTCGAAATTTGAGATGATTGGATTTAGATTTATTATATTTTTAAATTATCGTAATAGTCTGAACTGGCTTTTTACAATATTATAAATTTGAAAAGTTTCCCTGATTCTGAAAAAAATGAATATTTTATCAATTTTATTGAGATTTGTGTATGAACATAAGACGTTCCATAAGTCACGTTTCAAATGATGGATACGCGCATGCGTTAAATTTTGTTTGTTTTGTTAATGGTCATGGAATATTACGCTATAATAATTCTAGAGGGCGCCGCCATTGACAAAGAATATAAAAAAACTAATCTAATTTAAAATAATTTTAGCGTTATTGAAAATTCTTCCCCTAGGCTGCTCCCGTCTACCTCAACCAGAGTTATTACATCAAATTGAATCATAATTGATAATATTTTACTAGGAATAAAACCTCCGTGACATCAATATTTAGATTCGTTGTCTATTCTAATTTCAATTATTATAATGTCATAACAAAATAATGTCTCATACTTTTACACAGATTTTCTGTTGATTATTGTACATCTTAGATTATAAATGAGGAAGCCAAAACAAATGATTTAATGGTGCTTTCATAATCTGGCATCGAAACTAGTTGTACCAGATGAATTTGCGAGATGGGCTATGGATACTGAGCTACGGGAGCTACGCAAATCGCGCTAACATCATTATTTGGAAGAACTAGGTAAATTATACATTTGATGAACAGGTCATCGCATCGGGGGCTTTAAAATTTTCAATTTAGAGTTATGAAAAGCCCAACATTTCTTATAACTTTACACAATTTGGTATTAAGTTATTCAGTACATGAATCTTATCTTCGTTTGCAGGATAAAGAGACGCCTTTCACGCCAAATATGATTTCGTCACGTTTCCTCCACGCCTTCATCGTCGTCACACACTTGGAGACCGTTGATGGGGAAACCAGGTAACCAATTATTTATTTTTAAACCATAAAATTAGAACTTACCAAATTTTTTCATACTTATTTCACATTCTATTGCATTTCTGCAGGATCCATATTACCATTTTTTATTGCCACAGATTAGCTAAGTCAAAATCTATTTTCCTCTTATTCAAGGTATAAAGTGGCCGTCACCGCACGTGATGACGTACCATTCTTCAGGCCGACTCTGCCGCGACCGTCAATCTACCGGAAGGGCCCGGAATTCAAAGAGTTTCTACTCACCAAACTCATTAACGCCGAGAACGCATGCTACAAAGCCGAGAAGTTCGCACGGCTCAAGTCAAGGACTCGAGCATCTTTGTTGCAGGATTTATTCCATGATTTAGATTCCAAAACTAAGGAGTTTCTAGGATCTGGAGTGAGGTTAGAATCTGGAACGGAGTCTGAAGGCACTATGAAGAAAGACATATCTGGGGCTAGGTATGTTGACACTGTCCAGAAGGTGCTAATTTCTAAAGATAGGTAAGTGTTTTTTTCATAATGTAACTTGCTCTCAGTCCAGTCATATGATGATGAAAATAACTTTCAACGCAATCATTGGTTGTTTTTACACGAGGTCAAAACACAAATGTGTGTTTAATCTACCACAAATTATCAATCTATCTACTACTGTCAAAAATAAGCTGCCGCTTCCAATTGGGTCGATTCTTTGACGAGTTTTTGATTAGTTACTTATTTCAACCATTACTCATTATTTTTTCAGAATACCGAATGTTGTGGAGAATGACGATTACGATTATTGCGAGAGTAACGGTATTGCCATAACTTTATGGCCCACAAATCCTGAAGAACCGTCCTCTTTTGGGACGCGACCAGAGTCGTCTGGAGAAGTCAAAGCGACGCAAAGTTTAACGCACAAATTATATCCAAATGAAACACTTTTCATTTTAAGTGTAATTTCGAAGGTTTGGAGATTCGTATTTTCTCATAAATGTTTGGGTGTTTTGTCTTATTTCTTTGTTTTCTTAGCCATGAAAAATATTCAAAATTAATGAGATTCAACATGCGGCTGCGTCTTTAATATTCACGAAAGAATATTCAAAACATCAAACAATCATTCACTTCATACCCCACTTCAGACGTCATTATATTATTTTATATGGCTTATTCTCAAAATTGAGTTGTACTTGAAATTGTACTTATACCCAAAATATTGCGCGCCGAACTTTGTAAAAATTCAATTTAATAATGTAATAAAGTGCATAATCAATTATTTTTATTTGTATCTCACTTGGGTCTGTATTAATAAATCAATCTCAAGTCTGAGCGCGAACTTGGAACTCTCATTCATATGTCACACCAGTACAAAATGACTTGCCAAAAGCCGTTGAAGACCGCTCTCAGACTTAGGATAGGTTTATGAATATTGGCCCTAATAACGTCCTGAGTGTAGCAGTGTAGTGTTTCCATGCCTCAGAGAGCTCGTAGAGCCGACTGTCCTGCGCCTGACCTCTCTCCAGCCTGTCGGATCGCCGTTCCATCCGGCTATGATAGAGAACAGAGAGCGCCCCTATGCTTGCGGATACATTTGCGCACCATAGTATGTCTTGCATAGTTAGTTAGTCTTGGTTGAGATTAATTGATTTGTATTGAGGACTATTTGTATTCCTGTCGGTACTTACTACAGTTTGTGGTATTCTAATGGAACTCGCGCTACTATAAAATATGGCTATAAATAGAAGCAAAGTTAATTTGCGTGAAGTAGCTTCAATTAGTGAATAATTTCACTCCGCACCAAAGCTTGTGAATACACCAGTGAGTGTGTGCGAAAGGCCGCAAAACTATTTCGAGGGAATTTCACGCGCAAATGAGATCGGTAGGTAGATACCTGCTACTAGCGGCTGGACGTCACAGGCCGTGAGTGCCGTGGCGAAATGTAAGGGGAATTTCTGTGTTTATGTCATATTACGTTTTAAATTCATATGTCATGACATACAGACATGACAAACATAACTTTGTAAATTTAAAACTATCAGCTTTGGAGGAAACTTGAAAAACTAAAGGTGTTACAGGGATACAGCTGTTGATAGATTTCATATGTCTACAAAACCTTTAGTAGGTACTTGTAATGACCATCAAACCCGATAGTTTTAGATTTACAGAGCAAAGATGCAAAAAAAATAGTTTCTGTTTCAGCCTGTAATAGTATATTGTTACATGAGTGGTGAAAGTGACTTATTTTGTCCCGAGACGGAGTTTAACGCCCGAGCGTAGCGAGGGCGCTAATAGTTCGAGGGACAAAATTAGTCTTTCACCCGAGGTAAACACAGTGCTTTTCATTACGAATACAAGGAAAGTAAATAAAACAGGAAGCTAAATAAAAAATGAGTGGTTTTTATTTTACACATACAACAACTTTGGTGAGATATTTATTTAAAGTTTATGGTAAAATGAGAGCAATTATTTAACTCAATGTCATCAACCTTCATATTTAGTAGTTCGATACTTCTGCAAGCGCCACTTATTGCCAATATCAACGCTACCTGAAAATTAGATTGGTGCTCTTAATTGGTGTATAAAATTTATAAAGTTATACATTGATACAAATTTCTTTTTTTTTTTTTATTAGCCTGTAATGCTGTGCCACTCCTGTGCAAAGGCCTCCCCTTTTACCTTCCACGCTGCTCTGTCCAGGGCAATTTCCGGCCACGTCTTTCCCGTAAAGATGTCTAAATCATCTCGCCACCGTCTTCTTGGTCTACCCCGACGGCAGCGGTTATTGGCAGGTATCCAGCTAGTGCTGATATTGGCCCACCTCCGCGGGTCCATGCGCGCGACGTGTCCGGCCCACTCCCACTTCAGCTTTGCAGCCTTTTTTCCCACGTCCGCGATGCGAGTTTTATCGCGCAGAATAGTGTTTCTTACCCGATCGGTCCGTTTCACACCTAGTATGCTGCGTTCCATAGCTCTCTGGCAGACCATGAGTTTGGACTTTTGTTTTTTCGTCAATGACCATGTTTGTGCACCATAGGTTAGTACAGGCAATATACACATGTCGACGAGTTTACGCTTTAAGGATATCGGAAGGTTGCCCTTCATGAGACCCTTCATGGACCAGTAGCTCTTCCAGGCGTTTTCAATACGTCTTGAGACTCCTTTCTCTTGCCGGTTTTCAAACGAAACTATCTGGCCCAAGTAGGTATACTCGTCGACATACTGTATTACATGCCCATCTACCTCGACCCTACGTTCCGTGCAGTTGGTCATGATTTGCGTTTTCGCTCTGTTCATAGAAAGTCCAAACTCAAGGCTTGCCGTACTCAGATCTTGGAGCATTTGTTGCAGTTCTGAGGACGTGGATGAAAATAGTACTATGTCATCGGCAAAGCGAAGGTTGGTCAACTTAAAGCCATTGATATCAATTCCACGTGCTTGCCAGGAGTCCTGCAATTTTTTAAATATCTCCTGTAAGGCACAGGTGAATAGCTTCGGTGAGAGCGGATCGCCTTGCTTAACTCCTCGACTTATTTTAAATGTGGGTCCGGAAATATGTATTTTTATAGTGGCTGTACTATTGTTGTAAATATTTCGAATCAAGTCGATATAGGGAGGTTCAATGTTTTGATTTTTGAGGGCAGACATCACGGCGTCGTGTGTTACACTGTCAAATGCTTTAGAGTAATCGACAAAGGCTAGGTATAGAGGTGTATTGTACTCTCGTGTCTTTTCAATTATCTGATTAACGGCATGTAGATGGTCTGTAGTAGAAAAATGTGGGCGAAAACCAGCTTGTTCGGGAGGTTGGTGTGTATTAAGTATAGGAGCTATGCGGTTTTCTATGACTTTTATAAACAGTTTATACAAATGCGAAGTTAAACTAATGGGTCTGTAATTAGCAATGTCAGCTTTATCTCCTTTTTTGTGTAGTAAAATAATATTTGCGTGACACATTTTCTCTGGGATCTGACCAGTTGATACAATGGAATTGAAAAACCTTCTCTAGTAAGGCCGTCTTCTCCTGGACTTTTGTTATATTTCATGTGTTTTAAGGCTTCTTGGACCTCCGTAATGTTGATTGGAGGTTTTTTTTTGCAGCAGTGTTCTGAATGGTTACCTTGTTGGGTAGGGTCTTTGTATATTTTTTGTAATAATTGGTGGCTATTTCCATTATTTTATCTGAGCTTCCTTGTTTTATTCCATTTTCGTCCCTCAAATTTGTTATCCAGCCCTTACTTCTAACAACCCCTTGCTTTGCAATTCTTAAAGACCTATTTGTGGCTAAGGCTGTTCTAACTAGTCTAGTGTTTTTATCCCTAATATCCTTTCTGATGCTTCTTTTTACTTGTTTATCTAATTTTCTGTATTCGGCTATGTTATTTTTTACCTTTTCTCTGTTTTCTATTAACCGTATGGTATTTCCACTGAATTTACTGTTAACTCTTTTTTGTTGTTGGACTTTTTTGGTAGCGTGTGTTATACCTTTAATAAGGTTACTGTGATATACTCGAGGGTATTGACCCTCGATATTGATCTGTCCTTGAAATATCAAAATAATTGTTTAATTCAAGTTTAAATTTGTCAATGTCATTAAGAATGCTATCTTTACTAACTTTGAGGAATTTATTTTTAAATAATATTTTTCTGTATATTTTTATATTAAATGCAACTTTTGTACGAACTGGTCTGTGATCTGAACTATATTTGAATTTATTAATTGTACTGACATCTTTTACAATGTATTTGCTTGAAGAGAGCTCATAATCTATTTCATTTTTAGTAGCACCATTTGGAGAAATCCACGTCCAGCGACGTTGATTCTTTTTAGGGAAATAACTGTTAGCAATTTTTAAGTCTTGACCAAAAGCAAATTGTATAAGTCGGTTACCTCTGTCGTTTCTGTCGCCCAAACCAAAGGGACTAATAATATGTTCATTATCAATCTGTTGTCTTTGACCGATCTTGGCATTAAAATCTCCTAGGATCATGTTCCACGTACCTCGGTGTTCGTCGCAAGCTTTATTAAGTGTATCATAAAAATCTTCTACCTCATCATCTGTATGGGCTGTTGTTGGTGCATACACCTGGATAATAGTTAGAGTGTGTTTATTGGTTATTTCAAATTTTAGGATGGCAATTCGATAGGAGTAGCCTATGAATTCAATAATATTATATTTCCACTTTTTAGCCACTAGAAAGCCTACCCCATATAAGCCATTGACCACTCCAAAGTGGTAGAATATATCATGTTCCCTTTCCGTGATGTTTTCTCCTATTCTTCTAACCTCTGCCAAGCCTACAATGTCCCACTTAACTTCTTTGAGTGCGTTTTCCAATTCTAGAAGGTGTTCATCCGACATCAACGTACGAACGTTGTAGGTTAGAATATTAAGCGTATCAGTGTCCGTTTTAGTGTTTGCCTGAGTCGTTGGACGGAAAAGCGATCTCACCCGGAGATTCTTCGCACCCCGTGCTCGGGGACCGTCTGACTACCGTCATCACCATCAGGTCCACCAGAGCTGCCGGGCACTTGGGGCCTGTGGTTTGATTGTTTTGCCATATTTGATAAAAGGAAAAAGGGGGATTAGACCATACTCCACCACGCTGGTCTAGTGCGGGTTGGTGGAGGGTTCGTCAGAGCCTCGTTAGCTAGTCGGCAGGGTGTACCACATGCAGGTGAGGTTGACTTGGGTCTCATGATGATGTTGGTAGGACCCCTCACACCCCACAAATTTCTTATATGCGAATAACAATAAAAGATTTGCTTACCTTTATTACTAGGTATATTTCATCAGGAGCTTGGTTTAAGAAGGTTTCTACCTCTTGAGAAGTGAAAACTTTGGATTTTTTCGATTTAAATCCATCAGATTGCCCTTTGAGAAACGCTGTTAGTCTCTCGAAATTCTTTAAATGGACATTGTTTTCAGAACTTAATGTTGCCTTTAACATAGAATACACGGTCCACAATGTTGAAGGTTTGTAAATCTTTGATAATTCGTTGAAATATACTTATTAGCAAAACGTTTTCTGATAACGATTTCACTTTTTTCTCAGCGCGCCATTTCATAAAATCATCGTATGATTTTAGGTATCTGTCTTTTGATTTAGGTGGTAAAAGGTTTTCCACTACTACTTTAGCTACTTACTTCTTCTCTCATGAAATTAGGCGATAAATTCATATCGGAATCAGATGAACTCATTTTTTTAATACAAGTAAGTACCATACTTTGACAATACTCTACAACTCGAAAAAAAATGAAAATCGGATTGCCGCCTATTTTTATTTTTTTTGGCCGGCCAACTTCATTATTTAGCCAATATTTATCATTTTCATCTTTAAATATTTTGCCCAAATATATGTTATTTTAAAGAAATTGTTAAAACCAAATTATAATTAAGTCATTTAAAAATATATATTATTTAATTAATACTTAACTTTATGTTATTTCAATTTTACATCGCGCTGTAATTGAGTGACTGTAGAAAAAGTTTGAACATGGCTCGATAGAAATGTGAAAACGGAACTAGTTTTTTTTTATTATTTGACAGCTGTCAGTTGAAAGCGATTCTCCCGGGCCAGAAAAGTATTACTTTCAACCCGCTCATCAGGCAACTTCCGACCTACTTTCAGAGTAAGAGTAATGAAAAGTATATTGTTATTAAAATATTTCTGCTTTGTTCATAGATAACCATGAAAAGGATGTCAAATAAGTTGGGCTTTTCAATCAAAGGATCACTGTGAACGCTCAATACTCTCATATACCCATGTGGGTATATGTTAAGTATATGAGTATGTATGTACAATGTACATACTAGTGATGTAACGAATATTCGCATTCGCATTCGCATTCGCGAATATTTGCATATTTTTTGACATTCGCATTCGCATTCGCATTCGCAAGAATCTATGCGAATGTTTGGCGAATGTTTTTGAAAAACAAAAAGGAAATTATCTTTAGGCGGATATGGAATGTTAGCAACTAGTAAGAATTATATATTATTTAAACAAACTTGCTCATAGGGTGGCCCTTATTGCACCGCTTCTAGGTTCATAAAGTAGCTTATTACGCACTAGTGCTATTGACGTTACATTTTTTAAAATCTTAGTAAAGATATATCCTAAAAATAGTAAACATTAAAAACAATAAATAAACAATGTTTATTAAAATATTATACATAAATACATTAACTATTTCAATAAATTTCTTTCATATTCAATTCAATTGTAAATTAAACATATTATAAACATTCGATATATTTCAAATAATATAATAATTGTTACCGGCTTTGCCAGACCCATAGATAAATATAACCAGCCAAATGCATGTCGGACTACGCATACTCTAGAGTTCCGTAGACATCCGGTCACTTTTCGATACTACGGAACTCATAAAATAAAAGTGGTATTTTTTATTGATATGAAACATCGAATACGGTTGCTCACGTAACCTATTAATTTCTACGAAATGAATTAACTATTAGTCACCTTTTTAAATAAAATAGTAAGAAATTTTGTTACTAAATTTATTAAACCGGCATCATAGACATCTTCAGCAAAAGTGACATAAACTTTTATTTTCTTTTTGGACTAATGAAAATTCATTTAAGGATTTTTAATTCAAATAATTAAGTTGTGATTAGACTGGGTGCACAATCAGTGGTGCGTGGTTTGAGACTCAATATAGATTTTTTAAATTACTTATATTGATTTTGAATAGTAAATAACTATTTATTTCCTATAATAAACCATTTATAATGTGGTTCTAATTTAAAGGATGAATATAGCTACTTAATTGAAAAAGGCCACAATGAAGCACATCTCGTGAACGGGAATTAATATTGAAAAACTGTCAAAGAAACTTTCGAATAATTTTAAAATACTTACTTATCATTACCTCAATCGAGGGGGTGTGTAAACATTTTTTATACTTCCCCTTTCTTAAGTACCGGATGTACAACGGAATAACTTTGATTTCAAAATTTATAAACAGTTTTTTAACGGTACGTAAACTCAATTTTTTGGCTAGTTTGCAGTTTTTTAGCCCTAATAGTCTCTGCATAAAATTACTGTGATTGCAGGCGGACGTGCCGAAACTATAAGAGTTCCGAGTTTGACTAGGGAACCCTTAAACTTACGGCGCGCCATGTTGTTTTATTTTTCATTCATACTGCAATTCTCTAGGTATTAAAAAAATCGTGATTTGTGATTTTTTTTCAATTAAGATTGTAATATTCTAAATATTTGTTACTCGCAAGTAAGTGGTAAAATGTCGTATGAAATGCGTGAGCATTGTTAATTACACACCTTGGCTCCATCACAGCACAGCCCTCGTGTTAGTCTCTGGCTGCAAACCAGCCTCGATCATAACTTAGCTCACTTGCACATAATTCACTTATTTACTTATATTTGAATAAAAAAAATAACTGTCTGGGGTGGGCAACTGAATTATAAATAGGATCGTTCTCTATTGCTCTTGTTAGTCTAATAAAAATATAAACTCAATAAAATTTGAATATAAAATAAATTTCATTAATGAAATAATACTAAACTACCCTCAAATCAAAACAAATCTCTTCGAATTAACTTTATGTGACTAATTTTGTTCTTTCAACCTATGGGTTCGGCTATGTTCAGCCGACACGAAATGTCAATCCTTTATTAACCTCCGAGAAATAGGCGTGTTATGAGTTTAACATGTGTATTTGAGTGTCTGTCTGTGGCATCGTAGCGCCCAAACAAATGATTTGATTTATATTTTGTTTCTTTTTTAGAAAGGTGTTCAGGAGTGTTCTTAGCTATGTTTCACGAAAATTCATTCAACCGATTGAAAATTATCAGCACTTTTGTAATGTAGAAAGTATTTTTTTTTATAATTCTTTATATTACAATTTTTGAATTTTCAATTTAGGGTTTCTTATTTGAAAGTCAACATTCGCATTCGCATTCGCATTCGCATTCGCGAATGTTGAAGCCAAATATTCGCATTCGCATTCGCGAATGTCAAAAATCCAACATTCGTTACTACATACTCATATACTTAACATTTAATTTAGACATCACTTAACTTAAATTCCAAGCTATTTTAAAAAGTGTGTATCTATACATGTGTATGTGTGTGTGTATCTATATCTATACATTTTTGACAATTAATAGTACTTACCAACTAATTAATACTTATTAGAAATGAATTAGATTCATTTCAATAGTCAAATTTGACATCACTCGTGTTAATCACGCGTTTAACTTTTGTATTAACACAATTGGACGTTTGAACAGTCTATAAACAAGATTTATAGGTAAACACTTTCATGAAAGAAAAAAACTGATAACCCGATTATTATAGTCCTTATGCCAATATAAAATATACCGCACATCAGCTTTTAACAAATTATGATATAGAGCGGCAGGAACGTTTCACATAGACCTGCCTGATGCCCTTTCATATAATGTAAATGTCACACAGGACGAGTAGGTACCTACATCGGAGCCATGTTCGGGGTACAAAGTAAATATTACCCTTATTTGCATTGCGTAGGATTCAATTTGTATGACTATTGGTCTGCTTTATGTAGGTAAGTTAGTAAATAAATGGTTTGTGGTTTGAATTGTATCTACAAGATCTATTAAAGATAGAAGGTCTGTCAAGGGCCTTAGTGGCCACAGTGCCATTTCCAACAAAGAAGGTCGCTTGCTTAACGGTGAAGGATAACATTGTGAGGAAACCTGCAAGAGATGACGTGTGTAGTCCGCGAACCCGCACTAAGCCAGCGCGGTCAACTATATAGCCCAAATGCCCGTTTGCAATAAGGGGGAATGTTCTACTTGGAAGGCAATAGGTTCGCCCCCTATCTATAGAAATAAATAAAATTGGAGTGTCTGTTTGTAATATCAAAATAACACCTTTTCACTAAATGCATATGAAAGTACATACGACAAATATAGCAAAAACGCGTTTTTTTTGTCTGTCTGTCTGTCTGTGTGTTTGTTCCGGGTAATCTCCGAAACGGGTGGACCGATTTTGACGGGACTTTTACTGGTAGATAGCTGATGTTTTAGGGAGTAACTTAGGCTACTTTAATTTTAGAAAAACAAAAAAATTAAAAATGGGTCCTGTTGCGCGGGCTCAGAATGCGGGGGCGGGCTTTTTTGTTAAGTTAAATTCCATGCGGACGAAGTCGCGGGCTCAGCTAGTTTTTTATATAACAATGTCTGCAAACAAGCGTCTGACCTGCGTAATGCTAAGTTGTTACCATAGCCTGGAGATACTTGCTATACCAATCGTATTAAAATAATAATAAATATCGCCAGACAGACACACCAACTGTACGGTCCCAAACTAAGCAAAGCTTGTACTATGGGTACCGTACAATGGACTGGGGGCGATCCCAGTGACACCCAGACCAGGGTAAATTACGAAAAGGCCATTTCCGAAATTTGCCCCGGCGGGAATCGAACCCGCGACCACCATGTGCAGTGAGCCGAGCGGCCTACGCTCGAACCACCGCACCAGGCGGTCGTCAAAGTATTGCTGGCACGTTGCCGACCTGAAGAGAAGCGGTAATTGGGGAAAGGGGGGGGAGGGGGGGAGGCTAGGAGTTGGGCTTCAGGCTCTAAAACTCATTGAACGAAACGCAGCTATTAAGGCTAAAGCGCCCATCTAGCCCGCGAAGTTCAAATTTTTTGTGGTTTTTGATTTTTTTTCAAAATCTGGCAACAATAAAAGGCACATTTTGAAATTCGCGACAAAGACCGTGTGCAGTGCATTTATTAATATATGCAACTTACTATAAAACATTTCAAGAACGACAGCTATCCAGATAATCTGGCAATTTTTGTATATTTAGTGATTTACTAGTATCATAGCCACCGTGATTATATTTAGAGTAAAATAAATGTATTAATAAACGCACTGCATACTGTGTTTGTCGCAAATCACATAATGTTGTCATAAATGTTTTCAGATTTTGGATAAACTATAAAAATACTCGAAAATTTTGAATTTCGCGGGCGAGACAGGCGCCTTCACCTTAAGTATAGCTACTTTACGCCAAACTTCTGTGTGAGGGAGGTACTACCCCAGTGAAGCTAGCCCTTATATGAGCTTACTAAATACTGTCAGACCGAAATACTATCAGAACTAACTGGCAATGAACGACTAAACACAGTGTTACATCTTGTCCACACATACAAACAAAACCTCTTCCGTTTCTCTGTGGCTATAGGATGCTGCTTCTGACTAGGGACTTCGCATTACAGACAAGACCACACACCTTCAATAGTGTGCGTAGGTAGGGCCTAACCATTGTGTCAATAAACAAACATTGCTCAGCGTCCATTCCAGATGGCTTTAATGGAAGATCTCAGGTAGGTATTGATTTTATGTCCCACAAGTTAGCCAAGTGGCCATTTTGATTTTGTATAAAACTAAGCCTAAGCTTTGTATGGACTTGTGATAGGCTTGTGTTGCGTTGTGCCCCAAATCGCGACTCGCGTTCTCAAAAAACAAAGCAGTTGTCAGATAATAGTACATTGTTACATGAGTGGTGAAAGTTACTTATTTTGTCCCGAGACGGTGTTTGGCTAATAGTTCGAGGGACAAAATAAGTCTTTCACCCGAGGTAAACACTGTGCTTTTCATTACGAATACAAGGAAAATAAAAATAAAAACAGGAATTGGCTAAAGAAATAATACAAGGAAGTATAAACAATACTCTACAACTCGAAAAAAAAATCGGATTGCCGCCTATTTTGTTTTTTTTTTTCGTTGGCCGGCCAACGTCATTATTTAGCCATTATTTTTCATTTTCATCTTTAAATATTTTGCCCAAATCTATGTTATTTTAAAGAAATTGTTGAAACTAAATTATAATTAAGTCATTTAAAAAAATATATTCTTGAATTAATACTTAACTTTATGTTATTTCAATATTACATCGTGCTGTAATTGAGTGACTGTGGAAAAAGTTTGAACATGGTTCCATAGAAATGTGAAAATGGAACTAGTTTTTTTTTTTATAATTTGACAGCTGTCAGTTGAAAGCGAAACTCCCGGGCCTGAAAAGTATTACTTTCAACCCGCTTCTCAGGCAACTTCAGACCTACTTTCAGAGTATGAGTAATGAAAAAACCATTTTTGCAACAGCAGTGCCATTTTGTTTTTTTTTTCATAAATTCTGAAGCTTGTGCCAGAATGTGTAATGGTGGCGTCGCGATGCTTCCATAGTGGCGTCATGACGCTTCCGTAGTAGTGTCGCGACGCTTTCATATTGGCGTCGCCATGTTACTATAGTGGCGTCGCGACGCTTCCGAAGTGGCGTCGCGACGCTTTCATAATGGCGTCGCGTTTCTTCCATAGTGGCGTCGCAACGGTTCCATAGTGGCGTCACGACGCTTCCATAGTGGCGTCGCGACGCTTCCACAATGGCGTCACAACGCTTCCATAGTAGCGTCGCCACGTGACCATAGAGCCGTCGCTAATCAAGTTTAAAATTTGTGTAAATTTTGTTCGCAGTACTGTGATATTTTTGAAGTAGCTACATGCTACATGGAGTTTCAAATTATGGATATTATGGAAATATAATATATATATAATATAATATAATATTATGGAATTATTTTCATATTTGTGTTTGGAACTGTACCTTGACCAATATTTTTCTAACATATCAGTTTTTCGTTCTTGTAACCACTGAGTGTGAAATTGAGTTTTCAGAATAAGACATTTTAGTTGATGGAGTAAATAGAGGCCGAATAATGACGTAAGTAATCCATATAAATAACCAATAAGCCACAGACACCGCATAGCTGGGCACCCCCTTCGCCTAACATATCCATTGACACTGCATATGTATGAACACGCCACACCTGACATTGTGATTGGTCCATTCACGGCTTCAACTTGAAATTCGCCGTCTTCCCCCAACTATTGACAGTCGGCTATTGCATTTTCATACAATAGCCGACGTAAGCCGTGTGCTATCTCATTGGTCTTTAGCTTCAATATTCCCATAGAATTTTATACTAAATCAATATGTGATCCATGTTTCACAATTAAGTAGAGGAAATATTTGAGGCTGCTTAAGGTGAAGGCGCCTGTCTAGCCCGCGAAATTCAAAATTTTCGAGTATTTTTATAGTTTATCCAAAATCTGAAAACATTCAACAGACAACATTTTGTGATTTGCGACGAACACAGTATGCAGTGCGTTTATTAATACATTTATTTTACTCTAAGTATTATCACGGTGGATATGATACTAGTAAATCACTAAATATACAAAAATAGCCAGATTATCTGGATAGCTGTCGTTCTTGAAATGTTTTAGAGTAAGTTGGATATATTAATAAATGCACTGCACACGGTCTTTGTCGCGAATTACAAAATGTGCCTTTTATTATTGACAGATTTTGAAAAAATTCTAAAAAAACTCAAAAAATTTGAACTTCGCGGGCTAGATGGGCGCTTTAGGCTTAAAGGCAATGTAATCTCTTACGATTGATCCAATTTTAATGAATAGGGTGAGGGTAAATTGGCGAAAACACCGCTCAAAGTTGCGTGATTTACGTTATTTTCGGTTTCATATGAGTACCTAACATTGAGGATTGGACTACATGAAATCTAATCATTCTGCAACCAAGCCTTATCTTATCCCATTGATGTCGGCTTTAAGTTCATTTACCCTAACCCTAACCCTATATACCTAACCGCAGTCAGTGCTATGTAAATGATGTCTTACAATAAGACGATACCTCCCACGGAAGTTGTTGTATCCCCAAAACCGTAATTTTACAGGAGAGCGTTTTAAAGATTCAAATTGCACTAAAAACTGCATTTATTATTGTATCTTTCTGAAATAATTTGGTATATAAGTTTAATTTATAGTATTCTTGACTATGTTGAAAGATAATTTTAGAAAATATGAATATTTTATGAGATATTGTTCATACAACATTTCACTGCGGAGTACAAGCTGCTCCGGTTGTTGTATGTCATACTTACAACATTTTACTGCGGAGTACAGGCTGCGCCGGTTGTTGTATGTCATACTTACAACATTTTACTGCGGAGTACAGGCTGCGCCAGTTGTTGTATCTCATACTTGCAACAATATACTGCGAATTTTAAACTTCTTCAGCTGTTGTATGTGACAATAACAATATAAATTTGACAAAAAATTTAGTGAGTATTATAGCACATGAACAAATTATAGGTAAGGAAAATAATTCTAGGATAAATGTCTTTATTTTTGTAATATGACATATTTAAAAATAATGTTTTTATACAAATTTAATTTATAATAAAAGAAGTAATGTCTTCCATTACTCTGTAATAAAAATAATGTAATTAAAAACACTGATAAGGTTATTTAGAGTCAAAATAAAAATAATACAAAATAAAAAGCATAATTAAAATAACATAATTAAGTTAAAAATGAAAATACTAATTTACCTCCTAATGAATTCTGAATCGGAAGTAATATTCATTATGAGAGCCAACAACAAAAGATAGACTCCTGAAAAAGTCGTGATAAGTGGCTGGAATAATTCCACTGTGGCAGAGACTCATTAAGTCATCATAATTTTGCCTTTGTTAAGCGAAGATGGTTGGAATAGAGAGGGTATAGCTCTGCCATACTATTTCTTTGACGTCCTTGGGTATTGGTATTAATGGCAATAGCATTACTGTTTGCCATATCGTAACGATATAATTATGTTTATTTTAAATATCGGCAGACTGACACACCAACTGTATCGTCCCAAACTAAGCAATTTTTGTACTATAGGTACAGTACAATGGACTGGGAGCCATCCCAGTGACACCCAAACCGGGGCAAATTACGAAAAAGCGATTTTTCCGTTGCTCCGTTTAACTACGTCTCAGCTTATATTTTTCGACCAATTACGCCCTTAATGGGTCTAGTCCCGCCACACGCTCCCTCCACTGTAACTCCTGTAAGCCAGGATCGACAATGGTGACCAATAATGACGTCAAGATCGGACTCTCTAAAAGTCCCGGGGAAAAGATAAAATGTCTTGGAACCCGCACGAATGTAATCGAAAGAAATAATAGGATGAGTTGGAAGAAAACGTGTCCACTCCCTCCGGTGCAAAGTGGGAGACAAAAATAGCTGGCATGGGCTGATTGCCATAGATACAAGTCTGTTAAAGCTGATTGAAGACCAGTTGTAAGGCACCACGGATCGTAATATGACTAATTGGACCTAAACTCGTGAGCTGATTATACTTGATTCCAACATTAGGTATGGCAAGAGCGCTTGAACGCACGAAAATTGTCCCTGGTTTCCACAAGGTCTGTGTAATAAACTGCTCCAGTTATCACTTGCAGGCTATTTAGCATAGTAGTCCGTTCGTTGTGCCAGAGACTGCACTCCCACAGGATGTGATGTGCAGATTGTGCATGATTGTTTTGCTGCGTCGAACATTGACAAAAAGGAGAAGGAGCCAATTTGTAGTAGAATAATTTGCTCCTAAAGTTGCCATGTCCAGTCAGAAATTGAGCCACACAGTGGTCTACCTCCAATCACGCTCTCTCCAGATGTTTACGAATGCATAGATCAAATTGGTGGAGGTGGCGGCTCTTACTTGTCGTATCCCATCTGGATTCGGTCAGAAGATCTACGTAAACGACAAATATCGGACTAAATAATCTACCGATTTAAGAGCGGTCTCGCGGTTTAAGGAACTCGGTGCTCATACTCTCTCGAGTAGAAGATTATGCCCAATTACGCCCGTTCAAAGTTATGTCTAGTTATAAAAATCACTATGCTTAATATCTATGACATTATAATATGGTATTCCATCCTGTTTAGCTCATCTAACCAAGCTAAACCATTCCAAAGGTGTTTAATAAGTTTATTTTTAGATGAACGTTCTATGAAAGCGTGAAGGCTGTCATCCTCTGCTTGTGTATGACCTTTTTCGATAAAGGTATGTTTTATAGTTATATTATGTTATGTATAGTTATGTGTATTAAGTTTATTAGCACTATACACATAAACGTAAACACAATGCGATTGCGGTTCTGACCGGCACAATTATCAGACCATAATCTAAATTCGGTCAGTGACAATTCAAGTAAGTAGGGGTAGTATGGCAGAAGTGGAGACAAGTTACCAGCACTACATGCGACCCAAGGATGCCAATTAAAATTAAAGGAAAGATATACAAATCAATTATAAGACCGGTAATCATGTACGGCTCGGAATGCTGGGCGGCTAAAGTGCGGGAAGAGAAACATCTCCACACTGCTGAGATGCGAATGCTGAGATGGATGTGTGGAGTGACGCGAATGGATAAGGTGAAGAATGTGTATATAAGAGGTAGTGTCAGGGTAGCGCCAATAACAGATAAAGTGAGAGGTAGGAGGCTGGAATGGTTTGGACACGTGATGAGAAGGGATGAGAAGCATGTGACTAAACGAGTGATGAATATGAATGTGGATGGATACAGTGCGAGAGGAAGGCCCAAGAAAAGATGGATGGATTGTATTAAGAATGATATGAACGTGGTTGGAGTGGATGTGAGTATGACGGGAAAGCGCGATGTATGGAAGGAAAAGACATACTGCGCCGACCCCAGATAATGGGAAAAGGTAAGGCAGATGATGATGAAATATAGTGGCACCGACTCCAAATGAAATAAATTACAAGGTTCCTGGTTATTTCTAGCTTTTTAGTGCACCCAAGTTATTTTATGCGGGTTTTATTTTTTTTTTTACAATATCATATATTAAGCAAAGCATTTTAAGATCCAATTTTAGAAATTACTTACGACATACAACATTGAGTTGAAGTAAAAAAAAAGTAATAGCAACGTAAAATATAGTATGTCACCATACAACAAACTTTTGAATAACAACTCCCGAAGTAAATGTAGTATTTATTACATACAACAATATTTTTGATTTAAATCTAAACGTAAAATGGTACATGTATGACATACAACATTTTTCACGAACGCTCAACGACGTATACTGTTGCATGTAATCTATACAACATTTTAGGTCGGTTGAAAGTCCGGCGTAGTCTGTTGTATGTGACCAATACAACACGCGAGCGCGCGGTTCCCGCTCTCTCGCACTCCGCGTATACTATTGCAAAGGTATATACAACGTTGTAGCCCGTTCTCGTTCAAAAGTTACAACAAAATACGTCTGGAAAAACCTTGAAAAATTCGTGTTTTCATTATTTTTTCACTTTGAATGTATTAAACAATGCAAATTAGGATAGTTTTCAGTAAAAACCCTAAACTGCATTTTTGTGGCTTACAACAACTTACGTGGGAGGTATCGAAAAACATAAACAGATATTTCAAAAAAAAATGCAATGTGTGTTAGTACATTTGCAAGAACAGCCATACAAATTTGGATAACACTCATGTACAGAGAGTACAGAGGTAAGTAATGCCTACTTTATATACGCAGGAAAGATATAGGTTACTTTTAAGCCTCCAATTCTTAGCGGGTGCAATTAATCATTATAAATTAGCCCTTTTAACGTCCTACTCCTTTCAATATGAGGGGGATTCAGGCCATACTCCAGAAAGCTAGCCCAGTGCAGTTTGGCGAATTCCACATCTATATATATATAAATTTATGTTTTTCTGTATGCCCTTTATAAAATCGTAAACTACGCGTTTGATCATGCCATGATCTTCAGCAAAGTGTTGTGCATGAGCCCACAAAGGTTCCTGAGTTGGTTGGACCAATCTTTGACAGCGTAGCAACGCGCGCAGGGTACAGCTAGTGTCTTATTAAAAACCCATAGGTGCAAGCCGGGGTTTGAAACCAAGCACTTGTGCTCGCAAGACGTGTGCATCACCAAATGTATATCACTACATCACAAATTATACCTTGTTTAATAATAGCCAAAACAAAAATCCTTCAGTGCAATTTTGGCGCATATCTGCCTACCCCTTTGCAGAGTGGAGGCGTGATGCTATACGTACCAAACAACTCACAAGCTCCGACAGCCAATTTGTCGAAATGATTTCTATTAAAACACGTTTGCTTTTGTATTACGAAGATGAATTAACTGAATAATGAAGATATCTCCTTGCTACCATCCTTTTGTCTTTTATATACTTCTAATTAGGGGTAGTATCCATGTACATGGGTAATTAGCCGTTGTACATTATATTATAGTAGGTACATAACTTATAACATCAGCGGAGTCTATAGAGCTAATCCGTTTTTATCTATCATTTTATATCTACTAGGTATGTTGAGACATAGCATAGTATGTGCAGTGATAGCCGATTGGTTAAGCACGCGTCTTGCGGGCAAGGTCTCGGGTTCAAACCCCGGCTCGAACCTCTGGATTTTTCGAAATCTATGTGCGAATCATAATTTCTATATGATTATCACTTGCTTACGGAGAAGGAAAACATCGTGAGGAAACCTGCATGTCTTAGAAGATTTAATAATTTTTTTAAAGACATGTGTAATCCGCCTACCCGCTCTGGGCCAGCGTGGTGGATTATGGACTGAATCCCCCTCGTGTTGAGGGGAGGCCCGTGCCCAGGAGTGGGACGTCAAAAAGGGCTAAAATTATTATTATTATTTTAATTATTATGTTACGGTAGAGCATAAATATTATTTAGTAGAGTTCGTTTATCTGGCGTGTGTGACCAGCGTATTTGTAAATCGATCTCAAGTCTGATAACGGTCTTGAGTAAGCTTTTGACATTGTAACGTGTTTTTCCTACCTTTACACAGTTACACACCAGCAGCTCAGTCAGCAGTTTACATGTGTGCAGGGTATGTACTTGAAGTACTACAAAAGAAACAGCAGGGTTCCCGAGTCTAAGTATTTATTATGTTTCCTTTCGTTAATGCGGCCACATCATCATGATTACTCTTAGGTACAATCTTCACAAACCTTCAGGGTCTCTTCGTACGCATCAGCGCCAGCTGCGCATATTGGCAATATGAACGCTGAGGTATGTCCTGTTTGGTTAAGTACCTGTCTGATATGCGTCACATGGTATGCCTGATGAACTCGGGATTTTACATCACTTTATATTATGATTAAGTTTTTTATGTTTAGTTTAGATATAACTATAAGTATAACGAACGACCCCTGTTAACAAAGAAATAAATTTTCATTAGAGACCGCGTGGATGTTTTATTTGACAATACTAAAATTTGATTATTTTAATTTAAATTTCAATACTCACATTTTAGATGGGTCGGGAGGTCGTAATAATCTCATTTTGTTACGCCTTATTATTATTAATAAGATATTTAATTAGAAAAAATTGTGTACGTCCGTCCTCCACGTCACACAATCCAAAAGAAAGAAAGCTAATTAGTTGCCACAGTCTAACTATCAAAATTACGTTAAGAAACCACAGTCTAGCGAAGATGTGCATCTATTATTTATATATATGTCTTTTATATTTTTTGATGTATGATAAATTATATTAAATATAATATACTGTAGTTCTTAATATGTTTTTATTTAACGATTTAATGAGTAAATATAATCTCAAATTCTACGCTAATATACTGCCATCTAGTTATCCATACTCGAACTCTTTACGAAATCCAATTACTTTTATGTCTCTGAGTACTAGTGCATGAGGTATTAGTTCCTAAAATATATTCCAGAGGGAGCTTTTATCAATTAATTTATACACATATTTATTTATCACTAACTTGTCAAATTTATTTGTTACAATACACCCTACCTCGGTCAAAAAAATGTTTTCAGTAATGAAAATATTTTTTTAACAGGTTTAGAAATTAAGACGGAGAAAAAATACATTTCAAACATAATTTTACCTAAAGAAAAATTAGAAGAAGTATGTTGATATAACTTAGTAGATGAATTAAATTAAATTAATGTTATATTAAGTCTCACAAAGAGTAGTTACTAATTTGAGTAATATTATTGTAAGTAACTAGTCAATGTAGTTTTTTCAGTTAAATTTTAAATCAAAGTTTTAAATCTAAGTTTTAATAACCTAATAGTGCAATTATTATAGTATAGTATGTACAGCTACTAGACACTAACGAATAACAATAGGCACTCCAATTGTAATTTAAGTATTAAAAGATTTTAAAGACTCAGACATTCATGAATCAAGTTTATAATTTAAGTTTTGAGTAGAATCATCTAAGGATTCTGAAATTAGGTACAAACATGAAGTTAGCATTAAGTCATAGCAATTAAATACCTAAGAAATAAGCAACTGTTATAAATGTTTGATTTCAAGTTTTAAGTCGTATAACATTTAACCAATATATAAATATGGAATGTATATACTATGAGTTTATTTTAAGTTTAGAGTAGAATCATTTAAGGATTCTAAAATTAGGTACAAACATGTAGCTAGCATTAAGTAATGGCAATTATATATCCAAGAACTAAGCAACTACGAAAATGTTTGACATTAGGTACCAAATCGTATAACATTAGACCAATATAATAATATGGAATGTTCATACTGTGGGTTTATTAGTAGAATCACATAAGGATTCTAAAATTAAGTACAAACATGTAGTTAGCATTAAGTAAAGGCAATTAAATATCCATGAACTAAGCAACTACGAAAATGTTTGACATCAAGGCCCAAATCGTATAACATTAAACCAATAGAATAATATGGAATGTATATACTATGGATTTGTATTAAATATATTTTAAATTCATGATAGACCGCGTCTAATATCACCATGCCAGCATTCCTTACATTCCTTACATTCCTCCACATTCATTCATAATGCATCCTTGCTTATTCACTTTATTTTTATCGATAATTTGGAAAAATCTATCACCCTATTCTCATTTACTTTTTAACCCCCGACGAAAAACGAGGGGTGTTATAAGTTTAACATGTGTATCTGTGTATCTGTGTATCTGTGTATCTGTGTATCTGTGTGTCTGTCTGTGGCAACGTAGCGCCCAAGCCGATGAACCGATTTCAATTGTGTTTCTTTTGTTAGATAGGTATTCTGATCGAGACTGTTCTTAGCTATGTTTCATGAAAATCGGTTCAGCCGTTTGAAGATCATCAGCTATTTTGTAGGTTAAAAAGCCACATTCACGGCCAAAACCAACTTCCACGGCTCGAATCCGATCGAAATTTGAGATTATTGGATTTAGATTTATTATATTTTTAAATGATCGTAATAGTCTGAACTGGCTTTTTACAATATTATAAATATGAAAAGTTTCCCTGATTCTGGAAAAAATGTATATTTTATCAATTTTTATAAGAGATTTGTGTATGAACTAAAGACGTTCCATCAGTCACGTGTCAAATGATGGATACGCGCATGCGTAAATTTTGTTTGTTTTGTTAATGGTCATGGAATATTACGTTATAATAATTCTAGAGGGCGCTGCTCCGCCATTGAGAAAATATATAAAAAACAAATCAAATTTAAAATAATTTTAGCGTTTTGAAAATTCTTTCCCTGGGCTGCTCCCGTCCACCTCGACCAGAGTTATTACATGAAATTGAATCATAATTGATAATATTTTACTACGAATTAAACCTCCGTGGCATCAATATTTAGATTCGTTGTCTATTCTAATGTCAATTATTATACTGTTATAACAAAATAATGTCTCATACTTTTACACAGATTTTCTGTTGATTATTGTACATCTTAGAATATAAATGAGGAAGCCAAAACAAATGATTTAATGGCGCTTTCATAATCTGGCATCGAAAGTAGTTGTACCAGATGAATTTGCGAGATGAGCTATGGATACTGAGCTACGGGAGCTACGCAAATCGCGCTAACATCATTATTTGGAAGAACTAGGTAAATTATACATTTGATGAACAGGTCATCGCATCGGGGGTTTTTAAATTTTCAGTTAATATTATATTATTTACAGTTAATATTTATGACCGAAAGTCTTCATGTTTTAATATAATATATCATTAATATGCTATTTTCCAAAATCTTTACGATGGATGAATGTCTTTCAAGGCATAAACCTTAACTTGTGGATAATACCTAGGGTTGTACTAAATGTTGAAAACATTCAATTAAATATTAAGTTTTTAAATTGTTTACAAATTAAGTGAGGACCATTATCTACGTATATAAACTTTAAATACCTACCATGCACCAAGAAAACATAGCATTGCCTGTTGTGTTCCGTATAGGAAACAACTTAACATATTTGCCAAAGTAGTCTGAGCATACCAGTTAATAAGTGTTTTGTTACGTAGATATTAGATAAAGAAAAGTCCTAATAAATGAAAACATATTTCATTTTTCCGCTTGATTAATTATTAACCTTATCTTTGACATCCCTATACATATTTTTCTACGAATAGTACAATGTCAAACGCCTATCAGATTTTATGAATTCCAGAGTGAGCGCCAGTGGGTATGTCATGAAGTTATTTTTAGTAGAATACCCACATCATATTTTATAATTAAATTGTTAAGTTATATTTTTAGAATTACAAAATAGTTTATTGTTTTTTTTTTATCAATAGTTTTAAATTAAAGTGACTCTTTTGATTATTTTGTCAAACGAGCTAGTCTATATTTAATGTAGTATTGAGAACGAGCCAATATACTTTTTAATGTTAAGTCTCCTGGGATCAGTTTACCATGTGACGCAATCAGTTCAGTTACAGGTTCCAAACAAAGACATACCTCATCAGCTGGAGTCGGCGGTTGATAGTCCTCTGGCCTGACAGTGCCTTGCCGTATCAGCCTGCACAGCTGGCGGTAACGCTTACGCAGAACATCCCTGGTTGCTTTGTCGTCAACTGAAACACCATGATATTTAAGTTCATAAACAAGTTCCTCCTTACGGAGACAATCTATCCAAGTGATTCTATCCATATTTAGTATGTTAAATGATGGTATACAATCATAAGAGTTAGTACATATACTTTATTATTTGTAAAGTTAATTACATTAAGGTTTAATTAAGTTTAATGATTAGTTAAGTACATTAGAATTACAGTTTCTTATTCAATTAAGATAACCTACTAAATTAGAGTATGAATTAGTTACTATACAATGAGATATTACTATTTGTATTCTTTTGCGCAAATAGTAATGACCTACTTAAGAAACGATTAACTATTTTAAATTATACAGAGTAAATGCTTAATTACTATCACTGTAACAAGCTTCAATTAAGTTTTTCTTGTAGTATTCTCCAAGCATCACGTTGGGCGATCAATTGTAACGTGTTTTTCCTACCTTTACACAGTTACACACCAGCAGCTCAGTCAGCAGTTTACATGTGTGCAGGGTATGTACTTGAAGTACTACAAAAGAAACAGCAGGGTTCCCGAGTCCAAGTATTTATTATGTTTCCTTTCGTTAATGCGGCCACATCATCATGATTACTCTTAGGTACAATCTTCACAAACCTTCAGGGTCTCTTCGTACGCATCAGCGCCAGCTGCGCATATTGGCAATATGAACGCTGAGGTATGTCCTGTTTGGTTAAGTACCTGTCTGATATGCGTCACATGGTATGCCTGATGAACTCGGGATTTTACATCACTTTATATTATGATTAAGTTTTTTATGTTTAGTTTAGATATAACTATAAGTATAACGAACGACCCCTGTTAACAAAGAAATAAATTTTCATTAGAGACCGCGTGGATGTTTTATTTGACAATACTAAAATTTGATTATTTTAATTTAAATTTCAATACTCACATTTTAGATGGGTCGGGAGGTCGTAATAATCTCATTTTGTTACGCCTTATTATTATTAATAAGATATTTAATTAGAAAAAATTGTGTACGTCCGTCCTCCACGTCACACAATCCAAAAGAAAGAAAGCTAATTAGTTGCCACAGTCTAACTATCAAAATTACGTTAAGAAACCACAGTCTAGCGAAGATGTGCATCTATTATTTATATATATGTCTTTTATATTTTTTGATGTATGATAAATTATATTAAATATAATATACTGTAGTTCTTAATATGTTTTTATTTAACGATTTAATGAGTAAATATAATCTCAAATTCTACGCTAATATACTGCCATCTAGTTATCCATACTCGAACTCTTTACGAAATCCAATTACTTTTATGTCTCTGAGTACTAGTGCATGAGGTATTAGTTCCTAAAATATATTCCAGAGGGAGCTTTTATCAATTAATTTATACACATATTTATTTATCACTAACTTGTCAAATTTATTTGTTACAACATGTCATTTTCTAATGGTATGACATAAGAATGACATTTCCGATATCGCTCTCAGACTTGAGATCCGTTTATTAATACGGACCTTAGACTTTGGGGTTGGGGTGGGGGACTTAGAGTTTGGGGTACTAAGGCATTTATCTAAATTTAGTGACGAATCGTGAGAAAGAAAACTTTTAACTACTCTATTTCCCAAATATAGGTGAGGTTCTAATTTCGTAAATTATAAATAAATTCAATGATTCATGTTAAAATACTGCAAAGTTATAATTCCATGGGAAGTATCATTTACGAATCGCATTCAAGTTCAATTAAATAAAACGTTTGAATAATAACGTGTCCATTAAAATGGATATTACTCTTTAAAGTATTATTATTGAACAATTATAAATAAATTAAGTTAGTACCTAAGTATTAATAATTCAACATTTACTGGCTTTTTAAGCTTAAGCTAAGCTTAAATTGTTAATCTTGTTGCTATAAGAATTAAAAAGTAATTTACTTTTATATGTTCAAATTAATTAGGTAGATATTTTAATTATTTTATAAAATTATGTTTGCCTTTAGCTTTGTCGATAATTAATAAAATTACTTTATAACAATAAAACTATTGTAAAACTAAAGAAAGCACGCAAACCTTATTTGGAACGAAATTCAAACACTTTTCTAACTTGAAAATGCAGAATCTTATAACGCATACTGATATTTCTTTCAACATAAATACAGCGGAGGAAAAGTTTCAGGAAAGTTGCTCCATTTTTTCCTTTTATCCATCAGTTATCTTTCTGTTTTATAGGAAGAAATGTGGAAGTTCAGTGTTCTCTTTGAAAGAAACGCCAACGGACAGTTAATATCATTCTTGACTTATTTAATTAAAACTTTTGTTTTATTCGAAATACGGGCTCGTTGATTTGACGGCTGTAATAATTGAAATCTAATTAGTTATTTAGGAACTGTTGCGTCAAAGTGGCGTTGCCGATCAGCAATTTAAGGTTTCTTTGTCATATTCAAATGAGACATAGTGAACTCAATACTTTACGAATTGCCTAGGTACTTTAAGTTAGTAGTGGCGGGAAGTCCTTGGTGTATATAGACACTGCTTTGACGCCAAATAATTTGTGTATCAATATATCTGTCTCCGGCAATCAGGTAATGGTATCAAGTCTAAGAACGATCTGAAGTACGCTTCCCACATGTAATTATGTAGAGGTAGGTTTGACATAATGGCCCATATTAATAAATCGATCTCAAATCTGAAAGCGATCTTGGAAATAGGATTCTTATGTCATTCTAGTACAAAATGTCATGTCAAAAGCGTAATCAAGACTGCTCTCAGACTTGAGATCGATTTCTTAATACGGGTTTAACATCGCTATCTAGAATTGAGTCGTTGGCGATAGTTTGAACAGTCCAAAATGTATCTAAATATTTAAAGCAGGATGACATAAATTACCCACGTGAGATGTAGGTACCGAATAGAGGAAAAATATTATCCACATCATTTCGAAAATGGACCGAAGGAAATATTATATTATGTTTCATAGAGCATCTCCAAACTCACGCTACTTCCGTTAATATTGCTCCTTACGAAAACGTATCACGTACAAATATATATTATATTCGAGCGAATGTTACTATTACCCTCATTGCAATAAAAACTATTATGGTCTGTTACGCTTTTGTGATATTGTCATCAATGTTAGTTCCGCAATTTCACGGAGTTTTCTCATTGCTCTCCGAATCCATTACGATTACGATACAAGTCTTCAATAGCCACGTTATTTTGGGCTCAACTACTAATCTATATTATATAAACATCTTTTATTATGTTTATTATTGGCAGGAGAAGGTTCCTATGAAAGAAAAAAATAAGAAAGTTGAGCGGCACAATTCGAATTCAATATTCAAAATGAAGACAGAACAACGTCGTATAAATATATTGTGTCCATTTATAAAATAATTTACTCAAATGCTTTATATTAAATAAAAACTAAAGATATTGAATTCAATACAATATACGAGTAGAATATTTAATTACTTATACTTCACTCACATGTATAAGTATGTTTTAATACTAAATAAGTATCGCATTGGTGCCAATTCTGTTGGCTACGAATTATTACTAAACTTAATTTAACACACCTATAATATTGCTGTCTTGCTCATGCATAGGAACTGCCATGAGTAGGACAGCAACACATAAAGTTTAGTCCATAATATAATGTTGTATGCCTACCAACAAAATTTGCACCATTCTCTACTTTAAAACGTTTACACTTACTACCTACACTATTCTTTTATAATCAATCCGCTATCACTGCTATTATTTTACTTACACGAAGGGTGGCAACTTTTCAAAATTATGTTGACCTTTTTAATACTTAGGTAGTACTTATTCAACATTCTCCGAAAATTCTAAGGTACCTTTTCCACCCTTTAGGATGGGCTTTCAACCTTTTGCCTTAGGTATAATAAGAATCAGTATCGTTCGGTCGAAATTGGCCACGAAGGTAACCTTAATGAAATAAGTAAGTACTGAGCTACCTACCTAATACCTGCTTCACCATTGAATATATAAGGGAGTATATAAATGAAGTTAGTATTCCCTTATTGTTTGAAATATTCCATTCAGAATAAAAGCGGCCATTGTATTTAACAAGTGGGTTACATTAAATTAACAGCATAATATGTTAATAAAAATTAATAGGTGAGCTCTAAAATGTAATAATGCGAATAAAATGAGCAGAACAAAATTATAGACAGTTGTAATTTATCTTTTTCTTCTTCTGTCGTCTCACCGTATACCTAGCCACCGTTAGTTGAAATTAATCACAGAAATGGATGACGATGTCCAGAATATTACGAGATGAGCGCGTGCGAGCACATAAGTAATGCGATAATAAATCCAATTTTCTGTGAGAATTGTCCCAGCACCAGAATACTTTCTTAGCAATATAATATTCCAATCATTTGTACCTACTTCCAAGTAACAACATTATTATTTACTGAGTACTGGTTGGATTAAAGGAATGACGCATGATAAATGATGGTTAGAATAAATGAGAAGATTTTGTTATGTAATTAGGTACCAAAAATAATAATAATTACTATTTCTTTAGTCATCAAAATATGTAGGTATAACATTAAAATTGATATCATTTTTACTCATAGTGTTTACCCGGTGTTTTATCTTAGCTTTTTCTTATTACAATTTGCATAATTTCTCACTGATACTAAGATGCAAAGTAGGTAAGTCATTTTTGTAGCTACATATTAATTAATTTATAACTCCATGCGCATCTGTTATTAGCCTTTACAAAACCGTAGAGTAGCAAGTTGTAACTGCAAATGTGAAAAGGCCATTGATTGTACAAGCTTTCTTCAATAGGTACGATTCGTTACTGATCTCTACAAATAATATTTACGGAGTATTTTGCAACCGGGTATATTTCAAACAATACAAAGGAAAAGCTTCGGTACCATATCGAATACAGAAAAATATTATCTTATACTTTTTTATTGTAACTTAAATTACTGGATTTAAAACATGAAAGAAATAAAATAAAATAAAAAGTATGGCATTAGTCCATTTTTCACGCTTCTCTATAGATTGAGGAAATCTAGGGGAAAATGTTGAATTCACTGTCTTATCTCAAATTAAATGTCTTAAATTAACCTGATAATAAAAACTTAAATTGTCTTCAACTATTGCCTAGGATTTTATTACGTGTTTTATTTGTGTTTTTTTTTTGTGAATGGTAAGAATCAGAATATATTCTTTTCATTTCCATAACAGTAGCTATGCCGGGATATTCCACTCTCTCAGAGAAGATCGGCGTAAAGTATTTATTAAAGCTGCGATTCGTACGACGAGTAGCAAAGCCCGAGGTCCAACCCACGCCCGCATCTATTACGGGCAACTTATGCTACCTATCACAATTTTTTTTTTATCGCAGACGGACTAAAACTATTTATATTCAGCCTGAAAGGGCAGACGGATTTCAGTTAAAGTAAATTTAGTACTGCAAGGCTTGGGAAACTCTAAAACCTATTCGGTGTCGCGCTGAAGTTCAGAGGTAGTGTTTGTGAGAACGTGACTATTTCTATCAACTCTTGAAATATCCAACTAGAGTGAGGCCAAATCGTGCTTATACTGAATTCAATAGATTTCAATTTGAAATGTTAGATGCTAGAACTTTCGTATTGATCAATCCCTCCGGAAATTTGGCATTCAGCAACGAATTTATTTATTTTACCTATTGCTAATGCTACAAATTAATTGCTCGGCAGAGCAACCACACATTCAAGTTTTTTTTAGTGACAATAATGTTGCCTGCTTACATTATTTTGCCGTCCCTGAGAATGAATACCATCTTATATTCATTGGAAATAGTAACCATTGAGTTTATTGTCGGATCTTTTCAGTAGAAGTAGCATTCCAACACTTATCGCAACCCCGAAATTTATTTCGGACTTTGGAAACAATTTTAGATTTTCTGTCTATTACAGCTGTAACAAGAGAAAGTAAACTATGTTAATTGAGCAAGTAAAATGCAATTAACATGGCCAGGCCTGGGTAAATTAACGCTGATTTACAACACACTCGCGGGTTTGTTATCGAAACATTAAAACATGTAAACAGAATCGTGTGTCGTATGTTTGCTCGTAAAATTCCAGCGATTGGAATAATTTATAAGGACATTACTTTTCTCATTTGCAAACTCAGTTTACACGCATGTAATAAAATGTTAACTAGGTAAAACAACAGAAATAAGTTTATTACCTGCCTACCTACCTAAAATAATAAAACATACTTAGGAACGCGTTTGTAAGATAAAGGGATGATATTTATAAATACTAGTACTAGAGGACCAGTATTTCATATAATCGTTTTAGTATTTTCTTTTACTTATTATTTATTGTCTCATCGCTCAAACCTTTCCTGAACTTCCACAAAAAATTCAAAACCAAAATTAGCCAAATCGGTCCAGCCGTTCTCGAGTTTTAGCGAGACTAACGAACAGCAATTCATTTTTATATATATAGATCTATACAAATAAATAAAATTGGAGTGTCTGTTTGTAATATCAAAATAACACCTTTTCACTAAATGCACATGAAAGTACATACGACACCCATAACAAAACCACGATTTAAAATTTTTTTGTATGTCTGTCTGTGTGTTTGTTCCGGGTAATCTCCGAAACGGCTGGACCGGTTTTGACGGGACTTTCACTGACAGATAGCTGATGTTATAAGGAGTAACGTAGGCTACTTTAATTTTAGAAAAACAATTAGGGTTCCGCGTAAAAAAAAAACACATGAAATCCAAAAGGATCTCCGAAATGGCTTGACCGATTTTGACGGTATTTTCACTGGCAGATAGCTTATGTTATAAGCATTAGGCTACTTTTATTTTAGAAAAACAAAATTAAAAAAAATGGACCTTGTCGCGCGGGCTCAGAACGCGGGAGCGGGCTTATTTGTTAAGTAAAATTCCACGCGGATGAAGTCGCGGGCTCAGCTAGTAAATATATAGAGATAGAACAACAAGAGAAACACTTCAAAATATATAACAAAATATATTAATATAAACCCTGCCCGCGTGGGATGGTGCCAAGAGTATTGGCTGCATTTATTTTTTTCAACAAGGAAAGAGGGATTAAATAAATAGATAAAGTAGGAACATACTGATGATATATTTAAATCTCTTTGATATTGGAAGGTCTAAATGAGGACTAAATGCCTTACAACCTGTGCTTGCAACGTAAAGACCTGCAGATGAAATATAAATAATACTTATTTGTGCAGTAATATTGTCGCAAGCTAAAAGTGTCAAAATATTTTTTTTTTTTATTATCCACAATAGTCATCTCGTTCTAATGATTTCATCACATCACAAACTAAGCCGGCATCACTTAGAATGACTGTATTGTAAGGTAAAGTGAACACACATTTTCCGCTTGAATTATTAACGGAAGAGGCTGGATATTTTCCGATTCAAGAAACTTCAATAAGCGAACGAAGTGGATTACGGTCGACGTTAACTTTGGTAAAGTAAATTGTTACTTATATTATAAGTACGATGACTTATTATAAAGATGTGTTTATGTATACATGTATGTAGTAACTTGCACTGAATTTTGAAGTTCCTGGTATTATTTTTAGTATCTTTTCCTGAACGTTTTGTAATTACAGCAAATATTTGTATTTCATGTTCATAAATAGTAATTACAAATCGTTAAGTAAAAATAATAAAAAGGATCTACAGGAACTATATTATGTTGTCGTTATTTTTATATCTGAGTGCATACTACGCACTGAGAAAAATAATATTCCCAGACTGACTCTAATTGTATGGTCCCAAACTCAGCAGCGCTTGTGCTATGGGTGGTACTCTATCATGGACTGGGGGCGATCCCAGTAACCAAATTATAAAAGGCCATTTCCTAAATATTTTCCTACTACTCTATTACAGGATTTCTGTCTTCAGAAAAATAAATCAACACTCTAAAAACCTAGCACCTACTGAATAATGAGCCAACACTTTTTATTCCAGTAACTGGATATTAAAGAATCCATAAAAAAAACTTATAGGCAATTCGCAAAATTTGGATTTTCAGCTCTATTAAACGTTAGAAATTGAACGTTACGCCGCTAACATTATGAATGATAAAATATATAAAAGAATTCGTTCGTCTTTAATTGAAAACAAAAGATCCAGCGTAATTTTAATAAAGACAGGCCGAATGAAAACAAATATTCAGAGAAACCGTAAAACTCCGGCCGGTGTAATGAAAGCCTTATAAAACAAAAAGAAAAAGAAACTCCTCTAATTATTGAGTTAATAATTTATTTTCATTTATATTCCGGGAGGGATGAGCTACTGATTACGTACATAGATGACCTCGATGGATTACAATGTGAGCGAGCAATGTCCTCACACGGTTAACCCGGCATGGATAATTTCTATACATTTCACTGTATCCAGATGTCAACATGTCAAACAAAATGGTTTGGGTTCTTGGTGTGAATGACCGCTCAATGATGAGTAATTTTTGATATACCAACCCACCATTCCTTACCAAACTCAAACTCAAACTCAAAATTGTTTTTATTCACGTAAGCCAATAAATCATTTATGAATAGTCAGAATCTACCACCGGTTCGGAAATCTGCTTCCACTGAGAAGATCCGGCAAGAAACTCAATGGTTACTCTTTTCAATGAATTACAGATGGTGTACATTCTCAGGAACAGCATAAAATAATAATATGAGCAGGCAACACCATTATCACTACATAACTAATAGTAAATAATAATCAGATCTCACTCAGATTTAGGTATGTAAATAAAATGAGAAAGCTAATTTAGTGTGGTGGTCATACCTACTCATCATCATCATCATCAGCCTATGCTTGTCCACTGCTGGACATATGTCTCCTCTAATGAGCGCCATAGCGCCCTGTCTTCAGCTTGCCGCATCCAGCATCTGCCTGCAGTCTTTCGCAGATCGTCATCCCACCTGGTCGGAGGGCGTCCTACGCTTGCCGAGTCGAGGTCTCCACTGAAGAACACGTTTACCCCAGCGGTTGTCGGTTCTTCGTGCGATATGGCCAGCCCACTGCCACTTCAGCTTGCTAATTCTTTGAGCTATGTCGATAACTTTGGTTCTCTGTCGGATGTATTCATTGCGAATCCTATCCTTCAGAGAAACTCCGAGCATAGCTCTCTCCATAGCTCGCTGAGCGACCTTAAACTGGTGGACCAGCCCTACCGTGAGTGTCCATGTCTCGGCTCCGGACGTACGTACTCATACTTACATCAAATTAAATGTTTACGAACGAAAATAACAATTAATAAAACAGGTGGATAATAAGATAATTGCTTTGGTGTGATGCCGTCCATGCTAAGTAAATGAGGTTTCCCTCCATCTTTCCCATTTCCCTTCAGGTTGGCAACGTGTGGGCAATGCTTTTGGTGTTGCAAGCATCTATACCTATAGGCTACGGTAACTACTTAATGTCAGGCGGGTCTCACCAACGTCTCTTTGCCGACTTTTACTTTTTGCAAATTAAAAGGTATCAAAATATGCGACATAAATAGCCGTATCTTTTGATTGCGTTATCTTAGATTTTTTTACACAAACAAGGGACCATAGCGTTTGATATTTTATATTAATTTCAACTTGATATCTCTATCCGTTTCTGAGAAAAAATTCGTGACCGACAGACAGACGGACAACAAACAGATCCTATAAGGGTTCCGTTTTTCCTTTTAAAGTCCGGAACCCTAAAAAACATGATTATGTAACACGACACTTAAGTACCCTAGGTAGTGTTGCTTTCAAGGTTCCCATGTGTGGTTATTTTATAACGTAGGCATAGACATATAGTCATCTATTGAGATAAAATTCTATATCAATTCTTCCTACTCAAAGTACTTATTCCTTAACAACATGTGTTCGAAGCTTCTTGAATATTATTTACCCATTCTTACCACGATTTCCGCTCGTTATATATTTTCCGTTCAACTTTTTTACCCGCGGCATGCGGAGTTTATAACAAAATGACTACTCTACCCTTTATTATCTGCTTCAAGTTTTTACAAGATCCTTATAATTTTTGGTGAGTAGTGTTTATAATAAAGTGTAAGTATAAACTTTATAACTTTATACTGTTCTTGAGTGGCGACCTCGACTCGGCAAACGTAGTGTAGGACGCCCTCCGACCAGGTCCCTAACCACGCTAGCTACTCAAATCGTAATAGACAAGCAAACGCTCGTGATTACGTTTCAAACGCTCCGCTTTTGACGTTTTGCTGACACCATACCATATCAAAGTCAGTAGGAATCGTGAAGCTCGTGTTGCCTTTCTATTACGATTTGAGTAGCTAGCGTGGTTAGGGCCCAGGTGGGATGACGATCTGCGAAAGACTGCAGGCACATGCTGGATGCGGCAAGCTGAAGACTGGACGCTATGGCGCTCATTAGGGGAGGCCTATGTCCAGCAGTGGACTAGTATAGGCTGATAAGGAGGAGGAGTATAAACTTTATATAACTTGGGCAACTATTGTATTTATTTTTTCAATAAGATTTAACATCGTGGATAGAATTGAAATGTAGTGGGTGGGTGGGTGTAGCAGGTTTAGATAAAACGTAGGTATTGATTTTAATATAAGCTATATTTTAGGACCGAACTCCATTAGGCACTTACCTGCACTTTTCAGATGCCATTGTTTACAGAAATGAGATTAGATTGACATTTCTAACTTCGCTCTTAGACTTGAGATCGATTTAGTAATAAGTACTAAATTAAGATTTATACGATTTTTGTAAAATTCAAGAATGAAGAATAAAAGCATAATTAATTAATTATACTCCTACCTACTTACTAATTTATTATTAATTTAGAATAAAGGTTTATTTTGTATTACTTACTAAACAAATTAACTACCAAAATATAAAAATATCAAAAACAAAAGTTTAATAATTAATAGTCTGAAAATAGAACGATCGTGCTGTGTCGTCTTAATCTTTTAACTTTTATATCTAAGTACCTACTACTATTCATGCTAATAAAATATAGTTAAAGTATCAAGGGGATTCTAACACGATTACAAACTACCGAACTTTAACCACAATCCTAGTTCCAGTAATAAATTTTACCTAACAGATAGGAGATAACCTCACTGCGTGATTTAAATTAGAACGTTGGTTGATATATTTCTAGATTGTTGATAGTATCTGGTTAATATAGGTTGATACTGAAGGTAAGTTATAAGAATAAAGTCAACTTGTTATGGAAATAGGACTTTGTAGATCGTGCAACAATTTTCGCTAAAACAAAATATGATATCGCTCGGAGACATACCTTTCAAAATAAATGTTGAGTCTTATCTTGTTCAACAGCGCGTAACAGAATACTTTTGTTCTAAGATCGATACAGAGCTGGATTTGTTACTGAATAATGTCGTGAAAACAACTCGAGGTACCAACATCAACACTCTACACTTTAGTATATATCAAAGTCAACTGACGTCAGCTTATTCAGTTATCATAAATTAAATCATACCTAATATTGTTTATGGCCATAACTAAGTTAAAGAAAAAGCAATAACTACTAGGTAACCAAAATCTAAAATTGAAATTAAAATTGAAATTTATTAATTCAAATATTTAAATTAAAAATTCATAAATTATTTTTCAAAATTAAAATCATTAAGTAAATCTCCAATAATTTTCATAAGACAAGCTTTATGCAACCGCACGCTAGTTTAATTGCAACCGCAAGACAGGGTTTTTTTTAATGCTACGTTCCGTGACAAATTGTTGTTAGATGTTTAAAATGAAATGTTATATGCTTTGCCTGTTCTTTTCGCTAAACTCTGTGTTAGTTAGAGCAGGAAAAGTATATTGTACACTGACTAAAAGTCGCATTATACCAGACCAGGCTCACGTCGACTCAATGAGTCGACTTACGTATGTGCGATTTTTTTACGTCGACTGAATGAGTCGTGTTAGGGCTGAGGGGTTAATGTATAGGTACACAGCTTACCTTTGAGTTCAAGGATAAGATGAAGGACACACATATATCTCATAGGAACCTTATATTGACTTGACCTTTTCGTACCTACGTGATTCGTTCACGCGTGGTATTCATTTCGCGGACGACCGAATCGTATCGAACATGAATAAACATTTCGGGCATCGAAGTTTGCGCGACAAATGAGCCAATTTACATACACGCGCGACAATACACCCCGTTATTATGACGTAAATTGAGAGCGGGAAGCTACCCAGGTATATAGATTTATGTGTGGGCTGATAGCTAGTTGAATACCTACGTCATAAATATTGTCGTGAGTCGAATGAGGGGTGTTCTAAAAGTACCTACACTACAATAATAGATGCCTAGGTGAAGACAGAATACACTCAAATATAGTATTATCTGATTTAGGGGCCATTGATTATTGGTCATACAACAAAATTATCATTTTAATTTAAAATTTCGATAAAAATTTATAGAATTTATTTGTTAAGATAAAACATAAAATATCGAAATATTCAAGGTGGCATAAAATATAAGTAGGTACCTACTTGCGCTTTCTTTACATCCATCGAGAGAAACGTTACACAATATTGCAATCAATTTGTGTAATCAATCGTCGAGTGTAGGAATCTTTAGATGACATAGGATTAGAATTTATTTTTTAAA
The DNA here is from genome assembly GCA_918843915.1 of Notodonta ziczac. NCBI lineage: Eukaryota > Metazoa > Arthropoda > Insecta > Lepidoptera > Notodontidae > Notodonta > Notodonta ziczac. The sequence continues at coordinate 5,309,779 of OU974053.1, forward strand.
TACCATTAGGCCGGAGAACACTGGCTTCGCTTACCACACTAAATTATTAACAGGTATGTACCTCATATAACCTCCACAACGATGATGTATTACAACGAAGCTCATTTTACTTGCAAATCCCATTACCATGTTCCGGGCATCGAACGCGCTACCTAATATCAAATTTATTGCTTGCTGTTTTATGACGTCATAAATTGTTATTGATGGAAATCTAATGTTTGTTTATTGTTACTATTTTAGTAGTAATAATAATAATATCTTTATTTCGAGTAACGTAGACTTATCAAGTGTTAGTAGCAATTTTGGTAATAACTAAATGGTTAGGATAAGTTTATACTTTATATTAATAGGCATACTATTAGTATGCCTATTGTATGATTTGGGTCAATGTAATGTACGATTTGGGTGTGTGGGTGGTATTTGAATCCCAGCATCACATACGGGCAGTCGAGCATCCTCGCGTAAGGGAATGCCTTGAAAAAAATGAATCTCAGTTTTCGGCGATCTGACACTCGCGTTCGCTAGCCGCGTCGTCACGTCGGCACTGCGGAGAACTATGGAGCAGCCTTATATCTATAGTTATTTTTATTTGGAATAATATCGTATGTTACATAAAATGATTCATTAGATTTTCTTTAACCCTACGTTCGTGCTGGACGAAGCATGTTGTTGTCCCTACTTTTGTTGCCATAAAATAAGAGACAACATGTTTCGTCCAGTGCGAACTTAGAGTTAAAGGTATTATTTTAAGGGGTCTGGACGTCAAAAGGAAGTAACCGGATTTAGAGAAAGGGTTGGTGTAAGAAATAAAACATCAATATTTTCGCCAATTTGGCGTTACATCATTTTATTTCATTGATCTTGCACATTGTCGAAATTATAATTATCCTACCACAATACGTGTATATTGGCAATATTATATAGTTATATACTAATAAACATTTATAAATAGGCATATGATATCATAGTGTTTACTTGCCATGAAATATTCCGAATATTATGTAATACATACACTTATTTTATAAAATGATAACTTACCAAGGAGTAATAAATTGTTTCAGAAGATGAGTATTTATTATAAGTTATGAGATCGGAATTTTAAATATTAATTTCAAAGACAAAAGTTGTCGCTGGACAATTTGATTCTCGATATTAATTTAGATGTTGCCAACAATTCGGCATAATATGCAGATAAATGTTCTAAGACTTCAAATACAATACCTAAAGGGAAAGTGTAAATTGGAGATACAAAAATATGACTTATCAAATTCATTATTAAGATATTTTGAAGTTACTTGATAATAAATTCAAACGACTTTCAAATTCGCTTACTTGCTAATTTCAGGGTCTCGTAAGTCCGAAATAATGTTTGCGACTATGTAATAAAGTGCCAAAAAAAATCTGGAAATTCGAACACATTTTCTTTAATATTTTTTTTCCTTCAATATTTTAAAATTGTAATACCTGAAGAAATTTGATATTTTTTTAAATGTTTCTTGAATAGTTATTAATGACCACGACTTTAAAATGCAGTTTACATTTTTTTCTATACCAATGCATGTGCTCTAAACAGCCAAGCTCAGACACGAAAATAATATGACATTAATGTATGGACAATTCAAAAGATTGGAAGGCTTTTAATAAAAAATATATTATGATAGTTTTGTGAAGTCTGTCTTCACCAGGTATCAGTTACCGTATATATGTAAGTACCTAAATAATTATTTCGGACTGATGAAACATCCTGCATAATCATGACCAAATTTGTTACAATAAAGACATGCGTCGATATGTCGGTATGCACCCATGCTGTTATTACGAATTTCGTTGGACTTCACTAATATTCATTAGCTAACGCACAGATCGTCATTTCTTTTGGACAGTGCGAATTCCTGAAATCCGTTGCGAGTTGTGCGTACCGGCTAGCGGGGCGGGGAAAAGGAATGACGTCACAAAGAAAACATTACATTCGGGTACTATACAATGAAACTAACATCTAAATCGGTCGTCATTGTCACATGCCTAGTTGTCGGATTAATTCGTCAGTGGGTGCCATTGTTTGACCTGCTCCATGGGCGTCGCTAGGGCGGAATTCCAATGCTGTAGGGCGCGCCCTCTGGCGAACATGTATGAACCTAGCACGAACTTCCCAAGCAGTCGGTCTGGAACAAAAGGGGGATTTGATGCTTGTATTGTTCATTTCATGTTCCACCTCCTGCGCACAGTAAAGGTGGTGAAGGGTACCTTGGTCCAGTATTGTGTTGAAAATTTTAAATATTAATCTTAATACCTAAATATGAACAGAATGACACACCAACTGTATGGTCCCGAACTAAGCAACGCTTGTACTATGGGTACCGTACAATGGACTGGGGGCGATCCCAGTGACCCCTAGACCAGGAAAATTACGAAAAGGCCTTTTCCGGAATTTATCCCAGCGGGAATCGAACCGGGATCCACCATGTGCAGTGAAGCCGAGCGGCCTACGCTCGAACCACTTCGCCAAACGGTCGTCATTTAGCCAGTAAGATATGAAAATTGTTGTATGGCAAACATTTATCAACTATATATTATAGTATCTGTGTTATGAAAGAGCCTTCTGACCATAGACATTAGTATTTATTATTTCCTACAAGCAAAGGTACAATTCAAATCTTAATACTCGTATATATAACTCAAAGGTGTAACATAGTGATCTATCAACGCACAGCCCAAACCACTGGACGGATCGGGCTGAAATATGGCATGCGGGTAGATGTTATGACGTAGGCATCCGCTAAGAAAGGATTTTGATTAATTCTACGACCAAGGGGATAAAATAGGGGATGAAAGTTAGTATGAAACTTTGTCAATTAAATTCCATGCGGACGCAGTCGCGGGCACAGCTAGTTCCAATATAAAATGTTTTGTATATATTTCTATGTCTCTCAATTGTATTACAATCGCAAGAACATCTTTCCGCTCGTCTCTTCATTTTGCGCAGTGCAGGTAAGAGTTGCTAGTGGAATTATGATCATAACTTATTTACGAGGGCATAATACACGACGCAGACGTGACTATCTCTGTCGTATGCGCTACAAATTTGTTGTTCATACAGTCACGTCTTAACATTGGAAGGCAATTCTCTTTGAGTGGTACATGCATACCAAAACAGTGAGTCCTGCCACGTTCCAGACTTTCTGCTTGTTTGAGAACTCGCTTGCAGATTTATTACATGACATACAGTGTCTGGTGTATGTTTAGTCAACTGCAGCTATTATTGGAGCCTGAATTATTGGAGGCTTAAAGACGACATTTTTTACATACCTACATGAGGGATTGGAATCTTCAAAATAAAATATCTTAATATTTTTGTTATTTTATTTTATATATTTAAATCCTCTTTACAAAATCAACCGGCAGCTATCCCTTTTTCCTCCTTTCGTATCTCCCCCATCTCCCATTACCTCTCTCTCTCTCTCTCTCACCCCTGTAATCTTGGTGCGTTCGAAATTAATACGATATCAAATGTAATGATGCATTCATAGATACAATGGAACAATAAAAATCATCCTGTATGTACATTATAACAGTTTCCAACCGTGTTCGGTACTCGAATATGGTCAAAATGTATTGAAAAAGTTTGTCACCGTGTGAATGACGCCTTAGAGAATCGGAAGCCTCGTGAATTGCAAGCAGCGTAATTACAAACAACCAACGACCAAACAGACTAACGAGTTGGCATCTCGGAGGTAGGTAAATATGATGCTGAGCTTGGGCTTATTTCGTCAGGACTTGGCAGCTATATACTTATTCGTACCCATTTAATACAAGTATCTAGACTTGCTTTCTTTTGTTGTTTTCTGCTGCACCTATGTCATATTAGGTACAATTTTTTGTTGCGTACCTAAAATCTGCCATAGTAAAGTTTTCTATTTTCTCTATTCTAATTCATGGGATAGGATAGCAATTTTATTCACTTGTTTATTTACGCAACCATTTCTTTTATTATACGGTACATCCTACTAATATTATAAATGCGAAAGTTTGTGAGTGTGGATGTATGTTTGTTACTCTTTCACGCAAAAACTACTGAACGGATTTGAATGAAATTGGGAACACAGATAGTTTATAACCTGGATTAACACATAATATACTTCACTTAAGTCTACGCGGACGAATTCGCGGGCAGGAACTAGTACTACATACCTTTGGCATAAACGGAGTGTGGTTGCAAAGCCTGTATAGTGACACTGGTAGTGTGCAGTTCGTCCGCTCGGAGCCTGAAGTGGAAGCACTCCGACACGAGGGCAGCCCCGTCGCCGGCCACCTCCACGGCGGCGGTGCGGCGCGCGCGCACCCCGCGACACGCGCGCTCTTGCGTCACGCGCACCACCATCTCGCGCTTGTTTGATGATGGATCCAGCTAACGGAAAGAAGGTGTTCAATACATAAATATATATTGACATAAAAATATACTAAATATAAGTAATTAAACAAATACAAATAAATATAAAACATTTAAATATAATTAATAATTGTAAGTTTTTAATATGCCAAAGGTGGCAACATTTTAGTTTATACTTTTATATAATTTGTGTTAGCAACACCAGTCTGTTCCTATAAGACCATTTTGAATGTAACACAGTGTGACTTTTATTTTAATTAAATTAATATTTTATACAATTTTACTGTTTTACTTAACAGTAGTGGTCCTTCGATTATATTGTGAACCAGTGCGTCTGTACGTCTGTTGTTTTAAAGCAGTCTTGCTACATCAAGGCAAATTGTATTACGATCGGCGCGGCGGCAGCGGGCGTTGCATCATATTTTCTACGGTGAAATTGTGAATACTCGTGCTATGAGCGAGTTCCATAAGCGCATAATCATCGAAGATCAGCGAATATCTAAGCCAGTCTCGCTATATCAAGACAAATTGTCTTTCGAGCGTCTCGGCGGCGGCGTGGCGTCATATTTTCTACGGTGCTTTTGTGCTTACTCGTGCTATGTGCGAGTTCCATATGCGCAAAATCATCAATAATCAGCAAAAACCAGTTGAAATACTATGATTTCGATGTTGTGCTAATGCTAATAAGAAGTACATGAAAAGTTTGAAGACTCGAATCGTAATTGGAAAAAACGACTCCATTTTTGTTTGCGGTCGGGTTGGCACGCCTGATTTCGCCGGCAATTGAGCGGCGGCGGCGGCCATATTTCCGGCAGGCAGGGCTGTCTGTCTGACATCTGTCAACTGTCATCAAAAGTAAACAAAGAAGCAGTGTTTTCCGAAAATAGTGAAAAAGTCGTGAATTAAAGTGAATGGGCAATTTATCGCTATAATTAAGTGAAAATTAGATAGTGCGGTTTCGGTATAGTTAAAAATAGTGTGATACGTGTTTATCAACAATGGAAGCGGATCTAAAGCGTCTGCGTATCAAGCGAGGACAGCTCAAAGGTACGATGACTCGTATTGAGGGGTTTGTGAGCGATCCTGACGCCTTAGCCGCGGCTGGGGAGGACATGCTCCAGACTCGCATGGACAAACTTGTGAGTACATTTAAACTTTATGAGGAAGTGAACCTTGACATTCTATCGTTAGATGAATCTGACAGTGAAGATATTTCTGTGATTGAATCTAAGTATTTTTTAATTTTATCTAAGTTGAAAGAGTCTATGAAGGTAAAACATAATAGCGGAACTTCTGTTAATTATCATTCAAAATTGCCAAATATCGAAATATCGTCATTTGATGGGAAAGATTACACCCAGTTTAGACCATTCATGGACTTATTCACTGCTGTTATTGACAAAAATCAATCTTTGTCCAATGTTCAAAAGTTATTTTATCTCCGGAAATATTTATCTAATGCTGCTTTGTCTGTAATTATAAACTTACCATTAGTTAATGAATCATACCCAGAAGCAATAAAATTATTAAACAAAAGGTTTGACACCCAAGTTAGGATTGTATCAAATCACATTAATATTATCTTAGACTTGCCCAACATGGACAAGGGTACTGCGGCTTCTCTTAGGTCTTTTATATCTGATGTACGTCAGCAACTGTATGCATTAAAAAACTTGCAACAACCTGTGGAGGAGTGGGATATGCTATTGATATCCATATTATTAAGGAAATTAGATACCTATACTAATCGTGCCTTCCACTTGGATAGGAAATCAACAAATACATTACCAACTATGGAGGAATTTCTCTCATATTTGGAAAAACGAGCTATAGCTTTAGAGGACAGTTTACCTATTAAAAATACCTGCTATGAAGGTAATAATAATAACAAACAAAAAACGAATGTTAATAATAATAAGGTTGCCAATGTTGGAACCAAACCAAAGGCCAAACAAATTGTTTGTTCCTTTTGTGATAGCAATGATCACCCTATCTATTTATGCCCTAAATTTAAAATGGCTCCAATAGGGGATCGAATCAAGTTTATTAGTGCAAACAAGTTGTGCACTACATGTCTAAGAAGTCACACTAATAAATGTAAATTTAACTTCAAATGTTATACTTGCAAGGAAGATCATAATACTCTTTTGCATGGTAATAAGGCAAGCGAAGAAAGCATTGTCACTTTATATTCTAATAATTGTCCCAGTTCAAGCATTCTATTACCAACTATGAAGGTGAGAATTGTAAATAACATGGGTCATGAAATTTATGTGAAAGCCTTGCTCGATAGCGGCAGCCAAGCATCTATTGTAAAACGCTCATTGGTTGAGCAATTAAATCTGACACCTATGTCTCAGAATACTAGTATAATTGGACTTGGCAACAAACCAAACAATGTTACTCAATGTGTTAATATATTATTAAAGTCATCAAAGTTTGATGTCAAATTCAAGGTCAAATGTCATATTGTGGAGTCTATCACAACTAAATTACCACAAAATTATATTGATATGACCAAATGTATAATTCCTAAAAATATCCATCTAGCAGATGAAGATTATAATATCCCTACTGAGGTGTCTATATTGCTAGGGGCACATTTTTATTTGCAAATTTTATTGGATGGAAACATAAAACTAAATAATGGTCTTATGTTACAAAATACCATGTTTGGCCATGTTGTTGCTGGCTCTACTAATAATGAATCTAAAAATGCTCAAAACTATGTTTCTAATGTCAATTTAGTATCTAATTTAGTAATTGATTGCAAACAAAATAATGAAAATGAGGATAATCTGGAAAATATTATGAAAAAATTTTGGTTATCTGAAAAGGTACCCGAAGGCCCGAAGGTGAAAACTCAAAATATTGAGTTTCAAAGGGCAGAAGAGTGTTTTAAAAGTTCTGTAAAGTTAGAAAACAACCGATTCTCTGTTGATATTCCATTGAATAGTCCTTTGGATGATTTAAGCCTTGGAGATTCCTTCTCACTTGCACTTCAAAGATTTTATACTTTGGAAAGGAAGTTCAAACATAATCCAGATTATTTTCAAAACAATAAGATGTTTATTGATGAATATGTTAACCTGGGACATGCCAAAGAAGTTGATATTAGTCAATATGATATAAATAATGACCCAGTCTATTTCCTTGCACACCACGCGGTTGTGAACGAAAGTAGTAAAACAACAAAGTTGCGTGTAGTCTTTGCAGGTAATATGAAGTCCAAAAACGGCCTTTCAGTTAATGATGTTATGTTAAATGGACCCATAGTCCAAAATGATTTATTTAATATACTTATACTTTTTAGAACTTATCCCTACATACTTATATGTGATATTGAGAAGATGTTTCGAATGTGTTTAATTAATAAGGAATTTAGATCTCTTCAAAATATATTATGGAGGGATCATCCTAGTAAGCCCATCATCTGTTTGCAGCTACAGACTGTCACTTATGGTCTTAAGTCCTCCACCTTTTTAAGCACAAGGTGCCTAGTAGAACTAGAAAATTTACATCAGGAAAAATATCCCCTGGCTGCAGAAGCGTTAAAAGTAAATACATATGTTGACGATGTCACATGTGGGGCAGATAGTGTTGAGCAGCTTCAAGAGCTAAAATCTCAACTTATAAATTTAATGAAGTTAGGTAGCTTCAATTTGCACAAGTGGTGCTCTAACTTACCGCATTTACTTGATGATATACCCGAAAAACTAAAGCATTCTGACGAAATTGATTTAGCTAAAGATAATATTATTAAAACATTAGGTCTGAAGTACAATGTACACACAGATGAGTTTCTGTTTTCATGTCCCATGACTGAAGAAAGTGATCTTCAAACAAAACGTAATGTCCTTAGTTTTATTGGAAAAATATTTGACCCTCTTGGTCTTATCGGTCCAATAGTAGTCCAGGCCAAGTTATTTATGCAAGAAGTATGGAAAATAAATATTGACTGGGACTCTAAATTGCCTTTTAACCAGTTACAGTACTGGAAGGCCTTTCTAAATAATTTAAAAGAGATGGGAACTATTAACATCTCTAGAGGTGTTACTAGCATTAGTATTAATGATACTACTTCAGTAGAGCTTGTAGGATTTTGTGATGCCTCTCTACAGGCAGTAGGTTGCTGTCTCTATCTTCGAATTGTGGATCATAATGGTTCAGTTACAATGAGCTTACTGTGCTCTAAGTCTCGAGTCGCGCCTCTTAATAAGAAACTTACCGTTCCAAATTTAGAGCTGAATGGCGCACTTCTTCTTGCAGAACTCGCTTCCAAGGTTTATACCACCTTGCTTAAAAGATACCCAGCAATTAAGGTGTTTTTATATAGTGATTCACAGGTAGTGTTGGCTTGGTTAAATACCAAAAATCCAAAAGGTGTATATGTTTCAAACAGAGTTGGGGAAATAAATATTCTCACAAAAGATTTTAAGTGGTCTTATATTAAAGGTGTTGAGAATCCTGCAGATCTCATGTCTAGGGGTATAGCTCCGCATAAATTAAAGGACAACCAGCTATGGTGGTTTGGCCCCTCTGCTTTCTCTGATGCTAGTTATCAACATCCTAATGCCACTTCTATTCTTCAAACTCCTTATGTTAATGTTCAAGATAGTGAACCCATTGAACCATCTAGTATTTTGTGCAATGTACAAAATGTTGATGATACCAACAATATATTTGCTAGGTACTCTGATTATAATAAACTTCAAAGACAAATAGCTCTTATTTTACGGTTTGTTCACAACTGCTTAAAACCAAATGATAAGCATTTAGGTACTATAACACCTCATGAGCTTCATTATTCTAAACTACTTATAATAAAATATATTCAAAGTCAGAATTTTTATAAAGAAATTGAAACCTTAAGAAAAGGAGATCAAATTAAGTCTAATATTAGTAACCTTCATCCTTTTTTGGACAGTAATGGGATATTAAGAGTGGGTGGCCGTCTTCAAAATGCCCCCAACTTGTCTTATGACAAAAAGCACCCTGTTATACTGCCAAAAAGTAATTATATAACTCATATGATTATTAAAAAAGAGCATTTAAGACTTTTACATGCTGGTGCAAAATTAGTACTCAGTTCTTTGTCTCAACAATATTGGCTCCTAAATGGCATACGAGAGGTTAAAAAGGTGGTTCACAAGTGTATCAAATGTTTCCGAGTGAAGGCTGTAGCTGCTAAGCAGCTGATGGGCTCGTTACCATCTCAAAGAATAACCGCTTCAAGACCCTTTCAGATTACTGGAATTGATTTCTGTGGTCCATTTGACATTAAAGTTGCTCGAATTAGAAGACCTATAATTAAGAAAGCTTATATAGCACTCTTTGTCTGTTTTACTACTAAGGCTATCCATGTAGAATTAGTGAGTGATATGACAACTACAGCATTTTTGGCTTGTCTTCAGCGTTTTATAGCTAGGCGAGGATTACCTACCTACATTTATTGTGACAATGCACAGACGTTTAAAGGTGCTGATAATAAACTTAAAGAGCTTTATGAATTGCATTCATCTAAGTCTCACGTAAATTCAACTGAAAACTTTTGTTCTAAAAATTGTATTCAATTTAAATATATACCAAGCTACTCACCAGAGTTTGGAGGCCTCTGGGAGGCTGGAGTTAAGAGTGTTAAACACCACTTAAAAAGAGTTGTAGGTAATGTAGCTCTAACATTTGAAGAATTGTACACGGTCATAACCCAAATAGAAGCAATTCTTAATTCAAGGCCATTGCTTCCAATGTCTAGGGATGTATCTGACTTAACTTACTTGACACCAGGACATTTTTTGATTGGTTGTCCATTAACCAGTTACCCTGAAATAGATCTCACTGATAAGAATATTAATAGACTCAAATTTGGGACATTTGCTCAAAATTAAAACAAGACTTTTGGAAGCTATGGTCTCAGGAGTATTTGACTTCACTGCAAAATAGACCTAAATGGAAAAATGTACATGAGAACCTCAAAGAAGGGGATATGGTACTTGTAAAATCTAAAGATATGGCTCCGTTCAGTTGGCCCATGGGGCGTATTGTTAAAACGTTTCCTGGACCAGATGGATATGTAAGAGTGGCTGAGGTAAAAATGGGACCTAAGAATAAGATTTTTCTTCGGTCTTATAATAAATTATGTCCTCTCCCATTAAAAGAAAATTAAAATTAAGTTTTTTGTTCTATTATTATTTGTTTTATAAGTCTCATTCTTGCTGCCTGGAGCTTATGTTCAATACATAAATATATATTGACATAAAAATATACTAAATATAAGTAATTAAACAAATACAAATAAATATAAAACATTTAAATATAATTAATAATTGTAAGTTTTTAATATGCCAAAGGTGGCAACATTTTAGTTTATACTTTTATATAATTTGTGTTAGCAACACCAGTCTGTTCCTATAAGGCCATTTTGAATGTAACACAGTGTGACTTTTATTTTAATTAAATTAATATTTTATACAATTTTACTGTTTTACTTAACAGAAGGTACTTGCCGTTTTTTTTTGTTGCTTGGTAGAGTAGTTAGATATACAATCTTCTTGAACCTCTATACAAGGCCTCAGATCATTATTATATGTAGGGGTTTTAAACCATTATCGGGTCGACAAATTTTGAATGAAGGTAGAAAAGTTTGTCAGCAGATTGGCTTTCAAAAAGCTGTTTTCGTAAAATTATCGTTTAACAAAACACAGTACACATAATATGTCATGCTGTAGTAAGATGCACTTACTACATATTATTCTATAGACACTTAGCTATTATTTTTAAATAACATTGGTCTTCTTTCAAGATTTTAATAAAATTTATCTTTTAGTTTATTTGAAAAGCTCGGGGTTTATTTATTAAGACGATGCGTAAAGAAGCGATGATATAAAAATGATAAAATGTATTCAGTCTTGTACTTTTAGAAGATCTTGTACAGTTCAGATAGTAAAATCCTTCCAAAAATAAATGTAATAGCTTGCTGGTTTAAAATTTTATCAATGTGACTTTCACGGTAACATTTCAAATATTTTAGACTAGGTTTAAATTTCCAACCGGTGTATTTAAGTCTTAAACCCACACTGGACCAGCGGAGTTGATTTTGGCCCGAATACCAGTTATATTTATAAGGGAGTATGCCTGGTATAAAATAGCAGGCTCCCTTAGGAACCAAAACTGAGATAATACATTCTGTTGGATGGATAATAAATGGCCGTTCTCAAAAAACATATCAGTAGGGTGATTCTTAAATTTATAAATTATGCTGCAATACCTTTAGTCCTCGTGTTTCGATGACGGTGACTGTCAGCCGATGGAGGTTCTCATTGTACAGTAACGAGACCAATATCTCACCCAGATCTGAAGTGGGCTCTTGCAAGTCCTGTGGAACGCTATGACTGTCCGTAAATTGTTCAATACTTATATTTCAATCGAGATGATTTTAACACATTCACTGCCTTAAAAATAAATAAAAATAATAGCCGGGAACCAAATTTGTTTAAGGTGAATTTAGATTAAGTACAAATTAATGCATGAAAATATGTATGAATGTGTATTGTTATTAATATTATTTTAATAAAAATAATCATTTTTCGGATCCGAGTGGCCGGCGCATAGCACGCAATGACGAAGAGTTACTCAAAGAGAAGTACAAAAGAACTAATAGAATAATAATTGTCACTGGCAAAAGTGACAATTTTAATAGTACTGTTGCTATCACAAAAATAAAATATAACAATTTCAAAAACTTATGAGGGTACCAGGAAAAAATATTTTGTGCAGATACCTGCAGAAAGTAGGTACACTCCGTACGATTGTGTCAACAATAATTCACTACTACACTGTAAGAATGAATCCAATACTCGTTTTCGTAAGTTGACGATTCACCAGAGTGGCCACGCGAAACAATGTTCACTCACGGTAAACGCCGCCGCTTTACTGACTACTACAAAATGAACAGGACGCTCGCTCGGATCCGAGTAAGGGGCTCTGCTACTTAGACCCCGCTCCACTCGGATCCGAGTGATAGGCAGTGAATGTGTTAAGGAAAGTATCACTTATGTACATAAAAATTATATAATTGGATGATGTTAAATCAGATATCGCCCAGTCAGTTTACTTTTACAATGGTTTCGAATTAGAAATAAATAAATTTATAATATAAATGGCGATATAAATTTATTATACCAAACACATGGCGGATACACCAACTGTACGGTCTCAAACTAAGCAATGCTTGTAATTACTTTGGGTACTGTACAATGGACTGGGGGCGATCCCAATTACACCCAAACCTGAGCAAATTATGAAAAGGCCATTTCCGAAATTTGCCCCGGCGAGAATCGAACCCGCTACCACCATGTGCAGTGAGCCGAGCGGCCTACGCTTGAACCACTGCGCCAAGCGGTCGTCCAATGTAGAGTCAGTTTGGTAATCTTTAGTTTGACCACGCAGAATTTAATCGGCACCATTTTCTCATTGCCTAGTAACTAGGAGAGTTCATAGATGAAAACAGCTGCAGGTAATTGACCCCTGCTTTAGCTGTTCATTAATTTTCAACAGAGGATAGCTAGACGTTCCAACCGCTACTACATTTTGTATAATTAATTAAAATATTGGTGAGATAATGAATGCGTCTAAAATACTTCAAACGGTACATTTATCGTTTTATGTTAAAATAAAAGGGTATAATTTTAATGTTAGACTGTTTGCAGTATAGTATTACCATGCTTATTGAATTATTGCTGATATTTACTTAAAGCTACCGTTCTCTGTGCTCTAAACCCTTATTTATAAATTAATCACAAGTCTAAGAGCGATCTCGGAATGGTAATTCATAATCATACCTACTAGTACAAAAAACACGTCAAAATCGTAGGTAATCGTAGATCGCTGTCAGACTTGAGGACCACTGAACTAACAGACTACAAGAACCTTGGATATCAATATTTAAATAATCACTAGCAACAAAGCTTCGCAATTTCTGAGTGCGAATTTGTTAGATCTCTCCCTCGTGGTTTGCGCTCAGGCCCTTTTTTAGAGTAGAATTTTTTGGTAGCTGTCTCAGTCGCTTTGAATATTTAATAAAAAAGGCTGTGTTCGTGAAAATGAGTGTAATCAATGAACTCATCTAGATACGTCTCTAATACGTTAAATATTCAACAAGTTAATCAAAATATGAATAATAGAAAAAAATATTATTAGTTTCTACGAAAAAGATTAAACGCACACAGATAAACGTAATAGAACTTAATTTTAGATATATGATTTCTCAGGTATTTTTAAATTAATAATTAAAATTATAGGTCACCATTGTGCTTCATGACACTAAAATAAAACAGGCTTTGTGTATTAGACTGTACCTATATACTAGTATTCGTAATTTAAAATGTAAACAAATTAGTATTTTTTATTAAGTATTCTCTTTACTACAATTTACTTATTTATGCTACGTCAAATTAACGTTTAAACTTTTTGTCGACTCACCTTTTCAATATCAAGTTTGTAAAGTTGCGGTTCCTCATCGGGGGCGACACCTTCAAGCTCAGTCAATGGCAGGATGATGTGACCGATCAACTGCTTTCCTTTTCCAACCCTGCCTATATCCATTACTGATAGCTTGAGGGTTAGACTCTCGAGCTTGCCCGGCGGTATCTGCAGAGAGAATAGCTTATTTATAAGATCATTAAATACTGTTTCCACTTAACTGTTCTGAATGTTACATTGGGTTTGCCCCCCGAGACCCAAACTTATTAGACCCAACGGTCTCGAGAACGCAAGAGGATCACTTCAGAGCTGCTGAAATGTAAGAAACGACCGGGACTTCCAGCTGAAAATGTCTTCGGAGACCAATAGAAGACATGAATATTAAAATTCGGGTAAAATAACAAAAAGTACAAGGCGCTATATGTACACAGTACTATTTGGATTCTAGAAAATCAACTGAATCAATTACACAAGAGACAGATTCGTTCCTCGCAAAGAGCATCTAAAATAAAGTTTAACGTAGAGTTTTTAAAGAAAGAACGTGCAAAAATAAACCACAGAGGATACTTGAACATTCTTAAAGATTAGTCGTTATCTAAATCGTGTCTGTGGGCTATTTCTGCACTGAATGTAGCTTTGGAACTCCTATTAACAGCACACGCTCTGAGCATGCGAGCGATCAAAGCTTAATGAGCAAACTTGAGAGATCCCATGAAGTTCAGAGATAATTTGGTGCAAGACTCGGCAACGATTTATTTCGAGAAGTTAACACAGCTCGCGTGAATGTTAAAGATCAAAGTTACAAATCATAAAGTTAAAATGTGTTCATAACAAACCGAAAAGTTTATTTAAGACAACAATCTTTGCACGACATAGATGACTGTAATGAGAATAATATAGCAAAAATACTGGCTTTGGGGCATATCATATCAAACAGAAAAGTTTGCCTTACAAGTTTTTGTTTTTAATTAATATGTACCTTAATGACAAATAATAAATACTAATAAAATGGAACCTACATATTGCATTACATTATTATTATTATTTATCACCATTAAATTACATTAGCTTCAATGAACCATCAATGATAATTATTATTCTGTACCTAACCTATGATAATATTTAGTTGAGAGCACATCACACTCACTCCATACCTACTCGTTTAATTTTCATTAATGTAATTAAAATCTCTACCGATGCGATGTGTCGATATTCCACTTTGAAAGCAAACGCTTAAATGTGTGTTTAATAAGTCCATCTATATATGTAGTTAATAAACCAGAAATAGATGTTTGGTTTAGCACGAGTCTTGCAAGCATAAAGTCCTGGGTTCCACCCCGGCTCGCACCTCTGGGTTTTTCAAATTGTATATTGTATATCATAAATTTTATAAGATTACGAGTGTCACTAATAAGCTTTTGGTGAGGGAAAATATCGTGAAGAAAATTGCATGTCTTAGAAGATCTAACCAAATTTTAAAAGACATGTAACAAACCCGCACTGCACCGCGGTAGTGGATTATGGCCTGAATCCCCCTCGTCTTAAGGGTTATTACGTAATTAAATTAGTACCTAATCACGAAAACTATTACAATTTTGCGAAAAAGACTGGGGGTGAGATTCGTTGCAGTTTAGATCTTCTATGATAACTTAAAAGGAATTCGTCAAAGTACCAGTAACTAAAATAAATATTTAAAAATATTTTGTGAAAATACCTGAGCTTAATACAGATTATTATAATATTATATTAATCGCCGTAAAACTTAAAAATGCACAACCAGTGAATGTTAAAACGCAGACACCACCTAAGCAAACGCTCCTAAACAAACACGATTATACGAGGGATGCCTTTTAAGTTTTGTCGTTTGAAGAAAAAAACACAACTAGAACCTTATAGTACTTTTTATTATTTTTCAAAGTATTCACCACGTAGCTTAATACACTTTTCCATACGCTCAAACCAGTTATTATAACATTTATTCCACTCTAAAGTGGGGGTGTTCAAAATGGCTGACTTGAAAGCGTCGACTGCTTCTTCACTGGACTGGAACCTTTGACCACGAAGACTTTTCTTAATTTTAGGAAATGTAAAAAAATCGTTAGGGCTTAGGTCAGGACTGTATGGAGGATGGTCAAGAATTTCTACTTTTTCCTGCTTCAAATACTCAATCGTTTGATGAGCGCTGTGTGAACTTGCATTGTCGTGGTGCAGGATGATGCGTCGCTTTGAGTTAGATTTTCGAAGTTCGGCGATGACTTGTGGTAAACAAACTGTGGTATACCACTCTGCGTTAACCGTTCTACGATCATCAAGTGCAATAGTCGCAACATGGCCGGTTTTTCTAACGAACGTGGCCACCATCTTCTTTGAAGTGCTTCGAGAACGAACAACTTTAGTCGGCTTTGGCTCGTCTTGAAAGACCCAGATTGTAGATTGTTGTTTGGAATCAGGATCGTAGGCATAGATCCAAGATTCGTCACCACTGATGATGTCGTAGACGTGATTTGACTCTCCTCGGTTGAACCTTTGCAGAGTTTTCTTACACCATCTGACGCGGGCCGCCTTGTGATCGTCGGAAAGCAGATGCGGTATCCAACGGCAAACTAGCTTTCTTACACCAAGCGCTTCATGCAAGATCTTCTGAATGGTTGTCCCTGAGATGCCTAATAGAGCCTCTATCTCTCGATACGTCACATGACGATCTTCGAGAATTAGTTGTCTCACTCCAATGATGTTATCTTCAGTGAATGCAGATTTTGGGCGACCTTCGCGAGATTTGTCACTAACACTAGTATGTCCACGCTGGAATTCTAAATACCAGCGTTCGACAGTCCGCAGACATGGGGCTTCATCCCTGAACACAGATATTAGCTCTTCAAAACACTGAAGCCGTGTCAGGCCTCTTCTAAAGTTGTAGAAAATTATTGCACGAACATTTTCCTTAGAAAGATTCATTTTCGTACGTAACCTGACAGATTCTAATCGACGCTGTGACTAAACAATAACATTAATCCTAATACATTCAACTGTTTTGAGATTCAAAATTTAAACACATTCGAATATAGAACAGTTCCAAATTCAAAATTGCCGGGAATTATGGAAACGACAGAACTTAAAAGGCATGCCTCGTATTAAAATGAAATGGAATTATAAATTTATATTCAATTACAAGCCAGTTTAAATAAAACGACCGTATTACAAAGATTCTTTCGATACCTCCCACGTAAGTTGTTGTATGCCACAAAAATGCCGTTTAGCGTTTTTACTGAAAACTATCCTAATTTGCATTGTTTAATACATTCAAAGTGAAAAAATAATGAAAACACGAATTTTTCAAGGTTTTTCCAGACGTATTTTGTTGTAACTTTTGAACGAGAACGGGCAACAACGTTGTATATACCTTTGCAATGGTATACGCGGGGTGCGAGAGAGCGGGAACCGCGCGCTCGCGTGTTGTATTGGTCACATAAAACAGACTACGCCGGACTTTCAACCGACCTACAATGTTGTATAGATTACATACAACAGTATACGTCGTTTGAGCGTTCTTGAAAAATGTTGTATGTGATACATGTACCATTTTACGTTTACATTTAAATAAAAATATTGTTGTATGTAATAAATACTACATTTTACTTCGGGAGTTGTTATTCAAAAGTTTGTTGTATGGTGACATACTATATTTTACGTTGCTATTACTGTTTTTTTACTTCAATTCAATGTTGTATGTCGTAAGTAATTTCTAAAATTGGGTCTTAAAATGCTTTGCTTAATGCATGATATTTTAAATTAAAAAAATAAAACCGACATAAAATAACTTGGGTGCACTAAAAAGCTAGAAATAACCAGGGACTTTGTAATTTATATCATTTGGAGTGAAGCCACTATCTTTACACAACGTTAATACTACTTCTTACCTACTACCCCTACTTACTTGAATTGTCACCGACCGAATTTAGATTATGGTCTGATAATTGTGCCGGTCAGAACCGCAATCGCATTGTGTTTGCGTTTATGTGCTAATAAACTTAATACACATAACTATACATAACATAATATAACTATAAAACATACCTTTATCGAAAAAGGTCATATACTAGCAGAGGATGACAGCTTTCACGCTTTCATAGAACGTTCATCTAAAAATAAACTTATTAAACACCTTTGGAATGGTTTAGCTTGGTTAGATGAGCTAAACAGGATGGAGTACCATATTATAATGTCATAGATATTAAGCATAGTGATTTTTATAACTAGAAATAACTTTGAACGGGCGTAATTGGGCGTAATCTTCTACTCGAGAGAGTATAAGCACCGAGTTCCTTATACCGCGAGAGCGCTCTAAAATCGGTAGATTATTTAGTCCGATATATGTCGTTTACGAAGATCTTCTGACCGAATGGCAATCCAGATGGGATACAACAAGTAAGGGCCGCCACCTCCACCAATTTTATCTATGCGTTCGTAAACGTCTGGACAGAGCGTAGATGGAGGTGGACCACTGTGCGGCTCAATTTCTGACTGGACATGGCAACTTTAGGAGCAAATTATTCTACTACAAATTGGTTCCTTCTCCTTTCTGTCAATGTTCGACGCAGCAAAACAATCATGCACAATCTGCACATCACATGCTGTGGGAGTGCAGTCTCTGGCACAATGAACGGACTACTATGCTAAATAGCCAAGTGACATCTGGAGCAGTTTATTACACAGACCTTGTGGAAACCAGGGACAATTTCCGTGCGTTCAAGCGCTCTTGCCATACCTGTTATTGGAATCAAGTATAATCAGCTCACGAGTTTAGGTCCAATTAATCATGTTACGATCCGTGGTGCCTTACAACTGGTCTTCAATCAGCTTTAACAGACTTGTATCTATGGCAATCAGCCTATACCAGCAATTTTTTCTCCCGCTTTGCACCGGAGGGAGTGGACATGTTTTCTTCCAACTCATCCTATTATTTCTTTCGATGCCATTCGTGCGGGTTCCATGGCATTTTAACTTTTCCCCGGGACTCGTAGAGAGTCCGATCTCGACGTCATTATTGGTCACCATTGTCGATCCTGGCTTACAGGTGTTACAGTGGCGGGAGTGTGTGGCGGGACTAGTCCCATTAAGGGCGTAATTGGTCGAAAAATATAAGTTGAGACGTAGTTAAATGGACCAACATAATAGAAGAGCGAGTATGTGCCGAAAATTCTTTTAAAAGTGACAACTGCAGTGTTTCGAACGCAGGCCGTTTGTCTCACTGCACATGGTCGTTGCGGGTTCGACTCCCGTCGGGGAAAAAATCGCCTTTTCGTAGTTTGCCCCGGTTTGGGTGTCACTGGGATGGCTCCCAGTCCATTGTGCTGTACCTATAGTACAAAAATTGCTTAGTTTGGGACGATACAGTTGGTGTGTCAGTCTGCCGATATTTAAAATAAACATAATTATATCGTTACGATTTGGCAAACAGTAATGTTATTGCCATTAATACCAATTTAATTTATTTATTTATTTATATTCAGGCATCGCAGGCCCATAGATAAATACCTTATAAACTAACATACATATTAATAAAAACTAAACCCGAAGACGTCAAATAAATAGTATGGCAGAGCTATACCCTCTCTATTTCAACCATCTATTTCCAGCCATCTAAATATAGAATAAAAATAATAAAAAATAAAACGCATAATTAAAATAAACATAATTAAGTTAAAAATTAAAATATTAATTTACCGCAGAGACTCATTAAGTCATCATAATTTAGCCTTCGTTAAGCGAACCTTATCAGTGTTTTTATTTACATTATTTTTTATTACAGAGTAATGGAAGACATTACTGCTTTTATTATAAATTCAATTTGTAAAAAAACATTATTTTTAAATATGTCCTATTACAAAAATAAAGACATTTATCCTAGAATTATTTTCTTTACCTATAATTTGTTCACGTACACACTCAATTTTTTGTCAAATTTATATTGTTATTGTCACATACAACAGCTGAAGAAGTTTAAACTTCGCAGTATATTGTTGCAAGTATGAGATACAACAACTGGCGCAGCCTATACTCCGCAGTAAAATGTTGTAAGTATGACATACAACAACTGGCGCAGCCTGTACTCCGCAGTAAAATGTTGTAAGTATGACATACAACAACTGGCGCAGCTTGTACTCCGCAGTGAAATGTTGTATGAACAATATCTCATAAAATATTCATATTTTCTTAAATTATCTTTCAACATAGTCAAGAATACTATAAATTAAACTTATATACCAAATTTCAGAAAGATACAATAATAAATGCAGTGTTTAGGGCAATTTGAATCTTTAAAATGCTCTCCTGTAAAATTACGGTTTTGGGGATACAACAACTTACGTGGGAGGTATCGCTTTGTTACCACCACAAAGGGTAAAAACTGTATTGTATGTTTGACTTAAATGAAAATGCTAAATTAAAACATTTAATGCTAAAATAATTTACCCATAAAAATAATTGAAAAGGTTTGTAGTAGAGGATTTTGTGTTCATACTAACGTTAAATTTATGAATAACAGCATATTAATGGATTGTGTAGGCAGGTAGGTACCTGTATACCGGCGACAATTTATTTTTTAATATTTATCCTATCCTACTTATATTATAAATGTGAAAGTTTGTGAGTGTGGATGTATGTATGTATGTTTGTTACTCCTTCACGCAAAAACTACTGAACGGATTTGGATGAAATTTGGAACACAGATAGTTTATAACCGGGATTAACATATAGGATACTTTTTATCCCGATAATCCCGAAATTTTTGTTACGTTAAATACTACGCGGACGAAGTCCGTGGGCACAGCTAGTCAACTATATAGTTTTCAACAATTTAGCATCTCAAAGATTTATAGAGTTCAAATTCATGCAGACAGCGCAGTCACTGTCAATTGTTTTTGGTGAGAAACTTATATGCTTGAACAATGAGAGCCCACTTACTTGGTAAACAAATGTCTCGTCGTAAAACGGGTTGCAAGTTTTCTTCTTTTGTTTCGTCTGAAGCACTCTCCGCTCATCTGGCATCAATTGGATCCTGTAGGGATTCGCGTTGAAGGGTTGAACAATGGGTAACAACTGCTAACCAAGTTAATTTGCGTGTCAACTTGTAAAAGTTTGAGTTAACAGATTTACAGTAATTCCATTCATTATGTAACGGTAAATAAAGTTTTATAGTACATTGTTACATGAGTGGTGAAAGTTACTTATTTTGTCCCGAGACGGGGTTTGGCGCTAATAGTTTGAGGGACAAAATAAATCTTTCACCCGAGGTAAACACTGTGCTTTTCATTACGAATACAAGGAAAATAAAAATAAAAACAGGAATTGGCTAAATAAATAATACAAGGAAGTATAAACAATACTCTACAACTCGAAAAAAAAAAATCGGATTGCCGCCTATTTTGTTTTTTTTTTCGTTGGCCGGCCAACTTCATTATTTAGCCATTATTTTTCATTTTCATCTTTAAATATTTTGCCCAAATCTATGTTATTTTAAAGAAATTGTTGAAACTAAATTATAATTAAGTCATTTAAAAAAATATATTATTGAATTAATACTTAACTTTATGTTATTTCAATTTTACATCGTGCTGTAATTGAGTGACTGCAGAAAAAGTTTGAACATGGTTCCATAGAAATGTGAAAATGGAACTAGTTTTTTTTTATAATTTGGCAGCTGTCAGTTGAAAGCGAAACTCCCGGGCCTGAAAAGTATTACTTTCAACCCGCTTCTCAGGCAACTTCAGACCTACTTTCAGAGTATGAGTAATGAAAAATTAATTTTAAATTAATTTACTCATATTATTAACGCAGGCCTGTAGAGCTGTAGACTGGATTTTGAAAATGTCATTCTAATGTCATACCAGTACAAAATGACCTGTCAAAAGCGTACTCAAGACCTCTCTCAGAATTAGGATTGATTTCTAATTATGAGCCTTAAACTAATAGGGGAAATGGGTAATCCACCATGACATGCAGAACCAATATTATAATTTTTTTCAATAAATTTCTATAACATCAAAAATATATTTACTCTGTACAATGTGTTTTTTAATTATTAGGATGATGAAGAATAATTCATGATTAACCCCGCCATCCATTTCATTTGTCAGCACAGAAATCCTCGTATTTAATTCCTTTCGCAATAAATCAACCCGCGTTTGTATTTGGGACACCCACCGCACCGGTTTAAAAGCACATGGACGTATTAATTACATTAAAACACCGCAATCATTTATTGGGGTCATAACTGGGTGGAACACAATGTTGTTGCTTCAAATTTGAATCAATCTCATTGGTGTCACAAAGACTAGACTCAATAAAATCCCTTACTTTGTCTTACATCTATACAAATAAATAAAATTGGAGTGTCTGTTTGTAATATCAAAATAACACCATTTCACTAAATGCATATGAAAGTACATACGACACCTATAGCAAAAACGCGATTTAAAAAAAAATAGTCTGTCTGTCTGTGTGTTTGTTCCGGGTAATCTCCGAAACGGCTGGACCGATTTTGACGGAATTTTCACTGGCAGATAGCTGATGTTATAAGGAGTTACTTAGGCTACTTTTATTTTAGAAAAACTTAATTAAAAAAATGAAAAAATGGGCCCTGTTCTGAGCCCGCGCGAGCTGGCTTTTATGTTAAGTTAAATTCCACGCGGACGAAGTCGCGGGCTCAGCTAGTTATGAATAAGATATTTTGTGTTCTGTCTACCCTGGTTTAGTCTATGTAGTTAGTAGCACTTACTTGATATAAGGATCGCATGCGTTGGCCAGCGCTGGCGTGCGTGACGGCAGATGTTTGGCCTTTATAATATGCACCTGTAGCCTCTCAGTACCCGCCTCGTATTTCAACGTGAACCACACTCGACCCTAGGGAAATTAAAATAGAATGTCAATTAGCGCGTCACGTCATATCGATGGCACTCTACGATTTACGCGAAATTCATTGCCGATTTAACGGGCGAATTTTATGTTACGAGCTTGGAAAATTTTCAGTGTAGGCTTAATTGAATGGGGAATAAAGTTTGCTTTATAGATCAGCAGCTTTGGTGTTATGGATTGATTGATGCTTTACCTTTATTGAAAACTTTCTGAAAGCTGTGAAGGTAGAACACGTTTTGTTGTTGAAGTGATTAACGATTTATTTATTGCGATAAATCATAAACTCTTACCTAAAACTAAGTTCTATAATTCTGGAAAAGTTCCAAACAAATACCTACACAAATTCTTAAATGTGCCGCGTCTATAGCGACTGGATTTCAATAAAATTCTGAATAGATTCCTCCCATTGAATCAAAGCGTCTGTTTTATCTCACGCTAAACTTGCCCGTGGGCGTTTTCACAAAGGGACGCCGGCAAATATTTCCATATCATAGAAAAAGAAAATTGATTCGTTCGTCAACCGCTCGCGCCGTATGTGCGCGGTATACAATTCACACACGAACCGCTATCAAATACTGGGCTTGTCGTAAAACCCTGTCACTTTAACGCAAAATTAAAAAGGGTGGGTGTATTTTATAGAAACACGTGTTATGTATTTCTTGTAGTAAGTACAGTTTTGTACAGAGCGAAACATAACTTAAAAATATAAATTAACTTTTTACTGTCACATTAACGCAGTTGTTTCACGAAGTTATATATATCATTGATGGACATTTAGTGCCAAATTTTGAATAAAGATCGAAACTAAATTTGCATGAAATAGTCTTTTTAATGTAACAAAGTCGGCAACCAAGCGTACGAAACGTCTGACGTTAAGTAGTTACCGTAGTGTTTTCTTATATTTACGCGAGTACTACACATTGAAATAAAACTATTTTACGGATTATATCGCGTTTATTTTTACTTTTTATGTTCACGACGTTTCGGTTGCTTTACAGCAACCGTGGTCACGGGGGGACTGAGGTGTTAGACGTCCTGATGTCATAGTTAAAACTGGGTACCCTCAAAATTTTGTTGGTGGTTGCAAGACCTCGAGACACAGTGAGCACTTTCTGCGTGGATCGGACCGCAAACACCAACAAAATTTTGAGGGTACCCAGTTTTTAACTATGACATCAGGACGTCTAACACCTTAGTCCCCTCGTGACCACGGTTGCTGTAAAGCAACCGAAACGTCGGGAACATAAAAAGTAAAAATAAACGCGATATAAACCGTAAAAATAGTTTTATTTCAATTGTTCCGGTAGCCTATAGATGCTTGCAATACCAAAGACATTGCTCACACGTTGCCAACCAGAAGGAGACCGGGACAAAGGGAGCGGAAGGGATGTGCAGAGGAGTGGTGTTGGCTTCTGGCTCTCCCACTAATCGGACGAAACGCATCTATATTAGCTTCTTTACGCCGATCTTATGCGAGAGGGTGGTACTACCCCAGTATACAGGGTGACACATAATGGGTATACTATTTTTTTTGCAACTTAACTTTGTAAATCTCAAACTATCGGCTTTGTAGGACAGTTGAAGTACTAAAGGTTTTGTACACTTGTGAAATCGGTCAACAGCTGTATTCCTGTAACACCTTTTGTTTTTCAAGTTCCCTCCAAAGCTGATGGTTTTAGAATTACAAAGTTAAGTTTTGAAAAAAAAAGTATACCCATTATGTGTCACCTTGTATATGAGCTGTCAACTGGCTACAGGTTCGCTCTACCGCAGAGTGTTATACGCGTAACACAATACAATAATGTCAATGTTATTCCTTGTAAAGGTTTGTAAAGACTGTAGTGTAGGGTTTTAGGTCGCTGGGATTTTAATTGAAACACAGAGCGTTGTGGTTACGATGGCGGTCCAAGACGGAAGAGAGTTTATTTTTTAATATAATGTTGCAAGTTACAAAATTAAAATGTGCACAAAAAAAGTAATGTTGGGATTGCCAACATTCCTATAAAAAAAAAAAAAATATTTAGCCCTTTTGACGTCCCATTCCTGGGCACGGGCCTCCCCTCAACACGAGGGGATTCAGGCCATAATCCACCACCCTGGCCCAGTGCGGGTTGGCGGATTTCACATGTCGTTCGAAAATTGGTTCAATCTTCTAAGATATGCAGGTTTCATCACGATGTTTTCCTTCATCGTAAGCAAGTGATAAACACATAGATTTCGAAAAATCCAGCTGTTCGAGCCGGGGTTTGAACCCGAGACCTAGTAGCCCGCAAGACGCATGCTTAAACAATCTGCTATCAATGTTATTCCTATAAAAAACAAAAATACATACAGAGGAACATATAACCTGCTTTTTGGAAGTCAGTTCAAAATAGACTGATCAGTAAAAGTTGAGCGCAAAGTACATAAATATTCATGGGGGAAACACTAAATTCGCAAACGAGTCGGCCGAGGCGGTGACAGGAATATTTACACTGTTTACGATTGGTGATTATAAATTCTGCTATTTAAGCGAAGAGCCACGGACGTTATGTCGAGGGAGGTTTTATAGTCCCCTTTCCACCGTAATGTTTGTCACCAAGAGTACTTTTGAGCGGAAAAGTGGGTGATATTTTAAATTGTTCCCTTAATTAATTAGAATTTAATATGATGAAGAATTAATGATGCATAAAGAATCAAGATAAAGGATAGTGGCACCGACTCCAAATAAAATAAATTATAAGGTCCCTAAGGTATCTAGTTATATTTTTAGTGCACCCAGGTATTTTGAAGTCAGTTATTTTTATTACTTACCACATGACCTTCTGGCCACATGAAGTCCTCATCGAGGCAATCGGACTTGTACAGCGATGGGTCCAAGACTCCAAGATCGGTGGTGTTGGCTGAAACAAAAAAATCTCTTAGAGCGAATTCCATCAGTGCACAAACTAAACATGACTAAACTCAATCTATTGCCGTCTTTTAATGCACCTAATAATGAGCGAGACATCAGTATCGTGTCAAATTTAGTTTGTGGACAACGTAAGTAGACGTACTTACTATCTGTCTGTCATAGACAACATATAGTACGCATTTTATTACATGTAGGTAATACAAACCGTTATGAAGTTGGCGGCCCCCTATAATCCGACGAAATTAAAATGTACTGAAAAATATTGAAATAACATTAAAGAAACACGTATGTAAGAGAAATAGGAAAATATATTTTAAAAATTTTCCGCAGTTCTTCAATTTCCCTTATTTCAGCGCATACTAAGTTTCTCTTTAATGTTAATTCAATATGTTTTGAGAACATTTTTATTTTATCGGAGTATAAGGGGCCGCCAACTTAGGCCTACCTACTTCGATCCGGTGTACGGCAATATGGAACGTAAACACAAATATGTGCTTACCGAATCCACGGAATTCAATATACGCAGTAAGCGACACTTGCAGGCGTTTAGGGGAACGTAAACCTGTTTTCAAACGATCTCGATATTGCCATCGGTAATGTAATAAGGTTGAAAATACTTCTGTAACATTTTCATCAAACTCTACCTACTCGTATAGCGTAAATTAGGCACTAATATTTAGGTGGCGTTTAGTACTAGGCACTAGGTTAACTATGTACGCTAAAACCAAGATTAAAAATTGGCAAAACTTGTTGAATGTAGTTTCTAGTAACGAATCCTCAAAGGAATTATTCAAATACTTAGGCTCGTATTATTAAATCAATCTCAAGTCTGAGTGAGATCTTGAGTTCGCGCTTGACATGACATTTTGTACTGGTATGACATTAAAATGTCGTTTTCAAGATCGCTCTCAGACTTGAGATTGATTTATCAATACGGGTCTTCATCATCATCATCATCATCATCATCATCATCAGCCTATACTTGTCCACTGCAGGACATAGGCCTCTCCTAATGAGCGCCATAGCGCCTTGTCATCAGCTTTACGTATTTATTTATTTATTTGGGGGTTATATTTCGTTAAAATCTTTATTCATATATTTTTATTAACTTTAAAGTCGGTTAACCGCACACTGCTATTTTGTGCTAGTTATAAATGATGCCAATTACACACCTTCACAAATGATTAATAAAGACTAAATTGACATACAATAATTGTGACGACAGAATAATTACAAATCATTCAAAGCAGAGTTAATTAACAGTAACTTAAGTTCAGAGTTCAAAAGTCAAGTCAATTAATCAATATAACTAGGGAGGGGCGAAGTAATCTTTGCCACTGAGGCGTATTAGGACTACAAAGACTCTTTCATAAAACATAGTACGCTGACTGACAAAATTTCAGTAGACATTTGTTGTCAAAGTCAGTGCTAGTTAGGTGCATCTGAGGACACACAAAAAGGGTAAGTTGTGTGTGAAAAGCAACCCGAAACCCAGTACGACTCCCAAGAGTAATTTAAAAAAAGTTTTGCCACGAAAATTGCTATAATGGAGCTCATTTCATTAGAATAAACAAGTGTTCATAATTCAAGTGTATTATACAGCCTGGCGCTACCGGCGCTAGCATATATGTCGGCCATTTTGGTTTTGGAATGGCTGTAGGCGGTTATGATTGAAATGGTTTTTAAATTGACAACTCGTCACAAATTTTAGGCCACAAGCGGTTGTGACGTTGTTGGGTTAATCTATATATATAAAAGAAAGTCGTGTTAGTTACACTATTTATAACTCGAGAACGGCTGAACGGATTTGACTGAAAATTGGTGGGGCGGTAGCTTAGAACCAGGAGAAGGTTATAGGATACTTTTTATCCCGTTCCAGTGGAACTTGACATAAAACGTGAAAACGTGTTATTAATGAAAATGACAGCTAATGCCAGCAAAAAAAAATATGATCGAGAGCGCCGCGGTAGTATGGCTCGAATTCGAGCTTCTCAATCACAAGAGCAAAGAGAGGTAGCCCGTGAAACGGCTAGGTTGGCAATGAGGAATCGTCGAGCAAACCTCAGAGATCAAGAACTAGATAACTAACGACGCACAAGAAGAAATTTATCAAGTACTGATTGTGGCATGTTCAGGGGTCGGAAGACCATCAGCGTTATTTGTTCTTGCGCCTGATAATAAAACGAAAAATGTAGTCTATCACAAGGTGCTTCAATGAAGAGTGCAAACGAAGCACCAAAATACATGGCAAAGATATTGTTACCTAAAATACACAAACCCGAGGACCCACTGCGTCCCATTGTAAGCCAGATTGACACACCAACATACAGTCTGGCCCAGCACGTAGCGAAGGTGCTCTCACTACTAAGAGGACACACAAGAGCACATACAAAGGATTCATAACATTTTGTAAGTGAGATTAAACATACTTATACATCATGCTAACAATTAAACCATGGTCAGTTTTGATGTTCAGTCTGTGTTTACCTGTCTACCTGTAGCAGACTGCATCACAATAGTATCAAAGAAGCTAGAGGAGAACAACATGCCAGAGGAATATG
Organism: Notodonta ziczac; assembly: GCA_918843915.1. Classification (NCBI taxonomy): domain Eukaryota; kingdom Metazoa; phylum Arthropoda; class Insecta; order Lepidoptera; family Notodontidae; genus Notodonta; species Notodonta ziczac. Next base: position 5,338,013 of record OU974053.1, read on the forward strand.
CTGAATATACTTAAACGGTAAATCTAACCACCATCCAACACAGTTAGCTACAGTGGGTATATCTTTGTTTCAGAGAGCACAAGGGATCTGAGATCAGCAACACCTGGCTGACGAAATACATCATGTCAAGCAAATAGTTGTCAGGCACTGTGAGCAATTTCTGCGTGGATAGGACCGCAACCAACAACTAAATATGAGGGAACCAATATTGATTTCTTATATTTACGCGAATACTACACATTGAAACGTCGGGAACATTAAAAGTAAAAATAAACGCGATATAATCCGTAAAAATAGTTTTATTTCAATGAGGGAACCAAGTTAATAACTTTGACATCAGGAAGTCTAACACCTCAGTCCCCCGTGACCATGGCTGCTGTAAAGCCACCGAAACTTCGGGAAAATAAAAAAGGAAATAAACGCGATAAAATCTGTATAATAGTTTTATTTGAATACATTAGATGGCCAATAAATAATCATTACATTTGTATTTTAAAATGAATACTTAATTAATCATTTTTAAATCAGCACATTTATAACCTCAATGGCGAAACAAAGTTTGCCGGGACAGCTAGCATTACAAAAAAAATTATACAATTTCAAAATGTATAAAACGGACTGTATCCTATTATCTCCTATGAGTTCAAAATGTTTTGTCAGGTTGCATTAGAAATAGGCTTTACCGTAACCTTTACTTTTAAACTAAATTACCTAAATTATATTTTATTTCTTATTCGGCTTACTTTTTAAATTAATTATAGCTGTCCGTCTAACCAGTCCCCAAAAAACCTAGCAAACCTCAAAATTACAGTTATGACACCACATTTCTTTTTATTTCAACTGTTATTACACTCACCTCTCAAATCTTTTCAACATAGTAATACCACCGCCTCTAGCGTAATACATTTTACTCTTTCCAACTTCATTTGCATATTTATATGTTAATCATAGCATTGGGAGTCGCTCGGTAATTACTAGAAAATATAATGAGGCGGTGCTGAAATAGGTACTCGTGTTATCTGCACGTTTTGATATCTAACAAGTCGAAATATTCAACGTTAATGTAATGCTTTAAATTCAATGCACGATAGTGAAAACTTTTTGGGAATAAAGCAGTAAAATAATATGGTTTAGAGATTCGAAATTTGAAAACACTTTTTTAGGAAAAATATTTTTTTGCCTTCTGGCTGCCAGTGTCAAGTAAAATCTTGTAAGTTTTATTATGGGTCAAGCACACAAAGACTTTTTGCTGGGCCTAATAAGCCCCCCATGCCTTAACAGTAAAGTAGTGGATACTTTAGCATCATGTGATCAGACTTCTAGGGCAAACCCAACAAATCATATTTCACATTCGTTTGTGGACACCAGTTTTCGAAATACTTTTCCATTTCTCCCCAAAAAATCTACAATTTTTTTAATAAAATAACTCCGAAAGACTACTAGTGGTCATAATGGCGGAGCCAGCAATGACCCGAGCCGCGACTGAACAAACCTATTCAATAAAAACTTGAATTTCTGAAGTCATTTTCATGTAACTTCGTTTCTTTGCTCGTAGGTTGTTCAGCTTAGTGGTGTCACCGCCATAACTCGTTTCGTTTAAAACATGATGTAATACATAAACCAACTGGTTCATAAATTCAATTACAATGTTGTACTAATCTATGTTATTCCACGCTGGATATCTAAAGCTTCGGTGAATTATTAATATTATACAGTCTCAGTCTCAGTACTGTGTTAATTAAACATTTGTGTGAGGGTTTTGACCTCCGTCAGAGCGACTTTTGTTTCGATGTCATAGTATATGAGAGTATGAGACTAACCAATCATGGGATAGCCTCCGAAAAAACTACTTCAAAAGATGTTAGACCTGATAAGTACTTATACAATGAAATAATAATGTTGTTGGTGTTTGAACAAGAAAAAAAAACATTTTAAGACATTATATTAAGCTAGGTACTTTTATATTTTTATATCACCTAACAAACTCGGCAAACAACAATGAAATGCTCTGCTAAGCCGTCACCGTAGCCTATTCCTACATGTTTGGTTGCAATACCATAGGCATTGCTCGTACGATGTCCACCTTAAGAGGAGTGGGACAGAAGGAGATGAAAGCAGGAGAAAGACTGAGATTTCCCGCTCTCTCAATTATCGTACGAAATTACATTTTAAAAAAAACATACTTCTTAATTAATTCAAATTTATATTTCCCCTGTCCCAAAACACTAATAAGATCTTAATAAAACAATAGGCCTTAGAGGTTTGGGTCAACCTCGATTTAATTAAAACATTCGCCTAGACCCCAAATTGCTTTGTTTATTGTAAGGGATTTCAGCTTAATTGAGAAATGACCCTTCGAGATTGTTGGAATATTTCGACATACTTTATTAGATGCCTTATACGTAACGCAGTAAAGTCTATATTAATGTGAACTTTTTTCGCAGTGGTGAGAACACACAATGCTAAAAAAGGAATAATATAATTTAATAAAATATAATTTTAGATTATTTTATAACCAACTAGCGGCCCGCCACGGCTTCGCACGGGTACATTGCGGTTACATTATTCGAGTTTTAATAAGGATCCCTAATTTTTTGAAAATATATTATAGCCTATGTCACCCGGGGATAGTGTAGCTTCCCAACAGTGAAAGAATTTTTCAAATCGGTTCAGTAGTTTCGGAGCCTATTCATTACAATCAAACAAACAAAGTTTCCCTCTTTATAATGTTAGTGAAATTTATATATTAGTATGATGACAACAAATACAGATGTGGGTTGAAATGTCAAAACACGAAATGGTAGTTTTTATCACCCTACTATAAAAGTACCTATCGGTCATTACCCACAAAGTAGAGCAAGGACTTATTTATGTATTTTTTATTCTAATTTACTATTACTAGCAATGTGAGTTTATCTCATTACTACTCCCGTAAGCTCCTCCAGCAAAGCCAATGCTTGTGTTGAGTAGGCTCACTTCCATAGTTCTATGACCAGGATAGAGATCGAACCCGGAACCTTTCAGCTACGACATCAGTTTCTCTAACCACTGGACTTATGACGCTTACATCGTTTTGCAATCGGCCACACAAACATTTTTACACATCAAAAGTGACAAAGTTACAAAATCACTATTATTTTAATAAATCCAATCTAAAAATCCCACTTAGCTATTTAAGACGTGATCGTAATTTATTTTATGGCACAACAAAGTTAAGCTTCTCACAAATTTGAGTTTCATTTGAGTGTTCGACTACCCACTATAATCAATATTTAGTGTCCAGTTACATTTTAATTCGATCCTAGAAAATCACCCGTACCAACATAATAACGATGTAACGACGCTATCATTTATTTCCATCTCACTGTGGAATAGACAGATGACGTAATATTTCACACGTCACACAACCCTTTCGTGTTTCAACAGTTATAAATTTGTATGTATGTACATTACATTCATTTATTTATTTTATTACATTCAGAAAGCTTACATCTATTAGAAACAGTGGGTATAAAAAGTGTTTATATAGAAGGTTAATTATGAGCTTTCACTGATAGCAGCAACGATTCATACAAAATAGTTTACAGGTTAAGGTAGATAATATTCAAGTTGAAGCTAGAAATGGATATAAAAAGGAAATGAGAGAACCTATTCGAACATACGAGATACCTTAAATGAAAGATAGAGAAAATAAATAAATAAGAAACACACACATACACAGGTACAAATATACATAGGTCAGTACACAGGAGTCGAGATGCAAGGCTATCCATTTTCACTAGGTGCGAGTGAGATGGATGAGCATGATAATGGAAACCCTATGTGAGTATTATGAAGTAGATGCACTCAGAAGTTACGAGAGTGGTGTGCAATTTATGAAGATAAATCTTTGTTATAACACAAATTATAAAAGTCAAACGATATTTATATATTTGTTGCATTAATTCTAATTATAAATAATATAATTGCACTAAATATTAATTCAAGTGATTAATTAACCGTAATGAAATAAGAACGGGCTTGTCGAAACCTCAAAATTAAAATCCATACAAATTAGTTAGGTATTTAGTAATTGCTCCGGTTGGTTAAAATTATAACTGGTCGGCAATTGGACATCGATCATGTGAGAAAGTCGCTTTATTTTTAAACTAGCGACCCGCCCTGGCTTCGCACGGCTTTCTCTACTATTTGCAAATTTAATTAGAATGTATTATACATATAAAACTTCCTCTCGAATCACGCTATCTATTTAAAAAAACCGCATTAAAATCCGTTGCGTAATTTCAAAGATATACGCATACATAGGGACATACAGACAGCGGGAAGCGACTTTGTTTTATACTATGTATTGATAAAAGAAAAACAATGTCACCAAAGCCAAACCAAAGAAGCAAAGAAAAACTAAACTTGTTTTTGAAATACAATATTATCACCAGTATTACCTACGTATTATTATTTATTTGGATAAATTGTTATATATTTTTCTCGTTTTTTGTGAAAAAACAACATAGAATATAGGGAACAGAATAATGAATATACACGTAATAGCCAATATAGCCGAACGTAGAACATGCCATAATGGTTAACATAAACGACGTCATACCTACCTATACTCGTATCTATTGTTATCGTTTTCCTTATTTCGCGAAACGATACTGTATATCTAACGTCTCAAGGAATGAAGATCCATCATAGCATGTTGCTCTGATAAATATTACATGAGTTCTGGGGACATTGGAAAATGTAAGCTATGTTAAAGTAGGTGGGTAAATAATCTAAATATATATAAGTCAAAGGTGACTGACTGACTGACATAGTGATCTATCAACGCACAGCCCAAACCACTGGACGGATCGGGCTGAAATTTGGTATGCAGGTAGATCTTATGACGTAGGCATCCGCTAAGAAAGGATTTTGATTAATTCTACCCCCAAGGGGTTAAAATAGGGGATGAAAGTTTGTATGAAACTTTGTCAATTAAATTCCACGCGGAGGAAGTCGCGGGCACAACTAGTGTTAAATAAAAATATAGGCGCCTGAAATATTTTAAAACCAAAAAGTTAATACAACATTACTTATTTCATGTTCAGTTCGTCTTTAATTATGTATACTCGTCTCAGAAGGAGAATGCTCACAATGTAAAATGTATTAAAACTTTTTTCATTTTAATAGTTTAAACATTAGGTTTAATAATTTGTTTTCTAGGTTCTAGGTACGTTTTTCAGATCTATGTTTCAGACGATAATTTGGTCAACTTTGCGGGAAATACGCGACCCGGAACAGCACAGAACCACTTTTTGTGGAGAATTCAGGGAGAAGCTTTCGCGCAGGGATGGGATACACAAACAGGCTCATAGTCCTTAAAATAATTGTACAGAATTGGTCTATAAATTTAAATTAAACTAACAAAGAAACAAGAACGGCTTGTAATCTAAAATTAAACCAGTCGATAATTATAATAGGTGTTTGTTTGCTAGACAAAGGGGATCGATAGCGTATAGTGCATTAAATATTCTCGCAGGCTATCTTTGCTTTAACCTTCCTCCAGTTGCAATGTTCAGGCATGAACTTAGAGTATACTATCATGCTTTTAATCCCCGAAGTGTTAGGCAGAGTTGCACTAATAGTGCACCCGCAGTGTGGAACCCAAGATGTGTAGGTTCTAATAATTGCCAGCTCTGTGATAAATATAGTATCAAGCATATCTATTAAATTGAAAGAACAAACTATTCCGGTTTAGGGACCAATTTCAGTTGCGGTTTGATAATAAAAACTGAAACTTTACGGTTTCCATGAATTCGGTTTAAAAGGCCAGAACTATTCGGCAAATGAAACCAAGTACCCAACCTAAGTTTTCATTGCTGCGACATTTTCGTTTACCCCAAAACAATAAAAAGCTGAAACAATTCTGAAACTATACACACAAACTAACTTTAATACGACGTTTATGATCGAATTAGAATTTGATTGCAAAAATAGACGGTGACGGACGGATACACCCATTTTCGGCATGAATATATACCACCTGTAAACTATTTTTGCATTTACAAAATGCATACTACTCTATCTATACTTCGCATACCGTAATTGTTCGTTTAATTACTCAACCGTTATCTCCGAAAGAGGAGATGTATTCTGCCTTTGGAAATCCCGTTTTCGTGGAAAAATAAAACGAGTAAGTACGTACGCTCCCTTTTCTGTATGACCCCTTCCAAATTATTTTGTTTTGAATAAGTAATCGGCCCCTTGCGTACTGACCCTTAGATATCTGTCTAGTGGAAGATACGAAATACGGAAGTAATTTGGTGCGGTAAACTTTGTGGAATAGAGCTTTTATAATTATAAAATATGCTAATCAACTGGTATTAAAATTTTATCAAAATATGGTTGTGACCATGTGAAAAAGTTATAAATAATAATAGTTAATCCCTTCTAAGTCTTCTACGGAGCGATTTCAGACAAACACAGAGCGATTATTACGCAATTCAGTTCAAAGCACAAAGACATTTTTATTACATAATACCCATACTACGTCATCAACATTGACCTATACTCGTACTATTAGAGACCCTACTTATAAAAACCTAATTAATAACAATGAATGCGTATACATCTCAAATTAGAATGGTAATGTGAAAACATTGTTAGGCTAGTGCCACTAAAAGAGCGACATAAATGCTGATGTCGGGATAAAAGTTGGAAACTTGTTCGTAGTCGACTTGTAGGAGACTCGGGTGATAAATTACGGTTAAAGTATAGTGTTTCCAGCTAGGGATCGTAATTGATACATAATACCACGTCCTTACGATCAAAGTAGGTTTTGAAATAAAACTATTTTACGGATTTACTTTTTTATTTTCCCCGACGTTTCGGCTGCTTTACAGCAACCATGGTCACGGGGGGACTGAGGTGTTATAATAGACGTCCTGATGTCATAGTTAATAACTGAGTACCCTCATATTAAGATGTTGTTAGCGTAAAAAATAAATCCGTAAAATTGTTTTATTTCAATGTGTAGTATTCGCGTAAATATAAGTAAACAAAGTAGGTTTTGTTCAGTTGACTCGCCGGCAATTTTTTTTTTATATAACTGTGTTGGCAAACAAGCTTACGACACGCCGTATGTTAAGCAGGTATCGTAGCCTATAGATGCTTGTAATACCCAAGGCTTTGCTAGCACGGTATCGACCTGCTGATGGTACGTTGTAATGATCGAGAGGAATGGATGGGAAGAGTGGACTAAATAAAGTAATTGAGTTTTTTTCCTAAATCCACAGTCATCCGCTGTCTTTAACGGTTTTTCGGGACCTATAAGAATGTAAATCCTTATTTATGTATACCTCCTAAGTTAATAAAATACAGATAAAATATATTTGCTCTCATTTTGTATTCTGGTTAGTACCAAAAAAGTAAGTCCACAGGGCAACCTAGCGAAATAATTAAACTTGTCTTAAACTTTCCGCAACAGTCTTTTGATTACTTACTCCAAAACGAATGAGGAATTTGCAATGTAAATTAATTTTGTTTGAACTTACAACTACCTAACACAATTACTCTTCAGCTTCTAGGACAAAATTCTATCTCGATATTGACGTGGAGAAATTAATTTTCTTTTGTAAACTTTAAAATTCCTGCAAAGAACCGCGCTGTGCACGATGTAATATTAATGTGACCAATAAGTCATTTTGAAACAGTCAAATAAAACAAGACAGCGAATAAAAAATACCATAATTGAATAGGTTACCTACGTAATATGAATTGATCGCTAAACTGAGCACAAGTGACCAACACACACAAATGTGTAAACAAAATTTGGCCAACGAAGTTAATTCCTAACAACCCTGGAGCAAAAGCAAGTATAACTAGGGAAATTGTGTCTACCCAAGCGTACGACATACTTTGTCAAACTGTAATAAAGTTACATGTACAGATAATGATGAACACGGATTTTTTATTTTGTAGGTTCTTTCATAAGTATTGAGGCTAACATGGTTATATTGTGTAGATAAACTCAAATCGGAAAGAAAACTACAACAAATGAATTTTGTAGTCCCTTTTAGTGTTGTAATAGTAAACGCTTCGTAATTAGGCAAGTATCTATAGCATATATTTTTTATGAATTATGAATCATTACATAAATCTTTGCTGTAATTACAAGACGTTTTTAAATTACAAAAACAGTATAAGGAACTATTAAAAAATTTTCTGTCGTATTTTTTTCTCAGTGTATCTTCGAGACTTGATCAATTCTTGCTAAATCTATGGTGTATCTGGCAACTCTATTGTATACCAAATTAATTTGTCTAGTATTGGAAAAAAACTAACGTTGTAGAAACTGGGTATTAGTCATTTCATACCAGTGTCGCAGACCATAATGTTCAATTTCCTGCTAATATAAAATAGGGTTGGCACTTACTGAATGAGTTGGATCGTATCTGCGTAGGAACGGGCGGGCAGAGGACGTCACTTCCGAGACTGCTGACGCTAACGACGTCACGGAGTTCCCCGAGCGATGATGAGCGGAGTGTTGGAAGTGAAAAGTTCACTTCTTTCGTCCTGTATGTAATACAATGTTAAGCTTTTGGTACTAAAAAGTTAAAATGTAAGTTTAGATAGCTTTAAAAACCGCAGTTTCCCATAGAGATGCTGTTCGTAAAGGTACTTACAGAAATATTCGAACCCTAATAATGGCTTATGTTTTATATACCAGACTCCCAGTACTTATCGTCTTTTAATTAAGTACCTACCTATTTCCTTTTTTTTGCTTTCCGATTCTCAATCCGCTTACTGTAATTATAGTGGCAACCATGAACCACAGAAAATTGAATAAAAAAAGTAATTTGTACGTGTTTAACTTTGATATTAAAAATGGTACTTTATATAACTATAGGTAAGTATAAAAATCGAACCGAGGGTGACGATACGTTTGTAAATTGAGACGGAACAATAAAGGTGAGCATTGAAACACGAACTACTTGTGTTGTAGAGGCGACCGTCCGCGTAATATCTTGGGTTTACGTAATTCTAAATGTCTGTAACAACATTTATATTCATTTGTCATAAGAATCGATTAGAAACGCAGTAAAATATTTTACGATTATAAAGTTATATGGAGAGATTGATCGATTTATTAACTCTACTATTATGATTCGAGAGAGGTAGTGTGTTAGAGTAGATATTGTTGCCGAAGAATTCATTTGCATTATGATGATGTTTCATAGCCTTTTCACTTCTTTGCATTTGCCCCCGCGCACGCGACTACCGCTTGCCGCAGTGGTTCCAGCGTAGGCCGCTCGGCTCACTATGGGGTGGTTGCGGGTTCGATTCCCGTCAGGGTAAATTTCGGAACTGGCCATTTCGTAATTTTTCCCTGGTCTGGGTGTCACTGGGATCGCCCCCGGTCCATTGTACGGTACCCAAAATACATGCGTTGCTTAGTTTGGGACCATATAGTTGGTGTGTTCGTCTGGCGATATTTATTTATTTATTTTAAACATAAGTAAAATAAATGATTTTCGAAGTTAAACTATAGCTGGAGAAATCAATGAACCGATAAGTACTAAAAGTAAGCTATTGATTACTGAAATGCGGATGGATAAAGTTTAATCTTCGAAACAAATGTAGACTGAGAAATTTAACATATTAAAAAGGGTTTCCTATTGCTGCTAGTTTATTGTACAGTGTACTTATACTTAAATAGAGTGTAACGCACGTAGGTCATAGGCACGTTTGGTGACAAAAGGTCTATGTTTTACTATCTATCTTGGTACGACATTTCTTGAAACCCTGTTTGAATATTACCATCGGCTCTTAAATATAGGACACACGCAAACATGAAGTACATTTGTAAGTACATCTGTTTATAAACGACGATCCACATATAAAACAAAATATAAACTAAACTTACTATGTAACCAAAATTACACAAGGACAACGTAATTATACGAGACCCAAGCCTGGGGTATTTCGTTTCGAGCGTCCATTAAAAGATTAATTAGATCCATTGGATTCCTGTTCCCCCATTATTTAATCTGATCTATTGCAAAACACCTCCACGACGTCCTTCACCTATATAGAATTAAACCGCACAGAGATTCTACAGAGTATTAATTATGGTCAGTAAATATTTAATATTAAATTGAGTCTCTTTGAGGGCAGCAAAAAGAAAAACAGTGCCGTCTAGGGACGCCCGAAAGAAGCGAAGCTTTGCAGTAGATATTAGATATATTATATTAACGCGTTACGCGTTATGCGTCACGCGTTACGCGTTACGCTTTTCACCGTTTTAGTCCCCGGGTAGCGAGCGCCCCGAACGTCCGTAAAGAAGCTTCGCTTCAAAAACTATTAAATTACCTTAAAATCTTAACTATTTGAAGAGGAGTTTGCTAGGCAAGACAGAAATAAAATATATAACGCATGTGCTGGTGATCAAATGATGCTAACATTACCTTCTGCCTCAGAATTTATTTCACTATGGTTTACGGATTTATTCGCAATGAATCTGACAGAACCATTGTCCTGAGTAAAATGGCTACTCTACTAATCAGCAAGACAGACTGAAGTCAACATCAATTTCACAAGTCACACAATAGCTCCCACGTCCAGCAATAAATTGTAACAGGTTTGCAGGAAAATTAAAATACATTTTACAAATGGCTGAATTTCCGTTACCTACAAAATAATATGTTTATCAAATTTGTGCTGCGTTACATATTACCTACATGAAAACGGAAGATCCACTCACCCACTGTTTTATTAATTCAAGTAAAACAAAAGTTCACATTTGCATTGTAGGTATTCGACTGTAAATGTTAAATAAGGCTCGATTTAAAAAGAATATAAATAGAGGAGGTCGTACGTGGGTGTACTTTAATAGACTATAGGGATGTGCCGCCTTATTCGATCAGGAAATTATATCCACAGTAATTCTACCATCCACTAATGAGTACTGAAAGGGCGATTTTAACGCCACCCTTACATACTGTCACAGTTTTAGTTTTAACACCGTATGGTAAATAAAGTTAATGTCAGAACTTTCGTCAAATCGTGAAGAGTTTAATTACAATGGGTACGATGATGACTTCCGAAGATTTCCAGACAGAAGTTCTAAGTTAACGTGTGAATCATTACAAATGTACGGTAACTTCGCCGATAGACGCCCAGAAGGCTCTTTAAGATCTCCAATCAAAACGTGCTTTATAATACGCGTACGCACTTGCTATTAAGGCATCAAATAGCCTAGGGGTTATAGGGGCCGCCCTCGTAGCTGAGAGGTTCCGGGTTCGATTCCCATCCTGGCCAATAAACAATGGACGTGAGCCCACTCCTAACATAAACCTAATTATTGCTTATAACATCAGCTATCTGCCAGTGAAAGTCCCGTCAAAATCGGTCCAGCCGTTTCGGAGATTACCCGGAACAAACATACAGACAGACAGACAAAAAAAAAACGCGTTTTTGCTATAGGTGTCGTATATGTATACTTTCATATGCATTTAGTGAAAAGGTGTTATTTTGATATTACAAACAGACACTCCAATTTTATTTATTTGTATAGTTATAGATGTATAGATGTATAGATGTGATACAATAAAAGAAAAGACCCCATCAAAATGACTTTCAACCATTCGAAACACTTACATGTAGCATGGTGCTGTTATGTCATGAGGTGGGTAGACAAGTATGGGCGGGGACGGCGCCGGTGAGGGGCTGTTCTTGCGCCTGCGCGCCAGGAACACGCCCGCCATTACGATCAGCAACACAAGCGCTGCGCTCGCGCCGCCCAACGCCACAAGCACTGCCTCTGTTAAAAGATAACTTATATAATACTAGTTTAAGCCCGCGACTTCGTCCGCATAGACTTAAGTAAAGTATTTTATGTGTTAATCCAGCTTATAAGCTATCTGTGTTCCAAATTTCATCCAAATCCGTTCAGTGGTATTCGCGTGAAAGAGTAACAAACATACATCCACACTCACAAACTTTCGCATTTATAATATTAGAGGATTGTTGAAGATGGAAAATTTTATACATTTTTTTGTAATGTAACCAATATCTTTGACATATCTTATAAGAAGCGAGACGAAATGGTACTTAATGGCTTTCTAACATTCTGGCGGTCATTTTATAACTTTGTGGTTTATTCTTTGTCGAACCGTAATGTTCAATCAAAATAACTTATGGGGAAACATTAAAAATCAATTAAATTCGTCTCGCTTCTCGTGGCCATAATTATGTTTATTTTTACAATTGGCAACTTTTAAATCGCTATTATGATCATATTACCTACTTAACCATTTACAAGTAAGCATATAACACATAGGCTGATGATGATGATGATGATATAAAAAATATGAATTGTGTCTGTATCTACACACACAAAGCGAATACCTAAATTATTTATGAAAATAACTTCAACATGTACAATATCAAGAGTTTGACTCCATTTATTCACAAGAAAACATCTTATTTCCGAATATAAAAATGATTTACTGAATATCGTATGTGCTACCATAAATATTTGTATTAAATTTTTCCTTCAGATCTATAAGTTTCTACCCAAGCGGCGCTCCGGCCTTCGTTAACTTTTACGTTTCAATATCTCGAGGGACCGGATAAGATGGCTTATTGAGGAGGAACATTGCAGTAATGTGAAATGGCAGTTCTAGGCTTTTATCACACATGTTTAGAAGTATAATCTTGCATATACTATACTCGTATTTATTTATTTATTTTTGAGGAATCCCAACTCGGATACAATATAACATTGGAACGATTTATAATTATTATATACAAACAAAATGAACATTCTAAAAGCTACCGTAATGACAGGGAACCACAGACTGCGCCAAAAAAATAAACAAAACAAAATAAAACAAAACGTTACTTATTTGATTTTACTAAAACTACGCTGTTCTTGAATTTGGGGAAGATATCTGCAAATATATCAATAGCATTATTTTGACTACTGTACTTCTTATAAAGGGAAGAGACACGAGCTACAGGCGAGCTTGCCTGGGTTGGTTCTGTTGTAGCGGATGTGAAACAGAGGATGGGAATTTCGGGAGAGCCTATCATAGTAATATCGCAAATGCATGTACTTCGCGTGTACGTAACCCCGACAAAGCGTCAAGGTTGGTCGCCGCTAACTTACAGTCCGCGCAACTACAGATATAAAGAACATGAGTATGAGCGAGATAATCACTCGAGAGGATCTTAGCGGGCGGAGGGGCATCGGCGGCATCGGTGTCTTTGAAGCGGTTTGGATATCCCGTCACTTGTGACGTCACAGAAGGTGTTAAAAATTCGGCACGCTTGGTTTCAATACAAATCGTGATACTTGCGTTATCTATGTAAATCTATATCTGTGGTAATACCTCTTAAATTCACAGCATTAGCGATTGAGAACTCCGATACAGATGTGGTCGTAGGGGCCTGTTCAAACCGCGGGTCCGGTGACGTGTCCAGACGGCCGAGCCTCTCCACGTGTCTGGTGGTCACTGGCGGCTCGTACAACTGTGGCTGGTCATAGTACTCCTGGTTTTCTTTGTCCAATGTCTCTTCTTGCTCTTCTTTGTAATCGGAGTTGAATTCTGCTGAAAACAATGAGGTTAGAATAGCCTACCAACTGCAGATATTATACTGACAAGAAATAAAAATTTAGCCCTTTTGACGTCCCACTCCTGGGCACGGACTTTCTCTCACTACTAAGAGGATTCAGACTGTAATCCACCACGCTGGCCTAGTGCGGGCTGGCGGAGTTCACAAGTCTTTCGAAAATTGGTTACATTTTCTAAGACATGCAGGTTTCCTCACGATGTTTTCCTTCACCGTAAGCAAGTGATAACCATATAGAAATTATGATTCGCACATATAATTCGAAAAACAAGAGGTGCGAGCCGGGGTTTTAACCCAGGTCCTAGTGCCCGCAAGACGCGTGCTTAACCAATCGGCTATCACTGTAATTTTGCGATAAGTGTCTAAAACTAATTCTTTAATATCGGTTACCGGGGTTCTGTCTGATAACCAGGGTGTAAGCATGTTTTGCATTGCCTCAATAATTTGTTGAGAGGGTTACGCTGAGTTGGTTGCAGTGCGCACGACACGGAACCCTTTTTTGTTTATTTCCTGTTCCTTACTTTTTAATCTTTTCTTTTAATATTTACCTATCTTTCAAATTCAGGAGCCTGTTTAGTAGGTACGTTATGTTTTTGTTATTATTACTTCGGTAATTAATTATTACGTTTATTTTATTCGTTCTAATGTTTTACGAACTTTTACAAGTACCGACCATAATTTTTAATATCCAGGCTATCAAATTGACCGCACACCTAACTTCATATATATGCGTACCTACTTGCCATAAATCATGATTATCCTAAAGTTGTTTACATAATTAAAGCTGTTCAGTTAAACTCAACCTTTGACTTAAGTAGGTGGGAGTCGGTACGTAAACTAATCAAATTTAACACGACTTAATTTTAGAACCGTCCCTTTGATATTATGTTGAAGCCATGACGTGTCAGGCACTCAATAAAATTAGCCCCCGCAATTGAGTTATAGTTTGTGTGCAGACCTGGGGTCATTGACTTTAAAATTATTTTGAGTCAAGCGAAGGATCCCAACTGAAAATTTCACCGTATACCTATACGGTGAAATTTTCAGTTGTTTACCTACCTAGGTATATTAATATGTATAAAAGACGTCTAAATATATATTACCTACCTACCCTTTCAAAACATTAGCTTTACCTACTTATTCGGTTTTAACATGTAGTATCATTGTTTTCACCTCGATTTAGAGGAATGTTATAGATTATTTTAATGCAGTAAAGCGAAATTAATTGCGTAATCCACAACTGATAAAAACACAGTTCGAATTCCGTGAATATACCAATAGCATTCAAATCTAACTGGGTCTCAACTGAAGTAAACCTAAATTTCAACACCTTAAGCAAGTCTTCGGTAGTATAGTGGTAAGTATCCCCGCCTGTCACGCGGGAGACCGGGGTTCGATTCCCCGCCGGAGAGAACATTTTTGCGTTTTTCTATGATGTTTTTATTTTTCTAGTTTACTAAACAGTTGATAAAAGTTAGTAGGTTTCATATCAGAATTTGTTTTAAATTATTTAGATATTAATGTTAATTAGTGCCGCTAGATGGCGCTGTATAGAATACTCGCGTGTCTCATAGGTATATAAGTTAGTCACCAAAACATTTATTAACCTGTTTGAATGTTATGTAGGTACTGACAAATTGTTACCTGGAGTGTATCTCAGTATCTCGGCAGGATCTATCGGGGGGGCATACCAAGGCCTCCGCGAGTAGACCTTCTTGGTATTCACCGGCCGTTCGTTCTCATCAACATTCCGATAACTCGACGGCGAAAGGTTTAACATCTCTAAACATCTGTTGATACCTGCAAAGAAACATTGATTGTACTTTCTCTCACTATTAAGTATACTATACTAAAGTATATATACTAAAGTATAGTATACTTAATAGTATATACTAAATGTAATATACTTAATGTATGCTATACTAAAGTATAGTATACTTAATAATATACTATACTTTAGTGTAGTATACTTAATAGTGAGAGAGCTGGAAGACCAACCTCTCTCTCCCCTCCCTTACCCCAGTCCCACTCCCCTTCAGTAGTTATCAGTAATGCAAGCATCTATAGGCTTCGGTAATTCTTTAACATCAGGCGGGTCGTAACAAGCTTGTTTAGCGACTTGGCCTTATAAAAAAAAAAACCCGCCACGAAATACAATAATACGAGTCAGGAAAATACTAGAAAGTCCTTTATAAGTGTTGTATTGAACATACTTATACCTATACAAGGTGAACCATAAAGGGTATACTTTTATTTTCAAAACTTAACTTTGTAATTCTAAAACTATCAGCATTGGAGGAAATTTTAAAAACAAAAGGTGTTATAGGAATACACCTGTTGACAGATTTCACAAAACCTTTAGTACTTCAACTGTCCCACAAAGCCGATAGTTTTAGATTTACAAAGTTAAGTTGCAAAAAAATTATTATACCCTTTTTGTTTCTCCTAGTATATATAACGACTGCACTGAAATAAATATGCCAATGGCAATGCCAACCTACCTACATCTTGAAAATATGTCCACCGCATCGATGTATTCAAATTACGAACCTGTCATTTCCTATATCGTTTCTCGAGGCAATTTTATATTGGATTTCAAATTTGTTACTACGGAAATCTCTGATAGTAAGAAATCCAAAGACATTGTAATACAATTGCTTTGAACAAGTCATAATAAACCGTATGAACTTGATAGTACTTCTGTACAAATGCTATATTATTTTTGAAGCTGAAAATCCTGCTGATTTTTACAATTTCATTTTAATGATGTATCTACTAAGTTATAAAACTGTAAAAATACTACAAATCAACTCTTTGTGGATACACTTGGTAATATAAAATAGTAAAGGTATTCACTAAGATGGTAAAGGATTGCTTGGGTTTTCTCCTCGCATTTTTCTTAGAGGGACCATAAATAAGCATTAGCTTAACAGTCTCAGCCCGCAAATTTCTTTATTATTATGACTTTTATACAAATGACCCACGTATAACGATTTATTACCGTGATTCTAAGTTTCGCCAAAAATATCTAGAATCGAGAATTTATGGACCGCAATGATTTTTCATGTTTCTATTTAGACCACGGAAAGGGCTGATTAATGTAAGACTATAAAGTTATACAATACTTCTCTTCAGTATTTTGAAAGACAGATACCAACCTAAGTATACACCGGCAATTTATCTAACAAAGGTATTATTGTTGAACATTTTCAGGTTGAAAAGTTCAAGTGATGACTGGCGCTGTACACTTTATGAGTTACAGGAAATTATACTTTGTAATAATGAGCGAGTGAATGCTAATAATAAAGGAAAGGTTTTAATTAACATAGATTATGCCATAATAGGCTGTGCTATAGGGGTAATATTATTCCAAACTGGCAACATAATGAGACATATAATATAAAGGCTCTGTGTGGGAAATTTTTAGGGATTTCAATACGCCTTGATTTTCTATTGACTTACAAAATTATTACGCTAGATTTTTTTTCTCACATCTAGGTTCTATAAATTAGGTAAATTAAATTAAATGCATTATTGAATTAGATACAATTGAATAAAATAATAATACCGATATGTTTTTCTCAAATGAAAGTTAAATTGTAATGTGAATGTCCAAATAAATTACCTACGTAGCGCCAGCTAATGAGTTGAGTTGAGTTGAGTGGATTGTAGAACTCTGCAACCCACTCAACTCATTAGCTGAAAACTCAGTTGAAGCTGTAGCCCGTACCCACGCGAAAATAGGGGTATTTACGTCATCACCCACGCAGTTACCACCCTGCAGCAGTAGATTATAGTTATAAGACCCAAGTTACTTTCAATCATATCCAGTGACGCGCAAAGATTTACAGCGGTGGGCTTTTACGGTTACCTACTTCCTGTTAAAAGACAAATAAATATTTTCATCCTTGTTAAGGTCGCAAAATTACAAAACAACAAGCACTTTATTTGTCTTTAAAAAGTCGACTTCTTGAATGTAAAACAAAATAAAATCATAGGACACTATTCTTATTGAGGAGGATTTAAAAAAATATAGAGGAGATGTACTTGAAATCCCTTAGTTCCATTTAAGATAGCTATTAGCTAGGTATTTTCAATAAAACCAAACAAATTCAATCATGTTAACATTCCGTTGAATTTGAGTTGAAATGAAAACCTATTTTAATCCAACTGAATAAAGTACATAATATATATTCGTGCATCTGCCGTCCAGATTATCCGCCCACGAGTAAGCGCAATCAGTCGCAGTCCCAGGTGGCCTCTACCGTCCCTCCCCGGCATACCACGACTGGGGGTTAGTAATCTCTTAAGGATCGATGTGAGCATTGTGGAATAATCCTCGTTACTGTATCAAAGGAACAGAAATGATGAAAGAGCTGCGATTGGGAACACCGGCAAACGAAGAGAACAAACCACCGTAAATGGGGTGAACGATTTTGTGAGAAAAAAGAAACCAAATTCGTTTATTTTTAAAATGAAAATCAAAATAGATTGGAATCGGTTTATTTGTGCAGAAGCTACGAAACCAAAGGCAAACAGATACCTCAACTTGATTCTATTGATTAGATTGCTACACGCCCAACGTAAAGAATATAAATAATTATGTACCTATACGTTGTAAATACGTAGTACTTAATAATTCTGTTACCTGCACTAGTTTAGTATCGAGTAAACGAAAACACATAAATACTCCTCTTCTTATGTTCTTACTTATGCAAGCTGATACTCAATAGTTAACCCATGAACTAGGTTCCATTGTTTCCAATGTTGTTTGACACCCAATTTTATTACTGTGGTAAAATAAAACTCGTTAAGTAGGTACATGTACAGGCCAGCATGGTGGATTACGGCCTTCCATCGTAGCGAGGAAAGGCCCGTGTCGAGGAGTGGGACATCAGCAGGGCAAAATTATTATTATTATGATTTGATTGATATAATTACTACCTCCAAAAAAATAAATAATTTGCGTTCAATTAAACCTTCATGTCAAAATCAAACAACGTAGGTACCTATATTTCGTTACAAGGTTGTTCTCTCCTTTCGTAGAGCTACGTTAATTACCTACCCACCTAACTACATTATTGTAAGCCAACACTTCTAATGAATCACAAAGTGATCAAATGAAAATGTTCGGGATTTGTTATTCGCTAACTTTTCCTTTCAAAAAGTTACACTACCTACCTACATTTTGTAGTTTCTTGTGCTTCGTGTTATTTAGAAGGCGTCACTCGGCGTCTAAAGCCTTTAAATCAACTTTTTTTAATAAAAAAAGTAAACTGAGGCCTTAATAGCTTCAAGGAATACAATCTTCCCAATGTCTACAGAAATAGGTTCAGTTTTTTTCGTACTTGTGTTCAGTTTGTAAGAAACGTACAAAGAAAGGAATTTCGTGATAGTAATAATCGTTGGAAGTTAAATTTTTGTTTTAGTAGCATTTTGATATATTCAAAAGGTCTTTACTTTTTATCTACTGGCAAAATAGGTGGGTAGTTAGATACTATATTTTTAATTTTTTTACAATGTGAGTTAAATGGGTGAGACATGCAGAGGTCAGACACCATGCTGAAACAGGGGTATCTACGTGACATAGTCTACTTTACGAGGTTAATCTGTTTAGCTTGTGAGCCCGACTTGAGTGGAATTTATTAGCTTTACTTTAAAGAGAGTACTTGAAAACATTGGGTGCACAACTGGTAAATTATGATAAAGTTAGATTCATTTTTATTAGTTTTTAAATTAATATTCATACCTAACAAAACTGAAAACCTACCATAGTAAAGATATAGGTACCTAAGAACGCGAAATGGTATAAACTTTTTATATGAATTACAAAGTTGGTAGCAGTTACCGTGGCTTATACCTATACATTATTATATATTAACAGTTGATTACAATAACAAATTCTTTGCTTACAGGATACTAACCTGACGGGGAGTTGGACAAAAGGAGGGAAAGGGAGAGGAGAGGTTCGGGCGGCTCTCTCACTCATCTAACGAAGTTCAGCTATAATAGCTCCCTGATATCCTGTGAGAGGGTGGTACTACCCCAGTAGAGCTAGGCCGTGTATGAGCTGTACTAATTGGCTATAGCTTAGTTCTAGCATCGTAAATATAAAAATGTTATACAGGAACAAAATCATCCTACTAATATTATAAACTAGTTTCAGCCCCCGACTTTGTCCGCGTAGAATTAAATAAAGTATTCTATGTGTTAATCCAGGTTATAAACTATCTGTGTTCCAAATTTCATCCAAATCCGTTCAGTAGTTTTTGCGTGAAAGAGTAACAAACATAAATATCCACACTCACAAACTTTCACATTTATAATATTAGTAGGATGTGAAAGTTTGTGAGTGTGGATGTATGTATGTATATATGTATGTTTGTTACTCCTTCACGCAAAAACTACTGAACGGATTTGAATGAAATTTGGAACACAGATAGTTTATAACCGGGATTAACATATAGGATACTTTTTATCCCGATAATCCCGAAATTTTTGTTACGTTAAATACTACGCGGACGAAGTCCGTGGGCACAGCTAGTTTATAATATTAGTAGGATGCGAAAGTTTGTGAGTGTGGATGTTTGTTACCCTTTCAGGCAAAAACTACTGAACGGATTTAGATGAAATTTGGAACACAGATAGTTTATAACCGGGATTAACACATAGAATACTTTTTATGCCGATAATCCTGAAATTTTTGTTAAGTTAAATACTACGCGGACGAAGTCGGTGGGCACAGCTAGTCCGATCATAATATCAGAATTTTAGGTAGCGTTGTGGCGTTCAGTTGATAGGTATTCAGTTCCCTGATAATGTCGGGAACTCATACATTATGTACGCTAATACTGCTTTGTAGTACGGAACTAGTATCAACGTTAATACGGCTTACCGGTTACCGAGAACCGTAATATCAATTAACATTATTACTTATTATTATTCGACGATAATATTCATTGAATTATCAACTTACTTACACACTATATAAATTAGGCTAACTGTCGATTTAAAAATAAAGAGACAAATCTATTAATCAAAATGGATAAGGTAAATCCTATTAACAATAACAATTTATGAAACAACTTTATAAACTTAAATCGAGCCAGCCGGCAATATTTCTTGTTGAATTTCTAGTCACGAAGTTGCTCTGAGTGCCTTTCAAATAGAACTGTAAGCTTTTAAGAGCTTATTAAAAATATTATTATGAAAACTGATGAGTATTTTTATATTATTAATAAAGAATTTAATGATTTAATAAAACTGTGAGAAATATTGTAGTATGTACATTCATCAACATTTATTTAATTAACCTTGGTTGATAGGAACCTAGTACATACGAAGGGGATAAACTCTTTGTCTCATAATAAATATCAGAATATAATCTAGTTGGTAAGCCTTAAGGACAAAATAATGATCATCAAGAAAGACTTCCATCTAATGAGACTTTAGAAGAATCTGCTTTAGAATTCATAGACTTTTAGAACTAAGTCAGCAAACAAGCGTTCAACCTGGCAGGGACCTAACCACGCTAGCTACTCAAATCGTAATAGAAAAGCAAACGCTCAGGATTTCGTTTCAAACGCTCCGCTTTTGACGTTTTGCTGATACGAGCTTCACGATTTCTACTGACATTGATATGGTATGGTGTCAGCAATACGTCAAAAACGGAGCGTTTGAAATGTAATCGCGAGCGTTTGCTTTTCTATTACGATTTGAGCGTGGTTAGGGCCCAGATATTAAGCTATTAAAGTAGCCCATCAGCAGTGGCGGAGCAAGACCTAAATTTAATGTGGGCAACATTCATTTTGCGAGGCCCCCTGGTAACGCAAAAATATTGTTGTAATGAGTAGTAAGTGTGATGGGTTGATGATGACAAGAACCCACGATGTTATGATTAAGGATTATTGTCTTAAGGCAACTAAATTTTGCGGCGTTTTAAATTGTCAAATAATGTACTCGTCCTGCCTTCGAGGCCCCTAGGAGTGCGAGGCCGTAGGCGATGGGCCACGTCGCCCACGCTTTACAACGCTTCTGCCCATAAGTACTTGCAATCCTAAAGGCATTCGTCGCACGTTTCCAACTTGAAGGTTGGAGAGAGGGAAGGAAAGGTATAGGGGCTTAGGCTTCCGACTCTCTCACTCATCGTAAGCGACGCAGCTATTATAATAGCTTATTTACGCCAATCTTCTGTGACAAGATGCAACTACCCTGTTCGGGCCAGCCCGTTTATAAGCTGTTATCAATCGCCTATAGCTTGTCTCATAGCTGAAATCATAGCCATAGCGGGAAAAAAGTGGACTGAGCGTGCAAAAGATAGGAAAAGCTGGAACGCTCTGGAGGAGGCCTTTACCCAAATAGGGGTTCCTATCTAAACCTTTTTATATCTCAATAATGTAATGTAACTTGTAAAATAGCGTTAAATCGTTATAAGTTGAAATATATGTAATAATTAGGGGATAGGAAATAAAGAGACTTTATTATTATTATTATAGCTTGTCATTTTTTTGATATTTACGGTGATAGATCACCGTAAATATCAAAAAAATGTAACAAAGATTCAATGAAAAACACTAACATATTCTGCAATAAACTATTTGGTGTGGTCTTGCAGGAGTAATTACAAATGCAGGCGGTCTGAGCGGCGAGTGTACGCGTGTTGAATAAGCTTTAATATCCAAGTTATGCTAATCAACGCTCGCCACTTCACTGAATATAGTGAAATGAAAATGGTGGAAGACTACATACCTTAAATGTCAGTGTTGGTTTTTATTAAGTCGCCTCTTGCTGACGGGAGATTGAATAAGTACTACGAAGCCTTGCGTATAAAAGGACTTTTCTTCCTAATAGTTTGGCAATAACCACGGTATTATTCATTAGTATTTTACACAGGGGTTAAATTTAAAAATATCTTCTTATTGCTTTGATATGCAAATTTCGTGTTTCTATATTATTGGTTACGCTTCAGCGTTGATGTCAATCGTCAGTCATCAGGATTTCCCTCTTTATATTATAATATTATAGCTTAAAGGAATAAAGATATGTAATATTTCAAAGAATATTAAAAGTTGGATGCTTTTCGGAATGTGTCCTGCAGCCGATTTTACAGTGAATAGTGATAATGTTTTATAATGAACATTGTCGCCATAAATGTAGATGTTTTTTTGTTAAAAATATTTAATTGCGTATTTTAAGGGTCTAATGAGAGCAAAAAATAAATAAATAGGCTTTACTCGTGCAAGTAGGTAATAAAAAAAATAGCAAGAAAACATAGAATGTGAGGACCGGACCTACTAGTAATACCTGATTCGCTAATAATTCACCTATAAATTATCGATTAGGTAAGTAAATTTTCTCCTATTCTTATGTGGTAGGTACCTTACTACCACATAAGAATAGGAGAAAAGTTAGCCACTACTTATAATAATAATAATAAATCCATTTATTTCAGGCAAATACCCATATTAAATTAACATTACAAACACAATAACAAATAAAATAAATAAAAATATCAATAAAATCGAAATCAAATTAAATTACAATTACAATAGCATTAAATAGCATTAAATTAAGTTATGGAGTTACAACCACCTGGTTGTAACATAAGTAAGAGTAAGTCCATAAGTAGTGGTTCATACAAATGCCTCATCAGTTGCGGCGCTGCGGTAATTATGCATAATAACTAATACATTACCGGCTACCAATGCGAATGATGAGAGTGGATCAATACATTATGACCGAGCTAATGGTCCATTTAGTATGCGTACGCGCTATAGAACCATTTGAAAACGCACAGATTACATAATATTTTCACAGCGGATAGGTTTTATGATACTATTTTGATATACGTATAAATAATACTGGAATAAACATTAATAAAATCTTAATCTGCCTACATAGACTCTCGCTTTTATTTATATTTATACAGCTTGGGACTGAGCAGCTCAAATCTCGACAGTCAATAATAATGTCAAAGCGTAGCGTGTCTTGCCCTACTAGTCCGAATTATTTGTGTAATTCTTGGTAATATCAAAAGGCAACACACTGGAGCTATTATAATATTGATATTAATATACTACCCTTTGTAATTATTGTTTATAAGCAACTGGCGATAAAAAAGATATGTAAAAAGACAAGCCCGCTGAGTTTCTTGCCGGATCTTCTCAGTCGAGGTCGTGTTCCGATCCGGTTGTAGATATAAGAAAAAAATATGTAAGATTGACAATTTGAAAGTGCCCCCGTAGGCTTAAACAAAATAAATGATTTGAATTTGAATATATACTTTTACCTAAAAAATACGGGTGACGTCCACTTGCGTCCACAAGTGGACCACCCGCTTCGATCAATAGGATAGCTTATTTTCCAAGTTGACAGGAAATGAAACGATCCTATTGGTCAAAGCGGGCGGACCCGCTTCATAGCACAGACAAATGGACGGTCACCCAAGACTGTCTGATAAACAGCGCATCTAGCCTCATTAGGGCAAAGTAACCGCTATATTTGTTTGCTTATTACTTTATATGTTACTAATATAAAAAAGTCTAGGTCCTAAGCTGGATGCAGTTGATCAAATTGATTTTGATATTGACCTATTGAGGTTGATGTCAAAATCAACCTTATTTACACTCGATAAAAAATAGTTATTTTTCCCAAAGTGTTACCCAAGTGATTCTTCAACGCAGTAATGTGATTCCGAGAGCACTTGGTGTGCCCTTGTTACAAAGAAAATACCCCGTACGTTACCGAACAAACAAAATTGGGAAATTCGATTTCCAGCAAACGCAAATTGATGCTGTGGTTAAAGTAAGTACGTTCAGAAAATAATATTTGTGATGTTGATGATGTTTGTGTATCAAATATTTTCTTAAAAATATATCTTTCTTAACAAAGAACTAACCAAGAATTTATAAAATGGCACCCCAACGTTGTCGAGCCTGACGGTGACCGACTTGAACTCAAACATTATTACCATTTCTCGTTGGCCGTGACATAGGGCCATACACTAAATTACTTAGGTAATGTAACTAGTAAGAACGTTGTACCAAGGAGTACCTTGATATTAATTTAAATTCGAAGTTGTAGAATAATATGGTACAGAGTCACAACATAATGTATGTAATTATCATAAAGTCACAAAAAATACCAAAAGGATTATAATTATACCCCCAAACTTTTCAGGTTGTTTCAAATTGTAGGTTAATAAAAAAAAATCTGGCCAATCACAGATAAAATAGTTAAATGATTTAAATACCTAAGTCACTTTGACAAAGACAACAGAAAGCAATTTAAACTTAAATTGCGTAAGCATTTTGTATTACGTAACTTGTTTGCACTAGCACTTGCGGGACTGGACAAAATACAAAAACTTGTTAAATCCCTTTGAAGTCACGCGAATATCAGACGACCACAAATTAGGAACAGTCAAAGCGGCTTTGCGAAAGATGATCGTAAAATGAAAATTATTTGTTTGCGGTAAGTATTCACGAGCAGGAACATAAGGACAAGGTTAAGTAACAAGTAGGAAATAAAATGTAATCTTAAGTTTGAGCCTTGTGAAATCAACTCATTTTGACTCTAATCTAAAATCATAGAAAATAATTTTGTAAATACATCTACCTACATGAGGCGTAAAAAACTGGAAAGTACGACTTTCAATGATTACATGGACCTTTTTGACGATCTAAGTAAGTATATAATGTACACATTTTACGCAATTCCAAACCTTATTGCTATGCACGCCACGTATTCAATCTGGTTGGCTGGGTAAATGTAAATGTTACGGTAACATACGCACGTGATTCCTAAGTATTATAATAATGCGTGTGCTTGAACACAGCTTACACTTCGAATAATGGCTGTGATACTGCATATTTGCCAAATGTGCTCTACAATGGTGTTCTACAATGCACCTTTGTAAACCCTTTCCGTAAATGCCGGCAAACGCTTTTATTTGTATATACTTAACAAAGTCTAACAAGCGTACGACGAGTCTAATGTTATCTATGGCACGGTCGCTGATCACGAAGAAATTCGTACAATGACCTGTTATTACCTGTCTTTGTGACTCCCGCGTAAATCTAATACGTCTCGCTCACACAGTTGCCGGTCACACGCAGTTCACGGCAACTGTGTGAGCGAGACGTATTAGACTTACGGGGACTTAAAAGGGAGTGAGAGAGAGCGAGGAGAAGGGGAGGGGAAGGAGAGCAGGGTTAGACTTCCGGCTCTCTCACTCATCGTACGAAACGCAGCTATAAGAGTTACTCTACGCCGATCTTCTGTGAGAGGGTCGTACTGCCCCGGTCGAACCAGCTCGCATATCAGCTGTTTGTCGATTAGCTACAGTTTGGCTCACCACCAACACTTAAGTAAAGAACCGTATAGAGTCT
The DNA here is from genome assembly GCA_918843915.1 of Notodonta ziczac. Classification (NCBI taxonomy): domain Eukaryota; kingdom Metazoa; phylum Arthropoda; class Insecta; order Lepidoptera; family Notodontidae; genus Notodonta; species Notodonta ziczac. The sequence goes on from OU974053.1 coordinate 5,364,019, forward strand.
ACGCCTACACTTAACTATTCTTCTTGATGTAGATGTTATAACATCATTTCTAGACCTCAGTGGTTTTTTGGATGTAATGTACTTAGCCAATATTACATGTGTTTAAATGATCCTACTAATATTATAAATGTGAAAGTTTGTGAGTGTGGATGTATGTTTGTTACTCCTTCACGCAAAAACTACTGAACGGATTCGGATGAAATTTGGAACACAGATAGTTTAAAACCGGGATTAACATATAGGATACTTTTTATCCTGATAATCCCGAAATTTTTGTTACGTTTAATACTACGCGGAAGAAGTCCGGGGGCAGCTAATAAAATGATAAATTTAAAAAAAAGGAAGAACAGGCTAAATTGTTACCTATTATTGTAGATATTAACTAACTGAAATCAGCGGGGGCCTAAGGGGAGTGTACCCATTTAGATCAAGTTGCTGTTTCATCGCTTAAACATGAGTGATGACGGCTTAAAAAACAAATCCACTTTCGTATGGAAATGCAATATCCGACAGCTACGGCTGACGGCCCGCGAACTACGCCGATTATATCATTTCATTTTTCAGAACATCCAATATTATGAGCTCTCTCCGTACAAGTCAGGTGGCGTTACACTGTTTTTTCACCCAATATTACAATCGTGTGCTTGGATTTGATCTGACTACCGGCCTCGTTGTGGATGATTCTATACTTGTGTTTGGACCACTGAAAGCAGTGAGGTACCTATGTTGATAATCTGCAAAAATACTGAATAGTTGAGGAGATACAGATTGTAATTCTTCTTTTTCTTTCTTTAAACATATGGGCCACCCTGTTTAACGTTTGCCGGTGTCAAGTAATAAATAACATTACAAAAAAAAACCGCGACCATCAATTTCGGAAAACCAAAATGGAGCCCTGAATTGTGATTCAGAAACTCGCTATGATGATGTCAAAATCAAGTTTTCGTTTTTCGCATTAAAAAAATAATATTATTTCTTTCAAACAATATTTAAAGTTTTATTTATATATCTACATGAAGGTCTTTTGGCAAGGTGTTTTGTATTCTCTGATTGGCTACAAAAATGAATGTCATGGCGGTATTCAAAAGGGACGGATTTGGTGAGGTCGTATTTCGTTAGTCACATCTAGTGATGTTCTTACAACTAAACGGCTTAGGTCTGCTATTACAGGAATGCCAGGAGCTGCCATTGGATTATTTATCACTTGTTTACGGTGAAAGACAACATCGTGATGAAACCTGCATGTCTTAGACAACCGAATAAATTTTCAAAAGACATGTAATATCCGCCAGCACGCACGAGGTAAGCGTGGTGGATTATGGCCAGAATCCCCCACTTATTGATGGGAGGCCCGTGCCCAGGAGTGTGACCTTAAAAATGGCAAAATTCTAATAATTGGGATTTGAAAAAAAAAATATTTTTTTTTTATGTATTTTGAAACTTTATTAATAATAATATTGATATTTAAAGCAAAAACACAAAAAAAAAAAAATTTAATTAATTATATTCAATTAAAAACTGATAGAATTTAAAAAAAGATCACGTGACTATGAACGCGCCATGCTTGGTCACGTTATAGTTGTGACGTCATAATGTTATAGCTATTTAATAACAGTACAGCGTTTAGGGCTATTACACGTGACTAGACAATAATATTGAAAATTTATTATTATATTATTTTAACAATGACAACAAAATTAAATAGATCAAAACACTGTACTTATTATTTCTATATGAACTGCAATGAGGGAAAACTAACATTATGACGTCACACGTGCTCGGGTTTGTTCGGGAGCTGTCGGCGTGTCTTCGGTACTGGATTCAAAAAATAATTTTTATTTTGAAATAACTTTTGAATTATTGCGATGATAAAAAAATTAAAAATGTTTTGTTATAAAACTTATACATGATCTTGCCATTTAACACACTTTTTTTTTTCAAATTCCCATTTGCCATAAGAATTGCAATTTTAGTGGCAAAATTATTATTATTTTAATAAAGCGTAGCGAAAACTTTTATAAATTGCTTCTACTGAACATTGCATTCCACACATGAAACGTATCGATTAATGGATAGAAAAATAACATAGAAGAAGTTCGATAATACAAGCAGGTATTCCTCTTCAAACATAAGACAAAAAGACGTACAAGTTTCGAGAGCCTCCCGACGCCGGATATCAAATAGCAGGAAACGCGCAGTAAAATGCCAAAATAAAACAACTAATCTCGAGAATTATTTCATGCCAGTCGTACTATACTAAACGACTTTGTTAACAAAATAAGATTAATGGTGGTAAAACCACCATAATAATATCATGTCCAAACTAGGTTAACATGCCGACATGTTGTTTCTATGACGAAATCGTTATTAATGTTTTACAAGCGAACCCGCTTCAAACGACTAGAAACATGCGTGTGACATGGCTAGGTGCTAGACAAATGCTTTTTCTGTGTATCAAAGTCTGCAAACAAGCTTACGATCCGCCTGTGAGCCGCTGAGGAAGAGGAAGGGGGGTGGCTTAGTAATCCGGCTCTTTAACTCATCATAGGAAACGCAGCTCTTATAGCTTACGTGAGAGGGTGGTACAACCCCGGTCGAGGCATATATGAGCTGCAGTCAATTGGATTCACAACTAGCGAACAACATCAACATTTTTCACTACTCATACTCGGAAAGCAGGTCTGAAGTTGCCTGATGAGCGGGTTGAAAGTAATAATTTTCCGCCCTAGGGAGGATCGCTTTCAACTGACAGCTGTCAAATTGTTAAAAAATAAAACTAGTTCCATTTTCACATTTCTATGGAACCATGTTCCAACTTTTTCTACAGTCACTCAATTACAGCGCGATGTAAAATTGAAATAACATACAAGTTAAGTATTAGTTAAATAAAATTTATTTTAAATGACTTGATTATAATTTACTTTCAACAATTTCTTTAAAATAATATAGATTTGGGCAAAATATTTAAAGATGAAAATGAAAAATTATGGCTAAATAATAAAGTTGACCGGCCAACGAAAAAAAACAAAATAGGCGGCAATCCGATCTTTTTTTTTTCGAGTTGTAGAGTATTGTTCATACTTCCTTGTATTATTTCTTTAGCCAATTCCTGTTTCTATTTTTACTTTTCTTGTATTCGTAATGAAAAGCACAGTGTTCACCTCGGGTGAAAGACTTATTATGTCCCTCGATGTATTGGCGCCCTCGCTACGCTCAGGCGCCAAACCACGTCTCGGGCCAAAAAGTTACATTCACCCCTTGTGTAACAATGTACTATTGACGACCGCTTGCCGCAGTGGTTCGAGCGTAGGCCGCTCGGCTCGCTGTACATGGTGGTTGCGGGGTCGATTTCCGCTGTGGCATATTTCAGAAATGGCCTTGTCGTTATTTGCCCAGGTCCAGGTGTCACTGGGATCACCCCCAGTCCATTGTATGGTACCCATAGTACAAGTGTTGCTTAGTTTGGGACCATGCAGTTGGTGTGTCAGTCTGGCGATATATATGTTTATATTTTCTTCAGAAGCTTTTAATATTCTTACTTAATGCTCACAAGGGCCCTATAAATTCTAAAGAGTAGCTTGAAAAGGTCGTGCAGCTTTTAGATGCTTCTTTTACAGCATTTTCTTTTGTGTGAGGGAAAACTTCGAAACTACGTTCATTGAATTAAATTCCATTATTCTTTTTTTGTAAACGTAGGTTGAATTGAATTGATTGTTAAGCGGATCTATAATCCTCATTATATTCGTTGTCCTCTCCTTTTTCTTGATGGTTAAAATTATAATTGAGATTCAAGTCAGTTTCTTAGGTAACATCAGCATTAATCATTTGTATGTATTGAAAACCTTGTAAGAAATTTACTATCATCATTATCTCTTTAAGCGAATGCAAATACAGAAGCAAATACTGAAATACCTTTTCGCAATCGAAGTATCGAGACCGGTTACTTATTAACCTTATTAAACTTATTAAAATCCGGAACCCTGTTGGAAAATATGAGCTACCATTAGTGCCCTCACTTGAGTAGGTACTCAAAGACGGGAATGGTCGCAAGTCACTGCTCAAATTGGCATCGAAAAACGCTAATTTTCAAAGTAAACCATGGAATAATTTATTCGTAAATTGTACAGATTTATTTTGTTACCCGTTACAATTTATGTCAACTTATATCTATTTTTATCTCTTTGTCACTCTTGTGAATTTGGAGCAAGTATAATAATATTGCATGCTTAGTAACCGCGTGACGTCATAACTTAACTTTAACTTTATTTTGCTCATATTGCATTTTATAATCTGCGGATTGAGGATACATTGAGTATACGGCTAAGCGTATGCTTAGAGGCCGGCGACGAGTATTGTATACAATGAGCAGGAAATTAGAAGTCAATATTGAGACATAAAAATATCAGGAGGTTATGCTGCTATATAGCAATTCGCAGCTAAATGACAAAGATATGAATAGATTTTCCCAACTAGACGAATGCCAGTGGTATTGGCCATAAAAACATATTTCCAAGTGAACGGGTCGCGCAGAATCTGTGCCGTCGGTACAAAACGTGCCGCAGAGCAGGACATATGGTCTGCGTGTCACGTACCTGCATCGCAGCGTCTGCGTACCCTGTGCTTGTGCATTGTTCTGCGCTGCGCTGCGTGAACTGCGTGTTTGCGTCTCAGCAGGATACGCTCTTATTAATTGTTGTGCTAACTGGTAATTTTTTGAAGTCTTGACATATCCGAAGAATTCCAAGGAATGTATTAAAATCAGTCAATCGATATCAACACATCAATCATTATAATACCTATTTTATAGCCAAAATTGTCAAAATATAAAAGGCGATTTGTATTTTGAATGTCTTCTTTTGTAGGATAACTGTTGCATCTTCCGAAAACTACGACGCTTGGACTGATACAGAAGATAAATAATGCAGTTAACTAATACACCGTTAAAATATTCAAAAGTTCACCTAGAGACAGTGATTTTAGTTTAGTTTAGTTCACGAAGTTTACTACACTATAGGGTTGTTACTAAAACACATTTCGTACTAGTTAGGTAGAGCTACGGGCATTTAAAAAGCCAAACTAACAAAGTATATTAGGTGAATAGTAGGGAGGTTAATTTATCATGCAGTAAATTATTCAAAGTAATAAGGGGACTAGGGGGAAGCTACAGGTAACAATCACTTACCTCCGCACAAAAATCACACGTACTAGTTCTCAAGAGGGGAATTCGAATTTTGAACTTTCTAAACACACATATACATGCTTTTCTATTTTTTTTCCATTAATGCTTACATATCACCCGGTGAATAATACTAAGGGTGAGTGCGAGCGATATTCCGCTCAGCTCAGTACACGTATTGATGTCAAAAGAACCGCCGCGCCACTGTTGAGATCGCACCGTGTAACTGAACGTGAAGTGGGCACTGCGCATGTCCCCTTCATTAGGCAAACTTGCGACACGTACATATTCCGTGAACTTCCAGTATGAAAATTTATTGTTGACCTATTTGTAAGACAAATAAATATGGTTTCGGAAACATTACTTATTTGTTGAGGGTAGTGCTTCTTTACATTACGTCGCAAAGTGTAGCCATTGAATTTATTGACGCTTCAGTTCAAGCAGCATTTCCAAGGGTAGATTATGCCTTTTGATAAGAAATTTGTTGCGCTATTTAAATAAATAAATAAAACAAATTAGAAAATCTAACCCATTTTCGAAATATAAAGTGAAATCCACCAACTAACTGGGCCAGTGTGGCGGAATATGTCCTTCTTTCCCCTCGTATTGAAGGGAGGCCCATGCCCAAGCGTGCAAGATTAAAACGGCTGATTATTATTTTATTTAGTTAATATTCAAATACTTATACATTTATTACTAATTATAATATTCAAAAAATCATCACGCTATTTTAGCCGGCCACGAAAACGGTTGCCTTTCCGAATATTATATTACAACTGTATATACAGAGTATAAGGGGCATCGTTACGAAAACTGATACCAAGGATTCAACTCATGTTTCTGTACCCAGAGTAGGAATTTTCGTCGAAATTTTCATGTATGCTCGAGCGCGCATTTCATGCTCAAATCAATTTAAAAATGCTGCAAAATTTTATGAAATAATTCATGAAAACTTTGACGGAAAATTCCAACTCTGGGAGGTCCAGAATCATGAGTTGAATCTTCGTTGAAGCTTTCGTTACGACGCCCATGTCAACCTTGAAGGTGGATTACCTTTTTACAATAAAAGGTAAAATGCAAGCATCAAAGCGTTACCCCATTTGCTATTTCTGTGAAAATTAGATTTACGTTACTCTGGGGTGTGGGTCCCGAATTAACGGAGTTGAGGGATTTCTATAAAACATCTGCGGCCGGTCCGAGCCCCGGGGAGGTTGGAATGTATTTAAATAGAACAATAAATGGCCACAGTCCAATCACTTTAAGCCCCTATTTGAGTTGGCGAGTTTAATGCGGGAGTGAACTGGACCGTACCTCTTTGCCTTTTGACTTGAAATGCCATACCGTAGTTTACGATCTGTCAATCCATATTAACATGTAAAATCCAAATATTACTAATTTTTTCTTCTTCTTATCCTGCGCTTTCTACAATAAGTAAGAGTGTGCCCAAGTCAACGTTTTGTAATTACAGCAAAGATTGATTTAATTTATTTTGTTTCTAATTTTAAAATTATTTGCTGTAATTACAAAACTTTTAGTAAAAATACCACAACTACAAAAATCATTGTGTCTATTTATTACATCGAAACGGTTCGCCGGATCAAAATGTGCTTGAAGAGACATGAAGAGTTGTAGGAAGACCTTTAACCAGCGGTGGACGTATCTTTAAAACTTCGGTGTGCATATGTTCGTGCTTCTTCTCCTCCTAAACGGCTTGACCGATTTTGATGCTTTATATTTGTTCTTATAGGGTCACTTGGATGATTCTTAGCTACAAGTAGACCCGGTAGGTACATAGTGCTGTTGATAACAACCAGAAAATAAAGTATATGCTAGTGAAGCTGCGCGAAAACGTTTGTATGTCTATAATTTGGAACGAATGTTCTTCTTGGCTTTCACATGCTAGCCACGTTTCCGTGCACACTCATCCGGAATTTATTTTCCAATAAAATTTCCACCCTCTTGTAACGTAAGTTTCAATTCATTTCACCTCACGCCGCAGCTAATAATATTACCAGAGCGGCGGTGTGGCTTATTGAACCGCTATTTAAACAAGCTTTAGTAATTTTATACCATAGAAATAATAATACGTGCGTACAAATTGCAGGAAATCCAGTTAGAAAACGAAACTTGGTCGAGGAACGGATGGGGCGCATTTTATAAAATAAACAAATGCTACAGTTAGATACTAATTCCTATTTTTTGCCGCAAAGGCATGACAGCAGTAGCTCATAAATCAATTCTGATTAAGTTTGTTCCTTTATTAGATAAAATAGAAACATTTATTAAAATAAGAATAAAGCAACTCCGCATTTCAGTAAAAAAAAAAAATATGTAGGTGTTTTAGAATCTCTGATTACATTTTGAAATTAGGGTGTTATTAGGTTAAAACTTAATTAAAGGCAGTGGCCTTTAATTAAGTTTTATCTGGAAAATCTAGAATTAAATTACTATCTCAGTCCATTAGAGTTACACGAAACGCCTCTTCAGAGGCTGCATACCTAAGTAATTTAGCAAAAGTTATTTGAGATAAAAGTTCTTAAAGCTGTAGTACGTGACAACTATAAGTAAATTACAATGTTATATTATGTGCTGTTAGCTTAATGACTGCACAGTAGTAGCACTCATCATTGTTACATACTTGTGTCAAGTGTAGGAACCTAATAAATTACTAAGCTATCATGTTCTATTTAAATTAATCTAAATATATATAACTCAAAGGTGACTGACTGACTGACTGACTGACATAGTGATCCATCAACGCCCAGCTCAAACCACTGGACGGATCGGGCTGAAATTTGGCATGCAGGTAGATGTTATGACGTAGGCATCCGCTAAGAAAGGATTTTGATTAATTCTACCCCCAAGGGGATAAAGTAGGTGATAAAAGTTTGTATGAAACTTTGTCAATTAAATCCGACGCGGACGAAGCCGCGGGCACAGCTAGTATTATTATAAACCTAGAACATCAAAATTATGTAATACTAGCTGTGCCCACGGACTTCGTCCGCGTAGTATTTAACGTAACAAAAATTTCGAGATTATCGGGATAAAAAGTATCCTATATGTTAATCCCGGTTATAAACTATCTGTGTTCCAAATTTCATTCAAATCCGTTCTGTAGTTTTTGCGTGAAGGAGTGACAAACATACATACATACATACATCCACACTCACAAACTTTCACATTTATAATATTAGTAGGACTAGCTGACCCAACAGACGTTGTCTTAAATTTGAATATTGAATTCGAATTGTTCCACTCATCTTTCTTATTTTTTCTTTCATCAGAACCTTTTCCTGACAATAATAAAGACAACAAAAAAAGGATCAGCGAAATTGTTCCATCCGTTCATGCGTGATGCGATGACCAAAGAAATAGAGATTTATTTATACTATACGTATATAAGAATATTACTTAATAATCATAAAATGAATTGCCCAAAGTAAAGATTGGACTGGTACGTCTGACCCTGAACTACGTGTTACAATATAATATCCTCTATTCATGAGCATTTATCACAGCGTAGATTCTTGTTGCTTTGTCAACGCGTTACCCACAATTAAGTAATAAGTGAGGATGTGAAATCTACGTTAAACTTTTAAATAGAACACCTCGGGATGAGATTATGCGAGATCAAACTAGAAGTGAAGCTCGTTGAATTGCGAATGAGGTTATGCAAAATCAATTAATGAACTAAGTCTTCAAATGCTCGCTTAAGCTAGGCGCAAAGCAAAATAATCCGTAGTTACAATTTGCAAAGGATTAGTTTGATGTTATTATAATGTTCGTCTTCTGAATAACTAAGAGCTGGCTAACTAGCTCGTAGGACATAGTAAGCCAGCTCTTAGTTATTCAGGCCAGTGATAGCCGATTGGTTAAGCACGCGTTATGCGGTCATATGGTCCTGGGTTCCAACCCTAGCTCGCACCTCTCTCATCGCTTGCTTACAGTGAAGTCAAAACAACGTGAGGAAACCTGCATGTCTTAGAAAATGTCACCGATTTTCCGCCAACCCGCAGCGCGCCAGTGTGGTGGATTATGGGCTGAATCCCCCTCGTATTGAGAGAAGGCTTGTGCCCAGGAGTGGGACGAGCTGGTGGAATGGGCTAAACTATTATATTATTACCTTCAATATTATTCTATCGGTTTATAGCTTTAGGGATAGAGACAACACTGTTGCGATAGAGTTTCGTGTTATATACCTACACCATTTAAGACCAATAAAACACCTGCTAGTTTTATTATCTCCCTACATTTGTATATCCTTGGCTACAAAGTAGCAACTGCTTATCTGTTTATCTATTATAGAACTCGTATTAAAAATTTATTATTTCACTAAAACATTTTCTTAAACGGTAGAGATGAGTTTATAAAAATTTAACAGCTTCAACATAATAAGGTAGATAGGGTTATTAGTAAGACACAAACAACCTTGAAGGACTGTATAACATCTATATATAAAAAAATGAATGTTTGTCTGTATGTCCTTTATAGAATCGTAAACTATGCATTTGATCATGTCATGATCTTCAGCAAAGTGTTGTGCATGAGCCCACAAAGGTTTCTCTGTTGGTACGACCAATCTTTGACAGCGTAGCAACGCGCGCAGGGCACAGCTAGTCATAAATTAAAACTCTTATCTATAACTTTTTACAAAATGTTATAATAATTACCAAAAACAAACTTTCAAGATTTCGTTGTTCTATCCAACACATCTTACTTCTTTACGCCGTCGTTGCCGAATATCGCTACAAGGACACGTGTATGACGCGACCCAGGCGTAGTTTTTATTGAATTCAAATATTTTTATTTTATGATTAATTATATTATTAATTAAAATCTGATGAATTATTAAGACTCTAGAATGAAAGGCATGTTTTATGATGTAAGTAGAATAGTCTTGAGAGGTTGTTGGTGTTTCATCACTAACCCGGTATAGTTTTTGAAACCAGAAGCCGTATTTTTGTCACAAGTAAAGGTAAAGGGGTATTTTCATAAGATGCGTTTGGATATAACTCAGACACCTTTCAACCTAGAAATAGATTCAGCATGATTTGCACTTATATTTCTTGACCCAGTAATTTATAGTAGGTATTAATCTTAACTCAACAAATAAACGCCCACGCAACTTGTATCTCGAAGAATGATTGTTATCTCAGACCTTTGTACAGTTCCCTCATTTATCGGACGATTAATCTTTGCAAATGATCATTTTGGTCCTTTAGGGGCGAGCCCGTAAGATGAGAAAGACCAGAACCAAGTTCCTGTACAGCAGTAGTAATAGATATATTCCGAACTTTACTGTGCAATAGAGAGTTATTCTATTCTACACAAAATAAATAAATAATATAATAAATATCGCCAGACGAGCACACCAACTGTATGGTCCCAAACTAAGCAACGCTTTTACTATGGGTACCGTACAATGGACTGGGGGCGATCCCAGTGAAACATTTTATAATTTTATTACATTAATGAATAGACATCTGAACTAGTTGCTCCTTTAAATATTTCTGAACTGTAATAACAGTATATGATGATATTTATACTTAGTACCTTAGTTATTGTGAAAGATGATGTAATTCCCTTGAGATGCAATGGAACCATAAACTCATACCAAAGCAATAGCTACTAATGTGTAAGGATGAAGCCTTAACGGTCTAGCTTTCAGCTAATTGCGTCAGTCTGTGGTTACAATCTGGATCATAAACCTTGATAATAAAATAGTAACAAACCTCCATGATGATATTTAAAACGAGCATTTACTACAATCATTCATTAATGGATTTAAAAAAAGGTCCTTTGTTCTGAGAAGTTACTTGAAATTGGAATTTTAATTACCTTCAAATCAAACAACTGCATTGTGAACGTTATTCCTTTAGAAATTGAAACAATACTTGAACGCTAATCAAATGTTAGTTCGCTGTTTGAGACATTATTATCTGATATTTTTGTTCGAGTATTCGGTGGTAGGTGAGTACGGTTTGAGAGTATCATCCGATTTACACTCTGCGTATAACTCTCGCTTGTCGTCATCCTTTACTTTCAGGACAAAGAAGTTTATAGGACTAGGCCCACCACACACTTCTACCACTATTATTCTTGTAAGCTAGGATCGTCAATGGTGTCCAATGATGCCGCCGAGGTTTGACCCTCGACTAGACTACCGGGGAAAAAATTATTGTCTTGGAATTCGCACGAATTTAATCGAAAGAAAGAATTGGATGGAAGGAGATGGAATAAAATTATCCACTTCCCTTCGTTGAAAAGGAGGACAATAAAAAAACTGTAATAACGGCTGACAGCCACATATTTTTTCAGGACAGTGATAATATAATTGCGAAGTCCAGTACCTAATCGTATTTAGATTAGGTAAATGTTTTATAGACTTGCGAAACGACGAATTGTTACAATTCATCGTCACATTTAAGGCGGTGATTAAGTGCTCCCGAAACGTCTGTATTCTGTAAATTATTGTTATCTCGCCGGCTGAAAGGCAACCTTTATGTAGTTCGCTCATTTATCGGGCGATCAATCTTCCCAAACGATCTCCTAAGAACGCACCCCAATTTTATTCGGTGGTGTCCTATTTTTCGAAGAGTTTGTGCGACCTCGCATTACTGATTTTATTTACACATGTGTTTACAACTACTTCCTCGCGTCGTGTTCCTCATTGCTGAGAGTTTTGATTTCCCGGTGGAAGCTTCTCTACCTTGATGCTTCACCACTTGTATCCCCCTCCTATTTTTGGCAGCGTGAAGGGCGTCGTGAAGCTTCGAGTCAAGTATACCTAGATCGAATGTAGTCAAACCATCGCAGGAGGCTTCGATCTCTTGGGCGTCTACTGTCAACCTTGCCAGTGACTATTAATTGTTCCAGGTTGTGTCCGTCTTACCTCGTGATGTGGCCAAAGAACTCAAGGACCATTGGCAGACAAGTGTTAGAAAGGCAGGTGTCTATGTTGAGTTCTCGGATGATGTCAGTTTTAACAACTTATACACGCAAAAAAGTTGCAAGAAAATGTGTACAATTATGTTATCAGTAGTATTTAGAATAATAGGGTTATCGCTGTGATATTATTGAAGTATAAGTATATTCAAATCTACATTTTATAACTATTTACTGCAGATGTAGTTATTCGTTATTTATGACCGAGTAAGTAAATGCATTATTTTATTTTAACCACCTGTTTAACTTACGTGCTGTTTATAATTTATTTATAGATTACTTAGCTTTCAGTTGCCCCGTAAAATAGCCCCATTTTCTACCGGGGAGGTTTTCGGCGCAGCGTAATTTGGTCATAGACGTGCTCCGCATGTTGAGTGTCACGACCAGTAGGTATGGTATTAGGTAGACGATTTAATAGGTACCTATAACTGATGAATGAGCGAAGATTTAGTCGGCATGTTTGAGGTTTTGCGAGAAAGATGAATGACTTAAATTAGGTTCTGAAAACAGCTTTGTTATAGTACATTTTATTTTCTGGATATCGACAACACTACCTACCGGGTCCAATTATAGATTAAAACCACCCCGATGACCTCATAAGTACAAAAACAATTCAAATCGGTCGAGCTGTTTAGGAGAACAAGAATTACGAACGCACGCACACCGGAATTATGCACAAATGCACATATCTAAAGAAGATTTATATTGTTTAATGAGGGTTCAGTTTAATTATTATAATTGTTATATTACAGTTCCAGTTACCTGAAAATAAATAGTGCATACACCTAAAGTTTATCTTACAGGATTCCACTATATGCAACTTGATCAATAAATAGTAAGTAATAAAACTTACAATTTACCTGTCTGTACCTTTAGGATTCTAGTATACATAATCAAAATGTGATTTCAATGATATCTTATCCACATTGGATATTCCATCCATTCCACCAGATCATACCTACTGCAACAAACATAATCAAAATAATAATTACATGGCTTACAGGTACTGTCTTCACCAGCTTCATCTTCTCCTTTTTGTAGTGCCCTCTCCCACCAGAGCAACCATTCATTTCCTTCTAATTCAAAAAAATATATGTTATTTACAAAACCAACTATTGAGTTGGTGTTGTAAATAAATCTTAAGTAAGTATAATAATTATAATTATAATTTTAGCCCTTCTGACGTCCCACTCCTGGGCACGGGCCTCCCCTCAACACGAGGGGGATTCAGGCCATAATCCACCACGCTGGCCCAGTGCGGCTTGGCGGATTTCACATGTCTTTCGAAAATTGGTTAAATCTTCTTAGACATGCAGATTTCCTCACGATGTTTTCCTTAACTTAAGCAAGTGATAATCATATAGAAATTATGATTCGCACATAGATTTCGAAAAATCCAGAGGTTCGAGCCGGGGTTTGAACCCAAGACCTGGTAGCCTGCAAGACGCGTGCTTAACCAATCTATCGGCGGCTATCACTGCTAATTGTAAGTATAGGTAACGTGAAATAACAATACATAAATAACATCAAATATAACATATTATGTTAGTGTTCCAAATAACATTGAGCTCAACCAATCACTACCCCCTACCACGAAACTTTTTCAAAATGTAATACAAACAACCGTATAATATAAACTAAGTTCAATGCCGGAATTGTTCAAAAGAGGCTCAGGTACGCGGCCGTGTAACCTCAATGTATTGGTAATTAAAGTTGTGATTACTGCGTGAGGTACGGCTTGTGGGTGATGTTCCACCCTCTCATTTCCTTTTGGAATTACTGACTATATAATTTCCTTGCAACGAGACTCGAGATTCCCCTTAAAGCCGCAATGTAGATGGTATTCTCTACTGGTTTCAAGTTTATATTACAAATATTTGTTATATATATATATACATATATATGTATATATAACGTGGGTACTTAACTAAGTGCTAACTATAAAATACTTTTTGTTAAATTAGAAGAATAGAGGCTTTCAGAAAACACACTATAGAGCGAGTATTTGATGGCACATCAAAGGATTACATGTGACATTTTTAATAACCCATATAACTATAAGTGAGTAGTTACTCATTTACTCACCTAAAGATAAATATAGGTTATTGGTACATTTTATTTTATTTCAGGAAACCAAACGTTATTGCACATGCATTGCCCATATTTAAATAATACTTTAAAGACCTAAATATATAGGTAACAGGATCAACTCGCAAAATTTTGTAGGTTTCGAGATATTCCAAATCAGTGATTTTAATACCATAAATCTAAGGCTAATAAATAAGTTATTGAAAAGAAAAATTTGGAGTCTGTGCCAATTCAAATAGGGGTAGGTAGGTACCTACCTAAGCAGTAGTCCTAACTTTGTGGCACAGACTCCAAATGAAAGAAATTAGAAGGTCCCTAGTTATTTCTAGGTTTTTAGTGCACCCAGGATTAATTAAGCTTTTTTTATTTTTTATTAAAAATCGTAAGAGGTACTTAAGTACTTTTGCAGAGTTGAAGCAGGCGTATTATATACGTACCATAAAAAAGTGAGAGTGTACTTGACTGCCTCAACAGGAGTAATAAGAAAATATAACCATCTCGCCGGACGCACAGTCGCGTAAAAATACATCTGTTTTTCACTGCTGAAGACGTCAAAACCAGTCTGACTGTCTATATCGGATGCATGTCAGTGAACGGGCGTTTTTATATCTGCGAATAACGTCTCCGACCCGATATCGGCACGATCTTCTAGACTCACCGGTCTCGACTGAGCTTTGTCTGTCTTCAATCGTTTTATTTTAATGTATTTTCACCGATTACTCCGTCAACTGTGGACCGGTTTTTGTTTGAAAGGGACTCTACAGATGGTCTCATAGAAATTTTATCAAAATCGATTCAGCAGTTTTAGCGATATGAACTATTTACGGTCACCGCGAATTCAAAACGTACCTAGTTCACCTACTACTAAATATTCTGTTTTTTTATTAGTAGCTAAACAAGGTGATGACACTTCAATTCTTGCCACAAAAGTGCTGTACCCCACTATCGAACTTTTAGCTGTCAAATAACGGCTTAGAATTCGCAGTCTTGTAATGTGGTCTTGTAATGTGTGTGGGTTTAATGTTTGTTTTACGCAAATTTTACAAAACTTAGAGTTTCGATTTCTGGGTTTTACTAGTGTTAACTGTTGTTCCCGGGGTATTAAACAGCTCGTACATAGTCCGTGTGTGTTGTCTTACTCGGCCTCGGCCTTTCAACTTGTTTCTAGCGCACATGTTACTTATCTACAATATTAAAATAACTTTGCCTTGTGGTCGAATAACAAACCTGGGGAATTACGACGCGACAAAGCAGGATCCTGTTCCAGATATGTTGTGTACAGCATAGGTTATTTGTGGTTAGTATGCTTTCGTTGCCCGTACGGGGTACTGGTGTCCACGAAGCCAAGTGCAAGTGTAATAAATAGATAGGTATGTCCACCAATGTGTGACTTTAATATTAATCCTTACTTTATTTCATTTAGAGTCGGTGCCACTATCTTTACACTACGTTATGATAACTTCTTAGGTACCTAGCTACCTACCCCTACTTACTTGAATTGGCAACGACTCCAAATTAAAGAAATTATAGATTTCTAGCTTTTTAAGGAACTAATTTTTTTTAAATTCAGTAATTTTTTTTTTCTCAGAAAATTAGAGTTACAATGAGGCTATTTCTACTTTTAACATTTGTATGCGCAACATACGCCAATATGGAAGATGACGGTGACTACTGGTATCCTAATAATGATTATGATATAAAATCTTTCAACAAGAGCAAAAGGTATCGCCCCGAATGGACTGACTTGGACACAAGGCCGCTCCCTGAGTGGTATGATAAGGCTAAAATAGGCATATTCCTGCATTGGGGGGTTTACAGTGTGCCAAGTTTCGAGACAGAATGGTTCTGGAGCAATTGGAAACGTGAGTATATTCTTCTATCATAAATTAGGCGCTATTCCAGAAGGTCTTTGAGAGCATCCCCCCGGCAAGGCAATTGATGAATGAATACTCAACATTGATGCCCGAACGCTCACGCTGCGTAAGCCTGGCCATCACGTTGTGTAGACGTTACGACCTCACGTCCCACGCGCTGTGAGGCCGTTGGTCGATTGTACCCAAATAAATTGTAATAATAAGAGATTATTAATAAAATTAAATTTAAAGAAATTGTTATAATAATCTCTTAAAATGAATTCGTCCCGCTGGGAACACGCTCGCAAATCGCTAGTGGGATAAAGCCCTTAAATTATTTCTGGCGATAGGTACCTCACAGACTTAAAAATACTACAATCTATGTGAGGTACCTACATTTTTGTGTAACAATATCGGCAAAAATGCATTCCGCCTGCCTGTTATAAAGCAGGTTTTACTTTCAATACCAAAGGCTTGCACGCACGTTGCCCACCTGGCAACAAAGCAAAAATGTTAAATCATTCGAATCGAAATCGGAGACGGACTTAGAAGCTTTAAGCGTCTGTATTTCAATCTTTAAAATTTCAGCACTGTTAGCAATTATAAGACATATTCGATTACTAACATTGAAATATTCTGAATTAAATTAAAAACTCAAAAAATAGAGGTTTAAAGTGTCCGAATCCATTTCCGATCTCGATTCGGATGGTTAGTAATAACACCCCTAAACATGGGAAGTGGGCCAGAGGAATGGGGAAGGGGGTCGGACTTCCGGCTGTCTCACTCATCATACGAAGCACAGCTTCAATAACTGCTTTACGCCGATCTTCTGTGAGAGGGTGGTACTGCTCCGGTCCAGCAATCCCGTATGTGTGCTGTAGTTAATGGCCTATATCTTGTCTCTACCATCAAGAAAACATATCGTAAACAATATTAAGGTACGGTAAGTATAAAAGTTAAATTAAGTACTTCAATTTTTTTAATTTTAGTTGGATCAAAAACCGATGCCGATTTCATGAAAAAGAACTACAAACCAGGCTTCACCAGGAGTTTGCACCTATGTTCACAGCGGAGTTTTTTGATCCGAAGGTGTGGGCGCATCTTTTTGTTGAGGCTGGAGCTAAGTAATTATCATTTGTTACTAATATAATCACTAAATCCGTATTCTATATTATAATGTTATTTATTTTACCATTACCCAAATCAAAACATCTTACCTGTTCTTATCCAAATTATATTTACAGATACGTAGTTCTAACGAGTAAACATCTTGATGGCTTCACATTGTTTCCATCAAAGAGGTCAAGCAACTGGAATTCAGTCGATGTTGGCCCTAAAAGAGACCTGGTCGGCGAACTGGCAGAGGCTGTCAGAAAGGAGAACATGACATTTGGAGTCTACCACACCTTATCTGAATGGTTCAACCCTATTTATCTGCAGGACAAGAAAGCGTATTTCACCACACAGAATTATGTTGATGACAAACTATGGCCGGAGATAAAGCAGTTAGTTAATGATTACAAGCCTTCTTTGATTTGGTCCGAGGGTGATATAGACGCTTCCGATGAGTACTGGAGGTCCAAGGAACTGCTCGCATGGTTGTATAACGACAGTCCCGTCAAAGACGACATTGTGGTGAATGATAGATGGGGTAAAGGATCCATTGGCAAGCATGGAGACTTTCGTATACATGGTGACACAAAAAATCCCGGTTAGTATTTGTAAAAAAAATAACATTCAATCTAAGGAACTTAATTTAAAAAGTACGTTATCAAGGCGATTGCATCCCCACGCGACAGGAGGCCGGATGTTGCCTTGCTTAAAATAAATAAATTTGCCCGAATAATAATTCAGGCATATCTATACAAATAAATAAAATTGGAGTGTCTGTTTGTAATATCAAAATAACACCTTTTCACTAAATGCATATGAAAGTAATGTTTAATGATGACCTCCTACTTTTTTCTAGAGAAACTGTTGAGCCACAAATGGGAGTATGTACACAAGGTTGACTCCAAGTCTTGGGGGTACAGGCGTAACATGGAATTATCGGACATATCAACAATGCCGGAACTGCTTCATCAAGTTGTTTCTGTTGTCAGCTACGGAGGTTAGTGTTTGTCTAGGCCATCAATATAATTATAAGTAGAATTATAAGTATGTAGGTAGTTTAATTTACTAATTGTATTTTTTCAAAGATATTTTAAAGAGTTATAGTAGAGTGGAAGTTATTATACAAAAGCCTTGATCTCAAAAGTCAGAACGCTATCTAGCTTCGAATAGCTGAATCACGTATTAAAATAATGTAATTACATTTCAGCTTATTATTATAACTTAAAGACAATTAAACTCTGAGAGCTAATTTCTAGCACACGAATCCGATATCTGGTGTATTAGGGTGACCGTCTACTTGGCTGTGATTTGAAGCCTGCCCGCCCGCTTCTAGAAGCGCTTCATATTGTCAGCTTCAGTCGGCTTATCTCAAGTTGACAGGCAATGCAGGCCTGCATCATTGTACAGCCAAGTGAACGGTCAGCCTTACATTAGACAGAACGATCACTTGTTCCCAGATAACAAGAGGCACACAATTATTCGCTTTGTACTTTCGTATAACATTGTGGTATCTCCGTATTATTCTCTTCAGGCAATATATTAATCAACGTTGGACCGACAAAGGAAGGCACAATCGTACCTATATTCCAGGAGAGGCTTCGTTCTCTCGGAAATTGGCTTACCATTAACGGCGAAGCGATCTATGGCTCCTCACCGTGGCTGCACCAGAATGACGCCCTGAACCAAGATGTTTGGTACACATGTACGAAGACCACCTACAACGCCGCCCATCCTACTGCGGTACCGACAGAGGCCGACACTGACACTATAACGGCAATTTACGCTATATTCTTGAAGTGGCCCAGTAATGACAAACTCGTAGTTGGGGACATCGTGTCACATCTGCTTTCTGGAAAATACAAAATCGAGTTGCTCGGATATAATGGACAGTACTTGGAAGTGAGTTAATATTGTTATAATATCGCCAGACTGGCACACAAACTGTATGGTCCCAAACTAAGCAACGCTTGTACTATGTACCGTACAATGGACTGGGGGCGATCCCTAGTGACACCCAGACCTGGGCAAATTACTAAAGGCCATTTCAGAAATTGCTCCGGTGGGAATCGAACCCGCAACCACCATGTGCAGTGAGCCGAGCGGCCTACGCTCGAATCACTGCGCCAAGCGGTCGTCATAATGTGCATTGTCATTGTTTGAGTTATTCCTAGGATGCTGGGCTGTTATCAAATGAACCAGTTTAGATTTAATTACTGTTCATCGACGAAGCTACCTATTGTTTACTGATACTGTTATCTGTATTGAATATATTCCACTGAGATACATCATAATATCATGTGTATCTTATACGTATGTATATCAGGGGACTTTGCTCCCTGACGCCCTCTTAGGTCATATTTTGTATGAAAGGAGACGGTCTAGATCGATTTGGCAAGATAATAAGTACTTTTATCATGCGAAAATCACCTTAAGTTTGAAGGTATTAGTGATCGTAGTTAAACAGTAGGTAACATAACTTATTAGGTCCACATTTTGTTTCAGTCGAACATAACGGACGGCCAGGCCCATATAGAGCTCCCGAACAGAGCAACTGTGTTATCGGAAGATGCGTGGACGCTGAAGTTTACTTTAAAATAATAATAATAATATGTCTATTATGTTGTGCCTATAATTAATGTACCTTAATTGATATTGTGCATCAGATTTTATTGATAAAATTTATAACATTAGTTCTTGTTTTACCGTATGTAAACTTTTTATCTAACAAGTGTATTATCACATATAAACTACTAAATATGGAACGGTATTTTTATTTATCGGGAATACCTATTATTGGGAACATTTGAGACGGATTAGATTTTAAATGGGCCACGACCCCGATCCGACCGTTAAAGTCGTTACTCGCATTAGAATTTATTATTTATTCTAGACTACTGCACTTGTGTTTGTCTATTGAGTAATTATTTAAAGTACACTTTTTTGTTAGGTTTCTATTATATACTAGGTGAAACATAAAGGGTATACTATTTTTTTTGCAACTTAACTTTTTAAATCTAAAGCTATCAGCTTTGGGGGAAACTTGAAATACTAAAGGTGTTACAGGGATACAGCTGTTGACAGATTTCACAAGTCTAAAAAACCTTTAGTACTTCACCTCTCCCGCAAAGCCGATAGTTTTAGATTTACAAAGTTTAGTTGCAAAAAAATTAGTATACCCTTTATGTTTCGCCTAGTGTAATGATATTATAATGATAATTATTTTTCTCGTTAATGATATAAGAATTAATCACAACTATTACATTTATTTAAAATTTTGGTCAGAATGGTTGCAAACCAACTTAAAATCATTACAGGTACCTACTTCCTAAATGGTCATAATGGTAAGCCAACAAAGCATTTATGAATATTCAGAATCTACCACCGGTTCGGAATGCAGCTTCCACTGAGTAGATCCGGCAAGAAACTCAATGGTTACTCTTTTCAATGAATAAAAGTTGGTGTACATTCTCAGGATACAGAATTCTCAATAACAGAATGTGAGCAGGCAACACCATTGTCACTAAATACTCACTCAGATTTAGGTATTTAAATAAGAAAGCTAGTTCAGTGAGGTGTTCATCCTACTCACACTGTACGAGATGATCCCCTTGGGCTTCCCAGAAATGAAACCTTGTGTGCAGTAACAACTGGTTTATTAGGATCCAGTGCTACGCCGTAATTGAAAGCATAGCATAAAAAATCATAAAACCTATGACCATTAATGTATCGAAACCATACTGCGATACAGAAAATAATACAAACCAAAGCGCGCCATCTAGTGGCAAATAATGTAAACAAACATACATTTTGGAATTTTTACATCAATTTAAATGAAATGTTTACAAATGAAAATAGTAATTAATAAAGCAGAGGTGGATAAGAGGATAATTGTTTTGGTGTAATTAAAATAATTTGTAATAATAATGTCTAATTACTACAATACACTCCTTTGCGTAGCCTTGTCGGGTAAAAAAGACGACCTTTTAAACATTTCCCTAACATTGACGTTAAACAAGATAAAATACAAACACAAAAGAATCCTGGGACATCTTAAAAGTAAAATTCGAGAGCAAAAGTTACGTAGGTTTGGTCTCCAGGGTAAATCAGAGCATTCCTGCGAGATAAATCTTTTTTTCCGACCCTAATCTTGTGATACACTAAATGCCTGCCTTCATTTGACTCACGAAAGCTACAAATGTTTTTAGCACAGTTATTGCATCAACTGGTTCAGATGATTCATTAAAAAATGAAATTATCACTTGCGTTCGTCAGGAAATACAAAAAATTAAATCTGAAGCGCCTTTGATACCTCGGATGTCCCGCAGCTATGCTGACATGATCCAAAATAAAAATAAGGACCCTCCTCCGAAAAAACCATCAGTAATTATAAAGTCTACGGATCCAGAAGTAAGCTCACTTGCTGTATTGAACCTGTGGAAAAAAGAAGTTCCTTTCAAAACTCAAAAATTTGCTCCCGCTAAAATCCAGACCATTGCAAATAACAAGATAAGAGTTGAATTTGATACTAAAGAACAGTGTCAAAAAACTATTGATCGCATTAACAAAGTTTCCGGGCTGGAGGCTGAAGAGGGACGTCCTCGCCTACCCCTCGTCGTACTTAAAGGAATCAGCAAAGATACCCCAAAAGAAGAGCTGTCTCAAGTGATTTGCACCCAAAACACTCTGGAAACTGATGGCGTTCGTCTCTGTTTCATGCTAAGTAATAAAAATCCAAAAATGTATAACGCTGTGTTCGAAGTGAAACCGGAAATTCGTAAGGCCATGATAGCAAATGGCCGAGTTAACGTTGATCATCAAAGAGTTTATGTTGAGGACTTTTCACGCTTCATCCAATGTTTTAAATGTCTACAGTTCGGACATACAAAAAACAAATGTTCTTCTGAAGTGTATCCATGTTCACATTGTGCTTCTAGCTCCCACTCGTTTTCAGATTGCCCTGTAAAACTAGAATCTAATCAACGCAAGTGTTATAACTGTGCCAATTACAATGTCAAGACAGGAAACAATGTTAGTACTGATCATGCCGCTACCAATGCAAAGCTCTGCCCTAGAATAATTACTGTTAAATCCCGTATTGACGAGCAAGTTGATTATGGATATTAAGTCTATAAAAATAATACAATGCAATGCTCAACGTTGTTACCTGTCTCAGCATGAGCTTATTCAATATTTCATGTCTAACGATTGTTCTATTGCACTTATTTCTGAACCTTATGTTGGCCGAAATCTGACTATGCAGGCTATTCCTGGAGTCAATATCTTTCAATTCACAACTACAAGTAGAGTTAAAGCATGCATTCTGGTTAAGGCCAAGATTGGATTCGTTCTAGGTATCTCACAATTTTCAACACCTAATTTAGCAGTTGTACAGCTTCACTTAGGACAGAGAAAACTCTTTATTGCTTCCATATACATTGAACCAGATACTGACCCGTCAGACACCATGTCAGCTTTAGATAGATTCCTTACGGAAACCACTGGCTCGCTTCAAGTAGTAGGCGGTGACATGAATGGTAAACATCCCGAGTGGGGGGAGACCTCCACAAACATGCGTGGTGACGACATCACTGATGTTGTCGCTTCACATGATATGAATATTTGTAATTTAGGAGCAACTCCGACTTTTGAAGCTATCCGTCATGGAAACTTGTCCACCTCTATTATCGATATCACTTTCGTGTCAAGTAATTTATTAAATCTTATTAGAGACTGGCATGTTAACCTATCTATTTGTCCCACATCAGATCATAATGGTATAGAATTTTCCATAACATCAAGTAATAAGATCACACCGCATAAAAATTCCACAACTTTTAAATATAATACTAAAATGGCAAACTGGGAATTCTTTACACAACAATTAATAAATAACGTAACAGAACATAAATTACTAGATCGAAATTTGGAAGACCTACATGGACCACAGATTGACGAAGTTGTCATTCTTATGACTAAGATAATACAAAACACATGCAAAGCAACAATGCCCAACAAGAAACGAAATCCATCATATAATCCTTGGTGGAATGAAAATCTTGAAGCTATGAAAAAAGCTATCATTAGAGCACACCACAGAATCCACGACCTTAAAGTCAGAGGAAGACTGTGTGATTCGGTTATAGCTGAGCATAGAAAACTTAAAGAGGAGTACGCTTTAGCTCTTAGGAAAGCCTCTACCGAACATTTCAGGGAGTTCTGTACCAGTCAAAATAAAGAAAATGTATGGTCACTTACTAACAGAATCATTAAGGAATCGCCATCACATAGACCTCCTCAAACTCTTAGATGTGGCAATATATTTACAAATTCTGGTGAATCTACTGCTAAGGCATTATTAAATCACTTCTACGCTGATGATGGCGATGATACATGTGACAAACAGCGCAAACTACGCCAACAAATGAACGATAATCCCGACACAGAAAATGATCCCCCGTTTACAATAGTTGAAGTACAAGATTGCCTTGAATCTATGAACACCAATAAGGCACCCGGAATGGATGGCCTTACTGCTGATATTTGTTTGCACTTCTTTAAACAATTCCCTGTATTTACCACAAACTTACTAAATAGATGCCTAGATGTTAGCTACTTTCCAAGCCCATGGAAAAGTGCATACGTAAAAATAATACCGAAACCTAGTAAATCCGATATGAGCAATCTTTCATCATATAGACCCATTGGGTTAATACCGGTTTTTGGAAAGCTATTTGAAAAACTTTTGATAAAACGAATAGTCTATAAAGCAGATAAAAATCAAGCTATGAGCAAAAACCAATATGGGTTCAAGGAGAACAAATCTATTGTTGATGCGCTGCAAAACGCTATTAATGAAATTAGGAAAGCCAAAGTTGAGAAATTACAAGTCCTAGCTGTGTCGCTAGATATCAAAGCTGCATTTGACAATGCGTGGTGGCCATCGCTTTTTAAGGGTCTGAGAGACGAGTGCGAGTGCCCTAAAAATGTATTCAAACTTATAAAAAATTACACAGTGAATAGAGAAGTTATATTAGACTATGGAGATTCAAGAGCCACAAAAACCATGACCAAGGGATGCATTCAAGGATCAGTTTGCGGGCCCACGTTTTGGAATATCATACTTGATGACTTGTTACGTATTAATTTACCTTTAGGATCACATCTACAGGCGTTTGCTGACGATGTGCTTCTAATCATAAAAGGCAAATCGAAATTAGAAGTAGAAAATAAAACAAATACATGTTTAAAAATTATTAGTGATTGGGGAGAGGTAGTTAAACTTCATTTTGGTCCCGAAAAAACTCAAGCAATTTCATTTTCTAACCAAACAAAAACTTGCAATTTACAAATCAACAACAATAGTATACCAATTTTAAAAGAAATCAAACTCTTAGGTGTTATGATTGACGACCGCTTAAACTTCATAAGCCATGCGAAGTATATCGTTAGCAAAGCCACAAAAACATTTAATCTATTATGTAAGTTTGTGAAGCCTACATGGGGAGTCCATTCACAAAACGTTGAGACCATCTATAAGCAAGTAATTCAACCCATGTTCACATACGCCGCTGGAATTTGGGGATCTGCAACTGGCTTCTATAGTGTCAAAAAAATCCTACGTAGCTTTCAAAGGAAGTTCGCTATACGCGCTATTCGAGCCTTTAGGACGGTGTCGGCCGTTGCATCGATTGCGCTTGCTCAGTTCATACCACTTCATCTTGCTATCAAAGAGGTACAACTATTACAACAAGTTAAGGTATCGGAAGTTTCTCCAGATTTACCCACCGATATTCGTCTTAAAAAGCCAGTCACAAACATCCAAAGACTCCATCCAGCAAATCGTCAAAAAATTGAATACCAGGAAGCCAATAATGAACATGAAGTTAACTTACTTACCTCTGACACGCCCATACAGATATACACCGACGGTAGTAAGTTAGAGAATGGTAGAGTGGGAGCTGCTTTTGTAGTTTATACTCCTAATGGAATCCTGACTTCAAAAAAAATGAAACTTTGCGGGACATGCTCGGTATTTATGGCTGAACTTCGTGCTATTGAAGCAGCATTGTGGTGGGCTATTGAAAAAGACATCAAAGACCCTATTACTATTCTAACAGACAGCTTATCATCACTCAAAGCCATCCAAGACATTAATAATCCAGATCCTACCATCAATTCAATCCACCATCTATTACACAATTTAAAGACCTCGACAACCGCCAAGTTTGCTTGGGTACGCGCTCATATCGGAATAAATGGAAATGAAGCTGCTGACGCCGCGGCCAAGAGTGCTGCAACCATGAGAACTGGTACGGAGCTAAATCTATTCCCTTTATCGCACGCCAAACGATATCTTAGAAACAGCGCCCTGCAGGAATGGCAGAAAGAATACGAGGACAGCCCACAAGGTGCAGAAACAAAGAAATGGTTCAAAGATATTAACTCCATAAGTGATTATAGGAAACATTTCCCAATGACGTTCGAATTAACACAAATATTAACTGGTCACGCTTATCATCGCTCATTTCTCCACCGCATCAAACGATCCCTCACTATTACTTGCCCATGTGACGACACCTCTGTGCAGGACACAACACATTTACTCCAGGAATGTCCCACATTTTCACGTACCAGACACGAACACGAATCATTATGCCAATTTCAGAACGTACATCCATACAGCTTAAGTAGTCTAACAAAAAGTACCCACACAGTTTCATCATTCATTAAACATGTAAAACACATTATCAGCAAACTAAAACAAATTAATGGCTCCTAAATTACAGTTTCCGACAGAATCATTCCCTGTATCCATTAGCAGGGTTTTTAAAATAAGAACTATGTATGTATGATATAACTGCTACCTCTATGTAATAGACTTATAATTTCCTTTTTGATTAATAAATGTTATATACTGAAAAAAAAAAAAAAAAACTAGGGAGAGTCTGTTAATAAATAAATAATAATAAATATCGCCATACGAGCTCTGTGTGGTCCGAAACTAAGCAACGCTTGTACTATGGGTACCGTACAATGGACTGGGGGCGATCCCAGTGAACCCAGACCAGGACAAATTACGAAGAGGCCATTTCCGAAATTTGACAGGAATCGAACCCGCAACCACCATGTGCAGTGAGCTGAGCGGCCTACGCTCGAACCACTGCGCCAAGCGATCGTCATACTTTTGTACTTAATTATGGTTTACTTTGAAGAATTTTGCGAATAGCAAAAAAAAAAGTGTGATATAGGGACAAGGCTTATAATGAAGATATATAGCCTACCTATTTCGAATAAGAAGTCACGCGGAAAAATACGGAACTAAATTGAACAAATTATTTACCCGACACCGGCTCAGCCACGTCTACGGGACTTCTCGTCTTAAATGTACTGATAAATGAATATTACCTATTATGCTTAAAATAAATAATAGCATCATTATGAATAAAACAGGCAATTAATCATAATATCGAACCAATTAATTTTTTATTGACTAAAATCATATTTACGACCAATCAATTCTATAATGGCTCCACCAACCCCGAGAAAATTTTCTATCACTTATTTTCTCTCAGACATAAGTAAATAATATTCTTAACTATATATGACTATATTGTAATATGTCTGTATAATAAATTATAATTATACAATGTTGAAATATAGATTCGCATCTAAAAGTTAAAAACCTTTTTAAGGAGCAAGAAGGGGCCAAAGAGAGCGTTCGACTTACTTTTGATTGCTGGTTGATGGTACAGCTACAGTAGCCAATAGTTTGAACGTTTCATGAGTCTTGAAAATAGTAAATCATATTTATATTTTCTGAGATATGTACATCACGTAATGATGACCTTTTAATTCATAAAGTGCAAACACATGTACGACATAGTGAGTCTTTGCTTTCATATTAGAATGGTACTTTCGAGATGTCGCAAGGGAGACTCGTAAAAGCCTGAAAGTTTCCATAAAAAATTAACTGTCACATGTACACAACGCCGTAACGTTTGTTGCGACTTGCGCCTACTTTGTTGTGGGTTGGTTGATACCCTTCGTCTTATGAAGTAAATGTACTGTCGAATATAGTGGATTCCGCTTCGACCAATAGGATTTCCTGTCAACTTCAGCTAAACCGGGTGAAGCTGACGAAATGAAGTGATCCTATTGGCCGAAGACGGCAGGCCCACTTCATAGCCCAGCAATGTGGACGTTCACCCTGAGTCGACTTGCGTTGAGCCGAGCCACGCAGACGAAATGAAGTGAGCCTATTTGCCGAAGCGGAGGGCCCACTACATAGCACAGTCAAGTGGACAGTCACCCTTAGACATATCTTCGAATTAACATTAAATATTCTCGTGTTCGGTTAGGTTAAAGAATTTGGTTCGCGAGAAACTCTAATAAGCCTGCAAATATAAAGTTTAAAAAACTTTTCACATGATCTCAGCTTGTTTAGCGTAAGCAGTAAACCTGTTTAGGATACCTACATACCTACAAGCAGTAAAACTGTTTAGGATAATCCTGTAGGAATAGCTGGTATTCTTCTGCCCCAAATCCCGTTATGTCAGGTATATTTATCACAGATCTGAAGACATTAGTTTGATAGTACCATTATACTTAATAGTTTTTATGGTCTTCGAAGCTTTAAGTTTTGTATGTCTAATACTTCAATGGTCGAATAAATCGCAGAAAAAATTGGATCTAATATTTGGTCGAAATAATAAACGCATACTATGTTGCAAGCAAACTGATAATTCATTTACATTGTAACACTAGTTTACCTACTATTATTGTTATTTAACCTCACAACAATAAACTGTCATTGATAACCTATCTACTTGCCGGATAGTAGGATTTGCCCTTTTAAGGACATCAGGTATAAGAAAACATCCCATTAAAAGGTTATTGTAGTGATGAATTTAGTATAAAAAGGAGTGCTATCGAGAAAGCGGTACAGTTGAACTCTCACCGAGTTGGAAGCGCGATGAGGGCTGTCATATTGTTGACTTTGGGCCTGGCCGCCACGGCCATGGCAATGGTTCGACCGGAGAACGAAGATGATAGTAACATTGGTAAGAAAATTTTAAATAATAAAATATAATACATTTCTTCAAATCTAAGATAAGAATGATCAATTTTAAAGTCCATTCGTGGTAAACATCTTTTTCTTATATTATTCGGAATTTTCAGTATCAATGGACATCAAGCAACGGCAAATGATGATTTTGAAACTGCTGAACCACGTTATGGAGCCGGTAATGTATAAGGAAATCGAAGAAATGGGCAAGAACTTCAAAATTGAAGAAAACCTGGAAGCGTACGCGGTTAGTAAAATATATCCTAAATACCTATTCGTTAATTAATGTACTTTGTAAAAATATGAATCTAAATTATATGATATTTACAGAAAACCGATGTCGTGAAGCAGTTCCTCAACATGATGAAAGTTGGCACGTTGCCTCGTGGGGAAGTGTTCACTCTCCACGTCGACCGCCAGCTTAAGGAAGTCGTGTCCATGTTCCACATGCTGTATTACGCCAAAGACTTCTCCTCCTTCATCAAAACCGCTTGCTGGATGCGCCTCTACCTCAACGAAGGCATGTTCGTATACGCCCTCACCGTGGCGGTCCGCCATCGCGAAGACTGCAAGGGAATCATCTTACCACCTCCTTACGAAATCTACCCGTACTATTTCGTGCGCGCGGATGTTATCCAAAAAGCTTACTTACTCAAAATGAAGAAAGGCCTTCTTGATCTGAAGCTGAGTGATTTCTACGGAATCAAGAAGACCGACAAGGACATCTACATAATCGATGAAAACGTGTTTGACAAACGTGTGTATCTCAACGATGAGGACAGGCTCCGCTACTTTACTGAAGACATCGATTTGAACACCTACTACTACTACTTCCATATCGATTATCCATTCTGGATGAAGGACCAGCTCACGGACAAAATCAAGTTCAGGCGTTACGAGCTTACCTTGTATCTTTACCAACAGATTCTAGCCAGGTACTACCTAGAAAGACTCTCTAACGGAATGGGAAAGATTCAGGACCTGTCATACGATAAACCAATTAAGAAGGGTTACTGGCCTTGGATGAAGCTGAACAATGGAGTAGAACTTCCAGTTAGGTTTAACAACTTCGTGATTGCACGTGATGACAACCTCGATATAATTCTTCTGGCTCAAGATTATGAGAGAATCATCAGGGAAGCTATCATCAAGGGATTCATTGAAGTAAATATTTTAGCCATTTCATGTTTTATGCTGTAGTAAATTAGACAAAAAATAAAACGATAAAATTAAAAATTATCCTTACAGATCAACGGCAGGAGGCTCGAGCTGAACAAGAATGAGGACATGGACACTCTTGGAAAACTGCTGTATGGCAAGATCGATAAGGTAGAACTGGACAAGACTCTCGTCGACTCTTACCGCTACTTACTCATCGTCATGAAGGCAGCTATTGGACTTAACACCTTCGAGTCTGACAAGTAAGCTTTCTATTTGTTATTAAATTTGTGTTCGTGAATAATTTTATCTGTCTTTAAAAATACCTAACTAATGTTTTTTCTACTTCGTTTCAGATACTTCGTTGTTCCAAGCGTCTTAGACCAGTACCAGACGGCTCTCCGTGACCCTGTGTTCTACCAATTGCAAAAACGTCTTGTCGACTTAGTATGCCTCTTCAAATTGCGCCTGCCAAGCTACACCAGGGAGGAACTCTATTTCCCCGGTGTTAAGATTGATAATGTTATGGTAGATAAGCTCATTACTTACTTCGACGACTACCTCATGGACATCACTAACGCCGTATACTTGACTGAAGAGGAACTTCAAAAGACTAAATCCAGCATGGCCTTTTTCGCTCGCAAGCGCCGCCTCAACCAGCAACCCTTCAAGGTCTCTCTAGACATCTTATCGGACAAATCCGCAGACTGTGTTGTGAGGATATTCCTTGGGCCGAAAGAGGACGAATTTGGCCGCCCAATTGATATCAACATCAATCGTCTGAACTTTGTTGAGTTGGACTCCTTCCTGTATAAACTTAACACTGGCAAGAACACAATCGTGAGGAACTCGTACGACATGCACAACTTAGTCGGTGACCGCATGATGACCAGCGAATTGATGAAGAAGGTTGAATCCATTACCGATATTAGGGATCTTTTCATCAAGGACCTCAGGAACTTCCAAACTGGTTTCCCAAAAAGGTTGATTCTGCCTAAAGGTCGCGTCGGCGGTTTGAACATGATGCTCTATGTTATTGTGTCCCCTCTAAAAATGGTCGAGAACATGGATATGTCTATGTTGGACACTAACCGCAAAGACTTCTCCGTTGACTTTAGGTCCACTGTCTTGTTGGACAAGATGCCTCTCGGTTACCCTCTGGACCGCCAAATCAATGTTGCCAACTTTTTCACTCCTAACATGAAATTCGTGGAGGTGATGGTGTTCCACAAGAAGCAGGCGTGTGATATGCAGACGAGATGGAACCGGTTCGTCCTAAGGAACTACAACATGTTTGGCAGGTCGCCCATGGAGGCTGACTCGTACTATGTAGACACCGACCTGAACATGAAGGTAGAAAACAATCGCTTTATTGACTTGTAAAATAACGTTTGACGACAGTGAATTACCTATTTATTTATAATGACTACTATTTACATATAAGGCAATTATGAAAAAAATATAAAAAATAAATCGCAAGTATTTTTTATGAATTCAGATTTTTTATTTTCATTCACGAGTATTGCGCGTAAGCAAATAATTTTATGCACAAACCCCATGTACTACCAATGACTTATTAGCCTAGATAAATAAAAATATTAGAACAACAATTCAATAAAATAATTGTTGTAGTAGACCAAAAGCTTGGTACAACGAACATACATAGGTAGAATGAGTAATTATTCATTTATTTAAAGTTAATTAAAACGGCAAAGCGCTTATTACGCTAATTAACTATGTATGTAATGTAATGTTTGTTGCAGACGCTCTTTGACTTTCAACTAGCGACATCTCTGTTCTAACTATAAAAATGAATTAACCACTATTCAATGTACACATTGC
The DNA here is from genome assembly GCA_918843915.1 of Notodonta ziczac. Classification (NCBI taxonomy): domain Eukaryota; kingdom Metazoa; phylum Arthropoda; class Insecta; order Lepidoptera; family Notodontidae; genus Notodonta; species Notodonta ziczac. Next base: position 5,395,262 of record OU974053.1, read on the forward strand.
TTCGGCTTCTCCAAATACATGCCTCATAATTGATTTTATATGCCGCTGGATGTCGCTGCAATCGAATTTAGTTACTGAGTAATTATTATTTTAATAGGATGAAATAATTCATAAGCAAGGGTGACATAATAAAATCATGTTGTCTTATTTTAAATTAGAGATTGTATTACTATATTTTTTGAAATCATTAATAATATAAGTAGGTACTAAGTGATGGTAATAGTTAACATATTCGTTTCCAAATTCAACACTAGATGGCAGTTACATAAATGTACAAAATAATATATATTGTGTACCAATATTACTTACATTAATAATACGTTTTTAGTATATATTATACGACTTACACAATATATTTTAACTTAAAAGTAAAGCCACAGAATATTGATCACGGTCCAGCTCCATACCGATATAAGCCTACAACAGTAACCAAGTACTCACAACGACACACATTTTTCGACAGTATTTGAATTATGTACCTACTTCAAATGACAGTCTATTTCACATCGGGAGTCCCGCGGAGGAATACGGAACTTAATTGTATACAGTGTAAATTACATTGCCGATAGGCGACTACAGCGCCGGATCAACGGGAGATAGCTACGTCGTATGTGAATTAGACTTAAGTATTATCTAATTTATTCCAGATATCCGAGACGTGCTTAAAATGTACCTTCTCACATACACCTTTCACTTTAGCTTTAGGACTGATAGTGGTGATATACTGGTGGTGATATCGATAGTGATATTCTGAAAAATCCCTAATTCTTGCATGATCACTTTTCAGGATTATATAATTTAAGGCTTCATAAGTTTTTTTAATTAATTGAAAAATCATAATGTACTTCCAAGATAAGCGGGCTACTTGTGACTAGTAAAATAGAGCAACATGCTAGGAATTTCTCAAAATTATTGCCAACAACATCTTATAATAATCATAATCGAATATCAACTTTGTTGATTAGAACTAATTAGTTACTTACTATAGTTTACCTAATGTATTGTTGAAGCTGACACCCCTAATAACGAAATCTATAAGTACTTGAAACAACTCTATCAACAAAGCATAAAACCTACATCTTAAGATCCTCCTTGTTCATAAACGTGGTAGGTATAGCATCAAGGGGTATGCGGATTAATAGTAAAATTATCGAATTATCTCGTTCTGTCTTCAGTAATTATACAACCGCTTAGCCACGTTTAAGGGGGTCAGGGCATTATTTCTATATATTACTTAATAAGTACGTGAAGTAAAAAACTTTGTAGGTACACCTTTTTACGAAAAATGCGCGGACGGAGGACTAGGTATGAAATTTGCACAAATAATAGTTTATATTATAGGGAAGGAGTGCAGAATATTAATATTTTTATATTATAATACTTACAAATACATTAAAATCAATAAATAAAACATTACACACACTAACATTTGTAACCTCCGACTGACTGTCTGACTGACAAACGGTGACAGTTTTTGGAGGGCGGGACTTCCATAGTGCATTCTGCGTGCCAGTATCAAATAGTCTTTGCCAATAAAACCTTAAAGAAGTTTAAAATTAAAATTTTAATGAATTAAGGTCGAATTTCGACTAGGTATTACAACGGGAATACTAGTTCATGTAAACACTTCCCAATGACAATAGTGTTGCCTACTCACATAGATAATGAACACAAACTTATTTTTTCTGTTGAGAAGAGTTTATTGCCTGATCTTCTCACTGAAAGCAGTATTCCGACCCCGCGGTAGATTCTGACGAATCCCTAATTCTTGCATGATCACTTTTCATGATTATATAATTTAAGGTTTCATAATGTATCAACCCTGTTGATATCTTATCCGATCTACCGATTCGGGGTCGCGTCATATACAGATAGATTACTCTATATTGCATTATTTATTTTGCAGCCCATCCCGCGTGATGTTAAGCAGTTACCGTAACCAACAGATTCTTGCAATACCCAAAGCATTGCTTGCACGTTGTTGACCTGAAGGGGAGTGGAAGGGCAGAGTAGGGGGGTAGAGCTTCCGGCTCTCTCACTGATCATACTTAACGCAGCTATAATCGCTGCCTTACGCTGATCTATACAAATAAACACAATTGGAGTGTCTGTTTGTAATATCAAAATAAGACCTTTTCACTAAGTGCATATCAAAGTACATACGACACCTATAGCAAAAACGCGATTTAAATTTTTTTTGTCTGTCTGTCTGTGTGTTTGTTCCGGGTAATCTCCGAAACGGCTGAACCGATTTTGACGGGAATTTCACTGGCAGATAGCTGATGTTATAGGAAGTAACCCAGGCTACTTTAATTTTAGAAAAACAGTTTGGGTTCCGCGTAAAAAAATAAAAACACATGAATTCAAAGAGTATCTCCGAAACGGGTGGACAGTTTTTAACAGGACTTTCACTTGTAGATAGCTGATGTTATAAGCATTAACTTAGGCTACTTCTATTTTAGAAAAACAACATTTAAAAAACTGGGTCCCGTCACGCGGGCTCAGAACGCGGGAGCGGGCTTTTTTGTTAAGTTAAATTCCACGCGGACGAAGTCGCGGGCTCAGCTAGTCTTCTATAACATACGATTCAAATGAGAATAGGATCGACTTCGCGCCATATTGTGACGTCATAGCTGTCAATTCTAACCAGTTAGGTAGGGTTAGCAAAACAAGATATTTATTTTTAATTGTTGCATCAATTCTAAAGTTGCTGTTTCTCGCTCTCAAAGTATTTGTCTACATTGCAGACAATCTCTGGAGCTCTCCCATGTAACACAGCGCCTCGTTTACTCATTTCCGAGCAAAATGAGTGAGACATAACAAAAATAAGTAACTACAACAGGCTTTACTAAAAAACAGTATCAGTCCAAAAGCACTCAGTCGCACTGGTGCACTTATTTTCTTTTCTTCAATAATTTTCAAATAAAATAAGAATAAGAAGAATAATACATGAAAACAAAAAGGTTATGGAATGGTTTTAAAAAACGAATCATGACTTTAAATAATTAAATATTATATTCAGACAATTTACTATATTATACTAATTAAACCTTTTTATTAAAATTTGATGTAAGACTATGTTTATTGATTTGCAATATTTTTTTGCAAACCTTACTTTTTAAGTCACATTTGACAGATAGAGGTTATTGACATTCCTATTCTTATTTGGATCGCATTGTAAGTAGTACTACTTACCCTGTAGCCCATACATTAACTGTAGTCAATTGTCTCTCTCTACCATCGCCAGGTCATATCTAGCGTAAAACATAAGTAATCTTTCTAGACTTTTCACCCTTTCTTCGGTCTCCCGCGTGATCGCGTGATGGTACTAACCACTTTTTTTTATATATTAATGGCCTATTTCCATTGCGTGAGGCCCAATGTGATTATGCCAATGTCGAGTAACAAATACAATTAATAACAATACAATACAATAATGTGACCTTCCATTTTGGGAAACCAAAATCGGTAACTTATTAAAAGAAGGTGTTTATTTAATGTTTATCTACAAATTTAAAAACAAACACAATTAGGTAAGTAACCTTCTCAATGTTATCTTCCAATTTCATTTATCACGCCGAGGTCAAATATATAAGAATCAACAAACCTGTCACTGCCAATTATTTCGTCTGATAACCATGTCTGACCCCTTTGTATATTATTTACCTTTCGAATTGCGTGACCGAAGATTACTTACATATAACAATCTGATAGTTGAATATGAAACCATAATAATTATGAAAGCTGATGTAATTTACTATTTTCATATCGTACTAAGATAGTGTTGTTGCATTATTCATTGCAAGCAAAGTATCTGAAAAAGAAAAACAACGCCTATAACGAACTAAGTAACAAACATCTAGATTACCTATCCCGTTTTGCGGTCCTTAGCTATGATAATGGTTAACTGTTTGGGATACCGTATATCAAAAAGCTTGCCTGGCAAAAGACAAATTCAGCCATTATTCTATAGGGCTTAAATTGAAATTGCCATCGGCGAATTATAGGTGTATATGTAGATCTTAGCCGTTTTTCATACTGTTAACCCGACACCATTGATTTCCATACCTACGTTAAACCGTACCCGAGTGTCAAATAGGGTCATTATTGCTCAAATCTAAGCAAAAAACGGTGTCGTCTTCATGATATGAATGACCGCAAACCCGTATCATTTTATAGCAGACGAAGTCGCATGGAGTAGTTGGTTAATTTTTATGACATAATAAATCAGCTGGCAGCGGAAAATATTTTTGTTAGTACCGTTGGCCTTGACTCAAGATTACGTTTAGAAAACATCAAGTTTCAATGCTCTTGTTTGTTTAATATTTTTTTTACTTGATAATCTTGTAGTTAGGCAAAATATTAGATATATAATTATTTTTAATAATATTTGCTTTTCGCAGACACGGGTAATGAACTCTTAGATAATATAATTAAGGATAGTTCAAGGACCGATTATTCGTGATTGAGTAATAGGTACTTAGCAAGACCTCTAAAGCTAGGCAACTAGCGCAATTAGCACAAATAATTATCTACGAATAGAAGGTACTGCTTTTTGCGGCAACAAGCTCATCTCTCGGGTGTGATATGCCGTTATATATGTAGCCGCCAACTAGCTTAATTCGCCGTTCAATTAAAAGCCTAGGCACTTAACTAAACGGCGCCGTTCAACTAGTGGCCTGAATGATATTCAGCCATTTGATCAAACAGCTAGGCAAATGACTTGGATCGATGACGTTTAACTACTTGCCTAGCCATTTAATTACCTGCCTAGGCTGTTCATTTCAATTTAGTTCTATTTTCTGCCACCTAGCGCCGAAAGTCACCAAACTGTCAATATCTCTATATTCTATATTGTCTTTGGTCAATATGGCGTCGGAAAAAAACAACTTTGATGGAATGATTTTATTAGATACTTAGATTTTTTACGATTTTCTTAGATCCACCGAATCTATTTTCCGGGTGGGGTTTCTGTGGCGTCATAAAAAAATAAACCTAACCTAAACACATCCAGGTCTTTCTGCTTGGGTAGTATTTTGAAAAGGTTTTGTAGTACTTAAATGTCAACCAGTTGCCTAAGCATTAGCCAGCCAGTTTATTAAATGTTGTAATAGACGATAAGGCTGAATATCATTTAGGCCGTTAGTTGAACGGCGCTGTTTAGTAAAGTGCCTAGGCTGTTAATTGAACGGCGAATTAAGCTATTTGGCTGCGACATATATATCTAATATATATATCTCAAGTCTAGCTGGTTAATCTTTACTAATCCTTACTAAATATTTAATAATATAAATGGGAAAGTAACTCTGTCTGTCTGTCTGTCGCGCATTCACGCCAAAACTACTGAACCGATTTAAATGAAATTTGGTACACAGATAGTCTACAGCCTGAGAAAGGACATCGCCTACTTTTTAATGCGAAAAAAGGGTTGTAAGACGTTGAAAGGGGCGATGAAAATTGTATGGAAGTATCGTCAATTTAGAGCTAAAAGCTTAAAACGTATTTTTTTGATGTGATTCGATATGAATAAATATGATTCAAAGTTTGTATTTTTTTACTCTAAAGGGTGTAAAATTACAATAGGAATTAAATAATTAAAAATGCTACCCAAAGACACTACTCCCACGCGGACCAAGTCGCGGGCACAGCTAGTAAAACATAAAATATGGAATATATCTGATTGCTTCTGATGAAGGCCGTCATGGTTTTACACTCATAGAAAACTAGTTTATGCCCGCGACTTCGTTCGCGTAGACTTCAGTAAAGTTTTCTAGGTGTTATCCAGGTTATAAACTATCTGTGTTCCAAATTTCATCCAAATCCGTTCAATAGTTTTTGCGTGAAAGAGTAACAAACATACATCCACACTCACAAACTTTCGCATTTATAATATTATATACATATAAGTAGGATACTGGGAAGAAAAGAACTCAAATGGATGCAATGTTTGGTAAGATTGGAAACTATAATACGAAATGTTGTTTTAATATACTTAAGAGACCTGGTGATTATTTTAGTAGACACTAAACTACTTTTGATGATGACACAAACAAGAATAAATAATAATTAATAAATAAATATTGTCAGACGAACACACCAACTATATGGTCCCAAATTAAGCAACGCTTGTTCATGGGTACCGTATAATGGATTGGGGGCGATCCCAGTGACATCCAGACCAGGGCAAATTACGTAAAGGCTAATTCCGAAATTTACCCGAACAGGAATCAAACCCGCAACCCCACCGGTGCAGTGAGCCGAGCGGCCTACGCTGGAACCATTGCCCCAATCGGTCGTCAAATATGCAGTTTCCTTCATATATGAAGCAAAATAAAATTGTTACCTCTTTCTTGGAGTTTTCCCCAGTTACGGGAGTAACTCCCATCGCAGTTACTCCCGTAAGCCAGCATCTACAGTCAGTGGTATTCAACAAAGACGCAGAGATTTAACCCTCAACGAGCCCCGGGGAAAAGCAAAATTATCGAGATATATCCGCGTTTAAAATTTGTAATAATTGCAATTAATCTTCTTATTGATGTTCACTATTTTAGTATAGGATCGGAGAACGTAAACAATATGGTGCGTTAGACTGACGACCGGACAAACATAGATTATATTTGTTGCATACATGATCATAACATTAGTGCATTCAACTGTTCTTATCATTTTCATTGGAAAGTCTATGAACTTTGAAAATACTTTATATATTGGAACTTATTAGTAGACGATACGCAGTTTGTGAAGCAAAATGAAGACGTTAACAGTGGTTATAGTGCTTGCATTATGTATTATTGGTATATCAGGATACTTGATCAAAGTTCAGACACCGCCGCCGGTAGTGATTCCTGATATTGTGGGTAAGGAACATTCCAATTTCATTCGAAGATTTGTCATTTGTAGGGCGCTATGATTCCTTTTTCATACAAAACAGGTAATCATCAGAACCTATCCAGAATAAGTGCGATGATTTGACGTGTGAATGAGGTTTAACACCGGTACTTTGGCTTTTTTTGACAGAAAACAAGTAGAATAACTAAAAGGATTATCTTAACCGAGTTTTTGTAGGAGACCAGAAGAAATATATGCACAACTTAACCAAATTAGCACAACACTTTGCACTTAAAAATAACATTCATTTGTTTTCAGTACCTGCGAGTCGGGTACATCTTCAAAAATTAGTATTACCACTATTTGAAAATGTATGCGAAATCAGCGCTAATCCAACAGTACGGCGATTGGCACAAGAATTCATTTTAGATGTCGGAGATTACACGGTAAATACTTTATACTTAAAAAAAAAAAAACTTCACCGGTTTGGTACCTACTCTGTGACTATTTTAATAGACTAATTGAAGTAGGAAATAGCCTCTCTAATCATCACACAGATACGAATTTCCCACACCCTAGGTATTTAAACTCTTTATTGTTACAATTTCAGAAACCAGAAGTCGTCATTAATCTGCGAAATCTAGACTCAAAAATCAGTTTATCTAAAGGAGAGATATTTTCAGAGTACAACCCCAATCATTTGAATGAACTGAAAATAATCTATGAAGCATTGTTCTATGCCAATGATTTTGATTCATTTTATAAAACAGCTGCATGGGCACGGCAAAATGTAAACTGTGGATTATATGTCAGCGCTTTATACCTGGCAATGCTGAATAGAAAAGACACAGAAATGTTAACTCTACCAGCTCCCTATGAAGTGTTACCAAATTATTTTGTTGACAAGGACGTGGTGATCAAAGCGTCCTCCATATTAGCTGGTGAAGAAGTTACTCCATCTGAAAGCATTCGTGAAGAAGGCGGCGGCTACACAATGGACGCTAATTATACAGCAAACATTTTTGATAACGATGATGATGAATCGAAATTAGCGTACTTTCGTGAAGATGTTGGTTTAAATTCCTATTACTTCTTGAGGAAGCTTAAATTAGCTCCATGGCTCAACGAGGATATTAACAGCAGATACGGCGAAAATTTGTATCAAATGATGAAGCAATTTATGGCGAGATATAATTTGGAACGTTATGCTAATGGACTGCCAGAGATAGATAGTTTGAACTGGAATTCTCTGTCTGATACTCCTTACGACCCGATGTTAATTTATTCAAACGGAAATGAGTTTGCACATAGATCATCGCACATTGAGCTATCAAACAATGAAGCAGTAGCGTCGTTACAAACAATTGAAAACAATATTGTTGCAGTGGTTGGCCACATGGTAAGTTTAATATGGATGCAAATGCAATACAAAGGCTAACTAAAACCGTGGACTATATATATTATTTCCTATAAAACACTTTGAATATAAACTTTAGAAGTAATACATATATTTCATTTTCTTACAGAGGCAAAGCGGATATAATAAAACACATATATTGAATCATTTAATGGACATCCTTGTCACAGGGGACAGGAGTTATGAGACTTTGGCTCACCAACTCCTTGGCAAAGATCTCGGCAACAACGGGTAATTCCAAATTAGATTTATGTGCATTTGATGATAATTTTATAGATGTTTATAAGTACAAAATTGTTATTATTGCAGACACAGTTCAGTACTGGAACACTACATGACATCCCTGCGAGACCCAATGTTCTGGAAAATAAATAAGAAAATGGTGGACATGGTGGATGCTGCTCTCAAAATCCTGTTACCATATTCCAAGAATGAGCTGTTCTTCCCAGGTGTAGAACTCATGAATGTTGAGGTGAAAAAAGCGATGACTGTCTACGATTACTTCGAGTTCGACGTTACTGACGCTTTAAAAATAGAAGACACTAACTCCACGTTTAGAATGAAAATAGGTCAGCCTAGATTAAACCATAAACCGTTCACTGTTTCACTTAATATCTCATCTTTAGTTACTGCAAAAGGCTTGGTAAAAATTTATTTAGGTCCAAAATTATTGCCTGGTGAAATCGCGGAGAGAAGAAATCTTTTGACATTATATGACATGTTCGATATTAATCTTAAGAAGGGAACTAATATAATATCCAGAACATCCGACGAAATAAAATACTATTCACCCGATTTTGTGTCGCTTCCAACGATTCGTAAAAATGTAGAATACGCTGAGTTCGGACTTGACTCTTTGTCTTTAAAAACAATCGAAGCCCAAGTTGGATATCCTTTAAGACTTACTCTTCCAAAAGGTACACCCACAGGTCTGCCTCTTCAAATATTTGCTTTTGTTGCGCCATACTATAAAGCAAATATAGGTGAATTGTATTCTACAAATAGTATGGAATTCAATAATGCAATTTTATCGCCTGGATATCCACTCGACTTAGCGATTGAAGATAGGCTATTATTAAGCCTGCCAAACGCAATGATAAAATACATAACCGTGACACAAAAAGGGGAGAACAAAGTAGAAAATTATGGAGGACCTGGAGCTACAAAAAAATGGTACAGTGTCAGCACTTATGATCCAGCATCGCGACCAACGTACTCTGGTAACAATGCAAAGTCATTCGATTATAATTCAAAGAAAGGCCAATATGGTAATAAAAATGATTTTGCAGTAGTAAATAATGAATATAGTGTGAATAATCAAGATGTGGTTTTGAGTGAAGAAAATCAAGATCAAGCATACTTGTTGGATGTCCCACGTTTACTATCATCTAGTCAATTTGACGCTGCTTCAAAATCAAAAAAGAAGGAACCATTCGATTACAAAGCGAAAAAGGCACAATTTGACAAAAAAGATTATACTTCTAAAAGAGAAGACTACAATAAATATCGTATAATATCAACTGTCAACCAAACTACTCCCATTAAAACGATTGAACCCGCTGATGATGAAAAATTTCCCGTAAATGCATATGAAAAAAGCCTAGAATTCGACAATAATGTATACGAATTGGATAACATAGAACTACATCATATTAATGACTACAATAATGATGAGAACGACATTGATAATGATGGCTATAACTTACCAAAAGAAACACCGCGAAGAACTCCCACAATTCTCGATTTTTTAATTCATGGATTTGATTTTGATTACAATGAAAGAAAAACATATGAATAGATAAGTTTTAGTTGGGTAATATTATAATGTAAGTAATGTTGTAATGCTAATTGGTTAGAATTAAAAATGACTATAAACATAAATGCATTTTTTTATTATTAAAACACACTAATTCGCCTTCACAATGCTACGCTGGGAACTTTTATAGTGGATAAGGTTTTGATGTCAGGTACGCGTTATAAAAATATTAACGCTCACAATAACGTTAACATAACTTCAGAAAGGTTGGCTATAACATTATGTAACTGCTTACCCAGCCTACTGATAAAATTGTTTAATCATAAAATACTCCTAGGCAACATTTCATTGAACATTAAAAGAAACTAAACGTGAATATAAACAACAGAAACGAATGCACATTATTGCTATTTCGCGAGGTTTTCTATCATTATTTTTGGACTTGTTCCAAGCATACAACAACGTTACGCTTTCCCTATTTTCATCGCCGAAAATTTAAAAACCATCGCTCACTACTGTGACAACAGCTAGAATACAAAATAGAAATAATTTTACAGCCGATTACAAGGTTTTGACAAAGCAAACTTTACAATTACCCTAATTCCTATTTTTTCACTGAAAATACAGCAAATAAAGATGTTATTGTCATTAAACATACATTTTGCATTATTCGTTAAGGGTCGAATTTTATAAACAAACTTAAAAACTTATGTTCTGTCTTTAATGTCATCTGCGTTTTTAGTATGTACACATATTCCCACTATACAAGCTACATAAATTCTTACAAATCATATTTACCTCGTTACAGCGGCAAAATAGCTGTAATAAATATAATTATACATTACTAGTTTATGCCCGCGACTTCGTCCGCGTAGTGTTTAACTTAGCAAAAATTTCGGGATTATCGGGATAAAAAGTATCCTATGTGTTTATCCCGGTTATAAACTATCTGTGTTCCAAATTTCATCTAAATCCGTTCATTCGTTTTTGCGTGAAAGAGTAACAAACATACATCCACACTCACATACTTACGCATTTATAATATTAGTAGGATGATATTAAATTTTGTTTTCTGTTTCTCGTCTGGCTTCCAGAGAGCAACATAGACGCGTTCTATTTGAGGAATCATATTGACATGGGTAATTTTAGCTGTCATTCATTCACGAAATTGCAATACCTTAGTTCTAAAGGAATTTGTTCTGCTCGATGCTGACGTTCCTGTTTATCTTGCGATCTCTCACAGTAATCTAGAATCAGAGAGAGATGGTGTTATTATGATTATGTCACTAACGAGGTTGTGTCCCATCTACTAAATCTTTTACTACTTGACACTACGCAAAAAGAAATATTTACATCTATCTTAACTCTAGTTGTTCAAAATTTATAATCCTTACTAATATTATAAATGCGAAAGTAACTCTGTTTGTCTGGCTGTCTGCCTGTCGCGCTTTCACGCCAAAACTACTGGAACGATTTTAATTAAATTTGGTACATATAGATAGTCTTAAAGCCTGAGAAAGGACATAGGCTACTTGTTAATGCGAAAAAAGGGTTGTAAGGGGATGAAAAATTGTATGGAAGTATCATCATTTTTAGAGCTAGAAGCTTGAAACTTATTTTGTAGAGTATTGAATCAATATAAATAAATATGACATTCAAAGTTTGTAAAAAATTTACTTTCAAGGGTGTAAATAACAATAGGGAATAGGAGATTAAAGTTTGTATGGAAATATTTAAGATTTATGTGAATGTTTTATAAGTTTGCAACAAGAGACAATATATTAGAGCTATTCTGATGTAACATTTACGGATCCATTACAAACACTATTCTACGCGGACGAAGTTGCGGGCACAGCTAGTATGATATAGATGAAGATGTCGGGGCCATTCAACTAAGTAGTGGATGCCAAACTTTTTGTTTCATTGGAAAACCCTTTATGGGTCCCCTCACACCTCGGGGGAGACAAGAGGGGTATGTGGGAGTCCCTGCGCCTGAAGGGCGCAGTCTACCCACTAAAAACCAACGGTATACCACCCTCCGCCATGCAGTGGGGCGCCCCGGGTCCACAGAAATGCTCCGAGACGCCCCTGCGGAAGTAGAAGCCAACCTACCTAAGAAGTAGTCCTAACGTAGTGTTAAGATAGTTGCCCTGACGCATCTTTCTTAAGGCCAAATAAACAATTTAATAAGTTCCCTAGTTATTTCTAGCTTTTTAGTGCACCCTAGTTTAGGTATTTTTGAAGTCGGTTTAATTTTTCTATAAAAATATATTTTTATGATTGTTGTGATAAACTAGGTACATATTGAATTCCTGGTGAGCGTGAATCGTCCATATTTCTCAAAGTACTGCAGCGATTTTTATAAAATGTATATGTGACTACCTGTAGAGATTTCCTATCAAACAAAAAAAAAACAAAATCGGCTTTCCTTTGACGCAGTATTCGGTGAACATACATTTAAAAAACATACAGACGAACAAATATCTCCCTCCTTTTCTGGAACTCAGTTTAAATAATTTAAATCCGCAGCGTTGAGTTAGTTGATATATAAACTGGAATGATTGCTAATAAGTGACATATCACCGATGTAACATTAAAATAATTATTTCACTTTGGCTCTCAGATATCACCTGATGAATTCTGCATGGAAAATCTCGTGTTCCGTGCCAAAATTAAGCTATATTTCCAGTCCATTGACGCCGGTGATTCAGGGTGCACTGCCGGCAGCCGGCTGGCCGCGTCCACACATTTGGCTGTGATAGCCAATTATTATGATTTGGAATGTTAACTCGCCGTAAATTAGTCACATGTCGGTTACGGATCGGCAAATAAATTTAATAAACCTATATATATGATTTGAGACTGGTGCGATATGATGTCGCTGTAGGATCACTATAAAAAGCATTTTATAATAAACTAGCTGTGCCCCCCGACCTCGTCCGCGTAGTATTTAACGTAACAAAAATTTCGGGATTATCGGGATATAAAGTATCCTATATGTTAATCCCGGTTATAAACTATCTGTGTTCCAAATTTCATCCAAATCCGTTCAGTAGTTTTTGCGTGAAGGAGTAACAAACATACATACATACATCCACACTCACAAACTTTCACATTTATAATATTAGTAGGATAAATAATAAATAAAAGTAAGTATGTACCTCTCTTTAAAATACGGTCCTTATGAAAATGCAGTGCTATACCCGCTCTAAATTTTATTCTACCAATAAATTGATGGAATTATAAAATTCGGACGTTCTGAAGTTCCATCATTTTGATGGATCCTTCTGTGAAGGTACAGGCAAACGCGAGCTCGAAAAAAATACAACCTATTAAAAATATCTAAGAAGTCTATCGAAAGTAGTGAAGTAGTAACCTAGTAGTAGTAAAGTAGTGTAGTAGAAAGTAGTATATTAAGTATTCAATCGAATGACCTAGATCTGTTTATAAAGTAAATTTATAGCCTAAACCGATTTGAGTATTCATTTAATAATAATAATAATAATTCATTTATTTTCTCACCACAATGTACATTCACAAAAAATATAGATTACACAATTTTTATGACTAAATTATTGTGGGAGACTGGTGCCTAAACTGGGCGTTAGCCTGTATTTCAGGCCACCAGGCCTCCATCCCAGGTTTTCTTATCAACTTTACAATTTCGAAACAGGGTTGTTACATGTACAAATAAATTTACTAGGTGATGTCTGGGGTAGTAGTTTGGTATAAGTATATGCGAGTGTGTGTGTGATTTTGTATTTTGGATCCTGTTATTTGGGAATCAACATTGACTTTCTTCTGCGACATTCTTATTTATTCATAGCATCCAGAGTCAAGGCTACCCTAATTAAACACGGAGTAACATGCCGCTTACCTTCTGTCTGAGATCCAGCCAATGATACTACCATTTAGCTAAAACTTAGACCAGTTATCCGACTACTTTGGAGTTTTCATTGCTCAATGTTGTTCAGCTATCATAGATGATAGAATCAGAACAAGGTTATTTGGTCATTCTGCCACGGAGATATTCACAATCTACGCGACTCAGATGTGATCCATTGGTCGCCAATTGATATGGAAATCTATGAATTCAGAAATAGAGTTGAAAGTACCGTAGTTGAATTTGGGTAGCGTCGTGATCGCACATGACGCTACCTAAATTCGGACTATATTCAACTCTATTTCATAATGAAATAGATTATCATATCAACTCCACCAACCAACTTATTAGTACTTACCTACTCGTAATAAAATGATGAGTGCACAGATTTACGACAGGTACCTAATTTGATATCTTCACATTTAGTCATAATAAATAATTTCTTTAATTTTATTGATCGTGAATCTTGGTCTTTATAGCGCTGGAAGTACACCCAGACGTGCTTTAAAATTTAAATGCTCATTTAATGCGGACAGAATATTTAAATTAATCACTACATAGTATAAAACAAAGATGCTTCCCGCTGTCTGTATGTCCCTATGTATGCTTAGATCTTTAAAACTACGCATCGGATTTTGGTGCGGTTTCTTTTAATAGTTAGAGTGGTTCAAGAGGAAGGTTTATATGTATAATACATCCATAATATAGCAGAGAAACACTGATAAAAAATACCCGTGCGAAGCCGGGGCGGGTCGCTAGTTATTAATATGAATAATCCGAGGTCGAGCCAAAGTATAGTAATTTGACTGAAGCTCAATAGGGGCTGGCTCGATTAGGATAGTAACCTCACAAAGAACATTGGCGTAAAGTAGCATTTTAAAATATAACTGACTGACCCGGCAAACGTTGCTCTGCCATATAAATTATGTCTAGGTATGAAAAATAGATGTTGACCGATTCTCAGACCTACCGAATATACACACAAAAATCAAAAAAATCGGTCAGGCCGTTTCGGAGGAGTTTGGTAACTAACATTGTGACACAAGAATTTAATATATATACTAGCTGTGCCCGCGACTCCGTCCGCGTGGAATGTGGACAACCCTTATCACTTAGGGGTATGACAAATAGATAGTAGCTGATCTCAGACCTACCCGATATGCACACAAAATTTCAAGAAAATCGGCCGAGCCGTTTCGGCGGAGTATGTATGGTAACTAACATTGTGACACGAGAATTTTATACGAGTAATAACGAGTATATAAGATAGATAGATCTAGTTTTTAGTAGCGTTTTTAGATGAAATTGTTATAAAATTCCGTGCTTAAATACAAGAACGTTTTTATTTTATACGTATAGTATGATCATAATATTGATCGATGTGCTGCGCTGATATAAATAAATCGCCACAAACAGAAATAGTGTCTGCCTGCATTCAAGGTTCGACACATCGTTCAGTAAATATAAAACAGGAAGTCAAAATTCATATGTGATGCCGTGTTATTACAAAATAAGGTTTTTAAAGCAACGATTGAGATATTTCTATATATATTTTAAATCTTCCTTATGTATGAAACTGGGTATAAAAGAATTACTTACCCGCTTTTCATATTTTTTCAATTAAATCTTAAGGTGATAGCTGTCGTTCTTGAAATGTTTTAGAGTAAGTTGGATATATTAATAAATACACTGCACACGGTCTTTGTCGCGAATTACAAAATGTGCCTTTTATTACTGTCAGATTTTGAATAAATTCTAAAAAACCTCAAAAAAATTGAACTACGCGGGCTAGATGGGCGCTTTAGCCTTAAACAAACTTAAATTATTCGACTCGTATCATGTTAAGGAGTTACCAAATACCAAATGCATTGTTCGCACGTTGTCTGAAGAGAGTGGGACAGAGATAGGGAAAGGGGAAGAGGGGTTTGGGCTTCCGGTCCCTCACACAACGTACGAAAAGCAGCTAATAATAGCTACTTTACGCCGGTCGTGAGAAGGTAGCACTACCCCGGTTGAGATAGCCGTATAATGATTAAGAGTTCCACTAAAGTCCTTTTTAAAAACAATTATGTCGATATCCATTACCGTAGGTATTATTTTCACAGAGACAAACATTATGTTCGAGTTTAGGATTTTTTTGTTTTTTTTTCATAATTAATAATAATAAATAGCCGATTGCCGATAAGCAGTGATAGCCGATTGGTTAAGCACGCGTCTTGCGGGCTACCAGACCTCGGGTTCAAACCCCGGCTCGAACCTCTGGATTTTTCGAAATCTATGTGCGAATCATAATTTCTATATGATTATCACTTGCTTACGGTGAAGGAAAACATAGTGAGGAAACCTTGCATGTCTTAGAAGATTTAGCCAATTTTCGAAAGACATGTGAAATCCGCCAACCCGCACTAGGCCAGCGTGGTGGATTATGGCCTGAATCCCCCTCGTGTTGAGGGGAGGCCCGTGCCCAGGAGTGGGACGTCAAAAGGGCTAAAATTATTATTATTTTATTATTAATAATAATAAATATCGCCAGACTGACACACCAATTGTACGGTCCCAAACTAAGCAACGCTTGTACTATGGGTACTGTACAATGGACTGGGGGCGATCCCAGTGACACCCAGACTAGGGCAAATTATGAAAAGGACATTTCCGAAATTTACCCCAGCGGGAATCGAACCCGCAACCACCATGTGCAGTGTGCCAAGGAGCCTACGCTCGAACCACTGCGCCAAGCGGTCGTTAATAATGAAGATACCTACACGATTGATGTAACCAAAGAATTTGTAATAATGTCTTATTTATACAAATTCTTTGGATGTAACTAAACTAAACAATATAAAATGGTCACTAATATGACACTTACTGATTTCCTGTATCATACATGTTGCAAGGTTAATACCTAAACATAATCAAGCAAGGGTAGATAAGCATTAAAAACACAAAGCTTGAATGTTGGAGTGTTCCAAAAATAAAACTTGTAACCTGACCTAATTCCAGTTTCTATTGTTGTTTTACTACTGCGACTACACGTGGTCGCGTCGGGTGAAGCGCGCGACTCAGATTAGATGTTTCTCTCATTGTGGCATTCACATGAGAACACAAAAATTATAGCCGATCACCGACAGTCTATATCTGCGCGGGCGCCGCTGTATAACCCGTTTCACGCGCCAGAGGTCGCCAATCATCGGCATCTAGTACACCATTTCTTGCAGATTTTATAAACGTTTAAAAACAGTGCACGGTCAATCAAATATCGACATGTAATTACCTGTGTTGATGCTTGTTGGATGTATTTACGTCATGTTACATTTTTGGCTGAGTACTTAATTAATATTGTATGCAATAAATTACTTGAATATGCATTGAAGTGTACTTACGTTATTTGCCATTAAGCAGTTTCGTTGCTAAATACAAAATTCTAAAAATGGACGCCATAATGGACACATTATTAAAATGTTAATAAAAACTACGTTGCTTATGATATTTTTACTCAATTCAAAGTATGAATTATCTACATCTCAATATTAATTTTAAACTTTTAATATAGTGTCTTATAATAATTTATACCTGCTACGTAAAATGTTGGCGAGTCCTGAAGGTGACGTCGCATCGCGTAATAATTTCGTCGGGATTGTTGTGAATCGGCGGGCGCTTCAAAGGAATTTCCTGTTCTTAATCAAGGCACAGCTTTATATGCACATGTGTTTCTACTCTGCGTTACATTCAACATTCCGTTTCACCTGTTCAACCAATTGATGTATGAGACATCCCACTCTATTTACAGGTCCACAAATATCTTCCACACTTTGTAAAGACAATATATCAGAAGATCCCTAAAACTGAAACATGTCCCATTTTCTCAGAAAACAGGTGTAGTACTATTGATTAGAAATCCATTCTAAAACGATAAACATGACTTGTAAAAGTTGAATTAAAAAGTAGAAGATTATAAATTGAATCTGCAAATCCGCAAGCGTTACCCGAACACTGCTAGCGTGTAAACTTCCATTAATAAATTTGAATGAACGTAAAAAACGAAAGACGTCACTGAAACTAGCGCAACGAAAAGCGCAACAGGATTTCTTGTAAACAGCCATATCGGTCTAGGAAGTGCACTGAAGTTGTGATAATCTATTTATAGTATTTGGACGAATTTCCTTCGCACCGCTGTCAATTCAGTTTATATTAATCTGACAACTCACTTCCTAGAGCGCGGCGGGTTTGTTGAACATTCTATTCATCTGACGTAGACGTAATCCACGCTGATGAAGAAGTCAATAACGACGTCATGATACTGAACGAGTAAGATAGAGAAAGAGGGAGACGGACGGTTTTTCACTTATTTTTGTATTCCAGTCTCAGGGAATGCTATAAATAAGGGTGCTAAACGCACGTAAAATCTAGTGTAACAACACTCGCACTCGGATTCAGTTCTTGTTACAACTATCAACCCTACACAAACATCATGGTGAGGATTTCAACCTTTTTATTCTGTGAATGTGATTGTGGAATCTTACAGTGAAAAAAAACCAAAAGTGTTCTCCAAACGCAATTAAACGACAGTATTTAAGGTTCAATACACGCATAGCTTTCGTTTTAGTGGAAACTCCACGTATTTCTATAAAAGCTGTTATAAATGGAGTTCATTAATGGAAGATAGTTATGATATAATGTACTTTACTATCGTAAACATAATGTTGATTCTTCTGTGTGTGGTACACAAAAGAGACTACTGGTAATTGACACCATCAACCAGTTGCAGAGGCAATGGGCTCATCAACTAAAGGAATATGGTCTCCTATATATTATAAACATAAAAGTGCGTCTTTTAACGTTGGCAAATAGGATCTTATACTTGGTGTTCTTCCATAGGACTCTGATGACGAACAAAAGATGGCAATGCTCCGCAAGGCATTCCAGATGTTCGACACCACCAAGTCGGGATACATCGATGTCCTGAAGATCTCCACCATCCTCAACACCATGGGCCAGCTGTTCGATGACTCCGAACTCCAGGCCCTCATTGATGAGAATGACCCTGAAAGTGAGTATGGTTTAAAATGATTTTCAGTGTTGTAAAAAGTAAGCCGTGCCGTGACTTCCTTATACAGGATTTACTATCCAAAACCCCGCAGGAATGCTTCCGTTATCTGTGATAAATAATCTTTATAATGAGCAGTTAGAATAGATTTCCTTACCAAGTTTCATACAAATCCATTAAGTTATTTACGTATTTCTAACAGTCTGAAAAAACAGTAATAATAAAAAAAAATTGATCAATTTCTTGTGCCCTCTTTAACAAATTCCTTGTACATTGAGTATATTAAAAGTGTCTGTACATTATACTTAATCAATGCTACCGACGTATGCATTCCTGTGGGCAAGCTATAAATTGTTTAGTCTGGATAAAATTGGCCGTTGCTTTTAAAGGATGTTGTGTGACAAAATAAATATTTATCCGAGTATGAAGTTTGTTTATAAGTAATAGATTTATGGGCAGTTTATATTAACGATGAGCTTTTGAGCGCTACTTCAAAATATTTTATAAACAAAACATATTTTAATAACCTATAACTGGAATTTATCAGGTTTTCCTCATTCAAAGCATTTGGAAACTAAGACTGCATAATATTTTGGTTATAACGCTGGAAATGGCTAATCACTGTTTAAGTCAGTATCAGACTGATAGACTACAAATAGTTTAAGCACTTGTAAGTACTCGCGCTTAGAGGTAATTAATCATCATAATACGTTAACAAGAGTTCACACTTGCCGAGGCTAAGACACCTTTACGAATATATTCTCGTATATTTTTACTCGTCGCAGGAACTAATGATGCTATTTGCGTACCAGAGATATCTTCAAGTAGGTAGTCCCTTTGAAATATCTCGGCTGCCAGCGTTTATTTATCTTCCTCTGAATGAAAGAAATAAGCAATTGTTTCCACACAAACTGTTTTAGTTTCATCTCTATAGTAATTTTTGTTTTCATTAAAGACTCCGGCAAAATCAACTTCGATGGCTTCTGCAATATCGCTTCCCACTTCTTGGAAGAGGAAGATGCCGAAGCTATGCAACAGGAACTGAAGGAAGCTTTCAGGTTCGTTCAAATTTCTCTTAATCTCACAAAATGCGTATAACTACTATGTTTGTGAACAACAGTACATTTATAAAGCTCTCTCCTGTTTACAGATTGTACGACCGTGAAGGTAACGGCTACATCACCACCTCCACTCTGAAGGAGATCCTGGCTGCCCTGGACGACAAACTCAGCAACTCTGACCTCGACGGCATCATCGCTGAGATTGACACTGACGGCTCCGGAACCGTCGACTTCGATGGTAAATATCTCAAAATATTGAAAAAAAATATTTTTTTAAGTATTTTGTCTGGATATTGGGCTGGAGTTCTGCCCACATTTCACAAAGCCGAAGTTTCCGAACTAACACGCAGTCAACTGTCTCCGTCGATGACAGAAATGTCAAGACCGAACAGAATTTGGCGAGGCGTCAACCACGCCACTCATTTTAGACTGGCCATTAGAACGTATGTCCGCCTAAAACAAATCCCGTTTCGAGTCGATTTCTAACTCTGCACCGCAGCAGCTGTTTTTGAATATAAACTACGACATAAATTCCTGCGAAAGCAACGTAGATACATAAACATTACATCCATTCTATGTCTAAACATTACTGGCGCATCGGGAAGGCAGGCGGTATGCGACGAGCGATATTTATGTTGTCTTACACACGCGCGTTGCGTTATTAATTCATTGATACTAATTTCTTCTACTTGTTTTGGCCTGAGATCAAAGAAATTGATCAAATATTTTTTTGTCATAACGCCTTGAGTGGTTTGGCGCTAAAATTGTATTCGGCCATTGAGTTATGTATACGGAATGATTGGCATAGCATTAAGACATCAGAAGTTAACTATAATATCTTATTTAAATAATCCAAATTTAACTTTTGCCAGCTTTATTCGATTAACAAACTCAACTCTTTTTGTTAAGAAGATTTTTCCTTTGTTACAGAATTCATGGAGATGATGACCGGAGACTAAGCTTATATGCAATCAATATTATACCATAGTATTATTACATTTAGATGTTATTTTACATCGTATTTTAAAATGTTAAGACTTTGACTCTAGTACAAAACCTAATGCGGTATTAGCATGGTTGTTTAATAATGAATTTGCACTACGTTTACTCTATCTTATAGATAGGCACTTGTTAATGATAATTTATAACCTACGGGAGTGGGCCAGGAATCTTTTTGAATTCGTTCCAAAGAATTATTCCGGAATAATTCAAACGAAACGAATTCCGAGTAACAATTATATGCTAATATTTATAACGCAAAGCACATTATTTTAAAAGTATTCTATAAATTATTTTGTATAATTATGAGAAATATACAACAACAGTCTTTCATTTTGTTTCAATGTCCTTGACCCAAAAAATCCCTTCGCTTAATTCTCTTCAAAATTATAATGGGTGTATATGAAGATAGTACCTAGATCTTTTGATCATAGAACTAAAAATAACACAGTGTCTAGATCACTAGTGATTTACACATTCCTGTTGTTATGCAACGGAGGTATATAAATATAAACGATCTTGTATATTTCCCGGTAATATGGTAATTGCGTTTGAAAGTGAAGAATTGCCTCTTGACCAAAATTAGCTGTGTTCCAAGAGTCACAATTGGAAAATTGTCCAATTGCATTTTGCTTCCTGTCAACATTGTACTGTTGTGAAGATAATTTTACTGCAATATTGAATTGTCTTTTGTATCATATTCCCTTTTTATATATCCTTGGCCGTCATGACACACAATTTCAAATCCAGGTCAAGTAGAAATGGGATGCTGTGATTGGTTTTCATTAAAGTGGTTAATTAGAACAAAAATGTTTATTTTCATCCAAAATAAAACTTGGTGCAGTCATTAGATAACTTTCAACTGTTACATAAATATTATATTTAGAAGACGAAGGAATTCCAAAAAGGCATTGCTCGTGAGTGTACTGAAAATGACTGCTATTAAACCGACCCTAGGGATCTCAATTGGCCGAGAAGAAATAAAGTTATGACGTCTCGTGCGCATATAAACCATGTTTAACTATTACCGGCACTAGTTGACTGCAGTGTTGGCTGTTGTGATGTTTATAACAAAGTTACTATGGATATTGCTACTGAGGGCGGCAGTGGCCGCACCAAAAGATGAATTTCGAACCTATGTCAGCGAAGGAGGTAAGTAACCCACTATATGTAATATCACAAAGAGCATGATTCTCAAAGTCATTGCTTAGTGATGCGATTGCTTTTTGTTAATCCTCAATCAGTTATCTTGCCACTTTCTATTAGTTGCGTAACTTTAATGACACAATGTCACGTGTAATTATATTTAAAAACGATACTAAGTACATATCGATGTTTGGAAATCATTTTTTAATTATTTGCTACAAACTATTCTCCTACTTCTTTTTGGTACCGTTCGTAGGAACGTTATTTTGGTGTCAGCTTCTAATCTCTCCTGACCGAAGTAACAGATGTTTATATTCAAAGGGAAAAAGGAAGAGAGCCTAACGTTTTTAACAAACTTCACCCCGACATCACTTGTGATGGAATTTTTTCATGTAGCTTTGTTTTCAGTCTTCGTAAAAATGATTGGGTGATTACCGTTAGCGTCTATTTTTACAAGCTTTTATTTAACTTGCAATGTATGTTTCTCCGGGTGGTATGTTGCAACTGAATTTTAAATCAGTTATCTTTAACCGATTAGGCAGATTTGGTATACACGCTTATTTTGGATGACAATGCATGCTTATTCGACGTCATTCTAATTCCAATATGGCGGATCATCCAAGATGGCGGACTAGGTAGTATTTTTTTCTGCACTACCACAGTATGCGTATCAAATGAAAGGGCTTCCTGAGGAGAATACGAAAACTAATACGACGTCACATTAAATCCAAAATATGGGGATCTAAACGACTAACGAAGAATAATAAAAAAATAATGGTACAAACAACTTTTTAATAACAACCTTTTAAAAAGAAGAAAATCAACTTTAAATTAATTCAAACCAATTAATGTAGTACATGTATTACACTATTTATTAAATTATATAAAAGCTTGTCGCGAGATTTGCATACATTACAGGGACAATTTTCTTTTTTGAATTACTTACTTATCTTATAATAAGTATGTCAAGCAAGACTAGTTAGTACACAGGTAAATCTCGCGAAAAGCTTTTATATCATTTAATCATTTGTGTAATACATGTAGGTACTAAATTGATTGGTTTGATTTACTTTAAAGTTTAATTTCTTCTTTTTAAAAGCTTGTTCTTAAAAAGTTGTTTTTACCATATTGGTTTATTTAAATCAAATGTATAATTGCACTTCTGTGACAAATAATCCAACTTCCAAATTTATATAATATCGCATTTTCAATTACAGAATTATCATTAAGCGATGACAACCTGCTCATGGGCATCATTCCCGGTATAGGGTACTCACCACACAAATCACAAAAACAGGAGGAAACTATACAAAACAGATTTAAGGTAAATAATAAAAATATACAAATTCCTATAAGTACCAGAAACGTAAACTTTTTACAAAATAAGTATTCATATTCCAGATTAATGAGCATATCAAATTATTCAACCGGTATGTGGAGAAAGGGATAACAACAAAGGATCTAGTGTTTAACATATACGATGATAACCTTAGAGACGCAGCGATAGCGCTATTCCGTTTGTTCCAAAGCGTGGAGGCGTCTGGCCACGATCCTGACACGTTATTTGATTTCGAAAACATCAATGAAGATCTAGTGTCATATGCAGCGAATCTTGAAATGCTTTATAGAAACAAACGAGGAGGAAAAATCTCTTTCACACCTCCCTTTATCAGGAAACCAAACTTCTTTGTTAACACTGAAACAGTAATGAAAGCTTTAAAAGTTAGCAATTTACTTAACTGCAACATAACAGATTTCCAAGACTCACGTGTCAATCAGTATTACAGAATACAAGATACAATTATAATCAACACAAACTACTCTGGTTGGAACATTCCGCAAAATGGGGGTGATGAAGCTTTAACTTATTTCAGAGAAGACATAGCGCTGAACAGTTACTACTACGGGATACATTTAATGCATCCGTTTTGGATGTCTAACGATGAGCTAGATGAAATGAATCCAAGGCATGCGGAACATTACTACTTTAATCACCAGCAACTGATGGCCCGGTATAATTTAGAGAAAGAGAGTTTCAAACAAGCAAATATATCATTGAATACAGATGGTTACGGCGATTTTAATCCTTATTTAATTCACGATAACGGCCTTCCATTTCCAGTTAGAAGCAATATATTAGGAGATTGGAGTGAAGATAGGGCTAAACTTAAATCTATTGATATTGCTATAAGAGAATGCATTTCAAGAGGTTTAATAGTCATGGTATGTTTTTTTATATATTTTAATGTTATATAACAAATTTGGTTGAATTTGTTTAACAAGTGATTTTTATTTACATTTCAGAACAATGGTACAGCTATCAGTATGACCGAAGATACTCATATCGACATATTAGCTAAGTTAATAAGAGCCAACTTAGACGGAGTAAAAATAGCTAAAACTATAAGATCCATGTTTGGTTATGGTGGAAATGGATACCCTAGTAACGAGTAAGTACTCATTACTTTTTCGTTAGATGGCGATAACTTTACTGCATTAGAAAAATAAATAAAATGTGAAATAATTGTTGCAGTTACAACCCAGCTCCATCGCTCCTGCATCATCCTGAAACATCATTAAGAGATCCTATCTACTGGTACATGATTGAATACATGCTCAAATATTTCATTGAGTATAAAAACTCAATGGAACCCTTTAATCTATCGCAGTATGAAACTGAAGATTTCAGTATCATCAATGTGAACATTCCAAAAATCACCACATATTTCGACTTCTATCAATTCAAAATTAATAAGGCTGTGAGCAGTAATGACAACATTTCCAAATGGCCTTATACTTTAACAGCACGCCAAAAGAGATTAAAACATTCTCAGTTCGCTCTTGACTTTACGGTACAATCGAAGGTTGGTAAAGATGTTATTGTCAGACTGTTCCTAGGACCGCCTTGTGATGATGAATTTTGTTGGGACGAATATTCAAAGTTCTTTGAAATTGATTCATTTAAGTTCTTCCTCCAAGAAGGGGCTAATAAAATTACATGGTCTCCAGAAACATCGAGTAGGTTATCACACGATGACTATTACAATATGGAAAGACCGGAATCGGAGAGCAAAGACAACAACTACAATATGTTTAAATTTCCGGAAAATCTATTGATACCTAAAGGCTTAGAGAAAGGATTGAACCTTACACTATTTATAATAATTACTCCTACTGATGATTTGTCTCAAAGAGATTTTGACACAGACAGCAATATATATAGACAAGTTTCATACGAAATAGATGGTAAACCATTAGGATTTCCTTTTCATAGACCAAGTGTTGGACACAACATAGCGGCACGCAATTACAAGTTTATCGATCTTGCAATTTACCATAAGAGGTATTCAAATCCAAAAAGTGGGTACTTTTCACCTAATTTGTATTAAGTCTCCTATCACGTGATATTATTAATATTAAGTTTTTGAATAATTCGATTATTGTTTAAGCCTGTTATTAGTAAGTTTAAAATAAATTACCAGAAATATGTACAAAAAAAATCGTTTTATTTAATTTTTCTAGTTTACGTTATTAGTATCTACGTTTTTAGTACTTACGAAGTTTAAAGTCCATACTTTACAGCTATTACTCTTTTCAATATCAAAAAGATGGTGTAGATCTTGGTAAGTCATCAATATTTTGGCTACTCCAGAAATACGGGGCCACTCACCTATAGACTCTGAAGTTTTACCATAATGGAAAAGCAGGACAACATTCATTTTTCACAAAAATGTTGGTATTTTGATTCCGATTCGGACAACCGCTGCTTTTCCAAATTCATAGCAGTGCCCATAAAATTAGCTTGATATCTAGTAACTATCTTTTGGTGTAATTTTAAATTATTTCATCAAACCAAAATACGCATCCGGATTTCCTCGATGTTCACATATTAAAATCCAGATTTCTCAGTAGAAGGGCGAATATCAAAATGTATAAAAACCTGATAAGACCTATTTCTTACGGATTGTGTGTGAATTTTGTAAGAGATAATGGCAGCTGGAGGGTCTGGTAGAACTCGGCTAGAACTGGTCAGCATGCGGCTGAGCCCAATACATCATATAATAGAAGACGCCAAAACCAACTGTTTCCGTTGGCTAGGCTTTGTTAATTGAACGGAGATTGGAGATGAAAGGTTGGAATATCAAGAGAGTACTTATATGACAAGGTAACGCAGAGTCAGTCGTCCTAATTTTGCTGGAGGACTAAATTGGAACGGGACCTGGGCTAGCATCAAGTAGGCTTGTTGCAGAGCTAACTGTAGACAGTAGAGGTCAAGAAATTTCGGGTTCTTAGATCGGAGGACCAAAATCCGCTGCAGGAGGCTAGGCTATAGGTGTGTAAGATGTTCTTATAGCTAATAGGCAAGCAGTTCAGAGATCCCGTGATAATCTTAAATTCAATCTGTGTACATTTTCAGTACGTAAAAATAGCAAATACTTTAGACACTTATTCCTTGAATTTCATACTAATTTACTGGCTGATTTTAAGCAGTTATGGTAGCTATACTTAGGTACTTGCGAGAACCTACATTGCTAGTACGCTTACCCGAAGAAGAGGGAGGGATATGTTTATCCTTTAAACATCCCCAGACGAAGCCCCAGCTTGATTTTTTAAAATGGATTTCTAACAATTAAGTTTTCATAAAAACCAGCCCAGATTCCTACTTTGAGTATTTTCCCCTTATTCTCATAGTTTTGAATAAAGGCATCCACGTACCTTTGAATAATTAACCTGCATAGTAGTCTTTGACTAATACCTACTAAACATAAATGTTTTCCAGGACTATTAGGATAAAAAAATTAAAGAAATTGTATTATTTATATAATTATTAATTTTATTAAACTCATTTTGTTATTGCCTTAAAGCATTACTTTCGTAGGTACCTCTTATTTTTTAATAGCGTCACACTTAAGCGTGTTTCTTGCCTAACTGAGAGTAGATAGTGTTGAAATAGTGAGACACTTCAGAGTTGTAGTAGTAAGGAGAACCCTCGTGGTAGACATTCACCTGCTTGAAGTAGGCATTGGGCTGCTGGAAGTTGATCTCTTGCAGGGGACGGTCCAAAGGATATCCGAAAGGTTTGTTATCCATGATGTAGTTCATGAAGGTCATTTCCTCTTTTTGGGTGGAAGCTTTGTACGGATAGACGAATACGAACAGCTGGAATGGATATCCACCGGCGGTACCCCTAGGCAGCATCAGTCTCCTGGTCAGTTTGTCGGGGTCTTCAGACATGTCGTAGGGCACCTTGCCTTCGTCTAAATATGTTTTGACCTTGGACATGGGAACGAATTCATCCTTGAACGACGTGAAGTCGTTGGATACGCGAGTAATCTTGTTCTCTCCGGGAACGAGTTTCTGAACGGACCAGTCCAATTCGTAGAACTTCATCCAGTCTTGCTCCAGAGACAATTGTTGGCCGTTGCTGTCATATTTGGGGCCAAGGAAGAATTTGACGACAGCGTCGGTCGCTACCTCGGATTTAACATCAACGGTGACTAAGAATGGTTGGTGGTTCAAGCGTGGCTGGCGAACCATGAAGTCCGATCCAGCTTCGGTTTTCAGTTCCTCCTTGGTGAAATACATCCTGTTGGTTATGTTGAAGTCGAAGTATTCGAAGAAGGTAACAAGTTTGTCTACTTTCACTTCGGTAACTTCAACACCTTTGAAGGCAAGATCTTGTTTGGTGTAAGGAATCAGGTATTCTTTGAATTCAATCATATAGTCGACAATCCTCTGGTACAGTTGGTAGAAGGCAGGGTCACGAAGAGAAGTCTGGTAGTTGTCAAGAGCGCTGGGTACGTAGATGTACCTGAAAGATAAACATTGCCGATTATATTCCCGTTCAATGAATTCGACGTAAAACGAAACAAATAAAATTTTATCTTTGTTATAATTTTCCCCCAGAAATGTAGACCAGAATAACACTGTGACTATTCCTAATAGTGGCTTTAACTATTTACTATCATCACCTTGAAAAGTCAAATCGAGCAATAAAGGGCGACGGTATGTTTTACTCAAAGATATTCGACATATTGGCGAATTTAATTAAATTTACTTAATTGCTTACTTGTTATTTAGCGCAGGTGCAGCACCGAGGACACGGCGGGCGGCGATTTCATATGAGTGTTGGAAGTCCTTGGTACTTTCTTCGGAGTACAGATCAGCGTTGGTCTGCCAGTAGTTACCAACGAAGTTGAGAGCTTTGGGGTTGTGGAAGTCGATTTCCTTCTCGAACTGGAAACAAATAAATTTATCAGTAAAATATATGTATATCAGACAAAATAATAAGCTGTGTTATTTCCAAATTTAATACTTACAGCCTTGAATTGGCCGCTCTGGAGGTATTGGAAGAAGGTCTTCTCGTATGTGTCCAAGAAGCGAATGCGTTCGTAGTTCATCTCGCTGTGCATATCATAGCCGTTGCTTCTTTGCGCGTATGGCAGATAGAAAGCAGTCAGCGGTGGGAAGTAACCAGTTTTGAATTCAGAAAACCATGAGAACTCAGGAATTCCACCCAATCCGTTGGTAAGACGCTCCAGGTAGTAACGAGCCAACAGCTGCTGGTAGAAGTGGAAGTAGATCTCTCCACGGCGTTCTTTGAACACTGGGTACTTGTTTGCGTTCCACCAGAAAGGCAGATGAGAGTGGAAGTTGTAGTAGTAGGAGTTCAATTCAATGTCCTCGGTGAAGTACGACAGCCTAACTTCTTCGTTGGGGTAAGTCAAAGAGTTAGAGTAGTTGGAGTAGAACACCCACTTATCTTCTACCTTGGCAATGTTGTAGCGTTTTGTGAAATTAGGGTAACCCTCATCTTTCTGCATTTTGGTGAAGAAGGCCTTGGTGAACATCTGCTTGCTTGCGAAGTATTGAGGATAGATTTCGTAAGGAGCGGGCATGACAAGGCCATGGGTGTCAGTGCGTTGGAGCACAGCGATGTAAAGCGCGTAGAGGAATTGCCCCTCGTTCAGGTGCACCTTAGCGAAAGCAGCGGTTTTGTAGAAGGTTTCAAAGTCCTTGGCATAGTAGAAAACGTGGAACAGAGAAATAGCTTCATCCCTCATATTTTCGTAGAATACTGAGAATTCGAATTCCTTTGGCATGAAACCAGTTCTATACATCAGCAAGAATTCTTCAACAGCTTTCTTGTTCTGTAAATAAATTTAAGTTGCCATTAATAATAATTAACATACTTTAGGTAATTCTGGTGTTATGGTGTAAATAATACATACAGTGTAGTTCTCAATGTTTGCTTCGATGTTGTACTCTTTGCCGATTATGTAGTACTCAGCATCTTCGACTAGCTGGTAAGCAGACTCAAAAAGGCCAAGGATCTTTCTTTGGCGTTCGACGAAAACATTGTCAACTGAAAAACATTCAACACATTAAAATAACTCTACAATAAGTAAGCAGGAAGAGCTGAAGCTGGCCTGTTTTCAGTTGTATGACATTAAAGAGAAAAATACTTTAATAAAAAAAAACCGGGCAAGTGCACATCAGGACATGCACAATGAAGGCTTCCGGACCCATTTCAATAGCGAAGATTTCTCGTATCTATAACCAAAGTAGTGAAACACAAGAAACAAAGTTGTATTTGCGGTTGTCTTTTGAGTCTCAGTATTGAGTTTATTCAGAAACTATGGGGAATTGACTTCACTTTAACTTGGTCGGCTGTAGCTCGTGATTTAGTGAACCAATTTCTCTGGTTATAATTTTAATTGCAAATTTGCAATGTAGTGTCCTAATTTTTTCTAGATTTTCTGCACAGTGTTTCAAGTTTTTACAGCAAGATCTACCTAAAGCCACGTTTTCAGCTTAAACAAATTCGGGTCCCCAATACAAACTGTTTACCCTTATTTCACACACTGAGGGGTGGAGTTTTACAAAACGCTGAAAATTATATTTTTTATTTGTAATGAGTAGACCTTAATACTAATTTTCATGGCTCTAAGGTGAGATTTTTTTTTTACCCATACAAACTTTCATCCCCTATTTTATACACTTGGGGGTGGAATTTTACAAAATCCTTCCTTAGTGGATATTTACGGTATGAAAGGTACCTACTGCCCAAATTTCATGATTCTAACACCAGCGGTTTCGGCTGTGCGTTGATTCCTTTGTTTTGATTAGTGAATTTACAAAAAGTAGTGAAAGTACCAAAATATGCGACATAAATGGCCGTATCTTTTGATAACGTTATCTTAGGAGCCTAATTTTTTTACACCTACAAGGGACCATAGCGTTTGATATTTGATATCAATTTCAACTTGATATCTCTATCCGTTTCTGAGAAAAAAATCTTGACAGACAGACAGACGGACAACAAAGTGATCCTATAAGGGTTCCGTTTTTCCTTTTAAGCTCCGGAACCCCAAAAATTACGTACTCTATCCCTACTCCCTGGACATGCACTAAAAGCTAGAAATAACTAGGGACCGTGTTATTTCTTTCTTTTGGAGTACGTACATGGTCTATTTCTCTCAAACTACTGGACTGATTTCGATAACATTTATATAGGACCACATGGAGAGTAATACGTCACAAAAAAAAACAAAATCGATCTACAATTGCAGAAGTAATAAAAATATATCACTACGACGAGGCACATAATAATTTTGTCGTCATCAAATTTAAATTTTACCTGCTTTGGTTTTGATGGTTGGTGTGGGGGCTGTGGCCAGCGCCAGGGCGACAAGCCCTGCGAAGATGAGGACAGTCTTCATCGTTCCCGCAGTCGGACTGAACTGTACTGAATCTCGCAATTCATGGTCAATTTATACCACACGATTTGCTTATCTTTAATTCTCGAATGTGTAAGTATATTTCCTACAGATATTTTTCTTCTTTATCACTTAACTGTTGTGTGACCTCCAATTTCATATTGTCATCCACGAGTTATTTTTTGCATATTTTAAAGATTAACTGCGTGGCTACGATAGCTTTGTAGGTACAGGGTAGGTTTTTTAGGTAATTTGCTGCAGAACGAGTTAACACTCACGTATCTTAGAGATTATGCTTAGATAGGTTCACATCTTTTAACCCATTTATAATGTACCTACTAGATTTGTATCGCTTATTTGTGCTTTGTATTTTAACACTAGAAGTATTTTTTTGTAGATAAATATACACATTCTTCTGTAATCACAAATAAGGTACCTAAAGGATAGGATGATAGAGAAGGTCACGTCGTGAGAAAACCTCATATCTTTTAAGTTGGAAGCAACTAACTCGCGGTGGACTAAGGCCTGAATTATTCTTTGTATTAAAGAGTGTAAGACTATAATGGCAATGATGGGGGCGGTGAAACGTGAGGGTCTTGTGGTGCACCTCTGCCGACACTTTTGATTGGGATTAGTTATGGAGTTTGTTTGAGTGTGAGTCAATCCAGTTTTTTTTTACAATGATGAAGATGTTTTGTTTATTGATAGGAAGACCAACAGCTAGAAATAACAATTTTAGATACAAGAAAAAGTCCTAAAGCCAATTATAGGTCTTCACGCATGGCAGTTGAAGAAGTAGCAAAGGTGTGTAGTAATTATAAAAAAACTAGCTATGCCCGCGATTTCGTCCGCGTGGAATAGTGTCTTTAGGTAGCATTTATAATTATTTAGGCATTTTTTTACAAATAAAACCTTCCTTTAAATACTTTAATGAGCTATTTGCAGTGTTTTAATGCAAAGAGCTATATTTCCATACAAACTTTCATCCCCTATTCCCTATTGTTATTTTACACCCTTGAGGGAAAAACTTTTACAAACTTTGAATGTCATTTTTATTTATATCGAGTCAACAGCCTAACAAATATTTTTCAGGCTTCTAGTTCTAAAAGTGACGATACTTCCATACAACTTTTCGTCCCCCCTTCAACCCCTTAAAACTCTTTTTTGCATTAAAAAGTAGCCTATGTCCTTTCTCAGGCTCTAGACTATCTGTGTGTAAAATTTCATTGAAATCGGTTCAGTAGTTTTGACGTGAAAGAGCGACAGACAGACAGACAGAGTTACTTTCGCATTTATAATATTAGTAAGGAAGTAAGGATTAAGCTCTACAGGAAGTGTGGGAAAAATTATCATTAGTTCTTAGGTTATTATTTCAGTCCTACAGGAAGAAAAAAAGTTAGTTGTTTGTTTAATGCACATAAAAATTTTTTGCATGGTAATTTTATTTTCATGGTAATTTTTGTCATTTTTGCCTGGTATTTTGTGCGCTTACTTGAGTGAATTAGTCGTATTGTCACGCTTGGCAGAAAATACTAATATTATATTGAAGGATGATCTGGATTTCATCGGTGATGAGAAACACGTGATACGCGTGGCCTGCAATAGCTACGCTGCTAGACACATAAAAACACAATAAATATCGCCAGACGAACACACTAACTGTATGGTCCCAAACTAAGCAACGCTTCTACTATGGGTACCGTACAATGGACTGGCGGCGATCCCAGTGACACCCAGACCAGGGTTAATAGCGAAAAGACCATTTCCGAAATTTACCATGACGGGATTCAAACCTGCAAGCACTGAGTGAGCCCAGCGGCCTACGGTCGAACCACTACGCCAAGCGGTCTTAAAAAATACTCATAGGTACATACCAAATAGGAATCACCTAATAATAGCATCTGATGTCCATGCATAAAGGCACGTTAAACCGCAGTCCCAGTTGATATTTTATTATCAGACAGTGGTTATAGGTACTCAAAGATCTAAAAGGACTGATAACAATAGTCATAGTTAGGTTAGGTTACCGATATACCCATTAGGTGGGTTTTTCTAAAATGGAAAGAAAACCTAGTCTAAAAATAAGTATATACCCTAATTTCGGTTTAAAAAATGCTAAACCAAAATATGGCTAGTCAAATTAACCACCAGCTTGCAGAGCCACTTCCACTGAGGAGAGGTGACAAGTAACGCAATGGTTCGGTACAGTCATAATCAAAAGAAGCCGGTTATCTGAAATATTCAAAGAAATCACTGCCATTGTCCCACACATTATAATATTGGGTGCTTGTTTAATTTAGACACCTTCTGGTGTCTTAGTAATTTTGATGTTGGCTGTACTCTTATCAAGAGAAAAAAGTCGGTATGCATTATCAGAAACAGCAACGGAAACTAACTAACCACTAACTAAAACCGGATGTTTCGGATTGTAATCATATTTTTTGTTGCAATTATGTAACAAGCAGATAGGTAAAAGATCAAGATTTGGCAGGTTGGTTTGCTCTTGCTTAATTAGCTTTTAATATTATCATCCGATAACGCAGTTAATTCGCCTCTGACCCAGGTCATTATCGGTGTAAACACATAGCATGCCTACCTAACACACATGTGAAACAAAGTCTGATTTCTCGAATAACTTGGAAGGTGATAATAAAGGCTTCAGAACGCCTTGTAGAGAAAGCTTCCTTACGATAGCTCTATGTAGCGGGTCAGTCTATTCCCCCTATATATGGTGGTAGAGCCAAACTGTAGCCAATTAATTAGTTAGTAACTATTTCTAGGTGGGTGTCGTGCGATAAGTAATGCAGCAAGAAGTTCAACCTCCCGTCCCTTCCCCTACAATGCGATCCAAGTAAGAATAGGCATGTCAATAACCTCTATCTGTCAAGTGTCACTTGGAAAGTATGGTTTGCAAAAAACTTAAAAAATAATAATAGTCTTACATCAAATTTTAATAAAAAGGTTAATTTAGTAGTAAATCCTCTTAATATAATATCTAATTATTTAAAGTTATAATTAGTTTTTAAAAACCATCTCTTTTTTATTTTCACTTTTGGCGCAAAGGCGCAGAAGCCATGCCAAAATTATTAAAGAAAAGAAACTAAGGTAGCCGGTCGCCATTTTGTCGTCGTTAGTGTGCTTCGTCGTGCGAATGAGTGCATGTGCTTGTGTGTTTTTTCATTCAACCTTTGCAAATAAATGTTATTTAAAAAATATCTTGTTTTGCTCACTCTACCTAACTGGTTAGAATTGACAGCTATGACGTCAGAATATGGCGCAAAGTCGATCCTATTCTCATTTGAATCGCATAGAACCTCTTTCCCATCCTTTCAAGTCCACAAGGTGGAAGCAATGCCTTTGGTGTCAAAAAAAGGTTGAGGAGAGTGCTGCTGAGGTCATCAAGTCCCAGGCGCTGCTTGTGAGGACTAGTCAGTCCACTGTCCTCTGGACGAAATTGTTGTTCTACTTTCTGTTCATTTATTTAGCACGGAAGGCATCATATGAATGCAATTATTTTTAACATCTGGGTTTTTTTTCTGTTAATACGGAGTTAGTATGCACACCACACCTCACTAAGCTGGCTTTCTAACTTAAATATCCAACCCTTAATGAGACTTAATAAGATTGATGATATTTTAATTACTAATGGAGGTTTATTTTCAAGTACCTTCTAGTGACAATAGTCCCAAACTTTTTGGGTGTTTTAGGTATGACGTGTTTGTTTAAATCAAATAAATTGTAATAATTTGGTCGCGATTATCTCGACATGTTATGAAATACCTACCTTTAGAGCACCTAAGTGCGTATGACAGATTAAATTTACTTTTCTTAATTGGTACCAATGACTAACAAGATTGTACTGATGTACCTAGTTATCTCTCTGGGTGCCTTATTGATCTTTGTACCATAATACCATCCGATTCATTTTTAAGAAAAGACCTTCGCTCACTTTGGGCCTTTGCACACCACGTTTTTAAACGCGCCGTCGACGCTCGTTTTAGAAACGCGCGTCGGTGGCGCGCTTTTATCCTACAGAGCAGTTCGTTGTCGTCTGTATCGCTATAAACGCGCGTCGACGGCGCGTTTAAAAAACGTGGTGTGCATAGGGCCTTAGTGACATGTTGCGTGATCTGGTAGGTACATGCGTGATCGTCAACACGCTATAGAAATGGGTCATGTCCCGTATTTGCATGGTAAATTCAGAAGAACTCTCCGGCCACATCGCACTGTCTGGTGATGACCGCCTGGTCTAGGGGTTCAGGTCTAGTCTAAGTTACTTTTTAAACCCTGCAGTAAAGTGCGATAGGATCGTGAGGGTGCCCGTCCTCTTGAGCCGGGCGCTTTGGCTGAGCTAGCTTTCGACCAATTGGATCGCTGAGTTTCAATGAATTGTGGAAAAAGAAGCGATCTTATTGGTCGAAATCTAGCGTGGACGGGCACATAGTGTTGAAAGTTGAAATCATCGCTGATATGTAGATGTACTCTACTCTACTCTACTCTTTCGGAATAATATAAAAAAATATAAAAATATAGCCAGTCTAACACACCAAATGTACGGTCCCAAACTAAGCAAAGCTTGTATTATGGGTACAATGGACTGAGGGTGATCCCAGTGACACCCAGACCTGGTCAAATTATGAAAAGGCCATTTCCCCCGGCGGGAATCGAATCCGCAACCACCATGTGAGCCGAGCGGCCTACACTCGAACCACTGCGCCAAGCGGTCGTCAAACATAATATATTAAAATATATTAAAATCATGAATGTAAATTAATGATTTTACTAATTTTTTTTTCCTACATTCCTGACACGTGGATTGTACGGTTCCCCCGTTTCGTGACAGGATTGATTAAGGCTAAAGCGCCCATCTAGCCCGCGAAGTTCAAATTTTTTGAGGTTTTTTAGATTTTTTTCAAAATCTGACAACAATTAAGGGCACATTTTGTATTTCGCGACAAAGACCATGTGCAGTGCATTTATTAATATATCCAACTTACTCTAAAACATTTCAAGAACGACAGATAACCAGAAAACTGGCAACTTTTGTATATTTAGTTATTTACTAGTATCATATCCACCGTGATAATATTTAGAGAAAAATAAATGTATTAATAAGCGCAATGTGTTTGTCGCAAATCACAAAATGTTGTCTTAAACGTTTTCAGATTTTGGATAAACTATAAAAATACTCAAAAATTTTGAATTTCGCGGGTTAGACAGGCGCCTTCACCTTAACGCCATAGATTTAGGAATGAAGTCGAAGTGAATATTTATTAAAGGTTGACGCACGCGTAGGTTGGTTACCTCTATTGGTTACCCAAAATACCATGATTTTGCGTTAATACATTTATAGATGCGGCTGTTAGTTACACTTACTCCTAAGAAGATCGTCACAAATAAAGCTGGCGTCATACATTCTACTAAAGCTTTATGCTCTTGAATTAAGAATATGTTGAATTAAGCGAATAAAATTGAGGTTTGTGCTTAGAATACCTTACAATTTGTTATTATATAATATGAGTTAATATAGTGTAGGTATACCTACTTGAATAATAGGTGTGTTATGTATTGTGATTAGTTCATTAATATTCTACACGTTTTTGTAGGGTTTTCATGGGGTAAATAGTCTTAAACAACAAAAGTAATTAAAATATATATATTTATTTCACTCTTGGTTGTACATTCAACTTAGGCTCTAGAAGCCACATCATTCAATAAATTATGTTACATAGCTTTTGTCTTTAAACCTTTTTCGGCTTTGCGAAATGCGAGGGAACGTTGTACTCCCAGGCGAAAGGCATACCCTCGTGGTAGATGGAAACATCCTCGAAGAACATGTTGGGTTGCTTGTAGAACACCTCGCGCAGAGGACGGTCGAAAGGATAGCCCAAAGGCTTGTTGTCCGCGATGTAGTTCGAGTATGTGTTCTCAACTTTGTTGACACCGTTGTAGGGGTAGACGATAACGAACAGCTGGAATGGATAGCCTCCCTTGGTACCCTTAGGCAACATCAGTCTCCTCGGCAGGTTGTCGGGCACAACGGACATATCGTGGGGTACCTTTCCTTCCTCCAAAAGCTCGTAGATCTTTTCAGTAGACACAGAGTCTTCTTTGAAGAAAACGAACTCCTCAGATTTACGGACGATCTTGTTCTCACCAGGGACCAGCTTGTGCATGAACCAGTCGAGTTCGTAGAACTTCATGTAGTCTTCTTCCAGAGTAATAGGGTATCCATTGGCATCGTATTTGGGACCAATGAAGACCTTAAAGACGGCGTCGGAGGTGACATCAGACTTGACGTCGATGTTAACTGAGAAAGGCTTGTGGTTAAGGCGGGGCTGGCGAACGATGAAGTCGCCGGGGTAAGTTGTCAGTTCCTTCATCGAGAAATAGGCCCTGTTTGTAGCGTTGAAGTCGTAGAAGTCGAAGTAGGTGACCAGTTTGTCGACCTTTACGTCGTTAATCTTGACGCCCACAAAGTGCAGGTCCTCGTGAGTGTAGGGCTCCAAGTATTCTTTGAAGTCAATAAGGTAGTCGACGATTCTTTGGTAGAGCTGGTAGAAAGCGGGGTCACGCAGAGATGTCTGGTAGAAGTCCAGAGAGCTTGGCATGAAAGTGTACCTGTTACAGAAAACAATACATTATATGATGGATTTTCATAGAAATACCTGGTGGATGAATCAAATATGTCAGTTTACGACAGCTTTATATATATTTTAAATATACTCACTTGTCCAAAGGCTTAGGAGCACCACCAAGGACATGACGAGCGACCATTTCATAAGAGTGCTGGTAGTCCTTAGTGACATCTTCGGAGTACAGATCAGCATTGTTCTGCCAGTAATTGCCAACGAAGTTGATAGCCTTGGCCTTGTGGAAGTCAACGTCCTTGCCGAACTGAAAATAAATTACATTTGATCAAGTAAGATAGTTATATTTATAATGAGCCATACTGACTGAGGTAAGTTGTAAGTTGTTTTTTTTACAAAGAGTGGTTATTATGAATACTTACAGCCTTGAATTGGCCCTGCTGCAGGTATTGGAAGAAGGTCTTCTCGTAAGTGTCAAGGAAACGAATTTGCTCGTAGTTCTGCTCACTGTGGAGTTCATAGTTGTTGCTCCTCTGGGCGAAGGGGTAACTGTATGAGGTCAGGTGTGAGTTGTAACCAGTCTTGAATTTAGAGTACCACGAGAACTCAGGAATTTCACCCAATCCGTTAGTAAGACGCTCGAGGAAGTAACGGGCCAGCAGCTGCTGGTAGAAGTAGAAGTAGATCTCTCCACGACGTTCCTTGAACGCTGGGTACTTGTTGGAGTTCCACCAGAAGGGAAGATGAGAGTGGAAGAAGTAGTAGTAAGAGTTCAGACCGACGTCTTCGGTGAAGTAAGATAATCTGGCTTCCTGGTTGGGGTAAGTCAATGAGGTGGAGTAGTTGGCGTAGAAAATGTAGTCGTTGCCTTCTTTGACAATGCCGTACTGTTGCTCGAATTCAGCGGGAGTGGTTTCCTCCATTTTGACAGAGTAGATCTTGTAAAGGACGTCCATATTGACGAAATGGCTGGGGTAAACTTCATAGGGAGCGGGCAAAACAATGCCCTGGGTGTCGGGGCGCTGCAGCACAGCGATGTAGTACGCGTACAGGAACTGCTGTTCGTTCAGGTAAACCCTGGCGTAAGCCGCAGTCTTGTAGAAGGTCTCGAAGTCCTTAGCGTAGTAGAAGAGTTGGAAAAGAGCGATAACTTCATCCCTTTGCCTCTCTTGGAAGATGGAGAACGGGAAGTATTTCGGCAAGAAACCGGATCTGTACATTGACAAGAATTCCTCGACGGCTTTTTTGTTCTGAAAACAGAAATTTAAATAAATTTATGTATATCGCAATGCAACATATACTAAGTAATGTTATATTCTATTTTAAGCCACTTACGGTGTAGTTCTCGATGTTAGCTTCGATGTCGTAAGCTTTGGCGACATCATAGAAGTCGTACATAGAAGCAACTTCTTGTTCTAAGTTCACCAAAAGAGACAGAACTTTCTTTTGGCGCCCGACGAAAGCGGCATCGACTAAAATAAATCAATAAATTAATTTAATAATTAATAAGTTTTTCACGACTTTAAAAATTTAAAATTATTTGGCTGTAATCCGAAAATTACCATCTTTAGTCTTGAAGTCGTGCTTTGGTGGGACAGTTCCGCCCAATACAAGGGCGATGAGCCCCGCGAGTACCACGACAGTCTTCATCGTTCTGGTAGTCGAAGCTAACTGTGCTGTTAAGCTCGTTGATCGTCCATTTATACTAATCAGAATGTTCCTTATCTTAGCGCTCTCGAAGTTTATACTTAATAAAATTTTCCTTTCTTTATCACCATCTGGCGTGACCTTACAATCAATATCATTACGACGCGAACATAAAATTTTCTTGAGGTTTACTCCAAACTAGAGGCCTGTTTCACAATAGGTATTGGAATTGCGGTTTATAGGAGAGTTTTCAAAATGCAAAAGCTTTTTATTCATGTAGGCCAACAAAGCACGAATTCTAATTGCCACGT
This sequence comes from Notodonta ziczac, assembly GCA_918843915.1. Lineage (NCBI taxonomy): Eukaryota > Metazoa > Arthropoda > Insecta > Lepidoptera > Notodontidae > Notodonta > Notodonta ziczac. The sequence goes on from OU974053.1 coordinate 5,434,664, forward strand.
CCACAGTTACTCTGGTCAATAAAATAAAAGTTTGGCGTACATTCGCATATACAGCAACGCAGAGAGCAGGCAGCTCAATTGTTACTAAAAACTAGGTAAGTACCTACTGGAAAATAATACACTAGTATTTTTTTTTTTTTAACAAATAATAAATAAATTTTAAATACTTAAATATCGCCAGGCTGACACACCAACTGCATGGTCTCAAACTAAGCAACGTTTGTGCTATGGGTACCGTATAATGGACTGGGAGCGACCCCAGTTACACCCAGACCCGGGCAAATAAGAAAAGGCCATTTCCGAAATTTACCACGGCGAGAACCGAACCCGCAACCACCATTTCACAGAGGTTCACTAGAACCACTGTGCCAAGCGGTCAATACAATAATACTAAGCGTATTAGGATCGTTCCATAAAATTTCAAAAGCTACTGCTTCTAAGCCAAATCTGTGACTATGCGATAGCGTCTTATTTACCTTGAATACCTACTCTCAAGATTCTTGTAAGTAACCTATCCAACATAAAAGACCGAAATAGACAGTTAGATTCGCCTGGGTACGTATTCACAAAAATATTCCTAGCGATGAATGTGCCGACACTGCCTGCAGCCAAAAGGTCTGCGTCCGCAAAAACGGCCCCCGAATCAAACTTCTTTCCTTTATCTCATGCCAAGAGAATAGTTAGATTAGATTCACAATCACAATCACAAACGATGAAGGTAGGTTCCATCAAAAATATAGATCCATACAATTTACTTAAAATCAAACTAGATCATTGAAACTAATCTTCCCTGTATCCATTAGCAGGGAAGAGACATAAAAAGTAACTTCCCCAAAACCCGCAAAACATGTTACAAAAATAAACATGAAATCACAACTGAATATAGTCAAAATAAAAAAAAAATACGTTCTGGACGTGAACCTACCGATTTAACTCTAGCAATTGATATATTTAGGTCCTATAATATATTTATACCTTACCTATGTATTTAGATATTGGATGAGATCAATAAACATTATTCATATCCAGGTAGCAACCGCGACGACCGCTTGGCGCAGTGGTTCGAGCGTAAGCCGCTCGGCTCACTGCACATAGGGGTTGCGGGTTCGCTCCCGCCGGGAAAATGTCGGAAATGGCCTTTTCGTAATTGGCCAGGTCTGGGTGTCACTGGGATCGCCCCCGGTCCGTTGTACGGTACCCATGGTACTAGCATTGCTTAGTTTGGGACCATGCAGTTGGAGTGTCACTCTGGCGATATTTTTTTATTTAATGACAATTCATATTTTTTTAATTATATTAAAGAATTCACTTTTCACTGCTAACGATAAGATCATAGCAGACTAGTTTGCAGATGATCGCAATACTATAGACATTATAATATTACTAGTTGCTGTCCGCGACTTCGTCCGCGTAGACTTAAGTCAAGTATTCTATGTGTTAATCCAGGTTATAAACTATCTGTGTTCAAAATTTCATCTCAATCCGTTTCAGTAGTTTTTCGTGAAAGAGTAACAAACATACATCTACACTCACAAACTTTCGCATTTATAATATTAGTAGGATTTTGATGTTCTGAAGGGGAGTGGCACGGAAATAGAGGGGAAGGGATGGAGGTTTATCTTCAGCAAAAACCCAACCTCTCCATCTTGCGAAAGAGCATTAATATGTACTGACCACTTTACGCTGATCTTCCATTTTCGGTTTAAAGATATTTATTTCTCATAAGAACTTATAACTAACAGTTCACTTAAAATGAGTTATTTATATATATATATAAGTAATAATTATATTATTTGCCTCTGGGACGTGGTGACGTTATAGGGTACCTACATGTTTTTTAAGTTTACTTTTAAATATGTTAATATTATCACATTTCTTTATATCTTCCGGTAAACCATTAAACAGCTGTGCTCCCTCCACTAATATTGTTTTTTTGCCGTAATTAGTCCGTGCACGTGCGGTCATAAGTTGGAATTTGTTTTTACTTCTTGTGTTGTATGTTGCTGTTCTTTTATTTTATTTTATTTTATTTTATTTTATTTTATTTTATTTTAAAACTTTTTGGAAAGCTTACAGCTAAATAACACAATAACAAGAACCATAAAGTAAAGTAAGGCCAATTATGAGCTTTCACATATAAGTAGACGTATAGTTTCTACAATGACAGGTAAAGGTAGACAGACCGAGTGAAAACAATTATAATATTAATAAGGAAATTATGAACAAGAATAGGGAAAAAAAATACATACACAATACAGTACATACAACATCAAAACAATAACAACAAAATTAAACAACAATTAACAATAAAAATTACATTACGTTAAACTTCAAAGAAGTCGTTACTTAAGATATTTTTAAGTTTACAAACGCTAGTGGTAAACAGATCCACATCAACTCTCCGAGACACTGTGTCAAATGTGCGACAAGCTCTAATCAGGTACGAGTTTTTTCTATAAACGCTTCTGGTAAGAGGGACGTCGAGGAGATGAGATTTTCGGAGAAACGGAGGTGGTACGCGCAGCCTGATTTTGCTCACTAGTTCAGGGGTTTCTATCGATCCGTTCATTAAAGTGAATAAAAAAGATAAGTCTGCTATTTTTCTACGTTCATATAATGGGAGAATATGAAATTTATATTTATATTTATATTTTATGGATTTGCATGTTTGATTGTACGGAATTCGTGGTGATATTTTTTATGAGAATGCATGTGTAATAGGTGTAAAGTTGTGTGAGATTTAGTAGTTTAGTGTGTTTGTATAATTTTTTTGTTGGATAGAGATAGTGGTAGTGAAATAGTACTTTAATTATTTTGTTTTGTATTCTTTGTAGCGGATTTAGATTAGATTTAGCGGCTGAACCCCACACTTCGATAAGGTATTCAAGGTTTGATTTTACTAGGGAGTTATAAATAATTAGACGCACTTTTTTCGGGATACATTTGGTAACTTTTCGTAACGCTCCTAATAGTGATATTAATTTTGTTTTTAGAGGGTAGTGCTCCCTGGTAGAGACAGCTGTGTATTAGATGCAGTCAATTTGCTACAGCCCTAGCCAAGGCCACCATCATACTAGAGATAATAAAAATATCAATACCAATTTAATTTTCTAAGAATAAACTACTCACCGCACAATCACTACATAGTATAAAACAAAGTCGCTTCCCGCTGTCTGTATGTCCCTATGTATGCTTAGATCTTTAAAAATACGCAACGGATTTTGATGCGGTTTTTTTAAATGGATAGAGTGATTCAAGAAGATGGTTTATATGTTTATATGTATAATACATTTGCTTGTTTATTATATCCGTCATCCGTTATGCCGTCTCTATGGGCATCATTATCATTAGAAGAATGGCTTACTGTTATTATTGAATATCATTGTTAATTATTATCTCAATGTTCATCAGTAGCAAGCGTACTATGTTTCATCCACCTCATATGATAATTGATAATGTTATGTTGTTACAAATAGACTACAAGATACCTAATTATGGTCATGCAAGAATTCGTAAGACTTATCATGAACAGTGATAAAAAGATTCACGGCTTCATTAGGTAGGTTAATATTATAATAATCAACTCTGGTTTGCTCCCTCCTACGTGATAAATAATCGCAACAAAGTTGCAACAATATTTCGTAACATTTACCGAGCGATAACATTTATTAATTACCCAGTAACTTTTTTATTTTGGGGACTGGTACCTATTTGTAAAGTACCTAGTCTCAACGTATACTTCAAAATACATATTAGGTACTCCCGTTTATAGCAGTGATAGTTTAGTGGTCGGAAGCACGCTGTAGAACTACAGGTGTCCAGGTTCAGATTTCGGTTCAAATCGCTAAGATTCCGATTGCAAATTGATTTGCAAAAAATGATTATCACATACTGAACGGTGAAGGAAACCTACCCCTTTTTCGAAAGACGTGTAAAGTTGCCAACTCACACAGGCCCAACGTGGTAGTTAATAATGTACCCAATATAATGGCATTAGGCTGTTTACCCTTAGGACAAAAATCTTTTGGCTTAATGTGGTTGCAGTATTGCTCTACCTACCCCTTTGGGGACCACAGGCGTTATGGTTTTACTATTATATTAATAAAATATGTACCTACTTTATCTCCAATTTAAGGCGCTACCAGTGTAAAGAGGTCATAACCATGTCCATGAAGCCTGATTTTGAATCGGTCGCGGTCGTCACAATCAGGTTTTTATTTTGTACCTTACACGGCAATATCAAGAAAACATCGGAAACTGACTGGGTCTTGATGATTGATCTTCAAAGATTTTATATTATTTTTGGTGTTCATTTCAGTTCAGCTTTTTTCAACAAGGTAACACAATTAATGCGAAGTTAGAACGTTTAAATGGTCCAAACATTCATAGAAATCTGAAAAATCTGTCGCAGATGACAAAAGATCGTTTGTTCGTTAGTATGAGCTATGATAGTTTAAAAAAAAGATTAAGCAATGCAAGTTATTCACATTACTAGTATTCCCGTTAGCCCCTCCAGCTAAGCTTATGCTTGTGTTAGGAGTGGGCCCACGTCAAAAGTTTAATGGCCAGGATGGGGATCGAGCCACTAGGCTAGTGACGCCTTAAATAGAAGATAGTGTTGAAGATTTTGCCATACAAAGCACGGACAGAAATGTTCAGTTGCAATATCCACTTGCAGAGGACACAGAGATTGTAGATGCAAGTTTCACCAATCAGTTTGGCTATGTTACCACGCTGTTTTCGAATGTAATGCATTGTAAGCGCACGCCGAACTTTATCGACCACAGCATTTCGAATAAGTAAGCATCTCACTCGAATGTTTTGATAAGCAATTCTTAATACCGATAACCCTTTATCATCGTAAGAAAAATAACTACTTAATTAACGCATCTACAGATATCTGTTGTTTTACTTGGCGTTTTTGCTATCTGGGATGAGGTCATAGCCATCACTGGTTTAGACACCGGCGTTAGCCAAGATTCTACCATTCTATTTCCAGATCTTTCTAAATTCCCTAACATATCGCTCCCACTGTCTGTGTTTCCGAAGTGGTATAACTTTGGGTCGCTTCAAAACTGGAGTAAACAAGCTGTTCTGAGAAAGCAAATTCAAATTCAAATTCTAATCGTTTATTTTGTTTAGGTGTACGGTGGTTCTTCAAAATTTACATTTTTACATATTTTAAATCTACAACCGAATCGGAATGTGACCTCGAAAGTAAAAGGAAATAAAAGAACAGAGTGTAATTTAAAATTAAACATTTTATTCAGGAAATTTATATAGTTACCAACAGAGGGCAGCTGTCATGTACAGTTTAAGAAAGCAAAACCATAAAGGTACACCAATGTTTCAACCAAAGATATTAAGAGTGTATGATGAATTGCAGTTTCCTAGCAATTTCTGTACAAAACTTTGTGAAAGTTCTAAAACATTGGTCGGACGACCGCTTCGCGCGGTGGTTCGAGCGTAGGCTGCTTGGCTCATTGCACCGTTTGGTTGCGGGTTTGATTCCTACTGGGGAAAATTTCGGAACGGACTTTTTCGTAATTTGGCTAGGTCTGGGTGTACTGGGATCTCCCCCAGGCTATTGTATGGCCCCGTTATAAGCGTCGCTGAGTTTGGGACCATATAGTTCGTGTGTTAGTCTGGCGATATGTTATATTTTTTTTTTAGGTTTATAATTTTTAGTTAGTATATAATAAGCAAAATATGTTAATTACATTAACACGTGAAAACAATAATTCTGCGAGTGTTAATTTCTTCGGGGTATTTTAATAATTTGAATCGATATCGGAAACGGAATGGGAAACAACTCTAAAGTTAAGTATTCTGAAAATTATTCCGATTTTAGTAAATGTATGTCTCATTTGATTACTACAGTTTTAAGCTTTCGAATCCGTCTCCTAGAGAAATTATTATCAAAGCAATGAACACGTACCGTATTAAGTAATATTTACTAGGATCATTTTATAAGCAGAAAGGAAAACTGGATTCCAATTTCAATTGAAGTTTATGGCCTCATCGACTACCTACCTATGATTTTTCCAACAAGTTTACAAGATACTTAGCTATACAAAATACTTATAAAAGATAAGGTAATGTAAGATAGCCATTTTGGAAATTATATGCAATAATATCTAATGACAGGCAACCAATGATTGCGCAGGTATATCTATCTCGCTCGTATACCTAAACACAATTATGCAGATGCACTAGTCTCATTCTCTTACGAAAATCCATACGTGGTAGAAATTAATACTATGGTTTCGAAAATAAAATTATCTTTATACGTTTTCAAGTTGTATCTGAACTGTTTTTGTAAATATTTATTACTAGCTGTGCCCACGGACTTCGTCCGCGTAGTATTTAACGTAACAAAAATTTCGGGATTATCGGGATAAAAAGTATCCTATATGTTAATCCCGGTTATAAACTATCTGTGTTCCAAATTTCATTCAAATCCGTTCAGTAGTTTTTGCGTGAAGGAGTAACAAACATACATACAAACAACACATACATACATACATCCACACTCACAAACTTTCACATTTATAATATTAGTAGGATTTTTATCCGATCAGGTAGATGTGCTAAAATTTTTACGCCTTATAGGCTAGAGACTCGTCAGAAAATAATCAAAGATCACTATCGAGAGCCAATATCAATGGTATCAATGATACCTCTGTACTAATATATGACACATACTACTAAAATTTAAATGAACTGAATTGATTACTATTACCACGGCCATCGAGGATAATTTATCTACGGATTAAAATAAATAAAAAAATTACATAAATTTTCATCATTTATTAATTCAAAATTGTATTAGGTACACATTACACACATTCTTAATCGACATAATAATACATAGAAGTACCAAGCTACTTTACTCTTTGTGTGGAACATTTATTGCTGATGTATGCTTGTGATAGATCAGGACATCTTTAAAGACTATGTTTCTCAAACCTTCCACTTGCGAATAGTGGAGTGGCCTGTTGAACGGGAACCCGAGTGGGTCGCTAGTTTGCCGCCGGGCACCTGTCCCGATTCCCATGGATAAGATAGGGTCGAAGCCAGTGCCATATGGCACCTTTGGGGCGCGGTATTCAGTGATGTGGACTGCCAGGACGAATGGCATTCCATTGACGTGACCTGGAAAACCATTGAATTGTTAAAGAGGAAAAGCTCCTAAGACTTATAGATATGACTCTGTCCCACTCTTCTTCAGGTCTTCAAAGTGCGAGCACTTTGAAGACCTGTATAAGCTTGCAATACTTAAGGCACTGCGAGCAATGTTAAAACAGAAAGGGCAAACTTTTTTTCAAAACCTAAGTTTGTAATTCTAAAACTTTCAGCTTTGGAGGAAACTTGAAAAGCAAAAGGTGTTACAGGGATACAGATTTCACAAGTCTACAATACTGGCTACTACTTTAGTACTTCAACTGTCCCACAAAGCCGATGGTTTTAGAATTACGAAGTAAAGTTGCAAAAAAAACGGTATACCCTTTTTGTTTCACCTAGTATAGGCTTTGGTAACTGCTTAACATCAGGCGGATCTTACGCTTTTGACGGATCAAACCACTGATCAAGGTCGGAACCTTGTTATTATTATATATCGAAAAAGACACTGAATCTTTGCGGGTTTGATCCACCTCGGTGGGAATTTCAGAAAGGTCCTGGGGTATTACTGGGATTACTATTCATAGAACAAGTGTTGCTTAGTTTAGGTCCACAAAGTTACTGTGTTCGCCTGTTTTTATTAATTATTTATTGTTCTCAATAGTGCCTGTTGACTTATTTAGTATTTATACCTCAATAGTGGTAAAATTCCTTTAATTAGCAAAGATCTGTGCTCATTACGTGCATCCCTAATCTCAGGTTCAATTCGCCATTCAAATGTAAATAAAAAATACTACTAGATGTGGTTCGAAATGTGATATCAAACAAACCTTTAGGAAGCAGAAGACGTTTAGGCAACTTTTCAATGCTCTCTGATGGGTCCACATAGAACAGTCCCTCACCGTCAATCGCCCTTCTAGCGCTATAATAAATTGAATAAGCGGTGGACCAGTCGTTTGTACTTAACGCGTTGTCTTTACAATCTCGTATGATGACACTTTCTCCTTCGGGTACTAGAAAAATATAAGTATGTTAGAAAACTTATAAATGATCTTCCAAACACACAAAAATCACTCCATCGGATCAACTTCTCCAGGTCATCAATAAAGTCAAGAATTTCCATTGCAGCATTATTGTACCGCCTCGTCCACACAAGACAAGCACGAATTCAAAAAAATATGGCCAACTTTCCCATGTTGGAGAAGCTTGTGATACTATAAGACTTAAAACAGTTTTCAAGAATAATTAACTTAATAAGTGGTCGAATGCTTGGAAACAAGGTGAGATGAGGCTTGGAAATTGATTCGATTTCATGCTTGAATTTGGTGTGAATGTATCAATGAATTCGATATAAAACTAATACTTATTGAACTTACAGTCATAAGTAAACATATCCAGTAAGAAGAAGTTTTGGCTGTTGGTCTCTAGAGGGATTTCATTGCCGTAGCTATCGTACTTCGGGGCCAGGAAGAACCTCACGCTGACTTTCTTTGCAACTTCGCTCGTCACGGCGAGTTTCACTCTAAACCTTTTGTGGTTTAACCTTGGGTATTCCACTAACACACTAACTTGGTCGTATACTAGCTTGCCTGATAAAAGTAAAAAAAACGTGAATAATATATTTATTACTTCAAGAACACTTGAAACCGTGGTCAATAACCTTACTTTCTTCCTCGTTCATGTGAAGGGCGGTACTTATATTCATGTGAGTGTGTTCAAAGTAAGTCATCAGTTTATCAACCTCGACTTCTTTAATGGCTACGGATGGCAGAGCTAATTCTTCGCGTTTATATGGAGGGAGATGCTCTTGCCACAGTTGGAATAGACCTAACACGCGCTTCCAGATCATGTAGAAAGCCGGATCACGCATAGCGGTCTGGAAATTATCCAATACTGAAGGTACCACCAACGGTACGTAGCTGTAAAGAAAATATCCATTTAAGTATTTGAAAAAAATATAAAAAATTATCACTATGAAAATCTATTAAGTTTCATACTTCTGGTGATACTGGCGTTCTTCAGTAAAAGAATTGCCGAGAAGATGCTTCCAAATGCCGATGAAGTCTTTGTAATATTCTGAATTGGGAGAGTCAACATTTGCCTCTATAAGGCGACCCAAAATATCAATGGACTCAGGATTACGAAGATCGATATGATTGCCAGCATTCTAAAATCAGTAAGTAATAAATTAAGATAAAATATTATTTTACATTTATAATGAGTTAAAAATTATTGTAAAATTGTACAAAACTTACATCAAATAAGTAACCTATTTCAATAGCGTCACGAACTCTACCCTCGTAGTCCGAGATTTTCTGGAGTTCATTGACAAAGTCAGGTTGATCGAGGTGGAAGTATTTCGGTCTGACTGGGTAAGGGATCCCGTTATAGTACACTAGACCAGAAGAGTACCCATTCTCAACAATGCTATGCCCAAGATCAGGTATTTCGCCGAGACCGTTAGACAATCTTTCCATATAATAACGAGCGAGTAACTGTTTATGGATGAACCAGAACATTTCTCCTCGGTTGTCTTTTGCAAGGGGAACGATGTCACCACCCAGCCAGAAGGGACTAATCAAATGTAAGTAAAAGTATAAAGCGTTTAGGCCATAGTCCTCGGTGAAGTAAGACAGAAGTCTGTTTTGGTCATTATGATAAGGCCAGGAGGTGGCATTCCACCTTATCACGTATTCTTTATCCCATTTGTACGTGGACGGGTAGTAATCAAGCATTTTATCTCCATGCACGTTGATTCTCTGTGCCGTGTTCATAATTTCGCCATTATTGAAATAGGACGAAATGTATTCGTACACCGGTGGGATGAGAATGCCTTGAGTGTCCGGACGGTTCAAAATTACAATACTGTACACGTAGCTGAACACGCCTTCATTGATGCGGTCCCTTAAGAAGGCAGCGGCTTTGTAGAAGGTGTCAAAATCCTCAGCTGAGAAGAGCACGTTGAATACTGTGTTCGCCTCTAATCTGTGTGTAGGCTCGTAAACAGAAAACGGCACTCCTTGTGGGAGCTTCCAATCGTGTTCCAACATTTCAATTAATGTTGATACAGCAGTCACATTCTGAAATAGTACATTATGTTACAAGTGAGCAAGTTGGTACAATATATTGGTAAATGACACACGAGGCAGGGGCCAAGTTTTGTCAGTTAGGAGTTAAATGTGTAATGACAATGTTCACGCGTTTGGTACGATGTTTTTCAACACACTTGCGAGGAAAAATTATGTAACATATCGTAAACTTATATTTGAAAAGAATGACTGATAACAAGATTTTTGCTTAGAAAAATTATAGCTGGAGGGAGTTGTATGATATGTAAACAAAATTGCGCGCCGATATTTTTTTCCTAAACATTCAAAATGAAACATGCTAAAATTTAAAATATATCTAATAAACTGTATATTTATAGACATTCGCATTTAATCTTAAATAAGTTTATTTATTATACCTATTTTAATAAAAAACGTTTATTGATGTACAAAATTTACTATTTTTGGGGCATAAAAACTCCTAACTAAGAAAAAAAAGTGTAAAATATCCATGGATAAATCCATGAGTAAATTGCACTAATGTGTAATAAGCTACATTATGAATATTGTTTTCTTATATTTACGCGAATACTACACATTGAAATAAAACTATTTTTACAGATTATATCGCGTTTATTTACTTGGTGTTAGGTGTTAGGTCCCCCCCGTCCCCCCGTGACCACGGTTGCTGTACAGCAACCGAAACGTCGGGAACATAAATAGTAAATAAACGCCATATAATCCGTAAAAATAGTTTTATTTCTACATTATGAACCTAAAAGCGCTGCAATAAGAGCTACTTTACGAACAAAATATAATTCATGAAATGTACCTAAGTGTGTTATAATATGTGCTGGACCTTAACGAGGTGCCCATTTACTAAATATTACGTACTTTGAAGCGCTCCACGTTCTTCTCAAGTTTCCAATCCCTAGAGATAGGCTCACATGACTTGAGATGATTCGGCTCGTTTATATGAAATAACAACATCATTACATCATATTGTCGCTGGGCGAATTTCGAATCAACTGGAAGGTAGAAATGCATCTGTTACACGTGTAAATAATACTTAATATCAGTAAAATTGAAGCGAGCGCTTTAAGATGTAATAGGTTAGGAAATAAAGGTGAAGGCGCCTGTCTAGCCCGAGAAATTCAAAATTTTCGAGTATTTTTATAGTTTATCCAAAATCTGAAAACATTTAAGACAACATTTTGTGATTTGCGACAAGTACAGTATGCAGTGCGTTTATTAATACATTTATTTTACTCTACATATTATCACGGTGGATATGATACTAGTTAATCACTAAATATACAAAAAATGCCTGTTTTTCTGGTTATCTGTCGTTCTTGAAATGTTTTAGAGTAAGTTGGATATATTAATAAATGCACTGCACACGGTCTTTGTCGCGAATTACAAAATGTGCCCTTTATTATTGTCAGATTTTGAAAAATTTCAAAAAAACTCAAAAAATTTGTTTTTCGCGGGCTAAATGGGCGCTATAGATTCACATTTTGCGTCTGCTTTAGTCTATTTCAAATATGAAGTCCTGTTGACGCGGCGCTGTAGTCATGTGTCGGCAATATAATGGGATATCATTTAAGAGAACGGAATCAACCCACATGCACTACTGTAGACCAAAGCCAACCTTGTGTTAGTGGTCTTAGGTTGGTTTTAGTTTGCAGAAGTGTGTGTGGGTTGGTTCTATTTTGCAAAACTACGTCCAATTACACTGTGTACAATTTAGTTCCGTGTTTTGCCGCGGGACTTCTTGTGTGAAAAATACTGTAGAGAGTATTTTACTATGCACGCAGTCACGCGCAGTCACATACAGATTTAATAATATTAACTACAATTCCGTTACTGTAATATGGTAATGATATAATAATGGTAAATTTTCTCTTTCTCTTTTTTAGGAACTTACCAAGTTGCTTCGAGGCACAATTTGAAGGCCCAGAGGCCACAAGTAGGCCTAGCACACACAACAGACGTAACATATTTGTAGTAATGTCTATCATTTTGTTCCTCATATTTATACTCTTTTTATCATTGCCCAATAATAATTATTGTTTTAGTAAAAAAAAGATAGGGAATAAGTAGTTTTAATACCGATTGCGCAATGATGAATGCTTTGATGTTATAAATTTACGATAAGCTATTCTTACTTTAACTTAAGGGACATCATACCCAACGAGGGATTACTTACATCCTTACAGGTTTGCTGTAATTACAAATCGTTTAACCAATTTGATATTACTAAAAGCGAACTATAAAAAAAATCGCCTGTCTGAAAGACCAACTGTATGGTCCCAAACTAAGCTACGCTTGTACTATGGGTGCCGTACAGTGTCCTGGAAGTGATCCCAGTGACATCCAGACCTGGGTAAGTTACAAAAAGGCCATTTCCGAAATTTGCCCCGGCGGGAATCGAACCCGCAATCACCATGTACAGTGAGCCGAGCGCCCTACGATCGAACCACTGCGCCAAGCGGTCGTCAATTAAAATCATACTCTGTTAAATCTTTGCAGTGATAGCTCAGTTGTCGAATTTCTATGTCACAAGGTTTGAAGGTCCTAATTATGACTCAAACTCAACTCTGGGATTTTCAGATTTCATATGCAAATAAATACGTCAGGTTTGACAGTTTTTCTATAGGAAAACTGTCAAAAGTGACATAATCAGATAAGTAAAACGTCAGTTTGACATTGCGAATCGAGTCGAACGATAGTAGTTAAGGGTTGGACCCCAGGTTCGGTTAGAAATGTGATTCGCACATGGAATCCGAACATCACAGGGGTACCAACCGTAATTTTGACTTCAACACCTTCAGCTTGCGTTCGGCGACTGCGCTGTCTGTGCGCACGATATTTTCATCCTTTCTACTAGTTTACCTAAATAAGAATATAAAATTATTATCAAGATCATTAAAAATTGACCCGTCTTCATCTCATCACCTCTGGTTGCGACTTTCTTGATAATATGAGAGGTTATCGCTGTGAACCGTGGTGATTTAATTCGCTAGGGGACCGAATTAATCGTAATTACATAGGTGCCCGTCTTCTTGAGCCGGGCAGGCTGGCTGGCCTAGCTATAGCCCACTCGCTTCGACCAATGACATTGCTTTATTTTTAAACTTCTGAGGAAAATGATGCGGTCCTATTGGTCGAAACGGCAGGGCTAGTTAGCCCAGCCATGTAGGCCGCCCTACGAACCCTTAACGTTACAGGGTCGTGGTAGCCTAGTGGGAATGAAGTCGGCTTGTGTTCGGAGAGTCTTGGGTTGAAATCCTGGTAGCGGAAGTGTACCAAGACTTTTCTCATGAAAAAATCTATTTACATTCCCAAAAGTAGAAGCGCTCCGTTCAACGTACAACTGAGCTCCGTTCGGACACTTAAGTAATAAGTGCAATTCATGCTTGTTCCACTTGGTTTACTTAACTCCGTACCTAGTTTTACTACTCTATTTATTCAAAAGGAATTAATTAGGTACTGTACCGAAAGGGGGCGCCCTGGACCTAGATTAACACCCCTTTTTTTAGAGGGCATATTTGAGTTTACTAAACTTGTCTTTGACTTGCAGGTAATTCTTGATTTCTCCTCCCTCAGGCAAAAACTCTCTGTTTCGAAGACTCAAAGTAGCTGGATCGGTATTATTGTACAGGTGAAATCGGTTGGAGTAACTGTAAAAACTGTAGAAACTGTAACTGTAAAATATGCTTGCGGGCATTGGTGCACTCACTTTCCTCTTAACAACATTGTCGTTAAATACTATTCATTTACTTTGCGTGGAAGGCGTCACACCAAAGCAATTATCTTATTATCCACCCCTGTTTCATTAATTATTATTTTGGTTCGTAAACGTTTAATTTAATGTAAGTATGAGTAGGTATGCACACCACACTAAACTAGCTTTCTCATTTTATTTACATCCCTAAAGCTGAGTGAGATTTGATTATTATTTACTATTAGTTATTTAGTGGCAATGGTTTTGCCTGCTCATATTATTTTTTTATGCTGTTCCTGAGAATGTACACACCATCTTTAATCCATTGTAAAAAGTAACCATTGAGTTTCTTGCCGGATCTTCTCAGTGGAAGCAGCATTCCGAACCGGTGGTAGATACTGACTATTCATAAATGCTTGGTTGGCTTACGTGAATAAAACAATTTTGAGTTTGAGTTTTGAGTTTATGAAACTTAAATCAGAAAAAAATTACTAATGTTTTTCATACATTGTTAATGATAAGTACTTAATTAAGAACTCTCTATCATTAAAAATACGTGATCTGGTTATTTTCCTAAAACAAATGGCAAGTTGTTATTATAATAAAAGTGATAGTGAGGTGACATGCGTAGCAACCATTCTATTATCAATTTTATAAGTCATAAATAGAGATTTGTTTTTTTTTATATATTGCGATTTATTATACAAAGTATGCGATCGTATTTAACAATGCACGTAATGCTAGAGATAATGATGTAGGTAGTAATGGTCGCAATAAAATAATAGGATTTATTTCTTACAGCTAGCTGTCTTTTGATTTAATCCTACTAAACAACTGTACCAACCAAAAGAAAAGATTTGTATACGTATACAATTATAATACATTATAAGGAAGTCATATTTTGTGACATATACCTACCTACCTAATATTGTGAAATCACACCTATGACGAAGTCTTTAGACGGAGCTATGTCTGTCCAGCTGTGGATGTTAATAAGCAACGGACTTCAACGCATCGAAATTACTAACGTTCGAACAGGATACACCTAGCCCATCGCTTGGACGATGTCGGTTTTTGCGCGTAAACCGCCATCTTGTGAATAAAACAAACAACAGTAACAGAAAGCCAGCCGTTTAGTTCAGCAACTCACTAACATAATAGTTTAGTTGAAGTAAACTAGATGGTGCTTCATCCGCTTGTTACTCCGGTGCTACATAGATGGCGCTAGTTACATCAAAAAGAGGAAAGATCAGGGTAAACTAAATTCTACCTAATTTGATTTGTTATCTTTTGTACCAAACTTTATAGGCTTGAACTAGGTACCTACAGTTTTTTTATTAATGTTATATCCGTTTCGAATATTAATATAACGTTGTTTTGTAGTTAATGTTATGTAATGAAAATAGGTACGCAATAAAATACCAATTAAAAAGTTAACAGCATTATTTATTATATTCATAAAGCAACACATTACATACATAATACAATATAAACAAATAGTGAAAACTAATATGTATATACCAACTTATAATATGAATACATAATTTTATTTGAATTATTAACAATAATAACGCTCATAACATTTAGCATACATCGTCGCCAGGAAGTAGTAATAGGTACTTTTAACTGAAAAACTGAAAAGATATTCATGGCAGGTAACTGCCTATATGGTTTCTAGATGCAAGAAAGGTAACTGCTATTGTAAATTGAGATCCTAGCAAGATGAGAATATATACTAATCTGTGAATATATACTGTTTACTCATTGTTAAACACTTTCTTTTGCTTCACAAAATTAATAATAGATCCTGATCCAACTTTTGCTATATTATATTCATACTACAATATTTATTTTAGTGATGTTTCCTAATAACCAATCCTGGATTGCTTTCGCGTTGGCACGCGGATAGAAGATCTATCAAACGATATACAGTAATCCAAGATTGAACTTGATCTTGGATACCGGATACATTATTAATTATGTCCGTTCTAAAGTACTTACTCAACATCCGAAGGCGTCAAGCTTAATAATAATTATCGTTTAAACGCAGTGAGGAACCTGGACCTCAGGGACGTCTTTGTGATGGATCAGGACATCATGGAACGCCATGTTGTGGACATCTTTCACCTGCCAAATGTAGAGTGGTCGGTTGACCGGGAAGCCAAGGGGTTCATCGGTGTGGTACCTCGCCCCGGAGCCGATGCCGATGCTCAGGGTATTGTCGTAGCCGGTGCCGTAGGGGACTTTCGGTGCATGGTACTCAGAAATGTAAACCATAAGAACGAATGGCATACCATCAACACGACCTGCAAATATTATAATGGTTATTAATTGTAATAGTTCAATCCTCAGATAAAGTTTATTCTCCAATAAATTTGATCTTCTGAAAGGTTTTACACAGAATAGTCCAAAGTGTTATTTATTTGGAAAATTAACTTTATCTGAGGATTATTAAACATATGAAATATACCCAAATTAAACAACGATCAAGCAAGTAATTCTGTAAGTAAGTCTGTGGAATGTCTTGATGGAAATCTCTGGCCAGAGATTTGTTCGATTTGTGAATACATCAACTATAATAAAAAGTGCTATTCTCACCCTTAGGCATCAAAAGATGGTGGGGTAACTTCTCGATGTTGAGGGGGTTTTCAATGACAAGCTCTCCGTGGCCCTCTGCTGCGTTGTAAGCGTCTGTGGTCACCTTGATAACATTCGGAGCGTCGTGGGTGGCGAATGCGTTGTCGTCAGAGCTACGGGTGATGACACTCTCTCCTGCAGGCACTGTAAGAAATATACTCATTTTGTTTACGATTCTAAGTAGTAATCTTCAATTGACTTCGATGCCTGTTGCTCGCAATTCTACGTACTACCCTTTAAATGTCAAAAAATGACCTTTTTCGGGTATGCACTAGCCAGAAACTGGCGTACCACAATTAAGATTTCAAGGTGTTGCGATTTTTGGGATTTTATTAGGGGGCTTGGAAGCTAATGGCATCACCAAATAAGTATTGTAAGATTCCACCATTCTACTTCGTTCGTTGGAAAGGTGCTATATATAATATATATAGCACTTGTTTGTTATCCACTTCAGTTTTCTTTCATTATCCATTAGCCAGTCTATTCCACCGGAGGTTATCAGCGCAAAGCGTGCTTTAGAATAAAATATAACTTCATTCCCTACTTACATTCATGGACAAACTCATCGAACTGGAAGAAGTTCTGGGTGTTGACGTGCAGGGGAATTTCATTGCCGTGGCTGTCGTATTTAGGTGCCCAGAAGAATCGCACAAGGACGGTCTTGGCAGCCACGCTCTTCACACTCACACGCACTTGGAATGTTTTATGGTTCAATCTCGGCTGCTGCACCAGGACACTGACGTCATCGTACATACCTTTAACTGATCATGACATCACAATTAGAATCATGTAACGCAAGACCTATTAACACGTATTTTAAATTCGAATTGTACCTTCTTGTTCGTTCATGTAAAGAGCTTCAGTGACGTTGGTGTAAGTATGCTCAAAGAAAGTCATCAGCTTGTCAACATCAACTTTTTGGATGGCCACGGTTGGCAGTTTAAGTTCTTCAGGCTTGTAATGAGGAAGATGCTCTTGCCATAATTGGAAGAGACCCAGGACACGCTTCCAGATCATGTAATAAGCGGGGTCGCGTAGAGCGGTCTGGTAGTGCTCCAGAACTGCAGGAACCACCAAGGGTGCAAAGCTACAACAAGATTTAAGGAATCGTTCATAAAGAGGCATTTAGTCTTAGGAACTATGTGATATTGAAACGTCACTTACTGGTTGTAGTACTGGTGTCTATGAGCAAAAGAGTTTCCTAAAACTTTCTTCCAGATACTGATGAAGTCTTTATAGTAATGCACGTTGGGTGAATCGACATCGGCTTCAATCAAACGCCCCAACACGTCAATAGATTCAGGAGTACGTAGACTGATCTGTTCACCAGCACTCTAAAAATATAGGAAATATCACAAAAAGTTTCCATAAGATGATAAGGTGCAACATGTGTACATAAAAGATTAAATACTGCTACAGCATAAGATACTTACGTTGAGTACATATCCCAACTCGATAGCATCACGGATGCGGCGTTCGTAGTCAGAGATTTCTTGCAGATCATCATCTAAATGCGGTTGGTCAAGATGGAAGTAGTCAGGCCTAACTGGGAAAGCTACTCCGCTGTGGTACAAAAGACCCGAATTGAAACCCTCTTTAACGACATGACTACCGATCTCAGGAATTTCGCTGACACCGTTGGACAGTCTCTCCAGGTAATAACGCGCTACAAGTTGCTTGTGGTAGAACCAGAATAACTCTCCTCTTCTGTCTTTTATGAGAGGAACAACTTCACCACCAAGCCAGAACGGTTGGATAAGGTTGAAGTTATAGTGCAATGTGTTCAGAGCGGTATCTTGTGTGAAGTAGGCGATAGGCGTGGCCAGTTCGTTGTGATAAGGCCAAATAGTTTCATTCCACCGTATAACTACGGAATTTTCCCACTCGTACGTGGAAGGATAGTGCTCAATCATGTGATGGCCATGGGTATTGATCCTTTGAGCAGTTGTCATGATTTCACCGTTGTTGAAATACCACGGCATGGCCTCGTGAATAGGGACGATACGAATGCCTTGGGTATCCTTGCGGTTCAAAGTAACAATACTGAGAACGTAGACGAAGAGATTTTCGTTGACACGGTCCCTTAAGTAAACGGCGGTCTTATAGAAAGTGTCGTAGTCCTTCGCTGAGAATAGCACGTGGAAAAGGGTTACAGTCTCAAATTTGTGCTCTGGCTCATAGATGGAGAAAGGCGCACCCCTGGGGAGCACCCAGTTATGTTCCAGCATTTGAATGTATGTCTTCACAGCACTGACATTCTGTGAACAAAAACATCAATTATAGCCTTAAATCTTGTGTCGTCAAAGCTTTTTTTGCAGTGCTCGACTGAAATGTGTGCACTTACGCTGTAATGCTCGATGTTCTTCTCCAGATCCCAGGTGATAGAGATAGCATGGCATGTCGGGATGTGGTTCGGCTCGTGCAGATGGTAATACAACACATTTAAGTCATATTGACGGCGTGCCAGGGTTTGGTCCGCTGCAATAAATCATAACTTGAGGTAAAGATACATTAGTAAATCCAATACTTAATCCAGAATTTGGATGGGTTACCGATTTGATACATAGTCTTTAGTCGTCATATACTATTACCGATGCTGGCTTTAAGCCAGGATCAGATTAAATTGATACAAGCTGATAATTGTCCAGGAATACCTATTATAAAAATATAAAAACTTACCAAGTTTGCGAACTTTATCCTGGAGTGGGGTCGAGAGGCATCCAGCCACAAGCAGGGCCAACGCACATACCACTAAACGCGCCATGTTCGCCTGTGCAGGTGCATCGCTTGCAACACCTATTTATATGGTCCTTATCGAGGGTCAACATCATGCGGTCACCTTATCAGACACTGGCCACTATAGTGAAAGTCCAATTAGACAGTCAAATGACTTTCATTCAGTACTTGTAAGGGCGATAATGCATCGGTGTTTATTGTTTACTTTTTATCAGCAACTCTAGTTACATATATGTAATAATAATCTACTGTGAGAGACCTATACAATAGTTTACGTCCAAATTTTCGTCATACGACTCATTTTCACCAATTTCCACCTATACAATAAGCTGTATTCAGATAATGTTTGCAAAAAAATTATTAAAAACCCAGTTTTAACTATCTCCTCTTGAGCTGTCAAACCAGTGATGACCAAGTCTCTACAACATAGATTCAATCACTGATAGTATGAACCCATCACAAGATTTATCTCATTTCATCGGAAGTAAGATTGTTGAATTTATGCTTAAGTTCTGTTAAGCTAATTAGTTAGAATGAGACGCATTGTGTTTAATTACGCATGTAAAAGCGTACCAGATCAAATAAATGTAAGATTTCAAAACCCAAGCGTCAACAACTTCAGCAAAAAGCGGCAAGAATACAACGATGCATTAATTACAGAAATAAATGCAAAACTTTATTTAGAACTAAAATAAAAAGGCAAATAAAAAGAGGGCCGAGTATCTGTGTGTCTGTGTGTGTTGTCTGATGAACCGATTTTATAGTTTTCTTTGTATAAATAAATATCGCCAGACTGACACACCAACTGTATGGTCCCAAACTAAGCAATGCTTGTACTATAGATACCGTACAATGAACTGGGGGCGATCCCAGTGACACCCAGACCAGGGAAAATTACGAAAAAAGGCCATTTCCGAAATTTGCCCCAGCGGGAATCGAACCCGCAACCACCGTGTGCAGTGAGCCGAGCGGCCTACGCTCGAACCACTAAGGTTTCTTAATCGAGAGTGTACTTAGCTATGATTCAAGAAAATCTGTTCATCTGTTTTGGGCTAATTGGAATGGTCTTAATAAATAGTTTATAGAGGATTGTGTTCCGGTATGATGATGGAGCACGAGAGATAAATAGGGATACAATAATGATATTTTGATCAAAGCGTCGTCGTATTTAAATTTTTAATTGATATATAGTTATTAAGATATTGAATATTGTTTTAAAGCATTATCGTAGCACATAAGGTGCCTTAAGATTTCTGACGTCCAGTTCTATTATAACGTAATCATTTTAGTCAGGATATATTAGCTTCTGACCTCAATACAATTATGGGGAAAGACGACGACGGTATACTTAATAGGAGGCCAAAAAATAACGCCAATTGACCTATTGTTTGGGTACTCACAGCAGCTATTGCAGGTGTTGCTAAAATCTGACTTTTTGCTAGTACTTGCTACATACTACATAACATTTATTTAACTTCGCTACACTGACCGTACCTAACAACTAACATTACAACTTTATTGTGGACTAGCTGAGCCCGCGACTTCGCCCGCGTGGAATTTAACTTAACAATAAAGCCCGGTCCCGCGTTCTAAGCCCGCGCGACGGGACCCATTTTTTAATTTTGTTTTTCTAAAATAAAAGTAGCCTCAGTTACTGCTTATAACATCAGCTATCTAACAGTGAAAGCCCCGTCAAAATCAGTCCAGCCGTTTCGGAGATACTCTTTGATTTCAAGTGTTTTTATTTTTTTACGGGGAACCCTAATTGTTTTTCTAAAATCAAAGTAGCCTAAGTTACCCGCTTTAAGATCAGCTATCTGCCAGTGAAAGTCCCGTCGAAATCGGTCCAGCCGTTTCGGAGATTACCCGGAACAAACACACAGACAGACAGACAGACAGACAGACAGACAGACAGACAGACAGCCAAAAAATTTTTAATTCGCGTTTTTGCTATAGGTATCGTATGTACTTTCATATGCATTTAGTGAAAAGGTGTTATTTTGATATTACAAACAGACACTCAAATTTTATTTATTTGTATGTATGTATAGATATAGATGTGTTGACATTTACTTTTATTCTACTGTACAAGCATGGAATCAATATTTGCTTGTGATGAAATTCTTAATGATCTGGTCATTGTGAAATGTTATAGTATGGTTAAAGCTGTCTTAGGTTTGTTTTTTTTAGTTTTGAGTAACCGACTTATTTCTAATGCGTCTATGAAGACTTTGAAATCTATTTGTATGTATGACGACAAATCTATGTTACTTTTTTGAAAAATAATTTATGTAACTAATTCGGCAAAAATCGTGTGACCTGCCTGACGTTAAGCAGTTACCTTAGTGTTTAAATAGTTGCAATACCGAAGACATTGTACGCACGTTGCTGAGCCGAAAGAGGAATGGGACAAAAGGAGGGGATGGGAAGGAGATTGGGCTTCCAACTCTCTCATTATCGTACGAAACACAGCTATAATGGCTTCTTTACGCCGATTTTCTGCAGAAGGGTGGTCCTATCCCAGACTAGCGTGCAGTTAATGCGGTAGATTGACTCTACCTCCGTGGACACCATGTTATCGCAACAACTACAATGTATAGTAAAAAAATATGTAAGAATAATATAAGTACCATATCTATGCAAATGACGATAAATATGTCCCGATTGCGTAAGCGGTCAAACTATTTACATAGTAAAAACATCTTCTATATCTATAGGTGACACGTCGTATGATTGTGTTTAGTAAGAATGAACATTATCTAAGAGTCATATAAAATATGGGATATACCCAAAATTTTAAATATGCCTCGCCCTGCGGTCCACACCGCCGCTCATTAGTAAAACGGTCCATCTGAAATGAGCAATTTATTAATCGGGAATCATATTAAAATTGTTAGGAAAAGGTAGAGTGCTGTGACAAGAGCCAATATATCACTCGGGCCCGACGCGCGCCGCCAGAGCACGTCCAAAGTTTTGACATATGAGTAATTTATTGGCTAAAAAAATAAATTACCGGATTGCCCACACATTTGTTACTCAAGGTGGTTGATTCGGGTGCATCCGCAAAAAATGATCGGAGCCCGAGGCGCGGTATTAAATCGCTACTTGCGCGCCTATAACACATAATAAAACGTTATGAAGTGTGTGTATACGTAAAAAATGTGCTTATTGGACGATGACGAAAAATTGTCTTTGACAATTTCGGTGTACTTGTTTAAATACCTAATTAATGTCGACAAACAAGCGTACTGTCAAGCCGCGTAATGTCAAGCAGTTATATAGTTAAGCCTTTCGATGTTTGCAACACCAAAGGCATTCTTCAATTCTTCTAACAAATTAGAGGAAAATACTTCTGTGATAGGGTGGTACTACTCCGGTTAAGCCAGTCCGTATAAGAGCTGTACTCCATTGGCTCTACCATCGTCATATTTTTTTTTTTTATAAATATCGCCAGACAAACACCAACTGTATGGTCCCAAACTAAGCAACGCTTGTACTATGGGTACCGTACAATGGACTGCGGGCGATCCCAGTGACACCCAGACCAGGGTAAATTACGAGAAGGCCATTTCTGAAATTTACCTTGACGGGAATCGAACCCGCAACCACCCGATGTAGTGAGCCGAGCGGTCTACGCTCGAACCACTGCGCCAAGCGGTCGTCATAATTTAATGCTAGTCTTCTCTTTTTTTAGTCATAGAATGTCAATAGCCGCGCCGCTGTCAAAATTGACGTGGTAAGATGACCTGAACCGCACCTTTGCAGGATAGACGTAATCTGAAATAGCCCTGAACAGAGCAGTGTGTAAGAGTAAAGGCGCCTTTGCCCTCACCGGAGCCCGAAGAGGGATAGATGTTTCTTGTCTTTCATGACCGTCTGCAGGAGTTATATGGACTGCGATCTCCGCAATGTGAAACTGGCAAAATGTACGTAGCGCAACAATTTCAACCCAAATTTCTATGTCTAAAATAGTCCAAATAGCTGCAACGAAAGCTTAGGTCGGTCGACATTAGAGCTAAAATATGCAGTTCCGACAGAGGTGAAGATGCATTGTTTGCGATTCCTCGTCCATGTATGCACTGTCTATTTTAATGTATGCTTTCCGCTAAATAACTCTACCCAAATGTTGTTACAATTTATTTAATAATAGTGCATAAGAGCCCACATAAATAATTTCTACAAAACGTCTCTACGTGTTTTTATTCTATAATTTGCTTATATGCGGCTCTTTAATCCTACTAATATTATAAATGTGAAAGTTTGTGAGTGTGGATGTATGTATGTATGTTTGTTACTCCTTCACGCAAAAACTACTGAACGGATTTGGATGAAATTTGGAACACAGATAGTTTATAACCGGTATTAACATATAGGATACTCTTTACCCGATAATCCAGAAATTTTTGTTACGTTAAATACTACGCGGACGAAGTCCGTGGGCACAGCTAGTTGCATATAAGCCTTACCTTATAATACACCTTCACCAAGAATCAAAGCACCAGGGCGATTCATAAATGACTTTGGTGACCTAAATTCATTGTATGTAAGAATTAATGCGTTACTATCTTTGAGCACAGTGTGAGGTCCTATACTCAGATTTGAGGGATGCTCGTATTTTAATTATTCATATTAAAATAAGTGATGGTAGTGGTTGGTAGAGAAGAAAAAAATCCAATACTGATCGCTCCCAAGAAAGCACATCTCATATAAGACTGACACCTACTCCTCATCCATCGCTAACAATGTCGTAAAGATATATCGTCTCATTTAATATTCATATATTTGTTTTAGACGCCATTTCGTCCTGACACATTACCGATGGGTGGGTATTAATTATTCAATGCATGAGCCCGCATTCATTGAACTCAGCACTGTAGTTATTGTTAATAACAAGGACCTTGTTCGTTTCACTTGTATCAATAGTGATGAGATGCTCTTACAGTGAAATCTATTATCGCAATAGCTTCGTCTTAGAGGTATTAAAATATTGTATTACTTAATTCTAGTATTGTTGACTCTACGGGTCAAATAAAACTTATTTTATTAATGAACCGCAATCATTCTGTGTTTTTAATAGACTATCTGGCAAATCAAGTGTGCGGTCAGTGGTTAGAGGGGCCGCTCTCGCAAATGACAGGTTGCGGGTTCGATTCTGGCCAATAAACTATTAACGTCAGCCTACTCTTAGCACAAGAATTAGCTTAGCTGGAGGAGCTAAAGGGAATTTTGTCACCATGCTAGTAAATAAAAAAAAATTTAAGATGTTCGTCATTCGATAAAATTTACTATTATATATTTCATTTAAGGTACCTAGGTATAATAAAATTCAATAGGTATTTTACATGAGAACATAAATCACTTTGGTTCATAGATAATGCAGACACAATACATGACCTCCTTGTAGGTTATGAAGATAATGACATATTTTGAAACCAACAAATCAGCTGTTAAGAGTTAAGAGTAAGAGCAACAGTTATCAATTTATTTAAGACTAGCTGAGCCCGCGACGTCGTCCGCGTGGAATTTAACTTAACAAAAAGCCCGCTCCCGCGTTCAGAGCCCGCGCGACAGGACCTTTAAAGTAGCCTAAGTTACTCCTTACAACATCCGCCATCTGCCAGTAAAACTCCCGTCAAAATCGGTCCAGCCGTTTCGGAGATTACCCGGAACAAACACACAAACAGACACTCCAATTTTATTTATTTGTATAGATGTATAGACTAGTAAGTAGTTTCTGCGATTTTGCCCGATTAGGATTTTGTTTATTACTATCCAATGAAAATATAATCCACATCTATTTCCTCGTTTATCTGATGTGGCTAAGCGCAACAGGCGTGATAATAAGCTCTGCCTACATGACTCCACGACTGCACTTGTGAGGAAAAGTATCTTCTGTATGGCACCTATCATTTATAATAAGATGCCAAAGGACTGGAGCAAAATTAACGCTGTGCCATTCAAGACCAAATTAAAAAGTCTTTTGATGAACAAAGCATATTACAATATAAGAGATTATTTGAAAGATAACCTCTTATAAAACTTTTATTATTATTATAAGTGCTCATAATTGACATAATAATATATAAGTTTATATAATATATTATTATTATTAATTCAATATTTTAAATTTGTGCGCCATAAAGGCTTTTTTTTCGATATAGGCAAGTATTTGACCACAATCTCACCTGATGAACATGAAGCACTTGTCCATCTTGCATACCTGTATGTAAACTCATGTTTTTACAAATAAATGTTATTCTATTCTCTCGTTTCCCGAGTTTAAAGAAAATGCACAATGGGTACTGCTCATACTGGCCTTAAATATAGGCCAAGGCTATAGGCTATGTCAGGGCAAGTTTAATTAAAATTCTACGTGTGTTTTTTTTTTAATACAACTTTTTAATTTTTCCTTATTTTTTCATTTTATAAACGGTATTATTTATAAATATTTGATAGAACGAACGTATTAAATTATTATTTTGTTAATGTTCATTCATACCTGTCCAATTCAATATGACTGTCTATAAATCAAATCAGTTCTTTTATCGGAAACTGTTTCCGAGAACTTCAACTCTCACTAACGTTACATACCGCTCCATTGGATACTGCTCTGTCACAAATAGGACATCCTAATCCTCTTCAAAGAAAAGGGAGATTACTTGACAAACACCTATATCCGCAAAATATTTTGTCAATTTTGTGTCACAACTGGTGGTCTTATCTTTCTCATTGTTGTTCACACTTTCTTTTTCAATGGTCTCGAGGGTGGTAATGGCGAAATTAGAATGTCAACACGACGGTTTTGAGAGGGATAATCCTGTTATAACAATACAGGTGTCGCTTTCACTTCAATGGCTGATAATAGGCTAATGTTTGTTTGTTTGCTTACAAACTTATCTTCTTACATTATTCTTGGTAGTTCTTGCGGTATTCTTGTGACAGTTATCTATCTATCTAACTATTTACAAGTGGTCAATTTGAGGATTCTTATATTTGATTCGGGGAATGCTGAAATGTAAAACACTATGTTCACCTACACCTTTATAAATAGGAGGGGATAGAAATAAATGATTCTATAAGTCCAAGGGCCGAAGTAAGACCTATACAGACTCGAATTAGAATAAAATGTATTTAGGTATAACATTGAACAGTGAACATGAAGCAGTGATAGCCGATTGGTTAAGCACGCGTCTTGCGGGCTACCACGTCTCGGGTTCAAACCCCGGCTCGAACCTCTGGATATTTCTAAATCTATGTGCGAATCATAATTTCTATATGATTATCACTTGCTTACGGTGAAGGAAAACATCGTGATGAAACCTTAGAAGATTTAACCAATTTTCGAAAGACATGTGAAATCCGCCAACCCGCTCTGGGCCAGCGTGGTGGATTATGGCCTGAATCCCCCTCGTGTTGAGGGGAGGCCCGTGCCCAGGAGTGGGACGTCAAAAAGGGCTAAAATTATATTATTAGGTATAACATAAAATTCCGGTGCGTGTGTTTGTAATTTTTCTCCTCCTAAACAGCTTGACCGATTTCGATGATTTTTTATTGTACTTATGGGGTCACCTTGACGATTATTAGCTGTAGTTAGATATATAAAAAGCCTACACTAGCGAAGCTACAAACAAAGTCTAGTATTTTTATGAACATAAACCTTTAATAAGTCGATTCTATGAATTTATTTAATGGCGTTAACTACCTAATCCTTTGAGCTCGTATAATCAAAAATTAATCCGCTGTTTCTGTCGGCGATCACAAAAACTAAAATGAAAATGTTGAATTTATCAAATATTCTAATATAACACAAACGGATTGTTCCAAAAATCGGATCGTGTCGACCACACATTAGGGTATCCCATTAAATTAACGGGGTACATTCGGAACGACGAGCGCTTCGGAGTTAAACTATCGTGCTGTATGACCATAACAATCAACCATTTATTGCTCGAATTAAATATTATAAAGAAGAGAATCGCATACCTCACAATTATCGAATAATAACAGTAGGTACTGTTATCAACCTTGCCGGTCATCGCACATGAATGCTTATCGGTTCATAAACACAATTCGTTTTATATAACAAAGTCGGTCAACAAGCGTGCGAGCCGCCTGATGTTAAGCATAGCCTATAGATGCTTGGAATACCTAAGGTACCTTTTGGTACATTGCCAACCTAGAGGGGATTGGGACAAAGGGAGGGATCGGGAGGGGCTTCAGGCTCTCGCACTCTTTGTACGAAATGCAGCTATCATACTTTACGCCGATATTCTGTGAGAGGGTGCCACTGCCAGGATCGAGCCAGTCTGTATATAAGCTACAGTTTGGCTCTACAGATACTAAATACAAACACAAAATTATTCTAAACTAGTTGCTGCCCACGACTTCGTCCGCGTAGGATTTAACTTAACAAAAATATCGGGATTATCGGGATAAAAAGTATCCTATATGTTAATCCCGGTTATAAGCCATCTGTGTTACAAATTTCATCCAAATCCGTTCAGTAGTTTATGCGTGAAGGAGTAACAAACATACATCCACACTCACAAACTTTCGCATTTATAATATTAGTAGGATACATTGTATTGATAACATATTATGTATAAATAACAATCAGTTTACCTATCAGATTAACTATAGTGAAATAATACTGAGTATTATAATTAACTGACCCGCGTGGAACTCAGACCAGTTGCACCGCGCAATTGTTAACTTTTGTTTAACCAATCTTCTAAATTACCATTATTACTTTTTTATTTATCTGGTTAATTATGCCCTTATTATACTACATTCTAGGACCTAAGATAGCACAGGTACTACTTATAAGCAAAGCTTGTACCTATATTTATGATCATTATTTTATTTATGTATCCAGGGCGTCCCAAATCTCGATTATGTACCTAAATGCGGAAAGCAGCTGGTAAACACTGGAAGCATTTAGCAGCTATATGCTGTTATTCATCTAACATCGCTCTATATTCGTCTAAGGATTTTCAATACAACGCAACTTCTAAAATGAATATATAGCTAAATTTCACAGTACTTAGTTGTGACTAAATTTATATTAATAACGACTATCTTATTTTGCTCTAAACAAATTTTGATAGAAAATTGTTCCCTCTCAACAGTATACGGGTTCACCAGCTAAAGATTAAATCTCCCCTAACTATGGTTTTAACTGTCGGTGTACTCGACCGCTGGTCTTTGGTACCGCATCGGGCGCGCATCACACCTGTGCCGCCGGCATCAAACGCACCGCGCCCCCCCCCTGCGTCCCCCCACCCCGTATCACACGAGCCGCCTCGCATATAATACTCCCATGAGAACTAAAAAGCGACCAAACTATTGCAAAGACTTGCTGGATGTGGCAAGAGCGTAGGTCGTTTTTAATATGAGTCGATATTTATACTTATATTTTTTTTCGTAGAAATAAATATCTCCAGACGAACACACCAACTATATCGTCCCAAAATAAGCAACGCTTGTACTATGGGTACCGTGCAATGGACTGGGGGCGAACCTAGAGACACCCACACGAGGGCCAATTACGAAAAGGCCATTTCCGAAATTTATCCTGACGGTAATCAAACCCGCAACTTGACGCAGTGAGTCGAGCGGCCTAGGCTCAAACCAGTGCACCAAGCAGTAGTCAATATTGGACGGCTTATTTAAAAAAAAAACCGTCCATCAGGTAGTGACGTGCTGAGAATGAACATAATATGATCAGTTAAAGAATGTCGTATTGCAGCAGCAGTGCGTGTGCGCGCTTTTGTGCGTTATATAGCTAGTCTGCTAGTAGAATGCTAGATGCGATTTAAACTACGCGGATTACCATGCCGATTGACGTATCACTGTCGTACCGCTTTTAGTGCGCCCGCTCATTTCGCTATAACGTATAAATATCGCCAAACTGATGACCAACTGTTTGGTCCCAAAGTAAGCAACGCTTGTACTATGGGTACCATACAATGGACTGGGGGCGATCAGGCCATTTTCGAAATTTACCCCCCTGGAAATCGAACCCGTATCCACTATGTGCTGTGATCCGAGCGGCCTACGCTCAAACCACTGTGCCAAACGATCGTCAAAAGTATAGGTAGCATGTTATAATCATAGTTTGTAGCATGTTGATGCCATAGGTATGGATTTTGAGATATCGGTGTTGAACAACTCTATACAGCAAGAACTACTTATCTGAGTTTTAACATCAGTCATAAGTCATAACTTTAAAATCTGCTGTATTTTCAATCTAGTATGTGTATCGTCTACGATCAACAAATACAACCTACCTACGAATTAACAGTTGGAACAAAACAATTTGCCACTTCCAGTAATTCTCTACATCACTATGAATATCCAACCAAGATTATGGCTTTTTCTGATTTTTATTGATTTGAAATACCTAATCCGCTGATTGATTTCTTTATTGCCGACCGATAGCTCGACGCTGTATTATGCTTATACTATTGACGCCTATCTTGATATTAATTGAGATAATTGCTCTCAAATTGATGCTTTTCACGCGTGTCCCGGTCTCGTTTTGGCACCTAATTAAGTCCTATGGGAATACAATGGTTACGTAATTTTCGTGAGAAAAAATGTTGATATTTAATAACTAGGATGTAAAAGGTGTCTGAAGGTTTTTGTAGTTGCAGTCCATAGCAATTTAACTTGGATAGAGTTATGTTTAGGTAGAGCCATTAGATAAAGATAACGTTACTTGGGGCACACCCCATATTTAAATATTGTTAAAAATACATCGCGAAGAGTAGTTTCTTCACTATCCGTATTTTAATATCGGATGAGAGAATTTCGGAATCAGAAATTCAATAAAAAACATAATCAAAGTATTCAAAATCCTTTTCAATAATATATAGGTCCAAAAAACAATTATGTTAGTCAGAAAATAAACAATAACTTGTTTTAATAATCTTGTTTAAAGGAATTAATTAACTTACGAATATCCTTCAAAATTACGTTCATAACATCAAAGTCTAAATGCAAACGACGTTTGAATACCGTGTTGAGTTACCCACCGTCCCCTCGTAATCTCCACTTTCTTGGATTTTATTCACGTCTCTTAATAGCTTTTATATTTTATACTTGAAAGCAATGAAACCCTAATGTTATTTGCTATTACTTATCATATTTACATGGTTCTATAACATAATATTTTTCTTTGGAAATTGACAATTTATATTTATTATAATAGATTTGGTGCAATTACTTACATACCAACCTATATCTACTCTGAGTTGTCTAGTTTGAACTGCATTATTCACAATTGTTTTGCCGCTAACCGACAAATAACATGTTTCATATTTGGATTGAGCACCTAGAAGTAGCTGCTTTCAAATTTGCGATAGCGTAAAGAAGCTATCTATTATAGATGCATTTCGTACAATGAGTGAGAAAACCGAAAGCCCAAGTCCTATCGTCTATAGGCTACGGCTACTGCTTAACGTTACGCGGGTCATAAGCCAAAAAAATAATATTCAGTATCCTCATAAAGACGAAACAAGCTACAGAATTAATTAAAGCATTAAACGAACTCTATACCTATTTCATTGAGGCACCTATTATTCTGTTAAGTAAATCTTGCTTGCTTGCCCCGTGCATTACGTTACGTTCTTACATTTAAACCAGAACAATGTAAGGCGCAAGTTTAGTCAACAGCCCTTCGGCAGGCCATAAAACCTTTCCGAACTCGAACAAAGACATCAATCGGGTCACATTTCATCTCAAATTACACGTGTTTACTCACAATACGGACACGTTTGCGATACTTCCAGCTACAGGAACATTCGACGTTCACAACGCGACCAACATACGGATTTAGTATTCCCCGTATTTCGCTTTGGGCTATCAATAAAAAAATACATCTCAATATTTTTTCGCGAAACTCCACATTACTTTGTTCGCATAACCTGTAGGTATATAGAACAGTTATGGATACCTATTTTTAGTAGATGATTAAAAATCGATGGAGACTTTCTTTTTGAACGAAAGTTGGTACGACAGTTTGCGGGGAAAACGTAATTTTTTCGTCACGACCTCCCCACGGGTATTAACACCTGATCCCTGATGGCGGAGCTGCAAATTCAGCACTGTTCGTCCGTAGACAACCAATTATTCAAGCATTTCGCCGAGGTCGACCAACAGGTTGGTAGTTTACCGTTTTCCTCCAGATACACACCGCGGATTACTTGAAAAAAATCGAGGTGTTACTAATGAGGTACTTGCCTGGGTAGGTATAGTTTGCGCTGAGTCGTTTTACGCTTTTTGCCAAAATTTTAGTTTAAAAATTCACCTCGCTATTTTCGCATTAAAATTTGAAACTCCCAGTAACACTTTTGCATAAGCTATTACATTTATATTTTACGTGTAATAGATATCGAAATAAAAATAAATGATAAAAATATTTTTTTAAAATTTGTGTCGACAATAAGAGACGTTTCCGTTTCTATTTGCGATACAATTTGAAATGAAATTGTAATCGACATTTGAATCTATAATAGGCAGTTATTGAATTAACTCTATAGCGGGTATATAAGTTAGGTATTTGATCTGTCCAAAAGTTAAACGGTTTATCCGACTTTCCCCTTCCGTTTATTTCGTTAACTTTTTGCTTCCGCATTTTCGCCTCGATATTGATTTGTCAACGCTGAATTTCAATTTGGACCTTGATTGTCTGATAATAGAATCTCTCACTTTTAAAACATGTCTTACCACCTACTTACACAGTAATTTAATTTCGCTTCAAAAAAGTTTTTCGTTCTACAAATAAAATGTGTAATAATAGCCATACTTATTAACATTTACAATACAGAGTGTATATTCCGTGTTGAAATGGATCTAATGCAATTAAAATACCTATTAATTTTTTACTGTATTCAATTGTT
Organism: Notodonta ziczac; assembly: GCA_918843915.1. Classification (NCBI taxonomy): domain Eukaryota; kingdom Metazoa; phylum Arthropoda; class Insecta; order Lepidoptera; family Notodontidae; genus Notodonta; species Notodonta ziczac. Next base: position 5,466,835 of record OU974053.1, read on the forward strand.
TAAATAGTACTACTTTGTTTCGCGGATTGTGACAATGACAAATCTATGATAGTAAAAAAAACTGATGTTGCTTAAGCTATTGCATCGCATAATTTATGTATTTTATTTTGCAGGTAAGCAAATATAATTCCTACTTATTACTCAATAGTAGTTATTTGGCTAGTTATTCTCCTTTCAGTTTTCCTAAGCAATGTTTTTATATTTTTTTATTATCTCAAATTTGTCGCTTCTTCATTGTATTTGGACGTTAAAAATAAAATTAAAAACATTGCTCAACTAAATATTGTTAATGTTGATTCTATAATAATATAATTATCTCCTAAATAGTACCAAAATTACATTTGGAATAAAGGCACGCCAACCGCCCAGAAATCACGCTAACACTTATATTAGAACCTCAACCTAATGAATGACACGGCAAAAGAACACATGTTTTATTAAAACACCGTATTATACTGGCAAAGCAGTAAGCTCTGAAGTTGTTAACATAAAAGCCCGGGCCGACGGACATTAATCACTATGAATTAACAAAACTGTAACACAATCAGTAATTAATAGTCCATATTTATCGGTATCAACATAAATACAGTGTTCTATCAAGACAAGAGCTCCAAATAAAATACCCTTGAGAGTTTAAGACCTCCAGGTGTGAGTGCATAAATATTATACACAGACGACCCGCTGGCATACCCATGCCCGCTGTCATATTAACTGTAACATTAAATTACGGCCACGGAACTGATCGACCTTTCGTACTTATTATCTATACAACACACAAGCTAATGTCCATTCTAACAGCATTATTTTAAGGTTAAAATTCCATTAAGATCCTATTTGGTTGTGTTACGTTTCGTGCTTCAGTCGAGCCGGCAATGTACGAGAGCTCGCACATTGATTTCGGCTCTTTCGAAAAGCTATCTTTTTTGTTCATTTGTTTGTTTTAATAATATTTTATCTGATGTGATGGAGCGGACGCATTTGTCAGCTCCGTGAAATATATCTACGTCCTGAGTGAAGGCAGTGCGGTTAATTAATTAGGCAGATTATTACCTACATGCTAATGAAGGTTTATATTGCTAACTAGCTGTTGGCCGCGGCTCCACCCGCGTGGTAAGTACTTCAACAAAATAAAAATATCTCAAGTCATAATATAAGCCTAATAACGTCAGCTATCAGCCAGTGAAAGTCCCGTCAAAATCTGTCTAGCCGTCTCGGAGATTAGCCCGAACAATCAGACATACAGATAGGCATAAAATAAAACTTGTTTTTATATTATAGGTAAGTATCGTATACACATTAATTGTAAAGTATTGTAGAGGCAAGAGCAGAAACTCTACAACGATCTATTGAACTGGCGCAGGACAGAAGCAAATGGAGACAAATCATATATGGTCATGATCCTCATTGGTGAGGAAACGACAAAGAAGAAGAAGACATACATACATACATTCATATGAATTGTAGTAAATAAACTGTTATTTTGAGATTACAAACAGATACTTAAATTCTATTTTTTTGTACCTAGAAGAGTGTGATTAACTCTATGTTTAATTCAAGGTAATTTTAAGTTGTAGCAGTACATTGGTACGTAGGTACTTACCTACTTAATACTTTGGAAGACAATACTTACTTAAGTGTGTGGGTTATTTTTGCCAGACAATTATAAAAGGTGCTGGTAGTCGTATAAACATGTGGAATTGAAAATTAAGTCCGTTGTTGTTAAGTTCACGTTGTTTTAAATGATTATTCATCGGATAATTATCCGTGAAGAACATTTTGATTGGAAATTTATCTTGTACTTTTTCGTTTGGCGACTTCGTTCCTAAATGTATTTGGGTCAAAATCACCAAGGTGGCAAATTCCAAATTCAGTTTTACGATGAGTTTACCTAGCAGCTATTACTTTGATGATCAGCCTAAATGATCACTAAACTTATGTTTAAGCAATATTTACGTTGGCAGAGCATAGAATTGATTACTATTCTTGTAATTTAATTTTTAAAGAGAGCTATCGCTGAAAAAAATCATTCCGGGAACGTTTTTGTGGGGTTTATAATAATATTAATATATAACATAAGTATATTTTTTTTACCTTGTTCAATAGCGGATATATATTATTTATAAATAAAAAAGTGCCAATAAAGACGTTAAAAAGCAAAAATATAGTGCAAATGGAGCTATTATGACTATTTATTGATGTATGGAAATTTCCATACATCAGTAAACAGTAACCCTATAATGTTGGAAAACGTTAACAATCCGTCCAATCGCTTTGAACTTTGGGAGTAATGGAATTTAATAAGCACTCAAAAGCTATTATGAAATGTCGTGGAAATTGGCAGATATTGCTACAAATACTTATTAAACGAGTACCTACGCTGAGAGCATTCTTATTCAGAATTATCTACCTACACTGTATTGGTTTATTTTGGTCTGAAATAAGAATAAATATAAGAATAAATTTATTATAAAACAGTAAAATACGTGCATAATTTAAAATATTAGGTACAAGAGGTATATGGCAAGTAAGTAACTAAATCACAATAACATGAACGTATTACTGTGGATCCCAAACTAAGTAAATGCTTGGGAACCAGAGTACTGGCAAAAACAAATCTTTACACAAATTTATTAATTTCTTTATTGTAATAAAGATGTTAAATACATTCTAGACGGTTTGTAAAGAGTGTGTTTTCTTAAAATACCTAACTTAATTACACGTTAGTCTTAATTTTCTTGTTCAGTTACTTTACTTATTTTAACTTGCCTTTTTAATGATGTTTGTCATTTTTCTATTCCTCTAAAGCTGTGCTCAGCTACTGCTCATGTGTTAAATATAATTAACAATATATTATTTGTCAAGGCGGTAGAGCTAAGATGGGCTGTTTCGTGCGGGGCTGACCACCCTATCACAGATGATCGGCGTGAAGTTGGTAACTATTACAGCTGCGTTGCATACTAAGTAAGAGTACCGTAAAAACTCGTAAATATCGCCAGTACCAAATCGTTCACTAAAGTGAGCTCTACTACTATTGGTCCAGTCCGTCTGACGTCAGAGGTCCCGTAACGCACCGTGTCGAATACGTGTCGGTGTCGGTTCGTTATGTGTCGTTTGGCTAACGACCAGTAATGGGCGACTATCATTAACTGTGTTAACCCTAGTCCGTAATTGTGATAGCGATATCGCAAGTCACTCGTTGTCGCAATCGCCCCCTTTTGTCTCCTCCCGATGATGAGATACGATACGGTTCTTGTGATGTCTTTTTTATTGATGTCTAAAACGACTAATTCCTATGTAGTTATATGGAATATTAGATAAATGTGTATAGGTTTTAGTATACATAGGTACCCAAAGTCAGTAATTACTGAAACCTAATTATTCATGTTAGTTTACAGATAAATATCGCCAGACTTAAATACCAACTATATGGTCCCAAACTAGACAACGCTTGTACTATGGGTACCGTACTGACTCTGGCCAATCCCAGTGACGCCTTGACCAGGGGCAAATTAGGAAAAGCCATTTTCGAAATTTGTAGGTTGGAAATCGAACCCGCATCCACCATGTGCAGTGAGACGAGCGGATTACGCTCGAACCACTGCGCCAAGCGGTCGTCGTTAAATACAATTAATATTATATGAAAATTACTGAAGTTTCCTGAGTAAGTTTGTATATTATTAACTAGCTGTGCCCCCCGACTTCGTCCGCGTAGTATTTAACGTATCAAAAATTTCGGGATTATCGGGATAAAAAGTATCCTATATGTTAATCCGAGTTATAAACTATATGTGTTCCAAATTTCATCCAAATCCGTTCAGTAGTTTTTGCGTGAAGGAGTAACAAACATACATACATACATACATCCACACTCACAAACTTTCACATTTATAATATTAGTAGGATATATTCAGTTATTTGCTCGCGCATGTTGATAGAGCCTCCATGTCTACCCTAACCTTACACTATTTATATCCAGTAAATACACCTTGACCTAGTTTCGAAGGAAGAGTAACTCCTAAGGCTGCGGTTTTATTAGAGCGGAGCACAAAATATAGCCCACTTCGAATTTAGGTATTTTATTCATATACGAGTACTCGTATATGAATAAAATACCTAAATTGGACTAACAAAAAAGGTATACCTTTTTTGTTAAACAAGATGATGGAGATGATCTTTTTAGAACACTAACAAGCTGTTTTCTTTAACAATGAGTGAAATAAGTGTTAATGATCATATTCTATCGATATTATGAAATTTTCTTTTTTCATGTTGCTTTACCATTCAAACGTATTGTGTAGAGTCTACGAGCTTTTATTTACGACTAGCTGTGCCCGCCGCGCCGACTTCGTCCGCGTAGTATTTAACGTAACAAAAATTTCGGGATTATCGGGATAAAAAGTATCCTATATGTTAATCCCGGTTATAAACTATCTGTGTTCCAAATATCATCCAAATCCGTTCAGTAGTTTTTGCGTGAAGGAGTAACAAACATACATACATACACACATACATCCACACTCACAAACTTTCACATTTATAATATTAGTAGGATACTTTTTCCTTCCAGGCAAGAGCTGCGCGGTCGCATGAACGCACCTTATATTATTTATAGACGTAAATCTTTCCACATAAAATACATTCCATATTTACGAGTACGAAGTTAATTTACCCATGTAAAGGCATCCTTACAATATCCTCAAAAGTTGGGAATTATTTCGTGAAAATCAGAGGCAATTTGTTGGGTTGAAGCCTTAAAACATATGAATACTTTGTATAATTGCAAAGTTGGAAAACATTTGTTTTGCAATTTGGTCGATGATTTTTTTGCCGTCGATTTTAATTGCGGTGCTTTTGACTTTTATTTTATAAACTAGCTGAGCCCGCGACTTCGTCCGCGTGGAATTTAACCTTACCGCTCCCGCTCCCGCGTTCTGAACTCGCGCGACAGGACCAATTTGTTTTTTTTTTGCTAGAATAAAATCAAAATTCTTTCTTAGAGGATGCCTACGTCATAACATCTACCTGCATGCCAAATTTCAGCCCGATCCGTCCAGTGGTTTGGGCTGTGCGTTGATAGATCACTATGTCAGTCAGTCAGTCACCTTTGAGTTATATATATTTAGATATATATTTTATAAGTACATATAACAAAGTGCGCAAACGTACGTCCCGTCTGATATTAAGCAGTTACCGTAGCCTATAGATGCATGCAATACTAAAGGCATTACTCGCACATTGCTGACTGAAGAGGAATGGAGAATAACATTAACTACTCAACTGGTAGGTGACGCAATAAGTCAAATAAATGTTCTCGACATAAGTGGGTAGTGTAAGGATCAATACCTTGAATAAATGAATTGTCGCAAGTAATTTTAAGCATAATATCTATACTAGGTTGAACAGATAGGGCATACTATTTTTTTGCAACTTTACTTTGTAAATCTAAAACTATCGGCTTTGTGGGACAGTTGACGTACTAAGGGTTTTGTAGACTTATGAAATCTGTCAACAGCTGTGTCCCTGTAACAACTTTTGTTTTTCAAGTTTCCTCCAAAGCTGATAGTTTTAGAAATACAAAGTTAAGTTTTGAAAAAAAAAGTATACCCTTTCTGTTTCAATCTGTATAAGTATGTATAATATAATATATAAACATTGCTTATTATGACATATACAATACTTTTTAAACGAATAGTTTTCATATTTATTACCATGTGATTTCAGATCCTATTCCTCTCCAATTTGCAAGCTTTCACATCGCCAGAGAAAATTATCATACTATAGGTGTATAAAGACCATCAACATTATCACAGATTATACGCCCACATCTCAGGAGTTCAGACTTGTTGAAAGTGCCGTAGGTACCGTTAAGGACACTCCGTGTCGTCGTCACGTTCCCAGTAAAAGGGGGGCGAGGTAAATAACATCTTATTACCATCAATTACATTATTATATTCACTTTATCTTTGTCACGAGCCTGGGATGACACGATCCGACGCTTTAGTGAATATGCATCAAGCTACACTTTGAAGATTGACGTCCGCTTGGCGCAATTTGAGCGTATACCGCTCGCCTCACTTCGCCGGGTAGTTGCTTGGGGGTTCGATTCCCGTTCGATTCACGTATTTTGCCCTGGTCTGGGTGTCACTGGAATCGCCCCCAGTCAATTGTACGGTGTCCATAGTACAACAGTTTGTCAGTTTTGGACCATACAGATGGTGTGTCTGTGTGGCGAATTTATTATTATTTAGAAATAAATTCAGGGGAACTTATTGAATCTTCTCTACATGTGCAGTCTAGGTTCGCCTCTGGTGGAAAGGTTGTAAAATTAAAAGATTAATGGATGACCTTCTATTGAATACAAATAATAGCACCATCATGCATGAATTTCCCATCGGGGTAGGTAAAGGTCCATTGCAATGTACCCACATTCAAAACTTTTGTTCCCAGTATAATACTATAATGTACTGTAATGTAACGTTATGTAGTGTAATGTCACGTAATGTAATTTGATGTAATGTAATGTACATAAATGTAAATAGTAGTAGAGCCAATTGACTACAACTCTTATACGGACTGGCGACTGGGGTAGTACAGAATGACTGGGATTCGTACGATGATTGAGAGAGCCGGAAATACCACCTCTATCTCTACGACTTTTTGAAACACAAGCCGTGGAATTCCATTAAGGATTGTTCCGTGGAACAAGTAACTTCAAAAGTTCCTTCCAAAGAGGGCAATGTATGGCAATTACAAGAGCTTATTAATATGCCGCTGTTTGAAGAAGGTTGCAGTTATGTGAACAGGTGTTGCGTGTTTAACTAATCTTCAGCTGACGATGAGGTAACATGACCACATAGCTGCGTTTTAGATTCAATATACGTGCATTTGTGACAATAGTTATACCGATTGTGGTAACGCCGTCTATTGAGGAATATTTTGAGAATATTCCACTTCCAATTTCAAACAATGGGAGGTAGGAAACTGTTATCTTTCATGTTTTACGCGCGCCAGTCTACGTCTGCGTATAAATAAAGTAGTGAGAAATCCACTGGCACTCCTATCGGCCGTTTCAGGAACTAACAATTTGCAATGCCAATACTTTACGTAGACGTGATAAATACTTTTGAGCAGTGATAGCCGATTGGTTAAGCACGCGTCTTGCGGGCTACCAGGTCTCAGGTTTAAACCCCGGCTCGAACCTCTGGATTTTTCGAAATCTATGTTTGAATCATAATGTCTATATGATTATCACTTGCTTACGGTGAAGGAAAACATCGTGAGGAAACCTGCATGTCTTAGAAGATTTAACCAATTTTCGAAAGACTAGGAAATCCGCCAACCCGCACTGGGCCAGCGTGATGGATTATGGCCTGAATCCCCCTCGTGTTGAGGGAAGGCCCGTGCCCAGGAGTGGGACGTCAAAAGGGCTAACATTTTTTTTTTAATAAATTATAATAAATACTTTTATGTAGCTCAACCTCTAAGGGGAAGAGAAGCAAGGGAGGACCCTTGCTTCTCTTCCCCTTATTCCACTCCCTTTAAGGCGATAACGTATGAGCAATGCGTTTGGTATTGCAAGCACCTTGAGTTCCTTGTTTACAGACTTTGTTAAACAAAAAAAGACTTCCAATTTATTGGATGTTACGTACCCGAAATTTCTTAACATAAAGCCCAAAATATATGTACTACAGGAATTAAAAAACTTTTGGCCTTCCAGGCGTTTTGAACTTTCCTCAGAACAACATTCAGCGAACACTTCTAAAGAAGCTATTCATAATATAATTTTAACACGTAACAACCGGTCACACACAAAGGGACTTTTATCCTTTCACCCTTCAAATTGTTGTGCCTACATCAAGAGCTCACCCACCTAAAGGCATTTCACATAAATTCCCGCCGCAACATTCTCAAACGCAAACAAGCGAGGACGCGATAAGTTTTATAGACGTATTGTTACTTTACTCACAGAGCCTGGAGTTCTCGCCGACGGAACAGAGACCAATAACGCATCGACAAACAGCCTTCGAATTTGTTTCACCTATTCCTCGATATTTGGGCGAGTTTCAAAGGGCACGATGACGTCAGACCACCCGAGCAACGCATAAAGTCGCCAATATATTAAAATTAAAACGTCGAGAGGAAATGAACTCGAGTTATTTAGCATACGATTAGTATGGCTCTAAAGAGGTGGAGGCGAGTTCGTGGATAAAACGATACGTGAGCAGTACGGAGAAACTGGAAGCAATTGAATCATAATCGTAACTAATGCACTAATATTGTTGAGAGAGTTGTTTGTTGTTCCCTCAATTAAATATCTCTTCTAATTCAATTGTTAGTTTTATTAATGCAGCCAGTTGACTACAGCCACAGATATAGATTTACATAGATAACGCAAGTATCACGATTTGTATTGAAACCGAGCGTGCCGAATTTTTTACACCTACTGTGACGTCGTTAGTGACGGGAAATCCAAACCGATTCAAATACACCGATGCCGCCGATGCCCCTCCGCCCGCTACGATTCTCTCGAGTGATTATCTCGCTCATACTCATATTTTTTATATCTGTAGTCGCGCCGACTGTAAGTTAGCGGCGACCAACCTTGACGCTTGGTCGGGGTTTCGTACACGCGAAGTACATGCATTTGCGTTATCTGGCTCGGCTAGGGTAGTACCACCCACTCACAATGGATCAGCGAAAAGTAGTTACTATAGCTGCATTTTGTACTATGAGCGAGAAAGCCGGAAGCTCAATCCCCCGCCTTCCCCACCTTCTGTCCTACTCCTCTTAAGGTTGGAAACGTGCGATAGGTATTAAATGGCCCTTTAATACCTATTTTAAGCATCTATAGGCTAAGGAAACTGCTTAAGATCAGGAAGGCCGTACGCTTCTTTGCCAATTTTGTTATATAAAAAAGCCTCTTTCCCTTCTTATACTCCTTTTCCTTGTACCTAAGTTTACACTTTTCCTCCAGGCTTGCTTTCCTCTATATTTTTATGTAAGACGTTTTTATAAAGGTTATATGTAGTAATTAGGCCATTTATCTATCCTCTTCCATTTCGTACCGTACCACTCTTGCTTGTACCTACTCTCTTCAGTTACATACATCCTTATTTATTACCATTACTGTTTAACTCACTTTCAAAACCAATCACAGTAGGTATGCGATATCTCATGTCAGTATATTAAGTATCAAATACACATTGTAGTTATTGGCAAAACGGTAGGTTTCAATACATAGTTTCAATAAATTTAGAGGCATTTGTAGTCTGCTCTACATTTCGAACGCGAGATGAAATAGAAAACATATAAGCATAAATCCAACTGTATTCATTCCTAGCCTTCATTCCTAGGAATTTTTAATATCGACATATTGATGTTAATTTTATATACGGTGATTGGAGCAGTGATAACCGATGATTGGTTAAGCACGCGACTTGCAGGCACCAGGTCCTGGGTTCGAACCCCGGCTCCCACCTCCGGGTTTTTCGAAATCTATGTGCGAATCATAATTAATATGTGATTATCACTTACTTTCGGTGAAGAAAAACATCGTGAGGAAACCTGCATGTCTTAGAAAATCTAACCAATTTTTGAAACACATGTGAAATCTGCCAACCCACACTGGGCCAGCGTGGTGGATCGCGGCTTGAATCCCCCTCTTAGTGAGGGGAGCCCCGTGGCCGGGAGTAGGACGTTAAAAGGGCTAAATTATTATTATTATAATACATATTATTATTTATAGATAAATAAATAATTTATATGAAATGTTCGAGAGAGTTATTTTGTACAGACGACCTTAAAATGAAATGAACCAACTGGAACTTAGCTCATAAAAGTTTCTGCGAATTCTCCGAACAGTTAATTGTGAATTTAATTTGTTACCAACTCCGAGCGTCCAACAATATTATAGTGTTGTGCTTAATTATAAATATTTTTGATATGTACCTGTCATCAATTGTAATATGAAAATTTAGTTTAAATAGTTCTAATCAATAGTATCGTCGTAGTAACTAGGGGTGAAAACAGCTAACCCTCACTTTGGGTGAGATTGAGTTAATAATGTCATCATGCTTAGTCTGAGATGAACATTCCGGTGGTGAAGAGTTCTAAGCAATCACTGCCCTATATACGAGTACTTAGTACGGTTTTCATTCCTTTGTGAAAGATGATTCATTGAAACTGTACTAAGCTAAGTATATGTCATAACATTGTGTCGTAATTACTATAACACTCAAATAATTGTAATAAATATTATAATTTCTTGGATAAAACCTGATTGTTTCACGGCCATTGCAGAAAAATGGTTAAAATATTAATAAAAATATGTTTTACATTGACGCTTCTAGACATTATGTCAGAACTAAGTTACTGTGGCTTAGGTCTTTACACATCTACTATGACGAAGTATTTTGCTCGCCATAACCAGGTATTCATTGTCATACTATTCATCTGTTTCTATTTCAGCTCTCGAGTTCGTTGACCTGTATTATTTCAAATGTAAAGCAAGATCGGCTGCAATCATTGGACCAAAAAAGTCAACTATATCAACGGAGAATAAATAGATAGCATCGGCCATTATTGCTTCAATATTTAATTCCAAAATTTCGTTTTATCGCAAACAACCGTAAAATAAACGTTGCAAAATGTTATGGGTCGCTTGTGAATGAGCAAGTTTCATCTTTGCATACAGAACTATTTGCCAAATGACATGCACTACTTACTCGAAATACGAAATCCAAAGTTAGTAATTATTTTTTTACTACCTAGTCTTAAAATATGCAGCGATCGTGAATCGCAGAACCGATTGCTCCGTCAGCCGCGGCAGTAATTTGCAAAAGAGAAAAAAAACACAGTAATTTATCAGAAACATACAAAAATAAACATCGAGCTTTTCCCACGGTTTCGGATATACCGAAAAGAATATTTTTAACTATCATTTTTTGGGCAATAAGAAATCTTATGTCCATTATTAGGGGTCCCTGGCACAATGAGGAAAATGTCAATAACTTTTTAATTAAACGGAAGATCAACAACATATAGCAAAAAGTGTAGATGCGTTTCAGTTTATTATTGTATAAGGTCTTATTTTAATAATGTATGATTTTTTGTACGGTGCTTTAGTTAATCCTAAAAATGACGTACCTAGCACATTAAAACATGGTTGAAATATTTTCTGTTCGTGGAAAAGTAACAATTCTAAAGCGCGTGCAAAATATTATGCATTTTAAATATAAGATCTTGCAAAGGTATTTACTATCAAATAACATTGACTTATATGATAATTACATAATACTTGTCTAATATTTTAGAAATAAACATTGTTCTCGTACGGAACCGTTAGTACTTTTATTCGGCGAAGTATCTAACTAACTACTTTTTTTACTAACTACTTTACTGACAATGGCTATCAAAAATATATTTTTTGCACCTAACTAAGTAATATTTGATTTGGAAATAGCATTACCTATGTTGTTAGCTCCTATAATAATTATTAAAATGACTTTTCGTACAAAGAATAATGGTTAGATATATTATATATTCAACAATGTATTTTTTATATATTAATATACTTATAACTATAATCAAATTTTCTAACATTTCCATTATTCTCAGACTCACTAAAATTATTAGGAGTCTGTTCGCGCAAGCATCTCGTCCACTATACTTGATACCTAATATAAATAATCAAGTATTAATAGTCGATGTGTGAACTTTAATTAAAACACCATAATCATTATTTAAGACGAGCAACTTGTTAGATGATCTATTAAAAAAAATGTAATTTCACGGCTCCCAAAAATAATACATAATATTTCGGATTATGACCGTGATCGATCAAACAGACAGCTGCTGAAAATTATTTTAAAAAATATATAAAAAAGCACCCATCGCCTACTTAAATAGGAGTTTTCATTCAACTTTACAACAATAGCCCTTCCTTCATTGGCACACTGACGGTTGATTACTGCTTACGTACGGTAAGCAAAACAACTCTTGGCCTTTTTTATTAAAATTGTAAAGGTATTCCTTTACAATAAAATACATACGAGCAAAACTTGTGTATTGAACTGATTAAATAAAAAGACAACAATAAAAATTACATAAACCAATTTTGTTTTGATTAATTTCGTTTTTATTCAAATGAAATAAGTTTTCTCTGGTGACACTGAAATTAATAATCTCACATTTTGCAATACTTTTGACAATTCAATCGACTCCTGCAATAAAGGCATTGATTTGCCATCGTAAATAAAATCGGCTGTAAATTTTCATTTAAATAAATATTTCATCAGATTTCATCAGAGAGTATGATTTAGGCTATTGTATACTGGATTTAGGTACGTTTATTAGTTCAAAATAAGTACCTACATTCTTCGATCTGTCCGTCTATCATTTAATGTATGAACGTAACGTACTTGTCTTATCCTAGACCCCGCTATTGAACCCCTTCTAAAATATTTATCAATAAATTTCAGCTAAATTATTTTTCAATTTATAGGGAGATAATCATCTTATTCCATCAACAGCATCTGAAGTAAAGTAATAACTTAAAAATGCATTCATCTGACTTTTTGACCGACTTCCAAAAAAGCAGGAGGTTCTGAGTTCGTCTGTTTTTTTTATTTTGTATGTTTACCCATTACTCCGCAATTGTGGACTGATTTTGAAACTAGTAAAATAGCTAGAAATAACTAGGGACCTAGTTATTTTTTTTTTTTAAGTCGGTTTGATTTTTAACAAAAATATGTTTTTATTTAAATGTGTATGCTAACGCTACGCAACGCACACACACAACCCTCAACATGCACACGTAGAATATAACTAGTTAATTTCCTTTGTGACAAAGGCCCGTCGCGGCGGGGATGGATGCGTGGAAATCGCGATACGACACGGTGATCCACGCACCGGCCCCGGGTGCAGGCTCGCTCGCAGCCTACCGGCGCGGGCGCAGGGCGTGTGTGGGAGACACATCTATGCCTCTATAGAGTACATTCAACGTCCAAGTACATTAAAAATACATGTGCATTAATAATAAGCTAGACCGAAACAGAATATTTCAATAGTACGAAATAATACTTGGGGGTTTGGATGAGAACTGGGTATAGAATAGTAGTGGTATACAAAATTTGATTGAAATTAGCAACTTTTTTTAAATATTAGTTTCTGCTACTACATGTTAGATATTTGTATGTATTGAGAAAATAAATAAATGTTATGCTGTTTTCTAGGTCATTGAACGTTGTCACCTTTGATAAATCAAAGGTTGTCACCAATATTTAAAAGCTTATAACTCAGAGAAAATAATAGTTAGGTACCTACGTATAGTCTGTCATCTCTGATCATCCACATATCCATACATGGCTCTTGAAACATCCTGTATAAGTATTAAAGAAAAATCTGATAGAGCTATTATGGTCCGAATGTGCTTACTTTATTATAATGTTTTCAATTTAAAAAATAGGAATTATCTAATTTTCAGTCTATGTCGTAGTTTATTTTTTGGCATGGTTGTACAACAATGCACCTCGTTGAAGCTGTCGAAAAACAATTACGTCGTTTCCCACAGGTGTCGTCACATGTCTTTATTCTGTATGTAAGCCATTTGCTATTTACATAATGATATATTACAAAACATAGCGTTGGCAAATGTAACCTCTCTCTCTACTTATTTACATAAGTCGAATACGATTACATAAAACATTGTGTGATTAATTTATTTATTTACTCGGTTAATAAGGCAGCCGGCGAGTCTGCGCGGGCGCAGGACCTCCGCCGCCGGCCGCGCATGCGACTCGTTCCCGGAATACAACCGCGATTAATAGCGACACAAACTATTTCCGCTTAACCGAGACAAATCATAATTACACCTTCGGTTTTACTCTTACGCACCCTCCTTTGATGTTTTTATTCAAAATCCCGGTTACGGCCAACTTAAAACAAATAGAACGGCTCACGACCGATTATACGTATATGCGTTAAAACAATTTGTAACGGTGATAGCTTTCGTGAATTTCGCCCGCCCTTCTGTCCCTGTGTGGTCTGGCTCGCTCGTTTTGGATAATTACTTGTTTGCTTTTTGTTATTGGACCACTCGTCAATAGTGTGACGTTTGGGTGATCACACGGAACGACTTCCTTATTTTTCCCACGAATAAAAATACTGTCGGTTAGTGCCTGAATTTGTGAATTTTTAATTAAGCGACACTTAATTGTAGTCGCTACAACTTTTAGATAGTCATTGTCCGGATTCTTGGTATTCAGATAGGTTCTTAAGTAACGGGTGTCAATTTTCAATCTTGTTAAAATGGTTTACGTTTTAAAAATCGAATCGCAATTAATTGTGCTTGTAATTTATTTTTATTTATCCCACAGGCGCATGAATGAATGTTCACTTTAATGTAGCTCTCACATGATTTCCCTTCACAGATCGTCGCGTATTTTGGGTGCAGACAAGCGGCGGCAGTACAGTCGCGCGCAGATGCGACATCCGTCGGTCCCACGTGAAAATCGATTTTCCACGGTACGCCAGCTGGCGCGAGCGACAGCTATCAACCACACACCCATTGCTGTTAATCACAAAACTAACATACCTTATGGCACATGACGTACGGTCGAGAATTGTGTGAGATGCGATTCCCCATTGCTAGTTTTAATTTTGTATCGGTGTATGTACTATGAAAGTCAAAAGCTCCTTTGTTGATATTTTTAATGTTTCGCACATTGTTCGTCAGCAAAGCGGACCCACCGCGTTTGATCCGATTGCAGTAGTTATTTATGATTATTAGAATAGCGTGCCGATGGCGAATAATTAATTTTTACGTTCAATTCTTTATTGTTATGTCACGACGTTGATGATCCTGATATATTAGTTGCGAACGTTTTTATCATAGGAACTGAATGTGTCGGTATAATCCGCGTTGTTTTCCTTAAATCAACTCTTTTTTATACTATTTATCTTCAGATTAATGTTTTTTTAATCGTCACGAATCAAAAACAAAATAACGTATCATTAAACCTCCTTAATATATTTTTTGTCTTAGCTTTGTACGATTTGAATATAGTCTGATATCAAAAAGAAACATAATACCTATAAAATATTTCGAATCAAAGCGAACAAACCTTTGTTACAATCCTATACAAATGAGGCTTTATCTTCTTATGAAAAATTTCAGTCACGAAGTATGGCGTAAGCCGTTTTATAAACAAACGTTCTATTCGTTAAGCAAGGCTCTCAACCTGATGCCGAATAGAACTTGCATTAAAACTCGGTTTTTTGAAATCTAAATTGCTTTTTTTGTATATTTAACAACATATTGTCCGTCTAAGTACTATGTAATTACGTCTACGTCACGAAAAAACCGACCGGACAGTGAAAAAACAACTTTCTCGATGTTGTCTTTTAGCAATGTTTGGTCTTGACCAATCGGGAAAGGAATATTCCGAGTAAAATTGTACCTATTTTAAATTACATAGTTGCATTTTTTTTTTTAATAAATTCCGAGAACCCACCAACGGGAGCCTGCACATGATTGACGACGCACAATATATTGAGCGTTCAGAAGTGAAGAAAGACTGATTGCTGCCTCTCCGACCATCTCAGAAACGTCAAAGTTTGATTGGTGATTCCCATGTGTAATACTAGTAGTCTCGTACTAACAAAAGCGTGAGGCCTCTTTAAATGTCAATTCTTAGATATAATGAAGCACGGCGAGCACCGAGATCCATCATTGTCGATCCAAGGTCGCGCCGCACAAAACAATACACAAAAGTATTCGTCGAAACAACCGAGGTATTTTTGTTTCAGTGAAAAAAAAGTGTCGCTTAACATTGTAATAGGCGTATTGTACCAATCGGCATAGGCGAGACGATCGATTGTGCACACTGGGAATTAGTGTGATATAATTAGGCATATGACATGGATTCAACGGTTATCACAATGGTACAAACGAACCATGGAATTGTGATATGACGGCGTATCAGATGCGTGTCGGCCGTGGTCTATGGCGGAGATGTGACCGCTCAATCGAGCACCGGGCCCACTAAATACCTGGATCTAATCAGGATTTCTACACTAATTTTTAACACTTAATTTTACACGTATCTTGGCATTATACATTTGATTTTACGCGTGGTCCGTATGTAGTTCTGTGATGTTACACGGTCGGTACGGAGCGGCGGCGTATGAAAGTATGGCTAATGAGACAACTCAGGCGTGCTGGCTGTTTGTTGGTGTTTGTTAAAAATATATAAAATTACCTATTTATAAATAAATAAAATATCGCCAGACTGACCCAAACTAATAAATGCTTGTAAGTTCTATGGGTACCGTACAATGGACTGGGGACGATCCCAGTGACACCCTGACGAGGGCAAATAACGAAAAGGCCATTTCCGAAATTTGCCCCGGCGGGAATCGAACCCGCAACCACCATGTGCAGTGAGCCAAACGGCCTACGCTCGAACCACTGCGCCAAGCGGTCGTCCAAAGTGAAGTTATAGGTAATAAAGAAAATACAAATTTGTTAGTAAGGCATTTCCGAATGGCTTCTAGTTGTCTCAAAAGCTCGATGCTCTCGATATGCAAAATTTATGTGCAACAAGTGGAAGGAGGTCACCATGTTTAAAAGGATTGCGAAGTTTTCCGACGAAGGGGAGGTTACTAAGCTTCCGATGAAACTTAAATTACATTACTTACATTTACGTAAAATAAAGGAAAATTTTTAATTATTGCTATACCATTGACTCAACATAAAATCTTCAGAGGACCGCTTAGCACAGTGGTCCAAACGTAAGCTGCTTGGCTCACTGCACTTTGTTACCCGCCAGGACCAATTTCAGAAATGGCCTTTTCGTAATTCGTACTGACCTTTAACCTGTGACTCTACCATGGGTCTACGTAAAATAGATTTAAACTATATACTTATCAATAACCAGGAGCACCTATACTAAAATTCAAGGTAATCTTTATAAGATTATTTGTATTATTAACTTATAAACAGTCGATTGAACACATAATAAAATCAAGAGGAAACTTTATCATAATTTCCATATGATTGGAGAGCAAATCGAATATGACAGCGAGGAAGCTCGTCGTGTAGAGTTGAGAGTGTTATCTAACTACAGATTTTATTTAATAAAACATTAAATGGATCAGAAGAAACGGTCAAGATTAGAAATTATAATAGATAGTATTATTTATCTACTCTATGTAATCTCCCTACTCTCTCTACGTAATTAATAAGATTTTTTATATTTTTCCTCCTGTTCTTATTACTCTAAAATAAAATTACGCAAATACTCGTAAAGGACACATTACACATTACAGGGGGCATTAATGTAGATGGATAACCCTATTAAATATACATAAAATATGGCAAAACTTATTCGCATGTTGTTTCACATAAATGCTTTGGAAATGTTACCAGTAACTCTTAACTATACATACTATGTAGTATATAGATATATATTGTATACCTAGCTACCTATTCACACCATCTATGGATAAAAAAATCATAAAAAGCGTCTTCAATAGCTTAGTACTCTAGTAACTCTATTCACATATTTTCGGCTTATAGCATTCAATGAGTAGATAACTATTGGTAGTTAGAGATAGTGGAACATGCGGGCTCTGCTCTAGTTCAGGGCAGAAATGGAGTTGCCTTAATTAATCTGCCTAACGAATTAAGCTTCATAACCACTTTCATCAACTATTGATGAAACCCTGAATAATCAGCTTTTGTTAAATTATGTTAATGTTCTGATCTGGTGCAAACATAATATAATCGTTTAAAAAACTTATAAATTATAAAAAATAAATAATTAAATGCACCTTTTTATCTTGTAATTAGATTAGTCAGCTGTTATATTTTATAAATTGCCTTGATATAGTAATATTTTTTTTATTTTTATAAATATCACTTAATAGTAGATATAATGCTATGAGTGCTCCAGACCTCTGAGCGCCTATATAATTTCGAACGCTTCAACGTTAGTGAGTTTGCTTATTTTAAATAATACTGCCGCCTTACTATCTTAATCTCATATATCAAAATGGGCAATTATACATAAGCGTGAGAAACTTTAAATATTTTTTTATTTCATATGACTTATAAGTTTCAATTTAAAGATCTTTATGCTACTGCAACATCTTCTTTAAGATTTGCAATCGAGATATTAAAGAAACGAGTTACCTTTTTTAAGTCCCCCTCAATCTGATAAGGTCAAAGTAAATATCAAAGAAGTTTCCCAAGAAAAATGTATTTTAGATACAGTCGTGGGCGGCATTCACATAGCAGGTATTATTTCTTCCATACTTTCAATAATTTCATGCGTCGTTTAGTAATACAAAATACAAGCATGAAGACGTTGAATAATTCATATTTATGTACGCGTTAGTCGTTAATGTCAATTTTTATTATCACTATTGCCAAACCGTACCTAACGGCGTGGTGTTACTGTGGGAAAGCCATCCTATTGTTTTATTGACAATGTGCATTTAACGATTGCATCTATCGTTAAACTTGATTGGAATCAATCGGCCGGCCGGTATCTTCCATTCATAAAACTGAATGAACGAATTTTTTCCACATCGAGTTGGTACGGGGCGTGTCGAACTTTTTTGGGAACTTTCACAAATATTTTCACATAGGTACCTACTTGTGTGTGAATCGATTGGCGCCGGGCAGCGTTTGATCGGTCGGCGATTCCGAGACGAAAGCGATGGACCTTTGGAACTCTCACGATCATTACTACCGACACCTATGCTTTTTACGACAACATGACTCACCTCTGTAAGAATGAATTCTCAACGAAGCATTTTCAAAATCGTACTACTATTGGTGGAGTAAACGGTGAAAATACATAAAAATATATTACATCTATATATACAGACAGATGAACATGGAACCTTCTCATTTTATGGAAGTCAGTTAAAAAGTATTCAAATTTCAATTTTTTTTTTACTTACCATTTTAATATATGCGCGATACTCAAGCTCTCGTGTACATATCTACACTTCACATGTGGTTTACATAGTCATCTATCGTAAATCGTCTGTAAGCCGATATTAACGGCGTAAAATCTCCATGCATTTCCCAAACAGTTATCAACCCAAAACACGTAGGTACTCGATTCAAGTTCGCAGACTTAATACAGAGCATTCACAATGTGATAGAATCGATAATCAATCGATAGCGGTCACAATCGCTTGCAAATCGGATCATAGATTTCCAAACGATAATTGGATTAGGCGTTCTATGTGAATTCTATTACAGTGCGTATAGTGCACCTCTAATAACTAGAAGCTAATTAATCCTACTATAATCCTACTAATATTATAAATGTGAAAGTTTGTGAGTGTGGATGTATGTATGTATGTATGTTTGTTACTCCTTCACGCAAAAACTACTGAACGGATTTGAATGAAATTTGGAACACAGATCCTACTAATATTATAAATGTGAAAGTTTGTGAGTGTGGATGTATGTATGTATGTATGTATGTATGTTTGTTACTCCTTCACGCAAAAACTACTGAACGGATTTGGATGAAATTTGGAACACAGATATTTTATAACCGGGATTGACATATAGGATACTTTTTATCCCGATAATCCCGAATTTTTTGTTACGTTAAGTACTACGCGGACGAAGTCCGTGGGCAAAGCTAGTAGTTTATAATCGGGATTAACATATAGGATACTTTTTATCCCGATAATCCCGAAATTTTTGTTACGTTAAATACTACGCGGACGAAGTCCGTGGGCACAGCTAGTATTATAAATGCGGAAGTTTGTGAGTGTGGGTGTATGTTTGTTACTCTTTCACGCATAAACTACTGAACGGATTTGGATGAAATTTGGAAAACAGATAGTTTATAACCGGGATTAACACATAGGATACTTTTTATCCCGATAATCCCGAAATTTTTGTTAAGGTAAATTCTATGCGGACGAAGTCGCGGGCACAGGCTAGTGTAATATAACAAGCACACATAGACATGTTTCCAATCATTCCATATGTACATATATTATACTCGTATTACTTGACCGGGATAGTACCACCCTGTCACAGACGATGGGCGTTAAGTTGCTGTTATAGCTGAATTTCGTATGAGTGCGAGGGCTGGGAACCCAACCCTTCCTCTTCCAAACGTGCGAGCAATGCCTTTGGTTTCGCAAGCATATATAGGCTACGGTAGCTGCTTAATCGTATGCCGTTCGTACGCTTGTTGGCCGACTTTGTTATAAAAAACAAAAAGGTTTCCCGATGCAGTAGAGTGTACTAGAAGTATTCTTAAAATTTAATTCAAAAATATATTATACAGCTAACCCCCTTCAGCAATTTTGAAATACACAGCAGCAAAGCCATTTAGACGGTACCTTCCGCCATTCCGCGTCATATTGATAAATTGCCCCATTTAAAACTTCTCAATAAACATCGGAGCTAAAATCCCCACGTGAACGCCAAACTACATCCCCCATCAAACGAGGCATAGCCGAACCGCGTCACCATTACAAAACCCCATCGTATAAAATCAACCACCCCAAACTCACCCTCTAAAAATATAAATCGCCAAAAGTAAATAAACGGCACCATTAGTGCCCTGATTATTTGTACTACACCCCTATACCAGAGCCGCCATTTTGTTTCTGTTATTTTTTTTGTTAATGCTCGAATGACAATAAAAATGGTTTTGTTATAAATAACAGGGATTTATTCCATTGATCTTGCTACAACAATCTTGCTACATAGATAGCTACAAAAGATATTTGATATTCATTCAAAATACGTTATTTTTCGCAGTACAACTAGTTCATTTAGCGTCTCTATAATTTATAGAGTAAGTAGGTACTTACATTATACAATTAATTAATAAGTTTGATATTAAGGCCTGTATTAATAAATCGAACTCAAATCTAAGAGCGATCTTGGAAATGTCATTTCAATGTCATTCCAGTACCAAAAGAAACGTCAAATGCGTGGTCAAGACTGCTCTCAGACTTGAGATAGATTTATTAATATGGACCCTAGAAGCGAACTAATACGAAGTCTAGTTAATCACACAATCATTATACTCATCAGCATAACCACTAACTTATAACCTTATAAATATCATACCCTCCTTGAAATAAAACTATTTTTACGGATTATATCGCGTTTATTTTTACTTTTTATGTACTTTTTATGCAAAATAAACGCGATATAATCCGTAAAAATAGTTTTATTTCAATGTGTAGTATTCGCGTAAATATAAGAAATCAATATCATACCCTCCTATTAATAAGTTTCCTAGCGTCTGCAAATAACCAAATCATAAAGGACACCTAACGTTAATTATTGCCATCACCAACTCGGGTTCTATTAAATCTGATTGTTCGCATTAACCCGCACGACACTCAGTCAACTGAATTACCGCAGCTTTTAAACACACAACACTTTGATGAGGGTACTGTTTCCCTCCCCAATTTGTTGTGAGCGAGTTACCAGACGGAAACTTAAGACCCCGTCTTGACATTGACATTGCGGAGGAAATGGGGTAGCGAGAAGAGGGGTAAGCGAATTACGTGGGATTTTATTACCCAGTGTTCATGCTGGAGTGATCTCACATCTTGTTACAGTGAAAAATCACATTCACGACGACTGACAACAGATGACGCTGAATGCACATCAATACATTAACAAAAATCTTCATTGAAGCCTGAATCACGATAATAAAATTCGCAAGCAACGTTATTATATATACAAGACCATGACAACAACAATCGGGGGATAGCGGCCTACCCGCCAGGCATAACACCCGCCGGAAGATTATTCCTTTTCCGCTAGAACGCTATAATGAACGCTATGCCAAGACACACAGGTGCTTTGTGCCTTGTCAGGTGCATCGACACTAAATCATGCATCTATATATTTCAGTCTAAAGCCTGCTGAATTGTTTACCTTTGACTAAAACAAAATGTTTTATTATAATGAGTTACCCACAAACTATCTTTTCTTTGTTTTAAGCATAAAACGACAGCACTACTTTAACATAATGAAATAGACTTAAATAATTTCAGTTGATCGTACCCTAATTTCAAAACAGTAATGGCAACTGGTAATTCGGTAATAGTTCTAACACATTTTCTTCTCGCATTCTTGTTCCGAATCGATTCAATATCAAAGTAATATTTTTTCAAGATACAAAAAAGAAACGTCTCCCACAATTCGTTATAAAACCTTTAGTTTCGCCAAAGTAGATAGGCGGTAAAATGTCGTAGTCAACGCCAGCCTAAGCCAATGACAAAAAGTGCAAAATCCGTTTGTCATCGTGCGGAATAAATGATGGTAAACAATATTAATCATTGTCGTCAAGTGATTAAATGGCTCGTCCACTTAATTGATGCCTGCCAGTCTAAAACAAAATAGTGTAGTTCCTCTAAATCAGATGAACATAATTTTCGCAACAATATTTTGAAATATTTGAGTCATTACTTTTTAAAGGTTGTGAGTTTGATTACAAGGGTTCAATTAGCTTTGTCACCGGTTGCGTCGGCCAATCTATTAGATAACTCTTTTTTTTTAATTATGTGCATAGACCATGCTTATATGGTAGAACAAAGTGTACTGAACACATTAAATTAAAAATGTCAGTGAAGATCTTCTAAGACCTCGCCTCTATCTGGGGTTTCAGTTCCCGTTGAGTTTCCAGCGTTCAAGATTTTCCCGAGAAACTCATTTCCTTTGTATGTGAAAATTGACCATGTGTAGTGTTGTTACAATGTTTGTTCAAAATATCGATAACATGACGTTACAATCTTTTATATCGATTGAATAATCTTTTAATACTTTTATACTATGAAGGTACTTATTTGTTAATTTTTATCCGACTGCGCGACGCGAGTGTAAGTTTATTCAACACTTGTACAGCTTAACGCCTTGTTTATTTTATTCCTAAGAACAATTTCCATTTTTAAGGTGAATAAATAAAGGTGTAGGTAAGTACTATTTTTAGAATAAAAGTTATTTCAAACTTCTTTGAACAACCTGTAGAAACACCTTTCGTTCTGAACCTTTACCCTGAAGCCATTAAGGTAAGTCACTAAAAATAGTACATCTATTTTGATTCACCATGAATGTAAAAACTGAGACAGATTGTTTCGTGTAATTTCAAAATCCAATCTTTTTAATCCGCCATCGTTGCTCGCAGCCACGAATAATTTTAACGATCTATAATAAGATGTCAAACACTCACTTTAATAGATATTTACTTTGGAATTCATTTCAGCTTTAGTAAATTTTTATAGTATCATCTGACTCCTGTGTTATGATTATTTTCGTTATAACAATTTTACTGTGTAAACCTGTCTAGATTAAATGAGAAAATATTCAAAAAGTTCCTCTTAGGTGTTTTACAGAAAATAATACTGTAATGCAACGGGATGGCGTTCGTTTTCGAGTACAAGACAATCGTAGAATACCTAACAAAAAAACACACACACATGATAGACGCACTCTTAACACTTAAAAGTGCCTAAACTTAAAGCCCATTTTACAGTTTTTATTTTTGTTTGATGATAACATGATAATTTTGGCTATGATAAAAAAAATTGATATATCGATAGACACGAAAATCCCGACACTATACCAAAGAAATTGGATATCCAGAAATGTTAAGAACTTGGTCCCAGTGACAGGACAACATATAGTGGAAACATTCCTACCCATACAAAGTTACACAATGTGGTTCACGAGCTCTTCCTTTTAGTTATTGCATCATTTATAGTGATTGCTATATTTCAGAGTGGTTATGATTTTCAGTAGATGTAGTAATATTTTCATAGAGCAAGATTTGGAAATCTAGTCGATCTTTTTATACAATGTTTAACGGATATAATCGATATAATTATTTTCTATTATCGAAATGCTTGCGAAATTGCAACAGAATGATTGAAATCCTAATAAATCAAATCATAATGACTCTCCCGACGGAGAGGCCGGAGAAGAGATGATTTCAAGATTTTTGGGTAAACATCCTTTTAGGAAGTACGTAGTCCAGTACAGAGATGTGTGGGCAACTTTAGGGGAGGCCTTTGCCTAAGAATCATGGCACATTCAGTAATATGCTAAAAAACTATAATCTGACTACGAAATTATATTAATTATAATTCAGAACCGCCGATAGATAGCGTTAGTATTAGTAGATAGATAAACGCTGAGATATAACATAAAATTGTATTCCTGTCGCTTGTTATATTTCATATATTTATGTTTACACTTATAATTTTCTCCTCATTCATAAGATATCCGACTCGAGGCGACAGCAAAAAATACAGTTTCCCCCACATTTTTAGATGTAATATTGATTTTGTTCGTATAAAGTTTAGCCTATGACACCCGGACCATAATAACAAATCGATTAACCTAATTCATCAAAATCGATTGGGTAGTTTAGGTGCTACGGTGGAACACAGAAATACATACATACATAGACTGCTAAAACATAGCCTTTCCTGTTAGCGGTACCGTAGTCGGGTAAAAAATAACAAGTCTCGCTAAGGTAGCATTTCAAAGTCACATCGCGAATCCCGAATACCTGTCGGGGGACCAGACAATGGGAGCTACACTTCACACCTATTACGCTACACCCCGGTCCCATTCATGTCACTGACGCCACACACAAAGACGCCAACATAAATGTCAATATCTATGGCGGCGTTTGTAGAAATGGAACAATCTTCATTCTTCCCTGGCCGTATTTGATGTATTAGCCACGAATTAGTCGGCCGCTCCTTTCAATTCTTTATAAACTCTGCCATCTATAAGCATTCATAGGGTGACAAAGTAGTGACGCCCATTGCTTGTGTGTGGCAGCACTTGGGTGGCTGCCGGTCCAGGAAGATGGAACTTGGCTATATCGTCATTGGACATGAAATATAAAAATGGAATGCTCAAAAACGTACTTTTTTAAAATAAAAAAAACTTGAGAGGTATCAAGGGACACCCGAATGGAACGAAGTTGCAACGGAAGACTGACTGACTGAAGACCGACCGACCGACCGACCGATCGACCGAGAATTGTCGGGCGCGGCCAGAACTTAGATTGTTGATCGCTTGATGACAAGTTTTAGAAAAAAAAAAGTGTCGTTACAACTTTTGGTCTTAATTTTTTCCGTCTAGCCCCCTTTCGCAACGGGCGATAAGGAACATCGTTCCAACAGTGATAAAGCCAAGCTATAGCCAGTTGACTACAGCTCATATCAGCTCGCTTGACCGTTATAGTACCACCCTCTCACAGACGAACGACGTTAAGTAGGTAGATGTTAAGTATAGCTTTAGAGAGAGCTTTAAAGAGCCAAGAGTCTCTTTTTCACTCCCTCTATTCCAACCCCTTTCAGGCAGGCAAAGTACGAGTAATGCCTTTGCATCTTTAGCCTACGGGAGCCGCTTAACATCAGACGGGGCTACCAAGGTCCCTGATCATGTCAGGGGAGAAGCGGCAGTCACAAAAAAATAAAACAACGGGCCATACGCTTATTGGTCGACTTGTATAGTTAGGTACTTTTTAAGTGTAGTCACACTATTATTTCACATATTAGTCAATATAAAACTGACTAACTGAAAATAACAAGACATAACATTTGACGACCGCTGGGCGCGGTGGTTCGAGCGTAGGCCGCTCGGCTCACTACGAATGGTGGTTGCGGGTCCGATTCCCGCCGGAACAAATTTCGGAATGGCCTTTTCGTCATTTGCCAAAGTCTGGGTGTCACTGGGATCGCCCCAAGTCAATTGTACGGTAGGTACCCATAGTACAAGCGTTGCTTAATTTAGGACCAAATAGTCTGGCGATAGTTATTTATTTATAACTAGTTTCTGCCCGTGACTTCGTCCGCGTAGACTTAAGAAAAGTATTATATGTGTTCATCCAGGTTATAAACTATCTGTGTTCCAAATTTCATCAAAATATGTTCAGTAGTTTTTGCGTGAAAGAATAAAAAACATACATCCACCCTCAAAAACGTTCGCATTTATAATATTAGTAAGATTAGGTCGTTTATGATCTAAACATATTATCTGAATGTAGTTTATCTACAACGAGTTTCCTCCTGTCTTCTAGGTTGGATAGAGAAACACTTAATTCGATTTCAAAGTATTTTGTCTTCACGAGATATCATGCCACAAACAAGTAGTTTCGTATCTACCATATTACAATATATCATTTTGAGGAAGTAATCAATAACCAGCCTTATCTGTCATCAGGTAAGCAAAACCACGCAGAAGAATGGCTCGCCACCCACCGGTAGCATCATAGTTTGGTTTCCAACAATACACGTCACTTAAATGTGTTTTCAAGTGAAGACAAAGCTGTGGCATGGACTTGGCCTCAATAGCCGTGTTTGTGGTTTTCGATTCAACACAGCGAACGTCACGGGGGTCGAACCTGCTACCGAACAGTAGTGGACACGCATTGTTCTTGTCACAACGAGTGGTCCAAAATTGTGCGGTTGCTTGAACAAAGCTAAGAACCGCAATTTTCAATTAAGACCTCAAATTGTGAGTACATTTCGTGGAAGGACTGTATTGCAATTAGGTAACAGAATTTCAGTGAGCTCTACATGAGTTCATCTAAGACTTTAATTGAGTTATTTTCACCTAATTAATATTATTTTACTGTCGTTGTTTTGATTTTCTAACATAGAGTCGTTAAATATTCACGCTATTTTTGCACCGAGATAAAATTTCTGTTCTTTAATCAAGTTGCGTCTTATTTGAAAGGTATAGAGTTCTATTTGCAGCAGTTGTGCACTGAGTAGTCGTTTCTGATTGCAGTGAGAGAAAAAGGTTTAGTTTGGAATATCGCAGCGACGGTAAATGTTGAAGAGCTTCGGCAATCACGTGTCTGAGAGCTATCGTTTATTGTTACTTTAACGACATCGACCCTCTGTTTTATTAAGCAGAGGCAATATTATGAAAGTTATATTTTAAGAATAACCAAAGCCAACATATTTTATTATATATTTATACCTATACTCTATCGAGATGACTAAACTGACATACTTAGGTCAGTCCTGAGTGAGATATGTGGATATGTACTAGCGCTGTGCTTTAAATTCAATTCAAAGACCAAAACTTTTTATTTATTTATGTAGACCAACAAAGTACTTATGGAAAGTCAGAATCTATAAGTTCCACCAATCTTAAAGTATAATTACCTACACTGGAAATACAAAAATGAAGATTCGAAAATATTAAAAAAATTACAATATCAAAGCAGTACCTTTTACAAGTTCTAGACTTCTCGATATTGAAACTTAGAGGTTCTAAACCAGTCTAGAGGTAGCCCAGTAAGTGTGAGAGTAAGTTATGTTAAGTTATGTTATTGTTGAAAGTTTGCTTCTGAGCCAACCAAAAAGTTCCAAGATACCTTGTTGAATTCAATTAGATACACAAAGTTCCAACTTAGTGGGGAGATATACTGAGATCCAATCTCCATATCTAGCATAAGTATACCAACATTAAATAATAATAATTTTGACGACTGCTTCCCGTAACCACCCGTAACCACCATGTGCAGGCTCTGCACATGGTGGTTACGGGTTCGATTCCCGCTGCGGCAAATTTCGGAAATGGCCTTTCCGCAATATGCCCTAGTCTAGGTGTTATTGGGATCGCCCCCAGTCCATTTTACGGTACCCACAGTTCAATAATTTCTTAGTTTAGGACCAAACAGTTCGTGTATCAGTCTGGCGATATTAATTTATTTATTTATAAAATCTTTGCCTCTATTATTACGAAATCACAATACACAACAGTAATTATCACAATTCGGAAACTGGAAAAGAAACAAATAGCGCTTTCTTAACATTTTGTCACCATTCTAAGAACGCGGTAGACGGTTATAAATCTATTTAATTGCCTGCATTTAAGTTTGAAGGTTTTCACTCAATATTTTAGGGCGCTACCTCCTACGGCTACGGGAGCGAGCAGTAAAACAATAAAATCGTCCTGTTGTACTGTTAGTCGCTTTGTGTGCCCGCACAATCGTCAACGTCGGCCGTAACTGCCGGTTTTTGTTTCACAGTGACAAATGAAGACGTTGAACAACAACTTTTAGCGGCTACTAACTAGCAAAAGTATTATATTACTGGATTCAAACAGTTAATTTCTTTTATAAAGATTAATTCTAAATTTCGATTCAAATTCTTTAAAAAAAGAAATTAATAAAATAAATGTCGCCAGACTGACACACCAACTGTATTGTCCCAAACTAAGCAACGTTTGTACAATGGGTACCACAATGGACTGGCGGCGATCCCAGTGAAACCCAGACCTGGGCAAATTACGAAAAGGCCATTTCCGAAATTTGCCCTGGCGGGAATCGAACCTAACTACTCGGTGCTGTGAGCCGTGCGGCCTTCGCTCAAAGCACTGCGCCAAGCGGTCGTCAATTAATTCAAATATTCTTATTTTTAATTGTTTTCGTTAACATGTAGTTCAATTTCGTCCTATAACAAGGAGCATTGCAGTGTAATCTTTAGATTACACTGCAATCTTTAGATTACACTGCAATGCTCTGAATATGAAATTACCACTTGCCAGTCGCTTGCATGCAAAGATCACTGTAACTTAATGTCTGAATCAACAAGTTGCATCTACTCTACATTTCTTATATAATACAAAATATTAACGAGTTATCTTACAATGTGAAACCTTTTGTTTAAGCCTCTATTATGTACAAATATTATTAGGTATTGTCATTTCCGTCTAACGTTGGATCCAGTCAATCATGTCAAACTAAACAGATAGCATCGACTTCTAAAGAAGCCATTAAAAGTAACACCTCAATAAAGTGTTTGTAAACACGCAAAGCCCTCCAGCTGGGCGGAGCCGATCTCCTTGCAAAGACAATGCTCGCACCTAATGGCTACCGATGAGTCACATACTATAAATAAATCATTGTTAGCGCGACTGCGACGGTGCTTACAGGAATCACGACGAATTGTCCGCACCTCTATGCTAAACCAGACTAATAATTTGTTGAAAACAAGACACACTGCACTCTAAGGGTCACAGTATGAGGTCTGCGAGTCTACACAGCTCGTCCATTGTTAATTAGAAAACAAAACGGCGTGTCGACACCCTCGCACCCATTATTCCGTGCAGTTTCAAATCTTAGCGCGCCGTCGAAATGTTAAACAAAAACACGGAACGAATCTTCCCCTTTGTGATGTTCGTTCTAAACGATAATGAAGGCCGTTATTTGTAAATTATAACTTGTAAAACAGTTTCCCGGTTGTAAATATTCACTAAATAAAGTGAAAAAGTCTAAGCCGACCACATTTTATGACTGTAATGAGGTTTTATTGAATATCTGTTACAAATTGGCCTGAAGACAGTTGGTCGAGTACTCCCAAATATATATTTGCATAGCCACGCATATGTATGTACCATCATGGACGACCTTAGGCACGGCACGCCCCGCGAACGCCTGCGGAATTACAACTCTGCCTCGTCGTTGTAATCGGACGTAGATTTGCAAATCAAACCAACAACACACTTTTGCAAACTGAAACCAACCTAGAAACACTAACACAAGGGTTCGTTTTGGACGTAAACGAAGTAAAGAAAAACGTTTATAAGAAATTCATAATATTTATTTGTACAAAGTTATCGCCCGACTAACACACCAACTGTATGGTCCAAAACTAACCAACCATACATCAAACTGGGAGCGATCCCAGTGACAGCCAGACCAGGGAAAATCACGAAACGGTAATTTCTAAAATGTTCCCTAAAGGGAATGGAACCCGCAACCACCCGGTGCAGTAAACTGAGCTGTCTTCACTCGAACCATTACACCAAGCGGTCGACAACGTTTTATTTCAGTCAATATTGTATAAAAACTAGGAATCTGTGTTGACTTTTTTGGCCGAGTGATCACCGGACATGCACGACTTTCGCATTTGATCGAAAAGTCGGTGGACATTCGGAATGCCGCCGAATTATTTCTCGTGAGAACCGATAAACGCTACCGGCGTCAAGTGCCATCGTCAAATATTGTGGGTGATTGTAAATTTTTGCCAAGCAAATGCTTTCGCTACGCTGCTAAATAGGTGTATCGAGAAGAAAAGTTGGCTGTTCAGAATTACTACTGATATTAACATAATTTTACAGTTCAAGACTGTTCCGAGAACTGTGTCATGTTTTATAAGTGACATTGTAAGGAATTTTAAAATGTGCTGGATGCGCTTAAGTACTTATTTGACACGCGACAATCGGCCCCCATAATTGGATAGCGTTTTGCAGAATGGAATCAACCCACATGCATAGCTGCAGACCAAAACCGACCCTTAATTAGTGTTTCAAGGTTGGTTTCAGTTTGCAGCTGTTTGTGTGGGTTGGTTCTTTTTTAAAAGTAGGTACGTCGAATTACAAATTACATTTCACACTCATTAAAAGATTAAGTATGCAAATATATTCTACACAAATTGATTTATAGTCAGTACATATTATTATTCACTGTTTAATTACTCTGAAACACTTGCAAAATAAACTCAAGACCAACAAAAATAAATCATAATATTAAGTATCCAGATAAAAGACCCACCGAACCACAGCCGAATGCAATCAAAACCATAAAAATACAATTATAATTTAACCAAAAAGTACAGTTTTCAGCAAACAACCTGTCACATCACAGTAGGCACAGTGAAGCGACGGTGTGACCAACCCAATCAGGTCGGAGCGCAACACGTGCGTGCCTTATCCGCTGTGGAAATCGATCCGACATTTTTCCGACAAACTCTTGCCGCCGCCCGATTGCCGACACGTCGGACCCCGGAGCCCGCAAATTGGGAATCACGAAGCACCTGCGATCAACCCGGCCCGCTATAACTGTCGCTATTCTTTGAATGTTTAATTGCCGAACAGTTAGCCCGTAATTCAATTTTGTGATTCAACGTTCTCACGCATATACTGTGAGAACAATCGTCCGGAGGATTATACATGTTTTGGTAGTCGTTAGGTGATTACCGCCGTCCGATACGCAAATATTGTGAATACAAGATTGTACGGCATGTATTTATAATATGCCGGAAACATACGCAGCTCACATAACAATTGGCACGGTAATAATTCGATTATGAGTTTCACTTACCTAGTAATTTCGGAAACTGATATTTGGTTAGTTACAAAGCCTTTTGAAAATGCCGCCGCTTTCACAATGATTGTGGAGATTAACACGTGTAAGTATGAACAAAACTTGATTTGTTACTGTGAGATTAGTTGTGCAAAATTAATAATCAATTTTTATTTTAGGTGTAGTAAACATATTAATGTCGTAATAACCAGCGGATCTGGGACTATTAAGGCAAGAGAATCCTTCTTAAAACTGTGTTATTGGTTGGGTAGATACAGGATTGTCCGCCAATTCTTTCCATGCGTTCGAGAGCGTCTGGAGAGGACATGGTTGGAAGAAGACATCTGTACGGCTAGATTTTTGCCTGTACATGGCAATGTTAGGAACAAATTATCTCAATGTGGTAGGTATGCCCAACCTGTAGCAATTTGACTATAGGTCATGTATGGGCTGACTCGGCCAGGTTGGGACCACCTACTCACATAAGATTGAAGTAAAGTAGATATTAAAGCTGCATTTCGTACTATAAGTAAGAGAGACGGAAACCCGACCCCTTTTCCCTTCTTCTCCTTTTATCCAACTCTCTTTCAGGTCGAATACCTTTCTTTCACTACCTTGGGTATTGCAAGTGTATATAGCATACTACTTAACATCAAGTGGGTCGTACAACTTTGTTACATCTTTAAAAAGAGTTAATTTCTTGTAACGATCACAAGCAATTTCCATATAACATCCTGTGGGAGTGCAGTCTCTGCCAGAACAAACGGAACAATGTACTACTAACTAATCAATAATGTTATTTGTACTAACGAGTCTGACACCTCGGCTGTAATCAACGGCGTCAACAAGGAAAGAAGAATCGATGTTCCCTTGTCATCCTGAACATTGTCTGCCAGCTCGTCGTCGTGTCGGCTCGCGAGGTCCATAAAAACCTACATCCGCCTCCACAAATAGTCCCCGCCCAGCTTTTCCGACACAAACTTGATTCGTCATGTCCAATTAAAACGGAGACACGACTTTTCTCATCGACGTCCGTCGATATCTGGGATAAAATAAATTCTGGATACGAAAAGGCCATACCAATTTTGTCTGTAATCACTTTTGATGTATATGATTATTTTATAAGACTACACTATAATTATAATTTTATTAAACTACTAGCTGAGGCCGCGACTTCGTCCGCGTGGAATTTAACTTAACAAAAACGCCCGCTCCCGCGTTCTGAGCCCGCGCGGCAGGACACCTTTTTAATTTTATTTTTTTCTAAAATAAAAGTCTAAGTTACTGCTTATAACATCAGCTATCTACCAGTGAAAGTCCCGTAAAAATCGGTCCAGCCGTTTCGGAGATTACCCGGAACAAACACAAAGACAGACAGACAGACAATTTTTTTTTAAATCGCGTTTTTGTTATAGGTGTCGTTTGTACTTTCATATGCATTTAGTGAAAAGGTGTTATTTTGATATTACAAACAGACACTCCAATTTTATTTATTTGTATAGATAATTAGTATCAATAGAAACAGATATCTTCCGTAGTTCTGGCATACATCTAAGTCCCGTGGGTTGGTCATACAAAACCGAATTTCTTATCCAAATCAAGGAATCCAAGTGACGACGAACATCGTCGTCAAGACCGCGGCGGTTCCCACGCGTGTGCCTTACCGAATATTTTTTGTGTCCAACTATCCGTTTTTGTGGAAAAAACCGGACTGAAATCACGTTTTCCATTCAAAGTTTTACTATGTACTCCTTTGCCTTCCGTGGATTGGACGAAACTGCGTTCAGATTCCGATGGATGATTTAATGTTGTGATGTCATCTTTACAATATCTGATGGCTTAATTTACCTATACTTTACCGAGGCAATAAACTATGCTCATCATAAGCCTATTCTAGGTACAGTTCGCTGAAGACACTTTGAAAAATCCATTTGAGGGTACAGTAGCGAATCCTATCACATCACTTTGTTCCAATCGTGTAGGTACTCCCTAGATGGGACTCTCGATCTCAGTATCAATCTGTTCTAGAGCTAATTTGTCAAAATCCACATGGCTAGTAATACCAGAATAAGGCTAAGCGTATGCTGGCACACAGACACAGCACAGTACAGAATTAGCAGGGTAACCATGTTGTCACACACATAGGTCACGAGCGTGTGCCGAAAATAATCTAAATGACACAGATATAAATAAACAAACGTCAGTGTTACTTTTTATCAAATATGTCACCATAGACAACCGTCGCGCAGTATCTCTGCAGACACATGAACATCCCGCAGAGGGTCCAAGACTGTTAACTACTCGACTTGCACCATACTCGCAAAACGTCAATTTTGACAGTTCTCCGTAGTCCACTTACCACTTGCCTGCACGTGCCTATCGATTTCTAGTAGAGCCCACTAAGAAATCGGTCGGTAGAGGTTAGTTCAGTACGGAAAACTGTGAATCTGACGTATTGCGAATAGAGTGTAAATCGAGCGAAATGCCATCGGTTAACAGACTCGAGCCCCAGGACAGAGACATGTCTGCGTGTCACGTGCCTACGTCGCAGCGTACGCAGTATTGTGTTTGTCCATACGTTACAAAATCTGCTCTGCCCTGCGCTGCGTGAACTGTGTCAACCTGCGTCTCAGCGTACGCTCACACTAACTGCGATCACTGATCTCATCATTACTCAATCAATTCCAATGTTCAATTAAAAATACAAGCGGGCAAAACATTAAAATAATTCATCAAAAATCTTTTTCTATTCTAAAAACGCTTTATTGTTTAACATGATCCAAACACCCGTCCCCGTTAGCAATAGAACTTGTATTTCATCTATTTGCATTGATTGTGTTAGACTTAACTTCTAGATTAAATTGAAAGCCGGTCTCGCGACTATAACACGGGGGAATTCCGCAAAGTGATTGAATTCTGTTGAGTGCACTTTGATGCAAATAGAACATGTTACGTACCTATTCGATGTATTGATAAACAATTCTAATTAAAATCGGAACAGAATAATATGTACCGTAAAATACAATGTACTAATGAGTACACTGTTTTGTCCCAATAATAGTTTTATTTGCCTACTCTTCTTACAGCATTATTCGTGAGTATTTGCAATGTTCCTTGATCATCTAACGTCAACATGACAAAATCTTGAATGCTAGACATACTTAAGAATTAATAATATAATAATAATAATATCGCCAGACTGACACACCAACTGTATGGTTCCATACTAAGCAACGCTTATAATAGTATACCCATAGGGGTACCGTACAATGGACTGGGTGCGATCCAAGTTAGTTCTAGACCAAGACAAATTACGAAAAGGCCATTTCCGAAATTTTCCCCGACGGGAATTGAACCTGCAACCACAATGTGCAGTGAGCCGAGCGGTAGTCAATAATATAACTAATATCTATTCTGTTTGATTATTCCGAAGTCGTAATACTAAGTCAGGTAGTTCATCTGGATGATAAGGCAGTTTGCGTTTGACGGGAGTCAATTAGGCATACGGCGCCCGTACGTAGGAAGTGTTTGTTGTGTACGTGAGCGGAAATCTAGACCATTCTCATTACTGTAATTGTCTTAACCCCTCGTGTGCACTGTCCAAAATAGAGACAACATAAAACGATGTAAATTTGACGTCAGTGTATACTAGGGGTTAGTCGGACTAAGAAACGCCTACTTGTATTTTAATAATTAAATCTTAACAAAAGATTATTTATATAATATTCGTTGCGCTAAAACGCGAGTTTTCTGTTCTACGAATTTAATATAAAGGGGGTTGACCTCGTTATAACTTATAACCCATTTCACGATACAATTTCGGTATAAGTTCGGAATTGTTAACGATACATTTATAAACTGGTCGCAGCTTTGTTTTTAAATATCTTAAAGTTTAGTTGGCGGCAGATGTTTATATTTGCAAAACGCAATGGTGACAAAAAGTTCAATAATTTAATTATACGCTTTCAGTTACTTGCCAGCTTTATTCTTATGAATATGTATGTACTTATAGTGTGTTATCCAAAGAGCTTTGAAAACTGTAAGTTAAATAATGGAAGTGAATAGCCTAACATCAACGAGAATACCTGGTTGTATTGAGTGTTCAGGTAAAGAGATGTTCAAAGCCTAGTCTGTTGAGGATGGGTAGATGAATGGTTAGCTGGCGATGTCAGAGAGGTACTGATCGCTGTCTTTGTGAAAATACACGTGTATTTGACACCGCTTACGTAGATAATATACGAGTCTATATATGTATGTTTAATTTTACCACAGATATAGATTTACATAGATAACGCAAGTATCACGATTTGTATTCAAACCAAGCGTGCCAATTTTTTAACTACTGTGACGTCATTAGTGACGGGAAATCCAAACCGATTCAAATACACGGATGCCGCCTATGCCCCTCCGCCCGCTACGATTCTCTCGAGTGATTATCTCGCTCATACTCATATTTTTTATATCTGTAGTCGCGCGGACAGTAAGCTAGCGGCGACCAACCTTGACGCTTGGTCGGGGTTTCGTACACGCGAAGTTGCGTTATCTATGTAAATCTATATCTGTGACTTTTACCTTATAATGCTCAGAAGCCATCTAGTTTTATACCTAAGACGGCATAAACTTATTTTAACGATAAGATTGTTTTTGCTTATGTAAGGTACCTATAAATAAAAACAATAAATACATTTGCATAGCATTCATTTATTCTGGGTAAATGTTATTTTACAAAGTGCTTATTTATATTCTAAGCTATCCTAAATTACAATAAAATACCTATAAAATAAATACATTATTTATAAAATCACAACTTTATTTTAAGGCAATTTTAGGGTCAAAATTCACTGAACACAGTCACTTAAACTAAGAATTACTGTTTGATTATGTGATTTGAACTGTAATTATGTAAAGTTATTACGATAACCGTAGCTAATCTTTACGTAACTGTGTTTTATTGTTAGATTCTTATTATTAACTGAACAATTTATTACATTATTAAAAGCTAAGATTAATTTATCACTCACTAAAATAGAGAATATAACAACTTATAAAATGTAGTAACGACCTATACCTAAAGAAGCCTAAAGAGATTGTAAGTGCACAATATCAGGAACCGTAAATTTATTAGTTACAAAATATAATTATCATAATATGTATTTACTACTAGGTATATAAAGCTCTATAATACAGTGCAGGTAAGACTAAACAAGTCTTTAAGAACACCTACTAATAAGATTGCAATAGAAAATAATACAAAATAGTTTATTAAGAAATATACTATAATATGTTATACTGAAGGCACATTATTGATATGTCCTGATACAGATATTGAGAAATATATACAATATATAAATGAACTATCCATTGATGTATTGGGAGACATTTGCTGCCATTTCTTCTATATTAATTGTCAATGTACTCTGCCCATATCCATTCCGCCGAGTTGTCCTATGTAGGGATAGCCAGACTTAGCCTCTGTAGGCGAATGCGCGTGCGACACGTAGTGAGATGCATTGGTGCCGAAGAAGGAACTGAAACAAATGATAAAATATATTAATTGTCGTCTCTTTATAAGATAAATAAATAGATTTAAAGTTCGACTTATATGTAATTTTATTAAGGACCTTGAAAATTCATAGCTAAATGATGTTACCATACTAAAACAAAAAAAAATTGTAGCAGTGAACAAATGATATGAACGATATAAACATATATTAATTTAAATAAAACTTTATAAATTCGTTCTGAATATGAATTCGAGGAGTTAGTAATTACAAATTGTTTAATAAAATATTAAAAGAATACTAAGAACTGCAAAAATCATTAGCCGTCGTTTATTTTGTTTTTAATGTAGAGAGCAAATTTTTGATTTCACATTAAAGCAATTTAAAAATATCCTCCATTATTAATAGCTCAGATTCAATACTGAAATAATCCAAGCGTGGGAGACCGCCAAACGCGAGCGAACTTAATCGCCACTTAAGTCGTTCAAACCATAAACATTACCTACGTCTATAACCTATCGATTACACTAAAATAATAAAGTAATAACATAGCGTAGCCCCTAATACCTTGTAATTGTTGCTTATTTTGGCCTACCGGAGTACGTAATTTGGCCGCCGCAAGGAACGGGTGTAGAGTCGGGTTTTTCGGAAGCATTTCGTGACGAGAGTGTGCAATAAACATTTTAATTTGTACTTATTCGGTGGCTAATACGTTATTAACATACATTAACAGCGATACAGCTTGTATGCCGATGACTTTGTTCGAATTTTAAATTTGAATAAATGCATATTTTATTGTCACATGCAACCTACCCACCCAGAATGGAGGATACTCTGAAATGTCTTGTAATTTTATTTTACATACCGAATTACCTAGTTACATAATACATATATTATGTTATACGCAAGTATCGAACTAAACCGTGCACCATTTCTTTATACAAATTCACGAAAGTTTTATGACAGTTTTTCCTAAGCAACAGCTGCGAGAATTTTTATTCCCAGGTCGAGATACGAGTAGAATCTGAGACGAGGGACTTATAAAACCTCCCTTTATTTACTAGCATAGATATTTTGCTTCGTAAAAAAAAACATAACTACCTAAATAATTGCCTTGTTATCAGCATAAAAATGTCCCTGACAAAATTTATTAACCAACCAAAGACACGTTTGACCGTTCATTTATATAAATGACTAGCTGTTGCGCGCGGCTCCGCTCGCGTGATACTTCAATTAAATAGAAACAGCCTAAGATATTCCTTCTAACATCAGCTATTTACCAGTGAAAGTCCGATCAAAATCAGCCCAGCCTTTTCGGAGATTAGTAGGAGCAGATTGACGGAAAAAATACTTTAAAATTGCTTATTGTTTTGGTATACCTTACGTAGTACCTTATACAGGGTGACACATAATGGGTATACCTTTTTTTTCAAAACTTAACTTTGTAATTCTAAAACCATCAGCTTTGGAGGGAACTTGAAAAACAAAAGGTGTTATAGGAATACAGCTGTTGACCGATTTCACAAGTCTACAAAACCTTTAGTACTTCAACTGTCTCACAATGCCGATAGTTTGAAATTTACAAAGTTAAGTTGCAAAAAAAATAGTATACCCTTTTTGAATCACCTAGTATACTATCATAATATGCATTTACTAAAAGTTTTTTTTTATTTTTTTGTTAAATAAACAGACACTTAATTTTTTTTTATTGTATAGATCATAAATGTTATATCCGTACAACATAACAAACCGCATATTTAAGTGAACTCATATAAACAGTCTCGAAAGCGTCGGACGCAAGGTGGTACCAACATTACGGCGCTTTAGGAAGTCGAATGCAAATAGCTGCAGATAAGTTTTAATACCGCGTTCGAGGCAGCATAATGCCCGGGTTCATACCGCTAATGTCACGTTCTGCCTCCCATTAATTGCCCGGCCGCAACAAAGCAACCTGTGTTTATCTGCTGTAGCGTATTGTGTCGGCGATTTCTAATATCAACGAATGATTGGAACTTCTGTTTGGAAGCTGTTAACCTAAACAAACGGGGATTTGGACGATGTTTGAATAGGGTGGGTACAGACCCCCTGAACAGTCAGGGGGATAAGTATTCTATTTTCTTGGATGAAATTGTTCGTCGCTATACTAGGTGAAACAAAAAGGGTATATTATTTTTTTCAAAACTTAACTTTGTAATTCTAAAACTATGAGCTTTGGAGGAAACTTCAAAAATAAAAGGTGTTATAGGAATACACCTGTTGACCGATTTCACAAGTCTACAAAACCTTTAGTACTTCAACTGTCCCACAAAGCCGATAGCTTGAGATTTACAAAGTTAAGTTGCAAATAAAATAGTATATTTTTTTTGTTTCACCTAGTATAGGTAAATATTTTTTTTTTGTATTTTACAAAAAAAATCTGCAAATAAGCGTGTGACCCGCCTGATGTTAAGCAGTTACCGCAGCCAAGAGATACTTGCAATACCAATGACATTACTTTGCGGACCTGCACGGGAGTGGGAATTGGGACAAAGGATGGTCTTCCGGCTCTCTCATCGTATGAAACGCACCTGTAACTTTACGCTGATCTTCTGTGAGAAGAGGGTGGTACTGCCCTAGTCAAGCTAGGCCATATACCACCATACCAATTCTAAGAGCAGGTCTAAGGGCCTTCGGTTTGGCAATGAGGGATGCGCGGGTTGAGGTCAGTTTTAGCTAACTTTTGCGCGCCTGTTGGTGTTGATATATGAATCGAGTTAAAATAAAACTATTTTACGGATTTTATCGCGTTTTTTTAGTGTTTTATGTTCCCGACGTTTTGGCTGCTTTACAGGAACCATGGTCACGGGGGGACTGAGGTTAGACGTCCTGATGTCATAATTAATAACTGGTGAGTGTGAAAAATTTCAATTTTGTTTGATAGATTATTCGGATTTTTAAGTATTTTCGTACTTTTTTATTTCGTTTTTCAAATTAAAGTGGATTCTGATTACCCGGTTTATGTGTAAAAATAGTAATTAATGCTAAGTTTCAATCATAATAAACCGTATTACCTACACATAAATATGATGAAAATTACAAGCATCAATTCAAAGAATCGTAAATCATTAAAAAAAACCGAGGACAGTAATTGGATAAGATAAATGTATGTAAGAGAAGGGCTGTGAGCAATGGAATAGTAATACTATTAGATATTCGCACAGACATAGAAGCGTAGATAACAGACGAATAAAACAGTGCACGTTTACTTTTGTAATGTAAGTATTAGTAATCATAGTTATTAATATGAGGCCCTGGTAGTTTTTGCTACATAACGTTTTTTAGCCGTCATAAAAATTATAACTATTTAATTTGCTTCGTGAATTAAGCTGACAATTATAAAATAATTACTTGCGAAATCTATAGTTCCATTTAAAAGTGGGTGGAGTCGCGATTGCAATTTGTATGACAAATATAAGTGTGACAAAGGAAAGGACCAGACACAAAATGGATATAGTTTTGCAGAATGAAATCAACCCACGTGCACTGCTGTAGACCAAAACCAACCGTGTGTTAGTGGTTCTAGGTTAGTTTTAGTTTGCAGCAGTGTGTGTGGATTGGTTCCATATTGCAAACTACGTCCAAATGACAATCACAATTGCTATTTATGGCCACCGATTATTTGCGTTAATTATAGACGCAGGTACGTGTCTCAGTAATAGATAGGCAGGTAACAGATTTCTTGCTCATAGCTTTTCCGGATCAAGGTTTATGCAGAGCATATTGAACTCTAGTAAACAATAATAAGATCGTGTTTGTTTCTAAACAAATATTATTACGCAATAAACGTGTAAGTATAAGGTCTTATGTTTAAAATGCACGATATTTTAACGCCTTAGTAAATTCTAAACATGGTGTACCTGCTACAAAGAAAATAATTTAAGAGCTTATACATTTCGTCACACTTTCTGGTGCTCGATACAATATTTTTGGCAGACGAAAATAGATTTAAAACGAAGTGTTACGTCAGTCTGGCTCGCGTAAAGGACTAGATAAGACAGACCGACACATGAACGTGGCTAACCCATATATTATTAGTTTGTCTGTCATTGTGCAACGCGAGATATTGTGTGTGGTCCAATGTGAGGTTTATAGACGTGCTTTGTCTCGATAACACAGATAAATGTCGTCGCCGTTTAGAGTACAAAGCGACAATGTATTTGTCACATTGTCATTCGACAAATTCACTGTGGTAGTTACACATTCTATCGACATAGCGAGCGACATGTTTTCTACGACCTTCTTTCACTAATAAAACGTCCTACCGACGATTTTCAATGATACGAGATAAAAAGAAAAACTTTAATTAAAAATCGATCTAAAATCACTATAAAATTCACAGCCCTATTGCGTTCACGATCGGATCGGCGTATTACGATGCGAGCGCGGTAATAACCACCCGCGCGGCGTATAATGGCCGACTTCTTACACTCTTAATTGATTAGCGGCCGCTTCGGCTAATGATAAAGGAAGGTGGAAAGAAATAAAACGTATGCATCCCGATTTGCGATCGAGGCATCACGCCCGCACGATAGCCACCGGACTCTACCTTGCACGCACACTATCATTCCAAAGCGCATCTGGTCGCGAATTTCCTCGTTCGCCTAAATACCCAGACTTGAAACTCTATAATTATTTTGTATATTCGAATCAGACCATATGCCTCTACATATTGTAACGGTAACGGTGATAGAGCCAAACTGTAACCTACTGACTCCAGCTCATATACGAGCTCGCTCTACCGGGGTAGTAAAGTAGTTATGTAGCATGTACCAAAGAGTAGCATTTATTACTAAAAACACACTCCCTTCCTCTACCCTTCAGGTAGATAACATGCAATACATACA
Organism: Notodonta ziczac; assembly: GCA_918843915.1. Lineage (NCBI taxonomy): Eukaryota > Metazoa > Arthropoda > Insecta > Lepidoptera > Notodontidae > Notodonta > Notodonta ziczac. The sequence goes on from OU974053.1 coordinate 5,508,343, forward strand.
TACAGGCAATACATACATATACTTTAATTGCGTAATACAATAGTGGCCCCGCGATGCTCTATCATTGCTTCGAATAGTCTAGCAGAATTACCTCACCGCGTCTTAACCCTGCACATTACTGACTAATGGAAAATGATGTCATTCTAATGTACCTATAACCCTAAACCAACTATTAGTGTAACAGTCATAGACTGGTATTCACATAATAGATAGTTATTGAAATACTCGGCCGCAAAGGTCAGTTTATTGTAATTGCATATTCATCCGCATAATCCAAGTTGGATTCGAGTAGCAGAACATCAATAATTCATAGAGCTACTTAGTCGCCGTCAGGGATTATTGAGATGTTATAACTCGTGTTTGCTTTACATTAAGATGATACGGAATTTATTTAAGTATTTATTTATAAAGTAACAAACACCGACACTACACATAAGAAATAAAAACTTAATTTAAAGGAGATAACTAAAATGTATGTACTTAAACCCAAAATAGCCAAGAAATATATACCAATGGGTTATGTACTAGAACGATTAAACCATCATAGGTTATGTAACATTTGACTTTACCAAACGGGCAATCCAGAAATCCAAAAAATAAATACTGTATGTACTGGTTTTCGATGTTAAACTACTAAACTAAACAACGACTATAATTTTCAGCAGTGTATAACCGAACTTTTAATCCCTAAGTTTAAATAATACTTCATGGTTTATCAATTTAACGTGTACACTATTATTGTTCTACATTTTAAGCTTCTATAACCGTGTAGGTATTTTTGACAACTCAAGGTTTTTTTCTGACTCGATCTGACTTTATTTATAAAACTCACCTATAGTTTTCCGGCCAGGCGCCGACATCAGCCAGCTTGTTTTGTGGGTGTCCGCTCAGCTGCCTTGAGGTCCAATGGTTGTGGGCAGACATGGCGTGCTCTTGCTTTGAATAATCCCCGTAGCCGTATGGATGTGGAACCGCTTCACTGGCGTTCGCATAACTCGAGTGCTGGTAGGTGATCGCACTGCTCTGATTGGCGGACGGACTAGTCGTCGTAGGACTCGAGCTTGGCGGAGTGGCATCAGTCGATGGTTGCAAAGGAGTCGCAAGTTCCGAAGAGTGCGATAGGGGTGTTAAATTCCCGGAGGAGAACGAGCTAGATGTCGGCGGATGTAAAGAGGAAGCTGCGAGGGCTGATTGGCAGACGGATGGAGCAGTTAACGCTGATTGGTGGAGTGATGGAGCTAGTGCGGAGTTCAATACGGAGCTGGTGCCCAACGCAGAGGAGTAAGATTGTTGCCAAGACGCGCACTGGGTATTGAAAGTGGATGGGGGCTCGTACTGCTGATGGACAGAAGGGAATGCAGATTGCAGGGACATAGTGTTGAAAGCGCTCAGTTGTTGCGAATTCAGCTGCTTCCGGAGGCGAGCTCTTCGGTTTGAAAACCAGACCTGAACAAAACAAAATCTTTGTTAAAATCTTAGAAAAATGTTTGCTTTAGATATTCATTAGCAATAAATGGGGTCGCCATGTTACTTAGGTTGATTTAGTAAAGGAATAGATTTAAAGTACGTACTCTGTATCAATTCACCGCTAGAACTCTATATCAAACTCATCAATACATAATTATACAGTTAAGTCGGTTACATTGAGACCCACAATTACTGCGAGCTATTAATCGAACAAAAACTGATAAACAACGGTAGCGATAGAGCATATGGTAGCTCGATTACTAGTGTCGTAATTAATTATAAAGGTAATTACGTTTTTTTAGCGTCATGCTTTAAAGGGGCGGGAAGTGAGCGGCCCAACAATGGGTTTGTTTGATTGCCTCCATCTATCATTGATGCGTCTGAATTGTTTTGAGTTTATGCGCCACCGCTTACCTGAACCCTCGCTTCGGTTAGCTTGGTCTTCTGCGCTAGTTCCTCCCTCGTGTAGACATCAGGATATTGGGTCCTTGTGAACGCTCTCTCCAAGGCTTCCAGCTGGTCCCCAGAGAACGTAGTCCTCGACCTTCGCTGCTTCCTCTTGAGCGTGATGCCCGGCTCCGATTCGGTATCTGAGTCTTCACAAGATGACGGACCTATTGGGGTGAATTAATACTTTGTTGGTGCATACGGCTAAGCAATTTACCTTAATATTTACAATAGGAATAGTGCGTCTATAATGGCTGCTTTCTATTAAATCATATTACAATTGCTCACATTTGCCGTGGACTCTATTAAGGTGCTGATTTTTATATTGTCTACATTATTGTCATCGTAATATTTTTTATTGTTACTTTCTACCTGCTCATTATGTTTTGTTCTACGTCGATTACGTCGAAGCTACTACGCGGACCACACGCGGCCTCTAACAAATTTAAAGTAACAACATTACAGAGCGCCAGTAGTAGCCTCAAATGAAATCTCCGAGGCCTTAATAAATATTACTTTGTACTAACTGATAATGAAATAGAATTAGATTACCGAGAACTTTGTAGTAGGTCTTATCGTATTATATGCTCATAGTTTATACTTCGTTACATCTTCTTTGTGTTGCTATACTTACGTTATAAGCAGATATCGTAAAGTTCGACAATAATTTCAAATTAACGTAATAAAATATTTATATATTTTTTTAAACAGTATATGGATCTGAGAACCCTTAAAATAATTACTGACCGATGTCAGCGCATATGCAAATATTTCCGCGAAAAACATACGACCGAAATGTACCGCTAGCCGCCGTCACAGGACAGGCACGAACGGCAAATTTTCAATACTTGAGCCGGAGCGGTAAAGGAACCGCTTTTCCAGTGTGGATATTACTTTAGCCTCGCACAACTTAATATGCATAATCTTATCGGTGCGCAGAATCTCGCCGGCGAGCCGCGCGCCGTCACTGAACCGGGATATTAGGAGCGCCATTTTATATTGGATAGCTATACGGCACAAGACGTGCAGTACGGACAGATTGTCGTAATGCAAGCCCCGCGGCCAAACGCGATGGGATAATAACACCTTTAAATACTAATTTCATTTTTATAACCTACAATTTCGAAGCCGACACAAGGGGCGCTGCCGTAGCGTGCCGCTACACTTTTACGTGGATTATTAACTTTATACGCCATTTTGTGAAGTTTGCAAACGTTCCGACAGTCTCATTATGGGAATAAATTTATAATAATAGTGTGCTCTGAACTAAATTAAGTGATTATGGGCTCGGATCAGCGTTAAAGACTACGATGACATAGCGAGTTATTTACGCGTCATTATGCCGAAGGTTTTTGAATTCTTTGAATTATTAAATATTGTCTGTCAAGGATTTTAAGTATTGCTAAACGCTTCTTAATGCCTACGCAGCATGGCCTCGCGTTCAAAAAATAATAGACTGAATAAACCACAGCACAGCATAGTTAATCCTTTATCGAGAGAACAACTGCAAACTGGAGCAATATAAAGTTTTATGCAAACAACACACAACGCGGAATTACTCTTCAAGCGCTTAAGTGCTCATACAAACTATGCTGCACACTGATATAGCAAGTGCCTAAGGTATGTACACTCACGCCTACACTCAATCATTTTTTAACATTAAAGGGGACTTTTAAACAGTTTGCCTCTCAGTAAACGCGGTGTTGTTGCGGCGTAATAATGATGGCGCGTGGTTTTTGTCCGGCTCGCTGAACTGTGGCTTATATTCACACATTTTAATAGCAACAACACACGTCAATATGACACCTCAACTGGGGTAAGGGGTCCATTTTTATTGGGAGCTCAAACCTAGACAAATCACACTAAAGAACTTAATAATCCAAGGTAAGTATGACTTACCTAGAATACCATCAATGCTGTGATTTCTTCTAGGATCTGATTCGTCCCTTTTGCCTCCTCTTATTAGTCTCGAAATCGAACTGACAGACGGTGCAGTGTTTTTATCGCAAATGCCTTCTTTAATTAGTTTATCTCTAATTTCCCAGGAGAATATACCTGGGTTTTGTCTCTTGAGCTCTTCGATCCTGTTCTCAACTTCAGGGGTCGCTACTCTCGGCTTTGATCCACCAATTACGCCAGGGCGTATGGAACCCGTTTCCTGATAATAGAAAAATACTCTTTTAATTCAATGTCTAATCAATTCAATCAGTAGATAAGTACTAAACATCAGTATACTTAAAATGCCTACTATTGATTTAATATCAATTTCAAACGCGTGGGGTTTGCAAATACTAAGTATTTTCTTAATATAGCTTATTGATAATTATATTATATTGTATCCCAATTACCTGGTATCTGTTAAGTATCTTGGAGACGCATCCGTGCGAGACGCGCAGCTGCCGAGAGATGACACAGGGCCGCACGCCGGCCGCGGCCATCTCCACGATCTTCAACCTGATGTGGTTCGGCAGAGGGCGCCCGTTAATGAACACCCCGCCCAATTGGTTCATACGGCCTTGACCTGTGACAAAGTTAAAGTTTGTAAACAATCTAGCAATATCCTATATGTTTTGTATTTTATTTTAGCAGGTTATTCAAACCAAATCATTTTAAATATATGAAATCACCTTATGCAAAATTGCGTCACTGTCAATATTTCAGTCTCATACAAAACTTTATCCCTATAGTAAATGTATTATAAAATCAGCTGCGAATCCACTTGACCATTAACTCTAAGCTTTCTGATTGTATTCGATATACCTAGTAAGGAATATATTATCGTATTCTTTGCAAACACATCTGAAGCACAATCGCATTTCTAAAGATCTCTACAATACGACGATTGATTGAATAACGTTTTGTAGAGTTCGAAATGTTAACTCGAAAAGGAGGCCAATGTTTTTCTGCGGCAGTCAGATAAGTAGGGTAAACCAGTAGCTATATTAAAGTCAAATAATGCGTAAACTATCAATAGCAACAATGCGGGATCACAGAGTTGGGGCGCGCCGCCGCACGTCCGTCGGCGCTCTACGCTCTACAATACCCACCTACGTCATCGGTAGGCCTCGATCACTTCGTAATTTTACGTTTCATTGCCAGTGTTCTCAAGCAAGAGTATCCAATTTCTTTTACACGAGTGCGGTCAAGCAGAAACGATAACACTTAAACTATTTCTGGCCTTTGTTGGTTTCGACTTGTTACATTTACGAGTGTCAGCTTCTGTTGTGGACGAGCAAAAAACAAGTAAATTATATAATTTCTACATTAAATTCTAATACGCCTCTAGTTGTATGAGGGATTCCTTAGGATGGATGAATCATTCTTGATTTTTAACAGTGAGAATAAAGTCATCAACAATTTAATTAAAGTTTAACCACGTTGAGTAATGTGGGGTTAATTAAATCGATGCGTTCTAAACTGATTGCGAATAAAAGTTGTTGGGGTATAAATTATAATATTTATGGACTCATTCACGTGATGTGTGGGTAAAGTGTCGCTATTATAATCACATCATTGGTGCGGGTGGCGGTCGGGGACCACCTAACGTCAAAGGAAGCCGCCGCGCTCCTCAATTTTTGCAACGCCTTTGTGTATATTAGCTTCTATTGAGAATAAGACGGCATCTATCTTATTTAATAAAAAGTTCCATATATTAGATTATAAACTATTTTACAGGTTTAGTTTAGCCACCGCAGCCTAAAGTGTTCTTACGAATATAAATTTATGGCATGGTATATTAATATAAATCTCAGTATGTTCATTATAAAGTTGATATAATAGTTAGCATGTACTTTAAGTACAAGAAGTTATGCCACCTGATCTCTTGGAGAACATCATCAATAAACAGTCAAATTTGGGTAAAATAGAGGAAAACTTAATGAGGACAAAGATTTTAAAAATTATCCTAAAATTTCATTATTATTTTCGTTAATATTTCAACTAGAATTTACATGGTGTGGTCTAACCTCCTAAATCTAACCAATGACCAAACATTAATTTATTTCCCCAATTCCTTAGGAATTTGAACGATTAATTTTACTAATATCATAAAAAAACATAACAGTGGCATCTTCCACTTGTGAAGGCATATAGTTTATCAATTTCAAATAATACTTCAAAGGTTCCGCCTCGTGTAAGACCTCAGACCCCTACGGAGAACCACCAATCAATTAGACAACATGTCAACAAGTATGTCCCTTGATAAGATGAGAAGCCGAAGCGCGTATCAAATATACATTCTAAAAAAGACTATAAAGCAAACAACATAGAGTCACTAATTGACAACAAAACAAAACATGGAACTCCAAGGAGAGTTTTGAAGAGCTAAGGAAAATGAAACTTGTGTCGTACGTTATAAGACTTGTTATTGTAGTGTGAAAAATGTATTTTGTGGTCTGGACTTACGGCAAGGATCTGCAAGCGATCCCCATATTTTTTGTCGGAGCCCGTAGACGTTGCGGTGCCTCGAAAGCCCATGTTTTTGAGTGTTAATTTTATGTTCCCGAAATATTTATGACGCATAACGTGGCCATAATAACCCGGCTATACAAATGTGGGTGGCTTTGTGGTAATGTATCACTTCATTATAGTATAGTTCGCATTTAGCAAGATAGTTTTCAGGCAATATCTATAGCTCTAATTCTGTATTTGAAGCAATATGTTATTCATAAAAAAGCTTAAAGTAAGGAGCATGTGTAGAATGAACAATTTAAAGAATTATAAATACAATGTAGAGTTACTTTAACATACAAAATTGTGAACGAAACAGGATCTGTCAAACACACAATCGATGAAACGCTATACAATGAACTCGTGAAAGGATCTCAAGCGCACAATGCGTAATAGAATTCGCAAACATTGTAACGCTATTAACGCAAAAGGAGGTGAAGTTAACAACAAATTCAAACATTCATTGGGAACTAATCGTCCGGAAGCACTCTCGGATCATGCACAAACTGAGCCTAACAAAAGCAGCTACCAGGGTGGCAGAAAGATGAAGAGCGCTAAAAACAACTTAAGAAATGATCTAAAATCAGAACTCTAGTGATGTGGGTCTGTATTTTTTACTCACGCGTTTTATTCATAGCGATAGCAAGTCTCAACTGCTCGGAACAAAATCACACACTAAACATTAGACATAGACACCGTTGCACCGCTGAAGTATAAAATTTTCTCACAATCACATAATCGAGTTCCGATTCGTTCAACTGTTGCGTTCGTGTTAGACGAAATTGAAACAGAGTCGACCATTTAATGCTGAACGTAAGAGGTAAGCCGTGACCGAATAAATGAAGATTCGGAATTCACCATTCGCATTTCTGTGTCAACTTTAATTAGCAATCACATTTCCATCAACCTTTGTAGTACTAGCGGGTTATCACTCTCATTGTCGGTAGCAGATTGGATTTCTTAACCTTCCATCTTTGCATTGACGAAACTCATTTTCAATTTGTGCGACTCGAATTTCTTAATCATCTGAATAGGATTTTATAAAAAGTACATTGCACTGTGCACTAATCGGTCGAAACGGTTTGTTACCACAATTATTCACTTGGTGTTGGTCGGTACGTTTGATGTCATAGGTTACTGCAATTGCACTAGCCATGGGTTCTGCATGGGAATGACGGCTAATAAAAGTTATGAACGCAATAGGCGTAAAGATATCTCGCGAGCGGCGTGTGGCGCGCCGGCCATGCAAGGCCCTCATATGAGTGGAGGCTGGACGATTATAATGCTTCTTACCAGTTTATTACAGCAATAATTTTAACACTGCCATTGCTTTGTTCCATTTTTACACCAGTCAATCTCAAATCATAGTATTTATCGCTTACATATAAGTTTCTTGCTAATGCTGCCGGTACGCACTCGTGAATTTTCCGCAGCCACTTGATAACACCGGTACAGTGATAGTTTATAATGTTCGAAATCGATATGGTATTGTGTAAATAAATCGTAAACCCCGTTTTCACAATCATAATATGTTTCTGCTTGCAAATCAATTTCGCGTAGCGACATTAATATGCCTATAGTAAAATTTATATGGGGTTTACGTCACATGCCACGCCGCTTTTCTTCCACATGAGTTGTGTGCCTACGATAACTGTATACCTATCGTGGTTTCCGTGGAACTTGGTCATAGTTCAACGGATTTAATTAATGCTCTAAGCCTTTTCGCTTGCAGTTTAGATTTACGATTCCACAGGGTCGGTCGACAAGCGAATTTTGATTGTATTATTTCGATTACAGTGAAACTTCGATAACCCGGACTTCAGTTACACGGATTACTGATTATCCGGGTCACACGGTACATTGATTTTATAAAATTCAAATCCGTAAATGGTATTTTTCCATTGAAATACAAAGTCAATCTCACGGCTTGTTTAAATTTTTATATTTGTACTTATTCCGTTAAGGCAAAATGATTGAAATTGAGCTTTGGATAGGTAGGTCATTTACTGTATTTGTTTTTATAGTCCCAAGGGTCGGAGGTAGGTATGTTTAAAGCTCTACATAATTCATAGTTTCTTGCGTATACTAAAAGTTATTTTTCACAAAGGCGTCAATAGCCTAGCTGAGAGGTTCCGGGTTCGATCCTCAACGTGAGCCCACTCCTTACTCAAACAGTAAGCTTAAGTGGATGGGCTGACGGGAATACTAGTAATGTGATAAACTACCATTGCTAGTAATCTTTAAAAAAAAAAAAAAAAAATCTATTGCTGGTTACTCGTATATCACACACCTACCTACTTATTTGCAGGAAAAATAAAAATAATATAAATTGTTAATAAATTTAACATGCAGCGCGTTATATCCAATATGTAGAGTTTATCAGCGGACCGTATACAGAGCATAGTAAATGTAATTCGATCAACAATTCGAGCTTCTCAACAATACATGACCCAGATTAATGGGTAAGTAATCCATTTCAACGCATGACAACAATTTCTACACATGAGATTTCTATTCTTGTTAAAAATTCATCTTATGAAATAACCTATTACTGGCCGAAATCAAGCAACAAAGAGAGGTGAAGTGCCATCTGAATAGGCATTAAAATTGGGCGGCGTTCACAAAGGCTGTGTCATTCCATTAAGCCTTCTTCAAGTGTTCAATCCGTTCTGTGCGGCCCGTGGTCGCGTGGCCGCCCCGGCCGCCACAAAACGCAGCAATCGAATATCAAATCAATTCTATTATACTTTCATACAAGACACATATAGCAACCCAGATAGACGCTTATGCATGAGATTATCAAAGATACTAAAATATTATTAATATTGAAAGTTGATGTCCATACATTTTGCTCCATAAGTACTACAGGACCACGCAACAAATTTTATTTTCGAAAGTAGACATGATCAAAGTATGTATATATTAGTGACTCTAAATGAAAATCTTCAAATCCAACATTTTACCTAGGCATATTGTTGGTAACACAAAATCTTTAAGTTGAAATCTTATAACGAAGCTGTTACCTCAGTATTTTCAAACTTGTTGTGTCATCTGTAAATTGATTCAGATGAAATCTAGCCTTGTATTCGGCAAGGAGTATTTGATCATCCCAAATAAGGCGGTACAGTTAGTAATACAGGAAACAAAAAAAACTATATCTAATAGTTTGTTTAAAACAGTGTTCCCCTTTGAAATTGTTGCCAACTGTACAAACTGAGGCAACGCCTTTCGGCACGTCAGAACCGAATATAATGTATGTACCTACGCAAGTAATGAATGGAGCTGAATATTTTATTTCTATATAATAGCTTATGTTTAAGAGTGCCCTGTTTGACCTCATTCCGTATTCATAACGCGTTATGTACTAATTTGACGGATTCTTTTCTTTTCTTACACGAAATGGACTCTTTGACGTCGTCGGTCGCCGCCGCTGGACAAAAGCTTTCTTCCCAAGAAACTAATAAATTCAAACGGAGTTGTTTTCCTGTAGAACGTAACCCTAAATAGGTTGTTTCGCTCGGCTCGATCCTGATTACAATCAAGTTAATCCACAAAGATTTATTGGGCGATGATATCAAGCAAATACATTTATACATAATGAAATACCATTATTTTAATTAGCTGTTTATTTTTAGTAAACTGTTGAGAATCTTTATTTTAAAACCTTCTTCACAAGTGGTTTGACAATGAAACACATGTTCATGCAATCGAAGACTTACACTTAACTAATTCAGAACCACATACCGGAGACCTGTAATTGTGGAGTATTTCACGACATTAACGGATCAACGATACGTTGTTCAATCATTGAATCGTGCACTATCTCCTTTATTGCATTTTCGTGCAATATGACTACCAGAGGGTTCACCTACCTATCTAGTGTTGTTCCTGTTATAAGACATTATATCAAGCAAAAGTCATCAGTATCAATAAGGAAATACGACTGAAAACCTGAATGAAAAAGATGCCACAGGAGTCAAAGTTCATTGTCCGCACAAAGCAGTACCTATGCAAGATCTTAACTATTCGCATATCTACCTTGCATACCTATTACTGGGCACCGTCTAGGTAGATAACATTCAATTGTATGACAATCGACATAATGCAGCTTTTTCTAACCAATTAAATGATTCCAGTCTGGAATATATTTTTACTTCTGTATAATTTTTCTTGTCCTTCCAATGTTTTCGTTACAGGTTGCGAGACAACTTCCCAAATACATTTTTCCGGGATTCACCTAAAGTCAAAGTTTGGTTTTTCTTTACAGACTCGGGGTTACAATGGTGGGAATGTGTGGTGAAATAAGGAACAAGAACGCACCAAGCAAGTATCATCCAAATTATTCTGCAGTCTATGCTAAATAGGTATAAAATTACAAGGCAACCAAATAAACTTTGCAATATCATAATGAGATTTTATCCATCTCGATAATCTATTCTAACGGGCTATAAGCACTGGAATAGTGATTATTAGAAATAAATTGAAATGGGAAAGTAATTATTAAAATCTAAGAATGGTGTAAGAGAAAGGTCCCACCTTCGAGGCTTTGTCGCGATCGGCGCGGGCGTCGCCGCGGGCTGTTTAGATGAGATCTGAAGGAGGCCGATGTCTGATAATCGTTTTAAAAGGTTTCAACACCTGAGCTTTACCCGCTATACCTATTGTGTGATAATCTGATAGGGTTAGGAAAAAAACTATTGTATTATTATTATGATTATTTTAATCTACCTACCTATTAAAATTCTGCGTGCTAATTTTTGTTTTAGTTGTTCATAAACAAGAGCATTGCGATGTTGCAATTAATTACTTATCTAGATTTATTTTTACTCCTCATAAGGATGATATTGAAATCTTCCGAATAAGTACTTAAGTAAGACCAAATATCCGATGCAGTAAAAACTAAACATAATTTAATTGACCACAGACGTCCGCATTTGAATATTATCAGCAAGATAAAACTTACTCCAAAAAGATATCATCTAATAAACTAATTTTTATTACACGAACATGACGTGAATTCAAAGGTCCCGCAGTAAATATCCGTTATATCAATTTGTTTATTAATAGATCGGTATAAGTAATGGCAAGTAAGCGCCCTGGAGGTTGATCGGCCGAGGCATTTCGCCGGCCGCGGGCAGAGGCGGGGGACGCGTCATATTATGCGGCTAAAAGAGCCTGTCGGTGCCTTTGATCTGGCCGGCCCGCCGCGGAGCTGTGTGCGTGTGCGCAGAGATGTGCACCGCTTGTCGGCCCGTGATATGAATGTGACTAAACCTTGATCATCGTACTGAACTCCTTATAAAGGTCAGAAATCCAATGTTTCATGATGTAGGCAGCGTCATTTTTATAATTGCCTTCATCTTTATGTCTAATTGAGACGAGAATTTACGATGTACCTACCCGTTGTTAAAAACAAACGTTATTGCTCTTACAATCTCGTTCGTACGGATCGTTTGAAATGGAATCGGAAAAAATGTGAATTTTAGTTACCTACTCATGTGCGGAGAGAAAATTACAAGGTGCGCGTGCGTTCGCGATCGGTATCGCGCTTCATCGCGTCCGTCACCTAGCCCGGGGCACATCTGATCGCGAGAGCTCTCAGCGCAGATATTATGCGAACTAATATCGATGTTAACTTCATACTTAACGCATAAATGCATCATTAAATCCGTTTTATTAGAAACAAGTTTTACCGCCCTATTTAAACTAAGCTTCGGCGCCATCACTCCAAAATAAATCCTTTAATCCTAAATGAAACAAAGATCCTTTAATTTCTACAAAATGAAATCACCGTTAGCTTTGTATTTGTAAATAATCTTTTATCCTCTTAGCGCATTAAACAAACGTTTTGTGATGTCCACGATGATATCAGGCCGACTGGCAAGACGTTAATCCCGATTTATACTTCAGAAAGTCATATAATTTGAAGTTGAATTAAAAATCGAGACATTTTTAATAAGTTGAGAAGGCCTTCGCGCTGCCGCGCTCGCGCCGCCGCCCGCGCCGCCCGCTGCTGCCGCGTGCCCCGCGGACGTGACTCATGCCGAAAAAATACTTATATGCGCTTTTTCAAACTAATTTTCTATTACCGCATATAATAATATAAATCAAAATCTATGTGTCGGTATGTTAATTTGTGTGTTTTGTTATTATTATATTAAATAATTGCAGATATTTTATGCATGATCCATGCATATATTTAATGTCTAACCATTTAAGTCATGCTATTGATAAAAGCACTAATGTTATACATACGCAAATACTTACAATAAATATGTATGATCCCAGACATCTCCATAATAATTACCTAGTTCAATAAAATATAAAAGTAAAAAATATAACTATCTATCAATACCGGTGTCGTCGGCATTCTTTAATGTCATCGCTCTCTTTCCCTCTTAACCCTTCCCCAATATATTCATCTGCTTCTTTTTAATTTGCCTTAGACGAAACAGGTCATAAGTCGAAGTGACATTTTCAACAATGCCGTCGAAATGTTTTCGTATGGTAATGATTTATGTGTAAAACCGTGAGTGCGAGAGCTTTTTGGAGCACCATTCGTTGTTATTTATACACGGCAAGCCTTTCAAACGATCTTAAAGTCCAGCCGCGGGGGAAACAATGGAATATTTAATTTAGAACCTCATGAAATATAATATTGCGTATTCCTGCACGCGCATTACTGCTATTTGACAGCTGTCTAGCCTATTAAATTGCGTGGTATAGATCTAATTTTGGAAAACGACCTACAAATAGTACAAGGAAATATCGTGAAGCAAACAAAAAACGTGGTAACAAGCACTATTTATGAACGGTTGTCCATGAAACTTTAGATACTCATAAAAAAACTGTCGCCAGTAATAAAATATCAATGCTGAGAAAGGACAGGACGTTTGAAACAATCGTTATTCAGTCATTTTACGACGGGCAATCATTTCTCTGAAATTCTAAAGTTGTAAAACTAATAATCTTGAATAGTGCCAGTAATTATGATTGAGCTCAGAGTACAACATACGGGATACAAACTCTTTAACAACACAATAAGTATGTTGATGGTGCTCAATAGATTTAATTAGGGCTTTAGGGTAGGTATAATATGGTTCAAATACAAATGGTTCAAAATATTTATCAATTTTCTAATTCTATTAAAGCTTATAGTTTCCTTTAGAGAATTTCTTTCCTAAAAATTTATAAATCACAATTTTATTAACAGCTATTAAACTATTGTAGTCTATTGTAGTATTCTGAATATAGTCGTTATGTCTATTTCTTCTTCAATTAAGATCAAGATCATTCGGACAACGACTTGCATATGACAATAGCCCAGTCGTGACAGAAATGCTTTATTGAAACAGAGACAAATCACTTTCTGTAGCTTACGGTCCTTGACCATTCCAGAAAGTGGAGTCTTAAACAAGGCTCAGTTATAAACGAAAAAAGTTAGGTATACAGTGTTCGTAAGTGCCTTCTGCCCGACGCGTGAAGATGAAATATCGTTATATTGGTAGCAGTAAAAGGCACTTTGTAATTTCTTCGTGATTTTATAGTTTTATGATCGTCTCGGACCCTTTAGCTCGAAAAAGCGGTTGTTAGGGATTTATTATATCATTAAAATCTAACTGGTATAACTGATCAATAATCAGCTGCTAAATATCGGTTAATCATGAGTGAAACAACATGTTTTATTTATTAGTGAAGGCAATCACGTTATTACAGGGGTTTATTGGTATGAGATGGTTTCAGAAGACGAATGGATGGCAGATTAAATGAATTAATTGAAATTTTAAATGCTCGTCATCAAAATCATCAATGTAACTAAGATTGATATTGATGTATAGGTTTTGTTAAATCAAAAATCCTTTGAATAGATCCGAATGAAAGTTACCTATACCCATTTCAAAACTAATATACCTACACTAACAAATAATAAATATAAACATATTCATAAAAAATAAACATGTACTTAGGTAAGATTAATTAAAATAATATTGTTACATGCAATAGTGTGCATGTAACATCAAGTAAAACAGTGCTTAAAGTTAGAATAAATAAAGTATAAAAAAAACTTGAATAAACAATAATACCTTTTCTCAATAAATTCATGAATCAAGAATTCATCAAATTCGGCATCAAGATTCACGTTACTAAAAAAGCTGTTACAGAAGGAAATAATACCGTAGCTGAAGGCCTACCTTGGAAAGAATATCCGGTGAAGTACGGTGTCATATTCAGTGTTGATACAGCCATGGACGCAGTGGATTCAAAACAAAATTGATGAAAACGAGCAGCTTCAAGCACCAATTTAGTCCGAACACATGCAAAAGTCCCAGTTGTTCACTATTTCAGTCTTTCACTATCACAGCATGAACGCAGTCATAATTACGTAAAGGAAACTGCGTGTATCTAATCCGTGTTACTTTGAAGACAGCCCAGTGCCCACTGACGTGTGATGTAAAGATGTATTTCGACTCTCAAGTGTAATCTTTCACAATCAGCGGACCAACAAAAAATGGTCAAACCGGCCGCCTCCACAGCCTTCGAAGCCGATTCACCTGATCGTCTGTCTCTCTCTGCCAACCGACTGTTTCCTTTGACTGCGAGCTCGCCGGTCCCGAAATATTTAAATAAAACAATTGATTCAATGCCACAATGATGAAATTTCATTTAACAATCTAATTTTGTGCCAGCATAAACTGCCTGATAATCAGTATCTTCCTTGGATTACAGATTTTTGTTCAAAATGTCCGTCGTCCACAGAGCACCGGGGTAGACCGGTGTGGAAACGAGATAGCACGAGGGCTCGGATCCGGTATCTTCAAAGCGAAGAACGCTTACATTAACAATGTGTGAGTCGCGCCTGAGTCGCTGTTCCGTGACGAAAAACACGAGGCGTGTTGCCACAACGATCTATGCCTACAGCGGTCGTGGATTGGTCAAAATTTGTTTGGGGCGGGGTTTGTAAGCACACGAAGAAAACTTGAGTGTGTGTTAGTGTGAGTTAATTGCAATGTCGATCTCTGTCGTGTACAGTACACATTTTATTACAATGTGTGAGTATTATATTCAGAATTTTGAAACAAAATATGATCCTAATGATATTTAATAAATAATGATTGTATTTTATTTATTTTACATTTAAACGAGGAACAAAAAATTATTGTACTATTTAACAGACTTTCTTCATTTTAACCGATTTAGTTTATTTTTATTATATTAGGAATTAAATATTAAACCCTGTTTTAGTTTCTTATAATTTGTGGAGTCTTTATAAGATTTTTTTTAAATTTTAATATTTATGTTTTTTAAATATTGACAAAATAAATAGGTAAGTAATAATAAGCTATTATTATAATGACTCAGTACAGTTATATGAATAAGCGTTTGATTATTTAATTTATATTTTTCTGCTACGTGCGTTTCAGACAATTCAGTTGCACCCTTATGCAAAGTGAATAGTACATACCTTTGCAAATGAGAATTCAAATGCAAGTACATACCTACCTTCCTCCTTAGGCAATAGTTTTAGGTGGGATCACAAATTTGCTATTAATAGTACCTACCTAAGTAACACGAATACTGAAATTTAAACAGATGTTCGTAGGTTGGTTGGTACCATAATTTAATCATTATTAGGTAGGTAACTAAACTGGTTACCTACGTTTCGTAAAACCGGCCTATCGAACACAACTTTCTATCGTTATCGTATCTTCAACGAAAAATCATGTCGTTACAAAATCTATTAACGCCTTTTTTATTATGAAATTAAACGAAAATTCGAATTTTTTGTCGAGTTCATTAGAAATTAAATGAACGTGTCATTGGCGGATTAACAACATTGTCTCAGGTTCTCTACCACCGAGGTCGGTGTTTCGTAAGCGCCGCACTAAGCCTTCTTCTACACTGGACTTAGCATAACAAAGCATTCATACCCACCTACACCGAGCTCGCATAGAGTCCTCTTGTTACGAGGGTTGCATTCACTCCATAAATTCTTACGAACAGATGAACAATAGTACGGTGACGGTGCTAGAGCCAATCACAAAGTTATACGGGGAATTTCAAAAATCGTTCGTTAATGTTACTTTAATAAACCTAAAATTTTGCTATAATACTGATGAAAAATGTATCATAGACTACTATCACAAAGTCTCAACTCAAATGTGCAAGGGCCCTTAAATAAATTAGATAGGAAACAATGCAATATTGTAAAGAAATCGCCGACTCATTAACACGACAGCCTTGAGTCGCGTTACCAACATTTTTAATTAAAAACCAACCAACGCTTCATCGGTCTTTCGGTTTGCTAAACTCTTGAGGGCCTGCTTGCACCATAATAACCTTTAAAACATTGATAGAGTTGCAGGTAAACCTAGTTGTAACTAAGTTAGTATCAAACGGATCGATAGGAAAGGATAAGCAGGTTTAGGTTGAAACGGTTGACTAAAAAGATCTTACTCCTTGATTCTTGAGAAGCACAAACCTGGTGATTTGACAGCTGGGCTAAAACCATTTAAGGTGAAGGCGCCTGTCTAGCCCGCGAAATTCAAAATTTTCGAGTATTTTTATAGTTTATCCTAAATCTGAAAACATTTAAGACAACATTTTGTGATTTGCGACAAACACAGTATGCAGTGCGTTTATTAATACACTTATTTTACTCTAAATATTATCACGGCGGATATGATACTAGTTGATCACTAAATATACAAAAATTGCCGGATTATCTAGATAGCTGTCGTTCTTGAAATGTTTTAGAGTAAGTTGGATATATTAATAAATGCACTGCACACGGTCTTTGACGCGAATTACAAAATATGCCTTTCATTATTGTCAGATTTTGAAAAAAATCTAAAAAACCTCAAAAAATTTAAACTTCGCGGGTTAGATGGGCGCTTTAGCCTTAATAACACATTGGTAGAGTCAAACTGTAGCTAATCGACTACAGCTCATATTCGAGTTGTCTTGATTGGGGCAGTAACACCCTCTCACATAAGATCGGCGTAAAGTAGATTGTAACTACGATTCGGAAGTTTTTGAGGTGGTCATAAGCGCTTTTAAACTACTGGCCAGGATCAATGATCGATAATTGATCGGAAGTTGATCAACGCTTAGCAAGATCTGTTACAGATGAGTGGACATTTGGTGACAATTTGAACAGAACGCCTCGCAGAGTACGTAGAGGCGTTGATCCTGCGGCTGACCTCTCTCCGACCATGTCGGATTGCTGTACTATCGGAGTATGAGAGGAAAAGAGAGGGTACCTGTGTTTGCGCACACTCTTGTGCAATTTAGTATCTCCTGCGTAGTTTTCGTTGAGATTAGTACTACATCAGGAGTATGCCTACTAAGTATATAATTATAGGTAGTTTCACAAAAAATAATCTCTCAACAGGCACACTACGAACTGCAGACTTAAACCCAGACGAATTACCGAACAGCAAAAACTGTATCATCTCAGCGCTGCAATTAAACCCACAGTTGTCACTTCACGGGCTATTTGCTGTCTTCATACGGGCGTCGCGTCGCATGCGCGCGCGCACAATAAAGGCGTGAAATGCGCGCTGAAATCGGTGCGCGTACGCTTCAGGGGCCATTGCGCGCCAACCACTCCGCTGAACTGAAACTATGCGCTGATGGGCCGCACACGACGATCATACGCCCGTTTATTTACTCTATTTTTTTGCAATACTTCAGCCCCTCTAGCCAAGTTGCTTCGTCTACATTCGTTTCTACAAATCGCTACGCTTCATGTATGGAGATGACATAAGTCACGTGATCTACTTATCGACTTGTAATGTCATTTTCATACATTTAAGCGTAGCGTTTTGTAGAAACGCTTGTAGACGCAGCCACTTGGCTAGCGGGGCAGGGCCATAACCACGCTAGCTACTCAAATCGTAATAGAAAAGAAAACGCTCGCGATTACGTTTCAAACGCTCCGCTTTTGACGTATTGCTGACACGAGCTTCACGATTTCTACTGACATTGATATGGTATGGTGTCAGCAAAACGTCAAAAGCGTAGCGTTTGAAACGTAATCGCGAGCGTTTGCTTTTCTATTGCGATTTGAGTAGCTAGCGTGGTTAGGGCCCAGAGGTTTTGCTGTAATGTTAAATTGTTATTTTTTACTAGCACTCACTTTCAAAGTATCTTCTCTAGGATTCTTCCAGTGCCGTGTTTCCGCATTGATGATTTATATTTTTTGATGTATTAGTGATTACTCCAATTCATTGAACACTTTAATTAAAACTAGAGTTTACTTTTCGTAATCTTTGGTTTGAATACCTACACCTAATCTTAATGGACTTTTAAACCTTTTAGTTTTATAGTATTTAAAATCAAAGATCTGAGACCACTAATTACGAACTGCTGTAGCAAATCTTGGCTTATCAAAGCGACTAATACGCGCAAATAAATTATTTCGCCATTGTTATACGTCATAATGTTCGATTCGTGTCTGACTCATTGTGCTAAAATAAAACACTTATTTTTTACACAGTCCTAATGAGGGGCGGTCGGTGGTCGGCGAAGGCGATAAATAACTGACGCAGATGCGTCGACGCAGCCACGCGACGATCCGCTAATTGCTTGCCGACAAAAAGCTTGCGAGACATACAAACATACAAATAGGTTAATTAACATTTCAGCAACACTTTTTGCGATTGATTGCGCCTTTTGTGTCTTAACAGCCGACAAATCATGCTATTTGCATTTCGAAAATTCGATTAGCGTTACTTTTACTGTCAATGTATTGGCTATTAACGAAGCTAATGATACCGGTACCTAACTACCCTGCGGTATCATTACCTAAGCGGTCATTCACACGGTTAACCTGACACGAAAATGGATAAAGGAACATAGAGATAGAGGTATATGCAGATGTCAAAAACATACATTTTCTGGTAAAAATGTATAGGCATAACGGTGGCTTTTGCGTGTGAATGACTTAGGCTATGCGAGTTTAGACTTAAGGAGCTATAGATGGATATTAATACTGATGTTATAAGACTATATCTACCAAATTAGTAACTACAGATACATAATTATACCAAGTTACTGATAATAAAATTCTTATTCTAGAGTTATATCTAAAAATAGTTACTTATTAAGTAGATAAGTATACCATGGCATTTGTTTTTTTTAAAGTAAGAGTTCATTTGTTGTATCCTTTCCAGTTGTGTACGCAGAAAATACTGGATAGAGATCAAAGTTCTCACGAGACGAGTCTACGCAGTCTCGATCGAATTAAATTTCATTTCATGAGATCGAACGAATTAAATTTCACACTTAAACACCTGTGAATTAGCAAAGCAAATGTATCAAACTAACAATATCCAACTATCAACTTTAGACATAATTATAATGAGAATCTCAAGGGTTTAATGATATCCGCGAGACACCCCTTCAAGAAAAACACCTAACGATTATTTTACAAATAAAAAATATAAGTATTAATAAGCTGGTGTGATGTCGCATGTCGTAATGTAGGCCACATGTCGCCTGGGCCCGCCGGTAATTAGTCCAATTCGATATGCCCACCGCTGTTCCGGGAACATAATTCATAGACTTGCTCCCATATTTTATGTTGCTGTTCATAAATGGTAACAATGTTGGTTTATGACACAATTTTTATAGATTAAGCATCATGTTTTTGATGGATGCACAAAGCATGCACAAAGTTATCTTAACATATTTTGAAATAATTACAAAATGTAGAGTCAGCAAAAGGATTTCACACTCCAAAAAAATATTTCAAATAAATTTATGCAAATTAGTCCATTAAAGTTCTTGCATAAATTTTCCGAAAATTACTTTCAACCTGTATCCAAACCAAACCTAGTTTACCCAGGTAACTTTTATGAAACTGTATAGGATTTGAACCTTTTATCAAAGGACATAAACACAACAAATGTACTAATTCATTGAAATCCATTACCACACCACAGAAAACTAAATATTTCTCCCGCACCGTGTGAAATTGGCCCACCCCACGTGAAAAACAAACACTCATCAAAAATGTTTCCAAATGACATGTAAAATTTTTCTACGTCACCATGAGATATTGTAATGGGCCGTTACGAAAAACAGTAATAGTGTCCCATGCAACGGGGCCATTAGACCGCCCTTGAAGACGCAGCGACGGATTACTCCCCATTTAAGGAAGGAAAATCCAATTCACTCGGGCTGAATTGAATAAGCTAATGGCCAACACACAGATATGCGATCTATAGAAGCGACAATGCTTTACACCTACTCTAAACACAAATGAAAAAAGTTTTTATTGTCAAACAACATGAGTATTGAGTTCGTAACTTATCATCATTCCAGCCGACATAGGCCTCCCCCAAAGCTTTCTACAACGACTGATCGTGTTTAGCGCTTTCCAGGTACATTCATTAGGTCGTGTTGAACTTATATTTGTAGTTGAATCCATCAAACGAGTAAATTCACTTGTGACAAATTTTATGTGTATAAAAATAGACAGCCGATGTCAATCAAAAAGGTTCTAATTTATAGCTCACATTGCTAACGAACAAGGCTGCCTTGAGAACAATGAAGCATTGTTGTAGTCGGTTTGATACTGCTAATTATATTAAATAAAATTAAAATTAAGATAAAATAAAATACAAACCTACCCCTAATTAAACAAATCCCGTCCGCGTGGGATGGTGGCAAGAATACTGGCTGCATTTCCTCGCTGTATTGATAAGCTAATTTTTTGAGCGAGGAAAGAGCCAGCCCTCTTGTCACCTGTCATTTATAAACTTTATAATAATGCAGTGTGTCATATGAGGCACCACGCGTTGGATGAACTATAAAATCTTATTAACAAGTTTACCGTACAAGCGACACCGCCAGCAGAACAGTAAGTACTTTCTAACGCAATAAATGCTGATTCCAAGCTCACCTGTTCCCTACAAACTCAGTCGACGCCTCTAGATAATTGAATAATTGATTAATGTCAATAAAAACTTACGAAAACGTATTTGAGATTTTTTTGACGACGCATAATGTTAAAAAAACCAATTTTACGATGTATTCGTGTCTTTATTATTGTGAACAGGTTGCCTAGATATTGCCGCGTTCTTGAGAGCTTCCTTAATTTTTATAAGTAACCTTTAAATTATGAGCGATAAAACTTTGATGATGCAAGTAATGGCGTATTTTTGACAAAAATAAACAAATCCAAAAAATCTCTTGCATTTTATCATGAAGCTTTATTCTAACAGGAGGGATCGCTATTGCACAAAACACGAGCTTGGGAAACTGTATCCCTTTCTAAAATAGAGTATCTATGAGAGACGGTATTGAAGCATATCAACTAAGCGTGAGAGGGGCCCAGTCTCCCACCAGGGACTATTTCTCTTGGCTCGTTTTCTGACTACAGAAGTGTGAAAGTATTATAGACCTTGACTTAAGTTAATACAGTACAATATCATTTTAATCCAAAAAGCAAGTAGACACGGGATCCATGCAGTTATAGTAATCTTGCGCTAATGGTTATACTTCCAATTAACAATGTGTCACATCTGTCTCTTCCAGTGCAGTATACTGCGGTAGTTCTATGAGGGCGATGTTCTATATTTAACACATTTGGCTTGTATCTACAAACACGGTCGGTCGCGGCGCGATCACACATTTCATAAACATTTTTTTTCTTCGTCGGCATCCTCACAACTTGACTCTTGGCTAATGACTCAAATTAACTTTCACATATTTTATTAATCTGCTGTGAGTAAATCTGACGTTTAACTGAGGTAGGTCGCGTCGGAATAATTAAAAACTATTTTGACAACGATAAAGTGCATTTTTAATTTTGGGGAACTCTATCCTGGAACGCGAAAGATGAGGTTTAATTAAATCTGAATTTAATGAAACTTTACATCGTGGATAACATGGAACTGTCATTTCAAGACTGCAAGAATTTTTATGAGTCGAGGGATATTAAATTGAGAACCTTGTGTTTCCCCTCTTACATTACCCAAGTAGAGATGATTATAACGTCACCAATGAATGTTTTAAAGAAATAAAAGAGGTGCAGAGCAAGAAAAACACATGTCTGCGTGTCACGTGCCTGCGTCACAGCATACGCAGATCTGTGCGTCTTCAAACGTCAGAAAATCTGCTCTACCTTGCGCTTCGTAAGCTCCGACACCTGCGTCAAAGCATACGCTCACATTAAATCTCTCTCTCACTATAAACCGTATTCCAAATTTAAATAAAACCTTGATTAAGTACATCAGCGTCATAATTACATGTCATCAAACACCCAAAATACACGCAGTCATTATAACTAATATGTGGCCATAACAGCCTCTATATAAAATGGCCTCTATTTTCCGTCCCTCTATACCCGAACACTTATATAGTTACGTGCGTTGGAGCTTAATGGCTGTAATACAGGCTGCGTCCAGCCGATTTGCATGTGAGCCGGTGAAAGTAGTCCCCAGCTTTCGAGCGCCGAGCGCACCACGACGAGGAACAATGGAACGGGTTGTTTGTCGAGAGCCTACCATAAGTCCACACCAACATACTAATGTTCGGCGCACAGTTAAGTCCGCATAGCGCTTGATTCGATGTTCAAATGTCCAAGTTTAAAAATGTAAGATTATATTTCAATGGAGGTCGTTATTTTTCATAACGCCTTCGTAAATTCTAAAGATGAGGTAACTACGACAAAAAAAAACTGACGGCTTTCTTTCTAAGACAATTTATACCATCAGATTTTTTTGTAATAGGTATACCTCCATAATCTTTAGTATTGAGGTACTAAGGCACAATGAAAAACTTCCGAACTTCCTTCAAACTTCATTTATGTCAAGCAAAATAAATTTAAAATTGGAAAAGGATTGTCTGGCCAAACAATTCCATTAGACATTAAAATTCAAATTCAATAAAAAAATATACAGATACAGAAAAAGTGAAGTGGGCACTTTCGTGCATTGTTGGGCACAGTCGGCGAGTATGCGTACAAATAATCGACTAATCCCAAGACGCCACTCGATTTTGTTTTGACACACTACAACATGTCACAACGAATTGATCCTGCCACTGGAAGTGTACAACGCGATACATCACTCGGTTAACAAAAACCAAATCGAGATGCTCATTCAAGTTGTTTTTTCGTACTGAAGTGTGAATGAAAACTCATAATAACTAAACATGCGTCAGCATTTTAGGATGCTGAGGAATTCAAAACAGTATCCTTTAAAATTTCAATTATGTAAGTACAACTTTCTTTATAAACCAAAATTTTATGAACTAACCAAGTCCAATTTACTTCCGAGTAAAATTAAGAAACAGCTATTAATAATGAAACAGCACATGAGCACCTACAGCTGGCTTTTTGATATTTTGCAGAGATTTCCCCCAAAATAATGTACCTATACGCGAATCGAATCGCGTGTATCGACGGCGGGACAGTCGCATGCGTTCGGAACTATTCCACAATACATCGATACAATAGTCGATAATTTGCATGACGACTTTTTATCGACACTATTGTCAGCAATATGATAGCAGCTGCATATGCGGTCGCTAGGTGTTCTATGTTCAAAAATATTTGTACATTACTTATAATAAAATTAGGTTAACGAACTTTTTGGGATTATCTTAATCTTTTATTTTCAAGCACATTTACGAATTGAACCACATTTAAAAAATTAAGATTAAATCAATTGGGCACAAAAGCGTTGTTATAAACTCATTTCTTATTTCTTAAGTGATATTCTTGCACGCATTTTAAATAAAAATGTTAATATAATATAATGTATTTGTTGTAATAAAACTAAACTGTGTGAGTCACAAAGAATAAGTAGGCACATTTCGAAATTAATCTACTTCAGACGCCATAAAAACTTAATAGTAGGTATTTATCGATATTGCGACAACTGAACACAAAAAAAATATAGCAGCCCTATTTAACTTCATGTCTCCTGGTCATGAGCCTCCCCTGGAAACGAGTGATTTCAGCGTGGTGGAACTGGACACTACGAATGAAATATTTCTGGTACAAATGAATGAACGAAAACTGTAACACACGGATTATTCTTCTGTAACAATCCAAACTTTTCGAGTAACCGACGTACTGAGTGACGGTACAGTAACACATAAATTTACACCCTTTTTATGCGCCCTTTCACGTTGTAACATACACGCGGCCGTTCCATGTGATTTACTATTATTACCAGTAAATAAAAAGTGGTAGGGGAGCAAGGAGGTGGAGCGAAATGCTATTGTAATCGCACCACGAGTAGGGTCCGAAAGATAATGCGCCCACTGCCAGCGACTTTGTAATTGATTCACTTATGTCGTACGCATCCGACTTTGCGACAAAAATGCTATCGAGCTAGTGCCCTCCGTGCAATATTCAAACATCGTCCGCGATTAAACCGTCCCATAAAAAGTTGAAACGTAAAACAAGACACAAAGTGGTGTTTATGTAAAAGTCACGTACAAGGAAAATCTGTCTACAATAATTGTGTTCGTATAAAGTGATTTTTTCGAGGAAATATTTCGCTCGTGTATCGGAAAGATGATAGTGAAGTGAGACCGTTGTATCGTTGCTAAGAACATCATCAAGAATGGATTACACAACAGGAACTACGTCTTCGATGAACAATATGAGACCAATTTTCGGCGCGTACGCCTTTCAAGGTGAGCCTCGGTCATTATTGTCCGTAGACACGAAAGGATCCAGAAAGATGGGAAAAAGTCCCGATATGGTTAATTACGATGTTCCCAGGTACCAATAAAACAAGCAATAATACGTCGGAATCAAAGACCCGAAATCAATATCGACTATTGCCTAAACAATAAAAAATTGGGCACAGCACATTACATTTATATTCCATGAACGGTTCCGTAAAGAATTGTTATAAAATACCTATCTCGGAGTTTTGAAAATTAATAGGTATCTCTTTTGTTGATATCACGCTGAATGTTGATTTTCTAATTAGGTATGTTCCTAGAAATAGATACAAAGGCACAGAACACAAGAGCTATAATTGCACTTTGAAACAAAGCCACCAATTGATTAGTCAGACTGACCATTTTTTTCGGGCACTTTATTTATATCAAGCCCGCTTACCCCTAATAAAATCTGAACAACGACGCAGACACAGTCATATTTCTATTACCTACCTATTAACGCGGAACTCTAAAAAACGTAGATACCTTTCAAAGTGCCGCTTATTAACCTCTCATCGACTCCGACCGTAAAATGTAAACTCGATAAAGCCACCAATTAAAACTAAATATGAGAATCTCAACAATCAAAGCTCGAGCCGCTACATCTGACACCGAAAAACATTTCTCCAAAAAATATATCGCGTTTTTTGTAACGAACGCAAGGTCGCAAACGCAGCATGATTTTCGCCTTTCGACAACCACGATTACTGGCCGAAAGTCTCGATCGCGGGACGTCAAGAAATCGATCTCGTTTGAATTTTGAACCTTGCACGGAGCACGGAATAACGTCACGACATTTTCGATCGCCAGAACCGAACTTGTCGGGACATATAAGACGGGGTAGGTGGTGATAATAACAATGCTTTATGAAAAGGTTTAGCCAACTAATTTGTTTTTTCTCGGCTACTGTCGATCTCGGTAGCGATGCAACCTTTTTTTGTTGGTGGAGATCAATCAGTCAAAATAACAGTGTGATACCGCCTTTGATGCGCTCCGGCCGGCCTGTTTTAATCTCGACTGATACATGATTAGATCACCGATGATGCAGCAATGCCGAGTAACTGATCTGAAATTGGACGAATCCAACGCTTTGCTTGTAGATTAACTGATGGAATCTGTATTGTTGGTGTGTTGTGGCACAATGTACTTCAATTAGGAATACCAAACACTTGCTGATGCTTCCAGTATTAGTATGTGTTACATGTGTCTTCTCTTCTGTAACATAATCGCTCTACAACTTCCTAATTACTTTTCATAATAAAATTACTATTCTCATATAAAATAACATCAATAACATCGACATTCTCGAGCACAAAAGCTCCGTCAAAGAAATTGATTCAGTCGGCCCATAGAATATGTCATAAAAAAGCAATTTTGATTTCACGTGTGATGTAACAAGTAAATTAAATTAAACTTGAATAGCTAAATCAACAGATGTAAGTACATAATGTCGGTAGTCGACCACAGCGGTAACCTTGCGGTTTTTCAACTCGTAACACTGAAGTAAAAGGTGTATGAAAAACAAATGATGTCAATGACATCGTAATGACCGTCCATCATTTCACAACGCCGCCGTCAAAACTGTCTCGACTCATGCACATGCATCTATACGAGCGTTGAAGCACACTTGTGCAGACGTGCAACTAAATATTGTTTAAAAATACCTAAAAATGAATGCACATGAAAACACAAATAACATTACACAAGTGTTATTATATAAATTAACTGTGAATCTTAAACTGTTTAATTGAACTTTTGGTATTTTCAAATTTTACCAAAAATCGTAAAGTGGAAATTAGAACACGTGAGATTTAAAAAATTCAAATTGGTGTATGATATTTTGTAATAAACACACGTAACAAGTACAATCTCGAATAGCTCGAAAATAAATTTAGTGATTTCAACATTTTTACCATGGTAAAAATGATATACTAACACTATCTAATAGATAACAAACTAGATGAACGGTCTGTTTCTCGTGTGTGGGGGGGAGTATATGGTCGACTTCGTTTATACCTCTTAAACTTTTTTGCTCATTTAGAATGTCTGTATCGTTTGTGGTTGAGTAAATCGTTGAATTTAATGTACGAGGGCGGGATGATAAGTATCTAGCCTAATAAGAAAACACTTAACTTTCCGTGATAAAATTAATTTTATTTTTCGACATAGTCTCCGTGAACCTCTACGCACTTATTCCATCTTCGTTCTAAAGCAGTAATGCCTGCCATAAAATTATTTCTTTCGAGGCCTGCAAAATACTCCTCTACAGCGGCTATGACTTCATAATTTGTGGCAAATTTCTGTCCGCCCAAAAAAGTTTTGAGCTTAGGGAATAAGTGGAAGTCTGATGGCGGTAGATCAGGCGAATAAGGTGGGTGGGACAGCAAATCATACTTCAATTCGTTGATTTTTGCCATAGCTTTTTTGATCGTGCGTAAGCAATCACGGCACCCAACGGGCCGATAACTTTTTCATATTTAATTCCTCACTTAGGATATGATGTACCCGTTCTTTTGAGATACCTGTAGTGTCAGCTATTTCAGATAACTTCAATCGTCGATCTGCTAAAACCATATCATGTACTTTCACGACCATTTCCGGAATCGTGACGCTTTTTGGACGTCCTGGGCGGGTTTCATCTTGGACACATGTACGACCGCGTTTAAACTCAGCCACCCAGTTTTTTACTGTGGCATAAGAAGGAGCACATTCACCCAAAATATTATTTAACTCGTCATAGAGATCTTTCCCCTGCATGCCCTTCATATGAATAAACTTTATCACCGCTCTTTGTTCAATTTTATCCATTTTGAAAACAGTTGACGAAATATATTTTCAAATGACAAAAAAACAATAAAATTTTTATGCCACCAAATTCAAATTTAGAACACAGGTGGCCAGAGATACGAATTTAAAAATGACATATTTTTTTTTATAATTTTAACTTTTTAAATAGCAGAGGCTAGTTACTTATCATCCCGCCCTCGTATATCCCCGTCTAGTTAGCTTATTCAATTGTAAACCGCTACATTATACTAAGTAAATACTTATGTGTTTAATTCAATTGAAAAGTCTTGAACATGTAGCTAACTAAACTTACTGACGTAAGTACACGTGAAATTACATGTATTCCAGAGCAATGGCGAATATGTTACTAGCTCAGAACGGAATTATCATAACAACTTCCAGCCCCTATTTTACCTTCTTAGGGGTATAATCTTCAAAAATCCTTCATTACTAGATGACTACGGTATAAAAGGTACCTACTGTCATCATTTAAAGTTTCTAATCCCAGTCGTTTGATGTACGCTGATAGATCAGTCAGTCAGTCAGTCGGTCAGTCTCTCCTTTGATATATTTAATCGTACATTGAGGGCACTTCACTAGCCAATAAGAACAGAGTTACTGTTACACTCCGTAACAGGTGGTAAGTCTGTCCAAATGTAAAATCTTTTTACACTCACCGCATTTTTTGCCGCATCTGATAAAATTTGCGTTGATGTGCTCCCGCACAATGAAAATGAGATATGAAATCAGTTCTTTTAAAGTGCGATGTAAAGCAGAGCACCTTTCATAATTAACTTGACTAAGAAGGAAAGTTTTCTCAAAATCTCATGATCTACAAAGTATAATGACTGTATGTAAATTACATTTTTTTTATTGTGTTGTCGACATATAGCTTTCTTTCCTCTACTTATTACCATGGTCCATCCCAAAGATCGTTTAGTTAAAAAAATACACATTACCAATAAGATCATTAGGTGTACCTATTGCTTATATATTTAGAGTCCGTATTCTATGAAAACTGTATGATAATATTACTTTCTTGTATCCAACGCTCTCTTTGACAGAAATATCAATATCAATACCAATCAAATTAAATATCAAGGCTTCAATATCTCCAAATGCCGCAGACACCAGAATGAAAGAAGAAATAAGGATAAAAGGGATATGGGTCAAAGGACAGGAATTTAATACGAAAAACCCCGCGTACAAAACTGTCGATACTATCTTCTAATATTTGGCGTAACTATGCAAAACAGCCAAATAACGATCTAAATAATAGTAAAAGAGACATATTGACGACCATGAATAGAGGCTAGCACACACTGAAGGTATAAAAAGCATTATGGTGGGATCACACCAATTGATCAATAGATAGGTAGTAGAATGAGATGAGTCGACGTCCATTGCCAGTTTCTATATAAAGAATCGCTCGACCAATTTTGCCTGGTACACCCTAATTTTGACCATAAATATTAGACCAAAAGTGTTGACTTATTCGAACAAACATGAAAAAGATAACTCTACTACATAACACATTAAAATCCAATTTAGAATAACACGATCAATAAACACCAACTGTGTGGTCCCAAACTAAGCAACCCTGGTACTATGGATACCTCACAATGGACTGAGAGCGATCCCAGTGACACCTAGATCTGGGTAAATTACGAAAAAGCCTTTTCCGAAATTTGCCCCAGCAAGTTTCGAAGCCGCAACCACCATGCGCAGTGAATCAAGCGGCCTACGCTCAAACCACTGCGCCAAGCTGTCGTCAGACAGCCTATCCAGTGGTTATTCGTATTCAAAAGAGTCACTTCTTCGCCAAGGTCATAGTGGAATGTCCTTCCATCGTCTATCACACGGCAAAACAAGTCCATCGATCAGAGCGCATGTAATTAATCATACGAGCTTCTGCATTTCTCTGTGATTACCATTGTGTTTATCTCAATGACGGTGGCTATGAGGAGCTCCCGATTTAATTTCGAATCACAATCGTGACGTCCTACTCTTATTTTATATTTCATTCGGTTTAATGAATGTTTTGTTTTAATGAAGAGACATGAATATGTAGAGGTATTAAAAAGGTTTGATAGTTTCAAATGTTTTTGCGGAAGGTTCCCTATCATAACGTAGCTTCATGGGAGTTAGCTTTGTGAAATGTTTTAAGGACATCTTGCTCCTTGTATCATGTATTTATAAGCGTATCTATAAGGGTATACATAAATGCCGCGTTAATTATTAGAATTGTTTGGTAATAATAAGTTTGTCAGCAAATATGTGAAACTGCCACTAAATATCAGCCCATGTTTTTGTAATTTGAATGACAGCCACATTGAATAATTCATTTTATTGCTTTTCATTCGACATCTGATCTTCACGCTATTACAGTACACCTTAAATTGTACTAAAAGTCGTCTAGAGGTTGTTGATTGTGACCGAATTTTTCAATTTTATTTTTGATTTTCGTATTTATCAATTCAAAGTTAATTATAAAAAATAATTATAACTTCGAATTTAAGACCCTTCAAAAACCGCTATCACTTTATATTTTTTTAAGTTTGTTTTAATCAATTCTCAGTTTGTAGGATCAACTTAACTAAGAATGTAAGCATCACTGCAAAGCAAAACAAAACAGTAAACGTTATTAAAATTTCTGGAATTTTCATTGCACAGTTTACTTTATTTTCTAAAGCGTTCGCCTGTCAAAGTGTTCGTTGCATTGGACGACATATTTGTCGTGGAAAGAATGCAGATAATGGATACAAAAGTATAAAATTCCTACCGAGCCACACCGCCGGAGGACTCGGTTGATTGAGTTATAAGCTACAATGGCAATTCCATTCTGTTTTTGCACTGTTCTTCACTTGAATGCCATGAAGTGTCCACTCATATTTAATATACATTAGGCGCTGTATGTCGATCTCCGATTTAAGTTTCTTGCGCCCCGCGGCATGAGAATGCGAGGCTTGTTTATTTTGATTTGTCACCTTTGATAGATGAATCCTTTTCGTTATTATGTGAAATATGTTGCTAGGATGACGGATAACATGATTATATTGCTTTTATGTATAAAATATTAATATCAATAGATGTTATTTGATGTTTCTTGAGATTCCTGAAAAAGTGTCTCATCTCGTCGTATATTAGAAATGTCATATTTATCCGTACATGTATGAAACACATATAATATCTCAATAAACCTAACAATTTGTAACTTATTTCGATAAAAATATATATTTTAATAAAGAACTGTTCAAACTGATATTAACCAGTTTCTAAATGACGTGAGAAGTTCGGTAACCGCCAACCCGCATTTGACTTTAGTTTGAATACCCATCGCTCTGAATGAAAGGCTGCGCCCAGTAGTAACATATTATCTACCTATGGGAAAGAGACTCTACATATCTCAACATAACCTCATTATCACACTTAGTAAAATTTACTACGCTCTATGGCTCAGCAAATATTCCACACAAACATCTGCAAAGCTTATACATTGAAAGGATGGAGATGGAGGCAGACCTGACAAACTACATTTTAACGTTTTACACATCCAAATCTGACTTTAATGATCACGCTCATACAACAAACGCCTAATATCCATATACAAAAAACAATATCAAATCGAGACATCCAGTCGCCAGTCGGTCTTAAAAACTGGTTGTGTGACCTTATTATTATGTAATTAAGGTTATTTTTCGCTTGTCCTGGTGCAAATGCGGCGTAGAGTTGAGTGGCAGGTAGGTAGAGGTCCACAAAGCCGGGTAGCCGCGTCTTATAATCGAGAGTGCCTCCGGTTTGATAGTTAATTAAAGAAGTGAATAACATGCGGCAATGCAAGTCAGCTGCAATCTTCGTCATTGTACGTCGTGATGATGATAGAGCTGTTGATACCGCCCGGTAGTCCCTAATTCTAGAAGAATAATCATTTTATTTCAACATATTTACGATCAATATTGATGATATTTAACTTTCTACCTTACCCTCATGAAAAAAATGCATATTGAACTACCCACTCTACATAGCCATACTTTATCTCTGTGATCGACAGACGCGTAGAGTATCCAGTTATAAAACCCGTCGTAATACCTAATAAATAGCCAATACAAATACCTATATTAAATTCTGAATAAAAGGTAGGAAGGTGATAAATAATAATAATTTAGCCCTTTTGACCTCCCACTCCTGGGCACGAGCCTCCCCTCAACAAGAGGGGGATTCAGGCCATAATCCACCACGCTGGCCCAGTGCTGGTTGGCGGATTTCACATGTCTTTCGAAAATCGGTTAGATCTTCTAAGACATGCAGGTTTCATCCCGATGTTTTCCTTCACCGTAAGCAAGTGATAATCATATTATATAAATTATGATTCGCACAAAGATATCGAAAAATCCAGAGGTGCGAGCCGGGGTTTGAACCCAAGACCTGGTGTCCGCAAGACGCGTGCTTTAACCAATCGGCTATCACAGCTTTCAGGCACATATCACAGCAGCAGGAAGGTGAATAAAGACATAAAAATTTATTCCATTAAGATACATAGTTAAAATTTAAAACTAATGAATTTATTTCTCTACTAAAAATATGACAAAGATATCAAAGGGGTGTTAACTGCTCAATTTTTTATATCGATTCTTTGCACTACAGCGATGTTGGTGTTGCCCCACCGAGATGGATCTTTGTTGTATGACAGTATGACATGAAAATGGCTCTATCACCTATTAAATCATTCCTTGTAATCATCATAAAACATAATTGTTTTTAATTTTACAATAATTTTAACAGACCAATGATCAACAACGAAATGTATCTTACATATTGGATTTTTTGCACATAAGCAATTTTATAATTTCGTAGCGTTCGAACTATTTTAATGTGTTTTACATAACTTTATTTTATAACATCAGACGAAGCGTCGCCATTACGTGTCGAGTTCAAAAACTACTCATCTAAACTTGACCTCATCTTATAAATCATAACCAACTTTTATTGAATTAAATTTTATTATATTTAATCATCATGTAAATCAAAAAATGTAGGCATTAATCAACTCAACTCGTGCCTCTGAATAAATCGTAGTAATAAATATAACAAAATTGACGTAAAACTGACATAAATATCCTATACTCTGTGCTGTCACTGACATTTTGAAAACAAAAAGCAACTTTAGATACGCAAATAGGTAATATTTTGAGGCAATAAAACCGTTATCGGCGGAGTTATCGCTGCGCAACGGAGCGCATTTTGCACGCTTCTAATGAACGCCTTATGAAACAGGCAATTTATCACATGTGGCCTTATCACAGAATGCACTGATAAATTTTATATGAGAGGAAACTTAAATAAACAATAGCTATTCTAGCGACTACCTACCGTTTGGCCCTCGATTTGTGCGCGATGAAAGAGCGGGACACCGATATTTGTTTTCCAAATTCTTCTATCCCTTTAAACAATTGTTCATTTTCACTTTAGGTAGGCAGTACGTGAGTTGTTATTTTGTAACGTTTCACATAAACTCTCATTACCAATTCGAACAAGATGGTATTTCAAAAGGACCGTCTTTGTCGGCGCCTTGTATCCACAGTCCGACCATGAATAAATCAATGAAAACAAATAGTATTTGGCTACTAGTGTTCCTAAAAGCTTTTTTTTCAATGATGTATGATCTGCTTTTGTTTCAGCTCCCGTTTTGTTACAGAGCCTCGAGTATGTTAATTTATTCAAAGTGAAATAATAGGTAGAGCATATTGTCCTGCCACGATCCAGTGTGCTGTACATATAGATAGGTTCGAGGCGTAATTTGGTAGACACCGAAACTAATTTATTTAACAAAGGACGGACCGACCGATAGAGCACTTTTTATGCGTGTACAAACATATTATTATTAAGTCCATATAATATACCAGATTACACATAGACTATTTCTATGTGTGCGACCATATATTTTATTCGACCTCATAATTTTCATATCCTTACAAATATATTCCATAGGTATTATCGACAACTTTATTCGATAATAAAGAAACTTACAATAACATGGAAATACACGAACAAAGTGAATTTCTTAACGCAAATATTGTTTATTTGAAGCCTTAACAATATAATAGAAAATACATTTGAGATTGCTACTTGACATTTATCGTAGAAAGCTCCATTGTCGGGTTTTTATAACATTTGTAGAATTTCCTACCCACAATAAAATATTATTATTTTGTAACCTTTACTTTTAAAATATGTGGGACCAGTAACATTTAGATTGTAAAATAAACAAATGCAATGAGAAAAATAAATTACAAAATATTTTTATAGATTCCAATAGGTATCCCTTTGAGTAGTTTTACTAAAAGTTTTGTAGGTACAACAAATAAAGTGTGAACACGTGGCGTTACGTAAATAATTCATGCATAAATATATGCTGTAATAACAAAACGTTTAGTAAAGTATACTAAAAATAATGGTAGGAAGTGCAAATAGATATATAATTAAAATTATATGACAGTAAAAATTGTCAATGTTATTATTGATTATTTTTTATTATATACTATGTACTATTATAGGCTGAAATATCAATATATATATTATATCATTACAAATTAGATGTGACCGCAACATTCTCAGAAACGTTACAATTAAATTTGACCGGAAATTAGAAATTCCTGCGAGGGATGACGTAAAAAGCGTTAACTTTTTTATGACAAATAATGTCACGAGAGTGGTGAGTGAGAGACATTCTGAGGACGTTTATAGCTTCGCCGTTGGCACAATTGTTTACTTTCATTCCATTACTTTTATATAGGCCACGAAACAGTTTGAGTGGAGAACAATCAATAAATTTTGAACTCTCTATATCAGTTTCTCACAAATTTGTTTCACGTTGGTATCTATTTACGTCAAGTTAAAAAAATAATTACATTCGTTTTCTATCTTTAATTATTGATATCATTTCCGATCGATCACATAATTTAACCAGCATACGGATAGAAGCAAACTGATACATCGTTAATAGAAAAATCGTAGATACAACATTCTTCAAAATATTTTAGCATTAATTTATCTAAGCAAACATTTCCACAGTGGTCCATGATCGAAGTCTGTCCACAATAAAATTTCGACCTACTTGATTGAGTGATAGGATACTATCTATGTCGTGATCATACAAAAACAAGTTCAATCTCCTCAAGTTGTTTCTCAGAATCACTTTACAATAATTAGGTCGAATTTTGATTAAACCTAATGTAATTGATGTCGCTTCATTACATTTTTTTTTTTTTTCGACAAATAGATCTCCATTTTCTGCAAGGATGTGGCACCAATGTGTAATAAGAAAATAAACGTATACAAACACGGATAAGATCTATCTAGATAGCTATCAATTACTCTGGGAAACCCCAATACATCTGTATGCTGCTAAATTAGATTATTTCTACAAACTACTTTTATTTTTGCTATTCTCTTGTTGCTGGACGGCCAATAGATTTCCTATTCGTCCTAGGAAATTGAGACATGTTATAATATAACGACCGCTCGGCGCAGTGGCTATTGCTTTTGCTTATCTACCTTTCATGCAGGAAGACTACTGGCCGAAGGGTGTGGTGTTCAGGCGCTTTCGGGGGAGATTGCCGCCGTAACCACCCACAGTTTAGTTTTTATTTGTTATATTAATATCTATGTTAGTTTATAAGGTATTTATGGGCCTGCGATGCCTAACCATAAATAAATAATAAAAATAATAATTAAGTTGCCTTGCTACAAATCTGTTCTGAAGATTCATTATTTCTAATCTATTTTCTGTGAGAATCATTTAGTCCAGATGAGATTAAAATTCCGGAAAAAAACCGTGAGGAAATGAGTCAGGAATGAGAGAGGGTCGGTAACGAGCTTGTGCCGGTCCAGTGGGCATAGTGGGCTTCCGGCGCCGATGCCGCAGTGGAAATGGACACAGCAAGGAATTAGATACACCTGCTCTACAATTTTAGAGGTTAAGGAAAATGTCTCGGATATCGCAAGTTGTATACTTATTTGACATATTACATTTCAGGAGAGTACTTGCTATTGTATGTCTCTCTAACTGTGCACTGAAATTATCGATATAGAGCCTCGTATTTTCGTTAATTAGCGGTAATTAGAGTACGTTTAATAAAAAATATTAAAAGCTATACAAGAAACATCAAATTTTTTTTGCTGTCGCTTTGTGTTTCTCAGTGTCAGCTTGGTGGATAGTAGGTACTTCTAAAGCAGAAATATAAAGAGTGAACAATTTTGTCAGTCAATCTATACTTGAGCTAAGAAGCGATCCTAAAAAAATATAATATCATATTTGGAAGCTAGAAGCATGCTAGAAATAGATACCCGGATTAATATTTAATGATCTATCAGAACTTCTCGGAACAATTTACTTCTTATGTAAGACCCAACGCATTCAGTCCTTTATAAAATTGCTAATGACTTACGACTGTATGAACTAATCAAAACGAGGAAACTAATAAAACTAACCAGGACACCTACCAAGGAACGCGGACTAAAAAACTTTGAAAACATCGGACTCTTTTTTTTATTTATTTTTTTCGCTCGCCACATCCCAAAAATACGTGATGAAAAAAAAATTCGGCGCTAAAAAGAATAACACCGTGAGTCTATTACTCGTATAGCATGTCATCGACGCTTCATTAAAATGCGATGACTTAACACAAACACCATAGTGGACTTCATTGATAGCCTCTGACGTATATTTGAGAGCATAAAAACTCCCACCGTCTGCCAGACGAACGTGATGCTTATTGGAGCGCAATAAGAACGATATCGCGCGTTAAAGAGAATTCACTGGTTCGTTTTGGAATGAAAGATCTTTTACAATAGCATTTCATTCCGTGGAATCCATTGATAAGTCAGATGCTACCAGTGTTACAAGAGGGTGATCTCACGAGCGTAGAGAGAATATTACTTCCGACAGCCTATGCTTGGAAAACTCTGAACAAAGAACGAATAAACGTATATAAGCTTCAAAGGCGTATTCGTGTGGAGTAGAATATTTTGTTGTTCAAGTTGTGATATAGTTAATAAATAAATACCTACTTGCCACATTTAAATTGAACTAGCTTCTGGCCACGATTTCGTTCGCGTGGACTAAAGCAAAGTATTTAATGTGTTCAACTATCCACGTGCCAAATTTAATTCAAATCCGTTCAGCCATTTTTGCATGATTGAGTAACAAACTAACGAACTAACAAACATCCAACCATATCAATTTTCATACTATTAATATTATTACGATAGTAAGATTTAAAATTGTTTAACGTAAAGTAGAGTGTTACTGCACTGCTTGTTAATTTAGCCAAATTGTTAATTCACTATTAATATAAATTAACGCAAAAAGAGACAATAAAAATATATTGTACCTCTGCTTTCATTCAGAGTAATTGAAGTGGAAACCGGAAAAAACAACGCACCTGTCCATCGCGACAAAGAATTTTCTTGACGCTAAAAAAGAAAGCTACATTAAACTATTTACTTTCCAGAACCGTGAGAAAACACTCTCTTCTGCACTTTCAATGAACTCCGCAGACCTGGCGAGGGGCACAATAAAAAAAACTGTAAAGATAATGTTACAGTTATAAATTATTGTGCCGTGAAAATTACAAATTCAATGCAAAATTAAATGCTTTGGAGGCATTCTGTGGGGCCGATTCTGTTTGGAATAAATTAATTATGGCAATTTAAGTCGATTTTCCATCGTTACCAGCAGCCGACACCGTTCAAATTACGATTTTGTAGCTCGCTCGATCGCTATTGTTTAGCTCACGGCAAATATTTGGGCTATGAACATCCGCGACGAGTACTTCAATGTTTTTATATTACACGTATTACGTATTATAAAAACTTATTAAAGTATTTCATTTCCTTTAAATAGCTAACGAAAATTTATCTTGGAAAAATGTTCTTGATGATACCTTTTATTCAATTGAATATGCTGAAAAGTTACTAGAACAAAACCACCTATCCTATTCCAAAGTACCGATTGCATAGTAGATAAGGTAAGATCGCATTTTCTATAAAACCCTATTATTTTGGTATGTAATGGAAACTGAAAATTACAGCAACAAATGACCTATAGGTACCTGTGTGGGGTTCCTTGGTTTTACCTTCAGCCCTGTTTATGAAGTAGTAGGGTAGACTGAAGAAAAAATGATGACAACAAATTAGATGTGTAGTTTACTAATACTGGTATTCCCGTTGTAATGGTCGAAGTTCGACCATAATTCATTTAAATTTTAATTTTAAACGTAATTAAGGTTTCATTGTCAAAGACTTATTGATACTGGCACGCAGAATGCACTATGGAAGTCCCGCCCTGCAATAACTGTCACCGTTTGTCAGTCAGACAGGCAGTCTGTGTGGAGGTTGCAAATGTGTGTGTGCCAGGTCATGTTAGTGTGTGTAATGTATTATTTACTGATTTTAATGTATGTCTAAGTATTATAATATAAAAATATTAGTATTCTGCACTCCTTCTCTATATACACTATAAGTGTGCCAAATTTCATACTCCTCCGTCCGCGCAATTATCGTATTAAAGTTTTTCCTTCACGTATTAGTATTTGTACAAAATGATTTGCATTACAATTACAAAAATCTACTGCAAAAATCTAAATTTGTATTCGTATTATGTTCTCAGTGGTCATTCTACTCCTGAATTTAAACAGCTCAAGATCCAGAAATCCTGGAAATTGCTCTTTTCAGTATGTAACATTAGGACGTATACCTTCACCTTTGATAAAATATGGATCTTCAACAGTAAACCTACTAACTCTTCAACAGTAAGCCTTTAGGAATCGCAGGCGAAAGCGCACATAAGTAGATTAATAATATTAATTAGAAGGTACCTATTGTAAATAATAATTGAAGTGTATTGTGTATTCTGACTAGTATTCACAAAACGTGGGTTTAGCTATCAGTTTACATAAATAAAGCTTTTATGAAAAGGGTATTTATTATGCAGAAAATAAAAACTTTGTATACAAACGTGATCACGCATCGAACAGATAAAAATCGGTGGTGCGTGCCGAAAACCAGTTTCACTATTTTCATGTCCATTTCACTCTATGTTTTTCAAATATCTCTATTTTATCCCAATATGTTCCTCGCTTAAATATATGTATTCAAATAAACCTAGATACACATACTATGTTGACTCACCAATGCTGAGTTCTTTGTGTATACATTTTCAAAAGTATTTATGTCGTCAAAGTATTATAAATATAATAAAAAATATCAATTTTCTAAACGTAAACTGTCATATACATTTTCACAGTATTCATATAACCGGCTAGAAGAATTTTAATTAAACTTCATTATTCCATGTTTGTATTCAATACGTTATATGACAAGTGTCCATCACGATAATCCCACTGAAAGTATAAGTAATAAAACTTTTAATACTGAAAAAAAACAGTCGAATACCGAGCATAGTTTATTAGAGAAGGACAAATATATTTCTGTCACTATGCTACGAATGAGTGGGTTGAACTCAGTCCCCTCCAACGGCGCGCGCGCCGGTTTTGGAAGCACGCTCGGATGACAAACATTTCCACCTGGTTTCACCACTGAATAAACATAATATCGATATATCATATAAAATTTAAACAAAAACAATAAAAGCAGATTAATATTGGACAGAAGAAATACATATCTTCAATGTATTTTGTTCTCTTAAAATATTACTTTGAAACTTATTCTTTCGAATTCCCGTCCGTACAAACAGGTTTTCAATATTTCTATGAAAATCTGCAACCACATGGCTCAACTACAGGTCTCACACTTAGTGGGAGTATACCATGCTCTCACAAACACACCTACAGCAGGCCCTCAAGTCTGCCTCCCCAGCGCGCCACGCACACTACCACAGCCCGGCCGTGTCCGTACGTACAGGCACTCTCAGTTCACTACACAACCTCCTCTACTGCACTCACGCGCAGTAAAAAAAGATAACGCGATCTATCGATCTTTTTCCAAATCCAAAAAACGACGTCGCCTCTTAGCCTTCATAGCTATAGTTGGATAGAACTGACGTCTACCATCGAACGTGTCGTAAGAGCCGAAACATTTATTCCGATCACAATATTTATGACACAGTAATTAATTAAACATGTCGTTTTTAATTATGTAAATACAAATGGGTGATAATCAATTTAAGTTATGTGCTCGGATCTCGTTCGCTTAATTCAATGTAAACAGATATTTATCATTATTCGTGGAGTTTCACGGTGTTAAAGTTTGTATGATATATAAAGCTTGGCGCGATGTTTTTTGCCGGAGGTTAGTTGGCTGTGTGTAGTAATGTATGAGCGGCGGTAGTGTTACTGTGTTGGACTCTTGTTGATGGAAACGCACTGACTCTATCATACCATTATGGAACGCCACCAGAATGGTATGGATGTGTGGGTAGGTAAGGGTATATTTTTATATGTTTTGTGTTAAGATAAGCCTAACATATATACTAGATTAACCTTTTCTGAACTCCCTAACTCTACAATCTAAATTCCGTCCGCGGACAGCCAGTATATTTAACTACGTAGAGCACGATTAATACTTGTAAATACGCTAAATATGTAGAATCATCTAACAAGATCGTTGCTTTTAAAAATCTTACTACATAACTAGCGTCTCGCACGGATGCGTCTCCAAGATACATAACTTATCAGAGTGATATAAATAAATAAAAGCAAGATATATTTGAACACAATAAGACATAAGAAAATTAAACAGATTAAACTAACAAAAGATCATTAATTGCTTCCGAGAATTTCATGAAAGTTTCAATCAGACCTCACGGTCATTGTATTATTGTTTCATACGGTCAAATCAATTCATTTCTACTAATAAAAAGTGATAGTTCTAATCATAAAATAAACTGTAATGAATTCCATCACACACTTCTGAACAATAGTAACAACCTTAGTCAAAATATGTGTCAGTATTGATAAAAAATAAATATCGATAACAGATACTTACATTCTAAATCACAATTTTTATAAAGTACTTCGTCTACCTCTCTTTTGTATAGGGCAAGGGCGAGTCAACCAGTTGGGCGGGTTGTTCATCAACGGGCGCCCTCTGCCGAACCACATCAGGCTGAAGATCGTGGAGATGGCTGCGGCCGGCGTGCGGCCCTGCGTCATCTCTCGGCAGCTGCGCGTCTCGCACGGATGCGTCTCCAAGATACTTAACAGATACCAGGTGAGAATAACATGCACGAAGACATGCTCTACAACTGCTGAAGACTAAACTCCTCTGTTGCTGCATCGCCACGAAGAATAATATCAATTTATTCATATACTTACCATGTACTAATGTAAATAAATAAATAAATCGCCAGACTGACACACCAACTGTATGGTTCCAAACTTAGCAACGCTTATACTATGGGTACCGTACAATAGACTAGGGGCGATCCCAGCGACACCCAGAACAGGGATAATTACGAAAAGGCCATTTCCGAAATTTGCTCCGGCGGGAATCGAACTCGCAACCACCATGTGCAGTGAGCCGAGCGGCCTACGCTCGAACCACTGCGCCAAGCGGTCGTCGATTTACTTACTTGGAATATAGAATTTTCTTTAATTTGCCTTGTTCCAACCACCTTACCTGAACTTGAAGACTGATCAATCTTAAATCTTATTGGATCCGGACATTAGGTTCTTTGCACACAACAAACCTGCGTCTTCTATTCCAAGTGATGGTAAAATACATGTCATCAGTTTCAAACAGAAATAGTAATAATCTTAAAACCTCAGGTTTGAATGAACAGAAAGTTTCATGTTTTCAATGGGGCTATTTGTTTAAATACTGATTGACGTTAAGAAAAATCAAAATAAAGATGTACGCAGAGAAACGGGAAACTAATAAGTAATTTATTTTTCATTACTCATACTCTGAAAGTAGGTCTGAAGTTGCCTGAGGAGCGGGTTGAAAGTAATACTTTTCCGGCCCGGGAGAATCGCTTTCATCTGACAGCTGTCAAATTATTAAAAAAACTAGTTCCATTTTCACATTTCTATGGAACCATGTTCAAACTTTTTCTACAGTCACTCAATTACAGCACGATGTAAAATTGAAATAACATAAAGTTAAGTATTAATTAAAGAATATATATTTTTAAATTACTTAATTATAATTTATTTTCAACAATTTCTTCGAAATAACATAGATTTGGGCAAAATATTTAAAGATGAAAATGAAAAATAATGGCTAAATAATGAAGTTGGCCGGCCAAAAAAAAAAACAAAATAGGTGGCAATTCGATCTTTTTTTTTCGAGTTGTAGAGTATTGTTCATACTTGTATTATTTCTTTAGCCAATTCCTGTTTTTATTTTTACTTTCCTTGTATTCGTAATGAAAAGCACAGTGTTTACCTCGGGTGAAAGACTTATTTTGTCCCTCGAACTATTAGTCACTTTCACCACTCGTGTAACAATGTACTATTAATTGATTCTTAAATTTAATAAAAGAAAATGTCTTGTAAGGATTATATTTATGAAACGTATGTTTTTTTAATATATTATTACATAAATTGAACCCAAAATAGACATTTCAAAAGAATTATATTCCTTTGAATGTACTTCTTTGTCAATAAACATCATGAGTGTTTCGTAGCTTATAGCGTGGGTTGTTTCCAATTTCCAAGATTTATTCTCTTATGTATTTTTAATTGGGCAATTTTCATTTCATGCAGTAGAAAGGAACATACAGAATATTTTTATATAAAACGAGTACTCTTGTTAAAGATTTTGTTTGAGTAAGTAGTTAAAACCGGTCTAAAAATGGCATTTAAGTCATTTTTGCCCTCTATTCTGTATTTCAGATACAAGTATTCAATAAAATCATAATATACCTACCTACGTACGTAATTGTAGGTACCTACAATCACAGAAAAATTTGGTTTCGAGATACCTTTTGATTTAAATGCAATTATAATATACTTATGGGCGACTATTGAAAAGCAACTCAAATCCCACTTAGCTTTTAGAGTCTGTTTCAATTTCATATTTGTATCACGCCTCAAAATTAAGCAGCTGAGTTACATTTAGTATTCGACAGTTAGAATAGTTGCTTAAGATATTCTAATACGCATATTTCCTACAATTAAAACGTAGAATTAAGTATATATTACACTAGCTGTGCCCCCCGACTTCGTCCGCGTAGTATTTAACGTAACAAAAATTTCGGGATTATCGGGATAAAAAGTATCCTATATGTTAATCCCGGTTATAAACTATCTGTGTTCCAAATTTCATCCAAATCCGTTTAGTAGTTTTTGCGTGAAGGAGTAACAAACATACATACTTGCATCCACACTCACAAACTTTCACATTAGTAATATTAGTAGGATATTCACATATTCAAGTTTCTAAGAAAATATTTTTCACATGCTATCATATACCACCTATAATAAAGATGTCCACAACACAATGATAAAACAACGTACGTACCTAGTATATAAATATTGGGTTTATTTGCCGCCTACATGTCAACTGGTGATCCGGCAAACGAACAATCGCCATTGATCCGGTGGGCACCGAAGCCTGAAGGTCCGTTTTCACTATACCCAGTACAGCACACAACAATGATAGCGATTGTTTCGCCCAGGAAGCGTTTCTCTACGGTCCGCGAGTGTAGGGTGCGACCTTAGGCCTACCTGCCTATACCCACTTTGGTGGAGCTGTGTAAGAAAACTGCTTTGATTTTGAATTTTTGTGATCGCACATTTGCCTAAGGGTAGGTTTTAAGATTATGGTTTGCCATATGCTACGGCTACGATGTTTCTGATGTTCTTTTGATTCTTCCTTTCAAATTCAGAAGAGAAGAGAACATTAATTTCCTTCCAATACCAATAGATGCCCTGTCGCCGGACCCTTCATCAGCGTGATCAACTTCCGTCGTAGGTTGCATTTCCCACTTTATCTTCAAATACCCATAGAGTTATCTTCTTAGTTTATATTAAGGTTTCCATACCTAAGTAAGATTAAAACCAATCCACCCCTATAAGAGACATGGGTGTATTTTGATACCTTAACATATTTTCATCAATGAATATCTGGACTCTTAAAGTCCTTCCACTAAAATAATAATAAAACAATCTCTCTCGCCTAGGAGACTGGGTCAATAAGACCAGGCGTGATTGGCGGCTCGAAACCGAGGGTCGCGACCCCTGAAGTGGAGACGCGGATTGAGGAGCTCAAGCGTCAAAACCCCGGGATCTTTTCGTGGGAGATACGTGAGAAGTTGATCAAGGTAAGTTGTGGGCTGTTTGTCGTATCATCTATGGAATGTATGTTTGTGTTTGAATTTGGAATAACTAGTTTTTCTTATCATAGTATGTAAGTACTTAATACCTGCCAGTAACTAAAAAATAATGTTGTCGAATTTATCGATAAATAATTTTCAAAGTAGTTGAGTTAGAGCCGAGATCATTAACTTCATTTTTATTTTCAGAACTGCTCCAAATCAAGGAAATGTCTAATTTGAGACACAAATTTTAATGTTTAGAAATTCAAATGGCATTGAAAATATAAAACATTTCGGCAATAATAGATATCGAAATAAGTCACGATTAACATTTTTTAATTTCGTAATATTCACGAAATGTCATTGTTGAAGTAAATTATATCTTAAAACAATAGTTTTCCTTTTTTATTGACTGTCCAGTTACTGGAATTGCTTGGATAGTAAAGTATAATCTGTACCTATCTATAAAAAGCTTATCTAATCGGATCAAAAGATTAAGCTTTGAACTTGTGTTGCAATGCGGCAAAAACATTCAGCAAAATTAGTTTTACTGCAATCCTGAAAAATGGGTTTCGTTCAGAGGAAAATAAAATGTACTCCTAACCAATGCATGAGGCGTACTTATATTTCAATATAAAATACCTACATATAGA
The DNA here is from genome assembly GCA_918843915.1 of Notodonta ziczac. Lineage (NCBI taxonomy): Eukaryota > Metazoa > Arthropoda > Insecta > Lepidoptera > Notodontidae > Notodonta > Notodonta ziczac. Next base: position 5,553,115 of record OU974053.1, read on the forward strand.
CACACATGGGAAGAATAATAATGTTACAACATGATTTCGGGACGTTTTCAGAATTTACAGCAACGTTACCATAGAAACGGACTATGAGAGGAAATATAACGAATAGATTGCTCATGGCTGTGTTGGTTCATGGTTGTATCGTGTTACTAGATGAAAATCTTCTCGAACTTTAGCTTCATACAGAAATATGGGTTTTTAGAAATCAATGAGCGTAACATCATTTCTGATGATGATGATGTATCACTGGCTTACGATGAAGGGAAACATCGGGAGGAAACCTACATGTCTTTGGAAATCTAACCAATTTTCGAAAGACATGTGAAATCCCCCAACCCGCACGGGTAGCGTGATGGATTATGGCCTGAATCCATCCATTTACTAATTGTTCTAGTAAAATTTGACAATTTTTCCATAGAATATCTGTGAAAACGCAATATTTATTTGGAGAATAAACTTTATCCGTGAATTTTGAAACGGGCACAACATCTATTCAACAGCTTTATCTGCTGTCTGTATCTATCAAACCGTTTATAAAGTAAAATAATTATATTTGTCACTAAGGACATAATTCATTCGTATAATAGGCAATCATTACTTTGTCTACCTCAATAGGTACATCTGAATGACCACCAACTTAGACCAGCTTGGCGGAACTGGCTTCGCTTGAGGCGACTGGTCCCCTGTAGTAATGAGGCAATGAGAGTCAATGGTATGTGATTACAGGAGGGCGTGACGGACCCACCCAGCATCTCCTCGATATCCCGTCTGCTCCGGGGAGGGGCCCGGGACCAGGATGGGAAGAAGGACTACAGCATAGACGGAATACTTGGTGGTGAGCAAATCTGTTTACTAAAGTGTGAAATTGTATATTAGTGAATTGTGGTTAAATTCAAGATATGTACTCTAGATAAAAAAACTACATATATTTTTTTTTAATATAGAGACAGTAACGCATAGATAACAAATGCAGTCTTAGGCCTGTATTAATAAATCGCTCTCAAGTCTGAGAACGATCTTGGAAATGTCATTCCAGTACAAAATGACATGTCAAAAGCTTACTCAAGATCGCCTTTAGACTTGAGATCGATTCATTAATACGGCCCTAATTTATGCTTCATAAAAATTTGAAACAATAATAAAAATCAAAAACTGCATGTATTCAATAAAAAATACGATAAATACTTATTCAAATAATCTTTGTCCACGTCTGATGGAAGAATTGAAAATGATGCTTGTATTTAACTAGGAAATTCGTGATTTGTGCAGCACGAAGTACTGAGTACAGTATTTAAGATAGCCTCGTCATGTATTCTAGCGTTTCGACCAATAGCGAAATAACTCCCTAATCATCGATCAACACGTTTGAAATTCAAATTCACTTCCGACAAATATGCGTCGCCTACCTACCTCAAACGTTGCACAATAACTTCCCATCACCCACAAAAGGTTATTTCGCAACATTAACAGCCTCAACCTGTCAAACATTTCTCACGAGTGTTCAAAAAATCAATTTCCGCACACAAAATGTTACGTCGTCATTGTTGGCGTTTGAAATATTGAAGTTGGCCCGTCGCCTGAGAAGAGAATCATCAAAGGGCGGCGTTTGGTGGTGGTACGCACATAGGTGAAAAAGGCAACCGACAAAGTATGCCGCAGTCGCCCGCCGCGCGTCTCAACAGTGCTGAAATACGAACAATGACATTTACGTGCAGTGCGACAAACTGCGACAAATTTATCTCTACCAGCGACAAAAATTTGAACTCACATTCTTTCTTCAAAATATGAGATCTTTAATAGTGCTGCAACGAAAGTAGCGCCATAACAAACTGAAGATATAAGTTTGCGGATCTCTATCAGTGCTCTCCATATTTTGGTTGTAGTGTCATTGTTGGTCTATTCTGTCGCCAAGTTTAATTGTGCATTGTACGTAGGTACCTGTCGCTACGGGATTTCCCGTGTAGAGTCGCGCCGCTAGCGACCGGCAAGTTCTATGACACTTTTTATCTGACTCTATTTCCGTAATGGTAGGTATCTGTTTTTGTTGTGTGTGGGCACTGTTTTAATCTATTCTTTTTTCGATAGAGGTCATTAGACCACCTTCTCTATTAAGAGAAGGCAATTCATTATTGGATAATTATTAACTCCTAACCTTTTTGTTTAAATTATGTGAACCTAATAGTATCTAGAACAGTCTACACGAGTCAGTTCTGTAACAGTATTTTAAAAAAGCTGTTTACGGCACGAAAACTTGGTCAATTCGTTAAAATAAAGCTGAATTTCATTATTTTTTGCTTAGTCATTGTTCAATAAAAAATCATAGTTCTTTATTTTCGTATAGTTTATACGAGCTTTTTATTTCAAAATACATTAGGATCAATGGAGCATGTCCATAAAATACCTACATTGAAGCCTTTTTATAATACAACACTTTTCCTCCCGGCACACTTAATATTAAAATTGCCTAGGTAGAGCAAATGCCTTAAATCAGTAACAACATTAACTGAACTCTTGTAATTGACAATTGACAAAAACACTGTAATAATAGTACGTATTACGTAAGTACATCAATATTTTAATTTAACCACCTCTGTACCACTCTCTGTATTTACAGGATATAAGATTGTTCTATAAAAAGTTATAAAATTTCATTTGCGCTACATTTGTCTTAATATTTATTTTATAGTTCCTGTAAGTTCCAACACTACAATTGCAGTAATAATCGAGATGTAATTACCAATTTATTACCTATTGAAGTGTAATCAAGACCTTTAGGTTTAGGTGCGTTGAAGCCAAATCTTTATTACTTTTGATAAATACAAACCGGATTAAGGACTAATGAATGTCGGTTCCAATATAAAAATAAACGAAATAAAAAAGTGCGTATGGCTTTTGTTTTTATTTTTAATACAGTAAAGGCGATGATAATTGACACAGCTTAGTTATAAAAATGAACCCATTATTAAGTACAAACGACCACTCACGACTCACACTTTCACAAAACAAAAGAAGTGATAAAATCTTGCATTTTGTTTAATAACGTGTGTCGTTAGAAGTAAATGATGTGGCCGCGGTGTCGCGGTGGCGATGTGGCGATTATCGCCGAACCACCACGACGCGAGACGCGGCGTGAGCGCAATCACTCTACATCCAAGCCGAAGATAGAGTTGGTTTACATGCATCTCTATTTATTATAAATACTGCAATCGCTGTCGAATTATAATAGAGTATGTATGTTATATAGAAGTATGTTTCATAAACATATAGATACCATAATTAGGTTAGTATCCATACTTATATGTAATCGACAATTAAAAGCCTATATAAATATGTCTCAGTATAACTCTTTGTGTCCTCCAGTATTAGAAAGTAGAGTTCCTTCGAAACTTAATCAAATTCGCCGCATAGAACTAGACCTATTAGAGCCGATGTTACCACAATCCCAATTGAATATCCACAACGCAAAACTAATCTCACCCTATCAAGTCAAACAAACGTGAACTTTCACATGTAAGCCCCGAACAATAGCCTACACGCACGGCTTTACAATTATTTAGTGGGCATTTATAACCCCGCGTTGTATTCAAGACAATTTTGTCTCATCACATTATTCAATATAAGCCCTCCCAGATAGACACGAGGCCCTCCGGAAGTGGCCGAAGATTGCCGACAAAGAGTAGGCGGGGAACTATTGAATGCGCCTTAACAAGCTTACATCGGCGCTTTTTATGCTTAATATCAAAAATCATCGTTTGGTGCCTAAGTGAAAGCGTTGTTTGCGTCGTATAAGTACGTCTATTTGTTTCTCACGCGGTCACAGTGCTCAACAAAGTATAAGGCCGGGGCCGCGTCCCGGATTCATGTAATAGAATTCATATGTGAAAAATTAAAATAAGTGAAAAACATAAAATTTTACATTTTACTTGTTTAGAGTCTGAAATAATATATAGTCGACTCTATTATTTACTACCCTCACGTTCGTACTTTTGTAAAAGGACTATATTAATTGAAATTGTATAAAATACTTAGCTTCAACAAAATTCATGTCAAATTGCGTAATAGTTCTTTAGTCATCATTATTCCACTTATATTAATATTAAACATAAACTACAACATATTGAACATTTTTTTCAGTGTGTTTGTATAAGAAACCAAGAAAAGACTTAACGTTTTTCTTCGGTATAAAGTAGCTCATAAACGTGTTGCAAGAAACAAGCACTCACGCCCACAGGACGCGGACGTGCTAATCCGGCCATCTGTTAACATTGAAACAACTCGCTGAAACAAAGGCCGGCCCGACCGTTTTAATGAACCCAGATTATGAAGGTGTTAAACCGCCGCCGCCGCTCTTTCAACTCCCAAATTATGACTTTTGAGCGGTGCCGGCGCGAGCCGCTTCACGGGGTCACATTTCGGCAATCGGCAAAGTTTCTCGCGCCCTCTCCCACCCACAACCCGTCCATAAAGCTCTCGCCTTTCTTTGAACATAAAAATCCCTCATAGTTTTGCTTTAGTGCTCCTCGAGAATGAAAAAGGGCAGAATGAACTTTACGACCGCGCCGTAAAGTTTTGAATCGGTTTCCATCGCTCTGTATTTTCGATTTGTATTTAGCCTCATACGTTATGATCAGGACTGGGAACAAAAAAGGCTAAATAAATCTGTCCCTGTCTCGCGCGCCGGCCGGAGAATTTGAGCAATGTAAATCATTTTATTACAATACGTCGTTTTTTATTTGTCGCAAGCCTTTGTGCTTAGAGGTGCCTCGTGCTTTAATGATTACCCTGACGTTGTGATGCGTTGAGCCTATTTCCGATTACCGTGTACAGGAAAATTTACAATCGGAAAAATATACATAAATTCTATTGAATTATGTTTCAATTTAAGCTGGCAAATAAAACTTTTTATGGGAATGATTGCTTTCTATATTTCAAATTGTTTGACACTTAAATTATTATCCCTGAAAAGTTGTATTACTTCGTAAATTAAATTAAGCCTGGCTCTGTATTTGTTAATATGCCTCGTAAATTTGTATAGGTCTATCTACTGAATATTTTTTGCTAAGTACTTTGGTACCAATTCGCACCAATTAGTGTGTGTATCCACACGCAACGGGCCGTGGTTTAAATCCACGCAGTCAACCTTTCGTTTTACATGTCATAAATCCAGCTCGCGACACCAAAATATTGAATGGTGCCAAAATGTCACCGAGAGCAAAGAGGCCGACAAAGGGGCCGCCGCGCTGGGTGTTCCTTATTCCACACCACACTGAGCCCCTATTTTTTCATCTCATTCAATTTTGACTTCTTTCAAAAGGCTATTAATATAAGCCGCATTTTTTGAAATCAGTTTTAAGGCCAAAGCCTCGTATTGTTGAGGCCGTTTTTTAATCTGTTTCCGTAGGATCCCGCTACCGATTTATAAATGAGATCGGCTGACCCGCGAGCCCCGCCGTTCTTGATTTAGGCGAATTAAAACATGATGTGGGTGTACACAAAAAAACCAAGTTAATAAATAACGCGTGTTCCCAAAAAAAGAGATTAAGACAAATTGCCGTAATATAATGTCAAATGAATTATAAGATGCCGTGGGGAACATGACAGTTCTTGGGTTATCCTGGATAACAATTAAGGCTAGTATTGACCACTAATGAATTCTTAATGAAACATTTAATGTCAGTTGAACATGTAGTTAAGCTGAAATTATGATTATTTTTTTTATCTATTGATAAAAAAAATGGCAACTGGATATGTTACTGCATTTTAAGCTACAAATATCTTTCTAATGCTACTAGTCCCGCCACACAGTCCCACTACTGTTACTCCTGTAAGGCAAGATCAACAATGGTGTCTAATGATGATGCTGAGGTTTGACCCTCAGGTCTTGGAACACGCACAAATTTAATCGAAAGAAAGAATGTGTCAACACGCTTTGGATGTCGATCTGGGCCGTTAAACGTTCGCTGTTTTTATTATGTACTTTGTGTAATTTTTATCTACTGTATTGCCTAAATAAATCACCGTTACCAAACCCACTTCTCTCCGATGCAAAGCGGGAGATAAAAATAAGTGTATATGGGCCACAGAAGCAAGACTGCTAAATAGAATTGAAGACCAGTTGTAATACACAACTGATCGTAATTAGACTAATTGGAATTTTACTAATTACAACTGGTCTGTAGCAGTCTTGCTAAATCCATCCACCTTGTTAATCCATTTAAAGACATGAGCTGATTTTACAAGATTCCAATAAAAGGTATGGCAATCCACACAATATGTATTCTTGCATTGTCTTAAAGGGCTTATTGTAAAATTAATTATATTAGGGTCAGTGTTATATTGTGGGAATTCCAAATAGATCTGGACTCAGAGAAATAGAAATTTCCCAATTTATTCTAATAAGTTCCATGCTCTCATACCAATAAGAATGTAATTTTAATTACTGTGTCAGTTGCGAACGTCATACAACTAACTGTGACTTCTATTACCCCTGGTATGCCCTGAAGAATCATATACGTCTATTCATGATGTTGTCCCTTTCTGGGCTGAAAAAGATAGGGACAACAATTTATGTTGTATGTGATTGTTCCTTCCAGCGCAAATGAGAGTATAAAAATAATAATATTGTAATACACCGTGTGTGTGTCTACACACTACAGACGTACACACTACAGACAGGTATAGACAGACGTCTTTTTCAGTCCTAATGATATAAGGGAGAGCCTATACAGGGCTTGTCCTCTCTCAATGCGAGAATAGAGTATACAAAATAATGTTATAATATTGTATTCCCAGGTCGAGGATCGGATTCATCAGATATAGATTCAGAGCCAGGACTGACTCTGAAGAGGAAGCAACGTCGCTCCCGCACCACGTTCACGGGCGAACAACTGGACGCCTTGGAGAGAGCTTTCCACCGGACCCAGTACCCTGATGTGTACACACGAGAAGAACTGGCCCTGCAAACAGGCCTAACCGAAGCTAGAATACAAGTAAGATATCGTTTATAGAGGTTTACTTATTTAGTGACGATGGTCTGGCCTGCTCATTCTGTTGCTGTTCCTGAGAAGGTACGCCATCTTTTATTCATTGAAAAGAGTAACCATTGAGTTTCTTGCCGGATCTTCTCAGTGGAAGCAGCATTCCGAACCGGTGGTAGATTGCATTTATGAATAGCCAGTTCATAAATGCTTTGTTGGCTTACATGAATCAAAACTTTTTTTGAAATCAACGTTTTCCTTGAAGGATGAGATTGAGGAGCTAAAATTCCCGGATGTTATCAAAATAAAAATGTATTCTTGACATATTATAAAGCCCCATTAGTCATGAAATCTCCAAAAATACTGAACAGTTAAATAATTGTTTCAATAAAAAAAACCCAAAAATTTAATTAATTTATAGGTAAATAGGTTGTTTAAATTTGGTAACATGACGAAAACTAAAAACTTTTACGAAACATACCTACAGGGGATCAGATTTGTTTCATTTTAACTCCTCTATTACACCTTGCAAGGAATACATCGAATTATAAAATGTACCAGCCAGAGCTCGTGAGACATTCCCATTCTGGCATCAAATTCAATTAACAGAAGCTATCAAAATATGCTGTGAAAATGCAGATATTATTTGGTCGACATCACAGCTCGCAGCCACATACCGTTCTCAGTTACAAAATAAATACCTATTACAACATTGTTTACAAAAGTGTCATTGTTTTCCTTCTTTTAGGTTTTCCAAATTTTAAGCAAACAAAGTAAATCTGTCTTGATAACAATTGTCGTTTGATACTGGGAAAAATAAATAAACGAAGCCGTTAAAAAACACTGCACAAAAACTGTTTTCTTTAGTGTTTGCCTCAGAACTTTCAATAGATTTTTGATTTTTATACACTTAGTACTTAGATTAAATTATTCAGTGCCTAGTTTTTGTGAGTGATAAAATCTAGCTTTCAAACTATTACTCATTCCGTCGTACACGTCTCTATTGCAATTTATAACGTTAATATTGATAGCAAACTTCATTTATTTTTATATCTTTATAAATTTTCGTGTACTTTGATTTCAGGTATGGTTCTCCAACCGTCGTGCCCGTTTACGGAAACACACGGGCTCCAATACCAGCCCTGGGCTTTCTGGCTACTCCTCGATACCGATGCCACAGATCCCATGTCCTTACCCAGCAGGAGAAATACCCTCCCTTTCCCAACATCATCCCCAACACCCGGACACATGGCACCACCAAAAATACGCTAATTATAACCAACTTATGGCTCAATCTCAACATCTGAACCAAGCTTTCCAAAACGCTGCCTTCCCCAGCACATCTGGGTCAACTTTCAGCCACTTAGTAACTGGCGCTAGTGGCCCACCTCACAGTCAATTATTAGACACCGGAATACCGCGAAACGATTACGCTCGATATCCCAGCAACGATGTTTACAACAAACCTATAAATTACTTACCCAAAGAGGCTGTAGGTGATGATAAAGTAAATGCTGATGAAGTAATTGAGCCACGAGAAGAGGTATATGAGAAGCCTACCGGCGATGATTACAGTAAAGGGTTACCGAATAATGAATACCCAAAAGTTCCTGCGGATTACTCCAAAGTTTCTATAGACCCATCTGCAGCTTCCAACTGGAGTCCGTCGCATAACTCATTAAACATGAGCTTAGCAGGGCTCTCGAGTGAATATAAGTACATGAACGATCCTTATGCATTTCCTAATGTATCTGATCCTCTATCACAACACGGCTATCCAAATCCCCCAAATCCTGCTAACAAATACTGGATTTGACATAGTATAGTATTAATTCGTTCTAGTAATTATATATTGTTAACTTTATTTAAATTATATTTTAATTTAGTTTCTTTAATTAGGTACGATTGTGAGAAATTACCTCTCTTTTACATTCCATTAAAATATACCTATTATAAAACCAAACATTTGTATAAAGTTACTATGACAGTCACTAGAATAATAAAATACTAAATATTATATTAATTTGTTTTATTAAACTCTAAAATGTTTTTATTCAATTTAATCCACATCAGGTTTAATTAATACATACATAATTTCAAATAAAATTTATTGGGCATCTCATTACAACACATACATAATTGTTAATAATAATTCTATTAATTGGTTAAAATATTATTCATTGCGTTGTTACATCAATGACTGTTGCGCCAAACTCACTAGGAAAGAGGTTCTGGCTATACATTACTTCTGGTTCAGGCGTATTTGCATTATCTGGTCGTGGCGGAATGCTAGAAACCTTCTCTACATTGGGAGCATCAGTCGATACCGTATTTACAGGTTCAATTCCGGGTACTACTATAACAGGAACGTCATTTGGAACGGTGTCACTTGAACCAACTGAAGGGTTTGCGATGCCAGGAGCAGCAGTGTCTACTCCAGAAGGAGAATCAAATTCGGGGAAAGGGGTTGTGGCTGCGGGCGCTTCGGGTACACTTGTGCCCAGTACGTTGGCCTCAGTTGAACCAGGAACTGGTGCATCCGTGCTGACTTGTGCTATAGGTAATAATATTGGTATTTCAGTGACAACAGTGGCGGATTCACTTGGAACAACGGGAACAGATGGTTCGAGCGGCGAAATTTCAGCTACTGCAGGAGTTTCTGTATTAACTTTAATGGGAGCTACTGTAGATCCTTCAGATCCTATCGATAAAACTGGTGTCGCTTCAGGTACTGGGACTGGGGTCCCATTAGAAACACCTGTATCAACTCCAGAAGAAATTGCATCAGTAGGGGTAGCTGTTGTTACATCACTCACGACTGTAGGAACACCTGTAGGAACATTGGAACTTGTTTCTGCACCACTCACAGCTATATCTATCGGTGCTAATGTCGTTTCAGAACCAGTGGCTTTTGATGATTCAGTTACAATAACAGTTGAAGAATATGAAGATTCTGCACCCGTGCGTGGGACTTCAGTAGAAACAACAATGGACGATTCATGAGCGTCAGCTATTACTCCGGCATCAGATGAAGAGGATGCAAGTGCTTCGACAGGCCCAAATGCCGCTGGTTTCTCGGTACCAGTAGAAACGGTATTATCCGAAACTGCGCTTCCAGTGTCTACAGCTGTAGTTGCGCTTGATGCTCCAGATTCAGGAACGGTAGCATTAATGGCCGATCCTTCAGAACCAGCGGTATTTGATGCAACACCGACAATCGTGGTAACGGCACTAGGCACTGCAGTTGACCCAGCAGAATTAAGCTCAGAAACGGATGCATCTGTAGAGCTAGGAACGACGTCATTTGAACCAGCAATCGTTGCCTCAGTAACAGCGACAGCAGCGTCGGTAGTGCCAGCAAAGGTTACTTCATTAGCGACATCATTCGATCCAACAGAGCTAGTCTCAGCTACGGCGCTGTCGGTTGACCCAGCAGTTATTGTACCACTAGAAATATTAGAGACAGATCCTTCTACACTGGAACCGGTAGTATCAGTCGATCCAGCAGACGTTACGTCTGTCGCAGAAGCGTCATTTGATCCAACAGTGCTAACTGAGGGATCAATTGATCCTGTGGTAGATGTTTTTCCAGCAACTGCAGAAATGGAAACATCAGTACTGGTAATGGTAGCATCAGATGTACCTGTAGTTGAGACTTCAATTCCATCAGTAGTAACATCAGTTGAGCTTACAGATGACCCAATAGATGATCCCTCAATGCCAGCGTCGATAGAGTTAGTTGATCCAGTGGATGATTTTTGAGCGCCGCCAGTAGTAGAGCTGGCTGATTCGTCAACTCCAGCAGTGTTAGAGGCAGCTGATCCTGTAGATGATCCTTCGGTGCCAGCAGCAGTAGAGATAACTGATCCGTCAGTAACAATAGTGGTAGAGCCGGCTGATCCAGTAGATGAACTCTCGATTTCAACCGTGGTAGAGCTGACTGATCCGTCAGTGCCAGTAGTGGTAGAGCCGGCTGATGCAATAGATGAACTCTCGGTGCCAACTGCGGCTGAGCTGGCTGAACCATCAGTTTCAGCAGTGGCAGAGCTGGCTGTTCCTTCAGTGCCAGTAGCGGCAGAGCTGGCTGATCCTGTAGATGCTCCCTCGGTGCCAGCAGTGGTAGAGCTAATAGACCCATCAGTGGCTGATCCCTCAATGCCAGAAGCGGCAGAGCTGGCTGATCCGTCAGTGCCAGTACTGGTAGAGCCGGCTGATCCGGTAGATGATACCTCGGTGCTAGCAGTGGCAGAGCTGGCTGTTCCTTCAGTGCCAGTAGCAGCAGAGCTGGCTGATCCTGTAGATGCTCCCTCGGTACCAGCAGCGGTAGAGCTGGCTGTTCCTTCAGTATCAACAGTGGCCGAGCTGGCTGTCCCGTCAGTGCCAGCAGTGGCAGAGCTGGCTGTTCCTTCAGTGCCAGTAGTGGCCGAGCTGGCTGTTCGTTCAGTGCCAGCGGCGGCAGAGCTGGCTGTTCCTTCAGTGTCAGCAGTGACTGAGCTGGCTGTTCCGTCAGTGCCAGCAGCGGCAGAGCTGGCTGTTCCTTCAGTGCCAGCAGCGGCAGAGCTGGCTGTTCCTTCAGTATCAACAGTGGCCGAGCTGGCTGTCCCGTCAGTGCCAGCAGTGGCAGAGCTGGCTGTTCCTTCAGTGCCAGTAGTGGCCGAGCTGGCTGTTCGTTCAGTGCCAGCGGCGGCAGAGCTGGCTGTTCCTTCAGTGTCAGCAGTGACTGAGCTGGCTGTTCCGTCAGTGCCAGCAGCGGCAGAGCTGGCTGTTCCTTCAGTGCCAGCAGCGGCAGAGCTGGCTGTTTCTTCAGTATCAACAGTGGCCGAGCTGGCTGTTCCGTCAGTGCCAGCAGTGGCAGAGCTGGCTGTTCCTTCAGTGCCAGCAGCGGCAGAGCTGGCTGTTCCTTCAGTGCCAGCGGCGGCAGAGCTGGCTGTTCCTTCAGTATCAACAGTGGCCAAGCTGGCTGTCCCGTCAGTGCCAGCAGTGGCAGAGCTGGCTGTTCCGTCAGTGCCAGCAGCGGCAGAGCTGGCTGTTCCTTCAGTGCCAGCAGCGGCAGAGCTGGCTGTTTCTTCAGTATCAACAGTGGCTGAGCTGGCTGTTCCGTCGGTGCCAGCAGTGGCAGAGCTGGCTGTTCCTTCAGTGCCAGCAGTTGCCGAGCTGGCTGTTCCTTCAGTGCCAGCGGTGGCACAGCTGGCTGTTCCTTCAGTGCCAGCAGCGGCAGAGCTGGCTGTTCCTTCAGTGCCAGCAGTGGCCGAGCTGGCTGTTCCTTCAGTGCCAGCAGTGGCCGAGCTGGCTGTTCCTTCAGTGCCAGCGGCGGCAGAGCTGGCTGTTCCTTCAGTGCCAGCAGTGGCCGAGCTGGCTGTTCCTTCAGTACCAGTAGTGGTAGAGTCGGCTGATCCAGCAGATGAACTCTCGGTCCCGCTAGTGGTAGAGCTGGCTGATCCGTCAACACCAGCAGCGTTAGAGTCAGTTGATACAGTAGATGACCCTTCTGTGGCAGCATCGGTTGAGCTGTCTGATCCTGTAGAAGACCCGTCGGCGCCAGCAGATGGAGAGCTAGCTGATCCATCAGCACCACCAGTGGTAGAGCTCGTTGAACCAATAGTGGATCCGCCAGCGCCCGCAGAGGGAGAGCTGGCTGATCCGTCAGTGCCAGTAGTGGCAGAGCCAGCTGATCCTGTAGATGATCCCTCGGCGCCAGCAGCGGTAGAACTGGCTGTTCCATCAGTTCCAGCAGTGGCTGAGCTGGCTGTTCCGTCAGTGCCAACTGAGGGAGAGGTGGCTGATGCGTCGATGCCAGAAGCGGCTGAGCTGGCTGTTCCATCAGTGCCAGCAGTGACTGAGCTGGCTGTTTCGTCAGTTCCAGCAGAAGAAGAGCCGACTGTTCCATCAGTACCAGCAGCGACTGAGGTGGCTGTTTCGGCATTTTCAGCAGCGGCTGAGCTGGCTGTTTCGTCAGTGCCAGCAGTGGGGGAGCTGGCTGTTCCATCAGTGCCAGCAGAGGGAGAGGTGGCTAATCCTTCAGTGCCAGAAGTGGCTGAGCTGGCTGTTCCATCAGTGCCAGCAGAGGTTGAGCTGGCTGTTTCGTCAGTGCCAGAAGATGAAGAGCTGGTTGTTCCATCAGTGCCAGAAGCGGCAGAGCTGGCTGTTCCTTCAGTGCCAGCAGTGGCCGAGCTGGCTGTTCCTTCAGTGCCAGCAGTGGCCGAGCTGGCTGTTCCTTCAGTGCCAGCGGCGGCAGAGCTGGCTGTTCCTTCAGTGCCAGCAGTGGCCGAGCTGGCTGTTACTTCAGTACCAGTAGTGGTAGAGTCGGCTGATCCAGCAGATGAACTCTCGGTCCCGCTAGTGGTAGAGCTGGCTGTTCGATCAGTGCCAGCTGTGACTGAGCTGGCTGTTTCGTCAGTTCCAGCAGAAGAAGAGCCGGCTGTTCCATCAGTACCAGCAGCGGCTGAGGTGGCTGTTTCGCCAGTTTCAGCAGCGGCTGAGCTGGCTGTTTCGTCAGTGCCAGCAGTGGGGGAGCTGGCTGTTCCATCAGTGCCAGCAGAGGGAGAGGTGGCTAATCCTTCAGTGCCAGAAGTGGCTGAGCTGGCTGTTCCATCAGTGCCAGCAGAGGTTGAGCTGGCTGTTTCGTCAGTGCCAGAAGATGAAGAGCTGGTTGTTCCATCAGTGCCAGAAGCGGCTGTGCTGCCTGTTCCTTCAGTGCCAGCAGCGGCCGAGCTAGCAGATCCGTCAGCACCAGCAGCGGTAGGGCTAGATGATCCAATAGATGACTCCCCTGAACTAGCAGTGGAAGTGCCGGCTGATTCACTAGATGGCGCTTCGGGGCCAATAGATCCAGCTCCTGATCCCTCAACACCAGGATTAACACTGTTGGTTGAGTCAGCACCACCTGCCCCAGCTTCAGAACCAGAAGACGGTACGTTGTTATTGTTCGAGCCAGCCGGGCTATCAGGTGCCGTTGAAGGTTTCCCACCAGTGATCCAATTCGGAAGTACATCAGACACAAACTGCACAACTGCTTGGAAAATAGATTTCTTTTCTCCAATGTTTTGCTGTGCAGCAGGCACCCAAGGTAAATCAACGTTTACTAATAAAGCTGTTTCGTTGTCTAATTCTGCTATTTTCCTTTCCAACTTCGCGAGCAATGACTGCATGTAAACAGCATTAACATGACTTATCAAGTAACTACCGAAACCGTCTCTTGCGGTTTCGTTGAGTAGTTTATCTTGTATTAACTTTAAAATCGCTTTATGATATTCGGTTTTGGTACTGTTAGAGTTAAGGCCAACTTCTTCTTGGAAATATCTGTTTAATGCCACTCTCTTTTCTAAACTAGTACTAGCTGCAGACAAACCATACTTTTCGTAAACGTAATTCCTCCAAATTTCATCGAGATCTAGCGAATCCCCATCTTCAACAGATTCTAAAGACTTATCAATTTCTTTACTTTCTTGGGTTTCTTTTTCTATTTTTTCTAGTTGTTCACGGATCTTCTCTTGACGCTTACGTTCCTCTTTCGCGATTTTTTCTTGGCGCTTGCGATCCTCTTTTGCCAACTTTTCCTTGAGCTTACGTTCTTCTTTTTCATTTTTTTCTTGTTGTTTACGTCGTTCTTCCACCACTTTTTCTTCCAATTTACGCTCTTCCTCTTCTATTTTTTGCTGTTCTTTACGCGCTTCTTCTTCAATTTTCTCTATGCGTCTGCGCTCTTTTTCTAGACGTTCCTCTCGCTTGCGTTCTTCTTTTTCTCTTTTTTCTTGTAATTTGCGCTGCTCTTCAGCAATTTTCTTCTGAAGTTTCAACTCTGCTTCTTTGTTTCTTTGTTCTCTTTGGTCTTGTAATTTATTTGTTGTATCTGAAGAGTCATTATCGACATCGTCGTTGTCATCATCTCCATCTTCCTCACTCTTGCTATCCACAGAAACTTCAGATTCGTCTATTGATCTCACCCTCCTTAGCAAAGCGCTTGAAGCACTTTCATCCGGCAGGTATTTCGCGCTCACTAAGCAAAGTAAGGATACCTAAAACAATAAGAGAACCATGAGATAATTGTCCACTAAAATATTATGGTTTTACTCGAACACTAGTAACAATAGCATCACTGAATAATAACAGGCTGTACTTACAAAAAGAAATACATGTATTATCCTCATCTTGAATGCTTTTAATGTATCATTGAACGCGAAATTCGTTCGTTACACACGTCAAAAAATGTTTGTGAATTGTTTGAACTGAACGTGTTTCGTATGAGCTCGTTCGTTAGAATTTGTTTAGAAATTTTGTACACTTGTCCTTTTATACACCGTCGAGCAATTAACAAAGATAACGTTAGATAATGGCTTCTGCGGAGATAACTGGCGAAGTAAAGTCGTGTCTAAACAAAATGTTTTCGCGAAGTCTGACTCAGAGCAAACAAGTGTTATAGTTTAATTACGGCAATCGTGCCGTCACTGCGGTGTAGAAAACACTAACTAAAAGTAATAAACAAACAACCGGATGTCTGATATTACAATATGTTTCAAACAGAACGGAAATAGGCTTATGTCGTCTTATGTGATGTAAGCCTTTTCTTTACAAAAGTTTACGAGAGATGAAATGGATATTGACTAAAAAATATACGTGTAACCTATATATAAGGCAACCTCACTGAGGGTTAAGGGTCGCAACAAATGAGTGAAGTACTTACTTGCAAGTTGCAAAACCAAACAAGCAAAATATTTTTCCCGGTTTAAAATTATACGGCAAAAGACATACATACAACAATTTGCTGTTCACTGGAGTATTCGTTTCAAGCTGTAGAGCTTACGATAAAGTTAACAAATGACTGTTTAATAATATAAAGAAAGTATTTTATAATGATGATTTTAATTATTATTACTTTTTGTATATAATAGGACAGAGCATAAATTACGCCGTAGATGAAATAGAAATATAATAATATATTACGTAGATTATAATCGACTCATGCAAATGGAACTAGGAATTCCTACTAAGTAAGCAAGTCAGATCACGTTACCAAACTGATTCGTTTAAAATGATATTTGATATAAATAATCTATAGAAATTATTAAAATTGGAGTGTCTGTTTGTTATATCAAAATAACACCTTTTCACTAAATGCTAATTAAAGTACATAAGGTACTTATAACAAAAACGCGATATAATTTTATTTTTTATGTCTGTCCGTCTGTCTGTATGTTTGTTCCGGGTAATCTCCGAAACGGCTGGACCGGTTTTGACAAGATTTTCACTGGCAGATAGCTGATGTTATAAGGAGTAACTGAGGCTACTTTAATTTTAGAAAAAAAACAATGATGGTGCCGAGTAAAAAAATTGAAACACATGAAATCCAAAAGTATCTCCATAACGGCTGGACCGATTTTTACGGGATTTTCACTGGCAGATAGCTGATGTTATAAGGAGTAACTTAGCCTACCTAATTTTAGAAAAAAAAAAACATAAAATATCACAAATGCTTCCGGTTGCGCGGGCTCAACACGCGCGACCGGGCTTTTGCGATAGTAGGTATATAAACACGACACATCGACTCGCAAATGTTAAATTAAATTTTTGTTAAGTTAAATTCCACGCGGACGATGTCGCGGGAAATTTTGTCGACCATGCATCCGCAAATAATATTATGTGTATTTAGAATAGGAGTTTATACTATTCCAGACCAGTATCCCGGTTTCAACTACTGCCTAACTCTAGAATCTGAACGTCAGGGTCGATTAGTTCAAATTACTTACACAATAAGGATCACGTGCGTTTGCTTATGTCTTCGAAACTTATCTCAGAGATTAGGTGCGCTGTTTGCATTCCTCGTCCATTGTGCCATACGACGGGCGGAAATTGTATATTAAGATAGGTACTCAGTAAAGATTTAACATTTTAAATGCAAAGGTTAGTTTCTGTAAGTATGGCCAAAAATATAGGCTTATTTGAAAATCGTAGCTTGGCAATTTTGTATAGCTTTGGGCATACTAGCGGCACTTGCAAAATTGTATTTATTAATATAAGGTTAATGGTTTTGAATACCAATGACACATACAATAAGTAAATATAATTAGGTGTTTTAATTTTTATGATCGTTCCATATGTGCAAACAACTTACATAAGTACCTGTCTACCATCCAATATAATAATACATAAATATTTCGTCAACAGATCTATGCCATAGGCTAAAGAGCAATATGCCTAGACAAGTATTAAGTAGGTAAGCAGGTACCTATGTGACAAAATCGACAAATATAGCGTACGAGCCGCCGCTGTTACCGTAGCCTATAGATGCTTGCAATAACAATGGCATAACTAGAAGGTAAACGACCTGAAGGGGAGTGAGATAGAGTAAGGGAAGGGCGATTGGGCTTCCAGCTTTTTCACTCATCGTCCGAAGCATGACAAACTCTACGCAGATGTTCTATGAGACTAGAGTACCACCCCGATCGAGCATATCCATATAAATAGGTATGAACTGTAGTCCATCGGTGACAACTTGGCTCTATCGTCGTAAGAGTATTCTAAGATGGTCTGGCCTAGGGTGATAAGCTCTACTTGTAACTACGTTATATAATGCTAGCTCTGATGACTTCCAACAAGGCATCTCAATAAGGGAAATTTTGCAGGAGCATTAAAAATAAATATATTTTTTATTTTATTTTTATAAATATAAGAATGGACAGAATAAATATAAATATATAAATATCGCCAGACTAACGCTCTAACTGTATGGTCCAAAACTAAGCAATGATACTATAGATAAAATGGACTGGGGGTGATCCCAGTGACACCCAGACCTGGAAAAAATACGAATAGGCCATTTCCGAAATTTGCCCCGACGAGAATCGAACCCTCAACCACCCGGTGCAGTGAGCCGAGCGGACCTAGCTCATACTACTGCGCCAAGTGATCGTCAAAACCAAATAATTCATTTCTACATTATTAAAAACATATTCAACTTATTTTTATTTACAAAAATTTCTTATATGCCATATGCCAATGCAAATAGTCTTTGTAATCGTGACGTAGGTAGGTGTTAAGACTGCTTTGAAATTGTGATTCCTTTCTTGGTATTCCCCAGCTTACGTAGAACGTCATGCTGGTTAAATATTTTATTGCAATTGGGTACATCGCCAATGATAATTGCATGCCGTACGTAAATGCTTATCTGAATAGCAAATAGTTCACATCACATTGCTAAAAGATAGTGAAGGGTATTTGGGGCGTGTGTAGTTGGAGACTTGACGTCTGTACAGTGCGTTTAAACTCTTATTAACCTTGCTTTAGAACTTAACTTGGTTCGAGATGCAAATGTGTAGTGGTTTTAAGGATGTAGATACTCCTTTTGTATGCAAAGCTATCCTCCTTCTGTATATGTAATGGGCCGGTATAAGGCAATAGCCACGACCTCTATATAAATAAATAATCTATACAAATAAATAAAATTGGAGTATCTGTTTGTAATATCAAAATAACACCTTTTCACTAAATGCATATGAAAGTACAAACGACACCTATAGCAAAAACGCGATTTTTTTTTTTGTCTGTCTGTCTGTCTGTCTGTGTGTTGGTTCCGGGTAATCTCCGAAACGGCTGGACCGATTTTGACGGGACTTTCACTGGTTAAAGAATTAAATTAGGCTATATTATTTTAGAAAAAAATGGGTCCTGTCGCCCGGGCTCAGAACGCGGGGGCGGGCTTTTTTGTTAAGTTAAATTCCACGCGGACGAAGTCGCGGGCTCAGCTAGTTTAGCCCTATAAACGTCGCACATCTAGGCACGGGCGTCCCCTCGATACGTGGGGGATTCAGGCCATAATCTACCACGTTGGCCCAGCGCTCGTTGGCGGATTTCACATGTCATTCTAAAATTGGTAACATTTCATGAGACAGCTGATCGATCCCTATTATATCGGGATGAAAATACCATTGGTGAAATTCTTATTTGCTATTTTAATGCTTCATTAGACAACCTGTGGTATTTGCTAGTAGATAAAACAATTCAAAGTGACACAGAACTTATATCTGTATTCCGTAGATAAAACAATTCAAAGCGATACAGAATAATATCTACAAATCTTACAATCCGTAGGGATTCTATCTAAGAGGAATTTACATGAAATTTTGAAATTCACTGTAGTTACGCCCCAGTGTCTCAATGTAAATAGCTACTTATACTTTATGTATATTTTGCTCTTGACTTATTTATTTAACGATTACTGGCAGTTACATTCGCCTCGCTGTAGGTAGGTACCTACGAAATAATGTCAACTTGAAATGCAGTTATACCTAGGTATATTTGTTTAGTAATCTTGCGTAACAAAACGCAGTCATTAAGGCTAAAGCGCCCATCTAGCCCGCGAAGTTCAAATTTTTTGAGGTTTTTTAGAATTTTTTCCAAATATGACAATAATAAAAGGCACATTTTGTAATTCGCGACAAAGACCGTGTGCAGTGCATTTACTAATATATCCAACTTACTCTAAAACATTTCAAGAACGACAGCTATCCAGATAATCTGGCATTTTTTGTATATTTAGCGATTAACTAGTATCATATCCACCGTGATAATATTTAGAGTAAAATAAATCTATTAATAAACGCCCTGCCTACTGTGTTTGTCGCAAATCACAAAATGTTGTCTTAAATGTTTTCAGATTTTGGATAAACTATAAAAATACTCGAACATTTTAAATTTCGCGCCTTCACCTTACATATTTGTCTCAATCTACAATAAGAGAAGGACGACCAGAAGGTTTTATTGTGACTACATTTTGGTGTGGGTTAAGTTTAGCTTTACCCAGAGAATTGTCGAGGGTAAACCTCGCCGTCATCATTTAATAGTAACGGTGGCGGGAGTGTGACGGCCCTATACTTAGTACAAAAACCACAATCCTACCTTTCTACTTGATAACGAGAAGGGTTTTAAACACAGATATAGATTTACATAGATAACGCAAATGTATGTACTTAGCGTGTCCGAAAACCCCGACCAAGCGTCAAGGTTGGTCGCCGATAACTTACAGTCCTCGCGACTACAGATATAAAAATATGAGTATAAGCGAGATAATCACTCAAGAGAATCGTAGCGGGCGGAGGGGCATCGGCGGCATAGGTGTCTTTGAATCGCTTTGGATTTCCCGCCATCTGTGACGTCGCTGTAGGTGTTATTAATTTGGCAGGCTTGGTTTCAATACAAATCGTGATACTAGCGTTATCTATGTAAATCTATACCTGTGGTTTTAAATATATTGTTCCTGGCTAACATAACTTGCAAAACTCATGTCGCCATTTGGGTGCTAATCCGAGTTAAAAAGGCGCTTATCCACTACTAACTATTCGGCTGCAGCGTAAATATGCGTTCCTTTGATATTCTATTCGATTTATTCGATTCAAAAGGTTAAACTGGCATTATTGAAATCATAATGGGGCAGTATCACCCTTGAACATAAGGTCGATTAGAGAGAGAGATGGAAACCCAACCTCTGTGCCTTCCCCGACCTGTGTTCTACCCCCCTTCATTATATTATTTTAATTATGTATTATAAGCTCACAAAACATCCAAATAATGTCGTTAACATTGGAGCAAGTTTAAATACCTTTAACTAATCAATCAGACCCTTCAATTGTTCTAAGTTAGTACCCCAAAATAACAAGACATTATTTATGACAAATTGCCACGAAAATCGTCGGTGACTACGATAAATTTGTGTACCCAGCATTAAATTACCCCCTACTCGTACATTATAATTCCACAGTAAACAATAACATGAAAATTTTCCCATATTCTGTACAAATAATACGTAGAATCCTCTCGGGCGGTTAAAAACAAGGCGCTTAGATAAACAAACGTATTAGTTAGTACAGTCAACCTAGTTATGTAATTATGACAAAATAGTTATGTCGAAATAATTATCAATAGACAAAAAAAATCAGTTCAAGTTTCCGTTCAACTTATATCTTTGTTTGTTTCATTATTTCATAATTTAACATTATTTATTAAGTATCAATAGTATAAGGCTTATTGGTTTTAGGGACCGCCCTCACTTCGAGAGGTTCCGGGTTCGATCCTCATCGTGGCCGTGAAACTATTGACGTGATTGAATTAGGTATTTAGTTTAGTTGGAAGAAAACGGTACTCCAAATGAACGACTGAAGAAAATACGACTCGAAATGAAATAAATTATAAGGTCCCTAGTTATTTCCAGCTTTTAGTGCAGGTTTTTTAACCCAATTTATTTTTTTATTCAAATATTATTTTATTAAATGCTACCAACGTAGTTAGTAGTTACTAAGCGACATTGAAATGAAGTCGCTAATAGCCTTTATCCCATAAAAAGCATTCAACTATTTTCGTGTGACTATTGTACCCTAAAGATCAAGACCCATACTCTGAAAGTAGGTCTGAAGTTGCCTGAGAAGCGGCTCGAAAGTAATACTTTTCAGGCCCAGGAGTTTCGCTTTCAACTGACAGCTGCCAAATTATAAAAAAAAAACTAGTTCCATTTTCACCTTTCTATGGAACCATGTTCAAACTTTTTCTACAGTCACTCAATGACAGCACGATGTAAAATTGAAATAACATAAAGTTAAGTATTAATTCAAGAATATATTTTTTTAAATTACTTAATTATAATTTAGTTTCAACAATTTCTTTAAAATAACATAGATTTGGGCAAAATATTTAAAGATGAAAATGAAAAATAATGGCTAAATAATGAAGTTGGCCGGCCAACGAAAAAAAAAACAAAATAGGCGGCAATCCGATTTTTTTTTCGAGTTGTAGAGTATTGTTTATACTTCCTATTGTATTATTTCTTTAGCCAATTCCTGTTTTTATTTTTATTTCCCTTGTATTCGTAATGAAAAGCACAGTGTTTACCTCGGGTGAAAGACTTATTTTGTCCCTCGAGCTATTAGCGCCCTCGCTACGCACGGGCGCCAAACCCCGTCTCGGGACAAAATAAGTAACTTTCACCACTCATGTAACAATGTACTATTGTAATCGTGACGTAGGTAGGTGTTAAGACTGGGGTGCTACTCTTGAAAACGATAATCGAGATATCGTGACATTTGTCGTGTCGAATCCTACTCTAAGTTACATCGTTTTTAATGTCGTATCGATGACTGAACGAACGATACATAATCCGATATATCGAGCTTAACCCTACTCTTAGGTGTAAATGTCAGTCACGAATATTCGAATTTGACAACGACCAAAACATCATTTTTGCGATAATCTCGACGACACCTCTTAGGATGTCGTCGGCATTATCGTTTGGTTTATTTTATATAAATTCGGTGTAAAATGACACTTAAATTCGTGGTAAATAAATAATAAATGAATAAACCAGTTTCATGATGAGATGCATTCATGTTTTTATCAAGTGAAGCTATGAGCTCCTCTGCTGACTTCTGTAAAAGTTTTCAATTACAATGCCATGATTTTTCCTGTCCTTGGAAGCCATCAGGGAAGACAATATTGCCCGTAGAAGGGGGAAGCAGCAAATGCGGGAACATTTCAATATTATATAACCATTCCCGATGATGAATTTGTCAAGAAGCGATTAAATACAAATAAATGCAAGTTTTGTTTAGGATTTAAGACCACAGATTAACTCAACACGCTTGTGACTGTAGATAAAGACGTCTATAGATAAGACGATGGATAAAGTGAAACAGCGATATACAAAACACAGCGAGCGTGAAAGTGCTAGCAAGTCTTATTGCCTATTACCTTCTTTATCTATTTTTGTGGCAGAGAGGCTCCATAGATAAAACAAATGAGGTCATAGAGAATATTCAGGTTTTCAACAAACTTTGCATTTATTATTCGTATCATTCACTCCGAACATAGTCTATGGATACGATACACGACAAGGAATTCGAACATTTGTTAGAGTAGGGTAAGGTCGATATATTCGAAGTAATGTCGTATCGTTTCGAATGTATCGTTGTCGATTTGCAGAGTAGCAGCCCTGCTTTGAAACTGTCATTCCTTTCTCGGTATTCCCCAGCTTACGTAGAACGTCATGCTGGTTAAATATTTTATTGCAATTAGGTACATCGCCAATGATAATTGCACGCGGTACGTAAACACTTATCTGAATAGCAAATAGTTTACATCACATTCCTAAAAGATAGTGAAGGGTATTTGGGGCGTGTGTAGTACCAGGCATGCCTTTTAAGTTCTGTCGTTTCCATATTTCCCGGCAATTTTGAATTTGGAACTGTTCTATATTCGAATGTGTTTAAATTTCGAATCTCAAAACAATTGAAAGTTTTAGGATTAATGCTATTGTTTAGTCACAGCGTCGATTAGAATCTGTCAGGTTACGTACGAAAATGAATCTTCCTAAGGAAAATGTTCGTGCAATAATTTTCTACAACTTTAGAAGAGGCCTGACACGGCTTCAGTGTTTTGAAGAGCTAACATCTGTGTTCAGTGATGAAGCCCCATGTCTGCGGACAGTCGAACGCTGGTATTTATAATTCCAGCGTAAACATACTATTCTTAGTGACAAATCTCGCGAAGGACGGCCAAAATCCGCCTTCACTGAAGATAACATCATTGCTGTGAGACAACAAATTCTCGAAGATCGTCATGTGACGTATCAAGAGATAGAGGTTCTATTAGGCATCTCAGGGACAACCATTCAGAAAATCTTGCATGAAGCGCTTGGTGTAAGAAAGCTAGTTTGCCGTTGGATACCGCATCTGCTTTCCGACGATCACAAGGCGGCCCGCGTCAGATGGTGTAAGAAAACTCTGCAAAGGTTCAACCAAGGAGAGTCAAATCACGTCTACGACATCATCAGTGGTGACGAATCTTGGATCTATGCCTACGATCCTGATTCCAAACAACAATCTACAATCTGGGTCTTTCAAGACAAGCCAAAACCGACTAAAGTTGTTCGTTCTCGAAGCACTTCAAAGAAGGTGGTGGCCACGTTCATTGGAAAAACCGGCCATATTGCGACTATTGCACTTGAAGATCGTAGAACGGTTAATGGAGAGTGGTATACCACAGTTTGTTTACCACAAGTCATCGCCAACTTCGAAAATCTAACTCAAAGCGACGCATCATCCTGCACCATGACAACGCAATCTCACACAGCGCTCGTCAAACGATTGAGTATTTGAAGCAGAAAAAAGTAGAAATTCTTGACCATCCTCCATACAGTCCTGACCTAAGCGCTAACGATTTATTTACATTTCCTAAAATTAAGAAAAGTCTTCGTGGTCAAAGGTTCCAGTCCGGTGAAAAAGCAGTCGACGCTTTCAAGTCAGCCATTTTGAACACCCCCACTTTAGAGAGGTATAAATGTTATAATAACTGGTTTGAGCGAATGGAAAAGTGTATTTAGCTACGTGGTGAATACTTTGAAAAACAATAAAAAGTACTATAAGGTTCTAGTTGTGTTTTTTTCTTCAAACGACAAAACTTAAAAGGCATCCCTCGTAGGAGACTTGACGTATGTACAATGCGTTTAAACTCTTATTAACCTTGCTTTAGAACTTAATTTGGTTCGAGATGCAAATGTGTGGTGGTTTTAATGATGTAGGTACTCCTTTTGTATGCAAAGATATGCTCCTTCTGTATATGTAATGGGCCGGTATAAGGCAATAGCCACGACCTCTATATAAATAAATAATCTATACAAATAAATAAAATTGGAGTATCTGTTTGTAATATCAAAATAACACCTTTTCACTAAATGCATATGAAAGTACAAACGTCGTAAGTTAAATTCCACGCGGACGAAGTCGCGGGCTCAGCTAGTTTAGCCCTATAAACGTCGCACATCTAGGCACGGGCGTGCCCTCGATACGAGGGGGATTCAGGCCATAATCTACGACGTTGGACCAGCGCTCGTTGGCGGATTTCACATGTCATTCGAAAATTGGTAACATTTCATGAGACAGCCGATCGATCCCTATTATATCGGGATGGAAATACCATTGGTGAAATGCTTATTTGCTATTTTAATGCTTTATTAGACAACCTGTGGTATTTGCTAGTAGATAAAACAATTCAAAGTGACACAGAATATAATATCTACATTCCGTAGATAAAACAATTCAAAGCGATACAGAATAATATCTACAAATCTTATAATCCGTGGGGATTCTATCTAACAGGAATTTACATAAAATTTTGAATTTCACTGTAGTTACGCCCCAGTGTCTCAATGTAAATAGCTACTTATACTTTATGTATATTTTGCTCTTGACTTATTTATTTAACGATTACTGGCAGTTACATTCGCCTCGCTGTAGGTAGGTACCTACGAAATAATGTCAACTTGAAATGCAGTTATACCTAGGTATATTTGTTTAGTAATCTTGCGTAACAAAATGCAGTCATTAAGGCTAAATCGCCCATCTAGCCGGAAAAGTTCAAATTTTTTGAGGTTTTTTAGAAATTTTACAAAATCTGACAATAATAAAAGGCACATTTTGTAATTTGCGACAAAGACCGTGTGCAGTGCATTTACTAATATATCTAACTTACTCTAAAATATTTCAAGAACGACAGCTATCCAGATAATCTGGCAATTTTTGTATATTTAGTGATTAACTAGTATCATATCCACCGTGATAATATTTAGAGTAAAATCAATGTATTAATAAACGCACTGCATACTGTGTTTGTCGCAAATTACAAAATGTTGTCTTAAATGTTTCCAGATTTTGGATAAACTATAAAAATACTCGAAAATTTTGAATTTCGCGGGCTAGACAGGCGCCTTCACCTTAAGCATATTCGCATTATAACAGAAACAAATAGCAAGCGGTGCATGATTGCCAAGCTGTTGCAATTGAATACAGGTCACATACGGGCTGGCTGCGACCGGGTTAGTACCGCCATCTCACAGAAGATCGGCGTAAAGTCGCTATTATAGCTGCGTTTCGCAGGATAGGTCAGAAAACCGGAAGCCATCCCCCTCCCTCCCTCTCCCTCTGTCCCACACTGCTTTAGGTTGGCAACGTGAGAGCAATGCTCTTGCTATTGGAAATATCTATAGGCTACGATAACTGCTTAACGTGAGACGGATCGTGCGCTTGTTTGCCGACATAAAAAAGATACATTTCTTCTAAATATGATACCTAAGAGTCGTCTCGAATATCGTGCATTATCACTACATAGTATAAATAAAACAAAGTCGCTTCCCGCTGTCTGTCCCTACTCCCTATGTATGTTTAAATCTTTAAAACTATACGCAACGGATTTTGATGCGGTTTCTTCAATAGATTTAATTTCATAAATAATTTAGATAGTGATTCAAGAGGAAGATTTAAACGTATAATACATGCATAATATAGTAAAGAAACACAGATAATTTTAGAGCCGTGCGAAGCCGGGGCGGTCGTATTTAAATAAGACCCTATAAAACCTATGTCCACTCACTTAATACAAAAATTATAATGGAAGCAAATAACGTACAGATGATGTGTAAGGACGATATACCTGTCTGACACAGCCTAGCACACTATGGTATAAATATTTTCTGTTGGTGGGCCTTTCTGTAATTTTTCCTAGTCTGGGTGTCTCTAGGATCGTCCCCAGTCCATTGTAAGCGTTGCTTAGTTTGGGACCATACAGTTGGTGTGTTAATCTGGCTCTATTTATATTTTTATACTTACGTACTGAGGCACATTGAAAAAGGTGGTATTAAAAAAGTACCTTAAATGAGTCGTATAGAATCAAAGTGGGCAAACTGTAAAATTTTACAAATATGACTTATTATTCATATGACCGTTTAGGGAACTTAAAATGACTTAACGAATTTGTCTCAATCTACAATAAGAGAAGGACGACCAGAAGGTTTTATTGTGACTAAATTTTTGTGCGGGTTAAGTTTAGCTTTACCCAGAGAATTGTCGAGGGTAAACTTCGCCGTCATCATTTGATAGTAACAGTGGTGGCAGTGTGACGGCCCTATACTTAATACAAAAACCACAATCCTACCTTCCTAAGTACCTTCCTACTTGATAATGATAAGAGTTTTAAATATATTGTTCCTGGCTAAAATAACTTGCAAAACTCATGTCGCCATTTGGGTGCTAATCCGAGTTAAAAAGGCGCTTATCCACTACTAACTATTCGGCTGCCGCGTAAATATGCGTTCCTTTGCTATTCTATTCGATTAATTCGATTCAAAAGGTTAAACTGGTATTATTGAAATCATAATGGGGCAGTATCACCCTTGAACATAAGGTCGATTAGAGAGAGAGATGGAAACCCAACCTCTGTGCCTTCCCCGACCTGTGTTCTACCCCCCTTCATTATCTTATTTTAATCATCTATTATAAGCTCACAAAACAGCCAAATAATGTCGTTAACATTGAAGCAAGTTTAAATACCTTTAACTAATCAATCAGACCCTTCAATTGTTCTAAGTTAGTACCCCAAAATAACAAGACATTATTTATGACAAATTGCCACGAAAATCGTCGGTGACTACGATAAATTTGTGTACCCAGCATTAAATTACCCCCTACTCGTACATTATAATTCCACAGTAAACAATAACATGAAAATTTTCCCATATTCTGTTCAAATAATACCGACGTAGAATCCTCTCGGGCGGTTAAAAACAAGGCGCTTAGATAAACAAACGTATTAGTTAGTACAGTCAGCCTAGTTATGTAATTATGACAAAATAGTTATGTCGAAATAATTATCAATAGACAAAAAATTCAGTTCAAGTTTCCGTTCAACTTATATCTTTGTTTGTTTCATTATTTCATAATTTAACATTATTTATTAAGTATCCATAGTATAAGGCTTATTGGTTTTAGGGACCGCCCTCACTTCGAGGGGTTCCGGGTTCGATCCTCATAGTGGCCGTGAAACTATTGACGTGATTGAATTAAGTATTTAGTTTAGTTGGAAGAAAACGGTACTCCAAATGAACGACTGAGGAATGTACGACTCGAAATGAAATAAATTACAAGGTCCCTACTTATTTCCAGCTTTTAGTGCAGGTTTTTTAAGCCGATTTTTTTTTTTTCAAATATTATTTTATTAAAAGCTACCAACGTAGTTCGTAGTTACTAAGCGACATTGAAATGAAGTCGCTAATAGCCTTTGTCCCATAAAAAGCATTCAACTATTTTCGTGTGACCATTGTACCCTAAAGATCAAGGCTGTCGCAAGGGTCCTAGAATGATAAATTCCTCGGGAATGAGTCAGCCGTTTCGTAGATACCACGACATAATGAACGTCATATTAGAGAACTATCCATCAGATTGCACAATAGAAATTTGTTTTGGAACATAATTAAATCTTGATTTGGTTCAACTCTTTTGCTAGATACCCACTATTAATACCTACACAATTAATATTAATTGATAAAAAATTCAAGAGGCGAGCCAACATAGGGATCTTATGGCTTACTCCTTGCTGTCGCAATCACTAAGGGACTCAAAAGGGAAATATCAGCTTATAACAAACATAAAAGTTCATATCAGTATGAGTTTATTTCATCTAACAGCGTTATTTGTTGAACAGGTTGGTTCACAGAGTTTAACAGATAACTTACTTGTATTAATTAAGTAATGTAATGATAATAAAATTTCATGGGACTATAAGTAAACCAAAGAGTACGTAATTCACTTACCTGATGGTAAATAAGTATTTACACTTTTCATGTGGACTGTACTACTGTTCATGCTTTTGTTTAATCTCTGCAAACTCATGACGTCATAGACACGAATTCCGCGTGTTTTCTGGATTATCACTGGGTTTTTTCATTTTTTTCAAAATTCTATGGTTAACAGAGAATCTCACAAATGGCGCGGGGCCTATTTCTATAGTTATTTATCGTATAATATAACAAATCTCTGCCTTCCTGAGACACAAACAAATGGTGCTGTTGAATAAACAGATGCTGTTATCTCGTTTATGATAACATACTATTTCCATTTGGGAAAACCTCCTTGTTTCTGTCAACTGCAGGTGGCACGATTTAATCCTTACAAACACATTGGGAGTATATAAGAGAACGATGGCTGGGGAGAACAATACAAACGAAACAACTAACTGAAAACTCGAACTCGAATCAGTACGAAACAATTCAGCAATGGCTTCCAAGATTCTATTGGTTATTTGTGTTATGGTGAGTACATTATAGTCTTAATTTAGCAAATAATTAATACTTAAAAATTAGTAACTCGCCATTGTTAATTAATTTACGCACTTGTTTATAGAATTGACCATAGTCTATGGTATGGGAATGACGATGTCTGACGTCATTAAGAAAATAATAGGCTTCAAGTAGCCACTTAATTTAGATAAATTTTGTAACAAAGGTAAATAACATTTTTATAAATTGAAAAGTTTAAATTCAAAAGGGTTGTGAAATTGTATATCTAGAGATACAGCATCTGATTCGAACATTCTTAGAAGAGTATTTTCAATAAGTAACGGAGTAAACAATGTTCTCTAAGCCTATTGTGTAAAACACGCGTAGATGCAGTCTACTAAGCAGATTTCCCAGACTCGTGCAAAACACCAACAATAAGGTTAGAATAAAGGTGGGGTGAAATATCCCATTGTAAAGGCTACGCTCTGAACACACACGGTAAGGCGTCAATAGTCTAGTGGTTAGAGGGGACGCTGTCGTAACTGAGAGGTTCCAGGTTCGATCCCCATACTATTGACGTGAGCCCGCTCCTAGCACAAGCATTAGCTTAACAGGACGGGCTAACGGGATTACTAGTAATGTGATAAACTCAATTCGTTAGTTGGTAATCTTAAAAACAACATACCCTATAAGTGTGTAGGTATATATATTTATGCCATTGGCCCTTTGATCACCTGCGTAGGATTTTAAGTCATATGTGTCATAAAATATGGGATCTATTTGTGTAATATGACCTTTGATAAATTCCACTATCAATGCGAATGTGACGTGATTTTTGTTGAATTTTCCGATAAAATAATAACCATGAGTTCGCACTGGCGAAATATTTATACCGATATATCTTGATGTCTCTTTTTTTGAGGGCATGCAAGTAGACAACAACATATATCGATATATGTTTCGTCAATGCAAACCAGGGGTAATGGGATCGTAGGGCTACAAGATTTCCAATAAATTTAGTTTATATTTATATATTATATAAATATAAACTACTATTATTTATACTATGTCATTATTTTTCAAACTACGTCTGATGTTATTATCGAATATACACGTGAGCGAATAAATTATGTAACTCGGGTTCTATTCAAACATGTATAATAATTTTAATAATTAATAATAAATAATTTTAGCCCTTTTGACGTCCCACTCCTGGGCACGGGCCTCCCCTTAACACGAGGGTGATTCAGCCCATAATTCACCACGCTGGCCCAGTGCGGGTTGGCGGATTTCACATGTCTTTTTTTTAATCTTCTAAGACATGCAGGTTTCATCACGATGTTTTCCTGCACCGTAAGCAAGTGATAATCATATAGAAATTATGATTCGTACATAGATTACGCAAAATCCAGAGGTTCCAGCCAGGGTTTGAACCCGAGACCTGGTAGCCCGCAAGACGCGTGCTTAACCAATCGGCTATCACTGCTGTATTCAACATAATAATATGTTCTTTTTTTAAAATATGAGTTGTCTCTTTAATTCAAGGTGGCAGTAGCTGCAGCAGTCCCCGCCCAGCCCGGTGGCGGATGGGCCGGCGCGGGAGTCGGTGGTTGGCAGGCTGGCGCTAACCCTTGGCTCCCTCCGTGGGTGGCATCGGCTGCCTGGTTCCCACAGTGGACCCCATGTACCACAATCGGCAGCTCCTGCGTTGACTGCACCACGAAACTCGTCTGCACGAAGGTTGGAGGTCTGCAGCGCGCCTGCACTGACCCCACTCTGCCATACTGCAACCTTGGGGAGTGTTCTGCTACTCCGGCTGAAGGCTGCGTGGCTGCCGTCCCGGCTCAAGCGGCTGCTTAAAGATACCCACTTCTCGGCCTTGAACCAATTTTTTGTAAATTAATTAAATGCTCACCTTTGTGATGAATTTTTGATGAGTAATAACTTCGAAATTAAATTTTGTATATTTGATTCCTGAAATAAATTAATTTGAACAAATGTTTATTTCGTGTGTTTGAGAACCTCCAATAAGGTACGATTTTCTTGTGAAGTGAACACGCTTAACAAAATATTTGGTAATGATGGTTGTAAGTATCAGAAGTCGTAAAAGTTAATACGTTAAGCAGACTCATCCCTAAGTATAAGTTATCAATATTCAAAACAAAATTTTATCTAGCATGTACTAGATTTTCTATGACCCATATATGATTTGCTATCTAATGGGTATCGTACAATACAGAATGTTTCAAAGTCTGAACAAATACTTGGTTGTTTGAATCAGTATCAAGTATAGAATTAAATCTATATGTGTTCATACATAATTACATATACCTACAAAAACATACCAATTATTTAAAATTGATTTGTCCGTTTGTAATGTGAAATATAACAACATTTTATTTAATGCACCTGAAAGCATAGTTATACGGTAAATATAACATTTGTTTAATATTTGTATGTCTCTCTCTCTCGGTTTGTTTGTGTCTACTAATCTCCGAAACTGATGTACCCATCTTGACGGGACTTTCACTTACAGATAGCTGATGTTAAAAGGAGGAACTTCGAAGATCGAAAATCGGAAAAAATATTATTTAAACAGTTTTCTCGAGTTCTCATCTAGATCTAGAAAGATTTATAGTCATATTTACCGATTGATAATATTATCAAATGACTCAATAAAAAAGCAATGTCAGTCGTCAAGTAGGTACCTATCCACTTCAATTCACCCCATCAACAAACACGATATGGTTTGTTATTCATAGAACTTTCCCACTTCAGACAAAGAATTATTGAGCAATTGAAGCTTGGTTTGGATTGTGATGAACTGGCTACTGATAACTAGATAAGTGAGGAGTATATAAGGTGTGGATATTCGCAGATGGACATAACACACAGAACGTAAACAAGATACAATGGCCTGCAATAAATTGGTATTGGTGCTTGCTGCGCTGGTATGTATTAATTTTTATTTTATTATCGTTGTATTTTTTTTTGCAAGAAAATCGTTTAACTGTCTGCAATAGATCAGAAAATATCTTTCAACTGTCCTGCAACTTGTAACGAATTTATTAGAAAGAAAAAAAAACAATGTTAGAAAAAATAAACTTATTATTATATATATTTTTTCTTCTCTCATCGTTTTGAAAGATAGGTTCGTTTTACTAGCATTTAGTCTAAATAGTCTGAAAAAATCATTGAAAGTGATATGTGGAGTATTCAACAAGAATTACGAAAATCTGTACAAAATTCAATTTTCCTTACCTTTTATATTTAGTAAACAATCAATTTCTAAATATCTATTGTTTTCTTATATTTACGCGAATACTACACATTGAAATAAAACTATTTTAACCGAAACGTCGGGAACATAAAGTTAATAAACGCGATAAAATCCGTAAAATAGTTTTATTCTAAATATCTGTTTAGAATATTTATTACAAGTTCCCTACAGTTCATTAGGTAAGTAATTTCAAAAATTGATAAAATATAACGTATTTCAAAAAATTTAAAAGACTACTATAAAAAATAAATTCCAATGATTGGTTACTAAATACGACAATGATGGAAAACACTTTATCCTACAAATAGGTTTTACTTACACTTATTCAATTTATTTTAAATCTCTCCGTCCGTCAGAATTATCATCAACTAGCAGTGCACGCCGACTTCGTCCACGTAGTATTTAACTTGAGAAAATTTTAGGGATTATCAGGATAAAAAGTATCCTATGTGTTAATCCGGGTTATAAACTATCTGTGTTCCAAATTTCATCCAAATCCGTTCAGTAGTTCTTGCGTGAAGGAGTAACAAAAATACATCCTCATTCACAAACTTTCGCATTTATAATATTAGTAGGATTAATGGTTGTTTGTTACCGCTTATAACAATGTTTTAAGAAAATACTACTTACATACAACTTGTACTTACTTAAATGCTATTAATTTTTATTTTCTCTACGTTATACAATGTTTTCTAATATTATTTCAGTGCGCCCTAACCGTGGCCCTCGCCGTAGAGGACGCGGCTGGTAACCGTCCCGAGGTCAAGGCTCCGGTTGCGTACTCCTTCGATGAAGACTCGCAGGATGACGACATACTCGTCGGTAATAGTGACCCCAAAACCGCTAACTGGGTGCCCTGCAACTTCTCCAGCTCCCCTCACCTCACGTGCCGGGACTGTAATACCAAGCTCATTTGCCTGCAAATCGGGGGATTGTTGAAAACATGCAAAAATCCCCGCAGACCTCACTGCAACAACGGATTCTGCTCGGCTACGCCCAGTGCTGGGTGCCCAGCCTTAAAGGCATAGGGCTTATGACCTTTTTTGAAGAGAGTTATGGATAAGGGCTTGGACCTTATTTGAAGAGATGTAATTTTGAAAATTATTTTTATCCGGTTTTATTAATAAAAGTTGTTCAACATTCAACCCTTTTGTTTTCATTACTTTTTCATTCTACTTATTTCACAAATCTCGAACAGGGTATATCAAAAGTCCAAAATGATACTTGGGGGCTAATGAAATAGCTGTACCAACAGTTATTTTATCTAAGTTGAAAAATGTTTCTTTATATTATTTCGGTTTTTTTTTATTGTTATGTAAAAGAGTATTAGATACCTATCGATGATTTTTCAAAACAATTTTTGGTATAGATATCTGTGGCTGCTAGTGAATACAGTTTACACTATTTTCTAGGCCATTGAATGTGTTCTTAGGCCGCAACACAAAAGTTATGGCAAATATTAAAAACCCCTTAACACAGAACATAATTATGATAGTTGTGCGACGTCAGATTTCATTAGGCATTTACACATCATCTACCGTATTTTTTTTTCTTACCGTTTTCTTACCGTATTTACCTTAATTATTATTTCTGACATTGAAACACTCTGTATAAGCTCCATGAAAATAATGAGCTAAGTACACCGCCCGAAATAATACTCTTATTTAAAAATACGTCATTTATCTAGTATAATGACACAACCTTGTTGCCTCGTGAACACACTCACTGACAAATATTCTTAATTTCAAGTATCTCAAAAGATAGACTCTCCCACATGACCTCGTTAATTCAGAAAGGTTTCGCATTAAAATATCAGACTTTTAATTAAAACAACTTACTGTAACAAGAGCAAATAAGTCTCACAAAAAACGCCTCGCAATTAAGCTCTGGTATTACAGGCATCTACAAAAAGGCAGTTTCCGATTTAATGAAAATTCTTGGCCTGAATGTGTGGCTTGCCGGCTAATATATTTCGACCCGTGTCTGGCGCGACGTCCTCGGTTCATTGTATTTCTATAAAATTACAATCCCAGAATTGACATTCACCAAATTAGTTCTTGATTATGTCTGAATTAATACCGCGTCTAAATCAAACGCCTGGGTTGTGATATCAAACAATAAATCGCTCACAATGGTTAGGATGTCATTTTTACTTTATTGCATAATTATATGGGGTGTTCCAAAAGTCAAAGATAATAATTTAGATAAATACTCTTCGGTAGCTGATGTGTCGATGCCTAGTAAAGACAATTAAATTATTATTATTCTCTGAGTTACGGCCCTTTAAATATTTATTACGAGTTGCTGTCCACGACTTCGTCCGCGTATACTTAAGGAAAGTATTATATGTGTTAATCCAGGTTATAAACTATCTGTGCTCCAAATTTCATCCACATCCATTCAGTAGTTTTTGCGTGAAAGAGTAATAAACATACATCCACACTCTCAAACTTTCGCATTCATAATATTAGTAGGATAACTTTCGCGTTGCAGCCTAAGAACACATACAATATTGTAAGAAACTGCGTTCAGCCACCAAGCAATATTAAAAAAAAACATTTTGTAATACATACAGATTTCAGCTTTCTTACGGGGGGCTTAAGTTTTAAATGGCTCGCATAGAGTAAGACTGGCTGTCCACTGTCGGTGCCGTCAAGTTTGAGCTAGGTAACATCATTTCTCGGGCCTCAGCGCCCTCTATGCCTCTATCCTGGGCTCGGGTGGCAACGGCCCTGAGCAAAACAAATTGTTTGTTTGCACTCTACAACTATCTTGTATGTGCATAGTGCATACATTATTCATATCTGATACAAACATGTGAGCAGTATCTTATCAGAAACTGTGTTCTTTGACTTTGGTTCACGCTCGTTTTCTATTAATTGCAAATGTCACGACTTCAGTCACATTTCGTTCTATTGTCGGTGTCGGGCCGGCGCAGACGAGCGATATTTTCAGACTCTACAACACAGATATAGATTTACATAGATAACGCAAGTATCACGATTTGTATTGAAACCAAGCGTGCCGAATTTTTAACACCTACTGTGACGTCATTAGTGACGGGAAATCCAAACCGCTTCAAAGACACCGATGCCGCCGATGCCCCTCCGCCCGCTACGATTCCCTCGAGTGATTATCACGCTCATACTCATATTTTTATATCTGTAGTCGCGAGTTTTCGGACACACTATGTACATATATTTGCGTTATCTATGTTAATCTATATCTGTGCTCTACAATCTGCAGTCTCTACGTCTACATTTGTCTACAACGTCATGGCTGTAGCCGAATTTGGCAATTTGTACCTATGACAGTATAAAGAGACACTTAGGTAATATTTCCTACTGATAGGTTTTTAGTTCTTCAACTTTACTAAGTATATTCTGTCTACCTTTTACTGTAAGTATTGAAGTTTTATTTATAATCTGATAGAGTTATAAAACTTATTCTCAATTGGCACTTGTCTTAAAGGTACATACATACATATAGGTAACTCTTAAATGTGCCACACACAATAATATTTTGTTGATCAAAATAATTTCGTGGTTCGTCTAAGGCCCAGCGCACACCGCTGGAGGCGCGGCGGAGAGCAATTGAATACAACAATTTAATATAAACCTTAACTACGTTAACATACAGAATAAACTCGCACGCGGTGCTCGGAGCGCCCACGCTCCGGTGTGCGCTGGGCCTATAGAAATGTTCATTGTGATACCGGCGCCACGCGTCATACCAACGTCATTTGAACTGAAAGCCTCTTTCATGTCGCCCTGAACTATAGTTAGGTGCCATGATTGTTAACAAGAAGGCGACTTGCATTGTTTAGGTACTCTCGGCTTGCACCCATCTATTGCTAACAGGGCTGACTACACACGTTTGATGTTTATCAATGAAAGAATTTTAAATTCCCTTGTAAAAAAAGAAAAGACATTCATCATGTGTTCAACTTTTTTGTTATAACAACGTTATGTTTTATCTGTAACTGTGATTCAAATAAACATTACTTCAAAATCATGATAACTACTTAGTGCATAAACATACATAAAAATCTTAATTAAAATACTCAACTTAGATTCACAGAGTAAACATTTTACACATTCGTTAGTCCCTCATGTAAGAATATTTTCGAATGGACATTATATCAACTTATTTGTAATGGTAATACCCGCTAACCCTATTGAGAAATAATGGGATTAGCATAATTATTATGTATCATTAGTAAGTATATAAGCCGTGATGTCCGCTCTTGACACAAGTTCATCAGTCCGAAGAACACGGAAGGACAAATAAAAACAAAATGTCATCAATAATAACCATTATATTCTTATTTACTGTCCTGGTAAGCATTTATTACTTATATTTTATATTAACTCTATATGCATAACTATGTTAGTGTAAGTTTAAAACTCATTATGTTACATAATTCATAATCCAATTTTAAAACTATTTATAGTCACCGTCAGCCATTATCTTGGCGCAAGACTCGCCTGGAGAAACTCCTTTCCTTCCGGTAGAGACCACTGAAGCTCTATCTGGCGACCGCAAACCGCCCTCCGGTTTCCATTGGCCATCTTGGTTCTCTGGCTTTTCATCAGGAGACGGAGATTCAAAACCTGAATTCCCGGGGTCTGATGGAGCTGCTCCAGAATCAGACTCCACCGGGGTGCGTCCTCTAAGTCGCCAGAAGCGACGCGTGATTCGATGCAACTTTGCTGCCCAGGTTAGTACCTACTTGAGAATTCCTGAGAACCTCATTGATTTCAGCCCGCCTAGCCTTGGATTATTTCCAAGCATTACTACTAATCGTCATGCTTTAATTATCTATCCCAAAATCATCAATAGATACAACATTATCGCTGTACGTATGTTCTACAATATGAGTCTATTCTCAGGGTTCATTGTCCTGTCACACCTGCCATGAAGTCCACCGGTGCTACCCCTTGAACTACGGCACCATCACCACTTGCAGCGGCGCCCTCCGCTACTGCTACCGAGGCAGGTGTTCCAGCACACAAGGCGCGCTATGCAAATCCACTACATCTAGCTCTAGCAGTTCCAGCATGACCGAATCAACCAGTACCTCAACAAGTGACTCGACTAGCACTTCGACTAGCACATCAAGTTCATCAACCAGCCCTTCAACTTCGGCCAGTTCATCAACCAGTCCTTCAACTTCGACCAGATCATCAATCAGTCCTCCAACCAGTTCGTCGACTAGTACGCCTACAAGCACATCGGCTTCTACTGCCTCATCTGTTTCTAGATAAGCTAGAAATTCGGTGTTAGTATTTCATTTCCGTTCTTTAGTTTCATAGTATCTACTACGAGTAGTTCTGTTTGTCTTTAGTGAATCTTTCTCATATAATGCAAACTATTGAACACTGTAGCATTGCACCAAACTGTTCCGAATAGATTAAATTGAGTAATAAAGTGAGAAATAAAATAATTCATTGGCACAATTTTATTTATTTACAATAACACAACATTAATTCCATTGAGTATCAGTTACAATCGTTTAAAAATATTTGATTGATTTGAGATCATAAAAAGTTAAGAATAAAACTAGTCTAAATACTTTCCAAACGTTATTATCATAGTATATGGTCGCATTTTGTCTGTTTATTGTCCAAATGTTTCGAGGCCCTTCGCACGTCTATATAATATATATTTATCTAATTATTCTTAAATATTGGTTACGTTTGATCCTTTCATTTTAAAGCTTGAAGCTTGATAGTAAATAACCATCTAAGAACTTTGATAAAATGTCAAAAATTTATTTGTCAAACACAGCTAACTTTATTCTAGTCATTAGAGAGACACGTTCATATGTTGAGGGATATGTCACAAAGGAGTTTGGGACTTTTCAGAGATAAGACCGACACTCATAATCAAATACCAGAACTTTCGTCAACAACTCCAATCGTTATTTCAGCGACTGACGATTCATTTACTATCCTTAATATCTTTATCACAACTATCATATCGAATCGTCGACATAATCTTCTCCCATTTTAATTTAGTATTGTTATAATTTATTTTGGGAAACTTACCAAAAATTGATAGCATCTGCTTATATCTAAGTAAGTATTATATATTGTCCAACGTTTATCATAGTAATTCATAATTTGCGATTGACACCTTAAATTATTTCTAGCCCTAAAATTATAAGTTATTACGATGTAAATCTTAAGCTGGCCAAGTCGTTTTCGTAAAAATGAGATCCCTTAAACATTCAGTAATTAATATAATAATAAGTATTTACTAACGTATTAATTACAACATTTAACATCGATATAAGAATCAAAAGAGCATTTTTATAATACGATCCAAAATTATTGTCTAACTTCTGTCCTAAATTGTCCTTTACGTCATATCATTACGAAAATAGCTTGACAAAAATGTTTAACATTACATTCCAACTTCTGTTCGTATGTCGATAAAGACGTTTTTAAAAACCCATTGGAATGTAATGAAAGCACGATTGACGCAATCCCCAGTAAACTTCTGTGGACTTTATAGGTCATTGGCGCTAGGATAGCCAGAGCTGTACATCGTGGCGTCCCCTAGCGGACACCGGCACAGCTACTGGTTCTTGCGCCGGCTCGGAAGGCTGCTGTTGCGGTACGCTTTCCTCAGCAAGATATTGTCCACAGCCGGAAGCAACAAGTATCTCTTCCCTGACGTGTGATACGGGACTTTCAGCGATCTGAAGTAGTAGAATTTCGGAGTTTCCTTCGAGTTGGATTGCCAGCGGTTTTTGGAGAAGGTGTCCAAGAAATTGGGTATAGGGGGTGATGGGAGAGGGTTGGAGCTTGGGAGGTCGTTGTTCAGCGGTCGATGGAGGATCCTGCCGGTCGGGTGCGAGTGAGGAGGTACTGGCGGCGGCGGTACGTCGGCGTCGTCTGTATCGATTGAGTCAGCTTCGGGATCAGAGATATATTGCCTGACGACAAACGCACACGGTAAAATAGATGCAACATCGATTATTTGAATCGATATATTTATCCTTAAAAAGGAGTTCTCGTATTATTATTAAATCATATTGTTACAATAAATAACGTAAAACGATATTCTGAGACATATTCAAATACAGAGTTCAAGACGTGATAATATTTCAAAAGAGCCAACAATATATGTCAATTTATTTTCCTTTATTCAATCTAGCGCGAACATCCGGGGAACTAGCGGGGAGACTAGCTTACATACTGAATATATCAAGGTAACGTTGTTACCGGCAATGCTATTATGCTCGACTACCTCCGCCCGCGCTACTGAAATAGAAATCACGGAACAATGGCTGAACAGAATCTAGGTAACATATCTGACTCACCTAATTCCGAAATTCTCGTCAGCGGAATGCTTCCTGCAAAATAATATTAACTTTTAATAATGTAAGCATAGACAATAAACATTTTTAAACACTGATCTTTGACACATAATTTTCATGACCTAATTTCAGTTGAACAAAGTCCATGCCGCCTAAGTAACAAACTATAGTTGTAGCTAGAACATTTAATGAACATGCGACATATTAACATCGCTATAGGTATAACGGGCCCTAATACATTCATCTACGACATAATTATTTAATCTCTGATAGAATTCTCACGCTAAACATC
Source organism: Notodonta ziczac (assembly GCA_918843915.1). Lineage (NCBI taxonomy): Eukaryota > Metazoa > Arthropoda > Insecta > Lepidoptera > Notodontidae > Notodonta > Notodonta ziczac. The sequence continues at coordinate 5,593,072 of OU974053.1, forward strand.
AATAACATCAAGAATGCACTAACATTTATCATGCCTCTATAACATTTCTATAGTCGTTCCCTAAAGCACATTTATTTACTTTCTCCTCTACATGAAGGGTTATTACATTCGAAATCTACGAGACCTGTAAAGTTCTTGGCCAGGCATTAGCAGCCTGGCTCTCCCAGATCTACTATAACGACCTCCCGAGAACCTAAACGAGGGTAGCAAGCCTAACCGAGCCAGTGAACCAATGTGACGCTTTTCAAAGTTATCGCGGACGTCATCATCTGCAACAAATGTATTTATAACAATAGGAAGACACCTCAAACTATTATGGGCATCTTCAATACGGTATAACACATCATCAAGTGATCCTCTGGCATTAGAATAATCAGTTATATCTTTAACACTCTACTTACCTACAGATCTTTTGTCATCGCTGTCATTAACATCGTTCTGGTCCAGTGCTTCGTCTTCAGTGAAATCCGGGAATGGCACGTATCTCTTGGATCTTCCATTCGGTTCCGCATACATTGGTCTGTACAAGCCATGAACGGGCATGCCCGCGAAACTTTTCTTGAAGTACATTTTATCATCGCCGTTTTGTTTATATTCGTAATAAGGATCAAACGAATTACGCTTGTAGAGTTGCGATAGAGGGGGGAACATATCCGGATTAACAGATTGCTGGAAATCGTACATTTCATTAATATCGTACGGCCTATCGATTTCCGATAGCGGAGGGATAGAGTTCTGATAGAATGGGTAATAGTATTCATCGCCGTTAATCTCGTCCTTCTTATTATGGATTAATCCGTTGCGGGCCATAGCGGCAATGTTACGTTTGTCATTTTCCGGATTATATTGTCCTCTACCGACACGATAGCCGTCTCTAGCCAACGCTTGTATATTCCTTTTTGAATTATAGTAACTGCGAAGACGGGCAATTGATGCCATGTTTCTTTTTTCCTGCGACTCTTCTTGGCTTTGTTCTTGTTTTTCGGAATCTTCGTAGGGCGATTTGTATGTTGGCAGTAATCCATTTTTGGCTAATGTAGAAATGCCTCTCTTGTACTGTTTAGAAGCAGAGTTCCTGAGATATCCGTCCCTGGCTAAAGCTGCAATGTTTCTTCTAGGGAAGGAGGGCCATTGGTTCACTGCGTCAGCTGGTAGACTCACCACCTAATGAAAAAAATACATAAGATAACATAGGTACCTATAATGTGTTCAATGTCTTCTGTATAATCGCCTTTATTTACCTGCTCAATATACGAAAACAAAGCGACTGCCAAAACAGCTACCAGTAGAAAACAACCCCGGTGTCTCCCGAGGTTTACCCGTGTGTCTCCCATCTAAACGACGAAAAAATATGTTATTTGACTAAAGTAAGTTTTAAAAAACAAATGACGTAACATTTCAACGCCGTCAATTAATTAATTGTACGAGTATTCTGTGCCAGATTAAGCAAGCGCGGGGCCCGTAGTCGGTTACCGAGTGCCTGACATGGATTGTCTTAGTAGGAAAATTTATAACGGTCCACGAGTTTGTGACATCAAGTAAATTCCATATACCACATCTTAATAAGTTTCACTCAAAAAATTACGCTCATGCACAGATGAGTGGGTTTAAATATGCGGGGCACCCTTTTGCGCGGGGCCCGTAGCAATTGCTACTCTTGCTACTATGGTTAATCCGGCACTGCGAGTATTATGTGATTATTAAATACACTTGCTACATCAAATAATCCGATTTACCGGTGACAAAATCTGCTTATAATTTTCTTTTATTTTCTATCATTAAACTCGATTCCATCTCAATTTTCAATAACCACTGGTACAAGACACAAAGTCTGTACCGAGCGGATTGTGCCGAGCGCAAACATATCGTTATAGCGTCCGGTAATAGACTCTCGCGATCCAGGATATAAGTGGCAGATTCAATTACGGGGTGAGCAGCGCACCTGCGGTTGAGGCGGTAATGATTTTCATGAGGATAATACTATATTTTATTACCTACTGCGTCCTAGTAATGGGAACGAACGAAGAACGACTTTATAGCGATAATTAGGTATCTACTGTGACACTGGCGAGGCGAGTTTGTTATGGGTACTGTATTCCGGAGCTGGCAGTGCATAAAACTCAAAACTCAAAATTATTTTTATTCATGTAAGCCAACAAAGCATTTATGAATAGTCAGAATCTACCACCGGTTCGGAATGCTGCTTCCACTGAGAAGATCCGGCAAGAAACTAAATGGTTACTCTTTTCAATGAATTACAGATGGTGTACATTCTCAGGAACAGCATAAAATAATAATATGAGCAGGCAACACCATTATCACTAAATAACTAATAGTAAATAATAATCAAATCTCCCTCAGATTTAGGTATGTAGATAAAATGAGAAAGCTACTTTAGTGTGGTGGTTATACATATCATAGACTTCTTCTTTCTGTCATTGCATCTTGATTTTACTTATAAGAAGTGATTTTGTTGGGTCCATCTATCTTAACAATGTAACCTATGCATTTTTGTGAACAGTGATATCTTGATTTATATAACTACCTAATAAATTATTTCAATTTAGAAACACAGCGTGGGTACTATTAGTCTAGACCTACTTCATCTTCTAATTTAAATACCTAAATCAAAGTGAGATTTGAATACTATTTCTTATTTAGTGGCAATGGTGTTGCCTGCTCACATTCTGTTGTGTGTTTCTGAGAATGTACACCATCTTTTATTAATTGAAAGGAGTAACTATCGAGTTACTTGTCGGATCGTCTCAGTGGAAGTAGCATTCCGAAACGGTGGTAGATTCTGACTATTCATAAAAATGCTTTATTGGCTTACATTAATAAAAACAATTTTGGGTTGTAGTTTTACTCATTCTCAGGGGTCGTACATAATCTACATCTTCTGCAAAATCATTGTTAATTGCGTCAATTATCAGCATTTTCCCTTGACATAAAACGAAACCTTTTCGAGCCATCAATATAATCCTCAATTACTCTCAATAGAAAGCAACGAGCCGTCACGCGTAACGCCATCCGCTGTAATAAATCTTCATTAACTGAGAGCCTGAAGTGACTTTTTCTATTTGTCTGAGACTAATTGCTTTCTATGAACCGAACGGCGGATTATAGGTGTATACAGCGGAGCAGAAAAGTGGCCTAATAAGTTCTGTAATTTCGTAATTAGTACATCAAGGTGATCTGATTATTCTTTTTTTTTTTTTAAAAGACATAAAGACATAAAATTTATTCCATTATAAATCACATAATAAAATTATCATTGGAACTCAAACTAGGCGCGCAGGGCAGCCTGTATCTTGAGACCAAGGAACATAATTAAAATTGCTGAATAGGTTCAGTGAGGAACGTATGAGTTTACAAATTAGTACACTTAGTGTTGTCTAAGAGTAACTGTTATAAGAATATATAGTGTGTTTGTGTGTAGTGTGTTTGAGTGGGTATGTAGTATGTTTGTGTGTAGTGAAGTGTGTGTGAGATGTAATGAATATGTTAGGGTGTGTTTGTGTATGCGTGTTGGGTACGTCAGATGATGAAAATGTAATACTACCGAAGAGGTTTTAACATGTCCTCCGTGTCGTTATAAGTAAGTGTGAGAAGCCACTGTGTGACAGTTTTTTTACATGAGAATATGGTGCTGGATTTTATATTACAAAATTTGCAGACTATATTATAAGTGTATGGAAGTGAGTACATGGGTGAACGAGTAGCGAATAGGGATTTTACAGTGGGAACTGGGATTCTATATACTCTTCTCGATAAAAGCAATACATAGTCTGAAGGCCTAGCCAAGACACAAACAATTTCAGCAACAAGAAGTAAGGTATACCTATAATATCAGTAATAGTAACGTACCAATATCGGTTTTCAAATACTTATAATAATAATTTAGCCCTTTTTACATCCCACTCAAGGGCACGTGCTTCCTCTCACTACCAGGGGGATTCAGGCCGTAATCAAATCGTTTTTAATAGGTACCTACTAAATTAATATTTTTTTCAAAAACTAAACCTATGAAAGACTGAAGTCGCAGAAAATGGTTATCAATTTTTAAAACATCTTTCAAAGCACTTAGAAGCAACTTAGTACCTATTTGTTTTTGGCAAATGCATTAGTCATAAAAATCACACTAAACATATTTTTTTATAAACCCTCATTAGATTGTTATAGCACGTTATTAGATACTGAAGAACTATGAAGACTTATGTACCTGCCTATTTTTGAAATGGAAATCAATCGCGAAAATGAAAGTGGGAAATTGCTTTCGAGTTTCGTTAACTAGTTGGCGCATAAGAATCAATTTAACTTAGAACGAACTTTTCCACGTTCACTGAATATTTATAAACTTTCAAAATTATTCTCATAAATTTATTATAGCTAGTCAAAAACACTACTGTTATTTATTGCTTAGATAACAATTATTATTATTTTTTATTTATTGCTTACTGGCGGAAGGTCTGACAAGGTGGGAAGAATTAAATATCTATCCAATACTTACGGTAGCTCCCTACAGCCACAGGGCACTTGCAACTTTTAACCAACTTGAAAATTTTCTGCACTATTCCCTTGTTTTTCTGAACGGCTACTTCTAGTTGGCGGGAATGGTGTTCTGGCAGCTGCAACACAGCTTATATACGAAAACTACAGGATCCGCGCATGCGTGATGCGAGCGTAGGAGGAGCTTACGATGGGTAAACTTAGACTTTAAGGTCATGGGGTAACTTTCAATTGTGTATCCACCTAATGGCTCTATTATACGTATTACTTAGGTACCTATCTAAGGTGCCTTAATGCAGTTCGCTTATTATTTCCAGCACCGACTTGAGCCTTTGATGGAACTGATAGAATTACTTGGGTAGGTATCTAGCGTAGGAACTTTTTTAACAGCAGTGCGAGATGTAATGTAATGTGTAATCATGATTTTTGTATTGCTCTATTACGGCTAATCGTGAAATGATGTACTTAATAAATTAATACTAAAAAAATATACACTTTCGATTATAATGCAAATATGTAGGATAACTATATTATTCGGTCCAATTAGTCTAATTACGATCCGTGATCCTGTACAACTGGTCTTCAATCAGCTGTAACAGTCTTGCTTCTATGGCAATCAGCCCATACCAGCTATTTTTGTCTCCTGCTTTGCACTGGAGGGAAGTGGATTTGATTTCTGCCAACTCCTCCTAATATTTCTTTCGATTAAATTCGTGCGGGTTCCAAGAGAATTTAACTTCTTCCCGGGATTCGTCGAGGGTCAAACCTCGGCGTCCATTATTGGTCACCATTATCGATCCTGGTTTACAGGAGTAACCGTGGTGGGAGTGTGAGGTGGGACCAGTCCAATTGATAAAAAAAACTATTATTATAACAGTGCTGCTTACAATATACAAATATGATGGGAATCTCAATCTTAATTTTTTTTACGGCTCTTTCAACTTATAATACCTAACTAAAAGTCATTTTCCGACGATGCCCAGGCACCTTAGGGGGGGGGGGGGGGCAGAATTACTAGACTAGGAGGCAAGACTAAGTTTTTATGGGCACCAGTTATAGGATCTCGCACCGGGCGCGTAAAAGCCTGCAATAGGTAGGGCGTTAAAATTTAGCACTCCTTAAATGCATTGCGTTTTGTTATTCATCCGATTCGAGGGTATTTAATTCAATGTATTAGTATATTTTTTAATTTAAGTTTGACGACCGCTTGACGCAGCGGTTCGAGCGTAGGCCACTCGGCACACTGCACAGTGACACTGCTTGCGTGTTCGATTCCCGTCGGGGAAAAATTCTGAAAGTGCCTTTTCGTAATTTCCCTTGGTCTGGGTGTCACAGGGATAATCCCCAGTCCATTGTACGGTACCCATAGTACAAGCGTTGCTTGGTTGTAGAACAGACTGGCGATTTTGTATTTTTATTTAAGTAGGTACATAGACGACGTAGGCTTTGAACTTAAGAGGTATATGATCGTTCGATTGCAAGTCCCAGGGCGGTACTACGAAGCCACTGATTGGCCGCCCCGGGACCGCTTCACTATCCAGTTACTGTCGTCAAATGATTTGCGAGAAGCTGCCCTTATCCTATTACGAATAGGTACCTATCGATGGAAACCCACAATTAGGTGTATGACTAAGTAATTAGATAAATTTTAGATAAACTCTTCAAGTACCGACTAAGAGGTTCAAAAATGGATTGATTGCAAAGATATTAGCTTTGCTAAATATGATGATATTAGGTAGGTACTGTTCGAAACCTTAAATGGCTGTAGGTATAGGAAGTACCTACTTACCTAATTTCCAAATTTACTACCTATTTTCCAAAGGTACCGATGTATTGGGTATAAACTTAGAACTTCCTTGGTACATAAATAAACACAAAATTCAAAATATTCCAAACACTTTATTACTTACATAAATATTCCGGGGGCTAAGTAGGTACAAGTTTTGACAGCATCAAATACAAATCGAATGCTCGAACCTTCCCATACACATCACAACAGCGCCCCCAGCGGAAACGTGCAGCTTTACTGCTTAAACTCACACCGACCCCCCTGAATACAATAACCTACACTACGTACTATCAACAGTGGTACTCAAACCGTCCGTCAACTCAGTCGTCACCTCAACAGTGACGCTTGGAACTGGAACGTCATAGTGTTCAGTCGCGGCAACGTGGCTGGCGCCGGCTGCGTGGACAGTCCCAGGTTTGTTCGACTCGTCCTCGACGCACCCCTCGTCTCTGCGCAGCGAACACAACCCGTTCCGGCAGTACGGGAATATGCCACCGCATTGCACTAGCAAGGCGAAGTTGTTGATGTAACAATGGAGCGCCTTGTTGCAACTTAGACATTTGTAACCGGGCTGGAAATGTAAACATACGAGAAATCCAAATGTTACGTTTGATACGTTTTCTCACCTAAACCTCTGGACCAATTTCGATGTGTATTGGACGTTGGAGAAGGACATAGGCTACCTATAAAACTTCATGGAGTGAAATAGGGGATGAAATTGTGTATGTAACTCCCGTTTGAAGAACCTCACGAAGTTGCGGGTAAAAGCTAGTATCTAAATAAACAAATGGACGACCGCTTGGCGTAGAGGTCCGAGCGTGAGGTGCTCGGCACACTGCACCGGGCGATTACGAATTCAATTAATTCTAATGGTGGTAGAGCAAATTAACTACAGTTCATACACGGGCTACCTCAACCGGGGTTGTACTCCACTCTCACAGATAAAAGAAGATACGAGTCGTTAAATTTCAAACATGGCCATCTCCATATTTTTCAGATTTTAGGATTTTATGATATTTAAAAAGAGCACCTACAGTGCATGGAATATGCCTGTAGGTTCAAATATGTCCATATCCACGCGGATATGGAAATATTTTGATTTGTAGGCATATTTTATGTGCGCTATAATCTTTTAAGGCTAAAGCGCCCGTCTAGCCCGCGAAGTTCAAATTTTTTGAGGTTTTTTTAGAAATTTTTCAAAATCTGACAATAATAAAAGGCACATTTTGTAATTCGCGGCAAAGACCGTGTGCAGTGCATTTATTAATACATCCAACTTACTCTAAAACATTTCAAGAACGACAGCTATCCAGATAATCTGGCAATTTTTGTATATTTAGTGATTTACTAGTATCATCTCCACCGTGATAATATTTAGGGTAAAATAAATGTATTAATAAACGCACTGCATACTGTGTTTGTCGCAAATCACAAAATGTTGTCTTAAATGTTTTCAGATTTTGGATAAACTATAAAAATACCCGAAAATTTTGAATTTCGCGGGCTAGACAGGCGCCTTCACCTTAAAATATCATGGAATCCTGAACAAGGAAAAATATGGAGATGGCCATGTTTGAAATTTAACGACGAAGGGAGGGGGTATTGGACCTGCGGCTCTCTCACTCATCGTACTGAACGCAACTATGGTATCTTCGTTCCGTACGTAGTTGCGTTCCGTCGGATGAGTGAGAGAGCCGCAAGCCCAACACCCTCTCCCTCTGTCTCACTCCCCTTCAGGCCAGCAACTTGCGAGACCAGACTGGGGGCCTCATCAAGTTTCGCCCCCTGGGATTCTAACGGGTATATTCCGCTACTGATCATGTAATAAACAACGAATTAAGAATGTAATATATAATAATTACCTCCACTCTATAATTGCAGGCCCACGGATTATAGTGAGCTCTTTCCATGGAATTATTGTGAAATCCATCATGTTCGTACAATCGCGAGTCGAAAATCGGTCCTGTAACGGGTAATAGTAGACGGTACATATAGAGATACTGATGAATCAATACATAGTATAAAACAAAGTCGCTTCCAGCTGTCTGTATGTCCCTATGTATGCTTAGATCTTTAAAAGTACGCAACGAATTTTGATGCGGTTTTTTTTTATACATAGAGTGATTCAAGAGGAAGGTTTATATGTATAATACATGCATAATATAGTAGAGAAACACTGATAATTTATTGCATCCGTGCGAAGCCGGGGCGGGTCGCTAGTATCTTATATATAAAACTAGCTGTGCCCCCCGACTTCGGCCGCGTAGTATTTAACGTAACTAGAATTTCGGGATTATCGGGATAAAAAGTATCCTATATGTTAATCCCGGTTATAAACTATCTGTGTTCCAAATTTCATCCAAATCTGTTCAGTAGTTTTTGCGTGAAGGAGTAACAAACATACATACATACATACATCCACACTCACAAACTTTCACATTTATAATATTTGTAGGATTTTCGTGTCACAATGTTAGTTCTCTAGTACTCCTCCGAAACGGCTTGACCGCTTTTTGTGAAATTTTATATGCATATTTATTTAGTAGGTCTGAGAATCGGCTACTATCTATTTTTCATACCCCTAAAAGACATGACAACGTCTGTCGGATCAGCTAGTTGACTATAAAATTATAATATAAATATATAAGATAAAATATTATATTAAATATAAAACTATAAAAAAACTATAGACTATAAAACCTGAACAAAGAGAAATATACTACCGGCAACCTCCCGTTCACTCGAATCTGTTTACAGGACCGTTTTTAGTAAATCCCTTGTTTATTCGGTGATGACGTACATAGATGTAGGTACTTAAAGCGAATTCACACACGCGATAATATTCCGTATCCAGTATCCGATAAAATTTATAAACTGGGGATCCGTTAAAAACGATCCTGTATAACACAGGGTTATTATGTAATCGGGGGTTACTAAACATGTCACAGTTATAGGCATGCAGATCAAAAGTACGGTGTGCTCACAGCCCACTTACCAATTTCCAGCCTTGCCCGAGACAAAATCGCATTGGCCTGAAATACAATGTTTAATAATCTGAAGATTTTCTCAACACATTCATTTATTTATTACAAATTAATAAATTACCGAAAGAAATAACGTAAGTAGATAATATAAACTTTACCAGCAATATTATAAGCGTCGTTAAACCCATTCCCAGTTTTTTCAGCTGCACTACTTAGGTAACTTTTGTTTGTTGTCTCTACGGAGTCAGTTAAGTGTTTTATAAAGAATATCAAATGGCTCGTGCTTATATACCGCGGTAATAATTATGTAAATTTATACTCCAACACTTCCAATATAAAATAGGCAAATTATGTTAGAAAAAATGTCACACACGAACGTGTAACGCTGAAGAACTCTAGTCACAACACTAGAAAACTACTTTCTAATGCAGTTAGTTGAACTATTTGTTTCCTATCGACGATTATTATGCGTGTGGAACAAAACCTTTGAGAAATACGATAGTACTCAGAGCTACTATAACGGCCAAACTGATCAACAATTCCTTGTCCCTTACAATATGAAAGAAGTCCATGATAACAAGCGTCATTTTCTTCATATTATGCATGCGCGCATGTTCTTTTTCTATACGTGGTAGATAGGTGATGACTGCATTCCTACCATCAATTGGACGTAGCTTTACAAAAAGGAACCAACCAACAAACTTCTGCAAACTAAAACCAACCTAGGAAAACTAACATAAGGTTGGTTTTGGTCTACAGCAGTGCACGTAGATTGTTTCTGTTCTGCAAAACGATATCCAATTTATGCCTGAGGTATAAGCCCGGGGTACGTTTATGTTTTTGAAGTTGCAAGGGCACTTTACCTACTACTTAAACGCGCCCGATATCTTAAGAGATAGCTGTTTAACGACCATCCTAATCATAATTTAGAGCGCATTACGCGGCCTTATCGCCGGCTGCGATTCCTTCCAGGAAAACTTTGGATGGAAGATTTTTGTCAAAGAAATTATCTTAGTTCGTGGATGTCTGCCAGATCAAAACTTACCTTTAGACAGCATACGTAAATAAAACAAAACGTCGCTATGTATAGGCATCGCTCCTTTATTTACTCTCAACTTTAAAATATAAAAAAAGAATATAATATAAGTGTATAAAAATGGACGGCTTATAAAATAAATTACATGATTACATTAATAATGATCTTATTGTCTACACCCTATAAGCTCGTTTCTAGTTGTGACTTCAAACTGTTCAATTTACTTTCTACAAAATCTAGATCACTGATCCTTTCGAGGGTAGTCACATTCGATGGCAGTGACATGTTTGACGTCACTGCACTCTCTTCTAAAGCCATCTCCACACTAGCGTTCACTGGAATGTTCCAAATGTGCTTCGTAATCGTCGTGTTCGGATTGTTTATGTTCAATGTCAAAACGTTTGTGGATGATCCTTTATTTGCTGTTCTATGGCTGTCAGGTTTAGCGAATTTGGGCTGTGGTCTCGTTACGGACAGAACACTCGTCATATCGTTTATTTGATTTAAAATATCTGGAAAGATACATTTTATGTTATATGCGTAGTACTTCGGTAAAATAAAAATATCCTAAGCCTTATACCATCTGCCAGTGAAAGTCCCGTCAAAATCAGTCCAGCTGTTTCTGAGATAAGCCGGAACGAACAGGCAAAAAAAATATTTTTTAGTTACAAGTTCCGTATATATACTTTCATATGCATTTATTAAAAACTATCAAAAATAAACTCCAATTTAATTTATTTGTACCTATAGATTTCAAATATTTTAAAGTGATGAAGCATAATACCTACATTCAAATTACCCTTACCTGTAATTTGTAAACTTTTTGTTTCATCCTCAATACTGTCTTTATCATATGTCAAATTAATTTTAGCCACATCTTTACTAGGAGTTCTGTGTCTATTCAAGACCGCTTTCCTCAGAGACGATCTATTCTTTATCGGCGAGAAATTGTACAAAACCGAGTATTCCCTAACATTACCTAGATGTTTAGAATCGAATACTCTCTCTTTGGAATCCTTGTCACCGAATAACTGGTCCAATTGTGTTGAAAAACTGAGTTCACTACATATTTTCGCTTTAATATGCTTCGTTAGTGTTGCCAGAGGTATGTTTCTTGTTGACGATCGCACAGTCGTCCTGGCGAAGTTACTTCTCGACATATTTGGCTTCCGTGGCGAGTTCACATACGTATCGGAGTTCCTGCACACTGTGTGTGTGGTATTCTTATACGACATTTGTGGTTCATCTTCTCCCTCGTAAAATAATTGGTCATCATTCTCTTTGGGGTGTAACAGGCCGTTAATTCTAGTCACTAGTGTGTATAAAAGTTTCAATCGCTTCAGCAGTTGATCCATGGAAACTTCTTTGCTGTTCTTCGGCATTTTGATATTGTAAATGAAATCGTCGTTGGAACTTAATAGGTTGCTGACGATTTTGCATTCCTTTTGTACTGTAAAAATAAGTAAACAATTGCAATTACCAATTTGTAATTGGACCTATTTTTGCAAAATGAAACCAACCCACATGCACTACTGTAGACCAAAACCAACCTAGGTTCTAGGTTGGTTTCAGTTTTCAGAAGTGTGTGTGGGTTGGTTTCATTTTGCAAAAATAGGTCCAATTATGGTACGATAGCATGCTCCTAGATGGCGCTATTAAAATTTCGTAACGGTAATTTGAACTGTATTCCATATTCAATTTATTTTACGATGGTCGAGCTAAATTATAACCAACTGACTACAACTGACTACGGCTGGATTGAACAGAGTAGTACGACCCTCTCACAGAAAATCGTCGTAAAATAGCTTTTATTGCTCCTTTCGTACGATGAGTGAGAGTCAGAAGCCCTGCCCTTCCCCGCCTTCTACCCTAATTCCCACTCCACTTCAGGTCAAAGATATGCAAGCCATTGGCATTGCAAGCACCCATAGGCTATAGCAACTGCTTAACATCAGGCGACCCGGGCCCTAACCAGGCTAGCTACTCAAATCGTAATATAAAATAAACAATAGAAACAGAACAATTTAAATACCTTTTTCAATAAGCTAGATAAAGTCTTGACTCATATTTCTAAGAAATATTGTAATAATATTGTATTAATAGCAGGTGACTTTAATATAGATATTTTAAAACCTAATAATGTTACCTTAGAACTAGAATGCCTATTGTTTAATTATAACATGACGTTAGCATTACAACAACCAACCAGAATTGTAAGCAAAACCTGCATTGATAACTTTGCCCACAGTTTCAAAAAACCATGTAAGACTGAGGTGTTTGAATTGGGCCTATCTGATCATACGGCTCAACTGATAAAGCTTCCTGTTAAAAGAAATCTAAAACTAAATTATTGGCGTAAAACCAAACGCGAATATAGTGAAGATAACATACAAAAGTTTAAAATGTGCATAGATAACCTATCTTTTCATGAAATGTACAAATTGCAAGATTTGAACATGGCATACCATCATTTTATTGAGAACTTTAAACTTTTTTATGAATTGTGTTTTCCTCAAAAACAGATCCTAATAAAAGTCCACAGTAAACCAAAGTGGGTGTCACATGGTGTTAAGATTTGTAGTAAGAAAAAGAGAGACTTATTATGGAAATATAGACTAAAACCAAGTAACGAAAATAAACTACAGTACAAAAATTACTCTAAAAGATTCAAAAAAATAATAAACCTAACAAAGCGCGCACAAAATAATTACAATGTAAAAACATCTAACAATAAAAGTAAAGCAACATGGCAAATTATCAACAGGACTAGATTGAATATACCCCGACATTCTATTGATAAAATGATAATTAATGATAATTATGTTACAAATCACTCCGTAATAGCCAACGCTTTCAATAATTACTTTATTGAAAAACTTGAGCCCATACAGGGTGCTGGAAAAGATGTAACTAAACGTATTGACAAACAGTTAAATTCAATGTTTCTAGCGCCCAGTTCGCCGAATCAAATAAATAAGATTATAAACAATCTTAAAAACACCAACAGCGTAGGATACGATGAAGTCTCTACAAAAATAGTAAAGGCAGTAGGTTCAAGTATTAGCAAACCTTTAAGCTATTTAATAAATCTAAGCATAATGACAGGAACGTTTCCAGAAGAACTTAAATTATCTATTGTAAAGCCTTTATTTAAAAAAGATAATAGACTGTTGATGGAGAACTATAGACCCATTGCATTAATCCCAATATTCTCAAAATTTTTTGAGAAATATCTTTATAATGAAATGAACAACTATCTAGAAAAAAATAAGATCTTATGTAAAGAGCAAAAAGGTTTTAGAAAAAATAAAACAATAAATATGGCAATTTACGATTTTATGTATAATGTTATTACTCAAGTTGACAAATTAACTCCAGTCAGTGCTATTTATTGTGACATGTCTCAAGCGTTCGATTATGTCGAACATGCCATTTTAATTAAAAAGCTTGAGTCTTACGGTATACGGGGCAATATATTGGACCTCATTAATTCATATCTGACGAATAGGAAACAAATTGTAAAAATATCAAGACTAAATTTTGAAACAAAATGCGAAGAAACCTACTGCTCAAAAGAACGACATATATTGTATGGCGTTCCCCAAGGTAGTGTACTAGGTCCTCTTCTATTCATAATATACATTAATGATTTACCAAAAACAACTGTTCAACCGATAACATTATTTGCCGATGACAGCACTGTTACAATAGCATGTAAGGACATCAATAACTATCAATCTGATATAAATAATTCATTGACATCGATCATATCTTGGCTAAATAATAATAACCTAAAAATCAATTTAAAAAAGACAAACATTATGCATTTTAGTCAAAGGCTACACAATTCCTCAAATATCAACATACATTATAAAGATAATATTATAAATAAAGTTGACAGTATTCGATTTCTCGGCTTAATTATAGATAAACAACTAAATTGGAAAGACCACATTGCTACTTTGTGTAAAAAAATTAGTAGCCTGACATATGCCTTATATAAGCTGTCCCCGACAGTTAACACTGATGCGGTACTCACAGCATATTATGGACTTATAGAGTCTGTACTGAGATATGGAATTATTTTTTGGGGCAATTCAACTCATAAAGAAATCGCTTTCAAAATACAAAAACGTTGCATTCGCGCTATGTTTGGAATCAAATTTACCGACAGTTGTAAGCCTTTGTTTGTCAAGCATAAAATTCTTACACTTCCGTCACTTTACATACTTGAAGTGGCCTTATTTGTAAGGAACAACCCTCATTTATTCCCAAGAATGTCTGACAATAGCACTCGAATCCGACGTGATAAAGAAAGACTTTGTGTTCACCCTGCCAAAACAGCATTATTGCATAACAGCATTATATGTAGATCTCCAATAATATATAACAAAGTTCCGAAAGACATAAAGGAACTAAATACAAACTTATTTAAATCAAAATTGAAAAGGTTACTGGTGAATAAATGTTATTATAGTGTCATTGATTTCATGAATGACAAATGTTGATATGATAATGTAACTTATGATGTAATTATAACACATTTTGCATGTCCTCTAGTACGACAAAAACATGTTGAACTTCATTAACTACGTAAGACCTTTTTATACCATTGTTTTGAGCAAAATAAAATTATTATTATTATTATTCCATTTATTTATTTTATATCATTTTATATTTTTAAATCTATATAAAAAATATATTATCTACATAAATTTAAAAATATAAAAAATAGTTCCCCACCGGCATCGGGAACAGGGTCCTAGCAACCGGCGGTCAAGGCTCCAGAGAGAGGAACTTCCTCACTATCCTAGCCGTCTCCAGGAGTACTGCCTTCTGGATCTGACCCTTGATCCAGCTACCTAACGAGAGCCTCTTAAGATGTTTGTCGAGGCTCTTGCCAATTAGGCCATGGGCGGAAACGACTATCGGTACAATGATAGCCGTGTCAATATCCCACATGTCGACAACCTCGTGAACCAGATCAAGATATTTTATTTTATTATTATTATTATTATTATAAAAGCAAACGCTCGCGATTACGTTTCAAACTCTCCGCTTTTGACGTTTTGCTGACACCATACCATATCAATGTCAGTAGAAAACGTGAAGCTCGTGTGAAACGTAATCGCGAGCGTTTGCTTTTCTATTACGATTAGAGTAGCTAGCGTGGTTAGGGCCCTGTACGCTTGTTTGTGTGCCCACTTTATTATGTAAAACTGTACTTATTGAGTCATTTCATATCTTACCCTTGTCCAAATCAGCCAACAATGGGATCAATTTGTCGTGGTGCACCAGGGCCTCGGGCTCGCTCTTGTCGTACACAACAAATAAGTCGTGCAACACACAACCGATGTTGATCACAACACACACATCTGAATTGTTGTAGCAATCCTCTTTCATTATGGACAATAATGTCTGATGCATCATTTGTTTTGATTTCTGAAACAATAAAGTTTCAATTTTAATATTGTATCAGCATTACCAAAATACTGATATAATATGTTGTGGTCTGTTTTGAATATTTCGTCAGTTTTTTTTTATTATAATCTCCAGACTGCCACACCAACTGTATGGTCCCAAACTAAGCATCGTTTGTACTATGGGTACCGGACATTGGAATGGGGCCGATCCCAGTGACACCCAGACCTGGGCAAATAACGGAAAGGCCATTTCCGGAATTAATGGCCAGGATGGGAATCGAACTTGGAACCTCTCGGTTACGAGAGCGGCCCGTCCAGCCACTAGGCTTTTGACGCCATACTCGTTCTTTTAATTAGTTCTTACTTTTTATATCATAAGTATTATAGTTTAAAGTTACAATAAGACCAATGAATACCTCGGCGAAAGCAGCAGGATCTACAATCAAGAACACACTGTCCCTAATCTCAAGGACTTCATGGTGCCAGGACTTGACCAGCAGCTCGGTGTGGTGGCTGCCTGGAGACATCATAAGCGCCGGTACCAAGTGAGGATCTAACGCCTCTAGGCTGGCGAGACCGCTGCGAAGCGATAGTATTCCTGAAATACAAAGAAAAATAACTTATATCTATATATATTATATAAATTAACTCAAAGGTGACTGACTGACTAACTGACTGACTGACATAGTGTTCTATCAACGCACAACCCAAACCACTGGACGGATCGAGCTGAAATTTGGCATGCAGGTAGATGTTATGACGTGGGCATCCGCTAAGAAAGGATTTTGATTAATTCTACCCCCAAGGGGATAAAATAGGGGATGAATAAACCCGAAATTTTTGTTAAGTTAAATTACACGCGGACGACGTCGCGGGCACAGCTAGTAGATCTATATATATATATATAACTCAAAGGTGACTGACATAGTGATCTATCAACGCACAGCCCAAACCACTGGACAGATCGGACTGAAATTTGGCATGCAGATAGATGTTATGACGTAGGCATCCGCTAAGAAAGGAATTTGATTAATTTACCCCCAAGGGGATAAAATAGGGGATGAAAGATTGTTTGAAACTTTGTCAATTTAATTCCACGCGGACGAAGTCGCGGGCACAGCTAGTTGCATATAATGTTTAAGGTGGTAATTAATATAGAGACGTTTTCCAAAAGTCCGAAATAATAATTCCGGTGCATAATACTTATGGCTGACATGTAGATCCACAGTGAAGATAGACCATGCTCAACTATCATATTTTACTGAGTTCTGTGTCTCTAAATATTCGTTACAACACTCGTATAGCGGCCTAAGAATACATCCTATATCAGCCTCCAGAACCCACAAGAGTATTCCCGTGCCAGTAACATTATATCACGACCGCTTGGTGAAGTGGTTCGAGCGTAGGCCGCTCGGCTCACTGCACATGGTGGTGGCGGGTTCGATTCCCGCTGGGGTAAATTAAGGAAATGGCCTTTTCTATTGGATCGGATGTATTGCAAGTATCTAAAGGCTTCGGTAACTGCTTAACATCACGCCGTTCGTACGCTTGTTAGAACAAAGAAACTTACGATTCTGATCTGAAGAGCAGGAGACAGCAAAATTACCAATCTGAAGTAATCTCTCATTGTACAAATCAAATTCCTTCACAAACGTGCAATCTTCGGTCACGTCATCTGCACTTTTGATTAGACATGAACAGGTACCTTTCACGTCAACATTAAAATGATCTTTTAGTACATTTACAGAGGACTTGGTCAGGCTAAAACAGTGTATAAGCAATGCTAAGAGAGCAGTGTTTGTGTTCGTCTCTAGCGCATAGAGAACATCCTTCAAGACGTCAATAAGAACATTGACGTTTGAGGGCATGATCGGTAACTTGAGTGCTTCTGGCGTGGCTTTTATTACACTGCTGAGGTCGCCTTCAATAACTTCACATAGCAATGCTTTTGTTTCTCTTAAGACCTGAAAATATTAAGGTAATATACAGTGAATGTGATGAATCACTACATAGTATAAAACAAAGTCGGTTCCCGCTGTCTGTCTGTCCCTATATATGCTTAGATCTTTAAAACTACACAACGGATTTGATGCGTTTTTTTTTAGATAGAGTGATTCAAGAGGAAGGTTTAAATGCACAATATAGTAGAGAATATTGATAAAAAATACCCGTGCGAAGCCGGGGCGGGTCGCTAGTGCAATATATTTATAAGCTAGACAAGCATGTAAATATAGTTAGGTTCTAAGGGCCTTAACCCACTGACAGTTAACAAGCGGTATGTGAGCGTGGTGATATGAGTGCGAGTGAGACGAGATGACCTCGTCGCGCGCTCGCAGTCAGAGCGTTGGACGGGAAACCCGCACGCAAGTCGCTCACAAACTGTCAGTGGGCTTAGACCCTTACTTGAAACTTTTTTTTTTACTTGAAACTTTTATATCACCGTACATACCACTTGACAGCGTGCTTTGACAACAGGTTGATCACCAGGAAGACAGTATCTGCACAGGGTCATGGCTAACAGCAGCAGCTCATCTATGGACACGTGAAGCTCGCTCACACAATCAACCATCTGGAAATATTTGTATCAATTTTCGTTTATGCGGTTTGGGGTAAAAGTTAAATAACCGAAATTGTCATGCTTGACAAGCATTATACATAAGTTCCTAATGTCCACTGTGAAAAAGTTATCTCAAAATCAACTAGATAGCCTAAGTGAGTTATTCAGGTGACTGGATAGTGCGACATTGAAAATCTTAACATTTTGTGCATGCAAAACACTTAACAGAGAACTTATTTCCTGAGGGAAAGAATAAGTGACTGCACAATATATTTTATGAAGTAATTATTCCTAAAATCATGAAAACATAAAACAAGCAAGTCAACAGTTGCTGTGTCACTCCAAAGAGTCTGGTGACGGTGTTTAAACTCTTATTAAATCTTATTGATATTAAAGTTTTTATATCTGGCTTGAATTGCTTTAACATAATAAGATATTTGATGATCCCCTTATTAACTCATTTTAATTCATATAAGAAAGAGGTTCCTCTTTCAAAAACAACAAAGTGTTGTAGAGATATAGCTTTTCAATGATTTTATAAGTTTACCACACCATTTGTTCTCCAACATACATACACATTTCAAGTTACTTACATCAGTTTTCCATTCATCATAAAGTGTCTCAGTTTCCTTATAATCAGTTTTGTAAATGGAATCAGCAAGTTTGCTGAGAACTTCAAATGTGTGGTCAATCCAATTCACAAAGTACATAGTGGTGATATTTAATGAATCGTCAGCACTCTCATGATGGTCTATTGATCTCTCCAAATGATTGTCTATAGTAACAAGCCTGTTCAGGCAACACGTCAGTCTTTCTAAACTGTATTGACGAGTTTCCTGTAAATGCATAGATACTGCTAACAAAAATATTATACTACATATAAAAATATTATATTTAGCTCTTAATTAAAGGTACTAAAGTCACAAAAGCGTAGTGTAGGACGCCCTACGGTGGGATGACGATCTGCGAAAGACTGCAGGCTGATGCTGGATGCGGCAAGCTACATAATCCATTAATGTCACAGACACCCTTGGCTTTAAATTATGAAGTGTATTTCATAATGACAAAAGTTGGATATTTTAAACTGTTGGTTACCTCGAGAATTGTTTGATGATGTATTTCCAATTTGAATATTTCGAACAAGTTCACCAGGCATTTACTTATTTGACTTGTACATAACATATAAACATCCCGGACTCTGGTAATATTATCGTCGTTATCGCTGTACAATTGTAGTTTGTTACGGATACGCAGTAATAAAGGTTGAATTTTGTCAAGTATACAGGTCTGGAATAATAAAATAATTAATTACGAATATATTTAATACGCCTGTAAAAGTTTTCAAGTAGGTATTTGAAAGTGTTCTTACCAAAACAAACTTAGTCGCGGCGCGAGCGTCATCTGGCATCCGTGATAAATCATCTAAATTGATTTCCATTATATTGTATAATTATTTATCTGCGTATAATATTATGTAAATTGCTAAAAAATATAATTTTATAAAAATAGCTCCAACAAAACTCAAACTAATCAAATCAAAATCAACCGTTCGTCACTGCCACAGAGTACCTTGTATATACTAGAAATAGAGACCAATGTTATAGGTATATAGGGAATGCATAACTAGCGCCTCTGGATTTTAAGTTAGGAACTAAATCAGGAATGTGGCTATAGGTACCTAGTAACCTGTATAGGTGCTATTAAATATATTATCTATTGAAAATAAAATGCTACATTATTAGAAACACATATTTATTTTTAATAAAATAGGAAACATAAAATGGACATACAATGATAGTAGATAAACAAAATAAACTGTAGATGAACAAAAGTAGGTAGGTAACTTAAAAAAACAACAACCAGCTAGCTACAAACTACTGAAAGTAGATTTTATCAGCATACATTATACAAAATAACAAATTAAGTATAAAATAAAACTAAATTCTAGCGAAAAATAAACAAAATAGCTAACATAATGGACGAGTTTACTTAAAAACATAAATTGTTGTATGATGCCTACAGTAGGTAATTGCTTACTTTACAACGTAATAGTCTATTATTAAATAAACTTAAAACTATAGATAAACACACGCCTTTCAGATTTACACAAAAATCAATACCAAGGAATGCCTTTATATATCTACTACTTTAACTTTCTACGTGCATTAAAAGTAGAAAATAAACACAATGCTATTAAATTATATAGCACATAGTTTATAATAAATATTCATCATTAAATGGTATTTGATAAAATATTTATAAAAACAGGAAATATAACATGACCATACAATGATATTAGATAAACAAAAACTGTAGTAGTAGTAGATGAACAAAAGAAGGTACCTTAAAAAACAACAAGCTAGCTAAAAAGTACTGAAAGTAGATTTCAGATCAGCATACTTCTTGTAAGCATTTATAATGCCTAGCGTAACGTACGTGGAAATAATTCTCAATCATAAGTAAATCAAACATTAAAAAATACCACACTTCGGAAAGCCCTTATAACAATTAGCAAAATTAGAACAATACACAGATTTTAGATTAAGTTTAACAATATAAACAAAAATGTACATTATAGAAAATAAGAAATTAAGTAAAAAAGATAACAAAATTCTAGCGTAAAATAAACAAAATATCTAACATAAAATACTAGATTTGAGAGTTTACTTTCAAAACCACAACAACAAATTTACCAACCTCAAAAAACAACACTGAAAGTAGATTTTATCAGTTTGCTTTTGGATACATTTACAATGCATTTGAAAGTTATCCTTATGATAAACAAACATTGAAAGTAATTCATTATTTGAAAAACAGCAAGTTATTAAAGTACCTAAAACTAACAATTAATTCAATAACAACGAATTCTCTGGTACATTTGGTTTTTATTAGTAAAATTTAACATATATTGTTGTTGTTAACATATAATGTTTTTCCCATACATAATTTTATTTAAATTCTTACAATAATTAAATACCATAAACCTACCACAGACATTCATCAAGTAATTTATAAATTTGGGCATGTTGCATGTTATGAAGTCAAAATCGAATAATACTATTAAAGCTGTATCAATTATGTCTTTCAAGCATTTTCTTTCCAAATGTTGTTTCAAAATTATATTGATTACATCTTGAATATTAGAAATTAGTTGTATTAATCCATGACTAGGAGTACAAAGCCACCGTCTTCCGGCATATTCCCTGTACCTTATATATTCTAACTGATCATCACTCATGAAATCTTTTTTACATTCCGAACAGTTTTTAAATATTCGTGTTGTAGTCTTTTTTAAGAGATACCCGCTCACATACTGTAGTGCTGCTATAATGCGGGGGTCTTTTTCTTACTCCTCAATAGAAGTAAACTGTGTGTTAAGAATGCTTTCAAAATCGAATTCTACTGAGCTGGTCTGGTCTGGCTGGTCTCCAATGAGGAGGGTGTGTAATGCATCACATAAATCATCATCGCAATTTTTACCACGACTGTGTATACTTGTTACATTGTTAATTAATAATGTTGTAAAAGCCGACTCGAATTGTTCGCATGTTGGATTATTGTTACAGCACCCATAACTCCTAATTTCTCCCAAGAAGTTTTCTAGGCTCTTGATTCATCCATCTGAGGTTCACCACAAAATCAACGCTTAGTTTCTTCAATAAAACTTTTACAGCGTCCAGTGTCCACAGCCAGTTATTCACTGTAGGAACAGGCTCGACTTTTCCAGCATCGTAATAAATTTCATTGATCAAAATATTTTTCTTCCTTCCATCCATATTTTATGGTGGCTTGAATTTGTTGTTACGGCATCGACTGGCGGCTTGGCTCTTGGCAATTTCATGAAGCTCCCATTCAACTAATCAAATATGTTGTCTAGGAATAGGAATAAATCAGTGGTCTCCTGGCATTCTGCTAGAAGAACTGCTTTTCCTGAAAATAAACACGACAGTTTTATTTTTAGAAACGGTAATCTTGATTCATAAATTGCGGAGATGCAAAAATAACCATTTTGGTCAGTAAATAAAAGCATATAATGTTTATTTTCTAGAATTTAGTGGGTTATAAAAAATATTTAATACTAATTGAAATTAAAGTACGCTGATAGTAAAATTTCCTATCTACAGGTGAATTTTTCAAGTGTGCGTGGGTGGCTTGATAAGAAACTATAGAGAACTAGCTGTGCCCACGGACTTCGTCCGCGTAGTATTTAACGTAACAAAAATTTCGGGATTATCGGGATAAAAATCCTATATGTTAATCCCGGTTATAAACTATCTGTGTTCCAAATTTCATCCAAATCCGTTCAGTAGTTTTTGCGTGAAGGAGTAACAAACATACATACATACATACATCCACTCACAAACTTTCACATTTATAATATTAGTAGGATATCGAAAAATGCTTAAACTAACCTCTAGACCCATTTTGATTAAACTAAAACAGCATCATTTGATTTTTGAAAAACAATTTATCTAGCCAGGAATTGAACCCGTTGATTAAGAAAAAGAAACGACATTCTGTACTATTGCACCATCCGATTAGGATCAAGTTCTGTGAAGTAATGAAATACGAGAAACTAAAGAAAGTTTTTTTTTTTGTTAATACAGCTGTATTTTCATACATTTATTTAAATTAAACCTTTACGTTATCAATTGTTCAAATTGTCTTTGATTATGGTCTAACCGCGAAAAGATAATCTTACAAGAAATAAGAACGGTATAGTTTGCACGGTTTTTTAACATAATAAGTATCATAATTATATTAAAAGTTCTTTAGTTTGCGGTATTTCATTACTTCCCAAAACGTCATAACTTATTAGAGCCACCCGGCACCCAACCAGCTCCGCCTTGTCGTTCGGCGTCTACTCGTTGTCGACAGGAGGGTTACGGGCGCGCGGTCTACTCGGGACCCGATGGCAATGCGCGGTCAATGCAAGACGAGCGAACTTTATTAGCAACATTATCGGATGGTACAATAATACACCATATTGGTTTTTGTTTACAACACATTAATACAATAATACATATGCATATAGATTTCGACGACCGCTTGGCGCAGTGGTTTGAGCGTAGGCCGCTCGGCTCACTGCACCAGGTGGTAGCGAGTTCGATTCCCGCCAGGGCAAATTTCAGAAATAGCCTTTTCGTAATTTGCCCAGGTCTGGGTGTCACTGGGATCGCCCCCAGTCCATTGTATGGTACCCATAGCACAAGGCTTAGTTTGGGACCATACAGTTGGTGTGTCAGTCTGGCGATATTTATTATTATATATTTTATATAAAATAATTTCCTTAGCTATGAAATGCACCTGTTGATTTTGAAAACAAAAACGAATATGGTGTATTATTGTACCATCCGATAATGTTGCTAATAAAGTTCGCTCGTCTTACATTGACCGCGCATTGCCATCGGGTCCCGAGTCGACCGCGCGCCCGTAACCCTCCTGTCGACAACGAGTAGACGCCGAACGACCAGGCGGAGCTGGTTGGGTGCCGGGTGGCTCTAATAAGTTATGACGTTTTGGGAAGTAATGAAATACCGCAAACTAAAGAACTTTTAATATAATTATGATACATATTTTGATAAAAAACCGTGCAAACTATACCGTTCTTATTTCTTGTAAGATTATCTTTTCGCGGTTAGACCATAATCAAAGACAATTTGAACAATTGTATATTATAGTAATAGTAATTATTTTATGTTTAATTCAGACCACATAAATGATCCATGCATATAAATAAATTTAATTTAAAATCACAGCTGTAATACTGCAACCCTAATAGTAGGTAACCATAGCCACATGCCACCAATATAAATATTATGAAGTAATTGCTAGCTCAATTCCTAATTACGTTTTTATAATTTACTATTACATGGACATTGTTTGTTGCAAAGAAACTTACTTTGATTTCGTTGAACATCTTTTGTAGAGATTGACGGGCTTGACAACTGACCTAGGTTGGTAGTTAGTGTCTGATTCTGGTATCACAGCCTCGAGCACTGGATCTGAAAATATAATAATACAGGTTAAATGACATTTTGTGTTAGGGTTCCGTACCTCTAAAGGTAAAAATTTAACCCTTATAGGATCACTTTGTTGTCCGTCGGCCGCCTGTCTGTCTGTCAAGACTGTTTTTCTATCCCGCAAATATTGTTTCGTGTATTTCACTACTTTGGTTATAGATACGATACATATTGGCTATTGAAATGGGTTCGGAAGCCTTCAATGTGCATGGCCAGATGTACACATGTCCAGTTTTTTAAAAAAACAACTTTCAACGCACCTTATTTCTTATACTGCTGCTGCCTGCAACTTCGGTTGTGTATCAAACAAATGTGTAAAATAGATAAATAGTTACCTGCTGATGTTGATGGTTTTGTAAGAGCAATTTTAGTTTTAATTTGTTGCCACAGTTCTCTCTGCTTGATATATTTCAGCGACAATGGATCTGAAATGCAATGGGAACATTATTGAAACACTAAATCTAATATGATTTGGATTTTATTTGATAGACATTTTAAATTTCCTACTACTGGTTACAGGATTCTGTTTTATGCGAAAAAGATACAGGACAAGGATTCAGGATTCAGTTTAAAAAAAATGCATAGTATAAATAACTTGTAAATACTAAATAATTGACGGACATGGCTAGATGCAATATTTTTTTATAAAACTTGAGATAAATAAAATATTATGTACTTAATAATATTAATACAAACCTGGCATATATAATGTCGGAATCGCTTATCTTCTTATAGAGACAGAGATCTTCAAAGTGTCGTCGACGACAAACACAGCGATACTTATATATCAATTCATTTTTCAGCCCCACAATGGCACCACCAATTTGAAAAACCCACTTTGTTGAACCGTTCGCTATCTTTCTCTGGATATGGAAAAGAATGAAGAACTTTTTCTGTCCCTAAAATTAATAAAAAGTTGATATTATTATTAGTAGTTGATATTCCTTGGGCAATTTTACAACTTGAGCTTGGATTATGGGCACCACTGGCTACATAAATTACGTAAGTAATTAATGGGTTGGAGTGCAGCCTTAGGGGCGCTATGACTTAGGTTTAGGTTAGAACAGTGACCAAAACGCGGGAGCCGAGCGAGCGAAGCGAGCGCGCCGCGGCAGCGGCCGGTGAAGCGCCAGAATCCGAATGTATCATTAGGTTATGTTAGTTCCCAGTTAGGGGGGCTATGGTGCCAGGACTTAGACGAAATTTGGAAAAAAAAATATTTTCGTTTTGGTCACTGTTCTAACCTAACCTAAGTCATAGCGCCCACACAAGGCTACACACTGACCCTGAACACATTTTCGATACCGATGCCGATACGAAGAATAACACAGGGACCAATTACGAGGACTCCTCTTGGTAACTAGGTAGATAGGTATTTGAAAAATATCAAACAAACCACCGGAGGAACACAGCACAGACTTACCTTGTATAAACTAGATACGCACAGGCTCAACTCAACAGTAATTCACAGTGCAACAACGTAGGTTGATCGTAAAATCCAAAGAAACAAAGTTAAGAGTTTAACTAAAAAATAATTAAAATTACCGTTTCAAAAACATTACACGACCACCATTTTGATTTTGAGCTGTTTGGCAAAGAGAATGCTGTTTGGCGTTTTTTCTTTAAAATGTTTTTAATGTTGCCAATTTACAATAAAACGAAATACCAAATTCGTATTAAAATTTCTACATCCATAGACCATACTAATATAATAACAGCTTTTATTAATTAAATTATAAATAAAATAAGAAAATAAATCTATAAGTATATTGAATATTGACACAAAACATTGGAATAACACAAAAAAAAACATACTAAAGTATGAAGCACTTACTTACCATATTAGGTATTAAACATATTATTCTCTAAACGTTTTCATGTCATTTGTTTATAGCGCCAGAAAGCGGGGAATGCTTTTAAAGATTATTTAAAAACTTTAAAAATATACTATTTTAGTAGATAGTATTTTCAACTGTGCCATAAGACCAAGAAGCTTAGAAAAGCACTGAAGTTCTTGCATAGGTATTACTTTGCGTGGAGCGACATCTTGTGAATCGATGAGTAAATAATCTGCCAAACTTATAAAAGTGACATCTGTATTTTAAGTTTTTTAAAAATAATCCAAATAAATTAAAAAGCACCAACTATCCTTTTGCTGAAAAGAATGCTGTGTGCATCGTAATTTAGTAGCATGACTTCCCTTACATTCCCTTAATTTTGTTCTAAGATTGAGGACCCTGGTCACTGCCTGACAGTGCCTGACGCCCACAGATTAGAGTTAAGTAGCCTACCTGACAATCATGATGACAATTGACAGTGATACCGTCAGTCATCTTATCTTATCATCCTATCCTTCGTTCTTTCTTTCCCCCGCCCTTATCTCTAATCTGTGGTTAGGAGTATCATCTTCTTGGGAGTAAAGTTGGAGTAAAGTAAAAGTAGGAGGGGTGGACACCTCTTCCGCACTATTTATGTCGTAGTTACAGTGGTTAATAAATTAATAACTGATCAAAGAGCATGGTATTGCTATTGACTAAACAAATCTAAGGAAGTATAACATCCCTAGTCCAACATATTCATGTCTATATTTGACAGATGTCACTTCTGTCACATCGCCATAACCAACCATTGTTATTTCGACTCCGGAGGATAAATAGTTTAGAATATTGTATATAAAAAGAATAAGAAAGTACGCAACAATGAGTGAATTAGTTTGGGGAATTAAAAACGGAGAAATAGACCAAGTCAAGGATATAGTTGAAAACAAGGTAGGTGACTCACCATGTCCAAAATTGGGTGTTAAAATCACATGAATATCTCAAATTGTTGGCTAGAGAAAGCGATTTTGGTCATACATATTATTTTATACTGCATGTTCCTTCACTTCAAATAGCCATGGCAACGAGGTATTACATTATAGCTGCGTGTAATAAATTAAAAGTATATTCCGATGCGATGTTGTGGGCATATGTATAAATACCTACCTGTTTTTTCAAGAAGCCTATTCTATAAGCTTCAATAGTGTCACACGCTAATAATACTTAAAATAATTACAGTAAAGTTTATTGACCATTCAAGCTCCGTTATTTCGCTACATAAATCTATTATAGCAGTAAGTTTTATAGTTATTTGCTGGTATAATAGTGACTATGGGTAACTAAATAAAATTTCCTCTTGCAGAAAATTGATGTTAATGCTCTGATTGACGGCCGGGTACCTCTCCACTATGCAGCTGACTACGGGCAAACAGCTGTACTAAACTATCTCTTGGATAAGGGTGCAGACCCAAATGTAAATAAACACCAAAATATATATATTGTAACTTGTTGATTGGACATTTATTGATGATTATTTTTTAAAATTACAGATGGTAGATAAACATGGTATTTCTGTACTGTTAGCAGCTATTTGGGAAGGCCATACAGACTGTGTGAAAACATTACTCAAAAATGTAAGTCACTCAATGTTTCAATAATGATGCGTGGTTGGCTGGCTCAGGCTTGATATTATATTTTTATAAATATAAACGCTTTAGACTTTTGTGAATCCTGACCAACAGTATATACTTTTATACTTTTACCAAAACTAAGTCCTGCTGTAAGCCTAGAAAAATAACTTTAGCCCTAATGCCAGCAACAAACAGAAAGTTACAATTCATTAAAAAGCGGTTCAGAAGCATGCTTTGTTCATTATAATTTCTATATATTTGGGGTCTGCTAAAAATTAATAATACATCAAGTAACTGATGTTTTAGAATAGATTTTATTTATTAATGAGTCTCTTATTTTTATGAGTGTCACTAAATTGTGTATGCAAATGATAAAGTGGCTCAATGTAAACATGACCATTATTATCTTACAGGGTGCGTCTAAAGATGGAAAAACCCCAGATGGCATACCATATCTTGAAGCTGCTGAAAAGGAAGAGATTAAAGAACTCCTCACATAAAATGGAATCTGATAGGACAGAAGTGTAACAAGCATTAGCTCACATTTGTTTTGATGCTAACATAAAATCACTAAGATCAAACGATGAATTAATCCTTTATAAAATATTTTTACATGCATTTATTTATATGGTAATGAATTATTTTTATATGCTCAACATAAAATATAAAATATGTATTTGATTATGCGTCCATTAAGTAGCATGTATAGTGTTTGACTATGTGCTAAGGCCTGCCCCCTGGGGTAACCATCAGCAATCACTTGAATGTCAGCTCATCATTCTAGTGCTTGCACAAGATTTGTAAGAAGCCCCATACTCTAAATTTAGCAAATAAATTATTTAATAATAAGATGTAATTCCAGCAAGTAAGATGTAATTTTTATCGCTATAATAATAAACAAATAAAATGTAAAAATGTTTTATTGCTCCTTCAAATCTAATGCAAAAATTATAATACACATTTTGGTACTTATAAATTATTATTACTTAATGACTTAACACAGCCTTATGCACTAAAAACTTTTTTCAATCCGAGAAAACAAACTGTAGGAAACACCATCAAAACATAACATTTAAGTTAACACAGGCAAGAGTTTTATAATAAATAAAATTAAACCACATATACATTTCTGTAAAACACTAGACAAAAAAGTCTACCCACATCTGATCACATGCATCTACAGCAAAGGATATATTTTCCCCTGTTATTAAATCCGCTGTGAGTACTCACATGCACCCACATCACGCTCAAGCACCTTGCTAAATGTGAGTGCTAAGGGTATAAAAATAAGATTCAAAAGCTTTTATGCTTACAAAAGCCTTTGCTATGTCTTGCCATGAAGTAACATTGTTCTTTAGTGAGGAAAAGATACTAGCCATATGTATCTACTACATTCAGGTATTTACATCTAAGATTGAAACAACCATAGTTGCAGTAAAAAAAAGCTGGCAGCCCTACACCCACATCACTCACACAAGAAACTTGAGCAGAATCTACTAATCCTACATGAACCATGGTTACAAGTCTCCATTCCCAGGATACTTCTTATATTTGTTGTTTTTAGCAGGAGGACAGTAACATGCATTCTTCTGTGCATCCAAATATGACTTGCAGCCCAGTGTCAATGTACCAGTAAAGAGTAGCTTTGCTGCTGCTTTACAACCTGTAACAATATACACAATAGCTGTTATGTATTTTATAAATTAGTTCCTCAATGTTATTGTTATATAAAATTATTCAAGACAGGGCAATTTGTTACACCTACACATAGTAGTAAATACTAATAGATGTTGTAATCATTTATTTTTATATACAGGTGTACCAAACTTATATAATGCCAAAATTTTCTCATCAATACCAGTGCCAAACTATGGACCTGGGAGAGTATGAATAGCCATTGACTAATTTGAAATCATATCATTATTTTTTTATTCATTTACACATCACATCTACCTATAAAATCTAAATTCTAATACCCAACTGACAGACATTTCAAAGTCTAAACCAGTGGGTTGAGAAGCATGAAACTTTGCACAGGAGGTTCTCGTATAATACCTATAGGTGAGCACTAAGAAAGGATTTTTGAAAATTCATCTTATAATGGAGTTTAGTAGGGAATTAAACTTGCCATGAAAATCCTATCAGTCATATCTACATAATTAGTCATGACAGAGGACAGTTATAAGCTATATTACCTTTTGTTATTGTTTCTCCAGCTACATTAACTGATTTATATGTGTCACAATAGTTGTAGAGACACCTCTTAAAGTCCAAATCACATGGTTCCTTCCCACTGTTGCAGGTGTCATAGCAAATATCATGGGAGTCACAACACTTTGTCATCTGTTCCAGAGGCAAATATTCGGATGCAATCTCAAAGCCCAGTGAACCGCAGCCATCTGATGTTGGAATATGATTTCTGTTGCGGACAGGCCTGTGACCTGAAAGAGAGATTAAAAGATGTTCTTACATATTAATGATCAACATTTAGACTAGTTTATTCCGGCAGCTTTACAAGCAAAGGTTTAAAAAAAATTGAACAGAAAGTGTTGATACATTTTGTTCTGCATTCAAACCCCAATAGCATGATATTGTTCCATATATTTTCGATATAATCATAAGCTATCTAATAGTTTAAACTCCATTGATATTGACCAGCCGTTTTACCATGATGATCGAAAATACCAACAAACAGTCAAGAATTAAAAAAAATACTTGAGACTCAAGCATCTTTCAGAATAGCCGATTGCAGCCAATTTTTCCAAAATATCTTCAATGAAGCTCAATATAATTGCAACTAGTTTGCAGCTTAGACTAAACCATAATATCAAAATGCATTGCTTACCTTCGGGACATTTAAAGATACA
Organism: Notodonta ziczac; assembly: GCA_918843915.1. Classification (NCBI taxonomy): domain Eukaryota; kingdom Metazoa; phylum Arthropoda; class Insecta; order Lepidoptera; family Notodontidae; genus Notodonta; species Notodonta ziczac. The sequence continues at coordinate 5,623,708 of OU974053.1, forward strand.
TTCCTCTTCAACAGCAGCATCAAATACTTCATGCAAAGATCTGAACTTCTCAGCGACTGTTATAAAGTTCTTAAACATATCACCAAACACTGACTCAGCAGAGAGAACTGCATCCTTCAGGTTTCTTAACATACTAGAGCCCATGCCAGAGTAAGCATAGGCTATAAAAGTTAAGGCGTAAATCATGATCTTCCTGTAAGGTATCTCCATTTTCAATTATACCAGAAGAAGCTTACAACATTAAATAACATATTTCGTTATATATTAGCTTCCTACTTCACCCAGTATCTTTGGCACACGTAATTTTAAAATCTTGGTTCACATTTGGGATACTGGATGATGGCCAAAATGTCAAAAACAAAACAGATGAAAATATAAAGACACCATCGATTAAATACAAACATAATCGAATCCAGAGTCAAATTCATCAATGAACAATCGACTAATTTGTTTGGTAGAATATGGCAATTTGAATTGTGGCAACATTATTGTGAACGTCCGGCCGGTAGCCATATTGTTTTAAAAAAATATCCTTTTCCGTTTTGTTGTCGTGAAAATGACGGGCTTTAGCAATAAGGTGAGAAGAAAAATTGAAAATAATGTGCAAAGAGATGATAAAACAACGAAATATTTATACCAAAATCTTTATGGAGTATTCCTTTCGTCGTTTTGTATAGTTTCTGATGTAATGTGTGTGGTAATTTTTAACAACATGCACTGAACATGCTTTACACGTGCTTACTCCTGTTTAGTATTTACAAAATAATAAAACTACAGCAAGTTGCACGATTTTGCATTCGATTTCGTTAAATTTGGCGTCTAAATTATGAAAGCATTTGTCCACGAGAGGTCGGAATAACGAAACAGTGAAATAAAGTTTGAGGTTATGCGGTACGTCAGAACCCCGTTCAACTTGTGTATCTTGTGATTGTGTTACAGGCCATTGTGATCGATGGCCGCGGCCACCTGCTTGGCCGCCTCGCCGCCGTCATTTCTAAGGTCCTGCTGGAAGGTAACAAAGTTGTGGTCGTTCGTTGCGAGCAGATCAACATCTCTGGCAACTTTTTCAGGTGAGTTCCACTTTCTATCTTATAGCTCGTATATAAGATGCTTAATTATGCTGACGAGGTAGTAAATTTACTAAGTATTACGCTAGTTTAGGTCTGTGAAGCCAGATTTAGGAGAATCACCTAATGTGTGTAACTCCTTATTGAGTGAGCAGCAAGTGAGAATTTTCCAGAATTTACCACGCTAATGTGTATTTACTTGTTTTTGATTGGGGAATATGACCCAAATACACTTAACATTGAAGGGGAATATACTGGTTATAATGGCAATGGGTTTACCTCTTACTTGGGGATCTAAATACCATCAGCGCAATTTGGGTGTACTAGTAGGCAGCTTTGCCTACTCTTTTGTGAAAAACAGGTTTTATAGTGTACAATTTGTATTTGAGTAAATCACCATGATGTTTCTTTTTGGGTAATTTGCGACTGAATCACAAATGTTGCTACTTCATACTATCTGATGTATACCTATGCAATCCTATGCAAGAGTGTGTCTATGGAGTGTTAGCCCGGACTTATGTTGTCATGTGTTTCAGGAACAAATTGAAGTTCATGTCATTCCTGCGCAAAAGGTGCAATGTGAACCCAGCGCGTGGACCATTCCACTTCAGAGCTCCCTCCAAGATTCTGTGGAAAACTGTCAGAGGTAAGTCCATATTAGTCATTTACCATAATAATTGAAAACTTCATAACATATAATTGAAGATCTCTTATAACTAGAACAAGGAGAGACTTCAAAACATGTATTTAGATTTATCTTTATTCAGCACACTGCCAGCAGTTTATCCACTTTTATCATAATATTATGATCAGCTTACTAATCTAACTGTATTTTTTTTTAATTAATGTAGTTGAATACATCAAAATAGATTTCTAATGATTAATCAATTTTATTACCTACATTATTTGATGTAGCCATGATAATACCATTACCTATGAAGCAATACCAAAACTTAATCACATCTTTTAAGTTTTGTTCATAGTACTAACACAAACATTTTACATTTTAACACAGGCATGATCCCACACAAGACTGAGCGCGGAAAGAGCGCGCTGAGAAGGCTCCGCGCTTACGACGGTTGCCCGCCGCCGTACGACAACCGCCGGCGCGTGGTGGTTCCCGCTGCGCTCCGCGTGTTCTGCCTCAAACCCGGCCGTAAGGTGAGCTATCTGACAAATTTTAACCTCCACTCTTAAATTATTATATCATGTTTTCAGAGACGAGTTTACTCACAATTTTACCCTCTACTCTTAAATTATTACATCATGATTTCAGAGACGAGTTTACTCACAATTTTACCCTCTACTCTTAAATTATTACATCATGATTTCAGAGACGAGTTTACTCAATTTCTTAGACCACATAAATGTTGACTGATAGAAATGTGAAGATCATTTTTCGTGTCATGTTAAACAAGTTAGGGTACCTAGCTACCTATTAGGGTGTTTCATATAACATTATTGTTTTTGTTGGACAAGTGCATATAAGCTTCTTAGGTCACTCACTGGTCTGATTCCCATTCAGTGCAAATTTAGAATTTGATCATTTCATACTTGACTTTGGTCTGGTCTGTACCTGCCATTGTAACTCAATTCAGTTCCTTAAAGTTAATCACTCCACGTATTTGCGTCATTACGCAAATACGTGGAGTGCCTTTCAATGATGTTTTCAAGGGTAATTTGCGACTGAATAACCATGTTGCTATCATATAATTTTCTGAGAAATATTTTTAGTCCTCTTACCAACATGTTGGAACAACTGTTACATGTTTAACTATTAACATTGATTTCAGTACTGTCACGTCGGCCGCCTGTCCCACGAGGTCGGCTGGAAGTACCGCGAAGTCGTCCGCAAGCTCGAAGACAAGAGGAAGGTGAACGCCATCAAGAGAGTCGCCCTCGAGACCAAACTCAAGGTCCGTATTCAAATTCTTCATAGTAATGTACCAAAAATACGAAATTATAAAATCCTATCCGAATCTAGATGCATGCATGAGGATTTTATATTCTAGATTCTAGAAAACTACAGAACTGTCTACCAAAAAATACTCTGGTCATAAAAGTTAACTTATTTAGTGCTATGTCCATTCCTAATTTTCTATGGTATTTACTTATTTCAAGGAATCAAAAAATAAGAATATTTTATTTATTAGTGGCGCCTACTATTTATTTTAGCAGAGTATATAACATAGGGGCTTGTCCGACAGCTAAAAGTCAACAGTTCTGTGGTTTTTCAGATCACCAAAAGTCTGCAAAGTGTCTTGAATGATGATTATCATACTTACCTACATTATTTGATGTCAAATGAAACGAACTTTAAACTGAACGATTATTTCTAAACAAAGTGACGAAATGTTTTTATCCGCAATCTAATGCCTCGTTTTGATCTTCACAGAAAATCACCAAGGAATCCGGCGAGAAGGTCGCGAAGGCGACGGCGCCGTTCACCACAGTCATCCAATCCTATGGATACAATTAGGATTAAGAGAATTTTACAAAAATAAACCTTTGGTTGCCCAAAATGTATTTTATTCCATTCCACTACAACTGTTGCCTACCTGTGTCCTTGGTCACAGCAAAATGAAACAAAGCTATCTAATCCAGGCTTTATACTACAAATATCTATAGAAATATATTATCACGTCCACTTGACCTTAGCTCTACTATGGCGCGGTCGCTGATCACGAAGAAATTCGTACAATGACCTGTTATTACCTGTCTCTGTCACTCCCGCGTAAATCTAATACATATCGGTCACACGCGTAGACAGGGAAAGAAAGTTCAACAAGACACTTTCGTACGGTAGAGCTAAGACGTTTAATTCCAATCAGTATTAGAAATTTGTGAGGAGGATATTGCCGAAAATCCTTTAATTACTGCCCCATACTTATTGGCTTACCATAATTACTACTTACTAGCTTTCAGGCATGCTCTGGTAGTCACGGCTAGCCTTTCAAAGGGCCAATTAATAGATCACATTTGACACTTAATTAGTTCAAAGTAGGTAGACTATACAAGCTATATAACACGGCCAATGAGAAGCGATACAAAAATGTATAGCTTGATTTAACCTACGTTTCGCCTTCTTTTATTTTGTATTACTACGGTTTCCGATGAAGAATTAATCACTAATTTACTTATTTCACGATCTATTTATGTGGTGGAACAGCCTACTGGCACACACATTTGTAGCCTCTACTTTTTTACATCCACCTACATCTTATATACCTATAAAAATTCTGGTAATCGGCTACTATCTATTTTTCATACCCCTAAAAGACAGGACAAACGTCTGTCGGGTCAGCTAGTTAATATATAATATCTATACAAATAAATAAAATTGGAGTGTCTGTTTGTAATATCAAAATAACACCTTTTCACTAAGTGTATTTTCCTATAGGTGTTCAAAGTACATACAACACCTATAGGAAAAATGCGATTTAAATTTTTTTGTCTGTGTGTTTGTTCCGGGTAATCTCCGAAACGGCTGGACCGATTTTGACGGGACTTTCACTGGCAGATAGCTGCTGTTATAAGGAGTAACTTAGGCTACTTTAATTTCAGAAAAACAATTAGGGTTCCGCGTAAAAAAATAAAAACACATGAAATCAAAGAGTATCACCGAAACGGATGGACCGATTTTGACGGGACTTTCACTGGTAGATAGCTAATGTTATAAGCAGTAACTTAGGCTACTTTAATTTGTGAAAAACAAAATTTAAAAAATGGGTCCTGTCGCGCGGGCTCAGAACGCGGGAGCGGGCTTTTTTGTTAAGTTAAATTCCACGCGGACGAAGTCGCGGGCTCAGCTAGTTCATTAATAAAAAGGGAAGCAGTATGTATCACAGCCACCCTCAACATATCCCATTGACGTCATAGGAAATCAATTTATGTTTCCCATTTGTTGCTCCAACGGACTCGATCAGATAATTATTTACGCGCGAGGACAAAATTTTCTTGTGCAGCTGTGTCCTGCGATAAACTTACTACGCATAGGAGACCGAACTGGGCTTGATCCTAGGGCGTATTTTAATGCTTTTTATTTTGTGTAGTTACAAAAATTTCATAGGTGGGTAACTGGGTACTACCTTTTTACTAGTTTCACTAACGTACATGCATAGTCCACGATATGGATGAGAGGAATAAAGGGAAGGAAGGAAGGCTGCCCAACATTGGGCAAAAAATGGCAACATTTTAATAAACTTACCAACGTATTATGTAGGTAATGTAAGGAGGTCCATGTCGGCGAACTAGCCACTGACGATAAGCGTTCCTGGCCGACAAGAATATTTAAATTTAAGAAAAAGATTAATTTTGAAATTACAAGCTCTGCGGTGCGCTGGCAGTGACAACCGGGGGACCGCTAAGATAGGAAGTGTATTTGAATATAAAAATAATTATTTAAATAAATGTATTAAAAATAAATATTATAATAAATTTTATATTACCAAGCAACCTGATTTGTTAAATGAAAACCCGTGTCACAGTACTTACTTTAATATTTTAACATAATGCTAATCTTCATAGTTTAAGTCGTGGTTCTGGCGAGAAACTCAAGAGCAGATATTTATTCATGTAACTGTTAACTTACCTCCGAATCAAGCTAGACAGATGCTGGATATTGTGGTACTAGAAATAAGTAAGTAAAGGCCAGGGAATACAGCAGTTCAATAACCAAACCCAATTTTTTTAAAGCTAACAGGCACGTTACCTGGTTGTTCCACGGCTTAGCTTACTGTGCAAAAGCCACCTGACGCTATTCTGGGTGCGCTCTCTACAGCTTGTTATTTATTATGCTGTTTATAGGGAAGCATAAAGTATTTAGCTTCTTCGACATTGGGTCTTACGTCTAACTTTTTGCCTAAGGGTAAATGCACAGATATACTTGGCGTGTACGAAACCCCGACCCAGCGTCAAGGTTGGTCGCTGCTAACTTGCAGTCCGCGCGACTACAGATATAAACAATATGAGTATGAGCGAGATAATCACTCGAGAGAATCGTAGCGGGCGGAGGGGCATCGGCGGCATAGGTGTCTTTGAATCGGTTTGGATTTCCCGTCACTAATGACGTCACGGTAGGTGTTAAAAATTCGGCACGCTTGGTTTCAATACAAACCGTGATACTTGCGTTATCTATGTAAATCTATATCTGTGGGTAAATGTATAGTAAAACGAAACTTAGTGTCTATAAAGGATGTAGACTAGTCAAACCACACAGATATCGTCTCGCGTGGGAAGCTTAAAATTGAATGCATCCTAGCGCCTAATAAGCGTTCAATCGAAACCTCTCCCTGAAACAGTATAAAAGCCAGCGTCTGTGCTCCACAAGCCAGTTCGGAAGCAACCACCAACGGTACACTTCTAAAACATCCGTCGCGAAACGAGAAAACCTCATTAACACGAGCCCAGTTACTATGAATAACTGGCGTTTGCTGTTATTTGCGATAGTCGCGGTCGTCCAACCAATTGCGTCTTACACCGAGCGCAACTTTGATGGCAGGCATCAGTGCTGCGACCACCAATCGAGACCGTTGCTCCGAGACTCAAGAGAATCTCTTTATGAATCCAACCAAATACCCAAGACTACTGAAGAACGTCGACTAAATCAGCGGAATGAAATCCGTGAAAACCGCCGCCATGAAATAAAGCAGCACGATTTAGCATTCAGTCGCCCGTCCTTGGATACTTCTCTGTTGCGCATTCGTGAGAGAGATACAAGGAAAATCCCTACAAGATCTCTTACCAAGTTTACGCGAAGTGAATATCGTCGTGAGAGGATTGCTATCGACTATAATCGCGAACGTATTTCGCCCAAAGGCGAAAATCGGATCATTAGAAATACCAGAGACACACAAGTCGAACACAGCCGCAGAGTTTTTAGAGAAAATAGGGGCCAAAATGATAGACTTGCAGAATATTCACGCTTATCTCGAGATAGAGATGTCAGCAAGACCAGGCGTGTCGATGAAGGACTCTCCGAATACGCTCCGTATACTCGACGCGATTCCCGTCGAATTCAGATTATGTCTCAAGAACTGCGTAGAACTTCCCGGAATAGAGAATTACAAAATGTATTCAGACAAACAAGGAACGTAGCAATTATTCGCGGTGAAACATCTGACACTTTGATGAACCGGCGGCAAATTCCGGATCGATCGTACGTGGAACCACGCGAACGATCAGTTAAACTGCAAATAAGGCGTAGCTTAGACAATAACAATGAACGTGCAGGTTCAGAGCGACGTACAAGTGTTTATAGGGACACGCGCCTGCTCTCGCCAGATACTCGCGCATTTAATGGAGTCCGCGATATCCGGGTAAAAGAAAGCCGAGGAAATGCAGACGCTCGATTAATCAGGACTACAAGATTTGATGAACAACGTCAACACAGTGAAGACGCTGGCTCCCGAAATAGAAACATTGAAAATCGAAGGGAATTCAGGAGCACTGAGGCTATAAGGGAAAGTCGTAGAGAAAATAGAGACGATGAAAGGCGTTTCAGAGAGAGGAACAGCGAAATTCGAAGGGAAACTAGGAATGCTGAACAAAGGAAGGATATTAGAGACAATGAAAGGCTTGTTAGAGAAAGGAACAGTGAAACTCGAAGAGAAGTCAGGAGCACTAAGCGAATGGCCGACAATCGTATAGAAAATAGTGACGATGAAAGACGTTACAGTATCAATAATGATAACCGAAGACAAATTAGAGAAAACGAAAGGCATGTCAGAGAGAGGAACATTGAAATTCGACGAATAATCAGAGGTGCTGAGCGTATGAATGACATCAGAGACAATGAAAGGCGTGTTAGAGAGCGAAACAGTGAAGGCCGAAGGGAAGTCAGGAATGCTGAGCGTATGAATGACATCAGAGACAATGAAAGGCGTGTTAGAGAGCGTAACAGTGAAGGCCGAAGGGAAGTCAGGAGTGCTGAGCGTATGAATGACATCAGAGAAAATGAAAGGCGTGTTAGAAACCGAAACAGTGAAAGCCGAAGGGAAGTCAGGAGTGCTGAGCGTATGAACGACATCAGCTACAATGAAAAGCGTGTTAGAGAGCGAAACAGTGAAGGCCGAAGGGAAGTCAGGAGTACTGAGCGTATGAATGACATCAGAGACAATGAAAGGCGTGTTATAGAGAGAAACAATGAAAGCCCAAGGGAAGTCAGGAGTGCCGAGCGTATGAATGACATCAGAGACAATGAAAGGCGTGTTAGAGAGCGATACAGTGAAGGCCGAAGGGAAGTCAGGAGTGCTGAGCGTATGAATGACATCAGAGACAATGAAAGGCGTGTTAGAGAGAGAAACAATGAAAGCCCAAGGGAAGTCAGGAGTGCTGAGCGTATGAATCACATCAGAGACAATGAAAGGCGTGTTAGAGAGCGAAACAGTGAAGGCCGAAGGGAAGTCAGGAGTGCTGAGCGTATGAATGACATCAGAGACAATGAAAGGCGTGATAGAGAGCGAAACAGTGAAAGCCGAAGGGAAGTCAGGAGTGCTGAGCGTATGAATTACATCAGAGACAATGAAAGGCGTGTTAGAGAGCGAAACAGTGAAGGCCGAAGGGAAGTCAGGAGTGCTGAGCGTATGAACGATGTCAGAGACAATGAAAGGCATATTAGAAAGATAAACCGTGGAAGCCGAGGGGAACTCAGGAGTGCTGCTGTGAGGGCTGAGACAATAAGAGAAACTCGTGACAAAGAGAGGCGACTTAGAGAAAATAGTAATAATGAAAGACGTTATATTGAGAATCGTGATGACATCAGAAAGGAAATCAGAAACGATGAACGCCATTTTAGATCTAGAAACAGTGAAAGCCGAATCGATACTACAAGTGACCGTGCAAGGATAGTTAAAGAGAATCGAAATGTAAGACGGGAAATTAGTAATGACGAAAGAAGATTCCGTGAAAATAGAGACGCCACGATCAATAGAAATCGAAGGGAGGTGAGGAACATAAGAAATCTTAGAGAAATTCAAGACACAAAGTCAGCAAATGGACGCAGGGTCGCTGCTAGGACTGGCGGAGCTTTAGAACGAGATAATCTAATGTTAGATCGTAGGGCCCGAGCAATGGAACTAAAAAAAATCCAAGATAACAAAGCTGGAACAAGGCTTACCCGATCTGACGTTTCAAGAAAACATGAGGGATCTCGCATCAAATTCCTGAACAACGATGAAGCTACAAGCAAAGAAACTGTTGATACGCGTTTCCAAAATATAGAAGCAGCCAGGAAAAGTGAGAATTCAGTCGCCTCGATTCATAAGGAAGACGAGACTGATGAATCTGTATTTGCTAACTGGCAATATGTCTTCTATACATTGCAAGGCGTTTATTTGTGTGGCCTCATGCAGGTGTTGACACCAAAAGTCTCCGAAAAGTTAATAACTGGGTAGGTGAACTTTAATTTAAGTATCAAAAGATCATTGAAAATGTATTCTAGCTCGAAGAGCCTCTTAATCTTACTCCTCAGATAACATAATATCATAAACGAAATGGGTATTTTGTTTTTTTATCATGCTAAGATTTGTTCAAACTTGTAATAAGTTGTTTTCTATTTTCAGAAACTGGTGGCAGTTAAAATCCGAAAGGCTTATAAAAGTGGATTAAATAGCAAAAAGGCATCATAATTATGTAGACAAACACATATTTACTTGTAGATGAGTTAGATTCGATGTTATCAATCTATTATATTATATTAATCTAATATATTATAATATTATTATAGTAGATAATAAATATTGTGTGTTATTATATTGTTTCATTAAGGTGTGTACCTAAAGCTAATAAAAATGCAAGTTATCAATAAAGCTGATTTATTTATCCTTAAAGTATTTGTTTTAGCTATACTGTTGACACTTACTACAGATCTATTGTATCGGATTTCTTCTTCTGTTGTCCTTCATACCATGCCTTGGAAATCATTCTCTTCATTTCATCATCCCCTGTCTCATACCTGGCGAGAGACAACACATAATTCAGATTTTGTACTTATAAATACTGTATTAGTAGTATTCGCATTCGCGAATATTCGCATATTTTTTGACATTCGCATTCGAAAGAATCTATGCGAATGTTTGGCGAATGTTTTTTAAAACAAAATGGAAATTATGTATAGATGGAAATGGAATTTGAATACAACTAGTAAGAATTATATATTATTTCAACAAACTTGCTCGTAGGGTGGCCCTTATTGCACTGCTTTTAGGTTCATAAAGCAGCTTATTACGCACTAGTGCTTTTGAATTTACATTTTTTTAAATCTTAGTTAAGAATCTTAAATATAGTAAACTTTTTTATACAATAAGTAAACAATTAAAATTAGTTATATTTATTTTTTAATTAAAGAACTACTTATTTATCCCCAATATAAACCATTTATAATGTTGTTCTAAGTCAAAGGATGAATCTTGCTACTCACGTAAAATTACCATTTTGAAGCTTAATATTTCGTAAAAGGGAATTAATATTGAAAAACTGTCAAAGAAACCTTTAAATTATTTCAAAATACCTACCAAACAATAACTCACTCGAGGGGGAGAGTAAAAAAATATTTTTTCCCTCCCCTTATTAAGTACGGGAGGTACAATGGAATAACTTTGGTTTCAAAATATAAATACACAGTTTTGTAGCGATACATAAACTCAATTTTGTTGCCAATTTGCAGTAGTTTATCCCTAATAGTCCTACTAATATTATAAATGTGAAAGTTTGTGAGTGTGGATGTATGTATGTATGTTTGTTACTCCTTCACGCAAAAACTACTGAACGGATTTGGATGAAATTTGGAACACAGATAGTTTATAACCGGGATTAACATATAGGATACTTTTTATCCGGATAATCCCGAAATGTTTGTTACGTTAAATACTACGCGGACGAAGTCGGGGGGCACAGCTAGTCTGTAAATAAAATTACTCTGATGTCAGAGAGACGAGCAGACGGACAGGCGGACGTGGCGAAACTATAAGGGTTCCGAGTTTGACTACGAAACCCTAAAAACTTACGGCGCGTCATTTTGTTTTATTTTTCATTCATCCTGCAATCCTCTAGGTCTTAAACAAATTCGTGTGCTGTGTTTATTTTCAATTAAGATATTTTTCATTACTCATACTCTGAAAGTAGGTCTGAAGTTGCCTGAGAAGCGGGTTGAAAGTAATACTTTTCAGGCCCGGGAGTTTCGCTTTCAACTGACAGCTGTCAAATTATAAAAAAAAAACTAGTTCCATTTTCACATTTCTATGGAACCATGTTCAAACTTTTTCTACAGTCACTCAATTACAGCACGATGTAAAATTGAAATAACATAAAGTTAAGTATTAATTCAAGAAGATATTTTTTTAAATGACTTAATTATAATTTAGTTTCAACAATTTCTTTAAAATAACATAGATTTGGGCAAAATATTTAAAGATGAAAATGAAAAAAAATTATGGCTAAATATTGAAGTTGGCCGGCCAACGAAAAAAAAAACGAAATAGGCGGCAATCCGATTTTTTTTTCGAGTTGTAGAGTATTGTTTATACTTCCTTGTATTATTTCTTTAGCCAATTCCTGTTTTTATTTTTATTTTCTTTGTATTCGTAATGAAAAGCACAGTGTTTACCTCGGGTGAAAGACTTATTTTGTCCCTCGAACTATTAGCGCCCTCGCTACGCTCGGGCGCCAAACCCCGTCTCGGGACAAAATAAGTAACTTTCACCACTCATGTAACAATGTACTATTAAATATTTTTTACTCGCAAGTGTTGTAAAATGTCGTATGAAACGCGTGAGCATTGTTCATTACACACCTTGGCTCCATCACAGCCCTCGCGTTAGTTTCGGGCTGCAAACCAGCCTCGATCGTAATGTAATGATCAACTTGACTTACTTGCACTTATTTACTTAAATTTGAATTAAAAAAATATATGGGACTGTCTTAGGTATGCAACTAAATTATAAATAGGACCTCTCTCTAAAATATTAACAAACTGAAAAAAATTGAATATCAATTAAATTTGATTAATGCAATAATACTAAACTATCCTCATATCAAAACAAATCTCTTCAAATTAACTTTGTGTGACTAACTTCGTTCTTTCAACCGGTATGGGTTCGACTATGTTCGGCAGACACGAAATGTCAAACCAGTCAGCCAAATATTCGCATTCGCATTCGAGAATGTCAAAAATCCAACATTCGTTACATCACTAATTAGTAGTGTCTGTATTATAAAAATAATTTAGGATTTTAATACAATATGCAATTTGAAAGTCACCTAATACAGATAAGTATTTTTTGGAAAAAAAAAAACTATTGTTATAATATGAAATTCAATTCTTCCCAGTTTTTACTATAAAATCGTAAACATAATCACACTAGGACCATTGGGCAGATCTGGGGGGTTATTGCCAGTTGGTACACCATATCAGTGTTGGAAACTTTCCGTCAACTGTGAATACTCAAAGGATTTGCAACAAAATCGAGTTTTATGTGGACAGAATTGTGAGCAAAAGCTAGTAAGTAAACTCTCGCTTTCTTAATAGGAATCTAAGAGTCTATTTATTAATCTATTTTACTTTAAAACTTACATATTCTTCATGAGGCCCATGATGGACTCCTGAGGATCCTTCTTATCCATGTCAATGTCTGGCTTGAAGCGGTTGCTGCGCTGGTCCTCAAACTTCTTCTCAATTGCAGTCATGTGGGACCACTTAACATTGGGTTGAGACTTGGCCAGGAATACCACAACCATGTCTGTTACGTAATCATTATAAATTAAAAATGGTTGTTGGTTTTATAGGTTCATGTTTTGATGGTTATGATTGTGTGTGAGTAGTTTTAAACTTTGTTGGTGCTTATGTTGTGTGTTTAATAATTCTCAAAGTAGTTCTTACCAGTTTTCTGCTTCCAATGGCTGTTTTCAATATTGATAGGCTCCAGCAGTTTGTTGATGACCAGCATATAGTCCTTGTTGTACAGGTTGTCTACATGCAACTCCATGGAGCGGTCCGTAAGCTTGCAGTACACTTGCTCCTTAGGGACAGACTGCACATTCTTAAGGGTAACAAAGACTTTTATGTATTTGTCAGATTGGTCCCAACCTGAAATGTAATTAAATAACATTATTGTTTTAGAGCATGGTACTTTCTAGATGATCCAGATAATATTATCATGCCAGGTAGGTGGCGACAGCTAGGCTTCCTACCACTAATAACATACACTGGCACTTAATCTATTAACTAAAAATGTTATTTTTAACATCTTTGTTGACACAATGATGAAGACAAGAATAGACACAAAGCAGTTTTTTTGAATGCCGATTTTGTTACAAGGGGGTTGTACCATCCCCCTGTGGTCAGTAGTCTGCCATAGAGATATAGAGATAAAACAAAGTTAATATTCAACAGCATGTCAATATTTGTTATAACTACTTCAATTGGAAATTATGTTAAGACTTTGTAAAAATTGTTTGTAAATCCCCATACCCATTTAGTCCCAATAACCTACCATATCCATTTAGTTTAATTAGCTGTCGCCTCGCTACAGCCGGTGTTGAAGAGGTGGCGGGTGTGGGCTCAACCTCCATAGATTTTTCCAGACTATCCTTCAAGCTTATCCATTCGGTTTCCAATTTCCTAATCTCTAATGACAGAAAATCCTGTGTCCTCTTCCTTTTGGCCTGCTTCAGCAACTCGTTAAGCTCATCAATATCACTTCGCAACTGTGAAAGGTATTTCAATAGCAATTTTACAAAACAAAATATGATTTGCAGAAAACCAAACAAAAACAATACGAACCTCCTTAATCTTGGTTTCAGACATGGTTTGCAGATTTTCCACTCTCGATGTAATTTATCTCTTGTCTTCACAGTAACGCAATATGCAGAAATTGATTTCCAATCTAATTTTTTCGCAGAATTTTGATTATTTTGACAAATAAAATGCCCAGACCACCATGCGTACGGAACCCACAGATTAGCGATATGTCGGAACCGCAATGAGTGAATGACAAATAATGAATGAATGATAAAAAGAATTAAACTATTCTAGAAAACATGGAATGAATAAACAAAATTATCTTCTGACCATAGATATTAGATTACTCAAGAATTTTATTTATATTAGCTTCTTGGTATTACTAAAGTCAATACCATAGACGGTTTATTAAAAAAATAAACAAATAAGGTAGTCGTATACTAGAATTACAAGTTTTTTTACTATATCACGGCCACCGAGAAGCGATACGAATTTATAATAATTTTCGAGACATTCGACTTCCAAGTCAGGATATCGCTACGTGGCGTCTTGGCACTAATAGGAAACGACTCTTCGACATAATGCAATTACGACACCGAATCCCGCTCCTAGGACCTACGAATAATGTATACAGTAATGGAATTCAAACATTATTATAATTTCGTATCGCTTCTCGTTGGCCGTGATATAGTAAAAAAAACTTGTAAATGTATACGCAGACGCAGAGGGATTGTTTGATACAAAGAGAATACAATACTACGGTTTGATAGTCAAAGATTATAGGGCTAACTTATTATTAAACTGTCTATGGCATTGACTTTAGTGATACCAAACAAGAAGCTCATATTTATGTATACCTATAGCATTATTGAGTCATAGTAATGTTAAATTTCGTTAAAAAATAAGGGGCTAAATGTAAAATCTATACAAATAAATAAAATTGGAGTGTCTGTTTGTAATATCAAAATAACACCTTTTCACTAAATGCATATGAAAGTACATACGATACCTATAGCAAAAACGCGAATTAAAAAACTTTTGTCTGTCTGTCTGTGTGTTTGTTCCGGGTAATCTCCGAAACGGCTGGACCGATTTCGACGGGACTTTCACTGTTAGATAGCTGATGTTATAAGCAGTAACTGAGGCTACTTTTATTTTAGAAAAACAAAATTTAAAAAATGCGTCTTGTCGCGCGGGCTCAGAACGCGGTAGCGGGCTTTATTGTTAAGTTAAATTCCACGCGGGCGAAGTCGCGGGCTCAGCTAGTTTTAAATAAATGTATGTTTGATATTTACAAATAATAAGTCGGATAAGACAAATGAATAAACACAATACATAGGTACACATGGAATTATTTATTTGACGAAGTGATACACGAATAGTGGAATAGCTAACGATACAATTGAGTAAGTGGTTAGTGATTGTTTTATTAACAGCTGGTTTAATTCTTCCTGTGAGCTCGGTTGCGACGCATGTTGGTTTGGCACTGCGGGCAGTACCATTTGCCTTTCGGCGGAGCGGTGATACCCACACACGGGTAGTGGAACCACTCGTAGGGACACTGAAAATAGTAAATACAAACTGAAAGCCGACACCGTTAATTCAAACGCTCTACAGAAATAGAGGAAGCTATAAAAAATAAAGAGTCCAACCGTGTAAAAGGCCCTTCATATTTTGCGGAATTTCAGAGATTTGCATCCAGAATTTGAGTTTATGTATTATATTAGAATATTTTGACGACCGCTTGGCGCAGTGGACCGAGCGTAAGCCGCTTGGCTCACTACACATGGTGGTTGCGGGTCCCGTCGGGACAAATTTCGGAAATTGTCTTTTCGTAATTTGCCTTTTCTGGGTGTCACTGAGATTGCCCCTAGTGCATTGTACGATATCCATAGCTTTGCTTAGTTTAGAACCATACAGTTGGTGTGTCACTCTGGCGATATTTTATTTATTTATTTTATATTTTGGCTATAGGCTTGGTATAATATTTACCTAACAGAACCCACAGTCAATTAATTTGATAACTAAGAAAAAAGGAAATACAACCATTCCTTCAGATGGCAATGTATACTCACGTCCTGATTATCACAGGCCACCATGTCCCCGTAAGAGACCTGGTTGCAGATGCAGTAGCGCGGCTCGTTGGGGTCGTAGGTCCACTCTTCCTCCATCGGCTCTTCAATCACCACGTTGTTCACGACGTTGTTCATGGCACTGCACCGAGAACAGTAAATTATTCTAATAAAAAAATATTATATATAAAATTCTCGTGTCACAATGTTAGTTACCATACTCCTCCGAAACGGCTCGACCGATTTTCATGAAATTTTGTGCGCATATCGGGTAGGTCTGAGAATCGGCTACTATTTTGCATACCCCTAAATGTTAAGGGTGGTCCACATTCCACGGGGACGGAGTCGCGGGGCACAGCTAGTATCTTTATGAGAGATCTCTTGAGAGTTCAGCCGTTGGACTCTAGTCACAACGCAAGTTTCAAGGCGTTTGTGGTTAGGGTCCCTACTGAAAGGCTGGAAACTTTCATGCAGGAAGACTACTGGCCGAAGGGTGTGGTGTTCAGGCGCTTTCGGGGGAGATTGCCGCCGGCACCACCAATAGTTTAGTGTTAGTTTTATTATAAATATGTATGATAGTATAAGGTATATATCTATGGGCCTGTGATGCCTGATTATAAATGAATAAATAAAAATAAAAATTTATCAGAATTGATTCTGGCATACAGGCAACAATAGTAATTAAATCTAGGTTTTGTTTTATTAAAGTCTTTTGAGTTTATTTGAGTATTCTATAGCTGCCTGCCAGCATTAATTATATTTTCATTCCAATCAAAGGCACGCTTTCCCACAACGGTGTCGCCTCTCTCCACGGAAGTCTTTGTCTATTCCAACCAAGGAATGTACATATAATACAACTGTAACTATGATGATAAATCGAAAGAACGAATCCCAGATATAGAGGTTTGCTTCGTCCCATTAACAAAGATAATTTAGTGCCAAAGTGTTCGGACCTCAGCATTAGTTCCAGTTGTGGAGGTTGCTCACTTATCCAGGTCGGACTTAACCAAGTTTCACTGTACTTGCTTGCGGTAGATTCCGACAGCGGCGACCTTTTGCATTTCGCTATTGTTATTATTAAATCACCGCTAGCATTAATACGGTTAGGATTTCATTTAATAACATAACTAAGTATAAAGATATAACATACACAACAGTAGGCGACGATGATCGACTGGCGGCGGCGGCGGCGGCGACCGCTTGCTGCGAGTGTGACGACACGCCCGAACTGTAGCTGGTTTTCCTAAAACGAAATAAATGCAAATTTTGCTAGCTAATATTTATCAATTTTATAATAATATGTATAATATTACCTAAATAGGAATTTTAATCTATTTGCTTACAAATCATTTTTACTTACACTTATATTTACTTAAATAAGTATTTTGTAATTAAATTATAAACATATAGATTAACACCAAGTTTGATTATACTAGGTGAAACAGAAAGGGTATACTATTTTTTTGAAACTTAACTTTGTAAACCTTAAACTATCGGCTTTGTGGGACAGTTGAAGTACTAAAGGTTTATAGACTTATGAAATCTGTCAACAGTTGTATCCCTGCAACACCTTTTGTTTTTCAAGTTTCCTCCAAAGCTGATATTTTTAAATTACAAAGATAAGTTTTGAAAAAAAAGTATATCCTTTATGTTTCAACCTGTTGTAGACCAAAACCAACCTTGTATTAGTGGTTCTAGGTTGGTTTTAGTTTGCAAAAAAGTGTGTGGGTTGGTTCAATTTTGCAAAACTACGTCCAATTGCAAATTGCCTGTAATCTTGGTCGACGGTCACATTTCGTTCTACAATCTTACTTCTGTTTATTCCTCTTGTTTGATGACGATGAACTGCTGTGGCCGTGTGCGGTTGTGTGATGTCCGTGCACGCTGTTGCTTTGACTGTGACTCGACGACAAACCGTGACCTGAAAACCATCAAAAATTCCATAACCAGAACACTCACCTTGGCTTGGAACTAAACGCTTCTCCCTTATATTCAGCCCGCATCTAAGGAATATAATTTCATATTGCGAATTCCCTTTTCAATCATGTTTATATCTTAAACGATAAAGACAAACATTGTAAGGAAGGCTGCTTGTATAATAAAAGTCTATAAATCCAATTCAATTGGAGAGATCTTGATAAGACTAGCCTACTAAAACGGTTCGTTTAGTTTACAGAGTTCATTTCATGATATAAGTAGCATGTTAAGAACCAAATACAACCGCTTGGCGCAGTAGTTCGAGCGTACGCCGTTCTGCTCGCTGCACGTGGTAATTGCGGGTTCGATTCCCACCGGGGCAAATTTCGGAAATGGCCTTTTCGTAATTTACCCTGGTCTGGGTGTCACTGGGATAGCCCCTAATCCATTGTACGGTATCCATACGTTGCTTGGTTTGGGACCCTACAGTTGGTGTGTCATCTGGCGATAAATCTTAATTCTTTTAAATAGGTTTTCTTGAGTGATATCTTATGGCTCCTTTTAAAAGATTGGTGCGTCCGCCATGCTTAGCTAGGAGGTCCGAATTCCACTGACATTGAGTGGAAAGGAAAGTTATATTAAGATTACTAGCCGTGCCCCCCGACTTCGTCCGCGTAGTATTTAACGTAACAAAATTTTCGGGATTATCGGGATTTAACGTAACAAAAATTTCGGGATTATCGGGATAAAAAGTATCCTATATGTTAATCCCGGTTATAAACTATCTGTGTTCCAAATTTCATCCAAATCCGTTCAGTAGTTTTTGCGTGAAGGAGTAACAAACATATACAGGGTTATAGGGTAAGTCGACCTAAATCCTTTAAGAGATTGTAGTTTCCATCATTCCTGACCGATTTGACTAGGAAACCCCATATACCAAACTAAACCGTTCTCAAGTTATCGGCCTTTGAATTTATTTTATAAAAATTACTGATTTTTTGTCGACTGCCCCCTTTTTTTGTGTTTTGTGTTTCAATTTGTTTTGTTTTTGCTATTTTTGTGTAGTAAACTAGTTGCTTTATTATTTTAAACCATAAAACCTCAAGTAACTATACCAACTGAGTCATAGTAGACAGTCAATTGTTAAAAAAATAAAAAAAATTGAAAGAGTTTATTTTTCTTTGTAAGATATTTCTAAAAAAGTCTATGACAGATGTGCTGCAGATGTACTATAAAATATCTACGGTTCTTCAGCTTTCCGATAAGGTATAATAACATAGGGTATTATTAGACTTATCTAATAAAAACATTGATGAAATACTACCAGGTAGTAGTAAATACTAACGATAATCAAGCGTTGTTTTTGAGTCAGAAAACAAAATAAAACAATCCAAATACATATCAAATTTTGTTTATTGGTCTTTTTTACAATAAAAAATGTTCCACGTGCCCTCCTCTGTTTCGCACACATACACGCATTCTGTGTCTTAGGCCACTTTTTACAACACCAGTCGTTAGTCCTCTTCTTAATTCGTTAGCGGCATCAATAATTTTTTGTCTTAAAACCTCAATCGATTGTATTGGGTTCGGTTCATGGTACACCAAACTTTTCATGTGTCCCCACACATAAAAGTCCATAGGGGTCAAGTCTGGACTCCTGGCTGGCCACGGTATAGGTCCACCTCTTCCGATCCACTTATTGGGATAATTAGTGTCTAGCCACTCTCTGACACTCCTTCTGAAGTGCGCGGGGCACCCATCGTGTTGAAACCACATGTCACGGATGAGGTTTAATGGAATATCGTCGAGCAAACCAGATAAATCTTGTCTCAAAAAATTTTCATAGTTTTCTCCATTTAAATTTTGGGGTAGAAAGTAAGGCCCAATCAAATGATTGGAAATTATTCCCATCCACACGTTAAGACTGAAACGTCTCTGTGAACCCTTTATCCTTTTTTTATTGGGATTTCTTTGAGATTTTGGGGCCCAATAATGTGCGTTGTGATAATTAGTTATCCCGTCTTGATCGAATTTCGATTCATCAGTCCACAAGATGCTTCTAAAAAAGGATGGATCTTCCAAATCTGCATTGAGCATAAATCTACAGAAGTCCAGCCTCCTCGCAGGATCTCCTTCTTCGATGACATGTACTGGCGTGTAGTGGTAGGGGTAGAGACCGGCAGTATGCACTGTAAACCACACTTTCCACTGTGAGAGTCCAAGTTCCCGAGCAACAACATTGGTTGACGTAGTCGGATCCTGTCGAAATCGTCGAACTATCTCATTATCTTGCTCTTCATCGTCATCATTAATACGTGGTCTACCCAGGTCTGTTCGTCGCCTTGAAACAGAGCCAGTCTCTCTAAGTCGTCGGTAAACTCCGTCGAAGACACTAATATCCGGTATTCGGCGGCCAGGATAACGTACTATGTATTCTTCACGGGCTCGTAAAGATACACAGTTGCAGTACCCATAACAAATCAAAATATCAGCATATTCTTCGTTCGTAAAGGTCGTCATCTTCAACAGTTCAAAATCAGAAGCACAAATCAAGGTCCAGTTAACAAGCACAGTCACGAATAGGAAGAAACAGTCCAGAAAACAAGCCAAATCGAATAAAAAACAAAGAACACCAAGTATCGCATCTACCACGGACGAATCGCGTAAGCAGACTGACTAAAAAATACACACAATAACAACAAAATAGTTTTTACATGGAATAACTTGTCTCACTCGTACCTGTTTACATTGAAAGATGTCCCGCTCGCACCCATTGCTGGACAATAGGCGCTGCGAGCAACTTAACGTTTGCTACTTGGGCGTCTTTGTTTGAAGTTTTTTCCGAGAATCCTAACAATACCCTAGCATGTTATACCTTATCGGAAAGCTGAAGAACCGTAGATATTTTATAGTACATCTGCAGCACATCTGTCATAGACTTTATTTAAAATATCTTACAAAGAAAAATAAATTCTTTCAATTTTTTTAATTTTTTCATCAATTGACTGTCTACTATGACTCATTTGGTACAGTTACTTGCAGTTTTATGGTTTAAAATAATAAAGCAACTAGTCTACTACACAAAAATAGCAAAACCAAAACAAATTGAAACACAAAACACAAAAGAAGGGGGCAATCGACAAAAAATCTGTAATTTTTATAAAATAAATTCAAAGGCCGATAACTTGAGAACGGTTTAGTTTGGTATATGGGGTTTCCTAGTCAAATCTGTCAGGAATGATGGAAACTACCATCTCTTAAAGGATTTAGGTCGACTTACCCTATAACCCTGTATACATACATACATACATACACACTCACAAACTTTCACATTTATAATATTAGTAGGATAGTTATTTACCACAGATATAGATTTACATAGATAACGCAAATGCATTTACTTCGCGTTCGAAACCCCGACCAAGCGTCGAGGTTGGTCGCCGCTAACTTGCAGTCCACGCGACTACAGATATAAAAAAATATGAGTATGAGCGAGATAATCACTCGAGAGAATCGTAGCGGGCGGAGGGGCATCGGCGGCATCGGTGTCTTTGAAGCGGTTTGGATTTCCCGTCACTAATGACGTCACAGTAGGTGTTAAAAATTCGGCACGCTTGGTTTCAATACAAATCGTGATACTTGCGTTATCTATGTAAATCTATATCTGTGTTATTTACCATGATCGTGATGTGTGTGGTGCGCCTGCACCGCGTGGTGCGCCAGGTCCCCGCCCGCGACCGCTTCGTACGACGCCTTCAGAGACGCAGTGCGACGACCGTGTTGCATCTGTTACCATAATAAATATGAATAGAAAGAGTTTTGTGGTGTATCTTCCGAAGGTAAAAGGAATCAATGGGTATTATGACTAAGTATTTTAAAGCTTTCGAATCGATATCGGAAAGAGATTCGGAATCTTTAAAGTTATTTTGAAAATTATTGCACTATGTATGTGTGATAGTATGATATACCTTACGATTCTAACATTAAAATATTTATTTCCGAATGTATAAATGCCAAAAATACAGACGTTTAAAATTTCCGAAAGGTTTAAAATAATCCCTCTGTAAAGGTTTACCTTAGGTTAACGATTTCTTTTAGTAGTATGTGTGAGTAGACCTGTACTATGGTTATTTATAAGTTACAGTGACAGTGTCTGTGCAGACGTCCGTATCATAATGACTGGAAGGTATCCACACTCCTGGAATGGCCAGCGTTGATTATTGTATGCATACAACAATACTCAACGCTTTGATTGCGAACCAACCAGACGTTGATGTATTCAACATGAAATTACACACGTTTGTACTGCATTCGATTTTGAAGTACCTAAATATAAGCCATTGTACCTTATAGCTTGTTGTGCGTCTTGGCATTGCTGTAAGCACAACAAGCATTTTATAATAAATATAAATAAATAGGTATTAGGTACCTGCTGCGTGGCTGCGATGGCTTGGCTCGCCGCCGCAGCAATGGCGCTTCCAGCGTGGCCCAGAGAATACGAATCGCGACCAAGCGCTGCCTGAGAATCAAACTTTCAGTAAACACACACACAGTAATAATTTAGGTATATATTATGGTATTGTACCCACTTTAATATCATGTTTATTGTTAAACTAGCGGCCCGCCCCGGCTTCGCACGGGTACATACATAAATGATATGTATGTACCCGTATGGGTATGATAAATAAATAAAAAATAATTTAGCCCTTTTGACGTCCCACTCCTGGGCACGGGCCTCCCCTCAACACGAGGGGGACTCAGGCCATAATCCACCACCCTGGCCCAGTGCGGGTTGGCGGATTTCACATGTCTTTCGAAAATTGGTGATTTGATAATATGTTTATTGTTATGAATGGATAAATAATATTTATTTGTTTATAATAATCAGTTCTTGGAAATACTAGTGAACTATAATCATACTTAATATTATAAAGAGGAAAACTTTGTTTGTTTGATTGTAATGAATAGGCTCCGAAACTACTGAACCAATTTGAAAAAATCTTTCACTGTTGGGAAGCTACACTATCCCCGGGCGACATAGGCTATAATATATTTTCAAAAAAATTAGGGATCCTTACTAAAATTCGAATAATGTAACCGCAATGTACCCGTGCGAAGCCGGGGCGGGCCGCTAGTAAGGTATAAAAATAGAAAGAATTTTATTGAGGGACTATAATACCGAAAAGGTTTCTTACTTAAAAGAGTACGCCCCTGTATAGTATGAGAGAAAACTGCCAAGATAATTTTATAAGCAAAAGCAGTTTATTAAATACTAGCGACCCGCCCCGGCTTCGCACGGGTATTTTTTATCAGTGTTTCTCTACTATATTATACAAGTAATATACATATAAACCTACCTCTTGAATCACTCTGTCTATTAAAGAAACCGCATCAAAATCTGTTGCGTTATTTTAAATATCTAAGCATACATAGGGCCAGACAGACAGCGGGAAGCGGCTTTGTTTTATACTATATTAGCTGTACCTTGCGCGCGTTGCTAAGCTGTCAAAGATTGGTCGTACCAACTTATAAACCTTTGTGGGCTCATGCACAACACTTTGCTGAAGATCATGACATGATCAAATACATAGTTTACGATTCCATACAGACAAACATTATTTTTATATATATAGTGATGATTATTTGTAAGTATGGCTATTGAGAGTATTCAAGTAACTCTTGCACTATTTAGGAATGCCTTGTGTTACCCATTGTTATAACACATACCTGTATAGCGGTGTCTGTTCTGGAGAGGTTCCCGGAGGAGTGCCCGCGAGATTCGCGATTGCCCCAGCTGTCGCGACGCTTCTCAGCGCGGATGCGGTACCTGCAATACGACAATAAACTGAACATTGACTCTTGACTGAGAGAGACAGATATTGGTTATCAGGTCGTGTGACATGTCCACTATACAAGCAAATGGCGATTAAAAATAATAATAATATTACAAAATGTAAAAAGACAAGCCCGCAGAGTTTCTTGCCGGATCTTCTCTGGCGAGGTCGCGTTTAGATCCGGTATTAGTTATAAGAAAAATATGTAAAAATGGCAATTTGTAAGTGCCCCCGTAGCTCTAAACAAAATAAACGCTTTGACTTGACTGATAATGGACCCTAGCAGTACCAGAATAGGGTAGATAAAAAAAAAATACCTGTTCTCTTTGTAATGATTGTTGTTGGATGTGCTTGTGTGATTGGTGTTCACATCAAGATCCAGAGACCGCTTCTCCAGTAGCTCCGTGATACCCTTGTTATCAGCCTCCAGCTCACATTTGAACTTATGCAGCTCAGTATCTGTTAAACATAATATATTTTTAAGTATGTATAAGTTATTTATATTGATGGAACAGTAACCATGTGATAGCCGATTGGTTAAAGCATGCGTCTTACGGGCACCAAGTCTTGGGTTCAACCCCGGCTCGCACCTCTGGATTTTTCTAAATTTAAGTGCAAATCATAATTACTATATGAGTATCACTTGCTTACGATGAAGGAAAACATCGTGAGGAAACCTGCATGTCTTAGAAGATCTAACCAATTTTCGAAAGACATGTGAAATCCGCCAACCCGCACTGGGCCAGCGTGGTGGATTATGGCCTGAATCCCCCTCGTGTTGAGGGGGGGCCGTGCCCAGGAGTGGGACGTCACAAGGGGTAAATTATTTATCATTTATTTATTGATGGCACGATTATTTTGCAGTCGGAGGAAGCTCATCTAAATAAGCCCAGACCATCCCCTCCTTGTATCTCTCTCCTTCTGGTCGGCAAATGTGCGAGTACTTTTTTTAATTGGTATTGCAAACATCTAGTATAGGCTATGGTAACTGCTTGACATCAGACAGGTTGTATGCTAGTATGCGAGCTTTGTTGATAAAGTAAAAAATATTGATCCTATGTGAGTATGTACTCAACTGTGCATCCACATGTTGGCTTCTCGTCTCAGTTGGACTAACTAGTTTGAGCCAACATTGATTTAGTACAATGACTAAGGCCCTATTAATAAATTGATCTCAAGTCTGAGAGTGATCTCGGTAATGTAATTCCAGTAATGACATCTCAAAAGAATACTTAAGATTGCCCTCGGACTTGAGATTGATTTCTTAATACAGCCCTAAGAGCTATGTACATTGCTTTAGTTCCCATATAGGTACTTAACAATAAACTTTTAATTATATTTATTTCCAACATTAACATAGTATACTGACCCAGTCTCCTCAAATATCTATCAACCAAATCATACATCTGATTAGCCAGTGCGGTCTTCTCATCAGCTTCCTCAAGGGTCTTGTTGTATCCTCGTTTAATATCTGTAAACTCAGTATTAGCCTGGTCGGTGTTCATCTCCCCACGGCGACATCCACCGAATAGAGTACGGACTCTTTTCTCTAACGTATCCATATTATCTGTAAGTATATTTTTTTATTGAGAAATAATTTTTTTATGACTGGTGATGTTAACAGATAAAATAAAATAATAATTGGTAAATAATTACTTTGGACCGATAAATCCATTTCACGCATTTCCGTGAATCTGTCTCTTAGCTCTTGCGGCAGATGCTCAATCACTGAAATAAATAAATTGGTAATGTGTTGTATATAAAAGTTTACGATTCCCTTTGACATTGTTATTTTTTAATTTACGCGCCATTTCATTTACAACAACGCGACACTGCTACCAACATTAGCGACTTCATTACGTCATCGGAAAAGAACAAAGAAGATCTTACTTTCCAAATAATCCTCAAGATACAGCATTTTGGTAAGTTGTTATTGCGTTAATTAATCACTAAAATGATTTAGGTCTTTAAGTAGTACAGCACGCGTTTAGCAATATGCTTTTGACGCTAAGCGAAGTATCGACGTGTACACAAACGTGTCTATTTATAACGTCACCACTCGTCACAAATCGATTACAAAATGTTTCCTTTGTAGTGATGCCCAATTACAATTTTAAAGCATTATCGATATCGATATATACCAGCGACGACATCCGCGACAAAGTTGATTGTACTTTGTGGGTAGGTTTTATGTCGCAATATTTTTATGTTTCCCATGTTGGAGGTCTTTAAGCGACCTAAAAACTCCGACACTAGAGTTGGACATTTCCTCATGCCAAAAAAGGATTATGACCGTGCTGAATCCACTTTGTTCGATACCGTTAGTCGTAGTAATTTTATTTAGATTGCTCGATTGTCTGTAATGGTCTTAAAGTTTCTTAGATCTTAACTTTACCAATTTTTCATATTTTTTGACAAAACTACAGTAGGTTTGCTCAGAATGTTTGATCCCTTATGTACCAGTAAATATTATTTTTCCGTTCACGTGTTAACGGTATTGATAATTATTAGAAATTATAGTCACAATATACAGCTGAAATAAGAAATAAATATAAAAATAATATTGCAGGTCAATAATAACGATAACGATGTTGAAGTAAAGAACAGCACTAATAAAAGTTGTAGCAGTGCTGCCAACCAAATTAAAAATGCGTTCATAAACAGCCATTGACCAACCTTTTTTATTTTTGAATGCGTTCATGAGGATGTGATAGTTTTATTATTTTATTAGGGTTCTGATAAATAGTCGAAGGGTTCTGTATTTTCGCTTTAAATTTATCGCTCTCAATAACTGTGTAAAGATACTTAAATAACAAACTTTTTAATATTTTCAGGTACACATCGGCTAAAATGATACGAAGGCCACTAACAGAAATTACCTTGAAATTAGATGATTTACAAGAATATGAAGCTTTTCGTCGAGATCAAGCTAATAATTCTACAGCTTCAGAAATGCAGGAAGACACTCCTAAGTCGTTAGGCGCGGGAACTAAAACAACAGAAGAAATACACAATAGAATTGGTTATGCCCCCAAGAAAAAACCAAGTGGCCCAAGCACAGTGTGAAAAAAACACTAGGTTTACAATGAAATAAATATTTATTGCACTAAACACATAATATTTGTACTGTTACTATACCTATAAATATATATTTAAACAAATGCCTTCTATTTAGGTAGGTAGGCCAACCTATTTTAACTACCTAAGTAAGTAAGTATTTACCTTTGAGTAAGTAATTACTCTAAGGTAAATAACATGACGTGTCAAGCACAAGTTGTAACAAACATGTAGGTAAGTAATGGGTAATATAGATAATTAGATATCTTCCTAGTGATTAATCGATTGGGTGCTTCACTTTGATGGGAATTGCACCGGGTATATCCTTTACAGAACTGCGGCGGCGCGATGCTCGTCGACGCCAGAGAACGCAGCATAATCTGTTAGTATTACAAATGCATTAATTAAATTACATGGACAGTCATAGATCCAAGTGTAGTAAAAGAAAGAAGGAAAGTTATTGTATAGAGCGTAGGGCGCCGCAGCTGCCACTCTGTATACCGTGTAACGCTACTGACGTCATCGTGTAACGCTACTGGCGCTTAGCACGGATAAAGTGGCCGCGCGGCGAGCGCCTCGAACGTCCGTATATAAGCTTCGCTTCAAAAGAGCTTTATGGTATACTAGTTTCTGCCCGCGACTTCGTCCGCGTAGACTTAAGTGAAGTATCCTATGTGTTAATCCAGGTTATAAAGTATCTGTGTTCCAAATTTCATCCAAATCCGTTCAGTAGTTTTTGCGTGAAAGAGGAACAAACATACATCCACACTCACAAACTTTCGCATTTATAATATTAGTAGGATAGGTAGGTAGGTACCAAATAATTTGTAATAGTCTACTATTACAAATTCTTCGGTGGGTACCTACACAATTTAATTTAGGCTGTTAGTGCGGTAAAAAGCTATGTAGTTACAATACCTATTAACTTACTTCCCACATAAGATATCTACTTAGTTTAATACCATGCAGAGCCAAGATCGATGAAAAGGGTAAGTTTAGTCAACTATACATAAACACCTTTTTGGGTTCACAACTCGTTGGTCAATTGGTCTAGCTAGGTACTATCGGATTTTTTCCGTACGGAACTCGGAAGATACTTATCGTATGTAGATACCTACTGACAAAAAGGTAATTAATTAAAATGACTTACCTTAAAGTGAGAAAGTACAAAATTTCCGCGACACTCAGAATAGAGAAACCCATGAAAAGACCAAGCAGCCCACCGCAGTTGGCGAGGAAATCAGTCAGACCGTACAGCTCCGAGCGGCGCGACGTGATGAACTGGGCTTCTTTGAAGAACACCATCACTCGGGAATAAAACAGGCTGAAAATATTCAAGAGTGTTATGGATCTATGATTTCGATCAATAGTAGTATGAAATCTGTCGTCGATCAACACTTCCTACATAGAACAAAGTTCAACTCATCATTGGTCGAAGGTCGAATTATGATCGATCGATTGATGTGGTAGGTACTCGTACTGGTAACACAAAAATTTAAAACCGATCTGAGTATTTGGTTTATTGTTAAATAGAAAGATTACTACCAACGTGAGTTTATCACATTACTAGTATTCCCGTTAACCCCTTCAGATAAGCTAATAGGCTTGTGATAGAAGTGGCCCCACGTCAATAGTTTAATGGCCAGGATGGGGATCGAACCCGGAACCTCTTGGCTACAAGGGCGGCCCCTCTAACCACTAGGCTATTGACGCCTGGAATTGACTTCCATGAGCGTACGTACAAATTAAAATGCTAAGTCAATAGGACATTGGCAGTAAGTTACTCGTAGCTATGATGTGTGTATGATTCTTATTAATAATACATACCTCAGGGACCCAAGTCTGCAAATCTAATTGACGATTAAGCCAATTAAAAACCAATGGTCACTAATAAATTATGACCTTCGTAAATCTTTCATCGAAAATCGTAAGTTCTTGGCGGCCGTAATTGTATCGGTTATCTGTTAGCTGTCCTCGACAACATGTGGAATTTACGATTTACGAAGAATAATATACGATAATAACAACAATGAGCATTGGCTTTCAATTGGTCGTCAAATTAGCAGACTTGGGGCCTAGGTAACATAGTTATAGCTCATGCCACTAACAGAAGACGAAAAGGTGTCCATCACAAAGTCGTCAAGCTTAGAACACCCCTTATAGCGTTGCAGATTTTTTTAACGAGGTAATGACCGTAAGGTTTATTTTAGAGAGGTCGTTAGCACTGAATCAGTGGTGTGTGGAGCACAAATTATATTTTTATGCGAGGAATGAACACGAAAAAGATTTTATTTTCCGCAATGACGAATTATGTACCTACCTACTTACTTTGGATTACTAAGCATGTGTTTTTAGTGGTTCTAATTTGTAATTACTAGCTTTTGGTTTTTATTACGCCTATTGTGTGGTTCGTGCAGGTACCCTATCAACTACACAATTCACTAATTACCTATGCAGGTCCAGTGCCGACGTGTGAAGTTTCAGGGAAGTTTCATACGATTTTCGACATACAATAATTAATACCTGCATCGTTTGCAAGTGATAATCGTAAAATATTATCGCCTGACGCCAGCTCCCAGTGAGGGAAGGCCCGTGCCCTGGAGTGGGTTATAAAAAGGGCTAATTGGATATAGTTTTGCAAAATGGGACCAATACACACATGCTTCTGCAGACCATAAGCGACCCTAGCTCTAGTAGTTGTCGGTTGGTTTCACTTTGGAGAAGTATGTGTGGGTTGATCGCATTCTGCAAAACTACATCCACCTATTATTATTTACATAAATGATTTTTTTATTAGCTATTGAGTAACACTCACTCTTTCAGCTCCTCAGTCGCGTCGTACTTATGTGCCTTGAAAAGGGCTGCCCAGTCATAATCGGCCTGCGAAGTTTCCGCCTCGTACTCGATAGAGGTACAAGCCGGGAGACATTTGCATTGGGAAGACACTTTGATAGCTTCCCCTAACGTGTCACTGTCGTTAGTCTTCATATGATTGGCCAGTCCTGTCTGGATTTCTATTGTCACCAGTTCCACTGCGTAATTGGAACAAAAATCCTTATTATAATTATCATACTAATATATAATATTATAAAGAGGAAAACTTTGTTTGTTTGATTGTAATGAATAGGCTCCGAAACTACTGAACCGATTTGAAAAATTCTTTCACTGTTGGGAAGCTACACTATTCCCGGGTGACATAGGCTATAATCTATTATCAAAAAAATTAGGGATCCTTCCTAAAACTCGAATAATGTAACCGCAATGTACCCGTGCGAAGCCGGGCGGGCCGCTAGTAAGTATATATAATTACAAATAAATAAAATTGAAGTGTCTATTTCTAATATACAAAATAACAGCTTTTTACTAAATGCACATGAAATTATACGGTACTTGTAGCAAACATTTTTTAGAAACATTGTCTCTTTGTCGGCCTGTTTGTTTCGGCCAATCTCCGAAACGGCTGTACCGATTTTCACTGGCGGATAGCTGATGTGATCAGGAGTAACTTAGGCTACATTTAATTTATCGAAGTACCTACCACACGAGTGGAGTCTGCAAGTCTAAGAAAATCTACACAATTTTCGAAAGCCTTGTAAAATCAACCACCCAGCAATGGGTCAGCGTGGATTATGGTCCGAATCCTCCTCGCAAAGAAGGGATTATTATAATTTAGACCGAGAAAAATATTGGACTCGATGAAAACAAAAGTGTTTGCAATCGAATAAAAAATAGGGAAAAATAGGGGAATGTTTAGCGATTTATGTCGCTGATTGTACATTGCTCATAGTTGGTGGTTATTTAATGATGACCGACTTACTCTGTGCTTTTTTTATGCATTCCCTGCTGCCGGCATTGCATACCGCCATATTTGGACCATCTAGAACGTTCAATGCATTTTAAATAAGTAAAGCAGTACCACAGTTTAAAAAACTGGCAGTGAGCTTACATAACATCATGATACTGCCAAGGCTGTTTATGCAAATAAATACCTAATTTCACAATAATACTTAATTTTTTTGTAGCATCCTAATGAAACATAGGTACCATACCTCTTAGCAATTGTATAATGGACATAATGTTTTTTTTTCATATTTATATAAGCTATGTCTGTGTGATAATTAAATTTTCTCCGGAACTCGTCGAGGGTCAAACCTCGACGTTATTATGAGTCATCATTGTCGATCCTGGTTTACAGGAGTAACAGTGGTGGGAGTGTGTGGTGGGACCAGCTAGTGTAGTAGTATGACGTCTCAACTTATTAGATTTAGCTGACTTTAGTAAGCACCGAATAATTGAAATCATTGGGGCCGCTTGGCGCAGTGGTTCGAGCGTAGGCCGCTCGGCGCACTGCACGTGGTGGTTGCGGGTTCAATTCCCGTGGGGTAAAATTCGGAAATGGCCTTTTCGTAATTTGCCCTGGTCTGGGTGTTATTGGGATCGCCCCGAGTCCATGTACGGTACCCATTGTACAAGCTTAGTTTGGGACCATATAGTTGGTGTGTCAGTCTGGCGATTTGTATTTATTATTATTATTCAATATTTATGAAAAAATATTTCACAATATACCTACGACAATAAATAATTGATAGGTATTTACATACTTATGCGTTAATATAAACATATTATACTAAATGAAATATTAGTCATCGTAGCCATTAGGAATATAAACAAACTCTAAAATGAGTCAGTATAATAGTCTGGTTGGTAGGGACCTCCCGGGGGATTAACCCATACTCCTATCATTAAATG
Source organism: Notodonta ziczac (assembly GCA_918843915.1). Taxonomy (NCBI): domain Eukaryota; kingdom Metazoa; phylum Arthropoda; class Insecta; order Lepidoptera; family Notodontidae; genus Notodonta; species Notodonta ziczac. The sequence continues at coordinate 5,655,140 of OU974053.1, forward strand.
CCAAGGTACCTACATACAAAGCATAATTAACTTCGACTTATTTCTAATTAACTCTAAGTTTGTACTAGATAAAATATTGACACAAACCATGCCGCTTTCCCTATGGGTATTTTGTGATCATCAAATAGAACCAACAATATTTTTGTGTGAATGTTTCGTCAGGTGCATACCAAGGGTTACTTACAGCCTAATTCTGAGAGCAAATTTGGAAATGCCCTTAAGTAAGTAAGCAACGTACGTAGCTAATCTAGGACGATTTAACCCCCAGTGTCGATGTTACAAGTGTCTAACTTTTAAAAGACCCTAAGCTTTTCCTTTTTTCTCCTACCTACATTCTGTGTCTATGCTTAGCTGTCAATTTTAAAAAAAACACACTTTATGAACGCACTCAAGATTGGTTACCGGCCGAGTAAAAATACTCACAGGGCATTCCGAAATGTACGCATCCGCATCTCGTGTAAGTGAAATTGGACAGGCACTCCATCTCGCAATTCGCCTGAGTATACACTTTGAAGTATTGCAGATACCGCTCCGTTGGGAAATAGCATTGTCGTCTGTTAAGTAAAAGTAATGCAGTTTTTGTTAATTTTGCAATTGATGCCAATTTTGCATTTTGAAGCAAAAACGTCGTGTCGAACTGGATGAATTGAGCAACGAGAAATACCGGAATAAACGAATTGTCCGAGGCTTATCAATGTAACTTAATTAGTGGTGTTCTTACACATCATTACCTCGATATTCCGATTGCTTTTATCGGTACCTAGTAGTGTCCGTTGCTTATATACATTTAAGTATAAGATGGGTAGATGAACCACTTAAAAGAACATTAAAGAAACCAGATCTTAAGCTCACTACGAGCCGCAAAAGTTTCTGGAATTAAGTTTTTGCGGAGAGTTGATGTAAAACTTTAGCTTACAAAAGTGTTAAATTGTCATTTATTTTTCTTCGAATGGAGGCATAATGCTGGTTGTACTTTATCAACTGGCAAAATGTTTTGTGGGCACTACTTAGCTTACACAGAGAGAATATTTATATTATATCTACTAATATATTTAATTATATAATATTTATTTATATTGTAATTTATTACGAAAATAACATATATCTGTTTTGTGTTATCTGTTTTTCATTAACAGCATAGATTTATGTAAATTATTAGCTCTCATTACAAACGGAATACTTCATGGTAACTACAAAAAGAATATGTTTTCATTATTGTTTTTTCTCAGTGAAGTAGTATATATAGTTTATTACATGGAAGGAAACCTCACCTGGTCGGTTCGTAAGGCCGTAACCCTTCGGAAGTGGTCATCATTTTCGGTTTCACCGCGACCACCACTTCTTGCGATAGCGGCGATCGGAAGTATTGTTGCGAAAGCCTCGGCAGCTCCGCTGGGTTGTGCAACAGTATCTACGGATGTCAGAGGATGCTCGTGAAACTGTGCAATTACGGATAATAATTAATATAATTTCAACGAAAATACCTTGAAACCTTGCACAGGACCTCGACAGAGATAATCCAGATCAACTATCTTGGCTTTCAATAAAAACGTTAATCCGGATTTTACGCCGTAACCCTGCAATTTTTTTATCAAGCATTATCTTAAATGTTTCCAAAGAGCAATAAATGAGTTTGCTTTTGAAGATTTAAAAAACCTTACCGAGCCTCTATGTGGATAAGTTTCTATAGGAGTTCCTGAGGAGTATCCGTTCTCCAAAGACCAGGATTCCGCGACATTATCATGTTCCAAGTAGGGATAGTCTTTATGTAAACTATTGGGAAATAATTATTAAAGAACGAAATCAAGTCTTAAAAATGTAAAGATTTTGAATAATTATGTAAGAACTAAAACATACTTGTCAACTCTAAACATTTCTTCAGCTCCTAAAGTGTTGAATGTGTAACATAGACCTTCTTCAGTTACAATGGCGGAAAACAAATCGGAGCAATTTTCACTAGGTATATCCTTCCATTTGCATCCAAAGAAAACTTCAGTTAAATTCGGCGACACCTAGAGAACGTTTATAATGAAAATATAATCGATGATTTTATTAAGGCCATAGAAATGGATAGAGAACTTACTGATTTAATGTTATCGACAATATCAAAACCGGAGCAATTTTTTCTACCATTGGGAGGTGAAAGATGATCATCGCAAACCATTGATATATCTTCAAACATATACCTCCTGAAACATTTAACGATTAAGACCTTCAACGACGGCTATGGCCAAAGTTAAGTGACACTTACTCTGTCTCTGTAAGGTTGGTGGTCGTGTTATGATACTTATGGTAATAATCCGTAAAATTAAATTTCCTTTGCATTGCCTTCGTCTCGAAGCATACAGTCACTGCGGGGTAAGGTATCTGCAGCAAAAATGTCCTTTACTAACATCTATACAACATTTAGAAAGTATATTCGCTATATTCGGCTTCAAATTTGCAAGGATTGGAGTCCAATGAAGTCTTTATTTCTTACCTGCCAAACAGGAGTGGAAGTTTCGGCAAAACTCACTATCACTGGACTCTCGTTCCATTTTATCCACACTTTCCTTATTAAATCAGCACAAAGCCCCACACAGCATATGAACATGAACAGCCAGAAGACTCTGTAATATATAAAATATATTCCTCCTTTTCTTCGACTTAATCCACATAAAATCATCACTAGAGTCTTGATTATAAGATTTACGATTCATCATTTCCTTTATCGACTTACTTTTCAACAAACGTCCTCTCTTTCTCTCCGATATATTTAAGTCCATGCAGATTAGAATTCGCCGTATAATCTATTAAGTAATCTTTAACGATGTTTCGCTTCTCTTTCTTCGTAAGCTTACGCGGTTTAACATCGTTGTTCTCTGGATCGACATCTGGGATGGCCCCAACGCTACCGGATCTGGAATTAAATTGTCGTCGTTATTGTTATTGTTGGAAATAAAAAAGTAATTGGAGCTTCTCACAATACCTCGAGTGTCGCCTCATGATGCCCAGGTCCGACTAAATCGAATGGGCATACGAATGTCAAGTTAATTTGGGCTTGGTTGAAAACCGTCATACCAAATTAGTGTTATCCCAAGGGGGTTGCGTTTGCCAATTATGAAATTAAATTTTGTAGTATACCGAGTAATTTTAGTGTCTATTGTTATTATATTTGCATAAATGTGCAGTCTGGCGTGTATGTAATTAAATTTATGGATGTTATTTTTAGTGAAAGACTTTCATCAAGGTCTGGTTGTATAAAATCTGCTTTGGATAGCTATACTCAAAATGTTTGCTACTTTACTGCTGTACACATTACCCAACACCGTGCGTTCTTTCCATAGTTATTGTCTAATTAATTAAGTCATATGACTCAAATACCCTATTTCGGAAAGGCTTATTTTTTTGTATGTAAATTTCCGGAACCCTCCATGTGCATGTCCCATATGCCGTGGCCAGTAATTAGTTTCCGTCATATTCGACGGTCTATTGGAGATTCTATACATATTTTGTTTTAAACTTCCAGCGGATCAAAGTCTTTTTAAAATAACTTCCAGAATAGTTCTGTCCATATCAGGAGAAAGTGGAGCCTTCAATTATCCTTCTTTTCTTCTAAAGGTAGTTGGTAAGTAATACCTACAGCACCTACAGTTAATACGAAATAATGGGTACTTTCATTTGTATGCCATCAAAACTATTAAATCAGTTTCTTCGCTTGTAGTTCGAATTTTCCTCATTATGCTTTTAAGTAATTTCCAATAAACAATGTAGAAACTGTAACGCGTAAATTTCTAAATTAATGACTGGTATTAATAAAAAAGCCCTAGAGAATGATAACGCAGAGTTAGGACACATGATAAAAATTAATGTTATACTTATTCACGCTCTATTATTAATAATGTAAAGTGCTCTACATGGAGTTTCATAACTTAAATTAATTAATGGTGTATTATTGTGACAAGCATAAACATTTACGCGAAAATGGTTTACAGGTCACTTGGGCCGCACCATACGTGGCCTGTTATCTGGTTACTTATTTAAATTCGTCCATCGTGGTATATTCTTTGCAACCTTTCCCAAATTTATGTAAATACTAGTTTGCGTCCGCGACTTCGTCCGCGTAGACTTAAGTAAAGTATTCTATGTGTTAATCCAGGTCATAAACTATCTGTGTTCCAAATTTCATCTAAATCCGTTCAGTAGTTTTTGCATGAACGAGTAACAAACATACATCCACACTCACAAACTTTCGCATTTATAATATTAGTAGGATATTCCATAGGAGGAACCTTGGTCTTCTCATTCCCGATACATTTTTATTAGGCTCTGCTGTTTCTTCGTCCTGGTCTTCTGCACTCTACTATTCGATGATATTATATTATCAATCTCTACCTCATCATTCTAAGATTGATAATAATTCCTCTTCTATTTGGTATCATCTCTAGCTGTTTACTTCCTTACAATTACAATAGAATAACGAAGGTTTGATGAATGTAAAAATAATCCCCTATTTCGTGGATGCTTTACGCAGTCTACATTTCTAAGATTCCAGGATTTCCGAAATTCATGTCGACATGAACACTTGAATTTTAAGTTCAAGTGGTCAACTGCAAGAGCATGGCCGAGGGGGTTGGGGAGAGTAGTGGGTCAGCTAGACACGCAAGAGCTTTACGATTTTTAACATGAAGTACCTAGTTGCCAAATGCACAGCAAACTTCGATGTTTATATTTTTTATTTTATGTAAATAATGCACTTGCTTCACAAGTGAAATAGGTAAGTACTTACACGCTGATAGTTAAAAAATATACTTATTAGGGACTACCCTAATAAGTATATTTTTTAACTATCTACTACTAGTAAGTAGGTTGGATTAGTATCCAACCTACTTACTCACACACTATCACTACAAATGAACTGCGTCAGAGCGCAAGTCTTTGTAGGCAGCACTGTAATACCAATTTATAAAAATATTTTCTCTTACAAATATGTGTCACAATATGGCAAATAAATACTAAAAATAACGTTCAAGTCTTTCCTACTATGAACTCTAACTGTATCATAATTCCAAACCTGTTATAATTAGCTGAGGACGGCGATGCCTTGGTCTCCTTCAATTCACACACATCACTAATTTGGGAATCATCCTGGCCGCCAGATATATACATTCTCGAGACAACTATAAGTTGTTACTGAAAGTTAGTAGATTTAAAGTGTATAATTATAGCACATCTTTACCCATCGTTAAATTAAGGTTAAAAGTTTATCAACTAAGATTGCATTGCGTTGGTTTTGCGTGTTTTTTGTGTTTAATATTCAATAGTATTTTACTCGGTAATCAGTAAGTAATATTCTCGGCGTAACACCAAGTTTCAAGTATGTAGTCAATGTAATAGGTACTTTCTTCAAAAAGCTTTTCTACCTATGGATGTGTTTCAAAAGTCCGAAATAATCTTTTGTGGTTTGGATGTGTAACGATCGCGAAACGAATTAAGTAGGTAAAAAATGTAAAATAAAGTACCTATAAAACCTATCAAATTTTATCGTAATCCATTAACTTTAAATCCATTATTTTATGCAAAATACAATAAAGTTCACATTATAGTACCTACCTACATTATCTACCGTATGTGTGGCTAAATTATTATTTCGGACTTCTGAAACATTCTGTATAGGTATAAAGTTACTTACATCTTTATAAGTAGTGTAGAAATAGAAAATGTAGAAATACATGAACAAAATTTTTATGTTAGGTATCAAGGTCGAATAACAGGCAACCTGCAACCAAGGACATGGTAACCTTGACCTGATGCTGCAGCGTCAATTAAAATCTACAGGATACCTAAATCCTCACCAACTTACAACAGATACATCGTATAGAACCATAATGTGTTGTTTTACCAGTGTTAATATTAACCCTGTCTCTCAGTTCCTTCATCCCTATCGCCCAGCCCGGCGACATTATCTCGTCTGGGGTGTATTGCGAGATGATTAGGCAGATCGCGGAGCGGCGCGGCACATATTTGCGCCGATCCGTCCGTCCCCCGCGACTTGATTATGCGAGCGAGTGAGTGCGAGGCACTGACTGGCGGCGGCCGGCCCGCACTACCAGTGTTTGTAAGGTCGCAGCCGAAGGCAGCCTCACGCGTCGCGTCTTATAAAACCGAACACATCTGTTATTTTATTTTTTCTTTGGCGCGAAAACCCACCATGTCCGCTACAGAGGAACTCAATGGCATCCTCTCGAGGAGGCAGCAGATAAACGACAAACTCGAAGAGGGCCTCGACGTCAAACCGAAATATAAATTCGTTAACGTTTACACGGAATTTCACGAGTTCTCCAGGAAGGAAATAAAACAATACGAGGAGACCTTCAACAAGTGAGTGGGTTTTTTATTTTATCAAACTCGATTCCGGGAGATCGGTCCGGGGAGCCGCATCTTCGCAGAAAACTCCAGTACCCGGCGTCACCTGACCTTTATTGCTTAATACGACGTGCAGAAACTATCGCTGCTGTAAGAATATTAAAACAAACGATACTATAGGGTTATATGCCAACTAGAACGCCCCTAGTAAATCAATATCTTATCTGCATTACCTATAAAACAAATTAAGCAGATACCAAGGTAATCACCGATTCAAGTTCCACTGTTCGTTTATTTAATTGATAAGGGATTTAACTTAAACAGATATACTACTACCAAACAAAATTGTAATGTGTAAATGTGTAAATTTGATATTTAGACTATGGTTTTACCTATCTACCCTACAATAAAACTGAAATCGCGATTTAACATGTCAATAATTTTATCAGTTAGCAATTTAGTATTTAATCTACTTACAACACGCATTATTATGTAACTGAATAGATATCTGCGTAACTTAAATTATGGCAAACATATTTATATCTATTGAATTTGGAACATGCACTCGAGTTAAATTGAAATCATTTATGAGACACCAACACGAAATGCGAACTGATTGTAAAACTTCGATGACCTTTATCGCTTAAACATTATTAATAAATACTGCTTTACATTAGCGCATTTTATTATATGTAGTTAATAATTTGTATCTATTAAGTTGCTTAAAATGTCAACAATTTCGAAAATATTCATTCATATTCATGTGTACTTACTAACATTTTATTTTGTTCAGTAGATAGTTAGTTAATAATGTTAAATGTGGTATTCAAGTGTTATATAAGTCAATAAGTACTTAACCTTTCGATCCTTGAATTGCTTCAAGAGGAACGTCAATATTAAATTCTTAGACCGATGCAAATTAACTCATGTGGATATCAGTGATAGCAACGAACATTGAACTTAGTTATTACTTAATACACTAGGTTCTATCACTGCTAATTAATTCCAAATGCCCAATCAAAGTTATTATAATTCCTAACGCAAGTGAAAGTAGGTAATTACATAAAAGGAGTTCAAATTTAACTGTACGTTCGTTAAAACATTTTATTTGTGGCATGACACGTCGTGGGAGACTTGAATGAATGGGAGACACGACATGGTTGTCATTAAGTAGGTATATTACATTAATTTACATCATCGCGAGACTTTCATTCACGATGCAACTGCATTATATATTCACACGGGATTCACACATGAATCTTACCTGTAGGTAATGAATAAAACTGCTGAAAAAAGGTGATAAGAACCTTAGCTTCCATGTGCAGGGTATAGATCGCCTAAATATACCTTGTTATTAAGTTATATGCTACATAATACTTAGGCACGTATTACTCGTCATTATTTTAATCTTTGTTTCATTAAATCAGCGTTCAAACGGTAAATACATAATAGTTTTAGCTCTATTATTTTGGATTTATCCCTGTTTTTACCACAGCACAATGGCTATCACAACATATATATCATCGAATATATAAATATAAAGATAAATATACATTATTTTCCTTTAATGTTTATTTACAAGTAGGTAGTAGATAAACAGGCAAACACATTTATTTGACGCCCTAAGCATGTTGATTACCCTGTTTACCGAATGTGTGACCTATTGGAATCTCACTACATACAAAAAAATATACAGTTGGTATAAATATTTAATGGTAATAAGTATGTACACGGGGAAAATATTTTCTAGTTTCTAATATCCCTTTTAGTATATTTCTGTACTAAACGTTTTGTAATGACATCAAATAATTTATGGGTGGTCGTGGTTCTTATCCTCGTCGGGGCATAAGGCTGACGATAGTAATTTTTAAGACAGCTTTACCCTCGTCTTCGCTCATGTGGATTTCGAAACGAAATGTATATGTCGCCGCCAAATAGCTTAATTCGCCGTTCAATTAACAGCCTAGGCACTTAACTAAACGGCGCCGTTCAACTAGTGGCCTGAATGATATTCAGCCATTTGATCAAACAGCTAGGCAAATGACTTGGATCGATGACGTTTAACTACTTGCCTAGCCGTTTAATTACCTGCCTAGCCTGTTCATTTCAATTTAGTCCTACTTTCTGCCACCTAGCGCGAAACTCACCAAACTGTCAATATCTCTATATTCTATATTCTCTTTGGTCAATATGGCGTCGGAAAAAAAGAACTTTGATGGAATAATTTTATTAGGTACTTAGGTTTTTTACGATTTTTTTTAGATCCACCGAATCTATTTGCTGGGTGGGGTTTCTGTGGGGTCATAAAAAAAATAACCCTAACCTAAACCCATCCAGGTCGTTCTGCTTGGGTAGTATTTTGAAAAAGTTTTGTAGTACTTAAATGTCAACCAGTTGCCTAAGCATTAGCCAGCCAGTTTATTAAATGTTGTAATAGACGATACGGCTGAATATCATTCAGGCCGTTAGTTGAACGGCGCTGTTTAGTTAAGTGCCTAGGCTGTTAATTGAACGGCGAATTAAGCTATTTGGCGGTCACATATACATAATATACAAACTTCCATCCTCTATTTTACCTCATCGGAGGTGGATTTTTTCAAAACCTTCCTCTGTGGATGTCTAGGTACTACTTAACTTCCTTAAGTTTTCATGTTTCTAAACCGAGCGGTTTAAGCTGTGTGTTGATAGATCAGTCAGTCAGTCAGTTTCTCCTTTTTAACTGACTTCAAAAGAAGGAGGAGGTTCTGTGTTCGTTTGTATGTTTTTTTTATTTTATCTATACGTAATTCTCCGTCAACTGTAGACCGATTATAAAATTGAATTGTCTCCAAATTATATAAATTATAAGGTTCCTATAGTTATTTCTACCTTTTTAGTGCACCCGGGTTTTTTGAAGTGGGTAAATTTTTGTCATTTAAACGGAATGGCTTGTGGGCATGCGCGATAGGGGAACGGAAGTCATACATAAATCCTTGCCTACACAATCATTGAAGTTGGACAGAACAGCCCGCATGGCGTTATCTCGTCCCTACTATAATCATAAAATAAACATTACGAATAATGCAAACAAAATGCCAGCTATGACTACTACTCGATTCATAACAACAAGCAGCGGCCATTGTTTGTTGTTCAAACAAATAAATAAATAACTTCGAATCAGTAAACAATATTATAATTGTTTAATGGTATTGGGACCTAATTACTTGCAATGAGCTTGAACGTCATTGTGTTACCGAGAGGAGAGAGACAAAGAGAGAAAAAGAACGGAGAGGAAAAGTATTGTAGTAATAATAATTATTTTTCAGGATTTCAGGATAGTCACTCTTATTGACTTCCCGTACATTATATATTATTCATTTAATATCGAAAGTGACGCTCGCTTACTCACAGCACAGTAGGTAGTATTCACCTCTTATATTAGTCATATTTCTTGCAAATTAAAAAAGACGTCAAATAACATGAATCACTGTGTTTTATTAGGTCTAATCTGTAATTTGTAAAACACACATGTAGAATATCAATTTAGTAGGTACCAGCAAAATGGTATACAATGTATGCCTCCTTGATATTCATTCATACATTATTTGATATAAATTACACATTTAAGTAGTAAAACAATATGAACTAAGGGATCTTATAATTTCTTTCACTAAACATAAATTAAAGAGTGGAAAGAATTTTTAGAATCGGTCCACAATTGACGGAGAAATTGGTGAACAGGTGAACAAAGGAAGACGAACATAAAACCCCCTTTTTTTGAAGTCTGTTATAAATCGGACGCACCGTTAACACTGATCGGACATCGGACTGCACCCGGGAGGAAGTGCATGTGAACCTGTACCAACTGTGCAGATGTAATACGAAACGGACGCGACAAAATCAATGCAATGATATGACTCATTGATTGCACATCAGGATGTTTCAAAAGTACGAAACAATAATTTAGGTACATTTACGGTGACTGATTTGTAGATGCCTCGTGAAGACCGACTATGCGTAAGACTATCATTTTCTGAGTTTTGTTACGGGCCTTTGAATATAAGACACAACTTTCGTGTTGCGGCCTTAGAATAAGGCCCAGGCCGTGAACACATCCAATGGCGTAGAAAACGGTGTAACTGAATTTACTAATAGATTGACCCATGAATAGCACCCATGTTTTTTTATTGAAATTATTAATTATTTTATTAAAAAAATGGTGTGTTTATATTTATGAAATTTTGATATTTTTATATACTCGATTACAATCTAAACCTTTGAGTAGGAATTATTTCTGATAGCCTCTGCGAAATAACAAGTCGATACGAGTCGTCATAAGTCATAAAAATTGTGATTAAACATCTCCCTTCCGCAATGGTCGCAATAGGTCATTAACGCGGTGAATCATTATGAGTAAACACAAGATACCTATCATTTCTCGTAGACGTATAGGCTATGACTGTAGAACGTAACCTCCTATACACGTAATAGGTAAATTCTAATAAACATTTATGCGTATTTTAAATACGACGAAATACGAGAGTTATACGCAGTATTATTTAATTTGTATGATAGTGAAACCGGTCAGATAAGATATCGAAAAGATGAATAAAAATTATTTGATGAAGGCTCTAAGAATCTTTATAAAAATGTGTTTAAAAAAGTTTAAATATAAATATAAATTTTTAAATATAAATTTCGACTGCTTTATTTCGTTATGTTACAAAAGTACAAACGAGGCTTTACTATTTTTAAACTACAACACGTGTGTTGTTCAATCGTGTGCCCATATAGGTAGTAGGTGTACAATCGTGCGGTCAATCCATTAATAACATTTCGTAAGTAGGTGCAGAATTAGTCAATCGGTACAAGACGGAACACTACTTCTATGAGAATAGATACTATTATATTACTAGCACTGTTGATGTAAACAAACTAATCCTTATCCCAACTAAGGGAATAGGTTACTCTTTATCACCGGCTGTACAAATTTACATTGGATTCGGTACAAAATCCAGCTCATGACCTGGATTACCTATACCTACAGGTTAAAACAGAAAGGCTATACTTTTTTTTTCAAAACTTAACTTAGCGTTGTAATTCAATAATTATCAGTTTTGGAGGAAACTTGGTAAACAAGAGGTGATACAGGGATACAGTTGTTGACAGATTACACAAGTTTCAAGTTCCCACAAAGCCGATAGTTTTAGATTTACAAAGTTAAGTTGCAAAACTAGTATACCCTTTCTGTTTCACCTAGTAGGTAAAAGTAAAACCCGGAGGGACAACAATATGGAACCTTTTGTTTAAAAAAAGCTCCTCCACGTTTCTAGTAAAGTTTCGCTTTTTGTCTTACGAAGATTTTAATCTTAAGTTGACTAGGGCGGGTCACTTTACTTACATTATTATTGTTAGGTTATCCTATTAATCAAGGTATGACTTAGGGCTAAACATAAAGAAAAAGCTTATAGAAGAATTCACTTAGCATAAGCATTCTGCATCTAAATGACTGTGAATTGATTGAACATACACACTACAAGCCAACCACTTTATAGTAAACTAGCGGCCCGCCCCGGCTTCGCACGGGTACATTGCGGTTACATTATTCGAGTTTTAGTAAGCTTCCCTAATTTATTTGAAAATATATTATAGCCTATGTCACCCGGGGATAGTGTAGCTACCCAACAGTGAAAGAATTTTTCAAATCGGTTCAGTAGTTTCGGAGCCTATTCATTACAATCAAACAAACAAAGTTTTCCTCTTTATAATATTATAAGTATGATAATTTAGTGGGATTTATGACAAATGAATACCTACCTTCTTCAGTCTGACTCGGCGTATCCAGATTTACGTAATTCAATGTAAATCCCATTGTCATGAGTTGGTACATGTCGTAACAATGTGGAGTTTTGCTGCAGGATATAATGTAACGTAGTAACATGATAGCGCTGTAAAATTGCCATTGTTACCATAAGCATGAGTCATGCGAGCGAGACCACTCGCACACGTTATTAAGTTTCAATGAATATACCGTAATTTTTTGAGATTAATCTTAAGTACTTTGAAGTCCTCGTCTAAACTCCTAAATTTAAACTGATAAACCGCAAAAAGTGGTCTTACATTAAAGAGTTATTAAATTCCCGTCACTACATTGTTCACTGCCCAATAATCTGTGTTCAATTCAATTTGAAATCGAATTTGGGTATTGCACTATCAATAAAAATCTATTCTGTCGTCATCTAGATTAATTGCTGTTTGAAAAAGTTGTTACAAATAAACAATAAAGATCACATGGTTAAGAAAGAGTTTCGCTTCGCAGCCAATCTGCATTGTGTGTTGCAATCATTGTGGTTGCAATAACTGCAACAGTATACTGCAGTAATGTCTAGACGATATCAGTGTTGCAGTTTGAATCTTATAATCTTCTTAAAATATTGCAGCAATTGTTGTGACTGCGAGAGCTGAATCTATTAGCCCCAAAGAGCAAGTCATTAAATAAATAAATATCGCCAGACTGGCACACCAACTGTATGGCCCCAAACTCAACAACGCTTGTCCTATGGGTACCATATAATTGACTGGGGGCGATTCCAGTGACACCCAGATAAGGGCAAATTAAAATGAGGCCATTTCAGAAATTTGCCCCAACGGGAATCGAATCCGCAACCACCGTTAGCAGTGCGCCGAACGGCCTCGTGCCTACGCTCGAACCACTGCACCAAGCGGTCGTCGAATTAATTATATCTTATATTTTTATTAGTTAATTTTAATCATACTCAATTTGTTATAGCATTAGACAGAAGTTAAAAAAGGTTATTTTTAGTGTCCACTTTGTAATAAAAGTACAATTAACGAGTTACAGTTACGATTGACGTCGTATTTAATATAATCTATTTATATACCAGCTTGTCACACCTAACTGTAATAATATTAATTATTTATTTTATGAAATATATTGCCTTTCATTTAAATAATTATTATTTCATTACAATTTAAAATTAGTGTCGATGCTAAAAACCTAAAAGAAGCAGGGGTGAACATACCGGGAATGTTTTTCGCTTCATTATAATCCTACCAAATCTAAAATTATACCTAATCCCTTCAGAGGTTATGACAGCAGGGTATTTTTAATTTTGTCGGACTATGTTATCTATGAAATTGACGTAAATAATGTGCTGTCAGTGTTTGTCATTGAGTCATTCGCCTGCACTCTAAGTTTCTGTGAATACCTTGTTTGTTATTGTTGTCGAATTTTCGTGTTTTAATTGTTACTTGTTACTGTTTTCCTTTGTTATTACGATTATTATATGACTCTGAATAAAAGTAGTTTTGACTTGGAAGTTAAATGTTTTGCATCCCTACTTCTGCGAGCCTCTTATGTCTAATGTTATAATAAATGGAATATAGTATACTTAGTAGGTACTTTTCTGTTACCTATCTGTAATTTTCTCACCGATATTCCAGTATACGAAGTCTTTGTGCAATATTTTTAACTTACCTAATGCCACAGTGTAACAAAGGTCCTTTTATGCTGTGCTGCTATTAAGAAGTCTAGGATTAACCTCGCTATGGCTAATGCTGATCTAATTAGGGACCTATAAACTTAAAACTGTGCTCAATCAGTTTTATCAGGAAAATTAAACCACAATAATGACCTATTTTGTTTATGGATTACCTGTTTATGTAATGGGCTGAATCTCGATTATTTACTTAAATAAGGTAACCAATGGCTGTTATTATTAACATTTACAATATCCATGTTTGTTTTTACAAGGTACCTATATGTACACCTATGTATCGCTCAAAATTTCCCTATATTTCATTTTCATGATTTATTGCCTTGACTTAGTTCTATGCGTTGCGTTCTTAATAAGTTTTACATGGTGTTCTATGTAAATCACTATTTCTGAGTCAAGTCATTAAATTCGTCTCACAATAACTACTGCTCGATTTTCGATCCGAATTACACAACTAGGTAAATTCCTTAACATACTTTCATTCAGTTGTTATCTTCGTAGCAACCTCAACACCAATTTGAGAACCTGTCTTAATTTCAAAATGATAAGCCCACCCGCTGCAACAGATGTACCCATTTGTTGGGTTTTTCATAAATATAAATTGAAATGTGTTTGGGTAATGTTGCACCAAGTTCTCGTCACATAACTCTTAGCGGCTGTAAGTGGGTAATTTGTTCTACGCTTTGTGTCTTCTAAGAAAACTAAACCATTTTAATTGTAAGTATCTAACATCTACGTGGCATAGAGAAAAAGGTCTATGAACTGTAATTTTTTAGTGTTCAAGATGGTCACATGACATTTAATAGAAACAACTTCGCAGTAATTGAGATAAATGGAATGACAAGTCGTTGACTGATTATTTTTATAAGTATGAAAATAATACTCGATTTCGATTTGATTTGTTTACAAACGCTCTTGAAGATTCTCGAGAATAGTTTAACGTAAGATAGGTTGGTGCCCCTACCTGTAAATCCTGTAATTAAAACAAAATATTTCAGACAATTATAATATTAATTATACCTATGTACACTACTATGCATTAGTGTTAATTCATAATTAGCTTTTACCAGCGACTTCGTCCGCGTGAATCTTGGAAAGGAATTTACATAGGTACAAACTTCCACCCCAAATTTTACCCCTCATGTTTCATTTTCGCGACAATTTGTAGCCTATAATAGGTAAATCTTTCTTCAAGGTCCAATCTATCTCTATACCAACATTCATCGAAATTGGTTCAGCGGTTTAGGCGTGAAAACGTAACAGACTGACAGACAGACAAAGTTAATTTCGCATTTGTAATATAATTTCGGGTTTATCTTCCTTTATTATTCACCACTCTACCTAGCGGTCCGGTCGTAGCGTACTTAGCATTCCTCCAGAACATTCGTGAGAGCTCCCAGCTTTTATTAAACCTATATGAATTATATAGTTCTTATTTTGCTGGAGCAGGCTGAGAGGTTGCGGAATTTGTTAATAGCATCTAGTGAAGCCCCAGTAGGGCGCGGTGCCATTTTATTATGACTGGCCTCATTCCTTTCGATGTTTACAGGCTCTTTCCAAGACGTAAATGTTTTATTGGGTCGTGTCATGCGCGATGGAACGATGATAGTGTATAGTAAACAGGCAATAATTATATAGGCACAAGCTATAAATGATTATTAAATATGACGTATAGGCATAAAATAGATAAGGGTATAGGCATAAGTCCGAAAGAAACGCAGGCCGCTCGGCTCGTTGCATCATGTGGTCGCGAGTTCGATTCAGAGTCAAATGACGATGATTGATTCTAGATGAATCCGATTCAGTCTATATACAAAGTGGAGACGACATGACGACATTAATTTAAACCACATATTTTTTATCACGATAGTAGTTAGTACACCAACTATCATCAAATTATAGGTAGGTACTACAGTTTGTGTACAGTTTGTGTCGTTGTAAGGCGAATATTTCGTTATGCTGTCTAAATTGTGAGAATACTAGCTTCTGCCCGCGACTTCGTCCGCGTTGACTTAAGTAAAGTACCTATAGGTAGGTATATCCTATGTGTTAATCGAGTTATATATAAATAAACTGTAGATAGATGTGTTCAGCCGTTTTTGCGTGATTAAGTAACCAAGATCATAACACATGCAAACTTTCACATTTATAATATTAGTAGGAATGAGTGAATTGTTATGATAAGTATTTTATACAAATAACATCACGGCTCAAAAGTTAGGCATTATAAATATTATGCGTAAGTGCACATCGACCACAACATGTGAGTCAATACAACGTGTCTCCCGCAACGAATATCTGATAATGCTACGGGATTCAATAGTACACATCACGCATGCTATTTTAAAAATAGAGGCGCCAAACATCTATTTACTTATCCATTTCTTCTTTACTGTAATACCTATATTCAATCTTATTTTATCGTATAAGATAGTGGTCAACTCTGTTGTCGGAGATTTTAGCCATTTTGACTTGGCTTTCCTAATAATAAACTATTCGGATACTCTGCTAGTCCTTCATGTAACAGGGTTTAAAGTTGCAATCACCACAAATCACAACAAGTTAAGGTAAACTTTCTTTAACCAAGTCGTAGTTGGATCTGAGATAAATCTTTATAACGAACGAGTAAAAGTGATTCTTGACAGTGGCTTCACTTGTTGAAACAAGTTTGCTAGATTATGAATGCCAGCGAGTTATTTTGATGGATCGTGAGAAATCAAGCTCTGTGGGTTAGGCAGGTAGATACAATTATCTACTATTGTTATAACTATAATAATGGCTTGGTAGATGATAGGTACGTACAAATGAGTACCTACCTAGGAAGTTACTTATGTATTAATACCTAAGTGTTTACAAATTTATGGTTAGTTTATTTTTTGTAGGTACTAGGTATGAACTTAGAAGCCGCCTTATCTTTATACGTATACAAGTTCCTACTTTATAAATAGGTTTTAAGAATTTTATTAATGCACGATATCTTGCAGGACGCCTAAGAAAAATGTATGCTTTTTTAGCATGATGAATTAGGTAACTACCAAAATAGGCTTATACAAGGTGAAACGTAATGGGTATACTTTTTTTTTCAAAACTTAACTTTGTTAGTTTAAAACCATCAGCTTTGGAGGGAACTTGAAAAACAAAAGGTGTTATAGGAATACAGCTGTTGACCGATTTCACAAGTCTGCAAAACCTTTAGTACTTCAACTGTCCCACAAAGCCGATAGTTTGAGATTTACAAAGTTAAGTTGCAAAAAAAGAGTATAACCTTTTTGTTTCACCTAGTATTTCTAGATAAGTAAGGCAAGATGACTTAGAATAAGGTACACATCGTGGCAGATATTGATCGTGCTATTCCTAAATAAGTTTTCTATGTCAAAGGCCTTTTGGGCCCATTCTTTTCACTAGATTCGCTCTCATTTATGTACAAATAAAGTAGCAAATAATTGTAAGTAGGTAGGGAATACATTTCGTAAAGAACGGATAAGATAAAATAAATTTCTGATTATTTCAATTATCTCTCGCATGTAAATTAGACCTACTTAAGTAATTCCTTTCCATTTAAGTGCATTTTATTTAATGTGTATCGTCTGTATATTATCGCCCTCTTTCCTTGGAACAGCCCGCTCTAGACAATCCAATTTGCAGTCTACTTACATGCACGCTGCGTTGTCACTGTAACTCATTTATCTATAGTAACTAACTTAATACAGTTACTTTTTATTAGGGTTTACACCTAGTTAGACATGTACTTACCGTTAGTGATATAAAACGGTAAAGGTTTAGAGCCCTGTTCTCTTAGTTAAAGCCCTGTTAAGAACTTAGTTAAATCAATTCGCTAACGACCAAAATGAATAAGTATCTCGTAATCAACCTTTGATTGTTGTATACCTATCGTTTAATCGATTTGCTTACCGCATGCCAATGTGAATGCATTCTACCATTGATTATTACAAAGATTCACTCAAAAATACTTATAGGAATAAATAATATCAATCTATAAAATAGAAAATTTTAAAAAACCCCCATGCGACGTTTTTTAAACTACAAAAGAGCTGATAATTTTCAAATGGCTGAATCGATTTTCGTGAAACATAGCTAAGAACACTCTCGATCAGAATGGGTATCTCTCTAACAAAAAAATCGGCTCATGCGCTTGGTTGGGCGGTACGATCCCACAGAGAGACACACAGATACACATGTTAAACTTATAACACACCTCTTTCTTCGTCGGGGGTTGAAATTAGCAAACAACAGATAAGGATTGATTTTTAATTATATTCTTCTTCAACCGATCATAGTACCTTCCTATTAGATAAGTATGTGAGTAATTACTTACTTAACATTGGAAATACTTAGTTACTTAAGTAGTGCCAATTTGGCACATTTTGTTCGTAGATATAAGTACCTATAACTCAACAAATAATCTTAATTAGACGTACGTACAAACGTAACCGGACGCAAAACAGTGATCACGACCTTTGTCTATCTGACCTACCTATGCTTTATACTGAAAATTTATAGTTCCTCTAGACCTCCGACATCTTGAAAGGATACAATAAATAATTCCCCGCTTCCTAACCGCGATAGCAGTTCATTGCTAATGGTAAAGGGGACACACGACCTTGGCCGTACTACACTACACTGCTGCACAGTAGCTCTGATGCAAACTGTTGACGCACCATTATTGACATAGAATATTAAATTTAACACTAAGGTGCCATGTATGGACATACCCAGGTGTTAATAGTCCGTTAGGTCACGAATTGTGACAAGTCGAATAGGAATTTTCGTACTTAGAAAGAACTAGCGTAGCAGATTCTACGTCTTAAGAGATCTAGACTATATTTTACTGTTTTAAGGGTTCCCTAGACCCTAAGAGGAATCCTTATTGCCTATAATTATGATTGATCATCCAGTCAGTCGTCACAGTGCCATAACTTTTACAGTTTTTAACGGATTTTAATTAAATTTTGTACATAGGTAGCTTGACTTGAAGATAGATAAAAAATTATATAAAATGAGGCTCTTGGCTGAGAAGTGTGAATATAGGGTATTGTAATACCTAACAAATACATAATGAAATGCAACTCAAACTTGAGGCACCATACAAAAATGTTAGGTAACAACGTCTCATACAGTCTAAGTAAATGGAACTACTGAATAGGGTTTAGAACTTATTCGCCAGTATTTTATGACATCGATTTACTTAGATCTTTGGCCTAGTATATACAAATAAATAAAATTGGAGTGTCTGTTTATAATATCAAAATAACACCTTTTCACTAAATGAATATGAAAGTACATAAGACACCTATAGCAAAAAGGATATAAAAAAAAATTTTTGTCTGTCTGTCTGGGTGTTTGTTCCGGGTAATCTCCGAAACGGCTGGACCGATTTTGACGGGACTTTCACTGGCAGATAGCTGATGTTATAAGGAGTAACTAAGGCTACTTATATTTTAGAAAAACAAAACTTAAAATTTAGTCCTGTCGCGCGGGCTCAGAACGCGGGAGCTGGCTATTTTGTTAAGTTAAATTCCACGCGGACGAAGTCGCGGGCTCAGCTAGTCATAAATAAGCATAATAAAATGTCACTATTATCTAAAGACAAACATGCGGAACTCACGTTTATTAGTAGGTGGTTATAGCGCCTGCCGTGATTGGGACAAAAGGACATCATGATTTTTTTGTTATTCTCATTGACATTCAACTCCCACGCTTTCGATTGCACCTTAGTTCCTATTTTAAATATTAAGTTGAACTGGCGCTTATGTAGAATGGACATGACATCATTTGGGATAGTTTCGTGTGCAAAACTTTTAAAGTAGTTGGCCTTATTTTGATGTGACCTCTCCAAAGTACCTTACAGTAAAGGAAACTGTTGGTAGGTAGGTATAGATACCTACTTACTTACAAATGTTTAGCGTGGAGAATCTGTGCTATCATGTATAAGGATCTTATTGAAATAATGCGCTGTATGTTGCAAAGCGCATTAGTAATGGTAAGGATCATGTACCTACGTAGGTACCTACAAAAATTTAAAAAAAACTAATAACTCTTTGGTAGGTACCTATTATATAGGTACTTACTACATTTTCTGTGATTGATACTTACAGTTGGTTGGTAGTGAGAAGGAAACGATCATAATAAGGTATTTTTTGTAGTATGGTAGCACCTGTCATGCAAATATCGTGCATTATACAAATAAGACCTATGTTATTATAACTTATCTACTACATCAAAGTTATCAAAGGTAAGTAGGTATAGCGACCCGCCTACTACAACCGTAACGTAAATTATGAGTACTTACTATTATCACATTATCTTATCACATACTACTTATGTAAGAAGGTAGATAGTATAATTTACTGAGTATAATTTAATGATTATACCAAATAATTTGTAATTATAAATTCTTTGGATTATACAATAGGTAGGTGTAATAAATAAAATGACTGCGTAGGTTGACTCTACCATCACAGGTAACAAAACATGCGTGGAAGGAAATCGTGACTTCCTGCATGTGATGACCTGATGCTATTGATATACGAACTATACTCTTAGATCTAATAAAAATAAAACAAAAAATTGCGAAACTACCATTTCTGAAATTTGCCCCGACGGGAATCGAACTCGCAACCACCGCGGCAGGGAGCCGAGCGGCCTACGCTCGTACCACGGTCCACGACACGACGCCAAGCGGTCATCTAGGATAGATATACTTATACTCCATTTGTTATAGCATTAGACAGAAGTTAAAAAAGGTTATTTTTAGTGTCCACTTTGTAATAAAAAAGTACAATTAACGAGTTACAGTTACGATTGACGTCGAATTTATTATAATCTATTTATATACCAGCTTGTCACATCTAACTGTAATAATATTAATTATTTATCTTATTAAATATATTGCCTTTCATTTAAATAATTATTATTTCATTACAATTTAAAATTAGTGCCGATGCTAAAAACCTAAAAGAAGCAGGCGTGAACATACCGGGAACGTTTTTCGTTTCACTATAATCCTACCAAATCTAAAATTTTACCTAATCCCTTCAGAGATTATGACAGCAGGGTATTTCTAATTTTGTCGGACTATGTTATCTATGAAATTGACGTAAATGTTTGATTCATTTTTTGTTGTCAGTTTAAAATGTGATACCTACGATGTTATTACGAATAAAACATAATATAAAAAAGTACTTTTATTTTGTTTATCGTAGTATTTAGCTAGTATTTTAGATTTATATATCAAAATTTATGTTAAAACAATTTTAATGTAATGACTCTAAATAAAAGTTGTTTTGACTTGGAAATAAAATGTTTTGCATCCCTGCTTCTGCGAGCCTCTTATGTCTAATGTTATAATAAATGGAGTATAGGAGTAGTTGGATAAATTAATCAAATAATAAAATATAAGAATGGTAGAAATCAAACTAATAACTTCAAGTTATAAGCAAGTAGGCAACAGGTCGACTATATTGAGCACACTAATGAAGAAGGTGAAATACGCATACCCAAACCTCGTACGTGCTTAGAATATCAAAACGTCTCCGCTTATTCATGTGTTATTCAAAACAACTTGTTACGGTACCACAACCAAATATGACGTGACCACGATATGACCTGTCACCGCTAACAGCCGAAACTAATTCGCGAATCATTAGTTATGTACTTACTTGTAGGTACCTACGCCGTGATATAACCCCGCGATTATAACTACTTTCGAATGGTAGTTGTTAAAGCAAAACAGCAACAAACCGTGCTGATCACTGATTAGCAAAGATTTTCCGTGGGCTTTACGCATTAATTCACTAAAATATGGTTATCTGAATACATAGTGGAGTCGGCGAAAGTTGGCATATTTAAACGTTTGTAAATTAGCATTCCCCATACATGACACAGTAGGTAGGTACCTATAACGTAACGGTCGCTCGCACCATGTATTATCTACTGTGTAACGCATGCCGAACGCTATTGAAGACATAACACGACTGGCGACAGTTTTGAAGGCAGACATTGGCACAGGTAGAAGGTGTTTGAAATCATTTTACCGTTCTACTTGCTGTACCCCGCGACTCCGTCCGCGTGGAATGTTGACCACCTTTCGTTTAGGGGTATGAAAAATAGATAGTAGCCGATTTTCAGACCTACCCGATACTTATGC
Organism: Notodonta ziczac; assembly: GCA_918843915.1. Lineage (NCBI taxonomy): Eukaryota > Metazoa > Arthropoda > Insecta > Lepidoptera > Notodontidae > Notodonta > Notodonta ziczac. Next base: position 5,677,148 of record OU974053.1, read on the forward strand.
ACACAAAATTTCATGGAAATCGGTCTGCCGTTTCGGAGGTTTGTGGTTAGTTACCATACTCCTCCGAAAAGGCTCGACTCGACTCTGAGAATCGGTCAACACATTTTTTTATATGGCAAAACAACGTTTGCCGGGTCAGCTAGTTATCTAAATATATATAACTCAAAGGTGACTGACTGACTGACATAGTGATCTATTAACGCACAGCCCAAACCACTGGACGGATTGGGCTGAAATTTGGCATGCAGGTAGATGTTATGACGTAGGCATTCGCTAAGAAAGGATTTTGATTAATTCTACCCCCAAGGGGATAAAATAGGGGATGAATAATCCCGAAATTTTTGTTAAGTTAAATTACACGCGGACGAAGTCGCGGGCACAGCTAGTAGGTATATAAGATTAGGAACTTCGACTACTTAAGTAGGTAGTCGAAGTCATTTCATATACTTAATCAATAAGTAAGTGGGTACTTAAAGATAAATATAATTTTATTCCAGGTTCGACGAAGGCCGAGATGGTTTCCTCGACTTGACAGAGGTTAAGCGGATGATGGAGCGCCTGGGGGCACCCCAGACACATCTCGGACTGAAGGCCATGATCTCGGAGGTCGACGAGGACGGCGACAACAAGATCAGTTTCAGAGAATTTCTACTTATTTATAGGTAAGGGTTAAGTAATACCTATCTGACATACCTACATATCTTAAACTAGCGACCCGCCTCGGCTTCGCACGGTTGCAAGAAACCTCTAATATTATCAGTGTGTCTCTTCTATATTATGCATGTATTATACATATAAACCTTCCTCTTGAATCACTATCTGCTAAAAAAACCGCATCAAAAACCGTTGCGTAGTTTTAAAGATCTAAGCATACATAGGGACAGACAGCGGGAAGCGACTTAGTCTTATACTATGTAGTGATAGTGATGAACCAACATCGAAAATCTTGGTACCGGACAGTTACACTTACTATTGAAATACAGCGTCACTATCTACTTACTGTCGGTAGAAGTGAAACTAGAGTAAGAGAAGTAGGGAAACACTGGATTGTTACTGTATGTGCAATCGCTACATAAAGGCCCCGACCAAACGACTAACGTCTGTTATGAGGATGGTTTAACTTTAATCTCTTCAAGTAGTAAATAGTTATTCTGTGTTCAGCTACTATAAGTAAACTATATTTAACTTTTAATTAACATACTAACAAAGTACTTACATACTCGGTGCTCAGAGTCTTGTACGACGTTAAAACCCATAGCTATTCGATATCGAATTCATACATAAGAAGGCTACTTTACCATTATGTATAGTATAACTCAGTTTATTCAAACATTCAATAAGTATACCCGTTCATAACAACATAGTAAGCGACGTTAAAATTTGCCTCGAAATGGCACCGGTGAACACAATAAGTATTGTTAGCATATGCCGGAAAATAACAACGTTGTAGGAAAAGCACACCAAAATGACATAGTAGTCTAGTCATTATCTCTTATTTATTTGAGTACTAGTTTCTGCCCGCGATGTCGTCCACGTAGACTTAAGTAAATTATTATATGTGTTAATCCAGGTTATAAACTATCTGTGTTCCAAATTTCATCCAAATCCGTTCAGTAGTTTTTACGTTGCGATCTACACTCACAAACTTTCGTATTTATAAGATTAGTAGGATTTTTAATTGAGTAAAACTATTACACTTACCTATGCTGATATTGCATCACAAGATACTTACTTAACCTTCCTAATATAGCCATGATTGGGCAATTTTGGCATCAGCTACCTACCTATAACATAAATTACAAGCAACAAAGAACCATTGTAGGGTTGTAATAATATATACTACAATAAAATACCTATAAAGCATTGCATTTTTCTTTTTTAGGAAAGCGAGAGCGGGAGAACTCGAGACAGACTCCGGGCTGGAGGCATTCGCTCGGTTAACAGAAATAAACGTGGATCAGGTCGGCGTGAACGGCGCCAAGAACTTCTTCGAAGCCAAGATCGGAGAGCTGGCCAAAAGCAATCGGTTCCACGACGAGATCATCAAGGAGCAAGAGGAGAAACGGCGGGAAGCAGAAGAGAAGGCCACCAGGATGCAAAGGTTCAAAGAGAAAGCAGCTCTATTTCAACATTGATAAATCATAATATTATTTAGTTGTATTTAGTCTGTAAGCTGTTACCATGGCTTTATTGAGGAGGAAAACACGGGTTTTTGGTATTTCCTCTCAGACGAGAAAATACCAGGAGCCATATGTTACAAACTATTGAATGATATATTAAATAGTTTATATTTTAACTCAAATATTTTAATGCCGTTTGTAATTTGGTGCCCATAGTATATTTATTGTCGTGTTGTCAATGGCACTACAAGAACAAATATCTGGGTGAAAATGGATTTGAACTGAGTGTGAATAGGACCCAATTTATGGATGATAGCAAAAATGCTTTCCTAATTATAATACCCCAAGATTTAATAATATATATAATTAAGTACATATTATATGTCTACTATGTACTTGTTTTCATATAAGATAGTATTTACGAAGGCCTAAATTTGTTGCTTTCTTGTTATTGATGTACATTGTTTTAAGTACCTACCTAATTAAAAGCTGTACATCTAATTAATTTTATATTGTCTATTATCTACTATACTATACAATAAACAACAACATAAAAGGCCTTTCAAAAGCTCAAATCGAAATGCATGTTGCCTTGTCTGTTATTATGTTTACAAAGATTTTTATACTTAAGTTAAAATTTGATGTAAAATTAAAATTAAGTCATAAAAAAATTAAATCAGTTATGTGCAAATGTTACTCATTTATTTCACAATTCCTTCTCAAGATTAACAAGTGTAGAAAATGTTAAGGTATTAATAATTGAGAAGAACCAAGGAATCAATTTACTCAATCTATATAGTGAGTATATCGTGTATAATGCGATTCAAATAAGAATAGGATCGACTTAGCGCCATATTGTGACGTCATAGCTGTCAATTCTAAAAAGTTAGGTAGGGTGAAAACTAGATATTTTTAAATAATATTTATTTGCAAAGGTTGTGTAAAAATTTTAATCTGATTCTAGCTTTTCAATGCCGCTCATCTCTGCATTGGCGACTAGCATCCGCATTTTATTTTCTTTAATAATTTTGGCATGGCTTCTAGGCCTTTACGCCAAAAATCAAATAAAAAAGGTTATGGTATGGTTTTAAAAAACTAATTATGACTTTAAATAATTAAATTTTATATTAAGACAATTTACTGCTTATTTAATCTTTTTATTTACATTTGATGTACGACTATTATTATATTTATTTTATTATATTATTTTATGCAAATAAGTTTCTTGCAAACCATACTTTTCAAGTGACATTTGACAGATGAGGTTATTGACATTGCTATTCTTATTTGAATCGCATTATACTATAAAGAATCTTGTCTTGTAAATCTTGTCAATCAACTTTTGAATACAATAAAATAATCAATACAATCTCATAGGCCCTTATTTCTGCATGTATAGTGGGTACTGTAAGGTTCAATTTAGATTTCAATAACTAATAACTTATAGGTAGGTTTACCTTTGGACTTACAAGAAATACTTAGAGGCCATTCCATGCTGTTCAAAGTTTAATATACCTAGTTACTTATATTGACTATGTTATGGCAATGAGAACTTCAGTTATATAGATTTACCCTTAGAATTATGGTTGATTCTTCTTGCAGACTTGTTTCAGAAAACATTGTTCTTTATAAGTTTTTCTCCAAAACTGCCAGATTTCTTTAAGATTGTGGTAATTCACTTATATCTATGCGTTGTAGATTTGCTAATGTCTTCATTACTGCTGCATTCTGAAAATAAGTAATTATTATATAAAAATATGATTGAACCTATATATGCAACAAATGTTTTGCATTGTGGTGTTGGATTATCAATTTTTTCAGACTATTAGAGTAAAGAAACATACTGCCCGTAGTCTGAAGCTTTTTGAAAGAGAGTGAGGAGAGAGCGAAAGAGGAGCGGTGGGCAGATTAGATAGTTGCAGTAAGTAAGATAGTGGGATACTAACCTGTTTTATAACTGATTCAAAACCTCCACCTGGCTTAGTCATTTCTTTGATTTCTTCTAATTCCATTGATCTATAAGGTATTGAATGTTTATAAGTATGTAGTTATATTAATTAATCAAGTCCGAATTAGGCGACCTTATCGTGGGATACTTATGATTTCTTCAAGGCGAACTTTTCATGGACGAGTTTAAGGTGAAAGCGCCTGTCTAGCCCGCGAAATTCAAAATTTTCGAGTATTTTTATAGTTTATCCAAAATCTGAAAACATTTAAGACATTTTGTGATTTGCGACAAACTCAGTATGCAGTGCGTTTATTAATACATTTATTTGACTCTAAATATTATCACGGTGGATATGATACTAGTAAATCACTAAATATACAAAAATTGCCAGATTATCTGGATAGCTGTCGTTCTTTAAATATTTTACAGTAAGTTGGATATATTAATAAATGCACTGCACACGGTCTATGTCGCGAATTACAAAATGTGCCTTTTATTATCATCAGATTTTGAAAAATTTCTAAAAAACCTCAAAAAATTAAAACTTCGCTGGCTAGATGGGTGAATGGGTGAATGGGTGAAACTAGTTGTCATAAAAATAAAAAATATATAATTCTATTCTATTATGCATTAAATATATTACTGTAGCCATTACTAGATTATGAGGCCAAGTAATGGGCTAGGTATATACTTATTACTTACATTAATCTTAGCAATTGATTTGCAGTGGCTAATTCGTTTTGTAAATCTAAATCTTCTTCTTCTTGGTTTATATGACTAACGTCTGTCGACATAGTTCAATCTTTTGAGTTAATATCCTTCCAAGATCGAACCTAACGAATATTAAACGTGAATTATAATAATATTACAGTAAACAGGTAACTATTCCTTCCTGTTTTTGTTTGAGAATTGAGAAATAATAATTTTTGTTTGAAATAACGACAAACAAACTAGGGATGTAAAAAAATAATTAATACCCGATTTTAAAATTGGAAATAAATGATTATTAATCATTTTTTTTTAATCGATTTTTATCTGCCTCTCCCCGACATTTAAGTCTACCCGGAGCGCGCATTTCTATTAGGTCGAATTACTATTAGGTACATTAACCGGACTCACATCCGAATTAAACTTGTGCATAGCTGCGCCTCTAATAGGAGTAAAAGAAGATGCATTAGAATCCTGGAGAAGCTATGAGGGAGCTTATCCCAAACTGACACAGTTGGCGTGCAAGCACCTTTTGGTACCGCCTTCTTCGGCTCCAGCAGAGAGATTGTTCTCGAAAGCTGGCGCCATATTAACTAAGGCCAGGAGCCGAATATTATCCAAACGCTTACCTAAGCTCTTTTTAAACTCATTGCCTATGGATTTTTGTATTTTTTTATTAGAATAGTTTAGTTTGAATGTCATGTTGATTATAAATTCCAAAACTTCTGATTTCCATTTTTATTTTTAATTAATAAAACTGTGATTAATAGAATATTTTGGCGTTTAATTTGAAATTTATTGAAAAAAATCGATTAATATAAAAAAAACTATTATTTTTTCAAGAGAAAACGATTATTTATACATCGATTTTTCATGCTACACAAATAATCGATTACTAAATAATCGATTTTTTATGGTGAATGTCACATCTCTAAAATAAACCAATCTTTTTTTTATATATGGCTCTGCCCTTTTGGACAATTCTGCCAATGTCAAGTGAGGTCAATACACGGTATGCACTGGAGAGTTTGGCCAGTGTGAAGCGACATAAAAATCAAAATAACGAATTGATGTTGAAAGATCACCACACACAACAAACACATACCATTTACAGGACAATCCTACATATAATTAGCAATAAACCAATCTTTATTTTGATCGAGTAGTTTGTGTGACATTATTGACACTGACTTTCATGTAATATTGGCTACATTCCACTTAGCGATCACAACGCTCAAAATGCTCCTTTAGCCGTTCACATAACGACCGCGGTCGTTGTGGTCGCGGGGCGAAAACGTCACTCATGACGTTATGACTTACGCTCACGCGAAGCTCACGACGACACATCTAAAAAGGTGGGTCGTAGTGATCGTTGAGAAAATTAGCGAGATTTTCAAAACTCAAAGCATCAAAGATGGCGTGGTAGCGATGAAACTTACGTTATTTTAGTAGAAGTGAATGTTAAAGATATTTTAATTACATTTGAACGTAATTTAATTAAATACAGAACTAATATTCAATATAAATAAATAAATTATATATTTTTTCAATATGAATCGATTTAAACAATAATTATTTCAGTTTATTTTCAAGGCTTATAGATTATAACCTAACCTCTTAAATCTTTTGCTTTCTTTTTACTAACTAGCTGTTTGTATTACTTACCTCCACGCTCAAAACGCTCTATATTCCATTCCACTTGAGTTTACGACAGTAACACTCACAAGCAAGTGGAACGGGAAAAACTGCGGTCGCTCGTGAGGCGTGATCATTGTGAACGCTTACTGGAACGCACCCATTTCGATGTTTGAGCTCATGGAACTAGGATTTGCGTAGTAACAATTGCGAAGTAACAATGTCCTTGGTATTATTTTCTGTCTCTATCTGCTACATAGAAAAAAAAGATGATGCGTGCGAACATTTTGATCGTTGTTGAAACGAGATAGCTAGTTTCATGCATTTTCGTTCCATGGTATCTTTGTCTTTGTCTGTCTGTCAGTTTTTAATCTGTGGTCACTTTCGACATTCGTAATTTGTGTAGATTTGATTAAAAACCGGACTGAGTTGAAAACAAATAAAAACAAAGTTGGAAATGGATGAAGCTGTTATCGTTAAACACGAAGGCAAAAATATCGATATTAAACAAGAGAATGTGGATAGTTACAAGTTCGAGTTTGACTCTGGCAGCCAGGATAGCAGTAAAAGTGGTAGCGGAGGATATCAGCGATGGGCGCCTAATTTAAACGGCGTAAGAAAAAGTGCATTTACGCCGTACAAATCTGTCCAGTGCACCGCATTGACTAACTTGCAGCGAGGTACTCTTTGTGTCTATATATATGTCACGTCCAGGCTCCCGACCGGATCTATTGATTTCTAGGTAAACCGTTGTAGCTTTGAAGTAGGTAAGCTGAGTGTTCAAGGTCGTTTTTGTAGGTAATACGCAGGCGCGCGTCCCGGAGTTGCCCCAGCCAGATAGTAGCTTACACGCGAAGGCTGGTCGCGGTGAAATAACCCGTGACGACGTGAAACTGGAGCAATATGTTGACATCACTGATGAGCACGGCCTCACCGCCCTGCACTGGGCAGCCAGCTATGGCCAGTTAAACAGCTGCCAAGATCTTGTTTGGTGAGTGAACCACTCTTAACTCCTTTGTTCTTTGTCTGAAATAAATTTTCATGGCTGTTGCTAGCCATCCACTGACTGGACAATATATAAATAATTACTTGGTTGTTGAATGTCCTAGTGGGATTTGTCTGCAATATTAGGTGCATTAGGTGGTTTCTGGGCGGAAGAATATAATATGCCCATTGTTCATGCAGTTAGTTGACAACTAGGCACTTCAAATTTTCATTGAAAGGCTTCTTTTATGTACTTGGGGGTACTTACTATGAAGAGTGTTCATGTAAATGTTTATTGTTCTGTTTAGGTGTGGTGCCAATGTGAACATGCGGGGCCCCGAGGGGGAGACGGCACTGCACCTGGCTGCGGCAGGTGGGCACCATGAGGTTGTGAAGTTCCTTCTCAATGAAGGGGCCGATGCAGATATACAGGATGATGTAAGTATTCACAGATTTACTATAGATTACTACACCCTACCTTGCTGTTAAATAAGTATAATTATATAATTACATTTGTTTTCAAGGGAATCATAGTCCAGATTTCACTTCTAGGTGCCAATTTAATAGGGCAGACTTTTAGACTATGGAATATAACTAATTACTAAGAACTTTTTATAGGAAATTTTACAGATTATAAAAATAAAATTATAACATATTTTCCATGTTATAATAATATATCCTAATCTAGAGGAAATGAGCACACTTCAATAGAAACTTTGATTTCAGTCTGGCAGTACTGCATTGATGTATGCGGCAGCAGCTGACTTCCCATACACCTGCAACGAGCTCCTCGTCAGGGGTGCCGATCTCACACTTACCAATGACTACGACCAAGATGCTTACACCTTAACCACTACCAATAATTGCAAACTAGGTAACTACTAGGACTTATTTTACCTTACCATGTTCAACAGCTCCTTCGATGTTCAAAATTGCTTGTCAAATACTTTTTACCATATTGAGAAGCATAATTCATGAAATAAGTATTCCGCTGTGTGATGATTGATGTAGAATACTAGTGAAGCATGGTTGAAACAATATGCAGTACTTCTTTGGAGTCTTTATTGTCTTGCTTAATGGTCTTGAACATTAACTTTTCATGTTATTCATCCAATCAAATGTTTTTATTTGCAGCACAAACTGTGATAGAGAACTTTTTGATTGGCTGCCTCAGCAAGATGTGAAGTAAACAAGTACTCATCTTTTGTTGCTCAGGACAACCAAGACAGCAGATTCATTTTCCTCCAGGAGTTAAATGATAATACAGGGATTTAGTTTATAATGTAAATTTATTAAATAATATATATTTTTAAGTTCATTATATACATATTACAACAATGTGACCATAAGTGTGACTCAATTACAGACAATATTATCAATATCAATGTATTATTACTGACCTTACAATTGTTTATTAAAAAAATAAAGAAGTATAAAACAAAATGCATACTTACACTTATACTATACCACCCTTTAAAGTTGATATTCAAACCTTAACCCTTATAAAATGTTAAACCCTCTCCATTATTATTACCTTATAAATCTACCAGGCTGATATTAAATTATTATCATTTGGCAATGTAAAGACTGTTCCACATTAATATGTATCATTATGGTGTAAAGTATAAAATGGCCCCTTTCCATTGGGTCAGGCCCAATGTAATTCTGCCACTGTCGACATAGTAGACTTTTTTTAAAATATGGCCATCAAGTTAATAGGTATTTCGCCAGTGTCAAGTAACAAATAGCAATAACAAACACAATTAATAACAATACAATACAAAAATGTGACCGTCCATTTTGGAAAACCAAAATGGAAACCAGGGTCCTCAATCTTAGAACCTACCCATCTTTTATACACACCTATATAATTGAGGAAAAAACACCAAAAAGGTTTTATCCACAAATAGAATGAGCTATGGCTACGTTCCACTAAGCGATTGCAACGATCAAAATGCTCCTTTAGCCGTGGCACATAACAACCGCGGTCGTTGTGGTCGCGGCGAAAACGTCATGCCGTCATGACTTACGCTCACGCGAAGCTCACGACTACGAAGCTCACGCTCACAAGCAAGTGGAACGGTAAAAACTGCAGTCGTGAGCGTGATCGTTGTGAACGCTTACTGGAACGCACCCTATAAAGTACAAGTATAACCAACGACATTACTCTTTAGAGATCACAACTTGATAGTTATATGGATACGATTGGTCGGATCGGTCGGTACAATGATACATTATGTGGACAAGACTAGGAATGTTCCGAAAATCTAACCAATAGAAAATATTTATCGAGCATGAGCGTATCACAGTTTAGATTCCGTAAGCCAGTTGAAAGTCTGCGGTTTCCTGTTCGACTGCGGGTCGATGAGTATATTGATGATGCTGGGCTTGTCTGTGACGGCGAGCGCCTGTTTCAGCGCCGCGGCGATCTCCTCGACCGTGCGGCAGAGATGGCCCGTCTCACCGAACAATTCCATCATCTTTTCGTAGCGAACCTCGCAGCTTAGGGAAGTTGGTGGTGTGCTGTGGATAAATATCTAATTAATCTATATACAAATAAATAAAATGCAATTGTCTGTTATGTCAAAATCATAGTTTGTCACTAAATGCATGTGAAATAATATACAGTATTTAAAAAAAACTTAAACAAATTATCCGTCTGTTTGTTCCAGCTAATCTCCGATACGGCTGCACCCCATTTTGACGGGACTTTCACTAGCAGATAGCTGATGTAAAAAGGAGTAACTACTTTCATTTTATCGATGAAAGGCCCCGCTTCCAACATAGACAACAGTATATAAAGACAACAGTCGTTGTATGAATCGATGACGAAATTCTTCTACTATGAACTTACCACTGAGCAATATCGCCAGCCGACTGTATGTCCTGCATTGTCTCCTTGTTGAACCCGCCGTAGATGCCATTGTTATTTACAATCACAATAACAACCGGCAGTTTGTATCGGAACATCGTCTCAATCTCCATTCCTGTGAAAATTTTAATGTAAACAAAATTTGGTCGTAATTACGAATTATATATCAAATATTCATATAAGTATCTAAAATATAAACATTATAAAGATTGTGGGAGCGAACACATCTGAGAACTATAATTGAATTAGGCATTGTCTTCGATTCAAAAGGTTTAAAACATTTAAAACAATAACATAAGTATGTGCATACAATCCGTGGTATGCGATTGTTACATACCTGAGAATCCGAATGCCGAGTCACCTTCCACGCAAATGACTCGTTTTGTTGGCGCGAAGTCGCGGCAGTACATTGCTGCGGCAATGGCGAAACCGGGGCCCACCTGCATTGTTTTAACTCCATTACTATGTGTGCACACAAAATAGAATAGTATATTTTAACTTTGTGTCACCCTCGCTAGATAAGTCCCGGGGAAAAGCTAAATTGTCTTAGAACCCGCACGAATTTAATCGAAAGTAAAAGTAGGAGGACTTGGAAGATAATTATCTATTACCCTATGGTGCAAAGCGGGAGCCAAAAACTAACTATATATGGGCTGATTGCCACAGAAGCAAGACTGTGACTTAAATAGTTTTATATAAGTCGTTTTAATCCTAACTAGCTTTTCGCTTTAGCTGTATCCATAAAGGCCATAGCTTAATGGGGGCAAACATTTTTCACCTCACCAGATGTCGCTGGATTGAATTAGTATGACGTTAGCTGTCATTTTACGTCAGCCAGTGTACAAATTGCAAATTAAAATTATTACAAGGTCGGAAAGAGGGGAGACTACAATGTCACCCCACTGAATTGTGGAGCCGTCGCACTGGTTGCAAAATAAAAACCTGGATGCCTCCATTATGTGTAAGTACTGTATACATATACAGTACAGTAATCATTAGACTTTAACATACATTATGTTACAATCTAACAATAAACTCCATAAGATGTTACATGACGACTGAAGAAGCAGTAAATAAAATAAAAAAAGACCACTTGCTTTGGATTTTCATAAAAATATGTTCAATGTTCAACCTTACCCCTATAAGATTAGAACAAATGGTGAAATTTCGATGTGATGGTACAGCTGTTGTACAAACCCCCATAGTGCCGAAGGTCCCGGCGTCGAGTCGATGCCTGGGCTTGTTGTTCAGCAGCAGGCCGCGCCCGATGTCCATGGTGTTGGCGCCCTCGCTCACGATGATCGAGTCTTTTGGGATGTTCTCCTGCACCGTCTTGAACACCGCGTAGTAGTTTAGCGGCACCGATGTGTTACTCGATTGTGCCTGTAATAGTAAAATAATCAATATTATATAAAAACTAGCTGACCCGACAGACGTTGTCCCGTCTTTTAGGGGTATGAAAAATAGATAGTAGCCGATTCTCAGACCTACTGAATATGCATATAAAATTTCATAAAAATCACGAGAATTTTATATATAAGATGAATCTCTATTTCCCTATCTTCTTTCCTAGGTCATCGCATCACGCGTGAACGGATGGAAGGATTTCGCTAATATTTTTTTTGTTGTGTTTATTATTGTTAGAAGGTTCTTATGAAAAAAAAAGAAAGATGAGCGGAAAAATTCAATATAAAAAGTTAAGACAGGACAACGTCTGTCGGGTCAGGTAATCCTACTAATATTATAAATGTGAACGTTTGTGAGTGTGGATGTATGTACGTTTGTTACTCCTTCACGCAAAAACTACTGGACGGATTTGGATGAAATTTGGAACACAGATAGTTTATAACCGGGATTAACATATAGGATACTTTTTATCCCGATCATCCCGAAATTTTTGTTACGTTAAATTGTGGTCAATAGAATTAGCGCCAGTTCAACAGAATTAGCGCCAGTTTTGTTTTGCAGAAGTATTTGTGGGTTGTCTCCATTCTGCAACACTATATCCACTCGTAACCCTGACTTTAACTGAGCTAAGGTCTTTTTGAATTTGTCTAGATACCCATTTCACAATTTAACTTCCGTAAGGTTGGATCCAACAAAGAGGCTTATGTGGTACGTGGCGAGTTCCGGCAATAAACTGAACTGACTGTTATACCTTCACAAATTCAACATTGGCCTTCTTCTTCTGCTGCAGCTCCTTCCACCAGTTGTTGGTCGACGGCTGCAGACTAAATTTGTTCTCGGCCAGCTTCTTCGTGAGGGCCGCAGCGAACGGCTCGATGTCTGAGTGGACCGCCACTTCGGATTTGACGCTGTTGTGGAATTCCTCGGGACATATGTCCACCTAGAGTAACAAAACAAAATATAAAGGCCTTCAGACATTAGCCAGGAACTCCTCGGCACGGGCGTCCAATCAATACAAGGGGATTCAGGCCATAATCCAGCACGCTGGCCCTGTGCGAGTTAGTGGATTTAACATTTCTTCCGAAAATTGGTTAGATTTTCTTTCGACGATGTTTTCTTGCATAAACCCAGAGATGTAAGCCGGGGTTTGAACCCAGGACCTTGTGTCCGCAAGACGCGTGTTTAACCAACTGGCTATTCACCTGAACTAAAAAAACTTATTTTTTATTCTGGATTTCAGAAAAAAAATTGTTTACACATTATCCCCCATACCATGGAGGAATTCTCCTGAATAATCGTTCACCTTAAATAATATGCTCACCCTCATTGGTTTTACAAAATGATGGAAACAGATATTTCAATACCTACGAGGGATGCCTTTTAAGTTTTGTCGTTTGAAGAAAAAAACACAACTAGAACCTTATAGTAATTTTTATTGTTTTTCAAAGTATTCACCACGTAGCTTAATACACTTTTCCATTCGCTCAAACCAGTTATTATGACATTTATACCACTCTAAAGTGGGGGTGTTCAAAATGGCTGACTTGAAAGCGTCGACTGCTTTTTCACCGGACTGGAACCTTTGACCACGAAGACTTTTCTTAATTTTAGGAAATGTAAATAAATCGTTAGGGCGTAGGTCAGGACTGCATGGAGGATGCTCAAGAATTTCTACTTTTTCCTGCTTCAAATACTCAATCGTTTGACGAGCGCTGTGTGAGATTGCGTTGTCGTGGTGCAGGATGATGCGTCGCTTTGAGTTAGATTTTCGAAGTTGGCGATGACTTGTGGTAAACAAACTGTGGTATACCACTCTCCATTAACCGTTCTACGATCTTCAAGTGCAATAGTCGCAATATGGCCGGTTTTTCCAATGAACGTGGCCACCACCTTCTTTGAAGTGCTTCAAGAACGAACAACTTTAGTCGGTTTTGGCTTGTCTTGAAAGACCCAGATTGTAGATTGTTGTTTGGAATCAGGATCGTAGGCATAGATCCAAGATTCGTCACCACTGATGATGTTGTAGACGTGATTTGACTCTCCTTGGTTGAACCTTTGCAGAGTTTTCTTACACCATCTGACGCGGGCCGCCTTGTGATCGTCGGAAAGCAGATGCGGTATCCAACGGCAAACTAGCTTTCTTACACCAAGCGCTTCATGCAAGATTTTCTGAATGGTTGTCCCTGAGATGCCTAATAGAACCTCTATCTCTTGATACGTCACATGACGATCTTCGAGAATTTGTTGTCTCACAGCAATGATGTTATCTTCAGTGAAGGCGGATTTTGGCCGTCCTTCGCGAGATTTGTCACTAAGAATAGTATGTTTACGCTGGAATTATAAATACCAGCGTTCGACAGTCCGCAGACATGGGGCTTCATCACTGAACACAGATGTTAGCTCTTCAAAACACTGAAGCCGTGTCAGGCCTCTTCTAAAGTTGTAGAAAATTATTGCACGAACATTTTCCTTAGGAAGATTCATTTTCGTACGTAACCTGACAGATTCTAATCGACGTTGTGACTAAACAATAGCATTAATCCTAAAACTTTCAATTGTTTTGAGATTCGAAATTTAAACACATTCGAATATAGAACAGTTCCAAATTCAAAATTGCCGGGAAATATGGAAACGACAGAACTTAAAAGGCATGCCTGGTATCACAGGCACCAGCAATCCATAACCAAAAATGTACAACTGTCTCCAATGACCCTACTTATATTGTATTGTACATCAATGTATTTTGGTTTGTGATGAGAAATAAAATATTTTTATTATTAATATTTTCTTATCTGCTGCTGGTACCTAATATACCTACATTAACCAACATTTACTAAAGAAAAATAAACAAAAAAAACACGTTTTGCTGACAAACATTCCATATTAAAGTGTGGCCTTACAATAATATTCCCGGTTTACCTGAATAACTTTAACATTGGGTGAGAATCGCGGCGGCTGTCCGAAGTGCAGCATCCAGTTGAGTCGGGCGCCGAGCAGCAGCACCACGTCGGCCTTCAGCAGAGCCTGCGTGCGGGCCGTGGACACGCACAGCTCAGACTCGTCGGGAACTACGCCCTTACCTTATCATATCAAAACATGGTTATCAATTTAAACAAGTCACGACTTATGATAATAAGAAGAAAGGTATAATTTAAATAAAGGACTCTGACCCTCATATCAAAGGTTGAACGCGGCCGGGCCTATCTGTCTGTCTGTCTGTATGTTTGTTCCGGCTAATCTCCGAAACGGCTGGATCGATTTTGACGGGACTTTCGCTGACAGATAGCTGATGTTATAAGTAGTAACTTAGGCTACTTTTATTTTAGAAAAACAAGAACGCGGGAGCTGGAACGCTTAAGTTAAATTCCACGCGGACGAAGTCGCGGGCTCAGCTAGTTTATTTATACATGGCTTTTTCTAGTATTTAGCAAAACTCGATAGCTTACCCATAGGCGTGGGCAGGAACGGCAGATTAGTGGTCTCCACGAGTTTAGTCACAGCATCTTCAGCTCGTGAGTAGGCGGCGCCCTTGCCGACTATCACCAGAGGGCGCTCCGCCTTGGCCAGAAGCTCAGCTGCTTGCGCCACTAGTGCGGGGTCCGGGTGGCCCAGCTTCACTGTACCAGCGCTGTAGAAGTCTAAAGGCACTTTGTCTTCGTCTGCTTCAGCCTTGGGTATAAGACAAATCATACTAATATTATAAAGAGGAAAACTTTGTTTGTTTGATTGTAATGAATAGGCTCCGAAACTACTGAACCGATTTGAAAAAAATCTTTCACTGTTGGGAAGCTACACTATCACCGGGTGACATAGGCTATAATATATTTTCAAAAAATTAGGGATCCTTACTAAAACTCGAATAATGTAACCGCAATGTACCCGTGCGAAGCCGGGGCGGGCCGCTAGTAAGTTATAAACATATAAGTACAGTAAGTACCACAGATATAGATTTGCATAGATAACGCAAATGCATGTACTTCGCGTGTACGAAACCCCGACCAAGCGTCAAGGTTGGTCGCCGCTAACTTACAGTCCGCGCGAATACTGATCTAAAAAATATGATTATAGCCTCAGGTCGGTGGGACATGTTGACCGCAATGAATTTACAATTTATGGTAAAGAATTCGCGAAGACAATATTAATGATTCAGAATCAGGCTTGATTATTAATTCCTTTCGATTCGAAAGGGGTGAAATATGTTTTTTCTACTACTTTGTCACTGAAGTTTCTCACTGCACCGGGTGGTTGCGGGTACGATTCCCGTCGGGGTAAATTTCGGAAACAGCCTTTTCGTAATTTGCTCAGGTCTGGGTGTCACTGGGATCGCCCCCAGTCCATTTTACGGTACCCATAGTACAAGCGTTGCTTAGTTTGGGACCGTACAGTTGGTGTGCCAGTTTGGCGATATTTATTTATTTTATTATTTTACTCGAAACTGGCTTAATGTGAAAAGCGGGCAAACCGAATTTTTTTTTTTTTAAATTTGGCTTTTCCTGTAGTTACTAGGCATGGAAATGATTGCTACTTTCAATGAATTTTCATTACGTGAAATTATATTTTTTTTTTACTATTATTTCGCCTGTGATTTTTCATAGGCAATGATTTTATTCAGAGTGAATTTTCACTATGAGACGTAATCCTATGAAGTCACTGGTCGATGATTTATCATAAAAACCGCAACAGTACCGAACGCTTTGCGATTTCATTGCGATGATTTCAATGATTTTTAACCGTTTTTACCTATGTCAGTAGCAGGTGCTACTTATAAAAACCTATATAATATGATTGTTCACATGCTACCTGTGAAATGTTCCATCACTAGTAGTTACCATGAGCAGGGTGCCCGGCATGTCGAGGTAGGCGACGCCGGGGCGGCCGGCGGCGGCCAGGCGCGCGGCGCGCTCCACGTGCAGCGGGATCAGGCGCGCCGCGTACTTACCATGAGCAGGGTGCCCGGCATGTCGAGGTAGGCGACGCCGGGGCGGCCGGCGGCGGCCAGGCGCGCGGCGCGCTCCACGTGCAGCGGGATCAGGCGCGCCGCGTACTTACCATGAGCAGGGTGCCCGGCATGTCGAGGTAGGCGACGCCGGGGCGGCCGGCGGCGGCCAGGCGCGCGGCGCGCTCCACGTGCAGCGGGATCAGGCGCGCCGCGTACTTACCATGAGCAGGGTGCCCGGCATGTCGAGGTAGGCGACGCCGGGGCGGCCGGCGGCGGCCAGGCGCGCGGCGCGCTCCACGTGCAGCGGGATCAGGCGCGCCGCGTACTTACCATGAGCAGGGTGCCCGGCATGTCGAGGTAGGCGACGCCGGGGCGGCCGGCGGCGGCCAGGCGCGCGGCGCGCTCCACGTGCAGCGGGATCAGGCGCGCCGCGTACTTACCATGAGCAGGGTGCCCGGCATGTCGAGGTAGGCGACGCCGGGGCGGCCGGCGGCGGCCAGGCGCGCGGCGCGCTCCACGTGCAGCGGGATCAGGCGCGCCGCGTACTTACCATGAGCAGGGTGCCCGGCATGTCGAGGTAGGCGACGCCGGGGCGGCCGGCGGCGGCCAGGCGCGCGGCGCGCTCCACGTGCAGCGGGATCAGGCGCGCCGCGTACTTACCATGAGCAGGGTGCCCGGCATGTCGAGGTAGGCGACGCCGGGGCGGCCGGCGGCGGCCAGGCGCGCGGCGCGCTCCACGTGCAGCGGGATCAGGCGCGCCGCGTACTTACCATGAGCAGGGTGCCCGGCATGTCGAGGTAGGCGACGCCGGGGCGGCCGGCGGCGGCCAGGCGCGCGGCGCGCTCCACGTGCAGCGGGATCAGGCGCGCCGCGTACTTACCATGAGCAGGGTGCCCGGCATGTCGAGGTAGGCGACGCCGGGGCGGCCGGCGGCGGCCAGGCGCGCGGCGCGCTCCACGTGCAGCGGGATCAGGCGCGCCGCGTACTTACCATGAGCAGGGTGCCCGGCATGTCGAGGTAGGCGACGCCGGGGCGGCCGGCGGCGGCCAGGCGCGCGGCGCGCTCCACGTGCAGCGGGATCAGGCGCGCCGCGTACTTACCATGAGCAGGGTGCCCGGCATGTCGAGGTAGGCGACGCCGGGGCGGCCGGCGGCGGCCAGGCGCGCGGCGCGCTCCACGTGCAGCGGGATCAGGCGCGCCGCGTACTTACCATGAGCAGGGTGCCCGGCATGTCGAGGTAGGCGACGCCGGGGCGGCCGGCGGCGGCCAGGCGCGCGGCGCGCTCCACCTGCAGCGGGATCAGGCGCGCCGCGTACTTACCATGAGCAGGGTGCCCGGCATGTCGAGGTAGGCGACGCCGGGGCGGCCGGCGGCGGCCAGGCGCGCGGCGCGCTCCACGTGCAGCGGGATCAGGCGCGCCGCGTACTTACCATGAGCAGGGTGCCCGGCATGTCGAGGTAGGCGACGCCGGGGCGGCCGGCGGCGGCCAGGCGCGCGGCGCGCTCCACGTGCAGCGGGATCAGGCGCGCCGCGTACTTACCATGAGCAGGGTGCCCGGCATGTCGAGGTAGGCGACGCCGGGGCGGCCGGCGGCGGCCAGGCGCGCGGCGCGCTCCACGTGCAGCGGGATCAGGCGCGCCGACGCCGGCCGCGCCGCGTACTTGCAGTACAGCCGGCTCGACTCCACCTGCCCACGGCGCACAACATTATACAGGTTCAAACAGAAAGCGCATACTATATTTTTTGCAACTGGGAATGACAAAGGTATGTATAAATCACATGGCCACAACAACAAACCCAATAGTTCCATAGGTACGATAAGAAAGGAAGTGTAGATATTTACTTGGTGGCTATTATGATGGTTTTAGATTTACAAAGTTAAGTTGCAAAAAACATAGTATACTCTTTCTGTTTCACCTAGTAGACTGTACACATTATAGACAACCAAGTAATAAATTTAATATTATTTTTTTTGGTTTCTATTAGTGTTATCGATAGTAGAAAGTCAACTAATACAGTCGGCTAAGCCTTCAGGTCTAGTTTAGTCTAGTGTAGTATGATAGTAAAGAAATATAATTTAAACAATCATTACATGAAAAAAATGCTATAGATAAGAGCAAACCAAAAAATTTTTCAGGTCTTTGCCCATTATCACAAGATCAATGAACATACATTTTTTTAGCAACATAATTAATTGTATCCATTTCTTAATGTATAGTGGGTAGACCACATTCAAACTAAAAAATAGGAAAGAAAACTATATCCATGGAGTTTCTTGCATGTTCTTCTCCATAGGATTTTGTTTTGGAACATGCACCTAGCTCTTGACTTTTTAAAAATGCCAGTTAATCTGGCTAATTTGAAAAAAAAATATTTGAGTTTGAATTTGAGTTTGACAACACGGAATAAAATAATAATAAGCTAAGAGTGATTGGTTGTAAAAATATTACCTGTAGCCATTCCTGGAAACCTCCAATGCCTTCATGATCCTGAGGGCAGGAGCCAGCAATGACAAGGAGGGGCCAGCAGTTGACCTGTGCATTGGCCATCCCCCCTATGCAGTGGAGGAGGCCTGGCCCTGATACTGCAAGGCATACTCCCGGTTTCCCTAAAACATTATAATATGATTCAGTATGTTGTATTATGTGCATAACCCTCATTAATGTATGTACTCATACATAATTAATTATTATCATACAATTCAATAGGTACATTTACAAACCTAAATTCATGTAATAACTTCATCATATCAGTTAAGATATATTTTTATCACATTGATTGTAGCATAATTAATTAGTTCTCATGTGGAGGTAAAATTATAAATTACCATGTGATACCTATCACACTTCATAATAGATAAGCTTAGCAATAGTCCACCATCCCTGCGGAAGTTGGTTGAACATGTTTTCATACTTGATCATCTTGAGTCTAGTGTTTAAATTGTCCTAGATTTTAAGACTCTGATTGAGCTTAATTAGATTTCCCAGATGGCATTATATATTGAAACCAATATACATTGGCGATATTTTGAGTTAAGACTCTAAACCAGATTTTTTTTAAGTAGTGGCCCTGTGACTAGAAGGAGCTTAACTATATGCGAGGTCCCTGGCAGCCCTTGGTTGATGGAGCGCATTGAGAGAGGCCTGCCTCCTGCAGTGGACTCATACAGACTGATGATGATGATTGCATAATTATTGTATTTTATTTTTAATGGCAACAGAAGATC
Organism: Notodonta ziczac; assembly: GCA_918843915.1. Lineage (NCBI taxonomy): Eukaryota > Metazoa > Arthropoda > Insecta > Lepidoptera > Notodontidae > Notodonta > Notodonta ziczac. Next base: position 5,696,987 of record OU974053.1, read on the forward strand.
ATCTGTTTACCTGTAAGATACCCAATAGCTTGAGCGGCATAGCAGGCTGCTTGCTCATTGCGCATTCCCACATACTTCAGACCGGCACTTTGGAATGCCATAGCAGTCTCTATCACAGGAATACCAACTATACCAAACACATATTCAATACCCTGAAATAATTAAAAAGCATAGGTATATTAAGGTGTAAAGTCCAAGTGGTGGGAGACTTATCTATTTCTATTGTTACAATAATAAAAAAACCAATTCACATGCACTGAATTACTCAATAGATAAGAATTTATGCATATATTCATTCAAAAAAACATATTAAAATAAATTGCGGTAAGTACTAAAGTAAATTGTTTTTATAAAATCAATTTTAGAAGTACATATTGGCAATGAATGTGCTTATAATTATAACCTACCTAACTGCATAATGTATTTTTACTGTTTAATAACACTGACCTGCTTCTTTAGACTCTCTGCTAAAATTGTATTACCGTCGATACCCATAGCTTGGTTCAATTTGGGCGACACGTGAAGAGACCGTTTAAACAATAGCCGACAGACTCGTCCTAATAACATTTCAAATTGATTAACTTAAAATAATTAAAACAATAGAACAACAAACTAAAACTACACAGTAAACTTTGGAGCTTTGATCAAAGACTAAACCAACAAAATTATTAACAGAAAGATAATTTGAAAAGGTTCATAGTTTGATAAAATTTACAACAGAGACTTACGTTTATCTCAGAAATGTAGTTTGCGACTCCACACGAGTGTGTTATCAAATCGCGTATTTTTAGTTTATTAAATTATATTGTCTTCATCTTAGATAAAAATTGATAACAAATGTTTATCTCATATTTTTGAACACAAACACCACAACCAGCAACTTTGACATTGACAGTTGTATTCCGTGATGTCACAGACGTCACAGTAATGTGATGTGATGTCTGCTGACATAACAAATAGAAGAATGTATAATAATTTATAAGTCTTTTGAGAAGTTCAGTCTTCCTTCATTAAAAGAATGAAGTTAATAAAGTTGATTGAACTTAGGTTGAGCCCGGGTTGTGTTGTTGAGTTAAATTCCACCCCCCGACTGATGTTAGAGCCAGATATCGTGCTAGACGGACTGGCCTACTAGCGTGTTGGTCTCTTAGTACCTAATGTAGTTAGCCTCCGATACTTTACTTTAAGCCGATTTTCTGTGCACTACCCCGGTACTACCCCGGTCGAGCTACCCCTTATATGAGCTGTAGTCAGTTAGGTAGGTTCACAGTATAGAATGTCAAGTATAAGTTGGCACTGGAGAGCGTCGCTAGTGTCGATACAAGACTTTCAAAATGAGTTATTTTTCTAAAGAATATTTTAATTCCTCTTTTGGCCACCGGCCAAATAGTGTTTGTCACACTATAGGTACAGCTTTGCTCTACCGTCGTCGTAAAAAGGTGCCTAAGTACAATTTATTTATTAATTCTTTTCTATCATGTACACTGATACCTCAGATTACCGAATAGGCAGATGACGCGCCTAGAACACAAAAGTGTGTCCACCAAAGCAAATACAAATTACAAAGCGAATACAATCTCGCGTCAGTACTGAACTTCGCGTCACAGCGCTTAGACGTCGAAGGTGGTTAGTTGTTTTATATTGAAAATGCCGTCTTGCGTAATTAAAAAGTGTAAAAGTTGTTCACAAAAACAAAAAAAGCAGATGGCATATCTTTCCACAGGTAACTATTGTTTATTTTATAGTTTTGTAATTTATTTACCCACAATTTGATATCGATCACTCGGAACACAACACTTTGACAGTAATTGCTTGGTGTTGCCAATTTACATCGAAATAAGTTTCCTTGAATTAGGGAAATGTGCATGGGGTGTAGAAAGGTGATTAATTTATACATTTATATATGGAAATAATTTATGTATATATATAATATTATATCTTTATTTAAAACTCTAGTTATTTAATCAACAATAAACCAATCAAAGGTATATTTTGCTATTTTGCGATTTTGCAATGGCCGCTAAATCTCTTAATTTGTAATAAATATTTAAAATTAATAACATTTTTCAATTTAATGTACCTAATTATGCTTATAAAGACATCCTAAAATCTTTTATGTTATAATGTTCTTGAGTGATAATGCAGAGATCTTCAAATATCGATTTGCAGAAAAAATAAATACTAACTAAGTTTATTTTATTTTATTAGCTTTTTTCTGTTCAAATACCTAATACATAAGTACCTAAATAGCGAAAGACCATTTCCAATTTGTAACATTAGTACTACTGAGAACAATTGGAAAAATTATGGGAGTTCGTTCCCCAATATCTGGCAACATTACACGCACACAGATGTACGTGTCCCTACAGTGCCGCTCCTAGTTGTCACGTACACATTTAATGCTATGTGGCTTCACATCGTTTGTTGCGTTTACTCCATCTGCGTTAATCTGAGACTGATACTTTCAAACAACTTTGCTCGTATATTTTCCTACGGCGCACAAGTACGAGGTATAAGTTACCTAATATATCGGTAACTACGCGCATGAGACTAAAATGTATTTACTCATTTAATCTTAATAGAATCCCTACCTCTTTTCATCAGTTCAATGACACCCTTTAAATTATATTGTTACAAATAATTATGCAACTAGAATTAGGTATGCAATGTCAAGTAATTATGTAATCAACAATATTAGTATCAAGTGGTATCATGTATAGTACCTACGGTATAATACGGCTATCACACTTCGCACTAGTTTATTAGGTACATGGCCGAAGATTTCACATAAGTACCTACTCTGCATAGCTTTCGAATACAGCAGGCCTATTCGCTAACTCTGTTGACAGCTCATAGTGATGATCACTTGGCAAAGTGTTCAACGAATAACTGTCAAACAGCTAGTTTCGTATTCCCTATGACCAGTGACTAACTAAGATGACGTCATGAGCACCGAGTATTGCTGATAGTCACCGTAACACTTTTTGACAGATGTTTTCGTATCGATATTTGTATGATTGGTATTCTGTAAGCTTAGTGGACATCAAACTGATAAGCATTTCAAATTTAAAAATATTCGTGAAAGACACTGCTCAAGGGTAGTGTTTTTCAAGTAAAAGTGATGATCACCGAAGCCGGTAATTAGTAAAGCAAGTGAAAGTTGAAACTTTTGTTGTTTGTTTGTGATTCGTGTGCGTAGAGAAATATTATGGCACGTCTTATTTTGTTGGGATTTGCTAAAGAAAAGCGAAAACAAGAATTTTTAAGTACTTATTGAGAGACGCCGCCTGCACGACGCTAGTAATCTACTACAGTTGCACAAGAGGGTTTATTGCAAATATAATTGTTTGAATACCTAAAGCTGGATTTCAACAGGCATTAGAAGAACTCAGTTTTTGATGGTTCATATGTGGCCTTAATCCGACCATGATCATGAGGAGGCATATTTTAATTGAAAAAATTGCCTCTTTAAATGTTTTAATAGTAAGTAATAACAATACCTACTAAAATAATAAGTAAATCTACATAATATGTTTAAAAGGTAAATTAATTTCTTGTTTCAGATTTGTGATGCTGTACATGATTCATACCTATGTGGAGTCAATACCCCATGAAGTGTATTTTAGAAAGACTTGAAAGAAATGAAGAACACTGTTGGCTGTTTGATGAGAAATATTATTTTGGCTGGTTATTGATAATGAAGAGCTCAATGAATGTAAATGTGTTAATAGATATTTCGAGTCTTCAATCAATAAATAATTGAAACAAATATGAAAATTATTATTATTTTTAGGTGATTCTGAATATACACAGCACCCCTTGGATGATGACATCTAACTTAGGTGCAGCTCCGGGTTCACCAGAAGATCACTGCACAGACAGAAATACTGTAGAACGGTGTATTGGAGTACTGATAACATGTTGGCAGTGCTTGTTAACACACGGTACAACTACACTATAACCCAATTACAGCAGTCAATGTGGTGAATGCACGTGTTGTTTTACAAAACATTGCCAATTCACTGAATGTTCCAATGCAGAGCCTCAGAGTGATGTTGTCAGAACTAAGTCTACAGAGTGTGTTGGCAAGAATCATCGAAAATCCAGATAACTGTAGGGATATAACAGACCAAAAATTATGGAATGTTTCGAGATAATCATTTATAATTATGTAATGCATTCCATAATCATCGGGCTTAGTAAAACTGATATTTTTGTTATTGTTTTAACATTTATTACATACCTAAGAACACAAATTACATGTTTCATATTAAGAAGACAATAATACTTTAAAATACATATAAAGCTTTAACTTGAATGCTACTAGAAGTATTATTATGTACATAACTATGTACATCTTCTCCAGTGTCCTTCATAAGCTCCATCACAGTTCCTTATGCAGCTGCATGTTGCTCTTCAGCAGCAAAGTGCCGTAAGTATCTCAATGACGTTGGCCCAGCACCGCACCCTCTCATCTCCATGAACTGAAATTTACATTTTAAATTGGTTTGATGTTGAAGCCTATTATTATTTTAATTGATTTAAAAAAACAAGCACTCTAGGAATTTTAAGATTTACCTAATGTGCGAATTTACTTTTCAACTAAGATTAATCACTCGCTGAGTATACTAATGATGACTGAGTGATTTTGTTTTAGATTGTAGGTAAAATAACGATTTTAAGCAGATGGTTCATTTCTTGAGTTAATTTATTAACTAGTAAACTTACGTGGTCTAAAGTAGTGGTTCCTTATGCCACAGGTTTAGCAGAATTGCTACGGAGTCACACGCTTCTCGGGTGACTAACAGCCTGTGGACTTCCCGTAAAGTGACCCAATGATATATCGCGATGAGACTCCGCAAACTCCACCAGCAGTTCCATTTGGCTTACGGAAACTCTTCTGCATGCAGGCATCTTAAAAGTAGAAATTCTACATTAATACAATATATTAAATACTTGAATTTACCTTCAGTTACTTTGATCTTATAGTGATATCATTAGGTAATATTGAAGTTAAAAAAACTTTGATTCAATTAACAATTTTCACATTATAAACCATAACTTAATCGTTAACTTACCTTAAAGGATTTATTTTAACAAACTTATGGCTTACAAAACACAATTAAACGCAGTAATTAAATTAATTACGCACCAAACAATTAATATAAAATCAGCACAACATTGATTTCCCGCCATCTTTACATGTCATGTGTACATAAACCGCTTATGATGAAATGTTATCTAAAATGTAGTACTTCACACGTTCAAAAGGCGTTGTTCAATTTAGTCGTATAATAGTCGATAAGAATTAGAGGCGTCGAGTGTTGTATCGAAGAGCACCGCTCTCCGCCCGTTAGTCACCGTAACTTCATATCCACTCAATGTGATACTGAATACCAAAGTTGTAGCATTCTCAGTTGTCATCAAAGTTCAGTGTACAACTGAAGCCAGTTAGTCACTGGTGATCATCAAGTTAGCGAATAGGGGGGCAGGTTAGGTAGGTCTTACTGGGCGTGCAGTGGTTCACAATGATTTTTGCCGTTGACAAATTATTATAATTAAATTCACCTGTCACCCACATCGTAAAACACATTAAAAGATCGGACAGAGGATTGGCAACAGAATATAAGGAAGAGATTTATGTTAAAATGAGGCTTCGAGCGTTTTAGGAAGGTTTATATTAGAGGTGCGTATTTGGTTTGATTTAGTTTAGGTAGTATAAATGTTTAATATGACTACAGTACTAGGTAAATCCAGTAATCGTCTTATTTTAATAAAATATCATCATCATCATCAACTTAAGAGCGATGCTCTTGTCGGTGGAGTTTTTTCCATTTACTGCGATTTTCTCCCAGTTCTTTGACCATTTGATACGACACGACATTCACTTTTTCCGGTATAATACGGAAAAAGTGAATAAAATATAGGTATATATTATCGTCTGCTAGGTTCCATTCTTTTAACCATCTAAAACTAAGATTACAGTGGTTAGAACGTAAGCCGCTGGGATCGACGCATCGGATGGTTGCAGTTCGATTCTCGTCACCGGATTAATTTAAATGTTATTTTGTGTTTTAAATTAAATACCTATGTGATGCAATAAATAGTTTATCATTTAATCATTTCTATTGCCAATATTCACGTAACTAAGAAGAGGATAAAAATGTTGGGGTCAAATGCGTTCGGGGATACCCCGAGTCGCGATTGTAAATAGTCACGAGACTTAAGTAAAAGTATCTATGTAGAAAACTGGACCCCACGGGCGGCACTCGTTAAGCTGTTAAGTTCATCAACCGAATCAACATGCCTCTTACGAGTTACAATCATTTGGCGCAGAGGTTTAACCGGTTAGAAAGAATTTTAGCACAGAATAGAAGAGTGGTCTCGGTATTGAAATAAAGGCATCTGAGAGAAACATGATCCTATTTAGATTCTATTTAATCTCAACTTTATTAGGTAAGGTATATTACTTATAAACACCCTAAGGGCGTAGCCATCAGCCGTCAGTAAGCTTGCAGTTGGAGTGTTCCGGAATATTATCCATTGCAGGTGAAACGGTTTTTTTAAGAACCTCATGATTTATAACTGTTAGCAGCCATTCACACGGGTATTTTTTAAACCAACTATTTTTTTTTACTTCATAACTCCGTTGTTAGTAATTGTTTTTTATAGCATGCATGTCGGATACATCCTGGAGAATGTGTTCAATAGTTACACGAGTTAGTTCCGTCATCTCCCTTCCACCCCCCCGAAAACTGGGTCGAGGAGCTATTTCATCTTCTGTTTCGTTGTTAAAGAATGGAATTCTCTCCCACGTCATTGTTTCCGGAGAAGTATAATTTGGGTCTCATGTAATCTAGAGTAAGTAAACAGTACTGAGTCAGAGTCAGTTCTTTGTCCTCATCGTCACTTTCCATCAGGTCAAAGATATTGTAATAGTTCTTATCAAGTGAGAATGGGTCAAACGCCGATTGATAATAGAAAAAAGTTATCCCTTTTTCATACTCCTGGCTACGTTCTTCTTGAACCCTCTTTATTTCGCGATAATTGATAAATTAATACTAAGTAGTTTTCCGTGCAACGCTCGCTCTGGCCGCGGTGCCTCTATATTGGTCAGTTTTGCCAGCACGATTTGTTATTAGCCTTTGGTTTGTGTCAGCGGAAGTGTGCCGATACAGCGGAGCCTCCACGGTGGTTGTTGACGAAACTGCGTCCGTAATACCGCACTTTGTTCGCCACTGTGCGTGTTTTCGCACTCCTCAGTCCTCAGTCCTCCGTCGACCGCGTACGGTACGCGACCAAGCCTAACTTATCAGTGTTCCCTTGCAAAATGGTCGTATTGCAGTGACGAGCCGACTGTGACTTTTATAACTTGAGAAAATAATATTGACTAATTAGAAAAATGGCAGTGATATTTATAAAATTTTTTGGTGAGTTAATTTGTCATTTACTTTCATTTACCCACGCTAAAATATTTTTGCCGGCTACCCGCCTGTAAACTTATTGTGTGGATAACTGATAAACATTATTCAAAAATGTAGCAGGTAGGTCTTAAGTACTTGGGTTTTAAATTAAAATATAGAATCATATCTAATAGGTAGCTCACACGCGAACAAAATGTCGGGATTGTAAATTGGAACCAGATTAAATTTTAATTAATTGCATGATTCGCTAATCAACGTACCTACCTACACAATATCCGCACAATTCGTTTCAGTTTTCATAAAACGAATTGATTTATTTAACCATAAATCTTTGCATTTTTTTTATTTACGACTTCCTGACAAATTAATAAATAAAATCCTTTCAATACCTACTACAATAACAACTAGGTGTGTACCTGGGAACTTATAATTGTCTATAGGTACCTATTAGGAACTGACTTAAACGTTATAATCGAACGTAGTGAACTTTAGGGTCACTCGGTAACAGTTATTTAGGGTCCCGGACATGGTCAAAAATAAGCAGTTTCACACATACGTGTCTGGCCGATTGATATCGGTTTCATTGCAAAACCTTCCAAGAGCACTGTTCTAAAAACAATGGTTATTAAAATTATTAAGTAAATCTCATGAAATTTAAATGAATACATTTGACAAATTACTACCTATTTATAACTGAAAATCAGAAACCTCTGATAAAGGTAAGAACAAGACTTATAGGAGTGCGCACTGTTGAAAAAAAACCGCATTGACCTCGGCCCATCCGTTTAGGAGCTAGGTACTACGCCACAGACAGACAGTGTCGTGAAACTACCCCTCTTTGCGTAACGTCGGGGGTTAAATATGGTTTTGTAACAAACCGCAATGTTTTTGAGTCATACCGTTTGTACGTGCTTGGGCCCCCATAATTCCAACCTCGTATTACTTCATAGTTTTCTGTACATAGCGATTAGGTATAATAGAGTTACCGCATTTCTTTCTATAAGGATAATGATAACCAACTAGGCGACATACATCCGCAGAACTTTCCGCTACTAATCTACGGAATTCATTATCATGTCACGATTTAAATGAATTACAAATTCAAATTTATGTATATGAACCATTAATTAAATGATTAGGTTACAAAATATTATATTATGTTCTTCATATTTAGTTGCCTGAAATAAATACAGACGTAACAACGGCTCCAACAGCGGTAATTATTTCAGTGTTTGTATATTATAAACCCATTTAGAAATGTGTGTGATATTGACGTCATGACATGTGCATTATAAATGATTATTTATGCATGTCTAATGTCTAATGACAATAAGTGTTATTTTCCTCTCTAGGTGTTATTATTGAGCATTACCATTATATTATTCATTTGTTTCTTTGAAAAATACTCGAAAAATTATACAGCTACATTAAAGCTAATAGTGATCAATCGCGCCTTTCATAAAATTTTATATCGCCAGACTGACACACCAACTATATAATCCCAAAATTATACACTGTTCGTGCTTAGATACCTGCTTATAGAAGAAAGTCGGCAAACAAACGCACGAACCGCCTAAAGTTAAGTAGTCACCGTAGGGTCTAAGTGTATGGGTGTCCCTGCGCACGAACCCAGCAAATGTGGCACAGTATGCTAGAATAAAAAAAATAACGAATAGTGTAACTGTAAGTTGGTAGGTGCCTACTTACTGTTAAACTATTGTTTATTTTTTAAGTAGGTACTTACCTAACAGCAATTCGATTGAAGTTTTGATTACGTCGTGAAACAGCGTGAATATGAATAATTTACGACAAAACGAAAGCCATAAATTGCGGAAAAATACGTTGTAGATACGGACGGAAATAGGTAGAAATAATATAGTATCTACCTATTTATTTACAGTTGATAGGTAGTTGGTATGTTATGTAATAAATTAAACTTGAAAAACAAACTGTTTTAGAATATCTTGAAGATGAATCGTTTGTCGATCGTTGCTAATTTGTTAAATACATCCCATAGTAAATAAATGTTTGCAAATAACAATAGTAGGCACCTTTACCTCACGAACAGTGATGGTTCAATATATAGGTAGATACTCTCCTCCATCCCTACTTATATCGGAGAATTTATCTGAATCACCCCATTATTTTTTATTGTCCGCTTTTAATACTGAATTTACATTTGTAAGTATAAATATAAATGCATTTTTGTTTCAAGTCACTTACTGAAACACAAATATCTAAAGTTTATTATGCGTAGGTACCTATTAATTATCTTCTTGTAGAATACATATAGAGTTAACTGAACGTGCTGATTATTCCTGCTTTAAAATACATATAATTTTCTTTGGCCATAACTAGCATGGGCTGGACGCCAATAGGGATAAACCAATCCTGTTCCCCGAGCCTGTTTGCTATACTCATATAATGAAGCAAATGAAACCTATTTTTAACTCGCTTCTATTTTTATGACTACGGATGATGTGCCTCGTGCATTCACCTTTTAGGTTCTGTCTAAGCACAGAAAGAGCGCTTAGAAGCCAGCAAAAGCTACACCAAACAGCATCAATTTAGTGACTTCTTCAAGATTCGGTCATCGGGAGCGTATAAGATATACCTGATTGTTTTAGGTACTTAGGCCGCACACAACACTGCATACTTTGGCAAATCTAAAAAGAATATTGATTGATACTAATTACTTATTTATACATATATACAAATTATATTAAATAAAATTAAAATTAAAATAAAATAAAAACCTACCCCTAATCAAAAAAATCCCGTCCGCGTGGGATGGTGGCAGGAATACTGGCTGCATTTCCTCGCTGTATTGACAAGCTAATATTTTGAGCGAGGAAAGAGCCAGCCCTCTTGCCACCTGTGGCGGTAACCAGTCTGGGGGTGATTTTGTTGAATAGCACTTTAGCACTATGACTCCATTACTTATTACTTTTTCTGGTTTCACTCACTAGTTTTAAGCGCTCGAGCTCCGTCTACGTTATTCTTTTCATCTGAGATCCTCCCCCCCTTCCCCTTTCAGTCCCACTCCCCTTTAGGTCAACATGCGTGCAATGCCTTTGGTATTACAGGTATTACAGTATTTGGTGGTACGGGGTCGCATGCTCGTTTGCCGACGTTATTAGATATGTACTTATTATGTAAAAAGAAAAGTAAGTTAAATTAATAACTATGAGCCAATAAATACTATTAATTTATTATTTAACTAGCTGAGCCCGCGACTTCGTCCGCGTGGAATTTAACTTAACAAAAAGCCCGCTCCCGTGTTCTGAGCCCGCGCGACAGGACCCATTTTTTAAAATTTTGTTTTTCTAAAGTAAAAGTAGCCTAAATTACTGCTTATAACATCAGCTATCTGCCAGTGAAAGTCCCGTCAAAATCGGTCCAGCCGTTTCGGAGATTACCCGGAACACACAGACAGACAGACAGACAGACAGACAGACAGACGGACAGACCGACACACACAAATTTTTTTAATTCGCGTTTTTGCTATAGGTGTCGTATGTACTTTGATATGCACTTAGTGAAAAGGTGTTATTTTGATATTACAAACAGACACTCCAATTTTATTTATTTGTATGTACCTATACGTATGTTATTTGTATGTATGTATGTATATATGATATTTATTTTGTGTAAATAAGTATGATTAATATAATGCCCATAAATTACTTTTTTTATTCGGCAACTAGGGAAGTACTCCTGTCACCTTATTATGAGATTTATCGTTGAATCAATTACTGGGTAGGTTATGCAAATTCTGTTCGCGATTCCAAAAACATCTAGCCCCATGTCAATTTGACATTTGCAAAAAAAATAAGTGCCGTTTTATTATCATAGAACTTGGTGACATGACACTTTAAATAAATATCTACCTAAAGACCTGTTGACACCTAGGTATCTATTTAATTTAATTTGGTACGGTGCATAAATACTGTTTGTTTTTTAGTTACGTTTCGTCTATGGTTCCTACAGTAGGTACCTGCTTAAGTTGGTTAGCCGTTATATTAATCAGAATCCAGTTGTTAAGTAGGTAGGACCCCTCTATCTTTGTACTAGCTAAGTAAGTGGGTATATAAAGTTCCAGTGTGCGCGTTTTCATAATTCTTCTTGCTCTTAACGGAGCTTGACCGATTTTGATGATTTTATTGGACCTATGGGGTCACATGGATGTTTTTTAGCTATCGTTGGACTCGGTAGGTGGTACTGGTTTCGACATCTATACAAATAAATAAAATTGGAGTGTCTGTTTGTAATATCAAAATACCACCTTTTCACTAATAAGTGCATATCAAAGTATATACGACAACTATAGCAAAAACGCGATTTAAAAAAAAATTGTCTGTCTGTGTGTTTGTTCCGGGTACGGGTAATCTCCGAAACGGCTGGAGCTATTTTGACGGGACTTTCACTGGCAGATAGCTGATGTTATAAGCAGTAACTTAGGCTACTTTTATTTTAGAAAAACAAAATAAAAATGGGTCCTGACGCGCGGGCCCAGAACGCGGGAGCGGGCTTTTTTTAGTTAAATTCCACGCGGACGAATTCGCGGCCACAGAATATAAAATTACGCTAACAACGCCGCGCGCAAAAGCTAGTTTTACTTATTATAAAACCGGCTTGCTTATTCCGTGTTTATGAGTATGTTACGAATATAGGTAATATATCAAAACGAAACCTGTAGATAGCTAGCTACCTATTTATTTTGGAGTTTTAAATTGTTGTATGTAAGTAAGTAGGTACCTACTTAAACAAGTTTTCTATTTGTTTCAACGAGTGACATAACTCTACATAGGTACTTATCTGGATAGATACGGTAGACATGGTTATGGTATTAAATACCTTCAAGGTCTACTCTATACGTTCAGATCAAGTTTCTGAAGACTGAAAGTACTAGATACCTACTAAGTAAGTAAGTATAATAATTATTTACTTAAGTAAGTAATCAAATTAATTATTAATTAATTAATACGGTGGTAGGAACTTAGGTATGTAGTGGGTATGTCCATGCATACCTAATAATTTTCCTTTTATTAAATCTGCAAGTAATAAGTATTTAACGTGTTTACGTTCGTGTCAAGTGTGAGGTTGCGATTTTTCTATTTTATCTGTGACTATTAATAATAACAATATAATAGGTAAGTACCAACTACTTTTTAAAGAACTTTAAAAACACATGTGCCAATGTACCTACATACATAGGTACCTAATAAAACAAATTACGTAGTTACCTACCTACCTTCATAACGTGATTCCTATTTCCGATACGGTTCTGTTCGGATCGGTGATTCTCAAATTGATTACACACCCGTATCGACACGTACTTCTCTTGCAGTGTGTCAATACACTTTATCTTTATTACTTACTCGTTAAAAACATGTGATGCTGTGCCGGGTTATAGGTACTTACTTAGCGGTAAAGGCCGGCTTTCTCTACTTAGGTAGGTACCTATTTAATTAGAATGTATTATACTTACTTACCTACATAACAAGAAATACACTTTCCGAAAGAAATTTCCTAAAAGATAGTGAAATCGCATCAGAATCCGTTGCATAGTTAAGAAGAATTAAACGGCGGATAGCATCCTACAACATTAATATTTATTTACTACCTAGCTGACCCGCCAGACGTTGTCCTGTCTTAACTTTGAATAATAAATTCGAATTGTACCGCTCAACTTTCAGATTTTTTTCTATCTGATGAACCTTCTCCTTGCAATAATCAACACAACAAAAAATAATTAGCGAAATTATTCCATCCATTCACACGTGATGCGATGACCAAGGAAACGATATTCATTTTTATATAAATATAGATTAATTTTATACACTTTTTGTAAACTTGTTTTTTTATTATTGTAAATATAATAAATAGTAGATAGTTTTGTTGATATTTTGTAAATAGTATTTTATTTAAATAAATTTGGAGCACTTTAGAAAGGTAGAATATTAGGTAAATAGAAGAAGAAGATAGACAGAGTAACAAATAATATCTACTGATAACTACTGATTTGGCCTTGGGTTCGCTCGCCCCACCCAAATGCAAACTAACGCGCAATCGTAGAATGAGTATGTTTAGTGCATTTGTCGCCGCCAAATAGCTTAATTCGCCGTTCAATTAACAGCCTAGGCACTTAACTAAACAGCGCCGTTCAACTAACGGCCTGAATGATATTCAGCCGTATCGTCTATTACAACATTTAATCAACTGGCTGGCTAATGCTTAGGCAACTGGTTGACATTTAAGTACTACAAAACTTTTTCAAAATACTACCCAAGCAGAACGACCTGGATGGGTTTAGGTTAGGGTTATTTTTTTATGACCCCACAGAAACCCCACCCGGCAAATAGATTCGGTGGATCTAAAAAAAATCGTAAAAAACCTAAGTACCTAATAAAATTATTCCATCAAAGTTGTTTTTTTCCGACGCCATATTGACCAAAGAGAATATAGAATATAGAGATATTGACAGTTTGGTGAGTTTCGGCGCTAGGTGGCAGAAAGCAGGACTAAATTGAAATGAACAGGCTAGGCAGGTAATTAAACGGCTAGGCAAGTAGTTAAACGTCATCGATCCAAGTCAATTGCCTAGCTGTTTGATCAAATGGCTGAATATCATTCAGGCCACTAGTTGAACGGCGCCGTTTAGTTAAGTGCCTAGGCTGTTAATTGAACGGCGAATTAAGCTATTTGGCGGCGACACATTCATAATATAATATCCGTTTACATACTTTGAGAGTTCTGGAAACTTACCAACAGTCGTGTGACGGCTTTCACTTCTGTACTCACAACTGCGGTATTTTCTAGACGAGGTTCAAGTTCAATAGTCTTCATAATCGGAACCATTGAGATGGAACAGTTCTTTAACATCATAACAGTAACCTGTGCAACGGTAGGAGGTTTGGTGACGTAAATTTCTCCACCTTTGTATTCTCGTTTATAGCCGTTGAAACTTATACCTCCCTACTTATTAGTTGAGTGCGATAGTTATTAATATTTTTATGAACACGTTTTATTACCATAGACTTAAAATAATGGATAACATCTGAGCGAGTCGATGTTTGCATAGGATATAAACACTAACATTCTGACGAGCATTTGTCATTGCGTTCAAGGATCAGATATAGGTAAATTTGCGAACCAATATACATTAGACGAATGATGTTTGTGAAATCGGACCGATTCATTCGTATCCGCCGACATGCTAGTTATGTCAACAGTCCGATTTATTGGACGGCGAGCCGGTGTTATCAAATACTCGCCGATGTTGACGGTAAGGAAATGCCGCTGACGATAAAGAATTTCCCTCGCGGCCGGCGGAGCAGCGCCCGCGACGCTGAAACGTGATTTTATAGGATTTTTATCTCGTTATGTGCGAAAACGATTGATTTGCTTTTATATTATTGTTTTTGAAAACGTTTATGCGTTTGCATACCACACGTAACAACTTGAACGGTTATTTTACGTCAACATACCTACTTATTGCTTAATATGTACAGGCTGCTTAGTTTTAGTTATATCTAATTTATACAGGATGAAACAGATAGGGTGAGCTGTTTTGTTTTCGACATAATTTTGTAGGTGGTGTAGGCTTGAATGAAATCTTGGACAGCTTTATCACTCCCACACCTTTTGTTCTTCAACTTTCCCCACAGACATACTTTCCCCCAAAGCCGATAGATTTAGGATTATAATGTTAAGTTTCGAAACAAATAAATCTGTTTCACCTTGTAACTATAGGATAATAAATTAATTGACATTAGTAACTATTCAGGTACCCAAGCATAAATCTAAACAAACTAAAAGTAAAAAAATATAAAAAATGTTGTCCTTATTTTTTCGTGGTTATAAATACAATTTATATTAATACAGATTGGCCTTTTAATACTTTTTTTTATTAATAATTATTATTTAATATAACAAAAATAACTTAAAATATAAATATAGCTAATATTTTTTAGAAATCCTCATTAGCTCCGTTCCGGTACGTTCCGTGGTGCCTTATAAATGGTCTTCAATCAGTTGTAAACAGTCTTGCTTCTGTGGCAATTTCTGTCTCCCGCTTTGCAACGGAGCGAGGGAAGTGGACAATTTTCTTCCTATTCTTTCTTTCGCTTTAATTGGTGCGTGTCCCGAGACAACTTACCTTTACCCCGGGACTCTTCGAGGATGAAACCCTGGCGTTTTCATTGGACACCATTGTCGAGCCAGGCTTGATGATTAATAGTGGTGGGAGTGTGTGGCGCAAAAAATCCTCATTAGAATTAAACAATTAAATTGAATATTAATGAAATAATAAGAATAATATTATGAAATGGTCGCTCGCTTACCTTAAGTCTATTTTCTAGTGCACATATAGAACTCATGTTCTTCTTCGCAAATATCATACTAGGGCTATAACTGCATATTAAACAATGGCATCGTAAACAAAGTGACAATTCATAACTTATGTACAATAACTGCTTGAGTACCTATAACTGAAAAGTAATGTTCAAGATAAAAACAATCGATCGTTATAAAAATGTAAGGTTAGGTACTTACGGTACCTTACCTATAAAAGGAAAAATAATTTCGATTATGAATAAACTAGCTGTTGCCCGCGGTTCCGCCAACGTGGTAGGTACGTCGATGTAATACAGGTAGCCTAAATTAGCGTTATAACATCAGCTATCTGCCAGTGAAACTCCTGTCAAAATGGGTCCGGCCGTTTTGGAGATTAGATGGAACCAATAGGCAGACAGACAAAAATATTTTTGGTTATAAAGTAAATATGTACCTACTTACCATATCCATATGCATTAACCGATTCTTTTATTATTTTGATCTAGTAGATGACTTAGTACTAGAAATTTCTTTCGGTGTTGTATTCAAGTTTTCCGGGTCTTTCATCTTTAAATATTTAGGCTATAAAAGGAGGCTAGCATAAAAATATTTAGGTGAGTGGTTCGACTGGTTATACTTAGTTGAAAAATCATGTTTCCTCTCACGTTTTATTGCCCGCAAAATATGTTGTTCCCTCAATTTTTTATTGTGATAAATTAGAGGTTGAGTGAATGTATCGTCCAGTTCGAACGACCGACGGGTGAGAAACACGCGCGTAATATTTTTAGATTGTTCGTTATGTATTAATAAGCAGTGAGCTGATAATGTTGAGACACTAAAGTTAAAATAAAATGGACCTTGTGTTAGGTTACTAGGTAGTTCTCAGAATCTACTCGTGTGGCCGCTGGTGGGGTCGCGGATGAGTTCCAAAGACTTCCCGTAACCTCTCCACAAAGCGGGAGTCTGACCACCGTGGGGTTTTATTCGGAACACCGCAGGGATACCGACAAAATCCACCTGGCTCCCCGGGGCTTGCCTCCATGAGGATTTCCCCACGATAATAAAAAACTTACAATATAGTAATATAATAATAATTTAGCCCTTGTGACGTCCCACTCCTGGGCACGGGCCTCCCCTCAACATGAGGGGGATTCAGGCCATAATCCACCACGCTGGCCTAGTGCGGGTTGGCGGATTTAACATGTCTTTCGAAAATTGGTGAGATCTTCTAAGACATGCAGGTTTCCTCACGATGTTTTCCTTCACCGTAAGCAAGTGATAATCATGTAGAAATTATGATTCGCACATAGATTTCGAAAAATCCAGAGGTGCGAGCCGGGGTTTGAACCCGAGACCTGGTAGCCCGCAAGACGCGTGCTTAACCAATCGGCTATCACTGCTATCAAATTAAATTTAATTAATTTAAAGTGGGTTTGAAAAAATGTATGGAATGGAGGGAATTGTATTACTTTTATGAATTCTTATTTGAAAAGGTTGACAATAGTTTAGTATTGCAATAATGGAAGGAAACGAGCCCGTGTGGGTAATCGAGGTCATTCCATAAAACGCCATGACATTGAACCACAGTGATTTGTCGTTATCACACATAACCTTCAAACATTCAGATATGGTATTAATTCACAACATGAAATGAGTGAAACAGGTTTTTGCTACTTAGGGGGCTGTTAAATGAAAATTAAATATGAATTATCGGTTGCTATATAATATTAAAGTCCTGGGTTCAAATCCCGATAGCGAACGTGCGCCAATGGACTTTTCTCATGGAAGAATCATGTGCGTACACCACGTTCTCAAAACAGAAGAACAATCCATCACTAGATACAACTGTTTATTGTCCCGAACCAAAATAAATTACATAGTTTAGTTGGAGACGTTAATGGAACTACTGGTTATGTGATTACCTTGCATTATTGGTAAAATTATTGAAATAGAAAGGAGTCACCCACCTTTTTGATTTCATAGATAGGTAGTCCCTAGTTTTTAAGTTCATAACTTAGCTGCCCAAATTCTCAGCCAGAGTACATCGTTTTGTGACGGCTCGTTAGTTTATACCCAGGGTGCATCAAGCGAATAGACTGAAAGGTTTTATATAAATACTAGCTGTGCCCGCGACTTCGTTCACGTAGTATTTAACTTAACAAAAATTTCGGGATTATCGGGATAAAAAGTATCCTATGTGTTAATCCCGGTTATAAACTATCTGTGTTCCAAATTTCATCCAAATCCGTTCAGTAGTTTTTGCCTGAAAGAGTAACAAACATCCACACTCACAAACTTTCGCATTTATAATATTAGTAGGATGATATCCGTCAGAACCTATTATAAAATTTACAAGGAAGTTTGTATTTTATCAGACACTGCATATTTGCGATGACTCGCATTTGACACGCCTTTGCTAGTTGACCATTGTGTCGTTTAACATACATTTAACGTGGTTTGTAGTCTGTAAATAAATACGATCATTATGGATAGAGTCGCGACATGTGTATCTCATGGAAGTTTATCCGGTAATTGTAATACCAACCAACCAACGTGTTTTGTTCCAATTTACAACTAACATTCTTCTCCATATTGATCTAAGAAAATACTTATTCCATTTTTCTTTTCTGGGCTTTTCCACCATATAACGTTACTTGTTTTTACTTAGCCACTTAACTATCCAAGAAATACGTTGCTTGGCAAGAAAAATAACTACTAATCTATTAAATAAAATCTTAAGAAACCACAAGTTAATTATAAAATCTAGTTTAATTAGTTCTGCGGTCGGGAAAAGTCGTTTAATGTTAGTGGAGAATTTTACGCAATACTATTTATTTTTTGCATTTTGCAAATTCTGTAGAAATCACGTAGTTGTATGTTTTGATAAGATACTACATAGATACAGGAGACTGGGTTTCTCTGAAGATATACAAGCATAGGACTCGCCTGATGTTAAGCAGTTACTGGAGCCTATAGATGATTTCGATACCAAAGGCACTGCTTGCACGTAGCCGATCGAATGGGAGTGGGACAGAGAGAGGGAAAGAAAGGGGTGGTTGTTGTTGACTCTCTCGCTCATCGTAAAAACGCAGCTATTACATATAGTTACTTTACTTTACGCCCATCTTCGTTGAGAGGAAAAAAACGTGAAACGTGATACTCATAATTCTGCCTCTATGACTATGATAGACAGGTAAAATGTTGATAGTTACCTAGTATTAGGTATGGTTGGGTGATCGACGTAATACCTACGTTATATGACATTTCACGGGACACTGAACTACATGGACATACTTAATTATAATTATATAAAACTAGTTTCCTGGTTGGTATGTGAATATGTTTGTATTATCCTGACTGTATCAGTTATTTATATCACACTGATACTTTTATTATTTTATTATGTTTGTCTCTCGGTGTCACGGGATCTGCCCGGTCCTTTGGAATGGTTGCAGCGGGACATGGGTCCAACATGAGAGGCCTTCGTGAGTTTTTTTTTGGTCTTATTGTTGAGGTCAATCGCTGCAAATGATGAGACATAAATCCATCGTAGTCCCGTTAGTCGGTGTTTACCACTTATTTTTAACCAAGGAACCATCCATCTTCCGATCCCCTTCGTGACTTACAACGGTACAGAGTACCTTTTGAGGTGATTTGAGTCAAATAACCACAAAAGGGGTCAAGGACCTCGACGTTAATTACTTATACCCCCGATCACAGACTGGATCGTGATGGTGGATCCACAGCTACGCTTACGGCTAGTTTCTTCATGAAACACTAAAGTAAAAGCTTTAGCTATAAACAGCGAAAGTTATGAAGAAAAGAAGCCAACTTAACCGTTACTTTTACCTTTAGGTACACATTTCTTTCACAATGAGGAAACTGACCGTATATGAGTCAAGATATGTGCAGTGGCTTCACCGCACGAGATCTTGGCTCATTATGCAGACCACGAGCAGCCATCTCTTTAAGTAATTATAACCAGCTGTTAAGACTTACAATCATTTTATGGATTCAAAATCTCAATCAATATATTTAGATTTATTTCATATAAAAACTGCTGCACGGGTTATCGACCGGTCCCATATATTATCTATCTCATAAGTAGCAAAAGACTATTAAGCTTTATTTACATAAATATGCGAAACAGTTTTGAATTCCTATTATTAGGGTTCTGTTCCTCAAAAGGAAATAAATGGAAAGTATATTTATTATTAACTAGCTGAGCCCGCGACTTCGTTCGCGTGTAATTTAACTGAACAAAAATGTCGGGATTATTAATCCCCTATTTTATCCCCTTGGGGGTAGAATTCATAAAACTCCTTTCTTAGCGGATGCCTACGTCATAACATCTACCTGCATGGCAAATTTCAGCCCGATCCGTCCAGTGGTTTGGGCTGTGCGTTGATAGATCAGTCAGTCAGTCACCTTTGAGTTATATATATTTAGATTTGCTGTCCTTTTGTGTATTTGTCTGTCTGTCAAGACCCTTTTGCTTGGGAACGGGTAGAGTGATAACTCTACCCGTTCCCAACTTGATAAAGTTCTATCTCAAAACCAAGAGATACGGTAATTTTAAAAGGAAAATTGTCTGGCTGACAGACTGTCCAATCAACCTACTGCCCAGTGACAGTTTCTATCTAACACCAGTGGTGCCACTGTTGTAAAAAAAGTTATATTTTGACAGTAGGTGCATTCTACCCCAATTTTTCTGAAATTGATATATGAATATTCGAATGATGTAAAACGCAAAAATCGTCGACTCTCGACTCCCGTGATGGATTAGTACTTAATAATTCGATGGCATTAACTATTAACAACATTAATTAAGTTTGTACGGAACCCTTTGGGCAAGAGTCCCGCTCGCACTCATCCGGTTTTTGCTGTCATTATATTTGCTCAGACGTTAATTGATTCTGAAATATGCCACAGCATTTTATGTCTCGTGTTCTAATAGTCCAGTTGGCACGTGGTTGTCATCTAGTTTACCGGCTAGATGGAGCAGGGTAGTTCAAAGGTCAAAATATCCGCGAGATGTTTTTTAATGTTACAAAGTGGGCAAATAATCGTATGATCGACTTGATGTTGAGACTAAATCTATATATATATATAACTCAAAGGCGACTGACTGACTGACTGACTGACTGACATAGTGATCTCTCAAAGCACAGCCCAAACCACTGAACGGTTCGGGCTGAAATTTGGCATGCAGGTAGATGTTATGACGTACGCATCCGAAAGGATTTTGATTAATTCTACCCCCAAGGGGACAAAATAGGGGATGAAAGTTTGTTTGAAACTTTGTCAATTAAATTCTACGCGGACGAAGTCGCGGGCACAGCTAGTTAATACTAAAACTTAAACTTGAACTGCTGCAGTTAACGTAGTTACGTACGTATTGTTGCTTGCAATACCAAAGGCATTGCTCTCACGTTGCCGGTCAGGGCCCTAACCCCGCTAGCTACTCAAATCGTAATAGAAAAGCAAACGCTCGCGATTACGTTTCAAGCGCTCCGCTTTTGACGTTTTGCTGACACCATACCATATCAATGTCAGTAGAAATCGTGAAGCTCGTGTCAGCAAAACGTCAAAAGCGGAGCGTTTCAAAAGTAATCGCGAGGGTTTGCTTTTCTATTACGATTTGAGTAGCTAGCGTGGTTAGGGCCCTGTTGGTTAGTGGGACTGAGGGAGGGGAAGGGAAGTGAGATTCGGCTTCTGGCATCATTCATTTAACTTCTATGAGAGGGTGGTACTACCCTGGTTGAGCTAGCCCGTGTATGAGCTGTAGTCAATTGTAATTGGCTGCAACTAGGAGCAACGTTTTAATGAATAACAATTGGGCGAGTTAGCAATTTTGAAGCGAAGCTTCTTTACGGACGTTCGGGGCGCTCGCTGCCCGGGCACTAAAACGGTGAAAAGCGTAACGCGTAACACGTAACGCGTTATTTTTATGTTACACTCTGCCTACCCTGTTTCAAAACCCTATGCACGCCACTTATAATATATCTAATATCTACTGCAAAGCTTCGCTTCTTTCGGGCGTCCCTAGACGGCACTGATTTTTATTTAAGTAGGTAAGGGAGCGTCCATTAATTGCATGAGGTGTTCTGACGGGGAGGGGATCACGCTAAATCTTTCCAAATCTCACTTAGGGGGGAGGGGGGGTCTTGGCATATATCACGTCGTAATTATTTTTCTAGCAGAAAACGGTGTAAAATTGCGTGAAAAATTATTTCTAGAATATGGCCAAATCGTCGAAACCCCGCAGAACAGCGAATTAGCGTGAAGTTGCAAGGATGGCCTCTAGGGTCAACCGTTTTCCTAATTGCTAAAGCCTAAAAACCTTTTCTAAAAACTCAATAATCCAACACTTTTTCCTGGAGATTAGAGCAGCGGGGGGAGAGAGTTGAAGAAAATCTTACGATATCTCACCAAGGGGAGAGGGGGGGTCGAAAAGTTCTCAAAAATGCCTCACGTAATTAATGGACGCCCCCTAAGTTTACTCAATGGTTCATTAGCGTACGGGTACCGTAAGAGATAAGTAGGTATACATAAACAACACATCATTTGAAAACAACTTATTTGTGGTGTTTAAACAATAAATAAAAAAAAACAATTTAGTTTCCTTCAAGCACTTATGTCAAAACGATGTCAAATAAAAATGTCGAAAATATTAAAGAAAATGAATTATTTCCTTTTGAGTTTTTATGATTTATTTTTTATTTGCGTGTTTGAATTTACAATATAAAAGGATACAGAATGAGGGATGATGAAAAAACTCCTGAAGTTAAACGTTAGTATTGTAATTATTTAAATCTACATAAAAACAAATATAAAACTTCGTCAAAGAGCTCGTTGAGATCTTTTACTAGTATTTTTCAGAGTTGAGCCAGGATCACGGGCTTTTTTACCGTCCGTACATACGGGTTAATTAAGTCCTTGTCAAACGGAAAGTTTCTGGTAATTTTCACAAATAATTTGGCTATCAATGCTATGATGAAGTGTTATCAAATCTGTAGGTAATAATAATGAATATGAATATTAGTTCGATATTTTCTTGTAGTCGTTAGTAGGGTAGGTACCCACCTGAGATCAAAATGATATGACGAAACAGTACGTAACAGGCAAATAAATCATCTTTAGCATTCACTAACCGTGACTTCGCACTGGACGAAACATGTTGGCGAAACATATTGTTGTCTGTATTTTATGAAAACAAAAAATAGAGACAACAATATGTTGCGCCTACATGTTTCGTCCTTTTTCGTCCAGTGCGAACTCACGGTTATGAAAACAAAAAATAGAGACAACAACATGTTTCGCCAACATGTTTCGTCCAGTGCGAACTCACGGTAAGGCACTAAAAAATCCATCGTGCATTCATAACATAAGACATTTACTTTTGTTTCCTTTATCTTTATTATGTTATATAAGGAAAGTGAGGAAAGGAGCAGTGATAGCCGATTGGTTAAGCACGCGTCTTGCGGGCTACCAGGTCTCGGGTTCAAACCCCGGCTGGAACCTTTGGATTTTTCGAAATCTATGTGCGAATCATAATTTCTATATGATTATCACTTGCTTACGGTGAAGGAAAACATCGTGAGGAAACCTGCATGTCTTAGAAGATTTAACCAATTTTCGAAAGACATGTGAAATATCCCAACCCGCACTGGGCTAGCGTGGTGGATTATGGCCTGAATCCCCCTCGTCTTGAAGGGAGGCCCGTGCCCAGGAGTGGGATGTCAAAAAGGGCTAAAATTATTATTATAATTATAATATAAGGAAAATTGGTAAAAAAAGCGTACGCCCCGCCTCATGTGAAGCGGTTACCCTAGTCTATAGAAGTTTGCAATACCAAAGGCAATGCTCACACGTTACCACCCTGAAGAGGAGTGGGGCAGAGGGTGTGGATACCGGCTCTCTCGCTCATCGAACATAACAATAGCCTAGGCGTCAATAGCCTAGTGGTTGGAAGGGCTGCCCTCGTGGCTGAGAAGTTCCGAGTTCAATCCCCATCCTGGCCATTGAGCGATTGACGTAAGCCCACTCCTACACAAGCATTAGCTTAGCTGGAAGGGATAGCTGGAATACTTCATCTTTTTTGTCGTTCCCTCACTGCTGAGGATCGTGACCATATATGATCTGTCTCCATTTGCTCCTGTCCTGCGCCATATCAATAGATCGTTGTAGAGTTTCTCCTGTTGCCTCTACAATACTCTTAACCCATCGCGATGGAATTCGACCTCTGGAGCGCTTCCCCTGCATCTGTCCCACGATCAGCTGCTTCTCCAGCTCATGCCTAACTGGAATGTGTTAAAATCACATTGCTAGTATTCTTTCTAAATAAAACGCACCAATGATAGCTTCTTTACGCTGATCTACTGTGAGAGGGTGCGACTGCCCCGGTCGAACTAGACCGTATAGGAGCTGTATTCAATCAGCTACAGCTTGGCATCACCACTGTTATTTCCAACTGATTTCCTAATTTTCCCTTACGCGTCTGTTTTTAAGATTGAAATGTATGTACGCGCCAACCACCTTCAGTGGCTAATAATCCAAATTGATGCTTCAAGGATATTGTGAGAGCACTGGTTCCCATAACACAAGTTAAATCTTACCATGGGGACCAGAGTTCATCAGCACACTGCAACCTTTAAGCGCCTACATATTTGTATTTTGAATTTAGTGTAAATTACATTGTAAGTGCCTTTGTTTAAACATTTTGGGTAAATAAACTTTATTATTATTACAGATGTGGTCCCCGTTCGCTTCAACTTATGGGTGATGCTGTTCACAAGCTGCTGGGTGGTTTACATGCTGCGAGTCAACATGAGCCTGAACCTCATCGCCATGGTGCCACAGGTGGAGAACAACTCCTCGTGAGTATCATGTGCCATTTTATTCCTGCTCCATATTCACAGTTGGCGGAGTCTCCGACACAGCTATCGTCGTTCTTCTAATTTATTTTTAAAAGAAGGTTGGAACCTTTCGTTCCGATATGACATCGGAAACGAACTACTTAACTAGTTTCCGAAAAACAGATCTGGAATAACTGCCACACTTGTTGTCTGAAGATTACTGTTAATGGAAATATTTACGGAAAACATTAAAAATTAATAATATCCCACGTATAGTTTGTGACGTCATTTTAATTTTCAACATTACAATCTGTCACGCAAATGACTGGCGCATCTAATGTGTTGAGTTTTTTTTATCAGATTGCGATCCCAGTGCGAGCCAACAGACGAAGCGATCAGAAATGAAACTTTGCGTCACGTGGACATTACAGATGTCCGGGTGGCACCAAGA
Organism: Notodonta ziczac; assembly: GCA_918843915.1. Taxonomy (NCBI): domain Eukaryota; kingdom Metazoa; phylum Arthropoda; class Insecta; order Lepidoptera; family Notodontidae; genus Notodonta; species Notodonta ziczac. The sequence continues at coordinate 5,722,057 of OU974053.1, forward strand.
CAGGTAATGACGAAATTATCTCGAAACAATGGCATGCAAGTCATCATGAAGGTAGATCACCAAGTTTAAGGTTGTCAAATGTAATACTTCAGAGTTGTGAGTTACAAAGTGATCGGAGTAGGAAAATGATTTAGGGACAATGTACTGGGACAATGTACAAACTCAAAAGTATATGCTAATATGGACATTCGAGATCGCAGCATTTTAAAATTATTATCATGATGTAAGTAGGAAAAATGATTCTTCTTACTTCGATCACAGGGTTATAACTTATAACTTTGCAGGCTGTAGTACAAGGTATTGAAGATTCCACGAAATCTTAAGTGAAGGTTAAGGTTTGCGAAAGACAAGGGGAGGGACAGGCAAAGTTATAGTGTCGAGTCCAATTTGATTGACCAATTGACGACCGCTTGGCTCCATGGTTCGAGCGGAGGCCGCTCGGCTCACTGCACATGGTGGTTGCGGGTTCGATTCCCGCCGTGGCAAATTTCGGTAATGGCCTTTTCGTAATTTGCCCTGATCTGAGTGTCACTGGGATCGCCCCGGGTCCATTGTACGGTACCCATAGTACAAGCGCTGCTTAGTTTGGGACCATACAAAACATAACAGACTTATGTCTATTATAACTGACAGACCATACATACATAAATTAGCAACCCTAGGTCTTACGAAAATCGACGCAAAACAAATAATTGCATTCATCTTAGTATCTCTGATTATTCGGAAATGACGTCGCTCAGAGTGATGGTTCTTATTACATTTTTTTACTAAATATTTACTTGGCTATAAATTCTTATGTAGGTATTGTTTAAAGGTTATCTAAGTTGAATTTGTTGATAATAAAGGACAAGTTGTTTACAAGAATAAATTATGTGATTAATAAATGAGTCTTGTTTCTAAATATCATCGATTTATTCTCATGGTTATATTTATGGTCTGCGACGATAATATATCGATACACAGTGTTGGAACTTTCCTGCCAGTGCTATAGATTGTGTATTTTACGAAGCGGTAACTTCATTCCATTCGAGATTACCCACATAAATGTAATTGAAATAATAATTTAACTTTAGAACAGTAACCATTATTCTAGAGTAGTATTATAATACACTTCACGCTATTTTTATTTTTCTTTTTGCACTATCCTGCTAATATTATAAATGTGAAAGTTTGTGAGTGTGGATGTATGTATGTATGTATGTATGTTTGTTACTCCTTCACGCAAAAACTACTGAACGGATTTGGATGAAATTTGGAACACAGATAGTTTATAACCGGGATTAACATATAGGATACTTTTTATCCCGATAATCCCGAAATTTTGGTTACGTTAAATACTACGCGAACGAAGTCGGGGGGCACAGCTAGTAATAAGTATACATAATCCTAGTTATTAGATATCCACAAATGTGTGTGTGGAAAAACTTGGAAACTAGTCTAAGACTCGTATTAATGAATCGATCTCAAGTCTGAGGGCGATCTTGGAAATGTGATCCTAACGTCATCCCAGTACAAAATGACATGTCTGACGCGTACTCAAGATCACTTCCGGACTTGAGATTTATTTATTAACTAGCTGTGCCCGCGACTTCGTCCGCGTGGAATTTAATTGTAAAGTTTCATACACACTTTCATCCCCTATTTTATCCCCTTGGGGGTAGAATTAATCAAAATCCTTTCTTAGCGGATGCCTACGTCATAACATCTACCTGCATGCCAAATGTCAGCCCGATCCGTCCAGTGGTTTGGGCTGTGCGTTGATAGATCACTATGTCAGTCAGTCACCTTTGAGTTTTATATATATAGATACGGGCTTAAGATAGATTTCAATTTCTGGACAGGGATGATAGCCTCATTATGTTCTCTGTCTACGTAGGTGCCAGGGGGAGCATCATTCAACTGGTCAGCGGAGCAGCAGGCGCTGATCCTCGGCTCGTACTTCTGGTGTTACCCCGTGACGTCCCTGGTAGGGGGGATGGCGGCCGAGCGCTGGGGGCCGCGCTACGTCGTGCTCGTGACGTCAGTGGCGAGCGCGGTACTCACCGCCCTCAGTCCACTTGCAGCCAGAATGGACTATATCGCTTTAGTTATTATTCGATTTTTCCTTGGATTTGCTGGGGTAAGTTCAATTAAATAGAAACAAAAAATACCCCAAAATGTATGGTATAATGAAATGGTCAAACCGCTAACAAAGATAACAGATAACAATCTTCGCCCACATCATTTGAGAATCAGTTTACCCATGTTTGCAGAAAAACACTCAGTTTTGTTTACCCTTGACGTGAAGGATCGTTAGATTCCTAGCAAATTTAAACATTAATTTGTTTAATTGTTCCAGGGCTTTATATACCCATCGCTCCATGTATTAGTTGCGCGATGGGCTCCGCCCGCTGAGAAAGGAAAATTCGTGAGTGCCATGATGGGAGGCACTTTGGGCACTGTCATTACATGGTCCCTCACAGGACCACTCATGGAGAAGTTTGGATGGGCGTCGGCGTTCTACGTGCCAGCTGCCCTGACGTTAGTTTGGTGCGCGTTTTGGTGGTACCTTGTCGCAGACACGCCTGCTGAACATCCGAGGATAACGGACGCGGAGAGGAACTATATATTAGACGCATTAGGAGACAAGGTCAAGAAATCAAAGGTAAGTCAATATTTGCCGCAGTGACGTCTTACTAAGGTTAGGTTCGCGTTAAATTGTCAGTTTTGGTGTATTAGGCACTCATTTGAATTTGCTTAAGCTGATGTTAATTTCTTAGAATAGTATGCTGTGCAAACTTCGCGTTGATTTCTTTGGCTCTGTATGGAAGACCAAATAGATCTTATTAGTACATAGAACGATACTCCTATTACGTCATCCGTGTATTTGTTTGTTACAGTGTAAACTTAAATGTTTGATTATGGGTTTGCGCTCAATATGTTATTTGCGTCTGCAAAAAAATTAAGATTAATATTGAAACTTGGTTTTCAGGGTTTGCCACCATTCAAGAGTATCGTCACATCCATCCCATTCCTTGCTATGGTAGTCCTTCACTACGGGAACCTTTGGGGCTTGTATTTCATAATGACAGTAGGTCCTAAATTCGTCTCCAGCGTGCTAGGCTTCGAGCTCTCCGCCGCTGGGGTAATATCGGCGCTGCCGTATCTTGCCAGATTATTCCTTGCCACCATATTTGGGGTCGTCGGCGATTTCATATTAGCGAGGAAACTGATGTCCACGACGGTTATAAGGAAGTTCTTTTGCCTTTTCTCTCATATATTACCTGGGATACTGCTGGTACTATTGGTGTACGCTGGTTGTTCGACGGCTCTATCAGTCTCTCTAATTACAATGTCGATGGGCTTCAACGGGGCGGCGACGTTGACAAACCTGCAGAACCATCAAGACCTGGCTCCGAACTACGCGGGCACGCTGTACGGGATCGCCAACTGCGTGGGCAGCACTGCTGGCTTCTTCACGCCGATGATCACGGCGTACTTTACAAGAAATGAAGTAAGCATTCTTATAAACAACTTTAGACTTGCTCTTTTAGGACTTTGGTTTAAACGAGATTATTTCAAAATCGGTTAAGCAGTGATAGCTGATTGGTTAAACACACGTCTTGCGGGCGCAAGGTCTTGGGTTCAAAAACTGGCTCGTACCACTGGGAATTTCAAAGTTTATGTGCTAGTCATAATTTTTATTTGATATCATTTACTTACGGTGAAGGCAAATATCGTGAGGAAATCTGCATGTCTTAGTAAATCTAACCAATTTTCGAGAGACACGTGAAATCCGCCAATCTGCACTGGGCCAGCGTAGTGGATTACGGCCTGAATCCCCCTCGTATTGAGGGTAGGCTATGCCCAGGAGTGGGACGTCAAAAGGGCTAAATTATTATATTATTATAACCTATAATGAACAATGGATGTCGTACGTTTCCAGAATAGTTTCGAGAGTTGGCGTCCAGTGTTCTTCGTCGGCGCGTCTGTATACATCGTGTCGGCCATCTTCTTCGTATGCCTCGGGACCGGGAACATTCAGCCGTGGAACTTCCCCGAAGACGACAAAGAAAGCAAAGACGACAAAACCACAAACGGTGATCTTAAAGTCCTCAACGGTAACCAAACCAAAACCGAGGGGAAAGAAATCAAAGAAACTCCCTTGAATGTTACCGCTTAAATGAGATTCGTAGTTAGCTAGTTGCAAGTAATTTTGAACATAGTCCCAGCTGACCCCAATGTCGATGCGTTCCTATGCTATACAAGTATTATATACAGCATATGATTAATCATAGCTTAAGCTATTATAATTGGATTGGGCATTTAAAGGAATTGATATTGATATGTGTCACAAATACAAATATTTAGAATTATATTATAAATATATTTAATGTGATTATTCGAGCACTAATTATTTATGGATTGGTGTGCATTTTACTATAATTTATTTTTAAATGATATTGACAATAATATTGTGCCGTGTAGATGTATTAGTTAATTACGTGTTAGTTTTAGACTGAAAACAAATTTTAAAAGTTGAAGTTTTACTGAAAAAAAACTAATTGTAATTGCTGTGATTAAAGACATGTAAAATGTGAGTAGGTAAATGAGGGTAGGTATTCAGGGTATATATAGGTACAGGTGCCTACTGAAACTGAGCTTCCGTTTTATTATGATTCTAAACTTTAAATTCGTTGGGTCATATTCACAGATCGCAAGATCAAACGATCTTAATAATACTGTAATCAAAACGTGGAGAGAATCGAAGCCTGGCTAAAATATAAAACTGAAAAAATACCAATGTAACACAATAGGTACTCACCTATATGGAGATTGTAGTTAGTATTCTTTTCGTGTTCTCAGAACCCACTGATTCCATTTGGTTATCTATTGAATGATTGAATCAAATTATTGGTATAACCAAATAGTTTTGATAGACTTGAGACGAACCACGACTAAAATGATGACTGGAAAATGTCTGAAAATCAGATTAAAATTATTGAATATTTCCTGTTTTGCTTGTGGTTCGCTTCATGTCTGTTAATGCCATAATTATGAGGATATTGAAGGGTTACTGTAACATTTCAGACACATTAAACAATGCGTACCTAACTACTAAGGTTTGTTATAATATTGTCAGTTTGTCCAACGACCTCGTTGTGATAAGGATTACACGTTGAGTGGTGTGTGATATATTGTGTTATGATATCAATTATTCACATTAATAATAATAATAATTTTACTCAACTATTGTTATTATTAAAGTAATTTTTAGCCTACTTAGCATTTAATTGACATTAAAAAATAATTTGTCATGATTGTTCGTCATTGAATAAATAAATGCCGATGTCATTTATTTCTGTTTTTTTATGGCTTTATTAGTCCCAGGCCCTGGTCTGGGTGTCACTGGGATCGCCCCGGGTTCATTGTACGGTACCCATAGTACAAGCGTTGCGTAGTTTGAGACCATACAGTTGGTGTGTTTATCTGGCGACATTTATTTATATCCTTATTCAGTGTGGCCATGATTTCGTTCAACACTGTCATTTGGTATACATTTTTGGCAATTGTAATGTGTAAAATTAGGATACGTGCAATCGTAAGTGGAAAAGACTTCAACGAAACTAGTTTCTTGCACTTTTATTGTTTGTTTCTTTGCATTATCTGTTTTAGGTGGGAATACTTATATTTCTGGGATATTTCCTCATTTACATAGTTCGTAATAACCTGAGTGTCCATATTGTGGACATGGCCCAGCTGTCGAGCAGAGACGATGCTACGTTCAATAACAGTAACATACAAAGAATAGACGCCACGAGGAGTGGGGTAAGTTCATAAGTAACACTAGGTAGTAGATGCTTCTAAGCGCTGTCAAAAAAAGTGCAATCGATCGTTATTCCAACGTATCATCCGGAAAAGGTACAACGGCAGCGCGATACGAAATGTGTCTAACTTAATGGTTTTGTTTTGGAATGATCGTTCAAAATTACTTAGCGCAATTGGCCCCCCGAAAGCTTGTCTACAACCAAAAGTTTTTTAATATCCTGACATAATTTCAGCTATTATTCTTATAACGTATCTAGCAACGTCCATTCCTACATTCCTTCCCCCCATTTCGCGATTTCAGTAGTTAAATTAATTTAAATAATCTCTTAATAATTATCTCCTTTGCTCCATTTGGCAGCCGGTCGATATAATCAGTTGGGACGATATGAAAATGGGTAAACTATTTTCTGCCTACCACATCGGATATTGCGTCTGTTTTCCTATATTCCACAGTTACGGAGACAGGTCAGTTAGTTGAATTTAAAAACTAAACAAATTATCATCATCATTTCAGCTGAAATCCGTCCACTTCTGGACATATACCTCCCCAAAGTTTTCCACAACCATCGCTCCTGTGCTGTTCGCATCCAGTGATTCCCCGTGACCTTAAATTTAGTTAGAACAAACTACAGTCAGTATTAATGTAATTCTGTTTTTAAATAAGGTTGGGTCCTACTTGGGTGGTGGCGATTGGTGGAATGATATCGGGGGTACTAAGTTGTCTGACGCCAGCTGCTGCCTACTACAACTTCTGGGTGTTGTTCTTGGTTCGGATTATAAAAGGATTCTGTGCCGTTAGTGACGTACCAACTATAAATAGTATCGTTACATCAATATCGTTATTATTATCATCATTAATATGTATTCTATTTGTAACTTCAACTGCTGTCTTTATTCTTATATTTTTTATTATTTTTAATATTGTTAAATCTCCGTAATAAACGTGCATCCATGCATGTGTGTTAGTTACTTAATCATAACCATTCGAAAGTAAACCTAGGTTATTTCAATTAACACAAGCAATTAAAATTGTGATGACTTATGTGAAAGTAAAAATTCCACTTTTACGAATGTTTAATAGGGTGCCATGCAGCCTAGCATGGTTCAGGTGTTACGTCATTGGGTGCCGCCGATAGAACGGAATCATTTCATGTGGGCTTACTGTGGTGAGTGTCATTCCGGTCTTTTGCAACAGTAACAACAGTAACGTCAGTAACAACAGTAATAACAGTAGACAACAGTAGGTATGACCAGTTATAGGAACCTGTAGTAGGAAAAGTTTCTGATAATATACTATGATAGAGCATTGCTAATTGTTGAAATTTTTTGCCATTTTTAAATGAAGTCACTTGATGATGATTGGAAGATGCAGATGTTTTTGTGTTTTTACGGGGAAATCTGCGGTGACATAGGTAGCTTCAGCCCCAAAAAAATCCGGCCGTTTCCAGAAGTCCTACCGGATAGACCATAAAACTATTGGCATGTGCACACTCTCCTGACACAAGCATTAGCTTAGCTGGAGGGGTAAAGGGAATACTAGTAATAACCCGTCGGACGCCAACTAAACATGTGTTACATACTTAACCAGTAATTACCTTATTATTTTTTATTTCTATGTAGCCAGTTTCTTACGGCGACTATTGTGTTATATGCGCTGTATGGGTAAAGGCTTAAGTCACAAAATTGACCACCACAGTTCTGCCACATACGATTTTCTGTAAGCGGAAGGTAGTGCTCCTTTTGTACATTATACGATGTCTATCAAAACATATATAAATTGTAGGTATAACAACTGGAACTTTTTCGACATTCCTGATTTGCGCCGCCGTGCAATACTACTCGCGATGGCCGGTGGGTTTCTACATAGCCGGTGGAATGCAGATATCCTGGTCCATGGTGTGGCTGTTAGCTGTCACAGATTACCCCAGGAAGCACTCCTGCATATCTGAAGACGAGTTGACGTACTTGATCAATACTATAGGCAATGTCTTTACAATAAAAGTTAGTTTAATTGGCTAATAATCATTAGTAGTTGTGTTTTAGGGTGGTTATAGTTATACTTCAGGGGTTAAATACCTAATACCAAAGTATTTGCAATACTTTGGTATTAGGTGTTTAACACGCAATGCAATAGAAGCGTTTTACCTGAAAATAAAACGCTTATTAAATACTTACCTTATTTGAAACTTTATACTTGAGATAGGCACTATCTGTTTCCTGCTCTACTTCCTTCCTTTTCTACCTCATATTGCCCTCTCGCTCGCACATCCTATGGGGGCCCGCGTGCCTCTTCAAATCATTGAGTCACCAGGTAGGAATAAAATTAAAGTTTCAAATAAGGTAAGTATTTAATAAGCGTTTTATTTTCAGGTAAAACGCTTCTATTAAACACTTGACCGTTATTTGAAACTTTATACTTGAGACGTGTTTGTTATCGCCTGGTGGGGTTATAAGAGAGAACGCCAATGTGACTATTGTAACACTGATATGTATATATGTGTAAGTAGTGATACTAAATTGATAGAGTCAGAACACTTTAGTACATGAGTGGCCTAGGTATCCGCTCAATAATGACAACAGGTGGATGCGCGAGAAAAAACTGCATTCATTTAAAAACAAGAATCATATTTAAAAAGAATAAAATATAGATACAAAATTTATATAATATTTCTCTATGCAACGATTAAACAAATGGAACAAACAAATTAGGAACGCCGCTACTTGTAGGGTCTGGCAAAACCCCTCGATTATAAAAAAATTAAAAGGTATATGGAGATCTGTAACTCCAATTTCCGCCTGCCAGAATCTCGTCTATTGGAACATTGTTGGTCCAATTTTTCGAAGCAACCGCTGAACGTATGCTGCCCGGAGATGCAATTATACCGGCTTCAATCAGTAGTGATTTTATCTATCCCGCAATCACCGAGCGGGATGCTGCTTTGGCTTGGCCTCTAAAATTAACAAATATGTGTACATTTTGCTTCTTGACTATCCTATCCTGAAAGAGGTTTATGCAACAATTAATCCAAAAAGCAGGATCAAGGTTCTTACTGCCTGGATTTGACATCAATTTCCAACTAGACTGCCTGTAATCAGAATTGTCAGTTTTAGAGCCAAATGTAGGCCATAAGATAACATAACCATCAGCTTTTACATAGTGCTGCTGATCGATCGCTAATAAGGTGAAGTCTTGGACAGGTCGACCTGAACACAGCAATAATAAGATTGCCAAATTTCTAGATACCAAAATTAAACTGCTTTCGTCAACGTGATAATTTTCTAAAAAAGCCACAAGGGTATCAATATTCCAAATTGATGTTCTATGTGCTACTGGGTTCTTTAAAGATATAGATTTAAGAACGTGTTTGACCAGAACACGGGAACTTAAAGTACCGGAAAGTTCTGTATTACATAACGTGGACACGACTGATTTGTGTAATAAATAGTTTTGTAAGAAAAATGATCTTTAAGGTACAGGTCAGCTAAGTATTTTGCTAAAATAGAGCCACTTGGATGAAAAGGATTTAGACCGTGTAATTGATTCCAAACAAACCACATATTTCATGCCACTTTATACGTCTTGCGAGTGGAAAGACGCCATGAATATTTCAACAAATTTAATTGAGAATGATCCCAGTCTGTCAGGTTATCAGTCCAACCCCACATTTCCATACCTCCAACGATATTTCTTGGACTCTGGGGGGTGGAAGGTTCGTCGACACATCTATTAGGAATCGATCTAATTGGTGAATTGAGAACGGGGCTGATAATGCTCTGGACTTGAGGTCTGCCCGCCAAAATACACGATTCCAACGGGGGACTATTACGAGAAACGTGCCTTGCGCCTGATTGTGATGGTAATACCTTTGGAATCTGATAAGGCGGAGGAACACCCATACCAGATGGTAATTCCATTCATGGGAAAAAGCATCGTGGAACACTGCTTGATCGTCGGATTGATCTAAAGATACGTAATTGGCAACGACATGAGCGATCGATCACAGGAATTCCGAATTTTTCGAAAATAAAATTCTGTGCAAGCAACCAGCATGTACCACTCCGCTGTTGTACCTGCCTGCAATGTGATGACCGGTTACATGAATCTGATAATGTAATAGATGAAACATTTTTGGAACGTTATATTCATAAGGCTTGAAGACTTCGTTCCACCCTCATTCCGAATATAAGCAATAGCCGTCCTGTTGTCGCTCTGCTATAGTATTGTGGACCGACTTAAGAACTGACATTGGTCTTGCAATATTTTCAGGAAAGCGAGGAGTTGCTTGTGATTGTAATGTAACACTTGTTCCTGTTTCGTCCACTGCCCCGCAAAAGCTAGACTGTCCAGTTGTGCACCCCAGCCTTGGTCTGACGCATCTGTAGCGAGGAAATGAGACGGAGGAGGCAGATGAATTACTGAAGGCTGATGATGATTGTGCAGCCACCAAATTAGATCGTACAATGGTTTTGACGAGAGTGGAAGAGGTTTGATTATGGACATTGTTTGAGCAGTGTTGAGAAGATAGTGAAGTGTCCCTTTGGGGACCACAAGGCTCGAGAAATTCAACAGACCCACTAGGCTCTCTAGGTCTTTTAGTTTTACACAAGCGTTGTTTAGAATTGTACCTATTTTGGATGCAAGGGTAGAGCATTTCTCTTTTGGCAAGGACTTTTGATTCTTCGACATGTCCCATTAAACCCCGAGAAAGACAAGCCTTTGCTGTGGTGGGTGTTGTGACTGACTTGTCGAAGTTTATTTGCCATCCGAGATACTGAAGTCGCTCTAGCGCAATTTGAACATGTGACTGCAAAACCTGACGGCTCTGATGGGCCAGGAGATAGTCGTTCAAATAAACGATTATAGGTGGACCCTATTCGCGTAAGGTCTGAGCTTCCCAATTGGTCAGAGAGGCAAACACTTTTGGTGCTGAGCCGAGTCCGAATGGTAGGCAAGACATTTGTAGTAGTTCGCCTCTGTAAATCAGACGGAAGAACCGTCTGTGCGACGTATGTATAGGCTGGTGAAAATAAGCCTGAGACAGATCTATCTTGCACATCCAGTCCCTGGGCTGTAGGAAATCGGGCACACGATAAATGTTTAGAAGTCGGAATCTATCCGTTGAAACAAATTGTTTAGAGCTGACAGGTTGAATATGGGACGGTGAGAACCATCGCTTTTTGGGACCAGAAACATTCTCGACACAAAACTGGGTGCCGGTTGGACTGCTTCTAGAATCCCTTGGTCCCGTATTCGAGTTAACACCGCTGACATTGTGATTAAATGATAATCCGACAGATTTGGCATTATCAAAGGCGGTTTCTCGATGAAAGGTATGCGATACCTTTATATTATATGCCTTATATAATCTGGGACTCCTAGTTGATGCCATCGTTGGTAAAACCAGAGTAGGCGGCCTGCTTTGAACTTTTGCTTGTCAGAACTTACCTCCTCTCTCGCGAGAACTGAACTGTGTTTTGTCCGGGTATCTTCTGGCCTTTATTAAAATCTTTAGACTGGTGTCTATTTCTTTGGCGGCTTGCTCTCGGGCGAAATGAACCTCTGTGGTTGCTTGAATGTGCAGATCGAAAATCAGCATTAAAATTTATTTGTCCCCGCGAGGGACGAGATTGGTTACAACCCTGCGAGGGTCGAAAATGGTAACAACCTTGCGAAGGTTGAGGTGCATGGGGAATATGCGTTGATGCACAACATCCATGTGTGGTACCCTGCGAGGGTACATTGCGATTCACCTGCCCCTGCGAGGGGTGGTGCATAGGCTTGCTCGGACCAGCTTACGAAGCGGGAGCTTGTTTATTTTGTGGAAAAAATACTTTTTAACGCCACCTGCCTTTTCAAGTACTGTAGGCAGTGACTCGGAATTAAATAAATGTTGGCAGGATGGTGGATTTATTCTTAAGGCAGCCTTAGTTAACGGGCCTAACAAAATGTATAATTTCATCTCTTCTCATTTGAATGACCTCTGCGTGATGACCGCAGATAAGTTGTAGCAGTACGGATGACACTATAAAAACATCTACCTACAAATACAATTAATTGATTTTCGAATTTAACTGTTCATATTGAAAATCAGAACCATGCACCCACTGCAAAAGTTTGCTAAGGGAGGTTTGTAAAGCCTCACGTTGTTTTAGAACGCAAAAAGTTAAAGCCGAATATGTTTTGTCTGCGATATTGTTTGTATGTGATAGATGCCGAAATGAATCATAAGCCTTGATTACGTCGTTAACCTCTAAATCAACAAAACCCGGGTTAAAATTATATGACTTTTGGGTCTCTGCATAACGAACCTTGCACCAATCATTACTGTTAAAGTGCTGAATCTCATTTAAAATTGTTAAATAATTTTGTGGGGTTCTAGGAACGGAGGGCTCCTTTAACTTTGTTTCAATCCCGAAAACAAAATTTGGTTCAGCTAATTCACACACATTATTATTACTACCGCATTTATGCTCACCACTATTTTCATATAAATCACCGCTGACGTTACTATCTATGACTACACCACCCGGACTAGAATAATTGCAATTATTGTGAGAAGTCCATTACCTCATTATAGAAAAAAAAAAAAAAAAAAACACTTGTTTCCGCAAATTATTAAATTCTGCCTCTAATTTATGCAGTCGACGGCGGTCACGTAGTCGCTTACGTTTGCCCCCCCTTTTTTATGCTTATGAGAGTTATGGCATGATGATGATGATGAAGAGGTACTTCCACTCGAGGAGCTCGAAGAGCTACTACTCGAGGAGCTACGCCGCCTCTTAGACTGTCGCTTCGACCCGTTAACTTTAATCGTCACTTGCGAATTAGTGGTATTGTCACCCAAATCTGGACCATTAACATTTCCAGTATCCATAATTATTTACACTGAGGGTAGAAAACACAAAATATGCTAAAAAGCAAATTATAAATCAACGAACGGTAGCACCGTTAAATATTGCAAATTACTTACATAAGTTTTATCAGGATATCACTCCTAAGGTTTGCAAATAAAAATATACTTAACAAAATTTGATGCGTAGGTGCACAGCGTAAATGTAGGTATGCGAATACCACACGTTATAAATTATATTTATATACTAAGAAGATACGTCTGTGCACTGCAGGAAACAAAACGCCAATGATTTGAAGAGGCACGCGGGCCCCCGTAAGCCCGACGTCGCCCTGCCAGGTGGGGATGAAGGATGTGCGAGCGAGAGGGCAATATGAGGTAGAAAAGGAAGGAAGTAGAGCAGGAAACAGATAGAGCCTATCTCAAGTATAAAGTTTCAAATAACGGTCAAGTGTTTAATACTGTATTGCGCAACGCATTACTATATTGCGTTAATTATTATCCAGTTAATGAATTACTGAAATATCTCTCACAAAAATGCATTTCAGTGGTAAGTTAGTAGTCACTTGTAAATGCTAGCGTATCTACATTTTCAGTTAACAAACTCTCAAGCTCCATGGAAATCAATCCTGAAATCAATACCTTTCTGGGCCCTCTGCATTCTTAACTTCGGATATTCGTGGATGATTATTTCTCTCTGCATCCACGGCACACTTTATTACACCAAGGTGGTGAAGTATAACATTTACAACGTTAGTATCGTTCAACGAACATATATTATTATTATTCTAAATTAACTGTGGTGTCTGCTGTATTAATTGATTAATGTTATATAATATATCTACTTACTTATTACAGGCGTCAGCATTGACTGCCCTCCCATTTTTCTTACGTTTAGTGTTGGGAACTATCGTAATACAAACGTTTCACTGGTACAAACACAACACTCAAATGAAAAGGATTAAACATATAAGGAAATATTTTATTTTCGTATGTAAGTACTCCCAAAGCATTGGACGTGCATTGATTATAAGTAGTTAGGTAAGTTATTTATTGCTCTCCAATTGCATTGAGACTGACAAGGGATGATTGGGCCTTCCTTTCAGTAGATACCTATAGGTTACCTAACTATAGGTAGGTATGTAAGGAAAGGACATAGTTTCGAAGCTATCGTTATTGGAAGTACATACAAATTTTTGATGACGTATACCATCTTTTGTTTGTGTTTTAGATTTGTCATCCGTAATCGTAAAGTTTGGTCAAATAATAATATTTTTTAGCTCACGTTATACCAGGTCTGCTGGTGAATATCACGTGGTTCCTGCCTATAGTCCCTGGGCCCATACTGTTGACGCTAGCCGTGGCTCTTACTGCCGCTGGCATGGACCTTACCATGGACCTATGTTACGTTGGTTAAATCTTTGTTTTTAATAGAATACAGTAAAAGCTCTTTATTCGCGCTTCCTTCATTCGCGTTTTCACTATTCGCGGATTTAAAAAATGGGACCCAATTATTTATAAATAATTCTTTATTCGAGGATCTAATTGGTAAAATGACGAAGAATCTGTGCAGATTCGAAATATAACTGCAAACATTGCCGAAATTGCGAATGGAATAGGACGAGATGGGTTCGAACAGATACAATCAAGTAACATTCAGGAGTTACTTGAATCGCAAGATGAAGATTTGACTGAAACCAACTTGGAGGAAATGTTAAATTCACAGCCCATTGAAGAAGAGGCTTCAACAAGCACTGGAAACGTGGAATTTTGTAATTTCTATATGGAAATTGATCGGTCTATGGAACAAAGTGTTATTTTTAAGAGGCAAATTGCTAATGCCGTAATATCAGTCTATCATCAGTCAAACTGCTTAATATCAGTCTGGATTGAAAAAGCTTTTAGAAACTGCCAAGCCATTGCCTAAGCCTGAAGATAATAATTAATCAATATGGTCAAAAACTTTAATCAAATTGTTTTTTTAAATACTAGCTGTGCCCCGCGACTCCGTCCGCGTGGAATGCGCTTTTCTGTTGAAATTTTTCCTGAATTTTCTTTGCTATAAACCTCACGGAGCCCGAGACCTTTCCAACGAATGCAAAACCGTGGAAATCGGTTCGTGCGTTCTGGAGTTATAGCGTCAGGAAGGAAAACCCGACTTATTTTTATATAGTAGATAATATAATATATTTGTTTATTGCGGATGATAGGCTTGATTGGAAGAAGAGAACGTTCTGCGCCGACCCCACCTAGTGTGGGATAAGGGCAAGGTGATGATGATGATATTTGTTTATTATTTTGTCACCTAGGAACGTATCCCCTATAATACCATATAAATTCCCATTCCATATTCACGGTTTCTGTATTCGCGGCATATTTACGGAACGCATACCCCGCGAATAAAGAGCTTTTACTGTATCTATCTTTTTGTAAATATTTTGTACCTACTTTCCTACCCATAATTTATAAAAATATCAACGGAAAATTCCAACTTACAAGTTAAATAAATCCATGGTATCAGTTATCATTACGATGCCCCTTACGCCTTACACCCTGTATAAAACGATACGTTATAGGCCGTGAAAATGAGTGGGTTGATACCTAATACCTACCTATATTATTATATAGCAGTACATACATATAAACATAAGAATATGATGTAGTTGTATACTTTTCAGGAACTAACACCTACATTCATGAATTCAGTTATCACTGTTATAAAAATTATTGGGAACACGTCTGGCATAATCGTTTCGCTATGCGTGGGTCAAGTGACCCAAAAATATACGGTGAGTAATGTTTAAGAGTCAGTTATCTCACATTTTTACATATCAATGAGGAGTAAATATTTTCAGCTCGCTAGATGTCGCTTGATTGGACTGGCCCGTTATTGCCTGTCACTTAACTTCTGTCAGAGTCACTGGAATACCCACGGCAAAGTGGCGCCACCCTGCGACATTCTTGTAGTAATGAAAGATACGACAAACAAAACTCCTTAATAATTGATTAAATTACATTGTAGAACTCTCCAATGGTATGGAAACACATTTGGTGTTTTCACGCGACGGTTCTTTTCGTTAGTGGATTGGTTTTCCTTATATGGGGAGAAACTGAAATACAACCGTGGAATTTTGTACGACGAGAAAGGTAAGGGAGCATGTAAACTTGCCTAGGCAGGTACCAAATAAAAATCTTTATTGTTAGCATGTGATTATTTATAGGCAGGCGACATAGCACAGCAAAGCTCTTACTTACAGAATTGGCATCGCCGCTATGTTGACACAGGCTTAGGTCACGACTAGGTAGTTCATGAGCGAATGCTGTTAATAAGCTATACCTAATGCAGCTAAATGACATAGATAAACATTTTTTTCCAACTATTGTCTAGTCTAGTCGGTGCCAATTCAAGTAACTAGGGGTAGGTTTATTATGTGGTACAGACTCGATATACAATAAATAATATTTAGTTTTTTAGTACAGATTTTTTTAAGTCGGCTTATTTTTTACCTACTTACAATGCCAATATTTTATTAAGTACTTTTTCCAGACCGAAACGCCGCCATTTCTTTAAACCAAAACCTTCAATCATGTCTAACATAGCTGAAACTGAAGAAGAGAGTCTCAGGGTGTCGTCGGAAACAACGCGAACATGATAACAATGATTTGTCGGATTTTTTTATATTGTGAAGTAATAATAAGCGTACAATCATGGTTTATGTATCTTTAATTAATACTTACCATCATCATTAATATTGATTAACGTCAATAGCTCAGCGATCAAAGTAGAACCCACATCATGACAGGTTTCGAGTTTAATCCCACTATTTGAGGTGCATAGTGTGACAAAACCAGGTACCTATTGCAAGTTGCAAGTAGTAGTATTTGTAGTCTTTGATTACAAGCATCTGGCTTGCTAGGGGCATCTGGCTTTGGGTGCTAGGCTTGCACCCGCCCCACACGCAGCTGTAGTCCTGAGCGTTTTCGGATATTTTTGACATCGATGCGAATCGATATCAACAATGCGGAATCCGATATCGGTACCTATTGTTATTTTACCATAGGTTAAGCAGTTACCGTAGTAACTGCTTAACTTTAGGCGAGTCGTAAGCTTGTTTATAGACTTTGTTACATAAAAAATATATCTTCTCGTTAGGTCACGTGATTGGCCCAAGTTTACGTCATCAGCTGTGTACGTACAGCATGGAATTATTAAGTACAACTAAGCAGACTTATTACTCAGTGTACCACTATACCAATAGCCAATAGACTATGTCCCAAATTTTCTTAACCATTTTTTTTGTTTTGGAATGTCATTGTCAAGTATTGTCAATATGATAGAATTGTCAAATCTTAATTTGTTCATTCCCTTCATTTCCGAAAGAGTTATTGTCAAGATTGACGTATGGCGACCATAGACAATGATGACAAGATTTTGTTTTTTAATGAGACCATAGACTATAAGTTTTTATGTCATCACGGATATGATTCTTTTAAACCAAGAATTTTATATGGTTCTTGTTTTAAACCTTTCTGTGAAAAGTTGTATTTTTGGAAATGTTTAACTCCATCTTATTTATTAGCTTCTCTGACAGGTTTTCAAAAATATATAATATACTGAAACTCGTCACATTCCTACCCACATAGGCACAAAAAAATAGAAAATAAGTCTAACTATAATAAGATTACGATTACTTTAATCCCCTATTTTATCCCCTTGGGGTGGAATTAATCAAAATCCTTTCTTAGGGGATGTCTACGTCATAGTAGCTTTATGCATGCAAAGTTTCAGCCCGCTCGATTTAAATTGAAAAAGTTTCATACAAACTTTCATGCCCTATTTTATCCCCTTGGGGGTGGAATTAATCAAAATACTTTCTTAGGGGATGTCTACGTCATAGTACCTTTATGCATGCAAAGTCTCAGCCCGCTCGGTTTAAAATTGACAAAGTTTCATACAAACTTTCATCCCCTATTTTATCCCCTTGGGGGTAGAATTAATCAAATCCTTTCTTAGCGGATGCCTACCTCATAACATCTACCTGCATGCCAAATTTCAGCCCGATCCGTCCAGTGGTTTGGGCTGTGCGTTGATAGATCACTATGTCAGTCAGTCACCTTTGAGTTATATATATATATATAGATGTAGGCCACTACGCCGTAGCGTATAAATGGTATTGTATTCTCTTTGGATGGCTACTTACAGAGTAGTTTAAGTACCTTATTGTACCTTCTGACATAACTTAATAGAAATAATAAGTACCTACCTATGTACCTATTAGGTACTTACTTATATATTATGAGCGACACAGAATACTTATATACTTATCTACCTAGCTTACCACCTCATAGAGTAAAGTAATTATTAGGTTCTTATGTAAAAATAATACATACCTCTGTACCTAAGTAGAATAAATAAGTTTTTTACTTGAGTAGTAGGTAATCCCAAACTGATGTGCTGATGATTGCCCTAAGGCATAGGTACAAGTTAATAAGTACTTACCTATGCTATTTGTGTATCTACATACACCATACACTTTTTAATTTTTATGGAACCATTTTTTGTAATGAAGTACTTATTTAGGAACTACATACAGATAGATAACTATTTATATCAATGTAGACTGAACGCAGACCTCCCTTCATTTAATATAGTATTAATGGATGGTCAAACTTGATACCAGCCTGGAAAACTGCACTGACATGGTTCACTCTATAAGTAGTATGAAAACAATACTTAATAATGGTCGGCTGACTGACTCTATCTATAAACATTGTGTTAAAAGCACAACTTGTTTTACTGAATTCATAAGTGTAAAGAACAGTTAGAGATCACTGCTGCTGACACTTTAAAGCTATCTCTGGTTGAATAAAGAATAGTGAACTGTGCCCTGAAACCCCCACACATTGGTAGATGTGTGGGGTAAATATACACTCTTTGCTCATATACTTACTTACTAACCATGTTGCTCCCAGTATCTACATTCTTTAAATTTACCAA
The DNA here is from genome assembly GCA_918843915.1 of Notodonta ziczac. NCBI lineage: Eukaryota > Metazoa > Arthropoda > Insecta > Lepidoptera > Notodontidae > Notodonta > Notodonta ziczac. The sequence goes on from OU974053.1 coordinate 5,740,714, forward strand.
AGGCCGGTACCACCTCCAGCAATAGGTGGCAGGAGGCATATACCTACAATACCAATATGTTATTAGACTCTGATGAATTGTTCTCCTAATTTTGAACGTGGATACCTCCACATATTGATTTCCTTTTTCTTTCAAACTAATAATATACAAATCCAAATAACACCCTGGAATCGCTCACTCAGGCAAAACTTATCCGCACGCGGTTACTAAACAAGATTATGATTCTCTATCGAGACTATATTGGTACATATCTCTAATCTGGGTTAATATAATACTAGCACAGAACACTACGGAACGCCTTTAGGCACTTTACGAGAAATAATGACAAATTTCATGATCATTGTTGATTTGTAAAAATGTAGAGGGTTACCAATCACGTGGTCATACACGTCGATCTTGAGTAGTAAAAATGTAAACATTAGCGTAATTAAACACGTGGGTGATAAACTTCAATCTTGGGAATAGATAGCTTTTGACAGCTTTTTATGCCTCGATCGAAGATGATTGGTTCAAATTTTGTCATTCATAAAAGAATGACCAATCACAGCAACTTTCGATGGGAGTTTTTCAAGAAAATCTTTTTCATTCATATTTTGTGGCGCTAGTAGGAAGTTTTCTTGACAGTAGAGTAGTAAATTTGACAGTTAAGCGTCCAAATTTGACATTGACAACTGACTTTTGACAGTTGACAGCTGTCAAATGAAATCCGCCATTTTTTCCCCCACCCCTAAACTCATCTTGGAAATAGATTCGGCCCTTCATTTCTTTCATTCATAATTTTATCAATTTTTATTTCGTCCGTCTTTTGCACGTCTTCCCTCATCTTCGAATTATTATTTTAGTTTTATTTGTTAAAAATAACAATTTCGATTACGAGTTTCATAAAAAAATGCAGCGCAGCATTGTGGAATATTACGCTGAACATGAGAGCTATAGATGTGGTTATTGTAAAAGTCCTGATACAAATTACAGCCATGGTAAGTTTGTAAACACTTTTAAATTGAATTGAAATAGTGTTAAGTTCTAAAAGTTTCGTATTTATTCAGGTATGTGGGCCCACACAATGACGGTGAGCGATTACCAGGACTTAATCGACAGAGGCTGGAGAAGATCGGGAAAATATTGTTATAAGCCGACTATGGATGTCACTTGCTGCCCTATGTACACAATACGGTCTGTATTTACATAATAAATATCACGGTTCAGTTTTAAAACATGTGCAAGTAAGTGAAAGAAAACCTTGACTATAAGTACTTTGTTTTGTTATCAGATGTCGGGTTCTAGAGTTCAAAACATCTAAGTCCCAGAAAAAAGTCCTGAAGCGTTTCAATAAGTTCCTAATAGGCCAGGACGCCCCAACAAAAGAATCCGAAGGCAGAAAAATGTCCACATGCAGCAGCGGCAGTGAAATACTAGGTGAAGGCTACGAGGAGGGAGCGGAACAGTTTGTTGAGACCACGAGGGAGCATCAGGATATTAATGTAGATCTTGTTCGCACCGGAGACAGTGCGGACAACTCTGATAGTGATCGGGAAGATATTAAAGGTCAGTAATTTGATTTTGTGGCGTGATCAGTAATGTTTATTCATAACTGTTGTCTTATTTTTATTTTTCCTATCTGCAACGAGCTTGTAGGCTCTTATTTGTTTTAAGTATTATAAATCAGATTATTTTAAGGATACTGCTTGGTGTAATGGTTTTAAAATGGAGTGCTCAAATCACTGCACTGGATGGTTGTTGGATGAATTCCTGCTGGAATGGCCTTTTCATAACTTTCTTTGGTCTGGGTGTCATTAGTATTACCGCTAGTCCATTGTACGGTATCCATAGTGCAAGAGTTCCTCGTTTCGGGACCATATGACCATATATTTTGTGTATTAGTCTGGTGACAGAATTTATTTTGTTTTAATTTATTCAGTATTTAATATGAGATTATATAAAACGGGTAGGTAGTATAAACTGTATCTAAAGTGATTGTTATAGCTGAGAAAGAATAATTTATTTATTTATTTATTTAGACAACCAACAAGTCATACACCGATAAAATTATAAGTATAATACATGTATATGTCTTACCAACGTGCTGACTTACTTAAAGGTTGCCCTGACATGCATATTAAACAAGTAAGAAACAAGAGACGTTGCTCGCGTAATAAAAATAAAGAATAAAGCAAAATAACAAAACACAATAATAATAGTAATTGAGATAACAATGTGTCAGCCCCATAAGCGGGCTTAGTTATCATTGATCAGTTAAGTAAGGTACGAATTTGTGACTTCAAACAAAACAGTGATTGGGACATGTCTATAGCAGGTGTAGACGAGCGTGACAGGCGACTATATTGAGACTGAATCCTGTTAATGGTAGAAAAATGACCAAGATTAGTTTTTGATCGTTTTCCGTGAAAAAGTAGGTATTTGGAAGGTCTAACCGTTTTATATGGGACACTGATATTTACTAAGCTCAATAACTGCAGGCAGTCAATAATACCATTTACTAGTTTGTACAGGAATACATGGTCATGGATCTTTCTACGATTTTCCAAACTAACCATTTTAAAATGTTTTAAACGCGAGTCATATGTCGGAAGGAATTCTATCAATCTGCAACGATATGTGAGATGCCAGAGAAATCTCTTTTGAATAGCCTCTATGCGTTGCTTATGTACATCGTAGTAGGGAGACCAGACTACACTGCAATATTCCAGTCCAGACCTAACCAAGGAATTAAACACCGCGATTCTGCTGGAGGCATGTTTGAACTCCCTGCAGTTGCGCAGAAGAAATCCTAGAAGTTTAAAACTCTTTGAAGCAACTGTGTCAACATGTTTATTAAAACGAAGCTTATTATCAATGTGAACCCCGAGATCCCGAATAACGTCCACCTCCCTAATAACATGATTATTTATGTTATAGGAGCGGTAATAAGGTCCCTTTCTCCTGGAAAAATGTACGAATTTGCATTTGTCAGAACTGAGTGTCATCTTGTTATCGCAACACCAGTTGGAGAATCTATCTAAGTCTTCCTGAAGTCGACACCAATCCCCTTCATTTACCAGTGGTTTTACAATTTTGAGATCGTCAGCATATAAATATATATGAGAGGAAGAAAAACAAAATGATACGTCGTTTATAAAAATATTAAAAAATAGAGGACCCAAATGTGATCCCTGCGGAACCCCTGATGGCGTCTCATACGTCTTTGATTACGACCTTAGAAAATCTGGCGGATAGGTAAGACACGCACCAATTTAATAAGTTACCAATGACCCCATACTGCAGTAGTTTGTTAGTTAAAATGTCGTGGTCTACCTTATCAAATGCTTTACTAAAGTCGGTATAAATGACGTCGACAGGGGTCCCACGGTCCACAGCATCTACAACACTAGTTACAAAACATGAAAGGTTAGTCGCGGTAGAACGACTTTTAATGAAGCCATGTTGTTCGCTTAGTAATAAATGTCGCACGTGCCATGAAATAAAAGGATATACAGCTGCCTCGAAGACCTTGCCAAAAACACATAAAATGGATATAGGCCTATAATTATAGACGTTTGATTTAACCCCGCCTTTGTAGATACGACTAGTGCTACTAGTGCTACTTTCCATGCAGTTGGAAAACAACCTGTACTGAGGGATTTATTGTAAATTAAAGACAGAGGCTCAGCTATAACTCCGCAACATTTATTGGCGAAGATTGAAGGAATTCCATCAGGTCCCGCACCTTTTCGTGGATCAAGTCTTTTTAAGAAACTCTCGACCGTTTCACTGGAGAGTACAATATTGTTCAAGACATGTGAACCAGAGCTATCGGAAGTTAAGATAGTGTTGGGTTTGGCGTTCGATTTATAGTCATACTGACGAGAAGCAACTCGCAAAGAGATCAGAGACCTCCGCCCCTTAATATGCTATTTTATCATTATACTGCAATTTTGCTGGATAATTACTATTACCTGAGCGTTTACCTTTTAAAAATGACCAAAAAAGCTTAGGATTAGAAGTTATAGATGATTCTATCGAAGCGATATAGGTGTTATAACTAGTGAGTGTCAGTTTAGCAGCCCTGTCCTTTAGTAGCTGATATGAGATGTTGTCCAGGGGATTTTTGTATTTATTATAGAGTATACGATATTTATTTTTTTCTTTTAATACCCCAATAAGATCCCTACTGAACCATATGGGGTATCTATTACTTCTCAGTTTAGACTTAGGTACGTACTTAACAATGACTTTATTTAGAATGTTATAAAATAGGTCTACCATTTCGTTGACATTAGTGCACTGAGAAAATGTGTCGATCCATGATATTCCTTTCAATTCCTGGATAATTTTGAAATAGTCAGCTTTGTAGAACTTATACCTAGGTAAATGAGCAGAACAAAGAGAATCTGGACCCAAGTCACAAGGTATGTGAAACGTGATGGGGGGATGATAAGCATCAACATTACTCAACGGTGATCCACATGTCTCCAAGTTGTTGACTGTCATGTTAGATAAAATTAGATCTAGAATTCTATTTTTACTGTTAGATATAAAGTTGTATTGCTCTAAGTTATGCAGGGCAGTAAAATCTAGTAGCATTTGTCTGAAAATACTGTTATTGTTAGAAGCAGCGACGAGAGGCGAGCCTATCGTGCCAGTCCACTCGATATTGCCCAAGTTGAAGTCGCCTATTACTATAGATTTGTCAGAGTGTTCTAAAACGCGGTCGGCGTTTTCAAGAAAATGGTGAAGTATATGTTTTTAAACCGGGGGAGGGATATATACCCCGCAGATATAAAGTTTTTGCAGTCGGTTGTCCACTAATATATCAACGCATACCCAGACCTCTTCACATTTACTTTCGTAATTATTAAGACGGTAGGAAGACAGACGCCTCGATACCGCGATTAACACACCGCCGCCAGATTTTTTATTGTGGAAGCCACTAGATTCCCTATCACGCCTGTATACCAAATACCGGTCACAGAATATTTCGGAATCCAATATGTCACCTGCCAGCCACGTTTCGCAAAGAACAATAATGTCGTAATCACATGTTAACATTTTTAAGTAAAAATTTGTTGTTTTGTTTCTTAAACCCCTTACATTTTGGAAGTAACATTTTATTTTATATATAATAAATTGATAAATAATTCTTCTGTAAATATAAATTGTGTCAGTAATTCCGGAATATTATTTTTTATGAATTACATTGCTGTGTAATAGTGCCTACTTTGAATAACCAAATTCAGTGATTAGTGTTGCAATAAACTATGTAAAATAGAAACTATTTTTATTTGTAAAATTAACATCCGTCATAATTTAATATGTGCAACAAATCAATGAATGGTGTTCTGAATACTTATGTAAGTATTTTGATTAAATTTCAGATAAGATATCAACAAAGATGGGTGGCATGACAGAGGTTGAAAATGAGTCTGCAGTGAGTTTGCAAAAAAATGAGAGGAAAGGTCTGTTCATTCATTATTGACATGTTAATGCATGTGTTTGTATCAATACATGTATGTTCATACAATCTTTCGGTCAAATTCGTATAAGTCACATTTCAAAAGATTATTTCTAATGTCCCACTCTCCCGGGCACAGCCCCATCGCCCCCCCCCCCCCCCCGCCACGGTTGCCTAGCGACGACATCTCGATTCTAGAGTGTGAGGGAATCTATACATATCTATACAAATAAATAAAATTGGAGTGTCTGTTTGTAATATCAAAATAACACCTTTTCACTAAATGCATATGAAAGTACACACGACACCTATAGCAAAAACGCGATTTAATTTTTATTTGTCTGTCGTGTCTGTAATAGTATGTTTGTTCCGGATAATCTCCAAACGGCTGGACCGATTTTGACGGGACTTTCACTGGTAGATAGCTGATGTTATAAGCAGTAACTTAGGCTACTTTTATTTGAGAAAAACAAAAAAGGGGTCCTGTCGCGCGGGCTCCGAACGCGGGAGCGGGCTTTTTTGTTTAGTTAAATTCCACGCGGACGAAGTGGCGGGCTCAGCTAGTAAAATAATATAATCAGGGAAGTCTACTCATAATGATGTATGTGTCACTCACACAGATGCAGGCCCAGATCCAAATAAAGCGCCATGTAAAAAGGCTAAACAATTGAGGCGCGAGAGGAAATTGGAAAAACTCAAACAACAGGGTGTCGACGTCACCACACTGACTAGCGCACAAAAAAACAAGGAAAAACAAGTAGAGGACTTCATAAATGAACTGCCGGATGAGCTCAAGCATAAATTGCAGGTACCTACTCAATTTATTTTATTACTAGTTGTGACAATAAGCTACTACTTATTATGAAATACTAGCGACCCGCCCCGGCTTCGCACGGATATTTTATCAGTGTTTCTCTACTATATTATGCATGTATTATGCACATAAACCTTCCCCTTGAATCACTCTATCTATTAAAAAAACCGCATAAAAATCCGTTGCGTAGTTTTAAAGATCTAAGCATACATAGGGACAGACATATAACGGGAAGCGAGTTTGTTTTATACTATGTAGTGATAATCCTAGTCATTAACATATTTAGAATATTGATCATGAATGTGTAATATACTACTTGTTTCGTTGTCTGAATTAAATAATAAATAAAAAATTAGGAACTAGTTCCAATCATAGGAATTAATTTCGGCGTTTTTGGTTACTAAGTATTTATTTTTTATTTTAAGTAACTTGAGAGTCGGATGAAGGATGCTAGTAATTCGATTATTTTCTTGTAATTAAAAATCGGCGACAATGACAAGAAGGTACTTGGTTGTCGCCAGTGGTCGAAATTTGACCATGATTCATTTAAGTTTTTAGTTTGAATATTATTAAGGTTCTATTGTCAACTATTAAGTATAAAAACCCAAAACCTTCTTGATTGATACTGGCACGCAGAATGCACTATGGAAGTCCCGCAATCCGAAAAAAAAATCTATCACAAAGTTACAAATGTGTGTGTGTCAAACGCATGCTAGTGTGTCAACTCTCATCCGCGTAAATTTCGTAAAAAGGAATACAAAGTTTTTGCTTCACATAAATATGGTAAGCTGGTGAAGTCTTGCTTGGCCACAACTGTCTACGTCGCTTAACAGACACTTTATTTTTTAAATTGCAGATAAAACTAGTACGGACAACACCACCGAGCGCCGAGTGGCTGGCGAGCGAGAAGCAATCCCACGAAGTGTACGTCAAGTACCAAACCATTATACACGGCGACAAACCCGACAAATGTACTGAACCCAAGTTCAAAGACTTTTTGGTGCAAAGCCCCTTGCTAGTGAGTATCGACCATTAATTTTTATTGTAAAGGAGGATCACTGCTGCGCAAGAAATGAGCAAAGTGAAATGCTCCTGGGGTTATAAACCCCTTTTTATATTATTCATGTATATTCCTCTTGAATCATTCTATCTATTAAAAGCCGCATCAAAATCCGTTGCGTAGTTTTAAAGATCTAAACATACATAGGGACAGACAGACAGCGGGAAGCGACTTTGTTTTATAATTATGTAGTCATTACACAGATAAGATCATGATTTAACCTTTCCGTTTTCTGATAATAATAAATAGCATGAAATATTCTTTCTTTTAACATAGGAAGAACACTCGGAGAACGGTCCCCCATGCGGCTATGGATCGTTTCACCAACAATACTGGCTCGATGGGAAACTGATAGCTGTTGGTGTGATAGACATACTACCGAAGTGTGTATCGTCCGTCTACTTCTTCTATGATCCTCAGTACATGAATTTGACGCCAGGGACTTATGGAGCTTTAAGGTGGGTGATTAAATGTACGTAATAATAAAATCGAACGAGCGATGCTTGAGCGCGCTCGGGTTATGTTTAGACGATCAAGTCGCCAAACAGCTTAGGGCCTATGCACACCACGTTTTTTTAACGCGCCATCGTAGCGCGTTTTTGAAACGCGCGTCGACGGCGTTTATCCCACAGATCAGTTTGTTGGCGTTTGTATAGATACACACGCACGTTAGCATCGCGTCTGTATCGCTACAAACGTGCGTCGACGGCACGCTTTTAGCCTACTGAGCAGTTTGTTGGCGTCTGTGTCGCTACAAACGCGCGTCCACGGAGCGTTTAAAACGTGGTGTGCATAGGCCCTTAGTCGCTTCAGCATGAACAGTTTACCTGTCATCGATTGACTACCGCATGGCGCAGTGGTTCGAACGTAGGCCGCTCGGCTCACTGCACATGGTAGTTGAGGGTTCGATTCCCGCCGGGGCAAATTTCGGAAATAGCCTTTTCGTAATTTGGTCAGGTCTGGGTGTTATTGGAATCAACCCCAGTCCATTTTACGGTACCCATAGTACAAGCGTTGCTAAGTTTAAGACCATACAATTGGTGTGTCAGTCTGGCGAGCTTTATTATTACTATTATTATCCAAGTACGTAAGCGTGTCGCTCTCGCTGATATCGCTAGCTTGCACCATTAACTCGCGTATAAGAGCGACCGCCATAGTGATGTGCTGATACGATTATTACAAGAATCGATTAGTAAATTTCATAATAATATATTATTAATCGATGATTGACACTAGGCTCTCACTTTCTGTTTTTGATTTTCTATTACTTTAAGGGACTCCCGTTCTTGTGTAAGTAAGAATTTACCTGTTTTGAAAGGCAATTGCCGACCCATCTCACTATTTTGTATTAATCGACCATTTTATAACGATTCTTGTAACAATCAATTGGCACACCACTACTTAAATTGTGATCGGATCGGGAACTCAATTGTCGCCTTATGAACAGTTGATCTGATCACAACCAATTTAATGCCAATTTAGTTGTCAACCAAATCACGTCGTTTGAAAGTATTTTATAATATCCATAGTACTTATAAAGGCTAAAGCGCCCATCTAGCCCGCGAAGATTTTTTTCAAAATCTGACAATGATAAAAGGCACATTTTGTAATTCGCGACAAAGACCGTGTGCAATGCATTTATTAATATATCCAACTCACTCTAAAACATTTCAAGATCGACAGCTATCCAGATAATCTGGCATTTTTTGTATATTTAGTGATCAACTAGTATCATATCCGCCGTGATAATATTTAGAGTAAAATAAGTATATTAATAAACACACTGCATACTGTGTTTGTCGCAAATCACAAAATGTTGTCTTAAATGATTTCAGATTTTGGATAAACTATAAAAATACTCGAAAATTTTGAATTTCGCCGGCTAGACAGGCGCCTTCACCTTAAATATAATATTATTATACATTGTAGGGAGATCCAGTTCACCAGGCACCTTCACTCAATATGTCCTCAAATCGAATACTACTACATGGGATACTACATATACTCGTGCCGCAAAATGAGGTATAAAGGGAACTTCTTCCCATCCGACTTGTTATGCCCGGAGACTTACAAATGGTTTCCATTACTGGAATGTATTCCTAAGTTAGAGGCGGCGCCGTATTCGAGACTGAATCCTGATATTGACAGTGTGGATGATCAGTACGCTAAAGAAAGCGATATATTCTACATCCCTGTGTGGGTGAACGGCATCATAATGCCGTACAAAACTTACAAGAGGAAAGTCGAAGGCAAGAGGAGCAACAGCAGAAACGACGATCTCATTGAATACGCGCGTTTAGTTGGCGCTAAAAGTGCAAAAAGCTTGGTTTTAGTTCGATAATCGGTATTTTTTTGTATACTAGCTGTCCCGGCAAACGTTGTTCTGCCATATAAATTATTGAGCGGTGGACCACCCTTATCATTTAGGGTTATGAAAAATAGATGTTGACCGATTCTTTGACCTACCCGATATGCACACAAAATTTCATGAAAATCGGTCGAGCCGTTTCGGATGAGTTTAGCAACAAACACCACGACACGAGAATTTTATATATTAGATTTCGGTCGAAGAAATTATCCCTATTCTCCATCTAGCCAGGAGCGATGTTGTTTGTGGTGTATCTATGTGCATCTCACTTGCGCTCACAGCATAGTAACATGTGAGAGTGAGATGGTGCGAAGCGTATGTGCACGCACTTGCCACCGTTGCGGTTAAATGAGGGTTGATCCTTTATTGTTTTATCTATAGTCACAAAGTGGCGCCTATCTGTTAACATAAGTTTTTGACATTAAAATTAAGAAACGAATTTAAAATTTATTTGCTTTATTGTTTGTTTGCACCATCTCATTTAATATCATTATTTTTCAAATTCTTGATATATCCTAATTTTTTTTAACATTTACCCACAAACGAAGTATTTATTCGCTATTCACATTGTATGTGTGGGCAAATTATAATGCGAATAGTGAATCAACGAAGCGCAAATCTACGTCACTAGGCACACGCGTAGTTCTTTTGTTGTGAACACTTTAATGATTATGTGAATGGTATACGGTAGCCAAGGGACCTTGCGAAGGGAAGGTACGATCTACCTGATCGCTTTGACGCTGACATTCGCAGGCGCTCACACACGGCTCGTGCTATTATTATAATCCTTACTAATATTATAAATGCGAAAGTAACTCTGTCTGTCTGTCGCGCTTTCAAGCCAAAACTACGGAACCGATTTAAATAAAATTTGGTACACAGATAGTCTAGAGCCTGAGAAAGGACAAAGGATATTTTTTTTATGCGAAAAAAGGGTTGTAAGGAGGATTGAAAGGAGGGATGAAAAGTTTTATGGTAGTAGCATTTTTAGAGCTAGAAACTTGAAACTTGTTTTTTAGGGTTTTGATTCGATAAATAAATATAACGTTCAAAATTTGTAAAAGTTTTACTCTCAAGGGTGTGACACTATTCCACGCAGACTAAGCCGCGGGCACAGCTATTACTTGTATACTTAAATGTTATCAACGGATACTCGTGCCACATAAAATTTATCTTTGTCACTTTCTGTTAGAGTACCTTACCTATGTTGTGTGTTTAGTACAAAATCAATCAGGTTTCATTGTTGCGATTGATTTGTTGTGATATATTTGATCGTCTTTTTCAATGGATTATGTACTTACATTATGTAATAGGTAGTTCTATTATTTATTGTTTTGTCTATGGTATGTTAAAGATTAGTTAATTAAGATCATCAATAACTGGCTTTTCCCATATTCACGAAATACGTCCTTACAGAAATGGCGCGTAATAAAATATTGCCATAGAGAAACAAAAGTTTGTTTTTGTAATTAATATTCTGTGGATGTTGAAGGTTCCGTAGTCAAACTAGGCAACCTTCAGTTTTTCATTCATAAAAACCCATTTCCTTGTCGTGAAAATCCATTAGGTTAATATTAATAATATTATGTTTTCGTGATGTTTATCGTGTGTCGTGTATTTTGTTATTATATTCGCCCCACCTGCAATACAATTATAGCTTAGTACATTGTTCTAACACTTGTCAAATTTGTCTTTTGCGACGGTGACCGCAAGCAAGTAGCTGTCGTGATTCCCGCGGTCTGTCACGACAGCTACTCCGACAAGACTAATTTTTAAAATGTATGGATTCGACTACCGCTTGGCGCAGTGGTTCGAGCGTAGGCTCACTGCACATGGTGGTTGTGGGTTCGATGCCCGCTGGGGCAAATTTTGGAAATAGCCTTTTCGTAATTTGCCCAGGTCTGGGTGTCACTGGGGTCGCCCCTAGTCCATTGTATGGCACCCATAGTACAAGCGTTGCTTAGTTTGGGACCATACAGTGGGTGTGTCAGTCTGGCGATATACTCGTATATATATTTTTTATGGAATATATTACTTGTGGCGGTTTGGCTCTCGGCAATTTATGTTTTCGTACATTTAAACTTATTATGTTAGTTGTCGCTTCGCCTGTCATCGTCGCTAAGTTCAAGGCCATCAGGTACCTAATTGTATTAAGACCTAATCACATTGTTTATTATAATTATTTAACTAGTCACCATCATTATTTACATTGTGTAACGTGAATCTTAAATACATAATAAAATAGAAGTGTTGGGTATTGTTTTTTTCTGTTATCACACTTCTTGTCTAAAAAGTAGCTGTGGAGCAAACAAGAGAGATAATTTATATTTGTTATAGTTATCAGTGACGTCATTTTCGTGTTTCTGAAGGAAGGAGTATCAGCGCGTGCGCAATATTACCTACACGCGTCAAAGATAATATTATTATAATACCGCCTAGTGATGGAACATTTCACAGGTAGCATGCGAAAAATCATATGATATAGGTTTTCATAAGTAGCACCCGCGACCGACATAGGTAGAAACTGTTAATAACTCTAAATTGAAAATTTAAAAACCCCCGATGCGACGACCTTTTCATCAAATGTATACAATAATCAACAGAAAATCTGTGTAAAAGTATGAGACATTATTTTGTTATGACATTATAATAATTGACATTAGAATAGACAACGAATCTAAATATTGATGCCACGGAGGTTTAATTCCTAGTAAAATATTATAAATTATGATTTAATTTCATGTAATAACTCTGGTTGAGGTGGACGGGAGCAGCCCAGGGGAAGATTTTTAATAACGCAAAAATTATTTTAAATTAGATTTGTTCTTTTATATTTTTTCTCAATGGCGGAGCAGCGCCCTCTAGAATTATTATAACGTCATATTCCATGACCATTATCAAAACAAACAAAATTTTACGCATGCGCGTATCCATCATTTGACACGTGACTTATGGAACGTCTTTAGTTCATACACAAATCTCATATAAAAATTGATAAAATATACATTTTTTCCAGAATCAAGGAAACTTTTCATATTTATAATATTGTAAAAAGCCAGTTCAGACTATTACAATCATTTAAAAATATAATAAATCTAAATCCAATAATCTCACATTTCGATTGGATTCGAGCCGGGGAAGTTGGTTTTGGCCGTGAATGTGGCTTTTTAACCTACAAAAGAGCTGATGATCTTCAAACGGCTGAACCGATTTTCATGAAAAATTGCTAAGAACACTCTCGATCAGAATACCTATCTAACAAAATAAACACAATTGAAATCAGTTCATCAGCTTGGGCGCTACGTTGCCACAGACAGACACACAGATACACATGTTAAACTTATAACACCCCTCTTTTTTCGTCGGGGGTTAAAAACATTGTAATGATTGCAATGAAATCGCAAAGCGTTCGGCACTGTCGCGGTTTTTATGATAAATCATCGATCAGTGACTTCATAGGATTACGTGTCATAGTGAAAATTCACATTTGCTGTGAAAAATCACAAGTAAAATAACAGTGATAGAGAAATATAATATCACGAAATGAAAATGAATTGCAGGTAGCAATCATTTCATGCCTAATACCGCCGCTCAGTGCCGCAAGTAACCTTTTATGCGCCCAGTGCAAGCTCCTATAACTGCGACCTGGAAAACTTGGTATGAATGAATTAGAAGAAGGATGGAAGCTAGGCTGTGGTTTCCGACACGGAAACTCCGTCGACCGTAAATACCCAAGGTGGTATTAAATATCAAACTCAACATCGTTTTTATTCATGTAAGCCAAAAAAGGATTTATGAATAGTCAGAATCTATCACCGGTTCGGATTGCTGCTTCCACTGAGAAGATCCGGCAAGAAACTCAATGGTTACTCTTTTCAATGAATAAAAGATGGTGTACATTCTCAGGAACAGCAACAGAATAGGAGATATAAGATAATTATTATATTATTAACTAGCGGCCCGCCCCGGCTTCGCACGGGTACATTGCGGTTATATTATTCGAGTTTTAGTAAGGATCCCTAATTTTTTTGAAAATATATTATAGTCTATGTCACCCGGGGATAGTGTAGCCTCCCAACAGTGTAATAATTTTTCAAATCGGTTCAGTAGTTTCGGAGCCTATTCATTACAATCAAACAAACAAAGTTTTCCTCCTTATAATATTAGTATGATGATAAGGAATACCCCCTCTGGTCTAGTCATTTTTGCGTCCCTCCAGGGTCTGCGCCCTGTGCCTGGGCACCGCCCCAGTTAAGGCACTCTGGTCAAAGAGTCTGGTCTGGTCTGGTCACAGATAATGTTATTCGATGCGATATTGCGCGGATAATCGCAAAATGAACCTACATGTAGGTACCTGTGTTCTTAGGAACAATGACAAAAAATCTGGTTAAGTGAATAAGGCTGAAGGTACCTACTACTTACGAGGTAATTATTATGTAGGCAGGCACAGATGTGGGTAAGCATGTAGGTAACAATAGTTTTTCATCCTCAGTATATAAAAATCCTACTAATATTATAAATGTGAAAGTTTGTGAGTGTGGATGTTTGTTACTCTCAGGCAAAAACTACTGAACGAATTTGGATGAAATTTGTAACACAGATAGTTTATAACCGGGATTAACAAATAGGATACTTTTTATGCCGATTTTTTTTAAAGTTAAATACTACGCGGTCGAAGTCGCGGGCACAGTTAGTAAAATTTATAATTGAGCCCTTTTGACGTCCCACTCCTGAGCACGGGCCTCACACACTACGAGAGGTATTCAGAGTTCAGACCGTAATCCACCACGATGGCCCAGTGCGGTTTGGCGGATTTGACATGTATTTCGAAAATTGTTTAGATTTTCTAAGAAATGCAGGTTTCCTCACGATGTTTTCTTTCACCAAGTAAGCAAGTGATAATCATTTAGAAATTGATTCACATAAATAGATTTCGAAATCCCAGAGGTGCGAGCCGGGGTTGGAACCCAGGAACCTTATGCCCGCAAGTCGCGTGTTTAACCAATCGGCTATCACTGTTTATCTTCAGTACCTATATTGTTTTATAAAAATACCTATACCTAATTATGCAAATTTATAGACCATAGATGAAAGTTATATAAGATGGCTATGGCTATCATTGATTTTACTAAAAATATTTATTAAATAGCCAAAAAAGCATATCCAAAACAAAACCTACTTACCTACTTGTTTTAGTAACAATATTCAGAGCAAGTTATCATTTTGGTATCTATGTAAGATGCATTTAATCTCAGCAAGATTTAAATCTCAATATTTTATACCGATAAGAGTGCCTAGATACCTATTTAAAATCACCGGACATCTACAGATACTTGAAATATCACCAGCTACGAATGGGTAACGAGATAAATGAAGTATTCAAAGGACTACTAACCAGGTGACTACCTACTCCAAATGAAATTGATTCAGTCAGGTTTTTATTAAGTCGGTTATTTTTTTTTTACTAAAAGGTATTACTTTTCATGATTTCTTAATGCTAATATACGTGGTAACTGTAAATTGTCAAACTACTAGACCGATTTTGATGAAATTTGGAAGGACCATCTGGGAAGTATACCCCTTCATACAAACTAACAAAATCGGTCCGCAAATGACGGAGAAATGCATAAACATACATACAAATAAAAAATTACATACAGACGAACATGAACTTTTCTCCACCTCCACACCTCCTTTTTAGAGTCGGTTAAATAGTGGTGGTGTCCTGTCCCCAAAGGCGATAGATACTATACCAGATACCAAAGACCTTTTAGATTTCTATGCTAGATACCTACTGTTTTCACGGGCAAGAAAGTTTTAAGTATAGGTACTCTTTCCGTCACTCCTTGTGAGCATACCTACTACCCCGATTCAGGGAATTTCGGTCCCAAATTTTGTCGCCTTGATAATAGATTTTCGAGCGCAATTTGTTTTCAAAATCAATGGTATTCGTGTACAATAATATTTCGAAGTGACAATGCTCATATACAGTTCAGTTAAGTTTAAAAAATAGTCATCCATTTATAGAACCTTCCAGCTGTAGACTGACTTCACATACCTTTACTTAGGTAAGTTATCCACTAGGTACGTACTTTAAAACACCAATTTATCGATAACGTTGTTGAATGAACTTTCAGTGAATTTATCTGCTAAAGTTTCCAAAGTGCACGTGGCATCCTAACTATGTAGGTATGTAAATAAGTGTAACTAAGTACCTAAAGTAAATCAATTGTTTGTAGCCACTTATCTGATTTATCATTAAAATTGTACCGTGTTAGAGTAGTAACTAATCTAAACACAAGATTATCGACCTCGATTTTCGTACCTAATTTATGGCCACATGAAAAGCGTTTTGTTCGTCCGTAAAAAATATTTCGCATGGAAGGTTCGCTTGCGTGGACGAATAATGTTTATGGTCGATACTTTTAATATCCCCGATATAAATTGATACCGGGATCTCGTCGCCCATCCAGAACTGGTCTGCCTCTCATTTATATAAGTCTTCACCGTTCACATGAGAAAAGGAACAAAAAGTATGCAACATTGCAAACGACTCGAGAGCAATGCCTCGTCATTAGACCTCAGCTCCGTAACCGTGTTTACTGGACTAATCGACTCTATATATTGTTATTTATTTTACAAAAATCTACCTATAGGTAATAGGTAGTTATTTTATGTTTATTGACGATCGCAAACGTATTGGAGGCGTCTCTATGCAAAAGTTAACAATGTTTTTTTCTGTTTGCACAATCTAAGCCAAAAAGAATAAGCTACTACTTAATTAATGTTATCGCGAGAAGTTACAAATACTTACCTACTTACTGCGTCTAACAATGTCGTCGCTTATATTGGTTGTAAGTTTCTATCACATGCTTAGGTAAGTCAAGGTTGAGGCAATGCACTATGCCGGCGATAGCACATCACAACGTGGTGGCGCGGCGTGGGCTATTATTTTAGTTTCGTGCTGATCATGAACTGGTTCCTTTACGTTTTAGATCGTCTAATTGATTAGGTACTAATTTATTTAATGTAAGACTGCAGAATTATATTTTGGCAACTGTAGGAGGTATCTTATGCATAAATAAATGTATGTAAAATGTACTAGGTGAGTTTGACACCCTACTGATTAGTTAATGAGCCAATCCACTACACAAGCCATGGTAAAATAGACGTTAGCATACTGCGATTAGGGTGGTTGCCTTAGTTGTAATTTATCTAGGTAGTTCTTCTTTTCATGTCAATGGTTCTACACGTGACAAGATTTTTATTTAATGAGTACGTACAGACATACCTATTAGGTAAGTATGTATAGGTATGTATGTATTGTATATTGTAATTGAGTATTAGGTAATTAAGGATGTTGACTGAATGATAAGACACGTAGGTAGGTACTTACCTATCACAGAGAAGTCGGATAAGTCATTCCTATAGTAGGTTCTAATAGTACTTCACACCTCGATAATGCATGGAATAACTAGGAATGTGTTATAGCGGCTCTACACCACGAACTCTTCAACCTACTGTAACTCAATGATGCAGACGGGCAATGTACCGGGGAAACGTGGAGTATGGAGTAAGTCCCAGCTCAGGAATATCCGCGAGTACACCGGAGTCATAAGCGCTGCAGAGCTGTTCCACCTCCCAAGAGACAAGGTTAAGTACTCAGTCTGATAGCCGCCATCAAGAAGAACTAGGAAATAAGGTCCGCTCTTAATTCTAGTAAAAAAGTTTATAAAATTTGGGTAGCACCGTACTTATAAGTATCTTTATTAATCAAATTAAAGGTCAGTAATAAACTACTTAATATTAAGCACCTACCTAAACTGCAGACACTTAAGACACTTAGATACTTACTTACTTATTTTAGTAATTGAGAATTGTTGTGCATGCGTTTAATTGGGTTCCATTATTTGCAACTTTCAATGTAAACTGTTGTTAATAAGTAATAATTATTTTATGCATAAATACCGCTAACCTACTATTCCTCTATAGTTAGTTTAAATAAAAATCTACCTATCTTCTCTAACTTACCACCTACGTTGTTGAGGGCTGACATTAATGTCGTGATATCGTGAAAAGGAGATAGCTGGGATTATTCAGCAGGTATCTTAATCTTTCTGGATTCTGTATTTAGGTACCTACTATAAAAAAGTAGAAACTGTCTGGTTGACAGTTGAGTGTCTATCTACTTTATCTATCAAAGCGCAGCCTAAACCGCTGGGGTTACAAATAAGTATGAAATTTCAACAGTGTGTGGGTAGTTAGTACTTACCTGATATACCATAATTGTGAGCATCTACTATCGATTTTGGAAAATTCAATTTCTAAGTAAAATAGGGAATGGTAGTTTTTTTATGTCAATTTCGTTCCGAGATCCGCGCGAAGTCGCAGGCAAATGCTTGTAAGATATAAACTGTTATCGTAACGGGCGTCAATAGGTAGATAGGTAAGTTGACATCGGTAAGGCATCGGATTTTATGTTAACACGCTAACGCCCATTGACGATCGGATGTTTTGAAGTGGCACGCGAGGTGAAGCCTTCAATGCAATGTGCGGATCTAGAAGCATGCCCAGGCGCCGATGGAAGGCAGTCAAAGAGTATTAAGGCAGTCGCGGAAAGCCAAGCGCGCGCGCAGGACGCACCAACCAATTCGCAACGTCTAACCGGCGCGCATGCGTGCTCGCCCACAGTGCGCTGTTTGTGCTATCGTGTTACGTACATAATAAAACAAAATGAAATTCCATATTAAACAATTCGGTAAGTGCATACATAATTATTTATGAAAACAGTTTTTTTATTAATTGAATACGTTTGTTTATTTATATACGTTATAAAAAAAAAATATGTGTGAATAAAAAACAATGAAACGAATATTTGCTGATGTTAATTCTTGAATCAATATTTATCAAATGTCAATTTCCTTTTACATCTGAAATAGGTACTTTAAAAGTATTTATAACTGGCAAGAAAGTTAATAAAACATTAGCAGCCTGTTAAGTACGGACATACAATTAGATGGGATGGAAACTAGTTAGTTAAAGTAATCGCAAGCGAGAGGCATAGTTAAAAGTTAATAGCGCCAGTGGCCGTCAGAAACTTAATAAACTTTTTGCTTTGTTTTGTCCGAGGAAGGTACAAAACAAATAAATAAATAAAAACAGGTTAGTAAGTCATTTAAGGTAGAACATCATCTACCTGTCCCATATAGAACTACTTAGTCTGGTTTTATTCTCATAATTAATAAATAGGTATTTATGTAATTAAATAATGTTACCTAAATAATATTTAATGGCGTGAGTCTTAAGAGTTATAGTTGGGTAGAGTTTTGTGGATAAATAAGTAAAATATAAGTGGTTAATGGGTTCGATCCGCCGATTCAGTATTGGTAAGTAGGTAGGATACAAAAAATCTACTAGACTAAAATAATTAGGTATATTGTCATCGATTTCGTGATTATTAGTAGGTAAAATAACTAGGTAAGTATAAAATAGTTAGGTAACTACTTAGTTAGTACTTAACATTGTCGTGACTCGTGGTTTAGGGATAACAGAAATAATCTCCATAATCATATCTTATATATAATATCTACCCATATCTATACCTACCTATATGTAACACCAGCTGTACTCGCGACTTCGTCCGCGTGGAATAGTGTCTTTGAGTAGCATTATCATCCCCCCATTTCAACCCCTTACAACCATTGTTTCGCATTAAAGAGTAGCCTATGTCCTTTCTCAGGCTCTAGACTATCTGTGTACCAAATAGCGACAGACAGACTGAGTTACTCTCGCATTTATAATATTATATTAAGAACTAGCTGTGCCCACGGACTTCGTCCGCGTAGTATTTAACGTAACAAAAATTTCGGGATTATCGGGATAAAAAGTAACCTATATGTTAATCCCGGTTATAAACTATCTGTGTTCCAAATTTCATCCAAATCCGTTCAGTAGTTTTTGCGTGAAGGAGTAACAAACATACATACATACATCCACACTCACAAACTTTCATATTTATAATATTAGTAGGATATAAGTATTTTACTCAGTTCTGTTATAAACGTTACAGTAATGTATTTTCGAAGTCGGTCTATGACGTAGATATACAGATGTATAGGAGTGCCTTTATTTACGTGGATTAACAACATTATACCACTTTCATATTCCATTGTTCAAGTTTATTATGACACCTGAAACAATAATATTCTGGCCAAATAGGTATAAACTTTGTAAAAAAATCGGGAACACAATAATAAATAATTATCTTCTTACGTAGTTTACGTAGGTATTCGTACTTAAAACATAAGTAATTATGAAAAAATGCCGATGAAATGGATGTTTTCAGTGTCATAAAATATTTTGCATGTTAAACAGGTATAGGTGTAAGTATTGACTGTTGTAAGTGATTCGATTTGTACTTACATTATCTTCTTTGTAAGTAAGTCTATACCTATATTAAATTCGAGTGTACGTGTGTTCGTAATTCTTCTCCGCCCAAACGGCTTGACCGATTTTGATATTGTTTTTGTTATTTTGAAGTCATCTGGATTGTTTATAGTCTATAGTTGGATCCGCTAGGTGTTGGTGTTATCGACATCCAGAATATAAAATCTACGGTAGGGAAGCATACTTCATTTAAAATTTTATTTTTAAATAAAGCGTTAGAATACTTATAGGGTAGTTAATATTCACAGATATAGATTTACATAGATAACGCAAATGTATGTACTTAGCGTGTCCGAAAATCCCGACCAAGCGTCGAGGTTGGTCGCCGATAACTTATGAGCATGAGCGTGATAATCACTCGAGGGAATAGTAGCGGGCGGAGGGGCATCGGCGGCATCGGTGTCTTTGAAGCGGTTTGGATTTCCCGTCACTAATGACGTCACAGTAGGTGTTAAAAAATGGTTTCAATACAAATCGTGATACTTGCGTTATCTATGTAAATCTATATCTGTGTTAATATTGTTATTTAGCTACCTATTTTGCATGACTGTTACTATATAAACTCACCTACCTGCATATTGCAATTGACAATCAAGGGCGATGATTTAGAGATAAATTCGCGAACAACTGATAAGTTAAAAGATATTCTCATTGTTTATCTTTACACTTACTAACCTAAATACAATTCATCATTCAAGCACTTATCTTTAAAAAAAACTTGGTCCTCACGGGACGCCCTCTGGCCGAAGTCAAACATGTGTAGTGTGCAAGAAAGAAAATAGTGCCCAAAACAGAAGTACCTAATTAAAATAAGCATTTTACTTAAAAAAAAAACTAGTGAAACATCTTTGATGGCACATTGTACTCTATTCATTGAGCAACTGTGACTGGTTTGCCCTTGAAAGGTACTTTTAAAACGCTTAGTTCCGACGCTTCACGATTCAGCGGTTTTGTCACAGTTGACATACCTTTAGCGCAGGCATAATACAGCTTAGTACATAGGCAGGTATTTTATTACTTAGGGTGTTACAACATTGGAACCGATCGAAATTCAATCGATCATGGATCGACGGTAGATCGATTATCGTTCTATGGTCGGGTGACGATCGGTCGGACACCCATAGGTATGTTGTAAATTCCCACGCGTGTTTTAAGTAACTATTATTCACGTACTCCCATTAATGGGGTTAATTAATTCAAATTCAAATTCAATTCAAATTCAAATCATTTATTTTGTTTAGGCCTACGGGGGCACTTACAAATTGTGGGAAGGTGCCGCCCCACCCATTCCCCATTCGGTAGACCTTCCTATTTACACGCTGCTTTACAACGTATGTATCTGTTTTAATATGGATACTTAAGTAAACAAACAACTAATACAAATGAAACAAAGGAATGAGCTAAAATCTTTGATTGTAAATAGGTACTTATAATTTTTTTATAGATACTACCCGCTTTGGTTTTGGGTTTAGCGTCACTGGTTGCGGGTTTATTTTTAACTAGCGACCCGCCCCGGCTTCGCACGGCTCTAAAATTATAAGTGTTTCTCTACTAAGTATATTATGCATGTATTATACTCGTACATATAAACCATCCTCTTGAATCACTCTATCTATTAAAAAAAACCGCATCAAAATCCGTTGCGTAGTTTTAAAGATCTAGGCATACATAGGGACATACAGACAGTGGGAAGCGACTTTGTTTTATACTATGTAGTGATTGGCTCCGGTCTGGGTGTCACTAAGATCGCTACTAAATTGTACATTACCCAGAGTACATGCAAAGGTTGTTAGTTTGGGCCCATACAGTTTGTATTAGTCAGGCGATAGGTATTTCAAATATAATCTGGTTAGTACTTAGGTATTTACGTCATCTTATACCATTTATTAAGAAAACCTTTTATAAGTACTATTATAAAAATGCAATTGATTACGCTATAAATATACCACAGTGACAACATAATCGAGTCTAAGGCCTTTCCTGAAACGTTACCGTTACAATTGTAATCACCAGACCACAACTACCGTGATTAAGGATTCAAATCCTTGCTATGATAACAAGAAGGTAGAAAATGTGCTCGATTTAGTGATAGGACTAGGTAAGTACCAGATATTTGCTCGGCTATGACATTCGATCGATAACCCTGTTCCGCTGTTTCCGTTGCGGAATTCTATTACCCAAGTATTGTATTGTGACATCTTAATTCTTTTGTGAAATATTAATTGCCTTATTTTTTACTTCGGAATTAAATTTCAAAGGTCGAAACACAATGTGACATTTAAAATAACGTTAAATGGAAACAACGTACAATAACAATTTAATCGCATGGTTATTCTAGGATTTCTCGGTTAGATTGGAGTTTATTGACCGATCCTCATTCCAACGACAACATTCATTTTTGCATCTCGCGCCGCGTCTCATGACTCGTGACATGCGAAATGAATCATAAACCTTTTTAATATAAGTAGGCTGTACCGTTAGTACTGTAACGAGATATGGCGAGTGTTTAATCGATTCGAGAGTTCGGTTCGAAAACTGTCACTTGTAATTGATAAGTTTTGGCCCGAACCTCAGATGATTTATATGTCATATGAAGTCAATGGTCCGAACGTTAGGTCTTCCACTGACGAGATCAAAAGATATGCGGAAAATAATCATTGGACTACTTTCGTAGACCTTGACCAATTCTAGTTTGCAAATGATCGGTGAAAGTTAGGGACCTTTTATTTCGTACAGTCTCCGAAAAGATACGTCACACAAGCATGAGCAAATTAAATAATCTTATACATAAAATTTAAATTATAATGGAATAATAAGAGAGATTCAGTAGCCCTTATCTTAAGTAGGTACTTACTTTTACGAAGGCGGTTAAGGAAAAAACTGCGTCTGGATCATTACTCGCGAGTTATTTTATGTGTGCGCAGTAAATAAAAGTATTCCGTACGAGGCTAATGAAGTGTTACGGGGCAGAAGCGGGATGGCCGGTGATTATCTGCGTTGGCGCCGGCGGCGGCGCGACACGCGCGGCTCGCGGCGGCGCGGGCGGCGCCCGGCCAGCCAGAGCCTGCATTCTTGCACTTTCACCGCTACACGGACATTCGGATTCTTCCAGAATGCAAGCCTAGCGCGAGCACACCGTTACGCAAATGATTGACGCCGTCTCGCGACTCATTAAAATAAGCGTGCGATCGCGAGGTTTAGTACTTAGCTCGTTCAATCACATACTGTTCAAGTTAACAGCCCATTTATTGGCGCACCATTGCCGGCGCATGCGCCTGCATGTGGAATGTTGAATGCGCCGAGGTAGATATCTCCTAGTAAAACTTGGGAGCAATTAATAGAAATTGTTTTTTAATGCATTAAGAGTGCTTTGGATGCATTGCCTGTGCATTTAATTAAAGTTTGTATGTGTCATGTGCAAAAAGTGTTGGATTAAATAACCCTTTATTAAAATTATTTTTAACTTTAAAAGAAGATAATCGGTTCGTCGATTAAGGAACAGCTGCTTTATTAGGGTGGCTTTAAACAATTGTGTTTATAAATAAACCTATAGTTGTAGTAATATATTTTATCATGCTGGATTGTTTTTTGACATTCTATTCTAACATTTCGAACAAGCCTGAATCACTTCCCTCTGATGAATTGCCGGTGGAGTTCCTTCCAGTCCTCCCTTTTCCCTGCAATCACTTGGCCATCCGGCTGATACGACACGATATTTTTTTATCCAATTGAAGTATTTTTCAGTGCCTTTGGTTGTTTCCCAAACCACTTATTAATATATTTTCAAAAAGCAGATGTCATGGTCACCTCGGACCCACCGTCAGTAATGCCTATGTTCCGAATGTCAATTAAGTAAACGACGGTGTATTGAAACGGCCACAATACCAGCACAACAATGGTGCTGTAACAATGTGGTCACCCCGCCTTCGTTAATGTTCCACGTACCGCCATTTAAGACATACTTATGACATTAAATGTCATCATATCACGCCCACTACCACGACACTGCGCGGTAAAAACCCCGGAAGGTGAACGGAATGTACATACGAGAGACCGACAAATTGTACCATTTAGCGCTGTTTCTCTGAACAAAATTGCTTTATACACTTCTCCTCAAAGAAATCAATAGGTATCTGAAAACTTCTGCATATTAATATTTGGATCTCAGGCGATTGGAAGAACGTAGGTAGACGGAGGACGTAGTTAGTGGGATCAGCAAAAGTTATACCAAATAGTTTATTTATTTTTAGTAAAACACACATATAAATAATTAGGTAGATAACTACTTTTTATTTGGTGGAAATATCGAAAATATATATACAACTTAATGTCTCTCGATGTCTCTCGATGTATTAAAATGACATAAATTTGTGTAATTGTTATTAAAAATGGATTTAAACAATTGGTGACAATACGGCCTTTTTAAAAAAACTTTGTTTGTGAGGATACTTCCCCATTCATTCAAATTACCTGCTGCTAATCTTCTTTATCATAATGCTTAAATATTTCATAATATACCTACCTAATAATAATTGTTATTGATTCACCATACATTTATTCATATATTATTATAAGCTCACGATATTGTATTTTACCGCTAAGGAAGTGACATTGACAAAGCAGAGTGGCTTGCGTACACGAGTCGAAAGAACTCGCTGTAGGGATCAGCCGGGGCTTACGACCTCACGTGGGAAGGAGCTCTTTCGCACGTGACTTCAATAAACATAATCACTAACATTAACGATCAAGTTTTTCTCAGACCCATTAACTCTGTCATTGAACTAAAATTTGGCCAATGAGCAGTAATTTGGCGATATTGTTATTTATTATTGCAGACTTTCTATATATATATATGGCCCATTAACTATAGGTCTCGGCGGAAAATATCTGATTCAGGCAATGTCCAGCATGCTATAAATGACAAATACTCAGAATGTCCAAAATAATTTGATTCTGAAAATGACCATTTCTTTGAATGTATAATTCTGAAAATGCCCAATTCTGTGAATGTCTAATTCTGAAAATGTCCAATTCCGAAATGACGTGGAACTTATTCACTTTGATACAGAAACTACAAAATATGAAGCATTCAAAATACAAATCAAGTTTGAAGCTAGATTCATATGATTTTTAGGTACCTACCGCCTTTATTAAATGTCAATACCAGAGCCGTAGGTACTATAAATTAGACAATCATAAGATTTTTTTAAAATAATGGAAAGTTTACATCAAGTTTGTATCAGCCGTCGGTATATAAGTACGTAATTCTAATTAAAAAGCTGTACGAATTTAGTACGTATTAAACATTGTTTTTTTGATAGGATTACACTGCTCATGGTTAAATGAAAGGGACATCGCAATGCAATCATTGATAGCCAGTGTTCGATGACGTCATAGATGCGAAATACAGTTGATTATAGCCGCATGCGTCGTGTTTTGGTGGTAGATCGAAGGTCCCTGTCGCCCAGTGACGTCGGCATCGCTAAGCACGAGTGAGGTCAAATATTACACGATGGAGTTTTAATAAAATTCTGATTTATTACATCAAATTTCCATAAATATTTCATTAGTTTCAATAATTATGTAAGTATCATTAAGCATAAATTTCTCTCCTGTTTTGAATAATATAAATACCTCGCTTGTCTACATAGCAATGATAGGTAATAGGTAGATAGTGTAGGTACGTGTAGTCTCGACAAATATCATCTCCCATAATACCTTCCTGCGAATCATTTATTCTCTAAAACGCTACAAAATAATTACTTAATTTGCCATTAATTTTATCAATTTATTATTGTATTTCTCAATGTTATTGAATTTACATGACTTAAAAGTTACTGATTAATGAATTATTAATTTTTTCATTATTAACTTTATGGGGGGGGGGGGGTTCTTATTGTCTTGTTATCTCTGTCATACCATCTGTTTATATTTGTATAATATGTAATGCTGTATGTGTAAGTTCCTTATCTTTTTACACATATATAATTCTTCTGTACACATGTGTTTGTTACTGAATCCCTTCTAAATGGCTGGACCGTATCTAAGTAAACTTTTCGTGTGTGTTTGAGTCCCTTGATGGTTTGGATTCACAATTGGAACCGGAAGGTGCCGCTGCAATAGAGTTTTAGACCGCTAGTTATAATAAATAAATAGTAGCTAAAATTTACTTTCACAACTACATTCCTCGAAGGAGTAGACAAATTTAGTTATACTATTGTGTAGGACCTACTACCCATTGCTGGTCCATAGTAAAGGACGCTTCAATATAATAGGGGACAAGTCTTATTGCCGTTTTACTATGTACTAATACTTATGTACTTCCAATGCCACATTATTTATGGTAGTCTGATAAAAAAAGTTTATGTACATGAAATATAAGTTGAATATTTCAATAGGTAGTGTTTTTTCTGCAATTACATCATCCCAATATAAGCATCAGCCCAGATCAGTAGATATTATGGTTTTATTGAATTTATTTAGAATTAAGTAGTAATATCATTATAACATAAACTAGGTAAAAAAAATGCAAGAATATTCACTGGATCGATGTCGTGTTTCGGATAGGTTGTTTTATTGACGTTTGTTTTGTTTGAGGCCATGGTCATAGAAAACACGATTGCCGATTCTCGCTCAATAACTCATAAGTTTAAAAATATTTTTTTAAAAGTAACTTATCGACGATGTAGACAGTTTTTAATCGAATGAAAGGGAGGAAGTAACCGGTGATAGCAGTTTAAGCTCTAAGGCCAAATGCCAGAAACCACTGATGACGGAACTACTCGGTTTAAAATACTAGTCAATCATATTAATCAATAAAACCGTCTTTCTTTAATGACCTTTATAATTTTATTCATTGAATCAATGATGTGTGTTGATATTGGTTCGGTTCCTAACATCATTTATTTATTTATCTGGCTGCTTCAGTTCATTTCACTCGTGTTAAATTATTCCGACCCAATAAACTAGTCTCGATGTGTCAAATGCCTTTCGCTTCCGCCTCACTTTGTTGTTTTTTAATCACGGCATTTCTACAAGGTAGATCTAATTATGTACGGTGCAACGATCCGCGCAAATGTTGTTTGTCAATGTCCGTTCAACTGACCGTCAATGTGTTGGAATGGAAAGTTAATCTTCCGCGCTTACATGACCGACACCTCAAATTCTCGACAACTATTTGGTTTAGTAAAAAAGTCGTGACCGTTTCCGCATATATACCTACATGAAGGCTGCTGATGATTTAAATGATCTCATCATGGTACGCAATTTGAGATAACTAAATTAATCGACGAATGCCACGAATGTTACATCACTAATGAAAAAAAAATATAAATCGATTTCGAGACGATAAGGAAAACGCCATCGGTTCTCGATCGAAAACACATCGGTTCCACGAATCTGTTGGCATTGGGCGTTTGTTTAGTAACGGTATGACATTGTTATGAAGGGTTTCCTATCGCAGATTTGGTGCCGGCGCGGTTCAATGTGGGTATAATGATGTTCTTCGCTTGCTGGGTGAACTACATGATGCGGGTGAACATGAGCGTGAACATAATAGCGATGGTGCCAGATGACTCCGCCGGTTCAGCGTAAGTACTCGCTAAACGATTGTCACCGATTCTGTTGAGACTCAATTAAATTTGATACATGGCGTAACACGGCTGTCTTCTTCGCACATTACAACCATGAGAAGTACGGCAATATATTTTGTTTAGTCAAGTAATTGTCGTCCATTAGAATTAGGGATAATGTTAGTTTGAAAATTAACACCCCAATTAACAGTTATTACAATTATGTGAATAGATGGAGTTTAGTTTTTGGTCTCATATGGAAACATTGCACTTCTAATGCGGAACTTTATATGTTTAAGATCAGAATTGAACTTCTAGTTCTCCCAGTAAGGTATGTAGCAGGTACTACTGTTTTTAGATTCGTTACATGGGTATCCATAGATATACTTTAAAGGAGGTTCAAAGGCCAATTATGAGTTCGAGAACTTAATACCATAATGAAGAACCCAAGGCCGATGTTCAATTATCCATTGTACATTTGTATGGAAACTGACGGGCTCTCATTATAAGAACGTCGCATGGGCCAGTGCCTTTTCGCCTGACATAGGGATTTACACGCGATGGTTTTTGCTGCGAACCGTTTCTTGCTGCCAGTTTAATGATGATCGTCCTTTAGTACATACGTTCACCATGTATTCTGTTTTCACAAACACTAATGATGGAATATTTGAATCTTTATTTGCATTTGAATACAATTAACTCGTACAGAATACAAGTTAAACAGCAGTTGTTTAATAGCGTGAGGTGTTAAGTGTTATAACTACTTTGGACTACTTAAAGTTGTCAATGAAAAAGGTAGCATCGGAAATCTACGAGTGGGTAGTTAACACATACTTGTTCTGAAGCATAATGTTGTAATAATAAACTTTTATTATTCTTCACAAAAGGAGATATCCGACTCTGTATTTTTTAAACCCCGATGAAAAAGGGGGGGTGATAAGTTTAACATGTGTATCTGTGGTATCGTAGCGCTCAAGCGGATGGACCGATTTTAATGTTGTTTTTTTTTGTTAGAAAGTTTTTGCTGCCGAGAGTGTTACTAGTTATGTTTCATGAAAATCGGTTCAGCCGTTTGAAAATTATCATCGCTTTTGTAGTGTAAAATGTCGTCGCATCGGGGGTTTTAAAATTTTCTATGTCATATTCTTGCGAATGTTTGGTCACCTTCTTAGTGTCATATGCCGTAACGACCTTAACTTTTCGCCTTCAAAAATTATGCATAAAGGTGCGGAGTTAGAAACGTGACGGGTCGATATCCATGAGTTGAAATCGCATCACTTCGCCACGCATGCGCCGGCACGTGCGCCCGCGCACTTTTCTCACGATCAAACGCCAATAAATTCATACAACAACTGTAATCGTTACCTAAATAACGTTATTATAGTGATTTTGACGACCGCGTATCGCAGTAGTTCGAGCGTAGGCCACTCGGCTCACTGCATTGGGTGGTTGCGCGTTCGATTCCCGTCAGGGTAAATTTCGGAAATGGCCTTTTCGTAATTTTCCCTGGTCTGGTTGTCACTGGGATCGCCCCCAGTCCATTGTACGGTACCCATAGTACAAGCGTTGCTTAGTTTGGGGCCATACAGTTGGTGTGTTCGTCTGGCGATATTTATTTATATATAGTAACTTTTAGTTTCTATATTCATTTGTCAATACAAACACGTAGCACCTATTCTATGTAACTTCTGTAATCATAAATACATTTTACCTACGTTGGGTAACGATTATATAATTATTATTATAGATAACAGTATAAGTAAGGCAGGCAGATAACAAATGAATATTAATTCTATTGCAAAATTTACTATTCTAAAATTAATATTATTAATAAAATAGTAATTGCGAATGTTACCTGTGTATAATACATGTTTAAATTATCACGAGACACAGTGCACACGGTTATACCTATCCGTGTGGCCACAATTATAGGCAAGGCCTTTGCACGTCCATCACGACTTTTTATACAATGAAGTCAGAAAAAAGCGTACAAATCGCCTGATGTTAAGTAGTTACCTTACCCTATTAGATGGTTGAAATACCAAAGGCACTGTTCGAGCGTTACCTAAAGGGCAGAGGGAGGGAAAAGGCCTACGGGTTTGGGCTTCCGCCTCTCTCTCTCACATATCCTTCGAAACGCAGCTATAACACTTACTTTAGGCTGATCTTCTGTGAGTGGGTGGTACTATCCGATCGAGCCAGCTCGAATGTAAGCTGTAGTCAGTTCGGTACAGCTTGGCTCTTCAACCGTAAAACTCGAGACGGGGTTGGTAACAAGACACACCATATCTGAACAGCACCCCTAGCCAAGTGGCTTCGTCCATAAGCGTTTCTACAAAACGCTACGCTTAAATGTATGGAAATGACATTACGAGTCGATAAGTAGATCACGTGACTTATATCGTTTCCATACATGGAGCGTAGCGATTTGTAGAAACGAATGCAGACAAAGCAACTTGGCCAGAGGGGCAGATCTTAACGGCGCGCAGACTTGATTGATTCACGTGCACAACACTTATTTAATTATAATTCACAGGTTACAAAGCGAATGCAAGGCCATCACGACCAACACGACCATGTTACATAAGAACATTGTCCACCAGGGAGCACTGCGGCAGGTAATCATAACAATACTATCAACTTTGACGACCGCTTGGCGTAGTGGTTCGAGCGTAGGCTGCTCGGCCTACTGCACGTGGTGGTTGCCGGTTCGATTCCCAAAAGGGCAAATTTCGGAAATAGCCTTTTCGTACTTTTCCCAGGTCTGGGTGTCACTGGCATCAGCCCTAGTCTACGGTATCCATAGTACAACACAGTTGCTTAGTTTGCGACCATACAGTTGGTGTGTCAGTCTGGCGATATTAATTAATTAACTTCCTAACGGTATGACTACTTACTCTTTCACATACGAAATCCCGAGACGCGCGCGGATTTGGACTTTGCAAATTAGTTCCGTATTTTTCCGCGGAGTCTTCTTACGTGGAATATAATGGTGGTTGCGGGTTCGATTACAGCCGGGGCAAATTTCGGAAATGGCCTCTTCGTGAATTGCCCAAGCCTGGTTGTCACTGGGATCACAGCTTTGGACCATACAGTTGGTGTGTCAGTCTGGCGATATTTATTTATAAGTACTTGCAGTACCTTCCTAATGGTTCATTTTAGGTTCTGATTGTGATAAACATTCAGAGATTCATGTGTGCCTCTGTTTTTCATTATTATACCATCGTTTCATTCCGCTTGTGAATTCCATCTTCACGGAGTAGGTAGCAATCACAAAAATGTTATTAGAATTGTATTTAGTCCATCAAGTTAATTATTATGCTGTATCTGCAATGGTGACATACGTTGCCTATCTTATCATTATTATAAGATCAATACTACAGTTTGTTATGTTACACGATGTTTACTCAACTGTTGGGTGAAAGTACACATTTTTATGTTCAAACAAACTTAATAATTATTAATACGAGGATGTAAGTTTATGGAAATTCATTAGTGAGTTGCGTAGCTAAGTGATTTTAAGATAGTCCATTCAGTGTTGTCGGTTTAAAGATACATTGAGGCATTATTTCCAATACTCTGCTTAAATTTTAATTATTTACTTAGTTACTTGCTTACGATGAAGGAAAACATCGTGAGGAAACCTGCATGTCTTAGAAGATTTAACCAATTTTCGAAAGACATGTGATATCCGCCATCCCGCACTGGGCCAGCGTGGTGGATTCTGGCCTGAATCCCCCTCGTGTAGAGGGGAGGCCCGTGCCCAGGAGTGGGACGTCAAAAGGGCTAAAATTATTATTATATTATTATTATTTACTTAGTTATACTGATCATGCAAGTATCAAGTATCAAGCGTGTCTAGATAATCTTTCATATACAGGTTGAAACAGAAAGGGTATACATTTTTTTCAAAACTTAGCATTGTAATTCTAAAACCATCAGCTTTGGAGGAAACTTGAAAATCAAAAGATGTTACAGGGATACAGCTGTTGACAGATTTCACAAGTATACAAAACCTTTAGTACTTTAACTGTCCCACAAAGCTGATAGTTTGAGATTTACAAAGTAAAGTTAAAAAAAAATAGTATAGGTACCCTTTTTGTTTCACCTAGTGTAAAGCGTTATCCGTGACCATAAGATTGGTACATTTATAGGATTCCCTAAAATTAGTTTGTGATGCTATTTCCGTAACGCAGAATAATGTTTGGACGCAAACTCTACCAATTCCGCCTTTTGTCGGCATTGCGTGTTTGAATACAATTTGTCGTTTCGTCAACCTTGAAGCTCGCAAAGATATTTGGAGCTGGCAACCCAAATTAATTAATCAGTCAAGCTGTTTAAATATTAATTTTCATTTAGGTAAGTAATAATAACTCGATGATATTTTAAAAACATTTTGTGATGTTAGTTTGATAATATATTGACTTCTTTATAAGGGCTTTGTCCCACCAGCGGTTGGCTGTTTTCAGCGGTCGATCAACCGGTTATCATCGTGTGTGCCGAGCGATAGCGTAGCGAGATCGCCGCGAGTCGCAATGTGTTTATCGCGTAGTGGCTGCAGTTTCCGTACAAAATTGCTCGTAAACCGTTGGTGGGATCACGCCCTAATAAACCAGTCAAGATGAGACAATATCCCAAGTCCGAATAACGTACCTACGCTAACACATATTCAAGGTCAGCTTAATGATTTGAAACATACAACTTTATTGTTTTAATTGATTTATATATATTTCATAAAATATACAAGATAATATCTGGGGCAGATAAAACTTACACAATTGTTATGACATACCTGCAAAAAGAGTCAATATAGTAGGTACTTGTTTCATTAAATTTAGGATTTAAAGAAACTGTACAAATAAAGCAATAAAATATTTACGAAATTAACACTATCAAAGCTGTCGAAACTATTTGCTGCTTGTTCTGATAAGAGCCAAAACCCAACCTGCATTAAATTACTGACAAATTTGTGTAATACTTACCTTATAGCTTACGAAATTAAATTGTGACTTAATCAAGATCTTTTTAAACCAATTTTTTTTCAAATTACACCTCTCTTGCATTTTATGCTAAAACTTAACCGTAGTATAGTCACCTTTATACAATTTCAATTACATAATCATTTTAAGCAAGTATTTTAATAAAAATAAGTGGATGTTTTAAAACATTTTAAGGAATTAATTTATTTACGTAGGTATATTTGTTAAGTATTTTACAACAAAAGTAGATAAGTGATCTAGTTTTCGTTTAAACTTCAACACTGTGAAGAAACAATAACATCATCAAATGACTTTTGTATCTCTTTTTGTATTTTTTTTACTAAATCTCTTATAATTTTAGCAAATAATTTCTAAATAAGTACGAGGCATTACATAAATCTTTGCCGTATTCACAAAGTATTTGGTAAAAAATTCAAAATAAAAGTTTAGGAACAACAAACCTCCAATGTTTTTGTTGTCATTTTTTTTCTGTGCCTTGCGTAACATTACCTATATTTCACAGCCAGAAGGCACCGTGACGTTTACATGGACGGCTCAAGAGCAAGCGTACGTGCTGTCCGGCTATTTCTGGGGGTACGCCATCACGTGCCTGGTGGGCGGCACCGCGGCCGAGTACTGGGGCCCCAGGAAGCTGGTGTTCATCACGATGGCGATCAGCGGAATACTCACGATACTCAGCCCGGTGGCAGCGAAGTTGCACTACTTGGTTCTTGTAGCTGACAGATTCGTCATCGGACTTGCAGCGGTAAGTCCCTTATTAACCGACTTCCAAAATTGGAGGAGGTTATATGTTTTTAAGTTTGTATTTTTTATGTAAGTTCACTCAAACGATTTAACCAATGGACCTGAGATGTACTCGATAATGTATGAAATAACGTTCAACCAACTTAAGCGGGAGAGGACAACATATATTGCGAATTTTTACGCAATTATACACACTATCGTATGTAACATACCTATTTTTGCACTACTTTGACAAGCAGCGCTGTCAATTTTCAATGCAATTTTGAAAAGTATCTTTTCATTACTCATACTCTGAAAGTAGGTCTGAAGTTGCCTGAGAAGCGGGTTGAAAGTAATACTTTTCCGGCCCGGGAGTTTCGCTTTCAACTGACAGCTGTCAAATTATAAAAAAAAAACTAGTTCCATTTTCACATTTCTATTTCTATATGTTCAAACTTTTTCTACAGTCACTCAATTACAGCGCGATGTAAAATTGAAATAACATAAAGTTAAGTATTAATTCAAGAATATATTATTTTAAAAGACTTAATTATAATTTAGTTTCAACAATTTCTTTAAAATAACATAGATTTGGGCAAAATATTTAAAGATGAAAATGAAAAATAATGGCTAAATAAAGAAGTTGGCCGGCCAACGAAAAAAAAACAAAATAGGCGGCAATCCGATTTTTTTTTTCTCGAGTTGTAGAGTATTGTTTATACTTCCTTGTATTATTACTTTAGCCAATTCATGTTTTTATTTTCCTTGTATTCGTAATGAACTTTCACCACTCATGTAACAATGTACTATTACACTACGTTAGGACTATTACTTACTACCCCTACTTGAATTGGCAACAAATGAAAGAAATTTCAAGGTCCCTAGTTATTTCTAGCTTTTTAATGCAACCAGGTTTTTGTCACGTTTTATGTCAAGGGAGCTTGAGCATACTGAAATGTAAACGTGAGTAATAAAGTTGTAAGATGCTTATTTGTACATCATAAACTTTTATTTACGTATCATGATTGCCTTAGTTTTTTATTTGTCATGTGAATAATAATCATTAAGATTGAACCTTGATTAAAAGCCGTTATCAAGCTTCCTTTGTTACGAAAGAAACTGATTTACTTTAAATAATTATTCACGGTTAAAATGAGAATGGAGAAATATTAAAGTCTGTAAGTCCCTACATAGTATAAAACAAAGTCGCTTCCCGCTGTCTGTATGTCCCTATGTATGCTTAGATCATTAAAACTACGCAACGGATTTTGATGCGGTTCTTTTTAATAGATAGAGTGATTCAATAGGAAGGTTTATATGTATACCTGCATAAAATAGTAGAGAAACACTAATAAAAAATACCCGTGCGAAGCCGGAGCGGGTCGCTAGTAATTAATAAAACAATGAAGTCCAACCCGTTGAAATTATTCCGAGAAACGTCAAATATTTAGAAATTCCTCATTTGGGTGGACACATGATTGAGGTACCTCCGAAGAAAACAATAGTACCTACTTGGAAGCGTTTACCTCGTACAACAGTTGGCAAATAAATACAGCAGACCCAGCTTTTAGTCACAGTTCATATTTGTACTTAGTTTTGTTATACGAATTTAGTATTCAACACGCGTATGTTATGGCTTCATGATGTCCAAAACATGTAGGAAAATTGTTTCTGAAAAGGATATGTAAGTAACTAAGTACTTACAGATTTAGGTAAACGTATTGTTTTTCAAACGTCGACTATTTCCATTATAGGACGTAAATAGATTTACTAGATACTCTAATTTAATAAATTAATTATAATTTATATTGTAATTTGTATAATATATACACAGTACGGTCGGGTGCACATCTCAGGAAACATTTCCAGCATCGGCTGAGGTCTCTTTCTTATTGACACCCGTCATAAAGACAGCTCACCTTATGCTGGAAATGTTTCTTGATAATTCAGGTTGCTGTTAAGCTGTTTTAGCCTAATAATTGTATTTGCAAAAATATTTTCGTATGTGAAGTCTTGTGTCACCCACATAACATGCTACCACGCTACCTATAGTAGGAACGCCTTATCGGATGTATTTCATACGGTGACAGAGGATCATACGGTACTTTAAGATATAGTTTTGATATACATTGCAAACAACACAGCATCGACC
Source organism: Notodonta ziczac (assembly GCA_918843915.1). NCBI lineage: Eukaryota > Metazoa > Arthropoda > Insecta > Lepidoptera > Notodontidae > Notodonta > Notodonta ziczac. Next base: position 5,776,297 of record OU974053.1, read on the forward strand.
TCCTAACGCTAAATGCTAGTGCTAAATTCAAAATTACATACGGTATATTGCAAGCACATGTACAGTTATTTCTTAATAGGCAATTGTTTGTATATGAACTTGTATTGGGCACCCCAAATGAATTGTCCACAACCGGTGTGCCTATTAGTATACGATATCGCTTATTTGTAACTGTTATTTTCAATTCAAATAGTAGAGGTTATTATGGATGTCGTTGCGTTGAAATGAATTTGTTGAATTATTTCTTGAATATTTTTTTCCTGATGATTACGTAATATTGAGCTGTTTTGACACGGACAGTACCACTATGTTTTTTATGAGTGAAAAAAATAACCTTCACTACCTATCTAGACTTTAAAAAGGAATATCTACCTACTTATCACGAAATCTATGTTTCATATTACTTTACGAAAAAAATAAAGACAAAAATTATTCTTGTAGTAACGTTTTTGAATTAAGGCGTCAATAGCCTAGTGGTTAGAACGGCCGCTCTCGTAGCCGAGAGGATCCGGGTTCGATCACCATACTGGCAATTAACTATTGACGTGGGTCCACTCCTAACACAAGCATTAGTTTAGCTGGGGGGGGGGGGGGAGGGGTTTAACGGGAATACTGTGATAAACTCAAATTGAAAGTAATCTTTTATTATAAACAAAAAAAATAGAAGCAAGATTTATGTAATGCGCTCATATTCATAAATTATTTTCTATAATTACAAAACGTTTAGTGAAAAATACTAAAGAGGATAGGTAGCTACAAGAACGACATAAAACATCTGATGTCGTATTTTTTTCTCAGTGTCATACTTACTTTTTGTACCTAAGGAGGTATTTATTTTCTTATCTGATAAACAATATAAATGCATACAATTTGTCATAGCCATAAATACCGTTAACAGACCGTGGTTGTAGTATTATTTTCGCACCTTTTATTTGCCTGCTTTTGTTAGCGATGATTCAATATTATTTTCAATTTGTTAACGCAGATAACACACATATATACTGCGTTCTTGGAACAATACGCTATGCCCGTAACTACTTGCGGCGTTGGTATCCAATGTGCGAGTAAATTATAAAAAATCTGAATGTTTTAACTCATTTTAACTCATTTTTCAATGCTTATCTATTGGTGTCGAAGGTAAAAAATACTGTTAGGTTTCATTCACAAGATAAAGACGAAACCATTTTGTCTATATTCGGGTGTGAAATACCTAAATAATAAATCTGTAGATATGAAGGTGTATGGGTTAAGGCATCAATAGCCTAGTGGTTAGAGAGGTCGCCTCGTAGCTGAGAGGTTCCGGGTTTGATCTGACCATTAAACTATTGACGTGAGCCCACTTTTAACACATGCCTTAGCCTAGCTAGGCCAACGGAACTACTGTAATGTGATAAACTAACATAGTATAAACTTAAAAAAACAAAAAAAATCGGCATTCTTATGTAGTAGTCTAACTCCTAATAATGTCTAAAAGTACATAAAGACAATAGATCAAGCTAAAAGCAGTAAATTATTAATTTATTAATATAACTTTCTTCCAACTCTCGACTTCTTCATTTATACTGTGAGACTTAAAATTTTATATCAGCTTGCCAACGGTCGCTAAGAATATATTTTAATTTGCGCGCACGCATTTGAGCGGAACAGTAATCTCTGCCTATCGTTATGTAGGAACTCCTTCTTCGGCGAATCCGTACAATCCTGTCATATTTCTCACACCCACTCATGTAAGTACTTAATAATGAGTAACAAAAAAAAGGTTTTTGTTTCCTTTTATTAAGCGCTGGTACTGCCAAGTACCACATGTACCAGTTTTTTTGACATTTGTAAATACCAGAGCCTCAATTTATGCATAAATTACAAAAACGTTTGTTAGCGGGCTCTAGAACACCCTAATAATTTCAAGATGGCCCCTTATATTTCCCACCGTCGTTACATTTGTAGGTATGGAAGTGTGAATTGTATTTTCTATCAATGACATGGCATGAAGCGAGTTATGAATGACCGCTACAAAAAGTTAGAACAAGCTAGGATTCGAATATGTAAAACAAAATACCTATAGGCATGCCTATATTATTCAGGATTTTCTTTTACTTTCCAGCGAAGTAGATATTTTATACGCAACTGGCCCTCATTACATTTATTTTGTCGGTCAGTGTTCTGGTCAACAATGGGCCAACACACACAAATGGCTTTGGACCATATTGACCACTACGACGACCGTTTGACACAGTAGTTCGGGCGTAGACCGCTCTGCTCACTGATCATAGTGGTTGTGGGTTCGATGCCCGCCGGGGAAATATTTCGGAAATGGCCTTTTCGCCCCCAGTCCATTTTATGGTACCCATAGTACAAGCTTTGCTTAGTTTGGGACCATACATTTGGTGTGTCAGTCTGGCGATAATATATTATACTAGCTGTGCCCACGGACTTCGTCCGCGTAGTATTTAACATAACAAAAATGTCGGGATCATCGGGATAAAAAGTATCCTATATGTTAATCCCGGTTATAAACTATCTGTGTTCCAAATTCCATCCAAATCCGTTCAGTAGTTTTTGCGTGAAGGAGTAACAAACATACATACATACATACATACATCCACACTCACAAACTTTCACATTTATAATATTAGTAGGATGTACCTATGTTAAATTGTCTACTATACCAAATATACCGTTTCCAAATCGTCAGATTCCAATAAAATGGCCCATAATTACTATTGTTCGAGAGTGCCTAAATTATAATAATAACAGATAACTGCAGCATACATAATAGGTTGAAACAATACCAATCTTTTCACAGAACTATTCGTGACACTGAACATGGAATATTCTTTGCCGTCATCAAATCTAATCGTTTAAGATTAATTTCATATTTATTTATGTGTGGAACATTGCAGAATATTCTCTAGAATATGTGCAGGCCAGCTAACAACTAGCGACTTTGATCTTTGTCACCATCGAATTAAAGGTGTAGTTAATTTTCTTTAAGAACTAGATTTTTTCCGCTTATGAATTATTGATTTATTTATGACATTACTTACACTTCTAATAATATTTATCTGTAATTGACGGCGCGTTTCCTGTGCCTCATAGAAGTATTATAAATGTATTTTATTCAGTCAGAAAGGTCTTCTGGAATCGTCAACGCTGTTTGCAGTAGGTATTTCCCTACTAGAGGCCCTTGGAATTTTCTATTAGTATAATACGATACAGAGTATGGTATTGTTGTACAATTTTATATTTTTGTTAAGTTACGTGAAGGTTATCGAAAACATTACTACTGATCTATAATTACAGCAAATGGAGGGTTTTTTGAATCCGCCTCCTCGCAGATCTACACTGAAAAGATTTCAACGGGGTTTTTTTTGGGATGACTTAAGTTTTTTTTATTTATTTAAGATCATGATGCTCTCGGGTCGGTGTTATTTTCCATTGTTCTTTTACGGTACGGTTGGCTGCGCATCTCAAGGAGCATTTCCAGTATAAGTTGAGCTCTATTTTTTATTGCCGCCCGCATAGATTATAGAAGATTTATAGTTAACACCCGTCATAAAAAGAGCTTAGTATATCTTGGAAGTGTTCCCTGACGTATTGAAGTGACTGTAAATAATGAGGTATCAACACGGATGTGTGAGAAAAGGAGGAACATTAGGTTAATTATCTATGATTAAATGATTTGGTCTGTTTGTTACAGGGTTTCCTATTCCCAGCATTACACGCGCTAGTGGCTCACTGGGCGCCGCCCGCAGAGAAGGGCAAGTTCGTGAGCGCCCTGCTGGGCGGCGCCATCGGCACCGTGGTCACGTGGTCCCTGAGCGGCCCTCTGATTGTGAACTTCGGCTGGGAATCCGCGTTTTATGTGCCTGGTATGGGAAATTTGAGTTTTACAATGGATTTCTATGGCGTCTATGAGTGACCGCGCGTTTAAGGGACCAACTTTAAAGTTTAGAGACAAGCTGTAGCTGATTGACAACAGCTCATATACAGGTTGAAACATAAAGGGTGTACTTTTTTTTCAAAACTTAAGTTTGTAATTCCAAAACTATCACTCACCATCAGGTGAGATTGTGGTCAAATACTTGCCTATATCGAAAAAAAAAACCTATCAGCTTTGGAGGAAACTTGAAAAACAAAAGGTGTTGTAGGAGTACAGCTGTAGACAGATTTCACAAGTCTACAAAGCCTATAGTACTTCAACTGTCCCACAAAGCCGATAGCTTTAGATTTACAAAGTTAAGTTGCAAAAAAAAATCAGTGCCGTCTAGGGACGCCCGAAAGAAGCGAAGCTTTGCAGTAGATATTAGATATATTAGTATAAAGCTTAGGGCGCCGCAGCTCTGACGTCATCGTGTAACGCGTTACGCGTTACGCGTTACGCTTTTCACCGTTTGAGTGCCCGGGTAGCGAGCGCCCCGAACGTCCGTAAAGAAGCTTCGCTTCAAAAATGCCATACCCTTTTTGTTTACCTAGTATGGGCTGGCTCGCCTGGTGTAGTACCACCCTCTCACAGAAGATCGGCGTTAAGGTGAAGGCGCCTGTCTAGCCCGCGAAATACGAAATATTCGAGTATTTTTATAGTTTATCCAAAATCTGAAAACATTTAAGAAAACATTTTGAGATTTGCGACAAACACAGTATGCAGTGCGTTTATTAATACATTTATTTTCCTCTAAATATTATCACGGTGGATATGATACTAGTTAATCACTAAATATACAAAAAAATCCAGATTATCTGGATAGCTGTCGTTCTTGAAATGTTTTAGAGTAAGTTGGATATATTAATAAACTAGCTGTGCCCACGGACTTCGTCCGCGTAGTATTTAACGGAACAAAAATTTCGGGATTATCGGGATAAAAAGTATCCTATATGTTAATCCCGGTTATAAACTATCTGTGTTCCAAATTTCATTCAAATCCGTTCAGTAGTTTTTGCGTGAAGGAGTAACAAACATACATACATACATCCACACTCACAAACTTTCACATTTATAATATTAGTAGGATGCACGGCACACGGTCTTTGTCGCGAATTACAAAATGTGCCATTTATTATTGTCAGATTTTGAAAAAAATCTAATAAACCTCAAAAAATTTGAGCTTCGCGGGCTGGATGGGCGCTTTAGCCTTAAGTAACTATTATAGCTGCGGTTCGTACGGCCAGTGAGAGAGCTGGAACCCTAACCTCCCTTCATTTGTCTGTCTTACTCCCTTCTAGCTTCTAGCTTCAGCAACGTGCGTGCAATGCCTTTCGTATTAATATTAGAGTATACTTACAACAGATATAGATTTACATAGATAACGCAAGTATCACGATTTGTATTGAAACCAAGCGTGCCGAATTTTTAACACCTACTGCGACGTCATTAGTGACGGGAAATCCAAACCGCTTCAAAGACATCGGTGCCGCCGATGACCCTCCGCCCGCTACGATTCCCTCGAGTGATTATCACGCTCATACTCATATTTTTATATCTGTAGTCGCAAGGACTGTAAGTTATCGGTGACCAACCTCGACGCTTGGTCGGGGTTTTCTGACACGCTAAGTACATATATTTGCGTTATCTATGTAAATCTATATCTGCGATACTTAGATACCTATTTGAATATAATTGTATGTATCATTTTAGCACGTTCGGAAACGATCGCGACCAAGGATAATGTCAGTGTTACAAAATAGGCTTTCTTTCTTATGACCAACTATATTCAAATTCTATGGTTGTTGGCAGTGATTTCTACATAGTTAATTGAGCCGTGACCTGTTTGCTGATGCCAGTCAAATGGTTATTGCGTGCAGACCGTTATTATATTAATCAACAAGGGAAACTTCAGTTTTACGATGTGCCTAAGTAATAAAGGAGAGTAGAGGTCGGGAATAGAAAAGAGAACTTACAGAAATTAGGTTTTAAAACAACTATATTTAATTTCAGTTTTTTAATCATTCACTTGTAGAATCGCAGCCTATTAAAACATTGGAATTAAAGGGAAGCTATTAAATATTATTTTATTATTAATATTATTATCTATATACTCGTATTAAACGCAGTGTTTCAAAAGTTTTATATATTAACTAGCTGTGCCCCGCGACTTCATCCGCGTAGTATTGGATTATTGGGTTAAAAAGTATCCTATATGTTAATCCCGGTTATAATCTATCTGTGTTCCAAATTTCATCCAAATCCGTTCAGTATTTTTTGCGTGAAGGAGTAACAAACATACATACATACATCCACACTCACAAACTTTCGCATTTATAATATTAGTAGGATTTAGGTATATATACAGTAGATGTGATATAGATAGCTAGTAAAGATAGACTATCACATTTTTATTACATCACATATAGTATTATAATTATTATTTCACTATCAGTCTAACTACTCGTTGTCTTCGTGTGGCTCCTAGAAGTCAAGACTTACAATACAGTTCTAGTAGGAACTTAAATAGTTCGCAAATACAAAGAGAAAAAAAAACACCATGACCTTTTTGTAGTATTTAATGCTAAACGTTTTATTATTTAATATTTTATATATTACTATAGCAAACGTGTATGTAATGCCCTGTATTCATAAATGATTTGATGTGTTCACAAATCTTTTAGTAAAGCATACTGAAAGGGAAAATATGGGAACTACAAAAAAAAGTTGTAGATATTTTATTTCTCAGTGTATCAATTTCTAGTTTATATTTAACTTCTTCTTCCCCGATGCAGAGAAGCACAATGTTCGATTAGTAAGGGCTAAGTGCAGCAACACTTAACGGGCCGTTAGAAGTAGCCGATTGTTTCCGTTTAATATATTAGTAATAATCGTTTAGTGCTCCAACGGTCGGCTAATAAACTCATGAGCAATCTCATGTTCATTTTACAGGCGCTATCGCCTTGGTATGGTGCCTGGCTTGGTGGTACCTGGTATACGACTCCCCCGTGGCGCACACCCGGATATCCGAAACTGAGAAGAAGTACATCCTCGATGCTATTGGCGATAAAGTTCAAAACGAAAAAAAGGTAAGACTAGGTTATATTTTCTATGTATAATATTTAGTTACACTCTGTATATTTTTAATTGTGTCTATGTCAATAGCTCGCATACCATTTTAATATTAGGAAACACGTTAATTTTAATATTTTTGTTCCTGTATATGGAATAAACATTATTCGTTTGAATAATGACCTCAAAATTTAGCTGTGACCTCAATATATCGGGTGTTGTTTTGCTCGCAACAACTTGTGCGGCACAATCGTGTCGGTTTTTTGTTCATCAGTGGCCTAGGTCAGGCGGGCGGATCGTGAGCTAAAAACGTGTGATGAGATGACGTCTGATTGATATCGAAGCTGTGCACACAAGTTTAGTGCACGCTGCTTTTGTTATCTGTTAGCTAGATCACAATGGAAGCTCCTCGCCTGTCAAATAAAGTCAGTTTGTGTGCAAATATTACATTTGTAATAACGAGGAATTAAATAAAAAATAACTAGTTTTACTTTTAGTTGATTTTGCCACCCGACGTTTGGTATATGTAATTCTAATTAAAAAAGTATTTTAAAAAATCAAATAAACCTGACTGCGTAAAAGGAATATTCAATAAAAAAATTTAATAAAAAATCAGTGCCGTCTAGGGACTTTGCAGGGGGGGGGGGGGCTTTGCAGTAGATATTAGATATATTATAAGTGGCGTGCATAGGGTTTTGAAACAGGGTAGGCAGAGTGTAACATAAAAATAACGCGTTACGCGTTACGCGTTACGCTTTTCACCGTTTTAGTGCCCGGGCAGCGAGCGCCCCGAACGTCCGTAAAGAAGCTTCGCTTCAAAAAAGTCCAGTAGTCTAGAATTATATTCACTAATATCTCTTTATCTCTTTAACAGTTGGAACCCATTTATTTAGACCATTTTTATCTTTCCAATAATGGGTAGTACCACCCGGGCAGTTATTTATAAATCTAATCCTAACAATATATAATTCCAGCTCGTGCCGCCCTTCAAGAAGATATTCACATCATTCCCGTTCCTGGCAATGACTGTTCTCCACTACGGCAGTAATTGGGGCCTCTACGTCGTCATGACCGCCGCCCCTAAGTTCGTGTCAAGCGCCCTTGGGTTCAACTTGACTTCCACCGGCACACTGTCCTCATTGCCGTACCTCGCCAGAATGATATTCTCTCTCATCTTCGGAGTCATCGGTGACAGGTACGGAACCGGATTATATTCAAATGAGAGCCATTGTTTGCGTGTAGAGTCGTTTCACACGGGTCGTGAATGCGATTGTGTGAATGGGTGGGATATGTAAATTACATATATTTAGGTATATAACACACGTGTCGGTGTATGAAGTAGATTACAGGGTAGCTGAGGACGTGTTGTGGTAGAGATGTGCGAGTTCTCAAGGAAGTAATAAGAGCTACTTCTATATACTATTATAAAACAGTAAAAAAGTCGTGTATATTAAGGATATTCCATAAAACACAATCGGGACGTAAAAAATATATTTGTCCGTCAGGTTGTGCGCGCTTCACGCAAAAACACTGAACGGATTTCGATGTGAGTTGCACCGGTTGGTAGCTTGGAGTCCAGCTTAAAATCTAAGTCACATTTATCTAATACTGGTGGGCTGAATTAGAGATAAAGCTTGGCCTCTCCGTAGTACTAGCCACTGTAAATTAAGGAGGTCATTTAAAATGGTTGTTATATGGCGGTATTATCTTATCAACGAGTCGGGCGGGCAAAATCTGGTACATAATAAATGAGTTCTTACTATGTATTAATAGTATGTTGGTATTTAAGGGTGTAACTGATTAATTTTACCGAGAATGTTTGGTATGAAATAGTACATTGTTACATGAGTGGTGAAAGTTACTTATTTTGTCCCGAGACGGGGTTTGGCGCCCGAGCGTAGCGAGGGCGCTAATAGTTCGAGGGACAAAATAAGTCTTTCACCCGAGGTAAACACTGTGCTTTTCATTACGAATACAAGGAAAATAAAAATAAAAACAGGAATTGGCTAAAGAAATAATACAAGGAAGTATAAACAATACTCTACAACTCGAAAAAAAAAAATCGGATTGCCGCTTATTTTGTTTTTTTTTTTCGTTGGCTGGCTAACTTCATTATTTAGCCATTATTTTTCATTTTCATCTTTAAATATTTTGCCCAAATCTATGTTATTTTAAAGAAATTGTTGAAACTAAATTATAATTAAGTCATTAAAAAAAAATTATTCTTACATTAACTTTATGTTATTTCAATTTTACATCGTGCTGTAATTGAGTGACTGTAGAAAAAGTTTGAACATGGTTCCATAGAAATGTGAAAATGGAACTAGTTTTTTTTTTTATAATTTGACAGCTGTCAGTTGAAAGCGAAACTCCCGGGCCTGAAAAGTATTACTTTCAACCCGCTTCTCAGGCAACTTCAGACCTACTTTCAGAGTATGAGTAATGAAAAATAGGTTTTATACACTGTTTAAATGGGTTGGTACGAATAAAGAAAAACACCCGTTTTATAAAAGAAATTATCAATCCTCTGGTACTAGATAAAATCTCTAAATTTGTATGTATGGAGTGATTCAATAGCAATAGGTTCAATTACGTATCTTTTACGCAAGTTACCTACAACGCGATAGAAAGTATGTCAGTGTCTGTGTGGCTGTTACTATATAATGATGGAAGTGTGTTATTATTGAGAAGAAAATATATCGTATGATATAATAAGTATGTAAATATGTGTTCCCTAATCCATTACGGTCAGTGCCGGATTCACAAATTTCCAAGGTATAGGCTGCAAAGTTTTTGCCGCCCTTGCTTCTACAATTGTCATTTCCTAGATTATTTTTACATTTTATTTTTGCCGCCCCTAAAATCTCCCGCCCTTGGCGCCAGCCTACTCAGCCTGCTGGTAAATCCGCCACTGATTACGGTCTATTTCACAAACGAAGTCCCGTAGATGCGGTGCTGTAGTCGCGTACAATTTAAACCTTGAACAATTTGGTTCCGAATTTATCCGCGGGACATCCTTTGTAAAATAGACTGTGGGGTAGGAGGTTCATTATAATTATTTATTTTTTACTAATTCCAGAATCGTCAAACAAAACGTAGTATCCACAACTTTCATGAGGAAGTTCTTCTGTTTATTCTCTCACGTGGTGCCTGGCCTCCTACTGATCGGTCTCGGCTTCACGGGCTGCGCACCCATCCTCTCAGTGGCCCTGATCACGTTCTCCATGGGCTCCAACGGGGCTGCCACCCTCACGAACCTGGTGAACCATCAGGACCTGGCCCCTAACTTCGCGGGCACCCTGTATGGTATCGCTAACGGAATCGGGAACACCGCTGGCTTCATCACGCCGTTGGTTACAGCGCATTTCACTAAGAATGGAGTAAGTAATTATAAAATGAATAAATTAATATCGCCAGATTGACCCACTAACTGTATGGTCCCAAACTAAGCAACGCTTGTACTATGGGTACCGTACAATGGACTGGGAGCGATCCCAGTCACACCCAGACTTGGACAAATTTGAAAACGCCATTTCCGAAATTTGCCTCGGCGGTAATCGAACCCGCAACCACACGGTCGTCAATTGACGTTATACCTGACAAGTGTGACTCAAACTATTAAGCATTATACTTATAAGACCTTTGAAATACCCTGTTATTAATAAAAAATAAACTCTTCCAGAACGGTTTCCAGGAATGGCGTCCGGTGTTTATAACGGGCGCATGTATGTACATATGTACAGCCGTCTACTTCATATTGTTCGGTACCACCGAGACCCAGTCTTGGAACTACGTGGACCCAGTTGAACAGGAAGAGGACAACAAGAACCCCAATAGCCCCAATGACACCAACACCGCTCCGATCCCACCTGTATAACATAAACCAATTGCATTTCGCAAATTATCTCAATTTTTCATGATACCGAAGGGTTTGTTAGTTTTGTAGGTGCAATCAGTATCATGGCAGCTCTTGCAAGTATCGGAACAGCGATAATGCTATGCTTTGAATTGATACTATTATGTAATATTACACAAAATTACATATTACTTACATTAACGTTAACAGCGGGTAATTGATTAGAGCACAATACATCGTTATATATTACGATTGATCGATGGACAGTTATTTTATAAAGTTGCATCTATTACGCTCTCAAGTTGTGATGTGGACTGTACAAGAAGTGGCTTGCATGTCCGGGACTGTAGTTATGGTTAGGTGACTCCTTAATACGTGTGCATTCCTCATAATTATTTATTAAATTATGAGGATCTTTCACATAGCCGGGTTCCAAAGGTGTTCTCCCGAGCTTGATACAGCTACATAAATAGAATATATTGAAATATTATCGAAATACAATATATTGTAATACCATTTTATTCAAGCGGAGCTTCTGTACGGACGTTCGGAGCGCTCGCCGCGCGGCCACTCTATCCGTGCTAAGCGTCAGTAGCGTTACACGATATATGTATATAGGTATACAGAGCGGTAGCTAAAGCGCCCTACGCTTTATACTATAAAGCTTCGCTTTTTTCAGCTAACAAATGGCGAGGAGTATGTACCTACGGTTAGATATCAAAATGTCTGATGAATATCAGGTATTTTTAAGTACTTAAGTAAGTGAAGTATAATAGGTTTGTATTAAAACGCCATATTTATTTTGTTTAGACAGTGGAAAACGGCGTAAGTTAAGTAATTTCTCAAATATTTGCCGTTTTACAATGTTCACTTTGTTTGTTAAAGCTGTTATGTTGGAATAAAAGGCAGCACAGTTAATAATGTTATTTTTCGATTTGTGAGAAAATTTACATATAAAAAGATATAAATACATTGTGCCTATCGGTGAAGCGAATTAGGTCCATATATTATTATGATTCATTATTTTTTTATAAAGAAAAATATTTCAGTACGACTAACAACACTCCCCGTAGGAATAATTATACATACCTACAATTATAAAAATCACCTTGTTTGTCGCGGTTATAATAACTTTTGTGTTACATAACAGCTAGAATATAAAGGGAGATTAATACGCAGAATTTCGTAAAAACGTGAGAAATTATCGCGCAAGTGATTATTTAGAGAATATTATTATATAGATACTATTTTATTGTAGAAGATAAGGAACTATGAGGCCGTTGTCCAATGAGTTGGGGTGAGGACTTCACGTAAGCGCAATGCACTACTTTTTTATAAATATACTCTTATACATTTATTAAAACATCGCCGGCTCGCTATGACTCCTGAAGGGACATCACTATTATTTATACTATATACTACCTGTAATTAGCCTATTATGTGTTATTATTATAATTTTGTAATGAATTTAGTTTGCAATAATATGTACGTTTTGTTATGAGCTATTTTATTTCTGACTGTGATGATAATGAAAGGGAGTGAATTACGAATTTATGAAAAAATAAATTATTGAAATACATTGAGTAATCTCGTGTTTGGTTATTATTTATTACTATCTATGGCCCCCACTTTGCTAGTTGAATGATTTTATTTTCTGGATGTCGACAACAGCTATAGCTCAGAACCATCCAGGTTATTAGGTAACCCCAGAAGCAAACAAAAAACACCATAATCGGTCAAGTCATTTAGGAGCTGAAGAAATAAGAACACGCGCACACCGGAATTATAAATAGGTACCCACACAGATATAGATTTACATAGATAACGCAAGTATCACGATTTGTATTGAAACCAAGCGTGCCAAATTTTGAACACCTACTGTATCGTCACATATGGCGGGAAATCCAAACCGATTAAAAGACATTGTAAGAACTAGGATGGTGGCAAGGTGGTAGGGTAGACAAATCAATCGATATAGAATTGTGCCCAAGAAGATGATGTGCCTTGATTGTGTCCTTTGCTTGGCCCGCTGTTGGCTCTGACATAGCTTCACACTAAAAGAAGTTTTAACTTCACACATATTTATATTGAGTCTGATTTATTTTTGCTGTAGGTACGTATGTACATGCAGGTTACAATATAATCGGAAAATCCTTGAATCGGTTTTCAAGTTTTGTGTGTGCAAACGAGGTGTTTCAATTTGGCTTAGAGCTTTTATCTCGCTTGCGATTTACGACCGTATCTACAGCGCGGCGCTCGTGCCTTCGCTGCGGACGCGTTGCAAACCCTTTTATCAATCGCCTCGCAGGGGACATGGTCGCAAATTCTACCAACCTAATGCTTTCTTATGAATAGTGGTTCTTAGCGGTGTGGAAATAGGAACCACGATAAGTTACTTAAATTTCAGACCCTGAGTTAATCATGGTAGAAAAGAACAAAATGCAGATTTCAATATCATTAAAACCATTTAATATATTTTATTATAAATGTAGGTACGTACATTATATCATACATTATATACAGGCATAATTTCTCATTAATAATAGTTTACTTTCAGACATAAATGACACATAAAAGTCAAAGTTAGAACCAGTGCTGGTTACATAAGTTAGATAAATTATTACATTAGCAATGTTTTATAAATAACCCTTACTTATTTCGCTCTGGCATTGTATTAGGTATATTAAAATGATATTGAATATTGCCATTCAAAGATTATTTGCTCTACACGCAATTTTTTACGTCTATTTGACTTGAAAACTAGATTTATTAAACACGGTTTGTTTACTTATGCAACCAGCACTGTGCGTTTAGTATAAGGTACACTACGACAAAATCTAACGTAAATAATTAAAAATTAATAACGAGTGGTTGGCATAAATATTTCCTATATAAATTCAATTCATTACAGATAATAATAAAAAATCATATCCCACTGATACATCCATCTACATAATACCATTAAGTTTGCTATTCTTACGTCTTTGGAATTACATCACCAAAACAACTCTGGTTATGGTCACATTATACAATTTAAGGCGGGATTCACAAGATATTCCTTACATTATCGCTACGAAATCATAGAGTTCTTAATAAGTAAGTAAGTAGTCTACAAACTGGTTTTAACTTCCAAATCTAACATCGAGATTAAATAACCTACTCGCGTTAATTACGTTTGTTCAACACAGATCTTTACATTGTCACATACCTACGTTTTATAAATGTTAAATGTTATAATAATGCGTACGTTTTGTGCGCCCGCAGCGTTCATACGTAGGATTCCGACTCAGTGTCAGAATCGGAGCCGTCCAAAGCTAGGATTTTCTTCTTGTCGGCTCCGATCGATGGTTCTCTGTAGAGCCGAGGCACAGATTTTGATCTGGAGCTCTTGTCATCCTTGTTCACATGCACCGGTTGGAACTTCTTCAGCACTCTTTGATACACCATCTTCCTCGGCGGGACAGGGGGAGGCATGTGCGGGGGTTTCTTATTATTGTTCTTCTCTGGCTCCGAATTGTTGTACTCGGGTTTGACGGCCGTCGGCGTCGCCTTATAGATGTCCGAAGGGTACATGTTCGAAGAGTTCATCTCGTGGAATATGTCCCTTCGTCTGTTGTAAACTGATGTGTACAGAGGATCGATGTACTGCGTGGTGTAGCAGTTCTCGAAGGAGTTCTCGCTGGCCGGCGACTCCGTTGACCGACTGTTGAACGAGTTCTGCGGCTGATACAACGTGTCGCTGCTACTGGAATCGCTATGCAGTATGATGTTCGCCAAAGATTTCGACTGATTCAATTTGTTGTTGTAATTACGCAGCCTGTTCTTTTTGTTTTCATCCAAATTGTTATTGTGGACGCTCTCGACGTAAGAATAAGAATTTTGTAGTGGATTCAGATTGCGTTTCTCCTGATCTCTATTGGCCACCGGCGCGGTGCAGTTTTTAGAGCACATATGCGCGGGATCGAACCGTCTCTTCCGACAACTATTTGTCATGTTCGCTTCGTAGTTGGTCCTCATCTTTTCCGTGTTCGCGTGTCCATCCTCGTTCACTTCCAAACTCTTCGTCCTCGCTGCTTGACGAGTCCAGTCATTTCTTGTAAAAATGGTGGCTGCCGGTGTTACGTTCCCATCCACTTTGCTCTGCGAGGTCTCGCCCTGTTTCTTCGTCATCTGACCGTACATATTCTCCAGCGTCGGCTTGGTGTTGTAGTTGGCACTCTTCTTCTCCCACCCCGTGTACACTCGGGAATAGTTCGTGTTAGAGTTTGTCAGTGTTTCCGCGTGCGTTTGATATTGATTTTGCCGCTGTATATTTTCTGTGAACATGGCTAAATCGTGTATATTGCTGTATACGATATTTTCTTGACTAGAAACTAGATCGCGTTTGTTGTCGACAGACTCCTGTTTCGACTCCAACAGGTTGTCCGAGCTCTTCGCTCTGTTGAAGTTTTTGTTGGACACGTTTTTGTCCGCTTCTTGCGTCTCCGCGAACATGCTGTAGACTTTAGACGTGCGCGCCGCTTTAGAGATATTACTCCTCGGTGGTTTTTGTGGTTCTAAGCCCGTTATGTACTTCGCTGGACTCTGTTCGTAGATGTCAGCCGTCGAACGCTGTAGTGCAGTTTTCGACACATAATTTCTCTCGTCTATACCATTTGAGATTCCTATATTTATCGAGTTATGTACATATCGCTCTCCCATGTACGGCGTCGTGTAAAGTTCGTCGTTTACTGTACCGTAGAGCTCTGCTTTGTTAGAATAAATATTCTGTCGTTGAGCTATTTGAGGGAGGCCGTTAACGTTATGGTGATCGGTGTTGTATCGTACGACTAATTTAGATTCTTGCTGCATATTACACGTGGGAGCTGATAAACTATGGAGAATATTTCTTGGCGCGGGGCTGTTTCCGCCGTTGCTGTTTGAATCGTCTTCTGACAGCGTCAGCCCTGAATCACGGCTGAGGGATAATTTCTCCTTTCGGGGTGTCGATAACTCCATGGAATCTAGAGATATTCCGACAGAGTGAAGGCTATCGCTTTCTTCTGCGCCTGAGTCTAGGAGTGCGTTAGAAGTTTCCGGGCTGCCGTTTCCCAGAAGACCTGCGATCTGAGGTCCAAATAGAGCTTCGGCTTTTACTATAAGCAGTTCCACTACCATTGGCACGGCTTTGGGTGCTTTGTCACAGGGGGTATTGGGCCAGAGGAGGCTGGGGCCAACACACACACCGAGATTCATGGGGCACATGAGGTTTATATTGGACTTTTTTGCGATGGCTTGGAGCAAGCATATGAAGTAGGTGAGCATGGTGTAGTGGGATTTCGGCAACTTCAGCAGAAGGGAGCGCACGGCCGCTACTTTCTCGTTTTGTGATAATGCTGCAACAAAAGGAAAATATATTATAGCATTGTATATCTAATTAAGCATGTTTAGAAAGTGCCTAGTTAGTAGTCTAATATAATATCTTAATAGTACCGTTTATTGATTCATAATATATTCATGAAGTCTACTATATTCTGAATAGGTACTCTCTATCAAGTTTCAGCTGACTTGAGAATATTCTTATCGAGATTTTTTGTTATGAATACTTACTGAGTACGTGCAGCCATGCAGGGTATAGTTCAGCAGCCAGGAGCGGCTGCGGAAGCGCTCGGAAGAATTCCTTGACCAGCGCCGCGAGCAGAAGCACTGGAGCGCGGTCCAGCTCTGGACAGCCTTCCGCCCACGGACCCAGCGTATCCAACTAAGGAGAAACACAATGATTAAATATAGTTTCATTTGTAATAGTAGGTTAATAAAGGGCTCTGAAGTAACAATGCCGCTATACAGGTTGACACAGAAAGGGTATATTTTTTTTCAAAACATAACTTTGTAATTCTAATACTATGAGCTTTGGAGGAAACTCGAAAAACAAAAGGTGTTACAGGATTACAGCTGTTGACAGATTTCATAAGTCTACAAAACCTTCTGTACTTCAACTGTCCCACAAAGACGATAGTTTTAGATTTACAAAGTTATGTTGCAAAAAAAATAGTAATACCCTTTCTGTTTCACCGAGTTTAGTTAGTCTATACTCCATTTGTTATAGCATTAGACAGAAGTTCAAAAAGGTTATTTTTAGTGTCCACTTTGTAATAAAAGTACAATTAACAAGTTACAGTTACAATTGACGTCGAATTTATTATAATCTATTTATATACCAGCTTGTCACACCTAACTGTAACAATATTAATTATTTATCTTATTAAATATATTGCCTTTCATTTAAATAATTATTATTTCATTACAATTTAAAATTAGTGTCGATGCTAAAAACCTAAAAGAAGCAGGGCTGAACATACCGGGAACGTTTTTCGTTTCACTATATTCCTACCAAATATAAAATGTTACCTAATCCCTTCAGAGGTTATCACAGCAGGGTATTTCTAATTTTGTCGGACTATGTTATCTATGAAATTGACGTAAATAATGTGCTGTCAGTGTTTGTCATTGAGTCATTCGCCTGCACTCTTAAGTTCCTGTGAATACCTTGTTTGTTATTGTTGTCGAATTTCCGTGATTTAATTTTTACTTGTTACTGTTTTCCTATCAAAAGTTATGTTAAAACAATTTTAATGTAATGACTCTAAATAAAAGTTGTTTTGACTTGGAAATAAAATGTAATACATCCCTGCTTCTGCGAGCCTCTTATGTCTAATGTTATAATAAATGGAGTATAGTTAACGTTATATCTAATCTTCCCTTTATCTTTAAATTACTAGAAAATAATATTACAGCGCTAGAGACTATAGTGTCACCAAAGTTTCTCCAAATTAACCACCACATCGCCATTTTTTTATGAAACTTAAAAGGAATCTTGAACAGTTGCTGGTATCTAGTCCACACATACCTTATCTCTCAGCAATCTCAGCGCTTTAGCGTTAGCGCTGCGGCGGAACACGCCGTGAGTCAGCGGCGCCATGGCCCTCAGTCTACGCAGCGCATGAAGCAGGGCGGGCGGCGGGGTGCCGTTGCATAGTCGAGTCAGCGCAACGCCGAATAACCGCCCACCACGACGGAGTAAACGGAGCCCGCGGCCTGGGGTTGTGTTGCCACTGTCAATAAAAAAGTTAAATTAATTATTTTCTTGTCTACTCGTATATTCTCAATAATTTTCTTATTTTGAATAGGGGTCACCTACAAGGTGACACATAATGGGTATACTTTTTTTTTCAAAACTTAACTTTGTAATTCGAAAACCATCAGCTTTGGAGGGAACTTGAAAAACAAAAGGTGTTATAGGAATACAGCTGTTGACCGATTTCACAAGTCTACAAAACCTTTAGTACTTCAACTGTCCCATAAAGCCGATAGTTTGACATTTACAAAGTTAAGTTGCAAAAAACATAGTATACCCTTTTTGTTTCACCTAGTATACATACACTGCGTAATTAATGTCCTCAGTCGACAGACATCTCTTATATACTCTACGTAAGTTATTAATTCACCTGTAGCTACTTTATATTACATTCAAGGAATTGTAACTGAAACTCACTTTTTTACTCCCTGGTTCTTCTTCCTCAACTCAAAGACCAGCCCGCAAGGATTATTCTTAGCGTTAACATGCTCCAAATCAAACCCGTCCTCGTTGGACAGCGTCTGCCTGATTCTCGACATCTGAAACGTGATACAAAAAGTTAAGTATTTTTAGAAGGGAAATTTGCTGACGCTCGTGAAAGTGGCTGAGATTTTTTAAATAGATTGTCATTCAGTTTACTCGAGAATTCGTGGACAGAATTTCAAATTGAGTACGACACAATCTTAAAAAAAGACGGTATTCCTACTGTAACCTCAGTAGTAGTACTTCATGTTTTAATACAATACTAAAAATGCTCAAAAGAAAGCAGACTAAAGATAGGTATCTTGTGTTGTGTATTCAATTACAGTAGTCATTGCGTACTATAACGGCGGTCACACTGTATTATAAGACCACCACAGTTTATCAGTGTAAGGCATAACTCAGAGGAGATCAATGGACGTGGGATTTGTGAAGTGAAAAGTCTATATCCTTGGCAATTCTACCAACTTTACCTTCAAAGCCAAACGAGCATTGCAACCACGTGACCTGGTCTGACTTTCAACAGAGAGGAAGAAAGAAATCAGACAGACTACCCATGCTAGTTTAGTTTTAGAACCTCACCTGCACAGCATGTGGTCTTTCAATGCCCCTGAGCGGTGTCGGTGGCGCGTCTCTCCCGGTTCTGACGCACAGTGTGAACTCGCTGGCGGCGCCCCACCGGCCTTCCACCTCGTGCTCGCCCTCTCCCCCCGCGTCCGCCTCCCCCTCCGCGCTGCCATTCTGCAGCACGTGGAGCGATTGCCGAATCACACAGCGGGCGCTCATCTCTGGACTCACAGACACTGTCTTACACTGAAAAGAAAATTGGAGTAGTTAGAAATAGAAAGATATTGAAAACCTGGGTCGACAATGTGGTCCGGCGGTAGACTCGGTAAGGATATCCGAATATAACAGTAGTGTTTAACAATGAGAATTTTGGTCTCAGTAGGTAATATTGTGCCCGTAAACTACGGTTTTTGTAGTAGAGTAGGTACTTACGAATTCTATCGAACTGTTAACATCTTTGTAGAAGACTTGTATATTGGTAGACTTTGGTTCTGTGGCCAGCTGAGCGTTTAAAGCGTTTTGAATTTTCCTGTAAGGAAACAAATTTGTTATCATAATCAGTTCAACTGTGGAAGCATGAAAAATTGCATATTTCGCTTTTATATTTTTACATATATGCTTACCTATACCAAGTGTCTCTAGCAGCCTGCGTAGGGTACGTGGCGACGTAGTTAGCGACACCGGTCGCTGTCGGCCAACCAATCAGGAACCCGGTGTCGTCGCCGTCAGGCAGCGAGATCCATACTTCGACCAATCGTACGCTCTCTTTTAATTTAAAGCAGTTGGTTCCTCGGGACTTGCCGACCAATAGCAAGTCGCTGAAGAGGAACAGATTGCGGTCTAGCGGTGGGGACGTGGTGCCGATGGGGCAGAGCTGGACTGGCGCCTCCATGATGAAGGTGCGGGGCGACAGGGAGCTACTGCTTGCGCTGATTGTTCCGCCAATGTCCAGGCTTGGGCGTTTGCGGAGACTCTTTTGTTTCTGCAATGAGAATTTGGTATTCAGAATGGTGACAACATTGTTCATAACTAAGTAAAAGAAGAACCTACGTAAAGTATTTTTTATATAGGTAATCGAATATCTTTTAGGTCTGGATCGGTTCACAGAATGAAAATATGATATTATGTATTGAAATCTTTTCTGAGGTTATAGTTTCCAAATGGCTAGAAATGCCGTACCGGATAACCTGTGGCTGAGCTTAATGCTATGGCTTATATTGGGAGAGGCCTTCGCCCAGCCGTGTATATCATTTATCAATAGCATTAGAATTATGATGTTAAGTTCTGGAGTAACTCATACCTGTGCATGGTGCGAGGCAAGTGCGTCAGCGTCATGCAGCGCGAGGTAGTCGTGTGGGAACAGGTCCTGGACGCGCTCCAGGTCGGAGAGACGCGACGCCCGCCGCCGCGCGCAACCACCGCCCACCAACCGTTCATATTGCGCCAACCGTTCAATCTGACGACAAAATGACAAACACAGGTTAATGATGACGACTACATAGTTTTATCTTTAATAAATATGCATAAGATCCATTTCGATGTGGACTTACAAACGATTATGGTAGATATAAAATGTGACATGGTTCGAGCCGTTGTTAAAAACATCAACATTATGCAAGTGTGAAAAGAAACGAGATGTTACAACTTTATCTACATCTGTATTTGATCGCTGTAACGTGTTTTTCAACAATTCCAAACTTCTCAACTGGAGGCATCGCGCAAGTAGGTCACAGAGTGCATGTTTAGATGTATAGTTATTTTATTAATTAATGAAGAAAATTGATACCCAGAACCGTTCCACGGATAGTGTCGGGTCGACGTGTATTATAACCTCGGACGGCTCATATCCGTTCGAGCATACATTATAGTTCATTAAAGTCGTCTATTCAAACGTAACGTAATCTAAATTCTCATCGCGTCGCGCTAGGATCCCGAGGGTGACTTCCACTCACGTTCACTCTCTCAACCGCGTCCACGATACCTTATTATAACACGACAAAGGACCGTGAGAAATGGACAAGTAATTGCCCGGCCTCTACATCACACAACCTTAAGCAAAATGTTTTATAATGCGTGCATCGTACAAACATACTGTGCAAATAACTTTTTAAACCCTGAGGTCATGTACTCACGACTGAATAGCAAATCAACCATGTTGCTGATAATAAATTAACCGTATAAACGACGCATTTAAATCTACATGTAGGCTTAGTTGTTATTATAATTTTTATAATATACTTTATACGACGTGAGTTGGTTTTATTTGTTCATACATATATAATATTATTATTGAATCGGTTTGTGTGTATTCGTGTTCATTCGATCGTAAAACGATGATTTGATTCGCAATGACCAACATTAGACCTCTGCGTGTTACGTGCCGCACAACCATTATGTTGGTTCTGAGAAATCTTATAGTAATATCCTGTCCTTTATAATATGTTAGAGATTCAGAAAAAACTAAAAAAATATCTCAAGTAATCATTATAGTTATTAAAGCAGCTTAATCGATAGTAACTAAAGGATTTTATATTATGGATTTGTCGTACTTTTTGCGGCCGGGTTACTTTGATTATTGAATGATACAAAAACATGAGTTGATCATTATTGACGGCACCATTAAGGATGCCTACACAATGCCGTCACATGACGTGGAGTTATTGTGCTGTTAATAATTACGAATTAATGTGCTCACAACCGCGACCTGACGCGAGCGTCGTGATTCTCATTTGAACGGACGGCCCGACACCGGTACTGTTACTAGATCTAACACACATTATTATAATGATTAACAACACACGCATGCACACATCAGTCCTTCGAACAATAAAGTTTTTTAATAACTAAATTGCTAATACCGTCATGAAGGTTAAACCAACCATGAAGGTAATAAAGGCAACCTTTGATTCGGTTGAATCTATCCCACGCAAAATGTTAGTATCTGAGTAATATAAAGAATTTTAATGAATAATTAAATACCATTTAGTTAAAATTATATTACTTGATTACCACGAGATATAATGAGTGTTTTTTTTTTCAAAAATGCTTAGCCTGAAAATATGTGTAGTCTAGAAAATAATATATTATTTAGTAAATAATTTGTATCTAGAAACATTTCTGGATTTAAATAAGAACTGCAGAAAACAACCACGTAGCGAAGTTGGGCAAATAAATATTGTAAATCATAATAAATATTATGGCTTGAGCAAAATAGAATAATGTGTTCCCAGTGAAATAAACGACCTTTCTAAGAATAAATTCTTTGAAGACACTTGGAACGGAATAAAAAGTGCCACGGACAGAAAATTATCAACGTTCGAGGATAATAATAATTGTTTTAAAGCCCCGAGAAGTTTAAGAAATAAAGCACTTAAAAAGGGATTAACGTCTACTGCCCAACAAAACAATCGTTTTTTCTTGAAGATAAACAGGCTGCCCGAAAAGTTGATTGTGAAGTTTTGAGTACGATTGTTTGTTTCTCAATCAACGCCTATACCACTAGGGTTATTTTTTTAAGTACCTCGATTCCAGGGCATTACAAACAATCACGTTATCTGTTAACGTGATACACGGGACTGCACTTTCTAAGTCAAATGTTTATTTTAGAGTAAGTTGGTACGGGCGTGAGTTTCATAGATAACGCATGAACCGTCCTAAAACTGAGATAACCCTGCGCGTGCGCCGGCCCCGCCTGCTGCCTGCGCTTTTACAAATTATCTTTATCTAACTTTTTCCTTTCCCGTTTTAGTGGACACGCCTAGAAGTCGCTATTTCAAATATTTTAAAATGTGTCCCCGTTTAAATTTTATCGCTTCATAAAAATATGTTATGTGGGTCGTGCTTTATTTGTTTTCGGTATCGAAAATCGGGTTAAGTGGGCCATAGAGTTAGGTTCTTCGACGTGCATCGTGAACGTAGATAAACTGGTACTTATGTAATTATTTACTTCTCAGTGTATTGCGCAAAGGAAGTTGAAAGTTGTCAACGTGTATATATGGATTTATGTAACAGAACGTTGGAGCTGATAAGTTAAATTAGATTAATAGTAGCGGACGAAACATTGCTGCAGATAAATATTACTGTTTACAATACATAGAATCGGTCATTAACCTATTGATAGGGAACTGTTTGCATTTTATATTTTATGTGACGATTATCAGTTATAATAATTAATTTTGTAAAGGCCATAAATGTTTTATTCATTTGTTTCATTCGATTCTTAACTCCACATTATACTTTTTTTACTATACCCTCGATAGTAATTTGTATCAAGTTCAGGTGATTACTTTAATAACACAATTACAAAATCGCCGCTCGAGTTCAAATACGCTAACGAGACATACCTTAGCGGCAGGCGTTAACAAACGAGGGCGATTTTCACTTGCAATACTCTGGAGGTGCCATAATTACATCGGAATTATGCGCTGACATCGGATTTTAAGCCAGATTTAATGCCATAAACTTAATGGCATAAAGGTTATTAACGGTAATGCGGTATGCGGGCCGAGTTCGCGGAATGTCGCGGGATGGAGTCGTGACCAATTTGTGCGTCTGCGGCGAATATTAGGTTAGAGGTTAATATTGTGATTTGCATTGCATTCGTGTTTTCCGTTTTATTTTTTGGTTGTGCTGCGGTATTTTAAAAACTAAATAATACAGATTTAAGATTATTATTATTTTTATTACTAGGTAATAAAAACGTGGGTACTTTTATAACGACCCGACTCAATCAGTTACCCTGGTTGAAGCGTGTACGCGTTCTAGCTTTTATCTCAGCAAAATACAGTCGTTGCAAGGAAAACGTTGTAAAACTTGTCAGTTATGTTGTGGTTTATTATTATGCTTCATTAACAGATTAAGTCCATAAAAACATGAAAAAGTTCCATAAAATTCCTCGAATTTTAGATAGCAATTATCGATAGCATTGTATAACTGACTGTGGACCACATATTCGCAAAGTTCACGCAGAACCGCGAGCCGTGTTATCGCAGCGACATCTCGCCAGGGTCGTGCGAGACGCATCAGGTCGCGCCCAGGGTTGTCACTTGCATATAAAGGATCTGACATAAATACTTTGTATCAAAAAGGTTTAGAACTAGTATCGATAGGTACTGGAAGTAATTTTGGCATATTTTGTGGTATCTACCTAGTACCTAGTGGAAGAAAATTCGTGATAGTAACAGATTCTGTAAAATGCCCTCCTTACTGTCAAATGACTGTCACTAAGGTAGTATCGAGATAACTATGGAACTGGCACATGTTATCATGTCTACAGAATACTAATTGACACAGTGTAGAAGTAAGAGCTGCTTGTAAAAGCGAGATCGGTTACAGAATCGACCCAGATTACCAGGTTATAACTACGATTTTGTCACTGCTATTCTTGTTTTTCGGTAAAATTTGCAAAATGGCAGCCCTTGCAACAATCGTACCGAATCACTGGCGACACATATCTGTCTATTGTTGTGTCAAAATGCCTACTCATCCTTGGTGAAAACAATCCTACGATATCCGATAACATTTCACTTTTGGACAAAAATACCGCACAGTAAAAGTGTTCCTCAAAGGTCAACGATAGAATTTGAACTGCGTTCTATTTATTTATACATTTAGCGACGGCCAAGTTTTACTTTTCAAGTTGAGTAATCAATTACTGTCAAACTTCACTATGAATGTATTAGTTTAAGTCCAGTCCCATACAATAGGTACGTTATAATTATGCGAAAATATCTCTCTTGATCGAAATGTTAGATAAGTACAAGAATAATTGCCATACCATTAGTAACCCAAATAAAAGCTGAACCTTGGACTGTTAGTTAAGCCCGTTAGTGAATAAGTGGTAACCAGAACAGAGGCTTGTGTATTCAGAAGCGATGTTAACTGTCTTAATTAAAGTGCTAAACTATTATTAGGGCACGGTTTTTAGAACATTAAGTAAGCACTCATGTAATATCTGGGTTACTATGTATTTTGGTGTAAATGATATTGGATCGTTGAAGTCTTTTGTATGGGCAGGATAAATAGTATAGAAACACGACCGATGACTATAAGTAGGTACCTTCGAGCATGAAATAACTTCAAGTAATTACGAGTCGCCGGCGCACGTTCATAAATCATAACGAATGCAGCGTTGTTACCAAAGAAGACATCAAGCGTGGAATTTTCGATTGGGAATGATGGAGGACTGCCGCCGTGATTCGGAATAATGCATTCTGGGCCGAATCACGGCGCGCAGGGAACGCGGTCATCGGCCCTCTTACACCCCCCGATGCCTCGGCCACATTCATTTAAAACCAGGACGGGAAAGAACCATATGAAACTTAACAATCATTCAAATGAGATGCCAACTTGTATTGCGTTCGAGAACAATTAATGGGAACGATAAAACATTATTCGCCAGGTCTGTCCGATTCAATTTAGGGCGGAGTGCTTAAATAAATTGCTGGGCATAAAACATCCAAATCGATATGTGAAAAGTCAAGATAATGGTGTAATATAAGCGGTGATAAAGCCAAGCAATAACCAATTGTCTATATACGAGCTGGCTACTCTCTTATCAAAGATCGGCTATTATAGCTGCGTTCCGTATGATAAATAAGAGAGTCAGAAGCTCAACCTGTCCCTTCCCTCTGCCCCTCTACCCTTCAGTTGGGCAATATGCGAGCAATGCCTTTGTTATTGCAAGCATCTATAGTATGCGGTAACCAATTGTCTATATACGAGCTGGCTACTCTCTTATCAAAGATCGGCTATTATAGCTGCGTTCCGTACGATAAATAAGAGAGTCAGAAGCTCAACCTATCCCTTCCCTCTGCCCCTCTACCCTTCAGTTAAGCAATATGCGAGCAATGCCTTTGTTATTGCAAGCATCTATAGTATGCGGTAACTGCTTAACATCAGGCAGGTCCTACACTCGTTTGTCGACTTTATTCTATAAAATAATACAGTATCCCGAACTTATTTATTACTCTTCACGAGTTAGTACTTGAGTTCGATTTTCCTTGTTGATGTTTCTCGTATTCGAATTAAGCAATGGACAGACAATAACAAAATTTGATCTATCGATGATTCGTGAACACCGACCCGTGTCTTTAGTAATCGTTGGTACATAGTTTAAACGGACGTATCCATTGCTTAACAATTAAATGGCAAGCACAAAGAATACGCATCATTACACATTAACAAAACCGTATCTTTTGTAAATACGTGTGAGTGACGGCACATCAAATTATGTTACGTAAGATTTGAACGTAACAATAGCATGGCGTCAATCATGGGTTTGGAGACGTTTTTAAATAAGTCCATGGGAGAAAGTACAGTGCCGGAGGCGGGCACGTAACTCGAGCGGCGACCGAAGAGGTAGGTCTGGTGATCCATGTATAGCCCGGTTAATTGAGGCAAGCTGACCGCCTGACCCCACTGGGCAATGCATTAAAAACATTTTTATTCCTCCTTCGCACCTAATGTAATGTGCAATAGGTTGATTGGATTGACTTCAGACGGAGTTGCGTGGTGCCTGAGAATGACAGGAGTGACTGACTAGAGTTACTCAACAACGCTTTCATGGAGTATTAGATTATGATTTGAAGAGTTCGAAAAGGTTATTTTGTAACTTCTAGAGCCAGTCACAGTTGGAATTAAATTACTTATTGAAAAAAAGCTGGGTGCCCAAATGTCTCGTGTACCTATACCGTGTGTATGCCTACAAATATATCGTTATTTAACGAGCGTAGACGTAAAAAAGGGAATGTTATAATCGCATTTGAAAACTATAAATTTAAAAACGAATCTTTGGTAGAGTTAAGAATGAAAACTGAATCCCGTTAAATATTTTGATCGGATTTACGTCAACTTATGATATACGGGGTGCATTCAACGTGACAGTACCTACCTGCCTCTAACAGTCTTAAAAACTCAAGGCAAGATTAATTTAATTGTTCATTTTTGTAGAGATAGCATCGCATGAAGACAAGTCAAATAGAAAAAATATATTGGTACTCCAAATATGTCCGATGGAGCTTATTGTTCTCGCTCTAACTGCCTCACAGTATTAAAGATTAAAATTTTCTAACCCAGGCACCATTTCATGGATCCTTTACTAATATTTGATGTTCAGTTATTTAGAGGAAAGTTTGTCGTGTGTCCTAGATCGAAATGTCTAATGAATCGGAATTCCCAAACATGTTTAAATTGCAAATCATTAACTAAAATTTAATTAACATATATTTATAGTCTTATGTATTTATAATGCAAATAACGTGGTGGGCCACCTCAAACTATTACATCACACACACAGCTTCGAACCCACGACCTCACGACCGCTGTCGGCCCAGTGATGACTAGGCGAAGTAGTCGGCTACTGCAAAATGAAACAATCCACCGATAATTTAAGATTCCCGCTTTCTCTTTGCGCAATGCCCGCCCATTGTTTCATATTTAAATAATCAATTTATATATATGCCGAGTGGACTTGAACTTTAAATCGTACCGCCTTTGATTTTTTATTTATTTATAAAGCTGCGTAGGTACCTATTAGCTTACCACAAGATTTTATTAAAATACTTTAGCTTCTTTTATCTGAAAGTTTATGAAATTTACAATTTGGCATAGTTCGTCTCGCATATTATAATCAATGGTCAGGATTGTGAAACTGGATATATAATTGACAACTGTAGCGAACATACAATAACTATTAATACTTATGTACCTATCGTATAGCAATCGCGATCTAATTAAAAAATAACCGTTTTCGACAAGACGTGGTATAATAAAACTGAATTCGAATGCATTCAGTGTTCACTGTATTGAGGTTGCAATTAGCAATGAAATTGAAGTTTTGAAATCTGTCTGGGTTGGTGCGGTGTTTACTTTTAACTTAGCGTTATATTTGCTAAGCCAATATTATTATCGTGTGATAATAAAATTACATAAAGCACGAGAAAGTATAGGTTGCAGACCAGAGGAAGTCGGTCGTGTCGTCATTCAACGATAAGCCACTTTTCAAAGGATATTACGTAAGCCTCCTACGAGCCTGTCAATTCCAATTAAAGTGGGCAATGAATTATGATTTATAGTCAATAATGATATAATTTATATTAATAATTATTTTTGACAATATCGGTCACCGGAAAAAGAACAGATCTGAACTGAATTAGCCAGGTCAAGATATTTATTTAATTTATACAACCAATAAGACATACATTAAAAAAATTATGAGATACAACTATAGAGTATCTTATATAGTATACTGACTTACTTAAAGGGTGCTACTATTATTGCAGAAGATAAATAATAATCTATCTTCCTTAGGTTATTAAATAATAATTATAATAATTTAGCCCTTTTAACGTCCCACTCCTGGGCACGGGCCTCCCCTCACTACAAGGAGACTTAATGCCATAATCCACCACGCTGGCCCAGTGTAGGCATTCACATGTCTTTCGAAAATTGGTTAGATTTTCTAAGGCATGCAGGTTTCCTCACAATGTTTTCCTTCACTTTATGTAAGGCTATTATTTTTTATTCCATCAAAACTCTGCAGGATGCATATTTAATTGCATTTAAATTTCCTTTAATTTGAGGTGTTGGAAAATTGTGTTAGTTGATATTGGTATAGAACGTGAATAGTTACGCAATTACAAATTATACTTATACGATACGCTTGCAAAGGACACAACATCACCTTGAATTGAAACAGATAGTCATTTTGAATTATTCGATGAAGCGATCACGCTCGCGCTTTACAGATGTTTTGAATGTATAATTACTACGTTAGGTTAACAATAGTATTTCATGCTTAATAAAACGTGTTTGGTACTATTTGGCATTTTGAAAATGTAAGATAATAGCTGTTGCTAATACTACATCAGTAGTATTTGTCTTCTACTACTGTCGTACTGTTCATCTTCTACGTTTCCTACTATCAAGTAGGAAACGTAGAAGATGAATAGTGAACAGAAACGGATTTAGTTGCTTAAATTATTATAATCAAGGAGTCCAATATCATTGTAAAATACACTAGTAATGTAAGGTCTAGAAATATGATTTTTCATGCTTCTTTACTACAGTAAATTATCATAGACGTGAAGTTACACAGTACCCTTCGTCTATCCCAACTTCCCAAGGGACGCAGTGGAGCGACGCATGCGCACCACGCCATGTTTCCCGGAATAAAGGTAATTGACGTTGCGTACACGCAACGAACGCAAAACTGCTGATGGGACGGTTCGAGATTATTTGTGCTAGTTATTTTGAGTTATGTGAAATATGTGAATAGTTTTTTTTTAATTTTCATAATTTCGAAATATATTTTTGTATAGGAAATGTATTTTACAGGTTGGCAAAACGCAGAAAAGCAACGAATTTGTATAATTGCTAAACTTTATCTATTTGGTGTAACGGAACACCTAATCTCGGTGTTTGAAGTCGTTCGACGTAACTGTTCAAAGCAAAAACTTTCGAGATCTTAAACTTTTTACTGACTAACCCCACAGGAATCTGAATCTTGCTCGTTTTTATGTGTTGGTTTTTTTTAAAGGAAACACAATAATTTCTCAGTTTTTTTCGTGTGCACTTGTCGTGGTGGGTTTATTCACGGTCACGTAAGCGGCTGGAAGCGGCACGGGCGGCAGACGTGTCCCCGGGGCGAGCGGCCCGCTGGCCGCTGGCCGCTGCCCAACGACGCTTGCGCCCCTTTCAGCAAGTCACGTACTTACCACACACTTTACTTGTTCCTGACCAATATTTATACGACGCATCTCTGGTATTTTTGCGGAGATAAATAAAAGTGTTTGATCGAATAATATTCGGAGCGCTCTCGCTTTTAAATTAAATTTTCGGCCAGTAACGTTGTCAGGGTTTGTAGGGTTAACATTTTTAAGTCATGCCTGTTGAAGCTTACGTAATTTCAAGCAAAGCTTTGCTATTATTATGTTTTAGACATTACCGCAAATGTACTCGTTACAAAGCAATTACCTAATGTTCGTTTAATGACACGCAGGATACAAAGATAACGAGAGGTATTATAGTCGACGGAAACCGTCCGATGTCGGAAACTCTCTTGGTCGCCCAACTCTGGTAAACGCTGGCTTCTCGATCGATTCGTAAGATGTCAAAACTAACCTATCACGTATGGAAATATTCCTATTCAGATACGTGATACGTCAGTTTTGACGTATTGCGACTCGATCGAGATGCCAGTGGTTCACAGAGTTGGGGCCCTGATCACCGCAGGACATCGACTAATGGAAGCGGCTCGGTCCTGACGTCACGTCACGCGCCAGGGGGTCACTAAACTCACATCTCCAACACGTGTTGCTGCTACGTTATCTTTAGATTGGAGGATGCACAGATTGCAGTGGGAACATTTATTTTTGGACCGGGAACAATATGTACGTGACTTTCCCCCGTCACGCAGCCAGTTCACAATTACGTGACACAATAAACACTGTTCCTGATGTTTCATAGAATATTACGGTACGGTTACTTCCTGAGAGGTGTTTAGATTTCGTGTTGTGGGAACCGGCGGAGATGCACAATGATGCGAGCCCTATTAGCCGCCGATCGGCGCTGGCGCACCAAGAAACAGTGTTCCGCGAACCCAGAACAATGGTGGGTAATTTTGTAATGTCTTCTTATTACCATGCATGACGCAACTCACTCTTGGCTACATGGCCCTATGTATGCCGAAGATTATTATTCATAATATGCAATAGTTAATTCTTGACGTCTTTTGCATTACAAGTGCGAATACTTGTTGTTTTAATCCTTGAAATCAACAAGGAAAATAAGCTTTTTTTACTGATCTGCTTATATAATATGTTCCTTGAAAATATGTGTGAAAGAGGAAATCAAATTATACCGAAAAATTTTATCTAGAACCTTAAAACAACAGAACATAATCTTTAATTATACTACGATGTGATAAATAATTAAACGAATAATCATAAAGTAGTAGGATTATTGGCTGAATTTTTGTAAGGTTGTTATCATATAAATCGACCGACCGTCTATTGACCTTCGATCTATGATCGATCGAGCGATGCTCGATATAGAAACACCGATCACATTGACCCACCTCATTCTACCGTCGATCGATTGTTGTGGTATCATCCTCACCCATAAATAACATCCATAAATTAATTTTCATCTCAATTTAAGAGTACCGACCCATTTTGTGTTTTCTTAACAAGTGGATGAAGCACGCGCGAACGCTTCAAGTGGCGACTTTTTGCTCCGTCTGTTAATAGCTCAAAGACATCTTTAACGCGTCTGCTCGCCATTTAAAAGAAGCAATTAAAGTAAATTTATTCGTGTATTGTGCGCTTAATTTCCTTTCGTACATGTGAGTATGAAGACACATCATTATTTTTTCAACTAAGTATCGATCAGGTGTGTTTGTTAAACAATGCTATTTCCAGATGTTCTTAATAGTTACTGAGGCCATTAATTTTTATTCAAACCTGTTAGACCCGATAAGTGCTTATGCGTTCTTGTTCAAGTAAAAAGTATAAGTTTATTATACAACATGCTGGTATAATATTATTAAAAAGTACATATCGTTAATCTTTTTGAAGCACTCTCGAAGGGTGGTACATATAAATCATAATAATTATACCATTTGTTAAGTATCCAGTTAACCAATGTAGGCCACAATTAGATGCACTTTCCAACTGGAATTATGGACGGTATAATGAGATGCATCTCGATAATGAATAATTCATGCCTTGTTTACATTTATTTCATGTTTGTTGAGTACTCCCTTCATTAAAGCATTATGCAGAACATTATAATCTATTCAGCAGGTTTGCACTTCCATTATAATGGATGTCTTTGGTCGCATAGTATTATACTGACTGTGTATTGGCGCCTGAGTGTATAATAAATGGAATGCAGAATATAGACCAGGATACGTCATGCTCATATTTCCTCGTTACTTATACTAGTTTTATTTTATGTTGAATTCCTTGAAAATAGTCTTAAGGAAAGCTTGAGTTCAAGGGTTTATGAGTAACTAGCAAATGCCGGCCAGTGCAGTCATCATATATTATGCTTGCCTCACATTAGTGTACTTTTGTTAAAGATGAGCGTTACAAAGTTAGGATCAACGGCAGCGCTATGAGGATGGTCGACAACACTCTAATTATGTAGGTACTAAGAGCGCTAATTGAACTACACAACCTGCTCTACATTGTTGCTGAAAGAGTCAGTAACTGTATGTATACCTACATTATTTATCTAGATATTTATCTAAAACAAAACCAAAACTCTGTACTTAATAAAAATGTGAGTATTATGGTATTCTGCAAATAAGTTGTTGAATCTAGATGGAACCATTCCTAAAAAAATATTAATAATAATAGTTAGTATTTGAGTGTCCTTAGTACAAGGCCCTCAATACAAGGGGGATTCATGCCACAATCCAACACACTGAGTCAGAAGATTTCATACGTCTTTCTAAAGTCCTGAATAGTAATAACGTATTCAATATGCGGCATAGGGAAATGACGTCACGCGCCAGCTTATCGTCTCCACCCGCCACCGTCACTTCCCTACACAATACCAAACTCTGACTAATAAAATACCAAAGAATGTTGAAAGATAAATTTTGTAAAAAAGTACAAGCTCGGCACAATATATTTTACCGCATCCGAAACATCGATAAACATCCGCACATACCAAACCAATCCATTCAATCTTGTAATGCACATCGATGTTTTGGATTATACATTTTTTACCCGCATCGATTTTTAGCATCGGATAAAATATTGATACCATTCACGCTCGTAAAACGAGTAGTAAAACAAATAATCGATCAAATGTATCGATGCATCGATCAATCACGTTACATAGCGATACGGTAACGAGTCGGTCAAATGGAGTTTTGGGTTACGGGCCCATAAATCTGGTTCAAACTGGATAATTACCAAACAATTATGAAATACGTTACAATCTATCGTATCTTCGATGGCTCATACGAAACCTTTCCAATTATCTTATGTAACATCTCTACAAATTAACGTATCGACCAAACGGGACCAATTGGCCCGGAGCCTGTGTTGGGTCTATTCATTAAGTAATTACGTATTTTCGGAGGCTCAGGTAAGAATGGAAGTTAGTGCGGATGGGTGTTCTATTTATTAGCGGTGTACTAAACAAGGAAAACATTAGTCGCTTTTGTTGTATCTCGCTTGTTGTTTACCTTCAGGACCAGGGTGTTTTCATTGTTTTACGATAGAGATAGGCGCCACAAAACAATAGTTTTCATTGGAAATTATCGAAATGTTTCTTTACAAATTCACTAATACTTGTGTTCGCTAAATATTTTGAGCCACGGTCTAAGACATTGTTATATTGTTTTATTCTTTAAATTTAAAGAATAAAAAATGTAACAGCACAGTTTTCTCTTAACCAATTACTATACTGTGCGTTGTTAATAAATTTATTCTTTTAATATTGTATGATGAGGCGCTCTATCTACATTACGTGTCCAACTCTATAATCGCATAGAACCGTATTGTATAAACAATCAATGTATTTACAAATATTCCACAATTGTTATGGATGTCGAATAGACGTACGTTTAATCATAATATACATTGTCACGGCAAATGGGAAGAAAATTATATCATTAGGATACAAAATGGCAGTGAATCATAGAGAGATTTGCGGCGAAGACTTGTTCACATTACAAACCTATTTGAATATCAAGTTCTATAATTCTATCATCTATGATTCAAAGAAATAGAACGGGAGAACATTATTTTGCGTACGTCAAGGAAAATACCACGGCAGGAGCCTAATTACTAACATCAAGTCGGGCCCTGGGCCAATTAAGGTCGTCAGTTGCATTACAAAAACAGGATGCTTAGAAACTCGACGCATTGTAACAGTTTGAATCATAATCTTGCTTAAAAAATTCGATTGTGACCGACCTTGTCACAGATAATAGTTCAACCTATTGTTGTAGTTGACAATACCGTACGGCAGTATGAACGCAGCCAAAAAAGTACATGCATAAAATAAATGAAAAATAAAAAACATTCCATTTAGAAATTTAAACAGTAGGTAGTTGCACTCACATGCATCATAAGTCCTTTGTATGCAAGCTGTCACTGACACGGGAACATCACACCGCGAGGGTCACGTAGGACCCTTGTTTATGTTTACAACCGGCTTGCGTGTCGAGCGGACACGATCGTGCGTACTGTGTCGCGGTGCAACGAGAACTGTGCGGCAGGCTACGCCGGCGCTGGCTCGCCCCCGCCAGCGACGTCGTATGCGAACCGCCCGCCCTGCGCACACGCATGCTGAATAGGGCCGCCCGCCCAAGGTAGCTACATTAATTTATCACGAAACACACTTAAGATAAGACGAATTGAAAACATTATACACTGTAAGAATATATTGATTTATATAGATTTATTGCTTGGATTTTTTCGTAAACAATATTATATACCCAATTAATTAGTATGCTTATTAATTAACTACCTAATTATTAATCGAACGTAGATCTTTTACGTTCAGACATATTGACCCCCAGCCAGCAGTATATAATTACTAGGCACTAGGCCTTAAATTTAAAAAGCATTTGTTAACGTTGTATAAAATATAACACTACCATTTATTCTTCATTCTGCTTACCTATTGAAATAAAAATACGCCTTCTAAATATCGGCGATTTAATGAGCCATGAAAACCTCAATACAAAAACTGCATAGGTCACAGAAACAAAATTACGTTACAAAAAAGTAAAAGTGATTTCCTCTAACTTTACAACAATGTTGTAATTTGCGACGGCAATATTAATGTCACAGTAGAGGTTTGATATCTTTCAAAGCATCAAAGTGTCAACTGTCCTAAAAACCGGTTGTTGCAGAACCGCCCTGCCCGCGTCGCGCGTCGCAGTCTAAAAATTGTACACACAATGGACGCAGTAGGTCAAATATATTCACGAATGACAGAAGCTATATAAATCACTGGTGTAACACATCAATGTAATAAATGTAAGAGCTGTATAATAAAAGTATCGTGATGGCAGCGGGCGTGCGCACGCGCAATCCCCTCGCGGTGCGCTGCGCCCGCGGCGATTTGAAGTGGAGTATGTCGCACGCCTTATCAATCATAAGCCACAGAACACACCACTTCACATATATCTGTTACCAGATTAAGCCTGCTTCAAAATTGTCTTACGGAGACAGGAAGCGAATTACAAAAATCCGCGTCAATTAGTCAAATTATACCCATACTCCACATTGACATAACAGATGCTTATCGTACATCGGCGACTAATAATCGCAGCGTTGAAACTTCCGTAGTGTTGCAACACAAACACAGTATCGGTTGCTATTCGCTTGTCAACTAAGCCGGTTGAATAACGTCGGTTGGGTAATCGGTTTTTAAATTCAAAATTTAAAATTCGAATAGTAGTTGACATCTTAATAGTCGATAAATTGCATTAACATTGAGTTGGATGCGCATGTATTTTGATTAATGATATAAGTATGTAAATTAACTATCTCCTTTTATCAAAGCCTATCTCCTATTTGAATGTTATTGGTCCAATTTGCTGCTTGGTATGTAAGTAATCATGTATTTAATTTCGGCTGCGGCATTCGGCCTAAATAAATAACAACAATGCCGAGGAGTCGTGTTTCTGACAGAGTAACCTGAATTCATCGACCCCAACTGTGTCCGATTGAATTAAACCAGTTAAATTATATCATTGGCCGTCGGTCTGTCGTCAGTAATTCGATTAAATGCCGCTAGCTACGCTCCGATGGGGAACACGAAGATCGAATTGCATTTTATAGCCTTGGAGATGAAATTTAAAGGGCTTTTGACGTGTATGACCACATGACCAAACTATCATTATTTTGTAGTAAATTATTATTTATAATATAATTTATATTAAAAATGGGTAACTACATAACTACAATTTAGTAACGGTGTCATTAGAGTTGAGTAGCTACTGGAATTGAAATCGCTAATAGGTAGGTATTTACTTTACTTGTGTAAATAATTTATAAGGTCTGTGACAAATTACACTAAATATTAATTTGTAAAAGAAACAAAATAATAGGAATTATTACTATACACATAACGCAATTAAAAACAAAAAGGACAAAATTAAAAATAAAAATGAAGTCGGCCTTCATATGTCTTTAAAAATAAATGTATATTTTAACTTAAATGTAGTCCTAGAAACATAGATATAAAAAAAAAACCGCGCGCTGCGCTTGTATTGTATCTTGTAACGTTGCGCTCAATATTGATATCCGCATAATATATTCGCTCTGCCACTATTAAAATTCTGATCACGGGCATATTCACTCACATATATGTACTCGAACATGTGTCATATCCAAACGCGGCGGAGTACCTAGGTACCTACTTGCACACAAACGCGCTGAATTAACAATTGACTATTAATGATAATCCGCAGCATTTACATTTTGTCACCTCTCCTAGTTACGCGCGTAGTTAGCAACCAAAACGCTTACACAGTTCGTTGTAGACGGTTTTACGTTGCTTTTAGGTCACAGAAACAATATTCAGCACGTGTAGTAGCTATATATAGTTATACATGCACATATATGTACACACTTTTACAAAGTTAAGTTGTGTCACGTTGACGCTTTCAATGTTTCTATTTAA
Source organism: Notodonta ziczac (assembly GCA_918843915.1). Taxonomy (NCBI): domain Eukaryota; kingdom Metazoa; phylum Arthropoda; class Insecta; order Lepidoptera; family Notodontidae; genus Notodonta; species Notodonta ziczac. The sequence goes on from OU974053.1 coordinate 5,812,960, forward strand.
CAATGTCGTCACGATAAACGCCAGACTTTTCAGCGGAGTGAAGTTGAGCGTTAAAGTTATAAAACGGGTGAAATTAAATAAAGATTTGCAAAATAAACTTTCGACACTGCAAAATAACAGGTACAGTAATGAAACTCAACTGCGAAATGATGCGGTCGTCACGATGGGTTGGGAAACGCATTATCACGGACAGAGTCGAGAGATTCAAAATGTAAACCAAACACACAAAAAACAACAAATATACGGTTATCATTCTACATAAGTAGAGTTTTTACATTGTTTCGCTTTGTGAACCATCGCGCAGACTTCCTTGATAGTTATGTTAATAACTCATAATTAACAGAATGTGTGCTGCCGGCAGGATTCCAGAAAATAGGTTGGCCTCTAATTTTTGAAGGTGCAGTTATTTGTGAGACATTATCCAATTCCACATCTATTATGTACCGCACCTATTCCACCGTGCGTGATCTACTGGGCGACTCCTACGCACGCGATACATTCTTCTTAATATTGTATCCTCCTTTTTAATTCTATTGTTTCGCCGGCTAAAACGTTGTTCCGCTTACTTCCTTATATAGCCTAGTGATGAGTCATTATCTTTAATCTCAATCATTTATATCGTACAATTTGTGCTCGTTCTAGTAACCTCATGGATTCGCAATGTTCCTTTGTTTGGAACAAAGAATTCCGCATCTAGTTTAACAAGTCTGCTATGATGCCGGCTCTGATGAGGTCCGCGACGACAATGTAGAAGGCGTGCCCTTTCAATACCTTTTGGAGATTATTGGTTTACTTTTAACTCTTTGTTTCTGAAGATGTACCGTTTTGATTCAATATTGTTCTATCAACATTGATTGTTCTCTAACAATGTCGAGAGAGCCAGAGCACCGTATTTAAAACAAAATAAAAATGGCCAAAGGAACTTTTTATGTCTGCCGAAGCATTAAAAACCATTGAACTATCTCATCCATCATTTAATATAAAGTCCGACAAAGCGAAATAGCATAATAGTTTTATCGTCGCAGCCAGTTCGGACGTTTGAAGAACATTAGCTGAAACATTCGCCAATTAAGCCGCCGAGATGGACAGGATAACGGGCGATGTATGTAGAAAGTCTCCGACTAATGGCCCTAACGGCAGTTTACACGCGTCATTCTATGAACAGGTAATTGCTGTAATGTATTATGTGGTGACCTCTCCGAGGGAATACATGAAAAATTTCCAACACCTCCTTTGAATTCAATAAATTGGAATGAGTTATTAGAGGAAAATGTCTTAAGGGTTATATTTTTTTTATATCACAGTGTCGGCATACAAACGACTTGCCTGATGTTAAGCAGTTACCACAGTATATATATGCTTGCAATATCAAAAGCATTGCTGACTTGAAGGGGAGTGGAACAGAGAGAGGGGAAGTTTGCCTTCTATCTCTCTCGCTCAGCGTATGAAACGCAGCTATAATATTAACTTTACGTTGATGTCTTGTGACAGGGAGGTACTACTCCATTCGATCCAACCTGTATTGAGCTATAGTTAATTGGCCACAGCAGCTTAGGTCTACCACCAAGATGTTTATGAACTCTCATTGAAGACTGAAAGAAGCAATGTGGCTCGGCTCTACTGTGAGTTTAAACGTTGGTTAGAATAAGTATAGCAAAGTGATAGTTCCTTGGGTGATAAGGGCCTTGTACAGTTTGCTGTAAACACAAATATTTTACGAAGACTCTAGCGAATAACGAGCGTAAAACTCATGGTAGAGTTATTGATAGAGAACGTTTCTCTCTTACAACATTTTATATCCATACAAAACAACATTCGAGTATATGTATGCTCGTGTACTTACTACAAAGCTTACGTTACATTACATTATTACAACATCTCAGTTCAAACACGAATGCATCAAACACGAGATATGAAAACGTCATGCCGTCTACCGTCCGACGGCAGATAGAGCTTATATAATTATGATTAATTTAATTGAAAACCGTCATTTGTTGGTCGTGTCGAGTTATGACCGATCTGATAGAGATTTATTTAACGAACAACGCTCGCAAACAATACAGATGCATATCACGTGTACATTTTTTATTTGAAAATCCTTCAGTGATCTACACCTTATCCGTTGAATCGGCGCGCGCGCATTCACGTTATTGTCAGCGGTCGGTCAGATCGTCGCTTATGTAACTGGCTTATTTAACTCACATTTCTATTCATACAACATTTGCACAATGAATCTGACAGGCTTGTAAAGAGCAAAGTGCGCTACTTGACGCTATCTCGGCGATCATTATAAAAAGTCGATTTAAATTATTTCTGTGTTCTCGTATCCACATTATAATACAATAAACAGTAAGCGGCTACATTCCTGCGGCAAACAATAGAATTAACTATTAATAATTTCTTCAGAGGGCTCTTATTCGCCTTGTGTATTCATGAGCTAATTACTCTATTCAAAGTTATTCCAACGTCATAACCATCGGTCAACGTCGATATCCCATTCTAAAGTGGCGTGCTAGAGTGCGTACGATCGTGACCAAACTCCTGAAATGGGCATATTGCCGCCGGTCCGTGTGGCCGCAGCCGGTACGCCACCGATCCACAATACACCCCTATCAACATGGCGATAGAGTAGAAGTTCGGATGACGATTGACCTTGACGATTCCGATATATGCGTGTATGTGTAAACAATCGATAGTACCGGCGTGGACACGGCGACCCACCGCGCATGGCTAATGCGCGCGCGCATCCACGCCGCATAACGATGAGCGTGTTCTGATACGCGCTAAGCTCCTCGACTATCAAATTTTATTTGCCGCGGTGCTTTATTACCTCATTTGTATTCAATACTTCCTTTATTAAAACACCAAATCTTTTGAAACGGCTCGCAGTGAGGAAACTAAGCTGTAAGAAATGTAATTACATTTATTTCCCAGACACTAAATCATATAACGCCAGGCATTCATGCAGAGTAATTCGTATTTATAGGAGAAAGTGTTTTTATAGGTTTAATACTAAGATCCAATGAGGAAACCGTCGGCGTTTCCACGCGAGGGGTCATATGTTTAAGTTAATGTATATATTTATCGGAAAATGTACTCAACGTTTTGCTTAGTTCACGTAAAAAGGGTTTCTGAACACAACAGAAGCAAGTGATTGCCCAAATCACAACAGCATCACCAACTAGACGATCTACATAGTAAATCATAATGTATATAATATATTTAAGTACGTATTAATTTTAAGAGTACACATAGGATGATTTCGTTCTAGGAGTACACAGTTCATAGAGCCCTCTGTATTGGGTATTGCCTAATTGGTCCCAATGTAGAGACTAGGTAAGAATATCCGAATAGGTATATTAACTAATAATGAAGCAATATATACATGTTTCAAGTTGCACTACTATTAATACTATTGCGGATAAGTTACATAATAATTGGCCATCAGTATTCATGTGTTTCCCTCATTCTATTTTGTTGAAGGTTTATTTTTATTGACTCTTCGCACAGTATCCTCCATCCCTACTATCACATTTTGATTTAGAGGTTATATTCTTACTTGAATTTAGAAAAACAACAACATGATGTTAAATATTATTAATCTTGAACGAACACCGAGATAGGCAAGCGTGATAATTAAATCATACCAAATTCGAACAAACAACAAGTTTGAAGGCTTTATTTCAAACATTCTTTGTTGAATGATGAGATATTGAATAGTATTTGGCTTCTATGAATACAAATTTATCCTATGCTTATAACGAAAGTAAGTATGTACTATGAGATAGAGTGGCTCATCTGTTACATAACTCTGATGTTGCTTCCGATAACTAGACAAATTCATTTCCGAGGCCTGCTTCATTAACGATTCCGTGAATTCGATCATTTTATCTGATACAACATTTATGCCGCATAATGCAATAACCGTTATATAATAGAGATATTTGTAACGGTGACATTTTTTCCAAGAATCACGATTAATTAATTTGTTAACTTTTCAACGGACAAAGGTCACACTTAAACGCTTTTTCATCAATGTTTATAATGTCATTCTCACATGATTGACAAATTAAATAAATAAATATCGCCAGACTGACAAACCAACTGTATGGTCCCAAACTAAGCAACGCTTGTACTATGGGTACCGTGCAATGTAGTGGGGGAGATCCCAATGACTCCCAGACCTGGGAAAATAACGAAAAGGTCATTTCCGTATTTTCCCCGGCGGGAATCGAACCCGCACCCACCCGGTGCAGTGAGCCGAGCGACCTACGCTCAAACACTGTGCCAAGCGGTCGTCAATCAATTGCACTTACACGATGATTGAATATCATAAGCTTGGGTAGTTAAGATTTATATTTCATTAACTTTCTATATACAGTGTGCAATTCACTGGAGTCAATTTCCCACTTCATGTTTATATCTTCGTATTAAGATTTCGCCAACACTGGGCCGATACATGTCAATATTCAATTTTATTTACGAGACAATTTCTCAAGCGTTCATATATAAGCTCGATAGTATGTTCACCGACGGCTACGTTTCACTTAATTATAAAAGTTGTTGAACTTTTGTTTATACGAGTACATATCCAGTATAGAGTGAAAGTGATTCCCTTTGACTGCACCGAGATTAATGGGGCTCGTTAGTTGCCACGAAATTATCGTACACTAGATGGGTTTTGTATGTATGACGTCACACCACCCAGCCAGCACAGAAATTGTTTCTGGAGTAATCTACATATGACGCAATTGCATTAGAATATTTGAATTATAAATTATGGTATTGCCCGCCGTAATCTTACTGATACGAAAGAAATATTGTGGTTTCGGAGCTAATGTCCGAGAAAATTACTGTATCCATGATGCTGCGAGATGAAATTCGAAATTCTTATTTATGGACCGTTGAGCAAATAAATTATGTTCAATATATTACCGGCGCTATAAATTGACTATTCGGTAGTGAATATCTATAATCGATTTTGGGTTCCATCGTTTCAGATAGTCGGATTAAAAATTATTATTTGTCAATGTTGGAATTTGCATTTTAAATTATCTACTCAGAATTATGAACTTCAGTAAATGACTTAGACGATTCTTTATACAAATGATAAAAACATAATCCATTTCCCAGAGACATAGTTAAAAAGTCTAGAAAGCATTAGTTAACAATGTGCGCTAGACCGCTGCTAGGCTGCTGGCTAATTTACTAAGCAGCTTAACTTAATTATACAAATTAAATTAATTGCCCATAATTACATAACAATACTTCGAAGAAGACTGAAATCACGAGTCTCAAGCTATTATGTTAAATAGTGCCATAAGTACATCATAAAGCGAGTTCAATACACGCAGTTGTGGACATTATGATATTCGAAATAGGGTATTAAAAGGCGTGTAGCTTTTATTTATTAGAAATAATACTGTTGACGTGTGTATAGTGAACTATAAGTGATTGCCGTAATGAGTCTCACGATCATTACATAATGTCGGTAATAGATAATGCATAAAAGTAATGACAAGTGATATTTAAAATGTATTAGGTACTCAGTGCCTCGCGTCGTTTTGTCTCGAGTGGTGGGTGATTGAGTGGAGCGAATTAGATAAGCATATTAGTGGCTGGGACTTGAAGCTTTCACTTTTAGGGCCAGATTATTTATTTTCCGATAGTACAGCTGATGTTTCGTAATGGGATGTGTTCGAGCGGGCACGGTCTATTTCATATACGAAGTCCCTTGGACGCGGCGCTGTTGCGTGGCGGAAATACAATTTACACTGTGTACAATTTAGTTCCGTATTTTTCCGCGTGACATACTATGTGAAATAGACTATAGTATAGGTAATCTAGTATTGATAGAGACAGTGTGCTAGTACGTAGAAGTAGTAGACAGTACTTTAGTGAACTTAGGAATGTGAAGTGTAGGCCATTTTACTTGAAAGCGAAGAATTTAAGCTTAGGCACGTGCAGACTAAACGGCCTTTGAAAATGGAAACAATTACACATACAAAAATGCACAGAATTTTATGTCAAGAAAATAAATCTCAATAAAACAAAATGGCGTGTTACGCAACGTATTTTTTGTTCACATTTCATCACTCAAGAGGACAGTTGGTGGATAATTCGCGTAATTAGCAGCATGTTTGTGTTACTAAACCTCTGCGCTCGCGCATGCCACTCGGTGACATGTCTGCCGCGCGTTGCAAGGCAAAAACTACACGCGCATTTTCAACAATTTCGTAACTTTGTAATTACTACGCTTTTAATTTTTTAAATGACTTCAGCGGAGAAAAAATAACCTGATTTCCGCATTTAAACAAACGTAATAAAATTTAAATTACTATGCGTGTCGTAAAGTCAGATAAGTGTATAATAATATATTGAATATGACTTATCAATCTCATCAATATATAATCAATTTCCAGTTTAATGCATCAATTGTTGAATAGGTACAAGATATTGAAACTAGAAAAACTAGAGAATATTTTTTCCCAAAATGCTTAACATGCGTGTTACGAAACGAAATCAGAAGTCTTGTACACTTGGAGACGTTAAATTTGAAAATCGATTTAACGAATCAAATAAATCTTCCGTGTTCCTCAGTTCCTAATTTAAAATTCAAAACATAAGAAAACCACAGTGAAATGTTTTACTTACACGAGATTGTTTTCCCGTATCGGCCGCTACCTATAAATTTTGTCGCGTGATGCCTTCGAATAAGTAAACAAGTAATTTGACTTGAAAAATATCTTATCATGCATTCCTTTAAGAGAACTTTCACTGATAATATCCCGGAGTCTGAGTAGAAAATTACTATTACGTATGTATATCTCTCGGAGCGTTCTCTCGGCGCATTGCTATCGGAATAATAACCTCTGTCGATATTAATTACACCCTAGACTTTCTACGGGAGATAAATAGGTGTATGGGTGTAATAAGATTGGTCGGAGACCATGATAGGCAATCCCGTAGATAGATGGGATGGGTGCAGTCATCGGCCGTTACTTAGACGATAACGCGACACGTGTGGAAGATGAGCAGAGGTCATTAGCTTTGAAAAAGATCACTGTAGTTAGTTTACAATTAACATGCGACAAATGCCATTGTCTATATTGTTTTCTATTGTATTAAAGTACTAGCTTTAGCCCGCAGTTTTGCGAGCGTATTTTTTGAATATCGACAACAGACACTTGCCGACTCCAAATATAGTTAAACACCAACCAGATGGTCGCAATAGTACCAAAAAAAAAACACCAAAATCGGCCAAGCCGTTTAGGAGGAGAAGGATTACGGGCAACCGAATTTTATATACATAATCATAAAGATTAAGTATTTGGCAGTGCAAAGTAAGGATTATTTATTAGTAAAGGTTCAAATACAATAATTGTTTTGGACAGAAAACACTGACAAACATGGGTTCATCACCCTTGTTAAAAGCTAACCTTACCCTTGTACACTGCTAAAAAGTCCACGTGCTTACCTGCAAAAAAAAAAAACAATTAGCACGTGCGAACGAGTAGCATTAATCTGCGATAAACTAACACGTGTTTATAAGCTAATTACTTATTACACATAGGGGCTATCAACAGTGAGCAATCTAAGCATCGATCATTTCGCAACACGCCGCGGCGACATCTCAACATCCGCTGGGCGCCGTGCATCGCCGCGTGACACTAATGGACCACTAACATGTGCAATCAACTCGATATTATATAAATATTAAGCGTTCACGTATCAGAAACGAGATTTTGATCGAGTTACTTTCCAAAGAAGCGTCAATAGCCCCGGTTAGAGGGGTCGCCCTCGTAACTGAGAGGTTCCGGGTTTGATCCCCATCCTGGCCATTAAACTGTTAACATGAGCCCACTCCTAACACAAGCATTCTCTTAGCTGGATAGACCAACGGTATAACTAGTATTTCGATAAACGCACATTGCTAGTTATAATTTTTTTGGAAAAAAAAGCATTTGTTAAGTACAGCGGACGATTTTGTCGATAGAATTATGGCTTTTATGATGAACGGTTGATCTGCCCATTAGCATTGCTTTTCCACCTGAGGTTTGGTAGATAAATATCTTATCCTAGCAGAGACTAAACTAACATTTTCAATAGCTATTATAGCTATATCAAGTTCTGTTTTCATAGACCTAACCAATAGTTGCTGGCTACTTTTGTACACTACTTATGTATATTATATAATCCCATCCTTTCCGAGTAGACTTATGACGTGATTCTAGCACAGGTCAACTATTCCCAATATGAAATAAGCAAGGTACGTAGTTCTACCGTAGCAGGTTGCGACAAGGAATCTGTTTTCACCTGTCTTGCAAATCCGAACGAGAAATTTTCCATTTGCGCAAGACTTGTGTACGGAGACCGGTCACGCATAAACGTTTGACTTTTCCTTTGAGGTTACTAAATTTACTTTTAATTTTTATTATTACCCATTTGTATCTCTAGTTGATATATTTTACAGTCGCTAAGAAAGAAGCTATAATTTTTTTTTTAATGAAATATGAAGTACCTATAAGATTTTGAGGACATTCTTTGCCACGGAAAAATCTTGGCGATGGTATTACGTATGAATTTAATATTTTACAGGACCAGTTATTGCAGTAACGATGGTTGATAAATCTGTGGTTATTCAACAATATGACATAACTAATAGACCTGGTTCCCCATCGTTGAACACACGCGGGCGTCGTGAAATTCGCAAAATACTGGATACTGAATTAAACGCGAGCTATTATGATAAACGTCTGGCAAGATAAAATTAGAGAGAGCGTGAAACGTGTGATGTAATAAACATTTTACGTGTTTGAACTGAATCTGACGATACCAACTGAATACACACGCCGGCTCGCGGACCCTCGTAAAATACTGAGATTAACACTTTCACAAAAAATATATATATATTTTTTTTTGTATAATTCATTGAACACGGTTTCTTTAAAACAATGCTTTACAATTCCTATTCACACTTATTTGCGCTAATGAAATTTTACTGGGGGTATTTAAGTAGACAAAGATAAAAATACAAAAACAAATTCACAACCACAACTGTGTCAATTCTTTCACAAAACTCCTAGGCACACTCGGATGACTCTAAACATGAAAGCGACATTACGTAAAAACTCTTAGCTCGTTATCTAGTACCTGACTCGTGGCATAAGCACTATAAATGGATAAAAGAAACGTGAACACCACTTTTACGTTCAACGCACTTGATTGAAATCAGATTACCATCATGCCATATATAGAGAATCGATTTGAGACGAGCTAATGAGCGCAAGTGTCGGGAGTTTTAGACGTTAAACAGGTAATCATTAAGGTCCATAATTACGTAGTGGTGTTACAGTGTCAATATTTACTGGAAACTCTCACTGCTCTCAGCGAAAGTTAAACTTGTGTGAATATGCGTCGTTTGACAATTCTCATGTTCTGTAGACGAGGCTGTGACAGATGCCAATCGCACGTAAAACCATTTTATTCTCGTCACGCGCTGTGTCATTTGAACATAATTACGAAAGTGGTAAACGTGATATGGAACTATGGAACTAATTGCGATAGCCATAGAGCTGAAATATTTTTTACAATGTGGTAAGTGCATTTAAAAGTTTTTCTTCGTCGTTAACTTTAGTTAAATTGCCGTGATATTTAAGTCTGAGCCACTGAGCGGACAGCCGGCGGGCACCTAGTATTACGACGCTTATTATCTAGCGGAAAATTAACTGAGTACTTACTCAGTAAGTCACCGGTTTCTGGGACCGTTACGGAGAAATATTGCAGCATCCAGTTTAGAGCAAAATTATCTCCGCACATAACTAACGGTTGCGGCGATAATCACGTGCATTATTACCAGAACTACTTTCAATCTCGTCGAGAATTTCGTTATCTTAAGTAATATCGAATCATAAAGAGCGTTGCCTTTCATGCGGCTGCTAAAAGGAAGTGCGGTGTGTTTGACGTTCGTACGCAAACCGGACGCATCTAATGCAGTTTCTCTTTAGTCAGTAGCAGGGCCGGCGGTCAGTTACACCGGGCTAAAGATAGAGAAATTAGCTGCGCAGGAGTGCGCGAGTGAATGCACTCGATCGCTGCGCCCGCGCCGCCGCCCCGCCCATACCATATACGAACAGGCGTAAACTGGGAGATCGATTACTTCTAATTACTGGCCTCTGTGCAAAAGCACTGAAATATTGCCGTGGATAGCGCGGCCCGCGACACATGATAAAAGGAACACATTCCCTTCTCGTATCCGCTGAATGTATCGCAGAGCACAGTCCGCATTAATGTTGTTTGTTTATAGCTGCACCAAACATGGTAGAAATAGGATTCACATTCATAGTTAGTGACTTCATTTAATTTTGCATGTGCAAATAAACCACATTCTTTAATGATATTATCGGAGCAAGACTAACATATTAATTTTATTTATTGCTGACTTAGAATTATAATACTATTTTAGGTATTTCTACAGGACTATTTAAGTAATATTCTTAAAAAAAGGTGCCATTCAGCAATGATTGGAATATCACCGGTTTGACTTCTACCAATAATCAGGCAATCCTGTCCGTCGCCGTCGTGGCCAAACGGGTAGTTAGGCTTCAATTACAGCTTACAGCACTCGCAAGGGATAACAATCATAGACTATCCTCAGCTGTCAGCCGCGGTTGTGTGATGTGAAAGCGGTCTGATAGCTCGATCAGATACGTGCAGGGGTGGCAAACTAAATATGAGAGGATTCGGTTTCTAATGCAAAAAATATGTATAAATCAAAACTTAACTTTATGGGTCTGAAAGGTGAATAACTTTTCTTTGTGACTCAGAAATGAAATTTAATTTATCGTATTTCATCTTACCATTTTGGGATTTCCATATTTGGTTACGTTTTTCTAAAATTGGCATGTCATCATCTCAGCGATTAGTGTCTTGCAGAAATTGAAACTAGTTTTATTTATTGTCCGCAATATAATCTTCGATTATTTTATCGTTTTGTTTAGTACCAACCCTGCGTGTCTTCACGCTTTATGCGATATTCAATTGTAACTTGATCACTTTCAAGCGTGCGCGACAGTAATGCTTAGATTGGAGATATATGAGAGTCCGCGTACGACACATCAATGGTCGTGGTTTCGTGTTCACGAAATAAACTAAACAAATCGATTATTCAGGACTCTACAAAGCAGAAAACTAAATACGGGAGGTATTAAGGAGAGTCTTTTTAAATATGATCCATTGATGGCGAACTTTACTGGTTTTATAAATGGTAAGATAATAAGATGAGGGTTTTGTGCATCATCATTCATGCATGCTGGATATAGGACTGAAAGAAGATTGATATTATAGATATGTTATTTAATTTAAATTATATAGTCGTTAAACTTTATCCATGTATCCACCTATGTCATAACTGGCGTGCATTTCAGTGAACTTGTAGTAATTATAATACAAATAAATGAAGTCTATTCGTGGAAAACGTTAACGGATATACGGGATATGAACGGTGGGCGGGTATTACATCATCCATATCTGTACCTACATTAGTCATTTCCAAACCCTGACATTTAGTCTGAATGAGTAAGCTTGTCGCAAAAATATCTGGATGCCATTAACTTGGCAACTCTGTAGTATAAGACACATAAGACACATTGTTATTGATGCTGGCGTATTGCCATATTTAAAATGTAGGTGTACCTACAACATAGAGCTGAGGTGTGTGTGGAGTGGACAATCATCCTAAAAGTATTAAGAGACACAAAAAGGAGACAGGTTATTCAAATTATAAATATTTATGTTCGAACGGCTTCTTGATCCTGAAACTTGGTACTTGTGTATAAAATTTTCGAGAAACATGATGATTCTACTATATTTTGAAAAATCGTGTTGATGACTCCAGTTCCGAAACAAATATGTTTTTTTTTTATATTCAGGTAATAACAGTAATTTTTGAATTGTTTTACAGTAATATCCTACAAAGCCGCTCTCAACCGCCTCTGGCTTCTATGCTAACCTCTAGAGACTCGTGTGTTTATTAAATCATAAAGAAATATGCGCCGTCTAATTCGGAATGCAAACAAAAAAGTGTATTCGCAAATCTGATAACAGATTGTACAAATTTGCTCTATCTTCATCGCTATGTCGCTAATTACGTGTTAGAATTCCTGAACATGCGGCTTGTACGGTTATCAGACTCTATTTAGCAGGATATCTGATTAACTTATAAGACTAACTGATTACACACGCGAGGCATGCAGCGAGCGAGCTAAAACCTTTGTTAGAACGACTTCTCACGAATGGAAGGCGATGTGACTGGAAGTGTCACACGACTACAAGACATTAAAATTGATTTACAATCGATAGAAAAAATCGCCTAATCATTATTTTTAATGGTATGTTTTTTACAGCGGCTAAGTGCTAAACATTTTTAACCAACGAACTTATATCGGGCAAGCGATTTTTTGCTCACATAACTACAACCTATAAGTAAGCAGGCAATTTTTTTTAAGTTTCCTAAATTTACCTATTACCTCACTTTTAGTATAATATATTTAGATCATAAATAGTTGAAAATATAGTCGTAAACTTGATCACCGTATCGAAATAGATCAGTACATTTAAAATTCGTAAATCGCCGCGGTAAACTGCGGACTTTGAATATGGAGTTGGTAGGAGTGATACGAGTACTAGTGATAGTGAAATATTTTGATTAAGGAGGGTGAAATTTAGTATAATATTGTAAGTGGAAAGAGTATTAGCAGCACATCTAATCCGGCATGCTCTTTATTATAAAATAAGTAATGTTAAATTATTTATCTTAAATTTTTACTTTGTGAATTAGGCGATAACTGAAATAGTGATAAAAGTTATTCCTTAATTTACCCTAAAACTACGTAGTAAATACTTTTATAAGATTAGAACACATAAAATACTAAGTGAACTGCACTTTAAGCTTAAAGTGCCAATGTTAAAAGCCTTCGCTATATCTGGGATAGTATTTAAGCGGTTAATGATATAATGATTTTAATGTAAGTAGACCGGGAATCGCCTTTTCTAGAACAAATCTTAGGAGAAATCAGTGAGATATTGCTTCTATTTATTTTAATTAACTTCATTAACTGTATTAAACGTACAATAAAACTAGAATGGCTCGATCACAGATATAGATTTACATAGATAACGAAAGTATCACGATTTGTATTGAAACCAAGCGTGCCGAATTTTTAACACCTACTGTGACGTCATTAGTGACGGGAAATCCAAACCGCTTCAAAGACACCGATGCCGCCGATGCCCCTCCGCCCGCTACGAGTGATTATCACGCTCATACTCATATTTTTATATCTGTAGTCGCGAGGACTGTAAGTTATCGGCGACCAACTTCGACGCTTGGTCGGGGTTTTCGGACACGCTAAGTACATACATTTGCGTTATCTATGTTAATCTATATCTGTGGGCTCGATGTTAAAGTGCGATTGAATAGTCCACGGTAGCTGTTAACTAACTAGGGTTTTACAGTGGTAGATTCAAGCTGTATACATTTGACTCGAGCTTATAAACGGGTTAACTCAACCGGGGGAGTACCACCCTCTCACAGAGGATTGGCTTAAATTAGCCATTATAGCATTACGCACGATGAATGAGCGAACCGGAAGCGACTACCTTTGCCAGCCTCTTTCCCCCTTAAGTAGGCAACGGTCGACTGCGGTAACTACTTAACATCAAGCGGGTTACATGCTTGTTGATCGTTGAAAGTTTTGGAAAACCATCTGTTATGGCATAATGTGGGATTCGACAACTTACAATCTCTCGCTAGTTTGGGGAACAATATCACTATTATGAATTGAATTTCGAACGCATATCCATTTCAAATCCAAAGATTTTAATATTCTTTTTTGATTCCAAAGTCGATTCTAGTGTCCATACATCATTAGTCAGTGTAAGTTTCAGTAGCCGGCTCCTGTACAGAGTACAGAGGTAGCATTGTTCGCGGCACACGAACACGACTCGGTGACTCCTGCCGTGGTACGTTCTCTCTCACACACAATCATGACTAATGATAATAGGGGCACGTCGAGGAAGATGGGGAACTAAATATGAGATTTATCCCAAAAAGAAGTAATGATAGGTTGCTATGGTAATAAATATTTACCTACTGAGAGAAAAATAATATCTAGTAGTGCTTGCCTGCAACTTTGTCCGTGTGGATTTTGAAACGGAATTTGCAAACAAACTTCCATCCCTTATTGCATATGTCCAAGGTCCAATCTATTACTATACCAAATAATAAAAATAATAATTTAACTCTTTTGACGTCCCACTCCTGGGCACGGGCCTCCCCCCACTACGAGGGGGATCGAGGCCGTAACAGGATTCAGGCTCTATACCAAAATTCATCGTATTTTGTTCAGCGGTATAGAAGTGAAAACGTAACACACAGACAGACGGCGAAGTTACTCGCATAAAATGTTAGTTTGAAATCAGGCGCGTCGTCCCTTATTAGCGGCCTTTGCGCTAAATTAAGAAAAAGTCCGTAAGTTGAAGCTATTAAAAAATGAAAGTTAATAAAGGAACCCAATGGTCGGCTATGTCACTACATTATGTTATCGTGAGATCATTATCACTAAACTAACAATGTCAGTATTTGTGTTCAAAACTTAACAACAAAAGGAAGTAAAAGTTATTGTGTAATCGTTAATAGAAAATTTGTAACAGACAGGCACATGATAAAAGATCGTAACTGCTCCCATGAAGCGCGTTCGGCTGTATCAATTTCACGAAATCACGGAACCAACGGAGGCAAAAATATATATATAAGTTAACGGCATTCGTTGCTTACGAACTCAGGCCCGTATTAATAAACCGATCTCAAGTCTGAGAGCGATCTAGAGTACTCTTTTCACATGTTATTTTGTACTGGAATGACATACGAATGATATTTCAACAAGCGCTCTCAGACTTCAGATTGGTTTAAAAAAACGGCCTTTAATTGTGATGTGGTCGTGGAAGTGGCAAATTTATACCAGTATCCGCAAAAAGCAGTCCTTCTATAGAAGCTCTGGGTATGAAAGTGGAAACGTCAATGCGGACGTTATAATTTGCGCGGTGCATTTCCCGTTACGTACGCCGCATTCATCCGTGACAATTTCCATGTTGCACCTCGGAGACGACGTAATGACAGAACGGCACTAATGAAACAACAGACAGCCAATAATAAACTGCCGGTGTAATGAGAGACAGCGGCCACGAAGTAGGTACGGGCGATTACCGAAGCAAATAAGCGGAAAGACTTTGGAGGAAACCACAACATTGATTAAGGCGAACTTTTATTTATATTTTATTAATGTATTTGCAAGAGAAATTGCGATTTTAAAGCCAAAGGCGTGTGTTTTGAACTTCATTTCCATCAAACGTATCTCAAACCATCTCCCTGAATCTGTACTGTAAACCACTAGTGCTGAAATTGGTTCATCCGTTTTGGAGCTACGAAATAACAAATAGTCAGTGTAAACCCTGAGAAAATAATTTGCCAATAGCCGGCCATCGTTTGCAAGATTGCGTGTTTGAGATTCGCAATGAACTCGGATTTGTTGTGCGTAATGTCAAAACGACCATTCCAGATTACAAAATGAATACGCAAGTTCCATAAGAGGAATTTAAATAATCCACATATCGAAATATAATTATAATGCAGCCTTTGAAAGTGGACTTATGACTGCCATTAAAATAATGTCCAAGACATTAGAGCATTCCACGAACATAATTCAAGAAACATTACATTTTTTTGGGTAAACCTCATTCCTACGACACATTTTCGAATCTTAAATTTCATCTCACCCAATGAATTATTTCTATATGTGAGCGTCTAATCATAATTACGTAATCGGAACATTTGTAATGACTTGCGATTTACATCAAGCAACTAACTTAATTCTACTGGCATATGTATTGTAAAATCGTACTACAAACAGACTAAATAGGTACCATATTATGTTATTGCACTAGCATGACTAGAACAATAAGCCAAGCCGCCACTTAGGTACGTCCACTATTTTGTACAAGAATGCAACTTTTGACGATAGTCATAGACGTCGAATTCTTTTGCTCCATTCATGGTTAAGCTTTAAACGGACGAATCAGATTGTTAGGTGCGGTCATTATAAATATGGTGGTTAATGCATAAGGTGCATAAACTAATCGAGTAGTGTCCTGCTATGCGGCGTCTATAGCTTATTGGTCTGTGCCGAGTTATGGAGGCTGGTATGCACCTGCGAGGATGAGCCTTTCACTAGCGCATATCGAAAGTGCAGCGTTGATGCAACTATGACCTATGGCCCCAAGCCGCAATACTTGCTACCTTCGTATCTGATTAGATGATACCTCCGATAATTAGTAGTGTTTCAAATCGTTCGTATCATTCATCGGATATTGCTTTCATTACATGATTGAAGTTATTACATCCGATTTGGATGACGAACAAATTCTTTGTGTCGCGCATTAGGCTGTGCTGTTAAGGCTTAAATGTTAATGATTAATAAAAACTAATTAGTTGACGTTTGCATGAGAGAAACGTTTTTGTTGTAACCGATATTGCGAAGTGATAATGTAAAAGCGGCGACTAGATAACTGTTTGATCTAGTGGTAAGTTTAAGCCGCTCAGTCCCTTGCACAGGATGATGGCGGGTTCGATTCCCGTCGAGGAAAAATTCGGAAATGCCCTTTTCATAATTTTCTCTGGTTTGGCAGTCACTACGATACATCCCAGTTTGCTGCATGATTCCTTATTTTGTGACCATACAGTTAGTGGGTTAGTCTGTTGATATTTATAAATTTATCTCTGTTCGTTGTTTTGTACTTTTATATAGGTACATATGTTAACTGCTTTCTCACTTATCATGTCATTAGAACGGTTCCAACAACCATTCCATAACACTTTAAACCTCCATGCGTCCACAATTTACAACTTCAATTTTCAATACGATAATTCAACAAACATCTGCTTTCACGCTCAAGTACCTTCAACACTGATACCGAGAAAGCAGCGCACACGCATCTCAGCACAAACAAAACTCGCTACTATTATATTTCAAAGTATTCTGATAGGGAGAAGATAACTCAGTCGCATCGAGCGGGATGCATCGATGCTAAAATACCGGCGAGAATCGGCTCAGGTATTAATGGTTACCCGGCACCTTTGGTTAATGGTGGTCGGTTAACCACCTGTCAAGCGGTCACCATCCGACTGGACAAATCGCAGCGGACCACCAGCTGAGAACAGTCGTAAACATGCAAATTCATGACTTGCAGAGATACTTCGTGCGTGATAAACCGACCGTAACTCAACGCAACAAAGGCAGAGGATGTAGGAGCCAACGTGAAAAAGATAACTTAAAAGAATCTGGATGGATGTTATTCGGTAATACTTTTGCTGGCTTTATTCACTAGTTCTACACGATCTGTCTAAGTTATTATTTTCATCTGAGCCAGTCTTATAACTACCTGATATTTGCGTATTTTGAAAGTGTCTGCTACATGTACCTAATCATGGAGAAAATACAGGAAGTCAGCGTTTCTAATAAATATTGCAGCGTAATCAAATAGGCGGCTGGGTTGCGGAAGTTATCAGCTACTCAGGGCTGAGTTCATCAACACTAAACGGACCGTTAGACCAGTAACCGATTGTTTGATGTACCTACCGGTAACAGTTGTTTACGGTGTTGGTGAACATGATAAGGTAGACTTGTATACTTATCTACATTAATAAATTATCTCAAATCTGAATACGAACTTGGAAATGTTATTCTAGTACGTACAGAAAAAATAAGTACCTACTCAAAATTATCAAGAGTGCACTCAAGTGCGGTTTTAGATTTGAGATTGATTTTAGTACTGGATGAATTCACCGGGCATTATGACTAAAATTAATAAATACCAAGAAATCAATAGTAAGCTTGCCCTTTAAAATTTAATTATTTTAAGAAATTGAATTGAAACTGTTCAGTACTAAAGTCAACTGAAAGTAAATGTAGAATCATAAGTTCCAACATTGAGTTATAATCAGCTTAAGTCAATTTTATAAATGAATATTACATTACATGACTGTGTAAAGTAAGTAGCCGCTTCGAAGTGACATATTATTATTTATGGAAATATATGCGGGGTACCACATAACTTAAGATAGTTATGCGCTATGCGAGTTAAGCAACGGAATAGATATCCAACTTAGAATATTATTACGAAACTAATCACGATCTAATGATCGAGCCAATGTGTGTAGACGGCACATTACGATAAAGTCCTCAGATAGGTCTCTTATGAATATGAAATGTATTCTATAATAAGTAATTACGGCTGAACGCAAACGTAAAATTGATGGGAACATTAGTATGCAAATCTTGAAATATACTTACTAAGTATATAAAAAATCTATAAATTCTTGATATTTTAGAATGTTCATTAATGTGTAGTTGCATACATCATTGTTCAGACAAAGTTGACAACATACTTCATACAACGCAGACATCTTTGAGCTTAGTTTAAGTAAGACGACCGCCTGGCGCAGTGGTTCGAGCGTAGGCCGGTCGGCTCAGTGCACATGGTGGTTGCGGGTTCGATACCCGCCGGGGAAAATTTCGGAAATGACCCTTTCGTAATTTGCCCTTGTCGGTGTCACTGGTATCGTCCCCAGTCCATTGTACGGTACCCATAGTACAAGCGTTGCTTAGTTTGGACCATACAGTTGGTGTGTCAGTCTGGCGATATTTATTTATTATTTATTTATTTGAGCTAAACTGATATAAGGAAACGTGCTTGTGTAGTTTTGAATGTAATCATTATATATTATTGCAAGATCGAGTGCCTATTAATGTAGGCAATTTATCAGTCCCCAGGCGTTGATTCCCGTTTATAACGAAGCTTGTAACCGCTTCCCTGTTCTGCACAGCCACCAGGATCACTAGGATTATGAATGGCGATGTCAATTAGGTTAACCAAAACCAAAAACTAAAGCCATATTTCGTTCGGGTTCGTTTCGTGTAATTTTCATAAATTTTCTCCGAAGATATCAAAAAAATTGTAGTTTGAACCACGGCTCGCACGCCTGGGTTTTCCAAAATCTATGTGCGTATCGAAATTTTAATATGATTTTTACTAACATACGGCGGAGGAAAACATCGCGAAGAAACCTACATATCTCAGAAAATCTAGCAAATTTTCGAATGACATGTCTCATCCGCTAACCCGCACCGCGGTGGATTATGGCCTAAATCCCCCTCGAATTGAGTGGAGGCCCGTGAGTGGGACGTTAAAATGGGTTAAAATTATTTATAAATTAGTATAGGAAATTTAAAGAGAGATCATCTTTACGATACAAGAAAATATCGGCAAACATTATGCGGTGCCTGGGAGGCAATAATTCCTCATCCATCTCATCTGAATAGGTACCAACACTCAGACATGACGCTTGCAGAAATACGTGTAATCCTATACCTGTGGCGTGCGGAATAATGATCAACGCATCAACGGTGACGGTCGAACGTAGAAATAGACGGTAGATTTTTTTAATACTTTCACTGCGTGGTTGCTGTTAGTAAGACTTCAGACGTGTAAGGAGTTGACGACGGACCGAGTCGACTTAATGGTGCCATTGAAGGCCCAACACACTCTTTGGAAAGTATGACACAAGTAGATAGAAACGCAGTAGCGGGAATCGAGGGAAAAGTGAGCTCGATGGGAACCACCGTTTTTCACCGTTCATGAACGTTATTTAAGTTCTTGTCAGCATAACGGCCATTGTTCTAATGATGCGTGAGTACCAATGTTGTTAAATAATGATTGCGATTGTTCGCTACTGTCCCATGGAGATAATAACAACATGTAAACATACATTGTATTGGGAGATAACATTTACCGCACCTTGTAATAAAACATATTTACCTCCTAGGTAGTTCAAGTTTGTCCGAAGAAAGTGCGCGGGATTTCCGTCGGCAATTAAATACATCAAAATAGAAAGCGCTATCGTTATATCATAATACTAGCTGAGCCCGCGACTTCGTCCGCGTGGAATTTTGATCCTTGCTTAGGGGATGTCTACGTCATAGTAGCTTTATGAATGCAAAGTCTCAGCCCGATCGGTATAAAATTGACAAAGTTTCATAAAAACGTTCATCCCCTATTTTATCCCCTTGGGGGTATAATTAATCAAAATCCTTTCTCAGCGGATGCCTACGTCATAACATCTACCTGCATGCCAAATTTCAGCCCGATCCGTCCAGGGGTTTGGGCTGTGCGTTGATAGATCACTATGTCAGTCAGTCAGTCAGTCAGTCAGTCACCTTTGAGTTATATAAATTTAGATTTACTTCACATGTTTACTTTGTTGATGGTTATAAGTGTTGTGACACTTGTGACGTAACTCGAAGGGTGTGCGGAACCATAATTGGCAATAGGCCGAAGTGGGTGTAGCCTCCTGTTTACACAGTCCACTTCCGAGCGTGTCGCAACTCCACTCACGCGCACGTGTCACGCCCACGCCACGTCGCGCAGGGCTGCCACCACACGTGATCTGACCATAACAAATAGCTACACAGGGGTAGCCATGAATGTTATTGTTATTAGAGTAAGAAATATAAAATATGATACATTTATGAATGGAAACGAATTAACACACAGTACAGAGCCACATGACGTGTCGTTATTTGCCGTTACAAAACTAAGACTACCTAAAGCTAATATGAGTAAGCCTGTAATACAAATCAGTTTCTATAGTGAAGTGCATAATCTGAATTTATACATAGACATTTTATAAATAATTGATGGTAAAATTTAGAAAATATGTGATTCATTTTGCTGCCTTATTAATTTTAATAATCTGCCCACGTTCGCTAAGTTTATCTCATTTGTGAATAAAATTATGTAATCTGGTCAATCATATGTATATTAAAATCATTGTTTACCATCATCGCACATTATATTGGTATAGCGAGGTACTTACTAGCTTAACCTAATAATATTATGTTATTCCTAGTACCAATGTTTCAATTATCTTGTGGTTAATAAAAAACATATAACCTGAGTTGATGTCATAGGTAAGCTTGTTAAGGGTAACAGGCATGTTGTTATAGTTATTAAAATTATTTACGATTTTATTCATAATAATACATATCTGTCACCGTACGTACAGCCCTAATGATGATATTAACCACAATTGAAGCGGCAACCAGAGATTAGTTCCATACCTACACATGCACGACGACACACAGAGCTACCTGTCACGCGTCGAACGGGTTACACAACTCAATGGAAACCATCGCTTTTCCATCGTCTCCCCGCCACAGTTGCGTAACGGAAAAAGTTGTGTAAGTAACAAATATTTACCCAAGAGGAAAGTAAGTATTGCGTCTCAAATAAAACACACGTCTTTAAAATTTACGACGAAACGTAGCGATTCTTATGAGTCAGACACCGCGGGAGAAACCGATGCGCAACCAGATTCAAATGAAACAGGTACGCTGATGCCCTAGGGCGTCGAAGACTGCGAGTGGACGAGGCCAACGACCAAGAAATTACCGTGCTATTTTCAAAGCGCTTTGCAAATAAACTGATGCGGAGTAAAAGCTCCGTGCTCACTTACAAGCGTCGATCGTTTGACAGCCCTATGAGAAAGCACTACACACTTTTTAAAATGATATTAAAATCGTTTTAATCTTCAAGATTTGTTATTGAGCTATAAAACAGTTATTTTATAGAGCTTAATTAAAACCACCAGCATCTAAAAATTCTGCAAAGAAACTGATGCGGAGTAAAAGCTCCTTGCTCACTTACTAGCGTCCCTCGTTTGACAGCCCTATGAGAGAGCACTACACACTTTTAAAAATGCTATTAAAATCGTTATAATCTTTAAGATTTGTTTTTGAGCTATAAAATAGCGATTTTAAATAGCTTCATTAAAGCTACCAGTGTCATAGTGAGCTTAGATTTAAAAGCTGAATACCATCAAAAAGCTCAGTTTAATGAGTTTAAATGAAACCAATGCTGGTCGTCTAATAGGTATCGTAACTTTATAAATGACATGTGATCTGATTCTTATCTTACTGTTCGCCTTTTTTCATGAGCATATCAGCAATTATAAACAATATTGAGATTGATATTGTGATATGATCAACCGTTACTGATATTCGTAACTATGTTACTCCTACCTACCTGCTGTCAGGATTTGTATACGACACACCATAGAATTAGTAATAAAACCAGTTAGCATTGATTTTTACGATTTTAAAAGGAAAGATAAGAGTTTTAGAATGCCCACGTTTTCCTGTTCAAGATCAATTCAATAAAAATAATAAATCAGAAGAACTGAACATCTTGATTTTGATTAATCTATGTTACTTTTCTAAGATTATAACCAAAGTACTTCTTACATAATAAACCTGCAACCTACGACTATAAAAGCACTTGTTTCATTAATTGCAACTAGAAATGGAAAATGTTGAAATACTCAACGCATTGCAAAACATAAAATAGCGGAGCTATTAACTTTTTAATTCTTAGAATGGACGTAAAAATGTACGTGTTCGGCCCACACCTGTTACCGTAACGCCGGGGACACACGTTACCTAACTATAAAGTTAGCGACATCCCATTAACATAACCATACTAAGAAAAGAACGCAGTTAACAATATTATTTTTTTAAAATCCGCTTGTATTGAGTACTGGCCTAATCATAATAAATAAATATAAGATCGTCGAATCGTCAGTGCAAATTTCCGAAATGGTCTTTTCGTAATAAGGCCAATGGGGATTCGAATCGATATTGGAAACGGATTCAGAACTTCAAACAACCTAAGTATTAACTTTTTTTTTATCAATTCTTATTATTATTATTATTAATCGAATAAGTATTTATCTTACGATTACTTACAGATAAATAATTTTCAACATAACCTTAAAGGTGGCAAGAATACATAGATGTTTAAAAGTTTCTGAATCCGTTTCCGATATCGATTAGAATTATTTAAAATACCCCTACCCCCTATCCGCCCGCGTAACTGAGATCACCCAATGATTATTGATACAGTGCCTATTAGTACAACTGTTGCTTAATTTGGGTTCATACAATTGGTGTATTTGTTTAGCGATATTTGCTAAACTGAAAACTTTTATTTTCAAAGGTGGCAGTCTTTGTTTGTTTTTATATACAAACTAGCTGAGCCCGCGACTTCGTCCGCGTGGAATTTTGATCCTTTCTTAGGGGATGTCTACGTCATAGTAGCTTTATGCATGCAAAGTCTCAGCCCGATCAGTTTAAAATTGACAAAGTTTCATACAAACTTTCATCCCCTATTTTATCCCCTTGGGGATAGAATTAATAAAAATACTTTCTTAGCGGATGCCTACGTCATAACATCTACATGCATGCCAAATTTCAGCCCGATCCGTCCAGTGGTTTGGGCTGTGCGTTGATAGATCACTATGTCAGTCAGTCAGTCAGTCAGTTAGTCAGTCAGTCACCTTTGAGTTATATATCTTAAGATAAGTTTTTGATATACGTACTGGTACATGAAAAACATGTACATGTTCTACGTGTGCATACTTATACCACAACAAAAGGCGTGTCAGCGTTGCTCGCTGCGCCCGCGCACCGCCGCGCCGCAGACAGTCTGACATTCATTGCATCATCCATTCACCAGCCATCTCGACTCCACTACTTTAACACCTATCATTATTTAATTACAATTACATAGGCACCCCGATTGGTTTTTTCTTAAATTATTGCGTAGGATTATATGTGAAACAATTGAAAGTTGAATATGGCAATGACAACGCTTTTTATGAAATTCGATTTTATAGTGCAATCAATTTTATAATGATAATAATATATGTTATTTGGAATTATATAAGTAAGTTAATGTTAGTTGCGATAAGACTTCTGGATAACTTATTATCTTCATTATTAATTTTATGATTACTGTAATTACCTAACCCTCGAAAAACAAACTTTAACATTAATACAACCAAACTGTATCAAATTTACTACAGGAAAAAAAAACAAATGAAACGCCATTTTGGTCGAAAGTTAGTTTTATAGACACATCGACAGAGAATCGAAAACACTATCGAAATGTATATAAAACTAATTTTCGACCAAAGTGGCATTTCATTTGTTTTTCCTTTGCACCATCGATATATGGGTTGGCTGGACCGGGATAGTACCACCCTTTCACAGAAGATCGGCGTAAATCAGTTATTATAAGTGCGCTTCGTACGAGAAATGAGAGCTGGATGCTTAACCCACTTCCGCTCCCTCTGTTCCACTCCTCGTCAGGACGAAAACGTGCAAGCAATGCCTTTAGTATTGCCAGCTGTAGATGCTACGGTAACTGCTTAACATCATCATATATTCAATTCAATTCAATTCAAATCGTTTATTTTGTTTAGGCCTACGGGGGCACTTACAAATTGTCAATTTTTTTTTTTTTTTCTTATATCTACAACCGGATCGGAACGCGACCTCGACTGAGAAGATCCGGCAAGAAACTCAGCGGGCTTGTCTTTTTACATGTGATATTTTTGTTTTTTTTTTAAATCGCCAGTTGCTTATATTCAATAATTACAAATCGTAGTAGATATTAACATAAATATTATAATAGCTCCAGTGTGTGTGTGTGCCTTTTGATGTTACCAAAAATTAAAAAACCCCTCATTTTTTTAGTCTTAAACTATTTTATTCTTAGAAGTTCTCAGCCAACCGAGCCAGTGGCTAAGCACTTAGTCACAATGGGAGTAGTAGAAACGTTAACCTGCGCGTGCAACGGCCGCGACGGATTGCGGGTGTCGTGTGTAATAACCCCACTATTATTGCCGGCTGTAAAGAGTCTGTTGATAACAGTATTCGTAACTATGAGTTTCAGCCATCTGCGCAGTGAGTAGAAGTCGGATGTTTAATCGCGATTTACATGACATTAAGACACATTCAGTATGAATCGCTGTACTAAACCATATTTCGTTTTTGGGATAGAATTAGGGCCCGCATTAATAACTCAATTTCAAGTCTGAGAGCAGTTTTAAGTACGCTTTTGACATATCATTTTGTACTAGTATGATATAAGAATGACATTTCCAAGATCGCTCTCAGACTTGAGATCGATTTATGACGGGCCTTAGTTTATTTATTTGTCAACCAACTAGTACCGTTTTGTATTAAGCTGGCAAGCCTGTTGGTGGTATTTCCAAATCACGGATTATTTATCATACAAGTACGTCTTCATTATCATCCAGTGGTTTAATAAATAAATAAATTATTGAATTAAATTGATTCTTATATAAACCATCATAAGAAAGCAGTCTGTCAGTTACACGTGCCTGTAAAGTGTAAGTAGGTAATTACAATTATTAATCTATTTTCATTTGACTCACTCGAATACCTACTTACAAAGATGATCGACACTCACTCACCAAGCTGCTGATTTTATAATTTCAAAAATTACAATTTTGCACGTACGCACCTTGTTTGAAAAATGCTGACAGAATGATGGGGGCAATTTATTTGCAACATCAACCTGTCAACCCGCTCCACGGGGGTTACTCAAAAAATTAATGAAATATTTTTGTAATTACGAAAATAAATGTTAATCTTACCCTTGGCTTGCATTAGCAAAAGCATTTATTGAAACATATTGGTGTCCCTATTTTTTGTTAGCATATGTGAGACAACAACTACTCAATAGCGCTTGGTTCAGTAACGTCAATCAACAGTTTATAAAGACGAGAATTCCCAAAAAGGATTTAATAAAAATGTTAAAGCAGTGATATTTTTCAGATTCATTTTATAAGCACACGTCTGTCGTTGCATGTTAAAAGAACTACCCTCCAAAACATCATTTCAATTAGGACTACAACCATAAAATCGTTTGAATTCAACTTAAATGTGTTTCAACAAACAAAACCAAAAAGGGAATGACGACAAACCCCAATAAACTCAACATCATAATGAAAATGGGGCTTCAACGCAGTGTGTTGACCCCATCCCGAGTGTTGGTAATTTAAATAGTGGAGGATGGGAGTGGCAGTGGTCCTCCTTGGCGCGGTATTCGCACCAGGCGGCGCGGCGGCGGCGCGGGCGCATGCGTCGCTCCGTGCCCTTGTCCCCTCGGCCTTATATCTCTCATACCATTGGAATTATACTAAATCAGGTTTTCGTTAAACACTTTAAGAATTCTCCTCTGCTTTTATTTGTTTCATTACTGATTTATAAATAGATGTACCTACTTTGTTCATAATTTTGCAATGTTAAGGTGAAGGCGCCTGTCTAGCCCGCGGAATTAAAATTTTTTGAGTATTTTTATAGTTTATCCAAAATCTGAAAACATTTAAGACAACATTTTGTGATTTGCGACAAACACAGCATGCAGTGCGTTTATTAATACATTTATTTTACTCTAAATATTATCACGGTGGATACTAGTAAATCACAAAATATACAAAAATTGCCCGTTTTTCTGGTAATCTGTCGTTCTTGAAATGTTTTAGAGTAAGTTGGATATATTAATAAATGCATTGCATACGGTCTTTGTCGCCAATTACAAAATGTTTTCAGATTTTGGATAAACTCTAAAAATACTCGAAAATTTGGAATTTCGCGGGCTAGATGGACGCTTCAGCCTTAAGTCCGCATATTTTGGCTACTCTTAAAGGGAATTACGAGATGTAGGATTGTGAACCGCTATGTAAGTCGTCTGGTCGTTTGAAAATTTGCTTGATTTTCCCCAGACTGCACTTATTTTTCGGTATGATGATAATGATGATTTGGATGACTGAATGCACAACTGGTTATCACGTGGTACTATTCATTGTTTTTTTCGTGCTGGCAATGGGTGTGTTAACGTAATCGGTTATAAATCTCTTTTATAAGACCACTTCCCACGCATGATATATGATAAACAACTACATAATATTTTGGCGTGCGAAACGGTCTGGGCTATATCAAACACCCACTTTCAAGGCGCCTAGCTGTTAGCACTCGTCAAATAATAACTAACGGTTTGGCTAAGTACCAACAAACAAACGAGCAATTTCCTCTCCATCCTTTAAATTTCAGTTATTGAACTTGAAAGATTTACTATGAGTTACCGTTTTAATCCGGTTCGCGGCCGACTAACAAAGGGTGTGGTTATTTTATCGAAAAGATATATCAGAACCATAATGTAATATTGGCACATAACATTGAGAAACAAAGACAGGCTAACGATGTAGCAGATAAAAATAAACAGCATGTAAATAAAACAAAACACGACCTGTGGGCAGATGAGGCAATTCTTCGAAGGCGATGTTTTGTCGGGCCCTAACAAATGACGAGAGACGTCGCTCGCTCTAGCAACGCCACAAAACTATGCTTGCTTTATTTATGCAGCTTATAGCCGATACACCTAGCATGCTTTAAGCACAAGATTATGCCCGGTAAAGCCATACAGTACAAGGTTTTTTTTATTTTTTTTTATAATATACTTAAGTAACGAATTCGACGCATAATTGCTATAAGGTGAGCTTAAAGACCTTTATTAAGTGGCCGGCTTACTGGTTGTCTGTGAAAAAACACCACATTAAGATTGGCTTGAAGGAGGATTAAATGAATTGTCTGTGTCTGAATACTAGAAAATCATTAAAAAGCCATCAAACTTTAAATACCGTAATTTTTAGATACCGTATTTTTGGCATTGAAAAATTAACTTTAAGATTGAACGTTGTCGGTACATTCAATATTCGACATTGTTTTATTATTTAGCCAAGCTATCTGTGTAATTATTTGGCAGACACGCACAATACGGCTAAGGTTACACTGATAAGTAGGACACCAGTTATTAATAATTATCAATCAACATGTTTTTATGTCGATATAAAACACAACTGCCGACCAAAGATCGAATACAAAACCAGTTCTTTTTGAATAGGTCGTTATTGAAGGTATTTCATCAAGAAACATATTAAAATAATAAACATTGGCAATGGGTAAATAAAAATAAGATACAAATAAAATATGTACCTAAAATAGTGCTACATTCCAGAATCGTAACTGGTGGTTAGTTCTACAAATGAAATTTTAATAATAATCTATAAAGAACAATTCCAATTACAAATAACAAGCTGTCAGGTATCGTGTGTGGCCCAGTGAATGTCCATAGAGTTGCACAATCTCTATCGCTTACAATCGCTTAATTGATCTGCTCAAGCCTCCAGCGACGAGCCACCGTTCCGTTACCGTTCGAGAATAAACCAATCAGTACACAAGATCTGGCATCACACCGCAAAAACACCAGTCAACTCACAATTAACTTTGTTTTTGCTAACAAAATACCGCTCGTATTACATTAGCCGCACGAGCCGTTTGCAAACCCGAATGATTATGTGCTAAGAATTCATAAGGAAAAAGATCTGTCTCTATTAAGTATACAGAAAAAAGCTTTAAATATACTCTGAAGAGCTTTATGTTAAATCAATAATAATACCTAATACTTTGTATTGACCAAATATGTACTGAGTAAATTGTAAATTAACTGTATGCCATTATTTTAATGGTCATTATTATCATAATAACCATAGACTCGTGATATACATCAGAACACAAACGCAGCAATGAAAAGCATCTACTTATATAGCGTGTCTTCGTTGCGGTGTAATTATCACTAGATGCGTGCGCCCGCGTCGTGTATAATCTCAATAAGAAGTTTTTCAACGCAGATGTTCCCCGATCGTCACCGCATACAAAAGGCGAGATGCCCCCACAAAGAGTGGAACAGATGCGCGAGTAGACGTGGCATTTGTCTGTAAATCACATGGACAAACACGCGCACACACCCCGGCGCCCGTGGTGACAGCGCGTGGGTGTGTGCGTACCTGCCGCCAAGGCTGCGGCGCAGAGAATACCTGCCCCTACCTGCCTATCTCGCATTCTTGCACTATCTGCGAAGTATCGGGAGAATTTGCGGCGCATGTGTCATAACGGTGCCTACGTGCCTGCTTCTCTATCAGTAGGGTTAGTATGAGTTTTTAACGTATTCAAACACCGATCGAGTGATCGATAGTCTTAATACATTCACGAGTTAAACATTTCAGTACACATTTCTGCTAGAGCCGCTGCTGTGGAATGTATGACGATTACTCAATTGGTGTTTGATGCTAGCAGAACTTGTACTAAGCCCCCTGAACTTTACAGACTTGTCCTCGGTGCTGAATCGCTCTAATCTTTGACAGTTCCCAGGGTGATTGACAACATAATTATGAATATGGTAATGTTGTTTATTAGACCTTCGGCGTTATATACATTTTCGATTTATATGGTTACATAGCAAAGCGTCAAATGATAATTCTATCCATATGCCGTATTAATTTACGACTGTTTGTTTTCCGTATTATTTCTGGCTGCCAGAAGCGATCAGGAAATAATAAATCAATAGCCATGCTTAGTTTCCAAAATAAACATACATTATGTTAGGTAGTAAATGAACTTAATACGCATCTATAAAATACGGGAATAGTAGTCAGTAATATATCCTGAAATAATAAATTAATCTATTGTTATGACTTAAATATTTAGAGCGAACTGAAGGTTAGAAGCTCGGATTTTATGTATCTTCCGTTTTACGAAAGTGTCAAACGCG
Source organism: Notodonta ziczac (assembly GCA_918843915.1). Taxonomy (NCBI): domain Eukaryota; kingdom Metazoa; phylum Arthropoda; class Insecta; order Lepidoptera; family Notodontidae; genus Notodonta; species Notodonta ziczac. Next base: position 5,842,609 of record OU974053.1, read on the forward strand.
TCATAGCGCTCGCTGATTTATTTTTTATTATTTAGTTGTGCCCTCAATTCTATACTTGTAGGTCATGGACCAACAACCTCGAAACCTTTATAAGGAGATGCAGAGCAGGTTAGTAGAAATTTAACATTAGAAAACCGCTTGGCGCAGTGGTTTGAGCGTAGGCCGCTCGGCTCACTGCATATGTTGGTTGCGGGTTCGATCCCCGCCGCCGGGGCAAATACCGGAAATGGCCTTTTCGTAATTTGCACAAGTCTAGGTATCCAGACCATTGTACGGTATCCACATTACAAGCGTTGCTTAGTTTGGGACCATACAGCTGGTGGCAGTCAGTCCGGCATGGCGATATTTGTTTATTTATTGTAAAATGATTATTATTTAGGTTTGCCTCGCAAATATCAGTTTCATATTTATGAACTTAAAATTACATACTATTCACATGAAATGTCTAAAAACATATTTAAAACACTTGATGTAAAATCGTTGTGCGCTTACAACTAAAACGGTGCTCCTAAATCTTGTGCGTGTTGCATTATTATGAATCATGTCGGAGATTTCAAGAGTCACGGCATCGGGCCGTCAAATGTCGATTCCCTCGTATTGTTTGTATTGTCTTATCTGCACCGCTGTGATGTCATAGTTCATTGCAACGCCCTGCGCTGTCAGTTTCACAACCTGATGGATGTTACGAGACAACGCTTTTAAGATGGGCGTCGGCCAAACAGGCCAATGTTGTGGTATTTACAAAATGGTCAAGTCGTAATGTTGGGTGTTATTGGTTGTGCAACCGGAGGCTCGGTGGAGGGGAGGTCGCAACAGGTGTACGAGGTCGGCGCACGCGCATGGGAGCGACGCGAAGGCCACCACGATTCGTGGCGTTCTCTAGTGTCGCAAGCAGTTTACTTATTACCGCAGCACCATCATTTTTCCAGCAATTGATATTACTCATAATTTATCTTTTTTGAACTGTGGAACTGAACTTCCTATTTTTGGCAAAGATTTTACAGGGTTATTCCATGACAACTTTTAAAAGTAAGTAACAACTTACAGATCGAGAACAGATAGCCATGATACAACGTGTTACAGCAACTTTATAACTATAAATAGGATTTGTGAATAACACTCACCTCTTTGAGACCATCGAGTCGACCTAGTGATTTCGATTGCCGCAGCGGCAAGAAGGCCTTCAAGGCGTCCATGCGCGAGGATCGTTCTGGTTCCGCATTGGTCGCGGCGGTGAGGTCGGCGCAGGAGAGGCGGGCCTTGCGTCGCTTGTCTAGCAGGTGCTTGGCGGTGCGCGAGCGGCGCTGCACAGGCGCGGCATCCTCTTCGGGCTCGCTGCATACTTCCCTCGCCGCGTGCACCGTATGCCGCCTCCGAGACACCGGAGGCGACGTCAGACGCGACACCAACGACTCGAACATGGCTTTTCACCCGCTGTGGTACTCTGACGACCAGTCACGAGCTATCACGCCACCCTCCCGCACACCCATATCGTGCTGATGCTCGATATATCCCGTGTAGAACGCCTACAATCAAACATTACGCTCTGTATCTCGTATACAGCGGGGGCGACTCGCCGGGCACTCGTTTGAAAACATGCGATCACAGCACGCGCTCAGGTGTAGGTAATTTGGATCGTTGACCGATCCGCGTCGGTATTGTCACGATACTCACTCTCGAAATAGCATTGTTTGTGATTCATTCACGCGCGTGCGCACCGTGACGGACGGAAATGGCAAAACGTCCACATTTGCATTTAACTATCGACCAAAAACGAAGCTAACTAAATAATAAATTCATAAAACTACAGCGTAAACAATGGGTGTCGAAAGAAGCTCAGCTGATTGTTCGAGTTCACACGTTTATGAATTACTCACTATTAGGTTCGTTAACCCAGTTACCAAGTTTATATTGTAATTAAGTGGAGCTGAGACTTAATCTCAAGACACGGTGCGTTCGGGACGGGTGGAAAGTGTGCCGGCCGGCCGCGTTCGGTCGGCGGGCAAAACTCAGTGGCACCTTGCCATCGGCCGTCGAAATAGACGCACACAAGGCCAAAACCGAAAGCGAAAATAGAAACAATCCCGAGAAACACTCACTGTCATATTTACAAGTTCGTTCTTACAATAGAATTTTTCCGGTTAGCAGTTTAAGCACTTATGTCAATGTCAATAAGACTTGCATAAGTCCTATTTTTCCTGCATAGGAGGATTAGGTACTATTGCATCGACTTTGTTGAGGTGAGATGAGGGTAGAATTTTGCTGTGGCAGCCATGCATATTTTGGTTCCATTTTCGTCGTTACGAAAGCATAAAAAATAGTTAAGCAAGTATAATTTGAGTTTATTTACATCGACGAGATTATCATCCACAACGAGCAGCTAACTCGTGACACTTCTGTTACTATCTCCACGTTCGTTCCACATTCAATTCTCCAGAGCAATCCAAAGCGTAACTTGTCACTACCGAGATAAAAAAAACCATGTACCCACTATGCATACAATACGTCGATTTGGCAATTCTACGCAATGGTAATGACAAACATTTAAATCTCGTGCCGATATAAAACAAACACATTTGCATCTTTCAATGGAACAGCAAACATTGCCTTTGTAGGTTAACCCGTAACTGCTAATGATTACACTAATGAGATTACCAGCGTGACATTATTCCACGAAGGGCTTAAACCGCTGCGAGCAAACAATTGCGAAAACACACACAACTTCACTCAACCGAGTCGTAAACGAAATATGGTTGTATTTTCACTTTTACACCTGTGTCAAGACGATTGTTTACGTCTTTTTACGACGCCAGTGAATACGCCTTGCTATACAAGGTAACTAAGTAGGCCACCTGGCATTGTGTTCGAAAGCTTAAGCAAGTATTAGGTAAGTACTTTCAAGATCATAACTCTTGACTATTAACTGTTGGTGTATGAACGCGGCTCCTCGAGCGAGGTGTCGGTAGGAGCGGCGCCCGAGGGCCGCTGCCTGGACACGGTAGCTATCGTTTGTGGAGCATGGCTCAGCTAATAAAACGGTTAGTCCTAAGTCGGCGACGTCGACGCAAACCGGTACGCGGACCGGTCCTGTAGACCCTCACCCCCGCGCGTCCCCGCACCCCGCGCGCTTCTAAAATACACGCATACACGTCACCTTATCAAGACAACCACTGCGGCTAAGCTTCTTGTCATTCCGCTCTCCTATTTCACGGGCCGAATCCGAAGCTCGACACCTCGTATCGAATTTTCGAACTGACTCCCTATAAACGGGCATCGTAACTTGAGCATCGTTCTCGGAAACCACAATTTAGATAAACTCCCATGACGAAGCGTATAGCGTGTTGCTTCAATGAAGTGCTGTGCGATACTGAACTGCCAATTATGACGCAACGATTCGAAATAACATATCGAATTTTTGTAGGCATGAAAAGCGTGAAGAATTCTAATGTAGCGTGAAAACAATTGGCGAAAGTCTGGTATGAAGACAAGTTAGCCAATAGCCGGGCGCAGTGACAAAGGCGTAGATTAGAAAGTGTGTTGTGTATCAGAAAGCCGGTGATACCCGCGCGCACACGCTCTGATTGGCGCCCTATCTACAAATCTGTCGCGTAGCCTGCGCGGGCACGACCATGTTTATACAGATTTATACGGCCACCCAACTAAATAATTAATCAACACGTAGAGTTATCGTGGGATGAATAGATAGAGTTGTATCCATTTAATTATATGTACAAACATATAATCTCCTAGAGTGATGCGTTTTTGTACACACAATACCTTACATATTGTTATTACCATAAAGAGTGGATAGTTTCTGAAACGATCATTCATCCGTATGCATCGCTTATGCAGAACAAAACAAAAACTCCCCAGCATCCCCGATACGGACCAATCTGTGCATGATCGATGACGCATTAACAATAATAAATTTCTTCTCATGCCTGCGTCTTTTTTATTCTTAGATCATGTCAAGCTGAGTCGGATTGACGTTCGAAGTTTGCTCTAAATAGGGAGCTTATAGAGGGTGTAGTTAACAAATATACGAGGGCACGAATCAATAACATTTATGTAATCGACTGCATATTGTTTAACTTTATTTCAGTTATCTATCTTTGCCAAATTTCATCGCAGAGGTCAACTTTTCCACTTTTGACTAATTCTCACGCCTAACCTACCCACAAAAGTGAAAATTTATTTGTTCGTCTAAAATGAAAACGCGAGCAAAAGGGCTATTATTGTGCGTATTAACATTTAGCTGTTAAAAACTTTCGACTTTCCACACAAACTCGCAATTGACATTGGCTTTTTATATTTAATTTTCATCTTAGCTGACTGGTGTGACCTAAAATGTATGACTCATAACAAATTACACCCTATAATATTCATAAGATCGAATGTTAGAATCAGAAACTCGATTATTTGAATTGTGATTACACAATCGTGAACTGTTTTCGTTTCAGGTGTAGGTTACGGAAATGTTACAGAGTTTAGGAGGTCATCCAATGACCTTGGACTGAAAGTGGGTCGCTCGTGAGACGGACAATCGGGTGGCGGACGTTTCCCAGACTGTACACGGCAGTCGCCGCGGTGATCTGCCACGACACTATCGGTTCCAACATCATTAAAGGTTCATTTTTTTATCTGAGATCGGTTCCATCAAACTACAATCGTTGATTGCTTCACATCACTATCGATACATCGATTTGTGAGTCGAAACAATTACCCGCCTCACTAACAAGTTTTCAAATTTCGAATCAAACATTTTAAACGTCGAAGTAAAAGTGGGAATTTTTATTCAGTCTCCGTCTTGTAAATTGCGATCGTCTGCGGTTTTATTTTATCATTCTTATTTTTGTTAACAAAATGTGCCGTTTAAAAGTAAACGAGTGCCGGCCGAGCTCGGGTCATTTGCTCTCATGACGAGACGTGAGTGAAAGCCATAACCCTCTCGGTTTATTAAAGTGGTAGAGCCCAGTTGTAGCCAATTGATTAAAACCCATATACGAGCTGGCTAAAATAAGTAAAGTACCTATTATAGACGTGGACAATGACACAAAGAGATAGAGAAAGATTAGAAGCTTTTGAGATGTGGTGCTGGAGGAGGATGGAAAGAATAAGCTGGACGGAAAAGATAACGAACCAAGAAGTACTAGAGAGTGTAGATGAAAGGAGAAGCCTGTTGACCAGCATTGCAAATAGAAGAGGAAAGATGATCGGGCATTTGATACGACATGACGCTTTTATGAAAACAATCATAGAAGGGAAGATAGAAGGCAAGAGGGGAAGAGGAAGACCTAGGAGAAGCTATTTCGACAAAGTGAATGTCGTGTCGTATCAAATGGTCAAAGAACTGGGAGAAAATCGCAGTAAATGGAAAAAACTCCACCGACAAGAGCATCGCTCTTAAGTTGATGATGATGATGACCTATTATAGTTTTGTTTCGTACGATAAGACTGATAAGAGTCGGAAGCCGACCACAGCCCGCTTCCCTCCCTCTCTCGCACTCCCCTTCAGGTTAGCAACGCGCGAGAAAAGCCTTTTTAGTATTACTCGCAAGGCTTAAAGGTGAAGGCGCCTGTCTAGCCCGCGAAATTCAAAATTTTCGAGTATTTTTGTAGTTTATCCAAAATCTGAAAACATTTAAGACAACATTTTGTGATTTGCGACAAACACAGTGTGCAGTGCGTTTATTAATACATTTATTTTACTCTAAATATTATCACGGTGGATATGATACTAGTTAATCACAAAATATACAAAAATTGCCAGATTATCTGGATAGCTGTCGTTCTTGAAATGTTTTAGACTAAGTTGGATATATTAATAAATGCACTGCACACGGTTTTTGTCGCGAATTACAAAATGTGCATTTTATTATTGTCAGATTTAGAAAAAAATCTAAAACTCCCAAAAAATTTGAACTTCGCGAGCTAGATGGGCGCTTTAGCCTTAACATTGACTGCTTCGCATTAGGTGGACCGTATAAATAAACAAGTATTAAAATAAAATAATCCAAATAAAAATGTAACAGTATAGAAGCGACAATACGTGTTAACACACGCCTACACGAACTTTTCTAGTAGGTACGCAGTGATAGTCATCTAGTCGATTTCAGTTTACAACCAATTTATTTTATTGACATCCACACAACGTTGTGGGAGCTACCGTGAAGCATTTCTGGATTAACTTCTATGTCATTAAATTCTTTATAACACATATTTCACACAACTCTTGTGCGTCGTCGGGCATATATATTTTGGTTATTCAGTTATGTAAACATCTTGTACCGTTTAAGGAGTGTCAAACAGTGATGGGAGTCTAGTTGGGTGAGTTCGTTTCGCTTGGAGCACCATCGAGATCTTATGAAGGGCGAAGGCCCGTTAGTTGGTGGCCATACTAGCGCCCATTAGCCACAGCGTGGTAGAGATTAACACCTGTACCTATTTATAAATAAGTTTTTATAGTGGTAGTGCCACGCTGTAGCCATACTAGGTGAAACAAAAAGGGTATACTATTTTCTTCAAAACTTAACGGTGTAATTCTAAAACTATCAGCTTTGTAGGAAACTTGAAAAACAAAAGGTGTTATAGGAATACAGCTGTTGACGTATTTCACAAGTCTACAAAGCCTTTAGTACTTCAACTGTCCCACAAAGCCCAAAAAAATTAGTATACCCTTTTTGTTTCATGTTGTATACGAACGAGCTGGGTCGACTGGGGTAACACCATCCTCTCACAGATTGGCGTAAAGTAGCTACAAGTAATAGCTGCATTTCTGACGATGAGTGAGAGAGCTGGAAGCTTCGCCTCCCTCTACCCGCAAGCCCGCTGAGTTTCTTGCCGGATCTTCTCAGCCGAGGTCGCGTTCCGATCCGGTTGTAGATATAAGAAAAAAATATGTAAAATTGACAATTTGTAAGTGCCCCCGTAGGCCTAAACCAAATAAACGATTTGAATTTGAATACCTTCCCCCTACCTTCCAATCTCCCTTCAGGTCGAGCAAGCCACTGGTATTGCTTGTTTGCCGAATTTGATAAAAATAAAACTTTAGTCATCTTTATATTTTCGTAGCTAAATCATAAAGACAGTTAAGAATTATCGCATTCTATAGACAGGTAACTGTAAAATGTATTGTTTAACTAACTACAATGCCGAAATTACTTCACTTTAATTCTTAACAGGAAAAAACCACTTAACATTCTCAGAACTATTGAATTCATTAGTGAGTTAAGTAAGCGCAATTACTTAAGAATGAGATTACTCTTCAATAGATACGGGGGTAAACGTTTCTAACTGTTGATTGGTCCGATGGGAGAGCTATAACCCGGTCGTTTCTCCAACGCATCAACACCTCAACATCCATGTGGCACATATAAAGGTATGCCCAAAATAGTTGTATTTTGAACGTTTATCTCATAGAGTATAACGGTTTGTATATATACTGGTTCAGATGAACGCCGCCTGCCTAAACACAGTACGATGAAGTGAAACGTTTATTGAGTTACTCGGAATTTGCTTTACTGCCAAAAATGTTGTATATGGTGTATTCGTAGTAAACGCATACCAATTTAATTATAAAAAGATCACATGTTTTGATATATTTACTTAATATTTTTGTATATGGGGTAATCATCAAAGTATGTTTTTTTACATGTTTTAATAACTTTATCTGTAGGGTAATAGTACATTGTTACACAAGGGGTGACTGTAACCTCGAACTATTAGCGCCCTCGCTACGCTCAGGCGCCAAACCACGTCTCGGGCCAAAATAAGTCTTTCACCCGAGGTAAACACTGTGCTTTTCATTACGAATACATGGACAGTAAAAATAAAAACAGGAATTGTCTAAAGAGATAATACAAGGAAGTATGAACAATACTCTACAACTCGAAAAAACAAATGAAGATCGGATTGCCGCCTATTTTGTTTTTTTTTCGTTGGCCGGCCAACTTGATTATTTAGCCATTATTTTTCATTTTCATCTTTAAATATTTTTGCCCAAATCTATGTTATTTTAAAAAATTGTTGAAACTAAATTGTAATTAAGTAACTTAAAAATATATATTCTTTAATTAATACTTAACTTTATGTTATTTCAATTTAACATAGCGGTGTTATTGAGTGACTGTAGAAAAAGTTGGAACATGGTTCCATAGAAATGTGAAAATGGAACTAGTTTTTTTTTTTAATAATTTGACAGCTGACAGTTGAAAGCGATTCTCCCTAGGGCGGAAAAGTATTACTTTCAACCTGCTCCTCAGGCAACTTCAGACCTACATTCCGAGTATGAGTAATGAAAAATACTTTTTAATTCACCCCTTGTGCAACAATGTACTATTCTACCTCTCTGCAGTATAAGACCTTTCTACTGTGCCTTCAATCAGATTTATTAAAGAACTAATAACAGGGCAAGTACTTAGTAATCAACTAGAACCTCATACAATAGAATCAATACTGGATAGCAAACATCTGATCTCAAATTGAGAACAGTCTGGCTCATCATAAATATTTATTAAATAGTACCCGTGACCCCGGTGTCTACCGATTAGCCACTAGGTCAAGGAATGGTATTATGCATCAGTAGTAAAATTATACTGCTGGTCGTGAGTCGACTTGCTTTCTCTAAGGCACTTGTTTGCTCGTCCATTTGTAACGGGAGGACAACATCGCTGTGGGTCAAATAAACTTAGCTTTGTGCTCGTTTGATTAGATCGTTACACATAAAAGGGAAAAACTATTCCTTTATCAAAAAAACAATAAATAAATATCGCCAGTGTGACACACGAACTGTATGTTCCCCAACTAAGCAAGGCTTGTACTATGGGTACCGTACAATGGACTGGGGGCGATCCCAGTGACACCCAGACCGGGGCAAATTTGCCCCCGCGAATAGAACCCGCAACCGCCATGTGCAGTAACCCGAGCGGCCTGCGCTTGAACCACTGCGCCAAGCGGTCGTCAATGGCGGTTTAAATCCTCACTTTACATAAATCTCTCTGCAGATTTATTTACCCATCCTTTGTTATTTAATATTTACTTTGTTCTACTAACAAATATATTCCTAACGAATGGTCCCCGTATTTATGACCATACGGCCGTTAATTATCTTGTCTTTCTCCTAAAAATAATAAAATTTTATGTCCCCTTTTCGGAGGGCAATAAAAATTCTTACCGTCCGCTTTTAACTACGTTCTAATGCAGTCCAACTTTGTCACGAGATGTTAATCCGTTCGTAGCCACCAGAACACTATAAACAAGGTACTTGTACTCTTTCTAATGTCGATAAGTTTTCTCATACCATGTATGGGTTTGTTTATTCACACCCACCATTTACCACGTAAGAAGTTAGTTGTGGAAGTCAGTTATGAAACGAGCGTGTGTCGTACATGATACAACGAGGCTAACAATGTTTATTCTCCGATAAATAGCGAGACGCGTAAAATTTGATAATTACCGGTGATTTTTATCTTATCTCGTATCATTACCTCCGCCCACCACGTAAACATGTTGTCAATTTTCAACATCAAATTTCATTTTAGACTTGATAGTTTAATGTTGTTGAGCTATAACGACACAGAAAAGGCGACTATTATAATAAATAAGTCCATTATTATATTTAAGAACAAAAAAAAACTATCGTTTCAAATGACTTTCAAACAAAAACGTGGAATCTTCCTTTATCGGTCAAAGCCTTTTCGTAATTTGCCTAGGTCTGGGTGTCACTGGGATCATTCCTAGTACATTGTACCCATAGTACAAGCGTTGCTTAGTTTGGTACCATACAGTTGGTGTGTCAGTCTGGCGATATTTATTTATAATTTAGATGTGCATGGTGAAGTTAATTAACGTCAACGTATTCCGTATAAGTTATTGCATCTTGATAAAAATAAATATTTCAAAACCTGAAGAGGGCGGATCATAGAAATGATTGAATAGATTAACCGACTTCGGTTTAATTATAAGCTCGCTTAACCCAATTAGAATGAGTACCTACAGATTAAAATCGTATTTATCGCATTACAACCATAAGTGTGTAATTGAAATGACCTCTGTGTTAATTTAAGTAATCAGTGTGTCAATGACAAGTCAAGTGCGAAAAAATTTAAACTCATTCAATACGAACTGCCATCAATGGGGCAAAAAATGTGATGATCCGATTGATTCTCCACAAAAGCGCAACTGCATTTGTTTAATAGTTTTGTTTCTGCTAATGCGAATATTCTATCCCACGTTATTATTAACCTTTTATTGATACGCCAAGAGAAAGTTACGAAACTCCAAGCAATCCGCAAATTCATTATGATGTGAATTTAATTGGTTGATTGTATTTAAATGACTGCTTTGATGTTACATACAACGTGTCTCATTCATTCGTATCTGCCTATTATATAGTATTGAATTAAAGAGTAATTTGAATATGTCAATAATCCTTTTCACTTTTATTAAACTTGTCCGTAAATGGTTGCTTGTAATCGGCGAAGGTCTTGTTTGCACATCATTAATTTTGCTATACATCATCAAGGCGACTCTGGTCATAGCAATGCACGCTGCTACTTTGTATGTTTAATCATATTTTCTTCTTATTCCTTATTTGTATTAAATTTATGCGGGTTTCCAGACTAATTAAGCTTTGCCCCGGAACAAACCTGGGCGTCATAGTTTGACACCATAATCGATCCTGGAAGGCTATTCTTAACAACGATAATCGTTGTATCGTGACATTTGTAGTGTCGAATCCTACTCTGAATTCCATCTAGTAGTAGGTTTCGATCCTACACATGTCCTGATATATCGATTATCAATGCTAAGAGTAGCATCCTTTGCTTACAGGAGCAGTTCAACTAGGTGGTACGCTAGTAGGCTTGCACGCTAGTAGTGTTAAATAAAATAGATTTACAGTAAATCCCATCTGGCAATAGGTTGCAGTGTTCACGCGTGAGTGAACATGACGTGAGTATCGGAAGGCAGCTACTCACGTGCAGTTAGCGAAGCCCTACTTCGCTAACCCTATTTACTAGACCAGTATGACCTATATCCATTCATGCACGCTGCATCACTCTAGACCTTATCTGCATATTATATTTGAAGTCCCAAACAACGTTGACAACATGAAAACAAGATTTCTTCATAATGCATAATATAACTTCTGCAAGAATAATAAATTAATGCAATTAATTTGAGCTACACTAGCATAATTTGATACATAATAGATATGTCACTGTCTACAAATTAAGTTTGTAAAATTGTACCTATACAATTGCAAAATAATGCAATCGCCGCAAATTCAGATTACCTATTATGTAAAGACACACTAACTGCTTTATAATGATATGTGTAAGTATTCGAAATCAAATCATGGAGAAAATTGAAACAGAAAGTTGAGTGGTAGAAAAGTAGTATTGAGGTTGTAATCAGAATTCGTCCGGATCAGTTTGGTTCCGGGAATAGAAAGCGTTAGTCGCCAAACTAGCCCTGCAGCCAATCGCGGATGTTAACTTGAATAAAGAAATCAGAAGCGACTGGTTAATAAGCATCCGTTGTTGATGATGCTTTTATCCACACCCTACAGGCGAGGAAGTCTAATAGACATATACAGACCTTTATAATTTTAATATATCGCACAAAGTATTATAAATATAAACAGATACACTAGACGTAAAAACTGCACTTATGAGGTCTTGTTTAACAGAATCAGATAATTATTTAAAAATATTGTAAAGATTTTCCAAACGCTTAAGTTTTCCTGTACAACTATTTGTAACCATTCAAGATATAGCGGGGGCTAGCCTTGGCCAAGGTGATCATAAATTCATTAATTCATTCATAAAAAGCTTTTATACGCGTATATAAATTGAATTTTCTGCATATAATTTAATATTCAGAAGCGCATCTGGACGTTATTAGACTTTTCTAGGTAACCTTTTACCTTTGTGGTGTTACCGGTTTGAAACACGAGTCGGGACCTGAGCTATGCTGAATATTTCCGTTGGAGAACGCTTTTTATATTCGAGTATGATTGGCGCGCTAAAACCTGTCTGATGGAGCTTAACGAATTACAGGCCTGACGATGACGTTATTTTCTAGGAATAGTTTTTATTTTCCTTTTCTATCTACGAACAATCAAAGAGAAGAAGCAGAGAAAGTTGGTTACGGTGATAGTGAAGAAAATTTTGATTGGAATCGGGACAAAAAGTTTGAGAAACCTCCCGCTGAAAGTTAACAAAAAGTAGCGAGCGTAGATTCTACATCCATCTTGATTTTTGGTGCACGGGCGTGAGATGACCAAGCTTCATTACTTATTTTTAAATCTCTAATTAATTTGTTTGCGTTGTCGTTTTATATGACAATAGTAAGCGCACATCGTGCCATTTCGTATATTCAAGATAAACAATTTTATTATTTTGAAATTCCACTAGAATTTAATTGAGATCTTGGACGGTTATTTGTAATTTCTGTAGGTAGGTAGGTAGTTATATGGGTATTTCACGGTTTATTAGTCAATGCATATCGATTCTAAAATAATGATAATTATTGAATTGCCTACGTATCCTGAGATACTTGTCAAATTGCTGTGATCGCACGCTTTGGTTGGTAATAAAAAAAATAATGATCAAATTTTATGACCCAAGGGAGATATTAAGAATTTTAACTATTGATAAATAAATAAAAAAACAATAATGAATTAACGGAACACGGCAATTATGAATTATCGAGGCCATGGAATCGTCACCCGCTGAGTTAACACAAAATAACTATCTCACGTAAGGAGATTTTATTTACCGTAAATCGTAAGACATCACAAAATCCGACGGGCAGGATTGGAGCACTAGCTTCATCGAGGGCTACTTTCCATGTAGGTAGATGGAACAGTCACTCACACACGGCCGCGGCTTCCAGCTCACGGCGAGCGCCGCACGCGATCCAAGTTAAAAAATAACACGGTTCCTTCACAAAGTCAATGTCGAACTGATAATACAAGTTCTCTTTAAAGATCTCACACCGCACAATAAACCAGTCAATATTGGATAGGATCACTCGAAAGTTGAGCCGCCAGCTATTTTCGACACAGGAGAAGTTTGTTGACAGATAGCTTGTGCAGACAGACGAGACGTTCTCGCCGCGCTCGCGCATATTCCGGTGTGAAGTCGGCCGCGGGCTGCCGGTCGCTCGGGCTGCGTCGGCCGGCCTCGGCGGCGCTCGGCTGGAATGCGCGGCACGCGGGCCCAGAGGCTACGGCTGCGGCTGGTTCGTTGGGATCTACGCAACGCCTGCCTCGCTTCGCATACTCAAAATATAATTAAATTGCAACAGCCGATCGCCATCTCAGCGCTATAATGTACACTTGCCTAAGATCAGGTTCTGTCCAAAGTCGGTATTAAGTCAACGGGAAATTACAGTTAGGTGCAGGCGCGGGAATGCGTGAGCGAGGTCACGGAACTAGTTGTAAATGACAGCCTTCCGAAGAGCAATACGAGAATTGCTCGAATTGTAACCCAGTTAGTAAAAAAATAATTAGGACTTCATTCCTCATAAACCGGCACCGACTCGCTCATGAGCGTCTAAGTGAGCGGCAACATTCCGAAAGTGTTTTGCTCAAGCTGATAAGCAGCAAACTGCATAGGCCTTATAATTCGATGACTCACGGCTGGCTATGTAAATGTTATAGTATTGAGAAACAATAAGTCGATCGAATTCTTAAATCAGTACTAAGCCGTTGTGCTACCTGCTGAATGCGGATCCGCAAGTTTTGCGGGTCATTGACGCATCAACCGCCTACGCTACGAATGGTGGTCAAAAAACGGCCACCACCAAAGTTTCACGAAATAAATTTGGCTTACACGACTGAGGGCCCTTAGTAAAAATTTAAGCGCAAACTATGGATGGATCAACAAACAATAACATTAAGACCTCAGTTTTGTACAAACAGAGCCCAAAAATGTTTGCGGACACGTGCGTCGGTCGTCCTTCATTCCGTGTGTATTCAAAGTGTTTGATTTACTTTGAAGATCCCGCTGTATGCACAAAAACATGTGGTTGTTTGAAGGCAGGTTTTTTCGAGATATCTTTTCCTCCAACACTTCATAAATCTTCTCCACTGAGCAGCGGTGTATCGACCATTAGTTTTTGCTTAGTTAGTATTAATGAGATTAGTAGATTCGCAGTAGACTCGGTCCGGCGAGCGTTTTACCTCGGCTATAGAATTGAATGAGTACAATAGAACGGATGTTGGACATCCACAACCGGAATATGTGAGCTTCCGCGCGGTGGTACACTTCACGTGAATAACGTAATTCATAGCGGGTATGAGTATAGCGTGCACGAAAGAGTAGGTTTTTCGTTCCTTACATCAATGACTTTGGTAGGGAGCCTGGATTAGTTCCTGCCTCTTAATAAATCATAGCCATATTATTATTAGACAACCACATGACGTAAGGGTTCAAGTGCAGGCCACTCAGCTCAATGTTGGGTGGTTGCGGGTTCAATACCCGTTTGAGCAAATTTCGTAATTTGGCCTGATCTGGGTATGACTGGCATCGCCCCTAGTCTATTTAATGATACACATTATAAAAGCGTTACTTAGTTTGGATTCATGCATTTGGTGTGTAAGTGTGGCGATATGTATTATAAGTAATTAATTTACTAATTTTATGAACTACTAGCTGTGCCCGCGACTTCGTCCGCGTGGAATTTAATTGACAAAGTTTCATACAAACTTTCATCCCCTAATTTTATACCCTTGGGGGTAGAATTAATCAAAATCCTTTCTTAGCGGATGCCTACGTAATAACATCTACCTGCTTGTCAAATTTCAGCCCGATCCGTCCAGTGGTTTGGGCTGTGCGTTGATAGATCACTATGTCAGTCAGTCAGTCACCTTTGAGTTATATATATATATATAGATTTATTGATTTTATGCTTAAATACCTCTACAAGTTTGTAAAACAAAAATATTTTGTAAGTATATATTAGCCAAACATGGGTCCTTTTGGATAAGTACGCATATTGATCTAAATCAATGTACCCAAACATTTAATATTCACATACCTTCCTAACATACCATAATCAGACTGTACCAGTAATACTGAATTTATTACGTATTTCTTATCCTGAGTCATTTTGACACCGATCCGATTTTTAAACTTTAGCACCGTATTTTCGTATTTATGTGATTGGATTCGACACACTCAGAGCGGTATGGCAAAAGATACATGGAACAAACCATGACTCATTGGCACACAACCTGTTTTGAGACCTCCGAGCTTAGATGCCTTATTTATCACTAAACGTGTATTCTACTTTGACGTTTCACGTACATTATGGTCTAGAACATGCTCAAAATAATGTCAAAAGAAAAAAAAACTATTGCTAGCTAGCAACTTAACTTTGAAAATCTTAAACTATCGGCTTTGGAGGAAATTTGAAATACAAAAGGTGTTACAGGGATACATCTGTTGACAGATTTCATAAGTCTACAAAACATTTAGTACTTCAACTGCCCCAAAGAGCCGATAGCTTTAAAGGTACAAAGTTAAGTTTAAAAAATAATAGTATACCCTTTATGTTTCACCTAGTATACATAAAACAAAATGTTTTCAACCAACACACACATTATTATCGAAGCGCTACAAAAATAAACAATAACAAATAATAAATAATGGCTTAGCGTTAGTCAGATGATCTGGGTTCTCAGTTCTGACTCAGATATGAGTCACGGCGTCTCAAAGAAAGCCTCGGCGGGCTTGATAGTGCACCGCAGGCGCACGCGCAAGAAATGTACGAGGAATCCCATTGTGAGGGCCGCACAATTTATAGCATTATCTAACACATTGATACTACTGGGTATAGCGGGGGCTGAATAGAGATAAATGTTATTCATGGTCTCGGAATGTCTGCGAAGATTGTAAGGCTGTGCGGGAGGCATTTCTGTAAGTAGCTGATTGTAGATAAATTTACTTGTAAGTAAAGGTGCTCACTCACCGGGAGAATGCGCGTGTAATGTAACGTTACAGATTCGAGCATTACATCAGTGAGGGAGAAAAACAGCGCGCGCCTTGTAATGATACAATGTGTAATATCTTGATACAACTAGTAACATCAATGCGCTTTTACAAATAATTCAAATATATACTAAATGTTACATTATACGCGAATGCTCGTCAGTCAGGGAGGTAGTATTGTAATGTAATGCTCAAAGTTGAATCTGTAATGTTACATTACACGCGAATGCTCCCAGTGAGGGAGCACCTTAAGGTTACGTAATGTAGGTATTGAACGTGTAACATGGCGCAGGTGTTAAAAGCGGGTGTTTGTGAAAAATTGCGTGTCTTGGAACAAGAAGCTGTTGAAGGCGACGGCGGCGGGTGCGCGGGCGCCGCTAGTGAAATCGCGCGTGTAGAAAGCAGAACTAGGAGGGGCGGCCAGCCGCACACGCACCACTGCTGCTAATGCAACGACAATTGATATGCGGTTGTACGGATTCTGTACTAATAATCAAACTTCCATTATCGCAGGAATAGGAAAGCACACCTCGTTGGACTAGGAAATTCAATTTCAAGTCACCTGGTTGTGATATAGGCTGCTTGAGCTTTTGCACAGTGATTTATAACATATAGCTTTTGCTCGTAGCTTGGCTAGCGTATTTTTGGATATCGACAATAGCGCCGCGCCACCTCTCGGGCCCGACTATAGTTAAAGTCCATCCAGGCGACACCATAAGTACAAAAAATATAGTGTTTAGGAGAGAAAAAATTTACCAACACACGCAAACAGGAACTTTTGTTTAAAGAAATAAAAATAAATGAATCACCACACCTTAAAAACAAATGAAAGTTAAAAAGAAAAATGTCATTTATCGTGTATTTTCGGTCAAGCCGCTTCCAATACGTGACGTGACATACAATCGTCCGACACCGAAGTGGTAGCAGCAGTCTTTAATATAACCTCGTCCCCAACTAAAAGTTCATCAATCAACTCATGTGGTAGGCACCCGTGTACCGTTAGACGCTACGCCATTAGGGCCCAGGTCGGTTAACCGCTCGGATCTCGCTCAACTTGCAATCGACTCACAATACTTCAATTTTATCAGTTTTCGGTAGTCCACTAACCACTCTACTAGAAAAGGTGGGCTCTACTAGAAATCGGTCGGCATGGGTGGGCGAGTGGACTAAAACTGTAACAAGTGCAAGTTGAGCGAGAATCGAGCACATCGAGAACAAACTTGGGCTCCAAGAGTGAGCATAGGGTCAGGGCCCATTAACGAATCACTCGACTCTCGACCGCTGACAGCGACAATTATGTAATAAACCATTGGCCGGACTGTTTTACGTTAATTATCTTTTTTACCGTTAATGTTTATTTCTTTTGGATTTAAGGTCGGTTTATACACTGACGAATACGCACTGATTTTTTTAATATTGCACGAAGAGATAAAATCTTATATTACAAGATTATATTATGTGACATGACCTGTTTATGTGTTACGAATTACGATGCTATATCAACGTAAATGTTTCCAGTTTTTTTTGTAATTTAGTGTTTGAAAATCTAGTCATTCTAACCCTATGTTTGCACTGGATGAAACACACACAAAACATGTTGTCTCTATTTTTTGACAGCACAAAATAGGTACTTACAACAGCATAAATCGGTGCATAACGTTTCGTCAATACAAGCCAGGGGTCATCATGTTCCTTCATTGATCTCAAATGGTCATAATTTTGGTACCAGCACACGCGAATTTTTGAGACTTTCCATCAAAATCTATTACATACTCTAATAATAAAAAATCCGTCTCATGCTTTCAGAATATTCCATCGTTGAAATTGGAAAGTGTGTATTGTCCTTAAACCTTATATTATTCTTCGTATCTCCAAAATTATTATGCCCCGACCAAAACTGTTAGAGCCGCTCTCTCCTTAAAAGGCGAAGTTGTTTTCATCTGATGTGTTTGTATATACCAGATGCTTATAATTGTGTATTAAATTTAATGATAATACTATTGCCAGAGAATTCATCGTAGGCCCTATACCTGTGAATTCCTTATAATATACAATTAACAATTTGACACTTCCAGTTAATGGGTGTTTATAATCCGAGAACATCATAAGATATTAAATAATAATAATAATTTTAGCCCTTTTGACGTCCCACTCCTGGGCACGGGCCTCCCCTCAACACGAGGGGGATCAGGCCATAATTCACCACGCTGGCCCAGTGCGGGTTGACGGATTTCACATGTCTTTCGAAAATTGGTTAAATCCATAAGATATTGAATAATGTTAATAATTTATATAATAATTTTAGCCCTTTTGACGTCCCACTCCTGGGCACGGGCCTCCCTTCACTACGAGAGGGATTCAGGTCATAATCCACCACGCTGGCCCAGTGCTGGTTGGCGGATTTCACATGGCATTCGAAAATTGGTTAGATTTTCTAAGATATGGAGGTGTCCTCATGCTTTCTATCACCGGTGAACAATGTTAATTTAGCATTTATAAATGTGATATAATTATCAGTATTTTGTAGATACTATTTACTTAACATGGGTGGGTGCTATTGCACAAGAACAACCATTCTGAACTATTTTAATACCCTGAGTGATTGATTACTAAGGCCAGCATTAACAAAACGATCTCAAATATGAGTGAGATCTAGCGTACGCGTTCGACATGACATTTTGTACTGGTATGACATAAGAATTACCTTAAAATCGCTCTCAACTTGAGATTGATTTATCGCTACGGGCCTTAAAGTTTGATAAAATGGAAACTATGGTGATTTATATTTGATAACTAGCTGAGCCCGCGACTTCGTCAGCGTGGATTTTAACTTAACAAAAACGCCCGCTCCCGCGTTCTGAGCCCGCGCGGCAAGACCATTTTTTAATATTGTTTTTTTTTTTTAAATAAAAGTAGTCTAAGTTACTCTAGAGATTACCCGGAACAAACACACAGACAGACAGACAGACAGACAGAAAGACAGACAGACAAATAATTTTTAAATCGCGTTTTTGCTATAGGTGTCGTATGTACTTTCATATGCATTTAGTGAAACGATGTTATTTTGATATTGCAAACAGACACTCCAATTTTATTTATTTGTATAGACAATATATGAGTATATAATAGGTGTAGTAGGGAAAACAAGTTCTAATCATAATTGACCATCTGTTTTTAACTCCCTGCAAACTCTTCACTAGTGGCTCCTAGAAGCTGAAGTGTACACAGCGGCCACACCCCGGGCAACCACGACCATCTGTGGGCTAAACCTAGTGAATAGAATAGCTAATTGGGCGATCCCCCTTTGTACACAAAGTCTGCCTCATCATGTTGGGCGTGCATTACATTCCGTCTATCATGTTGATGCAGCAGGGTAATGCGAAGTACCTTAAGGGCGTTAGTCAGGATCCATGCAGTGACTTACGGTCTTTCGCTGCATTCCAATCTCTGCCAGTCGTACCGGTTTCCCGGTCCACTGGATAACAGAAGGCGGGACGAGAGAGTGGACTTGCACCCGCGCAACTGTTTGTCCACTAAAAAATAAGTTCACGCGCAGATGACCCTTGCTATTCCCTCCCGGATTACAGCGTTAAAAGCCCTGCGGCGATGGGATGTTGGCGGTGGGGTTGAGGTATCGATGTACCGAGGCTTTAGTTGGCATCCTGCACGTAGGCGGTCAGGAGAGAGTGGTCGCTCCCGGAACCGACAGAGGCGGGGTTCGGGGTTCGGCAGCACGCCTGGCGACAAAGCAGCCCTATTTAGGATCGCTCTGCTTTCCTCTGCACAGAGGAGGGGTCTAGAAAAGGTGGCCCAAAAATAGTCCGTCTCAACTACCATCTGGGTGCCAAACCGCGGGCGCCTGGACATCGTTAAACGCGGTTTCAAAGTACATAAGAATCTATCGAAGATAAACTCAAAACGACTTTGCATGGCTACATGGAATGTACGAACACTAATGGACAATGACCGTAACCTATGTCCTGAGAGAAAGACCGCTCTTATAGCACGAGAGCTGGGCCGATATAACATAGATATAGCTGCAATTAGTGAAACACATCTGAGCGATAGTGGGGAACTATGTGAACAACTTGGCGGCTACACCTATTACTGGAGCGGACGCCCTGCTGGTGAAAGAGCGGGTAACGGTGTAGGTTTTGCTATTCGCAACGGTCTGGCTGGAGAGCTGAGCGAACTACCTAAGGGAATCAATGATCGCCTCATGACTCTACGCCTGCCAACCACGAATAACAAACACGTTCATCTGGTTAGTGCCTATGCTCCCACTCTACCTTCGCCCGAGGAGGATAAAGAGGTATTCTACCAAAATTTACGCCATATCCTTGAAAGTGTCCCTAAACATGATAAAATCATTTTGATGGGGGATTTTAATGCTCGCGTCGGCAACGAACATGACCTATGGAACGGAGTTCTTGGCAAACATGGAGTTGGAAGGTGCAACGATAATGGAATGTGCCTTTTATCTTTATGTGCTGAATTCCAGCTTAGTATCACAAACTCTTTCTTCCGGCTTGCTGAGAAACATAAAACCTCGTGGATGCACCCAAGATCTAAACACTGGCATCTTTTGGACTATATGATAGTTCGACAAAAAGATCTACGCGACGTTCTCATAACAAGAGCAATGCGCGGAGCAATCGGCTGGACTGACCACCGTCTTATTAGGTCCAAGATACAGCTGGAGCTGAAACCACCGCGACGAGCACCTCACAAAATTCCACCGAAAATAGCCTTCTCAAGACTTATTACCTCTCGAGAATTGAGTATCACCCTGGATGCAGCATTTGCTGCTAGCCCTCCGCAGATTGAAAGTACCACTGACGAAGAGTGGAGGTCATTCGCCAAACAACTTCATAGTTGTGCTCTAGATACCATTGGAAGAACTCAAAAGAAAAACCAAGACTGGTTTGATTCATCAGACATAGAAATTAGAACTCTGGTTGAAAGACACAGACATGAACTGAATAACAGCTCAATGGATGCACGCAGTAAAAAGGAAACTCAACAGCAATTGAGATCAAAGGTTCGCGAACTGAAGGATAAGTGGTGGAAGGAAAAAGCTGCTGAACTACAGCACTGCGCTGATACTCATCAAACTGGAAAATTCTTCGATGGCATACAAGCGATATTTGGCCCGCGAGTACGAAAGACAGCACCCATGTACTCAAAAGATAGACAACGCCGAGTTACTTCCAAAAATGATGTACTAAGGCGATGGGCGGAACATTTTAATGATGTCCTGAATCCCAATGCGCTCAGCGTTGATTTGTCGTTCATAAACTCGCTTGAAGAACTTCCAGTCTGTCAACATCTAGATGATCCACCGACTTTTGAAGAGTTCGTGAAAGCAGTCCAGCGTCTTAAAAATTCAAAAGCACCTGGTATGGACCAACTACCAGCTGAAGTATATAAATACAGTGGAGAACATATACTCAATAGGCTTTACCATCTCGCACGAAGGGTGTGGGAAAATGAAGAAGTTCCTCAAGATTGGAGAGATGCGGTAATTTGTAAACTGTACAAAGGGAAGGGAGATGTCTCCGATTGCAGTTCTTATCGAGGTATATCGCTTCTCTCCTGTGCCGGTAAGATACTTGCTCATATTATTAACGCTCGCCTTAGTGAACAGGCTGAGAAATACCTACCGGAGAGTCAATGCGGCTTCCGTCCCAATAGGGGCACCATCGATGCCATATCAGTTGTAAGACAACTCCAAGAGAAAAGTCTGGAACATCAACGGCCCCTCTACATGTGTTTTGTCGACTTAGAGAAGGCATTTGATAGAGTTCCTCGTGAGGCCCTTTGGCTTGTTCTCGAAAAGTCAGGATACCCAAAGAAGTTCGTTAATCTCATACGCCAATTTCATGTTGGCATGAAAGCACAAGTTCAGCATGAAAACGAGCTTTCTGAGGAGATCCGAATTTCAAGTGGAGTCAAACAAGGCTGCGTCATGGCACCCACACTCTTCGCCATATACTTTGCAGCTGTAATGAAAGACGCCCTACAGTGTTGTGATAATTGTATCCAACTCAATGTTAGAACTGAAAAGGGCGTATTTAACATTTCACGGTTTAGGGCGAAGTCCAAGGTACAACGGATCTCTGTACTGGAGATACTCTACGCTGACGATGTATGCCTTATGTCCGATAGCATGGCGAATCTCCAAAGTTATGTTGACGCACTACATCGGTCTTGTCAACGATATAGTCTAGTTATCAGCGTTTCCAAGACCCAATTCCTAAAACAACCACCGCGGGGATGTGATCCTGACAGTGCAATACTGTCTCTGGATGGGAAACCACTAGAAGAGGTATCACACTTTAAATATCTAGGAAGCAATATTAGGCATGATAACACCTTGGCCTCGGAGATACCATCCCGCATTGCAAACGCAGCTGCCAATTTCGGACGACTCGCTGATCGAGTCTGGAAATCCCATGACCTCAAACTAGAGACGAAGATTCGTGTCTATAACGCACTAATCATACCTGTCCTGTTATATGGCGCAGAAACATGGTGCTTATACAAACCAGACATTAAGAAACTTGACACGTACCATCTAAGATGTCTAAGATCCATCCTCAAGATCAAGTGGCAGGACCACGTGCCCAATACTGAAATTCTACGTCGCTCCGGGATGTATGGTATGGAAGCTCTACTCATGCAGCGCCAATTAAGATGGTGTGGACACGTCCTTCGCATGAAAGATCAACGTTTACCAAAAGCTGTCTTCTACTCTGAGATGGCAAACGGTAACCGGAAGCATGGTGGCCAACATTTGCGCTATAAGGATGTGTTCAAAAGACATCTAAACGCATGTTCTATTAATACGTCAAGCTGGGAGAAGCTTGCTTCAAAGAGATCTACTTGGCGCTCCACTATTTATAATAAGACCAAAACCTTTGAAGAGAGCCGCCTCGAATCACTTGATATGAAACGCCAGGTTCGTAAGGAGAAACCCAAGCCCGCATATACTTACACGTATAATTCTCAAGGTCAATTATACTGCACTACCTGCGACCGGGTATTCAAAACCAAGTCGGGCTTAGCGAGCCACATCAGGGCTCACGCTAGGACGAAATAGCTTTTTTAGGGTCGCCGTCATCGAAATCGATGAGGAGGACTATTATTATATAATACCCCATAGTCTGACCGCAATGGCCTTCAACTCAGTAGATTTTTTTAATACTTAAGAATTCCCAAATTTGCATTTAAAATAAAATAAGATAGGTATGCAGGTTAATAGAAATACATATATTTAGCATAGGTTAGACACACATAATTCTAAGTTAGAATTCTAACATTCCCAAACACTATAAAATATTATGTGTGGTACCTATTCTGTGTCTGATAAAGGATTCCTGTCTGACAGGTTTATGGTTCCCTCGCGTCACAATAAAAATCCAAATTGAATCTTGCGAAATACTTTTCAAATGCAGAAGGAAGAGCACGCAAATGTAGAGTCCCTTCTCAACACGCGAAGGTTCCAATTCGCTGTTGGGTGGAGTTTAACGAACAAATCGCGCGAATAAGCAACGCAAATAGAATGTGAGGATGTGAACAAGCTTGTATTGGCGCCATTGAAGATATAAAAGTTATGGCACCGGGTCTCGGCATTTTGTGAAATCCCTGAAGATACTCCGATGGGTGTCCCTGCTAATGGGATGTTTTATCTACAGGAGATTCCTGATTTAAGTGAGGAATAAGAAATTCTTCGCAGATTGCTTCCTTACAACTGTTTACACAGAAGCTTATAAACATTGAGAGCTCCTGCTGTGAGTTTTATCTAGACTCGTAACTCGTTTAAAGCAATAATGGAACTGCAGTTTTGCATGAGAATTTGTGGCTTCCTATGTTCGGCATGAAGATGCCAATTTTCACAGATTTTTATAAACACACCGTTATAAACTTCATTCTAGATTCGCTGAATTTACTTTACCCAATAGCGATAGTAAAAAAAAACTTATCTCAATGGTCAAAATTTTTTTCTATAACAAAATTCCAGTTTCAGTTTAAATCGTCAGGAATGTCGCTATGAGGTACTAAGCACTAAATTTCGATAGTAAATAACTTATCGCATTAATATTTAGTCGATTTTATGTGAAATTAATGGTACATAAGATAAGGTTATAAGCTGTTTTAATCTTAATTAAGCTATTTATTTCTTATTTGAGAAATATTGTAATCTCAAATAGCTTCACGACTTCACCAGAACCTATGCGGTTCATAAATAACTATCGGTGTAAAGGAGCTATTATAACTGGCTATAGATATGCAGAATGGATCCAACCACCAATACTTCTGCAAACTGAAACCAACCTTCAGTCACTTTGACTGGGGTTGATTTTGGTCGGCAGGAGTTAGTGTGGGTTGGTTCCTTTTTGCAAAACTAGGTCTAACTATGTTTCGAACTCTGAGTGAGAGAACCGGAAGACCAACCTCCCCCCCTCACACTCTACTTTATACAATACTAGCTGAGCCCCCCGACTTCGTCCGCGTAATATTGAACGTAACAAAATTTCGGGATTATCGGGATAAAAAGTATCCTATATGTTAATCCCGGTTATAAACTATCTGTGTTCCAAATTTCATCCAAATCCGTTATGTAGTTTTTGCGTGAAAGAGTAACAAACAAACATACATACATACATCCACACTCACAAACTTTCACATTTATAATATTAGTAAGAAGTAAGATTCTAAATATAAGATTATCATTTATTTTTAAAATTGGAATTAAAAAAAAACCTACTTACAATTGTGTAATGAATAATAATGTAACTTGTTACTACATTATTTAAGCGAATTACAATGTAATTGTAATGAACTGATACAAAAGTGTTGATTTGATACACAACAAACATGCCGCAAATAACTGGAATGAAATATTCTGAAACTATAATTAGAATTGCTATAAGAAATGAAAATGTACCTGTAGATGGAAAATAAAGATGTGACCGAAAAAATAATTCTAACACCAAGGTCCCTGAACATGTCAGGGGAGAAGCGGCAGACTGTGCAATATGGTGCACAGTCAATAAAA
Organism: Notodonta ziczac; assembly: GCA_918843915.1. Classification (NCBI taxonomy): domain Eukaryota; kingdom Metazoa; phylum Arthropoda; class Insecta; order Lepidoptera; family Notodontidae; genus Notodonta; species Notodonta ziczac. The sequence goes on from OU974053.1 coordinate 5,867,668, forward strand.
AAATAATAAAAAAATAAAAAACTTCTCCCCCCTCTTCCTCTCCCTCTGTCTTTCTCCTCTTTAGGTCGGTAACGTGCAAGCAATACCTTTGGTATTGCAAGTATCTATAGGCTACGGTAACAGCTTAGCTTCAGACGGGTTGTAAGCTTGTTAGCTGACTTTATTAGGGTTCCGTAGTCCCTATAAGGACCCCTTATAAGATCATTCAGTCCGTCCGTTCGTTTTTCCGACCCTGTCTGTCACAGTACCATAACTCCTACAGTTTTTGCCGAAAGTTGAAGAAATTTGGTACAGATATACCTTAAAGTGATATTTCTCTTTTTTTAAATATTATATCTTGCCAAATTACTTTTTTGATGTAGCTCCCCGAACATGGAAAGAGGGGATATTTATTTATTTATTTATTAGTTACTCCATCATAATGGCTACGCCTACGCAACCCTACATTGTTCGTGGCACGACACGCACTTGGCCAGTTTTTATATAACATAATTATAATTTAAAGATGGAACTTGAATGCAAACACCTTTCGAGAAGGGGTTTAACATTTGAATAACAAGCTTACGCATATATCGTCTTGTCGAAACGCCATGTACTATTACGAAAACCGTGCGTGTTGAAACAAGTCTACATACTGTCTGCTTGTTCGATTGTGTAAGCTTTGTAAATCAAGTTTTCAAAGATTAACATGTTTTAGGCAAAGCCCGTTAAATCGCGGGTCTATCTACATAAGGCAAGACTCTGAGGCGAGGCCCTGACGCGTTCTAAATGGTATGTGGACAAAAACCTATCATCAATACTTCTATTATTCCTTTTTAGGTATCTCGGAAACTAATTTTTATACAAAAATAAATTTAAAATGCAAAGAATTTGAAGTATAAAAAGATTTTTTGCAATAACCCGTAGCATTATTACTATGGGGCCATTCAAACATCTTGATTATCACCATTTAATTTAACTTTTTTGGCGAGACGAGGACATGAGAGACCGGACGAGCCTTGTTTACGGATGGCCAGGTATGTATCAATTGCATGTAATTCAACCGGAACTAAATATAAAAGTGACGGTAACTAAGCGAAAATATTCAAGAGAAACTTTCCTGTTTGTAAGATCAGCTAGAATTTGCCAAAAAAACATGGTTATATAGTTTGTACGCAAAATACTCGTACCTACAGCAGTGGTTTTTATTCTCTGGTCATTGCGAATAGTATCACCAATACATCTCCTTGATCGTTTCTCTTGATGTTAAAATGGACTTTATTGCATTGTAGATGAAAGTGCCGTTGCTCGTTTCTCTCTTTCAGTATGTATGGAACGTCCGCTCCGGACGTTGCAGAGAATTTTAAAATTAAATCTATACAAATAAATAAAATTGGAGTGTCTGTTTGTAATATCAAAATAACACCTTTTCAGTAAATGCATATGAAAGTACATACGACAACTATAACAAAAACGCGATTAAAAAAAAAATTGTCTGTCTGTCTGTCTGTGAGTTTGTTCCGGGTAATCTCTGAAACGGCTGGACTGATTTTGACGGGACTTGCACTGGCAGATAGCTGATGTTTTAAGGAGTAACTTAGGCTACTTTTATTTTAGAAAAACAAAATTAAAAAAATGGGTCCTGTCGCGCCGGCTTAGAAAGCGGGAGTAGGGCTTTTGTTGTTAAGTTAAATTCCACGCGGACGAAGTCACGGACTCAGCTAGTCCAATGTAAAGCTGTTTGATTGCATAGTTTAATATAAAAAATATTATACTGCTATAGTTCATTTTGGCTCTACCTAGGTAAGTAGTATCAACCTAACTCATACGAGTTGTGTTGACACATAACATAGCAAGGTTAACATCTCTGTGGAGAACATAGTTAAAGATTTACTCAATTTTATCAATAGCACAGATTTTTTTATCATAATCATTTTATTTATCGTCTAAATCACACTGGATAATCTAACATCAATAATCTCAAAAATAAGCTACCATACAACATACAATCAGTTTTATGCATTCGAATTATCTATGTCAATAATAATGAATATCTGTTTCGATTCTATCGTTAAAATCGTATACTTAACCCATATTTAATCATATAGACAGGGTGTAAGGGAGATCGTAAAGAAAAATTATACCATGGATTCCACTGATGATTTTGGACCCACGGAAATGTTCATGAAATATGGTAAATAAATGTTTTCACCAATTTTATATTGATTTTGGGGGTCCAGAATCATGAACTCACAAATGGTATCAGTTTTCGTTACGATGCCCCTTACACCTTTTATATATAATGTACTATATATATTTAATGTCCCCAATACGGGCAGTTAGTTGGTATGTTAATCAGTACAATGTAAGATGGTACATACATGGTTTAATAGTGGTCTAGGAATGTTAGGCTGCGACCTCGGGGTATGCCGCAAGGCAACTGCCTAGGACCAACATGACGTTGACTAATGATCGCTTTGCTTTATTATAAAACTAGTTTTTGCCCGCAGTTTCGTTAAGCGTATTTTCTGGATGTCGACAATAGGGCCACCTAGCGGGTATAACTTTAGGTAAGAACCATCTAAGTGTCTCTATAAGTAGGTACAAAAAACACCAAAATCGGTCAAGCCGTTTATGAGGAGAAGAGTTACGAATACACGCACAACTGAACTTTATATTATGTATGTGCGATTATCATTATCTAAGTGTAGGTGGTGGTTAGTATAGGAAGGTTGAAATATAGAGGGTTGGATAGTGAACTGTTTAAAGAGATAACCGTCTAAAATGACCTTGACTAAGACAGAATTTCGATACAAATACTTTATGATTACTGAAAGAACCTCTTTTATTACACATGCACACACAATATAATATTTTCATAACACCAGAATCAAATTAAGATGAACATATTCCAAAAATGACTACGGACAAATAGGTAACTTCTGCTAACTGTATTCAGCAGCTGTAAAATATTTAAATTTATTCGCCCCAATTCAAACAAATCGCAGAATCTTGCAAAAAAAAAGTAGTTCCACAAATCCTTCTGACAGGCCCGCTACCGCTCTACACCGTGGCCAGGCTTCGTAGCGGTATCTAACGTCTATCTAAATTTCAGAGCTCACACGCAGGGCTGCTTAGCATTCCTACCACGAAGCGGCTCGTCGCTGTGTTCACACTTCTGATATGGAGATGATTGTGATCTTAAGCTTACTTACTACCTTTATTCACGCGTTTAGATACAAAATGTACGCCATACAAGGAGAACTTTCTATCTGTATATTTGTTATTACAAACGATTGGCTCAATACATGTTATTTGAAATGTTTATTATTCGCAATTAAAAACAATTTCAACGTGAATGTTGAAATTATAAGACACGTAGTTATCTATGTTTATAGTTGTGACATAATAAGAAATTAATTGCAAATCTGTGTAGGAATTTCGTAAAATGTATCAGAATAAATATGTTTTAAGACAACTTGATCCAGATAATTATATTCAGATTCTAGCTTTTACCCGTGACTTTGTCGGCGCAGTTTAAAACAAAAGGATATAACACCAGTAAAATATACTCAAAGAACACTACACAACCCATGGTAATGTACATAAAACTTAGGAAAACATCTCCTTCTCCATCTGGGATCCTTCTCCATCCTACTAATATTATAAATGTGAAAGTTTGTGAGTGTGGATGTATGTATGTATGTATGTATGTATGTTTGTTACTCCTTCACGCAAAAATTACTGAACGGATTTGAATGAAATTTGGAACACAGATAGTTTATAACCGGGATTAACATATAGGATACTTTTTATCCCGATAATCCCGAAATTTTTGTTACGTTAAATACTACGCGGACGAAGTCCGTGGGCACAGCTAGTTATATTATAATATAGAAGTAGCTAATCCAATTCGCTAGAATTAAAATAACTGCTCATTATAAATGTGAAAGTTTGTGAGTGTGGATGTATGTATGTATGTATGTATGTATGTTTGTTACTCCTTCACGCAAAAATTACTGAACGGATTTGAATGAAATTTGGAACACAGATAGTTTATAACCGGGATTAACATATAGGATACTTTTTATCCCGATAATCCCGAAATTTTTGTTACGTTAAATACTACGCGGACGAAGTCCGTGGGCACAGCTAGTTATATTATAATATAGAAGTAGCTAATCCAATTCGCTAGAATTAAAATAACTGCTCATTATAAATGTGAAAGTTTGTGAGTGTGGATGTATGTATGTATGTATGTATGTATGTTTGTTACTCCTTCACGCAAAAATTACTGAACGGATTTGAATGAAATTTGGAACACAGATAGTTTATAACCGGGATTAACATATAGGATACTTTTTATCCCGATAATCCCGAAATTTTTGTTACGTTAAATACTACGCGGACGAAGTCCGTGGGCACAGCTAGTAATATTATAATATAGAAGTAGCTAATCCAATTCGCTAGAATTAAAATAACTGCTCATGTGAAATTCTGGAACAAATTGTACCCATTATAGAACTTGAATACCTTAAGATATTCCAGCGACTCGTTTACGTGAATTTAATTTTGACTATCCTATAAACCTATAATTTTTTCAAGAAAACGTACCTAGCAAGCTTGCTCCAGGCTAGATTGATGCTTTCTGGAGGAAGGCCCACCGCTGTGGGATCACGGATATGTGAGAAAGCGTTCCCGTGGCTCCATGCCAAGGCGGGAAAAAGTCCACCGTGGAGTTTTAGGCGGTAATAGTCCGGTATCCAAGTATTTATGAGGATTTTCACAGGAGAAAAGGATACATGTCGAGTTTCATAGGTCCTTTTGATATGCGTTCAGATAAATAACTCAAGAGTTACAGTTTTCTATTCCAAAATAAGTAATCTACCTTCTACGCTGCCTTTATATGTTCAGATGTATAAAATGTAATGTCATATTTATTTATTAAATATGTCTAAGTCAACAACCGTGCTGTAGGGTATCAAATTCAATAGGATTACTAGACTCGACGGTCAAGTGCAGTAATTTGTAAACGTGCGCGCGTAGGCGGGTAAGGTCGGTTCACATTAATACTCGATTGAATTATTTTAGTAGACAACCAATATATATTGATTAATACTCCTATTACATTAAGATTAGATCTTAAGCGTTATTAATGAGCGAATTAAGTGATTAGAAGTGTATTTCATTGGATTATATTTCAGTTAAAGACACGTAATGATCCAAGTGGAAATTTTGCTGCCGTGTATCGATCGTTAGAATAACATAAAAGTTTAATCCTCTGCATCCAAATATCGTCTTCTATATGTAAGAGTAGCCATTTTACACTTGCTGTTTAGTTCTTGTTTTTGCCTATTGTTTGTTGTTGCTTATAATTATCGGTGTGCAATTGGGATTACTAAATCTATATTAACTTTTGAAAATAAACACTCACTATAAATAATAAGAGTAAGATGCAACATTGTCAACTTTACTCATACAATAATACCTAAGACACAAAGTTTAATCAGAAATAATTATTTAGAGCTTCACGAGCTAATGTCCAGAATTAACAGTCCCATCTGGAGCTTTCTATCTAGATGCCCTGTAAAATAACCGCGCGATGCATCGGCGACGACACATACAGCCCACAATTTAAGATCAAAGTCAATTCATGATAGTGCTTCAGGCTTTTCATAGTCTTGGTACTAACAATAAAACTCATTTGGATCTGCATGCAACAAAGATTGGGCTGTTACTCCGTATTCTCATGTAAATAGTGTTCAAATGTTCCATAATTTATGTTTTCTGATGTAGGCTTGTGAATTTTCATTGGCCTATAACTAATTTTGCGCTATGGCGGCGAACGTTTGAAGTACTTACGTTAAAATAACATAAATGGTGCTTTCACCTACCAGCGCTGATTTGTATCTGTCGCAGTGAAATGACGAAAACGGAGATTTGATCAAATCCCGTAAAAATCTAACGTAGATAATCAATTCACGGAAAAAGTTAAAATAACAACTTAAGTTATGTTAAGTTTTTTTTTAAATTAACTTAGCCTTTTCCTACGACATATCGATATAGGTATTAATCAATTAATCGTATTAGTTACTGGCTGAAAATAAAAATAAATAACATAGACATGAATGTAATTCTTAGTTTCTTAGTTGGTTTCTCTAAAGAGCAACCATTGACGGCTAATATGTGCTGATATGTTACTATTATAACACGGGTTTTACTTGAAGCGAAGATATTTGGATTAAAATATACTGAGCGAGTCCGCTTTAGACTCGCTCAATACATCTCCGCTATTCCCGTTTTGTAAGTCCGGGCTATGGAGCCGCACCGCGGACACTGTGTGTAAACTCGATAGCTTCTATACCGAGATGACGGTCTCTACATCTTAGCGCTCGTAAAGCTTTCGTTTCGCTTATTATTTACTTTATAGCTTTCGCATGCAACTTTACAGCTTCCTTTATTAATGTGGTGTATTGAATTTTATTTACAGTATTATTTTATAAATATATCAATTTCCAAATACATTGTCTGAAAAAGGTTTCAGTAATATATTTCAGTTATAAACGTACATGGTTAGTTACATTTCCTAACATTAGAAATAAATAATTATTTATGCCGATAAAAGCAAACCTTAACATCCGTATCTAAAAAAGGCTTATCTCTGTTTCAATGAATAAAATACGGGACACAAATTGGAATTGATTGCCGACGTCTTGTACGAGTAACCATTCTATTATATTTAAATCTAGAGCTTTCAAGAAGGTATGTTGATTGTTTGAATTCGTGCCTGGGTGATACGCATCAACGTCTTGCAACATCGTGATCATGCACCGTGAGATAGCTGAAACCTGAAACTATTGCGGCATCATGTTCAGGGAAACAATGTCTATAATCATCACGAGAGAGAGCCACACGTGCGCACTCTTCCGGCCCATTAGCATTGAATGGACGGCGCGCGCGCTAGTCGCACGGATTATTGTCGCGCGGCCGCGATTAAACCGTCTCTCGATCTAAATCAATCTACCTCGAGCCTCGCTCCACGTCGCATTGTTCGTTTTCTTCGCCGATTAAATATAATGACCACATTTGACACGTTCATTACACTCGGCTCCGCCCCTATACGGACTCTACGTAAGGTCAAGTGCAGTGAAGAAACATTTATCCTACTAGCTTTTGTAACCTATAGTAACGCGAAGACATTAATTCAATTGTATGCAACGCTATTCATAGAGCTAGGTACTCACCGGCAACTCGAGGTACTCGCTAATAGTGTATTTGGCGGCGCCGCGTCTGATGTCCGCAAGTGCTGTAAAGTGCTCGTCACGACGCGCCTTTCGCCTCAGCAGAGCCCGCGCGTAAGGATACGAAGACAGGAACTCCCCGTAAGCGTCCATCAGCTCGCCGGTGAACAATTGTTTCAGAAGAATCGCGCTTTCATTCGACACCCCCTCCGGCGTCGGCGGAGGAGGCAACTCTCGACTCTTCAGCGACTCCGGGATGCTCTTTGTCGCAAAAGTACTGATCCCGCTAGTCGACTCGCACGACGTGAACGCGTCTGTAGAGTCGCTCGAACCGCATTTCGAAAACGGAAACGCGGATGAGGCTCCGCTTTTTTCACTGCTCGCGGAACTCTGACGGTTTGTGCTCGATTTTTCGTAATAGTCTGGATACTGGGGCTCGGATTGGCTCTCAGTCGATGGAGAGGACTCGTCGGCCGCCGCACTTGTGTAATGGGCATTTTTAATACAGTCGTATAAGTCCTCTATCGACTCGTACGGTGTTATGCTTCCACAGGATTCCGCTTCAACCTCGTGTTCATGCAATCTCTCGTATAGATCTTCATTTCTTCGTTGAGTCATAGGAGTTATGGCTGAATCCGAACGGCTTCTCTTGACACTACGAATTTGATCGTAGCCAAAATCAGCGGGGTTGAGGAAATCCCATTTAACATTAGCCCACACATTTTCAGATGCGTCAGCGGATATTCTGTGGTCGACACAGCATTGTCCACCGCTTCTAATAGTTACGGTTGTCACGTTATCGCTAGTCTCTATAATGGAGCTGTCGGCTACTGATTCGTCACATTCTATTGGAATATCGACGATAACTTTGCGAGGACTAGCACTGATAGATGACACACTAGAACGATTATCCTCGTCAATTTTTCGATTGTCAACAGTATTTGAATCATGAAATTCAGATGTTATTTCGGATGACGCATCAACATCCTGTTGAGTGAGGACGCCTTCCTGAATTAATTCTGTTAGTAAGCTTTTTGGTTCGTCTTCTGAGATTGACTTTTCTGATTCATTCGTTTCTCCGTCTTCGAGTTTGCTATCGTTTATAAGTAATCCCGAATCGATATATTTTCTCATGCGTTCAGTAAGAGCCTCGCTGACTTCAGAGACGGATTCTAAATAGTAGAAGAGTAGATGGTATTCTTCTTTAGTAATGACTGCTGCCCGTAGCAGTGGCTTGCCGTACAGTTCCACCGCAGAGAACAACGTAGAAGCTGAAATAAAAGAGAAAGTACTTATAATGCAAATCACATATTACGATTATGTGCACCAGATTATTATAACGAATGGTTATTGACTACGCTTTATATCTGCATAACATTGTGCAGACGGTATAAGAATGTACGTAGGCGTCGATGGAGCCACGCTGTATGTACTCATCAGTGAAATGAAGTACCTTGCATTTAAAGTTCATCCGACAAATTGACCTAGACCTTTTGTTTTGAAGCAATCGTGCCATAGAATCTATGAACATTCAAATTAATTAAATAAACAGTTTATTTATATGGCAATTTAAGCTTGATTTAACAACTTACAATTCAGAGGTCACATTTTACAAATGTACTTAATTGTTTATCGGGTCTGCGGTCACTTTACAACGACTCGATACTGATATAATATGGGAGTCACGGCGGCTGCATACCTAACGCAGGAGCCTTCTAGGAAAGATTACCGGACAATAGCTTGCGTATACGCGTTATTGCCAAACCGCTTTCTACAAACATCGCTCGGTCTACCAGCGGAATACTGAATGAACACGCGTCGCTTGCAGCTTATTGATGTGAACCGATGCAAACTCCATGGGGAGTTATGAAGAAAGCTAATGTTTAGCACTTCGCAGTAATAATCCATTCAACAATCTAAATCTCATCCTTATGGCAAAATTTTATTTAAGCATGTAATGAAATTGCATCTTACGATTGCGGTATAAAATTACCGTTACAGGAAAAGTAGCGGGACTCAAAAATACCCAAGGGCTTTCGTATAGGTACCACACATTTGAAATAATCAAGTTTGCAATGCAAACTTTGCATACACTCATTGATAATTAGCATAACCGAAGGAATTTGAGCTGCCACGCGACCTTATAGGTTAGGAGACATCTCAAGTTATGCATGGATCATTAATTTTAACAATTTATGTAAATAACCACTTTGCTGTTAAATAAATACAGTCTTGTTTAACATAATTGTGCAAGGAAGAGAAATAACAAAATACATTCGTTAATCTTCAATACACGAATTGGTACAAGGGTTTCATAAAAACTATCTATAAATTAACATCCATACGTCATTATTCGTTAGGGTCGGCACTATAAGTGTAAAAATAAGACAATATACTTAATCCATAATTATAATGTCTCATATATTCAGCGCGGTCGCAAAGAAAATCCCTAACGTAAATTTTGATAAACTGACGTTTCATTAAATTCGTTCGTTTCTTACCCTTATTATATCAGTTAACAAAACGTGTTCCAATTAGCTACGTTGTTGATTGATTTTCTGATGATGAAATAATAGCTGATTGTATTTCTATGAATTACCATGGCTCTATAATCCAAAAACATATGTATATAAAAATGAAACTAACCGTAAATCTTCTCCCAAGCGATAAAAGTTTCCAAATCCCGTCCGTCCCACTGCGGGGGCTGATACTCCACGACCAGCACCTCTCCTTCCAAGACTGCGGCCTGTGCCCTCGGCTCCACAGGGGCTTTCGAGCCTCCGAGAAACAGTAATGCGACAGGAGGGGCTGGAGGCGTGGTAAGTTCTTCAGGCGAAGGCAGGGGCCCTCCTAAAGGGACGGACAATGGCGCTGATAGTGGCCCTGACGGTAGACCAGCCAGCACCGCTCCGAGCTCGTTTAGTGGCTCGCAAACGATCTCTGCAACTGTATTGTTGCCCCATATTGTGACCTGCAAAGAAAGATAAGTCTGTTTTATCTCGTGTTTCTTGGATAGTTAAATGACTACATGATAAAAGAATTTGAGGATTGCAATGACGATGCTGAACTTTAACGAATGCAGGGAATTACTGAAACTACTGTGGGCCGCTTCTGATTTGACAACTGGCGTGAAATTATAATTTTAAAATTACAAAGACAGTGGATTTTTTATTAAGTGAGTTTTGTACATTTGATGTTAGGTATATTTATAAACGCTTATCCACCAGTCAACTGGGTTAGGTATCCTTCCGTCCTGTAAGTTATTTGGACTGAAAATAGTTGACACTTAAGAAAAAAATTGCGAACGTGGGATTTCGATTCAATCTAATCTATCTAACGGGCGATAATAAAAAACGTGCATTATTGCTATTCTGCTATCGATATCTAAATTGGTTGATAGTGATCTATATAGGGCTCCTAACTGTCTCTGTTCGTGATATAAGGAAATTGATATCGTGCTAGTAACGGACACGTCCGGCCATCATTTTCCTCGGATATTAAACTATTATTTGTAAGATGTTGATGGCTAGATCTTGCCATATCGTATCTAGCGGTTACGTTTAGTGTTATAGGATATCGATTAGCTATTTTCAATTTGGCAATGATATTTCACTTAGATAGGTAACACGGTTAAAGAAATCTGATGGTGGGTTCATGTACGTAAGTGGCAATTTTCGTAATTTCACGGAAATTTAAGTGTGGCTGTACCCATAAGAGTATTAGTAAGACCACAACAATGACGATGGTCCTTGCTTCATATTTTTGTTTTCTCATTCAATATTAAGAATTTACTGTTGGCAAGCACGCCCTTGGCCCTTGGAATATACAGAAACATGATCAAATAGCTTCAGTATGTGGGTATGTATAATAACATTTAGATGCAGGAGTCTCGGAGGCCTTGACGCGCCGGGTTCATGGCGTTTTTTACCGGGCCCTGATGTGACGTCACGCTCGAGTTATGCGCACGCGCACGGGCGCAGCGTTCGATCCCCCCTATCCCCTCGCCCCCCGCACAATGCGAAGCCTCCAGGATAATGCGTCTGATACATCTTCAACGAGGAAAAAAAATCGAAACGAAAAACAGGCTACAAGAGGCAGTCGATTTTACACGACCAACGCGTTTTTGGACCGACAAAACCAGAAAGATGGATGTGGCTTGATTATAATTTATTTCTGGTTACTTCTCAACTGCCCACGTTATATCAAGGGCATTAAAAATAAAAGGTAACAATGAAATCCTTGGATCTTTTATAAAGTTAATTTCAAACTTAGGACTAAGGCAGGCAGGTCATATAATACATACCTACATACATATACAGGAAAATTTCTCAAATATAAGGGATGCCTATAACTTTGTACCGCCACAATAAATATATTTGGTAGAGTCTCTTATATAAATATTGGTCGGTATAAACTGCCCATTTAGTTTTACCTACTTATTAGGACATGGATATAACATAGATTAGCTACCCCAACAGCTCGGCTTAGCTTTCCCCATCAAATAACCGTAGATCATACCGAGTTACAAAGGGTTTAAATCATGTTATTTTCCATGATTTAAATCCACTTATATTTCAGTATCCAGTTTTTTTCGTTGTGTTTTATAAGATACTGATGCCATCTAGTGATTTTATTTTACAACCTTTAACAATTGTACGAAGCGCCATCTTTCTTTTTCTTTCTGAACTTCGAACGCACCAGCTTTGTTTATGCTTAAAGAATCAAGCATACCCCGATAGATGGCGCAATCATAGAAACATTTCGAAGAAGTGAAAGATTCTCACAAGATTTATAATTATTTCCTTTCTTGCCATAGACAATCCGCATAATGTTTTGTAGTATTTCACGTTGTGCCCAAGGCAGGGTAACCTTGTACCTAGGTATCAGTATGTACCTACTTAAGCATTGATAAAGAAATATCATTGAAGTTATAATTTTATTCAAACTTTGCTAACATCAGTAAAATATTATGATAATCGGCCGTCTAACACTGAAAGTCTAGAAAGGTGTAAGGTTGCGCTTTTCAATAGAAACCGAGGACTTATTTTGAGGTCAACACGGAGCCGCTAATACTTGTGCACGAATCTATTAATTTACATTATTCGATACGGCCTGTTATTTCATACGCATTTTGTGTTATCTAATTATGCATTGTCCTATCTGATGGGTCATAGGGTGACTAATTGATTATGTCTATAGATGTTTGCTAAACAAAGCGATCGTTTTACACCCTGAGCTGATATCTTATTTGAGAACATAATAAGTTTGTACCTAGGTGATATTTTATTGGTGATTCCAAAACTACCCATTTCAATAATTTGGTAATGAAATAGGTAGGCTAGATGTATAAAAACAAAATAAGTAGGACCATCATAAGATAACATACACGACTTTCGAAGACATGTTAAGATTTTCAACCCGCTCTCAGCCAGTGTGTGCACTAGCCCGAGAATACCCCTCGCTATGAGGGGAAACGAAAACTTGGGATCAAAAGGGGCCGGACACATCATCAGCAACATGTCGGGGCACTTTACAGTACCTCTGCCTACCCTTTGGGTGAAAACAGCCGTAATTATAATATATATTTTGTAATTATTTTAATTACTTACCTACCTACTTTGGTTCTGTAATAAGCAGGTAGGTCTGATATGTAGGTACCTAGGTAGGTACTTATCCTAACTGGCTATGCAGTTATAACCTGTATCTGTCCCAGGGTGGACACAGGAAAGCGCCTTTTTACGTAGTAGGTAAGTATTACATATCTTATCTACTACAGATTATGCTAATAAATTAAATTCCACGGAAAAGATTTCGGCAAGATAAATATGTTTTCGTATTTACATAACAAGATCCACATTAAATTAATTGTTGGCACGCTCCTGAAATATTTCCTATAGGTACTTACTGAAAATATTTAGGTTTTCAGGATAACATGCTGGTGACTAATCGGTACGATTACGTGAAATTATGAAATTCGAAGAAAATGTGGGTGAACGATCGATTTGTATGTCCACCCGAGTGCGGTGGCAACGTTTCTAAATGTGGATATTGGATAACATTCAGAAGACCGCAAACCCGATGATACGCATTCACGTAACAACGGAACATTCGGTACAATAGCATAATCTCACCTCACTCCCCGTTAACATCAAAGCATGCGGGAAAATGCGTTAAACAAACGTTAAATAGCTGAAATTGTGCAAACATTGTAAATTGCTAATTGCTTGGAAATGTGTATATATATTTTATAATAAATTAATGAGCTGTGAAGTGGTTGTTTTCATACACCTACATAATTTTTTGATGTTATCGCGTAACTAGTTAGAAAGGGGCGTTCTCTAAACCGGTTGCGAAGTGTATTTATTTCAGAGGACATATGATAGTAAGTACCTACCTATGCATAATAAACAATTGTAAATTTAAAGTTTATGTCAACAAACGACAAATTCTTGTGATGAACAATTTAAAGGACTACTTATATGTATTAGAGGTAAATTAAAATGAAAAGATCGTTCAAAAACATTGCTTACCCCGCTTATTGAGGTTGTTCTTGGGTACTAACTAATTACATGAGTCGTGAGTGGTGTAACACTTTTAGAAAAATATTAAAAGCTGTCTATTAATAGAGGACCAGACTACCGGTTTCTATTTATATATTAAGAGGCAATAAAAATCTCGAATGCATGCATTTCTCTCGAATACCGTGTTGTGGAAATACACCGGCTAAGGTCACGCGCATATTACTGTCAGTTGCCACACTTTAAACACATCTCAGGCTTCCTGTGTTGTTTGCAATTATTATTATGGTCTCAAACTAAGCCACGCTTGTACTATAGCGACCGCGAAATGGACTGGGGGCAATTCGAGTGACTGTCAGACTCTCTGACTGCACCGGGTGGTTGCAGGTGCGATTCCCGCCAGGGTAACTTTCGGAAATGGCCTTTTTGTATACATACACCTTGGTCTGGGTCACTGGAATCGTACTCAATCTATTGTACAAGCAAGCATTGCTTAGTTTAGGACCATATTGACGGTGAGTTAGTCTGGCAATATTGTATTTATTGATTAATTTACATTAATGCAGATAAACTTCATGAAACGCTTAGAAGGTAGATTATCAAAATACAATTAAAAAGCTCATTGCGTCTAAGTGCAATGAGCGGAAAAGCCTTTTCACTAGCTTTAAATATAGCAGATTGGTGCAAATCAAATATTTGTGGATTCTTCTTTATACGATTATGATATAAGTTTTGTATGTTTGGAAAGGTAAGTAGTTCAATGTGTCGGCTCATGTGGTACCCACTACCTCCATTGCTGTTTACGGTGGAACGTAGGCACAGCAGTGTGCGCGGAGCCTTACCGAATGTCGTCGGGTCGCCGACTGACACACTTTTCACAGTTGCCGATGTTATAATTACATTATCGACGGCAAAACTGGTTAAACACATGGTGTTCTGGCTCTCGTCTCGTTTAGAAATATTCACATTTCATATTCATAACATTTCACTTTTATTTGTGTTGACTGGGATAGCTGGCGGCGCTTGTCTGTGCAATGCGGAAAATGAAATAATAAAATATTATTTATATTTTGAAGGAAACTGTTGTAATGGATATTAATTACTTACATCACAATGTAAACTCTATATTGCAGAAACTTCACATTCTAAACAAGTAGGTATCAAAAAATACGAGTATGATGCTTACTAACCGCAAGCATTATTTCTTCCAACACAACTTACTTAACGGATGTTAATTTTATACAAAAAGTACGCAGGTACTAATACTAAAAGTAACTAGAGACAATTCAGAAGATCTTACGTAATTTTCAATAAAAAACATTCAAATATAGAAACCGCAAACTCGAATTCTCGGCGAGTTTCGGTCCGCGCCTCGTCAAGGGTCGTTACTATTGGAAATCACTTCCGACCTTTGTGGTGACAGGTCACTTTCTACAAACGTTTGGCAACGGACTCGCTCTCATTACAATGCCACTATAATGTTCTGTTTTCAAGTCTTATTTGGAACGAATTGTGTTCTATTTAACGTGGTTACTCCTTAACAATGCTTATTTTGCAGGCATCTTTCATTGTTGTTCACTGAAAGTGAAACTGACTTTATTCGGCCTAGATGTAAAAAGACGTTTCTCGCACAAATGTATTAAATAAAATATGATTACTTATAGGTACCTACATAGTTATCATGAGTCATATCATGACTATTATTACCTAAGTAGTTCTGTTTTGCTTTATATTACATGACCATATACGGAATGGGACCTACCCGCGGTTAAGTACCTACCTAAATACATAAGTATGCGCATATATTATAAGTACTTCTTCAAATAATAAGGCTAGGTAACGCTGTAATTATGTGGTAATATTTTTTTCGATATAGTTATGTATATTTATATAGAGTCCCGTAGAGCACACGTCAAAAGTAACATCACTAGATCTGTAAGCCATTCCACTTCCGGACGAGCAAGCAAGCAACAGCTGCTGGGACTCTCGTTAGGCAAGAAACGTGGTGCCTGCTGCGGTTCCTTGTATAAGTACCTACCTACGCAGATCAAAGTTTATTGATGCTACATCTAAAACCCGAATAAGTTTATCTAAAACTTTTCTGTTGTGGATGCAAAGCACTGTACATACAAAGCCTATTTCGTTTTACAAAAACGGCTGAATTCATTACATTTGTTGAATGAAAAAATACCATCACGCATATTACAGTGGTTTAATGTCAAAGTGCTCACGCAACATATAAAACAAATGACGAATCATATGTGTCCGTTCTGCTAGTATTTTGTACTAGGAAACGGGAGCCGAGGCTGGCTGACTCACTCGCATGGAACGACTTTATGCATGATTGCGTCAATACGCATTATTATAATTTACTTAAGTATGTCTTATAAGTAGGATTTATTATTTATTGTGTGTAAATTATTTTTAAAACATATTGGCTGAGAGGTAAATAATTAGGGAATTATTGTTATGTAAGTAACTTAGTATAATCATCATCATCATCAGCCTATATCAGTCCACTGCTGGACATAGGCCTCCCCTAATGAGCGCCATAGCACCCTGTCTTCAGCTTGCCGCATCCAGCATCTGCCTGCAGTCTTTCGCATATCGTCATCCCACCTGGGCCCTAACCACGCTACCTACCCAAATCGTAATAGAAAAGCAAACGCTCGCGATTACGTTTCAAACGCTCCGCTTTTGACGTTTTGCTGACACGAGCTTCACGATTTCTACTGACATTGATATGGTATGGTGTCAAAAAAACGTCAAAAGCGGAGCGTTTGAAACGTAATCGCGAGCGTTTGCTTTTCTATTACGATTTGAGTAGATAGCGTGGTTAGGGCCCAGGTCGGTGTAATACCACTTAGTATAATAGTAAGCATAAAAGAGATATGAGTTTAGTGAACTTTATATCGTAATAATAATAACGTAAAATCTTATGTATGCGTGTAAAGACGTCCTAAAAATAAAGTACCTAATTTTAATTAAGAAAATCTGAACAATAAAATCTCTGCAGG
This sequence comes from Notodonta ziczac, assembly GCA_918843915.1. Taxonomy (NCBI): domain Eukaryota; kingdom Metazoa; phylum Arthropoda; class Insecta; order Lepidoptera; family Notodontidae; genus Notodonta; species Notodonta ziczac. The sequence goes on from OU974053.1 coordinate 5,884,423, forward strand.
GTAAATAATCTATGTAATTAATTTGTTAACGTCATTTAAATTTCAAAAGTTTATGTCGATATGTAGAGCGCTTAAGAAATGCTTAAGTTAATTTAAAAAGGGCTTTAATCCCAAAATAATATCATTCCACTATCTCCTCACCTTGATGATCCTTAAATGGTAATAACAGAATGTAACTTACCCACGTTTGTCTTACGAAAGTTAAGCGTCAAGTTAGCTGATATGGCGACATGTTGCAAGCGACTTACGCACTGTTATTATATTTGATTGAAAACAAAAGGATTTAATTGAAACGCCTTTAGGTGTAAATCTTTGAAATGTATTCTATGGTTAATAGGCTCCATTCATAGTTGAATGAGGACGGTATAAAAAACTTTCAAACTGCAACAACTATGCTATACTTAAAACTTCAACTGGATGAGTTTACATATACAGAAGTAAGTTAATTAAATAGGACATAGAATTTTGAAAAATGGTACCCTACGATTGGGGGAGTTCGTCTTTCATAAAAAGGTCAAAGGTATATGCAAAAGATTACAAATTTTCTAATCGACATAATGTTGATTAGGTATATTTGTTTATGAATTTGCACCATGTCGCACACACACAATTATAACTCATGTTAGAACAATAGCAAGATGACAAGCACACATAAATCAATCACGGCATTGCCAACGCAATACCATAAAAATGCTGTGTCGATTTAGACCATATCATTAGCACACAAAGGCGTTGTTTGCATTAGCTCTATCACCATGGGTGTCGGAATAGCGAAGACATTATTAAACAAGCTCGAGACGTGCAGTTTATTGTTGTTAAAAACTATCATTGTTCGGTGGCGAAGTGAACGGTGCGCAGTGGCATAACATAATGCCCGATCTCAAAATATAGGTAGAATGCAACAAACGGTTTAAGTTAATAATAATATATCTTAACAAGGCGATCTCAACTTGTCTTCAATTACTTCAGCTTATTCCTTCTTTAAAAATATGGCCAACCCAGTTTTAGGTTTTTCACCAGTGACAAGTGACAAATGAAAAAATGAAAAAAAAAAATGAAAAAATATTTATTTATCTCTAAGTCTACATGTTTGCAGGTTAATTCGTTTACAAATGTTTTCCGTAGACTTGAGGAACAGAACAATAATTATGTAAGAGTGCTTAACTTGTGACCCTTAAACTAGGCATTGCCTGTATCTTAAGGGCCAGATATATTGCCAAAATAGCAATACAATCGCATCTAATAACAATACAATACAAAACTCCTTAAATTACTTATATATGGTGACCATTTAGGTAATGGGTGTCAATAATTTCACGTGTCAGAATTCAACACGGAACAAATAGTATTCAGTGGTCCTTTCCATAATTCCTGACTTCTAACAATATCCTCCTCGCCTGAATTTGTGGTTGATAAATATTCTCATCCTTATGTTCGACACGATTAGAATTCAAGCGCAGTTTTAAATGGAAATTGCGGCCTACAAGAATATAATCGTGAGAATAGATAAAATCTTGCTTGGTTCATACCAACCTTTAGAGTTCAGATTAATATTAACAAAAATAGTTAAGTAGGTATATTAATTACGAAGTAATTGTTAACTTGTTAGGCAATGGCAACTAGGTAGGTAAGTTTTGTAATCTCTGATCTCCCGTGTTCCGTGATCGGTCAATCGATTACATACGGAAACTGCTATGTATTAGTTTCGGTCATACAAACTACCTTAGTCATTTTTCCCATGTTTTGACCCGGCTGATGTTAATGAGTATTTTTGGGACCCTTTGACCTAGTTACGATTTTGTGTTTTTAAGTCACGTTTCAATTGTGATTTTACGTTGCGTTTATTCATTTTCTCTTCTGCTAATATGTTAAGCAGTTATCGTAGCTTGTAGTTACTTGCAATACCAATATTACCAATGGCATTGCACGTACTTTACCAACCTGAAGGAAAGGGAGTGGGATAGAGTGAGGGGAAGTGAGAGGGGAGGTACAGACTTCCGTCTCTCCTCTCCAAGCGCTAATCTAATGTTAGCACATACAGTAACTATTATAAGTTAGATAGGTTCTTTCTATAAGTAATTTATATATGTTTATCACTAGCTTACGTTGAAGGAAACATCGTGAGGAAACCTGCTTGTCTTAGAAAATCTACCCAATTTTCAAAAGACATGTGAAATCCAACCCGCACTGGGCCAGCGTGGTGGATTACGGCCTAAATCCCCTCGTAGTGAGGAGGCCCGTGCCCAGGAGTGGGACGTCAAAAGGGCTAAATTATTATTATTATTAGGATCTTTCCAGATCCTATAAAGCCATGAGTACTTACGTAATCAAACCATGTTGCATAACACGTGATGTTGGAAATTACTTAATGAATGACCAGATCACATAACTATGGAATAGCGAAGTAATTGCTACTTACCGACCCAAGACCGTGAATATATAAATACGTGTTATGTATTCACAGATAAGTGTATATGTAAGGTATAATCTTCGCGCAAACAGATACCTATGATTAGGTACTTTTTTATGGGTTTTCATTATATTTTCCTACTATATTATCCTTGTGAATGAGTAAACATTTCGAGTTTCACATGTTTCGTGAATCAACATTCTAGCCGACCATTATCCGACCTAAGCAATTAGATCAGTCCGGTAACAATTGCCTTCAAACGCGTTAAATGCTGCAAAGTGAATGGATTTTAATTTAAGTAAATTTAATATACAAGGTGACACATAATGGGTATACTTTTTTTTTCAAAACTTAACTTTGTAATTCTAAAACCATCAGCTTTGGAGGGAACTTGAAAAACAAAAGGTGTTATAGGAATACAGCTGCTGACCGATTTCACAAGTCTACAAAACCTTTAGTACTTCAACTGTCCTACAAAGTCGATAGTTTGAGATTTACAAAGTTAAGTTGCAAAAAAATAGTATACCCTTTTTGTATCACCTAGTACATATAATATAGAGGATATCAGCCGAAGAACCAAAGAACTAAAATGGCGATGGACCGGCCACATGCTTAGGGAGGCAGGGGAGAAGTGGTCAAAAACTATAACAGCTTGGACCCCAAGATACAATGCAAAAAGAAGAAGAGGAAGGCAGCTTAAGCGATGGGCTGACGATCAAAAAAAAGTAACCGGCGCACTTTGGGCAAGAATGGCCCAAGACCGGGTACTGTGGAAGGAGTTGGAGGAGGCCTACGCACGTGTCGACAGTATACGCTGACTAGGGATAACGGATGTGCATCCAATACATAAAACTTATTTTTTTTTTTTTTTTTTATTCTGGTATAACTTGTCAGTAATAAAGGTTATTTTATTTTATTTTAATATATAATATGTAGACCTATATTTATGCGTGTGTATAGCACTGATGTTTGTTTTCCGATCCGGTGGTAGATTTACCCTCGCCACCTCTCCTGGCAGCGGCCCAAGCCGAGGTCGTGTCCCTAGTGACGCCCTTGAGCTAGCTGCCCCCCTGCCCCTATGGCTGGAGCGCACTTGCGCTCGCCCTCTGTCCGGGTGAAGTTGTTATGGCCACTCTGGCCAACAACATATAGTCAATTCAAAAAACTGATGTTTGCTGAAGATTTTTCAGATCCTCTTTGTCATGGGTAGGTGGGTACTTTGATTTGTATTAATATATTTGCGGGTTCGATGTTTTGTCAGACGTCTGAATATTTCAATCGGGTTAGTTTCAAGTTATGTATAGTCAGTTCGAAATCGTTCGAAATCGAGTATCGAAATTCATGAACCCATCTTTAAGCTTCGAAGGGAAAAACGTGCGATTTAAAGTTCAATGATTTTTGTAACTATTTTTAAATGTTTTTTCTAACTAATGTAAAAATAACTACGGAAAAAATGATACCTATCCGATTCGCCAGTTAGCGCGTAATAATTAGATTATACGGAAATGCTGGTGCGGACGTTACGGCTTTGTGAAAACGTTTCCTCACGCAACCTTGCACCTTCGGCGGCCTTCAAGCCCAGCGATTAGAAGCCTAGCCGATTGCATGGTGGCATCTCACTCACACTATGCGAGACTCCCTTGATTAGTAGTATGTTAACCATCAAAGTCGACAATACCCAAGTGAGGTCATAAGTCATACTACAAAATGACCATGAGAGCGAAAAAAATATTGGGTTGGGGGTCTGTGTTAGTCAGTTAGCCAGATTGCGAGTAGATTCGACTTAGGCCTAATTGAAAAATAGGGTTGCCAGTTTCTGTATTCGCGTAAATATAAGAATACAATAGTTTCTGTAATATTTAATTAATGTATATTTTTGGAATATTTATGCAAAACTTTGTGTTCTTAAATATTTCAGAATTAAATGTAGTACCTCGTGTATGCAAATATTAAATACTAGCCGATAACGAGAGTTAGCTAATCACGGGTACTCACTAAATAATAAAGAAGCACCCGATAATGTTGAAATATAAAAATAAATTAAATAAAAATCGCTGTAAATAAGTAGCAACCCTACACCGAACAGAGCTGTATTCGGAAACCAGTTTACCGGTTTCTGCGAATGCCGTTTCTAGATAATAATAGCGATGGCGTTTCGAATGGAAGGAATTCAAAAAACGGTCCAATGACAGGAACACGCGCTAATCTTCTTGGATGTGTTCAATATTTAGCTGCCACGATGCCGACCATGAGAATGAAAGGACCAACCTGTTCGGAACTAGCAAGATCTGGTTGCGAAATCTGGTTGCGGTGGCGGAAAAGCTATTCTTTATACAAAGCCCGGTTGCATAATAAGAAAAAACACTCTTTCCTCGCAACCAGTTGCCAAGAAAGAATAAAAAATCCTCTTTCGCAACTGGTTGCGAATCATAGTTGCCATGGCGGCCGAAAGGGATTTTCTGTAGGGATTAGTCAAGGAGTTATATAACCCTCAAATAAGCTTTAGATAAAAATTGTTTAAGCACTTAAGGGCTTACTAAGTTGTACAGACCAATTATTACCATTGTCAATTGCAGGACTTCTATGTGATGTTTTCAATGGTAGGAACATATCTAGTAACGAATTAAATTTCAACGTATTTATAATAATCTACTAGCTGAGCCCGCGACTTCGTCTGCGTGGAATTTGGATCCTTTCTTAGGGGATGTCTACGTCATAGTAGCTTTATGCATGCAAAGTCTCAGCCCGATCGGTTTAAAATTGACAGTTTCATACAAACTTTCATCCCCTATTTTATCCCCTTGGGGGTAGAATTAATCAAAATCCTTCCTTAGCGGATGCCTACGTCTTAACATCTACCTGCATGCCAAATTTCAGCCCGATCCGTCCAGTGGTTTGGGCTGTGCGTTGATAGATCACTATGTCAGTCAGTCACCTTTGAGTTATATATATTTAGATATACACTCGCTTACGTACCTTTAGTTAGTGTTATTAAGTTTACTAGAACTCTTAAACCAACTGGTTCGACTGGGGTAGTACCACCCTCTCACAGAAGTTAGGAGTAAATAATAATAATAATAATAATAATAATTTATTTATCCCAACTAAAAATAATACAAATTTCTCTTAATTATTAACAAAACCATAACAATGTTATAAATTATTTAAGAGATAATGTTAACGGCTATACTAGTATAAACTGTGTTACAGCCGTCAGCATCTTCGACCCTGAAAGGTTTATTGAAAATTTAACAATACTAATTTGTAAACGTATTTGTTTATGAGGTAGGAAATAAAATTTTGAACATAATAAAAAATAAAAAAAATAAATAATCATAAAGTTATAAAATAAGAATAAGAATAACCACAAATGTGTGTGTGTTAGTGTGTGTGTGTGTGTGTGTATGTGTGTGTGTGTGTGAGAGAGAGTGTGAGTTTAGGTGTGAATAATTTCTTCCGTTTCTGTATAATTTAATTTAAGAAGCCAGTTACGTACTACTTCCTTGCATTTAATTAGGGGCAGAGGATATATATTATTTACTTTATGAGCTTTATTGTATAAGTAGTTACTCATGACGTAGTATTGGCGACGTGCAAGGGCAGTCCTATGAGCGGGTACGTCACAAACCCTAGTACAAAGTAGTAAAGTAGCTATTATAGAGCCAGAAGCTGTCCCACTCCTGTCCAGGGCCCTAACCACCACGCTAGCTACTCAAATCGTAATAGAAAAGCAAACGCTCGCGATTACGTTTCAAACGCTCCGCTTTTGACGTTTTGCTGACACGAGCTTCACGATTTCTACTGACATTGATATGGTATGGTGTCAGCAAAACGTCAAAAGCGGAGCGTTTGAAACGTAATCGCGAGCGTTTGCTTTTCTATTACGATTTGAGTAGCTAGCGTGGTTAGGGCCCAGGTGGGCAACATAAGAGAAATGCATTTGGTATTGCAACCATAGGCTAAGGAAACTGCTGTAAACAACTGGCTGAGTCGAACGCATTATCGCGGACTTTGTTTTATAAGAAAGAACCTGTTTACAGAAAGTAAGTGGTTTACATTATATAATATTTTATAATCACAAATGATTGATGACCACCGCTTTATGTAATAACTACTTATACCTATGCAAATTACATAGTTAATTAATTTTAAGAGTTCAAATATTCGTACTGTATTTATTTAACTCACTAATACCACTAATAGTCAACGCGTAGAAGTAGGTAACTATTACATAAATTAATTAATGAATTAATTATCAGTTGCATAAGGAACTGTCAACATTTCAATTATCGGTCAAATCATTTGGAATCTGAGCAAAGGAAAATAGCGAAACCGACTTGCAATTTAAAGTTATAATTAATAGCTTTCAAACGACGCGATGTTTTCAATAAATTAACATGAATTGCTCGCGTTTGCTCATGTCACATACAAATTAAAACACTCAGTTTAACAGAGTCTGCCCCAGATTATCCTCAAGCCGTCTCCCTCGCTTTTGAGGTTCCTCGACGACATAAATTACTGGTATTCCATTAAGAACTGTGACATCATGGCGGTGGATGATTTTTTTTTATTTATTTTTTAATCTGCAATCGGCTTTTCTAGCCATAATCAGATTGTATGTTGAGATACAGATCTTTTTTTGAGAGGTGTTCCATTGAATACTCTTTCTTTCTTCAAAAGAGTGATTATTAGTCTCTCTGATCTAATTTTAATATTTTCCAGCGATTCAGCCTTGTGATATGATCTTCATTGTTTAATATAATATATAGCGGTGGATGAATGAGCTAATAATACAGATTTGTTTACACAAATAATTAATAATAATATTAATAAATGCCGCCAGACTGACACACCAGCTGTATAGTCCCAAACTAAGCAACACTTTTACCTACTATGGGTTCCGTACAATGGAATTTTCGTACAAATGGCATATTCCAAAACCACCACGCCAAGCGGTCGTCAAATCCTACTAATATTATAAATGTGAAAGTTTGTGAGTGTGGATGTATGTATGTATGTATGTAGGAGTAACAAACATACTGTTACTCCTTCACGCAAAAACTACTGAACGGATTTGGATGAAATTTGGAACACAGATAGTTTATAACCGGGATTAACATATAGGATACTTTTTATCCCGATAATCCCGAAATTTTTGTTACGTTAAATACTACGCGGAAGTCCGTGGGCACAGCTAGTTATACATAAAGAAGAAATTGTAGAGATGGAGCAACAATATTATTTTAAAAGACGCGTAGCCGCACTGGTTTAGTTTATTAGCAATTCACATATTCTGAGTAATATAAGTAATTAGATTCATTCAAGTTACAATTTAATAAAAAATCATAATGGGGCTGGTTTCATTAGGACTTTGGCAGAAAAAAACTTAGCTTCTTCTACAACTAAAATGCGTTGATTAGCTATTGCCTTGATTTTATTTGAAGCTCGATCAGCACTCGACTCGTGCACATTGTACTGCATTGTTGACATATATATAACGAACTATACTTGCTCATAGATACATCCACATGTACCAAGAATCCGCGCTCGAGCAATCAGTTAAGACGTTAAGTCTACTTGGTCAGATGTGAAACTGGATTGCTCAGGCGCATCGCTATCTACATGTGAACGCGCCCAATGGCCATTATATCCGTACATACGTCATTTCAACATGTTACAACATCGTGTTGTCACGCCGTACTTGAAAGTCTTGAAACTGGTAAACGTTGCGACGCAAGATGTTAATTTAGACCACGAGGACAGGTTTCTTGGTATGTTCTAGATAAATGTAATTTTAATCGATTACTTGATTAATTGAAATTTGCAACCGTATCAATACTGTTAAGTAGCAATGTGAATATATATTGAATTGCAGAAATAAAAAAAATATACGCCTACAACAGCATTTTTAAAAATTTGCTCGTTTAATGTTGTTAAAACTTTTAACGAAACGTAGCACGTTTTCTTCAACAAACAAAATAAGATTCTATCATGGATTAAATATTTCGACGCCCAAACTGTCCCTCTATCCCACCCCCTTTAGTTTGAAAATGCGCGAGCAATGCCTTTGGTTTTTTTGTTTTAATTGACCTTATGTTGTTGGCCAGAGTGGCCATAACAAGTTCACCCGGACAGAGGGCGAGCGCAAGTGCGCTCCAGCCAGAGGGGCAGGGGGGCAGCTAGCTCGCGGGCGCCACAAGGGACACGACCTCGGCTTGGGCCGCTGCCAGGAGAGGTGGCGAGGGTAAACCTACCACCGGATCGGAACGCAATACCTTTGGTATATTGCAAGCATCTCTATAGGCTACGATAACTGCATTCAATGTCAATCATTTGTTGACTTTGTTATATAAAGAAAAAAAACGCATATTTATTACGTACCTAAATATTATTTCGGTTGACAGATAATTGTAGGTCATCGATAAGAAAACGAAAGCTTAGATCCGTCTGTATATTATACATGAATAATATTATTATACATTATATGACACAATAAGGAGGAGTTTCTACCACTATATCCACACGTATCTCTAATCGATTACAAGTTCCTTCTTGTTTAAAGGATGTAATCGATCTGCCAAACATCCGTCTACCTACAGCTACAGAGACTTCAGAAAGCATTTGAGGATAATACATTGTTAATAAAAATGCAAGCATATTACCTTGAGAGCAATATAATGGCAAGAGTTGAGCAATACGACGATCGCTAAACAACTTGTGACAAATGCGTTGTAAATTCAACAATATTTTATAATGATATTTCTGTTTTTTTTAAAGCCCTTGCATTGATCCCATTGATCAATATTGTAGAAGCCTAACCCAAGGCTCTTCTATCGCCTCCCCCTCCCTCACTCTATTCTACCCACACAACGTGTAAGTAATGACTGGTATTGCAAGATTCTTTACGCTACTGCTTAACATCAGGCGGATTGTACGCTTGTTTGGGACTTTATAAGGTATATATTGGCATAGCAGACTCGAGACTAATATTTACTGATTGATTACCGACTCAGTTACTTTGAGATAAAGCTAAGTAATTAGGTAAGATACCTAATATAATACTGTGCTGTTTCGCTTTTTACGTCCAACAAACAAACTTCCGTACGTGAATAAATACTCTCAATTCTTTTTTTAAAGGCACAATTGTTTAAGATAGATAGATTTATCATTAATGTCTTTAGACTACGTCAAGGTGATTTTGACTAAACAAAAGAATTTACATTTAATAAAATTACCATGATCACAAAGCAAGGATGTGACAAAAAATATATTCCTGCATATCTTTACATTGAAGAGTCTAACTAAAGGATCAAAGGCTGGTTTAGTGATGCTACTGTTAATAATAAGGCTTATACCTAATTTAGATCGCATAGATGTTTAAATATTAGCTTGACTGCAAATATTAAATTAATTACGTATGTTTCTGGAACGAAGTGCCTTTACGCGGCTTGCCGTAGGAGTTAGATGGCTGAAATCATAACTTTTTAACGTCCACTGCGAAAAAGTTCTTTCAAAATCAACTAGATGGCATAAGTGAGTTATTCACATGACTGGTTAGGGCCATTCGACATCGATAAACTTAAAATGCAAAACATCTGAAAACTTTTTTCGTGGCCGGGTCCCTCGACCAAGAAAATACCTTTTATTGTAATTATTTAGGATAACGTGACATAATACCAGATTTACAGCTCTATTCATAACCCGACACAGTCAATAAAGCTTACAGCTATAGGAAGAACGCATCACTTAAAAGTCAGTATAATAGCTACGTCGGTAAATGTTTAATGAGATCGGTTTTTTGCTCCCAATCACGATGAATACCAGTTATCACGTGCGCCAGTTATAAATGCGTTACGGTAATTTGCAATGATCGCGTGATTCTTATGTTGTACAGACCGAGCGACTGAAATAACATGAACTCTTACTAGGGGGATTTGTTGTTGGGCATCTTCCGTTCAGTCACCTTTAGCATCCTTGATGACCGCTAGATAATATTAGGGATGAGCGTGATTTAAAATGCATTTTTTGTCTGGTTAGGCATACTGGTGGACACACACATAGACAGTCGATCCACTGTTAAGGGTCAAGGTGTTTATGGCGAGGGTCACCAATAAAAAGCTGTCAACCTTCATACAGGAAGAGTACTGGCCGCAAGGTGTGGTATTCAGGCGCTTTCAAGGGACAGTTTCGCTGTCATCACCAATAAAACAAATATTGTATATAGTCTGTAAGGTCTTTGGACCTTTGTCGCCACATTATAAGTAAATAAATTTGCTTGATGTATACACCATATGTATTGACGTATAAGACATCAGCGTCAAATCTATTGTTACTGTTGCTGCTTCGCGTGTTTCCTCGTTGCACAATCACTTTCAGTGCTCGAGTGAATCCAATCGGTTACGTGTCAACACTAGTAAATCGAAATGCTACACGTATCCGTCGTTTACGTTATTTTTGCAAGAATGTCGTGATTTCTATGTTTTGCGTATTTTATTATATTGAAAACAATCTGTAGGGGGAGGTTACCCCCAAGGCGGATGGGGACCCACAAAAGAGGTATGGTATGGTATAGATAGTAGATATCGATACCTATAGCACAAAATACGTTTTGCTTAGTTCAAAAGAAGTGTCTAGCGATGCTAATTATATATTCGTTCAAGGAAGTTTGATAGTTTTTCGCTATCACTTTTAAAGTTTATTTACCTGTCCAATATTAACGAAGTTAATAAATTCCGATAACCGACCTTCCAGACGACTTGTAAACACGTTCGCGACACATTCAATGAGGTGAATGCCTCCATTATTTCGCGAACTATAGTTATCGCCGATAGAGAAGTGGGAGCGCCGAAGAAATTGTAAATTATTTTGATTACATTTTCTTCGAGCAGCGCTATCGTGTCTGACAGAAATACATACATTAGCACTGTTCAGCGCCAATAAGTTCGATTATCAAATATCCCGCGGCTTTAATCATGCGAAATTCAATGTTGACTAAAAAGTGTAGAGCCAGGGTTACCAACATAATTTCTTGGGAAATAAAATAGGTTACGCACAATGATGGCGTTGTAGAATACACCATAGAATAGGTATATTTAAATGTATTTCGCTCATTATTTGTATGAGAAAATGGGAAGTACATATTACATAGAGTTGTCTACTAAGACTATGTTTAAGTAACTTGATTGCCTCATACATCGCCCAATAGAAGAATTAAAATAATACAGCACTTATAATCTAAATCGTTCACATAAAAATATAAGAATACGTCATTAGCAAAATAAATTACGAGGTAAATAAGAATCTTGGTAATGAATTGAAATGGTCTCCTGTTAAAACATCTAAAATCCTTATTCTCGTTGTTGTAAACCCGAAAAATAAGAAGTGACAGCCCGAGGCAACCCTAATTATGTACCCACCATATAAAATGGCACGATTGCACGATTACCTTGTAAACGCCAACTTTTACTGTAAATATGATATATACTTTAAATTCAATTTTGAAATATAGTGTCGCAAAAATGCCTTGTATCGAAGGCTTTCGCGTGATTTAAATAAAATATTTCGTTAAATTGTATCGTTGCATGTCGAATGCAAAATGTTTTGCTTCGTATATTTGAAGGTTTGAAATCTTCATAATATATTATAATACTATGCTCGAACCATATTTACTACGTATTTCTGTACATTAAAAGGACCTAACCTAACTTAATAAAATTCTGAAAGTTAACTAAGTACTCCCTTTATTTACTTTTAATAAACCGACGCTCTCATATGAGTTATGCACGAGTTAAAGTATTATTTTTTGTAGTAGATACATCATCTTTTTTTTTTTTTTTTTTCCGGGCCTTTATGGCCCGGCCGCGTTCACCTCTGATGTGGGGGTCAGAAACCTTACTCAACACGTGTAAATAAATATACCACAAATTTTTTATTGAATTAAAATAACACAGTTTTTATTAAAAACATTTCTCAAAGAACGAGTAAAAATAACAATAAAAAGAAACTTATCATTATATAACAAAAGTGGGACAGCGGAATAATAACAAATAAAATATAACGTGATAAAATAAACAAGATTCCTTCCTATTTTATTGCACGAATATGTCAGCCTGCGTGATTAATAGCGCAGTGTTGTATAAGTTGCTGTGGGGGCTTATTAGCATAATAAGTTGTCAGCTGGCCTCTTTCTGCTTAGGTCTTATTTCTATTAATCACGCTGGTCGCTACCTCCGTGCAATATCTTAGGAAGGTATCACGTTTCTCGCTGTCCATGACAAGTTTACAAACACTGTGTAAATCTAATGTGGTGTCTAAAGACATTTGTACATCGTGTCTTTGGCGTGAAAACACAGGGCAATGCAGTAAGACATGCTGCACTGTCTCGCTCACACCCGGTTCACAGATGCAAGATGGGTCCTCCTTGCACTTGAAACGGTTCAAGTACTCTGAGAATCCACCGTGCCCGGTCAGAACCTGTGTGAGCGTGGCAGTGGGATGAATCTTCCTAATTGTCCTATAGGACACCTCCAGGTCAGGGAAAAACATTTTCGTCGTGGAAGCAGTGGTGTCAGTCTTGTACTTACGGTTCCATTCGTCCAGCGACTCCAAACGTATTTGTCGCTTGACGAATGATACCGGACATTTGTCGTACGTTGGCTTGGTCTTACTGTGCAGCGCTGCTTGCTTTGCCAATTCGTCCGCTCTCTCGTTACCCGCCAGCCCTGCGTGTGCCTTTATCCAAAACAAGGAAATGTCCTTGTTTTGGAGTCTGCATATGATACATCATCTTTAGGTACTATTCACTAAGCGCCGCCTTTCAAAATATCGTGCAATACTAAGGTTAGAACTTATTATATGTATGGTAATAGGTAGGTAAAAAGATTAACGCAAATTATACAGCACCCCGCACAAATATTTAACATTTAAAAACTCATAATAGAGTAAGAAATTGATGGAAAGTTCCAAAACATTTTCTAACATAAACCTCTCGAGACACATCCATCTCGTGCACTTTATAATCTCCATACTCACAGTACCTGCCTACTGTCGTAAAATTATTTATACAACACAGAGTTCATATTGCTAATAAACGCCTGGTCAAACCCAAGCGTTACCCTTTTAAACGTGTTGTTAGTACACCCTGTCCATTGATCGAATGCCTATATGTAAACAGGGCAACGGTACCCACACGGCAGAGATAGTGGATATAAGTGGGTTGACCGACAGGCGGTGCGCGGATGTGCTATTCGCGTAATTGATTCTCATTTGTTTTGCATTTGCCGACATTATTATTGTTGACAATACTCAGACATGTGTTTGGCGAAAGGGTTTGGCGCCACTGCGTTTTAAAAATCGATTGTTTTTCATGATACATTCGAAAATTCTATTTTTGAAAGAGCAAAGTAGATGTTTTAAAGAAAGGCGAAGATTGAAATACCAAGATCACAAAAGTAGAGCTGGATATACATAGTAAGTACCTTCTAAATTGACCTAAATATAGCCTCTTACGCTGCATATACCTACTATCCTGCGCAACTTTTTAATATTATTTTAATATCAATTAGTCCGTGTTTTATATATATAACTAGCTGACCCGACAGACGTTGTCCTGTCTTTTAGGAGTATGAAAAATAGATGTTGACCGATTCTCAGACCTAGACCTGATATGCACACAAAATGTCATGAAAATCGGTCGAAGGTGTATGGTAACTAACATTTTGACACAAGAATTTTATATATGTATAAGATATACCAAAACCAAATATTATAATCACCTAGCACTGCGAACAGGATTCAGGGTAACCCACTACGTTGGTCCAGTCTATTTTTAAATAAATAAATTGATTAAATTAATAAACAAAGGAAAACCCAAAACACAGAAAACACGTGTCTCAAACAATTCCCTATCTTCAATCCATATTATTATCATTCAAAGTAAATAAAATGTCACTTGCAGAAATATAGGGCATAATACACTATCTGTACGCTATCAGGTTTCCAAGATTTCGCAACTAAATAAATATTACGCGTCCACCACAAATGGAAAAGAAAGTTAGTTGTGCATGCGTCGTTCCGTTTTCCAATCTACCTATGTAGGTATTCGTTATTCGTGTGTGCCCCGCATAACATTTTTTTTGTTTTACGTAACACTGAAAATAAGTATTTGCTTAGCTGAATTATACCAAAAATTTTTAGAGAAAACGGTTATTGGGTGCTTATTTTGAAAATACTGTTATGTAAAATAAACATGAAAGATTCAAGAAACAAGGAATGAACAAAGATAATCTTTTCAGTGGAAGCGCCATTCCGAATAGGTGAAATATTCTGACTATTCGTTAAGTGCTTTATTGGGTTCCATTTAAAAAAGGTTTTGAAATTAACTCATGGAAAACACAAAATATTGATTGAGAGAGGTAGTTGCAACAATGCCTTGTCTTGTTCACCTTGAAGCCTTTTGTTAATTGAGGAAAGTAACTCAATTGCTTTGTATGAGAATTCAACATATTTTAAGAAACATTCATGGGTTGCATGCGGATGACTGTTCTTCAAAGTATATTGCTCCGACCAATACATACCGAATTAATTTAATTAATTGCCTTATTATACCTGCAACAAACAATTAAACAATGTTCAATGAATCCAGTTAAACAGAATGAATTTGTTAATACCGTTACTCCAAAACAAAACTCAAAAACAGTTGTTGAGCTATGCCTCACTATTCCACATAACTAGATATTTATTTAAACAGCAAAAACAACCTTATTTAAAGGACGTTACCCATACCTACACAGCAATGACAACGTTGTTCCACTTTCCGTGTGCCAAGTGCACATAAAAGGCGGAGGACATTTGCATTTGTGTGACCAGCGTGAAAGGAGCCTTGTGGGTGTGGAACAAAATGAAGCCAGCTTTGAATGTTAAGTACGGACAAGCGTTATTTATCTCGACTTATTCGCTAAGACACAATTACATGCTCTATGTCGTAGGATTATTGGAAAAATCTAATCTTCGTGTTGATCCTAGGGCGATTGGAAACTTTTACATTGATTTTATAACATTTTATTCTGATTGGCCAGACCATTGCTCTTCATACAGGCACCTATATATCGATGCCTTCCGGCCAAAAAGGGATAAGCGACATTTTGGCCGAAATCGACTTATATAATAATATGTATATTACATACGAACCCATCCAGGACCTAGTGTAGTAGACTAACAAAACCCACCAAGCTTAACGCTACTATAAGTTTTACGTTCTCGTTGGCATTTACGTAAAATATTTTTATGGTAAATCTTAAAGCCCTATCGGAGACAAAAAAGCAATAACTGCTTCACACACAAAGAGTAATTATCTACTAACTCTTATATTTCTCCTAAATTAATGAGTGCAGGATCTCTATCTTTTCCCGAAGACTCTCCGAGAACCAAATCTCGGTATGATCGTTGATACCACTTTAGTATCTGCCTAACAATAGCAGTGGTGGCCCAAGTCTCAATCACAAAACTAAAATACCAGTGCGTATAACTTTCATTGGTTCAGTTACAATAACAGACCTTCACAATGATCCATGAATATCAAGAAAACAATGGAAATAACAAGTCATAAAATGTTAAAAATATGCAGCGTTTCACCTTTCCTTGAACATAACCTTAGCAAGAGTCCAAGAGAACATTTGGACTAGCTAAATACAAACTTTTGTTTGTTGTTCCGCGAACAATGCTAAATGTCTCAATAAATTACCAATCGTATAGTCACCATGTGCTTTTATTGAGATGTTAACATTCGCAAACTACAACTGGCGGAAGAAGAGCAGCCTCGTAAAATTGTTTATCTAAATTCCAAAACTATTCTGTGAAGATAGCATGAACAAATTTTTCCCAATTTCTTATTTCAGTGGTGAGGGATGACCCGCATAATTGACTTTGTAGTTTGGATGCAGGTACTTCTTTCTGTGGCCGTTTCTGTAGACACTACTTACTTTCTTTTTCAAATTCGAATCTATATTGGTTTATAAAATATTACTGGCAATATGAGTTTATCATGTAACTATAAACTAATGCTTTATTTATTTTATTGACTAATTGTCGTTGGCGAGAACGTCCATAACAACTTGATCCGGACAGAGAGCGAACACAAAGTCCGCTCCAGTCAGAGGGCGTCACAGGGGTGGAGGCCTCGACTTGATCTGCTCCAAAGTGAGATGGCAGGGGTAAAACTACCATCGGCTCGGAACGCGAGCTTATATTAGGAGCGGGCTCTCGTCATCGGTCTAATAGGCAGGATGGGTATCGAAACCGGTACCTCTCAGCTACGAGAGCGAACCCTCTAACCACTAAGCTATTAAGCTTTCATAATATATCATTATTACAGTATAATAAAATCGCTGATCTTCAACCGCATTAGGTGCGTCTGTTGGCGTTCACATCCTCGATACGGCGCGTAATCGCCACAGCCGGTATTGACCTCATTTGAGAAATTTGGAGCATGACGAGAGCTCGCTCCTACGGTTGATCACTACATTAACCGATATTACTTAAAGGTTTCGACAACTACTCCATGATCAGAATCCCAACACAGAATCACTTGAGGATATCATACTTAAATTCCTGATACATATTTGTAATGTGATTACTTTTAGTATCAAGAATGCTGATATCCTCAAACAGCTTTTACATATTGTACGAGATGGCTCACATTATAGCCTGATTCTTAGAGGTAATAAGGGGTGTAAGTACCCTAAAAGAAGGTCGGTGAGTTGCAATAAAACGCTAGGTGGCTGCGAGGGAAGGGAATAGGGAATGCATGTAATATGATCTCGTCCGAGCTATAAAATGCACAGTTGGCAATGCTATTCAACGTGATGTTCCTAATATAAATAGATACCTTGGTAAGGACAACCTTAGGTGCTCCCCAACAAGTCTAATTGCCATCTAGGTACTTATAATTAATATAAATAAATAATATTATCAGTTATTTGATGTCAAGTTACGTCCTTCATACAATTTCGTTAGGGATAGGTGGATAAACTTTACAAAGCTGATTTTATTAGTCATTTTAAATAAATATTTTGGACGTAAAATAAAATGTGTCATTTTGCATTCGGTATGCATTTACCAGGTGTTCGTAATGCACGTTGTACAAAGGCAGACCTATGCATTTTGAAAGTAATCATCGTGGAATTCATACAGATGATAAATACTTTCTTACAACTTAAATCATCAAAACCTTAGATTGTATTTTCAATGTACGATTTAAAACGTTCTTGTCAATGTTAAGTACAAATGTTTGCTATGAACGGCCGTGAACTGATGACCCAAATGATACCAGACTTTGCCCTGTTCCGCAGAGAATAACAATTAATACTAATGTAACAATTAATTCAATCCTTTCCTTCATTTACATTATTATGTAAAAAATCGCAATGTGCTAAAAAGTATCTCAAAAGGAAGGTAAATACTCCGTTGTAATATCTCTTGCGACGATAACTTTAATTATTTTCAGTAATGAGGACGTTGATAAATGAGTCTAAACTGGTTTCTGTGCCGTTGGCACCACTGATAAACGACTGTAAAATTTGCACCGACAATACCTTGAGAAAGTGGTTTAATGAAAATTGTATATTCATTAGTAGAATAAAGACAATACCTACATTATTATATAATAACATATTATAAATATAGGTAATAGATGTTATAATAATTTAGCCCTGTTGACGTAACAATGGCCAATGGCCTCCCCTCACAACGAGGAGGCTTCAGGCCGTACTCCACCACGCTGGCCGTGTGAAGGCTAGCAGATTTCACATGTCTCACAGATATTGTTTAGATTTTCTAAGACATGCAGGTTTCCTCACAGAGTTTTCGTTCACCGTAAGCAGGTGATAATCATGATTCGCACATAGATGTCGAAAAACCCAGAGGTGCGAGCCGGGATTTGAACCCAGGACCTGGTGCCCGCAAGACGCGTGTCTAACCAATCGGCTTTCACTGTTAGGTAATATATGTATGATTACAAAAAAATCCTTTATGCAAGTGTATAATTTATGTAAACAATGTATACATTTTTACCTTTCAGAGGTCACCGACACGAAACACCATAGCGTGCGCAGTATTTATTGGATTATGTATTTATGAGTAATATCTATACACACATGTGTTGGAATTCGCGAATGTCTGCACTGAGTAGGTCAGCTAGTGTTACCTATATTAATAACATTAATCGCTTACAATGTCATTTGGATTAAATAATATCGGAAGAAAGAAAATTCTGTGCTTAATTGCATTTTTTCGTGCAATATTATAATACTAGTTTATGCCCGCGACTTCGTCCGCGTAGTATTTAACTTAACAAAATTATCGGGATAAAAAGTATCCTATGTGTTAATCCTGGTTATAAACTATCTGTGTTCCAAATTTCATCCAAATAAGTTCAGTAGTTTTTGCCTGAAAGAGTAACAAACATGCACCCTCTCAAACTTTCACATTTATAATATTAGTAGGATGTAGGTAAGCACCTACCTGCCGTCGTAAGTATATATTATGACAATTTTTTTTTTAAATAATATCAATAACAATGACTTTTTTATACAACAAATTCGGCAAACAAGCGTACTTAACCCGTCTGATGTTAAGTAGTTACCGATGCCTATAATTAATGCATGCAATATCAATAGCATTGCTTGGCCGTTGCCGACCTGACGGGGGTAAGGATAGAGGGAGAAGGGAGTGAAGGGGTGGTCGGTTCTCTCACTCATCGTACGAACAGCTATAATCGTTACATTAGGCCGATCTTTCGTGAGAAGGTGGTATTACCCCGCTCGAGCCAGCCCGTATGTATATGAGCAGTAGGGATTTGGCAGCAGCTCTACCACCGTAGCTTTATAAGCAAATGGTGGTTGCGGGTTCGATTCCCGTCAGGGTAAATTTCCGAAATGGTCTTTTCGTAATTTTCCCTGGTTTGGGTGTCACTGGGATCGCCTAGTCCATTGTACGGTACCCATTGTACAAGCGTTGCTTAGTTTGGGACCATACAGTTGGTGTGTTCGTCTGGCGATATTTATTTATTTAATACGAATCACACTGTACTGTTTCTTGTTTCATGTCATACCATAAATAATTATAATTTGATGTGGGAAATCTGTCCTGAGCGGTTTGTTCGTAGAGGCACGTTCTGGTAAATAATTTGCCCACAATTGCCGCTCGCATTGTCATCAGTGCAGAATGTCGAGCAGTCATTTGGACACACTAGCCATTATCTGGCATTTTATCTGCGACCGTGTTCACTAGGACGAGTGACCGTGACCTTGCCATTTGTACATGCAATGGTTTATAGAATAGTTTCCATTCAGTTTATATATAAGCTGAGAGTTTCCCTTCTTCCCCACATAAAATACACTAGAAAAGAACACGCGTGGAATCCCTATGGATACATAGATAGATATGAATTGATAAGCCAAATAGTAAATGATTAGATAAATTCGATAGATTCTTGGTGTCTGTTTTTACTTGTATTAAAAAGTTGGTTTATAAATAAAGAATTATTTCCCATTGGGAAACGTAAACTACAAAACCCGTGTTTTAAGTAAAATCTCCTAATTATATTATATAAACGCGTAAAAACTACTAGAGACCTAATTACTTATTAGAAAATTATTTACCCACCAATATTCTAAGTAGTTGCCTTCTATCGTAAAATAAGTTTACTAAATAATACACGCCATTAAATACAAGCTCTCCACATTCTGAAAGATTAAGATATATCATTCCTATACATATGTAAAGGAATCAAGAATGTTAAAAACCCCGTTGCAATTATAGTTACGGAAGTCGAAGAAACAAGTCTTACTGGAACAGAAACCACTATGCGACTAACTATGGAGTTTCTTGCCCATACCTTCTCCATAGGAATGGCATCCCGAATGTGTGGTAGAGTTTTATCGTACGATCGTTATATGACATTTCTCACTACATACTAATATCACAAAAGGACGGCGAAAAGTTGCTATTATAGCTGCGTTTCGTACTATCAGTGAGAGAGCCGGTGACCCCCCCCCCCCCTACCTCTATCACCCTCCCCTACAAGTCGGTAACGTGCAAGCAATGCCATTAGTACGGCAAGCATTATCAGGCGCGTATTACTCTTGTTTTTATGTGTATAGTGTATACTAGCTGTGCCCACGGCCTTCGTCCGCGTAGTATTTAACGTAACAAAAATTTCGGGATTATTGGGATAAAGAGTATCCTATATGTTAATCCCGGTTATAAACTATCTGTGTTCCAAATTTCATCCAAATCCGTTCAGTAGTTTTTGCGTGAAGGAGTAACAAACATACATACATACATACATCCACACTCACAAAATTTCACATTTATAATATTAGTAGGATAGTAGGATTACAAAAAAACATTAACCGTACGTACGTACTATAAGAATAAGAATAACAATAAATTTATTATAAAACAATAGTTACACGTACAGAATTTGAAATACTAGGTACAAGAGGTATATTGCTGATAAGTAACTCAATCACAATTACATGGACGTATTACTGTGGATCCCAAACTAAGCAAATGCTTATATCTTATTATAATGGTTTACTCTGATTCCTACAGGTTTAGGAAGCTGCCACATCAATTAATCGACCTACGATCAATCCATTGATTGATGGTAGAATGTGATTAGTTGAAGTCGATCGACAGTTTCTCCATAGAGCAACGTTCGATCGATTGATATGATATCACCCTAAGGAATCCGCCATTTGAAATGCGTTACACAGAGCTGCAAAATGTACCTATTATTAGCACAGTCGACATTGATTTAAAACCACTAATGAGTTTGTTGACAAATTGTTTACACGTAATAACTATTTACTATTCTGATGAAAAGCCACACAGTTTCCGACATCTGTTTCCAAATTTACACCCTCTACTATTAACTGATTGTTTGATGCATTTCCTAGACAGTAGTCCTCAGAAAGAGTCACAAATAGGTACAATAAGTTCCACATGCTTCACTAACATTTTTTAATTACTCAGCAGCATAGAATTTCGGATTCAATTGCAAGAAACAAGTAGGTATAAATAGGCCTCAGAGTTAAATAAATTAGGTCAGTTCTAAAAATGTTACGAAAAATCTCTTGTTTTGATGCGAATATTTCTTCATGAAGTAACATAACGTCGTTATTTTTAATTGGAACAGCTACTAGCGAATAACAAATCTCTTCGTGATATCTCGTCCAACAATACTACGAATATTAAACGTCGAACCGATGTACACTTTACATGCATCTAATCAGTGTTGCAGCAACTTACCATCATCGCTACTAGAGGTATGATAATTAGTTGTTTCTCGTATGCGGGTGGCCTTATTCCCTGATTGGCACAAAGGTTTTCTCTACATGAATAAGTATGCTCATATTGTTCAGTTACTCAAAAATGGTCAAGAAAGGTCAGGTGTTCTAAGATTATAATAATTATGAATCCTCGAAATAGAATACTTAAGTAATAACTTCAATGAAATGACGGATGTAGTTACATAATTTTACAGGGAGAACTCATAATCAAAAACGACAATAAACACTATTTCTTATCTGATAATGCAACATAACATTGGGGTACTTATTTATTTTATATGAATACTCTAAACTACTACCTTCTACTCTAAACTTACTTTTGAAGTCCACTTGGCGCAGTGGTTCGAGCTTAGGCCGCTCGGCTCACTACACCGAGCGGTTGTGGGTTCGATTACCATCAGGATATTTAAATTTCTGAAATGGTTTTTCGTAATTTGCTCTAGTCTAGGGCCCGTTGTAATAAATCGCTCTCAGACTTGAGATCGATTTATTTATGTCTCTGGTATGGGCCCCAGACCATTGCACCCATAGTACAAGCGTTGCTTAGTTTGGCACCATATAGTTCGTTCGTCTAGCGATATTTCAATTCTTGATGATGTGTCTACAAAGACTAAACAATCAATACACTAGAAGCTAACTTCCTAATCTGGCATAACAATCGTTAAAGTGTTAAGAAAATTGAAAGTGGTATCGCAATGGTCGCAGTTGGCACAGGCGGCGCCATTGTTCGGAGTCGAGCGAGCATATAACGCACCATGTCACTATGGCTGATACTCACCTACGAAACTGTTTAGAAAAAAAGACAAACAATGCACAGATTTGCCAATAACGTTTACATACCTTTATGGGAATGTAATTGTACGTAGTGGGTATGTGTTATAACTCGGTAGAGTTAGCTTGATATGACGACCACTATGCTACCACTATGCGAATCTAAAAACCTTTTTGAAGCGTAGCTTCTATACGGTTGTTCAGGCTGCTCGCCGCGCGGTCACTATATCCGTGCTAAGCGTCAGTAGCGTTACACGACATATACCTATATAGGTATACAGAGTGGCAAGTGCGGCGGGCGCGCTGTTTTTAACGCTTAGTTCCTACGCTTCATTACCTAGTATAAAACAAAGTCACTTCCCGTTGTCTGTATGTCCCTATGTAAGCTTAGATCTTTAAAACTACGCAACGAATTTTGATGCGGTTTTTTTTAATACATAAAGTGATTCAAGAGGAAGGTTTATATGTATAATACATGCATAATATAGTAGAGAAATACTGATAATTTATTGCATCCGTGCGAAGCCGGGGCGGGTCGCTAGTTATACTATAAAGTTTCGCTTCTTTCGCGCGTCCCTAGACAGCACTGTTGTATTTTCAAATACAAAGTTCACAAAATAGCGGTATGGTATGATCGCAGTTACCGTAGTTGCCAGCCTGAAGGGTAAGGGAGGGGCTTTCGGCTCTCTTACTCATTGTATGAAACGCAGCTATATTACGCCGATCATATGTGAGAAGGTAGTACTATCGATCGTATCAATCTGAGTTGGCATGACTGATGGAACTACACAATACGAACACGAGTTGTGGGCAATTGACCACAACCAGGCTCTACCATCAAGTAAACAATGACCTCTTTGCAATGTGTAATATCGCTTACTGCAATCAACTACAATAGGCCCAGCATAGCTGGCTGTGAAAAGGCAAATAGTTAAATCTGTTCTATCTTACTCTCTCCTTAATATTAAAAAATATAGAGAGCGATTGTGTTTTATCTTCTTGATTTAAATAACCACCAGATTTTCTTTCTGTAATAATTAAACAACTTTGCCATTAGGAAAAATTACCTTGAAAAGCTAAGAGTAAAAAACAGGTAAAACAATAGAATAAATCACTAAACTTTAATGACCGGCAAATGAATTCACGCATAAACGCAATCTCTCACTTCTCAGATATTGAATGTAATGAAAGTGGAAGTGAATGAATGGGAACCGTACAACAGGTGACGGCTTTGTTACTCATGTTAATTAGGTTACACTCTCAAGCTAAACAATGCAGTGTAACATAACCATTGCAATCGGACTGTTATATTTCACTCATAAACTAGTACCATAATCCCATCATACTTCGTTCAGAAATAGGTTTCTGAATGTATGCATTATGTTACCAATTTATTTATTTATTTATTGCAGATTAGCTGTGCCCGCGACTTCGTCCGCGTGGAATTTCATATTTATTCACCTTTTAAACCTTCTCTGGACTTCCACAAATAATTCAAGACCAAAATTAACCAAATCGGTCCAGCCGTTCTCGAGTTTTAGCGACACTAACGAACAGCAATTCATTTATATATATATGGATATCAAAGATCCAACCAATAATACATTGTTATTTCTAGAGCTGATGAAATCACAAAGCTTCCTCGAAACAAATCTAAGAGGTTATATTAGAAACATCTATTACACGGTAATTAAGTTCACAGTTAGCCCACCATGACCCCGTGTAACCGAATTACATAACCGGCATGTAATATAAAGATTGCGATATTAAAGAAGTTATCGAAGAAACATGATAGTTGCTACCGAACAATATTATATGTTACCCAATTTGATTTATAACTTTTAGGTAGCAATAGTTCCAAAATTAAAAAGAACTGTGTTAATATTATAGCTTCTACTTGAATACCGTAATACATAAACATCTTAATGTTGGAAATCGAAATAATTTATTGATAACGCGGTTGCCCAAAAAAAACTAAACATGAATTGAATATTGTAATAATACGTTTAATTTATTGATAGTATAAGTAGGTAAAAAATATAAAAAAGAGGAGTAAGTTTTAGTATATCTTATAGTACTTATTTTACTCCTCATGAACCCTAGGTAAACATTCTATTAAAAATTAGTTTGAACTTAAACTTATAACACCGTCCAGATATCACAAAATACCTACTAAAATAATTAATAATGCAATTAAAACTGCATTTACTATCGGGAGCGTACATAAATTAGAAAAACAATAAAAGTTTATGATGACTGATTGATGGCTGTGAATCATCGCTGATTCTATCTCAATGATTTATTATGCACAGGATACGACTGACCCCAGCTGTATCTAATTGAAATGCATGTTTCTCTGGTGACAACTGTTATGAGACGATGACCGCTGTCTCTTTGTAATTGTTCAGTTTTTGGAACACAAAGAACATACCTTCGATAATAATAATAGTTACGTTCTTTATAGAACTAATCGTGATAAATGGAGAGTAAATCTGTTATCAGTATAGCCGAAGATGGAAATTTTCGGTCGCGATTATTTTTTATTATTGTTAATAATAGAACTTAAAAATATAATTCTTTTTCATTTCAAAAATTATGACGGTAAATAGTGATACCGTACCAATATTTGTACCGCGGTCAACTAGAAGCGATACGAAATTGTAATGTTTATAATGTCCAAGTTCAAGTCGAACACCGCCGGGTCAGCCAACATTCGGGCGAACATTTTATAAATTTAAAATAAATGAAGGAGTAACGTTAAAACAACTAATTCAATAAAACAATCTATTCATTTTAGCCACAAATATATGATACATAGGTAATAAGCTTAAGCACTAACATCTACATCTTACATCACTAACTGTTTTAAGGGTCTCCATATTTGTATAATCATAATAAAGGAGATTGTGCAAGCGTGGGCTTCGACAGTTGCATGACAATCGCCAAAGGTCCATTAATTAATAATGACGGGCCGACCTCGACTTTACGCCAACCTCCATCTATACACAATGTTCACTAATAGCCGACCAAGATAATGGCAACCCCACTCTACTTCAATAGTTACGATATTAACTGTTTGCGTCTGTTTTATGGTGCTCTCAATTTTCAAGCTGCATACAACTTTATACTTCAAATATATACTTACTTAGTAGGTATTTATTTTATATAATTTATTTGTTGATTGTATGAAATCCATCCAAATTTTATTAATTTCCTTCCTATTGTACCTAACCTTTTAAAGGCACGTATTTCAACCCTTTTTATATAAAATATGGGCTATTTAAAAATTGTCGTAAATGTAAGTATCAAATCGTAATAACAATTTCTGACGTAAACGACATCTTCTAACCATTATTTAACTTAACAGCTAGTTGCGTAACACCTGTCAATATTGTCTCATGTTTTGTTGCAAAACACGAATGTAACAAACTGAGATAACAAATCTATTTAAAATGATGTACATTTCAAACAGAACATTGTAGTGCATAGTAATGCAAATATAACATTTTAAATAAGTCCATTCTTAAGTGGATGAGACAAGAGCAAGTTACTTTGCGAAATATTCTGATACGACTTTTCATAACAACCCTTTTCAAAAGACGTATTGTGTTTACTAGAAACAGGTCCATGTGAATGTTATATTACCTATATTATATAAGATATTAAAGGTATGCACCTTATCTACTCGATAATAATTATAAATGTACCTACTTTAAATTATATATAATCCATCTTCTGCAGTTAAGAAATAAGTACGCTGTCGTCATGACTCTAATGATTATTGTAAGTTTATAAGTGGTTAAATATGAAAGTGGTAAAGAGAATAAAGGCGACGTATTTTAGCCGTTTACATGCGCTAATTTTACCCTTTAATGACATATTTAGTAATTCGTGTGAATAAATTTATGCGTATTTTTTCGCACATGTGTCATCCGCTTTTTATTAATGTCAACAAAGTTAGGTCATTCTCGAAATAACTCCAATGTAATTAGGTACGTGCGGAATCAGATACGTGTAGGACATAAACAGAACATTATCTAACCGGCTCGCCCGTTTCCGGTGCGCGATAAGCACGGGATTTGCTGTGCGCACGCGCCTTTATCCACATTGTTTCGTTCGCCGAATGTTATTATGAGGATATGGGAAGTTACACAAATAGAAAGACGCTAAAAGATTTCTTGTCATTCTATACGGCATTTATTTTAGTACTCCCTATAAAAGATGTCCCACCTCTGGGCATGAGGCTACCCTCAGAGCGAGAAGGAGTCAAACCATAATCCAACACGCTGGCCCAGTGCGGGTTGCCATATTTCACTTGGTTTTGCTTCTATTTATTTATTTCATACCCCATTGCTTATTTGTCAGATCTAAGTGTAACCACCTACACCTATACAAATAAATAAAATTGGAGTGTCTGTTTGTAATATCAAAATAACACCTTTTCACTAAATGCATATTAAAGTACATACGATACCTATAGCAAAAACGCGATTTAATTTTTTTTTGTCTGTCTGTCTATCTGTATGTTTGTTTCGGGTAATATCCAAAAGGGCTGGACCGATTTTGACGGGACTTTCACTAGCAGATAGCTGATGTTATAAGGAGTAACTTAGGCTACTTTAATTTTAGAAAAACAATTAGGGTTCCGCGTAAAAAAATCATGTCATCAGTCATGTCGCGCGGGCTCAGAACGCGGGAGCGGTTAAGTTAAATTCCACGCGGACGAAGTCGCGGGCTCAGGTAGTTATTGTATAAACAATAGCTATAGGGAAGTGAAGTAGATATGTAATATTATATTGGAGCGTAGGTATACATAATATTTACACCTCACATTGTTTTCCATGTACAGGACAATGGGTTAACTTCCTAAAACTGGACATCGATACTTATCTACATCTTCTATGTTTATGCCTGAACTATTTAAACCTCACTTCTACATTATGCAAGGTAAGTATCGAGTATCGATATTATTAGCATTAAAGCAGTGTATCGTTCTCAAGGAAAACAAGTACGAACCACACCGAGACTGTACGAACGAAATCTGAGCCTTTTACGGATAATACAAATCCGGGTACTAAGTATGTAGTCATATTGAAAGGTCGGTAGTTTTACTATTCAAAAGCAATAAACCGCCGTTTCCTTAAGTGCATTGAATCACATATGTAGCTCTAATAGGAAACGAAAAATCCAATAAAACTTACCCAGAACAATGTCATTATGGTCTATAAGAAATGGATACTATGGCATGTTAGGCACTCCAGACATTATTATGTTTTATAGGTAGGTTTAACAACATTGTTTTAGCAGATGTGACTCAAAAAGTACTGATCTAAACCGGGGCGAATAGTTAAAACTTTATAGACCAGTAGCCTAGATTCTAGCATCTTTATGAATGGACGATTTAGAATGGATACAACAAAAATATTATGATTTATAACTCTCAACTGTGTACATTCATTCATGCATCTAGGTTGTACAAACACAAACATCGAAACACTGTTACTGTTTAAATAGGTAATTGCCATTAACACCAATTAGACAGCTATCGAGATGTTATCAAAACATAAAAATGGGTCACTCTTGTTTTTTCTATTGCTTGTTACATAAGACTATTGTACACAACGGAATTAAATCATTTACTAGATGTAGGACTCTATTTAACATTAATTTAAATAGGAAAATTGATTGGATGGCTAATCTACATAGCTACGCTAATCGCGTATATTATGCTCCGTTCTAACAACAAATACTATCTTAAACATGTTCCGGATGTCAATCTGAAGAAGTGCTTGACGACCAATCTCTACTGTAAAATAGAGGGCCGGCTATCATGCAAGTTTAAGCCAATTAGTAATATTCACACGGATGGGCCTGTAAGATTCAACTAGTGGAATCAGTCCGACTAGTTGACTGAGTTTGTTAGACTTCTCTACTATGTCGAAAAATGGGTTTCTGGACTGATCGTGTGAATAAAAGCTATCCACAAAGATGTGACGACAATTCGAAAAACAGTCCAATTGTAGCAATACTAAATGAGGTTACCACTTAGGTACCATAAGGTGGATATTCTGCCAGTGTCTCTACCAATAAAAAACCCGTCTCCATTTTCTACTTAATAATTAATTACTTATTTACATCTTTAATATTTACACCTTTTAAATACATTAATCTTCTATCAAATGGTATTTCCTCATTGGGACTTGATTAGTGCATTAATGACAAACAACGCTTACAATAATTGTCAATGTGTGGGCAGTTGAACAAATACGGTAGGTAGACGCACCAAATTGATGGATTCGAGTCTGCAATTAGTCACCTACGTAGCATGCCCAAAATGCAGCCTCGACCTTGTACGTACATAGAAACTGACATTTGAAATATAGAGTTACAAATCAAGGCTTTGTCGAAAGGGATTGCAGCCGATAGTCAAATATCATATACAGATATCCTAGACGACGGGTACCACAAGAATGGTAATTCTTGGAACCGTCTATCTGTGCAACCTACCTGGGAAATAATATGTATACTAGCTTTTACCCACCTGCTTCACTAGCGTTTATTTTCTGCATTACGAAAATACCAATCATCCTAGTGAAAAGAGCGTTACCTACAGAGCCCAACTGTAGCATAGCTAAGAATAAGAATCATCCAAGTCATAACAGAATTATAAAAACTAGCTGAGCCCGTGACTTTGTCCGCGTGGAGTTTAACTTAACAAACTTTCATCCCCTATTTTATCCCCTTGGGGGTAGAAATAATCAAAATCCTCTCTTAGCGGATGCCTACGTCATCATAACATCTACCTGCATGCTAAATTACAGCCCGATCTGTCCAGTGGTTTGGGCTGTGCGTTGATAGATCACTATGTCAGTCAGTCAGTCAGTCACCTTTGAGTTATATATATTTAGATAGATAATCATCAAAATCGGTCTAGCTGAGGGAATAATTACGAACACACGTACAACGGAATTTTATATATAAATAAGATCTGATCTCTAAAGGTTGGATTAGTTTATTACACAATTTGGTTACTTCCAAAAATAAATTCAATGTCAATATAGTTTTTTTTTCTGTGGTGAGGATGGTGATTCTACTGCGTTTGGGTGTATTTCAACTCTATAATTGGTTCTGCTTTATGGTTCTGATAATTAAAACTGTAGCAAAGGAACAGTTGCAAAAGTATTTGCCAAGTCCTTTATCATTCATAGGTACTCTTAAAAATGCTCGTAATGATGCCAGTACGCAAGTTGAGCTCTATGGGAAACCTTCTTTCATTGACTGTAGCCTCGAGTTTCGCTTTCCTGCAATTAGGCCATTCAACGCTTCGACGGATAATCACTGCTTGTCTCATTTTACGAGGCTCATGTAATGCTATGCTCTTAGACTGAATGGCCAACTGAGATGTCAGACCCTTTGCTCTTCCTATACAGGTAGACACCGGTTATCTTCCTTGTCTGTTATTTTTGTATAGGTAGATATATGTATTTGGGAGTGTGTTTATATAAAATAACTCTATCCGTTTCCGAGAAAAGGGGTGTTGACAGACAGACATACAGACGGAAGCAAAGTGATCCTATAAGGGTTCCGTTGTTTCCTTTTGAGGTACGGAACTCAACAATCAGTAAACAAGCGTATGTCCTGCCTGATGTTAAGCAATTACCGTAGTCTATATTATTATGTGCTTGTAATACTAAAGTTGCTCTCACGTTGCTGACCTAAAGTGGAATGGGACAGAGCGAGGGGAAGCGAGAGGGGTTGGTCTTCCGGGCCTCTCACTCGTTATACAAAACGCACCTATAATGGTTACTTAACGCCGATCTTCTGTGAGAAGCTGGTACTACCCCGATCGAGCCAGCTATTATATGTGCTGTAGCCACTTGGGTTTTTGAATTTATTTTTTTTACTTTTTGCATTAAATATCAATATTATCTATATATTTATATATAACTCAAAGGTGACTGACTGACTGACTGACATAGTGATCTATCAACGCACAGCCAAAACCACTGGACGGATCGGGTTGAAATTTGGCATGCAGGTAGATGTTATGGCGTAGGCATCCGCTAAGAAAGGATTTTGATTAATAGATAGATAGATAGATAGATAGATAATACTTTATTCATCCACCACTAGAAAACAAAACACTACAAATTATTACATATTTACACAGAAAGTGGAAAATGGGCGGCCTTATCACTAAAAGTGATCTCTACCAGGCAACCTTAGGATGGAGAGGATCTAAAGAAAATAATATGGGGGTGTCCTTACATAAACTTACTTACTTTATAATTTTGATTTTAATGTTAACTAATTGTGAACAATTGTAAAATGCCATACGAATAAATAAATAAATACATAAATAAACTTAAACATATACATTACATTAAATAAACAAGAAAATAATATGACATATACTTATACCTACTACATAATGGCTAAATGAAGATAATAGCACGCAACAGTTTAGACACAGACAAAATAAATAATAACCAAATAAATATGAAGCAGTAATTATGGAGAAAGAAATAATTTCTTTACCTGGTCTTTGAAAATGTGTAAGGAAGGAGCGTTTCTCATAGAGACCGGTAAAGAATTCCAGAGGCGGACAGCTTCGACAGTGAAGGAACCATCATAGAAGGAACTGGTGTGGGAAGGCATAACAAGAGAGAGGTTATCGCTAGACCTTAAGGAATACAGATGTGAGGTGTGAAGGAATTGAAAGCGTTCCTTGAGATAGCGTGGGGAAGAAGGATTAAACAGTATGGTGTACAGAAGGGATAGGATGTGAGCGTTACGGCGAAGACGAATAGGAAGCCATTTAAGCTTAGTCCGAAAGTGAGACACATGATCATATTTACGCAACCCAAATATAAATCTGATACAAAGATTTTGGAGGCGCTCAAGCTTATTAAGCTGCTCCTCCGTGAGGTCAAGATAACAGACATCAGCGTAGTCCAAAATGGGAAGCAACAAAGATTGTGCTAGCGCAATTTTAGTGGTAGTAGGGAGAAAATTGCGTAACCTCTTTAACGAGGCTGCTGCAGCATATAATTTGCGACTGGTGACTTGTAGCTGAGGAGCCCAGCTCAAGCACTGATCCACAACCACACCCAAATTTCTTACGGAATCACTGTAAGGGATCGACACTCCATCAAAAATAATTCGAGGGAGTGAAGACCAATCAATTCTTGTCATTAAGCGTGAGCTTCCAACGATCACAGCCTGTGTCTTAGTGGGATTAATTCTACCCCCAAGGGGATAAAATAGGGGATGGAAGTTTGAATGAAACTTTGTCAATTAAATTCCACGCCGACGAAGTCGCGGGCACAGCTAGTTAATAATAAAGTTTAAAATACATAACAAAATCATTAAAAAATTTTTTTCAAAATCCCAATTGGCTACCTTTGGGCTCTACCATCTTACAATCCGTAATTGATGATCATCGACAAATTCACGCCTCTCCGTTCAAATAACCGGCGTCGGAAATTGTAGAGACGAGTTTGCAATACAATCGGACGACGGGCGACGACTGCGCAGTGTTTTGTTTCTCTATGCAAAATTTCACAGAAATTTCGATGCACGATGTGAAAGCAGGACGACTGGGCAACCGAACAAATAAACAGACCAAGTTTCACTTTTGTTATGGTTATGATAGATAATTGGGACATTAATATTCATACCATTAGTTCGTTAATTGCAAAGGTATACTTACTGTAGATAGTAATTGAAGGAGGTCGTATTCAAAATGGTAGTCTAATAAAATTGTTGTTATCTCAACTCCGAGAGCGATCTTGCAAATGTCATTCTTATGTCATATCAGTACAAACTGACTCGTCAAAAGCGCACTTAAGACTGCTCTCAGACTTGAGATCGGTTTCTTAATCAGATATTCAAGACTTTTATACTTAATAGAAAATGTGGAGGGGTTCGCAATTAAAATGTGATATTATTTGAACAAGTATAACGATTAATTCAAACTATCATTTCTTATCAGAACACATTTATTACTCAAAATGAATACTACAAATGGACGTAGTTTTGCAAAATGGGACCAACCCAGACACACTTGTGCAAACTGAAACCAACCTAGAACCACTACCACAAGGTTGCTTTTGCAGTGAGTGTGGGTTGATTCTGTCCTGAAACAGAATGCCGACAAAGGGCATGTTCCTAATTAATACCAGTATCCTGTACTGTGGTATCTATGCGACAATAACTGATTTCTCAGAAATATCTTAGTATCTTGGTGTAATTAATCTTAATTATATATTTGCCTTTAAGAGGACTTCCAAACTTAATTAGAATGAAATGAAGGCACAAACAAAACGAATAAGATATTTATTTGTTAAATAAGCAGTGATAGCCCGTACTGGGTTCAAACCTTGGCTCGCACCTCTGGGTTTTTATTATTTTATATTATTTGTCAAATAATATGATTCGAATTTCACAGATAGGTACAGTTAATATTGGTTGTTTATAATAATTTAGCTCGATACTAAGAAACCCCAAAGTGTCCAAGAGTATGTCTGTAATTTCGTCTCAAATTGTATACGACTGAATAAACTAACCATCCAAAGCCTCTCTTCACATGCTAGCAAAACTTCACTGGGTAGCGAAACCAACATAAACCTTTTCTCCACATGCTAGAAAAAGTCCGCCGGTTAGACATACCGACATACTGCAGGCCGAATTCTCGACGGTCGTAGCCTTGCAAACATTCATAGCGTATGCTAATCACAGTGTAAGTGACACAGCCCGTTGGCCAAGAAGGACATTACAGAGCGTGCCATTCTCTTCGCTAATTGCATAACTGTACCATCCTTGTCACTCACACTCGACGAACATCTGTGTGACACTTTACGATGTGATGAGAATCATAAGGTAGGTATTACTTAGTATATTAAATAAATAAATATGACGCCTGACGAACACACCAACTGTATGGTTCCAAACTAAGCAACGCTTGTACTATGGGTACCGTACAATGGACTGGGGGCGATCCCAGTGACATCCAGACCAGGGCAAATTAGGAAAACTACTGCGCCAAGCGGTAGTCAATATTACTGCTATGACATGTTAAATGTAAGATTTATATAAATATATGAGAAATCTAAAGATGATTTTCAAATACCTATTCAATGATA
This sequence comes from Notodonta ziczac, assembly GCA_918843915.1. Classification (NCBI taxonomy): domain Eukaryota; kingdom Metazoa; phylum Arthropoda; class Insecta; order Lepidoptera; family Notodontidae; genus Notodonta; species Notodonta ziczac. The sequence continues at coordinate 5,918,100 of OU974053.1, forward strand.
CCACACTTAACATAGTTCGTCGACTTTCATCATTACATAGTATAAAACAAAGTCGCTTCCCGCTGTCTGTGTGTCCCTATGTATGCTTAGATCTTTAAAACTACGCAACGGATTTCGATGCGGTTTTTTTAATAGATAGAGTGATTCAAGAGAAAGGTTTATATGTATAATACATGCATAATATAGTAAAGAAACACTGATAATTTATTGCACCCGTGCGAAGCCGCCTAGCCGGGGCGGGTCGCTAGTTTTTTATATTTCACAACATTTCCCTCCATCACGTCGTGCAGTTGGGTAATAAAAAAATTATAGATTTACCACTAATTTCTAGAACATTATTTTTAAAACATGACCGCTTGGCGCATTTGTTCGAGCGTAGGCCTCTCGGCTTACCGCATATGGTGGTTATGGGTTCGATTCCCGCCGGGGCAAATTTCGGAAAGGGCCTTTTCGTAATTTTGCCCTGATCTGGGTGTCACTAAGATCGCCCCCAGTCTATTGTACGGTACCCATAGTACAAGCGTTGCTTGGTTTGGGATCATACAGTTGGTGTGTCAGTCTAGCGATATTATTATTGTTATTTATCCGCTACATATAAACAGTAGACCACCTTGTGGTTAAAGCAATCTATTGTTGTAATACTGACTGTAGAAAAAGAAAACAATAATGTTACATTGAACTAATAATTAATTTACAGCGAAGGAATGATGATGGAACATATATAGGTCAACCAGATTGCGTAACAAAAATAAATCACAACAAAATTACATTCCAACCTAAATAATTATCACTTTCAGTTCGCATTTTTAAAACGCCACAGTTGATTCGTAACGAATTTATGACACGTCCAAGGAAAAAATTTGCGTGAAATATCTGCGGTGTTGAATCGAAACATATTGTTTGGCATTCGGGACTATTACGAGGGTGACCCAAAACTGCCTCTTTCAGTTTTCATCATGTCAGAACGAGAGTAACAGTAACGCGTGTCAACTTTCTCCGCGCGTTCTATTTCAGTGGCTTGCGGCATAATTTTTTAATCGCCTAGTGGGCCGCGGATCTGGGAAAAGTCCATTGTTTGAATTTTTATATCTATGTGACGTCATGGGACATTTGGTTTATATCACACGTCGTTAAATCTGGACGTGATATACCTATTGACGGGGGAGATGATGAGAAAATAATGCTAGTAACGACTTTCACACAGCCGCCCGTCGCTCACTAGGAGATTGGAAAGGGTAAACAATTAGTCATATTGCATTTGCGACGAGAAATGAGAGAAGTGGCGCGGTATCGCTGTTTACTTATTAAAATTCCGTTTTCTTATTATAATAACTATTTATGCATTTACGTTATAAAGGCTTTGTACGGGTTATTTAATTAATGTTGTGCAATGTTCTTCTAATGTTTATATAAATACCTACCTATTTGTTCAACAAATACAATAGCCCTGAGATGATTGTGAACTTGAAGAAAATTCTTATGAAAATGACTCAGTAAGAATGAAATCTACCTATTCATGAGTAGGTTCTCATTGACGTATGTATATGTATTAAGGTTATAGCTAATTTTAATACACTTATTCCACGTGATTAATACAATTAATCGTTCAGTGAATTCATAAGATATATTTAAAACCTTCCTTTATTAAAGTTTATAACAGATACTATTTCCAATCAATTGCACCTAGCTTTCGCGCTTCAAGGTTTGCAACGGTGTCTAAAATATCACAACCACAGCTAACACGGCTTAGTATTCTAGTTCAATGCCGTACCTATCACTTCCTATTATTTTTAAATAATATATTCTAGACACATTTTATAATCGTGTCAGCATTGCCCCTGAAAATCGTTGGGGCGACGTCACCAGCTATTTCATGCTTTGTTGAACAACAAAGAGTTTCCTCTCGATTAGTTTGGTAATTGATTATCTATTCAAGCCTATTTTTACATGAGTATGGCGTTTCTAAAGGGATATATTTATAGAGTTCAGGCGTGAGACTTGCGAGACCCGCCCATGATCTATAAAAATTGACATAGATACGAAATTCTATTTTAATTACCGTTTGATGCCATATCAAAACCAACAAAATAAGTTGCACTAAGCAAAATTTAATGTAGGTATACCACAGCCAACGAAAAGCAATACGAAATGTTAGAATTCATGACAAATAAATAAAGGCGAAACTTCAAAAAGGATTAATTAACAATAAAACCTATTAATTTTCGTAGCATTTCTCGTTGGTCGTGGTATAGTGTCAAACTGGAAATCTCTCCTATGGGTCAATTTTGGTTCAAACAAAAAGCAAATGTTCAATACCAACGCGTTAGAGTTAATATTTTACGTAAAATTACAATATGTAGAGAACGATGTTTGTGTCGTGATCGTCGCTGACGTCGCTGACCGGCCGACGAGAGATGGTACCTACTGTCTGGTGTCAATGGTGCAAAGTAGAAACGGCGGCACCCGACGCCAAGAAATTACATTCAACGCTATATGACGCCACCTAGAGCCAGACAGATTGAGTCGAGAAACATTTTCTTTGAAATTAATATTGGAACCGTATTAAGTTACTAAGCGCACTTAACAGATGATCTAATGTTCGATATACACACGGGTTTATACATATAGAGTAACAGGTTAATAATAGGTACTTATGATTATTTGTCTCTCGTCAAAACATACCCCCCCCCCCCCCCCCCATACACGTGACGTCAGTGCTACATTTAAAATGTACAACAAACAAACATATCTTGATGACTCTCCCATTCAGCGTTTTGTCGCCTCGTTGCCCCGATCCGCGCTCTATCCGACAAAGACAGTTAACACGGTTCATTGGTCACACGAAGGTTCCCCACTGATTTTAATTAAGGCCATCTCAATGCGAAATTGTTTTCCATAAAACAATCACTACAATCATTAATGGTTTCAGTCCGTTATTCGTATTTCGTGTCGAGATATTAACTGTAAAAGCGTCACAGCAACAAGCAACTTTTTTACTGTGAATTATGTTCGTATCCGTGGAAAAAATATTGTTTCATAACTATAAAAATCTACTTAAAGTATTCATATTAGACTGGCCTCTCTAGAATTGTTTGGTAACTACGTAACTTTTCCTGACTTTCATTGCGAACATTTAATAAATTTGATGCATTTTTGCAGAATAGAATCAACCCACAACACGTACTACTGCAAAGCGAAACCAACCCTAGTACGAGTGAGTTTAGGTTAATTTCAGTTCAGAGAAGTTTGTGTGGGCTGGATACATTCTGCAAAACTATGTCCAATTGGCACCAACGCCTATGTAGTGGGTATCATTGAATGGTTTATTTCCATACCTTCTTGGTACGCCCTATGCAGTACGATGTCAATATCTATAGAATAGATTCAACACAACAAATTTACGGCGTTACCTTTATAGGTAATACCTTTATAAATAGTAACATTACCTCTTCACCACGGTGAAAACAGTAGGGGTGCCAACTCGATCTTAATTTATTGCCATCAGAGAGTTGCCATTGAAACGAACCGGTTGCCAAATTCCATAACCGGCTGTCATATTGCCAAAACAAGTCGCCTAAAATATTTTTTAATACGTTCCTATTGGTATTCATTATTACCTAAAACAAGTTTCATAATGTTAAATAATATCTGCTTTCTTATTGAAATTACTAGCTACGGCTTCTTTCGAAATTAGATAAAGAAAAACATTATTCGCAATACATATAGACGCACCAAAGTGTGAAATTGTAATATTCTAAATACGGTCATACACCTCTTAATCAAGGTTGAATAGTTATTCAACCATTCAACCACAGCATACATTTAAATCAGGAATTTAATTTATTAGTGGGCAACCAATTTTCGAAAGACATGTGTAATCCGCCAACCCGCACTGGGCCAGCGTGGTGGATTATGGCCTGAATCCCCCTCGTGTTGAGGGGAGGCCCGTGCCCAGGAGTGGGACGTCAAAAGGGCTAAAATTATTAATTATTTTAGTGGGCAACAGCCAAACTCTATTATTTTACTTGAATCACTATCCCTACAATCCCTGATAAAGCAATGTAAAATAATATTATTTTTAAACGTTATCCTCTATGTTATGTTTTACGTACAAAATCAACAAAACAAATTCCATGCATTCATTTATATTGTTATTATTAGCCTGTATGATGATTGAATTCTAAGCTCCAAGTACCTACGAGTAAACACAAAATAAATACAGCATACCATATACAGTTCTTATTCATTCTCAACAATAGCTGTTATCGCTTAGGTAGGAACTTACTTAATGAATTTAATTTACGGATTGAACGACACACACACAAATTGTAATATTTGCCTGATTTATTTATTCGAAACCAAAAGCTGTTACGCAAATACGCTATTACTTCATTTTATTACCTGTCCTAAGTCATTTGGGCAGAAGCCAAGCGTTCGTAATAAAATAATAAACATTGCTTGTAAGTCCATAGAGTGAGTATGTAGTCTCAATTTAGTAACGCCAATACTTGTTATATTTAGTAGATCCACCGACGTGGTTATAAGGAGCAGCGTAGCTTAGACATGAGCCCATATTCTATGATTTTATTAAACTACAGACGCCAACTACGGTTACTTTGATATTAAACTGATAATCTACGGCTAACATGAAGAGTCCAATTATACAAATATTACAATAGGAACATAAGATTTAAACGGGGGCATGCTGTTGTTACCGCAAATTTTACGACATAGATTTATCTGAACTACTAGCTGAGCCCGCGACTTCGTCCGCGTGAAATTTAGCTTAACCGCTCCCGCTCCCGCGTTCTGAGCCCGCGCTACAGGACCCATTTGTATTTTTTTGTTTTTCTAAAATAAAAGAAGCCTAATATTGTTTTCTTATATTTACGCGAATACTACAAATTGAAATAAAACTATTGTTCGGATTTTCGGAACGGTCGGGAACATAAAGTTAATAAACGCGATAAAATCCGAAAAATAGTTTTATTTCAAAAGAAGCCTAAGTTACTCCCTATAACATCAGCTATCTGCCAGTGAAAGTCCCGTCAAAATTGGTCCAGCCGTTTCGGAGATTACCCGGAACAAACACACAGACAGACAGACAGACAGACAGACAGACAGACAGACAGACAGACAGAAAGACAGACAGTCAAAAAAACAAACGTTTTTGCTATAGGTGTCGTATGTACTTTCATATGCATTTAGTGAAAACGTGTTATTTTGATATAACAAACAGACACTTCAATTTTATTTATTTGTATAGATATCTTCAATACTCATTGATACTGTAGTGTACAACATGTTTGATCTCATATCGTACTTGTAACTTAATTTATAATCATTTGTTAGTCTATCATTAGAAACTACTGACGTTTTAAAAAGCTATTTTCAAATGAATTCCAAATCGACGAAAGTTTTTCAATCAAATATGAAATATGCAAATCGATTGGCGGAACATCGATAACTTCATAGGTTCACTTTCACACACACGGCCGAATGTGGCATGAAAATCGTAAGGCCCACATCCTTTCACTACATTTGCATAGCGAAACTAATGTGGGGTTGCATTTATCGTGAACGGCCAGTTCAGGCTATGTTTTGTCCTCAAAAATGCTTGCTTGACAAGCGTGCAGTATTTGTCCAAGAAGCATAACTCTCTACTAGTATAGCCACAGCAAGACACAAGGTTGTTCGAAAAACAGCGGATTAACGATATAAGATGCTTCCTATACTTTCTTGCTATCGAATCAATTCATGCGGATTCCAAAACTAATAGCTATTCTGCAGGACTCGCCGAGCGTTAAACCTCGGCATCAATGTACTTGCCGTTTCGCAAGTACAGGTTTTACTATGTGCATAATTATGCTAATTCCAACTGACCCAAATATGTCAAAAATAATGTAGATATTTTAAACAGGTACACATGTGAATTAAATATCCGAGTAATCACGTTATATTATTGAAATTAAAAACAATTGTACGCGAATGTTAACAAATAATAGTTCTTAAATAAACTGTTAGATAGTGAGATGGCCGAACGCATGTAAGGAATATACTACGCTCTGCCAAGGAATATACTATCTACTCTGACGCGTATATTGTACGGCCCATGCCCCATCGCATGCCCAGTTCGCATTCGCAGCCTCCAGGACCGGTTCCACGGCAATACAAAAAGTGATAGTCATCATAGGTCCGAGACCTAACTCGATCGGTAGAGTTTTCTTCAACCAAAATATAACTATGTTATTTTAGAGATAAGTAGTATAAGTGCTCTATGTGCTGATTCAGAATGTGCTCTACCTACATAGTAATTACACAAACTATAATAATAATGTATAGATTTTGATTAAATTAAATACATATTGAAATATAGAGGTAATGAAACCAAAAAAACCGTATTAAGTCAATATATTTACTGTAGCTTTATTCCTGCTATAATAGGCATCAAGTTACACAATAAGAAGTTTTTATTTGGACTCTACATAGAGTATCACTTCACATTTCTTTAAAATCAAACCGTTGCTCTACATTGCATGGGATTATTTTTTTATTAAGTAAAGATTATGTGAATTTATCATCGTGATTTCTGAGGATTAATTTAATTGATGACCTGCCTGATAAATAACAAAATGAATGTTTTCACATAATACGAGGCAACACAACAATGTATTTGCTTAGATAATAATTTCATATGCTAAAAGACTGATTCATAATTTTCTAACCGGAAGAACATTATATAAGATACAAAAAACTTATGTAAAATTCTGTTTTTATAAACATATCTTATTCATATTCCATTCTTAGTCAGATTATTGTTTGATGAATTATTAGAATAATGATTTATTGGATATTGTATTTCATGTTGAAGTGGTTGGTTGCATTAAATATCCATCGAATATCATAATATAATAGGCCTGCTCTGCAATAACGATTGAAACGTCATCATCATCGTGGCAGCAAGGCATTTACAGAAATAATTTAACCTAAAACACGTGCGTACTGCATACTTTATCATAAGGAGACAAAAAGTTACATCGCATACCTAATTGCCAGTTATATAACAGCCAAGCAATCGCCTACTGTAAACGCGAACATAAATAAATAAATATAAAAGAAAAAATGAATCCGTCGAGTTTCTTGCATGTTCTTCTCCATAGCATTTTGGCTTGGATCACGCACCCAGCTCTTGACTTTTTAAAAGTGCCAGTTAATCTGCCCTATTTGAAATAAAAATATTAGTTTGAGTTTGAGTTTATCACTGTGGTAGCCAAGGTGGTAGCCAAGCTGTAGCCAAGCTGTAGCCAATTGACTACAGCTCATATACATCATGGCTTGACCGGGGTAGTACCACCCTCTCACAAAATATCAGCGAATTATAGCTGCGTTTCGCGCAATGAGTGAGAGAGCCGGAAGACCAACTCCCCCTTCCTTCCTCCTAATCTATCTCACTCCTCTTCAGGTTGGCAACGTGCCAGCAATGCCTTTGATCTTGCAAGCATCTATTAAGTTACTGTAACTGTTTGATATCAGGCGGGTGGAACGATTGGTGGCCGACTTGGTTATAAGTAAAAAAATAAAGTGCCGTAGGGACACCCTAAAGAAGCGAGGCTTCACTACATTGTATAAAACAAAGTCGCTTCCCGCTGTCTGTATGTCCCTATGTATGCTTAGATCTTTAAAACTACGCCTTGGATTTTGATTGGTTTTTTTTAATAGATAGAGTGATTCAATAGGATGGTTTATATGTATAATACATGCATAATATAGTAGATATACACTGATAATTTAGGAGCCGTGCGAAGCCGGGGCGAGCCGCTAGTTGTAGTATAAAGCGTAGCATATATATTGTGTAACGCTACTCACGCTTAGCACGGATAGAGTGGCCGCGCGGCAAGCGCCCTGAAGTTCCGTATGTATACAAGCTTCGCTTCAAAACACAAGATACCACCTTAATTTAGAACACTGTGGTCCTCAATTATGATCTGACGGCCAGTATTTCAACACTCGAACAGTGATGTCTCTCGACAATCAATGAAATGGCACGGTTCCAAAACGTTATGTTATTTACAAACATTGGACTAATGTATGAATATAATTGTAAACATTATGTTAAGTACATGCAACAATATAATTTAATGGAAGCCGAAGCGGCCATTCATATCATGAAGACACTTTTTTTCTATGCATTTTTGACCTATAATGGCCGTATTAGGCACTTGGATATAGTAATTTTACTATATCCAAGTGTCTAATGCGGCCAATTGTATATTTGTATGAAAATGATCTGTGTCGGAATAACCGTGTGAATGGCTGTGGAAGTGTAAGTACTTTTTTGGGAATCAGAGTTGTTTTTATTTTAGGGGATAAAGTGCAGCGATTATGATTGTCGCGATTGTCTACTGTATCGCTACCTGTACGTCTTTGAACAAATAAAGATTATTGCATATTACTTTTGGATAGATATTTTAAGTTCATTCGGTAGGTATCAGCATATTGCATGTTTACCATAGACTTAATAATATTATTGGAGGTATCTAGCAATATTTGTAATTCATGTCCCTTTCTCATAAAATATAACTCTCTTTCTCGCCCTCAAAACAAAGCCTGCACTAGATCTGTCTTAAAATAATGAGGGCATTACACATGTTGAGTCATTAACGTGTTACAATTATTTCATAAGATAATGTGGAAATTATTTGTAAGTGTTTATAGAAAATGGGCCGAGCGACTTTCATTTTCTGCGACATTTTCGCAATAATTAATTAAAAGAAACTGTTCGCGAATATTCCCGTGGCAGACAGACGGACAGACAAGTCATTTAGAGATATTCAGGTTTTTGGCACACAGCTCTTTAAAAATATAAGAAACTAAATGAAAACAGAATTGGTTATTCGATATTTCAGAAAGAAAACGTATATTGAAAACATTCATTGAAAGCATTGATTTAGAATACATTTTTAAAACTGTAATAGTGATTAAGTACCTACAGATTTCTCTATACATTCATGCTCGTCTCTAGCTAAAGCAAAAGTGGGGCCACTTACTCAAATGCAATGGTTAGATGCCCCGAGATAAAACAGGCTAAATTATTTTAAATGTTCTTCCTCTAGTTACTTATCCTACTAATATTATAAATGTGAAAGTTTGTGAGTGTGGATGTATGTATGTATGTTTGTTACTCCTTCACGCAAAAACTACTGAACGGATTTGGATGAAATTTGGAACACAGATAGTTTATAACCGGGATTAACATATAGGATAATTTTCATCCCGAGAATCCCGAAGTTTTTGTTACGTTAAATACTACGCGGACGAAGTCCGTGGGCACAGCTAGTTTATCTATGTTTCCACAACAGTCCGTGCCAAAAGATTTGTCATCCATCAACTTACTTACTCGTAAATATTATTGATTTATTCCCTAAAAAGTATATTTTAGTACTGCTAGTCAAATTATTAAATCTCAAGAAAATATTTATATGCTTGCCATTTCAATCCTTTGATAAAATCTGTATAGGAAATATCCAATTGTTTCCAATATATTCCTCCTTATAAATTCGTCCTTATTAGGAAACAAACCTAATATAAATTCACAGTGTATGATCCATTGAACAGCTGACGTGATCGGTGAAATTAATACACGTGTCTTTGACTAATTTAGCATCAGCAGTAATCATAAACAAGTCACGAATTAAAGCGTGTCCAATTAAGCGGAGTACCGCATGAGGTCCGGCCCGCATGATACCCGTATGAGGAAGTAGGGTTGCACGTCTTTTGAATGTGAAAACTTTCGAAATGTTTCAATTCTAAAGATTACTATCTCGAGTTAAACGCTTATGTCCCAGATTGAGATACATGATGCCTTGGAAATTGGAGTAAAAGCAAGCAGACTGTAGTGTGCGTTAAATAAATTATAAAAACAAATATTTTGAACCATGAAACGATTCTCCATTTAGTACTTACGCTTATCACTATTCTGATATAGGTAGCCTTTAATAAATCAATACATAGTATAAAATAAAACAAAGTCGCTCCCCGCTGTCCCTATGTATGCTTAGATCTTAAAAACTACGCAACGGATTTTGATGCGGTTTTTTTAATAGTTAGAGTGATTCAAGAGGAAGGTTTTTATGTATAATACTTGCATAATATAATAGAGAAACATTCATAAAAATACCCGTGCGCAGCCGGGGCGGGTCGCTAGTCTAAATATATATAACTCAAAGGTGACTGACTGACATAGTGATCTATCAACGCACAGCCCAAACCCCTGGACGGATCGGGCTGAAATTTGGCATGCAGGTAGATGTTATGACGTAGGCATCCGCTAAGAAAGGATTTTGATTAATTCTACCCCCAAGGGGATAAAATAGGGGATGAAAGTTGTATGAAACTTTGTCAATTAAATTCCACGCGGACGAAGTCGCGGGCACAGCTAGTAATACATAATATTATTATCCAGTTCGAATAACACCTCAGTACAACTTTTTAAAATTCCATCATTTCCATCACCTGACAGCCCTGCCTACCTAAGTAGGCACTTGTTGGTCTACTAGCGTTTCATTGCGACATCACTTTCTCCAGCAATTTGTCATATAGGTAAGTACCAATCATCTACGCTACTAATATTTGTTTTTACTTTTTATAGTTCCATAAGTAAACCTCGCAGACTGCCTTCTTAATCATTACGTAGATCCCTCCCGATTTCAATGGGAATCAGATTATTCGCTCTATATTGCTCAAATAATATAAAAAAGTTAAAACTTGACTTGCGTAAATCCTCCCCGATGATAAACCTTGATAACCCCCCTCCCTTCTCATAATTCCAGAGAACTTGCGTAAGACAAACGTGGGCAAGTTACATTCTGTTATTACCATTTAAGGATCATCAAGGTGAGGAGATAGTGAAATGCTATTATTTTTGGAACAAAATCGTTTTGAAATTAACTGTAACATTTCTTAAGCGCCCTAAATGACGACATAAACTTTTGAAATTTTAATGACGTTAAGTAATTCATTTTTAAAAGAAAGATGGAAGCTGTCGTTTCCGACATCGAAAACATTCCGGCATCGGTGAATACCATCCGATATGCATAAAGATACTCACGCCTGTGCCTCAAGAGGCTAGGCAGTTATGACATTCATATCTTCTTATAACTTCCCGTCAGTTGAAGTTTCTAAAGATTTGACCAAGGGAGTTAATATTATGTATTACTAGCCTGTGCCCGCGACTTCGTCGGTGTAGTATTTAACTTAAAAATTTCGGGATTATCGGGATAAAAAGTGTCCTATGTGTTAACCCCGGTTATAAACTATCTATGTTTCAAATTTCATTCAAATCCGTTCAGTAGTTTTTGCCTGAAAGAGTAACAAACATTTCAACAAACTTTCGCATTTATAATATTAGTAGGATTTAAATGTCATTACAATTGAATAGTAATGTGAATAGTGATTCTACATACCAGCACCTGAATACAATGTCTTAATCTAGTATATATATTCCACCAGCCTTAATTGATAAGAACTAATAAAAACTTAAGCACACTCTAATGAAACTATTCAATGCAAGATGCAAGTACATCATGTTCATCTCATTACTACCAATAATACTCTCTACAACTGGCAATTGGCATTTGTCTTTACCAATTTACGCCAATTTAAAAAAATACAAAGCATATAAAATGTCGTTTAAATAAACTGCTATTATCCTCTTGTACCAAGCAGTCTGGATTCGCATTTCCGGTATGCATTAGTCTGCAGTGTGCACAGCGTGGGCGTCATCCTCATTGCGGTTCAATGTGATCTGTGACTTAGCATCATTAAAGTTTATAGGGACGAAGCAATGTTATCTATCACACTCTATCTTTGTCACTTACAATAGAGACTTTGTAACTTAGACGTTGACTTTTAGTGTACTTACGTACGTACTTTTAGTTACTCGTTATAAAATCAGCTATCTGCCAGTGAAAGTCCCGTCAAAATTGGTCCAGCCGTTTCGGAGATTACCCGGAACAAACATACAGACAGACAGACAGACAGACAATTTTTTTTTTAATCGCGTTTTTGCTATACGTGTCGTATGTAATTTCATATGCATTTAGTGAAAAGGTGTTATTTTTATATTACAAACAGACACTCCAATTTTATTTATTTGTATAGATTTAACTCACACGCTATTCGCTTGCATTCTTATTCAGAACATTCGTCTATATGCTTAAACCAGAAGAATCCGTTATTATAAGACACTAGTTTAAATTATTATATGTGTTAATCCAGGTCATAAACTATCTGTGTTCCTAATTTCATCTAAATCCGTTCAGTAGTTTTTGCGTTAAAGAGTAACAAACATACATCCACACTCGCAAACTTTCGCATTTATAATATTAGTAGGATTGATGTCACAAGTATAAGTAAATGAGAGAAAGATACAAAGACTTCTAGCTTGTTAACCTTCAATTTGATACATCTACATTTTATAGCAGATAGCATTTATGAAGGCTAAGGATCTGATATTGCAAATGTAACCTTCGGTTGCCCACCAAAAGTCAACATCACCACTTCGTTCGCAATACTTTAGAATACCTGCTTCAGATGATTATTTTCTTAACGTTGGCTAGTTATTACATTGTAAGCAAAAGCAGTAATAACTGTCTGTGCGGCCAGTAGTAACAGAGGATGACTTTGAAATAACTTTATGTAAACCATCTTAGCAACCATTTCAAATAAAACAAAATGAGTAAAATAATGGAAAAATGCTGAACGGTAGTGTTCAATGTTAGCAGTTTAATTAGTTAGCTAATTTACGAGCCACCGGAATCTACAGCGTCCTTTACAACAAAAGGAAGTCGTCAGTAGTTAATTATAAAAAATATAATTACGTAGCCATGATCTTTAACCGCGAGAGCGTTCACCACAAACCGCTACAATCTCAGTTACTGAAATAAGCAGTTACTGCTTGTCTCCACTTACAGGTCAAGTTCAAGTACTCAACACCGTGAGTGAAATATCACAAGACATGAAAGAGAACTAAATTAAGTGTACAATTTGTTAAATACGAACTATAAAATAGCATTGCGTGCGTAACATGACAAACGCGCGTCCGGTAAACCAACTATCCGGCTTCAGAGAGCGATTCCCCGGTTCAATGACAATAGCAAACAATACCATCAGGTATTATGGACTTGAAACGTGAAGGCAATTGTGCCTCATTATTATATCAATGGAGAGATCGGCGGTGGCGGTGTGGGCGACACAAGGCGGTGGCGAAATACCAACAAACTGCAGTGACTCAGTAAATAGTACATTTGAATGCACGACACATGCTATACCTTCCATAAGTTAGTGCCTAAACCCAAACATCACATCACTTTTGTGAACATAATCGTTAACCCAAACATGACGATCTGTTTAACAATCAAATTCAAATCGGTTTCGGCGCGATATCAGCGCTACCCGAAAATACCATCCTGTCCAACAATTCAATATTTGCATTCTCTTAATATTATTTTCTCTTATGCAGCGACAAAGATTACGCGTTACTCTTTTTACAGATGCCTCTACATACTTGTTTATCTGCCTCTACCATCAATTTAGTGAGTATAAAAATAAATCAGTAAATTACATACTCTCCTAGAACAGGCGCAGATCTTGATAAACACCTTTCATAATTTATTGAGCCGAGTCAGTGGACAGTGGCATTATCTTTTTTATTTTAGTTGCATAGGCCACTACGTGACCATTATTCATTTAGTCTAATAACGCAACAGTTATTTTATCATACAATGGCCAGACCATTTGATATTAGAACTATCATTATCAATGCCAGTTGCTATCAACTAATTATCACTTCGCAATTGATATGGTTTTTACCTGTCTCTGTGTTTTGTCGGGAAGAATGATCGAGAGTTCGAAGGATCTGTTCTTTTTGTCTCGGCTGCCGGTTCTCATCAGCTTCGATGAGGATCTAGTGATGCTCTGTGCCTTCTCGGGCAGCTTGAGCGCCACTATGGACATGCTGCGCGAGAGGCGCCGACCGAGCTTGCGCGTGCGCAGCGACATGGACCCGCTCAGGCCGCGCTTGCCTCGCCCCTCGGCCGCGGAACCAACCACAGCCTCCTCCACACCACCACCCTCCTCACTAGCACCAGCCATCGCACTCAATAACACTACAAGTATTCCAAAATCAACGTCAACATTCACATCTCCAACACAATCGTGTCACAAAACAATACATACACTTTTGAAAAAAACTTATGTCACTGAGTCATATCCTTTGCTTCTAGTCCGAACAAAAAATCCAGTGCACTTTTCAGTCTATGATCCGCATCGTATTTGAAAGCCGATACGGAAATCAGGGGCATGCAGTTCGAGTGCAATGCGGATCATATGGTCGCGGAGCCGGTTTGGGGACCACCACCGTTCCGACAAGTCCTACAATTGGGACGATGTCGAACGTGACCCCACAATAGGCCGTGGTAGAATTGAACTTATCGAATTATGCAGTTTGAGTTGTCGTTACGTTTAAATAGAGCGCGTTATCATCGAGCGTGCTGCATGAGTACGGAGGCGCGAGGCGCGACGTGCGCGCGGGCGTTCGCGGTTGGGGCAACTGAAGGCGAGACGTCCGCGGCCGCTCCACTCGGAGGTAGGAGACTGCGTCGCCGCCCCCGCCGCTGACAGCGTCACAACAACTTAAATCCAATTACTTATCGAGACGCTTTGTAGTACTAAACGCTGACACAAAACAAATGTTCAGAGCTTCGACAAAGAGCCGTGATGCGCTCCCACGAGATGTTCCACTCCGAATCGGGACATTAACCACGAACAAAGTTTGCAGGCGCGGGTTCCTCGGCTAACGGGACTCTTGTCAGAGTCGAACGATCGTTTTAATCTTTTGTTATTCGATATTTCGACTGTATTCATATGAGATCGATATCTAACTAATGAGTAGAGCTATAATATACGTGACTGGCTCGCTCGTTACAGGTCAATAGATCTCAAGGTAATCATGTTTCTGAATAACTCATTGTAGACGGCTTGTTCGCTTCTTAGATAAGGTTTTAGAGCTGGATTATGTTTCAAATTATTATAAGTTATAATTTGAATTCACTGAGATACGGTTAAACAGTTTAACAACAGTCGCTTAAAGTTGAAAAGCAAATTTCACAACAGCTCTCGGTCAAGTTTAAGTAGGTCAATAAGAAACGGCGCTAATATACCACGAGGTACCATTTAGAGAACGTTTGAATAATGAGATAAATACATCATGCATAGCATCAAAAATAGAGATGAGGAGGCATCACGTGGACGAAGATGATTGTGTAAATTGAATAATTCAATCAAACAGCATACCGAAATAAACGGAAAAAGTATGAATTAAATGTAAACATTATTGATCTATGGTCTTGAAGTAAGTAGCTGACAATAATCAATAGTCAATGTCAAAATGGACATTCAAGGCTGTATTTGGACAAAAAATATTTTATATCCATATTCTGATCAAATAATTATAATTTAATGTACTATGCTCGTAAATGATTAGTATATGCACTAAACAAATTGTGTGGATAACTACAAAAGATAAAATGAAGTGAGTCCTATACTTTACATTATCTAATCAATATTTACCAAAAGTATACTTAGGTGTTCCAAAGACCTTAGAAATTATGCACTACTTAAGTAAACCCTAAAAAATATATTATTATTTTAATTTGTGACACATACATTAATTACACATATAAATACTTATGCACAATATCCTGCTAACGAGATAAATTGAACATTATCTCGTTGCCATCGCAATTATTTTTAACCCCCGACGAAAAACGAGGGGTGTTATAAGTTTAACATGTGTATCTGTGTGTCTGTGTATCTGTGTATCTGTGTATCTGTGTGTCTGTCTGTGGCAACGTAGCGCCCAAGCTGACGAACCGATTTCAATTTAGTTTAATTTGTTAGATAGGTATTCTGATCGAGAGTGTTCTTAGCTATGTTTCATAAAAATCGGTTCAGCCGTTTGAAGATCATCAGCTCATTTGTAGGTAAAAAAGCCATATTCTAGGCCAAAACCAACTTCCACGGCTCGAATCCATTCAAAATTTGAGATGATTGGATTTAGATTTATTATATTTTTAAATGGTCGTAATAGTCTGAACTGGCTTTTTACAATATTATAAATTTGAAAAGATTCCCTGTTTCTGGAAAAAAGTATATTTTATCAATTTTTATAATGAGATTTGTGTATGAACTAAAGACGTTCCATAAGTCACGTTTCAAATGATGGATACGCGCATGCGTTAAATATTGTTAATGGTCATGGAATATTACGCTATAATAATTCTAGAGGGCGCTGTTCCGCCATTGCGAAAAAATATAAAAGAACAAATATAATTTAAAATAAATTTAGCGTTGGGCTGCTCCCGTCCACCTCAACCAGAGTTATTACATCAAATTGAATCATAATTGATAATATTTTACTAGGAATGAAACCTCCGTGGCATCAATATTAAGATTCGTTGTTTATTCTAATGTCAATTATTATAATGTCATAACAAAATAATGTCTCATACTTTTACACAGATTTCCTGTTGATTATTGTATGCATTTGATGAAAAGGTCGTCGCATCGGGGGTTTTTTAATTTTCAATTTAGAGTTATACTGTACATATTTTTATTATTTAACGGAACTTAAGTGAATCATCCTGTTTTAATAATATAAATATTTGTAATTTAATTTACGTACCAGTCCACACGGACATTTATAGGGTGAACTTGGAATAAAAATTCCCAACTTTTTAATTTATCTTGGAAGTCTTGATTGGAACCTTTGTCCCTTGCTTACAAAGTAGAATTTGTGTAGAAAATCCTGTAGGATATGAGGGCCCAAGGCTGTAGCTTTGAGTATTCCACACTGAAATGGCTATAGTTAAAAATTACAACAATTTATTCTCCTCATGTTTTATTATCCTCTCATAGCAGCGGTTTGGCATCACTCAAAGATGCGTCCTTCAACTCATTACGTATTTATTCGCATTGTATCGGCCCCTTCGCAAAACATTGTGACAAAAACACTGACAATAGTCGTGTTCTCGTAAAATATTGCCAGCTGCATTATGTTTATCGTCGGTACTTTAAATGGAAAAGCAATTACGCAGATTGGGCTGAAAACTACTTATAAAATGCATGTCAAAAATTTAATTTATAACCCATGATGAAAAATTAGGTTCTCGTCTCTTTGTTCGGTTGGTTTATTGTGGATGTTGAGAGTCTTGTTTACTTTGTTACAGATTTGTGTTACATATCTTGTTATATAGGTTCATATTGTTACATATATTACATATCCAAAAATCTGTAGCAAAGTAAACAAGATCATGAAGCAATTCTCTAACATTATCATTCACTCAAAATGAACAGGAACAAGATGAAAGTCCGTAAGATAAGTCTAGGCGATGCTGAAGTCTCTAAGCGTAGTTCAGAGATGTACAAGTGAATGTTCATTAAATCTTAATTTAATGTTCCAGAAAATTTGAAACAGCGTGGAAAAAGAACATGGATTGGAAAACGCGCTATTCAAAACTATACTCTACGCGAAATCTTGCCAGGTAAGTATGCAGTTATTTTCGCCTTTTCCTTAAACAATTCTAGGTGTATGTACTGTTAAACACTAGCTTCTCGTGATTTCCCTTGGTTTTACCGGAGCCGTTGCATTGCACAGTTTTCTAGAAACGTTCTTTCATTGATATTCATTGTGGGACATACTATAATTATTTGAGAATATACTATTATTATGAAAACACTCGGTCACGTCGCAACTATAACAGTCTTAAGGATACTTAACCGCTCCATCGTTAACGAGACCGTAAACCACTTTCTACTGCTATTGAAAATAATCACGTAATGAAATGTGATAAGGTAGACATTTAACTGACGTCATTCTAGATTTTACATTCGAACCTCATTGTTGGTTTGGTTGGTTGGTAAGTAAGTAACACAGATTGATAACTATTTTTATATTAATAAAATATAAGTTATAAATATAGCGTCAATAGTCCAGTGGTTAGAGGGGCCGCCTTGGTAACTGAGAGGTTTCGGGTACGATCCCCATCCTGACCAATAAACTATTGACGTGAGCCCACTCTTAACACAAGCATTAACTTAGCTGGAAGGGATAACGGGAATACTAGTAATATGATAAAATCACATTGCTAGAAATATTTAGAATAATATAATTATTATTCTGTATTTGTTTATGTTTAAGTTCTCGTCGCATCGTGCTAGGTTTCAAGGTTTACCGGGAATCAAGTTACATTCAACCGCTACTGACAAAATAATATCGGTGCTGTTACCGGCGGTTGACTCACAGCATGAGTCACGATGAAGTCGACCCAGCATCACGATCCGTGCTCTCGCTACTCATCGTAAAGCCTCTAGTGAACAATTGTTTTACATTTCAATTCTTTTACACTGGCCATCGTTTTGGTTTTTGTATCACGGGTTTTGCTCATTCTTCGTGGCGTTAGGTAGGTACTGAAGGTAGAAAACATGTTGTTGTATATGACATTTTCAAGCATTTTCTCCATTTAGTTTAATTATATCATTTCTATATAACCCATACCGTTTCGCTGGATGGCAACCGCCTCTCCTACTTTTTTCACTCGCTCCAATCTATTGCTATCCGGGATCAATCTGAACAGTTGAAATTCAACTCATCATTTTTCTGGGCCTGCCGTGCTACCGTTAATCAACAGTACCTATACAAATGAATGTTAAAATATTTTCCCCGCCAAACCAAATAAGTATTTACTTACGCCAGTTTTTTAAAATATCACATAACTTAACACTCTAAAGTTAGACAGTACCTACTGTACATTTGATTCGAGCATATCGTGTAACAATGTTTCTAAGATATTTCAGGCATGTTGCAGATGTGACAGCATTTTATTATTTATCCCCATCTAGGCCCCAAGAAGACAACTCCCGTCGCATCTCGTTCATGAGAAACGAGTCCACACCGTACACATCACTATTGATGCGCATGCGCACCTGCCCCCGCGACAGTTCCATTTACGGTCAAGAAACGTCATCATCCCCTCAGAAAATGCCTTCCACTATGTCTCAGCAGATCGAGATCTATGATAGCTACGTAAACAGCTTGCGGTAATGTTTGTATGTACATAGTATTACTAGCTTTACATTTTTAACAATGTCTTTCAATAACTGAGTAATAATAAGAATGTTTAAATTCCTTAAAGTACAAGTAAATAGAAACAAGAAATAATAACTCAAACAAATAAACAGAATTACTGCCTATAACTTCCTACAGGAATAAGATTCAATTGTAACGTTTTATGTTGATCAGATCGGACAGCTTGGGTGGACATGAAACCATACTCCTAGATATGGTGCGTAAACGGAGCCAAGAGGCCGAAGATGAAGGGCAAGACACACTTGAGTTGCCTAGAGACGATATGTCTGATGAGTGAGTAATTTTGGAGCTAAGCTTATAAACGGACGATCGGGGCGCTCGCCGCGCGGTCACTTTATCCGTGGTAACCGTCAGTAGCGTTACACGGCATATACCTATATAGGTATACAGAGTCGCGCCGCAGCTATTTTAACGCTTAGTTCCTACGCTTTATACTATTTGGGCGTCCCTAGTTTTACTAGGGAATCTTTATACTGTAAGTGATTCCTTTTGCCTGTGACTTCGTTTGCTTGGAACTTGAAAGTAATCTAAACAACACCCTATCTGTCGCTATTTATCCGCCTAGGGATGAAATTTTCAGAAATCCTTCCTTAGTGTTTGCCTACTGTATAAAAGGTACCTTCCTGTACCTGTTGTAAAATGTCATGTTTCTAGCCCAAGCGGCTTAGACTAGACTTTAGCGGTTAATTTGTATACACAGAAAGTACAAAAGTCACTAACTATGGGTACCTACATAATATAATTGATTTATTCCATCTAGCCTCTAGAAACGATCGCAAAAGTTTTTATACGTCTTCAATTTTTCCGCTTCAAATGAACGGTGATACTAAATTGAATTGACAATGACACTGTTCTATGAATGTCGATAAGGATCGCACTTTTGTAGAAAGTAAATGATACCTGCTAACTACAAATTACATGCAGGTTGTTGGATTATTAAGAGATCAAGTAATTGTGCCTCACATCTGACACCCACGGTAGCGTAATAGGCATTAGGATAACAAAGAAGCGTTTGAAAAAAAATAAATTTTTCCCACTTGTCTTTCACTCTCGATTCAATTACGTCTATTAGATGTAACTTTCACACACGCTTTTGTAGCGAATAAGGCACTCTTGTGAATGTTTTGCTATAGATTAGTGGGTACTGTTCTGACTGGGAATTGTTCTATGCTAGGAATGTCTACGTTACGAATACATACTGTATTTGATTTTGAATCTTCCTACTACACACCAACCTTAGCGGAGACGTAATGATGTGGCTTTTAAGTGAATGCATGAAAAGGTATTGTTCAAGGCCAATATTGATAAATCAATCTCAAGTCTGAGAGCAATCGTGGAATTGACATTCTTCCATGATACCAGTACAAAGTTATACGTCAAAATCGTAGATGTATCTACAAGTTCGCTTTCAGACTTGAGATCAATTTATAAAATACGGCCCTAAGATGTGTTTGAGAATGATAAACGAATAGACGAAGGTGTTAAGGTCTACAATTTACATGTCAATTTAATTTTCCTTCCCTCATGATTCATCGCATGATGTTGCCAATCAGGGTCACTAAACCTCTTCCTACTTAACCGTTATTTGTTAAAACGTGATCTGTTTTCATGCTTTATGTTTAACTAGCGACCCGCCCCGGCTTCGCACGGGTGCAATAAATTATCAGTGTTTCTCTACTATATTATGCATTTATTATACAAACCTAAACCTTCCTCTTGAATCACTCTATCTATTAAAAAAAACCGCATCAAAATCCGTTACGTAGTTTTAAAGATCTAAGCAAACATAGGGACATACGGACAGCGGGAAGCGAATTTGTTTTATACTATGTAGTATGTAGTGATAGAGGCGTATTTTGGCGCTAGTGCATATCTCTACCATCTTTTGAACTGACTCGTTGTGTTCTATACTAAAGAATCGATCATAGTGACTGATGTTATGTGGATTCAAAAAGATTCAACGAATACAACGCAAATACTTTGTAAAGTCTCTATCACTATGTCCATGATTCCAATGCGGTATTCTTGTT
Source organism: Notodonta ziczac (assembly GCA_918843915.1). Classification (NCBI taxonomy): domain Eukaryota; kingdom Metazoa; phylum Arthropoda; class Insecta; order Lepidoptera; family Notodontidae; genus Notodonta; species Notodonta ziczac. The sequence continues at coordinate 5,939,334 of OU974053.1, forward strand.
TGATACCCAAATTTAATATTATTTATTTATTCTGCCACAAAAATCTATTACAATGGATTCAGCACTAAGCTCGGGGCCTGGGTCACAGAAACCAAATATTGTTACCAACTTGATAAGAATCGTTATGCCGTTTTTAAGATTATCACCCGAATCGGATGTTTAAAATATTTCATGTTGTTTGAGGTGAAATCTATCGTCTATAATTATCAACAGCCCATTCAGCGACGTCTGTATGCACGGGATGAGTATGCGAATGACGGAGCGCAGCGTGTCCCGGTCACGCTTCTCCCGAATCTCGACTCGTCGTGACATGGATATTCCGTCTATACTAGCATTTACCGCCCCTTCAGCGCCTGGGCCGGTAAGTTTTTTATCAAACATTAAGTGACTATAGACAAGTTCTTCCAGCTAGACTGGCCATCTACAACAGGCAGCTATAGGCTAGAAACTCCTTCAACCATGTAGGCATCAGTTAGGTAATGAAATAATTAAATTCAAGAATGTTTTAATTAGCTAACAGCAATGTATTTAGTGATCCTTTAACGATAACAATTACGACAGCACAGGAGGATCTTGTGGAAAAACTGCGAATTATAGTTAATGTAGAATAATTAATAGTTTTAATTTCTAACAGGCGTTAGCGAACGATTTCTCATTGTATCTAATCGATAATTATTAACTGTACTGTATTACGTAGGAAATTAAATAGGCTAAGTAGGTACAAAGGTTCAGCCAAGGAAGAAGCAATGTTTTCTAGGAATCGTGATAACGCTTGGGGTCATTTAGTTATTCCTAGTTTGTTACTTATTTTTAATTATTCTAGAATGGATCTTCCCCGCTATTCTAAGCCTATGGGTTCAGGTTCAGTATATTATTTTGTAGGTTTTCTCAGAATATGTTTTTAATAACTGGCAGGTGGTTTTGGAGATTCCGGCGTTCCAGAAGATGAACGAAACTGAAAAGGAAAATATTCCCCGATGGTCGATACGTCGCTCTGTTTGTCCTGTATGCTCACAAAAATGGAAGGACAACAGTTCTATAAACAATATTAAATATTCTGGTAATTTATAATTAATCAAGGCACCCTTATACTAGGTGAAACAAAAGGGGTATACAAATTTTTTTGCCACTTTACTTTGTACATCTAAAACTATCGCCTTAGTGGGACAGTTGAAGTACTAAAGGTTTTGTAGACTTGTAAAATCTGTCAACAGCTGTATCCCTATAACACCTTTTGTTTTTCAAGGTTCCTCCAAAGCTGATAAGTTTAGAAATTCTATTTCAACCTGTATATGTACCTACCTACCTAATAAATATGCATCAGATGTAATAGGTATTTGGGCATAACCTAACTACACCCCACCAAAACGAACTGATGTGGTGGCATTAGAGCACAGTTAAATCATATATTATATATACCTACCTACCTATGTTTTTTGAGTAAGCTACCAACTGGCTCTTGTTTTCCAGGACTGAAAAGGAATTCTACGTTAGACTTACCGACAGTAATAGCGCCGGCGAGGTTACGAGCTTCTATCACTATGGCCTAGTAAGTAGTAGGTGCTTAGAGAGATTTGAATTGAGGTCTTATTATCTAGCAAGAATCTACAAAATAATAAACAAGTATGTATGTATTCGATCCAGTAGTATACCTAATAATATACCTAATACTAAAGCAAGCGAGCAGTCAATTTATTCACCTGTAACATGAAGCTTGCGGTGAAAACCTTCAACATGACTCTTGGACTCATTAGGACCTAGCATATTATATTTTTGGGAAATGGTATAGCTGCTATTGGTCATCCTAGAACTGAACAAAATAATATTACTATACCATTTGACCTTTTTTTTTTTTTTTTTTGTTGTCGAGGAGGAAATCTTCAAAAGATCCCCAGGTCTCTTGTGGGAGAGGCCTGGGGCATGTGGGATTTTTACCCACTAAAACCTCCCCGGTGGCCGCCTTCAGCACGTCAGAGGGACTCCGGGCCCTCCCGAAGAACTCGCCGGTGCCCCTCATGTGCCGCGCTCCCTCGCGGGAGCTCGCCCCGGGGGAGCAGATGGTCGCTCCCCCTGCACCCTCGCAGTGCACGGCAGCGGGGAGCCACGCCCGCCGCCGTCCTCCTCAGGGTCGTCGTCGTCAGGGAACGTCCAGGGCCCACACCCTAGACGTTCTTGACCCCGAGGGTAGCCCGTTGTTTTGGGCCCTGGGCATCAGGGCCGGGGGGCCCCGACGTGGCGCAGCACGGCGCCTACGTCGGCGAGCGGGATCAGCTCTCTCCCGATCCCGCTCGGCGGACTCCTTCTGGGACATGACTGTCTCGCAGAAGGAGGTCACAGGCCCCCACGCCGCTTCCCCGGACAGCATAGCCGATACTACGCTGCCCAGGGAGAGGTCCGATCCGATCCGGCGGACCAGGATCCGCCGCTCCGCGTCCCACGCGGGACACGCCTCGAGCGTGTGCTGGGCGGAATCCTGGTCTCCTCCACAGTGGTGGCAATTGGTCGTCGCTTCGCGTCCTATCTTGCACAGATAATCACTGAAACAGCCGTGTCCAGTGATGATCTGTGCAAGCCTGAAGGTGACTCGCCCTGTCTTCCTCCTCACCCAGGCTTCGAGGACCGGCAGGAGAGCGTTGACGACGCGTTTGCGCGCGTATCGCTCATCGGAGAGCCGCGCGCGCCACTCCGCGAACGCGCGCCTCCGTTCCCGCCGGCGTATGCCTTCGAGCGCTGGCGCCTCCTCACCTCTCTGGCGGACTTCGCGGATCCGGTCATAGACCCTCGCGTCCATGTCCGCCAGTATGTCCAAGGGCGGGAAGCGCGCTAGGATCGTCGCCGCCTCAAAGGATATCGTGCGGTATCCTCGTGCGACCCGGATGGCCATCCTCCGCTGCAGGCTGTAGATCTTGGTCCTGCAGCGTCGGATTCGTAACCGCGGAGCCCACACCGGGGCTCCGTAGACCACCACGGATCGCACGACCCCCGCGTAGAGGCGGCGAACTTCCTCGATCGGTCCCCCGAGGTTGGGCAGCAGTCTGTGCAGAGCACCCACTACCCTCTCGACCCGTGGGACTAGGCGCTCGAAGTGCTCCTCGAAGCCCCAGCGACTGTCCAGGGTGAGGCCTAGGTACTTCATGTACCGCCCCACCCGGACCGGCGAGTCACCGATGCGAACCCACGAGTCGGGCGGTTCCCTGCTCCTGGGCAGTCCGTGGAACCATAGCGCCTCGGTCTTGTGAGGCGCTATTTGAAGGCCCAACTCGCGGATCTTAGCGACGACCAATTCAACCCCAAGCTCGGCGAGCCTCGTGGTCCTCTCGAAGGTCTCCCCGCTGGCAATGACCAGAGTGTCGTCCGCATAGCAGACGACACTCACGCCGGCGGGGAGTTCGACACGCAGAACTGCGTCGTATGCGATGTTCCATAAGAGGGGCCCCAACACGGACCCCTGCGGAACACCGCACAACACCTCCCTACGGTGCACTGCACCGTCCTGTCCCATGTACGAGATGTACCTGTCGCGCAAGTAGCCCCCGACGATGATGGCCTGCAGGTAGGGGGGCACACGATGGTGTGACAGCGCCCCCCCGATCGCGTCCCAGGGCAGGGAATTGAAGGCGTTGACGATGTCGAGGCTTATCGCCAACGCCACGCCACCCTGGGACACAGCCTGCTCCGACAGGGAACGGACGCGAATGATCGCGTCGATCGTCGATCGTCCCTGCCGGAAGCCATACTGGCTGTCCGCTAAGTCGGGGCCGACACGCGACAGATGCCCGCTGAGACGAGAGGCAATGACGCGCTCAAAGAGCTTGCCAGTCTCGTCCAGCAGACATATGGGACGGTATGCAGAGGGAGAGTCCGCAGTTCTGCCTTCCTTCTTCAAGAGGACCAACCTAGCCTTCTTCCAGGCCGTGGGGAACGTGGCAGTACGGAGGCAGCTGTCGAACAGCTGCCTCAACACGCTCCCCAGGGCAGCCAGAGCCAACACCAACGCCCGGCCCGGTATACCGTCGGGGCCTGGCGCGGTGTTCTTGGCACGCAAGCGGCCAACGGCTCGGTCCAGCTCCTGCTCGGTCACCCCCAACTCATCGGTGTAGTCCGAAGGTGTCGGGGGGATTGAAGGACTAGCCAGCGCCGCCGGGAAGAGCGTACGGATCACTCTCTCCAGCAGCTCCGGCTCGAGGGTTTCCGTCACCGGGGGCATCCAGGGGCGGAGCTTACCAAGCACCGCCTTATAGGGACGCCCCCACGGATCCCTGTCCAGTCCCTCCAGGAGCTCGCTCCAGGACCGAGTCCTGGCGTCCGCGATGGCGAACTGGAGCGCCATTGTGGCCGCTCGGTACGCCGCGTACGCTCTGGCTTTCTCCTCGGCTGAGGCTCGCCTTCTTCTCCGGGCTCTCTGGTACTGGCGTCGACACCGCAGACAGACTTCACGTAGCTGCGTGATGTCCGCTGACCACCAGTACACCTGCCCACGCCTGGGGTTTCCGGTCCGGGGCATGGCGGCGTCACAGACGACCGTCATCGTGTCCCGGAACCAGATTGCCACCCTTTCCGGATCAGATCGGACCTCTTCGGCGATTTCCGGCCACGCCGCGACGTTGGCGGCGGCTTCGAGAAGATCTCGATTTAGCCGCTTGAGAGACCAACGTCGCGGGGGGCTGCCTTCTCGGCGGCGGGAGTTGTCGGGGCGGCGGATGGCCACACCGAATACGATGTGGCGATGGTCAGACAGAGTGACCACCTCCTCCGCGACCCGCCATCCCGACAACATGGCCATGGCAGCGGGAGTCGCCCATGTGAGATCCACGATCGACTCCCCCTGCCACCGCACGCATGTGCTGACGGACCCCCGGTTTACGAGCCGGAGGTCTAGCACAGCCGCCCATTCGAGCAACGTCTCTCCCCTTGCATCGTTCCTAGGGCCGCCCCACGCTCTAGCGTGAGCGTTGAAATCCCCCAGGACGATGAGCGGACGGGGTAGGCATCTGCGAATGCAGTTCGCCAGCCCGTCCAGGTACGCCTCGTAATCGGCGAGGGACCTGTTGGGAGAGACGTAGCAGCCCACTACGGCCAGAGGGCCCCACCTGACCGCCACGAAGCCTTGCCCCCTCTCTAGGAGGGAGCAGGGTGGGACACCCTCTCCGCCGCCCCAGTACACAGCTACTGAGGCGGCGTCGTCACCGAACCAGCGAGGATGGTCCGGGACGCTGTAGGGCTCCGCCATGACGGCTAGGGCAACCGACCTCTCCGCAACGGTCTGCAGAAGCAGGTTCTGTGCGTTGCGGCAGTGGTTAAGGTTGCCCTGGAGGATCGTTGGTTGCACAGACATCAATGATCCTCCATTGCCTCCGGCGGGCCCGTGCCCGCTGCGCTGGCAGAAGCCGCTGCGACCGACTGGCTAGTGGGAGCAGGGAGGGCATTAGTGCCCTTCCCTTTGCTCCTGGGCGGTGAGCACTTTTTAGTGCCCAGCCTATGGTCCGCCTTGCAGCCCCTGTCTGTGCACAGCGGGCACTTCGGGTCTTGCGCGGTGCAGTTGCGGGCCACGTGACCAGGCTCACCGCAACTATAGCACCGCGCACTCCTGTCGACCCCGGTGGGGCACTTACTCCCCACGTGCCCCCTTTCGAGGCACCGGAAGCACCGCAGAGGTCGTGCTTCCAGTGCCTCAACCTTGGCCAGCCCCCAGCCTATGCGGATGGTCCCGGCCGTGACCAGCCTGCGCATCGCCTCCAAGGTGACCCGGGCCCACGCGGTGCCAAGCGAGGTGCCCCCTCGGCGGACGTCGCCAACTTTGACGTCGTCCGCTCGGCACGCACCCGCCTCCGCAATGGCCGCCACCACGTCTTCAGGGGTGACCGCGTCGTCCAGGCCAACCACCCTTATCTCCCCGGACTTGGTGGGGCGGCTGATGCGCACGCCGAACTCGGCTAGGGCCTCGCGCATCCGCGTTGCCAAGCGATCCGCCTTTTCCCCGTTTTCGGGTCCGCCTACCTCCAGAAGGAGCCCACCAGTCACGGCTCTCTTCTGGCCCACGGTGTCGATGCCGAGGTCCGACAGCCGGATTCTGCTCTTGGCAGCGGCCATCACCTCGGCATATGTGGTGGTGGCGCCCTCGGGGATCGTGATCGTGATGGCGGCGGTCTTGGGGGGCTTGGGCCCCTTCTGCCTCCTCCGGCCCCGCCTCTCACTGGGTGGCGGAGGGCGCGCAGTTCGAGCACGCGGGGCCCGAGAAGGTACCCCGGCAGGCACTCTGGGCTTGGTTTTCGCCTTCTTGGCTGTGACCGTAGCCCAGGTCTCAGCCGTCGGGGGTGCGGTGGCTGTGGAGGCTACTGCGCGCGGCTGAGGGGTCGGCACTGGGGGCAATTCAGGCACTGGTGGTGGTGGTGGTGCCTGCCCACCCCTGGGCCGTTTGGCCTTTTTCGGCTTCTTGGCCTCCGCTGGGGCCCGGGACTGCGCTGGTGGTGGAGAGGGCTGAGCCTGGGGCGCCGGGGATGTTGTTGGCGCCCGTGTATCCGCCGCGAGTGGTGGTCTCACCCGCCTTTCCGGGAGGAGCCTGTCCTCGAGGGACTCGAACCGCGCGTTCATCATGCTCCCCACCTGGAGCATGATGACACGCGCAAGTTCCTCCCACCCCCCCTCCGGGGCCTGTGGAGCGGTCGGCGTACGAGGGACGGCCCTATCCGTTCGCGACATCGTTCTGCGAACCTCAGCGAGCTCCTCGCGGAGTGCTGCCACCTCAGATTGCAGGCGCGTATTCGCAGCCTGCAAGCGGGCAGTCTCCTCCGCGGCTGTCCTCGAGCTGAGGGTCTCGGTCGCCGCCTGGATAGAAGCCGCAGCATCCTTCAGGGCCTTCTGAAAGGTACCCTTCAGGTTGCTGGACCTCTTCGCCACCTCGATAACGACGGCCAGTTCCCGCTCCACCAGGTTCTGCAGCTCCGCCACACCTGGGGCCTTGGAGGAGACCAGAACGCCCGTTTTGGCCTTCGCCGCTCTCGCCAGCTCTGTTGTCGTGATGACTGCCGCCTCAGCGCGAAGCTCGAGTGCCTCGCGCTCGGCGGCAGCCACCGGTGCCCTCCTTTTTTGAGGCGGTGGAGTGTCCGGGCGCTTCATGAAGCGCCCCCTCCTATCCCGCGCGGTTGTTGGCCCTGCTGACGCAGGGCGGCCTCTTACGGACGAGGACCCCGCATTTAAGGGGCGGCCTCTCCTCGCCGTTGGCATCTTTGGTGCCGGCTCCACGTCCTCCCCACTCGAGGACGACGTCGAGCCGCCAGACCCTTTTCTTGGGCGCTTGTGCGGGGCCACTGGTCCTCGCGATATGGAGCGGCCCAAAACTGACAAGCCGGTGTCTATGGAGTCGCGAGATCCAAGCTCTCTCGACTCCACAGCACCGGAAGATTCAGCGTCCGAAGACGCGAGGCGGTCATTGCCCCCCCCCAGAATACGACGGGGGCTTTGAACGCGGCCCGTGGACCGCGTGGTGGATTCCCCGACTTGGTCGGGACCACCCTGGGGTAAATTATTTTTTGAATTCGCCTGCATGATGTATTTTTCCTTTTTAAGGGTGAGGTCCCTTTTTCCCCTCCCCCCCAGCGCTAGCGACGGGGTTTCGCCTCCCCGCCTTCCAGCATTCGGGCACGCTGGACCCCTTGCGTAAGGCAGGCCGCTGTTCCTGTCTTCGCGGACATTGCACCCTCTCCTCTTACATACATCACGCTCTCACCATTCATCCATCACCTTTACCCCCCCAACCCCTGCGCCGCCCGCGCCGCGCTACAATCCTCTCTGAAAGCAGAGAGATACCGAGAACGGCGCGGGCGACGCATTACCCCCCGTCGCCGATCTGCCCCCAACCCCCTCCAAGAGAGTGCCAGAAGCAGACAAAACGCGACTCCCAATGCCAGACTATTCGCCACCGTCGACCACCTCAACAGGGATGCTGAAGAGGTGGTCGGCGGTGCCCAGGGTGCACCACGAGGAGGTTGTCCGGCCTAGCACCCCATACCATTTGACCTACTTTAAGGTCAAGTTTACTTTAACACTTTTGTAAATGAGCCGAGTGAGCGGTTCCTGAGTCGTCAACTGTTTTTGTGCAACAGTGTGCCCCGGCCTGCACTGGCAGAAGTCGACGAGAACGTGGCAATTGGCCACTTGCCGATGCGGAACACCAGCGCGATGTGGCAGTTTACACGAGCCCGTCGGTTCCGCGCCCCCAAACCACAAACACCATCCCCAGAAGCCACCGCCCCGCCCAGCTCGACAGCGCCGATGGCGCGGAAAGATCTGGACATTCGCGTCCACAAGTTTCTAAGTGATGAAACGTTATTGAAATACAATTCTAGCGCTATGATAATGTGTTCCCAACAACGGTAAAAGAGTTTTCTTTACTTACCTACTTGAATATATCTACTTGCATGGTTGGGAAATAAAGAGCGGTGGTTTTATTTTCAAAAAAAATAGTTTCCTAAATCTATGTTAAAAAATACAACTCAATAACTATTGCTTGCCGATTCACCCACGTGAATTAAATTTGTCTTGCTGAGAAGTTTAGTAGCTATTTAAAGGTAGTCTCTTGACTTTATTAATGTCGAGATAGTGACTTTTAACTATAAGTTGATACTTCAATTACCTTTCTCAAGCAAGGGTCTGGCCTCTTGTACACACACGGTTTTTCGCCGTGAAAATCTACGGTTAATTCGCCGTGTGTAGGCACGGTCGTCACGGTCCGTGGCCTAAAGGTGTGGATCTCACTATGTCCATGGAAATACAAATTTTGTAATAAGTAGGTAATAAGTGGGTTTTTTTTCTTCCATCTCCTCCTATTATTTCTTTCGATTAAATTCGTGCGGGTTCCAAGACAATTTAACTTTCCCCGGGACTCGTCGAGGATCAAACCTAGACGTCATTATTGGTCACCATTGTCGATCCTGGCTTACAGGAGTTACAGTGGTGGGAGTGTGTGGCGGGACTAGAAATAAGTAGGTAAGGTAGCCACTTAGGTAACGTACTCAGTACTTACTTATTTCCATCAATGGAAATACGCAATGGAAGTAGTAGGATCCACCCCACCCGTTAAGAGACAAGCTTGCATAGATTTTTGGTTGCATCTGCGTTTGAGTAAGAATATAGGAAACACACGAAGACTAAGTACAGCTAACAAGTAGTAGGAACTTGGCGTCAACAAAATCGCCGGTTGAAAAGAAAATCCGATAACGTCATGATAAGGCCATGATAACAACATTTATACAAAGAACACGTCCATTTAAACAAAATGGCCCTCTCATAACACGTTCAGACTATCTATTGGTTCCATTGTTTATTATTCTTTACATCAGCTATGGATTAACAATGTTAAGATCTGGGCCATGCTTATGATTCTTAGTTGATTAAGGCGAAGCAAACATTTTTTAAGGTCTTTGGCATACCTATAATTAAATATCGACATTATAATCACCTCATCCTGTTTACTATGTAGTACGCACAATCAATTTTCAACATTTCTAGTGTATCATTACCAGCGTTTCTGTCCTCGGTTCATGCTAATGATTCCTTAGTACGGGAAATATTACGTCCTTGTTTTATTCCCTCTGAGTTAGCATGACTAACCGAGGCCAAAAATGCTTGGTTGATGGCCTGTCCTAACACTAGCCTGCCCGCAGTCCTTTCCTCGCAGGGGCAATGGGACGGGCCGCTCTGCAAATTGGTACGGGAGCAACTTATAAATACGGCCAACAGTTGTGCAGAGCGTGCCCGCCTTCCCGCCGTTGGTGAGTGGGAATCGGGCCTGTGGTTGCAGGCTCTACCTTCTTCCAACATTGGGACGCTGATGGATTCCACCTCTTTCAGATTGGCAGTCTGTCTCCGGTTAGGATCCACATGCTTTGTGCCACACCGCTGCCGTTGCGGGGAAACCGTCGACCAGCGCGGGCACCATGGTCTCTCATGTCTACGGAGCGCGGGCAGAATATCTCGGCACTCAAGCCTTAATGATATCATCCGTCGGGCTCTTGCCACCGCTAACGTAGCGGCCGTTTTAGAGCCTAATGGCCTCTCGCGTAGCGATGGTAGGAGACCAGACGGTATGACGCTAATCCCCTGGAGGATGGGACGGCCCTTGGTATGGGACGCAACATGCGTCGACACCTTAGCACCGTCCCACCTTCGGGAGTCTAGCATTAGGGCTGGTGGTGCCGCCGCCTGCGCGGAATCCCTCAAACGGCGCAAATATAGCAACCTTGATCCAGGTTATATGTTTGAGCCGTTTGGGGTAGAGACCCTGGGACCGTGGGGCCCGGGCGCCCATCGCATTTTTTGCGATTTGGGAAAGCGGCTGGTCGAAGCAACTGGTGACCAGAGGGCTGGTACATATCTCGCACAGAGAATTAGCATTGCCATTCAACGTGGCAATGCTGCCAGTCTTCTGGGCACTTTGCCAAGCGACGGCGGTCTGGCACAAGTATATTTTTTATGAAATTGTACATAGTGGGTGTATATTTGTTAGTTTTTATAATATTGTAAGATTTGAATAATAAAGAACCTTCATTTTCAACAACCACTAAGTACCTAAGTAAACCAATTTTGGTTGACACCAAAATTTTGGTGCCAGTTTCTGTGCTGTTGAACAAAAAAACGATGCGCTGAGTAGGACTTAAGATGTAACCATTCATTTTAATATAAAGGCAAATACCTTAAAAAAGTGGAAGCAAAAACTTCTAAAAGGTCTTTCAGTGACATAACTCTCGTATGAGTAAGTGTATCTCATTTCCACAGCTGTCAAAATGTTCACAGCGCGCACGAGCCTACTTTACAAATAAAAATACATTCTGCCTCTAATGGCCTCTATGCTACTTTTAGACGTCATAAATGTCAAATTTATAAAATTATCAATGTCAAATTGATTATAAACGAGCGGATTTGGTTCGGCCGAGTCGGTCGGGACGTTTATATTTGTTTAATAATTTATAATAAATTAATAGTACAGTATTTTATTGTTTTCTAGACCATGTCGCTATTACCGTTCACTAAAAAGATTTATGCGGCCGCAAAATGTTATGCGAAGAGCTGCACGAATTACAGGGGTTCAGTACGAAGCTTAACATCAAAACAATTGGTGTATAACGAGTTTGGGGATCCTGTGCAAGTTGTGAAGTTCAGGGAATGCAACGTGCCGCCACTAGGTGGGCAGGAGGTGCTAGTCCGCATGCTTGCCGCACCGGTCAATCCGGCTGACATAAACACGATCCAAGGTATAATATCTAATTTGAGTGGATTTGTTTTACAGAATAAAATAAGTCATAGCTACTTATTTGAGTGAATATTTTTAATTGAAATCAAGATTCCAATAAAAGGTACAATTTTTTCTTATTTTTGTTCTACTATATTATGTAAAAAAATGGCTTAAATATTATTATACTTAATGTATGGTAATTTGTTACAGGAAAGTATCCTGTTAAGGTCGACTTGCCATCTGTACCAGGCAATGAAGGTGTGGGCCTTGTTGAAGATATTGGCAAAGATGTCAAAAATATCTGTCAAGGAAACAAAGTTATAGTGACAAAGCCTGTACAAGGAACTTGGAGAAATTTTGCTGTATTCAATAAAGATGTACTAAAAGTAGTTCCCAATGAGTTGGGGATAGCGGAAGCCGCAACTATCACAGTCAACCCTTGCACAGCTTATAGGATGCTGACAGATTTCAAACGTGTACGAGAATGTGGCCATGTTGTTATACAAAATGGGGCAAACAGTGCCTGCGGACAGAATGTCATACAAATATGTAAAGCCTGGGGCATCAAAAACATCAACATTGTAAGGAACAGGCCTGAAATAAATGAATTAAAGCAATATCTCCAAGGTTTGGGAGCAACTTTTGTGCTAACGGAGGAAGAATTAAGATCCACTACAATTTTTAAGGACAAGAAAATTGATAGGCCATCACTTGCCTTAAATTGTGTGGGCGGGAAGAGTTCTTTAGAAATGTTAAGACATCTGAAACACTCTGGAAGCATGGTCACCTATGGTGGAATGTCCAGAGAACCTGTAACCATTCCAACTTCGGCATTTATTTTCAAAAATATATCTTTCTTTGGCTTTTGGATGACCGCATGGAATGAAGCAGCAAATGCTGATGACAAAGATAAAATGTTTACTGATATTATCAATATGATGTGTGACTCTCAACTAAAGGCACCTGTAAACAAATTCGTAAAATTTGATCAATACCAAGAAGCATTGGGGAATGCCCTGTCTACTAAGGGTTACACAGGATGTAAATATATTCTAGACTTTAATTCTTGATTTTTAAGCTAAGACATGGTAGAGTTACAATATAATGTAACTATGGGTTGTAATTTTTTATGCAATAAATAACTGTACCTATGTTATCATTATTTTTTATTATTTTGCTGTTATTTATTATTATATTTATAAGAGTTAAAGGAATAGGTATTTACAAATATCAATTATTTGATTTTCCAGTCCACTCTCCTGCATAAGTTACCTTAACCCTTTCAGGATCGCCTCCTCCTAGAGGACGTGCACTGCCGTGTTAAGTACCGTTACCCGATCCCCGAGCGGTTAACTCAACACTAATATTTTGAATTTTTGTGAATGTATTGGCTAGTGATAATGACCCTAATTTTATTTCAGGAAAGAATCCTTGTTTGCCTGGACTACCGTCTGTGCCTGGAGATGAAGGTGTTGGAGAAGTTGTAGAAATTGGGAAGCAAGTTTGCAAAGTAGTACCTGGACAAAGAGTGGTCCTGACCTCCAGGCTTCTCGGCACCTGGCGATACTACGGTGTTTATAATGAAAGAGATATTCATGTTGTGTCACCCAATCTGCCTCTACCTGAAGCCTCTATGTTGACAATTGCACCCTGCATGGCTTACAGAATGCTATCTGACTTTAAAAATGTTTATCAAGGACAAACTGTCATACAGAATGCTGCTAATAGCCCCTGTGGACAGAGTGTCATACAATTATGTAAAGCTTGGGGCATAAACACTTTCAACATAGTTGCGAATCATTGTGGATATGAAAGTGTGAAGGAGCACCTCCTAAGTTTAGGTGCAACAGCAGTCTACACACTTGATGAAGCTGAAAGAATGGCGTCTTTTAACACATCATTGACCAGACCAGTATTGGCACTGAATTGCTTAGGCGGGAAATATGAAGACTTTATGCTTAAATTTATTGAGCGTAATGGTGTAATAGTATATTATGGCTGCGCCTTCGATATGCCAATAGCAAAGCGGTTTCTAAGATCTGATGTCAAGTTCTGTAGATTCCATTTGTGTGATTGGGATGCTCGAGCATCATGCGTCGAAAAGGATATCATGTTGAACGATATCATTAAATTAATGGTCATTGGAAAATTCAAGGCTCCACTTTATGAACCCGTGGAATTAAAGAATTATGTGCATGCCTTTAAAAACACCGTCCACTGTGAAGCCTTTTCTACTGTTAATTACGTGTTTGATTTTACATTGCCATGAACGTTGTTATTTATAGCATTATAGTTTTTGTATGTTTGGGATTTTGGGAAATATCTGAAGTTACCTGATAAATTGTGTGATTCTGTGAAAGTGTTACCAGTAACAAACCAAATTGTATGTTGTGTTACGGTAGTTTCTGAACTGAATGTATGTTTTTATCCAAATGTCAATCAAGTAAATGAATGTGACAAATCAAGATGCTTCCATCAAAACACGGGCAATAAATTTTATTTTTGATTGTATAAGTAAACAAAAGCGTATACTATAAGTAATTGTCCTCTTCAATGAATGTCGGATATAGAATGTACGAGTGCATAAAATAATTATATTGAGTAACACAATATAAGGTTAGTATTTATCATAACTTTTGTACTAATACCTACCTAATACTTTCTACAATATTTAAACTTCTGTTATAATTACAGAAAAATGGATAAAAATACTTATGAAACATATGAGTTCCAGAGTACTGAGACTGATGCAAACCAGTACTTTGTTGTACAAGATGATGGCACATTTTTATGTAAGTATTTTACAACTTCTGTCGAAAGCAGTGCTGGTAAGTATCTTATTACTCTGTTGTTGGCAAAATGGTACGCGATGAAAGCCATATTATGTATTTAATAAGTAAAGATAAGATAAGTATTTTAGTAAATTTATATCCTACTGTACAGTCAGCCTGCCTGTTTTTGTTGAGATAGCCTACTTACAGCTTGAAATACACACGGCATACAGGAAAACTAAACCATTCAAAGAAAAAGTAAATAAAGAAATCCAGGAGATTGAACTTTAGTATAATTTATCTGGGAGTCAAAACAGTAGAATATATCTGTAATTACCTGATATTTTTATATTTGGCAGGCATCTGATGTACCTTTTTTTAACAATTATTTTTATTTCAGTGAATAGACCCGTGCAGTATGTAACTCAAGTGCAAGACGGCAAAGAAACCCTCGAGGATGACCAGGCTTGTACGGTTTATGATGTTTCCTCGCAGCAGTTTTTTGTTGATGTGGACAGTTCGTCTGAACTTATATCTGTATCTGGTAAAATCAATTTACAGTTAAAAATTAACACCCAACCATATTTTTTGTATGATGATGAAGTTTAATTCAAATGATGTTGTATGATCATTGTTTGTTTGTTCCAGACCAGTTTATTCTGCCTGGAAGTGAAAATGGGCTGTACAATAATAGTTATCTTTTACAACCAACTGCCAGTGAAACTCTGGGGGAGGCAAAGGTGATAGATAAATAGCCCTTAATATTAGTTTTAATATATTTTTGTTTAACCCTTAAAATGACAGAAAAAAGGTATGTCGCATTGTGGAGTTTTTATCCAACTCCTATTTTTTCTTTTGATTAAGCAGGTTCCAAGACAATTCAGCTTTTCCCCGGGACTCGTCGAGTAAAGCATAAAACTTGGAAGGTGTAAAAGCCATTCTCAATCATTATAAAAGAGAACATCTTAATTAATACACAAAATCTCAATTAATTAAACATGCTATATTCATGTTATTTTATGACTTATTATTTTGACATTACAAACTGTTAATGATAAATATCAGACAGCCAATTACTCAAATTTATATAAATATATTTATGTCCTGCTGTCAAGACCATAAATAAGAAATTTTAGTTATTTTAGTTAAGTTTAGTTTGCGTATCAACAGACAGTAATTCAGGATATTTAAGTATTTATATTTTTACAGATAGATGAAGATGCAATTCATGATCAGTATAAAGAAACCGATACACAGGATCTTGATGTGGATGTAGTGACATATAACTCTAAACAGAGTAATCATTTTACTGAGGTAGGTAGCACCGAATCTCGAACTCGACACTTTGAGAGGTTCTTAAATATAACGCGATATTATATAAATACAGATTACGAAGCCTCAGTCAGCTAAGGCCAGTATTTTTAGTAAATACTAGCTAAGTCCGCGACTTCGTCCGCGTGGAATTTAACTTAACCGCTCCCGCGTTCTGAGCCTGCGCAACAGTAACCATTTGTTTTTTTTTTCTAAAATAAAAGTGGCCTAAGTTACTGCTTATAACATCAGCTATCTGCAAGTGAAAGTCCCGTCAAAATCGATCCAACCGTTTCGGAGACACTCTTTGATTTCATGTGTTTTTATTTTGCTACGCGGAACCCTAATTGTTTTTCTAAAATTAAAGTAGCCTAAGTTACGCCTTATAACATCAGCTATCTGCCAGTGAAAGTCCCGTCAAAATCGGTCCAGCCGTTTCGGAGATTACCCGGAACAAACATACAGATAGACAGACAGTATTTTTTTTTTAAATCTCGTTTTTGCTATAGGTGTCGTATGTACTTTCATATGCATTTAGTGAAAAGGTGTTATTTTGATATTACAAACAGACACTCCAATTTTATTTATTTGTATTGATATATTAAGTCTGAGAGAGGTCTTCAGTACCCTCTTGATATGTCAGTTTGTACTGGTACCTATGACATAGAATGGCATTTCCAAGATTGCTCTCAAATATTGAGATCAATTTGTTTATACCTACAGGCCTAAGTCCCAGTTATGCACCTGTAAATGTTATCTTGTGGATAACGGTGCTGGTTGCGTAATCACTCCTGATGTGTTACTACATTATCTATACTTAAGCTTTTATTATACAATTGTTTGTTGTCCGGAATAAATAAAAAAATAAGTAAATTAAATTTATGTATTGGTATGATGTTAGAATTACATTTCCAAGATCACTCTCAGACTTGAGATCAATTTATGAATACTGGCTTTATAATTATTTGAGTAAAGTTTCAATGTTCGGCATTACTCTTTAAAATTGGAAATATAAATTAATGCTATTTTGAAGTGCCCATTTTAATGTTAGTTATATGGATATTTCAGATAACTTTAAGTGATGAGCAATATCAGACTTTGGAACAAAAGGGGTGGATTTTATTGGAGTCCTTTAATAAAATATTTGTACTCAATACATTAGGACTACATGACATCACAACAAATGAAAGTATGATCAGTTTCTATATTTCTTTATAAGGTTACGTGCGTAAACTCTTAATTAATTTATGAAAACAAATCGTTAATTTCAGAATTAATACAGAAGTTAAAAAATGAAATTCAAAATACCAACACAGTAGCTGAAACAGGGTGAGTAGGTATCAATTATTTATATTTCATGAGTGAGTGCTATTTGTCTTACAAATAGGTCTAACCTACCCACACTAAAATTAAAATAGTTTTTCATTATAGGTTTAAGTTTTATGTTCATATTCAACAGATGCATCAAGACAGAGATCATACAGAGTCCGTTCCCGAATATTGTCACGCAATCATTGTCAAATCAACAGGAGACGGTTGAATTAATTGTTGGAAACAGCGACGAACAAGATGAGAATAGTACAATAGAAAGTTTTGAATTTGTGGTGGATGAAGAAGGTATATATAAATAAAATAAAATAAATATCGCCAAACAGACACACCAACTGTCCTGGTCCCAAACTAAGCAAACTTTGTACTATAGTAGGGTACCGTACAATGGACTGGGGGCGATCCCAGTGACACTTAGACCTGGGCAAATTACGAAAAGGCCATTTCAAGAACTTTCCCCGGCGGGAATCGAACCCGCAACCACCATGTGCAGCCGAGCGGCCTACGCTCGAACCACTGCGCCAAGCGGTCGTCGATCTATGTCTTAGCATAAGGGTTAACAATGGTGTATTCTATCCTGCTCTTATGACAGATTTTATAAATGAGTATGACAGCGACAGTATTTCTTCTCAATGACGATACATTACGTTAATTTCAATTCATGAGTTGTGAAGAGTATAAACTATTTCGATTTTATGTTTAATTATTCCACATTGAATAATTTATGTTATAGTCAGTTCAATTCACGAAGACGCGTGAATTATTGCAAATTGGCCCATATGCCAGTGTCATAAGAGCCACAACACGCATCTTCGTGTAATAGGTAAATAAACTAAGTCGTGGGATCAAATCCGGTGCGGACGTGAAACAATGGACTTTTCTAACGAGTAAACTGTGTGGGCAAAGCTTTTTTTTATCTGGACATTATGTTGTTGGCCAGAGTGGCCATAACAAGTTCACCCGGACAGAGGGCGAGCGCAAGTGCGCTCCAGCCAGAGGGGCAGGGGGGCAGCTAGCTCGCGGGCGCCACAAGGGACACGACCTCGGCTTGGGCCGCTGCAAGGAGAGGCGGCGAGGGTAAATCTACCACCGAATCGGAACGCAAATGTGGGCAAACCACGTTCCCAAAACAGACGTACTGGAGGCTGTAATCAATCACCTGGATAGGTGGCTGCTAGTCTCATTCCGTCTTTGCTTGAGAGTGCATAATAAGCTGTTAGAAAGAAGTAATAATAAGTAGAAGGTAGTTGCACAATAATGTAGGTACCTCTGCCAGCTATAGATATAGGTTTTATGAAAACAAGATCCTAATTTGAATGGTAATGTATACTATAGGTAGATATGTAATCTATATTTAATTTTGTTTTAGACATCACAGAAGCCAGTGTTGAAATCCAAAAAGAGGAGCCAAAAAAGGAAGCGGTCACTATAAGTAAACCTCCAAAATCTGAAATAGTTACATACAATCCACAGAAAAATGCGAAATCTATGAAAATTAAAACCAAATTAACTTTCAAAGGTAAATAATATTAACCCTAGGTATAGTCGTACTCTTCGCTTGAGCAGTCAACCACCTTTACATTAATTTTCTAAGTCAATATGAATATACATATATTTCAGATATCCCAGACAACATATTCCTAGGTCAATCAGTGAATGGTAAGAGGATAGTAGCGAAAGTGACAAACAGACAATTGCCTCCCAAAGCCAAGGTTAATGAAGACATCACGCAAGACCAACATTTCAGTAAGTATTTCAAACAACCACAATAATCATGAACTTTTTGTAATGGGACATAAAGCCTATGTTTATAAATGGTATCCTCTTCCCGTGGCAGCTAGGTCACGTGATTGGGCTCAAGAGAGACTTAAGGCGCGTATTAATAACCCGATCTCATGTCTGAGAATGATCTTGAGTATGCTTTTAACATGTAATTTTGTACTGGTATGACATTACATTGACATTTCCAAGACCGCTCTCAGACTAGATATCGATTTATTAATACACGCCTTAGTCATATGCTAAGCTAAAAATGAACCTTATTTGTATTGAAAATGTTAATCTATACAAATAAATAAAATTGGAGTGTCTGTTTGTAATATCAAAATAACACCTATTCACTAAATGCATAATATGAAAGTACATACGACACATGTAGCAAAAACGCGATTTAATTTTTTTTGACTGTCTGTATGTTTTTTCCGGGTAATCTCAGAAACGGCTGGACCGATTTTGACGGGACTTTCACTGGCAGATAGCTGTTGTTATAAGCAGTGATTTTGGCAACATTTATTTTAGAAAAACAAAAAGAAAAATGGGGCCTGTCGCGCGGGCTTAGAACCCGGGGCGGGCGTTTTTGTTAAGTAAAATTCCACGCAGACCAAGTCGCGGGCTCATATGATAAGACGCACCGTGGTCCGTGACGTAGTCTGAGGCGATTTTTTTACCATGGGTTTATTACAGATGTGAACGGCCTATTAGAAGCGCAATTCGTAAACTTGATTCAGCAATCCGTCCGGGGTCGACTGCAAGGTATGACTACCACTGAGGACATCGCGTTCGCTGACAACGTCGTCGCTCAACTATTGAAAGTGCCAAATATGAGCTTATCTTTGGTTGACCAAAATTTAATCATTACAAAGGTAAAGCGGAGAGTAGTGATGAAATTTCCGACAACTGATAATTGGATATCGATTTGCAGAACGGAATCAACCCACATGCACTGCTGTAGACCAAAACCGACCTTGTGTTAGTTGTTCAGGGTTGGTTTTAGCTTGCAGTACTGTGTGTAGGTTAGTTCCATTTTGCAAAACTACTACGTGCAATTCACAATTTACGCTATGCGTACTATAATTTATCGTATCGAAGAATTATTATACTGTCACAAGTGTTTGATCACACGTTACCGCGAATTCTAGTATAGTATGACATTACTAGTGGCCCGAGCATGAAGAAATATAGTGATTTATGTCTCATTATCTCGTATGAATTAAGAAAGCGACATCGAATGTGAGACAAAATCTAATCTTGTCACAAAAAGCCACAATCTCGCGGAAAATGCTCAAATTTTTCAACGTTATGAGGCTTCAGTTCCAAACGAGTGATATCAAACTTTATATATTCAAAATTGAATGTTACAGGCAGCAAGCAATAAGGACGAATATGGCGTGTTGAACAACAAAAGCCAGGTGAAGCTTGTGACAGGGCGGTTGGTATTCAAGGATAATGAGTACGCCTTTGAATACTTGCCGGAAATGCTTCAAAAGATTACGAAAACCAGTTCAGGTATGTACGTAACACATGGCCATTGAGACTACTATCTGAGTGACTTTTCTGAATTACAATTCTTTGTAAACGTTATCTTTAACATGCTAAATCAGGCGGATTTAAAAATCGACCATATTATGTTTAGCTTTAGACCATGTTATCATTAATTGTAAATAATTGTCTCACTTAACGGAGACCCTACATCCTCTCAAGCACATTATCTCATCCATACAATTTACAGCTCTAGTTAAATTGGACAAAGATGATAATTAAATACTGTAAATTAGAAGAATCCTGACTGCCTATCGCAGTTTTAAACGCATGAAAAAGACAGACTATTAAGTTGTTCACAGATGATCCAAATACATCACGTATCGACGGTTGTGGTTCAGAAGAATCTAATTGTATCACTGTTTTCCATATACATGTTTCGGAAACAAGATCCAGTGATAACATAGCGCGAATCTCAGTCACTTTGAATAAACGACGTAAGTACCCAAATACGATAATATATATGGTTTATAAGGTTATGTATATGTCGCCGCCAAATAGCTTAATTCGCCGTTCAATTAACAGCCTAGGCACTTAACTAAACAGCGCCGTTCAACTAACGGCCTGAATGATATTCAGCCGTATCGTCTATTACAACATTTAATAAACTGGCTGGCTAATGCTTAGGCAACTGGTTGACATTTAAGTACACACAAAACTTTTTCAAAATACTACCCAAGCAGAACGACCTGGATGGGTTTAGGTTAGGGTTATTTTTTTTATGACCCCACAGAAACCCCACCCGGCAAATAGATTCGGTGGATCTAAAAAAAAAGTAAAATCAAAGTACCTTATAAAATTATTCCATCAAAGTTGTTTTTTTCCGACGCCATATTGACCAAAGAGAATACATATAGAATATAGAGATTTGACAGTTTGGTGAGTTTCTGCGCTAGGTGGCAGAAAGTAGAACTAAATTGAAATGAACAGGCTAGGCAGGTAATTAAACGGCTAGGCAAGTAGTTAAACATCATCGATCTGTCGCCGCCAAATAGCTTAATTCGCCGTTCAATTAACAGCCTAGGCACTTAACTAAACGGCGCCGTTCAACTAGTGGCCTGAATGATATTCAGCCATTTGATCAAACAGCTAGGCAAATGACTTGGATCGATGACGTTTAACTACTTGCCTAGCCGTTCAATTACCTGCCTAGCCTGTTCATTTCAATTTAGTTCTACTTTCTGGCACCTAGCGCCGAAACTCACCAAACTGTCAATATCTCTATATTCTATATTTTCTTTGGTCAATATGGCGTCGGAAAAAAACAACTTTAATGGAATAATTTTATTAGGTACTTAGGTTTTTTACGATTTTTTTAAAGATCCACCGAATCTATTTGCCGGGTGGGGTTTCTGTGGGGTCATAAAAAATAACCCTAACCTAAACCCATCCAGGTCGTTCTGCTTGGGTAGTATTTTGAAAAAGTTTTGTAGTACTTAAATGTCAACCAGTTGCCTAAGCATTAGCCAGCCAGTTTATTAAATGTTGTAATAGACGATACGGCTGAATATCATTCAGGCCGTTAGTTGAACGGCGCCGTTTAGTTAAGTGCCTAGGCTGTTAATTGAACGGCGAATTAAGCTATTTGGCGGCGACAGATCCAAGTCATTTGCCTAGCTGTTTAATCAAATGGCTGAATATCATTCAGGCCACTAGTTGAACGGCGCCGTTTAGTTAAGTACCTAGGCTGTTAATTGAACGGCGAATTAAACTAGTTGGCGGCGACATATATATATAAGGTTTACGCTCGACGATTCTATTATCATTTTTGATGGACCAATCACAGTATGTTCCCTCCGCTTTCGACCAATCACAATGGCGGTGCTTTCACTCTGGCCACGCAACTTTTTTTTCTAATTATTTTGATTCAAGTCGATCCTAGTGCGGATGCCAAAGAGTGGTTGTTCCGTGTGCGCAAATAACTAATAACATGATTGCAAAAATAAACTTGACGTAATTGTCACCTACATCCGCTGTCCTGTGGAGGAGAAAAAATACCAAAAGAATGAGATATATTTTTTATTTTTTCAGAGCTGTCACTGAACTTGGTACATGATCTAAAAAGGCGATACCCTGACACGATATTCGCGTGTGGCGCATGCGCAACTACTTTTAAAAATGAAGAAGCATTGAAGGATCATAAAATGGTAAACCTTATTTCTATTTTATAGCACCCCCTTATATTGATTCGGAACTAAGTTGGCTTATTTTAGATGGTTGGCACCAATAATACTATTTAGTGGGTAATATTTTTGTTTTCTTCCCAAATATAATTTGCAAAATTGCAAGTTTTTTTTTTAAAGATTGCTGGCTGTGTATTTATCACATTACTAGTATTCGCTTTATCCACTCCAACTAAGCTAATGCTTGTGTTAGGAGTGGGCTCAGGTCAATAGTTTAATGGCCAGGATGGGTATCGAACCCGGAACCTTTCAGCTACGATTACGGCCCCTCTAACCACCAGGCTATTGACGCTTAGAAGATACGAAAATCATCTCTAAATGTTGCCCCACCCAGGATCAAATCCCGATTACCCGATCCAATGAGGCCTTCATTCTGATTGCTTACTAGACTACCTATTAGTTCAACCATTGGGGTTCATGTAAGGAAATTGTTTTATTCCAGAATCAATGTTTACATGCTGACCAAAGTCTACCAACAATAGATACGGAAAACGAAAACTCTAAGAAAGTTTTTTCGATCATTAGGAATAGGAAGAGAAATGAATTCACGTGCGCATTGTGTGATGTAAGTAACTTACCAATAGTCCAAGCTTGACGGACCAGCGAGCGCCCATTTTGCTCATTTGTTTGCGCTAGAAGGCTGCATTGAAGCAGGATTACATTAGATTTAATCATTTCAACTTTAGAAACTTTGAATTTCCATTTCCTAATTTTATTATACAGTAATGGACTATAGTGCCTACCCTCTAGGGGAAGCAGCGCAAGAGCATTTACTTTGTATATAATATTTTTTCTTTACCATAGAAACTAAGCCTTCATTTGCACTGGACGAAATATTCACACCAAACATTTTGATGTCTCTGTTGTAAAATAGAGACATGTTTTGGGTTGATGTTTCAATCAACAATGTATAATTCCAGGCCAAATTTAAATCAGTAAAAAGCTGCCAGAGACACATCAATACACATGTGGGGCCAAATCCGATCAACACTGACACAAGCGCATCTGTAAACGAAGCCGATTCACCAAAGAAGTCGAGTAAAGAAGTTTATAAATGTAAAATGTGTTCAAGCATGTACTTCCATCCAGCCACACTATCCAAACATATTGTTACGAGACATATAAATGTTAAATCAAACCAGTAAAGTCATTTTTGGAACAAAATAGCCTGTTTTATTGCTGCCACTGTTAATTTAACAAACATTAATAAAATAGTTATTTTCTTCATGAAAATATAGGTCTATTTGTCTGACATAACATAAATAGCAATCTCAAATTTCAATTATTTTCTTTGAACAAATTAAGAATTTTAATTACCAAATATTTTCAATAAATTTCTTAAATACTAACAATGGTTAGTTAAAAACCGTAAAGAAACCTGAATGCCTTAGAAAATCTAATCAATAATGGAAAGGGGTTAAATCTGCCAACCCACACTTGACCAGCATGGTGGATCATCGCCTGAATCCCCCTTGCAATATGGGGAGGCCCGTGCCCAGGAGTGGCACTAAGGGCTAATATATTTTTTTTTCACTGACTACAATACTGATCACTTCTAAAACACTTCATCAGAAAACATGCTGTCCAGCTCATCTAATATATTATCATCAGCACCATTGTCTTGCTCACTACTAAACGTAAAATTATTTCCTGAAACAAAGCAATACAGTATTAGGTTGATGAGAAGTTACAATCTAGTTGCCATCTATGACTTTACCCTTATCTTACTTTTTGTATTAAATTTAAAAAATATGTTCTTACCTATATTGTGTGGATAATTTTCACTTTTTATCACAGTAAATTCGTCTTCATACACAACAGTGTAACCGTCTGGCAAGGCTTTATCATTACCATCATTGAGAACTGTTGAACTGTATATAGCGAGTATGTTACTCAGTGTAATGTTCAAATAATGTTTCTTGAAGGCACTCCCGGTGGTAAGTATAGTGGGTTTCCATAGTATGAATGCACAATACTCAGATGCAATGTACTGTGAGAATGCGGTCCATGCGTCTCTGTGGAGAGTGCCCTTGATACTACCTGAAAATTAATTTTATAAATAACAAATTAAAAGATCTTGCTTTGATTAAATAGGCCCATAATATCATCATCAATTAGATTCCTAAAGCGCTGACAAAAGGGTTGTTGTGATAATTTTAAGACAATTGCTAGAATATTGTGACAGGAAATAACCTAAGAGATCTGTGGGGAAGAAAAGGGTATGCCTTAGCACAGGAGTGGGACAATTAAGACAGATTTCTTGCCCACCTGTTGTATCCCTCATCATAACCAGAGGGTCAGTGGCCGACCTGTCCACTGCCTCTACAAATGCGGTAACCACATGTGCCTTCCTCCTCCTCAGGATGCCTGTCAGGGCCTGCTGTTTTATAGTCTTTATTGAATCCACACCATTGAGGTTCCAACTTTTTAAATCATCTATCAACCGTGCCCAAAGAGGTGAAATAAATAACTCTCCTCTCAAACTATTCTGACTGAAATCTACATCCTGAAAAAAATAAAAACATTATGTAAGTATAACACAACACTCATGGAGGTTTGTGGAAGGTGAAACCTTACTTCTTTTTGCACACATCCTGTAGTCATCTACATTTACCTCTTACTGGAATTGGGCATAATATAAAAATTGTGCAGGTATATTAAGCAAGAAGTATTAGGCACACTTTCAATATCGTTGAAAATTACCT
This sequence comes from Notodonta ziczac, assembly GCA_918843915.1. NCBI lineage: Eukaryota > Metazoa > Arthropoda > Insecta > Lepidoptera > Notodontidae > Notodonta > Notodonta ziczac. The sequence continues at coordinate 5,964,181 of OU974053.1, forward strand.
TTCGGCCGCCATGGCAACTAAAATTATCTCACAATTATTTTCCCTGGCTTACATTTAGTTTTATAATGATATTATTTTGGCTCATTATTACCTGAGAAAGTAGTTCTATTTGACAAATACTTTCATCATTTTTCTCTTCAAAACCGCCGCTCAGAAGACCTGCTGGACCCGGGAACTTCCTTTTACTGTTATGATCGAAATATGTGTTTATTATCTTCCGTTTCGTGTGTTTAGGCGATACACTGTTAATAACTGTAGCATTTACACTGTTTACATCAATATTGTTATTGCTGAGTGGTGTTGTTATAGGTACAGCTACTGGTACAACATTTTTTAAAGTATCATTTTCTGGACCTTTTGTCATTTGTGGAGATAAACATACTACCTCGAATTTAGCACACTTATTTTTGTCTTCGGTTTCTTTTGCTGTTCCCACATCTTCAGGTATTTCAAACTGTGATAGAACCTTTAATAGAAAGTACAAAAATTATAAATGATAAAACACAGACATAGGAAAACTGCTTTATTCTGATTTTATTTGGTGATAGATAATATATGCTGGTTAATTACTTGGTCGAAGTCATCTGATTCAAACATAATGTAAAATGTGATTTATTAATATTCAGTCTACTTCTCACAAAAGTTTTTCTCTAGCGGAAAAGTAAACAAATAATCTGTCAATGTCAAGTCTTGACGTATTGACTTTTTTTTAAACTAATGAAATATATTGTTATCTTCTTTAAAAATATGAACCACCAGATTTATAGTTATTTCGCCAGTGTCAAGTAACAAATAGCAATATTCCCAGCTACTGTGTTTCGCATGGAACTAAAATATCACAAATTGGTATAAATACAAACTAAAAGTTCGCTTCTGCAAACTCGTGCTTAGACTGACAATTGATAATCTAATAGACATATTTCTTTGATTGGCCAGAGTCAAGGCTTGTAAAGTCCCGATTACTCTTGGTTAGTAGCACCACAAACTTTTAATTAGCACAACGAAACATTCATACAAAATAGTATTGTTGTTGCCTCTATTGTTTGGCACACAGAGTTGTAATGTTTGGCAGCACAAATCAGAAACAGCAACTTCACAAATCGGTACAAATTGGTTTCGCTAGTGAATCTCGCGCTTAGAATGACAATTGACATTCAAATAGACATTTTTGATTGATGTCGTTTCTTTCGTTCGTATTCGTACTCTATGTGTCTATGGTTCATTCATTTCGCTCATTCAGTCTCGGATGATGAAAAGAAATTTGATTGATGCAAAACATTTTTGTTGAAACGTTTTCATTTTTCCTAATTTGTGTTTAGTCTTAGCCGCGTTATTAATGTGTAGATAAATACGCGGGATTGATTTCCGTTAACGATTATTAGAATAATAGCTATTTAGGTATCTTATAAATTTAACTAGGGCAATGGATCTTGAAGACAATGCGATGGGTCTAACCCATGAACAGACGGATAAGATACTCCAGTTTCAAGATCTAACTGGAATAGAAGATATGTCAATATGTAGAGACGTTTTGCAAAGGCACCAATGGGATTTAGAGGTAATAATTCATATAGCTTTTCTCTTTGATACCTTTTCCATGACAGACAATGCATTGTTAGATGTTTGATGAATATTTAGATCACAAGTCCAATTGGTACGTTACAGTGAGCTTAATATCTCTATACTGTATAATTATACAACTTCTTTCATAGGTGGCAATACAAGAACAGCTGAATATCAGGGAGGGTAGACCATCAGTGTTTGCGACAGAGGCGCGAGCGCCGCCCGTGGTTCACGACCACATAGCCCAGCAAGTGTTCACCGATGACCCCCCGGAGGTCCCAGGGGGGGTGCGCGGCCTCTTCCAATACGTAGTCAACCTTGTTGTATCAATGTGCTACAGTACAATCACATCTGTATTAAATTTGCTGCTTAGTTTTGTACGTAATGATGACAGGAGATGTAAGTATTAAACAATATTAACAAAACTTATGATCAATATGCCTTGTCTGCTGTATCCTCTGTGAGGATTGAGGCATCCATAGTTGCTTGTATTATTCCAGTTACTATATAGGAGTAGGAAACCATTCCAGTAACCATCTAAAATGTATAAAAACAAATAATTTATAAATATTTTGATCAGGACCATTAATTTACTATGTCAATTTCAATCTGAAAAGCCAGAAAAGTTTAAGTTAATTTTATTGCTTAACTCAATCAGTATTGACTTACATAAATTATGAATCTCTTTTCTCCAGTGGTCACCGACCCCCTCGGTGATGTGATGGGCTTTATCAACAGCTACACATCGCGGTATAACAATCACCCAGTGTTCTACCAGGGCACCTACGCACAGGCCCTCAACGATGCCAAGAACGAGCTGCGTTTCCTTGTTGTGTATTTACATTCAGATTCTGCAACTGAGACACAGAATTTCTGCAGGTTATTATTGTTTTTATTTATACTGTCATTTAAACCTGTTTGTTATAGTTCATACGGGACATTGAATGTCAGCTTTGCTTACCCAAGTACTTTGACATGTTTTTAAAATGATTGTCACCCCTCATTTGCGCTGGAGAAAACATTCACACAAAACAAATTATTGTCTGCATTGTACAACAACAAAAAATGTTGACAAGAACATTTTTTGTGTGAATGTTTTGTTCAGTGCTAACATAAGATTACACAACACATATCAGTTACGAGTATAGTTGTTTATGTTAAACCAGGGCAAGCCAGGGGTTATAACATATCATATTTAATTTTCTAGAACCACATTAGCGGATCAAGAAGTGATCCAGTACATTAATACGCACGCGTTATTCTGGGGCTGCTCAGTGGAGACCGCCGAGGGCTGGCGCGTCGCACAGTCCGTGGGCGGGCGGCGCTACCCGCTGCTGTGCGTGGTGTGCGTGCGGGAGCACCGCATGACCGTGGTGGCGCGCAGCGAGGGCTCCTGCTCCGCACAACAGCTGCTTCAGAGGCTGAGGCGCGTCGTCGCTGATAATGACCCGCATCTAGCCGCCGCTAGGGCTGACAGGTACGAATATTTCCTAATAGAGGTTACAGACATTCAATAAAAATAATTACCTATTGAATTTTGGCCAGTGTCATATAAAGTTAATAATGACGGCTGCCAGCTGGTTACGTAAATATAGAGATTTCTTCTATGGTTGGTGGTATTGACAAAACGACGTCAAGTGCGCCTTTTTTGTGGGAAGTAAAGAGATTATTCGAAGACCACTTAGCACAGTGGTTCGAGCGGAGGCTGCTCGGCTCCTTGCACATGGTGGGAGCGGGTTCGATCCCGCCGAGGCAAATTTCGGAAAGGGCCTTTTCATAATTCGCCCAGGTCACTGGGATCGCCCCCAGTCCATTGTACGGTACTAATTGTACAAACGTTGCTTAGTTTGGCACCATGCAGTTGGTGTGCCAGTGAGATTTATTATTATTATGAGAGATAAATAAATAAATATCGCCTGCCGAACACACCAACTGTATGATCCCAAACCAAGCAACGCTTGTACTATGAGTACCGTACAATGGACTGGGGGCGATCCTAGTGAAACCTAGACCAGGGCAAATTTCGAAAAGGCCATTTCTGAAATTTACCCTGACGGGAATCGAACCCGCAGCCACCCGGTGTAATGCCAACTGCGCCAAGCGGCCAAAATGATTGGTGTGATCGCGGCGCAGGGTGGAGCGCGAGCTGACGGCGCGGCTGCGCGCGTCGCAGGACGAGGCGTACGCGGAGTCGCTCGCCGCCGACCAGGAGAAGGAGCGGCGCCGCGCCGCCGCCCGCGCCGCGCGCGACCAGCAGCAGCGCGACGACCTGCGCCGCCTGCAGCTGGAGGAGGACCGCCGCCAGGAGGTGCCGACACTCATACCACTTTCATTTCATTACAATGTCAACAAACATGACGTCCACCCGACTATTAGACCGTTTAGTGCCGAATCGAAAATCAATTATTAGCTGTTTACATTTTTATAATATCGCCATTGAGTACAAATTTATGACGACGAAAGCGTACCAAGATGTCGAATAATTTGGTTAAAAATATAATAATAATATAACTTAGCCTTTTTGAGATCCCACTTCTGGGCACGGGCCTTCCCTCACTACGAGGTGTGACATGTCTTTCGAAAATTGATGAGACTTTCTAATCAGGTTTTCTCACGACGTTTTCTTTCACCATGAGCAAGTGATAAGCATATAGAATTATGATTCGCACATATATTTCGAAAAGCCCAGAGGTGCCAGGGTTGGAACCCAGACCCGCCTACGGGCACCAGGGTTAAGCACGCGTCTTAACGCATGCTTAACCAATGCTGCTATATATGCATCACTGCTAAATATATAGAAAAATATAATATTAGTATTTTTGTTTCAATACGATGGACAGTGAGAGAGTGTTCGTCAGCCTGGAAGTAGAACGATCCGAGTATGTATTGTGTCGTGTGTTGTGTCAGGTGGTGGCGGCGCGCGCGGCGACGGCGGCGCGGCTGCCGGCCGAGCCGGCGGCGGGCGCCGACACCGTGGCGCTGCTCATCCGCCTGCCCGCCGGGGACCGCCTCACGCGCCGCTTCACGCTCAAGAACACCACCCAGGTACCCACTACCCACGCACTACCCACCCACTAACCACGCACTACCCACCCACTACCCACCCACCAGTGGCGTGGCCACCGTAATCATCTCGCGCACCCCGTAGTGGTGATTTTTTTTATTTTATTTCTATTTTTGAGAGGTAATTGACCCTTCACAAATAAATTGATATCCCCTAGTTTAGGAAAAGAGAAAGAAATTCGTCGGATTTTTGTTCAGGGCTTTTAGTTGACCCATTCTGTCAGTAGGTATGTCCCCAACTCAGCCCAAATCCCACACTGGGGCGGTGTCCCGGGGTCCCTTGGCCTCCATTAACGATGTCCGACAGAGTTATATGTATAATATTATACTCGTAATTACGACAAATAATACTTAGTAGTAACTAGCTAGGTTTATTATGCCCTGCAGTAGGCGATAAGGAGCTGATTATTAAGTATTTTTTGCACCTTTAAAGTATTTAGTCTAGTTTAAATAGAGCCCCAATTTAATTTGCCCCGGGGCCTTTAGATACATACACTGCCATATACAATCTTCTTGAACCGCACATTCCAATAAGCTATACCCATGCCGCGTAGCCAGGCCCAGCCCCCTTCGCCTTACTTATGATTTACCACTGCATATGGATGGCAACACCTGACATTTAGATTGGTCTATTAGAATAGGCAGCAGCTTGATTTTCCACCTTATTTCAAAATTCAGGGAATAACCATATGAGCTGCTCGATGGTGGCTTCACTAACTCTTATCACTACATATTAGTGATGTAACGAATGTTGGATTTTTGACATTCGCGAATGCGAATGCGAATATTTGGCTCCAACATTCGCGAATGCGAATGCGAATGCGAATGTTGACTTTCTAATATCTCTAAATTGTTTTTTTTTTTAATCCGATGCGAAGACTTTTTAACCTACAAAAGAGCTGATAATTTTCAAACGGCTGAACCGATTTTCGTGAAACACATAACACTCTGGATCAAATACCTTTCTAATAAAAAAAAAAAACAAAACTTAAATCGGATCATCCGTTGGGGCGCTACGATGCCACAGACAGATACACAGATACACATGTTAAACTTATAACACCCCTCTTTTTTCGTCAGAGGTTATAAAGAGCGCGCAAAATGTTAGACTGGTTGGACATTTCGTGTCGGCCGAACATTGCCGAACCCATACAGGTTGAAAGAACGAAGTTAGTCACAAAAAAATAATTAGAAGAGATTTGTTTTGATTTGAGGGTAGTTTAGTATTATTGCATTAATCAAAATTATTTGTTATTCAAATTTTATTGAGTTCGTTAATATTTTAATAAAACCAACAAGAACAATTGAGAAATATCCTATTTATAATTTAGTTACCTACCTCAAGACAGTTCAATATTTTTAAAAATTCAAATATAAGTAAATAAGTGCATTATGTACAAGTGAGCTAAGTTACGCTCGAGGCCGGTTTGCAGCCAGAGACTAACGCGAGGACTGTGATGAAGCCAAGGTGTGTAATTAACAATGCTCACGCGTTTTATACGGCAATGGACAACTTACTTGAGAGTACAAAAATATTTAAAATATTACAATTTTAATTGAAATAAACTGTTCACGAATTCTTTTAAGACCTAGAGAATTGCAGAATGAATGAAAAATAAAACAAGATGGCGCGCCGTAAGGTTTTAGGGTTCCGTAGTCGAACTCTCATTTCGCCACGTCAGTTTGTCCGTCTGCCCGTCCCTCTGTCATCGCAGTAATTTTATTCAGAGACTATTATGGCTAAAATAATGCAAATTGGAAAAAATAGAGTTCATGTACCGCAAAAAATCTGTGATTTTCAATTTTGAAAGCAAAGTTATTCCATTGTACCTCCCGTACTTAAGAAAAGGGAGTGAAAAAAAATGTTTGCTCACCTCCTCGATTGAGGTATTGTTCAGTAGGGTTTTTTAAATAATTTGAAGGTTTCTTTGACAGTTTTTCAATATCAATTCCCGTTTACGAAATATTGAGCTTCATTGTGGCCCTTTTTACGTAAGAAGCAATATTCATCCTTTAAATTAGAACCACATTATAAATGGTTTATTATAGGAAATAAATAGTTATTTACTAAAAATCTAGAGTTTGGACTGATTCTCAAACCCACGCACCACTGATAGTGCAACCAGTCTAATTACTGCTTAATTATTTAAATTAACACTCCTTATAAGAACTTTACATCAGTCCAAAAAGAAAATGCATGTATTTATTTATTTTATCTTAATTATTATTTTTGTATGTCTGTCTATTTTTAGGATAACTCTTTACTGTGATTAAAAACAATGTAAAGTCAAAAGCACTGGTGCGTAATAAGCTGCTTTATGAACCTTAAAGCGGTGCAATAAGGGTCACCCTATAAGCAAGTTTGTTTAAAAGATATGTAATTCTTACTAGTGGTATTAACATTACATATCCATCTATACATAATTTCCTTATTGTTTTTCAAAAACATTCGCCAAACATTCGCATAGATTCTTGCGAATGCGAATGTCAAAAATTATGCGAATATTCGCGAATGCGAATGCGAATGCGAATATTCGTTACATCACTACTACATATGTATTATAAAACAAAGTCGCTTCCCCCTGTCTGTCTGTCCCAATGTATGCTTAGATCTTTAAAACTACGAAACCGATTTTGATGCGGTTTTTTTAATAGATAGAGTGATTTTAGAGGAAGGTTTACATGTAAAATACATTCATAATATATTTGAGAAACACGGATAAAAATACCCGTGCGAAGCCGGGCGGGTCGCCAGTATATAAATATATCTTTTTTCGTTTCAGGATTTATACGACTTCGTGTTCAGCCACCCAGAGGCCCCGGAAGAGTTTGAGATCACGACCAATTTCCCGAAACGCGTGTTGGCCCGAGGATCCATCAATCTATTCGAGGTCGGACTCAAGAACCGTGACGTGCTGTTTGTAAACGACGTGAACGCATAAAATGCGCTGGTGTTCCAATTCACATAGTTTTACATCTGATGGAAAATATGTGAACTTAATCGGTCGACATTTGACATGATCGATAAAGAATCGGCTAGTGAAACGTGTAAATATGAGCAAAATATCCATGTGTATTAGATTGACTCCCTTGTAGTTGACACCCAAATAAGTTTGCGACTTGTACCTACTAGTTTTGTACTTAAATGGTAATAATTGTGGGCCCCCGGTGCGGCCTTATCAGATCACTAATTGGCAGTGTACCACGCGTCATCTATTAAAGCTCTTTTTCTCTGAAACGCCATTGTAGCGGAACTAGTTGCGCGACTGTGAAGTCTTTAAGCTGCCACACCGAGATGCCAGAACAGACGCCAGATCGCCACAGTATCAACATCACTACAAAGTCGCGTCCCGCTGTCTGGATGTCCCTATGTATGCATAGATCTTTAAAACTACGCAACGGATTTTGATGCGTTTTTTTAATAGGTAAAGTGATTCAAGAGGATGGTTTATATTTATAATACCTCAATACATAGTATAAAACAAAGTCGCTTCCCGCTGTCTGTATGTCCCTATGCATGCTTAGATCTTTAAAACTACGCAACGGATTTTGATGCGGTTTTTAATAGATAGAGTGATTTAAGAGGAGGGTTTTAGGTATAATACTTGCATAATATAATAGAGAACATTCATAAAAAAATCCCGTGCGCAGCCGGGGCGGGTCGCTAGTTTATAATATAGTAGATAAACACTGATCATTTTAGACGTTTCTAATGTGATGTCGTAAATAAACACATTTCTTGCGCTTACATTGTAAACGCTGGCTAAACCCTACGAGATATATCAAAATACTGGTACATACTTCATTATTATACACCTTAAAAAGGTCTACACAAAAGTCCGCGATGATATATATCTCTTATATCTTAGGGATAACCCACAATAACCATTTTTAGCTTAACTTTTTACGAGAAATAATGGCTTATTTACGAAGCTATTTTAAGCAATATAGCATTAACCCTTATCCAATTAAGTACCTTAATTACATTGTGCATTTAATATAGATCAATATGGCCCTTTACATCCTATAATTTAAACGAATATTTTCGAAGATATTATAGATTTAAAATGCAGGGACATAGCGGTTGCGGCGGTGCCGGCCGGCGACATTCGGTAGTACCTATATTTAGTATCAGCATTGCATCCTGCGAAGCCGGGGCGGGTCGCTAGTGTGCGGATGAGTGAGACACTATACAGCGCTAGATAAATTAGTAACCTCGCAACCTGCGTGGCAGCGGTGATGGCGGCTCTACCAGTCGTATTTTCTGCACGCTTCCAAATCGTTTGCGCGGCCAAGAGCACGCCAGGAGAGATACTCTCTATAGAACTGTATACATTTTGTTAGTCGCGGCGACTGGTTCCACCACCGTGATGTCTCAGTGAAATAGGGTCCTTGTTTTGCCACGCTTTTATGACCTCAAAATTGATGTTTAATTCGTCACTGGCTCCTATTACATTTTGAACCATGTAAGATGAAACTGGTTGTTCCGAATTCCGTATAGATATTAGATGACACTGTAGTTCATAAAGACATTAATGAAGGACCTTTAGTTTTTATTCATAAGGCTGGCTCAGATGATAGCTGTGTTCGCTCATACAATGGTCCCGTGTCGCGTCGGGCGCAGCAAATACCGTTCTATATCGCGGTCAACGAGGAGATGTACGAAAATGAAACGATTGTTTAATTAAATTCGTTGTTTTTAATGTTTCCTCCTTATTTATTTTTAGTTAACATTACGGTTGCCGACACAGAATTAACAACGAATTAATAAAATAGCCGCCCCAATGTCGGCGAGTCCGACTTTAAGTCTAACATCATTGCCATTTCGTACCGCTTTTCGCTGGATTTGGTGTAGTTTGAACATGCCTTTCGTTTTGTAAATATCTGAAGGACACAGGGCAACATAAAATTATCTTTTAATATGGTTAATGTAACTCTTATAGTTATTAAAATAAGGATGTTGTAAATATCAAAATATTGCTGATTTACGTCAATTTTCTAAATTACTTCATTGAAACTTTCACAAGTAGTTTATACCTTGTTCATACGCCCCGTTTGAAATTCCGTTCCGTTTGGAGATTCCGTAGATATTTATGTTAAAACATTTTTTCTGCAACTGACCACACAGGTCAGTCTCGTAATGCCAATTGCTACCTTAAAAAGCATGGAATAAGACAACTTTTAACTTTAATTTTATACAAGTGTGTCAGCTTTTTTCAAGGTACGGTACCTACATATTTTGTTGGTATTATGATTAAATATTACATCGTGAAGACATAACTTTTTTGAATTAGTTTTGTTTTTATTTTCTATAAAATACTTAAAGTATTTGTGTTTAGGTACGATGTTCAAAACATCAACTCATTTCTTCCTCCATTGTCGTACAAATTCACCGTTTTAATCGAAATAACAAAACTAATTCCAAACAGGTATTATGTTGAACTATTATTTCATAAGTTATGATTGATTGATATTTTAAGTTAGGATAGAATAGATCAAGGTACATAATGTTTCCTGCAGTTTTAAAAGCTGCTTTTTGTTTTGATGAAGATTTCCTATTTTATTGTTTGGGTTATTGAAAATTAGACTGTATATAAAAGGATGTAAGAGTGAAAATTGTGAAGTTATCAGAAGGAACAAGATATTATTGTGGAACAAATTGACTTTTCCTTGGATGTGTTCCCGACGATGGTCACATGCATTTACTTCAAAAACTGTACTATATTGTTTTGTTGTATTATAGTCATTTTTCTTCCTATAATATTGTATTTATTTTACTCCTTCAAACACATTTATTAAAATGTTGATGACTTTTATTTTAAAAGTACTAGCCGATCATATCTTACGAAGAGGGTAATCACACAATTAATTAAACTGATTAACGTTATCTACCATGTACTTAATGGCTTTAAAGGAGGTAGAAATCTCTTAAAGGGGGGTAGTTGTTATGAATGAAATTTGTAAGTTATTGCCTGGTAATGTTTATAATAACTAAAATTTAAAATTTAGAAAACCCCCGATGCGACAACTTTTTAAACTACAAAAGAGCTGATAATTTTCAAACGGCTGAACCGTTTTTCATGAAACATAGCTAAGAACACTCTCGATCAGAATGCCTATCTAAGAAAAAAACTAAATGGAAATCGGTTCATCCGCTTGGGCGCTACGATGCCACAGACAGACACACATGTACACAAATACACGTGAAAAAAATGAACACCCCTCTTTTTTGTCGGGGGTTAAAAAAAACTAGAGCGTACGCTGCGCTGTTTGACCTGAACTTATAAGCATATTGTCTTATAAGCTTTGCTGTCGCCATGAATATGGAAGACGTAGGAAACAAATAAAACTTTTTCATGTCATTTATTAGAAACCCATAAATCAACACACTAAAACGAAATTTCACCTGGAATGTAGGCACTTTTTAAACATCATAAAAAATAAAAGCAAATTAACTTAATAAAAATATATACTTAGTACCCAACACAGCGGTAAGTAAATTGTTATTCTTTTAATTGCACCTATAATCGCATGAACTAGGATAATAAAAAAGTATTGATGACTTCTTATTGCAAACATTCATCTAATTAAGGCTTTTTACTGGTTACTTACAAACCTTATTAGAAGTTATTTTCAGAAATAGCAAATTTTATTACATGTAATGTATGCTCGTGTTCTCTAGAATTCTTAGTTTCTTTAATATTTTTATTTAATAACGTGAATTGGCTTGAAAAACGAGTCAGACTGCATAAATTATTGCTATAACAAATAATGAATATAATAGAAATAGCATTTTGTTTAATAAGAATATATTAGTATAGGTCGAGTCTACAGTTTCCAAGTTTTCCAAATAATGAAATAGATAGCAATGAGTCAGACAGAATACATTACTGAGTTAATTTGAATAGTGGCAACGATGAATAATGGATGGAATTCTGACTTAATAAAACACCGAAAGGAATTCATTTCAACCGATTGTTAAGAATGTCTTTCTGTATATTGAGCTACACTAATTTGGATCACAAATATCTAATCACAAATTACTAAAATAATGTAAGAAATATCTAAAAAAGCTAATTTATCACACTTTGTTATTAAAACTAGTGAAAATTATATATTTAAACATTATACTATAGCTAAATCTTGCAGTGCTTCTATAATGTGACAGAAATTCATTATAAATAATTAATTTTTTTAACAGTTGTTAGACTACTATAGTTACCGTCCTAAAAAGTATGTACGTACACTTACTATTAATTTGTTCTCATTTCTCACTCGTTAAACACACGTTAATACAATTCAAATTCTATATATATTATTACTTTCTCTGTACACATATTTTAACATTTAAATATCTAATTAGTTATCTGACTAGCAGAATGTGTTATCTGTATTACTTAAAAAAAATAAAAAATGGTGTCTACATAAGTAGGTACCTAATCTAAAAATCATGTGCCATTAAGTCTAAAGCGCCCATCTAGCCCACGAAGATCAAATTTTTTGAGGTTTTTTAGATTTTTTCAAAATCTGACAATAATAAAAGACACATTTTGTAATTCGCGATAGAGACCGTGTGCATTGCATTTATTAATATATCCAACTTATTCTAAAACATTTCAAGAACGACAGCTATCCAGATAATCTGGCAATTATTGTATATTTAGTGATTTACTAGTATCATATCCACCGTGATAATATCTAGAGTAAAATAAATGTATTAATAAACGCACTGCAAACTGTGTTTGTCGCAAATCACAAAATGTTGTCTTAAATGTTTTCAGATTTTGGATAAACTATAAAAATACTCGATAATTTTGAATTTCGCGGGCTAGACAGGCGCCTTCACCTTAACATCAACTTCACTATGTCACTTGAAATTCCGAAATTGAAAATATTAATTAATTGAACGAACATTGAATTAGACTAGGTAGGTATTTACACTTATCCCATAAAAGCGTGTATACAGTTCTCATTCATGCCTTGTTTCTTGAGTAGCTCGAGAGCGGCATATGTAAATTCTGTGGGCCCACAGAGGCAGGCTATGTGAGTGCACCTGTCCACACACTTGATGTCATCCAACACTTCGGTTAGGAGTTCGGTGGTTATTCGACCTCTATGACCGGTCCAGGATGGGCTGGCGTCTGATAAAATGTGGGTGATTTTTAGCCTGGAAATAAATTAATAAAAATAAATACATGTAAGTAGCAGTAATAGCCGGTTGGCTAAGCGTGCGTCTTGGGCATAAGGGCCTAAGTTCAAACCCCAGCCTGCAACTCTGGGTTTTTCGAAAACTATGTGCGAATCATAATTTCTATATGGTTATCACTTGCTTACGGTAAAGGAAAACATCGTGAGGAAACCTGCTTGTCTTACAAAATCTAACCAATTTTCGAAAGACATGTGAAATCCGCCAACCCTCAATGGGCCAGCGTGGTGGATTATGGCCTATATCCCCACCGTATTAAAAGGAGGCCCGTGCCCAGAAGTTATATAATTTAGCTCTTTTTAAGAAAAGGGCTAAATTATATTTTTATTATTATATATACATGTAAGGCGGTTATAGCCATTTCATTTAATTTCAAGAGCCCGCAATACACTCTCACCCAAGAAAGGCCGAGGAATAAGAAACTATGTGAACTTTTTCAATTGAAAGAAAACTGTACTCGATGTTCCTTTTTTTACATAACAAGTCGGTAAACGAGCGTATGATTCACCTCTTATGCTGTTCCCGTAGCCGATTGCTTGCACGATGAAGAGATGAAGGGAAGTGGGACATAGGGAGGGAACCGGAGGAAGGATTATGTTATGGGGGAGGAGTATGTTGTTGGCATAATAAATAAATTTTTTTAGCCCTTTTGACGTCCCACTCCTGGGCACGGGCCTCCCCTCAACACGGGGGATTCAGGCCATAATCCACCACGCTGGCCCAGTGCGGGTTGGCGGATTTTACATGTCTTTCGAAAATTGGTTAAATCTTCTAAGACATGCAGGTTTCCTAACGATGTTTTTCCTTCACCGTAAGCAAGTGATAAACATATAGAAATTATCATTCGCACATAGATTTCGAAAAATCCAGAGGTTCGAGCCGGGGTTTGAACCCGAGACCTGGTAGCCCGCAAGACGCGTGCTTAACCAATCGGCTATCACTGCTATTTGTTGGCATAAGTGTAGATTAATAAAATTAATGTGGTAACTGCTCTAAGCATGATATTGATGCTTTAATTAAAATAATGCAATAGTCGGTAGATACCTCTTGTCATCTTTAGCCATGTCTTCGAAATTTTCTCGGAATAGAATGTCTTCTTCTGCTTTATTAAAGAACAAAAGATGTGCTCGTTCACTGAAACAATAACCTCTGTTTAGTTATTTATATCCTACATACTTCTTAAACATAATAATAACCGAAAACGTGGCTATCTACACCCAGTAACATACTCGCACCACTAAGTTTTTAATGGCAGTACTCGTATCTTGAATTGACTGTGCAATTAATTTGGTAGATTTACGACTTACATTTAAACAACTTAATTTTAACTTGTACACTTAGGAACTTCGTTGTGAGCAATCACAAGACAAAGTTGGGGAAAGTCGTGTTTATGTAAACTTATAAACGACTACAACTTTTAAATAAGTACATACAGTGTCTTTAAGATAAATTTACTCCAAATACTTATAACGGGGTTTATTAAAAGTCTGAAATAATACTAGGGGGTTTGAGTATCAGTAAATAAAAAAGTATTTAGTTAAAAATTAGCTCTTTCCATCAGTTTGTCATATGACATTACTTCCCAGAATTTGATACTTATTAGCGACACTATGGAATTTTGTAATAATATAGTGGGTTTTTAAAAAAAATACAATTTCAAACTCTTGGTTACGGATATCGATTTCTCAAAAACTGTTCGCTATTCATCACAATTTAGAATTAGCCATCCATAACCACTTGAAAAATTCATCCCGTAAGTATTTATATAAATTATTATTTGGACTTTTGCAACATTCTGAATAAAGTCGATGTACACAAAGTACATTGTGTTCAAGTGGAGAAGCAAGTTACTAAACAGAGTGACAAGAGAAAAATGAGAGAGCGCTCAAATAAATCAATCTACATTTAACTTAACCAGGTACCTACTTACCATCTTGGATTCGATCTAGACAGCATGAACCTCATAAGGCCGAGCATCGGCGTGATCCCAGTCCCCGCCGCCAACAAATACACCGTCTTCACTGTTTTCATCTGTTAACAAACAATGCCTACCAATGAGACTTCGCTATTCGCCTCGAAACTTATAGCGTTCAGGGCTGTTTTCCCCCGTAATATATAAGCCGGAATCCACCTTGTGGTGTAGGGGAGGCACCTTTTGATGTCTTACTACTGCGCTCAGTATACATCAAAAGGTCTAATTATTATGAGGTATTTTAATACAGAGGGGTGAATTTACTGTGATTTTTTTTAAAGATTACTATCAATGTGAGTTTATTACATTACTAGTATTCCCGTTAGCCCCTCCAGCTAAGCTAATGCTTGTGTTAGCAGTGGGCCCACGTCAATAGTTTAATGGCCAGGATGGGGATCGAACCGGGACTCTCTCGGCTACGAGGACGGCCCCTCTAACCACTAGGCTATTGACGCCTTAAATGTAACCAAATAGTAATTGCTGCAGAAGGCTACATCCACAGATATAGATTTCATAGATAACGCAAGTATCACGATTTGTGTTGAAACCAAGCGTGCCGAATTTTTAACACCTACTGTGACGTCATCAGTGACGTGAAATCCAAACCGATTAAAAGACAGCGATGCCGCCGATGCCCTCCACCCGCTACGATTCTTTTGAGTGATCATCTCGCTCATACTCATATTGTTTATATCTGTAGTCGCACGGACTGTAAGTTAGCGGCGACGAACCTTGACGCTTGGTCGGGGTTTCGGACACGCGAAGTACATGCATTTGCGTTATCTATGTAAATCTATATCTGTGGCTACATCTAAGTAGTTACCTGTTGCAATTGAAAGTTCCCATAAGGTCCAGAGAGTGTCAACACTTCTCCCACTTTCATAGCCGTGAGGTGTGGTGACAGGATGCCACTGTCGTACCGCTTGACTGCCAGCCGCAGCGCTGAGAGGACCTCGCTGACGTCACCAGGGGCACCCCACCCATCCCCCACCGGTGTGTAGGATCGGACGCATTCATTACCTGAAAATAAAATGGTTTAGAAAAACATCACCCATAAATAATTCCTAGGTACATATTTTAAAAAGGGTAGAATAAGGTAAAACTAACCTTTTCATTGAAAAAATTAAGTCGGTTGAAATATTAAGCCAAATTTACATTTCAGAGTATCTTATTTCTGTTACTTAAATATTATTTTCACAATTTCATAAGGGTTTTCATTGCTGTCGTGACGGTTATTACAAAATCGCGTATCGCGCGATTATATCTTGAAAATAATTTTCGCAAATGTACCCGTTCCTCGTCATGTACCCAAGTATGTAAGTAATTGCAACATAATGCGGTGCCATTGTTTCTTTAATCGCGAAAATAACGCAAGTCACACTACACAAAACTTTTCGTAATGCTTCGCAACAACGAAAATACCGTCACGAAGATTAACATTTTTGTGTCAGATTCCATTATATGAGGCTGTGATAGCCGATTGGCTAAGCACTCGTCTTGCGTTCCAACAAGGTCCTGAGTTCAAACCCTGGCCCGAACCTCTGGGTTTTTCTAAATCTATGTGCGAATCATAATTTCTATAATATTATTAGCACTTGCTTACGGTGAAGGAAAACATCGTGAGGAAACCTGCATGTCTTAGAAAAACTAACCAATTTTCGAAAGACGTGTGAAATCCGCCAACCCGCACTGGGCTAGCCTGGTGGATTATGACCTGAATCCCGCACGTATTGAGGGTAGGCCCAGGAGTAAGACAATAAAATGGCTAAATTATTTATTTATTTTCAATTATAAGAACCCACATTAGTAAAAGCGAATTTGGCTATACTCACCATCAATTTTAGTATGTACTCTCACGTGATGGCCAAGCGGCACGACCACGGGCCCAGCGCGGGGCGACACTGTCAACAGCGAGGTGTCATGGGAGACGGTTCCCACCTGCATCACCAGGCATTCCAAGGTTCGAGGCGAGGATACTCGGCTCGGGGGGCCCAGCGTCACCTCCCCGCAACCTTTCCATACAGCGGCGTCTGATTTTTGTGCTGTCACCTGTTGGAAAAGATAATTTAGAATACCTATAGGTATTCAACTCTGGAAAATTAACGCGAAATTCGCAACTTTGCGGGAGTTACCTACTTTACTTTTGATTGCTATGAAAGTAACACGTAAGTTACTAGGTAGTTTGTATATCAATAAAAAATAGCACAATTTGTACGTTAGAAAACTGGTAAAACACAAATTTGTAGCTATTCTAGACTCTAGCTACCTAGTCGTACGTACCTAGTAGGTAGTAGGATTATGCGTTTTTTTTTAATGGGTCTAGGCCCTCGTTCACACCCTAATTCAGATTTATGTTACTCCTGTAAGCCAGTATCGACAATGGTGACCAATGATGACGTCGACTTTCGACCCTCGACGAATGGAAAGAAAGATTATTCTTACTTTACTCTTATGAGTTGGAAGAAAATTATCGCCTTCCCTACGTTCGCTGGTGATAACAATAAAATAACTGTATTGGCAAATTGTCACCGAAATAATAATGTTGTTATCAGACAAATTGGAGCTAAACTCGCAAGCTTTAAACTTGATTCCAAATTCAAATTAAAGTCGCAAATGAAGAATTTTACCTCAATTTTTCCACTCTCGGCGAACACACGTAACTGCAGTGGCTCTTTTAATTTCGCCTCCGGTTTAATTTTGAGCGTTCTCAGCCAACCGTTGGTCGCCACTTCAATCAACAGAAATCCTTCGGTAAGCCGCGCGCAACCTCCGGGATTCGCCAACGGTCCCGTGTACACAGATATCGTTAGCTTTGTCGACGTCTGAATCCAATCGTATCGCAGAGGCAAAGGCGAACCCGGGCTTTTGTCAGATTGCTTCACGGGACTCGATCCCGCTCTACGGCTTATCGATAAGGGCAGGTCGCTGGAATGCACTAAACTCTGCATTATTTTACTAGGCGGACTCGACTTATTCTCATCGCTCTTTGTAATTTTTTTTCTGACGGGTGTTATGCAATTTGCTAGGTTTTCCATTGATTTTCTAACTAACTCTTGTGCTTTAGACGGTTCTCTGAGGCGGTCGGATTTCGGTGAGGGTGCGGATGTGTCGAAGAGTTCTTCGGCGTCGGGTAGGTCGTTGCGGAGGGGGCCTACCAGGCATTTCGCTAGAAGGGAATCGTAGTTCACCCAAGGATGTACTTTGTCGAATAGTTGAGTGGCGTCGATGCCCGCACCTCTCATTAGTTCCTCCGGCCCTGGAGGGAAGCGAAACTTGTATATATAGAAAGTTATTACGTCTGTTAGTTTACGCGACAATCTAAAATCTTACCTCCTGGATGGTACGGCATATAGTGTGTTATGTTGTACACGCGGCCGCGAATCGCCAGCCAGGCGTCGTCTGAAATATTAATATTATGGAGCGCTTTACGCATTTTTTAAGATTTAAGTAGTATGCCAAGGCTAACGAGAAGTGATACAAAAAAAGAATTTATTAAATTACTTGTTTTAATGTTTCTCATTTATTTTTTATCACGTGTTATTACAAAAAAGTTCAACGCGTGATAATCGCGCGTTAAGTCAAGTTTTACTTTTTTATACAGCAAATATATTTAGAACCAGGTTAAAACGAATGTTTGCTTAAGTTTATCTTATATTATAAGATATTCATAGTCAAGTAGGTAAACTAAAATTGTAAACAAGGGAACAAGAAGAGTTTTCGTCGGGTTCTTCATGCGATATATTGTTTCAATCCGGTAAAATATACGAAGGGAACTTATTATGACTTATAAGGCTTTCTAAAGACAGACAGATCAGCTAATTAGTAAATTAGTACCTACTATAAATGGAGTGGAAATAAATGAAATAAGAAATTGACTTGTCTCTGTATTTTAACCAATTTCCCTTATTACACACAGTTTACGCTACCGGATGACGCAAAATGCATCCGAATAAGGCTGTTAAGTACCGCTCCAATCAATCGATAATAATAGGATAGATCGACAGGCGAATATTTTCGTGCTCTACCGAGCATTTCATGTGAAAGACACATGAATTACTAACTAAGCGTATTGTGCGTGGCCAGTTCCGCCGGGCTAACTGGTCGAATCCTGCCGCCGACTCCCGTGAGGTCCTTGCCGGAGTTGCCGAGCCGGAT
The DNA here is from genome assembly GCA_918843915.1 of Notodonta ziczac. NCBI lineage: Eukaryota > Metazoa > Arthropoda > Insecta > Lepidoptera > Notodontidae > Notodonta > Notodonta ziczac. The sequence continues at coordinate 5,983,140 of OU974053.1, forward strand.
CCAATCCATCAGACTGTGGCCAGGCTGGAGGGCGCATTTGTTGCGAGGGTTCCCTGAAACAAACGCCAACCGCTATAAAACTATGGTAAAACATTCCATTTTCTGTCCGGGTGAAGTTGTTATGGCCACTCTGGACAACAACATATAAAAAAAAACCCTACCTGGTACCTGGTGGTAAATTGTCGTAAACATTGCTCTTGATATATTTTTTAATCTTTATTTATTTTAATCCTAGATATCTTTTATTGGGCATTCATGTAGCCGCCAATGCCATACGAGGAAGCAGGCATCTTATTTCTTCCTGTCCCGCTATGTACGTAATTCCTCTGAATAAAATGTATTCAATTAGCCGTTAGCTATTCATAGTCTTAAAACATTGAACTTATTAAGATACGCTCTCTTTAAGCAACTGAATCAGATAAGATAGTAATTTACGTACCTACCAATTCAGATATTTCAGACACACGTGTCGAGGGATATGTAGATAATAAAGCGTAGCACGTAGAATAGAAACTGTATCTAATATGTACGTCATCTGAATTATTAAACAGTAGCGCAGCTTGTAATTATTTGTTGCCCTAATTCCCAATTGAACAATGATTCGGTAAAATCGGTAAAGGCTTATCAAACGATTTCAATAGTGACGAGTACGACTAGTTACGGTCTAAATAATCTAAGTGTTGCGAGGCATTTATCCCAGCACAGTGGAAGGGGCACTAAAGCACTGCAGGCCAATAAAGCACTGAATCCAATATTAAATCAATGAAATGAAATGGGTACGTCAGTCATCCAGAAACGTTCAATCGTTGACCTACTTTTTACAGATTTAAAAACCTTTTCAATTTATTAAACCTTTCAGACACTTCGGTTCATCAAATTATGATCAATCGCTTTTCGGATTAAGAATCATCTTTAGTTAGGTATCGTTAGCAACTAAACTCGACCAATAGGTACTTACATAGGTATCTTTAAACCACATTAGTAGGTAGACAGGTTTCAACGCGAAATTTGACAGTTGTTGGATAACAAACCGGGATATTAATAAATAAAAAAACATTAAGTGACAACGTGGGACTGTTTTGATTTCAGCGGTAGTTTTTTTTTTCTAATTTAAGCCGCTGACTGTACCTACATCTAGGATTTTTGTTCCTTTTCCTTGCTAACCGCACTCGCAATTACCGTTTAAAAGAACGCGCAAGTAGGCAGGTAGGTATATTGGTTAGGGGCAAATCGATAAATCAAAGCTTACTAAAGTTCGGTAGAACCTTCGAAGTTTCTCATTTCCTCGCGATGCCAATCATAGAGGCATCCTCGTATCGAGTTTTACTTTTTATTCGTAAAGGTGGAATGCCTCGCGGTGTCCTAGCTAATTTGATGAGACGTGAAAAGACGTCTGCTGGGATTGCCAACACTGAGCTGTTGTGAAAACAACAAGAAAAAGTTGCGACATAGGAGCCGTCATAGTTGATTGTTAGCGTAGCAACATAAATTTTGCTAAATCCTGTTGCGAATATAGCAAAGAAAGCTATTTATGGCACTTATTCCCTTGCCGCTTGAGGCTTTGATTTTGATGTCATAAAAAATGCATTTTGTCCTTTAAAGGATGGTTATAGTTCCAAAACCTATGTTTAGTAAAACAAACTCAAAATAATACTATACCTATATCGTTTTTTTCTCAGTGGTACCGACAAACTAATTTTTATTAGTTCCCTAATCACCCAAATTTAATACATATAGGTATTTTGTGACAATTACGAAATAAAAATAATACTTACATAACATAATTATTAATTAATTACATTTGCCTATTTGCAAAAAAATAAAAATAACGTTGCGTTCAGAGTTTAATAATTGTCTTATTCGCCTGAATAAACAATTCAAACGAGGCGTTTTGTCGCCCCTGGTAAATGAACACCGGCCAGGCGCGAGATAAAGTAATCAAAGGAGAAAATACCCACCCTTTGTACTTATACAGTCAGTTTGTGTTTGCACCATAACGAAGATTAGCTGACTTTCAAACTAACTTGGCAAAGGTAATTTAGGTCGCCACTCGGGAATATGATTTACATAAATAAATATGCATGGAATATGGCTAGGTATCTACCTAAGTATTCATAATTTGTTTAAAATGATGGACTAAAGCTAAGCCAGCAATAAAAGTTATCTACAAAAGTAGATTAAAATTATACACTTCAATAAGCAAAACTTTATTGTAAATGGATAAGTTCTGAGCAGATATTTCATTACTTACCTTGTACGAAAAGGTAAATTGGCTTAAATTCAGTTGTGCAGTAAGTACCTATGACGTTGAGAAAAATAACATTGAGTTCAAATATTTTTAAATTAAATTAATATTATACACGTTATTCACTTTTAGCAGATTTTAAGAAACGTTTTGTAATGTACCTACGTGCTTGTGCAATTTCAATTTAGTAAAAAATACTATAAGGGAAACTGGTGGGTAACAAAATAATTTGCTGTATTTTTATTTCTCAGTGTATCTTATCTGATTACTTATGTTCATGTCCATTATCTTTATCAATACCAATTGACCTTTGACGCTAATAGGCCCTCTCAAATTGAACACCCGGTGTTCTGTCATGGGAATTACGGTAACGACAATTCAATTTCGACTTGAATATTACAGGCAAAGATAAGACAAGCATTTGCCGAATTGTCTTCAACGATTGTAATTATGGCATTATAGGCTTAACTACATTAATTAATAATATATAAGTATAAGTAGCTACAAATATACAACGGTTCTTACTTTGCATTTTTTAATAATTTAGAATATTAGAACATTGGGTCGAATAATTAAGTAGATTTCGAATGTACTCATATACTTTAATTTAATGCAATTATGGAACATAGGATATTTTTTGCAAACAAATTCAAAGGGTTAAATAAAACAGGTGAATTATAATAATAATGCTGATCTCACGTACTCGTATGTATAAAACCCGTGGTTTGTGGCTGGATATTATTGCATAAATATTTCTGTATGTACCTACAGTGAAATGCTGTAAGCGGGATTAATTAAGTCAATATTGATTTACTCGGCGTTGTCACAATGCCTTTGACTGTGTGTTAATTTTACCGCGAGCGGTAATGTTAAACAAATCGTAATATGTATATGTACCTTGGTACAATTTAATAAAATGTGCAAGGTAAAAACTAGGTATCTATTCCAGTGTTATTTACAGTGGATAGAGATTCATCGATTTTAAATTTCAAATTTTTCATGACAAATCTTAAATATATAACTCAAAGGTGACTGACTGGCATAGTGATCTATCAACGCACAGCCCAAACCACTGGACGGATCGGGCTGAAATTTGGCATGCAGGTAGATGTTATGACGTAGGCATCCGCTAAGAAAGGATTTTGATTAATTCTACCCCCAAGGGGATAAAATAGGGGATGAAAGTTTGTATGAAACCTTGTCAATTAAATCCACGCGGACGAAGTCGCGGGCACAGCTAGTAAGCCTATAAGTAGGTTTCTAATCTTGATAGGTAGTGTACCTAGCACAAAAAAGTCTACACTCTAGGTATCAATAAGACCTAATATTAGAAGTCCTTGGTTTTAAAATTAAAGAAGACCTTCGAATTTCGAAATTGCCTGCTCTAGTTTTCATTCTCGAAACTAGTCAACTCTCTACCACTAACCAGTGTTACACACTCGTGAATCGAGATACATCGCTCGGACCGCTCGGCCGGTTACCCTCAGTTAATTACACCCGAAGCTTTGTATTTGCACTAATGAATGAGCTCAATCAAGGATAATGTAGTTGTCCACACAGAAACAGTGTTTTGTTCTCTTCTACTATCTTATGATTGAGATAAAGGTATTTGTTGGCAACATCGCCATCTAAACTATTCTAAAATATATTTTTATAAGCTGGCGACTCGATTTAAGGTATTTTAAATTATATTGCCTTGTTTTCATGTGTGTACTGTGTAACAAACACAGCACAAAAGCGAAATGGAATTAGTAAAAAATTAACACTAATGCACAGATTTAAATCTGTGCACTAATGTATTTTTCATTACTCATACTCTGAAAGTAGCTCTGAAGTTGCCTGAGGAGCGGGTTGAAAGTAATACTTTTCCGGCCCGGGAGAATTGCTTTCAACTGACAGCTATCAAATTATAAAAAAAAACTAGTTCCATTTTCACATTTCTATGGAAGCATGTTCAAACTTTTTCTATAGTCACTCAATTGCAGCACGATGTAAAATTGAAATAACATAAAGTTAAGTATTAATTAAATAATATATATTTTTAAATGACTTAATTATAATTTAGTTTCAACAATTTCTTTAAAATAACATAGATTTGGGCAAAATATTTAAAGATGAAAATGAAAAATAATGGCTAAATAATGAAGTTGGCCGGCCAACGAAAAAAATAAATTGGCGGCAATCCGATCTTTTTTTTTCGAGTTGTAGATTATTGTTCATACTTCCTTGTATTATTTTTTTAGCCAATTCCTGTTTTTATTTTTACTTTCCTTGTATTCGTAATGAAAAGCACAGTGTTTACCTCGGGTGAAAGACTTATTTTGTCCCTCGAACTATTAGCGCCCTCGCTACGCTCAGGCGCCAAACCCCGTCTCGGGACTAAATAAGTCACTTTCACCACACGTGTAACAATGTACTATTTTATGCCACAAACAGAGGGGGCACTGTCCCCCTACTCACCCTTCCCGGTAAGCCCATGAGGACAAACCTTCCTAGTTGCTGCATAGTTCAGAGGATGAATAGTTTAGGACACTTTATGCCACGACTTTGGACAGGACAGACCGACAGACTATAAACTGACTGACAGACTATGAACTGTTTAGCCACAGACAGAGCCATTGTGCTGATGGTCGAAGTCCTGACTCGTAAACGACTTTGTTTTATTAGGTACTTAGGTGAAGTTAGTAAAACTTCTACATATAGAGATTGTATAAGTACGTACGAACCCATTAGTGTAATACCACGGCTTTGTGCGGATTTATCAGATTACACCATTTGTACAACGAAACTGCATCAGCACATGCTCCATTTATGTTCATGTTGACGATTGTTTTCTTACCCTCTTTTGTCATGTTGTACGTAATTTTATCCCGTTGGCACCTATTTCATGAGTAGAAGTCTTATAAAACCGAAAAACAACCACTTTGTTTTTTTTCACCTACCTTGCAGGCAAAATACTGCTTATAAAATCATATTTGAAATTAACTGAGGAAATTAATATCAGGATCTTACTTAAGAAATTACGGAATTATAATATTAAATGTAGTGCAACCGTCTGTTCTTCATCAATGTAACTAATTATTCGGCGTGCCAGATGTAGTCATCTTTAATAACTTTTTCCAACGAGGTAAGTACCTACCTACTTGATAATAATAAACTTTCAAAATTAGTTATCGTGGTCGGCTATTAAATTATAAATTTTCTATTCCATTGCGAGGGAATTTTCACTTTGATTACTTAATCCCTCGTCCCAGTGCCGTGTTAATTTTCCGGCCACAGCCTTTACTTAATTATTTACTAAGTAAATAAGTTAAGAGGGCCAACACCATTAATTTTTGTCGTTACGCGCCCTTTTGTACCTTCCAGCAGTATACTAGGTGAAACAAAAAGGGTATACTATTTTTTTCAAAACTTAACTTTGTAATTCTAAAACTATCAGCTTTGGAGGAGACTTGGAAAACAAAAGGTGTTATAGAAATACAGCTGTTGACTGGTTTCACATGTCTACAAAACCCTTAGTACTTTAACTGTCCCACGAAGCCGATAGTTTTAGATATACCAAGTAAAGTTGCAAAAAATTAGTATACCCTTTTTGTTTCACCTAGTATAGTGAGTGATGGATTTTCAAATGTAATTGTTTATTCATAGACCGGCCGGTGACCTAATTGTCGGTCTAGACGCATTTAAATTTTAAACCGCTTTTAGGTTAGGTTTGGTTGAATATTCGTGACTTCTCTAATCTCTATATACAATAAGTTTTAACGATTTTGCCTACGTGAAATCAGAATAGAACAAGTAGTTCGGCCTTCGACGAAGGACAGTTCAATAAATCAAAGGTCGGTAAAGTTTCCAATGTCTGTAGACCTTCGAAATTCTTTGGAAACAGGAAAATACTTTAGGAGGATAGAAAATGTACATATTGTGAACATTTTATTGTAACTTCTGAACAGTTTTGATCACATAATGTATATCTACATGTGAACACGTGTGTTACAACTGAACCACTTAACATGTAGGAGGTATGATAAGGAACTGACTGACTGACTGATCTATGAACGCGAAGCCTGAACCACTGGGGTTGAAAACTTGTTTTTTACACTAGGTATGCCATTTATATCCACTAAAGAACGACATGAACATTCAACCCTAAAGGGACAAAATATGGACGATAGGCAGGCGACGAAATTTTCTAGTTTTTATAGGTCGAATCATTCCATGCATTTCACGGCAGCGCCTGTAGCGGATACGTGCAGCGTTTCTAGTTAATGTATGGAGACACTCGATCGGTATTTGAATACGTTCAAAACTCATACTCTCCCCAAAGTAAGTGTGCGAACGAGCCAATATAATAACTACGGGTTCTTCTAACAATGGAAATAACTCTTTAAGAGTTACAATTAACACCCACAATTTTATCATGAATTCTCAGCAAACTGGCCCTTGTGCAACCCCAGTAATTACAAGCCAACATTATAAACTGGCGAAAAGGGCTTCCAAAACTTTACTATTTTGTAAACAGATATTCTTGAAAATTCTTATAAACTGTGAACGTTCCTTTTCAAGGTATAGTTCGATAATTATGCCTTCAGTATAGTTCGAATATTTTGTTTTGAAATACACTTTGACTTTAAAGGTCTTGACCTGTTGTCAATTGAAGTTTGTCTCACGTGTTATGTAATTACATTACATTTAAATTTGTGTTATTTGCCAATTTAAAAAAATATTCATGTTATTCAAGTCAATATAACAAACAGACTTCAATATGTGGACAGAGCACAACACGAGTGTTCTATTTAACATGCAGTAGGTAGAGAGTGCCTGTTAACCAATATTGACTTAATTAAAGCATCACATACACGCCAGTTCAGTAAATGCTTATTCAAGAAGCTTACACCCACACACCACGAGCTTACATATATGTTAATATCGGTTGAATTGTTAGAATGATTTACAATTGTTTAGTAACTCTGAAATAATACATGAGCATTGACCATTTGAACAAAATTCGCACATTTTTTGTAAATATTATAACTATGTAATTTAGAAAAAAAACACATCTTATCCCAAGTACCTAATACCTATGACAAATCTTTTTAAACGTTTTCTCGGATATTTGTGACTGTTACTCGTAGGTAAATGCAGCTTACACTGTTTTGTAGGCTATTGGATGTGTGCTTAGACCGCAAAACAAAGTTGTGACAAATATTCATAGGCACATACCTAACTCAGAAAATATCATAGTAATCTACGGATAGTCTGTCATCTAGGTGTCTAGTTATAAGCTACTGTCGTATACTTATGCCTATGTCGCCGCCAAATAGCTTAATTCGCCGTTCAATTAATAGCCTAGGCGCTTAACTAAACGGCGCCGTTCAACTAACGGCCTGAATGATATTCAGCCGTATCGTCCATTACAACATTTAATAATCTGGCTGGCTAATGCTTAGGCAACTGGTTGACATTTAAGTACTACAAAACTTTTTCAAAATACTACCCAAGCAGAACGACCTGGATGGGTTTAGGTTAGGGTTATTTTTTTTATGACCCCACAGAAACCCCACCCGGCAAATAGATTCGGTGGATCTAAAAAAAACGTAAAAAACCTAAGTACCTAATAAAATTATTCCATCAAAGTTGTTTTTTTTCGACGCCATATTGACCAAAGAGAATATAGAATATAGAGATATTGACAGTTTGGTGAGTTTCGGCGCTAGGTGGCAGATAGTAGAACTAAATTGAAATGAACAGGCTAGGCAGGTAATTAAACGGCTAGGCAAGTAGTTAAACGTCATCGATCCAAGTCATTTGCCTAGCTGTTTGATCAAATGGCTGAATATCATTCAGGCCACTAGTTGAACGGCGCCGTTTAGTTAAGTGCCTAGGCTGTTAATTGAACGGCGAATTAAGCTAGTTGGCGGCGACACCTACATTATTATTTCGGACTTTAGTAACACTCTGTATAAGCAGGTAGCTATATATTTTTAACATGAGTGTGCATGCTTGTACATGTTTGATAAACCTATTTGCTTTAATAGAAACAAGTAGATTGAACTCTCTATGACGTATTTACACTTTAATTAATTTAAGGAGCGTATGACGCGACATAAAGGGAATTACAGAGGAAATTGTAATTGGAATTAAACGCAAGTGACGTTTCCATTTGTAACTTACATTAATGGTATGTAATTTCAATTTCATTAATTTGATACGACTTATTTTTTCCTCATCTCCCTCGTGGAATTAAACTCGCAGATCTGTGTTGCTTCAGTCATTGCCTCCTGAAAAATTGTCCCATTGTAACAGCAATGATATTTTCGTGGAAAGGTACGTCGCTTACATTTAATTTATTTATGAAGTCGAAGCTCTTAGAGGGAAAAAATATATACTGTTTCCATACAAAAAAAGGTTTTAAAAGGTATAACAGAAGAAAGTTTTCTTTGCGAATTTATGACGGGCCGAAATAACACCGGTTAAGTCATCGGCAAATGTTTGTCCGAGGGGTAATCTGAAACTGGCAGTTTAGTTAGGGGCTCGCTGTAATATTCAAGTCAAATATTGAATTGTCGTTAACGTAGCTCTTTTAATAGACCGACGGGTGGAAAACTTTGAGAGGTGAGACAGGTCAATGGGCAATTATTAGATTTGTAATTAAAATAAGGGCTAGAGCAAACAAGTCAAAACTGCCATTATATTTTAAGATAATTTTGATGGTTTGTTAATACCAATATTGCGTCATCGTCAATAGCCGTCAATAGCCTAGTGGTTAGAGGGGCCGTCCTCGTAGCTGAGAGGTTCCGGGTTCGATCCCCATCCTGGCCATTAAACTATTGACGTGAGCCCACTCCTAGCACAAGCATTAGCTTAGTTGGAGGGGCTAAAGGGGATACTAGTTATGTGATAAACACATTGCTAGTAATCTTAAAAAAAAATCTTGCTTGTAGGTACCCTACCCTATCCTACATAACAAATATTACGTCAGGCAATGTTCACGGCCTAAATTTGTATTATTAATCCAATCAGAATCCAATTGGGTATTTATGCCTAACTGCGCCATATTGCCCCACAGTACCTCCCAATAACTGCGTCCCAATTATAATCGGGCCCATTTTTTATGTAAATGGAGCTATCCCTAATCCTAAATTATGTTTCTCACCATTTATTGCAACAATTTATGACGAAAGTATTTTCATCATGGCTGTATAAAGTGGCCGCTTTATGGAACAGAATTTTCTGTTTGATTACTTAATCTTTCGTCCAGGGCCAGCTCATTTTCCAGGGGCGACGACGCCTCATTTAAATTATTTAGGTGTTTATCTTGAAGGACAGAACCGCTGCCTTGAATTCCTCATTTTATCACTACCCAATGTCACATTCCGCAAACAATAAAGACTATTTCTTATGTTAGGTAATATAAATATTTTAAATGCATGAAAAAATAGATTAAGTTAAATTATTACCATCTAAAGTAAGTCATGGCCGCAACGTAAGTAACATTTTCACTTCATAAATCTTAGTTTTTCGTTTAAATTCATTGAAATTTAATGTACAACATAGTCATTCATGCACAGCACATAAATGAGCAATTCCGCAAACTTCTAGTTTTTGAATGACCAGGCTTGCAACTTGCCAGGTTGATATTCTTTATACCGATTAGCGACGCTATCAATGTTTGTCAATTTTAAATTTCCGAACGTATGTAAATAAAAAATAAAAAACTAACGTCAAAAAAAATTTGTCATGTCAATGTCAACAATTTTTCCGCTGATCGTCTTTTGTTTTTTCCTAAGATTGGTTCGCGTTTTTTTTGTGTTGTGATGTAAAACTGAAAATATACCGAAGTTATACAGTCCACTGCTGTTTTCTTAGTCGCCCTCGACAATAGACCGGCTATAAAAACATGTTTCCAACGAATAGAACGCCACACTACACTTAATTAAATAATAAGAGGAAAACCTTTCATCGAGATAAGAAAATGTGGTCCGGCATAAAACAAAAAGATGATGCGTCTTTATTGGGGTTTAAGCGTAATATGGAATGTTTTATAGGGGACACCGTAATACGAACCGTTTCATAACATAGTAGCAACGAAAATATAGGTATAGATACGTTTTATCTAAATAAGACTTTAGGTACTGTTGTCCAAAGGGGTAGATATTAGTTAATCTCAAAGTCAGGTCTTTACTTGTCTTCATTATAAACTTTATTAATACGAATAAACTAGTTTAATTATTAAATGAATCCCAGCATCACAATTATTTACATTTCCTCTTTTCCGTTCCAATCAATCTGACCATCTGTTATTATCTTTTTTTGAACCATTGACCACTCTCCTTTTACTTTTAATTATAATACAAAGAGTGCTAGCAAATTAAGTTATAACAAATAATAATTAAATCAAGGGCAATGAATCAAGTACAAACAATATGCATTTGTTAATTACGTTACCTAACATTACCTACTTCGAGAGATGTTCATATTGATCTTCCAACGTGGGACGATATTGTAGGACAAGTGATTGATCTTTTCTTTCTTGACTTTTGCCAATTTTATCAGGGTTAGCTAGCCTTCTATAGAATACATTCTCAGACCCTGATATATATTAACATAACTGTTCCCCCGCATATAATACAAACAAACAAACTTGTTGGCAATGTTAATTAAACCGGCGACGTTGCTACAACTCGAAAGTTGAGCGTTCATCTCTTGTTTATTGATTATCAACATGTCTAGATTTAAGGCCTATATTAATAAATCTCAGATAACCCAATCGAAAAATACGGCCATTTATGTCGCATATTTTGATACTTTTTACAAATTTATTTATTTATCAAAAGAAAGGAATCATATAATGAAATTTTGACAGTAGGTACCTTTTAATCCGCAAATATCCAATAACGACGGATTTTGGAAAATTTCACCCTTAAGTGTATAAAATGGGGGGTGAAATATTATATGGGTAAAAAAATCTCAACTTAGAACCATGAAAATTAGTATTAAGGTATTACTGATTACAAGTAAAAAAAAGTATTTTCAGCATTTCAAATCTGAGAGCAGTTTTGAGTATGGGGTTGACATACCAATTTGTACTGGTATGACATTACTGAGATCACTCTCAGACTTCAGATACACTTATTAATACGGGCCTAAAACCTATCAGATTAGTGTACACGCTCAAAACATAATCTTGAAACAACTAACACACAATATTACCTTGCACACATGCACTGTAAGTGATTGAACTATATACAAGCTAAGTATTTGCCTGAATGATGTAGGCACGTAGTTTATATCAGATGGACGGTAAGAACTCTATCTGTACAAGTGTCTACCCAGCCACAGTCAAGCATCCGGTCTTCTTCAGTATTTACTAACCTACTTCTTAAGAGGCTTTCAGAGTGGGGCGGCGCGCCGCCTACTGTGAAAGTAGGAAGAATTATTTTGTCGCAGACTGAAGGAAAATAAGCTGAACTGTTTTACGTGTGTGTAACTCCATCTATCAACTTTCTATGTAGCGTCTATAATTGGATTTATTGAAATGGGATATTGGATCGGATATATTGAAACCGTTGTCATCCGGAACGTTGTGCTGGATATTCATTTCCGATGGATTATTAAAGAGGTGGCTTAATCTAAAATGTTTAAATAAAACTAACGCATAAATGGAAAATTGTATTTTCATTATCTTTAACTTATTAAATGCACAAAGAGAATCCACGGGCGAAATCGTGAAAATGACGTATCTTATTACTACAATATGCAATTTAAAACCAGTTGGTAAGTGAACATCGCTTTGGAGAGTATACGGGAACACTCCACTTTATAATATATGAGGAGGATTACGAAGCAGACCTAGCTATGAAGCTACTTATGTGTCTACACACCTAACCGCCTAATAACGTTGGAAAACACATCAGGATTGTACCTGCCATTTGTAGTCCTAGAGAGCCATACAATGATAGATAAAGGCGTCTCAAACAATTAAGTGGGACTTGAAATTTGATTAGCATTCGTGTATTCGGCCATATAGTTCGTTCATTTCACGAAAACACGTAAATGAATTATTGCAAATTGACCCATATGCCAGTGCTATAAGAGTCACAGTACGCGTCTTCGTGAAATGAACTATTGAAATTAGCTATACTGTGTATCGAAATGCGAAATTGATGATTTATGAGGACGACGTGGACCAATACCAATATCGCTTATCTATAGAACAATGAAGTAAGTAAAGAGGTTGTACATAGCAAATGGGTATGTCTATGGTTGGATTGGTGACGAGATTTAATACCATGTATAGGTTTTAAAACTAAAATATGTGACACACACACACAATCAAATTGAAATGAATGCTGACATTGATTTAATATCGACGTCTCGTCATAATTAAAGTTTTCAAGACGAGTCTATTTATAGTGTCTGCCACCAGTTTTCGTCATTGTTCAGCGTGATCGAGTCAAACCATCAACGATTTCCTTTGTTGTAGAACCGCCCTTTTGAGGGAGTCGGGGCTAATGAGGATGTTGAGAGCGTAGCTCTGAAAGAAATGCTTCAACCGCTGTTTTTGTTCGGGCGAATTCGCTGATAGGGCGAGCTGAACGAGCAAAAAAGCTGACTATTGGAAGAACGACGGCATTCATAATATTATATCATTTAGAAATGATACTCATTTCAAGAATGAAAAAATTGGGACAACTTTTGACTTTGTGAAACCTTACCTACCTACTATAATATTTGATGCTTAAAAAGTACTACTTATGTATGTTCATTCGAGATTCCATCGTTGGAGAAGGTACGAGCTGTGAAAGACGGAGTTCCAATATAGTAGGTATTTGTTCAACCATTTATTTCATAACTTCTGAACTCCGCGATGCCAAACTTTTTGTTTGCCTAACGATTTCATCAGCGTATCTGCCAACATTTATGAATCCACCGAAATTCCGGACTTTCAAAAGTAATAAAAAAGTTTAATCATCGTGCGTTTTACATATAGCGAACTTCCAAGAATACCTATTGAAATAGATTGATAGATATTCTTTATATTGCTTGAGGTAGGCACATAACACTGGAAAGTCTAGATAGATAGGTCTAGTACATAGTTTATCGCCCTTATTTACAAACATCAGTTACTTATGAGTTGTATAAATACGGTCGTTTTATATGCAGTACGTGCCGGCTTGAAGAAGATAATGCGATCACATTAAACTTATTTTCTTCCAACTTCAAGACTACTCAAAAATCTGCAAGAGGAGCGAAGTTCTAATTACCCAATCTAAAGTTCAGTGGCCTGTATAAAGTTCCACTGGCGGCAAGATTAAAATTCACTTACAGAGTACTGCAACTTTTAATTTTGTAAATTAGTTTCTATTTACTTTGTGGCGTTAACTCATTACACTTTAGTTACCTATCTAAACATTAATTTGTTACAGTTTCAATCGATTTGTAGATGCAAATGCGGTGCTTGCTTTATCAGTAATTAAATTAAATATATTATAGTGATTTTAATTAAAAATATTATTCATCATCATCATCATCATCATCAGCCTATGCTTGTCCACTGCTGGACATAGGCCTCCTCTAATGAGCGCCATAGCGCCCTGTCTTCAGCTTGCCGCATCCAAAAATATTATTACGACCTTGGAATGCCGCTATGATGATACAGGATATAAGATTTAACACTATGATTATCGTTAGATACGTACACAATACATATACAACGCACAACAATAAAAATCCTTTACAACGGGAAAGATGCAGCATTGAAATTTTACCGCAAATTTACTAATTCCGAAAATGTAGTTACCGCGGATACGAGCAAAATTTAAAGAAAAGCGTAATAATTAAGGATTAAATCTGTTAAAAAAAATTGAATTAAGGTTTATATATTGTCTTACCATTATGTAAGTACCTAGTACCTACTAATAATATTGTGTGAAAGACCAGACCTGCGAGCTAACTTACAAAAAATTCTTAAATTTTAAAATGATACTTATCATTAATTCGAAACAGGCGTTTCGTTTCCCATAAATCCTCTCGATTAGACGAACGTTGAGTGTACAATGAGTAAGCTGCGTCTAAAAAGTAATCTACAATACCTTCTGAATAATTCACAGCGAATTGGAATTCTTTGAATACATCTTTATTGTATCGACGATGTTCCAATGGTATATTTTGTAGCTTTCTGCGCAAGGAAATTGTGTTAATGATATACAAACATTAAATGTACATACACATCTCTTGTTTCTTTTTGTGCCTACTTCGTTATACGATATAGCAGCACTTAAGTAATGGATCACAGGGGTGCCACTAAGCACACTTTTTAAATCGTTAAAAGAGTTCCATAAATGCCGAGGTCGTATAATACATATTTTAGAATCTAATGCCGTACCGTGAATAATGTTATTTTTTATTGTTTTAAAGAGAATAATACTTTTAAACATACCTAAATAAATAATTAGCTCATGATATGCAAGACTAAAGGTTAAATAAATTCCACGTTTATAACCATAACGGACTATGGTAGAAATGTTATTATTACACAATTTCGCTAGTGAATGTCAGCTGCCCTAATTTCCCCAGAGTGACTAAATGAACTGAATCTGAATTACTTAGTTATCTCCTGTCCAGTGGCAAAAATATACGCTATATTTTTAATTTGTAGGCAACCTTTGAGAGTCGTGCGTTAATGAGGGTCGCTAACACAGCTGAAAGAAATGCTTTCAATGCGTCCGTTCCTCGTGGTCGTGAAATGTATGTAGGCAAAAATACGGAGCAAACGATCAAGAAAAAATCTAAAGAGGGAATAAGTAGAAACAAGAGTGGTTTCGTTTGAAAACAAAGACGTAGGTACTTATTACGAGGTGCTATGATTCAAATTTGTTAAAAAAAATGTAAATGTAGCTACATTAACGTTTTTTTAAGAGTTTTTTTTGCCATGAAATAAATGAACATCGATTTGGTTTTTGCAGATCATATTTATGTGTAGCTATAACGATTCGATAAGTCGATACGTCTTATCGATTAGTCGTACGTAGAATATTGGCAGTGGACCAAGCAGCCAGTTGCATCCAAATGCGAGGTTTAAACTCATAAAATTTGCTGCGGAACGGAAATAAACTGCAGTGTACAAATTTTGGTTTTCTATTTCCAACACACATACAATTGTTTTTTATTAACTTTAACGAAGCTGTTTGCTACTCTACCATGCTGAATATCCGTAGATATTGAACAAAGAACAGAAATGAAATCTTGATAGTAATGTTATTTCAATCGAACGACCGGTAAGATATTTTATATATCTTCACAAGTGTCTGCACAGCCGGCGAGGGCCGGTCCCTCTTCAATAATTACTGACCTCCTTCTTAAGAGGTTTTTGTATAATGTACTAGCTGAGCCCGCGACTTCGTCCGCATGGAATTCAATTTAACAAAAAAGCCCGCTCCCGTGTTCAGAGCCCGCGCGACAGGACCCATTTTTTAAATTTAGTTTTTCTAAAATATAAGTAGTCTAAGTTACTCCTTATAACATCCCCTATCTGCCAGTGAAAGTCCCGTCAAAATCGGTCCAGCAGTTTCGGAGATTACCCGGAACAAACACACAGACAGACAGACAGACAGACAAAAAAAATTTAAATCGCGTTTTTGCTATAGTTGTCGTATGTACTTTCATACGCATTTAGTGAAAAGTTGTCATTTTGATATTAAAAACAGACACTCCAATTTTATTTATTTGTATAGATAACTAACGCCGCAAACAAGCTTATGTAGCCTATAGATGCTTGCAATGCCAAAGCCATAGCTCGCACGTTACGGATCTGAATGGGAGTGGGACAAGGAGGGGGGGTCTTCCGTCTCTCTCGCTCAACGTGCGAAATGCAGCTATAATAAATACTATTTTACGCCGGGCCTACAGCTTAGGTAGCGAGGGCGCCAATAGTTCGAAGGACAAAATAAATCATTCACCCGAGGTAAACACTGTGCTTTTCATTACGAATACAAGGCAAGTAAAAATAAAAACAGGAATTAGCTAAATAAATAATACCTACATGGAAGTAATACTCTACATTCTAGTAATTGATTTTATATGAAGTAAAATAGTTCCATGTATTTACCTCAAATATTATTGTATTTATTAAGTGTAGATCGCAATATCTCCATTTTACATTTCCATTTCAATGGCTGGGTATAGAAACGGATCAATGAGCCAGAATAAATAGCATATTCTATTTTTACGTTTCCTACACGGAGCTGTCTTCCAGTGAATAAAAGATTATTTGCAAATGTGGTACAGTCTTATCTACTATTTATATCTTTTTGGAAAACGGAAAACAACATTTCGTAATAGTATTTTTGCCGTTTGAGTGTAATCATACATATTGGCTATTAGGCATACTAATGATTGCTACTGTCAATTCAGATTAATTACGTAAAATTATATTTTTCTTTTACTGTTATTGCACCAGTGATTCTCGCCAGTCAATGATTTTATTCATAGTGTATTGTCGCTATGACACGTGATGCTATGAAGTCACTGGTCGATGATTTATCGTAGAAAACCATCACAGTACCGAATGCTTTGCGATTTAATTGCAATGATATTTAACAGTATCTACCTATGTAGCAGGTGCTACTTATGATTTGTAGCCTTCATATCGAACATAATATGAAGAGTTTTCAAAACAGTTATTATAAGAACGATAGAGCCTACTGTAAATGTATTTTCTCTTGATATCTTCCAATAACTTTGGTCTATATTTATTCAGCCCTTACTTTGACTTTAAGTTGTCATGATATACGATTACAATTAGATAGATACTAGGCATACGTAATTAGGTCTGAAAATTTATTTAAAACAGTGACATAATAAATAACTCTACGAGGAGAAACATTGTTTGCGTAACGACTTAGTTCATAAATGAATACGAACTTACCATAAACGATTTGATATTCAAATGTGGAGTCGAAATAATAATTTGTACAATTTACATAAAGTGCCTATGACTAAATCTGGAAATACGGTTGAGAGACCGGAAGCACTGGAAAATTACTAGCGCGGTTCAGAAGAGGATGTTCCTTATTTTATTTTATGCTAAAATTTAAGACAATTTAATTCAGTTTATATAACTTTCCCAGAAAAAAATGATCATCGTTTGTTTCAGATTTTGCTGCATCCAGATTCAAGAAACAGTACTTATTGTAAATCTTATTTGGAACAAATCCAAAGCGTCTTTACTTCTTAACGTAGTTTGGCTCAAAATCTCGCAGTCCCAACGGATATTCCCAATTTGTCTGTTTATTTACATCGTAGCAGATAGAAATGAATACAATTATCAATGGAATATGCGTGACATTTACTACTTTCGAAGAATAAAAAATAAAAAGATTTTCGAAACTCGATTACACACATTGTAAAGTATTGCAAAAAGCGCTGTCATGAAAATTACTTCTTAACAATTGAAGCGAACACAGATTTTTCTTGTTGTTTGTATGT
Source organism: Notodonta ziczac (assembly GCA_918843915.1). Lineage (NCBI taxonomy): Eukaryota > Metazoa > Arthropoda > Insecta > Lepidoptera > Notodontidae > Notodonta > Notodonta ziczac. The sequence goes on from OU974053.1 coordinate 6,000,871, forward strand.
GTTGTATAGCTTGTAGTTCATGTTACAAATAAAATACTTGTAAAGCAACTAAAAGGCCATGTATTCAATACAAAGTGGCGATGAAGAAGAAGAAAGAGACAATACAGGGTTGCAAACATTAAATATAATTATTGTTGCTCTATAACAACAACAATAACTTATTGCTTGAATTGTTCTCTCAACTTTGCCATTTCGCTTGACGCGCAATCAGATTGCATCCCGGAAAGTGGATACGGTTTTCCTGTATCCTGTATCTAAGATGGATGTATTAAGCATGGCATCAGCCGTCAGTTGTCAGGATCGACAGCCCAGCCGTGAAGGGTCCGCATTGACGCATGACCGCCCATATGTCCGTCGAGCGTGGATCCACCTCCGATCGAGACAATTCGGGATTTCGATATTAGATTAGAAGTGGGTGGAATGGCCTAATGAACAGGAGGCCGATGGGTTTGAGAAGGAGATTTGACATAATGAAACAATTTAATTTGTTTTCGGAACATCACTGACAATTACAATTTGTGCCAAAAATAAACTAACAATGGAGAAGCCATCGTAGGCCTATTTATAAGCAAATTGGTTAATGGAAGCGATACCCACGCTAATTCAACGAGATAAACTGAAACCAATTTTTGTTCGCCATTTACTTCAGAAACAATAAGGCTTATCCACTCACGAGCTCAATGGGCGAACATAAAATATGCATAGAAACACAAAAGGATGGATGTAAATAAAATACATATCCAAATTGTATTTTATTACGAAAGCAGAGTTGTAATTAAAAACAGGGACAATCACGTGACTCTCACAAACATTGATTGATGCTACAAATTGCTTTCATTGTCAGGACCAACGAAAAAAATTGGATTGACGACATCCAATTTAACGGAAAAAGGGCAAAATCGAACACTTAAAACGTCGAGATTGAACACGAAAACGTTTGTATCAAACGATCAAAAGATTTGTTTATGAGATCGGGAGTCTCGTTTAGGTGCTAAATTAAACATTAACAAGGTGGAGAGCCTCGTCAGTATGCAAATTGTCGGCTAGCCATTTAAGCTTGGTTCTTATATTATAACTCTATACTACTACAAATCATAAATGGGTTAATATAATCTAGGTACAGTATCAGACGCCAAATACATAGTTTCAGTAAGTTCTTTTAATATTTGTTTATTGGTTATGAAATTACATAGGTAGTAAACTTAGATGGTTTTCGGAAGCTAATATGCAACTAAAAGGCCATGTAGTAAAGTGCCAATACTATTTTATCAGGAAATAAATTTAAATGTTACCAAATTTTGCATGAATAATTATAGTATTAGATGCAAGTATATTACTAAGACATACTTGAAAATACAGCGTAGTTATTTTCTTTGGGGAGCTCACTGCTCATTTTACAACATGAATTTAAAAAAATCTTAGTAAAAGCATGCCAATAACAAGCTACCAAGTTTCCATTTTAGTCTCAAAACATTGTAGAGCAACGGGAATAATTGACAGAATTTTGAACATGCAAGATCAAAGTCGGAAATTCTAAAACGCTGTCATGCAATGATCGCTGTTATTAATACTTTATTTACGTATTACGCATAAAATTCGCAAGTCTATTCGTGTGAATGTTTCAACGCATTTCGCGTAACAAAAGCCCTGCACTGAACGTAACTTGCTTGCGAGGCGGAAGCTCCAAGCTCACGGATTTCATCACACAGCCTTGACCTTTATACATAAACCTTCAATTTAAATATAAATAGGTACTGTGTAAATTAAGAATTATGAAAATGAAAGTATCACAAACGCGGTCCATAAAAGGTACGGGTTGAAAAACGCAAAAACTCATTTAAAATACCTTGTTGTGCGACTATATTCTTTTTTTCAGTGTTATTATTAAAGACGGAAGAGTAAGCCGGATTATAAAATGACATAACATCACCTATAATGGTAGCGTTTGCCATCGAAGGTAATGTTGTACGCATAAAGCCGTCATTGTACATTGGCCCTAAAGTTTCGATGATAAAGCACCATCCAATTAATAGTTATAGCCGTGGCTTATGATCGAATAACTTTCACGAGTTCATGTGTGAGTTTGCTAGGTTGCCTCTGTTGTATTAAATAAAGCCATTGTTCTTGTTATTAATTCTAAGTATGTAACGTACCTATATATACGATGCTAAAATACGCGGACGCGGATAATGAGGGAAGAGATGAGGTGGGGAGTAATGGGTGCAATTGCCTTCGCCTCCCTAACACGACCGAATGCCTTCTTTAATATTATTTAAGGAAACTATAATTTTATCATTTGTTATGAACGTTTTTTGAAAGATACCTAAGTAAAATCTAAATATATATAACTCAAAGGTGACTGACTGACTGACATAGTGATCCATCAACGCACAGCCCAAACCACTGGACGGATCGGGCTGAAATTTGGCACGCAGATAGATGTTATGACGTAGGCATCCGCTAAGAAAGGATTTTGAATAATTCTACCCCTAAGGGGATAAAATAGGGGATGAATAATCGCGAAAATTTTGTTAAGTTAAATTACACGCTGACGAAGTCGCGGGCACAGCTAGTTACACATAAATTTCTAACGCTGAATGAAGTCCGTGCTTAAAAATATAATTATTTTCTGGCAATACATAATTATTTTCTGGCAATCTTCATCATATGAATGAAGAAGATGATAATATTATTTTAGCTAAATAAGATTGCCTCTAACACACAGTTTTTTTTATTAGGTACTTACAGAAGACAATAAAATTACGAATAAAAATGACGAAATCACGGAGAATCAGTCAATCGAATAAAATAAAATCACTAAATATAGTTTTCCAAGGGCAATGTCCCAAACATATAGTTCAGGACTTTCATTACTTTAGGATTAGAAGTAATTCTGAGAGATCGATTGGACTGGCGCGGCGCCGCCGTCCGGTGCTGAGATGGAGAGGAATTTGTACACAAAGTGATTGGATAAGTATGCTGGGACTGAAAACTGAGTTCACTGGGACTCAGGAGCGCCTTTATGTTTGCCATTTGCTTTTGTCGGAAAGAAAACACTGTTAAATAAAGGTAACGAAAAATATAACCTTTCTATTCATATTGTTAAAATTGAAAACTCTGTTTTTGGTTTAAAAAAGAAAATTGTAAACTGGTATTTATGCCCTTATTAATAAATCGATCTCAAGTCTGAGAGCGATTTTGGAAATGTCATTCCTATTACACACAGTACAAAATTACACGCCAAGAGCGTAATTAAGATTGCTGTCAGGCTTGAGATCTATTTCTTATAACGGGCCTATGACCCACTGCTGGGCATAGGCCGTTGGATTTAGTTTTGCATCCCAAAGAATTTCTATAGAATAGGTATCTGTGTCAAACTCAAATCTTAACTAAAGAGTATCTAAGTAACAATAATATCTATCACTAGCTGTGCCCACCGACTTCGTCCGCGTAGTATTTAACTTAACAAAAACTTCGGGATTATCGGGATAAAAAGTATCCTATGTGTTAATCCCGGTTATAAACTATTTGTGTTCCAAATTTCATCCAAATCCGTTCAGTAGTTTTTCCCTGAAAGAGTAATAAACATACATCGACACTCACAAACTTTCGCATTTATAATATTAGTAGGATATATCAGATAACTTCTAGTAGGAACTTTCTTTTAACAATATTTCCAATCGTTAAGTTTAAATAAAACTAAAGTCGGTTTAAATTATTTCTACAGCAGAACAAATAACACGATGAGGTGGTGATCACTTTGCAATATCTAGCTTCACAGCCATGAGATCACGGGAAATGTCCTCTAGGTATATGTAGAGTTGTTGTTGTTACAATTTACGCGGTGACAATAGAGTTCTCGACAATCGGAGTGATGCAGCGCTGCTTGTTATATAGATAGTCGCCGGGCTGTTGTCGCTTTATATGTTGCAAGTTTATATCATAGCATTCCACTGAGTATCTTTATCATTGTTCTACTTGCTACTACTTACTACTAATAAACTGCTTTCCTTAATGTACCTACAGTTTTAAGACTATTTTGTAAATCTACAGGTTGAAACTGAAAGGGTATTTTCTTTTTCAAAACTTACTGTTGTAATTCTAAAACTATCAGCTTTGGAGGAAACTTGAACAAGAAAAGGTGTTATAGGAATACAGCTGTTGACAGATTTCACAAGTCTTACAAAACCTTTAGTACTTCAACTGTTCCACAAAGCCGATAGTTTTATATTTACAAAGTAAAGTTTAAAAAATAGTATACCCTTTTTGTTTCACCTAGTATAGCTGTCCATATAATAATATTTTCCCCTATGAAACCGTGAGATCATTTACTATTATAGACCAATAAATATTCCTTGTTAGGTAAGAAAATGCCCCTATATTTTATCTACGTGCGATCAAAAAGTGCTCGCGTTGCCGTTGTTATGACTTTAATATGACGGGCAACACTGTGTCAGCTTTGACCTAGTAAATGATTTCCTTCACCTAGGTACTATGTTTCAGTTCATCCACCTAATGGATTTGCTAATAAATGGCTGTTCTTCCGCCTGTTTCGTGCGTGATATGCGAAAAGCCTAATCGATAAAGTAGATGACTCACACAGCGAGTCATGTTGTTTTATAGCATACTAGATAATCCCGGCCACGCGTCGCTGTGGCTCATAATTAATAATTTCCCGATAGAACTTCGGGAAGAAAGTATATATAAACACCCCTATACAGATATGCAACGTTGTATAAAAAAATCTAGTTAATCCATCGACTGCTTTTCGGGTTTTGCGAATAAAAACATGCGGAAGTTAATTTTGTATTTATACAAATTAGCTACAGTACCTATAAAGAGAGCTATTAGACTTTACTTACATAACGTAGTTTTCATAAATATCCTGATTACACTAGGAGTTTTTTAATCTTGAGAAATGTCGCAAGTACCTATGTGGGTGAAATCAAACTATTAGACCTTCAATCTGTTATTTTTTCTTTTACCGTCTTTAATATACGTCTACTCATCTTGAATACTCGCTTACGACTCCCGTTCATCTCCATCTCTCTCATACTTTATCCGTCACACACTCTTACATGTTACTACGTCAACTCTCTTACGTCCCTCTCACTGCTACATACATGAAAATGATAACATACATAGTCTATATTTTTGTATCTCCTGAAATATTCCCCAAAGATCCTGATATTTAATTCAAAAGCTCTTACCATAGCATCTTCATTCCAGGGTACTTATTTCATCCACCCACGCATGTTAGATTGGCAGACAGAAACGGAATAACGCTATTCATAAACCATATTAATAAGTTCTAAAGATCAATAATTCATCACGTGTGATGATATTAGAAACATATTATTTAAAATCTTATTTCAAAATCGTAGAGTAACGTAGTGGATGTCATACTTAGCTCTAAGATAAGTAAAGTTACAAAAGTTTACGAAAATCGACTCGCATAATTGCGTGTAAGTCTTAAGTCCGTATTACTAAATCGTTCTCAAGTCTGAGAGGGATTTTGAGTACGCTTTTGAAATGTCATATTGTACTAGTATGACATAAGAATGAAACTTCCAAGATCGCTCGCAGACTTCAGATCGATTTATTTATACGGTCTTTAGTAGGTATACTAGCTGTGCCCCGCGACTCCGTCCGCGTGAAATGCGCTTTTCTGTTGATTTTTTTCCTGAATTTTCTTTGCTATAAACCTCACGGAGCCCGAGACCTTTCCAACGAATGCAAAACCGTGGAAATCGGTTCGTGCGTTCTGGAGTTATAGCGTCAGGAAGGAAAACCCGACTTATTTTTATATAGTAGATTATAAGTGCACATAAGTACTGTGAGTCTTAATAACTTTTATTACGTACCAATATTTATAATCAAACATCGCAAGGTAAAGGATCTTGATTGATTAGTCAAATGGACCTAACGGCTCCAATAACAGAATTAATGGTGTGGCTTGCCATCTCCATTTCACACATGTCTATTTAATCACTTAACTAAATAGGAGTCCCGCGACGTTTTCCTCTTAGAATAAGAATAGAATGCCGTTAAGAAGTGTAATCGATCAAGATACAGATTTCTGTTTCAGAATGATACGTATAAATGAAGGTTAGGTTATATTTTCTAATTAAAATATTACGATATGAAGTATATTCAGAGAACGATCCATTACGTATAGTCACGTAAACGGATTGTAAAAATTATATTGTTGGGTATTTATAATATAAATTTGACATTAATTATTCCAAAGATAATGAACGAAGTTTATTTTTAGCTGTAAATATAGTTTCGTAAACTTTATAGGCGTTTATAAAAAGCGAATGTTAACGTCAATCTTTGAAGCCGACGCAAGTAAACAGTTAGCAGCTATCAACAGTTTATTACATTACATTTTCAGTGTTTCTTACTATTTTTGGAAAATTCCCTTCATAAGATAAAACATCTAGTAAATGGAAAGTTTATTCTTCTTCTTGCGAGCATGCCTTATCGCATTTTAGACCCGTTGGCACTAACAATGTCCAAGTATTCACGAATTTAAGACTGAACTGGAAAAACTTTATATCCGTGAAATATAGCTGCAAAAAGTATAACCCTGTAGGTAGATAATATATTCTATGTTTCTTTCATTTATGTACCGTGTTATACCTACTTTCTTTATTGCTGTCGATCAGTATTAATTATTTTCACGTGGAGGTATCGTATCGTGGAGTGTTTCCGTCCGCCCTCGTATCTTATTGCGATGCCGCCATATTGTTAAACATATCAGTGATGTCACGTATTGTTATGTAAATAGACGCACCGGCGTCCTACACACTCTTATTAGATTTTTTTCAGTACACGAGTAAGGAAGGGCTTGGGGAATTCTCCGAGAACTTTTATAAAAAACCTCATCCATTCCCGAATATCTAGCACCTTCTTTGTTGTCGATTCCTCTTTAGTTGATTTCAATTTTGCTAAGCATGCGTATACAGAGTAATGTTATAATGGTACTCTATGTTTTATATGTAGGTAAGTAAGAGAAGCGTCACACCGGTGCTGGATAAAGCTGTGTAGGGCGCGGTCTTGGGCGGGATTTTTCAGAGAGCTTTTAACTTTTTAATACCTACCTAACCTATCCACTACTTACAAGTGAGGTAGGAAGGAAGAAGGTAAGCCACAATGTAAAGTAGACTATACTTAAGGAAATAACAAATCTGAGACTGCGTCACGCATATCTAAGTACAACTTACGGGATCAAATCGAAAACGGTAAAACCTTTTATGAAATCGGTAAAACATTATTTTCTATTCTCATATCAACATATTATTTTTTAAATCAAAAATCTTATGTCAATCTCAATAGGTATTTGTCGAACCGTAAATAATAAAAAATGTTCTCTACATTTCTCAGGGCTCAGTATACAGAAACACCGAATCTAATGTAAGTTATCTACTAAGTTATTCGTTTCGGATTTCAGGGTGCGAATGTTCCCCGTTTGTTATATCAGATCTGAGAAAACCTTTGAAGCTTTTTTGGGGGTCAAAAGAAAATCCTAATAATCGAGAACAATTGTTCAAGTGGAAACTCGATAACAATTTGTGTTCGTTCGACATACATGTCAACATGTGTTGGGGAAACCTTTTGTGAACCAACATGAAAAAGATATCAGATATCGACTTTTGAAATATGGTCGGCATTGAAATAGGAACATTTCCTTTGTTATCGTGTGCGTATGAAGCCTATAAGTGCTCCTAATTGATACTTCTAAAAATTTGTTGAGAACATTGCGTTGTAAATATTTGGAACAATTTTTAAATTCTGACTCGTAGCAGATAATTAACCCCCGACGAAAAAAGAGGGGTGTTATAAGTTTAACATGTGTATCTGTGTGTCTGTGTATCTGTGTATCTGTGTATCTGTCTGTGGCAACGTAGCGCCCAAGCTGATGAACCGATTTCAATTGTGTTTCTTTTGTTAGATAGGTATTCTGATCGAGAGTGTTCTTAGCTATTTTTCATGAAAATCGGCTCAGCCGTTTGAAGATCATCAGCTCTTTTGTAGGTTAAAAAGCCACATTCACGGCCAAAACCAATCGAAATTTGAGATTATTGGATTTAGATTTATTATATTTTTAAATGATCGTAATAGTCTGAACTGGCTTTTTACAATATTATAAATATGAAAAGTTTCCCTGATTATGGAAAAAAAATATATTTTATAAATTTTTATATGAGATTTTTGTATGAACTAAAGACGTTCCATAAGTCAAATGATGGATACGCGCATGCGTTAAATTTTGTTTGTTTTGTTAATGGTCATGGAATATTACGTTATTATAATTCTAGAGGGCGCTGCTCCGCCATTGAGAAAAAATATAAAAGAACAAATCGAATTTAAAATAATTTTAGCGTTATTGAAAATTCTTCCCCTGGGCTGCTCCCGTCCACCTCAACCAGAGTTATTACATGAAATTGAATCATAATTGATAATATTTTACTAGGAATTAACCCTCCGTGGCATCAATATTTACATTCGTTGTCTATTCTAATGTCATAACAAAATAATGTCTCATACTTTTACACAGATTTTCTGTTAATTATTGTATACATTTGATGAAAAGGTCGTCGCAACGGGGGTTTTTAAATTTTCAATTTAGAGTTATATAGACCAGGTTTTCCAGATATTGTAATGTCGTAAGTCACCGTGAAAATTATCGATTTTCAAGAAAATTATTGTACAGCGTCATTTTTTGAATTCTTAGTTAAACAAAATTAAATTGAGAAAATATTTTGTTTTTCTGCAACCACTACACTTCTACAAATACCAACAACCACAACTATGACTTCCAGTGTTTTTACAGGTTTTCTGGTCTGACAAACAAACGTCCATGACAAACACGCGTATGCATAAAAGTGTGGGACGCAGATCTTTTTTTGTTAAATTTTTCGAGATGACAAAATATTTTGTTCAAAATTATCGTACGTTTTAAATAATTTAGCTGTCCGCTATCGTGCATCGTACCGATAATGGCCAAATGATCGTACGTTGTTATAATTACCGTACAGTCTGGCAACACTGATATAGACATAGGTATAGAAAGACAGACACAAACAGGGACGTCAAACCAACCGACAAAGTTAAAGTCAAACCTTTGCCTATACCAACCATCTTAAAAATTCAATGGCCTATAATCCTGTCTATTTGCATTGCATCGCACGTAATCCCAACACGGGAGAGCCGATTTCAAAGCGGTTTTTGTATATTTTTGTATGCTTTATGCTATAAAGTCAAGTTAATTTTTGATTGTAGAATCTATTTCCAGACACACGGTAGATGTAGACACGGGAGTTAGAACTAATTTGATATTCTATCTAAACTACCAGATTAAAATATAAAGCATTGTATACTATTCGTCCAACCAAGGATTTAATGGAAATTTCACATAACACCCGAAACTGATGGCCCGTTATTTTTTACTGCGATCCCAGACCCTAAAGGGTTAATAACTAGTACATAAACAGGTCCACTATGTATATACGATGGACAGGCTTTTACAGGCCTTTATAGGGCAGTTTAGGTGGGTATAAAATAGTAATAGGTACCGTTTATTTCTTGTCCGGAAAAACTTAGTGCCTCTGCCAATTCATAGTATATATTGTTGATGCGGATACATGTCCTGGATTAATATAAAATGTATTATAATCAAGACACAATCCAACACGTCACACGTCTCTATGTGTCTTCATAAAATATAAAAAATCGATACAATACATTTTTGTGATGAAATCGATAGTAGTGTTATTCACTACTGTGGTAATAAAACATTATTATTATTGCATCTACCTATTTTCATTTCAGTGTGAATTTTATATTAATTACGGCCACACAATGGGTTAATATTACCTCAAGTAAATAGTCGTCGTCTGAAATTGTAATTAACTCTGAAACAAAATTAGCGTAACCCGCGAATAGTTATCGTTATGTCCCATCTACCGTTAGAAGCATGCATGGTATGAGCGATATTTACAAACTATGTGGATTAACTTCGTCAGAATAAAAGGGGATGACGCCGAGGAGGCATCTATAGGGACGTAGTATGCGAGACCGGTACCGGGTACGGGCGAAGCTGCGAAATTGCTTGTTAGTTCCGTTTCCGACTCTACTAGCAAGCCTTTGTTCGCTCCGAATTTGAGCTGTTTTTTTCAGTGTATATAACAGTAAGTACTTATACAAAACTGATGTTGTGATGGTACCTTTTGCATGAAATGTTTTATTACAACTTATACGTTTAGCTTTAGAGCTAAGTAAGATACTTAAGTAGCCGAAAATTACCCACAGGGCTTTTTGCTTGGGGAACTGTTTTTGAAGCCAATAGTGTTTTTTTTTAAGTAGGTACCTTTAAAAACGCACACCTTTATACTATTTAGTGTCTGAGTTTAATTTTTATTTAAATAAATTGGCAATTATAAATTGGCAATTAGTATAATCATTTCTATGTTTCTCGATATAAAGGCAGAGTCCAATATTCCGCAATAAATTAATCGGACACACCACTCTCTTATTAAACCCGCCATGTTTTACGAACATTATCTGTTAGATAGGTTTGTAAACAGTAGCCGTAATCTATCATCATCATTCTAACAAAAATATAGTTTCCTAAATAAATTATATCTACAAAGTTCCAATATCCGAAAACAGGCATATCTGTTTAGAATATAGCGAGTCAGAGGCCACAGGGCAATAAAATATTGACAAAAAAGGTAACCTTGAGATTGGTAATAAAACGTGGAGACTAAACACATGCGAATATGGGTTATCTCAATCCAAATAAAGTTTATATTAATACGAATAACACTGCCCGAAATATACCTACCTACATATGTCTACATCGTAAACGTAGTAACATACAAATAAACATTTTACTTTGAAAAAGTGTAGGCATGGGAAATAAAACCATCGCTTGTAAACTTTTTTATCGTAAACATTCTTCTTCTTAAACACTGTTTTTGATAAATTTGGTCAAAATACGGAAAAAATTTACGCAATAATTCGTAATTCCAGGAATCGTTTCGACTTTCATTTGGTTGCGATCGAGTCTAGGGTTGAGTCAAACTCATATATTAATAAGTGAATGGCTACACTACCTATTCGATTGTTTGATGTTAGGCCGTTGATCCTGGCTGGAAGAGTACATATTATAGGTAAAGCAGTTATATAGTGCCAACTTACTTCTAAGCGTAGTAGGTTCATTTTTCTACCCAGAAATTTTAAAAACAATTGGGTTTCAGAGTAGGCAACTATCAGAAGAGGAAGGAAGCAGCTAGTAAATATCCCTTCCACTAAAAAGTAAGCCCTTCTTCTTATGGTTACGTTTTAGAATTAAAAGATATAAAATGATTAGAAAAAAAATCAAACTAGGCGTGAGCCTGTATCATGAGGCCAAGGTAATATAGCGTTGCTGAGAAGATTTTATGGTAAGTGGGATAACTGCTTGTGATATTGTATTTTAGCTGTGATGACAAGTGTGCGAGGGAGTGTGAGAAGTAGGGGTAAGTGTGCGTAATAAGTACATCCGTAATGACGACGTAATACTACCGAAGAGGTTTTAACATGTCTTCTGTATTCATAGGTACGTGTAAGTGTGAGAAGTCATTATTTCACAATTTATTTGCATGCACTCATATGTACGAGTGGAACTTGATTGGATGTCGCATAATTTTCAGTGCTGAGGTAAACGTCTCGCGATTAATGATCTCACTGAAGGTACTGGGATTCTGTACACAAGATATAGAGCATAATCTAATAAGTTTAATGATATGCCAGAAATAAAAGTGTTTGTTTCATGACGCCATCCATAACGTTTACCCACGGAAGAGATAGTTGTTTACGCCATGAATTCAGGCCGTAAATTATTCCATTTATAAGCCGTACTAAAATACGTTGCCTTCTGAATGTGATGGAGTCAGATAGCTGGTTCTTTTATATGTTATACTGACCGAGATCAAAAGACTTGTCTATTAATCGCTACTTTTTAGGGTTCCGGTATTATTATCTTGCCGGTATCGATATTGGAATCCAGGAATGGAAAAAACTATCTAAAATCATAATAAAATATTGTACGGAACCCTCAGGGCGCGAGTTCCACTCGCACTTGGCCGGTTTTTTATTATTTGAAATGATAAATTAGTCGAAATTATATTCTGTAGTTAATAAATTGTAAACATTGAACTATCAAGTAAATTTTACCACCATTTTATACGACAATGACTATTGAATTTTACATTACATTACATTTACGTAGCACCGTCTGTGAAATTTCATTTAAAGAATAGACAGCCTATAAATCTCTATACGCACGATATTCAAACCAACCCAGCAATTCTAAATCCAACAGAAAAAATACCGTAGTCTGCCTTTAGCGAGCAAACTAAAGAAGGATGAATTATGTATGTGCAGCTTCAAACAGATTGCAATGAGATGGAAATGACGTCGTAATATTCAGTTCCTGAGGTGCGGGACCGCTGGAAGTGGTTCCCTGATTGTATAAGCCAGTGGCTTCGCTGTATTTAAATTTACACAGCTGCACAGTAGTGCTTGTTATTTAATGCGTATGCAATGCACCCAAACTAGATTACAAATCTTTTTCCACCATGAATTAGAGAGGGTTTCCTGCCATTTACACCGTATGTTGCCGACGAGGACTTACCACGTAACGTTTGGAATCTTATCGAAATCGATTTGGTATGAGTATGGTATGCCTCAAGGTTAGATAGCCTGTCGTGGAATACATGGAACTTAGAACATATTTTTTTAAAGATAATAAAATAAATCGTCGTTGAGATTGAGACCCATTTAAAAGAGACATTATCACCTCTTAATCTAATTACCATGGAATTATTGTGAATAGTATTGTTATGATAATGTGACTGGGAACAGTAGTTATGGAATATAAATTAATATTTTCAGACTCATACTGGTGAATATTTGTACGAATATGCGTTACCAAGCGTTTATGCGATAAAAATAACACAGTGGCAAATCAATTATTATACTTATGTAGCCTGAAATATCAAACAGCAGACGATCGATAAAGTAAATGATTCATAGCACAGATGGCCGGTCGACATCGCTTTACTTTTATGGCTTTTTGTAATATAAAAAATGCCTGACTTTGATTTATAAGAACTTAATTCGGGATGAATACTTTCGGTTTTCATGATTGAAACATTTTTTTAACGAAAAGTCTGCTGCGGTGTACATACACTAGGTACGGCAGAAATGTTGTTTGTGCTCTAAAAATAGTATTTTAGAAGATCCATTGTTTATCATAGGTATCTGATAAGTACATATTTTTCTCTTGCTAATTCCAATGTTTCTTATATCAGAACTCTTGCACATAATACTACTGATAAGTACCTTGTAATCATTCGTTCTTAATCAAATAATATTTCCTTGTTTCATTTCATCAGAACGTTTCTCCAAGAAAGTTAAATTACATAGACGAACGTCGTTGAAGTTTTTCGTTGTCTAGTTTAAGACGGCATCACTACAGTTTTGCAAGCTAAAACAACAAAGTTTCAAGGACAAAAATAGATTTAAATGTTACTGTTGTAGTGTCCAAAGAAGTCTTTGTTTCGTTAAACGAAAATACGTGTATCTTTCGCTCGATCTTGCCGTGATTAAGTCTGCCAGACACTAGAAGGTACAGACTTGACTAACTAAGCGGCACTGATCGCTGCGATAGGGTAAGTTTCTTTGTGTCCTGCTAACTCGTCCTGAATTAACTATCACAGCTCATGAATGACGGTTGCTCCAGTTATGAATTTACAAATGAGACATTATTAATTTAAAATGCGTTTACATACTACAAGAAACTTCATTTATATGAATAACATCCTTTTAGTATCATCAATCAGTGAATTATTTCCACTATTGTTACGGAGGCGCGCGCCTTCCGGTCTCATATCTTATTGTTGATACTGTCGTGTTGTTAAGGCGTTCCGGCATTAATGAAACAAGTGTCTGAGACGTGACGGTGTTTGGTTCGTCAGTCAGTTATTAGAACCCAGAAAGAGATAACGCCAACACGACAGGTCATGATAGAGATGGTGATATGAGCTGGACTATTTTATGGAGGTCTATCCCAGGAATCTATAAACTAGACACAGGGATACAATATAAAGAAAAATAAAAGAAATAAATAAAATCAAATTAAAGTAATACTATCCATTTAAATAATAAATATTCCTACACTTAGGTATATGAAGTCTTTATAAACTTTTACGCAAGCACTAAAAATACTTTTTTGTTCATAAAAATAAGCGAATAACCCTTAGAAAAAGACGTTATCTGAGTCAGAATTCCTGAAAGGATTCGTAAAAAAAACGAAAGATAATTGTATATCTCTAGGTACTCATATTAAAAATAGATGTAGGTACACATTTATATTGAGGACATTTAGTAAATAGCAAAAACACTGAAGAATCTCGGTACATGTACGATTCAGTTTTCAGGATTAGTGTTCTTACGCCCAACGTCACACACTTCAAACAGGCTTCAGGGGGTGAGTTGGTATAAGATAGGGCGTGTTTGTGTTGTCCTCGGGAACCTTGGCGCCTCCGCCCGTTCATCACAAATTTGTTTACGCGATAACTGTGTCCCAGTTTTTATACCAGCTATAATAAAATTAATTTACAGGATATATGTGAGGGATATAAAAGAATTGGTAAATGAAATAGGTATCTAACCTACATGCTTATCTACTTAGTTGAATGACTCCCTAAGTTAGCAAATATAAATGACATGATACAATCCCACTTATTGACGGCGAAAGAGTAGCGATGTGAAAACGTATGGTTTGTTTTAAGGTTTTGATTTCATTCCTTTTTAATTAATAGTATGGTTTTAAACGCAAAATTAACCAATAATTTATAAAATAACAACCCGCATATTGGCTAGCCCGGCGGTGACAGTTTTGAACTCTCATTCCTATTTCGTATCTATTCATATTGGCTGTAGTAGGTATGCAATTGAGATACGGTAATTAAAACCATTGTCATGGTTATAATTGATTACCTACTCAAAAAAGAATACTATCATTGTAATAAGCATACGGGAGTTTAGAAAAACGCGTATATATTTATAGCACGTTCGTATTTTAATTTATAGTATACAACAATGATTACGGTGTGTGGTAGATTGGATTATTTTCACAAGCCACTTGCACTGTGATTCATGTTTGGCGCAATTCCATTGATTATAATTGGAATGCTGTAACGCAATGGTATACAAAACAAAATCAAGCTAAGCCGCATCTAACGTAAATTGCGAAAAATAATAATTTTGGTGCAAGTATTATGAAAACTAATTTCCGTTTCCACATGAAATATCAACTACGCCGCTCTACATTCCTATGGAGGTCGCATCGTTCAAATAAAATATTTCCTAACTATTATTTTGCTATATACTTTTAAAGGCTGGATACACATGAAGCCAAACTAAAATCTACTAGAACTATAAAAGCAAGTACACAATCATTTGGAAGGAGTAGAGACCGCGCGGGCCCGGAAACGGAACTAACGAGCAATCTCACCGCCTCAGTTGAACCGCACGCCGCTGGCATATATATATATATATATACCACTCCATATAGCCTCTCTCCCGTCATCCAGGCATATATTCTCGTGAGGCTTACCAACTTTGTTTGAAAACAGACCCCGTATATTCCGAGTAAAATTTGGTGTCGTATTAAATACTGCTAGGTTTCCTCATTTTATCTTAGTGTCTATCAGATATTTGGTAGTTGGGCTCTGCACTCTATGACAAAAGTTTCTGAAACACATACGCTTAATAAAGTGTATAAGATTTATGTTCGACCAATCACAATCTGTTATCATTTTCGAAAGACCAATCACAATGCGTTGCGTCCTCTAGCTTGGATTTGGTTTTGGTAGTAGGTAAGGTTAGGTTGAATGGTTGACAGAAACGGCTTATGAACTGAACAAATAAATCGGTGGCTCTATACCCAATGCTTACCTACCTGTCGAGGTTTTATTTATAAAGTTTATTTCAACTTACTTGAGTTATCCGAATCATAAGAGCTCTCACTTCGAGGAATCTTTTTAGGGAACACGCAACAAAACATTTTAACGTGAACCGAATCGTCCGAACGACCGACTAAGAGCAACTGAGTAATGTAGCCAAATTAACAAACAATCAATATGTCATTAGAATGCTGGACACAGTGGCTCCAAGCAGGCTCTGATGCGACGTCATACTTCTATAAAACAATGCTGTGACGTAGTTTTAAAGTCGAAGAGCTAACGGCAATAAGAACAGTTACTACAAAAATAATTTTAATTGTCTTAGAAAGTGTATTACCAGTAATAAACATTGTATTTCGTAACCGAAATTAGCCAAAGCACCTTTTGGTTCGCGTTTTGCTATTCGTAGTTCGTACATGGCAAATATTCGAATGTATTCGAATACTTATTGCATTATAGGACGTTTTATGAAAAATTCCAGTTCCCACCTCTTCATCTATGGACTTTTTTTACCACTGCGGCACGGCGGCGGTAGGCGTGCATTTTCCAGTTTTCCGCGTTCAATGGTCACTTTTTATCCTCGATTATAATGTTTTACAAACCGCGTTCAACCGAAGCAACTTTGATATTTCACTATAAAAATGTAATGAGTATCAACGTAACGCAAGGCCATTTATGTGCTGTTGGTCTGAGTATCGAGTAGACATTCACTACCCACCCTTTTGGGCAATTTATAAAAAATCTGCTGTACCCTTGTAAAACAATATTTACATTCAAACACATTAGATGGTGTACAGATTAGCTGATAACAGATTAACGAGATGTTGTGGAAACCGCTTTTATTGCGTGAGGAAAAGAAAACAATGTTGATCGCTTTGTTTTGAGGAAAATCATAAATTATTCCTTCCCTACTCGCGGCTCCGTATATAGCCTAAAAGTCCCCTTTATTTGATAATCCGTAAATAAATCATTTTGTTTATTTTGGGACTCTTTCGTGCGAATGTGTAGGCCGTAGTTGTGAGGAAAGATAACATTACATTCTTATCTGTTGCAGAAATGCTCAGAATAGTATAGAATATGTGCCATGAAAAATATTTTACAATATGGTTTTGGATCTCATTGTAAATAATAGTATTACGACGAAATGGACGAACGAAGCCATCGAGGTGATTGATTTGATTCTCAAAATGTCGGATATTTTCTGAGAAATACATTAAGAAGATATTCGATTACAGCAAACAAATTAAAATACATTGAGAACGCGTATCTTGTCAAACAATTTTGACGTTATTTGAATTTTCAGTTGAAAACTTTTAATTGTAATTCTTCGCTTACTGAACGACAATTTAAATGGAAAATCACATCGACGTCGTCTAATCGTCAAACGGCATGTTTAAATAGCTATGTCCTCTCAACCGTTTCAGAAGTAAGGGTCCCTGATCTTATCGGAGTCGTATTGTCCTCCGCTGGTATAAGGGTATGTTAGTAGATTAATATGATTCTCAAATAGACTAATCTAAAAGGTCCGTCCCAAAGTTTTAACACAAGTTTTAATTGCACTCGATATGGCAACAGACTAAAATATCTTCCAAGGAAAGTTACCTCTCATAGAATAGCAAATAACAATAGACAATTGTTATATTCGCAACTTTTCATTGTAATTCCGAATCTTGATTATGAATTCGAATACCGAATACAAAGGCCTGATTGGATATTCGCGGAAAATTCACGTTAATTCAATTTGAAAAGCACAAACCCATTGAACAGAGTATCCGCTATTCAGCCTCGCGCGAACCATTGGTTTAAAAACCAATTTGGGTTGAAACAAGTATTTCTCGGGGGGAAAATGAAGTAGAAAATAACCTGAAGTGTCTGGGTCGGGCGGTCGATGCCTCTGTCTGCCGTTCCACCAGCAGCCACAACAAGGCATGCCGCTGCCTCACCGCTCACAACACTAACTTGTTCAACGTACGTTCTGCATAACATACGTTTCAGAACACTATTCTAGTGTTATCCACCCATTGTTCATAATTAATATGACTACAGATAAAAGATCCTACACAAATCACGTTGCCCGAAGTAACAACTACCTATACGTGAATACTTTATAAAGTATCTGTGTTCATATGAGAATAAAGTTTTCTTGGAGAAAGTTCACAATATTATATCGTTAGTAATTCCTGAACTTTTCTGTTTTCCTCCCGAATGTTTATCGTTATCATTACGAACTTGATAGAGGATAGTATGTATATACACGACGTCAGTTTACAAGCATGCGACATACTAATTGCCACTCCACTTCACACGAATAAGGTAACTAAAGCGAATTAGTATCGGCATTATGAAGAAGGGCTTCGCGGAGAGGAGCACACGGCCGCCCTCCGCCGCGCCTGGCGCTCAACTGCGGAATATGAATGAATACGGTGAGGGTTTCCCGTTTTCAGTGTCCTGAAAAAAATTGCTAAATCCTCATGTTTATTAGGGTACTGCGAGGGTCAGGAGGTTCAATATGGGCACTTGTATGCGAAGCCATTCTATATGATCACTCGGGTGCCAAAATGAAGTTCTGTAACACCGTATATAGGTACGTACATACTTACATAGCGACTATGTATGGGTCTGCTAGTTCTTGCTGATTCCCAAACGAGATTAATTAGACGTTCGTTGTAAACTGAATAGATAGTTAGTACGCATATTGTAATATGACGATTACGCAATAAATTGAATGTGATTCCACGAAAGATCTAGCTAGCTAGCCTCGCTATCGGAGGATAGAATAGTTGCTTTCAACTATTATATCCTCCTAATTGCTAAACTTAAGTTCAATGGGTAGAGTCACGAATACCATGTCGCTCCAAAAAGCATTAATTTAATTAAACTTAAATTGTCAAGTTGGCGTCGCGTCGCCTTTCGAGGATGAATGAATGGATAACTAAAATATTTGAAATTAAAATCATGTTTTTTTTTATTCGTCATTTTTATTCGGCAAGAATTTGATCACCATCTCACCTGGATGGTAAGTTTCGATGCGATCTACGATGGAGCATACATGCTTAGAAGGTACCTGTTCACTCTCGTGTTCTTGTGGTTACTCATAACTTTTATATATTTTCTCGATGAGTATAAAATTTTAATAATGACGATGGTATGGGCAAATGCGTCCATTCTTTGATAACTGACATATGAATCATCCTACTAATATTATAAATGTGAAAGTTTGTGAATGTGGATGTATGTAAGTATGTTTGTTACTCCTTCACGCAAAAACTACTGAACGGATTTGGATGAAATTTGGAACACATATAGTTTATAACCGGCATTAACATATAGGATACTTTTTATCCCGATAATCCCGATTTTTTTGTTACGTTAAATACTACGCGGACGAAGTCCGTGGGTACAGCTAGTAAATCTATATTTTGTTCTCTGTATCAACAAAGACAAACCTCAATCGACTTTTACTACATTGTTCCTACGATGTTCAAAATCAGCCAGCAATATATTTCCATTCAATTGTTCAATGTTCAATTCAATGTTTAACAAAAAATTGCGAGTTGCTTCCTTAACTATATATTTCCGCCATTTCTTTAATAATACGTCTACTGGCCTATGAAAAAACAGCTGTGACAGACAGACATACTCTTTGGGAACTCCCATTTTTCTCCGTAAATCACGGAAACTAAACAATCACATTGTATACCACGTTTTAGGGGCGTGTATTGGCTGTAACACCGCATGTAACCTTTGAAAACTGTTCAGTTATTTCTATGTCAACATTGCAAATGCCTGTACCGGGGGTTGAAATCATACTAATATTATAAAGAGGAAAACTTTGTTTGTTTGATTGTAATGAATAGGCTCCGAAACTACTGAACCGATTTGAAAAATTCTTTCACTGTTGGGAAGCTACACTATCCCCGGGTGACATAGGCTATAATATATTTTCAAAAAAATTAGGGATCCTTACTAAAACTCGAATAATGTAACCGCAATGTACCCGTGCGAAGCCGGGGCGGGCCGCTAGTTATTAATAAGGTGCGAACGTGTCGTGCACGTAGGTTTCTACGTTCATTAATTAAACAATATCGCCCGTATTGTATGTGGATTTACTGAATAATTAATTAGTGTTGGGTACTATACTTACCAACGATTAGTTACCATTAGCTAGATTTGAAGCAAAACAAGTTTATACGATGGTTCCGGAATTAATATTCGTACGTCAATTATTTTATTAAAAAAGTTGTTTTTAACCTATGACCTTCATTTATGGTTATCGATACAGAATGATCTATGATTTTTTTAAATGTTGGCGAGACCACTACAGTGTATATTACCTAGTCGTCGATTGCTCGTTGTTACAATTATAAAATAATTTAATTTACACTATTTGTGAATCGCACGTGTTGGCACATTATTAAAACCTAATTAGGTAAATTAAAGGCAATTAATATAGAGCCGCTGTCGGCTCATCTCCAATACCCGAGGTCTAGTTACTAAGGCTCTATTAATACACCCTAATCTGAGAACGAAGATCTTCGGGACCATAAATTCGTTACATAACCGGGGCCAATCTAATGGAATCTCTACTTACAACCTTTAGGGACCCACTTAAGTTAATATAGTTTATTCCGAAACGAAGATTAATATTATTTAATCTAGCCAGGGTCGCATCCGGCACATTTTATAGTTACGTGGCTAAAAAACTATGCTGTGCGTATATTATAATACACTAGCTGTGCCCGCAACTTCGTCCGCGTGGAATAGTGTATTTGGGTAGCATATTTATTTATATCGAATCAACAGTCTAAAAAATAAGGTGCAAGCTACTAGCTTGACAAGCTAATTTCATTTAAATCGGTTCAGTCATTTTGGCGTGAAAGCGCGACAGACAAACAAACAGACAGAGTTACTTTCGCATTTATAATATTAGTAAGGATAAGTACGTGAGATTTTCATTAAACGTTTGTACCTATGCACGGTAAAGATTCAAAATCTTTGAACAGCTATATTCCTACAACACAATTTTTTCGTCAGCTTTCCTTCAAAGCCGATGAGTAATTAGTTACAAAGTTGAGTTGCAAAAGAATTGTGGGTATGTTTCACCTTGTACTTATAACAAGACAGGACTGTCGGTTCGCTATATATGGGCTAAACTTTTTTAATGTAAAATGTATAATATTTCACCCCAACCCCGAGAGAGCTTTTATAGTTGTATTGACTGTCTAGACACACACATCATAGAGCTCAACTTTACAAACATAAAATTGAAATACGCCATTAGATACGCTTATATACAGAATGTTTTAAATTTCCGAAAACTATGTCTGGTGAAGACAGACTATCCCTACGTAAACGATCATAATATTTGAGTAACGGTCCTTGGAATATTTGTAACAACTTCAGTGTTAAAGTATTAGAAATCATTCAAGGGCCTAGAAAAAGCAATGTGCGAATTGCATTTATGAGCAGCGCCCACTAAAATAAAATAAAAAATTGTAAACATCTTGCAGAGTAAGTAGCTACATGATGAGTATTTCTTTTAAAATGGCGGAAGATACAAAACTGAAAGAGGTTTTAATTTCGATAAAATTGCTACACCATTTATATCGATGTTCAGTTGGTACATACTCATACGTCCTGTATTATTTAAGTGTATTCATTTTCTCGCATGAAAGATAAAGCGTGAACTAAATTGGAGTGTACAAGCAAGAACACGCGGGAATAGAATACGAAATCCAACATTATTAAGTTTTGACCGAAAATCTGATTAAGCTAGTGAAACGTGTCGTGGAAATAGAGCGCTGTGTAAGATAATAACGACTGTGTTAATTTAAACAAGAAATTTATCCACTCGGTTAGTTAATTAAAAAAGTAGGTAAATATATTATTAAGTACATACGTAATATATTAGGTTTGATAACCGCTTCGTATCAAAAGGTCATTCCTACCATGTCAGTTTTTTTTGTCGTGCTATGAATAACACTTTATTTTCTTTGTGACTTCACTTTTAAAATACCTAGTTTCATTATGCGTCAAGCACATACGCAGGTCTTACTGACAAATTACCTACAAAACTTATCGGGGAGTCCGAAAAATCGTGTTTCACCGCTATCATTCCCTCACACACAATATGAACATAGAAATACAACTTTTTGAAGCTAAAGCAAACATGAAAGCATCACTTCTTCCCGTAAAAAAGACCCTATTAACACTAAACCGCTAAACAGCTCGTTAGCTGCTAATTAGCTAGCTTATTACATATATTCACTTACCGGTAGCAGATCCAGCGTTGACTTTTGTTCTATCTTGCTGTAGTGACGACAACTGTGCATTTGGATTTGGAAGGGATGAAGATTGGGATGAGAAGACCTTCACACAAGGAGACGACGGTAATGATATAGGAGATGGCAGTCTTAACGGTGACGTAGGAGTACCTAGGTTTGATGGAAGTGACATTTTCGATTCTGAAATAAAGGAGTTGGATTTCATTGATATGTCTGATTTCTCATCAGAAGCTTCGGGAGTGCATAGGACTGTGGGCAAAGTTATTTTAAGTGGACTGCTTCGTGTGGTTTCTGTGTCTTGAGTGTCGGCCATGTTCTGCAAGCAAAATATAGAAGCATTTAAATATTAGCGATGTCTGTACCTACAGATGATAACACAAGAATAGCGGCTGTTGAGTGTTTGCTGACGCAGTGTTTGGGGTATTTCCAGTGTACTCGTATAAAGGTTTGGCCGTTTCATTGTAATCAACGACTAATGAATTATAATATAATAAGATAACATTTTCATTTATTTGTTTAGTTATACTTACACAATCATGCATGCGTTCTCTGAAGGGATAGGCAGAGGTACACTGCAGTGCCCCATTTCACAGATGGTATTTTGGTCCCAATGTAATAGTAGGAAGCGAGCGCATAAACTAACGGCGAGCCTATTATTTTCCCTATATTTTTATTTACCTTTAATCACAGAATTATAAGTATACTTAGCTAGGTATTTATAATTTTTTGGTATATATACTTTATGCAAAATTCTACCTCCATAATCAAGTGACCATGACTGACCATGACATTCAAGTATTACGTAGCAGCCAACTAGCTGAATTCGCCGTTCAATCAACAGCCTAGACACTTAACTAAACAGCGCCGTTCAACTAGCGGCCTAAATGATATTCAGCCGTATCGTTTGGTACAACATTTAATAAACTGGCTGGCTAATGCTTAGGCAACTGGTTGACATTTAAGTACTACAAAACTTTTAAAAAATACTACCCAAGCAGAGCTTGCATAGTATTTGCGTAGCGGGTTTAGGTCAGGGTTATCTTTTTATGACCCCACAGAAATCCCACCCGGCAAGTAGGTTCGGTGGATCTAAACAATTTCGTAAAATACCTAAGTACCTAATAAAAGTATTCCATAAATGTTGTTTTTTGCCGACGCCATATTGACAGTTTGGTGAGTTTCGGCGCTAGGTGGCAGAAAGTGGAACTAAATAGAAATGAAAAGGCCAGGCAAGTACTTAATTAAACGTCATCGATCCAAGTAATTTGCCTAGCTGGTTGATCAAATGGCTGAATATCATTCAGGCCACTAGTTGATCGACGCTGTTTAGTAAAGTGGGTAGGCTGTTGATTGAACAGCGAATTAAGCTAGTTGGCTGCGACATTACGACTCCTTGACATTTGCACGTAGGTGTCAAAGTCCAACCAAACTTCAAATTACACAAAACATTTTGTATTTTTATTTAATAACTATTTATAAATCCGTATACAGTGCAAGGTTGTAACTCAGTACATACGAGGCATGCCTTTTAAGTTCTGTCGTTTCCATAATTCCCGGCAATTTTGAATTTGGAACTGTTCTATATTCGAATGTGTTTAAATTTCGAATCTCAAAACAGTTGAATGTATTAGGATTAATGTTATTGTTTAGTCACAGCGTCGATTAGAATCTGTCAGGTTACGTACGAAAATGAATCTTTCTAAGGAAAATGTTCGTGCAATAATTTTCTACAACTTTAGAAGAGGCCTGACACGGCTTCAGTGTTTTGAAGAGCTAATATCTGTGTTCAGGGATGAAGCCCCATGTCTGCGGACTGTCGAACGCTGGTATTTAGAATTCCAGCGTGGACATACTAGTGTTAGTGACAAATCTCGCGAAGGTCGCCCAAAATCTGCATTCACTGAAGATAACATCATTGGAGTGAGACAACTAATTCTCGAAGATCGTCATGTGACGTATCGAGAGATAGAGGCTCTATTAGGCATCTCAGGGACAACCATTCAGAAGATCTTGCATGAAGCGCTTGGTGTAAGAAAGCTAGTTTGCCGTTGGATACCGCATCTGCTTTCCGACGATCACAAGGCGGCCCGCGTCAGATGGTGTAAGAAAACTCTGCAAAGGTTCAACCGAGGAGAGTCAAATCACGTCTACGACATCATCAGTGGTGACGAATCTTGGATCTATGCCTACGATCCTGATTCCAAACAACAATCTACAATCTGGGTCTTTCAAGACGAGCCAAAGCCGACTAAAGTTGTTCGTTCTCGAAGCACTTCAAAGAAGATGGTGGCCACGTTCGTTAGAAAAACCGGCCATTTTGCGACTATTGCACTTGATGATCGTAGAACGGTTAACGCAGAGTGGTATACCACAGTTTGTTTACCACAAGTCATCGCCGAACTTCGAAAATCTAACTCAAAGCGACGCATCATCCTGCACCACGACAATGCAAGTTCACACAGCGCTCGTCAAACGATTGAGTATTTGAAGCAGGAAAAAGTAGAAATTCTTGACCATCCTCCATACAGTCCTGACCTAAGCCCTAACGATTTTTTTACATTTCCTAAAATTAAGAAAAGTCCACCACGAAGGTCAAAGGTTCCAGTCCAGTGAAGAAGCAGTCGACGCTTTCAAGTCAGCCATTTTGAACACCCCCACTTTAGAGTGGAATAAATGTTATAATAACTGGTTTGAGCGAATGGAAAAGTGTATTAAGCTACGTGGTGAATACTTTGAAAAACAATAAAAAGTACTATAAGGTTCTAGTTGTGTTTTTTTCTTCAAACGACAAAACTTAAAAGGCATCCCTCGTAAGGTACCGTATCTACCTACTGATAAAAATGCATCTAGTTTATCCTGGTTAATGTTATCAGCATTTGCCGAGCGGAATATGTCTATGAGGATAAATTGAATAGCATGATAATCAGTAGCCAATATAGAATTTCGAAAATATATTACATAATAGCTGTGCCGACCGACTTCGTTCGCGTATTATTTAACTTAACAAAAATGTCGGGATTATCGGGATAAAAAGTATCCTATATGTTAATCCCGGTTATAAACTATATGTGTTCCAAACTTCATCCATATCCGTTCAGTAGTTTTTGCGTGAAAGAGTAACAAACATACATCCACACTCACAAACTTTCGCATATATAATACTAGCTGTGCCCCCCGACTTCGTCCGCGTAGTATTTAACTTAACAAAAATGTCGGAATTATCGGGATAAAAAGTATCCTAATGTTAATCCCGGTTATAAACTATATGTGTTTCAAACTTCATCCAAATCCGTTCAGTTGTTTTTGCGTGAAAGAGTAACAAACATACATCCACACTCACAAACTTTCGCATTTTAAATATTAGTAGGATTAAAGAAGATAAAGTCAATGTCCAATAATGATTTTACAAGATTTAGATGATATCCACGCTCTAAGACTTCCTTAATCAGGCTTTGTTTTCAAATAAACCAACTATAAATGTAGCAACAAAGCTTCCGATATACAATCCAATGTAGAGGACTAATAGAGATTGAGAAACTCAAGCTAACCGAACAAATCATAACTTAGCCAAACTTGTTACAGAACTTTGATAATAAAACTAGAGGAAAACCGATTTGAGAAGCAGGAGATTTGAATAACTTAATATTGAATGTTGGATCAAGTTACATAGTCGTGATTCTTAATTGCGATAAAGTTGAAGGACACCGGGAAAAGGAAGCAAGATATTATTACACAGCAAGATATTATTATAACCAGTTACCGCCATTCCGGTTTATAAATATGTATTATGCAACCGAGAATAACGACAGGCAGTTCACGTTAAATTATTAATATTTCGTCACGCGATAAAATTGATAGTCGAGGTTTAAGTTATTACTAAAGTGATCATGATAAAGAACTAGCCAGCGACACGACACATCTCAGCTAGGATAGTAGTACATACGTCGTCCGCCAGACGTCGGGCAAAGCGCTCGGTCTGTCTGTATACGCTTGCGAACGACCGAGACAGCAACACCGACCGACGCGCCCGATGTGCCCTCGGATTCTAATTTCTATCGCTCATTCATTGAGTCGCAAATTACAGGCGTTGTCGCAGGTTTCTCGCGAACGCTGCTGTCACAACTTTATAATATTGTTTTCAAAATAACAGCGCCAACATCCAGTTTCCATGTGAATAGTCTATTATTAGAACAGTGATTGAAAGTTTGAAAACATGTGTACGCCACAGACAACCGTGAAACCTATACCGTTGAAACTGAAAGTGTTCCATGTTCTGAGAATAATATTTGCATGTATTGGGAAGTTTTTCATCAGTTTGTACTATGGATCGGAAGGGGCGAAGCTACCGGCTATAGCTGACGATATCTTGAAACAACCAGCTATAGAAGTTGCCAGGAAGATAAGGAACAAAGAGGTTTGTGTTTTCACTTTGCATCACAAATAAGTTCTTACAGAATTCTGTTCTATTTATAAAAAAGTGTGTAGGACTTTTTGACCCTCGTAATTCCCACCTCCACTTCGGTTCTCTTTGATCTAAGTAATCGGTTTATTATTATTATTTTACGTATTTAACAACACTCGTCTCTAAATAATTTTGCCATTAAATAAGAAATAGTATAAACTTGAAGCAACCTCGCCTCTGTGTAAGGCCCGTATTAATAAAACGATCTCAAGTTTGAGAGCGATCTTGGAATTATCATTCCAGTAGAAGATGACGTCATGTCGAAAGCGTAAGTACTCAAGACTGCTCTCAGAATCGATCTCAACGATTTATTAATACGGGCCAAAGGAACACAAAAATATAGCTCCATTATACGTGTTAAGGGGCGCGTTGTCTCCAAAAAAATCTTCCATGGCAGTACTTATGATGATACTTACAGATTAAAATATTTTTAATGTATGAGCTGTAAGCACCAAAAACGCCTATATTTTTTATTTGTCTACTTCATCATAATATACTAATCATACTTTGTGCGGCAGTCCGTAACTCGTTTACATAATGTAATTAGGTAGGTGCCTACTTATAACCGTTTTGTTGGTCCCTTGAGCGACTAGGCTCTCCATATAGGTAGGTACAAATATAATATTACTAGCGGCCCGCCCCGGCTTCGCACCGGTACATTGCGGTTACATTATTCGAGTTTTTAGTAAGGATCCCTATTTTTTTGAAAATATATTATAGTTTATGTCACCCGGGGATAGTGTAGCTTCCCAACAGTGAAATAATTTTTCAAATCGGTTCAGTAGTTTCGGAGCCTATTGATTACAATCAAACAAACAAAGTTTTCCTCTTAATAATATTAGTATGATTGATACCATAATAAAATAATAAACAGGCACTGCTCTGCATTCAGAATTAGCATCAATGCCATGACTAACATAAAAATCCAATTCTTGTCTCTCATAAAATAAAATATAATTTTATCGGCAACAGCAAAGTCCATTAAACAAAATGATAAGAGCTTTTCATAATAATGACGCGCTCTGTTATCGGCATCTAACGTGATTAGATAATTTCAAATTCGTATCTATATACAAATAAATAAAATTGGAGTGTCTGTTTGTAATATCAAAATAACACCTTTTCACTAAATGCATATGAAAGTACATACGTCACCTATAACAAAAACGCGATTTAACAATTTTTTGTCTGTCTGTCTGTCTGTCTGTCTGTCTGTCTGTGTGTATGTTCCGGGTAATCTCCGAAACGGCTGGACCGATTTTGACGGGACTTTCACTGGCAGATAGCTGATGTTTTAAGGAGTAACTTAGGCTTCTAGGAGTAACTTTAATTTTAGATAAATAATTAGGGTTCCGCGTAAAAAAATAAAACCCATGAAATCAAAAAGTATCTCCGAAACGGCTGGACCGATTTTGACGGGACTTTCACTGGCAGATAGCTGTTGTTTTAATTTTTCTTTAATGGGTCCTGTCGCGCGGGCTCAGAACGCGGGCGCGGGCTTTTTTGTTAAGTTAAATTCCACGCGGACGAAGTCGCGGGCTCAGCTAGTAATTAATAAAAATAAAAAGTAGAAAGTAGTAAAAGTTTTCTAGCAGTTGAGTACTTAGGTATAGCAGTAGTGTATCGTATAGGTACTTACCACTTAACTATACCATTTAATAACATGCATGGATAGACCTAGACTCATTTAGGTTTATGATTCTCCTTGACATTAATGTATTACGAAGGCTAGGAAGGCTATAAACTACATACCCAACTTTGTCTCGGATGGTAGAGTTAGCTTATTATGTTATGTTTAAAGTTATGAGTAAAAATCCCATATCTTTTCAGTAGTACCTAAATATAATAATAAAGCCCTTTATTCAGACCAACTTAGTATCTATTTACAAAGTATTAAGAACTAAAAAGTATGGATATAAAAAAAACTTTTTTTTTTGTAGCTAAACTAATCTTAATCTATTCTAATACTTAATTATTTTCTGTAGGTCTGTTTGCCAATCGGCAAAGGCCTCCTCCAACCTTTTCCATTCTTGTCTATCTTGGGCCACTCTATTCTACGTTACTCCTGCTACTTGCCTAAGAGTACCTAAATACCTATTATAAAATAATTAATAAATAAATAAATATCGCCAGACGAACACACCAACTGTATGGTCCCAAACTAAGCAACGCTTGTAATATGGGTACCATACAATGGACTGGGGGCGATCCCAGTTACACCCAGACCACGGAAAATTACGAAAAGGCCATTTTCGAAATTTACCCTGACGGGAATCGAACCCGCAACCACCCGATGCAGTGAGCCGAGCGGCCTACGCTCGTACCACTGCGCCAAGCGGTCGTCAATTGTATTTACCAAACTGCCTATGAGGAAAATTTTTACACATAAACAAAATCGGAGTGTCTGTTTGTAATGTCAAACAAAATAACAACTTTTTACTAAATGCATATGCGAGTATGTGTGGTGCTAATAACAAAACAACAATTTTGTATGGTTATTTGTTCCGGCTGATCTTCTGAATGACTGGACCGATTTTGGAGGGACTTAACTAGCAGATAGCTGACGTTATAAGGAATAACGCAAGCTAATTTTATTTTATTGAAGTAACACGCGGGCGGGGCCTCGGGCAACAGCTAATTTAATTACCTATATAATAGAAACGAAGCTGGTATTGGTTCCTACTTCAAAAAGTTCCTCTCCATAATCACAAAACGCTGTGAAAGGACTCTACCTACTATTTGCATAGAGCGTGTTTGCCATGCACAGTCTCATGCACTTTTACTAAAGCTTCACATTTGGGTCATGAATGTTCCTCTATATAACCAGACTTATTTTTGCTTCCCAAGTACCTAATCGTGTTTATTTTGGTCTAATTGTGTATCATGTGGATGCAGGAAATATGAACTGCTATACCAACGATGTCTTTAATACTCGCTTTAAATGGACGCACAAAGCGAGTTAAATTGAGTGTGAGCATGAACGTATGACACGATGACGACGATCTTGAATTGAGCAAAGATTGATGCGTTACTTCAATATATTTCCATTAGGAGCAAGAATACAAAGCTACAATTTATTTTGTTACCATCATTCCACTTATTATTTTCATCAAGCACTATTTTGCTTTCGTTCCTAAAATATTTTTACGACCGCTTCGCGCAGTGGTTCGAGCGTAGGCCGCTCGAATCACTGGACATGGTGGTTTCGGGTTCGATACCCGCCGGATCAAATTTCGGAAATGGTTCTTTCGTAATTTGCCCACGTCTGGGTGTCACTGGGATCGCCCCCAGTCCATTGTACGGTACCATAGTACAAGCGCTGCTTAGTTTGGGACATACAGTTGGTGTGTCAGTCTGGCGATATTTATTTATTTACTATTATTATTTATATCTCTGAGCTAAATTTAGTTAATACAAAGAAACTTACTTTCTCATATCTAAAAAACAAATAAGTAATAGAGAAATATGAAAAACTATTATGAAAACTTTGCTCTGAAACATAGATAGGTTTTAGATAACATAGTATATGTATGTAGGGGATAACCATTTTTTGCTTTCTTAAGATATCAAGCGTGGAAGTGTTGGAGGCTTGCATCAGGCGAATAAAAGACGTGAATTCAGCGCTCAACTGTTTCGTTGAAGATCGATTTGAACTAGCACTGAAGGAAGCAAGGGAGGCCGATGAACTCGTCCGAAGCGGTTCAAAGTCCGTTGATCAGTTGGAACAAGAGAAGCCCTTCCTGGGCGTTCCCTTCACAACGAAGGACTGTATAGGCGTTGAAGGTAAGATAACAACAGTAATCGCTAAGTAGAATGGATTACTTTGAATTTATTGCAAACAAACGGGCGACCCTTTTATTAGCACTTCGATAAATTCACCATTTCGGTCAATGAAGATTTGATTACATTTTTATCTACAATTTTCCTGTTGGGAGGGGTATAAGAACAGATCGTTTTTAAAATAATCAATCTTCTTTGTAAGTCCATTGAAATTGTTTGCCAAACCGTTCAAAGGACGCTTTTGAGCCGGGGTCTGCAATTGGTACATTTATAAAGTTAATCATAACTGACGTCATTAGGCAGAACTAGTTCTTACAAATACTAAAACAGGGGATGACGTCATTAAAATGAATACATCGCCTCATTACTATATGAACAAGGGATTATAATGCTACGTTGAAATATAAATTCCTAGGGCGACTTTTAATTACCTAGCCTCGTTGCTAACGCTATAGTTGCTTTACAGTGTAGGTATATTTCTAAATTATTATACACGTCGTACAAACACGTTATAGGAGTTTATTGCGTTTTCATCAATACTGTCTTGATATTAAAAACTTGAAACACGAAGTAGCCCTGTAAACCCTCAGATTGTAGATATTTCATGCTGTTTACAGGTTTGCATCAAACTTCAGGCTTAGTTCTTCGTAAAGACTTTATAGCGGAGAAAGATGCTGACGCCATTAAGTTATTACGAGAGAATGGAGCCATAATTATGGGTCTCACCAACGTACCAGAAGTTTGTATGTGGTTAGTATGAAATATGTGTAACTAGCTGTGCCCACCGACTTCGTCCGCGTAGTATTTAACTTTTTCAAAAATGTGTAATAATGTGCAATACATAAGTAGGTATAGGCTAACATTATTTTATCATTCATTGCGTATTTGTGGGGAAATTATACCTATTAATTGCACAATGCAAACAAGATAAGTAGTGTCTTTGTTATACGAGTCTTTCGTAGTAACTTTTTATATAGAAAGAAGAACTGTGACCGCGACTTCGTCCGCGTGGACTTTCATATTTATTCACCTTTTAAACCTTCTCTGGACTTCCACAAATAATTCAAGACCAAAATTAGCCAAATCGGTCCAGCCGTTCTAACGAACAGCAATTCATTTTTATATATACAGGTTGAAACAGACAGGGTATACTATTTTATTCAAAACTTAACTTTGTAATTCTAAAACTATCAGCTTTGAAGGAAACTTGAAGAACAAAAGGTGTTACAGGGATACAGCTGTTGACAGATTTCATAAGTTTACAAACCCTTTAGTACTTCAACTGTCCCACAAAGCCGATAGTTTTAGATTTACAAAGTTAAGTTGCAAAAAAAATTGTATACCCTTTCTGTTTCACCTAGTATAGATAACCATTATCTCTTCCAGGTGGGAGACTCACAACCATGTTCATGGAAGAACCAATAATCCATACAACACGACTAGGATAGTGGGTGGGTCGTCTGGCGGCGAGGGTTGCTGCCAAGCAGCTGCTGGCAGTATTTTTGGTATCGGTAAGTGTTATCATATTCTTCTACAGACTACTCTATTCAGAATTTAGTATTTTAAATCCCTATTCTTCGCCATTGGATTGTCACTCCGAATATGTAGGTATCATAACATTATTGGATGATGTTTTTGATGACTTATAGTACACTGTAGTAGGGAAAAATATATATTCTGGTTCTAAATCGTGGCGAAATTCCTCAGTGAAAGCCTCTCTTGCGCTCTCTTTTGTCCAATATTAGTTGAATACACAGGTTCTTAGATGGCTATGGGTATTTTAACATAGCAACAACTAACAGATACCTACTGTTAGATCGATTTGATTGTGTACTAAAGGATACAGAAGCTACATATTTATTTATTCGTCTATATAATACAAGAAAGTTATATGCGGGTTAAGTCTAAATATCGAACTCAAAAATTCCAGGTTCTGACATTGGTGGTTCCATACGTATGCCTGCATACTTCAACGGAATATTTGGCCACAAACCATCAAGGAACATCGTGTCTAACAAGGGACAGTACCCAATCCCTGAAACGGAACTACAGAATTCATTTTTGGGTAAGTGCAATGCTTACGTATGATATTTTTGACAAACTTAGATGTTAGTTGCTTCATTATTCAATTGTGTTTATTCTGATTGTTACAACTTTAATATCCGCAATTACGAACAGGTATCGGCCCTATGACAAGACATGCAGTGGACTTGAAGCCCATTCTCAAAATAATATCAGGCGAGAATTCCAAAAAATTAAATATGGACGAGCCAGTAGATTTTAAAAACCTCAATATCTTCTACCGATTCGGCACCGACATGCCCATAGTGGATGCTGTAGATCCAGAAATTAAAGCGGCAATGAAGAAAGTCATTGAATTTTGGAAACTCGAACACCAAATCGACGCCAAAGAGGAAGACATTCCACTATTACGCAAGTCCATGCCTATTTGGTTCGCGGGCATGAAAAACAAGAAGAAGTTTGGCGCATTGATAATGAAGAA
The DNA here is from genome assembly GCA_918843915.1 of Notodonta ziczac. NCBI lineage: Eukaryota > Metazoa > Arthropoda > Insecta > Lepidoptera > Notodontidae > Notodonta > Notodonta ziczac. Next base: position 6,033,922 of record OU974053.1, read on the forward strand.
AGAGAGCATTGGAGCCATCTGCATCGAAATAGTGAAAAACATCTTTGGACTGTCTGGAAATACGTTAATCGGTCTCTTTACGGCGCTATTTGACTACGGAGGTGTAGAAATCGGCAGTGAGAAACACAAACAGTATCAGAAACTACGCGACGATCTTGAGAAAACGTTTACAGACATGCTCGGTGACAACGGAGTTTTCTTGTATCCTACGCACCCCACCACAGCCCCATACCACAATGAGCCAGTACTCAAACCTTTGAATTTCGTTTACACCGCTATATTTAACTGTTTAGGGCTCCCAGCAACTACGATACCTCTAGGTTTAAGTAGGGAAGGCTTACCGATTGGAATCCAAGTGATTGCGAATCATAATCAAGATAGATTATGTTTGGCTGTAGCAGAAGAATTGGATCGAGCGTTTGGAGGGTGGGTCGAGCCTCATAAAGCGCAATAAGATTGACCAAGTTCCACGGTGAGTAACTACGACAGGCTCGCGGGTGGACCAATGTTTTATACGGCTAGTTTATATCGAGTATTGAATTTTTTATAAAACTAAGTAAATCTATACATAGTCCGTTCATTTCACAAAGACGTGTGCTGTGACCTTTATTAAACTGGCATATGGGTCAATTTGCAATAACTCTCATGTCTTCGTGAAATGACCGGGCTATGCCTACATACATTATTATTATTATTATTAGGTTTTGTGCCCTATGCCGCTCGGGCGGCATCTTGTTACTTCGACCATTTCTGATCTTTTGTAGCCATCACTGAAGTGTTAAAGTTCACTGCCTAGTCCTGAGGCCTTCAGGAACTTCCAAATGCTTTGAGCAGTGAGTGTTTGTATCTCCTCCGGATGCATGATGTGCCGCCCTAGGAAGATACTTCTGCAACGCATTAGTGAGCCGCACGAGCAGAGGATGTGCATTGCACTTTCCTCTGCTTCTTGGCAGAATCTGCACATTGTGCTGTCGCTCATCTTTAGGTTGAACAAATGTTTGTTTAGTTTGCAGTGCCCGGTGAGGATTCGAGTTACTGCGCATGTTTTGTACCGACTGAGCCCTAGGAGCTCTTTCGATGCTTTCTTGTTGTATGCCTACATACATACTGATTTGCACTATCAATGTAATTAAGTCCTCTATGCTGAACTGCCGTGAGAATACTGAAATACAGCTAAGTGTTATTTTGCTAGTATGTGAAGACGCAACTTTAACAACAGGCCAGTCTGGTTAATACTCTCCTATCATTGGTAGTTACTAAAAAAAAAAAAATTAACTGAAGGTACTTGTCTTCACAATTTCTAGAGACATCATTATCCATGTTTTTCCATCCATATTATGATTGTAATCGGAGGGCAGTATTGTAGGCACTACGTATTTGCATTTATATTCATATGTATCAAACTATTAAATTGAACAAAGCTACTTATTTAAATGGCGGTAGGTTAAGGTAAATTGATAAAAATGAATTTATTTCAGAAATGTATATAATATATGTGATTTAAGCTTGATATTTATTTTACCTTTGCTAAAAACCCCTATGTGGGTCTTGTATTTTGTGTAAACATTTAAATTTTGTATTTAATATACTTATTTGCCTACTAAAATAATATTCATCACAATATTTAACGATTGAGCAAATCAATTAATATTTAATCTCTATTAGCTACTAAATTTAATATAATATGAATGGTGATTGATTGAAAATAAATATGAGGTATTAAGTGGTTGTGGTCCCTAAATATTTTGAAAATGTTTGTTGTAGATGATATTATTGACTACTTACCAATCTTTCATTGTATGAGTTATGGGGATGTTATATCACACTGAACATGTAACAGCAGTGGTATTCGATACTGTATTTACCATGACATACTTACACATAATTTTTCTCCAGAGTAATATAAACAATAAACATTATAAAATGTTATTTTTGTGTTATTTACAATTTGAATACATACTTAAGTACCTACCTACTCTTTTTCCTAAATTCGAAGGTGTCCCGTTTCTCACAAATGAAACAATTTATTAGTACTGATTAAAATTTAATAACAGGTGCTAAATTAATATAACAAAAAAGTCAACATAATACATACTACAAATACATACTATTTAGAATTGGAGAGGTTGTTTATTATGTTCAATATTTCTTTCCTCTTCACACTAGGGTTAATCTTGACTAGCATGTCACAGGTGTCCACCTGCCCTGAGTTGTGGGCACATTCTGCAAGTCTCTCAGCATTGCATATAACATGGACGCCACAGTCATAGCCATTGCTTTGTTGTAGACATTCTTTGTCTACAAAGTTGATGTTACCTGAAAATTTTAAATGCTAATTATAAACTAGTAGTAATTAAATAAATGACAAGGTGATGACAACATAATTGCCATGTTGGTGTCAAATCTTTATTAAAGTAAACAATTGGTAAACTCCCAATTCTTGTTGATTCTGGGTTTAATGTTCATCCATTGCTAAGCCCTCTCTTAAGACACATTTTTAAGTAATCCTGTCTGGCTCATTTGTTACAACCATGAAAGAAGAATGGTAATACAATTTAGTTAAGTATAGTTTGTGTATAAACAGCAATAGGGAAAATGTATCTGCAATGTATAATTGATTTCTCTATACACTGCAGACAGTTTCAATCATGTTGATACAATAGTTTGGAATTTGATCTGCTACAAGCTGCGTTCTACTGTACAAAATAGAATAATAACTTACCACCATCCCCTAAGTATGGAATTAAATGACTTGCAAAATCCCAGGCAGCATTGTGATTACTGACATTTGATGAGTCAAGATGATAAAAACAATTTTCAGGCTTCGAATACACGAGCAGGCTCCAGTGCGAGCCCCCAGCCATGTCCGGGGTGTCATTATCATTGAGCGCAAAGAAAATAAACTTCTTGCTATTAACACCAAGTGGCTCCAAAAAGGTTTTAATCTCGTCCGTCTGCACCATCTTTACGCACTGTGTCACTTCCGGGGAAACAAACAGTAACTCACTGGCTTTTTTGAATATCACTTTCTCTAAATATTCAAAATAAAATGATATAATTGTATCATTCAACCAATACGGTCCTTGTAGTAAGTCAATGTCCGACCGATGTAGCAATATATCATGAAAGCTCAACACAACTGCCTTAGCCATTTCAGTTATTTGGTAAACAAATATTTCTTCAGTTAGATTGTAGTGTTTAAATAATGGTGATATGATCTGATAAGTAAAAAATTATTTGATAATATGAAATCTTGGAAGTTTTATCCATATAACCTACTAATAATACCTAATCTACATAACTCAAAATTTTAGAAATTGGATCGGAAATAAATGAAAAATAGCTGTTTGTTGACAAGTTGTGATTTCATGTTTTCTACAAATTGAAAAAAACATTGTCATCAAACTGGAAAATCTTCATAAGTAGTAATGCTTCTCAGCATTGATAAAGATTTTCTACGTAAGTAAAATTGAAAATTAGCAGCGAACTTACCAAATGCTGATAATTTTACACACATCTGCTCTGAAATTAGGTTCACAAATTCTGTTCAATAAACACCTTTATATGTGCTGTGAATATTTCATTGATTAACGTTATATTTCACCACAAATTAAATAAAACTGCATAAAATTATAAATAAAACCATACGCAATCCTGCATTTGGTTTGGTAAATTGAATGAATGAAAGGAACAAACCAAAGAGAATTAATGACAATTTACTTTGACATATGACAAACAAAAAAATACATTAGCCAAGAAGTTAAAACATAAATAAGTAAGCATGGGTGATTATGTATTTGATAGGTACTGGCAAAATGCTTAAATCAAAGTTGCAAAAGATAAAAACTAGAAGTATTTCGTTATTTCCTAATTTTCCTATGTGGGTCTTTTGGTCTTTCCATACATAGTCACAACGTGGTTTAGTTATTATTTCGATGGGTATTTTATACTTCAACTATCTAAATAATGTAATATCCTTACAAACAAACCCCTAATAAGCATTGGTGGTGGCCTAAGCGAAAATTTGTTTATAAATCGCTGTTGCATGGCAATCGCTATACGGGTATACCCCGGTCCATGACTTCAACAACATACATTACTATGTTGCATATGTAAGCATATGCGTAAAGACTTTTGAATTATTATCAAATTCTCTATCATCATTCCACCTGTCGGCTGCAAAGCGAATATAACCTTTATTACAGCTGTATCATAAATGGAAATGCAAAGTGCATTCATTGGAGAGCTTTCAAAGTAACGAATGTAAAAGCTCATTATGTTTGGGAAACCAATATAATTGACGACGTTGGAACCAAAGTAATCTAGGGAAATATTACAGTAGGCAGATTATATCGTTGATTATGATTAGCGAGTAGGCATACATAAACTTGTGAGTTAAGTGTACTTAAATCTGTAGATTTAATTAGGGATATTCAATAAACATCGATTTTTCGAATCACTCGATGTTTTTAATTCGATACATCGAATCGATCCGATGTTTTGACAAACTGTTGATTCACTCGATGTATCGATGTATTTTCATAAAATATCGAATACCAGTGAATTTAATGAAAACTCAGTTTGATCTCTAAATCATTCTCATTCATGGTTTTAATTTTTGATAAACAATATTTGAATCAGTGATGGTTTCCATGTGTACAGGGATGCCCATACTAATTTGTCTGATAGGGGTTGCGTAAGGCTAATAGAAATACTGAATATAGCTGATAAAAGTTGTCTACATCTATACATCTATACAAATAAATAAAGTTGGAGTGTCTGTTTGTAATATCAAAATAACACCTTTTCCTTAAATACATATGATAGTACATACGACACCTATAACAAAAACGCGATTTAAAAAATGTTTGTCTGTCTGTCTATCTGTCTGTGTGTTTGTTCTGGGTAATCTCCGAAACGGCTGGACCGATTTTGACGGGACTTTCACTGGCAGATAGCTGATGTATTAAGGAGTAACTTAGGCTACTTTTATTTTAGAAAACAAAATTAAAAAATGGGTCCTTTCACGCGGGCTCAGAACGCGGGAGCGGGCTTTTTTGTTAAGTTCAATTTCACGCGGACGAAGTCGCGGGCTCAGCTAGTTATATTATAAAACTGACATTAAACGTAAGTAATGGGAGTGAATTTAATGAGGGGTGAGTACATGCGGTTTGCTTGATGACCGATGACGAACTGATTTTGGTTGCAATACAATTTGCGTAAATGTGAACATTTGGGTCAAAGTGTGAATGCTGCTTCGGCAAATGTACGTGTATGGTCGTACACCATGAAATGTAGTTTTTTCTTAGTTATATAGATTTCTTCAACATTCAGCATCCTTGAACACACACAATAAATGTGCAGTCATGGACAGTGCTGGTGTAGGAGTAGTATAATAATTATAACTTGACGCTTGCGTGGAGTGTCAGAAGGCTGACTAGGTGAGGGCTTTGTGGTGTGATGTTATGTTAGAAAAAGTACTCGATTTTCAGAAAACATCGATGTTTGTAACCGATATATCGAAAGACATCGATACACACTTCCGATATATCGCATCGAAAAAAACATCGATGTTTTTTCGAAGTGGACACCCCTAGATTTAATTAATTTAATTTTCGATGAAACTAAAATGTATAAAAGGGTTTTAAAACAAAGATAAAAATAAATTTCGACATTAATTATTTTATTAGGTAGTTCATAATATTACTAATAAATTAATGGTAACAGTCGTCAGGAATAGCTTTTACAAACTATAATTTCGACAACAAAAATAAATAGACAAAGGAACATTTACAAATGAAAAGCTAATTGGAGCGTCTATGAATAATTTAATAACACTTAATCACTCACAGCATTGTTAAAATTGTTTTTGTCATACTCAACAATCTTGTATTCACATAATGTAATAAATATGGTGTGTGATCTATGCTAATTAATAATATATTTGGCAACTTTAACATTGCAAATACATTGATGATACTGATTGGGCTATGAAATAAGAAGTATATCCCAGAAATATAATGGAAAATGCCTCGTTATTTCGTACAATATTATCTATGTTCCTTTAGTTTACTTAGTAGCTTCTTTTAGGTAAGCGATGAGGTCTGCGCGCTCATTCGCCTTCTTCAGGCCAGCGAACACCATCTTGGTACCAGGGATGTATTTCTTGGGGTTCTCGAGGTATTCAAATAAGGTGTCCTCATTCCAGTTGATACCTGTGAAATGAAAATAATATTGAAGGGAATCTAAAAGGTATGGCATGGTTGGAGGGCTCATTATCCATTGCATGTGTGGTTCTCTATAAGTATTTAACTTTGATGAACAAATGTGATGCTCTAAATTTGTTCAACTTTTTGGAATGTCTCCAACACTTAGGTAGGATAAGACTTGTGTTATATAATGTGTGTAATTCCTTTTCGCAATAATTATTCTGTCACATCATCAGTGATAATAATATAACTAATCATAGCTAGACATTGTTCCACGCGTAATTATCGCCATATCACATGTGATCACTATAAGCACATGTGATTCATGATAGTAGAAGTAGGTATGTGTATAATCAGTTCCTGATGTTATCAGTTTATACATAATATATTAACATTATACTTGCAAATTTAGTCAGTAATTTTAAATTCAAATTAAACTAAATTAATGCCAATTATTATCATTACTGACACAGAAATAAAGTCGAGATTTTACTGCAAACAAATACATTTAGAATATTGTAGCTCTACCAACTATAACATCTTTATTTAATTCAACACTTGCTTATTTAACTCTGGCACTATAAGTTATCAATATGTCTAGCTCAAGTAAATTTTACTCAGAAGATTACCACCACCTTAAAGGTGACAAATTTATTTTGTTATATATAACAGCCATCATTTATAAACATAAAACCCATGTGATGCTTGCAATACCAAAGGAGTAGGATAAAGTCTACTCCCCTTCATGTAGGAAGGGAGGGATCTGATTTCATGCCAAACATTATTTAATGTGTGGACACCAAACAATTTAGCCCTTGTATTACAGAGTTGTGGGTGATAAAGAAACATTAATTAATAATATAAGTAAGTACCTTTAGCTTTGTTGGCATCTGAGTATGAGAATCCGGGGGCCTGGCCCGTCTTGCGGCCCCAGAAACCGCTGAGGTTGGGACCTACTTTGTGTTTGCCACCAGCTTCAACCTGTAACATTATGATTCCATGATTGTGAATTGCTCAGAATTTTGAATGTATTTTCTTTTTATGGAGACAGTACTTATGGTAGGTAATTTTGTTTAACAGGCACCCATGGAATCAAAAACAATTAAGCTTTTTAACTGTTCAAGCAAAGCCATTAACTTGTTTTCTATTTAAGTCATGTACAACTTACAATCATTGTCTAGAAGAATTATATTAAAAAAAATTATTTACAATGTTAGTATCTAATATCTGTCATTGTTCAATGTCAAATAAGGTAGATTATGGTCAAGGATATTTTTGGTTCACTTTTGACTACTTACAGTGTGACACTGGGCACACCTCTGTACGAAGATCTTCTTTCCGTTCTCAGAGTTACCGGCAGGTACACCCATTTTGTATCTATAAATTGTAATAAATTAATTAAATATAGGCAATTAGAACATAAAAAGATACTCACTAAATGGGGAAAAAGTGGTATGGATATAAATGATAACTATCAGGGTAGAATAGAAACCGAAGTTATTCCATTTGCAGGCCATATTTAAATACCATGCAATTAATAATAGATTAGTTATCAGGATAAGAGTCATGGGAAAAACCTTAGTATAACCTAGCAAAGCAGCTGGGTTTTCATGTTAACACTTAACCTTGAAATTACCGCGCAAATTAATTTATAAATAACAAGTAAATAGTAGAGAATACAACCAGAGGGCACACAAATATAGCTTTGGAATCTGCTCCCATATAACTGGGTCAGGATCAATGTCACCAGGGCAGGTCCAAGGCACTGTGTCGTAATGACATCATTACGTAAGCCATTGAGTTTGTGGTTGTATAAGAACAAAGCACGGTATTATTCCCATTTGTACATTACGTAACGATTTTCATTAACACGTGAGTTGGAAATTCATTACTTTTAGAAAAATCTATCAATTCAAAGGTTATTTCATCATTGGATGTAACACGATCGATATATTATATTTCTATCGTAATCTCCCAACGAAGATACAATTTAAAATCTAAAAATTATAAATGTTGATTTATACTTACAGTTTTGTGTTTGAAGGGAATTAAATTTAAAATTAACGTGACGGCCAGCCACCAAAATTTCGATTTTTTTTGTGAAACACTCGTGACAGACAGCACTTCACTCGCTCAATCGACAGACGACTAAAAAATTGAATGAGCTGCTAGTGCTGCCACACGTGAAAAAGCCGCGTAAATCGATAGCGTGGTATTTTTTTTATAGGCAGTGACGTTCAACGTTCAAGTTCAGTCAACAATCGTCTAAAAATATGATACCTATCTTGGATTTTACTACAATATACTACTTTCGGAAATTAGATTACTATGTAAGTAGTAAGCATTTTTCAGACCTGTTATGCCAAATAGGTAAAAAACCTCTACTTGACAAAACTGGGTCTGAAAAATAAGGGCGTCTATTCAATGTCACACTTTTGAATACAGTTGGAACACAGACTTTAAATTACATCTCTGTGAATTGGAAGCACGTTGGAAGCAAAGAGTTATAATTAGTTGGAAGATATTGCACAGCCCTGTGGTACTGCCAGATAATATTAGTAATATTACCAGGCCCATCAGGCCTATAAAATCTGAAAAGTTTGCTAACGTCATCTCTGGGTGGTAGCACTTGTGAGTTTGGAGGAAAGCTTAGCTTTTTATATCAAACCACAGACGCAACTCTGGTCTATCATAGCTTGGTTGGATGATGCAATCCTTCCTACATATTTGTTATATTGTGTACCTAGATGGCAGCTCTTGTACTCAATTGTGTTTTCATGCGTACAAACTTGGTACAAACAGATTTAAAAAAAATATTTGTCAGATTTACAGGAAGGCAAAGGAGTACCTGCGTCGGGGAGTACCTGCTCACCAACTGACTACACAGGGTTCGATATACCGTGGAAAATGGGATCGTCTCCACTTATAGCGATGAATCTTGAAATCTACAACTAACCTAGTTTCGGAACAAAAAGGGTCATTCACGCATGATTAAAAAAAAGCCTGACTTTAAGAAAATAATTGTGCGGTCGGAGGACTCTCGTTAGGAACGAAGTTCCCTGTTAAGAGTTTTATATTCTCAAAATTTGAAGATTTTAGATGTCGCACTATCCAGTCCTGAATAAATCACATACGCCATCTAGTTGATTTTTTACAGAACTTTTTCAAAGTGGACGTTACATAGAAGTTTATAAAATTACCAACAGTTGTCTGGAGGGGGCATAACGCTATAAAGCGTGACAATTTCTATCATTTAACTCTTACCGCAAGCCGCATAAAGGTACTTACTTAATTCCAAAAACAAATAGATAGTTTTAGCGACGAAAGAACGAATGATGAAACATTTTTCAATCTTCATTCGAAAATTGAATCACTCGGTGCTTATCCGTCCGTTAATATTAAGTAGGCAGACTCTTAACATTCAAATAAAGGGACAGCTTTATTTGGATTTTCGACTTAAATCGGCTTATGAAAAGTTTTTAACGTTTTTAAATAAAAGGACCGAGTTTGGTGGAAATGAAATAAGTACTTACCTACCTTCTTACCTATTTTTAAATGTGTTTTCCGCGCTAAGCCATAGTACTTACCTACAACAATAATAGATGGAATTTTGAACGAGTGTTACGATGTATTGATTATCGTTACCAAAGACTAGCACTCTAGGGTGGTTCAATTTATCCGGAGCAATGCTACGCGTAAACGAATTGTTCTGAAACTAGCTGATGGGTAGGAATACCTGCGGTTTCCGTTCAACCCAGAAATTGTTATCGAAGTTCACAAATTGGAATGTTGACAGGCTCGTGGGGTGCGCCAATTGTTGCACTAACCTACGTCGAGTCTATTTTCACCCGACTACGTCAAAGCCAAAAGGAAGGGTTGTGTTTTTGGCAGGTTTGTATGTATAATAAGTATGTCATTTATCTAACTGCCTACATGTATACTTATCTCGTAACATTAGTTGCCATCACAAAGTACCTTGTGTATACTAGAAAGTTGCCATCCATTCATCAACCAGATTCATGGATTGACCGACCATTACTTAAGTACCTATCAAACCTGAATGTTCCCAATGAAGTTTTGTTAATATCTACTACCCTCTGTAATTATTGAATATAAGCAACTGGCGATTAAAAAAAAATATGACATGTAAAAAGACAAGCCCGCTGAGTTTCTTGCCGGATCTTCTCAGTCGAGGTCGCGTTCCGATCCGGTTGTAGATATAAGAAAAAAAAATATGTAAAATTGACAATTTGTAAGTGCCCCCGTAGGCCTAAACAAAATAAACGATTTGAATTTGAAGGATAAAGCCGAAGTAGGCAATAAGGCTACCTAAAGTACCAACCAACCTACATACTGCAATATCTTTCATCTGGCTTCTTTTAAGCCACCATAACTCTTGATATCTCAGTCACCAGCCATTATAGGTATTAAAAATACATAGCGGAGGCTGGTTTAAGAGAAATTTATTGTCCACCCTCGTAAGCTCTATTAACCAAATGCCCCATAAATATGCCTTCTTTCACTGAGATATATGTATTAATTTGAATTACTGATAGGTACAATCTTGTACCAAAATTTTTATCATGTAGGTATGTATATTGTTTATGTAAGTATAGGTAGGTATTACAATTAAATTGTTTTTAATAATTGGGACTAGTCCCGCCACACACTCCCGCCACTGCACTGTTACTTCTGTAAGCCAGGATCGACAATGGTGTCCAAAGATAACGCCGAGGTTTCACTTTCGGCGAGTCCCGGAGAAAAGCTAAATGTTCAACATACCCGCGCGAATTAAATTTAAAGAATAGGAGGAGTTGGAAGAAAATTATCATCTTCCCTCAGTTGCAAAGCGGGAGACAACACATCAGTCAGAGTTGATTTAAGACAGGCCAGATATTCTAAAATACTTATTGTTAGGTATTATTCTAATCACCATGTTCTGAATCCGTTTCCTTACAGTTCCACGAGACATCACGTACCTATATCTTACAAAAAATCGTAAACGACATCCTGAAAGTCCTTCTCTGTAAAGATATTTTTTAGTCTATTAGCATTCTGTGTAACTTTTTAATACACTGCCTGTAAATAGTAAAATACACGTTGAGCTCTATATAAATGTGGTATCACCAGCTGTGTTACTTCAACAAATGAATATTTTAATTAGTATAAAGTGCAGGTCAAATACTTTTCCCGGGGAATAAGTACTTTATCAACGGAGCAAGAATGTGAATAAATTGTTGCCAACGCAGCTTTTAAGAGGTTTCAACTCGGGGTTTACGATCTGGATCGTTTGATAATGGCCGACAGTAAATTCACTTTCCCCATCTGTTTAATCGTAGGTATTCGTTTATTATCTTTCTTTGTTTCGTTAAGTACTTACCTACTCATTTTTTAATGATTGCATACTATATAAATTTCCAGGCAATCTCAAGACCAATTAAGGGAAGGCCTTTATAATCACTGGGCCATTGGGAAGTTTGGCAACTTGTATCAATAATCCAATAATTTTATTATCTATCTTCCTCTCTCACGGCCAACGAGTACCGAAGCATTTTTTTACCTATATATAAATTAGTACATACCTAATTGCCTTTGTGACTAGACCCTTATCAATCCATCCACACCAAGTTTCTGCGGACTCAAACCTTAAAGGGTAACAGTCCACTTATCTGTGCTAAAAAGCAGGCCCACCCGCTTCGACCAATAGGACCTCTTCATTTCCTCAGCTTCACTCGGCTCAAGCTCAAGCTGACAGGAAATTATTCTATTGGTCAAAGCGGTCGAGCCCACTTCATAGCGTAGCCATGTGGACGCTTACCCTTAGATAGGCACTGTTAGGACATATTAATTGCGTCAAGTTATTAGACCGTCTGGTTTTGACCCTTAAAAAGGGCTCAGGGAATAAGCCAACTGAGTGTTCAGTCAATCTGACAAACTTGATTTAACAAATGGAGGGATAATACTTAACTAAGTATGTTCATAATAATGCATAGAGCTCTAGGTATACCTAGTGGTAATTTCTTGCTCTCAGCCCCTACAGAACATTAAGGTCCGTAAGATATTGATAGATAGGGGATAGATGTCTTGGATATAGTCATTATTCTTCGTTGAGTGGCACTTAGGAGTTAAATAATCTGGGATTAGAAGGTGCGCATAAACCTATAAAACAGTATGCTATACTAAGATCTCTTTGCCGATAGCTAAACGATAATTAATGTAGCTATAGGTAAGTCCTTAACGCATCACTTGTTTCGTAATCTCCGCAGCACTCACTCAGTCGTATTTATGAACGCGAAAAGCGGAAAAATATGCCTCAGTACCACTGTCAGGAAAATTTAGGCGTCAAGAATTATTCATAATGATGTATTGACGGCCCTAGAGGCAAGATTTCGCAGTCGGCCGTCGATTGGAGTGCCTGCCAATGTTTTGCGTATTCATGAATAAACAATACCACCCCTAGGGCTGCCCCATAACCTTGTTTTGTTTCCGGCACGCGACGCGACGTATTCTATAAACACATTCATCAAATTTGGTAGACAGGTAGTCTGTTATCAGTCTACATTCAATATTGGCGGAGGTTATACTACAGTTACTGAATGATTTGACGTTCGAATACTGTAACTTTTGAGACGTTACTTATCAATTTTTTGTAAGAACTAGGTACTAGCAATTTGAGTTAATATTACTAGTATTCCCCTTAGCCCCTCCAACTAACCCTAATGCTTGTGTTGGAGTGGGTTCACGACAATAGTTGAATAGCTAGGATGGGGATCGAACCCGGAACCTCTCAGTTACGAGGGCGGCTCCTGTAACCACAAGGCTATTGACGCCTTAAATATTTCAAATGTTCGAGTATTCGACTAAAAGATATCCCTACGATCTAAACGGTCATTCACACAGTGAAAACACCGATGATTTCCACTCGAGTGTCAAATACAGCCATTATCTGAATTTTATAAAGAAAACAGTGTCGTCTTCGGCCTCCTTTCTGGACTTCCAAAGGGGACGTTTTAGTTATGTATCGTTATTAAATGTATTAGTAAATGCTATTATTTACGTACCTACTTAATACTGGCAAAATACCTATTAAACTGGGTGGACCGTATTTTCAAGAGAGAAGAAGAAAAAGTAGCATTCCGAACTGGTGGCAGATTCTGAGTATTCATAAATGTTTTGTTGGATTACATGAATAAAATCAATTTTGAGTTTGAGTACTTATACAAGGTGGAACATAAAGTTAAGTTTTGAAAATAATAGTATACCCTTTTTGTTTCACCTAGTAGATGCAGGGTGTGTTATGAAACCTAGGGTATTTAGTATGTCATAGTGATCTTGACATTAGTAGGTATTATCTACTCGACTATCAGTAAGATACTCACTTGACGCGAAAACAGATGCTCTTATCACTAAGAGTTATCAGGCGACTTACGCACCAAGATTTGTATTATGTAATAAATGTCTAACCTTAAATACCAACGAGACTATACGTTATATATTAGCACAGCCATATCTATCCCATTTACATTCATATGAGTATAATAATAAAGTGTATTTTCCTACGTCCGTAGATTTTCTTGGTGATATGTAGGAATTATGAATTAGTCTGTGTCATTTAAACTCTAATCTGCATATTTGAAAACGTGCTCGCTGAAATAAGTTAACATAAGTCTTTCTTGAAATGGCCAGTGGTTAAAACATGGTCCTTTATTAAACGAACACCTTTCATATCCAAAAATTGTTTTTATTAACCTTCCACACGTGTTAAAAATGTCAAGATTTCTCATCTTGCTCAGAAAGTTCGTTTGGTTACAGATAGATGGAGCACAAAATCCTCTTCACATTGCGTCCGGAGGTTAGTAAAAATTGCACTCGACATGGATATGGGCTGCCAAACATTTTATTATCAAAGGTATCCGGTGCGTACTCGAGTGAGCGGTAAAACACGAGTTCGTAAAACCTCGTAATTGAATATCGCTTTTATGATCCCCAATCAATCTTGGTTCGCAATGTGGATAACTTCCACTTGTGGCGGGACCTGTCCCTGTTCAAATACAAAACGGAAAGTTTACGTGTACGTTGCGCTAAATTAAATGAAAACTCTAAATAACCGTCAAGGTGCGAACTGCTTTAGTTTCTAGCCGGTCTAAATTAAGGTTTTAATTAATAAGATAATTTATGTGAATCATTTTAGTATTTCGTTTAGAAGATATGTTACGAATTGTAGTTGAGTGCAGAAAAATTGTTAATAACAATTTGATCATAATTCGTAAAGTTATTTTTTTCCCGAAAATAAAAATAATAATTATAGCTACTGTGCCAAATTTTCTCATACAATTTACACTATTTTATTAAATGCCTTATATATGTGTACTAAGGTCGCAAGTCGCAACACGAAAGTTATAACGTATATTCAAGTGCCGGTAACACAGAAAATAATAATAAATATGATAGTTATTATAGGTACTTATAGTCTGTTCGCACTAGGCTTGTATTTAAATTATTACATTATTTTGTAAATATTTCATAACCTATTTTATATATTTTATTATGTTAGGTTATGTTGTGTTGTATATTGTGTGTACTTACTTATTTTTTTTTTTATCGTAAACTTTCTGCGTCAACTGGAGATTTTCAGTTTTATGACGGGGATAGCGAATCCATTTATTGACAATCCCTTTATAGCTTTGGGTATAATGTTACGGCAAATTGGATTTATGCAAATATATTTTTTTATAGAGATGTTGTATTTTAAATAAATCAGAACACTTGGCTTTCCGTAGACCGATAACGTAGTTCAGTAACGCTATTGCGTTACTCGTTTCAGACTATTGTCTGAAAACTCTAATTAGTAGGAGCATAAAAATAGGTAGGTAAAAGTACCTATTGCTTCCTTAATAACAATGCGTAGAAAATAGAAATCCATTCCACACTATATTGGGACGTGGCATTATGAATACCACTCTTACCTTTTTGAACCAAAGGTTTATTTTTTGGACTTTAATATTTGACGTTACACACAAAACGTAGTTATTCCTCTTGGCCACTGGTTGGCTCTACATTTGAAAGCGTTTATTTTTCCGAGTGGCGTAATCTATTTATAACTCCAAGTACTTACTTGATCTCTATTGAAATAATAAACTTGTAACTCTGACCTGGTTAACACAACCACCATATATCTACAATCACTGCACTTGAATAAATTAAAGGGTAGAGCTATTATTGAAACGGCTGATGTTTAATATTATTGTATTGGTCGAATAACGCTTGAGAAACAATAGGTCTGGCTCATTTCCTGTCGATTCATTCATTGAAAATTTCTCATCTTCTGTTCTCATTTGAATAGGAGGTGTTGAATAGTCAGGTGCTTCAACTAAGCTTATCTCGATGTAATAGCTAGATATAAAACACAAAATAAAGCCTTACTATTATGATCTTGTATGTAAGCGCTTCTTTAATGGATTCGGCTAATAAATGTATTTTATAACAGTCATGAGCATAATTGCGAATATTCCATAGTGACTTTTGATTGTGTAAGCACTGTTGCATAGATCCGAGTGGCAAATGGAACATGATTTGTATTTTGGTACGAATCCGGGGATGTCGACATCTTCACAAGAACTCCCACAATCACGAACGAGAGTAAGAGTCTCTGTAAAAAAAATATAAAAGATGATTAACTATTGCTAGTATTGACAGCGATTAGATTGTGATTTATTTTTCTTGGATAATAATAGAACAAACGAAGAATCCGCCAAACATCAAGTTAAGTTTGCCAAACATAATTGATGTTCTATTGTAATCGGGCTGCCTGTACCCTCCTTAATTCTGAGTGTTATAGAAAGTGAAAATATTACTGAAGATTAAGGTGAAAGAAGCCATGTATCTAATAAGTATTGTATGAAACTCTTTACGTGAACATTACTTACTGCCCGTTTGGAAAGTCTTCGTCACACAAGCTTCGTGGCCTTTACGGCAATATTTTACTGTCGTCTTTCTGTCCGGTGCCCAGCACGTTGGGTTGCTGGCCGTACTACAAGCGTAACACAGTCTGCTATAATCCATCAGCATCATACGTGATTCTGATAATACAGAAACCCCCGAACCTTTTGTTGGTTCTAATAATTCATTTTTGGAATCCTGTAATGGCCGTTTTCCATTCGTCCATAACTTTGTTGGGGTTGCTTTACGCATGTTGACTGCATTTTTGTTTTTATACCCTTCCTTAGAAGTAAGTACATTATTTTCATTATCGTGAACTTGCTTATTCAGTTTATTTTTGTTGTTCAGTTCATTTTCTCCATTGTCATTGATTTCTGCTAAGTTGCTATCTTGTTTTTCAAACTTTGACATCGATCTTCTCGAGTTTCCCGTGATATTGTCATCATTCATTTTCTTTTTTTTATTCATGCATTCGTCTGGGTATTTGACGGTATCTCCTGTGTTTTCACTTTCCGTTTCATTTTCCGCTAGCTTTTTTTCGGGCTCAACTAGCATATTTTCAGGAAATGTATCGTGTTCATTGTAATTATCCTCTCCTTCCTCATCATTATTCCCTAATGATAATGTATCTTCGTTATCAGCTGTAATATCAATTGCCGATCTATCTTCAGATGTGAGTTCACCTAGCACTTCGATTGGTTCTTCAATTATATTTTCTGCCGCGTCATCAAATAGTAAAGCAGATCTAGACTTAAAAAAATTATGTTCATCGTTGTCTAAGACCGTTGGAACATTTTCTTCTTCAATTGGCGTCGCAAGTGGAGCATAATTTTCACCATTATTTTGTTTAATACCCTGAGTATTTAAGTTGTCAAAATTTGCTATGGGTTTGGTGATTTTAGAAGTGAAGGTCGGTATCCATTGCTCGTCCAAATCTCCTAAATTGCGACGATTAGAACAAGGTTTGGAATTTACATTTCTGAAGGCTTGACCAAAAAAGTTGCCGTGTATCGTTTGTATAGTTTGTACAGGCCACTGATCTGCTAATACAGGAATGGGACCTCCAATGTTTTGTTGTGGTAAATTAAAATTATTTGCGTCATTCAGCTCTTGTAGGTAACCTGAAATTAAATACGTATTTATTAAACCTGTCATTGGTGGTAATGTTGTTGTCTATCTTAATCACTAAATTAAATTTAGCAGAACTAAAACATTGCTGTATTTGTAATTTATAAAGATAATGAGAAGGACAAGAATACACTTTGTTCCGTCTACTTTAGTTCGTGCAGGAACAGAATTAGCACGAATGTCAATAAGAACTAATAACTTTTATTTAGGAAATCTAATGTTAATGTAATAAACAATTACCGTGATGAGATTTTTTTTTTAAGATTTAAAAATAAAACAATAAAAATGTATTAAGCTACAGGAGGAAGAATGGACTTTGATAAATGTAATAAAATACCTGTTGAGAGCAGATTAAATGAAATTGTTAAGATGAGGAAAATCATGACTGACAGGCGTCTTACAATTTTTGTAACTTTTATCTTCTGTGTCTGAAGCAGAAATGAAATTGTTTTTAAACGGATGCTTTAAAGTATGGGATCGTATATGGTGTAAAGGTATTTTATCGCTGAAAGCTGTAAACCAATATCTCTCTATTGTGAATATGCGCTCGGTGGAAATATATATTGTGGAAACAATGGGTGTTCCGCAAAACGGTTTTCATTGTTCCATGTATTGGCAGTAGGTAGGTTTCATATGGACAAGTTGGATCTGCATATCATGTATTTTCAAGGGATTTGTTTGCTGATTTATAATGTTCTCTGCATAAGATTATCTAGCCCAAATTATAATGAATAAAAAAACTGTTTATATATTTATGAAGCTACGCCAAAATACACTTGCATACCTACAATATTTTTAGAAAATTTAAGTTCTACAGATGAGTACATAAATGTAGATCACAAAAATAAAGAATACATTTTGATCTATTTTGTAATCCGTAGTTTTTAGAAATGTTTTTAATGTTTTGACAGTATTCGGATAAAATCTTCACGACTTTTTAATAAGATAGTATAAAGGACCTTTGGACGTATTAAAAAAACGAAGAGACAAGTGATAACATCATCACAGCAAAAGTGTATACATTTACCTACTCTACGCTTTACGTAATAAAACTGATATTGACATTTTCTCCTTCACGAAGACGAACTGTTATTTACGATTGTATACGAATTTCACAGGTAATGGCCGCCTATAAGGGCAAGGTAAGAATAATAAAGTGCTTTATAGCTGTGTTAAAGTAAAACTCAAATGATGGTGGGTATGGCCCTGACGACGTCCGCCTAATGACACGTAAACAGCTTTTGAAAAGTATATTCCACAGATATAGATTTACATAGATAACGCAAGTATCACGATTTGTATTGAAACCAAGCGTGCCGAATTTTTAACACCTACTGTGACGTCATTAGAGACGGGAAATCCAAACTGATTCAAAGACACCGATGCCGCCGATGCCCCTCCGCCCGCTACGATTCTCTATAGTGATTATCTCGCTCATACTCATATTTTTTATATCTGTAGTCGCGTGAACTGCAAGTTAACGGCGACCAACCTCGACGTTTGGTCGGGGTTTCAGACACGCAAAGTCCATGCATTTGCGTTACCTATGTAAATCTATATCTGTGGTATATTCCTTGCAAAACAACTCAGTCATTTGCTTACATTACAGAATTCAAATACATCAAATAAGATATGACATAAATAAATAAAGACTGGCAAACACCAATCAAGAGGTTCCAAACTACTTAAGCAAGAGTAATTAGCTTGGTGGTTAGAGGGGCCGTCCTTGTAGCTGAGAGGTTCCGGGTTCGATCCCCATCCTGGCCATTAAACTATTGACGAGTGCCCACACCTAACACAAGAATTTGCTTAGTTGGGTGGTTAAAGGGAATACTAGTAATGTGATAAACACACATTGTTAGTAAAAATCATACAAAAAATAGTCTATATACATTACGTATTATTGAGGACTAGCTGAGCCCGCGACTTCGCCCGCGTGGAATTTTACTTAACAATAAAGCCCGGTCCCGCGTTCTGAGCCCGCGCGACAGGACCCATTTTTTTAATTTTGTTTTTCTAAAATAAAAGTAGCCTCAGTTACTGCTTATAACATCAGCTATCTAATAGTGAAAGTCCCGTGAAAATCGGTCCAGCCGTTTCGGAGATACTCTTTGATTTCAAGTGTTTTTATTTTTTAACGCGGAACCCTAATTGTTTTTCTAAAATTAAAGTAGCCTAAGTTACCCGCTATAAGATCAGCTATCTGCCAGTGAAAGTCCCGTCGAAATCGGTCCAGCCGTTTCAGAGATTGACCGAGACAGACAGACATACAGACAAAAAATTTTTAATTCGCGTTTTTGCTATAGGTATCGTATGTACTTTCATATGCATTTAGTGAAAAGGTTTTATTTTGATATTACAAACAGACACTCCAATTTTATTTATTTGTATAGATGTATAGATATAGATGATTTCACAGTACTACCATACCGTTTAGCCACTAAAGTTCGAATGTCTTATTCAGAAGACAATATGTTACCTCGTAAAGTGTACATGTAATAAAGTGTTCTAAAGCCACCTTTGAACGTAATCCTGTGCGTAAGCGTTGGTACCTACATTAGCGCTGGGAGCGGTGAATTAAGTCATTCCAACTCATTAGGCAGCATTTTAATGGGTGCAGCTTTTGTATCTTATCTCCAAACGGCCATATAAGGAGGGATCTCATGAGAATCTTGAGAATTTGAGGATTTTGTGACGTGTCATTGCAGTTTACATTTCTCGTCAGTCATCTTAATTATTTACGTCTTAGTCTCCGCTATGCTGAAAAATCAACTGAATTGCATTAAATTATTAACACCACTTTTAGAAACGACTGATGTGTTCGTGTTTATTATTTATCTTACTTTAATTTACTTCGACAATCAAATGAACAAAGAGATATTTGATACCACAATTATTGAGCATTTTATTGAACTTTCTCAAAAACATAAATGTTTTAATAAGTAACGTTTACTTTAAGAGTAAACTAAAAGAAATGTGTTGGTACAATTACTTAAACCAGCAGTTAATTACATCACCGCGATGTGGTTTATTCATAGTTTTCTACTGTATCCAACCATGTAAGTTAACAGTAGTTCAGTGAGACGGGCTGTTGTTGGCAAGTTACATAACTTCACATGGCTTTGATTGGCGCTCGGTAAGGCGAAGCTTCGTACTAAGCTTAACTTTAATGAAGTTGGACAACTCAGCTTATGAATCGTTCTTGGCTCATATTTACTTTGACGGCGAAGCAAATGCAAATAATTTTAAAATATTATGTAATATTGAATAAAACTATTTTTCGGATTTTATCGCGTTTATTTAATTTATGTTCCCGACGTTTCGGCTGCTTTACAGCAGCCATGGTCACGGGGGGGCTGAGGTGTTAGACGTCCTGATGTCATAGTTAGTAACTGGGTACCCTCATATTAAGTTGTTGTTTGCGGTCCGATCCACGCAGAAAGTGCTCACAGTGTCTCGAGGTCTTGCAATGGTACACTTGGTTTTGGATTTAATTATATAAATTACTGGATCCCAAGTTGGTGGTAGCACCCAGCCATCTTCCCTATTGAAATTAGGATGTTTTTCAATGGTGTAGCGATGGGCTCCCCTGTTTCTCCTGTTGTCGCCGATATATTCATGGAAGACTTCGAGGAGACAGCCCTTCGCACTTCACCTGTGACCTCAAGATTCTACAAGCGGTACGTAGACGATACTTTCACAATATTACCATCTGACAAAATAACAGCATTTCTTGACCATCTTAACTCCATACACTCTAAAATCAAATTTACAATGGAGTTAGAGGCCAACAACACTCTAGCATTCTTAGATGTTTTAGTAATCCGTAATCCTGATAACACCTTAGGCCACACCGTGTATAGGAAAAAGACCCATACTGATAGGTACTTAAACGGTGAATCTCACCACCATCCAACACAGTTAGCTACCGTGGGTAAATCTTTGTTTCAGAGAGCACAAGGGATCTGTGATGAGCAACACCTGGCTGCCGAGATCCGTCACGTCAAGCAAGTATTGCATGACAACAAGCTTCGGATCCCGCGCCTCCATCACAGTGACCGAGTGAAACCAGTTACAGTCGAGCGTCTACCTGCTGTACTACCATATATAAGAGGTGTCACAGACAAGATTGGCTACATCTTGAAACGTGCTTCAATCAAAACTTATTTCAAGCCACCAAAGAAGATTAGTCAATTCTTACCACCTGTCAAGTGTCACATTCCTCTACAAGATGCAGGGGTATACAAACTCGACTGTGAATGTGGGCTCTCCTACATAGGGCAAACTAAAAGATCAGTAAAAACCCGCGTAAAAGAACATATAGCTGACGTGAAACACCGGCGCTCCACGAAGTCTGCAATCTGTGAACATGTACAGGACCGCACCCGCCATTATATCAGATTTGATAAACCACAGATCCTCGCAAAAGAACACCGATTCCGACCAAGGATGATACGTGAGGCCATTGAAATTAAAAAACATCCTAATTTCAATAGGGAAGATGGCTGGGTGCTACCACCAACTTGGGATCCAGTAATTAATATAATTAAATCCAAAACCAAGTGTACCATTGCAAGACCTCGAGACACTGTGAGCACTTTCTGCGTGGATCGGACCGCAAACAACAACTTAATATGAGGGTACCCAGTTACTAACTATGACATCAGGACGTCTAACACCTCAGTCCCCCCGTGACCATGGCTGCTGTAAAGCAGCCGAAACGTCGGGAACATAAATTAAATAAACGCGATAAAATCCGAAAAATAATTTTATTCAATGTGTAGTATTCGCGTAAATATAAGAAAACAATATTATGTAATAATAGGAATATTCTGGCCAAGAACTATTTTAAAAAATGGTTATGATCTTTCGGATTAAAAATATAATAAAAATAATGATTAACACGCACAGATGCTTTACGGCTGTACGCACCTAGTATACTAAACCAACCTATTCTTTGGAGCGAAGATGAGTGTGCGTATGAGGTTTTAATTTCCATTAAAATGACTTCCAGGAGCTCACCCAAGCTTGGTCTCAGAGTTAAGATCAATGAATGATTGATAAAAAATCTATATTTTAGTATATTTTTTTTATTGAATAGTAGCTTTTGTCCATACCTTCGGTCCGGATGCCGACAACCGCTACCTACCGGCGCTACCTACCGGGTCTAACTATAAGATTCATTCAGTTCCCCATAAGTACAAAAATATCATCAAACTAATTACGATCAAATGCATACCAGATTTTAATACCTACATGGTATTTTGCATATTAACATGGCAAGCTTCTACTCGATAAAATTGAAAAACGTGCGTTTGTCAGTTTTCACTCTCCGACTCGAAAATTTTAATCGATGAATACAATTTAATCCATCAAAAGGACGAATGACGAATAAAAATCGGGGAAAAAATGTTTACACTGTGGCAAACAAAAAATGTTTACACTGTTACAAATCTCTGTCCTGTACACGTTATCTGTTTAATGCGTTTTATAGGTGCGGTATTATTATTAACAATGGCTATTATATGATTACTATTGTTTGTTGCATTAAGTTTTCCATATTATTTTTATTGTTAAGCCAATACTTTCTTACTTAAGTATCAGATTAGTCCTTAATTGCGTTAAAGTTTTCATTTTCCATACAATTTCGATTATGCCTTGTCTTTATAAAATTTATGGTTATTACTCCTGAAATATCTGTAAAAATACTAACACTGGCGGAAATCATTCGTCGGCATATGGAATGAGGTCCCTGGTGCGCGCCCGGTCAAAGGAAGTGCGGGTGGACGCCTTTTAATTCTGCACGCTCGCACCATTGTTAATGGAAAGAACCTTTCGTGAGCCATAAGGAAGGTATTTAACATAACTTTTATAACCTGCTCTACACCCCTACATCTCTTTTGGGAAAACGCTGAAGAGTTAGAGTTAATAGGAAGTGAGGGTTTGGTTGATCAATAAGCTATATAGTTTTTAAGCCACATAGTCACTTAAAATTCCATATAAGTTGCCGCTTGTCAGAAAATATCTAAACAAAGCTCGACCGCTCGAAAAAACTAAGCATTCTGAAGATATGTCTACAGATATCGTCGTTAGTGGGGATTTAGGTGGGTATATGAGGCTTTTATTCACTACCTAACAACAATACCTACAGACTATCACGTCTAGGTATATGAAGCTTTTGTCTACTACCTAATAACAATACCTACCGACTATCATGTCTGGTCTAATTCAGCTCCACATTTGCATTTTAATAGGAACGCTTGTAGACTAGGATA
The DNA here is from genome assembly GCA_918843915.1 of Notodonta ziczac. Classification (NCBI taxonomy): domain Eukaryota; kingdom Metazoa; phylum Arthropoda; class Insecta; order Lepidoptera; family Notodontidae; genus Notodonta; species Notodonta ziczac. The sequence goes on from OU974053.1 coordinate 6,057,473, forward strand.
CTAGAATATATGCTGGTAGTTTCACGTGCATCTCCCTGTTAACATACAGTATAAATCGTTAATATATCATCTATATATATATAACTCAAAGGTGACTGACTGACTGACTGACATAGTGATCTATCAACGCACAGCCCAAACCACTGGACGGATCGGGCTGAAATTTGGCATGCAGGTAGATGTTATGACGTAGGCATCCGCTAAGAAAGGATTTTTATTAATTCTACCCCCACGGCGATAAAATAGGGGATGAAAGTTTGTATGAAACGTTGTCAATTTTAAACCGATCGGGTTGAGACTTTGCATGCATAAAGCTACTATGACATCCCCTAAGAACGGATCAAAATTCCACGCGGACGAAGTCGCGGGTTCAGCTAGTCAAATATATGTATGTACCCATCATGCAAGGAGTATATTCAAAATTAGGTATAGCGTCATCTAGTATTTTATTTCTTTTTAAAGTAACTTATTTTGTTAACTGCTGCACGCGAGGTTTCTTGTGTGTGTCTAATAGTCACAATTAGACATCACCCTCTAAGCTAAAAGTATCGTGTTATTTTTTACCCTATGTTAAGCGTAGGACGCACGTATTTCCCGCGACGGGTATTTCATCACCAAATTATTAATTTATCCAGAGCCTATGTCAAAAAATAATAATAATCAGGTGTCAAAGAGATTCATCGTTTCGTTCTATGATCACTTCATGGAATGTTCCCACTACATACAATTAATTTATATGTGGACCTTCAACATTTTTAAATAGGTAGGCCTAGGCTTATTTTAGCTAACGCATTCCGCGAATATTTTCCGGCGAAAAAAAATGCATTTTTCAAGTTAAAATTCCTGGATGTTCATGCAAAACGTGTTTTTCTGATGGACAAATTCAACGTGGGAGCGCCGCGCACAGTGTGCAAAATAGCGGACTAACGAACCAGCCACGGTTTTCATGTCCAATTTACATACTGTATTGTCCGAACAAAACAGCGGAATTTAATCTGTACTAATATTATAAGAAAGAGGTATAATACAAAATAATTTAGCCTTTTTGACGTCCCACTCCTGGGCATGGGCCTCCCCTCACTACGAGGGGGATTCAGGCCGTAATCCACCACGCTGGCCCAGTGCGGGTTGGCGGATCACACACGTCTTTCGAAAGTTGGTTCGATTTTCTAAGACATGCAGGTTTCCTCAAGATGTTTTGCTTCACCGAGTGACAATTATATAGAAATAATTATTCGCACATAGATTTCGAAAAACCCAAAGGTGCGAGCCGGGGTTTGAACCCAAAACCTGGTGCCCACAAGACGCGTGCTTGAACCAATCAGCTATCTCAATTAAAGAAAGAAACTCACTCACACACTCACTGCTAAGAAAGAGGTAATGTTATTTATATTGTATGTTTAAATTGGTAAAGTGAAGCTATAGCCAATTTACAACAGCTTATATACCTACTAGCTGTGCCCGCGACTTCGTCCGCGTGGAATTGAATTGACAAAGTTTCATACAAACTTTCATCCCCTATATTATCCCCTTGGGGGTAGAATTAATCAAAATCCTTTCTTAGCGGATGCCTACGTCATAACATCCACCTGCATGCCAAATTTCAGCCCGATCCGTCCAGTGGTTTGGGCTGTGCGTTGATAGATCACTATGTCAGTCAGTCAGTCAGTCACCTTTGAGTTATATATATTTAGATAGGTTGGCTCAATCGGGCTAGTACGAGTTCTAACAGAAGACCGGCGTAATGTAGCTACTATAGCTGCGTTTCGCACGATGAGTGAGACAGCCGAAACCCCAACCCTACTGCCTTTCCTTTGCTCTGTCACAGTCCCCTTCTGGTCGGCACAGTGCGAACAATAACTTTGGTAATGCAAGCATCTATAGGCTTCGGTAACTGCTTAACATCAGGCGGCTCGTACGCTTGTTCGACTTTGTCGTATAAAAAATAATAATATCTATGGAGTAAGTATGTTTGTAGAAGAGGTAATTAATCTCTAAAACTGCTGTTCCAATTCTAGGACCTAATTATTTCACAGGTAGACAGGTACAGTGTTCCTGAATGACATATGCTATATCTCTGCGTAGGTACCACGCGGGCGGAGCCGTGAGTAAATGCTAGTTATGTATGATTCAAGTAGATACATGGATTTGACAATGTATTAAGTAATAGAGATATACTTATGGCGACAAACGTTACAAGCGTTATACAACGTTTTATTCCTCGTATCTACTATGTAGGCTCCTGAAAAACACTGTAATCCGGGGTAATGGGCAACTATCAAAACTTTACGAAAATAGTTTCAGATTCTATTACGCTAACAAAGTATTCCGTTGTTTTCGTATCCAGGTTACCTACAACGAAGTTTATACCGCATGGGTACCTAATCTCAGTAGGATCTGAGATCAGTTAGGATTGGATTTTTTCGCAAAACTGAAAACTATTCTTTTCTTCGTGCTCATATGGCATACAGAATGGAATCGAATACAAACCTTTGGGCTACCTGTTTTCGTATGATATGAAAATTCGAGACGGTACTATAACCTTACGGATAATAAGCTATCCCGTGATTTCAGATTATTATTATGTTTTTTAGGTTTCTATGAAGCTACGCAACGTAATTTGCGGCTGGCTAATTTCAGTTTAATATTGAACTAGCTGAGCCCGCGACTTCGTCCACGTGGAATTGAACTTAACAAAAAAGCCCGCTCCCGCGTTCTGAGCCCGCCCGACAGGACCCATTTTTTTAAATTTGTTTTTCTAAAATAAAAGTAGCCTAAGTTACTGCTTATAGCAACAGCTATCTACCAGTGAAAGTCCCGTCAAAATCGGTCCAGCCGTTTCGGAGATTACCCGGAACAAACACACACACAGACAGATAGACAGACAGACATACAGACAGACAACTTTTTTTTAAATCGCGTTTTTGTTATAGTTGTCGTATGTTGTTTTATATGCATTTAGTGAAAAGGTGTTATTTTGATATTACAAACAGGCACCCCAATTTTATTTATTTGTATAGATAATTGATCTGCTATCAATATGCTATGATTACTTGCCATACCTATTATTAGAATCAAGTATAATCAGAGCAGAGTTTAGGAGAAAATTTGTCTATTTACGATCCGCGGTGCCCTACAACTGTTCTTCAATCAGCTGCAACAGGCTTACTTCTAAGGCAATTAATCAGCTCATACAGTTATTTTTGTCTCCCGCTTTGCAAAGGATAATATTCTTCCGAATCCTCCTATTCTTTCTTTCAATTAGATAATTTAGCTTTTATCCGGGATTAGTCGAGGGCCGAACCTCAAATGAAATAAATAAATATCGCGAGACGCCCACAAACTAAGCGACGCTTGTACTATGTGTACCGTATAATGGACTAGGGGCGATCCCAGTAACACCCAGACCAGGGAAAATTACGAAAAGGCAATTACCGAAACTTACCTTGACTGGAATCGAACCCGCAACCACCCGATGCAGTGAGTCGAGCGGCCTACGCTCGAACCACTGCGCCAAGTGGTCGTCAAATTGGACACTATTCTCGATCCTGGCTTACAGAAGTAACAGTGGTGGGGGTGTGTGGCGGGAAAAATCACAAAGAAATGCTATGTACATACACAGCCAAACCGATTGAGGGAAATGTGCTGACGACTAGGTTAATAAACGATCGAGTCTATAGATGCCTGAGTAATGTTTACTCAAAGGTCCTTTCATAAATATGTAACTGTGTGAAATTGCTTTAGTTAAGGCTTATAGGGTCGTTGTGGCCGCCGCGTGATCCCCCAATATAAAATTGAGATTTGGCAACTTCCCTAGTTTATTGGGCGTTCTCAGTTTTATTGGCCCTTGTAACTGAAGTTATACAATTCCGAGGGTGTAGAAGTTAAGATGGATGTGTATTAGGTTTGGTGTGAGCCTAGGTAAAATTGCCAATAAAATTACCAATGTGTAATATAACAACTTCATCTGAAAAGGGGTAGTCAGATAAACCAGAATAATTTATAAAATATATAGTGGGGTAAAAATGGGGACTAATAGGTATAAGGTCTTATTTTCCTAGATCATCCTTAGCATTTACTAAACAGTCTGATGTTACAAACGCAAAAAGAATAAGCGTCAGGTCTGAGTTTAATCTATTGGATAGTTAACGTATTCTATAGTCAACCCCAATCAAAACAGAGTTCAAGATTAAATGAAGACTGGGAACACGTCTGATACCAATAGTTGTTCAAGTCCATTAAAGTTGAGCTTTCCACGAAGCACCACAGCGCCGAGCGCCTAGCTAACTGCCGATCAAACACACGTCACCCCGCAGACTTGGTTGAGCGTTCTATTGAAATAATTTGAAGGACCTGGTTGTATGTGACCTCTGATAGCATATTATACTTACATTAATAAGTATTACAGAAGTATATTATACTACACGTATAAAGTTCAGTGCTTTAGAATATTGGTCCATAGGCGATTGAAAATAGATAGCGTAGATGTGTTCCTGGCCACGCAGTGTGTGCACACGTCGTTAGAATTGCGTATGTATTTAACATTAAATATGATTTGCGTACATTTGTGAGTGATAATTATAAAATACAAACTACTTATGAACGCGCGACAAGGTTAAGATAATTCAGTGGTTGATATTTTGTATGGTTACATGTATTATATTCTCGAAATACCCGGACCACCGATACGACGTAAATAGCGCTACTATCTCTCGACGAGTAAAGCTACGTTTGTAAACAGCATTTGGCCGCCCTAAACGACGACCATAACTTAGTAAACCGATAGTCCGCTCTCCAACAACCTGCCGATACATGCGAAATTATTTCTGGAAATAGCGCCCGCCTAGAGACATACCGATATCCCTTTTGGTAAATAAGTTACGAGATCGTCTGAAATGTCCAGTTTCAATTTCTCGAATGTGCGGTTTATTATATATTTGAGCAAGAAATACCACCTTTTTCAGGTTATAATGATAAGGACCGATGTTACTTTTGTTTTAACTGTGTAGGTAGGTACCTGTCTACTAAATAGTTCTTATAGGTACCTACAACGAAGGGTTGTTTTACATCTGTTTTTGTAGGAAAATGTTTCCTTTGTGTCTATTTTGTGCCAGGATTGGTTAATAGCGTTCGGAATGAGCACTCACCAGGATATACAGGGCCACACTCGCACTCGCCTACGCATTCGCTCGTCATTACTTCCACCCTACTTCCACCCTTACGAGGTTACATTTTGGGATTGTTTTCTATAACATGAGGGGTAAATTCTCTTAATTAACAATACTTTCCAAAATATTAGGTACAATATTTATCATATGTCACACTTTTGTCATAAGAGAACTGTCCATGAGTTTTGTTAATTGTCTTCTAAAATTTGAAGTATATTTACAATTTAGTTCGGGTGTACATTATTTCATCCTAATTTCAATATTCATTACCACGTAATACTTTTTTATTAGCATTATTAATGTGTCACAGTCTGACATGTAAATTTTTTGGACAACTAAGCGTGGGGTATCGATATCGATTCTGAGTGCAATCATGAGTACGCTCTTCAGACACCTAAAATATTAGAATTATGTTTTTTCTATTTTCCCTCACAAAATTTTGATGTTTTATATTACCGGCCATAAATCTCGACAGTTTGAAGATGACTCCAAATTTAATTTCCTTATCAACGATTAACTAACCCGAGACCTCTGCCCGAGGCCTAACAAAACACGATGGTCAGATTAATAAATCGTTTTAACCAAGGCAGAATAATAAACCATCTTGATTCTGTTACACAGATTCAGCTAAATTTAGATGGAAAACGATGGCTTATTGAATTTTCTTAAGATATTATTAAGCTACAAATGTTCAATTGCTTTTATTTAAATGAAAGCTTAAAGCTACAGAAACAAGCAGATTGCAGTAGATAGTACACTTAATTGTTTGCACTCTTCATTAAAATAAAAACACAAGAAATGTTTTTGTAGTTTTCAGTAGGTATCCCTTTTAGCACTTTTGACTAAATGTTTTGGAATTACAGCAATTTATTTATAATAGGCATTAATTACATAAATCCTTGCTGTTAATACAAATGATACTAAATTAAGTAAAATAAACTAAAAAGAACAACACCAACGCAACATGTTATTTCTTTGCAGGTGTCCTGCGTTTTTCTGTGGGTTAGGTTAGGAGTGTTAAGACTATCAAATTGCCTCTCAAATAACACAAATTGGTGCCAATTTAGAGTTCCTTAGAGTTCTAACTCTTTATGAATACATACATGAATGCATATTTGCATTGTAGTATTTTACATTTCATTAATATGTGTAAACCCAAAGGTAAACCGTAAGCCCCACAAATAACTAATGGGCTTTTTCACTTGGCTGAGACTATAATGACTAACATTTGTTATGGGGAGTCGGAAATGCACAGAGTGGGCCATTATCAGCGAGGAAGGAAGCATGAGTAGCTCCCATTTATTCTGACGTGGGATTTGTAATCACTGCCATTGTGTTAGAGCAGACTCCAAATTAATGCTGGTTGATTACTCTCTGAATATTTCTCCGGGATTTGAGACATCTAAAAACGACTCTGACTAGATACATCAGTGGATATCTTCTGGAATAAAATATTATCTCTTATTTTATGTGCGAACTGCGAATTATTATCCTACTATAATATTATAAATGCGAAAGTTTGTGAGCGTGGATGTATGTTTGTTACTCTTTCAGGCGAAAACTAATGAACGGATTTGGATGAAATTTGGAACACAGATAGTTTATATAAAATTATTATTATTATTATATCCGGGATTAACACATAGGATACTTTTTATCCCGATAATCCCGAAATTTTTGTTAAGTTAAATACTATGCGGACGAAGTCGCGGCGGACACAGCTAGTTTATAATATTAGTAGGATACCTACCTTTTCCTTAAATTAAGTCATAAGATTATTTAGTTATTCAGATCTTTATACGCTCCATTACTTTTTAACACAGCGTATTCATATACCTATCGCAAATAGATTTGAAAGATGCTTTTTTTAAAAAAAATATTAGCAGAAGATGGATGACATCCTTTAGAGGGCTATTCACTACGTTTCAGCGAGTCTCGTCCCTTCAAGTGATACGCTCCAGTCATCATCTACGGATTAAACATGGCGGCATCTTTCTGCCCAGTATAAAAAGACCGGTTTGAAGAAAAAAAAATTGTATTCATTTAATTGTTCTTATGTAGTTAAAGGTTTTTAAATGTTAATCGTTTGGCTAGAATCACTCCCAAAAATACTTTTCTATGGAAAATTCAAAATTACTACTTAACGTAACTGGTTAATTGCGTAACTGCTTTACATATGGCGGTTCGTCCGCTTGTTTGCGGACTTTGTTTCATATATAGCACATTAACAATTACATTTATCTCTAGATCAAAGTTTGAACTATACAATATCAATTAGGGTCGAGGGCCTCCATGAGAGTGTGTGTACATCAGGTGATTGTGGCTGGCAATCTGCGGAGTGCAGCTGAGAGTGCCCCGAGCGAGCTCTAGTACCTCACCTAGGTACGTTGACTACCTAGATCCATAAGGTATTACATTACCTTATATACTAAACCACAGCCAACAAGAAGAGATACAAAATGGGCATAATTTTCGCGTTGAAGTCGGTCACTCCTCTGGCAACTCCCACTTTCAAGGAAATTGTTTACATGGATTACTTACACCCACAAAATGTTCCGCCGTTAATTTTATTACACCAAAAGTAATTTCAAGGGTCGAGTCTCAGACTGGCCACGATAAATCCTTCTGTGTCTACAGAAATCATTGCGGATTCTCCATGCTAGAATTATGAACACAGTTGGTGGTTTAATCCTGAGCCGTTTTAATATTTAAGTGCCTACGGGTTGAGGCTTAATTTACGTCTTCAAGTTTCGGAGTGGGTAGCAGTGTTGTGGCTCATTTTGACTTGTTTTCACGCTGGTAGGCCCCAGCTGAAATGCTGCTTATTGAATACAGTTAATGTGTGAAAAACAATATTATATTGGTTTTGATAAGTAGCACCTGCTACCTACATAAATAGAGACTATTCAATTCATTGCAATTAAATCGCAAAAGTACCAAAGTACTGTCGCGGTTTTTATAATAAATCATCGACCAGTGACTTCATAGAATTATGTGTTATAGTGAAAATTTACTATGAATTAAATCATTGACTGTGAAAAAACAGTGAAAGAAAAATATAATTTCACGTCTAGTACATTTTACATTATCTATTATTTATTCCAAAACAATTTAAGTAATATTTTACTACAAAAAAGTAAAAAGTGTAGAAAGTATAAGAGTTCCCACAATATATAAGTCTCACGGTACCAGATTCTTTGGCTACACCAGTAGGTACCATTACACTTATTCTATTATTGAGATTTACTGCGCGTAGTAGGCAAATGAATCCATCGGATTTTGTTTCCACATGGGAGAAGAGGTAAAGCATTTGTTTTAGCGAAAACGTGCATTATTATGTATGCACGGTAGGAAATGTGTTGTTGAATAGCTAAAGCTTATACCTATTTACAATTAATCTTCGTAACTAATTGGAGCCTCGGGAGGCTGTTGGCTGGCCTTTTTCAGAAAATAACCTTCATTGAGATATTTTTAAATTAATTTTACAAACTGCTTTCACATGGAACTATGATAGTAAAAATGAAAATAGATTCTGTATGCTAATCTTTGAAATCGACAGAAACGAATTTCATCAAATATTCCAATTTCATTTCATTTATAACAATTAATCTTCAAAGAATAACCCGTTCAATGAGCAAGTAGGTACATTATTGCATAGGTAAGTAATCAGATAGTTAACGCCGTGTTAACGCCTAATACCAGGTGTTAGCGACGCTATTAATGTTTGTTTTAATTTGATTTCCGAACGCATGAAAAAAAAAAAAAAAAATCTAATGTCATAAAAAAGTAAGTTTTCCCGCCTGTCGTCTTTTGTTTTGTCGCGAGATTGGTTCGCGCCCTTTTGTGTTGTGATGTAAAACTATATGAAAATAAACCGAAGTTATACAGTCCACTGCTGTTTTCTTGGTCACACCGCTATCGCCCTACGCAAGACAATTAGACCGGCTACAAACGCTGGTCTTCGATCCGGATACTGAATGATTCGTACGCCACCGCCTACAATGGTGAATACACGAAGCACAACTAAGAGAATTGAGCAGGGCGAACAAAGAAACCTGACCGAGACTAGACCTACAGAAATAGAGCCTGCTGAAATAAGGCCTACTGCGACAGGTCAACCGAAACCAACCGATGTTACATCACAACACACACATAACTCCAGGAAGTCCACATCTTCTTCTCTGTTGGCTCGTCAGAAGAAACTGGAACTGGAGGCGGCGGAGGCCAAGGCTCACATACAAATGAGTCTCATTGATAAAAGATTGGCCGCAGAACTTGCAGACTTACAAGATGAATACAACAAGTCTGAACATACGGAAAAGCGTTCTACTGGCTCAGATATTGATAGGTGGATGGAGCATAGTCAGCGGGAACAACAGTGTGTCCACGCTAAGAGCAACAAACAGGACATATTGTACAACCCAGCCCAAGCTGTCCACAACTACGGTGTCAAACAGAACGAGCTGTACAATTCAACACCACATGAGTATGGAGCGAGACAGGACATTCTGAACAAGACAGTCACCAATCCTGTTCACCTGGCTACCCTATTAAGCAGAATGAGTACACCGAAAGATCTACCTACTTTCTCTGGTGATGCAATGGAGTGGCTTCAATTCAAGCAAGCATATGAGGAGTCCACACAAGTATGCAGATTCACTTCAAAGGAGAACCTGTGGCGGCTACGAAAGTGTCTCCGTGGTGCCGCCAAGGACGCTGTGAGTTCACTCCTTATAAGTGCTACTTCACCAAGTATAGTAATGTCAACATTAGAACTGCAGTTTGGAAATCCAGATGTTATTTTACACAGTGTGATGTCAGAAATAAGCAGATTACATCCCTTGGCATTAGATTACCACAAACACATTATTCCATTTTCTATAAAAGTTCAAAACTATGTGGCTGCTGTGCGAGCACTCAAGCGTGAAGAATACTTGCAAGGTATTACCATGTGCAACACTATATTAGCCAAGCTGCCAACGGTGCTCATCGCCAAGTGGGTGGACTACAGTCATCAGCTGCTCTCAGGTAACAAGTCCAGATTAGAAATTCTTGCCAACTTCCTTTATGAAGAAGCTTTGAAAATATCAACATCCAGTGCTCACTTAATTAATATAAAGACTGATACTATGACTAACAAGCGTAAACCTAATAGTGATAACATTAATAAATCTCAAAATGTTTTTTTACAAATTAGTGATGATAACAAGTGTAAATTCTGTAATTTATCTGAACATAGTCTGGTACAATGTAAACAATTTAAAAAAGCCTTGCGTAAGACACGCTGGAGATTTGTTAAAGAGAATAGATATTGTTTTAAGTGCTTAGAGTGTACACATAACAAAGAGGAGTGTAAGGCAGATAATTGTAACAATGATGGGTGCGGATTGCCCCATCATCCTCTACTACATTACCCATTTAATAAAAATAATAATTCAGTGCAAAATAATAATATGAATAGTGTTGATGTACCGGTGCAATCTGAGACCCATAATGAAACTGTGTCACATATTAATTTAAATTCATGTAATGTTTTGTTAAAAGTTGTAAGTGTAAACATACTAGGACCTAAGGGGGTAATTACCACAACTGCTTTACTAGATGATGGTTCTACTGTTTCACTCATTAGTGAGGAGCTAGTTAGACAACTAGGGGTGCAGGGGCGCCCACATGTGATGCGTGTGAGTGGGGCATGGCAAGGTAGTGAGATTGAGTGTCAGACTGAAATCTTAAATTTAAGTATTTCAAATCAGGATGGTAGAAAGTTTGAATGCCGTTTGAACAGTGTGAAAGGATTGCATATACCTGCTCAGCACATACCTACCATAGATTGTAGGAACTATAGTCACTTATTAAAAATTAAAAATAAGTTTTATCAGGGCCTATCTAGGCCACAATTGCTTATTGGTCAGGACAATTATAATTTAATTGTACCACTTGAAGTTAAAACAGGTAAGCCCAATGAACCATGTGCTACTTTAACTCCGTTGGGCTGGTGTGTCCATGGAAGGATCCCGGTGACCTCCGAACATTCTTGTGAAACTTCTTTGTTTATTTCTGAACATGTTGATCAACAGTTAAAGGACATGGACAATGATCGCTTGCTTTTCGATATACAGGAGGAGGTTCGTCGCTCATTTTCTCTGGACTCCATCGGAATATCTTCAAGTCCACGTCAGAACCCTGATGATGTACGTGCTCAGACGCTGCTAGATGAAACTGCTATGCTGGTTGACGGAAGGTGGGAAGTCGGACTGCCTTGGAAAGACAGTCACTGTAAGTTACCCGACTCTTTTCCCGCTGCAATGAAGCGGCTGAAATCTGTGGAAAAAAAGATGATGATTAGTACAGAGTATGCTGAAAGATATAAAGGACGAATTACTCACCTGCTGGAGAATGACTTTGCCAAAGAAGTAACGAACACGGACACCACTGAACGTACGTGGTACCTGCCTCACTTTGGGGTAGACAACCCTAACAAGAAGAAGCTGCGCCTAGTCTTCGACGCTGCCGCCAGATCCAGAGGGGCGTCACTTAATGATTTTCTTCTTACTGGACCAGATTTACTCAAGTCACTGCTTGGCATAATGCTGAGATTCCGTGAGAACAAGATAGCAGTAACCGGAGACATACGGGACATGTTTCTGAGGATCAAGATAAGACCTGAAGATCAAAATGCCTTGCGTTTCCTGTGGAGGGACAACCCTACTGATCCCGTCAAGACGTATGCGATGTCTTCACTGATATTTGGCGCCAACTGCTCGCCGTTCGTCGCGCAGTATGTTAAGAATAAAAATGCGATGCGGTTTGAGTCAACAATGCCTGCCGCCGTGACAGCTATCTGCGATCAACACTATATGGACGACTGCATTATCTCACTACCTGATGAAGAAACTGCAATAAAGATAGTAAAAGATATTATTAATATACATCAGCAAGGAGGATTTCATATATGTAACTGGACAAGCAACAGTGAAGCTGTGTTGAACAGTTTGCCAAAAGATATTCTCGGAACATCGACTGTAAGGTTCAAAATCGGTCAAGAATACGCAGGCGAGCGAACATTAGGATTACTGTGGGATCCGACTGATGACACATTACGCTTTGATCTCTCATTTAAGAAGATTTCACCTGATATAATTAATGGAAAGACAAGGCCAACAAAACGTGAGATGTTACGACTAATTATGTCAATTTTTGATGTTTATGGTTTTCTGTCGCCGTTCACAATCAACGGGAAGATTATGCTTCAAGATACATGGCGATCACAAGTTGGCTGGGACGATTATATACCTGATGAAGTATATAGAAAATGGTATGATTGGATAAATCAACTGAAAGTAATTAGTGACATCACGCTGCCGCGCTGTTATCTATCAGCGGTTTGTTCGAACGCGACAACTACAAGTACAGTCAGCAACACAACATGGTCAAGTGATAAGGAGACTGCCATCTATGACAACTTGCAGTTGCACATATTTTGCGACGCGTCGACTAAAGCTGCGTGTACAGTCGCGTATTGGCGTTGGATGGACAACGGACGAGTTAAGATTGCATTTGTAGCAAGTAAATGTAGAGTAGCGCCACTGAAACCTGTTACAGTACCACGCATGGAGCTACAAGCGGCCCTACTAGCGGCGCGACTCGCACACACTATAGCGAAGGAACATAAGCTGAGCCCGGAAAGTCGAGTCTTCTGGTGCGATTCTACAACCGTGTTGCATTGGATACAGAATAACACGCGTACCTACAAAACCTATGAAGCGAATAGACTGGGTGAAATTGATGAACTCACAAGTGCAAGCGAATGGAGATACGTACCTACATACTTGAACGTAGCAGACATAGCAACTAGAGAAAACTATGATTGTACATTATTGAAAAATGAATGGTTTAATGGTCCACACTTTCTGTACAGCAATGAATGTTCATGGCCCAAGAATATAATTCTACTTGAAAATAGTAACTCGGAAGTGGAGTGCGTTACTACGATAAACTGTTATGAAGCTAAGAACTCACCTGTTCCTGAACCTACCAGATTTTCATCGTGGTTGCGATTACTTCGCGCCACATCCGCAGTACTGAAGTTTATAAACAAATGTAGAAGACTTACCTTTGATGAATACGAAGCGATGAAACACGCTGAACGCCTGCTGATACTGGAGTCGCAACATCAGACCTTTGGAGAAGAGATATCTGCTCTAAAAAATAATAGGAACCTAGAAAGAAAGAGTAAACTACTTACCTTGTCACCATACCTCGATGAACACGGAGTGCTGCGCGTTGGAGGCCGAATCGATGCTGCTCGTGGAGTTGAACCTGAAATGAAGAGACCTATTATTTTAGACGGTAGAAATCATGTAGCTAAATTAATTGTAAAGTCTTACCACATCAAATCTGCACATGGAAACCAGGAAATGGTAGTAAATAACTTAAAACAACACTATTGGATTATTAAATTGCGGCCGACCGTTAAAAATATAGGATCAAAATGTATGTCCTGTAGAGTAAGAAAAGCTAAACCCGAAATACCCAGAATGGGTGACTTACCGGAAGGTAGGATGGCTCACCACCAGCGCCCATTCACACACTGCGGTGTCGATCTGTTCGGACCACTGGAAGTCACCGTCGCAAGACATCGTGAAAAACGATATGGAGTGTTATTCACGTGCTTAACTGTCCGAGCGATACATATAGAAATTGTAAACACACTTACCTCTGATTCTCTTATAATGGCATTGAGACGAATGGCGGCTAGAAGGGGATGGCCACAACATATTTACTCCGACAATGGAACAAATTTGAGGGGAGCGGACGCTGAGCTACGAATGTCTGTTCAAGCCCTTGACCACTGTATTTTGGAAGCCGAAGCTCTCAACGCTGGAACGAAGTGGACATTTATTCCACCTGTGAGTCCACACTGGGGTAGGGCGTGGGAAAGGCTCATAAGAAGTGTGAAGACTTCTCTTAAAGTAATTCTCAAGGAGCGAGCACCTCGAGAGGAGACTTTGACCACGCTTCTGGCAGAAGTAGAGAGCATGGTAAACGGAAGACCACTGACACACGTGTCCGTGGACCCTGAGAGCGCAGAATCCCTCACGCCCAATCATTTTCTTTTAGGCTCGTCGAGAAACCTGCCTCAACTTGGCGTCTTCGATGATTCTGACCTATACCTGAAGAAGCAGTGGCGTATAGCACAGCGATTAGCCGATTGTTTCTGGAGAAGATGGGTGAAAGAAGTGCTACCAGATTTGCTGCCTAGAAAGAAGTGGACGTCTGACCAGGCACTGCCGCTAAAAGCAGGCGATCTTGTCTTTATCGCCGACCCTGACGCACCTAGGAATATGTGGCCGCGCGGTGTTGTTGAGCAGGTGATGCCTGGTAAGAATGGACGTGTGCGAATGGTTAGAGTTAGAACTAAGTCAGGGGTCTTCACAAGGTCCGCTGTACGCGTCGCTCGCCTAGCTGTTAGTGATTCGTGCTGCAGTTACAGCACTGGGGTGGGGAATTGTTAGCGACGCTATTAATGTTTGTTTTAATTTGATTTCCGAACGCATGAAAAAAAAAAAAAAATAATCTAATGTCATAAAAAAGTAAGTTTTCCCGCCTGTCGTCTTTTGTTTTGTCGCGAGATTGGTTCGCGCCCTTTTGTGTTGTGATGTAAAACTATATGAAAATAAACCGAAGTTATACAGTCCACTGCTGTTTTCTTGGTCACACCGCTATCGCCCTACGCAAGACAATTAGGCCGGCTACACCAGGCATGCCTTTTAAGTTCTGTCGTTTCCATATTTCCCGGCAATTTTGAATTTGGAACTGTTCTATATTCGAATGTGTTTAAATTTCGAATCTCAAAACAATTGAAAGTTTTAGGATTAATGCTATTGTTTAGTCACAGCGTCGATTAGAATCTGTCAGGTTACGTACGAAAATGAATCTTCCTAAGGAAAATGTTCGTGCAATAATTTTCTACAACTTTAGAAGAGGCCTGACACGGCTTCAGTGTTTTGAAGAGCTAACATCTGTGTTCAGTGATGAAGCCCCATGTCTGCGGACTGTCGAACGCTGGTATTTATAATTCCAGCGTAAACATACTATTCTTAGTGACAAATCTCGCGAAGGACGGCCAAAATCCGCCTTCACTGAAGATAACATCATTGCTGTGAGACAACAAATTCTCGAAGATCGTCATGTGACGTATCAAGAGATAGAGGTTCTATTAGGCATCTCAGGGACAACCATTCAGAAAATCTTGCATGAAGCGCTTGGTGTAAGAAAGCTAGTTTGCCGTTGGATACCGCATCTGCTTTCCGACGATCACAAGGCGGCCCGCGTCAGATGGTGTAAGAAAACTCTGCAAAGGTTCAACCAAGGAGAGTCAAATCACGTCTACAACATCATCAGTGGTGACGAATCTTGGATCTATGCCTACGATCCTGATTCCAAACAACAATCTACAATCTGGGTCTTTCAAGACAAGCCAAAACCGACTAAAGTTGTTCGTTCTCGAAGCACTTCAAAGAAGGTGGTGGCCACGATCATTGGAAAAACCGGCCATATTGCGACTATTGCACTTGAAGATCGTAGAACGGTTAATGGAGAGTGGTATACCACAGTTTGTTTACCACAAGTCATCGCCAACTTCGAAAATCTAACTCAAAGCGACGCATCATCCTGCACCACGACAACGCAATCTCACACAGCGCTCGTCAAACGATTGAGTATTTGAAGCAGGAAAAAGTAGAAATTCTTGATCATCCTCCATACAGTCCTGACCTAAGCCCTAACGATTTATTTACATTTCCTAAAATTAAGAAAAGTCTTCGTGGTCAAAGGTTCCAGTCCGGTGAAAAAGCAGTCGACGCTTTCAAGTCAGCCATTTTGAACACCCCCACTTTAGAGTGGTATAAATGTTATAATAACTGGTTTGAGCGAATGGAAAAGTGTATTAAGCTACGTGGTGAATACTTTGAAAAACAATAAAAAGTACTATAAGGTTCTAGTTGTGTTTTTTTCTTCAAACGACAAAACTTAAAAGGCATCTCGTATAGGCGTGTATAAGATGTTATATTGATGAATACCTCTTATATGATGATATAAGAGGTATTATTATAAGGTCTTATTTGTAGCTTGTCCCAATAGGCCACAATATCAGCCATCCCAAACACCTGAGATGTGCAATATCCAGCGGATTATCCGCGCGATAACCGCCCCGGCCGCGGATAGCGGGCATTGCCTACATTTACATAAACGTGCCTCGAACTGCGAGCGGTGAATTAATAAAAATGTTATATGCCATTTTTTTATAATGGGGTACTGAACAGGACGCGATGTACTACGTATTTTAATAGACGGAGAATATTAGTTGACCATAGTTACCACCATACCTGCATTTTATAGGAAGTATGGGACTTGGGTTATTTATTTAATCATAAAATAATAATTTAGCCCTTTTTGATGAGGATTTACGTATTTCACATGGATTTTTATTTGCTTATCATTGAAGTGGTTAGCGATGTATGCCGCTTAGTTGAGTTAAATGGTCATGGGTTCGATTTCAATTGAAAGGTAAAATTTCAGAAATTGTATATTCTACATTTATCAGAACCTCTTTATTATCTTATTTTGCTTCCTACCCGTTACAAGCGATCTATGTTAAACATTAATATTAGGTAGGGCCTTGGGTACAAAAATAACCAGTTTGTTATCTTCCGTTTTATATCGCCGTCAAAATTGTTTTCCCTTTAAATCGCTTATCTCCTTCGCGGAGATGGATGGGGCAATTGACACAAAAATCCCTTCTTTCAAACCTACTTTGTTATTTCTTTACAAAAACTTTGATATTCATTCGTAAGCTAGGGAAATGAAAATTGTAATTTTATTTAAAGCTTTCAGATTAAAAATACCTATTATAAGATGTCGTATTTAAATGATAACAAACGATACCCAGAATAAAATAAATTATATAATATTGGTATTCTTCTTTTATGAGCTAGTGGCCTACCCTGGTGTAGGTTATAAGGCCAAATGAATATTGCAAATGCGTAGGTATAATATAGGTATCATTTTAATGTGTTTCATAGGTAGGTATTTCATATTATTTATTTCCAAAATCCACGCAAGCAACAACTCGCCATGAAAATCCAGAAAATTCATACGCCAATTAACATTGGTTTAATGGCGAGTTAATTACACATACCTGTAAATTAATTTGCTTTGTGTAATTTGTGTAGTAATTCTAATTTATTTCGCTGAATCACGTAATACCACCTGATCTATTAATCAAATGGTTACAACACAAAAGCGGTGAACGGTGAACATGAAAGCAGAATAGGGAGCTTACAATTAGCGAACTGGCTCGCTGTAGGAAATTCGCGCGCGAATTAATAAAAAAATACAACCACTAATATTACTTTTAACTGAAACACAGTTATTATTCTGGGCTCAAAATTTTGGTTACTTATAACATCAGTAGCTGTATAGGTTACTACTATATATTTTTATTCTATCTGACGTTTTTTTTGGGTTTTTCGATCTCATCATCATCTGCCTTACCTTTTTCCATAACCTGGGGTCGGCGCAGTGTGTCTTTTCCTTCCATACATCGCGCTTTTCCGTCATGCTCACATCCACTCCATTTTTCGATCTGTGAATAAAAATAATACACGAAAAGTTATATAAAAATTGTGGTCAGGATGTTATAGTTGTATTGCTGAAAGGCTACTTAAGCCCTCGATTACATCGGAAGGACGAAAAAAAGCCCAGCCGAATATTGTTCTGTTTGTGTAGAATGTCTAGCTCGATATTTTCTGTGAGTGCTCATTTCAGGGGCCATTAAATAAGGGAAAGCCATCATTACAACCATTTCTTTCGCTTTTGATAAGTACAATGGAAGCATTTACGTGGGTTAAACAAATGTATGAGATATGTTTTGTTTTAAATAAATATTTGAGTCGATGTTTTGTTCGAAGTATAGGTGATATGGTAAATCAGTGCAGGCCTTTGTTCTTTATTAAAAAAAATACGTAAAAGCAATGAGAGGTTATCTCGTTTACAAGAGCGGTCCGCCTAACTATTTGGCTATTGATGATAGTTATATTTTAAATGTATTACAAAAGCAACACATCTCGAAATAAATAAAAAAACATAAACTAAAATAATTAACCCATAGCATGGCGTGGTACGAATTTAAAAAGCTTACAGTCTCTGAGCCCTAAATTCGTTACATTATAACCAATCATGATCATAGATAGAGCACTTTTACGTATACTAATAGTTCTGCTGTCTATGATTATAATCATCTTTGTAAACTCAAGGTATAAAAACCCAAAAACAAGTGTAGCAACATAAAATGTACAAAACTAATCTCCAGAATCGCTCATGACATAATACAGCCACGCGAGTAGTTACATTTTTCATTACAAAAATGTCCTGCTACCAGATTAACATCAAAATGTAAATATGAAGCGAAATTATACCGTATAAGCATTCATGAAACCGTACTTCCAACGCGATGGAGATATGAGATTATCGCAGCAATGGAGTGTCCTTTGTGTAACACTAATAAGCCGAGTATTGCATGTAGGCCGACAAGGGTGGGTATTTCTGAAAGCAGACGTTACTGTTTTTTCAGATCATACTCTATCATACAAATAACATTTTGACAAGGTACTTATAGACCCTAACTTTAGATAGAGCTCTGATAAAACCAAAGATATACATCTAGTAATTTCCTAGTTAAATCTAATTTCAAATAAATAATGTAACTTACTTTAGTAATAGTAACTATTGTTCAATATAATCAAATTAAATTTACTATACATTCGCTTGCAGCCCGTCAATCCACGCGTGGCATAGCCCTGAAGAACCTTTGTCAGGGAAGCGACAATGAAGCCTTTTAGCAGTGATTTATTATTCCCCATTTCACCCAAACCTCTCGTGTGTCTCTATGCTCTTAGCACACCGCTCCGCTTCAAGCCGGATTTTGTCACACTGAGTGACTGCTTCTCTTTCTTTATTCATAGGAGAGAAAAATATAAAAATATTTGTCGTATTATCATAGCCAGCCGCGATAAGCCCTCGGGGGTCGCTCGGCGAGACATATAAACAATTACGCTAGATTAACATAATGGGTCATCAGAGACAATAAACTCTTGTCTTTGTTACCTCGCTGAGGGGTAGAGTTATTGTGAAATGATTTGTTTAGTAGGTTATCCACAAGAGACATACCCACCATTCTCAACTTCACTAATTAGTTTATGAGAGACTATTATATTGTGCTGGTTAATTGTTTTGTAATTTATATCATTATATGAAATAATATGAGAGAGTTTGGGAGAGTTCTAGAATATATATTTGGATCTGTTATATAAATATGTATTTGGATCTGTTCTATACTGTATTACATATTTTACTAGAAAATGTACCTACCTATAATCTCAATCTCAATATTTGTTGGTTCACATTTTTCACATCCCGTTAAAATATAAACATAAATTATGTAACTCAAATTGATTAATAAGTAACTACTTATGTACACGGAGAAAAAATAAAACAACTAATGATTTTTGTATTTTCCAGAATTGTTGTTTTTTAAACGTTTTTGTTATTACAGCAAAATAAGAGTACCTACCGCAAAGATTTACGCAATGCCTCGTATTCGTTTATTAGTTAAAAGGGAAAATAGGAACTACAAAAATCTTTTGTTGTCTTTATCAGTGTAACTTGAGCTACGTAGACAAATTTTATATCTTTTGAATTCATCCAACAAATTTCATTAACCGCAAGGAAAAGTTGAAGCATCGGTTCCTGTTTTATTTAATTAATTCACCACAGAAATACTTGCCGAGATGTAACAGTTATTTCATAATTTGATTTAGTTGATGGATTTAGAATACTTTAATAGATCGGGTGCGAAGTTAACCCTCAATTAAAAAGCATGACTACAAAATTTACATTCCGAAATTTAAAAAAAAAAAGTTTTATGGAAGTGCGAACCACTCGCTTGGTGCTATAGGCCGACTATTGAATTGAACATTAACAATATATCAGACAGTGTCCATCTTGTTTACTTTTCAACATGAGCGACAGAAACAGAGGTACACGGTCAATTCTGTCTTGAAATGTTAATGAAGTCGAGTATGCTATACATTTGAATGTACTGAAACTCGCATATCACTAGTGACTAAAGCGGTCACTGCAGTAGTAGAAGGCTAGAAGCTCGGTTTCACAGTGTTCAAGTTAGTTGCTGCGTTGTAGCTGTCTTTTTTTCTTAAGATATTTTTTGGCATGTTTGAGTAAGGAATATACTTTTGATACTTCAAAAAATACGCGTGCTCCATGCTTGTACCATACAATCCATACCACTTTGATTGGTATATCATATACTAGCTGTGCCCACGGACTTCGTCCGCGTAGTATTTAACGTAACAAAAATTTCGGGATTATCGGGATAAACAGTATCCTATATGTTAATCCCGGTTATAAACTATCTGTGTTCCAAATTTCATTCAAATCCGTTCATTAGTTTTTGCGTGAAGGAGTAACAAACATACATACATACATCCACACTCACAAACTTTCACATTTATAATATTAGTAGGATTGATTGGGGAGCGCTGACAATGAATACTGGGCCAATTGGTCCGTTTTAGGTAGATGTGTTCGGTTCAGTGATTATTAATTTAAATTGGAACCCGGAACCTTCAATAATGTCGATTCTCATTGTTTCATCTTGTAGTGGCAACCTATGCCTAGATAGTAGAGTTTTGGCTGTAAGTGCATAGGTAAATATTCAACACGCGTTAGCCAATTATCAAGTTAAATCTATATGTCAAGGCACTACTCAAATGTATAAGTCTCACTTTGCAATTTGTGAAATACAAAATCTGAAATTTTTTGGTTGCGCGTCAAAATTAAGCAGCGCTCATTGAGTTGCGGAGTATTTGACGGCACTGACTATTTCCATATCCTACTAATATTATAGATGCGAAAGTTTGTGAGTGTGGATGTATGTTTGTTACTCTTTCACGCAAAAACTACTGAACGGATTTGGATGAAATTTGGAACACAGATAGTTTATAACCTGGATTAACACATAGAGTATTTTACTTAAGTCTACGCGGACGAAGTCGCGGGCAGCAACTAGTGTTTTCAATAGTTACATTAGCATTTCACATTTCAAAACATTGTTTATGTCTCATTAGATGGGTGCGACATCGAGAGCCTTTCAAGTAATTTCTTTCATACCACTCTCATTTTAACGGTCATTCAGCAACGACAAGCAGTCATTAAGTCTTGCAAACTTTCTATTTTGTAAGCATCTTTTAAAGCTCCAACGTAATCTTTTATTTTTCACCCGACATTTTAATGAGCCTACTTTGTTTCCCATTTTGCTTGCTTCCCTTTCGTCATGTTATTTTGCTGCAGATTACCTAGAAATGATTCACTATACTTGCATTTAGAGTTAAGGAGACGTATTTTCCTATTTAGCTAATATAAATTATAATGGCTGCAAAATACTACAAGCATGATAAAGGTAGAGGTAGTATAAAATACCTATTCATAAATAAAGTCCATGAAAACTAGTAAATGATTAAGGCCAGAGTGACCTGCACGCTTTGAAGATAACAGTGTACATGATTCAATTAAGATAAAGTACAAAATTAATGTTGAAACTGATTTCAAGAAAATTTGCATTTTATTAAATTAAATGGAACAGATATTCACAAATGTATTACTCACTTCGTGACCATTGTTCCTAAACGTGTTTATCAAGGATGAGGGATAATTTTGAAATATATTTAACATAGCTACTTTTTCATCCGGTAATATTTTGAAGCCACGCTGACGCAGCGCTGACGTCCAATTATCTACCCTTAGCATCTTACTCTCCTTCAACGGAAGTTTCAAAAAATGTCGAGTAAGTAGGGTTTATTCTACAACATGAAATTTTAGTACCTGAAGGTAGTATAATCATAGATAAGGACAAGGGGATGATTTTTTTTTTGTATGGAACCGTGCTATAACTAGTGAAAGCTGTCCTTGGGATAATTGAAGTTCGTATTGAAGCGAATTTTATAGAATTTGATAGTAAAACACTAGCGTATGGGTTGATCATAATTTTTTTCAAAGATTTTAACTGAAAATGTGTTGAAAAAGCTGTAAGAAAGATGATATTGTATAAATATCCCATCTAGGTGATGTAATACTCTTCCCCAAATCATAAAAATCTAAACTAATTGGGTAGGTACCTACTTAAATAAAACAACGCCAAAGCAAAGTCGCAGTATAGATACTTACCTAGTTAAAGTTATCAAGAGTTTTAGGTGTAAGCACAAGCGAAAAAAATCTTATCGTAATCTAAATATCGTAGGGATTTGTTTCGCCTCGGGCAACATGAAACAATTCACGAAGACCTTTCAAATCTTTGTTCTGACAAAATGATTACCTGACGACAGTTGTTCGTACCGTGTACCTACGGGTCGTATCTCGATATAACCGATAAATCGATATAACTCAAATAACGGAAAATACCGAAAAATAGATTTACTATTATGTCTGCGTTAAGGTCGCTTGTTAGAATAAATAGGGAAAGTTATCACGTAGTAAAACGTATCCAACGTTTTCTTCTACGTTTACGTGGACTGCAATTTACGTTTACGACGTCTCGATATCGACAGATAACCTCTAGAACGACTAGGATTGACAATCTTAGAAAAACTTCAGCGCTCTATCACACTTTCAAACGAGGTAAGTTTCGAGATTCACCAAATTATTATGGTTATTCTATATCAATGGGTACTTTAATTAAATGTTATTGTTATACGATTCACGAACCGCAAATTTCAAAGCCGATTGTTAAACAATAAAACTGATTCAAAGTTAACCACCAATTAGGCATAATAACCAACTGGAGGAATTAAATTCCGAGATTTGTTATTCATTTAATGTGTAGGGAACTCTATATTGGCCTGTAAATACCTCCGGAATTTAAGAACTACACATCTTCAATCATTAAGTAGGCCTGTTTACTGGGTGTTTCCAACGTCCGAAATAGGTAATAATTTCGGTACATATACGGTAGATGAGTGTAGTGTAGACAGACGAGTAGACTGACGTGTAGACAGGCGAGTGTAGTGTAACCTAACCTAACTATATTTTCTGAGTTACGGCCCTTTGAATATTAGTCACAACTTTCGTGTTTCAGCCTTAGAAAACATCCAGTGACCCAGAAAGCAGCGTACACTGAATTTGTGAATAGTAACCTCCAGTAGGTAGTAGAAAAAGTTTAGGATAGTACTTGAGTTGTGATTTTTTTTAACATTGGTGAGAAGATATTACTTGAAAATGAAGTGTTCGAATTTCGATATAATTTTATTTCATTAAATTCTATGCTCGATATCTATCTTTTACTTCGGACTTTTGAAACAACCTGTATACCTACTTATGCCTTTAAAGCTCTCCATACACATCATATTTGTATATTATTATTAATATTTTATATTTTAATAAGGCCACATACCTAATGAATATTGTTGCTCTGACTAAACCCACTATAAATTCTCGTTGTATGATATTTTAAGCATTCGTTTTATATTGGTTTTGAGATAGCATACCATTATGCATCAGATAAGTGATTGCAATTGGAAACTGAATTATTAATTTAAAAGCCTCCCATGCCACAAAGAGTATTAAAATTGAATTTGTTAAATTGATTCTGTGTATAAAAGTTATTTTCAGTTCAGTGTTTGTACCTGGAAACCATTCTGTTATTCGAGGTTCATAAAATAACAGTATATACGCCATCGATGAAGCCTCCTACCTCATCTAAATATTTTTTATTACATTAATCTCTCTGCTATTTCTGATATCTACTTACTACTATCTTTACAAAACTCTCAAAAGCAAATGCATTTGGGTGATGATTAAGCTAGTCTCATTATAGCGAAACTAAAAAGATAAGTTAATATCACAGTAAATAATTAAAACGACCAACGCCACTTCTGAAAGATCTCCAGAAATACTTGACAGGCATTGGTATTTCACCTTTGCTACTCATAGTGATGACACAGGTGGAGATTAAGGAGATTAAGGATTCAAATAAATAGCGATTTCCAGAAATATATTCTACTCTACTTTCACTCTACTTTTTTAGTGTAAAGATACTCTCTCTCTCTCTTCAGAAGATCGGTAAAGTAGGTATCATAGCTGCGTTTCGTACGATGATAGAGTTGCCGGAAACTCCTTCTTTTTCCCTCCCTCCCTTTCAGTCTCCTTCTACTCCTCTTCCGGTCGGCAATGCGTGAGCAGTGCCTTTGATATTACAGGCATCTCTAGGTTACGGTAACTAGGCCAGTTTCGACAGATTTTCTGTAGAGTAACTGTCAAAACTGACGTATTCACATAAGCGATACGTCAGTTTTGACGTATTGCGAGTCGATTGAGTTGCCAGCAGTTAACATAATTGGGCCCCTTGTGTGACGTAAGCTTGTTTGTTAACAAAGTAACTTAAAACATAAATAAATAAATCATTATTATACTCGACTTCTTACACTACAAAGACGAAATGCAAGTACCAACTATCTTAATTAGATATATTTCCCCAAAGTTACATCTCCAAACAAAATTCACACCCGAACTGCCTGAACCTTGTTCCTTACCGAATTACTTATAAGTTAGAAGGGTACAGTTACGATGTTAACTGGTTAAACACCATTGTAAGTTATGTTCGTCCTAACCACGTCCTAACTTACCGGTAATCACATTCAGAAATGGGACATGAATATTCAATAGTGTGTTACGCAAATTAAATTAATCGTTAGAATCTTAGTTCGAAGTTATATAGTCCAATTTACAAAACCCTCGAATGCTTGACACGTGAACGAAGACTGTCACCGAATGATTTGGTTTAAATTTCTGAAGTAATTCCAAGGTAGGTTAATTCACTCAGGCATTACTTTGCGGAAATCTAGTGTAAAACCTGTCAGGTTGTATTTTAGAGCGCTTAGAAATTGTTAAATAGGATAGGGTCATCGCATATCGATTTGGTTTATACTTTTGGAAGTAAAACATCTAAGGGAAAGGGGTGGGTCCTTCTTCTAAGGTGATAAAACCAAGCTGTTTGCACAATTAAATTATTGTTGAAATATTATATTTTCAATTTGTAAATTTAGTTCTAGAAAACTTTGCAATCATGATTTTTTTAATACTATCACAATATATTAATAAATATTTGGTAGGTACTTATAAGTTAATATAAAAATACATCCACTCAATTTTAAGTCAAACACCAATTTGCGTTTTGTTGAAACGATGAAAAAGTTTAAGGAACTCGAGGAAGTTATGTTGACGGTTATTTTTTTGTTTGCCGGTGCAGCCGGAAGCACGGGCCGCGGTTAGTCCTTTGATTGCAAAACTTTTAATCGCGAAAGCTGTGTTCAGTCGGACACATTTAAACTTTAGACAAAAGAAAGTTCGTAAAGTGCTGTTATATTTAAGTAGATATTGGAAATAAGGTGTTATCTCTCCTTATAGATATATAATATGACTATTTACAGCCTATTCGACCCAGAATCCTAACTCTAATTAGTCGAACCACAGTCGAAGCTAATCGGTCTAGCTGTTAGACTGTACATTAGTCTTGGCAAACTGTATTAAAATAACAGTAGTTTATTTTCTTCACTTACTCTCATCTTAAATAACTACTATCATCTAAATAAATCCTTCAGTCAAAATGCTTGGCAAAATAAGTTCGAAACTTGATATTGAGCCAAAAGTACGAACAAAGAACTTTTGCGAACCAACTGTGATTCCCTCATGAGACCACATCTCGTATCCAGAGCCAGTGAAGCGTCCGTTTATAGAGACAGAAAGTTTGCGTAACTTCGGGAGTGTAATGATTGGCACCCACCAAAATGTACTGCATCGTCAGAACTTGGCTTTCATGAAACTTAACGTATATCGACAGATTTTGTAGATATTTGTTTACAGACTCATACATTTGTTGAAAGAGTAAAAGAAAGAATAAAGTTAATAAAAATAATATGTAAGGTAAAGGCACCTAACTCCGAGGGGTTCAAAAAATGGCACCTAATTGTAATTGTATGTATTTAGAATAACGGGGCTTTCTAATAATTTACAAGTTGTTTTTGTCTGCAAGATACATTGTTCAATTAATAATTTATCTGGTCATGTTATTATGAGCAAAGGAGTGCTTTAATGTGCGTACGTTTTAAAATAATCGGTATATTTGACGCTAGCAGCTGACTCGAGCGCGCGCTCCATACATTTCGGACCTTTTGCACGCGAATAATACGATTTGCCAAATAGTGTTTTAGATGATAGTTTTATACTGTGTGAGTTTTTGTTTAGGTTGAAATATTGGAAGGACTATATTTTTTATTGAAAACGCTTAAAAGTTGTCTATTTAATTCACAAATTGAGGAGAAAATAAGTATTTAAAATACCGCGGCATTAGGAGCCAAATATTTTAGTTGGTTCCTTAATACCGATGTATAGCACGGAATTGCGTTTTCATAGACGTTATCTTTTTAAAAAAATTTGATGGCAGTTTTATGATTACGAACTTAATATTTTAGTTCTGATTACTTAAATAACTCATTAATAAAAAAATCTGATTCCGAGGTACACTATGGCGTCGCATTTACTAATTATAGCAGGTCAAAGATTGTTTGTTTAGGTACTTTATTAATTCGTTGTATGGAAAAGCTAAGTACGGAAAATTAAGTTATTAATGTGTTATGATATAATCCCGAGTGTGTTTCTTATATTTTTTCAAAGATATC
Source organism: Notodonta ziczac (assembly GCA_918843915.1). NCBI lineage: Eukaryota > Metazoa > Arthropoda > Insecta > Lepidoptera > Notodontidae > Notodonta > Notodonta ziczac. The sequence continues at coordinate 6,084,447 of OU974053.1, forward strand.
GCAATTAAAAAAATATTTATTTATATGAGATTAAAAAAAAACTTTTACTTTTTAGTACTCGGAATTAGGAAACTTGATTTAGTAGACTAAAACGCAATTCCGATGTATATAAGGCGGAATGAGGGTATATGAGCACCTAATTCCGTGGTATTGGCACATGTTACATACAGAGTGTTCATTCATCCATTAGCGATAATAAATAACAATATTTTATTTTCCATTTGATGTTTAAAATAATGTTATTTAATATCTAACTGAATTACATATTGTGATGCCATTTTATTAATCATATGAAACAGAGACTGATTTGAAATCCATAAATTATAAATAGACTTGGTGTTTTTGAACATCATGTATCATTCTCCCCACCTTATTTCCTTTGTATTTTGTACACTCGGAATTAGGAACCAAATGCATCGGAATTAGGATTTTGACCTCGGAATTACGTGCCTCGGACTTTTTTTTATTTTTAAATAATTTAACATTTTTATTAAACTTTTATTATCAAACTGTGAGTATATTTCAATAATAAGATACATAATACTTCTGATAAAAATAGCCAATCCTACAGAAAGGTATAATAAATACTTAATTTTTAATGTTCTTTCTAGTTATGGTGAAAATACCGCGGAATTAGGTGCCTTTACCTTAGCTGCAATGACAAAAAAAAACATTTTAATGATGTTTATAATTCCTAATTTTCATTTTAGTATTTTTACTAAACGTTTTGTTATTACAGCAAAGATTTATGTAATGGCTTGTAATTATACATTATTCGCTGTATCAAACCTTTAATCAACCTGTATACTAAATGAACTAGTTTGAATATCATACATTTTTGACGAGGGAAAAGTAAAAAAAAATGAATTTTGCAATACTAATCCTAATTAATACCTAATTGATTGAAATGAAAATTCAATCTAAAAATCAAATTTCGATCTTTTCGAAGTATGCAATGTCATGTGTGTTATGGACATTATATAGGTACCTAGGTATTCACTCACTGGCTATATGTATAAAGGACACTCTAATTGATGAAGAACCATTTCATAGCATTCATTTAATGAGATCTGCACAGAGATAGCAATGGACGGCAAGTTTCGAATCACGGAGAGAGGAATGGAAAGAATGACCTCGAAAATAGGGCTATTGGGTGAAACAGTGTGATTGACGACTTTCAAGATTGCCTTGGAGATCCGATGTTGGATTTGAGACATTTTAGACGCTTACTTTGTTGATTGAAGTCTATTCATAATGAGATACAATTTCATCATTTTTTTTTTAAATTGAATGAAATTAATACAGCTTTTGTAAAAGTATCTACAGTAAAATACATATACAACCAGCATATCTATTATTATACATATGAATATACAGACATAATTTTTTTCAGTGTCAAAATATTGAAAAATACTGAAAGGAGTCTCGGGTTCGATTTTGATGAGAAATGAAACTGCATTATTAGATGTTTTCATAAATAAATATTCCTATCCAGGCATCGAGCCCGTTGATTTTGTAAAACCCACTGATTTATTAGACATTTGATAGTGTCGATAATACCTAAGGAATACATTCTGTGACGTTATAACATAATGGTAAACTATATTGTTTGTGACCACAAGTAACTCTATAATTCTTTAAACAGATAATGTATTTTCCATTAATTATATGACCTCAGTTGCATATAGTACAATAGCGGATATCGTAAAATTGATGTCCTTTTTATAGCTATCATCGGAAGAATTACACCTACCTACCCACCAAATAAAATGTTAATAGCACCCATTAGTACCTTCTAAATATTTAAATGTAGGCCATTCGGTATCAATTATATATATATATATATATATATATTGCTTTATTTCCGTATTTGTTTAACGTTGCTTTGCCATATTATATGCCCAGCAAATAGCGTACGTACAACATACATAGTAAAAATAAAAATATCTCATCGTCCCCATTTAGTAACGACATTCTGCCAAAATTTAAATAATAATAATAATAGTTTTATTTCAGACGGTTGTCCATAATGTTAGTAAAAATTTTTAACTTAAAAACTAGTAGATATTAGTAATAACAAATTAATTTAAAATCTTTGCAAATATTCATTTGGCAATGGACATGTATGTTTTATGCATACCCATCCAGTTCCGAAAGAAGGGGCCATCCAGCCGGTCTGCAAGTACGTTTAAGAGAGTGTTGGCGCCGCCCCGCACCCGGGACATCATGGAGGCTGCTCTCTTGCGTAGGATGGCCTGAAATCCATCCACCCTAGCGTCCGCGAACATCCCCGATGCACTACAAAATCACTAAATACCTATATGGAAATAATTATCTTCTCATCCTTAAGGGTGTCCGTCCACTTGATCGGGGTGGGCGAGCTTGCTATCGTTTGACCAATAGGATCGCTACATTTTCCACAGCTTAGTAAAAAGAGATCCTATTGGTCGAAACTTTTGGCTTGAAAGCTAGCCAGCCCGCCCGGCTCAAGTGTACGGGCACCCTTAACCTGGGTTACGTAGAATTCTTATCTCATTTTACTACAGCTTCCCACTATACATTTAATCCAGATCAACGACTAAGCTTTAGACTCCCTGGATCCATTTCAGACCAGGATTATCCCAGTGTAGAATTCGTGCGGTATTTTTAAGATGAGAAATAATTCGCGCATTGTTTGATCCTTTGTTCGGTGTTTTACTGCAAATTTAACACAACAGAAGGTTGGAGTTTCAGAACGCTTTACACGCGGGGTTTATAATATAGTGAAAAAGGTCTAGGTTTATAGTTACAGTCTGAACACTGTAAATAACGAATGAATAATTGTCATTGGTTCGAGTACCGGATTAAGCAAGCGCGGGGCCCGTAGCAAATTATTTCAAAGAGCCCTTGATCTATTTTGGGTTCTAAGTATAAAGTGGTAAAAAACAAATCAATAGTCTATACGTTTATTTGCCATCTATAGGTTACAATTTTGTGGGCATTTAGGCTCTGGACAAGTACAAAAAGCCAGATATGACATTTTCTGGCAATATAGAATAATTTTGATAAGAAACTAACATATGCGGGGCCCCCTTTCGCGCGGGGCCCGTAGCAATTGCTACTCTTGCTATTTGGATAATCCGGCATTGATTGGGTCCCTCCAATAATAGTATGTAGGTAAAGACACAAGTGATAGTAGCTAAAAGAGTTTCATATAGGTACCTAACCTACTTTAAGGAGCAGTACTAATATTCACAAAAAGTATAATTTAACACATCAAAATATATTTTGCATTAAAAAACCCAGTCAGAAAAAACTGTCTGTATGAATTGAAAAGCGCAACATGAATCAAAGCGGTTAAGTAGTTTATTGAAAAAAACTGCTGCAGACTGAGGAATCGGAACTCTACAGATACAACGGTGGAAAGAAAATCACTAAGAAACGTTGTTTATCGACGTTGGGATTAATGGATGGGGACTGAACAGATACAATTCTGTTCGACCTCCGAGTCGAACATCACTGTTTACTGAGAGACATGTTTTATTAGTTGTTAAGAAATATAAGGAAACTTATTGCGAACTTATTGTATATCAGAATGGGACACGAGAATAGAAACAGGGTTAACATACCTGCCTACATTTTATTTTAATACTATTGCAAGGTGCAAGTACATAATTGGTAATTTAAATAACTAACGACTGGTATTTTTGTTGTTGTTTGTTCAGTAAGCGATCATTCACACGGTTACCCAGCAATTTCAAGCGGCAATTTCTGCAAATGTGGGTATCCACAACGGTGTCTTTATACGTGTGAATGACCGCTAAGAGTAAAAAATAATTTAGTAATATTTTTTTAAAATCAAATGACTGTAGTAAAAATAAAATAACCCAAGAACAATTTTACGATCAGCAAAAATCGCAAGTTGCAAGTTACAACAAAGTGAAAGCAACATGACGAAGTTTATTAGGAGGAATTGTTACAGAAAGAGGCATCGCTACACATCGTCATTTGCAAAAGCACCAAACAAAAAACCTCTTATTATTAAACGCGGATTAGAGGGCGAATAGTTACACACCGAAATATCTCTTTCTGTCTTCAGTACCTAATTTGATACTCGCAAGAAGAGGACAAAGTATGGTGTAACTACACAACCGCTAATCCACGTTTATTAATAAGGGGGAAATAGTTAAGTCCCCGTCAGCATTGGACACGATCGCAGCGACGTAAGGATTAATGGATTGGAGCAACACAGATACAATGCTGTATCGGTCGGTCAGTTTTCAATTTAGTGTGCACTGGTGACAGGACTGTTTTGTTTATTTTTCGGCTTCAATATATTTCGATGTTAATTGTGCAACAGGAGTAAGTTATGCAGAAAGGAACCACCAACACATACTTTAAATTTTCAGACCAAAACCAAACTTGCATGTGCAAGTTGGTTAATTTCCAAAAGTATGGGTGGCTGGATCCGTTCTGCATAACTACATATATCCAAATAGGGATAGTTTCCACCAATCTGTTGGGTTTACTAAATTGGCCAAAAATGTAAGTTCGTCAATCGCATTCACAGATTTTGTAAATATCGTTTAATAAAGTTAAAAAGTGCTTATTTATGTGTCGCCATATTTTATGTTAAAGCAAACTTTAAGTATAGGTACTTGGGACTTTGTGTTACGTACAAACTTAGACTTTCACCCAAGAAGAGTTCATAACTTAAAAATAAATTGACACAATTGAGTACTGCTATGTACTTAATGTAAACGAATAAAATTAAGTGTTAACACGCGAAGAAACTGCAACTTTCTCACCAACCAGCGGTTATAAAGTCGCAATATAAACTCAACGTACCGCTGCAACTAATATTATATACTCTTATGATGCGTAATAACGCCCGCATAAGGCACCGTACACCTTGCAAGGCGGCGAGTTTATTAAGTCGATGTGTATCGACTTAATAAGCCCGCGCATATGAACACCGCCTTAGCACTTAATATGAATTTAATACTGAAACAAACCGCAACATTAATACCGCTTCAATTAGATCCTTTATTAACCGCAATGCTATTACTATGTTTGTGCTCGGTAGAACAGAATGTAGTAGGAAACTAGACGGAATAATTCGACCAAGAATTTATTATGTTAGCTTCTGCCCTCGACTCCGTCCGCGTGGACTTAAGTAAAGTATCCTATGTGTTAATCCAGATCCATTTAGGCATTTTTGCTTGATTGCGCAACAAACATACAATCTTTTACATTTATAATAGGCATTAGCAGGTTTGAATCTTTATTATATTCCGTGAACGGTGGCTGTTAGATAAGTGGAGTTTAAATAATTAAGCAAGTTTTGAATAGTTTATCTTAAAATAGGTAGGTATGAAATAATTGTTACCTACCGTTCATTGACATGTTTGACTGAATACCAAAATTAAAGTTGAAAAGTAACGGACACACGAATTTGACTTAAATTAATATGCTTTGTTCATTAAAATACGAATCGATTAGGTTGACGAAAAATATATACCTTACGATGATAAGTTTTCGGTATCATACAGTATTTCATAATGTAAGGCTAACAATTTTCCATAGGTAGAGAATTGCTATATATTTTGTAACTAGATAACAGCGTAGGTACATCCTTAGTACCTATACATATACCTACTTAATTCTTACATAATAGATACCCACTAGGTATTTTCCGAGACGATCCCTTCCTCACTCGGATACCCTAAGATCCCTCGCTCTGTTGACGTTGGACGGGTAAATTCCGCCACTGGCAATTTTCCTTTCTGAAATACGTATTACGCGTTTATGTAAATATACACAGTTGATACTTCGCTTAAATCCTTAAAGTATTTTTAAAACCCTTTTAGAAGTCTATGAGGTGGGTTTTTGTCTAAACCCTTTGTGAATGAAATTAGTCACGGATGTACCTACCTATAATTATCCTTGATAATACAATACTTAAGTACGCAGCGAGGCTGCAGATAATTGCTGGTAATTAATAAGTGCCAAGCAATAATATTTTTTGCTTCGATTTGTTGAATTATCTTAATGAACAAAGCATGTTTATTGAAAGATTAACCACCTCACTCAGTAAACATATTATTGTTTAATTAATCCTGCGTCTAAATCTGTTCCTATGATCATACAATCCATTAAAAAAATTAAAAACAATGTACCACGAATTGTGCTGGCAGCGTCCATAGAGGTTTGACAAGCATGGAGCCCGCGTATTCAATTGAACATTTACAATATCTGACAGTGTAGGTAATTCTGATTCAGTTTGCAAATTTAATAAAATTAAAAAGTGCTAATGACAGACACATCTGTATACAGTCAAACTTGCCTTGAAAAGTCTATGAAGTCCAGTATTAGTTTCTGTAGTATCTTGCAAATGTACTGAAATTCTCATAGTACTTGGTCACCTTATCAAAGTTGGTCACCAACTGGTCATCATATTTGTAAAAACCCGGCTCTACAGCGTCGTTCAAGGTGGTTGTTGCGTGGTATACCTATCTCTTTTTAATTAGGTATATTTTTAGGGTTCCGGACCTTACAAGGAAAAACCGGAACCCTTATAGGATCACTTTGTTGTCCGTCTGTCTGTCTGTCTTTCTGTCCGTCTGTCTGTCTGTCTGTCTGTCTGTCTGTCAAGACCTTTTTTCTCAGAAACGGGTAGAGTTATCAAGTTGAAATTAAGTTATTAAGTTCAAATATCAAATGCTATGGTCCCATGTGGGTGTAAAAAAATTAGGCTTCTAAGTCAACACAATCAAAAGATACGGTGATTTATGTCACATATTTTGATACTTTTCGCAAATTCACTTATCAATACAAAGGAATCAACGCACAGCCCAAACCGCTAGTGTTAGAATCATGAAATTTTGACAGTAAGTACCTTATATACCGCAAGTATCCACTAAGAAAGGATTTTGGAAAATTCCACCCCTAAGTGCATAAAATAGGGGGTGAAAGTTTTTATGGAGTAAAAAAATTAAATGAACCTAGAGACATGAAAATAAGTATTGAGGCTACTTATTACAAATAAAAAATATTGATTCCAGCGTTTTGTAAAATTCCACCCCTAAGTGTGTAAAATAAGGTTTTGTATTGTAGTTTGGTTGCAGTTTGTATTCGGTTCCCGAATTTGTTTAAGCATTTTTGGGAACTATTTATTATTAAAATATCTTGCCGGTATCGATATTGGAATCCAGGAAAGGAAAAAACTATCTAAAATCATAATAAAATATTGTACGGAATCCTCAGGGCGCGAGTTCCACTCGCACTTGACCGGTTTTTTTATTTATTGTTAGATAACATTAAGATTGAAAGCCATTGAAACTTAAAAAAACGCTTAGGTACTTCACGCTCCACTCAAATCCGAATTTTGGCCACCTCATTGCTACAAACGCTCCATTGAACTATTTCATAAAAACTTAATCTTAGTTTCAAGTGGAATTCTTGGCTTTAGAAACTCACTGAATTTGTTAAAATTTCAAAAGCCGATATTGGATCAAGGCAATTTAATTAAAAAAGTTGGATCCCGCACAAAGTTACATTCCGGGATTCATCCGAGGATGATTTTGATATAACAATCTTTTTCTTTGACTATTTGACGTTACTACCTATCTCATCTAGAATTCTTAATCTAAAAATGGTTTTTGTAAGATTACTTTTCACAAAAATAGTTTTTAAATTAAGATTTCGGATTAATTATAAGTTGTATCCAAAAATATCTCAATAAGTTTTAAACTATAAACTCTTCATATTTTTTTGTAACACAACCATTATTTGGGATAAATATGAAATATCCTCATAAATTCACGTTTTTAAAGGTTTTTTTTAAACCTTGTTACTTTTACAACTCAAAATTTCGGCGCAAATATTAACTTTTATTTTCCCTGACGCTAACTTGGTGGGTCTAATTAAATAAAACATGTTTCACACACTGCAGGTATGTACTCGAAGTATATAATTCATTTAACTTATTTTAACATTATGAGATTAACGTAGAAAATAATAATTGCCACTTGTCAGATTAATAGTTGCTGAAAAAACATTGTCTACATATATATCTACACATACAAACGTACAAACCTTAAACATACAATTGTAGTGAAAAAAAATGAAGTGTCTGTTTGGTACGTCAAAAAAATCTTATTTATAAATGCATTGTAATTATACCTACTCGGTACATATTTGTTACAATAACAATTTTTTTTTTGTCTGTCAATCTGTATGTTTGTTCCAGCTAATCTCCGAGGCTGCGGAAACGATTTTGACGGGACCTTCACTGGCAGATAGATAGCTGTTGTCACAAGTTGTAATTTAGGCTTCTTTTATTTTACCAAAGTACCATACGGGCGGCGAACAACAGCTATTAAAATATGCATATATAATATTAAGGACAAATTGGATCAACCACACTTTCGGCTAGCAAAAATTCACACATCTTTCATGGGATACTGTGTTAAATTCTATAATAAAATACCGTTAAGCATTATCAGTCTTAGTGAATCCAAATTCAAAACGTGTGTAAAACGTACGCTATGCAGGAAGGCTTACTACACACTAGACGATTATTTGAAAGATAAAGATGCTTGGCTAGGTGCTGGTCCAGCTCCACCGGAACGGGAATAACTAGAATATTTTGTTTTGATTCATTCCTATATTTTACCTTTCACTTCTCTTAATCTTGCACTATTGACATATTTGACACAAATGTCACCTTTAAAAATATGGGCATCATGTAGCCACAAATTTTAACAAAGTAATATTTATGTCTAATTGTAGCGGGTCTTGCCTCATGCTTATTAGCCTTGCTGAACTGTTGTCTCTGAGGTGAGGTGTTGGTCATGCTCACTTTAATGTTCTTGCTTGCGGTGGCTTTGTGGAGCGGGTCACCCTCTTCCCTCTATTATGGTTGAGGAGAGTGATGCCGCTTTTCAAGTCATGCTCGTGCGCGGGTGCTGCTTGCGGGGATTGGGCCACTCACTTGCCTCTTAACAACATTGCCGTTAACTACTATTCATTTACTTAGCATGGAAGGCATCACACCAAAGCAATTATATTATTATGCACCTGTTTTATTAATTGTTATTTTGGTTCGTAAACATTAGATAAAATGAGAGAGATGGATGATCTTGATGGAAGAACGGTGAATGAGTGTTGGAATGAAATGGCTGAATGTATAAGAAGTGCGGCGAGAAATGTGTTTGGACTGTCAAAAGGAACAGGACAAATAGATAAAGAAACGTGGTGGTGGGATGATGAAGTACAGAGAGTGTTAAAAGAAAAAAAGAATGCATTTAAGGAATGGCAGAGTGTTGATGAAAGAGACAGTGAAAGGAAAGGGATTACGAGCGCGATGTATAAAGAATGTAAGAAGAAGGCTAAAAAAGCTGTAGCTGTTGCAAGAGCTGCTGCGCAAGATAGATTGTATCAATCATTAGAGCGCCCCGAGGGACAAAAAAATCTCTACCAATTAGCGAAGGCAAGAGAGAAGAATGCTAGAGATGTAAGCCAGATCAAATGCATAAAAGATGAATCAGGAAAGGTATTGACGAATGACAGTCAAATAAAAGATAGATGGAAGGGGTATTTTGAAAGATTAATGAATGAAGAGAATGACTGGAGTGGAGAGTTGCAGAGTGTTCCGGTTAACATTGGCGTAGTAACCGAGGTGAGTGTTGAAGAAGTTAAAACGGCAGTGCAAGGTATGAAGAATAGAAGGTCTACTGGACCTGACGGGATACCAGTGGAAGTGTGGAAGTATTTGAAAGGTGATGGATGGAAGTGGCTGACTTTATTCTTCAATAGATTGTTACAAGAAGAGGCGATCCCTGACGAGTGGTGCAACAGCGAGCTGGTGCCCATTTTTAAGAATAAGGGTGATGTACAGAATTGTAACAATTATAGAGGAATAAAACTCATGTCACACACAATGAAGGTATGGGAGAGAGTGATAGCGAGACGATTGAGAGAGGAGAGCGAGGTATCACGGAACCAATTCGGGTTTATTCCGGGACGCAGTACAACTGATGCCATATTTGCATTGAGACAATTGTGCGAAAAGTACAGGCGTGCTCACAGAAACCTGCATATGGACTTCGTTGACCTGGATAAAGCGTACGATAGGGTACCCCGTGAGGTTCTGTGGTGGGCTATGAAAGCGAAAGGAGTGCCTGGAAAATACCAGCAGATTATCCGAGCGATGTACGGTCACGCGAGTACCTACGTGCGGTCTGCAGCCGGCCTAACCAGCAAATTCAGTGTGGCTGTGGGTTTACACCAGGGATTGGCTTTAAGCCCATACTTGTTTCTCCTGGTAATGGATGCACTGACATCAGACATACAGGATGAAGCACCCTGGTGTATGCTGTTCGCTGACGACATTGTTCTTGTTGGGGAAGATGGGCCTGAGGTACAGAGTAGACTGGTAAAATGGCAGGAGAAACTGGAGAACGTGGGGCTGAAGATAAGCCGGACCAAAACAGAGCAGATGTTCTGTGATTTTGGCGGCCTCTCCAGTTTTACTCCAGTTGCCCTAGATGGCGTATCCCTTCCAGTCTGCTCAGACTTCAGATACCTCGGCTCTATCTTGCAAAGCGACGGCGACATTGACCGGGAAGTAGCAAGCAGGATAAATGCTGGTTGGATGAAATGGCGACAGGTCTCAGGGATAACCTGCGACCGGCGAATGCCCCTTAAACTTAAGGGACAAATTTACAAGTCGGTTATAAGGCCTGTCGTATTGTATGGATCAGAGTGCTGGGCTACAAAAGTGGTGGATGAAAGAAGAGTGCATGTAGCAGAGATGCGAATGTTGAGATGGATGTGTGGTGTAACAAGGATGGATAAAATTAGAAATGAGTATATAAGGGGAAGCCTGAAAGTAGCGCCGGTGACAGAGAAAATAAAGAGCGGAAGGTTAGCGTGGTATGGACATGTTATGCGAAGAGAGGATGATCATGCGGTCAAAAGGACGATGGGTATGATAGTGAGCGGTAGTCGGGGTAGGGGACGTCCTAAAAAGACGTGGATGAACTGCGTGGAAGAGGGTATGAGCGAAAAGGGAGTGAGTGCAGAGATGACGGATGATAGGCTTGAATGGAAGAAGAGAACGTGCTGCGCCGACCCCACCTAGTGTGGGATAAGGGCAAGATGATGATGTTGGTTCGTAAACATTTAATTTGATGTAAGTATGAGTAGGTATGACCACCACACTAAACTAGCTTTCTCATTTTATCTACATACCTAAATCTGAGGGAGATTTGATTATTATTTACCTAGTTCCTGAAAATGTACACCATCTGTAATTCATTGAAAAGAGTAACCATTGAGTTTCTTGCCGGATCTTCTCAGTGGAAGCAGCATTCCGAACCGGTGGTAGATTCTGACTATTCATAAATGCTTTGTTGGCTTACGTGAATAAAAACAATTTTGAGTTTGAGTTTGAACAACAAACAGCTTTGGTATCTGTGATTTTAGTAGATATATACAACGATTATGTAACGAATATTCGCAGTGTGACATGTGTCTGTTATGTTAACGTGGGGTCACGAAAAGTAGAAAGTATACTAATCTAAGAGAGCTGTTGGGATCCTTATTTGCCTTATTACGTCAAGCTGTGCCCACGGACTTCGTCCGCGTAGTATTTAACGTAACAAAAATTTCGGGATTATCGGGATAAAAAGTATCCTATATGTTAATCCCGGTTATAAACAATCTGTGTTCCAAATTTCATTCAAATCCGTTCAGTAGTTTTTGCGTGAAGGAGTAACAAACATACATACATACATACATACGTACATCCACACTCACAAACTTTCACATTTATAATATTAGTAGGAAGTACCTACTGGGTCGTACTTTACGAGATATTGGGAGGAGAAGATGTATAAAATTTATTGAAGCGAAGTTTCTATATGGATGTGCGGAGCGCTCGCCGCGCGGCCACACTATCCGTGCTAAGCGTCAGTAGCGTTACAGGATATCTATAGGTATACAGAGTAGCAGCTGCGGCGCCCTACGCTTTGTACTATAAAGCTCCGCATCTTTCGGGCATCCCCAGACGGCACTGTTTTTTATTTATATATTTAGGCCACACACAACATATAACAATCATAGTATAGACATTTTAAATGGATAGAAGTTAAGGAAGCTAGTCTGGACTAGCTTTTACCCCCAGCTTCGGTAGCGTATTTTTTGACTGTCGACAAAAGCACCACCTACCCAACTATAGCTAGTAGGGATCATCCAGATGATTCTATAAATACAAAAAATATACCGAAACGGGTCAAGCCGTTTAGGAGTAGATTTACGAACACACGCACAATGGAATTTTATATTCCATCCACAGGATTCCACACTGGGCCAGCGTGGTAGATTAAGGCTTGAATCCCCCTCGCACTATGGGAAGGCCTGTGGCCAGTTGTGGGCTAATTGTTATACTTATCATAATTATTTAAAGAAGTTAGCAGGTGACTCTCGGTTACCATGGTTCAGGTAAGTTTTTAATAATAACAATCTATTTCGTATCCGTGATAACAAAATATATTCTGCGCTCCAGATATCAAAATAAAACTAAACGAAAAATTATTCCATTAATGTTTTTCAATAATCGCGTGTAATTATTTTAACATTGTTTGGATTACTCTATGAATATATTAAAACTCTTCTCCAATAACCGGTGTATTTCACAAAACCAAGTTTAGAATTAAATTATATTTTCATTATTTATACGGTCGCGCAATTTAAGGTCAGACAAATGGCGCTTTCAAATTTTTATCGCGAAAAATTGTTTCTGTGAAATATTTTGTAAGGAAGATTGATCGCTCGTATTGAATTTACTAAGAACCGTATAAAAGTTTGGGAACATAATTTGTAAGTTACGTAGCTTAGCTTTTGTGAGTTTGTGAACTCGACACGTAGTATCAATCCCCTTTTTTGTGAAACAAGTTCGTGTTTCGCGGGAATCAAAGTTGTTATTTATCCCCCGGTGGGATTACGCACGCAGTTTGTCCTCACTACACAAGTATCGGATCAATTGAAGCCTATCGGTGAAGGGAAACCCAATTTCACGCAATATCTGCAGATAGGGTTAAGTGTATCTACCAAAGAATGTGTAATGTAAAAGGAAACCCAATTTCACGCAATATCTGCAGATAGGGTTAAGTGTATCTACCAAAGAATTTGTAATGTGAAGGGAAACCCAATTTCATCCAATATCTGCAGATAGGGTTAAGTGTATCTACCAAAGAATTTGTCATAATAAGTATTATTACAAATTCTTTGGGATCTACAAAATCGGAAAACACGGATATTGTTAAGCAGTTACCGTAGCCTATAAATGCTTGCCATACCAATGGCATTCCTCGCACGTTACCGAACTGAAAGAAAGTAGGATAGAGGGAGTGGTATGGATGGAGGTTGGGCTTAAGGTTCTCTCAGTGATCGTACGAAACGCAGCTATAATAGTTACGCCGATCTTCTGTGAGAAGGTGGTACTACTCTGGTTGAACCAGCCCGTATAGAAGCAGTAATCAGCTGGCTACAGCGTGGCTCTTCCTACCACCGTAAGAATTAATTCCAGGTATTGGTTGGTAAGGAGCAGTGATAGCCGATTGGTTAAGCACGCGTCTTGCGGGCTACCAGGTCTCGGGTTCGAACCCCGGCTCGAACCTCTGTTTTTTTCTAAATCTATGTGCGAATCATAATTTCTATATGATTATCACTTGCTTTCGGTGAAGGAAAACATCGTGATGTAACCTGACATGCTCTTAGAAGATTTAATCAATTTTCGAAAGACATGTGAAATCCACCAACCCGCACTGGGCCAGCGTGGTGGATTATGGCCTGAATCCCCCTCGTGTTGAGGGGAGGCCCGTGCCCAGGAGTGGGACATCAAAAAGGGCTAAAATTATTTTATTATTATTATTATTTATTGGTTAATCTACAAATTTGGAATCCTACTAATATTATAAATGCGTAAGTTTGTGAGTGTGGGTGTTTGTTACTCTTTCAGGCAAAAACTACTGAACGGATTTGGATGAAATTTGGAACACAGATAGTTTTTAAACGGGATTACCACATAGGATACTTTTTATACCGATAATCCCGAAAACTTTGTTAAGTTAAATACTACGCGGACGAAGTCGCGGGCACAGCTAGTTCTACATATATCTCTGTACTCTATTAGGTGACGACCGCTTGGCGCAGTGGTTCGAGCGTAGGCCGCTCGGCTCATTGCACATGGTGGTTGCGGGTTCGATTCCCGCCGGTGCAAATTTCGGAAATGGCCTTTTCGTAATTTTACCTAGTCTGGGTGCCACTGGGATCGCTCCCATTCCATTGTACGGTAGCCATAGTACAAGCATTGCTTAGTATGGGACCATACAGTTGGTGTGTCAGCCTGGCGATATTTATTTATTTTATTTTATTTATAGGTACGAAATATTTTCGAAGTCTGAGAAGCGGGTCGAAGTCGGATCAAACTTTTATACAATTTAATTCTATAGGTCCCTAAACTTATCCAAACTCCTAAGTATTATTTTGGACTTTTGAGACACCCGTATACGCTGTCGCAGGCAATTCTAATATGGCATACCTGAGCAATAGCCAAATAACAATTTTCTTTTCACTGGATAACTATACGCAAGAGTTACATTTCAAATTATTAATTAAGAACTTCATACCTAATAATCTTGAAAGGTCTACTAACAAGACATAGCTTATATGATCTCCCATAATAATATATGATATTTATGTACTGAAATTGATACCTACTAGGTATTTATTAAGCCAGCATTACACGTTGACATCTGAAACGTTCGCCCGATATCACCGCATCAATGCGCCGTGGGCTGAAGCCGGGCGCCGGGCCCGCCGCCCACCGGCCGGGGCGGCTGCCCGGGCCGCGCCAGTCCTCCACAAGACGCCGCGAGGCACGCAACTCCCAGAACCATTCCCGCGCTCGCAACTTTTCCCGTACTTTTCCACGGGATTATTAAGTGTATCGCGTCTCTATTCTTGCATTTGTGTGATGCATTTAATACATGTATCGTGTTCTGTGTGATTGTGTGTGTGGAACATTTATTGGTTCATGGACGAATTAATACGGCGTGAGTACATAATTTAAGTGCAATTAGTAACAGTTCATAGTTTTTTAATTTTTTTGTTAGTACTCGTATAGGCGAGGGTTGTGTCATATGAATTTGGCACCTATTTGCATACAAAGGAGCTCACACTAAATGTAGGTACTTAATTTAATTAAATATGAAATTTTAGGTAGATTTTGTGGTGACTGTTGTTATTATTATTTATTATTATTATTTAAATTATAGTCTAATAAGTAACACACATTCAAAGTACTCACATATCAAAAAATATTATCCGTTTAATAGGTACTTAATTAGGTATATATTAAAAAAAAAGTAATCATTAAGATAATTTTATAAATGAACTATTTTAATCAAATCTGAGTGAAAAATAAAAAAATACATACACATCTGTAAATATCTAGTAAGTAGGAATTACCTAATCTCAATAAAGATACTTATAAGATAGAACTCGTGGAAGCACTCATTTTCAGAAAAAGGCAGTGAGAATGAATTTAACAAAAGATAATGAACAAGTATGTCAACACGGGGCGGGCGTCTCGGGCACGCAGGCATTACTTGAATGAAATTGAAAACACCTCAACCCCTACTCTTTGTTACCCCCTTTTATTACTAACCTACATCAACGGCGAGCGAAAAGCCATCGAGAACCGACGCTACGGCTCGTGATACAGGAAACCGCAAACTGTTTATTCAGACGACTTCTTAGATAGGCTGGAAAATAATAATTAAGGCCCGCATTCATGGATTGATCTCAAGTCTGAAAGCGATCTTGGAAATGTCATACCAGTACATAATGACACGTCAAAAGCATACTCAAGACCGCTCTCCGACTTGAGATCGATTCATTAATACGAGCCTTTAGTTAATTAAGTAGGCATTCTGAGTTATCCGTGAAAAGAGATTATACAAAACCGTTAACCAGACCAGGTATCGTGAAAACTATGTGTTTTTCACAGATTTTTTTACAAAACTCACTTTCTATTGTTCTTTGTTCTGTGTTCTAGCCAGCGAATTTCCCGTCAACTGAAATCTATGAAACTGCCCACCCTAGTCCGCACACAGCAAGAACGTCGCTCTCAGTATAAAGACAATTTCAGCCGTGAGCGTTGAAATTTCCAGCGTGTTTCCACATAAATTCTTATCGCGTAACTCGGCTAATATTAGGGCGCAATTAGGGAGAGAATGTATAATTTAACAGGGTTTAAAACGTGTGAATCTTGCGCTTTCTCGTTTACGAGATGCTCCCTACACAGTTATATTTATTAGCTCAGTATATTATATAGGTAAGTAAGTAATGCAGAACAGTGTCCTACGATATATAGAGAGCAGAAAAATATTAGGAATACATTTATATATTACCTTATTGATCTTATTGAACTACTTACTAATTATATTGTTAAAACTCATCATATTCCAAATCCATAGTTCCTAAATTGGATTGTCTAAAATATTGAATTTCAATTTATAATACTTATATAATATTATTTATTAATATTTATAATATTCAGAGACAAATATCACCCAAATCCACAAAGACAGCTAGGTAAGTATATCAAAAAGTCCCTAATTAAATTTATTCAAGCGACTGAATAACCCATTTTGATTGCGTTGAGTTGAATCTTACAAAGGGCCATCGTAATGCCATTATGCTTAGTTACAGAGGGACGAGTTATTATTATGATCTACTTTCCAATTGTGATGTAGAGTCCTCCGATAACAATGCTTGCTATATAAACGCGTCCCAAAGTGTTAGACGATCTAATAATGAGTGCCATAGTTTTTACAAATCCTTTTAGTAATAGATAATACAAGGATTTGTAACACCTATGACACAAAACTTTAAAATATGTTTTTTCTACACTATTTATAGAACATGAAGACGTTTTAATAAATAAAGTTAGTAGGAGTTTCCCTCACGCAAAAAAACAATATATACTATGTTTAACACTATTGTCTGTCCGCCTGTGGGATTGTAGGTTCACTTCAAACAGACAAAGCAAGAGATTTCAACGCGTTTTTTTAAAGGTTAAGCACGTATAGTTCTTTTTCCATACGAACCTTCAGATTGTATTAAATAAATCGACATTTTGTACTTTTAACTCAATAGATACCATTCATCAATTGTATTTAATTAAATTACATTGAAAATAGATAAGCTTTTATCTAACATGCCATGAATCCTCACATTAAACTCGATGAAACTCAACATTTGTTATAAGAGGACACAGCACTGTGCGTACCTACAATCTGTCAGTTTTTGTTAGACAAAATAAATAAAATAAATGGTCATGAATAATTATTGTGATTTTTTCTCGCCTCCAAATGTTAACGCCTGAAGAATGTAAGGATTTTGTGTTTTCTAAGATATTCACTTCATTTCCCTGTTTACGTTTCTATTAGGATCGGAGCTCGTTAATTTTGTTGT
Source organism: Notodonta ziczac (assembly GCA_918843915.1). Lineage (NCBI taxonomy): Eukaryota > Metazoa > Arthropoda > Insecta > Lepidoptera > Notodontidae > Notodonta > Notodonta ziczac. Next base: position 6,101,973 of record OU974053.1, read on the forward strand.
TAAAATTAATATTATTGTTGTATGAAATCATTATCTGCTTATCACAGCCAACATTTTGGCAATATTGATTGGTCCACTTATTTCTAAATCTTCCACGATTACTACCTACTAAATGTGGACTCTCAGAAGCTCAAACCTATATTTATCAATAGATTTGGTACCTATAGATAACAATAGCGTGATGCAATGTTGACTGACACTAATTGCGATTCCCTTGCTATACTGTATAGGTAGTCACAATAATCTATACCTAGTCTTAATTACGGTATTAACATTGTTCTCCTGATAGAACAGTCAGATTACTGATTACTTTATTTTTTACCACTACACTGCGAATCTCTGTTTATTTCTCGCAATACTTGAAACTAACTTTTTACACGTTTTTAATACGTAACCAGTGTCGGATTGACCAGCAGGCTGAGTAGGCTGGAGCCTGGGGCGGCAGATTTGGGAACCGTATTTTTTTTGCTCCCTCATAGAAATCAAAAAGATTTCTGCATGACGGCTTTCTGATGTTTTACAGACAGAACTCTGCAACAAATTTTGCCGGACAAGGGCGGCAAAAACTTCACAGCCTATACCTTGGAAATTTGTAAATCCGCCACTGTACGTAACTCGTTAATTAATTTGACGAGAATGATAAAGTTACCACTAAAAATAATAAAAATGGCCAGTGCAAAACACTCAGCGCAAATTAATATTTTGGTGGTTTGTTTTTCTATTTTTGCTGGGAATTCGCAAAGAGGATAACTTGTTCCGGAATTTGGCTTACTGTTTTGGGAGGTGAATTTCTATGATCACGATTCAATGATATTGATGTAGAAATATTTTGCTATTATTGAAAACAGACAACTATGGCCAACTAGAAGTGACACGAAAATGAATAAATTATTTTAGCACACCACTTGTTTTTAATGTTTCGCCTTCATTTATTTTTAAATTATAATTAGGTATTTAGGTACTATTTTCGAAAGAGAATGAATTACGAATTTGTAATATGGCCGCTTGAATGTTGGCGAGCTCGGTGGTGACCGACATGAACTAGAACATTGCCATTTCATATCGTCCAACAATGCACTCTAGTTGCTTTGTCTCAAATTCTCCAAGTTATATTTTTTAAAATTGTTGATAAACTTTGTTTGTTATGGCTGGAACTACTTGCCATCTAGTTGAACGTGTTAGTGAAATTTTTTTCTTTGTTATTATAGAAAAGAGGAGCAATGTTGTGCAGTATTTTCCCTGAAGAGTTATTAAAGTCAACAGAGAAGTTATAGCCATCGCTAGCGCCTTGTTACGTACATTATTATAAGTCTAGGTGTCATATACGAGTAGGTGGGGTTTTCCAGATAGCGCAAGGTTCCATTACTTATCGATCTCAAGTCTGAGGGCGATCTTGGAAATGTTATTCTAATGTCACACAGGTAGAAAATGTCATGTCAAAATATTTTAATAAAAAAATTGAACCGACTAAAACAACCTGTTTGCAGTAAAAAGCTAGAAATAATTAGGGGCCTTATAATTTCTTTCGTTTGAAGTGAGTTCCACTATTTCTACACTACGTTAGGACAACTTCTTAGGCACCTACCCCTACTAGAATTGGCAACGACAGGTATTTTGAACAATTCATATATCTTTTAACCAAGTGATTATGACCTGAAAACAGAACTTGTACTTTTAAAGGGTATCGTTGTCATATCTAAACCACTTAGGTTTAATCGCGTCAATCAGACGCAAAAACACTGTGTGAGTCAGATACTTACATAAAAACTTTAAGACTCTTTTATTTCCTACGTAAGATGCCTCTTGCCATTTTAGTATATCTCAGTTCTTTTGAATTGGGCTTCAGTGATTTGTGGCTTAGCTTTTGAAGTACCTATTTGAGCATACGATAAGTAATATGTCACTGAAGTAAAGTCTTCTATACATTGATTAATGTATCCCCGTTAGTACTATTTGCTGGTACATACTACATGCACATCAATGGAGCGCTAAAGAGAGCTACAAATTCAATATGAATTCAATATGAAATCTTTTTTATGGCGTACCTATGTCTTTTTGTTTGAATGATTAATTATGAAAACCCAGACTTGTTCTAGAATTGTTGACTTGACTTTTGAAATCGGACGTTTACAAAACTTTATGCCATCAATGTGGCCACAACAAGTCACCTGATAGGCACCTGTGGAGACATAAAGGGGAGAGTGTAGGAGAGAAGGATGTAGCTAGTGCACACTTTCATTATGAGAAGCAAACACGTGATTACGGAACAATTGAGTTGCCCCAAATCACTATTACCATTTCAATTGTGCTCTATCCCTCACAATTCGTGACGTTGCGTGATGATGCCCTATATACTATGGAGAGATTATATCAACAGAGCAAGGGTTAACTGAAGGGAGCACGCTCTATATTCCTCGTAAGATGAACCACCTCATAAATCAGATTATGAAATTGTGCGTACAATATTGTCCTAAAGGCAATTCTGCAGTTTATTATGAAACAAAGTAAATGCCATTGTGGTAATTCAAATCAGTCACTGAAAGTTTCACAAGAAAAGAGAAACAATAAAGCAAGGAAACGTTATAATATAATTTATGACATCGCTGATGGCTACAATAATAATAACGATGGAGATCGATTGACTATATTTAATGGCAATTTTTTGATATGACGGATTTGCTAGTTAATACATACGTAATGTTTGATGGTTTAGATAATACATTAAATTAAACGGTGCAAATGGACTTTGCAGTAAGAAGAATACTGCCACATGAAAATCTCAAGGATAAAAAACTGTGTGAGCGTATTCACACTTTTATCTTTGACCTCTATATATCCTTGAGGAGAATATGGAGCCTATATAGTCAGTGTCAATAAAACATCAAACTTTCTCAACAACAGATGAAATTGCTATTCTAGAGACCAAGCAATAAATCCAGTGTCAAACAACAAAAACAGAAACATCTCAGGTGATAGATCCCGGGGCCACTCGACCGAATGGCGCCAATAAATATCAGTTATTGCTACGTCACCTACACGCACCGACATTGGGAAAGTGTGAATGATATTATGTAGTTGGCTCTACGCAATAATTCAGGGGTACAAGCACAGATATAGATTTACATAGATAACGCAAGTATCACGATTTATATTGAAACCAAGCGTGCCGAATTTTTAACACCTACTGTGACGTCATTAGAGACGGGAAATCCAAACCGATTCAAAGACAACGATGCCGCCGATGCCTCTCCGCCCGCAACAATTCTCTCGAGTGACTATCTCGCTCAGACTCATATTTTTTATATCTGTAGTCGCGTGGACTGCATGTTAACGGCGACCAACCTCGACGTTTGGTCGGGGTTTCGGCTACGCGAAGTACCTACATACATTTGCGTTATCTATGTTAATCTGTATCTGGGTACAAGTCTATTAACCGCTCGCATCACACTCGACTCGCACTTGACATACGTCAATTTTGACAGATTGTCTATAGGAAAACTGTCAGTCCAGTACAAATCAAGCGAAATTCGAGTGGTGAACATACTTGCGCCCTGTATACCTTATTTTTTTTAGCCTTCCAGATGAACATTATATTGTGCTGGAAATGCCACGGCGTGCTATGTTTATACTGTTCCTCTTTTTATCGTACGAGTTAGGGCCAACTACGCTGGTGAAGTTTTCAGGCCACTAGTCGACTTAACGAACAGCTTAATATGCCTCCGGAGCATTCCCGGAAGCGCTCAGTTGTAAACGCTACTAGCGGTCACCCGTCCAAGTGTTCACCGCCTCAAGTGCTTCTGTTTTCGCTATTCCTCGTGAGAAAAGTCGATTCATTTGTATAGACTATATACCGTTTATCATAAAGAAACCACATTTAGAGCCTGTGCACACCACGTTTTTAAACGCGCCGCCGCCGCGCGTGTGTAGCGATACAGACGCGATACGCACGCGAGTCAGATGCAGCCTGTAGACATTTGTAGGATAAAAGCACGCCGTCGACGAATGTTTTTAAAACGCGCGTCGACGGCGCGTTAAAATACGTGGTGTACACAGGCCCTTAAACCCTTAGCGCAAAGTCTAAGCGTTCTCTAATTAAAGATTTTTGTCTTTGAAATATTTAATTTGAAATTTATAGTTTTTTTTACGTAAATAATTTCCTAGACTTTAATATTCCTACTTCGGTAACGAGAATAACAAGACCCGGCTATTAGTCTCGCTTAACTCAAACGCGAACTACGGAGTTTATTATCCCCGTGAGACATTCCAACTCAGCTAAAAGTACACAGTACCGCATCTACCATTCATAAGAGCCGAGTTGATTTAATTTAGTAATGAAGTTGGTATATTTTATTTAGAATGCGAGTTATATTGTAGGTTACTTTACGAGCTTGCTAAAATAAAAATTAGGTCGAAACTGCTTTGTTTATTTTTGACCCGTTTCCTCTTTAAGCCTCATTTTAACCAGATGTAGGTAGACTAATTAAACTATACACCTGTTGACATTCACATAGTGTCGTGAACTTTTCAAACATGATCTAGATATTAACTACATACTGAGGTTTTCTGGGAAATCTCACCTCAAAGAATCTGTGCGTCAAGAAAACCTATCAGTACTTATCTCAATGCTTTCTGTAAATAATTAATTCACATAAGGCCATCAAATCTTTAGCCGTTATCTTCCAACGCGAGAGTTTAGCTCGATTTTGATTGTTATAGCGAATTAAGTTAAAATGCTAGTGTTTGTTTACCGGTAATATAACATAACAAAGTGACATAAAATCAAATTGATCTTATTACTTACTTGCATGGTTCTGCCCCCCCCCCCCCCCCACCGCCCACGCTTTCCCCAGGGAAGCCGATACGCGTGACAATACTGACGTCACGAATAACTGATTAAATTCCTTCCGGCATTTGACAACGCTTCATTGCAAATGTTGGAAACAAATTGCCTTTATTATTTGCAAGCATTTAGCAATAAATGTGTGCATTCTAAAAGTGGGGTAGGTATGTGAAAAGGTACCTATTATTTTATTTATTTTGTTTGTTTGGTTACAATTTCTTTGGATTATTTTGTTTATTGGGCTTCTGAGATCAAAATTTCTAGCCCCTTATTAAAGTTGGTTATCACAACAGCCAATTGTAAGTAAATTAAATCTTATTCAAAATGGAGGATTAATCTTTGCGTTTATATTATACGCAGGTGCGTACTTATTCTTATTTTGATATCACTAACTTCTATAAAATTGTACGATAAATTTTTTCATGATTTTACGAAGTATTTTCTTGAATAAAAAACTATGTTTGCAAATCAAGTTGTATCACTATGCGTAACACTCCCGGGGCCAAAGGGTTCTGCGATGCGGTAAAGGCCAGCACGTAAATAGCTTAGTTATATTAAATTTATTGGGAAAAGAAAAAGCTAGAAATCTTCCATAGTGGTGTAGCATTCAGATTTCCCTCGGGTTCTGTAATCCTCTTACCCCGGTTTCAATTTAAAATTTATTCTCAATTCCGACACGTTTCAAATCATGAGCGTCATGATAGGGACACGTTTGCACTCTAAATTCAGGTCCTTGGGAATACTGAGGTATTAAAAATGTGAAAGGCTATTTTGCCGTGTTGTTTATTAATTTCAATATTCGCTGTGTACTTGAAATCTTTCAAGGACAGAGTAACTAAGCAAATATAGTTCTCGAAATCCACTATGGACTCGCTGAAACAATAACTTGAAAACAAGCGATCGAGTTTCGATCATTTAATTATAATAATATGCCCAATACCCATGAAAGTCCTCAAATATTATTTCAGACTTTTGAAACAGCCCTGAGGAGTAAAGTCAACATAGCAGTTACTCGTCATCCACGGTAACCTTTGGCCACAAATCAAGTCAACGTGAGGTGAAAAGTCACGCGCGATATTTGCCGATGTTTCTAAAGTATATTTTATATTAGACGACAGTGTCGCAGGATTTTGTCATCCAGTGATAACGAAGCTAGTCGCATAAGGATGACATTTGTATGCACCGTGTGAGCTCAGGTTAGAGGGAAGTTTCCAATAAAGTCTCGTAGCGCAGTGCTCCTCTATTGGAATCGCAAATATATGGAGCAATACGCTCCTGCCCGGAGGACCCTATGATTGAAATAAACATCAGAGAGGATAAATGTTGCTTTATTTAATTATATAAATTTTACTTGCAAGTATGTTTTGTGCTAACTTTTTGAGCAAACTGACGCCGGTAATACTTTTATTATATCAAATAATATTTTATACGATCGAGAATTTAATGTTAGTTATTTAAGCCCTCTTTTTCCACTAATAACGGCAAGGTCATTTTCACATAATCCTAGTAATGAATGAAAAAATATCATTACGAGCAAGATGGATCAAGAATGTCATGAAAGCACAGACAACAATTTGTAAAATGAATTATTTCCTTACCCTATTATTTTCTCTGGCTTATTAGTCAGATGAAAACAAAAAATAGCATGTCATACGTTCAATGTGGATTTCAGCGCATCTCGTGTTGTGGAGATAACGACGGACCCAAAGAGCCTATAAAAATGCTAATGGAAGGTGGTGTTTGGAAGAAAAATGCATGCAGAATCACGTACATAGTTAAGTAGACCTAAGCACATCTACCCGCCAATTCTATTCGCAAATGTGTGTCGTTTTTCGTCGTGTGAATGAGATCGATGAGGTTACATTTTTATGCGAATTATTGTTTTTACAGAGCTTTACCAAAATACCGTATTTTGTAAATAATTTTGCTTCCTTATCTTGAGTATTTACATTTCTAAATAAATTGAGAAACTGACAGGAAGGAAAAAGTATTTTTGTTTTTTAAATGCGGGAAACGCGAGGATTTCTATGAACCTAAACGGTTGAAATATTATATTTTCTTATTTAATTTTAATTAACGTAACAGCCGCTAGGTAAACTCATCCGGGCAAAAAATCGTAGAGCAATGGTAATTACGTTTTTTGGAATTATGCTTTGTTTAACTGCTTGGAAAATGGTCACTTCCGGGGGACGAGGGGAAATTAACAATATAATTTATTAATTAGAGTAATGGATCTTGGAGGGAAGGAAATAACACTAAATGTCTGTGGGTGAATTTACATGATACAAATAAAACATAGTATTATAATGTACAACATAATCTCAATCAAGCAATGTAGAGATTCGCGTCTGTCTATTTGCGCGCTTAGTTATTCTAAACTCTGCAACAGAATTTTATTCAGTTTTCTTTATGTATCATTTACATTTTTAGGCTCCTACTGCTTTGCGGAGGAAGCGAGTTTTAATAGCCTGAAGGCGGATACGTGGGCGTTAACGGAAAAAAACTACTAATAAATAAACAAATTGGGTTTTTACACAGTCCTTTGCTAAACCCACATATCTAAATACCGCCAATAAAATAAATGGCCTAAGGCGTTTAACAAATCCATTCAGTGAGCAAATTCGGTTTAGGTAGCCAACTGGAAATGCGAGATAAGGCGGTACCTCCACATTTGTTAAGCCCATATCGCCTTTCTTTCGTATTTATTAAGTAGAAACAGAACGAGGGGAAAATTACCAACGACATTAGATAAGGCTTATTAAGCTGTTTACTGTACAATACCTATTGTTTGTAGAGTTGTTACATAATTAAATTAAATAAACTTAGCTACTGAATGCAAACGATTTTAGCTAACTTTTTTGGAATCCTATTATTGTTTGATACCTATAGTAAGGTACCTACGTGTATTATTTGGTTTGTGACTTTTACCAATACAGTTTATGGTCTTTCACACGGTTAATCCGGAACGGATAATTGCTATACATTCTGTTGTATCTAGATGTCAAATACGGTAAGTATGACAGATATAAAAAAATACACTTTACGGTGACTGCTTCTTCGTCATAATGTCCACTTTGCAGTATTATACAAAAAGTACTGCGTGACATTTAGGACTTATAAGTTATACATTCAATGTATTTTAAACGAAAGTGTGTCATTTTAATTTGGTTCAAACATTTCGACTTCATATTGCAATTTCATTTATTACGTATATTTACCGTAAAATAAATATGTTGTTGAAATCCAAATGACTCTCCAATGTGATATAAAGGAGCGGAACTGTTAATATCTTCACATTACGTGTCAAAATTTAAATGGCCTAATATCTCGGGGGACGGCGTAAAAGTAAGCCAGCTATGAGTCTTGGCGTTCACGTCCTTATTTTATTATCCTTCATTTTATTTTCACTCAGACTTCTTAGCGAGTAAATGAGGATGGCGAGGGTGAAGTACCAGATCCACTTTCCTCGTCTTAAAACGTGCAACAAGTGTATATCTGCAGGTAATGTCGTCAGTGGCCTGAAAGTTTATTTACTTCCACATCACTAGAACTGTGACTGTAATTGACAATACAGTTTAAAAAATTCAGCCAACAGGTACAAGATCAAATTTACTCTCTCGCATAAAAAAAAACCATTAAGCTTTAAACACAGAAAAAATACGACCACAAATGATTTTTCTAGTGCCAAATATTCCTTTAAGTATTTTTTACAAAACGATTTGTAATTAATTTATGACGCAGCATTACATAAATATTTGCTGTGTATTACAAAATGTTAAGTAAAACATGTTGTATAATCGTTATTATTTTGTATTTTTGCTGTCGGTAACATCTTTATAGGAAGAACGATAGAGTGGGATTAACTTTAGGAACCAATATTCAATAAATTACCTCAGTTTGTATACTTCAAATGTTGTCTACGGGCGATGTAAGCATTGAATATGAATAAATCTAAATATTTCCGCAATGAGAGCGTAAAATACCTCCTTGAGTGCGGAGAAATAATTGATGTGGGAGATGTGTGAGACACCCCGACTGATATACCCGCCGGCGCGAGATAACACACTTAGTTCTAAGCGATTACTTCGCCTTTTTTATCCCACCGCCGATGTGTTTATCACAAATGATGCTTCGAGACAGGAATTGTATTTTAAGCCCGCAACTAAGTTTGCGACGAGTGCCGCACAATTTCCTCCAAGAGCAGTTCCGAACAAAGATGGAAAGGAAACGTAATTCCGCACAAACACAATAGGTACAGACTTTTCACGAACTTTCACTCGCAAACCTGGGGAGTTGTGTTAACTTTCCTATCTGTATGCATGGTTACTGTCGAAACAACCCTAATATCGTTTCATTAGGACTCAAATCAACGTATTGTGCCGGGATGTGTATAAATAATCTCTCATTTTCATGGTATACTACAATAGATTACCTAAACAATGGTAGAGATAGCTCTACCATTCTCTCTCAATGGTAGAGATATTTAGGTAATCATTTGGCTAAAGCATATGCTTTAGCCAAATGATTACAGCGCATATACGAGCTAGCTCGAGACCTGGGTAATACCATCCTCTCACAGAAGATCAGCGTAAAGCTAGCTAGCTATTATAGCTGCGTATTGTACGATGAGTGAGAGAGCCGGAAGCCCAGCTACCCTTTACCCCACTCCCCTTTAGGTCGGCGGCGTGCGAGCATCTATACGTAATGGTAACTGCTTAACATCAGGCGGGTTGTACGCTTATTTTCCGACCGTAGGGTTGGCAAACAAGCATATGATAATATAGTAGCTGCCCGCGACTTCGTCCGCGTAGACTTAAGTAAAGTATTCTATGTGTTAATCCAGGTTATAAACTATCTGTGTTCCAAATTTCATCCAAATCCGTTCAGTAGTTTTTGCGTGAAAGAGTAACAAACATACATCCACACTCACAAACTTTCGCATTTAGAATATTAGTAGGATTAAAAAATCATTTAGTTTCATCACATCTCACATCTACTTATATTAGGTACTATTATTCACCTTTTAAATAAGCAGGTACATAAATTCCAACTCGCCGCATCGGCTTTCAACCAATAGCAATATCGCATCATCTCTACTCAGGTACCAACGCAGCATACATAAAATGACTTGTTTCACTATGTCCTATTCATTGAACGTGGAAGCCATTTGGAGAACAATGTACTCAGCGGAAATCCACTCACGATATGAGAACTGAAGCAAGCGGCAAAACGAAAGCTATTGTGAGCCCGCCCCGCCCGCCAGACAACGACGCAAAGCGATGCGATCCGCTGCTGAGAAGTTACCAGTTGCGTTTTGTATTAACAATAACGAGACTATTAATTTGCTGGGCTATAACAGCCCATATTGCTGGGCTTCAATAACGTTCTTTATCGCATATTTTTCTTTGGAACTGCTCCGCTTACAATATTTATTTGGAATACGGTAATAAAGTTCAGATTTCTATTTATCATGATGACGTAGGTACCAATTTTTAAATTCTACCAATCCCGTTATTAAAATAAGAATATAAATATCACTCTTAGGTATACTTGTGCACAAAGTGGAAATTAAATTCGGCGAAGTTGTGTTGATAGGTACAATGTAGATGAATCTGTTTTCTTGGTAATCTAAATAAAACATTGTTTCATATATGTTGTACTCGGAACAATATGACTACGCGGAAACTAATGGAAATAATAGTTAGTAGTATTCATGTATTTACATAACATATCGTTTACAAAATGAATATAGCTAGTGATGAAATGAACACATAACGGCCTTATTTTTCAATAGAATACAGCAAAATGTATAGAGACTATCGACGCCGGGTTAACTGTGTGAATGACCGCTTAGCGACATACCTACTCCAATCGCCAAATTGATTCTACCCTATTGAATAGGTATTGCTATCGACCCGAACATCTATGAGGCAGAAACTCGTTAGGGACCTTCTCGAACTATTACTAGCGACTGGCATCAAACACATCCCTATCTTAACTAGTCCGGGGACTACGCTACAATGATTGATCATACCCTCCGGTGTCTCCACACTGTACCTCTATCCTCATGAATAATAAGCTGTTAGTCTCTTTATTACAATATAACACTTCAGCCGCGTCATTATCATAATATTAAGGATAATGATCGTGTGTAGACCACATAATGGTCTCGGTAAGCTTGTTTTTGTTACGAAATATTAGGCATATTAAGGGATACTGGGCCTATTTAGCCAACTAACGGCGACTTTCGGGTTTGTAAATTGGTAATTCTTTGTCTACAACAATAGTCTTATTGTTTCTCTCTCCTCTTACTTTTATGTGATAGCGCGATAAAATATATTAAATTCCGTCTTGGCCCTATAGTGTATTGAACCTTCTTTAATACGCTCTAACTTTCACGTTCCACTCCTGGGCACGGGCCCCCCTCACTACGAGGGGGATTCAGGCCGTAATCCACCACGCTGACCCAGTGCGGGTTGGCGGATTTCACAAGTCTTTCGAAAATTGGTTAGATTCTCTAAGTCATGTAGGTTTCCTCACGATGTTTTCCTTCAACGTAAGCAAGTGATAATTCTCACATGGATTCGAAAAGCCCAGAGGTACGAGCCGGGGTTAGAACCCAAGACCTGGTACCCGCACGCCGCGTTCTTAACCAATCGTCTATCACTGCTAGTTATAGTACGATGTACTTAATCATTATGTTTAGCTCTATAAATAAAATTCACTGGCTTTATTAGATCTAAAGGTGAAGGTATAAATGCAATAGTTATTAATCTTGTGTCTGTGCATCTGCTTCAATCAATTTGTCAAAAATAGATAGTCGGAACGTTATGCAGATTTGGCAAGAAATTTGATCTGCAACAGTACAGTTTATTTTGGGACCCTAGCTTCGGAGTTAGTTGGCTTGTAATAAATAGTGGCACTCCAATCATTGGGTAACGGTGGTAGATCCAAGCTGTAGGCAACAGACTCTAGCTTGTATAGGGACCGGCTTGACTAGGGCAGTACCGTCCTATCACAGAAGATTAGCGTAAAGCTAGCTAGCTATTATAGCTGCGTTTCGCACAATGAGTGAGAGAGTTGGAAGAATAGCCCTCATTCTGTCCCACTTCTCGTCAGGTCAGCAACGTGCTAACAATGCCATTGGTCTGCTGGCATCTTTAGGCTACGGTAACCGCTTAACATCAGGCGGGTCGCACGCTTGTTTGCTGACATTGTTACATCAAAGAAACACATTATATAGACTCATCTAGGTCGGATTTTACAGCACCTAATACAGATATTAGTTGAACTTGGAAGTTTCTATCTTATATCTGTAAAAATAAGTCAAGCAGTTAAGTTCTCTTCAAATTCTGGTACTCGTATTGTAAAAGTAAATATGTATGCTATGAGATTTACGGTTCAATCAGTAAATTTATATAAACAGATGGAACACTTCCAGCACTTTCTAATTTCTTTACTAGCCACTTTACGTCAAAATACTTACAAATATTTATTCAACAAAAAATAATAATTCAACAAAGATGAACTAATCAACGATTTTGTCAATATTTTGTATGGTAATAATGTGTCGGCAGAGTGCTGCTTTGACGACCTCGTTCTTAAGAATAAGCACTTAATCGCTGCCTAAAGAAGCTTTTGTGTGACGGGCGGAGGCCTTGAAACCGCGCTCCGGTTGTGCGAAGTTGGCACTCGGTGGCTCTCAGAATCTTTTCGATATGCCCCTAATAGACATGTTAACCTAATTCTGGTAGTCTATTCATCTAACTATTTGTATATATATATAAATGTATCTCTATTTCCTTGGTCATCGCATCACGCGTGAACAGATGGAATTACATCGCTAATTATTTTTTGTTGTGTTTATTATTGTCAGGAGAAGCCTCTTATGAATGAAAAAAATTAAAAAGTTGAGCTGAACAATTCGAATTCAATATTCAAAGTTAAGACAGGACGTCTGTCGGGTCAGCTAGTTACCTATAAATATAGGTGCCATTGTGTCTTTGTTTTGTTTTATTTGATAAAGATCATTAGATGTCTATGTGCACATTATAAGCTTGTGTGTGGGGGTACATTATAAAAATATAAAGAATCTTATCACCTTTAATAATAGGTTAAATTAATTATTTAAATTAGTATAACTTTTGTGGCGATCTTATTACTCGCAAAGTATACATAATATTAACAGGGAAAACAAAAACTGAGACCACGAGATCATATTATAACCAAAGATTATGAAACTATAAATCCTCCATTATGCAGAGGAGCCATCTTCCGTGCACTCTACAATAAATCTCTTTGATAATGTATCAAAGGCGGGTGAAAAAGGAACAAGATGGCGAAAAGAGAGATAGCAATGGCTTCCTGAACCGACCCGGTGCGTCGGTGGGAAATGTTCGCGGAGTGTGGAAAAGATGCAATACCTGCACACGACGCGGACGCCCGTTCACGGAGTTTTATAGATCACTCGGGTGTGTTACATTCATAAATAATATCGCAATTCATTCACGTACTAGTATGCTCGATAACGGGCAAGCGTTGAACGGTACGTATTTATTCGGTTCGTTTAGTGATGCAATGAAGTGAAATGTTTGAAATTATTACGTTGTACTGGGGTATAGGTAGAGTAGAGTGAACGATGCTTTAGGTTGAAATATGTTTTTCATTACTCATACTCGGAAAGTAGGTCCGAAGTTGCCCGAGGAGCGGGTTGAAAGTAATACTTTTCCGCCCTAGGGAGAATCGCTTTCAACTGACAGCTGTATTAACAACATAAAGTTAAGTATTAATTAAAGAATATATATTTTTAAATGACTTTATTATAATTTAGTTTCAACAATTTATTTAAATAACATAGATTTGGGCAAACCATTTAAAGATGAAAATGAAAAATAATGGCTAAATAATGAAGTTGGCCGGCTAACGAAAAAAACAAAATAGGCGGCAATCCGATGTTCATTTGTTTTTTCGAGATGTAGAGTATTGTTCATACTTCCTTGTATTATCTCTTTAGCCAATTCCTGTTTTTATTTTTACTTTCCTTGTATTCGTAATGAAAAGCACAGTGTTTACCTCGGGTGAAAGACCCCCTACATTCACCCCTTGTTTAACATTGTACTATTGTATTCCCTTTTTCTAGAATACAATAAGTTTATTCCTATGATTAGAATGATCTTATTTCAAAACTATAACATCTAATTTGTTAATAATTTATATAAATTTATATATTCAATAAAACTTGATCTAATAAATTCTAGACGTACAAATACAATAAAACCTATCAAAACTCAGCACATGATCATTCTAACGTTCTCACCCAATTGATTCCAAACGAATTGCAACATAAATATGTCACTTCAACATCCTCTATGGAATTTCGCACTGCAGATGCTTGGGCACTGGCAGATATAACATACATTTCGCTCGGTTCATTTGTGTTTTATCAAGTGGAAACACCGACCCACGGCGGACATCAGAATCAGAGATTCCATCTCGACGTTTATGTGGCGTTAGATTGCGGTGAACGGTTCACAGCGTCAGTGGCGGCGTTCATTGATATTGGTCTGGCTATTTCACTGTTCATCTGTTCCGTCGGGGGGCAGGTGACCTTCATAACAATGTACGAAACTAAAAATAGAAGTGTATTAAAGGACGAGCTGAAAGGTATCAAGAAATCTCGAGAATTTTATAGATTTTTGCGAACTTAACTATTGGACAAAGGATTTTCGCGGCATCAAAACATGTTTTCTAATATCATCTGATTCATCCATCTCATAGGTAGTCTTCTTTTATTGCAATGTGTAAGCCTGGAGAATGTATTCAGAATCAGAATATTATGTCACGTAATAACATGGACTCCAGCCACAAATCCTTATTTGGTTGGTATATAAGAGAGCAGTTCACACAAACGAGGGTGAAACGAAAAGAAATGAGATGTATTGCGGACAGAATAAACACTCCGCTCGTTGTACGCACGGATGTTTTATAGTGTCATAGTGCGATAAAATATTGTTATCATATACTCGAGCTTGGAACTGTGCCTGATACACAGTAGGCACCTACCAACAGATAGTAATGAAATCTGTGAACAAAACAAACAAACGATGAATAAATCTGAGGCATATAAACCACAAACTGTTCGGCAGACCGCATTGTCGTGATACAAAACTGATTACAGTGCGATAAGGATTATAATGAACGTGGCCAAAATCGGAACTAACTCCGCCATCTTCGGAAATTCGGTAGATTTTTAAATGCTTAGAACAAGCAGCGCCCGCCCTCAACTGTCACAAACTTTTTTATAATCTTTGTCGCATTGTAAGGAAGTGATTATGTCAAAATCTATCTTCATATATATGTCGCCGCCAAATAGCTTAATTCGCCGTTCAATTAACAGCCTAGGCACTTAACTAAACAGCGCCGTTCAACTAACGGCCTGAATGATATTCAGCCATTTGATCAAACAGCTAGGCAAATGACTTGGATCGATGACGTTTAATTACTTGCCTAGCCTGTTCATTTAAATTTAGTTCTACTTTCTGCCACCAAGCGCCGAAACTCACCAAACTATCAATATCTCTTTTATATTATCTTTGGTCAATATGGCGTCGGCAAAAAACAACTTTGATGGAATAATTTTATTAGGTATTTTACGAAATTGTTTAGATCCACCGAATCTACTTGCCGGGTGGGATTTCTGTGGGGTCATAAAAAAAATAACCCTAACCTAAACCCATCTGGGTCGTTCTCCTTGGGTAGTATTTTGAAAAGGTTTTGTAGTACTGTGTGTCAACCAGTTGCCTAAGCATTAGCCAGCCAGTTTATTAAATGTTGTAACAGACGATACGGCTGAATATCATTTAGGCCGTTAGTTGAACGGCGCTGTTTAGTTAAGTGCCTAGGCTGTTAATTGAACGGCGAATTAAGCTATTTGGCTGCGACATATATAAAACTAGTTACTGCCCACGACTTCGTTCGCGTAGTATTTAACTTAGCAAAAATTTCGGGATAAAAAGTATCCTATATGTTAATCCCGGTTATAAACTATCTGTGTTCCAAATTTCATCCAAATCCGTTCAGTAGTTTTTTCGTGAAGGAGTAACAAACATACATACATACATCCACACTCACAAACTTTCACATTACTAATATTAGTAGGATTCTCGTGTCACAATGTTAGTTACCATACTCCTCCGAAACGGCTCTACCGATTTCTATGAAATTTTATATGCACATTCAGTAGGTCTGAGAATCGGCTACTATCTATTTTTCATACCCATAAAAGACATTACAACGTCTGTCGGGTCAGCGTCTGTGGTAACTAATAGAAACACAGGCTTGAAAGCTTTATTAAGACGCTGCTAATTATAGGTACTTGCATATAACACGATCCGTGTCTCACCTCAAGTGATTTGTGAAATAACATACGAGATTCGCACTTGTCACTGTCACAACAAACTTTCCAGATAATTATTCACTCAAACTGAAGGGCTGTAAACTCGGGAGCCCCATTAATTATATTGTACCTACATAACAATTCCACGATCAAAATCGAGGGTCCTATTATTTATAGCATTTGATTTGATTCATTAATATATTTTTAACACAGGTACCTCCAGATAAACAGTACCGAATTATCTTGAATAATTAAAACTTTGTTACAAGTTACTTCTAAATGAAGACGCCACGTTGCATTGGAGGGACATAACCTAAAAATGTAATATTTGGTTTCTGCGGTTAAGTACTGACAGGAGTGAAGTGAGAAATAACGTCAGCGCCACAGCATCTGCGTTACAGAAACATACACACTTTGTGATGACAAACTCTTTAATATCACACCTCGTTTTCATACGATAATTTTGCTCCCACAGCAGTGAGGGAGATAGTTATTTGTAATACCTACGGAGCTTATCCCGTTGACTCAACGGCTAATTAGCCTCGCTACACATGAAGTGCTTAGTTAACTGCGATGCAAATACCGTTGCCATTAAAGTTTTCGCCTCATCGGATTTAAGCCTATCCATTTTACGCCTATTTCACGGAACTCTAATTAGTTTGGTTTCACAATGTATGTATAAATATTTATTTTTATATATAAGTGCAATTCCGGTGTACGTGTGTTCGTAATTCTACTCGTCCTAAACTTTAATACCAAAGGTCCTAAACGGCTTGACTGATTTTATTATATTATGGTTTTTGTAAGTGGCGCTGTTGTAATCCAGAAAACACCTAAAATAAAATATAACTTATAATATAAAATACTAACGAAGGTGTGGGCAAAAGTTTGTAGACTATATTTTTATTAGGTAAACTAAGCGTAGGTTTTTGCGTTTTGATACGAAGCTTCTCTACAGACGTTCGGCGCGCGGTCACACTAGCGCGCCACAGTTGTTTTTAAGGCTTAGTTCCCACACTTGATACTTACTAGCTTCACTTCTTTCGGGCGTCCCTAGACGGCACTGTTTTTTTATTTGATTGACAAACTTATATTTATAAACGTAATACGATTAAAAAGATTTGGGAATAATGGTGGGAATGAATATACACACTGTAGAATTTATACATTAGAATGTTATTATTAATGTAGTTGTGTGTCCGTATCATAACATTGTTAGCCGACAAATATTGTATTGCATACTCGTTCATATAACAAGTACCTATGCATCTGAATCCACTAACTTTAGCAATCGCGCTTAGTTATTTAGTTCAGTCCAATCCTAATGTTTGTTGAACTGAACAAAGTTTGCCAATACATCGTATATTTCACTCAGCGATATGCATTAACTATACGAGTACATGTTTGCTGTAAACGCGCCTGAATATTGCTCAGCCGAAGGACAAAATATAATTATGTTTATACACTTCTCATCAGAAAAATCGAAACAATTCCCTTTTTATGGTTTCTGTCCTAATACTCCTAATTTAACACATAAGAGTTTTCATCCCATGAAAATAATCACATGATTGTATAGCGAAAAGTCTAAATTCTTAATTAGAATTTCATTAGTTTTTTTCTGATAATCCTTACAAAACATGAACTTGCAAGGTGTTTCGATTTTTCTGATGAGAAGTTTATTTTGTAAATGGCTTCTATGATCGATACGTTCCATGAAATGTTATAAAAATCTGTACAACAGCTTTAACTATTTTAAAATGTAAAATTCGTTTATTTATACTGAGCCAACGTCGGCCTCGAATTAAGGGAAGGCCCGGGCTAATTATTTTTATGACCTACAAGTTAATTCAATCACATGATTAAGGAGACTGGAATTATTATATTTACAAGAACCAACTGAGAACTATCTACCTATGTTGTAGTTAGGTATAGAAACTCTCTATTTTAGGGAACAAAACCAACATTTCAAAGGTTCTTGCTCAGCTTAGTGGAGCTAAGCGAAACTACCCGTGATATTTTCCATTCGACGTGTAATACTGTAATATAAATAGGCCGCAATCTGTACAGTGGAGGCGGAGGATCGCATGGCATTGCGGATGTATGTGTCACGGACGCGGAACTGGCGGATGTAGCGTGCGGACTGCGGCCACATCCGCGTGTTTGTGGCCTGTGCTCCCGTTAGAAGTACCCTCTTGATATCCTTCAATCATGTCAATGCAATGTTATAATTTATACACAATATGTATGTTCTATTAATGATATACATCAAATATATGACGGCTAACAAGAAGCGATAAGAAATGGTAATCATTTCCCAGTTAAAGCCGGTCATTTTATAAATTTGTGGTGTATTCGGTCGGAAACCGTAATGTCTCATACAAAGTAATTTCAAACTTCATGGAGATATTTTCATAAAATCACCTACAGTCTATTTCACATACCTACGAAGTCCCGTGGTCGCGAGTAACGTTTCACACCGTCCTTTTCCAAAAATAAGGCAACAAAACTGAATAGCCGTCCAAGCGGCCGAGCAGAAAATTACCAAACGCACCCCACATCACAACAACAGCATCAAACTCGTCATAAAATTGTGACCAGTTTACGGAAACACGCCTTTCTGACCCGAACTTTCGAGCATGGAAACTAACTACATTTGGCAATCGTACCGACGCCAGTAAAGTTGTTCTAGTGAGGTGTGTTTAATTACTCTACCTACCTCTAAATGTACGCTCCGTAAAATTTTAACTGTTTGCTAACTAGAATTTGGCTAGCTCATTTGCAAGAGCTCTTGGGAATTATTCGAGCGTAATTAGGAGTTTCGAATGCTTACTTGTAATGCTATTCTACAAACTCTATGAGCCAACTGAATATGACTTTCAGAATGAAAATATGAATAAAATTGTGTCGTATTTTTGCAAAAATGCAAGTAAAAGGATCTGGCTCTTTGACTCTTTGTAGAGCCTGTGCATTGAGATTAAAATACTATTGGCAGTGACAGACATGAGCCGAATTACACGCGGAATAACGAATATTCACACATCAGTCGACCGCTTGGCGCAGTGGTTCGAGCGTAGGCCGCTCGGCTCACTGCACATGGTGGTTGCGATTCGATTCCCGCCAGGGCAAATTACGGAAATGGTATTTTCGTTATTTGCCCAGGTCTGGGTGTCACTGGGATCGCCGCCAGTCCATTGTACGGTACCCACAGTACACGCTTTGCTTAGTTAGGGACCATACAGTTGATGTGTCTGTCTGGCGATATTTCATATTAAATATACCTATATATATCTTATTCACTGATGTTTGGATTATTTTCGAATATATATATATATTTTAAGTAACCTAAATTATGTAGTGGCTCCACATACAAAATTAGGCACTGACTACGATCAACACCCTGGTTTTTGTAGCTTAAACATCAGTTCAAACTACTAAGGGTTCACAAACTCTACATTACTTGCTAGCCCTGGAAATAAGTGTAAGAGAGGGTGGATCCGTTTAGTTACTTTAGCTATTTGTGGAATATGTAATCAAGTTGTCTTGTCAGAGACGGAATTTCCTCGGGGAACGACTGTAATCTGGAACGGGTACGGATGCAAAATATTTGAGTAGGTATCTATTTATCCTACTTACATAATAAAACACATGAAACACTTCAGGATATTCCTTTGATAGTGAATAGTTTCAGGGACGGACGATTAAGTGTTTAGCTTACGAATTCGCAGGGTAACTTTATTTATTTTATTTATTTATATTCAGGCATCGCAGGTTCATATTATTTATATACATAACAATTAAACTATGAGTGGTGACGGCGGCAATCTCCCCGATACAAGTACGATACAAGTTATTGGTAAAAGTCATAGAACAAAAATTGTTGTTTATTTATTATGTTAGTATTATAGCCCTGAAGGTTGTTAGTGTTTTACCAATAACCCTGTTTATAAATATAACATAATTTCCGCGAAAGAATGAAGTATGCGTACACCCCTCATTTCGTAATCGTTATTGCGTCCTATCATCCCATATAGAAGTGAACATAATTATTTTCGACTAGCTGTGCCCCCCGACTTCGTCCGCGTAGTTTTTAACGTAACAAAAATTTCGGGATTATCGGGATAAAAAGTATCCTATATATTAATCCCGGTTATAAACTATCTGTGTTCCAAATTTCACCCAAATCCGTTCAGTAGTTTTTGCGTGAAGGAGTAACAAACATACATACATACATCCACACTCACAAACTTTCACATTTATAATATTAGTAGGATTTATACAACACCATGTAGATAAATAATACCAGGATCGCAAAGATCCTGCTGTAGTCATGTTAAAACTGCATTAAAACTGCGAAATAATATATTCCCCTTTACATATGCTCGCCGTTCGTGTCTCGTTGTTTATGTCACTGCAACTCAAATATGCGTTCAGTCAGAGCGGATATGAATTCGCTCGAAGTTATTTAAATTTAATTATATTTTTGCCGTCCAATTCGTCATCTCCGGATTTGCAAAATAATGTATTAATATTCTACACGTACTGTCCACGGAAAACATATTTATTTAGCATTTCATTTAGTAATATTATTATATACTAGCTGTGGTGTGTATTTCGGAGATTATCGGGATAAAAAGTATCCTATGTGTTAATCCCGGTTATAAACAAACTATCTGTGTTCCAAATATCATCCAAGTCCGTTCAGTAGTTTTTGCCTGAAAGAGTAACAAACATCCACACTCACAAACTTTCGCATTTATAATATACTAGCTGTGCCCGCGACTTCGTCCGCGTGGAATTTAATTGACAAAGTTTCATACAAACTTTCATCCCCTATTTTATCCCCTTGGGGGTAGAATTAATCAAAATCCTTTCTTAGCGGATGCCTACGTCATAACATCTACCTGCATGCCAAATTTCAGCCCGATCCATCCTGTGGTTTGGGCTGTGCGTTGATAGATCAGTCAGTCACCTTTGAGTTTTATATATATAGAAGTAGGATACAGCATATAAATTAACATCGCGTTGAAAGGGAATACTGTGAAAAATAATTACGATAGCAACGTTCATATTTATGCAATTTCTAATACTTTCTTAAATGTTTTGTATTAACAGCAAATATTTATTGCCTCGTATTCATGAGCTATTTGGTGTACCTAATTACATAAGGTTTAGTAAAAAATACCTAATAGAGGTAAAGTACCTAATAGAGTTACTGTACTACAAAAATAATTTGTTGTCGTTTTTTCCTGGTAATCGCCCTGTATAATAGCAATAGGCTCACCCTCTTAAATAATTGGGATCATTAAAGAGAATGCGCAAAGTGGATGCACTGTTGTACACCCCTACTTACTTTCGGAGGAAACAATGATGATAATGTTCTTACTTATATTAATTAACGTATAAATAGATTCCTAATGGTTAGAGGATAGTTCAATTGATAATGGTGATCTTGATTACACCATTCGCCTACCCTGCCTCTAATGGTCTCTACAGAGTACAATACCCTCATCGTAAATGAAGATACAACCCTATTATTGCAGGTGTCTGGCGTTATCGGGTGCGGCCCTTATCGAACGTTTCACACATAATTGATTGCGTAATAGTCCAATCATGTTTATTTCCGCGGTGTCCCTTATCTGGCATGATTTTGCAGTTAATTCAAAGGGCAATATTCATATAAGATAATATGAACGAAGGTTAAAAGGTTAAAAAACTACTAAGAGACTCCATGAGAATTCATGCTTAAAACAACTCTAAATTGAAAAGAACTGATGATTTTCAAACATTTAAATCGATTTTCATGAAATATAGCTAAGAATACTCTCGATTAGAATACCTTTCTAACAAAAGAAAACAAAATTAAAATCGTTTCATCCTCTTGGGTGCTACGATGCCACAGGCAGACACACAGATACATAGATACACATGTTCAACTTATAACATCCCTCTTTTTTCGTCGGACGTTAAAAAGGTACTAACTGTTGATAATATTCTGATAACAAACTTCTTGTTTAATTAAACTTGAACATTGTGTTAGTGCAAACAGAATTCACTAACTACCTTTTTGTTAATTAAGATGGTTCAACGGACTCGCTTTAGAAAACATGAAATCATTTGCAACTTTGTTTTAGAATGAGGTTTATCCGAGTATTACAGTTTGTTACGAATATCTTCAGCTAATTAGGAGCTTGTTTATTTGTAAATTAATTGTTATAACCCTTGAGCATTGTTATGTTATAATCCTAACCATCCCTCATTTTACCCAGAATTAAACTATATTTGATTACAAAATGTACCAATTTTCTTAACTGAACGAGGAATCATATTTTAGTCATGTCTGTCTATAAAAAGGTCCTAACGAAGCCGCGGTAATAAATGAATTAATGAATCTTGCAGTAACTTAGCGAGAGTTTTAATAACAGTTCAGTAGCGTCGACCTGAGTTAACTATAGAGTCTGAACTTTTGATTATCAATCAACTTTGAACCACGCTTCGGACAATATATATTAATAAAATGAGTTAAGAAAAGTTTATTATAAATAATATAATATTCATTTCAATTAGAATTTATATTCATGTATAGTGCGTGGTGAGGCAGATTAATATAAAAAATCTAATATTTCATTAAATTTTTAAGACAATTATGTTACGGTTAAATATAATAAAAATAATTTACGTACGTTTTACTGTACACAGATGACAAATACGGCTATTACCTTTTAAAAGTTATATAAAAACAGTGGCGGCTTTATAATGTAAATGACCGTTAAGATAACAAATTGCAAGAAACGTAGGTACGTAATCTTGATTTTAGTTATAACAATCTTTTTTTATATATATCTACTCATGTACTAAAAATGCGACTTTAGGAAATTTATCCTTTACGTTAAGGTTCTGGGTCCGCTATTTATACGAAAATACGACGCCGAAGTCCGCTATGATCGCGGGTCATCGCGTGATCTAATCACTGGATCCCGCATTTTTCTCGTGACATACAGATCCCTCTCATATTGTATGTTATCTTGACGCCCACGAATAAGTGGGGATTTAACGTAATATACCTCGTATGTAACTTTTGATATGTAATAAAATGCGAAAAAAATACTAGTTATACATCGAACGATTTTTGTACCTTATTGTACTTTTTATTATATTTTACTAGAGTTTTTATAATTACAGCAAAGATTTATGTTATGCCGTGTATTCATAAATTATTTTTCTGTAATTACAAACACAACGGTTAGTAAAGATACTATAATGGATAGGTACCAGGAACTACAAACATAATCTGCTTCCCTTTTTTTGGCAAATGTTTATAGATATGGAATTCAGGCAGGCACATACTCCCCCGACTGTAACCCCTACAGTACCTGTCACCCCTGCACTGCCAGCATGTGCAGTGTATGTAATCCCTACTAAAGCTACAGTAGCCTTCAACAGACACCCTGGTTAGACACTAGTCGAGATCGGCAACGCTTAGTTCCTATGGTCAATGGTATGTAGTTAATTCATAATTACTATTGCAAAGCACACTTGATGTGTTAATATGTGCCTAAATATAGAATAAACACCCTTATTAATCGCTCTTGCCGAGTAACAGATTTACTACAGCTGAATATATTATTGTCGCGATAGGCCAGTGCGAATAGCGAGGGTAGGGAAACGCTGGCTATCACAGTCCTTAAGCCATATCGGAGGCATTCCGCCGGCCTGAAATCTCGGTCACTAGAGTTCATACAATAAGAAGAATACTACGTTAAATTATTGGCCAGCAGATATGAACGGGCTGGCCAGGCAGACAGGTGCGTGGGAGCCTGTCAGCGTGGAGCATTGTTCACCGGAGGCGGGACCAGCCCCTCCCGCCATTCAAACATCACCTATTGTACACTTTTATTAGAGCAATCTAATTCTTAATATTTAAATGCTTCCTACTTGCTCTCATTTGTAATGCTGCGAATAGGTATTTAGGTACGCATTGTCCAAGTGATAGAAGGTAGGTATAGTGAAACGTCATATTGTTCACGCATGTGACATATTTTGTAGGTTTTGCAGACTATCATACAACGCCTCAGCGTATGCGGTAGTTACGTGTATGTGATTAAACTTTACCCTGTTTCTAAATGAACGAAAATAACTACTAGTTATTATAATTTTTATTAGTATTAACAGCGTAGAACTCTATTATCCGGCGTCTAAACAACGTTCCATAAAATGTGTGAGTACAATCGTAAACGCTTAACGATATTAATTTTGTTTTAGTGGCTATCTGGACATTGGCATTCAGGGTCTGTCGTACAAAGTTTTACTAATGAATAACAAGTTAAATGTTCATAATTTGCGAGGAACGTAATTTTAATGAAAACAATTTCGGTATCTTTTGCTAAATTGTCTGCATATAACAAGATTACCTATAGACGAAAACGACTTACCTAAGATTTTTAGGGGACAGTAATTCCCACCACATAAGTCCACATAGTTTAAGTAAAAGTGGATGTAAACTATAACGTATGGTGATGATTAGAACTTAATTAGCGTGTGGTTCAAAGTACCTTTTAAATTATTTACTTCCATAGTTACATGTGTTAGGCAATATTAAGATCTGACAGAGATGCAATTCTCATCCACTCTTCTAGCCTGACAGAGATGGAATACACGACCACTCGTGCAAGCCATCATCTGGCATAATTACTGTAGTATTATTTATAATTAGAATATGTGGGTACTTCTTATATTGGTGGTGGTATGTGTCAAATAAATTAGTGTTCAACCAGCTACCGTGGTTTCACTACATGGTGGCAGCGGTAAAAATAAAGCTCAAACGTAGTGCATAGTTGTAAAGCCATTGTCAGTATTTAGTTAATTATTTCATTTTCGCAATACTCAGTTATATAAATAATTATTATGGAGTACGCCCGGCCACCGCCAGAGTTGTGCATCGAGGGCAGTCCGGTTGCGCGGGCGGACGCGTGGCGAAAATGGTGGAAGCAGTTTGAAGTGTTTTTAAAAGCGTCTGGAGTCAATAAGGAAACAACTGACGTTCAAGCGAGCTTGCTGGTGAACCTCATAGGAACCGAGGGATACGATGTTTATTCGACATTTACATATACAAAAGATGAATGCATGGATAATATTGTTACTCTTAAGAAAAAATTCGATGCATACTTTGGTACGAAGTCCAACATAACGATGTCACGTTTTAAATTTTTTTAGTAGAAAACAACAAGAGGGCGAAACAATAAGTCAATATGTGACTGCATTGAAAATACTCAGTCAAGATTGTGAATTCGAAAATCTGGTGGATTCTTTACTTCGGGACCAAATTGTATGTGGTGTGTTGAGCGGTATAGTACGAGATCGCTTGCTGCGGAATGATGACTTAACGCTCACAAAAGCAGTACAAATATGTGAGGCGGATGAGATGTCGAGAGAAGAGCGACAGCAGATAGAAAAAGTGATTGTCGGCTCACAGCAAATAGATGCAGTAAATAGACAAAGTCGCGGCAGGAGACGTTTCGTACGAGGCGGTGCACGGGGCGCGTGGCGAGGCGGCGGCGGCGGCGCTGGCGCGAGCAGCGCGCGGGGGCGTGGCGGCTATGATGGCGGTGTGCAGATGCGAGCGCTGACCGAAGGCCCGGGCGCGGGCGCGGCCCGGCGCCAGGTGCCGCGCGAGTTGTGTTTACGTTGCGGTCGAGTGTTTTGTGATAATGAGCAGCGTTGTCCGGCCGTAAATGCTACATGCTTCGTGTGTAATTGCCGCGGACACTTTGCGCGAATGTGTTCGAATAAAATTGTAAGTAAACAAGTGCATAATGTAAAAGTGGAACTAGATGATCAATATAGCAGTGATGAAGGTGAAGACAGTACGAGTATGATGTATGTAAACGTTTTAAGGTCTAATAAACATAATGATGAATGGTTAGAATGCCTAGAAATTTGTGGTAAAAATATAAAGTTTAAATTAGACAGTGGAGCAAATTTAAATGTAATTAATCGTTTTGATTTTGAAAGTTTAGGTGCGAGGCTAACTCCATATACGGAAATGGTGTTTTCGTATACAGGTCACAAGCTACCAGTAATAGGAGAATGTATATTACAGATAACGCGAAATAATAATGAGTATGAAGTTACATTTGTTGTTGTTGATATGAAGGTGAAAAATATATTGGGCTTAAAAGAAAGTGTAAGGTTAGGATTTATTAAAAGGATAGATGCGCTAAATTTTAATACATATGAGGATTTATTTCAGGGTTTAGGAGAATTACCGGGTATTCATAAAATTGTTATTGATTCGACCGTGCAGCCTGTGGTTTGTCCTTCCCGTCGTGTACCGTTAGGGTTGCGTGACAAGTTACGTTGTGAATTAGAAAGAATGGAAAGTCTAGGTGTAGTTCGGAAAGTAACTTATCCCACAGAGTGGGTCAGTGGGATAGTGATAGCGGCCAAGAAGAATGGTGATATACGCGTGTGCTTGGATCCAAGGGCGCTCAATAGTGCAGTAAAACGCGCTCATTTCTCGTTGCCTACAGTAAGTGAGCTGGCAGTGAGGCTTCGAGGTGCGCGCTATTTTAGTGTTCTAGATGCTCGGAGTGGATTTTGGATGCTCAAACTAGACGACGCCAGTGCCGACCTTTGCACGTTTAGTACACCTTTTGGCAGGTATCAGTTTCTTCGCTTGCCGTATGGCATAAAGTGCGCACCAGAAATGTTTCATGCTAAAGTCAGACAGCTTCTAGAAGACTTAGAAGGTACAGACTCATTTATCGATGATATCGTAGTCTGGGGTTCCACAGAAAAGGAACATGATGTACGATTAGAACGGTTGTTACAAAGAGCTAGGGCAATAGGTATTAAATTCAATAAGGAGAAATGTAAATTTGGGCTGAAACAGATAGTCTATTTAGGCCATATATTTGATGAGCGAGGATTAAGACCGGATAATGCGAAAGTTAAAGCTATTGTAGAGATGCCCGAACCGGATGGTAAGAAAGCTTTAGAAAGATTTTTAGGTATGGTCAATTACCTATCAAAATTTATACCCAACTATTCACATTCGGTCAACATACTAAGAGGACTTTTAAAGAAAAATTCAGAATGGGTATGGGATCGACAACATGGAGATGCCGTGAAATTACTCAAACAAAAAATTATAAACGCTCCTGTTTTGGCATTATATTCAGGTGAGTTACCGGTAGTCTTATCTGTGGACGCAAGCTCAGTGGCATTAGGAGCGGTATTGTTACAGGAGAGGCGCCCGGTGGAGTTTGCATCCCTGACGTTAACAGATACACAGAGTCGTTATGCACAAATTGAAAAGGAGATGTTAGCAATAGTGTTTGCTTGTGAACGTTTCCATCAATATATTTTTGGAAGGTCGGATGTCACGGTACAAACGGACCATAAACCACTGGAATCGATTTTTAAAAAATCATTAGCGGCGGTGCCCGCTAGACTTCAGCGTATGATGATGCGTATACAGGCTTATGACATAACGGTTACTTATACACCAGGAAAGTATATGTACATTGCGGATACCTTATCGAGGGGCGCATTACCAGAGTTGATGCATGACAGAATAAGTAAAGATGTCGAAGCGCAAACTTGTTTTATGCTAGATAACGTCCAGTTCAGTAACGATAAATTACAGTTAATTGAGAAACATACAACCAGTGATGAGAGTGCTCAAATACTTATTAGTTATATTAAAAATGGCTGGCCGAGATGTCGGTATGAAGTAGACAATAAAATACGTATATATTGGCCGTATCGAGAGTGTTTGCAGTATGTCAACGGCATGATACTTAAAACTAATTTAATTTATATTCCAAACACACTACGCAAGGAAATGCTCGAGAGAATACATGAAGGACATTTAGGAATAGATAGATGTAAAAGGCGTGCGCGTGAGGTGATGTTTTGGCCAGGAATGTCGAGAGATATCGAACTAAAGGTGCGGGAATGTAAAGCCTGTGCTATATTTGCGCCATCCCAACCACGTCAACCACTTCATCCACATGAGGTACCGAATATACCATGGTGCAAGTTAGGCTCAGATATATTTGAATACAAAAGGAAATATTACCTTATATTAGTTGATTATTTTTCGAGTTATGTTGAAGTGAACGAACTAAATTCTATTGGGAGCAAGTCCGTCATCACAGCGATGAAAGAACAGTTCGCAAGACATGGAATTCCTAGTAAGCTGATAACAGATAATGGCCCTGCATATAGTTCTAAAGAATTTAAAATGTTTCTTCGCCAATGGGAGATAACACATACAACTTCATCTCCGTTATATCCACAATCAAATGGAAAAAGTGAGCGCACTGTACAAACTATAAAGAATCTACTAAAAAAATGCTTAATGTCGGGACAAGATTATTATTTAAGCTTGTTAAATTTTCGTACGACACCCAAAGATAATATGGATTCACCGGCAAAAATATTAATGGGCAGAAATCTAAATACTCGATTACCAATAAGCAATGCATTATTAGCGAACCAAGGGGTTGACTATAACAAAAATTATGAAGCGGTGGTAAAAAGACAAAATCAACAAAAACAACATTATGATAAGAGCACAAAATACCTCCCTCCACTACATAAACATGAAGAAGTAGTGACAGGCGACGGTAATAGTCGTAGGCTCATGAAGGTCGTGGAAAGAACGCCAGAGCCCAGGTCTTACATACTGCAGGATGCAGTGGGTCGTAAGTACCGTCGAAATAGGCGTCATTTAATAAGAAGAAAAGACAGCGAGGCAGTGTGCAAGCGAGAGAGTGACATAGTTGGTAACATTGTGCCTTTTGCGAGTGAGTCGGGCCAGGGAATAACAGAAGGTACAGGACAAGCAGGGGTGAACGAGAGAGTACCGACAGGGCCGATCACTAGACGTAGATATAGGCTTTTAAATAAGCAACCCATGAATTAAAATAATTAGAAGTTGGTTTATAGTTATATTTTCTTACACTTTCTTTTCAAGTTTAATAATTTATCATTGTAATGGTAGTAGGTCTAGACTTAAGGGTCTGGATAGCGAAAAGGTAAAAAAAAAAAAAAAAAAAAAATATAAAAGGATATAGGTAGTAGTAAGTTTATATAGGATAATAATTTAGTTTATGCATAAGGAATTCTCTTGTTATTATTAGTATGAGGTGTGTATTATAACGTTAGGATGTCCTAATGTTACTAATGTTAAGTTATACTAATGTTAGTATCCCTGAGTTATTTTGTCTGTATCTAAACGTAAAATATGTATAAGTATATTGTCTTTTATTTATGGGGTTTATAAGGAGAAAGATGTAGTATTATTTATAATTAGAATATGTGGGTACTTCTTATATTGGTGGTGGTATGTGTCAAATAAATTAGTGTTCAACCAGCTACCGTGGTTTCACTACAATTACAACACAAATGTATATTTCTCCCATAAACTACACATCCGTATGGCCCAGTGGGTGCGCCATATGATCGTAAATCTCGCTCGTAACGCCAGATATTAGATATCTGGCCATTTTCATACGTTCATTATACGTTGCGCAGTCGCGCCGCTGGTCATGATATAACTGTATTTTATGTGGGGAAAACTCCTGTAATGAGCTTGTATAATAATGTTGAAAGGGACATGTAGTTTAGATATCAAAGTCATACACTATAGCAAATATAGCTAATACGTAAGTGTAACTAAAACAAACAAGCGTATGACCGGTCTGATGTTAAGCTGTTACCGTAACTTATAGAGTCTTGCAATACCAAGTGCATTGCTCGCACGTTACTTTTGACTCTCGTTGGTCTTTGGACTCCCTCAATCACCGTACAAAAAGCAGCTACCTACTAATATTATAAATGCGAAAGTTTGTCAGTGTGGATGTTTGTTACTCTTTCAGGCAAAATCTGCTCAACGGATTTTGATGAAATTTGGAATACAGATAGTTTATAACCGGGATTAACACATAGGATACTTTTTTACACGATAATCCCAAAATTTTTGTTAAGTTAAATACTACGCGGACAAAGTTGGTGGGCACAGCTAGTAATATCATAGATACTTTACGCTGAGCTTCTGTGAAAGGGGTGTACTACCCCAGTCGAACCAACCCGTATATGAGCTGTAGAGAATTGGGTACAGCTTAACTCTACCGCCATTAACTAAACTTTATTTCTACTATGTCTAAGAGTTTATCTACAAAATGAACGGCAAACTTGCTCATCAAACTAAAATACTTTATATCGGTGACATTTATGATTTAACCAACCGATAGCATTGAGTACCCTTTGCTCTCGTCTGCTCTTGTCCAAAGAATTTGTAATAATAACTCATTGCTCTTGTCAGACAACACTATATTTTAACTTACAGTACTGAGTCATAATTTAATTATTAAAGTGCAGAGAAAAAAATGGAATGAAACTAGCTAGATTCCATTAGAAATATTAAAAAATACTGTTTGATGTAGGTATGAAACGTTACATTAACTGCAGACATTTATATCATGTTATGAAAGTATTTTTAATTATTCTTATCAGTTTAAAGAAGAATTAATGAAATATAGTCACCTATATCTAATCTACGTAACAAATAATAAGTTGCGAAATTCACAAAGTGTCAATTAAAAACTTGGTTCTTTAACTTTTCATTTGCATAGCTTCTCCCCTTATTACGAGGAACAACTTCTCGGGACTACCACCCAGGGACGAATTCTCACATAAAATAGGACTATAGAACTTCCGAGTTTCATCATAAGAACTAATATTCTATCATGGGACTCAAGCGAACTACTTCTTGTGCGAATCTTCAAATTAATTTATTCCCAACTAGCTGTCTCCCGCGACTTCGCGTGGATCTCGGAACGGAATTTACCTAAACCTTTTATTGCTTACTAGGTGACCCGACAGACAATGACCTGTCTTTGAATTCTAATTGTTCCGCTCAACTTTCTTATTTTTTTCTTTCATAAGAACCTTCTGCTGACAATAATAAATACAACAAAAAATAATAAGCGAAATCGTTCCGTCCGTTCACGCGTGATGCGATAACCAAAGAAATAGAGATTCATTCTTATATAGATTTTACCCCTTAGGGGAGGAATTTTCCAAAAGCCTGGAAGCCTCCAGTATAAAAGCTACTTATTGGCAAAATATTGTTTTTCTGACCCCAGCGGTTTAAGCCGAGCGTTGATATCAGTCAGTCAGTTACAAATTTTATATCTATATACAGATAAGTAAATAAGAGTACCATCTTGTCCGCTATAGCGTCGCACAATACATGCATACTGACGATAATGAGATAAACATTTAAATGGATCTCAGTGGCGGACTAACGGAAAAGCGTAGGGACCAATGGCACGTGTGACGTCACAGCATCGGCGCCGATCCGGGTAACTAATGGTGACAATAAATTAACTGAGATGTCCAGATGTCTAAGAACCTGGAGGCGTTACTAATACATGTACTGTCTGCAGAAATAATTTGTTGTCGTTTTTTTTCCTGGTAAGCGCCCTGTATAATTTCAATAGGCTCACTCACCCCTTTAACAAATGCGCAAAGTGGATGCACTGTTGTACACCCCTCCTTACGTTCGGAGGAAACAATGATGATAATGTTCTTACTTATATTAATTAACGTATAAATAGATTCCTAAATAGATTCCTTCCTATGGTTAGAGGATAGTTCAATTGATAATGGTGATCTTGATTACACCATTCGCCTACCCTGTCTCTAATGGTCGCTACAGAGTACAATACCCTCATCGTAAATGAAGATACAACCCTATTATTGCAGGCGTCTGGCGTTATCGGATGCGGCCCTTATCGAACGTTTCACACATAATTGATTGCGTAATAGTCCAATCATGTTTATTTCCGCGGTGTCCCTTATATAAGATAATATGAACCAAGGTTAACAATCTACTTAGAGACTCCATGAGAATTCATGCTTAAAACAAATCTAAATAGAAAATTTTAAAAACCCCCTATGCGACGACTTTTATACTACAAAAGCGCTGATAATTTTCAAACAGCTGAAACGATTTTCATGAAACATAGCTAAGAACACTCTCGATTAGAATACCTTTCTAACAAAAGAAAACAAAATTAAAATCGGTTCATCCGCTTAGGTGCTACGATGCCACAGGCAGACGCACAGATACATAAATACACATGTTCAACTTATAACACCCCTCTTTTTTGGTCGGACGTTAAAAAAGGTACTAACTGTTGATAATACCTTGATAACAAAGTTCTTGTTTAATTAAACTTGAACATTGTGTTAGTGCAAACAGAGTTCACTAACTACCTTTTTGTTAATTAAGATGGTTCAACGGACTCGCTTTAGAAAACATGAAATCATTTGCAACTTTGTTTTAGAATGAGGTTTATCCGAGTATTACAGTTTGAAACTAATATCTTCAGCTAATTAGGAGCTTGTTGATTTGTAAATGAATTGTTATAACCCTCGAGCATTGTTATGTTATAATCCTAACCATCCCTCATTTTACCCAGAATTAAACTATATTTGATTACAAAATGTACCAATTTTCTTAACTGAACGAGGAATCATATTTTAGTCATGTCTGTCTATAAAAAGGTCCTAACGAAGCCGCGGTAATAAATGAATTAATGAATCTCGCAGTAACTTAGCGAGAGTTTTAATAACAGTTCAGTAGCGTCGACCTGAGTTAACTATAGAGTCTGAACTTTTGATTATCAATCAACTTTGAACCACGCTTCGGACAATATATATTAATAAAATGAGTTCAGAAAAGTTTATTATAAATAATATAATATTCATTTCAATTAGAATTTATATTCATGAATATTGCGTGGTGAAGCAGATTTATAAAAAAAAATCTAATATTTCATTCAATTTTTAAGACAATTATGTTACGGTTAAATATAATAAAAATAATTTACGTACGTCTACAGTACACAGATGACAATTACGGCTATTACCTTTTAAAAATTATATAAAACAGTGGCGGCTTTATAGTGTGAATGACCGTTAAGATAACAAATTGCAAGAAACGTAGGTACGTAATCTTGATTTTAGTCATAACAATCTTTTTTTTTTATATATCAACTCATGTACTAAAAATGCGACTTTAGGCAATTTATCCTTTACGTTAAGGATCTGGGTCCGCTATTTATACAAAAATACGACGCCGAGGTCCGCTATGATCGCGGGTCATCGCGTGATCTAATCACTGGATCCCGCATTTTTCTCGTGACATACAGATCCCTCTCATATTGTATGTTATCTTGACGCCCCCGAATAAGTGGGGATTTAACGTAATATACCTCGTATGCAACTTTTGATATGTAATAAAATGCGAATAAAATACTAGTTATACATCGAACGATTTTTGTACCTTATTGTACTTTTTATTATAGTTTACTAGAGTTTTTATAATTACAGCAAAGATTTATGTTATGCCGTGTATTCATAAATTATTTTTCTGTAATTACAAACACAACGGTTAGTAAAGATACTATAATGGATAGGTACCAGGAACTACAAACATAATCTGCTTCCTTTTTTTTGCAAATGTTTATAGATATGGAATTTAGGCACACACTCCCCCGACTGTAAACCCTACAGTACCTGTCACCCCTGCACTGCCAGCATGTGCAGTGTATGTAATCCCTACTAAAGCTACAGTAGCCTTCAACAGACACCCTGGTTAGACACTAGTCGAGATCGGTAACGCTTAGGTCAATGGTATGTAGTTAATTCATAATTACTATTGCACAGCACACTTGATGTGTTAATATGTGCCTAAATATAGAATAAACACCCTTATTAATCGCTCTTGCGGATTTTACCCCTTAGGGGAGGAATTTTCCAAAAGCCTGGAAGCCTCCAGTATAAAAGCTACTTATTGGCAAAATATTGTTTTTCTGACCCCAGCGGTTTAAGCCGAGCGTTGATATCAGTCAGTCAGTTACAAATTTTATATCTATATACAGATAAGTAAATAAGAGTACCATCTTGTCCGCTATAGCGTCGCACAATACATGCATACTGACGATAATGAGATAAACATTTAAATGGATCTCAGTGGCGGACTAACGGAAAAGCGTAGGGACCAATGGCACGTGTGACGTCACAGCATCGGCGCCGATCCGGGTAACTAATGGTGACAATAAATTAACTGAGATGTCCAGATGTCTAAGAACCTGGAGGCGTTACTAATACATGTACTGTCTGCAGAAATAATTTGTTGTCGTTTTTTTTCCTGGTAAGCGCCCTGTATAATTTCAATAGGCTCACTCACCCCTTTAACAAATGCGCAAAGTGGATGCACTGTTGTACACCCCTCCTTACGTTCGGAGGAAACAATGATGATAATGTTCTTACTTATATTAATTAACGTATAAATAGATTCCTAAATAGATTCCTTCCTATGGTTAGAGGATAGTTCAATTGATAATGGTGATCTTGATTACACCATTCGCCTACCCTGTCTCTAATGGTCGCTACAGAGTACAATACCCTCATCGTAAATGAAGATACAACCCTATTATTGCAGGCGTCTGGCGTTATCGGATGCGGCCCTTATCGAACGTTTCACACATAATTGATTGCGTAATAGTCCAATCATGTTTATTTCCGCGGTGTCCCTTATATAAGATAATATGAACCAAGGTTAACAATCTACTTAGAGACTCCATGAGAATTCATGCTTAAAACAAATCTAAATAGAAAATTTTAAAAACCCCCTATGCGACGACTTTTATACTACAAAAGCGCTGATAATTTTCAAACAGCTGAAACGATTTTCATGAAACATAGCTAAGAACACTCTCGATTAGAATACCTTTCTAACAAAAGAAAACAAAATTAAAATCGGTTCATCCGCTTAGGTGCTACGATGCCACAGGCAGACGCACAGATACATAAATACACATGTTCAACTTATAACACCCCTCTTTTTTGGTCGGACGTTAAAAAAGGTACTAACTGTTGATAATACCTTGATAACAAAGTTCTTGTTTAATTAAACTTGAACATTGTGTTAGTGCAAACAGAGTTCACTAACTACCTTTTTGTTAATTAAGATGGTTCAACGGACTCGCTTTAGAAAACATGAAATCATTTGCAACTTTGTTTTAGAATGAGGTTTATCCGAGTATTACAGTTTGAAACTAATATCTTCAGCTAATTAGGAGCTTGTTGATTTGTAAATGAATTGTTATAACCCTCGAGCATTGTTATGTTATAATCCTAACCATCCCTCATTTTACCCAGAATTAAACTATATTTGATTACAAAATGTACCAATTTTCTTAACTGAACGAGGAATCATATTTTAGTCATGTCTGTCTATAAAAAGGTCCTAACGAAGCCGCGGTAATAAATGAATTAATGAATCTCGCAGTAACTTAGCGAGAGTTTTAATAACAGTTCAGTAGCGTCGACCTGAGTTAACTATAGAGTCTGAACTTTTGATTATCAATCAACTTTGAACCACGCTTCGGACAATATATATTAATAAAATGAGTTCAGAAAAGTTTATTATAAATAATATAATATTCATTTCAATTAGAATTTATATTCATGAATATTGCGTGGTGAAGCAGATTTATAAAAAAAAATCTAATATTTCATTCAATTTTTAAGACAATTATGTTACGGTTAAATATAATAAAAATAATTTACGTACGTCTACAGTACACAGATGACAATTACGGCTATTACCTTTTAAAAATTATATAAAACAGTGGCGGCTTTATAGTGTGAATGACCGTTAAGATAACAAATTGCAAGAAACGTAGGTACGTAATCTTGATTTTAGTCATAACAATCTTTTTTTTTTATATATCAACTCATGTACTAAAAATGCGACTTTAGGCAATTTATCCTTTACGTTAAGGATCTGGGTCCGCTATTTATACAAAAATACGACGCCGAGGTCCGCTATGATCGCGGGTCATCGCGTGATCTAATCACTGGATCCCGCATTTTTCTCGTGACATACAGATCCCTCTCATATTGTATGTTATCTTGACGCCCCCGAATAAGTGGGGATTTAACGTAATATACCTCGTATGCAACTTTTGATATGTAATAAAATGCGAATAAAATACTAGTTATACATCGAACGATTTTTGTACCTTATTGTACTTTTTATTATAGTTTACTAGAGTTTTTATAATTACAGCAAAGATTTATGTTATGCCGTGTATTCATAAATTATTTTTCTGTAATTACAAACACAACGGTTAGTAAAGATACTATAATGGATAGGTACCAGGAACTACAAACATAATCTGCTTCCTTTTTTTTGCAAATGTTTATAGATATGGAATTTAGGCACACACTCCCCCGACTGTAAACCCTACAGTACCTGTCACCCCTGCACTGCCAGCATGTGCAGTGTATGTAATCCCTACTAAAGCTACAGTAGCCTTCAACAGACACCCTGGTTAGACACTAGTCGAGATCGGTAACGCTTAGGTCAATGGTATGTAGTTAATTCATAATTACTATTGCACAGCACACTTGATGTGTTAATATGTGCCTAAATATAGAATAAACACCCTTATTAATCGCTCTTGCGGAGTAACAGATTTACTACAGCTGAATATATTACTGTCGCGATAGGCCAGTGCGAATAGCGAGGGTAGGGAAACGCTGGCTATCACAGTCCTTAAGCCATATCGGAGGCATTCCCCCGGCCTGAAATCTCGGTCACTAGAGTTCATACAATAAGAAGAATACTACGTTAAATTATTGGCCAGCAGATATGAACGGGCTGGCCAGGCAGACAGGTGCGTGGGAGCCTGTCAGCGTGGAGCATTGTTCACCGGAGGCGGGACCAGCCCCTCCCGCCATTCAAACATCACCTATTGTACACTTTTATTAGAGCAATCTAATTCTTAATATTTAAATGCTTCCTACTTGCTCTCATTTGTAATGCTGCGAATAGGTATTTAGGTAACTACACATTGTCCAAGTGATAGATGGAATAGTGAAACGTCATATTGTTCACGCATGTGACATATTTTGTAGGTTTTGCAGACTATCATACAACGCCTCAGCGTATGCGGTAGTTACGTGTATGTGATTAAACTTTACCCTGTTTCTAAATGAACGAAAATAACTACTAGTTATTATAATTTTTATTAGTATTAACAGCGTAGAACTCTATTATCCGGCGTCTAAACAACGTTCCATAAAATGTGTGAGTACAATCGTAAACGCTTAACGATATTAATTTTGTATTAGTGGCTATCTGGACATTGGCATTCAGGATCTGTCGTACAAAGTTTTACTAATGAATAACAAGTTAAATGTTCATAATTTGCGAGGAATGTAATTTTAATGAAAACAATATCGGTATCTTTAGCTAAATTGTCTGCATATAACAAGATTACCTAACGACGAAAACGACTTACCTTAGATTTTTAGAGGACAGTAATTCCCACCACATAAGTACACATAGTTTAAGTAAAAGTGGCTGTAAACTATAACGTATGGTGCCGATTAGAACTTAATTAGCGTGTGGTTCAAAGTACCTTTTAAATTATTTACTTCCATAGTTACATCTGTTAGGCAATATTAAGATCTGACAGAGATGCAATTCTCGTCCACTCTTCTAGCCTGACAGAGATGGAATACACGACCACTCGTGCAAGCCATCATCTGGTATAATTACAACACAAATGTATATTTCTCCCATAAACTACACATCCGTATGGCCCAGTGGGTGCGCCATATGATCGTAAATCTCGCTCGTAACGCCAGATATTAGATATCTGGCCATTTTCATACTTCATTATGCGTTGCGCAGTCGCGCCGCTGGTCATGATATAACTGTATTTTATGTGAGGAAAACTCCTGTAATGATCCCGTTTAATAATGTTGAAAGGGACATGTATTTTAGATATCAAAGTCATACACTATAGCAAATATAGCTAATACGTAAGTGCGTAACTAAAACAAACAAGCGTATGACCGGTCTGATGTTAAGCTGTTACCGTAACTTATAGAGTCTTGCAATACCAAGTGCATTGCTCGCACGTTACTTTTGACTCTCGTTGGTCTTTGGACTCCCTCAATCACCGTACAAAAAGCAGCTACCTACTAATATTATAAATGCGAAAGTTTGTCAGTACGGATGTTTGTTACTCTTTCAGGCAAAAACTGCTCAACGGATTTTGATGAAGTTTGGAATACAGATAGTTTATAACCGGGATTAACACATAGGATATTTTTTTTCACGATAATCCCTAAATTTTTGTTAAGTTAAATACTACGCGGACAAAGTTGGTGGGCACAGCTAGTAATATCATAGATACTTTACGCTGAGCTTCTGTGAAAGGGGTGTACTACCCCCGTCGAACCAACCCGTATATGAGCTGTAGAGAATTGGGTACAGCTTAACTGTAACCGCCAATAACTAAACTTTATTTCTACTATGTCTAAGAGTTTATTTACAAATTAAACTACGCCAATACATCAAACTAAAATACTTTATGTCGATGAAATTTAACTAACCGATAGCATTTATCTTTGCTCTTGTCCAAACAATTTTTATTAATAACTCTTTTCTCTTGTCACACAACGCTGTATTTCATAAAATATTTCAAATTACAGTACTTAGTCATAATTTAATTATTAAAGTGCATAGAAAAGAAAATGGAATGAAACTAGCTAGCTTCCATTAGAAATATTAAAAAAATACTATTTGATGTGTGAAACATTACATTAACTGCAGACATTTATATCATGTTATGAATGTATTTTTAATTATTCTTATCAGTTTAAAGAAGAATTAATGAAATACCTATACCTAATCCACCTATATCTAATCTACGTAACAAATAATAAGTTGCGAAATTCACAAAGTGTCAATTAAAAACTTGGTTCTTTAAGTTTTCATTTGCATAGCTTCTCCCCTTATTACGAGGAACAACTTCTCGGGACTACCACCCAGGGACGAATTCTCACATAAAATAGGACTATAGAACTTCCGAGTTTCATCATAAGAACTAATATTCTATCATGGGACTCAAGCGAACTACTTCTTGTGCGAATCTTCAAATTAATTTATTCCCAACTAGCTGTCTCCCGCGACTTCGCATGGATCTCGGAACGGAATTTACCTAAAACTTTTATTGCTTACTAGCTGACCCGCCAGATGTTGTTCTGTCTTAACTTCGAATATGGAATTCTAATTGTTCCGCTCAACTTTCTTTTTTTTTTCATAAGAACCTTCTCCTGACAATAATAAATACAAAAAAAAATAACGAAATCGTTCTATCCGTTCACCCGTGATGCGATAACCGAAGAAATAGAGATTCATTCTTATATAGATTTTACCCCTTAGGGGAGAAATTTTCCAAAAGCCTGGAAGCCTCCAGTATAAAAGCTACTTATTGCCAAAATATTGTTTTTCTGACCCAGCGGTTTAAGCCGTGCGTTGATATCAGTCAGTCAGTTACAAATTTTATATCCATAAATAAGAGTACCATCTTGTCCGCTATAGCGTCGCACAATACATGCATACTGACGATAATGAGATAAACATTTAAATGGATCTCAGTGGCGGACTAACGGAAAAGCGTAGGGACCAATGGCACGTGTGACGTCACAGCATCGGCGCCGACCCGGGTAACTAATGGTGACAATAAATTAACTGAGATGTCCAGATGTCTAAGAACCTGGAGGCGTTCAGGACAGATTAATTGTTAGAACACTGTGCGATAGAGTGGGCGGTGGCGGCCAAATCGGCGCGTTATACATTTTATTTCAATAAACAAAACTATAAAAGCGTTATTTTTGTTTTAAAAATTGTACTTTTAATACATCAGAGCTATAATTCTTACATTAGGTACATTAAATTTATTAGTGCTCAATTTATTTTTAATTTACTCGATTTATGAAATTTATCTGTGAATGATATGACGTGACCACAGAATTCTCACTATCTATACCCATTTATATTCCAAGTTACTCACCTAGTGATGTCGTAGCTTTCTTGTCAATGTTTTCGTTATATTATACACCTATCCCAAAAATATGAAATGCGTTACTCATATTTTTTCTCCACATAAAACAAAATTGAATTTCTGTCTCTACCAGGTCTCTACATAAGTCATGGTGCACGTATCTCGAAATAACTTAATTTTATGTTTTTCTGCGCCAGCAACGAAATAATAAGCAGTCTTTGTTCCTTTAATAATGTGAAATGGAGTCACTTTACGCCCATACAATGACCATATAGGCATTAATAACCTTTGGACCTCCAATTGACTTGTTAAGTACCGTTGAAATTGAGCATTGAGCAACAGAATTCAAGAAATAATTCACTTTAAAACAACTGTGCAGATGTGGAACATTTAAATAAATTATTAAAGTATGGCCCGGTACAATGGGTATTAATGGAATACGGCAGGAATGAAATTGTTTTTACTTTTTACATGACTGCAACGTGCAACGGAATCATCTATTGCATTGTATACATCACTAGCTGAGCCCGCGACTTCGTTGGCGTGGAATTTAACTTAACAAAAAAGCCTGCTCCCGCGTTCTGAGCCCGCACGACAGGACCCATATTTTTTTTTGTTTTCTAAAATAAAAGTAGGCTAAGTTACTGTTTTTGCAACAGTATTTTGTCGAAAATCATGTCTAAATAAACCTTATTGGCGAGTCCTATCGCGAATTCTAGCTTAGTTAAAGTATAAATTAGAGTATAAACCTGCCGCATAGCATAGCTAAACTCTGAATGGATTGGTCCTATACATATTAATGAACTTTCAAATTCGTGACATACATGGATTGTTGCAATACATTTTATTCTATATTATGTATTCAATCGAATCGAAGTTTTGGAACGCTGAATTCGCAAAATCAACAAAGCGGATAGATATCTATTTACTACAAAACATTTTTGGCTATTCCATTAAAAGACCGTTCATTCTAGGCATACAAGAACTAATAAAACAACATTGCAGAGTAGAGTGGTATGGCACATAGCGACATTTTGATAAAAGGTTGCCTAAGCGCCCGGCACGATGCAATATTGGCACGTGGCACGTAGGTATAATGCATCGCACTCCCACTTTATGGTAAGAAAATAAAACCTTACATGGCATAACTGTTTTCTGTTGATGTAGAAGTTAGAACTGCTTGGTAGCAATTGATTTTATCAATGGTCAGCCGATAGAAAGAAACCCAACAATTTTTTTTGTGGTATATATGTACATCATGTAGTATTAACTAAGGCGCTATATAAATATCGAGCATTATTAAAATTCGGTTTCCATGCATATAAAAACATAATGGGCGCTATCCAACACGGTGGACAGACCTCATAAAATCCGTGACACACTCAACCGTGAACGACTGCTCTCACTTAGCCAAACATAGACCCACATGGCGACATATCGTACGAGCAGCGGTAGCACAAGAACCGACCGAAACATGACCACGACCGCTCTGACAAGAGTGCTACGACTTTAAAGAAGAAAAACTTAAAAAATATACAAAAAGTATATGAAAAATCCAAACACTGTGGAAATTTGCACACGCGTTGGGAATCCATGAATCTATTCATATAACATGAATAGACGCGCGATAGGTAGAAAACTGACCGGACCCCACACACATAAAAATATACAGCCCCCTAGATACAACATTTTTGTCAAACAATTTATGCAAAAAAAAACGAATAACTCATTTATACTTACCATAAACAAATGAAAAACAGATTGAAATAAAGAACTTCTTCTTCTTTGTTAGTGGCGTTTGTAGCTGTTTGCCACAATTCTGCCAGTGTCCGTAATGCTAGTGTCATAAACTTGGGTGCAGATAAAACTAACTTCTTCTTTTTATCTGCCCTTAAAAATTATTAAAGTAAAGTAGCGAATCCGTCGGGCGTCAATTTCCATGTCACTAACCCGTTTGCCACTACGATCACTCTCAATGCCCCCCGCGGCTTGGCGCATACAAATTACTTCAACCAACATCCGACATTAACACCTCAGGCCACGTAAACGACATTTCACTAACTACCTACGTTTCTTAA
Source organism: Notodonta ziczac (assembly GCA_918843915.1). Classification (NCBI taxonomy): domain Eukaryota; kingdom Metazoa; phylum Arthropoda; class Insecta; order Lepidoptera; family Notodontidae; genus Notodonta; species Notodonta ziczac. The sequence goes on from OU974053.1 coordinate 6,144,231, forward strand.
TAATCGTAAATAATACACTCAGCTACAATATGACATTTATTATAAGAATGTATTACATGTACAGTATACTATTTATTTGTTCATAATACTTATTTAACCTCTCGGCCATATTATGTAAACTGTTATTAATAAATTGATTGTTAAACAATACAATTTGCATACTAACAACACATTTTACAGTTTATTTTAGTATGTTGATTTAGTTATTTTTAACCATAGCTTCGAGCCAAGTGAGCAGTCTTGTAACCGAGAAGTGCTAGTTTCGATCTGCATCCTGGGCATTAGGTGTACTATTGGCGCGTGAGTCTACTTCTACCACAAGTATGGAGGGACTAACGGAATTAGGTACTAGTACACAACGAGTACACAGTTTTTTTAACAGTGCGCAAATTCTTATATTTTGTGCGTAGATACAACCCGCCTTCAGCGGTTGCGACGCGACACACAGCGCGGTCACTGACCGCAAATTTTATTAATTTCGTTTACATGCGAATTTACGGTACCTATTTCGTGATTTGTCTATTTCATACTAGGATAAAATACTTAAAAGTACCAAACAATTATTGTAAAATATCCTATATCCGTAGAATAACATAAAAAATGCACACTGTTTAAAGCTGTTACACACGTATTGCTATTTAATTGTGCACGAATTTGGCGCTAGCCCGCTATTGCAAACGCGATCACTCTCAATTCGGGCCGCAGCACATTGAATGCAAATTACTCGAGGCTCCCGAACAGCGCGGATCGCCTGGGCACGTACAACGCAGCCAGCCCACACATCCCACACATTAAATTCAAATTTGAGTCACACGCGGCAAAATAAATGCCTTCGAAGATAACGAGAAAGATATGCAATGAAAATACGATTCTACTGTAAAATGTGAAACTGTTTCCGTATTTTACTTGATTTAGTTTCACAGGCAAAGCAGACAAAACGTTGCTAGTTGAAATGTGTTCTTGTTATTTACGGATAATTATGGCCCGTTTATAAATCGATCTTAAGTCTGAGAGCGATCTTGAAAAAGAGATAGATTTATTATGCAATCATGCTTAATTGCAATGATATTTGTAAAAGAAGCCTCACGCAACACAGCATTTAACTCTCCCATAATGTCACTCGGTCTACTCCGTCCTTATGTCAAACGAGAAAACTTTCACAGCAATAAAACACCAACTTCTGTCTTCATCGTACTTTTTTCATTTAAATCTAAACGTGAAACCCATTCTTTTATCGCGATATTTTACTGGGTCATGTAGAATTTTGCACAGACGTTCTTTTGGTACGCAACGGCTAAAATGGGATTCATGAAAACTCGACAGTGGCAGCGATCAAAGATCCTGAAAAAGCTACGCTAAGGCGTGCCTATTCTAAATTCATTTATGTTTATCTTCCCGATGCATAAAGTTGCGGGTTATATGCAGGCAGACGAGGAAGGCATTATCATTTTTGAACTACCCACGGACTAACATTTACATATTTATTAAATTAACTGTAGGAGAGATGATGATATACGCGAATTAAAATAACATCTGACTCTTTGCAGGAACATGGCGGAAGCGGTTCAGTGAATAAACATGAAACTAATAAGCGGAAACCAGTGATTTTAGAACGGAAAAATGTGCAAAAGTGTCGATTAGTCGGACTAAGAACAGTATGCGTGAATCAAAAACTTGTGCTCCTCACGGACGCTGAATGCGGCGGGTTAATTCGCTGTGATCACAGAGTGTGCATTTTGTAGAACTGTGAGCAAAGTATGCGACAGTAGAACGTTTGGTGGATTGCGGATGTGAGGATGCGGGGGCGCGGCGTGTGACAGACAGCGCGCGGCCAGCGAGCGGCGGATGCGGCGAGCCAGCGTGTACAGTGTGAGCGAGGGGCTGGAGCGGTGCGCCTGTGCTAGGTTCGTAGCTCGTTCCCCCTGTTCACACCACCGAGCGGTCCCCAAACTAGACTTTTGATCCGTAGAACACATGCAGATTAGACTTAACAAGTAAATAATGTTTCCATATCTTGTTATATTAAATCAAAACATAGTATAAAACAAAGTCGCTTCCCGCTGTCTGTATGTCCCTATGTATGCTTAGATCTTTAAAACTACGCAACGGATTTTGATGCGTTTTTTTAACAGATAGAGTGATTCAAGAGGAAGGTTTTTATGTATAATACTTGCAGAATATAATAAAGAAACACTCATAAAAATACCTGTGCGAAGCCAGGGCGGGTCGCTAGTATAACATAGACGGCAAACAATTTCACGACCCGCCTGATGATAGCAGTTAAAGTAGCCTGTAGACGCATTCAGAATTGAAAGGGAGTGGGGGAAATAAGAGGGGAAGGTGAAGGGGTTGGTCTTTCGGCTCCTTCACTCATCGTACGAAAACTACTTTATGCCAATCGTCTGTTTGCGAGAGGGTGGTACTATCCTGGGCCCTAACCACGCTAGCTACTCAAATCGTAATAGAAAAGCAAACGCTCGCGATTACGTTTCAAACGCTCCGCTTTTGACGTTTTGCTGACACCATACCATATCAATGTCAGTAGAAATCGTGAAGCCCGTGTCAGCAAAACGTACGTCAAGTGTATGTCAATTAGTTACAGATTGGCTCTACCACCGCGTAATCCTAACCTAACCGCTCTATCTAATACATTTTACAATTTTGTCAACTTCATATATACGTTTTTGAATCTGACAGTGGGCTGGTACCACTTTGATAGAGTTTGACCTGTTTAGATAAAATATAAATATTTTAAGTTCTATGTTTAAGTGCCTATCAATACAAAATAATCATGCAACTCTATCTAAATTGCGTTATCATTATCTGTTAAAGGATTCATAAATAAAAGTCTAAGCATTCCCATTTAAACTGTCTTAATTGCAAGATCACACCTTATGGTAGACTCTACTAGTACCTTTCAAACATACAAACGTGCTTAATTAACACATTAATTAACACGAGGGAGGAGTGAACTCCATCGTGATAATGAAGCTTCATACGAGAGGCATAAGCTGTATAAGAGCACGTATAAGCTTTTATCTTCGACTTTTTCTACTTGCTGAGAGCTGTTAGCCGTATCTTAATTGTCGGGGTACCCGGCCCGAACGCTCTAATTATCCGGTTTCAGTGTTTCATAATTATTAAATGCTTTTAAACTCGCGTCGAAATGTTTTAAACAAATGCGAACTCCTCGTGTGCGGTAAACAGTTTATATGCATATACAAGATGTTGTTCAGTTTTATGTGGTTAGAACTTTAAAATAGCATATTTTTTTTTGTATTGAGTATTGCATTTGTACTATTAAGTGAAGGAAAACATCATAAGGAAATCTGTATGTTTTAAAAATCTAACCAATTTTCGAAAGACATGTGAAATCTGCTAACCCTCACTGGGCCAGCGTATTGGATTATGGCTTGAATCCCTCTCGTAGTGACAGGAGGCCTGTGCCCGGGAGTGGGACGTCAAAAGGGCTAAATTATTATTATACAATCAGGTACGGACACCTACTAATAGGTATTATAATATAAGAAAAATAATATAAAAACTCTCCTGCAATGTAGAGCGCACGAAATATATCTTTGACATGATTTTCCTTTCCATCTCAACGCAAAGGTATTGGTTGCGAACATTTAGCAAATTGTCAATGGCTTATATTCTGTTTCAGCAAATTTGTGTTAATTAAGAAACATTAAATAAAAAGGTGTGTAATGAATTTAAGAAATACATAGAAAAGGTTTGCTTAAATAAACGTGGCTCATAATCTTCTTTCTTTATATATAAAATTTCGGTGTGTGTGTGTGTTCTTAATTCTTCTCCACCTCTACGACTTGACCGATTTTGATGTTTTTTGTACTTATTTTGCTATCTGGAAGGTTAAGCTATAGTTGGATCCGGTAGATGTCGCTTTTATCCAAAAAATATATCTACGCCGTCAAAAGATAACTAAAGGCAAGGTAACTAAATATAATGATAATATTTAGTGTATTTGAAAGCACAATGGCTCCAAATACAAAAGAATTACACTTTATAACCATTAAATAATATACCGGCAATAAAGAGATTTTTATTAATTATTTATTAATTTAATTCTCAACTTCGTATTTCAAAGAAATAAAGGGCTCCCGTCACTACTATCTCGCATAACGGCAGTCTTCGTAATACATATTAAAGTATGTTGTCAACGTAAGCATGCTCTAACAGCACTCAGTATAGTGATGTGAAAGCACATCTGACTGCACCCGGCTTGCATATTAAATCAAAGTTCTGCGAAACGTTACTCAGTGTTTTATAGGTACAAAATACTTTACGTACGTACCCTGCTTTGTACACTATACATATTAAGTAGAACTTTACCTTCAGCGTTATAATAAATACTCCAAAACTTTAGATATTATCGTAATAGTAAAAGTTAGTAATCTCTTCACGTTTCAAAAATATGTGCAAAATATTTGAGGACTGTTGTTTTGAACACGCAATTTTGGAAAGGAGTAAATACTTATTTAATTTTTACTTCATCACAATTACACTATTGAGTCAGCAATTATTCCTACGATGAAGAGGACACCGTTTTTCTATGTATTTTTGACAAATGGTGGCCGTGTTTTGATCTTTGATAAAAGACTTCCTTTAATCAAAGGTTTTGATACACCCGGATGCTGTAAAAACTAAGAATTGTATGTAGCTCAAACTCAAATTGTTTTTATTAATGTAAGCCAACAAAGCATTCATGAATAGCCAGAATCTACCACCGGTTTGGAATGCTGCTACCACTGAGAAGATCCGGCAGGAAACTCAATGGTTACTCTTTCCAATGAATAAAACATGGTGTACATTCTCAGGAGCAGCCAGAGAATGTGAGCAGGCAACACCTAAAGTCACTTAAATAAGTAAATAGTAATGAAATCTCACTCAGATTTCGGTATTTAAATAATATGAGGAAGCTAGTTTAGTATAGCCGCTTACTGCTGAATAGCTTATTCCTTTGTTCACTATCACTGCATTCAAAAATCAGGTTGGCTATTGCGAACCATTGTTACCATTGTGGCATTGAAATACCGTCGGCGAAATACCGGTGCTCTGTGGAACATCTCTCCCTTTCCAGGAATGCGTGACGATAGTGTGTAATGTGAGTTTGCGTGTGCGCAGGTAGCGCGGGCGCGGGTGCGGGTGCGGGTGCAGCCATGGCCGGCTGATGGAGCCGGGCCCGGGCTGGTGGTCGCCGTCCCCGTCGGCCTCGCCGCCGCCGCCGCCCCGCGCCCCGCCGCCGCGCTGCCGATGCCGGAACCCCTTCTCCACCAGCTACAACTGCTTGCCGCACTATGGTCAGTCTTCTTGGTCATTAGACCGCTTGCCGCAGTGGTTCGACCGTGGGCCGCTCGGCTTGTGAGCCGAGCTGCAGTGCCGAGCTGGCGTGGGCCGCTCGGCCCACTGCACATGGTGGTTGCGGGTTCGATTCCCACCGGGGCAAATTTCGGAAATTGCCTTTTCGTTATTTGCCCAGGTCTGGTTGTCGCTAGGATTGCCCCCAGTCCATTGTACGGTACCCATAGTACAAGCGTTGCTAAGTTTGAGACCATGCAGTTGGTGTATCAGTCTGGCGATATTTATTTTATTTATTAACGCTTCTTTATTAGGTACAACAGAATTTGGGTATTTGACAAATATCGAATTTAGGATACCCTGTTTTTATATGAACTAATTCACCAATTATTTATTGATATGAATGACGTTATATCTACGAGGTAAGTCGTAAAACCGATTACTCAGAGCGGCTGCTTGTTGAGCAGACTTGGTGTCTAGATGCAGCCATTTAAGGGTCAATTTAGACTAGCTGCATCCGGACTGGAAGCCGGCTGCAAAATTGCATTAAATAGTAGGTAGTGGGTACTACGACTCTGCACCTCCATTTGTTTGTATATCGGGATGAACTTTATGTCTACCCTGATTTGGCTGGTTACCAATAGATATTTAAACATAGGATTGTTTCCGCTGCAACCAACTATAATAGTAGAAATTGTACCTACTATTATTCTGTAAGCACGATGTGTAACATATTATTATCTGAACTACACCAAATAAAGTTTTGTATACGCGTCTTTCCCGTAATTGAACAACAAGCCAACCTGATGTTTAACCAATGTTTTTCCTCATTGATACAGATTGATCCAGATGGAATTCCAATATAAAACATTTTATGTTGAAAAACAACAAAATTACAATTTGATTTATATTACGCAACCATAAATCAAAACGTGTTTAACAGCGTAGAATTTTCGTGGAAACATCAATCTCGCACGATGATTCTTAACAATAAATTTCCCCTGAAAAATCTTTATAAAAGTTCCCGATTAATAAAAAGGTTAAGAACCTCTACGATGTAGGTCGGTCAAGGGAAATGTCATGACGAACGGACATTAAAAACGCCGAGGGCGAATGGTTATATATTTTCGCAACCACGGTCAACAAGAATTTATATCCGACGAATGTACGATTTCCTCCACCGGATGTGAGGCACTTACTGCTAGGCCCGAATCTGCTCGAATCCATGTACTCCTAAGATTTAAAAGACTCTTTTTCCAGTTGTTTTGTCTCACGCGTTTGTATTGAATGTGCTTTCCTCTGTATTTCAACGTATATTTATGTAGGAGAGGTGTATTACCGGTATCATCTTGGAAGTAGTCATAATTGATATTGTCAGATTTCGAAATGCTTTTACATGGAACTGCCAACATTCTTATTTTAAATATCTAGTAGTAGTAGGTAGTACATAAGTACCTATTTTATAAACTCTCTTTACCTTTTATATACAATATATATGTCGGAGAATCTACGATCTGACGATGGCAACACCGCCTGACAGCTGTCGAACGCAAGGATGACGTCACAATGCGCCATCTTTGGATGCGGCCGTTGGAACGGGCGGGCAATCTAAGTTGAGAGCTTGCGCCGAGCGGACGTGTCTGTTCGACTGCTTCGAATTGATTTGAATCGATGTACTTTAAAATGATAAAGTTTGAGTTGCGCTAAAAGTTTTTATTTTACTCGAGACTACCCATTATGTCAGAAACCGATGAAAACGCGTGCCTACCGAGCCCTGCAGGACAGCTGTCTGCGACATCAGAAGATGGGATAAAGGATTCAAAAGCCCACAGTAACGTATACCCACAGTATCGTTAAAATTGAGCTAAGTCTGTAAATTTGTTATCAACAAGTAGACCGTTAACGTTCGAACTTGAATGTTGTTTTGCTTACGATTGCTGCTTACTTCATTGTTGTTATTTAGTGTGTGTTAAAATGTTGATTGAAACTGTGATAATGAAACTTATGAGGACGCCTAGTCCATGGAGGTATCTTTTTAGGAGTAATTCGCGTAATTAACTTCAACATACTTCTCGAACGTCTCGCGACTACAGTGACGACAGATCGGATCGCAATCAGAACGATAGACGTCGTACTTTGCGAGATGGCTTACGTGTCCGAAATCGACGTGATTGTCACAGTACCGATGTAGCAATTGACTCGTGAACGTCTTCGAAGTAACCAAGCCAGACAATATTACCTAGCTAATCAACAACGACGTAGACTACGCCAGTTTAATGTTCTTCGTTATAAAGTGTTCTCAGTCGGCAGCGGCAGTTAAGATAAAACTACGCAAGCTGCTGCGCAGTATTTGGTGCCGTGGCAGACGCCGGGCGTTGGAGTTGCGCGTGTGCGGCGGCATGCGAGCTATGTCACTTCATACGCTACGAGCGAGCGTCGTGCGATTCGGGATCGAAGGTGTGGTCATCAGCGACACATGGCGAATCTGGATGACAATGATGGTCACAAGTAAGCGTGAAGCAGAATCTGGTGAGTCGAACCATGTTTATCTGGTGCCACGGATTCTATAAAGAGAAATTACACGTGGTACGTATTACAGTGCGTGTAAGAGAGTAAATGCAGGTGCGCGTGATATTTTTATTCCGATATGAGGGTGGACAATACCAACTGTTGTCTGCTATGTGATTGTGTTGTGTGTGACTTGATTAGAAGAATTTCGGACCGGACAGGCCGTCGCAACCGCTACGGTAGCCAAGATCAGCGGGCTCATAGACAACAAGATCTTTCTCCAGATACGTTGTGAAGCTCAATGGAGGCGATCTTGGTTGGACTTTCAGCGTTAGAGGAGCAATCTGCGACTAGTTTTACCAGGCTGCTAGTACGGCTGGTACAGCTCGAAATCATCATCGCTAAAGCGTGGCCCTCGTCAGGCCCACGGCAATGCTTTTGACGAGAAACACCGCGGACACCTCCGCTGGTATTGCCAAGTCGGCGCCAGGCATGTTCGCTAACTGCGCTGACGCGAGCGGTCGCCATGACCGACGCGGTCGGCACAACCTGTTATTCCAGTGCGAAACACACCGCAGGCGCTTTGTGCGTCACTGGTCTTCACGGCGACCCGGGCAGATCACGTGCTGCCAACACAGAACGCGCCGCTGGGACCAACATTGAAGAGGGAGGTCAGCGAAGCGCTGTCAACGTCCTTGCCGTCGACGGGCGCAGAATGTATCGTGGAAACAATTCGTTCTATCTATGGTTTGATATGAGTAGCACTTAAGTCTAACGACGGAAGGATTAAGTGCCATGCGGCAAGTTTGGTCTAAGAAATGGGAATGTTTTAAGAAACCCAATTTTGTAAACAAAGTATTGGGCACGACTGATGGATATGGTCAGTTTCGGCCAAGCTCTGGAGAAATTAATGCTCTGGTTAAATCCACAAACCCACCAATGCAAGGGAGGTTCGACAGGTACTAGGACTTGCAAGGTACTTTCGCCGGTACATGGCAGGGTGCGTTTGTAAAACCGCCTGCATGGCAGGATTGCTGAGGAAGGCGATCGAATAGCATGGTGACTCTAACAGGGATAGGAGTGGTGTCGGTTTGTAGGACGGTGCAGACAGAAGTCTGTAGTGACCGTGAATTGTCTGAGGCTTGCAGTTTTGTTTGGCACGGTCTATGGTGTCAAAGCGGGTGCGGCCTGTGACGGGAGGCGATTTGATTCAAATAATTAACGGACTCATTGTGGGCGATTGTGTTCTCATAGAAAACGAGGAGAGGAACCGATCGAGGCTCGATCCGGGGTTCAGGGGTCCGTTCGGGGTTCTGGATAGTGATCGGTATTGCCTGAGAGCTTTGAATTCTGAGAGGACATACAGGTGCCCGCGCGATGGAATGGGAGGGATTCCGAATCACGAAGTTCCGTTGGATGTCGAGCTGGATCTGGAATCTGACGATGGCAATGCTGATGATGTCTAGCCTGGTGGAAGCGTTGCGGCGCGTATGGGCGTTGCGGCGCAATATGAGCGTTGTGGCGCAATATGAGCCTTGTGGCGCAGTATGAGCGTTGTTGCGCATATGAGCGTTGTGGCGCGTATGAGCGTGGTGGCGCGTATTAGCGTGGTGGCGCGTATGAGCGTGGTGGCGCGTATTAGCGTGGTGGCGCGTATGAGCGTGGTGGCGCGTATGAGCGTGGTGGCGCGTATGAGCGTGGTGGCGCGTATGGGCGTGGTTGCGCGTATAAGCGTAGTGGCGTGTGGGCACGGGGTGTGTGTGTGCGTTGTAGCGTGCATCAGAAATCTCCGTGTGGTTGATATGAGCCGTAGGAGCGGCGGCATGTGCAAACATGGTTACCCTTATTTGCGTTGGGGCGTAAATAAGATGAGTCGTTGGTGCGACGATATGCTTTCATGAGTACCCTTGCTCTCGTTGTAGCGAAAGCAAGATGAGCCGTCGTAGCGGCGCCCCGCTAATATTGTTTGTTACAGCTAACGGGATGATAATGAATTGTTTGGTTTGTAACAGAGTGAGAAAGTGTCGAGTCATTGATTTGCTCAGATGTGAGGTCAGAATAGCCGATCGAAGTACTGGGTCGATGTGCGACCTTTGCGGATGCTGCACACGAGGACGTGTGAGACATCAGAGATGGCCGTGTCGGAGAATCTACGATCTGACGATGGCAACACCGCCTGACAGCTGTCGAACGCAAGGATGACGTCACAATGCGCCATCTTTGGATGCGGCCGTTGGAACGGGCGGGCAATCTAAGTTGAGAGCTTGCGCCGAGCGGACGTGTCTGTTCGACTGCTTCGAATTGATTTGAATCGATGTACTTTAAAATGATAAAGTTTGAGTTGCGCTAAAAGTTTTTATTTTACTCGAGACTACCCATTATGTCAGAAACCGATGAAAACGCGTGCCTACCGAGCCCTGCAGGACAGCTGTCTGCGACATATATATAATTATATATAAATATTAATGACCTCTTACAATTGGGTCAAGCCCAATATGATTCTGCCAATGTCGAGTAATGAATAGCAATAACAAACACAATTAATAACAATAAAATACGAAAATGTGACCGTCCATTTTGGAAACCAAAATTGAGGCCTATAAACTCTCTAGTCGGATCTAAACAGAGTCTTGTCTCCGTGACACCTAACAATAATCTTTCAAAATTAGACATTACACAAAAGGTTTTCCTCTTCAAAAACCAATACTATAGTTGTCTTTATAGTGGACTGTACAAGTGATACTTAAACTAGGTAAAATTAATTATATGGTTGATAGGTATACCGTAGGTTATCTACTTAATCCCCTCGGATAGAAAGCAATCATACTTTAATATCAGTGGTCAGTAATTCAGGGCACGCGTTTGGTTAATGAACCTTGCCGAGAATAACGATAATTGAATAACTTTTGTCCGCCAACAGTTGGGCTTGGCTTCTACTCTATCTTTTGTCTGTCGTTTGTGGAACATAATTAGAAAGAAGACCGATGAAGCAGATAACTACTAATGTTATGCTTTCTATTACTTGATTATATTTTTATCATTTTGAGCAAAGTCAGCCACATTGATGGCTTTTCAATAAATTGTATATAACATTTGATATTCCTTAAGAGTCAGTACGACTACGCTGTTATAAATTCTTAGTTGCTGAATTGCTGTAGTTTCAGTGCATTGGAAATCCCACTTGTGTGGTGTGTGCCGGCACACAATTTGTACCGGCTCAGGATCTGAAGTTTCAGATTGCTGTTAGATCCGTTAGTAACACAATACTCTTAACTACAATATAGCATTGCATTCTCCACTTACCATTAGCTGTTTGTAAGCTTTGGGGCTTTTCTTTAATTACAAGATTTATTTAATAGATAATAGCTTCACGTAAAAGACTGTTCGTACACATGTATGTCAGCAAACATCTATCTACTCTTTATTGTGTTCTCTCTCACCTTCAATCTACATAATTATATCATTATGATCTATACTTCACTACGAAATATAGGATTTTAGAATGAGTACTTTTTATATTGCCTGGACACGTAGACGTAACGTCATAAAATATCGATCGGGCTGCTCGGGACTTGTAGACGCGCCCTTAGTCTTCATTGCCTAGTGATTTAGCAGCTGAATCAATTGAATCTAGTTGCTGTGTCTTTAAAATCTCTTAGCTAATTACTTACTTAAAGAATAACCGTCCACTTGGCTCTGCTATGAAACGGGCCCACCCGCTTCGACCAATAGGATCACTTCATTTCCTGTCAACTGGAGCTATTTCGAATGAAGGTGAGGATATGAAGCGACCCTATTGGTGGAAGCAGGCTCGCTTCATAGATCAGCCAAGGGGACGGTCACCCTAAGGGCCTGTGCACACCACGTTTTTTAAACGCGCCGTCGACACGTTACGCCGACGCGATACGCACGCGTCTCACATAAAATAGGACAAAAGCGCGCCGTCGCCGCACGTTTTTAAAACGCGCGTTGACGGCACGTTCAATAAACATGGTGTGCACAGGTCCTAAGGGTAATTAGTCTATCTTCTGTGACAGATGGTTGGCCAGATGGAGAGGAGGAGTCCTCGGGCGGTGCGCTGCGCGAGCGCGAGCTGCGATCGCTGCACCGCACCGTGCCCGCGCTGCGCCGGCGCGAGCTCGACACGCGCGCCATCAAGCACCACTTCTACCCTGAAGGCGGGTGGGGGTACGTACCTATAGATAACTAAGCACACGAACAGCGTCTGTGTTGCACCCAAAGATATAGATTTACATAGATAACGCAAGTATCACGATTTGTATTGAAACCAAGCGTGCTGAATTTTTAACACCTACTGTGACGTCATTAGTGACGGGAAATAGCGGGAAATCCAAACCGATTCAAATACACGGATGCCGCCGATGCCCCTCCACCCGCTACGATTCTCTCGAGTGATTATCTCGCTCATACTCATATTTTTTATATCTGTAGTCGCGCAGACTGTAAATTAGCGGCGATCAACCTTGACGCTTGGTCGGGGTTTCTTACACGCGAAGTACATGCATTTGCGTTATCTATGTATATCTATATCTGTGGTTGTACCTAAATACATCTTAGGGTCTATTCAGATGACCTCCATTCGGTCTGCATACCGACCGCAAGCGGAATACGCAGTCGGTTGGCTGTTTCGTAAATTGCAAAACCACACCTGACCTATAATCTTGCGGTCGGATTGCAATCCCGATGCAATTCCGATTGCAATCCAAATGCAACTTATTTGAATATACCCTTAAAGGCTGTGAAATGAATTACCTGGTACAATTTAAAGTTCAAAACACACCCCGAATAGAAAGTGTTCACGCGTTCGTGTTCACGCGCAATCGACTAATGTCGATTGCGCACCACCTGCACAACACTAGTGCAGGCGGATGTCGGCGACTGGCAACCCCAGCCGCCATTACCCAAAAATGACTGAAGATGGAAGAAGGTATATTTAACGTTTTACAAATAAATTAATGAAACGGAACAGAAAGGGTTAACGAAATTATTCAGTTTGTAGATACAAGAGTGATCTTATAGTAGGCACCTACAATCCTACCTACTTATATATAGTAGGCACCTACAATCCTACCTACTTATATATAGTAGGTACCTACAATCCAATAAACATATCTGGCCCGCTGAGAGCGTGGCTGGTGTCGATACAAGACTGTCAAAGTGTGACATTTGTCTATTGAAACTTTTAGTTCCTATTTTGGACCGGGCCAGAAAAGTTTTTAATGTACATACTTAAGCTTTATTTATAAGTTTTAGGGGAACAAGAAAGGTAAATCGGCTGTCCAAACGACGAACTTTAAGGAAGACAAGTGATACTAGCTATAAAACTCAACAACCTACGGCAACCATCAAAGGAAACTTTTTAATATATCGGCAATACTTTTTCTTTTTTATTACTTCTTTTTTACGTTCGAAGATAAAGTAGCTAGACTCGAGAGATAAGCGTAGTAACCATAGGTACCTTCCCACAATGTATTACCCAAATCTCATTTGGTAACATAACTTCCAGAAAGGGTCTATTTATCTTAATTTTTTCGGGACTCCATTTTATTATCCCCACACGGCTTCGTATTCTGATACTGACACACATGTCAAAACTCACGACGTGGAGGAAATTGCATTGTATTTTTTGTATTCTGCTCGAGATAGAACCTTCAGCGAAAATAAAAGAAATGTCGATTTGTACCCTTGCCTTAAGGCCATGATGAAACTATAAGTTAATTTATAATCTATCAGTACATACAAATGAGAACTTTCAATTTCATGTATTCAACAGTAGTTTCGTAGTCGAAAAATACTTTGACGCTACTTGTTGCCCAAAGCCCAAATATCTACATTTTGTTTCCTCCGTACATCACATTACAGATGAATTTGATAGGCCGCGACACGACATGATCTGTCTTCGGCCCCAGATAAATGTTCCGACAAGAAATCGTGACGAGCAAACACGAATCTCGAATTTCCCCACGGCTTGGGACGTGACATAGAATGAAGACATATAATACCACATATATAGCTAGGCGTATACAGCTAACTTTATTCCGGCTTCAAAATAAATATGACATGTTGTGGATATAGGCGACCTTGGGGAATTTATAAATCTGACACTGGTGTAGGGTTGCCAACTTATGATACTTTTATTGTCAGATGGCAAGAGGAAGGTAGTCAAAAGAAGTGGTTAAGATAAGTTGGAGCCAATTGTTAAGTTGGAGTCATATACGAGCACTTTCGACAAGGGTAGTACAACGCTCTCGAAGACTGCCTATTTTGTACGTTAGTGAGAGAACATAGCATCAATTGATTACAACTGATTAAAGTAAGGCAATCGCCAGATTGACACACTGACTGAATGGTCCCAAACTAAGCAATCCTTGTACTATGGGTACCGTACATTTTACCGGGAGCGATTCCAGTGACACCCAGACCAGGACAAATTACGAAAAGGCCATTTCCGAAATTTGCCCCGGCGGGAATCGAACCCGCTGACTTTGTTATATAAAAAAACATTAATCCAAATTCTCAGAATGGGATGAACGATCAACAATAGGACCTAATCGCACAATAAAATATCGAGTAAATTTGGAAGCCTCTGTTAAATCCCACTGCAAGCAGTGGAATGAGACACGACAGACTTAATTTGATATGGATTTTCCGGATCAGTGATATCCTTTTCTCCGACTGGGCGCAGACGGCATTCATGTCATGTAAGATGAGTCCCCACTACATAAAGCAAAGAGCAAAGGACGTCTGTGCGGAACCAAACATCCGGCTTAGTGACAAGCAAGTCTGGGAATGACCATAGAGCATTGAACTGCCATTTGTATTGTACTTCGTAGGTATATACGGTTTTGATTCATCACAATCAATAATGAATTTATTTATTTTATATATTTATTTTAGATACCGAAGATCGAACCAGTTACAATATAATGATATTAAAATATAAACAAATATATAAATACCGAAAAAATAATCTACACAAATAAATAAAATTGGAGTGTCTGTTTGTAATATCAAAGTAACACCTTTTCACTAAATGCATATGAAAGTACATACGACACCTATAACAAAACGCGATTTAAAAAGTTTTTGTCTGTCTGTCTGTCTGCCTGTCTGTGTGTTTGTTCCGGGTAATCTCCGAAACGGCTGGACCGATTTTGACGGGACTTTCACTAGCAGATAGCTGATGTTTTAAGGAGTAACTTAGGCTACATAACAAAACATTTAAAAAAATGGGTCCTGTCGCGTGGGTTCAGAACGCGGGAGCAGGCTTTTTTGTTAAGTTAAATTCCAGGCGGACGAAGTCGCGGGCTCGGCTAGTAAATAATAAAATCTAATTTAAACCCTTGTATAAAGGGGTTGCCTTTTTGTATCAATATATTTTATTATATCTCGACAGCAGTTGACAGAAGTTGGCAGCCCCTACGAGGAACGATCTCAGCGAGACGATAAACGAACTTATATTTTCGGATATTGAACGCGCACCTATCATAGCTATTAAGGGCCTCCCTTTCTGCTTGCATAAACATATTTGTCTGATCCATATCTATTTAATTTATACCGACTATTAAATCCAGTTAAAATTTAACCAACAACCTAAATGGTATCGAATTCAAATTCCATGTTTTTTTCAGTATGAAAATAATTTTCCAATTATTGTGACCTGTATTAATAATGTGAAAAAAAGAATAAAGTATGCGATAGAAACACTTTTATTGGTTCACTATATACAACAATGACCTAATAACTATATTACTATCATCTAATACCAGTGATAATGGAGACTGTATACCGACTCAAAATTTCAAAGTAATCACGACCATATTAACATTTCAGACCACTAATTGCCATAATAGACACAAGCCTATTACGGTAAGCTGCTTAAACCTCCTCAGCGATGGCAGGAATTCGCTGGTAGCACCGTAGCGAAATAATCGCGGCGGTTTAATTACTTGGTGGATTTTAAGTGTAGTATGCTCAAAGAATTTAGAATAAATAGTGTGGCGGCTCAGATGTATTTGTAATACAATTACTTCGAATCTTTGTATCGGTTACTAGTATTATAGTGAGTGAGCAAATAATGTTACACTTTATATGACAAAGTTCGTGTGGAAAACGTGGTTGTCGAACATCACGTAAAAGAAGAAGCTCAGTAAATCGCTTTGATCGTATTAATAGATAAAAACGTATTAGTATACAAGTATAGATTGGAGAGGACGCGATAAAGAACATAGTATATAAGTTAAGTTAATACTGAGAAGGTCCAATAAAACGACTTGTCATAGTTTCAAGCGATCAATCTATACGATACGAATCTATTATTGTTACATCTGAAATTTTTGATTTGTCATATTATTATGATTGATATGACTGGCACTGGATTATTCGAAGCACTTTATAATTGAAATAAAACTATTTTACGGATTTTATCGCGTTTATTAACTTTATGTTCCCGACGTTTCGGTGGCTTTACAGCAGCCATGGTCACGGGGGGACGGTTCACGAAACGTCGGGAACATAAAGTTGATAAACGCGATAAAATCCGTAAAATAGTTTTATTTCAATGTGTAGTATTCGCGTAAATATAAGAAAACAATATAGCACTTTCTAAATTAAGCTGCTTACAGATGGATCGTGTGCGGTGCCGCGTTCCTCGCTCACCTCTTGTCGACGGGTCTGCAGCTAGCCTACGGCGCACTCCACGTCTACGCGCTCAAACACCTTGGACCGACCACGGCGGACCATGCAGGTACTAAATTCTAAATTTGGTGGGTATTTGAATCATGTACCTTAGGCTCATACCGCGTAAATACCCTTCATTTTGGCAACGTACAAGCAATGCCTTTGGTATTGCGAGGATGATTGCAGGAAAACATGAAAGGAATATTATGATGAACGCTCAAAATCAAAAGGGATTTGGTATTTGGCAATTCAGTGCCAGCTGCCTCGCTATCCATGGTTTGAACAGCAAGGAATTACAAGGATTGTATTCAGTTTATTGAGGTTTCGCTCTGGACACATTCTGTCAAACAAGTTCAAATGGCCAGAGTGTGGGGTATTAGAAGATGTCCAACATGGCGGAATGTGTTCCGAATGAGGCCCATCGACAAATCTTTGGAGTTAATTGTTAATTTAGAAATATGTAACAGTATCTTGGCTTCTCCGCTGTCTGCTGAAGCCACGATGCAGGTTAAACTTTATTTATATGTTATTAGGTAAGTTAGATTTAGGAATAGTGTGCTTACGGGGGTGACATAGTAAATTTTTGACAAAACCCCTTTACCAATAAAGATTTTTTTAAACTATAGGCCAAGTTAACTGCTTAACATCAGGCAGGTCGAACGCTTGTTTGCCGACTTTGTTCTATTTAAAAAAAAACGATGACGTAGACTGAACAGGTACGCACCATATATTCTATTTTCAGAGCAGATTTTATTCCTACACATTATTCGATGAATAAGAACCCTCTGACAAATAAATAACACAATACAGTAATGTCGTGGAAGCGACAATAGCTCTTATATGACATGACTGGATGTAAGATTGAGGAAGAAAATGATTTGGAATGCGCGGAGGTCGCCTCGGGACTCCGGGAGTAGAAAAGTAATCTATCAACTGAACCCTCCGGATATACTTAAATAAATAGACAAACCCGACGAAAAATGTTTGCGCTGCATAATGGAAACGTAATAGCGAATAAACGAGTTCATCCCGATGAAGAAATTAGTAATTTAACTAAATTAATGAATGATTGAATTAAGGCGTTCCTCATTACATTTTCAAAAGCAAATTACGCGCGTCAAAAATGTGTAGTCTTACAAAAATTAGCTACATTACTCACAATCAGATGTTGTCATTCTGTAGACTTCGTAATTAATAAAATGTCACCTTGTTAAAGCTCTAAACATAACTCTAAATTGAAAATTTAAAAACCCCCGATGCGACGATCTTTTCATCAAATGTATACAATTATCAACAGAAAATCTGGGTAAAAGTATGAGACATTATTTTGTTATGACATTATAATAATTGACATTAGAATAGACAACGAATGTAAATATTGATGCCACGGAGGTTTAATTCCTAGTATAAAATATTATCAATTATGATTTAATTTCATGTAATAACTCTGGTTGAGGTGGACGGGAGCAGCCCAGGGGAAGAATTTTCAATAAAGCTAAAATTATTTTAAATTTGATTTGTTTTTTTATATTTTTTCTCAATGGCGGAGCAGCGCCCTCTAGAATTGTAATAACGTAATATTCCATGACCATTAACAAAACAAACAAAATTTAACGCATGCGCGTATCCATCATTTGACACGTGACTTATGGAACGTCTTTAGTTCATACAAAAATCTCATATAAAAATTGATAAAATATACTTTTTTTCAGAATCAGGGAAACTTTTCATATGTATAATATTGTAAAAAGCCAGTTCAGACTATTACGATCATTTAAAAATATAATAAATCTAAATCCAATAATCTCAAATTTTGATTGGATTCGAGCCGTGGAAGTTGGTTTTGGCCGTGAATGTGGCTTTTTAACCTACAAAAGAGCTGATGATCTTCAAACGGCTGAACCGATTTTCATGAAACATAGCTAAGAACACTCTCGATCAGAATAGCTATCTAACAAAAGAAACACAATTGAAATCGGTTCATCAGCTTGGGCGCTACGTTGCCACAGACAGACACACAGATACACAGATACACAGATACACAGATACACAGATACACAGATACACAGATACACAGACACACAGATACACATGTTAAACTTATAACACCCCTCGTTTTTCGTCGGGGGTTAAAAATGACGCAATTAATCATTATTTTTTCACGTCTCCATTTAATCCGTAAATAATGGTGCGACATCGTGTTTTGACAACTAAAATTTAGGATCCGGTTATTAAGTAAATGAACTTTCCTAGTTACGGGTATTTGCGGCGGGGGCTGATTTATTGAATTAATTTCCCAAGATTCACGTCGCGGCTGAATATTAAGAGGAAGAAGTAATTTCGGTTATGGCCGCGGTCTTTGTATTCGGCGGCGGGGGCGGGCCCGGCGAACATAACTCAGTCAGGTCCGCCGTTAGCACCCGCTTTCAAATTGGAATTTGGTGACGTTAACGAGTTAAGCTGGAACCAGTGAACAAGGTGCGAAAGGTGATGTAAGCCAAGACACAGGCTTACATCACCTTAAAATTTAATTTTAAACTTAGGCTGCATTTCAAGTTCCGAACGATCTCGGCGCAAACAACTTTGGAAGAACAAAGGGAGTTCGGTGTTATCCTCCCTAAATTGTCTACTTATTTAGACAGCATCAGCATAAAAAGTTGAGAGCAATAGTTTTGCTCTAATATTTTAAGAAGATAAAGGACTTAAATAGTTTAAATCGTGGTTTCAGTACGTTAGAGAATTTTTTCGTTTCGCTCTAAAAACAACTAATTGTTTTGTGTCTGATAACCTATTCGATGTTATTAGGTACAAAAAAGTTAAACATGTAATGACCAGGAGTTATGTCAATATAATAACACGCATTATGTAAATTATTATATTTAAAAAAACCTATAGCAGTACTTCGATTCGTAGAACCACGACAAAAAGCACGCATTTCTAGAAACACATCCTATGTCATAATACTCCAAACACTTCTTACAGAATATCTACGATAATGCTTACAGTCGCACTGTCTGGTAATTGTGTTAAGTGAAACCCCGAAATGATGGCACTACTCCCTAAATTACCGCCTTTACGTCCCTTGCAAGACGCTGGACCAATTAACGTGGAGACCAAGAATGTGGGCACTCTATCGAGCTAAGCATTGTAAGGGACACAATGGCGCTATTGTGCGTCCTTAATGCATATCTGATAATGTAGTGAGGGTACTGCCGGTGACATGTATCTATACAATACAGGGTGTAAGGGGTATCGGAACGAAAACTGATACCATGAATTAAACTCATGATTCTTAACCCCCCAGAATTGAAATTTACCGTCGATATTTTCATGAATGCTACAATTTTTCAGTATTTTTAAATTGGTTTTAACATTAAATGAGACTTAATTTTCATTGCAGTCGCAAATACTTAGTAATTATTGATTTATGTAAAATCACGTGAGATAGATTTGTATAATGATTTATGCTAAAATCAATACTTTTGAATTGAAAATTCCAACTATGGGGGGCCAGGATCATGAGCTGAATCCATGGTATCAGTTTTCGTTACGATGCCCCTTACACCCTGTAAACAATGTTGTTTAAAATGAAGTCGGTTGAAAACAGAGAAATGTATACTATAAATACTGAAAAATGCTAGATATTACACGGTGTCTGAGTTCATGAAAGACAAACTGTGATTCTGTTCATTATTTTATCTGTATCTAGTTACTGAAGATGAACAAAAAAAACTGAAATTTTGAATTAATAGAAAATTTAAAATTAATACGAACATTTTGCATAGTGATGTGAAATGATCCAGTTGGAATAAGATATGTAGTATGTAATGAGCAATGTAATTTAATATTCACAATACAGCTTCTATTGGTAGGTACGTTGATTTATTCCGATAATTTCCACTCACGGGAACATCGAATTTCGAACCCACTGAACTGTTAATTTACCTTGTTTAAAAGTCTTTTGACACTTCACCGTTTAAACGATCGAATCGACAGAGTTGTGCAAACAAATAATATAGACGTGGCTGTTCCACTTTAATCCTTATTTATTGCAGATAAGTGTTATTTTAGCTCAATTAGGTTTCCATTGTAAGTTGACGCAACTGTTTATATTTAAATGGAAGGTAGGATTCTGTGTTTTATTTTGGAAGCCCTATCAAAAGTTGAAGAAGTATATCAGGTTCATTCATGGGCTTCATTCTTGAGGAATTACGACGTTGATTTAACGGCTGAGCTCTCGCCGATTCCTTACGGAGCATACTTTGAAAATACCTTAACCCATATTATTTCTCATCAAAGAGATTTGGAAGGCTTACAGAGCGGACATCTGGCACATTTTCAAACAAAAACTTTGATCCCGAGCATCAGAACGTTATATAGAAAAAACACGTAATAATTTGTATTATTTTTCATATAAGTAATAAATCGAATACAAGTATCATTTCTAGCACAATAAGGCGACCTCTCGTGCAGGCGTATTACGAGGCATGCCTTTTAAGTTCTGTCGTTTCCATAATTCCCGGCAATTTTGAATTTGGAACTGTTCTATATTCGAATGTGTTTAAATTTCGAATCTCAAAACAGTTGAATGTATTAGGATTAATGTTATATTTCGTCGCTTCATTCTCGATATAAAATTAACAACATGTAGTACTTTTATCCTACTGGCAACTCCGCACGTAAAAAAAAACATTTTGTTTAATCTCCTACGGGTAGGCGCTGTGCTGACAAATCATTCTTTTATCGTGCGCGGCAACGAGCACTCGTTTTTCAAATACTCGTAGTTACTTAGTTTATTTGCAAGAACCATCATGTCAAAAAGAAGTGCTGCTGAAAGAATACAATATTACAGCGAAAAAATTAAAAAAATAGAAAATAAAAACTTTGCCAAGAGACACCGTCGTCGCGCGGTTGTGTATTCGTCATCATCGGACTCCGAGGAAAACACGGGTGAGTTTATAATAATGTTATCACGACAGTGATGCTTATAAAAGTGAATCAAGTGTTCCGTTATGGTTTAATGGCATAATATTAACGTTCAGTGTCTGTAAGCTTTCCTGGAGGTTAACTGCGGGTTGACACAAAGGTTAAGCATGACACTAGGAAAAGAATTACCTGGAAGTTGACTGCGGGTCAACACGAAGGTATCCCATCCTAAAATGAAGATCGATGGTTATAATAAAATATCACGTCTACCCTCAATTGACAAAATAAATATGTCTGCTTAGATATTGGAGTACATCGTGATCGGGAGCCAGAAAATACGTCTCCGCGGCCGCCGTCGCTGCCTTCTCCGCCGCCTCCGCTGCCAACGCTGCCGCCCGCGACCCCACCACCGGTGCTACCGCTTTCGCCGGCGCCGACCGCACCGCCACAAGAAGTATCTAGCGAGGTCGTACCACTCGGTCCAGAAATAAATAAAGAGTCTTTGCCAGACCTCGACCCAGAGTTATTACAGGCATTGGGGGACCCTGCTGATGATGTTCCAGTTTATGGTCCGGAGATACACGGCACGTTGGCTCAACGTTGGCTTCCTATCCTTAAAAAAGGAATACAACACGAGGCCAAAGATAAGCTTTTGAAGGAATATGCTATACCCGACAACTGTAAATTGTTAAAAGCACCTATCCTGAACGCTGAAATATCTGCCGCGGTTGGAGATATAGTCAGGACTCGTGATAAGAAGATGCAAACCAAGCAGGACCAATTGGGCCTAGGCATAACGGCCATTAATAGAGCAATGACCTTGCTACTAACCACCGACAATAAGGTACAAGCCGTAAAAATTTTGTCGGATGGTTGCCGAATACTTACTGACCTTCATTTTATAGAAACACAAGTCAGAAAAAAGCTTATCACTCCCGGCCTGGAAAAATCTTTCCTGACAGTAATACAGGATGAAGACAGAGACGAATCTCTGTTTGGAGTAAAGCTTGCAGATAAAATCAAAGCCTCCAAGGCAATAGAAAAACAGGGACACCAAATTAGGAAACCTAATCCGAAACCATCGACATCGAGCGCATCATATTTAAACACTCGCCCTCGCAACCAGGGAAACTGGTCTGGCCCTCCTCGCAGTCTCTCGTCGAACAGGGGGGGGCGGACATCATCGTACAGGACACCACGGCGCGGCCCACCTGCAGCGCCGCCGCCGCCGACGCGTCTCTCGACGTCAACACCGGCCAACAAGCGTGCCCATACGAGGCAGTAACACAGGTACATGCTGGTAGACTGTTATACCACTACAATTGTTGGGTTAGCATTACTAAAAACCCCCTCATTCTGAGCTGGATACGTAACGGCTATCATATACCTTTTACTCGCACAGTAGTTCAGAACACTATACCTAACAATTCTCTTTCGAAGAAACAAAAGCAGGAAATGACATTAGCTATTAACAACTTATTAAATTTAGGCGCCATTACGAAATGTGAACCTCAAGAGGACCAATTTATATCTAGTATCTTTTTAGCACAAAAATCTAATGGTGGTCAAAGATTTATACTCAATCTTAAACAGCTGAATAAGTTAGTTTCTAACTCTCATTTTAAGATGGAAGACCACAGAACTGCATCTAAAATGATACCGACCAATGGATTCATGGCCACCATAGACCTTAAAGAATCTTACCTGTTAGTTCCTATAGCGAACTGTCATCGCAAATATTTAAGATTTCAATTTGTAGACATAAACTCGAAAAAATGTACTTACGAGTTTAATGCCATGCCTTACGGTTTATCTACAGCACCACGAACTTTCACGAAAATTATGAAAGAAGTAATGAGTAGTTTAAGGCTTCGCGGTTTTAAGTCTGTTATATATATCGATGATATTTTATGTATCGGAGATACATATGATGAATGTTTACGCAACGTTGAGGCGACTATTAAAGTTCTCAAATGTTTAGGTTTCATAATTAATAACCAAAAAAGTATTTTGCATCCTCAAAATTGCTGTAAGTTTTTAGGATTTGTGTTTAATTCAGTAAACATGTCTATTTCACTACCTTTGGATAAACGTACTAAAATTCTACAGTTAGTAGAAGAGTTGTCCCACTTACCTATTTGTACCATAAGAGACTTTGCTCAAATGATAGGTGTACTTACTTCGGCTTGCCCTGCCGTAAGATATGGTTGGCTTTATACGAAAATATTAGAAAGGCAAAAGTATCTGGCTCTTAATGAATATCAAACTTATGACGCCAAATTTAGACCATCGCCGGATATCATAACGGACTTAGAATGGTGGTCAAGGAATGTGACCTGTACGTCAAACCCCCTTGTGATGTTGAGCTTTGACCTAGAAATTTTCACAGACGCTTCCAAAACAGGCTGGGGCGCTTTTTGTAACAATACTCGCGCCAGCGGTGGATGGAAGGACAGCGAGCGTGAATGTCATATTAATTATTTGGAACTACTCGCTGTTCTCCTCGGTCTAAAATGTCTTGCTAGAGACAAATTTAATTGTAATATTTTGTTACGTGTAGACAACACAACTGCGCTTAGTTACATTAATCGCATGGGGGGAATTCAATTCCCTCATCTAAATGACGTGACCAGAAGCATCTGGCAATGGTGTGAGGAGCGGAATATCTGGCTGTTTGCGTCTTATATCAACACAAAAGATAACGTCGAAGCTGACCAAGAGTCTAGAAAAATTAATCCTGATATTGAATGGCAGCTCTCTGACTTTGAATATCAGAACATTATTACACGCTTAGGAGAGCCGGTAATCGACCTTTTCGCTTCACGCACCAATGCAAAATGCGAAACATACGTCTCTTGGAGACAGGACCCAGACGCCTTTACAGTAGACGCTTTCACATTAAATTGGAAGACCATGTTCTTCTACGCTTTTCCGCCATT
The DNA here is from genome assembly GCA_918843915.1 of Notodonta ziczac. Lineage (NCBI taxonomy): Eukaryota > Metazoa > Arthropoda > Insecta > Lepidoptera > Notodontidae > Notodonta > Notodonta ziczac. The sequence continues at coordinate 6,168,623 of OU974053.1, forward strand.
TTCACTAATTTTGAAATGTATACACAAAATCATTAATGACAGAGCAAAGGGTATCTTAGTATTCCCATACTGGCCAACCCAACCCTGGTTTCCGCTGCTTAGAAGTTTAATTCAATCGGATATTATATACATAGATCCTAACAGCAATCTCTCTTCGTCCTCTTTCAGGACTCACCACTTCCGGGGACAGTTTACCCTGGGTGCAGCGGTGCTCTCAGGACTGCGTTTGCAGCACGAGGAACACCAGACCCTGCCTTAGACTTAATAATAGCGTCTATTTCAAAAAATACTCTACTCCAGTATAGTGGGACATTTAAATTGTGGTGGCAATTTAGTCATAAAAATAATCTAGACCCTTACGTAGGTTCACTTCCGTCTATAATGCTGTTTTTAACCGAACAGTTTAACAAGGGAGCCGCATACGGCTCTCTGAACAGTCACCGCTCCGCTTTATCACTGCTGTTAGGTAGCCACATAGTTTCCGATGATAGGGTAAAACGGCTTCTCAAAGGCGTTTATAAATTGAGACCCGCTGTCCCAAAATATTCGTACACATGGGATCCGCAGGTCGTTTTAAGTTTTGTCGGGAACTGGTTTCCTAATAGAACGTTAACAATAGATAAGATCACCATGAAGCTAGTAGCTTTATTAGCTTTATGTACAGCACATCGTGTACAAACACTAGCGCTTATAAAATTAGAGAATATTAGAGTGCGTTCCACTGGAATTGAAATAGGTATCTCGGACGTTATCAAAACTTCCGCCTCTGGACGTGACCAACCAGTTTTATATTTACCTCATTTTAATGAGAATAAATCCATATGTCCAGCCACCATCTTACTAGACTATATGTTTGTTACAAAAGATATTAGACCGGAAACTACAAGCAATCTCATTCTGACGCATAGGCGACCTCATAAGCCAGCAACCGCCCAATCCATCAGCAGATGGATTAAGCAAGTGCTGGGTGCGAGCGGCGTGGACGTGTCGACGTTCAGCGCGCACAGCACGCGACACGCCGCCACGTCCGCGGCGCGTGCCTCCGGCCTCTCGGTGGACGCTATTAGGAAAGCGGCCGGCTGGACTAACACTTCGCAGACGTTCGCTAGGTTTTACCAGCGTCAAATAATAAACCGAGATAGTTTCGCCAGATCTGTAATGATACCAAACGATTCCTATTGTTCCAACTGAACATTAAATATTTATAAGAATCTATAACTTTACTTACAAGGCTGATTAGTTTATACATGAATTATTAATTATAGTTATTATTATCTAATAATTATTAAATAATGTATAATTTTATTTTTGTTAAATAAAAGATCATTGTTCTTGCAAACATGTATTTTACTTTGGCAAAATTTTTCATCTCTAAACATCTACATGTTGTTAATTTTATATCGAGAATGAAGCGACGAAATATAATAGATGATCAAACGAACTTAACAAGTGAAGTTCGATCGATATTATATGAGTTCGCTTCATTCGAAGATATAAACTCCCAACCCACCCGATACCCAAAAATTTTGCCTTCTCTAAAGAATGATTTGTCAGCACAGCGCCTACCCGTAGGAGATTAAACAAAATGTTTTTTTTTACGTGCGGAGTTGCCAGTAGGATAAAAGTACTACATGTTGTTAATTTTATATCTTCGAATGAAGCGAACTCATATAATATCGATCGAACTTCACTTGTTAAGTTCGTTTGATCATCTATTATTGTTTAGTCACAGCGTCGATTAGAATCTGTCAGGTTACGTACGAAAATGAATCTTTCTAAGGAAAATGTTCGTGCAATAATTTTCTACAACTTTAGAAGAGGCCTGACACGGCTTCAGTGTTTTGAAGAGCTAATATCTGTGTTCAGGGATGAAGCCCCATGTCTGCGGACTGTCGAACGCTGGTATTTAGAATTCCAGCGTGGACATACTAGTGTTAGTGACAAATCTCGCGAAGGTCGCCCAAAATCTGCATTCACTGAAGATAACATCATTGGAGTGAGACAACTAATTCTCGAAGATCGTCATGTGACGTATCGAGAGATAGAGGCTCTATTAGGCATCTCAGGGACAACCATTCAGAAGATCTTGCATGAAGCGCTTGGTGTAAGAAAGCTAGTTTGCCGTTGGATACCGCATCTGCTTTCCGACGATCACAAGGCGGCCCGCGTCAGATGGTGTAAGAAAACTCTGCAAAGGTTCAACCGAGGAGAGTCAAATCACGTCTACGACATCATCAGTGGTGACGAATCTTGGATCTATGCCTACGATCCTGATTCCAAACAACAATCTACAATCTGGGTCTTTCAAGACGAGCCAAAGCCGACTAAAGTTGTTCGTTCTCGAAGCACTTCAAAGAAGATGGTGGCCACGTTCGTTAGAAAAACCGGCCATGTTGCGACTATTGCACTTGATGATCGTAGAACGGTTAACGCAGAGTGGTATACCACAGTTTGTTTACCACAAGTCATCGCCGAACTTCGAAAATCTAACTCAAAGCGACGCATCATCCTGCACCACGACAATGCAAATTCACACAGCGCTCGTCAAACGATTGAGTATTTGAAGCAGGAAAAAGTAGAAATTCTTGACCATCCTCCATACAGTCCTGACCTAAGCCCTAACGATTTTTTTACATTTCCTAAAATTAAGAAAAGTCTTCGTGGTCAAAGGTTCCAGTCCAGTGAAGAAGCAGTCGACGCTTTCAAGTCAGCCATTTTGAACACCCCCACTTTAGAGTGGAATAAATGTTATAATAACTGGTTTGAGCGAATGGAAAAGTGTATTAAGCTACGTGGTGAATACTTTGAAAAACAATAAAAAGTACTATAAGGTTCTAGTTGTGTTTTTTTCTTCAAACGACAAAACTTAAAAGGCATCCCGCGTACGCTAGACTGAGCGATTTGTTTCTCATAGGTGACAAGGTGACAAACAAAGGGAACATAATCCCTTTGTCCCGTCTATCGCTCACATATGCCTTTGATTCTCTTAGTTTGGGCGGGCGCAATATGCGTGGGAGTGTCCCGCGCGGCGGGCGCGCTGGTGGCGGGGCGGAGGCGGTCGCCGCGGCTGGTGGCACTGCTGGGGGGCCTGCTGCTGCCACTCGCCTGTCTCTTCACCTCGTTCGCGACGCAGCTTCATCAAACGCTCCTCAGTTACGGTGAGTGATAGCAAGAGCATGTACCTATATATATTTAGCAAATCCAAATAGATAGATAAATCCTTATCTAGCATCGCGGAGCCCCTCCGGCGTGCTGGAGGCGACCACTGGAGAGCTTTAGGTAGATAAGAATCCCATTTCTATTATACCGGGCACTTTCCCATAGCCTACCACGCAGGTCTAATGTGATGTGGTTTCCGCTTTGTCTATCGATAGATACGTACTAACAACTCCAGCACAGTAAATTCTGTAAAATACTATAAGAGTACTAGCTCTGCTGCAACTAGTACTATAGTATTTTACAGAATTTACTGTGCTGGAGTTGTTAGTACGTAGGTCTGTAAAATATTTTCCGCACACACTTTCTGGATGCTTTGAAAAAAAACAACGTATTGATAGTGTAATATTGTTATTTCCGTTCAACTCAGCAGTAGATATAGGTATCTACTCCAATTGACCGCGGTTCAAAACTTACATTCATACACATATGTCGAAAACAAAACCCTTCCTTTTGGCGTTTCCATAGTCAGGTCAAAAATGAAAAGCGACCACACTCAACACATTTCTCGATTGAATGTAACATTCGTGTTAAACATTGTCCTCAATTTTCAAACACCTATATCAATATCGATAAAATGTAAGATAGGGTAAGGTTCGCAAGAAAACGCGAATTCAGTCCAATATGTTATACCTTCCGCAAAGCCTACTCAGGAATATTGAATCAAGGGTACACCTGCTAGTTCTGCTTACTATTCGCGATTAAACGAATCTTTAGTCGGCAAATATTGTAAATCATGAGGATATTGGGAACGCAGAGTTTGCAGATTAGTTAGCAAACTGAAAATTGTTTAACTTTGGTAACAAAATCAAACCATCAATACAGCTGAACTGTGCCTCTTCTCAATCCAAGGAGGTGGTAATGTCACGCGAAGGTTTTTACAATTCAAAAATAGGTTTATTATTTACATAAAACATGTCATTCTTATTTCTAGTGAATAAATAATGTAAAAGTTATGTTGTAGCGCTTGCAGATAAGCTTATATTTAGGAACTAGCTGAGCCCGCGACTTCGTCCGCGTGGAATTTAACTTAACCGCTCCCGCTCCCGCGTTCTTGTTTTTCTAAAAAAAAAAGTAGCCTAAGTTACTGCTTATAATATCAGCTATCTGTCAGTGAAAGTCCCGTCAAAATCGATCCAGCCGTTACGGAGATACTCTTTGATTTTATGTGTTTTTATTTTTTTACGCGGAACCCAAATTGTTTTTCTAAAATTAAAGTATCGTAAGTTACTCCTTATAACATCAGCTATCTGCCAGTGAAAGTCCCGTCAAAATCGGCCCAGCCGTTTCGGAGATTAGCCGGAACAAACACACAGACAGACACACAGACAAAAATTATTTATATCGCGTTTTTGCTATAGGTGTCGTATGTACTTTCATATGCATTTAGTGAAAAGGTGTTATTTTAATATTACAAACAGACACTCCAATTTTATTTATTTGTATAGATAGCATTACAGTTGAATGTTCTATCCACATGTATTACGTGTACACAGGTGTGGTCCTGGGCATCGGTTGCGGCCTCGTGCGGGAGGCAGCCGGGCTGGTGTTGGGCGCCTACTTCAAGAGGAGGCGGCAGTTCGTTGAGCTGGTAGCGCACGCGGGGGGAGGGGTTGGCATCGCACTGTTTAGCGTCGCTTATAAGGAGGCTGTGGGGTCAGTAAGAAGAACATTGTGTAACAATCGTAGTCTACGTAACTAGCCAAACGGAATTTTTAAACTCGAGAAGCGTATTCATAATAAAAATCTTGACTTAAAAATAATGTTACGCCCAAAACAGTGATTTTGCTTATTTGGGCAAAATATCTTAGAATTGACAAGTCTTAATTTTCAACCGACTTAAAAAAGAATGAGTTTATCAATTCGTGTGAATGTTTTTTTAAATGTTTGTTACCTCAGAGCTCAGTCATTTATAAACCGATTTGAAAAAATCTGTTTTTATTTGAAAGGCTGTTTCTCCAGATTATTTCCAAATAATTTCTATAATTTGGAGTCGGTGCCTTTTCAAGTAAGTAGGGGTAGTTAGGTACCTAAGAAGTCCTAGTGTAAAGATAGTGGCACCGATTCCAAATTAAATATATTATTTGGTTTCTAGTTATTTCTAGCTTTTTAGTGCATTTAAGTTTTTTTGAAGTCGGTTCAATTTATTTTATAAAAATTTGATTGTAAGTATTTTTTTTCTTATAGTAAATTGGGTTGGCGGCTAGGTCTGCAAGCGGTGACTGGAATACTGGTACTAGCTTTCTTCCTGAGCGCTGTGTATCGGAGCGCCTCGCTCTATCACCCGCAGCGCCGCGCGATCTTGCATCTCAAGAACCAACGTCGAAAGGTTAGATGCTTCCCTTGCATGTTTCAATAATGCTACACAGTTAATATCTTCCTAGAGATCGCTCCATGGAAATATACTTGAAATTTAAAAGGTTAAAACCAGTAATCAGTTTCGTCTCTGCACCGTGTTTTTTAACAAAGTCGGCAAACAAGCCTACGACTTGCCTAATATTAAGCAGGTAACGTAGCCTATAGATGCTTGCAATATCAAAGGCATTGCTTGCATGCTACCAACCTGAAGAAAAGTGAAACAGATGGAGGCGAAGAAAGTAATTAAGGAAAGGAGAGGTTAAGCTTCCGGCTCTCTCACTCATCGTATGAATCGCAGCTATAACAACTACATTACGCCGCTTTTCTGTGTGACGGTGGTACTACCCGGGTCAAGTCAACCCATGTACCTATAAGCTGTAGCCATTTGCTCTATTTTGCTCAACAAGTCAATATCTCAACTTTGCTCTACACACAAAATACTATGATAGAGTCAGTCGACTTAATAAAATAATTTTGTGTTAATACCTGTAGTATCTTTTAGCCCAACGGAAGAAGAGGGGTGTTATTTTAATAAATTTTCCATGCAGGTGAAAGAGAAGAAAGGCCTTAAAAGGCCTCCGCTCATCGATTTAAGCCCGCTCCAATCCCGGCCCGCTAAAGTTTTGTTATTAGCGGCCGGATTAGCAGCATTCGGCCTCTACACCCCTGTGTTCTTTTTGGTAAGTTTGAAGTTTAATTCGAAAGTTTGCGGCATTGGTTTTACAATACAGTACCTTCATACATACAATACATGCATGGTTAATATACTTAGAAAAAATAATAATGCAATAGAGAATACCGAAATAGGTGACTAATTGTACTGAATGTAACAAAAACTGTCGTTCTTGTGAAAAAAATTTGCTTCCTCCATAGTTTTCTATAGCATGTCCGACGTGACAATCCGGCTATATTGAAGGAGAGTGAAATATTCCGCTCAGAGCACTCCCGGCGCCAAACCACGTCCCAAAACTGAGAGTCATTATTTCGAGGTATCCTCTTAAATTGAGAGGCCCTCGTGGCCAGCAGGTCTAGCACAGCTGACATTGACAAGACAAAACGTGGAGATAAATTAATTTGGTCTCATTATCTACTATGCTAAAAAGTTGATACATAATCCGTGATAAAAGTATTGTCTTGCCACGCATGCTAGTCCTACTACTGTTCTTTATGAAATTATTATGCTCCTTACATTTCCAGTCTTTGCAAGGGTTTCAAGAAGGTTTAGAGGAAAGCGCTTTAGTGTTGCTGCAAACGTTTCTGGGATTTGCTGCTGTGCTCGGATGCGCTGGCTTTGGGCTCGTGCTGGTGAGGCCGTCGGCACAGTGTCTCGTCTCCAAGCAGTATTTATGCCAGACAGCCATGCTTGGCATAGGTAAACGCGCACACTAGCTTAAACTCGGATCATACGGTCGTTGTAAACGAACTTCCTCACCATATTAAAATACTTACAGGTATTTCAATGCTCGCCTTGAGTAGCGTCGAAGGTTACCACGGATACGTACTATTCGCATGGATGTACGGACTATGCCTCGGAGGATTTCTCTATTCCATCAAAATGCTGACAATGGAACGCGTTCGAGGCCGACATTTCACAAAAGTTTGGGGTGAGACCTTTCGCCTACAATCAAATATACCTATTCGATTTTCGTGTTATTGATAAAATCTTTTCATTTGCGGCAGGATTCGTGCAAGGAGCGGAAGCTATTCCGGTAATAGTCGGTGTACCTGTAACAGGGTATATTAATCAACAGGCACCGAGAGCGGGCTTTTACTTTTCGACTGCTGCGACGTTAGCGGGGGCGGTGTTGTTGTTCTTCGTGGGGTTTTCGAAGCGGGAGCCGGAGCCTCCGCCGCCGGCGCCCGCCCCGACGGTGGCCGAGGTCTGTCCGTGCGTGTCGCCGCCTCCTCGGTGCGAGCCGGCGTGGTGCGCCTGCAGCGCCGGCGGGGCCACGGCTTACTGCGCATGGCCCGGGCCCAGCTGCGGCACACGACTGCCTAAGTCTCTCTCGTACGCTGCTCCGCTAGACCGCGTTGGGCCCTGCTGCTCGGCCATGCCACCTCACTATCCAGACTGCTGCCGGAGAGCCGCTGCCCCGCTGCGCTCGTCGCGCAGTGTCCCTGAGGGTCTCGCCACCCGAGGGAACACGTGGACCAGAGGCGGTTCCTGCAGATCCACCTGCCGCCGCCGCGAACATCACCTCATTGAACAGATCACAACATCCGTATGATATTTGTTGAGTGTGATAAGAATGTCACATGTGCCGCAGTCAAAAAGTTCGTGACAATATGATGGGTGTGTGTATATAACTATTTCTGTAGACTGTGTCATTCAGATTATATAAGTGATAGATTAGTACCAATATAAAGCAATAAAATGGAATCAAGAATTGGTTGCTCTCGAACTGAACGAAATGTTATTTGTGTTTATATTTCAGTTGCTCCTACCGCCAATACTAATAAAACATTGTTTATGAAGGCCACTGGAGCTCTTGCCCTACGGCCCGTTTTTTCACGTGTTTGAAAAATAGCTTAGCACAACAATCCAACGTAGTACGCAAATGTAAAATAAATTAGGTAAGTTTTCCTACTTCTATGAGTACTCGTGGGACCTTTATCGTAGTTAATATTCATACCTATTTATAACGTAGAACCGTCACTTTTGAATCAATTCTTGAATCTTTGTGTCATGTTTGCCTATCTTCTCTGAAACTTTATGATCTTATTTTCATAACGCACGATATTTTACAGTGCGCCTTAGTATAATCTGATGGTAAAAAAAATTCTGTTGGTCGATTCTGCTGATTGATATCGAGTGATTGAATCCAGGTGACATTTTAGAATGAAGCCTATCAGATTAATTATTTTAATAAGTCGCTATGCAAGATATTGCGTGCATTATTAAAATAGGACCTGATACATTGAATAAAATTGTTATTGGTATATATTTGTTTTCCTCTTAATAGAAGTATATTGTAAACAAAAGAATAAAGTAATACTTAATATAGTTTAATGTTATGTATTTGTACGGCATGTAAGTACATAAATGGTCTGTTTTGTGAAAACCAAGTCAATTTTAGCGTTCACTTTACTGTTTAAAGGACATGGAGATGCACATTTTCTTTATATATCGTTGATACCGTATCGTTTATAATTGGACGTAGATTTGCAAAATGAAATCAACCCACACACACTTCTGTAAACTGAAACCAACCTTGAATAACTAAAACTAAGGTTCGTTTTGGTCTGCAGCAGTGCATGTAGTTTGATTCCATTTTTCAAAACGAAATCCAATTGTAATTATATTTTGTCGTTATAATACCTACTCGTTGTTTTTTTTACCAAAGTGTGATTTACAATTTTTGGTGATGATTAAAATATGAGAGATTAGAAATTCCTTGATTTTATTTAAAATTCGAACCTCTGATTATATCAAGACATAACATAATTATGAACCTGAAAATCAACTCCCATATTTTTTTATAATACCTATAAATTCTCATGTGACGTCAGAGTATCGTAATATAATAACGTATGTCATCGGATACACGATTTTATGTAGGAGAGGTCACAGCTGTTGGAATTTTAAATCCATTAATAACGCACACGCTGGTGGTGGCCAGGCTTGACATTTTTAAATACGAACACGCGTTACCAAAGATTTATTACCACTGGAACATCATTTATACCTCGAATTGATAAAGGCGATAGCAACATACAGCGCAACAATGCGTTTTATTGCCATGAAAAACAACCAATATAAAGCCTGAATTCGCATTGCGTCGAGTACTTAAGGCGTCAATAGCCTAGGGTTAGAGGGGGCCGCCCTCGTAGTAAAGAGGTTCCGGGTTCGATCCCCATCCTGGCCATTTAACTATTGATGTGAGCTCACTCCAAACACAAGCATAAGCTTAGCTGGAGGGGCTAACGGGATTAGTAGTACCTAATGTGATTAACTCAAATTGCTAGTAATCTTAAAAAAAAATACGCTACCATGGGGACATTAAATTAACACACGTATAAGGCTTGGATTTTTTTTTTATTACTATTATGATTATTGACTACTAGCCCTACATGTGCGTTAAATTAATGTCGCCATGGTAGCGCCACGCTGTATGTACTGGCACATACCTTTAAAGAGCATAATAAATAAAACGCAAGTAATGAAAGACGAATTTCTCTGAACAATGCGTCCCATGTAAAACGATCGCCAAAGAAAATATACCGGAACAATGGATTTCGCTTAAAATATTGCTCACGTTTTGTGTGACCGCCGCGATACCTGATATTATTGTATTGTCGAGTGAACGGTCCAAATGAAACAAAGGACACGTACCTAACTGGGAACGACGTCGTAAATGGTTGTAAAATAAAACTATAATGTGAGCGAAGAACGCGGTTGAATGCAAGCTTTAGAGTAATATAAAATTTAAGAAAAAGATCTTAAGTTTTCTATGTCACATTTTTGAATTCGGGATTTATGATTTCGTATGAGACGAAGTTTAGGGAAAGGAAGCTTATTCTATTGACTCTTATACCTACATATTAAAGGCATTACATTACATTTTTTTAACTAGGTAGTTCCATAATAATGTAAGAAGTAACTACTCTGATAACTTTAGGGATCCAAGGTTACCTATTCACAGTTGTCGAAAAAATTTCCCAAGCCAGAAACGATGTCTTCCATCCTTCTGTTCTTTTACAAACAAATTAGAAGAAGGATGAAATCAGTCATTTCCAACACGGAAACTTGTCGTTGATTGTGAATCCCAGGTGCATAAATTTTGTGGACTCTGCTGGCAGCCCTGAATTAATTCCATCCTTCACGTAGACATGTACTCTTCACGACTTAATTAAGTTTCTAAAACTGGCCGCACGCTCACATATAGCTAGTCAAGTACAGTCGCCCCTAAATAACTCTCGTTAACACAAAGCTTTAGCATAATTCAGTTTGTTCGCAATTAAAACGGTTTTCAATTAACTTGACTGTGAAATGCTGTTATGTACTCGGCAAATGTACAGTCATGCTCACTCGCACAATGGACATTTGTTTACAGAGATAGATGACAATTGTACGCTTGACGCCATAAATTAGTACAGAAATAAATTCTGTTCTTACCTGAATAATTGCTTCGCTTTAAGTACGTTCCGAATCTATATATATATAACTAAAAGGTCTGACTGACTGACATAGCGATCTATCAACGCACAGCCCAAACCACTGGACGGATCGGGCTGAAATTTGGCATGTAGGTATATGTTATGACGTAGGCATCTGCCAAGAAAGGATTTTGATTAATTCTACCCCCAAGGGGATAAAATAGGGGTTGAAAGTTTGTTTGAAACTTCGTCAATTAAATTCCACGCGGACGAAGTCGCGGGCACAGCTAGTTAAGTATATGTATACGTGAATGCAATATAGTTTCCGAGGAGTATGCCTAGTGGTAGTAATAATGGTAGTAGGTAGTAGGTAATATTTATCTCTTGCTGAGCGTCTATCATTATAAATGGGACATCCGCCGCACACTCCCACCACCGTTACACCTGTAAGCGAGGATCGACAATGGCGTCCAATTATGACACCGAAGTTAGAACCCTCGACAAGTCCCGGGGAAAAGCTAAATTGTTTTGAAACCCGCACGAATTCAATCGAAAGAAATAATAGGAGTTGAAAGGAAATTTCTGGTGGAAAAGCGGGAGAAAAAAAACTGTTACAGCTGATTGGCGGTGAACATTGTGAGGAAACCTGCACGGCTTTCGATAAACATGTGAAGTTCACCAACCCGCACTGACTTCCCATCGCATTAAGAGGGAATGCACGCAGCATTATAGCAAAATAAGTCCCACCAAAATCCTGGCGCAAAATGTACCGTGTCACAATGGCCCTCTGCCAACCAGTTCGGGTTATACAAGCGTAATGGTTTATTTTAATTTATGACTTAAACGTCCTTCTCGTTTAATAGTTTGCAAACAATATTTTTATTCAATTTGCTATTATAACTATTTTACGACAATCTTCTGTGAGATGGTGGTACTACCCTAGTCGAGTCTATGCTAAGCTAGTCCGTATATAAGCTGTACACTTTACTTACAAATAACGAACACAATTAAAAAAATTGTCGTATTATCTATTATCGTGTCGTATTATCTATTTCGTATATATGTCGCAGCCAACTGGCTTAATTCGCCGTTCAATTAACAGCCTAGGCACTTTACTAAACAGCGCCGTTCAACTAGCGGCCTAAATTATATTCAGCCGTATCGTCTGTTACGACATTTAATAAACTGGCTGGCTAATGCTTAGGCAACTGGTTGACATTTAAGTACTACAAAACTTTTTCAAAATACTACCCAAGCAGACCGACCCGGATGGGTTTAGGTTAGGGTTATTTTTTTTTATGACCCCACTGAAATCCCACGATAGATTCGGTGGATCTAAACAATTTCGTAAAAGACCTAAGTACCTAATAAAATTATTCCATCAAAGTTGTTTTTTGCCGACGCCTTATTGACAGTTTGGTGAGTTTCGGCGCTAGGTGGCAGAAAGTAGAAGTAAATTGAAATGAACAGGCTAGGCCAGTAATTAAACGTCATCGATCCAAGTCATTTGCCTAGCTGTTTGATCAAATGGCTGAATATCATTCAGGCCACTAGTTGAACGGCGCTGTTTAATAAAGTACCAAGGCTGTTAATTGAACGGCGAATTAAGCTAGTTGGCTGCGACATATATATTTCTATCTATTTGTATTAAAATGCACAGCAAGACACACGTATTGGCCCAAACTCTACCTTACAAACATCGTTTAGCACCATTTAAAATCTACGAGCGATGTCCGCACCGGAATTTAGAAATATATTTTGCCACCATTAGGAGCAGAATCACGTGCTTACGACGTGTGTCTACATAAACGTGCGAAACGTGTCATTAACCCGATACCGCATGTCGGTGGCTCTACCATGAATTTTACGCGAGGTTTACGCTCGCTAGTCGCAACCGTATACGTGATAATTTTGGCAAATATTACAGCGCCCGTATCCAACACCCAGGAACCTAACAATTTGCCATACACATGTTATACGTAGACGCTACCGCCTAGCGACTCTATACTTAACTCATGTTAGAGTTAGGAATGGTCATGCCTGTAGAATGTTTTGTTCCTTTCATTCTCGTAGCCGTAATTTTGAGGTAAGTAGAAGGAGAAGTAGCTGAGTGTTACTCATATTTATACCCTCTTAAACTCTTTGTAGCCTATATAAAGAAGGATTACCTATTTATAGTCAAATTTACAGCAAACATAATCAACCAAGTTAAATCGAAATAAACATTAAAGTCGTGTTTTATCGCTTCGAGGAAACTCTGTGTGCCGATTAAATGGAATTGCTCTCAAGTTGGAACAAAGTTAAAGAGTTCTTTATTTATTACATTCACCTACAGACAATGTTGTATACAGAAAATCTTATCTGAATAAATCATTGTAGATAAGTCATGAGAGAAAAGGTAAAGCAGGTAGGTACTTAGTTTAATAATGTACAATCTTTTGCATCGCAGTTTGGTAAATGCTTTTTGTGTACGTTGCCTCACACAAAAAATATCGGATTGGGATTTCTTCCTATCAGCCAGACCCTTGATAAAATAAAATTACTCACTATCAACCATCTGCATACTAGCTAACAAAAAATATTAATGCCATTAGAGTTATGGTTTGAAATACGTAATGGTCTTTTTTTTCGAAATAATTGCACTATTGAAACATCCTGTATATAAATGAGCTTCAAGGCCTACAGAGCTGAGAGAGATCACGAAGCGTCGAGTATCACTTTCCTCTATAATTTTCCTGTAGGCCGTGTTCCGGCCGCCGGATGCGCGCCGGATCCGTTTCGCCGTCCGAGACTATTCGTAAACTCGGATTATGACCGGTGTCCGCTGTTTTATTTTTATTACGAGAGCTACTGTAACCTACAGTCGGTATTTCTCCAGATCCTGATTAGATTCAGTGTTACAATTTTTAGAAATAAATTCCTCCTTGCCAAACAATAATCACATATTATGTTTGCAGTTTACAATCACACTCTTATTGGTGTCCGCGTTCGAAGCCCCCAATCGGTCTCTTTTGTTTGGGAGACATGACATGGCTATTTACCAAACCAAATAACTTTTATAAAAATAACGTAACCTTTAGGAAATTTTGTTTTAAACAAAACAATGATAATGGAAGATACAAAATTAGTTTTAAGATCGTAGAGCACGATACGAAGCAACCAAGAACCGACACATCACAAAATTTTATTTTTTTCGATCTCTCGATTCTTTCCTCTATAATAGCTAGTATTTTTGTTTCAAAACCTTCCTGGAAGGCACTCCTTAAAATATAAATAGTTTCAATACATTCCGGGAAGGCCCCTTGAATTAAGTAAGATTAGGTGCCTACTTAATTATAGTAAAAATCGTTGAAAACTATTCCAAGAAATTCCTCCTTAATCCGTAAGTTAAATTGTCAGTCTACGTCAGTTTTGACAGTCCTTCTATAGAAAAACTGTCAAAAAAGATGTATTACGTCACGTCTCGCGATACGTCACGTGATACGTAAATTTTCACGTATTGTGAGTGGACTCCAGCGCCAGTGGTTAACAGAGTTGGGTCCCAGGACGCAAAGGCAAATATAATTACGATAAAATCGTAACAGCACACAACAAGCGTGTTTATTGTGGATCTCGTGTGTTATTTGCCGCTTCATAGGTATAATTAATGTGCCCCACCTAATTGTGTTTGCCTAACTCACGGCGGAACTTAAATTACTGTTTGTGTAACTGCGATTGGTTGGTTTACTCACATACTAAAAACTAACTGTGCCCGCGACTTCGTCCGCGTGGAATTTAATTGACAAAGTTTCATACAAACTTCCATCCCCTATTTTATCCCCTTGGGGGTAGAATTAATCAAAATCCTTTCTTAGCGGATGCCTACGTCATAACATCTACCTGCATGCCAAATTTCAGCCCGATCCGTCCAGTGGTCTGGGCTGTGCGTTGATAGATCACTATGTCAGTCAGCCAGTCACCTTTGAGTTATATATATTTAGATTCACGCGGACTGACTCAACCGGGCTGGTACCAGCAGCTCACAGACGTTGGGCGTAAAGTAGCTATCATAGCTGCGTCTCGTACGATGAGAAAGAGAGCCAGAAGCCCAAACTACCTCTGTTGCACTCTCCGTCAGGTCGCCAACGGGCGAGAAATGCCTTTGGTATTGCGAACGCCATCTGTCAGTTTGTACGCTTGTTAGAAAAACAGCATAAAAGCAACACCAATCATATAGGTACAAAAATATATTATAGCGTCTATTCTATAGACTAGTGGGTAAAGGGGCCACCCTAGTAGCGGTCATTGTATAGCCTAAGGGGCGCTATGATTTAGGTTAGATTTGAAAAGTGATCAAACGAAAAAAATTATTCTCGATATTCGTCTAAGTCTGGCTCCATAGCCCCCCTAACTGGGAACTAACATAACTTAATGACACATTCGGATTCTGGGGCTTCGCTGGACGCTGCCGCGGCACGCTCGCTTCGCTCGCTCGGCTCGCGCGTTTTGGTCACTGTTCTAACCTAACCTAAACCTAAGTCATAGCGCCCCTAAGGCTACACTCCAACCCTAGTGGCTTGTAACAAATAAATTTGACAAATAGTAATAAATAAATAAGTGTATAAATTCATTGATAAAAGCTCACTCTGGAGTATATTTTAGGAACTAATACCTCATTCACTAGAGTTCAAGTTTGTATTACTAGATGGCAGTTCCTTAACGTGATTTTCATAGCTAGACTGTGACATCTACTTAACTTTCTTTCTTTTGGATTTGTGTGCCGTGGAGAAAGGACGTGCACAATTTGCTGTAATTAAATACTAATAAATCATAGTAATAATGAAGTTATTACGACCTCCCGACCCATCTAAAATGTGAGTACTGTGATTTAAATTAAAACAATCAAATTTTAATATTGTCAAATAAATCATCCACGCGGTCTCTAATGAAAATTATTTCTTTGTCAATAGGGGTCGAAATACTCATATTCGTTAGAAATACTTATATTCGTTTGAAATACTTATATTCGTTTGAAATACTTATAATCGTTTGACACACCTATAATCGTTCGTTAGACTTATAGTTATTCCTAATCATAAAAAAAACGTAATCATACGAAATAAAATGATATAAAATCCCGAGTTCCATCCGGCTACCATGTGACGCATATCAGACATGTACTTAACCTAACAGGACATACCACAGCGTTTATGATAGCCAATATGTGCAGCTGGCGCTGATGCGTACGAAGTGACCCTGAAGGTTTTTGAAGATTGTACCTAAGTGTAATCATGATGATGTGGCCGCATTGACGGAAGCAAATATAATAAATACTTGGACTCGGGAACCCTGATGTTTATTTTGTAGTACCCCAAGTACATTCCCTGAGCACATGTGAACTACTGACTGAGCTGCTGGTGAGTAACTGTGCGAAGGTAGGAAAACACGTTACAAAAGGTTCCAGGTTCAATTACCATCCTGGCCATAACTATTGGCCAAAGCCCCTCCAAAAACAAGCATTAGCTTAGCTGGAGGGATTGGTACTTGGGATATAGACATGAAATTAACGGTAAATTAATTCCCATGTTGAGAAATTATCTCCTGAATACAGGAAGACGGAACTAAGCGACACCATAAGATTTGATTTGAGATGCAATGCAAAACATCATGGTGTTTTCATTATCGAACACTTGTTCAAAGCTCGTAGCGGCCGCGCCTTCATCATTACATGCTTTGATGTTTCATTCGCTTTGTTTTAAATTTCAAAACCACTAGGGGATATAAAATTATAATGCGCGGGTTTGATTTAGTTAACTAATTTATCCGCATTTACAATGGTGGTGGTTTTTCAATGGTGGATTCGTTTATAGAGGTGTAATGTTTTAATACATTCTTATTATTATTAGCAGCTTTGGAATAATCCACTTATACAAGGTGTTTCAAGAGTCCGAAATACGAATTCAGGCACATATTATACGGTAGGTACCACCATTAAAAATGTCAAACTATATTTTCACCCAACATGTAAGTTTTTACTTAAAATCAATTTAAGTATAATACATAGTGGTGGTTCCGCAGTAGGCATGATTAATGGACTTTTGATAGAAGGGGTTGGCCATCAGCCAAATTATATTTTCATGAACGATTTCAAGAGCTAGAGGCTTTCAGAGGGTGTTACAAAAATATATCCAATTATTTTCTATCTTGTGCGTATGGTAGTTATGTTTTAATAGTTCAAAATACCTATACTGTTCATGCACCTTACAGTAACTTATTTAAATCACTAATAGCAGCGGTGACTATTAATCTACTATACAAGTGAAATAAAAACAAAAAAAAACAAACATAAAATCTACTACGTAGGCTTATTTAACATATGCTTACTATGTAGGCTTATTTTTTCTAGGCTTATATTATACTATCTATATTTTATACCGTAGAATTTCAATTACCAATAATATTCTCAATTATTTATAAGAACAGCATTAAGTAACTCTCAAAAACCCATTCAACGCAAAAGCTGCCAAGATCCCAAGGCAATATTTCGCAAACATTAATCGTACCGGCAAATTTTGCTCAGTCAATCTTTACCTTTTTGAAAAAGCTTTTATCCCGGCGCGCGCTCTTCGCCTCATCTCAAATTATCATAAATTCGTCATTAAAATTTTCATAATTATCAACTTCACAAAGTTTGCCCCGCTCCGGTTCCGCCGTGGGGTCAGTATTATTCACACCGTTCAAGTAAGATCACAAAATAATTAAACAATTGACTGGTCTATCGGTTAATTAATTAATTGTTTAGGGTATGACCGGCGTTGTTTCTTGAAGTAATTATACAAAAATCCGATTGTTCACAACTTAAATGCGTTAACAAGATGACGTCTTATTTAATTTATTAAATCAAATCGATTTCCTTGCAAAAGTACTACTTATATCAAGAACATTTACATATTTCCGAATTTGTCTTCAATTCTTCCAATGAGAATCATACCTATATGATACCCTTTTATCTTAACGTAAAAAATAGCAAATATGTTTCCTGAATAATATTTTTTATCAGCACAACTTTCTACTTTCGAGAAAATGCTTTCAATCCTTTGTACTAGAGAACAATCGAATGTAATAAATTATCTTCGTGAGCAAGAATGACTTTTTCAATAAAATCGTTAAAGTGAACTCAAAAAGAAATCTTCACATTATCTTACTAACCCTAAGATATATCTTTGGGTTAGTAAGAATTATTAGTTTTAACGATTTGCTCATAGTATCGCTGAAGACAAATGCGATCCTCACAGATTCTAGAATTTTAAGAGCTTGATGTTGCTAGTACTGTCATCTTCACAAACATACTATTGATTTTAAAATGACCAACGGTCACCAAGTAATACATTGTTGAGGTGTTTTTACAAGCTTTTCATTTGTCTTCCAAAAGAAGTAGACATTTAAGTGCTACAATTTCTCGGCTAGAAATAGAAACCCAATATAGGCGACCAAAAAATAAATGTAGGTACTTATTACATCCCCTTAATAATAACCTTCGCAGTAACTTATCGCAACACCTGGCTGGCGTAAATCTTTTCCACAAAGTAATTACAGTAGGAAATGTTACTATCCCAGCCGCCTGTCAGTGCAACCAATTGTATTACAGGTTACCTAAAGCTAAATTGGTAATTTCGTTAACAGCCTCAATCCGCCAAATGGAGGTAACCGGCCTTCACAAAAATAAATGGCACACAGTCGCTGGATAACTATAGTTAACTAATTACCATGCTTAATAGAAACAA
This sequence comes from Notodonta ziczac, assembly GCA_918843915.1. Classification (NCBI taxonomy): domain Eukaryota; kingdom Metazoa; phylum Arthropoda; class Insecta; order Lepidoptera; family Notodontidae; genus Notodonta; species Notodonta ziczac. The sequence continues at coordinate 6,187,057 of OU974053.1, forward strand.
GACAATGGATAAAATTTCAGAGAGCTGTTCGGGATTACGTTTCCTGCTTATTACAAACATTAAAATATTACATGAGCGATAGACGGGACAAAGCGAACATAATCGTAATCTTTGTTACATAGTGTAATACGCAAGAGGTCGCATTTTTGAGCTATTTTTTTTTCTTTATTATTGTAATAAACCGAAATGTGTTCTAATTATTTTCATAAGTGTTTTTGCTGTTTAAAGCTAGATAGCGTACTGACGCGATGACGTTTGGCCTCACAGCTTTGTATGAAAATCTTCCAATGTCCGCTATAATATCTTTGTTCTTATTGCCTGCACTGCAATTATCTCTTTCTCTATTTCAAAACTTCGTTTTCTGGTCCGTTCTTATTCGTGTTAACTCTCTAACATTCTGTTACGACGAGTTGAAGTAAACCATATTCGGTTTTCCTCTTTCTCTGTATTCCTGTACCTTTTCCATTTTAAAACGTAGCACCGTGCATAACTATTCAGATTAAAAACAGAAGAAATGCTTACGCATAAACGGAAATAAACAATAAGTATCTCCTAATTTGTTACCACCGCAATTTCGGCGTTATATTTTTTCGTTACCTGGTCATCGGTCATGCGCGGCTCGATTCGTCTTCGTTACGGTGTCGACGCGTCGACGTGACGGCGACGACGCACCGAACTGCCGGCATTCATCAAAAGAAATTGTGCTACAATCAAACACCTGCACTGACATCATGAGAAATAGTATCGCCATTTTGAGAGGATGCTGTAAAATTTAGTATTTAAGATATTGCTCTTTTATCACGTCATAAATTTAAAGCAAGTATTCTTCTTGTTAATTATGCTTAATAAACTTTTAGAAAATGCTCATGATTTTTATTTCAGTAGTATCCACACGGACCTAGGTCGTACATTGGTGATCCTACCTAGATCACTGAGCTAGTAAGACTCCAATAAACTCTAAACTCTAACTAAAGTTTGGAAATTAACATAACATTATTCGATTCGGAGCACAGATATAGATTTACATAGATAACGCAAATGTATGTACTTAGCGTGTCTGAAAACCCCGACCAAGCGTCAAGGCTAATCGTCGATAACTTACAGTCCTCGAGTCTACAGATATAAAAATATGAGTATGAGCGAGATAATCACTCGAGAGATTCGTAGCGGGCGGAAGGGCATTGGCGGCATCGGTGTCTTTGAATCGGTTTGGATTTCCCGCCATCTGTGACGTCACAGTAGGTGTTAAAAATTTGGCACGCTTGGTTTCAACTTTCAATACAAATCGTGATACTTGCGTTATCTATGGAGGCTCTAGCTTACAATTGATCAATGGTATCTATTTATGACTACTACTATTGGTGGTAGTTGCCTATGATTATATACTGTTGCCGCGTAGGTAAGTAGATACCTAATTAATGAAAAGCAAAAGCCTTTCTCGCAATACGTAAGATAATGAAATGACACCCTTCGTGATTTTGATATTAAATCATAAATTTTGGGAACATTTCATAGCCTTTATTTAATTTATCACTGATATAAATGTAATTTTCTAAACGTGAGTACGATACGCCTTGGTGGGACCACGTATGATACCTGCGATGATACTCAAAAATAAATTGTACAGGCGTTTTAGAAATTACACACATCACTTTGCAAATAATATGTTGGTTGGTATACTTCCTTACCCAATATCTGCCGTAATATTGCAGAGTAAAACTAACCCACACTGACTTCTGCAAACCAAAACCAACCCTATATCAAATGATTGTAGGTTGGTTCCAGTTTGCAAAATTACGTCCAATTATAAAAGGCAAAAAGCTAACAAGAATCATGGAATTATTGTTAACACAACGCGGTACTTATGACCCTGGGCCGTAGATTTAGCCAAGAATAGTTGACAGTAAAACGTCAAACCACATTGCATTAGCAAATTTACTATGTCTAGACTTTAATGACACTAAAATTCAATATTTATACATTTCAACAACAGTTATCACCTAATAGCGCCGCGTGGGTGACTTGGTCTAAATTTTCTAGAAGATAAATTATGAAAGTAACGCAGGCATTGAATTCCTACCATGCTACGAGTATCAACCGCTTCATCAATAAATAATATTATAATAAAATGTTATCGGATACCGAGAAATCAGGAACCATTAATATAAACGACTGGGAACATCAAAGAGTAGATCTAATATGTGTTAGGAGAGGGAAGAAAATAATATAGATCGCGATCACGAGTCGACCGAGCCGGGCAGGTGATTGAGTGCTAATAGCGCGGAGCCTAGTCGGTGCCCTCGACATGCCTATTTGTATATTTTTTTCACTGAATGATTATAGGCGTTAGAACCCAGATTACGGGAAGGCCCTGAAAAAGGTGATAGCTACGTAATTTGTCTTGAACACGGAATATTGATTTGGCTACCTAAAATCTATACAAATCAATAAAATTGGAGTGTCTGTTTGTAATATCAAAATAAAACCTTTTCACTAAATGCATATGAAAGTACATACGACACCTATAGCAAAAACGCAATTTAATTTTTTTTTTCTGTCTGTCTATCTGTCTGTCTGTCTGTCTTTGTGTTTGTTCCGGGTAATCTCCGAAACGGCTGGACCGATTTTGACGGGACTTTCACTGGCAGATAGCTGATGTTTTAAGGAGTAACTTATGCTACTTTTATTTTAGAATAACAAAATTTAAAAAAATGCTCCTGTCGCGTAGGATCAGAACGCGGGAGCGGCCTTTTTTGTTAAGTTAAATTCCACGCGGACGAAGTCGCGGGCTCAGCTAGTATTAAATAATAACAATAGGTAGTTACTACAAAAAAATATTATTTAAATACATAAATCTGACTGTACAACAAATTTATCCCAATAATTATAGGAACCTAATTAGTGAAAATTGAACGGCAGAAAGATAGTTGATTGAGAAAATTACAAAACTCAAAGGCATTATGCAAAATACCTATGGACTAACCATAGAAATTTCCATCTAATGAACGTCTGGCCTTTTGTTTCGCAAACTAGGTAAATACGGCGGCGGAAACGGGCAAGCACAAAAAGTCGAGCGACTCTTCCTGTTGGCACCGTGGATTGAAGCTAATTAACTTTGCTGAGGATTTCCATCTTGGTAGAGAAGACATTGAAGCAATTAGGAGGACGGCTAATCATACATTGCTATCGTAAGACTTGTCCGCTATAAAACAACGGAGAAATTAGTTTTTGGTTCAATATTCTCTGTTTGTAAAGAACAAAGTTTGTATATAAAGATTCCAGCCACGGTTTGTTTTATTCCTACAAATTAGCTTAAGTGAAATCTAAATTCAAAAATATTGTCATCGCAAACATTCTTCGGCGTTCCATCTAAATAATTTGTATGATTTCTTCTCATCGCCCCTCTGCTTCGCGATTCGCTGACTGATTGCGGCTAAAGAGGATTCTCGGAAAACGAAAAGCTTTTAGATCGATGTGTAATGAAGATTTAAGGCTTGCGCATTTATGATGAGGCTGAAATGTTTTGGAAATATTCTAAAATTCACAATGAATCGCCGTAACTACGTGATCCTATTGAGATATCAAAACATCGGAGTACCAAATTAAAGTTATAGGCCTAACACTAACTAACTCCGAACTTCCAAAAGCTTGGTAAAAGTGTGTTAACGTTTTCTAGAAACAAAACCCTTTCGATTGAAGTCGATCCTTAACTTTTGCCTTCTTGAGATTGATCTTTGTTTTGGGAGTTGACTAACTTCGGTGTTAGTTAACGATTATGTAGATAGAGTGGTGTCGTTAAGAGAGTTACATGTGAGTAGTTGGAGTGTGAAGAGTGGAGTGGAGGTAAGTGGAGTCAGGGGTCGGTCGACGCTGACGCGGCGTTCACTTACTCGGTGCATCGTCGACGATAGGTACTCGATGCTATAGCTATAGGGCTGTACTTTTGGATAACTCTCGGTATTGAAATGAAATTGTATAAATAAACTAAATTCAATCAAATAATACGATCCGGCAAACAATCGTTGGACGAAACCTGAATCAGCGGACAGAATTGGATACTGCGTGGGTTATAAAATCGGCATTTCAAAAAAGTTATCAGTCCAATATTTTTGTCAAGCTTGCTACATGAAGAGATAACTCAACCCTCTAGTACCCACTAACTAAGACTCGCATTATAATGTTATGAATATCGGAGTAAATATCCCCGACGCCGTATTTTACACTAACTACTGTATTACAGAGATAAACTGAACGTTATATGTATAGAATATTCATGACCTAGCTAATTTATAGAATGCGCCTGAGGACCCGAAAAAACTAGTTCTGCTTACGCACTGAATCGATAACAAATACCGACTATCAATATTTTATAATACACGCAAGCAATACCTACCTAGTATAAAGGGGCCAATCTACTTATGCCGGACGAGTTGACTGGGCTAGCCGGCCCGCTAGCTTCGACCAATAGGAGCGCTTCATTTTAATTAGCTGAGGAAAATGAAGCAAGCCTATTAGTTGAAGCGAGCAGGCCAGCTATTGCCCAGCCAACCCCGGGTGGGTTCAAATGAACGGGTAACCGAACGGGTAACGGGTAACCTCTATAATCTTATTCTTACCCGGAAACCATTATCCAGAGCGGAGCATCGCCTCCATTCACAGCAGGCTATGTATACCTACCCATATTTTTACATATAATTAATTACAGCGCTTTCCACTGAGGAAGATGATTAATGGTATTTTTTATACTAAGGGTTGGCCGACCGCCAAATCGCTATTGACATTAAAGATTTCAAATGGTTAAATGGAGCTTTTAACTGAATGAAATAGCCTGTATATAGTGTACCTATTGAGTAATGTTTTATATTGTGAAAAAAGGACATTTCGCGGGAAAAAGAATTTTCCGACAAGATGTCGTAAATAGGTACTCTTCAAAAGTATCACTATTCAGACCGGACACCGGATGGAGAAGCTCTTTATTCACAGCAATTTAAAGTTTTAAAGGAAAACTTGCTCCAACTTGCGGCGTTGTTCCTTTATTCCGTCTAACGAGGGTAATATCCAGGTCAGTCTTTACCTTTGTGAATAAACTTTCTCTCCAACAATCTCTCATTTACTCCTGAACAAATTAACATGAATTAATTTTCATTGACCACTTTTTTATTGAAATACAAGTTACATGAGATAAAATGAAGTTGAAGGCGTATCGAATAAACAACTAACGCGCCTATCTTAAGTTTCTAAAGTAACCCCTCAGGATGAATTACTGCCTATTATAAGTTATTTTAACGGGTGGGATATATATAGATATACCTATATGTATTATATCGCAAATATCTTATAATCCTTAAGCTCCACCTTTTGAATTGTAACATAAGTAGGTACCTATATGTTTTCTTTATATTTATTTGCTTTCAGACTTTTTTCTATGCTAGCAGGCAAACCTATAACTGTAACATATTACGCAGTAACTAAACCCTTTTCAAAGTAAGGTTTACATTGTAAACTTTCCCTTGTCACTAAAACTTGTGAGGCTTATCGCAAACCAGATATCTGCCTGAAAAAACCTACCCCCGATCCCTTGTCTGCGGAACAAATGATCGAAACATCTTTTCAATTTTAAATATTTAGTAGAGTTCTTACATTTGTTATTGTTATTTCTGCGATACCAAGTCTTGTAAAAATATATTATACTTATGATTAAGTTGTCGACACTGCTTAGATAACAACTGTTAATGATAATGACTTGAGGTTGTAGTACAATTAAAAACAATAGGTACCAAACATTTTGGCTCAATTTTGCCTGTATTTGGATTTTTTGTTCTTCCTCTGTATCGACTAAGTTCATTAATCAAAAGTTTAGCATCGCTCAGGTATTGTCCACGGCGAATCCAGGATGCTGCATTATTATTTACCGCGCGTTCACATCCTCCGTCGAAGATTAATGGTCACATCGATAAATAAATACACGACGACATTGTAAATCCATACCGCTGAGCAAAATTAGATTGTGTCGGCAATATATTAGCTGTTTAACCTATATTTTTTCTGGGATAGACTTATGAACGAAATGATAAGGCTCATAGAGCCATAATATAGTCCTTAGAAGCGAAAAGTGTGCCTATGTCAGTGAAGTGAAGGGCCAGGTCTGCATGTCAGATAATTAAAAAGTAAAGGCACCAGGGTACATGGAACAATTTAAGAGAGGAACATACTGTTTCTTTCTCGCGCAGATATTTTTTTTATTTAATTTATATTTTACCGCCTTGTTCGAACAAACTGCCTAGAATTGAAATAAAACTATTTTTACGGATTATATCGCGTTTATTTTTACATTTTATGTTCCCGACGTTTCGGTTGCTTTACAGCAACCGTGGTCACGGGGGGACTGAGGTGTTAGACGTCCTGATGTCATAGTTAAAAACTGGGTACCCCAAAATTTTGTTGGTGTTTGCGGTCCGATCCACGCAGAAAGTGCTCACTGTGTCTCGAGGTCTTGCAATGGTACGCTTGGTTTTGGATTTAATTATATTAATTACTGGATCCCAAGTTGGTGGTAGCACCCAGCCATCTTCATCAATAGGGATATTGAAATTAGGATGTTTTTTAATTTCAATGGCCTCACGTATCATCCTTGGTCGGAATCGGTGTTCTTTTGCGAGGATCTGAAATAGTTTTATTTCAATGTGTAGTATTCGCGTAAATATAAGAAATCAAAACTGCCTAGAGCCAAAGTATTCAATATGCCAAGTACCTACATCAAGTACTAAGCGAATTTTTACTGTACAAAGCGTTGGCTTGATTTCACAAAGGGGTTTTCGCGAACATAGCCCGAGGCTATTGTTTGTAAACTGAACTCCCCTGTCGCGATTGAACCAAAATAATATCCATAGAAATTCAGATAAAAATAAAATGTATATTTATTTGTAAATAGGGCAATAACTACGTCCAAGTTTGGTGCACCGTAGGTTAGGCTAGGATATCTTTTCCCCACGAAAAAAAAGGATAATTGAGTGTCAACTCTAACGATGCTTGTATATCATTCTCCATGCAGAGGCAGGAAATCTCGACTCTATAACAAGGAAATAAAGCTCGAAACATGTAACATAGATATCTATGTAATACAAATAGGTAAGTGAACCTAGATATAACTCTAAATAAAAAATTGAAAAACCCCCGATGCGACGACCTTTTCATTAAATATACTTTACCTAGTTCTTCCAAATAATGAAGTTAGCGATTTGCGTAGCTCCGGTAGCTCAGTATCCATAGCTCACATCGCAAATTCATCTGGTACAACTAGTTTCGATGCCAGATTATGAAAGCGCCATTTAAGTACATCATCCGTTTTGGCTTCCTCATTTACAATCTAAGATGTAAGTACAATAATCAACAGAAAATCTGTGTAAAAGTATAAGACATTATTTTGTTATGACATTATAATAATTGACATTAGAATATACAACAAATCTAAATATTGATGCCACGGAGGTTTAATTACTAGTAAAATATTATCAATTATGATTCTATTTGATGTAATAACTCTGGTTGAGGTGGACGGGAGCAGCCCAGGGGAACAATTTTCAATAACGCTAAAATTATTTTTAATTAGATTTGTTTTTTTATATATTTTTTCTCAATGGCGGAGCAGCGCCCTCTAGAATTATTATAGCGTAATATTCCATGACTATTAACAAAACAAACAAAATTTTTCGCAAGCGCGTATCCATAATTTGAAACATGACTTATGGAACGTCTTTAGTTCATATATAAATCTCATAAAAATTGATAAATTTTTTTTTTTTCCAGAATCAGGGAAACTTTTCAAATTTATAATATTGTAGAAAGCCGGTTCAGACTATTACGATCATTTAAAAATATAATAAATCTAAATCCAATAATCTCAAATTTCGAATGGATTCGAGCCGTGGAAGTTGGTTTTGGCTGTGATGTGGCTTTTTTAACCTACAAAAGAGCTGATGATCTTCAAACGGCTGAACCGATTTTCATGAAACATAGCTAAGAACACTCTCGATCAGAATACCTATCTAACAAAAGAAACAAAATTGAAATCGGTTCATAAGCTTGGGCGCTACGTTGCCACAGACAGACACACAAATACACAGACACACAGATACACATGTTAAACTCATAACACCCCTCTTTTTTCGTCGGGGTTAACCCCCGACGAAAAAAGAGGGGTGTTATAAGTTATAATAATTAATTATAATCCTACTTTTGTAAGTATTTTTAACAAATACTTACAAAAGTAGGATTTAATACAACATGTAAAAGCACTTAGACACTGCCATAAATACCTAACATAATATAATTTAGGTTGTAAAAGAGAAGGAGGGATCAATGTTTACCACTTAGGGCTTGTGCACACCACGTTTTTTAAAGGCGCCGCCGTTGACGCGCGTTTGTCGCGATACAGACGCGATACGCACGCGAGTCAGACGCAGCCTGTAGACTTTTGTCAGATAAAAGCGCGCCGTCGACGCATGTTTCTAAAACGTCGCCGGCGCGTTTAAAAAACATGGTGTGCACAGGCCCTTATGTTAAGGTGGTAGAGATAGTCAAGCTGTAGCCAGTTGACTACCGCTCATATACGGGTAGACTCTACCGAGAAAGAACCACAGAAGTCTCTCACAAAATATATATATGGCGTCAAGCCACTATTATACTTTTTTTTTTTACGAGGGGATATGCATTTACGCCTCCCACCCGGACCCGGGGGGCCCAGGTGGGTATGTGGGACTACCGGGTGTTACCCCGGACTACCCACTAAAACCCCTCGCTGTACCCTCTGTGTCGCGTGTGTCGGGGACCCGGTAACGCTATAAGCTCCCGCATCCCGACACGGCTTGGCCCTTGTAGGCCTCCTCACTGGGTGGTCTCAAGGACCACCCGCTCCGGCCGAGTGGCTCTGTGTTGGTACAGGTAACACAGCGCCCCCTCTCGAGCCCCTGAACGGGCATCAGGCTCTCCCGTGCCTGACGCCTTAGGGCTCAGGAGTCGCGTAGGTCACTGAGTGACCATCGCGTCTCCTGCGTGTGCGGCTGTAGTAGCCGCAGGGCGGGAAGTAACTATTATACCTGCCTTTCGTACGATAAGTTATATAACCGGAAGCCTAACTAACCCCCTTGCTTCCGCTTCCACTACTCATCAGGTGGGCAAAGTGCGGGCAACGTCTTCGGTATTGCAAGTATCTGTAGGCTACGGTAACAGTTTAATATCACTTGGATATGCGCTTATTTGACGACATAGTTGTATCCTACTATATCCTACTAATATTATAAATGTGAAAGTTTGTGAGTGTGGATGTATGTATGCATGTATGTATGTATGTATGTTTGTTACTCCTTCACGCAAAAACTACTGAACGGATTTGGATGAAATTTGGAATACAGATAGTTTATAACCGGGATTAACATATAGGATACTTTTTATCCCGATAATCCCGAAATTTTTGTTACGTTAAATACTACGCGGACGAAGTCGGGGGGCACAGCTAGTAATATTATAAATGCGATAGTTTGTGAGTGTGGATGTATGTTTGTTATTCTTTCACGCAAAAACTACTGATCGGATTTGGATGAAATTTGGAACACAGATAGTTTATAACCTGGATTAACACATATAATACTTTACTTAAGTCTAAGCGGACGAAGTCGCGGGCAGCAACTAGTAAAAAATAAATAAATGAAATGTGAGATTTGGAATAATTGCAATTATTCTAGTGACAACGGACAAGTAGAAATAAAAACGACTCACATCTGGTGTATGGAACGATTGCTTTTATGCTGTGTTATTGGTAAAACACTAACAACCTTGCAGGACTCTGTTATGTACTACCATTATAAGCAACAACTTTTGTTGTATGACTTTTTAACAAAACAATACATTTGCCAAAAACAAACTTATATATGAGTCGCGTATGACGCGACGCGGGCGTAGAGTTAGAAACATTTAGAGCGTTAAACTGAAATATTTTAATTTTATTATGAATTAAAATCCGATGAACTATTAAAGCCATACACATAACCATAGTCCTGAGAGGTTGTTAGTGTTTTACCAATAGCCCTGTATGTGTCACGGGCGGGACGTGAAACGTGAAAATTATGATTAAACTAGAGTGCTCGAGTGGTATGTCGGCATGTCATGTCGAATTTCTATTTGAGGAAATAATATTTATTTTGAGTGAACGCTGCTCGCGTTTCCAAGCGTCGTACTAAAACTGTTGCGGTTTCCAATTTCCACACTTTTCGATATTTGTTTGTCGTTCCAATTTCCTTGACTTAGTACCTTCCTCTGGTTTGGCGGTGGTTGAGTTTGCCTTCATAATGCCTCTATAATTGAATACCATTTTTTTGTGAATAATAATGGGCTTTATTTTCGTTTGAACAAAGACCAGTGTTTAATGAATTTCTGTTTGGCATTGATTTGGCTTGTGAAAAATTCACTCTCAACCCGTATATGAGCTGTATTATTCAATTAGCTACAGCTTGGCCCTACCACTGTAGAACTCTACCAACATGTAGAGTTATGCATTATTGTATTATCAGCTTGGCTCTACCACTGTAGAGTTATGCATTATTGTATTATCAGCTTGGCTCTACCACTGTAGAACTCTACCAACATGTAGAGTTCTGTATTATTGTATTATCAGCTTGGCTCTACCACTGTAGAACTCTACCAACATGTAGAGTTATGCATTATTGTATTATCAGCTTGGCTCTACCACTGTAGAACTCTACCAACATGTAGAGTTCTGTATTATTGTATTATCAGCTTGGCTCTACCACTGTAGAACTCTACCAACATGTAGAGTTCTGTATTATTGTATTATCAGCTTGGCTCTACCACTGTAGAACTCTACCAACATGTAGAGTTCTGTATTTTTGTATTATCAGCTTAGCTCTACCACTGTAGAACTCTACCAACATGTAGAGTTCTGTATTATTGTATTATCAGCTTGGCTCTACCACTGTAAAACTCTACCAACATGAAGAGTTCTGTATTATTGTATTATCAGCTTGGCTCTACCACTGTAGAACTCTACCAACATGTATCTGTATTATTATATTATTTCATGAAATAGGGGGTACCTACATGAAAATAGCTTTAATTAATCTGTGACAAGCGTCGGTCTTCTGCGCAGGGATGGCGGGCTACTTATGATTGATTGCGGCCGGACAGCGGCCCTTGTACCACGTATTAGCCGATACGAGGATAGGAAACCGTCAATTTGTTACCATGTATAACGCAGTATAATATAGCCTAGTACATACACCTATATAGAGTGATAAATAGTGTAACAAAAGGTAAATGTAATAGTTTTACGCATTTATGTTGCTGTCTCTATTTCTTGACGGCTCAAAATTGAGAGAACAACAAATATTTCTGTGAATATTGTGTCAGTGCAAAGAGGGGTAGGTAAACACCAATCCGTTATGGCTTTCCCAATAGGGAATATGCATTATTTTGGAAGAATTTGTAATAATAAGACATAATTCTTTGGTCGAGCCAAAATGTGTGTTAACGAACTCAAAGGTAACGATTTTTTTAAATATCAAAATTGTCCAACGTTATTAATGCATTTAACTCCAAAACTACTACAAACAGACTTGCTCGATTATTATTCACGACATCAGCATAAATTTTATTACTTATAAAGTTAGGTACCTACTAATTACGAGACAAAAAGTACCTACCTACCTACCTACATTTTGGTTTCTATTACAGTGCAAGTAAGTAAGTAAAGCAACTTAATAAATTTACGTGGCACTTGAGGGCACTGAGCAACAGACAAAGGCTTTTTAAAACATTTCAACGTTAATTCGGAATGTAAAACAAACTTTATGTAGTCGTGATAATAACAAAAGTACATGCTGACACTTTAAATTATAAATGTTTTATGTGAGTAATGAAACTGATTGTTTTGAAACTGTTGAATTTGTGAAATAAAGGCATACCAAAAGTACCTATTTGGTTGCTTTTCTTGATATATGTTCACGCAACATAGAAATGTTATTTCCTGAAACTGAAATCTGATATGCGACGCCACGCGTCTTTCAATCAACAACAATGGCGCCCAATATTATCGTCCCACTACCGAAGTTGGGTGCTTCACTTTAGGCCGAGTGTTCACTATTGTGTGTAAGCGAGATATTTTGACAAGATCATAAAATAACCTCCTTTTAAGTGAATCGATTAGTCTACTTTGGTCTTGTACGCGTGTTAACACTTTATCATAGACTTAATTGCTAATTAGGTACCCTGTGAGTAAAAACCACACAATTTAAAGGATCAATAAAAGAAAACAGTTGATGATCATCGTCGTGTGAACTTGGTCTAAAACTCAATCTCAATTTGCAGATGCAAGACGTGGGCGGATCTACTCCAGATAGATTAATGGGACAGTCCGGATATGCAAGATATGTGACGTCACTTAACTGCTGAGCTAGCATGGACGGGTCAAAGGGGATTGGTCCAATTATGGCCACAGACGTAGAGTAATAAACGCATAATTACTTAACATACGTAAATAAGTTCACACAATATTAAAAAAATCCCACGCAAGAACAGTTCCTGTAAAAATATTCAAAAGTTCCTGTAAAAATATTCGAAAAAGTCGTAAGATAAAAAAATACCTTAATTTTGTAAAACTTACAATTACCTTCGTATATTACGCGGAAAGGGGCTATACACAGGCTGTTTTTTTAATAAGGAAGGAAGAACATTTTTTTGTTGTAAAATCAAAATCAAGAATGTATGTTAAGGGCACGTCGATGACGGTGTAATCCTTAGGTTGTATGGCTGGGTCTTCAGCTTTGCTAGTACAAAGGCTACTCTCAATTGCTCCCAAAGGTTCACTAGGTTTTACAACACAAATATCGTTTAGAAAATGGTTGTTAACACGTAAAATAATAATATTCGGCGCAGGAGCTCGCGCGGAACCGTCCATGGCACACGATAGTTCACAGGAGAGTACTTTAGGGACATATTACCTGATAGCTGTTACCCGCGGCTACACCTGGTAGTACTTCGGTAAAATAAAAGGAGCCTAAGTTACTCCTTACCACCTTGCTAGTATCGTGTCAGTCTTTAGATTATTTGTATCACGCTAATTTCGACCTAAAGCATCTCTTCCGGTATAGATAACAGAAAATAATAAAACAGAATAGAATACTCATTATTGCACACCAATCAATGAAATAAAATAAGCATTATTAAGTATAAATACAATAGGTATGTACAATATGGCGGTGTATCGCTAACAGCAATTTCTTCCAGAAGATTTTGGAAGAGAAAATTAGAAATGAAAGAATTTGGTATAAGTTTGTGTTTTGTTATCAAAACATTACATCGGTTCATGAAACATTACCGTTTCCTTGTACCCTAGTTTATCTCTCTTTCCATCACGGAAGGAAAACAGGATCATCCATAATGATAGTTATCCGAGAATATTCCGTGACGCGAATACATCACTCAATAGCGATATTTAGGAATCATATTACAGCAAGGCGTATCAATGTGAGCAAGCAATGTAATTGCAAATGTTATTCGTCTTTCTCTGTCTATGCCATGCTACGCTTGTTATGATTAAACGTAGAAACAGCGCATATTCTACTGAAGAACTGAAATTGGAAGATTTATTTTGGATACCTATTTGTAGAATTTCGTGCTGATGAAATCATTCCTAATTCTCATTTTAGTTTAACCTCCGAATTTTATTCGTACTCAATAATATAATCTTATACATAAAATTCTCGTGTCACAATGTTAGTTACCATACTCCTCCGAAACGGCTTGACCGATTTTTATGAAATTTTATATGCATATTCAGTAGGTCTGAGTATCGGCTACTATCTATTTTTCATACCCCTAAAAGACAGTACAACGTCTGTCGGGTCAGCTAGTTATATATATCTAAGTGCTTACTACTCATGTTAGATTAGGTACCTACCTTCATTTTGTTTATGTAAAATATCTAAAAGTTTCACGGGAATATTTACTGAGCTATTTTCAACCTTATTTTTTCTGTAAAGTAAACAAAAAGAAAAGGTTTATTAACACAAAAGTTAGTAGTAAAATGAGTGAACATTCATGATAGCCTCGAGGCACATCGCGATGAGTCTTCATGGGCAGCGGAGGCTGCGTCCGCCACTGTAAACAGACACTGCCATTCTCTCCGCTTTCGAGCTCTCGCCAGATACTGCTCTATATTTTTTTATACAAGAGAAAATAACTAAATATTCATTGTAAGATCTGTTTATTTAAAAAAAAAATTGCGTCGTTTTTTTCTTAACTACTCTAATGAAGTCTGCCTTTATGTTTGTCAACAAATAGGCTGGCACTCAAACTGGTACAAAAGATACCTATCTACTTATAAAAAAAAAGATTTTTTTGTTTTTAATGTTTGTTTTACATATTAGGTAGGTACCTACATCCAAAAAGGTCAAAGAATTATTACAAATTCTTTGAAAAAGGTATATAACCATTAACTACCTCACATTTACTTCATCCGATAGGTGCATTTAATTGGTACTCAATTCATTCAAGAGCGGGGTAATATTATGTTCCTTGTTCATGAGAAAGGATTTCAATAAAAACAAATGCATAAATAAATGCCACGAAGTCACGCTCCGTTTCTGGGTCGGGTGTTAAAATACGGGGGTAAGCAAATAAGTGGTCCTGAAAATCTTCGAATACCCGCAATGGAAAAATCTTCGCCATTCGAATCACGTTTCCGGCGGGGCTATATAGGTTGGCTTTCTATACAGATGTGACAAGAATAAACATGTCTGAATAGGCCGAACTAACAGTTTTCCTACAGCTTTTATTTGGTTAATTAACCTTTAAATTTCATCGCAAAGTTGTTTGGTAAATGCATTCGAGAATTCGCAGTTCGCTTGTTGAAAGTTATTGCTAATACTTTGAAGCTGATTTGCTTGCGTGGATAGAATGAAATCAGGAGCTTTGAAGTTAAAGGAGCAGGTATTTTCATGTACTTAGTAGCACGTATGAACTTAATCAATGAAAATAACATTTTAGGCATCTATCTGATTGCAAAAGCGGAAAGCATGATAATAGTTCATGTTAATCGCCGACAGCTAAATCACTTGAAAATCTTAAATCTAAAAATAATAATGAAACGTTAAAATAATGCAGCAAAGGGCCATTTTCTTTGTGTCGAGGTGAAACTAATTAACATGCTTAAATACTTACCTATTTGGTATCTTGCAGAAATACCTATTTGGTATTGAATAATATAGGAAAAGGGAACAAAGCGGATCCCGTTATAAGATTTGAACAGGTTGTTCATTAACGTCGCATTCCTCCGCAGAGGACACTTGTTCCCGGCCTCCGGTTCCCGCCTGAATTTATTATACACTTTGATGTTATATTCACATTGTTCCAAATTTTGAAAACCGTGAGAGTGCTACAAAGAAAATTAAAATTCTTCAGAACTAATAAAATATATAAACGTTTTCTGTCAGCGAACTATTTATTATAAGTTTTTGAAACCTTACTTTTTATATTTGTTGTTTGAATTTTTAGTAGCTTTCTCATACCAAATTTATTCTAAAATTCTTTAATTCAATGTATTTTAGTTATTAAGAATAGAGACACAACAAGTATCTAAGTACCCACTTAATATAAAGCCTACACTTTAAATTTGAGTGGATCTGTATATTTAAATTAATTAAATTCTTATGTATTTTGTTCAAATCTAAAGTAACAAGTACTAAACCAAAGAGCCTACCTACATCGCTAATCACTACATGCCATATTATTGTACCAGTATTAATAATAATAATAATTTTTGCCCTTTTGACGTCCCACTCCTGGGCACGGGCCTCCCCTCAACACGAGGGGGATTCAGGCCATAATCCACCACGCTGGCCCAGTGCGGGTTGGCGGATTTCACATGTCTTTCGAAAATTGGTTAAATCTTCTAAGACATGCAGGTTTCCTCATGATGTTTTCCTTCACTGTAAGCAAGAGATAATCATATAGAAATTATGATTCGCACATAGATTTCGAAAAATCCAGAGCTTCGAGCCGGGGTTTGAACCTGAGACCTGGTAGCACGCAAGACGCGTGCTTAACCAATCGGCTATCACTGCTATTGTACCAGTATTGGCCGAATTTTATATAATATATTAATAATATATATATTATTAATAGCTAGGCCAGAGAGTGCTGATATTGGCACAAAGGCGTTGCACACCTGTTGACATTAGTTCGGCTCGTTATTAAGGCCCGGCTGGCAGCTTTCACATCACTGGAAGTATACAAAACTATCTCCAGAATAACTAATTTATAGTCCCAATGCTTATGTTAGGGAAAATCGGAAACGAAATGATTAGGTGATTTATTTCTACAAGATTAACAAATTATAACTTACTTAATGAAAGTGTTATGGTCTACGGTACCTACATAAAGTGATGCCCCGACGTAAAAGTCAGGACCGCATTTGGGCCCAAAAATGTTACCTCCGGTTGGGGAGTGTGCAAATGAAGTTGTCGGCACAATCAACCCACTGCGGTGGCTCCGTAAACTTCGTCCCCCAAACCCTAAACAATTACCCGCCGGAATATCGCTTTGATCTCATCAGCTAAGGTGTATACTTTTCGACTCAACCTTTCATGCTAAAAGGGTTTTTCATAAAAAATCTGGGATTTAATTTTATAATTTACTAGCTGACCCGGCAAACTTTGTTTCGCCATTGAGGTTATAAATGTGCTGATTTAAAAAATGATTAATTAAATATTAATTTTAAAATACAAATATAATGATTATTTATTGGCCATCTAATCTATTCAAATAAAACTATTATACAGATTTTATCGCGTTTATTTCCTTTTTTATTTTCCCGAAGTTTCGGTGGCTTTACAGCAGCCATGGTCACGGGGGACTGAGGTGTTAGACTTCCTGATGTCAAAGTTATTAACTTGGTTCCCTCATATTTAGTTGTTGGTTGCGGTCCTATCCACGCAGAAATTGCTCACAGTGTCTGACAACTATTTGCTTGACATGATGTATTTCGTCAGCCAGGTGTTGCTGATCTCAGATCCCTTGTGCTCTCTGAAACAAAGATATACCCACTGTAGCTAACTGTGTTGGATGGTGGTTAGATTTACCGTTTAAGTATATTCAGAATATTCCTCTGGCATGTTGTTCTCCTCTAGCTTCTTTGATACTATTGTGATGCAGTCTGCTACAGGTAGACAGGTAAACACAGACTGAACATCAAAACTGACCATGGTTTAATTGTTAGCATGATGTATAAGTATGTTTAATCTCACTTACAAAATGTTATGAATCCTTTGTATGTGCTCTTGTGTGTCCTCTTAGTAGTGAGAGCACCTTCGCTACGTGCTGGGCCAGACTGTATGTTGGTGTGTCAATCTGGCTTACAATGGGACGCAGTGGGTCCTCGGGTTTGTGTATTTTAGGTAACAATATCTTTGCCATGTATTTTGGTGCTTCGTTTTCACTCCTCATTGCATTCGCAGCACCTTGTGATAGACTACATTTTTCGTTTTATTATCAGGCGCAAGAACAAATAACGCTGATGGTCTTCCGACCCGTGAACATGCCACAATCAGTACTTGATAAATTTCTTCTTGTGCGTCGTTAGTTATCTAGTTCTTGATCTCCGAGGTTTGCTCGACGATTCCTCATTGCCAACCGAGCCGTTTCACGGGCTACCTCTCTTTGCTCTTGTGATTGAGAAGCACGAATTCGAGCCATACTACCGCGGCGCTCTTCACCTCCAATTTCTTGTTCTTCAGTTCTTTCATTCGCAATGTTTCGAATCCTAGTTGCATTACGGCTTTGTCGCGAAAGATCAGATTGTCTTGGACGCGGCATCGTATTGCTAATGATAATATCCGTACAATAAGGTAATATAAATTCTAAACTGACATATCAACTGTCAACTTCAAAATTTCAAATTATCAAATATTCAACCATATTTAACTATTGACGACATTTTAGCTGTTGGTTCTCCTTTTTTATACCATTTGTAAATAATCAACGGCTAGACTTTTTTTTCATTCATATTTTTTTTTGCTGGCATTAGCTGTCATTTTCATTAATAACACGTTTTCACGTTTTATGTCAAGTTCCACTGGAACGGGATAAAAAGTATCCTATAACCTTCTCCTGGTTTTAAGCTACCGCCCCACCAATTTTCAGTCAAATCCGTTCAGCCGTTCTCGAGTTATAAATAGTGTAACTAACACGACTTTCTTTTATATATATAGATATAAATGTATAACAGAGTTGCCAGAAAACGTATGATCCTGACGTTAAGCAGTCGCGTAGCCTATTGATGATTGCAATACTAAAGGCATAGCTCACGCGTTTCCAACCTCAAGGGAAGTGTGTCAGAGGGAGGAGGGGGCTGCTTCCGGCTCTCTCACTCGTACGAAATACGAAATGCAGCTATAAAATAGCTACTTTAAGCCTACAGATAGATACCCTACAGCTTGGCTCTACTACCATAAGGAAAGGTACTTATGTATGTTACAAAGTGTACCATTTCCACAGAGTCTGGATATCAGTGCCCTTCCTAGCGAGGAATCAAGCCTTTCCTTTTCAGCAACAACAAGTGTAATAAAAACAAACTATAGGCATTATATTATATGGGTGTAAGACGTCTAAGGCAGTTGAATGAATTTGGAGATTTACAGTGTACTCGAAAAGATAATGGAGGGAAGGAGGCGCGAAAATGGGTTTTCTCATTTAGGTAGTGAAAGGTGACCGACAATACATAGCTGTTCCAGCAAAAAGGTTCACTGCATGGATACTTCTACGTGAAATAAAACTCTAGCTCCTTTCTTTCGTTCTATCATCAGTAATTTGACATTTGAAAGAAGAAGACAAACCATGATTTAACTATTCGACCGCCAAACCACGTGTATTAATAAGGGGGTAAGTATACTGTTTTTGGGACTTTCCAAATTTTCCAGATGAAATCAATTATCTGTGGAACATCGCAATACGCTGTTAAGAAGCTATTTACAAAATTGATAACAAATCATAATACGAGTATACGACTCATGAAATAAATAGGTATGAGAGTTATGTAAGGTCTGCCTGCACAAGGCATCATATCAGCTACCGTAAATTTGCACAAATTATTATTTCGGAGTGTGAAACATCCTAGACTGCCGTGGTACTGCATGTTCGTATAGGTACCTACCTACACCAGCGACTACGATTTCATGAGTGAATGCAGAGAGCGATGCTTCCTCGGATCCCGAACGCACTAACAGTTACAGGTAATTGAATGTCGTTCCCAGGTTACGAGTTTAGGCTGCAATTGCGTTCCTAACTCTGCTCTGCACAAGCCAATTGGCTGTCGCATGGAATATTGGCTTGAATATTTCTTTCAAAGGAATAGAAAACATACCAGTAACTTTAAAAGTAATTTTCTATTAAAACATGCAAAAGAATTTAAAGTCATTGTGGAACTTATAATGCAAATATAATCAAAAAATCAAGTGACATCATACTACCGTTATAGATTCGTTGAAACATCTCTGTATCAAACTAGTGACAGTTCACGGCAGGCTATTTAGCCATTATGGAGAATGAAGCTTAGATAGCGATATTAAGTCTAGTTTCAGTATTGTATTAGTCATTTAAGTATCATTAATATGAAATCAATTAAAACTGAGATCCCAAAAGTAACTTGTAGAATAAAATAAATATTTTTTGCAGATCGTAAAAATCCAATGATAAGCCTACAACTGGATTCAGTTACATGTGCAGACAGAAATTTTATTGGTGTGTACAGAAATTTTATACAATAAGTACCTATATGAAAAACTAGCTGTGCCCACGGACTTCGTCCGCGTAGTATTAAACGTAACAAAAATTTCGGGATTATCGGGATAAAAAGTATCCTATATGTTAATCCCGGTTATAAACTATCTGTGTTCCAAATTTCATCCAAATCCGTTCAGTAGTTTTTGCGTGAAGGAGTAACAAACATACATACATACATACATACATACATACATACATACATCCACACTCACAAACTTTCACATTTATAATATTAGTAGGATTGTGTAATGATTATTAGAAACTTAGCAGTGGTAGTGGTTCACAGAAATCAAACTACCTATATCTCGGATTGTTTAATCCGAGATATAGTTTGATTGGATATCTTAAAGCACTTGTATTCAAAACAATAAACGAGTTTAAAATTTTGGAAGACCAGATATAATCTTTGTGCACTGATAGATAATTGGATGTATGTATATGCCAAAAATGACGAAACAAATCGGTGGTCAATTTCATTCGGAAATTAAAGAGATCAATGAAGATGAATGTATTAGACCAAGTACTGATCTAGGAGATAATTGGGATGATTCCGATTAAGATATCAGGATACCACTGGAAGAAAATATTATTCATTATTGGAATAACGAAGCTCCGATGTCATTACATTTATGCAATGTAGCTTATGTTGTGTTAGCAGCATCGGTCAAGATTTTTTCATTTTTATAATTAACACCATCATCATCACTTGAGGACCGACTCACTGAAAATTAAGTGTTATTATGATGATTTCAACAGCATCGGGAAAGAATAACCACAAGGAATTGGAGAAGCACTTGATTGACTACGTTAGCGGAAAGGGTTACCCTTTTATAAGGATAGCCAAAATTTTGGCTTATCTTTTCAAAGGGATAGGTTTTTATGTTAAGCAATATGTAAGGGTTTGAACCCATAACAAAAATTGTCTGTATTCGATATTTTATTTAATTCCCTCCATTGCGTGTGAATGACACCAAAGGTAGAAGGAAAACTACGCAGCTCCACGTTATTTCCACGTGGGTGACGTCGGTCAACGCTCACGCGATTCGTCTTCGTCAGCGGGGGCGACAGGTTGCACGTGGTTACGCGTTACCTATGAAGTGACGGGCGTCGCGTCGCCGTCGTGTTGATGGAAACGAGCACTGAAAAAACTTTACAGATATTTTTTACCTACCTAACTACTTAACTAATGACTTCAGGTGGTTAAAGTGCGTAGATATAGATCAGTAACCTTTTTTCTTTGGTAGATCTGTTGTCACCATAGATACCTATTTGTTTTACAGGAAATAATTAAATAAATAACGTCTTTATCCGGTCATAAACATGAGACTAATACTTTATAATATAAGGTAATATATCGTGAGTCAACTGCAGTGGTCTTCTAACAGGGAATATACACTTGCAACTACGTTGACACGCACACACGGCTTACAACTCTTCTGCTTTAGGGTGCCCTTCCACTTGAGCCGGGCAAGCTGGCTGGGCTAGCTAGTTCACTCGCTTCGACTAATAGAAGCGCTTAATTTTCCTCCGCTCATTGAATCGTTATTCATACCCACAGAATCCGTAAACCGTAAACTAACATGGAACTGATGCGAAGATTTATGATTTGATACAATCCACAATACCCCGAATGTTGCCAAGGATTACGTAACTGGAATATACAATATTCAGAATAATATAATCAATTAGCGGTTACAAATTTGGGTACCGTTCCTCAAGAGGGCTCTGCGAATCTCAGGGATTATAATTGAATTTGGACATAATTGACAATGGTCCCGAACGTAGGCCTGTCCCTGATTATCCCTTTAAAGTGACAACCGCAGACTCAGCTGTTAAAATTCCCACATTAAAAGAGCTAGAAGTACCTAATAGAGGTATATTGTTGGGTTGTGAAATCTCTTGAAATTTAAACATTTTATATTTGTTTTTGTTTCTTGTTTCACATTTTGACACAATACAAAATTTTCAAGGTAGCCATTACTTTATTAAGAGTATTAGTTTAAACTTGTCCATTAATGGACTGGGGGCGATCCCAGTGGCCTAGACCGGGACAAATTACGAAAAGACCATTACCGAAATTTACCCTGGCGATATTTATTTATTTATTAGCCAGTTGGATTCCTCATAGCGTCAGTCTCAGATTAACGCAGATGGAGTAAACGCAACAAACGATGTGAAGCCACATAGCATTAAATGTGTGCGTGACAACTAGGAGCGGCACTGTAGGGACACGTTCATCTGTGTGCGTGTAAAGTTGCCAGATATTGGGGAACGAACTCCCATAATTTTTCCGATTGTTCTCAGTAGTACTAATGTTGAAATAAAACTATAGTAGAAATCAATAGTACTAATGTTCCAAATTGGAAATGGTATTTCGCAATTTAGGTACTTAAGTAGTAGGTATTTGAACAGAATAATGCTAATAACATAAAATAAACTTAGTTAGTATTATTTTTTTCTGCAAATTGATATTTGAAGATCTCTGCATTATCACTCAAGAACATTAGAACATTAAAGATTTTTGGATGTCTTTATAAGCATAATTAGGTTTAATTATATTAATTAGGCATTAAATTGAAAAATGTTATTAAGTTAAAATATTTATTACAAATTAAAAGTTACACACATAACATATTAGTTCTATTCTTTTTTTCATATAAATGAGGTAGTTAAATAACTAGAGTTTTAAATAAAGATATCATATTATATATATACATAAATTATTTCCATATATAAATGTATTAATTAATCATCTTTCTACACCCTATGCACATTTCCCTAATTCAAGGAAACTTATTTCGATGTAAATTGGCAACACCAACAATTACTATCAAAATTTTGTGTTCCGAGTGAGCGATATCAAATTGTGGGTAAATAAATTACAAAACTATAAAATAAACAATAGTTACCTGTGGAAAGATGTGCCATCTGCTTTTTTTTGTTTTTGTGAACAACTTTTACACTTTTTAATTACGCAAGACGGCATTTTCAAAATAAAACAACTACCACCTTTGACGTCTAAGCGCTGTGACGCGAAGTTCAGTACTGACGCGAGATTGTATTCGCTTTGTAATTTGTATTTATTTGCTTTGGTGGACACACTTTTGTGTTCTAGGCGCGTCATCTGCCTATTCGTTAATCTGAGGCGTCAGTGTAGTCGGGCAAAAACAGACATGTGTTTAATTAAGTGACCCAGCTACATGCAATATTTCCAACGAGAGACGTGACTAACATATGTATTAGTGAACACGAATCCTCTACAAGTAATAAAATGAATAATAATAATATTAGTTGTTTTGTGGGGCTTGTTGGCACGCTTATAAGCTTCGCTAGCCTATTCCACCAGATTTTTATTATTTTATCACTGAAAATCATTATTCAAAATCTACGCAGAAAAGTAAAAATAAATCCAAAAGGCTTGCAAGACAACCTAGTCAGTCTCAGAAAATTTTAAACCCAAAGTTCAGTAAGATAATAATTATAAAACAACAACGAAATATTACAAAGTTCTTTTCAAGCTACAACAACGGCCTTGTTATAAAAAGGGATCTCACTGAAGAATACAAGAAGTACTCACAAACAATATATGTAGCCACTTTCCGATTTGTATACCAATAAATCTTTTCGTTGAATGTTCCTCGTTCGTGATTGCAAAAATCATGGCAAAAACCAGAGAAAGGGAATGTTCGTAATGTTTCATAAAAGGAATGGACCAAGCGTTTTGCACGCAACAATAGATCGTCGGCCTTGGCTCTTATTTATCATATAGCCAGTAGGTGTAATAAATACCTAAACACTTTAATAAGTATCCTAGATCCTAGCAAATATAAATGCCAAATTCGAGTACTTATCTTTAAATAAATAATATCCTACATAAATAACGAACAAACTGTTCAACCGCAAATATATAAGATCTGAATATAATGTAAATGTACCTACATATACTGAAATTTATAGTTATTTTGTGTCAACAGTCGTGACTTATCACTAATTGTGTGGAATTAATGGATTTTAGAACTTTCATAATTATCATACCGTTAAAATCAATATTGGGTGTAGGTACCTAATTCAAGTAACAATATTATCATTTCTATCAAATTATCGTAGAACGAAATTATGTTTGCTTTGGTAGCACGTATTCCATTATTAACGTCGTCCAAAATAATGTCACTCAACATAATTGACAAGTTATATGAGGTAATAAGAAATAATTAATAACTAATACCTGTACATATAAAGGCACTACTTGTATATAGGTTTTTATCATGAACATGATATAGCAGTTATAAATTTTATATACATATTCCTACCTAACGCTCGCATCAGGATACACATAACAGCAATTTCACATTCGAAATGAAGCCATTATTCTTCGTGTTTTCCTTTGCATATGTGTGCTGTGAAAAAATGACTGTTACCATTTTCCATACTTCGGAGCAGGTATCGTATATCACTGGTGGCACATTACGTATCTCATCCATGGAATGAAGAACACAAATGAGACCATTAAAATAAATAATAATATCAACTTTATAACTCAATATATGGCAGTGGTAATGACATGGTTATTTTAAAAGAGCGTTCAGTTAATGGTTTTTAACCCCCGACGAAAAAAGAGGGGTGTTATAAGTTTAACATGTGTAT
Source organism: Notodonta ziczac (assembly GCA_918843915.1). Lineage (NCBI taxonomy): Eukaryota > Metazoa > Arthropoda > Insecta > Lepidoptera > Notodontidae > Notodonta > Notodonta ziczac. Next base: position 6,211,549 of record OU974053.1, read on the forward strand.
CTGTGTGTCTGTGTATCTGTGTATCTGTGTATCTGTGTATCTGTGTATCTATGTATCTGTGTGTCTGTCTGTGGCAACGTAGCGCCCAAGCTGATGAACCGATTTCAATTGTGTTTCTTTTGTTAGAAAGGTATTCTGATCGAGAGTGTTCTTAGCTATGTTTCATGAAAATCGGTTCAGCCGTTTGAAGATCATCAGCTCTTTTGTAGGCTAAAAAGCCACATTCACGGCCAAAACCAACTTCCACGGCTCGAATCCAATCGAAATTTGAGATTATTGGATTTAGATTTATTATATTTTTAAATGATCGTAATAGTCTGAATTGGCTTTTTACAATATTATAAATATGAAAAGTTTCCCTGATTCTAGAAAAAAAGTATATTTTATCAATTTTTATATGCGATTTTTGTATGAACTAAAGACGTTCCATAAGTCACGTGTCAAATGATGGATACGCGCATGCGTTAAATTCTGTATGATTTGTTAATGGTCATGGAATATTACGCTATAATAATTCTAGAGGGCGTTGCTCCGCCATTGACAAAGAATATAAAAAACTAATCTAATTTAAAATAATTTTAGCGTTATTGAAAATTCTTCCCCTAGGCTGCTCCCGTCTACCTCAACCAGAGTTATTACATCAAATTGAATCATAATTGATAATATTTTACTAGGAATAAAACCTCCGTGACATCAATATTTAGATTCGTTGTCTATTCTAATGTCAATTATTATAATGTCATAACAAAATAATGTCTCATACTTTTACACAGATTTTCTGTTGATTATTGTACATCTAGATAAATGAGGAGCCATATAAATGAGGAAGCCAAAACAAATGATTTCATGGTGCTTTCATAATCTGGCATCGAAACTAGCTGTTGTACCAGATGAATTTGCGAGATGAGCTATGGATACTGAGCTACGGGAGCTACGCAAATCGCGCTAACATCATTATTTGGAAGAACTAGGTAAATTATACATTTGATGAACAGGTCATCGCATCGGGGGTTTTTAAATTTTCAATTTAGAGTTATTGTATTATGTGGTCACCTGGATAGTTCTTAGATAAAATTTGGCGCGGTAGGTGGCGCTGTTATTGACATCCAGAAAATAAAACGCTAGGAAACCTGCGGACAAAATCTATAGGAATTAGTACATTTTAAATATTAACAATGTTTGCATCACAGATATAGATTTACATAGATAAGCGTCAAGGTTGGTCGCCGCTTACTTACAGTCCGCGCGACTACAGAATTAAAAAAATATGAGTATGAGCGAGATAATCACTCGAGAGAATCGTAGCGGGCATCGGCGGCATCGGTGTATTTGAATCGGTTTGGATTTCCCGTCACTAATGACGTCACAGTAGGTATTAAAATTTATGTTCCAACATGTGATAAATTGCGTCAAATAATTGACCTAATGGCTCAGAAAAAATATTGCTTCGAGATGATGTGATATAGATAAAAGGCTATTATCGGAATTGTATTATGAAGTACTATCGCCAGTGAAAACATTACGGTTTCACACTGTCGGGGCTCGAGGTGCCGTCATGACGCGCCCTACTACTCGTATCCGCGTGAACACTTTCATGGAACCTTCAAAAACATCCTCTATTGATCTTATAACAAAAATCTTTATCGTATGCGGATTGCCTTTCGGCATAATTAGACTGCCGCTGCTTGAGAACGTGAAAAAGATCTTTATTTATTTATCCATTGCGTATGCAATCGTAATCATTAGTTTAGTGTTCGGGTACATGTACGGGATTCCGCACACGAAACTAATATACATCGTCGTCACAACAGTATCGCTCCAGTACATTTTCTTGGTGTTTTTCAATTTTATTTCGATCAGACGAGTGCGATTGTACTATAATGAGTTGAACACTTTTGATGCGGAAAGCTGTGAGCTGAAAATTGGAAGGGAAAGTATAAAGAACGTGGTGCAGATGATTCTGTCGCTAATATATATGGTGATAATAAGTGCGATAACACGTACTTTAAATGGTCTGAGTGTACTTTATATAGAATTTTTACCAGGCGCAGGGCTTTATACTCTTGAGCTATACTACTATGGCCATCTTCTAAGCCTGCTCACACCACGTCTTCGTCTTATCAATCATTATATGGAGCTATCTTTGTCTATCAAGAAACCGAACGCCAAAGAAATTGAATACTTCCAAAATGAAAATAACAAATCGCTTTTGAAAATGGAGAAATTGATGAGTCTGTATCATATAATTATTAAAGCATACAGCTATTTGTATGATGCTATTAAATGGCAGGTAATTTGATTGATAAATAAGTTTTTACTGTGTTGTGTGTGTAGAAAGCAATCGATAGATGAAAAATATCAGACAGTTAAGTAAAATTGTTGAACTGAGAACGTATGTCTTGTTTCAGTTGCTGGTTAACATCGTGTGCACTTTCATCGCCTGCTTATATTTTAGCTATCGAACTGCATTTGATATGATCCGTGGTAACGTAAGTTATTTTATGTGTATATAAATACTAGCTGTGCCCGCGACTTCGTCCGCGTGGAATAATGTCTTCGGGTAGCATTTTTAGGGTTCCGTAGTCCCTACGAGGAACCCTTATAAGATCATCCAGCCCGTCCGTCCGTCCGTCCGTCCGTACGTCCGTCCGTCCGTCTGTCCGTCCGTCCGTCTGTCCCGACCCGTCACAGGGTCATTTCTTTTACAGTTTGTTGTAACAACCCAAGCAACACCCCGCACATCTCTTGAAATATTTGAATATAATAATGGCCAAGTGATCCGTATCGTCTAGTGGTTATAGGACCTAACGTAGTGAACCGAAAATAGTAACCTAAATTCTTTTAGTGAAAGATTGGTATTCTAAGAACAAACATTAAATACTCCCTAATCTAACCTAAACCGTTAATATTCTATGTTCTAAGTATAAATAAGACTGTTCTAATTCAACCTAAGTTTAATGTTGAAGAGGTTTATGTCCTTAAATTACTCTATGTGAAAGTAATAAATATACACAAATAATATGAACTAGTGGATGAAGGTTATATCAAAGATATTATGCAGCAATTATTTGTTTTTGGACAAGGTCGGGAGCCCCATTCCACGCTGCCCAACTATGGGAAACATCTCATATATATTTTTCCCTCCTTGACTTGTCACTCAGTCAACTTTTTTAAATTAATAAATTGTTTTAGTACAACTTTAATATCAGCTAAAATTGTCTAATTTACTTCCTTTAAATAGGAAAAGTATATTCCAATCATTTGGCCATTAACAAGACCTTCAGGATTTCTTCTGCTTCATAAGTCTATAATATTAATAGATACACATTCGCTAAGTTTAGTCAGTGACTTGTTAGTATCTCGATCATCTACTTGTGATGAGAATACCAACAGGGTCTACCGCCCCAAGTATGACCAAACATAGGATTGTAGTTATATAGCTGATAAATCAGGTCAGTGACTTGTTAGCATCTCGATCATCTACTTGTGATGAGAATACTAACAGGGTCTACCGCCCCAAGTGTGACCATCATTAGATTGTAGTTATATTGAAAGCTGATAAATTAGATCAGTGACTTGTTAGCAACTCTATCATCTACTGTTTAGTGATTGCCAACAGGGTCTACCGCCCCAAGTATGATCCAAAACATCAAGCTTTTAGTTGAGGAATAAGTAAACAATGTAAATAGATAGACTCATTGGCTAGATTCAATCCATCCAGATTCTCATCTCTGAACCAAATGATATGATCAATTATTAAAGCAAAATGCTTGTACTATACTTAATAGTATTAAAACTGAAGTAAGAATGTAGGTATCAAAGTTACATGATGTATGTTTAAGCAATGCAAAAATAAGACTTTACCACTCATTCGTAAACCTAATCCAATGAAGAAGAATGAGCAAGAAACTCCATGGATATTACAAAAGGTCCTACCTATCCTATCAACAATTTATATTTATATTTTTGTCAATATTCTCTAATGTAGTTAATGCATGATTGTACAGGTTTCAACTTGCACGCACCACCATTATTGTACTCGACGCGTAGGTATTGTTTGAATTTGAAAAAAGAATCATCCTACATCTATCCTAATCTGTGGACACTAATACCTAGGCTAATTTCCATTCCAATATAGAAATGTAAAATTAATTACTTTGTTGAATAGGAACTTACCAGGAACAGGTGAAACCAACCAATTTTAAAATAAAATTAAATACTTATTTGCAAAATCTTCTACTCCTGTCTACCTTCCGGGATCCCACCGTTGACTCTCCCTCTCCTACCAATCCACCCCCCGCACATCCCCTCGCGTCCTTCCGGCCTCACACGCAGGTTCATCTCCCCCGTTCCCCCGCTCGCGCCGTCAAGCCAAATCCCCGATAGGTAACTAACTAATGCTGCTACCTACGTTTCATTCAAAATATTAAATCATTTTTAGACAATTTGTTTTAGATAAGATTAAAGAATAATTTTATTATAATTAATTAAATTTATGTATCTATTTAGAAATTAGTTTGATAATTAGAAATTAAACTATTTAGATATTAATTTGATTAATATTTGTGTACGTGACGGACGAGTTCGTACCGTTACATTGTGACGAATGTTGATGTAATTTGGTACAAAAATACTTTAAGAGTAGATCTCACTATGAAAAATAGAAAATGGAACAAAATTATTTTTTTGACTTACCTCCCTGAACATCGAAAGAAGGGATATTTTTTTTATTTTTAGTTACCCCATCATGTGGGGCATCCTTGAAAAGGTCATTTCAAATAAAATGGTATTTTCATACAACATTTTATCATCAAAAATTCCGTTTGCGAGATTTTTAACTTTTAAAGTAAAATCAAAATTTACGTAATGAATTCCGACACTTCTTACATTTAATTAGATTATGCAGTCGAAAATGGATATATTGTTCAACAATTTCAATGAAATAACAGCAATAAATTTATATTCTATGTTAATACGTGTATTTCGGAAGTGTTAATGCACGTGGATAGATGTCGGTAGTAGTATGTAAACAACATTGGGTAGGATTTTTTAAGTAATAAATGTCGACACTTCTTACATTTTTATGTTGCAGAAAGATGAATAAGATTATGCAGACGAAATTGGATACATTATTGATAAATTCCAATTAAATAACAGCAATAAATGTATGTTTTCGAATCAACAGCCAAAAAAATAAGTTTCAAGCTTCTAGCTCTAAAAATAACGATACTTCCATACAAATTTTCATCCCCCCTTTCAACCCCTTATAATCCTTTTTCGCATTGAAATGTCCTATGTCCCTTCTCAGGCTCTAGACTATCTGTGTACCAAATTTCATTTAAATCGGTTCAGTAGTTTTGGCGTAAAAGCGTGAAAGACAGACAGACGCATTCGCATTTAAATATGCAAATGCGAATGCGTCTGTCTCTCTGTCGTGCTTTAAGTAAGGCTTAGAATATTAAGTAAGGACTATTTTGCAAAAAATTGTTATACTTAATTAGGTATCTGCTACTTTCAATACAGTCAGCATGCCGATCAATAAAAATTTTCTTATAACTTATATACCTAACAGGTGACTTATTTAAATTGGATAAGACTGATAATCCTTTGCATGAATATGTTAACAGATCTATGTATTATAAGTGCCCATTACTGTTTCAGGGGTCCGTATTTGCATTGTTATCATTTATATGCCAGACGATCGGTTTACTATTCCCGCTGTTCGCGCCATGCGTGCAGGGAGACACCCTGCAGAGCGAGGTGCGGCGCCTCCGGGAACTACTGGCTTCCAGGCTCTATGAGAACAAACTTGGTACCTACCTTTAGTCACATGAACCATTAATAATGATGTCCTTGTATGTTCTTTTATCAAATCAGGAACTCCATGTAGGTAAATGAAAAACAGTGGGCCTCAAAATGAGTTCATATTAAAAAGGGGTGGCAAGTACAGGGGTTCGGAGCTGATCCCCCTCCCCAGTTTTCTACCTGGTCATACGGAAATCTTAGTTACTATTTAATAAATAATCAAGTGAACTAGGAAGTGCTCCTTAGCACAAGATTTGACACCATTAAATACCAATCGAATGATCAAATCTTTCCATTTCACGTGGAGCTTTACTGGTTAATGTAATGTAATGGAGACATTCGATCTCTCGATCGGGCCCTATTTTGAATACGTTTAAACCCATCTTAATCCACTATTAGGCCCATCATTATAACGTTGGCTCTTGTGTTTAAAGACAAATGCAGCCGTGGCGTGGCGCGCGCGCTGCTCGCGTGGACGGAGACGCGCGACCTATCCTTCTCTCTGCTGCGCATGCTCGACATTGACATCTCCCTGCCGTTCAAGTTCGTCGGGCTACTCGTCACATACCTCATCATCTTGCTGCAGTTCGAGAAAGTTATTAACCCGTAAACTCAGACCATAGAATGTGTAAATTACAGAATTTAAATTTGTAAAAACAGGACTTCTGGAAATCAACAAACGTAGATACATCTTGAATTCGTACCGTAGAAACCAACAAATTGGAGTGTCTGTTTGTAATATCAAAATAACACCTATTTACTAAATGCATATGAAAGTACACACGGCACTTATAACAAATCCAATTTTTTTGTCTCTCTGTCTGTCTGTCTGTTTGTCTGTGTGTTTGTTCCGGGTAATCTCAGAAACGGCTGGACCGATTTCGACGGAACTTTCACTGGCAGATAGCTAATCTTATAAGGAGTAACTTAGGCTACTTTAATTTTAGAAAAATAATTAGGGTTCCGCGTAAAAATATAAAAACAGATGAAATCCAAGAGTACCTATCTCCGAACAAAACGGCTGGACCGATTTCAACGGGATTTTCACTGGCAGTAAGTTATGTTATAAGCAGTACGTTATAAGCAGATGTACATTTTCATTAAATTAAACTTTTGTTAAGTTAAATTCCACGCGGAAGAAGTCGCAGGCTAGCTAGTTTATTAATATATCTTTTTACCATACTTTGCATGGCGAATTAGTAATTATTATCAAACAAACAATAAAATCTCATGCATTATCAAAATAAGACCTCATATTTATATAACTAACAATATTTTCTATCTATGTTATTAACCGTTTCCAATTTAGTTTTTCAATGTTTGTTGTGATCAAAATCATAAGATAATTTCAAGCTTTTGCTGTATCACATATGAATGTAATAAATCACGCGAAGGCAATCTATAAAATATGAATATCAGAAGCGGTGGGTATCCAAGGCTTTGATCGATCGCTAATAAGAAAAATAATGAATTGTGTTCTTATCACGATACTTATCACCTTACTTACCACGGCACCGACTCGAAATGAAAGAAATTACGAGATCCCTAGTTATTTCTAGCTTTTGAGTGCACCCAGGTTTATTTAAGTTGTTTAATTTTTTTTATTACATTATTTTTTCCTATATTTGTCAATACATCAAATTTATATGGAGGATCAAAAAATCCCGAAATGTTTTAAACCTACCTACTTACATTTATGTGGCAAATTTCAATCGATACACAATAATATTTCACCCCATAATCTATTAGGTCATAGCTCTCAGGAAGCTAAATTGCTAATTTAGTTACCAGGTGCTACTTGGGAGGCAGTTTCCATGAAAATAAATTGCTTGGCACCATCTGAATTCTTAATTTATAAGGGACCCAAGGTAGCGGTAATCAATATAACTCCGGAAAGCTTTCAATATGTACATTTTTCAATTACTTGATTTTGTCATTATGAGTGAAGACCAGCGCTTTAAGGAGTTGATTCAACTTTAAGCCATGTTGCTTAGTTTCTTTCCTCAGACTTTAGGCTCATTTTGGAATAATTATTTCTGGAAATGACCATATAAATATAACTACTTCATTTATACAGGTTGTTTCATTGGTCATTACTGTACCACAACCTCAACGAACCTTGAACTGACGTAGTCAACAACTAATAAACAATCTGTTGACAAAGTTTATAACATACTTTCGAACCGTAGTACAGCTCTAGTAGGGTCTCTTTTGTCCCATTTTCTCTGTAGAAAGGTCGTGATGGTAAATCGGAAGGTAAATAGTTGACGAGATCAAAGCGATTTCTTGGCGTGTAATTGCTTAGGGTCTGAGGGTCAAAAGTTTGCGGAACCACCGCAGCGGGTTTATTGTGCGTTGCCAACTCCGTTACACCGCACGGGCCTCAGAATCCTTGGAGGTTTGCCTGCATTGATCTTTTAGGGAGAGAACATTGCTAGTGCCTGTTGAACCTTCCGAGTAAGTTACTTAAATCTCCTATTCACTAGAGAATTTTCGAATATTATTATGCCGAAATTATTACGAAAAGACCATTTCCGAAATTTGCCCCGGCGGGAATCGAACCCGCAACCACCACGTGCAGTGAGCCGAGTGGCGCCAAGCAGTCGTCAAGTTTCTTATAGAAAATGTTTTGACGCAAGTCGAATGTGAGTCGAATCGACCGACAGTCGTGAGCAGAGTCGGGCCCCAATTATGCAGCTCCTTGTAGAGAATTCTGCGCGACACATGCCGCGGGGACATGTTTTTCTATGCAAAGTCTAGTTGGAATAATCAGGTATTTTCGGCAGTTAGCTGCTCTCAAGCATTTGCTCGTAACCTAACTATTTCAGCGCGAACATAACGACCCTGGACAATTATATGTACTATTTGCTGTGCTGCGTCGCCTCTGTGTCAATATACGCTTAGCCTAAGCTACGGATGCAGTTTATGTTGCTTGTTTATCTCAAAACATAATTGTGCAGTTTGGTTAATTAACAAATAGAACTACTAACTATCCCTGACGCTGGGTTTCAACTAGAACCTTATGAGCGAGGTCACACACAGACGCCTCAAATTATCATACATAATAATTATAACGCATTTCTAATCTGATTCGCTCAAAACAAGGAAGCAAACCCCCAAAGGAGTGTATTGAAATAGCTATGAAAATTGTAATTATGAATTTATGTTAATTTATGACGAAGCGAAGGAGCGCCGGGCGAACGCTGGCTCACGAGGCTAAGATTGACGGGACAAAATTAGTTGCTCGACGAAACGCTTAACAAAACATTCCTATTTCCTCTGCAGCTGCTTGCCCAAAATGAGGGTAATAAACGATTGTATTTAGTGCACAACTTATTCACAATTCCGATCGTTACCCGTAAATGAATACATATTGATAGGTAATACGAATATAGAAAGAATATAAAAATAAATATTTGTTCCCCTATTAAACTTACATACAAACAGGCGATAACAAGACCATGTAGCGTAATGTGGAAACAAAAGAATTCTGCTTCAGTATATTATATTGCTGCTCCATAGTGGGATAGGCTGGTATTCTGGCAGAGCCTAATTCACCTGATTGTGAATATGCAGCCCAATAAAAGGTGATATCTTCTTACATTATAGATATATTCTCCATACCAAGATTATCAACTAATCAACAACTCAAACATTCGTGATTCTAGGTGTTCATATTTTTCTCAATTTTATATTTGCTACAAAATAACTTTGCCACTTTTGAATGTGATAATTTATCGCGCGATTGCACTGCCATCGTTTACGCTCCTTTATTAGGACAACCTGTTCTGAATTCTGACGAAATTCCCTCCACAATGTAGCTACCTGTTAATTTTAATATACTTAGCGGTATTTAAACAGGCACACTCGCGGTAACACGGGAGTAATCTGTTTAATTTGGTCGGGCTCTCTGGGGCCGCACCTGTGAACTCATCCCGGGGCGTCACCAAGTTACTTAGTATCTTGCCTTTGCGTTACCTTGCGTGTGAATAATTATGCTTACAGGCTTACGTTCCTCCACATCGCACAACATTTAGGGGTGAATAGTCTTATCACAGACGGTTGTGACTTATAAGTGAAGCCAGTATAACAAAAAGGCACCTCAGCTAGTATACGTAGTGGTTTCATTCTCTTTAATCTAGTGGGTAACTATACCAAGGTAATTACATTTTTAGAACCTCTCAAGCAAACATCTTCTATATATAGTCGTATCGCTATATATAAACCTCACTTTTCTGATACTATCATTCTTATTCATGAAATCCGTCATGTGAGAGGAACGGACAACACATAGGTACCTAGTTTAGCCTACGTAACTCAGAGTTATAATAGGTACGCTTGGGAAACAGATCATTCTTCTGAGCTTTTTAACACTACGTAAGGGCTTAAACGATATGACTGAAATGCACTTCATAGTTTATGACCTAGTCCATATAGTCAGAAATACACCGATATAAGTAGATAATATTTAAATCTCAATACTGTATTACTGTAATAGGGGAGAGGGGGGCAAGACGGGGTACTTAACGTTTGAAGCTCAATAAAACTAACATTTTCGTGTCTTGCCCCTACTTCCCCTTCTGTAGTATATTTTACGTTTTTTTTTTTTTTAATAGCCAATTTTTGTGTCCCACTCCTGAGCAAAGGCCTCTCCCAGAATTTTCCACGAAATACGGTTTTGTGCTGTTTCGGTCCACGTATGCCCCGCAAAGGTGACCAAATCGTCCCGCCATCTTTTCCTGGGTCTACCCCGAATATTTTATATATAATATATTTATTTTATTTATTTATTTAAACTTTATGCACAATGCATACACACATATAAAACAAAATTGTTAAGAAAAAAAAAAGTCCAACGAATTACCGCTGTGACGATTCTACCAACTTGCGAATGTGCTCTCGTGCCTTCACCTCAAAAGACAACTGACTGAGCGCGTTCCAAAGGAAGATCGCCTGGACAAAGAAAGAGGAGCGGATAAACCCAGAGCGGCAGATTTTTACTATGAGCAGAGCAAATAAATTGAATTTGTGAAGTTAGATAGGGGGAGAAGAAGGAAGAATATATTGTTTTCCTTCAAAATCCTTGGGATATGCAGTCCACTTCCATTAACATTTAATTATTCCCGAAAGAAAAAGCCCCGATCATCGTCAGCTTGCGAACTAAGAACAACGGCATGGGTAACTTTCCCTCCTTCGTACGACGTCATCCGAATACTAATTAGCTACATAATCTCGGCGCCAGGAACGTAGGGAAAATAACAACAACAGGGAAAATATCACTTTGTAGCTACTGCGTCACCTACCGGAGGTATTAAAACTTAATGGCTAATTAAAACTTAGAATCTGGCCCGTCAAATTGTTTTCTTATTACAAGCTTTTATTTATCTTGCAATGTATGTTTGTCCGGGTGGAATCATGCAACTGAATTTTAAATCAGTTATCTATAACCGATTGAGCTACAATTTGGTATACACGCTTATTTTGGATGACAATGCATGCTTAGCTATGTGACGTCGTTCTAATTCCAATATGGCGGATCATCCAAGATGGCGGACTTATTATTTTTCTGCACTACCACAGTATTCAGGTATCAAATGAAAGGGCTTGCTGAGGAGAACACGAAAACTAAAAAAATAATTAATGGTAAAAAACTTTATAATATCCTGTTTTAAAAAGATTTTTAAACCATTAATTTATTATAAAATAACATTGTAAATAACACACAGTTGTATATATATTTATTTATTAAAGAAAATTAAGTTATTAATAAATGATTACAACCTTACTAATTATTTAAAAAATGTACAAAATTTGGCCCATGCGGTAGCGTACCCAAGATGCTAGCCGCATTCCCTCGCTGGATGGCTAGAGCCACTCGCTGAGCGAGGAAATGCCCAGCCCTTGGGTCGCCGGTCGCGTCGACCAATCTTTTTGATATCTCTTGAACGTGATTATGCGTGCTTGGACCCCATGGACCTAGGGTCTCGACTCCAAACGGTGCGAAAATGTACTCAGAGCCGATAACCCTATACTGGCGGCGTTTCAATTTTTCTGCCAAAAGTTAGTTTGTTTAGTTTCACACACAGTTTAGATCTCAAATCATTTCTCTTTTGTGTGTTCAACCAACATAGAAGTTCAGAGGAAGAAATTGATAGCAATACCAGTTAGGTTTTTTTTTAAAGATAAATAGCAATGTGATAAACTCGCATTACTAGTATTCCCGTTAGCCCCTCCAGCTAAGCTAATGCTTGTGTTAGGAGTGGGCTTACATCAATAGTTAAATGGCTAGGATAGGGATCGAAACCGGAACCTATCAGCTACAAGGGCGACCCCTCTTACTACCAGGCTATCGACTCCTGAATCAATCGAGAACATTACGAGAAAACACCCGAGAATAATTTGAAGCGTGTAAAAAACTAATTTCAATTTACAAAAGAAAAAAAATTTAGTACAAAGACAATCCAATGTTAAGTTAACTAACCATAGATAGATCATTAGGCATGACCTACTTAGATAGGTACACATTTATCGATTATATGAATAGGGCATTTGAAGGTATGCGTAAATCACAAATCAAAGGAATAAAAGTAAATATTTTTATATTTTAATGAATCGCTCATTGATTTAATCAACAGAGTCAGACTTCAAAGAAGATAATGAAATGATTTACATAGTAAATTTTGCAAATATTTTTCAATTTCATTTCACAATAACTAAAATATATAGGAGCATTAAAATAAAATTAACATTTTTAATCACATCTTCGATCAACTCATAAAGGATTTTTTACAGGCAATCGTGGAAGATATTTAAATCGTATACCTTTGACAAATTACCTCAATGCAAATCATCTCAACTCAACGATCAAAGCGGATCATGATTCCGCTTCTCTTGGGTTAAGGCGTCAATTGCCTAGTGGTTAGAGCGCCTGCCTCGTTGTCAAGTGGTTCCGGGTTCGATCCCCATCCTGGCCGTTAAACTATTGACGTGGGCCCACGCCTAACACAGGCATTAGGTTAGCTGGAGGAGCTAACGGGAATACTAGTAATGTGATAAACTTACATAGCTTAAAAAAAAGACCCCGAACAAATGTCCTCAGCCCCAGACCCTTGCACGAACGACATTAGTATCCTTACTTACATGAAAAATATATAGTCACTAAATATGCGGCATACTTGCAAGGAATGCAAGGTATTCATAATTTGTATAATTGTTACCTACAAATCGTGCACCGAATAATACAGTCCGCAAGCTCCTTTTGTATCGCAAGCCCGGACCGTGACACTAACGAGCGGCGACATCTCAAATCTTATAAAGTCCCCGGCTTTGTCCCTCGCTCCACATTCAATACCAAATATTTCCACAAGTTAATTTAATTATATTCCGTTGACAAGGTGTCTTCTGGCTATAATTATTCTCGTTCCAAAAGTCAGCGATAATTTAATTAAAGTGATAATTTAAATTAATTGGATGAATGATTATCGTAAAAATGCGTTTGATCTTCCGTTTTGATTTACGGAATCATATTTAGACTTAAAAAAATCTTTGTTATTAATTTCAATTTAGAAATGATGACTACAGGTATTGATCATTGCATCTTTCAAACATAATGGGCCCGACCTACTGAGTTGAATGAACTATAGCTATACCTATTTTATATTCTATGATAACATTTATAATATAAACTAATTGCTAGTCGTCGTAACTCACAGAGACGAAGATATTGGTTTAAGTAAGTTAAATAAACTCCATCTCGTTTTGGTTTGTGAAAACCGCTTTATTAAGTGCGATGGTACGATATGGTTCTATCACAATGAAGGTCCTTACTTTTATACCTTGCCTTCCTTACATTTTGAGTACCCATCTCTTCTTGGCTGTTATCTAAGGAACCATTACTATAATGCAAAAGAAAATTAACTACTCATGCCAGCCAGCTACTTACCTACTAAAAAAATCACTAGGTTTAGAAACGATAATATAATGGCCATTACCTGTAATGGTCATTTTTAATGCTTAGGTACGTACTTTAAATGCAATAATCTTCAAAATAAATTTAAAATTGGCAAAAATCTGGCATTTAAAGTTCGAAAAACAGCTGAGTAGAGGTAACAAACTTTAATATCGAATATCTAGTAAGTACCTATTTATTTTTATATTTTAACAATTATATTTCGCAATCATAATTAAAAATAAATACTTATTAATTGATATAAAAATATACTAAATTAAATATTAGTTAGAAATATTCTCAAATAGCCGCTCTGCAAATCAAATAGGTCACCAGGTTACAACATTTGACTCTCTACGTTCTGCATACCGAAACATGTACCTATGTAGAATATACTCGAATTACGATGATATGAGATTATGAAGAATCCAATCTCTACGTAAATCCTGAGAACCTCACACGTTATTTTAGGCAAGCACCAAGGGATAGAGATCGATTTTGGGACGGTCAACTTGTGTTCAGTTTTGCAAACTTTTCAAATATCATCTCATTAAAATTCTCCCGGCAGCCGGCACCCTCGAAGTAAGAACGTGACGCGTAGACAATAAATATGAGATGCGGATATAGGACAAACCATAGGTAGGAGCTTATGGCAGTAGAAGATGAAATCATAATATTTAGTCAGATATCATCACACTCTAATCATATGTACACGTAGTTCCTTTAAATATTGTATTATCTCTTAAACAGGATAAAATACAGTCGCTATGTCCGCTTAGTTATTCTAAAGGAGAAGTTTGTATGGGTAATACATCCTAATAACATTTATAAATAGTAGAGGAAAGCCATACGAAACAGGAGTGTGTCTAGTTTCAGAAATATATTAATAAAAAGAATAATAATAGTTGTCGAAAGTTGTTTCGGCCCATTGCCTAAGTGCCCAAGAGCCTCGACAAATATCTCAGGAGATTCCGAAGGCAGTTCTCATCCTGCAGACGGCATATAGGTATTGTGAGGAGGTTCCCCTCCCGACGGTCACTTTCTGGACCCTGTTCCCGATGCCGATGGGAACTATTTTTTAACGTATGTTATAACAAAATTTAAAAGGATAAATTTCAAAATGATATTCATAAATAACATCTCCGTTATTCAATTGTCATTATGTCCAGGCATTATTTCCATTACAGGCATTACCTGCTGGAAACAAAATGGAAATGCGCGAGTGATGCGACCGACGCACCCGACGTCGCTGTGCTAACAGACGACTGTTGAAAGCACTCGAATATTTCATTAACGAGACTCGGTGGAAAATAATGTAATTTGAACGCAGGAATAATGTAATGAAACAGCACACGTGACGTACCTAAGTACCAACCACTTAATTATCAACTGTATTCCATCGATTTATTCAAATTGATTTCAGTGTAGGTAAGTACATTTTCCAGTGGTTTTTTTGGTGTACCTATACTACGAGCACCTTTAAATATAATTAAGCAACTGCAATTTTATTATAGACTAGCTGAGCCCGCGACTTAGTCCGCGTGGAATTTAACTTAACAAAAAAGCCCGCTCCCGCGTTCTGGGCCTGCGCGACAGGACCCATTTTTTAAAATTTTGTTTTTCTAAAATAAAAGTAGCCTAAGTTACCCCTTAAAACATCAGCTATCTGCCAGTGAAAGTCCTGTCAAAATCGGTCCAGCCGTTTCAGAGATTACCCGGAACAAACACACAGACAGACAGACATAAATTTTTTAAATCGCGTTTTGTTATAGTTGTCGTATGTACTTTCATATGCATTTAGTGAAAATGTGTTATTTTGATATTACAAACAGACACTCCAATTTTATTTATTTGTATAGATGAAAACGCGCTTGATATACCTAATAGGTAACTATTATTAGCTAAGTAGGTACCTAATATTGGTTGATTTTACCCCCAACTGAACCTATTTATTTCTTAACAGTAGTAAACAAGTATTAGGTACAAGTTTTTCTGAGTACCTACCTAACACGATGTCTAAGCACAATTTTAAAGTTACCATTTTGCAAGTCCGTCCGACAACTTAGCGTAAGTACTTGCAAAACCTCCATTTCTCAAATGCATTCACTGAATGCAAATCCCCGGGAAGTAGTCCGGGCCACTCCACGGAGGCGGGCGCACCGTTTCGACAACACTCGGGATCTTGCATTAGACAAGTTAAAATGCAACACCGACTCTTGCAATTTATTCGTAACTAGCTATTCGCTTCTCATTACCAATTTTACGGAGAAAATAATAATAATAATTGATTGGCCCACTCCTGGGGACGGCCCTTCTGTCAATGCGAGGAGGATTCAGGCTATAATCTTCCTTGCTGGTACATTTTTTGTAATATACTTACCTAATTATGATATTTTATTCCATCAGGTAACTAAAGATGAAAAAAATAAAACTCTAAATTTCTTCCACAAACCGTCATATAAGTAGGTAATATATTCGGGTGACAATAATTATCTACCTTTACATTTCTGTTATAATAACCGATCAGAAGCTCGCAGCTTGTGAGCAGTCCCCTTAAAAAACGTGAGGCGAACGCAGGAGGAATTTTCCTTTTCCGCCCTTATACGTTTGCAAATTTACATTTTGGTCTGTAATTGGTTTGAATATGTCAATTAGGAAATAAGTTACGGATGTTACGACACTTGCGAGAATACCATGCAACAGAGCAGTTCATAGGAATGTAAAGCGGGGCGACATCAGCCTTCAAAAGCTACCTCTACCTAACAAAACTGAACAAAATCGTAAATTACATAACACCATGCAATTAGAACTGATGCAAGGACATTGCGAAACTATGGGTTTAGGTTTAACCTTTACCTTTAAATGGGTTAAAGAAACTAAGGATACCTATTTTAAATACGGCACCCTATTACAGTTACATAGCCTCACACTAGGCCTCTACATATCGGCTACTGTATATGTATCTATACTATTATTTCGAACTTTTGAAACACCCTATAGTTGGAACACAGATGTGTAAAGATAGCTATAAACAAGGAAAGCTATAAAAACAGCCGGGTCGACAGCATGTACTCGGGCCGCGATTAGATAAGCGGCACTACCTACATTGTGCGAAACGGGCCACCATGTAATTAAATGTGACTGTAAATTCTCGAGGACACGGTTTTGTCCGGAGCGAAGGAAATAAAAGCGTGCGACCACATTATGAGGGTATCTACACATTCAGATCTGACTTCAATTTCTATAATTTCTTGTGTTTTTTGCTAAATATCAAACTTTTTATTCCGTCGCTGAATTGTTCAATACTGCGAGCGACGTAAAACGAAAGACGGTTTATTTTAGTAAGACGTGTAAAATAGGATAAAGATACGAGTAATGTTTCATGGCTACTTACAAAAGCTGTGCCATTTACTGAAGAATAGAAAATTAAAAAGAAACCCACGTTTTCAAATTCCTATCTCCCAACAATTCGCGTGGCCTTGTTTTATTTTATTCTACGCAAAGCACAAATACCGGGACATCGTGAAAGCCAGACACTGTAAGCAATATTTTAAGCAAAATTTTATTGTTTAAACCGTTTTCTTTGGACGGCTAAACATTTACTCCGAAGAATAATGGCGGTACACTCGTACCCTCGTACCAGGCTAATGCATTAATTCGCTTCACCATTCGGCTACAACATTACTTCTGTGACTAAAACCAAATTTCACACACTAAGATCATACAATTATCTATCAGTTGCTTCCAAAAATGTTCCTCCATATAAATTGTTGGTCTGTCTTAAAACTACAGAATAAATCCCTACTGTATCCCTACTCATTTTCCGGCTTCATCTTTATTCCGAGTGGAGATAGAATCAGAGCGCAAATCGGATTTCTCTGAAGATATTGTCTAAAAGCGGGAGAAAGGAAAGGTCAGGGAATCGATAGGCCACCGGCGGCCGTTTTCTAGCTTCAAATTTTACTGCCGCAATTTCCGCATGAGGGAGTCCTCTCTCTAACCGCATGGCGACGGGTCCACATGTGCCCAAATACCTCATAATCGCTTTACACACCGTTATAATCCAATCAAATACAAATTCCTTTTATCCCCGACCCTATTTTCGTCTACGTGCAAATAAATCTGCTTTAGTTTGAACCTTGACATTGATCGGAATAAATGAATGATGATTTGCATAATTTACGTAGAGTTATACATAAAATTTGAATACATATTTGCCACATATCCCGCTGAGAGGGTAGTAAACAGATTAATAGTCGCTGGAAAACATCAAACGCAATGAGTTAACCCATTTTTCTAAAGAACATCAATCACGGGTATATACGTCTTATTACTTCATAAGATTAAGGTGAAAAGATGTAGTCAACCCAGTTTGTTACTACGTTAATAACTATGTTAACCCACTAGTTATATACTCGTACTACCAGTTTTTACATCAGTCCCGTAACTGTGGCGACAGCGAATGTAGTTTAGTTTAAATTAAATATGAAAGAACCCGCCCTACGGGAGAGCACTCCACCAACGAATACCTTAAGATGAACTCCATTTTATATGTTTCACATGCAAAGCAAATTCTGTACGAATACAGATGCAATATAAAAACTTCATACTGTTTTCCAAAATATACCCGGGTCGGTCGAAGCAATTTTTCGTAGAATAGGTAAGTACACTTTCTACGAAAGTGCGAAGAATTTTCGATCAACGAACCCTCGTCCTGTAGTGGATCGATATATCAGAAGGTATCAAATTTACAGAGGAAGCCTTACTCTTGAGTGTTTAACCTATCTCCTAGACATACACTGCGTGTTAAGATTTTTTTTCCCAGTACGACCTTATAGATAACGATGCAGTCTGATTATACCATCGAATCGAAAAAATAGTGGAAGACCGCACACAATGGTAGTTGAAATAAGTCAGGTGAAGTAGGTACCCGCCAACGTAGTATTTAGAAGTCTGTGGTACTCGCAAATCCTTCAAATATTTCCGTTTATAGACAGACAGTTGTCAAAATATTTAAATACAAACACGTGAGTTGCTTATAATATACCGACTGCCAAAGACCGAATGCACAAAAATAATCCAAGCATTAATATGTCACGTCCAAGTAATAATTAAATTCGTATATTCCATGAACATAAGTGAATACAAAATATCAATTCAGTGCAACGATACCCCCCAGTCTTGGCACCAGCTTTACGAGCTGTCGATTGGACCATTAATCTTCGACATAGGCTTGTTGTACACGCTCTGTAAATACTGCAGCGTTCCTTTTTCCCCACGGACAATGCTAAGTGTCCTCGCCGAACTTTTGATTAATGAACCCTTAACGAACTAAGATCTCTTAAAGAATAAAAAAGCAATATTATTATTGGAAATTCTGAAAAGATTTTATAATGGTTATGAAAGGAAATGGCCCTTCGGAGGCTTTTTCGTCAATCACTGAGTTGAATCATGGCTGCGGTCAATGTGAAACAAAAGTACTGAGGTCATTAGGTACTTTATGGCTGTTCGGCACATGCATCCCTTTAATAAAGCACCCTTTCCTAAAGCCTATATCTACTGTGTAGGTATATTGTCCAATGGCACAACTCCCATAAAGGTAAAAGACCTTTACTGACACCACGGGCCGGAACCGACAACTTGAACGGAGCCCTTTGCCCTCACTCGAGATTTAACTGCAGACCTTTCCTAATTTAAATGACCCTTAATGTGTGTGGGCACAAATTGAGGTTTAAGTCCGCTCGGATTTTCTAACTAACCTACATGAGGTCTTATTTTAATAATGTACGATATTTCGCATCTATACCGCTTTATTAAATGCTATAAAGATGATGTACCTAAATACAACGAAAAAATAATCTGATAGGTTTCTTTCTACCTACCGACCAGCTATACCTACGAACAGAAAACATCAATAGGTATATCATTTGATTTCTTTAGCATTTATGCGCCATGACAAAATCGAGTATTTATTAAAATAAGACCTTTTATACTGGTAGTAAGACAATGTTTGTGTTTTAGACGGGATAACTCTTACTGGCCTTTTTCAATAACGGAGTCCTTGTTAAGAGTTAATAGTTATTATAGTTAATTAACTTCTATGTGTGACACAGAGTTTATTCGCCTCCCAAAGTGCGCAGTCGGATAAAAAGTGTTCCACGAATGAATAAAACCTTATGAGCGCTATTTTATATGCAAATATAAAACAGAACAAACGAGTACTAACACAGATGCCATAGAAAAAAGTCGCATCCCGATTGCATAATGTAGTCGTGTTCTTGCCAACTCGCTAAGTTTCATTTCCTTCAGTAAAATGCAACGATTCAACTGGATTCTGATGCCAAAATGAAGCCAACTTTTATTTTTACTTTGACCTGCAATTCATTATAATTCCATTATGGTGTTATGCAAATGCAATCGCAGCTGGCTTATTTTGGTTGTAGGAAACATATTCCAATTTATACGTAATAGCAACAGCCAAATTATATGATGAACATAGATGAGCGTATATCCGATATAAGTAGTAACTGGTAAGTACTTACTAGCAGTATCATGTTGACTGGCCTCAAAACAACTCGGTTAGAATTAGGTGGTATAGCATCATTAGTTTTAAATTTGAATTGCTTGTTTATTATTTATTAAATTAAATTGCTTGTTAGCGACACCCATAAAAGATATTAATTACCATCGTAGACACAATTCTTTATGACCTAATTTAATCTGGAATCGTTTTCCATGAGAGAAACGTGCTACCTGTTGAATTTTACTGCCTCTTTGTTAAGCCTGAGCTGCAATAGAGGTAACGTATTGGAAACTCATTGTCTGAACAATTCGCTTGTAATAGATTTCCATACAACAACGCTGAAGTACTTACTTAAGATATATCAATTGGTATGTAGGCCAGTTGTAAAGCTTGTCCAAATCAAACAAAAAATTACGTACTCCAAACATCTAGAATATTTAATGTGCTGCTCATTAAATATTCTAGATGTTTGGAGTACGTAATTTTTTGTTTGATTTGGACTTTAAGTAACCTGATCTTGACTCAAATTAGAGTAATTTATTTCGTATTGGTTCGTACAGGAACTCTCATGATAGTCACAATGGCAGTTTGATTAAACCCTTGCGTATAGCTATACCTAAATTCTTAAGTCAGTATCACGTTCTAACAAAACCACAGTATTATCATCCCAAACGGGGCCTGAGGTCTTTGGCGTCCGTTCCACTGCCATTAATCTTCCAGCCAGGCTTATTGTACACGCGCCGTAAATAATAAGCAGTAGTAAACTCGCGTCGGATAATACCTGCGTGTCGCCGCTAAACTTGTGATTAATGAACACTTGGTAATCGACAAAACTCTGAAATCAAATTTTAAGTTTCCAGTATCAAAAACTACAGTTAGCTAGCAGTATATGCAGGCCAGAAATCTTGTCCTTCCAACCTTTAGCAGTAAGACCATTATCCACTGATGAATATAGGCATAGACCTTTTCCAATAACCTCCACGTCGATTCTGTGCCGCTCGAATCCACCGGCTTCCTGCAACTGTTGCTGCTTGTAGAGCCGTCAGATAAGTCTAGAACACAGATATAGATTTACATAGATAACGCAAATATACCGATACTTAGCGTGTCGGAAAACCCCGACCAGGCGTCAAGGTTGGTCGCCGATAACTTACAGACCTCGCGACTACAGATATAAAAATATGAGTATGAGCGAGATAATCACTCGAGAGAATCGTAGCGGGCGGAGGGGCATCGGTGGCATCGGTGTCTTTGAATCGGTTTGGATTTCCCGCCATCTGTGACGTCACTGTAGGTGTTAAAAATTTGACACGCTTGGTTTTATTACAAATCGTGATACTTGCGTTATCTACGTAAATCTATATCTGTGGAACCTTTCTGCCCTAGCAACCGTGCGTTCAAGATCGTGTTGTTTACTCTATTTTAATTTAACTCATGATGGGTATATTAAGCTGGATGTGTGAGTGTAGGTACCTTATTTACACTATGCTATCCATAAGATGTAAGTCCAAAAGTAGGGCGCGTATTAATAAATCTATCTCAAATCTGAGAGTGGTCTTGAGTACGCTTTTGAAATGTCATTTAGTACTGGTATGACATAAGAATGAACATTTCCAAGATCACTCTCAAACTTGAGATCGATCTATTAATACGGGAATAATTTAACCAAATTATTCTAATAGACAGGTAAGTAAACTCTTTATCTATTGATACAGAGGCCAAAACTGTGTTTTTGGCATTCTGTTTTAAAATTTGTACCGTGAAGACTTGTTTGCGTAAACCGGCGGGTCACTAATAGCAAAAACCATGATCCACTTGAATAAAACAATATACTTTGTTCCTCTTCTAGCTTATATTTTAATTCCTTAGTCAAACATAAATTTATGCATGTTAAGCTAAGTCAATTAACTTAAGTGTTTTGATAATCTGATTGGTTATAAAAAAGCTTGGAGACTGCCAGACCCCACAGTTATTACGAACCTACTCAACGTTATTACCTCTGTTGTCCAAATATAATCATTAATAACGGTCAACAACAAACCATTCCATTAGAATACTAGTTAATCTATTGCTTATTACTTATAAAATGCTCACAGATTCTGTTTGAGACATTTAACTATTTTTCGTCTCTTAAATGTCTTGTAATGTTGAGCGGATATAATATCTTGAACGAGACGATAGTACATAAAAGAGAACAATTTTAATGTTAAGGTGAAGGCGCCTGTCTAGCCCGCGAAATTCAAAATTTTCGAGTATTTTTATAGTTTATCCAAAATCTGAAAACATTTAAGACAACATTTTGTGATTTGCGATAAAGACAGTATGCAGTGCGTTTATTAATACATTTATTTTACTCTAAATATTATCACGGTGGATATGATACTAGTTAATCTCTAAATATACAAAAAATCCCAGATTATCTGGATAGCTGTCGTTCTTGAAAGGTTTTAGAGTAAGTTGGATATATTAATAAATGCACTGCACACGGTCTTTGTCGCGAATTACAAAATGTGCCTTTTATTATTGTCAGATTTTGAAAAATTTCTAAAAAACCTCATAAAATTTGAACTTCGCGGGCTAGTTGGGCGCTTTAGCCTTAAGTACATTAAAATGGAATCTGGAATGGAAATTGAAATCGTCTCCTAGGCTCGTCGGGTACGGCCACTGTAACACTTTTCTTTTTAATTCCCCGCAAACGAGCTCGGTCCTCAAGACGCTTCATATTTTCAAAGCCCTTGAAGTTTCATGCCCGTGAAGATAACTTTGAATTATGACACTTTGTTGTTGTTTGACGGCCCTACAAAAATATTCTTGATACAATTTGAATTTTAAAAAGTTTTACAATTCAATTGTCCCTGTCCACTGTTACCTTACAAATTGTCTCTTAGCACCTCTGCTGTTGCTTTTACTTTTTGTTCGTGTAGGTAAATTTGATTAACCAAGTTTTTTCACGACTGACAACACCGTCATACTGATGGATCCTTAAATCGTTTGCAGCACACAACAGCTGGATTTTGTTTCGAAGTTTTACAGACTACGCTGTCGTCTTGATTAGTCTAGAATAGAAGAAACAAGTGTTGCTATTTGGAGCATCAAACCTCGAACTGCGCAGCACTTGGTCAAAACAATCGTATAATATGACACGTCTGGCAAGTTAAAGTGTATCTCTCGCCTTGATGCTTCCACATTATTGAAATTAAACAACATCTGCAAAACATTTGCACGTTCTGAACAATAAACAACGACGAATAAAGTAACTCTAATTCAGAAACACGAAACTAACCAAGCGTTAAAGTACAGGTGAAATCGACAGATAAGTGGGTTGTAAGTTGTGTCGGACAGATGTTTCCGGGACAAATCCTCCGGGGTTTGGATCGAAAGTTGCAAACTTTGAGCTGCCTCGATCGGCTGCAACTGCAGGCCCTATGGATTTATGTGTATTTATTTGAAGCCGTATTGTACGTTTGGTATGTATTCTTTCTTATTCGCCCTGAATTAAATAAAAGCATAAATAGTCAGAACATCTACCATCGATTCGGACTGCGGCTTCCACTGAGAAGATCCGGCAACAAATAAACGGTTACCTACTCTTTTAATAGAAAAATGGTTGGTATACATTTCTCAGAAACAGCTACGCAATGTGAACTAGCCACGTGACAAACGTGATTGAATTATTTATATTTGAGTGTATTATCCTAAGAAGTCCCCAGTCCGTGGTATTATAGTTAGTTACTCTGAATTGCTCTGAGTTGTAAAATAGAAGTCGTTTTCTTCATAATAATCTCTGTACCATCGCCTGTATTCACATACAATACTATGAAGTATCCCAGTGTTCACGAATGGACAGCCCATTGAGAAATGTCAAACTTTATACAAACAAGTATTGTCTGTGAACACACACGTAAGTAAAATCCATGTTCTTCATGAATACCTACACTGCCAAAATTGTTAGCAGGCTGACATGAAAAGTAAAGTAGTGCAGTGCAGCACGAAAATTAACGAAAGCTGTTCGTGTAGTCAAACGAGATTGCAAAACAAAAGCTGGAGTTCGTTATCTCGCGCTTCAGAAACCGCGCGGGGGGGGGGGGGCGAGGCGTACCGCGATCTAGTTCACCACCACCATCGCACACATACAAGTATAACAAGCTATCTAATTCGTAGCCAAAACTATACCACAGCCAACGAGAAGCGATAAGAAAATGAATATGTTTTTTTATCAAAATAGTCGTTTTCAACGATATTAGTTCATTTCTTTTTACTCAGAATTATGATATCTGACACAAAAAGAACCACAATTGTGTATATGGCCGCCCGAATGTTGGCGAGGTGAAGGTGACCGATCTGCCCCCGTATTCACAGTTGAATGAAAGTTTTCGATGTTGGAAACAAAGCTTCCATCCTTTTCTTACAAATAAATTTGAAGAAGGATTTGGACACACTCTACCACGTATCACCATACTCATAAATGCATACACATTAATTATAAACTAACGGTTACAAAAACTGTTCAATATATAATGTAGAGCAAGCTATTCTAAGAGTAGGAAAACTATATTCACGTTTTACTTTCACACCCCTCCATTGAGTATGTGACTTCACAAGGCCCCTTGATTTTCATAAAATTGCCTTTCATGGAAATCAAATTTCATACTCTAGCTTCGGCAACTTCACATCATTTTCTGTATTATAGGTTTTTTGAAGCGCTATGTGGAATGCGTAAATGACACCGCCTTTGTGAAAACAATGCTGGTATAAAACAAATAATGGTGGTCACTGTATCAAACTAATAAAAAAAAGTATGACATTATAAATATATTCTAATTAGTTGACAGCAGAGATTTGACAATTATCGCCAGTTCTCAAAAAAACAATTAATAAAATATCGTTTTGAATACAAAGTGATAAAGTTTTGACTTCTCAAATAAAACTTTTCCAAGTAATAATGAGTACTAACACTTCTGACTCTAACCGAAAACCACCGAAGGCAGACACTATGCTAAGTCACGCGTCGAAAATCAGACAAAGCCAACTTCCTGTCAGTGCGGTGAGTGGCCTACGAGTGGGCAGCCTTCTCCGAGTCTGGGCTGAAGTGTCCAAGATTAACTATATGTCCTCCCAGCCCCTGGATGTCATAACATCAGGTAGGAAGAAATATAAACTGGCTCAGGTACCTATAGGAGTCTAATAAATACTTGTTCCATAGTCTAATAAAGCATTTACTTGAATAACCACAATATCTGAAACCAACTCAGACAGCTGAAACATTTGAGTAGCATTTCGGCTTTCGACTGATAATCTTAATAATATACCATAAATGTACCAATGTAATTAATGTGTGTAATGTGTATTTAAAGTTACATCGAACAAACTACCTTTAAGTACTTTAGGGATAGCTTGTACCCAACACTGGGGCAAAAAACTAGTTAAGAAACACTTAGCTAACTTTTATACTATAACGATACTTTAAAGGTTATATGTATTATGGTTTTTCACAGTTGCAATATTCAGAAAGGTATTGTGTGTATTCTTAGGAAACATTTCAGCAATTATTTTTCGTCTTCTTTAATTGACGATGGCTGTACTCAGTAGCTTTCTACAAGCAAATGCTATCTAGACGCTTTACTTTTATAACCGAGTACCGAAGCGTTTGCACTGCAACACAATCATTCCAATACAATTTCTCAGGTCAGAACGTGCTGAGACGTCGGAGCATTGGTTTGCCAGCGAAGGAATATTCTATACAAGATTTTGTTCCTCCACAACTACGCAACAAAAGCGATGAGGAATTATTCGCTGAAGTGGTAAAATAAAATACATTATCTTAATTTAATTGTACATTATCTTCTATCTTTTCCTATATATATGTCGCCGCCAAATAGCTTAATTCGCCGTTCAATTAACAGCCTAGGCACTTAACTAAACAGCGCCGTTCAACTAACGGCCTGAATGATATTCAGCCATTTGATTAAACAGCTAGGCAAATGACTTGGATCGATGACGTTTAACTACTTGCCTAGCCGTTTAATTACCTGCCTAGCCTGTTCATTTCAATTTAGTTCTACTTTCTGCCACCTAGCGCCGAAACTCACCAAACTGTCAATATCTCTATATTCTATATTCTTTTTGTCAATATGGCGTCGGAAAAAAACATCTTTGATGGAATAATTTTATTAGGTACTTAGGTTTTTTACGATTTTTTTTAGATCCACCGAATCTATTTGCCGGGTGGGGTTTCTGTGGGGTCATAAAAAAAATAACCCTAACCTAAACCCATCCAGGTCGTTCTGCTTGGGTAGTATTTTGAAAAAGTTTTGTAGTACTTAAATGTCAACCAGTTGCCTAAGCATTAGCCAGCCAGTTTATTAAATGTTGTAATAGACGATACGGCTGAATATCATTCAGGCCGTTAGTTGAACGGCGCTGTTTAGTTAAGTGCCTAGGCTGTTAATTGAACGGCGAATTAAGCTATTTGGCGGCGACATATATATATACATATATAATATATATATATGAATGAATGTTTGTCTGTATGTCCTTTATAGAATCGTAAACTATGCATTTGATCACAGATATAGATTTACATAGATAACGCAAATGCATGTACTTCGCGTGTCCGAAACCCCGACCAAACGTCAAGGTTGGTTGCTGTTAACTTGCAGTCCACCGTCCACGCGACTACAGATATAAAAAATATGAGTATGAGCAAAATATAAACTCGAGAGAATCGTAGCGGACGCAGGGGCATCGGCGGCATCGGTGTCTTTGAAGCGGTTTGGATTTCCCGTCACTAATGACGTCACAGTAGGTGTTAAAAATTCGGCACGCTTGGTTTCAATACAGATCGTGATACTTGCGTAATCTATGTAAATTTATATCTGTGCATTTGATCATGTCATGATCTTCAGCAAAGTGTTGTGCATGAGCCACAAAGATTCCTAAGTTGGTGCGACCAATCTTTGACAGCGCAGCAACGCGCGCAGGGTACACTACAGCTAGTATTTACTAAAAACAACATAATCGAAATTTGCCAACCTGTAAAAAGTAGTAAAATACCTAACATAATCGAAATATTTTGTAGTACAGTTGATCGGAACATATTTTAGCAGACTTTACCTCCTTAGGTAAACGTTATTAAATTCTTCTTATCTTCATAACTTGACATTGTTTCGTTTTCACAATATTCATAACGTAAACTTTATATGAAAATATTTTCGTCAACAAGCCAGTCGTGCTTGTAATAATGTATTCGGGCAGGTACTGAGGATCTTTTGAGATGACATCGGAGGGCGAAAGGTGGCGTTGAAACAGGGTCCCCGCGGCCACGCTATTTGATGTGCGCACGTCCTTTTGAGTAGGGTCGCATTTCATCACACCTCCGCGCCGGTATTTCCCAGGGGCAAAGATATTTTACTGGACCTCTGTTATTTTTTATGTCCACTACAAGCGACTGTGATTCCGGTGATGTGAAAAGAATTTTCGAGGACCAAAGAATTTGCATGAAAGTTCCGAAACAAAATGTATACTTAAATACATAGAACGGAATGCTTTTACCTAATTTAAATTTATAATTCTTGTACTTACATGTAAGACCCCTTAAGTATTTCAATCATCTTATGTTATAAAGTACATATATCGCTAAACGGTTCTAATGGAAGAGTAGAGTTAGGTACAGTCTATTTCACATAGGAAGTCCCGCGGAAAAAATACGAAACTGAATTGTACACAGTGTAAATTGTATTGCTGATACGCGACTACATCGCTGCATCTACGGGGCTATGTGAAATAGACGACAGTTATCGTCATTAGCACAGTCATTTTATTTTATTTTTTCGTTTTTTCCTACATTATTCTGCATAGTTTTTGAGTTAAGTGTAGGTATTATAATTTTCAGTTTCCAATAAACGTTACCCCTCTCTTGAACGAGGACAATTTATGGGGGTGCTTCTACACGTTCCCGGAGATATACTCAGACGCGTACTCGCCAGTGGTTCGCATTAGGAACGTTGAAGACGTGCCAGAACTTGTCGGAGGCGTGCTCACCAGAGACATGGTCACCGCTTGCCTTAGTTACTTGAAACGTACTCCTATACTTGGGGATTTTGTTTATATCAAATTGGATCTTTCATCTAAGGTAAGAATTATCTATTCAAATTGTAATATACGAAAATACTCATCGCAAACGTTATACAGCATGTTCGGCTATCTTGCTCTTGCTCCTTTTCTTCCTTTTGAATAACGTTATTTAAAGTTATATAACAAAATTATAAAGTAATATAAAAATCAATACAAGACCACAGCTTTAGTGCTTCAATAGTTTTTCGCTAGATGTGCTGTTAGTTGTAGCCTTGTCTATAGTTGATGCCTCGATGTAAATCGATGTTGTCTCATTCTCTACTACGCATTAAGAAATAGAGAGTGACTCGGGGTGACATAATCCGTGACGAAAGTCTTGTATTGGTGTGCATGCTAACCTTGTAAAGAGCTACCCTACAGCGAAATAACTTTTTTGGAGTCTTTTGTCTTGTTTCCTCTTCCAGCATCTCATAAACATAGAAGTTCTGCTACACTACAAATTCTTAGTGTATCTGGATCTATCTTCAAACTTGCTTACGGAGTTGTCGGTGCTGTCCTTTCTACCATATCTTCAGTTCTTGTCGGTGGCGTTCAACAGGCTCCATACAGTTTTGGAATATGACATTCGTAAGCTTTATTTTTTTAAATGCTTTATTACAGTTTGTAACAATACTCTTGCCTCTTTGCCAGTGGCGTGCACTCCATAGAGGCATAAAGGCACTGCCTACCCTGAGATTTTATGGTAAAATTATAATAAATAATAAAATGAAACAGAAAAAATATTTAAAAGTAAATAATCATTTTAATTAGATATTTGAAAAAGCGCGCGCATATTGCTGTCATGTGGAGACCATTGACCGCCCGCTCCTTTCGCGCCGCCCCGTGTCGGTGGCAAAAGCACGTACTAAATGTGCCTCATTCTTCGTGTAAGAAACGTTCATTCCTTGAATGAAATACGCACAATTTACTATATTTCTACGAATTAAAATGTTCGGGCTAGAGGCACTGCCTGGTTTGGTAATCCGACGAAGTCTAGTAGGTTGAATCGCAATGTAATTTGTTTGTTTAAAGTTTACAATGCGTTTTTGTCACTTAATATTTAGTATTAAATTTGATTGTGTTTTTTTTAGACGCCTTTATTATTAGTTGATGTTGATGTTCTGTGTTTGTTTGGTTTGTTTACATGCGTGCTAAATAATTTGAATAATTATTAAATCCTCGTTGTTATGGATTAATATTACTTGTGAAATTAGTGACGTGTGTGATAAGCAGGAATTTAAATTATAAATAAAAGTGTTTTCTCATTGCCCTATGCAGAAAAAGTGAACTTTATTTTAAACTGTCGATGCGTAAAGAACTTGGATTTGTCCCAGAAGAAAGGTAGGTAATATCACGAGACAATTAATGCTAAATTTTATGAATCATTTCCTTGGATGACAGGATACTGGGATATTTTTCAGCGCTAAAGCGTATACCAAGATAGGTACGTAGACTACGTAAAATAGATATTTACGATAACAACGCGAGCGCATTGCTGAGTTGTCTAAAATTTAGATAAAAAAAAACAACTTAGGTACTTACGGATTTAAAACGAACGGGGTCTTTTACGATATCGTAAATAGGTATTCAATTCTTATTTAAAATGGTTTATGCGGTTAGATTTCATTTATAAATTAGTAAACAAGTTTGATAATTATATTTAGTTTGGGTACCTAGGTAGGTACTTTTATTAGTCTATCTATGTATCTGTCCTTGTGAATAACTGCATGAATAGATCTAGGTATTTAACTAACGGCGAAGGACCCATTCAGGGACTGACTTGTCTTAAAATCTATATAGGTACCTAAGTATATCAATGTCTATAAACATCAACCAATCACCTTAGATATCTGATACGGCTAAATACCTACTTACTCACAACAAAAGACGTCTAACACATGCAAACCTGGACTAAGCTCACGAGCAATAATTCAAGGTACCTAGGTAGGTACTTATGCCTAATTTTAATTTATTTTTATGCTAAACTCTGCCTACCCTGTTTCAAAACCCTATGCACGCCACTGCTCTTTGCCCAATTATTTTATTGTGAGCGTTACATCAGTCTTAGCGCTAAAGTAAAGAATCTCCATGATAAAATGATCTTAAGTGCCTGTAGCAACTATAAAGACAGACAAAAAAAAGCCAATTACAAAACCTTTTAAAAAAATGCAATATTAGCTCGCTTAGTTCCTCGCTAGTTTGTCGGTTTGCAATCGCGGTAAGAATACCTTCAAGTGGTATAACTAATTAGAACTTTACAGTATCAACCTAATGTAAACGCTTTTATTTTCAGCACAATGGTTTTTGACCGAAGTTCATTATAAATTCAATTCTGTGAAGAGAATCAGAGATTTAAGCGCATTTTGGTGTATCACGATACTCGATTTGTCTCACAACAATATAAAGTACATTAGCGGTCTTGAAAGTTTAAGGTACTTATTAATTTACATTGTCACTGATACGGGCTAAGTTATTCACGTCGCCACAAGTAAGCCCTTAGGCCACTCATTTTTAATACCTACCCTTACCAATAACCTATTTGTCATGGACAATATAAATATATAATAATAATAATTTAGCCCTTTTGACGTCCCACTCCTGGGCACGGGCCTCCCCTCAACACGAGGGGTATTCAGGCCATAATCCACCGCGCTGGCCCAGTGCGGGTTGGCGGATTTCACATGTCTTTCGAAAATTGGTTAGATCTTCCAAGACATGCAGGTTTCCTCACGATGTTTTCCTTCACCGTAAGCAAGTGATAATCATAATATTCGCACATAGATTTAGAAAAATCCAGAGGTACGAGCCGGGGTTTAAACCAAGACCTGGTGCCCGCAAAACGCGTGGTTTAACCAATCGGCTATCACATCTGTCACGGACAAAACCAATAAATTTAATCCATTCGTTGACATAAGCACTATATCATCCAGATACTTAAGACGTCTGGACCTCTCGTTCAACCACATTCAACGACTCGAGAATTTGAACCATTTGCGGTTGCTGTGGTTGGATGTATCGTACAATAATATATCAAGCTTCGAGTTCGGCACCAACTCGGGGCTGTGGACCCTGCTGCATCTGGAGTACCTCAACCTGAATGAAAATAATTTAACTTCTATGAAAATGTTCTCCTACTGCACCAGGTGAGTATTGTACACTATCAGGCCTTGCAGTTTGCAGTCATTTATATGTGGGCACGAGCCTAGAGCCCTCGGCTTGTTGGCGGCTTCAAATTGCTGACTTAGGAATTTACACCGGAAAAAAGAGCTCCATTTTTGGCACAATTTTACTAAGAATTGCTGTTTAAATGTCTCAATTTGAATTAGAGATGAGATTTCTAATATTTTCTAAACAACTAACATAATTTTACTAATTCATAAAACGAACAAGAATACCTTAATTATTTTTCTTTTTAAATGTCTAAAGGGGCCCCAAACTCTTGTGCTCTTGTGGCCTGAGTCGTATAGTAATGAGTCGATCTCAAGTTTAAGAGCGATCTTGGAAATTTCAATGTCATCCCAGTACAAAATTACACGTCAAAAGCGTACTTGAGATCGATTTATTAATACGTGGCTAGATAACCTAAGATTTTTATTCCCCAAAAGTGTTGGTAGTGGTACACTGAATTGCACTCACATATTGCCGATGGTAGTTGGCCCAAGCCTATTGCTATTTTACCCAACACTAAATGTGGGCGTTTTTACACTAACGATATCGATGCCACTTGTAACTACCGATATCCGATTCGGTGTTATGTTTACAACGGATGCTGATGCCATCTAGTAGCGGCACACTCTACCTCAACTCGAGGGGATACGGGTCGTCACCACGCTGGCCCAGTGCTGGTTGGCGGTGGGCAAGTATTGACGTACAGTTAAATCAGAAATTATATTAATGACGCCCGTGTTTCTGCTTCAACTGGACTGATTTCAATTAGCTTGTTAATGAAGGTAACGAAGGGCGAATGGAAGTCGTTTTTCGCAAAAGCTGCGAATGACTTTTTTTTCTGTTCACGAAGAGCCATTATCGAATAATAAATTAAAAGCGTAAATTATGATCAATATTTCCTCTGAAACTTTTCTCGTTGAAAGTTCGACCCTTGTTCCTTTTGTAGGAAAAAATCTGGAATACACCTGTTCCTGCAAAACCTGTTATAAATATTTTAATGTGTTCCATGTCTTGTTTGATAACAAAAAGAAACAATACAAGAGCAAAGCCTACTCTTATCCGTTTGTATTGACGAATCATTTAAGACTCAGGCATAAAAAACAATGCAGGGAGGAATGGCAAGAGTACTTTGACGAAAGATCGCGTGTTAAGGGTATCTGGTATAGAACCATCCAACCAGAACTATTAAAATATCCGTGGTTCGATAAGGTTTCAGTCAACAGGAATTGGGTTAACTCTTGCTCTTGGACTGCTCTTAGATTACGATCAGGACACATTCCATCGAATAAGTTTGCCTTTTTGATGAAGAAAATCCCATCTCCAAATTGTATTGAGTGTGGCGTGATCGAAGATGTACAACATATATTGATGGTGTGTGTTTGGAATGATTCATTTAGGAGATCATGGTTTTCAAAGGGCAACTATGTAAACATTGGCATTGCAAATAGTATTTTAGCGCAACCGATATCAGAAGAAGCCAAAATGTTGATTAAGCTAGCTGATCTAGGTTTAGCTAAGCAATGATACCTATAAGTAGATATCTTTATTGTATTTTGTGTTGTATTTTGCGACGTCTAACGGGACGATGTGTTCGCCAAGCGACAAAGTTCCTTAAATAAAAAAAAAATAGAAAAAAGACTCAGGCATATAAAATGCGCGTATAATGGAAAATGTACTCTGTACATATCTATACAAATAAATAAAATTGGAGTGTCTGTTTGTAATATCAAAATAACACCTTTTCACTAAATGCATATGAAAGTACATACGATACGTATAGCAAAAACGCGAATTAAAAAATTTTTGTCTGTATGTCTGTCTGTCTGTCTGTCTGTCTGTGTGTTTGTTCCGGGTAATCTCCGAAACGGCTGGACCGATTTCGACGGGACTTTCACTGGCAGATAGCTGATCTTATAGCAGGTAACTTAGGCTACTTTAATTTTAGAAAAACAATTAGGGTTCCGCGTAAAACATAATAACACTTGAAATCAAAGAGTATCTCCGAAACGGCTGGACCGATTTTGATGGGACTTTCACTGTTAAATAGCTGTTGTTATAAGCAGTAACTGAGGCTACTTTTATTCTAGAAAAACAAAATTAAAAAAATGGGTCCTGTCGCGCGGGCTCAGAACGCGGGACCGGGCTTTATTGTTAAGTTAAATCCCACGCGGGCAAAGTCGCGGGCTCAGCTAGTAATACATATAAATCTGTTTCATTTGCAAAAAAATGAGTATTTGCGTTTTTTACGCGGCAGTGCCTTGTATTTTTTTTTTAAATATGCCCCATGTAGAAGTTAATAAGATTATTTGTTTTTACTTTGTCAAAGAGGCCTTCGCGTATACGCTCGTAATGTCCGCAGCAGTCGGTTGGGGCTTCTGGTTGCCATTTTCTGCTGCTAAAAAGAGCCAACTGTGCAAGTTCGCCTGTGCAAACTCACTAAGGCGTATTAATAAATGTATCTCAAGTCTAAGACCGATCTTAGAAATGTCATTCTTTTGTCATACCAGAACATAATGACTTGTCAAAAGCTTACTTATGATCGCTCTCCGACTTGAGATAGATTTATTTATATGGGCCTAACAATACTCCCTTTTTATTCGACACATTTGTTTGTTTATCTCCACAGGCTCCGTGAACTACACGCCCGCAACAATCGCTTATCCATACTTCTGGAGCTGGCAGTGTACATGCGAAAGATGCGGAGGCTGATCGTCCTAGACCTCCGCGCCAACCCTGTCTGCTCCACGCCGGGGTACAAGGACGTCGTGATCAATACCTTCCCGAACCTACTGTGCTTAGACGCCAATGAACTTGATCCTGTGGATCAGGTAACACTTTAACTTATTAGTTACTATATACCTAGTAGGTACTGAATCTTATTAAGACAAGCATAAAAACATACCCAGGTAATCTCTCGCTGTATAATTGAGCGAGTTTGTTTCAGGGCCCAACATCTCAACCAATATGATGATGAAGTCATCAGTTTCATAATTCAGAAGAGTTTTAATTTGTAAAATTAATTTAAAATACGTTGTCAATTTTGGTAAAATTATCATTTTGGACCTAAAGCTAACCAACCATAATAATAATAACCAACCTAAACCAACCTTTGGATAATAAAAACGCCTCTATTCTGCTTAGTTAAAGCTATATATCCTATTAATATTTCCTATTATTAATATTATAAATGTGAAAGTTTGTGAGTGTGGATGTATGTATGTATGTTTGTTACTCATTCACGCAAAAACTACTGAACGGATTTGGATGAAATTTGGAACACAGATAGTTTATAACCGGGATTAACATATAGGATACTTTTTATCCCGATAATCCCGATATTTTTGTTACGTTAAATACTACGCGGACGAAGTCCGTGGGCAAAGCTAGTAATATATAATCGTATGAACATTGATCTGATGCAGCGGACCTCAAAAATGAATATGACGCCAAATGTGATGACGCACGCGACCCGGCGTTTGCTACGCCTGCTTTACATCGAGCAGCTTTCCTTGGGTCTAGTGTCGCCGTACACTCTACCGGCTGATAATACTGAAGTCCCCATCGTTGTGCTTGTGGGATACGAGGCTGTTGGCAAAGGTAAACTTGGGAACAATTCGTTGGTAGGTAATCAAAGTACTGTCATCTCTACCTGTCCCTATCTGTTTCTTTCATACCGTAATTGTCACTTATCGTTGTAAATCTGATGTTCCTCATTCTTTTTGACCATCATTTCGTCCAGTCATTTAAGCACAGGCCGCTCGGATCCATAGCCATTGAGTTACCTACTTGCCGGATCTTATCAGCGCAAGCAGTATTCTGAAACGGTGGTAGATTCAGACTATTGAATCCTTTCTAGACCTACATACAATATTTTTAAATATTTTGTGTGCTCGACGGGATTTCTATACAAACTTTCATTAGGGTATTAAAACACCTTATGATTTAATTTTCAAAGTTCCCCACTTAATACCATGTCATGCAAAACGTAAACTTCAATGCAAAATTTCGTGTTTCTAGACGGACCGGTTTAGTCTGTGCTTTGTCCATTAATCAGTCAGTCGTTTTAAAAGTAGATTCCATGGGATACTAGGTACTCAATGGATAGGTATATTTTCAGGGACCCTAGCCCGCCGCTTGGCGACCCAGTGCAGCTCCAACATTCAACTGGCACACCAGCATACCACCGCTCCCTACCATACCCCAAACCACTATAAGGAAATATCGCGTAGCAAGTTCGACGACATGCTCCTTGATGGGGAATTCCTTACTTACAGTGAAATGGACGGAGAGTCTTATGGGCTAAGTAAGGTTTCTTTTAGTACCAACCAAAACAGCCACATTCTAAGGCCTGTATTAATTAATCAAAATTAAGTCTGTGAGTGGTCTTAGTTACGCTTTTGACATTTCATTTTGTACTGATATGATATAATAATTACATTTCCAAGATCATTCTCAGAATTGAGATCGATTTATTTATACGTGCCTAAGTGAAAATTAGTAGTGATTCGATCAACATAAAAATATTCAACGTTTGTTTACAATAATGGGTACATCTGAATGACCACCAACCAATTTAGACCAGCTTGGCGGAACTGGCTTCCCTTGAGGCGACATGAAGAAACATAAAAATATTGTTCACATGATACTCTTTGGTAACATATTATGCTTCCCTGGTTACCTATAACGGGAAAAGTAAGCTAAAAACTCACTATATTAGATAGATACCATACTCCAAAAAGGATTTCCAGTTGCCCTCCCTAACGAGTCACAAAAAATTCCAACATAATTTATGTCTGTATATCTGACAATGTCGACAATCAGAGATTTCAAAGCTCACAAAAGGTCCTAAAAAATTCGGGCCAAGTATCTAAGTAAGCCGCTGAAATGTGCGCGGCGACGCAATTTTTTACGTAAGTACTACATTATTCTGTAGGCCGCGAGGAAGGCTTCACGAGAGACGGCAAAGTAAGGATCGTAAGCATGGATTTGGTCGCGGCTTTGATGCTCAGATTGCGCGGCTACCGGCCATATTTGATTCTAGCCTCGTGTAAGGACAAACACGCGCTGGCGGACAGACAAGGGTTCCGTAAAATGTATGAATACACTTTTGTTACTTACTTAGTGACTTACCCTCATGTGAATCGTTGTACAAAGTGCTTTACACTCACCTATCAAAAACTATCTTAAAACTTATCGCTAAGGCGATTACGACTCTACGGCGATTTATAACCAGATAGTCCCTTTTGATGTGGCCACTGCCATTTTTTGAAGCGTATTTATTGTTGTGACAAAATCGCTCTCGCATCGCCATCACCTTACCAGACCCGGCTTTAGGGTCGTACGGACGTAAGCAAACTATGTATTATAATTCTACGATAGCTAGGTACTTACTATGGCAGGTATGCACTAAAATTCGGTACCTTCTCAGGTACCGATCGCCTGGTAAATCATTTTTTTAGCACATTCATAGTCGTGCCTACCGTGAGGTGGCAGGGGGGACCTTGACTGCCAACTCATTTTCATTCAGAGCTCATATTTGAATCCTACCTATTACCTACCAACATACAGGAAATTCCAGATTTGCTCTGATTTGAAGACCTAATATTCGGAACGCCAATGCATGCAATCATTAATATTATAACCCTACTATCAGTCACCTTAATTTTGATTTCATTGATCCATATAAGTTAGTTAGTACATATAAATCACGCATGTGTTTAACTATTTTGTAATAACATTGTAGGTATAGATAGGTGTGAGTTATGTATTTACATTTTAATTTTAGATCCCGTAACTTGGCAAATCAGCAGCGCATGTCTCTCGAGACGCCATTGGAGCGTTCGACGCTCCAGGTTCTGCTCTCCGGACGCATCATCATCACGGGGATATTGAACGAAATATTTCTGGTAAATAATAATACTGTCATCGTAAAACCTTGGTACTAATATAAGCAGGTAGTATACCCTCCCAACGCACTCACCGCTCTCCGCGACTCGGATACGGAGGCGAGGTTGACGTATCCCCGCTTCCGCCAGGATAATATTACAGTTTGATCTATTGGATAGGTTCTTACCGACTGATTAAATAACACTTTCTGGACAGTGTCTACCCGAAGAAAAAGAACAAAGTGAATTCGTGATCGAATCCGAATGTTCCCTGATGATGGACAGCGAAGCTCGAGAAGCTGTCAAAGATTACGCCAAGGGCATCAACATACTCACGCTTTTGGCTTCGGTTTGTATATTTATTGAACGAAACTAGGTTTATTTTTGGTTAGAACCAAACTTGCTGAGATTCTTGCGGTATCTCCTCAATCGAGTTCGTGTTCCGTTCGATACGGTTGTAAAATTAGCTAGAATGTAAGTAGCTAAAATGCAATTTCATTTGTATCTACTAGTACGTAAAGAGTACAAGGACTTAAACAAATGAAACAATGACCCTTAAATTTACAAGAAAAATTCTAAAGTTCTTTTTTTTTACTTTTATAAAAGGAATAAAGAATTGAAGTTCATCACAACGAACACAGAACATATTACGACCGCTTGGCGCAGTGGTTCGAGCGCAGGCTCACTGCACATGGTGGTTGCGGGTTCGATTCCCGCCGGGGCCAATTTCGGAAATTGCCTTTTCGTAATTTGAAGTTATTATTACCTATTATAGAGCACCACGTCTTTAGAAGAAGTGATGTGCAAACGTAACGTCCAAGACCGCAACAGCCAAACAGACCCCAGTCTCTACTCGCTCTATAAAGAGTCGCAAGGAACCGGCGAGTACAACAGCTACGTCAACGGACAGAACTCGTATCAAGAGAAACTTAAAAAGGAGAGGTGAGACTTTCCTTATTGGGTGCAAAATTACTTGACACGTTTATAACACTTAAATACTTATACCATTGCAAAAATAGGCATAGGCATTTGATACAATAAGGAAAATAACGATAAACATTTGAGCCGCTCTCATCCTGAGTTTTGATTTCAGCAGATACACTTCGTCCACTTGTAAAGGTAAGTAACCAACAATACCTACTTATTTATAAGCAATGCCTGTATTTTATAGTGCAATAGATGGCGCCAATCTACAAAATAAGCATCGGACTCAAATATTAACCGATCTCTAAGCGCCTCTTAGCTGGGATCCCTTGGATACAATTTAAGTACCTATAAAAGAAGCTATCTAACTAAATCATATTGATTGGCATCTTAGAAGTTTTATTTTTAGGTCAATAACCAGAGTTGGTCAGCAACTATACCTACTACGTATCGTTTTACTCAATCGTTTCATACAAACTAAATACACAAAAATATGACTATATCACAGCTGCTGTTAGTGCCCACTGAATTCTGTCAAATGTTTCAGGATTTGCCATGGTGGCGGACGGGTCAAAATCGTCCAAATCCGTTACTTTTACTTCACAAGACTGTACAGAAACGGCGGAACAAGATCCGATGGGAATGCTAATTGAACCAAGAACAGAAAAGGATAAACGTGTGTATCGGAACATATTTTTCAAATTATATTGTAATTAAATACCTAATCTAGATACTTAGGTAAACGTTAAATACTCTCCCACTCCAAACTTTCTTGAATACTGTACGATAATCCTACTAATATTATAAATGTGAAAGTTTGTGAGTGTGGATGTATGTATGTATGTATGTATGTTTGTTACTCCACGTAAAAACTACTAAACGGATTTGAATGAAATTTGGAACACAGATAGTTTATAACCGGGATTAACATATAGGATACTTTTTATCCCGATAATCCCGAAATTTTTGTTACGTTAAATACTACGCGGACGAAGTCCGTGGGCACAGCTAGTTATGTGATATTCCTTAGAAGACAAACAAAACATCCGCTCGATCAGCACTCGCTTGCCGCCGATGCCCTCGCGAGGACAGGCGAAGACCGGCTCCCGCGTGTCTGTGGACGACTCCGATCTGTGGTTCGCTTTCCTCACTGAAACAGGCCAGTTGCAGGCCAGCGATGTTATTTACCAATCATGTAAGAAGTATGACGTCATTCATGATAATACAGACAATTATAAAGACGACCGCTTGGCGCAGGTTGGTTCGAGCGTAGGCCGCTCGACTCACTACATCGGGTAGATGCTGGTTCGATTCCCGTCACAGTAAATTTTGGAAATGGCCTTTTCGTAATTTGTTCTGATCTGGGTGTCACTGGGATCGCCCCCAGTCCATAGTACAAGTGTTGCTTAGTTTGGGATCAAACAGTTGGTGTGTTCGTCTGGCGACATTATTATTATTATATTATTATTATAACAATGTAAACATAACGACATCTAGCATAAGTTAAATTAACTAAACTAAACTTAAGTCCCTTTATATTCAAAACGACTCGCCGATAAACATATTAGCTCTTTGCGGCTTTTGAGGTGCGGCTGTTATATTGTATTGTAGGTGTAGTATTTTTTTTTAATAAATGAAATGCATGATAAAAATTATAAATTCTGTAAGTACTCGTGTAAAATCATTTTAATTTTCCAGCTGATAACGCCCAACGTTATGATACGAAAGTTGACGATCCAAATTCAATCATGCGCCAAATGGATAACTATCAACAGGTACATCATTGAAAACGAGGAAGTACACCCAAGAATTCTCTTCTCGTTCCTAAAACAACAATTGTTTTCAGACGCTAGGTGAAACGTACACGACGCATATAAGGGACGACTATGAAAACATACATCACCAATGGCCTGGTCTATTTTGGAATACTGTAAGAATCAGAATTCAATTGTTAGGAAATTAAATACAAGTGATATCTCCCGATCGTCATAGGTATGTCGCAGCCAACTAGCTTAATTCGCCGTTAAATCAACAGCCTAGCCACTTTACTAAACAGCGCCGTTCAACTAGCGGCCTAAATGATATTCAGCCGTATCGTCTGTTACAACATTTAATAAACTGGCTGGCCAATGCTTAGGCAACTGGGTGACATATAAGTACAAAACTTTTTCAAAATACTACCCAAGCAGAGCGACCCGGATGGGTTTAGGTTGGGGTTATTTTTTTTATGACCCCACAGAAATCCCACCCGGCAAGTAGGTTCGGTGGGTCTAAATAATTTCGTAAAATACCTATTATAAGTACCTAATAAAATTCTTCCATCAAAGTTGTTTTTTGCCGACGCCATATTGACAGTTTGGTGACTTTCGGCGCTAGGTGGCAGAAAGTTGAACTAAATTGAAATCTATAGCAGCCTGAAATAGCAATCGGTACGATCTCTTAATAGTTTCCCAACCAGGATGTGCGTAATGACAGAGTGGTCCATAGACCAAAGCCATAGCTTTGTATACTTTCCTCGATAAGTTGTAATAAGATGAATGTTATTCCGAATATTGCGTATTCTCCACCTTTCGTGCTTTCATCTCCCTTGTTTGCACTGACAAAACATTCACTGATTTACGTTGTTCTGTATTTTGTTTGACAACACAAAAACAACAAGAGGTGGTGTAAATATTGCGACAAAAGTATTTACAAAATGACCATAATAGTGAACAAAAATTCACCCACAGGTTACCATGGACAACCCTGATGAAGCCTTTGCAAAGGTTCATGGAATAATCAGAGACATCGTCAATTCCCAAAGACACTTGAAACCAATGTTCGACATCGACTTCGCTAATTTGAGCGACTACCCAACAGTCGAAAATCGACTGGAGAGCATTCGCAAGCAAATAGCCCCACACCAACTATTCTATTAAATTATACCACAAACTATTAAAAAGCTGTTTTATTTTATGTTAGATACAATTAAGTAAATTGTAAGTATCCTATCAGTAGGGATGAAACTGTGAGACTGAACTTATATACCACTGCCTTTAAACATAATTGTACAAAATATGGGAAGATCATTTGAACACCATGGTGTCGAGCATTGCACCAAGACACTGGACTATGTTATTTGACATCAGAACATCAACTTTCTCTTCTAAATGCCTCTTGGGGTCCTGTTTGCCTACATTCTTAATGGCTAACTGTTCCGGCGTCATCTTCTCCTCATCTTCAAGGGCCTTATTGTAATTCTTAGCTAGGTCTAACATATCTGTCACTGTTGTCTCATTGATTGAACAGTGTTCCTTGTATTCTGATAGAGTGAGTCCGTCCATCCAGGACTTTTTGTGGAGGTTCAGCAGCATTTTCTGTTCCAATTCATTCTTCCTGTAGTTTATGCTGATGGAGTAATAGTGACGGTTGAGACCGTGGATGAGGGCCTGCACAGACGGCTTCTGGAGATGGCCCAGGTTGGATGTAGTCTGCCTTGGCTCCTGGCCAAGCACCATCATGTTGGGATTGATGAGACGGAATGCATCTATCACTACTTTACCCTTCACAGACTGAATGGGATCAACCACGACAGCCACTGCCCTCTCAGACAGGGCTTCGAAAGACTGCTGAGTGTTGATATCGACTCCCGATAGCCAGCAGCCAAATCCAGGATGAGAGTGATACCTATAGTAGAATAAACATGATCAGCTCCCAGACCAAAATTGCAAAATTAATGTCCCTGCTACATAGCCAGCATGCTAGCCAAGATAAGACTTATGTCTCATATTATGCCAATTTGAGAAGCTTCCTCTCTATATTTATTCATAGGAGAGAGTGCAATAAGTATTAGTTTAGTTTTTTTCTTGCTACAGGTCACCAAGATAGACCTTTTGCATTTATCTTGATCTGCCCATGCCTTTGGGAACTAGTAAATGAAGTTGTTTGTCTAATATGGGTCTTGACTCTAGACAATCCTCATTATATGATGCGCCTACAGTAAGGTTATTCAACATTTTATAAGCCCCGTATTGAAGTACTAGGAGTCAAATAAAGATAGTTTCATATAGTGTCATAGTTAGGAGTTTCATATCTCACCATCCAACAACCATTTCAGGGCGTCCTGTCTGCTTCAGCATATCCAACATCTTGGCCTGGAAGACAGGGTCAACGGCCTCTACAGATACACCGGTACCAGTCTGGGGCATCGCAAATACATCAATCACACGTACTGTATAGTCATCCACAAATTCACCTGAAAATTTACAAAACCTTCATTATATCATAGATATAAATAAATATTCTTATTTTACAAACTGATTGGATTCAGACATATTTATCTCTTAAGTATTCAACAAAATAGTTAAGTTGCTAAGAGATTGAGTCGTAAAAAGTTGTAAACTACATAATACAATTAACTACTACTA
Organism: Notodonta ziczac; assembly: GCA_918843915.1. Lineage (NCBI taxonomy): Eukaryota > Metazoa > Arthropoda > Insecta > Lepidoptera > Notodontidae > Notodonta > Notodonta ziczac. The sequence continues at coordinate 6,254,320 of OU974053.1, forward strand.
ATATACTTACAGGGACTAAATCAATAAATATTCTATGATTTACACAGGTGCTGTTTACTGCATTATAATCCACAGATACAATATGATTAGCCATAGGTGCATGATGCAGCAAGTTTTGATGGCTAATCAAATTAAACTCTGTTGTATATAAATCGGAGCAATTAACTAACCCAACATAAGTCCCATCACTTCCATGGGCACGCCAGCACGACCATGTTTCAACATCTTTAGGAGCGCCAAGGATGAAATGTATACTTGTTCTGCGGTGTCCACCGCCGGAGCGTCGGTGGGCGGCGGCGCCTGCGACAATCCAGCCATACCACCCCCAAGACGAAGAAGCCGATCCATTGTGTGGGTTCTTTCAAACTTTACACTGAGAAAAACCAAATCATCATGTTATCGCAGCGGCACATCTTCAACAATACGAAATTTAATTCAATGTAGATGATCCAGGATAATTTATAACTGTCTCTTCATAACAATCTTTAATAAAATACTCACAAATAACTATTATCATCTAATTATTGCAATTTTAGAAATAAAACTCCGGACAAAACCTCAAATGAACGAAATTCGAAACAATAAGTGAATGAATGATCATAATTTGTGAATGACAGCCCACGTCGAAATTTGCAACCTCACGAGCATAGATATTTTATTTTTTATTACCGAAATCGTGCCGAGCTTGATGCACAAAATAAAACTAGAAAATATGATTTTACTTGGTACTGGCTAAATGCGAGAAGCGTACCAACCGTATTTTAATTTTAATGTATGTGGTACCAACAAAATATTCAGCTTGTTTGAAATCGGCACGTCACTTTAGTGGTTTAGGGGGTTGGCCCAAGAATTTTATATATTCTTGGGTTCGTCAGTCTAAATCAATCAAAATTGCAATCTATCAATCATAGTACTGTATTCTCTTTACGTCAATCGTTGAACTTATGGATGTTGTTATCGTAACTAGAGATCGTGGAATTAATTATAGTATAATTTAAAAAATCTCTTGAATTAATCACGAGGAATTTCATCAACTATGTCAGAGAAATCTGTGCTACCAAATAAACTTTCTGAAGGACCGCATGGGTTAGGTGCGTGCATGGTAAACGTAAAAAAGGGATTTCAATATCTTGAAATCGAAGTTACCTACCAGCTTATTAAAAATTAGTTTTTAAATTGTTGTAGGAGATCCAGATGATAGGAGTTTAAGAAGAGTAGAAAAAGACGTGATGATACCAAAGCTTATGAGAGACAAAGCTAAAAAAGAAAAATGTATCCAAGAAGTAGCTGAATTCGAGAAATGTTGTAAAGATTCATCTCTATTGATGGTAGTGAAATGTAGGACACAAAATAACGCATTGAAGGCCTGCCTCGGTAGTTGGTATGAAAATGAGGAGTTCAGAAACATATGCACAGAAGAGTATTTGAAAGAAAGAAGTGAATACAGAAAGAGTGGCATAAAAAAACCTATTAAACGGGCGTGATATGGATGGGATAATATTATTTATAGAATAGTTGTAAATCAATAAAAATCTGAGATCAATCATCTTCATTTATTGTGACTGGTAAATTCCTGCTCAATTTTAACTCCTTTATGCTGTATTCCTTTAGATTTTCTGGTAGTTTTAAGTCATTCTCCTTAGGTGGTATTACTTCTGTAACCAATATTTCCTGGGAAAAAACATAAGAAGGCTGTAAAAATATGTTGAGATTATTACTTGTTATAGGTTGTTAAGAAAAAGTATTAACATGATAGGTATAACTTCAGACCAATAATTGGTCTGAGGTTATAGTCAATCAGATTTAAACAGTGTGTCATAAGAGTCACTGCATGCATCTTCATGCAATAAACAAATTATATAAACTATAATGACCTGGCTTCGCACAGATTTTTTTACACCTTGGCTTACATTATTGGAGTTTTGGTAAGGTTCCCTATTTATTTATTTTTAATATAATACAGCTATTTCACCTGGGGAGAATGTAGCTTCCCAACAGTGAAATAATTATTCAAATCGGTTCAGTAGTTTCGGAGCCTATTCAATGCAAACAAACAATAAAATTTTTCATCTTTATAATGTTAATATAGATAGAAATTAGAGTGATGTCGGATCATGTTCCATCATACACACCTTAACTGTAGTGTTAGCCATTCTCACATGTCCCAATGTAGAAACCCAGTCATCATTTCTGACATCGGATTTAATAACCACTATGTAGTCTGCATGTGATATTTCAGGGCCATCTCTATACAGTACTGAAAAGAAAACAGAGTTTTACATCCATAAATAGGTAGTGCTACCTGATCCCTGAGATATTTACTTCACGCTAACATGATTGTAACCTATTTTAAGTACAATAAATAAATAAATATCATTATTAATGTACTACTATTGTAAATGTGTGTCAAATACTCACAATAATCTCCACCAAATTTGATCCCTGATTTTACTACATATCCTTTAGACCTATAATAGTGGTATACAACATATTTTGTAACAAAATGTTTGTCTGCAGTTGTAAACAGTTCCCAACATCTTTCTATACTCAGCACATTATTTTCATTTATTATTTGTAAACAACCAAGCCCATACAATAGAAAGAATGCTTCCTGAGGTGTCAACATTAATTTCTCCTGAATTTTAATTCTGTTCAAACAGCATTTGGGTTTCATGTTCGCAAAATAGTTTTCTCCCTCAGAATCGCTATTAGGAACTATTACAACAATATCGTCTTTATCATGACTATGAAATGGTTCCACATTGTTGATGTTCATTTGAACCCCCTCCTCAGCCTCTTCTTCACTAGACACCAAATCTATAACATCCTTCTGTGATCTCTTTTCACTATCAGCAATGATCTTTGCAGTGAGCTCATCAACCTCTTTCATGAAGCTGTGAATCTCTGTCACTCCCACTGAGCCACAAAACTTCTTATACCAGTATTGCCTCTTCAAATACTGCCTCTGCCGCATTATTCGCGGGTTACCGTCGTTCTGTGCGTCTATCGGCTGCGATCGCGACGCTGAACCTTTTCCGAAACATCCCATGTGATACAGCAGTGTTATTTCCTCAACAGACCTCACTTCCACGTTAAATCCATTGAAATATCCGGTAAATACAATTCGCATAGACTTATCTAATGGAAAACGACACGATTCAATCGCCATCGGAAATGAGTGATTTCTTTATTTACATTTTATTTATTTATTTTCTTGTTGTACACAGTCACAGATTACAGATAATGTATCTGTCGCCGCCAACTAGCTTAATTCGCCGTTCAATTAACAGCCTAGGCACTTAACTAAACGGCGCCGTTCAACTAGTGGCCTGAATGATATTCAGCCATTTGATCAAACAGCTAGGCAAATGACTTGGATCGATGACGTTTAACTACTTGCCTAGCCGTTTAATTACCTGCCTAGACTGTTCATTTCAATTTAGTTCTACTTTCTGCCACCTAGCGCCGAAACTCACCAAACTGTCAATATCTCTATATTCTATATTCTCAAAAAAACATCTTTGATGGAATAATTTTATTAGGTACTTAGGTTTTTTACGATTTTTTTTAGATCCACCGCATCTATTTGCCGGGTGGGGTTTCTGTGGGGTCATAAAAAATAACCCTACCCTAAACCCATCCAGGTCGTTCTGCTTGGGTAGTATTTTGAAAAAGTTTTGTAGTACTTAAATGTCAACCAGTTGCCTAAGCATTAGCCAGCCAGTTTATTAAATGTTGTAATAGACGATACGGCTGAATATCATTCAGGCCGTTAGTTGAACGGCGCTGTTTAGTTAAGTGCCTAGGCTGTTAATTGAACGGCGAATTAAGCTATTTGGCGGCGACATATCTATTACACAGTACAATAAATCAAAGACAATTATGGCTACGTTCCACTTGGCGTTCACAACGATCAAAATGCTCATTTAGCCGTTCCACATAACGACCACAGATTAGAGATATGTGTGTGTTGTGGTCGCGGCGAAAACGTCATGAGCTATTTGGCGGCGACATATCTATTACACAGTACAATAAATCAAAGACAATTATGGCTACGTTCCACTTGGCGTTCACAACGATCAAAATGCTCATTTAGCCGTTCCACATAACGACCACAGATTAGAGATATGTGTGTGTTGTGGTCGCGGCGAAAACGTCACTCATGACGACATGACTTACGCTCACGCGAAGCTCACGACAACCCATCTAAAAAGGTGGGTCGTAGTGATCGCTGAGAAAATTAGCGGGAATTTCAAAACTCAAAGCATCAAAGATGGCGACCGTGAAACTTTTTCACAATCATAATTTTGTAAAATCGTATTCCATTCTTCGTCTGAACCGGATGAACTAGTACTTTCTGGAGCATTATTGCGACCTCTTAACAAATATCCAAGTGCCGCCGCAAAAGACATTTTAATTACATTTGGACGTAAATTAATGAAATACAGAACTAAACTTAAATAAATAAAAAAAATTACATATATATCTTTTCAATATGAATCAATTTAAACAATAATTGTTTAAGTTTATTTTCAAGGCTTATAGATAGCTAGCCTAACCTAACCTCTAATAAACGCTCGAACGCTCAAAACGCTCTATAATCCATTCCAGTTGAGTTTACGACAGTAATGCTCACAAGCAAGTGGAATGGGAAAAACTGCGGTCGTGAGCGTGATCGTTGTGAACACTTACTGGAACGCACCCAAGACTGACATAATTTTTACAGTAACACAGAGATAAATTATTTTTTCATTACTCATGCTCTGAAAGTAGGTCTGAAGTTGCCTGAGGAGCGGGTTGAAAGTAATACTTTTCCGGCCCGGGAGAATCGCTTTCAACTGACAGCTGTCAAACTATAAAAAACTCATTCCATTTTCACATTTCTATGGAACCATGTTCAAACTTTTTCTACAGTCACTCAATTACAGCACGATGTAAAATTGCAATAACATAAAGTTAAGTATTCATTAAAGAAAAAGAATATATATTTTTAAATGACTTAATTATAATTTAGTTTCAACAATTTCTTTAAAATAACATTGATTTGGGCAAAATATTTAAAGATGAAAATGAAAAATAATGGCTAAATAATGAAGTTGGCCGGCCAACGAAAAAAAAAACAAAATAGGCGGCAATCCGATCTTAATTTTTTTTTCCGATTGTAGAGTATTGTTCATACTTCCTTGTATTATTTCTTTAGCCAATGCCTGTTTTTATTTTTACTTTCCTTGTATTCGTAATGCAAAGCACAGTGTCTACCTCGGGTGAAAGACTTATTTTGTCCCTCGAACTATTAGCGCCCTCGCTACGCTCGGGCGCCAAACCCCGTCTCGGGACAAAATAAGTCACTTTCACCACTCGTGTAACAATGTACTATTAAGTCTGTGGGCAGTAATAACTTCTTATGATTCTGATTTTTTAAAAATTAAATTCACTACAGGAATTCATTTTTTTTTGTGAACCATCTTACGAATCTTCATATAAAACTGCTAACCATATGAATAGCATTCTATAAATTCAATACAATTTATTAAATTGTATTCAGATAATAGCACAGAGAATAATAGGTACCTATTACGACTTTATAGTCAATTTTATGATTTAGAATACGATTCATAATTATTATCCTAATACGATTCTACTAAAGCGGCCTTTTTAGAGGGGCTGGCCAGTTCCCAAATTTATTTACAGCTGAATGTGTCACAGTTTCATCCCAAGACGTCGTAGAAATTATGATACTGTAACCCAAAAAGTATTTTTTATTTGTTTTTAAGTTTTTCTTAATTATTACTTATGGATCGTAGAGATACAATTTTTTTGTAACGTTTTGTGATTATTTTTATTTCATTTTTATATTAAGTAGCAAAAATGGATACACATCATCCCAAGGACGCAGAAGTATACAATCGTGAGTACACGTTCGTACTATTTTTAGAGAGATGAATGACGGAGATGTTGGAACAAAGCGAGAACTCTCAATTATGATTTTAATACTGTTACTTCAGTATATAAACAAATAATTATCATTATCTTGCTTTTTGATTTATATTAATGAATTTAATTTAGAATTTATGCTGTATCCCTAAAATTATGAAATGCAATTGAAACTGCAATTGAATTATGAAATGAAAATATAATAAACGTCGAAAACTCAATGAAAATTGGTGAAAACTCGTTTTTTTTTTTATAAATCGTGCCACACAACTGCACAGCACGACAGCGCGCAACGGCAAGAGAGACTATTAGCACAGACGCAAAGCGTTATAAGTGAAATATACAACTACTTTAGTTTGGCTGTTTAGTTCAACATGTCTTTGCATGAAAAAAAAAAAAATTGACATGAGACTTGACATTTTTATCAAGTCCTGAATTTTGCCAACTTGACTAAAATCAGGATAGACAACCGTATCACTCATGTTCTATCTCTTTTTTTTATAGCCCGAAGCGTGTTTATCAGAGAAGGTAAGAAAATAATTAACATCGCCATCGTAACTAACTTCACTTTTCATAGTCACAAGACCTCTCAGCTGAGATTCTTCATTGTTCTGTTTTGTCCAAAAAAGATTTTTTGGGATTCTACTTTGCTATTATCAGGTCTTGTTATTAATTTTATAGCCAAAATGGCTAACATTGGCCATGATAATGTTAGCCAACTTATGCCAACGTTGGGTGACGATAAAATCGGTGAGTATCACTTGGGAATAATATAACTTTACGGGGGCACTCCTGGTCGTCATAATCATTTATGATAATTTGGCATGACACTTTAAACTTCATACATTTAATGCTTTACAGACATGATTGCGGCCACCAGCGTCCTGCAAATCCGAGCCAGCGAGATCCGCCAAACTCAAATCAACTGGCAATCTTATCTGCAGTAAGTATTGATCCTTTCACTCTGTATAGATCATAGTAAAATTTCCAAGTTTTTCTAATTATCCATCTGTGTCAGGTCTCAGATGATCACGCAGCGCGATCATGACTTCATTGTGAACTTAGATCAGCGCGGTCAAAAAGACCTGCCGGACAAGAACCCAGAGGCTTGCGCCGATGTGTTCCTGAACCTGCTCACACACATCAGCAAGGACCACACCATCCAGTACCTGTTGGTGTTGATTGATGACATCCTGTCAGTAAGTACCGTCTATGTACCTTACCTATGTAGTCCACAAATGTACACACATGTATGTACACAGCTAAATAACATCCAGTGGTGGAGCTAGGGGCTGGAGGGGGGTGTCTTCAAGGGATGCACTGTCAGACCCCCAGCCAGCAAGTATTTATACTTGTATAGTTTCTCTGCTTTCAAAGTAAGTTTTGTGAGGCAAATTGCCAATATGATATTAAAGGAGAGGCCAAATAGTAACCTAGATACTTGATATTTTGAAAACCCAAGGTAAATCTAACAAACAAGCAGATAATATTTAATAAAATAAAAAATACCTACATCCCGTGCAAATAAATGATTATTATTGTTATTAATATTTAAATTTAGGCTGTAGATCATAAATAGAGGCAGTTTAGGTTGTAGATCGACCTTCATTGCCACTTTTCAGGAAGACAAAGCTAGGGTGAAGATCTTCCGTGACTCCAAGCACGGCAATGTATGGCAGCCGTTCCTAAACCTGCTGAACCGTCAGGACGAGTTTGTCCAGCACATGACCGCCCGTATCATTGCCAAGCTGGCCTGCTGGCATCCACAGCTCATGGACAAGAGTGACTTGCACTTTTACCTGTCTTGGCTGAAGGAGCAACTGAAGTCAAATGTAAGTCTTTATAATGTTATATTATTTTTCATTACTCATACTCTGAAAGTAGGTCTGAAGTTGCCTGAGAAGCGGGATGAAAGTAATACTTTTCAGGCCCGGGAGTTTCGCTTTCAACAGACAGCTGTCAAATTATAAAAAAAAAACTAGTTCCATTTTCACATTTCTATGGAACCATGTTCAAACTTTTTCTACAGTCACTCAATTACAGCACGATGTAAAATTGAAATAACATAAAGTTAAGTATTAATTCAAGAATATATATTTCTAAATGACTTAATTATAATTTAGTTTCAACAATTTCTTTAAAATAACATAGATTTGGGCAAAATATTTAAAGATGAAAATGAAAAATAATGGCTAAATAATGAAGTTGGCCGGCCAACGAAAAAAAAAACAAAATAGGCGGCAAGCCGATTTTTTTTTTTTCGAGTTGTAGAGTATCTTTTATACTTCCTTGTATTATTTCTTTAGCCAATTCCTGTTTTTATTTTTATTTTCCTTGTATTCGTAATGAAAAGCACAGTGTTTACCTCGGGTGAAAGACTTATTTTGTCCCTCGAACTATTAGCGCCCTCGCTGCGCTCGGGCGCCAAACCCCGTCTCGGGACAAAATAAGTAACTTTCACCACTCATGTAACAATGTACTATTTTATTTTTTTATGCTTTTTTTGCATGACATTTTCTGGTTATGTGGATGGATTAAAATAAAATCCTGTTTTTTTTAATGGATTGATGAATTTAATTGGATTGAAATTGTTATTATGACCAAACATTTTAATATGCATGTGTCATTAATGCTTCGCTAATAAATACATTTTGTGGTTTTATTGATTTTTTACTAGATTCATCACTAATTTTAATGTATAGATCAGTCATCTGAATAATTACACTTCTTCATTCTACTAATAAATAAATATGATGTTGTAGATTTCAACTTAAATAAAATCATTCATCATTACAAATTGGAGAATGTTTGTCATGCAAGGTCTATTATTTATATTTATATTATAGTCTAGGGCAAGCAGTTGAAGGTTTGTCATCTAAGTATTTTATGATGTAATAATGTAAATTAGGACATGTTAATTTATTCTATGTATAACTTTAATTCTCTTATTAAGCTCATCCTTATTGTAAACTCACATAAGTAAATGATGTTACTCAATACATTTCAAAATCTTTAACCATAAATCTTAAAATGAGTTATGAAAACAGCAGATATTTTAAGGACGCTCAGCTTAGCTCTTCAGTAGTTGTGTGTAGCAATGCTTAGTAGCCTGTACTGAATCAATATCTGTACATCTGTACCATCAATGTGTCTAAACCGACTGAAACGTAACACAATGTTGTGACATCACATGCAAGTATGACGCATCGCTGGGGCTTTGTCGAAGCAGGTGAACAATGACAATGTAAGGTTTGTTTTCTGGTAAGGCGGAGAAAATGTCTGCCGAGTTAGCGCATGCCGAGCAGGTTATGATACTGCATGAGAAACAGCATTTCATCACGGAAAAAGAAAAAAAACACCACAAGAACAAAGAACACACCAATGACGACGGAGAAGAAAAGTACTCGACACTTTACAGCTCCTTTGATGAGCTGAAACCTCACGAGGGCCTGCCACCAGGCCTGCACCAGGTATTGCCTGTCATGTGTACAATACCTACATGTTCACACGAGAATGACTGTTGAATCGATTTGTGTACGATAACAAAACATTGACTAACCCTGTAAGTATGTAGGTTCTGCTAACAGAATGTCGAATTAATTATTGTGTACTATTATAATGAGATTCTGCAGGATAAGATGTGACACTGGTGCTCCTGAAGTACTGTAATGTATGAGATTTGATTGTGCTTAACTGTATTTTAGATACAAACGCACAAAGTAAAGTACATGAGTGTCACATTATACTCCTTTGTTTAATCTTAGGTCGAAGCCGCACCGATAAGGCGATTGGAATGCGACAGCGATCCCCCCTATATAATAAACATAGCAGTGGCCGCATCACATAAACGAAAAGTATAGATATCTCGGTCGCATCGCAATCGTCTTTCCTGTGCGGACGCGGCCTTATGTGTACCTACTGGCGATTGTCAATAATATTGTATTATATGCATGCTTACACTAACCTTGTTCATTACACCGCGGACTATAGGAGGACGTTAAGGTATGCATGCCAGCTTTAAAAAGCTTGATGCATTAATAAGCTTATTTGTAAATATTGTATATATTTTGTTATAAATGTACAATCAGCGTTCATAAGTGCCGTAGCACGCGTTCACAGCAATAAGGATTGTATTGCTGTGAACATACGACCCAGTATTGACTGAGATCGCTACTAGTCGTGTTCTTCGCACACGGATGGATGCTGGAGGTGGGGTCTCGAAATTCCATAAATATGTCCGGGTCCTTGGGGGCGGTATAATTCAATGGGGGGAAGGGCGGAGCCACGTCGATCCCGCGTGGGGGGGTGAGATTGCTACTGGACTTATGAATGTCTATTTATAATATTCTGTTGCAATATTTATATAATGTCTCTCTTCCTAATTTTATTAAGTTGTATTATAATATAATGGTACCTATGTGAAATTTCTTATTACAGTTACCTACTCCTAAAAAAATGTAGTCAGAATATAGGAATGTAGAAAAAAAGGATACAAAGTTGTGTTGTAAAATGAAAATACTTTGGAAATTGTTAAGAAAAAGAAATCATAGAAATAAATTATTATATATGTTGTCGCCTGCCGCAGAGCTTTAAAATTTGCACGAAGGACATATTATAAAGGGTTTAATTTTAATAAATATCTTTGGACTTAACATATTATTTGTACACAGAACAATGACTACATCCAGTCGGTGGCTCGCTGCCTGCAAATGATGCTGCGTGTCGACGAGTACCGCTTCGCGTTCCTGTCCGTCGACGGCATCTCCACGCTGCTGTCCATCCTCGCCTCCAGGGTCAACTTCCAGGCTAGTACCCTTGCCATCATGGACCATTTAACAGGAACATCGGCGGCTGTCATAACATAATCTGTCACATGATCATGTGCATCTAATTTTGATGAATGTAGATGTTTTTAATCTGTTCGGATTGTCTGTGACCTTTCAGTGATGGGTGAGAGTGATTTAGGTTATATTTACTGGACATTTTTAGGTGTAAATCAGAATGTTGTAGAAAGAGACACGCCCATGCGATTACGTAACTTGGATTATGAGCGGAAATATTTTCGCTTCGTCCGTTCTAGCATCTGACCACTATTGATCGCCAACTGGGCCATATTGGAATAAGGATTTGATGGCTTAGCCAACATAATATACTTCTTACCCCTTTAATGTTTTTCGAAAGTATTTGCTTGAAATATTAGCTTGAATGTATTCAGGAAGATTTTAAGGATTTTTTACAACTAGTGAACTTGCTATTTCTCTCAACTTTCTTATGTAATTACAACTATTTTAAGCGTTAATAGCCTAGTAGTTAGTGGATCCACGCCGTTAAGGGAGAGGTGCCAGGTTCGATCCACAAAATCCATACACTTTTAACATTGGTCCATGTAAAGTTTTATTTAAATTAAACTAGTTTTCAACATTCATACTTTACGCAAAATCATTTACAACCACAACACCATAAGGTATCTTCATATAATTTTGCTTTGAACTGATAATATGGTATGGTTACATTACTTTGCTTTTAACTGTCAAGTTAAAAAATATATAACCGGATGCTCTGCCATCAATATTATTGAAACAATGTAGCGATGTTCTTAGTAATCAGTTAGCCCATATTATGAACCTATCACTCAATACCGGAAAATTGCCACTACAATGGAAAGAGGCCCTTGTCACTCCAATTTACAAGAAAGGTGATAAGTACAATCCTGCCAACTATCGACCCATTAGTCTCACCAGTATTGTCTGCAAAACCATGGAGAAAATAATAGCGACCGAACTTAGAAGTTTTATTGACAGGGAAAACATAATAATCGACGAACAGCATGGTTTTGTACCGAAGAGATCAGCAGTCACAAATCTTCTCATTTGCCTTGAAAAATGGACATGTAATTGGGATAATCGCCAACCGACGGATGTCATATACCTAGACTATGAAAAGGCATTTGATCGAGTCCCTATTAAAAGACTTATAGCTAAGCTGAATCACTTTGGAATACGTGGACAACTACTTAAATGGATAGAAGACTTCTTAAGTAATATAAAGCTCAAGGTAAGAGTTGGAGACACCCTCTCAGATGCTGTTGACGTGCTTAGCGGGGTACCGCAAGGATCTGTGCTTGGACCCATCTTGTTCGGGATCTTCATCACTGATCTGAAAACTGCAATTCAGTCCGACCTATCAATATTTGCAGATGACACAAAAATTATAGGGAATCCTCTCATCACTCACAATATTATACAACAAGACTTGGACCGCATAGTCCAATGGACGAAAGACTGGCTTATCTCACTGAATGCTGGGAAGTGTACTGTACTGCATATAGGAAATAATAATCCAATGCTGACATATAATATAGACGACGTGCCCCTTCAAGCTGTAAATACACAAAAAGATCTCGGTGTTACGATAACGCACAATCTGAAATGGGATGTACATATATCTAATATAACAAAGAAAGCCAATTCCATGCTGTACATGATCAGAAAGGCCTTCTTCAATATTACCAAGGAATTGTTTCTTAAAATCTATAAAACTTACATTCGTCCATTGCTAGAATATGCTTTTCAAATTTGGTGTCCATACTTCAAAAAAGACATAGAAATGCTGGAGAAGGTCCAAAGAAGGGCTACTAAAATGGTTGTGTCCATAAAAAACAAGGCTTACGAAGAACGTCTCATCGAACTTAACTTACCAACATTGGAACTAAGACGGAAGAGAGGAGATCTCATAGAGACTTACAAGATACTCAATGACCACTACAACGTAAAAAAATTGAAGAACTTGTACACAATGAATCAGAATAAGCAACTAAGGGGCCACTCCTTGAAGTTAACCAAGCCTCCGTCTACTAGCAACCCCAGATCAAATTTCTTGACACTTAGAGTGATAAAATTGTGGAATTCTCTTCCTGAAACAGTAATAAGTGCTCCGACAGTGAATAGTTTCAAAAATAGACTTGACAGACATTTTAAATTATAATTATAATAAAATACAAGTGTCGTGATATACACGCATCAGCTCAAAGCTGCTAGTGTATCAATAAATAAATAAATAAATAAATAAATTTCCCCGACCATTTTACCTTATGACATGATACTCCAGGTGCAATACCAGCTGGTGTTCTGCCTGTGGGTGCTGACCTTCAACCCACTGCTGGCGGAGAAGATGAACAAGTTCAACGCGATCCCGATCCTCGCCGACATCCTGAGCGACTCCGTGAAAGAGAAGGTCACGCGCATCGTGCTCGCCGTGTTCAGGAACTTGATCGAGAAGCCCGAGGACCACCAGGTAAAGAGGACACATTTAGGGTACCATATTTTGTAGCTTGCATTCCTTGGACTTTTTGGAGAAAGTAGATAATTCGACATATGACTGTGTTGCCATAGCGGCAATCAAGGAGTTCCCAAATTAAATTGGTGTCTTATCTGAATAAAATATTAATAAAGATATAAATTAGAAACAAGGCCGTCCCTTTGTAATTTCGTGCTTAATCATTTTTTAACGGACTTCAACTAACGCTCAATTAATCATGTATGTAGAAACTACGTTCGACGTCGACTCATCTCATTCTACCATATCAATAATTCGACCGATATGGTAACAGCCTAGAATTTGTAATGTTTTTGATGAGTAATTTATAGTTGGAATTTGGTTGTATACTCTGTTTTTCTTTTAAAAATAATAATAATAAATATCGCCAGACGACCAGACACCAACTGTATGGTCCCAAACTAAACAACGCTTGTAATATGGGTACCGTACAATGGACTGGAGGCGATCCGAAAAGGCCATTTCCGAAATTTACCCTTACGGGAATCGAACCCACAACCACCCGGTAAAGTCAGCCGGGCGACCTACGCTCGAACCACTGCGCTAAGCAGTCGTTAAGATTATTTATTAACTTTCCATCTGGATTCTTGCGTTCCCAGGTCTCAAAGGAGCACTGCATCGCTATGGTCCAGTGCAAGGTGCTGAAGCAGCTGTCCATCCTGGAGCAGAAGCGCTCCGACGACGAGGACATCATGAACGACGTGGACTTCCTCAACGAACGCCTGCAGGCCTCCGTGCAGGACCTCAGCTCCTTCGACCAGTACGCCACCGAAGTTAAGAGCGGCCGGTAGGTGTATCACCTTGTTTTCATTCCTCACTACACTAGCCAAGTGTCTCGGGATTGATTGTTGGTAAGAACTATTAATACGGTGTCTCTATCAATAAGTAAGGTATTAAAAATTACCTCTACTAGTTTTGCCGGTTAACCCAGACATTGGAGTAACAATTTAGAATCTTCCGATATATGTTTTTTTTCTAATTGATGTGGGTTTGTTCATAGAGCAGAATTTTTGAAGACTATGCAAGGTCGCGATGTCGTGACTGTACTTTAAATAAGGGACTTTGTTTTGGGATACATTTTTATGCACTATAATGTGTATACCACGAATACACAGAAAGGAATTAATATAGTATTAATTAAAGATATCGATTTATTGTTAACTAGCCACCCGCCCAGCTTCGCACGGGTATTTTTATCAGTGTTTCACTGCTATATTATGCATGTATTATACATACTATAAACTTTCTTCTTGATCAAAATCCGTTGCGCAGTTTTAAAGATCTAAGCACACATAGGGATAGACAGAAAGAGGGAAGCGACTTTGTTTTTAACCCCCGACAAAAAAAGAGGGGTGTTATAAGTTTAACATGTGTATTTGTGTATCTGTGTGTCTGTCTGTGGCATCGTAGCGCCTAAGCGGATGAACCGATTTCAATTTTGTTTTTTTTATTAGATATTCTGATCGGGAGTGTTCTTAGCTATGTTTTATCAAAATCGGTTCAGCCGTTTGAAAAATATAACATATTTTGTAGTTTAAAAAGTTGCCGCATCGTAAGGTTTTATAAATTTTCAATTTTAGTTGTATACCTTGTAGTGACAATCCTACATGTGATCTATCTGTGTATGTGTGTCGTTCAGTCTGGAGTGGTCGCCGGTGCACAAGTCTGCGAAGTTCTGGCGCGAGAACGCGGTGCGGCTGAACGAGCGCGGGCAGGAGCTGCTGCGCACGCTCGTGCACCTGCTGGAGAAGAGCCGCGACCCCGTGGTGCTGGCCGTCGCCTGCTACGACGTGGGCGAGTACGTGCGCCACTACCCGCGCGGCAAGCAGTACGTACACATACCGCTTTTTATTAACATTTTATTAACCACCAACGAAATGTAGATACCCCTCTCTACAAACTCTAGACGACCGCTTGGCGCAGATTTCGGAAATTCGCCCAGGTCTGGGTGTCACTAGGATCGCTCGCAGTCCATTGTACGGTATCAGTCTGGCGATATTTAAACTTACTAAGCACAAGGAGTGTGTAGAGTGCTAATGCCTTTCCTCAACAGAACAATGAACGCGAGAGTATTGAACTTCCGCCCAAAGCTACGAGATATGTTATCACGGAAACTCATCAGTTGGGCTCTGCACTCTAGGGCAAGTGAAACATACGCTTAGTAAGGTGTATAAGATTAACGATCGACCAATCACAATGGCGTGGCCTCGCTACTAACTTATTCCTCGTGTGGAGTCCAAAAGTTAGTTGGTCTGTGGGTGTCTGTTCTGTAATTTTTCCAACTTACATCGTAACTGCACCTATAAAAACACATTATTACCGCCCCCCCTTACACTATTTGAATTTGGTTTTCTCGTTATGACGTCAAAATCCAGTCATTAACATGTAAATTGCCGACAGTATCATCGAGCAGCTGGGCGGGAAGCAGCGCGTCATGTACTTGCTGAGCCACGACGACCCCAACGTACGGTACGAGGCGCTGCTCGCCGTCCAGAAACTGATGGTTCACAACTGGTATGTCACATCCACACCCGCATTATACAATTCATCATTTTACAACCCTGGTTTTTTCTCTGCTCAACAGATTGGAGCTTTCAGTTCATACGTATGGGGATATTTATTCGCTTTACAAAATGCGAATTTAAAGAGTTTTTACTACTTTCGTTTGAATATAATGATTTTTTCTACTTCAAAATTATTTGGTATTTTGTAATTCATAATTTAACCATACAAATTTCTATCTGTACTTATAAATTGAACACGAGCCCAGGGTACATGCGTTTTTCTAGTTTGGGTCTCACTAAATTCAGGCTTAAGGACAAGAAAGATTATATTATGTGATGTTTATGAGTGGAATATAAAAACCTGTTCTTTGTTTTTTAGGGAATACCTCGGCAAGCAATTGGAAAAGGAACAAATCGACAAACAGGCTGGCACCGTCGTCGGAGCGAAGGCTTAAACGTGTATATTTAAATGAAATACTTATTTAATTTGTTGTTATTATTGTTGTTCGGATAATTCCCGACACTTGCAGATACAGTAGCAACATAGTGTAAAAATGTTGTAAATAAATTGCCACTGTTCAGTTTCGACACCTGATGTCCTATTTATTTAAGGAGATTACTTTTTCATAATTCTGTTTTGCCAGTTTTTATTATGTTAACTGTACACAAGAATTTCGGACGCAATGGCCATTTTATTGATTTATTTGTTACACGTTGAAGAACTAATACTTTAATGTTTGAAACATTTAGCGTACACATTCCTATTATATTGTTAATACAAATTAAAATGATGACTAAGAAAATGTAATAATATGTATTCAATGATAATTAAATTATTAGAATTTAGTTTTCTTGGTGTGAAACCTGGCTACATCAGTATTGTGAATAAACTCTATAAAGTTTTATTTGAATTTCATTTCAACAACGAGACCAATTCTCACATGTTGGACAACGAAGACCCTCTCTGCCCAAACAAGGATCAAACAACATTTCAATAACAAACGATTTGCATTGAAACAGCCATATTGTCTTCATATTGTATTGCTCTTTGGATATAGCCTCTTATAATATAGGTAGTAGCTCAGGATATACTGTACTATGGTTTGCTCTAAATAGATTTGGTTTGCCTGTGAATTTAGACTAAAGTGATTTTAAGTCTAGGTTTACGGTTTTTACAAAAATCTTAGAAAGTGTACCTCCTCTCTACTACTGTCACCTTGCTTGACTGACAGTCGAATGTCAATCGTGTCAACTGTCAATCAAATCAAATCAAATCTACTTTGTTTTGCTCATGTGTTGTTTGTTAGTGGCCGGCTTCCACAATATTATTTAATAGAATGGAGAGCGTGCTTGTGTTAAAAGATTATAAAACTGTGCCAGATATCGTGCATGAATATAGTCCTACTCTGAAATTTGGACATATACCTTTGGTTATAGATAATGGTTAGCTTTGTCCACCGTCAAATTCATTTTGATCATAAAATTACAAATTGTATGTTAATTTTCATGTTTTTAGGCTCATACCAGTGTCGGGTTGGTTGGTCTATTTATGACGAACCACATTTGATTTTCAAAAACTTGATTGCCAGGCCACGTAAAGATAGATGCAAGAAAGATGCGGAACCTCCGGTGACTCCTCCAATACAGATTGGAAATGATATAGTCAATATAGAAGCAGTTAGGTACATCAACTTAAACCTATACTCAGACGAAAAGAATAACATAGAGGGAGTGAGTAATACCAAATTGCATCAATCCAGATTCTTGTTAAGATTTGCTCTCTGTTTGTGAGCTGCAAACGGCAGCATTAGTCTAATCGCATAAAATATAGTCATTATATTTATTTTGTCTCATGTTGTGTCGTAAAAATATAATTAACGCACATGGCTTATTAAAATATCTGGATTGATGCTTGCTATTAGTTTTGCTGTTGCAGGATTAACTCACAAATTCCTATCTAAATATATATAACTCAAAAGTGACTGACTGACTGACATAGTGATCTATCAACGCACAGCCCAAATCACTAGACGGATAAATTTGGCATGCAGGTAAATGTAGTATACGTATGACGTAGGCATCCGTTAAGAAAGGATTTTGATTAATTCTACCCACAAGGGGATAAAATAGGGGATGAATAATCCCAAAATATTTATTAAGTTAAATTACATGTGGATGAAGTTGCGGGCACAGCTAGTGTTATTATATTTGTCTGAGCCCCTATTTTTGGACTACAAAAATATATCTTCAAACTTCAAATTCTTAAATACAAAATATTTGTATATTATTTTCAGATTCCAATTAAAGACTCAATTTGATAAGAATGTAGTGACACATTTTGAGGCCCAGGAACAAGTGTTTGACTATATTTTCTCACATCTTGGCATTGACAATGAAGGCAGCGTGCCACACCCCATAGCTATGACTGAAGCTTTTGTAACACCTAACTATTGCAGACAGTGTATGTAAATTATTCTTTTTTATCAGTTTATTTTCTTCATATTTTCATGTAGTCCTTTAAAGGTTAATATTTTTTTTTATTCTTGTTTTATGAACTAGAATAAATCCTTCTTTTAGTGTTTAATTCCAAACATAATATACATATGTATGAATTACTTCCCTAATCTGTTATTCATCAATAGAATTAAATTTGTTGTAATGGTTTTGGTAATCTTTCATATCATCATAAGTAGACTAATGAGGCTTGTCCCCAACAGTAAGACATTGATTACATCATGAATAAACCAATTGTAACGTACAAAACTTTTCAGTGATGTCTGAACTCCTCTTTGAGGGTTATAGTGTTCCTGCCGTGAGTTATGGAGTGGATTCTCTGTTCAGCATGTACAGGAACAACATTGGAGACACGGCGCTCATAGTCAACTGTGGCTATCACACCATCCACATCATACCTGTTATCAGGGGCAAAGTCGTTGTGGAGCATGCTAGGAGGATAAATTTAGGTAAATTAATTTCAATAAATAAATAAATTTCACCAGACCAACACACAAACTGTATGGTCCCAAACTAAACAACACTTGTATTATGGGTACTGTATAATGGAACTGGGGGTGATACTAGTGAGACCCAGACCAGGGGAAATAGCGGAAAGACCATTTCCAAAATTTACCCTGATGGAAATAAACCCAAAACCACTCAAACAACTATGCCAAGCAGTGGTCAAATTATTTTTGCACAGTACTTAATTCCACGCGTTTATCACTTGTTAAACTATAATGTAATAACACGGCATCCCCCTTGTACGGTTCCTTGCTTGTCCCGTACACCTTTTACTTGCTGGGTGTGTATGTGAGCGGAGTGAAACACTAGACTTCAGTTAGGTATTGAATGTATTGGGTAAAACAAATGCGTAATGCTAAGGATGATATGATAGGTGAGTCCGCGCGGTTTTCTTGCTAGCCAAACGCGAACTGATGTGTGCATTGCCAAGAAAACCGCTTGTTGTACGAAAATGCTGAATGGGTGAAATGCTATGTTCGGGTGCGTTGCACCGTTATAACCGCATTAATAAACGTGGTTTAGCGGTTTGTATAGTTACACCAAGCTTTGTCATATTATTTCGAATGTAAAATTATCGATGACAAAAAGGGATAATTCCGTGTGTAACTATTCGCCTGCTAATACCACGTTTAATAAAAAGGGCATGTGTGTAACTAAAACAACCACCTCTTCTTAGAATGAAATATTTGTAACTAGCTGTGCCCCCCGACTTCGTCCGCGTAGTATTTAACGTAACAAAAATTTCGGGATTATCGGGATAAAAAGTATCCTATATGTTAATCCCGGTTATAAACTATTCGTGTTCCAAATTTCATTCAAATCCGTTCAGTAGTTTTTGCGTGAAGGAGTAACAAACATAAATACATACATACATACATCCACACTCACAAACTTTCACATTTATAATATTAGTAGGATAACACGGCATCCCCCTTATTACTAAACGTGGTTTAACAGTCGTATAGTTACATCAAACTTTGTTATCTTTAGAATGTAAAATTATCGATGACAGAAAGGGATAATTCCGTGTGTAACTATTCGCCTGCTAATACCACGTTTATTAAAAAGGGGGCATGTGTGTATTATTATTAGGTTTTGTGCCCTATGCCGCTCGGGCGGCATCTTGCTACTTCGACCATTTCTGATCTTTTGTAGCCAGCACTGAAGTGTTAAAGTTCACTGCCTAGTCCTGAGGCCTTCAGGAACTTCCAAATGCTTTGAGCAGTGAGTGTTTGTATCTCCTCCGGATGCATGATGTGCCGCCCTAGGAAGATACTTCTGCAACGCATTAGTGAGCCGCACGAGCAGAGGATGTGCATTGCACTTTCCTCTGCTTCTTGGCAGAATCTGCACATTGTGCTGTCGCTCATCTTTAGGTTGAACAAATGCTTGTTTAGTTTGCAGTGCCCGGTGAGGATTCGAGGCATGTGTGTAACTAAAACCTCCACCTCTTCTTAGAACTAAATATTTGTAAAGTTTATGAAAATAAAATTAATTGCTCAGGTGGCAGTGAAATTTTATACTACTTGCACAAGCTGCTGCAACTCAAGTACCCGGTACATGTGAACGCAATCACAATGTCGAGGATTGAGGAAATACTGCAGGAACACAGCACCATAGCCTGGGACTACCAAGAGGAGATCAGGAAGTGGGCCAACCCTGATTACTACGAAGCCAATGTGAAAAGGATACAGCTGCCTTATGTGCAAGCTGCTAGTTCTTCAGGGTTGACAGGTAGATGCTATTTTCGTATTATATTTATGACTAGCTGAGCTCGTGACTTCGTCCGCGTGGAATTTAACTTAACCGCTCCCGCGTTCTTGTTTTTCTAAAATAAAAGTAGCCTAAGTTACTACTTATAATATCAGCTGCAGCAGCCAGTGAAAGTCCCGTCAAAATCGGTCCAGCCGTTTCGGAGATTATCCGGAACAAACATACAGACAGACAAAAAATATTTTTATCACGTTTTTGCCATAGGTGTCGGATGTACTTTCATATGCACTTAGTGAAAAGGTGTTATTTTGATATTACAAACAGACACTCCAATTTTATTTATTTGTGTAGCGGTAGAGCCACGCTGTAGCCACGTGACTACAGCTCTTATTGTATGTGCTCGCTCGCCCCGGGTAGTACCACCTTCTCACAGAAGATCAGTGTAAAGTAGCTATTAGAACTGCGATTTGTACGATGAGTGAGAGAGCTGGAAGCCCAATCCTCCTCCCTGCCCCGCTGTCTCATCCCCCTTCAAGTTGCCAACAGGAGCCGGTAAAGTGGCAGAGAGAATAGTACATTGTTACATGAGTGGTGAAAGTTACTTATTTTGTCCCGAGACGGGGTTTGGCGCCCGAGCGTAGCGAGGGCGCTAATAGTTCGAGGGACAAAATAAGTCTTTCACCCGAGGTAACACTGTGCTTTTCATTACGAATACAAGGAAAATAAAAATAAAATCAGGAATTGGCTAAATAAATAATAATAATTAATAATAATTTTAGCCCTTTTGACGTCCCACTCCTGGGCACGGGCCTCCCCTCAACACGAGGGGGATTCAGGCCGTAATCCACCACGCTGGCCCAGTGCGGGATGGCGGATTTCACATGTCTTTCGAAAATTGGTTATATCTTCTAAGACATGCAGGTTTCCTCACGATGTTTTCCTTCACCGTAAGCAAGTGATAATCATATTATATAAATTATGATTCGCACATAGATTTCGAAAAATCCAGAGGTTCGAGCCTGGGTTTGAACCTGAGACCTGGTAGCCCGCAAGAAGCGTGCTTAACCAATCGGCTATCACTGCTGTAAATAAATAATACAAGGAAGTATAAACAATACTCTACAACTCGAAAAAAAAGATCGGATTGCCGCCTATTTTGTTTTTTTTTTCGTTGGCCGGCCAACTTCATCATTTAGCCATTATTTTTCATTTTCATCATCATCATTTTTTTATTTTAAAGAAATTGTTGAAACTAAATTATAATTAAGTCATTTAATTATTTTTTTTCTTGAATTAATACTTAACTTTATGTTATTTCAATTTAACATCGTGCTGTAATTGAGTGACTGTAGAAAAAGTTTGAACATGGTTCCATAGAAATGTGAAAATGGAACTAGATTTTTTTTTATAATTTGACAGCTGTCAGTTGAAAGCGAAACTCCCGGGCCTGAAAAGTATTACTTTCAACCCGCTTCTCAGGCAACTTCAGACCTACTTTCAGAGTATGAGTAATGAAAAGAAATATATAGTGTACTAGTGTACATACTAAACAAATGACAACTAATATAAACCAAACTGATTTAACAAATTAAAAAAATTACCTAACAAAATCCCTGACTGGAAATTACACAAGCATAAAAAAAATAAAAAAATTGGCAACATGCGAGTATTGGGTGCATCTATAGGTTATGGTAAATGATTAACGTCATGCGGTTCCTACTAAAATAATTAGAGAGTGGAAAGGCAACTTATGTTATGAAAATAGTTCTTATAGGTATTGAGATAGAGTACATATCGTCTTAGTTTAATGATTTTGGTGCAGAATCTGTCACTAACTAATGTTATATCGTATTTGTTTCCATCAGCCGAACAGCAGAAAGAAAGAAAGAAGGAGATGGCACGACGGCTACTAGAAATAAATGCGAGGAAAAGGGAGGAAAGACTGGCCGAAGATGAAGAGCAATTGAACCAATTGCTTGCTATACAAGTATGAACTTTAATGCTTTGATATTAGTTCGTAACTGATTTATATATATATATAACTCATGTTTGTTTTTTTTTTCTACAGGATATGATCGAGAATGGCGACACTGATGAGTTCAATGACGCGATAAAAGGCTTTGATATCAAAAGTTATGAAGATCTTCAGGTATAATTATGCTCATCTGTCTGGCTGTCTGTTTGTTCCGGCTATACTCCGAAACGGCTGGACCGATTTTGACGGGACATTCACTGACAGATGATTGATCTTACAGGGAGTAACCAAGGCTACTTTTATGTTATGGAACAGCTAGTATGCAGTAAAAAAATATGAACCCATTTACTTACATTATAATATGAACAAAAGTTTCCCTTAAAAATTTATCTTAGACCTGGTCTTTTAAAGGGACCAGGGATCAGGTAACCGATTCGGTTGCTTCATTGTTCGGGTTATCTCAACACGCACGTATCTGACCGGATGTTAGGGTTTTTGTAACCATTCGGTGAGAATTGTCCGTTTGTGGTGCTGTTTTATAGTATGGAATTGACGCTTTCAACCGCAACCGCACTCGAGAACCCGACGTGAACACCCTATATGTACGCGCACGGCTCAAATAATAACTTTTTTACAGAGGCAAATATCAAACTTGAACACCCGCATAGAGAAGAACAAACAGCGTATTATAACTGCCGCCAACGCCGAGGAGAACTTGGAGTCTCGTCCTACCGGGAGGTTCAACCCGCCTAGTGACCCGGAGGCTTTCCAAGCCTGGCTCAACGACACGAGGGCTAAGGTTTGCCTATCAAATCTTTCTATAGTTTAACAGGCGCTTGTTAAGATGACCGCTTGGCGCAGTGGTTCGAGCTTAGGCCGCTCGGCTCACTACACCGGGTGGTTGCGGGTTCGATTCCCGTCAGGATAAATTTCGGAAATGGCCTTTTCGTAATGTGCCACGGTTTGGGTGTCACTGGGATCGCCCCCAGTCCATTGTACGGTAGCCATAGTACAAGCGTTGCTTAGTTTGGGACCATACATTTAGTGTGATCGTCTGACATTTATTTATTTATAGTTTTAAGGCTCAGCGTGATAGCCGATTGGTTAAGCACGCGTCTTGCGGGCACCAGGTCCTGGGTTCAAACCCCGGCTCGCACCTCTGGGTGTATCGACATCTATGTGCGAATCATAATTTCTATATGATTATCACTTGCTTACGGTGAAGGAAAACGTGAGGAAACGTGTATGGTCTTAGAAAATCTAAACGATTTTCGAAAGGCATGTGATATCCGCCAACCCGCACTAAGCCAGCGTGGTGGCCTGAATCCCCCTCGTAGGGAGTGGAGGCCCGTACCTAGGAGTGGTACGTCAAAAGGGATAAATTATTATTATAAGGCTCCGCCGACCCAGGGTGCGGCTGAGGCCTTTTTTGTTTTATTCTTATGAGGTTTTGGGGCTTTTTTCCAATTAGTACACGAATATTGATGGAGGCGACATTCCAATATTCGGCTATTTGGAGTGTCTGTTTGTAATATCAAAATAACACTTTTTCACTAAATGCATATGAAAGTACATATGGCACCTACAACAAAAACGCGATTTAAAATTGTTTTTGTCTGTCTGTCTGTTCCTGGTAATCTCCGGAACGGCTGGACCGATTTTGACGGGACTTTCACTGGCAGATAGCTCATGTTATGCGTGTGCGCAGTACCGCGCGGTGTCGGCGCGGCGGGCGGCGCGGCGCGCGCGGCGCGCGGCGGCGGTGCGGCGGCGCACGGCGGCGGCGGCGGAGCGCATGCGCGTCATCTCGCGCCTGGCCGCCGCCGGCGACGAGTTCGGCAACCACGACTCCGACTGGGACGCGTATAAAAGGTAAGAAAGAAAGAAAGAAAAACTTTATTGTGGCTCACAGGATAAAAAGATTACAAAATAAATAAATTAAAAATTCTGCTTGCCACAAACGGACCCAATTCAGCATGTGCTGGTTGACAAGAACCAGCGCTGGTCTTCCATTGGTAGGCGCATACGTACTATCGGTAGGTTTTCCGCACCAGACACCGACCTCGCCGGCGAGGTCGACGTACCCCCGCTTCCTCCAGAAGGTGGGTCTACGTACCTAGACGCATCCTGGCACCCGACAAGCCCGCTGAGTTTCTTGCCGGATCTTCTTAGTCGAGGTCGCGTTCCGATCCGGTGGTAGATTTACCCTCGCCACCTCTCCTTGCAGCGGCCCAAGCCGAGGTCGTGTCCCTTGTGGCGCCCGCGAGCTAGCTGCCCCCCTGCCCCTCTGGCTGGAGCGCACTTGCGTTCGCCCTCTCTCCGGGTGAAGTTTTTTAACAACTTGGCCAGAGTCGCCATAATATGACGAATCTGGCCAACAACATTTTGTTAACTAAAAGAAAAACGATCAGTAGAAATGGCGGATTTACAAATTTACAAGGTATATATAGGCTGTAAAGTTATGCCGCCCTTGCCTCTACAATTGTCATGTCCTAGATTATTTTTACAATCCAAAAATTTTGTTGATATTGGACGTAAAATATTTTTCATTACTCATACTCTGAAAGTAGGTCTGAAGTTGCCTGAGAAGCGGGTTGAAAGTAATACTTTTCAGGCCCGGGAGTTTCGCTTTCAACTGACAGCTGTCAAATTATAAAAAAAAACTAGTTCCATTTTCACTTAGACCTTTTATCTATGGACAAGACTTACATGATCATTCCCCTCTGCCAAGGTATAAGACCAAGAAGGTCTAACACGTTTATAAAAACTGTTTACGGAATCGATTTTATCAAAGTCAACATCGTTTTCGCGGTGTAAGGAGCTCCGTAAAAAATGCCGACCTGTGCTGTTAACCTGTGCAAGAAAAGGTCAAACACCTATAATCTACAAAAAGACGCAGTAACGTTTCATATGTAAGCGTTTTTGGTGTAATTAATCCCTTCTTCCTAATAAAATAATTAAAATATAAAATGTGATAAAAATCGAAAACATTATCGATTAAACAATCGAGTACGAAATAATTGAAAAGTGTAGTATGGTATCTCGAGTTCGCCATTTTGAATAGTGCTGTGGTAGTGATAATTTATGATTGGGTATCGATAGAATTATATTTTTTAGAGTTTTTATTATATATTTCTTTTAAATTATAAATAGTAAAAATATAATTACTTATTGTAAATTTTTTAACTTATCATTATTCCACTAGAAATAGGGAAAGCAAAGACCCTCAATTAAAACCAAATGGGAAAAATCTTGCAATAGAAAGAGAGGTTGGGAACCCACTCGCACAAGTATTATTTGTTCGGTACACTTTGATTCGTCGCAATTCCAATGTTTATCTAATAAACGACGAAAATTAGTAGATAATGCCGTACCAATATTATTTTTTAGCTGATGCTGTAAGTATTTGATTTATACTTCTACTGAAATGATTCTAAAAAAATATTTCACTGAAATATACACGTAAAGTGTTTGTGTGGTAATATTTGTGACTAGACTATGTAGTAGAAGTTTCACCTTGTATATTGTTGTAAAATATTATTTATTTAGATGTTTCATTACCACAGCGAGGGGATTTTTTTTAAGTAATTCATAAACGATAAATCATCGTACTGTATAAGATACCATCATATACAAAATAATTCTTATTTTGTATTAGATGAAGAAATGCACACGTCTATGCAATATTTTTGTGATGATGAGCAAGCGAAACTATCGATATATCTAATTAGAAATATCGATATTGGTATCTCCCTATTGCACTTAGTGTCATACACTCGTAAATTCTTGCATGTTGACGTACCTATTTGACCGATTAGTGTGCGTAAAAGTTACTAGTGTTGAACATTTATTTAAGTGTGCATTCATAATGACACAATTTGTTTTTTTGTAATTGTGCATCGTTTCGTTGTAGTGGTTACCTCGTCTCCCCCAAAATCTGACAGAAAATTTGATTCGTAAAATGAAGTACGTCACTTATCCATTGGTTCGTTAATCTATGCATTTTCACATTTCTATGGAACCATGTTCAAACTTTTTCTACAGTCACTCAATTACAGCACGATGTAAAGTAAAATTGAAATAACATAAAGTTAATGCAAGAATATTTTTTTTTAAATGACTTAATTATAATTTAGTTTCAACAATTTCTTAAAAATAACATAGATTTGGGCAAAATATTTAAAGATGAAAATGAAAAATAGTGGCTAAATAATGAAGGTAGCCGGCCAAAGAAAAAAAAAACAAAATAAGCGGCAATCCGATTTTTTTTTTTTCGAGTTGTAGAGTATTGTTTATACTTCCTTGTATTATTTCTTTAGCCAATTCCTGTTTTTATTTTCCTTGTCTTCGTAATGAAAAGCACAGTGTTTACCTCGGGTGAAAGACTTATTTTGTCCCTCGAACTATTAGCGCCCTCGCTACGCTCGGGCGCCAAACCCCGTCTCGGGACAAAATAAGTAACTTTCACCACTCATGTAACAATGTACTATTTTGAGTTTATTTTTAGAAAAACAAGAAATCGGTCCCTAAATCTGCCGCCCTAGACTCCAGCCTACTCAGCCTACTGGTAAATCCGCCACTGATCAGTAGGCTCCCGATCGTGAGCTGAATCGGGCCGCTCGGAGATTACTCAAGCCGACTTGTAATGTGTTCTTGCCCTGTAACGTGCTCTCTGATCGTATCGAAATGATTTCTCAGCTGGGTCGCGTTCTCATCCAGTCGCAGACTTAGGAGAATAATGTAAAAAATACAATTTGCTCGTGCCCCCGTAGTAAGCCCAAACAAATAAATTATTTGACTTTGATTTTGACCTGAACTGCAATAAAATATACGCTAAAGATGCGGTGCGAATGGGTGTGTTATATGGAGAATCCGGATTTTAACTGAATGACTTGACTTCACGTTTATTCTAATAAGTATTTTATTGTATTTATGGAAATGTTAACATATTTGAAATAGTCCTTACATGTGATCAATCTTTTCCAAAGAATGGTGATGAATATTTTTTGGGAGCGCATATTCGAAACGTTACATTCATCGAATAGCTTATTGACGGATAACCTTCAAATTTATATAGACAGGTTCCCTTCATATTGAATTACATTAAAAATGCGGCCGCCCAAACACCCGCCAAACGCACTATCATCGCTTTCTTTGGCGATGACACGAAACTGATCACGGGTTTTCCAATTGCAAGTTACAGAGCACATATAACGTGTCTACAGTTATTATATAGTACCTACTACCTAGCCTCCGCCCGCGTGGACTTAAGTAAAGTATCCTATGTGTTAGGTAATCCAGTGTATAAACTATCTGTATGCCAAATTGAATCCAAATCCGTTCAGCCGATTTTGCGTTATTGACACATACATTGAAACGTTCACATTAAATAATATTGGTGTGATTCATCAAAGTTGTTGGTTGTCTATTTCAGTATAAGCCGCGATGCGGACTCGGACTCGGAGGCTGACGGGGAACGACTATTGGAGCTGGAGGAAGCGCTGCGTGAGTTCGAGCCGCCGCCCGCCAACGCCAGCCAGCATCACCAGCTACATCTCGCCATCGAACCGTTCCGGTAAGATGGAACTACCCAAGACTGTGCCTTGAGGAACTTATACCCTTCAAAGGCCTTAGGCCCTAGGCCCTTAGGCCCTTTCAAATTATACCTTAACGGGGACCTAAAATATCCTTACTAATATAATAAATGCGAAAGTAACTCTGTCTGTCACGCTAAAACTACTGAACCGATTTAAATGAAATTTGGTACCACAGATAGTCTAGAGCCTGAGAAAGTACATAGGCTACTTTTTGATGGGAAAAAATAGTTGTAAGGGGGATGAAAAGTTGTATGGAAGTATCGTCATTTTTAGAGCTAGAAGCTTGGATTTTTTTAGGCTGTTGATTATATAAATAAATGTGACATTCATTTTTTTTTAAAGTTTTACCCTCAACTGTTTTAAAATAACAATAGGGAATTAAATAATTTAAAATGCTACACAAAGACACTATTCCACGCGTACCAAGTCGCGGGCACATCTAGTATATCTATATTTTCACCCTAAAATCCGTGACATATTTAATTCCAGAGCGCCAGAACTGATGTTTCAGCCGTCCATGATGGGGAATTTGGAAGCAGGCTTAGCGGAGACTATGGAATACGTTTTCAAGCACTTCAGTCCCGAGGATCAACTTCTGCTGGCAAACAACGTGTTCCTTACGGGGGGCTGCTCTCAGTTTCCAGGTTTGTTCAACAACTCTGCGTCCAACAAGATTGTTAATCCCTTTTTCCAAACAATTGTTGTTCCCAGTTCCTTTATCTATGCAGTTAACAATAATTATGGGCAGTGAGGGGTTTGCAAAATTCTGACATCTGTGATGACCTTTGGCTATCGTTTGTTCCTCTAGTTGGGTCTAGTAGATAGTTGCGCTCCGTGTAAATAGAATATCCCTAAACTGAATTCTGATTTAAGCCCAACGAATACCTTCAGCACTCTAAATACTGTAATATTATATTTATTTCCTATAGTAAGAATCTTATTATTTTTATTTCTCAGGTTTAAAAGAGAGACTCGAAAGGGAACTCCTAGAAATGAGACCGTTTCAATCTACCCACAAGGTCGTAATGGCGCAAAACGCGAGCCTCGACTCTTGGTACGGCGCCCGGGACTTCGCAGGAAGCAACGAATTCGAGAACTGGTGTATATCCAAGGAAGAGTACTACGAAATGGGCGCAGAGTATTTGAAGGAACATTACGCCAGTAACGCGTACTACAAGAGTCCGGCTCCCATCGTGGACAACACGCTGGCGCCGGCCGGCGATGCTAATGTAGTGAAAGAAGAAATAGTAGTCGATTGCTAAGTATGATTTAGTACCTACTAATAAAATCAGTATCGGTGAAATTTTGTTTTTCCTTTTTATAGGTGTAAATAATATTGAGCAGGTACTAGCTGAGCCCGCGACTTCGTCCGCGTGATATATAACGTAACAAAAATGTAATTTAACAAAATATGTTTGTTCAGTTCGCAATGTTTACTAATATAATGAAGTTCATAAAGAAACACCCATGCTAAGTTTAATCTCATTTTTCTTTTTTGCGACATGATGTTTCGTGTTTTATATACCTACCTATCGCAAAATCCCGCGCGAGACACAGCATCTGTGATCTATTTATTTTGGGTGTTTTTCTAAAATAAAAGTAACCTAAATTACTCCTCATAACATCAGCTATCTGCCAGTTAGTCTCGTAAAAATCGGTCGCAGCCGTTCCGGAGATTACCCGGAACACTGTTTTTTTTAATTGCGTTATTGTTATATGTCGTATGTACTTTCATATGCATTTAGTGCAAAAGGTTTATTTTTATATTATAAACAGACCCTGCAATTTTATTTATTTGTATAGATGACTAATTGATAGAAGTACCTAGTTTCCTAGAGATTATAATGATGGAAGATAGTAGCAGGCGCGGGTACAGAATTTTTGTGTGGCTTTATCTATCTTTTAGAATTTTCGTTCAAAATCGGTTCCTACCTCATTATACTGACAAAAAAAAAGTGGTTTAGATACTTAATTGTATTGTAAAAGAATAATTGCGTATCAAAATGGCACATTAACGTATTTTAATTAGTCAAAATATAGTGCTACGGTCGTAGTATTGTAATCTCGTTGCTTAGGTCGCGAGTGAAGCGGGATGACAGAGGGGAATAGCACCCATTGCTCCCCTACCCAATCCTCCTCATCCCTCTGTACCCGCGCCTTTAAAAGTAGAGGAAGGGTGCCGTAAAATAAAAAAAAAGTGATTAGCCACAAATATCATGGCACGTTTATTTTTTTTTCCACTACATGGCGACTTCTAAAAGAATCGTGACTTGTTATTTTGCATTCATATAGTTTCTTTTTTTATTAGAGCTCTGCAAAATGAGCACTAAGGAATAATTTTACAATGTATATTTTTTCCATAAAATTAAAATATAAACTCTGTATTTATTTTGATCTCAATTTAAATCACTATGAACTGAAAAATTAAGTTTTGTTAGTTCGCTAATTATAATATTGATTGATGAGACTATAATAAGGAGTACATTTAAAAAATCACATTAAAGCATATATATAATGCTGACTACATAAGCGCTCTTACAGCCTCTCCCTACCGCCGGCTCGCCGCAGATTGTATACTCAAAGTATTAACAATAAACAATATGAAAGACTTTCGCTCTACAAAACAAACCAATATAATTATAATAATTTTTATCACAATCACTTCAGACTATAAAATAACTAAATAAACATCTGTAAAGGAGGCTGTGAGAGCTATAATCACGTGCAATGTAAATGTAATACACCACAATTAACAAATCTAACTTATTTCAATTATAAACTAGCCTAAAAATTTTAACAATAAAAGAAAAAAACGGCTTGTAGTTAAAATATTGGTCATTAAAACTCTGAAGAGCTATGACTAAATGACCGCACAAATCACCGTCATGCCATGACGTTTGCCCATAGAATTTTTAATAAAAAATTGCAATCAAAGGGATGTAAAATACTCCAAAATTTGGTAAAGTGCGGCTTAGAGCCACGTGTTTTAGCGTATAATTAGAAATAGTATAAAAACCAGTGACTTAGAAATAGCTCTCAGTATATAAAAAAAGTTAAAATCCTTAGGCTGTACTCTCGTATGATTATAATGTAAGCAACGCAATATGTTGGCAAAGCGGAAGTTCACGTAAATCTAACGATACAATACAACTAAATATTTATGTACCTTAGACATTATGATTATACAAGGCTCACTGATGATCATAACACTACCACGATCAAGTTTAGTGCAACCGGTCGCGGCCCGCGGCCCCGAGACTAGTAGTCTGCCTCGACAAGGAAGTACGCGTTAGACATACACCGGTAAGGATATGTACGAGTTCTCTAACCAAAATTTAAATACGGCTTACAATGACACTGGTTGGTCCGTCAACCACAACCACTCAGATGTTAACAACAAAATAACAACAAACAATCTAACACTGCCAATATTACCTGTGAGTATTCTTTTTAACGTTGTGAATTCCTCAGTCTTTTCTACGGTTCAAAATTAAAAAAGTAGACGAAGAGAAAATTACTCACTACAACACTTGTGTTTACGTAAATTCAAAGGTTTATTATTCTTAACTAACATCGGTATGTAAAATAGTTGCGACAGCGAAGGCGCGCGAGTTGCGGGTCCAACGTATACTCAGTAGTTCTTAAAACAAATTGCAACTCGCACCCGTCGCTGCTTTATTGTAGGGTCCTCATTATGTACGACACGTATTCAACGAGAGGCTATTTCTCTTTCTAAATATAAATATCTCAATTATCTCCTCCTATGAGGATCAAGGGGCTGGAGTACATCTCGTAATCAATAAGGACCGTCTGCTCCCCGCTTTCCTCAACACTCGGCTAGGGTGGACCAACGAATCGACATGTAAATAATAAATGTAAAACAATCATAAAGACAGTGAACATAATATAATAATAACAAAAATATATTACTAATTCTAAAATTCAAAGAGGAACAACCACCCTCGGCGGGTGTCGGGAAAGCGGAGGCTCTTATTTATATATATTTATGTACCTAGTTATCTATGTTGGTGTTTCTATTTCCATTCATAATAGCTATGGATAATAATAATACAAGGTAGGCAGCAGGCTCGGCGCGTACCGCGCCTGGCGGCTGCCGTTGCTGTTACATACAAACTATTGATAACTAAGGTATTAAAATTTCAATGGTGATCATTTTATAATGGTAGCTGAACGATTAATTACTACTTGTTAAACCCAAGTTCTAGTTTGTCTAAATAATACTGTTATCAATGGCTTGGTAATAAACTTACTAGAAACATTTAAGAATTTAATACAACGGTAAAGTTTAGATGTAACTCTCAAAATGTGTGGGCAACTAAATGCATCCTCGTAATATTATATTATCTTAACATACTGTGTACATATTTATTTGAAATGATAATGAGACATTGGCCTATTTTTTTCGTGTTTCCTTCAAATACAGAACTATCAAAATATAAAAAAATATTGAGGACTATCAAACAACATTCATATGTATATAGATTATTATTATTATATGTATACTTATGTACACCTACGAGAAATTTTGATCTTTAATAGTACCCAAAGTATAGTTCTGCACTAAATCTAACATTAATTCCAATTATGTTCTCAGTTCGATATTATCATAGTTATGATTGTAGAATGAGACATTCCTACACATCATACACTCTTATATGTATAATTTTGAATAGTTTCCGCTTCGATATACTTGAATAAATAAACCCTACCATATTTACACTGCTGAACCAGCACGGACGCACACACCGTAGAAATAAAATAATGTATTGAAAACAACAACACGGGAAGCCGACAAAATAATAGGTGCAAACGTCGTTAGACCCTGACAATATACTCTCTCTTACAATATTTTATTTCCACTTCTACCCTGACCTGCAGACTTAACTAAACTTACACTACCACATCATTTACACGGAAATGGCACCAAATCTATCTTTGATATCAATAATGGCAAACCATAAGGAACCCTCGCAGCGGACACTGTAGCTGCACTCCACAGTGCAAAAGAACCGTCTCAAGGTATTGGAAGACTACTGCACTATATACTATTCGTTATTACTATTATTCGAAACACAGTAATGGAAACAACGTTCCGCCTCTCCCCAAACACATCGGTCAGTAGATGCGGCGATATTCTAAATGGATAAACAATATGTAACGATGTTGCATGAGACACTACCCTTACATGAACACTATTTTGTTTTCGGAAATTTGAAAAAGTTAATGAAGTTGTATCAATGGTGTTATGATTGATATTGCCTAATGTCGCTATCCGCTAGAAGGCACACAAAGTTTTAGTAAGAAGCTTCACAAATGATACGCCCCACTGTTCTGCGACGCCCGCACCTGACTCCAACTATGCCCGCCTGCACTATCCGGCTCGCGCCGCGTACGAACGCGCTCCCAGCCGTGTCCACACACATTGAACACTGAACATAATTTTATTCTGAACGTAATACGTTTAAAAAATATTGCCAATTTTATGTTGCAACAGGCACTTCTCTGGATTTCTCCAATAAACATCATATTAAAGTTATTAAATTTTGTGAAGCTTTGAATATTGCCTCTCAGGACTCTTCTAGTTTATGGAATTATTATTTTGTACTTCTTATTTACTATTATTATTATTATATGAAACCTGAACTTTTATTTTAAGATCTCTTATGGATTAAGCTTGAGGAGTATCATCTAGAGTCCCTTAACATTTCTCAGCGATCAAAATACTTCACCCTCGCCGGTAACAGTTCATATAAAATTATTGAACTTCCATATACACTGACACGTTCTAAGTTAAAGCATCGCAATAAGATATTGTTACATTTCACTACGACTAATGAAGGATGGGTACGACGGTGACAACATGACAAGCGAAGGACGAACATTAAAATTTAGAATTTTAAGGTTGGAGATTTACCATTCACGAATCCAAAATTTATCACTAAGCAAATTAGAATATGAGATCAAAAATTTTAGGCCTACACTCTATCATGATGAGACTTTTAAGTATCGATTTATGAACGCCACCACGGAATTAATATAATCGTGTGATGGTATCGATAAATCACAGTTGTAGGTATAAATCACAATGCATATTATCATAGGCGGTACCGCTGCGTGACTGCGCACTACGTCCTCGTCTCTAGTGTGATGTCCTCGTCCACCCGCTGCCGAGGGTCCGCAGCCGGCCGCCTGCCGCCGGCAACTTGCCGCCTGCCGCTTGCCGCCGGCCGCTTGCCGCCGGCCGCCTGCCGCTTGCCGCCGGCCGCTTGCCGCCAGCCACTTGCCGCCTGCCGCCGGCCGTCTGCCGACCGACGCAACACTGGGGTAATAAATAACTCGACCAAACGCAAACAAATTAACTGCATGAGTCCATGCTGACGATCCAAGCCGCGGAGCTGCCCGCTTCTCCACGCGTTCCGTTATATTCTTATAGCTGCTCTTTGTTCATGGCTGCCAACTTTTCTTATTGCACTCTGGCTGCTCCCTAGTCAACCGAGAGCTGAAAACAAAAGTAGATCATCCTATAACATGGGTATTAACTTTAACCTCTAGAGTGTCGCGAGCACCTACTTAGGTGTATAAGATTTGAATGCTCCAGCCCCCCTATTCGCTAACTTGATGATCACCAGTGACTAACTGGCTTCAGTTGTACACTGAACTTTGATGAAAACTGAGAATGGTACAACTTTGGTATTCTGTATCACATTGAGTGGATATGAAGTTACGGTGACTAACGGGCGGAGAGCGGTGCTCTTCGATACAACACTCGACGCCTCTATTTCTTATCGACTATTATACGACTAAATTGAACAACGCCTTTTGAACGTGTGAAGTACTACATTTTAGATAACATTTCATCATAAGCGGTTTATGTACACATAACATGTAAAGATGGCGGGAAATCAATGTTGTGCTGATTTTATATTAATTGTTTGGTGCGTAATTAATTTAATTACTGCGTTTAATTGTGTTTTGTAAGACATAAGTTTGTTAAAATAAATCCTTTAAGGTAAGTTAACGATTAAGTTATGGTTTATAATGTGAAAATTGTTAATTGAATCAAAGTTTTTTTAACTTCAATATTACCTAATGAAATCACTATAAGATCAAAGTAACTGAAGGTAAATTTAAGTATTTAATATATTATATTAATGTAGAATTTCTACTTTTAAGATGCCTGCATGCAGAAGTTTCCGAAAGCCAAATGGAACTGCT
The DNA here is from genome assembly GCA_918843915.1 of Notodonta ziczac. Classification (NCBI taxonomy): domain Eukaryota; kingdom Metazoa; phylum Arthropoda; class Insecta; order Lepidoptera; family Notodontidae; genus Notodonta; species Notodonta ziczac. Next base: position 6,289,635 of record OU974053.1, read on the forward strand.
GTTGGAGTTTGCGGAGTCTCATCGCGATATATCATTGGGTCACTTTACGGGAAGTCCACAGGCTGTTAGTCACCCGAGAAGCGCGTGACTCCGTAGCAATTCTGCTAAACCTGTGGCATAAGGACCACAACATTAGACCACGTTAGTTTACTAGTTAATAAATTAACTCAAGAAATGAACCATCTGCTTAAAATAGTTATTTTACCTACAATCTAAAAAAAATTCACTCAGTCATCATTAGTATACTCAGCGAGTGATTAATCTTAGTTGAAAAGTAAATTCGCACATTACGTGAATCTTAAAAATCCTAGAGTGCTTGTTTTTTTTTAAATCAATTAAAATAATAATAGGCTTCAACATTAAACCAATTTAAATATGTAAATTTCAGTTCATGGAGATGAGAGGGTGCGGTGCTGGGCCAACGTCATTGAGATACTTACGGCACATTGCTGCTGAAGAGCAACATGCAGCTGCATAAGGAACTGTGATGGAGCTTACTTATGAAGGACACTGGAGAAGATGTACATAGTTATGTACATAATAATACTTCTAGTAGCATTCAAGTTAAAGCTTTATATGTATATTAAAGTATTATTGTCTTCTTAATATGAAACATGTAATTTGTGTTCTTAGGTATGTAATAAATGTTAAAACAATAACAAAAATATCAGTTTTACTAAGCCCGATGATTATGGAATGCATTATATAATTATAAATGATTATCTCGAGACATTCCATAATTTTTAGTCTGTTATATCCCTACAGTTATCTGGATTTTCGATGATTCTTGCCACCACACTCTGTAGACTTAGTGAATTGGCAATGTTTTGTAAAACATGTGCATTCACCACATTGACTGCTGTAATTGGGTTATAGTGTAGTTGTACCGTGTGTTAACAAGCACTGCCAACATGTTTTCAGTACTCCAATACACCGTTCAACAGTATTTCTGTCTGTGCAGTGATCTTCTGGTGAACCCGGAGCTGCACCTAAGTTAGATGTCATCATCCAAGGGGTGCTGTGTATATTCAGAATCACCTAAAAATAATAATAAATTTCATATTTGTTTCAATTATTTATTGATTGAAGACTCGAAATATCTATTAACACATTTACATTCATTGAGCTCTTCATTATCAATAACCAGCCAAAATAATATTTCTCATCAAATAGCCAACAGTGTTCTTCATTTCTTTCAAGTCTTTCTAAAATACACTTTATGGGGTATTGACTCCACATAGGTATGAATCATGTACAGCATCACAAATCTGAAACAAGAAATTAATTTATCTTTTAAACATATTATGTAGATGTACTTATTATTTTAGTAGGTATTGTTATTACTTACTATTAAAACATTTAAAGATTGGCAATTTTTTCAATTAAAATATGCCTCCTCATGGTCATGGTCGGATTAAGGCCACATGAACCATCAAAAACTGAGTTCTTCTAATGCCTGTTGAAATCCAGCTTTAGGTATTCAAACAATTATATTTGCAATAAACCCTCTTGGGCAACTGTAGTAGATTACTAGCGTCGTGCAGGCGGCGTCTCTCAATAAGTACTTAAAAATCCTTGTTTTCGCTTCTCTTTAGCAAATCCCAACAAAATAAGACGTGCCATAATATTTCTCTACGCACACAAATCACAAACAAACAACAAAAGTTTCAACTTTCACTTGCTTTACTAATTACCGGCTTCGGTGATCATCACTTTTACTTGAAAAACACTACCCTTGAGTAGTGTCTTTCACGAATATTTTGAAATTCGAAATGATTATCAGTTTGATGTCCACTAAGCTTACAGAATACCAATCATACAAATATCGATACGAAAACATCTGTCAAAAAGTGTTACGGTGACTATCACCATTACTCGTTGCTCATGACGTCATCTTAGTTAGTCACTGGTCATAGGGAATACGAAACTAGCTGTTTGACAGTTAATCGTTGAAAACTTTGCCAAGTGATCATCACTATGAGCTGTCAACAGAGTTAGCGAATAGGGGGGCAGGTGTCGTGTTCCCCCACGGGTGGGTATAAGACGCGAGCATTAATTGGTTGTTTATTTTATTAATATCTACTACCCTTTGTAATTATGGATTATAAGGAACTGGCGATAAAAAAAGACAAGCCCGCTGAGTTTCTTGCCGGATCTTCTCAGTCGAGGTCGCATTCCCATCCGGTTGCAGATAAAAGAAAATTGACAATCTATAAGTGCCCCCGTAGGCCTAAACAAAATAAACGATTTGAATTTGTTACGTTTAGTAACACGTCAACGTTAATAAGGTTTCATAGATCGATTATATCAAAGTCCATAAGTTTTAGTATCAATTCTTGTAAAAAAAAGGATAATAAAAGGCAGGATATTTTTTTGTTTTCATAGTTCAGAAATAATGCGTGCGACACTTGGGGATCATTGGAAGGGTTAAAAACGTTATATCATCTGCGTTATGTGGATAGACTTACCTATTCTGGCGATCAGTCCGTAAGATGCATCTGACCAGACAACTGCGGTTGAGGCGTTGGAGTATGAGATGGAGGGGGCGACGCTGCGAACATAGCACGCTATTAGAAATACATTTTTTTTTAATTACTGGCAATGTGTATTAATCACATTACTAGTAATCCCGTTAGCCCCTCCAGCTAAGCTAGTGCTTTTGTTAGGAGTGGGCTCACGTCAATAGTTGAATGGCCAGGATGGGGATCGAACCCGGCACCTCTCAGATACGAGGGCGGCCCCCTAACCACTAGGCTATTGACGCTTTTAAATTAAATTACTTTATAATTATGTTATGAGTGTACCTATGTGAGTCATTGTACTCACAAATAGACGCGATCGATTGCGGAGACATCGCTGACATCTTGCTCTGTGTGTCTTGCATAGACACCTGTGTACCTTGGGATGTCATGTAACGATTCACCATCGGTACGAAGCTGTGAACAAGGTATAGTTCTTCGTTACAAGTAACCTACTTTAGACCTATATACTAGGTGAAACAGTAAGGGTAGGTATACTATTTTTTTGTTATTTTACTTTGTAAATTTAAAACTATCGACTTTGTGGGACAGTTAAGGTTTGGTAGACTTATGAAGTACTAGCTGTGCCCCCCGACTTCGTCCGCGTAGTATTTAACGTAACAAAAATTTCGGTATTATCGGGATAAAAAGTATCCTATATGTTAATCCCGGTTATAAACTATCCGTGTTCCAAATTTCATCCAAATCCGTTCAGTAGTTTTTGCGTGAAGGAGTAACAAACATACATCCACACTCACAAACTTTCACATTTATAATATTAGTAGGATGTCATCAGCGGTATCCCTATAACACCTTTTGTTTTTCATGTTTCCTCCAAAGCTGATAGTTTTAGATATTGCAAAGATAAGTTTTGAAAAAAAAATATACCTACCCTTTCTGTTTCAACCTGTATAAGCATATTTTCAGTTAAATATAAGCGAGCCGAACGCCTGAACACGCAAGGTTGAAGTTCGTTCAAAGCGCAATGGAGCTCTATTCTTGAAATTACTCTGCCCACTTGATGACAGGAACAGAAATTAAAGCCATTGTTATAGCTCAGACAGAATGGCCCCGACTTGTGTTCCGAAAGTCGTAGGTTCCAATAGCGGTAGAATACGCGCATCAATGGACTTTTCTCACGAAAAACACTATGTGTGCATTCCTCGTTCCCTAAACAGAAGCGCCGCTGCAGGCAGTTAACACCTGGGTGGGCAATCGCTAGTGTTATTTACCTACAACTAAGCGCTTCCGTTCGTTCTTCTAAAGGAGGGCACGTCAAATTATCGGCCCAGGCCGTGTCGGAGCCTTCGGGCGGCCAAAACACTTCGACAATAGAGTTTGGGCCACAAGGAAAGATTACCCTAAGGGGTGCAAAACCGCTCTAGAAGGACTTAGGCCATAGTGCAGTCCACCGCGCTCGCCCATCAGGGCTATAAATAAATTGTATAGTTCACCTTAAGTCACAAACGCCGGGCGAGTCGTAGTTGCTGTTGGAGTTGTTGGTGTTGGTGGCGACGCTGTTGATGGTGCCGAGACTGTTGGCCGACATGTTGCTGTGGTTCTCGCGGTGCACGCGGTTGTGGTGTCTGCGACACAGATATGCACTAATTAGCATCAGTTTTTTAAGATTTCCCAATGCTTCACGTACTTGGCGACACAATATGGTCTTCGCGTTAAAATAAAACTTTACAATTAATAACATTGGGACAATTCAAACGATTTACTTACTCTAGCAACAACTAAGACAAATGACGATCATAACTCACAGAGTACTCGACCTTCTGGCTTATTTTGTAACATAGCTAAAACGGTTGGCAGAATTTCAGATGTTTTTTTTCCATATGCAGTTAAGTACCTATATGTAGTAAGAAATCGTCCAGTACAGGGCAGATAATGTGTAAAAAACTACTCTGGAGTGACACATTTTGAGAATATTAAAATATTAAGGGTGTAACGCGTCGTAACGAAAACTGATGCCATAGATTCAACTCATAATACTGGACCCCCCAGAGTTGGAATATTCTTTGAACATTTTCATGAATTATGCGTAAATATTTCAGCATTTTTAAATTGATATAATTGAACAATGATTTCCTAGATGATCCTAAAACCAATTTTAAAATGCTGTAAAATATGAGCATAATTCATGAAAATATCGATGAAAGAACCAACTCTGGGGGTCCAGAATTATGAGTTAAATACGTGGTATCAGGTTTCGTTATGATGCCCCTTATTCCCTGTATATTTTCCACAGCAGTAGCACTTTATTCTACATAGTTTTCATATCCAGTCATTAAGGTGATTGTTAGCTCACCTTATTAAGTAGCTGTCCCTGACGAAGGACCGCCCGCACACGCTGCACTCGTAGCAGGAGGTGGCGGAGTGCGTGCGGATGTGCAGCGCGAACTGCGCCTTGGAGGTGAACGTCATCGAGCACCGGTCGCAGTTGAGCGGCTTGTCCGCCACGTGGGACCATCTGGACGGCAATCAAGCGTTTTTTAAGGCTGGGATGCTGCTCTTAGCAACGATTATCGATATATCGTGACATTTCGACGACCGCTTGGCGCAGTTGTTCGAGCGTAGGCCGCACGGCTCACTACACCGGGTGGTTGCGGGTTCGATTGCCGTCAGGGTAAATTTCGGATATGGCCTTTTCGTAATTTGCCCTGATGTCACTGGGATTGTCCCCAGTCCATTGTACGGTACCCATACTACAAGCGTTGCTTAGTTCGGGACCATACAGTTGGTGTGTTCGTCTGGCGATATTTATTTATTTACATATTTGTCTTGTCGAATCCTACTCTAAACTCTGAATTCCATATTTTTTGCCATTACTTATTTTATTTTACTTATAGATTACTGAACGAACGCTACAAAATTATCGTTTTTCAGACGATATACGACGCCAAGAAATATGGAATTTAGAGTAGGGTTCGACGAGACAAATGTCACGATATGTCGATTATCGTTGCTAAGAGTAGCACCCCAGTGTCGCTACGACAATCCACTGAACGTCAACAGAATAATGTTGATGATGATCAGTCTATCGTTAAGTGTGGTAACAACACCCTTAGCAGTCGTTACGTTTAGATGTAAGAATGTGAGTTTGAATTTCTATACAGTTCTGCATGAAAAATAACAAACTTGGGATTAAAAAATTGATTCTAGATGATTGTGATTTGCTCTGTCCAATTTAAAATGATAAATTACCTAAATACATTATTCCCAAAATATCGAATTAGAATAAGAACACATTTATTTAAAAACAGTAGTTACTCGTAAATATATAAAAATTGGTCTAAAAGGTATTTAAACAGGTTCAATTAACCAAATCACATCATATTATTATGGAAGGTCCTACTGTGGATCACAAACTAAGCAAATTAAACATACCTGTGCGCTGTAACATAGCTCTTTACAGCGAAACGTTTCTGGCATATATCACAAGCATAAGGACGTTCACCTGAAACATTAACAACTCATGTACTTCTATAATTATGCAATTTGTTACCACAAAGGGCCTATGCACACCACGTTTTTTAAACGCGGCGTCGACGCGCGTTTGTAGCGATACAGACGACAACAACCTGCTCAGTAGGATAAAAGCGCGCCGTCGACGCGCGTTTGTAGCGATACAGAGGCGATACTAACGCGCGTGTGTATCGATACAAACGACAATCAACTGGTCTGTAGGATAAAAGCGCGCCGTCGACGCGCGTTTGTAGCGATACAGAGGCGATACTAACGCGCGTGTGTATCGATACAACGACAATCAACTGCTCTGTAGGATAAAAGCGCGCCGTCGACGCGCGTTTGTAGCGATACAGAGGCGATACTAACGCGCGTGTGTATCGATACAACGACAATCAACTGGTCTGTAGGATAAAAGCGCGCCGTCGACGCGCGTTTGTAGCGATACAGAGGCGATACTAACGCGCGTGTGTATCGATACAACGACAATCAACTGCTCTGTAGGATAAAAGCGCGCCGTCGACGCGCGTTTTAGAAGCGAGCGTCGACGGCGCCTTTAAAAAACGTGGTGTGCACAGGCCCTATGGAAGCAATTGAGTATTCGAAATCAATGAATGGAAAGCGTGGGTGAAGGCAAATGATGTTAGAAAGACGGCAAGATGCAATTAGACAGTTGGTACGATGCTATCTGAAATTAATGGATGTAAGCGATAAATTAAAAATAATTCTAATACTGAAACTGAAATGATGTAGCGATGATGAAATCATAAAATAGTTGTCGGTGCCACATCATAATAGAAGGTACCTGTTATAGCAATTTGCCGCCTTCATAACCAGCCTGCGAACCACCGAGAATATATTCACACCAATGTTCAAGGTCACTGAGCTAGCTATAATATACGCAATCGGACGAAAAACATTTCCGTATAGAGGTTGCATAATATACAATGAAGTAACAAAATAGACGACATTGCCTCGATATTCAACATTAATACGATAGGAGTGTGGATATAAGAGTATAAGAGTACCAAGTCCTTAATCAAAATGTTGTTCGTCCTCCATTGCTTCTACCATGATCAATGTATCACGGCAGCAAGGGGATCATACCGGTATGTATTCGCTTGTGAATGTTGAGCGTGGATTTCTGCGTGAAGCGTTTGTAACAGACATCGCATTCGAACGGGCGTTCGCCGGTGTGCGTGCGCATGTGGATCTCCAGGTACGGCTTGCAAGTGAACGCCGCCGGACACTCCGTGCAGCGGTACGGCCGCCCTTGCACTGACCACCCACCCACACGGTTAGTTTGCATCCAAACAATACGTTAAACATACGCGACAGTACTCACGATCATCCAACAACTATGTCATGTGGCACCGACAACTTAGAGTTCAATAGTATTACAAAGAAAACATGATCATGTTAAAGTTTGGCGAGTGAATATGAATGTCATCGAGAGAGAAAGGGGTACGCGTGCGACTAACCTGTGTGCGTTCTTTTGTGTATGTTGAGTGTAGACTTTTGCGCGAATCTCTTGAGGCAGACGTCGCACTGGTAGGGCCGCTCGCCGGTGTGCGTGCGGTTGTGGATCTCCAGGTACTGCTTGCAGGTGAAGGCGGCGGGGCACTGCAGGCACTGGAAGGGCCGGCCCTGCACTGTAACGAGCGGCACGGTCAGCAGCAGCGCGCGGCCCGCCCCCCCGCAGCTCGCACCCGCAGCCCACATGCGTTCATTCGTCCCTGGCGTCCCGCGGCGACCGCCCACGTACCTGAGTGCGTCCGTTTGTGTATGTTGAGACTGGATTTCTGTGTGAAGCGCTTCATGCAGATGTCGCATTGATAAGGCCGCTCGCCGGTGTGGGTGCGCGTGTGAATCTCCAGGTATTGCTTGCAGGTGAAGGCGGCCGGGCACGACAGGCACTGGAACGGTCTGCCCTGGACTGGTGCCCAACACATATATTATAGCGGCTGCGTGACCGCAAGGACGCTAGACGCCCTCGCTCTACGGAGATCGCGGCGCGGACCGGTCGCCGCTCGCCGCTGACTCCGCTCCAAAGGTTCGTTCCGAAGGTTGGGGTTCATGAATCGCGCGCGGGGCCGAGGGGCGGCGGGGCGGTGGGCGGAGGGCGGAGGGCGGAGGGGCGGAGCGCGAGCGGAGGGGGCGGGCGGGCGGCCAGTCCGGCCCGCGGCTGCCACCCACCTGTGTGCGTCCGTTTATGTATATTGAGGCTGGACTTCTGCGTGAAGCGCTTCAGACACGCGTCGCACTGATAGGGCCGCTCGCCTGTATGCGTGCGCATGTGAATGTCCAGGTAGGGGCGGCGGGCGAACGCCGCCGGGCATTGCCCGCACGCGAAAGGACGCCCTTGCACTGCGCCCAGTGCACACACAAAAGCGAGTAACGCACGTCGCCGACGCAAAGCGGCCGCGGGGCCGTGGCCGCCCCCCGCCCCTGCCGATCGGACGCGTGGCCGGCGCGCGGCCGCCGGGACCCACAATTTCGTCAACCCAATTTTGATAGCCAGCACCGACGTGCGTGCCCAGGCGCCAATGATGCGTCTTTGCGGCGATTGCATTACCGCTTTTGTGAATGAATTAATATTCATGAAGAAATGATATAAATGATATGCTAGTACACCGAGTCTAATGCGGAATGAGAGGGTGAGAGGGCGAGTGTGACCTGCGGAATATTATGATAGGCGGGGAACTGTAAGAGGATGCAGAAGTTCGTAAAGCGCGCAATACGGATGAGTTAGAGAGATTCGAGAGATGTTAGTCGGAAGCAACGAGAACGGGGACAGTAAAAACAACGGGTTAGGCGGGCAACGGAAAAATGGGAACGAAGCATGACGCTAATGAGATGCGTGACTGCGTGACGAGTCGCAAGTTGTCTCCGTTCGTACCGACAGTCGTCGTGGATTATAATATTATGTGGGCTACTAACCCGTGTGTATCTTTTCGTGCAAATTGAGCGCGCACTTCTGCGTGAAGGACTTGAGGCAGACGGTGCACTGGAACGGCCGCTCCCCTGCGCCGCCAACACACGGACACGGGGGGACAGAGAAACAAAACAAAACCACGATGGACAAATAATTCTAGTCGACTCGGCGCCGCGCTCCGAGTCCGCACTACCATGAGGGAATTCGAACGACGTTATTTGTCCATCAGACACTCTCTCTCCTATAACTTAACGGAAATCGTCACAACGTACACATGCTTCACTTACTTATACTGTTTGTGAATAGTTTTTGAGCGTGTGTAACCTAGTCGAAATGTGCCTTTTAACTGTTAATCGTGAATGTGATCGCTTTCAGACCGCTAACCGTGTATCGGGTTTAAAATAAAGGATAAGAAATTCAGGTTATAGGGAGCCCTTAAAACTATTCACAAAACGTGGTGGGCATCTAAGCCACAATATCGAACGTTATTTGGTGAATTTGTTGTTTGTATTGTGGCTTAGAGACCGTTTGAAAACAAAGGAAATGTCAAGGGACCCACCGGTGTGTATACGTTTATGAGTGCCAAGGCTGGACTTCTGAGTGAACCGCTTGTCACAGATGTCGCATTGATAGGGGCGCACTTTGTTGATCAGCGATTGGATGTGCTCCTCTAGAAATACCAACAAAATTCAGCTACAACAACGCGCCACCGGCACGCACCGCTACGCTGTTACTGCCTAGTAACGTGAGCTTACGTAAAATAATAAAAATTCATTTACTACTTAAGGATTTTAGGGGAAAGTGCCTACCAGTGTGGATTTTCCCATGTCGTCCCAGGCTGGACTTCTGAGTGAAGCGCATAAAACAGATGTGGCACTGGTACGGCCGCACTTTCTCTAACAGGGCTCGTCTGTGCTCCTCTATAAGTTATACGAGTTTCGATATAGCATCTCCGCACCCTCTCACAACGGTACAACATTATTACCTACTATGTTAAAATTAATAAACCATTCACACACAAACATACAGGGGGAGGTCGGCTATCTCTACGACGGATGACACGTTAGACCGTTCTGCCTCAAAGACGAACGTCACGCACAAGTAGGCAGTAGGTATAGGTAGGGACCCACCGGTATGAATTTTTCCGTGCCGGCCCAAACTCGATTTCTGGGTGAATCGCACAAAGCAGACGCCGCATTGGTAGGGGCGTTCCTTAGCCAGCAGCGCGCGTCTGTGTTCCTCTGAACGAAACCACATGAGTCAGTACATGGCGTACACTTAGCGGGCTAGCAGAGGGCTGCGGGAGCCGGCGAGCGGCGGGGCTAGTGCAGGGGAGGCCCGGCACGGGGCGCCGCTTAAGTAATGAACCCACCCGTGTGAATTTTCCTGTGGCGGTTGAGGCTGGAGCTCTGCGTGAACCGCATCTGACAGAGCTCACACTTGTACGGCCGGTCCTTCACCATCAACGCGCGCATGTGCTCATCTAGAACCCAGGCCACATTCCAACAACACACGCTCACGGCGTGTCTCTACACCACTAACACAAGAACACACAATGGATTCCCGGGCTCGCTCACTACTGACAGTTCAACCGTGCGCCGTGGATATCGATTGTGAGTTCTATACCTCCCCCTGTTTACCACACATCGAAGCCTTCCTCACGCCCTGATCTTTGGGAAAAGATTTTAGCTAAATGCACAACTCAAAAACTATTCACATGTCGTATGTTAAGCATATGTATTGTCAATTAAGTATATCAGTGATTTGTGTGTCGCACCAGTGTCCTACTAGACTATCTGTAAGTGTATAGTCCGGTCTATTGGATACTATAAGTAATTATAAATTATTTGTAAATAGGAAAGTTGTAAAAAGCTCCGTCCAGAGGCTGCGTGCTTATATAATAATAAGAGTATAAGCACTTTAGAAATAAAAATACATGTAATAAACCTATACAGAAATTAGTAAAGGAATAGGTGATTATTTTCTCCACTGCGTATAGGATGGACTCAATATTAACTAACAATTTGATAATACGCTTTTGAATCTACGCAAAATTAAAGCACAAATCGATCAACATTCTACATAACAAAAGACGTATCTTCGTGTGCATTACAAACAATTACACTACCCTAGCAAAATAATATAATATGGCACATTAAATTCAGCATAGATAAACAAAATAATACAGGTGTAAAGACAATACATATAAGATTCAAAATAGCTCAATCATCAGGGCGTCAAAACAGGATATAAGCAAGATTGTAACGACGTAGCCAATGTCATAACAAAGTGTGAGATAAAATAATAAAATCAAAATAATTTTGTAAATATTTTGGTTTCGCGGAAACAGGAGGAGGTTGACTTAATTAATCAAGTTATGAGAATCCAATTGTATTATAGGTAAATTGTAACAATCCCCTCATGGTACATTCTAGAGCATCGGAATACCTATATAAATGGGGGTCTCTCGGCGAGGCAATGTAACTTCCATATGTCGCCTACTACCTCCATCCTATCCCTACACATCCATGCCATTACTTCACTTACGGGGAAAACCATTATAATTAATCGCTATACCGATTCATTTTAACCATAGTTACACTTTCTTATCTCTGCCTGATAACCAAATATGGAAATTACATTAAATTTGCACTGAACAACAATAATGCATAATGCATATCATATCGACTTAAGACAATCACAACAATTTCATTGATTTATTGAATAAATAAATAAATATTTTTCAAGCTCAAAATTATTTTATATTTATGTACAAATATTTGCCGTTATTCTGCCAAAACAAAAGAAAACTTAAAAAGCAGGTAAGTGCTTTTCGTTTTGATCAAATAACACAAATATTGGTACAAATACGCCATGTGAAGCAGGAATATTGGCAAGATATAAAAGGTTTGAAAAATATTATGTATTTATGTGGGCCACCAAAAAACAGACATCATTTTCGTACGGCTTCTGCAGGCCTGTCGCTTAACGGGTCGGTTATTGATATAGCTGCGTCGCTTAGGACCGGGGGGTGTGTTTCGTTCATTTTTACTAGTGAATAATGAACCCCTCCAGCATGGCGTAGACAACAGAATCCGAAAGACGATACGTCAAAACCGTATGTACGAACGCGCTCGAACTGAGTGTGCTCGGACTACTCGGACGCTACTTAGATAAAACCGAGCTTACCGAGCGCAATAGATGGCTAAAGAAATGCAAAATCCTACTAGGATCTGGAAATGATCCAACCGCGACTAATAATCCGAGCGATCTCATTATGTAGCAATCAATATAATATAATACGGTATCGGATGAAATCCCGCTAGTACGTGTCAAGTGCCTTAAGTTAAGCGGTAGACCTGTATTAGCCGGTATAGAGTCTGTTTTTTAGATGCCATAGGCCCTTTTCACACACAGGCGGTTTCCGTATGAACGGTACGGTTACGGTTTAGTGATAGTCAGTTGATTTAACGAAAACGCGCGGATTATTGCAAATTGACCCATATGGTAGTGTCATAAGAGTCACACACAGCACGCGTCTTCATGAAATGAACGAACTATAAGCTTTGACACCTCGCCGCGAGTGTATCTATTGAGCCTTTCACATACACACGGATTCATCGCGAATCTGAACGCAAGGGCACCGGTAACTACCCATGTGCATGTGAAATCTCTACAGCCGTGTGAACGGGCGCCGTATAAACGGAAACCGGGTATGTGTAAACAGAGCCTTACTGTGAATTCGCACTGGATGAAACATGTTCATGAAACATATTGTTGGTCATATTTTATGACAACAAAAAATAGAGACAACAACATGTTTCGTGTACACGTTTCGTTCACTGCGAACTCACGGTTAGATTACACTAAAGGCTGGTCAGTCTCCGCGGATGTGATGTTCAGGCACTGACCTGTGTGGACACGTTTATGGGTGTTGAGGCTGGACTTCTGCGTGAAGCGCTTAAGGCAGAGGTCGCACTGGAAGGGGCGCTCGCCGGTGTGCGTGCGCATGTGAACCTCCAGGTAGGGCTTGCGGCAGAACGCCGCGTCGCACACCTGACACAAAACATAAGCACCATTGGGAAAAAGAAAACTTAATTTTTTAGCAGGTTTCTTCGGCAATTACTTATGTAATCCTTGGTAATCGCAAAAGGCAACACACTGGAGCTATTATATTTATATTAATACTAGTTGCTGCCCGCGACTTCGTCCGCGTAGACTTAAGTAAAGTATTCTATGTGTTAATCCAGGTTATAAACTATCTGTATTCCAAATTTCATCCAAATCCATTAAGTAGTTTCTGCATGAAAGAGTAACAAACATACATCCACACTCACAAGCTTTCGCATTTATAATATTTGTAGGAACTACTACCCTTTGTAATTATCAACTACATGTATAAGACTGGAGATAAAAAAACAAAATGTTAAAAGACAACCCCGCTGAGATATAAATAAGAAAAAAAAATTAAATTGACAATTCGTAACTGCCCCCGTAGGCCTAAACTAAATAAACGATTTGAATCTTCGTGAACCGAACTGACTAAAACAGGCTGCCCGCAAATTTGCGCACTATATCCCTTGTTTAGAATGATTGTTTTAGAAATAATATAGAAGTCATACTTACAGTGCACTGGAAGGGTTTGTTTCCGGAGTGTAACTTCATGTGGACATAATATGACGAAGCTGATGAAAGCACTTTACCGCAGACCTGCAAGACAAATAATCCAAAATCAGCATTGTCCATTACCAAAACAGATTGTTGAAGCGACGATGATTTTATACGGACGTTCGTGGCGCTCGCCGCGCGGTCACTCTATCCGTGCTAAGCATCTACGCTTTATATTATACTAGTTTCTGCCCGCGACTCCGTCCGCGTAGAGTTAAGTAAAGTATTATATGTGTTAATCCAGGTTATAAACTATCTGTGTTCCAAATTTCATCCAAATCCGTTCAGTATTTTTTGCCTGAAAGAGTAACAAACATACATCCACACTCACAAACTTCCGCATTTATAATATTAGTAGGATAGTAGGATTAGTAGAACTATGAAGCTTCGCTTCTTTCTGGCGTCCCTAGATGGCACTGTTTTTTGAAATAGTCGGAAAACCAGCGTATGATTCATCGTAGCGTAGCCAATAGATGCTTGCAGTACCAAAGGCAACGCAGCGCTGCTGAACTAAACGGGAGTGGGACAGTTCGATACGCAGCTATAATAAGTAGTTTACGCGAATCTTCTATGATAGGGCAGTACCACTCTGTTTATGTGAAATGTAGTCAACTGGATACAACTTGGCTCAACTGCCGTCTTCGCCCATCTATACAAATAAATAAAATTGGAGTGTCTGTTTGTAATATCAAAATAACACCTTTTCACTAAAAGCATATGAAAGTACATAGGATACCTATAACAAAAACGCCATTAATTTTTTTTTTGTCTGTCTGTCTGTCTGTGTGTTTGTTCCGGGTAATCTCCAAAACGGCTGGACCGATTTTGACGGGACTTTCACTGGCAGATAGCTGATGTTTTAGGGAGTAACTTAGGCTACTTTAATTTTAGAAAAACAATTAGGGTTCCGCGTAAAAAAATAAAAACACATGAAATCAAAGAGTATCTCCGAAACGGCTGGACCGATTTTGACGGGACTTTAACTGGTAGATAGCTGTTGTTATAAGCAGTAACTTAGGCTACGTTTATTTTAGAAAACAAAATTTTAAAAATATGGGTTCTGTCGCGCGGGCTTAAAACGCGGGAGCGGGCTTTTTTGTTAAGGTAAATTCCACGCGGACGAAGTCGCGGGCTCAGCTAGTCAGGATATAAATATTAAACTGGATGGATTGACCGCAGCGAACGAACAATAAATGTTCATAAATCGCCAATTCGTTCAATTACGATCCGTGATGCCTTACGGCTAGTATTCAATCAGCTGTAAGTAACAGTCTTGTTTCTATGGCAATCAGCCCATACCAGTTATTTTTGTTTCCCGCTTTGCATCGGAGGGAAATGGAAATTTCTTCTTCCAAATCCTCCTATTATTTCTTTCGATTAAATTCGTGCGGGTACCAAGACAATTTAACTTTTCCCCGGGACTGGTCGAGGGTCAAACCTCGACGTCATTATTGGTCACCATTGTCGATCCTGGTTTACAGGAGTTACAGTGGTGGGAATGTGTGGCGGGACTGGTCCCAAATCGCCAATTTGCGAAGTAAACTGAGTATTTGCGAAGTATACTGCACTACCTAGTATAAAACAAAGCCGCTTCCCGCTGTCTGTCTGTCCTTATGTATGCTTTGATCTTCAAAACTACGCAACGGATTTTGATGCGGTTTTTTTATAGATAGAGTGATTCTAGAGAAAGGTTGATATGTATAATATATGCATAATATAATAGAGAAACTGATAAATAATAACCGTGCGAAGCCGGGGCGGATCGCGAGTACTGAATATTTTATGAGACTGCGCTCGCCCGCTCGTTTGCATCGGTTTAGTGCACACGTACAATTTATTCCACTCACCTTACAGGCCTGTGGTTTAGACCGCGGGGCCGATTGCCCCCCGTTTGATACTTCCATTTTTGTTTGAACGGATCCCATGTCGACCCCCATGCCCTAATAAACAGTAAAACAGTTTAATTGAAATTGCAATAAAATTTTATTGAATACACGGACCAATAAGATAAGACCACAGATATATATTTACATAGATAACGCAAATGCATGTACTTCGCGTGTACGAAACCCCGACCAAGCGTCAAGGTTTGTCGCCGTTAACTTGCAGTCCACGCCACTACAGATATAAAAAATATAAGTATGAGCGAGATAATCACTCGAGAGAATCGTAGCGGGCGGAGGGGCATCGGCGGCATCGGTGTCTTTGAATCGGTTTGGATTTCCCGTCACTAATGACGTCACAGGTGTTAAAAATTCGGCACGCTTCGTTTCAATACAAATCGTGATACTTGCGTTATCTATGTCAATCTATATCTGTGGATAAGACACAGCTTTATTTGAGAATGCTATCGTCAAAAGTTGACGGGGTATCGCGGAAGATGGCGAATTTTGATTGGTCAGTTCAAGGTCGAATGGACCAACTAAAATGTCAAGTGCGGTCATAGATTATGCATTGGCAATGCATATTGCAATGTTAGGCGAGCGAGGGTGCCCGCCCGGCTATGCAGCGTCTATGGCTTATTGGTCAATGGTCAGTGACTTCATAGGACATCAAAATAGTAGGTAGGTACCAACCTGAGCACATTGCCGACCGTCCATATCCATATCAACGCCTTCATCGTCCATGCCTTTGAAACTTAGCTGGAAAAACAATAATATTTTAGAATGACTAAGATACGTATTATTAACGAATTTTGTCGTAATTCCGATCTAAATACGACTTCTTAATTAATTTCAGTTTTGAAATTATGCATTTACCTAACCACTTTGGAACAGTCTACAAGTGTCAGTTGAATGATATTGTACTTTATCAAATTTATTTGTGTTCATTCATTACACACTTCTGTGGATATAAAAAAAAGCCGAGGACATAGCTCTGGTGGTTGTGTGACCCTCTCACTCCTGCTTGCCGCGTCAAATATCAACACCGTCCCTCCCCCCATCCGGTTGTGCAACTACCCCCCTGTCAGTCTAGACGATTTCAGTTTTGAGTTCCCGTCCCTACTGTCTCCAATGGACCTCCTAATAGGAAGACACACACACACCTACCAGAGGGGGGAGGGGGTTTATTCACAGCCTTTAAACCTTTCACGGGGCTCGATTATGTGCAATGTTAGTAGTACCTATGGTATTTGTATAGGTCCATGATCACACGTCATTCTAAGCGAAAGCGACCCACCTCATCGTCTTGTTGCTGCATATCTTGTTGTTGTTGATGTTGTTCCATGAGATCTTGTTGATGTTGTACTTGTTGTTGTATGAGGCTGTCTTTAGAGTCCTCCTGGTGGTGCTGGTGGTGTTGGTTCATGTTGATGATGGCGTGGTTCGAGTCGGACCGGACTATTGTTGGGGGGCCGGAGTGGATGTGTGGATGGGGTGTATAGAAACTGTAATGCGAAACGAATATTTGTTACATAGTTCTGCATATACTGTTCTTATCTATTATCATCATTTTTTTTTTAATCTGGACTTTATGTTGTTGGCCAGAGTGGCCATAACAAGTTCACCCGGACAGAGGGCGAGCGCAAGTGCGCTCCAGCCAGAGGGGCAGGGGGGCAGCTAGCTCGCGGGCGCCACAAGGGACACGACCTCGGCTTGGGCCGCTGCCAGGAGAGGTGGCGAGGGTAAATCTACCACCGGATATAAATAAAATAAATAATATATAAATATCGCCAGACAGACACACCAACTGTACGGTCCCAAACTAAGCAAAGCTTGTACTATGGGTACCGTACAATGGACTGGGGGCGATCCCAGTGACACCCAGACCAGGGTAATTTCGATAAGGCCATTTCTGAAATTTGCCCCGGCGGGAATCGAACCCGCGACCACCATGTGCAGTGAGCCGAGCGGCCTACGCTCGAACCACTGCGCCAAGCGGTCGTCAAAATGGAATCGGAATGCTCTATTGGCATCAGTAAGATAAGTACCTATATTAAGAAAATTATGTTTAGGGTAATTTCGTAAATATTTGATTTCTACTTTTGGCAGTTCTATTTTATTGATGTGCAAAATTATTGACAATGCTTTTTTTTTTATATGAAATTTGTCCAAAAATATAATATTTGAACAAAAATTTAAATAAAGTTTGACAATAGAGGATAAAACAGTAATGATTATTTAAGGCAGTCATAAGGATTCATAAAAAATGATGTAATTTTATAGGCAAAACAAGGATATCGTTGCACATTGTCTGAAGGAGGCTTTCGGTTCTGTGTTGCCTCAAGATTTCTGGGGCCGCTATCTAAATATATATGTCGCCGCCAACTAGCTTAATTCGCCGTTCAATTAACAGCCTAGGCACTTACTAAACGGCGCCGTTCAACTAGTGGCCTGAATGATATTCAGCCATTTAAACAAACAGCTAGGCAAATGACTTGGATCTGTCGCCGCCAAATAGCTTAATTCGCCGTTCAATTAACAGCCTAGGCACTTTACTAAACAGCGCCGTTCAACTAACGGCCTGAATGATATTCAGCCGTATCGTCTATTACAACATTTAATAAACTGGCTGGCTAATGCTTAGGCAACTGGTTGACATTTAAGTACCACAAAGTTTTTCAGAATACTACCCAAGCAGAACGACCTGGATGGGTTTAGGTTAGGGTTATTTTTTTATGACCCCACAGAAACCCCACCCGGCAAATAGATTCGGTGGATCTAAAAAAAATCGTAAAAAACCTAAGTACCTAATAAAATTATTCCATCAAAGATGTTTTTTTCCGACGCCATATTGACAAAGAGAATATAGAATATAGAGATATTGACAGTTTGGTGAGTTTCGGCGCTAGGTGGCAGAAAGTAGAACTAAATTGAAATGAACAGGCTAGGCAGGTAATTAAACGGCTAGGCAAGTAGTTAAACGTCATCGATCCAAGTCATTTGCCTAGCTGTTTGATCAAATGGCTGAATATCATTCAGACCGTTAGTTGAACGGCGCTGTTTAGTTAAATGCCTAGGCTGTTAATTGAACGGCGAATTAAGCTATTTGGCGGCGACAGATCGATGACGTTTAACTACTTGCCTAGCCGTTTAATTACCTGCCTAGCCTGTTCATTTCAATTTAGTTCTACTTTCTGCCACCTAGCGCCGAAACTCACCAAACTGTCAATATCTCTATATTCTATATTCTCTTTGGTCAATATGGCGTCGGAAAAAAACAACTGATGGAATAATTTTATTAGGTACTTAGGTTTTTTACGATTTTTTTAGATCCACCGAATCTATTTGCCGGGTGGGGTTTCTGTGGGGCTGTGGGGTCATAAAAAAATAACCCTAGCCTAAACCCATCCGGGTATTTTGAAAAAGTTTGTAGTGCTTAAATGTCAACCAGTTGCCTAAGCATTAGCCAGCCAGTTTATTAAATGTTGTAATAGACGATATGGCTGAATATCATTTAGGCCGTTAGTTGAACGGCGCTGTTTAGTAAAGTGCCTAGGCTGTTAATTGAACGACGAATTAAGCTATTTGGCGGCGACATATATAACTCAAAGGTGACTGACTGACTGACATAGTGATCTATCAACGCACAGCCCAAACCACTGGACGGATCGGGCTGAAATTCGGCATGCAGGTAGATGTTATGACGTAGGCATCCGCTAAGAAAGGATTTTGATTAATTGTACCCCCAAGGGGATAAAATAGGGGATGAAAGTTTGTATGAAACTTTGTCAATTTTAAACCGATCGGGCTGAGACTTTGCATGCATAAATCTACTATGACGTAGGCATCCCCTAAGAAAGGATTTTGAGATGCAGGCTGTATAAAGTTTAATTTTTGTTAAGTTAAATTCCACGCAGACGAAGCGCGGGCTTAGCTAGTCTAAAATATAGTGTAAAGGAATCTTCAAGTTACCCCATAGGTTCCGCCTTGATCTGCTGCTCGAACATGGATATAGTGGCTAGCAGGTCGCCAGGGGGTGGCACGGGGACCCCCACGCCCCGTGCCACACCCCCGACGCCTACGCCCCAGTGTGCTGGGAAACTAATGGCGACTTCGTTGCTCCCCCATTTTCAACTTCTGCCACCTGTGTACAAAATAAGGATGTCACGTCAAACGGCCCCAATATCCAAGATAGAACGAAGCCTTAAGGTGAAGGCGCCTGTCTAGCCCGCGAAATTCAAAATTTTCGAGTATTTTTATAGTTTATCCAAAATCTGAAAACATTTAAGACAATATTTTGTGATTTGCGACAAACACAGTATGCAGTGCGTTTATTAATACATTTATTTTACTCTAAATATTATCACGGTGGATATGATATTAGTTAATCACTAAATATACAAAAATTGCCAGATTATCTGGATAGCTGTCGTTCTTGAAATGTTTTAGAATAAGTTGGATTTATGAATAAATGCACTGAACACGGTCTTTGTCGCGAATTACAAAATGTGCCTATTATTATTGTCGGATTTTGAAAAAAAACTAAAAAACCCCAATATATATGAACTTCGCGGGCTAGATGGGCGCTTTAGCCTTAATTTTTCCTTACTTGTCGATTTTGGAAACAATCTTGCATGACTTTTTAATGTAATTTGTGTAATATGAACAATTTTACACGTTATTAATCAACATATTTTATTTTATTAGTATTTAAATACCATGTTTTTTTTCTAAATAAGATGGGTAAGGCAAAATACACTTAACGATATTTTCGAGAGTGCGTAGGTAGTTGAGTTAAACTACGCACGCTATAATTCTGGTCTGAAAACTCTGATCCCAGATTACTAAATCTGACCGGCTTATACAATTGGATGATTACAGTTGCGATCGATCGTTTTGACAATTTCAGGGATTATAGGTTGATAGAAATTAATCAAAAATACAACGCAATCTGACCGGAAGTTCAAATATTTAAATTACCGTTACCGCACTAGAAATACCTTCCTAATTTCAACAAAGTTGCGCGGCGGAAGCGGAGGCGCCGCCTTTATGATTGGTCGGGAGCGGAGGCGGTAACGTCGGTACCTAGGCATATATTTCGGAAGCTTTTAAGAGTGCGCCGCACTCCGCAGCCCAAGCACTCCAATAGGAGATTTCATTATAGATAAACAAATCTATACAAAAGTGTGTGTTTGTAATATCAAAAAAACCTATTCACTAAATGCTTATGAAAGTACATACGGTACTTATAAATAAAAAATGTCTGTGTGTTTGTTCCGGGTAATCTCCGAAACGGCTGGACCGATTTCGACGGGACTTTCACTGAAGATAGCAGATTTTGAAAGGGGTAACTTAGGCTACTTCAAATGTAGAAAAAAAAAATCACTAATGCTGCCTGTCGCGCGGGCTCTGAACGCGCGAGCGGGTTTTTGCGATATAAGTATGTATATAAAACACGAAACATCGACTCGCAAAAAAGTTGTTAAATTAAAGTTAAATTCCATGCCGATGAAGTGGCGGGCACAGCTAGAATATTTTCGTTCGTAATAAAAAAAGTATTCCTAACCTATCTAACCGTAGGTAATAGGTACAATGGCGGCTTCGCCTTGGCGGACCCTCTCATGCGTTGCCGCGCGTGTTGCACTCTATTGCATGGTTACAAGAGTCGCTATTTATTTATCTTTCAATGATAAACATTTGCTGATATAGAATCTATGGTAATAACAAAAAAAAATCGACATACCAAGTGAAACACATTTGAAATACGTAAATATTTAATTAACTTGATCTTTTTTTATTAATGATACCTATGTACGCTCGTAACCGGCCACCGCCGGTTAAACGAGCATACCTGCTCCCTCTCGTAAAAAACAAGTAATAATAAAGTTTTAGCTCACCCCTTCGGGCAATACATTGTTATAATTATAAAGCAATATCCACATTACTTCTCTCAGGCCGTGTAGGTACCTACGTTTCATTTCGACAAGTTGAGTAGGACTTCGATAGTTTTATTTCAATACTCATACTCGGAAAGTAAGTCTGAAGTTGCCTGAGGAGCGGGTTGAAAGTAATACTTTTCCGCCCTAGGGAAAATCGCTTTCAACTGACAGCTGTCAAATTATTAAAAAAAACTAAATAGGCGGCAATCCGAGCATATTAAATTTCTACTTCCACTTCCACTTCCGGTCGGCCTTGTATTATTTATTTAGCTAATTTCTGTTTCTATTTTTACTTTCCTTGTATTCGTAATGAAAAGCACAGTGTTAACCTCGGGTGAAAGACTTATTTTGTCCCTCGAACTATTGGCCAAACCCCGTCTCGGGACAAAATAAATCTCTTTCACCACTCGTGTAACAATGTACTATTACCTACGTTTGCTGCAACGCATCATTTCAATTTAGAAACGACATAGGTAGCATTGGTAAATTGTATACTTGCAAAAACATTCATTATAATTATTTTTCTTGAGCCAAGCACGCCAGCATGCTTAATCTCACTTTCGTATTGAGTTATGCTGTTAGCGAGCTCTTAGTGAAATATCTGTGCTAGTAAATAATAAGTAATTGTTTCTGTAGCCAGGCGGCTAGCTTAAGAGTCTCGGCTAGCACGTTATGGGAAGTTCTGCGGAGGAATTGATCTCTGTATAGGATCTGACGTAACCTCGGAAACAAGTATCTTTGACATTGCTAAGCGGGTTGTTGTCTATTTGTGTCTGTCGTTTTTCCCAAGAGAGTGAGAGGTAAGCACACAAGCTCCACTGCACAGTTTCTTCTTGTCCCACAGTGGTGCTAGTGAAAGAGCTGAAAAGGGCTTTTCACGATCGAATATTCCTGGGTTTTTGAGCTATATAGGGCACGGTTTGTTTTCTACGACGACAGATACTGCGGCGAATTTTGGATAATCTGGGGCGTGGCAAATAAACACATGGACGATTTTCAGGCTATACCTGGATAAGATCTAAATCGGCGTGGAGATCTACAATCCGTAAATATATTTCAGGAACTGTCGATGTTGTTTCCGCATTAACGATCCAGGAGGTTCTTGAAAAGCTAAGCGGAAGCGTGACCAATAAGTATGCTAGCGCTCCGTGGGTTAGTTAAGCGTATACTTAATAGCTCTGGGTGAACGAGGAACGCTCATGTAAAGGAGACTGAAGACCAGGAGAGAATATGCCTGATATTTAACAGCTGCCCTTGAGACAATGCGTTGAGAGTGGTGGTACGACTTAGTAGTGTGTACCTTTTGCCTTAAATAGCAAATATAAGGCATCGATAAATCAACACAAGTCGGTGTGCTGAAAACATTGCCGAAAACCGCGAAGAATGCACCTGTCCAGACGAATCCTAATTTATCTGCCTACTAAAGTAGGTAATTGATCATTTGATACAGTTAATTAATTAAGGAGCTATCGATAAAATCTGAAAACGAAGACGCTAAAACTTTTTTATAGAAAAAAAAAACTTGTTTTTAGTATTAATAAATCATTTTTTGAAATAAGTAAATAGATTATATTTAATCTATTATTCTATCATGCACGGATACTTTAAATGCAATAGGAAATAGTACATTGTTACCCTAGGGGTGAAAGTAGTCTCGGGACTAAATAAGTCTTTCACCCGAGGTAAACACTGTGCTTTTCATTACGAATACAAGGAAAGTAAAAATAAAAACAGGACTTAGCTAAAGATATAATATAAGGAAGTATGAACAATACTCTACAACTCGAAAAAACAAATGAAGATCGGATTGCCGCCTATTTTGCCGACCATTGTACGGTACCCATAAAGCGTCGCTTAGTTTGGGATTAGGCTGTAAGAAGTAACCATCATATTTTTAACCGAATTGACCGACCGACCGGAAGTGGACGTGGAAGTGGAAGTAGAAGTAGAAGTTGAAGTTCAAGTTCAAGTAGAAGTAGACGTAGAAGTAGGCCGGCCTGGTTTAATAGAAATGTTAGAATATAACTAGTTTATTTTTAATAATTTGACAGCTGTCAGTTGAAAGCGATTCTCCCTAGGGTGGAAAAGTATTACTTTCAACCCGCTCCTCAGGCAACTTCAGACCTTCTTTCCGAGTATGAGTAATGAAAAATATTAATTACACACCGAAGCCGGCTGGTTAAGCCGCGCGCACCGAGCTTGTTTTGCGACAATCGTGCCGACAATTTTGCCGGCACTAACCCGCCGGCGGCATTTGGTGTGTATTGGTTTTTATAAATCAGACCAGACAACCCTGTGGGGGATCCGGGTAAGGCGAGGATTCTTGACCATGCCAATGTCACTCGTATTGCGTAGGACACCGACTCGTATTGCGTATTGCGTAGCAGAGCCGTGCACGCGCAGCGCGGCGTGCGTCAATAACTTTTGCATTTTTTTTTACTTGTAGGAAAACATTTCTATTAAAAATCTAATTAAGACGGGCATGCCCATTTAGATTTACTATAATTACCTATAATTTTCACTCTGCAAAGTATTTATATTTTATTAAATCTTTATTAATCGGGAATCCTCACCTCATTACGATTATTTAGTAAGTAATTAAATAAGAAATAAATAAAAAGCTAGGTAGCAAGTAATTAATATAATTATGAATAATCCACAAAACATAATGATATAAGAGACAGAAACAAAAAAAAACTAAAGTAGGTAACAAAAAACAATCAAAAAGGTAGACAGGACCAATAAGGTAGATTCTAAGCGTGAAATTAGCAAAGGAAAGCAAATATTAAGTAGGTACAGGTTGCGACTTGAGGTTAAACATACAGCTACAAACAACAACAAATAGGTAGATTAAACTTATTAGACATTAAGTACATCAACATTTTGCATTACATTGCCCTTTTATTATAATTTTGTTAGGCCGTTGACTGAGCACAGTAGATAGGTGCATAAAAAGCCGGAGATAATGTAAGTAGGTATGCATGTATAGCGTGATACGATAGGTATACATACAGATAATATAATGGCACACACTCACACAAGGGCGCTTATCTTTAGCATATTTGTATAGTAACATTTATAGATAAGTAGGTAACTTGCTCATATGTGTTAACTTTGCAATCGGTAGATGTATCAATTGTAAACAAGAAAACATAATGCAAACAGTTAAAATCTCTAACAAAATATTAAATGGCGGAAGCTCACCGACCGACTGTCTCCACCCAGCCTCCCCCCCCGGTCATCAATAAAATGGCCAATTCGTTATTGAATTTTGTCCCCAACTTTCAGGCCGAGGCTGCGCGACGCCGGTTGTCAAACGACAAGTAATTTAGTAACCAATACAACTCAAATGTAAACAAAACTGGTTTTTAATACTTTACTCGACGCTTTGGTGAAAGTTATGTCATATTATCATTATGCTAAAACTACAATAAGTACTCTTCGCGATATTAGGATCCCACTATCTACCAACGTCTGTCTGTAAACACGGGTAAACATAGTTTTAAACGGTAACTCGCAACTATTGTAAATACATCGACCTTTCGTAATGTATGGAGGGAATGAGATACTACAAATTTATTATTATTCCTTTTTTATGCAAAAATGTTAGGTTTCATCGCGCTTATGTTATTATATTATTATGTATGTATAGCAAAAGTTATATTCTACTCACATAAGTAAAGAAACACCTAATTATAGAATTGTATACAGAATCACATAAATTATAACACTAATTACACAATTTCGTAAGATTGGCCATTCGAATTATGTTTTTCTTAGACACCGACATAAAATGGCTGCTACCTCATTGTTCTGCGCGTTCGTTCGTGCGCATAGAAGCCGTGAACGCTTGGGGACGACTTCTCCGCCAATTAAAATTATGGCGCGAAATTTAAGGCGTCGTTAACTACAGTTTAATGTTTTATTTATGATAATCATTACCAGTAGGTGTCAATTAATATACGCAACAAGTACATACCAAAAAACGTATGTCGTAATGAAGATGACGATGAAAGCAGGGACATAAACTAGAGGATTACATACATATTTATCGAAAGTGTCAGTATTGACCGTCCGATGAATTATTTCTCTTCGCTGGTGAGGGAATCCTTCTAAATGTTGTATTAATTGCTTTTCGGAATTTGTCGAAATATCGCAAGCGGAACAATAATATTTTTGCTTTTTAATTGTTGTGGTGTTTGATTTTCGTATCTTGTTCATATTTACCTATTTATAGGTCTTTAATTGCCGGGTTGCCGCCAAACCGGTTATAGGTATAACGTTTATCTGCAGATCTGCAATAATGATTAATATACTTAATTAATTTTATATTCCTAAAATGTCTGACTTTTTGTCACCAAATAAAAACTTAGATATACAAAGACCTAGGTGGACCTGTACGTACTAAATACCTAGGCACTTAATAAAATTTAAGGAACTAGAAAGCAAGCTCTTACTACCTACCTACTCAATATGTACACTAACTCTGGCCCTGTTTTAAAAAATTGTGCAAGCAAGCAATCATTCAAAAAAAGGTACTTAGACCTTAAGCTATACGTAACGTTTATACCTACGGTTATAGAAACAATTATTTTCTCCCTTTCTAAAGTTTGTATACCTATATATTTTTGTCACTCTTGGCTAAGTTCTACAACACTGTTTTTGTGTGACTAGACAGCGCACACATGGTTAGACCGTGGTTAGACACTTGCCGTAGACAGAGTAAGATACTGACCCGATAAAAATTTCATCTCTTTCACTCCAATGCGATAAATGGTGGCTCTGCTCTGTGTGGTTTAGATAAATAAATGGTCTAAGGTGTGGTTCTGCTGTCTATATAAAAACCTCTTATTATAGCCTAGCCCAACGGGTTCCTTTCTAGAGGTTTTAGTGGTGGGGGCATGAGTATGAAGCTAAGGTTCATAATAATATTTTATTATTTGGCTAAAAAGGAAAATATTCGAAATTTAAGAAATTAATTTGCCTAGTTTATGGTTCCTTTGACTTTTGAGTTTTTTTTGACATTGACGTTTGTCGATGGTTCTTTTCGATAAGTTGTAACCATGGCGGTGGGTGTTTTTGATTTCTATTCTATATAAATCCGATTGAATCAGTTAAAAAACAGTAGATAACATGTGTATACTAGATTATTTATTTATTTAACTGTGTTTAATTATAATATAAATGTTTTATTTTTACTATATTATGGCTACTTGACCGAAATTCGGCATAACCTACACAAATGTTTAATCACACGGAATTTTTCATGGTAATGTGTAACAAAAGTGCCCAAGATAAATTAAGAATATGCATTTCAGCGTGTACCACCGCCCGCGTTGAAGAAAGACAAGAAGGAGAAGAAGCCTCCTAAAGACAATTCCAAAAATGTTATGCGAAACCTTCACATCAGGAAACTCTGCCTGAACATCTGTGTCGGAGAATCTGGTGACAGGCTTACTCGTGCTGCTAAGGTGAGTCCTTGCTGCTATATTATTAATCAGTCTGTGTATCTATTTATTTAGTGTTAATATTTTATCAGGTATAAGTACATAACCTCTTTACTAACCACATCATGTATGTTGAAGTTGAAAATGGCCAATGTATATGTATTTATGTATTCTGCAATAGATTTATGTGGTAGAAGTATAGAGGTCACACTTCTTTTATACACATTATGCATATATGTATGGAGTAAGTAGGTATAAGTAAATGCTTTGGAGAAATGTTATGTGCATCAACAAAGTTGTTTGTTCATTAGTGCCTGTACTTAAAAGTATCAATTGATATCTTAGTTTAAATATAACCAATGAACATATTTTTCAAAACAATTACCCTTTTACTATTTCAAATAAATAACTTTTCATTTTTATATACATAATTACATGCGGCATGAGTTGTTCAAGTGTAATACATCATGTGTTATACTTTGTAAATTCATGCAAGATTATTATTTCTAATTTGCAACTTCTGGACACTATTAACTTACTGTTCAGAATACTCACGGAAATAACATCTTCCCTTTTACCCTCTTCATAGTCTTACAAAGTGTAATTAGCCAACATGACATCTATGATCTTAATAATTATGTTGGAGGCCTTAGGGCTGGCTGAAAGAGAACTAACACCAGAGGTGGCCATTAAGTTGTGCAAATAAGCTATTTGTTAATATAACACTTATTGTGTTTACTTCAGGTGTTGGAACAGCTTACTGGTCAGCAGCCAGTGTTCTCAAAGGCCAGATACACGGTGCGATCATTCGGTATCCGTCGTAATGAGAAGATTGCTGTCCACTGCACAGTCCGTGGTGCCAAGGCTGAAGAGATCCTTGAGAGGGGACTCAAAGTGAGTAATTTTAACAAGTCATAATAATAATAGTGTTTATGTGTTTACAGATATTACCCAAATACCCAGATAGACAGTCCCACCCAGACAGTGTCAATTTGTATAACTATTATTTAGGTGCGAGATCCAAGCAGTACTGATAATTTCACCTCACAGATGCTACTTGAATGGATTGGAGTGACATTATTGGTAGTAATAGTTACTGATGTCAACAAAAACTGCATGCTCCTGAAATTCCTTTTTTACTAGAATAAATGTCCATGTAGCCTGTCACAGTACAGTTGAGATTGATTTATTTATAATATGGGTGTTATTACTAAATTGATCATATTATGAGTGTCTATTACTAATGTAAATGTATAATACTACTAGTCCAGAAGAGCCCCTTTGTAGGTAGACACAAAAAAAAGTTACTCTGGCCATGCAGCGATGAGGTGCAACTTCAACCGATTCTCGAATCAACCCTTGAGGGGGGTACACACTGCTGTAGATGTTTTAACTAAGTGAGCATGGCCTGCTTTTATATTACAGTTCCACTATAAGTCTGTCTGTATTAAGGTCATCTTAAAAACTATTATTTATTATTAAAGCTATTTTAACCTGAATATCACCAATGTTGTGAGGGGTGTGAAATTAGGTTTATTATGATATTTGAATTTATCCAAACATTGTTAAATAACAGTTCCCTAAATTTATCCTCAAAATATTTATTCCTTTGTTTATTCTACTTGTTATTTGATTACAGGTAAGGGAATACGAGTTGAGGCGCGACAACTTCTCCGCCACAGGAAACTTCGGTTTTGGTATTCAAGAACACATTGACTTGGGTATCAAATACGACCCCTCTATTGGTATCTACGGTCTCGACTTCTACGTCGTGCTCGGCAGACCAGGTAAGCCTCGCATTCATTTAAAATTGCATGAAGTTTACATAACATTTTTGGTGCTGTGCAGATTAGCAGTTTTGATCTCAGAGTTTCGGCGTTTTCAACCCACAACTAGCTATTACTAACTATTTCTGATGCTTCATATAAAGTTACTATGACAACATATTATATTCCCAACATGGTGTCGGTAGGTTAGGTGTGGGTAGTTGTTGATGTACGAATGTTCTTATTGAGTATGGTAAACAAAAGTAGAAAATCATATATTTTTTTAGTGATGGTATGTGACTGTGTGTGATGGCACATTTTGTTCAAGAGTGGAGTTGACTACAAACCTTCACTCTGTAAAGGATGTGCTATATAAATTTACCATACATAGAGTGGTAGGATGTTATTGCCTAATATTCTCATGTGAAATGGTTGTACATTATAATTTAAATTTACAATAATGAAATCCTTATTTTATTATTATGTTTATGTATCATAATATAATTGTTCAATCAATCAAGTGAATGTTCATTGTTTTAGGTTTCAATGTAGCCCACAGAAGACGCAAAACTGGCAAGGTTGGGTTCCCCCATCGTTTGACAAAGGAAGATGCCATGAAGTGGTTCCAACAGAAATACGATGGTATCATCCTTAACAGCAAAAAGTAAATATAAGTAAACAAAATTTTAAAAGGAACTTTGGTGTTTTATTCCTTTATTCCCATAACCTATATTTTTAGGTACACACACATACAGACAGAAAACATAAAACAGTTATTATATCCGATTATAGTAACTGTAAGTTCAGTTGGGTAGTTACAACTTTACATATTATACCTACCACTGCTACCACAACATGAAAATAAAGATAGCTGGGCAACAGGATGAAAACTGTGGTTATGACAGGACTTGGTCGAAAAAATCATGATTACTGTATGTGTAATAAGGGAGTTGTCCTACCACGATGGAGTGGCGATAGATTTCTATCACTTGTAATCTTCATCAAGGTTGGGATTATTTTCACTTTTTTTTTATTCGACAACTAACGTAGTGATTATATTCTTTGGCAGAGCATTTGAACTACTAAACTGTTCGACAATTAGTATTTTATAGTAGCCTTCTCATAATTGCAAAGGATGGCGCTGTCCTGGATGGGTCATACTCATACTACATGATTTGGTTAAATCGTTCTATAATAGTACTACCAGTACAGATCCGAGTAGTCAGTTTTAATCGTTTCCATAGGTACCAAATAGATCCTAGTTTCATGGTGCCAAACAATAGATCTGCAGTTGCTATAGCAACACGAAATCGCTATTCCATTGTCAGTCATATTTGACTGTCATTTTACAATGCACCATCTGTGCGGCTCGCGCGATTAGTTAAATCAATTCAACTTGGTA
Source organism: Notodonta ziczac (assembly GCA_918843915.1). Classification (NCBI taxonomy): domain Eukaryota; kingdom Metazoa; phylum Arthropoda; class Insecta; order Lepidoptera; family Notodontidae; genus Notodonta; species Notodonta ziczac. The sequence continues at coordinate 6,319,665 of OU974053.1, forward strand.
GAAAGAATTAAACATGGCTGGGAAATTCGGAGGTTATCAAGATGAAGAGGAAGATGTTTTGGCACCGAAAGAACCACAGGTCACGTCGCAGGATCCAGTGGAAAGGAAAGCTGCAAGAGCCCTTCGTATCAAACGAAGGCAAGACGCGCTCAAAAGGTACAACACCGCAATATGTGCTTCACCGATTTGTTGTGCACTGCCGACTATCACACCACTCCACATCCGATACCTACATACATTCGTGATAAGTGGTCTGTCTCGCTCGAGATTCATCATCGATTTTGTAATGTCTTATGGATTGGTACTCCTCGATGGTAGCCCTACTAGAGGCCTGGGTAGCCCAGTGGGAATGGCCCTGTAAGGTTGTCGCCCTATGACGAGTCTGTCGGTAACCCCGCCGCAGAGCCGAGCAGCCCGACGAGGAGGCGGCGGCGGAGGAGGAGCCGGGCGCGGTGGAGCGGGCCGCGGCCGCCGCCGCAGAAGAGCTGCAGCGGCTGGCGCTGGACGGCGCCGCTAAGGTCACCAATGTCAAGGTCACCACCGACGAACGGGAGGTCATCAGACGCGGACATTTCTTCGAGAATATGCAAGGTTTAGTAAACATACAACTTTATAAAAAAACAGGATGACTTGAATGTAGTTAGCTATTACCAAATACAAAGGTAACAAACAATAGTTCGTAATTGTGTTTGTTATTTGCTAGAAGATTACTATTACAAAAGTCAGTATATACTACAATATAAAATTATTTACTTAGGTACCTATTACACTCGCAATTATACCTACTCAGGTATAAATATAAATAATATAATTATCGCCAGGCTGACCCATCATGTAGGGTCCCAAACTAAGCAACGCTTGTACTATGGGTACCGTACAATGGACTGAGGGCGATCCCAGTGTCACCCAGACCTGGCATAATTACGAAAAGGGCATTACGGAAATTAGCCCCGACGGGAATCGAACCCGCAACCATCCGGTGCAGTGAGCCGTGCGGCCTACATTCGAACCACTGCGCCAAACCGTCTTCAAATACCTAAAACCTAGTTATACTTACAAAGTTGATATTTTTAAAATTTCCTGCACCTACAGCTTCTGTGGAAAAGATAGAAGAAGAAGCGGCATTGGCTCAGTTACAATATGAAGCTATAACCGCAAATTGGGACAATATGCTGGTTATCAAGGACCCTTTAGACATAGATGCCGAAATGAAGGAGCAAAAGCGAAAATGCGACGAATTGTTAAACCAGAAAAATGTGCTTATTGACGAACTTAAAGCCGATCTAAGGAGAATGGATGAGGCTTATTATGAAGATTTAGATAAACAAGTGAGAGATGTCTAAACAGGTATTGACATTATTATTACCCTGAATACTTGCACACATAAAGTTGAGTTTACTGTATTACAGGATAAAGACATCAAAGAACTGTCCGATAGAATAGAGAAACAAGTCACCATTATGCAGAGGGCTTATGAGAAGCAGTTGGGTTTAATAGATCAAGCGATCAATATAGAACGCGAAGCAATGGTGGAGCACAATAACAAGAGATGGGAAGCACTTTACAAGCAACGCGACCGCGAGGAGATTGCGCATATGGAATATCGTTTCGAACAGGTTTACAACTTCATAATTAAATATGATGAGGAATTTTAAGGCAACACGTCTTCTGGCATAAATAGCTTTTATAGAATACTATCGCGCATACATATACTTCCCGAAACAGTAAGCAGAGGTGCATTGTTGGTACCAGAGGCGGGCTAGCCAGACGCCCCCTTATCAGCTCTCATCGTTACCTGACGCGTATAGTATGAATTTATTTTCTTGCCAAATTTTTACCAAAATTAGTCACCCCTAGTATACCTGGCCGCCCTAATCCGCCACTATTTTGTACGCATATTCCGCAAATAGTGTTGGGAGAAATTGTCATTAACCTGACTACAAATTGACTTGAACAAGAAATTCAAATGACGCCGTCGCGTTTACGTCTGGTAGACCAACTACTTAATGCATGATAAATATACCTATGTAGTTTATTTGGTCTGGCACTCGATCTTGACGCGGGTGATCCCTCACCAGGAGCATTCGCTTGGTAAAGTTCCGGTTCAAGCAATACATTACTGATTGAGGAGAACCGAGCAGCATTTTTTGAGGCAGTATTGTAAAGTAAATGCTCAAAATCGAATCTTGGATTGTTATATAGTGAATGCCCCCCGTGAGGAAACCAGTGAGCTTTTTTTATGTACATTTTTAGGTCAATATTTTCCTTGCTTTTTGATATTGTTCCAGTTAGAAGATTATAAGCAGGAAATCGAGAGGATAATGTGGGATCACCACGAGAAGTTTCGCGAAGCCAAAATAGAACTGGAATGCTTGATTCAAGAACTGCAAAAAGAGTTGGAGAAATTGAAGGCAACTTGCATTATCAATACGGAGAAGATTGGTTACACTTATCAGGTAACAAAATCATGGACTTCGATTTTGTACAAAAATATTTACCTATATTGAAGTCATCATGTTTATTCGGCTATATGTGGATTGATGCAAAAATAAAGTGTTAAATAGGTAACTTAGACAAACAATTTTTTTTTTTATGTAAGTAGGTTCCAACGTGTATGTTTATTTTAATAAATGCTTCAAGGTTCTCAAAAAGCGCGAAGAAGAAAACGTGTTTGTTAGGTCGCAACAGAAACGCAAACTGAATAAAATGTCCGATGTCGCCAATGCGTTGCGCGCGAAGATTCGGAAAGCAGCCGAAGATGGGGCGATTGAGGAGATAAAAGCGGACGCGGAGATCATGAAATTGATGCAAACTATGGATGATTTGGAGAAGAAATCGAATCAGTTCTCTCACGTGAACCATTACAAGTTCAGCCAAGTGTGGCGCATGTCTGCGGTGCGGTGCTTGGAGTTGACCAAGCAGTTGCGGCAGGGGGAGGTGGCGTTGCACGCGCACATTCTAGCGGAGCCTGCGCCCCCGCCGCCGCCGCCGCCGCCGAAGAGCCCGTTATCCAAATACGGTACGATCGTTACTGTTTACAACATATTATTTGAAGATTACCTAAGTAATTTGATCATGCTTTATAAACATAATATCCAGTTTGTTACGTTGGCGACAACGCTATATGAAACGCATCCTTGAAGTCTTCGACTCGGATCCGGGATTATGTACCCTCTGGCCGAGGTGCCGGCCATAGATTGACCGGTGGGGGATCAATATCAGAAACGGATTCGGAAACTAAACGTCTTTACTTTAGCCAACCTTAAAGTTATTGAAAATTAATGCAGTTATTACCTAATTACTTTAACGAAATAAGATTCCTTTTTTATGGCAATCGTATATTATTATTTTCATGGTAAAGTGCTTATTAATAAATTAAAAAATTGCAAAATACAGACGTTTAAAGTTTCCGAGTCCGATATCGATTTGAATGGTTTAAAATAGCTCTCGACGTTAGGGTGAAGTGGCGGTACTGATGTACTAGTAACTCGCTCGTATAAGAAGATAGTTATTATGACAAACCGTTGCCGCCGTGTGAAGTAGATAAACGGTGTTTACAGAACAAGAAGCGGCAGCTAAAAGTGAGCAGGCAGCTGCGCTTGGAGCTAAACAATCTGAAATAATAACTAAGGCAGCTGAAGAATCGAAAGATAAGTTGGTAGGTCAACCCAACGGTCCATATCCTATTACTTAATTATCTTCTAAAGATCCCTAGGTCTCTTGTGGGAGACGACTGGGGTATGTGGGATTCTTACCCACTAAAACTTATCCGGTGGCGGTCTTCACGTCGGAGGGCCCCAGAATCTCCTGACGGAACGCATCGGTGCCTCTTGTGTGCCGCGCACCCAATGAGAGCTCTCCCCGGGGGGAGAAGATGGTCGCTCCCCCCTGCACCCTCTCAGGGCGGTGGGGAGCCACACCCTCCGCCGTCCTCCTTAGGGTCGTCGTCCTCAGGTACCGTCCGGGGCCCAAACCCTGGACGTTCTCGACCTTGAGGGTAGCTGTTATTTTGGGCCCTGGTCATCAAGGCCGTTATTATATTAACGTACATACATTACTTAATTAAGATGTTCTTGTTTGTTCTTTAGGTTCAACACATTCTCCAGTTGGTGGCAGACAACACAGGATTTCTGGTAGAAGATCGCCTACTTAAACTTATCGAGAAATTTCAGCCGAGTTCTAGGAATTTATGTACCCTGGACGCTATATTTATGGTAATTTTTATTTCGGCAGACTCGAATAAGAGGAGAAAAAAATGTTGGCCTATTGACTTTTGATGGTATTTTTTTTAAGGCACTAGAAATTCAAGCCGAAGAAGATATAGACCTGTTGTGCAAATCGTTCATGAATTACGCGTTTTGTCCGATATGTATCGGTGTAGAACTTGAATCTGAAGTTGTAGACCAGTTCTCGGTGTCCCACGAAGATTATCCAGGCAGCGGCGCGAAAACTTTACGAGGTACGCGCGAGTCGGAATTATTGATCTTGGTATGCGAATAGGTATCAGTCTGTCTTACAGGCAGCAGCAAAAGTTATGTTTAAAGTAGAGGTAACGGTTGAATGTGCTTTCTTTACCATACAATTTAAACTGTTGCTTTTAATTTAATTAGTTGATGAGGAAAATGGCCGATAAAGACTAATTATTTGAACTTGGTATAGGCGAGCGGTCGTCTACAATAAGAGGACGGACGAGCATCGTTAGAAGTCTTTCGGCCAGTACGTCGCGGTCAGCTCACGTCGGTCTCAGGTAATACACACCTTTAGGTACTGTTTTTTTATATGTTTTGTACGTAACACAATTTTTCTTATCGTATGAGCTAGTGGTCAACTCTGGTGTCGGAGTTGTGTCACTAAAATGATAATATATGGGAACTAAGGAAAATTTTTATTTTCAACATAGGCCTCACGAGTTATCGCCAGCTGATCAACTTCTAATGGCGGAGGCGGACGAAATAATGCAAAAATGCGGCGACCCACAAGGTGAGTTTTGAAGCGAAGCTTCTTTACGGACGTTCGGGGCGCTCGCTGCCCGGGTACTAAAACCGTGAAAAGCATTACGCGTTACGTTATGTTACACTCTGCCTACCCTGTTTCAAAACCCTATGCACGCCACTTATAATATATCTAATATCTACTGCAAAGCTTTGCTTCTTTCGGGCGTCCCTAGACGGCACTGATTTTTTAATATAGCCTGCTGTAGTTCATTCATTTCACCAAGACGTGTGCTGTGGGGTGGCCCTATGACACTAAGGCCCCTATTAATAAATCGATCTTGAAAATGTGATTCTTATGTCATACCAGTACAAAATTACATGTCAAAGGAGTGTCATGAGTAAGCACTCAAGACCGCTATCAGGCTTGAGATCGATTTATTGATACAGTAAAGGTCTAGCATATCTATGGGACAATTTGCAATAATTCACCTGTGTTCGTGAAATGAACTGACTAGGTATAATACATGTACTAACTTGACATCTACCAAAATAATATATTAAATAATATTGTGTGTAGCGACAAGTGCCATAGTGGCTGGCGGCACCTCCGACGCAGGGTCCGCGGCAGGCAGGAGGACCGGCGGCCGCGGGGTCACGGTCGCCGCTCAGCCTTCTGCGACTCCACAGAAGTCCACCAATCCTTTCCTATGTCCAAGTTAGTATGAATGTATGACTAATAATTTAGCCCTTTTGACGTCCCACTCCTGGGCACGGGCCCCCCCTCAACACGAGGGGGATTCAGGCCATAAGCCACCACGCTGGCCCAGTGCGGGTTGGCGGATTTCACATGTCTTTCGAAAATTGGTTAGATCTTCTAAGGCCATGCAGGTTTGCTCACGATGTTTTCCTTCACCGTAAGCAAGTGTAATCATTTATAGAAATTATGATTCGCACATAGATTTCGAAAAATCCATAGGTACGAGCCGGGGTTTGAACCTAAGACCCGGTGCCCGCAAGACGCGTGCTTAATCAATCTGCTATCAATGCATGCCTATTCATGAATGAATTAATGGTCATTGGTCCTTAATGGCATCATCTAACAAACGTACTTATCTTGGTTTCTAGTGGGCCATCAACTGGAAATGGAGCCTATGCAGGTCTTGACCGCATTGGGTGAATTCATAGCCATATTTGTGCCGCCAGAGAAGAAGAAACTCTATGAAATACTGTTAGTGTGCTTATTTATTATCTCGGGGTCTGTTCTGAACTTTAACCCTGTGTGGCAATTGCTTATTTTTGACATAAATCCATAGATACACTGTGAAATATGGATACTTTGTTTCGCTTGTCCCTAGATTATAATTTTGACCTATGCTGTTCAAAAGCAAATAGTAGGTACCTAGTGTAAATAATTATAACATTTCAAATATAATAATCTCTTTTGCTTGGGACCACTAACACTTTAGACCAAAGTCCCTAACAAATTTTATACATGACTCATAAAATAAGAATTTACGTTTTACAGTGATAGCGTGAAACCACCGAGCTTTGAAACACCGTCGCGTAAACTCAGCGCTGAAGAAATCGATCAATATTGGGCACAATGGAAAAATGTTTTCCCGACGGAGAAAGAACGATTTTGGGATGGATTATTGACAGGACTTAACAACTATTTGACAATATTGCAAGGTTAATGTTTGTTTTACAACAACGGAATTGGGTGGGACAAGTTTTTTGACCCAGAGAGTCGGGCCAGAGTCACGCAGTCACGCGCAGGCCTGGGACCTCCTTCGAATACTCTACCTATATGCATTCTAGTGAGAAAAAATTATAATGGTTCCACGTCTCGTCACTAGTCACTTCGAATATAGTTACGGGACATATACCTACGTATTAACTTGGGTGGGCCATATTCTTAAAGAAAGAAGAAGATATACTAGATTGTGGTAATATGTACCCATGCACCTAAAATATTATTGGTTGCCTTTATGTCAGTCTTCTGAAGCTATTCGTAAGTGTCAATATTTATATATAAATTAACTTATATGTGGATAAAGCGCCAATAAAGTTCTTTAGAAATCGGCAATTGGGACAGCAAATTTATAAGCGCAGATGATTTAAATTGTTGGCACCTTTAGTACTCACATCTCGCAAGGAGTTTGAGTATACCGCTATCGCCTGGGCCCGCCCGCGGAATGCCGTTGCGTGGTCGCCCTGTGCGTCCTAAGGGTATTACAATAAGATCCAAAATCATGTGCGCTTTGAAAAGCCTGCCGTGCCGCCTCGTGAGCGCCGGCCTTTAATCGTCAGAGCGGCAACGTCTCCACGACGAAGTGGTCCAGCTGCGGCGGCGCAACGCGGCGCTGCGGCGGCTGGTGCGCGGCGCGCTGCCCGAGCTGCCGGCCGCCGCCGCCGCCGCCGCCGCCGCCGCGCCGCGCTACACGCGCCCCGGCCCGCCCGTCTTCGCGGCCACCTTCCCGGACGACTCGCCGCCCGCCTACGCTCGACTACCGCCTATATAAATATTTTTTATCAAGAAATACATTTATTTTTAGACTAAAATCAGTTTTTATGGATCCGATTATTCTATAATAATGTTTAATGTTTTAATTCGCTGCCACGGTGAATATTGTATTTTTACTAGTATATTTTAGCAGCGATGTCGCAGCAATCGTCCTTATCCTTACCGCTTTATAAATAGTGCCTACCGAAGCTCCCCTGACGTAATATTAATGGAAAATAGTTTAACGATATTGGATCTCTCTTACTATTTGCCACTTGTATTAATTGCAGCCAGGCAATATCTTTATTTTTGTTAAGTACCTAATTTAAATATTCTAGAAATAAAAAAATTATATGTGATCACTAGAATGTTTACTTATTTATTTTAGGTCAAATATAAAGTATAACTGTGTAATTATGATGAATAATGATGTGTGCAAGACCCGAACCGTAATGTAAGTACATCATTATTTTTAAGAGAAGGTAGAATGTGCTAAGGTTTGTGTGTGACCTAGCCAATTCGCCAAAGGCCAGAGGCCTAAAATGTGCTTGACGCGTAAAACACTTGACACTGGCTAAAAGCGAAGCCATCACCGAAAAAAGACAAACTGACTGACATTGACGGAAATGGGTTACCAGCCTAGCTGTTTTAAAGCTAAAATTTTCTGTTTAGTAGTAGCTCCAAGAAAACGTATTTTGCTATACTGTAATTTTTAACTTGTAGGTACTTAAATGAAACAGAACTTACGTACTTCGAACATTACAGTTGTTATTTTTTTCGCCTACCTACTTCCATTTGGTTACAAAAAGTCTTCCATGCTGATTAGTGTCATTAGCTCTTTTTTGAATTCAAAATTGGTAACACCGAGTCAGTAAAAAAAGCCTACTCTGGACGTAGGTACACGTAGTTTTTAGTACAAAAAATCTAAAAGAAAGCAATAAAAAAAACTAAATACCTATATAAGAACTTGAACGTGAATTATTAATAAGTAGATAATAGTTATTTATTTACGTATTGTTAGATACCTACTTGTGTAAGTTAAAAAGGTGAGTTGTGTTTTTTAACCTATAGCTTAAATTACAACTTTCAGTGATTCTTATGTTATAGGTATTATTATTTTACAGGATAATGTGGAAAACATTCTTTCACCTTATTGGTGCCATCCAGTTCTTCTATGGATGTTACTATGATTTCACATACGTCAATATACCAAGTACTTCCACATCTGTGACACCATTTGGAGGGAAATTCAAATATTTGACTTATTTAAATGCGGTAAGGCCTATACAAACATATTCCTTTTAACCCACAAATAGAGACAAAATAGAAAATCAATTCAATTATGTATCTTGTGGTTCTAAGTTCAGCCATAGGTACAAAGGTTCATGAATTTCACAATGGACTGAAAACCTGTTTTTATGGAATAGCAAAATACAGAAAAGACAATAATATTGCTCTTTACCCTTAGATTAAGTATTTATTATTTGCAGATGATACAAACAACATATTTTACATTGGCCTTGCTAAATGATTTATTTGGAAATAACGAACCTTCACCATCAGAGAAGCCACTGATTAGAAGAATCAAGGATACAGTTTTTAGTGCACTAGCATTCCCATTGGCTGTGTTTGTTGGAGTAACATTTTGGGGCATATATGCTGTTGACAGAGAACTGATTTTGCCTAAATTTATGGACGCCTACTTCCCTCTGTGGTTGAACCATGTGATGCACACTAATATTGTAGTTTTCATACTCACCGACATGCTCACAACATTCAGAATGTATCCTAAGAGAAAAATGGGCCTTTCAATTCTTGTCAGCTTCATGTTGTGCTACCTAGTCTGGATACATGTGATCTACTTCAAAACTGGCAGCTGGGTGTACCCCATACTGAATGTTCTCAATTGGCCTATTCGAGTTATTTTCTACTTATTCTGCCTCGGTTTAACATGTGGCACTTACACATTGGGTGAAACAATAAATAAATCTGTTTGGTCCTCTGAAGTTGCAAAGACTGTTCGATCTGGCAAGAAAAAGGCCAAATAATCAACAAAAATGAGCAATGTTATAGTTGTTAGTAGTCACTAATTTTGGGGTTTTAGGTTACAGTTATAAGGTAAATTAATATAATGGGAGATACTTAGTTTAAATGTTAGTCAGTTTTTAATGCACACTTTATAATACTCATTGTCCAAAATTGACCACCTACTAATATTATGTTTAACTTATAAAATTAATATCATATTTATGAAAGAAATATTTATCTATATTATGTTAGTAAACCCAGTGTTTTAAATTGATTTGACTTAATTTTACTATGTATAAAATACCATTTACTTATATGATTTTACCTATGGCATTTTATAATGGTGAGATTGTGTTCCAATTATAAGAAAGGGGCAAAGGAAACAAACACATTTTGTTAATGCCATATACCAAACGGCCTTTAGACTTCTCCTCTAAGACCGAAGTTTCCGAAACACATGCTTAATAAGGTGTAGAAGAGTATGTTGGTTCAACCTCAATGCATTCTTATATTTGGTAGACAAATCACAATGGCGTTGCCTCCGCTCCTGTTCAGGAACTTTTTTCGGAATTATTCTAGTTCAAAGGGTGATTGGTCCGTGGTAGGACCAGTTATTGGTAACTGATTGCCCTAATAATATACACATTCATTAACTTCATAAGGCAGAATTTACAAAAGCTAAGTTGGAAAATACTTATCTATTTGAATTAATGAGCCATCCACTTGCATCACAAGTCAAATTATAAACATTTTGAGACAGTGTAGTAGCTACCTACAGTCAGTGCACAAATAAGATGATGCATGGAATATGTAAAAAAATTGGGCTGATATTTTAAAATAAGCAAGCATAAAAAATATAAAAATAATTGGTCCAGTGAGAATTATTGTTAAGGAATTCGCCAATTGGCTTGAAATAATATAAAAATTAAGTAATAATTATCTGCAATTATTAGCTTTTTTCCATAACTGGCTAGTCTATTGAGCTATTTAAGTACAGAATAGTACCTATCTATGCAGGTATCTTGTTTGTCAGGTGTTATAAAAAAACTTTTCATCATAATTACCTATTGTATAAGTACCTATGAATAATTAGATAAATATGTAAAAAATTATGCCTCAACAATAATGATTATGCGATAAACAAAGATAACAATAGCTTCATTTGATTACATAAGGTATTGTTATTGTAAATTGACGTAATTAACGTAGATAAGTGCCGACAATTCTCATACACTGATGTAGGTTGTGAATATTCAGCAATAACGATGTTGTTCACGGAATTTAAATATTTACTTAGATTAGTAGATGCAAAGTTGGTAAAGTTAGATTATGAGTTTTAACATAATTTTGCTCCGGTGGACGAAATATTCACACTTGACATAAAAGTGAGAGACTATGTATGTCAATTAATTACTTTCGCTAATTTAGTCAAACTGAGTTTTGGACTGGTTAAACAGATACACCGATTTACCTATCTTTGTGTAAATAGAGACATCATAAATCACTGTAAATGTCAGTCAGAAACGAGGGGAAACAAAATAGCGAAGCAAATTAAGTTACACAAGAATACATAATGAAAAGGTCAAGTACTTATTGGCATACGCGCGAGGTACTGATTCTATTTGAGCTTTTTTATTTCTGTAGTTAACCAAAGTAGATACTTACGCTTGCCAGTGCAAAACTGTTTTTACCAACTTTGGCCAACAACAAATTAGACGCCGTGCTTTTAACACCCTTTTTTAAGAAATCGATGCTATATGACCTCTTAGCCTGGCAGTGATCAACATTCCGAGTTTGTCGAGGCTTTTAAGCTGTGCAGTTTTAATTGTAGGGTATGCAAATTCGCGTATCTAAGAGTATGCACTGGGTTGTTTAGTACCTACTAGATAATATCCTGAAGCCTGCACGTACCAACAACCCGCAACTCCGTACTCTAGTATAGTTTCCGAAACACATACCTACGCTGAATAAGGTGTATCAGATTTCCGATCAACCGATTACAATCCACTATCGTTTTCGTCACACCAATCATACCCGATGTATTGCCTCCGCGCCCGCATCGCGTTTTTTTTTCGATATTATTTTGATGGTACCTAGTTATTCCAGTTAAGTGCGGGGTACAAAGTGGTGGATGGTGCATGCTGCCTGCTTACATGGTTACATACGACTTATTTACATAACTTGTAGTGTCGAAACGCTTAACTGCATACCTATGCAGGTTCCTTAGACGTACCTACCACAAATATTAATTTAAGTTGCGACATTCCAAAAATATCTCTTAACCTTTGTGATTACTCTAGTTATTAACAAATAAAAGTATCTATTGTAAAGTTGAAATGTGTAATAAACTTTACGCAGTCGTAATAAGTAGATAATTTCATACTTAGATGTGCTAGTGGCTACATACAATACAAGGGTGGGTTTGGGAGTGTGAGCTTGCATGGCGATAATGACTTACAGTATTTTTTAAATTTCTAGCAGTTAAGACCTGTTAAGAATATTCTGTCGGAAATTCAATGTCTTCTAATTGCTTATTGTTGTTGAAAAATACTTACGTAGGTAGCAGAACTACTAGCCCCATTCATATTGCATGCGTTCAGATATACTTAGGTATACATTTTGGGAATACGTGCATACTATTGTACCTGTATTTCGACTTGTGCCCTTTGGTGCCTACTTATTATGGTCTAGTGCCTATTTTGCCTATAATAGCTATAAAGTGTTCGCTTATGTGTCGATCAACCACCGATCACTATCGATAAGAAAGCAATAAATTTTAATTAAAAAAACGTTTTTGACAAAATGTATTTTTATTGTTCAAAATTATGTTCCCTCCCCACTACTGTCTTTACAGATTTTCCATACATTTACCGTTTGTTTTATAACTAAGAACCTAGCGTAAACCTGTGTAGTTTGATAAACATTGCATCTTATTTTCTACGAATGGTGGTGTAAAGATACAACAATCATAGGCGTAAGTACAATTTTATTTTGGGATATATTTCATGTACACTACATATTATAAAATCACAGAAAAATTAAAACAATAGGTACATTAGTGAAGGCCCAGCACGAACAGATGTGCTAAGTATTTTGTCTTTTCTCTAATAAAGAATATAATCGAGAGAGAAAAAGGTGGCAATTTTTTTGAAATGAGTTGGCAGGCTGGGCTGCCGTTCATAAATGACGATATCTAAATGTATCACTTATTTACGACTAGATTTATTTTGATAACGGCGGTGTTAGAGCCGGGCTGTATACAATTGACAACAGCTTATTTACGGGCTGGATCGACTGGGGTAGTACCATCCTCTCACAGAAGATCAGCGTACAATCACTTGATAATGAATATACTTAGTATAAAACTTATTTTAAATGCTAGTAATTACTTATATGTATTATCTATTTATACCATACCAATATTCATAGCCTTGGTGTTTCAATAAAGTACCTGCATTTAAATTTAAATAAGTACTCCGGTTCTGGTATCATTAAATTCATCTCAAATCAGAAAGCGAACTTGAGATGCCATTTTGTACTGAAATTATGAATATGCTAGTTCGCTTTCAGAGTTGAGATAGATGCATTTATACCAGCCTTATGGTCACTCACCTCTAACAAATCGTCAATTCGTGTAGAAAGGGTGACACTTAGGTACTCACAATGGATGTTCATATCATTCGATATCATTATAATATATTTTATTATTTAATTTTAGTATTTCACTAAACATTATTACGTACTTGTATTATAATGAGGTACCTACCATTTCATACATAATATAAAAAAAATAATCATACATAAGAATGATAATTACTTTTTAAGTGTGTATACATATTTTTTATTTTTATTATTTTATTTATGAGGGTATTCCCGTCAATTGTCTACAAATAAAGCGTCCTATTATTTGATCTACTTTTATGTACGTGTGTGGTGTTGTATTTGCTACTCTAATAGTAATCGCCAAGCTAGATTTTTCCAGCGTCAAAGGGTCAGTTATAAAAACAAACCTTTAGGTGCCTACTCATACAAAATCACTCGATGCTCAACTCGTATCGGCACGTGCGGTCAAAATATCGAGAAAATGTGGTAGCAATTATCAAATACTGAATTATCTTTGCATTATGTGCATTGATGTGGTAACATCAATCCAGCACTGAAAGAACAAATAGTAGATTATCAAGCAATATTCGCTACTGACTTGTATTGCCATTATTTGTGCATACATTATTATTTTTAAGGCATAGAGCATAGACATAACACATCTGTGGGAGTGGAAGAGACTCGACCACCTCAAACGCCTTAAGGTCATAGCCCACTTACACGACTCTGCTACCACCCGACTAATAAAATTTCATTCAAATATGGGTTTTAAGTCGTGGCCTTGCGGTATAGTTTATATTGACAACATAAATTAGCAGACAGCTCGGTGTCAGCAAGCTTTCCGCTATCAGACTGCTCGGTAGTGACGCCTCGCTGATCACGCGGTGTAGACGAGCGGTCGGCGCGGTGTCCGCGCGGTAACTGCTAGTAGTCGCCGCGGCGACGGGCGACTGCTATCACATACCGCGCGCCCGCGCCGCCCCTCGAGCGAGCCTCTCCCGCCGCGCGCCCGACATGCGGTCATTTTCGAATTATCTACCAAGCAATCCGCACGCTCGATATTTTTCCGAGTGCTTTCGCAGGTATTGAACGTATCCATTATGAATAAAGAAAAACTTATTGAACAAGTGCGAATATATCCCTATCTGTATGATGCCAGTGACGCAAAATACGCCGATTGTGTTAAAAGGGATCAAGCATGGAAATGTATTGCCAGGACGATGTCTGCAACAGGTATGTACCTATCTACGTACTATCCTATACCTACTATATTAAATACGCGGTGGAGGTAAAATTGTATTTTATTATTTTGTTAGTCATTTTCAAAATTATGATTCCGAAATATATGTATAACTGTGTGTTTCTCTGTATCCCAGAGGGATATCCGCTTATTGCTCGAGAAGAATGGCTAAAACAAAAGTGCATGTTAAAATAATAACTATCTTTGTTGTCTATAAGATATTTATTTTTGATATAACAATAAAATATGGGTTGTAAAAAAAGTACGTGCAATATTTTTCAGTGTGGTTTAATGTCGATCTTATAATGAAGGAAAAATATTGCACTACCTTTTTTTACCGCGTTATTAAATATGTTGATACTGCCATGAAACTTGACCTTCTGGAGATTGAAAGTAAGATGAAAAGAAGTCTCGAATATTAAAAGCATTTTCTGCACTGTCCGTTCCGTTTTCTGGTAATGGTTGCAGGAAATCATTCTCGTTGTGATGTATTGGTTGCTGTATCTCATGTTGATTTAGATGCTCTATTTCATAACTTCGCATAATATTATGTAAAATACATGTCGCTAGTATCAATTTGTCAACGTGTTTCGGGTTCACATTAATACTTTTGTTATAAATGCCAAATTTTTGGTACAATATTCCAAATGCATCTTCCACAACTTTGCGTGCTCGTGATAAACGTTCATTGAATATAGTTTGTGCTTCAGATAAACCACGACAACGAGGGTATGGCCTCAATAAATTTCTCATTAGAGGAAACGCCTCATCTCCTATGAAAACATGAGGTATATCTCTGTTACTTCCAGGTAGCGGTTTATCGTTTGGAATATGTAATGAATTACTTTCAAGACGTCTCGCTAATTTCGAAGATGCAAATATTCCACCGTCACTATTTCTACCAAAAGCGCCTATATCAACTATTATAAATCTATATTTATCATCAACCACAGCCATTAGGACAACAGAAAAGTGTTTTTTATAATTAAAATATAGCGAACCACTATTAGCAGGTGCTATGATGTTGACATGCTTTCCATCTATAGCGCCGATGCAATTTGGAAAATTCCATCTGTCTTGAAATCCTCGAGCTATATTTATCCAACGCTCTTCAATTGGCGTTGGAATGAAAACTCTCATTAGTTTGTTTATGATTGCGTTACATACTTCTTGTATAATTGATCGGATTGTTGATTCGCCTAATCTAAAGCTTGAACTCAACGCCCTTGCTGAATTTCCCGTAATCATGTATCTGAAACAAAACTTTTTTTATTAATATTTCACGTCTTCACTTCGATTTCTTTCTATTTCAGAATCAGAGTGCAAGAAAACATGGGCAAACTTAAGAGAAAGCTACAGAAGGGCAGTTGTTAAGAAACGCACAAAAAGTGGTCAGGCTGCTACCTCATCAAAAAAATGGCAATTTGAAGAGGAAATGTCGTTTTTGTTACCGCATATGAAACAAAGAAAAACAATTTCATCATTAACGGATGATGATAGTGAAGATATAGAAAATTTTGATGTGAGTGAAATTAACGAATTGCTGTCAAATCACGATGATTCTCCCATCTCATCGAATAACCCAGCACTTGATATCACCAACCGACCAGAAAGTTCTTGTTCAACAAATACGTCAGCAAACTCTCCTTTGTTTCCGAACATACCTAAAAGGAAGCGATTTAAAGGGACCCACGAAAGTACCTCAGCATCAGCTGAACTTTTAAAATATTTACTTAAAGAAAAAGAGACAAATAAAGATGACGAGATTGACAAGTTTTTTTCGAGCATTGCAACAACGGTAAAAAAATTAAATTGTTACAACCAATCTGTCCTCAAGTCTAGAATATTCAATATGGTGTCTGAAGTTGAATTACAAGAAATCCAGGAACAAACTAATTTATATGCTGGTTCTTCACGACACAATACTGATATTGAGAGTCCTTCGGGTTATAACATCCACAATCTAGGACCTTCCGGTTATACCACCCACAATACAGAACTTTCGGGTTATAACACCCACAATACAGGATCTTCGGATTATAACATCCACAATGCAGGCCCTTCCGGCTATAATACCCGTAATGTAGAGCTTACAGGCAATAATTCTCCAGTTTTAAAAACACCGAAATTGAACAATGAATTGCCTAATGCTTCACAAACAAAAGATTCCTAACTTTTTTTTTTATTGATTTTGTGCTAACATTGCATTGTAAGCGATATTGGAAATTAGAGACTGATTGTTATTAATTTTTTGATTTTGAGTTAACATTGTAAGCGAATCCAAATTTTTTATATTGATTTTGAGTTATAAGTGATAAGTGATGGGAATTAGAGACTGATTGTTATTTTTTTTTTAATAAATATGTACAAATTTACAAAAAAGTTTCTGTTTCACTTACCTCAATGTGACGGCAATTTTTTCTATTGGTGTTATTGCTTGTCGAAATTTCGTATTCTTCTTTGTTATGTCTTTTCCAATAAATGACAATATGTAATTAAATAGGTACCGATCCATACGAAAGTAAATAAAGAATTTTTCTTCATCATCTGATAGGTGTCTTTGGATCTGCCAGAATTCTCCTTCCGCATGTCTTGCTTTAAGCATTTTATGCACCCAAAATCTTCGGCTGTTATTTCTTGAACTTCTCTCTTCATCCTCAATTGCAATAGCAATAATTGCTAATTCGCGCGTTGTGAATCGGGACATAGTAAAAAATACTAGTTGCTTCAATGGAAACCGATCGCGAACTGTGTCTGTGGCGAAAAGCGCGACCGGTCGGCGCGTGGACAGCTGGGCGTCTGCTAGCTGTCAACGAGTGGACTGCTGGGCACCAGCTAGCTGTCGCCGCGCGGACTGCGAACAGTCGCCTTCTTTTAGGGCGGTGTTGGGTGGGAGCAGTGTTGGAGCAGAGTCGTATAAGTGGGCTATGACCTTTAGACTCCTGACATGAAAATGATCTTGGTATGAAGTTGAAACTAGCCGCGTTACATACACCGTCGCGGCAATTACTACAGGCTAAATAGTGTTTAAAATAAGAATATAATAAAATGAAATCTAAAAGCTAAGAGATTGATTTATTAGTATTTGCATCTACTTATTTTTTATTACATAATTTAAAACTTAAATACTGATTGAAATCCCTAAAACTATTATGCGTGTACTTTTTCACATTCGGCATAAACATCAACCGACCATAGACACGACGGAGATTGAAGAAGGTTGCCTTTGTTATATGCTTTTTAATTCGGTTAACAAATTAAAATAACAGTTGACATCCTGCTCTGGAATGTTTGTATTTTCAAAAAGCGATTCGCACTGACCTTTCAATACAATCTCGATCTTTGCATAGTTTATGTTCCACATGATCTTGAATGGTTTGTAAATAAATGCAAATGATTTTTCACTTACATTTAACAGTATAGCGGTAAACATTGAAGTCATTATGTGTTCCGAGCTACGTCTTGATCTTCCGGGAGCCCTTGTAGTGTCCGTTCTTCTTCCACCCGTTGCCTTGCGGCGCGTCGCCGTTCATTGCGCGCGCGCCGAAAGCGGTCGTCTTGCTTTTCGTTTCGAACAGAACATCCGACTCCGTTTCGCTTTCTGATACTTCCTTATTTGCAACTGTAACGAAACGGGGCGGTGTTCTATATAAAAAAATTCCAATGCACGTTGTATAGTAGGGATTGCAATCCGGCGCAAATTTAATCCGGTCGGATTCCCATCAATCCGGCCGGATTGGTCATATCAAGGTCAAAAATTGGTCATAATTTTTATTAACTGTTCTAAATTTAACTGTTTAAAACATGTTTTGGTGTATCATAAAGGTTATAAGAAGTGACTAAGTGCGTGTCGAACCACGCATTCTATAGAGGTCCATAGTCATCAAGAAAAAAGAACACTTTTGAGCTCAATATTTCGTCAATGAGAATTAATTTTGAAAAACTGACATAGAAACCTCAAAATGGATTCAAAACACCTATTCAACGAGTAACTAGTTCAATTTAAATCTGTATATTCTGGTCTGAGGTGAATAGGGGTGGGCTAGGCGAGTATTTTTCCGATAAATTGGAGGCGTGTATCTTTTACCGGATCCGGTAGCGGTCAAATGATGACGGATTACCGGATCCGGTTTTCCGGATTGCAATGCCTATTTGATGGGGTTTTTTTAATAGATAGTGTGATTCTAGAGGAAGGTTTATATGTACATGCATAATATAGTAGAGACACACTGATCATTTGAGGTTTTTAATGTGATGTCGTAATGTCTTAACAAAAATCATACAAAGAAGCTAAAAGTAACGCAAAGAAAGATGGAAAGAAGCATATTAGGAATTAAATTGCTAGACAAAATTACAAAGAAAAAAAAACAGACAGAAAAGTAAAGTCAGAGATATAGTAAAAATTGCCAAGATAGGAAAATGGAATTGGGCAGGTCATATATCAAGAGCAAGAGAGGATAGATGGAGTAGCTTAACTACAGTATGGTATCCCAGAGATGCAACAAGAAAAAGAGGAAGACTGTTGACTAGATGAAGGGATGAACTAGAAACATTCGAAGAGAAAGTGTGGTCACGCTCCACAAACTTCAAAAAAGAGTAGAAGAAGAAGGGGCCTTTTTCCAGCAGTGGGATGAAATATAAATGAATGAGGAAAAAAAGTAATAATTAGGCTGAAATAAATAAATGTTATGTCGTAAATAAAGACATTTTTTGCGCCGTGCGAAGCCGGGGCGGGTCTATAAACTATAGCTGTAAGACTTACAGGGCTTCTCCTCGTGGTCGGCGAAGGGCAGCAGGCGGTACTTGGGTCGCGCGCGCGGCTTGCGCGGCGCGCAGGCGCGGCGGGCGGCGCGCGCCACGGCCCAGGCGCCGCCGCACACCAGGCACAGCAGGCACACGCCGCCCACGCTCGCGTACACCACCGACCAGTCTGCCGACACACAGAGACGACTTCATTCACCCTCATACGTAACGTGTCAGTTTATGCCGCTCGATCGTTCGCGGCCACGAGTCAATGGGAGAATGTAGATATAATTTGCCCGGTAGCCGCCGACTTTGACACTTGACAGTTCGAACAGTCTTGAAGGACCTCGCCGTAGTGCCACTGACAGAAGTGCGGTGCCAAATGACGACACCCCCGGCCCCCTCAAGTGACATATGGTACGGCAGGGCAGAAGGAATGGTGTGTGAGTATCACCGGCAGCGGGCGGCCCTAGTAAATATTTCATCAGTACAATCATGTAAATAGTAATTACAATGAACTTTGCCACAATAAGGGCGGCTAAACGCATAGCTACAGGAAGAACCGTAATTGAGGTAATAGTTACCGCAGTCAGGCATGGCGTCCGGGTCGAGCTGCGCCAGCAGGCTCTGCATCCAGAAGGCGTCGCAGCGGCAGGTGCGCGAGGCGCGCTCGCACACGCCGCGGCCCGAGCACGCGCTGAGGCAGCGCACGGAGCGCGCGCGCCCGCCGCCCCGCGCGCCCCACGCGCCCGCCGCGCCGCGGACCAATGACAGCGCGCGCGTGCCTTCCACCGCCTTGTTCTAGCAGTAACCAACACTACTGTAGCCGCCATGACAAAAGGCCACCCTTTTTTTTGTTAAGACCTTCATTTTTTTATTTAAGTGATTGTGCACTGAGTGTGTACAATCTGCCACTTCTGCTCTGACATGATCAGAGCCCTTTTTATTATGTTTATTTATCTATTGATAGTTCTTATTTTATCATATTCAGGTACATTTCCTATATTATGTTCTAAGTAATTTATATTAAGACCTACATTGACGACCGCTTGGAGCAGTGGTTTGAGCGTAGGCCGCTCAGGTCACTGTGCATGGTGGTTGCGGGTTCGATTCCCGCCGGGGCAATTTCGGAAATGGTCTTTTCGTAATTTGCCCAGGTCTGGGTGTCACTGGGATCGTCCCCAGTCCATTGAACGGTACCCATAGTACAAGCGTTGCTTAGTTTGGGACCATAGTTGGTGTGTCAGTCTGGCGATATTTATTTATGGCACTTGAATTTATTTTTTATATCTACATCCGGATCGGAACGCGACCTTAAGAAAATCCGGCAACAAACTTAGCGGTCTTGTCATTTTTAACCCCCGACGAAAAACGAGGGGTGTTATAAGTTTAACATGTGTATCTGTGTGTCTGTGTATCTGAGTATCTGTGGATCTGTGTGTCTGTCTGTGGCAACGTAGCGCCCAAGCTGATGAACCGATTTCAATTTTGTTTCTTTTGTAAGATAGGTATTCTGATCGAGAGTGTTCTTAGCTATGTGTCATGAAAATCGGTTCAGCCGTTTGAAGATCATCAGCGCTTTTGTAGGTTAAAAAAGCCACATTCACGGCCAAAACCAATTCCCTCGGCTCGAATCCATTCGAAATTTGAGATGATTGGATTTAGATTTATTATATTTTTAAATGATCGTAATAGTCTGAACTGGCTTTTTACAATATTATAAATTTGAAAAGTTTCCCTGATTCTGAAAAAAAATAATATTTTATCAATTTTATTGAGATTTGTGTATGAACTAAAGACGTTCCATAAGTCACGTTTCAAATGATGGATACGCGCATGCGTAAAATTTTGTTTGTTCTGTTAATGGTCATGGAATATTACGCTATAATAATTCTAGAGGGCACTGCTCCGCCATTGACAAAGAATATAAAAAAACTAATCTAATTTAAAATAATTTTAGCGTTATTGAAAATTCTTCCCCTAGGCTGCTCCCGTCTACCTCAACCAGAGTTATTACATCAAATTGAATAATAATTGATAATATTTTACTAGGAATAAAACCTCCGTGACATCAATATTTAGATTCGTTGTCTATTCTAATGTCAATTATTATAATGTCATAACAAAATAATGTCTCATACTTTTACACAGATTTTCTGTTGATTATTGTACATCTTAGATTATAAATGAGGAAGCCAAAACAAATGATTTAATGGTGCTTTCATAATCTGGCATCGAAACTAGTTGTACCAGATGAATTTGCGAGATGAACTATGGATACTGAGCTACGGGAGCTACGCAAATCGCGCTAACATCATTATTTGGAAGAACTAGGTAAATTATACATTTGACGAACAGGTCATCGCATCGGGGGTTTTCAAATTTTCAATTTAGAGTTATACATTTTGTTATATTATTTTTTTCTCAGTAATGTACTAGCAATAATATATTCCGAAGTTCAGGAGAACGTTATTCGACTGACAAATAGATGTTTTAGAGCGTGGGCCATGTGAATCATCTGTTGTTCGTAGGTTCCAATCACAAAACATATATTTTTTTATCATTGGCCCTCGTGTTATTCCAGTTGTCCCCAATCGATTGTACCTATAGTACAAATACGATAGGAGTGTTTGTCCCGCGATATTTGTCTAACACTAACAAAAAAATGTTTAAAAACTTGTTGCCCCCCGTGGTTTTATCCGCGTAATATTTGCCTATGCCCCTTTGGGACACTCTTAACTTTTTATCAATGATTACCCTCTAACAATTTTTCATTACTCATACTCGGAAAGTAGGTCTGAAGTTGCCTGAGGAGCGGGTGGAAAGTAATACTATTCCGCCCTAGGGAGAATCGCTTTCAACTGACAGCTATAGGCGGCAATCCGATCTTCATTTGTTTATTCGAGTTGTAGAGTATTGTTCATACTTTCTTGTATTATTTCTTTAGCTTATTCCTTTTTATATTTTTACTTTCCTTGTATTCGTAATGAAAAGCACATGTTTACCTCGGGTGAAAGACTTATTTTGTCCCTGGAACCCCCCGTCTCGGGACTAAATAAGTTACTTTCACCCCTAGGGTAACAATGTAATATTACTTCTTTATACTATTACTATAGAAAACATTACTTACTTGTTCGGACAGGAAGAAAATCAACTGCGTATTTCCGGAGTCCACCTGACCACGGATCTCGGTCACGTTGACCCGGATCTCTTCTTTGAACAGCAAGTTCATTTTCTGCACGAGCGAGTCCAACTGTCCTTGCGTGAACGTCGATACCGGGATGTTGAGAGTTAGTTCGATGAGGTTCATTTCTAAAGGGTCGGGCTTCACTTGCACGCTGACTGTGTCCCTGTCGGATTCTCCTTGGTCGTCTGTTACCGTGAGCTCGAACATATATCTGCCTTGTTCTATATTTGTTAGCTGAAAGGTTTGGCGTTGGTGAAGAAAGCTATTTCGTAATAAGGTAGCAAAGAACATTTGTAAGATAAATTGCGTTTCCATACGCCTGTATTGACACATAAACGCGTTCTTTTATGTGAAAAAAGAAACAAATAATCAACAACAAAGGGCATTGCTTCACCGCATAGTATAAAACAAAGTCGCTTCCCGCTGTCTGTCTGTTCCTATGTATGCTTAGATCTTTAAAAATACGCAACGGATTTTGATGCGTTTTTTCTAATAGATAGAGTGAGTCAAGTTCAAATTCAAATTATTTATTTTGTTTAGGCCTACGGGGGCACTTACAAATTGTCAATTTACATTTTTTCCCTTATATCTACAACCGGATCGGAACGCGACCTCGACTGAGAAGATCGCAAGAGGAAGGGCTATATGTATAATACATGCATAAT
The DNA here is from genome assembly GCA_918843915.1 of Notodonta ziczac. Taxonomy (NCBI): domain Eukaryota; kingdom Metazoa; phylum Arthropoda; class Insecta; order Lepidoptera; family Notodontidae; genus Notodonta; species Notodonta ziczac. The sequence goes on from OU974053.1 coordinate 6,342,568, forward strand.
ATAGTAGAGAAACACTTTAGTATCAGCATTGCACCCGTGCGAAGCCGGGGCGGGTCGCTAGTATACTATAAAATTATCACGTTTCAAAAGTATTGAGAGACCCACCATTAGCACGGGTTGTGTATCGGAGTTGAGTATGACAGCGCCGGCAGCGAGGCCGGAGCCGGAGCGGGTCCATTTCCACGACACGATGCGGAAGTCGTCCGACGACTTGGACCCGTTCAGTATCAACACCGGGAGCGGCAGGTACAGCACTTGGTCGCCACCGGCGTCCGCTTTCGGAGGACTATTTTTGTCTACAGTGAAGACACTTGTAAGATTTTTCCAGGCCCCATACGACAAACACTTATACCTATTGCCAGTACATATGACTGTAACGATGGTACACGCGGCAATTGTTTGTCTGGGCATGTGATTCGACAGATCGTATCCCGCACCAAAAATCGCGCTACGACGTGTGGCCAAGCAGAGTTCGCTTGGTAAAAGCATACCTCCTTCTTAAAATACCCACACCAAAGTGGCATTTCGTAAACATTTTAAACGGCCTACATAAGCCCATTTGGTAAACCATACATTTATAACTAACCCATCTGCGTAATTAAAAAGGATTCATTCTAATTTTTAAAACAGTTCATAATACTGTAAAGTATATCCTGAAATAAAGTCTATACAAACACATGCTTTGTTAATATCACAGATGATGCACAGGGGAAAATCCTCATTCAAGATATTTGAGGTCGAAACATACTGAGCTTATATTATGCCACTCTCGAGCCTTTTGACAGACTTTAAGATCACAATATAATCAAGTGCCATAGTGTAGCATATGCTCAAGCTATTACCACCTCTATGTACACACTTACTTTGAGTGACGGTGACGGTGACGTTATCAGACGCCGAGTTTCCGTTATCGTCCAGCACGGTCAGGGAAAACACGTACTGGCCCTTGGTGAGGGCCGTCGCGTTCGCCACGGACTCGTTAAAGTTTATAATGTTAGAGTTAGTGGGGCCGGACAGGCAACGCCAGGTGTACGCTACTATCCTATGGTCGTCGTGGGACGCCGAGCCGTTCAGGATGATCCAGGTTTGTGGTAGTGATATGAACTGTAATTGCATTTGTATAAGTCATCCTAGAGTATTGGTTGTGTGAGTGAATAGGGACGAAACGTTACCGCGCGGTATCGATACTGTTACTAATGATTGTATCGTAATAGGTACGCGGAACATAAGGCGAAAAGAATCGATACCAGAAGTAGTTGGAATGAAGTGTTCGAATCATCCCTATGAGTGAATGTTAGAATCATGCACCCACAGCCAGACCGATATTTTGGATGCCTTATTATAAGGTTCTTGGTATAAGTTTTGACGTATTCAAATACCAAGACAGTGATCAAATGTTTTCATACATTTATCAATAAAGCAGCATATTTCGGCAAAGGAGAGCTGCTCTGACTTGTGTAAAAGGAAAGATCGATGGCACAATTGGAATTTAATTGTGTCAAAACTCGTACTAAGCCTCAATTTTAGTTATGCCAAAGAAATAAACTTCCAATACTCATAATTTTTTGGAAACTTTGTAAAACTAGCATGCGTAATATACATCCAGACACCATACACGTATTAAGAGTATTTATTTACAATTGTTAGTATAAAATGTAGTTCACAATATCATGCTTCGTAGATTTATCTTGTAAGCACAGTGGGTATGATAGATATCTTCAAACTTGCAATACCCTATATGATATCTTGAAAAAAAAAATATTGTAGGTACCATCCGCCACGCAAAAGATGCTCGACACTTCTTGTTTCAGGACTATTATAATAATAATTAGGAGCAGATAATAAACATCGTTCCATTTTCGAAAAGAACTTTGGATACTACAATTAAGTCAATTCATTCTAGCTTTATTAAAAAACTATCATATTATGGTAATATGACGGCTACGTCTGTAAGAGCGATTTCAGACAACTCCACACCTTTCTTTAGTCCTTTAAAGAGGGCAAAGGCACTGATTTGGTTCCTATAATATGTCTAATGATAATAATGGCACTGCGATGTACAATTGTTGCATTTTTTTTTTTTTAGAGGGTTAAAAGTGGGAGGTAATATGTTCTTTTCGACTTACAGTGTCTGCGCCCGCGTCGGCTACGGGCGGCGTGTTGGTGGGCGGCTTCACAAACACGTGGACTTCTGCGGTGGACGTCTGGCCTGACGAGTCCGTCACTTTCAGTACGAACGTGTACACACCCTCGGACAGATTTGACAGCTGCAATGTTTCCATACAATCAACATTTCGAATTTGTAAACAGTGGCGTAGTTAACGTAAATAATAATTTAGTCCTTTTGTCGTCCTCTTCCTGGGCACAGGCCTCCCATCACTACGAGGGGGTTTTAGGCCGTAATCCACCACGCTGGCCCGGTGAGGGTTGGCGGATTTCACATGTTTTTCGAAAATTGTTTGGATTTTCTAAGACATAGGTTTCCTTACGATGTTTTCCTTCACCGGAAGCAAGTGATAATCATATTGAAATTATGACTTACACATAGGTTTCTAAAAACCCAGAGGTGCGAGCTGGGGCAAGACGCGCGCTTATCCAATCGGCTATCATTAGACCCCGCCCCTAAATGCCCCAAAATTAAAAGTACTCTTTGGAACGATATAACGCCAAAGTAAACACTAGTTTGATAACAAACGATAACAATGAAGGATGATCAAACTGATTTAGCTTTTATCTTATATTGTTTGACTGCACTGATATCGATATTGCTCATTTAATTGGAAAATATTTATGGTAGTACGCGGTATGAACCCAAACCGGCTTTGGATATCTTAATATCTTCTCCGCCATTGTCAAATGTAGTCAGACTCTTTGGCCTCTATTCATAAAACAATCAGTCTGAGAGCGAACTTAAGTACGCTTTTGACATGTCATTTTGTACTGGTTTGACACAAGAATTGCATTTCCAAGATCGCCCTCAGACTTGAGAGAGATTCATTAATACGGAACTTTCAGTGTCAGAAGACAACCGGGTCTACCATCTTATCTCCACAGCATACGCTACAGTGTAAGTCAGATATTGTGACTTGGCAACTTGCCTAGATACATCAGGTTTCGCGTTACTAACTAGTCTGCAAACTCATTATATTTACTGATTACTCTTTTCATCCTACTAATATTATAAACTAGCTGTGCCCGCCGACTTCGTCCGCGCAGTATTTAACGTAATCAAAATTTCGGGATTATCGGGATAAAAAGTATCCTATATGTTAATCCCGGTTATAAACTATCTGTGTTCCAAATTTCATCCAAATCCGTTCAGTAGTTTTTGCGTGAAGGAGTAACAAACATACATACATACATCCACACTCACAAACTTTCGCATTTATAATATTAGTAGGATGCGAAAGTTTGTGAGTGTGGATGTATGTTTGTTACTCTTTCACGCAAAAACTACTGAACGGATTTGGATGAAATTTGCAACACAGATAGTTTATAGCCTGGATTAACACATAGAATACTTTACTTAAGTCTACGCGGACGAAGTCGCGGGCATAAACTAGTAAGAATATAAAGTCTACCTAAAGCTTACTTGTAAGTATGGAGAGTGTGTGTTCTGCATGTCCACAGCTTTGTTCTCGTCTTCGGCGGATTTAGTCCATTCCCATGAGGTGATCTCATGGTCGTCCGTCGACAAACTGCCGTTGAGTGTTAGGTTATTGTTCGGCAAATATATTATAATATCTTGACCTGCAAAAGTTGTGAATAACTGAGATGTATGTATTTTTTTATATGCAAGAAGGTCGGTAGACAAGCGCACTTATGTTAAGCAGATGCTTGCAATACCTTCGTCGCACGATGCCGACCTAAGGGCCTATGCACACCACGTTTTTTAAACGCGCGTTTCTAGCGACAGAGACGCGGTACGCAAACGAGACAGACGCAGCCTGACGACTTTTTACTGTAGACTTTTTTAGGATAAAAGCGCGCCTTTCAAAAACGTGGTATGAACAGGCCCTAAAGGGGTGTGGATCGAAGGGAGCTGAATTGAGGGGGCTCAAGGTTTAAGCTTCCGGATGTCTCATTCTTTATGTGAAACGCAATTATAATAGTTACTTTACGTTCGATCTGTGAGAGTGTGGTATGATACAGGGTGATATATGTATAACTCTAAATTGAAAATTTAAAAACCCCCGATGCGACGACCTTTTCATCAAATGTATACAATAATCAACAGGAAATCTGTGTAAAAGTATGAGATATTATTTTGTTATGACATTATAATAATTGACATTAGAATAGACAACGAATCTTAATATTGATGCCACGGAGGTTTCATTCCTAGTAAAATATTATCAATTATGATTCAATTTGATGTAATAACTCTGGTTGAGGTGGACGGGAGCAGCCCAGGGGAAGAATTTTCAATATCTCTAAATTTATTTTAAATTATATTTGTTCTTTTATATTATTTCGCAATGGCGGAACAGCGCCCTCTATAATTATTATAGCGTAATATTCCATGACCATTAACAAAATTTAACGCATGCGCGTATCCATCATTTGAAACGTGACTTATGGAACGTCTTTAGTTCATACACAAATCTCATTATAAAAATGGATAAAATATACTTTTTTCCAGAATCAGGGAATCTTGTCAAATTTATAATATTGTAAAAAGCCAGTCCAGACTATTACGATCATTTAAAAATATAATAAATCTAAATCCAATCATCTCAAATTTTGAATGGATTCGAGCCGCGGAAGTTGGTTTTGGCCTAGGATGTGGCTTTTTTACCTACAAAAGAGCTGATGATCTTCAAACGGCTGAACCGATTTTCATGAAACATAGCTAAGAACACTCTCGATCAGAATACCTATCTAACAAAATAAACAAAATTGAAATCGGTTCATCAGCTTGGGCGCTACGTTGCCACAGACAGACACACAGATACACAGATACACAGATACACAGATACACAGATACACAGATACACAGATACACAGACACACAGATACACATGTTAAACTTATAACACCCCTCGTTTTTCGTCGGGGGTTAATAAATAAATAAGATGAAAAACCTGTAAATTAACTTTATGACAATGTTTCCAGTGTCGTTTGGAGGACTCTTAAATAATCTTAGGCCGGTATAATACGATCTCAAATTTGAGGCCGCGGCCACAACGGTAAAGCGATTGCATGATTCAAGTTACCTGCGTTAGCCTCAGGCGGGTAATCTGTATGATTCAGCACAGTAATGTTGGCAGCTGTTGAGTTCTTCACATGGTCTGAGTCTTCCACCGTCAACTTGAATGTGTAGTTGCCGGGTTGTTTAAGATCGTTTAAAACGAGCGTGGGACCGTCTTGCAAAGGAGGTTGGTAGCCGATAGGGCCAGATGTCAGGTCCCAATGCCAGGATATTATGGCGTCGTCATCCTGCAAGCGATATGGATTGGTTAGAGTGGTGATCCGCTTTCGCTTCGAAGTGGATATGTTCATAATGAGTAGATTCACAGCAATAACTCACGTCATCCCTTCTTAGCTTCTACCATTGTTAAGAAGTGTGTAGTAGCGTGTAATTATGTCATCTTTTAGGCTAAAATTGCTTGTAGAAATGAATAAAGCAGCCGACTGTCACAGTATATTGGATCAAGTAAGCAACACCAGTTTTGGAATTAAATGCAAAAATTGCAAATTTCATTTATATAACAGACTCGGGAAACAAGCGTACGACTCGCCTAATATTAAGCAGTCACGGCCTATAGATCTCCTACCCTTTGTAATTATTGTTTCTAAGTAACTGGCGTAAAAAAAAATCATGTAAAAAGACAAGCCCGCTCAGTTTCTCGCCGGATCTTCTCAGATGAGGTCGCGTTCCGATCCGGTTGTAGATATAAGAGAAAAATATGTAAAATTGACAATTTGTAAGTGCCCCCGTAGGCCTAAACAAAATAAATGATTTGAATTTGAATTCAGATGCTTGCAATGCCAAAGGCATTGCTTGAACGGTGCCGATCGGAAAGAAAGTGGGAATGGGCAGCGCGAAGGGGCAGCGAAGAGGCTTTATTTATTTATTTAGTACACCAGCACTCTCAGTTTCCCAAACCGTGCTGAGAGTCATGTTACAACAAGTAAAATAAAATTATATAATATAAAATTATTAATTGCATTTTAAAATCCATTCAGTATAAATAAAAATTAAATCAAATACATTAATTAAAATTAGCTAAAACATAATAATTATAAAATTTACACGATATTATTTAAATTGGCATAGAATTGTTTAAAACAACGTATGAATTCCCGTATGGCTTCCGGCTCTCTTCATACGAGAGGCAGCTATAATAACTTCTTTACGCTGATCTTTTGTGAGAGGGTGGATCTACCCTGGTCAAGCTACCCCGTGTATGAGCTGTACTGTCAACTGGCTACAGCTTGGCTTTGCCATCGTAAACACCATACCAAACTATTCTATTTAATTTATTCGAGTGACAGTAATCGCAATTCGAATAGAAAATTGAACATCCTTCGGTTTGCTTATCTTAGCATAAATATATAACTCAAAGTTGACTGACTGACATAGTGATCTATCAACGCACAGCCCAAACCACTGGACGGATCGGGCTGAAATATGGCATGCAGGTAGATGTTATGACGTAGGCATCCGCTAAGAAAGGATTTTAATTAATTCTACCCCCAAGGGGATAAAATAGGGGATGAATAATCCCGAAATTTTTGTTAAGTTAAATTACACGCGGACGAAGTCGCGGGCACAGCTAGTCTTAGCATAAACTGAATGAAGTCCAACAGCAAGCCCTAGGAAAACTTATATAATATGATCCTATAGTTGCGGTTATAGTTGTTAACATTACATAATTCGATAAGCGCAATCATGTTTCTAATTGCCAAGCCGCTAGCAGGAAACGTGGCCGATTTATTATTGCGAGTTGCAAATCAACTTTTAAGCTGATAGTTTTACGATATATTTAAATAAAATGTTATGAGTTTATACACACCCATGTATAGACTATCTTGGTGGATAAATTACCTAATTTAACCATGTGATCCACAGACTTAGAAGTCTGTGGTATGACCCAGGTCTACCAATTTTTTTGCTCCGTTAATCTGAGCTAACTTGGTGTGCAGCGCTTTCTCCGAAGTTACTCGCGGGGTTATGCCATTTAACACTTCAACACCTGAAGAATATAGCTCTAACGCCCCTTCCTGGACAGCCAACAAAGGCAAGCCAGAGATGAGAGTCCTGTGGACCCCCGTCCATCTCCATTCGGCCGAAGAAGACACGCCGAAGTTATTATTATTAAATAATAAATATAATATATCTTATATGTATACAAAATTCTCGTGTCACAATGTTAATTACCATACTCCTCCGAAACGGCTATCGGTCGAGTCGTTTCATAAAATTTTGTGTGCAAATCGGGTAGGTCTGCAAATCGGCTACTATCTATTTTTAATACCCTAAGTTGAAGGGTTGTCCACATTCCACGCGGACGGAGTCGCAGGTCGCAGCTAGTTAATACATAAGATATATTGTATCGTACCTTACTAGCACTGCCGTCTAGTACGGCGCCAGTGTTGGGCAACTTGACGGTCTGCGTTTGCGGCGTGATGACGACTTGAGGCGGCGTGTTGGTCCGCTTCGGCGGCAGCACGGTCACGTTGGCGTAGCTCTCGCCGTACGAGCTGGTGCCGTTCACCGTCACCTTGAACCGGTACTGGCCTTCCGTGAGGTCGGTCAGCGTCACCGTGGCACCGTTTTGGTTCATATTACCTGATGGGAAACACTTATTATGTGGCATTGCATTGATCAGCAAAAAATAGTACATTGTTACACAAGGGACGAAATAAGTCTTTTCATTACGAATAGAAGTGGAAGTGGAAGTAAAAGTGAAAGTAGCAGTGAAAGTAGTAGTAGAATTAGAATTAGAAGTAGAAGTAGGCCGGCCTGGTTTAATAGAAATGTCAAAATATAACTAGTTATTTTTAATAATTTGACAGCTGTCAGTTGAAAGCGATTCTCCCGGGCCGGAAAAGTATTACTTTCAACCCGCTCCTCAGGCAACTTCAGACCTACTTTCAGAGTATGAGTAATGAAAAGTCAATTACAGCCGACAATCTTTAAAAAAATCCGTTGTGAGTGCCCATATTCTGTAATTCTTCTCCTGCTAAATGGCTTGACTGATTTTGATGAATATTAGCTGTTAGATGGCGCTGTTTTGGACATCGAAAATAATAAATCGACGCTAGTGAAGCTTCGGGCAATACCTAGACTTCTAAACTAAACAATAGTTAATTAGTTACCAGTAAATCCGTCTTTGGGTTGATCAACTAGTGTCCACACATAGTTATAATGACTCATTGTTGCTTTCTCGTCGGGTATTGTGTATGCCGCCAAGGTCACTTCATTATCGGGCAGTTGCACCTAGATTTTTTTTTTTATCAACAATTTGTAAATAAAATAAAAAATGTCGTATTCTATCAATATTTTTACGTAATATTACTAATTTAGTTGAGCAAAATAAAAATTGCGATGGTATAATAATACGTAATTCAATACCTGTTTAGACAAAATTGAAACAGTCAAAGTTTGAACTGATTTAGGTGATGTAGTTTCAGTTTTCAGGGCGTCACTCTTCGCCACTTCATCAACTTTTTTGACATCATCAACGGGTATTGTTGGTCCTTTCGAAAACGGTCTGATGACCTGAACACACTCTCCTCTGACATTCTCCTCGGTACCTGGCACGCATTTACAGACGCCATTACGTAGTTTAAGGCCTAACGGGATGCACTCAGCATTGAAAGGGCAATCCCCCGAGTCTACTTCACAAGGTATCTTTTCTAGAAAATTTGTCGCTTCCATTATCATATCGCTGTCATTGTTATCCCTGTATTTATCAAACGATCTTCCGTCCTCGTCTTCCATGTTCGGCAGGTTGTTGATGAAATGAGATAGGAAGTTGGACTCGTCTTCATCGTTCATCAGGCTGTTACGGTGGCTGGTGTAAGACGAGTATATTGGTTCTTCTTCAGGAGGGAAGTTGTTGTTCACTTCTCTATAGCTAGACTGATCCAGTATATCAGACCAGTTTTCTGGAATATTTCAATATATTCAAATTATAAAAAATATATACACTATCCTATAATTTGGATTGCTATTGTGGAATAACTTGCATTTGACAGGATAAAAAAAATCCCAACAAAAAATCTGGTCATAAAGATATATTATGAAAATAAAAGAAAACAAAACTGTGTTTAATGCAGCATAAAACTAGATTCACATCCATAGTTAAATAAAATTTTATGACTATGTATAGATATAATTTAACAGTGATTGCAATCAAGGAAATGTTTGGTCAAATCCTTATCAAGCCAAGTAATAATGTCAAGGAAAAAATGGAACACTCAATTAATGAATGTCCTATTAAAACATGTTCAGGATATTTTTCATACTTATTTTTAGAGTTGTTTAGGGCAAAAGTTATCTTTTAGCCTTTTTAAAAATATATTTTTTTATATCAATTGTAAGTACCTACTCAGATCTTACTTAATAGGTTAAACATATATGTAGATGCTTGCCTATTTTTATCATAAATCAAATGTAATTTAATTAGTAATTGGGGCATAATTACCCGGGGCCTCAAAATGCTGTGCAAAATTTTATTAACGAAGAAGAGTTGCTAAATCTTTTGTGTAATTTAAACTAAGTATTGTCATATACATACTTAAATATTTTTCTACAAAGGGCTCCATTATAGGTGGCCAAAGGGGCCAAAAAAGGACTCTAATATGGTAAATAACTTACCATTAGGAAGAACAGGCTTGACCAATATCATAGAGACATGTGATGACTCCCACTTGCGGCCGCCAGTCCTCTGCAGCGGCAGACACAGCTCGTCACTGACACAGTTGACATGGAAACATCTTGTGTCATATATAAACACTATGTTGCAGGTTTCGGCGAGGCAGCACGCCATCACACACTGCTTCAAACCCTTGAGACCAGTCTTTTCAGTGTAGTTGCCAGCTGTTAGGTTACCTGTGTCAAATAAACAATAGCAACTATGAAAAGCCTCTCCTTAAAATCTGCAGTTGTATTAATAAATTGTACGTATTTTATTTTGTTGTGTATTGTTTTATGATTCCTGTTAATTCTTGAGAAGTAGAATATATATTCAACAATATTCTAAATATAAATAATAACAACAGTAGGTAGGTATAGAATAAGAAGGAAACTTACCAACTGGCATGTAATTAACAAAATTCTTTGGATACAGTTTTGGGCACTTATTACTCTCATATTTTTCGCTCCATGCTTTGTTATACTGCGATAAACATATTCTAACATTAAGAACAAACACAAGAATAAACAAACTGAGACACATATTTATAATATTCCTCATTGTTGAGGCAATAAATAATACAGCAGCAGGAATTAAATTAGTCGCACACAATTATTTTTTTGTCGGCAGTTTATCGTCATATAGGATTTGACTTATCTGAATTACAGGAACCTATACACTAGAGATATAACATTTTTGCGTGGGTGTTATGATAAAATGATTTAAAAATATTGTATTTTTGCAAATAATCGAAACATCTCAAATCTCATTTTGCTTGCGAAGAATGACAGCAGACAGACTGACGGACGTGACGTCCCTACGTACGGCAACCAACCAGCAGACAGCTGACATAGGGCAGAATGACAGAATCCTTGGTGCATTAATTATTCTTTGTCACTGTCTATAACGTTAAAACTGTATCTTAGTTTCTTTTTCTAACTATTTTCTGATACAAAAATGAACCGCGATTAGGACCAGTAACTAGATGACACTTGACAATACGAAATACGAATTTGACAGGCAACCACAGAAGAGAAAAGAAAAGAGTAATATAATAATAATGACAGAAATGAATCGGCCGGTTGCCTATCAATATAATCGACTAAATGTAAATGTAATGTATTGGTATTCTTGTGATATTCAGTATTTGGTTTTAGCCAGTTTTAAGCTGTAGTTTTAAGTAAAAGAGCCGTCGATCACCCACGGAATCTGGGCACGAAGTTGACACCCTGATTGGAGCCGGCTCCAATCAGGGTGTCAAGCCGCATCTCTGGTATATGTACAATCAACAAACTCGACGCTTGATCACCTTAAGGTTGCATTTTCTATGCAGTAACCAGCAGCCGCATGCGACTATCATGATCATAAAAACAATTAAAACAAATGACTTCCTAAAAAAAGGGCTTTTGTCTCATCGGACGCTTTTCATCTCATTGGACAACAACATAATGGGCGAGGCATCCTATAATTACTGACTGCAAGGGAAAAGTGTTAAAAATTGATCAAGCGTCAACTTTGTTGATGGTACATAGGTACCTACTTGCCTTCCCAACCTACTATGAAATAACTCGTTACACGCATCGGTTGTAATTAAAAATAGTTACGTTCGAATAACTTTGTTGTGATTATTTGAAATTACCATATCATAACAACTAATGCCGAATACTTACAATACCTACTACCTTCTACATATATTATTACTTTTTCTAACAAAAATGAGTTTGTGAAACTTGTAGTAGGTACTATCGTTGCGATTTGGAAATATACATAAAGACCGAAAATGGGGGCGGGTCAAATTGGTGGAATTGCGACTTTACGTAATGACAATGTTTATACTTATCTATTGAGCCGAATACTTAGAAAATACGATACCTTAATAGCTAAAAATATTGACTTCAAGTCTTGATTTTTGCTTACTATTAATGTAGTCTATATTCCACTTTCGAAGTCCCGTGGAAATATCTGGAATTACGATGTACGCAGTGTAAATTAAATAGCTGACACGCGACTACAGCGTCGCGTCTACGGGACTTCGTATGTGAAATAGACTGTATTATTACAGTCGATATGGACTTCAACAATGCGGCAGGTTTTCTTGGAGTTAAGGCAACCGAAACAGAAGCCCAGTATATCGTAAGTACCAACATCTTATGTGGAATAGTTTGCTATTTTCACGATAAAACAACAATAGGTACTTAGGTTAATAAAAATAATATAAATAAATTCCATTCAATCTAAATTATCTTCCTCTATGTGTGTACCTATTTCGAAAGCGGCCAAGCTGGGTTTCCATCAAACATTGCTATTAGGTACGAGGTAGTTAAGTGCACACAGAGGGCTATTCACAGTCGACGAAAAGTTTCCATGTCGGAAACAAGATCTTCCATCCTTGTTCTAAATCATTTGTAAAAGGAGAGAAGCTGTCTTATCCGTAGTCAGAAAGTTTCCTGTGAAATAGGTACTTCCCCCAGGATATGTCATTTTGTAGGCTTATATTTGGCTCGTCCTGCATTAAGTACTTCATCGCTTCCATTCAATCTAGGTACATTATATGCCGCATTCCATGATGTTCTGCATTGGAGCCCTAATAGAAGCGCACGTGGTGTTAACAGTGGCCAGTTGCGTCCACGGGGAAAGGTATAAATTTGACGTCATCGCTGGTACCCACAAGTTCTTGGAGTTCACGGGCGTGACACGCGTTGTCCATCATCTTTGTATTCATAGAGGTAGGTACAACATGAATATTGACTAACCCTTCACCTTGGACCGGTCATTGAGGACTGTTAGCGTTGCGCTATTATTGCGTTTATGTGATGCGCAATTGTTTGTACGGTACTTACCTACCTACTTGAAATGGTTATGGTGCATTTGTTTATGGGTACTCATTTGTTCGTTTCGATTGTGTTTTACACTCAATGATGGATTTATGCAACCAAGGCCGTCTTCGGTCATTGCAGGAGTCCTTGGGCACACAGTGCTTGAGGGCCGTTTAGTAAGTAAAAATAATGAAACATCAGTAGGTACCTTCATTAAGGTTCTTTCAATTAAAATTGATAAAGAATTAAAGCATTTTTTTGGTAGATAAATACTAAAAATTTAGTTCTTATTTTTACCGAGTAAGCGCCGACGTCGGTATTTTGAGGCACTCATGAAGCCAGGGGCCTTTGACCCATGCTTTATATGGGTCCATATGGAAAAGACGGCTCAGGGTGGGACGTTCATAAGAACATATTATGGTATGTTACATCCATCCATCCATCCATCCATTGTGAAAGAAGGTCAGTAAGTTTGTCAGATAGAATATAGTATAGCCTAGATTAACGTTGTTTAAACCCCAGTCGCAGCGACTGTTTGATTAGTCGCGCCAGTTTCCAACTTTTCGCGCATAGCGGCGGACCATTTCAATTTGAGCAATCCCACCAATCCTTTATTACCCTCGCCTCTTTTGCTTTTAGAAGTAGGTACCTGCTCTCAAACACTATTAAAATTGCTCAGGTTACAACCACACTACTCGTTGGACTCGATGTTCTCTGGACAACTTGGCGCTTTTGGTTCTCGATAAGCAGTTTTCATTTCACAAGCGGGAAGTTGGCACTGATTATGTACTGAATCGCATTCGCTACGGGGCAGGTGCTCCTAAAGACAACAGTCGCATTGATGATCCAACTTGCAGGTACTACGGATGGGGCAGTAGAAGAAATGTAAGTAGGAAACGATCAACGAGCGCTAATTAACCAGACAAACACTAATCATTTATGATTATAATAAGGCTTCTATTGGTGCTCTACAATAAACTGGGGGCGATTCCCTAGACCTAGACCATTACCAAAATCCACGTAACGGAATCTAAGTCGTGATTAAAGCCGTACAGCATAGGCTTGACCATGCATTTGTGCATGGCACTTTGATGGCACTGGTCCAAAATACCTTTTGCGTCAAAGGATAATATATAATCGATGAATAAGTTCAACTGTCGGCGCGGGACGCTCGTCCCTTGTTGGATAGGTACAAAGTATTTATGGTAGATATACTTACTTACCTTAGATATACTTAAGATTAAAGTATTTTTCAGGGCTATTTAATTCCATTACTAATCCACCTCCTACGAGTGGATGTGAACATACTGCCCCAAGAAAAATGTGTACAGATGTGGAATTACGGGGAAAGGTACCTTTGCATACAGCAGCCGTCATGCAGGGTAAGCTTAATGTAGTTTTCTATTAAAATCTCCATTCCCATATAAGCATTACGTATCTACATCATTACCACTTTATTTACCAAGATCATGTGCGCCCATATTTGATGGTGCTGTATTAAATTTCGTGTAAATATTTGTTTTAGTCGGAAAAGTTTGGAGCATTGTGCCCGGTGAGTACCTATAATTACATATTTTTTATTGTTTGTATGTTACCTCATCGCATGCTTCTACTGCAGGTTTGCCAACAGTTACCTATTGTTAAGTATTAAGTATGCGTTTTACTAGCATAATAACGAATGATGGACAAAATGTCATCCGTCAAATTATTAGTTTGTAACATCAAAGTCGTGTAATGTAATCCTTTGTTTGAAGAACCTAATGCTGAAAGCTAATAGTGAAATAGCGAACAAATACTCATCATCTTGTATAACCCTGCCGCCGTATCTATAGACCTTTGACTATCTGAGAGTTAAAGCTGTAGATAAGTCATTACTTGTTCAACATTAATAGTACGTAATTACTTAAGTCTCTGATTTTATTATATGGTTCAGAGAATGTCAAAAGTTAGAATTCACAGCCAAGTTATAACCTAGCTAAGAAATTACTTAAAAACCAATATTGGCTTGTTTATAGTAGACAAGGGTTTTTTATCTATTTTCAAGGACGACGTGGGCTCCGTGATCGTGTGCTCCGGCTACGCCCAAGGCATGATGACCTCCCGGCTCGTGGACCGACCCTGCGGCGTGGGCTTCACCGACCTGTCCCTTTACAGCAAGTTCCTCACTTGCGGCGTCGACGACTCCCGCGATGTGATCGACCATGATGACTTCATGGCGTTCGATTTCACGACTAAAGTATCACCGGCTTCACTTCTCACCACACCTCCTACTAATACCACTGCAAGCATTTACTATAATTAGTTACTGTACCCATAGGTGTATAAATTATTCTTCCGTCATTAAAACTAACAGGTCATCTAAACATTCCTGAGTATGTATTTTTTATGATAAGCATAGTCTTCTATCAACTAAGCTTATAATTTAGGTAGGTGTGTGTGACCGAGTTGAGGACGCGAAAGTATATTTACCCTTTTCTTTTTTAGTCTGGAATTTTCTTATCTTGATTCATAATAATAATTTTAGCACTTTTTGACGTCCCACTCCTGGGCACGGGCCTCCCCTCAACACGAGGGGGATTCAGGCCATAATCCACCACGCTGGCCCAGTGCGGGTTGGCGGATTTCACATGTCTTTCGAAAATTTATTAAATCTTATAAGACATGCAGGTTTCATGACGATGTTTTCCTTCACCGTAAGCAAGTGATAATCATATAGAAATTATGATTCGCACATAGATTTAGAAAAATCCAGAGGTTCGAGCCGGGGTTTGAACCCGTGACCTGGTAGCCCGCAAGACGCGTGCTTAACCAATCGGCTATCACTGCTTCAAAATGTGGTAATTTGCTCTGGACCTGATAATGGCCCTTAGTAGGTACTACTACACATAGCTGACGACAAAAGTACCTTGAAATTATAATGACTAAAATGTTTTAAATAAAAGTCATACCTAGTGCAAGTATTTATTTTTGTCATTTTCAATCAAGTATCCTACGGCAGCCATGATCATGCAAAGTAACATACAAAGGCTCATACAAAGTTTTAACCGTTACAGTCGATATATGAGCTTCATCTTTTGAAGATTCTAATTTGATGTCCCTTAATAGGAAATAACAGCATTTCAATCTTGAGCGGCCCTATATCATCTGCTTCGATTTTATATGAGCGCACAACGCTAGAGACGATGCTTTTCATTATCAGCATACCGAAATTTCGCCCTGTAACAAAAAATAATATTCAGGAAGGTTTTAAGAACAGTAGGTAACATCCTTCTTCTGACAATAATGTCATAATAATATGCTTCTTCAACTAGACAAGGTCGGTCGGTAGCACGCGTTTGAATTTAATTATATTCGTTTTTGTCCAAAACAAATAAAATACCCCATTTTATTTACTCTGTAATTTAAACATCTTATGCTAATCCGAAATGGTCATCGGTAGCCATATCCGTTTTTCTGGTTTTTAGATAGCTGGCAAAGGCTTGACCTCTAATTGCTTAGTAAATGATTCTGGCTTCGAAATTATAAACTGACCTATACAGTTCCTGGATCCGTAGCTGAAAGGCAGAAAGGCAGCTGGGTGCCTGTCAGCCGACCGCTCCGGGAGGAACCTGTCAGGATCGAATGCGTTCGCCGTGGCTCCCCACACAGCTGGTAACCGATGAATAGCAAACGCACCTATCACAGCTCCAGCCCCGGCTGGGAGAGTGACTCCACAGGTGGCTGTTACGAAAATAATTGGCATATACAACTAAACCAGAGTTTTTTTAATAATGTCATACACGAGTGAGTCAGATGAAAAAACAAATAAGATAGTGAGAAGTAGATTGGGCTCGGTAGGGCAGATCGGTAGTCTACCAATCATTTGTACCTACCTATCCGATCGATCACAAATCGACCTTTCCGATCGTGATCCAAATTCTGCCGTATGGAGATTATACTTTCAATTACCTGCGTTTTATTCTGCATTGCCTGAGAATTTGCGACACAGTGTGGACCACAGAGAAATTAAATATATACTCAGGGTCAGGACCTTTTCCTTACGGTTTTCTAATCATCATTATCTGGTGATTGTAATTATAAGTAGGAAACAGTAGACAGTGGCTATAGACTTACGCAGATAGAGATCCTTCTCAACGTTCCTCGCTATAATTGGTACAACGGTGTATAATCGCATGCTCTCTTTAATAACTCTCTCCAAGTATGGCATTTGTGTTATTTCTTCTTTTGTTGCACCGCGTGTGGAAGTGCCGAAGGTTGATTTTTGTCTGTATAACAAGACAAATATGCCTGAAAATGTTTCCAGAACCGTGCCAAACAAGAGTTTCATAACATTTTTGCAATAGGTTTGATTTCCAAGACCAAACGAATTTCGATCTTTTTTAATTTTACTTGATCCTTAGATTTAATAAAAATGGGTACAGTAGTGTTCACAAGTCTGGTAGCAATAATTACTGTGCCGATGTTCGACCCTTGTTTGCCGACTTAGGTCTATATAAAAAAGTCAAAAGGTACTAAAACAATTGATTGACGTAGGCGTTACTTTGCGGAAATCCATTGTAAAACAATTTAGGAGAAGGACCCACCACTCACCCTTGGCTTCTGAACCTCTAAAATTATAAATTAAATAGGTTGATCGATAATGGAAGAGGTCAACAAAACCTAACTCTGTCGGTCGAGTCTGTCAGTCATGAGTATCAGGAACCCTAATAATGTGCAATTTTCCGCGGAACAAAGCGAATTAAAAGTATAATTCGACACGTGTTTCACCTCTGAACGAGATATCCTCAGGAAAGTTGGGCTACGAATGTGCGAGGCTGAGTTAGGTTTTGTTGACCTCTCCCATTATCGATAAAACTATTTGATTTATAATTTGGAGGTTAACAAGCCAAGGGTGAGTGGTGGGTCCTTCTCCTAAATTGTTGTACTTAAAACAGTTTAACTTACTCTAATAAAACTTTCTCCTGCACATCGTGGTGGATGCCTAGTAGCATCAGAGTGTACGCAATGACAAGTGCGGTGGTGTCGTTGCCCGCAATCGTGATTGAGTCGATGTGCTCCCGAAGTTGCTCATTAGTAAACTCAATCTCTCTACCAAATAGCAGGTCGAGAACGGCACGCAGTTTTCCTTCTGAAACTGACAATATTTTATTGTCATCTCCCACAAGGATTCTGCTATAATATTAATTAAGACAAGCCCAACATTAATATAGGTGCTGACCTGACCCTTATATTATCTTCGTGAATTCTTAGACCATCTGTTAGCAGTCTTCTGGCCGACATCATGTCGACCGCCAAGAATATATGATACAAAAATCACGGAAATAATATTTATGACCAATAGTTTCATATTATGTTTTTCAATTAGCAGACTTGTGGCCCTGTTCTTGTAAGTATAGATCTATGCATGGACTTATTAAGTGCGCCTTAGTAAGTGTTGTAGATGATAAAGGATTGGTATTTACAGAAAAAAATGATTTGAAAAATCTATTTGAGGTGACGTCAATAGAAAGATTTGGGTGGTTAACCATCTTGCAACATTATTATTCAAATACCGAGATTAAACTCAAATATTTGCGTATGCAAACATGTAAGCTTAAGCTCAAATATGCAAACATTCGACCGGTTAAGTACATATCTTTAATGACGAAGAATTTTTCTTATTCTGCGTAATTATTGTAATAAGTCAAATATTGGACTAATAAACACGTAATGTAGGTATGTCATCGTTTCCTAGTCATAGATACAATGACATAGCTATTAATAAACAATAATTAAATAAGTACGAAAAGGCTATTTCCGAAATTTGCCCCAGTGGGAATCGAACCCGCAACAACTCGGTGTAGTGAGACGAGCGGCCTACGCTCGAACCACTGCACCCAGCATTTTCATTGACATAAGTGTGAGATTTGAAATCAACATCGGTACATGGTGCATCGGAAGTTCTAATCGAAATTCTAAAAAGTAATCTTCAGTTTGAAGATGGACTCAAATATGAAATGATTTATATGGATAAGTATTACTGCTAAGAGTTAAGGTATACTAATATGGTCTGATTTTGGTCGGCATTTCTATCAAAATTTAAAAATGTAAAAAATTTGTTATAATAACCTAAATATATTAATAATAAAAATATGAAATATTATGGTAATTAATGCGAAGTTTTTTGTAGATATTAATTGATATGCTCTTTAATATTGTAGTTTTTTTTTGTTCTATCATTAATAGTTTCCGTAGCGCATGCGATGAAATACATTTTAAGGCAAAAAGAATTACACCTTGGGTTACATTATTGAAGTTTTAGTAGGGATCCCTAACTTTTTCTAGTAATAAATATAGCCTATCCTATGTTACTCTGGGATAATGTAGCATTCTAATGGTGACGAAGAATTGTTGAAATCGGTCCAGTAGTTTTTGAGTTAACTCGTTACGAGTTAATTAGTGTAGATTAATCAGACGACACTTACCTTGTTTTTCTTTGACGCAATTCTTTCTTTTCATACGTTCGTATTCCAAGCGTCTTTTTTTGACAACCTGCAAATTGGCTTCTTATATTAGTTATGTATGCTATGTAAATAATTATAAGATGCCACCTAATTAATATATATTCATAAACATAATCTACTTGACCGCAAATAAACATTTGTGAGGCTGAGCGGTAGACCACACCTATTGTAACTCTACAAATATTTTATATTTTTCATAATACATTTTTCCTCATTATCCTCATTAGTTTATGTAGTGCTTTGGAGGACACGTTAAGCTGTCGTTCCCGGCTATCACAGTCCTTAAGCCGAGTCCGGGCGCTTGGGCGACTGGAAAACTTCGACATCAGAGTTGCAACAAACAAACCTCGTCTGTGAACTTGTGTGTAAGATCGATGTTGTCCCTCTGCTGTTTCGCGTAGTGGGTCAAGTTGAAGAGGCAGTCTGGTTGCAGCCACACTTTGAAGAGGCGCATGTTCAGTATCGTCATGACGGTGTGACGAGCGCGAAGGTACGGCGTGTCCGGGGAATGCTGGACGTCCATGCGCTCACCCATCGCCGTCTCTGGGAGAAGGTATTGTAACAGTTCAGCAGCAATTTGTAGCAGTTCCTAATTTTTACTTCTTTTGAACATGACACTTGGCACAAATGTCATCCTTTCTTTCTTCCTGCCTATCTGAACTCTTCACATGATGTAAGGCCTGGGTAAATGAGATAGGTACTCATACTTACTAGGCGTTTATTTTAGGTACCAAATAATTTGCCGTACTTTGGTACTATTAAGCGGGTAGAAAACTCTGAAAGCCGGCCGCATGCAGGTTGTGACTTATAGAGCCTATTGATAAATCAAGCACTGGCTTTAAGGGTGACCTATGACAGTGGTCAGTAGACCAAGACCCTTTGGTAATCTGAGTATGTGTAGCACCATTTTGTAACGATTATGGTCGCTTCAAGCGATCAAATTGATAACCGCGCAAGGAAATAAATAGTGTATTGTTAATTCAACACAAATAAATTGATTACGACCTGAGTAAGTATTAGCAGTTTGTGTGATAATTTTGGAAGGATATCAATGGTCATGTGCTAATATATAAAATACCATGTTATTCACATAACAATTACCTACTTACGTACTTCAGTTATTTACTTTCGACTCACCAAACACGATATCCAAAGTGCAAGCTGTAATGTATTTCAAAATGTCGAAAGGCCCGGTACCGGATATATCACTGAGCCTCTCGAGAAGGATGTCAGCTTGCTCGGCTATGACGCCGACGTATTCCTCGACGATTTTGTTGTGAAAGATTGGCAAAAGCACTTTTCGATGCGATTTCCATAAGTTCACTGGAAATAATATATTAGGGTATTTGTTACCGCAACTAACCGATCGACAGACGGTCGACCATCGATCGAAGTATGTTGTATGTGAAACCTGTCGATCAACATCGATTTTGTAATCCTATCATCGATCGGTCCCTTAGGATGTACAAATATGAATTTTAATTGAACCTCACGTATGATCCGATGACGTTAGACATACATTTTGTATCTTTAGACAGAAGCACACTTTAGACGAATTAATACGCGCAGGTGGTTTAAAAGCATATTTCAACAGATGACATTCAATGTGTTGCTTCAACCTCCCATGGTAATTAGCCAGTTATGTACATAGATTAAAGTTTATTTTATTACGCGCACATTCGACATGTTTACCTATTTTAACACCATAACATTTTGTTCTAGAAGATTGGCAAATGTACATACTTTTCGATGGGATGGGATTTTCGACGGAAAAATAATCATTCATTAATTAAGCTATAGGTACTTAATTGACCCGACGATATTAAAAATATCTACGCGTGTTGTGTCTTCATATGGCCTTTATAAGGACGTGATTTTAAGCCTTTATAAGGACGTGATTTTAAAATTTATTAATTCTGTAGGTACTCTAAGCAAATTTAAGCAGTTGATGTTTACAATTTGCGCCTGACACGAACTCCCATAATAATTAGCAAGTTACATAAATTACGCACGTTGGTTTATTTTAGGACTTAGGTAGATCATATAATAGCAATTTGAACAGAAATAACAACATGCCATATGGATGATATTACTTACCTGGTGCCACAAAGAGCCCA
Source organism: Notodonta ziczac (assembly GCA_918843915.1). NCBI lineage: Eukaryota > Metazoa > Arthropoda > Insecta > Lepidoptera > Notodontidae > Notodonta > Notodonta ziczac. The sequence continues at coordinate 6,363,870 of OU974053.1, forward strand.
TGACCCAGCCAAGGTCGCAGGAAACGGTACACACCGTCTTTGTCCAGACAATTCTCTAACACAACTTGGGCGTCTTCTGGATCAGCGATTGCTTAAATGAAAAACTTCATAAGAACCTCACCTATTGCACGGTTTCGGTAGTCTGGGAGACAGCCTGGGTGTTACTAGGTACTTACCACTTAGCGCAGCTCAGGAGGTCCGAGGCGTCTAGATGCATACTAGATGCCTCGTACAAAGGGAGACACAGATATAGATTCACATAGATAACCCAAATGCATGACCTTCGCGTGTCCCCGACCAAGCGTCAAGGTTTGGTCGTCGCTAACTTGTGAGCGAGCGGGCCACAGATATAAAAAAATATGAGTATGAACGAGATAATCACTCGAGAGAATCGTAGCGGGCGGAGGGGCATCGGCGGCATGGGTGTCTTTGAATCGGTTTGGATTTCCCGTCATTAAATTTCGGCTGTGACGTCACAGTAGGTGTTAAAAATTCGGCACGCTTGGTTTCAATACAAATCGTGATACTTGCGTTATCTATGTAAATCTATATCTGTGGCGGGGAATGTTAAATTTGTATACGAAATGGCAATAATTTTCGACTTCGAGTCGTTCACCGGTGCTCGCCAACATTCGGGTTGCTGTTTTATAAATTCATGGTACATTCAGTGTCGAAATCAGCGATGAAAATTAAAATAAACGAAGGTTAAACCTTAATATCTTTATGCGGCTGTAGATACATACATAATGCACATTGATCAGGCCAGTAATAAAAACATTTAGGTAGGTCATAGGATAATAACCGACCTATTTTTTTCGGTGCTGGTCAAAAGCACTTTGGGCAATGCCAGCCGCATCAATACTTTACATAAGTACTTTACATTCACATCTGGCGGGAATTAGTACCCAATGAACTGCTACGCCGACTGTTCTTCACTCAACCGCTTTATGGGATAATATATAGCTAAATGCGCTTACCCACGTATAGCTTTGGTCCAAGCCAAATTTTCGCAGAATGTTTGTGTTTGAAAGCCAATTCGGCTATATTTTCGATGTTTTTAAGTATCTCTGCGGGAAAAAACAATAAGTAAGTAATAGTAGTTAAGTACCTACTTAGGCTACTTAATTTGATGGCATTATCAGCACTCTATTTGCTATTAACAAACTTGGTTCAACAATACTTACGTTGCGTGTCGCCCAAGAAAAGCGTCGCATTTCCAATTAGGGGTAAGGTCGGAGGCCCGGGAAGAGATGACGTCATGCGATCCATACGAAGCGCGTGAATAATCCAATACACCCAATAGGTACATATTACTAATATAACAATTGCTAGGATAATCATACTTAATAATTAACTGCCTGGAAAATAAAAAGGCGAGTTAGTATCTATTTGCAGACTTCCGCAAATAAACCCGATGCGGAAATAACTATTTTTATTTACCTAAGGAAATAATAATTAATTAAGGTCATTTTAATATAAACTAAAATAATTATCACGTGGGTACTCACCTGGCCGCGTATTAACAAAAAGATTGCTCAGATGATTTTAGAAAAAAAAAAGAATTTAGAGTTATTTCTTCCACGTCACATCCGTTATAATTATTTCTTCTACAGAACCAAATGCGCGCGAGCATCGCCACTGGCGACCACTTTTCAACTTCAACCATGATCTATGACATTGCTCTCGTCACTTCGGTTTACCTATACACGTTTTATTTGTTCACGTCACATATGAACAGAAATATATAATTCAAGGGATAACTTATATTAGTGATAGTAGTTACTTAGTCGAAAAATAGGTTTAAGGTACCTATTGTTCGTTAATTAATTTATTTATTTAAGAATTTTATTTATTTATTTAGGTCTACCAACGACTGTTACAGTAAAACTTACAAGCTAAGTGCACATAAAATATCTTGCCAACTGCACAGCCAATTAAAGGTAAACACCGCTTGCAAGTTGTTAATTTCAAGAAGGCGCATGAAGTATTGCATATTCACCCATACATTAGTGTTATAAGAGTCACAGCACGGGTCTTAGTCAAATAAACGAACTCACAATGATTTATATCAACAAGTTTGCTATTGCCTACAATTTTGCTATGGATATTGGGCGTCACTTGTAAGGGAGACAACGTCATCTTAAAAGATCACAGTAAAGAGTAGATAGGTATTTGTATATATAGGTACAATATGAAGTGCTGCGCAATGTCGCATAAAAACGGCGAGACTGGTTACTATCTTTCAGTTACAAAGAAACATTGTAGTAGCAATTTGCTCTAGCATCTTATTTAACAAAGACAACATTTTTTACTTATAAAATAATGTTTCTAACGTTGTTATTAGTAATTTTATTGCCAGTTTTCTTTTACGTTAAATTCCGTAGGTCACGGAAAAATCTTTACGAATTTTCTAAAACTTTACCAACGAATGGAGATGTTCCGTTTTTGGGACACACCCACTTGTTCATCGGTGGTCCAGAAAGTAAATGAGTTAATGAGTTTTTATTGCAGTAAAAAATGTCGCAGAAGTTTCTTAGCCTTATATTTTAATATTTGCAGAACTATTCAATAATATACGAACGCTGGCCGAGTCATTGGATGAGACAACTGTAAACAAAATTTGGATTGGACCTACCCTTTACATTTGTGCGTAATAATGCTGGTCGATTAATAATAATTATTAACTATGGCATTTTATCATCCGAGATCAGTAACTAATTGCCATTTTTTCAATTTATAGTGACATTAAATCCAGATGACGTCCAGAAGATCTTGGATAACTGCTACGAAAAGGATGGGAGCTATAAATTCCTTCGAGCATGGTTTGGAAACGGACTATTTGTTGCTCCAGGTAGGTACTGATCTGCACGTGTATTATTTGTATAACTTGTATAAGGTAGATTGTAATTTATGTAACAAATTGTTGGATAGTTGGTTTATTACTGTAGGAACTGTAAGAACTGCTATACCATGCCTATTACACTAGTGTTTGAGCAAATCATGATTGCCTTGGTTGAATTCGTTACAGTCGACTTATGGAAATCTCACAGACGGCTTCTATTACCCGTATTCCATAACCGGCTTGTCGAGGATTATGTGGAAGTGTTCGCTGAACAGGGAGATATACTTGTGAAGCGACTTCGGGAAAAAGTAGGCAAGCCCGAGTTCGATGTGTTGGAATACATCTCAGCTTGCATGTTGGATATCGTGTTTGGTAAGTTTTTTTTAATTCGCACTGAATAGACATTTTATTTTTTTAATTCGCACTAAATATACATTTTATTTTTTTAATTCGCACTAAATAGACCTTTTTTTTCTTAATTCGCACTAAATAGACATTTTATTTCCGCCACACTCTACCACCACTGTAACTCCTGAAAGCTAGGATCACATAAGGTGAGCTCAGGTAAGATCGGACATGGGTGAAGACCGGATGAAATTAACTTCACATTTCACACATTAATGTTCACATTGCACCGTTCATAATATATAAATCAGATTCAGATTCATTTTCTTAATATAAACCATTTAGGTTACATAGTAAAACAACATTTTTTTTATATCTAGGCTATACCTTTTTGACACATTACAAAGTTTGAGAATCACAAAATCACAAAATTTTTGCATCACGGGCAAGATCGGATGCCAAAAACCAATAATTCGGATAATCGATCAGAACATGTGTGTTTCTTGGAATAAAAGGTTATATTTTAAATATGTTTTAGAGGGATAAGTTTTGGATATAATCCTTTATGGACATTGTTCTCCAAGCACTAGAAGCAACTTTAAATTGCCGTCCGGTCTTGCCCTTTGAAGGTAAATTTTCAATAATGCCCAAAAAAAAAGGTGTCGTCTTTGCTCACGTATAAGTAGGAAACCAATGAGTTTACAAACACAATAAAAATCAGGGCTAAACAACGTATATTTGTTAACAATTAGCACCGTGTTTGAATAATCTGAAGTATATAGAAGTTAAGAAAAAAAAATCTAGTCAGGTTCCCTCAAATTCTCAAATGTTAGTCCGATCTTCCCTGAGCGCACCTTACTTATTATTAAGTCTGTGGCCAGGATGGCACATAAGAAGATTATTTTATGAATATAGGTACCTAGGTATTGTTTTTAACGTTTAGACTTTATTTCTATTTAGTTAACATAACGTTTCCGACCCCGAATAAACCACGATTTTAGCCATCCGAATTTAAGGCAGCCCGAAAGACTTGAAATCGAAAATTGTTATAATTCCGTATCGCTTCTCGTTGGCCGTGGTATACAAACAATCTACTGTACTTCTACGATTATTTATAACAAGTTTGTCATGCTTATTGTAGAGACATCGATGGGGGAGAAGATGGACGTCCAGCTTACACCAGAAACACCTTACCTGCGCGCGCGCAAAACCGTCATGTCCATCATTAACATGCGCCTCTTCAAAGCGTGGCTGCAACCGGATTTCCTTTTCAAATTAACAAAGCAAGCTAAAATTCAGAGTGAATGTATTGAGACTACACATAAATTTACTGATGAGGTTAGATTTGCCCTGATTTGGGGAATCACAATTGACGGCAACTGTCATCCTTATTTTCCCAATGAATTAGAAGAGGGACGTTCCAAAGTTATAAAGGGTAAACACTATGGAAAAATTCAATCGGACATCCCTGTGAAACCTTGGTTCTTTAAATCCCGAAACGCCAAGAAGTGGGTTACCTCAACCATCATTCGACTTCGTTTAGGGCATGTCTGTTCTCCCGTTTTTCTTGCCAAAATTAGGGTCAGGGACCACTCTTTGTGTGAATGTGGGTTGGAAGACGGCTCTGTTGATCACTTGTTTTTCAACTGTCCCAAACTAATATTTTCTCTTTATGATTTAATTCCTTCTTTTATTCCCCGTCCCACGAATTCTAACTGCCTTTTAACTTATGTTTATTCTCCGTTTATTGAAACTTTATCTAAATTCATTCTTATAAATAACATTAAACTATAATTAATGTGCTACTTTTTTATTTTTGATTTGTTTTAGTTTGTATTATCGTAACTTTTAATTGCAAATGATATGTAGGATTGTCCTGTTAATGGTAGGTATGTGTTTGTTGTGTGTGGTGATTTTTCAGCATGAATTCGTTATTTTGATTTTTATTTCGCTTCACACTGGCCAAACTCTCCAGTGCATACCGTGTATTGACCTCACTTGACATTGGCAGAATTGTCCAAAAGGGCAGAGCCATATAAAAAATAATAATAAAAAAAATAATAATAATAAAAAAAATAGAAGAGGGACGGAGGCAGTCGTTTTCGGTTTCGGAAACTTTGCGACAGTTGTAAATACGGAGGATGAATGATTTTTTTGTTTTTTTTAGCAAAATGTTTTATGTTTGTTGGTAGGCAATAACCTCACCTTACCCATTTCAGTACTGGGTGTAAGTATCTAGTATATGACTCTTCTAGGCAAACCTACCTAAATACCAATTTATACTTTAAAGGTAATCCAGAAAAAGATGAAAATGTTTGAACACGGCGATCTAAATCAAGGTACCTAAATAAGACATTTCGAAGACGTTTATATTTTAATATCCTTAAATGCTCATCAAGTAACGTAAAACATATTTTGTATTGTTTTAGGCCGAAAAGACATTTTGCAGTTATTATTAGAAAGGAAACTTAATTTCAGTAATGTGGAGTTGCGCGAGCACATCGACTCGATCACTATAGCTGGTAACGATACGACGGCACTCGTTATATCTTATGTCTTGATGCTGTTGGGAAGTCACACAGATGTACAGGAGAAAGCACTTGACGAGTAAGTTTAATTCGGTAATAAGCATGGGTACGCACATTTCAAGTAAGTACTTAACACATCGATCGACACGGCAATCGTTCAAGCTTCAGGCTAGATGGATTGTTGTCCGTCCTACACAACGTAACACATTGGAACTAAAACATGCTTTGCTTTAGCAACCGAAAAGTAGCTAGGTACCTACACGAGCAAATTGCATTAGAGATATCGTAGGCAATGTGCCATGAGTGTGTAGCTAAAAAACTACCTAGGTGGGTATTTCAGTTGAACATAGATAGTATTTACTAACGTAGCATAGGTACCTAGTAATAATAATAATAATAATAATAATTTTATTTTGCTCAAAACAATAGTATAAAAAGGAAAAAGTAGGTAGATTAATTAATTTAGTATTCTGAGGTGTAAGTTTAGTGTGGTGGTAGGTAGGCATTATAACTCTAAATTGAAAATTTAAAAACCCCCAATGCGACGACCTTTTCATCAAATGTATACAATAATCAACAGGAAATCTGTGTAAAAGTATGAGACATTATTTTGTTATGACATTATAATAATTGACATTAGAATAAACAACGAATCTTAATATTGATGCCACGGAGGTTTCATTCCTAGTAAAATATTATCAATTATGATTCAATTTGATGTAATAACTCTGGTTGAGGTGGACGGGAGCAGCCCAACGCTAAATTTATTTTAAATTATATTTGTTCTTTTATATTTTTTCGCAATGGCGGAACAGCGCCCTCTAGAATTATTATAGCGTAATATTCCATGACCATTAACAAAATTTAACGCATGCGCGTATCCATCATTTGAAACGTGACTTATGGAACGTCTTTAGTTCATACACAAATCTCATTATAAAAAATGATAAAATATACTTTTTTCCAGAAACAGGGAATCTTTTCAAATTTATAATATTGTAAAAAGCCAGTTCAGACTATTACGATCATTTAAAAATATAATAAATCTAAATCCAATCATCTCAAATTTTGAATGGATTCGAGCCGTGGAAGTTGGTTTTGGCCTAGAATGTGGCTTTTTTACCTACAAAAGAGCTGATGATCTTCAAACGGCTGAACCGATTTTTATGAAACATAGCTAAGAACACTCTCGATCAGAATACCTATCTAACAAATTAAACTAAATTGAAATCGGTTCATCAGCTTGGGCGCTACGTTGCCACAGACAGACACACAGATACACAGATACACATGTTAAACTTATAACACCCCTCGTTTTTCGTCGGGGGTTAAAAACCCCTTTTGTACTCATGTTGCAGAATAAAGTCAGTTTTTGGGGAATCACTGAGAGCACCAACAAAAGAAGATTTATCGAAAATTTTATATTTAGAAAGGGTAATAAAAGAAGCAATGAGATTGTACACGGTGGTACCGATAATTGGAAGAAAAACAGACAAAGAATTGAAACTATGTAAGTATTGGTTTTATAATATTAAACGTAAGTACCTAATAATAACTATGCATATCAACTTACCTCGAATGGTATAATAAGTACTTAAGTATATGAGTTTAAATCACTCAGGGACTGAGTAGCTTCTATTAGCGATATACCTACCTATATAGGTAGGTGCCTAAATGTTTTCGGATCAGTAGTTCCAGATATAAGGTACGTAGGTACCTCCTAAAACATACTTACGTAAAAAAAATATCTTTATAATTTTACCTACTAAGTTCCTTAGTAGAGGTCTTATGGTAAGTACCTACTATTCTATTATTTTCTGCAGTCTAGATTGGTGGCTTACTAGGGGGCTTATCATCAGGTACCTACTAAAACAAGCATTAGCTTTTTAAATGAAGTGTTATTTTGTGTCTTCCAGCTACGTGTACGGTGCCGGCAGGTGTTGGTTGTGCAGTGTTGCCGTTTGTAATGCATAGGTCCAAGAAACTCTGGGGTGCTGATGCGGATAGCTTCAACCCGGACAGGTTCCTGCCTGAGAACTGCGCTACTCGTCACCCCTGTGCTTACATACCCTTCAGCTATGGAGCAAGGAATTGTATAGGTCGTCATTTTGGAATGTTAGCGATGAAAAGCATCCTTATAAATGTATTAAGACATTTTGAATTGTCATCAAAATTATGCAATCATGATCGTCTGAAAATAGAAATACTCCTTTTTCCTGTTTCTGGCCATTTAGTCTCATTAAAAACTAGAAGATGAAAAACAGCATTCTTTGTTCTGACAATCCCCGCCGCATAATCTCCCGTAAGGCCTGTATTAAGTAAATCTATCTCAAGTTACATATCTCTAATCTGTGCTCAAGTTTGAGAGCAATCTTGGAGTGCCATTCTTCATCTTATGTCATGCCGGTATTCTCTTTGATGCCGGTACAAAATTACATGTAAAAAGCGTAGGTACTCAAGATCGCTCACAAACTTAGACGATTTATTTTCTGTTGGATGTATGACATATCTCTGATGTATGACCATGACCGTATTCATGTAATTCTAGTGGTTACTTTAAATATTTAGGTTAATAAAAACCACCGAGTTATAAGAAATGTATCCACCAGGTAATAAAAGGTTTTGTAATTAAATCTTGTACCTACCTAAATAATATTTAAAATATATTATTGAGAGAAATTAAGATATAATAAATACATTTTTTTATATTTAATTTTATTATTTACATATAATATTAACTAATTTATTACATACCATGATTTTAGTCGATTCGTAAACGTCAGATTGCGTTACTTTTGACACATCACTATCAATTAAGCAACATGGCCGATTTGCTTGGCATTGGCATAGCATTCCAAATAGGTTAACGTTGTATCTAAAATTTTGTTTGTTTGATTATTATTTGGTGATATTTATAAGTAAATGATTTTGTGTGTTGTGTGGCTGTAACGAAAGGCGAATATAATGATATAGTGTATGCTATTTTATAAGGTAAGAATGCTAAACTATGACCGATTGTCTGAATTGGCCCACTCATTATGGTTTTTTTTATTAGTTATAGCCATTGTTGTAACGCAGGTATTTCTTTAATTAGGTATCGAAGTAATTAACCATGGATTTCGGGCACCCTCCACCGAATTTGGGGATGCCTCCGCCGGGCATGGGTCCGGGTCCTATGATGGGTCCTCCGCCCGGGCGGAACAACATGCGCCATAATTTTAGGCCTTTCAACTACCAGATGCGGTTTCCACCTCAGGGCCCGCTAAACATGACTCAAGATGATTTCGATGGTAAACGCTTACGTAAATCTGTTATGCGAAAAACTGTAGATTATAATGCGGCGATCATAAAAGCTTTAGAATGTCGGGTTTGGCAAAGGGACTGGCGGGACAGGCACGCGCTGCAGCCGGACGCTATGTACACACCTGACATGCTACCGCCACCCTCATATCCCGATAATCCAATCAATGCTGTCACTACCCGGTTTGTTAAAACTGCTACTAATAAAATGAGGTGTCCAATTTTCGCCGTGGCTTGGACACCGGAAGGTCGGCGTCTCATAACAGGGGCTTCTTCGGGAGAATTCACCTTATGGAATGGCCTAACATTCAATTTCGAAACCATACTTCAAGCACATGACTCACCTGTGAGGTCCATGGTTTGGTCTCATGGAGAAGGCTGGATGGTAACTGGTGATCATTCAGGGTTCATTAAATACTGGCAAAGTAACATGAACAATGTCAAAATGTACCAGGCTCACAAAGAAGCTGTGAGAGGTATTAGTTTTAGTCCCAGTGATTCCAAAATTGTTACTTGTTCTGATGATGGCACACTGCGCATCTTTGACTTCTATAGATGTCAAGAAGAGAGGATATTAAGAGGGCATGGTGCTGATGTTAAATGTGTTCAGTGGCATCCCACAAAAGCTCTCATAGTGTCAGGAAGTAAAGATAACCAACAGCCGATAAAGTTGTGGGATCCAAAGTCGGGGACGGCTCTGTCTACTCTTCATGCACACAAATCTACTGTGATGGATCTTAAATGGAATGATAATGGCAATTGGCTCATAACTGCGTCACGAGATCATTTACTAAAATTATTTGATATTCGCAAATTAGGAACAGAACTGCAAATATTTAGAGGGCACAAAAAAGAAGCCTCCAGTGTAGTATGGCATCCAAATCATGAAGGTCTGTTTTGTTCAGGAGGATCAGATGGAGCAATTTTATTTTGGAATGTTGGCACTGACAAAGAAGTAGGATGTATTGAGGGAGCTCATGAGTCAATAGTGTGGACTATGGCATGGCATCCTTTGGGTCACATACTATGTTCCGGGTCCAATGACCACACTTCTAAATTTTGGACTCGAAACCGTCCAGGTGATCTGATGAGAGATAAATATAACTTGAATACACTGCCGCCTGGTGTGCAAGATGACCATGACCTGGAGGAACCTGCAATCATACCTGGAATGGGTCCTGAAGATAAAGTAGAAATATTTTCTTCAGACACTGATAAAGTTATTCCTGGCTTGGACTTAGATACAACATTTGTGCCAATGGATTTCGAAAAGAAGATCAAGAAAGTACCATACAGTAAACCAATACCTAGAAACTTCCAAGCTCAATGGAACCATGGTCCTACAACTGATGAGGCGGCATCAGAAGCCTTCACTCAAGCTTTGGTTGAATCCGTACCAGGAGCCATTCCACTCCAACAAATTACACCATCAGCCATATTCATATATGGCAAACTAATATCCGTTGAACCTGGATCAAAATTAGAAAAAGCAATTGCAGAGGGACCCTTGGCTCTGAAAAAGTATATTGCTTCTGGTGAAATTGATGATTTGCATGATGTGATGCCACATTTGGAAGATGATGCAGATGAAGATAACTTTCAGCCATTTGAGTATCCTGACCCTGACAATGATGATGAAGGGCAAGACAATGAAGACAATGATAGAGAAAATTATGATCAAGAAGAATATTATAATAATCCAATGGATATGAGTGACCATATTGACCAAGATGACGGTCAAGGATATAATAATGGGCCTGATAACATGGGCCCAATGAATAATATGCCACCCATGGGCAATATGATGAGACCACCAATGCCTATGGGTCCTATGGGTCCCATGGGTCCAAGACCTCCGATGGGCCCCATGCATCCTATGGGTCCCATGCACATGCCACCACCACGCATGGGTTTGATGGGTAACATGCCACCAATGGGTAATATGCCGCTCATGAATAATATGCCGCCGCGTCCACCGTTCTCTGACAATGGATATAACAAGCCGCATTATGACTCTGGATATGACAGTCAACAATATCCACAAAATGATGAAGAATATAATGAGGGAGATAAATACGATCAAAGTTATGATGAAGAGAATAATTATAATGAAGATGGTTACAATGAAGATAGCAACACAAATAACATGCGTAATCCAAGGTGGGATGGTGGTTACCGGGGTAGGGGTATGGGTCGCGGCAGAGGCAGGGGTATGAACGGGCACGGCGCGGGCGGGCGCGGCAACTGGCGAGGGAACAGCGGCCCGCGCGGCGCCACCAGGAGCCGCAGGGGTAGCGGCGGGAACAGGGGTTTCAGAAGAGGAGGAAAACCGATCTCCAACTAGCATGTTCTCATTGTAGGTATCTAAATGTATTCAAAGACTATATTGTTGACCACTTAAGTTTGAATCGAGAATTTACGGCGTGTTTAAAAAGTGTTAAGGATGTCGACACGAAAGGTTGTACATAATTTTTATTTACGCCTTGTATTTTATTTAATAAGCTGAATACATAATAAATTTATATTATGTCACAAAATTAGATTTCTGTACAGGTGCACCCACTCCTAATTGGCCGATGATGGTAAGTTGATTTGTCATATTGTTGATTAATTAAAAGTTGGACGCATTCAAATACGTTTTGTTATGATATCAGGTAATTATTTGGACTAGAGAAGAAGTTCCAGCGGCTGTGGTGCGGGTTCGCGAGCTGTAGCAGTTCACGTGACCAATCTCCTGACATCTGACGCAATCCTCATATCGCCCTGGGGCTGATTTATCGTCGTGCCGTCATCGACACCCTCATCATCCTTATAGTAAGAAACTGGTATTTTTTGAATTTGTTTTGTCAATAATAAAGATTCTCAAATAAAGAACCACCCGGCGGCGCTATCTATTTGTAATAAAGAATATAAGTATTTTGAAATAAATGGGGTTAATAAAAAGAATAAAAATAAAACCAAGGGTTATCCTATCCTTTAATGCGTGCGTGTCAGTACATTTGTGTAGGAATAATTTTATATTTTCTGAAAATTCATTAAAATATTTTGCGTCTTTTTGTTAAGATTCTGCTAAATAAAAACCTGTCTATTAAATTAGTAATACAGTTCATGATTAAGAGTTTTCCTTACAATAACACCTTTTTTTGAAGTAGGTGCCTATTATATCCTTTTAAGATACCTATATGTTTATTTACTTAATTATGGTACAAGTATATGATATTATTTTATTGGTTCTCAAGGACACAATAATTGAGTTTTCCACACACTTCGTACCTATTTTGGATAATTTTATTAATATAATAAAAAAATACCCTTACATATTACATTAAACTTACCCTTCGTCTTTTTTGACCATATTGGCAGACCTACATTTTTTCAAGGCTACATAATTTGTTCGCCAAAGGGTACCTGCTCACTTGCAGTAGCAAGGCTGAAAAAACATTCACCAATTTGAAGCAACTTGAAATTGACAGTTTCAACGTCCAATAGTTTTTAGTGACTTGCTCATTTTTATTGGGGTTAATTTGTAAAGAGAACACTGGATGTAGTGGTCGTCACTCAATGTATTTATTTATTTATACTATTCAATTATTTTTTTACTCGAAAAATTTAGTACAACATCTAGCACCTACCTTGCACATCGTGTTTCAAATATACTGACTGCCCGCATTTACCTAACATCCTTTGCCCTTGGACCTCCATTGAAATTAGGTGATTAGCGTAACTATTGTTAAAAAAAGTAAAATAAGAATTTTAAGAAAAATTGTGCACTGAATAAATTTTTAAAAAATGAAAGGGTTTCATTTGATATTAGCCTTCGTCCTGCAATAATAAAGAGTTATTGAGAAACAAAGTGTAGTTTTAATTTTTTTTTTTTTACATTTTATTTTATGCCCTGAAAATATAACCAGATCAAATAGTCAAAGTGTGACTCCTTTGTTCCAGATGATCCCTTGGAGATGGTCGTGTTGGCTGGTTACAATAACAGTATGTCAGGCGAGTCAATTCGACAACGGTGGAGACAAAAACTCTATAATAGATACGAAAGTCAATGCTACAGAACGCCTTGAAGCGATTAACGGAACTCCAAACTACAGACTGATTAAACCGGACAAAAGCACGCAGTGGTTTCCGGAACGGGAGAGCAAACTCGATAGCTGCGTACGAAAAGCCCACTGTGAGTCGCTATACAATACAAGTTGCTTGGGATCAAAGTTACCATACGACAAAACAAGTGTTCATCTCACGTTCTACGAGGACCAGTACAAGATTCAAACGCAACTAGAGCTATACAGAGAGCTCATCAATGTGCCAAATTGTTGGGCGGTCGTGCAGCCATTGCTTTGTGCGACCTTTATGCCCAAGTGCGAGAGGATACTCGGCGAGGACATGGTCTACTTGCCGTCGTATGAAATGTGCAAGATCACAATGGAGCCGTGTTCTATACTGTACAACACCTCGTACTTTCCCTCCTTTCTGAAATGTAATACGACTCTATTCCCATCGAAATGCGAGAACGCACTGAGAGAGAATAAATTCAACACTACGGGAAAATGTCTTCTGCCCCTAATTCACACAGATAAACCTCTACATTTTTATGAAGGTGAGCTTGAAAATAAATAAATTTATTAACTTTTTAATTTCGGGGACTGTTCCCATGTTTCCCAACATATTACATGGGTCCGCGGCTTCCTAGGGGTACATATAGAAGTGTAGGGAAGTGCTTAACACCACGTGCGTCGAGTTTTCTTTATTATAAACACTTTTAATGGCCTCTAACGCACCAGGTGCGTTCTTGTAAATTTTGGCCGTAAAACTCGTCTTACCGCGATTCGTATGGAGGCATGGCATAAGGATATCTTGTCTATTGCGGTGGCAGTGAAAGTGTTAAGGGGCGGTGGCGTGGCGATCATAGTAGAATCTCTTAAGGTTTCGACATTCAATAGGTCGAAAAAGGCTGCTCCAGTCAGACATTTCTTTCCAGTCAGTTATTTCTTTCGATTAAATTCGTGCCGGTTCCAAGACAATTTAACTTTTCCCGGGACTCGTCGAGGGTCAATTATTGGTCACCATTGTCGACCCTGGCTTACAGGATTTACAGTGGTGGGAAAGTGTGGCGGGACTAGTGCTTCAGTCAGACAGACATTCAAATCCCAGACTGACATAAGATATATTTGTTTATATATAGGTATATCAGGGTGCGGTCTGCCCTGCCGGGACCCGCTGTACACGGAAGACGAGCACCAACAGATCCACCGACTGGTCGGCTGGGGCGCCGGCGTGTGTCTCGCGCTCAACCTCCTCACCGTGGCCACCTTCCTCATAGACTGGCGCAGCGCGAACAAGTACCCGGCCTTGGTCATATTCTACATCAATGTCTGCTTTGCAGTCGCCTCCATGGGGTTTGTATTTTAAGAATTAGTTTTTTTCACCTGTTCAATTTTAGTTGTTAATTGAATCAGCGCGTTATGGAAACTTTTTTTTCTTGTCCCACTGCTAGGTAATGTTCCATTCTATCCACATCTCCCTATTTTCCGCGACTTCCATCCATCCTTCCAGATATCAGTCGAGTTCATCATGCAGCACGCTAAAATTAACGACTTTCCATCGTACTAAGGTAGCTAGCCATGTTCTTATTCTAAGTTACCCGATTTATACCTAAAGCAGTTAATAAAACTCCAGTAATGTTACTTTCGACTACAGAATATGTTTTAAAGCTGTGTCATTTTTATGGTAAATTATTACAGTGTTTAATTGTGTAAAATAAAACAAAGGATTATTATTAACAAGTGACTGTGTGGGTACAATTAAATAATTTAGGCTAATCTGATCATACTGTTTCTATTATAATATTTTACAATAGTTTCGTAAAAAACTGGTTATTCTTCCATTGTTTTTGTTTTAGTTTTCCTAATTAAACGAAAGGTAGGTTTAAAATTTTATTTACTAATGTGAGACCGTAATGTATGATGATGTGATTGATAGATGGCTCGTGCAATTTGGCGTTGGGTCCAGAGATGACATCGTCTGCTCTAAAGACGGGACCAGAAGGCAGGGGGAGCCTTCCGCGGAGGAGAACTTGTCATGCGTCGTCGTATTCGTCTTGGTAATAATTAGCCTGACGTAATTTAATTGAATTTACTAATCTGGTCTGAAAGTGATAGCCTATTGGTTAAGCACGCGTCTTGAGGGCTCCAGGTCCTGGGTTCAAACCCTAGCTCGCCCCTTGGGTTTTCGAAATCTAGGTGCGAATCATAATTTCTATATGATTATCACTTGCGTATGGTGATGGAAAACATCGTGCGGAAACCTGCATGTCTTAGAAAATCTAACCAATTTACGAAATACATGTGAAATCCGCCAATCCGCACTGAGTTAGCGTGATGGATTACGGCCTTAAACGAGGGGGATTCGTTGTGAGGGGACGCCCGTGCCCAAGAGTGGGACGTCAAAAGGGCTAAATTATTTATGTGTTTATTTAATATTCTCTGAGCACACGTTTCTATTGTTGTATACAGGTGTATTATTTCATGATGGCAGCATGCGTGTGGTTCGTCATCTTCACCTACGCTTGGCACATGAGTTTTCGAGCATTAGGTAAGTACTATAAAACTAAAATAAAAAAAACAGTGCCGTCTAGGGACGCCCGAAAGAAGCGAAGCTTTGCAGTAGATATTAGATATATTATATTAACGCGTAACGCGTTACGCGTTATGCGTCACGCGTTACGCGTTACGCGTTACGCTTTTCACCGTATTAGTCCCCGGGTAGCGAGCGCCCCGAACGTCCGTAAAGAAGCTTCGCTTCAAAAAAATCAGTGCCATCTAGGGACGCCCGAAAGAAGCGAAGCTTTGCAGTAGATATTAGATATATTTTCAAAAAAATTTTTGAAGCTTCGCTTCGCGTTAACGCGTTACGCGTTAATATAATATATCTAATATCTACTGCAAAGCTTCGCTTCTTTCGGGCGTCCCTAGACGGCACTGATTTTTTATTCATTGTATACGACGGAATTGTACGTAACAATTAGCAATTTTTTGAATTTATTGAATTTAACGCAATGACAATATATAAAAAAACATTGACACTTTTGCGACGAAATCGCAACCTTTGCTCGCAACATCTTTGCCAATTAGGACGCCGCCATAGTTAATGAAAACAGCACAAATGCTACATACGTATTGGAATGACAGAAATAGCAGATCTCCAGATATTGGCCATGAGTACGAGTCATTGGTTCTCTTTCCAAAGTTTAAAGGTCATTCATTTTTCCAACAGGTAAAATCCAAGACCGCATAGACAAGAAAGCCGCCTATTTCCACCTGGTCGCGTGGTCGCTACCGTTGATCCTGACCATAGCCACCATGGCGTTCGGCGAGGTGGACGGCAGCAGCGTCACCGGTATTTGCTTCGTGGGCTACGTCAACCACCCCATGAGGGCGGCGTTACTGCTGGCCCCGCTGTCTGTAGTTCTGGCCCTTGGAGGGTACTTCTTACTTAGAGGTGAGTGTAACCAAGCTTGCAATATTCATTGTGTGTATCCGTAGAACACATTGTTATTATCAAAAGTATCATATCATAATTATCATGATGATTGTAAACAACTTATGGTGATGATGCAGTCATTATATTGTACAAAGCGACAAGTACTCGCCGTGTAGAGCTCACTTAATACGTTCCGAAAATAAGCGTTAGGCGATAGAGAGAGATATCCTTGTGAATATAATTTATAACATGCAGCGCTGTGCGAGCTGAATTGCACTTTATTGCGTCGTTAGAAGAGTCGCTTATTGACTGTTCTATATGCAGGTGTGTTCTCCCTCGTCGCGGTGCGTGTGTCAAGCAAGGACGTGATCTCGCCCCGCGCCGCCAACAAGATCCGGCAGACGATAACGCGGTGCTCCATCACCGCCGCTCTCGTGGCGGTATTCATATGCGTCACCTTCACCTGCCATATCTATGAGTTCAGGAACGCGGATTCGTGGAAGGAGTCTTTTAAGAAGAATATCATGTGAGTTGTATCGTGCAGTAGAATTATCTCAGGTTTCTTTTTTGTGTTTTAATCTCTGACTTTTTTCTCTACTGGTGATGTGGCTGTCGAATGTGGGAATGTGGCACTTTAGAGTACGAAACGAAAAGTACAACGGTGACTTGACCATTGTGGACCCACGTTATTTTTACAATATAAAAATTTACGACTTTCCATCGTACTAAGGTAGCTAACATGTTCCTATTGTAAGTTCACTGAATCACTACATAGTATAAAACAAAGTCGCTTCCCCCTGTCTGTCCCTATGTGTGCTTAGATCGTTAAAACTACGCAACGGATTTCGATGCGGTTTTTTTTTAATAGATCGAGTGATCAAGAGGCTTTTTTATATGTACATGCATAATATAGTAGAGAAACACTGATGATTTTAGAGCCGTGCGAAGCCGGGGCGGATCGATAATTATATCTAAAGCAGTTTGTAAAACTGAAGTTACACAAGGGCCATGATATTTATATCCAACGAAATTGTATGTTAGTTGCCGTATCGAAGCTCTAAAACACACGGAGAGGGAGTGTTCGAGCGGCTCGCGGCCGTCCGTGTCGGTGCTGCAGCTGCGGCTGCTGTGCGTGTTCGCGGCCGGCGCGCTCATGGCGTCCTGGACCTGGACGCCGGCCGCCGCGGCCGCCTGGCGACGGTACTTGGCAAGGTGTAGTGTCACATGATGTCATATTACTTACAAACAACATTATTAAGGTTAGGGTTTTACGAGGACGCGGTAAAAATGACAGCGGTGTAAAGGAAGGGATAACTGATATGACCAAAATAACTTTTAAATTGGTAAGAATCGTTAAAATCCTTACTTAATATTATAAATGCGAAAGTAACTTAGTAAGTCTGTCAGATTGTCTGTCGCTATTTAAATTAAGTTTGGTACACAGATAGTCTGGCCTGAGAAAGGACATGGCTACTTTTTAATGCGGAGAAAAGGGTTGTAGGGGTTGAAAATTTGTATGGAAGTATTAGTATCCCCTCACATCCATAACCCCATCTTTGGCATCCTCTTGTAATAGTAGTTGTTTCATTAAATTGTGAATCAAGTAACTAGGGTTCATATTCATAAATCGATCTCAGGTCTGAGAGCGATATTGGAATTGTCATTCTTATGTCATTCCAGTACAAAATGATACGTCAAAAGCGTAACTCAAGACCGCTCTCAGCCTTGAGATTGGTATATTAATACGGGCCTAAATTACTGATTTTAATCGTTATGTTACTTTTCATTACTCATACTCTGAAAGTAGGTCTGAAGTTGCCTGAGGAGCGGGTTGAAAGTAATACTTTTCCGGCCCGGGAGAATCGCTTTCAACTGACAGCTGTCAAATTATAAAAAATAAACTAGTTCCATTTTCACATTTCTATGGAACCAAGTTCAAACTTTTTCTACAGTCACTCAATTACAGCACGATGTAAAATTGAAATAACATAAAGTTAAGTATTAATTAAATAATATATATTTTTATATTACTTAATTATGATTTAGTTTCAACAATTTCTTTATAAGAACATAGATTTGGGCAAAATATTTAAAGATGAAAATGAAAAATAATGGCTAAATAATGAAGCTGGCCGGCCAACGAAAAAAAAACAAAATAGGCGGCAATCAGATTTTTTTTTTAGAGTTGTAGAGTATTGTTCATACTTCCTTGTATTATTTCTTTAGCCAATTCCTGTTTTTATTTTTATTTTCCTTGTATTCGTAATGAAAAGCACAGTGTTTACCTCGGGTGAAAGACTTATTATGTCCCTGGAACTATTAGCGCCCTCGCTTCGCTCGGGCGCCAAACCCCATCTCGGGAAAAAATAAGTCACTTTCACCACTCGTGTAACAATGTACTATTAATTCAGCAGTGATCGAAACAAAATGAAATAATATCGTAGATGTACAGCATAATCTACTATCGGTGCAGGAAATTCGGGTGCTCGGTGGAAGCGGAGGTGACGCGGCGCGCGCGCAAGCACGAGCTGATCGCGCGCGCCTACCGCCGCCGCGGAGAGTTCGCGGCGCGCGGCCGCCTCTCCATCTCGCTGGGCGGCTCGCGCCAGGACCCCGTGGGGCTGTGCATCGACCCCACCTCGCCCGCTGACTACCCCGACGACGCCAAGCATGAGAGGTTCCTGCCCGGTTTAAGTTGATACTTGTAATTGATGACCGCTTGACACAGTGGTTCGAGCCAGTGGTAGGCCGTTCGGCTCACTGCACATGGTTGCGGGTTCGATTCTCGCTGAGGTGAATTTCGGAAATGGCCTAATAGTAATTTTCCCTGGTCTGGTTGTCACTGGGACCGCCCCCAGTCCATTGTACGGTACCCATAGCACAAGCGTTGCTTAGTTCGGGACCATAGAGTTGGTGTGTCAGACTGGCGATGTTGTTATAAATGAATTTGTGCCACCGCTCGCCGATGTTAACGCGCTCATACTTTTTAGCGGCGAGCTGTCTTCGTCCTGGGCGGCGACTCTCCCCCGATTCGTTCGGCGGCGCGACGCCATCGTTCTACCCACGCACACGCACCACTCGCTCAGCTCAACGCCGGATCGCCGCAACTCCCAGGACTCTCAGATCAGCATCAGCCTTCGCCACGTGTCGGTGGAGTCGCGGCGGAACTCGCTCGACAGCCAGCTTTCGGTGAAGATCGCGGAGATGAAGACGAAGGTGGGCCGCCGGCGGACCAAGCACAGCAAGGCGAAGCGAAAGGCTCGCGCCGCCAGCGCGCGCAAGGAGAGCACGCCGTCTATCGAGAGCCAGATCAGCCGCTACTGGCTGCAGGCCGTCGCCGCCAACAACGATCCGTCCCGCGAGGAAGTCAAGTTCAGCTTCGACTGATAGCACTCATATCATAATCGGAATACACGAACTATTTCTTAATTTACATTGCGAAATAATCGTCGGTGTGTTTTTTACTTATATTAATTAACACTAAGTAGATAGGTAAGAATAAAAGTTCAAATTAGAATTGTATGTGTCCAAAGTCAACTTTATGTAAAAAGAAGCGGAACCAGTTCGTTGTTTACTTTAAGATTACTGCAACGTGGCAAACTGACTTGTGATGTTATCATTGAAAAAAACTAAGACTGATCAGAATCTCTAGGTAGTAATGCTTTTGCATAAATTACCTCTACTACATATAAAATGAATCCATGACAATCATATACATTTTTGTGATACCCATGACCCTCGAATAGTTTATCGTGTGCCATAATAGTTCTGCAATGTAATGTGGAATGTTGGATTGCTAATGACTGATGTGTAATTACATTATACTTTTATTTAGTGTGTAAGGAGCAAGTATGTATATCATTATATCAATAGGCTTGCATTACGATCGTGATATTATATCAATGAATGTGTTTAAATGTAATACCTGCATATTAAAATCAAATCGAAGCGAGATTTTTATGTGTAATAATGGAATATAGCGATATTTTTTAGCAATAATCAGTTGCTGCTCCAAGAAATGGTGTGTAGAAGTTGTGGTTGTGATACCATGTTTTTATATGCGAGGCTATTTACTGATTATGTGGGTGAATATTACATCGCCATTTATTTTTTACTATATATTTTGTATTAAATATTGAACTTAGCGTTTGCACCTAGCAGCTAATTAGAAGTCACGTTAATGTAAGACAAGCATCGTATTTTACGTTTCAAGTCCGTGCTAGCTTTAAATTTTGATATTTTGTATAAGTTTTAATTTAATACCAGTAATTTTTTTATGAATTCAAATTGCAATGTTTTGTAAAATAAAGCATTTTGTGTAAAAAAGTTCCTTTTTCATTAATAATAGTTCGTATTTTGTCCATTGTAGCAAGCTATGATCTATTCCTAAAAATATAGCCTCACCAGTAGACTTAGTGGGATCTCCCCTTACTAGTAAGACCACTGGGAAGTTGTTCACAATAATAGTCTTAACAGCATTCTCAAAATAGGTCCAGTATTTTCCGAGATCAGCTGGTACATAATGTATGTATTGAACACCCAGTGTAATATCGATTAGCTTCTATATTATAACACCATGAACGTATAGTAGAAAGTTTTGCAAAAATGGTTAGCTTCTGTGTACTGTTAGTCTCTTACGGGTGAACTCAATATTGTTTCCATGACACTAGTCTCATGTATTGCATATTGAAAATGAATTGGTTTTATTATTATCTATGTAGTTAAATAAAAATAAAACAAAAAATATCCATTTACCGTATATTGAGAATCGAAGCAAGCAAACTTATGTCCCAGAAACACTTCTATTTAATCTTGCGATGTCATGTATTTTATGTGATACATCTATAATGGGTAAATTAAATATAGATACAATGTGTCATACCTATTGTACAATTTTGTATAGTTATTGGACGTTAGCAAAGCTACTCGTATAGCCCCCTTTATATCACGACATTACTAACTTACAAAGGCAAGGAAAGATGCAAAATCAATAAACTTGCAATAACAAATAAAATATTATGATGAGACTTTTCTATCGACATTTTATGTTAGTTATTTAAAGTTCATGAGAAGTTCTGATTTCTCTCCAAATTGATATTGGCTGAAAAACACACGGAGTATGTTTTTGCAAATCTCAAATAAGAGAGAGATAAAATTGGTATATTTAATTAATGATGATGTAATTTGCACTACAGAGACCTTCCAATGCAATATTATGCAAAACAGTTAATTATAGGTAAGTGCCTACTTACATAAAATGTCGATTAAAACCCGAAAAATCATGATAACATACTAAAGTTACATATTTTATTATGCATTGTCATCACTTTAAGGTACTTTCAATCACAGACTCACTTTTAAGGTGGCAAGAATAGCTCGTAAAATTTAGCACTTATAATCACGCACATCTACAAATTCAAGAATCTAAATAACAATTGAAGATAAATCTTATGAAACGGGTGAAAATGGCTAGGCGGAGCTTGCACTAAGATTATTTATTTGGTGATTGATCATAATTAAAATGTAAATGTCACTACGTGTTTCTTTACCTCATTAGATTCATCTTCACAGTTATTTGAGTATGCAGAGCCACATTCCCACATTTCGAGAAACTTCAGCATAACAAGGCAAACAACACCAATACCTAGTTTTTTTTTTTTATACACGAGTAATACTGTCTAAAATTATTATAATATTTTTAACAATATTTTTTTGAAGTCTTCTTAACATATGGAAATGTAGTCTAAGATGGATCGATATGTTGATAAAGACATTTCGTTGTAATAAAGATATCATAAAATTAAACATAGCCATAGTTCTTACTTAATTAATTAAATAATAAAAAATGCTGACCAGCATGCAAAAACATATATCTAAGAAAAAAAAAACAAATCCAAAATAGGAACGAAATATATGAAACACATAACAATATACGATAAATCAGCTTGGAATGAATATTCGCCATATCTACGCTTATATCTAGGTCAAAAAATTGCACGATTTGTTTACAGAAACTTGATTCTTTGGACTGCTTACAACTAAATATTAAAAATCACAATCTAGAAAGTAAATTCGGTTTATAAAGGAACACCAAGGATAACAAATACCGAAAACAAAACTTAAAACTAATCAAGTGTGCAATGTGGCCTTTTAACGGCGTCTAAGAATAATGTGCATTGAAACTAGCTGTTACCTCGAACTATAGGCTATTTCGTCTGGGACGACAAATAATAAAATTATGATCTACCTAAAATTAAGTAGTAACAAAATTATCTAGTTTTAATGTCATATCACACGTTCACAGCAGTCTTCCTTACGGAGTCCAGTTAGTTCTGGCCTTTCGTATATTCTTCTTTTCCGTATCGGTGAACCCGAGAATGTTTTCAATGGCGTTTAGATGGCCCTGGTGATTCTCGGGATCGGTCAGGAAGTAGTAGATGGCCGATTTAAGGAACTGCAGAGTCACCTCCGGATCCACAGTCTTGTTACCCTTCTGCGACTCGACAATGCGACGGTACATTGCCTGCAAAAGACATTTTTAGCATTACAATTTATTTACTCTGTGGAGTAGGTAGTCCATGCGTAGGTATCTGCTCCACATAAAATTACTTCTACTATACGCAAAATTTATGAAACAAATACTTATAAAATATTTATTTATTTATATTATTTACTGTCCACAAAAATCTTACGTAAAGCGTGTATAACCATGCTGTAAAATACTAGAATAGAAAATTACTTTATAACATAGAATAGGTAATATTTACGATTATAGTGCTTGATCATACTAACATACAGTTTAACTGATTCTAATTTGATAAGAACTTGTGTGGACACAAAAAGTATTATAAAATATAATTGCAACTAGGACCAAATAATTCTACAATAAATCTACCTCTACAACTTTAATAAATAATAACTATTAGTTACTTACAAAATAAAAATAATAAAGATGTAACATTATATTATATACATATTTTAAACTAGCTGTGCCCACGGACTTCGTCCGCGTAGTATTTAACGTAACAAAAATTTCGGGATTATCGGGATAAAAAGTATCCTATATGTTAATCCCGGTTACAAACTATCTGTGTTCCAAATTTCATTCAAATCCGCTCAGTAGTTTTTGCGTGAAGGAGTAACAAACATACATACATATACATACATACATCCACACTCACAAACTTTCACATTTATAATATTAGTAGGATGTAACCCAAAAACCAAAAGAGGCTGTTTCAACCAAATATGTAACATGCACAGATTAGGTTAGAGAAATAGTTTAATAAAAAAATTACTAAGTATCTACAATAAAAAAGCATTTGCTAGAAGATTAGTTATAAGCTTTCTATAAACATCATTCACCTGTGTATTTACAAAATAATCATGGTTGCAACTAAAAGATGCCACAGTACCCACATCCCTTACAATTTTAGTATGGTATGACTTCCATGAAAATATATTAAAATAATTTTAGCAAAATATCCTTGGATCTGTGTGGAAAGCGAGGTGTGGGTATGAAAAAAATAAATAGTAAAAATGTGTTTAGTGAGCGCTGCCGATTGTCCGGTAGAAAAATCCAACCTTTCGAGCTCCTAGGACCCACAAAGAAACAGCCTCCTTTGCACTTAGCAGTACTTGTGACTTTGCCGATCGGTCCTCTGTGAATGCCGTGTCCTGGAATGCACTACACGTTAAAGCTCAGTCATGTTAATCGCGACTACATGCACACATTATTACTAAATCCTTGGGCATACTATTAGAATTGTTAAAAACAAACTTGTGGCTCAATTTTATTGAAGAAAGATTTGAGATTTAATAGCTTAGGTTATTTGGAAATGTTAGCATAATCAGTATTTTTAATCAAGAACAGAAATAGATTACGAAAGTTATCAACTGTGCAATTCCTAAAATTATCATCCAATGAGCGAAAGTGATAGTGGAATATAAGATGATGTTTCAATGTGAGTTGGCTACATTGAGTGTTGAGTGTAGTTTTTGGTAACTCACTCGAACTTTTTCGAGCTCAGTCTGTGTAATCTGCAACTGCTCTAGTAGTTCCTCCACAGACACCCGGCTAACCTGTGAAGTGCCAGCTTCACACTCCTGTGTAAGGAAAAAATATACAAATAAAAACATTAAAAGTAAAAAGTCCTTGGAAGCCATGAGAATAACTTGACACAATAAAACTACACATGAATGGTGGGAAATTTTAGTCTTTGTAACTGAGTAAGTTCAGTAAGTTCAGTATCTCTTATTAACCTTCAAGGAAGGAAAGTTTAGGGAATAGATGACAAAAATATTGTGTTCATTAGACCTTGCCAGCCAAAAGCGCTTGATGCTTGACAAAGAAGGTTAGAGTAACCAAGAAAGGAGTCCTGCCTATTATTTTCCTATAGCCCTATATCTTTCTGTCCTCAGATTGTTGTCTGTAGAAGTTTAAGTGGAATATTATCTTTAGAAAACAATCTTGGCATATCTTTTTATGTCATTTATCATTTTAAATTAATAAAATATTATATATTAACAATTTCACATATTAATGATCATTTAAAAAAAAAAACATTAAGATAACTGCATAAAGTATGGAGAACTACACCTAAGAGAGTAATATTAAAAATCAAAAATGTACCTTCTCTTTCTCAAACTGAGCAGCTTCAACACCTTTATTGTACATTTGCAAGTACATTGAGCGGTGTTTGCTTTCCTCCTCTTGCAGCTGCTTGCTCACTTCCTCCAGGTTCTTCTCCAGCGCATGAATCCTCTCTTTGGCTTGCTCATAGTTGGGCAATAACTCACAGTAACGAGTATTGACATCAGCTAACTTTGTTAACAACGATTCCACCTTATCATTGTGGGCCATCTTCATTTCCTGTGTTTCTCCCACATGGGCCCTGATAATGTCCTCAATCTTCTTCTCATAATAAGATATTAAATTGCGACGGTCCTCTTCAACATCACCTATCTCAGTCATGCAAGACGCTTCATGTGTCAACATGTGAACTGATTCTTTGGAGTGTAGCGATGAGTTGGTTAAATCGTCAAAATGTCCAGAGTCTGTGAACGAGCCCTGCATTTCATTGCGGCATCTGATTGGTGATTGATTTTTGTATATTGGGCTGTCGGTGATGTCAAATGATCTACATGCATCCACATGCTTGGGACTCTCTTGCTCAATAGAAACCTCCTCTGTATTTTCTCTGATTGTGACAATTTCACTTGAGTTGGACTTTTCATCAGGAGAACAGATTGATGCTTTGTACAAGCGGAGTTCCACAACTTCTTTTGTTAGTTGGAATATTTCGCTGTCTTTCTTTTCCAAATCTTTTTTCGCTTGGCTGAGGAGGTGTTTGAGACGCCGGATCTGTTTTGAAGCACGCTGGGTTGGTGTAAGGTATTCTTCACCAGCAAGGCCAGCATGGGAGGAGCAATGCAGAACATAGCGCATGGATCTGCCACTAAAGGTGGTGCCGTTGAAGGGTGCGTAACCGGCATCAACTGAGGCAGCAGTGGCAGCACTTCCATAGCTATGCAGAGATTCATCATCAGGCAGGTCCTCTGGAGAACCGGGTGGAGTGTGCGCCGAGTCAGTCATACTCAGTTTTCTATCCAAGCAGTTGTCTTGAACTTTTAAGCAGGATTTTTTGGGTTTTTGATGGGAGTTTGAGTTGAATGACTGTAAACAAAAACATGATTTTTTATTGGTAAAACAATAATTGAATAAATCTAGGTTACCTATTTTAAGTATGAGACCAGAGGAAAGTGAAACTAAATGCTCAATTAAAATTTTGGCTAATACCTATTTAACAACTACCTACACTAAGGAGAGCATCCACTTCCAGAAATACATTATAGATGCATCTATCTACTGTATGGAACCTATAGTATGGGTGAGATGCACTATTAGTACATGTCCTGTGTAGCCATGGCAATATGGGAATGGGTAAATAAACGCGGGTCGCATTCGGAACCCGACACTTACATGACTCCGCTGGCGATGGCCAGGCTCCAGGAGACGTGGCACATCGCTGCGATGTTTCTGGTGAGTATTTTCCGTGATTACTGGAATTAACTTCCTGGTTGCCAGTGGCGAGCGCTGCACCATTTTCTCCCCGCGCAGCCGCAGTGAAGAGCTGCGCCGGAAATTCCCAGTGACATTACCCGCGCAGCAATGTTCATCGTGGAAATCGGCGACCCGTCTACTGTAATTCCTGTTCATTTTCTTCAATTATTCACATCGGTGCAGCGTACCTGGAACGAAAAAATAGAACAGCTGTTTGAAATGCACGCGCGGCGAAACAAATGTCATTTGTCAAAACTCAGACAAAAACGTGACATGACATTTATTTATTTGGCATTAAAAATATAGCACAGGTATCGCATTATTATGCCACGTGTCACGGACACTAAATAAGTTTATACGTTTTTTATACAATAAGACTGTTGCGTTGTACAGACGTCTATAAGACTTCGTTAATTTATATGCTTGGAAAATATTGTACATTCCTTAATACCCACTTACTATGCGGTACCTACCCACTGATTCTGGAAGTCCACTATAAAATGGGCTTGGTATAATATGAAATAGCCTTAGTAGATAAAATTATCCTAGGTAGTAGAATTAAATTATAAATGAAATAAAAATAAGCAAAAACTGAAACAATGATAACTACACACGTCTTGTCTACAATAAGACCCGTTGTATAATACAAGACAATGGATTCGCATCGCCTACCACCTAAATTAATATTTGAACAGGTAATTTCATACCTAGTTATTTAAATAGTGGTGTTATAACTATTGCTAAGCTGATATGTACAACAGCATTTTATAATAATGTATGCAGAAATAAATTACAAAGCGTAATGCAAGCAAATTCTCCCAGACCTCGGAGGTGTCCTAGTTCCCGCATAATGCGCAACTGTCCTTCGTAGACACAAAATACTAGCTATACAATGCGTCATTGCGACCAGTTGAATGCATTTACTTCATCTAGTGTTAAACATAAAGGCGTGGAAAGAACAACCATAAGTACCCAGCACCTCTAGCCAAGTAGCTTCGTCTACAAGCGTTTCTACAAATCGCTACGCTTCATGTATGGAAATGACATAAGTCACGTGATCTACTTATCGACTTGTAATGTCATCTCCATACATTTAAGCGTAGCGTTTTGTAGAAACGCTTGTAGACGAAGCCACTTGGCTAGGGGGCCTGAAGGCCTAGCCAAGATACAAACGTTTCGTTTCTATTCTCTTTCTACAATTGCGAACGCCTTAGCGTAAGCGAAGATAGCTAACGATAACTTGGTAGCCATAATGACATATCAACGCCGAACGCTAAATCTACAATGCCGATCGATAAAATAATATTTTTAGTCTGTGGTGAGCGTTCATAAACGTCAGTCATCATAACCAAAGAGAATACAATTAATACATCATAACCTCAAAGTACTTTTGTATGTAAACAAGGTGGGAGCAGAATATTTGTTTTAAATTTTATTAAGAGTTTTAAACCGTTGATTAGAAATGTACATCAAGCGCATCTAATAAATACTTACTGAAGTGGTTTTTGCCATGGAATACTTATTAAATTAAATCACGAACTCGAGCTAGCCCGGAACAGCTCGCGGCTTTACAAATTCATAGAAGGTACGTAAAACATTAGTAATTTCAATAATTCCCATGTTATTTAAGTCTGTCTCATACCTACTCGGACAAATTGTTCCTATCGAGGCATTTGCATTGTTCATTCAAGATTCAGATTATATGTTTCTCTAAAATAGTCTATCATAAATGTTCTAGTCACAGCTATGTAGCTAGCGAGGCCCAAGCATGGATTTCAAAGAAATAAAGTATTACTGTTTGTGGCAGGAACTGTGAGAGGTTATGTATTATTATATCACTTACATTTAAGTAACAAACAATATGTTTTGATTTCAGGAACAACACTATCTCCTGCTCACCTGCTATGTGATGTCTCTGGAGAGCTTCCACAGCTTCCAGATACCTAGAGCTCGTATTTATGTACATTTTTGCCATGGAATAATAGATGGAATCACGAATATGACCTAGCCCGGAACAGCTTGCCG
Organism: Notodonta ziczac; assembly: GCA_918843915.1. Taxonomy (NCBI): domain Eukaryota; kingdom Metazoa; phylum Arthropoda; class Insecta; order Lepidoptera; family Notodontidae; genus Notodonta; species Notodonta ziczac. Next base: position 6,392,458 of record OU974053.1, read on the forward strand.
CTTTAGAAATTCATAGAAGGTATGTAAAGCATTACTTAGTAATAATTTCAATAATTCTCTTGTTATTTAATTCTGTCTCATACCTACTCGGAAAAATAGTTTATATCGGGGCATTTTAATTGTTCATTCAAGATTCAGATTCTTTGTTTCTCTAAAATGGTCTATCTTAAATGTTCTAGTCACAGCTATGTAGCGAATGATGCCGGAGCAAGGGGTTCAAAGAAGTAAAGTATGACTGTTTGTGGCAGGAACTGTGAGAGGTTATGTATTATTATATCACTTACATATTAAGTACTTAACAAACAAAATGTTTTGTTTTCAGGAACAACATTATCATGATTGAGGGGGAAGCTACACAATGCAGTAATTTTGTAGCAGATATGTCTGTGTGTCCCGGCCGGGTACGTGTGGTGCCGGCGCCGGCCGGCCGGCCGGCTGCTGGCTCTGCCGCGCGCGCACACAGCCCTTGAACAAGGCGCCAGTGACGCGTGCACTTTGCACACTCAACCTCATCGCCGAGGATATAGACCTGTTCTCGTGTAATCTGAGTGAATTAACGAGGGTAGCTTTATACATCAGTAGTTATAGATAATTAAGTATTGTTGGAATTTGGATTTGTGTTGCTTAGCAATTGCATTAGGTAAACCTGTAAGAATAGCTTTAAGTTTTGATAAACAAATAAAATTAAATCTCCAGCTGGCCTTTACTGTCATCCCTCATCCCTGTCTACTGAATTGATTAATTTAACAAAGAAACAATATTATCATCATCTTTTTAGCCCAAGATGTCAACGGCTGCATATTTTACATAAGTAAAATATAAATTGTATATAAATTCAATGTCAATCCAAATGCCAATACAATTTTTGTATTTCTTAAATTAGTAATGAACAATTGTGAGAAATAAAATAATCATTTAAGTGTACCTATGGGATAATGCAAATATTTAGTTGTTTTCTTAAGAATTTACTATGTAATACAGTGGTTCAAAATAAAATTAATTAGGTACAACTTTTCCAATCAATAGGTCACAGTGCCTTCCTACTGATCAATTATATTCCTAGTCCAGTGATATGTATATGAAATAAAATGAATTTTAAACGACATCACACATATAATTATACCATGGAACATTCGGCACTATGAAAATAATTCGTATAGAAAGTACACTGATTTTAAAGTTTTACACTACTTAGGTATTTCACCATTGACAATTCCTCGGTATCTTAATAGTCTCTTTTTCGGTTGTTAAACCACAATTCTTCATTTTAGGCACACCACAACATATTTAAAAGTAAGCAAGTATTCATTTTGCATGCTATAAGTTGGGTATAGTCCAAACCATTCGTATATTTTAATTATTAAACACTACAATTTGCGATGTTAACCACACAGCTGATTGCAAACGGCCATGTTTTTAGCGTTTTCTACAGGGTCTAGGCGATCGCTTAGCTAGCGTTCACAAACTACGATATCGTTTCGTTAGCGCTTGTCAAAACAGCATGTTGGCTACGATTTGTACGGGACTTAGCGATCGGCATTGTAGAAACGCTTATATTCTATTCTATCATTTGAAACGAATAGCTATCTTGGTATCTTGGCTACGAGTTTTCTATTCGTTTGTTCTGACCACGTGATTTAACGTTGAGATATGTCATTCCCATACATTTTTTTCGTTTTCTATTAGCGTTAACGATTGTAGAAAGTCTTCTTGGCTAAGCCCACTGGTGTCGATCATAGAGTAAGTACTAAACCTATAATGCTGCACAAATGGGGCTCAAGTCTGCTCATCAAATAGCACGTTATAGAAATTAAGCTATTGGTTTATGTTACTTTGGATAGTTTCCTAACGAGAAAGACAGCAGACTTAATAAAAAAAAATGATAAAAAACAATTGTTAGCCAATACCGAACTAACATTGGCCGACACGTCGACCGCTAAGGATTTAAGTACCTAATGGAATTGTTAGTTACTGTTTTTCGGCACGAGATCGTCCAGTGTAAACGTGGGGTTAGAAATACCCAAAACAAGAAAATCCCCAAACATGGTTTATTGATAAACATTCCATATCGGGCTAGGTTTAAGTATCTACCTATGGTAATCGATTTGATTAACTACTTCGTAGCCTTGACGGAGTCTCAAACATTCTGACCAATCGGTGAACTACTTACCTAATTAACTGAGCAAATAACTTATAGTACTGTTATCTTAACTTTGAGTATGTATAAGATACTTAATCGTTATTATTAACCGGTGAGTGCTCCAAACTGTGTTTGAGCTTAAATTGAGCGTAGGATATAATGAACTGCTTAGACACATTGCGTCATCGTTCGTTGCACAACCTGACGCAAGAAACAGTTACACTGTTGCAAGAAGGAAACCAAGTATTGTGGATAAATATTTTTTACCTAAATAAAAGGCCTAAGATTAAAGAATAGAGAATTATCTTTCTAGGCGAGCGGGCGAGGCGCATTTCGCCCTGATACAACTCGTCCGTAAGTATTCTGTAGATTATATTTTTGTAAGTTAAAGCAAGCTGTGATAGCCGATTGGATAAGCACGCGTCTTGCGGGTACCAGGTCTTGGGTTCAAACCCCTTATCGCACCTCTGGATTTTGCGAAATCTATGTGCGTATCATATTTTCTATATGATTTAATCATCCTGTTTTGCACGCTGAAAACAGCATGGTATGTAGGTATTTAAATTGCTGAAAATTTTAAAAGCAGTAGGTAGCTGTCTAAGAGTAAGATACCTAACCAATGCGTAGGTACTTAAGTAGCCCTACCACGAAATGAACGCTCGCTAAACGCTATCCTCCACATCAAATATTTGCAAGTCATATTGTGCTTCGCCCCCTATCGGTCCCCCAAGGAACTAACGATTTGCAGTAAAAGTTTTAGTATACGTAGCCTAGCAACTCTATTTCTAGAGGAATCTAATTACTTTTACACTAACTTTTAAATTATGGTAGAGCCTCAGATAGAGCTCAAAGAGATAGGAGATCATCAAAATGGACGAAGTGTTTCATTAAAAGAAGACGTAGCTACATTCGAGCGAGGAGTAAGTCTCTCCTTACTTTGGTAGATGCTTTCTTTTAGTTTACAGCTTAAAAACGAATTGACTGTCGCAAATATCTACCTACCTTTTCTTTTTTATTTGAACAATGGCCATTCGGTACAACGACAAAAAATCTATCTCATTATTGAATACGTTTCCGGGAAGCTGCCGTTAAATAGCTAATTTACAATTCGTTGCTGCTGGCTCCTCTGTAGCCGTTACTTTTGTCCTGTGTCATTAAGTAATAATAAATGTTTTAATGATAACATTTCAGGATTACAAAAGCGCTTAGGTTAGATTAAGTGAATTTAAACAACACAAAAATGAGCGTGGATAAGGGATAAGGTACCGATCCCTATTTAATAGTACCTATAAATTTATTGCTTTCAGTGAAAAGTAACCTTTAATAAGAGTGTTCGAAGCAAAGAATTTGTAATAATAATTATTACAAATTCTTTGATTCAAAGCATAGCTCATATCATCAAGCCATCAATAACTCTACTGAACATTGACTTTATGATATAATACTATAGACATAAGAACCAATTTGATTTGTCTCCCTGCATTCTAAAACTATCGCATTTTCATGCTTAGGTACCGCACACAATTTATTATTAGTCCTTTTGTTGTAGGTACTTATCATCAAACAAAATGATGTTGCAAAACAAAATTATTACACCGTGAAGGTCCGTCATTGCAAGAATCAGTTTTCTACGAAATAAATATAATACGCTCGATCATTTAACACGAACAATTGTATTCATTACACACACCTTATAAAATATTATGAACAAAATAACCTTGAGGTTTGAAAGTAACATCCACTGATGTGTTATTTGTTTATTTTCAAGGTAATAGGTACAGGATATCGGGAAATGTTTTCGATATAAAGTTTTGTAAGGACCACAACAAAAGGATCTAAGTAGATAGGTAAGTACCTACAGTTATTTATTTAACTCCATTTATAATAGGAGAGCCAGAGTTCGTCTGTACGCTATGGATACGTTAGGAAAAAGCACTTTATCGGTTACGGCTCTTAAGGTATCTTTCGAGTTTGCTGATTTCACTGGCTCTCAAACCCTTGAATCTCACATTTTCACCTGTATTTTAATGGATCTCTATACCTCTATTCTGTTAATGGGATGTGTAATCATGTTGATCATGCTACGAACTTGTCGGTATAATGGCCAAAATAACCCAAGCTTTTAAATAAAATCCACCAAGCGGTTCAGGCTATAGACGGATAGATACACATACCTACTCTTCTATACAAATAAATAAAATTGGAGTGTCTGTTTGTAATATCAAAATAACACCTTTTCACTAAATGCATATGAAAGTACATACGATACATATAGCAAAAACGCGAATTAAAAATTTTTTGTCTGTCTGTCTGTCTGTCTGTCTGTCTGTCTGTCTGTCTGTCTGTCTGTCTGTCTGTGTGTTTGTTCCGGGTAATCTCCGAAACGGCTGGACCGATTTCGACGGGACTTTCACTGGCAGATAGCTGATCTTATAGCGGGTAACTTAGGCTACTTTAATTTTAAAAAACAATTAGGGTTCCGCGTAAAAAAATAAAAACACTCGAAATCAAAGAGTATCTCCGAAACGGCTGGACCGATTTTGACGGGACTTTCACTGTTAGATAGCTGATGTTATAAGCAGTAACTGAGGCTACTTTTATTTTAGAAAAACAAAATTAAAAAAATTGGTCCCGTCGCGCGGGCTCAGAACGCGGGACAGGGCTTTATTGTTAAGTTAAATTCCACGCGAGCGAAGTCGCGGGCTCAGCTAGTTATTACATATAAATGATAACATGTACATACTCTAGAGCCCGCATTAATAAATCAATCTCAAGTCTGAGAACGATCTTGAGTACACTTTTGTACTGGTATGACATAAAAATTACAAATAGAATAAAGAAATAGACATACTACATCAAAGAATTTATGTCTTATTATTACAAATTCTTTGTACTACATGCATCATGCATACACTTAAAAAATGCCTCCCATTATTGAAATTATTATTATTGACATTTGTGATTATTAATAATTTTTATTTTTTTCATTATTTGTCATTTAATTCAACAATACAATTTGATGGGATAATCGGTTTAATGCCAGCATGATTATGATCAAAATAAAATAAAATTAAATAATTTAATTTTTTAAAAAATTTGCACGCCGAAATTAAAGGCAGAATAAGAGAACAATTTTGTACATCTTACCAACTTTCTGTACCTTATTTATGCAAATAAACGATTATTATTATTATTCCATTTATTTATTTTATATCATTTTATATTTTTAAATCTATATAAAAATATCTTATCTAAATAAATTTAAAAATATAAAAAAATAGTTCCCCACCGGCATCGGGAACAGGGTCCTAGCTACCGGCGGTCAAGGCTCCAGAGAGAGGAACTTCCTCACTATCCTAGCCGTCTCCAGGAGTACTGCCTTCTGGATCTGACCCTTGATCTAGCTACCTAACGATAGCCTCTTAAGATGTTTGTCGAGGCTCTTGCCAATTAGGCCATGGGCGGAAACGACTATCGGTACAATGATAGCCGTGTCAATATCCCACATGTCGACAACCTCGTGAACCAGATCAAGATATTTACACTCCTTATCTTTTTCAGCTTTCACGAGGTTTCCGTCATGGGGGACAGTGACATCGACAAGCATTGCATGACGCTCTTGTCGATCTATCAACACAATATCAGGTCTATTGGCAACAATAGTCCTGTCAGTGATGATAGATCGATCCCAGTACAGGGTGATATGGCCATCTTCCAGAACTGGTTCTGGCACATTCCTGTAGTACGGCACCTCAGACGCCACAAGGCGGTATTTTAGGGCAAGTTGCTGGTGGATTATCCTGGCTACTTGGTTGTGTCTGTGCAAATATTCACCGTTTGCGAGGCGTGAGCAACCGGAGATGATATGCCTGAGGGATTCACCAGGGCGGTGACAGGCCCGACAGATGTCGATGGTGCCATCCCGTATAATAAATCTCCGGTAATTATTGGTCATCACAACCTCGTCCATAATTGCACAGACAAAACCTTCGGTTTCCCCAAAGAGGTCACCAGATTGTAGCCAGGCCACGGAAGCCGCGAGGTCCACATTGGGTCCATGAAGGGCCCGATAATACCTTCCGTGTAGCTCCTTACCTTGCCATACCGCCATACGGTCATCCGTAGTGAGCACCACAGGCCTGCGCCAGTTCTCTTTACCTAAGGATAGAGGGGTCAACCCATTATCCACTGTCACCACATCCGCATGCATCTCCCCGACAGCGTGAAGAAAATACTCCCTGAGGTTAAAGACCTCGCGGTTATGTAGGGTTTTAGCATTTAAAAAGCCTCGTCCACCACATTTCCGCGGGATATATAACCTCATCACCGAGGATCGTGGATGATGCATACGATGTGCAGTCAGCAATGTACGGACTGTTCTATCGAGGGTGTCTAACTCCGTCTGAGACCACTTGAGTATACCAAAGGAGTACATCAAGACTGGCATGACCCAGCCGTTGTAGACCCGCACCTTGTTTCCGCCTGACAAAACACTTTTCAGTACTTTCTTCAAGCGTCCCAAGAAGCGTTCCCGCACCGACTGTTTCATGTCTGTCTCAATGATTCCTAATGCCTGTGACATACCCAAGTATCTGTAGGTTTCAGTCCCGGAGAGTGATCTCAGTTGGATGGAATCTGTTAAACGAATGCACCTAGATTCCACCATCCCCCCCTTCTTCACATGCATGACCGCACACTTGCCCACACCAAACTCCATCCTAATTGATTTACTGAAAGTTTCAGTGACCTTCAGTAAGCCTGTCAGTCGGAGTTCCGTGGGGGCAAACAGCTTGAGGTCATCCATGTAGAGAAGGTGGGATATTACTATTATTATTATTATTATTAAGTATATAACCCTCGTCGGTCGGGTAAAAAATAATTATAAAGGCCGAATTGAAAACACTCGTAGCCAAGGCTTAAGGCTTTCTAGACGATTGCATCATGGCTTTTAACAGCAAGACGGGTATTTGGTAATTGCGTACCGAAACATTTTTGAAATACAGAGCTACATAGTAAACTGCTAATTAAATAACTATTGCTTAAGTAGGCAAGCAAATAAATATTATGCTTATCAAAATATGTAACATTAAGTAGATTACATTCAGAAAATTCGAGTATACGCCCACTTAAATTTTAAGTATTTTTACGTATATAACATTCCGGTGTGCGTGTGTTCGTAATTCTTCTCCAAACGGCTCGACCGATTTTGATGTTTTTCTTTGGTACCTATGGTGTCAACTGGATGTTTCATAGCCATAGTTGGACCCGGTAGATGAGACTGTTGTCGACATCCATAAAATAAAATATACGCTACCTAAAATACGGGAAAAAGGTAGCTTGACTTGAATATAAAGTTTCCTATTACGTAACCGGGAATTCGGAAAAAGTAAATTTACATTATTATAATTTGATGACAGTCTCAGCTTTCTATGAAGAAAGACCAGGCGCTGTAGGTATGTATAATGAAAGAGTCGCAACAATTATTTTGAACAAAGAAACCTCGTGGAAATCAGGACGACGGGTTTCGAGTTAGAAGCGAAACTGCAACCACCCACGATTATATATTTTGAGGTGGTAATAATCAATTATGTAGGTACTCCAATAGCGCTAGTTAGTTATGACGTTCCAGTTTCACAAATTATACAATTTCCTGCACGAAGTTTACGCACAACCGCTTGTTGGGGTTATTAGTAAGGTAGTTGTTTTGCATCATCCAAATTCTTGACATTCCATACGAAGGAATTATTAATTGCCGCTTGAACAGCGGTTCATTCCTGCTTCAATGCTTACTTAAATACAACATGAATACTCTGTAATTTTTTATAGTCTTCATTATAGTTCCGCCTATGATACGGTCGTTATTTCAGTAGGTAGGTACCTGTGTAGTATGTTTTTCATTGGTCGCACTGCGATTTGAGACGACGTAACTAATTCCAAATCAAGGCTCCATTTCCAAATTGATGATAGGTAGGTAGACCAGGATTTAATAAGCGTTATAGCTATTTTGTCTACTACCGCTTGAAATGTTGTAAATATATTTTAATTCGGCTAGTGTCGAGTAGGTACTTAATATGAAATAGGACCTACTTTGAAGACTGAAGACTTATCGGACGCACTCATTCATGGAAGATTCTTGCGCAATAAAACGGATAACGCGATGAAAACAAGTCGATTCATCGCCGGTTGAAAGTAAAATCAAATAATTCATACTCACTAATTGCATCTTGCACGAATTTTCCAATCTCCATTGAGCTTAGAGAAAACATTCTCGGCGAAACATCAGCAAAACACATCATAGATATAGATACCGCACTGTCGTCGTTCGCAATAATCGGTAAAGTCGGTCGCACTTTGTTTGTCGAAGGGAAAACTAATCAACTCAAACGCAAATTACATAGAGTAAACCATCCACGGTAACTTTTACGCTAAGAATGTTGCGGCAAGTCGTCGGAGGCCTGAGCGCGGTGCGTGCTTGTTCGATGTTTGTTCACGGTGTGGTGGAAGCCGCCGCCAGCGCCCCGCCGCGGCCACGTCGGCGCAACATTCGAATCACTTCACTGAAATGTTCGCCATTGTCGTACCTACTCGCAAACGTTACAACACAATGACGGGCGGAAACTTATAGAAAAAAAACAACGCGAATCGGAGAACCGGACCCGTTACTCTTTTTGTTAAGTCAGTGCGACACTGATTTGGTGTGTCGATCGCCGCGCCACCTACAGCTGCAGTGCGACGGTGATCTACTCGCACTGTGTATTATGTAACATGTGCCTACTGCCTGTAAACTATTGCAATTTCATAATGTGATCCAACCCGCATCGAATTGCGAATGCGCTCTACTTTGCGGTAGACAAAATACCAGTAAACTAATCCGTTGGTGCTTATAGGCGCACATACCTAGTTTTAGTCCATAATCAAGTGTTCCATTATATTATTATTATATTTAAGTAATTCCGAGCCTTCTGATACTTTAAAAGGAGACATCTACCACACTTATTATATTATAGTTAGGTACGATTTGGAATAAAATAATTAATTTGAATATTAATTATTTATATTTTATGCTCAGAGCTCTGCAAATCGGTAAGTTTGTACAAAACTAACCGCAATCGGCAGTGGTACGGTTGAGGTTATTGTCGCCAGTGCGTTTGCCAATATAACTAATTCACCAATTGTTATAAACTGTTTTGTCAGCGGCCACGCGGATGGAAGTGGCGGGCGCCGGTTTTTGTTCCACAACAATCATTACGACATACTCTGATAACGATGAAAACATGCTTCACGTTTAAACGGCGATTGCGTTGAAGTTTCTAATTTACCTGTTTTTAAATTCAATAATTTGGTATTTTATTAGTTATTCGCAAACGTAGATTCAGTTTGTTAGATAAGTGTAGGTAAAACTACTTACAATACTACAGTCTGTGCTTACATTGATTGATTGTTACTTTCTACGACTAAATTGCATTTTAAATCCTGTAACGTCGTCATTTCTTACATAAACAACAATAGTTAGGTTTAAGATTTAAAGGCGAGTCTGGTTTACTGTAAAAGGTGTCTTTCTGTAACGTTGACATAATTTAGACACCAATTTGCCATGTTCGTGGGAAAATAAAATAAAACAGTTAAATATTTTTTGTCTCTACCTATCCACTCAAGTTAACACTGATATTATCTGCAATTTTAAAAATGATTTTTGTTTATATAAGTCTACCGTATATACTGCTATGCAATTAGTAAAAAAATATTATTTTGTCATAACAAACAAGTAATTTTATTTATTTTACTTACTACTTTTAATTTTATTTAAAGATGTTACTTCTTGTGCAAACGCTTACTATCATTGTATGTTTATTGTATATTACATATCATATACTGATATTTGTCATGTTGTAAAGTGAAATATGTTTCGCCTTGAACGCTCGCCGCACTAATTGCAATATAATTTATCGTTACGTATTTCAAGTGGTTAATTAACACACTTCCTTGCGATGCTACGATTATGAATGCGGTTTATGAGCCTCGAAGTTTCGTATACCTTGATATCGTGGTACAAACGTGCTCTACCTAACCAATATTTTAGTTGTTATCTGAAATGCTTAAGTGGGAAATAATGTAAGTAGATTAGGTGCATTTTCTTGTATATGTTGTCGATAAAGCTGCGAGCCTCGACTTTAAACGGACCAATCAATATTCGCCGTCTTCCCCGATACCCCACCAGCTTTTGACGATTGTATTCTCATAATACAGTGGATGTGAGTAGTGTCTTGTCTTATTGGTCTATGGTACTATCATAAAATCTGTTTTACAACCGGTATCGATAAAATCAATATTTTATAAATAGATTTCTGAGCGAATTTTACTACACCGGTTATAACAAAACTGTTATGGGATCATGAAAGAAGCTCTCGCCGTTTAGTAATAAATTCTTTCAGTACTAGGAGCCATGTACCAGGGCTAACCATACACGGTAAGTGTTCCATAAATTACCTAGGCGTAGATGTCCAACTTCATCTCTCACGGTGGTATGTATAGAAAACCAGACGTGGTTTTATGTACAGTTAATACACTATTGATAAGGAATGGAAAAAAAAAAGTATTTTTATTATGACACACGGTAGTTCTTGTTTCACCCCACTGAACAGATAAGTTTCAGACAATGGCAACTCTGACTTTTAAAAATAATAAATAGAACGGAAAAATTATATGTACTTACCTACTCGGGTCTCTTTTTCTTTCGCGTAACTCTTATCCTCTCTGACACGCGATAATGTATTGAGTGGGTCCACCAAGGCGAGGTCGCCGATGTGCTTGCAGCTTCGCACCTAAAGTTCGGAGTGTGAATACTACTAATACAGAATAGGAAACTCATTATTTTCGTCGGCATGCTTGATTATGTTATGTATCAACTTAAACTAATTCCATCTTCTACAATTGACTAAATTGGACAAACGGGCATTATCTGAAACGCCTCTTCATGGATAGCTACTTAGTAATTCGACAGGAGTATAAATGGCCTAATTCACTTTATAGTTTACTTCAAAATATTCTTACTCGTTTAAGACGTACTTTCAATTCAATGAATTTCTTCTACACAAGTACTGATCATCCCAACTTTCAACTTATATGCAGTATCACCGCGGCAATACCTGCTTAGAAAGCTTGCCATTTACAATCTATCCGTAGGCATGCAGGCAGTTCTTTCGCAGATCCCCGTGTGTAACTATGATCAGACCGAAGTATTGGTAGTGTCTACTATATTTACAAGTATAGGGGCGTCAGAACCGGCCCGGCAGCCTTGCCTGGCCGAGGTCGCTTTTATACAAACTAAATCGTGAGTAGGGTAAATAGTGTAACCCAATCTATTAACATGTAACTATATTATAATATAATAATAAGTAAGTAGATTAGATTTATACTTCTACTAGCTGTGCCCGCGACTTCGTCCGCGTGTAATTTAACTTAACAAAAATTTCGGGATTATTCATCCCCTATTTTATCCCCTTGGGGGTAGAATTAATCAAAATCCTTTCTTAGCGGATGCCTACGTCATAAGATCTACCTGCATGCCAAATTTCAGCCCGATCCGTCCAGTGGTTTGGGCTGTGCGTTGATAGATCACTATGTCAGTCAGTCAGTCACCTTTGAGTTATATATATTTAGATGGTAGATACGGCTATATATTTGCATTTTACAGAAAATTTGTGCAAAAAATTACTAAGCAGATGTATGTATTTGTTCTACCAGAGATTAATTTTGATTATTCTAATGTCAATTAAAACTCCTGGTAACGATATATTACTAACGTTACACTAGAGTAGGTACATTTAATATATTAATGCGGGTACGATTCCAGTCACGGTAAATTTCGGAAATGGCCTTTTCGTAATTTGCCCTGTTTTGGGTATCACTGGGATCGCCCCAGTCCATTGTACGGCACCCATAGTACAAGTGCTTAGTTTGGGACCATACCGGTTGGTGTGTTCGTCTGGTGATATTTATTATTTTATTACTGAGATCGAGTAGCAATATGTTATAACGTAGACCGTAGTGCAACCTATAGTATTATCTTTAAGAAAGTGTGGTGAAAATGTCATGAGTTTTAGTAGAGTTTTGGAGTTGTAGAGTTATTTTTATAGAATAGGTAGTGAAATTAAGAGAATAGTTATACCACAGCCACAAACGCGATATGGCAATGAATATACAATTATTGAATTAGTTGTTTTTAATGTTTCGTCTGCATTTATTTTTAATTAACGTTACGGCTTGCAACACTGAATGAACCACGAATTTATAGAATTTCCGCCAGAATGTCGGTGAGCCCGGCGGCACCGGCGATCAACATGAACTAGAATTTTACATTATTATCACATCGTTTCTTTTCTCGTTGGCCGTCGTATATCAAGAATGTATACGTACCCGATCTTCAGTCTAATTAACCATTGAGTTATGTACGATATCTATGGTATTGACGGACGAGCGACCACATATCGAAGCCACGTTCCAAGCTTGAATGCGTCGCGCTCTCTCCCCTTTTCACGGGAGGTATGGACGCATTTGCATGCACTTGCATTACAAATCGCGTATAATTAAGTGCATCAGATAAGATTATATTCTAACCTCGTATGTAACGGATTGTGGCCGAGAAATTGGAGTGCGGTGCGGTTAAGTATAGTGTAACTGGAATTGCAATCATCTAGATCACTGCGTATGTAAAACGGTAGTGAAGCGCTTGCTTTTTTATTCTTGGCTTCGATTTTCGCTTTTAGTATGTGTGTAGTATAAATTTTCATGTTTTATTTATGCATGGAGTACCTACATTAAGCCCTTTGGCTAGGTTTAAAGCCCAAACGCTAGTTTACTGAAAAGTTATCAGACTTCTTTGGGGATCACGAACAATCATGTTTCGCAACTTCACATGTACGCTTTAACCCCTATATTAGTAAACGTGGATTAGCGGGCGAATAGTTACACACCGAACTATCTCTTTCTGTCATTACTAATTTGACATTCGCAAGAAGAAGACTAAGCATGGTGTAACTATACAACCGTTAATCCACCTATTAATAAGGGATATGAGAATAAGAATGGTTAATATTCCACAACAATGGTTAACATTACAGATTATAATTCAAAGAAATAGATGTTTTGGAAATTAAAACCAAAATGATTACATCCTTTCCAATTCCCCCAAAAAAGTCGCTAGACGTCTGTTCTCCATAATTCTCCAAGTATGCCAATACTAGTCGTTTTTTAAGTAAATAGTCATTAATTATTTTCACTACCTAGGTATATGTTGAGCGTTATTTATTTACGCACTTAATTATTTATCGCCTAGTAATTATAAGGCTTTGGCTATTATTTTTCCTCAGAATCATTAATTACTTTCCCCTATAAAATCAATCTTATTGCTCGCTTAAAAATTGTTTCTGAAAGTAACATTGAGTACAAAAGTACAACATAAGGTTCATTCTTATTATATTTAAAGTAATTAACCTACTTACACTTTGTTACAATGAAAAACTGACCTATCTTAAATTATATTAAGATATAATTTGTGTTTGTAGTAAAATTAAATACTGTGCATACATAAATTAGTTTATTTAGCGCTTGAATGTTTATTTGTAGAATTCATAATATATGCGCTTTATCTTTTTTGTTGCTGTGATAACTCATATGAACAAATTCTAACGACAAGATCTTTTATTAGTACTTAGTATTTATTTAATTAATAAATACTTACTGCATTCAGTTGTGTATAATGCGGAGTTGGTAGACTGGCATATACTTCGCAAGTCATTCCTAGACTTTCAAAAATAGTAATTATACTATTTTTCTAAGTAGTATCGGAATAATCTCGTAAACATACGAAATGGCCATTAGGTAGTCGTATTGTTGAGAGCTACTGTCTCTCTACAAATAACATTGTTAGGAGCCACTAAACAGGTGTAAGTGGGTACGAAATGTTACTATGTAAACGCAGCACGAGCTACGTTCAAATGGGCCATGGCACGCCGGTATCGATAGCGATAATGTCGGCTTATCATATTTTATCTCGGTGATCGATAGCCCGGCAGTAATTTACCTAAAGGTTCTTAAATTTAGGATTCGGTATAAATATAACATAGTTTGAAGATATTTTTTTTTCACCCGGACAGGGGTATAGAAGTACGTAAAACACTTATCTCTGTATAGTGTCGGGGGTCAAAATTATAATATGTATAATTGGTACCATTGGACCTATAGGAACCAGAGAAAATAATTAAAGCTGTATAAAAAGCTTTAGTTTTATCACATGCTCGATCTTTTGTTGTATGCAATAATCTGTGCACATTTACTAATATTTTAATTGGGTAGGAGTAGGTTATCTAACGTTGTGCAAGTAGGTAAATAGTAGATAATAACGTAAATAATTTCCTTGATTGTGATCGATCTTAGGCAATAATCAGACTCGCTGGAATAATCAGACCGTATCCATTACGACCGCAAAATTATCAAAAGATAATCAAATTTGAAGACATTGATATGATACTGAAACCAAGGTACAATCAACAACTACTCTTAAAATAATTTAAGCCTTACTAACTGAATGAAAGCATAATAGTTTAACAATACTTGTATTCGGCTAGGTCCACAAGTTTCGAGAGCTACGGGCCGACTTAGAGAATAATAACCTTAGAAACAACATGAGTTCAATACTAAAGCAAATCGAATGCAAGTTTATTTTTCCCATGAGAGATGATGATGAGAAAATGATGATAAATCAGTTGTTATCAATGTCGCAACTCATCTTGATTTAGTTAAAGTCACGTACGGCCATTGAAACGCAGCCAGGCCATGACAATAAACATATAATCTTGAAAATTCAATGCTTCAAGGCCGCGTCTGCGCATCCAACAACGCTGGACAACTCTATAGAAGTGTTAACATCTTTGATGACACTCGAGGTAAACGTAAAATGTCTAACACAAAAGTAGATAGAATAAGCACTTAACTTTAAGGTACACAATTAGGCAAACGTCAGTTGCATGACTCATAACTTGCGTGGCAATCATTTTTTTGTTACTTTTCTACATAATATCTATCTTATTCCGACAATACTTTGATGATTAGGATTTTCCATAAATGCATACAAAGAAAACACTATATTTTTTTTTTTTAACATTACCTATCCAAGTCCGCCAGACACCGACCTCGCCGGCGAGGTCGACGAACCCCCGCTTCCGCTAGAAGGTGCGTCTACTTACCTAGACGCACCTTGGCACCCGACAAGCCCGCTGAGTTTCTTGCCGGATCTTCTCAGTCGAGGTCGCGTTCCGATCCGGTGGTAGATTTACCCTCGCCACCTCTCCTGGCAGCGGCCCAAGCCGAGGTCGTGTCCCTAGTGACGCCCTTGAGCTAGCTGCCCCCCTGCCCCTATGGCTGGAGCGCACTTGCGCTCGCCCTCTGTCCGGGTGAAGTTGTTATGGCCACTCTGGCCAACAACATATAGTCAATTCAAAAAAAAAAAAAAAAAAAAAAAAAAAAAAAAAAAAAAAAAAAAAAAAAAAAAAAAAAAAAAAAAAAAAACCTATCCAAGATCTTTCTAACTATTGTTTTTACTTAAGATTAAATTAATTGCGGGTTCTTAAACAATGCAGTTTTCCCTTAAACTGCCGTTAGTCTTACAGGGGTAGGTACCTAATATGTGATATAAATATGTATATAAATAAATATCGCCAGACGAACACTGTATGGTCCCAAACTAAGCAAAGGCTTGGAGTATGGGTACCGTACAATGAACTGGGGGCGATCCCAGTGGCACCCAGACCAGGGCAAATTACGAAAAGGCCATTTCCGAAATTTACCCTGAAGGTAATCGAACCCGCAACCACCCTATGCAATGATCCGAGCGGCCTACGCTCGAACCACTGCGCCGAACGGTCGTAAATATATGCTAGTACTTAGTAAATAGTCAAAATAGATTGCAAGTATCGTTCAAATCTGTAACTGCTTTTATATTATCCTATTTATTAGATAAGTATCTGAACATTTTCTTTGAAGCTGCTAGTTTTAAGGTTATTTTTTCTTGGTACAGCACATATGTACTGGTACAATTAGGTTCATGTGCGTGACGTGCGGAAAAGTTTCATTACAATATGAAAGTGGAAATAGTGCGTTGGAATCATCATAATTTTGTGAGATTGTTCACCTTATTACCGCTTGTGTTGTGCAAATTAACGGCATGACCTAGTTTACGTTTGAGATAATTAGTGACTCGATACTTAATATACTAAAGCTTACTCAATGTCGGTGATTGAGTTGTCATTAGAGTTTTACTATTGATCTTATCTGAACTGCACCTACCCAATATTTAGGTACGAATATCTAAACATGCAAGTGATCCATTTTTGGCAGTCGAGTTTCGGTTCATAAGCTTTGTATACCTACTAAACTAAAACTATGATTTTGGGTTAAAAATCTTATAGTTAAAAGTATTACGCTTTTAACATAAGATCTGTACCTAAGTGGTCCCGAACAGGTTTTGTTCATCTGTTCTGAGTTATTTATAGAATAAAACATGATGGATACAAGACTAAACTACCAACTTACTTATGTAGAGTGGACAACTATGATTGAAACCGGTTAAATATTTTTTAATGTGAAATCAACGATAGTCAAGGAGATTAACTACATCTTTGAAACCTACATTGAGTCAAGATCGCGTACCGATCCGGTTTTAGATTTAAATAAAAAATGTAAATTCAGCAGTAGCCATAATCATAATAAACTATTTAACTTTGTCTGCATTAGTTAATTATGTACATTACGATATTACGAAATCAATTTAAAGCAAGCTCAATATTCAAAATAGGTTTAGCTAATTTTACTATTATTAAAAGTATGAAGTCGAAAATATTTAAAAACTGTACATAGTTTTATTTTTCTCCTACGGCTTATTTTAATTTTGCACTAGATATTTTAATAAAAATATTCGTTCAAGTAGATTTTACGTGTAGTACCTAAATACATATTATATTGTGACTAATTTCTATTGTTTGAATTGAAGTTACTTTTATTACTTTTATTCCACTGAATAAAAGTAATAAAAGTAACTTCAATTCAAACAATACAAAACGCATGAGAAGCACTCTTCTCATGCGTTTTGTATCTTTAAAAGCGAGATATTCTCGCGCTGCAGTAGGCTAATGTGTACAGCGCGGCGCTATCAACACTCCTCGAGAAACAAAGTGCGTCTATTTTTACCTGCAGCGTCCGCCGGCAGGCACTCGGGGCTAGCGAGTCATTGCATGGGGCCAACGACCATCCGATGCACCGACACGGTAAATTTTTTAAGTCGTTGCCCCTAGAGATTGACAGTACATAGTAGGTACTGATACAATTCTATGAATCTCAATGTAGAGACAATGTTTAGATACGGTAGTAAACATGTATGTATTCATGTATAAATTCGATTTATTTTAATATCTAATTTACATAAAACGTGGTTTGTGACTCATTCGCAGAGGAGAAAGTGAAGACAAAGAAATAATGAGGTCTCTATCAAATAGGACTATAGAGCGATATTGATGTTCTAAAAGTGATGACGTTGAAGTCTTTCACATTATGAAAATTGTAACTTTTATCACTGTATTAATTTCGTTTATATAATGTATGGAATCTGTGATAGCATTTTATTCGGTGTAGATATGGTAGAAAAAAAACCATGAACTGCGCCAATCCGACGATGCTTACATTAATTAATTAATGCCTCACGCGGCAGTGAATGTTGCCAGTTATGGCAACTAGTTATACGTTAGTGAACAAAGCGCGGACGTTATACGATTTTCGGCCATCCGTTTATACGTTACGTATAAGGCTTCATAGAAATAATTGTTAGTATTGTTACACAGTGTATTGCTGTCTCGCTCCATCGCATGTTGTTCATCTCTTGCGCACCGACGGCTACGTCATCGCAGAACCAGCCAGCCAATTGACCGGTATACCGCCAACCTTCAGTTTTTCTTTTATTTATAACTCGCTCTGCCTGGCTAAGTTATGCTCTGTTTACATAGTAACAGTTTGTTCACTTGAGTTGTCACTAAAATGTCTTTAGTGCAAGTTAAGAGTAAAAAGTAGATGCTGATCATGTGCTGATCAATAAGTTATACTTTTATTTTATTTATTTCACCTTGTTGTTTAGTTGTTAAGTTTTAGTTTAATTAAGTTTAAAATTAAGTATATAGTATCTTTTAATTATTTTATCTATAAGTTGCGTTATACCCACGTTACGTGTGACTTAAGCCCACGTAGAGGGACAGAGCTATACAAAAAATATGCATTAACCGCTGATGTTTTGGTATATGTTGCTTTACTCGATTGATTAATCAGATCGTTCATGAACCCCTTTAAAAACATTATAAAGAGGTATTACCGTAAATAGATTTAGTGGAAGCATCCTTATCAGAACATCTCAATATTGCAGCAATAAAGCAACGCTCATGGTGAATAATCCAAATCAATTTCATGATAAGAGCCCAATGAATGTGATAAAACTAAAACGATAGTCGAGGTGAATTCCCCAACGTTATTTACTTTGTTTGTACGTAACATAAGTAAAAAAACCTATGGAAGTATAAGTTGACGTTCGAAAACCAAATGTTATCTAAATGCTTAAAGTAATAATAATAATGTATAAACCTTGTGGTTTATTATTATATAAAATTATTATTATATACAATTGGTTTATACATTATGATGATTTTGTAATCATAATATTTTTGTTCCCTTTTCTCTCACGTTTCGCTCATAACAATATTATTTTTATTCACGTGCAAGTCCACTTGCACAAGTTACTAACTCAGTGTGAACGGGGCATTATACGGTTTAATGAACGAGCAATGATGGCGGCGGCGCGCGTCGCGAGCTCTGTGCGCAGTCGGCCCCGAGCACCAGACGGCGCGCGCGCAGCTACGCGGTACACCAGTGAAAGGACGCATGACTCACACCAAAACCAGTCATGAACGAGTACGCAGAGTATGACTGGAAACTGCACCAGATGCAGAACGAGCGGCTCTGTGAGGTGGCCAGGAAACGGCTCACCGACGCGGACAGGCAGCGCGCCCTCGTCGCCCTCAAGGATACAGTGGATTCTAGCCTCAACCTCGCCCTACGAGACAAAAGTAGATGTCAAGACGACCATTTCTTGCGGCGTTTTCTCTATGCGCGCAAGCACGATGTGCAACAGAGTTTTGAGTTACTAGTGCGATACCATCAGTACAGACGGGAGCACCCTGAGCTGTGGGCGACGGCGGATGGCGGCGTGTTGCGCGCGCTCGCCGACGGTTTGCCGGGCGTGCTGGCGCAACCGGACCGGCGTGGTCGCTGCGTCCTGCTCATGTTCGCCTCCAACTGGCTCCCTCACGCGTGCTCTCTCATCTCGGTCTTCAGAGCGCTGCTACTCACTATCGAACGCACCCTCGAGAACGTCCAGAACCAATCGAGCGGATATGTTATTATCGTCGACTGGACTGAATTCACGTTCAAGCAATCGTGCAGTTTACAAGCTAAAGTGTTAAAGATGATGATCGACTGTATACAAGACTGTATGCCAGTTCGGTTTAAGAGCATACACTTCATTGGGCAACCTTGGTATGTAGAGACCGCTCTAGCTGTAATAAAACCATATTTCAAAGCGAAGACGAGGGAGCGCATAGTGCTTCACGGAAACAATCTGTCGACGCTGCACGATGCCCTGCCGCTGGACATACTTCCGGCAGAGTTGGGAGGTGAAGGTCCCTCGTACAATTCGGAACTCTGGCTCCAAGAGTTCTGTCGAGGAGAGAACATCAATCCCGCGCCAATCACGACGGCGCCGGCCATCGTCGTGCCGGTAGACAACGACCCTCCATCGGCGAAACTGGACAAAGCATACAAACAGAAGGATAATGCGAACTTCTCTTTCCACGGTAATGAGAAAAGTGCAAAGTCTGAGCTGTTACGCGACAAAGATTGACATTACCGCGCGTTGTGATGGCAGCGTGGTTGTAAGGGACTCGTCGGGCGACCCCGTCCGTGGAAATGCCACCGGTGTATCGTCGCGTTTTATATGCCACGGTTTGCATTTTGTGATATGAAGTGTATTTTGTTATTTAAAGTTCTAAGACTGCTTAGGAGATTAGGTTAAAGAGCTCATTACAGCTCATTATAGCTCATTAGAAGCGTAGAAATATGATTTGTTATGTCCTGTGGGGGCTGAAGTGCATTTATACGGCCTCGGATTTGTGGCGTCCCAATCGTAATTTACGACGATGTAGGTTTGTGGGCATATAATATGTGAGTCAGTCGCATTTTATAAGTAGTGGGAGGCGATTCCACGATGAGACCTGCGCTTAGACCGCGTCGGGCGGGCGCGGGCGCGGTCCCGGGCCGAGCGGCGCGGGCGCAGCGCGTGTAACGGTGCTCAGCTCTCCTTTCGACGCATCCGCTCGAATCACGATCGCAACCGCTGGATCTCGCTCCATATAAACTTGCATACACGTGAAGCTTGTAATTTTAATATTATTTATTTACTAACCATTTAGACCATCAAAATTGTACATGTAGTTCGCTGTAGGTAATCATGTGAGGCTTTTATTGCGCATTTACTATTATGTTTAAGTTCATGTTTGGAAAATGTGTGATGTCGGTTCGAATAAGGTTGATAATAAGTATCTATTGTTTCACCAGATATATAGTTCGTACCTCGCGTGCTATTAGATTCATTGTAATGTGTCAATTGTGTATGAAACAGTATTAAATTATTGAAGTGACTGTCCTCAAGCTAGCTCCATGCGTAGCCTCTTCATTAGTCTGATAGCTCTCAATAACTTAATTTCTAGAGCTCTCTCTATTATAACATATTTATAGTTTAGGAAATGATTTATCTACAAAGTAGATAATGTAATAGACAGTGGCAAATGTATATAAGCGGCAGCTGCTTTTACAAGTCATAATAATATTGTTCGTGTACAACACTATTTGCTTACCGCAGAGGTTATTTCACATGATTTGTAAATAAGTACTGAACTGTGACTGAAACTGCATTGATATTATAATACAATACTGGTAATAAATGTATTGATTACATATTTATGTAACATTTTGTTTTATTTCCTCTACGTAGGTACTGATAGTCTAGTCAAATCGAATACCCCGCGCAATACGGCGGTAACCAGTGCTAATCAAATCAATGTGTTTGAGTATGTGATTACTGTCTAATAAATGTCTAACTAAACGTGTAAGAGCGGGGAATATATGGCTATGTGTAATGGCTGCCCTTGGAAAATCCCTGGTTATATGCTCGCATATAGGTAAACATTGTTCTAAGGTAAAGTCTCTTTACAATCATTACAATTAGAAATATCCTACTAATATTATAAAAGTGAAAGTTTGTGAGTGTGGATGTATGTATGTATGTTTGTTACTCCTTCACGCAAAAACTACTGAACGGATTTGGATGAAATTTGGAACACAGATAGTTTATAACCGCGATTAACGTATAGGATACTTTTTAACGTTAAATACTACGCGGACGAAGTCGGGGGGCACAGCTAGTTATTAATAATATTGTTCTGGTAATTTGTGTCTGTGAGATACTACTAATATGAGTATTATAAATGTGAAAGTTTGTGAGTGTGGATGTATGTATGTATGTATGTATGTTTGTTACTCCTTCACGCAAAAACTACTGAACGGATTTGGATGAAATTTGGAACACAGATAGTTTATAACCGCGATTAACGTATAGGATACTTTTTAACGTTAAATACTACGCGGACGAAGTCGGGGGGCACAGCTAGTTATTAATAATATTGTTCTGGTAATTTGTGTCTGTGAGATATGATAGAAGAAAAAATCAGAACGCTTGCGAAGCTTGTTGGATTAATCATTTTCTGTGCGTGATTCACTTGAGAAACTTTCTCCCGAGATGCGCCCACAACAGAATCTGCAGTTTGATAGATTTACGAGCTGAATTCTTTCATTGTTGCCTCTATTCTTATTTTTGTATCATAACATACATTATATATATAGATAAGACTTCACTTCCGGCAACAAAAGGAACTCAAACAAAGACATGTTTCTTGACCCGTGTATCCTAGTTACAAGCGGAGTGGCTTCCGTTAAAGAGGATGTAGCTGTCATAATATGTAAAACATCCATTAACAAAAATAATGACACACACCAATTCAATTTAAGACATTATGTAACGTAACTATAATGTACTTACTACCTACTGACAATTGCTTCTCATAGGTATCTACCTAATCGGCATTTCAACAACATTTTTTTAAAGTGGTTACCTTGTTTTTTTTTTTTTTAATCGTTGGAAAACCCTTTATGGGTCCCCTCACGCCTCGGGGGAGACGAGAGGGGTATGTGGGAGTCCCTGCACCTGTAGGGCGCAGTATACCCACTAAAAACCAACGGTGTACCACCCTCCGCCATGCAGAGGGGCGCCCGGGTCCATGGGAAATGCTCCGAGACGCCCCGGCGGACTTAAAGTGGTTACCTGAGCTGAGCCATTACAATCAAATAATGTACCACCTACTATCTAGAAGCAGACTGATGTACTTTATAGGTAAGTACTAGCTCTTGCCCGTAACTTCGATAGCGTAGATTTTATACATACCGATAGATATATGAAAATGGAAAGTCACTGCTGGGTATAGATCCCCAAGGCACACCGAGGCTGGGGCCCAGCTCGGTTAACCTATGGCATCTTGATCGACTCTCAATACGTCAAAACTTACGTATTCAGATACGCAATACGTCAGTTTTGACGTGTTGCGATCAACGCGTAGTTGTAGTGATTTCCAGATTGTGCTTAACAGAGTTGAATCCTTGATAGTTTATATCTAGCAATATCTTGACTATGAATAAGGCAGTGCTATCGTGCAGGGAACGTGGGTTTAGCAACCCACTATAGTTATGATAACTGGACTGGCAAAATTATATCGCAGTAGGGATCCCTTTACTGGCACATTTATTTAAAAAAACATGTACATACGTGTTGATAAAGGATTAGTTAAGAATGCATTTATATAATATAAGCAATAACTATTAGCATACTGTGCATAGCGGCTGGCAAAGATAATCGCGATATTCATCTGTGCTAATTTTGTGTGGACAACGACATAATCTATCAATTGATGAATCTAAAACAATTCGTCGAGCATCGTTAAGTTATAATATTTTTGAATGGGGCCCCTTAATGGGGCCACAATACAACTGTTCAACATTCACGTACATGGTGTCCTTATTTTTGTTTCACCCATGGCATTAATGAGGTATATTTATGGTGCGCTGACGATGGCCAGTGAACCGAGCGGCGCGTACGCCACCCGCAGACGCCATGGATGTGCGTCACGTGGCCCCGCTTCCGGCGACTGACCACAACGGAAGGAACATACTTACATCTACTAATTGTCAGCAAAGTATTATTTTAATCCATTTATTTAGGTTACATTGATACTTGAATGGATTCGTGGTTCGATTGATCGATTGGTGTAAGGAAATCGTTGTAAGTAATTGTTTTGCGAAACGGTTTGTGTATTTTGTATTTAGATTAAATTTAAACCACATGACCATTCATACATATGGAAAACACTTGATCTTTTGTATTTTATAACTTCACAAGGTGCAAAGGCTTGCTTATTTGGTGTAAGTATCTTTAGTATACATTCATTTGTTAAGTTTGGATAAAAATATTAAGTTTGAAAGAATATACTTACTTCCTTAGTATATTTACTATAGTACATACTACATAACATTAAGATCGACATTTTTACTCTGATATTTCCTATTAAATATATCTTCAAACATAGCTTAGAATTTGATGTTTTTTTAAGTGAAGTTTGCTTCCGCTTCATACTTCTCATGACTCAACGTTGTCGAATCTTTTGATAGGTGTATATATAAGTGTATCAGTAATCAAACAATAATTATCGCTGATTTTATACAGTAATTTCAAGATTAGGTTCCAATGACATGAAACTGCGTATCATTGTTGAGATACAGGTGATATAATTGTTATTTCCTCATCCATTTCCTTAAATTCGATATGATCTGTCAAGATACAAACCTGCTGAATGCATGCAATGATAACATGCAAATAAAATTGCATCAATTCCGATGGATATTGTTGCATCCAATGAATCTATTGTATAATACATTGCAATCTGCATCGTGCTTTTAACAATAGACGTTAACTTATATATATCTATTCAATTTATATTTCCAGACCATGCAACTGCGAACGTTACAGCAATAAAAAACAAATAATTTAATAGTAAGAGTTTCTAGTAAAATATATTTCAGGAACAATAACCTAACTGCCCTGGGAGTTATGCTTTGATAAAAAATATCCTATAAAATTGATAATTGATTGATAGATTTGAATAAGTAAAATACTAGTTCTTTGCTTGCAAATTAATTTTGTGGTTACTTTTAGTATACTAAGTTCCTTTTGTAGTTGCTTTTACTATTTCAAAAAACGTTTATGTTTACGTTATGCCTCGTAGGTATTCATAAATAATTTGCTGTAATGACAAAACGTTTACTAAACATGATCAAAAGGGATACTAGACCGAAAATCATTTGCTGTATTTTTTCTGTGAGTTTATTAAATCCTAATAAGTTAGCGAAGTTTGTGAAACTCAAGCTCTCGTCACTATGATTTGATACCGTAGCCAGATGCTTTCAATACGAAAAGCTTTGTTCGCTCGTTACCGACCAGAAGGGGGAGAGGGACACAGGGAGGGGAAACAAATGGGTTTTTTTTATAATAATAATAATTTTATTTCATTTATAATAATAATTTTATTTTATAATAATAATAGTTCTGGCCTATAACTATAATAGATGTGGTCAAAGTCCGTTACAGCTTTGCTCTAGCACCGTTAAAAATATTGACAAATGGCAATTGCAAGTTGTAATAAAGATGTGGTATCTCGTTTGTTTACACAGAACAAGTCAGCATAATGGCGTTTCTATCAGACTTGATAGTCGAGTTGTTTCCAAACAATGGAAAGAGAATTAAAAGAGAATTAACATCTTATTTTGAATTCTCAGTCTCAGATAGCACCGAAATTGGTGACGCTGTTACATCTTTAAAATAAACTAAGTATTTTTGTCTGCACGATTTATTATTTAATTACAATACAATGACAGACGATTTAATGATTATTATTAATCTACATAGGTCTGTCAAGGCATAATATACATACTACCTGAGTTACTAGTATCAGCTACAGAGCAACACAGAATAATTACTTACAAATTCAGGTCAAGTGCAGTCAATACTTTTTAAAGATATCATTAAATATTTTGCTTACCTTACTGGTTTCATGCCGGCAACCGAATTTCAAGGGCTGTGTATCTACCTCTTTCTATAATAAGCTGGTATGAACTTAACTAAAGTAAAAAAGTGTAAGGAAATTGGCTTGAATGGATAAATATTGAGGATGCACTTTTCGTATTGTATCAGTGTCAGTGTTTAATTTGAATAAAGATACTAGCTATTTGAGTTTATAACATTAAAACTATACCCGTTAGCCTCTACAGCTAAATTGATGCTTGTATTAGGAGTGGTCAATAGTTGAATGGCCAGGATAGGGATCGAACCCGAAACCTCTTAGAGGGCTCTACGAGGGCTGTCCCTCCAACTACTAGGCTATTTGCGATTAATTTAGACTTAAATAAGGTTATACCTTTTCGAATGTTGATCACCTTGTCACGTTAAGACCGACAGAGAAAACAAACAATGTCGTCTAGGGACGCCCGAATAAAGAGATGCTTTGTTGTATAAAGCGTAGGTCGCCGAAAAAAAACTCAAGTTTCGGAGCATGTGTACAATTTGGCCCTTGCTTCCTCCTCGGGGAGCACAATCGTAATGGTACTCTCCGCTACAAGTTTACCTTTGAAATATAATATGACAATAGTCTTAAATCATGATCAGTAAATTGGATTTAAAGTACGCCACACCCGAATTAGCACACGCGTTCTGATCCGTAAACAAATAAGTAGCCATTGTTCCGTGTTTCATCATCCGAAACAAAGCGCGCTCTTTAATGTAAGACAAAGAATATGCAAGAATAGGTAAATGAATCAGCCTTTGAAAGAACCGAGCAGTTTGTGGGTAAAACGATTCCTCAGAAATATAGGTAGAGATATTTGCATCTTAATGGAAATAAGTAAGTACGACTCTATATTGCAATATTTTGCTTACGACAACAATATGAAAAGGTAACAATAAATCAATACATAGTATAAAACAAAGTCGCTTCCCGCTGTCTGTATGTCCCTATGTATGCTTAGATCTTTAAAACTACGCAACGGATTTTGATGCGGTTTTTTTAATAGATAGAGTGATTCGAGAGGAAGGTTTATATGTATAATACATTCTAATTCAATTTGAAAATAGTAGAGAAATCCGTGCGAAGCCGGGGCGGGTCGCTAGTAAATAAATAATAGTAACATTTTTAGACTGTCAGAAACACTCTACCGGATATTCGTCAATCTCTGTTTAAGCCATTTGTTTCTAGTAAAATATTTTATTGGCTGTGACTGGTAGCATGGCAAGGATCTACACAAATGAAGGGTTGTCGGTATAACCTGCTGGATAACTATGATCTGATGAAAGTACATATCCTATCATATGTTCTCTTCTCAGACCCACTCTCCTTCTGGTCGGAACGTGGGAGTAATACCTTTTGTATTGCAAGTGTCTTTAGGCTACGGTGACTGCCTAACGTCATGCAAGTCCAAACTGCCCAAAGTCCTACGCATATCGCCGGATTTGTGATACAAAGAAAAAATGTAAAACGCGTTCAAGTGACTGGAGGCAAAGATGTTTGTGTTCATACAATATACTTTTAGGACCAGATATGTATATTTGAAGAAACGAAACCAATAAAAACGTACTTAAATATTGACTCATTGTCTGTAGTTATCAGGCAGGCGGCTTTGATCTTATCTTACGAGACAATTCTTTTTGTTATGGATCTCTACACAATTTCATATTGTTACCTTTGGTTTATGCTAATCGTTGTTTACAAAGTAAACAGTTTAACGTTATCTATATGATAACGGGTATTGCAAACCGAGGTATGTCCTCAAATAGTAACTGCGATACTCAGTTACTATTTTTGTTTGTTGACCGAAATATTTTATACAGGAAGGCACTGTTTAACTCAAAAAAATGAATTTTGGAAGCAACATTTCAATTACTATGCGTATGAATTTTAATAGAATACTAGCTGTGCCCCGCGACTCCGTCCGCGTGGAATGCGCTTTTCTGTTGAATTTTTTCCTGAATTTTCTTTGCTATAAACCTCACGGAGCCCGAGACCTTTCTAACGAATGCAAAACCGTGGAAATCGGTTCGTGCGTTCTGGAGTTATAGCGTCAGGAAGGAAAACCCGACTTATTTTTATATAGTAGATAATATCATTGATTAAAGTAACTGAGACGGCAATTAGAAAATACTTAAGCAAGTACATTATAAATACCGTTTGTAGCTACTCATGACCGTTACTATTATTATATTAACGTTATCGTTATTATATTCAATGCGAAAACGACAAGCTTTTAAGACAGGTAAATTATTAAACACTTACTAAATTAACATATTTAATATTTAATCTAATTTAATACGTACGTTATTAGTGACTTAATCGTTAATATAACAAGTTACTTTGCTTTTATTGGCGTCATTATGAATATCGAAATTTGGTAGGATTCTGATTTGGATTAATAGATTGTGTTACCTTATGATGGGTAAGTATTGTTTCTAAGAAATCATAGCAACTTTGGGCAAGTTGGACTTTATGTTTATGATCACACACACTCCTTGCAACCCTTTTACATATTTAACTCTTTTCATTCCTCTTGAATGTTATTTTATTTCTATTTTAATTTCTATTTGTTTTTTTGTTTTCATTTGTATAATTTACGCACTCGCGCAATTGTTTTGGCAATATATCTGGCCCTTATGATACAGGCTATGCCTAGTTTAAGGTTTACAAGTTCAGTAAGTACTCTTTCATAATTTCTTTTTTTATTTCTAAAGCCTACGGACTTCATTTGTAAACGAATAAAAATTTAACTTGTAAACATGTAGACCTCGAGATAAATATTTTTTTATTCAGTTTTTTCGTTATACAAGCTTTGTTTAAAGCAAACGCTATCGCATCGCCATCGGACCGCTGCGGCCCCAGCCTATTGTCACACATTCAACACACTTTGGGGAACTCGAACTTGACAATATCGATACTTACAAGCCAGGTGCAACAAAATCATAACGAAAGGCATAAACATATGCGAATAAAGGTGTGTACATTCGTCCATAGGTCCCTCAATCGGCGCAGGTGCGGGTGTCGGCTGGCCAGCCGGCCGTGTTTCAAAACAACTGTCCGCTACTAAGTGCTCGCGAAATACGGAAGCGCGCGTCGCGTGGCGTTTCACAAGAATTTCTCGTTGTTAGAATCTCAACTGACACATAATAAGAGTATCCTATGGCCGTATGGGGCTATTCCTTATTGTCATTAAAACATAACATCAATTAGTCTGCTTAGTTCAGTAAGTCAGAAATAGTTTATGGTTTCGTTTTCAGACTTTATATGTTATAGGACGATGTGAAATTGGGGAGTTATCAAAATTAATTAAGTTATTCTCATGTTATTATGATATACCTGCGACATACCTAAACATTCGAACTTTGACTCTCATGCTCGTGTGATTTATGACAAATTTCTGGTCCTGTGATGATATCATCTAGATTTTATTACAACTAACTATCAGAACTTATCACAAGGTAATGTTTAATGTGATGTGGTTGTATACCTACTCAGAACTTCAATTAGATCATAGTTTTCATTCACTAGCTCACTGTGCGTATATAACAAATCTTTCTTATATAACAAAGTCGCCAAATTAGCGTATGACCCGTCTGATGTTAAGTAGTTACCGTATTGCTTGCAATACCAAAGGCTTTGCTCGCACATTTTCACATTTTCCAAGAGTTATTCAGGTACTGGACACATTTCTCTAGGACAGTCTAGGAGGACGAGAAGCTCCAATCGTCTCTTGAGATTTCTTAGAATATTTCGAACTCTATAAGCATTTGTGACTGTACAAAGCTCAGAATATTTAACAAAAGGACATTTCATTGTGATAATGATTTACGCTTCCAAGCACCACACAGGTAGGCTCAACTTGTTACAAAATCTTTTTCATTATATCTGAATGCCAAAGTTCTCGTTTTTGCGTGCAGATAATAATAGGCTATAACAACAGTCGACTGAATCACACTCGCTCGACTACTCTACCATTCTTAACTACCTACCTTGAATCAAGAAATATACATGATTGAACAATAATAACCAAATAGGTATCTCAAGGTTCTCAAGGTGAATGGAGTGTTGTGTCGTGTGTAGATATAATAGGAATATTTACCATCAATTTAGTGAGTCAGCATTATTCAACAAAATTGCTAGCTCTACTATTTAGTCGCAACAAGCCTCCAGTTAAAGATTCTATTGAACCAACCTATACCAAACGGACCACGACCGATCCACCGAGGCTTCTATTTTAAACCAATAAAGTCATGAACTCCTGTAATTAGCTAACGGTGCATACTTGATTGTACCGTTCGGGTTAAATTAAATGTTCTCAGTGTGGTCACGATATACCATATCACTATATATGGTACGCATATCACTGGCCACCACAATCTGTGTAGACGCAATCCCGTATTAAATTTCTGATATGAAACACTTGGAGGACAACCTGGTTAATGCTATTTATTGTTTTAAATCTGTACATAGATTATAAACGGTTTGAAAGGTAAGTACGTCTTATGTTACGAAATGTCTGAAACTGTAACGCTGTTGCAATACAGGATGTTGGTAACAAAAGTAACTAATTGAGACCTATTAGTTTTCGTGATCTAAATCTGTGCGCAGTGAATAGGTACATTACTATTTTTATTTTTATTCAATGTTTTATAGAAACAACATAAAATGCGGTTTTACCGTTTTGCTGCTAAAGCTTACAGTTAGGTGCTGCGAGCCGTACTGCTAAATTTAATTAGGTACGGTTGTTGCCTAGACTAATACCACTACGTTGAAAGAGTCATTGGGTTTTATCTTGCACTAAATATCTCCATTACATGTGTAAATGAAAAGCATTAGATAAATGTGGCCATTCCGTAATCTCGATACTAAGCAAACTGCCCAACGATGGTAGAGTCATTGCCATGTTATTTTTAGTTACCTTGGTACTTACAAGTTATTATTTTGTAGTAGGTACCTACAACTTGTTAAAATCGTGTTCCATTGTATGTTTAGATACGTACCTACCTACTTTACACCTGTTTTTGTCAATACACTGAGCAGCAAAAAAGGGAATTACATTTTTATTTGAGTCTCCCTATTATATAGCACTTTTTACATACCTGCACGGTACTCATATCGACAAATAGAGTTTTTACATAATACCCATTGTACCTATAAAAAATAACGAGTGTTTTAGCTGTTGACTCATACGTTGAAAGATTGCTATAAAGGTTGTCGGCTGCTTACACCGGTGAGGTGGTCACTATGCAGATGAGTGTGCATCATATCTACCAAACGTGGCGTGGGTGAGTCCGGCGCCAGCTCTGCCTACCATGTATAAAACACAAAGGGACCATTCGTTAAAGTGGTTTCGTAATTTTCACAAAGGAATTTCGGGATTATGATAATTCAAGTCATTTGATTGTAACACCAAAGTTTGATAATCTTGTGTTAATAACTCCAGTTACTTTTGTCTCCCGTTTTGGTACAGAAGTAAGTGGATATCCCATTATGATTGCTTTTATTATTATGGTACCACGCGATAATCTTATTCCAAAACCTCAGATTTTTTTATACGATTACATTCTTACGGATTCTGAGATAATTTAGTTTTTCCTCGAGATTTGTCTAAACCGACCTAGACGTCATTGGACACTATTGTCGATCCTGGCTTACAGGAGTAGATTAGGTAGCGGTGGTACAAGAGAGTGGCGGGCCCTAGAAAAAGTTCAGATCTAGATAATCTGCCAAAGTAAAAAATAATACTTGTTTTACATACCTAAAAAAAGCAAATATTTTAAAACTGCGGATTTAACGCGGTTCCTAATTGCTTAAGAAGGTTACAGTTTCTCTTTGTAGGTATGTAACAAAAACATGATAAGAAACTGAGTTATGGGACTGGTTAGGGATGCCCAGAAAAGTGTATTGTATCGATATATCGCATCGTAACTGTATCGAACTTGGTTGTATCGATACGCGATATTATCGATTTCCTTTGTATCGATATATCGTATCGTAACCGTATCGCATGCCTTTCAATTAATATGCGATATAATGAGTATATATCGTGCAAAGGGTTATCTTTTTAGTATTTTTACTATATTCTTTTATTTTTTAAAAAGAAACAATTAATTATATGAATTTAAAATAGTTTTACTCAACAAAAAAAATCACAATTGCCATTGATCAGTACTTAAACAACGCAAAAATAATAATTTTGATAAGCGCTGTGGATTTAACCTATTACGGCTTTCGGAAAGTGTGTGTCCAGCTAAAGAAAACAGGCGTTCAGAAGGAACTGAAGTTGCGACAACTGATAATAGTGACCGACATAGTTTGATACGATACGGTAATGCGATATTTTTATAAGAATGCGATATATTGAAGCGTATCGTATGGTCAAAATATCGCTATATCGTACAGTGCTGTATCGATATTCCGATATATCGTATCGTAACGGGCATCCCTAGTAGGGATGCCCAAAAAAGTGTATTGTATCGATATATCGCATCGTAACTGTATCGAACTTGGTTGTATCGATACGCGATATTATCGATTTCCTTTGTATCGATATATCGTATCGTAACCGTATCGCATGCCTTTCAATTAATATGCGATATAATGAGTATATATCGTGCAAAGGGTTATCTTTAAGTAGTTTTACTATATTCTTTTATTTTTTAAAAAGAAACAAATAATTATATGTACTTAAAATAGTTTTATTCAACAAAAAAATCACAATTGCCATTGATCAGTACTTAAACAACGCAAAAATAATAATTTTGATAAGCGCTGTAGATTTAACCTATTACGGCTTTCGGAAAGTGTGTGTCCAGCTAAAGAAAACAGGCGTTCAGAAGGAACTGAAGTTGCGACAACTGATAATGGTGACCGACATAGTTTGATACGATACGGTAATGCGATATTTTTATAAGAATGCGATATATCGAAGCGTATCGTATGGTCAAAATATCGCATCAAATATCGCTATATCGTATAGTGCTGTATCGATATTCCGATATATCGTATCGTAACGGGCATCCCTAATCCCTAGGACTGGTATTCGATTTTACTGGGCAATAACAGAACGGCAGCGATATTATGTAGGTTTAAATTGGTGGCGACGTTTCACATTGGATTTCAACTGGCGTAGCTCTACATAAATACATAATATGTAAATATTTAAGTACTATCTATCTTTATACCTGGCTTGTTTTAAAGACCACGTGTCAGTCGAGTATTCTACCGTCTGAAACAGTTTGATGCAGGTGTTTTAAATAGTTTAATCTGCTTGTTCTACAAATACAAAGGGTAAAACATATCGCAGTTGGCGTGGACACATATAGTGGTGTAAAAGTAATGTATTTATGGAGACAACAAAATGTTTCATAATTAACGGACATCTGGGTCTGTGTAACAGATTTGCCCATTAGATACTTACATAGCAATGACTACTTTTACATAGTATTACATTTAAACGGGAATCATATAATAATATCACAGAGGTATAAAATAATATAAAGCTTAGCGTACTCTATTTGTATGGCAAATGAATACTTCGGTAGGTGATCGATAAGGGATACAATTTGACAAAATGTTTTATCTATTCGATAAATGAGTAGGTATAAAACTCATAGTTGTCTCATCATCACTATGTAGGTATATTCGTTGTAGGTACCTAGATCTGGCATAGTACTTGAACACAGCCCGATCAGATAAGATTTGTCAGTTATGATAATATTGTGAGAATTTAAGAACACATTCACCCTGCAATAATTATGAAATATTTATATAATACGTACCTATGTACAAAAGTATATAGGTACCTAAAAACTATTCGTTGGCTCAGAAACGCTACCGGTCTATAAGTATTTGAATGTCGTAAAAGTTGAATAAGGGATAACATCGCCCTCAAAGATCATCAACCACTATGAGTTTGGACTACGGCGAAATGCATGCGGTTCTCGATAAACGCTGAAAAGTGAAGTTAAGTTTTTACCTTTCAAACCAAAAATACCTAATAAGTAATGTGTAATAAAATTATTTAAAATATTGTGTAATCATTAAATAAAATTATATTATTTTAATACAAAATATTAATGTTAGACGTAAGCCATGCAGGTAGATGTTATGACGTAGGCATCCGCTAAGAAAGGATTTTGATTAATTCTACCCCCAAGGGGATAAAATAGGGGATGAAAGTTTGTATGAAACTTTGTCAATTAAATCCACACGGACGAAGTCGCGGGCACAGCTAGTTATAGTATAAAGCTTCGCTTCTTCCGGGCGTCAAATAGACGACACTGTTTTTTATTTACGGCCTCTTGCAAGAAGCTTGTATAAGTGTTGTTTATAAAATTCTTGTCTCTTGCTATTGATTCAGGCCTTAGAATATACATTCTAAGATTCAGGCCCAATTAGCTTGCTACATATCTCTGCCCAATACGAGGGATGCCTTTTAAGTTTTGTCGTTTGAAGAAAAAAACACAACTAGAACCTTATAGTAATTTTTATTGTTTTTCAAAGTATTCACCACGTAGCTTAATACACTTTTCCATTCGCTCAAACCAGTTATTATAACATTTATACCACTCTAAAGTGGGGGTGTTCAAAATGGCTGACTTGAAAGCGTCGACTGCTTTTTCACCGGACTGGAACCTTTGACCACGAAGACTTTTCTTAATTTTAGGAAATGTAAATAAATCGTTAGGGCTTAGGTCAGGACTGCATGGAGGATGCTCAAGAATTTCTACTTTTTCCTGCTTCAAATACTCAATCGTTTGACGAGCGCTGTGTGAGATTGCGTTGTCGTGGTGCAGGATGATGCGTCGCTTTGAGTTAGATTTTCGAAGTTGGCGATGACTTGTGGTAAACAAACTGTGGTATACCACTCTCCATTAACCGTTCTACGATCTTCAAGTGCAATAGTCGCAATATGGCCGGTTTTTCCAATGAACGTGGCCACCACCTTCTTTGAAGTGCTTCAAGAACGAACAACTTTAGTCGGTTTTGGCTTATCTTGAAAGACCCAGATTGTAGATTGTTATTTGGAATCAGGATCGTAGGCATAGATCCAAGATTCGTCACCACTGATGATGTTGTAGACGTGATTTGACTCTCCTTGGTTGAACCTTTGCAGAGTTTTCTTACACCATCTGACGCGGGCCGCCTTGTGATCGTCGGAAAGCAGATGCGGTATCCAACGGCAAACTAGCTTTCTTACACCAAGCGCTTCATGCAAGATTTTCTGAATGGTTGTCCCTGAGATGCCTAATAGAACCTCTATCTCTTGATACGTCACATGACGATCTTCGAGAATTTGTTGTCTCACAGCAATGATGTTATCTTCAGTGAAGGCGGATTTTGGCCGTCCTTCGCGAGATTTGTCACTAAGAATAGTATGTTTACGCTGGAATTATAAATACCAGCGTTCGACAGTCCGCAGACATGGGGCTTCATCACTGAACACAGATGTTAGCTCTTCAAAACACTGAAGCCGTGTCAGGCCTCTTCTAAAGTTGTAGAAAATTATTGCACGAACATTTTCCTTAGGAAGATTCATTTTCGTACGTAACCTGACAGATTCTAATCGACGCTGTGACTGAACAATAGCATTAATCCTAAAACTTTCAATTGTTTTGAGATTCGAAATTGAAACACATTCGAATATAGAACAGTTCCAAATTCAAAATTGCCGGGAAATATGGAAACGACAGAACTTAAAAGGCATGCCTGGTATTCTGCCAATCACAGATTAGAGATATGTAGCCTGCCAATGTCGACTAGAACTCTGTGATGTCCACGTACTAGAGGAGACACGATGGAGATTGATTGAACAATCGGTACTTATTCTAGAGTGGACTTTTTGTTGAGATTGGCTGGTTATTGTTGTAAATACCTTGAAAAACTCAAAATAACCGTGAGTTCGCACTAGATGAAACATGTTGGCGAAACATATTGTTGTCTCTATTTAATGACATACTATCAAAATGTTTATAGTGATTATAAGTCATAAAGGTTATAAAAATATCATTAATATTTTTGTTCTATGTATATATTTAGTTAAGGTGATGGCGCCTGTCTAGTCCGCGAAATTCAACATTTTGTGATTTGCGACAAACACAGTATGCAGTGCGTTCATTAATATATTTATTTTACCCTAATTATAATCACGGTGGATATGGTAACAGTTAATCACTAAATATACAAAAATTGCCAGATTATCTGGATAGCTGTCGTTCTTGAAATGTTTTAGAGTAAGTTGGATATATTAATAAATGCACTGCACACGGTGTTTGTCGCGAATTACAAAATGTGCCTTTTATTATTGTAGATTTTGATTAAATTCTAAAAAAACCCAAAAAAATTTAACTTCGCGGGCTAGATGGGCGCTTTAGCCTTAAATATGTATATATTTTTGTTCCTCTATGATCTTTGTTTTTTTATGGTAATCAATAATTTTATATAATTGTATATGTGTTGTATATCAGCTTCTTGATGGTAATACAAGAGTATTTAGAAGTCTGTGTGTAATACCGAGCATAGTACCAAGAACCTGATGTATAATCTTCTTGCATGGTACATTTGCGATAGACTGCCTTACCTTGATACAGCGACGATTGGTAGCATTGGATCAACAGAAAATGAGTTTCGTTCGGAAACAAACAAATAAATGACAAAAGGATTTCATGAAATTAGTTGACATTGACATTTCACTAGACATTAAAAAATTCTTGCAAAAAAATTAAATTACATGGGCTCTCAATCAACCAAAATTGTTCGTGCCTCCAAAATGGCGAGTTCTGCAGATGCCCAGCAATTCATTAAAGATGCAATTTCAAAGGACAAAGTTGTTGTATTCTCAAAATCGTATTGTCCATATTGTACGCTGGCTAAAGAGGTGAGTATATAAATCTTTACATAAATATTCTAACGTTTCCTGTTGGCCCCTTTTATACTAGCTGTATTTTATTGTTAACCACTGATGCTTATTAATAATAACATTATTAGCTGCGCAATTTATCTGGTGGAAAAGGTACTTAATAGATGGGACTTTATTCATGGAGACAGATAGATTATCATTAGATAAAAAATGATAAAATCGTATTAGTTAACTCAGCAATAAGCCACTAGCCATATATAGATAATCCAAGTAATCTCGTGTCAATTCCAGGTGTTTGGCAAAGTGAAGCAACCAATCAAGGTGTATGAGCTGGATGAGCGTGATGACGGGAACACCATCCAGGATAACCTGGCCCAAATCACGGGTTTCAGAACTGTGAGTAATGCCCTATGTTTGCCGTGGACGAAACATGTACATGAAACATGTTGTTCTCTCTATTTAATGACAACTAGTATAAATAGAGTTAACAACTTGTTTCGTGAACATGTTACGTTCAGTGCAAACGAGGTGTAATGGTAATGGGTAACATGACCTCATCATTGACATAAGTACATTTAAAATTATATTGAAACAATACTTGAGTAAGTTCCTGGTATGAAATAGCATATGACTTGATAATTGAAGTGATGTTCATTTTGCCTCTACCAATATGTTTTTTTCACTTAAAAATACTTATTCTATGATCAGATCTCCTTTGCAAGAAAGTATTAATAATTCAATGTTGTATCTAAACTAAGTAGGGAGGTACAAGGATTTTTAAAAAATAATTAGAAAGTTTTTAAGTGTAATTTTTGTAGTGATACACAGTAAACATGTAAGTATTAGGTCACTCTAAAAAGTTGACTCATGTGCTAAATATAAATCATGACTAAGTATTATGTTCATTCATTTTGGGTACTTCCCTCTTTGGCACTGACCTCTATTATTATAATAAAGGCCAGGCAAGTACCTACAATTTATCCGAATCATGTAGTGCATGTCACAACACCTTATTGTAATTGATATGAAGGCATCGGCCAAGGAAGTCAAGATTTTATGAAATATTTAATTCTAGGTATAAAATTCTCAAGCAAAGGCTGGTTACACTTAAATAAATAATAAATTTACCATGGTGCCAGCATTTCCTGAAGAGGTCAGTGTATTGATATTAGGTCCTTACCTATGAAATTGGCGTTTTGTATGGGAGGAATATAAAGTCTTTTATTTTTTGAAAAATATATTTAATTAATCAAAGTATTCGCCGTTGTTATCAATGCACTTCTGCCATCTCATAGGTAGTTCATTGATCCCTTTACTAAAGAAACCATGGGGGCGAGAATCAATAAACTCTTTGAAGGCGGTTTGGACTGCCGTATCGGAGTTGTTTTTTTTTCCTTTTAAGAAGTTGTCCAAATTTCGGAAAAAATGGTAATCTGTTGGAGCAAGGTCCGGGGAGTACGGTGGATGTCGCAGACATTCCAATGGTAGCTCATGTAACTTAGTGGTTGTTTGTTTTGCAGTGTGTGGTGGATGTCGTGAAGCAGCAGTGGCCTAGAGCGATTGACAAATCTCGGTTGTTTAGCAGCTAGTTCTTCCTTCATGGTTTGCAGTTGCTGACAATAGATATCTGCCGTAATCGTTTAGCCAGATTTTAGAAAGCTGTAGTGAACCAAACCGACGCTAGTCCACCAAACACTCACAAGTTTTCTGAGTCAATTTTCGTTTAGGGCTGGATTTGGCTGGGTCTCCGGGGTTCAGCCATTACGACGAGCGCTTCCGATTATCGTACAGTATCCGCTTTTCATCACAAGTAATGATTCGATTTTAAATCCCTTCATTATTGTGTCGGTTGAGCTAAGTAACACAGCAGTCGACGCGTGTTTGCAAGTTCGATTCACTCAATTCATGAGGTACCCATCGTTCAAGTTTTTTTACTTTCCCGATTTGCTTCAAGTGGATTTATACAGTTTTATCACTTACCCCGAAGCCTGCAGCTATCTCTGAAGTGCTTTGTGATGGATCCGCTTCCACAATAGCTTTTAATTCTTTATTTTCCACTTTGGTCTCCGGCCGGCCACGGGGTTGGTTTGAAGGTCGAAATTTCCAGAACGAAAGCGTTGAAACCAAAAACGTACCGTGCTTTCTTTTGCGACACCAGTATGTAGTGCCGTACACATAATTAATCCTTCGAGCTGTTTCTGCAGCACTGGTGCCACGGTAGAACTCGTACTCGTAAATATACCGATATTTCATGTTTTCCAATGTGCGGTAGTAAGCGACGCCAAAGAAAAAAATAAAGAGGAAAAATCAAATGAATGACTGTTTTCAAAACTCAAATGTACCAGCTAAATGAATTTATAAATTTGACTTTGGAATTCTTAACCAATGAGGAGATATTTCAGATCAAAGTGGTCAGTACGACAAAACGCTAATGTCATAGGTAAGGACCTAATATTATAGGTGTACAAAATATGAATGAAGAATAGTAGTTATCACAAATTTTCCATTTGATTTACTCATCTACTTACCACACATGATCATGGAAATAATTTCTAAATATATAGTTACGCATAAGCATATAAGCTGAGCTCTCTTTATCACAGGTATCAATTCAAATTCAAATTCAAATCATTTATTTTGTTTAGGCCTACGGGGGCACTTACAAATTGTCAATTTACATATTTTTTCCTTATATCTACAACCTCAATTATAAAGAGAGGTCAATATATTCTGGAAATGTTACCTGATATTGGTAGTCAACAATACCTATTGATATATGGATTATTGTAATAGGCACTTACATTATTATTGAATGAATGTAATTTATATGTTAAAAAATAGGTTTGTTTGTTTACGGATGAATGAGCGAGGATTTTTTTGGTATGTTTGAGTTTCTGTTTTTTTTAGAAAGTTTTTTTTTATTTTTATTATTATTAAATAGCCATCATGCATTCGGTCTGGTGACCATAAGCAGATATAATTTTCGTCAGTAATAATGTAAGGCAGGCCCTTCCAATGATGGGTTTGCCTTCTGGTTTAATCTTGTATATGTTGTATTTAGTTCATAACGGTAACTTGTCCCATATGTGCTCTCTTTTGAGTCGTCTTTTAGGTAATAGTATATTCAAGTTTGTTGCCAGTTCGTTACTATGCCTTTCTATTCTTCCTCTGTATTTCTTTATTGTGTGTTCCACCTCCTCTTTGACAGTATGAATATCAAAGTACTCATGCAGTTCATTACTTTTTGTAAACCATGGTGCTTCAGCTATTGTTCTGAGCACATTGTTCTGAAATCTTTGTAGTATTTCTAGATTACTTGTTTTGGCTGAACCCCATATCTGTATTCCGTATGACCATACCGGTTTGAGAATTGCTTTGTATATGAGTATTTTATTATTCAGGGAAAGTTTGGATTGTCTGCCTAGTAGCCATTGCAGAGATCTAAATTTGAGGTTAAGTTCATCTCGTTTTTTTCTGGATGTGACACTTCCATGTTTGTCTGCGGTCTAGGTGGGAAGATGAATCATTTTTATAACTTATAATCTATCTATAGTTATATAATCAATGTAATTGGCCTCTGGCCATTCTTTTTTAACTTTAAATAAATAAACACATAGGTACGAACATAAGTGTTAAATATAAATAATTTTGTGAACCTCATTATGTTTTACCATAATGGTATACAAATTTGCGTGCATAATAAATAGATTACAATAAAATAAATCCATTAATTGTTTTTTTTATTACAGGTGCCTCAGGTGTTCATCAACGGCAACTGTGTAGGAGGCGGCAGTGATGTGAAGTCTTTACACCAATCAGGAAAACTAGAGCCCATGCTTATTGGATAAATTTATAAAAGAAACAACATAAAAAACCAAAATTTAAAAACAGCCATTTTCGCATACAAAATATATAAGTTTCTTTTTATTTTAAAAATATTATTATTTTTCTAATATGGAAGTACAAGGAGATTATAATTGTAAATCTGTTGTATTTAAATTATTGAAGTTGTAATAATGTCACAATAAATTATATTCTCAGTTACCAAATGATAGTTTGTTTATTATTTTATTTAGGTATTATTTTATTACTGTTGTAGAAGGCTTACAGACAAATAAAAAAAAAAACTATGTTTAACTTACACTAAATTAACAAAAATTGCTTATTACAAGCCTCCATATATAGGTTTGAACTATTACTTGTATAACTTAAATAGGTAAGTACATGAGACAAACAATATAAAATATAAAGAAAAAAAAAACAATGAGAGATAAAGATTAGATAAGGCTAAACTACTAACACTAAGTGCTTGCTTGAACTAGTTGCTTGAATTTCATGATTTTGTAATATATTTTTGAATAAAAGTTGAATGTTACTTGTTTACTTTTTGTCAATAATGACTGGGTTCTTGGAATAAGTAGACATGTACTTGAATTGCTTTTGCCACTTGTAGTAATAACGCAGAAATGAAAATCTAGCCCTTTATTTCGCTAGGATTCATATATATATTGAGCGGAACACAAGGCAGTGACAAGGCAACATAATTGTTTCAGCATTGGCCACTCTGGACAAGCAACTGGCTTTGCAAAATATGGTTGATTAGAATGTTATTTTTTATATAAAAAGTGATCGACCATTCCTAGTCTTACCAGAAGGTCTACTCGGGTTTACTTTCCCAATAGTCTTACAGTAAGATCACTGTAAAATTTGGTCCTAATAGA
The DNA here is from genome assembly GCA_918843915.1 of Notodonta ziczac. Classification (NCBI taxonomy): domain Eukaryota; kingdom Metazoa; phylum Arthropoda; class Insecta; order Lepidoptera; family Notodontidae; genus Notodonta; species Notodonta ziczac. The sequence goes on from OU974053.1 coordinate 6,433,552, forward strand.
ATTAATTACCAACCAAAATAAACTCGAAATAGTCCTAATACTACATAAACATTATGTCAATTCAAATCAATGTTTCAAAGTTTATTTTTCCAAGTCAAAAAACAAATCTTAATAGTATTCTAAAATCTGTAGCTTCACCCCTTGACAAGCGAGAGTGCCACAATCGGCCCGAATTAATTTGAGAGATTCCTCCATAAATCCTTCAGCTAAAGTCACTTGTCCCCTCCCTAAGCGCTTTATTACGCACACGGGATGAAAATATCAAGGCCACTACGCGCAGCCTTCGGAGGGGCGAGCTCCGCGTAATATTATATCTCCTATGTCATTGATAAAAGCGTCGTTTTTGCGTAACGCGACGGAGTATTGTCACAATTAACGCGAAGTGTGTGCGAATGAGAGGGAAGAGGGCCACAGCCGGCACCCTCGCGACCCCTACGCCAGCTTCGCGCGCCCGCCGCTAGTCGGCGCTGCGGGCCCGCCCAAGCACAACATCATGTTATATTTAGCTTAGATTCATGTAAACAAACTGTGTTGTGCATTGTATTCATTCGGTTCCTAATAGTGTTCAAGTGTCGGTTGTATAAAATATATAGGTGTATAAGAGACGGTAGTGTCAACGTCATGTGATATTGAAGAGGCCAGAGTGAGGATTCCTAAGGTGAGTGATATTTGTATGTAGATATCTATTTGTCTTGTATTGGTTCTGATGAAAGCGGTGTCGCATATGTCGCGCATCTCTCTTTGCTTTTTCTCTATGTTAATGATTAAAAATATTAGTAATAGTAGGTACTTAGCTAGATAAGTACCTATTCATATCCTAGTAAGATTAAGTATTCCTTGTGCACCGACACATGAGACATCCACATTAGACTACTATGTTATATGTAATACAAAATACTATTTATCCTTTAAAACCATGAGCAGAGTAATATAGATAGTATATAATAGTTACTTATGTCGATATCATTCGTATAGAATACAATCAAATTATTTATTATTTATGCGGCCATCACTGATCACATGTGAATTATATTATTTGTACTGGTCAAAATAAAGCTGAATTGCGGAGCTTGCATTTCTTTGTGAAGCATTATTAAAACGGTTCCCGAAGTAGTTCGGTTCGAGTGTTTCTGCGCGCCGTAGGCACGATACCGGGATTCGGCGGGAAGGGTGATCAGGGCGGGCGGGAATAGCGGGAAAACACCGGGATAAAAGGCGGGCGGCAGATCGGCGCCGCTCAGAGCGACGGTAGCTCTCGTCTACGTCGTAGTACCGCGCGTAGCGTGCTACGGACTTTTACGTAACTTTCTACGAGAGCATTTTTTGAACTTTTGGATATAAACGCGCGTGTCGTTACATTGTGCGGATATAAATATTTGGCTAATTTACTAACTTGGTAAGAATAATTAAATACTAATAAATTCATGTTTTTAGTTATTATCTTTAGTGTGTGCGTGAAGTAGATTGGTCCGAATTATACTCGAGCCGTCATGTAGAATTATGCTATAAGTATACGATAAGAGAACATTGATTAAAAACCAGTATTTTTTTTATCTCATGTAAGTAGGTACATACTTAGTTATGTTCTTGCTTAAAATGTAAGTTGCGGTCCATTTTTTGCCAAAGAAATACAAATTTATTAATCACTGAGCTTATAATAAAGATATACCTGTTAAATTAAATTCCACTCAACATAACAGAATTATTGGGCACTATTATACTTCTTGAATCTTTTAAAAAATGTATTTAATTTTGGTTTTTTCATTATCATTTTTTATACAGGATTACACAATAAATAGGTATGTGTGGTTATTTTAGGCAAAGTTCCGAATCAAAATAGTGTTGCAGTAAACAAAAAGCTTTCAACTAAATCGTTTAGAAAATACCTCTCTGTAAGTAGGTACTTCATATTTGCGAACTTTTTTAACTGGGTACGTACCTAAACGCACAACACCAAGACTAAACAACTACGTATAAGTACCTACCATATTAAACTGAACCCACCTAAACTTTAGCATAAAACATTTCTCTCTACTACTCTCTACTACTAATTTTTCCACAGAAAAAGAACCCCTCAAGCTCTTTTGTTTTCAAATTGCATATATACGAGCTAAAATAAAACCGAGTAAACAAACCCGTCTCCACATAATGTAGGTACCTACCGCTAATTTTCATTTCCATCCTCTCGTTTGTATGTCGTTCAAACGCCAGACAAGTGTGCTTATCGTTTTTGAGCGAAACGCGCTTGATTTTATAATAAAGCCAGTTTATATACGACGTCGAGACGCGGCCTCACTTCCCGGAGAGTGGAGAAGTTAAAAAACGAGAAAGTCCCGCATTCGCTCTCATGTCAACAAACATCGCTGTATGGGCACCGTACGGAACGTATAGGCACCCACTCGGGCGCTTATTTGCACTCATTAATGAGGTTGAATATAAAACAGCTTTTATTCCGAAACTAGTCGCCTAACTCCTTTGATGCGGGTTTCAAAAGTTTGACGTTTTCATGCATTTCAATATTCAAAAATATTCGTTAATTCCATCGAAATGTTACTAAACTACCTTTATATAAATAATAATAATTTAGCCCCTTTGGACGTCCCACTCCTGGACACGGGCCTCCCCTCAACATGAGGGGGATTCAGGCCATAATCCACCACGCTGGCCCAGTGCGGGTTGGCGGATTTCACATGTCTTTAGAAGATTGGTTAGATCTTCTAAAACATGCAGGTTTCCTCTCGATGTTTTCCTTCACCGTAAGCAAGTGATAATCATATATAGAAATTATGATTCGCACTTAGATTTCGAAAAATCCAGAGGTGCGAGCCGGGGTTTGAACCCAAGACCTGGTGCCCGCAAGACGCGTGCTTTAACCAATCGGCTATCACTGCTCGGCTAAACTACCTTTAGAGGTTCCTAATTAGATGATGGCTATCTTAAATTAATTAACTATAATAATATCCTATCACAATTACTCCAAACTTCTAAGCCAAAAAAATAAATATTACATCAAAAATATTTACTGAAATAATTTACATGAAAATTATTCGTGTAATTTTGGTAAATCAGAAGTTTTGATGGGAAATGTACCTATTAATTAAACGGCGCGAACGCGTCGGGGATGGCTCATCAAAAATGTATAGAATTCGTATGATTTGCATAAAAGTCATTTTATTGCCTCGGAAGACAAACAGAATGGGATATTAGCCGTTGGAATGATTCCAAATTGCGGCGTGAACTATGTTCTGTAGAGTGCTAGCTGCTTATACGGGCCAGGTGGGACTTCATCAACGCGTTGGAGATGCTCTCATCTTTTGTATTTTAATTAAACTGTATTTAAGCATGTATTAGTTAGACAGGTTCGTTCATCTCGTTGAATGAATCCTTTATTTACCTTAATCTTACGCTTAATCTTGAAAATTAACTCTTTCGGCCGTTATCATAAAAAAACAAGGGAGTTTTTTTCCACCTTTGGCCGTTTCAATTCCCAGATGAGTTAAGCAGTCGTTTTTACAATCTATGATCAGTGGAGGCCATAAATAAAAAAAAAACACAAAACAATCTATGAATGAAGTATTATTTACGTTTAATCATAAAATAATGTCTCCATGAAGCAAATTATCGTATCAACAATATTTAACTTAGTACCTACTATGAATATTTTTCCTCCATGTCGTATATCCCTCGCGCGCACTATACAAAGATAACAATAAAACAATTCTCATGGATAAGTACCTACTTACCTAAGATAGATTCAGTCGAGTGCAGACTAGAGATTCCCCCCTAGTCCTGAGCAACCCGTCAAGAATTTAAACAAGCGACGGCGGAGTTCGGCAAAGAATTCAATGAGTTGGTGTAATTATGTGGAGCAAGTTGGCGCATTCATTAGCCGTGTTGTGTTTAATATTCAACAGGGCGCGGTCTACAAGTAACATTTTTACTTTACGACTACAAATCCCGGGTACGAACACAAATTATATGGAAATTAGAGTAAGTTCGTTGTGAGCCGGGGTTGCGAGGACTCCTTGTCGCGAACTTTTGGAGTTGGGTGTTCTTGTACATAAGTACCTACCTACGTGTGTCGATATTAGGATACTTACATCATTATGTTTTCGTGATTGAAATGATTTCGATATATTAGCCAGGGATTTAAAAAGTCTTTGGCTGTTATTAAATCGATTTTTGAAGCAATAATATTATAAAATCAATACGTTGGTACTAGGGCTAGGCAAAATGTCATGTTGAAAATTGTACTTTTTTTTGTGGTGTATGTAAGGTAGGTAGCTTTAGGTAATGTTCCTTATTAAATACTAACCATAATTAATTTAATTTTGTTGCAGATGCTTTCACGGACGTTACGTAGAAGGCTTGTAGAAGTAACTTAGGTAGCATCTCTACTCGTAGGTAATCTCCCCCACAATAGTACAAAGCTATCGAACTTACTCGGTTTTAGGGTTGTACAATTTATTTTTATATTTCCTCACCGCTTCGAATAAAATCGATTTGAACAAATCGAATAGTCACTATTTACTATAAGATAAATTTTGGCGATAATTTTTATCCAGTCCGTAGTTTAATCGGAAACAATGCGAGAGGCTCTCATAAAGCATCGATATCTTGGTTGTGATTTTTCGTGGGTTGTGTAATGGTAGCAGGGTGGTAGGGCGTAGTGGTGATGTGTGAAGATAAGGAGGAGGCCCGGAGCGAGGCGGGCGCGGTGGCGAGCCCCCGCCGGCTGTGCTGGCCGCGCCGCCCGCCGCCGCCCCTGCCCGACACCAGGGGGCTCTGCTGCGCGAAGCTCCTCAGGAAGAATGGGAAACCTAAGAAGGTGAGTGATACGTCTTTGTTAACGGCTACGTGTATCTAAGAACATGTGCGGAACAAAAAGATATCGGGTTCGTTCTTGTTTTATGTGTTCATTCATGCATTTATCAAAGGTAGAGGGAAAATGTTTGGTTAATTAACTTAATGACATTAGTTAAAAGACATTTGACGACCGCTAGGCGCAGTGGTTCGAGCGTAGGCCGCTCGGCTCACTGCACATGGTGGTTGCGGGTTCGATTCCCGCCGGGGCAAATTTCGGGAAATGGCCTTTTCGTAATTTGCCCAGATCTGGGTGTCACTGGGATCGCCCTCAGTCCATTGTACGCATAGTACAAGCGTTGCTTAGTTTGAGACCATACAGTTGGTGTGTCAGTCTGACGATATTTATTATTTAGTGATTTGTCTTGGATCGATTTTCAATTTTAGCAGTTTTCGTTAGTTACCGTTATTTGTTATTTACCGCACTTACTGTATGGTCCCAAATTGAGCCCCACTTTTATAGGTAGATATATACAATGGACATGTGGCGATCCCAGTGACACCCAGACTAATGTATTAATCAGTACACTTTTACATCCATTATTAACTCATGCATCGAACAAGCCGAACCAAACCTTTATTTTTATGTTTCTCTTGTTATGTTATGAATATTTTTTTTTTGAATAAATAAAATATAATAAAACAATGAAACAAACTTTCAAACAAACAAATTGTATAAGAGCTTTGTAACTATTCCACACTTTGTATTTTCAAATAATTTGTATCGTCAAGTTTAGCTAACTTATAATAGATGTCGTAAACTATGAGAACTCGAAATCTGTGCCGTCGTAATTAGTTCGGACAACTTATAAGGCCATCTCAATCTTGTTATTTAAATGGGCACCCGCCCCGTCATGAAGGTGTCTTCATATTTCAAGGTAGAGCGCCCGTAACCTCCATATAATCCAAGTTTGAACTGACTTTTAACCGCGGCGGTCGACTTGACATCGTTATGAAATACATCTTTGATTACTACAGTCTCGCTGTGCGGAGACGTGTCCGTAGTTATGATAGGAGTTTGAGAGACTAGATATTATGTACATTGTGTTAAGGTTCATAACTACTACAGCAAATAAGTTAGCCGCGGAAGTGCTAACTTCTGATGAAATTAGTTTTAGCTGACGCGGCGCGCCCCTAGAGATTGATTAACCTCCGCGAGGAAACAAACTCATAACTATAGTAGAAAAATATAACAAAAGATTCATAAAAATGACCATAGCTTGAACACGTTTTAGGACTCGTAAAGAATAACTCTAAATTGAAAATTTAAAAACCCCCGATGCGACGACCTTTTCATCAAATGTATACAATAATCAACAGAAAATCTGTGTAAAAGTATGAGACATTATTTTGTTATGACATTACAATAGACAACGAATGTAAATATTGATGCCACGGAGGTTTAATTCCTAGTATAAAATATTATCAATTATGATTTAATTTCATGTAATAACTCTGGTTGAGGTGGACGGGAGCAGGCCAGGGAAAGAATTTTCAATAACGCTAAAATTATTTTAAATTAGATTTGTTTTTTTATATTTTTCTCCTTGGCGGAGCAGCGCCCTCTAGAATTATAATAACGTAATATTCCATGACTATTAACAAAACAAACAAAATTTAACGCATGCGCGTATCCATCATTTGACACGTGACTTATTGAACGTCTTTAGTTCATACAAAAATCTCATATAAAAATTGATAAAATATACATTTTTTCCAGAATCAGGGAAACTTTTCATATGTATAATATTGTAAAAAGCCAGTTCAGACTATTACGATCATTTAAAAATATAATAAATCTAAATCTAATAATCTCAAACTTCGATTGGATTCGAGTCGTGGAAGTTTGTTTTGGCCGTGAATGTGGCTTTTTAACCTACAAAAGAGCTGATGATCTTCAAACGGCTGAACCGATTTTCATGAAACATAGCTAAGAACACTCTCGATCAGAATACCTATCTAACAAAAGAAACACAATTGAAATCGGTTCATCAGCTTGGGCGCTACGTTGCCACAGACAGACACACAGATACACAGATACACAGACACACAGATACACATATTAAACTTATAACACCCCTCGTTTTTCGTCGGGGGTTAAATATAGTGAAACAACTGTCAAATAGCCTAATGTGCTTGTGATAGAGATTATTATTTTATGTCACATTGTATACTGTAGTACCAAAACTTCAGATATATATTTTTTGTGTCAATTTCAATATTTCAAATGTTAGTTGCAATCTTCATTCTTATTTATTAAATTGCAGGTGTGAATTACATTATATTACTAACCAAAGTGGCCCATAATATGTGGTTCACGGGAAATTCTGCGCTATGATACTTTTATTTATGTTTACCTACAGCCGTCCAGTAAAGTATTTTCATAATATTTTTCTATTGGCCGCATATAAATAAGATACTTTTCTTTGAATCAAACAGCATCCGGGAACGTCGCAGCCACTATTTTGCAATTCTAAGTTCGGCAAAGAGGTTTCAATCTGACTAATGTGTCTAGGTCTAGGTACATCTATCTATACCGACCCATATGACACGAGAAAAGCTCTTGGACTTTACATTCATTTTTCAATCGGTATATCAAATACTAACCACACTGAACAATACACATTGATGGTGACCATTCTGTATAAATAAAAATTGTAATATCGAATGAGAAACGTTATAATGAAAATGATTGAGACAAATTAGTCGTTAGAGCGTGGAAAACTGTAATTACCATTTTCATAATAATTATGAAATATCTCGCGGGACCTCTGAAAAACTGTCACCCTAATTTTCTTAAAACGTAAATTAATTTACGTACGTCCAGTTAATTAAGCTTTGCATAATAATTCTTTGAAAAAACTGATTTCGCTTTGGGGAAAAAGTGCTGACTTTACTAATTTGTAATTAAAAGTGTTTGAAATCCTTTGTTGACGTTAAATGCTGACGTAACGAGAAAAAATACTTCAAAGCGAAAGTTCCGCGAATGGAATTAGATGGTTCAATTTCTGGGGTAATAATTATTCTACGTAGCTGTAATAACAGTTGGGAGAGAAACAGTTAAGAAGGACTCTGAAGAAAAATAAATGCCTACACATATAGCTTGTTAATAGTTTTTACTAAGCTCTATCAAGACTTAATACGTTCACTAAAACCACGTTACAATTCTACGTACATAAACAATTTCTGGCATTTTTTTTATTCTTCGGGTGGAAAATAAAGTTAAAATTTTCCATATGAATATTTTACGTTTAGCGCCTAGAGAGCGTTAAACACATCTAAAACTCTAGGTAGAGTTACTGCTCTAATATTCAAGTACTTACATCAAATTTAAATTATATTGTTAAACATAAATTCTTTACGAAAAATACATTATTTATATACGTTCTGCTGTATTTGTAACGCCATGATTTATTTCTTACTTAATGTTACGGCAGCCCTTTTGCTATTTGCATACTTTTTACTCGAAAAAGATTTGAATATCAAAAGGAGAGTATCCGTTCAAAAAAGATCCGATTCCCAGATAAGTAGTTTTACATTAGCATAATCTTGAGATTAGTTTAGATACCTACTAGTTTTCTGGCCTACATTATGTTTTTCTGTAAAATAAGGTAACTTAACCATCGACGCGATGATTTGGATTTTTGTGGGCCAAAAATGACAATGGAACAAAATTTTGTAGAGTGTTGAAATGTAGCTTTTGTTCTTAAAAAGAAGAGAAACACGAACATATTACAATGGCATAGCCACGTAGTCGAGAATGTATTATTAATTATTCAGAACATTAATAATATACAGTACAGATCATATGATTGCGCCAAGTCTTCCCACTAGTTGCCCACAGGTGAGTTGGCCTCCATAAATTTCCCGTGGCGGGCGTCGAGAGCAATAACTCACGGCACTGAACGCCATTTAAAGATCCGCCGCACTGTATCCATTGGCCGGGCGAGTGTTAATCCTCTGGTTTCTAACAACTTTGGGGATATATAAGATTCCGCGCTGGAGGCCCCCGAAGCACGGTCTGGGAATGTTTCATATTGTCTTTATTTGACACGCTCCCGGCATATACGGAAACTTTAGTAACTTCGTAACATTCTTTATCAAATAATATAGATATTTTACCTACATAAGTTCTGAGTATTTTCGAGAGTGTAAAGAGGTAGTAGTATGTGCTTAAAAGTACTCATAATTTTTGAAAATTCTAATCGTGTTGTACCGTGGTGAATGTATGTCGTAAATATGTGCCAACTATTTAATTTTTTTCTGGATATATAGGTACTACAGCCAATGATAAGGATACCAAATACTCGCCAACATTCGGGCGACCAATTCGTGTTTCATTCTGTGTCGGAAAACGTAATCTTAATTGACTACCGCTTGGCGCAGTGGTTCGAGCGTAGACCGCTCGGCTCACGGCTTATGGTGTTTGCGGGTTCGAATCCCGCCGGAGCAAATTTCGGAAAAGCCTTTTCGTAATTTGCCCAAGTCTCGGTTTCACTGGGATCGCCCCCAGTCCATTGTACGGTACCCACAGTATAATCATTGCTTAGTTTGAAACTATACAGTTGGTGTGTCAGTCTAGCGATATTTATTATTATTATTTATTTATTAATAATAAATTAAGGAGCAACGTTAAAAACACATGAGTAGCTTGTAATCAAATAGTCTATTCATATTTGTATCGCTTCTCGTTGGCAGTGGTATAACTTAAATTATCTTGGTGCAGTAGCAACACTTATCCACCTAAAACTAAAGCAATAGATCGCCCACATCTGAACTCGTTTAGCAAAAGTCTTCGCTGACTCGGATTTTCTGGACATTTTAAAATGCACTCTGGTTGAACCCTAATGCGAGTTCGAACATGGAACTTATACTTCGCTAACTAGTTGTGAGTTCTCTCTGAGCCGGTTCGCTGCCACCGGCTGCCGTAGGTACCACTTTTAACATCCTTCATCTATGTCCCGAGATATTGAATAATACATTTTAGAAGAAAAATGCTGTGTGTGAATTTTTGTTTGACAAAAAAAAACATAATAAATGTCAAAAATGTTTTATTCTAAGCTGTAATATGGAGAATCAGTATGAATTAACATAGTATATTCCTATTTATACTTGTGTGTAAGCTTTATATTTTATTGTAAACCTAGCTTTTTCAGGCAACAAGTAGATAGATAGAAGTAGATTTTATTTTCTAGATATCTACAACAATGTACTTAATAGGTTTAATAAATAAAGTTAATAACCATCCAGATGAACCCAGAAGTACTAAAAAAAACAAACATCAAAATCGGTCTAGCCTGTTGGGAGGTAAAAAATAACAACCACACCATAATTTTATACATGCACACCGGTCCTATAAAACCAAAAGTAACCTAAAAATATCAAATCTTGCAATGCACCCGGGGCTCATTCCTTATCGTTTAATTTATCTTTTAAAAGTGCCGGAGAAAGAATAACAATAATTAACTCCCCCAAGTGTTGAGCACTTGAAATTACGTCTTAAGCTAACTTAGAGCCGCGTCTAAGTCGGAAACTTAACCAATATCATCAAGGTGGAGCGTAAGAAGGCAGTCAAGACTACGCTTAAGTATAAAGTATAAAGATACGAGACGTTTACATCGCGAAAGAGTTTTAATATGAAGCTATCGGGTGCATCCCATAAGATTAGTTTTTAACAATATTTAGAACGCGGGGTTCTATGTTCTATACATAAAGCGGTAAAGCTCAAATTCCTATATTATGTATGGTATACACAGCGTTAAACATTGCACAAGACCCTTTCATAAATATTTTTGTAACTTCATAAGGTAAGCTTTGTATAAAAAGTTCTGTCGTTGAAGTACTCGTCTTTTAAAAAGAGTACCAAAAAAATAAATTTCTAGAACACTAGTGTAGTTTTAATTCAATCTATTTTCGGTATGACGTCTCTCAATTTCTAATTCGCGTCATGTTCTGTGTACTTTCGCTCGAGCAAGAGGTATTTCTCGCCAGCGTCGAGCTGTCGAAGAATTCTTCTCGCGAAATTGAAATCACTGGTAGCTACGTGACTCCAAACCCCACTAGTGTTCAGGGGAACCTCGAAATAATATTTACCTTGCGTTTGCTTTCCGATTGGCTGCTTCACTCCTCCGCAGATATATTTCCTTTGACGTGAAAATTGGTATTTATTCCCATGCGCTTTTGTTATTTATAAGGAATTGGTTTTAATGCAACTCTATGCATAGGTAATGTGAATGTCAATTCCATGGATTTTATAAATATAGGTACGAATGGCCATACTGAGACCCAAAGTGTTTTTTTTCAGTATATAACATTTATTAATCAAAAAGGAAATTATAAGTCTATTACATAGAGGTAGCAGTTATTTCATACATACATAGTTCTTATTTAAAAAACCCTGCTAATGGATACAGGGAATGATTCTGTCGGAAACTGTAATTTAGGAGCCGTTAATTTGTTTTAGTTTGCTGATAATGTGTTTTACATGTTTAATGAATGATGAAACTGTGTGGGTACTTTTAGTTACTGTATTTTGTGTTATGTTATCAGTGTTAAGCAGTTACCTAGTCTATAGATGCTTGCAGTACCAAAGGCGTTGCTCGCACGTTACCGACCCGGAAGGGAATGTGACAGAGGGAGGGAGGGAATGTGACAGAGGGAGGGAGGGAATGTGACAGAGGGAGGGAGGGAATGTGGCAGAGGGAGGGAGGGAATGTGACAGAGGGAGGGGAAGAGTGCGGGTTGGGCTTCTGGCTCTCTCAACTATAGTACAAAACGCGGTTACAAAAGCTGCTTCACACCAATCTTCAGAGAGAGGGAACTACTATCCTAGTCCGTATATGAGAAGACTAGCTGTGCCCGCGACTTCGTCCGCGTGTAATTTAACTTAACAAAAATTTCGGGATTATTCATCCCCTATTTTATGCCCCTGGGGGGTAGACATAATCAAAATCCTTTCTTAGCGGATGCCTACGTCATAACATCTACCTGCATGACAAATTTCAGCCCGATCCGTCCAGTGGTTTGGGCTGTGCGTTGATAGATCACTATGTCAGTCAGTCAGTCAGTCACCTTTGAGTTGTATATATTAAGAAGTATTCAATTGGCTATTGATCGGTGTTAATGTTTTATGGAGGTGTGGCCCACGTACAAAACAAAACGAATATAAATAGACTATGAATACAGAATTGTTATTTAAGTCACAAAATACACTGATAAACCCGTTATTAGCGGTTGAAGTAGCGTTCTGACACCGCAAGACTAGCATAATTTAATACTCCACTGTTAACAATCCATTTAGAATCAAACCACGTGCTCTAAAATTGGAATAGAATAAAGCAATAATGTATTTATACGCGTGGAATTCATTAGGGATGGTGGTTGGGGGGAATCTGGTACGCACTCGGTGTCGCTCCGAGTGCAGCTATTATCCCATCGACGATGGGAGCTGGCAAACACTTGGCTCTGTCACCCCCACTTGTCTGCGCGTATTAGTCGAGATATATAGTTCGTTCATTTCACGAAGACTCTTATGCCACTGGCATATGATTCAATTTGCAATAATTCACGTGTCTTCTTGAAATGAACTATAAGACTATAAGTATAGACGTCGCTGAGGACAGGCTATTATACGATGTCTTTATTTTTTTAATGCCTGCGCTTCTATAGTTTGTGTTTCTAAAGTAAAGTGTTACTGTGAAAACATGACGTTCAAGTAAAATATTAATTCAACAGTTATTTAAAATGAAGCCAACCTCCTCGTTGACCGTAGTTATCAAATGTTTATTTCATAATTGAATTAAACTTATCAGATTTTTAAATTCATATTAACCAAATTGCCCAATTTGTAATTAAATAAATACGTTTAACCGCTGCAAGCAAGTTTAGACAAATAATTTTACGTATCTACTATTTAATTAAGATTTGATAATCGCTCGATTGCCTGGATATTTCGATATTCCAAATGTAAATTCCAGTCAAATTTCATTGTCTTGAAAACAAAGATTTTCATGAGATGAAGTGAAATTTCGGGCGGCCAGAAAGCTATTTAGGTTCCTAAGAAAACTCATTTCGGCAGGCAAATAAGTGAGCGACCGGCGGACTACTCCACACTTTATTTTCCTCTTAAAATGATTTACTATCGCAATAGACTTCTAAGAGCTAAGTGCTATGTAAATATAATTTTCTGTCCATCAACTTTTCAGACAAATGCTTTAGTATTTTTCTGAAATAAAATTCAAACTTATAAGGACCAAGGCACAAACTAACTACTCTAGGAAAAAAGTTTATTTAATAAGGTCTATAAGATTTACAATTGACCAATCACAATCCATTATGCGTTGTTTCCGCTTCCGACCAATTACAACAGCATAGCATTCGCACCGCAACTTTTTCGTAATTATTTTGATGATTGTTATTCCTAGTGCTGAGTCCAAAGTGTGGTTGGTCCGTGGATGAAGATAAGTTACCTGACCTACGCGATTTACCAAATGAAAAACATAATGTTTAACAACAAAATAAATAAATGTTGTGTTAAAGTCCACCTAAAAACTTAAACGCTCTTGTTACTAAATAATCCTCCTTCTTTTCCGGCTACGCATACTACAATATTCTAAACCAGTTCGAATTCATAGTCACAGTAGAGTTCGTTTATCCCAGTGTAAGTATCAACGGTCGGAAGTGCCTCCACCATTGTGACGAGGGTGGCTCGTCTGTCTCGCACTTGGCTTTCAAATGAACAGTGATTTCATAGCTCACCTCACCGCCACTGTCATTCAAAGTTCACTAACTACTTGTGGGTGCAGGATACCATGAATTCCAACGAGGAAATATGTCAGCGGATACTATTATATTATTAGAGCCATGTTTCTATTACTCTGCCAATTCATCGCGAGAGATTTTATAATAATTATTTGATAATTTTATAACTTCTTCTTTAAATGAATCAAAATAACAACATAATCATGGTATAAAGGATACTTAATAATGTTTTTTCTACATACATATATTTTCAGATAAGTGTATATAGTTATGCAATATTTTAAATGCACGGAAGAGTGCATGGTCTGAGCCACAAACAAATGATTGTTCTTTAAATATTTGTACAAAACTCTGTTTTGTGCAGGGGTGTGCAATCGTCTACATTTCTCATCAAAGCTTTGTTTCCATCAATATAAATGGATTCCTGGAAGGATTAATAGTATCGAAAGCCGCAGTTCAATCTGAATAATTGCAGATGGCACTACGGTTTGCCGGTCTCGCCTCGTTCTATTGATAGATTTTGTTTCTTCAGAAAATACATCTAATTTGTTCGAGTTGGTAACTATAATAAAAATATAAGTTATAAAATATATCAATAAAATAATATTACTAACCGTCATCGTAACATTAAAGCGGAAACAATATAATTCCATAAAAAGTTTTGTTGTTCGATTGTTTCGTCCCTTTTATACGTTCCAAGTTCCAATATTTTATTCTCCTAATAAAGTGGTTTTATGTAACTTTCTGTTATTTAATAAGCGTGTTTCGATAAAATCTGTGCATTCGTTACGCGTGTGTTGGCAGTGAAGCAAAGTTTTACCCTATTTTGCATTCACACGCGGCGGGGTGAAAGTGTTTTTCATTGTCCTGCGGAGTCGCCCCGTCGCCGCTGATAGACGGAGGTTCTTTTTGTAACCGCGGCCGACGCCGTCGCCACCTACCCTCACCCCGACACGCGATACGTCAATTCACTGAGTACGTTCTCTTTTAACAGGAATACTATGTTCTTTATTATCCTACGTATTGGGAGATATACTCGTAGTACTAGATTTTCATCTATATCTATACACATAAATAAAATTGGAGTGTCTGTTTGTAATATCAAAACAACACCTTTACACTAAATGCATATGAAAGTACATACAACAACTATAGCAAAAAAGCGATTTAAAAAAATTTTGTCTGTCTGTCTGTCGGTCTGTCTGTCTGTCTGTATGTTTGTTCCGGGTAATCTCCGAAATGGCTAGACCGATTTTGACAGGACTTTCACTGGCTGAGAGCTCATGTTTTAAGGAGTAACTTAGGCTACTTTAATCTTAGAAAAACAATTAGGGTTCCGCGTAAAAAAATAAAAACACATGAAATCAAAGAGTATCTCCGAAACGGCTGGACCGATTTTGACGGGACTTTCACTGGTAGATAGCTGATGTTATAAGCAGTAAGTAAGTGATGTTGTAAGCGCGGGCTCAGGACGCGGGAGTGGGTTTTTTTGTTAAATTAAATTCCACGCGGACGAAGTCGCAGGCTCAGCTAGTATGCATATAAAATTACTACCATAATCATTGAAGGAGGTCTCTGAGATATAACAGATTTGGTCGGTTTTGGGTTAATAAAGGTATTTCAAAACGGTATTTAAACTTATATGTTGCAATATCAACTCTATAATGATCTGTCTAAATGTTAATTCAGACATTCAAGTCATGTTTTTCAATCCAGTATTTTAAGGTAACGAAGAAAAAAGTTTTGCATTTAGGTGTAAGCTACATCAGCTTGTCATTTTATGTTACTCACTCGCTATATATATTGGAATTGCATAAAGTTGTAAGTCCAATTTCCTTATATAATAGAATAGCTATTGATATTCGATTCTAAAATAACGGAGACCCGTAGCAAGCCGCATTGAAAGTAACTTCGCCCAAAAATGTGATCGCTTACGGTTAATAAAAAGTTTCTAGGTACCGGGACCTCGATTTGTATTCAGAGTGGGAGAGCCGAAGAAGGGTTTCCGAATCGCGAGCGGCCACCGCCATCATTGTCTTTTGAATTTTTTGTCAGCCTTTAAAACTGGCTTATAATTCATCTCACGTGACGAACGCTAATGAAAGACTTACTTAAGCAAGTGCGCCGGAGACGGGAATTAACAAGTTCCAAATACAATTCAGTCTTTAAGCGAAGTTCATTTTAACGTCGGCGGTAAAGTAGAAAACTTGGACTGTCTTCGTTTTTTTAAGGGGAAGTAAACGTAAAGTTTAACTTGCCTCCTAACAAGATACGGCAGTTAAAAAGACGCGAATAATCAGCTCAATATTAGGAAGGGATATTTCGGGACCACTAGTAATTTTGATCGCAGGAATGAAAAATGGTTGCTTTACCTTAGAAGATTTGGCCATTTTTTAAATTTTCATTTAGTCTTGTCGTTAAATAAATATCAGTAATTTGTGTGGCAAGGGCTGTGGAGTGAAACTTATCTGAGGAGCAATTAAGAAAAAGCTCGGAGGCTGTGTTTTTTTCAGTCGTTGCCGGAGCCGCCGGCTGATTGCTAATTCCACGACAAAGAACGCCATTACGTGGCCACAGCCACGCAACAAATGAAAATATTTTCAAGTCACATTTAACTGTAAAATGTAAGCAACTCTCACGGAAAATAGTTTTGTAAAATATTCCGAAACAGGCGGGGAAGATTTCATTTACTTACTTACATCAGAATTATTAATTAACCATGATTATCCGTAATAATTTAAACTTCATGGTTATAGTTCTTCGGTCCTACCAAATTATCTAACATAAGGCGTCTTGACATTCTTCAAATGAAATATTTTATAAACCTTCATAAAAAAGTTCTCAGCCATGAATACTCCGCACAAAAAACTGAAAAATCTATTATTGAACACTCGTGTCTGGAGCCAGACGTAAGTTGTCTTACATAAAATTTCAAATGATACAACATTTCCATACTATTGTAATAAAAAGCGCTGTACACTTTTTTATCCAAATCAACAAAGTGGAACAGTTTTCCGAAGCTCGGTATCAATATTAAAAACTTCAACTCTAGTTATGAACGTAATATCGTGCTACAGCGCTATCGTAGCCCGTAGCGGAGACTACGCCCCGTAGCACCGCTACGAGTCATCCGAACAACTTAAATTGCCTGAAAACACAAGTTCTTCGTCAGCCGCAAAATAAACGCCGCGGAGAATTTATTTGCTGCATTCACAGAACACGAATAACAATACGGACGAGCACAATAACGTCAATTTGATTTCACTTGTGTTTCGTTACGAAGACAAACATGTTTGTCCCGTTTCTTAATATAGATAATATAGATAGACGTCGATGACGTTGTCCTTATAGATTCAGGTTGTTATTTACTTTTGGGAGGAGAATGGAATGAAAGTCATTGTCTTGTGTGCTACATAAATTGAATACGAATTATTATTACTATATAATGTATAGTATGATTACTCTAAGATGCTTAAGGAGCTTTCTCCTTAAGCATCTTAGAACGTGCTGAATGGCGAAATTACTTGGAAATTATAGGGTTATGGGTTTTGACTGCATTACAAGGAATGGCAATCATCGAGGGCCGGTAATTAGTCCGCTACGGTGGGTGATTCATTTGCATGTGTGGCGCCTTATTAACACATCCCTATAATATTGGCGTACAAGCAAGAGAGACAGAGCGATATTCTAATGAAGCTATTATAACTATTTTAATTTACATTATTTTGATTAAAAATTAATGATACAAGTTGTTACACTCTATTACATTAATTACACATGCGTAACTTATATATTATTATAAAATAGATAACTATTTCTTTTTAACAGAAAATATGGTTTATTCAACAGATGGATGGTCGCTCGTATTACTGATTACTATTGTGATAGTGTGCTATGTGTTGGACCTTTGGGAAAGAATAGTACATAGCCTATTCAATAATTTCTACTACAAGTTACTTGATTGTGTTTATTTTCAGTTTCACTCATGAAATATGAGTACACAGCACTTATATTTCGTAAGTTTGTGACAAAACTTTCCGGGAGGTACAATGCCAATTTTCTGTAATTTAAAAATGTTAAGGGCAAAGTTAGTGGGTCCCGAGTTCTCCGTCGATTTACATTCAGGAAGGACGGTGGGCACGAAGGGTCTAAATCGAATTCCTATCGCCTCCTGCAAGCCGGGTGTGCCCGCGCCACGCCGCCGCCGCCGCCGTGCCCGACAACAACTACCATTACCTTGTTGAAACATGGTGAATTTATTGATTTTTTTATTTGTCTCCATCCTAAAAATACCATATATCATAGTCAAATATATGATTGTAGGGAAGTTATATACTATTTATGTTCATAAATATTTTTATTACACCATTTAATAAAATATTTTTTGTTACACCATAGACGTTGCGTCCTCAAAAAAAATTATCACCCCTTAAATGACGTTCCACGATTCCTATTTGAAATGCCAAGGTCTGTTTTCACAAGCATGAATATTTAATATATTTGCAATAGAATCGATCAGTCCACTGATAGATAGATGTTTGAAATATATTGCGTGCCGCATAATAAATTCACTGATAATCTAAAGGAATTGAGTATTCATAAAGATCTACTCGATATGAATTCAATATTTCAGTGACTGAGATGAAATAACTTTATTCTTTTTTGAAAGTATCTTGCTGCCATCTGGTTAACATCTTGCCGCGATGTCTTACAATTCTCTCTTAGTAAGTAATATTTACTTAAAAATTCCTTTACCAAGTACTGTTTTATTTTCGAGAAGTGAATGCTTATTTAGTTACAGAAACGAGACGTAACAACATTTTCCCAACTCAATTTAGGTGCGTTGAACGTCTGAAGAATATAATGAAAACATGTAGGGATCACAACCCTACATAGATCAACTCATAGGCTAGGCGTGGTAGGTACCTATTTTTCTTAGGACTCGGATGGTGCAATTTATAGGTCCCCTAATAATTTAACTGGTTTTAGTATGGGCAGGTAATTTGAAGATAATATTGAGCTCTAAAAATATTATGCCTAAGTCCCACTTTTCAAAATCACTAAAAAATGAAACACTGATAAGTCACGAGAGTACCAACGATTTATAGCGTAAATAAAAATAACAACCGATGAATTTTGCATACTTTGTCGAGGGCAATTTATCCGCGTGGAATGCAGGCCGGGCCCGCTCACAAAGGGCTGGATAAATCACATTAGGGACACGCGTGAATTGTAGATTGGACATTAGCAGTTACACCTCTGTGCGGTTGGGGTGTACCGGGGAATAGTGGATGCTCACCTCGTTTGACGGATGAAGGGATAATTTTGCGTTTACATACGTTTATTTATTCATAACATTCGCTTGTCATATCGGTATGACTATCACTGAGAAAGAATAATAACAACAACAAATGATTCATGTGGTATCCCCAACTAAACGTTTTGTAATTATAGCCAATAATTTATAATTTTGAGGCATTACATCAATATTTACTGTAGTTACGTTGAGTAAAAATTACAAAATAAATATCCTAAGGAACTATTTAATTCATCTGTAAAAGTCGTTATTTTTTTCATTTCAACAGTGTGATCATGGCCCGTTGAAAATAAATTGCTACCTACTCTATTCTAGTTATTTGGATCTGCTAAATCTTAATTTCTACGATAGTATATGTGCTCACATTGTGAATTGGAGACGCATTCTGTTATATTTTCCTTTCTATACAAAATCATCCACTTGCAACACAAAATAAAGCTCTATTTTATACTGAATGTAACGCTACAATGATGTTACCAGTGTCGATGTGTATAGTGGGCGTATAAATCTTGTTTGACGACCAGTTATTTTCCGTTCAATCACTCCAATATCGATCTGTAATTGGCGCCCAACAGGGGCCTAACGAGAATCATTGTTCGCTGATGCCGCAAATTCTGTCCACCCTTCTTTTATATTTTCATTTCGAGCAGTAATAACACTGGCAATTTGTAGGCTTGTACTGTCTTTAAAATTGTGTTGTGGTGACAGGTATGAAGTCTCTCTACCTTGATTATACAATACAAATCATAATATATCTGGCTCCATTTTGGTTTTCCAATATGGACCTTCCATCCTTTCCATAGTGGACGGTCACATTTTTGTATTGTATTGTTATTAATTGTTTGCTATTGCTATTTGTTACTTGACACTGGCGAAATACCTATTAACTGGGTGGGCCATATTTTCAAAGAAAGAAGAAGGTAATATATCTGTCAATTTTTATTGAAATAGGTTAATTTTCCCACTCCTTTTTCCATACATCTCTTTTCTGGACTATTTCCTGCCAAGATGCTCCCGGGAAGGTGTTCAAATCATTTCGTCATCTCTTGCTCGATCAGCCTCTTCGTCAGTGACCCCATAGTTCTTGAATAATGCAGGACGTACTTCACATAGGGTCTATAGATATATAACTTAGGATTACCTACTACCTACCTGCGCACAAAAGAATAGTAAATAAGTATCATAGACCCATTGTCGTCGTGTCGATTTGTCGGAATCTCATTACATATTGTTCGTGATACATTACTGGCGATATTTGGGAATGAGCATTGTTAGTTTCACTAGCCGCCCCTTCTATTGTGATGTCGAAATCGTGGAGTAATGGAGCAATATCTTTGACAACAGCTACGCATTGAGAGTGGATTTTTGTTTTGATCTCATTTATGATCACGTTGATTATATGGACGACGAAAGAAAGATCGTCAATATTGATGCATCTTATATAGTTGTGTAATTTCCTTCCGTTTTCCCCACTCGGGAGGAAATGGTATTTTTTTTAAATTTATAACTACTAACATTATCTATCGGATTATGTCCTGACAGGTATGTTGCTTTTGACTCTATTTCATCTCCAAAACTTAATTATACCAATACAATGATCTCTATATTTAATGTTAATTCAATATCTAGAATTCACGTTGTTCCCATTACATACAAATTATACCAAAAAAAATGTTAAGCTCCGAATTTCCTCATCTTTCATATATTTCCTTTAGTAGTTCCTCTTCCTTCTTCCGTTATGTTATACACACAGTAGAGGCAATATTGTTGACAACGGCCTCACATATTGCTCCATGTGGGGCTCATTCGTTGTCGATTTTATTTTGATGACCTCCATAATGATATTGTTGCCACGTGCCTGGATAGATAAGTGTTTTGGGACATCTTCGCTGGTTTAAGATATACATATAGTGAGAACTATGTTGTTGAACACCAAACCGATAGTTTTTTGTTGGATATTCCGGTGCACGCCAAGTTTAATTATGGTCAAAGTTTATTTAAAGCGCTATACCTCTTACAATATAAGCCTTTGCTATTGCTCTGCCACAACTAAATTTAAACATCAGGTGAATAAGTAAATAAAATAAAAAATGAATCTTAAAAAATAAATGTGTTCTTAGAAAAGATTTATTGCTCATTTATTTATTTAAAATGATCAGTGGTGCATGGGTGTACCCACGACCCGCCGATCATTTTTGTTTAGAATTTTCCCATTAAAAAGGTATAAAATGAACAATACGAGCGGACAACTGACGCAGTACCTACGTGAGCCAAAAGGATCGCAGTTTCACAGGCCGGCAGGCCGGAACAATTGAATTATGTCCAGCTATTAAATCCAGTTCGCCCGGACTGGGCCCACACATCTCGTACCTGTGGTAATCGCTGTTGTTAGCAAACCGATTTGTATCATGGCTGCGTTTAGATTTTGATTGCGGCGATTATCTTGGCATCTTGGGTGAAAGCAACCACGTCAAAAGCTCAGCTATTTGTCTGAGAGATTTAAGATCAATTAAACCTTAGATTTATGTTCCAAATGCAGCTGTTAAGTACCTAAATGAAAGAAATCTGTACTCACAATATTATTAATTATAATGCCTTTTCTCAATGTCGGCGCACTGTATACATAATCACATTATTTACTTAAGTAAACAACGAAACATAGTACCTACACAAAGCAATATTTATTTTAACACTCCAGCGCGTAAAGTAGCTTAGCTCCATCGACGGTACAGCCAACAAAAAACTCGTTTACAGTACACAGAGTTCAATTCACTCCTCGCGGAGAATATCTCAATTTTTGCGAGTGTTCCGGGTAATGTTCCCTTTGTTTCATCGATGAGCCGACGCGCCGCCACTTAGCGCCCTTTGTGCATTACGGCGGGCCCCGGGGCTCCGGCCCGACACTGCGGCTGTCGGAACACACCCGCTCCCATTCTGGATGATGTACGGTAGCTGTTTGAGTTATAGCCACTTTTTATTTTGAAGGTTTCTTGATAATACTGATCCAATACCTACCCGTAGAGTTTTTTTTCTGAATTGAAGCGTTTTTTACTCGTCCCACTCTCTGCTAGCTTTTGAACCATCTGCTACGACACGACTTTGACTTTTATTTTTACAACAAAACATTTTTTTAGGTTTCTGTACGTAGTCCCTACAAGGAACCCTTACAAGATCACCCAGTCCGTCCGTTCGTCCAAGTGCCGTAACTTCTACAGTTTTTGACGGAAGTTGACGTAATTTGGTACAGATATAAGTATCATCTCACTTTGACATATATAAAATGTGGCTTTTTTATTGTACACTGACAATGAAGTTGCCCATAATTGCAACATACCGTGTGTATGTCACCATTCTTATGTTATTTTACAGAACAAAAGTTGGTAAGGTACTTTTAATAAATCAGCAGTTAGAATTCAATAAGAGCCATTGACAGACATCTACCTATAGACACAGCTGCACAAATCGTTACCACACGCAGGGTATTAATGACTGAATTATTTTTTCGCATTCATTCTTTTTCGGTCGCTATCATTGACAGCTATTTTCATTGCGAACAATGTCACCGACCTGGATTACATTCTGGCAGGTTGGTATCTGCACCTGTCGCTAGATTACCCAATTTACGATGCCGGTCACGCTTTATATACGTTAAAAATAACAATGAGATCAGAGAGCAATTAATGGATGAATCTATTACCTATATCAGAATAACTAGATAGATATTCTATATAAAAATTCGGCCTATATATAGATACTAGCTGTGCCCGCGACTTCGTCCGCGTGGAATTTAATTGACAAAGTTACATACAAACTTTTATCCCCTTGGGGGGTTGAATTAATCAAAATCCTTTCTTAGCAGATGCCTACGTCATAACATCTACCTGCATGCCAAATTTCAGCCCGATCCGTCCAGTGGTTTGGGCTGTGCGTTGATAGATCACTATGTCAGTCAGTCAGTCATTCAGTCAGTCAGTCAGTCACCTTTGAGTTATATATATTTAGATACAGGTTGATTTTTTAAAGTGGATGGCCAAATCCGAATCAACGATTTTGATTCCTCGCTAGAAATACAGATTTTTTTCAAAAATCCAGTTATGCAGTTTTAGTTTACGACAAAATCGGGCCTGAGTCTCATTTGAGGATTTTTCACTATACCCACCTCATAGGTACGGATTTGGCCATCAAAGCCTACTCGAAAAAGTGACCCTGTATTCATATACAGTCATCTATATTTCGTCTTCTAGTCACATTTTAAATAATACCATAGGACGTAAATTGCTCACTATGGTATCTTAAAGTTAGACAAACTAGTAAAATATATCTTAAAAAAGGATTTCCATCAATAAAATAGGATTCTCACAACGGCCATTACCTACTTGTTAACGGAATAAACTTTCTTTACCGCACGCCAATCATCCTTTACCAAAACTTTCCTCAAGTCATCGAAGTACCCACTTCAACGCTAGATCCTTTATAAACCTTAGTTTTCGGCGCGACCTCGCCCCGTCGGCTACCGTTTATATCATTTTTCATATTAGGTAGGCGACCCGACACGTAATTTCTCTTTTTCTTACAAGATCCCGTATTTTGCTTTACAAAAATATAAATATGTAAACATGGTGATGGATATTGTGGGCATATTTGAGAGAGATTACATTATTTAAACTGTGCATGAAGTATTCAGGAATATAGGACTCAAACGAGATATGTTTGTGTCATACCTAAGAGTATTTCATCAATTGATGGTCTCCAAGTTAAGCTCCATGTATATCCATATCCATAATTCGACCTTTTTACATTGTCGTAATTTCCTACGATAACGCAGCTAACGTTCAATGCGTTGTTCTATTATTCTGTGCCGTATGTACAAAACAATGAAGAGCTTTATCGTTATCATAATAAAGTTATTTATTTTTTAAGTCCGTATATAGCTGCAGATTACATAAATACAGTTATTTTACCTAGGTGCCTTTGTAAAGCACTTGTGTTGGTTGTAGCTCCCAGCGCATACATATTGGAATTGAGAACTTTATGCATGAATTATGAACTGATATTAGTTCCCAACTCGGTTATTTAACATAGCTTTGTGCTCTCGTTAGGTGATGAGCCCGTGTTCCTCTGTGGGTTTATAGGTAGCTGCGTGTAGGTATAATTGCTTCATTGTTGAATCATAAGTCTGATGTTATAAGCTAATGATATACATAGGTAGATTACCATAACATTTTTTTTTAAATATTACTAGTTTGTGGTTATCAAATTTCTAGTATGTGTGGTTATCACATTACTAGTATTCCCTTTAGCCCCTCCAACTAAGCTAATGCTTGTGCTAGGAGTGGACTCACGTTAATAGTTTAATGGCCAGGATGGGGATCGAACCCGGAACCTCTCAGCTACGAGGACGGCCCCTCTAACCACTAGGCTATTGACGTTTAAATTAAAATTAATTTAAAAAGATATTGATGAAAAAAAGTGTATATTAAGCGAACTTCTATAGATATTTCGCAATATGTGGTTCAAACTCCGCAACGACTAAATTTATTATTTTAATCTAGGCTAGTATAATAGTAAATCTAGTCATTATACACTATACATAGAGATTAAAATAGTTGATTTTACCACATTGACTTGTATCAGACGAAAACAAAACCAGATGAATTTACTTAATGTTGTATTTCAAAATATATGACCGATAAAAGCAATTTCGCCTTTCATTTTATGGATGCCCAAAATAGTGTAACAACCCACCTTACATACCCCGGGTATCTCATGAAATATTTCAATATTATAATGGCCAAGTGATCCGTATTGTCTAGTAGTTATAGGACCTAACGTAGTGAACCGAAAATAGTAACCTAAATTCTTTTAGTGAAAGATTGGTATTCTAAGAACAAACATACTTACATTAAATCCTCCCTAATCTAACCTAAACCGTTAATATTCTATGTTCTAAGTATAAATAAGACTGTCCTAATTCAACCTAAGTTTAATGTTGAAGAGGTTTATGTCCTTAAATGACTCTATGTGAAAGTAATAAATACACACAAATAATATGAACTAGTGGATGACGGTTATATCAAAGATATTATGCAGCAATTATTTGTTTTTGGACAAGGTCGGGAGCCCCATTCCACGCTGCCCGACTATGGGAAACATCTCATATATATATTTTTCCCTCCTTGACTTGTCACTCAGTCAACTTTTTTAAATTAAAAAAATGTTTTACAACTTTAATATCAACAAAAATTGTCCAATTTTACTTCCTTTAAATAGGAAAAGTATATTCCAATCATTTGGCCATTAACAAGACCTTCAGGATTTCTTCTGCTTCATAAGTCTATAATATTAATAGATACACATTCACTAAGTTTAGTCAGTGACTTGTTAGCATCTCGATCATCTACTTGTGATGAGAATACCAACAGGGTCTACCGCCCCAAGTATGACCAAACATAGGATTGTAGTTATATCGCTGATAAATCAGGTCAGTGACTTGTTAGCATCTCGATCATCTACTTGTGATGAGAATACTAACAGGGTCTACCGCCCCAAGTGTGACCATCATTGGATTGTAGATATATTGAAAGCTGATATATTAGATCAGTGACTTGTTAGCAACTCTATCATCTACTGTTTAGTGATTGCCAACAGGGTCTACCGCCCCAAGTATGATCCAAAACATCAAGCTTTTAGTCGAGGAATAAGTAAACAATGTAAATAGATAGACTCATCGGCTAGATTCAATCCATCCAGATTCTCATCTCTGAACCAAATGATATGATCAATTATTAAAGCAAAATGCTTGTACTATACTTAATAGTATTAAAACTGAAGTAAGAATGTAGGTATCAAAGTTACATTATGTATGTTTAAGCAATGCAAAAATAAGACTTTACCACTCATTCGTAAACCTAATCCAATGGAGAAGAATGAGCAAGAAACTCCATGGATATTACAAAAGGTCCTACCTATCCTATCAACAATTTATATTTATATTTTTGTCAATATTCTCTTATGTAGTTAATGCATGATTGTACAGGTTTCAACTTGCACGCACCACCATTATTGTACTCGACGCGTAGGTATTGTTTGAATTTGAAAAAAGAATCATCCTACATCTATCCTAATCTGTGGACACTAATACCTAGGCTAATTTCCATTCTAATATAGAAATGTAAAATTAATTACTTTGTTGAATAGGAACTTACCAGGAACAGGCGAAACAAACCAAAATAAAATTAAATACTTATTTTCAAAATCTACTCAAGTGTCCCTTCCGGGATCCCATCGTTGACTATCCCCCTCCTACCATCCCATCCCCCGCACACCCCTTCGCGTCCTTCCGGCGTCCCACGTAGGTTATCTCCCCAGTTCTCCCGCTCGCGCCGTCAAGCCAAATCCCCGATAGGTAACTAACTAATCCTGCTACCTAAGTTTCATTCAAAATATTAAATCGTTTTTAGACAATTTGTTTTAGATAAGATTAAAGAATAATTTTATTATAATTAATTAAATTTATGTCTCTATTTAGAAATTAGTTTGATAATTAGAAATTAAACTATTTAGATATTAATTTGATTAATATTTGTGCACGTGACGGACGAGTTCGTACCGTTACAGCCAACCCCCAAAATTTATGCAGGTGTATGAATATTTAACCGAAGTAAATTTTTCATGAACCAAAATTTAAATGCACAAATATAATCTAAGTAATAATATCGACCCCAGAAGAACTAACTAGTGCAAATTCTAATTTGTCAATATCCGACTCAGAAAATTGTGGTAATGCATGTATGTTAAATGTGTGTAAACCTACAATGATCAGTGTATTTATACCGAATTGGCAATAATTGCTGTATGAACCCAAGTCAAAGTTTAATAACGTAGCAATCATGAACAAAAAATAACTGCTCGCAGGGACAGTCCAAACTCCGGAAGGAAACCCGTTGTTAGCAGATCAATCCTAGTGATTTAGTGTAAACCTTCCACACCAAACCCATCTTACGTATGGTGTGAACCGAATACACTATCCTATCAAAGTCTGGACCTCCCAATGGCTAACAAGTGATAATTCCCCACGATTGCAACATCCCACCAAAACCTAAGCCCACAACAACAACTTATTCACAATTCGGAGCATGTAGAGTGTACCAAACGACGATATTGTTTGCTGCCGGTAGAGTACGGACTTCTTATGAGATCAGTTTATACTGATGCATGTCTACTGACCTATCCTAACACCAAACTCCATCATAAAAAGCCCTTTGATTGTGTTAATGATTTTCTGATTCTCAAACATTGACAAACCGATTCGTACTAAGACATTGTAGAATCACTTAGGCCCTTCAAAACAATAAAAATGAATAATCATACTTCATACCAAATTCATACATCATCAACCCTATCGTAAAGAACATACGAATGCTTACACAGCTTCTACATTCATAGCGAAACATACCACCTAAATAATCCTACAACATAACTCGGGACGAATACTACGAATAATTTTGCACATTTGGTCAAAGTAGATACCTAAACACCACTGCACAACCCCCAGATAGGATGTAACAGAACGATTCGCTTAATAACGGAATTTTACTTTAAATAACGCATGAATACTTATAACGTAACGATTTTATAAAATAGGTAGAAACGCAAAATGTCAGTTATGAAAACCCGAAACCGTGAAGCGACAATTAAACAACACAAAACAACAACAAAATTATAAATATTTACGCAAAATACCAATGTGTGAAATACTAAGAAAGTTAGGTAGGTACTTAAAATGATAAGAACGCGATATTACAAGTACGCAAAACGCAATTTATCCATCTTAACCTATTGAAATTTAAGTAAGAATAGTTGCAACCCGACTTTAAACCGTTATAAATCCTAAATGGTCGTTCTAAAAGTAATCCAACGACGACTTCCAAGCACCCATTCAATGAAACCCCCTTAACATGGTTCGCGAATTTTAATAAATAAATAAATTATAAACATCGCCAGGCCAACACACCAACCGCAAGGTCGCAAACCATGCAACGCCTCACTCCCCACGGCCATCGATCAATGAATTCGGGACCACGATACCCAGACCCGAGCAAATCAGGAAAGGCCATCTTCGAAACTCGCCCCGACGGAAATCGAACCCGCAACCACTACTCGCAGCGCGCTGAGAGATCCATCATCTGTCCTTACGGGAATCGAACCCGTATCTACCACGCTGAGATATCCACCATCTGTCCTTACGGGAATCGAACCCGTATCTACCACGCTGAGAGATCCACCACTTATCCTTACGGGAATCGAACCCGTATCTCCCACGCTGAGAGATCCGCCACTTATCCTTACGGGAATCCACCCAGTATCTACCACGCTGAGAGATCCACTACTTATCCTTACGGTAATCGAACCCGTATCCACCACGCTGAGAGATCCGCCACTTATCCTTACGGGAATCCACCCAGTATCTACCACGTTGAGAGATCCGCTACTTATCCTTACGGTAATCGAACCCGTATCCACCACGCTGAGAGATCCACCACTTGTCTTTACGGGAATCGAACCCGTATCCACCACGCTGAGATATCCACCACTTACAACAGTTATCTTTACGGGAATCGAACCCGTTTCCACCACGCACGCGCAGCGAGCTGAAAGTTCCGAAACTTGTCCACACGGGAATTGAACCCGTAACCTTCACACACAGGAAGCTAACTAAGCGACACGGTCCACAGGGAAATCGAACCCGTAACCATCAAACACGGGGAGCTAGCTGAGCGCCTCGAAGCTTATTCAAACGGGAATCGAACCCGCAATCACCATGCGCAACAAGCCGAGCGTCCCACACACGAACCACCGCGTCAAGCGGTCGACAGTTTTTTCCTGTTTCTTTTTCAATAAAACGTCTGGCTGTTGTCAACAACAAACATCTCCTGCGTCGCGCAGTCGGGTAAATAATAACCTGTGAAGATATAATGACACAAAAATGACAAATTCAATAAATTACACATACCTATTACAAATAATAATAAATTAAAAGAACGTCCGAGCGATAACGTACCTATTCGAAATTTTAGCGTTTTCCTACCTACAAGCGATTTTCCTATTTTATTTAGTAATCATAGATATCTACCTAAATTCTGAAAGAAAGCAATATTTTATAGATGCTTATCACAGTATTCCTAAGCATGTGGTACTTACCTACTCCTAAAATCTATTTTACCCATAGCCGAAGGACGTGAAACTAATATTGCAAAAAGGCCTTTGATTTTACCAACATTTTTAATTACATGACCTACCTAACTACAACAGTCATTATCCCTATTAAAACCATTTATACTTATAAGCACACAAAACGAGTCTACCTACCAAGTCATACTTAAATCCTATAACAAACTATCTATCTACCTATCCTACAACAAGGTAACCTATTCTAGAGTCCGAACTCTATTTATTTTATTACTCATAGTGGATAGTTAAGTACCTAATCATCTTCTAAACCAGGTATATACGAGTAAAGTTATTAAGTCTAGTTGGGTAACTACCTATATTCGTTAAGTACTTACCTACTCCGATTCTCCGTCTAACTGTAAAAACCTTTAAATTAACATTATTGAATAATCCTACTTTTTATCTATGAAGTCAGGTGCCTAGTTACCAACCCTTTATTCTATTCGGTTCAAGTACTTAGTGGTAGCGGGTAATTTTGTATTTTCTTCCAACTAATACGTACTTACCTACATTCTTGTCTCAAGACTAGTAACCTATCCCAATTGGCAGATAGGTAATCTCTTTCCGAAGCTATGATTGGTTTACCGTCAACAAGTTTCAAGACTTCAACTAGATACCTATAATCGACGATCTAACTTGGTAATCGTTTCTAAGTAAATGGGTATTTTTATTAGTAATATTTAATTTTATTATCCATGTAAGCGAACCTAAATGTTTTTAAATTAAATACCAGCCTATCTTCCATTAATAATAACTAATAACCCACTATGGAATCCGTATTTCTAAAATTAACCTCTTATGTGGGTACACGCCTATCTATCCTTTCTAGTAAGTACTTACCTACTTTGGGATACGCATTTCCGCATTAATTACTACTAATCTCCTTAACTCATATTTACCTATGCATTAATTGATTGATAGATACTTACCTACTAGTTACCTAGACCCGTTCTAAGACGTAGATTGCTACCTTGCTTCGTCTTTATTCGTATCTATCAAACAATGAAGACCTTCCAAGAGTTTACTTTATAATCTTATAATAATTACCTATAAACCGAACTATACTATAATAAACTACGTTACTACTTACCTACTTACTGAACTCTTAAATCTAGTCGACTTGTATACTAAAAAAGATAGTCTTATTATAAAACTTTCCATAATATGAATACTGGAAATATTATCTTACCTAAAATTCCCCTTAAATAAAACCCCTTTATTTTATTCTCAACCCCCTGACTCTAATACGAAAAACCACCTTCTGTATGGTACTTACCTACTAAGTACCTACTTCATAAAATTACGTATTTATTTCTATGAACCTAACAAAATATTTAAAATGCTGATTATTTCAATTTTACGACATGGATATAGAAATGAATTAACCTACGAACACTCTACAAACTAATTTATAACTTTCTTACTCTATGGAAAACGAACGGCTTTCGCTTTATTTAACAGCTGACAACATCGACGCTAAAACAATTAGAGATGATGTTCACAACATCCATCCTCAAATCGTTTATTTAATATATTTTTTTTTGGTTATCGACTAATATTTTAATAACAATATATAAATATTATAATAATTTTAACATCGTAATTATTTCCACTAAACTTCCCTAAAGTAAAATAATGAAATAATACCTATTATAATGCATTATTATTTTACGTCCTGTAACGTATTACCATACCATACCATACCATAACTAGTCTACTAGTAATATCTACTTAATATTACTAGATTACTTAATCGATTATTCTATAATATATATTATATTGTTTAATTGATATTGGCATAATGATAAAACTACCAACTATTGGTTACCTCTAATGTCAATGAAGTTTTATAACCTAAAATGCAAACATTGAATTGATGTAAATTATATTGTTATTTTCAGAGTTAAATAGCCAACCAACTAATTGGACAAAGGAATAAACAGTGCACTAGTAGAACTACATACCTATTCAACTTGAAATGCTACTATTAAACGCTCAAACTGCCTTTATCGAAACTAATTAATGTAGCTTACAGTAGATTTGTGAACTATCATAAATACATAACAATCGGAAATAACGCGATTCCTACCTTTGCAGTGTTATCTAGCTATAATCCTAACATAATGAATACCAATCTTAATCACTTTCCTTTACACAAGCAACAAATTGTTACTTATAAAAGTCACTTAATATAGTTTAGTTCAAACTATGAATTAAGCAAATACCGTGGCAATCCAGGATTCATATTATCCTGGTCACGGCACCAAATTGTAACAACCCACCTTACATACCCCGGGTATCTCATGAAATATTTCAATATTATAATGGCCAAGTGATCCGTATTGTCTAGTAGTTATAGGACCTAACGTAGTGAACCGAAAATAGTAACCTAAATTCTTTTAGTGAAAGATTGGTATTCTAAGAACAAACATACTTACATTAAATCCTCCCTAATCTAACCTAAACCGTTAATATTCTATGTTCTAAGTATAAATAAGACTGTCCTAATTCAACCTAAGTTTAATGTTGAAGAGGTTTATGTCCTTAAATGACTCTATGTGAAAGTAATAAATACACACAAATAATATGAACTAGTGGATGACGGTTATATCAAAGATATTATGCAGCAATTATTTGTTTTTGGACAAGGTCGGGAGCCCCATTCCACGCTGCCCGACTATGGGAAACATCTCATATATATATTTTTCCCTCCTTGACTTGTCACTCAGTCAACTTTTTTAAATTAAAAAAATGTTTTACAACTTTAATATCAACAAAAATTGTCCAATTTTACTTCCTTTAAATAGGAAAAGTATATTCCAATCATTTGGCCATTAACAAGACCTTCAGGATTTCTTCTGCTTCATAAGTCTATAATATTAATAGATACACATTCACTAAGTTTAGTCAGTGACTTGTTAGCATCTCGATCATCTACTTGTGATGAGAATACCAACAGGGTCTACCGCCCCAAGTATGACCAAACATAGGATTGTAGTTATATCGCTGATAAATCAGGTCAGTGACTTGTTAGCATCTCGATCATCTACTTGTGATGAGAATACTAACAGGGTCTACCGCCCCAAGTGTGACCATCATTGGATTGTAGATATATTGAAAGCTGATATATTAGATCAGTGACTTGTTAGCAACTCTATCATCTACTGTTTAGTGATTGCCAACAGGGTCTACCGCCCCAAGTATGATCCAAAACATCAAGCTTTTAGTCGAGGAATAAGTAAACAATGTAAATAGATAGACTCATCGGCTAGATTCAATCCATCCAGATTCTCATCTCTGAACCAAATGATATGATCAATTATTAAAGCAAAATGCTTGTACTATACTTAATAGTATTAAAACTGAAGTAAGAATGTAGGTATCAAAGTTACATTATGTATGTTTAAGCAATGCAAAAATAAGACTTTACCACTCATTCGTAAACCTAATCCAATGGAGAAGAATGAGCAAGAAACTCCATGGATATTACAAAAGGTCCTACCTATCCTATCAACAATTTATATTTATATTTTTGTCAATATTCTCTTATGTAGTTAATGCATGATTGTACAGGTTTCAACTTGCACGCACCACCATTATTGTACTCGACGCGTAGGTATTGTTTGAATTTGAAAAAAGAATCATCCTACATCTATCCTAATCTGTGGACACTAATACCTAGGCTAATTTCCATTCTAATATAGAAATGTAAAATTAATTACTTTGTTGAATAGGAACTTACCAGGAACAGGCGAAACAAACCAAAATAAAATTAAATACTTATTTTCAAAATCTACTCAAGTGTCCCTTCCGGGATCCCATCGTTGACTATCCCCCTCCTACCATCCCATCCCCCGCACACCCCTTCGCGTCCTTCCGGCGTCCCACGTAGGTTATCTCCCCAGTTCTCCCGCTCGCGCCGTCAAGCCAAATCCCCGATAGGTAACTAACTAATCCTGCTACCTAAGTTTCATTCAAAATATTAAATCGTTTTTAGACAATTTGTTTTAGATAAGATTAAAGAATAATTTTATTATAATTAATTAAATTTATGTCTCTATTTAGAAATTAGTTTGATAATTAGAAATTAAACTATTTAGATATTAATTTGATTAATATTTGTGCACGTGACGGACGAGTTCGTACCGTTACAATAGTAAACAAAGTTCATGAAAATAAAATTTCCGAATCACGATAATATATAGTCTAGCTTCCCCGGAGTATAGTCTATGAAGGCTGCTAGCCAAATATATGATAATAACAGGGTAGGCTCGTGCTTCGCAGAAATATCCATGAAATAAAATAAATCACTGCGGAATCTCTTTCATGTACAGTTTGCCAAGTTTTTTTCCACTCATCTTATGAGTGCCAACATTTTTTGTGATATATTAACCTCTGTACTTACGATATTTCATAAACTACAGAGGGGCTAGGTAGGTACTTATTAGAAATACTATTCTTTATTATGTTCCTTTATATTCGTATATGCATACATTTTGTTATATATAATGTCGCTTCGTTTTCTTTAACTCCACATAAAATAAATACGTGGTTTAGATGACAAATTATGCATTTATTCACAAATGACACCGAAACATAATAATTCCATGAGTTGATACGTCTATCAGTTGATAGTAGCTTTTAAGTTAAATATGTATAGCATGGCACACTGTACAATTTTCCGTATAAATATTTAACGTTAACGACCAGCAAGCGCAAAACCCACGTTAAAGTGACTATTCGACATCAACAGTAGTCTAAATCACAGATTTAGATTGTTAAATCTACCTATTGATAAATCTGTGGTCTAAATGAAGCTAGTGAATTGGACTTGTGGTAAAATTAAATATCTCTTGGGTCATAGTGTTGGTTTATTAAATATTTATTTACATATTTATTTCAGCACCTACTTATATTAGTTACAATATGTGTGTAGTCACTCCATCTGAGGTCTTGTAATTATATCAGTGTCAAAGTCAACTGACAGCTAAGCTGCCACATAATTACGTTCCGTTAATACACAGAATATTCCTCTATACCATTGTCTGCAGGGTATCTTCGACTTGCATAATCATAAAGATACCTATTGCCTTATATGTAGTAAAATTTCTCGATTTACATGCGGGTTGGTCGCCTGTTTTGTACGGTACTTCCGTATTCACCATCCTTGGAAGAGGAGAGTTCATGCGATTCCTCACATGTCACCACTAGTTGCAGTCAATTATCAGATATGCCACCAACCCCTATACATGCCTCCGGTTCATGTTATTTCGTACTAACTTTTCCAACTGAGTATCCAAGATTGCGAAATTTTGTTCTATTTGACGTAGAAATAAGAATGAAAACTAATATGGGTACAACTACGACTATACGAGATCTAAAAAGATTTTACAATATTCTGCAATAGACAGTAAGACCCTGACCCTCAATCAATAATACTAACAAGAAGACCTTGGTCCATGTTGTTTACCCGTGTTGCCTAGCAACGGAGACCTCCTCAAACGGCATAAAGCAATTATGTGTATCAATCTATTCCCTTTATCGTCCAATTAAAAGTATCGGTTGTATAAAATTGATTTGTTGGCCGAATCAACGTTCTGTAATACAATTGTCTGGCCGGCAAACGTCTGGGGAGTTTTAATTTCCTTGTATGTTGCCGATGAAAGATGCCACGGAAATTGTTACTGGCTGAACACAAAATAAATTGTATGTTTTATTTATTACTAGCTGTGCCCGCGACTTCGTCTGTGTGGACTTTCATATTTTTTCACCATTTATACCTTCTCTGGATTTCCACAAATTATTAAAGACCAAAATTA
The DNA here is from genome assembly GCA_918843915.1 of Notodonta ziczac. Taxonomy (NCBI): domain Eukaryota; kingdom Metazoa; phylum Arthropoda; class Insecta; order Lepidoptera; family Notodontidae; genus Notodonta; species Notodonta ziczac. The sequence continues at coordinate 6,468,541 of OU974053.1, forward strand.
GCCAAATCGGTCCAGCTGTTCTCGAGTTTTAGGGGGTCTAACGAACAGCAATTCATTTATATATATATACACAATAGTGGCACTTATAATAGAACAAAGTCGGCAAACAGAGTACGATGTTAAGCAGTTAACATAGCAAAAAAATTATTGCAGTACCAAAGGTATTGTTCGCACTTTGTCGACCTGAATGGGGGTGGGACAGAGGGAGGGAAAGTAGGCGGGTTGGGCTTCCGGGCCTCTCACTAATGATACGAAACGCAGCAATAATGACTACTTTAAGCCGATCTCTTGTGAGCGGGAGGTACTACCCCGATCGAGCCAGCCCGTGTATGAGATGTACAGCCTAGCTCTACTTAATAATTTTATATTTTTATAATAACCCGCAAACCCCATAAATTCAATACTTATTCCATTGATGTGCCACAACCGCAGATATATATTTACATAGATAACGCAAATGTATGTACTTAGCGTGTCCGAAAACCCCGACCAAGCGTCGAGGTTGGTCGCCGATAACTTACAGTCCTCGCGACTACAGATATAAAAACATGAGTATGAGCGTGATAATCACTCGAGGGAATCGTAGTGGGCCGAGGGGCATCAGCGGCATCGGTGTCTTTGAAGCGGTTTGGATTTCCCGTCACTAATGACGTCACAGTAGGTGTTAAAATTCGGCACGCTTGGTTTCAATACAAATCGTGATACTTGCGTTATCTATGTAAATCTATATCTGTGGCCACAACACAATTATGCACAAAGCCATTGCATCATTAACGCATTGCCTAGGATAGAGAGATCCCATCCTAAATATTATGATAATTCTATCGCAATCCCAAAATCGATAGTACTGATGACGGTTGCGATACAATGTTCAAATGCAAAGAGAAAACGATAGGTGTTCAAAGGCCTTTGTGTTCGAATTGGGAATTCCGGATCCGAATTGAGTTGATGTTCGCTTTCAATACAGTGAGACGTAAAGCGATGTACCATCAACGATTACACCCCTTGTGTTAGGAAATACAACTGTTAAGCTAAGCATATGCATACAGGCAAGCGACGTAGCACAGCCTAGTACACAATTGACACGGCCGCCACATTTATGCAATAGAGAAATGACAGTTTCATAATAAAAAAGGGGGACGAGTGGTTACCTGACTACAGATAAAACTATAAAAATTGAAGTATTAGATAAGTGAGCTGCGAGCAGACTTGGGCCCCAGGGCAAATCACTAGAAGGCCATTTCCGAAAATGGCCCGACGGAAATCGAGGTCGCGTTCTGATCCGGTTGTAGATATAAGGAAAAAAATATGTAAATTGACAATTTGTAAGTGCCCCCGTAGGTCTAAACAAAATAAATGATTTGAATTGAAGTGAATTGAATTGCATCCGTGCAGTGAGAACCACTACGCCCAGCGATCGTTTTTCGGCAATGTCCGCTGTCTACACTGTCTAACGGTCTTCGTATAAGATTTGCACCGTTTCGTTCACCCGCATTCGTTCGTCCAATGAGTCGGCGAACCTTTGTCGTGTGTCATCAAACTACCAATTGGTTTTTACCGCTTCTACCGCTATTACCAGTTTCTACCGCTTCCGCCGATGGCTACGGGCGATGCACAAATATTCATGCGCAAATAAAACATGCGCCGAACTCCATGTAACATTGTTTCAACTTTATATTTGTACCGGCGGCGGATGCAGATGTTGAATACTAGCTTCACATTGGAAATTTATATTAAGTTTAAATATATCGTAATATTTTATAAATATTATTTTTTCCCGTCATAACGGTTATAACTTTGAGTATTTGTGTTAAATCTACTGTTGATAACGAATTTTCACCACAAGTTATTATGTACTTCTACTGTGCATTCTTCTGAATTGCACTTTTCATTAAGCATTCCTAGAATAATAATTCATATTTTATTTAAATTAATTAAAGATTGTTTCACCCGCCGCTCTTTGCTAGCATCTAGTCCGTGCCGACTAGTCCTTAATGAAGCGCAATGAAGCTTGCGGGTCGGAATCGCCGCGGCGCCGTGACGTCATCATGTCATGTTCGCCGACTCATCCGGATTAATTAAATTAAGACACGGGACATCCGCCTCCGGTGTACACCGCGGACCATTCCTAGCTTCCTTATGGCGTATTTAGCCAGCACTAGATCTTTATGTAGAATTTGTTAATTACTTTCTTCATTCGTTAGTAATCACACCATGACCCAGTAGGTAGGGACTTATTTAATTATAATAGAGCTAACAAAGAAGCTCCGTTAATAAAAAACAGTGCTGTCTAGGGACGCCCGAAAGATGCGAAGCTTTATACCGCTTGGCGCAGTTGTTCGAGCGTAGTACGCTCGGCTCACTGCATCGGGTGGTTGCCGGTTCGATTCCAGTCAGAGGAACTTTCGGAAATTGCCTTTTCTTAATTTTCCCTGGTCTGGGATCGCCCCCAGTCCATTGTACGGTAACCATAGTACAAGCGTTGCTTAGTTTGGGACCATAGGGGTGTGTTCGTCTGGCGATATTAATTTTATAGTTTAAAGCGAAGGGCGCCGCAGCTGCCACTGTGTATACCTATATATATATCGTGTAACGCTACTGACGCTTAGCACGGATAGAGTGGCCGCGCGGCGAGCGCCCCGAACGTCCGTACAGAAGCTTCGCTTCAAATTGCGTTATTCATAATGTGACCAATGTCTCGAAAGAATCTTTACAAATAAATAAAATTGGAGTGTCTGTTTGTAATATAAAAATACCACCTTTTCACTAAATGCATATGAAAGTACATACGACACCCATAACAAAAACGCGATTTAATTTTTTTTTGTCTGTCTGTCTGTCTGTGTGTTTGTTCCGGGTTATCTCCGAAACGGCTGGACCGATTTTGATGGGACTTTCACTGGCAGATAGCTGATGTTATGCGGAGTAACTTAGGCTTACTTTTATTTTAGAAAAACAAAATATTAAAAAATGGGTCCTGCCGCGCGGGCTCAGAACGCGGGAGCGGGCGTTTTTGTTAAGTTAAATTCCACGCGGACAAAGTCGCGGGCTCAGCTAGTCAAGAATAAAATGCGAATGAGCAGAATATTAAAAACGGCCATATTACTTTGACTTGAGACTATAGTTGTCAAACAAAGAAAATACTGCATTGTATCGGTCCACGAATTAACTTCCCTTCTACTGGTAGGTTCAAAACAGTCTGATATATTTGCAATTCGCATCGCCATGAGACGCAATGAGGCGTGGAACGCGGCGCGCGCCCGTTGCAACGTATTTCCCCATTCGCTGGGTTAATTAAATTTTGACACGGAGCCCGCGGCCGTCGCCGATGCACACTCAAACTGTCGATATATTTCGTTCGAATGTAAACGACATTTATTTACTATTTGCAAACTATATACCCGTAGGTAAGTAAATGCAGTGATAGCCGATTGGTTAAGCACGCGTCTTGCGGGCACCGGGTCTTGGGTTCAAACCCCGGCTCGCACCTCTGGATTTTTCTAAATCTATGGGCGAATAATTTCTATATGAAAAATTCGTGAGGAAACCTGTATGCCTTAGACGATCCAACCAATTTTCGAGAGACATGTGAAATCCACCAGCCCGCACTGGGCCAGCGTGGTGGATTATTGCCTGAATCCCCCTCGTGTTGAGGGGGGGCCCGTGCCCAGGAGTGGGACGTCAAAAGGGCTAAATTATAAGTATATGATATGAATATGTGAAACCTGCCACCCAAACGAAAAGCGATAGTTTAATGATCAACCGATTACTAAACATGATGGAGCAGCGTTTCTAGAAATGATGAAATGAAATGATCTACCTACTTATCGATAGCTAACATACTGTCATTCCTATACGTTTAACATAATAATTAGACGGCGGTATAGAAACATTTGCAAATAATCGTCTTGTTATCCCGTATTTTGGAATATTAAAACCACAATTAAATTCATAGAAGTTATACCTTTTATTCGGCCAGCAAGCCAACACACAACAACATCATAAACGGCGGGCTCTCAAAACTTGACAGACGTCAAACCTAAAGGTTACCTTTTTTTTTTTTTTTTTTTTGTTTTTTTTTTTTTTATCGTGGGGAAATCCTCATGGATACCCGCACGCCCCGGGGGAGACGTGCGGGTTATGCCGGACTCCTACCGGCTAAAACCCCACGTGCCTTACTCCCGCCTTGCGATAGGGCCGCAGGCAAGCTTTCGCATACATCTGTGACCCTATCAGCGGTTGCCCGCGCGAACGGACACCTCCTCCTCACGGTGGCGTGGGCCACACCACGCCGCCGTCCTCCTTGGGGTTGTTTGCCTGACACGCAGGGCCCCCGCTCTTTGTGTCCACAACCCCATAAGGTCCCCCGCCAGATGGTGTGACGAAGGGAATAGCTTCGTGCGTAGCATTGGCTACTGCAATTATATCCTCCTTGAGGGCGTTGAAAACCTAAAGGTTACCTGCATTAACGCAACCTAAGCCTGCCATACACTACACTTGAGAAATATCATCTTTAAGACGCTATTTTTATCTTGATCATTTTTAAGAGCATATTGATATGATAAGAGAGAGATACGTGCTCAACTATATATAGTTGAGCACGTATCTCAATACAAATGTACAACAGACACCATTGTAGGGTCAGGACGCCTGTTTCAGTTCGCCCACTATCTTGTTCAAATGCCATGTTTCATTCGCAATACCGGTACAATAGGTACCTATTGCTAGTTTACAAGCCCGTCACGTACCCTGCTTACGGGTACATTCCTGGATGTGAGCTGTCATCGCGGCCCGCATCACACCCTCGGATAACTTCAGTAACTTTACCGTGTCAAGGTCTAATTTATCTCCTAACTCTAACAACTTTCACGCGTGTCATGAAAATTTTCCAACAATTTACTACCTACGTCCTAATCGATTTCGTGGCCGCGGAGAATATTATATTTTTTGTAATATTTTGTTTGTGAACGAGTTCAAATTATATTTTGTGATGCCTACCTAAACTGTTTTAAAAACGTATTCAAGTACTTACCTTATTTTCTTATGACCACTTCTTATAATTTAAATCAAATATTTCTTGTTCTTTGCATTATGTAGAAAACTTTTTCAATTTCACTTGAGGCAAAACGTTAATAACATTTTAAAAAGTTGTATCCTAGAATATCTATAAGTACCCACTGGGATACTGGGGCTTTTTCGAAAACTAAGTACCTACTTTCTATAATATTCTGAAGGACGACCTTTCTTATAGGGTGCAGTGGGGATGGGCGGGCTACCTAGGCCGAACAGGGGAGACCTAGCAGTGTGACAACGTAGATAAATTATATATTATAACTAGCTGTGCCCGTGACTTCGTCCGCGTGGAATTTAATTGACAAAGTTTCATACAAACTTTCATCCTCTATTTCATACCCTTGGGGGTAGAATTAATCAAAATCCTTTCTTAGCGGATGCCTACGTCATAATATCTACCTGCATGCCAAATTTCAGCCCGATCCGTCCAGTGGTTTGGGCTGTGCGTTGATAGATCACTATGTCAGTCAGTCACCTTTGAGTTATATATAGGTACAGTTGTGGTCATATAATTAAGAACGATTTGAAGTTCTAGAAGTTTTTATTTAAATAATGTCATACACAGAGATGTGTACCTTCTGAGAAGCAACTAGTCATGTTATAAAATAGCCACATTAATAGAGCAACGTGGCTTAGGAATAAATAATAAAATTGACAACTATTTTTTCTAAAATTTAATTTATTTTATCAAAGCAACACATTCAAATAGTACTGAAGCTGGACAAATAATTAAGAACGATTTATTAAACTGAACGGAAATTGTTTTGTATGACATTTACATTTAAAAAATTACAATAATATGTAGCGCGAAAAATTTAACATGCAATTTAATACATTTCTAACTAAAATTAATAGTTAATAGTATGTCCACGGCTTTTAATTCCTGCTTTACACCGACAAGGCATTAACTCTATTAATTTTTGACATTTCGCAAGAGAAAAAGAGATCCATTCTTCAAAAAAAAACGTCGTACAGCTCTTTTAAATTCCCACTGTGTATTTGAAACCTTTTTCTTTACTTCAAGCCACAGATTATCTATTGGGTTTAGATCTGGGCTGTTAGCTGGCCAGTCCAAAACAGAAACTGATTGCGCTGTAAGAAATTCCTTTACGGTGCGTGCAGTGTGCTTGGGATCATTGTCATGTTGGAATGTCCAAATAACCGGTAGAACATCTTCAGCATAAGGTAACATTGTTTCTTCCAGTATATTTTTGTATTGGAATTGATCCGTGTTACCTTCTATCAACTTTACAGGTCCAACATCATGTCCAGAAAAACAGCCCCAAATTTTCACATTTCCACCACCGTGCTTAAATGTAACTTTCGTGTACTTAGGGTCGAATGCTGTATTCGGGGGACGTCGTACAGATCGTTTTCCATCAGAACATACTCTATTTATTTTCGTCTCGCCAGAAAAAAAAAACATTTTTCCACTGCCGCACAGTCCAGTTTCCATACTTTCTCGCAAATGCAAGCCGGGCTTGCCTGTAGCAAAGTTTCAACATGGGTACCTTCCTTGCTATCCTTCCGTGCAATTTTTCTTCTACCATACGTCTTCGAATAGTGCGTGCTGAGATTGCTGAAGAATTATTTTCACTAAAATATTATTTTCTCAGCTCGTTTGACCCTTTAAAAGGATTTTGTTTTGCCATACGAACGATGTTTCGGTCATCTCGAGGAGTTGTTTTTCTCTGTCTAGGTACACGTGGAACATTCGAAGTAGTTTGATACGTAGCAAAATGCTTTACAGTGTGGAAAACCATCGTTTTTGGACATTGCAGATGGTCGGCTATCTTTTTATAAGACGAATTTTCCCGGCGAAGTTTTATTATTACTCCCCTTGAAGATTTATCACAACTTTTATTTTTTCCCATCGTTTTTTTTATAAGAAGCAATCACTTTTCATCTTTTACAGCACTAAATGGCGCCAAAATTACACAACAGTAACTTACAACTGCAAATAAACTGAGTGTTCTCTTTTAAAACTTGAATAAATGTATAAATTATAAAGCGTTCTTAATTACGTGACCAGCCAGTAAATAGGAATACTATGTTTAAAAGTAGTGTAAAAAAGTTTGCCTATTTATTTTTAGTTAATCATGGGTATCAATGAATTCAGTGGTTTTATGGAAAAGATTTATGATACCGAGAGAAATAAAAAAATTGCATGTAATTAGTTACACGTCTTAGTTTGAAAAAATCTTTTCAATATATCAGCGTTCTTAATTATATGACCACTAGGTATATAGATATTATGTAACGTTCTATTTCTGATTATATCAAGTTACGACATGTGCGGCGTAGTTATTGTCATAAATCAATCGGCGACCTAAGCAAACTCGTATAATCGAGCAAACAGATCCCGCAATATAAAAGAATGATAATGTCCGGACAAACTCACTTCCCCCGGAGAACGTCCGCGACGTCGAGATTAAAGGCCACCATGTTATGTACACACTCGTACATAAAGGGACTATGTGGACACTTTTCCCTTTTCATAGGGAGTACCATTGCCAGCAAGATATAATTACCTATACCACGGCGAACGAGAAGCGATACCATAGATCTTCTTCTTCTTATATATAAAATTCTCGTGTCACAATGTTCGTTACCATGCTCCTCCGAAACGGCTTAACCGATTTTTATGAAATTTTATATGCATATTCAGTAGGTCTGAGAATCGGCTACTATCTATTTTTCATACCCTAAAAGACAGGAAAACGTCTGTCGGGTCAGCTAGTATTTCTATAAAATTTGTTGTTTTTAAAGTTTCAGCTTCATGTATATTTATTTGTCGTAACGGTTTCCGACACAGAATGAACCACGAATTTATAAAATGGCCGCCCGAAGTTAATAATCCCGGCGGTGACCGACTTCAACTCAAACATTGGAACTCGTGGTATATAGGATGAGTTTAGATCTATATTTATTATTTGTAATTGAATTTGAATTAAGTATAATTATTAACCTCCAGTGTCATATTTACGGACTACTTCGGAAACTTTAGCAGTAGATATTAGCTTGCTGAATTACAGCTGAGAATGCGCATCTCAGCCATTGAAGCCAACGTCTAGTAGAATCTAACTCTAGTCAGCTCTTATTAGACTCCACCGACCCCGTTTCAGCCAGTTATTGCCTCAGTTTGTACAACAAAACGTATCTAAATAGCTGATACGAGGTAACAAATTGAAAATCACGAATATTCACAGCGTGCTGCTCCTGGAAACGGCTTAAATTGTATCATTAGCGAGAGCCCTTAAAGCCTTAATCCTCACGTCGCACTCGCAGTCCAGACTAAATCCAATTACCGCGCGACTCGGAGCGCGCCGCGGACTACAGAACAAGGAATTACATAAATGGGCCATACAACCCTGTGTACTCGACCAATATCATCATATTTCACGAATATCTGGTATAATAATTGTCCACATTACATAATGCAGATCTAATTAGTACGCAATAGTACACATATAAGTTCTTAATTCGCATGAAGCCTTAGTAAATACTAGATAATCTAGATATGATGTATACCTACTAACGTAACAGCTGACCTTTGATTAAATCACTCGCTACCATCCAACTGCACTAACAAACAGAAAATATTTGTAAATAACTCATTTTATTCTGTGGTGTCTAAGTACGCTTATCTAACTATGCTATTCGAGTATAAACTGATCTCGCAATGAATATAATTTTCGTACAATGAGAGGTCCGCTTATGCTGGAAATATAGCTTGATATGCAGCCGTGTGTACATCGAATTTAGCATTTACTTAAACGCCATGCAAAATATCATGCAATATTAAAATAATACCCTATATAAGCTATTCTATTTTGCTGGAAAGTTCTCCATTCCCTTTGTAAACAAACTGAGAGTAGTGTATTGTGCTCGGAGGAGCAAAGGCCTAGTCCTTTGAGTGTGAGGTTAAAACATTCCGTCATCTCTCAAAAAAGTTCCAATTCGTCGTGGTTAATTGGGAGGTAGTTTCAGCTCGTTTTAACCTTTCATTTTAGCCTTCATTAAAATCTACATGCAATAACATTTTCCAGTCGGAAACGAGCGTTGTAGCACTTCCAGCAATAAATTGAGCTCATTCCGCGCTGGCTGTAGGCGTCGAAGCGACCACTCCACACGGTCGGGACTCGAGAGCCGGCGCGTGACTATCGACTCCAGACCTATGTAATCTGCATTTGCCGTCAAACGAAACATATTTTAAATAAGGAATTTTACTAAAAGCACTTTGAAAAAAAAACGTTCTCTTATTGGTGATGGTAGAAGCACGCTGCAAATTGACAACGACTCATATACGAGCTGGCTCGAAGTAGCACCACCCTCTCACAGAAGATCTGCGTAATAGCTGCTTTCTTACGGGGACCCGTCGTCGTGGGCGAGCCGGAATCTAAAATGTTTAAAGTTTTCGTATTTATTAAAGGGAAATATGGCCACAGAACATTATTATTAGAACTACATCATGACTTTTACTTTTCGCTTCACTAGAAATATATTCCGTTACTATTCATGAGTGTCCTTTGTTACCTACATATGACATTGTTATATCCTACTAATATTATAAATGTGAAAGTTTGTGAGTGTGGATGTATGTATGTATGTATGTATGTTTGTTACTCTTTCACGCAAAAACTACTGAACGGATTTGGATGAAATTTGGAACACAGATAGTTTATAACCGGGATTAACATATAGGATACTTTTTATCCCGATAATCCCGAAATTTTTGTTACGTTAAATACTACGCGGACGAAGTCCGTGGGCACAGCTAGTAAATTATATTATCATTATGTACGTACGTACCTATCAAGCTCAGTTCAGCAAGTAATTAATAGATCGTTTCGAGATAGCTTCGTAATTGGACGACTCTTCAGTCTGGAACTGATTGCTTCATGTAAAAAAGGTGTTGATAGATGACACCACGAGAGCTTTTGAATATTAATGGCATTTATTGAAGAGCTTTTGTCTGGCAAACATAAAAAGTTGGTTCCAAAAGAAAATTCGCATTGAATTTATATAAATAGAAGTGTTATTTATTATAAAGACTGCTTTCAGAATTTGGTTTGTTATTTCGAAATGTTTTTATAACTTTGAATATTTTCCAAGTTAAACACAGTTGTATTTTAGTAGTGGAGGATGTTAGCCAAAATTATCTATCCGAAACTCGTAATGGACAACGACGGGTTGGGCAAACACCGCGGGGAATAAACGTGACTCTCCAAATTCCAACTATCCCGTGGCGCTTTATATTACCAAAGCCACCAGCGCACTTCGGACATTAAACAGCTGTATTAATTTGGCTCTACGAACATCGTTACACAGAACTACAGCCCCACCAACTTTTCTATGCAGGTGGCCAAAACTGGAACTAACATTTTAACATTTTAACGCTAACTGAACAAACAAGTTGGTGACAATTGAAGTCGTTAAAAGATTTTGTCCTAAATTTTCATTTATCATGTTCTTACGGGTTTACAGTTTCCAAGTCGCTATTCTCAATGGGGCACTTTGAAACCTAATAAAGCAATATTGTTTTGGGTCTAAAGATAAAACCGGAGGACGCCGCTCGCTATCACAAAACTTTGTTATTATTGTTAATCACTGCTTCAGTTGTCTGGTTTTGTGAATTCTGAGGCTCTTAGGTCTTAAAGATTGCAAATCTTGGAAGGAAGGAATCAAAAAGCATTTTTTTTATAGTCCACGTTAAGCATTGTTATAAACGAACAGTTAATAATAAGATTAAAAAACAATAATGTAGAAAAATAGAAATCGGTACAGGTATTAATTTTCTTTTATTTAAATGATGAATGAGGGGAGGCCTTGGCCGAGGAGTGGGACAGCATTACAGGCTAATAATAATAAAAAAAAGATGAATGAATAAGAATGCATTTCGAAACTAGTAACAATGAAATGCTTTTAAATCCATTAAAAAGTAGGTAGACTCATCAAAGGGGCGGGGCCCGCGCGCCGGACGTGTGCCGGCTGTCCCCGGCGCGGCGCGGCAAGGACCCGGACCTGCCGCGCGGAACTCAATCATTAGTGTGCTCACTCGATGTGAAAGCGATTTTATCCCTGACGACTCCACCCCCTTTGAAACTGGCGCAATATTGTCGAAAGCAGGAAAACACTTTGCGAGAGAAAAAAAAATATTGCTCGAGACGCGGCGAACGAAATGAGGACGGAATGCCAGGAGCCAATCGAGCGAACGAGTCTCGGCGGCAATATGCTTCCGCGTTTACGTTATCGATGACTCCGCCGGCGGAGTGCCCGGCTCCGAGTTCCGGCTGTAAACGTAAACGAGCGCCGAGCGGGTTACAGGCTCGTATCGCCCGCGGTTGTAAACTCGAGCGCTGAAACAACTTTGTTACTTCTCCGCTCTCTTTTGTTTCTGGGCTGCAATATTAGTTCTAGTCAAAAAGCTATTTTTCAACCCGCCGTCGAAAGGCTTGTAAAGTTTTGTAATTTAGTTAATTCGTACTCAACGTCTCGTGAAGCCCTCGTTCACGCTAGTTGATCGAAGACAGGAACTCTGTGAAATATTGCCCGACGAATATTGCTACGAATGTAAAGATAACATCAATGGGGCCCCTCCGGGCGTATTGAGGGGCTGTTTGAGTTTTTAAATTAATTTATGCGGACTTCGGAATGGAAATAAACTTGGCTATTCTCATTATGGAAGTTTGAGAAGCAGAAACAAAACCATTTGAATATACATAAGTAATTACAAACATTTCAAATGGTGTATTTTTCAAATAATACACATAAAATACAATCACGTCCTCGAAAAAGCTGCGTGGTTCATTTGTAACCTTGCTACAGCCATTACAATTTAGTCATCATTTGAACTGTCCAAATTAAACTAATCTATACAACCACAACATAGCTTTTATTGTTTCTGTGGCAATCTGCATTTACAGTTATTTTCGTCTCTTCGCTTTGCAACGGAGACGAGTGTAAAATCTACTTCTGGCCTTCTATATCATCTTCTAATTAAATTCCTTGGTTTCCCAGGCAATTTGTCTTTACCCCGGAACTCCTTGAAGATGAACCTTCGGCGTAAACGTTGGACAATATTGTTGATTTTGCCTGGCCGGATAAGTCCCATTTTTAAAATTACCGCTTTGGCAATTAGGTTCTGTATCTTATTGTAATGTGTCGTGTTCCGTGTGCAGGTGCTGATGTTCCCGGAGGAGGGCTGGGCTCGGAGCGCGTCCTCCTCCTATTGGACCCTCCAGCCGTGCTGGTGGCGCAAGTCGCGGTGCAAGGTCGTCGAGGTCGCGGGCACTAGACGGTACTGTGTACATTAACATCCTACTAATATTATAAATGCGAAAGTTTGTGAGTGTGGATGTATGTTTGTTACTCCTCCACGCAAAAACTACTGAACGGATTTGGATGAAATTTGGAACACAGATAGTTTATAACCGGGATTAACATATAGGATACTTTTTATCCCGATAATCCCGAAATTTTTGTTAAGTTAAATACTACGCGGACGAAGTCGTGGACAGCAACTAGTTTTTAAAATAAAGTTGCTTGCGTTCATGCAGACATTTTTTTATCTCATGGCTGAAATATCAAAATTATTTTTGACATTTGACATTTCCCCCGTGGATTCACGCGTGAGATATGAGTTTGTCGTTTCAGAATAGAACTTATGTCTGTCTATCTTCAGGAATTCCGGAAAATGTAGAGATGTAAAAATATATTTCAGCTATTATCTGGATACAATTGGATTGAGGCGCTGACAAAGAAATGATTGCATGAGAAATTTGCATTATAAGCGGTGTTTGCTAAATCTAAATGAAAATCTCAAAGGAAACTCTCGGCGGGCTAAAATTTAAAGTGGAAAATATAATTAAGCGGTCTTGAGTCGGAGAGGAAGCAGTATATCATGTTTGTAGCACGTTAACCGTACTTTTCGCAATTAACCGCGACCGGCACAGGTGAGCGCTAAGCTGCCGGCTTGACAAACGGCCGGAAGGTGGCGCCACTATCGCGCCATCGCACCGCCAACAGTGAGGAGTGGCGCGAACGTGCCGTAAATAAAGATGGCGGATGCTGAAGGCTTTGCGCGAATGAGAGCGCTATTTATTATACCAGCACCGCTAGAACATAAAGTATTTACTTAAGGTTTACTGAACGGCTTTATTTTGTAAATTAGATGGTTTAATGCCGGTTACATGTAATGAGTTACAAACAACGTACTCGGCTGTGAGGCGGAGGTATCTACTCGTAAATGAGTGAATGCTTGATTATAATAAAGGGAAATGTTTTCAGTGTACCGTAAAGGTAGACCGCGACGACAACGACAGATAACAGAGACAGGCGATTAAAAGCTATGTCCCATGGCAACAGGGTTTTGTTTTGTATATATTGTTTATATGTGTGTTAAGCTCGTACGCAGATCGCGACGTATCATTCTGCGAATGGTCATAAATTCATAACTGGACCATTGATATCAGGCATATTTAATACCAGTAACCCAGGATGACTGATTTTAAAGGGAACCAATTTGCATACTGCCTACCTACTTCTGAATAGATTTAAATCCAATGTAAGCTTTCAACTATGTAGCTGTCTTGCCGACACATATAAGAAGCATTAGAAACGAACTCCGTAGAAAAATCCAATCCATGGCGCGGAGGCTAAACGAGAGTCGTTAGCGTTAAGGATTATTGTCGCCGCCCCACTATTTTGCCTAAATGAGTTGTATTTCACGATCGCACTCGACAATATATCTTTATACACTATTCTGGTGATTGATGATGAGAACAGTATTCTCATAGAACCTTCTGTACTGATTGCATCCGTTTGATGAACTTAATACTGTATAATATGTTGAGTAGGTCATCTGAGATATTTACTTCTCCTCCATTTTCAAGATTACCAATAGAGACACTAATTTTAATAAAATATTGAATGTAATACTTACAAGTAGATCTTTTCGTTATTCGTTATCGTGATTTCTAATGATTTAAAAAAAGTACAAAACAGATAAAATCATTCCTTATTTTGCAAACTGTTCTATTAACTTAATTTAACGAAAACCTAAAAGAATTAACAAAGGCCGAAGGTGAAGGCACCACCGCAATTCCCATCGACTCTCATTTCGGAAACGTCGATTTAATTTCGTTTAGCAAAGAGCAAATAATGTTGAAGTGCGCATAAAGGGATTTTAATTTTCTGGTGGGTAGTGAGGGCGCGAGATGTTCGAGGCTATTACAGGGCGCCGGCCATTACAGGGCCGTTAGGGCCTCGGTAGGTACGTGTTGGATTCGCGCCCTACTAACTGGGATACGTGACCGGCATGCGGACACCTCGCCAATGCATCAGGACTCTGCTATCCAAGTTTACACGTGGCTTCTTTGCTTCAAATTAGTTTGCGTTCCGCTGAACGACTCTGGCAGTTTGGCGCTCCATCTTCAATAGCATGTCACTGAACTTGCGAGTGTTGCCACGAAACGTTAGTTTCATTTTCGTGCTTCTTCTTTCTTTATATACTAGGTATATTTTAAAGAATATATACATTCAAAAAATTTTACTCGATGTAATTTTATTATTAGACTGCTATAATTATAAATAACCGTTACCTGCCGATGCACTATTCTAATTATATAATTATCAAAACATTTGATATCAAATTAATGGCAAAAACATTACATATTTCAGCATTGACATAACTTAAGATTGTATTAGTAATTGTACGTACGCTACGAACAACCACTGACAAAAAAGAACATGATACCTACATTTAGGACACAAATAAATAGGAAAACTTTTTCAGTTTTCTAAGGTGTTCTAAGTAGCTCATAATTTCTCCTGAAACATCGAGCCATCACTACCTGACGGTGACAATATAATATATCATGTCGCACATCATGTTCGCTGTACAGCAAATATCTTACGGCCGGAGGTTGTGAGGCAGTCGGCCGGGGATAAATCACCGACCGCCTCCAGGACTAGATGCTTGCGGTCTGAGGTTGGCGACAACACTATTAAACATGCTGGGTCTACGTTATATGAAAATTGTACTATACGAAGGCTGGTACTCAAAAAAGCGCCCGGTTAGCCATTTAGCGAATGTATTAGAAAAAATGGAACGCTGTGCATGCTACTGAAGACGCGCCTCTTTAGAGAGGACATTCCTGTGGGAATATAGAAGGGATATACAAAAGGCAAGAGAGAGTAGAGTTGTATTTTCTATGCTGTGTCAAATAATAATTAGCTGTAGGATATTGTGTTAAGCATTAAAATATATTTTAGGTGCCAGGGTACCTAATATATATCAGAGATATGAATCTTTATTCTACTCAATAAAATTAAAGCGCTTCTCTAGGGCACGCATAGATATAGTAGACATCACATCGATTTTAAAATGCGGAAAGATTTCATTTTATTTCAGCTCTGAATCGTATTATGTGCACAAGTCTCGAGACTGGTTTTCTGAATAAAACAAATGACGCGATTTTCCCGTAGCACGCTGAAGCGTAATACAACATCATACAAATAGAAGTGTTGTCTGTCCACACCTTAATTCCCAGCGCAGTGACAAACGATTGCCGCCGAAGGGGCATTATCTGTAGCGGCCGACACAGACGTAAACAAACACGTTTCGTATCTCTGGATTCGTATTTATAACGCTTTTATTGAAAAGCTTAATAGCACTTCCTTTTTACTTTTAATCTGGTTATCTTAGGACCATGTTTTAGATCAACATCTCAATTGTACTGCTCCTATAGATAACGTTAATAACACTCTCTCATAAAATTTTAGTTTATATGATTTTAAAAGTAAATAAAACTATACATCCGCCGCAAACGCAAGGAGAAGCGATACATGCTGATAATGTTCGATTGCCGCTCGGTCACCGTTGGGCTCGCCGACTTTTGGGCTGCTTTATAAATTCTTGGTTTAGTTGTATTCCTGTGTAGAAAACTGTAGGTAATGTTATTTAAAATAAATTAAGACAAAACGTTAACAACAAGTAATTTCTTGAAATTATGTATTTATTTTCATGATGTTTTCATTGTCACAGGCACAGTACTCACGCGCGCATGGTCATAAGTGGCGCCAACGCAGTTTACATCGTGGGCACCTTCAAGCATATGGGAACTGATGCCGATTTTAAGGTAACACCACATCCTACTAATATTATAAATGTGAAAGTTTGTGAGTGTGGATGTATGTATGTATGTATGTATGTCTATGTTTGTTACTCCTTCACGCAAAAACTACTGAACGGGTTTGAATGAAATTTGGAACACATATAGTTTATAACCGGGATTAACATATAGGATACTTTTTATCCCGATAATCCCGAAATTTTTGTTACGTTAATAACTAAGCGGACGAAGTCCGTGGGCACAGCTAGTTTATAATAAATGCGAAAGTTTGTGAGTGTGGATGTATGTAGAGGAACAACTCTTTCACGCAAAAACTACTGAACGGATTTGGATGAAATTTGGAACACAGATAGTTTATAACCGGGATTAACATATAGGATACTTTTTATCCCGATAATCCCGAAATTTTTGTTACGTTTAATACTACGCGAACGAAGTCGGTGGGCACAGCTAGTAGGTATATATGTCGCTGATGGATTGTAACATTTGATGTTATGCATAATCACTAGCGGTTTTACAAAACAGTTCGGTTTTGTAAGACAACTTGAAACATTTAACTGGATTTTTCGGTAGTTAAACAAATAACCCTAACCTAAACCAATATATGTTATATAGATAATATATCATAAATAATAGATAAAATATACAACGCAATCATCTATCTGAAGCTTGTACGGATGTTTTACCACCGAGCTGTGTAAAACCGCTGGCGGTTTTCGACATATAAGTACAACTTTTCAACTGTATTCCTCAATTAGCTTGCTCCCGAATTCATGAAATGACCGCCCTAAGGTTGGCGAGGCCGGCAGTGACCTACTTGAAATCGATTATTCAAACCATTTCGCATCGCTTCTAGTTGGCCGCGGAGATTGAAACCCGAGTGTTTTTTTATTACATAGTTTTGTTTAGGCTGCATCTTCACTCCTCTATACTTGACAATAACGTTATCTTTCTCCCCACAGTTGTATCTAACAACGAACGTGACGCAGGCGGACTTCAACATGGGCTACACGATGACGGGCACGCTGGAGCGAGGCTGCCGCTCCACCAATAACTTCCAGATGACACACTTCGCGGTGCTGCGGCGCTGTGACCATGATGCGCACCATCTCAAAACATCTTAAATGCTCCTGAGGATTTAGTAGGGTAGCCAACAGCTTTTGTTTAAGTTTCAAGAGGCTGAGATAAACAGCATAGGTACTTAAGTACGTGTGGCGTTGATGTAAAAACTGCGTCCGCTATTAGCGGAAAATCGATCGTCTAGTCTAGTGTTTTGCACAAAGAAAACATTAATGAAATCCGCTGCGTACGCTGCAAAGAATTTGAATTCATTAGTGCGTTGCGTGCGTACCGTTCATTAGTGCGTAATAATAATTACAAATTCTTTGGTGCGTACCGACACTAACATACCTAGCACGACGCGTACATTCGGAATGCATTTTCAATGTCTTTTTTTAATGATTACCTGGTAATTTATATGCCAGAATCTCACAAATAGTTATCTATTAGTAGAATTGGTACCTAATTGAATTACCAATATCGGTCAAGTATTTAAACACGCTCTAATTTGTTATAATTGTCATTCTTACATGAACAATGACAATATAAATTAAATTAATACTTCGACATTTAAACTATAGGACGAAACACAAAAGCTGTTGGTTCCAATAAATAAAAAGGAAAAACTTTAACATTAATTTGCGTTTTTAATGCAAATCTCTTGAGTGAGCTTACTATTAAATTCATTCATCGATTAATATTTTTATCATAAGTCGATTTTTAGAAATTACCAATGATCTCAAATAGTAGGTATGCTAGTCATTATTTTTTAAGATTATATTGCCAAGCGATATTGTGATCTCGAGTTTTAGACATACGGATACATGTAAGTAGGAATTTTAAACTATAATACTTTCTATATAAATATTAAACGCGGTTCTAACATGTGATTTAATTAAACATTACAGTCTTCAAAAGAAGCAGGCGCAATTACAAAGAATGGGTAATGGGTGCAATTGTAATTTGCAATTGATGAGTCACGACCGAAGTATCTACTTTATTATGAACAATTTCAATATTTGGAAATCTTCATAAGGTTCACTACCTGTTTACAAAAATCATAATCGCAGTTTTGTTTAGAATTTACTACACTAACTAATTTAACTAAATCCTGTAGCCGCGCCTGAAAAGCATTGTTTAGCACTAAAGTCAATCTCTAAACCGTGACTGATCACGGTTTTGTGGTAACACTTTTCTAGTGCTATACATGTATAACTTTTTGTGGTACAATGATACTGATTCATGCTACCAACTAATTATGTCTAAACGAACTAACTTGCATAAAAAAACATAATTGTTTAGTTTCTAGTCAATGTCTAGATTTATGTAGTAAGCATCTTAGAATAAAGTGGTAGAGGTAAATAATTTACTTAAAATGTTGTATGTACAAACGCTTCTAATTGTAGTAGGTATGTAGAGACAATGATTATTTTTGTATAATTACTAGTATTTACATTGTGGTAATTTATATAATTTGTGCTAATTCTGTCGGTACATGAACTAAACTTAAAGTATTACCGTCCTTTTCAGTATTATGTGTATGAGCAAAACAAAAAGTTCTAAAAATTTAGTCGTAATTTAAAGCCATCTGAATTAGCACTTTTTTATTTTTCAATACGTGTGTAGTTTATTTAATAATTAATTAAATGATTGTAAGGTTAGCTAGTTATAGGAAATAGGTAAACGTCGTTTCTGATAAACCTTTATTTTAGAAGAATTAACTAGTTTTGTAATCCGGGATTATTCCTGAAAAGTTATCAGTAAGAATTGCGTTCTAATGTTTTGATATGACCAGGCGTTTTTTATTTCCTGGTATTTTCAAATTAATGGTTTTGATCAACGAATCGAGTTTAATTTAAAAATGTCTATAAACGAAATATTTTTGTACAACCGGTTCACGCTTGGTCGAACAAAATAATAATATATTGGTCCGCCGCGCATCGATACTGGCCGAACTGGATGCCCCATACACCACAAATATGCACACATTTTGTTCACGATGATACGATCTAACATGTTATGTATGAGTACATTTACTAAAATATTTGGATTCAGACACTTTCCTATTACTTGCTCCAGTGAACTCCGTACATACATATTATACAATTAAAATTTGGTATCCATTCAAATTATAATTATTAGGTAACGTGACAATTCAAGCTAAAATAATACTACGTAAAACTAAACCGAATAATGTTGGGGTAGCGAATGAATTTGCGTGAAAGGGATGATAAAATAGTTTAATTTAAATAAAACTTGACAAATTAATTTGGAACGTAAGGATAAAGGAGGATGAGGCTAACTAATCTATACAAATAAATCTAATTGGAGTGTCTGTTTGTAATATCAAAATAACACCTTTTCACTAAATGCATATGAAAGTACTAGTGATGTAACGAATATTCGCATTCGCATTCGCATTCGCGAATATTCGCATATTTTTTGACATTCGCATTCGCATTCGCATTCGCAAGAATCTATGCGAATGTTAGGCGAATGTTTTTGAAAAACAAAAAGGAAATTATCTATAGATGGATATGGAATGTTAACAACTAGTAATAATTCTATATTATTTAAACAAACTTGCTCATAGGGTGGCCGTTATTGTACCGCTTTTAGGTTCATAAAGCAGCTTATTACGCACTAGTAAAATTTATTTCCTATAATAAACCATATATAATGTGGTTCTAATTTAAAAGATGAATCTTGCTACTTACGTAAAAAAGGCGACAATGAAGCTCAATATTTCGTAATTAATATTGAAAAACTGTCAAAGAAACCCTCATATAATTTTAAAATTCTTCATTTTTTTTCACTCCCCTTTCTTAAGTACGGAAGGTACAATGGAATAACTTTGCTTTCAAAATTTAAAAACTATTTTTGTTCGCTAGTTATTATTAAATTATATTATTATGTTTTTGCTAGTATTTTAGCCCTAATAGTCTCTGAATAAAATTACTGTGATTGCAGACGGACGTGCCTAAACTATAAGGGTTCCGAGTTTGACTACGGAACTCTAAAATCTTACGGCGCGCCATGTTGTTATATTTTTCATTCATCCTGCAATTCTCTAGGTCTTAAAAAAAACGTGAATTGTGATTTTTTTTCAATTATGATTATAATATTCTAATTATTTCTTACTCGCAAGTAATTGTAAAATGTCGTATGAAACGCGTGAGCATTGTTAATTACACACCTTGGCTCCATCACAGCCGTCGCGTTAGTCTCGGCCTGCAAACCAGGCTCAATCGTAACTTGGCTCACTTGCACATAACGCACTTATTTACTTATTAAAAAAAAATACTGTCTTGAGGTAGGCAACTAAATTATAAATAGGATCTTTCTCTATTGCTCTTGTTAGTCTAATTAAAATATTAACTCTATAAAAATTTTATATCAAATATTATTGATTAATGCAGTAATACTAAACTACTCTGAAATCAAAACAAATCTCTTCGAATTAAATTTATGTGACTAACTTCGTTCGTTCAACCTGTATGGGTTCGGCTATGTACGGCCGACACGAAATGCCAAACCAGTCTAACATTTTGCGTGCTCTTTATTAACCCCCTAGAAAGAGGGGTGTTATAAATTTAACATGTCATTGTGTATTTGTGTGTCCGTAGTAGATTCGTAGCGCCCAAACAGATGGTCCGATTTTAATTTTGTTTCCTTTTTAGAAAGGTATTCTGATCGAGAGTGTTCTTAGTTATGTTTCACGATAATCGATTCAACCGTTTGAAAATTATCAGCTCTTTTGTAATTTAAAAAGTCGTCGAATCGGAGTTTTTTTATATTTTCAATTTAGGGTTTCTTATTTGAAAGTCAACATTCGCATTCGCATTCGCATTCGCGAATGTTGAAGCCAAATATTCGCATTCGCATTCGCATTCGCGAATGTCAAAAAACCAACATTCGTTACATCACTAGAAAGTACATACGACACCTATAGCAAAAATGCGATTTAAAAAATTTTTGTCTGTCTGTCTGTCTGTCTCTCTGACTGTCTGTCTGTCTGTGTGTTTGTTCCGGGTAATCTCCGAAACGGCTGGACCGATTTTGACGGGACTTTCACTGGCAGATAGCTGATGTTATAAGCAGTAACTTAGACTACTTTTATTTTAGAAAAACAAAATATTAAAAAATGGGTTCCTGCCGCGTGGGCTCAGAACGCGGGAGCGGGCGTTTTTGTTAAGTTAAATTCCACGCGAAGTCGCGGGCTCAGCTAGTATTATATATAACAACTAGCTGTGCCCGCGACTTCGTCCGCGTAGTATTTAACTTAACAAAAAATTAGGGATTATCGGGATAAAAAGTATCCTATGTGTTAATCCCGGTTATAAAAAGTATACTATCTGTGTTCCAAATTTCATCCAAATCGGTTCAGTAGTTTTTGCCTGAAAGAGTAACAAACATCCACACTCACAAACTTTCGCATCTATACAAATAAACAATATTAGAGTGTCTGTTTGTAATATCAAAATAACACCTTTTCACTAAATGCATAATATGAAATTACATACGACACCTTTAGCAAAAACGCGATAAAAAAAAATGTTGTCTGTCTGTCTGTCTGTATGTTTGTTCCGGGTAATCTCCGAAACGGCTGCACCGATTATGGCCGGGACTTTCACTGGCAGATAGCTGATGTTATAAGGAGTAACTTAGGCTACTTTAATTTTGGAAAAACAATTAGGGTACCGCGTAAAAAATTAAAAACACATGAAATCAAAGAGTATCTCCGAAACGGCTGGACCGATTTTGACGGGACTTTCACTGGAAGATAGCTGATGTTATAAGCAGTAACTTAGACTACTTTTATTTTAGAAAAAAAATGGATTCCGTAGCCCGTACTCAGAACGCGGATGCGGGATTTTTTGTATAGTTAAATTCCACGCGGACGATGTCGCAGGCTCAGCTAGTTTATAATATTAGTAGGATTAAGTAAGTAAAGTATGTTTAAGTTATTAAATAAAAAAGATTTCCATTATTAGGTTCATTCAATTTCGTTCAATCTATTTTTTTCACCTGACTATCCATTTTTTTTTGTAAAAACCCTTCAACTGTCAAATAAAGGTACTGCATAAAACTAAATGTTGAAGTTACCCAGTTCCAAAGAGAATATAACTTCTGACTACGCCCAATTATTTTCATACTTACAAGACATAATAAGTATTTTTACAAACTCGCCTAAGTTATAATTGTAGAGTACGGTTTAATCGATAAGTACCTACGTAAGGTTGATAAGATGTTAAGTGTAAAAGGGTGGTTGAACACAAACGTCCAGTATCGCAGTCCCTCCAGTGTCTACACACATCATTTTTGTACAAAGCTACAAGTGTTGTACTACTATTCCTTATTTACTTATTTACTAGTGTACTGTAGAGCGTTTAACTAATTTTATTCGCCTCACATTATCAGAAACATTGCTTTTCATCCAGGACTATTAACGTGCGTCAATTCTGACTATTTGATATAAGTATTTCAAGCAAGCATCTTTTCAATTTGAAACATAAAACATAATGATTCTCAATTGAGAGTAAAATCTGTTAGTAACCAGCTTTCATCTTCGCTGTAACCATTAAGTAATTTAAGTGTGATTTTAGAATTGCTAACTCTTAATAGATACTGACACAAAAATAATTTTAGTATACTGTAAAATATTTCAAGTAAGTAGTGTACTTACATATTTTGTTCCTCACGGAATTGTGATTTACGAGTAAACGCAGCAAGGGATTCAAATTCTTCAGGGCTCCAAAGAGATGGAAACCCACGGGAATATACCTAATCATCAGTCCACTCTAGTCAACACTATGAATTTATATTAAGTCGGTCAAGCTCTCTCAGTTAAGAAATTTTGTTATTAATATTTGCGATCATAGAAAACTAATCTGCAATGATAATGTTGTTGACTCTACATAAATATGCAAATCGTATACCCGTTACAAATCCCTCTAGGGATTGAGAATCACCCGTTTCCCTCTTCAAGCATTGGAATCACGATCTTCGCTTAAAGCCGAGGGTCCACCTGCGAAGATGACTGCGTTCTTACAAATGATACTTCCCCTTTCCATCACTTGAATCTTCAAACTAATATTTGCGCCGATTGATAAATATTCTTAATGTGAAATGCATCTCATATCTTCTTGGCGGCAGATAGGTATTTCATTCGAAATTGCACCGTGTCTACTCTTCTGCTTGTTTGATCTGATATACAAATTGGCTCTCGTAGGTTTTTCTAGTGTTGTTAGTGTAGATCGGTTCTCTTTATCATCATAGGTAATTGGATGTATTAGTGCGTAACAATCGGACTATTCTCATATTTAAATGTAATATTGACAAGTATTAGTGTAAAGCAAGTGCCAAAGACAATTTAGGGAGCTTTTACGATAAGTTTCGATTCGTTGTAAGTAATGATGTATATAAAATTCGCTTCAAATTTTAAATGTTGTCTTGCGTATATCGAGATGACTCAGAATAAATTGTATGAAATTAATATAATATTGTTTTATTTTTTTAAGTCCTTAAAACTCTTAATCACGTTTGTTCTTATAAAATTATGATATATAACTGTTATAAGGTTACCAGTAAAATAATGCTTAGGCAAGTATATGCAATATCGTGGAAATTAAATACATTAGGTAGTAATAGTCGACACTGGATCCTTGCCTATATCGGTTTGCGGTCACATATGAAAGGCGGAAGTGTTCCGCCGCCAGCGCAGCGCCGTATTATACCGAGTCTCGGCTCCATTGTCCCTCAGTCGCACGCAGACCCCGGCACCATGTGCTTCCACAACAAAGTAGTGCTAATTACCGGAGCCAGCTCCGGCATCGGCGCAGCTTGCGCTTTAAGATTCGCCAAATCCTCAGCCTCACTATCGTTAGTAGGAAGAAATTTAGACAACCTCACAAATATTGCTAACCAGTGTGAAAAAATCCACCGCCTCAAACCCCATATAATAGTTGCTGACATAACATCTGATACCGATATAGAAAGAATCGTCGAAGAAACTGTGAATGCGTACGGAAAAATTGATGTCCTAGTTAACAATGCCGGCGTTAACTCAGTACTGGGAGCGCGCTCTACAGCCGAGGCTTACGACCGCGTTATGGGGACTAATCTGCGCGGTACGTACTTACTCACTAATAAAGTTATACCTTCTCTAATAAAAACTAAAGGGAACATCGTAAACATCTCGAGCATATTGTCTAATAAACCGCTGACAATCATGACACCATACTGCATGTCTAAAGCTGCGCTCGACATGTTCACTAAATGTATGGCGCTACAACTGGGACCTAAAGGTATAAGGGTGAATGCTGTTAACCCAGGCCCCGTGAAGACATCACTATTCAAGAGGGGCGGCATGAGCGACGAGGATTGCGATAAAATGTTCACAACACTAGAGATCAATACTCCGTTGAAAAAAATAACAAAGGGAGAAGATGTGGCGGAACTGGTGGCGTTCCTAGCCAGTGATAAAGCAACTTGTATTACTGGAAGTTGCCACGTCATCGACTGCGGACTAATGCTAGGCGAGGCCGGCAATTTGTGATTGATGGAACTACAGATATTTATGAGTAAATACATACAAATCTATACAAGCATCTCTATTGTGTTCCCCTGCTAAAATTTTGTTTGACAATGTGTGCCAAAGCCGTGATAAGTTTGTTCGAGAATGTTAATTCCTCGATGAGTTTCCACCCGAAACAATGGTGGAGAAATATTAAAATATGTAGCGCTGTACATTGCGCTCCACAATAAACAAGGGCCTCCGGAGCGTAGCGCTGATAAACGCTGTAAGATGTTCCCCTGAGTTCAGCGGGGGATCGTTTAGATTGCACTGACAATTACATTTCAGTGTTTTCCCTTAAATATCTGTTCTTTTCTGGTAATTGAGGCAATATATTTACTTATCTGTAGCACCAAATCCTTCCCCAGGTGGGTCGCTAATGCCGTGTTATCTTTCGTTAATTTCCCTCGCATAATCGGTCTGCAAATTGATTGTACACAGCGCAGCGTGGTTGAAAATTAAATTAAACTTAAATAAAATTACTGGCGAAAATTACCACCTTTTTATTTATATAATTTTTAACCTCATGTTAAAATATCGTAAAAGTTTATTTAATGGTATATATAATTATCTCAGCCGTGCAGAATTATTATTTTATATTTTTATTTGATATAACCAAAACCATTTTTAATGAGGGTCAAAAAATACATTTTGAGTACAAAGAAAATAGAAATATCCAAACACCATTATTCCAGTTGCCGTATTCCTAGACACAAGCCGTATAAAGTGTGATTTTCAGTTACAAGTGCTTAATCCGCTACAGGAGCAACCTCGTTACCGTACGTGCATAGTGATGAGTGGATCCGGATTCAAACGGGTCCGTGGAACAACCGGCTCCAGCTACTTGACTCATACGGATACGGATTAATTTCTAAAACAATACGTTATAGAAATAGTTTCCTTTGATTCATTCAGAATTTACTGGCTCTACCACCGGTTTATACTTTCAATTGAAGTCTATAGCGACTAGAGAAATCTAGAGCCTGTAAACCTGAATGTATAGCCGCATACCCGTATTTTTGTTTACTTAACGTTTTAATCGAGGCTCAGACATCTCATCGGGTTATCTGTTCCGGAGAGGGTAAATCAAGGACTATTCCGAAAAGCTGGATCCTGGGACCAATATCCGGATTCTTGGATACTATACCCAGATCTAAAAAACCTACCTTCCCATCACTACCTATAGAAAAGGAATGTTATACGCGATTAATATAATTCTCTAATTTATACCCTGAGTGTATCCGCCCCAGCGTCATTGTTATTGGTCCAAACCGCAGTTTCAATTACGCGCGGCTCAACCAGATATTACTTTTACTTCCTTAACGCTTCTAACTTTGTCAATGGGTGTTGTAATTATCTTTATTTCGGGCGTTTATTGGTTTCCTATCACACGACATATGCATATTGGTTAGCCTATAGGCACTTATTCTTAAGATTAATTTTAACTCTATTCATCTAGCCTATAACTATATAGGTTAACCAAGTCCTATATGATATAACCTGTATGATAGATAAGGCGCGGTTAACGGTTTGAGTGATTCACATTCCATTTCTGCCGTTTAAAATTTGTGTTATTTGGGTCATTGAAGGGTTACTACAACCCAATCAATCAAGTATAATGCGCCCCCATCTTTCATTTAGATGGTGCCAAAGTCTAGAAGGTCGAAAGTTGAGAAAACACGGAATATTTTCGCTATTTTCCGTATCTGTGGAATAAAAAGTTAACGCTTGTTGGTTTACTTGGCTGGCCAACCATATTGTCGATATCTAAGAAATACGCTAGCCAAGCTGCTCGCCAAACCGAATTTAAAATATTTTTTGAACAAATGTGGATTTAACTTTGATCTGTCTGGTGTGTTTTACAAGAAACTACTGCATAAATCACCAATTTGTGACAATATAACAGAGAATCAACTTTTTGCCTGACTCTGATTCACTTACCTAATTATTGTTTGTTTTGTCTAATACCCTCTGTTTATTCAGGGATATGAGTGCGGAGTGTAGGGAATCAGGATTCCCTACACTCCGCATGTAAGATTTTCTGTTAAGAAATTCAAACAGCCCACATGGAAATTACAGAATTCCCAGTAAATGGTAATAGTAAGCGGTCAGCCACACGGTTATCCCGGCACTGATGATGTCAATAATTTTTATCGTATCGCGATGTCAAATACGGCCATTGTCTGTCTCAAATGTATGTAATGTATAGGCAGAACGGTGTCGGTTTCTTCGTGTGAATGACCGCCATTACGAAATGGAGATGTACAACAAACTTGATCGATAATGGATTTATAATTGATCACGAAAAGCGAGTGCACAGTTAACATGTCTACTTCGCTGTTAAATGCTCACGTAGCAGTTATAAACAGTATATAAATGTTATTAGAACGGGACTATCGTAATGTCTGAGGGTAAGTCTGCAATATCACGTAGACTGCATTATTCAGATTCTACGTGTTCCAAGTTCTATAGTCTGTACCATAACAAGTGTATTTACGCGAATCATCCTTATTTCACCTTTGCAGGTAATACACTTATAATAATAATCTTAATCAGATACTGAACGTATGAAATTTGTATCTACTTACATCATTCAACAAACGGTAAGACACCATGATTTTTTTATATTTTACAAAGTCGGCAATCAAGCGTACGATCTGCCTAATATTAATGAGTTACCGTAGGCTGTAGGTATTTTTCGCTTGTGGCCGACTTGACGGGGCGTGGGAATTGGGATTGACGGAAGGAAAATGTGTTGGGCTTCCGGCTCTCTGAGTTATCGTACGAAGGGCTACTGTTATATCTACTTTACGATCTTCTGTGAGAGGGTGGTACTGCCCCAGTCGACCCAGTCCATATAAGAGCTGTACTCAATTAGCTACAGGTTTTCTCTACCACTGCAAAATGATAACGGAGATTTAAATTTGACGTGTCTTGCAAACGTCAGGCGGTGTGAGGTTACTCATATGAATACAGCTTTTATATGAAAACTAGCTGTGCCCGCGACTTCGTCCGCGTGTAATTTAACTTAACAAAAATTTCGGGATTATTCATCCCCTATTTTATCCCCTTGGGGGTAGAATTAATCAAACTCCTTTCTTAGCGGATCAGTAGGACCTGGGACAATATTCCTCAACAGGTTATTGACAACCTCATTCTGAGTATGCCCAACCGGTGCAGATGCGTTATGAATGTCATGGGTGCTTTTAGAGATTATTAACTTTTAATTAATACCCACCCTTAAAATATTTTTACTTTACTTTAATATTAAATTTTAAAAATTAACTTTCATTAGGTTCTGTTTTCACACGTTGCGTTTTTTTTTATATGAATAAAAATCTGAAATTTGCTTTAAATTCAATATTTATAAAAAACAATGATAGATTATTAAATAAAGTTTTCTTGGATATATGTCTTAAGAAAATATTTACATATTTTTTACAATTCATGTGTTTTTAAAATGTCCATATACCGTGTTGATGTGTGTATTTAGATAAGTGTGTATTAGGCCTCCATTTTGGATTTCCAAAGTGGACGCGCAAATTGATGTACTGTATTGCTATTTTTACTTGACACTGACGAAATACCTATTCAACTAGGTGGGACATATTTTTAAAGAAAGAATAAGAAGCGTGTATAAAATGTGCTACGTTAAAATATATGGGTGTAAATGTTGACAGTGCTATCACACGGTAAAATCAACGGTTACACACAAAGTTACAAAATAAACCGGTCACGAGGAAATCCACGAAGGTTGTACTAGGTCGCATTATCGGACATCGCCGTTTCAGGGCACGTCGCCTGTCCTATTTGCTGACAGTAATCTTGAAGAGTTGCCAGCGCCCGCCCAAATATATTGGAACTCGTGGGCCCCAGAGACCGGCCACTGCGGTTTGCCCACGATCATTTCTGTTTTGTCACAATTGACAAACGAAAACACACCTTGGGTAGCGACAGACACAGTTCTATTTGCGTTTGCAACAAGTTAATATTTGTTTTGATAGGAAAGGGCTGTGCAATCGAGAGCCGTCTATTTAAGGGGACAGCCTGATCGCTTGGCGTTGTAATTTGTACTGCACGTGTTGCGAATATGGAGCTTGCATTATCTGTGCAAAAGGAAAATCTCGAGTTTCCTGCAGCGAGCTAATTAACACGGATATTGGAAGAAAATGTTAAACAAAATCCGGTGTTTGTATTTAGAAAGTAATTGTGTTGGTAGCTATTTAGATGTTAATTGTGAATCTAATGTCGTCGGTAGTGAGGAGTACCTACTTTTATGAGAATTGTTTTCACTATCTCTGTACATTACTTATAATTTAGGTCATCTATCACCCGAGTGGGTAGACACTTAGACAGAATTAATCAAATTTCAAATACATATCTATAAACTGTTACCGGACAGTACCTACAATTTATTTATTTTGCAACCGATTCAGTATGAAGCGTTACACAATTTTTTGGCTGTAATTACAAAACGTTAAGTAAAGATACTAAACATAATAACGTTTTTCTCAGTATTGGTTAAGTCACAAGGTATCTTTAAGAAAAACATTTGTATTAGGCGCGGCATACCACCGCTCTAAAGAGCGGTGACAAACAAGTGGCTGCAACCTTGGTTCCCCGCGAGCCGGAGGCTGGGCAATACAAATGAGCGCAAGCAATCATATTTTATCGGGTAAGCTATTCCTCGCCGCCGGATCTCGCGCCATCCGCGCTGCCTCGCGAGACGCCTCAATTTCCCTTCGCACACATCAAATGACTTGTTAACAATAACATGAGTTATACACAAAAGAATTATGTACTGATTTATGAACAGATACAAATTTTATTTGCGAAGGTGATCTTACAAATTGGTAAGAAGGAGTAAGCGGTAATTCACACGGTTAACCCGACACTGATAATTTATATACTTTTTACTGTAGGTATCTAGAAGTCAAGTAGGTCATTATCTGTAAATAAAAGGTATCTGTGGCGGCCTCTATGAATAAAACATGTTTTAGTAATAAAGTAGCTAAGGCCTCAATTGTATGAATTAATCATTGTATGACCTTACCTAACTAAACGTGCTTCAAAAGCGTTTAATAGACATATTTATAAACTGTGCCAGACGAAATTTAATTCGAAATGAATTTTAAATCACAATATTTTGTATGAAATATACAGCATGCGTTTAATTTTTACGTTTTTTTTTTTCAACATATGACCCATGAAACCATGGCATGGCCGAGTCAATTCGCGCGAGTCACTCGACTATCCTCAATAAATTTGAAAAATTGCCCGCCTTCGTAATAGCTCTCGTAAAATGCCTTTGTTACGATAAAGGACGTTTTATTGACGATTTGCATAATGTTTAATATGTCTGTTAAAATGTATTAAGTACTTAAAGGGTAATAATTACTGATTCAGATTACATAATAAACTATTGTTAACCCATAACAAAAGTACTTACCGACTTTTAAACCACACCTGTTGTAATAAAATTGGTTATGTATGTAGGTATACCCGGGAAAGGCCATAACAGGAAAGGTGCGAGTTTCCGGAAAATCAAGAACATATATTTATTTCCAATTTGATTAGAACACTTTGAAGGTGACAAGTTTATTGATACGATATGGAACACATGTTACCATTCGAATAAAACCCCCCTAGAAGGTAGCAGACGGAAACTAAGAAATTGTAATACACAGTTTTCTAATTACAGCAAAAGTATGAATACGAGGCATTATTATATAAATATTGGCTTTAATTACAAAACGTTTAGTATAAAATACTAAAATTAATACTAAGTAGGAGCTACGATTATAATTTGTTGATACGACACAATGTACCCACCCAATACAACAAATATCAATCACACACGAAATCCGAAACCGATTGCTTCTCCGACAATCATTCTCAGATTATAGGGTCTGCCTACATAAAAATGAGATAGAAATAACGGTGGATATATAGAATAATACTGGGAGTATTTCAATTTTTCATAGATTAGATCACATTCAGATACCAACAGCTGTGATCTACTCTTAAAAACAACCATTAAAAATGTTACCTAGCCCTGCTGTGAGTTCATAGGACTGTCAAATTTTTAAGTAATGTATTTTAGTCAACTACCCTGCTCGAATCATGCTGATTTTATTGTTGCAAATTTAATTTTAAAGAACGTAACGTCTATTTTATATGCATGAAAATTACTTATATACATAATGTGTAAAAAGCATGCTTTTAAAACAAAGATCAATTTACAATAGGTATGATTAAATTCAGATATAAATATATCTGCTAAATGGCTAAATAGCCTAGTTCAATTTATCTGAATAATATATAATATGAATTTTATGTGCGTACCTACCTATATGCACAGTATCGGCAGAACGTGCCCCGCCGGCACCTTCCAAATAACAACGCAAGCAATAATTCAATCAGCCGAGGCTTAAGCGTCCTCTCTCCATGTTTACCAAACACACCAACCCTTATCATGTCGCATGACGACATTATCCCGGTAAGATGCCCCACCGATATATTAATTATGATGATTATTGGAAAAGGGTCTCGGTTTCATTTGTAAAAATCGACATAGTGGCATATATATTGTCGAGTATGCTCTGAATGAAATGAAAAAGCAGTAACTAGGTATCGAGATCTTTCAAAAAAATCAAAAGTAATATATTTATTTATGTGGGCCAACCAAGCACATAAATTCTTGGTTGGATCTGACTCTGACTAATCTTATGATTAGTCACTGAGAAGATCTGACAAGAAATTCAATGGGGACTAAAGTTTAATATGCATAAAATAATTTGTTAATAATGTAGAACACAGATACCACAAAACGTAACCCCCGTAAGTACCTTATGATTGGTTGAGAGATGAAACAGTACCTACAAAAAGTTTGAAATAACTAAACTATTCTTACTTATAAGTAATCTCAATCTTTTCGTGAAGTGTGTACACATCGGATAGGTGTTTCTAGTTTACCTGGGAAAATACCTATTTCAAAACTCCAAATCAATTTGCGTTGAACTTGAAAAAGAGAACAAGGCGCTATCAAAACATCAGCCAACAGTAGCTCGGAGCCGGCCGTTTGCTGAAGTCGTGTGGTCCTGACAGCCTCAATAATGAACAACTTAGCTTACTTTGTAATACTCGCCTTTTTGCGAAACGGGATGTGCAGAGATGAAGAGAAAATCATGAAAGGTGGGAATTCATATTTTTTTTATTTCGTCAGATCTCTACTTAGAACTTATAAAAAATTTCAAAAGTTTGTACAACAAGAAATATATAATACCTACATACTCCTTGTATTAGACAGTATTAAAGATAAGATAATCTTGATGCATTCAGCACCCGAAGTTGTCCAATGTACGAATACAAAAGGGTACAGATTTTCTGTGGCGAAAACAGATAGATCAGGAGAACGGGATCGGGATCCCCATTTATAAAGATAGGTGTTCCCACCACTTTTATCGCATGTAAGCACATTGTCTAACTTCAGAAGTACTACTGTAAGTCTGGGGATGCATAGGAGCCCCACGGGAGCAGTAATGGACCCGTGGAAACGGCTACAAAAGGAAAAGTCTAGTCGGCAACTAGATTTAGTGCCGTTAGATATCTAATAATGTGGCGATGTGAGAAATTGCGCACTTCTTACGTGTGAAATATTATTTTAAAAGATTCAAAGGTTATCTCGGCCTTTAAATAGTGTGAGGAGTCTATGTGGTTGGGCTCGTTTATCTGAGAGGTTTTGTGAATTGTTTAGTATACATACTTACATATAAAAATAATTTGCCTTCGCATCGCATCTAGGAGTAGTAGGTATTTAAAATAAAATTATTGTTATCTAAGTATCGAACCTGATTTTATGATGAACTGCGTCATAATTATGTAAAAAACACGTAATTTGTAGCTATGCATACACTAATGTAATTCCCCCAAGGATATATTACATCCATTTTATAACCGCATATTAAAGAATGATGGTAGACAGTAAAAAAACCCATCATCAAAAAAAACTTTTCCAATGAAGTAAGAGGAATATTCCTCAGTTAAAAGCATGCACAGAAAATCTCATAAACCGATCATTATCCATGTATCAGCCGTAAGTCGTCTACTGCAGGACATAGGCCTCCCCCAATCTTCCAAATTGCCCGGTCGGCCACTCACATCCACCGGCTTCTGGCAACACGTGCGATGTGGACGATCCACCTTGTAGGGGGACTAGACTGACATACTCCCATCAATGAAAAATAAAAATAAAAGGGTATACAAATTACAAAGGCCAGTGATAATGCTTGACTAATTCCGGGGAAAAGCTAAATTGTCTTGACTTTGATCGAAAGAAAGATTACCTAGGAAGACTTAGAATAAAATTATCCACTTCCCCTGGTGAAAGTTAATTATCGTTTCCCAGCGTGTTACTGGCCTAATGAGGTGTACGAGTCGTGTTTCGGCGGGTGCGCGGAGGTGTCGTGCGACAACCCACGGAACCACCTGCGGCCCTGCTACCCGTACTGCGAGCCAGGCTGCGTGTGTGAGGAGCCCTACGTCCGGGACGACCGCACGCACCAGTGCGTGCTGCCGCAAGACTGCTCCCCGTGCGTAACCCTTTCACGACTAGGGTCACCATCGCCGTACCCGTGCAATGAAGCGGGCTCGCTCACTTCGACCAATGGAATCGCTGTTTCAGCTTCAGCTCGGCTTAGCTCAAGTTGACAGACAGAATAACTGACAAAACTGTCGTTTCCAGATATGCGATACGTCAGTTTTGACGTATTGCAAGTCGAGTGCGAGTCAAGCGAGATACCAGAGGCTATCGCCATATGTTTACAGGGGGTTTGATCGCTAATGCATGGCATTCGCTTTACTGATGCGGCCCCGGCCTGCTGATTATAATAATAAATAATAATAATACTACTTCATTTTCTAGTACATATTAATAAAACGATCTCAAGTCTAACTCCTCGTTTACATTGACGCACTATTTGTATTGATTTATGTAGCTGGTGCATTTTTGAAAGCTGGTTTTAGATGAGACTTCACCATAAATCAATACTTACTAGTATTTCGTCAGTATTTCGAGTGGTGAAAGTGATCTTGAGTATACTTTGATATGTCATTTTGCACTGGTATAACATAAAAAGGACATTTCCAAGATCGCTCGCAGACTAAATATACCTCAGCCAACGAAAAGCAACACACAAATGAATAGATTATGTTATTAAATTAGTTGTTTAATATAGTCTCAAACACGAATTTATAAAATGGCCGGCTGAATATTGGCGAGCCCAGCGGACACTGAGTCGAACTTGAACTGTATAACCATTTCGTGTAGCTTTTCGTTGACCATGGTATAGCTTTAATACTGTCATGATCATCATTTTGTCCAACCTCTGATAGGAATAGAACTAAAAGAAGAAGTAAGTAATGGTGGGTTATCATTATTTAGGCACATGTTAATATCTGAGGCGGGTGCTTATTTTTTTCTATCAGAAAATCCCAAATCACTAAATATGAAAATCAAATGTTAGTCACTAAGAATCACTGTGAATGTCTGTTAGTCACTATCTATTTTACTCTAAATTCTGAATTTAGAAAGGAGTACACATATCAAAGTCCAAAGGATAAAAGGATTACACAGAGTCAGTAGCGGTATCTCACTGTAGATCACAGAACCAACTGGGACGGATTACTGAGTTTATTCCAACTTCCAGCTATTAGGTATTAAGTAGGTATTTTGAAGGTAAGTAGATGACTTTGGAACGTGATTTACTACATCAGTTCATTAGCATTCCGAAAGATTACCTGCCCACTTCACTATTGAACAAAAACTTGGAAATAAAAAGTCGTAATATAATGTCGAGATCGATCTCGTATGAGCCTACGTAATCATGAAATCATCAATCACCGAACCGATGTTTCCCAAAATACCCAAATTACCTACTATCCCATGACTGCAAAAGTATAATATCGTCGCTTTACTTTCTCAAACTCTATCTCAAAAAAAAATTTTGAATTGAAATTAATATTTATTCTATCTATGTTCCTACACTCAAATGTAAAACAATAATAAATATGAAATAAAAAATATTTTACGAGATTTCATGCTCCTGCAAAATTTCCCTTTTTGAGATAATAAGTAGTCTGAGATCGGAAGCGGCGAAATGTTCCTCAATAAACCTTTTTAATTAAAATTGCAATACAAATAAATGTAGAGGATTTTTAAATACCTTCTATTTTATATACAGAACGCAAATGGGAATACCAGTGCCTACTAAGAGTAAAGACAAACAGATGCCACCGAAATACTTGGGGAGGTCTGGACGAAGCCATACCAAACACGAGGATCCAGTGGAGTACAACGAGACCGACTTGCCGTCGGGGAGCAAGGTGGAAGAGTTCAAACGAGGATCAGAAATCTCCAGAATGGGCAACTACTTCAACATCGTGATCGCGCCGCCACCGATCAAAGCGCTGCAACCGAGAAAACTATTGCAGAACGAACCGTTTAGATCACCCCTTAAGAGAATGAAATGAATAAAAATTTGTTGATTGTAATAATTAAAGATTTTGAAAGCATCCGTTTTTATATTTATCCCAAGCCCACGATCGTACACACGATTTTTAAGAATCTAAACAAAGAAACACCAATACCTAATGAGGTGCATCATATATTAATTTGATGCAGATTTCTTTAGAGCTTAGAATTTTGGGTCTGACTTCAAAAAGTATCTTAAAGCTCGAATTCATAATCTACCCTACTATATATACTTGAAATTATACTTTACATACTTTACAAGTTGTTTGTAATAGAAATTTATCAAATAACTAATCATAGTTCGAGTTATCAGAAATTATTAGACATAAAAAAATGTATACAAATTCACCTAATCTACTTTCTTTTGTACAAGCCATCGTGTTTATAGCGATTCATTTGTTTACTATTTGCAAGTAGGTGCACCTATCGTTAAGAGTCGTAAAAGCAATCACATCCGTTTGGTTCGTCTTCTTTTTGCGCGGGCAAGATTAATTGTCGCCGATTAGTTGCCTCCAACTCGCCGCAGAGTGAAACGGAACTGTAAATTCAGCGGCCATTTTGTAAACTTCATAATGAACTAACATTGATACCAAGTTTACAGAATGCGTAAATTGTTATTATTGGCGCTGCTGCTGTGTAAGTGATAAGCTACGAGTATTTGAGCTTGGACTCAGTCTAGGAAG
This sequence comes from Notodonta ziczac, assembly GCA_918843915.1. Classification (NCBI taxonomy): domain Eukaryota; kingdom Metazoa; phylum Arthropoda; class Insecta; order Lepidoptera; family Notodontidae; genus Notodonta; species Notodonta ziczac. Next base: position 6,504,598 of record OU974053.1, read on the forward strand.
AACGTTTTAAAGAGAACACTTGTTACAGACGACATCGTTGCACAGGCGACAAGATCGAGCAACTACGATTATGACGACATCGATGGAAGTAAGAGGCATTCGCTTATAGACGAAAGACGAAACTGGAGGAAAAAAGCGCTTATCAAGCCACTAGAGGCTCACAAGGAATGGGACAGAAGGAGGCACGAATATGATAGTGGCAGATACTTGGATGAACCGGAACCGAAAACTTTAGGGAGTATAGATAGGCAAAGGGATTTGGATCTCTCTGCGGGATATAGGGATAGGGGACCGCGCCACTATGAAGACCTCGAGAAGTTGAGCATGCCGGCAGCGGCATCTAAGAGTGGGGAACTTCCACACTCCTCGGTATTTCTGTGCGTACTTTCGTATTTTCATTGGTTTGTACAAACAATTATAAGAACCTAAATCGATTCAAGTTTTTTTTTCTTCCAGCAGTGATAAGGAAGTTGACAAGAAACCCATGGTGATGAATTGCGAAAGGCAACACGAAAGGTGTGTAGTATTTTGCTATCTTTATCTATAAAATTCCGGTGTGCGTGTGTTCGTAATTATACTCCTCTTAAACTGCTTGACCGATTTTGATATTTATTTTTGTACGTATGGGGTACCCTGTAGGTACGCTATTATAGTCATCCAGAACATAAAATCTACGCCAGCGATGCTGCGGGCAAATGCTAGTCTCTACATAGATAAATATCTTCTAGTTAAGTGTCAGTGAAATAACTCCAATTATTTATAAAGGTATGAAGGGTGCTTCGCTGGGTGCGCATCCGTCACGTGCGACAACCCCCGCGACCGGCTGCGGCCCTGCTACCCGTTCTGCGAGCCGGGATGCATCTGCGTGCACCCCTACGTAAGGGATGACAGGACGCATAAATGTGTTCTCCCAGATGATTGTACCAAGTAAGTCTAGAATTTAGTTACACCGGAAAATTATTTGGTTTCATTTTACGTTTCATTTCCATACCATGTGTAGAAGCACACGGTATATAATTGCGCTTAATTCTGAAAAAATCTGAAAACTAGATTTAGTGCAAAATTTTCTTTTGCACTTAAATTCAGAGCTCCTCGTAAAATATAGTTTCTACGAACACTATCCGAACTAATCAATAAACATTTGTGCTTGTTTCCCCAGGGGCCTCAAAGGAATTCCAGATCTCGGCGAAGACATTTAAAATATTTAGTTTTATATCATTAAAATATTATGCCTACATTAATTTAGATGTTGTTATCCAATTAAGTATAGGTAATCATGTTATTTATACCTAAGCAAATAAAGTTACAACCGTTGTGTCCACAAGGTTATTATTTATTCCTTTGCGCTTTTAATTACCCATATTAAGAATTAGAATAGAAGATAATATTCATACTAACAGTAGATTATTAAGTGATGAAGAAGTTAATATTACTTGTTATATCTAAATATATTAATAACCTAACTTATCATTTTCTTCGACTAACAAGTCCGTAAAATTAAATATTAGCAAGAAAAATTAGGATTTTTTTTAGTAATACCAATTAATTTAATAGTTAATTAAGTCGGTTAAAATGATTTCGATTAGATTTCGATATGACATGAAAAGTTGATGACGTTGGAAGCGTATTTAACACATTTATGTAAGAGCTACCATGCAATTAATAATAACTTCGATTGCAAGTTCGCATCGAGTTGCAGTGACGTAAATCTTGAGCCAACATATAACCTAGTTTATCATTTCAATACGCCCATTGTTTAGTGCAGTCCAATAAGCCAAAGACTGCGACCATTGTTAGCACATTAACTTGTAATTTCAATCTCTCTAGTTTACAGCCATTGCCTGAGATAGTCGAGTGTATTGTTTAAACTATATCAAGAGTAAAATATTACAAAAAATGTATCTTATTGATTGATAGTGCTTACGGAAAGTGAAATATAATTATCGTGGATAAATGCTTACTGAAATGTGTTCTAAACATAATATATTTCATTCGGTTCATTAGCAGTTGTTTCACTCATGTGTTTTTCGATTCTAATATTTTTTTCATTGACGCTGTTTTTGTCATTTTGTCATACAACGAGAGGCGACGAAAGGCGATATGGTACGTCGTTCTTTTGTACTAATTAGTAAATATTTATGAATTACGGTCTTTCGTAGTAGGTATTAGCTATTTTAAAGTGAAATCTTTTCAGAATGTGGCGCGCACGGTAGATTCGAGTATTGCATCGATGGCTTCCCGGGCTGCGTGGTGGGGTGTCACTGTCACCCTGGATACTACTTCGATACCGACAGCAAAATATGTGAACCAAAGTACCTACCTACCTAACACACATTTTACATTACCAATTTATACGCTTAGATATTTTAAGATTAATACTTATGATATTTCAGCGTTAAATTGCAACAGGAATTCAGGAGGCATTATATAGCTGAACCACCTCATATGCAGACTCCAGCTAATACGCCTATAGCACTAGATCCGACTCCGACCCCCACTCCTAAGACTAATACACAGTTGGACGAAAAAGTCGATGAAATTACCAAAGATGCAGACGACATCGGTGACTGGCTCTACAATCAATTCTTCAAAACTATCGAAAACCAGGTTATAAATAAAACAAGTGACAAACCAAGCAAGTTAACGAGGCGGAGTGGCAGTGGCCCACCGCAGAGGAAAAACAAAAGAAAGAGTCGTAAATCCTCGAAAGATAGCAAGAAGAAGATGGGCAAGGTCCACGGCTTGAGAAGAAAATTACTCCGCATAACAGAAGATGACAGCTTGTTTGATTCCAGCTCAAGTGCCGAGACGACCTCGGACGAGACCACCTCCACCTCTAGCGAGAGTGACAGCAGTGACACGACTTCTGAGAGCGAGGGTAAAAAAGACGACAAAGAACATGGGCACAGCACCATACTGTTGTTTAACAAGAAACCCAAACCACCTCTGCCGTCTTTCATATTTTTGCCGCACATGGGTACACCTTTCTATCCACCAATTGGCCTGCCTCCTCCACCGGTTCTACCTATGTATCCCATGGTTCCGATACCGCCGATGGCACCGATGTTCCCGTACCCCGGTAATACATCATTGTGCAGCATTTAACTCTGATTGTTTGGTAATTGTATTTGTAATTTACAATTATTTTATTTTACAGCTTCAAATAAGGAAGAGGACAATACAAACAACGGGGCGAACGCAGCTAGCTCGACATTGACACCAAATGAGCCTCCTAGTAATACTGATAATACGACTGCTCCTGGTGGTGCCGAAGCTGCTGATGGTGGTGGCGGTGGGGGTTCTCAGGGTACAGATACGGGTCAGCCTCCGAGCTCAGCCAACACCACTGAGTCTCTTGAAGAACCTCCAGAACCAGGGAAGAAATCACCGAACGGTTTAAAATTCCATATTCGGCGTGAGAAAAAGTCCAGAAAGGGACTCTCTCACCCAAAGGAGCCAAATATCAAGTAAGCAATCAAAAACAAAAAAAAAACATCTCACAAGCTCAGAAATGCGTGCTTTGTTCTTTGAAATCTGCGAAAAAAAGTCAATTTAATCCTAAAGTTATTCGAAATCAGACTGTGAATCAGAACTTTAATTCTTTCTATAAAAAATCATAATTAAACGTTCGGAAACGTGGTTAATCTTTGTGTGTATTGTGAATAATTCAGAACGGATCTCTTTTTTATTTCTTATACTATTCAAATTATTATGGTTGGCTTTGTAATCAATTTCAAGGAAAATAAGAGTGATTCCAGCAACGATTAAGATGAATTTAGTTTTCTATCTGACAAATCACGCGAAAAGTACCCAAAAGGGCACGATTAGTTCACTACGTGGTATAGGATTCTTGCACTCTGGATTCTATTTTTTTACCGATCTTCAAAAAAGGTTGAGGTTATATGTGCGTCTATATTTTTTTTATTCGTGTTTTTATGTGTGTATCTAGCTAGCTATCCCTACTTGAATTGGCACCGACTCCAAATGAAATAAATTACAAGGACCCTAATTATTGCTAGCTTTTTAGTGCACCCAGGTTTTTTTAAACTTAGTTTTGTATGCATAATTTTTTTTTTTTATAAACCATGTTACTAAATGTAATATCTTTGTATATATTTAATTGATACGTAAATTGTTTCAGAAATATGTTTAGGACAAAATTCAACAAAGGACCGCGGAAAAAACTTGTAAGTAAAGTTCATCAATATGTATCCACATAAGAGATGAAACGGATAACCGGATATCCTGTATCCGGACTATCCAGCCCAAATACTATTATATGACACTCGATTTAAAAAAATACAAAATCTATAATTTAGGATCTTTATTTGTAAAGTAAAGTATCTAATATTTTCAGATGCAAAAACTACGTGATAACATGCAAAGTAAAATTCCGTTAATAAACCAATTCGACAATGATCAGGAAGAAGACTCCCCTTTGATGAATGACTTATCTTCACAAGAAGCATATTCATTATCCCAAAAGATACATCTAAGAGCTATGGAAGACGGGGTGCCTAAAATGAAAGACGTTGATTTTAAATATCTATCTGAACTTATACATCGAGCAAACCTTAATGATACACAAAAATTGTCACCTCATCCTATCGAGCCGAGCGAAAATAGAAGAGACATGACTTACGCAGGACAAGTAGGTCGCAGGAGTTATCAAAACGAACCCGCCCAAAAATACACCCAACAAACAAACAACTTCAAAGAACCGAGAAATTTGCAGACGTCTGGAGCGGATAATGCATTCTACTCTAATTTAGGGAGACAGATAGCCACCATGATACGAAATATAGATTCAATGGGAGACCGTCAAGTGAATATTGAAATAGAACGTACAAATCCAACAATCACTCAACCAATGTTTAATGAAAACCGATATGCTCCGCGTTCTTACTGGGAAAGGTCTGTTAGATCACCTTTACATTATTTCAAAGAGGAATTGGAATATTTGAATACAAGCAATGAAAAATTATTTAGCCTCGAAAAGGAAGTTGAAAATGCTGCAACCACATCACCATCTCTAAGTTTACACGACCTCGAAGATATTTTGAGTACAATGTCAAAAGCACAGGTTCAAATACAAAGAAAAGTCTTGTTTGAAGAGCATAAACCTGACATAAACAAAAATAATACAAGACTTAATATAAATTTATTACCGAAACACGAAATAAGTAACAATGAAAAGTTTTATGAAGCACCAAACCATAATGAGTACCGAGTAAACACAACGAAACCAAAAGCAAACGATGTTAATATAACGTTAAGTAGCAATACAATAAACAGATCTAAATATTCACAACTACGCGTTCCCGCCGATTTCTGGTGGCTCGATATGGTAAAGCCAATTCCTGTAAGACAACCGGAAATAAACAAATCAATAAATTTGAACCCCATTTACGATATAAAGCCGACACGAAGAACTCTGACCGATGAAATTAGTACCACTGTCGAAACCATCCAATCCGTGCCGAGGAGGCAACACGTGGATGAATTAAAATTTATCAAGGCCTTATCACGTCGTCAGCTACAACAAACTACGACGATATTACCCAATTTAAAGTATCAAACACGAATACTTGACTATTTTAATTACTTCCCTAGCACTCGTAATGATCATAAACATGATCAAAGACCTATCCCGTACCGACGACAGATTTCAAGTTTTTCAAGGTCAATCAACACTCCAATTCAAAAGCCTATGAGAAGACCATCCTATTTTCATCACGAACTACAACATTTCGATTTTTTTGAATAGAGAAATAATTTATTGTTATTAAAATAAATATTTATGGGACTATTTAATAAAATATTTGTAAACTATTTGAATTTTGCAATCCGTCGAGTGCTTACGAGACCCAGCCATGCCCGAGCCTAACTCTATCCGGATGCAGTGCATCGAATGCCACAGGATTACGAAACTAGTACGCTAAAGTTATAAACGCTGCACCGCTTCCATCGCCGGCCGAGTTGCAACAATTCAGAAAGGCAGCGCTTGATGCGATACAATGAACAGAGAGCTTATCGTTTGGCACGAAGCTAAGCTAGATGGGAATAAAGGGTAATCCTGTTGTATTCTTCACAGACAATTTAATTCCCATTTCATAACGTGGGACGTGTGCTCTGGCTGCAGCGCCGGCTTGTTTGTGCCATCAGCATGTGAATTCGAGCGCAAGATACGAAACCTCGTTGCACTTGCTTCGTGCCAGCATTTCTATTTGGAAACTTCATCTCTTAACAGCGCTGAGTAACATTCAATTAAAGCGCTTAAGCTCTTAACGTAAACTGATTGGAACACTTAAGGTAAACTATTGGACTTGTTTTTGGGAAATAATTAATTAAACATATTACTTAACCGCGGAAATTCTATTCAAACAGCGAGGATAGTACTTGGTTTCAATTAGCTCACTTTATCTTACCTCGGCCTTTGAATAAACTTTGAATAAATAAAATATTTATTATTGTAGATCTTAAAGTAGCCGTCTTACCTAAGTATTAAGTAACGTTTTCATTTCAATTTATATTTATTAGGTGAAGTGTTTCTTCTTTATTGTAGATGTGTGTCGTTCAAGTTCGATTATATTTATTCCTAACTTGGATAAGGCTGTATTGTTATTCAGCTAGTGAATCGCCTGACAATTCTGTGTGCTTTATTTGATTCCTTCAAATAGTAGAAGGGTGGAATGTTTGCGGAGCCTCTTTACTGTACGCGACCAATATCAAACGTGTATTTTAAGTAATATAGGTAATCATGGTATTTTATGTCATTGATATGACAGTTAATTTTATAGTTATGCTTGTTAGATGCTTAATCTTCCTTATTAGTTTTAAAATCCTTCAGAGGGTCTTTGTTTACACCGAATAAGTAAGGTACCTAATAGATGAGTAAAATAAAATAAATGGATAAATGGGATGAAATTTATATTTAGTTTCTCACCCATTTTTTATATTTTTTTCACGTAATATGCAGCTTTTTTCATTAAGCCGGCCTCAGAGATTATTTTAGGACCAAACTTTTTTCATTCACAATGTAAGTCTAGATTTTTAAAAAGATATACAGTAGCATACTTAAAATTTTACTGTATTTTATCGGTAGTATATTATAAAAGCACTCGTCAGTGGTATCTGCCACCACCACGCTACGTCAATTTCCATTTGGTCCATTTCGAGTCGCGCGCGGCTTGTGGAGGCGGCGCGGCGGCGCGGGCGGCTCCTCACGCCCGCACGCAATAATAGAACTTGGATAAAATAAAAATACGGAAGACGTACGTATCATAATTTCCCGATACTTTAAGCATCTAAGTATTAAATTTTGAATGAGAACAATAATAAAATCAAGCCTGTATTTCGCCAGGTTAGGCAGAAGTGAACTAAACTTTCGTTAAGATAACTTTCGGTTGTAATCATTCTGTCATGTGAAATGCACCGAATGTTTAATACAAAACTAGGTCGCAACCAAGCGGAGGCCGTGGTATACCACCATTATTTCTTTTTACGATGGAAATTTCCGTTATGGATACGCCTTCGTCTCGAGGGAAACATAGGGGGTATGCGGGAGTCCAGGAAGGTGCATGGTATACCCACTAAAAAGCATCGTCATGCGTCACTGTCGCATGCCAGGGAACCGGGAGCAAGAAGACGCAGTCTACCGCGATGCGAGGAAGCGCCTTACCACCATATAGCCAAACACAATTTGTTGGTAGCGAGGCGGGTTGCTCAACTATGGTCCCATTTCAAAATATCACCCTTTTTTGTTTTATTTCACAACGACCCACCTGTTGTTAAGCAGTTACCATAGCCTATAGATACTTTCAATACCACTGGCATTGCTGACACGTTGCCGAACTGATATAAGTGAGATAGTGAGAGTGTAAGGGAGCAGCGGTTGGACTTTCGGTTCTCTCACTCATCTTACGAAACACACCTACAAGGTGAAACATAATGGGTATACTTTTTTTTTCAAAACTTAACTTTGTAATTCTAAAACCATCAGCTTTGGAGGGCACTTGAAAAACAAAAGGTGTTATAGGAATACAGCTGTTGACCGATCTCACAAGTCTACGAAACCTTTAGTACTTCAACTCTCCCACAAAGCCGATAGTTTGAGATTTACAAAGTTAAGTTGCAAAAAAAATAGTATACCTTTTTGTTTCACCTAGTATAATAGCTTCATTACACCGGTCTTCTGTAAGAAGATGGCACTATCCCGTTCGAGCCAGCGCGTATGAGATGGTATATTGACTGCAACTAGGATTTACAACCGTCAAAATCGCTCATAGACATAAATATACAATTCCTGTGAAATAACTTGATTAAATAGAGTCACTACGTAAGGTAAGGACCTACCGTAAATCGGCTCAAGGAATAAAAGATTCTGGCGACCATTGGCGCATAAAAACTGTGAACGTTTGCTTATCCGATCCTACTATTCTTAGAGTGTTACAATCGATTTGGGTAACCCAAGACCGCCGGTCGCCAATCAAAAGTCTACGAGATAAAAAAAGGTACCGGAACACAAGCTCTATCCGTTCCCGAATTGAAGGACGAGCGACAATCTGTCGTTAAAGTACAAACAGACGATCGAACATGGTGCGGCTGAACCACGAACGCGGTGCGCTCTTGAACCATATTCATTCGCACCACACGACCGCAACACACCACACATCGCACCACATCGACATTACTCCAAAATGTACTTTGTGTCGAAGGCAAAAGGGCGACTGAACTGGCGAATGGTTCGGTGCGCCGTCCACACGAGCGGATCAGTGTGGCACCGCACCGAGTTCGATGTGCAAGCGATCGAACCATCAGCCGATGGTCGGATGGTCGGATCATCGATCATTGGATCGAACCTCGGCATCGTCCGAGAGCACACCGCGTTCGTGGTTCGGTCGCGCCATATTCGGTCGTCTGTCTGTACTGTTAACGAGGCCGCGCGTCGCGCCCGATGAATAACAAACACCACAGTTTGCCGCCTTCAACCTTTTCCCTTCATAGAGCTACAAATATTCCAGTATGTCAGTGTATAGCTAGGTACAAACATTGCATGGTTAGTTTAGTCTATTTCGGGTCAGATGGCAGAAAGTTAGTAACACTGCCTGTTGGGAATATAAATTATTGTTCCTACAGTCTATTCCACATAGGAAGCTCCGCGGAAAAATATGAAACTAAATTGTACACAGTGTAAATTGTATTACAGTTGCGCGACTACAGCGCTGCGTCTTCGGGACTTCTTATGTGAAATATAATGTAAATGATACATACGTATGTAGGTGGCTAGTAGTTACTCAAATATAATTATATTACTTTGGTAGAAGAATGTATTATTACCACTGATTGGAATCATCAAACCATAGGGTACAACGATCAAAATAATTTTGATATGTTGTTCTTATATGACGTGGCGCTCCACTTCATCTTTTCAAAGTAATTTTCTTTATAATATAAATGTACAAAGTCGGCACCAAGCGAACGATCCGCTTATTGTTAAGCAGTTACCGTAACCTATAGATACTCGCTAGCTGCCGACTTGAAGTGGAGTCGGATAGAAGAAGTCGAAAGGAAGGTAGGAAGAGCATGGCTTTTGAGTATTTCCTATAACATCTAAAGTTTGCAAATATAAGCGCAATAGAGATATTATTACTACCTACTTACATCTGTTCCGTTATTTTCGTGTTCCAGTACCGCCTAATTTTATACAGGGTTATAGGGTAAGTCGACCTAAATCCTTTAAGAGATTGTAGTTTCCATCATTCCTGACCGATTTGACTAGGAAACCCCATATACCAAACTAAACCGTTCTCAAGTTATCGGCCTTTGAATTTATTTTATAAAAATTACTGATTTTTTGTCGACTGCCCCCTTTTTTTGTGTTTTGTGTTTCAATTTGTTTTGTTTTTGCTATTTTTGTGTAGTAAACTAGTTGCTTTATTATTTTAAACCATAAAACCTCAAGTAACTATACCAACTGAGTCATAGTAGACAGTCAATTGTTAAAAAAATAAAAAAAATTGAAAGAGTTTATTTTTCTTTGTAAGATATTTCTAAAAAAGTCTATGACAGATGTGCTGCAGATGTACTATAAAATATCTACGGTTCTTCAGCTTTCCGATAAGGTATAATAACATAGGGTATTATTAGACTTATCTAATAAAAACATTGATGAAATACTACCAGGTAGTAGTAAATACTAACGATAATCAAGCGTTGTTTTTGAGTCAGAAAACAAAATAAAACAATCCAAATACATATCAAATTTTGTTTATTGGTCTTTTTTACAATAAAAAATGTTCCACGTGCCCTCCTCTGTTTCGCACACATACACGCATTCTGTGTCTTAGGCCACTTTTTACAACACCAGTCGTTAGTCCTCTTCTTAATTCGTTAGCGGCATCAATAATTTTTTGTCTTAAAACCTCAATCGATTGTATTGGGTTCGGTTCATGGTACACCAAACTTTTCATGTGTCCCCACACATAAAAGTCCATAGGGGTCAAGTCTGGACTCCTGGCTGGCCACGGTATAGGTCCACCTCTTCCGATCCACTTATTGGGATAATTAGTGTCTAGCCACTCTCTGACACTCCTTCTGAAGTGCGCGGGGCACCCATCGTGTTGAAACCACATGTCACGGATGAGGTTTAATGGAATATCGTCGAGCAAACCAGATAAATCTTGTCTCAAAAAATTTTCATAGTTTTCTCCATTTAAATTTTGGGGTAGAAAGTAAGGCCCAATCAAATGATTGGAAATTATTCCCATCCACACGTTAAGACTGAAACGTCTCTGTGAACCCTTTATCCTTTTTTTATTGGGATTTCTTTGAGATTTTGGGGCCCAATAATGTGCGTTGTGATAATTAGTTATCCCGTCTTGATCGAATTTCGATTCATCAGTCCACAAGATGCTTCTAAAAAAGGATGGATCTTCCAAATCTGCATTGAGCATAAATCTACAGAAGTCCAGCCTCCTCGCAGGATCTCCTTCTTCGATGACATGTACTGGCGTGTAGTGGTAGGGGTAGAGACCGGCAGTATGCACTGTAAACCACACTTTCCACTGTGAGAGTCCAAGTTCCCGAGCAACAACATTGGTTGACGTAGTCGGATCCTGTCGAAATCGTCGAACTATCTCATTATCTTGCTCTTCATCGTCATCATTAATACGTGGTCTACCCAGGTCTGTTCGTCGCCTTGAAACAGAGCCAGTCTCTCTAAGTCGTCGGTAAACTCCGTCGAAGACACTAATATCCGGTATTCGGCGGCCAGGATAACGTACTATGTATTCTTCACGGGCTCGTAAAGATACACAGTTGCAGTACCCATAACAAATCAAAATATCAGCATATTCTTCGTTCGTAAAGGTCGTCATCTTCAACAGTTCAAAATCAGAAGCACAAATCAAGGTCCAGTTAACAAGCACAGTCACGAATAGGAAGAAACAGTCCAGAAAACAAGCCAAATCGAATAAAAAACAAAGAACACCAAGTATCGCATCTACCACGGACGAATCGCGTAAGCAGACTGACTAAAAAATACACACAATAACAACAAAATAGTTTTTACATGGAATAACTTGTCTCACTCGTACCTGTTTACATTGAAAGATGTCCCGCTCGCACCCATTGCTGGACAATAGGCGCTGCGAGCAACTTAACGTTTGCTACTTGGGCGTCTTTGTTTGAAGTTTTTTCCGAGAATCCTAACAATACCCTAGCATGTTATACCTTATCGGAAAGCTGAAGAACCGTAGATATTTTATAGTACATCTGCAGCACATCTGTCATAGACTTTTTTTAAAATATCTTACAAAGAAAAATAAATTCTTTCAATTTTTTTAATTTTTTCATCAATTGACTGTCTACTCATTTGGTACAGTTACTTGCAGTTTTATGGTTTAAAATAATAAAGCAACTAGTCTACTACACAAAAATAGCAAAAACAAAACAAATTGAAACACAAAACACAAAAGAAGGGGCAATCGACAAAAAATCTGTAATTTTTATAAAATAAATTCAAAGGCCGATAACTTGAGAACGGTTTAGTTTGGTATATGGGGTTTCCTAGTCAAATCTGTCAGGAATGATGGAAACTACCATCTCTTAAAGGATTTGGGTCGACTTACCCTATAACCCTGTATACATTAAATCATTATTATTACTATAAATTCACTATGTTTTTATAAACCACATATAAATTAATATAAATCAATTGCGGACACAAGCTCTCTATATACAACATCCTGCACGAACAGGTGTTACGTAAAACAAAAGAGGAAATAGATTCTAATTAGTTGGCTTCCGACGGGATGAGTTGGGGATGAGCAAGGACGGGTTGGAACGCATTAAACTGTGATGGACAAAACATTGGACCCGTCCTGTAATCCCACTCTCACCTAACTGGGTCACACACCGCAAGGACAAACCTTTTTATTTTAGTTATACATGCTTCGCAAAACTACGAATCGAATGATTCCATCCTGTTGTAGGTTTAAATAGTTAAACGAGCGCCATACCTTTAACAAATGCTGATACCTCTCCAAAGTAAGAAGCGACCCCAAACGCGATGGGTAACGTGAATAATAATCCTAAACCGTTGTGAATTAGTTACAAGTTCTTACACAAACTTGTACTAGATATTTGACGGCCGCTTGGCGCAGTGGTTCCAGCGTAAGCCGCTCGGCTCACTACATATGGTGGTTGCGGGTTCGATTCCCGCCGGGCCAAATTTCGCAAATTACCTTTTCGTAATTGGCCCTGTCCTGGGTGTCACTGGGATCGCCCCTAATCCATTGTACGTATGGTACCCATAGTACAAGCGTTGCTTAGTTTGGTTGGGACCATACAGTTGGTGTGTCAGTCTGGCGATATATTTTATTTTATTATTATAATTTGTATGTTAAGTTAATACTAAAAAAATCGATATCGTTGGGTTGACCCCTAAAATATTTTTATTACTGAGCGAGGTGTAGTATGCAACTTTGAAATTGATATTAAGTATATCAGGTACTTAACAAAGAATTTGTAATAAAGATGTCTTATTATTATAAATTCTTTGGGTACCTAATTACCTAGGTATTAGGAATCTAGTCAGAATAAACAAAACAATGACTTTTGTCGTTACAAACAAAACGCAGTTGGTACCGTTCATCTGGCCCTATGGTCCCTATCAAATAAGATGCAGTCTCGGGAATTCAAGTGTTTTGCGATATCGAGCTTCGGTTACAAATATGGTAGAAATTTATTTGAAGCTGTATCGGGCCGCGCGTGTATTTCCAATTTTCATATTTCCCACGGTGGGCCGGGCCCCGGTATCTAGTAAATCTCCTGCAGATATTTTTATGTAACCGATTTGATTTACAGCTTTCTATAACATGAATAAAAGTATTTCGCCTAATATTTAAGCATTTTATCCGGAATATTATTATAAGTACGTACGTACGTATACTTTCTGCCGTGTCTTCATTCTATAACATAATTACGCAAGCAAATTACACAAAATCCACCCCACTTTACGGCAAACATAACCATCGGGAGAATCACTACAAACCGCAGAACGACGTCTCGTTCAGATAAAAAGGTTATTTAGAAATCTTTCCTCTGGCAGGTAGCAATAACACCTCCAACGATTGCTGTGGGAAAAAGTGAAGTTAAAGAGGGGTAAAGTGCGTTCGCTTACTCAGCGCGGAGTAGGTGAAGTGGCCTAGAGACGGCGCGGTGGCGGCGCGCTCCGCCAGGTATTTCCCCGAGGCCTGTTTACGACACCTCGTACATGCCCCAATCTTCACTCCCGAACATCATTGCCAACAAAACGCCCAGGAAATTATCCACAACAATAACAAAGGAAGAAAAGCTGAGTTGCAAAAGTTTTAAGCTCCTCGCAAGACGCGAGTTGAGACCAAGGTACGGCTCGAAGCGAGTGTTCCTGGGTCAATATTTTAAATGAAATAGAGTAAATGAAGTGAAATACTTAATAATAATAATGCTACATAAACTTTTGAATAATTAACATTGTTATTTAATTTTGTTGAATTACTCGAATACACAATGGATACAGGAGTAGAATCTACACAGCTATCGCTATTCCCGACCCAATTCCCAAATCAGACCAAACCTATACAATCACAGCTAGTAACTACCTATTTACGAAATAACCATAACTTTGCATAATCTTACAAATGGCTCAGAATTTAATACAGGAATATAACTAATTAGAATAACTCGTACACATTCCGCATCCGATTCATGTGTTGCCATTAAAATGATTAGTCGTAACAGGTATGTGTCTGTACACAATTTACATATCTGTGCGTGCGTGCGCGAACTCTAGTGGAACGGCGTTCTCTCAATGGCCGCAGACCTCAGAGTTTCACGACCTTAAACGATTTCGCGCTCGGACCAAATCCTCCAACAAATTAGGATTAGAGGAGGGTAGGGCCCTGTGTTTTTAGGGCAAAACGGTAAACGTAATTCCAATGGAAAACTCAATTTCCCTTCCTATTACTCAGGTGGAGCAGATTTTATTTCATTCGCGAATTAACCCTTTTAAATCTCTCAATTTTGTGATGTTTTAATTGCGCCGCTTGATTCAATACTTTCACATATTGGAACCGATACCTCTCCAATGTAACCTTTTAAATAAATCACTGAGAGAATTTATTTGGTTTCAGCCTTTTTATTACGGAAAAGGAAAGTTACCCAAAGAGTAGGTATTTTTGTAAACGAACAAAAATATTTCCAATATATTCTAGGTTCATCTTACTTAGTTGGTAGTTGTTTATTCATATAAATAATTCATAGCAAGCATGTACCAGATAGGCAATGTAACATTTCGGTGAGATATCAACCTCCTGGTCGTAAACAGAGCTCTCGGGGCGCGTATCTTGTGTATTTCGTGTGATATACCTTCTTGAGCTTAGCGTGAAGCACCGAGCGACGCCATCGCCGCACCTCGGCGTTCTGGCGCCGACAGACATCCCATTTGCGCGCTCCTGCGACCGTGAAAACTACCCACACATGCACTTACTGAAAAATATATTTACGGACCACGCAACGTTGTTGAGGGTAGGCCACAATAAACGTGAAACAAACAGTCCGATCTCCTATTTTAATTCAAATAACAACAATAAAAACTGCAAGTTTATTTAATTTCGTAGGTAGCTGTATTTATTATAACGGAAATAAATAAAATTACTCGCGTGTCTATTCCCCAGACCACAGATCGAGTGATATTGATGCCCTCCCATCCCGCGGCGATGGCGATGTCTCCAGAGGACCTCAATAGAAATAAATAAAACGAACTCAATCAGGGAAATCCTCGTTCGTGTTAGAGTTTGGTAACTGAATAAAACCTGCCAATACATAAATATACACGTAAAAAGTTGTTATGTGCGTAGATATGTAGGATGTTTCTTAAAGTCCAAAATAATACTTGAGGGTTTGAATATCGGGCATACAAATAAATGGTTTCAAAATTTTGATCTAATTTGTTGTTTTTTGTTATTATACAATAGTTTTACAAAGGTTACTTGATAGTGGATGCTGATACCCATATATGCAGTGAAAACCGGCCGGAACTGGAAACTTGTGACAAATAGTCAAGGGCTCGTAACTCAGAAAAAAGTTCTATGATAGTTACATAATCATCAATACATCTACATAAAATCAGATACTTTATGTGTACCTGAATTAAATGTAATATTATTTCGGACTTTTGCAACAACCTGTATAATACAGGTGTGGCGTGTGCAATTCCCGTATTTCGTATAGAACCTATAATTATATGGAGTACAAATTGAAATTGTAATGAAGAAAATGTAATTTTACCTATACTTAACCCTTCCATGTGGGGTGGAGTGGGCCGCCATGGAAGCCTCTAAAGTCCCGTTTGATTTATGTGGAAACTTGGCTTACGTATTTAGAAATAGTAGCGTAACAAATGTGCTTATTTAAATTACAAAACCGCCGCCTAATGAATATTTACGTCCGAATAAATTTTGTTCTTTTAACATCGACTACTTATATAACAAGATGGTAACAATTGGGTATTTGTGATTACGTGATGTATTTGAATTTATAAATTAAGTCAGTGCCTAATTAATTCGAGCAAACATTAAAGTACACTATGTAAAGCTATTTTATTAACCCCCGACGAAAAACGAGGGGTGTTATAAGTTTAACATGTGTATCTGTGTATCTGTGTATCTGTGTGTCTGTGTATCTGTGTATCTGTGTATCTGTGGATCTGTGTGTCTGTCTGTGGCAACGTAGCGCCCAAGCTGATGAACCGATTTCAATTTTGTTTCTTTTGTTAGATCGGTATTCTGATCGAGAGTGTTCTTAGCTATGTTTCATGAAAATCGGTTCAGCCGTTTGAAGATCATCAGCTCTTTTGTGGGTTAAAAAAGCCACATTCACGGCCAAAACCAATTCCCTCGGCTCGAATCCAGTCGAAATTTGAGATGATTGGATTTAGATTTATTATATTTTTAAATGATCGTAATAGTCTGAACTGGCTTTTTACAATATTATAAATTTGAAAAGTTTCCCTGATTCTGGAAAAAATGAATATTTTATCAATTTTTATATGAGATTTTAGTATGAACTAAAGACGTTCCATAAGTCACGTGTCAAATGATGGATACGCGCATGCGTTAAATTTTGTTTGGTTTGTTAATGGTCATGGAATATTACGCTATAATAATTCTAGAGGGCGTTGCTCCGCCATTGACAAAGAATATAAAAAAACTAACCTAATTTAAAATAATTTTAGCGTTATTGAAAATTCTTCCCCTAGGCTGCTCCCGTCTACCTCAACCAGAGTTATTACATCAAATTGAATCATAATTGATAATATTTTACTAGGAATAAAACCTCCGTGACATCAATATTTAGATTCGTTGTCCATTCTAATGTCAATTATTATAATGTCATAACAAAATAATGTCTCATACTTTTACACAGATTTTCTGTTGATTATTGTACATCTTAGATTATAAATGAGGAAGGCAAAACAAATGATTTAATGGTGCTTTCATAATCTGGCATCGAAACTAGTTGTACCAGATGAATTTGCGAGATGAGCTATGGATACTGAGCTACGGGAGCTACGCAAATCGCGCTAACATCATTAACTGGAAGAACTAGGTAAATTATACATTTGATGAACAGGTCATCGCATCGGGGGTTTTTAAATTTTCAATTTAGAGTTATAGCACTATGTATTTCACTATGTAAAGCTTTAGAATAAATATGTGACCCATCTGATGATACTTTGGAGACATCTGAGAGATGAAACATTTTTGATGAATTTAGATGACACTTTATTATTAGATACGTAACTTTCTAGCTTGAAATAAGCATATATATTTTATATTCATTTAATTACTTACTCACTCGTATTAAATGTAAAGAGTATTGTATTCCCTATAACCTCAGAATAAGCGTTGGCTGAAGAAAAAGAAGCGACAAGATAAAACGCGGTATCGAAAAACTGCTTATTTTATTACCACGTAGAGCCGCAAGGCGGATAGAGGCTCCGACTGGGATGGACCGACCTCAATTAAGGTCTGAAACGTTTCTGGCCAGGCATTTGAATCAATATCTGTCAGAAAACATAATAAAAATAACTTCGTAGTCACTCTCCAATAAAATAATAATAATAACGTTCTACAAAGGGGTTCGAATTGGGTGTAGGTGTAGTACATATATATTATCATACTATAAATCATTAAAATTTCAATATGAAATGATTACGTAGTTTTCTCTAAACGAAACCTTCGACATAGACGAACGCTTGGCGCAGTGGTTCCAACGTAGGCCGCTCGGCTCACTACACCGGTTGGATACATTTCTGAAATGGCCTTTTCGTAACTTGCCCAGGTCTGGGTGTCACTGGGATCGCCCCCAGTCCATTGTACGATACCCATAGTACAAGCGCTGCTTAGTTAGGGACCATATTGTTGGTGTGTTCGTCTGGTGATATTTATTTATTTATATTAGACTAGCTGTGCCCGCAACATCGACCGCGTGTAATTTAACTTAACAAAAATTTCGGGATTATTCATCCCCTTGGGGGTAGAATTAATCAAAATCCTTTCTTAGTGGATGCCTAAGTCATAACATCTACCTGCATGCCAAATTTCAGCCCGATCCGTCCAGTGGTTTGGGGTGTGCGTTGATAGATCACTATGTCAGTCAGTCAGTCAGCCAGTCACCTTTGAGTTATATATATTTCGATGATATTATAGCGTGTCAGAAGCAGACTAAAAAATCGCTATGTTGCCAACATTTCTGTTTCTAAACATTTTTATTAATTATCAGTTCTCAACAACTCCACATACAGAACAGTGGTTGCCTCAATAACCATGCTTTCTCAACTAGTTCCACTCCATGCCAGTCACTTAATGAAATGCACTTAATGAAATGCACCTCGACACAATGTTTTTGCAAAGCACCTGTTGTTACGCAATATCTGGACAAGTTAATAACTCACCCACTGCACCAGCATACCTACTTCACAACACCACACGGACTTAAATTTAGTACACGATGTGACATAGATACGAACCGAATACATTCTAAAGGTCATTTAAAGTATGAAATGTTTCAGGAAAAGCTCATGAAATGTCTCATAATAGATGATTAACACGACTTTTCAGTGCCATATTTGGTTTTATTTTACTTAAAGGAACTCTAAAGTTAAGTAAAGAATCTTCCTACTTAGAAGGCGTATTGCGAAATTAAGTTAAAAAATTTATTAGGTAATCGATCATAAGAAATTTTATAATCAACCTCTACTTAAATTGGTATTGAACTGAACGACTTGTCGCTGTGTGACGTACGCGTTGCGGCCGATAAAAACAATCTGCTTTCTGTTTACTGCCCGACAACATTTGGCCGGATTAAGTAACTCGCTTTCAATTCTTCCCATGAAGATAATATTAATTACCAATGGTTTCCTGGAATGGAAATTTATGAAACTAGTAGACTTGGTGCCCAGAGGGGGTAGGAATTCACAGTTGACGTAAAGTTTCCGTGTCGGAAATGACGGTGTCTAACCTTTTATACAAATTAATTATAAGGATGGAACCTGTCGTTTGTGTCACGGAAACTTTTCGTCAATCGTGAATAGGTCCATAGATCCTGTCTCTATGATCATTTTTTGGTGCAGATAACCTTCATGTAATATTAGATAGTGTTTAGTCTGATCTAGCGATATTACATCGCTAAGGTGGCATGGATGTGACGGCGTGTCTTGAACAAAGTTGGTATTACAAGCTTGAATATGCAGACGGCAGATGTTGGCAACACCGCACATAAATTACTTACACGGCCGCAATCCACGCTACACCCTCTAATAATAATTAATTCACAAGTAAAATAAGCACGTAACTTATAACTGACTATACTCCATTTGTTATAGCATTAGACAGAAGTTAAAAAAGGTTAGTTTTAGTGTCCACTTTGTAATAAAAGTACAATTCACGAGTTGCAGTTACGATTGACGTCGAATTTATTATAATCTATTTATATACCAGCTTGTCACACCTAACTGTGATAATATTAATTATTTATCTTATTAAATTTATTGCCTTTCATTTAAATAATTATTATTTCATTACAATTTAAAATTAGTGTCGATGCTAAAAACCTAAAAGAAGCAGGGGTGAACATACCGGGAACGTTTTTCGTTTCACTATAATCCTACCAAATCTAAAATGTTACCTAATCCTTTCAGAGTTTATGACAGCAGGGTATTTCTAATTTTGTCGGACTATGTTATCTATGAAATTGACGTAAATAATGTGCTGTCAGTGTTTGTCATTGAGTCATTCGCCTGCACTCTAAGTTCCTGTGAATACCTTGTTTGTTATTGTTGTCGAATTTTCGTGATTTAATTGTTACTTGTTACTGTTTTCCTATCAAAAGTAATGTTCAAACAATTTTAATGTAGTAACTCTAAATAAAAGTTGTTTTGACTTGGAAATAAAATGTTTTGCATCCCTGCTTCTGCGAGCCTCTTATGTCTAATGTTATAATAAATGGAGTATAGTATATTATTAGGTAAGAATGTGGAAAAACTTGACAACAGATTTTTTTACCTATATTTACCTACCTTTTTGTCAACACAAAATAAGCTTTTGCGAACCTGTTTTTTATTTTTTAATAGAAGCGTTTTACCTGAAAATAAAACGCTTATTAAATACTTACCTTATTTGAAACTTTATACTTGAGATAGGCACTATCTGTTTCCTGCTCTACTTCCTTCCTTTTCTACCTCATATTGCCCTCTCGCTCGCACATCCTTCATCCCCACCTGGCAGGGCGACGTCGGGCTTACGGGGCCCGCGTGCCTCTTCAAATCATTGAGTCACCAGGTAGGAATAAAATTAAAGTTTCAAATAAGGTAAGTATTTAATAAGCGTTTTATTTTCAGGTAAAACGCTTCTATTAAACACTTGACCGTTATTTGAAACTTTATACTTGAGACGTGTTTGTTATCGCCTGGTGGGGTTATAAGAGAGAACGCCAATGTGACTATTGTAACACTGATATGTATATATGTGTAAGTAGTGATACTAAATTGATAGAGTCAGAACACTTTAGTACATGAGTGGCCTAGGTATCCACTCAATAATGACAACAAGTGGATGCGCGAGAAAAAACTGCATTCATTTCAAAACAAGAATCATATTTAAAAAGAATTAAATATAGATACAACATTTATATAATATTCCTCTATGCAACGATTAAACAAATGGAATAAACAAATTAGGAACGCCGCTACTTATAGGGTCTGGCAAAACCTCTCGATTATAAAAAATTGAAAAGGTATTTACAGATCTCCAATTTCCGCGTGCCAGAATCTCGTCTATTGGAACATTGTTGGTCCCATTTTTCGAAGCAACCGCTGAACGTATGCTGCCCGGAGATGCAATTATACCGGCTTCAATCAGTAGTGATTTTACAGTAGTGATTCCCGCAATCACCGAGCGGGATGCTGCTTTGGCTTGGCCTCTAAAATTAACAAATAAATGTGCACATTTTGCTTCTAGACTATCCGATCCTGAAAGAGGTTTATGCAACAATTAATGCAAAAAACAGGAATAAGGTTCTTACTGCCTGGATTTGACATCAATTTCCAACCAGACTGCCTGTAATCAGAATTGACAGTTTTAGAGCCAAATGTAGGCCATAAGATAACATAACCATCAGCTTTAACATAGTGCTGCTGATCGATCGCTAATAAGGTGAGGTCTTGGACAGGTCGACCTGAACACAGCAATAATAAGATTGCCAAATTTCTAGATACCAAAAATAAACTGCTTTCGTCAACGTGATAATCCAAATTGATGTTCTATGTGCTACTGGGTTCTTTAAAGATATAGATTTAAGAACGTGTTTGACTAGAACATGGGAACTTAAAGTACCGGAAAGTTCTGTATTACATAACGTGGACACGACTGATTTGTGTAATAAAATAGTTTTGAGTAAGAAAAATGATCTTTAAGGTACAGGTCAGCTAAGTATTTAGCCAAAATAGAGCCACTTGGATGAAAAGGATTTTGACGGTGTATTGATTCCAAACAAGCCACCTATTTCATGCCACTTTACACGTCTTGCGAGTGGAAAGACGCCATGAATCTTTCAACAAATTTAATTGAGAATTATCCCAGTCTGTCAGGTTATCAGTCCACCCCCACATTTCCATACCTCCAACGATATTTCTTGGACTCTGGGGGGTGGAAGGTTCGTCGACACATCTATTAGAAATCGATCTAATTGGTGAATTGAGAACGGGGCTGATAATGCTCTGGACTCGAGGTCTGCCCGCCAAAATACACGATTCCAACGGGGACTATTACGAGAAACGTGACTTGCGCCTGATTGTGATGGTAATACCTTTGGAATCTGATAAGGTGGAGGAAAAACCATGCCAGATGGTAATTCCATTCATGGGAAAAAGCATCGTGGAACCCTGCTTGATCGTCGGATTGATCTAAAGATACGTAATTGGCAACGACATGAGCATTCCTCGAGGCAAACAGATCAATCACAGGAATTCCGAATTTTTCGAAATTAAAATTCTGTGCAAGCAGCCAGCAGGTACCACTCCGCTGTTGTACCTGCCTGCAATGTGATGACCGGTTATATGAATCAGTTAATGCTCTAATATATGAAAATTTTTGGACCGTTATATTCATAAGGCTTGAAGACTTCGTTCCACCCTCGTTCCGAATATAAGCAATAGCCGTCCTGTTATCGCTCTGCTATACTATTGTGGACCGACTTAAGAACTGACATTGGTCTTGCAATATTTTCAGAAAAGCGAGGAGCTGCTCGTGATTGCAATGTAACACTTGTTCCTGTTTCGTCCACCTCCCCGCAAAAGCTCGACTGTCCAGTTGTGCAGCCCAGCCTTGGTCTGACGCATCTGTAGCGAGTAAATGAGACGGAGGAGGCAGATGAATGACCGAAGGATGATGATGATTGTGCAGCTACCAAATTAGATCGTCCAATGGTTTTGACGAGAGTGGAAGAGGTTTGACTATGGACATTGTGTGAGCAGTGTTGAGAAGATCGAGAAGGGCTCGATAGTGAACTCTCCCTTTGGGGACCACAAAGCTCGAGAAATTCAACAGACCCACTAGGCTCTCTAGGTCTTTTAGTTTTACACAAGCGTTGTTTAAAATTGTACCTATTTCGGATGCATTTCTCTTTTGGCAAGGACTTTTGATTCTTCGACATGTCCCATTGAACCCCGAGAAAGACAAGCCTTTGCTGTGGTGTTGTGACTGACTTGTCGAAGTTTATTTGCCATCCGAGATACTGAAGTCGCTCTAGCACAATTTGAACATGTGACTGCAAAACCTGACGGCTCTGATGGGCCAGGAGATAGTCGTTCAAATAAACCATTATAGGTGTACCCTGTTCGCGTAAGGTCTGAGCTACCCAATTGGTCAGAGAGGTAAACACTTTTGGTGCTGAACTGAGTCCGAACGGTAGACAAGACATTTGTAGTAGTTCGCCTCTGTAAATCAGACGGAGGAACCGTCCGTGCGACGGATGTATAGGCTGGTGAAAATAAGCCTGAGACAGATCTATCTTGCACATCCAGTCCCTGGGCTGCAGGAAATCGGGCACACGATAAATGTTAAGAAGCCGGAATCTGTCCGTTGAAACAATTATTTAGAGCTGACAGGTTGAATATGGGACGGTGAGAACCATCGCTTTTTGGGACCAGAAACATTCTCGACACAAAACTGGGTGCCGATTGGACTGCTTCTAGAATCCCTTGGTCCCGTATTCGAGTTAATACCGTAATTGTGATTAAATGATAATCCGACAGATTTGGCATTATCAAAGGCGGTTTCTCGATGAAAGGTATGCGATACCCTTGTATTATATGCCTTATGTAATCTGGGGCTCCTAGTTGATGCCATCGTTGGTAAAACCAGAGTAGGCGGCCTGCTTTGAACTTTTGCTTGTCAGAACTTACCTCCTCTTTCGCGAGAACTGAACTGTGTTTTGTCCGGGTATCTTCTGGCCTTTATTAAAATCTTTAGACTGGTGTCTATTTCTTTGGCGGCTTCCTCTCGGGCGAAATGAACCTCTGTGGTTGCTTGAATGTGCAGATCGAAAATCAGCATTAAAATTTATTTGTCCCTGCGAGGGACGAGATTGGTAACAACCCTGCGAGGGTCGAGAATGGTAACAACCTTGCGAAGGTTGAGGTGTATGGGGAATATGCGTTGATGCACAACATCCATGTGTGGTACCCTGCGAGGGTACATTGCGATTCACCTGCCCCTGCGAGGGGTGGTGCATAGGCTTGCTCGGACCAGCTTGCGAAGCGGGAGCTTGTTTATTTTGTGGAAAAAATACTTTTTTACGCCACCTGCCTTTTCAAGTACTGTAGACAGTGACTCGGAATTAAATAAATGTTGGCAGGATGTTGGATTTTTTCTTAAGGCAGCCTTAGTTAACGGGTCCCAACAAAATTTATAATTCCATCTATTCTCATTTAAATGACCTCTGCGCGATGACCGCAGATAAGTTGTAGCAGTACGGATGACACTTTAAAAACATCTACCTACAAATACAATTAATTGATTTTCGAATTTAACTGTTCATAACTCACATGACTGCAAAAGTTTGCTAAGGGAGGTTTGTAAAGCCTCACGTTGTTTTAGAACGCAAAAAGTTAAGCCGAATATGCTTTGTCTGCGATATTGTTTGTATGTGATAGATGCCGAAATGAATCATGAGCCTTGATTTCGTCGTTAACCTCTAAATCAACAAAACCCGGGTTAAAATTATATGACTTATGGGTCTCTGCATAACGAACCTCTCACCAATCATTACTGTTAAAGTGCTGAATCTCATTTAAAATTGTTAAATAATTTTGTGGGTTTCTAGGAACGGAGGGCTCCTTTAACTTTGTTTCAATCCCAAAAACAAAATTTGGTTCAGCTAATTCACACACATTATTATTACTACCGCATTCATGCTCACCACTATTTTCATATAAATCACCGCTGACGTTACTATCTATGACTACACCACCCGGACTAGAATAATTGAAATCATTGTGAGAAGTAACCTCATTATCGCAAAAAAACACTTGGTTCCGCAAATTATTAAATTCTGCCTCTAATTTATGCAGTCGACGGCGGTCACGTAGTCGCTTACGTTTGCCCCCCCTTTTTATGCTTATGAGTTATGGCATGATGATGATGATGAAGAGGTACTTCCACTCGAGGAGCTCGAAGAGCTACTACTACTCGAGGAGCTACGCCGCCTCTTAGACTGTCGCTTCGACCCGTTAACTTTAATCGTCACTTGCGAATTAGTGGTAATATCGCCCAAATCTGGACCATTAACATTTCCAGTATCCATAATTATTTACACTGAGGGTAGAAAACACAAAATATGCTAAAAAGCAAATTAAAAATCAACGAACGGTAGCACCGTTAAATATTGCAAATTACTTACGTAAGTTTTATCAGGATATCACTCCTAAGGTTTGCAAATAAAAATATACTTAACAAAATTTGATGCGTAGGTGCACAGCGTAAATGTAGGTATGCGAATACCACAGGTTATAAATTATATTTATATACTAAGAAGATACGTCTGTGCACTGCAGGAAACAAAACGCCAATGATTTGAAGAGGCACGCGGGCCCCGTAAGCCCGACGTCGCCCTGCCAGGTGGGGATGAAGGATGTGCGAGCGAGAGGGCAATATGAGGTAGAAAAGGAAGGAAGTAGAGCAGGAAACAGATAGTGCCTATCTCAAGTATAAAGTTTCAAATAACGGTCAAGTGTTTAATAGCCTATTTTATGTCCCACTGCTGGGCAAAGGCCTCCCCTTTTTTACGCCACAGGTCCCAAACCTACATAAACCTGTTATTAAATACAAAATTACCTACGTATGTTTTTAATGTAGACTTCATTGACCTAAACACTGGCTAACAACTACTCCAATGTACCTACTGATACTTTATAGAAAAACTTTGGAACATTATGACATCAGTAATTTATAGGAAGCAGTTCTTCATGCAGCTATGGGTGCACCAGCCGTTAACACCACGCCGCGCCATCCCACCGGAAACTTGAACACCGCGTCCTAAATTAGATGTGTGGCAGAGCGGCGGGAAATTTGAATTTTTTAGCAGTTACCTGCGTCTATAAATCAAGTGTAAAGTCGCCTTAAGCTCTCCGAGATAGCTTTCTGGAACATTTTAAAATGTAAATTGCCTTCAACTCCAGAACTACATGAACATCGTGATTCGTGATATATATAGGTAGATACTTATACATATAGGGTGTATCAAAGGTCCGACCTAATAATTTAGTTACATATACGTCGTTATCAAGGTAAGTCTATAGTAAATTGTCAATATGTTCTCCAGGACAACCGGGGAGAGAAAATAATGAAAATATTTTTTTATCCTACTAATATTATAAATGCGAAAGTTTGTGAGTGTGGATGTGTTTGTTACTCTTTCACGCAAAAACTACTGAACGGATTTGGATGAAATTTGGAACACAGATAGTTTATAATCGGGATTAACATATAGGATACTTTTTATCCCGATAATCCCGAATTTTTGGTTAAGTTAAATACTACGCGGACGAAGTCGCGGGCATAAACTAGTTGAAAATAAGCACGACTCCTTTTAAAACATTTTACTTCTGTATTCAAAAATGATAAAAGCAGCGCCTATTCTGCTTAGTGGGTTCAACTCGGAACAAGTTAACTCACCATGTTTTCCTTACCTCAACTCAGCAGCCACCTCTTGGTCTATATATCACAATTTTTCCATCATCGCATACGCCATCTAACGGTCCAATCTACAACTATGGATCTTACTATCCAACCAAAGATGCACTTGTAAGACTGTTATGGAACCAAAGAAAGTACCACCTTGTTTTACAACCCCACTACCGAAGTTAATAGTAAAAAATACACCCGCCAGAGGTCGTATAACCCAGCTCGAATTATGAACTCCCAGAGTCGTACATAAATGTATTGTCTCTTCTTCGAAAGTGAAAGTGTGGTAACCTACCTAGCTCGTAATATTTTGTGTACATACTCTGCATACATTTTTGTAGAGACGCAGTTAAAAAAGTTATTGCCAACTAACTTAACTAAGATACCTATCGTAAACGTACCATTTCATTGTTACGTTTGTAAATGAAGCATCTTATATTGTTTTCTTATATTTACGCGAATACTACACATTGAAATAAAACTATTTTAATATAATTAAATCCAAAACCAAGTGTACCATTGCAAGACCTCGAGACACTGTGAGCACTTTCTGCGTGGATCGGACCGCAAATAACAACTAAATATGAGGGTACCCAGTTACTAACTATGACATCAGGACGTCTAACACCTCAGTCCCCCCGTGACCATGGCTGCTGTAAAGCAACCGAAACGTCGGGAACATAAAGTTAATAAACGCGATAAAATCCGTAAAATAGTTTTATTTCAATGTGAAGCATCTTATTTTACTTTCATTCAATTAAGTATAGGCGGATAAAAAAAATCAACGGTCGAAAATTTAATAATAAATGGTAATATGCCTGCCGCATTTCCAGTCGAAACATGCCAGACCAAATAATTTCCTGGCTGGGTGACGATAGATCAAATGCGCATTAGAGATTTAAGGATGAAGATGAATACCTACCTGGAAGAATCTATGTATCGAATTAAGTTTAGGGACTGCCTTTATGACTATCTTTATAATAAGCCATTCCTTGATCATAGCTAGCGCAGTGGGGTAACGAATGAATTGTATAGAAAATTGAAAATCGCTTCATCTGAACCAGCACATATACGAAATTCCGCCCAAAGTTACAACACAGCGAAATATCACAGAACACCATAAATAGGATGCCTGCGCCGCGCCGGCGCCGGGTGACGATCCGCAGACTGACACGCCGCCGATCTAAATGTCGTTAAAAACAAACAAGCCGTCTATATTTGTACTTCCACTTCCTTGTAGATATAAACCGTGAACGTAGATCTATCATCGTGTTTAAAAGACCAGAAATTTCGCCATCGGTGGGTGCCAAGTTCAAGAATTGCAAATATTATGGGCGTATCGTACTTACCTAAGTAAGAATAATCTCGTTTAGCTAATTTGATTTCTCGATGCTGTTTTTTGCAATGTCGATATCGGTAAGTACTATAAGACAAAATATATAATGCCCTTTTTAAGTAACAAAATACTACAATACTCCCATAACATAGATTTATGTCTAGCTCGGGAGTCGGACTTCATAAGGTTGGCAACTGCCTGTTTTGTGTAACTAAATAATTCAGTTTAATATACATTGTGTAAATACTTACTTATCACAAGTTCTTACCGTACATAATAATTAGTAAGTAAACAACGAATGATAGGTAAATTGAATATTTAACTCCATTTTTCTATGATTTAACTATATACACCTATCTGTTTATAAGATTTTGTTTTTACTTTAATTTTACTTTTAGGTAATTTAGGTTTGTATGTAAATAGTCACTTACTAATGTCGTTAAAAACAATCAAGTAAGATTATTAAGATAATTTATCGTTCTCTGTCTTTGTACGTAGATCAGGATCATACTTAAAAGAAAAAGAATCTCAGTCGTCACTATCATCTTATTACAGTTAACTATTACTATTATTTTATTGTTGTAAATAGGTACTTAATACTATGAACCAACTCATAAATTAAATTACCCATGAATTTCAATTTAGCGACTAGCATGACGACAATCAATTTTAATTTCCGTCAGGACCGTCTGACGAGTTGCATCGACATCATTACGCTAGTTTAAACAGCTATTTGGCTCAATCAGCGGAACCGGCCCATGTTCACTTAATTGGAAATTATTTACAGCATCTTTCATGACGGCAAATACTGGTTATTGGCAATTGCCCATAGATTCATACCGTGAGATGCGTGGCGCTAGTGGGTATCTACTAAAAATAATTTGATTTCATCCGCTCCTATCATTATCGAAGAACTCAAAATATGATGTCAAAGTGACGGCTCCATCGCCTCTTAGGGAATGGTGACTTTATTAACACAAAAAAAAAAAAAAAATGGTGACTTTCTACCTACTATATTAGTCAAAGATTAAAAATGAAATTTGACTACCTTAAGTACTTACTTATTATAGTACCTAAGCTACATTAAATAATTTAGGTAAGCGAGGTGACCGAGGTTAATGTTTCCTTTGAAGTGCTCTAAAGCAGGAGCTCTCTGCGATGTTGGATGGAAACCATAATACATAGTTCAAATGAACAGTTAAGTAATTACCTTTTTAAATCACTTATTGAAGTTTCGAAGTGGGTAGGTAGGTACCTACTAGACTAAAAACCAGTCAAATTTTGATCGTAGGCCCAATTAGAATAATCTGTAAGTAGTCAAATTGTATTTCCAAAATTAGGTAGGTAGTTTAGTTGCCTACCATTTATTGCAACCTCAAGTTATCACATCACCCTTTCCATTTTGGTAGTTATTATTAACATACAATCCTCCGCCATTCATTGAATCAGTAGCGGTGCGCAGTATGTAGGCGCGGCGCAGCGATCGGGCGGCGGGCGGGGCGGCACTAGCGCACTTCCGCCCGCCCGAGTTGCTCGCTCCGCGCACCGCCCAACCGCACGCTCGCGACATCACCTGCCTCAAACAAACACAACAACGCGTCTTCCACGAACCCATACAAATATCTAAGGTACCAACTCATGTTCTAATTAAGTGCTTGACTTTGGTTTTTACAAAGATTGTTTTATAGCATATTTTTTCATACTTCCTCTCTACTGAGCAAGCAAGTAGGTAGTTAGATAGCTGATAGGTACCCAATAATGCAATGTTTATTTACACCTACGTAACTTGTAAGGAAATCGTGTTATAGTGTTATGTAATATGCGACCCAACGCGTGTATGTCATCGTACCGTTAGTTTACGTAACAGCTAACGTCATTTTGGCCTTAGTGGGACCTCTTTACAGTTTACACCAACGACCTTAAAATGTTAGCTTCGCTCCTACAGTGTGTTTTCGATTTGTTAGCGCCTTCATATTATAATCCTAGGCACTGTCTTAGTGGATAGGTAGGATCCAAAGAAATTATAATCAAAATCTCTTTTGTAGGATATGTGTATTGTTACGCTGATATTTTTTGTTTTGTATATTTATTGTATATTTTGTTACTGTAAAGTATGTAGGTATATCTAGTAGTAGGTAGGTCTTTTAACGGGAAACGTAGTTGCTCGCCGTCTTATCTACACAAAGGCGGCGAAATATAATGAAGGAGTGAAATTAAAACTTCTTACCGACGCGACATTTTAAAAGCGAACGAAATGGAGGCTGCTTTGAATTAGGGTCAGCAGTCTTACCAGGTCACATAATGAGATTTCCTGACAATACGCGTTTTTTTGAATGAATGAATGAATGACGCGTTTTTTTACAGTAAATTGCCCAACATTTTGTCTAAATATTAGGCTAAATGCCACCGTTTTTATTACACGTTAGAATAATATTTTTTTATTAGGATACTAGGTTACTTTCCAATTTCAATTTCAAAAAATTCTGTCTATCACCGTTTTTCCTGTTACCCCGACAGAGGGCCAAAATTCCGAATATGCCAAGGGAACTGGCGTCGTACGGTATCTCTACTTGGGATTCCGAAGGATTGAGGTATCCCGTTTAATACCGCATGAACTTCAGCGTTTGATAGATGGCGGCCCGTGCGCTATATTTTAAGAAATGTAAACCTATTATACTAAAAACATTATTGGTAGTAGGTAACCTACATGCTTTGTAAAAAAAGTATGTTAGGCTCGAGCGCTTAGTAAGAAAGTCTGTGTCCCAACTGACCTACTTCATTGCACAACAAAGGTCTGAGCGACCTCAGCCTCTTCGCCCACTGCAGATACAGTTCCCACGGTTATCCACTTTCTAATACATTTCTCAAAGTTGGTGCCTACCTATTATAACTCCAAATTAAAGAAATTATGTGGTCTCTAGTTATTTTTAGCTCTAGTTTAGTCTCTAGTTTTTTTTTTTGCTTTTAAGTGCATCTAGGTTTTTTTGAAGTCGGTTCAAGTTTTTAAATAACTTTTTTTTCACGATTTTTGTGGTAAACTACTTGTTGAATTGCTGGTAAACGTAAATTGTCCATAACTCTCAAAATACCGAACCTATTTTTATGAAATTTCTATGGAACTACCTTGGTAGTTCTTGATCAAGATCACACATAGTATACGGCTTTTACCAATATATGGCACTTATTGCCAGAATGCATCTCATGACAATTCCACTAAGCCCAAACACGACTAGGTTACATTCACAGGTTACCACCACTGAAAAATCACAGGAGACCAAATTACAGAATTTCGTTTACTTGAATGATGTATTATTTCCAGTTCTTTTGATTAAAATGCCAAACTACTGAACCGATTTTGATGAAATTTCAATGGGACCAATCTGGAGGAACATCGTTTCAAATAAAAAAATGTTCTAATCTGTTTATAAATCACGGAGTTTAGAGGTAACAAAAAAAAACATACAGTCAAATTGATAGCCTCCTCCTTTTTGAAGTCGGTTTGAAAAGCATTCAATCGAAGACGTGCACGGCATCACTAAAACACAAGTTTCATCTGCATATTGTATGACGTAACCACTAGGTATAGAGGTTCTGTGTGAATGTTACCGTTGTAACATGGTTAATGGATTTCACGCCCCATCGCAACTGTCGTTCAATTACAAACGGTCGAGGCAATTAGAACTCTACCGGTTAACATAACGGTGTGGCGGTGAAAAATGTTCAAGGTGCGTGTAAAAAATTTCACCTCGTCTGTGACGCCATAATACAATGCTCCTTTTTGCAATACCTAGTTTGTACCTAATTGAAGGTAACAACAGCACATTTCCAGTCATTAGCAGCAACATTACATTTGTTATCTATACTTACCTACCTAACGACGACTTTTAAAATTAATTTTATAAGCTTCAGTAAGTATAATATTTTCTCAGCAAATTGGAATCAGAATTTTCACAAATAATGTATAGCCCCGGACAGTTCAGTCTAGTTTGGTTAAGATATAACAGCCAGATGAGCTAAACAATGATAGTTCATTGTCAGGCACACCCGACAAGCCCGCTGAGTTTCTTGCCGGATCTTCTCAGTCGAGGTCGCGTTCCGATCCGGTGGTAGATTTACCCTCGCCACCTCTCCTGGCAGCGGCCCAAGCCGAGGTCGTGTCCCTAGTGACGCCCTTGAGCTAGCTGCCCCCCTGCCCCTATGGCTGGAGCGCACTTGCGCTCGCCCTCTGTCCGGGTGAAGTTGTTATGGCCACTCTGGCCAACAACATAGAGTCAATTCAATAAAAAAAAAAAAAAAAAATTGTCAGGCAGAACGCGGATGGCCGTCAGTGTTAGTGGACGTATATTAGAGCGCAAAGGGAATATAGTACGTTCCAATAACGCGGAGCCCTATAAATACATTGTGACACGAATTCATATAAGTGCACCATAGGCAGCAATTAATTATTATCAGTGTTTAGTGTAAATGATTACAAATTTGTAAAAACTTGAAGTGTTCATTTATATACATACATTTTTAAGGAATATCGTTTTCGTACAACATGTAAGTAAAACTGGAATATTCAAAAATATTTTGACCTGTTTAGGTGCATACATATTATCATTTTTAAGGGTTACTTAATTTATCGAAATAAATATTTTAGACATACTCTCTTGTAAGTAGGTTGATTATTTTCTGAACAAACTGTGATTGCTGAAGAGTGAAATAGGTCACACACATTCACCAAACATATTCGTATAAACTCCAGCGGGGATATTTTAAATCATTCGAATGGATATCGGGAACTTTAAACGTCTGTGTTTTTGCCAACTATAAAGCTGTTTTGAAAATGTTCCACTGTTATAATAGTAATCGTAAGACATAATAGGTATATTCGATTACTAACATTCAAATATTATTCCAAATTTTTGAATTGGCAGAAATACCGTAAAATTTTCGTAATCCGTTTCCGATATCGATTCGAATGATTTAAAATAGCCTCCCAGAAAGCCAAACCCAACAATACAACCACCCAATACAATAATATGTTATATTTTACCTACAAATAAACAAGGCGATAAAAGAGATACCTAGTGTTATTTGCAGCGCAATTGTAGTTTAACTAGGCGAAGCGTTAAAGCAGCCCTATTATTACAAATTCTTTGAAGCAGCCCGGCCCTTGTATGATTTGGATCGTGTTTTATTGTAGGTATCTGCCTATATTAGATAGATACTACGGCGGAATATTTAATTCATTTTTTTGAGCTTAAGGCTTATTTTACAAAAATAATTAAGAACTAAGTAAATACATGCTAATTAAATAAAATTATGTCGTAAAAAAGTTATTGTCAATAAGTAGGTACAAGGTAGGTACCTAATACCTATCTATAATGACCACACGACCTCTGGGTTTACAAAAATGTTTGTACTATTGATGTCAGGGTCGGCTAGTATGACGCGCTTCATCACTGATCAGACGCAGTTACTATCTAGATAGATATACTTAATATAGATAGTCGCGTGTGGGCAATAGAATTTACACGGTGTTGAGTTATAGTTCCGTATTTTTCCGCAGGATTTCCTATTTGAAATGGATAGCTACCTAGCAAGGGGCTTCGCTGTCGCGCTCTGTGAACGATTTAGTTACCTCATTGTGTTTACTTCTACGCAATATTATAGGCATTATCTAATCTTATGAGCCCATTACCTATAATTTTCATAACACACTGTTTATCTTAAAAGAAAATTGTAACGATAATCTTTGTAATAAACATCAAAATTCACATATTAGTCAGTAAGACACCTACCTAAAAAGCTGTTATGTGTGATTTTAACAAGGTACCCTAACCTAACGTCATCCCAGTACAAATTGGCATGTCAAGAGCGTATTGAAGATCGCTCTCAGACTAGTGAAGTCGCGACCTATATGTATACTCGTATGCATAAAATTAAAACTGACTATCATATCTATCACCACTGACTTCGTGTCTTATCACTCATTACTTAACTGTGTTACCTACTTCCTTTGCCAATGAAACTTCCTTGCTATCACTAGATAACAGAAGAGATACCTAACATTATGGTAATGACGGACTGGACTGTGACTGGACTAGATTCTATAGCTTTAGGTAGATATTTTTAAATATTATGTAGGTATTGTAGGTTTTTATTTTAGATAATATTCCTGTCACTCTTTCCATTGTATTCTGCATGCATTGTATAATCATCATATTTCAGCTTTTAGTTTTGTGAATGGAGTATGTGTCTCAAGTTACTTATCATACTTACTTCTTCCCAGCCCATTTATTGTGTGTAACGCGTCCGACCACGTAATATGAAACCATTCCCGCTTTTTACACTGGACTACCTACCTAGCAAGTTTTAAGTATAATTATGCTATGTTACTTTTTAAGTAGGTATCTGCACCTACTTCATTTGCGTAGTTACATCTTGGGATAACATAAAACTTATACTTTAGGTTACTAAACTTATTAAAATAGGTATTCAAATAGATATAGGTTTCATGTTTACCCATTGCTGCACAGCCTCAATCAATAGCGACACTTTAATATCGTTACAGAATGACGTCGCCAGCCATTACTAAATCGCCAGAAAATCAGAAGGGAGAGAAAAAGTCGCCCACCCACTCAGCGGGCACCATGGATCCGGCCGCCACAGACGCCGGCGTCGCCTCCGCGTCTTCGGCGGCACCTCGCACGCCAGATGCATTTAGTTGGCTACGAATCTTCAAACTAGCAGACCTTATGATGAAGCAAGGTTGCTAAATTACAGTTAGGTGTAGGAAAATTGTACTTGCCAATAACTAAGTACATAGGTACAATTGTACTTCACTTTCATGCATTGACACGAATAGCAATAATAGAATCGTCAAGATTGTGTGTAGTTACCTACTTACTAAAAATAGGTATTGTTATAATTGGATCGGTATAGTTTCGCAGAATGGAACAAACCCTAATGCACTTGCATTAGGTTGATTTCAGTTTTTAAGAGGTGTTTTAAATGTTTGCCTATTTAAGCATATTGGGTTGGTAATTACTTTAATTAATGTGTACTATCAAAAAGGCTCTCTCTGTCCGCTTGAGATTTTTTCCATCTGAATGCGATATAGTTGCACTCTAGTCGCAAGCAATGTATTTTAATACTAGCTGTGCCCACGGACTTCGTCCGCGTAGTATTTAACGTAACAAAAATTTCAGGATTATCGGGATAAAAAGTATCCTATATGTTAATCCCGGTTATAAACTATCTGTGTTCCAAATTTCATTCAAATCCGTTCAGTAGTTTTTGCGTGAAGGAGTAACTAACAAACATACATACATCCACACTCACAAACTTTCACATTTATAATATTAGTAGGATTGTGTCCCGATAGTACCTACCTGCGATAGTAATCAGTCCAGTTGATTAATGATTTAATGTAGTATACAAAAAGGTGTTAATTTTAGAAGTTCTGAGTACAATATTTAAAAGCAAGTATTCATCAATGGAACTATCTATATTTGATGGCAAATGGCAGATAAGCGCTTGACAATAAAATGTGAAAATATTATTTCGAACTTCTGAAACATAATCTCTCACTCGTCTTTTAAGTGGAAAAGTGATGTTGTAATTTCTTATGTAAATTTCCAAAACATATTTTTTTTAAACATATTGTGTAATGTTGGTGGAACCAAATACCACAATTGAACTAAGTTATGAATCACCTTTAGAAATCGCTAAAATACCATGAGACCTGTGCCAATAATTTTAGTCACCTCCCATTAACCCTCACGCAAGTTTTATTGATGCAGTTATTCCTATTTAAGCGGTAAAAAATGGACAGCGCCATAAATCAATAATAGTATTGCCTCAGTGTACATTATGGATTAGAATGCCTACAAGAGCAGGCAGCTCTTCGTCTACTGGAGTGTTTTCTTGTACGTCGCCCTTATCAGGAGGAGGTCAAATATATTGTGAGCGAGCTATAAGTTTACCACATAGAACTTCGGAAGCAAAACTATTCCTACCGATAAGTTAATGCTTCTATGTCCCCTCCATACCATTTGTATACCAACCTGTCGATACAATGTAATGGCATATTGAAATAAATTCATATCATAATTATTATATTTACGGCATAAATACTGTGAGACAAAATTTGAGACCAAATTTTGTGGTGGCTTGTGTCTAAAATTATCTATTTAATCAATAATGAAATGTTAATAAATTTTATCCGTTGATTGTTTGTTTGTTTTAAACGTTATTTTTAATATAAGATAGGCATAAAACAATAACAATAAAGAATTTATGTAATATTTTTTTAATAGTATTGGTAGGTAGGAGGTACATAACACACAGGAGCCTGGGTTGTTTGGATAAAGGGAAGTAAAGATACAATACTATTTCCAATATGTACAAAATATACAATTACCTCTAGAGCTAGCTTTAAAACTATAATATAATTATGATCACAATATTTTTTTCTATACGTACGCTCTGTTAGAATCAATACCAAAACGGAGCACACTGGCGCCGCCAGGTCGTGTCCCCCCCGCCACTGTCGCCACGACAACAGACTAACACGCACTTTCACTTTTGCTGCACACTTGAGATCAAATGTTATTTTTACAAATATTTAAACTCGCACACCAGCGACAGTCGCGAGTGGAGACGACCTGACGAATCTAGACGTTCCATCCTCATGTAACCACTTCAAAGTTGATGACAGAATGAAACAGCTCTGGGACAAATCAACGCAAACGGTCCGACGCTGCGACGCCTTCAAGAAACCAGCTCGAAGTCCTGTCTGGGTGCCGAATAAATGAACAAAACCATATTATACTTCTCACATACTAAGCACGGCTCGAGCCATATTCAGAAAATATAAAATAATTTTCAATATAATTAACCTTCGGAACTTCCTTTTTCAGAATATATTAAATATTAATAATTGACATTTTAATAGCATAATATGATTCAAGGATGTAATTATTATGTACTGGTTATAGGTTATCATTCTGAATTAATGCCGCCCAACAATAAAAATAGTATTTCGGACATTGTATTAAACTGGTTTAGTAATAATAACTACACCCCCGTTACAAAAAAGAATGAGTAAATAGTTTCACCGCAATAAATTATTCATTATAATTCTCATTTGTTACTTATCTCATATGTTCAATATCAAGTCTAAATACAGTCATATCACTATATTTTTATGATGACTTATTTACACTGAACTCCTTCATAAGGGTTCAAATAAAATGTTTAGTGTGTACATCATTGCGCATCTGTTTGCTAAAAAATTATAGATATTTTAAAATTAATGGACGAAGTGACGAGTTCGTTAGTGTTCCTCCTAGCCGAGTTAAGAACTGTTTGCGACGGAAACATGACAAACGATACAATTATTATATTTATACATTCTAGTTTTAAACCTTAAAATGAATATACGTAATAATATAACCTGTGCTATTAATTTATACCGTACATCATACAATTACAATACATAATATTATATTTTGTACTTTATTTTACGTACGACAGCACAGTCGCACCATTATCTAACTATATAATGCAGGGTATGTGAGATGCTGGGAAACGTTCAGGAAACTACGCTACCATTAAACTTAAATAACAAAACTTATGAGAAGTACAATATTGTTGTTTTCATATTTCAACAAAAAAGGAGAAGCTTCTAGGTATGTTATAATATTTTTTATTAAAAGGCGATTGTGCATAGTATTGCTTTCTTATACTTATCAAGTTACGACCTGGAATAACGAATGGAGAGCGGCAAATGAGGATGGCGAGTACAAGTAGAGAATAACCTGAGCGGCGGCCCGCAGTTTAAAGCAGCAATGAGATCCGAATACGTCGACGCGGCAGGCGGGCGAGCGTTTACACGAGACCGCGAGTGTCATCTTCTACACAAATCGAAAACAATGCGCGACCCTAGGTATCCAATACGTCCCGTCGAACACCCGAAAGATGTTACTGACGGATCAGTTACAAAATTCAAATAAATATATTAACTTAATACTTATAGATTTTTATTTACCGGAGGAATGTCATAGAATTCAAGCATTATATCGAAAATTATTTTTAAAGAGCTATTGTTTTCAATAAACTAATATAAGGCATTCACCTCTTTGTTTGAACTTCGGCACGTCAGAAAGGCTAACGCTTCAAAACTTTTAACAAAACAGTTTTGTCAGATAAACCCCCGAATCGTTACAAGTTACGAAGCTCATGAGCCAATGCAGAGAAGTTAGTCTAGCAGGGGCTAGTGTAGTATGCGACCACTGTTTCGGGTATAATCGCCACACTTATTTTCTTTTTTAATAACCTATGCTTATATTTGAAATCGAATGGAATTTACACCTACGTACAAGTCTTTTAGCGAGTCTGTCGTAAAGAGGACGCACAGCATATGCTTTAAAATCGCGCATAATCCACAGTTATGTAAAACCCGTGATAATGAACATAAAACATTATCGACAGGACATCTCTGATCGCGTCTAATGTTAAGCTATCTCGCAGAGTTCGCCCCCGTGCCCGGAGCCGGGGCGCCGGCGCGGCTCGCCGCGGCCGCGCCGCGCGTGCTGCCGCTAGCACATGCTGCCGCTAGCACGTGCTGCCGCTACCGCGTGCTGCCGCTAGCACGTGCTGCCGCTAGCACGCTGCTCTCTATGCTCCATAAAATAGGGCTACCTACACTCTACATTAAAAAGTCAGAATCACAGTTTATTTTCCACGTGTATTTTCCCTTACTATAACTTAAATTACTTAACTATGATTGTTTTTACACATAAACAGTAATCATTCGACCCGGTATTCATGAGTGTTTCATTACCTACCGTAATGACCTAAGCGCAATCGAACTTTTATTATGGATAGATTCGATATTTACAAAATTTAAATTACTTTAGACCTAATTCGCTTAAAACAAAATAACAATTTACACTAACAATAAAAATGCTCGATAGATCGCCACTCATCTAATCGGAACCCAAAATTAAATATACTTTATCAACTGACTTCGCCATCTATTTATTACATTTTTTAAAATTTAAACTCCGAATATCGTCGAGCCCAGTCGACCATAACAAAAGTATTATACAAATAAGCTATGACTTACAACTAGCACTTAAATAAGTGACGGCTGCTTATCTATCTACAAAATAGGTGAGAGTCGAGACAGCGCGGCCCCGGCGGCCCCGGCGGCTCGCGCCCGCCAGGGGCTGCACACTCAGAGGTATTACAACTCAATTCCTATCAACTTTTATCATTCCGTTCGATTATCAAAAAGCTTCACAATATCTACCAGGTCGATCTATCGCTACGATAAAAATGAAGATAAAAAGTTTCACAACCTGGCCGTATTTACAATGCTTTTATTACAACGATCGAGTCGTCTTTGTCGGCGATTATTTGTCACGTTACAGTTCAGTACGTTTGAAGTGTGGTAGGCAGGTGATGCAATAGTTATTGCGTTCAGTTCCATGAGGTGTTATAAAGTATGGAAGTGTCTTGTTTTACGAGGTCAAATTGGCCTCGCTGACTCGCAACGCGGCCTCGAGCCGCACGAAAGCCAATAAGCAGTTGTTAGGCATGGCTCACGCGGTGGCGATCACGATCAGCAGGTGCGCGATGTCTGCCACGCGGTGCATCAGGTCGGGAGCGATGCGGGTCAGGTTCTCGTTGGCAAAGTCACACGAAGGAAATATGTGTACCGTGTACATAGCCTAGAGAAAAAATTTTGGTCATTTAAATACTCATTTTTATTTTACGGTCCGTGGTCGGGAAGATTACATACACAAATTCTATAGTTCACAACTGATGGGTTTAAAATTGACTTGTAAGATTTTACCAAAACTCCCTTCTTAGTAACGCGCTAGGTTAAGAGAGGATAAAAGTAGTTAATAATAACGAACCTGTTGATGTCCGGGTGGTGCGATGTTGACGATGCCGGCGGCCTGCTTGCGCTGCAGGTAGGTGATGAAGCCGGCCGTCAGGTTGGTGGACTGCTGCAGCACGTCCATGTGGTCGCGCCCGCACGGCAGCGCCAGCAGCATGCAGTGCTCGTTCTCCAACTACACACCACATATTATTGTACACAGTGTGACAATTGTTATTGATTTAGGGAAGAAAGTCCTCTATTGGAGCATTCACTAACGGAGACCGGTAAGCAAGACGTGCCGTCGACGCACGTTACCCGGAACGCGCCTTACCTACACTAAAACATACCCTTATGTATAGGGTATGTTATGTTGGAACGGCATTACATTTGTAGCGCATTCAAAGACTATGTCCGCTTGATCACATTTATCGTGATCGAGGATGCGAAGCCACCGTGTGGCAAATGCGGCGAGTACTCGGTACACTGACCTTCATCTTGCGGTGCACCTGGTCGAGCTGCAGCGGCTCCAGGCGCATGCGCTGCGCGATCCGCAGCGCCGGCGCCGCGCCGTCCGCGTGCGCCAGCGTGTCGCCCGCCACGCCGGGGCTGCCGCCCACGAAGTGCATCTGCACCGCCGCCGAGTCGTTCTTCAGCGCCAGCAGCCCCTGCCACATCACCGGGTAGCGCTGCACGGACAAATGAAACCATTCAGAACCCGACTCGAGCGGCCTCCGGAACGTGACGATCACAGGGTTCATTACTGTCTTGATCCCGTAAATAAGTAATATCGCCACAGTCCGACTATGAAAAATCGAGTACGGAGTGGAGTGAGCGAAACCGCCGGTCGCCGCGGCCGCGGAACTTCACAAGTAGGCGGCATAAGCAGGGTTATCTCATGGTATGCTTAAAGGTTATTGAACTTTTTTCCGTCTGCTAGAGGAACGAGGTATAATAAAAACAATAGGAGGCATAACATAGGTGTCGCCTCAGGTGCGATTCAGAAAAACGTGTGCCCCAGCGCTCACCCTGAGCAGCATCTGCAGCGAGTCGGCCTCGCGCGGCACCTGCGAGGCGTGCGGCGGGCCGGGCGCGGCGTGCGGCGGCAGGCCGCGCGGCGCCGCCAGCGAGCCGTGCGCCGGCGGCGGCGCGCTGCCGGCCCCGCAGCCCACGGCGTACACGGCCACGGGCGCGCGCCGCCGGAACGGCGCGTCGGCCAGCGCGTCCAGCTCGCCGCCGCCGCCGCCGCGGAAGCGGTCGGGCGGCGCGGCGGCGCGCTCGGCGGCCGCGGGCGAGTGCGTGGGCCGCGGCACGCGCGCCGACGGCGGCCGCCGCAGCTCCAGCGGCGGCGCCTCCGACCCCTCCGCCTCCAGGGACCTGCGGGCACACCGGCCGTCACGTCCCGCCCGACTCGACACGTCACGTGTCGCCGAGCCGCGCCGGACGATTAAGGAATCGACTGTTGTCACCTCGGCGGAGGTGACTCTTGTTAGAATAAAAATAAAATATCATCGAAACCGCGGACGAGCGCAAAGCTCGGTGGACGTACCGAGTGTACGGCGACGGAGTGGCCCGACTCTCGTGCTGGGTGGCGCGGAAGTGCTGCTGATACATTTGGTAATGTTGGTGCGAGAAGTGAGGATACATTCCGTCGCCCTGCAAATAAAGCGACGTTTAGATATGCGGTTCTCTCTTAGTCTTCGTAATTCACTACGACTCTTTTATCTCTCAATATAAATAGTGATTACATTATGATATACCGAGGTGACGGGCGAAGTTTGTTGATGTGCGGGTGGAGGACTTCTCACTAAATCCGCAGACTGTTCCGGGTAGCATGAACAGAACAAAAATTATATTGCTGCAAACACATAAAATTATGAAGTCCGAGTGAGAAAATAATATTTACCAGCGCTATTTGACCCTGGGGACTCATGGATGGTAAACTCGCAATAGTAACCCGAGATGCGGCTCCTGAAAATAAACACGTTTGTTCTTTAATAGCGTCGATGGCTGAATTTCGAACAGCGATAACTGCACTGTACGAATAAATTATAGATGCGTCTGGTACTGACCGGGGTGGTGGCGGTGCGGCTGCGGGCCCACGACGGCCACCTGCTTGGCGAGCGGGAGCTGGTCGGGCGGCGGGTGCGGCGGGTGGTGCGCGCCGCGCGGCAGGCTGGCGGTGGCCGCGTACCCGCGGAACACGCGCGCCGCGCCCGCGCCCGCGCCGCCCGCCGCGCTCTCGCCCTCGCCGCCCCTGCACAGCACCACAACGTTAAACACGATCGCCGCACGGGGATCGGACAGCGAAGCGACGGCCGACGTCGATAGTCATTTTAACCGGCCGGTATAGCGACCATAGATCGACGTGTCCTTCCGAGCTCATAATTTCGGTCTTCTCTCGCATTTATCGGGGTCTTCGCGTCGAAACTTATCGCTGTCCTAGCCCTCTCCGGTGCGCACACTAGAGCGAACGGCGGGAGAACTGACCTGATGAGAAGCGGTGTCGCACGGTCGGCGGGGCGGTGGTGGTCGGGCGCGGAGGGCGGGCGGTGCGGCAGGGCGGGCGACTGCACGCGCGCGTCCGTGGCCTCCGTGCCCACGGGCAACGTAGCGGCCGGCACGTCCACGCGCCGCCGCAGCGCCTCGCCACCCGCCTGCGTGAGCGGCGAAGCCGCCGCCTTGTCGCCGTCTGCCGCGCTCGCCTGCTGTTGCGCCGCACCCGAACACGCCGCTTCGAATGCGCACGCCAACTTCGCACTTATCTCGGAGATCATCTTTTTGGGAGGTTTCGTAATGGGAGTGGGCGTCGACATCGGCGCGGGTGAGGGGATAGGCGCGAGTGCCGCCGCGAAGGACGGCACCGGGGCGGGCGGTGCGGACACGGTTGCGGGCGGACCGGGAGCGGACGCTGCCGGCGAGGGCGCGGGCGCGGGCGCAGGCGCAGGCGCAGGCGCAGGCGGCGGCCCGGCGGGCTCGGCGGGCGGCTCGTCGACGCGCGGCGCCTTGGCGACCCGGGCAGCGTCGTCGCGGGCGGCGGGCGGCTCGTCGCCGCTGTCGAGGGACGCGTCGGACGCGCTGCGGTCGCGGGCTCGCTTGACGCCGCGGACGGACTTGCGGGTGTCGGCGGGCGGGCTGCGGCCGGCCTGCCTGGCGGGCTTGCGCTTGGCGCCGTCCCGGCCGGGCTTGCCGGTGCCCTTGATGACGTCCTCGATCACGTCATCAACGGTGCTCCGCTGCACATCCTTCTCCTGAAGTCTTCTAGATTTACGCGTGTTCGGCGATGGGGAGACGAACTCCTCGCCTTTCTCTTCTTTTGTTCTCTCGAGCGTTTTCTGCTGCTCCTTCTGGCCTATGCTCAGCGTGGAGGTTGCTATCATGTTGGAATGTCCCGAGAGTGGGCTCTTGATAGTCAGAATCAGACGAGGGCGGGTTTCTGTTTTGTTCGGTGAGGCGGTCGTCTCGTCCCCCGAATCTTCGTGAAAATCGTATACATCACCGGGCATAGTGCTCGCGCTGTTATTGACTAAATTTTTTATTTTCTTGTCCACTTTTGCTCTACCTCTACCGCGTTTCGCAGAAGTACCTCCTCTCGATGGTTTGGAAATCTGACGAGTTTGTACCCTATCCTGATTCTTATCAATCTTTTTACCTCTGACACTCCTTCCACCTCTTTTAGAAGTAAGTGTAATTTTGTCAGTCAAAGTCTCATCAACAGTATAGTTATCTGTAATGTTGTCCATTTGGGTGGTAACAGTAGGCGTCAATTTAGTCTGTGTCGAGTGGTCAATAAAATTTTCTATGATTCTTGTTTTATTATCGGATATTGTACGAGCCACAACTTCGTTAACCTCTGCGTCGCTTTTTTCGATGTTTTCGTTGCACAGGGAATCCACTTTTTTGATAACAGACTCTATATTTACGTCCTTAGCACTCCAAGAATCATTTTCATCGTTTTTTATTTGATTTTCGCTCGCTTCAGATTGATTTGGTAGCATAGTAAAAAAACTACATTCTTCTGGTTTGGGAATATTATCTAATTTTAATGATTTTTCTGATTCATTGGCCACAATATGTTTTTGATCTGGTAATAATTCCGTAACGGACGTAAGCTTTTTTTCATCGACAGCTGATTCAGATTTTGTATGTGTTTCTACATTGGAAACTTTTGTGACTTCATTGCATTGAGTTTTAGTTGTCTCTTCGTTAGGATATGTAGGGAACATAGAACGTGACTGTTCCGTGCCTAAAACTTCACTTTCCTTCCTAGGAGTAGATCCCACATTTTTTTCTAAGTCACGACTTTGGCTGGTTGTAAATAATGTTACAGTTTTACCAACATTCACTTCAAGTTTCTTTTCAGGATCATTAGTAATTTTTATTTCGTTTGTATTATCCTTTAACAATTCTTCAAAATCTGTTTCACATTTAGCTACATGTTCTTCTGGAGGTTTCATTACTTTCTGCTGATTCATTAGGTCGCAATATGAAGTTAATAATTTAGAATCATTTCTATCGGTATTCTTGGCTTCATTTTCCCGCTGCACATGATTTTGCAACACTATAGTTGAGAGAGGTGTCGCATCGTCTTTATTAAGCTTCACATTTGATCTAATGGAGCCAGTTGGACTAGTGGTAGTTGTTTTAAGCAATAATGGTGACACGTTTGAAATACTAGTTGTTACAGTATTTGATGATTCTAATTTGGTCAGGACTGATGGCGGCCTTACCATAGCCATTGGCAGAACAGTCGCTGGTCCTTTGCTCGTGTCCATCTGCACGATATTACGTATAGGTGCTTGTGTCAATATTCGTTGTGAATTCAAAGTATGTATCACGTTGGACCCTTGAGTTCTGTTAATGGTACTTGTTGCTTCCTGAAG
This sequence comes from Notodonta ziczac, assembly GCA_918843915.1. Classification (NCBI taxonomy): domain Eukaryota; kingdom Metazoa; phylum Arthropoda; class Insecta; order Lepidoptera; family Notodontidae; genus Notodonta; species Notodonta ziczac. The sequence continues at coordinate 6,548,980 of OU974053.1, forward strand.
GTTGCAAGTCACGGCCTTGGTACTGCTTTGAATTATAGATGAAGTAGTGTTACTAACCCCAGCAACGTGCATTATTGGCGTTGATGGAAAAGGAATATGATTCATCTGTTCGGACTTCTGTGGCTGATTTTCTCTCTTGTCGTTTAATTGGCCCATAGTATTTATTAGAACCTTGCTATTCAAATGTACGGGTGAACTCATATTGCCCACGTGCATGGCGCTCTGCATTGATAACAGGCGGTTTTGTGCCATAACGGTAGCATTGTTATGTTGAAGATTCGATGGTGACAACATTATTTTTGGGTTATCATTAAAATTTTCCGAAATGTTCCGTTGGTCATTTTTTCTACATTGAAGTCCCGACGGCGACAGCATTATTTTTGAGGTATCATTTAAATTTTCTGAAATGGTCCTTTGGTCATTTTTTCTACGTTGGAGAGTCGTTGGAGACAACATTATCTTTGAATTATCATTTAAATTATCTGAAATGTTCCTTTGGTCATTTTGTCTACAATCTCCAGCGATAAGCTTCTGTTGGTTTACTATGGGTGACGTTGTCACAGCGATTCCTTTATTTTGCTGAACTAAATTATTAACATTCATTTGTTTAGAAATTGGTGCCAAGACAGGAGTAACTGGTAGACGGTTGAAATGAATGGGTGTGCCCTGCGTTTGTACTAGGACAGAATTTGGTCTATTTGGAGATAACATAGTTCTGCCGCCATGCGGCGTACCCATATGCATGGCTTGTATAGGACTTAGAGATGGTTGCTGCATCCTCACTACAGTTACTTGACCTGGAGACCTTTGTTGTATCGCGTTAGGCGATGTCATTCCCACAGAGTTCAGATTTTGTGGCGATGAGCTCAATATAGCCATATTTGCAAGACGTGGTGATGTCATACATTCCGCCTGCGGGCTCACTTTTGGACTTTGCATTCTAGGGTCATTGGACATTCTAGGTGATATCACGATACCTTGAGGTTTTGAATATAAAATATGAGGTTCCGGAATTTTTATAGTTGGTGGTTGCATATTGTTAGGAGTCTGTGAACGAATCATTTGGTTGATAACTTGATATGGAGCACTCACGCGGGTGGGTGCTACTATAGGCCTTATTGAATTATTGATTTGTACATTATGATTTTGAGGTCCTTTAATTTGAACAATATTTGCCGTAATATGAGTGGGCTTGAATTCATTTTTATCTTTAGTGGGCAGGGAATTTGCTTGCATATTCAACAGGTGTGGTTCGAGTAACTTATTATTGGTTAATGTCCATGAAGTTATAACAGGAGTAGCAGTAGATGTAATAACCTGCACATTCTCTCGTTTTGCTAGTTGAATTTTTACATCTGTTTCATTAACTTTGGTAGTAGAAATGTTTCCTTCAGAACTAACTGGCTTCACTGTATAAGAGGTCACGTTTGCAGGCTCACTTTCTTTTGTACACTTAGTTTCGGATATTGCACTCAAAGCCTGATTTGTTGCTATAATATTGACGGGTAATTTATCTATGGCATCTTGTGGTGTTTCATCAGCCTCCTCTGTGTCTGTGTCAATTAAAAGTAAGTCGTTATCCGAAACCGGTGTATCAGGCTTTATTTCCATTTCACTTGCATTCAGATTTTGTACTGCTTGTCTCATTTCTTCTGCATCTTCTTCAGGGATGTTCTCACTTTCTATCGAAACACCTTCAATTTCATTCTGACTTGTTGAGTCATTTTCAGATTCTTCATAACAACTTGTGAAAGTGTTTACGTTTCCACCAAAGCTCTCGCCTAGCAGTGCAGCAACAGCATCCGCAGTTTCTTCTTGGGATATAATGGCTCTTGGTTTTTCATCTGATTTCTTCTCCAATTTAGATGACGATATGTCCAACACGTCAGAGCCTTTTTCTGTGGTCTTGTCTACATCTTTCTCGGAATTGCTGATATTTCTGACAGCATTTTCACAAAAGTCACTGTCATTATTGAACGCCGAAATGAATTCCCCTTTATTGTGATTTAGCTTGGCAGGTAATGGATCTTTTGGTAATGGTACTTCGCTAATATCAGTTACAATATTTTCAAATGGTGGAGGCATAGGAATTTCTTCAATCTCAATTTCTTTATTTTCACAGAATTCCAGTTTATTGATATCAGTAATGGTGCTACTTGAATCCATATTCTTTGAATCAATATCTTTTTCAGCTTGTATTACATTTGGAGGGCTATCTGTCAATCTAGGCAAGCTGTTAGACTCGGAAAGAGACTTAGAATCATCATTTTTCTCGACGATATTCACCATTTGAATATCAGTTGGTAGTGGTATGTCCAACAACATTGTATTTGGTGACGACTCAACATTATTAACCATGGCGTGGTCCGATTTATTGCATTTGTCTTGCTGGTAGCCATGGTGATGTTCTTTGCGACTTTGGCGTTCTTCTTTATTTCGTTTCCTTTTCTTTTTCTTCTCCTTACATTCTTTCTTTAGCTTATCAAGCTTAATGATATCGTTGACCATGTTTTCATCACTATACTTATGATCATTCTGTTCAATTTTATTAATACATTCTGACAATGTTTCCTTGATCCTATTTTCATCATCTATTATTGTTTCCGCAAAAAGACGGGCCTCGATAGCTTTACTGACAGCATCAACATCTAAGCTATTATCATCTTCCTTAAAATATCGTTTCTCTTTACGTTTTTTCTCTTTTCTACGTTTAATATCATCTTTATCTTTTAATTTGGAATCAGTGTCATTTAGGCAAAACCCAGTTTCAATATCATGAGAGGAATAATCAGATTTATGATTACTATGTATCTTATTATCCCTATCCGACTCGTCTGATAATGGACCAAAGATATCCTCCATTTTACCATCTTTCTTTAAAGTACTAGAAATGATTTCTGTTGAAATATCAAAGCTATTATTTGCAGATTTCTTATCCTTTTTAAGTTTTAATTTTTCTTCACGAGTATCATCAGCGTCTACACTTTCACGTATTTTTTCTTTCCTTTTATCTTTTTTAGTACTATGGCGACGCTGTCTTTCATGACTTTTATGTCTATGTTCTTCTAATAAACTACCGTCACTATTGCCAACTTTCATTTCATCATCAGAATAGGTTGACTTATGTTTTCTTTGTCTTTTCTTGTGTTTTCTGCGAACTTCTCCATTGTTTCGGTTAGACACAGATTCACTTCCTGAAGAAAAATCGTTAGTTATAAAATTTGGCTTATATCCATTATCATTATCAAGATTTAACTTGACTTTGCTATCGTCACTGTCACTTTTTCCAAATAAGTTCAATAAAAAGTTTTTCTTTACGCTACCTCCTATTCTATTCGAATCTCTATTTAGATGTTCAGTTTTTATGCTTTGTGCTGGTTCAGAATCAGAAAAATTTTCCTTTTTGATATGATCCAGAAAGGTGGGACTCCTGCTGATGCTGCGTTTCGAAGTTTCGTCGTCAGATGTATCAGATATGATTCGAGTTCTGGAGTTTTTACGCGACAATTTATTACGCAAGTCTTCTTCATTGTTTGCTAAACCGAAATACTCATCTACTTTACAACGGTCATACTCAATTCCGGGATATTTTTCGCGTCTTTTATTGTGTAGAACAATATTTTCATCATCAGACGAATTATCCCGAGATGATTTCTGAGATTTCTTCCTGTCCTGTTCAGAATCACTATCCTCATCCCAGCTCGATCGCTTCTTTTCCTCTCGCTTGGCTCTACTTTGCTTTAGTTGACTAAATTTAGCTTTTATCTTTTCTTGACGCTTTTCTTCTTCTTGTTTTTGCATATTTTTACATGAACGGGCTTTTACTTTGTCATACATTGATATGTAAGTAGGTCCATCATCTATAATGTCAAATATTGAATGTTTTTTTGGTTCATCTGAATCAGAACTGTCACTGCTTTGTGCAGGTCTACGACTCTTGCGCTTGCTATTGTCAATTTTCTCGTCTCTGCTTTTGCGATCTGTTGACATGCGCTTATCACGCGCAGTTTCTTTCTTTTTTTCATCAGTTCTTTGTTTTTTATCCTCTTTTAATTTGCCTATAAGCTCGGCTTGTAACGCATCATGTTGCATACTCTGAAGATCTTGAATTTGTTGTAATTGCTGAATACGTTTTTTTTCTTTTAACTCTTTTTTAAGGGCTCTTTGTCTTTCATCTTCTTCACTTGACCTTAATTCTAATGTTGCAAGAAAATCCAAATCGTTATGTAATCCGTCAGAATGCGTATCGTTAGCTTTTTCATCATTTTCTTCTTTAGGGCTCTTTCTTAGAGATTTCAGCCTATCTGCAGTTTTTTGGTCTTTCAAATCGTTTTCTTTAAATTCAACAAATGCTTCATCCGGTGGTTTGACTTGATTTTTTTTGTCATCTTTAGTTTTGCTTTCTATAATTTTAGCAAAGTGACCTTTGCTAAATTTAGTAGGTTTTTGTCTATTTTCAGTTCGAGCATCTTTAGAATCCCTTCGCTCTGGAACTTTATTGTCATTCTTACACTTTTTGACGTCATCGTTGAAAGCATCCAAACCATCCTGCGATGACATTCTTCGTTTGTGTCCTATATTAGATGGCAAACTTGAACAGGAATTCAAACGTTCTTTACGCTTTGAATCTAAGTTAGGTGAATCCACTGAATAATGTCTTGGTTTTTCAATTATATCTCCTTTACATTTCAAATTAGGTTCAGAGATATTTTCATGTTGTTTATGTCTTTGTTTTTCAACTATATCTCCTTTACACTTCAAATTAGGTTCAGTGATATCTTCATGTTGTTTATAATGTCTTTGTTTTTCAACTATATCTCCTTTACACTTCAAATTAGGTTCAGTGATATCTTCATGTTGTTTATAATGTCTTTGTTTTTCAACTATATCTGCTTTACACTTCAAATTAGGTTCAGTGATATCTTCATGTTGTTTATAATTTCTTTGTTTTTCAATTATATCTCCTTTACACTTCAAATTAGGTTCAGTGATATCTTCATGTTGTTTATAATGTCTTTGTTTTTCAACTATATCTCCTTTACACTTCAAATTAGGTTCAGTGATATCTTCATGTTGTTTATAATGTCTTTGTTTTTCAACTATATCTGCTTTACACTTCAAATTAGGTTCAGTGATATCTTCATGTTGTTTATAATTTCTTTGTTTTTCAATTATATCTCCTTTACTCTTCAAATTAGGTTCAGTGATATCTTCATGTTGTTTATAGTGTCTTTGTTTTTCAGTTATGTCTCCTTTGCACTTCAAATTAGGTTCAGTGATATCTTCATGTTGTTTGTAATGTCTTTGTTTTTCAATTATATCTGCTTTACACTTCAAATTAGGTTCAGTGATATCTTCATGTTGTTTATTATGTCTTAGTTTTTCAGTTATATCTCCTTTGCACTTTAAATTAGCTTCAGTAATATCTTCATGTTGTTTGTTTTTAACATGGTGTGTTAAATCTTTCTCTTCTTTGATTTCAGTTTTTAATGCCAATTCTTTATCTATCTCATGATTGTTAAAGAGCTCGTGTTTAAATGTTGGTTTGATGTCCTCCTTATTTTCACTATTATCCGAATCCTTCAGTTTTGACGATTCATGTGAAGTTCTTGACGTAGATGAATCTGTGGAATCTTTGCGACACAAGTCTCTAGAACTTTCATCCCTGGAAGACTTTCGATGTTTTAACGAGTCAGATTCCTTTTTACTTTCGCGTTTTGAATCAATATCTTTCTTAGATCTCTCATGTTTCTGTTTGTCATCCTTTTTAGTCTTAAATATTACATCCATATCCACAGAATCCTTCCTTTTATCTTTGTCACTTCTTTCTTTTCTGTAATGGTCATGCCTCGAAGATTTTTCTTCTAAGCTATGTTTAGACTTATCAGTATCCTTCTCAGGCTTTTCTTTTTGGAATTTTTCCGAATGTTTTTCACTCTTTACCTTGTCGGTTTTGTCAGTCGCATTTTTTTCAATAGTGACTTCATCTTTTACAATTTTTTCTAAGTTTCTATTTTCCGCCTTGTAACTTTTAGGCTTTTCGTCACTTTTATCCTTTTCTGATCTCTCTTTACAGTTCTTTGTTTTATCTCGATCACTTCTGTACCGCTCATCCGGACCTTTTTCATTTTCCGCAATTTTCTTGACAATAGACGAAGTATGGTGAGTATTTTGGTCTTTCTCAAAAGACTTATCAAAATGAATGTTCTCCTTCTCCAGCTTTGTGCTATGGTAGCCTTGACAATGCCTGTCTTTGGATGATTTTTCACCACACCTGGAGATCTCATGATCTATATCTGGGTTATCTTTACTCAGTTTTATAGAATTGACTGTATTGAAAAGACTGTGCTGTAATTCAAATTCAATCAATTCTTTCGCAATATGATCTTCAATTATATCTTTAGTTTTTTGATTATTCATCAAACACAAACGTTCTAATTTGTTTTCACTATCTAATTTAGGTCTATCATCTTCTCGTTTATGTAAGTCAGATTTACTAACACTTTCGGGATTCAATTTACTTCTGTTCTCAAAGCGAACTGGACCGTCCTGGTAATTTTCGACTCGCTTCAATAACATATCCATAACGTCTCGCGCCGTGCTCTCTTCGGAGCGAAGGGAGCTATAACCTTCGGCGGATTGGTCGTCAACGAACACATCGCACTTGACCGGGGCCAGGTCGGCGGGCGGCGGCGGCTCGCCGCCGGCGGTCTCAGTGGTCTCGCCCCGGCGGCCGACCGAAGCCACGGAATTGTCTCCCTCCCGCCGGAGCAAGCCGCTCCGCTCGCGCTCGGCTGACGGGGCGCGCTCGTCCGTCGCGAGCCCGGCGCGGGAGTCGCGGCGGCGCGCGGGCAGCGCCGGCTCTGGCACTGGTGCGGGGGAGCGTCGCCCGCGCTCCGGCTCCGGCGAGGGCGGGCGCGGCGGCTCGGGCGGGCGGTCGCGGCGCGGCGCGGCGGCCGCGGCGGCGTCGGGCGGTGGCGGCGGCCGGGGCGCCGGGTGCTGCGGGAAGGGGTAGCGCAGCGCGCGCGGCGTGGTGGCGCGGCGCGGCCCGCCCGCGGCGCCGGGCGCGCGCGCGGCTCCCTCGAGCCGCTCCGAGTCCTCGTCAAACACGGAGCGCTTGGCGAGCAACGACCGCACCACTTCGGACGGCTTCACCTCGTTGATGTCGACGTCGAGCAGGCGGTGGCGCAGACGCGCGCGATCCGGGGCGTCGGCGAGAGCGCGCGACCCGTTGAGCTTCTCGTCGAGGCTGCGGATGCGCTCCTCGAGCGAGGGCGAGTGCGGCGCGGAGCCGCCGCTGGAGGAGGACACGGAGGGCGGGCGCGGCGGCGAGTCGGGCGGGGGGGCGGGCGCGGGGGCGGGGCGCGGCGCGGCCGGCGTGGCGCGCAGCAGCTGCGCCGCGAACTTGGGCAACGGCAGGCTCATGGGCAGCGGAGGACGTTCGCGCGGCGCGCGGCGCGGCTCCGCGGGCGGCGCGTCGGGCTCGTCGCGCAGCGGCGTGCCGGCGCGGGAGCGCGACCGCGAGCCCGAGCCGTCGCGCCGGCGGCGGTGGCGGCGCCGCGCGTGACCGGAGACGCCGCGCGAGCCCGACCGAGAACGGCGCGCTCCGGCGCCACGGTGCCGCTCCTACGAAAACGTAAACGCCACTATGACGACCCATGTCAAATATGAAACGTCCACGGAACACACGACATCGCATTGGTGACGATATTTACCAGACCGACCCCCGACTGCAATTTCGTCGTACGATTTTGGCGCATATTTATTTCCATTACGGCACATGCAACACCACGCATGAAATTTAAATAAATAGAATTTATGATCATAAGGCTCTTCACGCAGGGTGGTTGATTATGGATCGATGAAGTCGACGAATGGCAAACGACGAGAGCATAGATTTTAATATGAGCACTCCACATAGGCCACTGGCATTGCACAGGCCGCATGACCTTTTCCACTCACGAACCGGTGCGGACAGCAATCCGGCACAAAGGCGGAGGCGTATACATGGGTATAAGTTTATGCAAATCAAACAATACAAAACAAAATGCACCGGCTACGCTCCGTCCAGGCACGCGCCGATGTACGGCCGCTGGTACGATATACTGAAGGTAAATAATCGTTACCTTTGAATGTTTTCTATCTTCAGGACTCGAGTCACGCCGGTGTCGTCGCGCGCGATGCGGCGAGACGACGACTGACTGTAGTAGTCTCTCTTCGTAAGGTGTGTCCTCAGCTTGCGGACTGGAGCCCACCTCGTCGTATACCCTGCGAAGAAGAAATATCATGTATAGCTTCAGCTCGAGTCGCGAACTAACCGCCGTGCCGGTGGGTGGTAAGCGAAGGTAGTGTGGTGACGGTAGTTCGCGTTACCTGTAGCGTCGATCCGCGGCATACTCCGCGGGGTCGTAGTGGTCGAGCGTCGAGTACCGCGGGGTCCGGGACGACGCGCGACCATAACTTGACGCCCGCGATCGAGGACCGCTCCCCTCGTACCTATGCAAAGTAAATATTCAATCGAAACGCGCTAGTCACGCACGAACCCACGCTTCGAAACAATATTTATTGTTTCACGTTTTTAATTAGCTGTCTATCATAATAATAACATAAAGGCAGCTAGATATGTTATGAATGACTTACATACTATGTACTTATTATTAAATAAATATACTTTTAGACCGAATGATATAATGATTTAATAACTCACCGAATTGATTCATGACGCGTTGTCGGTAAATAACGCGTTGCTAGGTCTCCACTCAGTCTTTCAGAACCCGTTAATGCCGCTGAACCGCCATGCTTTTCTAGTTGTTCGTAGAACGCCTCCTATTTGTAAGATATTGCACTTTTTATTTTCAAATGGACTAAATTCACAGATGAAGAAAATTTTTCGACTTTATTGGTCAGCTTCCATAATAATATTATATTTAAAATTAAAATACACGAGGCGAGAGTTTCAAGCCAGTTGAGTAGAATGTCAATACGGTGGTGCGGTGTCGCGGCGCGAATGCGGACCAATTTATCTGTACTGATTTATTTGGTATAAATTAAAGAAAATCCCAATTTCATATGCAGCATGTAGCTAGTATATCTTTGTGTGTGTGGAGGAGAGGTTATTGCTCCAAGCCTCGCACTTCAACACACGCCCTTTTCTTACTACACAAGTTCGTGTATAAATAGGTCAATTCTAAATTTCTAACGCCCCACATTAATGGTCAATACTAATATCCTTATAATTTTTTTCTATTTAAGATTGATATTAAATCCATTTTATGGGTGAAGCTTGTGTACAACCAATCATAGATTGCGTTTGTTTTGGCACGCAGGTAAGAGATCGATCAAACGATATGCATCGATCCGAGATTGATTTTATTCTTGGATACGAGATGCATAAACTAACATAACTAACTCTGGTCCTAAATCGCACAATGTATTAATAATCTGTCCACCACGCGGCGGTTCAGAAGAGTGCGCGCGTCAGTACCTGGCACTCCCGCGAGGCGTAGTCGACACAGAGCCGCGGGTGGTCGGGCTCGGCGGCCGACACGGCGGCGGCCACGCGGCGCAGCTCGCGCACGGCCGCGCCGGCCGCCGCCGCCTGCTCGAAGTGCACTAGCGCCGCGCCCGCCGCGCGGTCCACGCACACCGACGTCGCGCCGCCGCACCGCGACACCGCGCTCAACACCTGCACATGGGTCACCACGATCACCATGTTTTATCTAAGCTTGGTACACATTGAGCGTTTTGAAACGCCCGGTGTAGAACAACCAAGGGTTACGAATAAGGTGTAAATTATGATTATTAGTAGACGATTATTGGTATTGTCGAGCACTCGTTATAAATTTTTGGTTAGAACGCGCGTTACACTAAGCTTCAAGATACATGCGCTACATGCGCCGCTATTTGGGTGTGAACATTAATTTGATCGTGAGCTTTCGTGTAGAGTCATTTTAGCGAGTGCTGACTCTTTACCTATACAGAAGTATATTTTTAAGCCAACAACCGTAGTCGTATGCGAAGTTGCATTTAATTTCACGTGGTCATGTTAATGTGTATACACGAAAATGATCACGCCGCCATACTGCATTAAATATGTATATGATTACAGTAAATTAAGATAAACGCATAAAAGAAATCCGTTGGATGCTGTGCGATAACGGCGGCGAGTCGACGCGTACCTTTAATACATATGTGTGATAATAATTGTTGATCATTAAAGATTCAACGAGTTTGCTACTATTTCTACGAAAGAATTGAACTTTGTTTATATCGCACCTGCTTTTCGGTGTGTTCGGTGAGACCGTCGACCCACACACATGTAGTAGCGACGGGCTTGCCGAAACCAAGTTTCACGCGCGAGCCGCCCACATATTCGCCGTCCATGGCACGTATCGCCTCTACCACACTCGATATTGATGCGTACTGACAAAAGGCATAACCCGCACCTCCACTGCTTCCTTTCTTGATGTCGATTTCTATTATTCGGCCGAAATGTTTAAACTTATCCCTGAGTTGTTGCTGTGTCACATCTTTTTCTAAGTTTCCAATAAATAGAGTTCTAGTAGCCTGCAAACCGATATAATATTCATAGTAAACAAGGTTAAGAGTGTTAAACTAGTGATAAGAATTATTTCAATATTAATTTTACCTTTGGATGGTATTCATCGATATCAGTCTCGTAAGGTTTCGCAGAATCCGCATCTTCATCGCAACTCTGGTGAGGCGCCACGGATATCTTACACCCAAAAAAAAGTTTATCCTGGGATACTTCTAGTGCTTTCTCCACATCGGACGGCTTCTTAAATCGCACCACTGCGTATCGATCCGCGTTCTGGCCGACTACTTTCACCCATACGACTTTTCCATGCTTCTTATATTCATGATAAAGGCCATCCTTCAAAGAACTATCAGTAGATCGCGTCGGTAGATTTCGTACGCAGATAGCCAAGGGTCTCCCGCTTGCCGTTGACGCCCACTGTCAAAACATTGATTGCTTAACAACAGAAGAGATAGTTTCAAATTTTATACCTATCAGTTGCCAGGGGCAGGGTTAACATAATTATCAACTTCAAATTCCTGACCGCCGACCTCGAGGATTAAGAGGAAATCATGGCCATATTCACAATTTATACCTGGTGTTGAATAGAAGGCGGCGTGCGATGGTTGGAGTGGTGAGAGAGTGGGGGTTGCGTGGCGGGCGTGGACGCGCGGGACGTGTCGCTGGGCTCGGGTGAACTGGATTCGGATCGCGACGAGCCCGAACCCGAGTGGCGCCGCCGCCGCCCGCCCTCGGTCCCGCCGCCAGGGGTGCTAGGCGTGCTTTCACCCCCCGTAGCACCCGTTGTTCTATCTCCGCTGGCATACCATCGGTGGTGTGGTGTTGTCCTGAAAAATGAATACCTGTAAGACCATGAATAGACGACGTACAATTTTACTTGAACATTCTATCGCAAGTAAATATGGACAACATTGTTAATATCAACACATAAAGCGTGTTCAAAAGGACAACGACTTTCAAAGTTAATGAAGATTTCACAAGCGCTTTGACGTCGCTCCGCGCCATTTCGCTTCGTTCAATAAGCGCGACATAAAATAAAACGCACCGGCCAACGCGCTAATGCAGATGGTATACACATTTTTGGTTGTCATATCGGGAAATTTCCAAAAATAACACATTTCCCCTCTAAGCAATATTCAACAATCGCGTGCGTTATACGCATAATTACGTTCGATCGTGTGCCCTCCTTTATTTACGGTCTGCAACAACAAAATGCATGGCAGGGTGAGACAGCGGCGCGGCGGCGGAATACTATCCTGTGGAATAGTTTAATGTTATCCATACTTACAAGCAAAAAAATTATTCAGTGAAATTGTCGTTGCCTGATCGGCGCCCAATACTGAACAGACTAGAGATTGCCAGGGCCGAACTCGCTAAACTTACATTACAGAAAACTTACGGCTGCCAAGCGATATGCGTTCCTGACCCATAGTGTTTTTGTATTTCTTTAATCGTGCGATCGTATATTAGTACTAGCTGTGCCCGCGACTTCGTCTACGTGTAATTTAATTTAACGAAAATTTCGGGATTATTCATCCCCTATTTTATCCCCTTGGGGGTAGAATTAATCAAAATCCTTTCTTAGCGGTTGCCTACGTCTAACATCTACCTGCATGCCAAATTTCAGCCCGATCCGTCCAGTGGTTTGGGCTGTGCGTTGATAGATCACTATGTCAGTCATTCGGTCACCTTTGAGTTGTATATTTAGATTTGTTTGCTTTACATTATATTATTATTTTTTGTCAACTTTCAATTAACGTTGTTACGTAAATTTTTGCGCTAAATTGAATCGATGTCGGAACGCATTCTTTTGGCGACCGAGCTGTATATAGTAAAAGCGCGAGCTGTGCAAATACTAGTTGCGCGTGGTTAATTGTTCGCGCGATTCAATCTTCAACATAATTATAATTAGAGCAATAACGTGGTATCCACCTGGCACCCAACTTGAACTTTGGCGTGCATGTTTGACACAGGTCTTCGCTAAAAAGGATTTCACTCAGCGCACACGAAGGCGCAGCGAACAACTAGTACTAAATATAAGTATCTCATTATGCTGCGCCCCCCCCCCCCCCTAACATTGTTGCCTTATTTTCACCATACATGAAAGCGCGGTCAAGTGCGATGAACTTCAATTGGATGTTGGACTTATGTTATTGTGTTTAACATAAAGCATAACATAAAGCACTCACTAAAATTATGGTGGACCGGTACACGAAAATCATTCCATTAAATTCACTTAATTTAATGTAATACCTAATTATGTTGAGCAATTACATGTTTTGTCTAAAAATGCAACAACAAACTTTAAAAAACATGCAGATGAATAAAACATGCACACACAAATTATGTACTTACACCACTCCTCAAAAATTGAGTACCTACACTATTATTAATTCCACGTGTATTTATTTAGATATAACATTAATAATAAGGATAGTTATGCCATAAACGCGACTAACATAAAATTACGACGTATGGCTATACGTACTCGGGATTTACCTAATCAAGGAGGTGTATGCACGTGAGAACTCATTGTCTTACATATTACCGGTTACCATATGAATTTATGATTAATAACATTATGGACTCTGAACGGTTCATAATCGAATTATTTTAAAATCGGAATTAATTATACCCCAAATTAAAAATACAGAGAACAAATCCAGCTGTACAAAACATTTAGTACAATAAGCAATAACTACAAATAATCTCTGGTAACATGTTGAATATATACCTGGCTTTTTGACCTATTCGATGATACCTTTGATATGGCAGATTATTATTCGTGATTTGATAAAGAAAGTTTGAAATATTACAAGGTGCCACCTTCTCTGATTGGAATTTAATAACTGTACATGTAGTGTGAATACCTTTCAACGTTCGAAGGTGGTGTAGAATAAGGTGCGGTTGAGTTGTTGCGTTGATACCTGCCATATGCGGCGGGCGTGTTACCACGACGACAGTATTCGGTCGCACTGTCGTTTGTACCACGCCACGTAGCGGGGGCAGCGGCAGAAGCCGCTAATGGACATGTGTTGCTAGTGCTGTCCTCACCGCCTCTGTAACAAAGAGAAGGGCGTCACTTTGAAAAAGGAATCCATTTCACGATCGCTCTACAAATGTGTGTTCCGTTTATAGTGTCGTTCCAATTAGTACGAGCGGCGAGCCTCTCCACACACGCAGCATCTGCCAAGAACTCAACTCGCGCCGATTCATATGGATATATTGTTTAATCTTGACTGCAAACATGACAAATCTTGTCTTTATTTGCTACACCAGTGTATAAAAGAGTGAATGCTGGATCGGGTTGTCACATGGATGTGGGTCGTAAGAAAGATTTGACCTACTGTCTATGTCGCTGTATTATGTAGCTTCAAAGTCTCGTATAGACATAATACGCTTGGTGTACGCCTGCTTGAAACTAAAATACAAAACTACGACACTCTGGACGGAGCGTAGGGTTGCTATTGCCACCTGCTACTTCTTGGTTTACGAGTCACCACAATGGAGAGGGGTTTTAGATTTTTTTGAAGAAGACATTTAAATATGCTTTCTTACACTTTCTCCACTCCTTGACTCAGACTCGATGAGGTATTGAGTTTGCTCGCTCACCACTCCCTCAACATTCCACTATTCCTTTATTACTCGCAAGTAATCGCGAAATGTTGATAAACCGAGTGATAATTAAAATATGGACCTTGGTGAAAAGGTGATAAGTTGAATTTACAAACATGTAATGTTGGTTTTTATATCTACATTCATAACAAATATGAATCGCATACTACGCACTCCGTCAATACTAGTTAATGGTTACATAATTTTGTAATAGTGGACATAAGTGAACATACATAGGTGCAGATTTGGTTTGTCTTTTCACAGATGACCTTCTTGCTTATTTTACAAAACACAGGACCTTGAAGAGGTCAACATCGGGCTTATGCAGTTCCTAGCAATAACTGGCTATCGGGTGACGAAGGACTATACAGAAAACATGTTTTTACGACAGTTAGTTTGCACAGGCCAATCATACTCCACCGATTTATTCTATTTGTTGACTGCGAAAAACCAGACGACATAACAAATCGATGCAATATTTCGTCAGTGCAAACGAAGACTAAACCGAAGGATTTTTTTATTTCATGGCAGCTATAAATCCTCTAAGTTATGAAGCCGAGAGCTTGTAAATCGGTTTTTAAACTTTACATCGTAATCTGAACGGTACTTACCACCACCACATTGTTTACAAATCTGTCATTACCTAATAATATGTAATTATCTATCACAGTCGTAGGGTACCTATTGAGATGACTGATAGAAAAAATAACTGAAAATTGTTAACTGCTGTTTTATGGATTTATTCATTGTATTCCCTACTAAATGAGCAATTGTACGTATTCTGCACAGCATAATTATTGGGAATTGAAGTAAAATAAATACCTGAATGTGTTAGGACACCAAACGTTCAATCCTAGATCGATCCGTCGATCAATCAAACGATCGATGGTAGAATGAAAAGAGTCGATCGAAATTTTCTACCTAGAGCAACGTTTGATCCGTATGTAGCATAGATAGAAATAGGTAGAAAAGATATTTGTAAAAACATGACCTTGATAATATATTGTTCTAGTTATAGCTACTGCTCTACCTGTCACAGGCGGTTTACCGCCGGTTCATTGTCGTAGATTATAGAGTATATTTTGCCGTGGGAGAACCGGGCTGCGGTTTTATTTTGTATAAGAGCATAAAAAAATAAACCGCGTTCACAAAAACCTCGGTGCACTAAAAAGCTAAAAATAACTAGGGACCTTGGAAAATCTTACATTTGGAGCTGGTGTCAATACAAGTAAGTTAGGGGTATGCATTCATGTACGTTTCACATATGGAACGGAACGGAGTGCATGGTAAATAATGCGGTAAAAGTAATTGAAGTATGTATCTCAAAGGGTAAGTAATTAAAGTTAATAGTTGGCATACGCGCATGCGCCGCACCTTCGTATCGAGCCTCGCACAATGTAGGGTTTCATAGCTATTTCAATAACGAAAACGTATATGCCTGGTGGTGATGTCGGAGACTTTAGGCCGCCCGCCCGAGGGCCTCCTCTGGCTTAACAACCGTCTATTTCATTATATTAGCAATGAACCTACTAATAGTAAGCCAACTATTTTGTATCCATTTATATGATGCTGGCAGCCCTGTAGTGTGGTCACAGTTCTAACCTAACCTTACGTGTAGAGTTGTTCAAGTTAATTGGTAGGTACCTACTATTTGGCTTTGGATTACAATTTTGTTTTGTATTTGTATATTGATGATAAATAATTATTAGCTATGAATTGACTTGACATAAACCGTGATGTCAAGTAATTTTATAGATAACAATAAATATATTATTAAACATTTTATGACAATTTTCTTTATCATTATTATGAGAAGAAAATGATAAAGATCAAATCTTCTGTGCCTAAATTAAAAATATTGGATTCCCATGATGAGTTTAATACTCACAAGGAATGAGCTATGAGAAGTGATATAATAGGTAAAAAGTTATGGAAAACATGAGAATCTTTATCGGTTTTTTATATAACATATCTAGTCGGCAAACGCGTACGAGCTGCCGATGTTAAGCAGTTACATAGCTTAAAAATAAATATGCGGTAACACAAATACCAAAAACCGGCCAAGGGCAAGGCCATGGCATAGCCAATTTTTGAGCAAGAATTACCCGGACACAGTTGCTGAAGGTCGTGACCGTGACGCAAAAAATAGGTGCGCCAATCCCTGTTCATCTGACGGAGCGAGTGACGCTAAATACAACAGCCCACTACTGAAATTGTAATAAATATGTTTACATTCGTGCACTTTTTACTCTATCTTGCGTTACTTCGTCTTCATTTGGACGCATGCGTGTAGCCGTGTAACGTATGCGTTTAGCGTTAGATTCCAGACAAAATGACGAAAGCGCACAAGTGCAGCCAATAAGCTGCATACATCTACAGTCACACAACTATTCACCTAAACCGTATGTTACATAACATACATACATCCACACTCACAAACTTTCACATTTATAATATTAGTAGGATTAGTATATTGAAAATAGTTGTATTATCCTACTCACTTAATTTATGTGATTAGTTTGACCAAGAGTGCAGTGTAATTCCTAAGGTTTGAATCCAACACGATACTATTGAATTTTGGTAAAATATCGATGGAGTAAAACTATCGATAGTATCGACAGTGATTGCAGTAAAATACGCCATAATAGTGATAGTATCGAGACTATCGATAGAACCTATACCCATTAGTATCGATACTATCGATAGTATTGCACTTTATCAAAAGTATTGCTCAATTTCTTGGATGGATACTATAGATAGTATTGTAAAATTTCAATAGTATCGATAGGGCTATCGATATTCTGACTATTTTTCGAGGACAACTATCGATAGTTAGGCAACATTAATTGAAACGAGTCCATTGAGCGATTGGTATTTTTTTTAATTTGCATTATCTTGGGTTTGGCTATTAGGCCTTTGCTTTTTCTATTACAAGTTAGCAGGTACATACGTACGTTATTGTATCAATCGTAGGGTATCGTACCAAACCCATGGAAACTTCAAAAATATATATAAAACTAAATATCTCCAAAGGCCTTTTACCAAGAGGCGTAAAAGGAACTTTAAATAAAAAACGAAGCATGTCGCAAGAAATCTGCATGCTTTAAAAAATCTAACTAATTTTCAAAAGACAAGATAATAAAAGATTGTGTTACTGAATTTTGAAACACATTGTTCGGAAATAACCAAGGAAGTTATGACCATCCGTATCCGAATTTCTTTCATTTGGAGTTTATGCCCCTATCTTTATAGGTTAGGACTACTTCCGACCTCCACTTCTACCCCCAACTTACCTGAATTGGCACCGACTATACCTTTTTAGTACCCCCAGGTTTTTTTGTCGGATTTTTTTTATTAAAATATTTATCTTTTCTGTTTTTAAACAGGTCGGGTTTAGTTAGGCCAATACCTATACAAAGGGGATAAATTTCGCAATCTCGTTATTTCATTTGAGGGATTTCACATCGTGGTGATTATTAAGTAGCTTGCGACGGTCTATTAAAATATTTTGTTTTCAGTTTTTAAACAGGTCGAGTTTAGTTAGATCAATACCTATACAAAGGCGATAAATTTCGCAATTCCGTTATTTCATTTGAGGTATTTCACATCGTGGTGATTATTAAGTAGCTTGCGATGGTCTAATCAACTGATTTATTAATCCATCTAGAAACCTACTACCGAAAATTTAAATTATAATGGTTGCAAACCAACTTTGAATCGTTATAGCTCGTAAATGGTCATTCGAACGGAAAGAATATATGTTATGAAATCCTAAAGAATATTTTCAAATACCTATTCAATGATATGAAATATGAATACATAGTTCATCCGTTCACTTTCATTTCATTATTTTTCACAATATGGCGTATGTTTGTCGCCATATTGAATTTTGATTACTGCCATGTCTTTATTGACTCTCGCAAGACTTAGACTAATCGATTGACGTAAGAATCATCAAAATCGGCCCACGCGTTTGGTCTCAGTGCCACAAAATAACAAACATACTACCTACATAAATACATATATAGGCTAATAAACACAATACCGTCCTTTGCGTCACGCAGTCTGGTAAAAACGGAAAGCAAGGCAATTTCGCAATTTCTTAAAAATATCTGAACATAGTGTTTATATTTTTTAGCGCTCAGTGTACGTTATTTACTAAAAAAATGTTGCCAACACTGAGGTCACTGTTAGAAAGGAACAAGTGGTCTCCAATGGCTATCTCCCTCGGACCGGTTATTATAACGCGCTCATAGTGCTCAATCAGATACATAATGCTTTATTTATTGAATCTATAGAAAAACAACTTTAGAGAGCTCAGTCCTTCGATAATAGTCTTATGGAAATATCATTCATATTTAATGTTATTTTAAATTGGATTCTAAATTATTTACGAAGATTTTGTGATGGTATGTAGAGACCGACCGAAGGTTCGGTTTCGGCTGGTGTCGGCCAAAAAATCTAGTTTCGGCAGCAGTTTCGGTTTTGGTCCAAAATCGGCCGAACCTTTCGGCCGCGCCGAAACCTACTATTCGTGTATTATCGCACGTTGTTCGGGTGAGTTAGGTGTCATTGTGTTGTCTTTGTGTTTTAACCCCCGATGGAAAAGAGGTCTGTTATTAGTTGAATATGTGTATGTGTTTGTCTGTCAGTGGCGTCGTATTGATTAAGCGGGTGATCCGATTTTAATTTAGTTTTTATTGTATGATGATAGGTTTCTTGATCGAGAGTCTTTTTAGCTATGATTCAAGATAATCTTTTCAGCCATTTGAAGATAGATTATCAGCTCTTTTCTAGTGAATGAAGGGATATGAGCAACTTCCACAGGTCTGATCGATTCGAAATTTGTTATCATGTTACTTCAATGATATGGCAAGGACATATGGTAACCTTGACCTGATGCTGCAGCGCCAACTGGAATCTTCCGAATACCCGAATCCTCACCAACTTACAGCAGAGAAATCGTGTTTGGGCTCATTGAAATGGTCTTATATGGATTAGGTTATAGATAAGTGGTGTTTAGGGTGTGATGGATGGAGTAGGAATTAGATATATGGGGATAAATTAGTGAGGGATTCGAAGCTCCTTTCACTCGTTCAATCGATATGAAATTTTGATATACGATGTAGTAAATTTTGTTGGTAAACCTTATCTGATAATGCAGCATCACCTGGAAGCTGTAGGATAAGTACCCTACTCCACACCAATTTACTGCAAACTGTTATGATTTAACTGTGTGTGACCAATTATATAATTTTAAATTAAATTTTAAATGTGAAAAAAGTAGTAGATACAGTACACAATTTTTTTTTAACAATTCTAAATATGTTTCGGTTTCGGTTACGGCCGAAACTAAGACCCAGGCCGTAGATTCGTTTTGGTTTCGGTTTCGGCTAAAAATCCTGTTTCGGTCGGTCTCTAATGATATGCTTTAACTTTGGTGAACATTCTAAAACATCAATTAGGTTAAAACATAATGTTTATCAAACAAAACGTGAAATTACAAGGTTGGCATGATGAAATCAATTTGAAGAAATCATGAATTAAATATAACGATTAAATAAAATGATTTTATCATTCAAAAACTATAATTAAATATAAAATGTTTAATCAACGAGAAACTTAAAAAATACATTTATTAAATATTTAGTTAAGTAACTAAAACAAAACGATGTTAAAACTATGTAAGAAATGTAAAGTAAGCCAGTTTTAGTTACTTTTTAGGGCTCCGGACCTCAAAAGGAAAATCTGGAATCACTTTGTTGTCCGTCTATCCGTCCATCAAGACCGTTGTTCTCAGAAAAGTATAGAGTTATCAAGTTAATATTAATATCAAATGCTATGGCACTTTGGAAGAGTAAAAAAATAGGCTCACAAGTCAACGCTATCAAATCTATTCATTTTATTTTATTACTTTATATCTATTTATTTTATTACTGTTGTAGAAAGCTTACAGGCAAATAAAATAAAAAATGTTAAAATTACACCAAATTAACAAAAGTTGCTTATATAGCCTCCATATATATAGGTTTGAAAATATTACTTATATAACTAAAATAGGTAAGTATATGAGATAATCAATATTAAATCTTTAAAAAAGAGAGATAAAGACGAGATACAGCTAAAATTTACACTGAGTGCCGCAAGCTATAGAGTCGATGTCAGAGTGCAGAAAAAAAAACTTTGTTATAACTAGTTTTCATTGATTCACATGCTGGTACACAACAAGTGAAAGTTTGTGTGGATGAAAAAAAAATCTCAACTTACAGACGTGAAAATTAGTATTAAAGTTACTCATCTAAATATATACTCAAAGGTGACTGACTGACATAGTGATCTATCAACGCACAGCCCAAACCATTGGACGGATCGGTCTGAAATTTGGCACGCAGGTAGATGTTATGACGTAGGCATCCGCTAAGAAAGGATTTTGATAAATTCTACCCCCAAGGAGATAAAATAGGGGTTGAAGGTTTGTATGAAACTTTGTCAATTAAATTCCACGCGGACGAAGTCGCGGGCACAGCTAGTTACAAATAAAAAACATAATTTTCAGCGTATAATTTATCACCTCTAAGTGTGTGAAATAAGGAAAAATTGTTTTATTGTTTGCTTAAGCTGAAAACGGGGTTTAAGTATCTTGCTGTAAAAACTTGAAACACTATGCAGATAATCTGGATAACTAGTACATGATACGAGATTGCAATCAAAGTTATAGTTATATATAGTTATGTAGTAATGGGTTCACTAAATCACGAGCTACAGCCGACCAAGTTAAAGCTAAGTTGATTCCCCGTCGTTTCTGAATAAACTCAATACTGAGAGTCAAAAATCAACCGCAAATACAACTTTGTTTCTTGTATTTCAATACTTTGGTTATAGATACTTTGACTTATTGATACGATATATGTTTGCAATTGAAATGGATCCGGAAGCATTCATTGTGTATGGCCTGACGTGTACTTGTCCGGGATTTTTGGTGAAATATTGCCAAGTCTCATCTTATTGGAGTAGCATTTTTAACACTGTTATCCTTCATGTGAATAAATGAAAAAAAAAGTGACTGATACCTCGAAATCGTAGGTATACTAAAAACCGCGCGGAAATTCGCAAGTGATATGTCAAGACAGTGGTTTCAATTAAGTTAAATTGAAACGAAACGATAGAACTTTGAAGTTTCTAAGATAACCAAACCTTGCGTGAAAAGAATAATAGGGTAGGGAAATCAATCCCTACAGCTAAAGAGAGTGGAACGATCAAAACGCTTGCTGTCCCCATACGCAGGAGAAAGGCACCGAAATATCCTCGATTGAAGAGCACTACAACAAGCAAAATTACAAAGTGTATGCTCGAAGCTCTAAAGATGCTTCGCTATAGTGTATCCAATCGTTTATTTATCATTTATCTTTTGACAGATCACGCACATAAAGTTTTGTAATAATTTTTGACACAATGTACTACAGGGAATACTGTACTTCATGGACGGGCTCCGCCCACTATAAAAACGGTTTTATCAATAAAAACTATTATATTAATAAAACATACAATAAAATTATTGTGATTATATTTTGTATCAAATCACGTAAAAACCTTTATTATTTTGCATTAAAATGCCCTAAATGATTCTGTTTTAATGCATAAATAACACCGGTCAACACGATTTTTGGGTCTGGCTCCTGAATGTGAAATTTTGGTTTCTCCTATGTTACAAATAAATAAAAAAATTGCTGTTCCGATCAAAGTTTGCTTTTGTAGAAACTAGAGCAATTTTACGGAGTTTAAGAAAAATTACTAATTTTTATATTTTCTCTGTAATTTTATTTAAAATTACAATAAGAAAAGCTTTTATTGAATATAAAAGTCTTTTTTATACAAGAATTATGACAAATAATAGCAAACAAATAGAAAATGACAAAAAATCTAGTTCAAAAATTAATATTTTTAGTGGATCTTTTAGGTTTGTATGGGCTTTCTCGTATCAAGCCCCAAATGTAATCTCCCATCATATTCTCGTTGTACTGCCCTTGGTAACGTCGTTCAAAGTCCATCACATCTTGGTGAAAACGTTGTCCCTGCTCCCATATTATCTTTAAATTTGTCCAGGTGAGCATGTAGCATATGGAGTTTATGGGACATTCTGCAGCCCATCAATTTAAAACTTTCAAGCATATTTTGAATCAACTCTTCGTAATTGTCGAGTCTGTGGTTTCCAAGAAAACCATTGTCTACTCCTTTCAGACTCTTCCAGCCTTGTTATTCATAAGCATTAAAGAATTCTGTGAAATCATCGCTGCTCAATATTTGTTTTATTTGTGGTCTAACGAAAAGTTGGTAGCTTTAACTATAGCTTCAGATGATTTGGGAAAGAATATCTTTAAATATGCAAAAGCTTCATAATTATGATCTAGAGCTTTCACAAATTGCTTCATGAGACCTAACTTTATATATTACGGTGCCATCAATATATCTTTAGGCTCTACTATTGGGTTTCACTTTCACATTATATTTTCCAATTTGAAACTCAAGTCAATCAGGCCATACATGCCGTTGGTAATGTTCTGAATTTGCTCTGCTATCCCTTAAGCATAGGTGACAAGGATATTTAGTGTATCCGCCTTGCATTCCCATCAGAAAACCAACCATTTTAAAATCGCCTACCGCAAATAAAACAGAATGAATCAACATCCTGTTTACACTGACTTGGTGCCATTTTCTAACTAAATACGATATAAAAGTCGATTGTTACAACTGTAATAACCTTTTTTGTAATAGTAATAGACAAGTAAACACTCTCTAGTGCCGTTCTGACATAATACACAATTTGCAATTAAGATAATTAAAGTGCTACCCACCTATTGCTCCTAAAAATCAATTAAAATCTTATAAACCTACTTATCAACATAAATCAGGCAAAAGCAAACTTTAAGAGTTAATAATTCATATCCGAGTGTTTTTCGATGTTTGGAATCAGAATTCAAGCATTAGAACAGAAACCCAAAAAAATTTTTTTTTTGTAGACCTGTGTAATTTGCGTGATGAAAACAGTTCGATCGTACTCGTACCTAGTAATGGGATCGAATGTATTCGCAGCAAATTAATGAATCTAAAATAGTCGTTTAGACTTACTGTAAAGCATGTGAATGAACTGCGGTACATACTTGTAATGAACAGGTACAAAATGTTGAAATTCATAGTACTTTAGGGATTAAAAAATAAAACAACCAAAAGAGGTACTGTAATACTATATTTAATTATAAAAAATCGTCTTCTTCGTATGACCAGGAATCACCATCACTTGAGTTCTCAGTAATATTTTGTTTATGAATTCTTGGACAGATAATTTTTTATTTTTTTCGATATAGGCAAGTATTTGACCACAATCTCACCTGATGGTAAGTGACGATGTGGTCTACGGTGGTGCATACTTGCCTAGAAGGTACCTGTTCACTCTCGACTTGAAAACATCCAGGATAACATCTTGAAATTGTCGAATGCATCCCGATCCCAATCCGACATTATCACCTCTTTTGTTATTTCTACAACACTCGCCCTGTTTTCAAGAGTTACTTTTTCACACGCATTTTTTAGTTAATCCAACATTTCTTCTTGCGTTGAATTGTATTGTATTGATCCTCGTAGCATATCCTTCAACTTGTGCCCAGATCGTTTCAATTGCATTATATTGGCAGTTATATGAGGAAATTCTGAGGACGGTATGCCCATGCTCTGCTGCCATTTCATCTATTACGTATCGTTTTGGCAGCTTCTTTGTTTTTCATATCTTTACTAACTCTACTTTTAGTAGGGACTCGTCCACCTCCTCGCCATTGTCACGGAGCCAGTTTATGATTTCATGTTTTTGTTGGCCTGCGTTGGCATTTTATTAATTTGACGAGAGTGATAGGGTGTATTATCAATAAATATTATTAATGGCTCTTCGAGTGATGTAAGCATTTCTCTGAACCACTTTTCATACGCGTTCGAATTCATCTCCTCATGATAATCTCCTGTTTTCTGGGATTTGAAAACTAATAGCGCGTCTGGCACAAATCCTTTTACTGTTCCTGCATGGCAAATAATCAGTCGTTCGCCTTTTCCCATTGGTACTGCAGAAGTGGAGCCAGCAGTGTTGTCAGTCCAAGTTTTTGACAGCGTATGATTCGCATTGAGCCAAGTTTCATCTGTGAAAACAACATTCGACCAATCTTCTATTTTTTTAGCTTGTCTTAAAAATTCGCATCGATACAAAGCAATGTCATTGCGTTCCATTAAAATTTTTCGTTTGTCACATTTTTGGAATAAGAATCCAATGTATTTCAATACCTTTGCCAAAGAAGATTTTTGACCACGGAACAAACCACTATTTCGTAGAGATTGTGTTAGGTTTTTAATGTTGGAATCTCTTTTCTTTGGTAATAGTCGTATATATGACGACGAATAGCATCAGCGTCAAAATTGACAGCTGCTGTCACTTTACAGGGCTGACGTTTTTCTTAGGTGTGGATAGCTTATTCCGTTCCATGCCACTGCTGCCGTAGCCTTCTTTTGTTAATTTTGCCACTGTTGGAGCACTAATACCTAATGCTGCTGCAACACGGTCTCTAACTTGAGTCACTGGTATAAGGGGCCCACCATTACGGCTTTCCTTTTCCAAGTATTCACGAAGTCGCAAGACAACTCTCTTGTTTGTCCTTTAAGTACTTTATTTTTTGGCACTATGACAGTAACGAAGGGAGGAACGCTACGCTCAACTCAACCAAACGTGAGAATTCACAAATAAATTAATACGGAGGAATATAAATACTCAACTCGACGTATGAAAATGTGGATTAACACTGACAACAAAATGGCGTCGCGCGTCGTCGCCGCGTCCAGTGTTGCCGTTTAATAATCGATAAAATTACGAAATTATCGATAAAATAATGAGTGTGTTAAATCGAATAAAACTTTTTCATGAATAAAATCGATCGATAAAAGAAATCGAATCGGTAACGGGTCAGGGTATCAACAGCTGTCAAAAGTTAAATAAACGATTGGAAAAGGTGTAGTGGTTGGAAAGGTGCAACGTGGTAATCATCCTGCATAAGTCATGGTATGGTGGGGAGTGTCGTATTAAGGAGTCACAAAGCTAAATTTTTGTGAAAAGGGAGTGAAGACATCAGACAAAGTGTATCAAGAGACCGTCTTGAATCATGTTGTGAAACTTCTCAGCGAGATACACGTTTTAATAATGTACCTTGGACTTTCCAGCACTGCACCTGGTCACAAGCCACGAACTACCCAAGCCCGGCTCGAAGCCAATTTTCCGGATTATATAAGAGCTGAAGACTGGCCCTCGTCCAGACCAGATCTGAACCCCTTGGACTACAAATTATGGGCAGTCTTAGAGAACATGGCCTGCTCTAAACGACACTCGGACATTGAGTCTCTTAAGAATTTTTTAAAGCAAGCGGTGGCAACATTGCCCATGGAAACAGTGCGTAAAGCTATAGATGTGTGGCCAGACAGATTAAAGGCCTGTATCACCAAAGGCGGGCACTTCGAATATAATGTTTTGTTATTTATTGCTGAGGCGTCAATAAATATGTATAAATAACAGGGTTGCAAAAAATTAGGAATTTTTTTTAAAAATGTTTTTTTCTGTTTTATTCGTTTTATTCAATTATTTATGTTTAATTCACGTTTTTTTTTTGGTCACATGCTTTTACTATGTTTTATTCATGTTTAAAACACTGATTTAAAACGTTTTTTTTTTCGATTTTTATTTGCGGACATTGCGTTTATCTGAATGCACTCTACACAGATCGCGTCTTTGACTTTGACATCTCGATTGTGTGTTTCCTTCCTTCAGAACTTTGTTGAACACAAAGTCTCAAAAACCTTTAATTTTTAAAAGTGATTTTGTTATTTTTCCAATCTACACAGCTTTATTTATTTTATTGAGCTGTATTTTTTATTTCCTTATATTATATTCACATGACCTCTGCACATTATTTGGAAGCACCACATCGAAGTTCCGGATGTGGGACTGCTAAAAACTAGTAGATTGAAATCCTTACTTATATGATAAATTGCGAAAGTAACTCTGTCTGTCTGTCGTGCTTTCACGCCAAAACTACTGAACCCATTTAAATGTAATTTGGTACACATCTATGTAACAAATGTTCTCCTGTGTCAGGTCCTGACTATCTAGTCTAGAGCCTAAGAAAGGACATAGGCTACTTTTTATAAAAAGGGTTGTAAGGGGTTAAAAGGCGGGAATGAAAAGGTGTATGGAAGTATCATCATTTTTAGAGCTAGAAGCGTGTAACTTATTTTTGGGCTGTTGAGTCGATATAAATAAATATGACATTCAAAGTTTAGTAAAAGTTTTATCCTCAAGGGTGTAAAATAACAATAGGGAATGGGGGATGGAAGAATTTTATGGAAACATACCTATTTGCAGTGAAACACTGCAAATAGCTCACATTAAAGTATTTTTATGAATGTGTCTTATTTGTAAAATAATTAGCCTAAATAATAAAAATTCTACCCAGAGAAATGCTATTCCACGCGGATTAAGTCGCGGGCACAGCTAGTGCAAAATAAGTAACAAGGAGGTCATAGGGCTAGTAGCATGAATGAAGTCACATTATGCAAATTGCAAAAGTAATGAAAATAATAAGGCCATCACACTATCAGACAACTCAGATGATTAAATAAGTGTTATATAAGTGTCTGTTTTAGAATTGTCCCAACCCGTTATCCACATAATATGGCGTCATGACAGTTTTTCCTTAGAACATAATGTAAAAACGCCATATTTGATGTACATAACGCTGTTTTATTTGATTATCAAGTACTGCTTAAATCGTGTTTAAAACAGGAGGAAAAAATCAATGAGTTGTTCCCAAAATGATTAAAACATGTTTTAAACAAGGTGATTAAAACAAAATGATTTTTTGTAACAACCCTGATAGAAATTAAGTTTTTTTTTTAACATTACATAATTTTTTTAAAATACATTAAGTATATCGCCCTAACGCACGTATGTAATATACTTGTATTCCGGCAGTTTGTTTTCTTTTACGTACTCAAACATTTTTCTATATCTACTCCGTACCTAGTACGCATAATTAATTAAAAGTTAAAGACGGAAGGAAGCGCACGAGCACATAGGTACCTGAGTGAGTTCTTAATAAGCACTTGTCTTATTAAGAGACCTCAGGTAATTAGGGGAAGGAAATAATTTGGATCACAGGTAAGGCGGCCAATGTCCCGGATTCTGCGAGACAGTCCCAGTAAATAAATTAATTTCCGCATTGTGCAACTGTCCCTCACAGTCCCAGAAATTGCATAAATCGTCCCGCATGTCCAGGAGGCTTTTAATTAGGGGGCGTCCATTAATTGCGTAAGGTGTTCTAGGGGCTAAAACTTTCCAAATCTCACTTAGGAGGGGGGGGGGGGGGGGGGTCTTGGCAAATATCACGTAATTATTTTTCTAGCTGAAAACGGCGTAAAATTGCGTGAGAAATTATTTCTAGAATAAATATGGCCAAATCTGAGACAATAGTGTTTGTCGTGTTCGTCCGAACCCCGCAGAGCAGCGATTTAGTGGGAAGTTATAGGGTCAACCGTTTTATCTATATTTTTCTCAATAATCCAACACGTTTACAGCCAACACATACATTTTGAAGAATCATGAGTGAGATTAGGGGAGGGGGATGGAGTTGAAGAAAATCTTACGATATCTCAACAAGGGGAGAGCGGGGTACGAAAAATTCTCAAAAATGCCTCACGTAATTAATGCACGCCCCCTTATTTACCTCCACGGACCCTCTGGCCCTTCGGAGATCTGATCGTGCCACAATAATATTTCTCAAAGTTGACCACTTAATTGATTAAGTGTGTGTGTGTGAATGAACAGGTTATGGATACACTTATCCATAACCTATTCATTAAGACCAAGAGTTCAAACACGATTTCTCTGCTGTAAGTTGGGGAGGATTTGGGTATTCTGCAGATTCAAGTTGATGCTGCAGCATCAGGTCAAGGTTACCAAGTCCTCGCCATATCATTGAAGTAACACCACCCTAAATACCACTGTATTTAGGGTGTGATGGATGGAGTAGGAAAGTTATATGGGGATAAATTAGTGAGGGATTCGAAGCTATTTTCACTCGTTCAATCGTTATGAAATTTTGAGATACGATGTAGTCATTTTTGTTGGTAAACTTGATCTGATGCTGCAGCTTCACCTGTAAGCTGTAGGATAAGTATCCTACTCCACGGCAATTTACAGCAGAGAAAATCTTGTTTCGGTCGGTCTCTAATAATTTTAGAGATTTCTAATGAGACGTCGTAAATAAACACTTTTTTTCGCGCTTAGATTGCAAACGCTGGCTGAACCCTACTAGATAGATCAAAATGATGTTCTACAGTATTGTACACCTTAAAAAGGTCTAAAAAAGGCTACGATGGTATATGTCTATCATTTTTGAGATATCCCACAATAACCATTTATTATTCTTTACTTTTTACGAGAAATAATGGCTTATTTACGAAGCTATTTTAAGCAATACAGCATTAATTATACAGAAATTAAAACTCGATAATTCATTGAAAACCTAAATCCAGCAGTGCCTTACACTCAATACACTTTGAATCTCGCTTTTTGGGTCCAAGTGGATTTTGTAACTGACTGCAGCCTAGTAGTGAAATTCCTACTCTTTTCCGAGTTTCCACAAGTACCAAAGTTGATTTATTTTTACTTTCTTGGTAGGTATCAATAGTATACATACCTCGGTTAAAATATATGTTTATAAGATAAGAGTGCTTTTTGTTATAGATGACTAAGGCCCGTATTCATAGATCGATCTCAAGTCTGAGAGCGATCTTGGAAATGTCATTTTATTTATTTATTTATTATAGAATGCTTGTTGTGCTTACAGCAATGCCAAGACGCACAACAAGCTAATACGGTACAGTGGCTTTATTTAGGTACTTAAAAATCTAATGCAGTCATTTAAAAACATGTGTACTTTCATGTTGAATATATCAACGTCTGGTTGGTTCGCAATCAAAGCGTTGAGTAGATGTGTCATTCCAGTACAAATTACGCGGCTAAAGCTTACTCAACACCGCTCTCACACTTGAGATCGATTTATTAATACGGGGCTATGCTTTACTGTTCACCTACTGATCCCAAACTACCAATTTAAGCCTAATTACTTGCGGACCCTGCCACACACCTAGTAAAAGAAGCTTTTTTGTTAAATTATACTATTGTTTCGTTTTGTTTAAAATATTTTCTATAGATATAGGACAACGAAGACAGTTGACAAGGATATACAATGTATAGAGTTTACTGTCCTAGGTGGATGAAATCAGCGGCATGAACTCATGTTCAATAAAACATTTTACTATCATACTAGATGAAAACCCGGCTTCGCTCGGGTGAAATGTGTCTCATAATACACAATCTTTTACAAAACGCAGGTAGATGTTTTTGTAGTTATCGGTTTTCAAGGAATATTAGGCAAGGCATAGATTCATATAGCATTGCAAAATCGCCAAGTGCCATGTCGAGCCATGCACAATGAAGGATTCCGAGTCCTTGAAGGTAATATGTTTAAAATTTCACCCCAGGTTGAAATAGATACTAAAGTTGCATACATATCTACTGCTACCGACATCTATCGACACCATTAAATATTAAGAAATAGACTGATGAACATAAAACATACATTTATTGCTGTTATTTAATTGGAATTTATTAACAATTTATCCAATTTCGTCTGCATAATCTAATTCATATTTTTGCAACATAAAAATTTAAGAAGTGTCGATATTTATTTCGTAAAAAATCTTACCCACTGTTGTTTATAGACTACAACCGACATCTATCCACGTGCATAAACACTTCAGAAATACACGTAAAACACAAAATATAAATTTATTGCTGTTATTTCATTTAAATTGGTAAACAATGTATCCATTTTCGACTGCATAATCTTATTAATGTTTTTGCAATAGAAAAATGTAAGAAGTGTCGGAATTCATTACGTAAATTTTGTTTTAATCTTTAAAAGTTAAAAATTTTGCAAACTGAATTTTTGATGATAAAATGTTGTATGGAAACACCATTTTATTTGAATAGACCTTTTCAACGACACCCCACATGATTGAGTAACTAAAAAGAAAAAAAAATGCACCTCTTTCGATGTTCGGGGAGGTACCTCAAAAAAAGTAATTTTGCAACATTTTATATTTTTGAAAGTGAGATCTACTCTTAAAGTATTTTTGTACCAAATTACATCAATATCCGTCAGAAACTGTAGAAGTTATGACCCTGTGACGGGTCGGGACAGACAGACGGACGGACGGACTGGATGATCTCATAAGGGTTCCGCGTAGGGACTACGGAACCCTAAAACATGAAGACTGAATTTGTTTGTTCTGAAGGCTCAATCTTCTTCTACTTTCTTTAAAAATATGGCCCACCCAGTTTAAAAGATATTTAGAATAAAGACCCATTTACACACTGACACTAACTGACAGGGATTCGTTCCTAGAAAATATAGGGGTACTGTACAAAACTTGACGGAACTGCCAATATGGCGAAATATTGCCTTTTGCACCGTTAGAATTTAACAAAATACTCGACAATCTGAATTTTGCGGATATATGTTGTCGACTCGATATCATTATTTTTTTATGTTTTATTATTCTGGTTAGGTTTCAATCGAGTCTACCGTACCCCTGAACGTACGAATTATTAATATAGATTGTCACGCTCTGCTCAGCTAGGCGGTTCAAAGAAGTACGGTTGTTCAGTCCGGCGCAGTATTTATACCACAACTGTCAACCCATACTGTCAACCGTGGCTACTTTAATATTAGAAAAACCACTAGGGTTCCGCGTAAAAAAATAAAAACACATGAAATCTTAGAGTATCTCCGAAACGGCTGGACCGATTTTGAAGGGACTTTCACTGGTAGATAGCTGATGTTATAAGCTGTAACTTACGCTATTTTTACTTTAGAAAAACAACAAAAAATGGGACCTGTCGCGCGTGCTCAGAACGCGGGAGCGGGCTTTTTTGTTAAGTTAAATTCCACGCGGACGAAGTCGCGGGCTCAGCTAGTGAATAATAAGGTACAACTTTCAAGTTTGATTTATTAAGTTATGGAATTGTTGTGACACCACGTTCGGTTTTATTTAATACACACTGTCATGCGGATTGTCGAACAAACAAGGAGTGCACTCATAAAACTTGCCATGTCCATGTCGGGTCATGCACAATTAAGAGTTCCGTAGCCATTTCAATAAGGACATTAAATGTATTTCTAGATAACTAGGTTTTGTTGGTTATCAGAAAAAAACAAACCCAAACGTCATATTTAGGTAACTACCTACTTACTCAATCAAGTTGTTCTGTGAACCCAGGATATTTCGGTTAATTATAAAAATAACCCTTATCTTAATCCCCTATACATTTTTATTGCCACGCTAGGCTTTGTGGGTGCTTATAAAAAATAACCCTAATTTGCCTGGTTTTATGTACCAATATTTAATATTAAGGTGAAGGCGCCTATCTAGCACGCGAAGTTCAAATATTTTGTGGTTTTTTTAGAAATTTTCAAAATCTGACAATAATAAAAGGCACATTTTGTAATTCGCGACAAAGACCGTGTGCAGTGCATTTATTAATATATCCAACTTACTCTAAAACATTTCAAGAACGACAGCTATCCAGATAATCTGGCAATTTTTGTATATTTAGTGATTAACTAGTATCATATCCACCGTGATAATATTTAGAGTAAAATAAATGTATTAATAAACGCACTGCATACTGTGTTTGTCGCAAATCACAAAATGTTGTCTTAAATGTTTTCAGATTTTGGATAAACTATAAAAATACTCGAAAATTTTGAATTTCGCCGGCTAGACAGGCGCCTTCACCTTAAGAAATTATCATCAGAATCGTTATTAAATCATCACAACCATGACTGCTATCCACCTTGATCATAAGCGTATAGTAGGCTAGGTAGGTATACTTACCCTTTCACATAGAGAAAGTAATTAGGTAGTTACCCTACCTACATGATTAACCAGTATCGGAGGAAGAGTAAGTATAGAACCATATTGTGCATTATTGGGAATTTGAGCCGGTCTAGATTTTTAAATAAATATTTCTTAACAGAATTTTTTACTTTTTAGGTAGGTCGGTATGAAACAAAAAGGGTATAACTTTTTTGCAACTTTACTTTGTAAATCTAAAACTATCGGCTTTGTGGGACAGTTCAAGTACTAAAGGTTTTGTAGACTTATGAAATCTGTCAACAGCTGTATACAAAATATAGGTGTAATAGGTATAACACCTTATATTTTTCGAGTTTCCTGCAAAGCTGATAGTTTTAGAATGACAAAGTTAAGTTTTGCAAAAAAGTATACTCTTTCTGTTTCAACCTGTATAGTACAGTAAATCTAGTTAATTCATTTGAGGGATTTCAAATCGTGATGACTTAAGTAGCTTGCCGAGGTGTAAACTACTGATTTTGAATCTATCTAAAAACCTAATATTGAAAATCTTTGTGAGAATGGGGCCAAACATCATCATCTGCCTTACCTTTTCCCATTATCTGGGGTCGGCGCAGTGTGTCTTTTCCTTCCATTCATATTTTATCCAAGACTCACGCGGGCGGAGCCACGGGCAACAGCTAGGTATAAAGTAAAATGTAGATCATTCCAATATACTTATGTCTTTATGCAACTAATAACGACAAATCCTTTCTTATCCCTCCCCTGGAGGCCAAGAGGAATACTATGTGCTAAATGATAATCGTAATGAGTAGGTTACTAATAGCCTCCACATCATCTTTCGGGTCACTTAGACTATACTATAAAATGTTCTATTCAAACATTAGCCTCCTCCATTAGACCTATTCAGGAGTGGAATTTTGCGAAATTCGTTTTCGTCTCTCATCTAGAAGCTAAGAGGAACATTTGTCCCAAATTTCAGGTCTCAATTTCAGGTCAGGGTTTGGTAGTTTCTGAGAAACCTTGACGAATACTTATTTGATATCTGCATAATTATTGAAATTTTTAACACCCTAATTTCGACCCCGTAAGGTAATATTTTCCAAAAATCATGAATTAAATATTTTATGAATTATTTTATATAGTCTTCACACAATTTTTCGTGTCACTCGGACCATGTAATAAGATTTTTATACCAAATTTTTACTCTCTTAGGGCTGGAATTTTGAAATATTCGTTAATTTGAAGGTATTTAGTTGTGGCAGTTTTGAAAGAACCTTGATTTTGTGTTCCCTTTATAAATACATACAATGTGTCCGGTAAACGACTGAACAATTTTGAAGAGGGTACGGTCAATTATAATACATATCAATAAAATGTTTCTGTATAATAGAAATTGTCGCGTTTTGTGTCGTTTGTTCAGTAATCGATACTACGGAAAAAAGATGAGATTAAGAGTAGGATTTGACGCGACAAATTTTACTATGTATATATTGAATATCGTTGCTAAGAGTAGAGCATCTGTTTTCCAGTCATTATCCAGAGTGACAGTATCGATAATATTATTAAAATAAAATCGATTTCGGTATCGTATCAGTGCATAAGCGTATCCTTATCCATAAAATATACATGTATTTAGTTACTTATAATTCGACGTATTCCTGGCAGTGTGTGATAGGAGCTCAGATGCCACAAATATATCTAACCCCCTGTATGTTCCGATTTTTTTTTGTTGTTTCGTACCTTTTTATAAAAGAAGAATAATTAATTATTTATATGAATAAGTTTCGATTCAATAGGGACTTATTGTTGACATCATCATACTAATATTATAAAGAGGAAAACTTTGTTTGTTTGATTGTAATGAATAGGCTCCGAAACTACTGAACCGATTTGAAAAATTCTTTCACTGTTGGGAAGCTACACTATCCCCGGATGACATACGCTATAATATATTTTCAAAAAAATTAGGGATCCTTACTAAAACTCGAATAATGTAACCGCAATGTACCCGTGCGAAGCCGGGGCGGGCCGCTAGTTATTTATAATTAAGCGTCATTAATAAAACACTGTACAAACAAACCAAGCAGTTTAAAGTTGTGACCAAATTTAGAATTCATTTGATCAACAAATGAATGGTCAAATTTGGAAATATCTAAACAAATACTGAATGGCGTATAAAAGTGACGGGTATAAGTTTTTTAATTTCAGGTCATCTACGAGGGTCGATCAATAAGTACCCGTGTTTCAAAATATAGGGGCAGAGCAAGGCAAGTTGACATTACTGACGTATACTGCCATCTGTCAAATGACACCATACTGAATTTCAGGCTGATTTATAGGTTAGTGTTTATTTAGTAGCTTAAATGGAAAAAGAGCAATATCGATCCGTTATTCGTTTCTTATTTTTGGATGGGAAAACATGCGGAGAGATATAAAAACAAAGTTGCAAAAACAAAGTAATTACTTTTACTACTATTGGAAATATATTTTCATAATGAAATTGTGTTATCGAATTAGATAGATCCCACATACTTAAATATTATATTGCCGTTGCTATTCCGTTTGCGAGAAGCTTTTTCCCTCCGACGGTTTTCACGTTCGTACCAAAAAGATAATTACTAGACATGATTTTGAATTGTACCCATTCTCCTCGATGGGAGAATCCCCACAGTGGGAGAACGTGTTGTTTACCTAGCACTAACGGTTATGTTGGGTTAAATAAGATAAATACACACTTTTTGAGTTATGGAAGAAATTGAGTCGAATATGATTTACTCAATCAAATCTAACAAATTTCATCTCTAGAAATCGATTTGATCTTAAGGGTTTTATCTGCTGGGGACCAAGTCTGCTGATTTCGTTGTCGTTTTGGCCAAATAAAAACCAATTATCATTTATATTATCTCCGTGAATTCTTCATCGCTAATCATATATTCTTGGCGGTCGACATGTTGCCAGCCAGACGACTACCTAACAGTTGACCGAAAACATGTCAACCGCCAAGAATATACGATTTACAATCAATAATTCACGAAGATAATAAACCATTGGTTTTTAATTGTATTAAAAGACTAGCAGTCTTTTAAGACAATTAAAAACTACAAAAACAATTTTAAATTTTTTTGTCTGTCTGTTTATTCAGGCTGCCCTCCAAAACAGCTGGCCCGATTTCAGCTATTTGCCAATGAAAGTTCATTGGCAAATAGCTGACGTGAATGTGTTGGCGGTAAAAATTGAGTTGAGCTAGAGGGAGGGAATTTTGTAATCAGAATATTTTTTTTTGTTATAAACCGCTATTTAAACATCTTTTTCATTCAACTTGGGTTGATTAGTGTAATTTGACATTTTATTACAATGCAACGTCGACATTTTACTAGAGACGAGATGTTAAGAGCAGTGGGAATGATGCAGGCTGGTGCTTTTCAACGTGACGTCGATGAGGCAGTAGGAACCACGCAAAATGTGATTTCGAGGTTGTGGTCACGTTATCGTACCATGGGGGAGGTGGCAGAGAGACATCCAGGACCAAGCCAGGACCAAGCAAGCAGTACTACACCCAGACAAGACCGTTTTTTGCAAATTGCTGCGAGAAGGCAACCAAATGTTACGGCGATGCATTTAGTCCAAAGCTACAGTCTGAACACCAGGTGCATGTGAGTGCCCAAACTGTGAGGAGAAGACTGCATGAACCCAACCTTCATTCTCGTAGACCACTTCGAGTTCTAGCTAAGGAGAGCTAAGAAGAGGAAATCGTGGACGAAGACTGCAACGGGCTAGAGAACATGTAAATTGGGAACCTCATCAATCTCGTTTGTGCTTTTCAACGATGAATCCCGATTTGTTTTTCATCCTGATTCGAAGAGAGTACGTGTCTGGAGAGTTCCGAGTCGTACATGCCGGCTTCAAAACCCTCAAGAAGCTCATCCGTACCAAGGTGGTAAAAAACTGGTCTGGGCAGGAATTCGTTTTGGTGAAAGAACGGATCTCGTTTGGATACAGGGCACTATGTCGGTTGAAAAATACCGTAATGAGGTTCTAGAACCAATAGTCTTGCCACATCATACACAAATAGGGCAAAATTTCCTACTCATGCACGACAATGCCCGTTCACATACGGCTAGGGTGGTAACAGCCTGGTTACATGAACATGATGTCACGGCCCTAGAATGGCCAGCGCAATCCCCAGATTTAAATCCCATTGAGCATGCATGGGATAGGCTCCAAAGAAGAGCTCTGAGGCATTTTACTTAAAATTTGATAACAGAAGAACAACTTTTTATGCACCTTAGTAGGACCTGGGACAATATTCCTCATCAGGTAATTGACAACCTCATTCTGAGTATGCCCAACCGGTGCAGATACGTTATGAACGTCATGGGTGCTTTTACTGATTATTAACTCTTAATTAATAGCCACCCTTAAAATATTTTTACTTTACTTTATTATTTAATTTAAAATTAAACTTTCGTTATTTACTGTTTTCACACTTGCTTTTTATTTTCTCTGGGTAAAAATCTAAAATCTGATTGAAAATGAATGTTTAAAAAAAATAATGATAGATTATTAAATAAAGTTTTCTTAGATGTATACATGTCTTAATAAAATATTTACATATTCTTTGGAATTCATGTGTTTTTAAAATATCCCTATACCGTGTTGATGTTTTTTTTTTGAATTGACTATATGTTGTTGGCCAGAGTGGCCATAACAACTTCACCCGGACAGAGAGCGAGCGCAGGTGCGCTCCAGCCATAGGGGCAGGGGGGCAGCTAGCTCAAGGGCGTCACTAGGGACACGACCTCGGCTTGGGCCGCTGCCAGGAGAGGTGGCGAGGGTAAATCTACCACCGGATCGGAACGCGACCTCGACTGAGAAGATCCGGCAAGAAACTCAGCGGGCTTGTCGGGTGCCAAGGTGCGTCTAGGTAAGTAGACGCACCTTCTAGCGGAAGCGGGGGTTCGTCGACCTCGCCGGCGAGGTCGGTGTCTGGCGGGGAGTGTGCGTGTGTCGTTCTCCTCGACATCTGAGTCTAGGAGAGCGGTGAGTGGGTCGGGGGGGTCCAGCACCACATGCCGCGGCCTGCGGCGGCATGTATCTGGCTCGTGTGCGGGTGCATAATCGGCGGCGGCGACGATTAAGGGATTGGTGTGTTCAGAAGCCTTCATGAAATAGCGTTCAGACGCTATTTTGAAGTGCTTCTGGATAGAATCGAGGCGTAAGTCAGAATGAAGGTCTACGTTCCGTACGAACCACGGGGCTCCGACGGCTTGGCGAAGAAAACGGGACTGTAAGGCCTGGAGGCGACTAATGTGAGAGTTGGCCGCGTGGGCGAACACAACGCTCGCATAGGACATGATGGGGCGAATGCAAGCTTTGTAAAGTGTCACCTTATTTCTAAGGGACATTTTACTCCGCTTGCATAGGAGATAATGAAGGCGACCGAGCACAAAGGCGGCTCGATTGCGGACGTTTCTAATGTGAGGACCGAAGGTCATGGAGCCATCGAGCGTGACCCCGAGATATTTAACTGACTTGGACGAAGGGATAGGCTGCTTGTACAAAGAGACAGTACCTAAGTTGGAGCGAGTGTGGCGTATGGAGGGGCGTCGAGAGGTGGTCCTGGCAAAAAGCACGGCTGCGCTTTTGTCCGGGTTCACCTCTATTCGCCATTTCCTAAACCACTCTCCGAGAGAATTGACAGCGCGTTGGAGAACGCGTGTGATCTGAGCCTTATTACGATGGGAGAAATAGAGCGCGGTATCATCCGCGTAAAGGGCGAGTTGCACATTGTTCGTGCGGGGGATGTCGTTAGTGTACAGACTGTACAAAAGAGGGGAGAGCACGGAGCCCTGAGGGACTCCTGCCCTGATGGGGTGGGGTGGGGAGAGCGTGCCCTCGACTCGATATCGAAAGGTACGGTTTGACAAGAAGTCTCGTAAGATGAGCACGAGACTGTCCGGCACGCCTAAGAGGTACAGCTTGTAAATCAAGCCGTTGTGCCAGACTTTGTCAAACGCCTTAGCGACGTCAAAGAAGAGAGCTCCCGTGGATAGGGGGCGGCCGGAGGAGGAGTTGAGGCCTTTGAGAATGTATTCCGTGATGCGGTGTACTTGGTGAACACAAGAGTGGCCGGCCCGAAAGCCGAACTGCTCGTCAATGAGAAGATACCGTGTTGATGTGTGTATATTATGTGTTCATAAAAAGTAATACTATGAAATTTGTTAAAAAACAGGTACCTATTATATTTTTGCAGTTCTAAAATATTATGTAAATGCCGTGGACTTAACGATGTATTTTTAAGTTTAAAAATTATAGCTTTTTAACACTACAATCCCGGGATTCCAGTATTATCAATAAATAATCCCGGGATTAGAAAAAAGAGCCGGAATCGAAATTCTAGTTGTAAGGCACCATGGAGCATAATTAGACTAATTCGATCTAAACTCGTGACCTGATTATAGTTGATTCCAATTGTACTCGTAAGTATGGCAAAAACGCTTGAACGCACGGAAATTGTTCCTGGTTCCCACAAGGTCTATGTAATAAACTGTTCCAGAGGTCACTTGCAGGCTATTTAACATAGTAGTCCGTTCGTTTTGCCAGAGACTGCACTCCCACAGGATGTGATGTTCAGATTTGTTCATGATCGGTTTGTGGCGTGGAACATTGACATTAATTCCCGTTTACGAAAAGTTGAGGTCCAAAGTGGGTTTTTTAAGTGTGTTGCACTTACTGTCCTCTATCTATTATTAAAAAGAAACTTAAAACTGAATTTCGAGTTTGGCATGGCTAGTGAACCCTTTATGAGTGCAGGCAGCGTGACCCCATACGCAATTGGCGTTTATATAACCGACTACGGCAAAGCCAAAAGAAGTGCAAAGAAATACCAATTAAAGCAACGCTACAAACAACTATTTTTGAATGTCTTTCATAGCCCATAATCCACCCAGATAAATTTTTACAATCTCAATTCTGGTTATTACTATGCAAATAATCCGCATCAACAACTAAACTAATTTGGATTGCCACCCAAAAATTGGTACCAGAAGCCTGAACTAAAAACCGATACGTCGAGCAAGAAATAAATACTTAATCGATGCATCCTATTTACTGTAACGAAAAGGTAATCGTGTATCTCATTTCCGCATCTAGCAAAATGTTCGCAACGAACCTCTAGTAATCATTATTAGGGTTCCATACCTCAAAAGGAAAAATCAGAGCCCTGATAGGATAACTTCGTTGTCTGGCTGTGTGTCTGTCAATACCGTTTTTCTCCGAAACCGATAAAGTTAACAAGCTGAAATTAATATAAAAAAAAATCAAATACTATGGTTCCTTGAAGGTGTAAGAAATTTAGGCTTATAAGTCAACGCAATCAAAAGATATGGACATTTATCAATACATAGTATAAAACAAAGTCACTTCCCGCTGTCTGTATGTCCCTATGTATGCTTAGATCTTTAAAACTACGCAACGGATTTTGATGCAGTTTTTTTTTAATAGATAGAGTGATTCAAGAGGAAGGTTTTTATGTATAATACTTGCATAACATAATAGAGAAATACTCATAAAAATACCTGTGCAAAGCCGGGGCGGGTCGCTAGTATAAATAATAAATAAATGGCCAGACGAACACACCAACTGTATGGTCCCAAACTCAGAAACGCTTGTACTATGGGTACCGTACAATTGACTGGGGGGCGACCCCAGTGACAGCCAGACCAGGGCAAATTACGAAAAGACCATTTCCGAAATTTACCCCAGCGGGAATCGAACCCGCAACCACCATGTGCAGTGAGCCCGGTCTACGCTCGAACCACTGCGCCAAGCGATCGTCAAATTTGTCACATATTTTGATGCTTTTCGCAAATTCACAATACTAAGTGTATGAACTAAGGGAAAACAGTTTTTATTGGGGTCCTGAATCAGTGTGAGATTTGGGCTCAATTACAGACATGCCTTTTTAACCCCCGATGAAAAAGTAGGGTGTTATAAGTTTAACATATGTATCTGTATATCTGTGTCTGTCTCTGGCATCGTAGCTCCCAAGCGGATGGACCGATTTTAATTTTGTTTCTTTTGTTAGATGGGTATTCTAATCGAGTGTTCTTAGCTATGTTTCATGGACATCGGTTCAGCCGTTTGAAGATTATCAGCTCTTTTTTAGGTTTAAAAAGCCATATTCGCGGCCAAAGCCAACTTCCACGGCTCAAGTCAATTCGAAACTGCGGCTAATTGTAATGTCTATGTCGCAGCCAACTAGCTTAGTTCGCCGTTCAATTAACAGCCTAGCCACTTTACTAAACAGCGCCGTTCAACTAGTGGGCTGAATGATATTCAGCCGTATCGTCTGTTGTTCTTGGCGCCCTCGCCCATTAGTTCGAGGGTAGTATACAGCTCAGTATTCATAGCTCATCACCAATAGTTACTTTCATCCCTAGGGTAACAATGCACTATTAAAATGATCGGAATAGACTGAACGGAGTATTTAGGATATTAACAATTTGAAGGTTCCCCGATTCGGGAAATATTGAAAAAAAAAATTGTATCGGAGTTTTGTATGAATTAAAGACGTTCAATAAGTCACGGTTAAAATGATGGATTTGCGCATGCGTAATTCTTTGTTGGTTTATTTATGGTCATGGAATATTTAAAAAATATAAAAAACATCGAATATTACGCGATAATAACACTAGAGGGAACTAATCCGCCATTACGTAAAGAATACAGAAAAAAAACGAATTGAAAAGAATTTCAACGTTATCAAAAATTCATCCCCTGGGCTGCTCCCGTGACCTGAACCAGAGTTATTACCTACATCAAATTGATAATCTTTTACTGGGAATTAAACCTCCGTGGCATCAATATTTAGATTCGTTGTCTATTCTAATGTCAATCAACATAATGTCAAATACTTAGATTTTCTGTTGATTATTGTACATTGCATTGGTTATCTTAGATTATAAAGGAGGCAGCCAAAACTAATAATGTAAATGGCGCTTTTATGATCTGGTATCGAAACTAGTTGTATCAGATGATTTTTCGAGATGAGCTATGAATACTGAGCTACGGGAGCTACGCAAATTTTGATGAAAGGATTGTCGCATCGGGCTTTTTTATATTTTAAACTGACGGAATGGGTCAATTAAACAGCCCCGACTAAAATTCTGACGAATTTCCATTGGGTAGTTAAGGAGATATTAATTTATTTGTGAAAGGTCAATGACCTCTCAAAAATAGTTAACCTCATATACATAAATGTATATCTATAAATTAAAAAATCACCACTTCCGGTACGAGAAATGATTAAATACAATAAAATACACACATACATATATAAAAAATTCTGCATTGTAACTAACAATATCACAGGGTTATTAGGGTTTGCGTTCATTATGGTTTCTTACAATATTCTCAGGGTCTCATTGAAATCTACAATTTATTTTAAAATATGACGAATACAATCACTTATTATACTTGAAAATTTGAAATGTTTTCGTTGCAGAACCGGTGAGTTATAGAAAATTTTCTATAGGAATAGGGTTGCCGAAAACTTTCATCTCCTAAGATTACAGTAGATACAACTGAAGCAGAAGAGTATGAGCAGTTGTCACTCGTTGACTAACAAGAGGGTTGTTTGTTAGCGCCGTCGGTCGAGGCCTGGAAGGCATTCCCCAGCAGTATGGGTCAGTGTCTGCTGAGGCAAATTAGCGCCATGGGTCACCATGACGCCTCACCCCCTTTTCTCTAGATATCATGTATAAGTATAGGGTTTTAGCATTTGCTTACCCAGGGAAGAGAATAAAATCATATAAACAATATACATAGTAAACATATTTTACATGGGGTGGGATTATGATTGCTTATCAAAATCTTTTTGTCGCATAATACATGTAAGATATTATTGAAAATCTTCAAAATAAAACCTACTTAGCCAACACTATATATAAACACTGAATTAGTAGTACTAATAACGAATTTTTTTTAGGGTGACAGCCCTAACTTATAAATTCAATATTCAATAACCCAGCCGTCCTGCCCTTTACTCACTTAATATTGGGTGCAATAATAATATTAGCTCCTTACCTATGAAATTTGCGTTTTGTCGTACTGACTTTGATCTGAAATATCTCCTCATTGGTTAAGAATTCCAAAGTCAAATTTATAAATGGTACATTTGAGTTTTGAAAACAGTCATTCATTTGTTTTTTTTTCCTCTTTATTTTTGTCTTTGGCGTCGCTTATTACCGCACAATGGAAAACATGAATTATCGGTATATTTACGAGTACGAGTTCTACCGTGGCACCAGTGCTGCAGAAACAGCTCGAAGCATTAATGCTTTAAAAGCTTATTTTATAGTACAGCATGTTAATAACTTGTTTAACATTTTCGATGAATATCATCCGAACTTTCGCCGAAAATTTTCAAAAAACTTAAGTCACTGTAACTTCTATACCAAGTGAGATTAGCTTTTGGTTTTTTTTATACATATTGCTCATGGCATACATATTCTAGAAGTATCAAAATTATTTGCTACTACAGCTTCGTTTAGAAGTAAAAAAATAAGATTGAAAATGTTAAAATAATTAATTACTCGCATTTCACTGAATATAGAATTACCAAAATTACTTCAAAAAATGGAGCTTTAGACATTCTTATATACACTGAAATCAAATCATTAAATAATCATATAATTTGAGAGCAGTCATTTTTTTTAAATTTTCACCGAAAAAAAGAGCGTCTTTTTTAAAAATTCATACCTCTGAAACTAAGTGAAATTGACACACGGGAGTTCTACTCCAACGTTATAAATCTATAATATTATCTAATTCTGCAATAAAAAGACCATGTCCGAAAATTGAGTCAAATACCACAGTGTGGGACGCCCGAAAGAAGCGAAGCTTTGCAGTAGATATTAGATATATTATAAGTGGCGTGCATAGGGTTTTGAAACAGGGTAGGCAGAGTGTAACATAAAAATAACGCGTTACGCGTTACGCTTTTCACCGTTTTAGTGCCCGGGCAGCGAGCGCCCCGAACGTCCGTAAAGAAGCTTCGCTTCAAAACTATTGTGGAAGCGGATCCATCACAAAGCACTTCAGAGATAGCTGCAGGCTTCGGGGTAAGTGATAAAACTGTATTAATCCACTTGAAGCAAATCGGGAAAGTAAAAAAGCTTGAACGATGGGTACCTCATGAATTGAGTGAATCAAACGTGCAAACACGCGTCGACTGCTGTGTTACTTTGCTCAACCGACAAAATAATGAAGGGATTTTAAATCGAATCATTACTTGTGATGAAAAGCGGATACTGTACGATAATCGGAAGCGCTCGTCGCAATGGCTGAACCCTGAAGACCCAGCCAAATCGAGCCCTAAACGAAAATTTACTCAGAAAAGGTTACTTGTGAGTGTTTGGTGGACTAGCGACGGTTTGGTTCACTACAGCTTT
The DNA here is from genome assembly GCA_918843915.1 of Notodonta ziczac. Classification (NCBI taxonomy): domain Eukaryota; kingdom Metazoa; phylum Arthropoda; class Insecta; order Lepidoptera; family Notodontidae; genus Notodonta; species Notodonta ziczac. The sequence goes on from OU974053.1 coordinate 6,592,633, forward strand.
CTAAAATCTGGCCAAACGATTACGGCAGATATCTATTGTCAGCAACTGCAAACCATGAAGGAAGAACTAGCTGCTAAACAACCGAGATTTGTCAATCGCTCTAGGCCACTGCTGCTTCACGACAACGCAAGACCACACACTGCAAAACAAACCACTAAGTTACATGAGCTACAATTGGAATGTCTGCGACATCCACCGTACTCCCCGGACCTTGCTCTAACAGATTACTATTTTTTCCGAAATTTTGACAACTTCTTACAAGGAAAAACATTCAACTCCGATGCGGGGCAGTCCAAACCGCCTTCAAAGAGTTTATTGATTCTCGCCCCCGTGTTTTTTTTTAGTAAAGGGATCAATGAACTACCTATGAGATGGCAGAAGTGCATAGATAACAACGGAGCATACTTTGATTAATTAAATATATATTGTTTTCTTATATTTACGCGAATACTACACATTGAAATAAAACTATTTTTACGGATTATATCGCATTTATTTACTTTTTTATGTTCCCGACGTTTCGGTTGCTGTAAAGCAACGGTGCAACAAGCAACAAGTGGTCACGGACGGGGGGACTGAGGTTTTAGACGGTGATAGTTTTTAACTATGACATCAGGACGTGTTTTATTTCTATAGAGTTTTATTTCAATAACAAATATATTTTACAAAAAATAAAAGTCTTTACATTCCTCCCGTACAAAACGCCAATTTCATAGGTAAGGACCTAATACCTAATACAAGGTTGCTTCTAATCTGTAAAGAAAACGCAGAACTTGCAGGACACTCGAGAAAAAATATTGCTCTAAAATAATAAAAAATCCATTCTGAAGATCTAAGATGGAATTTTCGTCATTTTTTAATAATATAACCATACGTTTATAAATTTTCCCACATAAGATGACATCATAACAAATAAACATAGACGCATTGACGCGTTAAAGCGTTTCTATCGTTTTATTTTATGACTTCCAGAAAAAAATAATATCTCCTAAACTGCTCAATTTTGACATTGGTGCCGGATTACAATCCCTAAAATGAAAGTACATACAGCAATCACAAATACGCGATTTAATAAATTAAATTTTGTCTGTGTGTCTGTACGTGTGTTTATTTCGATATATTTCTCCGAAACGGCTTGACCGATTTTGAGGGATTTTCACTGGCAGCTAGCTAATGTTTTAAGCAGTGAGTAGGTACTTTTATTTTAGGAAAGCAAAAAAAGTAATGCTGCCTGTCGCGCGGGCTCAGATCAGAACCCGCGAGCGGGATTATACATATAAAACACGAAAAATTTACTCGCAGAAAAGAAAAATGAGATTACACTTAGCATAGGTATTTCTTTATTCACTTTTCGTTAGCTCTGTGAACTGAATGAACATTATTTGTTAAGTTTAAGTCCACGCGGACGAAGCCGCGGGCACAGCTAGTATGAAATAAACAATGCGACAGAAAAACAATTTTATTTCAGCGTTCCGAGTGCCATCTATCTGAATATAAATCGTGCAACTAAAAGAACAGAATGACCATGCGCCCCACCTATTTAGAGTTTATTTTAGGTACTTATTTAATTTTGAAAATCTCACATATTATGTAAAATAACTCTAATTCACACATAAGGTACAAATTCAGTGCAAAAAATAATCTATTAAAATCAAATGTCACTTCACTGAGATAGCAGAGCTACCCGAACGCGTCAGACGCGCTGTTGACGGTTGTGTCCGTATTAGCATATTTTTAGTGCGGATTTTTCGTTAGCGTTCTCTCTAGCGAAGATCTCTGTCCAAGGCAAAAAATGAGAACTGTCAAAGAAGTATCGGTCGATGTTTAAAAACATTTTCGCGGATTCACACTCGAATGTTAAGAAGAAGAAAATGAAACCAGTTTCTTTACGCAACATGAGTTGCTGGTGGAGTTTATGGTCAGGCACAGGGACCTAGCCCTAGGATATCTCCGCAGTAAAGAACGCTAGGCTCTATCTGCGAGGCTGTGGACGGAGCTTGCAGCTATTTCCATTACCGCAGCTTGTGGATCCCTGCGCCTATCGTTCGGACAAGTATTGTAAAAAACTAATAATTATATATTACCTACTGGCTTTAAGCTTCGATAATTTATGTTGTGGTGCACTTTTATCAGTTTTAAAAGATGACAAATGCCGAATTAGCAATAGGACCCGATAGAATAGCGCAGAGCTAGCGTCAGTGCTCCACCATGTCGGAGGTAGAAGAGCGGCTCTGTGCTATTATTATAGAGCCTGCCTGTCCGGCAAGAATTGGGTACCAGGCAGTGATGCCAATGGCAGAGATATATTTAAGGAATCAAAGAGAGTCTGTACAAGAGCTTTAGAAAGTCGAAAGTCTCTACCAAGTCCCTCTTTCTGGCACCACACACTCTAAGCACGCCTGTCGTAGTAAAAAGCACCGAAATGATCTCAAAGCGTCTCTATTTTGTAACCTTTTGCTCAACGACATTTGAATTGTAAAATTTGACATTAAGTCGTTGGCGTCCGACTTATCGAAAAATCGTTTTGTTATGTAAATATAGTTGTGCTAACATTTTCGAACGACTCTCGCCCAATGAACGTATGTGAATACGGTTCAACGGTTTCTCAATAGGACGACTTCCGATTGACAGATGTGAATAGGGAATCGGTTTCAACGATTAAGTCGCAGCGACATCGCTACCTACGGTTTTGATTACGTAAATCGGTCTACTAGTTACCCTCTTCAACGTTTATGCATGAATCCAGATTCACTAGGTGCTGTTTCGTACGCAAGTATATATAATAGAATAGAAGCAGTAACTTGTGTAGTTAGTAGTCATTGACTTCTATTGCAACCGCTTCGTAACCCTGGGTACTGTCTAATCTACGAAACGTAGCACCATAGATGCGTATTCGCCTGTATGAGCTAATACCACTGAATATAGTAATGTCGCAGCCAACTAGCATAATACGCCGTTCAATTAACAGGCTATCCACTTAACTAAACAGCGCCGTTCAACTAGCGGCCTCAATTATATTCAGTCGTATCGTCTGTTACAACATTTAATAAACTGGCTGGCTAATGCTTGGGCAACTGGTTGACATTTAAGTACTACAAAACTTTTTCAAAATACTACCCAAGCAGAGCGACTCGGATGGGTTTAGGTTTGGGTTATTTTTTTATGACCCCCATAGAAATCCCACCCGGCAAGTAGGTTCGATGGATCTAAACAATTTCGTAAAATACCTAGTACATAATAAAATTGACAGTTTCAGTGGTGAGTTTCGGCTCTAGGTGGCAGAAAATGGAACTAGATTGAAATTAACAGGCTAGGCAAGTAATTAAACTTTATCGATCCAAATCATTTGCCTAGCTGTTTGATCAAATGACTGAATATCATTCAGGCTACTAGTTTTACGGCGATGTTTAGTAAAATGGCTAGGCTGTTGATTGAACGGCGAATTAAGCTAATTGGCTGCGACAGTAATACTATGTTGACGCTCCGAAAAGTCACTATGCAGGCTCAAAAAAACAAAAACCTCTATCGCAATGGGCAATAAGGTACTAACTCCACCGATTAGAGTGCTCAGGAAGGGGGGCGCCGCCACACCGTTCATGTTTTAACCAAGTGTGGCCTGCCCGGCCTGCTTGTAGACACTCGATTGTTGATTATATTATACTAGCGACCCGCCCCGGCTTCGCACGGATGCAATAAATTATCAGTGTTTCTCTACTAAATTATGCATGTATTATACATATAAACCTTCCTCTTGAATCACTCTATGTATTAAAAAAAAGCCGCATCAAAATTCGTTGCGTAGTTTTAAAGATCTAAGCATACATAGGTACATACAGACAGCGGGAAGCGACTTTGTTTTATACTATGTAATGATAAAAACTACGCAACTCTCGACGGAACGGCGGCAACGAGAAGAGAACGCGATGACGCTGCCGTTGAATCGACAGTTCTTCTTCGAGATGCCTTATAAAACTACTAGTACTATCATCTGCGTTTTTACCCGACCACGGCAAAACAAAAAGGAGGGTTATGATTTTGAAAATGTTCATCTGTTCCCTCATAACTTTTAAATTATTTATCTTAATTTGACAAATGAGGTATCGCTGGTGTTTATCGTCCGCTGTGTATAGTCTATGTGACGTCAAATTAATTGAACATAACGCCCTCTAGACGTGATAAAGTAATAAAATATATATTTTTTTAAAGATGCCGTGTCTTATCAAATGAAAAGGCTTTAATTGGCACATTTCAAATATGTAGGTATATAATATATTATTATGTTGTTATAACCCCAAAAAACAAATTGTTAATAAATAAAAAAATGTGCAAAGATAAAACCCAAATATTGAAAAATCATGAAATCTAAAATGTATGAAACAAGAAAATATTCTCATCTGATATTGTTATGTACAGAGACTACAAAGGTACAAACTAGCAAAATAGCAGTGGTCGTATACCACTTTGCCCTAAAGCTAACAGTAGTAAGCACCAACAAGTGCTTACTACTGTTAGTAATGGTAAATGTATTGTTTTTTAGGGTAGGTTACAGCCCTAGGTAGGTAGGTTGTACTTTAAAGAGCGTGATTTTTCAGTAGTCGGGTTTTATCTTTGCACATTTTTTTATTTATTTGCAATACTAACATTAATATTATAACATAAATAATTATGTATGTATAATAAGTAGTCGATTTTTAAAATAATTTACGCAAGTAGTTTAAAATTTTTACACCCAGTAATAATTACCTTTTTGGGACACATATCCATTTTTAAAACCACATCATCTAAAAATAACACATAGTTAATCACAGGGTGCAAAATAAACAGTAATCGGGCCGCCGCCAGCCACAGTGACTGAAACAATCCAAGAAGTACCCTCTAGTGGGTCATTTTGAGTTCACTGCATTCCAACACAATTACACTCACTGTCACATTTTTTTAACACTGCACTGTTTCCGGTAAATTCCGCACTGCAATCCAAATAATTCACTGCAATCCATAATAACAACGAAGTCTCACTGTTAATGGCGGCGGCGGCACCATATTCGTGCGAGGAATTATGCACATGCCATTGCAATAATTAATTACGATACGATATGTATTAGGAAATACGTAAGCAACATAAAATTAACATATATTTTTCTTTAGCTGAAAACTGCAATACTAATGCATAAAATTATTAAGGATCCAACCGACCGTCGCGAATCCTTTTTCACTTCTGTATTGGACACATTTTCTAAAAAAATACGCAAAAACGTACAACGCGCTGCTGCATAAAAACGCAATTACACGAGTTTTTGTCATAATTAACGAATTTAAACATGTACATTTTCCATTAAACGCGCCTTTTTACGCTGCAGTGCATTGAGCGCGTATTATACGCGCCAGTCCGTTGGATCCTTAAAGCTACACAACTGAAACAAAAACAAAAAACTTAAATCCACTGTGACGTAAAAGATAGACGTATCTCTCCTTTAATACATGGCCACTGGCTATTCGGTACTTTTGATGGTTTGACCAGGACGCCAAGTATCTGTACACTAATTTGATACACTACATTCCATCAGAAAACCATTGGTCTTTTACATTTTCTTCTTGCTAACAATAGGAAGTCCGGTAAATCCTTAGCGGTTGACATAATATGTTGTCAGCCTGTGGTTTATTTTTAAATAAGGTAACCAGTTTGCGGTTAGGATTTAACAAAGACTGTCGCAAGTAACAAAGACCGAATTGTGGTTAATATTTTTACTAATATTTGAATTAGAAAATGAACGGAAATTTGTGGGGATGTAGTAATTTTGGGATAATTAAGTGTTCATTTTGGACCTAAATGGACTTGGGGCTTATAGGGATATCGTGAATCGTGCTTGCTCACGTCGACTCTGTCGTCCAAAATACAATATTATATTTTATTTTACTATAGGTTTCCAAGGTAATAGATAAATCGATTTTAACTCGGAGTCACTCGGCTTAGAAATGATATGAACTTAGTGCAAAATTACATTGCAAAAGCGTAATGTTAGTTTCTCAGGTTGAGATAGTTTTTTAATAACGGTCATTTTTTTCTCACTAATGATAAATTGTTACTCTAGAAGAGTCTTGAACCACAGTCGTGATGTTAACGATTTCATGATTAAAATGTTTCGATGTTACGTTGTCACAGTAGATTTAAGTAAAGTAAGCTCAAATAATGTTGAAAACACCACACTTTGACTAAACTAAACGTCTACTCATAGTTAATCGTAAATAACTTATATTTTCATACATAAAGGCAGGACTGAAATCTATTTAAATGCGTCAAATGTAGATTCGTTGTAATTTGTTGTTACAACATTATTAGCGTAAATGTCGCTTGTTCTCCTCTGTGCTGGGTAGCAAACTACATAATATACCTTAACGGAGTGGAGTTTGTGGGCCTGGTTGTAAAAAAGTTAAAAATTGTTTTATAATCCAAGTACATTTAATGACACAAAATGTATTAAAAAAAAGGTTTGTTTTGACACATCTAAAATATTTCCGTCTTGCTCTAATAACTTGTTAGGACCGCCAGACAGGAGAATGACATTTAGTTCAGTCAAGCAATAGGTAAGTATATAAAGGTGTACTTGAAGTGATCATTTTTAGTTTATACATGATCAAAATTATTATTAATTTCTTACATTTAGTAGGAATTTATACTAAATACCGCTAAATAACCAGTGTTTACGGTATCGAGTAAGTACGTAATAATCTAAAAATGATACACTGAAACGAAGGGAAAATGGACGAAATAATATTAAATATTAGGTATTACTCACGACAGGTGGTAGCGAGACACGGAAGCGGGGGCGGGGGCTGAATTCACGGAGGACGAAGAACCTGAGTAGCCAGAGCCAGCTGGTGAGGAGCCGGCCGAGGGCGCACCCGCCGCCGACGGTATGGCAGCTGGCTCGTAATACTCGGTGGTAAGTGTGCGTTCGTCCAGCACGTGCTCCGCGTTGTGCGCCTTTGATGCAGACTTAATGTCCATAAAGGCAACCGTGGCGCAAACACCACTGGCTCCCCCTCCGCCAACACCAGTGGTGACGTTGTCTGTCCGACCCAACAATTTGACATTCTGGACTCGGCCATAGCTGGAAAAGGAAAAAAGCTTTCACATATCAATAATTGAATTTGACTACTATTCTATGACTGAAATAAATAATATTACACTTGAGAACAAATAAATAGATACGCCTTTTTATGATTCCTGGCTGTTATTGTTGTAAATATCCCCCCGTCTGAGGCAAAATAGAAACGCCAAATATGGTCGGTAGAACTCCGTACAGGTATACTGCGCAATCATAACACAAAAAATATTGAACAGGCAATAATTATATAAATAGATTCATGCCAGATAGATCTTATGTTTTCAATGGAGAAACTTTTCATGTTGGTAAAGCAAATAAAGTGAGAACTGTCCTGGCTGTACCAATCTGATGGGTCAGAAAAGTTACGTTTGCTAGTGATTGGTAAGGCGAATAATCCACGTTTCAAAAACGTGAGGTCGCTCCCTGTAACATCCCTGTACAGGGAGCGCTGTAACATGTATTATGATGCACAATCTCGAGATTTTCCCTATACCGAATAATAAATACGCTTTCTCGCTTAAGACGCGTTTTTGGTTGGATCCTTGTGAAATCGTCTTAAACGGGTCTGTACTGTATCATACTAATATTATAAAGAGGAAAACTTTGTTTGTTTGATTGTAATGAATAGGCTCCGAAACTACTGAACCGATTTGAAAAATTATTTACTGTTGGGAAGCTACACTATCCCCGGGTGACATAGGCTATAATATATTTTCAAAAAAATTAGGGATCCTTACTAAAACTCGAATAATGTAACCGCAATGTACCCGTGCGAAGCCGGGGCGGACCGCTATATTATATAAAAATTTATCTCTATTTCCTTTTGTCATCGCATCACGCGTGAACGGATGGAACGATTTCGCTAATTATTTTTGTGTTGTGTTGTTTATTATTGTGAGGAGAAGGTTCATTCTTATGAAATAAAAAAATAAGATAGTTAGCGGGAACAATTCGAATTCAATATTCAATGTCAGGACAACGTTTGTCGTGTCAGCTAGTAAAATATAATATACATTCTAAACACTTATCATTATCTTCTTCATAATCGTGTTGTTTAGTTACTAAAAGATGATAATTTATTTTAATGGTAATATTTTACATTTAGTTGTTTATTCCAATAGCAGATAGGTGTAAGTTTACAATTTAAACAGTTTTGTAAATTTTGTTGCATGGAATTATGTTAATGGTAACCTTGAATTCGTTCAATTATTTGGACACCCGAGTTGTTTACCTACTTCTGTTGCTGATTATACAGTCAACAACATAAGTCGCTTAATATTTTCTTTATCTAAATAACATTGTTTTCTTATATTTACGCGAACACTACATTGAAATAAAACTATTTTACGGATTTTATTGCGTTTATTTCGTTTTTAGGGTTCCGGAACTTAAAAGGAAAAACGGAACCCTTATAGGATCACTTTGTTGTCCGCATGTCTGTCTGTCTGTCAAGAATTTTTTTCTCAGAAACGGATAGAGATATCAAGTTGAAATTAATATCAAATATGAAACGCTATGGTCCCTCATTTGTGTAAAAAAATTAGGCTTCTAAGATAACGCAATCAAAAGATACGGCCATTTATGTAGCATATTTTGATACTTTTTGCAAATTCATTTATCAAAACAAAGGAATCAACGCACTGCCCAAACCGCTGGTGTTAGAATCATGAAATTTTTACAGTAGGTACCTTTTATACCACAAATATCCACTAAGGAAGGATTTTGTAAAATTCCACCCCTAAGTGTATAAAATAGGGGGTGAAAGTTTGTATGGGTAAAAAAATATCTCAACTTAGAATCATGAAAATTAGTATTAAGGCTACTCATTACAAATAAAAAATATAATTTTCAGCATTTTATAAAATTCCACCCCTAAGTGTGTGAAATAAGGGAAAACAGTTTGTATTGGGGTCCCGAATTTGTTCAAGCTGGAAACGCGGCTTTAGGTAGATCTTGCTGTAAAAACATGAAACACTGTGCAGAAAATCTTGAAAAATTATAACAAGAGAAATGGGTTCACTAAATCACGAGCTACATCCGACCAAGTTAAAGTTAAATTAATTCCCCCTCGTTTCTGAATAAACTCATACTGAGATTCAAAATACAACCGCAAATACAACTTTGTTTCTTGTGTTTCAATACTTTGGTTATAGATAAGTTAAATCTTCGTTATTGTCATGGGTCCGGAAGCCTTCATTGTGCATGTACTGACGTGCATTTGTCCGGTTTTTTTATGTTCCCGACGTTTCGGCTGCTTTACAGCAACCATGGTCACGGGGGGACTGAGGTGTTAGACGTCCTGATGTCATAGTTAATAACTGGGTACCCTCATATTTAGATGTTGTTTGCGGTCTGATCCCACGCAGAAAGTGCTCACAGTGTCTCGAGGTCTTGCTATGGTACGCTTGGTTTTGGATTTAATTATATTAATTACTGGATCCCAAGTTGGTGGTAGCACCCAGCCATCTTCCCTATTGAATTTAGGATGTACAGGACCGCACCCGCCATTATATCAGATTTGATAACCACATATCCTCACAAAAGAACACCGATTTTCACGACCAAGGATGATACGTGAGGCCCGTGGAAATTAAGAAACATCCTAATTTCAATAGGGAAGATGGCTGGGTGCTACCACCAACTTGGGTTCCAGTAATTAATATAATTAAATCCAAAACCAAGCGTACCATTGCAAGACCTCGAGACACTGAGCACTTTCTGCGTGGAAAGTAGTATGACCTAAAAAAAACATTAATTTTAATTATTATAGGTACAATTACAGATGCTTGACTGTAACTGCAAGCTCTAAACTTTATTGTCGATTTTTGTTATTTCAGCTTAAGAAAATCGAAACATATGCTTTTTTCTGCTATCCTTGGATATTTCTTACAAAACAAAAAAACGACGGCGATCGATAATGTAGATTTGACGTTTTATTTCAAGTTCCTTTCACTCCCTTACATCACGCTCAAATCGTCAGATTATTGAAATGCACACTTTTCAACATGTAAATAACCCACCATGCCTTAATTTGCTGCGCTCGAGTATTCTGAGCGGCTACCCTAGACATACGACCCTATATAGAGAGCTTATACCTATATGGTGGAGGTTCTCAATAGGGTGCAAGGTGTCCCCCCATATGTCAATCTGCCATGCTTGAGTAAATCCCAAAATCCCCTATTGGGCCCTACTATAAAGGAAACAAAAAAAAAGTGGGCGAACGTTAAAAACAATTAATTTAATAAAATAATTTATTAATTTTCCCATTCGTCGTCGGTGGATGTGGTATAGGTAATGTTTTTTATACTGAATTACAGAGATTGGTAAATATCTGGAGCAAAAAGCGGCGTGGTAGGGGAAATTTAGCGCACTTACACAATCATGATTGACAGCGAAGCAGTTCAAACTTCTCGGTCTTGTTGGAATTTAAATGCGATGGCCGGTGGGTGGACAACGAAGGGTTTAATTTTATGGAATTACTAGCTGTGCCCACGGACTTCGTCCGCGTAGTATTTAACGTAACAATAATTTCGGGATTATCGGGATAAAAAGTATCCTATATGTTAATCCCGGTTATAAACTATCTGTGTTCCAAATTTCATTCAAATCCGTTCAGTAGTTTTTGCGTGAAGGAGTAACAAACATACATACATCCACACTCACAAACTTTCACATTTATAATATTAGTAGGATATTCCAACGTTCCTGCCGTATCGAATCCTAAACCAAATCTCAGAGATAATAATAAAGGACTTGATAAGTTATTTATATAAGTATTAAACAATAGTATTATTTTATTATCTAATCTGTGCCAGTATTATGAATAATGCTAATGCTTGCAGGCATGCAGAAATAGAATAAATGGTGACAGCTAGGGGTGTCCACTGCAAAAAAACATCGATGTTTTTTTCGATGCGATATATCGGAAGTGTGTATCGATGTCTTTCGATGTATCGGTTACAAACATCGATGTTTACTGAAAATCGAGTACTTTTTCTAACATTACATCACACCACAAAGCCCTCACCTAGTCAGCCTTCTGACACTCCACGCAAGCGTCAAGTTATAATTATTATACTACTCCTACACCAGCACTGTCCATGTCTGCACATTTATAGTGTGTGTTCAAGGATGCTGAATGTTGAAGAAATCTATATAACTAAGAAAAAACTACTTTTCATGGTGTACGACCATACACGTACATTTGCCGAAGCAGCAATCACACTTTGACCCAAATGTTCACATTAACGCAAATTGTATTGCAACCAAAATCAGTTCGTCATCGGTCATCAAGCAAACCGCACGTTCTCACCCCTCATTAAATTCACTTCCATTACTTACGTTTAATGTCAGTTTTATAATATAACAACTTTTATCAGCTATATCAGTATTTCTATCAGCCCTACCCAACCCCTATCAGACAAATTAGTACGAGGTACAAATTAGTAGAGATCAAACTGAGTTTTCATTAAATTCACTGGTATTCGATAATTTATGAAAAAACATCGATACATCGAGTGAATCAACAGTTTGTCAAAACATCGGATCGATTCGATGTATCGTATTAAAAACATCGAGTGATTAAAAAAATCGATGTTTATTGAATATCCCTAGTGACAGCACTGACAGCAGCAATGGATTTCACATCCGTCTTGAATGCTCTCACGCACGACTAACTATTATGGACGATGATAGTGGTGTGTATACTCCCAGAATCGATCGTGGCAATCATGGCCAAGCATGTATAAGCCCATCATGGTCGATAGTGAAGAGCACCTTAATGTTCATTACAATTAGCAAAATCGATTTTATATTTGTGAATATTGTTAAGTGGGTACAAGGTAGGTTGGTAGGAGGTATTGCTCCCGGGAATTCCCGGTATTTTCCTCCTTCTATCTAGTACCGGTACTGAAAATAATTCCCGGGAATTTCGAAACTTCATAATTTCATAACTAATATTTTCAAATATCCATACCATTTCTACTTTCGTTATAACCGAGTTCACGACAGGCATAGCGAATATGGACTAGGACGTGCAGTTTCGGAGATTATCAGTTTCGAAATTAATACAAAATTTGGGTAGTTGTAATTTTGACATGAAATATTATTGTAAAATCTAAAGAAAATATTATAATAACTTTTTAGGGTAATTTTCATTAAAGCAACAAAAATACTATAAATTTATTGTAAAAAATCTTTCAATTAACTACTTTCCAACAGTTTCGCTAGTGGAAAATGTAGATTTCATTCAGCAGCTCCACTCCTAAAGGTAAAAGAGTGATGATTATGTACTCTATGTTTTAACTTTAACCATTGGCTATCTTAAAGTGAAACCCCTGTTAAAATCAGTTCAGCCGTTTTCCCAAGATGTTAGAACGTAATAAAAAAAGAAAAACATTGATCGGCGTTGACATCGGCTGATCGGTGTGATTGGCAGGAAACTTACTAAGCATATACATAAGATAGACCATTGGCCGTTCGAGAGCAAGGCAAATTCAACGATGTCATCAAACGAGTAGCTTGCGTCATATTGCAAAGGGTTGGTCATGTCACTAGAAGGCGGGATCGTATCGCTACTCGAATAGAGCCTGGTGAACCGAAGTGAAGAAAAAAACCGATAGGACACCTCCAGCACCATTAAAAGACGACGACCGCGGCATCGAACTAGACGGTGCAAGTCGTAAAAGAGACAGACACTGAAGGGTACCTATGCCAGTTGGTTCAGATCAAAATGGCTAAAGGAGAAGTAAAACAATCGGAACATTCCCTTTATCAGACATTGGTTTAAGTCCTGACCTACTAGTCTATTCATGAAATTACTAGCTTCACATGAAATTACTACTAGCACCTTCACGATGTCGTCACTTCAACATGTTAGTGGTTCGATTCCAGCTAGGGTATCTTTACCATTTTGGTTATTTTGTCAAATCGCCCACTTACGTGTGCCTATTTTAGCTTTATGATCGATCAGCAAATAGGATCTTCTACTGTACTTCAAAATCAGATAAATGAGAAACAGGACCAGGAGAGAGATGCAAAACATTCGATGATTTTGTTGAGGCGTTTTATTGTGCGTCGAATTTTTGCTTCATTCGTAATGATTAATGACTTAAATTATCAATCATTAGCCTATATTTTTTAACGACGTCTCTCGCAATATAAGGCACCGAAGTCATTTTCAACTCCCTGCATGTAGTTCCTGGTGTCCATGTCGCCGCCAAATAGCTTAATTCGCCGTTCAATTAACAGCCTAGGCACTTAACTAAACGGCGCCATTCAACTAACGGCCTGAATGATATTCAGCCGTATCGTCTATTACAACATTTAATAAACTGGCTGGCTAATGCTTAGGCAACTGGTTGACATTTAAGTACTACAAAACTTTTTCAAAATACTACCCAAGCAGAACGACATGGATGGGTTTAGGTTAGGGTTATTTTTTTTATGACCCCACAGAAACCCCACCCGGCAAATAGATTCGGTGGATCTAAAAAAAATCGTAAAATACCTAAGTACCTAATAAAATTATTCCATCAAAGTTGTTTTTTCCGACGCCATATTGACCAAAGAGAATATGGAATATAGAGATATTGACGGTTTGGTGAGTTTCTGCGGTAGGTGGTAGAAAGTAGAACTAAATTGAAATGAACAGGCTAGGCAGGTAATTAAACGGCTAGGCAAGTAGTTAAACGTCATCGATCTGTCGCCGCCAACTAGTTTAATTCGCCGTTCAATTAACAGCCTAGGCACTTAACTAAACGGCGCCGTTCAACTAGTGGCCTGAATGATATTCAGCCATTTGATTAAACAGCTAGGCAAATGACTTGGATCGATGACGTTTAACTACTTGCCTAGCCGTTTAATTACCTGCCTAGCCTGTTCATTTCAATTTAGTTATACTTTCTGCCACCTAGCGCAGAAACTCACCAAACTGTCAATATCTCTATATTCTATATTCTCTTTGGTCAATATGGCGTCGGAAAAAAACAACTTTGATGGAATAATTTTATTAGGTACTTTGGTTTTTTACGTTTTTTTTTTGAGCCACCGAATCTATTTGCCTGGTGGGGTTTCTGTGGGGTCATAAAAAAAATAACCCTAACCTAAACCCATCCAGGTCGTTCTGCTTGGGTAGTATTTTGAAAAAGTTTTGTGTGTACTTAAATGTCAACCAGTTGCCTAAGCATTAGCCAGCCAGTTTATTAAATGTTGTAATAGACGATACGGCTGAATATCATTCAGGCCGTTAGTTGAACGGCGCTGTTTAGTTAAGTGCCTAGGCTGTTAATTGAACGGCGATTTAAGCTATTTGGCGGCGACAGATCCAAGTCATTTGCCTAGCTGTTTAATCAAATGGCTGAATGTCATTCAGGCCGTTAGTTGAACGGCGCCGTTTAGTTAAATGCCTAGGCTGTTAATTGAACGGCGAATTAAGCTATTTGGCGGCGACATCCACATCCATTCCAAATGGCCGCTAGGTCGCATCTTAGGTTTTAAATTTCGAAATAAAACGCTGCCAATTGGAAATTGAAAACTATGCAAAAAAAATCCGAAATTAATTTCTGATTCGTTCACTAAATAAGTACTTAATATGTGAATGCTTAAATTACGAAGCACAAATTAGCCGGTTAAATATGTTTTTATATAACTATTCAACGTTTGTATTGGGTACCGAATTTCCTGCAATTCCCGGTATTTCCCAGTACTGGCTTAAGCCTTACCGGGAATTGCCTAGCTCTCCGCAGTACCGGTACTGCAATCCCTAGTTGGTAGGTATACCTATAGAATACACTAGACTGATGATGATAGCTTAGTTATTTGTTAGAAGTTAGAATTAAATCCTAATAATAAAGAAGAAGCGAGATTTATGTAGCTAAGAGGCGCGTGTTATTTATTTGTAAATAAATAAATAGAAACGTTCAAAATTATTAGGTAAAATACATAATATGTATTTTATTATATACCTACCTATACCTATGTATCTACAAACTGATAATACTTAAACAAAAACTATGCCATAGTTCTATATGTTTGTAAAGTTTTGGGTACAATTCTAAATAGCATAAAATGACAATAATGAAGGCACATTTATATTTAAAAAACTAGCTGGGCACGTCTAACCGGACGAGCAGCGGTGCGCGTCGGAATGACGCGAGAGTGAGCGAGTCAGAGATAGTACAAAAAAGATGCGACGTTGCCGATGCGATGTTGCCGCTTCGTTCGTTCGCTTCCAAAGCCGCTCGCAGCTCACACAAAACAGTAGGTATCGGCAGATAAGCATTGTTGCCGTATGTACATACTCACAAGTTTGCCTCCTATCGCTTATAGGTACTTTACATTCAAACGTGGCGAAACTATATCATAATGTACATACTTACAAACATACCAACCTATATTATGTTTATACAAAATAACCAAAAAAACATTAATAGATACCTGTACTTGAGAATTTTAATGCCCAGTGTTGCTTTGTAAGGTAAGTACCTACCTAGATTTATGGTTTAATTTTATAAATTACAAGCGACCCGCCCCGGCTTCGCACGGCTCTAAAATTATCAGTGTTTCTCTACTATATTATGCATGTATTATACATATAAGCCTTCCTCTTGAATCACTCTATCTATTTAAAAACCCCGCATCAAAATACGTTGGGTAGTTTTAAAGATCTAAGCATACATAGGGACATACAGACAGCGGGAAGCGACTTTGCTATGTAGTGATTCAATCACTTTTAACTATTGGTGTTAAGGTGGGTAGGTAAACACCTATTTATTACCTAGGTCTGTGCTTAGAAACATAATTCAGGATTGTTATTCCGTAATATCCTTTCTACCAATTTTTTTTTTCAGATTTCTGCCTCTATTATCCATACTTACACGATTTCGAAATGTAAAACAGAATAAGAAACTTAACAGAGATAAATGAACAAGAAACCTACCTATCTTAAAAAAAATATCAAACAAGTGATTAAATCGGTCGACGTCTGGGTGCGACGTTGCCAGTTTTATGTTCTTACAACATGGCCGCGCTCGTTGCCGTAGCCGGTTTCCGTGTGAAACTCGACTCAACAACTGCGCGTGTGTTCGAGGCGGGCAGGCAAACCAGTGATGAAAGGGGGATGGGTGCGGGGGACCAGAGGGGAAACGGTGGCAAAGAGCAGCGCGCGGCGCGGTGCGACCGACGAGCGAAGCAGACAACACCAGAGCTAACGAACTGGGTTGTGGGACGTGAGGGGGGAGATACCGGCTTGATGACGTCATAACTTTCTGAATAGCTACTTTAATCAAATGTTGAGTTCAGCTTCGTTCGTACTTTTTATGCGGGCGGGACAGAACATTCATTATTTTGTAGTAAGGTTATATTCATGTCGGCACATAGGTAAGTTATTATAAGGTACTAGCTGACCGGACAGACGCGACGTTGTCCTGTTTAATAGGTCCTTTTAATATGGTACCTACGTAAGAAAATAAAAATACGGCATAATTATATCAGTTATGTTTCACGATTTTAGACACTAATAATTTTCATAATAACTTCAAACATGGAGAAACCAGAGACGTGTATTTTTTAAAGCAGTAGGTATTTAATTCTAACATAATATCTTATTAGTTTAGTAAACTTTATTAGTGAATATCTTTGTAATATTTTTTTTACCTTAATGCAAATGTTGGGTGTTTAGAAATTAATTAAAAATACGAAATAAGTTACCTAGAGTTTAGGCAAACACCCAATTATTTAGTGCTAACCGCTACCATGTTTACTTTTCGATGACTAGGTTCTGTAAAGTAACTGTGAAGATACTACGCAAAATAATAATGTTGGATCCATAAAATCAGGCTGATGTAGTTTAGCACTTTGCAAATTGTTGGTACATAGTTTTCAGTTAATAGGTATATCAATAGAGTCAAATAGCTTCGTTTTTCGCCATTCTTCTTGTTCTTGAGGGATCAACTATTATACCTATTTGTGATAAATGTCAATGCGCTTTGTTGGCAAGTTTGGGGGCCTTACTGTGATTTATTGTGTCAGACCAGCGTATAGGGTTAAATCCTCTAATATTCCTACTTGGCCTTTAAATAACCGTAATTATATTATCTGCTGGTAGCCGCAATTCATGGCCAACATATATAACACAGGATTTTAAACTGTTTGTAATGTGAATGATAAGCAATAATTGTTCCTTTGTTTCCTTAATTATTAATTCGTTTAGGATCGAGCCCTTAATTTATTGCTTCGCCGAATCCAAGATATTTCGGGCATCCTCCAACAACAAGAGCATTTTTAGATAGCCATTCTCTTTAGTTCAGGATATTTTCATCCACGCCCACTTGAAAAATTAATTATAGTGAGAAAAGATAAAATTGTTAAGTCTGAATGTGACATGATCTCCTTTTTTTATTTTTCATTAAGTGGATTATCTCGTTTGGTGTACTTACTTATAATTTGCAGACTAATATATTAATCATAACATATTATTTAATATCTACCCCTTATGGGTGAACGATAGATAAATGCTTATATTAATATATAATCCCGTTGACTGCTAGAGACTCGGTAAGCAGGTCGCTATACCGTTATTCTCAAGACTGAAGACTGTCTGTGTTCGATACAATGTATACCTATATAAGTAAGTAGTGATAACTATATAAAGTGAGTACGGTACAAAAGGTTAGTTAATAAGTTGTCTTTTGTGTAAGTATCACTGTTTATTTACCCTGTGGTAACATTAAATCAAGTAAATGTCAGGATTTTCTAGATGTTTCGGCAATACCCATACTAGTAATCACATCACCATCATTCTAGCATTCACTAATCACATGATCCATTCACGCAGAATTTGCGAAACACACTGGTGAGTTTTTAACTTTTTGGAACGTGAGTCATACAATTACATACGAATACGATTCGAATGATAAGTAACAGAAGTTACGTTAATGTTGAGTTCTTTAGCTTAATCGTCCTTGGTAATAATGATAAATGATTATGAAGCATGTTTAATGTCACAATTCAACATTTAATTGATTCGAATTATGATATCATTGTATTTAATTTCGCACGTATCGTTATTTACAAATGAAATGGGATATTTAGATTCTATGCAGGATTTTTTATATATTATGTAAGTACAAAATTATACATAAAAAATTTAATAGTCATTACCATTATTTCAGTCTAATAGTCGAATCAAATAAAATTCTTTTGATATATGGCTGGAGAGAGAGGTTCGATTCTGTCGTGTAATCGTGTTGAGACGGTTGCAGAGCCCCTAGCAGCGACAGCCGGATGCTCGCGCAGGTCGATACGATAGAGTGAGGAACGTGGGTGGAGTTGAGCTAAACGGTGTATGGGGAGGTGCCTTCGGACTCACCCCGTGTACCCGACCACCGGGCAGCAACTTTCGCGTTGCATAATAACGTTACAACGCTTAGTCCAAGCCAGCCAGCATATCCCCCTCCCCATACTACCTCCTCCGTTCCCATTGCCTGTACTAAGCGATAAATACTTTTCTAGATAGGTATCTACCTACCTACCTACCTACCTACCCTGTAATAGGTATCTAGTTCACTCATCTCACTTCTATGCTGTCGGTGTTAGTATCAACGAAACACCAGATGGCTGGAATTTGAAGACCATGTAGTACCTACAGTCAGATATGTCGCTGAACATTTTCAAAACCAAATAGGTAGTTATGTTGTTTTAGATCAAGAAAAATAATACATTTAATGCAACACGTAAGCAATTCAATTTATAACTGATTTTTTTGCGGGATATATCGCTGACCGTCCCCGTGAGCCTACATAGTAGTGAATTTACTTTTTTTTTCATATAATAAGTACTTAGGTAAAATTACTAGGTGTCAGGTTCAAAATAATGAAAATATATTGTGAAACTTCTATCTCTGTTGAAATAATGCTTAGGTACTTACTCAAACAATTTTATCAGGGTCCTCGACATTTTAAAGTTCATAGAATGAAATGTCAAACCTCTCCCTCACAGAAATTGTTTGGCGGCTTACGATATTATTTTAAAGCTACAAGCATCTGGGATAGTAATTCCAGCACAATCGTTAAATTTCGAAAAATAAATGCATGATGGTGCAAATGTTTTTATGTGATAGCCGTTTTTTATTTGAGATTGGGACTCGCGATTTAAGGTACAACGTAGCACAAGCTTAACACAAGTCAGCACAAAGTTCAGTTTTATCCGAAATCAAAATTTGGTTTGTAGTTATGTAGAAATTCTTATCTTAGCTAACTCAGGTAGTTCTAAAGGCACATCTTTTTTATATCTGTAATGAGAGTTCTTTCTTCTTACAGTTGTGGAGTATAGACACCGTTAGATTTACTTAAAATAAAAAAAATACTATAATTAATTAGCCTGTTTATTATTCCACCTCCTGAGCACGAGCGTCCCTTAAATGCGAGGGGATTTCAGGACATAATCTACCACGTTGGCCCAGTGTGGATTGGCAGATTTCACATGTCTTCCGAATATTAGTTAAATTTATTAAGCAATACAGGTTTCCTCATGATATTTTCCTTACAATCGAATATTAGAAAACTAATGCTTGCCAATTTAGTAGGAACCTCAGTAATTTTATTAGATCTAATCACCTACCAAATTCGGGTTGCTTTCTCTCTGTAATATACCTAATATTATGTTCTCCTCGATTTATATTTCGTCTATGGTCACTATTTAAGAGGCTCTGTAAAATGCACTATCGTAATCATTCATCATAAAGAAGGGGTGTATATAATGTAGGTATGACTGCAGGAGCGTAAGAATAATTTTATATTATTGTTAATTTTAATGCGTATATCGCGCCGCACCCGGCCTTCCAGGTTAGACGGCGCAATGGCGTAGTGCGCATTGCTCCTCACCTCCCCCCATCGTGGTGTCGGACCGGCTGGCTGGCATCGATCGCAGCTGTAGACTGCGACCGTCCTGCCTGCGATCTGCGACTAAGCGCACTTCAAGAACCCTTCTCGTGTCTACATTATTAACTTTAGTATCCACGTAAACGACGAACGTAAGCACACAGATAATATCTGTATGCATAAAGGTACATCTATACTTAAAACATTGCCTTCCTATCTAAATAAACTCAGCTACAGATAATACCCAGATATGTCTTACAAACTAACAAACTTATAACTGAATAACGTAATAACGCTGAATTTAACGATGTATGTACTCGTATACAGGTAAATACTTACCCAAAATATATATTATATCTAGCTATATTAATATAGGTATATTGGGTAGGATATAAAGCTATAAAGCATTAAATAATATAAAGCATTCATATACGCAGTTAAATATAGCTACGTAGGTACGCATGCAAACAACACAAATAATAGATAGCATAGTACGTAGATACGAACATTCTGTTCTGCCCGACACGTAAGTAGGTAGGTACATACAAAACACGAACATGCGACGTTGCCAACTCTCTCGGCGGGCGCCACTTACCCAAGGCGAATACAGCACAATCGTATCTGGTTGTTTGGCGTATGAATCGTATGAATCTGTTGACTGACTGGTTAGCAATGGCCAAACCAAGGCAGTCATAAAATTATTCTAGCTGTTTTCTATTTAATAAAGGTCTGAAGCTTATGTTGAATTAAATAATTTTAGAATGTGTTTACCAAATTAGTCACCGTCAGTTTAACTTGTACTTTTGTTTAAATAATGAGTCTGGTAACGTATTACTAACAGTAAAAAATATTTTCAATACTATATAGTACATAATATAACCTATCTTACATAATATAATAGGCACCTTATTTTATACCCGAAGTAGTTAAAATAACTTCTTCCTACCTACTACTAACTTGTACTAAAACGTAGTGAACGTAATCACTCGTCTATGCGTCATCATAAACGTTTCGAAATTAAATGATAGTTTTCTGTACCTATTAGTTATTTTTACTCGTGACGGGTTCGACGACCTAACAGTCCCCGCCCGCGTACCCAAGCTGCTTTTGGAGCGCGACATTGCAAAACTGTGGTGGGGCGCTAGGTATACGACTTGCTGTAGCCAGAGCTGTGGATTTTGGCTGGCAATGTGGTATGTATGTAATGTAATTCAAATGCATACTGGATGGAATAACAAAAATATTCCTTTTTCATGTGTACATTCAAAAACGCTCATAAACAGTGACTCAATTAAACTTTCAGAGTAGAATGTATTTTTTGCGACTTTAAAAAAGGAGGCACCTGCATGGCAATCTGTTTTAGATTGTTTATGATAATTTTGTTTTGAACTATGGGAAAACGAAATCGGAGGCAGAAGCTAGTTGTCTACTTAAATTGATTACAAATTAGTTACAACAGTTTAGTTTGTAGGTACCTACAGATTTCGACTGACGAACCAGTCAAGCTAGATCTTGCGTATTTTTTCCAAAATATACAATTTTTTTTTTTAGATTGCAATTACGTAATGATAGATTAGCTAACAATTTACACATTGGATTTAACTCAACGTACTATATTGGCCCTTCCATTTTAACGGATCTCATGAAATGAATTAAAATTACCTACATCAATAGATGAGAGAGATAAGTGGTGAGATTTTGACCGAGTTCAATTTTTAACGTTTTTCTTTCAATAATAGCGGCTATGTTTTTTGAGATAATCAAACACGGTTTGCGGCATATTACAGCACAAGGCCAGGCATCCGGCACAATCTTCTGATTTTAGAAAAAACTCAATAGCCATGCTGTTGGATAATGGTTTTTATCTGATTGACGCTTTGTTTATTGAGATAATTTCTGTTTGAGAGAGAAATTAAAGTTTATCGACACACATTGCGTCACAAGTCTAGCACATTCCGGCACAATCATCAGATTTTCGAAGAAAAAAAATTGCCAGGTGGTGCAAAATGGTTTTTATCTGATAGCCGCTTTACTTTTTGAGATTGGGAAGTCGCGATTTGCGGCACAACGTAGCACAAGTCAGCAAAAAGCCTAGTTTTATTCGAAATCAAAATGGCCTTGCTAAGTTCTCGGACATGTAAATTACCTAGTCGTGCATTCCGATGAGATGTGTCGTGATGAGATGTGTGGAATGCATAAAATATTAATTTGTGAGTCCAAATCATTATTTATTTGATATATATAATACATACGCGTTTATTTCCGGTAAAAGAATCAACGTCAAGTGCACATACATATCGGCACCAGACATATATATACATTTATTTTGCCAATGCCGTCAGTGGGCTTCCTGCGAGTCATACCTCATACTTGTCGGTCATAACTGGTACTGGAGGATTTTTCGCTCATGATGCCACTAAAAAGGCTTAATAAATATTTAGAGTTTTTGACATTTTAATTTAATAGATAAGTATACAATTACAAACACTTTAATAATTCACAAAAACAGGCAAAGTTCTCTATCAGCAAAAACAGCCAAGTGCGTATCGGGTCACGCGTAGGGTTCCGTAGCCATTTCAACAACGAAAACTTCTCGTACCCATTACGAGTCTTGAATTACGAGGAAAAAAAGTTGCATTTGGGGTTTATTTCTAACAGAGACTATTGAATTTGTTGAGAAGCGGGCATCATCTTAGCTTTAATATGGTCAACTACAGCTAGTGACTGTCCAGTTACTTCACTAAAGACACTTAGCGGTCGTGATAATTTTACATCAAATTTCGTACTATGTGCTAATAGATATCCCCATAACCTTTACATTATTCTGCGCAGTCATTTTAAAAGTTAAGAGGAGTAAGGAAATTTATTCAAATCACGTAAAAAGGCTAATTTGGAGTACAATATTTCATTCATTCATTTCAGATCATTAAATAGGAATCCATTTAATGTGACTACTACACTCTAAGTGATTATTTTTGTATTTTTCCGCTACCTTGGGAAGACATCCCAGAATATTTTAAGTGATTTTATAAATATGGTAAGGGGGCGTCCATTAATTACGCGAGGCATTTTTGAGAATTTTTCGACACCCCCTTCCCCCTTGGTGAGATATCGTAAAATTTTCTTTAACTCCCGCCCCCCACCCCTAATCTCACGCGAGATTCTTCGAAATGTATGTTTTGGCTGTAAACGTGTTGGATTATTGAGAAAAAAAATAAGGAAAACGGTTGACCCTAAAGGCCATCCTTGCAACTCCCTGCTTATTCCATACTTAAGCGCTCAAAATTGCACTTATTACGTTTTTGAGCTTTTCGATTAATGGACGCCCCCTAACTAGCATTTATAAATGTGCCACATATCAGTAGTCTGAATACTTATTCCAAATAAAATTACTGTGACAGACGGATATGGCCAAACAAGGGATCTTGTTTTGACTACGGAATCCTAAAACAAGAACAGTTCTGTAACGCTACAGACGTGTGACGATACCGCCCCATAGCCAGCGCGAATGCAACACAGAATGAGCACAGACCTTACTCTCTCTACTATTGCCTTAAACCAAAATTAATAAAAAAAATGTTTGTGTTATAATCAAACGATGCTAATTCTGTTTGTCTGTACAAAAACCTGCCTAGACTGAATGTATCGACTTCCTTCGCTTTGTCGTAATATCCGTAATGTATGAACAAGATAACTATGATTTTAGTTGTAAACATTGTAATTTACTCGTAATTCGTAGCTAACAGAGTTAGCACCAATGTTTACTTTAAATATTTATTTTGGAAGTAGTAGTAATTTGAGTAGGAACCTATCTATCTAGGAAATTTCTAATGGTCACTTGGGTATCAACACATTTAAAGTTTTATTGATGGGTTTATTACGTAATGTTATTTTATATTATGTACCGACCAAACCCTCATTAGATAATGGTCGAAAACCGCGAATTTTGTAAAATTCTTTACTGAATTTATGATTTTATGAAATACTTAATATGAATGAAGGCTACTAGGAATTATACGGTTCGCGTTAAAATACATAAGTAGGGTTATAAAATCTACAGTAGTTCATGGAAATTCGTGAAGAAGAACATTCTTTTCGGCAGTTGGCAACTTCGCTAACTGGACAAAAACAGCCGCAACCCTGCTTTTCATACCTATGAGCGAGCATGAGCATCACTGTGGGGCTGCCAGAAAGTAGGTAATTAAGTGATACCTACACATGAGGTATAATTTTGTTATCCTATGTGTAGCAGATAGTAGATTGCCTTGTCGTGTGTAAAATTGGATTTATGTAAAGTAAACTTCAATTCACCCTGTAAATATAAAAACATGGAAATGTCTAGCAGGTACTATATCGCGAATCGAAAGCGCAGGTCAAAACGTGTCGTTCGATCTCTTGTTATTTTTTAGTTCTTTGTTATTGTTGAAGAAAATATTAAAAAAAAATACTCTATTCGAAAATAGTGCGTTCGGGGTAATGGTAACATTCGTTAAAGTAAAAGTTACTGTAATAAACAGAAATAAATAATTTATTTTTTCGTCTTAGTTAAGTCAAAGTAAAAAAAGTGTTTATAAATTACAGACTACCTACCTATTTCTGAACAGTTTTGTTTGTGTTTATAAGTAATACCTATATTTAGATTTTGTGTATAACTTCAGGGACCCTGAGTATAATTTGCCTCTGCTGGCAAATCTGCATCATTGATTAATTCACAAATGTTTAAATTATTCCGTTTCCAATTCTTGGTCTAAATTGCATACGTAATTAGTACCCAGGTTTCTATACTTTAGCAATAAATGCATTTGAATTTGAACAGCGTAGGTATTTCTAACAACTATAATTTTATGCTAGGTAAGTAAGTAGGTACGTAATAGGTGTGTACAATGTGCAATGTGTATTTGCAACAATATCCATAAAGCATATAGGTACCTACCTACCTGCACACAGTGAAAATGTGATTGTTATTTCTCAACATAGGTATTTTGTTTGTAGGTAGGTAAGTAGTTGGTGTATCTGTAGAAGGTAGGTACCTACTTAGTTATCAAAATGTACGCAGAGAACATACCCATATTATAGCGAAATGTTTATGTCTATTTAGCTCAATACGAGATTAATCAGTTACAAGTACCTAATTGATATACATTTTACCTACATAAATTAGCAACTAGGTATTTTAGTTAGGATGCTTACATGGTGCAACTTTATGAACCACGAGCCTATCTTATACCAAATAAGTGTAATGCTGCATTCATTACACTTGTTTAGCATACGATTAGATGCTAATGAAGGAGATTCTGTAAGTAGGCAGTTATTTTATGAGGGTGGGTAGGAAAATAAGCAAAGTATTTTATAAATTACCGTTTGAAGTGCTCCCTTATTCGGTCTTCACGAATGTTATCGGGTAAGTTTCCAACCCACAGGTGCCGAGTCTCTCTAACCATCTTGCTCCAACCTCCACATTAGGAATCATTACCCGTTCGCGTCACTACGTGGCATAAATCAATTTTGTACACATTTGGGATCCACACATTTTGATTAATCACTATTATAAGTGAACAATAAACATTGTACAGCCCACACAAGTTGCACTTTTTGATAAAATAACACTATCTATCACTTCACGACATTCGATAATCTCATCACAAAATCCACTTCACCATAAACACACCACGTAATAGACGCGAGCGTACTCTTCGCAGCTCTCGAATTGACAGTGAAGCCAGCTTGGACGCGAGTTTGCCGATAAGCTCCGCCTTCTGACCGCTGCCGCGCAAAGTGGAGTAGGGTGCCCAGCTACAAGAATAAAATGTTATCTCTTTTATACAATTATTTATTTATGCTCAAATCTGGCGTGCATGTTGATATTTTTGTATAGGTGTATCGTAATACTACCGCACTTCTATAAACCTAATAATCTATAATTATGTACAAATTAACACAGAGTAGGTAAGTAAGTAAGTACTTACTACATTTTTTTTCAAAGAACTATAAGTATTTGATTTGTTATTCCGCTACATTAAGCTTTTATCGATTTGTTGTAGGGTATTATTCCTAGTTTTATGACATAGTATCAGACAATATATTTTACACTCGTTGTCAAAAAAACACCTGTGAAGTTGGTAACATTTTTGTCAATACAATGGTCCGCGGGCCAGCTTTCCCATTTGAATTGTCTTTCTCTTTCTAAATATTGTACATCGTTCTCGTTCTAACTTATGAGCTAACAACATGTGTATTGCAATTGAGAGCAAAATACTATAATTAGGGGTATTTTTCCTGTTTTGGTATTTATCTATACCACATATTATCAATTATCAATGATTTATAAAACCGTAAGTACCTACATCATTCGGTAAAATGATTTCTCAAACATGCCTAGAATCAAGATTTTATACGGGGTAGGGGGGTAGGTACCTAATTCAATATTTTTTTAGCTGTTATTTATTTTATTGGATGAATTACATAAAATGCGGTCCGATGGAACAAATTAGGTGGGTGCCCAGTTACCTACCTTATTTACCTACGTATCTAAGGAATGGAAATCAGGTAGGTACCTAAATAGATATAAATGATCGAAGTGAAAAGTTCTACAGATACTTACTTACTTGCTCATGTACTAGGTACTTACTTACTACCTACGTGTACGTAGACCAACGTATCAACAATATCGCTATAAGTAACTAGGTACCTGGACGTACAGTATCAAGTTTAACGTAGGACGTAGGTAGGTAAGTAAATCTCACCACAACCTTCTAACGCCAAGTTAGCTACTTACTTACATCAACATAAATACTTAACATTCACGGAACATTAATTAAGTAAGTAAGACAAAAATAAAACCATTGAAAAGTGACAACTGAAAATCGTCAATGTATTTTCATTACTCATTAGGGATATTCAATAAACATAGATTTTTCGAATCACTCGATGTTTTTAATTCGATACATCGAATCGATCCGATGTTTTGACAAACTGTTGATTCACTCGATGTATCGATGTATTTTCATAAAATATTGAATACCAGTGAATTTAATGAGAACTCAGTTTGATCTCTAAATCATTCTCATTCATGGTTTTAATTTTTATAAACAATATTTGAATCAGCGATGGTTTCCATGTGTACAGGGATGCCCGTACTAATTTGTCTGATAGGGATTGGGTAGGGCTGATAGAAATACTGATATAGCTGATAAAAGTTGTCTATACAAATAAATAAAGTTGGAGTCTCTGTTTGTAATATCAAAATAACACCTTTTCACTAAATGCATATGAAAGTACATACGACACCTAACAAAAACGCGATTTAAAAAATGTTTGTCTGTCTGTCTGTCTGGGTAATTGTTCTGGGTAATCTCCGAAACGGCTGGACCGATTTTAACGGGACTTTCACTGGCAGATGTATTAAGGAGTAACTTAGGCTACTTTTATTTTAGAAAAACAAAATTAAAAAAATGGGTCCTGTCACGCGGGCTCAGAACGCGGGTGCGGGCTTTTTTGTTAAGTTAAATTTCACGCGGACGAAGTCGCGGGCTCAGCTAGTTATATTATAAAACAAGTAATGGGAGTGAATTTAATGAGGGGTGAGAACGTGCGGTTTGCTTGATGACCGATGACGAACTGATTTTGGTTGCAATACAATTTGCGTAAATGTGAACATTTGGGTCAAAGTGTGAATGCTGCTTCGGCAAATGTACGTGTATGGTCGTACACCATGAAAAGTAGTTTTTTCTTAGTTATATAGATTTCTTCAACATTCAGCATCCTTGAACACACACAATAAATGTGCAGTCATGGACAGTGCTGGTGTAGGAGTAGTATAATAATTATAACTTGACGCTTGCGTGGAGTGTCAGAAGGCTGACTAGGTGAGGGCTTTGTGGTGTGATGTTATGTTAGAAAAAGTACTCGATTTTCAGTATACATCGATGTTTGTAACCGATATATCGAAAGACATCGATACACACTTGCGATATATCGCATCGAAAAAAACATCGATGTTTTTTCGAAGTGGACACCCCTATTACTCATACTCGGAAAGTAGGTCTGAAGTTGCCTGAGGAGCGGGTTGAAAGTAATACTTTTCCGCCCTATGGAGAATCGTTTTCAACTGGCACCTGTCAAATTATTAAAAAAAAACTAGTTTTCACATTTATATGGAACCATGTTCCAACTTTTTCTACAGTCACACAAGTACAGCGCGATGTAAAATTGAAATAACAATGTTATGTATTTATATTTTAAATAAAAATATGTATATTAAATGACATAATTATAATTTATTTTCAACAATTTCTTTAAAATAACATAGATTTGGGCAAAATATTTAAAGATGAAAATGAAAAATAATGGCTAAATAATGAAGATGGCCGGATATCGAAAAAAAAAACCGGTCAAGTGCAAGTGGAACTCGCGCCCTGAGGGTTCCGTACAATATTTTATTATGATTTTTTATAGTTTTTTCCATTCCTGGATTCCAATATCGATAATATTGCAAGATATTTTAATAATAAATAGTTCCCAAAAATGCTTAAACAAATGCTTAAAAAAAGGGAACCAAATACAAACTGCAACCAAACTGAATACAAACTACAATACAAACCCTTATTTTACACACTTAGGGGTGGAATTTTACAAAACGCTGAAATTAATATTTTTTATTTGTAATAAGTAGCCTCAATACTTATTTTCATGTCTCTAGGTTCATTTAATTTTTTTACCCCATAAAAACTTTCACCCCCTATTTTATGCACTTAGGGGTGGAATTTTCCAAAATCCTTTCTTAGTGGATACTTGCGGTATATAAGGTACTTACTGTCAAAATTTCATGATTCTAACACCAGCGGTTTGGGCTGTGCGTTGATTCCTTTGTATTGATAAGTGAATTTGCGAAAAGTATCAAAATATGTGACATAAATCACCGTATCTTTTGATTGCGTTGACTTAGAAGCCAAATTTTTTTACACCCACAAGGGACCATAGCATTTGATATTTGGTATTAATTTCAACTTGATAACTCTATCCGTTTCTGAGAAAAAAGGTCTTGACAGACAGACAGACAGACGGACAACAAAGTGATCCTATAGGGGTTCCGGTTTTTCCTTGTAAGGTCCGGAACCCTAAAAATAGGAGGCAAACCGATCTTAATTTTTTTTTCGCGTTGTAGAGTATTGTTGATACTTCCTTGTATTATTTCTTTAGCCAATTCCTGTTTTTATTTTACTTTCCTTGTATTCAGCACAGTGTTGACCTCGGGTGAAAGACTTATTTTGTCCCTCGATCTATTGGCGCCCTCGCTACGCTCAGGCGCCAAACCACGTCTCGGGCCAAAATAAGTTACATTCACCCCTTGTGTAACAATGTACTATTAAGTACCTACCTACGAAGATTCGATAGCTGGATAAACCCCAAGGCTTTAAATAGGTACAGTAAAAACACTCCTCTCCCTTAGCCTCTTCCTTTTCCTCTTCTACACTATAGATACTATACATAAGTTAAGTACCTACTTACCCACCACTAATAGTGTTGGGGGAATGCTGAAGGCGGCCAACCGTCCCGCATTCTACGGGACCATCCCATAATAACAGATATTGTCCCGCTTTGAAAAAAATAGTGAAATAGTACGTCCCGTAAAGCGTTGGATGCGTCCCGCTTGTCCTGCATTCCTAATTTTCAAGTCAACTTATTAATCTACACTACGTGGTTTATATTGCTATATTATTATGTTTACGTACTTATAATAATTATAATGTTACGCGCCTACCCTGAGTAAAAACCTTTTATTTTTGGCCGTTGTATACGATACAATGTGAAAATAAAGGAAATTAGGAAAAAAAAACTCGCAAAAATATTCTTATGTGTCCGCCCCTAAGGCTACAATAGAACGCTGCTGTAAACAGAACATTGAAAATATTCTAAGGCCCAGATACCTTCGTGAGGCATTCACGGCTAAACCGTTGGTCCTAGACAAAACTGACCCTAAATAAAAACCTTTTATTTTTGATAGTTGTACACGATGAAGAAGTAAAAATAAATAAATTAGTAAATTTTTCATCAAAAATTTGTCACGAGTCCTAAAAACATTTGAACCGCGCTGGCCGCTAAACCGTCGGTCGGAGTTAATATCTACCCTGAGTGCAAACCTTTTATTTTTGGCCATTCAAAGGCCAAAAAAGACAATAAAATTTTTTTTCTCCAAAATTCGTCTAAGTCCTGGCTCCATAGCGCCCCTAAGGCTACACTCCAAGCCATTTTTGTTTTAATTTCCAAAACTTATAAGTAGTTTCCAAGTTTCTTCGAATTATAAAGTGTAATGTTTGGTGAAATTAATATTACCCAATACTTATTATGTTAATATATTGTGTGAGTGGAATTGAAACAAAAGTGGTGAAACATGATGTTTCGGGTTCCCCAAGATGTGGTCTGAATGCACTCTGGCCGTCAGAAAAATCCTCACTGAAATCTAAATCTTGCGTGCTATGCTTGTATTGAAATTGAATATACTAGGGTTTCTGAATAAAAACCCAATAAATAGTTAATAATGTCATTATAACGATATTTCTTATGTAATTAAGTGAAGTAAGTACACAAACAACACCCTGGTTCCTGTCCACAAAAAACCCGCATTCAATTTTCAGAAAGTTGGCCGCCTTATGCATTTAAGTACAGTGCGTCGTACGTAACCCCTGAGCACTCTTCGCACCGAGGAAACATTTACTTTACCTAGACTTACACCGACCGATTTTCGTAAGTGATGATATTATTAGCTGTTTTGTGTTGGCAGATAATAGACACAATAACAAATGCAAGGGTGTAGGGTGTAGGCAAGGGTGTGGGCTCTGTGTGGGTATATACTATGCGATTCAAATGAGAATAGGATCGACTTTGCGCCATATTGTGACGTCATAGCTGTCCATTCTAACCAGTTAGGTAGGGTGAGCGAAAGAATATATTTTTTAAATAAAATTTTATTTGCAAAGGTTGATTGAAAAAAGCGGTTTGTTCCTTTTTATTAATTGAAAAAGTTCTGTTTTTGTGAAGCAATCGTCATATTCAATATTTTTTTCTGTTAGCCATGACTGCATTTCTGCTTTTTTATTGGCCTTAGCGCCAAAAATAAAAATAAAAAAGGTTATGGTATGGTTTTAAAAATCGATTTATGACTTTAAATAATTAAATATTATATTAAGGTGAAGGCGCCTGTCTAGCCCGCGAAATTCAAAATTTTCACAAGACTTTTTGACTTTTTGAAATTTTGTCTTTTTTTCGAAAGACAACATTTTGTGATTTGCGACAAGCACAGTATTGCAATAATGGAATGTGCGGTGTTGGTTAATCAATGTTAAACACTCTTACATGTTGTATAGTCTCTCGTATATTATTAATAAGTCCCCCTACATTGCTTACACCATCTCCTTATATACTAGAATAATACATTTACTTATCAACTAATACGTGTTCAATATCTCATCTACATACCTCACGTAGTACATACAAGTAGTTTATAACACGTTCTTTTGGATGTGTTTATCCCTATACTACAGTATGCAGTGCGTTTATTAATAAATTTATTTTACTCTAAATATTATCATATGATACTAGTTAATCACTAAATATACAAAAATTGCCAGATTATCTGGATAGCTGTCGTTCTTGAAATGTTTTAGAGTAAGTTGGATATATTAATAAATGCACTGCACACGATCTTTGTTGCGAATTATAAAATATCCATTTTATTGTTGTCAGATTTTGAAAAAATTGAACTTCGCGGGCTAGATGGGTGCTTTAGCCTTAAGACAATTTACTACTAACTTAACCTTTTTATATAAACTTCATGTAAGACTATTATCATTGATATGCAAATAACTTTTTTGCAAACCATACTTTTCAAGTGACATTTGACAGATAGATATTATTGACATTCTTATTCTTATTTGGATCCTTAGAACATGGATCGCATAGTAGGTACTTAAATGTTTCGTTTTTTGAACGAGGGATTCAGCCATTGTTATCTTAGAGCCTATGTACACCACGTTTTTTAAACGCGCCGTCGACGAGCGTTTGTTGAGCTATACAGACGCGATACACACACGAGTCAGACGCGGCTTGTCGACCTTCGGTAGTCGAGCATATGCCCCCATATGGCAGTTAACGTAAAATTTCCGATGTCGCAAATGACAGCTTCCATCCTTATATTTCAAATGAATTAGAATAAGGATGGAAGCTGTCGTTTCTGAAACGGACTTTCCGTTGACTGTGAGTGAAGAAACCCCGTGTGGTTTTATCCATGAAACTATATAAAACTGCCATTGTTTTATCATAAGGCAAAATAAATAATATTTTGCATTTTTATATAAAAATATAATAAAGTACTACGATTACAATAAAGGTACCTGTAAAAATAACTAATTTACTATGCGACCCAAATTAGAATAGAAATGTCACAGATTTAAACAATCTTTGAGGAATGTCAATAATCTCAAGTCTGAGAGCAATCCTGACTACACTTTTGACATTTTATTTTGTACTGATGTGACATAAGACTGACATCAAGTCGGCGTCGCTCGGTACAAGAGGCTTTACAAAACATAACTATACAATTAAAATTTTTGAACGGGTAATCCCTTTGGTAAGGGCATAATCAAGAAGATTATATATAACTAGCGGCTCGCCCCGGCTTCGCACGGGTATTCTATTTTATTTTAGGTATTTTTTTACACCGTGGGTTACATTATTGGAGTTTTAGTATCCCTATATTTTTTTAAATATAGAATAGCCTATGTCGCCCGGGGATAGTGTAGCTACCCAACAGTGAAATAATTTTTCAGTTACGGTGTATTAGTTTCGGAGTCTATTCAATGCAAACAAACAAACAATAAAATCTTTCCTCTTCCTCTGTATAATATTAATATAGATAATCTTCTTGGGCCTCATACTTATTTATGAGGGATGTGTCAGTATCGTTAACGATTTACTTAATCGAAGACGATATCGGGGATTGCAATAAGTCCATGCAATCCTGAACATTGCATCGTAAAACGATAAATCAACAGTGTATGGTTCTTTGCGGGATCGACAATTAGATTTTTGTCTCAGTCTGACTACGATGTCATGCTGCCACGTCTTATCGTTCTGTCTTTATCACTTGATCGCAACGATCGGTAGCTTCGTGTATGAGTGGAAAAACTAAAGCGATTGATCAATTCGATTTTCTTCAGATGCATTGAAGCGACAGATCCATAGTGATATAAGAATAGAGAAGGAAAGACGGCGCTGAGAGTGTGGCCGTAGTAGAAAGAGAGAGGAGATGAAAGCCGGGTACCTTTCTCTCTCAATTGGCGCATGCGCAGCCGCGCGTTTTGCTTTAAATGAAACCACGCGGCCTTTATAGTAGAAAACATGCCTATTTTATCATTGGAAACAATCAGCAGATAACAAGTACATATGCATAATTTTTCAATGAGAACGTAGAATAAAAATAAAGTATAACAGACGCTCTTCCACTACTCTTGAATGCACGTGACTGCGCATGCGTCAGTAAAGAGAGAAAGGTAGCCGCTTTCATCTCCTCTCTCTTTCTAGCACACTTCCACTTGTATGAGAGCCTGGGCTTCCCTACTCTATTCTTATATCGCTATTTTCTATGAACAGATCGCACTATTTTCAACAACAGACAGACAGTCCGTCAGTCTGCTGTCTGACTGACAGTGACAGTCTGACAGAATTAATCGGATAAGTACAGCCAGCAGAGCTCCGCAGGTATATTTTGTTTGTTGTTGTCAAAATTTTCAGTTTTGCTTTTTTGTCCAAGTGAGAGTTGTTCAAATTTTCTTCAATTTCACGTTTGAATCTTTCTTAATTGATTGAAAGGCTTGGCTTTGAAAATAAGTGAAATCTATGAGATAAACAGTGCTGTAAAAGATATATTTACCTACACACTAAAATGTTTTTACCCAATATTATTTTTAGACTCGGACGTAATTATTTGTTTCGCACTCAGTTTTATTACAGTACACAAACACCAGCAGCCCTATCCGATTCGGCAGAAGGAATTGCAATTAGTGAAAATTGTGTTAATAAATTAAAGCATTTGTGCGATAGTGATAACAAATTTCTAAGAGTTTGTGTTGAAAGTGGAGGTTGTTCAGGATTTCAATATAAATTTGATTTAGACAACAAAGTCGCTGACGATGACAGGTTAGATTCTTGTATTATGCATAGTATTTTATTTTTATTAATTTCTACTTACATCTTGTCTTTACCACATAAATATGTAATATTACTAAAATTTATATTCATATTACATAACTACCGAAGCAGAGCAAGAACTAGAAATATAATGCTGTGTAATTTTGTACTATAGCATTTGTAAATGTTATGTTCTGTTTGTTTTTCAGGATATTTGAAAAGGATGGAGTGCGAGTTATTATTGATGAATCCTCCTTGGAATACATCAAAGGATCAACAATTGACTACCACACCGAGCTTATAAGATCTGCGTTTAGAGTTATTCAAAATCCCAATGCTGAGTTGGGATGTTCTTGTGGTGCAAGCTTTTCAATAAAGATTGATTAAGTACTTAGGAATTCCACATATTAAACCATTATGTATAAAACACAAAATGAATTGAATGAAGTTGTATTAGATAGGTAGCAGCTACCATTCTATTCATATCATGTATCCATTATACTTAAAACTTCCTTGATTCATACTTATACCTATAAACTAACTCACTCATCTCTCACTCACTCATCATAACTAATACAATTTTACACCGATACTAACCCGGTCCTTCCAGTCCATATAGGTATTAGCTGTAATCAACCAACTACAACTTGGCTGAACCACTGTAAAAATAATATTATTCATCTAAATATATATAACTCAAAGGTGACTGACTGACATAGTGATCTATCAACGCACAGCTCAAATCACTGGATGGATCGCGCTGAAATTTGGCATGCATGTAGATGTTATGACGTAGGCATCCGCTAAGAAACGATTTTGGTTAATTCTACCGCCAAGGGGATAAAACAGGGGATGAAAGTTTGTATGAAACTTTGTCAATTAAATTCCACGCGGACGAAGTTGCGGGCACAGCTAGTTATAAATAATTATTAATTTTGTTCTTGTTTATTCTATTTCTATTATAATCCTCGAACTAGGAAATATTTATTTTATTATGGATAACATACCTAAATTGAACTGGGGTTAACGTTACTGACGCCCATATTAGGTTAATAAAAAAAAGACATCAGTATCTATAATGAATGTCAGTTATTTAAACAGTTGATAAATAAAATAATATTGTTATAAACATTAACATTTCTTTTACAGAGATGGTTGGTGAAAGCAAGAAAATATTCATATGCACCCAAAATCAATTCAGCATAGAATTAGCTTGTTTGTCATATACATTTGTTACCCGTTCAGCCGTTCTGATTAAAAGTCTATAAGCATAAAATTTGCTATGTTATTTTTTTTGTGTTACTCTTCATGTACCGGCTATAGCAAAGTTTTTTTTTTATTCTATTAATAAGTAGACTAGTATAGAATGTGATGCGGCCTAGCGGGCCACAGCTAGTAATAGTTGCTATTATTTGTGCAATTTGCAATAAGGTATTATATTTACTGCGGTTATAATCTGAGCAAATATTTTTTACACAAATAATGTGTTTTGGTAAGGCGCAAAGCGCTGCGTCGGTTGCATGGTCACATGATGACCCAGGGACAGGGATTATTATTGTTTGCTACTCAGACTACTCGGATGTTATTGTCTAGAATGTGCAATATTTTTTTTTGTGAGTTGATCACATTAATAGTATTCCCTTTAGCCCCACCAGCTAAGCTAATGCTTTCTTGGAAGCGGTCTCACGTCATTGGCTTGGATCGAATGTGTCACCTCCCAGTTACGAGACCAACCCCTCTAACCGCTAGGCTATTTAAGTACGCTTCATAAGTTGTTTGTGGATAGCCAGGAAAATTGCTATTATAAGATTAAACTTAGTAATAAATAAATAGTACCTACTTACAAAATAATGTCAGGTTATTGATGTGGATTATAAATTCCTTCGTTGCTGACGGTACTTACATGTTGCTAAGTATTTGGATGAATTTCAAGAACAATGTAAGTAGGTACCTACTTTTAGAATGATTTAAACATATATGAAAGTGAAACTAAAATTGGTATAAAGGTTTATTGGATAAAATAACGGAAGCCACCTAGTGTGACTGAGGTACGTTGATAGCAGCCCACACGTTGTCGAGCTTGGTCGCCGGTAGACTAATTACAGGCTCATTTTTGTTTACGGAGTTGGCAGCAGATCTAGAATAAAAAATATTAAAATTATAATTTGTACGTAGTCAATCAGTCAAACAGTTTTTCAGGCCTGCCCACGGAAGCATCTACTAATTATCATTTTACATCAAAACGCGACCCAAGATCCGAGATGTGTACTCAGCGAGCTTGTCCTTTTCTTTTTCGATATCGCCATAAGTGTAGCCCAACTTCGCGTGGCGGTATGGGTGGAAACGAGATTATAATCAGTTCAGTATTCCCTGAGATTACTTAATAATTCATATCGACAATAAACTCTCTCTCACTCAGGGACTTTGTTTTATAAGGCATCAATATCGATACATTTTTTATATCTTTAAACTATATATTATTAGGATAAATAGTTACTGCTTTATACTTCTGAGTAAGTATACATCTTGTGGGACCTAGGTACACATACTAGATTACGTTGGTAGTGATGTAAAACTCGTTTGTAAAAGTTTGATACATTACGAAAGCAAAATTCAACGTGCAAGATTTTTGTTCTATATCGAACCCCTTACCAGTAAGCTGTAAGTTTTTGCTCGACACCCGTAGCGAATATTTTATTTGATAGTGAATTGAGGTAGGTATCATAAATTTATGAAACACCCACTCAATAAAGTATGTTATAGAGAGACAGCTATAGGAAACCACAGTTGGATGCCAGTAGGTACATCTCATTTCATCGCACAGCTCTGCCGGGCAACATGTCTAGCGGTTTGTTTGACCAGCGAAGTGTGAAATTCTTACGGTTAAGAAAAATAAGGTTTAGGGTTACTAAATAAATAAATAAATAAAACGAAATGATTGTCAGTAAGTATAAATGTAATATGTATGTAAGTATGTATGCACATACATAATATACTCACTGCTGCAACTCCCCATTGTACCCGTGAGCATCGTTGACCTTCTTCACATTGTGCGGCGAGTAACGGTTGTACAGTCCCCAGATGCTGTTCATTAACTTACTGTTATATTTTAACGGCGATAGCTCCATGACTGGAAATGCACAAAACAAGTTTGTCACATAAACGATCATGTTGAATACACAACGGAGGAGGTGCATTCGTTTCGAGAATCGTTTTCTTACGCCAGTAGTTAGTGCTAGAGTTTAAAAAAAAGTATGATTCGAACATATTTTCTTATCCCTTTTATAGTATTATATCATTAATCTGAACGTATGTAGGTATTAAGTATTTATTTTTCTTATAGAGAGGTAGGTACTTAGTTATTGAAAGTCTTACATGTTGTATTGAAAAATTTCGTAGGTTCGTTCCCTTTGCTCGTGTTGGAAAGTTTCATATCGCGTTGGGTCTCGCGAATGCGGCCGGCAGAGAATGCGGACGGCGGAATCGAAGACATGCTTTTCACTTGACAAGCTGAAATTAACAATTAATAAATTAGTGAATATTATATATATCTATCAACTGGATATGGTTAATTTATCTTGTTTTGCTGATAAGCTCATAAAAACAAGATTTATCATTGAAAATAAGGCCAGCATAAATGTATTCTGTAAAAAAACACTGATAAAGGAACATAACATATTCAAGTAAGGAGCAGTTACATTTAAACTTTTCCCAAATCTTCAACAAGATTGTATAGGTGCTCAAGTATACCTCATTGTATACCTACTTAATTCACCTAATTATATTATGATAATCTAATCACCTTTACACAATTTGAAGAATAGGTTTCCAAGTGTTAGATTGTTCACGTTTCCAATGTTGAGGCCGCTCTTTATGGGGCCTCTACAGACGCCGTACGCGCTTGTCAATTTGTTTGTGCCAGACAGAACCATGAAATCTGAGTAGATTTCTGAAATAAAGGAAGAGGGCGAAACACAAAGGGTACGCGAGAACACAAGTGTGCCACAAGACGTCAAAGATGTGACTGATCAAAATGGCTGCGAGACATGACCCCTCGGGAGTTATCAGTTGCCAGTGAGCCAGCGACGTAATGCATCATATATAATTTAAACCAATGTCCATGCTTCAACAAGATAAGGGACTGCCACATTAACGTAAACATTTTAGAAGTAGAACATCATTTTAGGGGAAAAAACCACTGAGCGTACAATGGAGTAAAAGGTAAAGTAGGTATAAGTAACTACTTACAATGAAATGTAAAAATGTAGGTATAATTAATCGTAGATCATACGCAGCATTTAAATTGCATGCCTCAGTCATAACATTCAAGTGGAATTATTGTATTAGTAGGAGCTTAGCGCCTCCTCTTATATTTGTAGCAAAATTTTACTAGCTGTGTGGCAGACAAGTTTGGGAGTGGGTAACTTTAGCAGTATGGAATGAGTAGCGTGATTGTTTTGTGCAGATAACAAGGTCTTTGTCGTCTAAGTGACGACCATTTTGTATAATAAAAGTGGGTCATTATAGTTATTTTTTTCTTTTAACTTTAGCAGACAACGTAGGTTGGTATTCCGTTAACAAAGGGAGAAAATTAATTTATTGAATACTAACAAAAACTGTTCTATAGTTCATTCAACCAATTTTATAATTATCTTATACAGCTGAAGAATAGCTTAAGGTGCTTTATAATGCATAAAAAATTAAATAAACAAAATATTTATGTTTTTCGATAAATTACATTTTACGAGTTTATCTCGTCTTATCAATCACATAGTTAGCTGAACTTTAACTCTCTTAATATCGAATTGGGTTCTGTGAAATATGGTCAGTAAATAATATATTTAATTTTTTATATTTAACGAGACAAAATGGGTCAAATAGATTAGGTACGTAGACCACTATTAAGAATGTCTGATGAACTTATACTCGTATAATAGGTGAAACAAAAAGGCTGTACTATTTTTTTTGCAACTTTACTTTGTAAATTTGACTATCAGCTTTGTGGGACAATTGAAGTACTATAGGTTTTGTAGACTTGTGAAATCTGTCAACAGCTGTATTCCTATAACACCTTTTGTTTTTCAAGTTTCCTCCAAAGCTGATAGTTTTAGAATTACAAAATTAAGGTTTGAAAAAAAAAGTATACTCTTTCTGTTTCAACCTGTATACCTTGAATTGGTAGGCGAATAAGCTTATTCGTAACTGCATGCATGTACTACATACCGGTGTTTAGCTAGGTATGTTAAGGGTGGTGTATATACGAAGCGGATTTACCTTATAGAAGTCAGGGTGGGTGGCTCGGTAGAACGGTCAAATGATTAATAACATCCACGTTATTTTCTAATAATGTTTATTTTTATGATCAATATTTTACATCTTTGTATTCTTAACACTTACGTAAAGTTGTACATTCATGATTCCATTTTAATTTCAATGTAATACTGTATAATAAAAAAATACGTAACAAAATCAGAGGATATTAGAAATGCGTCACGTTGAGTACGTAATAAATGTTGGAAATAATATTTATTAAATTAAACTTTCGAGTGAAAAATGATATTCGCGTCGTTCAACTATAAGATTCTTAGTTTACGAAAAATACAAAGACAACATTATTAAATAACTGTGCAGATAGTGCAACATTTGAACATTGGCAATATTAACCTAAAGTGGTTTCCATAATATTATTATAGTTCATTCATTTCACCAAGACGCCCACTGTGACTCTTATGACCCTGGCATAAGGGTCAATTTTCACGAGACTTCATGAAATGAACCGACTATAATAAAATGTATACAAGTAGTTTTAAAACCTAGCCCTTCACATCTTCAATCGGTACATCGTTAGCCTTATTTTAAGTACCCCGGTGCTGCTGAAACTGTCATAAAATATTTCAAGTAATAATAAATGCTGATATTCACTATTAATAAAATAAATTACAATACATTCGTTCATGATTGTAAAACACGAAAACAAATACATAAAAATGATAAAAAATACAATCGGAACTATTTCATTTGTACATAGGTATGTATGTACATACATACCTGCTCGAGAACATGTTATTAAGTTAGTTACATTGTTTTACATAGTTTAAAGAGTATTCTCGCTGTTATAAATTGTTACGCTTATAAACGCTACGCTAAAAATAAATAATAATATAAATAGTGGCATATGAACACTGAATGGTCTTCAGCAGGGTCCGCGGGCTGTCACAATACTAAAACGTTCAGTCAGCACCCGTGATGAGAATCTATAAATTATCTGGAAACGAAATACTACCCTTAAAAACAGATTTCATACGACCAAATATATTTATCTTTGATACAATTAGGGAACGTACCCATACTACGTGACCTTTTCAGGGATGGAGGTCATCAAAATACCACGCTTGATCATAGGGTCGGGGGCTTAGGTTTTTGTCACGTGGTAAATAGCCTTTAGGGAAATCTCGCGCTTTTTTGAGCTATATTCAAATATGGCGTGCAGCGTTTTAGCTTTTAAGACATTTTGTAAATTACGTTCCTGTTACAATATGTTCTTACATAAGTTTTTTCTTCTTGATAAGTTATTTTTCCACTGTAAAAGTATGCACGCACCAAAAACACGCACTCTTGGCGTCACGCGGCAAGCCAAATTATTTTTCGTTTTCACTTAATGTTTGCAAAAATATTGAAAACCGTATTTAACAAGGGGCTCCCCCCTTGTTAAATACGGTTTTCAATATTTTTGAGGGGGTAAAAAAAAATGGGTCACGTAGTATGGGTACGTTCCCCTAAATAAATCGAAACGCAATAAAGTGGTATTCAGCTCGCACAGTGCGGCGTGCCTGAAATTATATTTATCTACAAGAGTCTCTCTTTTTATCGCGTAATTCTTTATCTTTTCTGACGCGCAGCGACGCATTTAGGTAAGGGACCCCTTACATAAAACATTTTAATGCGCAATTACAGCCTTAATAGAAAATCAATTATGTCTCGCTTAGTTTGGCTGGAGCATTCCCAAATCGTTTCACGCGCCGATCGTGTCAGCTTACATTATATGGAAAGTTGCCGCTGTCCAAACTGTCGCAAGAGAGTTATGCACGAATCATGTAAGTTTGGTCGATTTTACTGCTATTTGACGACCGCTTGGCGCAGTGGTTCGAGCGTAGGCCGCTCGGCTCACCCCGCACATGGTGGTTGTTCGATTCCCGCCGGAGCAAATTTCGGAAATGGCTTTTGCGTTTTTTGCCCTGGTCTGGGTGTCACTGGGATCGCCCCCAGTCCATTGCACGGTACCCATAGTACAAGCATTGCTTGAATTGGGGGCATATTTATTTGTTTAAAATTGTCTATCGTCTCAATGATGAGACTTCTTAGAGGTTGATATATCATACCTAGTGCTTTTAATATGTGCGGATGACGGGGGGCACAGTCTTGCACTCCTGCTGGTCCAGGGTCCCGTCGATGACTGGTCGGTAGCTCAGCTTGGTGTCGCCGGTCTCAATGTCCGTCTCGGCTAGCGTGTGCTTCCTCCAGTGTTTTTCAAACGGTAGTTTGGTCTGTTGGTCAAATTATTATGTCGTTTACCCTGATGGAAACCTGGCATTAGACTTATTACACTATTCGATTTGAAACGTGGCTATGATCGATCATTGAAATATCTATTTTACTGCATCATGCAGAATCATAATGGTACCAACATGCCTAGACCAAATTTGCAATATATTTTTTTGCATCAAATTGAATTTGGTCGTAATTTTTTGCCAACAGTGTCAGCACTATTATCGATCCGACTGTCATTTTCTTAAACCGTAGGATATTTAGTATACATCGTTATCACATAACTTTTACTCAAGTTAGTCATTCCAACTAACCTAAGGGTCTATTCAGACGGGCTGCAAGCCAGCTGTGAAAACTGGCAATAATTAATTCAATTTTGCAGTCGACTAGTAGCTCGCCTGAATAGGCACTAAATGCGAGTGAGGAGCGGGCTCATATTAATAGTTTTAGTAGCCAGGATAGGCTTCGAACCCGGAACCTCCTCCCTCTATCATGGTTGAGGAGAGTGATGGCGCTTTTCAAGTCATTCCCGTGCGCGGGCGCTGCTTGCGGGGATTGGTCCACTCACTTTCCACTTAACAACATTGTCGTTAAACCCTATTCATTTATTTAGCATGGAAGGCATCACACCAAGGCAATTATCCTTTTATCCACCTCCGTTTTATTAATTATTATTTTGGTTTGTAAACGTTAAAATTGATGTAAAGTCTGAGTAGGTATACACACTAAACCCACTAAACTAGCATTCTCATATTAAATACCTAAATCTGAGTGAGATTTAATTACTATTTACTCATTTAGTGACAATGGTGTTGCCAGCTCATATTCTGTTGCTGTTCCTGCGAATGTACACCATCTTTTATTAATTGAAAAGAGTAACCATTGAGTTTTTGCCGGATCTTCTCAGCGGAAGCAGCATTCCGAACCGGTGGTAGATTCTGACTATTCATAAAACAATCTTGAGTTCGAGTATGAGTTTGAACGTAGGGGCTACGACTGGCGGCTACCTGTCCATCCAAAGGCTTGGAGTAGTCCATCTCGTCGCGGCGCGTCTTGAAGTCCTCCCTCGCGTGCGCGCCGCGCGACTCCTCCCGCGCCAGCGCCCCCTCCACGATCTGCAGCGCGTTGATCATCAGGTTCTGCAGCTCCAGCGTCTCCACCAGGTCGCTGTTCCAGATCATCGACCGGTCCGACACCTTGACGTCCTTCAGCTGATTGTACACCTCGTGGATTTGACGCTGCCCTACAAAAATCATAGGAATTGGCACACCACCCACCACTGTAACGCCCGTCATGTACTTTAATGACTCAACACCAACTCGATTCAAAATGACAAGGTGTTGGATTTGCTTTCCTTTGGACATCTGCAATAACTCGAAATACTATAAACAGATGAGTTATGAGAGTAATTATGTGTTCGGTCAGTTAGGGCCACCGCCTAACAACTGCCTTCATTTACATATATCACTACTTATAACGGCTCTTTCAAGCCTTTAAGAAGAGGAGCGCGGCCAGGTAGTGGCCGCCTATTCTTGTCCTTCGCACGCGCAATAAAACAGGCGTACAGAGTATATAGTACTGTATTTTAAATGCTTGTTACACGAAAATCAATGGTAACGCACAAATAACAATGTACTACTTAAATTATATCGGTCATGCTCTAAAGCCGGGAACAGTGCTCTGACTTATAATAAAACTTGAGAGGTGTCAAGGGACACCCGGATGGAACGAAGTTTCTTTCGATTAATTAGTGAAGGAATTGTAATAAAATTTTATTGTGTACAAAAAACCTGAACACTCAACAAAAATAATCATCGCGACACCACACTGTTCAATGCGAAATAGAAAGACGAAACGAAAATAACTGGCTTGCTTTCTATAAGAGAGAGAGAGAGAG
Organism: Notodonta ziczac; assembly: GCA_918843915.1. Lineage (NCBI taxonomy): Eukaryota > Metazoa > Arthropoda > Insecta > Lepidoptera > Notodontidae > Notodonta > Notodonta ziczac. The sequence continues at coordinate 6,636,243 of OU974053.1, forward strand.
AGAGAGACACACAGAAACACGCGCACGCCGTGCGGCTTACAACTATAGCAAAAAGTGTCGTTACAACTTTAGGTCTTAATTTTTTCCGTCTAGCCCCCTTTCGCAACGCGCGATGAGGAACTTCGTTCCAAAAACAATATGCTCATGGTCATAAGTCTATGTCTATGTAGTCACATAGACAACATTTTGTGTCTTGGATATGAGGCAATTCGCCACACCTTCTAGTGGGATTTAGGTCGGTGACGGAGTAATAACAAACATGTAGAATAAAGGATCGTGTTATCAAGATCATTACCTTCCTCGAGCGTGCTCTTCTGCCGGAACACGGCTGCGTTGGTCTGCATGCACTTCTGCATGCGCAGGCGCAGGTCCGCCGTGGAGATGGTCCCGTCCGCATATCGGATTTTGTCGAGGTTCGCTATGCTCGCCTCGCCGGTCGACTGTTGAAATGGTGACGATGAATACATTTTTTTATTGGGTTCCCGCGAGAAACTACACAGAACTAAATTGTGCACACTTGTACTAATGGGATCCGTATAAGGAATAGACTGGAGTAACGTTCAGAAAAAAAACCTTAAAATTAAGCTATGACCTTCATGATTGATTCATGATTATTATTATGAACCAATGATTATTCGAGCGTAAAGCGTAAGCCGCTCTCTACACCGGGTGGTTGCGGGTTCGATCCCCGTCAGGGTAAATTTCGGAAATGGCCTTTTCGTAATTTGCCCTAGGTTGCCTGGTCTAGGTGCCACTGGGATTGCCCCCAGTGCATTGTACGGTGTTTGTCTGGCGATATTTTTTTATTTGTTATTATTATTTATTTATTTTCGATAATAATTAGACCACAACCTTAATTCAACGAAATTAAAAGCTTCTAAGTTTTTACCAATGTCATAACTTATGCAAGCTCTAAAATTCTAATAAACCATAAAAGAATATTACTTCGAAAAAATTGTGGGCTAAGCACAAACTATTTAAGTACAACAACCTTGCTCCGTTCAGATTTTGTTACAAATTGTACATAATAATGTTACATAATAATGATAGTTCAATTTTTTCTCATTCCCACCCCTTCTGGAAACTATACGACAAATGTTCAATAAATACCTATTGAAACCGTATTGGTAGTGTAGAATTGTAAATCAGGGCACATTATCACAGGAAAAAACAATAAAGCTTATATAATGTAATAATAAGTTGTGTAAAGAGTTTTCTATTGACCCTTTCATTACCAAAAGCAATGTGGTTAGGCAGCGGCTGAATCTAGAGTTCTTTAAATAATGTTTTGTTTTGAGTATGTTCCTTTTCCCACTCAGTACCTTAAAATCTTTGTTATTTTTATATTATTATTATTTTTTGTGCTTTTATTGTCTAAATTTGAAATGTACCTAATATGTTGTGTGCTACCTAGAGATCGCTAAAACTCTGTTAATCAGTCGACTGCTATCCGTGGAAACCTCTAATTGGCTTCATGTGATCTACTGTCATTGTATATATATTTAAAGAAGCTGTTGGTTTTCCTTAATATTAAATAAATAAATAAATAAATAATTATCACAACAATACCCAGAGTATAGTCAGGTCATTTCACGAAGACGCGACAATTATTGCAAATTGACCCATATACCTATGTCATAAGAGTCACAGCACGCATCTTCGTGAAATGAACGAACTATATATGAAATACGTAGGGCGTGGCAACAACAGCCCGGTTTATCGCTAAGATTTATAACTGCAATAAATAAACGATATTTACCGTGAAGTGTTTTTTTTTACTGATATGGAAACACATAATGATACTGTTACGCATAATAACGAAGGGTGTGACCCGATATCAAACGATAATAACTACATGTCATTAACTTGGAAGCAGAACGAGTAACAACGTTTAAAATACTGTAACGCGACTACGGAAAAAATGACAATTATTAAAGGGAATATACGAAAAAGTTTAGCTTTGTTTATTTTATTTATAATATAATAATATATTTTAATAAATATGAATACTATTTACATTTTAAAAAGTGAGGGTCATATAAAAGTATAAAATGTAGCCTATATCACTTGGACCATAATAACGAATCGATTGACACCTCATTCATCAAAATCGGATGAGCAGTTTGGCCGCTACGGTGGAACATTAGAATGATACACATACATTGACTGCTTAAAACATAACCCTTCCATTCCGCTTTGTCGTAGTCGGGTAAAAACAAAGTAATATTTAAGCAAGCACCGAGCCATGACCTAGTAACACGGTGAGAATGTTACTGTGCCAAACTGAAGAGAATTGACTACAGGTGGCTCGACAGTCGTATGGTAACGTAATGGACTGAGGGGCGATCCCAGTTACACCCAGGCCAGGGTGTTTTACGAAAAGGCCCCATATTCGAAATTGGCCCCGGCGGGAATCGTACCCGCTACCACCCGGTGCAGGCAACCGAGCGGCGTACGCTGGAACCAACAGGCCAAGCGGTCGACAATGGTATACTTGGTGAAACAGAAAGGGTATACTATTTTTTTGCAACTTTACTTTGTAAATCTAAAACTATCGACCGGGACCGTTGAAGTACTAAAGGTTTTGTAGACTAATGAAATCTGTCAACAGCTGTATCCCTATACCACCTTTTATTTATCAAAGTTTCCTCCAAAGCTGATAAGTTGATGACATCGAGCCCTTTGTCAATCAGTGCGAGTTTGTCAGGACTGGTCAGCTCTTCTGTCCTGGCAATATTCTGGGCCTATAACTTCATTATTTGTGATGCCTTATGCATTAACCTACATTGTCCTCACATCTCTAATTACACCTACTGTAAACGCAAACATAATTTAAAAAAGAGAAAAGAAAAAAATATATCCATGGAGTTTCTTGCATGTTCTACTCCATAGGATTTAGTTTTCGAACATGCACCTAGCTCTTGACTTTTTAAAAGTGCCAGTTAAGGTGAAGGCGCCTGTCTAACCCGCGAAATTCAAAATTTTCGAGTATTTTTATAGTTTATCCAAAATCTGAAAACATTTAAGACAACATTTTGTGATTTGCGACAAACACAGTATGCAGTGCGTTTATTAATACATTTATTTTATTCTAAAATATTTCAAGAACGACATATAACCAGAAAAACTGTAAATTTTTGTATATTTAGTGATTTACTAGTATCATATCCAACGTGATAATATTTAGGGTAAAATAAATGTATTAATAAACGCATACTGTGTTTGTCACAGATCACAAAATGTTGTCTTAAATGTATTCAGATTTTGGATAAACTATAAAAATACTCAAAAATTTATAATTTTGCGGGCTAGATGGGCGCTTTAGCCTTAATCTGGCCTATTTGAAATAAAAAAATATTTGAATTTCATAGTTTTAGTATTAAAAAGAAGTTTAGGTACCCTTACTGTTTCAACCTGTATAGTGGATGGTACTCACGTCTTTGAGCGGTGTTTGTGCGTCGCCGGGCTTGCTGGTCTCGGCGACGGTGAGCGCGCAGGCGCGGCCGAACACCACGATGTCCAGCAGCGAGTTGGCGCCGAGCCGGTTGGCGCCGTGCACCGACGCGCACGACGCCTCGCCCGCCGCCAGCAGCCCCGGCACCACGCGGTCTTGCCCCGAGTGGTGCGTTATCACCTGACAAGAGACCATACTAAGTTATCATCCCGTTACGTACTCACATGAAACTTAAACTCAAACTCAAAAATGTTTTTTAATTACTCATACTCGGAAAGTAGGTCTGAAGTTGCCTGAGGAGCGGGTTGAAAGTGAAATATTTACCATTTTTGAAATGAAAAGTACAGTGTTTACCTCGAGTGAAAAACTTATTTTGTCTAGGGACTAAATAAGTTACTTTCATCCCTAGGGTACCAATGTACTATTATTCATACAAGCCAACAAAGCGTACATTATTATGAATAGTCCGAATCTACCACCGGTTGGGAATGCTACTTCCACTGAGAAGATCCGGCAAGAAACTCAATAGTTACTGTTTGCAATGAATAATAGATGGTGTACATTCTCAGGAACGGCAACAGAATGTGAAAAGACTCACGACTCTGTATATACAGGTTTTAAAAATCGAAAACAATATCCCTTTAAATATTATTTGGATGAGCAGCGGACTTGAAATTAAATGATATCAAACATTTAATCGAATTTCGAACTCAATAATATTATTCTCGCCAATTTAAAAAAAAAACTCAAATATTCAATACCTACCTATTTCAACTAACTACTTCTTGAAAATTAGTGGATGCTACTCATAAATGGAGTTCCGTTTTAGATTTACAAAGTTAAGTTGCAAAAACAATAGTATACCCTATATGTTTCACCTTGTATAAGACATGATACCAACAACGAGTTCTGGGGCGTACCGGCCGGCCCCGCCAGACATACCAAACAAGCATGTCTTCCGCTGAAATCTTTTAGATTCGGTGCTATTCAGAATAACATAATCGAAAATTCTGTATGACTATGCAGAATGGTAATATTCTTGTGATGAATATCATCGGACCCTCCTCAGACAAAGATAAACTTCCCTTACATAGAGACGACTACATTGTCATAATAATTTTCTCATAATGAGTACCACTTATATAATAAGTATATAAACATCTTCTAGTTTCAACAAAGTCGGTGTACTTATACGAAATACACGCTTTAAGAATCTTAATATTTGAACCGCATAGTACACAGACACGCCTCTACGATGTTATTATTTTGTTATGTAAATAAAATTATCTTCAAGGAAAATTTCGTCTGAAGGATTGCGATAATTTTATTTGTAAGTATTGTTCGTATTATTCGAACAAAAGTGACCTATTTCGATGGAACTGACGCAATGCGATGGTGTGACGTCAATATGTAAACACATTGTAATTTTATTATGGATTGAAGTAGGCACGCAATGTAGTTATTGTTTGGTTTATAAAGGAAAGTTTAAAATTATCCTGTTGTTGAATGTGTATGATATCTGCGTATAAGCAATTGCCATGTTTAATGGGTTCGCAGAAAAGACTGGATAAACGGGTGATGTGGCACAATGAATCCTTATGAAGCACAGGTCAAAGAAATAATTATTTGTTTATAAAACGTAAAAGGGACATTTGACCTGTGCGATAGTCGATAAGTAAAAGTACCTACGGTGTCTAGATATGTTTAATGCATTCACTTTCTTGTTACCGGATAAGACACAAGAACGGTGTTTAGTAAGGACGGTGGTAGATTCTTACAATCTATCTATTTTTTCCCCCTATGTTTCTACGCTTGCGTAGAATAAGTAAAAGCCCGCAATCAAATGCTCGGCTGGCAAAAACACTTTACGAATGCTCCATATAAATATGCTTGCAGTAATAACGCGCCTAAATGATGTAGATTCTAAAAAATACAAAGTTTGTCGTTGTGTAGGTGTCACGGTCCTTTTAATTGTAACTGCTTAAATATTGTATTCTCTTGTAGCGATCATAATAATGGAACAGCTAGGACCGGTTTGTGAATAAATTTGTAGACAATCTGAACAAAATGTGTAAGGGTATCTTATATTAGGTTACCATTACTCGGTGGTAAATAACAATTTTAGGAATTTTGCTCAAGTTTCACTGATTTGGATAACTAGACTGTTCTTTCAAGACTTACATGCCTTTATAATCAGGATTTTAATTTTTGTTTACAGATCCCATATGTGATACATCTATCGTCTCACTTTGGCAGTACAATAGACCAATTAGCCGTGACGGCAAATGGCATGACGCTCTCTCTTGTCGTCATGCCCCTTCTACGCCACCACTCTCGATTCCCTTGTGCGCGCGCGCATGCAATACACTACACATGTTTCACATCTACCGGGAACTCCGCAATTCTTTTATAAATGTTAATGCTTTGTGCATAATTTGTATGAAATATGGCAACACTGCTGGTGGTGGTCAAAAGGATGCCAGACAACACTCACCTCGCCGCGGAAGTTGGTGGGCGTGCCGCCCATGTTGTAGTGCACGGTGGGCAGCACGGGGATGGGCTCCTTGGTGACGTCGACGCCGGCGAAGATCATGGCCGTCTCCGAGATGCCGGGCAGGCGCTGCTTCAGCTGCTCCGGGGGCAGGTGGTGCAGCTGCAGGTGCACGTGGTCCTTCTCCGGACCGCAGCCGCGGCCTGCACCGACGCTTACGTCACAGGGTGTTGGCAACACGATTTTTTTATATACATGTTGCAACAGAAAGTATATACTTTTTTTTCAAAACTTAACTTTATAATTCTAAAACTATCAGTTTTGGAGGAAACTTGAAAAACAAAAGGTGTTATAGGGATATGGCTGTTGATAGATTTCACAAGTCTACAAAACCTTAAGTACTTAAACTGTCCCACAAAGCCGATATTTTTAGATTTACAAAGTAAAGTTGCAAAGTAAATAGTATAGTAGTTATACCCCTTTCTGTTTCACCCAGTAGTACTCCGCCCACCATTGTTACTCATGTAAGCCAGGATCGACAATGGTATCCAATGATAACGCCGAGGTTTGATCCTGAGTCCCGGGCGAGCGAGTTGGAAGAAAATTAAAAAGTTCCCTCCGTAGCGAAGCAGGAGACAAAAATAATTGCATAGGTGACATTTCTAGCTGTCAATTTATTTTAGCTAATTGATAACTGATTATGAGAGAACAACTAAAAATTTTGAATAATGAAGATCATTTGGTACGTAATCAACAAGTTTGCAGGTGTGACATACTCGGTCGCAACAAGACCACAGATTGTGGTTATGTTTTTATTCTTCATTTATTGCGACATTCATTTGTGGTTAAGTATAATGGGAGATACATTTAAGAATAAATTATGTGGGTCCTGTATTTACGTACATCATATCTGCTTATAGACGAAATACATTGAAATCATTGCGCAATTCCCTGCAAACTCGAATTATTGTGCTTTATATATTAATAGTCTTATTCATAAAAAAAGCTTATAGAACGTTTAAAACGTTCATTAGTTAAAATGCTCTATAGGCATTTAAAGCATTCGATAAAATTGACTATTCATAAACGCTCTATAAACCTACTATAAATAAATATTGTTATAAGCAAATATGTTGCCAACGTTACGAATCGCCCGCAGATATTATGCGTCCACCTACTTAATATGGCTGCGCATAGATAATATTCCGGACTAAAATCATATTTTATTGTCTATAGTCCAATTTAAGGTCATCACGTACAAGGTTGATAATATACGTCGCGGTAGATTTATTAAAGCGATAACGCTTTCTAAAGTCTTCGTCATCCAAAGAAAAAGGATTACTCCTGCTTTTGTATATATCTTTCTTCAATGGGTATGGTTTACAAGGCATTCAATCGTTTGTTTCCATGGCATCTAAGCTTTGTAAAGCTTTGTAAAGCATTATAATGATAAAATTAGTAAATACTAGTGTACTTAATATTTTTTTATTAGAATTCAATTACTGCAAATTCTAATAATTGTTTACGAAACTTACTAGGTACCTAGTGATACAACTATACGCATCAAATGTCAGTTTCTTGATAATCAGCTGTGCAGAGTCGGCCATCTTGTACCTTATAGCGCTGTTATAGTAGGGTCCTGCCTTCTATAACTTTATAACAGGCTTATAGAACTGATTAGTGCTAAAATGCTTTTATGAATACGACTTTTTGACAATCTTCCTATAACGAGTTTATCGAACACTTTATCTGTTTCATAACTTTTTATGAATAAGACTGTAAATATATGATCAATATGATAGCACGTTGGTAAAATTTAATAATAAAATAATAATTTAGCCCTTCTGACGTCCCACTCCTGGGCACGAGCCACCCACTACGAGGGGATTCAGGCCGTAATCCACCACGCTGGCCCAGTGCGGGTTGGCGGATTTCACATTCAGAAATTTGCCCAGACGGGAATCGAACGCACAACCACCCAGTGCAGCGAGCTGAGTGGCATACGCTCGAACTACCAATCCCAAGCTGGCATCAAATCGTTTATTACTATTAAATTGAATTAGTACGCGTACCTTCCATAATCTCAACAGTCATAGCCCTGGAGACCACGTCGCGGCTGGCCAGGTCCTTGGCGACGGGCGCGTACCGCTCCATGAAGCGCTCGCCCTTGGCGTTCACCAGGAACCCGCCCTCGCCGCGGCACCCCTCCGTCATCAGGCAGCCGGCGCCGTAGATACCTGACACGCCACACATCACGATATAAATATAACTCTAAATTGAAAATTTAAAGAACCCCCGATACGACCCCCGATGCGGCGATTTTCATGAAACATAGCTAATAACACTCTCGATCAGAATACCTATCTAACAAAAAAAAAACAAATTTAAAATCGCATCATCCGCTTGGGCGCTACGATGCCACAGATAGACAGATACATATGTAAAACACCCCTCTTTTTCGTCGGGGGTTAAAAATCAATAAATATCGCCAGACGAACACACCAACTGTATGGTCCCAAACTAAGCAACGCTTGTACTATGGGCACCGTAAAATGGATTGGTGGCGATCCCAGTGACACCCAGACCAGGGTAAATTACGAAAAGGCCATTTCGGAAATTTACCCTGACGGGAATCGAACCCGTAACCACCCGGTGTAGTTAGCCGAACGGCCTACGCTGGAACCACTGCGCCAAGAGGTCGTCCATACACAAGCATTTTTTTTACTATTGAATACCCTTTATGGGTCCTCTTCTACATCAGGGGAGGCGGGAGGGGTATTTGGGAGTCCCCCACACCTCGAAGGCGTGGGGTTTTTTCCACTAATAACCAAAGATGTACGTGCCCCCTTATTCACGCAAGTGCCGGAGACACGGGAGCACGAGAGCGCTTACATCCGCAAACCCCAGAGCTACCTCGGTCTGTCAGGGGGTGTCTAAAACTTTGACAAGCTCCCCCAGTACCTGCCACCAGAGGCTTAACCCAAACTTTTTCAACATCTGACCGCTAAGAGATTCTACTACCATTACCTTGCTGACAATAATAAAAAAAAACTTATTTATTTGTTGTCCGCGGACCCCAGTTTGGCAAACTCACTATACTCCAAGGCGTGTATTAGTAGTTTAAATCGCAGTTCATCACACGCTAGGTGACTGTCGTCAACAATCTGGCGGTGGTTTTGATCCGGATCCATTACGAGTTTTTTTTATATTTACTTTAACGGCCCTGGGTAGTACCCTTTTGAGCCTCCATTACGAGTTGTGTATTGTGTGTTGTGTATTGTGTGTAGTGTACACTGACCGGTGGGGTGGAACTGCACGAACTCCATGTCCTCGTTCTGCAGGCCGGCGCGCGCCGCCATGGCGGTGCCGTCGCCCGTGCAGGTGTGCGCGGACGTGCAGCTGAAGTACGAGCGGCCCGTGCCGCCCGTCGCCAGAATCGTGTTCTTCGCTTGGAACCTGCATGGCACCGCACACATCTCACAACACCGACCCTAACCCCCTTATTAATAAACGTGAATTACCGGTTGTGTAGTTACACCATATATTGTCTTCTTCTTTCGAATGTCAAATTACTGATGACAGAGAGAGATAGTTCAGAGTGTGTTCAGAGTGTGAGTACTATTCGCCCACTAATCCACGTTTATTAATAAGGGGGTAAGGGCCGCTGTATTAACGGAACGTTACTATGACAGTTGACTTTGACATTAGACTGTCACGCGACATAAGATGAAGAGAATACACACCTAATTGTGATTAATATTAAAATAATTAAATACTAAGAAACATGTAAAATAATAAAAAATAAACCAACACGAAAATCCCAACAAGATATTTGTTAAAAGTAGTACAGCCGCATTGATAAATCAATCTCAAGTCTGAGAGCGATATTTGACACGCTTTTGACATTTTATTTTGTACTGGTACGAAATGATAATGACATTTCCAAGATCAATCTCAGACTTGAGTTTGATTTATTTATACGCGCCTACGTGTTTACTCTCAATAATAAAATAATAGCGGTCGTAGTGTTGTGTATGGTACTTTACCGCACCAACATGCATGATTATTGTAATTAAGTAATTATCTATCCACAAAATAGTAGTTAAACGTACCTACGAATCAGTTAAGTATTAGATAGAATTTAAAGATATGCCTACTGTCATCGATAACGTGGCCTTGGGCCCCAATAATAAAATAATAGGGACGACACTATTCATTTTTTTTAACGGCTGCAAAAAACTAACATGATTTTTAAAGAGATTATAAATATCTCAAGTGAAATCCACAAACAAAATTTGTTTGGTCTGTGCCGCAGTTTGAGAATAAACAAAAATATTATTGATATCATGTATGCTGATTAGCAATTCAGTTCAACGACTGGCCTGGATTACGATGGACGTATACAATCGTTTGATATCTGGGTGTGAATTACTACTCAACACACCGGCCGTTATTTGCACAGCAAACAATATCATCATTATCGTTTATACGATTCGGAATTCACAACGACTCCTAATATTATAGCATTTGCTCGCGACTACTTTCGCGTGGATCTCGGAACGTAACTTCCACTCCCCATTTTACCTCCTTAGGAGTGGACTTTTCCAAAATCCTTAGTGAATCTGTGTGCGAATCAGTGAAATCATTACATAGTATAAAACAAAGTCGCCTCCCGCTGTCTGTATGTCCCTATGTATGCTTAGATCTTTAAAACTACGCAACGGATTTTGATGCAGTTTTTTTTAATACATAGAGTGATTCAAGAGGAAGGTTTATATGTATAATACATGCATAATATAGTAGAGAAACACTGTAGAATAATTTATTGCATCCGTGCGAAGCCGGGGCGGGTCGCTAGTAATGGTATAAAGGTACTGTAAAAATGGAATATTTATTGTATTTATATATTAAACTCATTTAAATAGAGTTTGTGTCATGCTCATAAGTTACATCCAAGCAATGAATGACAATAGAGTTTACATTTGTTTACCAGCAGTATCCAAACCAATATCATGTCTGAAACAGCTGTAATTTAGCTCGACCTCAACGACACTACTTGAGTTACAGTAAAATGGACTTTATGATTACTGTACGATACGGTGTGTAATAACAAACCTGTGTAGCGTTCCATCTTCGAGGTTGATCGCGATGCAGCCCTTGCAGACGCCATCCTCCATGAGCAGGTCCAGCGCGAAGTACTCTATGAAGTACTCGCAGTCGTAGCGCAGGGACTGTCCGTACAGCGTGTGCAGAAGAGAGTGACCCGTCCTGCGGAAGACAAACATTATCATAAAGAGGAAGATGTGCGAGTCTCCAAAAGAGTGGTGTTGGTTGGTTTCAAAAACAGTGAGTGTACACGCGTGTTGGTCAATAAGTACCAAAATGCCTTCTTTTATAGGTATTTTATGTTTTACTTACTAAGTATTCACTAACTGTATGGTCGAAATCTAAGCAACGCTTGTACTAACTACCTTACAATGGACTGGGGGCGATCCCAGTGACACCCAGACCTGGGCAAATTATGTTATTGATCCCACAGTACCTGTCGGCGACCGCGCAGCACCTATGCGCCTGCCCGCCCTTGCCGAACTTGAGCGACTGCCCACCAAACGCCCGCTGGTAGATCCTGCCTTCCGGCGTGCGAGAGAACGGCATCCCGTAGTTGTCTAGCTCGATGACTGCGTGCGGCGCCTCCCGGGTCATGTAGTGAATGGCGTCCTGGCAACGAATATAACAATAGTACATTGTTACACAAGGGGTGAATGTAAATCGATCTATCGATCTATTGGCGCCCTCACTACGCTCAGGCGCCAAACCACGTCTCGGGCCAAAATATGTCTTTCACCCGAGGTATACACTGTGCTTTTCATTACGAATACAAGGAAAGTAAAAATAAAAACAGGAATTGGCTAAAGAAATAATACAAAGAAGTATGAACAATACTCTACAACTGGAAAAAAAAGATTGGATTGCCACCTATTTTGTTTTTTTTTTCGTTGGCCGGCCAACTTCATTATTTAGCCATTATTTTTCATTTTCATCTTTGAATATTTTGCCCAAATCTATGTTATTTTAAAGAAATTGTTGACTAAATTAAAATTAAGTCATTTATAAATATATATTCTTTAATTAATACTTAACATTATGTTATTTCAATTTAACATAGCGCTGTAATTGAGTGACTGTAGAAAAAGTTGGAACATGGTTCCATAGAAATGTGAAAATGGAACTAGACACAACTAACGTCCACTATTGTAAGAAAATGCAATCTTCAAAAGATAAGGAAGTAACGGGAATTTTCATTGGTCCATTCAAGGTCGAGCCGTGAATGGACCAATCAAAATTTCTGGTGCGGTCGTACATATGCAGTGGCAATGCATTTTATTTGTCTGCGATTGAACGAAACGCAGCTAGAATAGCTTCAGTATGCTGATCTTATGTGAGAGGCTACTAGTACCTCAGTCGAGCCAGCCAGTATATGAGCTGTAGTAAATTGGCTTTGAATTAGTCAATTCATAAACATTTAATTTAAACAGGTGTTCCTTCATAGGTTATATCTTGGGCTCAGTTAATGAAACCTACCTACTATGTTACTCAGAAATGACATATAAGATACCTATTCAATGTATTATTATACGAATTGCCGCATTGCTAAAAGCAAGTGCAAGTGATCAAAACTTTATGTAATCACAGTCAACAACGTGACCATCTAATTAGCACGGAACTTTGAAATAAACGCGAGAGAGTACTACCCGAGTGCGTTATAGCCGCATTTTGAACTCGAATGGTCTTAGTAGGGTTGAAAATGAGTCTTGACCCTCCAGACACCCGCATCTCTGTGAATCCTATAACCCAGGATCAACGACATGGCGCTGGTTAGGTAAATAGTCGTAATACTCGATAAAATGACTTTATCTAATAAACATGATTTCCATTCAATAAACTGATAACACTAATACTTCATAAAACTGCAGGAGTGCAGACCACTTAAGCCGTTAAGCTGAAACCAGTTTAACAAGTTCAGATTTTTGAGATGCATGTATTTTCGAACATATGAAATGAAATCGAATCAATGTTTGCAAGATGTTTTTGGCGAAACAATATTCGGTGAAACATTTTGCGGACTAGAGATTGGTAATGCATTTGTAACATTTGTTGGTTTATGACCATTTCTTTTGTTGCATAAATAATAGACTTTTGCCGACATAATTATTCATATTGAATATGGTAATTCTAAATAATTTCTGTATTCTTTTGTATTATCTATGACGACTTTGCAAGTTAGAAAATGATGCTTCATTAAAGGTTAAACCTGTTTATATTTTATTGTATTTATTGGATTTAAAAACTTGCAATTTTTATACTGCATTAATGTTTATTTTGAACAGAAAATTTACATATTTACTCTCAAAGGAAACAAAGATAAATTAATAAAAATGATTTTTGTGATCAATTGTTGCTCAGTTAGAGTCCCTAGAGTTATGTTATAATGGTACAATGTATGTTTATTATAAGCATGTAGATTGATGTGTCTTGAACTTAAAGTAGGTATCTACTTAAACTAAATGTCCATAATATATCCTCTTCAGAAATGTCCATAATAAAAATCCCCAGGTTTAGGAGTAACATGTGATACCTGTTTGTTTGTATAATATAAGTAGATAAGTACTCTAGTTACCAATATTAAAGTTTACATATAAATACATACCATTTTAAACTTTACACATCAAGACATTCAGATGAAATTAGTATTTCTGACTTCATTAGATCAATCATAGATTAAGGTTCTTTTATTGATTGCAGCTACTGTATAAAACACACACAATACTGAGTTTGCTCTGCCAATATTGGACAGTGAATTCACACTATCATACTAAATAAATATATTTTATGAGTAATATATTCTTCTAGTTGTGTATATTTTCACAAGGAAGTTAGAGGTATTTGGATTAGTGTGAATAGCCAGAGACTGTCAATGAATGATGCATTAACAAGGACATACCTGGTCTCCGAGCCAGTCAGATCCCTTGACTGTATCATACATGTGCCAAAGCCAACTGTCCTCTTCCATATTCCCTATAAAATAAAACAAAATTTGAATTTAAAATTGGAATACAATTATCAAGATTGTCTATGCTCTCAGGTGATTTTTATTTATTTATCATGTCTCTGGTCAATGAGGCAATGTAAACTGACCACATTATGACTGTTTAAAATATTTACTTGCCTAATGCCGCGTTAATTCCACCTTGAGCAGCCACAGTGTGAGATCTTGTAGGGAACAGTTTGGTCACCACAGCGGTTTTGAACCCTTCCTGGACCAGGCCAAAAGCTGCCCGCAGCCCTGCTCCTCCTGCACCGATGACCAAAGCATCATGCTTGTGGTCAGTTACTGTATATGATTTTGAGGTGTTTGTATTGGCCGAAGCATCCTTGGCTGGTCTGGCCCCACCCACAGAAAGGTGGAGATTTCTATATAAATATGAGGCCTGTAACAAATTTTGTGAGGAGTAAAATATAACAGAATAGGATCTATCTGCATAAAACGTAAGTACAATGATTATTTTTACATGTGGGTAAGCCTAAATTAATTAAAAAATAAAGTATATCGTAGCTTTAAAGTGCAGGTAACTTTCTGTCGCAATGAATGGACATTAGGTAAGTAGGTTACGTGTTGGGTAGGTAGGTGGTCTAAAAAATTTACGAAATAAAAAAAAACAAGTCACACGTTTCATAGCACTTTACAGGTTGCAATACAATTTTTAGCTTTCTAGGTAGTTTCGTAGAATCGAAACAAGTCCGTAAGCGCTATCTATATGAATTCCAGAACAAACGATTGGTATGTTCAAAACATTTTTTCCACAACCATATACCGATTACATAACTTCTCAAAAATTGTGGTGATAATAATAAGATGTTTACTCACCAATGGTGCAGGACTGCGCGCAACAGCGGCTTTCAACAATGCACTCATGATGGAACTCTCTGTCCGCACCCGGAGTACAATATTTTTACAAAAATGAAACCTATTCACATTCACGATCACGAAACCAAACCAACTCGTCGAACGACGGGCTTGAGTTGAGGGGAGGGAGCAGGAGGGAGGACGGACGGCCGTGGGTCGCCTGTCACTTCTGTCAGCTGTCAGATAGTGTTGCGCATGGGCTCATTCTCTTTGCATGGGATCAAGAAGCTGAAGCTGATGGGATTCAAAACATTGAAGACAACTTAATTATTATTATAACATGTTTAACCACTCCCGCTCCAACGTCATAATACGCTCAATGTGTCAAGCCTCGCTGTCACTTTGCCTGCCCGCGGTGGTAAATGTCATGACTCGTAAAATACCCTCTCATTGAAATTCTATTGCTATTATCGTCTTTCTGATGACTGTTTTAGTTTCTTGAACAAATAGGCTTTATGTTACAGAATAAACAATCATTTTATTACATCTCATGAATTATAAATCATCTGTTGAAGTCAGTGTACGGGATAAAATTGCATTTTTGTTGTATTATGTAGGTTTCTGAAATAATCACTGCACTAATTGAAACGAAATTTTGGATTTATTGTAATGAATTTACATACAAGTAATCAAACAACAGCATTTTTTTTACATTTCTTATCGAAGAGATTTATAATAATCGAACTCAAAGTACACAGTGCGCGCGGCCGCGCTTATGCAATTGCGTAGTTCAACTCATCAATGTTTATATCGTAATCACAGTCTTGACGTGTTGTGTATAAGAGAAAATATTATTAGAATACTCTGCAAACATTTATTATCTAATTTCCATGGATGATTTGTAAAAATATATCACTTTTATTCACGAAATTCCGCGATTTCTGGCACAAGGGGACAAATCGAATCATATTTTTGACAGCAGTTATTTTCCATTATCACCCGTTATTGGAACTTGCAAAATGTAAAACATAAATCAAAACAATATAGCTCTTCTAATGTAATACACTCTTGCTGACGTTTTATAGAAATAAACAATGATATGGCCCTTCTAAGGTGACCCTTTTTTTGTTATGGTTTTGATGTTTTGATGTCGAACACTCATACACTCCGTAGTGATGGGGGGAGCGCCGCTACGATACTTGTCGATAAGCTGACTGTACGAAAGAGCGTTTCTGAACCTACTAATGAATAAAATATTTTGTACATATACTAGGGCTTGCATTTTCAGTATTCCAATAATAAGGGAGGCTTTATTCAAATATTCGACTATTCAATTTATAATATTATATATTTTTGATGATCATATTTTAGCTAATATTTATTAACAAATATAATAGTTTATCATTGATGGTACAATGTCATTAGTTATTCCTGCATCTACTACTAATATATCGACAATGGAGTGGTTTAAAATGTCAATCTAAATGCTAAAGGCGATTGAAGGCACTATGGAGTTAAGAATTAGACTTAGATTTTCTGTGTATTTTTTCGTGATAATATTATATTTTTTGTTAATTTGTATAATATGAACAAAAATATAAGGTTTTCATTCAGGTTACCTATTTTCTGCGACGAACGGCTTAGGTGTAAATTACGATTAAACTCTTTTTTTAATTCATTAAAAATCGTGAATTCGTAATTGTTCTCCTACTAAACGGCTTGACCTACTTTTCTAAATGACGTGCATAAGTAGACCAGTTCATAAACTGTAATATGTTTGTTGATATAATATCTTAGATCCTATTGCTCACAGTTTGATTTGAGAAGGAATCGAAGTTGAAATCTGCTAAACATTTTTAGTCCGGGACTGTATTTACTAATATATAAGCCCTCTTCATATTGAATTATCCTGATTGACTGACTGACTGACTGACTGACTGACCCATCGAACACAAAATTTTGACTATATTTTATAACTTAGGTACCTAGGCAATAAGAAACGATTTTTGAAAATTTTTGCACTTAGAGGCAATATGGCAGTTTATTTAAAAATCTAATGTATTTCGAATTTTCAACCGCTAAAAAGGTTTGTAAAAGTGTGTAAAGTTTATATGCTCACATATTTGCACAAATGTACCTATACCTATACATTTTACACATTCAGTATTATTCGAATACTGAAAATGGCCGAATATTCGGGGTATTCGGTTGTGGGCAGAAGTTAGTGCCTAACAAAGTTGTCTGTGACTTGAAACTTTTACTTAAATTCAATAAAATATTTTTTTTTCACATATTTCCTGTTTTTTTCGTATAGAGTTAAAAAATATACAAGGTATTATTCACTTATCATGTTAAAGTTATTATTATAATAAATAAACAACAATATTCACAAATATTTACATATGTATTCATTTTTGCTACTATTTGAATAATTCGAATACCATCTTAAAAATGTCTAATATTCGAATATCTAAAATCATCGAATATTTGGAAGCCCTACTGTTGACTCGCGGGCGGCAGAGCTGGAAGGACCTGGCGAACCTCGCCCCAAGGAGGTGGAGGTGGATCTGTAAAATAAAAAAGGAAATGTAGGGCGATCTGAAATAATAAACACAATTAACAATTAGTTTACACAATAATTCAAAAGTAATAAATAAAAGCACAAAAATACAAAACTATTCAAATATACTTACATTTTGACCTGGTGGAGCCAACTCGTACCCCTCCGCCTCCTCCAGGTATTCAAAATATACCGCCTCGACGTCGAGGTACTAGGGTTCCTCGAACTCACTGACCTCCGAGTCGCGAGTCCGCTAGGAGGCTTAGAATGTGCTCCGGCACCACGAGTTCCCCCACATTCCAATTGGCCATTTCCTAAAATACATAAAAGACGGTAATGAAAATATAAATAGTAGTAGGTGTCATTGTTTTTTTTCCACATATTATTGAATCACTAGCTGAGCCCGCAACTTCGTCCGCGTGGAATTTAACTCAACAAAAAAGCCCGCTCGCGCGTTATGAGCCCGCGCAACAGAACCCATTTTTAAAATTTTTGTTTTTCTAACATAAAAGTAGCCTCAGTTACTGTTTATAACATCAGATATCTACCAGTGAAAGTCCCGTCAAAATCGGTCCAGCCGTTTCGGAGATACTCTTTAATTTCATGTGTTTTTATTTTTTGACGCGGAGCCCTAATTATTTTTCTAAAATTAAAGTAGCCTAAGTTACTTTTTATAACGTCAGCTATCTGCCAGTGAAAGTCCCGTCAAAATCGGTCTAGCCGTTTCGGAGATTACCCGGTACAAACACACATTTTTTTTAAATTGCGTTTTTGCTATAGGTGTCGTATGTACTTTCATATGCATTTAGTGAAAAGGTCTTATTTTGATATTACAAACAGACACTCCAATTTTATTTATTTGTATAGATTACATTACTATTCAAAAAAATCCGAGTATCAAAATAATCGTTATCGATAATTTTATCGACATGACCACGCACTACTGGGTTAGCTCAATACAATGGCTGACATACGCGGAAATGTCACTATTGGAACTATTGACTTTAGGAACTAAAAGTCAATTACTTACTTTTTATAAACTTTAAATTGGAATTGGATATTTGTACACAAAACTGTTGAATTCTACCAAATATTATTGAAAATTAGAATAATAACCAGTTACTACGCTATTATGTACATCATAAAGCCACTAATTTGTAGCAACTCAATAAAAAAATACATTCAAAGTGTGGCAGAATTTCTGCCGAACTCGTACAACATTAGAATTGTTGGTTCAAAAAACACGTTTACTGGCATTGTTTTATCAAAACTAATATCTGAGTACTTGAAATAAACACTTATAATGAAAATAAAGCCACTTACCGGTAAAAAACACAAATTCACACCACAGAGTATACAAGGGTATATACTAGATTCACACTAAAAGAGAGTCATTAGCGGGAGGCCGTGATAATTTTACGCGCGCGAAATGACTGAAGAATGAAACTTGATTTCTGGCCGATCACAAGCCACGATATTTCTTTTATAGCTAATTATGGTCGTGGAAAATCATGCCACATCAGAACCAATTTGTTTCAAGCCAAAATACATCATAATATCTAACTAGAAAATTGAATATTGAAAGCTTGTCCAGCCGACACCAATTGGTGCCAGCGAGGCTCAACGGTACGGGCGCTAAGACACCAATTGGTGTCCGTGAGGCTCACCACGTTAATATTAAAAAATATTAGTAACAAGGGAATCGTATTTTACCGGATGCCACGCTAGCGTGACATGTCTTGCGTCATTGAGGTATAAGTATTATATTTGGTTCATAGGGTTCATGGATGAAATCCTTTTAGCGCCGCTGTCAGTAATGAGCGGGGAAAACAAAAGTAGGCACGAGAGGACCCAACGCTGGTATGTTCGTTCAGCGACCGTGACCAGCACAATCCTTCACACAATCCCTTGCAATACAATTGATTTAGTCATGTTTAGTATATGTATCAACAGAATCAGCACCAACACCAATACATATACCATTAAATAAACCACGGACTAGATAGATGTCAATGATGTCATGTGTCATATGCGTGCTGTCAACTATCTGATAGTGTTGCACTAATTCAATTGTTTATTAATCGATTAACACTAATCGAAGCAGATTGATTGAGCAAATTTTATTAATCTATAATAAGATAGCATTGATGGAATATTTCTCTCACAAGTGTGAAAAATATGTTGGATATAATTCTGCTAGAAATCACTGCAATGAAATAACAAAGCCTTGGGTACTGTTCGGGTTTCAATCATATTATTATATAAGTATTCGGTAGATGATCGGGCATTTGATACGACATGACGCTTTTATGAAAACAATCATAGAAGGGAAGATAGAAGGCAAGAGGGGAAGAGGAAGACCTAGGAGAAGCTATTTCGACCAAGTGAAGGAAAAAGTGAATGTCGTGTCGTATCAAATGGTCAAAGAACTGGGAGAAAATCGCAGTGAATGGAAAAAACTCCACCGACAAGAGCATCGCTCTTAAGTTGATGATGATTCATATATCATTGCGACTAAATGTAAAAGTGAAAATTACCTCTGATAAAATCATTTATTGAAAATAAAAATCATGCAGTAGACGGTAAAATATATTTTTTTCACGTATTCATGGAAAGAAATAATTAGGCATTTAAATGAATCACTGTCAATGATTTTATTCACAGTGAATTTTCACTATGACACGTTATCCTATGAAGACACAGGGTGATGATTTATCATAAAAACCGTGGCAGCACCGAAAGCTTCGCGATTTAATTGCAATGATTTGTAAAAGTTTCTATCTATGACAACGGTAGCAGGTGCTACTTATAAAAAGCTATATAATATGATTTTTCACGCGCTACCTGTGAAATATTAAATCACTGGAAATAATCACGTCACGACATGATTATCGGCGCGAGCTGTGGCGTCATTATGGGACTAGAATTTTGTGGGAACTAGTAATTTTGTGTCTCCACATGATTGATCTCAACTCATGTAAGTGATATATTATATCCTTATTGGCAGTAATATCCATGAGTCGAACCACAAGCTGACAAATAATTTATTTTTAGAAGTTTTCATGATTTTTAATAAAAAGTTAATTTTGGCGTAATTTCTTCGTTCTGATTTTTAAGCAATCGATTATAAATCATATCTACATCTTTTTATTACCGACGTGCACACCACTACTACTCATGATTTTGTAACCGGTGAGGAATATAATGAGATTGGATTTGTTATAAAATAACAAAATGCTAAAATATTTGTCGTAATATTGTACATGTAAAAAAGAAATTGAATCGTGTGTGTATCAGAATGGCTGAGAATCCAAGCAGTGATGGTTTATCAGAAGCAGAAAGATTAAGAGGTATCTGTTATTACCTGTTACTATTTTGCAGTTTATCTTCTACTGTTTCCATTCCAACTTTATTATTATAAACTTTTGAACGCCTACGAAACCTTATATTTTTAGTGTACATCTGGGTGTAAAGGTTAAGGCCATAAATAAAATGTGTAGATTGGTACCTACGGGTTCTGAAGATTGTTATGTATCTTTGTGATTCCAGAAGATGAATTGGTTCACGAATTGGACCACAGTGATTCTAACGAAGACGATTCACAGGAGATCTCATTGGAAATAGAAGAGAAGCTCCTTAAAGATGAACCAGAATGTAAGTGAAATATCTTTAGCATAGTTTTGCAGAAAACTGACAGTAACACAATTTTCGGGTAAATGAGTAAATGTTCATTCTTAATTATTTGTTGTACAGATTGGACTTTAAAGACGACCTCTTTCCCAGTTTTTACTACAAAGTCTACTACCTACCTATGCAAAATTACTTTGTTTTAAAGCATAACTTGTCTTTAAATTTCAATTCCTTGTCCTCAACAAATATTTCAGATACAACACTGGTGAATTACGGGGAGAGTATTCAGAGCACAAATATTGAAAGCGAAGTTATTGAAACATATTCTGACAGTTCACAAAATGTGGAAACTATTCACAGGGCCGATGAACTCGGCAACATCTACACAGACAACTCGGACACATTTATTGGTTCCCAACCTGACCCACTAACAGACCAGTATGAACCATATATAAATGAATACTCATTTGAAAACTCAAACCTAGATCAACAGCAGCCAGATAATGTTGGAGATAAGTTTAACAAAACTGAATTTGAAGAAAACGGTGATAACTTACTTGTGCCAAATATGAATGAATTCCATCAGAGTGAGACAATCAGTAACTATGAATCTCAGATGACAGAGGAAATGTTAATCAATGAGAGGGAAAGAGAGAAGAAGAGTAAGAAAGAACTGGAAGAAGAAGAGCGGGAAAAAATGCAGTATGTATCCATTTGCCAGGACTGTTTTAAAACATCAGGGAAAACTGGTTCCAACTGCATTACCTTAGTAATGTTACTCTATGATGAAGCTATTGATTTATTTCTTCCAGAGTTCTTGTGTCAAACTTCACAGAAGAGCAGCTGGATAGATATGAAATGTACAGGCGAGCTGCTTTCCCAAAGGCGGCTATCAAAAGGTTGATGCAGACTATCACTGGGTGCTCAGTCGGCCAAAATGTTGTCATAGCTATGTCGGGTATTGCTAAGGTATTTGTGGGAGAAGTTGTCGAGGAAGGTGAGTGATAAAAGTTATTATAGGAAGGACAAGGCAGGACAATCTTCTAACACAATTGTATCGCCTTGGAGATTATGCTGTCAAAATCATTCTCAATTATGAAATCTTAAGTGGGACCAGACATGCTTATATTACTCTGACTTAGTATTGGCGAAACATTTGTAGTGATTTGTCACAATGTCTTAGTTTCTGCTGCCAAAATTTAGAGGCAACAATATAAATTGGATCAGATGCTTTGCCAGTGCTAACTCACGTTTAACATAACCTTTGGTTGGTACTGACTAAACATTAATACAAAAGAATATTGGTCTTTACTTTTTGTTGTAAAAAAATTTTGACAGGAACATGTTTCAGTGTAATATTTTAAGGTCTATGTAAACCATATAAAAAAGGAATGGTCTTGGTGTAAACCAACATAAAAAGATTGTGCTTGACTGGCAGACTTAAATTTTCATAATTTACGACCGCTTGTCGCAGTTGATTCGAGTGTAGATCGCTCGGCTCACTGAACATGGTGGTTGCGGGTTCGATTCCCGTCGCCGAGGCGAATTTCGGAAATGGCCTTTTCGTAATTTGCCCTGGTCTGGGTGTCACTGGGATCGCCCCCAGTCCATTGTACGGTACCTATAGTACAAGCGTTGCTTAGTTTAGGACCTTACAGTTGGTGTGTTTGTCTGGCGATATTAATTTATAATTCTAGTAACCTTATTTTTTTCAGCTCTTGAAGTGTTAGATAAATCAGGTGAAGCAGGGCCTTTGCAGCCTAAACACCTGCGCGAGGCACTGAGGAGACTGAGGGTGCGTGGCACAATAACCACAAAGAAAGCACACAGAAGTATGTTTAAGCTTTAGAATAATTTCAATTATTACTCATTCTAGGTAAGTATGATAAGAGTGAAAATTAACAAATTTTGTAATGTTTAAATATAGAAACTACTTGTTAACTTTTTCTAATTTAAATATAAATAGTACCCATTTAATTGCTGAAACTATAAGTGGGGTAGTTATAGCAATTTAACAAAAAAAAACAACAGTTAATTATTATTAAAATGTTAATTTATTACATGATAAAATCGTTATTTTTATTAAAAACAATATACAACAGTAACTAAGGATTATTAAGTTCGTAAACTTTGAAAATAAAATCAGTCTTGTTAAAATGGCCAACTATGTTGCAGACAAGAGAAGTAACGGACATCCTTGGAAAGTCTCTCAATATTCATTAAAAAATAAAATGGTCCTCGCTAACAATGGAAAAACAAAAACTAAAAATGTTCATAAAATTCCATTCAAAACCAATGTAAACAAATTGGCACTTAAGTTATGTTAGAATGCATTTATCCTTCCATGACATTTTTTGATCTATCGAAATGTATTTCATGTATCACAGATTTAAGTTTCCAAGGCTACCCTGGCCAGATATTATGTGCTAAATGCTAATGTTACAACAGAAATAAAAACTTCACAAAATAAAATAACAGTGATTAACATAGTACACACTATTTTAGTTGCATGTGAAGGCACAAATTATTAAATTAATTATATGTAGCAATTTGGTAACATTTGTAAAATGTACATTAATATTTTATAGATACATAAGTTAAAAGGCTTTGATATACATCTAAGCAATGGTCCAAGATTGTCAATTTGTGCGCATAATCACCTTAAATTTCAGTAAGTATAAAAAATATACTTCATAGGTTGAGGTAAATCTAGTTCAATAAATAAAATTACAGATTTACAAGCAGATTGTTGTTATATAGGTATCAAATATAATTATATTACATATAGTAATACATAATTCTTATAATTCCTTCCTCACCGTAGGGCCAAGGCTCCATGATTGTGACGTTTCAATTTGAAGTCGAAACATTTTTTAGGGTTCCGTACCTCAAGAGGAAAAAACGGTACCCTTGTAGGATAATTTTATTACGGCGCGCAACTCATGCAATTAAATGATTTATTCCACACAAGAATGCCCTCGTTACCGATAGCTGCACAATATTAATAACTCAGTCCGTCAGTTTTGCGATTATCTATATGATATCAATACTTCTAATGGTACTTCGTCAATATCATTTACAAACGTTTAAAATGAACAAACTTAAAAGCGTGCAGTCGCCAACAGAGTCCGCATTCTGATCGCTACGGACGTACTCTCCGCTCGGCGGCTGGAATACATCTCCGTCGCCGCGCAAACAGACCGACACTACTTAAGACTAGAAATAGCTCACATCCACATCATGGGGTTTTACACGACGAGCCTCTTGACGCCGCACTCGATGCAGAACTTGGCGGACTCGACGGGGAACTTGTTGCCGCACTCGTGGCAGAAGCGCGACAGGCGCGGCGCGGCGGCGCGCGGCAGCGACGCCTCCGACCCGCTCGAGCTCAGCGAGCCGCGCTTGCCCGCCCCCGCCCCCGCCGCCGCCCCCGCCCCCGCCCAGCTCGGGCTGCGCCGGGACGACGCGCGGGAGCTGACACGCTTCTCTACAGAAACCAAAGGCACAAAGTCAAATGGTTTCTTTTGTTTACTTTTGTGACTTACGTGGGCACTTACAAATTGACATCCTACTAATATTATAAATGTGAAAGTTTATGAGTGTGGATGTATGTTTGTTACTCCATCACGCAAAAACTACTGAACGGATTTGGATTAAATTTGGAACACAGATAGTTTATAACCGGGATTAACATATAGGATACTTTTTATCCCGATAATCCCGAAGTTTTTGTTACGTTAAATACTACGCGGACGAAGTCGGGGGGCACAGCTAGTATTATCATATTTTTGTAAAGAGGTCCTTACAGTACAGTGGAGAAATTTGATTTGGTCACCGATAACCTAGCGGCACGTAGCGCTCGAATTTAAGCAGATTGTGAGTGGTATTATTGGGCTGTGGGAGTAATAGTGGACAAGCCGATTTTTTTACATATTTGAGTCGGTCTATTATTAATCTTGCACCATCAACTCAATCATGGAAAAATGTGACAAAGATCCGTATTTATAAATCTATCTCAAGCATGAGAACGGTCTTGGACATGATAACCTCATGCCAGTATAAAATGACACGTCAAAAGCGTACTCGATCGCTCAGACATTGGATCGATTTATAAACCTTAGTGCTCTTTTACTCTGACTTCCTCTATGATAAGCAATCTGAAATACATCTCACCGTGGACGTGACTCTCCGGTTCCTTGTACGTGGGTTGCGCTAGCTGCTCGTCCAACTCCGCTGAGCGTTCCATCGCGAGGAACTCCTCGCTGGAGATCGAACGCGCGTCCTCCTTGTGGCTGCCGCCCGAGTCCGACCCCGCGGGTATCTGGTCGAGGGACGGCAACCCGTTCTCTTTGGGTGTGCACAATGACAATTTTGAAGGAGATATCCTGTTTAGGCTGAAACATAATCATGAACTATTGTACTACGTAATTTTACAGCAGTGAATAGGTGTATGCGACTTAACAGAACGGCAGGATTTATTTGAAGTCCGGCCGTTGATGAAAACAATTACCTGACTAACCTGCTATAGGCCGAGTCGTTGCTCGCTTTTCCGTTGGGCGTGTAGTTTCCGTTCGAAACCGTCTCGTTCTTCTTAGCCTTGCGCTCGGATTTTAACCGAGTGTCGCGTTTGGTGGTACCGTTATAGCTAAAGGTATCTTTATTCGACTGATTTTCTTTCTTCTCAGACTTGTAGAACTTGTCGAAATCTTTCAGAGACTGCATGATATCGTTTTCCAGTTGATCGACCTTAGGCCGACTCTTTGTATGGTCGTTTTTCTGTAAGTTCTTCTTTTGTATGGAATCAAGGAGGGAGGTGGACCGTTTCACGGAGGATGGGAAAAGGTTCTCGCTCACAATATTGTTACTGCTAAAATTGAGAGACATTGATTTGTTAACTGGTATCATACCGTTGCGGACTTTGGGAGACGAAATAACACTATTCAACTCTGACGTTAAGTTGCTGTCAGCGAGCTCGGATTGTTTTACTACCCTAGTCGTGGAGCTACAGGTGCGTTTGTTTTGGGATTTGTGCTTATGTATTTCTTCATCAAACGAGGTCATGAACTCCTCGAGATCGAAATCCTCACACAGAGAATCGTCGTCTCTGACGGAGGTTTTAGAAGCTATGCTATGTTCTAGTGAATGCATTATTTTGTCATATTGAATATTTAAATCATCTACAATTGGGGCAATGGTTTTATTTACGTTGTTATTAGGTTCGAATTTGTCGCTTCTTGCTATTGTATCTATGTTTTTACTACCACATTTTTTATTATTATTATTATTTTGATTAACACAACTAAAAGATTCAAATTTTGCTGGCAAATTTTCTGTTGTAAGAAGAGATTCCATACTACTAATTATATCAGGATTGTTTAAAATTGTGTTTACGTTAATAGGCAAATTGACATTTTCATTAATAAGCCTTGGATCGATGTAACTACTGTCAGTCATGGAAGAATTATCATCAGCAAGTATAGCATCAAGATTGACGAAATCTTTCTTTTCATCATTTCTCTTTATTTTGTCTAATTTGACGGGCTGCTTTATAGTTGTTCGCTGGAAACTGTGATACATTGAAGTAGCTATTTTTGGGATTTTATCTTTAAGTTTAGGTGTGCTATAGCTTGATGCTGTGTAACTGGAGAACGACCTATTTAGATTACTATTACGATTAAAGTAAGTTTTGTCTACCGTACTAATATTTTCTTTACTGGACTTAGTAAATGTAGTGTTCAATTTCGGGTTTGGTTTCTTGTCGTTTCTATTTAATCTAAATGAGCTGCATCTACCACCAAAAGGGCTATTTTCATTGCTTACGCTACCGAAAGATTTCATTCTTTGAAGAGTTGGCGTTTTTTGGTAAGTTTTATTCAGTGTGTCTTTCATCATTTTTGTGTTATCAGAGCGAATGTAAGAGGAAGGACCTTTTTCTTTTGCAGGTTGGAGGGCAGGAAGTGTTCTAGTTTTCTCTGTGTCTTTTGTTGAATTTTGTATTTGTTTGGGAATGTTTGTGTCTGAAGCCATGAGTTCTTTCATTTGCCTAGCTGCTGATAGAAATGGATCGTAATTGTCCTCAAGCCTGTAAAGTGTAATTTTATATATAAATAAACATGATAACAAATAAGAATAATATACATTATTATGCATGCGATTTGTAGAATATAATTAAATTAGAACAAAGGGATAACGGATAGAAACGGGAAATTGGATGAAGGGAAAAGCAATCTAACCTTTTGAACTCAATACGTGGTAATTTTAATGGTGGCGCGTCTGACGAAATAGATTGATCATCGCTGTTTTCGTCTGTATTGTGATTGACAATAAACGTTTGGTATTCTTTACGTGTTCGGGTGTGCTCATTCAACAACCTGTATTTTCTGTTTGGTTTGTACAGTTTTTGCATTTTCTTTTTATTGCATTCCATATTGCGGGTTGGTTTATTAGTTTCTGCTATTGACGGTAACTTTAACTCAATTGTTGGGTTATCTGTTATATTCTGTTCTTTCTGTGTTTTTTCATAAAATTTTAGTTCATAAACAGTGATATGCTCCATGTCACAAATTTTTCTGGCGGTGTCACATTCATTATCTATTACTTTCGCTATATTGTCTACGCAAGTATCGTTTGATAGTTTAACAACGTCATTATTGCTAGCACCTTGTAGTAAATCTTCTAAATTGGATTTAAGCTCGTCAAATGTATCAGAAAACTTATGCTTCAGGACTCCTGTGTCAATAACGTCATCTGAGGAGTTCTTATTTATTGCTTCAATGGAATTAGTTGCTGGAGTGTGAAAATTGTCAACGGCTTGGACAACAACTTTATTCTCTATTTCAATATTATTTATCAATTTATCGGTCAAATTCATAAATTCTTCTAGATCAGCAGGATCTTCTGTGAATTTAGTATATGTTTCACCACTACCATGGCGACGTTCTATTTCATTTTCGTCTTTGGTGTTGTCATCATCAGATTTGTTATCAAAATCATTAAATAATTCAGCGCTCAAATCATGTTCGTAATTTATTTCAAAATGTTCTGCAGATAAATTTTGACTTAGTTCTTCAACTTTATCACTAATAAACTCTTCATTTATGTCATGGACATTATTAACATGTATATTATTTTCTTCATTTTCTACCACGCCTAAATTAGTTCTATTCCGAACTACTTCACAACTATGAACAATATTTATAGACTCAATGCTATCAGAAAACATATTATCCGATGTGCTTGTTGTAACTAATGAATTACTGAAATTTGTAATTGATAAATCTTCTTTGGAATAATCTTGTCCAGAATTAGCCATCGTTGGATTTTTATACAGTAGTTCCACTTTTGGCTCTGATTCTGAGTGGATACACTCGGTTTCTCTGGCACTTTTTTTCTCTTTTTCTCTTCTAGCAGATTTCTTTTGATCCATATTTTCATGTATTACACACGGTATACAAAGTAGCTCAGTATTAATCCCAACCGATTGACAATTCCGATCAGTGGCCGAATTAGGGGGAAAATCATCGAGACTATCTAGACTCATACTTATTTCTTTAACTACTTTCATAGTATCTTTATTCACTTTACTTTTTATATTCTTTCCTTTATCTGATATACGTTTTCTGTTGGTCAAAGATACCTCTGAAGGAGTTTTTAATGAACAGATTTTTGTTTTTTCAATTTTTATCTTTTCTTTGAAATCAGTTTTATATATGACAGTATCTGGAGCGAGTTTCTTATTTTCTAGTCTAACTTTTTTCTCAAGTTTAGGAACAGGTATAAGTGTTTTATCGGCCTTTGTTTTGACTGCACTCTGAGGAGCTTGTTTGCGTTCTTCTTTCTTTTCGCTATACTTATTGGCAATCTCTTCAAGTTTCTTTAGCTGCTGTTTTTTCGCATTAAATTTAGTTTTCATTTTGTTTTGTACCATGTTTTTCTTGATGTTCGGGTCAGTGTTACTTTGTTGGACAGAGGATGGGCGAGGATCTTCATATTTTCTATAGAAGGGGAAAGGAAGGTGTAATGGTAGGCTCATTTTGAATTTGTAACAAACAAGGAGACAGGAACTACTTCCGTTTGAACTATATTTTGAATAATTTAAAATAAAAAATGTGTAAAAATCCTTCCTTTCCCCTTATTTGCTACTAAGTGAACAGTGTAGAGGGGGTGTAGCAAAACGAAAAGCTCGAACCTTGTGCTGCTCAGGTCCCTGGCGAGTCTGGCTTGTCGCGCCTTGACGTTGGCATCTCCGGACGAGTTTTGTGAAGTACGCGGATGCCTGATTACGGGCACGTGTGGTGACGTATCTTCGTGAAAATCGTTGCTGGAGCCCGATTCTGGAATCAATAATTCATATTAATTTGTAATACCTACTACTTTTGCCACCAGAACGGCGTCTGTTGAAGTGGGCTGAAATTAAAACTTGACATTTCAGTTATTTTCTCTCTCTCTATCTTTCTGACATTGCGATAATTTGTATATGTAGTGACACTAACAGGAGGAAACGACAGATAACGTTAACCCAGTCCAATCTAGCGAGCTGTTTTTTTTTTTGGTTTGGTTTCTCAGTTTAAGGTTTCAACTATTGGCCATTGTTATAGATGGATAGATATTTCAGCGAGAGTTAGTTGTATTGAAATTTACCTGAAGCTCTAGTTCGGCCGTGTCTGTAGTCGCCGCTATCGCGCGGCGGCGGCGGCGACACGCACCGCGACGACTCCACGGATGCGGATCGACTGGTCGACGCCTTGTCGCGAGTTTGCGAAGACCTTTATTAAATAATTTGCGGTTATTGACTTACTTATTTATAAATCGAAGGTCGTTTACTTATGCATTCAGAGGTAGAAATGTGTTAAGAAAAAAAATCTTCGATACCAAGTTAATTAAATTGATGAATCTACTAAATTAAACTCCATTTTTTCCATCGTTGCAATACTTAGTTTCATAAAAACATATAATTTTAGGGAGACGAACAAAATAAAAGCTGAATAAAATTCTTCTCAACAGAAAAGTAAATGGCAATGATGATCTGCAATAACGTTTTCAAATTCAAATATTTTTATTTCAAATAGGCCAGATTAACTGGCACTTTTGAAAAGTCAAGAGCTAGGTGCATGTTCCAAAACTAAATCCTATGGAGAAGAACATGCTAGAAACTCCATGGTGTACTATTGACGGCAGACATACCGTCTCCCGCGCACGGGCGGCGCTTTGTACTGCGTGCGCGCATTGAGCCGGTGCTTGGCGTCGGCGAGGTGCTGCGGCGGCTGCGCGGGCGCCGCGGGCAGGATCTTGGCCTTGTCCGCGCACCACTCCACGTGCCGCTCGAACGCGCGCAACCCGAACGCGCGGTTGCAGTGCGGACACCTCTGCAGTTCCGCCATTGGCTGGAAGCGTGTATCGATGTTGTTTGCGCGCCTAATTGGCCGGTCACGATGTTTGATCGTGGCCGACTTGTTTGCGTTATAATTTTCAGATGCAAAGTTAGGTATGCCAAGGATGGATAGCTATATTTATTTCTGAACACTAAGGCCGAGATAAATAGACGCTGCTAAGCATTAGTCAAAAGTATTAGTTCCCAAAGCACTACTTTGACTTGGCTAAGCCAAGTACCCAAAAGTGTCATAAATAGGTAAACGTTTCTATCGACAATGCTTAGCCAAGTACGAACTTAGCTTGAGTATGAGACTTCGATTGAATGGTTCAGAAGCGTTCACAATTCACTGAATTCATAAATTGCATACAACTTTTTTAAAGCTAATTAAATTTCCTATTCACCAGAATTAAAGCTTAAGTAGAATTGTCTAAGCCTCTGCTTAGAAACGTCTATTTATCTCGGCCTTAGAATCCGAGGTATGTCAACCTGACATGTGTTTAATCTTACTAATATTATAAAAGTTTGTGAGTGTGGATGTATGTTTGTTACTCTTACACGCAAAAACTACTGAACGGATTTGGATGAAATTTTGAACACAGATAGTTTATAACCTGGATTAACACATAGAATACTTTACTTAAGTCTATGCGGACGAAGTCGCGGGCAGCAAGTAGTATATTATATATCCCATTAAAAACCTCATTTGTGCCATACAAATGA
Source organism: Notodonta ziczac (assembly GCA_918843915.1). Lineage (NCBI taxonomy): Eukaryota > Metazoa > Arthropoda > Insecta > Lepidoptera > Notodontidae > Notodonta > Notodonta ziczac. The sequence goes on from OU974053.1 coordinate 6,667,376, forward strand.
GGTTTTTAATGGGATATATAATATACTACTTGCTGCCCGCGACTTCCTCCGCGTAGACTTAAGTAAAGTATTCACAATAACTGTGTTAAAAGTTAAAATTTTAAAAAGAAAGGCCAAAATATCCGTAGGTACATAGTACATACGTACTTGGCTATGGTGTGACTAGGTACATAGGTTTAGGTACCTACTGCGTTTATGTTCAAATAGTAGAAAATAATTATGCGCTAACTGCTCGAGTGTATGACAAATGACGTTGACAAACAAAGCGGTAACCATTTGTAGCGCAACTGTATACAGAAATGCGTATTCCTTAAGTGGTATAATAACACAAAAGAGTTTTCCTGTTTGACAACAGTGTTTGCTGAGACGAAGAAGACGCGACTTCAATACGGGGGCGTCCATTAAGTAATTGCGTAAGGTGTTCTAGGGGGGCAGGGGATCACGCTAAATCTTGGCAAATATCACGTAATTATTTTTCTAGTAGAAAACGGTGTAAAATTGTGTGAAAATTTATTTCTAGAATAGAATATGGCCAAGTGCAATTTTGAGCGCTTATGCTTATGAGTATGGAATTAGCGAGAAGTTGCAAGGATGGCCTTTAGGGTCAACCGTTTTTTTATATTTTTTTCTCAATAATCTAACACGTTTACAGCCAAAACATAAATTTTGAATAAACTCGCGTGAGATTAGGGTGGGGGGAGGGAGTTGAAGAAAATCTTACCATATCTCACCAAGGGAGAAGGGGGGGGGGGGGTCGAAAAATTCTCAAAAATGCCTCACGTAATTAATGGACGCTCCCTAATAATGTACCTATGGCAGGTACTATTTTATGGTAAGTGTACGTAAATACAATCAGTAGGTAGGTATGCTAGTTGTAGGATAACATTTTACTAAAAAATAATTCACGTTGGAACAAATGATTTTGTCTGAAGGAAACTGCAGATTTGTTCCCTAAAGTCGGTATAGATATCCAGTAAATTATGACGCAAATAAAGTATAGAAATAGTATGTAAAAGAAGTACCTTCGTGATGGCGTTTCTGATGGACTGCGTCTTCGGTTTCGGCGTGGGCTTCGCGGTGGGCGGCGGGCTCTTCTCTAGGAAGGGACTGTTCTCCGGGAGACCGAAGTTCTTTGGTAAGTACTGTTCCAAATCTGTACCTACAACGTAAGAAAATACGTACCTACAGTTCAAACTTTTTCACTGGAATATATTTCTTAGCAATAGGTATTGAGACGCAAATCAGATAAGTATAAAAAACGTCGCATGCTCAAATGAGTTCCCATATCTATATTATCAAGTTTCTACAGTGAAGATTTTTCAATCTACAAACATCACTCATCATAGACTACGAAGGTAAAAATTCATTCGTAACAACATGCAGCAATTATTTTAACGAGAACACTAAAGTGCACATTGCTCGACAAATGATTGTAATTAAACAAGAACCACATTAGGCACACTTCACTAATCTCTAGAGCAAACACATCTCAAACGTCACCAGATGTTAAGTAACAAGCCGTGACAGACAACCCATGCATTTCTAAAGACTTAATTAGGAAACATGAACCATGGTGTTTAGTTTAACGATTGTTAGAGGGCGTTCGTTGCGTCTCGTAAGGACAAATAAATTATGCAAACATAGACCTCGTTGGAGTCTCATATTGTCATCACAATACAATGATTTGCATAAGTATTTTCAAACCGAAGTTTTGTCGGCTTAGTGGTCCTTTTCGACTGTCGGAGTTGGCAATGGTTTCGCCTCTCTTCATTCTAAGATCAATCTATATCGATCAATCAATGTATCTAATGAAAAGTACGACAGTCCATGATCTTGGAGAATTAAAGTTGATTAAGAATTAAGTTGCAGCAAAGAAGTTTTTATGTCTTTTGTGGGATGAAACTTTTCGGTACTATTGTGAACATTACGAACATAAACTCTTTGCCACTCGTCGAGTTGCCGCTGGTTAGTTTGTGTAATAAAATATCTTCTTAAAAACTGAGTGCGTTAACAATTAATAATTTTAATGAATAAATGCATCTGTGTTGTTTACATTGCGCATTTAAACACTAATTATGCATTTTTAATTGTGTTTGTGTTAGTAGAACATTAAATAGACAAGGAGCCACGGTTAATATGGATGGCAGGGAATATGTAAACGGTTCACCCACTCACCGGAATCAACACCGTTCGCCGCGGTCAGCCCTTATTACCCACAACAATAAAGTATACGTCAATACACATCCAGAAAATAAATCGTGCCAAATATTTAATATAATACAATTTATACACAAATAAATTATAATAATGAGAAGGCGCAATTCAAGAATGTCAAATAATTACATAATAAAGTCCAAAAGTTCTAGGAAAACATGCTTTAATTACGGCACCTACGGTCTCTATTATCTAGTCCAAAATATACAGTAGGGTTACCAAAAGCAAAAAATCGATTAGTCAACCCATCACCTCAAATAGGTAAATAATGAATAACTACATATCCAAATGGTATATCAACTTGGTAAAACAAGCTCTGTGGAAACATGGTATCTAGGGAAGTACCAGGTAAATTTTGAGAAAGGTAGAAGATTTTATGCCTACTCAAATAAAATATAAAAAGTTAATGCCATATCAATATCTTCCAAAAGAACAAGCATAACAGACGAAATCAAACAAGTAGGTATTACCTTCACGCCTCTGTCTCGAAGAGTCGAAGGTCTTCCTCTTCTTCACCGTCATTTTCTCGCAAATCTTGACGTGTTTTGCCAGCGATTGCGGCACGAAGGTTCTGCTGCAGACGGGGCATGGCATCAGCGGGAGCGGGGCCGCGGGCTCGGGCGCGACGGGCGCCACGGGGTGCGTGGGGACGGGCGGCGAGGGCGGCGGCCCCGCGCGGCTCGGTGGCGGCGTCCGGATGATCGGCCGGTATGAGTCACCACCGTTCACCGGGGACGCCGCCCCCGCCGGCTCCGGCGACGGCGATCGAGAACACTTGGAAGATTCTTGTTGAGGTTGCCGTTTACCTGGAACAGATGAGAATTTAACTTAATAACTGGAGGAGGAATATAATTTTAAAATGTTCTAATTCCTTGCCTCAGGATATTTTTCCATTAAGTAGGTACCTATAGGATAGAGTGGCCATTTATAATGGCACGAAATCTTCAAAAAACTTATATGGATAACTAGCTGACCCGACAGACGTAGTCCTGTCTTATTTTGTTTTTCTTTCATAAGGACCTTCTCCTGATAATAATAAACTCAACAAAAAAAGGATTTCCGAAATCGTTCCCTCCGTTCACGCGTGATGGGATGACCAAGGAAATAGAGGTTCATTTTTATATACTTTAAATGCAAATAAATAAAAAATAACTCAAATTCTCAAAATCATAGCATCACAAAAATGCTACTTACAGAAACATACTTCATTCATGTTCGTGACATAAGTGTATGTTTCAAGTCTCAAGGTTATAGCAATTATTTTTCCTTGAACGTAAACGTTGAGAGCTTATTAAAAAATTAAATAACATAAATGCCTTCATTCATAGTCAAGCTCAAGCAAGGGCGGGTGGCAAGTACCTAAACATGACGCAATAGGTACCAACCACAACCTCTATATTGATTAGTTAAATTACCAGCTAGGTCACGCGATCTGTAGTAATCTAAAAATGTTCCCTAAACATCGCCACCGTATATCCAAGCAAGACAGTAAACAAGTTTCGCAACAGCAAATTAAATTAGCTGACAAAGGCACCGGTTAAAAGCTGCGTGGGCGATAATGCAGAGGGGACATTTGGCTTCAAACAACTGAGATAAGGAAGACGATGAAGCGATTTCATTTGATTATATTTATCGGAATATAGTGACCCTGATTAAATTAAGAGCATGTTAAAGGTATTACTATGTCAGTAGTAAGATAAGGTGTATGTCAAGGAATAAATACCTAGCTTATTCAAGTGCAGATGTTGCCACTGTTAATTAATTTTACTTGAATGTTAAACGACCGTTTCCTTTCGTAATAGTCTTATGCGATTAATATTCCGGTTTCATTGAGACGCCAACCATCATTAAAGTTCACATAATCGGTATAGTCGTGTTTACAAACCGGTAATACATGATTTGCGAGTTTAACACTCTTTTATCGTCACGATGATTATGCCAATGTTGTTTTACTTTTGCTAATAAGTCCCTAGCCTGATAGTATGGAAAGTTAAATTTAAATAAACAGTTATGATTTAACGGTTGGATTTAACGTTAATACAAACAAAACCGATGTTTAACATGCAATAAATCATAAATACCGTCGATACTACAGCGGTTGTGCTCAGCGATCGGGTGGCTGAACTCGGACCAGGCGCATCCCGTTCGGGCCGTTCAAGTAGTGCGCATGAGTCGACTACTAATTGACTTTAGTCGGTCTCGGTAAAACAGTTCCCTACTTTAAAATAGTAACATCCCGGTACTTTACTAGAAAACAGATGACTGGCGGCATGCGATAAAACAATCTAATTCTAACCAAAATGATATCCTATCACAAGAGTGTTTCGAGATGATGGATTAAAAAAATATATTATTTCCTTTTGGATTAGGCACATTAAAACACGAAATTCTAATAAGTATAGACACTTAACCCCATCTCTCGGATTGGGTTTGAAATGAAGAGAACTAATCATACTGATAAGTACAACAATTTATATAGCAATGGCACCTAAAATTTGCCCAGACGTAGCAAGGTCAAGCAAAAAAACTACACTTAATATTCGCAGTCCATCAAAGGATTTTCCCAATTTTAACCTTTCCGAGAAGAGGTTCGCCGTTCCCAATATTAAAGAGCGTAAATCCGATATGCGGCACGCGGTACACGCAACGCGTGCCGTGAACACAAATTGATACAGGTTTTAACAAGCGCACAGCTGTCTGCTTGCATCGCAATGCCGCCACAGAGCTACTACATCAAAGGAAGACGAGTAATGAGCAGAAAGCCACTGATGAACTCGAATAAGGAATGCGGTAGACTAAACAGTTATTTACATTGAGAAAAGCGAATGTTCACCCATTGTAAATAAAATGACGCACGTGTTGACAAAACAATAATAATTTATTGATTTGCATTGACGATCTGTTACACGCAAAGGTATAAACTATTCTCTTACTTACCAAATAATTAAATGTTGGTGTTCAAACTCGAAAGTAGAAACAGAGGTTAATTCTATGTATTTATAAATCATCGTAATTAGCAACAGCCTCATTGTGATTCACAGGCTAAGTACTTAGTTGCCTATTAGGAAATATATCTGTAATCTTCCTACATCGGAGGAGTTAATTGGTGTAAAAACATTGTGCAAGGAATGTAAACACGTCACTTAATTTTCTGCCCTAAAGTAGTCTTATACATAATGTAATTAATGTCATTCTTGTCTACCGTATCTTGTACAGCAAATATTATAATTGCAACCGCGACGCTAGTCGACCTGAATACCCATCGCTATCGCATCTCAGGAGGAACAAGCCTCCTTGCCGTTAACTGTTACCTACTTCTTGTTGAACTACATTATAAAATATATCAGCCACATTTTATATTAAGATGTCAGTAAAAATATTTCATTGATTTTGTCCTAAACAAGTATTACTGGTTGATTCATTGCTATATTATTCAACAATTAGGACCCCCTAACATCAACTACAACCACATTTATTGGAGGGTGTAGAACATAGAGAGTGAATGTGTCGAGTTAGGGGTAAGGGTGACATAGTACGGGTCAGTGCCAGGTACTGATTTTGATACACGAACCTCTGGAGGTGTTTCTTATAGGAAGAAATGTCTTGACATAACGTACCCATGAATAAGTTAAAAATGTACTAGCTAGTATAGTTGTAAAGAGTTGGAAGTCGAATTAGACATAAACCCGTATAATACTACATCTGTTATGTATGAATATAATAGTAACGTTATTAACAAACGTTACTTACGATCACGTAAAGTAAATATATATAGCATAGGCATTGGGTAAGTTTCAAGGATGACGCACCGTACATAATAGCGCACGAGGTTTAATAAACGCAATATGACAATATAATTGGAAGAAAATATTCAAGTTTGACTTAGAATTTTACTATAATGATGCTACAAAGGACGTTTGATGAAATAAGCATTATAATCTATTTATATTCAGTTGGCCCAACAAACCGGATAACATTCAACGAAAAAAACTTAACGCTTAGCGATGTGCCGTACAACGCAATGATTTAGGCAAATTCAATTTTTAAAAATCGGTCTGTATGCTCTGGAAATTTATGTAAAAGACAAAACATTGGACAATTCAATCATGTTCATTAGAGAAGAAAGCGTGTCCATAATCTGAACATTAATTATGGACCACAAATCGCATGAAGGAGGCAATAAAGCACGAAATTACTTCCTATCACAGCAAACACTGTGGTGGATTATGAACAACAAGAAGGAATAGACTTTATTGTTAAAGTCATAATCGTCACTTCATTAAGGTCGTCTGTGGTCGCATCAGTGAAGTGAATACGACAGATATATGATTCGGCCACAGCCATATCTTTACAAAGGTTTGCCTTACTGGTGCAAATAAGAATTATCATAAAATGATAATTTCAAGTAGGTTTAATAAATACAGTGACAGTTTGAAATGGAGATTTGTGATTTATAGAATCAACATTAGTAGGTACATACTAAACCAAAATAACAAAAGGTGTTTCCCAATCGCTATGAAAAAAATCGTATGATAAGTATTATTGGAAACAATGCAAATGTCAATCATGATTGTGAAATCATTTCGTTGCAGACATATTATGAAGAGCAGTCCAGTATGTCAGTTTCCCATCCGTCGCATTGTGGATCAAGTTACAGTCTCCCGTCACGAAGTTGCTTGACATGGGAACGAAAGTGACCGTATAGCGTATGTGTCGTGAAAATTTAAGATCCGACTATTAGACAATATCAAACACTTTCATACGAGAGGTAGTGGAATCGTGGCCGTGAGAAACAACGTATGCAAACAACTGTACGGACCTGTCAAAGATAACATGCGAGTTTACTTGGTTGGTTCACGCTTCTTACGTAAATAAAGGTCATACAAGATCGGTTCCATTTCGGACCGTCCTCTCTTTACCCACGAATGTATAATATTTTTAATATCATGCACGTGAAATATTGTCGGGAGGTGTGTTTAGATGTTTATTGGCTTTGAATTTAAAATTCATAATAATTAATCACAATTAGTGAAAGTAAAAGCATCATATTTCTAAAGGCCTTGCACCAATAAACAAATAGAAATCTGGTCTATCTTCACGGCTAACTGACACCGTTGGTTCAATTCCGTATCACGAGACGTCTATGAAAGTTAATATCAGGATCTCAAATATCTTGACGGAATTGTTCGTACACGTTGGTATCCCAACGTTACATATTGTATTCAGCCAAACATTCACATTTTTATCGCTTATATTTTGATGTTGGGTTTCACTATAATTGTCTTGTGTGAAATACCTACATGCATCAATTCCTGGGAACTGCTCTCATATTCGAACCGAAGTTGGCACGCTGAATAATTCAGTATATTCAACATTTTTAGCAATTCTAGTAGGTACCTACATCGAATGTTAATTCTTTACCCAAGTGTTTTATGAGCGGAGGGATAGTGAAATTTTAAGCAGCTATCAACAGCAGACTTATTTAAATAAGCCCTAACAATTATTTTGAGGGACTTTTAACCGATGTTTATCAATATTTTTCTGGAAGGTTTCTAAGATGAAAGAACAATGGATGGGCGTATCGTATCTTCTTGACATTTAACCCACATTGCTGATCTATATATATATTAATAAAAATTATAATGATTAAGACCAGTTATTACCCGCAAGATAAAGTCACCGCAAAGTCACGGTTCGCCCTCCAGGCGATAGGAATTACCTACCTATCAAAAATAATTAGTAATTGGGGGATTTCACTAGCATAATATCTAAGCATAATGTAAGCTTATCAAAATAATAAAGAGATCTCGAGAGATTATACAAAAGATATGGAGACAATTTCAAAGGCAGTCGTAAGATTACATCAAACAATCTGTTGGAGTTCACGAGCAAAGATTTCCCACGGAATACAATCTGCCCTTAAAAAGGTTGATGTTTTCGCTTTACCGTATACATTTATAAAATATTAATGGGTACTCAAGACGTCGGAAAGCGATTAATAACGATTCTGACAAAAGATCCATCAATCACCAGTGTAACAAGTCCAGGTAAAAAACTGTCAACTATGCTTAAGATGTGGAGACAATGACTGAAAAATACCTACAGACCTCATCGATTATGGATATATATCGAAGAATACTCATAATTGATGTAGTTTAGCTACAAACCAAACTCCAAATTAAGAATAAAATAAATTGCCTTACTTTTCTTACGACGAATTCTGAAGCCCTTAAAACCACAAAGCATATCGAATAAGTTAAACCGTTTTAAAATTCGCACAAACAAGTGACGTTGCCAACATTATCTTGAACACTGAACCAAATACACAGTGAGCAGTCGGTTTGCGGTAACCATGTGCTTATCACTACTGTATTGTGCCTAGACTAATAGGTACATATGTTTAAATTCTTGATGATTGTGCCATGGCGTCACTATCGTGTTCAAGGTTTTCAGTTGGTTTAACGGATGTGTCAAATGGTTATAATTTATTTCTATCAGCCTCTTTTGTATTCGTAAAATAGGTAGGTACCCTCTTTAAGTGTTAAGTATTCATTCTAATAATAACCATTGTAGGTTGTCATTGGACGTAAGAAAATAATTGTTGGTAGGTTACTATTTGCACCCTTTTTTATCAGCGAATGTATGAGAAACTTGAAATAAAATTATATTATACCTTACAATTATTATATTGGTTTACTTTCTAAAGGGCGAAGTTGAGATCTGAAATTGCCATTTCTCAGAGGAGAGCGTGACTGTTAAAGTTATAAAAGTAACGCCTATCTCTCACCCCAATAGTTGCAACGGGAGTTCAGATAATAATATAGGCAGTCGGTTTATTTATTGTTGAAATGAATGAGCAGCTGTTGATCGCAGGGTTACATTGAGGGCAATAAAAATGAGATAGTTGATCCAGCTGCGAGCGTTGGTACATGGAATTAGAAAAGCCGACATACAGCTGACAAATCTAATTCATATTTTTAACAATGCATCACTACTTGCGAAATCTCTGACACTGAAATCCAATGTATACCCCTTAGCGCAATAAACTTAGAATCAATTCCATTTAGTGAAACCGCAATTATAATTTAAAAGCAGACAGCATAACTTGAATCAGTTCTATTTAATGAATATGGATGTATGTTATAATTAGGCATGCTGGTATATTTTTAATCAATAGAAATATTAGTAATATTCCAATTAACCATTCAATAAGGAATACTATTAAAAAGACAATTAAGATTACCTTTCTTCGAGCCGAATATTGATTTCAATTTAGATATCGTCCTTTTCTTCATTTTTATTCTGTACTTCTCACGGTATCACACCAATCATACACACAAGTGCTGTAGACATCGGTTTACAACAGACAGAAATACACTCGACACTACGTCCTCAAGTTTTTCAGACGATCTCGACTTTTTGCTCCTTTTGCCGCTCTTATTTCCGTGCTACGAAAATAGTCCAAACGCAACACTTGCACCGGCCCGCAGGCGCATCACTCATATACACATACATACGTTTAATACGAGACCTCTTCACTAAGTTCTCACACACAAATGATAAAAAAATCCAAACTTCAGGACGTACACAAATGAGACGGGATTTTTTTGGCAAACATGTCCGCCTTTATTGCTTATTTTGGTTATCTCGTCACCTCGATTTATCACTTACTATCTTTATACAAACTAAAGCGTCAATAGATAACAAGTACTTTTTTAACAGAAATTACGCGCACGAGTTTACGGCAGAGGGCACAGCGGAATACTGAAGTTAAATGTTTATAAATCTGTCCGTAAACAAGATAATAATGTCGCGATAGGAGCAACAAATTTAAAGCACAAGAGACGGTTGCACAACTCGCTGACCGCTTGCTAGTAACGATCCGGACACCGAGTGAGATAAACCTTTCAGGCGGGAACCATCACGGTGACGCCTATTCTTGGTCGTGCTGCGAACGCAACTAAACACGCAGCGGCGCGCGCGCAGCACACAGGAATAATAGACAGCTTGACTGGTATACTGACACAAAAATTGACAAACTACAAATCCCCTTCCGCTAATAGAATCCCATTTCCGTCGGAATTCAATCAAGCGGAGAAATAATATGGAACTCGTAAAGGCATTACTGGAGTATTCTAGCTCAATGAAGTGGTGACAACACCGGAGGCAACGTATCCGCTGACTCCTTTTCTAAAATTGAATTTAACGAATGGCATTTTCGAGAAGAGAGACCTTTAAAATCGGGATAATGGGCTCGGTCAACGTATAAATCACAGTAGGGTGCGAAACGAATAAGAATATAAAACTTACATTGGAAGAAACGAGACGTAATATAGCAAAAAATCTCAGAAGAATTGTGATGTTGGTATGGCACTATTATTATTACTAACGTTTAAATATAGTTTCATTTAATTCATTCCGACTTAACAAACTATAGATCGAGCGAAAAGGATTTATAAATATAGGAATGAGAGGTATGGTCTAAAAAAACGCAGCCATTAGGACCACTTTAGATGTGGCGTCGTTAACGGAAACATAACGCATCCTGTAACCTCTTTGAACCGACAACTAAATTAGTCCTGTTGAAGATTACTTCCTTAATTTCAGCGTAGAATCATTTGGAGGAGTTACACACTCTATAATTTGCTTTTGGAGAAACAATACATTTTGCATTTCATGATCAGACAATTGCCAATTGCTACATAGGTATATAATTAAGCATCACTTGCAGAATCTCCCTGGTTTGTCTCCACCTATTTCGCAAAATAAACAATGCCAGTTATACCGTGAAATATGCAAGTCGTGAACAAATCATATACAGTTGTGACACGGTTAGCGTGTTCAGTGTTTGTTTGGGTTAACTTCAACGAAACACTGGCGAAGAGAGCGGTACTTACGAAATTACACACACAGGTACGTTAAATTGGCATTTAAATTCTTCATCATAAGACTGAGACTATTAAACTGCATGATATAGGTGGTCACATTAATTTACAAGATATTTAGAGGATAAAACGGAAACGAATTAATGACTCCATTTACTTATAATCACCAATTTCAGTAGGTAGTATAGTCCTACTAATATTATAAATGCGTAAGTTTGTGAGTGTAGATGTATGTTTGTTACTCTTTCACGCAAAAACTAATGAACGGATTTGGATGAAATTCGGAACACAGATAGTTAACGTGGATTAACACATATAATACTTAAGTCTACGCGGACGAAGTCGCGGGGAGACACTAGTATAAAATATTAATGAATTCAGTTTATTATTGGCCATTTATCGTTCCACGCTTGGTGGATCGCGGAATGGATGCGGAGGCTCGGCTTGATGAGAGAAAAGGAGGGAGAGAGTTTATTAAATTCATTGCCAATTTCTGAGAGCATAATGCTTAACGTTACACGCAATGGTGCGCGTCCAACCGCTGTCTTACACTTGGATGCACATCCTGACACACATGATTTTTAATACAACTTGAAAGATTGAATACATGTTTAATAAGTATTACAAATATCTACCTATTATCAAAACAGTCGCATCCTTTAAATGCATGTGTATTTATTAATAGTTTGACACTTACTTCTACAATTACTCTTACTATCCATAGATGCAATAATGTTTTTGTGATTTACGGCTACAAAATAACCGTTAGTTTCCCATACAAATCGCCATTGAGAAGTTCACTTCAGATTTGATTACATACGTTGTGCCGCAGTCGCCAACGAAGCGAGCGAGTAAAACGAATTTGATACTAAGAGCAAAATAAGCCGAGACGATATCAATAGTTTTGGGAACATAGCGGTTACCTTTCGTCTTTATTCAATTTCAATATAATAGGTGGTAAGCTGCGTTACTTTTAACAATCTTGCATCGTTACAAGTAGGTTCTGGATTCTTGTTTGTGTGTTAAAGAACTATACAGATATAATGGGTTCCAAATTTCATAGCAGTAATCAGAGGATTCATTCTATGCAGTAGTTATTCTCCAAGGATAACTGACTGAAACATTGTTGTGGCTAAATAATGACAGCTTGTGACTATTAAAATGTGGACATACCACACAAGTTCCACAACGAGAGAGATGCGTGTGTAACACGAGCAGTCCTCCTAAAAACCTGTTTACCCATTATTGTCATTCAACTTAAGAAACGGGCTCAATACGTCACAACGTAAGACAATACGAACGTTGCACAATGACTGAATAAGATATTCCTATCGAAATGATGTAACATATGTATGAAGCTTTGATAAAGTTTGAAGTGAGAAACCATTGTTGTCGTTCTACACTTAAAATTAACTGAAACATAATATAAGATTTAAAAGAATAGCTTCGTAAGGAATTGCAAGTAACCCATGTTATATTCAATTACCAAAAATTGAAAAATTAAAAAAGCTACCCAGACCGGACTTGGAAGTCATTCATAAATGTTGTTGAAATGAAATTCATTTACTTAAATATGGCAACAGGTGTCCAGCAAGCGGAACGGTGTGTGGGCGTCGGGCGACAACACGACGTGGAGGTTTTTGTATCATCATCGATGCCAATTGACATTACTGCGTCATTGAAGGACGGGGAATTAATTTATTGTGAAACACCCTTTGGTTTATAAATGCATTAAAATGCACTTTTAACGTCACAACAAATCGAGCAATTTTTTAAAAAAAACTAAAACATGCACGTGGATTAGGATTGCGGAATATTTATACATGTACAAGGTGATCGTACTGAAATACGTCAGGTTTATCAATTAGCTTATCTATATCTAATATTGGGCCAGATCAATCGCTCTAGAGTCGCGATTTATTGGTAAATTCTTGGAACATTTAATTTCAGTTTTCAGCCCTGTAGGCTGAAAACTCTGACAAACGTCAACAATTAAAACCTCTTGCAAATACTAAATCTTAATACAGTAGGAACTAGGAAGGTACTATGTTACGTTATAAGAAAGTAAGAAACAACACTTCATTCATAGACAGTAACAGACAAAGACCAATAGAAACACGTTAAGTTTATCTAGCTTTCGTCTGCAGGTGACTTGCAAAGATGCAGATAATGGCGGGGACGTGACTACTATTTGCAAAGTGACAAGTAGTATTGTATCTTCTGCAATAAATCGTGGATTAGAAATTGTAACACTAAATTCCCCCTTCATTAATAAACGGTTTAACTGTTGCATAATTCGTAATGCTTTGCCTTCTTCCTTCGAATTTCAAATTACTGATGACAGATAGAGATAATCCCCCTCTATACCACGTTTATTAATAAGAGGGTTATTGCTCCTTTATCGACTGCACAAAATTAAAACATAATACGATAAGATTTTATAAAAAAAGAATATTTAAATAGCCATCTTTGAAGAAGCCACGGTGAAAAATGAGAATAGCCACATATCACGACAGGCAATGTCGGTCAAAGAAGAGAATGCATGATTGATGATGCCAATTTCCTATTGATCGGAGGCGCTTCATACCAAAGGTTTATTTGCGTACGTAGAGCGGTACCCCATTTAAAATTGGCGCAAATTATGCAATGAGGAAATGATGCTTACATCTTTCTTTGACGAAAATATACAATGGATGTGGAATGGAAGGGCAGAAACCACTTAACTGTTAACTTGTTCAGTTCACCGACAAGTTAGTACATAAATGAAATAAACTAGGGATTTAAAACAATGGTACGTGAAAACTTGCAGCATATTGGTGATAGATCTAGATGTATTTAACAATAAATTCAACAGTAAAGATGGTTTGGGAATTATTTACATTAAAATTTAGGTAGATAGTACTCACTTATGAATCCTATTATAACTAAAGTTGTTGGTTAGTAAAATACATTGTGATGCCAGTGCACTTTATATTAACGGACCGACTTTTTCAATTGGCAACGGCCGACTATGGACTCAATAGCTTTGTTTAAATGCAAATGATTGATTCAGATCTGCGCAGCTGGTCGAACCGGTCCGCCAATAAGGACAATAAATATCAATAACAGATAGCTCTTCATCAAATACTAATTTGAATTAGACAATGACTGAGTCATAATATACACGGTGCAATGAATCATATCGTGAAATGGTCTTAACATTGGTAGGTATAGCAATTGACAGCAATTTTATTGTGGACTCTAAAACGCATATCACGACCTTCGAGCCATTAACGAACGATGACCAAAATATTTGTGTTGAATATAATAATATCAAAGTTGGTTCGCTCCGGTCCCAAGAGTGGGCGAAGGCGAAGCAGCCTACACGTACAAAAATAATAATTTGTAGCGGTACGTGCAACTCGGATGATCTTCCGATCATGCTATTAGCTATGTTATAAACTCGAATAATAGACGCAGTCGATGTTTTACAGAATATCGTGACTATCACACTTTCACTTATGATAAATGAAATCCGATTCATTGTGGATATACATTTTACTAAAACGCCGATCAACAATAATGATTCATTTGTGGTACTTGAATGAGTATGGATTGTGGGTAATATTTACGCAACGCAAAAATCTGTAGGCTGGCGTGAGTTTACAGAACCGTTTGATAGAGATCAACAGTCTTTAATTTGACATAAGTAGGAAATCGAAGTCGGTATAAAATAGAGAACCATGAAATAAGAAAGTAAATTGAAAGTTGTTTCGACACTAACAACGACAGACAAAGATTATATTAGTTAGATTACTAAAAATAAAACGCATTAAAAAATAAATTGGTAGTTATACTTAGTGATCAAAGATAATGTTCATAAAATCCAAAATATAATGTCAATTATTGTAAAATTATGGATTGTTACACCACAACTTTAGATGACATATTGAGATAACGATAGATGTTTTAATGAAGAATATTTTATACAGTATCATTTAGTAGGTAGCGTAGTGGAGTGGTCCTAGTGGTGACTAAGGTTCCTAATAAGTTTTCTGCTGACACAATAATCGAGATAATAAGTAGGCACAGCTATAGCTATCAAAGTAAATGGAAATTACTACAAACTGTACAAGTAAAGGTTTCTTTATTTGGGTTAAGAAGTGTAATCTAAATATATATAACTCAAAGGTGACTGACTGACATAGTGATCTATCAACGCACAGCCCAAACCTCTGGACGCATCGGGCTGAAATTTGGTATGCAGGTAGATGTTATGACGTAGGCATCCGCTAAGAAAGGATTTTGATTAATTCTACCCCCAAGGGGATAAAATAGGGTATGAATAATCCCGAAATTTTTGTTAAGTTAAATTACACGCGGACGAAGTCGCGGGCACAGCTAGTTTCTAAATAAAACACTAGTCAGTAAATAGCGTACAGGGTTTATGAAATAATGTAAAAATATTGTATTTTAATTTGCAACAACAACTAACGAGAAAATATAATGCACCATTATGAGTCACTATTATCACTATGAGAACCATGGTCTATTTAACACTTACGAAGTGAAAAAGAAAAGGTATAATGTATAAACGTTTATCAGGCAACTAATGATGATAAATAGATGTGTGAGATACATTATGTATGTCGAACTACTAAACGATATTGCCTACATGTCGATCTAACTCACTAGATCACTAGTTTCAACGGTTTTTGTAAACGAACATTTTTACAAGAATCTGTACAATTCGTTAGGAATTATTGAGCAATAGTAAGAGTCAGTTACGCGTTACGTATCCGTGCAATAATCGCTGTTATTTTAAATTGACGACAGCATCCAAAAATCATTCGTTTCTCACAGGAATTGCTAACATTATGAAATTGTTCGGAATTGATTTAGGAAAAGAATTAAGTTGATAGACTGGTTATTATGGAGCGTAGAGTTCAGAGAGTAATAATAGTGTAAGCGAATCTATGTATCTACAGGTTGAAACAGAAAGGGTACACTTATTTTTTCTAAACTTTACTTTCTAATTCTAAAACTATCAGCTTTGGAGGAAACTTGAAAAACAAAAGGTATTACAAGGATACAGGCTGTTTACAGATTTCATAAGTCTACAAAACCTTTAGTACTTCAACTGTCCCACAAAGCCGATAGTTTTAAATTTACGAATTAAAGTTTCAAAAAAATTGTATACCCTTTCTGTTTCACCTAGTATATGAACGAATTAGATGCGCTGTATAAAAAGCTTCGCAGTTTAAGGTTATTTTAAATAATGTTTTGAATAACAGCGTTTGTATAAGATTACAGCAATTTTATTGCGAATGAATTTATGTATTAGCTTTGGTTATTCTAAGTAATCTACGTGAGAGATTTTTTTTCATATAAGTACCTACTTACTTATTTATTCTATTTTTTCAACAGTAAACTACCAGTCACTCACTACAACAAGGAAATCATATTTTTTGGTAAGAACAAACTCTCGTAACTTTCAGGTGTTCCATCGTCATCCCAATAGTAGCAACCCTTTCAGTTATTTTATATTTAGTTTTTAACATTACATAAAACTACGTCATCACAGTTTCTACGCTCAAAATATTACAATATATCATGCAATCAACAATCACCTATGCGTTCTTATTAAGGACTAGCTGAGCCCGCGACTTCGCCCGCGTGGAATTTAACTTAACAATAAAGCCCGGTCCCGCGTTCTGAGCCCGCGCGACAGAACCCATTTTTTTATTTTGTTTTTCTAAAATAAAAGTAGCCTCAGTTACTGCTTATAACATCAGCTATCTAACAGTGAAAGTCCCGTCAAAATCGGTCCAGCCGTTTCGGAGATACTCTTTGATTTCAAGTGTTTTTATTTTTTTACGTGGAACCCTAATTGTTTTTCTAAAATTAAAGTAGCCTAAGTTACCCGCTATAAGATCAGCTATCTGCCAGTGAAAGTCCCGTCGAAATCGGTCCAGCCGTTTCGGAGATTACCCGGAACAAACACACAGACAGACAGACAGACAAAAGTTTTTTAATTCGCGTTTTTGCTATAGGTATCGTATGTACTTTCATATGCATTTAGTGAAAAGGTGTTATTTTGATATTACAAACAGACACTCCAATTTTATTTATTTGTATAGACTACGCCTTACTTCCCTACACCTATTAAAGTACGACTGTAGGCTACCTACTTAAATGCGCTTCATGGAAGGTATGTTCGTAGTAAATACTTGATTATCAGTGTCATCTCGAGACCGTATATAATGAGGATCAAGTGCAAAATTGTCTCCCAGACTAACTTACTTCGCATCATACTATTAATCTTATGTAGTAATACAGAACCTACCTATTTTCAGGACAAACGAATCTGCCTTTCGTCGGTCAAAGTTAATTAAACAATGATCTACACTCAAGTTGAATCAGTCTTGGTACATGACGTAATGTGACCTATTGCATATTTACAGCCCATAGACACTCGCGATAAAACACTGGCTAGCCATATTTGTTTTGTTCACCTTACACTGAATGCGAATAATGTAGGTTTATTGTACTAGCTGTTGTACAAGTGTCTTGTCTACGTGATTTTGCATCGTATCAGGTAGGAAGGTATGTGTAAGCTTTGCGAAGGTTTGCGTAATACTTACTAATATTATGCGAGATTGTTTGCGTGTAAGTTTGACTGAGGATCAAACAAATATGGAAGATAGGGGTCATTGTTGGACACCTTTGTCAAC
Source organism: Notodonta ziczac (assembly GCA_918843915.1). Taxonomy (NCBI): domain Eukaryota; kingdom Metazoa; phylum Arthropoda; class Insecta; order Lepidoptera; family Notodontidae; genus Notodonta; species Notodonta ziczac. The sequence goes on from OU974053.1 coordinate 6,685,188, forward strand.
CATGGCTTACAGGAGTTGAGCAGTGGTGGATGTGTGGCGGGACTAGTGCCATTAAAAGGTTAATTTTGTATCCCCTGATAATTTTAATGGTTCTCGGGTAAATGACGGTTGTAAATAAATAAATCCGTGATTTAGTTTTATTAAAAAGAAGATGCGACAGTAATCGCAATGTGTTTTGTACTAAAGAAAAGTATTTTTAACAGTTGATTACTTTCAGAGCTGAAGCCAGTACCTACCTAGCGTTTATGTAGGCTTACTTACGTTATTTGTTAGATGTGAAAAGTCAAAAGGATGATTCCTCGGAAAAACAACCACGCTAGAGCTCCCGCAAGGCAGGCTCTGACAAGGCGAACTATTGCCGCATAAAGGCGCGGCCCTACGCACCTACTTTGTTTGTTTCATTGATAGGTACATCTATATTCTCCGGATTATGTTAGTAAATAACATAACGTGGTAAAGGAAAAAATCGATCATGTTCGTAACTTAGCTGTCTCCTAGTGGCTGACAAAAGGAAATTTATTTTAACATGGTTATGGCCTGAATATCTCAATGAAAAAACATGTTTATTTTCTTCTAATATAAAAAGTGTCTAATGCTTAAGTAGGTACACATTCATGGAATAATTATTAGGTACCTACCAATTTTTTATGCGTTCACATTCTCGCACTAGGTAGGCCAAAACTAATAATTTGGACCTATGAGTACTTAATTAAGTACAATAATACTTATTTAAAATTAACAAGTCAACATCACGGACTCCGTTAAGTTTACTGAAGAGTAACTAGGATATGCTGCACTTCCTATACTTACCTAATACTTTTAACTTTTTTTTACATTAAAAATATATATATGTCGCGTCAGGCATGGCAGGGTGCAATAGTTAATATTGGACGAGTGAAATATCTTAACCCTTTTAGAGTGAAAGTACAAATGGATGACAAGGGCAGTCTAGAAAAACTGAAAGAGTGCGAAACGTTTATTTCAATGGGATGGAGGTTCCAAGGTGAGCTAGAGGTGAACATTTCTTACGGTGTGATTAGAGACGTCGACTTAGAGGTATCAGAAGACGACATCAGGAAAATGATTATAGGCCCAGGTTCATCAGAACTTGTAACAGTAAAGCGCCTCAATCGGCGAATTAAAGATAAGGAAGGATGGTGGCCATGTGAAACTGTCAGATTAGGATTTAAAGGGAACAATCTTCCGGCGTACGTATACACTGACGGTATGAGAGTAAAGGTCGAGCCATATGTTCACGCAGTAACTCAGTGTTCTCAATGTTGGAAATTTGGCCATGCTATAAAGTCATGCCCACGCAATAAAGCTACCTGTCCTAAATGTGGAGGAGGTCACGCTAACTGTGAGGTGGCATCATATAAGTGTGTGAATTGTTCAGGCAAGCATATGGCGTTATCAAAAACCTGTCCCGTTTACTTAAAGGAGAAACGGATACGCGAAATCATGGCTGAATTTAATGTCACGTATAAAAAAGCGCTGGACATGTATGTTCCCAGAGAAGTATTGGAGAATTATGAGGAAAAAAATATCCCCCTGGAGACCAATGAAATACCAAGATATTTTGATAACCTGTACACTGAGGGGGTTTTAGACGTCGGTCAGGAAATAAAAATGGAAAAAGGGGATACTAGGGAACAGAATATAATAAGACCCAACTTCAGATCTAATGAAAATAAACAGCGACGTCGTAGTAGACATTGGGAGCTTCCAGTGGATAATAACTCGCCGTTACAGAGCGATGCCGAATTTAAGTCATGTAATCCAAAGATCTCGCGAGATGACAAACCTACTTTTAGTGAACTAATTTTAAGGATACAAGAAATTATATTTATGAAGAGCGTGGATGTCCCAACAAAATTGAAGAGCGTAATTAAAATGTGTGTTGAGTGGTTAATACTTATAGCTGTTGATAATATCTCTGACTGGCCGTGGTTAAAGTTTGTTATAGATTATCTCAATGGATAGGACACCCAAACAGTTTAAATGTAATATTATCCAGTGGAATGCCCAAAGCTTAAAACCAAAATTGCTTTCGTTAGAACATATTTTAATTGAACACAAAATTCATATTGCTGCTATTACCGAAACGTGGCTCGGACCAGACAGTTTACTAAAGATACCTAACTACAACATTTTTCGTAACGATAGGGATGACTCATACGGCGGAGTCGCTATAATAACTCATAAATCACTCGACGCACAACTCGGAAGCTATAAGATGAACAACCAAAGTATAGAATTATTGCACGTTAAAATTTATAATCACCCTCAATTAGAAAATATTATTGCTATTTACTGTCCTCCTTCAATTAGAACGTCTCAGCCTGACTGGGATGCTTTATTTTCATATTTTTCTAACAAAACCATGATTATTGGAGATTTTAATGCGCACCATTCAACCTGGTCTAATAAATCGGATAGAAGAGGCGGTCAGATTTTTGACTCACTTATAGATAATAATTTTATTGCTCTAAACAACGGCAACAATACGTGGTTTAGATTAGTAAATGGAGTTTTACAATCTTCTGCTCCCGATATATCGTTGGTGTCGGTGGATATTGCAGTCAGATTTTCCTGGGACGTTTTAAATGAAACTCTGGGGAGTGATCATTTTATGATTAAAATATCTTTTGATAATATAATAAATCTAAAACATAGGACAAGGAGAAACTACAAAAGGGCTGATTGGAACGCATACACAATGTGCTTAGCAGATATGTTTCAAAATCTGAAGTTGCCCGAGCACCCACAGTTAGCTTATAATCTATTCGTAGATTATATAAATACAGCGGCAGACCTTAATATTCCTATGGTCAGAATAAGTCAGAACCCCGATTCCAAGTTTAACCCGAAACCCTACTGGAATCCCCATTTATCAAAGGCTGTAGCACAACGTAGGCTAGCATTAAGTAATTTTCGAAGTAATCCCACACCAAATAATTTAGATATTTTACAAGAAAGAGTGCGTAATGCACAACGGTTAATACGAAAAGCGAGGGTGGGTGACTGGCGTAGGTTCTGCTCTTCAGTGGATGGGAGTATTTCTGCAACAGAGATGTGGCGTAAACTGCGGTGGATTAAGGGGTACAAGTCTAAAAGTAGCTACATAGATTCAGAAAAAGCGAGCATTTTACTTCATAGTCTTTGTCCAGACTTTGTAGCTACAGCAGAGCCCGCCTTTTCATCTGAAAACACACAATTACAAGGCTTAATCTCCATGCAGGAGCTTGATAAATGTATTAAATCTAAGGATACATCTCCTGGATGTGATGATATCACATATTCTATGATTAAATACCTACCTGTTATCGGTAAAAGAATTTTAGTCGCATTATATAATCAGATTTTAAGTATGTCCTTTGTACCTGCCCAATGGAGAGATATTGGAATTATCCCAATCCCAAAACCCGGTCGCGAACTAGATCAAGTTTCGTCCTTACGGCCGATTTCTCTTTTATCTTGTATTTGTAAAATTTATCACTCAATAATTAATAAACGGTTAGAATGGTTTCTAGAAAAGAATTATCACTTCTCAAATAGCACTACAGGCTTTCGGAGATGTAGAGGTTGCTTGGATAATTTAAGCGTCTTAGTTTCAAGAATACAAACTGCTTTTTCTAAAGGACAAACTACTGTGGCCTGCTTTATTGATGTTGATAATGCATATAATAATGTTGATATCACCGTACTGTTAGACACCTTAGATAAGCTGGGTGTCGGGAAAAAAATATGCAAGTACCTCTGGAACTTTCTTATTCAAAGGCATATCAAAATTTTCACGGATACCGGCTACATTACCAGAAATACCAGCCGAGGTATAGCACAGGGAGACCCTCTTTCACCGTTATTATTCAATGTCGCTACTGTAGAAGTTTGCAAAAACATTCAGAATCATGTATTTATTTTACAATATGCAGATGATTTCTTGTTATATACTTCAAATAGTAATATTAGCCATAGTGTAAGAATGTTACAGACAGGGTTGGATATCGTATATAAGCTACTTTTAGACATAGGTCTAGAGATATCAGCGCACAAAAGTAAATTAATTATGTTCAAAAGAGGATTTAAACGGGAGGTCTTAGAAGTGAATATTAACGGAAATAGCTTACAGACTGTAGATTGTGTTAAGTATCTGGGGGTATGGTTAGACCGAAATCTTAGATGGGCAAAGAATATCAATGAGAATCGTCTGAAAACATTAAAATTTCTTAATATTTTTAAAGTCCTTAGTGGGTTAAGTTGGGGAATTCATCCGATACATTTAAGAAATCTCTATATTTCTATTGTACGAAGCCGTCTGGATTATGCTAGTTTTTTATACGACAATAGTTGCTCGACACTTGTTTCCAAGTTAGATAAGGTCCAAAATCAGTTTCTGCGATTAATAGGAAGATTTGTTAAAAGTACCCCAATTCAAGTAATGGAGTCAGAGTTAGCCGTACAACCTTTATGTATTCGGAGATATTATTTAGCAGGTAAATTATGGCTTAAGTCCAAATCTCTTGAAGATAATCCTCTTGTAAGTATCTTAGATGAACTTGCTGAGCTTTGCCAGGGTTCCTACTGGAGTCGAAAAAAGACACCGTTATTAGTAATTTTACACAATGAGCTTAAGTTGGTGCCAATCCAATCAAGTAAAATATTAGAGATGTTCTCCTTGGATACCTGGATGAGTAATGAGATTATTAGGCCTTTACTCAAATTAACTGTAGATAACGTCACGGTAGCTAAACGATTTTACAATAAGTCGAATCTACACGACACAGTAGACAAGTATTTAAAAGAGAATTATACAACTGACTATAAAATATTTACGGATGGTTCTAAGGACGAACATGGAATAGGAGCCGCCTTTTTTGATCCTCAAACTGGGCATAGCATGAAATTCACTATTAACGCGAAAAGTTATATTATGACCGCCGAGCTTATTGCTATAGCAGAAGCCATGTCATACATCGAGTCAATAAACGGTAATGATTTTGTTATAATTTCTGATTCAAAGAGTGCCCTTCAACATTTGGAAAAATGCACGACCTTATCTCGAGGAATTCCACTGGCGTACTCTATTATCAATACGATGGGTAAGATGAGGAATAAAGGTAAAAACGTCAGTGTTCAATGGATCCCTTCTCACATCGGTCTCAGAGGAAACGAAGAAGCTGATAGGTTAGCAAAAGAGGCTATACTTGAAGGAGTAAGTTTTGATTATCTACCACACTATACCGACATGTTAGCTAGAGTTAAACAAAAGTGTGTTGAATTATGGTCCGAACACTTTGATGAGAGATCGCTACAAAAGGGTATTTGGTATAAGACCATACAGCCAACAGTTCTTCGTTTCCCTTGGTTTGACAAGATAGATATGAGTAGAAAGGAGATACTGATAGCTTTAAGACTTCGATCTGGACATATTCCATTGAACAAATTTAAATTCATGATGGGCAAAGTTAACTCCCCTAATTGTAGCGAATGTAATGTAGTAGAGGATGTTTATCACATTGTTATGGAGTGCGTCAGGAATGAAAGCCTTAGATGCAGCGCAATAGCACATGATTTAAATGTAACGCCTAGCAATGTTGGTTGGTGTAATAGTATCTTGGCTTATCCTTCATCGAAGGAGGCTAAAATACTATATAAAATTGTACAATTTGGTGATGGGTAGGACATATAAGTACTTAAGATTTAAGATGTGATGTATTGTAAGTGTTTTTCCTGTGTACTCTACGGGAGTGACATGTTCAACTCTGAACAAACTCCCTTTTTTTCCTTAATAAAGATTAAAAAAAAAAAAAAAAAAAACATCAGGTGGTCATTTTCTTCACTTTCCATTCTTATGGCCGCTACAGGGTTCTCCAGGTGACAAAGTCAAACAATTCACGAAACGTTCACAATTTATTAAGATTTTATCTTTTAAATAACATAGTAACTAAGTAGCTATGCGGTCACAGACAAGTCCCTTGACACACGTCTTGCTTTGACCACGTTTAAAGAATAACTGTCTCAATATTCAAAGCAAGACTTATCACAAAGGCTTTGTCCAGGCGTCCCGGAAGTCAATGGCGACACCTGCGTTTCCGCGTTTATATCAGACATTTTAAAACACAGTCAAATCCGAACTTATATCTCTACGAATTACGCACCGGAAATAGTCTTAAAACTATTTACAATGTTTTGCAAACATCAAATGAGTGTCTTATTACACTTCCGTATTCAAAACCATTTTCTCAAACGGAAACAGCTATCCGGAAATTAATCCTTATTGCCGAGATAACAATCAAATGAACTCCTTATAGCATTAGACTATTGTCACATGAGATATAAACAAAGAATAGTTAGGATCAGAGTTTCCATATTGTCGTTCAATTTCCGACACGGCCATCATGACGTCTCACACGTCCTCGTGTAGTAACTACAAATAAGAATTTCATGACAATAATTCGTTCGGCCATTCTGCCTAGAAGGCCTAATAAATTGAAGAACAAACAAAAAATGTGTAGTTCCATTTCAAATCTAACCGTCAGATTCCAAAACAATTTAATCCACACACAAACGTCTAAAATCCTCGGCCTTTGTCTAAAGCCAGTCCATCGGCTTTTCATTTTTAACAGTCAATAAATCTCATGACTCAGTCCTTCGGTCATCACAGTCAGTCCTTCGATTGTGCGCGCATCTCGGTCCATCGGATGCAGTCTTGGCTCAGTCCTTCGGCCATCACAGTCAGTTCTTCGACTGTGCGGGCATCTCAGTCCATCGGGTGCATTCTTGGCTCAGTCCTTCGGCCATCACAGTCAGGCCTTCGACTGCGCGCGCATCTCGGTCCATCGGATGCACCACCCTTAGTCAAACAGTCAACAGTCACGTCATCATCAGATTCCGACACATTCAAGTCCAACTCTTTGGGAATCTGATGATCAGCTACCTTTCTCACTCGATCATGAGGATACTCATAAGTTCTATTTGAATTTAATGCATTCAAAAGATACCTATCGCTTTCTACAACATCAACTATTTTAAGGGGACCTTGAAACTTAGTATCCAATTTAGTCTGAACTCGATTCATTTTCAATGACTACATAATCGCTTACAAATAACATGATAGTAATAATTAATGCACCAAGTAATGACAGCAACAGACATTACTAGCACTTCCTGCCAGTAAGCCCGATAATACAAGGGACCATAATACCAGTCCTCTCTGGTACGTGTGCCCAAGTCCAATATAAGTGGGCAGTATCAGACCTTCTGACCGATAAGCCCCAGAAACAGAATAGACATTACCAGTTCTGTACACTGGTAAAATATAGCCGTACTTTGTGCAATAACTCACTAGTCTGTCCTGGGTGGGCCTTCACCCGCATCCTCTACGTCTAACTCTTCACTTAGTACGTCTAGTTCACTCGGAACATGGTCTTGTGGCATCTTTCTGTATGCGATCGTGAACACACTTGTATGTCCTATAAAATCAGTGAACTTCAGTAACATAATCGGGTTAATACCGATCGGCTTTTCTGACCACATATAAACTTTAAGGAAATATCCTGAATCCATCAAAAAGACAAAAATAGACATCTTGTAAATCATAGCTATGATATGTCAGTAACAGAATAATTATCATCATCGTCAACATTGACGTCCTCAGTAACATAACTGGACATTCAGGAATTTTTCTTACACGGTCATGAGCATATTTGTAAACTATTACTATTTCAAGATTTTAACAAATATCGGTCACCATTCAATAATTAAGTGTAAAGCAATATTATGGGAATCACAAAACTCTTTGAAGTGTTTGCTGGCATCTTCGAGAGTGCTGTGCAAGCATCCGGCGTCCACTCTCCACGCCCTGGTGGCGGCTGAGTCCTGTTGCCGTACGAACCAACGAGCAGTTCCACCCCGTAGCAATGATGTTGTATTACGCATACAACCTTGTAAGGACCACGCGTGCCTTTCACAGATAGAACGAATTGTTTCCACGATACATTCTGCGCCCGTCGACGGCAAGGACGTTGACAGCGCTTCGCTGACCTCCCTCTTCAATGTTGGTCCCAGCGCCGGGGCGTTCTGTGTTGGCAGCACGTGATCTGCCCGGGTCGCCGTGAAGACCAATGACGCACAAGGCGCCTGTGGTGTGTTTCGCACTGGAATAACAGGTTATGCCGGCCGCGTCGGTGATGGCGACCGCTCGCGTTAGCACAGTCAGTGAACATGCTTGGTGCCGACTTGGCAATACCAGCGGAAGTGTCCGCGGTGTTTCTCGTCGAGAGCATTGCCGTGGGCCTGACGAGGGCCACGCTTTGGCGATGATCATTTAAGATGTACCAGCGGTACTAACGACCGTGTCGCAGATCGCTCCTCTAACACTGAAAGTCCAACCAAGATCGCCTCCATTGTGCTCCACAACGCATCATCTGGAGAAAAATCTTGTTATCTATGAACCCGCTGATCTCGGCACGGTAGCGGCTGCGATGGCATGCCCCGTCAGAGATTACTCTAATAACGCCAGACTTATTTTTCTTAAATCAATTGTAAAACGATGACAGTGGGCGATTTAAGGACAGAGTCCAGAAAATTGTGTCGGTACAACCGTACAATAATATCCGCCATACACAACACAATCAGATAGCAAACAACAGTTAGTATCGTTTACCCTCCAATCGGAATAAAATTATCACGCGCACCTGCATTTGCACTCTCAATGCTGTAAAACATACCGCGTGTAACTTTTCTTTTTATAGAATCCTTGGCACCAGATAAACATGGTTCGACTCACCAGATTCTGCATCACGCGTACTTGTGACCGTCATTGTCATCCAGATTCGCCATGTGTTGCTGACGACCACACCGTCGATCCCGAAACGCTCGCTCGTAGCGTATGTAGTGACATAGCTCGCTTGCCGCCGCACACGCGCAGCAACTCGCAACGCCCGGCGCTTGCCACGGCACCATGTACTTCGCAGCAGCTTGCGTAGTTTTACCATAACTGCCGCTGCCGACTGTGAACACTTTATAACGAACATTAGTTCATCAACATTTAACTGACATGGTATACGTAGTCGTTGATTAGCTAGGTCCTCTTGTCTGGCTTGGTTACTTCGAAGAAGTTCACGAGTCAATTGCTACATCGGTACCGTAATAATCACGTCGATCTCGGACACGCAAGCCATCTCGCAAAGTACGACGTCTATTGTTCGGATTGGGATCCGATCTGTCGTCACTGTGGTCGCGAGACGTTCGAGAAGTATGTTAAACTTAATTACGCGAATCACTCCTAAAAAGACGCCTCCGTGGACTAAGCGGCCTCGTACGTTTCATTAACACAGTTTAAACTTAGTGGCAGAGTGTACAGGGATTCATTATATATTGTCAACACCTTTTATAAAACCACCTACATTCTGAGCAAATAAATGATTATTATTATTATTATTAAATCTGCAATTAAACACACACCAAATAACAAAAATAAAGTAAGCAGTAATCGTAAGCAAAACAACATTCAAATTCGAATGTTAACAGTCTTGTTGACAACTAATTTACAGATATTTAGTGCAATTTTAATTAACGTTATTGTGGGTATACGTTACTGTGGGCTTTTGAATCCTTTATCCCAATTCTGATGTCGCGTCAGGCATGGCAGGGTGCAACATCAGGTGGTCATTTTCTTCACTTTCCATTCTTATGGCCGCTACAGGGTTCTCCAGGTGACAAAGTCAAACAATTCACGAAACGTTCACAATTTATTAAGATTTTATCTTTTAAATAACATAGCAACTAAGTAGCTATGCGGTCACAGACAAGTCCCTTGACACACGTCTTGCTTTGACCACGTTTAAAGAATAACTGTCTCAATATTCAAAGCAAGACTTATCACAAAGGCTTTGTCCAGGCGTCCCGGAAGTCAATGGCGACACCTGCGTTTCCGCGTTTATATCAGACATTTTAAAACACAGTCAAATCCGAACTTATATCTCTACGAATTACGCACCGGAAATAGTCTTAAAACTATTTACAATGTTTTGCAAACATCAAATGAGTGTCTTATTACACTTCCGTATTCAAAACCATTTTCTCAAACGGAAACAGCTATCCGGAAATTAATCCTTATTGCCGAGATAACAATCAAATGAACTCCTTATAGCATTAGACTATTGTCACATGAGATATAAACAAAGAATAGTTAGGATCAGAGTTTCCATATTGTCGTTCAATTTCCGACATATATTTTTTACAACGAGCAATGAACTAGGTAAGTGCTTACGCCACGGATGACCTCTAACACTTAGGGGCCACACAATATATTGTATTTAACTTTATCATTGTTTAGATATAACCGGTACCTACCTATGAGGTATGTAGCAGAATTCTCAAGGAGGTCCTTCAAAGAAAACCTGTTTTCCTATTGGCATGTTTTTAAATATTGGCGCTTTTAAATTGTCCCATTTAGTTGCTGAAAATTTTAATATTACTGAAATAATAATTTTAAAAACTCACCTTCATGAATCTCCATGTCGATTCCGGCCAAAAAATGAAGTTTCTAAAATAAAACGTTTCTATGACGACGCATGACAGCAAAACATTAGATTGGATTTTCGACCGATTTCCACTCTTCTTGGTGGAAGGAAATGTCATAATTATTATTCAATGTCAAGAAACCATAGACTTTTCGTTATTTTTCTGATGTAACCTTACGCATGACTTTTAAACTTCTTGGGTCTACTCCTGTATCCACATGCATGGCTAGCAAAGAGAATTGATGGCTAGCTCAGGAGAAATTCCACCAAGGAATATCCAGAATCTCAGTATTTTTTTGTTGTCGGAATTCCAGGATGGCCAGACAAATAATACAATTTCTGTGGTTCTACCTAGTACCTACAGACTTCTATAAAAGAGTTAAATCATAGACTAAAGATTTGTGCAATGACGCACCTATTACCAATTAATTTAACCGATTTGAAAATACGGTTTATTTTATAATAAAATTTGTAGTTTTTCCAGAGTCTTCATTCGCGCAGATTTTAATACAAAAAGATCATATTTAAAATATATCCACTCAATGAATAAAATATACCCGTGGTAATAAACTTGAAAAACATCTCCTTCTCCTTTTAGTTTCCTTCCGCATCAAAACACATAGAAATGTTGCAATACGTCTTTGATGAAGAATCTTACGAAGAAACATAATAAATTAGTAAAAGAGATTTCAATATTATGTCAACCCTTGATGCGTGGACGCGACCACGTTTGAAGTGAAAAACCGGTGAGTAATAATAATGATTTGAAAATGTATATAAAGAGCACAACACTGGTGGGTTCTAACAAAAACCGTAAACGTTGACGTGCGTATGGTCGTCAGGATAGGTCTCACGAAAATTCGTGACTTTTTCGTTTGTATATTAGTGAATTTGTTTTTTCTACAGTAGATATTAACTCGCTAAACAAAAATCTACAATGGGTCTCACAATATCAAGTGTTTTTACTAAACTTTTCGGCAAGAAACAAATGCGTATACTTATGGGTAAGTGACATGACAGCTCATCATTGCTGGAAGATTGTTATTTAGAAGCCTTCGCAATAGCTTTTAGTTATTATTTTGTGGATATTAGTTCTAATTAAACATTCTATTTTCAGTTGGGCTCGATGCCGCGGGGAAAACTACTATACTTTACAAATTGAAATTGGGTGAGATTGTGACTACAATACCGACGATTGGGTTCAACGTGGAGACTGTAGAGTACAAAAACATCAGTTTTACGGTGTGGGACGTCGGTGGCCAGGACAAGATCAGGCCGCTGTGGCGCCACTACTACCAGAACACTCAAGGATTAATTTTTGTGGTGGACTCTAGTGATACCAAGAGAATAGCAGAGGCTGAGAATGAATTGGCTAATATGGTACAAATCGTTCATTTATTTGCATAACAATAAGATTTTGGATAATCTATATGCACAGTGTAATTATTTACCAGACAGTTATAACTATGTTAAACACCATTATCTGATACTGGAATAACTCTGAACTAAAATATATTTTCTGTGATCATCACTACTTCATTTTCTGTAACATTATATTTTTCATTTTCAGCTAAAAGAAGACGAACTAAATGAAGCTGTGATCCTAGTGTTCGCAAACAAACAAGATATGCCGAACGCTATGACTGCTGCGGAACTCACCAATGCCCTCAACTTAAATAATATGAGGAATCGCCGTGTAAGTTTACTCTGTTAGCTTGTACAAAACCTACTTATTATCAAGATTTCATATATTTTTGCAATAAGTAGTCACTCTACCCTTCTAAATACCTCCTTTGTTATGAATGTGAGTATGCCAGAGAGGTGTGATTAAGAAAAACAGATTATTGTATCTACCCTATTATAGTTGAATGGTTATTTTTAAATATTTCAAGTTCATTGTAAAAATATAAAAAAACTTTCTTTGGCAGTGGTATATCCAAGCTACCTGTGCAACACAAGGACAGGGGCTGTACGAAGGCTTGGACTGGCTGTCCAACGAGCTGGCAAAGAAGTGAGAGTATCAAAGCAACCAGTCATCGGGAATAGCTGCAACATTCCCATATTGGCTTACAACATTCGTCTTGTGATTGTTGTTCAACATTGAACTAAAAGACTATGAAAATTTATGTAATTATTGATTGATTTTTTAAAATGTTTTTAGGCTAAAGGCTCTTTTCACAGTATATATACTTATTGCTGAAGCAATTATTTAGATTCTTAGCTAGCCCTATAAACATTTGTGAAAATGGCCCCATATACAGATATTGATGGTCTATTTATTGTTCCAAGTATAGTTTAATTTAGCCTTACTCCTATGGTATAGATATCATAGCTGCTTCATTTTGCTATTATCAGAAATAATAATGTATCATTAGTGGTGAAAATAATTATGAGTATTGTCCAAGTACATCTCTGTTGGAAGAAATTATGTCTGATGTAATTCTGTTCTACATGAGTATAAAGTATAGTTAAAATAAACTGAATACTTACTAATAAAATAAATAATACAAATAATACTACTGACAAGAAATTTACTTTGCTCATTCAACAGAGATCAAAAATGATTAATATATACATTTTTTATTTAATCTATTTAAATTATTTTTAAAATTCCATCTTGTAGTGAATAAGCTTACTATTACATTATACAATTAATACTGCATTTATGGTTTACTTGCACCTAATAAAAAATATACTATCTAGCTACAAATGGACGGTAATTACAATTATAATAATATGTAAATAATGTAAGATGTGTTATCAGCCAAAAATATTTAAATGTCCTGTGTCATCTTGCTTTAACATTAAATTATGCTTTGCAGTTTTGTTAAAGTGTATTACGATGTAATGGCGGTTAAAATAAAGATTAGGTGTAAATAAATAGTATTTATTATTCACAAGTCCCAATATACAAAATTTACACATCAGATAAGAAGTGTCTGTTGACTCAAAATTTATAAACGGATTAGGTAAGCGCCCGATTTTTTTACGAGAATGTTAAAATAAAACAGCTAAATATCTACCTAATATAACGAGACGGCAATAACGATTACAGTTTTAAGCACAATAAAAGAACTTTATCAACAAAGGTGAATTGTAGCTATAGATAATGGAACGAACATAAGTAAGTAATTAGTTCTTCCTCGATAACAACTATTCGTGGTTCCATTTGGCCTTACGTTTCTCTACAAAACTCCGAATACCCTCCTGTCCGTCGTTAGAGTTGATATTTTTAACCATAATCTCCTCGCCTAGTTGATAGGCGTCGAACAGACTGAGGTCTATTTGTTTATAAAAGAACTCTTTGCCTAGCGCAATGATACCGCGGCTTTTATGTTTTATTTTCTCGATAATTTTATTGACTTCATCATCAAGTTCACTAGCTGGGACGACTTTCGTTACCAGTCCGCTTTCGTAGGCCTCTTGCGCGGTTATAGGTTCACCTGAAAAAATAATAATGAAGGATATCAAGAAAAAGATACAGAATAATAATGATAGCAAACTGCTGGTAGAAATAAGTACCTAATTTGGCATTAATATGGCTTACTATGTGGGGGACAGGTACCTATTGCCTGCCACCCCTGCCACTCTCAAAATCTCCACGGTACCGTTCGATATTAAGCCAAATCATGATGCAATGTTGTGCAAGTGTTTCGCGACACGTGGCAACGAATAACGTGGATGGACGCTGTTGCTTCCGAGTCGGTTGCAAACAACAGGATTGAGATGACGTGTTGATTTTATTCCACGACATTCTCAGGTTCGTAAACAAAGTATTATGCAACATTTGTGACTTAGGGCTTATGGTTATTACACGCTTCAGATACATCTAACCCAGAGATATTTGCTCTACTTCTATTTATTTACTTATCAACTAGGTAATTTAGTTTATAATTTTTGAGGCTGACAAGGTGTGGGTGATTGGTGGTTCGTTCTACCTAATAATTTTCAATGGATTCCCGAAAATAACGAATGTGTCAATAGGCTTGATCGTTTGAAGAGTGAAATAGATAGATACCGTCGATATAAAGGCAGTGGGCGCTATGCTGTCAGTACATAAACATATCGCCTATGGTACTTACTCATTGTGCCAATGAAATAGGGGCGAGCACATTAGGTAACATTTAGCGGGCGGGCTTCTAGACTTTGCTGAAACACTGAAGTCCCGTGAAGACTAAAATACTATTGATGCTGCTTGACAAGAGCCACCGCGATCTTGCCTACTACCCTTCAAGAAATACCTGTAGACGGGATGGTGTAGAAAAATCTTATACAACAGTTTGTACCCTACGATGGGTAGAACTCACATGTGACCACTATTAGACCATCGATGTAGGTAAGTTATGTTTTAGTTACAACAAACCTGTAAAAAGCATATAAGTCGCTCTAGATTTCGGCACAGATCTCGCGACAGCTATACCTGGCGTCGAACAAAACACGCCGAAGTTAGCCCTGCAATTTAAATGTAAAAACATTTATATCAGACCTTTAGGATAATATTTTTAAACTAGCGACCCGCCCCGGCTTCGCTCGGCTCCAAAATTATCAGTGTTTCTCTACTATATTATGCATGTATTACATTTAAACCATCCTCTTGAATCACTCTATCTACTAAAAAAAACCGCATCAAAATCCGTTGCGTAGTTTTAAAGATCTAAGCATACATAGGGACATACAGACAGCGGGAAGCGACTTTGTTTTATACTATGTAGTGATGTTGTATTTACCCAGGTGTTGAGAATTTACTGACGTCTGAACATACCACCATATCGCAAGTAGCGACTAACTGGCAGCCCGCTGCAGCAGCAAAGCCATTCACCTGGTAAACATTACTCTATGTCTGATTGTAAGACTAAAAATGAATTGCACACTTATAACATGGGTTTATAGCCTAGTTTACCTTAGCAATAACTGGTACGGGACTTACGACAATCGATCTCATTAATTCACTTGCTTTTCTAAATATTAGTTTGTGATGATCTACGCCGGTATTCGATTGCTACAAAACAAAAAAATAACATGAAACATTGAAAAGCATTGAGAACCTTATACTTGTGTTTTATTAATTAGGATAGTATGTAATATGTTCCCGATATTTTAAAGTAAAGGTATTAGAATAATTAGATAATGTTAATTGCGACATCATTAAAAGGTAGGTATAAGGTATACCATTATATGTTTTTAACTTACAAGCTCTTTCAAATTATGACCTGCCGAAAACACATTCCCTTGGGCCGACAAAACGATGGCTCTTAACGATTTGTCTTCTTTATTAGAGTTTATGGCTTCCGTGAGGTGGGTCATCATGTCCAGGGACAGTGAGTTTCTAAATAGAAAGAAATAAACATCACTCCAGTATCCACAGAGGGGATGGTTAGGGGTGGACTGTTTGTACACCTATATCTCTCACTAATGCAATAGTTCGATTTATTGTCATTTAGTGGCCATTCCGAACTGTAAGATGTTATTAATAATTGCTCAACTGAAAATCTAAATTTCTGTGATACGACCGTTAAATCCCAGTACCAAATGATCTAGATATAGTTGTGACTCTAAGTATAACATCTTGAAACAGTTTGTGAAGTAGAAAAACTACTTAGAAATAAGTAAGTACCATGCATCTTTAGTTAGTACCTAACTGAAATATATTTGCTATACAAACTTGGTCTTCTCATGGTTTAAAGTTATTTCACGGGTTCCATTACTTTCCTTTGTTATGAGATACTGGCTGTGTACACCCCGATAAAGAGCATAACTCAGTCTTAAACATTTCCTCTGAAAAATATATTTTTTGATTACAGACATTTAATTTCTTCTTTCGTTAGGTATTATGGACTTTATTGTGTAAGTTATTAGGCTTAAGTTTACATGTTGCTTATCATGACTAACATTTGTTTCACTTACAAATTGAAAATACACAAGTACATAAAACATAACCTTTAATCTTATCTTACCTGCAAAGGAACCAACATTTTTCGACACAAAAAATTATTTTTATCAGTTTGCGATTAATTATAATTCTCAGATTTCTTGATACTGTCCGACACAATTGCATAAATATTATCAAATATTTATTAAATCTCTAATAGGTAATATGCGGTTATACTTAATCAATGTATCAAAACTAGATATGTGTCGTTCGCGATTGACCGAATCAAAAGACCCGGGTCGCAAGAACTGAACGACTGATCGGGTCGTTACGAAAATAATAATCCGTTCATTCGATCCTTCCATCTTTGTTTAAAGAACGGCGCATAATTTGAATTTGAATTGCGACTGGCGCCAAGAAACAATTTTATGGAAAATATGACTTATTAAGAAGACATTTAGATGTACATTTGCAAAATGTTACGCATTTGTTTAGGCGTGCACCTGCAATATTCCAATGTTGACTATTTTATTTTAAAGCATATTGTCTAAACATTAACGTTCTTTTTCGTCTGTAATAAGTTTGACTATTTGATTTGTTTAAATTTAAAATTTCAAACGAACGAAATAATGAACCAATGACAAAAATAATAAAAATTCGTTGAATTATTTTAAAAGTTTTTAGTGAGCTAATGTTAGTAATGTTGATTTTTGATATTTTTGGGTACATTTTTATTTTTTATTTTTATGTAATATATTTTTTATGAAATCTTGCATTTTTATTATACTTACCTAGCCTAAATAATCCACTCGACAAATCGAGCTTACGAACGAGCGATCTACTCATTGATTGACCTACCCAGGTGAGTGCATCTGCATAGGTCGTGTTTGAATTTGAACCAAGTAGTTAGATTGACGCCAACGGCTCGCCTTGAAAACTATCAATCGATTGAACGGGTCGAATGAACCGGGTCATTTACTAAACAGATCAGTACTGATCTGGATCTCCAAAATTGAACGAACGACACATGCCTAATCAAAACAAGTTGATAACAAATGGAACTGTCAAAAAATATTTACAAATGTTGCCAGAATGTAAAAATCTAGCGAAGGTGAAAAAAAAAATCAAATAAAATTATTTGGCATCATTTTAATACCAAGATTTGTTATTATAGTCATGCTCAGAGTTATCAGATTCGGAATCGTAGTCGCCTACGCACTCGTCTTCAGCCGTTATTACCTCAATCACTGCTCTGTAACAAAACAAGAACAACTGCTAAGTAAACGCTAAAGATGATGTAATAACAACTATCACAAAAAAAAAATGGTATTTTCTGTTTGTTGACAACTAGTAGTCAGTGAGTGATTTAAGTTGATTTTTTTAGCCAAAGGTCTGCTGTTAGCGACCCATCATATAATATTTTAAACTGACTTCAAAAAATGAGGAGGTTCTATGTTCTTCTGTATGTTCACCAATCTGTCCGTTAATTGTGGGCAAATTTTTTGTTTGAAAGGATACTCTCAAGGTCGTCCCATAGAAATTTAATCAAAATCGGCTCAGTAGTTTGAGAGAAATAAAATAAATTGATTTGGTCCCTAGGTATTTCTAGCTTTTTAGTGCACCCAGATCTTTTGAAGTCGGTTTATTTTTTTAAAGCTTTACACCTTTACTGTTTTATATGGTAGGTAATACTAACTTCAGAACCCGCTCCTCGAAAGGGTTGTGTTGTGTGCCGTGACGGCTCGACACGGTGATCTTCGACGCCAACACCTGGTCCAACAGGCTCCTCATGTTGAACAGCAACTGCATAGTTTCCTTGTTGCAACTAACTTTTATTGATGATATTGATATTATGCAGTTTTTGGGATTGTTCTCTGCAAAGAAATGATTAAGTACTCAGTTATACAGTTACTCATTTTATAAAGTTTCAAAACAACAATGAAGCAAGCACTTGTAGGCCATCGACGGTCGAATTTATCCGATGAACAAAATAGTTTAGCCGTTTATAAAATGAAGGACAACAAGATCTAATAATTAGAACTCATCGAGAAGATCCAATTTTTTACAATTAATAGGAAAGCTTTAGCGATTTATGGGTTTCATTTTCTTAATAATCATGTCATACAGGCATGACCTTTTTGGATTATAAATTTGAAACTACCTAATACTCAAACGGTACCCAATTGTAAGTTCTGTTTAAGACACCATCTTTAATTTTTTATAACACTTAATTAATTAACCCATTTTAAATTGGGTGGTGAACACAGATATAGATTTACATAGATAACGCAAATGTATGTACTTAGCGTGTCCGAAAACCCCAACCAAGCGTCAAGGTTGGTCATCGATAACTTACAGTCCTCGCGACTACAGATATAAAAACATGAGTATGAGCGAGATAATCACTCGAGAGAATCGTAGCGGGCGGAGGGGCATCGGCGGCATCGGTGTCTTTGAATCGGTTTGGATTTCCCGCCATCAGTGCCGTCACAGCAGGTGTTAAAAATTTGGCACGCTAATTTCAATACAAATCGTGATACTTGCGTTATCTATGTAAATCTATATCTGTGGCACCACCACAGATATAGATTTACATAGATAACGTAATATGCAACATACCATCCTGCGGTTGCGTCACTTTCACTTCGCCGAAAAACAGCAAGGGCAGCGTGTATACCAGGGTGACATCGATGAGGAAGAGGTCTGTGGAGCGCTGCTTGAGCCAGTACACGAGCCAGCTGGCGCCGGGGCACACGCAGGCCGGGCCAAGCGCGCCCCCGCCCCCGCCGCCGCCGCCCCCGCCCCCGCCGCCCCTGCGCCCCGCCTTCGTGGCCATCACGCTGGACGGGTGCAGCTGCACCGGCCCGCTCTCCGGGGTATACGCCTTCACTCGCACGACCTTATTCGGGTTGCGCTTGTGTAAGTTTGTCCATCTACAAAATAAATAACTTTAATGCAATGTGGTATTACAGTAGCATGTGTCTTTTAATGCTATCGATTTGGAAAAAAAACAATGTGGTCCTCAAAAAAAAAAAATAATAATAATGTACTGGACCGGTGGGGTGGACAATGGCCTAGAGCCCCCTTGCATTGAGGAGAGGTAGTAGCAAGCAGTATAGCGTAAAAAAGTCCAATGTCACATGCTTTATGAATTGCTGTTCGTTAGTCTCGCTTAAACTCGAGAACGGCTGGACCGATTTGGCTAATTTTGGTCTTGAATTATTTGTTGAAGTCCAGAAAAGGGATAAAAGGTGAATAAATATGAAATTCCACGCGGACGAAGTCGCGGGCACAGCTAGTAAGTTATAAATACCTGACTGTAGCAATATTAGGGTACAGCGACGCAGCGACGACAGCTTTAAAAAGGCTCAAATTTTTCGAATTGCGATTTTCCCAGCCGGAAGTGACATCACCGGAACTGAGGAAGCCCATCTGTCTCAAGTTATCCCCGAATTGCCTCTTCATGTCCGACAGCAGTTCTAGAGTGTTGCCCGATAGGAAGTGGTCGTAGGCAAAGCTGCGTTTGTGTGAGTACGATGTACATCGCTCCCATTGAATGATAGCTTCGGAAATCGCCACATGGTCGCTCGGCTCTCCTAGAGATAAGTGTCTCTTTACTACATCCACTTCTTTTTCTTTACCTAAAATAGACGTCACAACTTAAGACTTGTATTCACCAACATTACTATGAGGTATCATAGTGCGCGCTAACGTATTGCGCATTGAGCAATTTCAAACTTCCTATTGTGTCGGTCCCTAACTTAGACATGTATTGTTGGTGAATGATGCGGGATTCGAAGCCTTAAGGATCGTTTTTTAAAATGATATCATTCTCCAATTACACAACTTGTCTACTAAACTGAGTGATACTGAACGTTTACACTTGCGCAAAATATTGCGCTTCTTTTGCCCCGCGCAGTTGCGGATTTCCCTTAAGGTCGGCCACGCGCAGGCAGCCAGATAGTAGGGGCGGCTAATCGTGGCAAAAAATTTTTTTTACTGTTCGATGTTTCTGACTTCTTTCCGACCTAACTTCCGAACTAATTTAGATTAAAATTGGTGTAATAATAAATATCCCAAACTAAGCAACGCTTGTACTTCGGGTACCGCGATCACAGTGACCCCCTGACCTGGGAAATTTCCGAAAATTGCCCCGGCGGGAATCGAACTCGCAACCACCATGTGCAGTGAGCCGAGCGGCCTACGTCATGAAAGTAAATTCATATCATACAGCTGAGTAAACTATGTGATGTGATGTGACGAGAAGATAGCGGTTGGTCACACGCAGTTCACGGCAACTGTGTGAGCGAGACGTATTAGATTTACGCGGGAGTGACAGAGACAGGTAATAACAGGTCATTGTACGAAATTTTTCGTGCTCAGCGACCCTGCTTTACACGGCCTAGGGCGGCCAAGGCAGCTAGTGGGTTCACTGACCGATGACCATCATGAAAGGGTCCTTGAACCCCCAGACGGCGGCGAGGCTGGCGGCGCGGTCCAGGCAGCCCAGCAGCGCGCCCAGCAGCAGCAGCCTGCCCGCCGCCGGGTGCACGGGCAGGCGCGCCAGGTGCCAGCCCAGCGGCGTTAAGGTTTCTGTAGAGTCCAGGGCGCCGCATCTATCGAACGTTTCATATGACTAGTGGTCGCCCGCGGTCAAAATTCGACCATCATTAATTAAACCCAAAAACTTTCTTGATTGATACTGGCACGCAGAATATACTATGGAAGTCCCGCCCTCCGAAATAAATAAAAACAAAGTCTGTTTGCCAGTCAGACAGTCAGTCACTCTTGGGCACGGGCCTACCCTCACCACGAGGAGGATTCAGGCCGTAAACCGCCACGCTGGGTTACGGATTGGTGGATTTCACATGTCATTCCAAAATCGATTAGATTTTTAGACATGCAAGTTTCCTCACGATGTATTTTTTTCACCGTAAGCAAGTATTCGCACATAGGTTTCGAAAAACCCAGAGGTGCGAGGCAGGGTTTGTACCCATGACCTGGACCTGAACCTGTACGACTCTAAATTTAAATGTTCAAGAATTAAAAAAAAACCCGGACTTCAGATCCCAATTAGTCAATCTTCACTAGGACTGCAAATAAATTGCAAACCAGAATATACTATGAGAACATTTTTTTGTTATTAAATGACACATACTGCTGTAAATGTTTAATCGCCCATTCAATGGTCGTGTCTGCTGGCGGCGAGGCCATCTCCTTCAGCGCCTCGGCCGCCTTCCCGAGCCTCAGCCGTTTAACAGCCAGTAGGGGCTCCAGCAGGTTGCTCCTTTGTATTTCCGGTAGGAGCCGTTCTTCAAGTTTGCCTGCACGGTATGACGTCACCAGGTGGTAGCAAATGCCGGGCTGACAGCGGCCGGCGCGACCTCGCCTGAGGAAGACACATTATGAAAGGTATAAAAAATGATATAAATTAATAATAATATTAATTTAGCCCTTTTGACGTCCCACTCCTGGGCACGGGCCTCCCCTCAACACGAGGAGGATTCAGGCCGTAATCGGGTAATCCACCACGCTGGCCCAGTGCGAGTTGGCGGATTTCACATGTCTTCCGAAAATTGGTTAGATCTTCTAAGACATGCAGGTTTCCTCACAATGTTTTCCTTCATCGTAAGCAAGGGATAATCATATATAAATTATGATATAACAATGAAAGGAATAAGTTGCTTCTTCTTATACTTTTCCTTTATCAATCTACCTCTGATATAATATTTACCTTTGTCGCAAATTCGCCTGGGACACCCACTCAGTTCTCAGCGTAGATATATTCTCCTCGACATTCAGCCCAGAATACTTTATTTTGCCGCAATCAACCACATATACTATGTCATCAATGGTTATAGACGTCTCCGCAATGTTCGTGGCTATTATTATCTTCCTAATATGATCAGGGGGCCTCTCAAATATCCTGTGTTGTTCTAAAGACGGTAGTTTCGAATGCAAAGGGTATATTTCGTAGCGGGTACTTGGGAATGACTTTGAATCGTCCATGATCCTCAATAGTTTAGTTATATCACCGATGCCCGGTAGAAACACTAGTATAGCACCCGGGGCCCCCTGGCATATTTTAATCAAGAGTGCGCAGATTAAATCTATGTTTAAATCTTCAATTCTAACGTCCTGTAGAGTTAAATAGACTTCTCGGTCTAATTTTCGTTTTATTGATTCAAGCCAAGGCGCTGGAAAGATAAATGGTTCAATTCTGTAAGCTAGCATTTTATTGATCAACGCTGATCATTATTTAGAACTAGCTGAGCCCGCGACTTCGTCCGCGTGGAATTTAACTTAACAAAAAAGCCCGCTCCCGCGTTCTGAGCCCGCGCGACAGGACCCATTTTTTAATTTTGTTTTTCTAAAATAAAAGTAGTCTAAGTTACTGCTTATAACATCAGCTATCTACCAGTGAAAGTGCCGTCAAAATCGGTACAGCCGTTTCGGAGATACTCTTTGATTTCATGTGTTTTTATTTTTTTACGCGGAGCCCTAATTGTTTTTCGAAAATTAAAGTAGCCTAAGTTACTCCTTATAACATCAGCTATCTGCCAGTGAAGTTTCGGAGATTACCCGGAGCAATCACACAGACAGGCAGACAAAAAAAAAACGTTTTTGCTATAGGTGTCGTATGTACTTTCATATGCATTTAGTGAAAAGGTGTTATTTTGATATTACAAACAGACACTCCAATTTTACTTATTTGTAAAGATTTGGATATTTTAATTTTGACTCGGGAATTTAAATGAAACTCAACGCATCTTGATTGAAATTTAGGGTGCTACTCTTAGCAACGATAATCGATATATCGTGACATTCGTATTGTCGAATCCTGCCCTAAATTCCATCTTGTTTGCCGTCGTATCGATTACTGAACGATAAATACATAATTATTATTACTTCATAAGATATACGACAGCAAATATATGGAACTAGCTGTGCCCGCGACTTCGTCCGCGTGGAATTTAATTGAAAAAGTTTCATACAAACTTTCATCCCCTATTTTATCCCCTTGGGGGTAGAACTAATCAAAATCCTTTCTTAGCGGATGCCTACGTCATAACATCTACCTGCATGCCAAATTTCAGCCCGATCCGTCCAGTGGTTTGGGCTGTGCGTTAATAGATCACTATGTCAGTCAGTCCTTACCTTTGAGTTTTTTTTTTTTTTCTTTATAAAGATTACTAGCAATGTGTGTTTATCACATTACTAGTATTCCTTTTAGCCCCTCCAACTAAGCTAATGCTTGTGCTAGGAGTGGGGTCACGTCAATAGTTTAATGGCCAGGATGGGGATTTAACCCGGAACCTCTCAGCTACGAGGACGGCCCCTCTAACCACTTGGCTATTGACGCTTCATATATTTAGATATAGAGTAAGATTCGACAGTACGAATGTCACGATATATTGATTATCGTTGCTAAGAGTAGCACCCAGATAATAAAAGCAGCGTCGCAATACGCTATTGTACTTAATAATGTCTCGCGACTACTTTTAAACTAACTTTAGAGCGTTCATTCAGTTTGGGGAGTACCGTAACATGCGTTAAATAAAAAGAAGGAAGCAAGATATCATTATGAATAACTTCATTTAACATTATTAGTACTAAAGTCACAATAATTTGATATACAGCAGTGCAGAAACTTACCAATTTCAGCTTTATACTGGATATCTTTTTGCATTTCAGTGGCAGACGCCTCTTTGCCCTTCTTTGTGTACTTGTGCCATTTGGGCCTCTTATTTTGATCCCTTGGCCTTTCGTCTGGCAACACAAACCTGGTCATCTGAAGCACCTCCTCTAAATACACATCCTTGACGGGATATGCCAAGCCTTCAATGTGAAACATGGGACAGCTGTCGAAGTATGCTGTCAGTTTCTCAGCATCTAGTGTGGCACTCATGAGTATTAGTTTTAGGTCCTTGCGCCTTCTGAGAACCTATGATTGAAGTGAGATAAATTATTCACAGCTCGCGATACAGTGACGCATTCTCGGTTCTCAACACAGAATCCTAGGTTTAGGAATCTAGACCAAGCGGTCATTATACTAGGTGAAACAGAAAGGGTATACTATTTTATTTGCAACTTAACATTGTAAATCTAAACCTATCAGCTTTGTAGACTTATGAAATCTGTCAACAGCTGTATCCCTGTAACACCTTTTGTTTTGCAAGTTTCCTCCAAAGCTGATAGTTTAAGAATTACAAAGTTAAGTTTTGCAAAAAAAAGTATACCCTTTCTGTTTCAACCTGTATAGTATTGATCAATATATTATTTGTTATAAAAGTAGGTACCTGTTTCAGCATGCACATAGACAAGTCTATATGGCAGTCCCTCTCGTGCACCTCATCTAATATCACATGGCTGTAGCCAGTGAGACCCTGGTTCACTTCCAGGTCGGCGAGCAGTATGCCTGTGGTACAGAACATTATGCTACCGCGAGATCTCGCCTCCACCCTGGAAATGTTTTTAAATTTACAATTGAAGCATTTGAATTTTATTATATTTAGGAAAGAATATCCATTCGGCCCATTAATACACTCACGTTTAAACGTATTATATGAAATAATAAAAACAATATTGAACATTATTTAATGTGACTACAAAATTTCCCATTTTGAGATACAAGTTTGAGAAAGAAAAACTATGATATTAGCAAAAAACCTACATATTTTCTTGCCAAACTCACTTTTCTAATCTAACTGCGTATCCTACAGATGAGCCCCTTTTCTCCGCCCTTTCCTCAGCTACCCTCATGGCGAGTGACGAAGCGGCAATACGCCTCGGCTGAGTTACGAGAATTTTCACATTACCCCCTCTTTTGTTGATGATTGCATCATCTAAGATCAATTGTGGGACCTGCAAAAAATAAATAAGCCATCATAAATCTGGATTAATAGTCATGGCCACTGGTGCTAGGGCAAGAGGATAGAAGTGGCAAAGAGGCATTTTCCCTGGAGTGGGAAAAAGAAATAGGCCGGTAAGCAAACAAACAGTCTGACCATATACCATTATTTTTTGCATATGCAGACATTCTGGCAGATTATCCACCTGATGGTAATTGAACTTAATGGGAGCAGATGCTACATTGGCCCTTAAGGTCCTGTAGACTAATCTTAATTCAAATTATTGGGATATATATACGGCCTCTACGTATAAAGCTACATGTCTGAAGAAATGTTTTAAGACAAATGTTGCTTTAAACGTAGGGGCCATCAATATGAGAATATCAAGAGTATTTATTACATACTTGTGTTGATTTTCCGCATCCAGTCTCCCCACTAATCACAACCACTTGATTGTTATGAATAATGTCCAGTAATTCTTTAGATTTCTTAAAGGTTGGCAACTTCTCACGGAACTTCATCATTCTCTTATACTTATCTCTTTTGGTCATTTCTTTATATCCTTCATATAATGCAACACTCAAGTCATTGATTTCAGCATTTTTCATATTAATAGTGATTCCTTTAGAAAGACTTTCTTCGAGTTTCTCGTCAAAAGTGCCAGTTATTATGTCTTCATACCCGTACTTGTAATCACCAGCACCGCGTAAGGATAATATCCTTTCAGGCTTTCCATCATTGGAATCTGTTTCCATAGAGCTTTCAGGTTTTATAAAGGTTTCCTCCATTTTGGAGGTACTCGGCTGGACATCTGCCTCATCATTTTTTAATGGTATAAATTCAGGGGTTTTAAAGGTCCCCAGATCAGTATCAGGGATGACGGTATTTTTGACGGTATGTTTTATCTCTTCCAAATTTAATTCCTTGAATGGTGACAATTGAACATTGCTATCCTTTGCAATCTTTGTGATTGATTTAATATTATTTTTCAAGTCTTCCACTACCCTTGTAGGTATTGTCAAATTTATCTATTGAAAAATATTAAATATTTCGAATAAAGTACAGTTTAGGTGTAGATTTGTTTCAGTTTATTGTACCTAAATGTTTCATCGGTGAATACGAGGGGTGAGTGAAACCAAAACTGTAATAAAGGTGTTGTTTCCACAAGAAAGTCTTGAAGGGGAAATAATTCCAGATGAATAATTTAGATAATATAAAACGCATAGGTAACTTACCACTTGTTCTTTCTTAGTTGTCTGTTTTCCATCCCTCATCATTTTATTCCTGTAGAACAGGCCGATATCTTTTCCTCGTAGACCACGGGGTCTATCTCCTCGCATTTTATTCCAAGCATTGCGACCGCCGCGACTTGCCATGATTTCAGTCTGAATTAAGTTGGTTTTATTCAATGATTTTAAATAAATGTTGTTTGATTATAAAGTAATATTCCCTTCGTTTCGTAGAAAAACATTTGGCAGAGGTCTAATTTACCTGATAAACAACATCAAATATTTATTATGAAGACAAGCCCAGTATTATGAGCGAAAGAAAAGGAAAAGCGGCGCGCCGAAAGATAATTCATGAAAATTCAACCCAGAAATAGGGATGGCGATCTGAGATCGATAATTCGAATATTCGATGTATTTATAGGGAAGATTTTTTTTATCGATATGGAGCACTGAATCGTAAAATCGACCCTCGCTTTTTTTCGTTATGTAAAATAACCATACTTTTATTTACAGTTACTTGAATGTACTAAACATGAAGAATATAGTAGAGGACCCTGAACTCAATCGAGAACTAGCCTTCCACGCCCCTATAAGAGTTGTTCACAACGAGTTAATACCAATTGCCCCGTTGGTGTCGCTTACTACGTTATTCTATTCTTCATGGTACTCAAACACAATTTTGCAATAATAATAATGCCACAACTACTGAGACTGATTCTGTCTGATACCAATAAAATAATTTCACTTGATTGAAAAAAACACTATCTCATTTAGAGCGTTTTCACATTATCCGATCCGATATCGGTGTCGGACGAAGATAGCCAACATCCGATAGCCGACACCATGTGCTATTTTCACATTTTTCCGACAAAATCGTTCCGATACGGCCATTTGCTCGATAGCTTAGTGCGGGCAGGTCATCATGGCAGACTATAATAGAAAACTTTATTTGCTGTATCTATTATATTTGAGATGCAAAAAAAAATCTGTCCAAAGACAGTACTGGATACATCCCATTGTGGAAGCTAGATATTCAGAGGGAGCATTTTATTTGAATTTTCGATAGACTGATGATAACCAAACTAGTAAACAAGCTCAAAATGGCCACCGCGCATCGGGCTCTACGCACACAGAGACAATTTAGATACACGTATAGCACACATACAAACATTATCGCCCGACGGCTGACGGGCGTCCGATGGTGCCGCCAGCATATCGGTGTCGGCTCCGATATCCGATATCGGGCCGGACAATATGAAAGACAGGTACATATTTCATACATTTTACTTACCCCGATATCGGATCGGCGTCCGACACCGATATCGGATCGGATAATGTGAAAACGCTCTACTCTAATGCAAAGATATATGTGTGTATCTCGTATAAGCAGCTGTCAAAATAATTACTGACAGTTGACACAACTCATTCCTTTCTCTAAAATGAAATACTGTAGGATTTTGGATTTATTTTAAATTCGTTGTGGTTATGGGTTTTATTATATTTTGGTTACATTCTTATTGAATTCGTCTTGCCTTGATTATTTTCTTTAATTATTTTTCCACAAGCCAAGAGTATGTAACCATTACCTTTTATGCACAAGTTGTACATTGTGCGCTCAGATTGTGTGAAAAGGATCTATAAATATTTGGAAACTTTGAATACAAGTTTTTATCATATCTCAAATCAACATTATAGATAAAAATGCTACTCAAAAATGTAAGAATTGGTATATTACTAAAGTTTCATAGGACAAAATCATTTTCAAATTACAAGTTTTTTGACTACATTAAGCAATATCATGTTCGTTTTTCAGGATGTCTGGTCGCTATTATGCAGAGGACGTAAGAAAAAAATTATAACATTAATTGTTATTTTGGTGTTTTTAATAAATGCTATGTTTTATGTGAGCTTGGAACTGTACAATACTGTGAAAAGAAAACACAAGGAGCCATGGTACAACAGGTGGGTATACAGGACAAATGTTCAAATTTTATTATAATTTTATTAGTCATGGCATCTCTTCATGACTAATTATTGCAGAGCTCAGTGGGATGGAAATAATACATATATAATAAATTTAGTTAATAAATTTATTTGACACATAAAAGAACGAAAAATTACAAGAGAGTGACAATTGATCTTCTTAAACAATTGACAGAGAATACAGCCAGAAAAAAAAAACAAATATGAAATTAAAATAAAACCTTATTTTATTTCTAACACTCCTCCTTAATTTCATATCTCTAGACCCATTCCTCTTACACACCATTCAAACTTTCCTTTCAACAAAGCTTTTGTCAAAACATCTGCCACCATTCGCGTTGTCTCCACATATTCTAACTCAATATGTCCATGCTCAACTGCTTCTCTCACAAAATGATGGCGTACATCAATATGTTTTGTACGTTGGTGGTGTACAGGGTTCTGCGCAATACCAATAGCAGATTGACTGTCGCTGAAGATCTTTAGCGACACCTCAGGTTTTCCTGTAACCTCGGCTATAAACCTTTTAAGTAAAATTGCTTCTCTAGCAGCTTCAGACATAGCCACATACTCTGCTTCAGCAGTAGAAAGGGCTATAGTTCTCTGTTTTCGACTCTCCCAGCATATAGCTCCTCCACTAAACAAGAAAACCACACCAGTGAACGACCTTCTGTCATAACATGTGGCATGGCTTGCATCTGCGTACCCCAATATCTTATTCCTTTTTAGCTTCTTGGTGTAGATTAAACCAAGACTTTTAGTACCCTTCAAGTATCTGAGTACTCGCTTAGCAGCTGTCCAGTGCTCCTCTGAATAGCAACTGTTGAACTGGCTCAAGTAATTCACAGCATGTGCTATGTCCGGTCTCGTACAGACGGCTAAGTACATTAGTGAACCTATCAAATTTTGGTAAGGAATCCTTCCATCTAGCTTGTGATCTGCTCCAGGTTTCTGCAGATTATGGCCAGTAACTAAAGGCGTTGATGCAACCTTGCAGTCAACCATACCAAAACTCTTCAATACTTTCTCGACGTATTGTTCTTGATCGACTTTGATTACTGTGTCGTTCTGTGTAATACGCATACCCAGAATGAACTCTGCCTTGCCGAGATCCTTCATCTCAAACTTTGACATAAGATCCCTCTTCACTCTGCGCAGCTCCTCTTCATTATTCCAAAAAATAAGCATATCATCAACATACACTGCCAATATAATGACACTCCTGTCATTCAATTTTGTATACACGCAAGGTTCATTTTTAGATCTTATGAAACCCAGTTGTAACAACACATTGTTCAGTTTATTGTTCCATGCTCTAGGAGCTTGCTTCAACCCATACAGCGATCGTTTGAGAAGACATACATAATCTTGTCCTTTTTCTTCAAATCCTTCGGGTTGTTTCATGTAAACGGTTTCGGACAAGTCTCCATTAAGGAAAGCTGTTTTGACATCTAACTGGTCGACTTTCAGTCCGTTATCAGCTGCTAACGCTAATAAGGCCCTGAGCGAACTGTGTCTGACGACCGGCGAGAATGTCTCATCATAGTCAACTCCAAACCTCTGACTAAATCCTCGGGCTACAAGACGTGCTTTATACCTTTTCTTATTCCCCGCCTCGTCTTTTATTCTAAATAACCATTTAGAATCAACGACGTTACATTTGTCTGGTCGTTTGACCAAGACCCACGTCTTGTTTTTCTTTATTGCATTCAGCTCCTCCTGAATTGCAGCTTTCCATTCAATACTGTCTCTCCTAGACAGTGCTTCTTGAACTGTTTTGGGCTCCTCTTCACACTCGGTAGCTTGGTACAATATATAATCAGGAAACTGCTTAGGTCTTCTATCTCTTAGTGGATACCTCCGTCCACTATGATGAACATTTTCTTCTTGGAGAGTTGATACAGATTCGCAATCTTCAAACTGATCCATCTCGATGGTCTCTAGATCCTCGCGTTGATCCTCACGTAATGCGTCGTGTTCCACTCTAGGAACATAATCTATTTCTTCTTGTACCACTCCAGGACGAGCCTCTATTTCATCATTCTGTGTCTCTTGCAGTTGAAGAACCTCAGACTCTTCTCCGTTTCCAGCAACACTTCCTTCCTTTGTGTCTTTAGATAGTTTGAGTATCTCCTCCGGATGCTCTTCTAGTTTCGACTGTTTATCATTACTTTGATTTTCGAAAAATACCACATCTCTTGCTTTCAAAACTTCGCCTGTAGTAGGGTCCATAAGTCTATAAGCTTTGGCATTATCGCAAAAACCTGTGTGAATCATTTCTCTGCTTTTTGGATCCCACTTGGTTCTCTTTTGTTGAGGAATGTGCATGAAAGCTTTACATCCGAAAGTTTTCACCATGCTCAGATCACATTTTCTCCCTGACCACAACTCTTCCGGCGTCTTCTCCTTCACCGCAAGTGTTGGTGATCTGTTCTTCAAGAATACGGCGTGATGAACAGCCTCTGCCCAAAATTTCTTAGGCAAATTCGAATCTTGAAGCATGCTTCTTGCTTTCTCGCAGATTGTTCGGTTTGCTCGTTCTGCAACACCGTTCTGCTCTGGCGTATACTCCACCGTTAGTTGATGCTGAACTCCAAAGTTCTTCAGGTAGTCATCCATCCGCTTATTGACGAATTCCGTGCCATTGTCTGTGCGTAAGATCTTCAGTTTCTTACCACATTGATTTTCGGCAAACTCCTTAAACTCTATAAATTTTTCGAAAACTTCACTCTTAAGCTTCAAAAAATATATAAAAGTTTTACGAGTATAATCATCAATGAACGTCAAAAAATAGCGTGATTTACCGATAGAGGGCACCTCCATAGGTCCACATACATCGGCGTGCACCAACCCTAGAACTTCCTTAGCTCTTGTTGCATTCGTTTTTGCGCAGTGGAAGCGTGCTGGGCCCATAACCTATTAGTCATGGCATCTCTTCATGACTAATTATTGCAGAGCTCAGTGGGATGGAAATAATACATATATAATAAATTTAGTTAATAAATTTATTTGACACATAAAAGAACGAAAAATTACAAGAGAGTGACAATTGATCTTCTTAAACAATTGACAGAGAATACAGCCGAAAAAAAAAAACAAATATGAAATTAAAATAAAACCTTATTTTATTTCTAACAAATTTTCATGAGGCCATAGTGTACATATTTTGCACCACTTCAACAAAAGCCTGTTTGAATTGAAAACCAAATGTTACACTTTTAATTTGTTCCTTTTGGTTTCTATCTAATGTCCCATTGTAGTCAGTAAATATTATTTTAATAGTTGTGTCTTCTTTTTCTTATATTTGAGATGCTAAAGTCCCAGACATAAATAATAACTTAGGTGGAGTGCATAGAACTGGTGAGTTAAGCCATAAAAGGTTATACTAAATAGCATCAATCTGGATTGCTTTTTATAATATTAATTTTTTGTTGTCATAAAATAAAGGCAATGTTTCGTGAACATTTTTCATCTCATGCGTGCATTGGCTTAGATTATGTTTTTTTAAAATGTATTATTGCCATGTTGCATCCTATTAAAATGTAACAACACATTACCAAATCCAAACAAGAATGTTGGCTGCTTCAACTGTTGCTTCGGCTGTTGCTGAATCAATAGCTTTTTGTTCTCTGTCTAAGTTATTATTTTTGTCTGAGGCTGAAGTATAAACCTCTGCCCCTTTCTGAAAATTCCCTACGCACTCATAATACGTAGTAAACTTTGGTGGCATCATTACCAATCAACACCCACTCTATATCTACCCCTCTGATTTAAATTGATGGCTGTGTGTGTGTCATGTCTTTGCATAGTCCTGTGTGTATATCATATCAGGTTGTCATGTAATATTTGAACTTTTTTCTCATTTTAGCTTGCGTTATGACAAAAATTCTTATGTGGATGAGAGTGGAATGAGGGTCATTGTAGGCCATTATGTAGGTGGCATCAATGGACGGAATTTATCTGATGGTAAGATATTATTCACTTAATATGTTCTGCCTTGCAGATTTGATTTTGTCACCAAGACGTGTAAGAGATGTTTGAGTGATGGAGATGGAGTTTTTCAACTTGCCCTGGGCCAAAGGGTTTGACTAATAACCTGAGTCCCCATCGCAATGGAGGGGGTTGTGACCAATATAATGGCAATAAAAAAAATCTCAGCATAGAGACCAAAATACCATGGTCGTAAGGTTTCCATTTCACTGCTCCTCTATCACCCCGTGTATGTGGTGTTGACATCCACTTGACGCACTGGTTTGACTGTAGGCCACATGGCTCACTGAATTGGGTGGTTTTGGAGGTTGATCTTTTGGTTGAAATCTCGGAAAAAATCTTGCGGTCTAAGTACTAGCATTGCTTAGTATGGGACCATAGAGTTTTTGTGTCAGTCTGGTGATACTTTTGTTTATTATTATTTGATTTATGATATTGTTTGTTTTACAGATGTGATACACAGTAATAACTATGCACCAGTGCCGGGCGCCGGGGAGGGAGGCCGGCCGGTTCAGTTGTCCCCGAGAGAGCTGATCACAGCCCGAGAGTTGTACGCTCTACATTCTTATAACATACTAGTTAGCGATAGAATTTCAATCAATAGAAGTCTGCCTGATATGAGGAGTGACAGGTAGGTAATCTTTATTGTAATAATATAATTACTACTAGCTGAGCCCGCGACTTCGTCCGCGTGGAATTTAACTTAACAAAAACGCCCGCTCCCGCGTTCTGAGCCCGCGCGGCAGGACACATATTTTTATATTTTGTTTTTCTAAAATAAAAGTACTCTAAGTTACTGCTTATAACATCAGCTGTCTACCAGTGAAAGTCCCGTCAAAATCGGTCCAGCTGTTACGGAGATACTCTTTGATTTCATATGTTTTTATTTTTTTACGCGGAACCCTAATTGTTTTTCTTAAATTAAAGTAGCCTAAGTTACTCCTTATAACATCAGCTGCCAGTGAAAGTCCCGTCAAAATAGGTCGAGCCGTTTCGGAGATTACCCGGAACAAACACACAGACAGACAGACAATTTTTTTTTAAATCGCGTTTTTGCTATAGGTGTCGTATGTACTTTCATATGCATTTAGTGAAAAGGTGTTATTTTGATATTACAAACAGACACTCCAATTATATTTATTTGTATAGAGTATAGATTTGCAATAGCAACTCGTCCCGGTTTCAACACCGATAAGCGACTTTGTTTTATTTGTGTTGATACTCATTCTACGCGAATTAGTTAGTCTTAAGGCTTCTACACACTAAGCGGGCGGCCAGTACTGGCGGCATGTGTGAAGGAGCCTTTAGCCAGCCCTGGTAGGTATTAATTTCTTCTAAGCGTAATTGACTCGGGCTAGCTTTAATGTGTCATGCAAATATGCAAAACAACAATGTATGATACAGATAAGTAGCATTCAAGCATTAATTCAGCTTTGATTAATTGGATGCAAATGTATGTCATAAAACAGTTACAATGCCTTACACCTTTAGAAAGAATGAAAGAAAAATAAAGTTTATTGCGATTAGCCGAAAAATAAAATAAAAGAATATGAGATAATAATAAATGGAACTAACAAAATAAATAATAAATTTCAAATTCTGCTCGCCGCAAACGGTGGGTCCATTCAGCATGTGCTGGTTGACAAGAACCAGCGCTGGTCTTCCATTGGGCCCGTTTGGCGCTTTCACGGGCGTAAACCAAAAAAAAAAGATAACTAAACGACTAAACTAATTTAAACCACACATCTTGTAAGTAAAGGACCCTTGTCTCGATCACTATTAATGATAACATTATTAATATTTCAGCTGCAGAAGCGTTGAGTTCGACACAGACAACCTGCCAACAGCAACTGTGATAATAGTGTTCCATAATGAGGCGTGGTCCACGCTCATGAGAACAATTATGTCAGTTCTTATGAGATCACCTGAAGCACTGCTGAAACAGGCAGGTTACATCTTGTTTAACATACAATCCTACTAATATTATTAATGTGAAAGTTTGTGAGTGTGGATGTATGTTTGTTACTCTTTCACGCAAAAACTACTGAATGGATTTGGATGAATTTTGAACACTATGATAACCTGGTTTAACACATAGAATACTTTACTTAAGTCTACGCGGACAAAGTCGCGGGCAGAAACTAGTAATCTATACAAATAAATAAAATTGGAGTGTCTGTTTGTAATATCAAAATAACACCCTTTCACTAAATGCATATGAAAGTACATACGACACCTATAGCAAAAACGCGACTTTATTTTTTTTTGTGTCTGTCTGTCTGTCTGTCTGTGTGTTTGTTCCGGGTAATCTCTGAAACGGCTGGACCGACTTTGACGGGACTTTCACTAGCAGATAGCTGATGTTACAAGGAGTAACTTAGGCTACTTTAATTTTAGAAAAACAATTAGGGTTCCGCGTAAAAAAATAAAAACACATGACATCAAAGAGTATCTCAGAAGCGGGTGGACCGATATTGACGGGACTTTCACTGGTAGATAGCTGATGTTGTAAGCAGAAACTTAGGTTACTTTTATTTTAGAAAAACATAAAAAATGGGTCCTGTCGCGCGGGCTCAGAACGCGGGAGCGGGTTTTTTTGTTAAGTTAAACTCCACGCGGACGAAGTCGCGGGCACAGCTAGTATACAATAAAAGTTGAGTAATGATTACTTAATTTTTATTCAATTTTTACGGTGGTTTACCCTAGCTGTAGTCAATTGAATACAGCTGATATACAGGCAGTACCACACTCTCACAGAATATCGACGTAAATTAATACATCATAACATCTACCTGCATGCCAAATGTCAGCCCGATCCGTCCAGTGGTTTGGGCTGTGCGTTGATAGATCACTATGTCCGTCAGTCAGTCACCTTTGATTTATATATATTTGTAAGCTCATTTATTTAGAAGTGTCAGGAAGAGCTAGAAAACAAAACCTTATTAGAGTTGTGTCCTCAGTACGAAACTTGGATTTGTTAATGCCTTTTCCAAATTTTTAATACGGTTTTGTAATTTGCAGGTAATATTAGTGGACGATGCAAGTGATAGAAAGTATCTAGGGAAAGAGCTGGAGGATGCAATAGCCAAGTTAGATAAAGTGCGACTATTGAGGAATAAGGTCAGAACCGGGCTGGTGGGGGCGCGGCTGATGGGCGCCAGGGCCGCCACGGGCGACGTGCTAGTGTTCATAGATGCGCACTGTGAGGTAAGCTTTTAAAATACAAACCATCTTCTTCTTCTATTTCTTCTTCTTCTTTTACGGGTTGTGCCCCCAAATCGACGTCTAAAGCGCCTGTTTGGTATGATGGAGGATGGTGAGCTGGCCATTCCAGGCATCCCAGTTCTGTCAGGAAGTTCCCCGACTTCTTGATATCGCCGAAGACTTTCAGGAGTCTGCCTGGTGAAACCAGGTAGCTTCCCCGGTACTTGACTACTCCATTGCATTCTAGCAGAATGCGAGGACTTGTTCCTTCGGCCTCCATGCAGGCTCTGCATAGGGGGCTGTCTGTGATACCTAGCTTAAAAGATGCCTGTTTAAAGTTGCAACGATTTGTCAGCGCACTCGTAATGAGGCATAGGCGAGGTCAACTTAGCTGTAAAATGCTAAGTAAAATGTATGTAAAATACAAACCATTGTTCAACCAAAATGCTCAAATTATTATTCATCCATTCGAAATAAGTCCACTGGTAGACATAGCTCTAAAGTCTTCCATAATGGTTCACTGCCACTATCATTCATGGACTTTATGCAACACATTTAATGTCATTCCAGAACCCTTTCAGAAGTTGTGACTTATGACTCTATCATCTGCTGTTTGGGTCAATCCACATCTACATACACATTTTAAACTAGATTTTGATGTGTTGTTGTCTTACTGTAACTAAAATCCAGAATTGAATCTTTCAGGTGACCCAAGGGTGGCTAGAACCTTTACTCGACAGAGCGGGAAACGACGACGTATTCATATGTCCACACATAGACTTGCTATCCGAGGACACGTTAGCCTACACTAAGAGCATAGATGCCCACTGGGGCGCGTTCAGTTGGCGGCTACACTTCCGCTGGCTGATGCCGAGCCGACAAGTGCTGAAGAAGAAGGGAACGGATCCCTCAAAACCCTATCCGACGCCGGCAATGGCCGGAGGACTTTTCGCCGTGAGAAAAAGTCTGTTCTGGCGTTTGGGAGGCTACGATGAAGGTATGTTAATATGGGGCGCTGAAAATCTGGAGCTGTCCTGGCGAGCGTGGCAGTGCGGCGCCAGAGTCGAGATCACGTCCTGCTCCAGGGTAGGCCACATCTTCAGAAGGCACAGTCCATACAAATATCCCGGAGGTGTGTCCAAAGTTTTGAACTCTAACCTAGCTCGGGCCGCCACTGTGTGGATGGACGAGTGGGCGGACTTCTTCTTCAAATTCAACCCTTCTGTGGCAGCTATACGCGATCAGCAGACTGTTGGAGACCGCGTTGAGTTGAGGAAAAATTTAAAGTGCAAAAACTTCAAATGGTATTTGGAGAACGTGTGGCCGCAGCATTTCTTTCCGACCGAGGAGAGGTGGTTCGGGAGAGTTCGGAACGAGAAAGGTGGTTGTTTAGGCGTCACCGGCGGCACGCCGGGGCTCGGCGTGCCGGCGGCTGCTGTCAACTGCGGCAGTGACCTCGACCTTGACAGCTTAGTGGTTTACACGCCAGAAGGGAGGGTTATGGCCGATGAAGGGTTGTGTTTAGAGCAAGGAAACGGCCGCGCGGTGTGGAAAACCTGCAGCGATACCAGCAAGCAAATCTGGTTGCAAAAAGGACCAAGATTAAAGACGCCAAGTGGGTTGTGTTTGACTTTGGTTGTGGCTGAGAAAGATAAGAACGGGGCGGGGGAGCCCCTGACAGCGAAGAGGTGCGTTACGGACGACAGACAGATATGGCATTTCGAACGCGTGCCTTGGCGTTGATACTCGTTTTACCACGGCCAACGAGAGGCGATACGAAATGGTAATAATGTATTGAGTCGGTTACCTTAGGGTTCGCCAACATTCGAGCGGCCATGTTATAAATTGATGGTTGATTTTGTGTCGGGAACCGTAATGTTAATTAAAAATCAAATAATGCGAAACTTTGACAACAACTGATTTAATAAAATGATCTATACATTTTTATCGTTTCCCGTTGCCCGTGGTATATAGTACAAATTATTAACTTTATGCCAGTTGATATATTGAAACCATTTAAATCTCAAAGTACTTACGAAATGAAAATTAATCAGTGCTTAATATTATTGAAGTCTGAATGGAATCTCGGTATTAGATCAAGTACATTTATATATAGATATTCCTTCTGTTTTTCATTTTTGGGAGAATAGAACTATAGTGCCTATGTCATACATTTTACAATTTAATTTAGTGGTACTTAGCACCTGTGATTTTTTATATTATTTTTGCAATATAATGCGTAGTCTGTAAGTACAAAAACATAGTTGTGATTTTATATTTCGGGTTCCGTAGTTAATGTAGATTTTTAACAAAATTTTAGTTTAGTACAAATTTATGGACATTTGTTATTATAGCAATGTCTGTATAACATTCCACAATTTGCTACGTGCTTACTATCGCTAGTATTAATTTATATCGCTAAAAATAAACTTTATGTATTTATTTACTGTTTGTTTAGTAATCATTATATTTCTCACAGATAGACACAGTATAAGTGTTTGACCAATGCTTGATTATGATCGTCAAGAAATATTTATTTTTCATTTACTTATATGTAAAACTAGCTGAGCCCGCGACTTTGTCCACGTGGAATTTAACTTAACAAACTTTCATCCCCTATTTTATCCCCTTGGGGGTAGAATTAATCAAAATCCTTTCTTAGCGGATGCCTACGTCATAACATCTACCTGCATGCCAAATTTCAGCCCGATCCGTCCAGTGGTTTGGGCTGTGCGTTGATAGATCACTATGTCAGTCAGTCACCTTTGAGTTATATATATATAGATAATGTTGAGAAATCGGAAATAGTTTATAAATTAATGTTATAAAACAAACTAGAATTAATCTTATCTTTTATATTTTCTTTTTTTACTCATATATGCATTTACAGTAGATTTAGTTTCCATATCTTGTAAGTAGATTATTTTCTTCTAGTCTTTTTTTTATCAAGTATTAATATTTTCTTTTTTACGATTAGTTTATTTAATTTTATGTACTCAACAGACTCAGTATTTTTTCAGTACAGATAATTAAAAAGCAAACATTCCAGGTATTGTTAATAACTTGTTTTTGTAAACATGGTGTGGACCATTCTAGAGCATATTTTATTTATTTTATTTTGTATACTATTACATTAGAAGTAATTAATTTAAATGACTTATCCGCGACTTATTATTTGATCACCAATCCCTAAACGACTGAAGTCAAACAAGTTTAACGCGCGTGTTATGTAAGAAAAACTTGGCATAAGGTGCCAAGTTACATTGAGATAGAGTTAATTTGTCACAATTTTATTTTAGCGGTATTACTTAAACTACCGGAGAACCACTTGAAGGGCTTCAAGTCGTGTGTTCTGTATTTTATTGGTGCTTTAATTAGGCCTATATTTAGGCATAGTGTGCACATGAGGCTGATGAGCCAATCCATTAAGCAAGCATTCATCGTTTACTTCATTTTCCTAAAGAAGTCATTTTGTAAGTCATATTGACCATCAGCTCCCTTGTCTAAGTATGATCAGGTTCATACAAGACCTTATAACTTTTTATCAATGGCATTAGATAAAGTTACAAAAAATCAGGTTCCATTTCGATACAATGTGTATTACTTATACAAAAAATGCAAAGTACAATAATGTATTTTTAAATATAAAAAAAGTCTATGTCATTATTACTGAACATTAAACTGTTTATTAAAGAGTCCTTTGTTTTATTTACACTATTACAGTTCATCTTATTACGAAGTGAAGCAGTAATGACGTCACTATGATTATAATTGGTAAGGTTATCCTCGACACTGAGTTGCAGTTGTCCCCGTAGCAGATGAAACAGCGCGCGTCGCTGTGCCCGCGGGCGCGCTCGACTGCCTCGAGGCCGAGGCAGACTGAGTCCACCTGCGCTCTTGGTATACATCCTCTGAGGACGTCCACTGTATTTCCGACTGAAAAAAAAACTGTCATCTAGGGACGCCCGAAAGAAGCGAAGCTTTATAGTTTAAAGCGTAGGAACTAAGCGTTACAAACAGCTGCGGCGCGCACGCCGCAGTTGCCACTCTGTATAGCTATATAAGTATATATCGTGTTACGCTACTGACGCTTGGCACGGATATAGTCGCCGCACGGCAAGCGCCCCAAACGTCCGTATAGAAGCTTCGCTTCAAAAAGTAGTCCTAATGTTATTGCCCATTACGTATCCGGCTTGCGCTTGCGCGGCTTGCTAGTCCAGTGTTAAAGCAACCACGCAGTGGTTATGAAATAGCTGGGAACGGCACCGCAGCCCAGAAAGAGACGGCTTCCTACTTGATAGATTGGTCCTGGTTAACAATGGAACCAGCATGGAGAAAAAAGAAGGGGTGGCGTCATTTTCTTCATTGACTACCTTCTTCCATCATTTGTATCAGTCACATACCTACGAATTGATCGCTATAAGAATCAACAGTTGGCTCACATGACTTATCGTCCGGTGTAGCGACCATCTTCAAGCAGCGGTATTCCACCGGGACCCTGGAGTCGGTGGATGGTGGGGGGTGTCCGTAGTTGTGCAC
Organism: Notodonta ziczac; assembly: GCA_918843915.1. NCBI lineage: Eukaryota > Metazoa > Arthropoda > Insecta > Lepidoptera > Notodontidae > Notodonta > Notodonta ziczac. Next base: position 6,725,383 of record OU974053.1, read on the forward strand.
CCACTGGGCACTGACCCAATTGGAGGGCTGGCACTCTACTGGCCTGCCAGGCGCCACTATCTGGTCCGGGTGGCAACCCAGGCAACGCTGGTAGAAGCAGCTCTCTGGGACCACTGAAAAATTACGCATCTGTTCGCATTTCCTGTCTTTTTGTAGGCGACTGAAGGACCTAATGCTCTACGGTGGTATTTGTTACCCTTGTTTTGCACCGATAACACAATCGTACATAAACATTGTTGTCTCTATTCTTTGTTGTCATTCAATTTGAATTAAATACAGACATGTTTCAAGTGTAATATTTTGGTCAGTACAAATCTAGGGTAAGGCGTATTCCAGACAGCACGATTTGGCTCACGAGCCGATTATAGTGTCTCTATCAATCGACGTGACAGTATGATATTTCGGTCCCCGGCTGAAACATCCCCAGATCGATCCAACCGATCGTGAGCCAAATCGTGCCATCTGGAACAACCTTAAGAACTGTAAAGGGATTGTGCAGCGTTGAGTTACAATCACTACCACTCTTGCTGTGGGTTATTACAAATTATTAACCCTCTGGTATGACTCAAACCGACTTCGAGCGTTCCACGTCGAGATTTTATTTATGCTCAATTTTTATTTCGGTGATAAAAATAGTTGGCAATTTAAGTATTTATTTATCAGAATAATGAACAACCAAGTAAGTATTTATGATATTTTTTTAAATACAGCGATAACCTAATTTTATTGATAATGTCGAGATTAAGATACACGAATATTTAAAAATAATCAGTAGGTACCCAAATTTAATTTTACTAGGTAGATAGGGAATTAGGGGTGTCCACTTCGAAAAAACATCGATGTTTTTTTCTATGCGATATATCGGAAGTGTGTATCGATGTCTTTCGATGTATCGGTTACAAACGTCGATGTTTACTGAAAATCGAGTACTTTTTCTAACATTACATCACACCACAAAGCCCTCATCTAGTCAGCCTTCTGACACTCCACGCAAGCGTCAAGTTATAATTATTACTATACTACTCCTACACCAGCACTGTCCATGTCTGCACATTTATTGTGTGTGTTCAAGGATGCTGAATGTTGAAGAAATCTATATAACTAAGAAAAAACTACTTTTCATGGTGTACGACCATACACATTTGCCAAAGCAGCATTCACACTTTGACCCAAATGTTCACATTAACGCAAATTGTATTCCAACCAAAATCAGTTCGTCATCGGTCATCAAGCAAACCGCACGTTTTCACCCCTCATTAAATTCACTCCCATTACTTACGTTTAATGTCAGTTTTAAAATATAACAACTTTTATCAGCTGTAACTCTAACCTAACCCCTCTAACCCAACCCCTATCAGACAAATTAGTACGGGCATCCCTGTACACATGGAAACCATCACTGATCCAAATATTGTTTATAAAAAATTAAAACCATGAATGAGAATGATTTAGAGATCAAACTGAGTTTTCATTAAATTCACTGGTATTCGATATTTTATGAAAATCGATACATCAAGTGAATCAACAGTTTGTCAAAACATCGGATCGATTCGATGTATCGTATTAAAAACATCGAGTGATTCGAAAAATCGATATTTTTTTGAATATAGGGAATCTTTATAGAAGTTACTACTTCATTTTTGTTTTAAATAGTTAGGTAAGTATTTTTGTAGTTAACACAGAGTAAGTAGATAAACATTACAGCAATAGGTGGGTTTAATCATTCGTATTTAACGCTGGTCGATATGTTCCGTCGGTGGGTAAAAAGATCGCACCGAAGATCGAGCCGCGAGAAAGTGGTTGATAGGCGCCTGACATAATTGTGCATCTCTATGCATTACCGGGATGGTATATAGTTACTCATTGTAATTCAATAGTCTAGTCTTAACTAATACCTATCTTTGGTGGCGTTTCTTTTGAAACTATGTTTAAGAAAAATAGAGGGAGTATTTTAATTTAAGACGCGCGGTATAATTATTGAATGCTTGGCACCTTAATAAAAGCTAAAGATGAGCCACTTACCTACCAAAAAAAAGAATCTTATCTACTCTGACATAGAAATAATTGGTACGTCCTACGTATTGGTATTGGTACCTACGTAAGTACTATCTAAAACAACAAAACTAAGCGTAGTTCAACAGCAATTTTATTGCTATAATACCTATCTATCATAATATATATTCTTTCAGGGTATGATGGGGCCTATTATAAAAATGCTAAGAATTAGTTTTGATCTTATATAAAATATCGCCAGACAGACACACCAACTGTACGGTCCCAAACTAAGCAAAGCTTGTACTATGGGTACCGTACAATGGACTGGGGGCGATCCCAGTGACACCCAGACCAGGGTAATTTCGAAAAGGCCATTTCCGTAATTTGCCCCGGCGGGAATCGAACCCGCGACCACCATGTGCAGTGAGCCGAGCGGCCTACGCTCGAACCACTGCGCCAAGCGGTCGTCATATTGGCTAATGTAATTCTGCAGTCTTCAGAAGGTATGCGCAAGGGAGGCGTAAGCAAGTACCTACGCAATTTATTATTCTTTATAAGGTGTTCGTAACATTTTTGTAACTCATTAAAATTCACTTCAAACACTAAAACACGATAATACAATTCCAAGCGTTCCTATTATTCGCGATATCTTCACTTATCTAAGTCACAACACTGACCTAAATCCGCAGCCGGTGATGATCATAAAATCGTCTGCCCACGCGCCGGCCCCGGCCGTGGCGACACGACATTACTAGACGCACATTGACAATGTAAATACGATTGTCAACAGATGAATAAATAAATATTTATCCAGAAGCGAGATGAGTCTCGCCATTGTGTCGGTAGCAAGGTGCGCGGGCGGCCGGTTCATTCATACAAAACGAATTTAAAATTACGTGATGTAACGATTTGTTTTCTTTATATTCAATAGGATGTCACCGGTGTAGACACAATGCATTAACTAACTATTAGATATAACGGACACCGTCTTTTGTTAGAAATGTGGTTTTGTTTACATTTTCTTTTAGTAACCGGTGGGGCATTGCGTTCATGTATCCGTCTTAAGGATCAATCAAGCAATGTTATGGTAGGTAGGTATGTTAGATTCGAAAGGTCATAATAGATTTAGTTTTGCTAAACTAATGATACTTACCATAGGGTATGAATCCAGCAATGCTCAAAATAAAAACTAACATTTCCACACGCCGAAACATAAAGTTATAATTAGAACACTATAGGTAAGGTACTTCGCAACGTCCGTATCCAGCAAATGTTTTATCAAACTAATCTAAAGCACAATCAGTTTTATCTATTAACGTGTGCCGTTATCATTGTGTTGTAAATTATTTTGTCGTTTCCAGTGGAAAACAATGGATTATCGTCGTTAATTTATAGAATTTTCCGAAGTATTTTTACGGACATGATAGCCACGCGTATCACTGACGAAAATAAATGTGTGTCTGGTTGTAACGGCGGACTTTAACCAGAGAGTAGAGCTATCTGTATTACCATATTATAATAATGTTAGGTACTAATTGTTGCCGCGGATTCGGCTTATGTAAACGGCTCCTCGAAGTCGACGGTACAGTTTGACCAATACATTAAGGTGCGCTCAGGGAAGATCGGACTAACATTTGAGAATTTGAGGGAACCTGACTAGATTTTTTTTTTTCTCAACTTCTATATACGTCAGATTATTCAAACATAGTGCTAATTGTTAACGAATATACGTAGTTTAGCCCTGATTTTTTTTGTGTTTGTAAACTCATTGGTTTCCGACTTATACGTGAGCAAAGACGAGACATTTTTTTTTGGGCATGATGAAAAATTTACCCTCAAAGGGCAAGACCGGACAGCAATTTAAAGTTGCTTCTAGTGCTTGGAGAACAATGTCAAAACAGTAGGTATACTTACCTATTTAGTAATTATTTGTTCGGAAGATTGTTTGCTTGGTCTAGTATTTTCCTTTGGTACGAGTACTTACTTGCTTTATTTCCCAAATACCTATAGGTACCTGATTACCTAAAATCGTGTTTAATACAAATTTCCCACCATTCTCCACATACATGCCCAAATGCGCCTAACAATTTGAGATAAGTATTTAGTGATGTGTGAGTGCATTATATGTAGCTATTTACAGGATTCATTCACATATCAATGAGAATTGGCTATTTCCTGCCTGACACAACATAGAAAATGACGAGAGATTTAGAACCATGCTATTTCTTTTATTTTGATAAAAAATCTAAGTAAGTAGGTATGTAACCACTCAGATAAATACCTACTTAATTTCTGCACTTTTAAGCAGTATTTCATTTAGTCTGTTTCACCCCCGACTCCTCAAAGTATCGCCAATTAGGTTAACGATCGCAATGGCGTAAGATGAGTAGGCGATGATAAATTAACCGAAACCGTGCTCGCCAATTAAAATAATCTTTATGCAGTGACAGTGTATTGCAGGCAGAAGTTTGCAAAACTCGGAATCAAAGGACGCCGACCCGTTAATGTGGTCTTAACATTTAAAATACGTTTTAATTGTTATCTAGAGGAATTTTTCTTTTTTGGTTTGCAGCATAATTGATTGGTATAAATTATTAGAAATTGATAATGATATTGATATTAATGAGGCCTGTATCTGAAGTCCTAGAGCGGTCTTTAAAATGTAATTCTTATGTCATACCAGGACAAAAAGTTACGTCAAACACCTCAAGATCCGGCCTAAAATACCTTACACCAAGCGACATTTACCCAAACTTGAGATATTATATTTACTAAGTAAAAGCGATTTTGTTTCAATAGGCCAGTCTGGACCATTTTCCTATCATTATAAGTAGTTAGATACTAATTGGTAAAAAAAACTGTAGGTGTTTTGATAATTTCTAGGGATGTAATTTCCCGTGTTTTTCCTTACTTATAGGTCCAAATTGGGTTTATGTACTAAGGTAAGTATGTGTAGGCCTTTTAGTTATTGGACGAGTTGTAATACCAGTTTAAATTTACTTAATATAAAGTACTTAATATACTGCTAATAGTAGGTACACACAACAGTAATACTTAATAACACTATGAATTGACCATCGTCTAGTCAAAGATCAGTTTTCCTCTCCGTTGTCCTGCGAAATAATTGTACGATGTGAAACTTATGAAATCCGTAGCGAAATGTTATAAAACATGTTTTCCAACTAGGTTAGTTTTGATCAAAACAATATTCAAACAATAGAAATAATAAGTATACCTACTACGATGATTCAAACACAACAAAGCAGGAACAGCGGCACGCGATCGATAGAGGTGTCATGTCGCGTCACTTCCTAACTCAGATCTGCTGCCAAATAGGGCTGACCGTATACTCGCGACCGAAATACCATTACCGTTAATCCAAAGCAATTTGAGCTCAATTTGAATATGGAGAATAGCTTTCGGAGTGGTGTATGTGTAAATTGTGGATGTGAAATACTGGCCGAGATCACGGCTGCCATGGTTTGGCTCAGCGCAGCGTCATCTGGCGGCGCGGCGTGTAGGCATGTGGAGTCTCGCGGATGCCTCCGATAGATAACACAATCTGAGGACCAACTATGAATGTCCTGAACACGATTCTCCACATACTTTAATTAATTTAATGACGGCGGTGTCTAAAAAGTCAGGATTCCATGAGATTGACAGCTGATTCTAAACGACAGTTATTCCGTAGAACAAAACTACTGTACTGAAGTGATTTCTACACTGTGATGTCTATAAAAGGACCTCTTTCTAGTGCGATAAGCGGATTCCTAAAACAAAATGCTAACTTTATAATATACTAGCTGTGCCCACCGACTTCGTCCGCGTAGCATTTAACTTAACAAAAATTTCGGGATTATCGGGATAAAAAGTATCCTATGTGTTAATCCCGGTTATAAACTATCTGTGTTCAAAATTTCATCCAAAGCCGTTCAGTAGTTATTGCGTGAAAGAGTAACAAACATACATCCACACTCACAAACTTTCGCATTTATAATATTAATATAGTAGGATTTCAGCAAAGCTATATTTATAGTAGATTATTTCTTATCACGTCGCTTCGTGTCGAGACGGCTAAGATAATATTAAAATTAAGGAAGGATTTCGTCTTGAACATAGTCTCATGCTCAGAGGGTTACGTACAAGTTTCACATCATCAATTACAAATCGAATGATCGAATCTTTCCATGCACTTCACAGCAGCGCCCCTAGCGGAATCGTGCAGCTTCACTGGGAAATGTGTGGAGACATTCGATCACTTTATCGGTATTGGGATACGTTCAAAACTCATACTAACCCCCTTGCTTTGTTTGCAAGTAAGTCGCTCCACTTGCCTTTGTAAATGGTGGATAAACTTTCAGTCTATTGTGTGAAATGTAGGGGTGAAGAAAAATGAAAGGAAGATTCTTATCATTATTTTAGAAACGTCCTAGGCATTTCAAGATGCGATATTTCGACCTCGGCGTATTATACAGAAATTGGTATTCATCTTAGCAAAGCAGTCTAGTTTTGTAATACGTGAAAATATTATTCAAGTCATCCCGTGGGTAGGCTTTAAAATGATAAGCATGTGCTTGGGCGGGTAGTTACACAAAACAATGTTCAAGATATCTATCGTTCTGCGCAATAAAAATATCACAAAGAATATAATGTATCCATATGTGGGTCTAAGTGAACGTTTGATATTTATGAGGGCATTTATTTTTAGTGCAATTTTATTGTTTTAGTTGCGTGCATACAATTTGGTATTTAAATGTTCCTCTTATTAAGATAATCTTTATCTTATATCTATTAGCTACCTCCTATAACCAGGGCATAATAGAGCCGTGATAAATATTTGCGTATGCTAAAGCCTAGCACCTGCCTTAGAACAGCTAAGTAATCATGCCAGTTCAAAATGCCCTCAATTATCTCATGTTTAAATAGCAAGCAATGAGAAAGAATGCCTACGGCGGTGACCGGTCGAAGCTAAAGAGCAGTCGTTATCGATGTAAATAATCGTCGATAATCAAAGTTCTTCGGTTGCATATCAAACCGTACAATTCCGTGTAAACAAGTAAGCACCTTATCAAAGAAATCTTCAACTTCAAAGTGTTCTTGATCGTTATAATTTAAAAGCCGCGTACCTTTCACTGAGGACCAATTAATTCTTGACCGATACATAAAACGTTCAATAAATTTCTCAAAAAAACGTTGCGACGACCGATAACGGCAACGCGACCGGGACCTCTTCTTTAGATTAAAAAGGTTTTATTTATCTCGAACAATTTGTTAATGCCACTCGGTTGCCTTCCGGTAGCAGTGTAATTGAATCTTCTGGTTTTTGAAGATTTATTGTAGCCATTTGATTGAGCTACCGTCCTTTGATTAGCGGCACTATTTGGATCGTCGCCGACTTTATCTGTGTTTAATTGAATTTTTAACATGGATTAACATAGATGTAAATTGTGGTAGCATTATGATAATCGCTGAAGTTTATAGATGGGAACTCGTATTTTATTTCTAGATAGCAATTGATTTAAAACTATAATAAAATTTATTGAGGATTAAAGCTTTCTGTGATTAAGACTTTATGTAGGTAACTCATAGGACTACTGCAATAGTCGCATCACCGACGACAAATATATTTCTTGCTACGTGCTTTTTGTGCACGACGTGGAGACCACTTCGTTTGTATATTTCAACATGTAAATTACACCTGTTACTTGTCACCCTAAAAGGTTTGCTTTCGTGGACGCTCACGAATAATTACACGCTCCATTGCCTCATTATGTAACATATTGTGGTACGCACCCAAACGCCATAAAAGCGTAACGCGAACTTATAGAATTCGCTTGTTGTTATTCAATAAGCTTTCTATTTAGAATACTTCACTACTTTTTCTATTTATAATTATTTATTACATAAAGCCTTCTTCGATCGGTGCGGTTGGGGCACGGTGGTGAAATATGAAAGGCACCTCAACGGCGCGGCATCTCTTTGAGACGAAAATCGCAGGGGTTGCGAGCTAGAAAGTAGGTAGCTCCACATATTGGACGAAATTATTAAGATTAGCGGACGTGACGGTGGAATGCGAAATGTCCGCGGCCGACATAGTGACCCGCCGATAGGATCGGCAGAAGGACGAGGCGACGCGCGATCGCGTGAGATACTCACGCGCACGTCCGCGCTGCCCTCACGATCCTGCGCCGTTATTTTAATTTATCTTTTCTTTTCCCTTGCGCGCTTTCAAAACATTCGCGTTCTATTTTATACATTTTTAAATTTAGAACCGAAACGTGAATAATAGTGTTTCTGGCAGTAATTTAGATGTCTACTTTGCATTATAAAGCGCTGTCCTACCTTATGTTGCAGGTATCTGATTAACACAATGTTGCAATGATACCTTACACTTTTTAGAGTGTTGCAACTGTGACACGTTTACGGTATTAACAGTGCAGTTTGCGTGTGCAGTTAGTTGTTATAGTTTAGAAAATCTTCGTAATGCTGTCATAATGAAGGCAGATATGAAAATACGTGCCTATGAGTTATGCCGCAGCACGATTTTATATAATAAAATTATTTTCCTCGAAATATCGTATCTTGAAAATAAAACAGGAATATTGTTTAAGTGAAATAAAATATAAATAAAGATTTAATTCGATAGCGCCGTTGAGGTGTCGGCTTGTTACAACAACTTTGCCACAACCCTATGAGGGCAGGGATTCTCGGTACCCTATAATGAACTAAATCAACGCGGGGAATAATGGCCGGCGGTCTGTGCAGCTCGTAAACCATGCTGATCGGCACTGCGCGAGCGATTACAATATGTTCACTTGAACAAGCCTTAACGATGCTTTAAACGGCGGTGCGACCAATTTTCGCACCTCCACTTCTTATTTGCCGGCTCCCCGAATTCAATTTTAACACTCATCGATTTTTGTGTGGTGTGTTTTATACATTTTAAATTATGATAATGGCGAACGAACCATAGGCGGTAGGGTGATAATTTTGGAAAATTACACAAACATCGAGAAACTTTCGGCTCTTATGATCGAGTAATTCGTGCTGTAAATAATTTATTTTTGACTCGCCGCATACGATAACTCCTACTAAGGGATTACTGCGAAAGTGTCTTATAATGAAGGATGAAGACTACATGCAAGAGGTAGGTACTTATATTTTGAGTCAAACCATGTCTTGTATAGAGAAATGTAATACACGTAATTTGAACATGAGTCAGGACCATAAGTTGGCTATAAGTACGTTATTTACAGAGAGTTTTACAAATCTCCACTCTATAATCGAATTAAGGGATCTCTTGCGACTATGTCAAGCATTTTAGATGTAGTATAAAGAACTAACACGGGGACGTACATGATTTACGTGAGGCGTTTTTGGCGGTTTTCTGACCCCTCTCTCCCTCTGGTGAAATGTCATGGGATTTGGCTCATACCTCCTCCATCCCTCAATCCCACGTGAGATTAAAAAAATTATAATAATTTAATTTTCAATTTTTTTTCAATTTCAATTTTCAATTTTTTCAATTTTCTCTCAATTTTACTCTGTTTCTAGCGGGAAAAAATGTGATATTCGCCGAACCTTTCCCCAAAGTAAGATTAGATGAGATTCGATTCGACCCCCCGCCCTGAACGCCTCACGTAATTAACGGACGCCTCCTAATCTGTGAAAACACTTATAGTTATTTTCATGTTTCATGCCTATCTCACTTAAACCACCACACTATATATACAGCGGATGTGGGGCAAATTAAAATGGGTTTCTAATGTATCATAGTCGGTCATCATTGCGTAAGATCGCGTCGTGTAACGCTATTGTGGTCTTTCAGTGTCGACGGTCACGCAAAACTATCGATTGGAAGCCGATCGGAATAACGATACCATTTTGTAATGTTTTATTTTATAATTTCACGCCAATTGTATTCAATTAACTTTGAACACGAAAACTGAGACACGAAGGCTTCTTTTGCAGTAAATTCTAAATGTATTTAATAACTTAGAAGCGCCTATTCGATATTTTCGTCCATTCTCTACTTACTGCTCTACTTCTTATTAGAAACTTTTTTGTTACGTATTGTTCAAAAATACCAGGAGGTAAGTACAAGGAGGAGTTGGGCTTCCGGCTCTCTCAAACTTCGTATGAAACGCTATAATAGCTACTAGCTCGTATGTACAGTCAACAAACTCGACGCTTGATCACCTTCAGGTTGCATTTTGTATGCAGTGACCAGCAGCCACATGCGACTAGCATGGTCATAAAAACAATTAAAACGATGGATTTTTGATAAAAGGGCTTTTGTCTCATCGGGCGCTTTTCGTCTGATTTGACAACAACATAATGGGCGAGGCATCCTATGACTACTGCCTGCAAGGGAAAAGTGTTAAAAATTGATCAAGCGTCAACTTTGTTGATGGTACGTAGAGCCAGCTCGTATGAGCTGTATACAATTGGGTACAGCTTAACTCTACCACCTATAAAATGGATTGTTATGATGTTTGTAAGGTTAAGAACCACTGACATAAATTAGAAGATGGTAAATACCTTATTTCTACCAACATACTCTGTATGCTTCAAGAATAGACAAAAATATTTTTTCATGTCACCTTTCAATAAATTTTCAAGTAGGAGTGCTTATGTGCTTCTGTCTACTTAATAAAAAAGTCCACTGTCTGACAGAAAACGCACAGTCTAGACAGTTAGGTCTATCCGCCTGAAATTTTGCATAGTATTTTCTTATATAACACGTAGGTAAGCCCAAAGAAAGGATTTTTGCAAAGTCAATAAACGGGTTAAATAGGAGATTAAAGTTTGTATGGAACTCCCATGAGGTGCCTAGCGAAATCTAAATTTTTAGTTTGTACCATCGTGTGAGGGTGGAAGTCTGAGTACCAGAGACACGCCCTTGCGACCAAATGGTTTGCAGCGAAAGGTCAATGCAAGTGGGTCGGTGCGGGCCGGCAGTCGGACCACGTACGTGTTCATTGTAAATAGCACCACAAATAATGGACCAGTGATTGCACCTGCCCGAAATTGACGGGGATGCCAATATGTTCTGATTTCCTAGGACACTTTTTCAACTTTGTGTAATTTTATTAATAGCTGAGGCTATATAATAAATCGGCTGAGCTACTCTCCAATTTTTGGTTAAAAAATGTTTTTTTTTATTTGGTTAAACCCGTCGTAACGAGCATCGTAGCAACGAGTCTGTTACTACAATAGTCAGTAAGATCGAACACATATACATAATTGTATATTATGTTTGCAGGTGGGTTAGGACTGTAATTACACGAGTAAATTACTCTAGTGTGTTTATTTATTATTTTATTTAGCAGACTTTCGCTTCCAATTTTAGAGAAAGAATTGACAAAAAAGTCGTTTAGAACAAAGACTTTCATCAAAAATTTACTGAATTGGACTGCAGTCCTTCAACATTTTCGATTGTTAAGTATTATCGGAGTCCTGTTTATCGAAACACAGAGGTGGTCACCCTACAAATGGCTCCAATCATCGTGCGGACGTGATGAATGAGATCGGAGTGTCAAGGATAGTTGAAATTAGGTGGTTTGAGAGTTATGGCCAGATCTATGTACAAAGTGTACAATAATATGAATATCCAAAACTTTGTGGTATAGATTGCTTGATTAGTTCAAAATTAAATATGAAATTACTTATTGAAATGTTCATTCAAATTCAAATGTTCAAACACGCCATGTTGAAATTATTAATTTCTTAAAATCTGACAACATTACCTCGGTCATTGTAAAATTGATCTTTAGATATTATAATATATCCGTATGCTTATTCTATAACTTTTTTATTATTATTACCTAGCACAAAATTCAAATAGGTATATATTCAACTTGTATCGCCAAAGGATTAAGTTACAATTTTCATTAAGCCCAGTTTTCATTGTGCGGATAAATATCCTTAAAGTCTGTAACATTATCGTCTGACATCGCGTGTGATTTTTTCCTCCGCTTTCCACGGTCGTCTGAAGTCGCCAAGCAGACGGGTGACATGTCTCTCGACTTTGTCCGCTAGTGACTACGAGTCTTAAGCCTTTTTTGCCGCGTTCAGAATAGGCAAGTGTCGCGATATAATCCGTTATTAAATGTTCAAGCGACAGTTATCCCCGGCTCGCGACTGTAAGCGGAACTCCATTCAAGGATGATTTGTTTAATAAAAAATAATGTAACAATTTTTTTTAATTATTTATTTTCGTTGGTGCATTGGAACAGTTACAATGCAGAAATGTGTTAGGGCGGACGCCTGTCACACCACACAGGCACGCGAAATGCTTTATTATTGAAAAAAAAAGTTTAAATTTAACAATGCCTTAAGTGTCTATATGCTACGGTAACTGCTTAACATCAAGCGCATTGTATGCTTGTTGTCGGCAAGGCAAACTTTATTTAAATTGTGTTTCTTTTAAACTATGACAATTTTAGTTTAGTCTAGTTAGTTTAGTTTGTGTTCCAACAAAATCAGCACCATTATTATGATACAATCAATACATCGTATAAAACAAAGTCGCTTCCCGCTGTCTGTATGTCCCTAGGTATGCTTAGATCTTTAAAACTACGCAACGGATTTTCATGCGGTTTTTTTTAATAGATAGTGTGATTCAAGGAGGAAGTTTATATGTATAATACATGCATAATATAGTAGAGAAACACTGATAATTATAGAGCCGTGCGAAGCCGGGCGGGTCGCTAGTTTATTATAAATTGAAAATCAACCTCAAATTTTCCTCGTATAATATTTAAAACCGCAATTACTTCACTCCAAATAAAGAAACAGTGAAAGTAACAATTGCTTCTCTGTGTTGTTTGAAACGGCAATTGTTCCATTACAAACAGAGCTTTGTTACCTGCTGATGTTACATAACAGTGTGAGGGTTGGCCATCTCGGGTCCACCTTGAAAAGTAAAATGTAACAATTTAAAACTGCAAGCTATAATAAGATTGCGTATGATTCAAACGACACGGCGTTTGATTCAATTATTTGAAATTAATTAAATTATATGAGAATTATTATTTATTTTTGTGGCGACCACCTCGATAGCGTACCTAGTATTCTGTCGATCATGAGGTAAACGTCAAACGTTTGATTCCCTGATCGTATAGTGTCATTTCAATTTTCTAATAAGAATACTAAGCAGCTTACAAAAGCCAAGTCTGCTTATTTAGTTGACGTTTCAACCAGCGGCCAACCAGTCGTAAAATGGAACAAAGTATTCTATTAATGTCTTATAATGTCACCCCCCATAGTGTGCCCCCTTTACAGTATTTTTCATATAGGAAGTCCCGCCGAAAAATACGGAGGTAAATTGTACACATTGTAAATTGTGTTGCCGAATTGTGACCACAGCGCCGCATCTACGGACCTTCGTGTGGGAAATAGACTCTAGGTTGATTGTAATCTTATAACATGGGTGATCAGCAGTACCCCCTGCCTAGTCCGGCTTTTTAATTGTTATTTTATAGACCAATCTTACTGCGTTTCCTCGCATTACGAAACGAACGGACATTCTATACAACGTTTTTCCTTTACACCACCGTTAAATGACAATTAATAGCGTATTTTTATTGCTTATTGCTACAATTCTACATGTTTATTGGTGCAGTGTGCCCTGCGGGTTTGTTAACGTGCGCTACTGTGCACGGTCAGTATAAATGAGGCCTTATGTAATGAAATCAAGATAGGGATCGCCGTGTCTCGACACAAACTGACGTTTTAAATTGCTACGTGATGACTCTGCGTTTTCGTTACATTTCTTTTCGCAATAAAGACCTCGATAATGGAGGTTAATTATAAAGACTGGGTCAGATGTGATTTCAAACAAAGGGAAGGAACAAGGCCAATGGTGGCCGGTATCCTCCCTGAGGGAGAGGCTTGTGTCTCGTAGAGTTTAATTAAAATGGTAGAGTACCCACTATCCCTAGATACCGATATGATATGAGCTGATGAGAAATCGGCACCTATGCTTACTTAGACTTACTTATATTTTAAAGGTAAGTTTCAGATAATGTACATGTAAAACAATTCAAACATATTTTTTTGCAAATTAAAGTACCATTTTTTACATAACAAAGTTGGCATACAAGCGTACGACCCGCCTGATGTTAAGCAGTTACCGTAGCCTAAGAGGCTAGCAATACCAGAGGCATTTCTCGCACGTTGTTGACCGGAAGGAATGTGGCACAGGGGTAACGAAACGCAGCTATAATAGCTGCTTTATACCGAACTTTTGTGAGAGGGTGTACTACCACTTAACACTTCTCTCATGTTATCAACGGCATCAATAAAAAGAGGATAACCAATTAGCTGGGATGTATCGGGGATAATAAATAAAAGTGATGCATATTAAATAAATTCATTCCATTAAGACGTCGCAAAGGTGCCGCTTCTTGCCTGAAGGTTCACAGAACTCGACTAATTACTAATGCTTTCGTTTCATATTCAGTATTATTGAGCTTATCAAACACTATTTACGATTATAAATTTTATTTAACATGCGGTAATCGAGGAAATTCTATTTATCGTTTTGAGATGATTTCATATGCAAATTGGATGAAATTGACACATTCATTAAATAAAATATCAATATTATGAATTCATTTTTTCTCATAAATATTTAATTATGCAAATGCAGGCATACGAATGTGTGATTGTAATGTAATCCGGATCATATATTTTATCTATATTTCTGTTGACATTTGCGGCTCCCTGACTTGGACTCAGCGTGTCGTCTGAATCCGGTGATCGTTGTATTCGGAACGGCAATATTTTCCCCCACAAGTCAGGGGGCCGCCAGCGGAATCGATTAAAATGTAAGACCTGACCGTACACCTTCACCAATTAAGAGGTATTTTATTACACCGCACCGTAATGATGTCAATGAGAAAATCAGCACAAAAAAATCTTGCAAAATACATGTTAATGCAGGCCAAAAGTCAGGTAGAGTTTACGGAAGGTAGAGCATAATGTTATACGAGAAATTTTGGTGGCACGATCAGCTAAATAAGTGTTGGCGATAGGTATTTGCAACTATGACTCTACATATTATGCTTTATTTTAGTCAATTAACATTACCATGTAACTAGCGCGAATTGTATCGGCCGAATGCTTTTAGATCTAAAAAAAAAACAATAATAAACAATGGCGAATAAATTTGCTTCACTTAGTGAACATTAAAAGGAGCGACAGGTCCTACCATCAAGTAACTGAAGCGAAGAGAGCGTGCTGGAGTCTGGACACCGGAGAGACTCTACGCAACACAAAACTTGCAAAAAAATTGTTCTTGGACTGATTGCAGATATAACTAAACAAAAATCAAAAGCAAGGAATTATGATGGAAGTTTGTTACAGCACGGTGTGACAGCCACTCCGTAGCGGCCGGTACTTAGGGATGCGGGATGACTGTTGTCAAATTACCCATTTATCGGGTTAATCGTCGCGAGCTTTTAGCCTCTATTTATCACGCAGAGCCTCCGCCGCCTACCATCGATCATGTATCGGAACAACCGAGACTTTATATTACCTACTTAAATTATTGTTATTATCTTTTATAACGTATCATACGGTACGATGTCTTATTTTTAATGAAATAATTTTTTAAAAGTATTTTTGAGGGGTTTCTCACCGGAGCTCGGCGCATGCTGTGAATTACCTCGTTAAACTTTAAGTACCTATTTGAGATTAACTAAAACAACAAATTCGTAATGAATCAATGTTTGTTAATATTACCTATCTAGTTAAAGCTAATGGATTGATTGATAGCCTATATAACTGAGGGTAGAGCGGAATGGAATTTTAGTGTTTACGACGCCTGTTTATATTTAGGACATTAAACAAATTTTACTATAGTGTACAGATAATAATATATTGGGGTCATATATCCATTATATTATAGGTAGTAGGTACCAGTAAAGTCTGAACATGTGACTCTACCCTTATATTCCAGCAACCATTACCCAATATTTGAATTATTCAAAACTAAACAACGGCCGGCCGGAGTTCGAAAGGGCACGAATATGGCTGTGCTCGATATACCACAGAGAATAAAGGAGTTGTCGGTTATCTACGGAATTCGCGGCGCGGGCGCAGTGACTCACGCGCCGACCGCCGGCCACACCTGACGATGCCAGCCCCTGCCGAATTCCACCAGTTTCATTTACCAAATACCCTTTAATTGACAGTCATTTGGCTTCAACAATTCGTCTTTTGTTTGAAAATTATAAGTTGCCGCGTCCACATGTGCCGAGCTACCGCTCAGAACAAAGTTTTAATTATAAAATTTTATACTACCAGCGGTTTGAAATGTTACATCCACTGAGAAGAAGTCAAATTGGATTGGTAACACTCTAAAGTAAAACTTCTAAAGTCTTGTTTCAGAAATCTTTTTTGATCATTTTTTAAGGAGGTAGAGCATATATGGGCAGTCTGGACCGGGGTAGTACCACACTCACACAAAAGAAAGGTGTAAAGAAGCTATTATGAGAGAGCCGGAAGCCTGAACCCCATGTTCCTTCCCCTCCCACTGATCGACTTACGATAACTGCTTAACATTATGTGGATGAAAGGCTTGACTTCTGACTTCTTTTAAAAAAACCAGACTGTCATTAATACATCCTTTTAGGTATATTACAGGTTGTATTAAAATTATAAATAGGTCGTTCCTCGTTGTCGTCAAGGCTCACGACGACGTTAACAAACACTCCATTGAAGCCACATGCAAAAAATATGCATAATCATTTATAATTATTTCGGGTGGCATTAAAATGTATATGAGGAAAATAGAATTACGTTTTACGATTTAAAAATACTTTGCGGAAGTACGTGCTAGTATGTTTATTATTTTGGAAGTCACATTGTAGCGACGTAGAACAAGGATGTGGAATAGAAGCTGCGCAAATAGCAAAAACGTTATTTTCAGGTGCCCATTCCATAGTTATCAATACAATTATGGAATGGGCTTTTTTATAAGTCTCCTGAAAAACCAACTAAGCACCTACAAATTAAGGTTATAAGTTTGACACGAGCAAAATTATATTATAAGTTTTTATTACAATTATTTCAATATGATTATCACTTGCATACGGTGAAGGAAAACATTGTGCGGAAACCTGCATGCCTTAGAAAATCTAATCAATTTTCGAAAGACATGTGTAATCCGTCAACCCGCACTGGGGCAGCTTGGGGAATTATGGTCGGAATCCCCCTCGAAGTGAGGAGCGGCCCGTGCCCAGGAGTAGGATATTAACGTGCTCGGATATTAACGGGGTTGCATTTATATCAGTTGCTAAATATACAATATCGATATATATAAATCAGATCCAGTAATCACAGCAAAGAGCCTGTGTGTCCATAATCAGTTGAAATAAAAGATCAGAGGAAAAAAAAAAAACTGAGAATTTCCGCGTTTTGTATCCCGTCGTACCGAATTTAACTTTCCCCTATTATCCGTTGCTTACGCTCATTGTGTACGTGATAGAAAGAAAGATAGCACAGAACATTGCATCAATCAAAATTTCACCGTCACTTGTATCCCACGAAATGAGTTTTGTGGTCAAACAATTGATTCCATCGAAGCTCGTACGGTGGTCACTGATTCTTAATTTCACACTAAATTTATGTATAGCAACGGTTATTTAATGTTTGTGTATTTTCAAAAAAAGATACCATGCACGTATCTACTTATTTTTGTGTAAAATAACGACGTCTTGCTTTTAATGCACGAGAAAATCTATAAACAATTCCTCAAAGAGAGAATGACACTAAATTTTATTTTTGGTTTTTGTATACGTAATAAAAAAAACAAATTGGGTTATAAATGACTGAGGCTTAAGTGACAAAACATACAGCCGAATTGAAAACCTAATTCGTATTTAAAAGTCGGTAAAAAATGACGGCAAACAAGCGTATGCCCCCCTGATAGTGAGCAGTTACCATAATCTATAAATTCTGGCAATATCAGTGGACAATCAAATTTATCGGTAAAACAAGCAACGGTCTAACGGTCTAAAGTAGATTGTATAATTTAAAGATAACATATAAATATTTAGCAACATGCATCGCCGTTGAACCACTGAAAATTATCAGGCATTCATATTCGGTTTATTAACAAAGGAGCAGTGTTACTCGAGTAACCAAATTAGCGGGATACAAGTTCTCCTTTGGCAATTCCAGTGAAATAATTAGTTACATTCCCAAGAAGCGGCAAATTGGTATAATAATGATTAATATTTCGCTAATGATGACATTCTGAGAACTTACTCTGGATTGCTGGATATCTCTGGGCTCTGAATGAAGAAATCAAAATTGGTGGACAGTTAAAATAAATAAACAGTAATGTATGGGTAAATGAGATTGTATCACGTAGGGTCGCGGACGCTTGCAGGCGGACTCTGAGCAACTGACCACAGACCTTGGGAAATAGAGAAAATGGTCCGATCACGTTTCTTTACTTAATTGAAACTGATTCTGCAACTATTCTTGATATTTTTCATAATCATAGCAAAAGGTTTGGTGGTCTCATTCGTGGAAGACGTGAGTTATTTAAAGCATACGACGACTAAGAAAAAAAATACGAATACAAATTTCTTTGGTGGGAATTACACGGCGTTTAGTAAAAACACATTACCCTCCTTTTGCATCGCACAGTAGGATAAAAAAGCTTAAAGGTATAGGTACTAGAAACCACAAAAATCATTTGTCGTCGTTATTTTTCTTCTAAGTTGTAGGTACTCAAAGAATTTGTAATACTTTGCTTTAGGTACTTAGAGGTACTTAGTCTTTCCAGTTGAAATTTACGAAGTTATATCGTAAAACAGTTATTGCTTCATATTTACTATCACCTCTGTACGATACACAAGCACGTGTAAAGTCAGATTAACAAGATATCGATCAATCCATCAAGTGATTTTATTAACGCTGTATATTTTCGTAAATTATTTCTCTCAGGTGAAAATCGGGGACCAACGAAATTGCCCAGTAATGTGGCGTCGAAGTAAATTACAGTTGGTGTGTTCGATAAATACAGAGAGTACGAGTCCCGCGTCTCCTCTTATGGGGGGAAATGCGCCCAGTTATAATTTGGATCATATTTTTTGGCAGAACACACAATGATTTCGAAATGCCGGCAATTGAAACCGCTGCGCATGGAATTTTGGTGAGGTTGTTGATGTTTCAGTGCCCCTCGCGTACAATATGCAAACAGAGAAGGTGCCTAATTGATCGAATACGGTCGTGGAATGTCGTGATTGCGTGCAAACATGCGATATGATGTTGGAACAAAATGTATGTATCATGTCGCAAAACTTACTCTTAATATATAAAATTCCGGTATGCATGCGTTCTTAATAATTCTTCTTCTCTTGAATTACTTGACCGCTTTTGGTATTTTTTTCTGTACTTATGTAGGTTACCTATGAACCTGGTAGGTGGCGCTGTTGTTGACATCCAGAAAATACGCTAGGGAAGCTAATTAGGTATAATTTCACAAAGAAGATGGTTTCCAAAAATTGCAGTGCACTATAAAATTACCTTTAAATAAATTTTGCCTCAGTTTTGGTAATAATATGGTCGTATCGATCAATTGAGACGTAAATATCTCGAGATATCGAAGCATTGCGGCACCGGTTGCGATTGTTCGGCAAAATGCATATTCTCCGTGTTATCTGTTTGGGCTTACGTAAAGAGGTTGGTTGTCATTGATTATGGGTCGTTCGTGCGCCGGCGACGCTGGCAGCGGTCCCGCTGCGTGCGACATGCCCCCGCTTGCATCTCATTGGAATCTACAAAGTCGCGAACACGACATTTGGAATTTAGAATCCAAGTCCGCCTTTTAAACGCTCATCTTAGAAAAAGGTGATTCTTCCGATGAGCTCCTGGATTCGGACACATGCATAGATTTATTTGCGAATTTTTGTTGATGTGTTTGAGGTTTTGCATGACCGGTTATTTTTATTTAGTTTAATTGATCTGTTAAACGGTCTAGTTCACTGAAATAAATGATGGCAACGTGAAGTTATGTTTTCATAGTAATTATTATTTATTTATTAAGATATAAAATCTGTACGATACCCGTATCTGGTATCCTGATTCCTGACTTTATTAAGATTATGAATCCAGTGAAATATGTTACTATAAAACATACATACATGATGAACGCTGGACGTAGTAGTTCGAGCGTAGGCCGACTCACTGCACTGAGTGGTTGCGGGTTGAATTCCAGCAAGGACAAATTTCGGAAATGGCCGTAATATACCCTGGTGTGAGTGTCCCTGGGATCGCCCCCAGTCTATTGTGCGGTGCCCATAGTTCGAGCGTTGCTTAGTTTGGGACCATACAGTTGGTGTGTCAGTCTGGCGATATATCTTTATTTATTTATAGTCGCTTGGTATTTTAAGTCGATGACTGACATACTATACCTACAATTTCTCTCCAACATAATGTGTACTGCTTGTGTTCTAGATGCATTTGCTGGCATCAAGTTAAGCTTTTAGTATCTCTCATGAAGCCGACAAACCTGCCTAGATGACCTATGATACATTTAACGCGCGGTAGGGGCAGGGCGTGGCGGCGACGCGTGCGCAACTAGACTCTGTTAGAGGGCCGCAGGGGGCCGGGAGGGGGGATTACTGAAGGGACAGTACTAGCGGGCGGTGGTGTAAGCCACGAACTTATGTTTCGTGTTAGATTTTAGCATGAAATGCGCACGTTGCGCCGATTTTTTTGAGACGGATTTGTATAAGGATTTCATCATAAAATTAATTTAAAAATGCTGATAGATTTTAGCATAATTTATGGAAATATTGACGAAAATCTTCAACTCTGGGGAATGGGTCCGGAATCGCGAGTTGAATTCATTGTATAAGTTTTCGTAACGATGCCGCTTACACCTTGTATATAAGGTATATCCTGGTATATCGCGAAAAAATCCAACTCTGGGGGGTCCGGAATCAAGAGTTGAATTTCATTGTATTAGTTTTCGTAACGATGCCCCTTGCACCTTGTATGTCTCGTATATCGCTTCAGTGAATGTTTTGCGTGTAGCGACAGGAAGAGTGGCCGTCGTGCAGGCATCGCGGCCGGCTGTTGATAAATCATCGACAGGCCACGCGCGCCGCCGGCGAGCCGCGCAACCGTAATACACGGCGAGCGGGCCTGAACCACCTAATTGCATTTACAGTTTAAAGCCTCCTTTTTACAACGAAGTCTGTAAACAAGCGTAAGACCTACCTGATGTTAAGCAGTTACTACGGTTGGACGTACGCTACGGCCTATAAGAATAGAATAGAATAACCCTTAATTGTACACCAGAGTTCGAAATTGACATAATAACATAATAATACTGCAGTGTACATTTGGCGGTGCTGCGATCTCTTCGAGACAACCTTTGGATGGAGTGAATTTTGTCATCTTTGTAAGGGTACATATAGTAGTGAACAGTGTATTCATTACTCACATATCAATTTATATAGTACCTATATACTAAACATAATATACTAGCTGCGCCCCGCGACTCCATCCGCGTGGAATGTGACCAACCCTTATCACTTAGGGGTATGAAAAATATATAGTAGCCGATTCACAGACCTACCCGATATGCACACAAAATTTCATGAAAATCGGTCGAGCCGTTTCGGAGGAGTATGGTAAATAACATTGTGACGCGAGAATCTAAATATATATAACTCAAAGGTGACTGACTGACTGACATAGTGATCTATCAACGCACAGCTCAAACCACTGGACGGATCGGGTTGAAATTTGGCATGCAGGTAGATGTTATGACGTAGGCATCCGCTAAGAAAGGATTTTGATTAATTCTATCCCCAAGGGGATAAAATAGGGTGTTGAAGAATCCCGACATTTTTGTTAAGTTAAATTACACGCGGACGAAGTCGCGGGCACAGCTAGTTTTATATATAATCGTAAGATTGAATTAAATAATAAATATATATATTTCGAAAAACGCGATGATAAGATGCAGATTATGATACCAAACGGCATTGCTCGCATGTTGCCGTCTTGAAAGGTAGTGGGGATGGGGTTAGAGGGTGGTACTATTCGTAGAGTCAGCCCGTCTTTAAGCTGTAGCCAGGTGGCTACAGGCTGTCTCTACCACCGCTGTTATCAAAGTAATTATCATTATTGAGTAATACTTTTTTATCAGCTTTCTTTTACCCGTTGTAACAACAAGTAATCCGTTGTAACAACAAATAATAGCTCTGACGCGCGCACTTCGCACACTCAACCTCATCGCCGAGGATATAGACCTGGGCCCTAACCACGCTAGCTACTCAAATCGTAATAGAGAAGCAAACGCTCGCGATTACGTTTCAAACGCTCCGCTTTTGACGTTATGCTGTCACGAGCTTCACGATTTCTACTGACATTGATATGGTATGGTGTCAGCAAAACGTCAAAAGCGGAGCGTTTGAAACGTAATCGCGAGCGTTTGCTTTTCTATTACGATTGGAGTAGCTAGCGTGGTTAGGGCCCTGTTCTCGTGTACTCTGAGTGAATTCAAAAGGGTAGCTTTATACATCAGTAGTTATAGATAATTAAGATTTGTTGGAATTTGGATTTGTGTTGCTTAGCTATTGCATTAGGTAAACCTGTAAGAATAAATTTAAGTTATGATAAATAAATTAATTAATAAATTATCATTATTGAGTAATTCATTTTTATCAGCTTTCTTTTCTTTTTTTTTTGGAATTAACCCGTTGTAACAATAAGTAAAAAAATAACAAGCTCATCAGTTAATCCTCTCCCACACGTGATGTGTATAGTGTGCGTGGGCGCATGGCAGCTACATCTCTTAATTAACCTATTGTACGTCTTATTAGCTGGCTAGCACTAAGTAATTGTACCGCAATCGAGTATGTCAGGGCAGATAAAGGTCAGAGGTATTTGGTTCACGGTGTATTTTAAATTAATTTAAAGTAGAATCGTGTCTCGGCAGTGCTGATTAAATGCATAATGTACTGTGGCATTGTAAATCCGCTGTAATGTTATTTTGCTCGGTATGTGTTAAGTTAATGTATTAAAGTTACGACGGTAATTAAGATATATCGTACGCAGTCTACGCAATACTGTTTATTTATTTAAAAACTAGCTGTGCCCACGGACTTCGTCCGCGTAGTATTTAACGTAACAAAAATTCGGGATTATCGGGATAAAAAGTATCCTATATGTTAATCCCGGTTATAAACTATTTGTGTTCCAAATTTCATTCAAATCCGTTCAGTAGTTTTTGCGTGAAGGAGTAACAAACATACATACATACATACATACATCCACACTCACAAACTTTCACATTTATAATATTAGTAGGATATGTGTAGAAAACTTATATTTCACCCAATTGTCAGGCCTTATTTTCTCAACCTCATTGAGACAGTGTTTCCCGATATATGGAGCAACTTGTCGAGTAGTAAATCGGTGTTTGCACCTCGATAGTGTTCCCGCTCCGTTAATAGTAACGTAAATCCCATTATCGCCGGAGCCCAAGGCACCTCAACGACAAACAGCGGTGCAATAGAACCGCACCGCGCCGAAGTAAATCGCCAACTCTTTCTATATCTGTGGAATGGTCATAAAAAGAGGCATATCGACAACCGATACCATCGCTTAGTGAATTACCGGCCGGCACCGCCGTTACTTCCAAGGACTCTATTGTGAATGTCAACGTACTGGAAGCGGTAAAGATCAGATTATTTTATAGGGCAAGCAAAGATTCACCAGCTCGTAGGTATACGCGCTGGCTCAACCTGGCTCTCCTACCTTATTATATTTACGGTAAATTATTATTTATTCTAATTCCGAATTCGGTTAAAATGTATGGCGCAAACGTCGTATTTCTCTTCTCGTGTGCGTGAAGCTTTATGTAAATAAATTAATAGTATTGCAAAATTAACATAACAATTTCATTAATAAATTCACCTTACCTTCTATTCATAACAATTGCATTATGATTGTATATCCAGCGGTTCCCTGGAAAGGGAATCCAATTTTCATTGTCCCTGAATGCCTTGAACGGCACAATACTGTACCGTATCCAGCTGAATAGATAGGACATCTCCCGGGGCCATTATTCTGTAGCTTCAAGACTAATGGGCCATCATGGCGATAACTCAGGGCCGGCTCATTGTCCGCGGATCGCACTCTTGCACTATCTGTAGCGCGGAGACAAATTTATTAATGTTCGACATTGTAACGGTCCTTATTAATCTTACACTATATCTAATTTGATGTATTCGCCGGCGAACGCCTTTGCTATCGACCGCGTATCTATGTAGTTTTATGGTGTGGTTTTATTGCTTCGCGTTTGAAGAATATGCTGCTCTATACTGCGAGTTTAAACGTTCGTTTAGAGACGGCTGTCGATAGCGTCTGCGTATAATATTTGTATGGTCAATTGTTAGTTCTTCGGGACGCCGCCCGACAGAGGCGCTGTACAACTTGCTATACACTATCAAAGCTTTAGCAAACTTTGATAGCGAATAATCTCTCTCTGTATTTTTTATTATGTCACAATGCTATGTCAAAATCTATTAATAGACAGTCGCAATTCAGTATAAGGGTGACCGTCCACTTGTATTTGAGGAGTAACCGATCAAAATATCTTAACTCCACCCACCGAAAATTATACCTTCCTCTCAATTTTTTTTATTTTTTTATTTTATATTAATGGCCTCTTACAATTTGGTCAAGCCCAATATGACTCTGGCATTGTCGAGTAACGAATAGCAATACCAAACACAATTAATATCAATACAATATATAATAATAATAATTAAAATGCCCGATGCCACCAGTAGTATCGCTTCATTAATTAAGCTGTATACCCAGCTGTGTACCCAGCTTAGCTCAAGTTGAAAGGAAATGAAGAAAACCTATTAGTCGAAGTGGCCGGTCACCCTTAATGTGTTATCCGCTTAAAGATCGTGTGGTTTTATAGCGCTTTGCGATTGTCGTTAACGTTAGACTATCGTGGTAAAAGTATTAATTATATTCTTAATTGTAACAGTCAACATGGAAGGTATTAGAGTGTTATGTGCCCATTCGCTAAATAATTTAGTGACTATTTAACTTGCTTGGCTTTATTATAGATCGACATTGTTTTTAAGAGCGTGTAAGACTAGCTGACCGGATAGTATTTTGCTAGATTTCCTTATTGTCCATTGACAATAGAGAAAGGAGAGTATACATAGAGAAAAAATATTTTAATAAAAATATTAAACCGAATTAAAAAAAATACCTGGGTTCACTAAAAAGCTAGAAATAACTGGACCTTGTGATTTCTTTTATTTGGAGACGTCAAGAATTTTCAAAATCGGTCCACAAGTAATGAGTGAACATATAAAATACATATAGACGAACCTTCTCCTGTTTTGAAAGTCGGTGAAAAGATAGATAGATGTTTTTGTTGTTGTTGAAAAGTATGAACGGTAGAGAAGTTATATAATTTAGTAAATCTATGATCTTTAAAGATTAACTACACTCATCAGTGAGATTGTTTTTGTTAACTTAAGCTCACCAACGATTCACTCTTTACATTCTTCTGGTAAAATTATTTATTTATAATTAGATAAATTATTGGCGAAATATAGAGCTCGAGTCACAGTGAGAAAGAAATGGATATAAAACCCTGCAAATGAAGTCCTCTTCATAACAATCTACAGTAAAATATGACTAAACAAACGATAAAATTCACGACTCTACGCCCCCAGGCTACTGCACCCTGCGACCTGAGCCAGTTGAAACCATCCATCACCGGCCAACAATAGCGGAACATTGTTCAAATATTACCGTAACATCGCATGTATAACGTACTAATTAATTCGATTTATCACCTCATAAGCTGATGCAATGTGTAACATTGTTATATTTTACAGGTCATATATAAAGTTTTTATTCGACACTGTTGAAGACAAGAGTAAATTAAAACATTTTGAAGACTTAAAATTAATAGAAAAAAAACTGTTCAGTCTGCTTAAAATAACATTTTAAATAAAAGCTCAGATTTTTTTTTAAACATTTGCGAATAAATTAATCCGGTGTATTTTTAGTAATATAACACAATTTAAATTTAAATATCGCGGCCAGACAGACACACCAACTGTACGGTCCCAAACTAAGCAAAGCTTGTAGTATGGGTACCGTACAATTGACCTGGGGCGATCCCAGTGACACCCAGACCAGGGTAAATTACGAAAAGGCCATTTCCGAAATTTGCCCGGGCGGGAATCAAACCCGCGACCACCTTGTTCAGTGAGCCGAGCGGCCTACGCTCGAACCACTGCGCCAAGCGGTTGTCAAAATGATTGTTTTAAAACTAAAATACATAGTGAAATAACCGTCTCACGATGTATTAATAACATTCGTAGTCGCATTCCAAGCACAAAACCGGTGATTACACAGTTAGATAATGGAATATCGAGGTGGACATTGATGTAACAATATTTGCATGTAATAACAACACTGAAACCAATCAGGCGCTGGTTATCTGCACTTTCTATTTACACGTCAGCATCCGTTACACAAGAGTTGCCTTATTAATGTATTCCCCAATTTAAATCATAATCAGCGGTGTGCTTGTGGATCCGCCTACGTTAATGAAAATCGTAGCGGTTGAAGTACTGTGCGGCGGCCATTTTTAATTTGACTGTCAAAATTCGTCGTTGTGATATTATGTTTTATTTGTGATTATAATTATTAAATATTATTGTCAGTACCTCGCTCTTTCTTTC
The DNA here is from genome assembly GCA_918843915.1 of Notodonta ziczac. Lineage (NCBI taxonomy): Eukaryota > Metazoa > Arthropoda > Insecta > Lepidoptera > Notodontidae > Notodonta > Notodonta ziczac. The sequence continues at coordinate 6,752,142 of OU974053.1, forward strand.
AGTACTTTAATAATAGCTTTCAAACGTTACCTTTAGGTGTCTACTAGGCATGATACTACTACTAATGACACGTCTAATGAATATTAATTGCAATGATTTTTGGAACTCTGTCTATGTTAGTAGCAGGTGTATGAACATTGATTTAACTCGATTTTTGACAAGCTATCTGAAAAATGTTCCATCACTTTCGTGTACGTAGAGGTAAGTATATTTTGTAAACCAATTTTTTAGTTTCATGAACGGCCTCGGTACAATTTTCCATTGAACCTATGTTACGTAGACGCTATCGACTAGCGAGCGTAAAACACACATAACACTCTAGTAGAGCTACTGTTGTAATTAACTCTTCGGAGGTAATTTTTTTTGAGGTTGATGATGCCTCTTTCGCTACAACTCTACATTTTAACTTTAAATTGTACAAGAATCTTATCCAAAAATGTTTACATCGATAATGTTCAATGCCAATTATTCTTAGCATTTACCCGAAGCAATAAGTACCTGCGCAGACATTTAAAATTTAATAACGTAACTCTAGAACCCACATTTCTCGTCCCAAACCGCAGGTCGCCCAGTGTCGCATCGTCCTTCACGGGGAAGCTCTAGAATTGCTGACAAGCTGGTTCGCGGCGCGGCTTGCTGTGTTTAATTACTTTCGATGGCCTTGCGCTGCTCATAAGTTGTCCTACTAACTAATATTAATATGGAAAAATGTTCTGTCTTCGTGTTTGTGATTGTTATTCATCAAAATTTAATATTGACCTAAGTATTTGACGAACGCTTCGCGCAGTGGTTCAAGCATGGGCCGCTTGGCTTACTGTCGGATTTGCAATACTGCACCGGCTTGAGGATTCGACTCCCACCGGGGCAAAATTCTGAAATGGCCTTTTCGTAATTTGCTCTGGTCTCTATGTAGGATCGCCTCTAGTCTTTCCTGCTCTACCCATAGTACAAACCAGACTGCTTAGTTTGGGACTCTATAGTTGGTGTGTTAGTCTGACCATATATATTTATAACTAGCTGTGCCCACCGACTTCGTCGTAGTATTTAACGTAACAAAATTTCGGGATTATCGGGATGAAAAGTATCCTATGTGTTAATCCCGGTTACAAACTATCTGTGTTCCAAATTTCATCCAAATCCGTTTAGCAGTTTTTGCGTGAAGGAGTAACAAACATACATCCACACTCACAAACTTTCGCATTTATAATATTAGTAGGATTTTGAAACAAAAAGGTGAGGTATAGAGAGAGGTATAGAGAGAGATATGAAGTTACTTATAAAACGAAATTGAATGTGCTTTACACAAGCGAACCAGTTATTCTGCCTAGTGATTTCAGATTACTTAAAGGCACTCCATTTCATAACGAATTCAGCTACAGTTCAACCTGCATGAACAAGAATAAATAGCAATTAATAAATAACATACGAAATTGGGGAAACGTTGTAAGGACATCGGGTTTTTGTAACTCGATACGAAATCAAAGCTCGTTTCTTGGAAACCGAGCCGGAATGTTTCAGTTCATTGGCAACGCACACAAAGAGCGCCGTGGGCCTCAATCAGATCAATGCACGGGGTTGCCACTTCACTGGTTTCTTTGATGATATCGGTAGCATAACATCAACTAAAAGTTCATGTGTATTGACAATCGTGTTTGTCTTATGTTTCTGATGAGCGGTTAATGGGTAATTAAGGCTAAAGCGCCCATCTAGCCTGCGAAGTTCAAATTTTTTGAGGTTTTTTAGAATCTTTTCAAAATCTGACAATAATAAAAGGCACATTTAGTAATTCGCGACAAATACCGTGGGCAGTGCATTTATTAATATATCCAACTAATTATTTATATATAAAATAAATGTATTAATAAACGCACTGCATACTGTGTTTGTCGCAAATCACAAAATGTTGTCTTAAATGTTTTCAGATTTTGAATAAACTAAAAAATACTCGAAAATTTTGAATTTCGCGGGCTAGACAGGCGCCTTCACCTTAAAATGACTTATATAGAAACAGTGCCTTTGGTAACGATATTTATTGTGAATCTATAGGTAGTGATTATTTTGAAGTGATAAGTCATCAGATTGCAAGAAAATTATTTGAGATTATTTAAACTAAACAGGGCGGGTAATATGAAGGTTATATATTTGTTGACATCTTGAGAATATAACTTTTAATCATTAAACAAATATCGCCAGACTGTCACACCAACTGTATGGTCCCAAACTAAGCAACGCTTGTACTATGGGTACAGTATAATGTACCGGGTGCGATCCCAGTGACACCCACACATAGGCAAATTACGAAAAGGGCAATTCCGAAATTTGCCCCGGCGGGAATCGAACCCGCGATCACCATATGCTGTGTAACAAAAAAGATGTTACGAGAATATGTTAATAATATCTGCTGCTCATTCACTAATCCTACTAATATTAGAAATGTGAAAGTTTGTGATTGTGGATGTATGTCTGTTACTCCTTCGCGCAAAAACTACTGGACGGATTTGGATGAAATTTGGAGCACAGATAGTTTACAACCTGGATTATTACATAGAATACTTTGCTTAAGTCTACGCGGACGAAGTCGCGGGCAGCAACTAGTATTATGATAACACTCTTACCGAAGATAAGTCGTAAAGTAGATATGAGACAGGTGGAAGCATAACCCTCGTACCCCTCCCCCTGTTCCACTCCCCTTCAGGTCGTGCGAGCAATATTACTCGCATCTATAGGCTACAGTAACTGCATAACACCAGGCAGTCGGAAAAAAGTGCCCCACCCTCAGCCCGGAACACACTTGTTTCCGAAGTGCTCCGCTAGAAATTAGCTAATAATTAGTAGAAACCGTGCCACGTGATCAGTTTTATTTTTGCCGGTCTAGTGAGTGAGTGATTCGCCAGGATACATGGAGGCAGGTCTGTAAGACATCAGCGCCCGAAGATATCGCATCTGGACCTTGCGGGGCCAATTCCAGGAGCTGCTTAAGCGGAACCGACCCGGGAAAAGCGCCACCTAACAGCGCCGGCGAGCACCTTCCAGCCGCCACCAAGATACTGACGATCCGAAGATCTTGAGTCAGTTTTCCCGGGCCAGAATTGGCGTAAACAAGCGTCACAGATCGCCTACGTCACCAAGCCGAGCCACTAGAACATTCCATATAGGGCTCGGGTGACGTCAGGTCGGGCGCCGGACTTGCTCCGAAGACGTCCTGAGGATCCCTGAGGGGGACCATCTTTTGAGGGGGACTACTGCATCAGGTCACCGCCAGTTCCAGCGTGTGAGCAATCGCCACCCAGCGCACGTCATCAAGTGCGTCATCAAGTGCACCCGGTACGTAGTTTCCCCTTCCACATTCCCAACCCGCTTACCCCCTCAAAATTTTTACCCCCCCCCCCTCCCCCTTCCTCACCCCCCCTCCAAAAAGTCGAATTTTGGACCCCCCCGACCCCCCTCAATAACATTTCCCCTCGGGCCATAACATCTGATCCGAGGGTCGTAGAAATCAGGGAGTGGTCGCGGCAGATTGCCACTAAGCAGCCGCAACTTCTGGCCCCAAAAAATCTGCCCCCAAAATTCGACACCCCCCCCCCCCTTCCCCTCCCTCACCCCCCCTCCAAAAGTCGATTTTTGGTCCCCCCCCCTCCCCCGACCCCCCTCAATAACATTTCCCCTCGGGCCATAACATCTGATCCGAGGGTCGTAGAAATCAGGGAGTGGTCGCGGCAGATTGCCACTAAGCAGCCGCAACTTCTGGCCCCAAAAAATCTGCCCCCAAAAATCGACCCCCCACCCCCCCGAAGTTGATATTGGATTTCCCCCCTCCCCCCACCCCCTTCAAGGAAATTTCCCCCTCGGGCCATAACTTTGGACCCGAGGGTCGCAGAAATAAGGGAGTGGTCGCGGCAGGTTGCTACCATCTGGCCGCAACTTCTGGCCCCAACAATCTGCCCCCCCAATATTTGACATTTCCCCATTCCAAATTCCAAAATCCTTCCCCTACACCGAGGTGCTAGTGACAGTGTTAGTGCTTAAGTGAAGTGCTACACACTCGCTGGGTGTGTGCTCTCCGCGCTCCAAGGAACACCGCCCGGGACACTCATTGCCGCTGCCCCGGCCGTGGGCTGCCTTATTGGGCGCTTTGGCACTTTACATCTGGCGACCTGTTGCCAACACGGTACAGTAACATTTATACTGTACCCACCACCAACAAGACTGACCTGAGCTCGTGTGTTTTCACCGAGCCAGCCACCGCCGAGCATCGTCTTCGGGCTCGACACTAATATAAGGACCGTCTCTAGGCCTATTGCCTAGGGACTTAATTTTAAGTTAATTTTAAGATTTTATGTTTTATATTCATGACCGCCCGCTAGTCGGGACTTTTAAATTGACTTGACGTTTTAAAACTTTGACTTTTAATTTTTTTTTAATACTTTTAATTTTGAATATTTTTTAACTTTTAATAATTTTAACCATTTGACATTTTTAACTTTTTGACATTTTTTTTAAATTTTTAAATTTTTTACATTTTATCAATTTGACAACGGAGGCTGCCATTTACACAGCTTCCGGTTAAACCATCGTCAGTCCACAAATTTACAACTTATACAAACTTGGACTGACGACACCGCGGACCTCTGAAGATGTCTTTGACCCAGCGCACACCTGCGAAACGGCCACAGAGGGGGTCCACTTCCCCAAGCGAGAGCCGAAATGGGCAACCATTACAGTTGTCCACGGTAAGGCGGAGCATCGGGGAGTGTGAAACCAACTCTACGCCAAAGCCGCAACAAAAACCCTCATCCCCAAAACTTAACCTGACAGTGACAAAGTCAAAACCGAAGGCTGCGACCAGCCAGCAAGGTAGGGCAGTCATTGCCCATTCACCACCCGCCACTGTCAGCAGCCCTTCCCCCAACCCCGTCTATCCGTCCAGAATTGCCGAGGCAAAAGTGTGCCTAAATAAGGCCAAGACCCACCTCGGCAATTCCAGAAATTTAAAAACGGATCTAAAGGCGGGGGTAATGGAGGCCATCGACCGACTATACCAGTTGGTGAAGGAGTCGGAGGTGGCAAGGGGTGGGGAATCTACGGAAAAGGGGGAAAAGCCTGTTGAGGCAAAAGACGCCGGAGGCCAGAACGCGATGGCTGAACTCTGCCGTAGGATCGAGGAGAACTCCATACTGTCGAGGGAGAATACCGACAGAATGCGAGTCCTCCAAGCCTCCATCGAGAAGAATCAGAAGGCGATGGAGGACGCCAGGCCGGTGACGGATGACGTCGGAGGACGGGAACACAAGGACCTCATGGCAGAGGTCCAATCTCTGAGGCGCACTGCTGAAGAGATGAGTGGACAGCTCTCCGCGATGAGCGAGAAGGCTCCTTCATACGCGGAACAGCTGTCGAAACCGCGGCCCACTCCATTAGGAGCGGGGCCGAAACACTCGGTTATTGTGTCCTCCGACGACACCGCGGACACCGGCTCGGACGTGGTAGATAGAGTTCGGCAGGCGTTAGACGCCAAAAAGAGCGGCTTGCAGATTGAGCGGGTCCGAAAGGTTAAGGACCAAAAAGTCATTCTGAGCTGTGCCACTAAGGGAGAGATAGAGCGAACGGTGACACAGCTCAGGAAGGACAAGAAGCTCAAGGTCGAGGAGGCCAAGAACAAAAACCCCTTGGTCATCCTCAGAGATGTCTTCAAATACAACACAGACGAAGACATCCAGACCGCGCTCATCACTCAGAACATGCGGCTGGTAGGAGACCTTTCGGCCGATGACAAGGTCGTCACCGTCAAGTACCGCAGAAGGGCGAGGAACCCACACCAGAACCATGTGGTTTTGCAGGTCTCGCCCAAGATGTGGAAACGGTTGACGACCGCCGAAAGGATCTTCGTAGACATCCAGTATGTCCCGGTCCAGGATCAAACGCCGTTGATACAGTGTACACGGTGTTTGGCATTTGGACACGGCCGCAAAACTTGTTCTGAGACGGCCGACCTCTGCGCGCATTGCGGTGGGCGCCACCTCAGGACCGACTGCCCGAAATGGGAGTCAGGCGAGGCATCAGTGTGCCGGAACTGCGAAATCGCGAAAGTTCCGGGCACTGCCCATACTGCCTTCAGCCAAGAATGCCCGATCCGGAAGAAGTGGGACGCACTGGCTAGAGCCGCCATAGCCTATTGCTAAGGTGGTTACTAGGGTCCCACTCGGTAGGAGCACCGCAGCATACAAGATAGCCCAAGCGAACCTCCAGAGAAAGGGACTAGCGACCAACGAGCTCATGCTCGAAGCCAGTAAAAGGCGTATAGCAGTCGCGATGGTACAGGAACCTTACGTGGGGGGGAGAAAGGAGATGAAGAACTACGGAGCGGCGAGGATTTACCAAAGCGCGGATCGCGGTGAAGGCACTGTCAAGGCGGCAATAGTCGTCTTTGACCAAACTATTGACGTCTTGCAGTGCCCGAACTTTACCACGAATAACATCGTAGTGGTAAAGTTGCGAACCAGCGCATGGGAGTTCCTCGTCGTCTCGTACTACTTTGAACCCGACCAACCCATAGGGCCATACTTGGACCATCTGAACACCATAGTTCAATCTCACAGGAATTGTAAGATCATAGTTGGAGGCGACGCAAACGCAAAGAGTTCGTGGTGGGGCAGCACCACAAACGACAGCAGGGGCGAGGAAATGCTCGGTGCACTCATAGAGATGAACCTGCATGTACTGAACGACGGTGACGTCCCCACGTTCGATACTGTAAGGGGAGGACGACGGCTAACAAGCTTCGTCGACGTCACAGCATGCACAGGGGACCTTTTAGCGCTAGTGGAAGACTGGAGAGTGGCTGAAGATCTCACTAGCTCAGATCACAATGGTATACTTTTCCAAATTAAATTGTGTAAAGCAAAAGGAATTAGCATCAATAGGACCACGCGTATATTCAACACCAAAAACGCTAACTGGGTCCAGTTTCATGAGAAACTCGAACAGTTCAAGTCACAGTACAATTTAAACAAAACAGCCATAGTTAATACTAACAGTAAACTCGATTTAGAAAGACATGTAAGCAACCTTACACAATTAGTCACAGAAACATGCACCCAAATAGTACCCAAACATAAATCAGACCAAAAAGTTAAAATACCATGGTGGTCTGAGGATCTTGAGAGAATGAAGCGAGATGTCAACACGAAAAAGCGTAGAGTCCGATGTGCTGCGCCAACCCGAAGACCAGGAGTTGTCGAGCAGTACCTGCAAGCGAAACTAGAGTATGAAGACGCAGCCAAAAAGGCTCAGATCCAAAGTTGGAAAGCATTCTGCGAAAGACAGGACAAAGAAGGAGTATGGGAAAGCATCTACAGGGTCATAAAGAACACCACCAGGAGGCAGGAAGACCTTCCATTGGCGAGAGACGGCACTATAGTAGGGCAGCAAGAGTCTGCCCGACTCTTAGCGGAAACGTTCTTCCCGGGAGACCTGGAGACGGAGGACAGCTTAGACCACCAGCGGACAAGAGCCCTAGCGAACCGTGTGAACGACAGTGTCGATGGCGAAGTCCACGACCCGCCGTTCACACTGGAGGAGCTCAGAACCGCGGCGGAAAGTTTCAACCCGAAAAAGGCACCCGGAGGAGACGGCTTCACCGCCGACATATGTTGCCAGGTGATCAAACAGGATCCGGACCTGCACCTGGCAATCATGAACAAGTGCCTAGAGTTAGGTCTCTTCCCGGAACAATGGAAGGAAGCAGTGGTGGTCGTTCTGCGGAAGCCTGGCAAAACAGACTACACTAGCCCCAAGTCCTATCGGCCCATCGGCCTTTTGCCAGTCATGGGGAAGATTCTAGAGAAGATGGTGATCAATAGGCTCAAGTGGCACCTGATTCCTAGGCTCAGTCTACGCCAGTATGGCTTTATGCCCCAACGAAGCACCGAGGACTCCCTCTACGACCTGATACAGTACATACGCGGCAATCTACTTCAGCGAAAGATCGTGACCGTGGTATCATTGGACATAGAGGGAGCATTCGACAGCGCATGGTGGCCAGCCATAAGGGTGAGACTGGCCGAAGAAGAGTGCCCGGTCAACCTCCGACGAATCGTCGACAGCTACCTACAGGACCGAAAGGTTCGAGTTAGGTATGCTGGTGAGGAGCACATAAAGGGCACTCAAAAAGGGTGCGTGCAGGGGTCTATCGGTGGGCCTGTACTCTGGAATCTTCTTCTCGACCCGTTGCTGAAAGGACTCGAAACGCGGGGGCAATATGTACAGGCTTTCGCAGACGACGTAGTACTTGTTTTTGTTGGCGACACGGCACTGGATATACAGCGGCAAGCCAATCCCACACTCGCCTATGTGCGGGAGTGGGGGGTCAAGAATAAGCTGAAGTTCGCACCTCACAAAACAAGCGCGATGGTTGTGACACGAAAGCTTATCTACGACACCCCCCTCCTGACCATGGGTGGGATTGATATTGGCATCATGAATTAAATTAAGATCCTGGGGCTCACCATCGATCATAAGTTGACATTCAACAGCCACACAGCGAACATCTGCAGGAAGGCGTTGAATGTCTACAAACAGCTGGCAAAGGCCGCTAAAACAGCTGGGGCCTTCACCCGGAAGTCATCCGGGTGATTTACACCGCCACCATTGAGCCCATCATCATGTATGCCGCCAGTGCTTGGTCGCCAGCAACAAACAAGATCACTACTCAGAAGCAGCTGAACACTGTCCAGAGGGGCTTTGCGCTAAAGATGTGCAAAGCCTACAGAACGGTGTCCTCGAACGCGTCGCTCGCTCTGACCGGGCTACTGCCCCTCTACATTCGTGTACGCGAAGCGGCCTCCCTTTACAAGGCCAAGAGGGGAGTACCCCGACCAGAGCTAGGCGACATGGAAGTCGAAAGCAGACTGGCATATACGAGTACTCCGCATCCGGCAAAACATATGGACCTTAAGTTCATGAACTTGACGGATCAGCAAAGCGTGACCACCAACGTAAGCAGCGCAGTAAGAATATACACGGACGGCAGCAAAATTGAAGGCAAGGTCGGAGCTTCACTTTCCATTTGGAACAGTGAAACCGAGATCAAGTCGCTCAAACTCAAACTGTCGTCTTACTGCACGGTCTATCAAGCCGAACTTTTGGCCATATGCCGAGCCACTAAATATGCGTTTGAGTGTAGGAGCGCCAGTCTCGCTGTAATAAGCGACTCGCGTTCGGCACTCGAGACAGTGGTCAACCCGCTCTCCCTTCACCCGCTCGCCGCCGAGGCGAGGAACAACATCGCCCAGTGCAGACTCCAAAACAAGGACATTTCCTTGTTTTGGATAAAGGCACACGCAGGGCTGGCGGGTAACGAGAGAGCGGACGAATTGGCAAAGCAAGCAGCGCTGCATAGTAAGACCAAGCCAGCGTACGACAAATGTCCGGTATCATTCGTCAAGCGACAAATCCGTTTGGAGTCGCTGGACGAATGGAACCGTAAGTACAAGACTGACACCACTGCTTCTACGACGAAAATGTTTTTCCCTGACCTGGTGGTGTCCTATAGGACAATTAGGAAGATTCATCCCACTGCCACGCTCACACAGGTTCTGACCGGGCACGGTGGGTTCTCAGAGTACTTGAACCGTTTCAAGTGCAAGGAGGACCCATCTTGCATCTGTGAACCGGGTGTGAGCGAGACAGTGCAGCATGTCTTACTGCATTGCCCTGTATTTTCACGCCAGAGATATGATGTGCAAATGTCTTTAGACACCATTTTAGATGTACACAGTGTTTCTAAACTTGTCATGGACAGCGAGAAACGTGATACCTTCCTAAGCTATTGCACGGAGGTAGCGACCAGCGTGATTAATAGAAATAAGACCTAAGCAGAAAGAGGCCAGCTGTCCACTTATTGTGTCAATAAGCCCCAACAGCAACTTAGACAACACTGCGCTATTAATCACGCCGGCTGACATATCCGTGCAATAGAATGGGAGGGAATCTTGTTTATTTTATCACGTTTATAGTTTTGTTATTTATTCCGCTGTCCCTTTTTTGTATATATTGATAAGTTTTTATATTTACTCCTTTAGAGAAATATATTTTATTGGTATTTTTACTCGCTTTTCGAGAAAATGTCTTTAAATACTGTGTTTTTACTACAATAAAAAGTTTTTGTACATTTATTAATAACGTGTTAAGTAAGGTCTCTGACCCCCACATCAGAGGTGAACGCGGCCGGGCCATAAAGGCCCGGATAAAAAAAAAAAAAAAAAAAAAAAAAAAAAAAAAAAAAACACCAGGCAGTCAAAGGATTGTTTGTTGGCTTTGTTCTGTAAACATAAAAATACGTGTGCGTTTCGGGACGCTCGACAGAAGTGATAACTTGGCGCCATGACGCGTTACGTTACGAAGCGGGTTACCTTCCCATAAAAAGTTATCACTTCAAAAATCTGACGATCGGGGTAATACTTCAGCCTGGTAACACTGTAAATGCGTAACGATCAAAATCGAAAGTGCAAGGTGACGGCCGATGTGCGGCGCGGGCGCAAAAAACGACCGATGAGTAAGCTCTGTCACAATGAGCCTGGACAATTAGCCCAACTAGGAAACAGCCGTTTGTCATCATAACAGGCAAAAACCGATCACGGAGTTTATGTTGCGTGAAATTGGGTACGGACGTTTTTTCACGATGCGAGCATGTTACGGAGCCGTGAATGTGTACCGAGACTGGTACGCGGTGGTGCGAGGGGTATTGGTACGGGGCTTCAGAGCTTATGGAAAACCAAATTCGGTGCTGAACTTTCTATCGATAGAACTGAAAATGGAGGAAACTGGAGCTTTACTCGGAAATTTATGGAGATATTCCATATTGGATGTAAAGGTAACTAGTTTCTTCAAGTTCTCTGTCAATACCTCTGCCTGATGTTTAAAATTTTGGCAGATGTTCGTAGTATCTGTATTGTAACACCTGATTTCTTGACAGTGACTAGACTATTCATGGTAAAAGGCTTGTTACAAAGTTGTTGGGTGTGGTTATGACGAAGGTGCTTAGTGTAAAAAACAAAGATCATCTAGCACCTTCATAGTCTACTGCTGAAATAAATAAGGCTACCCCCTTATATATTTATATGCGTGTCCTGATAATAGCCGGCTAAAATAGTAGAACCGTTTGAATATTAATAAGGATTAATAATTTAATAAATATAAATCCAAAAACAACATTCACCGGGAACTTACTTATAAATAATTTACGCTGCATTTTTTAATTATACCAATTTTACCTGCACTTTCAAACTCCAGTGTCTAAAACGTGTCATTTAGTATGTAAAGCGTTTTAAAACTACAAATTAGTGTGCAACAGTAGCTAAATGCGATTCGGTCTAGCCTTCCGCGTTCCCAAGGCCGTCGCGAGGAGTCTGTCTGGCGGACAAAAAAATCTGTCGCCGTTTAATTACTTGGGTACGCGTGTCTAAGGGTTATCTAAAATAATTCAGTTCAAATCGCAATCATGTTAGTGTTGGTAATTTATAATAGATGATACACGATCGTGTGACAGCTCGATTGAAACTTGTTGAATGAAATCAGCGGTGGTGTGGTTTTAAGGTTTAACTACGTAAAAAAATATTTCTGATGACTCCTTCTGTAAGTGGCTCAAGCGAAGACCTTCTAGAAGCAATGGCCTCAAAGGCAATAGTTCTCATTGAGGTGGAACAGACCGATGAACTTCACGACGCCAAAAATAATGTAAAGTCTATTTATTTACAAGAGCAATTTATTTTCATTACAAAACACTAAATAGTAATAGTAATTCACACGTAACAAGTTGGAAAATAGCCGACACTCTGTTATATTTCTAGCAACCAAAGCCACGTGACTTGGCGAATAATAACGTAGCTTATAGAGCATTTACACTTCCTCGCAGGGTCAACAAAAGGCCTTATTAGGTTCAGCATTGAGGAATTCGCAGTAAATATCGAGTAGGCACTCGTCGAGAGAGTGACGGGTGTCGCAAAGACGAAGCAAGGTCAAACGCCGGCCGAAAATATTCTGTAATGATACTTTTTTTATCAATTTGTCATAAAGTTTGCGAAAGGAACGAACAAAAAAATGTTCGATGAACCTTTGTCTTGGAGGGAATTGCCTGTACCTACTTCTTTGTCTGCGAATATATTAACTAGAGGTCAAAAGCCGCAATTAAATTCACTACTTAGCATCTCATTTGGGAACTTTTTACAGTCACCTCCTTCTTCAGATAGTCCATTAAATACTTTCTAATGTTTACATATTTTCTTATTCCGTATCTTCTTTGTACTATAATTCATAGGTAAGGTGGGGCTCTTTTTTTATTTAACATTATTGTAATGCAATTTGATGTAAAGAACTGGTGTGCGCCCACAATCTGGCCTTGCAAGCAAATCATTACATTCCGCTTATTATTTGATGCATAAACATACCGAATTTATAAAGGCTAATAAAATCTATATTGGAATTATTAATTCGTTTATTTCGTTGTTGAGCTTTTTAGTGATATATGAGTGATACAAAACGAGCTTGCAAAATGCAGCCTTTGCATGAATGATATGCAAAGTATAATACTACTAATATAATAATTGTTACCGGCTCAGATCTCGTTGATGTACTTAGGAATTATTGTATTTTTTTTACTTTTGACAAGAATATTAATTGAGTTTGTTAACTGCGCATCTCAGTGGCAGCAGTATTTAGAATGACTATCTATTGAAGTGCTTTGGTCAACAATCTACATGATTCTATTTTTTATTTGTTTTGATAATGTTTAGGTAGAGTATCAACAAGAAAGCCCTTAGCTGTGGTTGATAGAAGTAGATTAGGTGGAAATTTACAAATTTCTTGTTCTACGTGAGCTCGTGAGCTTTGGATCCCCTTAGACGTCGCCGTCTTATGTGGGATTTCCACCGCATTATCAGGACCAAAACCCTGGGTTTTCTGCTCGGTAAGGCAGAAATTGACACGTGTAAACCTCGCATTCAGCGATCCCATTGTGTTGCATCGGGATTTTTTAAAAACTGTCTCAAAAATAATTGTACTTAAATGATAGTTTTTCTATCTTTCTTTCTTTCATTTAAATGTGAACCTATCACTGTATTACTTTAAAAATCTAGCTTAATTACAACATACCTAACATCGACCTACAATAAATTCAAGCAAACCAACTTCAAATTCTGTTCTCCAAATTGCTCACTAATTATAATGGGCGAATGTATTGATATGAATTGTGAACTCCTACGTGCATATTAACGTTATTTATTATTAGATTAATATGTCTGAGATCTTATCGAGCGCTTGCACTGGCTGTGGGTACATCGGCGCGTGCGCAGATTTACAGACCCGATACATCGAGAGTTTACATTAATCTTCCTTGCTTAATTTTATATTAAATGCTGTTTGACTGCTATATCAAGATGTTTTGTTGGTTTGACTCGTATGTGGAAGAGTTGAATTACGAGTGGCTACTCCTAATAGAGTTTGGTAATTGTGTGTTATTTAAGCTTCTGAATATAATTTCGAATGGTTTTTGGTTAAAATAAAGTGGGGGGGACGGGACGGATGGGGGTTATTCTGACATGAGAGTCTATTAGAAATATTAATATGGTATATTAAAATGTATTAAATTCATTCAGAAGAAGAAACGAATACGAAGCTATTTAATTAACTCTCCTGAGGATAATTATGTAATGTATTTCACAGCAGATGGAATGCGATAGTTTCAGATCTATCTAGATAGAGCTGGACAAAGCCGTGTAGTTTAAAATTGATCTCTAAAACAACTTACCAATGACATAACCTTGTGCAATCTTGATATGCGATTACTAAATCCTTCACGCGTCAATAGTTCAAACATCTCTTTTTATTTTAATTACATATCAGTATTCCAAATCAACATCCCGTCAAATAGGAAGGTTGTTATAATTAGTTTGCTTCTGTGTACTCATAGCTATTTTTATTTGGTTTTTAACCTCTTGATGTTAGTTACAACAACCGGGAAGAGACATCAGTTTCTAGTATTCAAATTACGATAGTGACAGGGTTTCTTAAACTCAAACTCAAATCGTTTATTTTGTATAGGACTCTTAAATTGTCGTTTTTATGTTTAATCCCAGATATAATCCTAAGATCCGGGAAGAAACTAAGCAATATCTCTATAATTCTCTATTAGCATCATATGATTGGTGTAGGTACTGATTGGGGTGTTTGCCTTTTTTTATATATTTTGCAATACTCCATTATTAAATTATGACACAATCAAACAAATGATTGTATTTATGAGTCGAGCTGATACGGTATTGTTGACGATATACTGTCTGAGACTCGATTCAATTTTAAGTTTATGTCGCCACGTACCGTCACGCACGACCGCGCGAGCCTTGAGGCTGATCCTGTGTCGCAAGATGTGGCTTGCACAACCGAACTCAGCTGTTTTTGATACCGGTTGTCGGTCTTTACGAGGACTAAAACTTTTTTAGGGTTTCGCAGTTATTACAAGCAATCCTTATAAGATTGTAAGGTCTTTATAACATGCCGGTGTGCGTGTGTTTGTAATTATTTTCCTCGTGAATGGCTTGACTGATTTAGATGTTTTTTGAACGTATGTGGTTACCTGATAGTTCTTAGCTATAGTTGGACACGGTAGGTTGCGTTATTATCGAAACCAAAGATAATAACCAAGAAAACACAATTTACGCTAGAAAAACTGAGGAAAAACGCTAGTTACTTTATATATATCATCAATTCAATACGCTTAATAATGTTAATTAGACGCAGTAATAAGATTTTACTGACTTAACAATTTCAATTTCGTACAAATATAGACAGATCAACGTTTTACTATTGTCTCTTATTGCAATCGGATGAATATCAAAATATCATTAATTTCTTGGGGAAATTAAATAAATGTTTTCAAATAATAGTAGTAACAGCACCATGGAGTGCCACCCGACGATAACGCGTAGAAATGATTTGGGTATCTTGTAATATTATTATTTTTAAGTTTTGGTGGGAAACCCGGGTAGTGACTACGGAACACTATACTGCATAAGTCCGCCTCGCACTTGGCCGATATTTTTGTATATTTACGAGTATCATAAAAATAAACCTTCACTAAGCCTGTTATGCTGGTCAATTGATGTGAATGCTGTTGTATTTTTATTCAATCACCAGTTTTATACTGATCAAAATCTTCTTTGGCCTTTCTGAATACCCTTTGTCGCGTAAAGGTGAGAACACACTGATATTTTCATAGCATAGATATACGTAGCATAAAAAAACATGGATTTTATTAAACGTTTTGTGGGTTAACTGTACTTTTAATATAAACTTGAACTTGAACTTACAAATAAGTACTTGCTTTGTATCCGTTATTCACAAATAATACTTGTCTTAAGTAAGGGATCACCGCTATAGAAAGTTTGATATAGTATAGTATTAATATATCTAAACGTCGAGCCATGTCAGAGAACTTTGGGTGGCCTGAAAACATCGACGCCCAGAGTTGTAATCTCTTTGATGTCAAAAGCGTACTCAAGAACGCTCTCTAAGTTGAGATCGTTTTATTAATACGAGCCTAAGAATAGGTATCTGGCACAACAACAAAATACAGATGTTGAACGAGCTGCAACCCAACTTGCGTGCAGTGTAAACATTCCCTTATCGCCATGCAAGTTATCACGCTCTTATCAATAAAAAAACTTGAACAATATCATAACATGCCCGTTTAGTATAAGTAAATGTTAATATTACCTACTAGCTGAGAACGCGACTTCGTCCGCGTGGAGTTTAACTTAAGAAAAAAGCCCGCTGCCGCGTTCTGAGCCCGCGCGACAGGAGCTATTTTTTTAAATTTTGTTTTTCTAAAATAAAAGTAGCTTAAGTTACTCCTTAAAACATCAGCTATCTACCAGTGAAAGTCCCGTCAAAATCGGTCCAGCCGTTTCGGAGATTACCCGGAACAAATACACAGACAGACAGACAGACAGACAGACAGACAGACAGACAGACAGACGGACAGACAGACAGACAGACAGACAGACAGACAGACAGGCAGACAGACAGATAGACAGACAATTTTTTTTTAAATCGCGTTTTTGTTATTGGTGTCGTTTGTACTTTCACATACATTTAGTGAAAAGGTGTTATTTTGAAATTACAAACAGACACTCGAATTTTATTTATTTGTATAGATGTTAACATTTTGTTTTTTCAATGAGAAAGTAAACAAGACAAGACTGTACAAAGTTTTCGATCGATCAGTGATGCTGAGACTTGAAAGGTTCAAGAGTGGCATCAGCCAACGTCAACTTTAGCTCCGAATGTATAGTCAATAGCTCTTTTATCTATTTTTAGTTAATACTCTTCAGCACTAATGCCTATTTTCCCCTAGGACTAATTTTAAGAAATCTGTTCCCATCAAAGAATTTGTAATAATAAGACATTATTATTACAAATTCTTTGGTTCCCATAAATTAAGTATTCTAGTGTCCGTTTTGTGCCCTAATCATGAAAATGTATTTAAGAGTAGGGTTAAAGAAAGAGAGATGTGAGTAGAATTGTATTTATAAGGAGCGCTCTTAAGCTATGTGCCACAGAGTCAATAGATAATATCGGAGTCCTTGCTGAAAATACGCAAGATCCCGCAACCTCTCTGATGTCCAGAAAGTGACCTATAAAAAGTGATTGAAAGGGACATTGAATGAAGATTTGCGAAAGACATCACGAATAAAGAAAATATTTGCGGATAAAATATAGGCGCCTTTGTATTTAAAGTTTTTAAATCATTAACGTCGTTATCGCTACATTGTTTCGCATATAGTCAGGTCATTTCACGAAGACACTTGAATTATTGCAAATTGACCCATATGCCAGTGCTATAAGAGTCACAACAGGCGTCCTCGTAAAATGAACGAATGTATACCCGCCATAAATCACGCAGTTTTATTACGACAGTAGCCAATAAACCTATTTGTCTGAACAGATTCACATAATCGCTCGGTTGACAGATATGGGGAAATCATGAGATTATTTTCTTTGTTACAGACAATTTTTTTGATAAGCAATCTTAATTCCTTGGATTAAGGTTCAAAGTTGTGACTTTGTTGATAGAATGTGACCCCAGGTGGTTATTCGGTTATGGGTGCAATTTTAGTAGGGGGTCGATTATGCTGGCGAATATAAATTTAATGTTTTTCAAGAAAGTAGTAAGAATTAAATCTATCATTCCCTTATAGTATTTTACTTACCAGGAAATGATTGCTTCCAATATTTCACAAATGGGTATTAATAAAGTGAACGAAGAATAAGAAACAAAAAAAAAACATTTTTAACAATCTTAATAATTGATTTTTATAGTTTGTTATTGACATCAAACACATTGTCAGATTAGGCAAAGCATTCGAGATACTAAAATAATACTACATCTTTATGAGTAATATAATATTATATTCCTAGTAGTTATTTTTCCCACAAGCTCGGTAGCGTATTTTCTAGATGTCAGCAAAAGCGCCACCTGCCGGGTCCAACTATAGCTAAGAACTATCCAGATGACTCTATAAGTACAAAAGAAGATAATCAAAATCGGTCAAGCCGTTTAGGAGGAAAATAGTTCCGAACATACGCACACTGGAATTTTATATAAAAAATATAAATAAAAAATACTACCTAAAAGTCACTTAAGTAAGTATCAAAAATCTCTGCAGAGCTCCACTATAGTCAGCACGAATATATGCGCAGGCGCATGTGTTTAGCGCAGTCACGATGCGCGATCCTCCGTGACCCGGCAGACAAATCGAGATGAATTGCCACCGTCTACCTACCCTGCTGCCGACGTACAAAATGTGCCCGTAAACGGTCATATTTCAAAACGATATTGGGACAATATGATTGGGGCATTTCTAAATCATTTGCCGGTTTCATTGGGACATAGCGCGCTACTCGTTTCTGAGGACTCGAGGTTATTAGCGACACATTTCAGCGATTCTTGCATGTTAGAGATGCGTATATAACTCTTACTATGTTAGCCTTGCAATAAAACACACACATCACATAATAGTTGCTCGCTTGGGTATTAAAATTTTAAAAAAATGAGTTCTGAGAATCTTGGCGGATATCCTCAGTAGACGTCGCGTTCCGATCCGTTTGTAGACTTAAGGACAAAAATGAAAAAATATCAATTCCTAAGTGCCCCGTAGTCCGTAGACGTAAACAAAATAAATGATTTGAGCTTTTTCGAATGTTGTAATGTTTTTTTATTCGACTATGTAGAGATTGCATTGCTAATTAAATTAAGTACGTATCTTACATTATACCGTCTTAGATCTGGTTCACGTACTCTTGCATTTACTTACTGTCGTAATTAAGAAATAAAGTTAAATGTCGGCTTCTTAATTGCAGTCAAATCTCATAATCCATTATTGACCCAGTTTAATGTAACGTCTACATTAAATTTGGCACACGTGCGACTCTCAATGATAAAGTTTTGAAATAGGATACGTTATATTTACACGGGCAATTTAATAAATTATGTATGTACATCCAATATACATGAATTTATCTTAGAACGAAACTTGTGAAAGCGATTTTTAATACAATACAAACGCTAATGAAACGGTTTAAATCAGATTTTGTTAAGTTTTCAAGTTTCTGTTGCAACGAAATTTTTATACGGAAGTTCGGGGCGCTCGCTGCACGGCCTCTCTATCCGTGATAAGCGTCAGTAGTGTTACACAATGACGTCAGTAGCGTTACACGATATATATAGCTATACAGCGTGGCAGCTGCGGCGCCCTACGCTTTATACTATAAAGCTTCGCTTCTTTCGGGCGTCTCTAGACGGCACTGTTTTTTTAACTTATTAATGGTTTTATTTATTGCTTGAATATATTATCTGTAGCCAGCTGACTACAGCCCATATACGGGCTTTCTCGGCTCGGGTAGTACCCGCCCTCTAAAGGGTACTCTCGGGTAGTACCCGCCCTCTATACTAAAGGGTACTCTCGGGTGGTACCCGCCCTCTATACTAAAGGGTACTCTCGGGTAGTACCCGCCCTCTATACTAAAGGGTACTCTCGGGTAGTACCCGCCCTCTATACTAAAGGGTACTCTCGGGTGGTACCCGCCCTCTATACTAAAGGGTACTCTCGGGTGGTACCCGCCCTCTATACTAAAGGGTACTCTCGGGTGGTACCCGCCCTCTATACTAAAGGGTACTCTCGGGTGGTACCCGCCCTCTATACTAAAGGGTACTCTCGGGTGGTACCCGCCCTCTATACTAAAGGGTACTCTCGGGTGGTACCCGCCCTCTATACTAAAGGGTACTCTCGGGTGGTACCCGCCCTCTATACTAAAGGGTACTCTCGGGTAGTACTAGCCCTTTTCAGTAGCTATTATATCTGCGTTTCATACGATGAGTGTGAGAGCCGGAAACCCAATCCCCCTTGCCCTCCCTCTATATCACTCCCCTTAAGGTCAGTAATGTGCAAGCACTGCCATTAGTATTGTAAGCTTTTTTAACTGTGTAACATTTTTTATTTATTTTTTTATTTTCATATCAAACATAAGTTCATTTTCAAATATTATCATCTGCCAAACTGCATAGCAGTTTGTCGGCAGTAGTCCTCGATTGGCATGCTATATACGTAGATCAATATAAATGTATGTATATATGTATGTATGTATATGCTATAGGCACACTTCATGGACCTTGACTATGGGCACAAAAATAGGTAGTGCTTTTTTAGTACATTTTTGAGCTGTTTTCGAGTATTTATGCCTGTAATTAGACTTTGTGGTAATTCATTTCTCATTTATCTATAGGCTGCGGTTATGTTTGTCGACTTTGTTACATAATAAAATAAAATACTTAAATGTTTTTACGATATACTAGTTGTGCCCACCGACATCGTCCGCGTAGTATTTAACTTAACAAAATTTTCGGGACTCGGGATAAAAAGTATGTGTTATTCCCTGTTATAAACTGTCTGTGTTCCAAATTTCATCCAAATCCGTTCAGTAGTTTTTGCGTGAAAGAGTAACAAAAATACATCCACACTCACAAACTTTCGCATTTATAATATTAGTAGGATTATTTGACATCGTCGCCGAGTCACCTAAAGTATTGCATACATTCAATTTGATGGAGATTTATTTTATTTTATTTGTCTTTATTCATTTCATAATTTCTGCTCGCCACAATCCTGTATCAAAGTCGTCCATCCGTTGGATTACTGCCGCCGAGTTTCGCTCGAGACGGGCATCCACCGCAGTATCAATCAAAATCAGATCGGAACTGTTGATCCGGTCGACGTGGACGGACGTTCTGCCTTAATTAAGGGCGCCGGGATCCGATTCAGTGCGGTTACGCGTACTTAATGTCGGATTAACGGACTGTGAACATATTAACCTGAGTTTTGGGTAAAAAAAAATCACTTGTGACCCGCCACCGTATTACAGGGGGTTAAGTACATTATTTTGAGGAAATGAGGGCATGTTTATATCAAAAGATAATCCTATACCGGCAATAAGGTAATAGAAGTTGATTTGAAGTAACTTATTTGATGTTTTGTTGATTTTAAATTAAGAAAAAAATTGTGCCGGGCAGTGACCTACTTTTTGTAATAATTTATTACTATTACTAGTAGTTTTTGCGTGAAAGAGTAACAAACATACATCCACACTCACAAACTTTTGCATTTATAATATTAGTAGGATAAGCAACATAATAAAAAAATATATAAGACAAGCCCACTGAGTTTCTTGTCGGATCTTCTCAGTCAAAGTGGCGTTCCGGTTGTAGACTTAAGAAAAATATGTAACATTGACAAATAGTAATTGCCCCCTTAGGCCTAAACAAAATAAACGCTTTGACTATTCGTTTTCCTTCCAAACCCGACACGCTCCAGTCCTCAGAGCAAATCTTTATTCGTTTCTTGTATGAGTACCAGGAGACACATCATCATCATCATCATCAGCCTATGCTTGTCCACTGCTGGACATATGCCTCCCGGAGACACGTATACCATTAATTACCACAAACATTTCTCGGTAGAATTATTTTAGCTCTACATTTATTTTTACAAGAACAAAGAACGTAATGTCGTAGAGGTGAACATGTGCAATCTGAGTTATTATATTTTTTTTGCAATTGAGGAGCCACGTATTATCGTAGTTGACAATACAGCAATTGCACATTAATTGTATCTCGGCAAGATCCTATAGGCATGTTGATCATACTATAATATTATAAAGAGGAAAACTTTGTTTGTTTGATTGTAATGAATAGGCTCCGAAACTACTGAACCGATTTTAAAAATTCTTTCACTGTTGGGAAGTTCACTATGCCCGGGTGACATAGGCTATAATATATTTTCAAAAAAAATAGGGATCCTTACTAAAACTCGAATAATGTAACCGCAATGTACCCGTGCAAAGCCGGGGCGGGCCGCTAGTATTATATATCTACGTAAGTTCGACAATTTAAGGCGATTTTTGACGGTGGTAGAGCTAATTGACTAGAGCTAGAGAAACCTACCTTCCTATATACCTATATACGACAGCTTGGCGCAGTGGTTCGAGCGTAGGCCGCTCGGCTCATTTCATCGGGTGGTTGTGGGTTCGGTTCCCGTCAGGGTAGATTTCGGAAATGGCCTTTTCGTAATTTTCCCTGGTCTGGGTGTCACTGGGATCGCCCCCAGCCCATTGTACGGTACCCATAGTACAAGCGTTGCATAGTTTGGGCCCATACAGTTGGTGTGATCATCTGGCGATATTATATTATTATTATTATTTCCTTTTAAAAACGTAACCTAAATATAGCTGCTGAAGGGTCATTTATTTTTGTTAAAAGTTTCAATGTTATAGGGGTGGCCCACAGGCACACTTTTTTAAATACTGTTGCATGTGTATTTTTCACAGAAGCTGTAAATGGGAAAGCCACGGGTGGGCTGAGACCGCCGGATGAGACCACCCCGTCCCGAAATCAAATTAAAACAACAGCCTTAAATTAAGGCCGCGTAAGTATATACGAGTATATGTCGTTTTATGTTTGCGGATGTTCCCGTTTATGAAGTAATGACTTCACAGTTTGCAACATGCCGATATTGATGTGACAACCCTGCGCCTTTCAGCTTTTTATAATTTATGTTCAGCTGCATGGGCCTTGACTGACAGCTACGAGGATGTATGGAAAATGTTGAAGTATTACTTTACTTACTTGTTTTTATTTGTAAGGTGAAATTAGTGATTAAGACGTAAAATACCTTGGGCGAAACGAGTTTTTTATCTATAGGAGTGGCCCACTCCTGGGCAGAAACCTCCCTTTTCCTGTATCACACTGCTCTTTCCAGGGCACTTTCCCCATGGCCCCGCGAAGATGAGTCAATATATCCACCTTGTCGGGATCGACCCAGAGTCTTCTGGGTGGAGCGATGATCTAGACAACTTTGTGGGAAAGACGTGTTGAGAAATTTCCCGGGGCCGAGCAGTGAGAAGTTACTTTATATCCATGGTGTAAATTCTAAAATATTTGCAAGTTGACTAACATCTTCCCAGGACTATGGCACGTTAATAGCCGCACTCACGACAAGAGGAGTCCGATACCACCCAAACCTCGCATAGTTAAGCATTCCACAAACCTTTCGCATCACAGACTCCCTACGTGGGAACGCCAACCGACATTTTATTTACTTGGGGGGCCTCAATTAATTACTGCGAGCCATTGGCCCACACCATTTTTTTTAGTTTTGCGCGTAAATAATAACAATAACGGTGAAATGCGCGTGGTCGCCTGATAAACAGGAGCAAGCTGTGACGTTGCCGTGTGAACGTTGCGCTTTTACATAATACAGTTTACATCCGATACAATTAAGGCGGCACATTACGGTGTAAAAATCAGTGACACGATGGTCACACGCTTATCAACATTGCATTTTTAATTGCCTGTACCGGAAACTGTCGGGCCACGGATAACGATTTCGCAAGGCGTTTCCTTCATTTGAGCTAATAAAACTCAAATTTTGGCTCAAATTTTGGTCTTGATACTGAGACGGTATTTGAGTGAGATTTTGAGATGCATTTTGACATTTCAGAGTGTAGCTAATTCTACACTTAAAATATACTTGGTACGGTCCTTATTAATAAATCAATCTCAAATCTGAGAGTGATATTGGAAATGCCATTCTTAAATCATACCAGGACAAAATGACATATCAAACGCGTACTCAAGACTGCTCTCAAACTTGAGATCAATTCATTAATACGGGCCTAAGTCATACAGTTCATAGGTAAACCGTATTGCGTACGGCGAATTTGAGTATATTTAAATCAAACTGATTTTTCAGTTTCATACCATAGGTGAATCAGTCCGTGACCTGTATCTAAGCACCGAGCATGGTGAAATCCCAAAAAAAACAACATAAAAAATAAAGGGAGGGAGGGATATCAACGTTTTTGTACCTATA
Organism: Notodonta ziczac; assembly: GCA_918843915.1. Lineage (NCBI taxonomy): Eukaryota > Metazoa > Arthropoda > Insecta > Lepidoptera > Notodontidae > Notodonta > Notodonta ziczac. Next base: position 6,775,616 of record OU974053.1, read on the forward strand.
AAAGCGTTTCAGCCAAAAAAAGCATGTATACCTAATATATAATTTTCCCTCACCGGCGATTGTCATCTGATAATGTTACAAAAGTTTCCATTTGACTCATGGCAAGATTTTCTAAAATGAACTTTATCAAACACGATGTACTCTACTATTATACAAAGTTCTCGAATGAAACTTCACAGAATAAATAATTAAAATTGCTAGACTAATAAACTAACTTTATGGTCTCAAATTTAACGCTTGTACTATGGGTACCGCACAATGGTCTGGGGTCGATCCCAGTGACACCCAGACCAGGCCATGCAGGAGTGAGCCGAGCGGCCTACGCTTGAACTACAACGCCAAGCTTCTAATTGATTTTGTTGTTCATGCGAGTCGGGCCAAGTCGCTAGCCTGTTCTAAGAACTCGAACCAAACCCAGATGAAGTACTAGTTTAATAAATAAAACAGAATTTATTCATGCATCACCTGCACGTAATGTATTCATCAGTACGATTATGAATAACCGATGTTTAGATGTGATAAGAGGATATTGGTGGGTGTAAGTTGATGTCGTAAGGTGTCACTTTAACTTAAAGTTTTTCAAGGGCGGTGCGCCGTCAAACTAGTTGTAACACGCCTTAAGTTTGTTGTAAGGCTTCAGGTACATTATGTTGGAAATGTCGATATGGAGATTTGCGAACTGCTTATTCGCATTGCCAATAGTTTGTGAATAGCGCCTGTAACGTAACTATAACATGACTTTAAAAAAATGTAGTTTTTAAAAATAAGTTTAAACTAAATTTCATTTTTTGCTTTGTAAAAGTTAAGGTGGGCATTTACCTCGACAATGTCGTAAGTGAATTAAGTTACGACGTATATTTTACACTGAGTTACACTTAGTGTTTATGTAGGTATGTCCTCGCGTACTATGAATAAGTATATCAAAACCAGTAGGTATTAAGTTGATGTTTTTATTATTTTATTACATACATGTATACCCATATCAATTAGTTATTTACGTCGTACGGCTATATAAGTCTTGTTATTTGAGATGATCTGTATATTTTTTGCTTGTAAGACCTTCGGTGTCACTCGGTCTGGTATTAAAATAAGATAATTATATTATAAAGATTGGATAATGATTGCTGGCGGACATCTTTGTAAATTATTTACGTGTTACATATTTTTATTTAATTATGTAGTCACACAGTTGGTTATAATTATGATTTAATACATCCACCCAGATCATACTATATTTTATATAGGTAATAAAAAAGTCTACCTACAAAAGTTACGAATCATTGATATTATTTAAATCTTATTTGAAGGATAGGGGTTTAGACTACGCGTTGATAGCTCCGTCAGTCAGACAGTCCGTTTCTCCTTTCATATATTCTACAGATAAATCACCGTTGGCCAACAGAAGAGCATGATAATAACGAACCTCACCACTCACATCGGATTTATTTAAAATTAATTATGTCAGTCCAGTATGAGATGAAAGTCCTCTTGTGAGAGGATTCCAGAAGCTAATTTGATAAGGCACCGACGACCCGAGACACATCCAGCTCAGTAAATCCGTGCATCTGAGAACGAAATCCAAAGTGGATACGACACCTACATAAACAGCACGAAATTCTTACTAAAAATTTAAAATGAAAAAAATACAACGATGCTCCGTACTCAAATTGGATAGTCTACAGAAAAAAAAAAGTTCATTTATTACGGAACCCTAAATGGTTCCTACAGTAAACGTGTATAAAGCTCGAGGGAAGCTAGTTAGTTAATCATGGCTATACTTGCATAGTTTTAAAAATATTAAGACTACTAGTTTTCACGAATTCAATTTAGTTCTTACAATAAGTAGGTATGTCTACATTATGCTTGCATGAGGCTGCAATGATTTATGCCGGTGCAGCGTGCCGACAATCAGAATAAAACAAAACAAATGAAAGTTTGTCTCGCTGTAGTGCCTGACGGCAACCCCGCTGCCTCTGACTTTGGGACAATATGAGAAATATTGAATACATTTTGTAAATATTATTTTTATTCTATACAAATTATGGAAACGGGGTACAAGGTTCAATATCCTTGCACCTAGAGGCGAATTCCCTTTGCAACTTTATTTTCGCCTCATTATTCCTGCGGTGATCGTTGTTTGTCGATGAGCTACCGATTCGCAACGCTCCAACCAATAAATAACCAAAATACCGCCGCAGATTAAGTGATTATTAAACACAAAAAGAGTGTAAAATTACCACACAAACTGATAAGAATTTCTTTTGTTACTACAGTGGCGAGTAAATTGGTGTGTGTATTAAAAACCGCTTTAAAAGAAGGGCGTCGTTGGAAAACCTTGGAGAAAGGTAGCCTCTTTTAATAAAGGCGATCGGCGAGCGGACTTATTTAAAGTCGCAATAAAAGGTATGCCTTAATGATGCTGACGCCGATATTAATATTGGTCGAAGCCGTCCGGTGAGCTCCTCGGTTAAATGTAGTTATAAATTACGTTTTTGGAAGTCGAGTGCGGCCGTGGTGCCTGCCCTTTCCACTTGTTGCACGTTGTTACTGTCAACTCGTGTGTTGGCCTGCCTTTGTTATTTATTGCTACGTTTTATTTGTCCACGGTCATTTAATTACGTATCAGCGTAGGGATGTATTAATTTGTGGAAAATATATGTATGTCTGTGCAGGCTGGTACAGATTATAAAGATATAAAAAAATATGTGTCTATGGTAAAATTCTAATAGGATTCATGCCAAATAAAAATATTTTTTAGGGATGTTTTATACAACTTATATAAAATGGGTTATGAATATGTCAATAAATTAGAAAAAAATACTCGATCAATCAAATACTCTATCTTAAGGCTAAAGCGCCCATCTAGCCCGCGAAGTTCAATTTTTTTTAGGTTTTTTAGAAATGCATTTATTAATATATCCAACTTACTCTAAAACAATTCAAGAACGACAGCTATCCAGATAATCTGGCAATTTTTGTATTTTTAGTGATTCACTCGTATCATATCCCCCGTGATAATATTTAGAGGAAAATAAATGTATTAATAAACGCACTGCCTACTGTGTTTGTCGCAAATCACATAACTCCAAATTGAAAATTTAAAAACCCCCGATGAGATGAGCTGTTCATCAAATGTATAATTTACCTAGTTCTTCCAAATAATGATGTTAGCGCGATTTGCGTAGCTCCCGTAGCTCAGTATCCATAGCTCATCTCGCAACTTCATCTGGTACAACTAGTTTCGATGCCAGATTATGAAAGCACCATTAAATCATTTGTTTTGGCTTCCTCATTTATAATCTAAGATGTACAATAATCAACAGAAAATCTGTGTAAAAGTATGAGACATTATTTTGTTATGACATTATAATAATTGACATTAGAATAGACAACGAATCTAAATATTGACGTCACGGAGGTTTTATTCCTAGTAAAATATTAACAATTATGATTCAATTTGATGTAATAACTCTGGTTGAGGTAGACGGGAGCAGCCTAGGGGAAGAATTTTCAATAACGCTAAAATTATTTTAAATTAGATTAGTTTTTTTTATATTATTTGTCAATGGCAGAGCAGCGCCCTCTAGAATTATTATAGCGTAATATTCCATGACCATTAACAAAACAAACAAAATTTAACGCATGCGCGTATCCATCATTGGAAACGTGACTTATGGAACGTCTTTAGTTCATACACAAATCTCAATAAAATTGATAAAATATTCATTTTTTTCAGAATCAGGGAAACTTTTCATATTTATAATATTGTAAAAAGCCAGTTCAGACTATTACGATCATTTAAAAATATAATAAATCTAAATCCAATCATCTCAAATTTCGAATGGATTCGAGCCGAGGGAATTGGTTTTGGCCTTGAATGTGGCTTTTTTAACCTACAAAAGAGCTGATGATCTTCAAACGGCTGAACCGATTTTCATGAAACATAGCTAAGAACACTCTCGATCAGAATACCTATCTAACAAAAGAAACAAAATTGAAATCGGTTCATCAGCTTGGGCGCTACGTTGCCACAGACAGACACACAGATCCACAGATACACAGATACACAGATACACATGTTAAACTTATAACACCCCTCGTTTTTCGTCGGGGGTTAAAAATGTTGTCTTAAATGTTTTCAGATTTTGGATAAACTATAAAAATACTCGAAAATTTTTAATTTCGCAGGCTAGACAGGCGCCTTGCGCCTTCACATTAATTGATTATTTTTGTGATTGTTTCAATAAAATACAGTTTAAAATCAAATGGTTTCGATAAATGAGTGTAGGTATTTTCGTAAATAATGAGAAGTGGCTTGCGGTGTCAGTGGCATTAAAATTTAACTATTTCTTTTAACATTTTATTCATCAATATTTATTAAATCGATAAGGAAAATTAATGTAGAGGCGTATTTCGTTATATTTGAAATGACGAACGAAGCTTTTTAACTGGTACCGGCGGCCCGTGTCCTCTATAGCGTACGTTATAATTTATATAATTAAGATGTAAAGTACTTCATAAGTAGGCACTTGTTATTCATCTCCTTCATAATTTCCGAAAGTATCTCACGACTGATGCGTTCCGCTCTGTAGTTACACATTATTGGCACTGAAAATATATATCTACATCGCATTACAACGTGAAGTTCCAAGAACATCATATCGAACATCAGTTTTATTGCCAGATGATTACGCTCATGATTGTGAGTGCCCGGGAATAATTTAATGTAATTTTTACGAAAATTTCGAATTTAAAGTTATCGAGATTATAACATAATCGAACGGATATTACGTGACGACTTCGTGGTCATATCGTCCGTCGGGGCACATCCCTAAGGATTGCGTTCTGAATTATCTATGTAATGATTTCGTTTTGTGCGTTGAACGTGACAAAAATTATTTACGCTGATAGGTACATACATTGTATACCTTTTAAACTGATAAAAAACTGCACGATACAATCGAGGCCTTAATATTGGAAATAAAAAAAAAAGTTATCACATTTCTATTCCATTATTTGAAATAAGAATATTGGTTCGTCATTTTCAAAGCGTGGTGAGGTTAATCCAAAACTTCTTGGCACGAAGTGGAAGAGTGGTGTTGTGATTATTGTTTAAATGTCCAAAAGTGTGTTTCTTTGAATCATAATGTGTAAACAATGTTGGTGGTACATGAAACATTACTAAAATGATGAGTGAGTGTGTGCAATGGGAACAAAAGTGGTGAAATATGATACTTTGGGTTCCTTCAAGAAGACTGGTAAGTAATTTGTCAGGGAAATATCCGCCACTTTACTGATAGAATTTTTAGTATGTTTGGCCCAGCAAGAGGCATGTATCTGCTTAATATCAAACCTTTGAAAAAGGTACCTACAATAATTTGAATTAAAACACATTGAACACAGAGTCATTGTGATAAGAGTTTTTATTCCAATATTATTATTACCTTGCTACAACAACACACTATACATCAAATTAAATCAAGTAGCGATTGCAACATGCGTATATTCTAATCGTGACTCATACAAGGAGATTTACTAGTAATCACAGGAGCTTAATCAATCTTGTTAGTCATTACTAAATTATATACAAAAGTCATTGAAACAGTCCCCGGCGACATGCGATTACAAGCTACGGGTTTATATGGCAAATGTATAGTGTAAGGCGGAGACACAGATATATATATATTAAACATTAATATATCGATATTAAAAATGTTGACTTATATTTTTAGGGTACGCAACCGTTGAATTATTAACGCATGACACTCAATGCTAACAAATTTCATGAATTTGCTTTGTTTAAACAATCCACGATCGGTGCGTACACTACCGATGACGCGCCGGACGCTGTTTTTTTTAAGAATCGAATTCAAAGTGTATTCCTTTTTCAAATAGTAAATGCGAACTCAGGAATAGGAACTCTAACATTTTGTCATTGAGAAAGCATGCTGTCACTGTCATTCTTATTTATGAAATCTGTCACATGAGCAGGACGACTTTGTATTGAAACCAAGCGTGCCGAATTTATAACACCTACTGTGACGTCATTAGTGACGGGAAATCCAAACTGATTCAAAAACACCGATGCCGCCGATGCCCCTGCGCCCGCTACGATTCTTTTGAGTGATTATCACGCTCATACTCATATTTTTATATCTGTAGTCGCGAGGACTGTAAGTTATCGGCGACCAACCTCGACGCTTGGTCGGGGTTTTCGGACACCCTAAGTACATATATTTGCGTTATCTATGTAAATCTATATCTGTGAGGACGACATACGCTTGTACTAGCGTTACGCTACGGTAAATATTTCTTGCAAAGAGGTCTGTTACCTGGCATGCGATCATTTCAACTATTATTTGGCAATCCTTTTAAGATTCTAGGTCAAAAATTATTGAGGGAAGACATTTATGCGTGTGAACACAGCTGAATCTGTTTATAACGCGAACTAGCTTAGCCCATGCTTAACCGTGCGGAGGAAGTGTGCAGTTGACCTTACACTGGCATTACTGCACCATATCAATTTTGTGATGTGTTGCCAGATATGACCTTAAAAATCATTCTTATTTCTGACAGGGTTACCTACATATGGGGATCTCAAACGGATTACCTTGTCGAAATAATCGTAGATTATGTCAACCAGCTTAATGCTTAATTAAGTTTACGTACTACGACATTAATAGGTAGGTTTATACATACCTGTTTTTTATAAATCAAATTGTGTGAAGTATTTTCTGTTTAAGCATTCCAAATGGGAACCAGCAAACTCGACTGATTTGACAATGAGACCAACACCAGAGTGAAATTTAATATATAAACCTAAAGTATGATAGCGGTCTTACACTTTTGAAAGGTTACTTTGTTCTGGAATGACGTGTCCGAGATCTTAAGATCGACTTATTAAATATGGGCCTAGAATGATCCTGATAAGATTTCCATACTTACTTTCATCACCCGTTAAAATCCATCAGGGGTTTAAATTTTCAAAAAAATATTATCAATGTACTCACCTGCGTTATGTTACGGTACTTCTGTACAGAACTGTATGCATCCAGACTAGTGCGGACACTCGATTTAGATTGTGCGTTGTCTGTAAATCAGTTGTTTTTTTCCTCGTTTACCTCGATTCTAAGCAAATCGCCCGCGCATCGCAACACTATACACGAGCTGTAGTGTTTCCTGTCATTACTGCATCATTTCTGAGTGGGTGATTGGTCGATGTACGGATGTCTTTGATTGGATATCGAATCGTTAAGTCTATATTCGATTAGATCACTGTATTTTCGTTGTACAACCTTGATGTTTAATCAGCTTTGTCGTGATCAATTTTGTTTATGAAGGGAATTATTTGAAGATCATAATAATGATGCCAACTAAAACCTTGTTCTTAAATTTATTTCATAACTAGCTGACCCGACAGACGTGGTCCTGTCTTTTAGGGGTATGAAAAATATATAGTAGCCGATTCTCAGACCGATATTCAGTAGAATATGCATATAAAATTTCATCAAAATCGGTCAAGCCGTTTCGGAAGAGTACGGTAACTAACATTGTGACACGAGAATTTTATAATATAAGATAATCAGGGACCATTTACAGTACAAGCTTAACTCTCTTTATTATTGACACCCGTCTTAAAGACAGCTCAGCATATGCTGGGAATGATCGCTGGGTGCTGCAGGTAACCGTTCCTAATCAGAGAGCTATATAATTTATATAGTCCCAAAAACTAATCTGGGCAGATTAGAGCGTCTCCAGTGTTGAAGTCTACCTTTTGACCTCCGGGCCAGAGAAGTTTGTGGTAATGCATTTAATTTTAACGTGCCTTAAAAATCAGATAATGACGTCTCAAACTACTAAGTGCGGCTCTGGTATTAAACAAGTCTGAGAGCGTTCTATTACAGTTGTTACAACAAGCCTAATGGTCTGGCAACTCATTTAAGTCAAAGGAAGCTCATGTGTCAATTTCTACGTGTCATTATTGGTAATCAATTAAGTTAGAGTAAACTCAAAGTGAGCCTTAATGATAGACTACCGATGTTAATTTTATGCCCTATCTCAGGACCTAAACACCTATCACATACATGTAAACCCGTCTACATAAATATAGCAATTACATAGTTTATATACAAAATTTTCCTCTTGTTACAAGTCCATATTAATTATTTGTATTGATGTTAGGTTTGGTAACAAAGATACCATAAAAGTTTATTGTTAAAAATCACTGGTATCAATATTTCATTTATAATTAAATGCAACAAACGGTAATGTATCGAAATTTAACTGTAATAATGATTATATTTTCAAACGTAAATTGTCATTACATTACGCGCTAATTTATTCATGTATGATGTCAATGATAAAATTTATCATTACGTATTTGATGTAATGCGTTCTAATTAAACTTTCATAACAGCAATTAATTGGGATTGTGTTTGAGATTAATTAGAAATTGTTGAGCGGAGATCGCCGAGATAACATTGGAATTGTTTATTGTCTCACATTAGTCGGCATCGGTAGCTAAGCCCCCGCGCCGGCCGCGGCGCGCCCAGGTCATTACAAGCCACCATTGAACGCTTTAAATGTGTTTTGTGTAACAATAGATAGAGTATAATAGCCGAAGGGTACGACTCTAGAATAGGCTTCGTTCATTTTGCAATATTGAGTGGCGGCGGTAATTAGAGCTGGGTCCGGACTGTTACAGCATCCTGATTCCAACACGTCCACATTGATCACTCAGAAACGGATTATATCTCAACAATATCACTATGATATTGAACCTTAATAGTAAAGTAAGGAAAGCCTAAAATCAAATGGGTGTACAAAGGCAGATTTTGGAGTCTTTCGGCATAGTCCAGCAGTTTCAAGGGACTCTAAAGGATTAATCAGAAATTCGAGCACAAAGTAACTTGATCTTTATAGATAACGATAGAAGAGATTATTTCATTTGAATTTTGATATCGTCATACGTTTTTGAATATTGATTGTATAGTCCCTAAGCCAGGCAAGTTTCGCAAGGGACCGCCACGCTATCGCATCGAATTCATATCGTATAATTATGAGATACGGCCAGTAGTATCTGGCTGGCGAGCCCGCAATCAATTTGTCCGTTACGTTCATTCAAGCCTTTTTAATGCGCGTAGGACGTATGAAACGAAAGCCAAATCAATGCTCGTGATATTTTTGACCATGTGAGTCTTTGGAACAACGGCTTACGTAATTTGGTAAGCTACAATCGTCCGCCGCCCGTTCTGCTATAGGTACAGTCTAGTGTTTTTAGTGAACCGTAAGTATCTCTTATTCTGCCGTCACAGATTAAAACTAACCAGTCATACATATGATAGAAAACCATGTACATACTAGCACCGCAGCTGTTCTGTGACATTTATATCAGGTGTTTATTTTTGCGATGGTAATCGGACGATCAAAATACAAAGCAGAATGAATGTTCAAACATACTTTATATGAACTGGACTAACCTACTGTTAATTATGAAGTTAATTAATGACATCATGGTTCAGTTACTCTTAAGAATACTTGTTTGATTAGCATTACAGTGTCCACGACCATTTTGTTGTTTTACCACGGTAACTATTACAGCAGGAAGGGAAAATTAATTAAAAGGTATTTAAACTCGATAAGCTACAGGATGCTAGTTACCCCGTACTTTGAACGTATAAAATATAACCGAGACGAATTATTCATAAAAGATTTTCGAATTACAGAGATAAAGATCGAACGAGGTCGTTCGCCGTAATCTGGAGAGCGCGGCCTTAGGTATCGACAGATACATTAATTCCTGTTATATCGAGCTGTAGTATTGCGGTGGATGCCGACAGTGACGTCACAATGTCTCCATGTTACACGTTTTCGATCTGTTCCGTTTCTAAATACGAACAAATTGATTCGGTGTAGCGGAGGTTGGCGCGAGGTCGCCACTCAATCCTCACCAATAAAAAACACCTCCTTTATTACAGCGATTGTTGCGAGAGGACGCAGTGAATGATATAGACGGCTTCCTTTATCAAGCTTTTATTATGTACAACGTCATCATTTTTATAATACCAAAAGCTCTTAAGAGATCTCGCGAACGGCGCGACAAGTTTATATTTGTAAGTTCGTCGTAAAACGAGCAAACGCCGGAGCGAGTCGTATATTTATTTTTTAACGAGTGAATATATTTTATTCTGTGGTCGTTTTACATAATGGTGGTGCCCTTAGGTAATGTTAATGCGTCCGTCTGGTAGGCAGTGAGACGTCATCGTGGTACAGGCGACAGTAACGAACTGCTGGAACCGTTTAAGGAGAACACATTATGTTGCCTTTTGACATCATTAAGCGAGTGCGGAGCCGGTCCCAGGGCAGCCCAGCAAGGATATGTAACGAGTTCGCTTATTGTTTTGGTAAAATAAAACTTCCTTATAAGCACCGAGCTACAGTAATGTGACGTCTGCCTACAAAACTCTACTTTTCGTTGACACTTGTGGTTCTTTATGGAAGTCTTAAGACTTTTCAGTCTCAGGAGCGTCTCAGGAGTTGCCAAATGTCGATATAAATAATTCACGATATATGCAGGTATTACTCGGTCGCGGAGATTATAGTTCTTGGGAGAAAGACGACTTAACTCGGCCTCCGATAGCAAAAAGTTCACAAAGAAGATGTCACAATATACTTACGTAGCATTAATTACAGTAGTGGTTAACTACATGCAGCGTAAAGAATGTCGTCCAAACGGAATTTAAAGTGCCGACAGAAAAGGAGTGAAGATTATCGAAGGTATTTAGGTTTTAAATGCCTGGAAACAGCCCATCAATTCCCTATTAGTAACATGACAAGAAAATTATCAAGACCACATGTCGTCCACCGGCTTTTTATGTAATCTATACTTACGTAGCTACTTACTGAACTATATTTCATATATACAAATAAAAATGTTACAGGTGTCTGTTTGTAATTAGTTATATTTATTTTATACTAGCTATGTAAGTTTATCACATTACTAGTACTCATGATAGCCTATCCAGCTAAGCTAATGCTGGTCACGTCAATAGTTTAAAGGCAAGGATGGGGATCGAACCCGGAAGCTTTGTGTTGCGAGGGCGGCCCTTCTAACCACTATGCTATTGACACCTTTAAAAAAGTAAAAATCAAAAGAAGTCATCCCATTACTAGTTGTGTAAATATTCTGGAAATATGAAGTTAGGTACAGATATGGCAGCTTACATATAAAAGGTAAAAGTTTAGAATTAAAAATCTACACAATTGTTTGTTTGGTACATACTTACTTAACGCATGAAGTACAATAGAGATGGAAAATTATTCTTTATGACGGTGGTAGAGTCAAAATTTAGCTAATTGACTACAGTTATAGGGGCTGGCTTTGAGTTTCATGCGATGAGTGGGAGAGCCGGAAGCCAAGCCCTAGTCCCTTCCTATGCCCTTGTCCCACTCTCCTTCTCGGCAGCAACGTGCGAGAAGTGCCTTTGGTATTGCAAGCATTTTTAGGTTATGATAACTGCTTAACATTAGGCGGATCGTAGGTACCACGCTTGTTTAGAGATTAGGTTACCTATAGATATAAAAAAGTCGCAAGCGGATCCGGATATTAAAGTTAGTCACGGAATAGTGTGTGAATCGCGAATGTCGCAAATCAGTGATGCGTTTAAAGTTATCTAGGGTAACGTAATTATTTGCCGGTTTTCCTGCAGTCGTTTTCCTCCATTTTAATCGGTATTTTTTGCAAGGATTTAGCTGTGACGATCAGACACCTTGAATGCCGATATCCACGAAGTTTTTATTGCATTGGATTGTGTTCATAGGTGCATTCGTTTGTGTATCGAAATATTCACAAATAAGGATTGGATAGAGAAAGATCACAGTACCAGATTTGTAAATTTAGCTCAGCCGTTGCCTAGGGGGTTGCAAATTTCAGAGAGCATGTTAATTAAACCTACCTATCCATTACTTACGAGGGAGTGATTAAGGTGAAGGCGCCTGTCTAGCTTGCGAAATTCAAAATTTTCGAGTATTTTTATAGTTTATCCAAAATCTGAAAACATTTAAGACAACATTATGTGATTTGCGACAAACACAGTATGCAGTGCGTTTATTAATACATTTAGTTTACTCTAAATATTATCACGGTGGATATGATACTAGTAAATCACTAAATATACAAAAATTGCCAGATTATCTGGATAGCTGTCGTTCTTGAAGTGTTTTAGAGTAAGTTGGATATATTAATAAATGCACTGCACACGGTCTTTGTCGCGAATTACAAAATGTGCCTTTTATTATTGTCAGATTTTGAAAAAATTCTAAAAAACCTCAAAAAATTTTAATTTCGCGGGCTAGATGGGCGCTTTAGCCTTAAGGAAGGTAGGAAGGAGGTCGGGGAGGCAACGCAAAGTGAAGTGGTACCAATGGTAGTCATTAAACCTTGTCGTGAGCCCACATTTAGCAACTACTAGTATAGACTCTAAGGCCCGTATTTTAAAATCGATCTCAAGTCTGAGAAATGTGCGATGTGTCCTGTAAATGAGCGATCTTGGAAATGTCATCAATATGTCATACCAGTATAAAATGCCTTGTCAAAAGCGTACTCAAGACCTCTCAGGCTTGAGTTCGATTTATTAATACTGGCCTATTACATACATTTTTTTCGTCATTTTTACAAGATCCTTCCTTAAGTCGTGTGTGTCCACCGATCTATAACAAATCTCTTCTTAATTGCAATATCTAATTTATAGGTCATTACTAGTCTATCGAAGCTCTGAGAGCCTTCACTTGTACCATTTAGACGCAAGATTGATGCGATGAATCGACCGGATGACAGGGGCAAGGTAATGATGTCTCTGATAGTAGAGTTGATGACCCATCCATTATAAATTTACATAGGGATCATGTTCAAAACGTTGCGATGAGTGGACACCTATAAATACTGTATCTCTTACATCGATGGGGGAAAGTAAAGTGCTGATAATATGATTTAGATTATCGGTTTTATTGATAAGTATCGCCGTATCGCTAAACAGGTAGCTGAACGCACCTTAAGGGTGACCCAATGTATGAAACAATTAATCATGAATATCGGTGCAGCCGTTTAGGAAGTAAATATTTACGAACACACGCACTCGGGACTTTTGTTTTATAATGAAGATAAGTGTATGTTGGTCGTGAAATGATGTTCTACTTATACATTCGGAAAGGCGTATATAGCCTTTGAATATTATATGAGTCACCTAGATTTTATTTAACATTGATGTATGCGTTGATTTTAATTATAAGTCTTTGTACTAACAGTTGAGGTGAAAGATCGCGTTAATTAGAAAAATTTGAACAGCTCACTGTTTGGAGCCGCTAATGTTCGCCGCGCTCGCTCGGGGCCTTTTCTGATGGAATAATTACGTTTAGAATCAATTGTTGACTGCGGGCGCTAATGTATAGGTAAGTTAATATTTATATAAGTGCACCCTTTCCGGCTTATTTGAATTAACTACTTCATCATTTAATTGTTATGTGTTCAATTTATGAACAAAATCTAAATAAAAAGTTGTGTAGTTACCAAAAGAAAATTCAATAGAACATCGCAAGATAGCCGATAGCACTTAGCGATTATAAAAGCACCCAAATGCTAGGTTTAAGAAAAAAATAAGAATTTATGTTTAAAAATAGTAGGTTCAAAAACAACTCATAGTTCTTTTTTTAACATTGCTAGGTACGTAACTTCTTATAACATTTATTATGAGTAGTAGGTAGATGTATGAGAAAGAGCCACGAGCCATCATTTAATTCGCCGTAATAAACGAGGTTAACCACTCCGTAACAGATGTACGTGTACTTAACGAAATAATTACCATACCAACCGCGTATTAATCAAAGTGAAAACAAACACACAATCGAAAGAATTCCATCGTTTTTGCTCTCGCTAATACTCTACGGTATCATTGCACTCCGCCATTCAATCTTTGTAACTCATCATCTTCGCCAACGATGAATACATCGCTACAACACGTTACATCAAAACCTATCTACGATTGTGTTATTAAGGTTGGTTTTAGATTGTGGTTTTAAAAGAGATGAGTTGTTTCAGTGTGGGGTCACAACGCGTGGCTAGCTCGTGCCAATTTGTGAATAGCGCCGGACGCTTCGGGCAGCTTTCTTTCCTTCATTGCTAAACTTGTTAGTTGAATATCACTGCTATGTTTAGTAGAGGCATTTTATCGTTTTAAATGTCGATATCGACAAAAATAATTTTTGTATGACTATACAATTGAAACTTTTGACAGACCTAGATCTATTAAAAGAATTTTGAAGAATTTGATAATTTAAAATTAAAGCCAAAATATTATTTAATGTCTTGTAATACCTAAAGGTAGATATTTTCTTGTAATTATCAATGAACACAAAATTGCTACAGGGATTCAAAGTCAGTGCGCTTCTACTCTTTGTTTTATGAAATCCACGTAATTACCTACTTACAAATTTTATTTTGCAGAGCATATTTTTATTATCGTAGTGAAGCGATGCGCTATCGATATTTTGATGCGCATCACTAAAGTTTCACGTGCGTGGCCGTCCCGTCTCTGGCCGCCGGCTCATTAGAATGATTGATGCCGTGTTTGAATGCATAAATATGTGCCGTCCACTGGAGCTACCCACTCACGAATCAGCAACGTGCGTGTAATGCGTGTCTTCGCATGGGTGGTATGCTGTAATAGTCACCAGGCCGGTTGGGCCAGCATTTTATTCACGGGCAAGCAGGCACAGGCAAGCGGGCAATACCGGACTCCTTTCGGTTTACTGACTAAACCTCCACGTTTGTCAGACTCCCACTTGTGGTAGGGTAAGGGCAAATATCGAAAATAGCTGGTGATTTATGTACTCAAGGGTGTCACTGGAGACGCCTCCAGTAGATTGTTTGGACTCGTAGTACAAGGGTCGCTTAGTTTCAAACCATACAGTTGGTCTGCCAATCTGGCAATGTTTATTTTTCTTCGGTCAATTTTTCTTCAACATCTTATTTGTTGGTCAACGGTAAACATCTTGGTTGGCAACCCTACAGTTTAACAACAGCAAAATCATAGCTATCATGATGCGTACCACGTGTGGGCCTCCGAGGGCAAATGTCAGCAAGATCAAAAGAGTGCGCCGGCTATTTGCACATGTAATACGTACCTACTTGTTATGTAATTTATCTTCAATCTTAGTGCGGTAGAATTGAACTATAAATACTATGTTATATGATGCAATATGAATGACCTACCGGATCTTCTCAGTCGAGGTCCCGCTGCGATCCGATTGTCAAATGATCCGGCTGTCAAATGATGACTTTTTAATATACCTAACAGTTTGTAGCCTTTGTAGGCTGTAACAAAATCAACAACTAGACTTGACTTCAACTTACGCGAATCAAAAGCAGTGTGATATTTTACTTCTACTTTTTACTTTAGTTAGGTGTGATATTTTACCACATAAAGTTATTTGAGTTTGTTAAAGCAACTTAATTTCCCACTATATATTACAATATCAAAAAGACCGAATTCAATACAAAATAAATAAAACAGCCGTTTGTCATAAACAATTCGTAATCATACAACTTTCCGTCAAATCCTTATAGTAAGTTCATTTCACGAAGACGTGCGAATCATTGCAAACTGACCCTTGTGCCAGTGGCATAAGAGTCACAGCAAGCGTCTTCGTCAAATAATTCCGCCTTTATAACTCGCTCTTCATCTCGAAGAATCCCGAACGCGTATCAAAGAGTCTATCATTTTTTTCAAACCAAATTATGGCTTTAAGCTTTGCGAACGTTCCTTATTGAATCAATTCCATATATTTATGATACATTTATTACTTTGATATAAATCTCGGGCGGGTACGGCAAAAACGGTGCAGCAGGCTCGACTTGCGACATTAAAATCGCAAGTCGTCGTATGAATAATACATAGATTTATGATGTATTCTCGCGTTGTGTGTTGGGTGTATTACACGCGGTTTTTCGAACGCTGATCAACTTAACACGCCGTTTAAAGTTTTTTTTACTTCAAAAAACGGTTTGTTTATATCTATACAAATAAATAAAATTGGGGTGTCTGTTTGTAATATCAAAATAACACCTTTTCACTAAGTGCATATGAAAGTACATACGGCAACTAAAGCAAAAACACGATAAAAAAAAATTTTGTCCGTCTGTCTGTCTGTGTGTTTGTTCCGGGTAATCTGCAAAACGGCTAAACCGATTTTGACGGGACTTTCACTGGCAGAGCTGATGTTATAAGAAGTAACTTAGGCTACTTTTATTTTAGAAAAACTAAATTAAAAAAACGGGTCCTGTCGCGCGGGTTCAGATCGCGGGAGCGGGCTTTTTTGTTAAGTTAAATTCCACGCGGACGAAGTCGCGGGCTCAGCTAGTTTATATATAAAATTGCAGTGGGTATACGTTCGTGATTCTTCCCCCTAAACGGGTTGATTTCTATGATATTTATTTGTACTTATGTCTCCTGAATGGTTGTTAGGTATAGATGGGTCTGGTAGGTGGCGCTATTGACGACATCCTGAAAAGCTAGCGAATATGTGGTTAAATACTAGTTAATACAAAAAAATAAATAGTTTAATTAGTATATTTTATAGTAACTGTTTTTATATATATAACGCTAGATCATTTGACTCCACATCTATCAAACGTCCGTTTAGATATATTTTATGCACACACCTTCATTGAATATAGACTGTTATCTTAATAGAGCTTTAAATAAAGTTTGTTGAACCGGGCGCAATGCATCAGGTTCGGTTACAGGTGTGGTTGGAGGCTTTAAATTGATTCACATGTGCGTCGGCGATATTAATTTATTCCTGACATGCAATTTTATTTGTGGGATCAATAATTAGATCGTGGGACTGTGTAATTTGGTGAATTATGATTAAGATTCAATGAAGAACGAGATAAAGTGAGAATTAGTCTGAGTAAAATTTTGTGATAGCTCCTTTTGTTAGGTGTCAATTCTCTGATTACTTAACCTGTATCTAATTTATATAATGAAAATAATAATAATAAATATCGACAGACGAACACACTAACTGTATGGTCCCAAACTAAGCAACGCTTGTACTATGGATCCCTTACTATGGACTGGGGGAGATCTCAGTGACACCCCGACCGGGGAAAATAACGTAGAGGCCATTTCCGAAATTTACCCCGAGGGGAATCGAACCCCCAACCACCAGGTGCAGTGAGCCGAGCGGCCTACGCTCGAACCACTATGCCAAGCGGTCATCAAACTGTCTGTCTGTCTATCAGTTTAACTTTGGTTTATCATCAAAGTTGTTCGCTGTTGTTTTTGGAATATAGCCCAATTTGATGATGGACACTGGTCAATGTTCTCAAGTAGCAACTTAAGTTGTTCCTTATATTCCATCTACTTTATCCTATGTCAGTGTAAAACGCACCTAGACTTTAGATACAGGGTGCGGTGATTTCGTCAGTTATCGTTAACCTGTACTGATAGCTGGCGAGAGAGGCCATTACCTCACACTAGGACATTGCTACATTTCGCTAAATTATTCATTCGTACCTACCAACTTTTACTACTGTTTATTATCAGCAGTGATAACAGAATAGGTAAATTGCTAACGATTGGACTAAGTGTCCTATTTTAAAATTTGTTAAATATATTTGTGCATCGATTTAAAGACGTGTTTTGTCTAGCTGAGCGACGATACTGAAATAAATAAATAAAATAAGTAAACAAATAAGCAAACAACAAAACAATTAAATAATTATCGATTTACAATATGTTATGATAGTATTTATTTTACCGTTTTTCAATCATGAAGTTACCTTATTACTTTGATAAAGGATGATTTATTATAATAAAACTAAAAGCAAAGGTTATTGAAAAATGTGAATCTGAGTGTATTATACACGGATTGGATGTCTGAAATTGTGTGCTTTTGTTGATTGATGGTCAAAGTGGAAAATTTATTGTGTATTATTAATTTGTAAAATCCTTTAGCGGTAATTCACAGGACAAAGACGTCAGCGCTTTTTCCAAACATTATCTAAAGTTATCGGTGTCGCGTTAACCGCGTGAATGACCGCTTAGGTTTCCGACTACATCTTTTAATCTATCTTCTGTGATGATGATATATTATGATGATTTCACTTTAAACAAGTTTAGTACCTTTTCGTTTAGGTAAGCTGCCGCGGGAAAGTAGACTCAAAATCCAGTCGCACGTGCAATCCAGCTAATTGTCACTGATTACAAAACGTATCGATATCGATGCATTCCGGCGTGTTTGGCAACTAGTTTATTTGTGGCAAATTACTTTCCCATCGCGGCGACGGCGCACAATGGCCGCCGGTGAATAGAAACCAATCGGTGCGGTTGCGGATCGCTTCTTTTGTAACCGCAGCTCCGTATGAAATCACACTTACAGCCTCTATCTAGTGTACTTGTAGGTAGGTCAGTGTTGTAGGACTCTTACTTCCGTGATAATTTTGTATATTGAATACTAGCTGTGCCCACGGACTTCGTCCGCGTAGTATTTAACGTAACAAAAATTTCGGCATTATCGGGATTAGAAGTATCCTATATGTTAATCCCGGTTATAAACTATCTGTGTTCCAAATTTCATTCAAATCCGTTCAGTAGTTTTTGCGTGAAGGAGTAACAAACATACATACATCCACACTCACAAACTTTCACATTTATAATATTAGTAGGATGTATCTATATCGCTGGGATCGCCCGGTCCATTGTACAGTACCCATAGTACAAGCATTGCTTAGTTTGGGACCATGCAATTGGTTTGTTAGTCCAGCGGTATAAAAAACAATATCTAAGACTTGAAATATGTAAATGTACTGTTTCTGTGTGTGTAATAAGGACTTTTCGCAATATCATTCCACAATAATCAAGTCGAACGAGTAAAAATATTGCTATGATCCACATCCACAATTTCAATTTGTAAGTCTCTAAGGCCAGTATGAATAAATCAATCACAAGGCTGAGAGCGATCTAGGATATGTCATTCCAGTACAAAATGACACATCAAAAGTGAACTCAAGAGCGCTTTCAGACTTGAGATCAATTTATTAATACTCGTACGAGCCTTAAATTCGTAATACAATAAGGATCTAAGTGATAAATGTTTAAACGGATACGCTAATATTTTGTCCGTAGCTTAATTGATGTCCGCCTTCCGTTGTAAATTGATTTAGACTTGACACTATTGAGGTGTGCTTGAAGAGTATCAATTTTAAACTGATTTACATTGTACAATGTTGCTGCACTGGCGATTTACATCGGATTAATGGAATATCGATAGGGATTTGAGTCTAGGTCTTTATTTAGGATTTGGAATTGCGAGATTTTCCAGATATTCCAAAAACTTATGTCCTCTGTTCCTTTATCCTCGTACGGGTTGGAGATCGATTTACCATGTCCCGGGACTCGTCGAGGGTCAAACTATAGTGTCTTTTTTGGACACAAATGTTAATTGTGTGTATTTGGAATCCAGTTGTCTAAATCAACGCTTTGCTACTTCAATAGATATTAATTATTTGCGTTGTGCTTCAAGATTATTGAATTACAATTTGATATCTCTGTCCCACAGCAAAGATGATAAAGTGTTTTCTATATATTTTAACTGTATTGATGATATGAATTCGGTTTAAATATAGGTTTGAAAAAAACGCTTGTGAAAAAATCTTACCATGAGAAAGAGGATTACATTATATGTTCCTATGTCAAAAATATATAATTTAATGAAGGTTTATTCTGCAAGTGCGTGCACAGCGGGGGTTGGCAGTCTAGCGAAACTCGCGAACGTAATTGTTTATTTATAAGTTCATATCGAGAACCGTTAGATATTCAGTGATCCAGATAACGTAAATACTAGTGTACGAGTATGAGAAGGTTTTTTATTGAAGCAGTTTTACTACTCGACTGGTAGGTATGTTGGTAATGTGTAATATTTTAATTGTGATCGCTAAATGAGTTGTGTGCAACTGTGTTGCATGAAGAAACTATGTAACTATACTATATATTGGCGACTTTACATCTCTATTGCATACTGAGTTGTAGAATATGGTTACTGTTACTGGTATTTTTACTAAAGATACTAAAGAGAAGAACGAATAAGAATTAATGAGGGAGATAGTCTTTTAATTCCACTATCTTCTCTATAGTGAGGTTTTACCACTTATAAATAATTTTAAAATAATATGTTATATAATATATATATATAATACGGGAAAGACGTGGCCGGAAATTGCCCCGTACGGAGCAACATTGAAAAGAAAAGGGGAGGCCTTTGCACAGGATAGCTACAGTCTTACAGGCTAGTAAGAAAAGTCAGGAGCAGTTTACGCTAAGCATTTGTTATATACAACAAACAGCTACATTATCATTGAACTGCGAATGTAGAAATTTTAACTGACTCACGGACTGACAACGCACAGCCTACCGTGGGTCCTACCTAGCCTACAGTGGGTCTAAAGTCATGAAATTTTGCACAGGTGTTCTTTGTATTATAGCGTTTGTGAGTACTAAAAAAATATTTTTTTGAAGGGTGTAAAATGTGGGAAAAATGTTTGTATCAAAAATCAAGCACAGAGTTAGAACACAGTAAGTAGTTTAGTCCACCATAACTTTTTACTATAAAAATATAATTATCTCTAACGGCGTGTGCGCACCGGGCACGGTGCGTATGATCTCGTTTTATTTCGCGCCACTAACAAGTTTTTTGCCTCGAGAAAAACGTCGGTACGCACTCATCGGCGGGCCGAGCGAGAAAGTCAAGTCACTCGTGCAAGACGAGAATATATAATTTTGTATTCAGATGCTGCGGCCGGGCGGTTTTTATTTGGAAATCTGTAGACCAAAGAACTGTTCCAATTTTGGTTTTAGATATTCGCACGCACCGTGGAATTTGAGTAGACTTTTAAAAAGCGTGCAGATTTGTATTTTAGAACGGTTACGGGCGCGTTTTATCCTACTAATCCTACTAATATTATAAATGCGAAAATTTGTGAGTGTGGATGTATGTTTGTTACTCTTTCACGTAAAGACTACTGAACGGATTTGGATGAAATTTGGTACATAGATAGTTTATAACCTGGATAAACACATAGAATACTTTACTTAAGTCTCCGCGGACGAAGTCGCGGGCAGCAACTAGCATTTTATAGAACAGTGAGTGGATATACTTATTAATTTACAAGTCAAAATCGCATATTTGTGCTTGTTTAATTTTCGTTGTCTAATAACTATTAGTTCTAATTAGTTTATGTATTCTTAATTTAAAAAAGGTGTAATAAAAATAGCTATAGTCATTCATGTAAATAAAGTTGCAGTGAGATTGATCGAACAGTAGTATAAAATAATAAATAACTTTATTTAGAATTCCGATGGTTAGCTTTTTATAGCGCGGTCCCCATCCGCTGGTAGTCAGTAATCAGTAAAACCACTTGCATAGAGGTGACTAAATGAAAAACTGTATCACCGTAGAACTACCTAGCGGGATAACATAGAGAGTGAAAACGGATCGACCGTCAATACGACCAAATTATAGAGACACTCGGTATATTAGTAGATTCCCCGTTGTTTCATATTATGTGAAGGTGTAAAGGTAGGTGAGACGGATCTAAGTTGACTGGTGGTTTTGTGTTTATGATTAGGTTGGTTTTCAATACAACTATTATTGTGAGACATATGCGAGTTTCGCCGCGGGCGCAGGGTTGCCTGGTACTTGCCATAATTTTGTTTACATTGGTATGCCGCATGAATTATTTATCTGTATATTTGTACAAAGTTAGCAGATTGTAATAAGTTGAAGATATTGCATAAGCAGATTCGCACGAGACGCGCTCGAGGCAGTAAGCACCTGGTTTGGTGACCGCTAGTGGTATTTATAACCCAGCGCTTCCGTTGTGTTTCGGAGGTCGTGGCTATCATAAGGCTCCCGACCTTGAAGTTGGGTGCCTTCGGGCGGCCTGAAAGAGGGGGGGGGGGGGGCGTCATCGACGGAAAGTTTCCGTGTCGGATACAATAGCTTTCATCCTTCGTTTACAAATGAATTTTGAGTACCCCCCGGAGTAAGCCACTAATTCATTTGACAAGAAGAAGAAGATAAGCCGATTTTGAGCCACAATAATGAATAAGTACACCATTAGGAATTATGCCGAAGAGCACTGAAGTTCACCCACAATTTGCCAATATTATGGTATTTGGCTCACAATCTAAATAAAGAGCGAAAAATTTTTGTAAATGTATTTTGGACCATCTGGCTCAAGTCTGGTTCACTATCTAAGTCAAGTCCAAGTCTGAAACAAGAACGTTTATTATAAATTAATGATCAAGACTGAACTTTGCACTATGTTGATAAAGAAATGTATGCCGACAGTTCAACGCATTAAAAATCCAAATAAGTCCACCCTCCGGTTTTGTTATAAATCACACGAGCAATTAACCGTGCTTCTTTCGTGCGCCCGCGCAGCTCGCTCCGAAATATCTGTGTCTTCCGCGCACCTCATTATTTCGGCATCTGCTCTTGTTTTGCGAGTCAAACCGCTTTTTTCGTCGTCTTTCGTTTAAGACGAATGCGTATTAAGTGTGCTGGGAACGTTTTAAATTGGATGCTTTTTAATTTGCCACTTTGCAATATTAATATTGCTTTTAGGTGGTGGCAGGCTATTTGGTGGGTCATATGTTTCATAAAATTTAAGCTCTATGTTTATTTGTATAGAATCTTGAATCATAGAATAACAACATGGGCTATGTACACAAAATTCTTGCACATTATTCTCCATAAAAGCACCATCCTGCGGATGGTAGAGTCTTACCTCAAAATAATTACATGTCATTTTTGACTAATTATAATAATAATAATATAATTTAGCCCTTTTAACATCCCACTCCTGGGCACGGGCCTCCCCTCAACACGAGGAGGATTTAGGCCATAATCCACCACGCTGGCCCAGTGCGGGTTGGCGGATTTCACATGTCTTTCGAAAATTGGTTAGATCTTCTAAGACATGCAGGTTTCCTCACGATGTTTTCCTTCACCGTAAGCAAGTGATAATCATGTAGAAATTATGATACGCACATATATTTCGAAAAATCCAGATGTGCGAGCCGGGATTTGAACCCAAGACCTGGTGCCCGCAAGGCGCGTGCTTTAACCAATCAGCTATCACTGCTTTTTGTAATTATAAGTAACTGTAATAACGATTCAAAATGTTTATTACGAAATATATTTTTATTCATCTGATCCCCTTCGCGGTAAGTGTTAAGATGATAGCGCGGATCCACGGGAAAATATAAATGTTATTGGTACGCAATTTGTGAATGAGTTAATCCGAAGTCTAAGTTAATCGTATCTATTAATTTGAGGCGGCAATAATCTGCGTACAGATCGGTTGCGAAAAACTAGTCTGAAGTTAATAGCCGATTTGCATATTGATGGGCTCCGCTGTGTACCTTGGACCATCTTATGGGAGAGAACCAGGAAATATTATGAAGTTATAACATTTAGAACGAGCTCTAATTATAGCTTTCATCTTCCAACATTAATATATTTACAACGAGTTCTAGTCATAGCATTCATCTTTTATGATGTAGGGAGAGTCAAATATCGATGAAGAGTCTCTATATCTCGCATTGAAAAGAAACCTATATACTAGAAATTACTATAAAAAAAAAACAGTGCCGTCTAGGGACGCCCGAAAGAAGCGAAGCTTTGCAGTAGATATTAGATATATTATATTAACGCGTTACGCGTTACGCTTTTCACCGTTTTAGTGCCCAGGTAGCGAGCGCCCCGAACGTCCGTAAAGAAGCTTCGCTTCAAAACCTCCTATAAATCATGTTTTATATTCAAAGTATGGATTCGGTCAATGTTAAACTGTAATAATAAAGAAATAAATAATGATGGAATGGTTGTAAACGGAAAATGTTGCTGCGCCCGCGCTGTATTTATAATACGACGGGTGACGACTCGACCTGTCAGCCCATCTAGATCGAGCGCGTTGGGTTCCGTATTAATTTTGTTGTAATATCCTTTAAACTATATAAACTACGTATAATAAGCACAGATTTTTATGAAAAATAAATGGATAAGACTGTGTTTTTAAATAATTAAAAACCAACAAAATTCCACAGCATCTTTTAAATTAGTCGATTGGTTAAAGCACGCGTCTTGCGGGCACCAGGTCTTGGGTTCAAACCCCGGCTCGCACCTCTGGATTTATCGAAATCTATATGCGAATCATAATTTCTATATGATTATCACTTGCTTAAGGTGAAGGTAAACATCGTGAAGAAAGCTGCATGTCTTAGAAGATCTAACAAATTTTCGATAGACATGTGAAATCCGCCAACCGCACTGGGCCAGCGTGGTGGATTATGGCCTGAATCCCCCTCATGTTACGGGGAGGTCCGTGCCCAGGAGTGGGACGTCAAAAGGGCTAAATTAATATAAGTATATATATAAGATGGCAAATATTAAAGGAAGATGACACTAAATGTTCAGAGACTAAACTTTTTTGCTGTCAAGCGATTTTTTATTAAACCAAAAATGTAAGTAAACTTTTTTGGAATTATTTAAATTTTACTGCATTTTAAACCGACCCTTATCGGTGGACCGGTTGGGTGGAAGTACCGCGTGTGCACTGTATAATTTAGTAATGCTGGACGACATTATGCACAATAGTGTCGACGCTTATCTTCACGGCTACCGTGCAATTATTGATCCTCGCTACTCTTATTATCGATACACTGTCCCGTTTAAACGAAATATCGCAAGTTTCTCGATTTGTGGTAAGTGCATTAAAATGATGCATAACGACGTCCATCACGGCGGGTCCGCTCGATAATGGAATTTGTTCGAGTTTATTTCGATAATTACAGCGGTCGGCGCCCCGGGCCACCGGTGCCTAATTTGTAATATACGATTTATGAACGTAAAATAATTTAATAAGTCAGTGTTGTCACGTAATTTAATGGTGTTGCTACCAAATCAATGAATATATAATTATAATTGCTGGTAACCATTGTGAGTGATGGTGTCTGTCCATCGCTTTACGCCCCCTCAGTTTGGTAGTCAGAAGTTTTATGTACCTAGAAATTACTCTATTTAAAAATAAACTTTCACTTTTAAGAAGTGTCTTATCCTAACATCTGAGGTGTGTTGCCTATTGCCTTATTCCAAACTGTGCTTTATGTAAAAAGCACATTATGCAAAAAATAACACCTCATTATAAAATCAAACTTACATTTCTTTTTCGGATAGGCAATTCTAATATAAAAAACTGTTCAAATACAGTACGGGACTCTGAAGCAACCTCAAAATTTCGATCAATTTACACAATATTTTTTTCAATCGTGCATACTTTCTGACACTCCATACCGTCACCTGCCGTATAAAGGAAGGCACGCCTAAATCGGCGACGTCATTAAACCCCAGTACCGATACCCCGACCGGTCATTACCGAGTCTATAACCAGCCCGCGATATCGATAAGCAAGTTTGCTAGTTTTAGTGTACCATACGACTCTGTAATTAATTTATCTCGTCCTCATCAAAATATCTCCGCGAGGCATGAGGTCCTGACCAAAGTGGGAGACTAACCAGTCGAGTAACCACTCGTAGTACTATCATTTGGTCGAGGAAATGTTCAATTCAGTGAATGTAAGCCTGTCAGGCCTCGTGTCCAGCGACATGGGAGAGCGGAGATGGTTTGCGAAATCATTATAACGACCTGCGGAAACCACATTGGGATTTATCGAGTAAAAAGTTTTATAATGTTTTTCAGGGGTCTGTTATCATGAGGAATACACAGCTGCTTTGCATATTTCTGAAAATTTTCGCATCCGCAACAGCATGCTTAATTGGTCGCTACACAAAAATGTTCGTATCAGTCAAAGGGCCGCGTTACACAAGACGTTACGATCATGACTGGAAGGTGTAAATGGTAAGTACAGGGTACGAGCCGATCTTGCCGACATTTTAATGGATCGCTACAGTTTTGGAGCAAAACATAATTCGAGCACTTTGCTCTCATATCTGGGCCTTACATAAATACGATGGCGGTTTCAGATTTCACTTAATTTACGAGATTTAATTTGTAAGAAAGTAATGATAAAAGGTCTTCGTAGAATTCGGGTGACATAAATTATGTATTGGTAAATGTCAAGAAAATGGAATTGGATCTTATCTTCTTGATTTTTTTTTACTATGGCAGTAAAATTTAAATTGAAAAGTAGGTGGCGGGTACACTGCATTGCACTTCTTCTCACCATTTCAGGGAAACATGCGCCTTATTTAACGCGCTCATACCTATTCTCTGCTCTGCAAATGATTTTGCGTCTGTTAGCTAATTTAACTGTTTGTGGCTTTAGCGCATACTCTCTCTCTATAGCCCTTTTTGACGTCCCACTCGTGGGCACGGGCCTCCCCTCAAGACAAGGGGGATTCAGGCCATAATCCACCACGCTGGCCCAGTGCGGGTTGGCGGATTTCACATGTCTTTCGAAAATTGGTCAAATCTTCTAAGACATGCAGGTTTCCTCACGATGTTTTCCTTCACCGTAAGCAAGTGATAATCATATAGAAATACTAGCGCATACTACTTCACCCAAATTAATTCAATAAATTTGACCACAGAAAATCATTCAGACTACACGTATTTACGCGTAATACCTTCCCACGCAAATATTTACAGCGGTGATAGTGATTACACGGCTCTCGTCTGAGGACAATCCGTCGCAGTGAAACGCGACGCAGCGTTTGCGCAACGTATAATTTTGTTATATTTTTTTTGTGACACGGAGTGGGTGCCAGGCCTGTTCCATCACGGCCGACCTTGCTTTCCGTTAATTAGCCACGTCCAAGTGGCTGGTTAAGTGATGGATCGGTCATTTGCTGTCACGTCGGTATGCTGCAACTGGATGTGACAGTAGAGCAACAAATTAAACTGTCTTTTTTTCCACCACTCTTTATATTTTACTTCACATGAGTCTTGTACGAGATGTATCTATCTTTCCTACTGTGATCGCTATTTTTGTTCAATGGATGTTATTTATTAACTATATAAGGGGTGTCTTTTTAACTGAGGGAGGAAGGGGAATAGTCGGCAGTGGAAGGGAGTAGTCGGGAGTGGAGGGGAATTAATCAAAATATTTAGCAGAGATGGATTTAAGTACATACTTGTCATCTTTGAAGAAGCAACAATAGTCTTTTAGACCAAGCGTGTTTGAATGAATAAAATTAGTCAAGTTACTAAACTAGTCTAGCACTGTAATAAAATTTAATTTACGTAGTTAATTATGTAACAGATATTAGATTCATGAGATAAGGCAAGTCAATCGGTATCTTGTCTAATCAGCATTCAGACTAACAGCCTAAGATTGACTAAATTAAGATTCATTTTATTGACAGACAGTTACATAAATCAGAAATAAGATTAGCTAAAATATCGTTATGAAATAGTTACCTGAATTATGTTGTAAAGTTTGGTTTTACCTACTTATTAAATAAATAAATATCACCAAACGAACACATCAACTGTATGTTCTCACGCTAAGCAACGCTTGTACTATGGGTACCGCACAATGGACTGGGGGCGATCCCAGTGACACCCAGACCAGGACAAATTACAAAAAGGTGATATCCGAAATTAACCCTGACGGAATCGAACCCGCAACCACCCAGTGTAGTGAGCCGAGCGGCCTACGCTCGAACCACTGCGCCAAGCGGTCGTCAATTGTATTAAATGTTGTTATATTGTTTTTATATTTTCACTACTGCCGCTTCCATGTCGTCTCTACATCGGCGACAACATGTCACCACAAAGTACTATCCCAAAAATCACGCAACTGACCACAGACAGGTTGATTTCAATGGTTACATCTTATCTGCTCCGATTGAACATGTTCGGGCCCAGCTAATATCTAGGCGGCCTTAAAAAATCAAATTTATGTAACTTTTTATACTGAGCCCGCTTAAGCTTTGGACGCTCGCATATTAATTTATGATGACAGATGGCAGTTGCTTATGATCCATCTTAATAGACAATGTTTTTTAAGACATTAAGATCTAGATTATAAAACAAAAAATGAAATAAATATCTCATATTAATTTTCTCTTTGCTTTAAAGTGTCTATGGCGACTGTAGAGTTGGAATTAAGTTAGTTCATCGATGTGTAGAGCTTGTGTAAGGGACTAAAGCTATACTGCATATTATATATCTCGCTTACAATTTGAATTCATTTGGTGGAGTAACGTTTCAGCTAAATGCGCATTGAAGGACTGAATGTAAGCTGCTTTGATAGAGCTATGATACAGCTATGGTGACTTGAATACAAAGGATCAAACAACTAATGCCTCGATCCTATTGACCTGCTGGTCGCCTTTATCATTTTAACCAGATTGTTAAGAGATATGTAAATGTAGTGATGAAATCGAATATTGTTGCGATATTTCAGATAACTTTGTTTATAAGGACTTGGTTTACTATTTCTGTTATGAAACAAGTTATTACAAATGTTTTTGCTATGAGTACTTACAACGGTGATAATTTATTATAATAGGATTATTATCACCTTTAAAATTGTTGATATAGACTCGACGAATTCGTATTAAATAAGCCTTTTTTTGGACCATTCAAATCAAGTTTGCCAGTCCGATCTTTTTTTGGCTAGCTTAAAATCTAAGTTTTCTATCATCATTGTCACGTCTACTAGATGAATGAGGGTCTAATTGGGTAAATGTCGGCCACTCACCTCAAATATTTCCTAACCAAAATGATCTCTCGTTCATCTATATTATTTTTTGCATCACGCCATATTGTCAAGTGTGAATTCGACACAAAAACCACGTATCAAAAGTGTCCACAGAAGTAACTAATTCAGCAAACCCTATCGACCGTTACTCAATGTGTACTAATAATAAAATTGGAGTGTCGCTCTGTGGTTGCACAATAAATGTCCATATTTAATGTCTCGAATTTGTAGGTATATCCAAGTTACTTTACGTTTTGTCTGTCCGATCAAAATAAAATAACAATATCTATCTAAATATATATAACTCAAAGGTGACTGACTGTCTGACTGACATAGTGATCTATCAACGCACAGCCCAAACCAGTGGACGGATCGGGCTGAAATTTGGCATGCAGGTAGATGTTATGACGTAGGCATCCGCTAAGAAAGGATTTTGATTAACTCTACCCCCAAGGGGATAAAATAGGGGATGAATAATCCCGAAATTGTTATTAAGTTAAATTACACGCGGACGAAGTCGCGGGCACAGCTAGCCATGCTGTAGTCAATGGAGTATATCTCATATGTGGACTGGCTTAACCGGGGTAGTACCACCCTCTCGCAGAAGATGGACGAAAAGCAGCTATTATAGCTGTGTTTCGTACGACAAGCGAGAGCGCCGGAAAAAGTGTTAAAAGCCGGAAAGAGTTTGAAATGTTCTATGTGGTGAGTAATGAAACGAATGTCTCACTTGAGGATGGGCATGCTTCATTAAATCAGATGTGTAGAAAAAATGTCGGAAGTAGGTATAACAAAACACACAAGGTAAATGTGGGTGACGGAGTTGCGAGAGGCTACCGTCTACGTAACCACTCAGTATGTTGGAGTGTACATCCTTGGAAACAATCTTGCCTTAAGACCTGTACACTTTTACCTAGCCAGGAATATCCCGCTGCTAAGTAAAAGTCTCCCTCATCTTTTCCATCCAAAGTTAACATACAGTAAAATAATATTTTGCATCCTATGCTAGAGCCTATGTTTGATTTTTATTTTATCTCGATCAATAACTCCTGCTGCCGAGAATCTTTCTAAGTATCAGTCGTAGTCACCATCACACAATCTATTCTTAAAAAAACATTGTAAAATTTGACCAAGTATTAATAAAATTTCTCAGGCAAGTGATTTTTCAATCTGCTTTTTATTCATAGTTTTCTTCATTTTTGAAGTTAGTCCCTGCACTGAAACTAATATCATTCTATCTTCGGCTTGCCTCAGGGCATTTGGTAGAGTCAATGTTGTTCTTTACCTATTTGACGTCACCATTGTTTGACTCTTCACTAGACATAATCAGCATTCTACATTATATAATGAAGTAGGTACCATCGTCCCTTCGATACGATGCCACGACTAGTCCATAGTATAATCCCCAGGTGAAACAAGTAGTAAAAGCAAGCGGGCAATAAATAATGCAAGGCAACGGTGGCCCGCGCACGCGCCGCTAACAAGGCGGCTGCGCGCGCGGCTCGCGGCGTGCCATCGTTGTGCAACCTGCCCCACCCTGCCCTGACACTTCTAGCCGCGGCCCAAGTCACGAGTGCATGAAACAGGATCTAGGTTTGAACAGAAGTGATGCAAAATTTTGACCGGTAGTAACTATGGAGGTGACGCAAATTTAGATCGTAACTAATACAGTGTTGGTAACGGGGAGTGTTACTGTTAATTCTTCTGTTACTGTGATTATATTATATAGTCTACTCAGACTAATTTAGTAGTACCGCTTTAAATGAGACTTAAATGTTTGAGTAGCTTTTCAGTATTGCGCCATCACTCATTTAAGAACTTAAAAATAATGTTCATCTTGATTTTCAGGTGCTTCGCGCACACCGGACCGAGACTAAAGCTAATTGATCTGAATGTTTTATGTAAAAGCAGAAACTGACTGACGAACTGACCGATATATCAACGTAAGTACAGCCTGCATGATACTTTGAGAGTAGGACCTTGACCTTTGACCTTTTATGACCTCTTATACCGGCGGCACACACTAAAGAAGAATTGTGGAAACTCCACCCCCTAAGGGAGTTAAATAATAAAATTCCGTTCCGAGAATCACAGCCAAGTAGTAGTTAGGGTATAAAATATACTTACGAAAATTACTCTCGGTTACCGTTATTTGTACCAGCTCCTTAGTGATACCGTTCTTGTCCGACTCCCGTGTCCACACTATACTATGGCGGTTATCTACATAAACTTTCTGTATTCATTACAACACTGCGTCACCTTATAAAAAACCTAACTAACTTTTGCTATCTATTGTTGCTAACGAATAAAAACGGATCGCAAATATTATGTCCTCCAAATGCGTTTTACCTTTCTAATAGATACTGCCGCGTCGATGTCGACGGACGAAAAACAAGATTCCAAATCGAGATAAGGTCCTATTCATTAAACTGATAATTATTTTTGTTCGGGTGAGTACGGTAACTGCGTATTACTTCACTCAGGGTCCACCCATCGGACTATTAGGCCGGGTAAAGTGGTAATAACCAGCGTCTGCGCGGTACTGGCGAATAACCTACCATTTCAGTCATATAAGATAATATGCTCTAAACTTTATGACGCACTAAAGCCTTTTTAAGTACTAAACACATAGGGAACGTAGTGCTCAATTGAATCTGATTAGATCAATAAATTTAATGATTGGCCAACATGGCGGTCTGGCTGGTTCTGGGCGGTTTCGTTTGTCGCAAATTAATGGCAATAAAGCATAATCATATCGTAAACGGCGTTCGTGAGTCTGCGCCGGTGCAGCTAGCCTCCGGGCGCCCTTCCAATCCAAGATGGCGCTCGCCTTAAATCGCATTTTTGTGGAGCCTTTTTGTTTGAGTATGGCTAAAACTTTTTTGTCAATGTTTTTGTCACTCCTAAGTCGTTTGTTCAGAAGCGTAGAGATCGCATTTTTAAGATAAGCTGTTTAATTCAGAACTAGAGTACCTATGCAATATCGACGTAGAAGATTATGTCCATTATGTTTTTTTAGCTGACTCCAATGTCGTGAGTATTAAATTAATGGCATGGTAAAGGAATTCCTGGTATATATATTTCCTATAAGATAAATTAAAGGTAGAGCCATAGAGTCAACCTATGCGGGTAAAGTTCCATTAATTGAATATTAATCTAGAATAATTAGCTTTCTTCGGTGTGTGGGCATTCCAATAAAATACAAAAGCATATGTTTTTAATGTTATTTATTTTATTTTGACAAGGTAATCGGTGACCTTTGAACGACTAATAGGTATCAAAAGTAGAAAACGATACAGGTAATAATCTCTATTCATTACACATTCTAGTGATAAGTTAAATAGCATCTCTTATGCGATTCAAACATTAATTTGGTACGTGTATACTATACAGTAGACATGTTTCATTCATACAAGGTAACGTTGACTCGAAAAGAGGAGAATATAGGAAATTGTCCTGAGGGTGGAGACGATGCAGAATGGACTCTAGTGTCCTCATCGTATCGACATGTGGCCAGGGTTGAAGACATTAGAACCTTGGCTTAGGTACTAGGAAACCATTTGTGGTTAGAGGTGCCGGTAAAAATATGTATCTATCTACCTAGCTGACGATAGACAGATGTTTTTGGATCTGGTGACAATTTCTTGAGGAAATACATAACATTGATATTTTATTATTATTTATATTATTTATTATTTTCATGTCACTTTCATGCGATGTTCGTGTATAAAACCTCAGACGCAACAATCATAGAGATCTATCTATACTTACAGGAACGTTTACATTTTACTTCTTTGAGAGATTTTTATTTCGTTAAAAAAATATGTTTTCAATTGCTTTCCAGTAATAAATTAAATCACAGATTTACACATTACATTAATTTAGTAATTAATTTTGGATTAGGTACAAATGGGCCAACAAACGCAGCAATCATCTCCAATGTCTGGATAATTATTCATTAATAAAAATCTCGATACAATCAAAATAAAATATCTAATTTGCGTAATATTTGGAAACTTAACAACCAGGGTGTGTGGACACCATAAAAAAATGAAAGCTCTCTGTGCTCGGCGCTCTAAGCGAAAATAATTTACGCAACATACATATAACTGTACACATAGAATATATAAAAATTTAGAGAGATTAGATATATTTTTTAAAACGAGTTCTCTAACATTTCATAAAAAAATATTTATAATATCTTCAATAAGCAACAAGTTATATTTTTATTGGTAACCGGCGTTTCCTCTCAGACTAATAATACTAATTATTTTACATCGAATAAAGCGAAATTTACAAAAAAAAGTACAAAGACACTACTTACATCCATATAATAATAAATCGATATAGCGTAATTCTATAATAGCGAACACTCTCTGAACACTTAAAATATCTGTCATTTACGACAAGGAATATGAACGTACAAATATAATCTTTCATAAAACTATCGGTAGTGAAAATTCGGTACGCGTTCTAGCTAAGTACACTACAATAGCTTAATATTTACATTTAGTACACGAGAATTCATATCACTTTATTTATAATACAATATCCTAATAGCCGGCTTGGTGGCACGTACATTACTTTCCTCTCGGTTGCGCCAATGCAATGCGGTAACAACTGCGGTATTTACGAAACTGATGATGCGTGCTAATTCAAATTACTTTCCAGACACTATCAGTAATAATGACGTTACCTACAAGCATAGTCAAAACCTTAAAGTAATGAAATTACTTTTGACAGTGCAGTGGTTGAAATTATGGAATGATGAAAGATGATGGGAATGTATGGGGAGGTCTTGCTAGGTCAATACTGAACGTAAGAATGGCAACAGTAATATTGATGACATTATTTCTGATAGTGTCTGGACTGCAAATGTAGAAACATTTTGCGTTCTAATATGCTTACATAAATTATTTCAATAATAATGAATGACTTGAAAACGGAACTTGGCGCTTTGATTCATAGTGATGTTTGTATTGTTCACACTGTTTAAAGTACACAATAGTCATTTGGATGCATCGACCAGATTATTGTAACTGTGAACGTGGGCTGCATAGCTCACTATCAGGTGTGGTCCGCGGCGCTCGCGGTGGTGGCGGCGGCGGCACGCCGGCCCGGTGCCACGCGCCCCATAAACGACCTGATCTCCTCGAAGTATGTCTCGTCCGGAGATCTTCGGCGGCCGTCATCTCCGTTCTCCGCCTCGTGCTTCTTCAGATGTCGGTCGAGGTTCGTCTGCTGCCCGAAGCAGCGGTCGCAGTGACGACACCGAAATGGCCGCTCTTTATTGTGAATGTTCCTCACGTGCCGCTGCAGATTCGACGATATCGAAAAGGATCGCTCGCAGTATTTGCAACGGTAGGGCTGCTCGCCCGTGTGCGTCCTTAGATGTCGTGTCAGGTTCGCGCTTCGAGGGAACGCTTTGCCGCAGTACGAGCATGTGTATCGATCCCGAGCTCTCGGGGCTCCAGGGTTGGGCGGCACGGGAGGCGCTCGCGGTGCGCCGGGCGCGAGCAGGGTCGCCGCCGCCGCAGGTAGGAAGGGGTAGCGACCGAATGACGCTGGCAGGGCCAACGGTAGCCGTCGGCAGAATTGAAGGAGCGCCGGGTGCGCGGGATGAGCGGGGTGCGTCGGATGCGGCGGCGGCGGTGAGGGCGTGATCAGGTTGCAATTCTCATCCTCTAGCCGCTGGGGGCGCTTGTGCGTGACTCGGAGGTCGAGGGGCTCGTCAGCTCGCGGGGAGCTAAGGGGGCTGGGGTGATGCTCGTGCGGCGACGTCGGCGGGGAGGCGAGGCGGCGCGGCGCCGCGTGCTTTTCGCGCATGGCGGCCGCCGCGCACGCGCTCATCGGGCTCGTGCGCCACCGACCTGAAACAAATTACGGTCATGCTATTAACCTTTTGAACTCTGTCTGTGGTGTTGTTGAGGGGATCGTACTCAAAACTTTTTAAATATGGCTACATATTTGAAAAGTTTTGAGTAGGATCCCCGATCGAGGAGGAAGTTATTTTGAAAACAGCATCAACTTTGTCGACAATTTCCATAATCTTTTATGACGTGCCGTTTTCTCTGGTGGGTTGATAATATTGGCGACAGTTAACCTAAAATAACATTTGAATACAAATCGAATAAAGTAAAATATTGGTCCAGATCCCAATGATTGAGCAATATCGACGCTGAACAAGTGGACGTTTTATTGACCAGCCGTGCCGTCCTCGGCAATATCCTCGCTATGCTAAAACTTGTACAGACATTTCGTAATGACGCGACCGGCGGGGGAGGTCTGATCGATGTCAGCTCCTACGCTAGCCTTCGACTCACGCCCACATGTTGCGACATCGGTAACTGGAGCACTTGCTACCGAAACCGCTGAGTTTTTTTTGTTAATAATTAATACTTTATAAAGCCAATACATTGCGTCCGAACCTGTTGCTTATGGAAGAGTTGCGAGCGGGCATCTAGAACGAGTATTGACAACTGTGTAACAAGTCGGTTGTCATGTACCCAAAACTGAGATAACGTGCTTTTTAAGGACAACAAGATTGCGCAATCGAGTGGAATATGATTCCTTTAATATATATATTTTTTATTGTTACGTATCTGATTAAACTCAGGGAGTATTGAACAACTGGCCTACCTTCTACCTGCTCGAGTGAAATCAAAGGCACGAAATGACATGAAAATATAAACGGTAAAGTGGTTTCATGTCGCTATTTCATACTCCTCCTACGTAATCATAATAGATAGTGTTATAACAAAAATAATATCCGCGCCAGTAATCGTGGTACAATAAATTGGACAACTTCATTGTGAAGATTGATCGGCGCGGCGCGTCACCCACGTAGCGTCACGCGCATTGTTGGCATGCGCCCGCGCCGCTACATTTACATGCTAAACCACATTATGTTGTCATTACAATGTTAAGCGTGATCTATTATTGTTTTTTCGTTTGTTACAGCTTAATATTTCTTCAGTACCTTTTTTTTGTAGACCAGTTTTTATGATAATGTTTTATGTTTTTTGACATAAAGATGGCAAGCAGTACCGATAATAATAGTTTAATCGGTAGGTCTTGATTCGCATGACTTTTTGCATTGATAAAACTGATAGGTCATGACTGTCAATTTTGTATGGCGCAGACTTATGGACGAAATTAGTAAAGCGTAGCGCAGGATACACTGTCTCTTGTGATCATGGCTTAGACCGAAGTAATTTTATACTATCGGCATACAAAATAAAAGCATAATATGTTAATAGTGCAGCTACAGATTTGTTAGCTCACGCCTACATCAGACACGCGCTAATTTGCACCAAATGGAGTCAACATAAATCCTTTGAACAAGGGTCGGGCACCGACGTCCCGGCGCCATGTTTGGCTCGCTCGTGAGGA
The DNA here is from genome assembly GCA_918843915.1 of Notodonta ziczac. NCBI lineage: Eukaryota > Metazoa > Arthropoda > Insecta > Lepidoptera > Notodontidae > Notodonta > Notodonta ziczac. The sequence continues at coordinate 6,811,791 of OU974053.1, forward strand.
CCAAGCGCTATGCTTATGATTTGTGGGGAACTTCGCGCCGACGTTCCTCTTAATATAAGGATTAGGAGAATAATTATCTGGGCACGACTATGGCCGTTCCAAGTTGCAGCCGAAGATGTATAGTATTCAGAATTATGAATAAGAAATATTATTTTATCATTAGAATACTTTCAGTAACAGGCACCATAGTATAAAACTACTGAGACTGTATATTTCATGAACAAAATAACTTTACTTTCTCTAAAACATCGATATTTTGAAGCTTTGTGTGTATACCTAGATTTTGGCGGAAGCAATAAATACTAATAAGTTACAATGTTCCAATCGAGTTCAACGGGCGCACGCCCGAATGCTTTCAAGTAGCTTAGAACACATTAGCGCGCTCATCTCGGGCTCAGTCACGATCCACTAATTACTAGTAATTAACTCGGTTCGGAAGCGGCGTGACGATCGACGCGGTAGGCGGAGCGACGCCCGTTATATATGTTAATGTAAATACCGTAGCCAATGAGAACCAGCCGCGGTCCGTGATATATTAGCATTTGAATAGCTTATTCGTTCACTCCACCGACTTTTGTGTGATTTCATGCATTTCGATGGCCGGGATCGTCCCACCTTGTTTGTTATGTAAAGCGCTAATAAATCGCGGCAATTCGTTTCGCTATGTTCTGCTAGGAATTCCGGCGCGGTGCGTGAGACGTGGTGCCGATAAATTGCTTTATTCGACTCGAATATTGTCGGCTCGGGATTTGAATGGTAAATGAGGCGTGCGTTAAAGCGATAACTGATGTAATTTAATTTTATTATATGCTATATATTAATATTGTATAACTGTTGTAGGTAACACTCGTAATATATAGGGTTGTGAGTTGAGTAAATAACGTATTATATAATAATTGATATTCAACATTTATCCATTCGTACAAAGTGCATATTATTGTACATATAAGTTTTTGTAATTAAAAAAATGCCAAAAATAGTTAAATAATGTCTAGATATGTAACAAATAAATTTGACAAGACAGTAATAAATAAATATGTGTGTGAATTCTTTGATAAAAGCTCGCTCTGGAGTATATATTAGGCACTAATACCGCATCGTTAAATTGTTCATTAAATATGTATTTACAGTGAGTAGGCAGTTCTCATTGGTAAGAGTGTATCTAAATTCAGTATTTCGTTTGTAACTAAATCCCTTCATCCATTATCACTATTGCTCAATAAAATCACAGAAAAGTAACAACAATTGGCGTTCAATTAATGTATTATGCGCAATAGTGTTACGGTCTCCACGCACAATGATCGATTGCGGTGATAAATATTAATCGTATCGTACGTGTACATTACGTGGTACTCAGTAGGTAGGTACTCAGTAGTCAGCCAATGGCAGAAGTCTCGCATGGCCGGTACGGCGAGGCATAATTATCAACTTCATTTCGTAACGCCTTGCTCTACGTAGGTAAACACTGATTTAAGTAGGTAGGTATAATAAAACAAGTGAAATAATTATCATAAAGGTTCTTGAAGTTCACAATCAGGGTGACTCTACCAACTTATTGTTTTTACTTTTATTATGCGCACTGACCTATCTGTTTTATATTTTATGATGGCTGCGTTTATTCCTTTTATTGGAATTATTACGTCTTATGACTCTTGACCTCAGGCTCTCTTTGTGACTCTACATGTTTATGTAATAGTTTATTTATATTTATAAAAGTCATAAATTGAAGCACTTATGGTCCTGGGAGGATTACTAAGGAAGTTTTTTCTGCAAAATTAGTCTTAATTTCATAATGGTAGAGAATATTTCGAGAGCACATTGTAGTAAAAAAGCGTGAGCCGACAACAATAGGTCTGGAGCGCGGATTGCACCATGCCGCTACTGCGTATCGATTGAATGATTAATAAAAAGAAAACCAAACGCCTTCCATAGGTCGCAATACTACGAAGTCACGAACCCAGGACTTCGCAAGCGGTGAAATCTATACAAATAAAGAAAATTGAATCATCTGTTTGTAATGTAAAAATAACAGCTGTTTACTAAACGCATCCGAAATTATATTAGTTAATTATAACAACAATTTTTTTCTGTCTTTCTATTCTTCTGACTGTCTGTTTGTTCCGGCTAATCTCAGAAACCGCTGGACAGTTTGTGACTGGACCTTCTCTGGTAGATAGCTGATGTTATAAGGAGTAACCTGGCTTATTTTAATTAATCGAAATACCACACGGGCGGATCGCGGGCAAAAGCTAGTAATTAATAAATGCTCGCAATCGATCGTCTCGACAAAAAAATATAGTCCGCAAAAGATGCTGCAAGCGACTCTGCGCTTGTAAGTAGGTACACGCCTTATAATATGGCCATAAATAACGATATTTTTTTTGGATCGACGCAGTATTGAATTCATCATAGCTTTTGACAAGGTATCTATGAATGGGCAAAGCATTTGCTAAAATCGGTATTAGCAATCGATTAAATTAAAGCGTCAACACCTGACATTCTAAGCGATATTCTCATAGGATCTGGACCGCAGCAGATTCACACGCGACGACTGGTTTTTTAGACGCCATCGTATCGACAACCTACAATCTTTGATTTATTTCACATCACTATTTTAGGTATCACGTCGCGACGCTCGCCTTATGGTGAAGATATGATATTGCTCGCGGAATAGCTGAATGCGTCCGTCGAGATGGATCGATTATGTCAACAGACGTATCATGGATTGTATCATGTGACTTGATGGTTGAAAAACACAGCTGCACGCACTAAGTCCTCCTGTTAGACGCACATTACTCGCACTGTATTAGGCCATGCTATTCTAAGCTTCTTCATTGAATATCATCTAAAGATGACGACCAGTTTGTTGCGCGAATTTATTTAACATTAATGCCTTTTAACTAAACTCGGACGTCGGTAGGCTATTTATTAACGTCGTGATGGAACGCCGTCGTAAATATGAATGTCTTTTCTCAGCATATTCAATGATAACTCGTGCTTTATTGATGAACGTGATATAATATGTAACGCGCTTGCGGTTGTCGGTATCTGCGGGAAATCTCGTGATAGCTACACCTATTGCATTGTCTATTAATAGAATATGTACGCAAGCGGAATAGCAATTCGAAATTTAAACATTCAGATCATACGCCGAAGCTCCAGTTGCCAGGCAAAATTATTATCTAATCTATTATCGGGTATACACAGCTAGACCAATCAGAACGGAATTCGACGTATTTTAGAGTGGGTATTTAATACACGTAGGCCCCGATTCTGGCCAATGGCAGATTGATTTGCCACGCATGCGCACTTATGACGGTAATGTCGCTTGTACACTCGCGATTGCATGTGGGAATCAGGGCGATATGCGTCGTGGGAACCGCCGGAAATCGGGACTTTTTACGACTGTCTGTATGTTACCTCACACAACTTATTTAGCAATGAAAAAAGTTATGTCAGCCGCGTCCGCAATTAAATATATTCTCTCCGATTCTGAGAAGAATAAATAAATAATACAATCGATATTGGTGACATCCTGAGAATCGGGGTTTTATGGTGTGTTCCAAATTTAAATATTATATTTAGTAATAATATACATGATTAACGAAAAGTTTTTAGTATGAATGAAGCCATTATAAGAATATTGAATCAATATTATATTTTTAAATTGTTCAGTATAGGACGCTCTGCTCACTGCACCGGGTGGTTGCGGGTTCGATTCCGCCTGGGAAAACTTCGGCAAAATTTCCTTTTCGTAATTTGGCCAGGTCTGGGTGTCACCCGGTACCCAAAGTAAAAGCTTTGCTTACTTTGAGACCATACAGTTGGTGTGTCAATCTGGCGATAGTTATTTATTTACTTATTTTTATTATATAGGAACGTATTCCAAGCATTACAGGATATAACATTTTATAGACTGAACTAGAGTACGCTTACAGTGTGAGTAATTACGAATCTATAGTCAAATTGACCTACACACGTCGGTTGCTATATTACATCTAAAGAGAACCGGAAATGTGTCATCATTAGCTTCACCTTTTGTCATAGAAGCAGAAATTTCTGTAGACATAATCGTCGATACTTATCTGTAGAAATTATATACCGCTTTCTTATACCTACTCCGTACATCATTGCATATAAATATACCCGTTATAAACTAGGGTTTTCAATCCAACAAGAACACAAAACGGTCCAATTAATAATATCACGGCAGATTGTTTAGTCGTTAACATAAAATTTACCGTAGAACGTGGTCATATACCTACATAAAATGGCTAATGATCATTGGAAGTAGTGGTTAATAAACTCATGAAACTGTTCAGATCGCGTAAAACGGCCCTATTCAATTAGCATCAGTGAAAGCCAACAATTTCATTTAATTTTAACGCTCGCCTAACAACCGAGATGAGTTTTTGAGCTTATTTTGCGAAATAGAATAATGTATTCCCATTATGCATTCATCGTATAATCTCGACGAAATTGTATAGAGAGACGCGCGCCGATAACAAAACTAGCCGGTCTTATAATTTATAGTAAGCCATTGGAGGTTACTTTGTAAGCGCTGCATTTCATTTGCATTGGAGATTCGGATTTGCGGTGACATGTCCAGTATTAAAATGATGTATTGTAGTTTGATTGCGGCGCGGGCGAGGCGGCGCGCGCGCAGCCGGGCCACGCAATGGGACGCCTCGGAGGAGCGCACACCTCAGTGATAAAGTTTTGCTCGCACCGAGCCTTAAGGCTAAACCGCCCATCTAGCCCGCGAAATTCAAAATTTTCGAGTATTTTTATAGTTTATCCAAAATCTGAAAACATTTGAGACAACATTTTGTAATTGGCGACAAAGAGCTTATGCAATGCATTTATTAATATATCCAACTTACTCTAAAACATTTCAAGAACGACAGATAACCAGAAAAACTGGCAATTTTTGTATATTTAGTGATTTACTGGTATGATATCCACCGTGATAATATTTAGAGTAAAATAAATATATTAATAAACGCACTGCATACTGTGTTTGTCGCAAATCACAAAATGCTGTCTTAAATGTTTTCAGATTTTGGATAAACTATAAAAATACTCGAAAATTTTGAATTTCGCGGGCTAGACAGGCGCCATCACCTTAATACCGGCCATAGACGCAACGTCTACCGGAAAGGTCTACCTGTGCAGATAGGCCGCATGTCGTACCGTGTATGGGCGGTCTGGCATGGCATAGCTCGGAACTATAACGTTAATTCACCCATAAAAATAAATATTTAAAGGCAATTTAGAGGCTTAACCCCGATTGTATGTTATCGTAAACAACAGCGAAACCGATCCTCCATTACGAGTATACTCGCGCCATTATAATGTTTTGTAGTGTTGCGAAGCTTCGGTACTATTTACGCGGGACGAGTCGGCCGTTACGGTCAAGAATAGATACTAAGTAAGAAATATCGCGTTTCAAATTCGCGCTGTATCAAGCCAATAATTGTCCATTTATCTATTTTATCTGTGGAATGTTTTGATACTCTTCTACTAAGGTAGTGTTTGTGCCTATCATTAGGACCTTAAAGGCCTGTTTACCACCTTCGGGTAAAGTTTATTCTCTAAATAATTTTTACATTGAATATCTGCCAAAGGAGAATAAACGTTATTTGAGAGTGGTGAAAGTAACCCTGAAAAACTAAATAAGAATGTGCTAAATAACGACACACAACTTTATTTATTGTTTTACTTTTAGCAAACCGAAATCCGGCCCAATAGAAATACTTTATAATTTGATTACTTTAACTTTATTTTACCTAAATTTATTTTATTTGTTAAGTTTTACAGCTTTTATGAGATCTCCAAACTTTTTCTTTCCGCCTTTTTTAACCGTTACTAGTTACAATCAAGTAAAACTCGAGTAAAACTTCGCGAGTATGCACAGTAATGTAAGAAACGTCTTATGATTCCCAACGCTCGAGGCACGTAGGTGGCCCTGCCTTTATCAGTGTGACGGTAATACCACCATAGCGGCCGTACTTTATGGGGCCTCTCCCTTGTATATTCCACAGCCCGGGAAGAGATTCTATGTCACACGGGAACAATGTCACTGAAACGACTTAGCTTTCCAGTATTAGAGTCAGTGCATCTAAAAATTCAATAATGCAAATGTGAAGCAATGTTTTTCTTGCTAGCAGGGTATTTTAGGGCTGTTTTATTATTTGTATTCATTTTTCATGATATTATTTTCGTTCGTATTGGCGGTATACCAGCCCCGGTACTTAGATAAGTCAATAAAATATATCTGCTTGTTCAAAAAAACCGATCGTAATGATAATTCTTAGAGTTTGCGAAGACTTTCTGTAGTCTGAATCATCTACATTCTGTACTATAGATCAACATGGCCTGACATGATTCTTCCTCCCTTCCGGAGAATCTACTCTAGTTTGGACAACATGTTTAATTTAATTTGTTTATCATTTTACACAATTATGTTTGACGAAAAAATACAGATGTGAATAAATTGTATTATAAAAAAACAATAACAAGATGTTTTTGGTGTTAAGTAGCTATCTAATTATTCCGTATTTTGGAATATTAAAACCACCATTAGAACTTATACAATTTATTCCCAGCAAGCCAACACACAACAACCAAAAACGGCGGGCTGTCAAAACTTGACAGACCGTCAAAACTTAAAGATTCTATGCATTAACGCAACCTAAGGCCGCCATACACTACATCCCTCCACCACTAGTATTAAAAATAACAACAAAACTTACTAATAACAAAATTACTCTTTATAATTAATTTGTTTCCTAGTTTTCCTTATCGGAAAACGGCGCGTCAACTGAGGCTCCACTGGCACATCTCTCATATGCTCAGAATCAGTATTCATTCCTGTTTCAATATGTGCCTCTGGAGACCCAGCATCTAAAAACTCATCATCAGAGTCTGGTCCTTTTTCCTCCACCCTCACTTCTTCCGAAAGAGCTGTGGACGAGGAAGGAGCGCATACCGGTGATTGCAAATCATTGGTTGTGCAGCTCTCGTCTGGAGCCGCGGTAGGCTCCCGCCCTGACGATCCGATCGCATTACCTATTAAATAATCTCCAAAACTACTAACATCATCATCTCGGTCTGATGATGAGCTCCCTTTATACGCTAGCAGTTGATCTATATGTTTCCTTACAATAGTATCTAAATCTGGAATGTAAACAGTAAACATACGAGATCCAGTATAACTTTTTACAATTCCTATTTTCCATACATGTTTTGTACCATTGCAATAGAATTGCTTAACTAATACTTTATCCCCGATTACAAAATGCACTCTTCTATTGCCCCTAAACTGTTTACACTGAGCCCTCTGTGCCCTATCTACGTTTACTTTGGCTGTGGACGATAGTGACCCAGATGAAATATCGGACTGGTCTTGTTGAGTGCTTGTTCTTAATAAATCGAGTCGACAGCGTAAAGGACGCCCCAGCATCAGTTGGGCAGGTGAGAATCCCGTTGTTAAATGTACTGAATTTCTGTAATCAAATAGGAACTTATTTAATTTACTTATCCATGTGTTCTTATTGCCACTTAAATTATTGTTGTAAATAATTTTTAAGCCCTTCTTTATGGTTTTCACACAATTCTCTGCCTGTCCGTTTGATTCAGGGTGATATGGGGCGCCAGTCATATGTTGAATACCATTTAATTTACAAAATGAATTAAACTCATTGGAACAAAAATTTGAAGCATTATCAGTAACAATAGTTCGCACTAATCCGAATCTACTGAATAATTCACAAATTTTCCTGATTACTGACCCACTATCAGTCTTTGGAACAAAACATCTGTAATAATTTACCATACCCAAAAATGATTTTAGCTCACTAGCAGTTTTTGGGGGCTGACATTTTAATATAGCTTCAACTTTACTATTTGATTTGTGTAGTCCGTTCCTATCTATCACATAACCCAGATACTCTACTGAGCGTTTGAATAATTCACATTTATCACGTTTTAATCTCAGTCCTGCATCTTGCAATCTGCTTAGTACTAACTCTAATCTCTCTAAATGTACTTTCCTAGATGGCGCTGTTATTAAAATATCATCTAAATATATACAAACACCTTCAATTCCAACCAATAATTGTTCCATTGTGCGTTGAAAAATAAATGGGGCATTAGATAAACCAAACACCAATCTATTATAAACATATAAACCTCTGTGGGTATTAATACATGTCCATTTTTTCGACTCATCCAGTTCTAACTGTAAATAAGCACGGGAAAGGTCTAATTTGCTAAATTCTACCCCTCCATGAAGTTTGGCAAAAAGATCCTCTATACGTGGAATGGAATAATTATCTATATATAATACCTTATTTAAAGTAACTGAAAAATCACCACAAATTCTCACATCGCCATCGGGTCGCAATACTGGAACGATTGGTGTGGCCACATCCGAGTGATCCACTTTCTCCAGTATACCCAATTCTAATAACCTGTCTAACTCCTTATCTATTTTAGTTTTTAATGCTAAAGGAACAGAACGAGCTTTGAAAAATGTTAATTGAGCATCAGGTTTAATTTTTAAATTAATTTTATACTTGTTAAATTTACCTAACTCATCTTTAAATAATACAGCATATTTACTCATTAATAACTTAACTTCATTGTTATTTACACTCAAATTGTTGCAGTCCATACTGCACAAATGTATATTAAACAACCTCATGAAATCTCTACCTAATAGTGGAAATCGTTTTTCCTTAGCTGCAATTACAAAAAATTTTACCAGGTTAGTGCGACCATCATATGTTACTGGCAATGATATACAACCTTCAGGTGCTATTTTGACTCCTGTATAAAAATTGAATATTTCAACACATGACTGTAAACGATATTCATCTTTCCTGAACAGCTGATCATAAACTGCTGATGGTAAAACAGAAACTGCACTACCGCAATCAATTTCACATAATAAAGGCTTATTGTTACATATCATTACTTGGCGAAGAATGGGTTGATCCTTGACCGGATTATTAATATTAAATAAGTTATAAATACCTTCTTCTATGCCATCATCATCCACAGCCAAAAAATTATTATTATTTATTTTATATTTGCACATCCTCTTAAGATGACCTTTTTTGTGACACTTTTGACATGTATAATTAATGAATCGACACTTCTCTTTCGTATGGTTTTTATATCCACAAACATCACAACTCTGAGGCACTCGTGACACACTTTGCGATGATGATGCGACATTGTTGTCATTGCTCGGATGCTGTCGTTGCACTGCAAACACAGGCTGTGCCTGCGTCTCTGCGCCCATACCGCCAGCTGGGGTGCCACCAACTCTCGTCGTCTGCAATGCGAGCCGCGCACATCGTATGCTCTGAGCCAGCTCCAATGCTCTGCTAAATGTCAGACTTTCAATGCTCTCAGAAAATAACTTTTCTTTTTCCTTAGTATTTTCTAGGCCTAAGACGAATCGATCACGTAATGCAGTGTCTAATTCTGATTTAAACCCGCAAAATTGAGCTAGATTACGCACTCGTGCCGCCCATTCAGTCAAATCTTCTCCTGGACGTTGTTCTGCTTTATAGAAACTATAACGTTCGGCAAATGTGCTTTTCTTCGGTAGAAAATGATTATTCAATCTCTCTATAAGCTTATTGAACTCCACGTTATCCAAATCGTCCGGGAAAACCAAGTCCCTTGCAATACGATAAGTATCTTCTACCAAAACCGTTAGCAACAAAGCCCGTCTTCTCAGTCCAGCCTTATCGGTGTCATTATCAATATTATTCGCCGTACAGTACTGAGTAAAACGGCTTCTAAAAATGCTCCATTCTTGAACGTGGTGATCGAATGTGAGGTTGCCGCCAAACATTGTAAAAACTTTTTGTTCTTCTACCATTGTCATTTAGGTAACACTTATTTCCCAAATTCCAATATGAACGTGTCTGATACGCGTGAATATTAACTCTCGTCGCCAAAATATTCCGTATTTTGGAATATTAAAACCACCATTAGAACTTATACAATTTATTCCCAGCAAGCCAACACACAACAACCAAAAACGGCGGGCTGTCAAAACTTGACAGACCGTCAAAACTTAAAGATTCTATGCATTAACGCAACCTAAGGCCGCCATACACTACACTAATTTAGTCATTTATATGTGTATGCCGCTTGGAAATAAAAACATTTCAGTGTTCATAAATTGCCAGTTTGAATGATTTTTAGAACGCCAAATAAGCAATTAAAAGTAACATAATGCATTTTTAATTTAATTTAAATGTCAACAAAAAGTGATTTTATTCACATATAATAAAAACTAGACCATTAAAAGAAAAAAATATCCCTCAACGAGTTTACATAAGGTCTTAGAAGACGTTATCAAGATGATAATAGCATATTATAATAGATAACTGAATATTAATATCGACCTTGTTGTTTATTAAGTACTAGCTGTGCCGGCGACTTCGTCCGCGTGGAATATAACTTAACAAAAAAAATTCGTTCAGTTACGAAAAGTTAAATAATGAAAAATACCTATGCAAAGTTCAATCTTATTTTTATTTTATTTACCTATCGCAAAAACCCTCTCCCGCGTTCTAAGACCGCGCGACAGGAACCATTTGTGATTTATTTTCTAAAATAAAAGTAGCCTAAGTTATTCCTTATAACATCAGCTATCTGCCAGTGAAAGTCCCGTCAAAATCGGTCCAGCCGTTTCAGAAATTACCCGAAACAAACATACAGACAGAGGGACAGACAACAAAAAAACGCGTTTTTATTAAAGGTGCCATATGTATTTCCATACGCATTTAGTGAAAAGGTGTTAGTTTGATATTACAAACAGACACTCCAATTTTATTTATCTGTGCAGATGTGTTATTATTGCGTTGCATATTTTGCCATCCGCATTTTGATGATCTATAATTATATTAGTAAAAATTGATTGAGTGCAAATCGATTCAGGCATCGTATATTCGGTATCGAATATCGATATTCGATTAAACTGACCATTATCATAGCGGATGCTACTTTATAATGATCGCACGCTATAATTGGTAAGGCTCTAATGTAATAGGAAATAGGCATCAGAGATAATCTATTGCTTTATCTGATTAAATAATGATTTAGAAAATTATCGGTGCTAATTCTGTTGTGTAAAAATAATGGCTTAACTGAATTGAACAAATCTATAAACATTGTTTCTTGCTTTAAGATAGGTGCGATCATTGAAGCAGGTCTGAATATTTTCAGTTTTTCAAATCGCTTGCACACTTTAGTTTTATTTGTATTTACAACCGCCACAGAAAATAAGTAAATTATGTGATACAATAATAATGTTATATTTGAAATATTACCTATTATTGCCTACATAATTTATCCAAATAATGTATTAAATCTTCACTTAATTTACGCAAATATGTATGTGCAATTAACTTCCAATACAATAAATAACGGTCTTATCTATCGCATATAAACCATTTAATTTCATTTTGACAGATCTTAAACCCGTGGCTTTATAACATAACTAGCTGTGCCCCCCGACTTCGTCCGCGTAGTATTTAACGTAACAAAAATTCAGGATTATCGGGATAAAAAGTATCCTATATGTTAATCCCGGTTATAAACTATCTGTGTTCCTAATTTCATCCAAATCCGTTCAGTAGTTTTTGCGTGAAGGAGTAACAAACATACATACATACATTCTTCTACAACTTTCACATTTATAATATTAGTAGGATGAATATTACTTAGTATGTAAGTGTATGGCTGTAATTAAGTTGATAATCTTAATCGTAAAGGTAACAGTAGCACTTGTGGTTTTATTACTTTTTAATGCAGTAATATACTGCGCGTCGTTGCGATGTCACCCGTTTGTCTAAAGCACCATTGATAAATTGACCTGGTGAGAAATTCATTCTTCACGTTTGTTGTCATGGGATTAAAACATCAGACTAAATTCCATTAAAACAGTTAAGTTAGGAAACAGTTTCTGTACGAGAATATTTTTTATAAACCTATCTCGTAATATTTACATCCAAGTAGATTCAATATTTATAAACATCGTTCAGATTTAAAAGAAGTTAAATCTTTTGTTCATGACTGTATTTATAAGTATGTTTTTTATTGAATGAACATATCAACTACAATAGGGTCTGATCTGAAGTGTAATACTTACCTAAAAATATAAAGTATTAAATCAAATGGAGGTGGTGTTCTTTCCATGATCGCCTCAATAAAAAAAATAAACTGCAAATAAAATGTCAAAGAGGTCCATCTAATTAAAAGTGTATAACAAAGTCAATTATTTGCGCATACATCAAATGGATGTATTACGAAGATATAGATAAGCCATAAACACGATCCTAGATCGCGGCCTTCAGTGTGTTCTACTTATTACATCCTATGTTATGTTAATAAAGCAGTTAGCATTGTTGTTGAGGATCCAATGCTGTATTGACCCCGCTTTATATTGCGAGCGAGCCATACATGTATGTACGAATAGGTGACGTAATCTTAACCAGCGACACATATATTGCAGATAGGTTGTGTATCTGATCTATAGTTTACCGAAAATATTTGTATGTCATACTGTATAGCTCCCTTATCAGTCCATAGATTACCTATTTTTATGCAATGTCGTAGGCCTCAGTGGCTATAATAGCGAGCGCAAAGGAAGCTCCAGCCAGAGGGGCAGCGGAGCAGCTAACTCAAGGGCGCCACATAGGGCACGGCCTCGGATTGGGCTGTGAAACAGTGGGGGTGGCTTTACTAATGGACCAGAACGCAACCCCAACTGAGAAGATCTGGCAAGAAACTTATTATAAACTTACTGACTCTGTGATATCAAAATGAATATTTTGGTAAGACGTTCTAAAAATGTTCAGTATGCCACTGGGTACTTACTTATTTACTTTTTATTATATTAACTTAAGAATCAATACAACTCAGCGAGGTTGTCGAACGTTAGCAACTAGCGGCTCCTAAGCAACTTAAACATTCAGCACCTAGCTACTGAATGTTGTTAGGCATTATTACAGTTTTACAGAATAATTTAAAAAACGATTTATTTTAGTTGCTCGTCTCATCAATAAATTATTTCATATACGTATTATTCCAATCCAAAACGCTAAGATCATCTACTAAACTAAGTATTTTATACTAAGTGAATTATATAATTTGCATTTATTTACAAGAGTTTTGACATTATTACATATAGTGTAGGGTTTACAATACTGTAACAGCGTACGGCAACTATGTAAGTGTATTCGTTCGTTCCAACTTAACGTTGTATATGCGGAGATCATGCAAATTCGTTATTACCTAAACACCTTTTAAATTGCAGATTTAGATTTTATCTCTTAATTTTGCGGCTGTTTCATAAACTAGGACCACCGACTTATCGGTAATTTTCGCTCCTCTATATTAATGAAACTCTACAGATACGACTCTGATTACTTTGGGATTCATTTAGGTACATAAATTATGCTACTATGTTAGAAATAGATTTTTCATTACTCATACTCTGAAAGTAGGTCTGAAGTTGCCTGAGAAGCGGGTTGAAAGTAATACTTTTCAGGCCCGGGAGTTTCGCTTTCAACTGACAGCTGTCAAATTATAAAAAAAAAAACTAGTTCCATTTTCACATTTCTATGGAACCATGTTCAAACTTTTTCTACAGTCACTCAATTACAGCACGATGTAAAATTGAAATAACATAAAGTTAAGTATCAATAAAAGTTTTTTTTTTTTAAATGTCTTAATTATAATTTAGTTTGAACAATTTCTTTAAAATAACATATATTTGGGCAAAATATTTAAAGAAGAAAATGAAAAATAATGGCTAAATGATGAAGTTGGCCGGCCAACGAAAAAAAAAACAAAATAGGCGGCAATCCAATTTTTTTTTCGAGTTGTAGAGTATTGTTTATACTTCCTTGTATTATTTCTTAAGCCAATACCTGTTTATTTTTATTTTCCTTGTATTCGTAATGAAAAGCACAGTGTTTACCTCGGGTGAAAGACTTATTTTGTCCCTCGAACTATTAGCGCCCTCGCTACGCTCGGGCGCCAAACCCCGTCTCGGGACAAAATAAGTAACTTTCACCACTCATGTAACAATGTACTATAATAGCTCAATGAGTTGGTAATTAGACATTTAAGAATAACGTCATTATTTGAGAGCTTTTTATGTTCCCAAGTAAACACTGTGTTGCAGAGTGCGAATGTTTTAATGCTTTTTTCAAAATTGAAATAGGTATAAAATATACAGGCCTTATTATTATTTTCCACGTTGATTTAAAATATAAGATACTAGAAGCAATGCACAACGATTTTTACATACATTTTGACCGTATAATATGGGTGCTGAATACGGGCAAATTGTCGTGCAAGGCTGCGTGACTGTCACCTTACGAGATGCACTACACAATTTTTAACCAAAGAATAACAACGACCTACTTGCTAAAATAATCTTAAAACCTTTTTTAATATCGACATCTATAATAATAACAATTACAATATCATATCACCTCGATTATCATCATAAATCTACAGTGATGGCTATCGCAGCGGTATCTCGGGCAAGGCTGTCTCCTCCCTGATGTGTTAGCGCGCGTATGTGGGTCTGTGAAACTGGTTGTATCATGCGGGTTCGCTTGTGATGCATACTAATAATAAACCACAATCTAAATTCGGTTATGTTTATACGTGTATTATTATCTCTCTCCTTCTTATTATTATTATGTTTATCTGTATCACGGGCTCTGGCCGGTCTTTTGGATGGCTTGCATGGGGACATGGGTCCGACATGTAGAGGCCCTTTGTGAAAATTTTATTGTCGTGTAAAACACATGTTGAAGTCAACCGCTGCAAATTATGGGGCATATAGAACGACTTGACGCCAACGGGAACTAATGCAAATATGGATATAGAAAATAGGGTCTATTGATAGAGTTTGAATGGACTGGGGATAGGGCTATTGCAAAGGAATCGGACATCTGCGATAATCAGTATTATCCAACTATCTTCGACAGGTGTTATTATTATTATACAACGGATTCGTTTAAAAATCGGCGACAATTAAACCTGAGTCCTACAAAGCGAAGGACCGCTAATTTTAAACCGTAATTTGAATCCCATTTTAGTTCCAAACAAATGGTAACTTAAAATTAAAATTAAAATCGTTTAATTAAATAAGAACTGATTGAATTGAAAAATTCTCAAAACGAACCGCTAAAATACTCCAAAGAAATGTCTATAATATTCTTAATTGAAAAAAACACTACACTGATTGCCAAAAAATACGACACACTCAAACAAAAAAATGTAAACTTATTTGCAAAAAACAGGCACACAGGTATTGAAATTGCATTATTTAATACCTGTAAAGTCTGTTAGTTCCTTATACCTATTGTTGTTCAATTCTGTACAGCGTTCGGTTTTTGTAACAGTTCACGAAAAGCATTCGTTATGCTTAATATTACAGTAAAAACGTCGCTCCACTGTAATGGCAGCCACTGGTGTACTAGTTAACCAAAATTGGTTCATGTTTTTATACCGCTAACAACATTGTTAATACCTAGTGTGAATTATTTCATATTTGAAACGATGTCAATTAAAAATATATTAAATAAAACATAATTTAAAATAAAAAATAACCCAACGCGTTATCAAAATATATTTAATAGTCCAGGAAAAAGGGACATCCCTTTTTTCTACTCTTGAATATTCATAATTTATGAAAAAAAAAAAAAGAACTACTATAACGGACATCAAACCACTCATCCATATTTCAACACTACATACTTTACACATATATATTCAATGACACTAGTGTAGTTATGAAATGGTTGAAAATTGTGCGCATGCGACGCTGATTACAGTAATTTGTAGCGTTTGAGCCGATATCAAAGCGTTCAAGATCTCGCCAAGGCGAGATTTATAGCGCGCGCGGATCATAGTATTCACGATTGATAAATTGTAGTTTTACAATAAAACCATTTGTTATTCAAACATCTGTTTAAGAATTAACAACTGGATCGATAGAATTAACCTGTTGTTCAATTTCTTCCTGATTAATCTGAAATTTATAGGTAGGTAGATAAAATTCTGGAGCAGTTACATTCACAGAAACAGCAAGTCTTTCGATAGACATGTGAATGTCGCCAACCTGCACAGGACCATTGGTTGAACTACCCGAATCCCCCTTGAATTGAGGAGGTAGTACCCTATCATTATCGTCATCGACGACCGCTTGGCGCAGTGGTTTGCGCATAGGCCGGTCGGGTCACCGTACCGGGGTGTAATGGTAACGGATTCGAAGCAAATTTCGGAAATAGCGTTTTCGTAATTCTCTCAGTTATGGGTGTTACTGGGTTCGCCCCCCAGTCCATTATGCGGTACTCATAGAACAAGTGTTGCTTAGTTTGGGACCGTACAGTTGGTGTGTCAGTCTGGCGATATTTATTATTATTATTTATTATCATCATAATCACCCGTTATTAGATACATAGGAAGGAACCAAAATACCATTAGAATGTTGGTGCTCTGTAGCGCATCCTTCCCCACCCCTTGGGTATGGGGAGATGCCTAGTGTATTGATTTTAGGATCACCTGTATCTCCCCTATTGAAATTGTAACCAAATAAATATTTATTATTGTTATGATGTCGGCGTATGCTCGTCAACGACATTATTTAAATACAATCCATTGAAAGTGAAACCCAATAGATCTATATCATAAAGCTTCGGCAGTGGGCCAGCCTCCATAAAACTGACTGCTTTGTATCTGTGTTGTAACTTAACATAGATACATATTAGATCGTCAGAGGAATATAGGACGAATATGTAAATTAACGTATCCTAGTGATGGGACAAACATATGATTCGCGATAATTAATTCGCCATAGTGGTTACAAAAATGAAGCGTCAATGTCAGGCATCATTATGAAGCATCCGTTTTAGGTTATACCCTAGTGGTTGAGGGGCCAGCCTAGTAACCGGGAGATTTAGGGTTCGATCCCTACCCTGGCGATGGCCAGGGTACGGATCGAACGATCGATATCATCAAACAATTATCGTGAGCTGATTCCTAGCACAAGCATTAATCTTCCTTGAAGGAGATACTAGTAATTAAGTAATCTTATATTTTTATTAGTTAATAAACCGGGTAGATAATAGCGTTTTTTTTAAAGAGGGGTAACCGTAAGATTAACCATTTAATAGTTTTGAAGCCTAAAGCAAAATATCGTATGACCATATGACTTTGCTAATGTAGTAGGTATAACTGTTCTATCAACAAAAAAATACACGATCGCAAATACCAGTAGTGATTCTTAAGTACCTGCCAATCGAGTATATCTCGATATTAAAATTATTCGAGTCACGTCACTATCCGATACAGGCTTATCAGTGGTCGTTCAGACCATCATAAGAGCATCAGAGGTCTAACGAGGCCAGTGTGTATTCGCTTTATGTCATACTTAGGTACGTATTATGTGTACACTGATTTATGTATCAGCGATTTATATGCTGTGTGCGAGACAGACAACTTGGTAGGATTTATGCAATGAAGTCGGTACGGTTATTATTTACGTGGTTTAGGCAAGTTTTTTAGTTTATTTTGACAGCTGTGAAATAAATTGTGGGCCAAGAACAGCACCCTGAGCAATACCAATTAATCCATTACCATAACTCAGTACCACCTGTAAAAAAATAAAGCTCGAAATTCAAATCTAATGGAATGCCGGAATCTCAATTAAGTTATCGATTTCGTGAACCCAAGATTATTTATTTGGAAAATTCTTGTAATTAATCGAAAACCTAGAATTCTAAATCCAAAATCATGTCTTTTTTAAATGTAATTATTTAGGTGCCTCATGCATCGTTACAAAACTTGGTCCGTACAACCAACCGTACTATTACAACCTCACATTACGTAAGCGTCAGAACAATCCACCTGTTAATCAGGCACATTACAGGCAATCGGCCTTCCACTGGAATGATAACACAGAGATCTAGTCCGGCCCTCAGGCTGTCATTAGGGCCAGCAGCGCCGCGTTCAATGAGGGCGGTGCTGACGCAGGGTATAATCGGCGCGGGATTTAATGCCGCGGGTCAAGATCTTCATGTGGTGTAGACATTGAGCACCACCGTAGAGTTAAACAACTATTAAACTATATAAGGCCCGTATTAATAATAATAATAAATTCATCGAGATAAGATATTTTTTATTTAGATTTCAAAATATAAAACGATATTAAATAAATAAATGATATAATAATATTAATAATCTAACTAAAATATTGAAGTGATCTTGATTACTTACGCTTTTGACATATAATTTTGTATGATGGCATTTCCAAGATCACTCTCTAACTTGAGATCGATTTATAAACACTGGCCTAAGTTTGTACCTATTTGTAGTTGTTGTGTTGCCTTTTATTTGGAGCGCCGTTTATTTTCAGTTCTGTGTATTTCTTGTACAAATATATTATATTTTTGAAATCACGATCTTCAATTTTAACTTAAAAACCAACGTACCTACCAACATACCTAACTTCACATTTATGACATGAATAAGGGTGTTATCACACCACTCGATGATTGAACGTTGCTCTATGTAGAAACTGTCAATCGGCGAAGACTCATCTCATTCATTGGTGTGGTAACAGCTTCAGGATACTCCTTCAATTAAGGTGATCATGTGATCAAACACTTTTTCAACGGGATACTCTGTATCAACAAATGATTTGAAACAAATTCTCCGCAAGGCGGAAGATTAGACTTGACATGACGAATCTGTACTATAAAAACTAAAAGGTCCTGATACTTGTTTACCTACGTTTCCAAATGTCTCTTTTTCATATTCATATCGTAACATTTATAATAATGACACAATAATAGGAGCGACCCAATATTTCCAATACAAATTAACAATGACATACGGTTACAATGGTCTGCCCACATTCGGCGGGCCTTGGCATTCACTTCAAATGTCTGGCAGATTCCTGAGGATGATATGGATGGCAGACGATTGTTAAGTGTTAATGCTTCTATAACCGACATTCAATAACGATGAGTACGCGATACACACGAACTGATAGTTCGACGAACAGAGCCTCTAACAATATGAAAAATGTTAGACAATATTTTTTGAAAATAACTTAATTTTAATTCGTTCTCCGCGCTCCCATATATTTTAAGGTCACTATTAGCAGAAACGTTTGTAGAAAGTAATTTGGTCTAGACCGGCTGTCCGACTGGTTCTTAAGATTAAAATAACATGTGATAAATCGTCACATTAGGAATATAGATGATTTAGATAATCTGCAGAGATTTATTGTCTGACTTACTCAAGGCTTGCTATTAATATGTTTTTTTGTTCTGTATTTACACTTCCTTGAAGTTTTTGTTCTGTACAGTTTTTTAGTTCACAAAAGTTTCCTTACGCATCCGTCAATGACTCGTGCAAAAACTTAAATTGCGGTAATTTTCCTGTTTCAGTTTTTGCATTGAGTTTTCAGTGTGTCTCTTTATTCGTTCCTGTATTCTTATCTTATACACATATTAATATTTTTGGTTTGACTGATATGATTGCCAATGTATCATACCGTGTGTTTAGTGTGCGGTTGTTGTGCAAGAACATTTGGCATTACAGTCTAGGGACAGCCCACGTGTGAGCGTTGAAGCGAAGACATGTCTCATTGTTTATTGGCTATTATTAACGATTGTCAACTTCTTAGTATCTATTCAGACGAGCTGAACTTAGACTGCAAGCTAGCTGCACAATCATAAGAAAAAGAAACGACTGCCGGCAACTGCTCGCTGCATGTTTATCATGCAGCCAACTGCAGGTCGTCTGCAATCGAACTACGCAATTAATTGACAGTTTTGGTGCAATTCAAATCCACTGCAGTCTTCGGATATTAATGAACCTTATTTGTATTGATGATATCAATGACAAAATCCATCGTATATTTACTAGGTACGTTTTTGTAGCGATCTGCATATGCAATAAACTCTGCATCACTCCCAGGATTTTCCTATAATTCTATTGAAAACGGAAATAGAGATACAAGCCCCAATCAGCTGTTGAATGGGCCATCAACATATCAACTGGACAAGTTGATACAACTCCAAATTAGTGCAAACTGAAGAAGAAATTTCCTCTATGTCATTACATCAAGTTCAATGCAAATTCTGGAGCGTACGAATCCATTTATGGGCTTCATTAAGAGCAGATAAAAAACGGTATTGAGCCCGCCTTGGCGTTTAAATAGCAACGCTTTTAATTAATAAACTTGAACGTTTTGTTACCGGCCTTTTTGCTCTGATCTTACGTGATGGACGGTTACGACATTTTCTGTGATCCTGTTAAGATTGGGCACCGATACATTTTGCAATTCAACTTTCAATAGCGAGTTAATTGGATGAGCATTGCTCAATTTTTCGGAAGCTATATGTCATTGAATTCGTATTCATTTCATTCATGCTTAATTTGACTCTTGCCGAATCTAGTTCGTTGTGCAAGAGCTGACACGCGCGGTTAACGATATTATTCCGTGCGGGAATATAAAATTATAACATTTTTTTATTCTACCTGTCTATTTTGTAGATACTATTTATGATCTACTGTAAATCAATGCCATTTACTAACTAGTGGCCAATTCGAAATGTTAGATTATGTTTTTAACCCCCGACGAAAAACGAGGGGTGTTATAAGTTTAACATGTGTATCTGTGTGTCTGTGTATCTGTGTATCTGTGTATCTGTGTATCTGTGTATCTGTGTATCTGTGTGTCTGTCTGTGGCAACGTAGCGCCCAAGCTGATGAACCGATTTCAATTTTGTTTAATTTGTTAGATAGGTATTCTGATCGAGAGTGTTCTTAGCTATGTTTCATAAAAATCGGTTCAGCCGTTTGAAGATCATCAGCTCTTTTGTAGGTAAAAAAGCCACATTCTAGGCCAAAACCAACTTCCACGGCTCGAATCCATTCAAAATTTGAGATGATTGGATTTAGATTTATTATATTTTTAAATGATCGTAATAGTCTGAACTGGCTTTTTACAATATTATAAATTTGAAAAGATTCCCTGTTTCTGGAAAATAGTATATTTTATCAATTTTTATAATGAGATTTGTGTATGAACTAAAGACGTTCCATAAGTCACGTTTCAAATGATGGATACGCGCATGCGTTAAATTTTGTTAATGGTCATGGAATATTACGCTATAATAATTCTAGAGGGCGCTGTTCCGCCATTGCGAAAAAATATAAAAGAACAAATATAATTTAAAATAAATTTAGCGTTGGGCTGCTCCCGTCCACCTCAACCAGAGTTATTACATCAAATTGAATCATAATTGATAATATTTTACTAGGAATGAAACCTCCGTGGCATCAATATTAAGATTCGTTGTTTATTCTAATGTCAATTATTATAATGTCATAACAAAATAATGTCTCATACTTTTACACAGATTTCCTGTTGATTATTGTATACATTTGATGAAAAGGTCGTCGCATCGGGGGTTTTTAAATTTTCAATTTAGAGTTATATTAGTGACAGTAATGGGTGGGCGCACAAGGAATAAAGAATAACTAGGGAGTGTATATAAGAGCATGTTAGTAGGTTATGAGTCACCGGAATTGGAAAAAAGATGCGATAGATGGCCTTTCTATTTAATTTAGTGTTCTGTGAAAGGGCGTAAATGAAGCTGAATAGTGGTATGGTATCTGTTAGAAATCATCAATGGTGTAATAAAGGGCTAACCGAACATTACGGACGGTCGCAAAATAGCAAGCGCCGACGATAGATGGCGGTAAACGCGCACAATGGCGCGGGGGCGGCGCGCGAGCCGCTTCCGATGCACAGCCGCAGCTTCGCGCTATTGATTTGCAGAGAACTGTAGAAGCTCGAATACAATGTTCCTAGATTATATTTACAAACGCTGATTTGTGTGATTATTTGATGACGTCCAATATCCAACTGTTAACATTTATAGAACGTTGCCGTCTTGTTCACGTTCTGTTTAATTTATGTTAGAAAATAGTTACCGTTAGTAATTGACTACTAATTAGGCGTTCCAATTATGCCGATGAACATTAAATAACGTAGAGCCTATTAAAATTAATTCTTAATTTCTAATGTATAGAACACGTTTATTGAACGCATCTAACGCAATGTGTGGTCTTAATCGAATTGATTAACGTTTCCTTTAATTTTTCAAAAATTAAGTGGTGAGTTGCACGCATCGCAGCGCTTCGAATTCGATAATTAATAACTCAAACAGAACCGGCTGCCTTCCTGTTCTACAAATCTGTAATAAAACAAGTAGCTGCGAGGCTCGTTACGAAATAATTATCTAGATTTAACACCGCTACGTATTACACGCATCGGAAACTTGTAGGTGCACACTTTGGTTTATTTTGTAGCTTTTAAGCTGGGTCTACGCTAGGCGAGCGGAGCATGAATTGGCCGTAGTTTTGCAAACTGGAACCAAGCCACACATACTTCTGTGAACTGAAACTAACTTACAATTCACACACTAGGGTTGGATTTGGTATGCTGCAGCATATCTGGGTTGATTCCATTTTGCAAAACTATATCCAGTTCGAGTGGCGAGACGTGCTCATCCGAGGCGAGGCTCCAAATCCCTCTATGCTATGCGCGTTCGTGCTCCGTTTGTGCTCAGTTCGCCTAGCGTAGACGCAACTTTATCTTAAAAATATTTTATAATTTACATTCCAAGACAATTATGAAATGATTAACATTCTTGTGCTGTGTTTACATCGGGTTTATTTGCTCAGATTTTTTGTTTCCGATGACCAGGGTAAAGAAACTGGAATATGTAAGTAATGATGCCAGCAGCCATAGTGACTATGTGGAATAACTAGGTTTGGGACAACGTCTGCAGTTAAGATGAAGTTAAAGATTATTTAAGTTCTAACGTTAATAGTCTGTACTGCTTTTAGTATCTTGGGCAGCAAGGGGAATTAATCTTGATAAAAGATGTGTCTTTCCTCAAGTAAATTCCTTCGCCATTCAAATTTCATAATCTAATAAGTTTTTCTGAACTCCAACTCTCACTTCGACATCCGAGTACACATCACTATTTTATAGCCGCTATTTTGTACACTCATTATGTTAACATCATACACGTTTACCAAATCAGGCGGATTTAATCACCGAGCAGTCAGCAGAGGCGTCGAAAGACTTTCTCTACGAGAGGAAGCACTCCTGGAAAGCCTTCGAGCGGCCATTACGCCTTACTTGGAGCAACCTCGCACCTGCTTTACATACTGATCTTGTCCGTCCGGAGAGCGTGCACTAATTCCGAGGGATGTCAAGTCCTATCGATTATCGATATCGATAAAACTATTTTTGTCAGTTCAATGGCCTATTGACGTTGGGGGTTTTGAGGACTTTGTCCGTGTTACCGTACCGTAAACTACATCCGAGACTTTGATAATATCGATGAAATAATTTTAGGAGTAGTTGACCACTTGAAATTGACGTTTTTCAAGGTAAATAATTTAATCCAGGTCGTATTTATTTTAGATATAAAATACAAAAAAATATTGTAAGTAGTGTCGATAAACATTGAATAAGGTTGTGCTCAAGCAACTGAATTGATTATTCCCAAGAAGAAGATTAAGATATACCTAATTATCGACTATCGATTAAAAGTGTCTCTTTCATAAAACTGGTATACTGGCACTAAGCACGGACGATGTACGAAGATGTCAGTCGCCATTAACGGTGAAACCGCTCTTTATTTAGTCACAATCTCGTGCACTTGTAATGTTTTACGATCAGCCCGAACTACTTAGAAAACTATATGTAGATATCGCATTCCGTCGTAGCGTTAGTTACGATTTTTTGTGGAAAATCACAACCATTTCATCGACATCGATATCTGGACGTAATTATGTAATCAACATACCTAATTTGAATTCCACTTTAATTGGCACATCATGTGATATTTTTTTGCAGTTAGTTGAAACTGTTGATTGAAATTACGTCATTAGTATGTAAATTCATCGTTTGGACTACACTTTAATCGCAATTGTAACATCGAATTCGAAATTTTTACTTGGAAGACCACACACAAGCAGATCATTACACACCGTCCAGCCAAAAGAGGTCTCTTTGTTGAACTGTTTTCGTATATTTTCGTTAATAACCAAAACTCAGGGCGGCGGACCAAGTAATAATGGACTCGATCTTATTTCAGAGGGTGGGCACAATACTCCCAATAATAAGGAGCGAAACTTTCCCTTCTTTTATTATGATGAACGCGGGACCTACCACACGTACGTCATTCGGACGTGACTTTGTTTTTTTCACCGGACCAGTATTGCTGTCTCTGAAGAGGAAATTACATCAAAGTGGCCAAAATATGTTGTGATTACAGTGCGGTGACTCGATACTTTTTATCGTCGATAATTTGATTTGATTAGGCACTGTAAGGCATATCATTATGACTTAATATCAGCATTGATGATTGAGACAAAGGCAGCGGTTGTTGTCTACAATAATCTATAATTAAAGCTTTCGCAATGTCAAAAAGATTGGGAAATGTCATAAATTTGTATCGATATCTAATAAGGCACACGTTTGAGCGATGATTGTGAATCGATTTGTCGACGTAATTCGATTTCACGGGGTGGTATCGTTAATTACTATTAGCGAGGATCGATCCATGGACTAGCAAAACTCAGCGGACTGGTTCTTACGGTGAAACTTGCCAGGGGCGCGCAACTATTCGGAGCGTTTATACGAAATGTGTAAGTAATTATATTTAATTGTTATTTTTTGCAATAGCCTATGTTACGAGTACATTTTTTTGTAGTAAATCTAAAAGAATCAGCTTTGGGATAAATTTTAAGAATTAGAGGTGGTGTGGACTTATGATGTCTTTAGACAGCTACAATACCATTTGTTCTTTAAAATTTGTATGTATCTTAGTCATTTTACGAAGAAGAACTCAGCTGGGTTAATTACCTGAAATAAAAAAAAATGTTAGTATAAACAAACTACTCGAATATAATCACTGTCTAACATTATGCGAGATCGAAATGTGAAGTAAAACCTGTATTATATTTTTTCCTTGCATAATTTATATTTAAAATATTGTATATGTTGCAGTATTAATAAAGCCTAAAGGCCAAACTGTTGACGGCCCCCCCGTGATTTCACCGTCGCGGGCGCACGTTCGTCGTGCGGAATTTAGATACCGCTCGGACACTCGCTCTTGTTAGAGGGACATCTGCGTCCGCGCATGCCAGGCACAACGCGCCAACGCGTTTTCACTCGCTGTCTTATATAACTATAATGATTATACTTAATTTATGCTAGTGGACTTCGGATGGCTGATAACTGATTTTGAGATAAGTAAGACAAGTCTATTAGAGATGGTAGAGATTTAAAATAAATAAAAGTTGCAGTAAGTTTTAATATTTATTACCATATATAATAATGTATTTATTTATACGTAGAAAATGTTTATACATAGGTAAACCTCACTGTAGGTAAAGATGGCTTTATGTAGAGTCAAGCTAACAACGTAATTGGCGCGTGCGTGCACCCTCTACGGACTCTACTAGCAGTTAATGCGCCGCGGAACACCGCGTTTAACATATAGTTTTACTGTAACCATAGAGCTATTATATCATCATTAGATATTATAGAGTTTATGGTTATTGGATTTATATTAAATTTTATGAACTACCGACATTAGCCGGCAACGCTAAATTACACGCCTCGAGTTATGCAAACATTGACTCAAAATAATAACGTTTTTATATAATAAACACTTAAGCCCAATTTAGAGTGATTGATACGGATTACGAAAAAAGAGAATTGCTTTTTGATGAAAGAACTCCTTTCGATGCAGGCCACCAGAATGACAGAACACGTATTATATTACATTAAATATATCGAAGGTTGCATGCGAGAGTTATCGGGGACAATCAAGTTTTTATTTGTTGGTATATTGTTAATACTTTTTAATTTTACGTAATGATAAAATTTTTAAAACACGTGCATTGGAAACTGAACTGAAGAGCGGTGAACACAGCCGAACACTTGTGGTACAAATCAATTAAGTGGCGGTTACCACCCATTGTCTTATTCAGATGTCTCGTTAAGGCGACCATGTAACTGGAACAAGCTTCTGCCAAATTTATGTTATCCATTAAATACCTTGTCGCCGCAGCGAATACCCAAGGTTCTCGGTATTTTAACGAAACTTTAATTTGAGTTAAAATTCGATCATTGTGAAGCAGAAAAAGTGGTTTAAACACGCCGGTGTATAAGGTAGCTTATTGCCTCATTATGGAAGTTGTTTTTTGCCTCTAATGTAATTGGGTGTATAAATTTTGTTGCACTTTCTTTGGTCGTTTTCGCGGGCGAATGATTGAAGTGAACGCGCTTGATTTAAAAGGTCGTTTATTCATTTGGTGTAATTACAAGCGGGTGCACTTAATTAAAATATTGGATATCAACGACAATTTCAAGTTTAAATGTATTATGTGTACACAAAAAACAACCTAATTGAACGCTCTACATAATTATTATAGGTAGAGTCGTGTACGTTTTTTGAACAAAACGTGGTTTATTTCATAGTTTATAAAATATTGTTTACGGAGCATATAAACTCGTAGTGAAAATTCTATCGCGTAATAACTGGGCTGGGTCCATCAATATGCCAACGTAGTTAGGCATCCGGCGACAACCGGACAAGCGGACGCGAATGAAAACTAATAATATCTCATGCGCTGAGGCACCGTGGAGCATATTTGCGCAAGAGTCGTCTAGCCCTCGCGTGCTCGCGTCTTATACTAAGCAATACGATACTCTTATGTGATCATACATTTTAGAACTATCGACTTAGTAAAGCTAAGGTATACTTAAAATGTAATAGAGTTTATAACATAGTGAATACTGACTCTACCTATACAGTAAATCTTAAGCTCGTGTCGTGACAATTAGGGATGGTATTTAGTGCTAATGAAATTCATCGCAATCCTTATTTTATTCGTAAATAGTCAAGCATACCATATAGAAAGAATTTAAGATTTCAGCACAAAAGTTTTTTTACAAATCAATTTAACAATCACTTCGATACCCAAAATCGAGCTCGTGTTTGGCATATCGTGACTGTGTAATATTTGTCAACATGCGAATCGTAACGGCATAATTCAATTTAAAAACGGCAGCTATCGGCCGTCGGCATCGGCGCTGAAGGCGCAGCGCCGTTCGGCAATTAAAACATTGTGTAACTCAACACCGGGACATATCCCGCTGTTATGATCCAGCGCCGATTGTTGTACAGTCAATATGAAAAGTAGCTTGGTCTCTGAAATAACATGACAAAATAATCATGTTATTAAACAATTCATAAGAAAATTTCTCCGGAAAGTGTCTAATCATGATCCCCGTTCAGATATCTCTTGGTAAAATACTATTATGACGTGAAATGTTAAACATATGAACCATTTGGACATTTCTGATTCCAAGCTACTTTGGATGTTTACTGTACTTATAACATGCGAAGTTATTGCCGATAAGCTACCATTTAATTTTATGTTTAATTGATAAATGATTAATTTTTATTCCGTTTGTCAGCGGCTGTAATTGAAATGTTGTATTTTTAATTGCTATGAGTGTTTTGACTCATAAGTCATTAAGACGTTGAGAGCGGGATGAAACTGGTTGACTTGACAGGGTTGCATATACTGATGTGCGAAAGAAAGTGCAGAATTTTGGTAGGTATTAGGTATTTTGGCGAAACGCGATTATTAAGCCTACATTTTGTGTGATTATAATTCAATAAAAAATATTGCAATAAAAATAAATAACAGAGGAGAGCAATGAAGACAAGATACTCTACAATGTACACAGTAAAGCAATGTTTCGCGGTGGTAGAGCCAATTTATTTATTTTTTATTTATTTATTTTATTTGGCTCTTCAACAATGAGTACACTATAACAATTACAATAGAATGTACAATAATGGTGTAATTGACTGTAGCCCATATACGGGTTGGCACGACCGGGGTAGTACCACCCTCTCACCGTTCTGGGCCTTAACCACGCCAGCTACTCAAATCGTAATAGAAAAGCAAACGCTCGCGATTACGTTTCAAACGCTCCGCTTTTGACGTTTTGCTGACACGAGCTTCACGATTTCTACTGACATTGATATGGTATGGTGTCAGCAAAACGTCAAAAGCGGAGCGTTTGAAACGTAATCGCGAGCGTTTGCTTTTCTATTACGACTTGAGTAGCTAGCGTGGTTAGGGCCCTGGTCGGCAACGTGCGAGCAAGCATCTTTAGGCTAACAGCGGCTAAGGCGGTAACAGCTTAACATCAGGTGGCACGTACGCTTGTTTGTGACTGTTATCTACCTAAGTAAAAAGTGAGCAGTAATATAATACTCTAGCCCTCTTATTAATAAACGTGGTATAGCGGGGGAATAGTTACACACCGATTTATCTCTGAAGTTACACACCGATTTATCTCTTTCTGTCATCAGTAATTTGAAATTTGAAGGAAGAATACAAAACATGGTGTAACTATAGAACCGCTAAGCAATGTTTGTTATAAGGGGTAGTATTTCAAAATTATAAGACTAATACCCACTAAGATCGATCTATTTCATTTTCTACTGCCACTTTACGTAATAACATACTCCTATAAATAATTAATAAAAGTTAATCGGTAATTAAACTTCCATTAAAAGCCAGTTAGGTGCACTATCTTATAGATCGCAGTTGCGTACTGCAAATTAGTTACGCAGGTATACCTATAGCTTTAGACAGTCTTAAATATATGCTCTTCTGTTAACAACATGTTTATAACACTTATTCTTGTAACACTTGTTGTATAACAAGTTTGTATAATGTGATAGTTTATTATTAATTAGAATAGGGCCCAATAAGCAGACGATATAAGTCTAAAATTATTTGAAGCAAAAATAAAAAAATGAAAACAAATTTTTGGAGTTGTAAAACTAACTGTATTTTGTACGGAATCTAAACAAGTTTTTTTTCGAACGGAATCCTAATTTCATTTATGTTGTTCGACCTTACAAAAATAATTATAATGTTATTTAAAGTAATATCTTATTATTATGTAACTAAAATAATCAATACCCAAATCATTAAGTAAAGGACATGGTTGTCCATCAATTAAGTAAAAACAATTAAAAAGATATATTAGATTTTTATCGGATATCGATAAAATTAATGTAAAATCGATTTTGTATTCTTCCGCAGTTTGATTGAAAACTGTTTACGGCGGCTACTTAGAAGGTAAACCTATCAAGTTGGTCGATAAACATCGATTTTGAATGGTCTGTAGTCATAAAACACAAAAAGTGTGGATATTAATGTTCATGGGGCCCTACCATTGGTTTTTTGGTAGATAAATAATTAATGATATCGTTTGGATTCTTCTGTTGAATGGAACCAATGTAAAATCGAATATTTGTTTACTGTGAACAAAAGTGCTGTTAGCCTAGACTTTTGTATCTGCCACTTAACCGGCTCCCTAACTCTACCTTTCCTTACTCACACACCAACTTGTAGTATCTACTTTTCATTCATCTTATACCTACGATAATTTGAAGAAACAAGCTTCTTTTGCAATTATTTTCATCCCAATAAGTAATTGACATTTAAATTAGCATCGAGTTTATTTAAAACGAGAACCGATGGTCACGGCTGTCACGCCGGATGCTACAACTAGTTTCCAAATCCACAGCAATAAATACAGGTATTAATAAATCAATGAATAAAGTCGTAAAAGCGTATGATTGGCATATTATAAATATTTGATAAAAGCGCTCCAGTTTTAGAAGCTCGATTGGGTTATTTACGAGTTTGCGAATCCAACGCGAATGATCGAATAAATTGGCAATATGTTATCTGGTAAAAAAGGTAGACTATAAAAATAGTTCCACGTTAATTTAGTCAATCACATTTATAAAATCTGTCTGATTAATGCTTTATGAGTAATATTTTTCGTATAAAATATTTTATAATAGCAAAGAAGGAGCTAATTATTTTGTCAAGAATTATGTGTGTTAATATTAGCTACACGCTGATTAGATGTTTGGATATAATTGACATAATTATACGTCTACGATAGTGGATCGATTGATCGAAAATTAATTTATCAAGTGGTTTTGTCGCAAAAACGTTATATAATTATAGGTTTCGATAACCTTGATCGAGATTATAATGCGAGAATTAAGAATTAAGGGCCAACCAAAACACATTTTATAAATTTCCATTCCTTCAGAAAACCTTTGGTCATTAATATTATAATAATAATTAAGCCCTACAGACGTCCCACTCCTGGGCATGGGATTCCCCTTACTACGAGGGGATTTCAGGCCATAATCCACCACGCTAGCCCAGTGCGGGTTGACGGATAAAACACGTCTTTCGAAAATTGCATTAATTTTCTAGGACATGCAGGTTTTCTTACAATATTTTTTGCAACGTATTGATATTATATCCTTGCCAAAAATAGCTAGTCCGTTAAATCCTTGTCGACAAGTTTGTTGGCCAGTGGAATGCTTACAGATTGGATTTACGGATAGCAGACTACCAAAACGGCCCAAAGTAACAATAACCAATGGTTTTTCACTCTATAATGCGCTATTTGATTAGCAGACTTGGAGCCCACGAGGGATTAATTTGGAAGTCGTGGTGACTGGTGGGTGGTATGACCTCGATAAAAAAATATAGAGTCATGAGATTGTCGGTGCGAGACATACATTTGCCAACTCACTTGCCAAACGTGATGAGCAATTTTGTGACATTTAATCCGTCTTATATGACACTATCAGTGACAATACATGCTTACTACTGAACGGTCACTGAAGGACATACTTTGATTTAACGCAGATAAATGCTCATGGAAAGGTGCGGGCTCCAGGGGAGGTTGGCAGGTTGCGTCGGTCTCTTTGAGGCCTACTGACTAAAACCCAAGGCGACCAGACGTCTGCTTCGTGGTCGCGTTACAAGAACGCTTTCGCACCAATCCGCAACTCCAGTAGCGGCCATTCTCACGAGCGGACTCTGAGTGGACTTCTCCTCCGTACCTATAGCGACATGGGCTATACGCTGTCGTTCTCCTCTGAGTCTTATTATGGCGCGCAGGGACTGAAGGATACCTAAATCAGCCCAGGTAAGTCAATCGATTTTCAGTATTATATCTTTAGTTTTTAAAAGTACTTTCCTTAATACAAATACACCGGCTTATTTAATTAAATCCAATACATTATTCGGCTTTCTTATCTCGGTTGCTACGACCTTTTCACGTGTTGACATGCATTAACATTTTGCTTTCATTAAAACGTTGTATTCGCGGCAAGTGTTTAAATATGAACAACGATAAGAGTGATTGCAAAAGCTTCGATTTGTGTACCAATTTACGTAAATTATTATGGATCAGGTATAATAACGGCTGTGTAAATTTTTGTTAATGCACGAAGGCTGGGTATAAAAACCACAATAAATAAGAATGTAAATTTATTATTGCATTTGGATATTATGACGCTGTCTTATGTAAATATGTAAAAGTAAACTTTGCTTCAATAAAGTAAACTAAATCCTATGATACTTTTCGTAAAGTCCAGTACTTTTATGTTAAATGGGAAAAGTCCCGCCACACACGTCCACGCCACTGTTACTCCTGTAAGCCGGTATTGATGATGGTGTGCAAATGAAGACTTGGTTTGACTCTCGACGAGTTCCGGGGAAAAGTTAAATTGTCTTGGAACCTGCACACATTTTATCGAAAAAAATAATAGGAGTTGGAAGAAATTATCTACTTCCCATTTAATACATAGGCAGCAGACAGATTCATGTGCCTACGCATGTTCTCATACCTACAATATATATATATCTACCCTTGAATAATATAACCGTAGGTTTTCCTCAGAAACCATCGATAATTGAGTTCACAATCGGATAAAAATGGAAAATCCACATTACTGGCCATCGCTAATATTCTTGAAATTAAAAAAAAATCTTGACATAATAATTATTTGATGCGAACAAAACCTCCGCCTTGCCCCAGATCGCAGCCCGCCTAATTACCTCGATCAGTCAATGCTGAGATCTTCATACGATATTGTGGGAGATCTCTTTATGAATAACTCATCTCGGGCCTGGCTTGTGAATTAAGTGAATATGTAATTAAGGTGCGATAACGTGTTTCTTTATTTGGGCGATATGAATAATGCTTTATAGGCTGCGGGGAGCACATTTGCGGGACCCAGTGCGTGTGATGTGTCGAGGAAGCGAAAAAAATCGATACTTGTTGCTTGTTGAAAAAATCGATTGTGTTATATCCTGATCTTTAAATAATGGATGTCTTAACACCATCCTGGAGGGAACACCCAGAGATGTAGATCCTTCAAAAGAACAACTTTTCTGAATTTAAAAAACCTGTTCTTTGGGGTGACTGTCGGCTTGAGCCATTCAGATTTTTTCATTTTAATGAACTGAGGAAAATGAAGCGATCCTATTGGTGGAAGCGAGTGGGCTAGCTAGGCACAGCTTGGTTACTCCACACAGTGTCACTCTCTGGTTATCGCAGGTTTCTTAAGACATAGTGGGATGTAGCTGTCAGTCAATTTATACACCCGCTTCTTCTCGATCACTAACATAATATATGAATATGCGCGCGCGCCGATTGCGAGCACCGCAGCTCCGCAGAAGCCGACAACAGTTTAATCGCGTCATAAACTTACAAAAGTGAGTTTAAAAAAAAGCGAATCGCACTTAAATTGGAATGTTTACACACCACCGCAGATATTATTTTGGTACTTTATGTCGAAACAGTGTTTGCGATCTTGCGCAAGATGAGACCAACACAGGACTGAGTGATTACATCTCGCGCCGCTTTTATTACACGAAACGTTCACTTGCAAAAATTATTTGTAAAGTTATTATATTACATGGTGTTTGTCACCGGAGGTCTCGAATTGCCGCGCACATAATTTGGCTAATTAAATTGTAGGTATAACATAAAATAACGGGAGGAGAAGTAATCACCCTAAGCGCTTTAAGAGGCGTGATTAAGCTTTCCAGGTGTTCAGAGGCAGCAACACAATGTTAATTTAATGCGGTGTTCCTTTCGACCGCGGGGGAAATTAAAAAGTACTTTCTGATCTCAACTTTGATCTTGGGTGATCAATTTCATAAAGTTTTCAGACGTGCAGTATTTGCAGTTCGTTTGACATAATCTGTACGTAAGTGGGTGATCGTATTTTGTTTTGTTTTGTTACAAAATTTATAAAAATTATTAGTATTATGTTCTAATTGCCCAGGTTTATCTCACGTTTAGATTTCAAAATAATTAATTACGTCTGTCTCTCTCTTTTTTACACTCAGCTAAGTTCTTATCTCGAAGATGGTAGCGATAGCCGGATATTAGTCTGTGTCACATGCAAACGACGTGTGTAGTCAGTGTCATACTAAACTAAATTAATTTACAAGCCTTCATCGCTATAAAAGGGATATACCCGGCGTTTATTGTTCTAATAACTTTAGATAAATTATTGTTTCTGTGTAACAACGGTCGTGTGTACAAGTGCCTAGGGTATGTACAATAAAACTGGTAAATAAAGTCGGCCTGTAGGCAATTGTTGCGTTGCTTCCTTCGAGAGAGTGCCGCCCGGTACAAGTAATGTGTAACAAGCGCCCTAGAAGACGGAAAACGCTTTGATGATGCGTTTACACGATGCCAGTACGCTGGTACGAGTATTAAGTGACTATTAAGTATAGTAATAATTATTTAATGCTATAAAAATATCAAATTAAACATTAAATATAATTGGTCTATAACGAAGGAAATTAACCTGAGGTAGCCTAATTGGCAACATAAATACCTACTGAATTTGTAATGCTAGATCAAAGCAATTTAATACATGATGCAAAAATATAGATAGCTAAATTACGATCCTTTGATAAAAAGAAGAGTAAATTTAAAACACTATCGTGACAACTCATGTTTTGAATATTAAATATTTTATACAAATGTCAAAAGATTAAGGAAGCGGTAAGTACTTGCCTATAATAATAGTGCAGTCCAAAGGGCCATTATCGATGAATCGGGAAGCGAGCGGTGAAAGTATGCAAGCGGGGCACAAGGCACAACGGTGTATTCTGCGACACTGCCCTCTGTCCACTCCACTTAGGTACTATCGATAACTTGATACCTAGTTGGACTACTTCCTTGTTGCACACTATTGTTCGAACGAAGCTACATTCTTGCCTCAATATATCAAGTCGGGCGTGTATTAATGAGAGAATAGTGATAAGATTTTTTGTTGTGAATTAAAAAGAGCAGTGGTTAAGTGCATATTATGTAACACAGTAATAACATTTATTATATTAAGTTGGTATTTTTAGAACGTATTAAAGGCAGCATGATAATATTGACGCAGAGAAAAATATAATAAGGCACCTAGATCACCTAGTCGGGGCAAATTTTGGAAAGCTCTTTTCGTAATTGCCTTGCTCTGGGTGTCACTGGGGTCCATCCCCAGTCCATTATACGTTACTCATAGTACCAGCGTTGCTTGGTTTGGGTCCACACAGTTGGTATGTTCTAGATTGTTGTTGCAAAGCTTTGGTAAGTAGGTTTTGGTACAGAGGGCTTTTAATTAACCATATTATTTTTTAAAGTTTACTAGCAATGTGAATTTATCATATTACTAGTATTCCCGTTACCCCCTCCAGCTAAGCTAATGCGTGTGTTAGGAGTGGGACCACGTCAATCGTTTAGCGGCCAGGATGGGGATCGAACCCGGAACCTCTCAGCCACGAGGACTGCCCCTCTAACTACTAGGCTATTGATGCTTTAAGTCTACTTAATTAACGTCTAATATAGGTATATACTTAATAGTCCAGCTTACTCCTATTTAGGATATATTTTCAATATGCAATAAATATCAAGTCTAGTTAGCATTTCTCTCCGCCGGTACATTAGTTGAAATTCGATAGGCTTTGATTCAGCCCGTTTGCTCACCCATATTTACAGTCGTGTGGTTAAACGAACGGTCTTGCGTGCTAATGAAGCGAATTTCTACTTAGTTCTGCGTTGATGCCATAAACTGGGACTAAGAGATAGATATGTGTACATACATGCATAAATAGCTTGGTAGGTGTCGCAATTAAGCTGGAAGACCGTTTCATCATCGACCCGGTGGGCTATAGGTCCTTGCTCGTAATATGAGAAGGGCTGGCCTATGGTTTCATGGGGGTCAAGTGTGGATTGAGAGCTTTACAAATACATGATCATATCTAATATTAGATACTAGTGCAAGTGGTCATAAATTGCACTAATCAAATAAGTCTAAGCATAAATAAATTCTGTTTGTTACATAGTAGACACTGTAAATAAGCGTACGAATCTCATGATGTTAAGCAGTTACTGTAGCTAATAGATGCTCGCAATACCAAAGGCGTTGCTCGGACGTTGCTCACATAAAATGAAGTAAGGCAGAGGGAAGATATGGGAGAAGGGATTGGGCTGTCAGCTCTCTCAGTCGTCGTACAAAACGCAGATAGCAATACCTACATTACGCTGATCTTCTGTGAGAGGGTGGTGCTACCCCGGTCGAGCCAGTCCGTAAAAAACTATGCTTCCATCAACAGGTTATAGGGATAGTCAGCATATAAAAAGATAGGTAGCAAAAAAATATAGTCTTTGCAAAAACAAAAAACTCGACCCACTGTTGACTATTACGGAACATTTTTTTTCCAAATCATTGTTGTCCTGACCACAGTGTGTCGAACGCCAAGAAGATATACTAGGTAAAACAAAAAGGGTATACAATTTTTTATGCAACTTAACTTTGTAATTCTCAAACTATCGGCTTTGTGGGACAGTTGAAGTACTAAAGGTTTTGTAGACTTGTGGAATCGGTCTATAGCTGTATTCCTATAACACCTTTTGTTTTTCAAGTTCCCTCCAAAGCTGATGGTTTTAGAATTACAAAGTTAAGGTTTGAAAAAAAAAGTATACCCATTATGTTTAACCTTGTATGTGCCAACGGCCGCACAAAGGCAAAGTGGCGCACTCACAAAACAATAATAAAATTTATTACTTCATCGGGAACTGCTTGAATTATATTTTCGGGTCATCAGATATACTCCCACTCACGACCCGCCTGCAGCTGGTCAATGAAGACATCGCGCTCAATGCAGCTATAAATCAACTATAGGGGGAAGAAAATTCCTGACTAGTTGAAATATCGACGCCCCGTGTAAAAAACTTTCGGAGAAATTCGGAGCGTCTTGGGAATATTGATGCTGTTTCAGTGATAGGGCTGTCGTAAGGCTGAACTATAAAACATTTTGATTTTATAAATAAATATCGTCGGACATTGTAATTCTACTTCGCATAATCCGAAAGTCTCGCTGCAAAAACAATCAAGTTAGAGGAACTCTGGTTTTACTTACTGTGGTATATTCATATTTCAATAGTTTACGTCAATACATAATCTAAAAAAATAAGTTGGATAGCCGATTAGCAGTGATAGCCGATTGGTTAAGCACGCGTCTTGCGGGCTACCAGGTCTCGGGTTCAAACCCCGGCTCGAACCTCTGGATTTTTCGAAATCTATGTGCGAATCATAATTTCTATATGATTATCACTTGCTTACGGTGAAGGAAAACATCGTGAGGAAACCTGCATGTCTTAGAAGATTTAACCGATTTTCGAAAGCCATGTGAAATCCGCCAACCCGCACTGGGCCAGCGTGGTGGATTATGGCCTGTATCCCCCTCGTGTTGAGGGGAGGCCTGTGCCCAGTAGTGGGACGTCAAAAGGGCTAAAATTATTATTATAAGTTGGCTTTGCTGAATAAGCGAAAAATTACCTACACTTAACTTGTTATAGGTACCTACCGCACAACTCGCGGGTAATATTTTTTATAATTACACCATCACTATCGTGCATGAATTCCCCGAAGGTTAAGGCAGAGGTAAACACACACAATGCACATATTTGGACACATTATTAGGACGTAATAAATGTTTTATAATATCATAGTTGCCAGCCCTACGATTAAACACAAGAAATTAAGTTGTTGTTCATCATCGGCGCGGCGTGTATCGGCGCCTGCGCATGCCCATCGGTGCCGACAAACTCGCGCCGAAGCGGCATTTTATTGCTTCCACGTCACATTTGGGATGGAAATGAGGGGTATAATGTGAACAAATTATACCGAGTAAAAACGATAGCACTAACATCTTGACTTATATGAATGAAACTTGCATTTAGTCGAGAAGACAAGAGATTCATGTATCGGAATTATGTCACGTTTAATGTCATTGGACTCGCCCCTTACAAATCGATTAACGAAATGTGGATGACTAATAGTGCACCTATACGGGAAATACAGGTCAGAAGGCGGTGAGAGGTATCAAAGTGTCACCTATCAATTAATTCATACCAGTCCTTACATACTTTTTCTAGAATCACGATACTCGAAATGTCTTTTTATTCTTGCCAAAATCCAGATACAGAGTGTAACTATAGAACAGCAATGTACATCGTTACCGTATTTTTGTTTTCAAATTTTAATTCAACGTGGTATTATAGGTACACTGAAATGTTAATCATGAATTAAAATACTATATAAACTTCATCCTGTAGCGGATTTACACTTACTTCCCTTACTTCTACAATGGTCAGTTCCTAGATAATTTTCATAATACGACAATTTGGTTGAAATTCCATAAGAAATAGCAATAATGAACATTCCGTAAACGTAATTAAATAATCTTTATTGAGCTTACAAACAGTTATAAATAATTAATTAATTAAATTAAGTTTGTCGCAGTTTGTCCCCAAATTTGCCGGCCCTAAAAACTGCCGCCGGAGGCTCAAGCCTACATTTGCCGGCCCTAAAATCTGCCGCCCAAGGCTCAAGCCTACTCAACCTGCTAGTAAATCCACAACTGATTCCACGTGCAAAGACTTTTCAAATCACCAGTTCTGTAGACACCGGCAAAGGATAATGTAGTCTACGTTTATTCCAATAGAATTTGATGTCGCTTAACCACAAATACTGGATCCGTTTAAAGGTACTTTTATCTTTCCCTCAGTAGGTGTAGCAACACATTACTTTACCGATACCGTCCTAAAAGTGTTAATTTATAAATGTCAAGGATATTTAGGACGACGCAAGGAAAAATGCCTACATGACTCACAACACAGGTGACTCGGTTATATCTGCGATTCGCTTGAACCGCAATTTCCTAGAGACTTCCTCAATGTTGGTACTTTATTTCGAAATGGCGTGCATTTTGTATGTCGTAAATGGGGATTTTTATTCTACAGAATTCGCATATTTTAATTGCATCTTTTCTCGGGTTTACCGATGCATTATAATGGCCTGGGGCGAACCCTGCAATGATAGTTTTTCTTTGTCATGATATCGTCCAGATATCGCGAGTTCAGACAAAAAGGTGTACCCGAGCAATAAGATTGATGTTTGACCACGTAGACATTACGTTATCCGGAAAATGCTTTGTTATTTCCATACCGAGCAGCTGCATGTGTGAACGCTGCCAATAACATCGACAATTTAGCTAAACTCAAATGAACCACGTTTCCCTAATAACGACACTATGTTTACCAAATACCTATGTAGCCACAATATTATACTTACCTAGATAATAATAATGTCAGTCGTGTTTACATAAAATGTAAATATAAATAGAGCAGGATAATACTGCATCAACCGCTCTGTAATATATTTGGATGACTTCCTTCAATAAACATGCACGAGTGGCTGGAAGTAACTTTTATTTTGTACCTACTATTTGGTGGAGACAATAAGTAGGCAAGTCTAGCAATACCGAATCTCATTTGACTATGTTTGAGAACCAATTTGAGTTCAAAGCAAAAGTGGGTATTGCAAATAGATTTCAGTAGAGTGCTCTACATGTGTGCGAAATTTACTGCCACATTTCTGATAATAATGGTAATGCTCACGCAATATTAAACCGTTGTGTGTCTTTCTTGTCTCTATCAGCAAGCTGTCAATGGAAAATTAAGTTAATCTCTACTGTAGTTCATCTGCATTCCTCGCTCGTCTATAGCCTCGTGTTAAGTTACACGATTTGGAACGGTCGGTCGTGGCAATAACAGTTTACGATGTAACAATGAAGAGTTATGAGGTCTCCTTCAGTACATAAACTTCCTGTCGATGTAGAGCTAAAATTTATCGGTATTTAAGAGTAAGCAATCCTTTGACAGGGGCTTTGTTACTAAATTTTTTTGACTTAAGTATTTTGTTGGTGTATGTGTTATCAATCAGTCGGCCTAAATGCCTGTTATTCAGATCTAGGTTCGATTCCCGGATTGTGTAGTAGTGTACCAAAGTTTACTACAATTTTTTTTTTTTTCGATATAGGCAAGTATTTGACCACAATCTCACCTGATGGTAAGTGACGATGTGGTCTACGGTGGTGCATACTTGCCTAGAAGGTACCTGTTCACTCTCGACTTGAAAACATCCAGGTTATAGTCAACCGGGAACAAAGACGCCGGCAAGGTGTTCCATTCCTTGGCAGTTCGCACAATAAAAGTCGAAGCGAAACGCTTGATACGAACTGAAACGATTACCTTATTGTGTAGGTGTGTTCCAGCTGAATATTTTAACTACCTATACTTACTTTTGCTGAAAAGGTTTACAAACCATGTACAAATTATCTTCACAGATTTCGAATAAGTCTCGATCGCACATGTTCCGATGCGTTCTATTAAATCAGACATGTCAGCGTAAACTCGGGCGCATATTTTAACGACGCGTTGCGTATCGGCACGTGAGCGCACTACTAATTTTGATAGCATATCCACACATGGCCAGGTTTCGTTTTGAATATTTATTAAGGGAAACTGTTGGGTATTTAGGTTTGAGAAAATATATAGACGATGAATATTTGAGTGCAAAAACTTGTTTCAATGAATACCTACCTAAATTTGTTAAAGGAATAATTTACACATTAGCATTTATGAGGTAACCGAAACGTTTACTACTAACTATTTATTGGGCTACTCAATTCCTTACATCGGAAACAATGTATCGGACCACAATGACCAAATAGATTTCTTGAACCCATTGTAATAAGAACTATTTTCATAAAATATATATTATGTTTAATGGAAGCCAGCGAAACAGATAAGCGTTAATTAAAATATTCGTTCACCGCCGCGTATTAAGGCCCAGTGAGACGAGCCACTAATGTTGAGCTAAATATATGACACTAATACATACACTGAAGTAGCCGTGTTGGTAATTGTAAACCTCGCCTCGGGCCCTTCTAGATTAGACCGCGCACATTATTTAATGCTGTTATTATTTGTATAATATTTTTGACCATCTCATTATTGTAACTCATTATTAAAAATTATTTGATTATAACTCAGCTTGAGAGGCTGTGTGCTATTATTGTGCTATGTTCACAAGCTGCACGAGAGCTTTGTTGTGCTATTAATCAGAATTTAATTTAAATATGTTCATGCATAAGTAGAGTCGAAGTGTTGGTACGACGTCACCACCTGTGTGGTACTTAATCCTCATAACGTCAGATATCTGGCACTAAAAGTCCAGTCCAAATTGGTCCAGCCTTTTTGCAGATTATACGGAACAAACAGAGATGTCTCTCTAGCCAGTAAAAATGTTTTTTTTATATATAAGTACCATACATACTTTCATATTATGCATTTAGTAAAAACAATTTGACATAGCAAACAGACACTCAAATTTTATTTATTTATAGGTATAGATTGAATTGTCTTATACACCTATTGTACATTCATAGTTCATATTATAATGCAATAATGCATTATAATAAAGATTATATTGCTCTGAACATAGGGAACAGATTGAGATTGCTACTGGACTTATGACCACGACAGTACCTAATTTTTCTAAATTAAATTTAATATTTTACGTTATAAGTACCCTAGTATGAAAATATATAGATTTTTGAGATGGTCACGATTTTGCCATCAAATGAAATTTATTACATTAATATTATATATCTTGTTTAATTTAGTTAAACTAACAACGCAGCGCTAAACACCCGACAGCGAATCAAGCACTGATTAAAAAAGATCAAGCTTCTTAAGCGTTTTATGCGCAATTCGTTAGTTACACATTGATCGATGTAAACACGTGTGTAATGTAATGTGAACGGCCCCACACACAACACATAAGGGTCAGATCAGACGGATGGACTGGCGGCCAAGCACCTAATGTAGTAATAAACCAAATTCTGCTTAATCAGCTTCTGCATACGATTGTATTTGGCACAGCGAAGGAGGTTCACACCAACGTGATCGAGGTGCTGTTACTGTGCTGATTAGAGTCGTATGCTGCTGCAAATTAAGTTGAATTTAGATTGTAACTACATGTAGTCGTTTCGCAGCCACTCCGTCCGTCTGCGCCGACTCTTATACATTATCGTGATACGCTAAACGCTAATACCCCAACGTTCGTGGTTTACGCACGAAATGTCCAAACTGAATAGAACGCATTAATAAATATAAATTGAGCGACGGACGGGCGGTACATTGGAAGATCGTCAAGCGAAGAGGTTGATTCTGCAATAACTAAAACTACCAATATAATAATATCAGGTGTAACAATAGCTTTACTGTAGAATCCGTTTATTATGACATCGAAAGGAATTGACAAACACGTCATTATAATTGGATGTCATACAAAGCGTTTTGTGAAAAAACCTTTTTTATGTAAATACTAGCTGTGCCCACGGACTTCGTCCGCGTAGTATTTAACGTAACAAAAATTTCGGGATTATCGGGATAAAAAGTATCCTATATGTTAATCCCGGTTATAAACTATCTGTGTTCCAAATTTCATTCAAATCCGTTCAGTAGTTTTTGCGTGAAGGAGTAACAAACATACTCGTACATACATACATACATCCACACTCACAAACTTTCACATTTATAATATTAGTAGGATTTACTTAAGTATTTTAATAGAGAAACATAGTATGTATACATACATATTTAAACATAACTCTAAATTGAAAATTTAAAAACCCCCGATGCGATGACCTGTTCATCAAATGTATAATTTACCTAGTTCTTCCAAATAATGATGTTAGCGCGATTTGCGTAGCTCCCGTAGCTCAGTATCCATAGCTCATCTCGCAAATTCATCTGGTACAACTAGTTTCGATGCCAGATTATGAAAGCACCATTAAATCATTTGTTTTGGCTAAGATGTACAATAATCAACAGAAAATCTGTGTAAAAGTATGAGACATTATTTTGTTATGACGTTATAATAATTGACATTAGAATAGACAACGAATCTAAATATTGATGTCACGGAGGTTTTATTCCTAGTAAAATATTATCAATTATGATGCAATTTGATGTAATAACTCTGGTTGAGGTAGACGGGAGCAGCCTAGGGGAAGAATTTTCAATAACGCTAAAATTATTTTAAATTAGATTAGTTTTTTTATATTCTTTGTCAATGGCGGAGCAACGCCCTCTAGAATTATTATAGCGTAATATTCCATGACCATTAACAAACCAAACAAAATTTAACGCATGCGCGTAGCCATCATTTGAAACGTGACTTATGGAACGTCTTTAGTTCATACACAAATCTCAATAAAATTGATAAAATATTCATTTTTTTCAGAATCAGGGAAACTTTTCAAATTTATAATATTGTAAAAAGCCAGTTCAGACTATTACGATCATTTAAAAATATAATAAATCTAAATCCAATCATCTCAAATTTCGACTGGATTCGAGCCGAGGGAATTTGTTTTGGCCGTGAATGTGGCTTTTTTAACCTACAAAAGAGCTGATGATCTTCAAACGGCTGAACCGATTTTCATGAAACATAGCTAAGAACACTCTCGATCAGAATACCTATCTAACAAAAGAAACAAAATTGAAATCGGTTCATCAGCTTGGGCGCTACGTTGCCACAGACAGACACACAGATACACAGATACACAGATACACAGATACACATGTTAAACTTATAACACCCCTCGTTTTTCGTCGGGGGTTAAAAATAAAATTTGCACGTAATGCAGTACATACATAATTTTTAATGTAATCTGTAATTTTTGTCTGCTTTTGTTTTTCTTTTTATTGTAAAAACGAACATTACCGAAGGTATAAAGAATCATGTCGGGCATTATAACCGGACATAATTGATTAACAATGGGTCATAATAAGCGACATGTCACTATAAGGGAAGTCATTATATCCGACTTATTTATAAATCCTACTAATATTATAAATGTGAAAGTTTGTGAGTGTGGATGTTTGTTACTCCTTCACGCAAAAACTACTGAACGGATTTGGATGAAATTTGGAACACAGATAGTTTATAACCGGGATTAACATATAGGATACTTTTTATCCCGATTATCCCGAAATTTTTGTTACGTTAATTACTACGCGCACGAAGTCGGGGGGCACAGCTAGTAATTTTATATGAAAACCAAACTTCGTAGTGTAATTACGTCATAATAAACGTTTGGTCAATATACTTAGGCGGAGTCATAATAAACGGATTCTACTGTATAGCGTCAAATATTTTGAGTAGTTATTGGTGGTACAGTTCAAATATGGGACTGGCTCGGTTGGGGCAGTACCTCCTTCTCACAGAAGATCAGCGGAAAGCAGCTATAATAGCTGAGTTTCGTACGATAAGTGAGAGGGAAAGCACAACTCCCCCCTGTCCCCGTCCCCCTGCCTCTATCCCAATTCCCAATATTCTGCAGGTCGCAGAGTGTGAAAAATTCCTTTGGTATTCCAAACATCTATAGGCTACGGTAACTGCTTAAGGCTAAAGCGCCCATCTAGCCCGCGAAGATCAAATTTTTTGAGGTTTTTTAGAATTTTTTCAAAATCTGACAATAATAAAAGGCACATTTTGTAATTCGCGACAAAGACCGTGTGCAGTGCATTTATTAATATATCCAACTTACTCTAAAACATTTCAAGAACGGCAGCTATCCAGATAATCTGGCAATTTTTGTATATTTCGTGATTTACTGGTATCATATTCACCGTGATAATATTTAGAGTAAAATTAATGTATTAATAAACGCACTGTATACTGTGTTTGTCGCAAATCACAAAATGTTGTCTTAAATGTTTTCAGATTTTGGATAAACTATAAAAATACTCGAAAATTTTGAATTTCGCGGGCTAGACAGGCGC
Source organism: Notodonta ziczac (assembly GCA_918843915.1). NCBI lineage: Eukaryota > Metazoa > Arthropoda > Insecta > Lepidoptera > Notodontidae > Notodonta > Notodonta ziczac. Next base: position 6,856,069 of record OU974053.1, read on the forward strand.
CTTCACCTTAAAATAAGGCAGGTCGTACGTTTGTTGACAGACTTTGTTTTATACTCGTAATTATTTTTTTTACAAATCACATTTGTTTGGCCATGCAGATAAGCCGGTAATACGAGTAATCAATTAAAATGTCCCCCTCGTGTTGAGGGGAGGCCCGTGCCCAGGAGTGGGACGTCAAAAGGGCTAAAATTATTTTAATTTTATTTTAATTAAAATGTCAATAAATATTTTTATATACTGTACACTTGATAATATACTATTGATAAGTTCGTGCCATGTAGACTGTCAATATGCTATACTTTGCATAGCCGAAATAGCTCAGTTGGGAGAGCGTTAGACTGAAGATCTAAAGGTCCCTGGTTCAATCCCTGGTTTCGGCAGGTCATTATTTTATCATAGGAAACAAATACCACTTTTATTAGATTTTTTAAATTGTTATTTATTAAAGTATCATACTATTGTCAATTCTGTTCAGTAGTCAAATTGACACGTGCAGATGAACGGGACAATACTTTTATGAATAATAATTTCACAGATTAACTGAAGCAGTCTTTGTGTAAGTATGTGTATTTGGTTTTGTATGTAAATGTAGGTTCATTTAAATGTTTTTGGGTGGTTTATAAATAGGTACGATAGGTTATAGATACATTTATTTATACTTAAGTAGGTAAGTACTTAAAATTGCGTAACGTTCGAGACGAGATCTCAGGCCATTAATTACTCCAATTAAACACTTGCCAAAAAATATGGCTGGCGAAAGAAAAAGAATTCCTAATAATGCTATTTATATCTCCATTAGCTTTTATAAACATTATCTAACACAGTTGCAACAGCAGAATAGCGCGCGTTGCATCATTAGCGGCGCGTGCGCGGCTCGTGCGTCGAAGCGCCTGCGCACTTAAATCCGAAACAGTGTACATTACACGTGAATACGTTTACCGTTTAATATCCCATCAGATACGTTAACGCTGATATGATTTAGCTTGCGTTTGTAGTCGGTAATTTAATCCTCCTTTCTATTGAGTTTCAATGTTATGCAAGTTTAATTACCTATATAAGATTGTATTTAACTCATCTTTTAAAATTAAATAGGCAGATTATTTCTCAAAGTAAAATACTGAGAGAATACGGGTGCTTATACTATGTTTAAGACGAAATTAATATTATAACCTTGTACAGTATTATTACCGCTATATCAATCATTACAAGTATAAATTCGGCTTGCATTATACGCGTCTCCCGCCCACGCGTTCGCCCGCCATCAATCAGCGCGCGCGCAGACTGTTCGTTGCCACATGACGTTCTAATGCCGTTAATGTCGCAATGGGCGCTGACCGGCTGGTCAGCATTGTTCACTAGCCTTTGTTTTAGCTGATGAGGTCATGGGTGCGTCTTCTAATGATGAGGCGGGCGATGGTATGGTTTTTTTATGAATATAAGATACAGTTTCCAATGATAAATGTTACTGTAGTCAAATGTAGTGTTGTTTCTCATCGCTAAACTTAGGTAGCAAAGATACGCCGCAGTTGAAACTAATCACATATGTATTTACAAAAGACAGATGACATAAAATGTACGCGTTCCAAACATTCCGAACTTAGCAAAGGTCTTTGGTATGGCCATTGGCAGACCGAACATTGAGTAAAGAGCCGTGTATTAAATTTGCATTGAAATGCCGCCGATGTCTTAAGTAATTCAATGTCCGATCGAATATGCGGCGCGCACACATATTTTTAATAACATTTGCAATGTAAATAATGTTTACAACAGCGCTGTAATTCGTATTAGATCTGGTAAGTAGGCGTCAATTGCCATGTTTATTATAGCGGGGACCGCAGTTGCGGTCGTTGTTAAATAAATAACGCTTGTAACAATGGCTCGAAGTATTGGCGGGTCAGACGACGTCGTAGGATTGTATCTGTATGCAAATTGTGGCGAATTTTCGTAACGTGCCGGCGCCGGCGACCGATTCATCATAGATGCGGACGGATCGGCCCACGCGCAGCGCTTAATGCACCCGGCCCATGGCGGATGTAGTTGGTACCAAGCACGTTACGAAAAACTGTTTTGTATGTACATAATCCTAATTTGCAACACTGTGTCGGTCTTGAAGACATTTTTGTACTACGAACTTTATGGTCTACAAATACATTAATCAACGCCGAAATGTGTTCTGGATAAACCGGTGCTTGCTACACACGTACCTGCTTGTACCAGTCGTTATCACCAAACGTTGCGACGGCTTTGTGCGTTACCTGATCAACTCTTTTCTTTAATCTCTATTACGATATCGAGTGTAGATATTTTTGTCATGGAAAGACAATCAACTTTTTTTCAAAGAACTAAGCCAGAATACAAGCGTTCGGCGTTGCTAAGTAGTTACTGTACTCTATAAGCAGTTTTTAAGAAGTTACTGCATCTTGTAGGCTGAAGAAGAGTGGGACAGAGAGACGGGAAATAATGGGCTTTTGGCTCTCTCACACATCGTAAGACTCTCCCAGTTGCAGTCAGCTGGTTCCAGCATGGCTCTACCACCAAGATATACCACCACAGATGTGTCAAATGTAGCTTAGATGTGATTTGCTGACAACAGAATTAGCATCAATATCGTATAAAACCAACTCCCAATTCTCTTGCCACTTATCCTAGTAAGATATCGAAATGAGATTAGTTGAAAATTATTAGTTAGGGATGCGATGAACTGTACAAATGTTAGAGGTAACGGAATAATCATGAAATGTTTGTCCAGGGATGTCGTTAGGTATAGGTAAAATGTGCACTTCACGGATCTGACCGCAGTATGTCAGAGGCGGACTCAGTCTTGGCCGCCCTAGGCCGTGTGATACCGCCCGAAATATTTATTTAGTGTAGGTACTGTTATTTAGTATCATCACATGTTCAACAGAACGAGAAGAGCGAGCTGGCCCGAAATTGACCAATGGGATCGCTTCATTTTAGTGAGCTGAGAAAAGTAAAGCGATCCTACTGGTTGAATAAAATGAGCGGGCCAGCTAGTCCAGTCAGCCCGCCCGGCTCAAGTGGACGGGTACCCTTCCATTTCCGAATTTGGCAAGAAAATTATGTAAGGCATACCTACCTTTGCGACATCAAAATTTTATGAAAAGTTAGCTAGTACTTCTAGGTATATTTAAATTTTAAATTAGCCACAAAATCTGTTATTTATTGACTGGTGGGTACTTATGCAGCACATGCCCATATAAGGCTATGAAAGCTGCAACCTCTACTTAGAGTGGGCGGGCCTGGAAAGTTTGCCGGACATTAGGGCATTGATTAAGTAATTTGTAGTTACTAAGTACTTAGGGTTATCAAAGACTAGCTGAGCCCGCGACTTCGTCCGCGTGGAATTTTGATCTTTTCTTAGGGGATGTCTACGTCATAGTAGCTTTATGCATGCAATGTCTCAGCCCGATCGGTTTAAAATTGACAAAGTTTCATACAAACTTTCATCCCCTATTTTATCCCCTTGGGGGTAGAATTAATCAAAATCCTTTCTTAGCGGATGCCTACGTCATACAATCTACCTGCATGTCAAATTTCAGCCCGATCCGTCCAGTGGTTTGGGCTGTGCGTTGATAGATCACTATGTCAGTCAGTCAGTTAGTCAGTCAGTCACCTTTGAGTTATGTATATTTAGATATAGGCATGGACGAGCTAAGCACGGGTGTTTAGTGTCCATCGCGTTCAAGTCGACGGCTATTCAAGCTGCGTGACTCTATTTAATATTCATTGCGTTTGATGCGTACTCTGCGAGATGATCTTGATAAATTGATCTGGATAGTTAAAAATCAGTCGGTAAATACATTGGAAATTGTATCGTTAAAATGCTGGCTATGAAGTATATCTGTTTTAATTTATCTAGAAAAGTAGCTATACGAAGAGTTTTATACTAGCTAGTCGTTAGCGGCTTTGTAAATGATGGTACATATCTGTACTATCGGTCACGTGAGTGCGTTTTTTATGACTAAATGTTTTTGGCCAGAATAGCCATAACAACTTTATCCGAACAGAGTTCAAACGCAAAGTGCACTCGAGCCTGAGTGCCTACTAAACGCTACCATACAAATATTTTACGTAGACTAGCAACTAGAGACTCTCGCGAACGTATAAACTCATGATGGTAGAGCTACAGAATATTATTTTCTGTCAATATTACTATGCGTATCCGAATCAACACTGTTACGTAGAGGCCAGTTTTCTTTACGTGTAATGAATCCTATGCTAATATCCATGTTACATGACGGATAACGTTATATATGTTTTTGAAAGCAGGATATAGCTCTATGTAATTTATATTTAATAACAAAATAGAGTTGAAGTAGAGTAGTAAGAAATAATTCAGCGCACACAAATAATACTAGCTCTACTAGTAATAAATATGTAAGCTTACGTAATAAAATCAACAAGCCCTTACTTTAGCATCGTAAAATGATCTGTGTCGACGGACTCTCCCAGCGGCGCCATATACGTCATGAAATATTTCCGAACAAGTGTTTGGCGGCATAATTGAATATCCGTTATTGAATCGCGATTGTCTCTACCATCTCTATATTCAGATTAGATATCGATCTGTAAACGTTTTGAAGCAATTTGGTATTGGCGTTAGGAATGTCTCTATTTAGGGTATAAGGCATTGGAAGTGTATTATAAGGGTCCTATTTATAGAAATTATATTAAAATAATCATTCATATATGTGAAGCCGTTGTTCAAATTGTTGTATTTCTTTGGTAAACTTGCAACAAATGTGGTGTGGAAGTAGCACTTAATATAAAAAAGAAGTAGTGTTAACGGGCTGACAATCTCATATAAAAGAGCATAAAATGTTTGCTTCCTTGTTGTTCCAAAGAACTTACTTAAAGAGCAAGCAGGATGACAATAATAACAGCCTATGTTAATATATAATCCAATTGGCTTTGCATCCAGCCTTTACAAAATAACATCGCGGTGCGGAGAATAGCCCGGTACTTGAGTGTTACTTGCGAAATATGTATTCAAATATTTGTAAATGGGTAAGCTATAAACATGTTTCGATAAGACGGAATGCTTTAGATATTTTGCTGTCATTCAGCGTTTACGTGGGATTTAACGTTGGAAGTCAGAATTATATGTTTAGATACGGGAATGGCAATTCAAAACGGTTTTATAGTCATTTTATGACGTTTATACTTACTACTATACAGCGTGTCAGGGGCGTCGTAACGAAAACTGATACCATGGATTCAACTCATGATTTTGGACACCCCAGAGTTGGAATTTTCCGTCCATATTTATGTGCTAAAATCAATCTCACCATGCTGAAAATCTTAGCAAGATACATGAAAATTCCAACTTTAGGTGTCCAGAATCATGAGTTGAATCCATGTTATCAGTTTTCGTTACGATGCCCCTTACGACTTGTATATTACAGGACAAGTACAAAGTACAAACAATTATTTTACAAATAATGGTGAAAGAGATTCTGATATAAATAGTGGAGTTTATTTATAGTTATAAATCTTATTGTTAGACCAATTTCAGTATTTATATATCTTCCATGTTTTATGAATACTGTGATTAACATTCACAATACTTGGTACTTTGTTTTTCATGATAGGTAGGTAAGTACCTAAAAATATAAAATTATCTCGTGGGCAACCGTGGTCAAAGGGTCCGTTACGAAGTTTCTAGGGTTGAGAGACGAAACTAATGTTGAATCTAGGAATGACATTCGATTGCCGAGGGCGTACCGCGGCGATGCTTTGTTCAAATAACTCATGGTTTGCGCCTTTGGGCGCTATGCCAACTGCATCTAAGGATGTTAAACATCTTTCAAAAGTATTTATACCCTGTTCGATGGATACTGTCAATAGTTTTACCAAAATAATGTTTTGTCTACTCAATCATATATATTTTACAAGATTCTATGGTCATATTAATTTTACAATGCAATCAGATACTTAATTGCCATATTTATTCACGTAGCCAACTGGGAAGACACGTAGTTTACTGCTCTAGGTCTGTTTATCAAGTACCATAATCACGTCTAACGTAATGCTTAGCAATCCTTAGGAATCTTTTTTCATGCCTTAAAAAGAAGTAATTAAAAAAAGTCCCGTGTCGGATGCTGCACCCCTTGCGTTGGAGTTGCGCGTGCGCGTAGGCGCGGCGTCACTTCCTCAGTTGATCGCCGCTCGTGGCCGGCGGCGGTCGTGTTCGCACTTAATGGGCTTAGTCCCGTTGCATGGTGTTGTTACATCGGGAATAGATGGAATCGATTGAAGACCGACAACCCCAGTTTCTCAACAAGATTTTATGCATTAGGCTTAAGAAATATTTGTTGCATTAAATATACCTACACACTTCTAATTGTTTGATCAACCCTGTTTAGTTAGATTTTATGGATATAGTCAAATTAAATAATTAAACGTAAAATATAATCTATTTTTGCTTACTGTACGTATTAAGTAAATTATTTTGGCATGTGTTTTAATGCTGTTCGTCCTGTTTGTCATTCCAAATTATTAAAAATGTTAAACTTTATATTATCTAAAATACAACTTTTTCAACCTAACGTGGAAGGAACTAGTAATTTTATAATATGTTGTAAAGAGTTATTTACAAAAAATATAATAAAATACATGATAATATTGCGTATGAAACGTAAAAATAAATAGGTACACTTTTTGTTATGTATGAACCAAATAACATAAACGGTGCTTATTGAAATTTATTTCTATAAATTGTATAGCATGTTAACAAATTTCTTAATTGAAGTATAACACAATTGAAATGTTTATTAAACGTAAAGCACCTAAATACAAATTTGCAACACGATATAAGTAAGAATAGCAAATAACCTGCAATTCTAACGGATGGACCATTATGAAACAGTTATTTTAATCGATTTTCTATTGTTAATAGTTTAGGCGACATGCGCATAGCTTAGCTCCCAGCGGGGCTCTCTTACCGAACAGCATACCGATCATTATCTAATATTAATTGATACTGTTACCAGCCGCGGCAGGTAGTGGGAACACTCACATAATTGAGCAGCGTAGCAATTAAAAATGTTATATTGGGACATTTGCGTCACTCTATTATGGCAGAGCTGTTTATGGAGTACTAATTTTTTAACACTTTTTATTCTAATTTATCTGATTGCACGACTGTGGGACCATACTTTTACTTTTTCTCGCAATATTTTCTCGGCACCGTGGACAGTTTTGTTTTTTTGTATGATTTAATGTCTTCGAGTGAGAAAGTGTTATGATTGTGAAAAATCGTCGCTACGTCACTGCGGTCGAGTTGGAGGCTCAATGGCGCGTAACGGGCGTCCAGTGAAAACTCACAAATAACCTCCCATTAGCAGCCTCGAGCAGCGCGAGCGCAACCAACAATTTCACCCTGATTTATATCATCTGCACGCCGATGTGCAGCTAGAAAATGTGGGAAAATTTTCACTATCCGACAAGAGCCGTAATTTGATAGGGGAATCATCGCTCTAGCACACCGATTGAAAACGACAGTTTCCGGTAGGTGATGTGACCGGTATCGACGAGAAAACTCGATCGAAGGAAAAGTAGTTTGCGCCGAACCACCCCTTATAGATGACGTCTCATAAATACCATCAGTATTCCCATCGAGCGCTCGCAATAAATATGAAATCGATATTTATTGTGACGCCGGTAAATGGCACAAATTAAACTAAGTATTTAATTGATTTTGCGGTTAGTTTTTGCAGACTGCAGTTATTGCGTCTCGGCGCATCTAATGAAATAAAATTGCATTGAATTGCACCTAAAACTAGATTTGTAATTAATTATCAAATTTAGTTTCAAGGTGATAACATTTTTTGCGAGTGTCTAATAAGGTGATGGACAGAAACCACTTGAACAGTTTCTAGAGCACAAGTAGAGATGAGTCATGGTAATAAACAACGCGTAGCGCGGTTTGTCAGCGAACGTCAACATAAAATACAGTTTTAATGGTGTGAACGCTGTTTGGTCACATCACAAATGACATGCGGCGTTCTAACGATGTGCGGTGTTACGTGAATTCGTGATTTAATTACTGCTACGAGTTCAGGTGCCTCCGAATATTGTGTCAAAGGTGGCTTGAGCAAACAGCCTTTCTCACGTGCTTACAGTTTTTGAGACATTACGCCCAAACAGTATCATCAAAAAACTGAACACTGCAAGCCGTTCCACACCTTAGCGCACTCGTAACATGAGATATATTCCTGTGAACATTTTTTACGGTTGGTGGCGAAATAAAAGCAATACAGAAGCCTCGAGCGCCAATTGAGCGTATGTTTTCACATAATAAAAAACCGTATTTTATGCATGTCTAAATTTTGTCCGTTAAATTCTGGGGATACTTGCATTTCTGTTTGAGGCAGTAAGACCGGGGAATGAATGTACAGAAATGTGTATTGTAGCATTTAGAGATGGGCACACAGATAAACAATGTTTTACGTCTTGAGGCTCTGCGCTTTTTTCACCTATATTTCGTCAGATTGTGCTAAGTTCATTAATAAGTGGCTGAGCTCTCCTAACTCTGTTATGGAAAGACTTGATCCTTGTATTCATAATATAAGTGTTCTTCCAGTAGATTAGATAGTGGTATATCGTCATAGCATAAAATTACGTAGCCAGCATGTTCGCAACTAGGATAAGATTTATAACTGCGCACGAACAGTCTCGTAATCAACCGCTAACAAAAGCCTAGCCAAGTATAAAAAATGTTGGAGAATCGAATTTTATGCCGATTTCAATATCAGTCAGTCAACGACCGCGTTCGACCATCATCGGGTGCGTTCAAGCGGCTCCTTTGAGATGAAGTTTAATTTCTTAATCCTAATTGAATTTGTTTGTTCGGAGTCGCGGGCGGCGATAACGAAATGCGCGCAGCTGATCGATTGTTCCATGGTTGCAAACGGGCCACTATGGTGCCCATTATATTGTTATAATTGAGGACATGAAATAGGAATCATAATATATGTCTATGAGAAGTATGTTTAGCTAAAGCTTATTAAATGCTTTACCTACAGACAAGCATTGATCGAAGTCAATTTGGGTGGCAACCGGCTATTTTATGATTTTTTTAATAAAATGACGCCTCGATGATTATTAAACGGGCAAATTTGTTTATGAGTAACATATCATAGTGGAAATAACATCAGGAATCTTCTTTATAAAAAATATTGACAAGCTACTTATGCACGTCTCTTTCCAAAATGAATGAAAACGTACCCATAAATTAATGTTCAAATTTCAGGAAGAGCCTAACATTGCTTATTGATGGTAACCCCAATCGCAACTAATCACTATCGAAGGTTAGATGGATGGACTTAAGATTTTGTATATTGTACTTTAAAGGTGAAGTTTAAGTCACAAATGTAGTTATTTTTATCTATAGATAAAAGTGTTCAAAACATCACGCTTGTGTTTCTGAAGGGGTAGTAGTTGGTACCTTTAGTACACCAGTAGGTGTACTTACCTTTTGTCTATAGTAATAAATACCAATGCAATTAGACAGTGAGACTTCCCTACACATCTAGACTTAAGGCTGCTTCATAGAGTCTTAACAGTAAATCTTAATAGAGTTTAAGGACGAGGTATTTGAATCTAGAAACTCGTGTTCGAAATAAGTTTGCAAGTCCGATTGCACTAAAATATGAATGCAGGTTTATACTTACTCTAATTCAATAACATTCGAAATAACCGCTATTTGAAATAAAATGTCTATAAATAAAGAGCCTACTCACCTAAAAATTGTGAAATATATTTCATAGCTATAAATATAATCATCGTATGTAGAGCACAGGATGGTATTACAAGATCCCTTCTCACGTCTTTGACAAATACGTTACTTCCTTTATCAGGCGGTAATTGCTAAAAAGCCGACATTCAACACACTGTTTGACGTTTCTTAATCACACAGATAACGAAATGAATCACAAATCGCGAGGATAACTCAAGTTTCTTTTTTAACGCGAATCGGCCGACGATTTCGCAATAAAAAAAATAATGTTTCCTCTGCGTTATGAAATAAAAAAAAGGTTTTATAGGTGCCTATAAAGCGAGAGAATAAATAAATGTGATTTATATACCACTCTTAATTTCACTTTCAACTTAGTACTTAACAACTTTAACAAAGAATTATCACGACACAAGTAGGTTAGTTACAACGAGCTACGTTGATTCCGTCAGCTGTATTAAATTAATGTCACTGGCTGTAGCCCAAACTGCTCCATATAAATCTGTCTGCGCCATAATGGCACGTTTGTCCTGACTTGGTATTTTCACAAGATCTATATTAGATATGTAACATTTTGTTGATATATGAGATAATGGTACTAATTCTGTTGACTATAAATAACGACTCCACAACCAACGACTTCTCGTTGGTGAAGAAGCAATACGAAATGGAAAGAATTTTCGAATTCAAATCAGATGTCACCGGGCTCGCCAACCTTCTTGTGGCTATTTTATAAAGTCATGGATAAGTCTGTGTCGAAAGCCGTATTGTTAATAATTTATCTATTAGTTTTCACATCGCTTTTGCTCGGCCGTGGTATAAACTGAATTTGTCACTGTTTAAAATATTGATGTATTGCTATTTGCACATGTATTAAGGCCATGAGAACATCTTCAACATAATTATTAGGTTCGTCAAATGTTGTCAATGTAGACATAATAATTATAGAATAAATATTTTAGTAAACAAAAAGGTTTTATGGTAATTGTATTGGTATTGTAGGGCGGATGTGCCCTGTGGTCCGTCATGTCGTCACCGACACCGGCGAGGAAGCGAAAGCGAATCAATCCGGCCTCTATCACACTGTGCGTGACGAGGCCATTGTTGAAAAAGGAAAATGGGACGGAGGCGCGAAAAATAGAAGAATAGGGCCGGCGCCGTGCTTCATTGCAGGTTTTGTGCGTCGCAACCGCTCGGCGTGACGTACCTGCGCGTGCGCTTCCGACGTCACGAGCGCTCAATAAACACACCGGTAAGTAGAGTCGCATCAATCGCTATCCCAAAACCTGTACCGTTATTTGCAAAATTAACATTTTCAACTTAAAGACCTTGGTCGTAAAGTTCAAACGGCACGTGCGGACCGTATCTGTCGGAACATTAAACCTCTATGTGGAATCTGACATAAAGATAAGGAGTTTGAACCCGAGACCTTTTCGATCTAGCATTTTACAATTGCGCCACTGTGAAATTGTGGTAGCGTGTGCTGGGCAGCTTTTATTTATATTGGTTGTAGTGCGGGAGCGATCACGACCGAGTAATTGATGCTCTCTCCGGCGCGCGTGCCTCTGCGCGGGCGCGGCGGCGGCGGCGCGAGCGCACCCCAGACGCGGAGCCGTTATAAGTGCTCTAACACACTGAACGAGCACGCGCTAATGCTCTACTCGTTATAAGATAGTGTTGACTGTTAAAAATATTGCTTATTTTAATAGCAATCTGCTTCCATAGTGTAAGCTCATTATGCACACCCATAAATTTATCATGTTTTCCTAAAGCCCTTTTAGAACCGACAAGTAAACAATTAAGATTAATAACAATCTTCTTGATGTAAATGTTATAACATCAATTCAAAATATCAGTGGTTTTTTGTATGTTATGTACTTAGACATTATTACATGTGCTTAAATGATAATAATAAATCAATAATAATAATAAAAAAGTAGTAATAAATAATAATAATAAGAAAAGTACGTATTAAGAGTTAATAGCAGTATTCTAGATTTTCGTCATGAGATCATTATATCATGTGCTGTAAAGAGATCAAAAGGCACACAGTAATACTAGTTACGCTTACATTACACGGTAATTCAGTGATTTCGCATGTTAGTCATGCGTTATAATGTACGAGCAATTAAAAGTTTGATAAATTGGTCTCATGTGGAAACCTTGAGGTGTGACTTACGTCTGACCGCTATTTTCCGTCACATTATTCGTCTTTATTGCCTTATAATTGCCTAGATCTCAAGATCCTTATTTAGTCATCGTTTAGTTGTTAAAATAACGATTGTATCATTTGTCCTAGACGAACTGACATTGAGCTTTTTTCGGAAATAAATAGGAAAGAACAGCCTCAAACATCAATAACGACAGGTGTAGATGAATTCCAAGTCTGCTAATCGAATAGCGCGTAATATAATTAAAAATCATTGGTTTTTGTTACTCTGGATAGTTTTGGTATACGTCGCCTAACGGAAAAACCGATGACATAATTAATAAAAACAATTTATTAGCTGTCGACTGGCCAAAAACGTGTCGACCGGACTACCGATTCTTAACACGAAGACATTATGAATTAATTTAAGTAAGTACTACGTACAGTACATTTGTAATGAATTACATTATCATAGGCTTTCCTTTCACTGCTTCTAATACAAATAAGTCTACTTAATTTAGATTCTCATAAAAATTGAGGCAAGATTTCCCCGCGATTTCGGTAAGTTGTGTTGGCAAATCGATACCAACGAAAATTGTTAGATTATTTTCACCGGCCTCATTGTACGCGTGAGTGGTTCGTGATTTAAGCCATCTCACTCTATCTTTCGTGAGTGACCTGATTCGCAGTACCATAAATGTGGTCGCGTAATCATTATTTAAGATTGTTTATTAAATAAGAAACTATTTTTCTGGTGCGTTTTTCTTTAAATTGCCCTAAAAGCTTCGCTCTGTAGCTAAATTGTCTCTAAACCTTTTTTAAGTATCTTTTAAAAGTATTTGTAAAAGTGGCGAGTTGAAAAGCCAATTACGTGCCAGGCAAGAAACTAAGAAAACCGTGTTTGAAGTAATATGGCGTCACGTATTGGTTGGAAAATTGTAAGACTTCCTTGGTTTAATTGAGAGAGCATCCGTTATAACGTCCTTCTTAGGAAATTGTATGATTATAGATATTTGTTGTGAGTGCTGCGGAAAATAGCTCCAGTCGTCTTAATGATTTATATTTTTTGGCTAATTATATATCCGTGTTTTTGTACAGTAATAACTATGCATATTATTTTAAATAGTTACAGATTCCATCCACAAAATACATTTTCCATACGGAATTTTATATTTTATTACTTTGCTGACCCATGGGCTAGGTGTATAATAATTTATTATTAAATACAATATATGAACTCAATAGTGATTTTCCCTAAATAACAGATCTATAAATACTCGTAATAATTATTTGTCATAAATTCAGTTGAATTTAGACCGGGGCTCAGTCAGTTTATCTACTCTTATAAAAAGCTTACAGATAAAAGGCGTGAACGATAAAAGTCGAGAAGTGAAACCGCGCAAATACATAATGATGACGACCGTACCTACTCTACGTAGAGTTGTAACATCAACGACGTTTAATCGAACCTCTATCTAGAGTATCGACTTTACAGATTTGATGGGATGATTGGAGCGGCATAAGTATAGTCTTTTTTTTTAAAGACTACTAGCAATGTGTGTTTATCACATTACTAGTATTCCCTTTAGCCCCTCCAACTAAGCTAATGCTTGTGCTAGGAGTGGGCTCACGTCAATAGTTTAATGGCCAGGATGGGGATCGAACCCGAAACCCCTCTAACCACTAGGCTTTTGACGCTTCGCTATTTTGCTATTTATATATTTCGCTTTTTTATACGAGATAACTCTACTCATCTGGACCCAACCAATAAAAGCTATTATGTATGCATCTTGTCCCACTCATTCGTCGTTTCGCTATTTGAAAACGCGATCTTCTTATGTTTTCTCGCGGTGTTTTTTAGAGATGTCCTTAAATATACTAATCGTAGTCGATATTTTCTTGTTGTCATTTGTCAATTAAAATTATCGTATGTGAGAAGTAAAACTTCTAATTATTATGACACCTTTATCTTAACAAAACTTTACATTGTATTATAAGCCAGCAATGCAAAGCATGCAACTTTATTTGTACCTGCTTACCATTTATTCTGAAAAAGACGCCTGTCACTATTTAAAGATCGTAGATATTAAAATCGTGCGTATGTACGCGGGAAAAAAATCATATTAATACATCCTATTTAAGTCCATCGTGACGTAGTTTTGAAAATTTATGACGAGAACCGTAAGAAAAAAGTATTTGACTAGTTGCCAAGATATTGTGAAATTTTGTCACCTGTAGATGAGGTCGCTCTTGAGAAACTTTCCGCAATTAACCATTTAACGCAAAATGTATGTCTTGTTCCTTTGTCTTTGTCTTGGTCGATGTCGGCCAACAGGTTATAAAAAAATGTCAACATATGCCTACTAATTAACAGTCTCGCGATATTTCTACAAAACCGCAGTTGATTTAATTTTATGAGCAGAGACAACATTGTAATCAAATTTATCTAGATTATTATTTTATTAAAATAAATTAATCGTTATTGAAATAACATTATTTATAGGTACTTCAACTAAGCGAGAGCGTTAAAGCTTGGTGTTGATATTTTTATGTCAAATTTGTAGGTACAGCTTTATGAATATAATCATTATAGTTAGGAGTGGAATTCACTGCCAATGTCCGTGTTTCCGGAGAGTTACCTATAAGTTGGGTTTTTTCAAAGCTAGGATAAACAGACAGTTACTGAGTCAGCGAGTTAAATCTTCGGCGTCATGGTCACTTTCCTTCAGTTGATATAGGGGTCAATCGCTGCCCAGAACATATTAATAATAATAAACAAAAAATAAATATGGCATAACAATTTATTATTTGTTTCGTATAATAAATTATCTGTAATAAGTTCTAGTTAGAAAATTTTGAGAAAAAGCAGGGAAACAGAAAAAATTGAGCGTACAGCGACGTGGGAGGCTAATCCAGACGCGGACAGCTAAAAAAAGTTGACGCACTTGCAATGTTTTATGTTATCAGCTCTATTATAACTTGCATAAGACATCATTTCCTAATGAGCATTTCCACACAAGTGATCGGGCGCTCAGATATTAACTTTATTCGTAATTAGAAAATGTAATTCAATCGAAGCTTCACCATGTACTAATAAATCAGATACACTGGTTCTCCGTTTTACAATAAGATGAGGTTGTATTAAAGGAAATTAGCAATTGGCAATGAAGCGGCTACAGCGCTGCCCGGACTAGTTTTTAAACGAACTAGCGAGCGCAAACCGTTATGTTTAAGTGTTTTACCCTAACTGGTGGTTTGATTAAATAAATGTATGATCTAGCAACCAGTGAAAGTCCTATCACAACCGATAATTTTCATTTAAATGACGTGAAAAAACTCTGTGTTATTATGTACTAGCTGTGCCCACCGACTTCGTCCGCGTAGTATTTAACTTAACCATAAAATCCGGATTATCGGGATAAAAGTATCCTATGTGTTAATCCCGGTCATAAGCTATCTGTGTTCCAAATTTCATCCAAATCCGTTCTGTAGTTTTTGCGTGAAGGAGTAACAAACATACATCCACACTCACAAACTTTCGCATTTATAATATTAGTAGGATGTGTTGAAATAATCGTTTTTAATATCCTAAATAGTCACTAGTACCTACGTAGGTAATTGTGAATCTGGTCTGATTAATATGAACTTCGGATTACCTTGCCGTAAGTTGCGTGGTAAAAAGTAGTGTAAAGAGTTCATCTAGTTTGTTCTACATTTATTATGTAAGCGTGGCGCTCTGGTGAGCTGGCTAGTGCCGCTACGATATAAGAACTAGTTTTATAATAAATTCGAGCAGCGTGCGCCCGCGCAGACGGTCCTTAGTCGTTAACTTAACTATGTTATAACCTTCTTTTATCTTTCAGCATTTGCATATTAGCATACTTTAATGTTGCTACTCACATTTTGACGCTTTGTATGGCTTTATCAGGAATCTAAATCGTTTAATTATAAGAATTAAATGCTATGAAATTGGTAGTATCATTGAAGATTAGCGGTTCCGTGGATAGTAAAGATTTTTTCATTACTCATACTCTGAAAGTAGGTCTGAAGTTGCCTGAGAAGCGGGTTGAAAGTAATACTTTTCAGGCCCGGGAGTTTCGCTTTCAACTGACAGCTGCCAAATTATAAAAAAATAACTAGTTCCATTTTCACATTTCTATGGTACCATGTTCAAACTTTTTCTGCAGTCACTCAATTACAGCACGATGTAAAATTGAAATAACATAAAGTTAAGTATTAATTCAAGAATATATTTTTTAAAATGACTTAATTATAATTTCGTTTCAACAATTTCTTTAAAATAACATAGATTTGGGCAAAATATTTAAAGATGAAAATGAAAAATAATGGCTAAATAATGAAGTTGGCCGGCCAACGAAAAAAAAACAAAATAGGCGGCAATCCGATTTTTTTTTTTCGAGTTGTAGAGTATTGTTTATACTTCCTTGTATTATTTCTTTAGCCAATTCCTGTTTTTATTTTTATTTTCCTTGTATTCGTAATGAAAAGCACAGTGTTTACCTCGGGTGAAAGATTTATTTTGTCCCTCGAACTATTAGCGCCCTCGCTACGCTCGGGCGCCAAACCCCGTCTCGGGACAAAATAAGTAACTTTCACCACTCATGTAACAATGTACTATTGTTAATTAATTGTTTCGGATAATATATTTTATGGGTCAATATATTATAAATTGATTTTCTAAATTATACAACACGTACCATTGTAGTATAACTTAGAAAATCAATTTATATGGCATTACAATGGTAGAATATTTTGTTATTTCAGCTACTTATTGGCATATATTTTTTCTAGGTTTCATTGCCAATTATTACGTTGGCGTTGACGTTTGGGGGTCTCGCAGTGCTAAGCGTCAGTAGCGTTACACGATATATATAGGTCTACAGAGTTGCAGCTGCAGCCTACTTTTTATACTATAAAGCTTCGCGTCTTTCGGGCGCCCCTAGATGGCACTGTTTTTTTTTTTCTAACAGGAATTTCTATTAATAAATCCTATTAGCAATAATAGAGCTTTTACGTAATATCTTATAGGACATTGCCTTAAGAACACTGGATGCTCAAATTATGCGCATTGATGTGATCTTAATACGCGGTTTGTCTGCGATCAAGGGTGATAGGCGTACTACGAGCAATACTATCGTAACTCACATTATTCTCACTTTCAACTTAGTTGCCGTTTAGATGTGAAAGTGAATTTCTTATCATTTGTGGCGAATCAGTCTTACCTACAAATGGAACGGTTTTGTGCTTGTTTGCTAATTTATTATAGGTTTCTGAAAACGTAAAGATATTTCTAAATGTAAATGATGAATAGAAAATATAGATTATATCGTAGACTTAACATGCATCTGAAATCTGAATATAGGTATTTATATGCTGGTTGGTATTGGCATGTGTGTGTTTACCTAAAAAGTTACCTGTTCCAGTCCTATTAAGCTTCTATCAACAACAGTTTCCTTTGGTGTCATATTTAACAATAATAATTCAAAATACCCGTTGCTCCTTTTTCACGTTATCATTTCTCTCAGTTTCTAATAATCACCAATTATAGTACCTCCTATCTTAGTTCGCTCAAAATAGAAATCGAGCATACCTTTATTAGTGACGCAAAACCCGCGTAATATTCAATTGTCGGTAACCGCAAATGCCTTAGATCCGTTGCTTGCGATGTATCGGGCAAGGAAAGTGGCCGCTGATTCACAACGTTGTCTGATTCGTGTGCTCTCACTTGCAACTCGAAAACCGTACATATTAGGTATGGGTTAGATGTATAGGGTCCAATATTATCAAGTAAATCATTAATGCGCTGGACTATCCAAATAAAAAAATAATATACAGACTCCTTTTTGGAAGTCGGTTAAAAACAGTCACCAAGACCCAACTTAAAGAGAGCGTCCGCCAGATGTCGAATCGAGAGTGGAGTCGAATTTTCAAGAGTCTTAAGACTAAGAACTGAGAAAAATACGTCATTATACATAGAGCCATTTAAACCAGGGTGCATATAAAGTAAATAAATACGGGCCTTCCTAATTTATTGAATACGTCAATTTTCATTATGGGCAAGTTCATTTATAACAGTGCCTGAAGAAGACAGAGTGCTGTATACTTATATGTACTTTAAAATTAGCTCTCGGGTAATCTTGTAGGTAATTTATGCAAACTCCATTGTAAAAATTCCCATACGCTATATTTTTACGCATACCCCATAAGCTAAAACGGTAAAATTAACCAACTTCGCAATTCGAGTTTTGTCATAATAATTTAAAGCCAATTGAATAGCCCATCAATTTGATATTTTAACAATAATATTTGATTATCCGTGCTGCAAATTCTCTGTTTATTTTGCGTATAAACCACAGATCGGCGCGTTATCTTTTGCATAGAATACTCGACAGAGATTGCCTAGGCCTTGTCTGGTTCAACTTTCTCGAGACATTTCCGAAGTAACGAGCAGATATTGTGATGTAAACGGTGAAATATATCAATTTAAATAAGGAGATAGATTCCAACGAGCGTATAAAATACGGTAGAGTTACCGAATTATTTACTAATGATTTGAGCCTGAAATTAGGTGGCTAAAGAGTACGAACAACCAGCTTTAATTAGATACTGGCTAGACGTCTACCTGTACGTGATAACCCTAAAACAATACAACCTAATTGAGGACCTCCTCCTTTTTGAAGTCGGTTGAAAACCAAATGTGTCCATAAACCGAGATGTTAAAATATTCGACGTTACAGCTGTTAAATTGAATTATGAGAATCTATGATCATTTAATATTGGTTATATGAATACCAGTAGGTACGATTTCGAAGCGTTTAATGAAAATTACTTTTCCATTAGACGGTTTCCTGTTTGGTTCTGTACGGAACAGTTTTAATATGTAGTAACTTGTCATGTCACGACTGGTGATGTTAAGTCAAATAAACCGCGCGGTTAATTAATGCTGAGGCAAGATCAATAGTTATTAGTGTAGTTTTAATTATTAATGTCGTGCGTAAACGGTTGTTGGGGCCGGTACCTACACTAAATATTGTGTGGTAATTAGTGTAAATATATTAATAGTTATTACTTGAGTTAAAATATGAAAGAAAGAAAGTAATTTGTACTATGACTACAGTTATCATGAGGAATTTTATAAGTGATACAAAGGTTAAATTATGTTGGTAGGTATAATAGATATACTTATACGAGCATTTTCTGTGACTACTGGACCCGCAATATATTTTTTTAAATATACTTGGTCACTCTAATCTTTTTGGTACATGTATTCAAATCCCCAAATATAATAGATTGTCAGTTGATAATGTAAGCGTAAATAATTAGTACACTCCTAACGCTTCTGCATGAATAGGTAGGTACTTATTTCAAATTATAAAAATATTATAATGTTTTGGTTTCATAAGTTATATATATTATGCACACTACAAACTCATAGAAAACTTATTTTCAATATTAACAAATAACTGTTTTATTTTTCTCCTGTTAACTACTGTAAAAAAACAATTTCTTCGGTTCAAACTAATCATCACTATTTGCATTAACAACCACCCAAAATCATTAATAACCATCGAAAACACACACTTAATTAAAGCCTACGCATACATCCAAGTCCAAATAAAAAAACATTAATTAAAACCAACATCGATACACATACCTAATTACATACAATATGTTTGCACATAATTTAAAACGTATTTGCTGCATTGCATCTATTCAATCCATCACGGATCGCGTGACCACACTTCATTATGAGACGTGTGTCAAAATTAAAGTCTGACCTCGTGCCTCGGGAGGCATTAACATGATATGCTACTTGGTAATGGCAGCTATATTGTGATGTGTAATTGTGATACCAATAAAGGCTGTATAAATAATGACTTAAAATCAAGCCAGAGATATATGTCAGAAGCAATTTAACTATGACTTGAGTGGCAGTTTTCCATTCCGGAAGTCAACTAGTATGGAGCTTTTATTCTGCACCTCTATAAAATTAGCTTTTGCCCTCGACTTACTAACGGAATTTAAAAACAAACTTAGATATCCTGTTTTGCCTCCCTAGGTTCGAATTAACCAAACTCATTCCTTAGTGGTTTCCCTACGATAAAAAGGTACGTACTGTCAAAATGTAAATCCTACTAATATTATAAATGCGAAAGTTTGTGAGTGTGGATGTATGTTTGTTACTGTTTCAGGCAAAAACTACTGAACGGATTTGGATGAAATTTAGAACACAGATAGTTTATAACCAGGATTAACACATAGGATACTTTTTGCTATCCCGATAATCCCGAAATTTTTGTTAAGTTAAATACTACGCGGACGAAGTCGGTGGGCACAGCTAGTGTATTAATAAATCTACCTCAAGACCAGCCAATTCTGTATTGTGCTGCGTCTTCTGCCTGCCAGCATACGCTTAGGCTTACTATGTTCATGTGGTGGTTTGTATATGTGGTGTGCATCTACGTTAATCCGGAAGCCCGGTATTATGTCCGCTAAGTTGAGCTCAAAAGCCATCACACCACCTCGTGATAAACCAATCTTAGAATAAACGGGTAGTATTTTTTACCTTCAACTAAGCTTTGATTATAACGTCACATTTAAAAATCTATTGCCTTCTTCGGATAGATTACGCGAATTTTCCACTTAAAACTTAAGGCGATAATAGTGTCGTGGTTAAAAGGGCCGCCCTCGTAGCGGGATTGATCCCCATCCTGGCCATTAAACTATTGACGTGAGCCCACTCCTGACGCGAGCATTAGCTTAGCTGAAGGGGGGTTAACGGGAATATTAGTAATGTGATTAACTCACATTTCATTAAAAACTCTCGAAAATTGCTCTTAAAAATTAAAGCAGAATCGCGAGTGCATGTAATGCAAATGGCAATAATTTATGCGGCTTGAAGTTGGAAAATGGTCAAGTATTCCGAGGAAAATTTTCTCCGCGACGGTCATTTGCTGTACGATTATATCGGAGCATGTAATGCGTGCACAGTTCCATGTAAAGACGGCGGACTACTGCGTCACGGTATTAAAGTGCCACTGGATGGTACAAGAAGGAACGCTCGAGCTAAGTAGTTAGAAGTCGTATACCTGAAATGTACCTGGACCCTTAAGTCTCTCTAAATGTTGTACAAAACATGACTTCAACCTTAAATAAATTTTAATCCATATACAATAATTCTACAAAACTTTTTCAGGACAAAGGCGCTTATGAATTTAATTGTAATTAATATGCATTTTATCTGAATATAGTAGTCAAAATTATAACGGCCATTTAAGATATTGTTATCTATCATTGTTTATATGGTGCTTTAAAACATCTCCCAAATTTGAGCATCGTTCGAGTGTACAGCGTTAAAAGTCATGGCTTTCTATAGATTTACGTTAGTACGTAGATAACAAGGCTGAAAAAAAAAGTATAATCGGTTGATAATATTTTTTTCATTTCACCGACCCACAAATTGCTTACTAATACATCAATTTTCGCCTGTCTGTGCTACATTTTATGGAAAGTTTTTTCGTAAAACAACAACTTTCGTCACAACCATTTCGATGATGTCAAATTACTGTAGTAAAATTCTAGGAAGCTAGAGATTATTTAATCAAATATATACAATACACATAAACTAATTAATTACTAGTATTTCATCGACAAATAACTGTGACCCAACAGCCCTATGACGGAGCGACTCTAGCCCAATATAACCTAGCACTGATTCAAGTAAAATATATATTTTTTTTCACAACAAAATAGACAATTCCTTAGAATATCTGTAGTATCGCTTTTAGTTCCTCTCTATGGCTACAGGGCGGCATGTAGCGAGGTATTACAAGAAGGTATCTCTACTCTAGTAGCCGACTAATCGCAGCTCCCGAGGTCAGACCGTGTATGGCCCTGCAGGCCCACCACGTTTATTATAATAAGCTCTGGTAGCCATTATAAAGTTTGCCCATCGCCCTTTCTGCTCTACCTCGCCTCGAATTACAATATAGAAATTATTTTCACATTAATTTTATACGCTTTGCTTAGTGTGACGGTGAATGAATTGTTTTGGGCGATGAAATTAACTGCAACTCTCAAACGGATAAACTGATTTCAATGCGGTTTTTTGCGCGATAGCAGTGTTCTTTATGATAGTCATGTTGACATCGGCAGTATTAACCCGAAAATTTGTAGACATTGATTTATAAACCATTTATTTCGGAACAAAAGTGCTAGGTGTCTTGTAACTCCTGTAAGAATAATAATAAAAGTTAATATTTTTAAATATAATAATGACTCACCTATTAGCGCTTCGACGTGGTAACTATATATGATCTCATTTGCGGTAGTCAGCTTGGCGGCGGTTTCGGTACACTGTAACAAAATAAATATATATTAAAGTTATTTATATTCATAATATGAAGCCTTAAAAAAGCAAGTTTTTCCACAGACCAAGAACCCATAGACGTCACATAGCCGTGCAACCCAGTGCCACTCGCTTAAAATATGCTCGTACTTGAACGAACCTATCAAAATTCGCTGTCTTCTTCGATACCCCGGCCATTTTTGACGATAGCATTCTCATACTAATAGTGGTCGTACGCTGTGTCTTGTCTTATTGATCTTTGTCCTCGTCTGTGCAGAGATACAATAAGGGACTAATTCCACAATGATCTAATACAAAATTACAGGTACAGGATGACAAATAAAGGTAGTTTGCGATGATAATGACAGTTGACGAAACGAATAATAATGGTCGTTAACAAATAACAAGCCTTGCGATGAGTTAATTTTATCGGCGTCTGTTTCGTTACGCAATCAGTTCTAGTGTCCGAAAAGTAACGCTGTCTCTTGCGACGAAAATAACGTAACGCAATTATCCAGCGACAACCATTAATCTAACCCAGAACTATGTCAAAATACTAGAACAACACTGGTACGCTCTCAATTTTTAATATAAATACCCCTGTATTTCTTGAAAATGTACGAGACATGATGAAAATTATTAAATTTATATTATATGTATTATTTTTTCAAAATTCCAGCTAGTGAAGTATGACGTCATAACTTAGTGGTTTACTTTTAGAAAACATTATAAGCGAATGTCTTTGGATTTTTATTTAATGCTTTTGTTATTTTATAATATCACAAATAATATCTGTAGGTACCGCATAAAAAAGTAAGTAAAATAACAAGGCAGCGCAGCCAACAAAATCAAGGGATGTTACAAAATCGATTCTAAATTAGCATCGTGACAATCCAGGGATCGATATAGAAATCTATTTGCTTTTAATCATGTGCCCTTTGAACTGTTGCGACGTTTCAGAACCTATTGTTGAATAAGAGGTGATTCATGGTTTTGTAGTTAGAGGTGACGCTTTACAGCTATGAGAGTACAGACTGGTGTGTACCTACCGACAGATTTATTGAGAATCGTTAATCGATTACAACACTTTTAAAAATTATGTTGTTGGCTTATCCCTTTTCGTTAAATTATTTTAATGTCACCAACATTTATTTCACCTTTTGAAATATTTCGCGATTCGTTCAAATAATATAAAATATTAATGTGCGCCCAAGTATTACGTGATATTACAGTTTTAAAAGTTATCGTAACGACATCATAATTTCTTAGTTAACGATCGGTTATATTGCTCGTAAATTAATATTGAAAAAGTAATGGTACACGTTTTGTATTGTTAATATCCTCACTTATCGTCTTCGTTAAGAATGCATGGCAATGATTATATTTATGTTCTGACTGCAATCCATATCAAAACCACAACCGTAAACTGAAAGGACAGCTTTACTAGCTGTGATATAATGTAAGGATTAAAAAACGTGAATTCAAGAAAAAAAATCTATTCCAAATTTGAATATGGTCGGATTATCTGTGGTATGTCGGTAGAGCTACTAACAATAGGTTTTCATTGTTGGAAATTAAATAATCACCGGGACAGAACATTATACAATATAGCCAGTTTAGAATTTATAGGTCGATGACCCACAATTTTCTTTTTTTTTATGGTCAAGAGGATGCACTTTCTTTGGGATATACAGCTGGTGCTTACAGACATGTGAGTTTAGTTTTATTATGAATTTTACAAATTAGCGGTTTTTTGGCTACATCCCTATATATTAATCCTTATTTGAATGTGTGTAATTTGCATATTATGTCGGTACTTTTAATAGCAAATTAGGACGTTAACATATTTATAGTCGTACCGAGCTAATTATCAGCTTAATTAAGTCCTACAAATTGCTTCCATAAAACCAAAACCATTATCAAGCGAAAGCTATTAAAATATATAAATATTCATGAAGCTGCTTTGCGCTGATTAAAATTATATAGCTGCTATAGAGAGCGTCGAGCGTATTTTATCAGAATAAGCGGAAAATAATTTCTTTATAGGCCATGGAATCGATTAGCGGCGCGGTTTACGATGCGCGCGCGCCTCTCCGGTTGCCAGCTTTGTAACTCAACTCGAGTGTACTGGCTAGTAGTTGTTGCTCATTTTCTATTGCTGATTTAGAACTGACTTTAACAGATAAAAAATACTAAACATAGGAAGTGATTGACGACCGCTTGGCGCAGTGGTTCGAGCGTAGGCCGCTCGGCTCACTGCACATGGTGGTTGCGGGTTCGATTCCCACCGGGGCCAATTTCGGAAATGGCCTTTTCGTAATTTGCCCAGATCTGGGTGACACTGGGATCGCCCCCAGTCCATTGTGCGGTACCCATAGTACAAGCTTTGCTTAGTTTGGGACAGTACAGTTGGTGTGTCTGTCTGGCGATATATATTTATTATTATACGGTGAAGGAAAACATCGTGAGGAAACCTGCATGTCTTAGAAGATCTAACCAATTTTCGAAAGACATGTGAAATCCGCCAACCCGCACTGGGCCAGCGTGGTGGATTATGGCCTGAATCCCCCTCGTGTTGAGGGGAGGCCCGTGCCCAGGAGTGGGACGTTAAAAGGGCTAAATTATTATTATTATTATTTATTATTATTAATCTCTTGAGTTTAAAAATACGTAATGAACTCAATAGGAAATATTTTAAGGATAAAAGGAATCCGCAGAATTCTGAAAACCGCGCTGAAGAAGTGTCACTAGTCTTGTAAAATACTAACCACTACTATTTTGATAAAAACTTAGATCAACTAATTGGAATGGGACGTCGTATATGACAATTAAGAAAAAAGGTTTATTGATAGTACAGCTTCGCAGAAGCCTACTAAACAACACATCGTACATTATTTAAAAAAATAGGTTTGAATTCAAAACCTCTGTTATGAAGACTGTTAAAATAACAATAACATAAAACCTTCATTATTGAAGTTTTTGACCTTACGAGCGACAAAATCAAACATATATTTATCCTGAATTCTATATTATAATATGTTAATAAAATATAATTAATCAGACTCTCATTAAAATATGACTAGGCTAGTACTAAGCATCGTACACTAACATTAGACCTAGTAGAGGCGAACACATAAGAATAATAATTAAAGTCTTCGATCAACTCCCTGACGGCTATTTCGTAACAATAAAGATACGCATATTGCTTAATGTGATATTTTCATACGCGTATGTGCATCAATGAATTTGTGTCCCGCGATGCGAAACAATAGTACAAACAATTTGTGAACGCAACGTGTCGGCCTATTGAAAAAATCATACCGCGCCTTGTTGTGACACACGGCCGTTTAATTCAGCGATCTTGTTACGTGGCGCGTGCCGAATCTCTAAAAGTAACAATTGAATAATACCTAAATATCGCCAGATCAACACACCGACTGTAGGGTCCCAAACTAAGCATTGCTTTTTACCATGTATCCGAAAATTATGTAATATTATAACTAGTACTAAGGCTAAAGCGCCCATCTAGCCCGCGAAATTCAAAATATTTTCGATAGTTTATCCAAAATCTGAAAACATTTAAGACAACATTTTGTGATTTGCGACAGGAATTTACGATAAGTTGAATTCATCATATTATAAAAAGAAAAGCATAAAACATACTATTAGTGAGCTAGGGATAAAAGCAGTTATTATTACAATAATTGAAGTAAAGATTAAGATTTATCTGCGCAACGACATAAACCTATTTCGTTAATTATATATCGAAAGCATAAATTGCGTTTGAACAGTTGGCATGCAAATTTGACAGATTTATTATGGCGTCAGCGAAAAACTACGTTCAACAAAATTACAGGCGTTTTAAATCAATGTTCGACATTGTAACAGGAAATTCTACATTTATAATGTTAAATTAATCAGTGTTGAGAAGTCTAAACTCAGTTTAGCACAAGTTAAAGTTAGAGTAGGGTAAAGGAAATTGATTTCTGTAAACGACTATGATAAACCTGGTTTACTTTGAAAATTAATTACTTCTTCACAGACGGCTCTCTAACCAAAGTAACGTAGTTTTTACATCGATACTGTAGTTACTGTGTGCTACGATCAAAAAGATCACCCGAACATCGAACCCGTATGTATCGCGACACAACATATATCAGATACAATAGACGATGATTCCGATATACAAAAGCATTGGGAGCCACGCCGTGATTAATCCTCAGTGGAGATTGATGTGACACCGTGGTGTAACATATTTTGATCTAGGTTAAGGCTCTGATGAAGCAAGTATGTTATTCAATAACCACATTTAATACAATACTAATGTACTAATTAGGTACTTAGGCAATGCGTTACTGTATCACTAATTCCTTTTAATGGTTCGGTTTGCTTGTGATTTATAGACAGCAATAAAGGTCGATAAAAGTGGCCGGTAAGTTTCTTAATGGTGGCTTCTTAATTTATAATCGGAGTAAGACGTCTTTAGAATTGATAAGGAATTGAGTTACTGTTAAATGTTGCGTGATAATTAATCGAGGTTTTTAACTGATATAAGCAGTGAAGTCGAGGTATGAGGCTGCAAAATCGGGAGAGATTGGATTCTTTACAATTATTATTTTTTTGATTTTTTTGTCTAGACGTTACTAATAGGCATGCCAGCAGGTTGTTTAATTTAAATGTTTTGTTATTTCAGCAAAGATTAATGTAATGCCTCTTATTTATAAATTATTTGCTGGAATTACTAAATATTTAGGAAAAAATTGACAAAGGGACATTTATATTTTACATCCTTGGTACTTATGGGTAGGTAAAAACAATTATACTAAATTCAATGTCAGTCACCTTTCACATAGTAAGTTACCATCTTAAATCTCTAATTGTAATGACTGATTAATACATATAGATAGCTGCATAAAATATTCCAATATTCCATCCTACCGTCTCGATTTGAAGTTCCGTTATTTATGGCCTCAATTTTCTACATACCGACTCACATGATTACACTAGTTTCTATAAACACACAAATTACGCAAGCCCTGACTGGGGCTATAAGACATCGATATTAAGTAACGAAATGTGAGCAAGGTCGCTGAAAAAATAATCTGGTGGCTCGTTTATACAAAATATTATGGTTGTACCGAGATTATAGATGGTGCGGTCGGCAATTATGTTTGTACGAACAGTGGTTGGGATCAAAATAACAATAATTAAGATGTTTGCGTTCTCGATGTTGAATGTTGGTATAGATATATTTTGATAGAGATTAGCTACTTTCATGTTTAATACGTAGAGGTGAAGTTTATTCTGTTTGTTGGGGGTATTTCCTTCCTAAGGAATTACAAAAGCTTTTATATGGTTGGCGATTTGATTGATTTATATTTTGCTTTAAATACTTTTATGATCGTACTAACTTTTACCCGTGGCCGCGATCTCGAGGATTCCAGATATATTAAATTTTATTTTAATCTGTTTAGCTATCCATGCGTGTTGCTCAGTCAGACTTATATACAAACACATTTATGAATAGTACTACATTGAGAAAAAAAAACTGCACATGTTTTTGTAGTCTTCTTGTAATTACAGCAAAAAATATAAAATGTCTCGTATTCATCAATTATTTGCTGTAAGAGGGATACTAGGAACAAAAAAAATCATATTATTTTGTAATCGCAGTTATTTTGCCGGCGGTGGCGTAGGGATGTAGAAAGTATTTAGAATAACTTTATGAACCACCAATCTACACCACTTGTTTCTCAATTCAGATGATTTTTTGACACAAAATTGTATGACGCAGAAATAAAATGATCATACGTGACTCATTCAAATGTAGGACGGTCGTCGTCCAACGTATTATGGATTACATTTTTGGGAATATTGCCGGCCGAAGTACATTTACGACCAGCGGACCAAAGAGAAGGGTCCTTGTATTGACGGCACACTCGGTTTTTTTTTTATTACTTTCGAAAGTGATTGCCTGACGTATTATGTAATGAATCGGCTTAACACAAGGAGGATTTTAATGACGTTTGTTAAGGGCAGTTGCACAATTCAGAGGCGCATAAAAGGTGCTATGATTGCCTTTTCTTGGATTGTAAGAATGTATGAGTATGCAGCATTAATTGTGTATTCAGACCTATACAGTGTGTGTCAAAAGTCCGAAATAATATTTTAGGTATACATACGATAACCTATATGTGTATATGTTAAGTGAAAACAGACTATAGGTAGGTACTTAAATATCATATTTCTTGAATTAGAGGACTTTGCTGGGGATTTGTCACAACTTACATGTTGCAGCCTTATAACGAATCTAGATACCCAAAACAAATTAAATTGCATTCAGCTGCTAGTCCGCTCCCAGTATCCAAGAAAAAGAGTTGTAACATTTTTGCATGTAATTTTAGATACCTACGTAATAAGTTTTGCTTGGGTTTTTTTTAAGTTTACAGGTTGTTTGCCGAGTTGGTTATTTAATATTTGCACATGAGATGGTATGACAAATCACGCGTATAAAAATGTTCATTAAAATTTCAGTGAGACGCATAAACGCGGCCGTGTTTTCATGGAAATCTTGTTAGTCATTGTAATTGGTAGTTTTTTTTACTGACCGCTGGCTATAAGTGGTTATAAGGAAGTGTCGCAGAGTCGTAGATCATGGCTGCGCGCGCGCCGCGCGCTGGGAATGATCTGAATGTTATTGCCAACGTGAACTCACGGCTTGCAAAAAGTTTTAACATTGAAAAAAAATACATTAAACCCACAAACATACAATGCACAACATATTAACAAAAACATATATTATTATTATAGTGAGGATATGTACCTGATATTGGGCACCGTAATTAAATTTTACAAAGTTCGTAATTCATTGGCATTTAATATTTTTTTATGTTCGTATTAAATAAAAGATAACAATAGAATGACTACGTTATTTTTGAAGTCGCCTCAGTTTAATAGCTATAACACATTTATAGTAATAACATTTGAAATATCCGCAGAAATAAAACAATATTTATTTTACTGTCCGTACTAAAGTACATTTTGAAGTATACGACGCGTTTGCCGTATTATGGCAAGCGTTATTGCGGAGCAGCGTTGTATGTAGCGCGGACTGAGTGTCGTCCAATGTACCAGTTTTGCAAACACGCTACAAATTTTAAAGGATTGAGTAGCAGAGATTTAATGCAGGCTTTGCTTTAAAAATTATATTTAGGTTAGTCCATTATTTTCCCTACATTGTCTCAAAAAAATAATAGTTAGCAATTAAATTTATTTGCAAGTCCGGTTGTATGTGTCTCCTCCAAGATTAAACAACTCTACATTTTTGATGAAAATGTATCCTTTATTAAGATACGTGAGATCTGTAATGTTATCATAACACAATTTTATATCTACATTGTATGCCTTCTTTTTCAGGAAATACAGATGTGTTTATATACTTTAAAAGTAAGGAAGATAAGTTTTATTTTATATTTTCCTGAGGAACCCTGAAATGGTATTTGTCATTACGTTACTCAGTGAGACAGTAAAGAACATAACATAGTTAGTTATGTTCATAGTTATTATTTCCGTACATAACGCGGACGCGAAATAAACGTAGGTGTACACTCTACCTACGAGTATTGAGTAAACATTTTGTGTAAATCTCATATGAAAATCGCATATTTATTTTTATTTTTTTACCTCTTCTTATATAGAGCAAAAGTTTACCTAACCCTACGCTTGCACTGGACGAAACGTGCATAAAACATGTTGTTGTCTCTATTTTTTGCTGTCATAAAATAGAGACGTACGAGTAAAACTGTAAATACTTCGTTCAGAGCCAACGAGCGGTAACGCATATTACCGCATTTTTTATGTGAGGCGGTGGTACCATCATCGTCGGGCCAGCCTGTCTATGCTATACAGCTCTATCTTACATAATAATAAATGTTATGATATATCTTAACAGCATCTCTATGACGTATAAAATCAGATATCAAAAGGAACGCGGGCCCCGATCACGATCCCGACGTCCTTATTATGCGCATGAATAATTTGTTCCCCATTAATGATTTATATATGATAAAGCACCAGTGGAATCCACGATGTCATAGCAACTATGATTTAATGGCAGTTTGTTCTGCTTTGGTCCATGTGCAAAAAATAATAATTTTTCTGCGTCATTTTGCGATATGTGTGGATAAGTATTCACGCTTTCCAAAGGATGTTCCAAATTGTCATCATAAAACCAATTTCAATTAATTAAGTCGAGATTAAAAACAATTAAGAGTAAGTATCAAAGTTCAAGTATGTAAAAGTTAATGAAAACAACTTTCACTGCTTTTAATTTCACCGATAAATTAAATATAATAATAATCAGCGATAATCCCATAATTACGGATACTTTGATTTTCATTGCTAATCAACGCATTGATGATACCATGCAATAGACTTCAACGAGCGCGCACGGCAAGTGTCGAAATAAGTAAGATCAAATTATGTTTTATTCATGTACTTACGATGCAATAAAATTAACAAAAATAATCATATTATAAATGAACTTACCATACTTTTTATTTAGGATGCAAAAAGTAATATTTTAACATATAAAATGAATCTGCCTGAAATTTCATTAACTGCCAAACGATTCAGCAGTAATAATTACAAACAATTAAGTTAATCTTGGTTAATACATAATTTAAAGCGCACGACCTCAGCACTGCCCACTAAGTGCGGGAGTGCATTAATGTCGTCCTCGCACTTTACGGGCGAGCCATCGTTTCGTACAATTTAATGTGGCCGCATTTAAACCGACTCATCTCCGTTATTAGTCAGAAACTGGTCCGACTTCCTACGTTCACAGGATGTTGCTCCATATACGCCGTTCATTAAGTTAATGGCTTTGAGCCCGCGATGATTCTTATTGCGAAATGTATCGAGAGAGAAAAAATGTGCGATGTCGTCGATGGGTTTTGATTGAACCACTCTTGTCACCGTATGTCTTGATTTAAAATTTGGTTGTATAAGACGATTGGTTTGTTTTTTTATTGCGCTCAGACTCGTGATAATATTGTTTTTTATAAAGTGGGTATATTTCTAGGTATGAATATTTGTCTTATCAAAAATATAGTACTTTGATTTTAGTATGTAAACTACAAAGAAAACCTTTAACCTATCTGAATTGATCAATTGAACAGCTAATAATGAGCTCCAGGTACTGAAATTTCTATATGTTGCCTACTTAAACATAACCACAATCATTCTAGATATTCGTATATGTAAAATTGCAGTTTACCATGATCTTTTTACCCAACAAAAGAGCATGTAAGTACAGGTACACAAGAAACAATATCTCCAATCAATAAATAACATTATTTATTTTTCCACACACAACAGCGAAATGCCAATCGTAACCGCAAGACATAGCTATTTAACATACTAATCTCTGATTGTTAACATGAGATTCTTCAAAAGATCCGCTCCTAGGATTTATGGCATTCAAAACCAAACTCTAAAACTACAATATTGAGGTTTAATTTCAGATGTGATAGATAGAAAAGAATCGTGCTTACAGTAGCCGAAACGAAGGGTCATAGAGATCAAACGTGATCGAAAACTGATATTAAAGATTGTAACGAGAGTGACGCACGCGTGAATGAGATATTAGTGGCGTAAGGGGCACGCAGTGATGAAACCGGCTGCGCGGGCGCACCGCCGGACACCGTTCATTGATCAGTCTGAAAATTAATGTATGCTTAGGTAATTAATCTTTATTCTTTTATGAGGCTTGTAGTTTGATAGCTCAGCACGGTTGTGATCGGCATGCTAGGTCAAACCAGTGCTTAATTGCTGAAATATGATAACTTTAATTATGTAAGGATCCCCACTATAGTTATTATGAATGAAGTTAAATAGACCGACTTTTTTGTGTTTTTTTTTAAGATTACTAGCATATTGAGTTTATCACAGTACTAGTATTCCCGTTAGCCCCTCCAGCTAAGCTAATGCTTGTATTAGGAGTGGGCTCACCTCACAGTTTAATGTTCAGGATGAGGGTCGATTGAACCCGGAACCTCTCAGCTACGAAGGTCCATCTAACCACTAGGCTAATATCAACATTATGTTTTGATTTAAAGAGTGAACTCTTTCTTAATGCGTGGTATTTAAATTACGAATTCCCAATTACAGTTCGTGAATACAAAAAATGTGTGCTTAATCATATGGCCTCAAGTGTACTGTTAAAACAATAGCCGCATCAAGACAAGAAAGTGATGGACAGTCGCCACCGCGTACGCGCCATTTCTAATAACCCCACTGTACTGGCCCAGTTATATATTATCTTTGCATTTTGTAATGTTCATACATTTATTATTAGTAACGTCTTACCGATTTTAATGTCAAGGATCTTTTATTGTATATGAATATGACAGAAGTATCCGATTTCTTAGAATTCGTCGGTCGCCATAGTGCCACATCTCGGTACCAGATCGGTATCGAGTTTACAATCGAGAATAATTAATTTTTCAAGTTTTGCACCAAGCTCGTTACTATATGACCTTTCAAGAAAAATCGAATTATTTATATCGGTTATCGAATAAATGTGAAAGCTTGTTAAAATGCCGACGTTTGCGGTACACAGCTGACGAACGTCAAATGTATACCATTAAAATTATCATGGCTGGTGTGTCGAGTCTAATCTCGGGAGTTCGGCTGGCACAATAAATAAGGCGGCCTTTGAAGTCGCCGCTACTCTTAAATGAAGGCACTCGGCTCATTTCGGGGGCCAATTAAGCGCGAAAAGTATCGCGTCCGCCAAAATGCAATGCAATGTAATGTTGGTACTCATCAAAATTGTTCACTTTCATTGTACATGTTTTTATAACCGCCATGATATGGGCGTTTTGTTTTTTCTTTTCTTTACAGTGTTAATTATTTTACATTAAGTACCTTTTTAATTATAAACAACACAGTCCATTTAGTGGTAATTAGGAGAAGGTTGTCGAAGATACTCTTTAATTTTGTGCTATTTTTATTTTAAGCATTATTTATTTGACAAAGTTTCAGGGAGAAAATATAGGTTTCTCCATGGTAGGTTTATTAATAGCTTCATCTCTTTCTTGAGTTTAATAAATGCAAAGTATTGCGGTAAAGTTAATCTACGTAATTATTTGTTGAACTTCATGTTCACATTCGAAAGTATTAATTATACTTACCTACATATCTGTTTCAAAGGAACAGCTTAAGACCACGCCATGTCGTTCTTTTAAGCGTTCTCCGTAGGCCGAACCACTATTCAGGGGCTTCAATTAGCATAATATTATGAACACCTACATGAAAAAACGCATCTGCAACTCGCAAATTTCATTAATTTGACTATAACATCTCTTAAATAAGGTACAAAATTACCCTACGGATGCAATGCTGTAATCTCGGGTACATTAAAACCTTCGTGGGCGGTTGAAAGAAGTCAATAATACGTCCATATATGTAAATTATTATTGGTGAAGCCTTGAAGGCGTTCGACTGAAATGTGAAGCGTTATGTTCGTTTGATCTTCTGTTTGAGGTCCGGGATGTGGAGCTGGCATTGTAGGCACGTTTTTATTAATGTTTTCGATATTCCACAAAAATTATGGTACAGGCGAAATAGTATTCCATAGATGTGAGTCATGTAACCTAAGCTATAAGGTTTGATGAGTGAGGACAGTTTGACAGTAAATTCTACAAAGCCTTGAGTGCTTTTTACATTTTATCAACACAGTAAAAAACAATAGGCTTGCGATCATATTTTATTTCATCATGGGGCCTGAAAAAGTTTTTAAGCGCCAGAAATCCAGTATGCTCTTTAGCCAAGATGTTTTTATTTATAATTCCCGACCTCACAGTGACATTTAACACAAATTACAAAACAAATATTTAACATTGCTACCGAGTATCATTTTCAACATATGGCCACATAAAGTGCACAGTTTAAACCAAACGCGTTGCAGTTCACACTCTGAGCCAATTCGGCTGTCCGACGCATCCGGACCAGCCACTTACATTGTTTATTTATTCGTATTAACATCACTCTATAGATATCAATGCCGATAAGCGGACAGACCGGTGACATTCGCTCGCGGACGAGCCGAAGCTTCGTGTGAAATGACAGCTGATTCCTTCGAGATACCATCCAATACCAACTTATTTTTTTATCTTATCGGCACCTTTATCCCATCATCATAAAGTTTATTATTTATTTTCCCGATCGTATAGTTAACGTGGTGAGAATACATCTCTTCTCGAATGGATCAACTCTTAATGCGTCGCCCGTGAGAATTAATTTCGTGGTTTAACGACCTTCATGTTACACTTAATCGGAGACATCTTGTGGGAAAAGCCTACTACTAATGTATGCTAATCTGCTTTTGTAGATTAATTTTATGCATAATTAATTAGTAGTTGGTCGATATTGAAATGATTCGTTTCGGTTGTATTAAGGTTGATTTTTGCGTACTTTATCATAATATCTTCCAAATTAATTAAATGATTAGGTGCTATATAAGTCCATATATAAAACATAGTGTGGGAGCAATATTTTCTAGATAGTACTAGAGGCATTTGATATACCAAAAATATCCTGGAAATTATTTCAGATATATATTCAGGAATAAATATTCTATTGTTATTCAAACTGCCTATTACACTTGCTTGCATTATCTGAAGTTGGTGGAATCGAAATTTGCGAATTCGAAATTGTAGCCTATTTATAAGTTCGTTCCAAATGTTATTAGATCGTCGCTAGGTCACGACCTCATACGTTCAATGTGCTAAACAAGTAAGGGATATTATGTAAATGAAGAGTAACTCAGTAAAGATCCCGTTAAACCACATACATAACTAATTAAAATTAGCAAACAATGCAAGCTTTTACTTTGAACGTTGCATTCGGAAACGGTAGCATTTGGATAGTAGAAGCTCGTGGAATAAAGTCTCGTTAGACTGTAAGTTAATAAATATATAAATATCATGAAAATACCATTAATTTCCTGTAATATATTTTTTGTGCAGAATTAAATAACTATTCACAAAAATACCGAAAAGATGCATTAACGGTTACACACTGTCATTTTTTGTCAGCTATCTATTTTTTTGCTATTGAAATTCCTGATCTTGTAAAATAAAAATAACCGGTCGTTCCCACACAAGTACACAATTGCGTCCAAAAAACGACTTCAGAAAAAACAAAAATCGATGATACTAGGAAGCAACTCGATACACTGGAGGCCAGATGAAAACAGCCCATTAGTGGGTGGTCCCGCGTATTATTTTCGATCTCTTCCCGTAATTAATGAGCTCAATGGTTGCGTATGTAACGTGTAATATGAATAGACACGGTAAAAGCAACGATGAATAAATTATCAACCGGTCAAGTATGGCTTGGCGTTCTTGGAATCATTGGAGAGAAAAAAAATTAAGATATTCTGCAATTACTTTTAAGAAGATCATTTAAATTGAGTCTTTGCGTTTTTTGAAACTTACTTAACTAAAGGTTCTTTTGAGCCTTTTTTATTACAGTTCATTGTAAGCCCTTGCTAAAGATATAAATTAAATTAATTTCAGGATAAAAATATTTTTCCTTTTATAAAATTTAATCACCTGCCAAAACCAAGACGTGTCTTCGTTAAGTAGGCATTTCAATTACGTATGCGCCAAATATAGTGTCCCAACTAAATCGGGCCATAATATCAAATTGTACGCAAGAAAGTAGATGGGCGGGCTCCAGTTATGGCATCTATGATATTGTTATAAAAACGTGTATCAACGCGTCCACTTTTCACTGACACGCCTTATACAGTGCTGTAATCTAAAGCAATGCGACTTTGACGGGAAATCTTTCGATACATGAACTAGATTTTTGTTATATTCAATGGAATTAATGAAAGTTTGTATGACAAAAAGTCTGGTTTCAGTTGCCTAAGAATAAAATATAAGTTGAGTTAAAAATAGAGTTGAGTGGAGAAATCACTCATCGATGAAATATAAAACTACAAAACCCGTATTTATGAAACCGATAAATCTTATGTTTTTATGATACAAAAGAGTATACATAATTTTGTGTATTACGAGATTGTTTGTCATCATTGTTTTATCATCTTCGAAAATGTCGTTCCCGTGTGGGTACCCTACTGGTAGAGGTTTTCGAATGAGTGTGTATTGGAATGTGTGGCCGGCAGTTATAGATAGCCGGTACCGTACTGTCCAATAGAAGAACAATACGTGGAAAGTGAGGCATCACATTAACTATAAATAATATTGGCTCGTCGAAAAGTCACCGATCACTCAACGGATAAGTTACAAATAAACGTTTACAAGTGGGCCCATTGTTTATGTACATCGCCTTGTTATCCGCACATGATAAATGAACTCTTTGTATTGTTCAATACAAACTCAGAACTCGAAATCATTCAATTTTATCGATACATGTCCCTCTTATCGGCGATTTGTAGAAAGTTTTGGATGATGTATACGCGGGTAAAATTATTCATAAAAATAATACAAAACCCATTATTGATAACATCGTCAGTGGTATTGATCTTTTTTAGATTAATTTTTGACGTCACTATGAGACCTTTTTTATGGAACGAAGTCGTCAAACAAGCGTAAGACGTGTACGTGTTAAGCAGGTACTATACTTACTCGACCTCATACTTTGCCGACCTAAAGAGGAGTTGGTTCCTCTGGGAGGGGAAGGCATAGAAGGCAGGGCTTCTGTCCCTTTTAAAGGTCTAACGCAATGCAGCTATAAAAACTTATTTTATGCTGATCTTCTGTTAGAGGTTAGCCCGTATTCTTTCAGCTGCAGTGAATTTTCTACAACTGGGTTCGTCCACTAAAAGTCAAAGTATAACCTAATTTTGGGTTCTCCAATTTTCACATTGCAAGTACGAAAGCGGGAGTTGGTTTAGCCTCCACCTTATACCCCTTATTCATAAACCTAGTCTAGCGGTTGTATAGTTACACCATGCTTTGCCTTCTTCTTTCGAATGTTAAATCACTGATTACAGAAAGAGATATTCGGTGTGTAATTCGGTAGCAGTAGCCGTATATTTAATTCTTTGTTAAAAATGCATGAACCAGAAAAAAATATATCTACGACCAGAATACTTTAGTAATAACAAAAAATAATCAAGTATTATAACCGTTCATTCGATGAACACTATTGTAATAGATTTCCCGCGATTGAATATCGCAATGTGCAATGCAATTTTTTATTCCCAGATCATCATAAAATTGATAACTAAAAATCTATTGTGTCGAGTTAGTCTTCTTTAAAATCAGATCGGTTAAGTAATAAAGCCTTGAATCGCAGTAAAGACACAAACTAAAAGTAAAAGTGAGAATTGATTGCGATTTGGAGATAACGGCAACAATATCTTTATCAGGTGTTCGAAAAATTATAAATGGTAGATAGCGGACAAGGCCGGCGTAAAGAATTTCAGTGCGGTCGAAATGCGTGAGCCCAAGATCTAAATTACGAAACGCCAGAGATCAGATACCGTAATAGTACGTCGAAAGCAAGCGCGATCTTGCTCCTGACACAGACGTCATAGAAACGCCCGCATGCTATAACAACGATTGGTAGGGCTGCTTGTACCTCGGCGATAAATAAAGCAATTGTTTTATTTGGACATCTTTTATCTTTTTTATGGGAAACCTCTATTGGCGGGCTTTGTCAGTAAAATCGACTAGTTTGACGTCTCACATATTATGTCATGACGCTATCTCATGCGGTCATGCCGACTCTACGTCACTGCTCTCGAATCCTTTGTGTGTGAGCGCGCGCATACTATCACACTACACATATTTCATATCTGCCGGGCGTCCCGTGACTACTTTTTTTATTCTGACAATAAACTAAGCGAGTAGCTCATAGCTTACTTCTAAATATCTAATATTAGTGTTATAAAATCAGCAGATAAGTAAGTAAATAAGAACTCAATATAAGTAATTGGAAAGTGATGACCACAGGTAAGTACACGATAATGTTTAATTATTTCGCTCGTATTAGCTCGCGGTCGACTATGGTATCGGAGTCTTCTGGTCGCCCAAATGCTTGCAACATGACTTAACCACTGTAATAGCCGGGAACAACAGCTTAACGTACACGAACGGAAGCGGTCAGTTGTGAATATCACTAGCGGTAACATTCTGAAACTATTTTCGTATTCTTATCAATTAACAGAAAAATAAAGAATCGCTAAACAAACACCGGTCAAGACATTGCCAACCCTAACATTAAGCAACTGTACAAACTTGTAATTAGTCTGTAATGTTGCAAGCGTCGTGTCGTTAGGATCAATATCATCGAACAATGCTTATCGGCTTAGTGACTCATCAAGGCCCCAGGGTGAAGGTTCGGGCGGCTATCCCTTGACCGCTCCCTGCAGCCTTGCTTTCGACGGCGATCATGAGATAAGATGACGACCCGTGCCGCCATTAACTGTGATTGAAGCCGCCATGATAATGCGCGATCGAATTTCTGAGTCATACGTTGTGTGTAAAAAATTGGTGGGTGAAATAGGTCTGCTTATAATCTAAATATATGTAACTCAAAGGTGACTGACTGACTGACTGACTGACATAGTGATCTATCAACGCAGAGCCCAAACCACTGGACGGATCGGGCTGAAATTTGGCATGCAGGTAGATATTATGACGTAGGCATCCGCTAAGAAAGGATTTTGATTAATTCTACCCCCAAGGGGATAAAATAGGGGATGAATAATCCCGAAATTGTTGTTAAGTTAAATTACACGCGGACGAAGTCGCGGGCACAGCTAGTATTCAATATATTAATGCCTACGTATGGAGAATATTCGTGAAAAAGACAAAAGGTGTTCGTTGTTTTTTATTTATGGAACCAAGTTGGAAACCAAGCGCACTGACCCTAAGCAGTTACCATAGCGATTGTAATACCTAATGCATTGTACGCACGTTGCTGACCTAAAGGGGAATATAACAGAGAGAGATGAAGAGAAATGGGGCTATACTATCCACTTTTCGCCAAACTTTTGTGAGAGAGTGGTACTATCCCGTTTGTGCCATCCCATACCTATTAGAGCTGTTATCAATTGGCTACACCACCATCTTCCGGGTTCAGAAACCGGATATTAGGAAATTTAGTTCTTTATATAAGTATATTCGTTATTCAAAAATATTAATCAAATCCATCAAATTAAGGTGACTTAAGTATATTGACATTTTCACAACGCCGCAATTTTGAGGCCTACAACCTTCCATCTTTTGTTCAGGCTGTCAGTTCATCGATTGATACATCGATACCTGAATCGGTCGAGTGTTGCGAACGATTTAATCATATTATGTCTCGCCAAGGTCGCGAGTCCTATGGGGATTGGGGTTAATGGCTGCCCTCTATTCGATTGGTGATGTTATCGATGTTATTCCATTACGCATCGAGAGACGCGTACCTAAGCGGGTTTGATCTGAGTATAAGTCTGCATTGTTGTTGATGTTGAATTATTGGTCCACCTGATTTAGCTTGCAGGGCTTACATAATGATGTAATGGACTAAGTACAGCTGAAAATTAGATTGTGATTTCTCGGTTAGCGCCTACAAAACGATAGGGGAAATGACGTCAAAAAAATTACCAATCCCTTTCTCTACGTGCATTCAAGTCAAAAACGACATTTTCCAATCGATGGCTATTCGTCGTTAGCGAAACGGTTCGAAACTGGTTGTTAATCTCTCCGATCGCACAGATGTTCTGTTACGTGTGTTTAAAAAATAACACATGGTACAGTCGCGATGCGCACGCGCTGATTGTATCGCGACCGCTCGGGGGCGTTACGAAAACCACTTACGTATCAGATGCCATCGGCAAGGCACTCATTTCGGCTACTCCGCATTTAGACTACAATTGTAACTAGTTAATTCACTCTAGCACGGCTGTGTTGAAAGTTACTGGTGGAGTTTGAACGAATTTTGCACTAGTTGCTGCTCGCGACTTCGTCCGTGTAGACTTGAGTAAAGTATTCTATGTGTTAATCCAGGTTATAAAGTATCTGTGTTCCAAATTTCATCCAAATCCGTACAGTAGTTTTTGCGTGAAAGAGTAACAAACATACATCCACACTCACAAACTTTCGCATTTATAATATTAGTAGGATGACTATGATTTATTGGTGTCTGTACAATACGGTACCTACCTACGAAGAATTATATAGATTCCAATATGTCCATCGGTCATTTGATTGTATATTCCGAAAGTGTTTTGAAGAATGTCAGCCGAATGCTCCATCTAGATCGCTCCGTGAGGAATTTAGATAGCCACGCATTTGTTAGCCGCGACGCTATTCTTAGCTCAGAGGATTTGGCATGTACAATATAAAGTAATTTATTTGCACAAAGAACACGAGGTAAATACATTTTTAAACATATTTGGACTTTGATTCTAGTTTCAACCTTAAAACTATTAATCATAGAACTAGCTTTTATTTTTCCTTATAGGTACGCTGGTTCTATCAGCAGACGTTACTTTAAATATTTTCAACCCTTTTTTTTGTTTTGTTAATAGGTGTAAAACCACTGGTTATATCGAAGAGGTGTTGACGCACCAACCGATTGAACGTTCCTCTATTTAGAATATGTAGATCGACGTCGATTCATTTCATTCTATAACATCGATCTATGGATCTATACTCTCGACGTTAGACTGATTGGCCGTGTGCCTATTATCTATGCTCACTAAAACACGAGTTTAATTGAATTACCTATTTCCCCAATCATTACCAGAGTGAAACAAACCGGGCTTTTTACATTGCAATATAGAAAACCGTCAGATAATTACATCGTCTAAATGAAATGGATGCCTAAATAGACATGTTCGTTATTTAGTACCCAAGTCTCGGGCCTATTATGCCGTTGATTGATACATTTAAGACAGGCATATACGATCATCGTAAAAGTAACTAACCGATAAATTATCGAGTACAATAATATATTATATGGAGTTTAGCGTCGAACCGTCATTCTAAATGAAGGTTTATGTAACAATACATGAACTGACATCTATTTATTTGTCAAACCTTTATATGCTCGTTATTAAGACATTCAAAGCTTTAGAGTGAAGGTATGATGTTTTATGATTAACTTAAATCATAGGGATTCAAAAGTTGTGCCTCATTCTACTTAACGCTAAAGCTATCAACGTATTGTGGATTTTGCTGTCTATTTAGAGTTAGTGAAATGATGATAAACTATTTGTTTTCATGAACCAATATATTTATAGTAATACAAAATCTATTTAGGTTTGGTATCATTTGTAACTAAAACTCAATAGCAGTTCAGTGGTGAACAAAACACTAAGCTTCTGAGACTCTCCCAATCGATATGGTATAACTACTTGTCTGTATTTTATAACTTATATATATAATATAAGATTATTGTACAACGGCTTTCCATTGGCCAGTGATTGTTCATCAATTTAAAATACATGTACCAAGACAAATCGCCATCACCTGAGAGACATTACGAAATAATCACAGTTTGAGGACACAATTTTGCAACACTCATGAATCAAGTAATTAATACAAAGGCAATATTTTCGTTTTTCGCATGGCCCGATTATCTACACCGCCATCTGGAGCGCTTTATCCAACAATAGAACCATTATTGTTAAGTTGAAGCACCGATTGTGTTTGATGTTTTCTTTATTTCGACTTTCAAGGTGATGTTTTGACAGCGTAATTGGTTCGAGACTACTCGTCGTTAATCTTGTGCCTCAAGAATGTAATTAATTTTAGTTTGGTTTTATTTTTTGAATGTAGCTGCGGTGCATAATGTTTGTCAGCGTAATTGCCGTTTAAGCGTACATAAATACTGTTTCGTTGGCCTTGTGAGCTTTCTATCGAGATTTGAATTCGGAGACTTGGAGGCGAAAATTGTTCGCGCTAATTTTTAAGTAACATTAATTTATTGTAAATATTCCTCAATTATGTTGAATAGCTGAGTGTTATACATCTTGTGCCGTTCTATTGCATCTAACTGCACCTACAATTATTATTACCGACGTTATTTGGTGCAGAGGACACACCCAGACTCGTTAGCGACTAACCTTATGCTGCGTTTGGACCGTTCGAATGTTTTAAGCACCATTTTGTTAAGAATGCGATAGTAAGGACACTGTTTTATTATTGATGTAATTACGTTTTGGTGTTATGTTTAATGATACACGAAATTGAAATTAAAGTAGGAAATAATGCGGTGATTGATCGTGTAAGAAAAAATATAATGTCATTATTATTTTGAAGCCTAGGAAGTCCTGGACAGCTTACATGTTATACTCGTAAGCTCACATAACTATTATTTTTGTTGCCCATTTACAATTACAAGCTAGGTATAGAAATACTAATTTAATAATGTACACTTATGAATGTGCGTGAGCTAGAGTTTATGAAAAAGAAAATAAACTCAGGCAAGTTATTTAGTTACTATTCCTTTCTACATGAGGCAAGTACTAGCTTATATTAGCGAGCACCGTTCGAACACGCATGTCGCCCAACTCCAACGCGCGCCTAAGCTTTAAGCCGTGTTGCGACAGCGCAGACTCATTGTATGTTAAGCGGGCACTTCATCTTTCACGCCGAGCCCGAGCCGATTTATTGGGCGACGCGCCCTCTTCAGACGCTAGATACAACCTATCTCTGAGCCTCGTGTCTGATTGAATTAAAGCCTCTCTTGGCGTTGTCAAGATAACGGAGTGCGTGTCGTCTGACATGCCCTGGGGTTAGAGGTAGATTAGATATTGTTTAACGGCCCAACAAGTAATGTATTGGCGAAAATGTTGGTGCATGTGTTGAAAACTTGAAATCGTCGTTCGTGGGCATAGCCGATGTAATCCGTTAACCCAAAAATTTCTCATAGATTGTAATTCCTAGTTATAGGTTAATTTATTTGACCTCTTCCTCACGTTATTGTTCAAAGTAAATTGTTTCCGCGGCGTGACCGGACAGCTCTTTTCATTTTTGAATAAGGTCCGCAACACGTCATAATTACTGCGTTTAAACAATAGATGTGCGCGTATGCCCTGCGCCCGCGCCAATCCCTGAGGCACGCGAGACCCCTGACCCGGCGCCTGCGCCTTCAACACGTGCTGCCTCCGCTCTCATTGGCCAAAAGTGAACTCATCGTTTTGTAACACCTCTAGCCTCTCACTCACCGACTCGCCCGATGACTTGCTTAAGAAGCTACTAGGCTAAACACTGTCCTATTGTCGATAGGGAATTCAATCTTCTGATAGTGAATAAAAACTGTTGACTTTGACCTTTCACTAGATTGCGATCTTTTATCTATGGAGGCGGTTTTTCTTTATTATATTGGATTGGATCGTGGTGCAAAAAGTGATTTTGTTTTTTTCTTTCGTGGGTTTTCTTTTCACCTCTTTGAGGTAGATCTACGCGCATTTTATTATGTAGTACATTATCTATTTCACGTTGTGTTGAAATTGCATTCTGCGAGTGGTCCAATAATTCGAAGTCAAATGGAATTGTTCGGAGTAGTTCTGACAAATGTTTTCGATAGTTACCTACCGAGACATTTATTAAATGCATTACCTGCATTGCGTGACCGTTTTCGGTTGTAATATCTGTGGAATTGTGATCACGTACAGCCTTCGACCGCGCTCCGTCTGTGACAACGGATCGAATGGGACAAGCATTGTTCTATGACATTTCAGCCTTGCTAATGACAAGCAATTTCGATTTTGAAATAGGACACATTAGATGGATTTATATTGCCTTTTAATTTGCCATAAATTGCTCTTATAGGTAAAGAACTTTACATCGATTCGAATAGGTGAGTTGTTTCAACACTGTCAACTGACGAAATGG
This sequence comes from Notodonta ziczac, assembly GCA_918843915.1. Lineage (NCBI taxonomy): Eukaryota > Metazoa > Arthropoda > Insecta > Lepidoptera > Notodontidae > Notodonta > Notodonta ziczac. The sequence continues at coordinate 6,900,216 of OU974053.1, forward strand.
GACGCACATAAGTTATCAAAACGGAGTAATAATTTTTCAAGCATGCATTACTTAAGATATTGCTATTGGTTTAGTTTATGACGCAAATATTTGCAATTATAATAACGTGTTTAATTTACAGTTCTCTTGCAAATTATATTACAAACATATCTTATTAATTAATCAGGTATACAAAACAAGTAGGCATTTATGACCTTAGGACTTTGCCAGCGCAAGCCTTCTTTATCTCCTAATCACACGAGCGGGACGTCGAGCTGTCAAACTGGATGTCAAGCGAGTGACATCCGCGACGTCGCAATGACAGTAACATCCAAACATCGACGACATCCGCGGTACGCATGTGACGTATGACGCCTCTTTCACAAGCCCTCTGCGGTATTTGGACTAGTTTGTACCACAAGGTGTCGTGTTTCGTGTGTTGTAAACCATTACACATATGCATACTAATGCATACCTATGTGTATTTTTAACCCGATTTAAACCAAAGTTTATCTCAGGATACTGAGGCCCGTATTAATAAATGTATCTCAAGTCTGAGAGCGATCTTGAGTACGCTTTTGAAATGTCATTCTGTACTCGTATGACGTTAGGGTGACATTTCCAAGATTCCTCCCAGAATTCAGATTGATTTATACAGACTTTGGAAAACAAAATCATTGACCTTTTTGCTCAGTATGTTGTACCTACCTACCTATTATATTTCTATAGTCATTGCAACCTCATTGGCTAAGACATACTGTATTTATTATTCAGACTAGCTGCGCCCACCGACTTCGTCCGCGTAGTATTTAACTTAGCAAAAATTTCGGGGTTATCGGTATAAAAAGTATCCTATGTGTTAATCCCGGTTATAAACTACTTGTGTTCCAAATTTCATCCAAATACGTTTTTGTCTAAAAGAGTAACAAACATCACTCACAAACTTTCGCATTTATAATATTAGTAGGATTATCTCCGATTAGTACTATGTATAAACCTATAAACGATCAAGTAGATAAGCCTACTAAGAAAAATAATATAATTATAAATTCTCAACCTAGTTAATAATTATGATTACTAAATCTGGGTTACCTACGCAGGTCCCACTTTCATGCGGGTTATTTAATATCGCAACTTCGGAAGTCCGAGTGATTAGATCTTACCGCATCCGATATCATAATTCCAGCAATGATGAAATGATAATGGCGTAAAATCATAATTCTTCGATTTTTGTGGTTGGTTTTGTCATTGTATTACCTCTGATATCGGAATATAAAGCGAATCAAACTTATTATTTTATCAAATGCTGTATAATAGTTATTAAAATTGAAAAACAACGGAAACATGTTATATAACGTTATTTATTGTGAAATCTTCTGCTCCGGCAAGTAAAGTGACAGATATTTTCCTAAATTCAATGATAAGTAATTAAATTTTGAGCAATTCGTGTCAAAATCTTGGTTGCGATGAGGAAAATTCGTTATGTAATTGCGATAAAATTGCATTCGTCTTTATATCATAATACGAGTTTTGTGTAACATTTTGAAATGTTATATTAAATTCTCAAGAAAACTATGTGACTTAATTAGTTATAAAATAAATACACACATTATTTATTATGTCTATGAGCTAAATTGGAATTCTCCCATAATCAATTTCTATTAAAATATACGAACTTATATTTATGTCTAAGTGCATATACTTAACTAGTTTTAGGACATCTTCAAGAGTTATTCAAAATGTTTCTATGCTCAGAACAAAAAAATATATATTTTAAAATCTTATTAAATGATTTCAATCAATAATATCACTATTATATGTTATGTACGTACCTATCGTGTATCTTAAATAAACAATCCGACATTTAGTTTAAATAACACTTTAGTCAGTAGTTAGATAAGTAACAGATTTCATACACGTGACCTTCTGAACGGTAAAAACAAAGAGATCTAGACAGTTCTTTTATCAAGTCTGAACAACTCCAATTATTGATTCGTGTAACCTCTGAAATAAGCACGAATTTCAATTTCAATACCTATGTAATAGAAGTAATAGTTAAGTATTTTGGGAGAATTCTAATTCTCGAGGTACATTAGGTTCTACTACTCCAGATATTACAATTTTATCAGCTGGTAAAAAGTGTTTGAATTTCCATCAAATTTGTATATAGCTACCTATAATTTAATTCTACCTATTAGTTTAGAATTATAATACACCCCGTGTATTTACAAATAGTAGGCGATCAATGAGAATGTATACGTAAAGTCTCTTGAAAATTTTAGTTTATCGACCACCTGTTGCAGCAACGGTCAGTACGCTAGTCACTAGCAGTCACGGCTGAACCCTGTGCTCTTGAGTGGCCGACATCCGGCCCGCTTTACAAATAAATACAATAACATTTTTTTATATAACCCAGATGACTCAGATTGATATGTAAATTCAATTACCTATTACCGACAGTCGAACATCCCTGCCGATCTAGATACTTTCTACCGCCAAGGAAGCATTCGCTTACTACACTTTCGAAAGTGTTGTGCGAAATTAATACGAATGAATGAATTAAATGAGATCGCATCAAATGATTTTGACAGACATCCGTTCGGTTCGCAGGATGATTCTGTAATCGGAAATGTTCTGTTTTTATGACCACCATTGCGAATGTTTCGTTCGGAAGTCATCCGAGCTGATGTCCGAATTTGTTCATGTGGAAATTGTTATGTAATCATAATACTTAGTAAATATCCCAACGATCTACTTGTTTGTAATAATACTAATACCAAATAAAATATATTTAAATCATCTTTATCATTGGAAACTAAGTTAAAATAAATAAGTACTTACATAATACAAAAAAACAATAAACAAAACAAAACTTACCACCTTTAGTATCAATAGCTTTGAGTAGTATATTATAAAATATGTATTTATTATTATTATCTACTCGACTTAGACAATATTGGCAGTTTTTTATGATATACCAATTATTATATTTATTGAATAAAATAAATAACATTTATTGCTAAGTACGCTATTTTATTGAACATATAACGAGGTATGATTTAAACAAGAATATTATTGATCAATGGTATTCATAGATAGTTTCAGAATGTGAATTGTAATAACAGTAAACATCTTCCGTGGCTTATTTTATAGGCTATATAAAGGACTACGGGAATATTAAATACTTCCTTATGTAGACTTCAATAGTTTTGCTTCAAATTCATAACAAAATTATATAAAGTCGATTTTTAAGATCGAAACTCAACACAAACAAAAGAGACAAATACATTGTTTTACTAGATTTAAAAGTTTTACTGTGAGGAAACCTGCATGTCTTAGAAAATCTAATCAGTTTTCGAAAGATATGTGAAATCCACCAACCCGCACTGGGCCCGCGTGTTCGATTACGGCCTGAATCCCCCTCGTAGTAGGGTGAGCCCCGTGCCCAGGAGTGGGACATCAAAAGTCCATTTGTTTTAAAATTGGAATTTGCCCAGCGGGAATGGAACCCGCAACCACGATCTGGAGAAAGCCGAGCGGCCTGCGCTCGGACCACTGCGCCAAGCGGTCATATTGATTCCCAGTTGCCTATTAGCAATTAAACCTTCAGCTAATTGATACGCTTTCATTGAAGGAAGTGGCGGCGCGTTCGGTAGCCGCTCCGAGGATGGTGTTACGAGTAGTTAGGAAATAATTACGGTCGGTCACGCCTCTCCTGATTGGTTTTCGTAAGCGGTCGTAAATATGTCGGTACCAACACGCGTTTCTCATTAGAAATAAGTTGATGGGCGTTGTTGGCTAATGTTGTGACGTAATTGGTACTCCTGATGTGCGGTGTTGATTAGCGGTTATTGGATAGCGCTTATGGCTTTTGTTTTAAGGAGTCACATCTAGTGTTAGTATGTTTTTGTTGTTATACATAATGTTTCAAAAATTCAAAGTAATACGCCAGACGAACACACCAACCGTATAGTCCCAGATTAAGCAACGCTTATACTATGGGTACCGTACAATGGACTGGTGGCCATCCCAGTGATACCCAGACCAGAGCAAATTATGAAAAGGCCATTTCCGAAATTTACCTTGATGGGAATCGAACCTACAACCACCCGGTGTAGAGAGCCGAGCGGCCTACGCTCGAACCACTGCGGTCGTCAATATGTACCTAAAATATTATTTCCTACTTTTAAAACACACTAATGTTTGTAGGTAAGTAAAATAGTTTTGTGCCAAATAATTATAATTCATTCAAGTTTTTATTTATAAAATGCTACTAGTATTTGAAATTGAGACTATTATCAATTTGTCACGTACACACCGAACTTGGTATTAATTAATGAATAATTTTGACTGTGTAGGTATATCGTGATTATCGTTATGTCCATTAATAAATAACATTTAATATCGATTATTTTTTAATAGCGTATCAACGGTTGAGATTGTGTTCTTGTAAATTGATCTCTGTTGTTTTGCATTTAAGTTTTACATCCAAACATCGCGTGTAACTTGGATAACAGGTTATTGTGTATTTTCATCCATACTTTACAATTCAAATGAAGCGGCGAGGATATTATTCCGCATTGTTAATAAGATGTTCGCAATGTTGTGGTAATTAGAGGTTTGGGATCATTATTATTGGATAATCAATGCCTATTTGCGGCCCCGTGAGCTACAAATCGGACTTACATGGCGACTTCGCCACTTCTGAACTACTTGGTTTAAATGGCGCGGTCTCTTAAAGCTCATACCTACTGAAAGCGATGTTCGATATTCAAAATTCGATGAAGGTAGAAGCAAGGTGTCGCCAAATCTAAATATATATAACTCAAGGGTGACTGACTGACATAGTGATATATCACTGGACAGATCGCGCTGAAATTTGGCATGCAGGTAGATGTTCTGACGTAGGCATCCGCTAAGAAAGGATTTTGATTAATTCTACCCCCAAGGGGATAAAATAGGGGATTAAAGTTTGTATGAAACTTTGTCATTTAAATTCCACGCGGACGAAGTCGCGGGCACAGCTAGTGTCTCATATACTTATGGGCTAGGTCGCCCGGGGTAGTTCCATCCTCTCACAGAAGATTGCATTTAGAACGTTGAGTGAGAGCTATAACTCCTTTTCCCTATCCCTCTCTCCACTTCCTTTCAGGTTGGCAACGTGCGACAAATGGCTGTGGTATAACTAGCATCTAAAGGCAACGGTAACTGCATAACGACGGGCGGATCGTACGATTATCGAATTTATAATATAGAAAAAAAAAACTGAATATTAGCTTTGTTTGAAATTAGCTTGCAACTTGTTTCTCATTTTAAAATTTTCATGTAGAGGCCGGCTATAATTTGTAGCTTACACTGTCACTGCTTGCACTGCGCACTCAACCTTATTCTAAATTATATAGGGTGCCTTATAATTTTTGGTGGGTCATCTATACATCCTTGATTGCTCAATTTCTTTGCAACCTCAATTGCTTAATAGGGTAGAATAGGCGGTTTCTAGCAGACTTCGGACGGAAACTGAGTTAGTTTTATATAATTACTAGCTGTGCCCCCCGACTTCGTCCGTGTAGTATTTAACATAACAAAAATTTCGGGATTATCGGGATATATGGTAATCCCGGTTATAAACTATCTGTGTTCCAAATTTCATCCAAATCCGTTCAGTAGTTTTTGCGTGAAGGAGTAACAAACATACATACATACATACATCCACACTCACAAACTTTCACATTTATAATATTAGTAGGATGCGTGTGAAGTTGTGTGATATTCATTGTATGTGTAAAAGAGATGGTCGAGGGCCAAACCTTGGCGTCATCCTTGGTCAGCATTGTTGCTCCTGGCTTTAAGGAGGAACAGTGCGGGGAGTGTGTAGCGGGAATAGTTACAAAAGAAATCACTATTCATTATGACACTGGCATTTCAGACACAGATTCCTCCTACTCACAGTACAGTTTGTACTGTACATCTTATATACCTGTTACTCTCATGAGTTAGGCGCCACTTCGAGGTGTGCGGTTATCTGAAATGCATCAGCAATTTCTCGGATTATTAATATCGCCAGATACCTGTGATTAACGCCTATCACAACCAACTCTAGTAAAGAACGGCTCGGTGTAAGTTTCCCTGCACAGTTTATTGGGTGGGTAGGAAACTAAGTCGTATGAATAACGATTTTGTAGTGACGCTTATTCAATTCCTACAATGTATATACGAAATATAATATAATATTTAAGTTACCTGCTATTGAATTGGGTTCACTGCGGGATCACGACACATTTAGTCTTATTCGATGTTCGATGAGATATAAGTTGGGTATTTTAATACAAAGGAAATATCATTTAGGCCGCTAGTTGAAGAGCGCTGTTTAGTAAAGTGCCTAGGCTGTTAACTGAACGGCGAATTAAGGTAGTTGGCTGCGACAAATCTACCAACTTAACACATATTTTCTAAACAAAAATAGCGAAACGTATACAACTAAGAGAAAAGAAAATCGTAAAAAAGATGATCTAACACTAATCGGCATATCATAAACCGGTGTTTAGCCGGTCCGATGCGCGGGCGCAGTACTGTATCGCAGTTATCCGCGGCGCCATCTGCCTGCCCGTGGGAACAGTTCGCACGGCCGGCTCCGATTGTTTGACGAACAAAATGGAATGTCAAGATGCACGTTGAGTAATACTATTAGGACAGGTTTACACATACGCAGCTACAAACAAACACGTAGTAATAAAAATAAAATACTATTTCAAAAAGTTTAACTGTACTTTTTGCAAAATAAACTAATTTCGAGAATAACAAGAGACAGTAGGTAGATACATCTACCGCCGCTTACGCATAATGACTTAGATATATGATCCAGTGTTTTCACTTAAAACATACAAAAGATGGAAAGAAAAGCCTATAAATATTTAATTTAGTGTAATATTTTCCGGGGCTCAAATAATGCTTGAGCCAAATATAATTAGAATCATTAATTTAATTAATATATCAGTATATAATACGTTCTTGATTAATCATTAACTGAGTCTCAACAATATTCGCATTGGTATGTGGAAAATCCGGCCTGAACAAGCCTTTACGATAAATTCGCCTGTTTGACATTCAGTTAATTTGCATTAAACATGTGCTGCGGTTTTCACGTGAGGTTTTCATGATCACCCGTATTCTAGATTGTTTTGTGTTGTATGTTATTTCATTTATGGGTCAGTGTTTTTTTTATTTATGTTATTTTATATGCTGTTGATTAGCAACATTTTGAATAAACAACTTTTTGATGTCTCAACTTATATAATAGCCGCAGAATCCATAAGTTTAAATTTTCAGTTATCTCAATTCTTCTATTATGACTTAATTTACTTAGTTATTTTGATATGTAATACTTTCCACTATATACCTAACAATTATGTTTACAAAGAAAAGATAACAATTACTATGTTCGGAGTGATTTCGGTTTTCAAAACATTGAAAGTGCCGGCCAACCTAATTACGCAACAAATACCACACTCTCAGTGAATTTCACAAAGCAGCGAATATAATACAGTCAATGGATGACACGTATTACACTAATAAAGCTGATTATTCGACGCAGCACGTGTCAAGAAACATCAAAATTTGTTTTAGATTATACACTAATTTGTCAGTGCTGGCGGTCCATTCATAGAATGTGGGAAACATTATGAAATGATCATATTTCTTTTAAAAGACACTATTGCACAAAGATTCACCTAGTTTTCGTCGTTAGCTATTCATTACTACGTGCCGTGGGAGACTTTTTGCGCCGCCTATTGTTAGTTTGATTGGCGCATTCCAAAGAAGGTGGACGTTCAGTTTTTCGAATTGTGAATGAAACGGTAGCGAGTTTATTGAAAAGTAGGATTAGTAATTTGTAATGTAGATATATTTTCTGAGACACAGCAAGCCTACACGGTCTCCCAGCTTTTTGGTCGGATTAGCCCCTCAATTGAATCCGACAGGATGTTACCATATTTCTGGATAAAATGGCAACACGCAAAATATCGCACTTTACCTTAAAGAAATAGTAAAGTTTCTATGAAAAACAACCGTTTAGAATGTCTATAAAAGTAATGATCAAAGCCAGTTTTCCTCGAAATTATGCTGAACATTTTGATTATTTTATTCCTTTGTGAATCAGACCGCCACTAGTTGACACATTTTTGTAAAACACTGAGGGTGACTGCGCAGTATGTCTGACATTTTGCTCCAATTTCCGAAGGTTGTATGTAAATCCGGGCGGCGTATGCGCACTGCGCTGTGGCCCCGCGTGCGGCCAACCGGGCACTATTAGCACGGGGTAATCAACGGCACTATGCATAAATGAATCACAAACTCCCGTGAGTTACAGTTTGATGTTCAATATTAAAATACGACCAGGGTTCTCACATTTGAAACATGAAGGTGGTATGTGATTCGTAACATCAGGATGAACAAAGTATTCCAAACTCTTATTAAAGGACTGGACTGTGCACAATGTTCCTCATACGTTCGTTATAAAGTATATCTATATATAGAATATCAGTCCTGTGTATTAAGAGAAAACTTCATTTTGTAAATGTATTTTATAAAAATTTACACCAAACACAGCCCAAGCTATCTGAATAATTTATCGTAATTTAATTGCGTCAGGCGTTCACTGAAAATTTATTAATTCCAATATTGAATATAAAATAATCTCACTGGAATCGCGACCAATTAAATGGTTGCACAAGCATCCATATCTGATTTATATTGTGCCCCATTTCTTAGCATTTTAATTGCAATTAGCGTTTAAGAGTTTTCGTAATTGAAGATAACAATTATTGGACATCGATCAGCTCACCGGTGATTTTAAATGAACAGCATTCATTGTATTGTATTATAATACCTTTGCCATTCTTGCATGATAAGGTATAAAGGTACAATGAATAAAAGAATATTCACTTTTTAATTTATTTTTCTGTTGTCGTTCCCCCAAAGACAAAAGCTCGTTTTTATAACCTTACTTGGTATATTTTATTTTCTGAATACGAACTTATGCAAAATGAAAAAAAATAATTGTAAAATGTATAATCCAAAAATTGAAATCGAATGTCCCAGTGAAGTACAATGCCACACAACATGCATAACATATTCCATTATTTCTTCTATCATCGATACCAAATGAAATCGATAGTTGAAACTCGTGCGTATCCGATGCAAACGCGACGTAGTTTATTTCCAAATCGGCTGTAAACGATTGGGTTTGTAATAATCTGTAACGGCAATTAGCCGACCGCCGTGTGACGCAATAGCAATTTTTCGCGATTTCTTGCCACGATGGGAGTTTCTGATTTATTGTTAATTATCACGACAATGATTGGAAACCATTTCGTAGTGTCAGTAGAAATATAAATGATTTTGAGTTAATCACATCGGATCGTTTAGAAACTGTTAAATAATATTTTTGGGAGCTAAAAAGTAACTGCTATTTATATAATTACTTGTTACAATCTAGCATGTTGTATGGAGTGATTGTATAAATAGCATACCATACTATACTAACTATATAACCATAATAAATAATAACATTTGTGGAAAAGTGTTGGAGATGCACGAGAAATCGAGACAAACTATATCAACGGTTGATTATTATTATTTTCGAAGACTGTACCAATGAAAACGCGAGTGATGTTCTAATCAAGGCCTTTTTTGTTGCACTGTTAACTTTACTTTTTAAAAACGCCGGCTATGCGGTGCTACTTTTTACGCGGCGTCCGACGGGTAGTTCTCGATTCGTAACATTTTTTTACTTGTCTGTACTTATTATTATTATTATTGATATTGATTATCTAGTGATAGTCTTTAAATAATTGATATTTGAAGTTCTATAGAGGTTCGTGTGAGAAATTGTTACTTCAGCAAAGGTAACATCACATACTTCTATATAATGTAGCATCATATTACATCTATTATTTGAGTACACATTTTAATTAGGCTTTTCAATAAGGAAATTAGTAAAGAATTATTAGTCAGATTGAGACTATATTTTTATCCAACTTCCAAAATAGAGTTCATTAATTATCCAAACTATCTTTACACTGGGTACTTAATACTAGGTACCTACCTCAAATTACCTGAATTGGCACCGACTCCAAATGAATGAAATTCAAGGGTCCTAGTTATTTCTAGCTTAAAAGTCGGTTTAATTCTTTTGTTTTGTATGTTTACTAGTTTTAATGCTGAATTATAATGCAGGCGGTTAGTATCCTTCAACCAGTCCGCTATAGGCCAATGTTATATGGAAACATTAAATTTTCTAACTATCTAGCTGTCAAAACATAATGGTCTAGTCTAGTTTCCATATTCAAAATAGACAAGTTATACAACCTATTTTTAGAGTGAAAATTCGCATGATATTTTTAAAAATCTGCGGCGGTTACAGCTTTATAGCTAGAATACTCGTTTTATAGTGTTTAAGCGCCATGCAATGTAAAATTTAAAAACATTCACGTTACAAGTTTTTGGGTGACTATTTATAAAACGGTTCTCGTGTCGGATAAATTGTACCACTTTCATATCGTGTTGATTGTATTCCGTTTGTGAAGGGGGCTTTAGATTTTTTTTTATACGTGCGAAGCATCGGTGTCCATGATTTGGTGCCGTAGACATCAACGCGATAACAAATCGACTTTTGTCAATTTGACAATCTACTTACTGTATCTAAGTTCTGAGTTCTGACGCTCCGCGTTCTTCGTTGTCCAACGTAAGCTATACCATCTTTGTTCTAGTGGACTCTGAGACACATTTATAGTTTCTTGGATAATTGGTAATAAACTATTAATTAAGGTACAAACATTATGCCAAGTATCTTTAAAATTGTGAGTGAGTTTAGGCGTGATTTGTGCGTCGATAGACTTTGCGGTTACATCCTCTGTATCGATAACACTACTGAATTACCCTTTGTCCCACTTCCCCTTAGGTCGGTTACGAGCTAGCAATGCTTTGGGCGATAACTGCTTAAAATCTGAACTCTTGGTTGTTAGTCGACTTTGTATCTGAAAAAAAATGCTTCTACTGTACACATGATAATCCTACTAATATTATAAATGCGAATGTTTGTGAGTGTGCATGTTTGTTACTCTTTCACGCCAAAACTACTGAACGGATTTGGATGAAATTTTGAACACAGATAGTATATAACCTGGGTTAACACATAGAATACTTTACTTAAGTCTACGCGGACGAAGTCGCGGGCAGAAACTAGTCTATATATAAAAATGAATCTCTATTTACGTGGTCATCGCATCACGCGTGAACGGATGGAACGATTTCGCGAATTATTTTTTGTTGTATTTATTATTGTCAGGAGAAGGTGATGAATGAGAAATTTTGAGCGAAACAATTCGAATTCAATATTCAAAGTTAAGACAGGACAACGTCTGTCGGGTCAGCTAGTTTATTATAATTTAGATATAATTGACGACCTCAAGTGCCCATATAAGCGCATCTTATTACCGCCAATCAGAATACAGGCCTCACTAACATTCGCGTGTGCGAAAATGCGAACAATGATTCCCATGCACCCGATTGTCATCGCGCTCGTAAACTTGCAATTGTTACGCAACGCAGAAGACGTATGGCAGACAACCAGGGCGATTTTTTGTGTACCGCAAACACGTGTGAGCGATATGGTTTTATTTAGGTTTGTGGGCAATCGCAGACCAGATCGTGGTATCTTTAATATGGTCTAATATTAAAGAACCACGAACTGAGAAAAAAAATTACGAAAGCAAAATATTTTTTGTAGTTCCTAGTTTAGGTATTCGTTTTAGTGTTTTTACAAAACGTTTCGTAAAAAAGCAAACAATTATGTGATGCCTCGTATTCATATATTATTTACCTATATATATATAAAAAATTACGGTGAAGGAAAACATCGTGATGAAACCTGCATGTCTTAGAAGATTTAAGCAATTTTCGAAAGACATGTGAAATCCGCCAACCCGCACTGGGCCAGCGTGGTGGATTATGGCCTGAATCCCCCTCGTGTTGAGGGGAGGCCCGTGCCCAGGAGTGGGACGTCAAAAAGGGCTAAAATTATTATTATTATATAAAAAAATTAAACTACAAAAAATATTAGTGGTCGTTGTTAAATAATCAATTGTGTTATTCCATAAAACATCCTCCATTTATTTATAAGCAGTAATAAGTACTTCTCTATCAGTCCTCTCAACTAAGTTACGATAGTTCGATGTATCCACAAGTATGCGCAGTAGAGTTTACAAAACAAGTTTATGTCCAACAAAAAATATCAACCACCGTACAAAATAAACGTGGATTAATAGACCAGCATTGTTGCGAGCTCTGACACAGTTGGAGAGCTTTAGATATAACTAGGGTTCCGTACTAACACACAAAATATACACACATTATTAGTTCAAGATTTGTTATTCTACCTACAATTTTGTGTGTGAGAGATTTTTTCTTGTTAGTTTCTTGTTAACCTATTTATATATAGACTTTTACAGAAAAGTGCGAGGCTATCTCCCAGAGAAAACCAACTTAATAAGATGATTTTTTCTATTCGCTCTGTGTTGTGATGGATTGAATATGAAAGCAATGCTTCTTAAAATACGAGTACTCTGTACGAGAAACCTAATTATATTACGACTTGTTCATTTAAAATTTAATAAAAAGAAGATACTGAGACAAATCTTTTTACTCGAGCGGACATCGACGTTTTCTCTTACTCTATCTTCTGCTATGATCTGGCAGTTAAGGGCAAGTGGCAGGCATTATTATTAAATATAATTATTCAAATATCTCACCGTATTGAGAAACTATAAGATAAGTACTTAATACGCGGACTATCAAGACTGATAGCAAGAGCAGAATTTATGATCATTAACCCTACACTATTAAAAAGTGATTGCATATTTTACTTAAGCTTCGATTGATGCTGAGAAGTGTGATAAGCCATATTATCGTTATTGCATTAATTTAGGTATAAAAATCTGCAATTTTTTGTATTGCATTTAATGTTTAAGTTAAAAAAGTGGATGCGCGAAGTTTATGTTGCCCAGGCAACATTGAACCGTAATTACAAACAAAATCGGAATGAAAATGTTCCAAAAGAACAAACACTATGGTAATGTATGCCACGTTAATCAAGACACCTAAAAGAGCAAACATAATTGGCTAAATTACAACATTTGCGGTAAAAAACGGCCATCAGTTATTCGAATTTCCTTTTTTGTCATTCGAATTCATAACCAAATCGCCAAAAGGGAATTATTAAATCGATGACTTCGTAATTTCAATTCAGACGTCTCGGATTGAAACGAATGGTTTTCGGATACGAGTGAACTCATTTTGTTTGATATTATTGTTTCTGTCATGGGAGATATTAATGTAAATATTTAATTTGACTCGAAAAATTGTTTTTGTGGGCACTATTTATCAATTCTGGGCTCGTTAGTTGGTGATATTTATGACGCCGCGTCTCCTTAATGGTGTATTAATCTTCACGGGCCTTAGGCGATGACATCCTTACATCTACGTAAAACGGATGTCCGCTCGACGGAGAAAGGTGTATAATTGTTTTATTGAAAGAGCAGTAAAGTTTAATTGATGTCTGAAATTGGAGCGATTTTCTTTATCTGTATTATTATTAATTAGTCTGTAGTAGTTGTTCCTTTTTATAATGGTCGTAAAACGTATCCATTTATTATTGAGAGCAAATGAATAGAAACACGTTTAGTATTTCATGTAGTTCAGTTAATAGTTATGTAGATTTATTTTAAAGTTATAATGATTTATAATTTCAAGTGTTATTCTATAGCAATTTTCACCGTCAATGAGCAATGCACTTTTATAAACGCGTGACAGGAATTGTTTTTTGTCCATTTGGAAGAATTCTAGTGAATAGGTATATCAATAGGAAAATTGTCATGTTACTAGTTCGAGAATGACCTCAACTATCAGACTGCACATTATGAAAATGAATCTAAAAATTATGCGACTCAGTCCGCGTAGACGGCTGTGTAGCCGTCTGTGCATTTTTTACAATTTGAATTTCTAGCATGATGTACTTGAATGCAGAATATGTCGAATTTCCTTGAATTTTGATCAGCAACGTCTATGTCTATACCTGCAGTGGTGCAGACGAATTTGGTGCCGTTTGTATTTTTTTTCTATCGGATAGAGGTGAGAGTCGTCTGCACTGTGCTAAAAGTTTACCCCTAAAATAGAATGTATTTATAGTTTGCATCGTGATTCATGTGTCTGCTGCAGTAGACGAATACAATTGTACTTTGGTAGCGACAGACATTTTTTGAGGTTGAGATATCGTTTTTCATGTCACGTTGCAACGCTTTAAACTTTATCTATAGATAGGAGATAAACTGAATTGAACAGTTCTGCATTGCAAAAATATCGTTAATATTCTTATGCAAGATATAAACTAAGTAGTCTATGTATCTCGTTTAAAACATAATGTCGATAATACCTAATGTTATGTCCATAATTGGAATTTGATATGTTCCAGAGCGATGAGTAGCAAGATGGGTCATGGAGATACAACGAAATGATCCTAAACTTGGAGTAATAGGAATCCAATCCACTCGGAAATGCAAAGTTTAAAAATGTATTCTTATACGAATGAATAGCAGTGTCGTTCAGTGTGATCATTATCCCCAGTGGGTGGCACTGCGAAATGTACGGTTACAAAACGAGCAAGGATTGTCGCGCGCCGCATTTGCATATAATTGCGGCTCATTTCTAATTATTGACAGAGAGTGGGTATCTACTCTTCCTACTATAGTTGTTGGCGCTAATATAACCTTTTGTGTTTATGGTGGTGATGGAATTTGGAACTACCATTATTTTTGGCTTATGGTGTACTTTTGGGTACCTTATTTCTTTTTCGGAATTTTGAAGTCTTTTTTATTGGTCTACATTTTGTACGTTGTGCTGATATGAGCTTTCGTTGACTTGGTTATCACATAAAGAATAGAAGTGTATCTTCTTTGTCATTTTCTAATGCATAATGTAATAATCTTGGTAATATAATAATAATTTGACTGTCTATATTTATTTCAAGCATTTTTTTTACCGTTACGAAATTATGCACCTGTACAGATATTAAACGCACAAGTGCCTGTTAGATGTAGATAAAAAACCGGATAGTTGTCGCTTAGCGATCGATATTAAATCGGACAGGTCTGTCAGTTACCTAACTCTACGCACCTATTCTGCACTAGTGAAAGCGAACTTTTTAATTACTTTTTTATTCCGACAAAGATGACACAGCGTTTCAATTCGGGCCCGTATCGGGGTTTTGTTATTTGAACTATTTTAAAGGTAGTTTTAATATTTCAGTCTGGAGAATTCGATACAATTTTACTATGAACTAGGAAAACGGAGCAGCGAAGATAAGTAATGTAAAGTTTCCCTTTCATAATTTCATTTTTGATTAGTAAGCACTAAAATTGTTGTTTCTAGTACCGCTTAATATTTAATACATAAAAAAATTGTTAAATGATCTATGAAACATTATAACTAACATTTATGTGTTCTTACTTTGTTCTATTTCTTTCACTTCTGTCTCCGTGGCCAGTGTGAAAAAACGATAAAACCGAAAGTAATTGACTATCATACGAACAAAACAAATTAATATCGCGGCTTGATTAAATATAAGTGAGATTTGAAAATAAAAAGCGTCCGGACGGTATATTTAAATTACTCGCGTAAGATGCAATAACACTGTTTGTATTTTGTTCTTTTATAACGATCCGGTATCCGCTTAGGTAATTTAAATGTTAAAAAGAAGATTGCTTGATTCAAACGTGCGTCGTAAGAAGCTGTAATAAAGTTAATTTTATAGAAGAAAGATTTGTTGATGATACTGCCAATACATTTTTACGATAACGTATTGCCGACCGAGATTTAAATGTTTATGGGGTTCCCGTATATTATTATGCTGATTACTTTGGACAGAAAAAGATGTTGGCGGCGGATAGATCTAACGCAATGATCTAGATAATTAATAATTTTCGTATGATCAAGTTGATCGAAGCATTGCATTTATTGTATCTAATGATTTCATGATATATTATGTATGTACATTTAAATAAGTATAAAATAATCTTAAAATGCAATAATTTTCATCCAATCGAACCGCACGTAATTTTTTCCGATACTAATTATTGTACACGTTACAATAAACATCGTATAAAAAGGAGGGTGAATGGGACGCGGATGGCATTTTTATTTTATTTATTTTATTGCAAATTAAACCTTTTATGTTTTTATTTTATTTAATGTTGGAATATAAAAGTATTTTCGTTTTTAACACACTTAAAACTTTTAACAGAAGCCGAAATGTTTGCTTATAAACAGACAATTTTATATAGGTGCCTTCGCGCGGTGATGTAAGGTGAGATAAGAGTAATTTTGCGAACCTGGCTGCCACATTTTTTTTGGTAGCCGCCAGATGTAGTGAATGTCTTTTAAGGAGCTGATACATGTGAGAAATACATTTTATGGGCTGTTACACATTTAAAATCGACAGCGATCCAGTTTTCGTCACGTATTCTCGGTAGGCTTTTTTCATCTGCCCACGGCCGACATGCGGTTTGGGGAAGTACTCTGACGATATTGTCGAGTTCACAGTAGTAAGTTATTAAAGTAATGTAAGAAGTAAAATATTGAAAATACCTTCAGTATTTCAATATACGTGACAAAGGTGCAAAACGTCGTTTAAAAGGTCGAATTGATATGAATTAAATATACCATTTACAATAAATTTCCCTTCAAAATTATGAAATGCCAATGATAAAAGTAAGTAGACCAACGAGTATTTATATGCGACAGTTTTATTATTTGCCGACACATTTCTTCGGAGCACTTGACAAAAAATAAGTAACGTGTTACATAAATATATGTCGTAAGTATTTTAAAATATTAATCCACAAAAAGCAATCCATCTTATAAACGTCAATCGGTTTTAAATTTAAATTCCGATGTGAAAGCATGGAGTGAGAAACGGGATTGTAATAAGCTTGTGGTGTGCTAAAATGAGCTAAGATGGGTGTGTGTAAAGAGTTTGGTTTCGTTAATTAAGATTGACGAAGCGGGAGAGCGTAAAAATAATACCGGATTTTAAACAAAGCATACAATACTTGCATTCGTAGCAAGACAAATCTTAGTAAGTATTATTTCCATTTACCTAAGCTGAACCTTATCATACATTTAATAAAAAATGACTCTACATTTTAAATTGTTGATAAGTTCAAGACAATAAAATTAAGATAATTAATTATTTAACGATATAAATTGCATTGTATTAATTTTAATATTACGATTAGTAATATTACAATGTCGGAAATAAACATTGATAGTTGTTTGAATATGTAGTACAATGTATTAAAGGTATCATATTCAAGCAATCTGTCAATAATCTATATATTAATATTATTTTAAAGTACAGTGCTACGTAGTCAAAGCAAGGTTCATAATGTTTGATAAAATAAAGCGATATCGCCATTGACGCATAATTTGTTAAATCGAGCAAAAAATACTTGCCGTCGGGCGGCGGGCGGCGGGCGGGCGCGCCGTCGGCGGCGGGCGGGTAACTGTTCTGCTCACTAGGTCGAATAATCTTCATTTTCTTTTTTATTCTACACAATTGTAACAATCAGTGAAAATGCTAGTGAAACTGTGCCCATCACTTTTGTTTCAACGCTTTTTGTGTAGGGCTAGGTCAAGATGTTACATCGTTTTAGTTTATGTTATCTATGATTTTATTGATGAAATTAAAATTGTACAAATTTCGTTTGATTTCATCGATTCAGTATTTAAATGAGGCATCAGAAATGAAAAATTAATTAGTTAATAATTTAGCATATTTAAATTTATGTAAAATAACTACTCATAAATTGATGATCGCTTATTTAAACATCCAATAAATTTGTCTTTATATATCGAAAATCGTAAAATCTGATCGTTTTCAGAATGTGGAGCGATTTGTCATCGTTTTGTGATTTGGAAGATGTATCGAAAAAATATTTTAATGTGGAATCTTTAAACGGCGGCGGTGTTTGTAATTAACTGTTTATGTGACAAACTCTTTATTTATGTCTTTTTTTGCAAAAAATATTTAACGTATTTTTGTAATGTTTTAAAATCTTACATTACTGCTTAATTGTAGTTTTTACTTCATAAAATAACACATTATCAGGCTTTAATATATTGAAATAAAATGCATACCTACATAATGTCACCCGCGATTTAAAAAGTCATCACCTACCTGTCCAGTAGAAAATTTTCATCAGTTTTAGCGTATCCTTTTCAGTAATTTTCAGTTCTCGTTGAATATCCCACAAAGTATTATTTTTTGTAAAGTTAACTTTAAAGTATCCTTTTGCGAACTAAGTTACAATTACACAGAGTATCGGTTTCACTTTCTTTATTTAACACTTAATTGCGTTCCGAAATAGTAAAAAAACACACAATAATCAAAAAAAGTTAATCGCGATCAGTTGGAAACACTGAACACACGTTCTTTTAAAATATCCATTCCATCACTAGAGGGGTTAAATTTTTAAAGTCCGCGAGAGCTTAAAGCTGCGGAGCGGTAGTAGGCGCGTGCGCAGGTCGGCGTGGCATCGCGTTATCAGCGCGAGCGGCGCGCCGCGCGACAACAACAGAACTTGAGAGTCGATCTCAATAATAACAAGAAAAGAAAACGGTCCAGTTTCAGCGAGGCTTCCGGATGGGCCGTGGACGGGGCGCGGGCGCAAGCGGTCGCACTACTCGCACGCACGGTGGCGTTTCGCTCTCTTTGTCTAACGGTACCGATGCGCGCGTGAACGATAGCGCGACTATTCGCGAGCGCGACGCCGCCCCGTCGACACAGCCTGCGTACGCGCACCAAGCCCAGCGACATTTCCCGCCAGTTTTACGTGTATGAGATCGCTGAGAACTTTATATAACGGATTTTACAAATATTTTTTGATATTTTCTTACATAAAACAACTTTTTACATATCGTATAAATAGTTTGTTCAGTTTCAATTTAATTTCAGTTTAATTTTATTATGCAAGACGTTATCTTACTATCGATTTTATTAACCTAATTAATATAAAGACTCCATATTTAAGTTTTACAGCCCTGTAAATTTAACACAGATAGTTATTTTATAGCTATAATTAAGTAATGGTTCGTAATTAATGAAAGGGAAACGAGTAGGTCCCGCGTTGATGTCTATTATATGGAAATGTGTGTGGCTAGTTTTATGAAAATTATTTTTCAGTGCAGAGTGTATTATGACATGTTTCGTTTTAACAGTTTTGTTATTTTTATAGTAATTATTATACAAGATTATATTATTTTGATTGAATCATTAGTCGACTGAGTTATTTGATGCCGATTTTTTCCATCATGTCTTAGTGTGTGGATATGAGTAATCAGGTTTTCCGTAAGTTAATTTTAGACATCTGTGATATAGTTAGTATTATGGTATCTATATATAGCAATTTAGAGCGCTAAGTGTAGGATGACCTTATTAGGCGTATTAGATTTCTAAAAAGAGGCAGCATCCTGATTGATACAGTTTTGACTCTCCAAACTAAAATGACCGAGCTAGTTTAAAATAAATTTAGCAGTTATAATTAAATTAGAGCAACTCTCCTTCGCATCGGTTACTAGCAATTTTGGGGAATCTTTAATTATTTTAAATTATTTTGGTGTGATGGACTTTGGCCTAAATCCCACTCGCTTTGAGTGTGTTTGGTATAATAGCAGCCTCACCCCCTATTACATATAACTAAAGTATCATCAGCAGAGTGGAAGTACTCAGCTATGACGTATATATAGTTATTTTGAGTATCTGTTATAAAATACAAGTCTAGTCTGATACTCAAATTGCTACTTAATAGGAAAACCCGACGTTTGCCATAAAACTAGTGACCCTGATTGTCAAAATATATGTTGAACTTCGTAACCCTTGTTTCACCGTTTTACAAATGTCTCTATCAGTGTTGGCTACACGGATTGCTTCGGTCTCCATATTAATTTAGAGATCTAGCATAGTCAGCCCTCTGGGGCTCTTCTATGTACAACGAATCGCTAAACTTTATGTTTTACTATAATGTACGTATTTACCATAAGCTACAATATCCGTGAATTAAAAAAATTGTGGTCACAAATTTTGAATAATCTCTACCATGCGTAATGTAAACAAAAAGTCATTCATTTAATTTTAAAAAAGGAACATCAATTTAAATATTTTTCACATTAGTTATTTTTCAACGGTGCATCATTTTATGAGATAAGCATATCTTACACACAATAAATAACGCGAGCGAGCATGAGTTACAGTATGTTTTATTAAAAGGCTCGTCTTGACCAAACAAAAGGTAAAAAGTTGGGGGCCCGAGGCCCTCCGTGTAGTACCGAACGACGGCTTATTAAAACGCAATAAAAGTCATGACATTTAATCGTCTTTCACGAGAATCAACCAAAATTCTACGGGCTCTTCGGCTGTGACACACAGCCGTTTAATTTTGGCAGCAAGAAATTGCACATACTTTTATCGAGTTATGCTTTTTTTAGTATTTTTTGTACAATGGGCTTTATTGACTAATAAGACTGCAGAGTTAGCAGCTGTTACATAATATTCAATTAATGAATATGAGATACATGAAGTTTGTGTTGAGATTTTTTTTGGCAATCCCAAAAAAACATAGCAGTATCAATTGGATCAATAGTAATAAAAAACAAACAGACATTGTCTTAATGTCTAAACCCCTGAGACTGAGGAGCTGGTGATAGACCCAGACTAGGTACTCGTATGTCAAGTTGGTAATTTTGTTCACCGCTCCACTCAGTTGTGTGTCCCGCATTTTTTAAAGAACGTTTCGGAAATTACTCAGCTCATTATGTTAAAATCAACACCGCAGTAACTCTTCATTACGTGCTCGGCCTCCGGTGGTATCGCCGAAAACATTCGCCGCGACAATTTATATCGCCTTTAATCGCCCATTCGGCTAGTTTTTCGGTAGGTACGTGTGTATTGTCCCTTTAAGTTTATCGCTAAATTTATGTGGTTTGACTATTATTTTATAGTTTAAAAACCTAGCAGTACCGTTATATTATTATTAAATTAACAACTGGGTTACGTGTCAAGCCTACCGTCTACAACAAGCGTTGGATGATGCGCCTGGACCATTTAATAGACGCTATTTAAAAGTAGACCCAGTTAATTATTTTATTGAAAATAGATATAAATACATAAGAATGGGGATAATAACTAATATTTTATTACGGATGTTTTTATTTTATCTATTAAGTACCAACTCATTATTGACATAAATAAATAAAGTTATTGAAATATTTCAAAAATACAAAGATTTCCGCTCTTAAAGTTCGCTAAAACTTTTAAATTATGCCGTCATACCTTCAGAATAGTCATCATTGATGCTGACCTTATTTAAATTCTGACGTCATTTTATAAACATGTGACATCACATGTCAATAAAAAAAATAACATAGAAAACTTATGATGCACTAAACAGTAAAAAAACAATACAAGCAAGTATAATATTAAATTAACATATAAA
The DNA here is from genome assembly GCA_918843915.1 of Notodonta ziczac. Lineage (NCBI taxonomy): Eukaryota > Metazoa > Arthropoda > Insecta > Lepidoptera > Notodontidae > Notodonta > Notodonta ziczac. Next base: position 6,921,794 of record OU974053.1, read on the forward strand.
TATACATCGATTCCTTTCGTAGCTACATTTTAGTGGGCCGATCTCGGCTCGTTCGTCGTTTCGTGTGAAATTGCATCGATAATGGGCCAGTTCAAGGCCTTGGGAGATTCTCGGCATTGTTTAAAAAAAGATAAGTTCTTTGTATTATGCTGTTGACGACCTTTGAACGTTTAAATATGGTTTTACTTAATAAGTGTTGTATTGAGTGATGTTACATACCGGTTATTTTTACGTTTTTCAGTGTGATGACTTGTTCAAGTGTACAGTTTTCAGTTTGTAGTACCTGTTCAGTTAGTTATTTTAGACTAGCTGTGCCCACGGACTTCGTCCGCGTAGTATTTAACGTAACAAAAATTTCGGGATTATCGGGATAAAAAGTATCCTATATGTTAATCCCGGTTATAAACTATCTGTGTTCCAAATTTCATCCAAATCCGTTCAGTTGTTTTTGCGTGAAGGAGTAACAAACATACATACATACATCCACACTCACAAACTTTCACATTTATAATATTAGTAGGATTTTAAGCTAGATTTACGATACATACGGAGCTACGGTTTTAGAGGCAAGCTGTATCTATAACTCGCTGCAAGCTATAACCCTTTATTTATAAAAGTGTCATCTCCATATTTAAGAAACGTAGGTAGGTAAATACGTACGTACTCGTATGTAACGTACTTACAACTTTCAGCAAACAACCTAAAAACTCACCAGTGATTTATAAAATAGTACCAGGCACTATTTTATAAATCACGGGTCTAGTTTTTGGTATAAACAACAGGCAGGTTCAGGCAGGTCAACAGGCAGGTTCAGGCAGGTCAACAGGCAGGTTCATACGACAGGTGTGAGCGAATCGCTCGCTCGCTCGCTCCGTTCTGTCGATCCTTAAATCACGACATTCAATTTTATATTTTAATAAAAGCCAATTATTAATACCATTATACTTTCGATAACGACGTCAAAACGAGTAAGTGGAGGAGTGACCCAATAAAATCATCCCATTCATTACTCTTGTTCGTAATCGCAATACATTTAGCCAAATTAATGGAGTAAGACTGATTTAAATGTCAAATATAATTGGAGGAATTATGAGCCATAGTGACAAGCCCCGGATCCGTTCGAGGGCAATTTTTAAATAACAACCCTAGTTCATTTTACTTTCTCTGCTTAAAAATAAGTAGTAGCACATTTAGACCTTTTAAAATAAATCGTTTAACGGCGTTAATTTCACCACCTCCGTCTCATTTGTTTTATAGATTAACACGGGCGGACAGAAACATTGACGGAATTTTATGTAACACAGCAATTACGAGGGAAAAGTGGGCAATTTGGTATGTTGACACAATAAATCATTTCGTATTTGCGGGAGGCGCTACCATAAAATCGCCAATACTTTCTGTTTCAATTGAATGTTTTAATTTAACGTTAAATATGATTATGTTTTAACTTTCATTTTGTTCATCTAATTAACTCTTTTGGACCACATCGTGAGGAAACCTACATGTTTTAGAAAATCTAAGCTAAGTATTTACGAAGGAAATGTGAATTCCAGAAGTGGGACAACAAAAAGATTAACACTTTTTGGTGTCCCACTTCAGGGATTCATATAATAAGTTTTGATACTTGATACAATTTTTTTTTTATTAAATTGTCACAGCATATGCACAATAAAGACATACCTAACAGTATTACGTCGTTTTTTAATAAATTGAAGAATAAATAACTTGCTATAATTATAAGACGTCATTAATCACAAGGTATATCAAATACTGTACTGATACACCCTTTTGGAACGACAAAGCTCAAGGCTCGCAATCACACTGCAATCGTGATTTTCGATTTATTATTTTATTGATATTCTTTATTGCTAATTAACCACTCAACAATATTGATAGAACGTTACGTTCCAATTATATTTATCAAGGCTTGTGACACGGCTTTTAATGTTTGCAATTTTCAATTTATCTGTAACGTAATGAGGTATTAATTGTTTTGTAACTTATTTTAAAGAGTTATTTTTCATTTCATCAGACTGTTATCCTGTACGTACCATTTACCGTAAATTAAATTTAATGTACTCAAAAGTACTCAAAGCACCTAGAAGATATTCTTCATAAAGTCTAACACTTTCCACTAGCAACGCTTATCACTACATAGTATAAAACAAAGTCGCTTCCCGCTGTCTTTATGTCCCTATGTATGCTTAGATCTTTAAAACTACGCAACGGATTTTTTAATAGATAGAGTGATTCAAGAGGAAGGTTTATATGTATAATACATGCATAATATAGTAGAGAAACACTGATAATTTATTGCACCCGTGCGAAGCCGGGGCGGGTCGCTAGTACTCTATAAGATGCAGAATAGTCTCTGAACATGTCGCTTTAAATTTGGTTATTTTTTTAAATAGTACTCAAATGTATTTAACAGTACTAGTTATTTTAATTCTCACTTATGTAGGTATCTAACAAGCAGTATATTATTATTATCGCGAAGAATTCAGATCCCATTGTCTGTTCCAGTCAATTCAATTTGTTTTGCGGTTTCTGTATTGTATCACATTCAAATTAATTGATTGTGAATTAATTCTCAGAATATATTTTCATTTGGTACTGTATATTATTTGCCAATGACGAAAATTGAATAAACAAATAAAATGCAGTATTGATTGCTATTTGTTGATTATCAAAACTATTTGTAGGTAACGTATACCAAGCTACTGTTCCACTACTATGGAGTCAAAGCATTGATTCAATTTCTTGAATGCCTGTCAATCAACGAAGCACGTCGATTTTATCACCATGTGAAGGTGTCGGATGAGTGAACTTTTAAACGTGATTTATTAACATTTCTGTGTATTTTGTTAGGACGTGTACTAGTTGAGAAAGGACACCTGTACCGTACGGGCCGTATAGATAGGCTCTATGTGAATATACCTAGTGCTGAATATTGTAGGGTCCGAGGTCCAACAGTAATTATATCACTAGCTGTTGATGTATGTACATTTTACTGTATATACCTAAAAGTTCAAATACAGCCATTATCTATGAAACATGAATAAATAAAACGACAAATGTGTAAATGACCGTTTGGTTAATGCTTTCATGTAATTTAAGCTGGAAATCCAGGTGTACCCACGCTATAGATACACGGTTTAAATTACAAACATATATGTCATCATACTAATCATACTAATATTATAAAGAGGAAAACTTTGTTGAACTTGTTGAAACTACTGAACCGATTTCAAAAATTCTTTCACTGTTGGGAAGCTACACTATCCCCGGGTGACATAGGCTATAATATATTTTCAAAAAAAAATGGGATCCTTACTAAAACTCGAATAATGTAACCGCAATGTACCCGTGCGAAGCCGGGGCAGGCCGCTAGTATTCAATAAAGTACTAACTATCATTCAAAATTATCGTACGAAGCTTCGTTATTTAGTTATTATACAGTATTTGCGGTCGATAGAAAGCAACGACATGTGACAGGCAAGCGAGACAGGTTATGATGGCCAGATTGTCTCAGAGCCAAGTTTCCATTTTAGTTCTGTTCCAGTTATCAGCCTTACAAAGACATGTAATTTCTCATTGCGTAACATTCACTGTACCTAACTAAGTTACGCATGCCAATTTATGTGTCGCAGAAACTAATAATTATTAATTCCGAGCTCTCAAAGTCAGAGGTGCGCAGTACTCTATTTGTAGGCATCGTTTAAGCTAGGCGTGGCCGGCGGAGACCTTAGAGAGCGGATGTAGCAGCCTCGATCGAGCCACCGCCAATCCAGATCGACGTTTGATGATAACCGCATCTGAAATAAGAAATAAACCGCTTGAGTGAAAAGGTCAGACGGCCGCTGTGCCGAAATTAAAGTCCAAAATAATAATCATTACCACAATGCACCGCAGGTTCAGTATTTTGACAGCGCAAAATGTCGATTCCGTTGCGATCACCGCGACCCTTTCGCCGGAGTTTTTACGCTAAATAATAATAATATGATAATTTATGTGATGCAACAGTTATGGTGAGATGGTATCGTTAAGTTTTATAGCTTAATTTTGTTCGGAGAAGCGATGCAGCGCCACGGGGAGCTGATGTCACGGGTTACTAATTGTTTATTTAAACCGAGACGATGGAAGATCCCGGGTTTTTGCACGACAACCGCATATATGGTTCGTTTGACTCATAGCGGTGATAATGTTGGTAGATATATGGACTAATTACGGCCGTGGATTTACTTAAATTGTACGAGATTCCGACATTAAGAGCTGTCGTCATAGTTTTTGTCAAGTTTATAATGGGCCTTTAAAGAGTATCATCTTTTTTGTTGTCTTTATAAACCAAGGATCATTGTCATTTTATGATTATGAACATACGCAGGCACTGAGTGAACTTAAGTTGAAGCTGATCTCACTTTTATATTTATGGATCGTGTGTAGATTTATCTTACATTTAAGATTAAATAAATAAATAAATATCGCCAGACTGTAACTGTATGGTCTCAAACTAAGCAATGCTTGTACTATGGGCACCGTACAATGGGGAGGGGTAGGGGGCCGATCCCAGTGATACCCAGACCAGGGCAAATTAGGAAAAGGCCATTTCCAAAAATTGCCCCGGCGGGAATCGAACCCGCAACCACCATGGCCAGTGAGCCGAGCGGCCTACGCTCGAATTTCTGTGCCAGATTGGTATTTATTTACGACGTTTTATCCTGGGCGGCTCACAATGTCTTCCTATTTTCAGATTAATCTGTCTATGACTGATTAAATACTTATATATATATATATTCTTAATTAAATCACTCCCGACATTAATTGCCAATATGATCGTGTTTGTTGTTTCAAAACACATTTTGCTGTAACACAAATATTAACCGGTTTCTCTACAGATCCAGCGTCAGGTTGCAATGAATCACTAATTAATTAATTAATCACACGTCCGCCTGGTTTTGCCGGAAAGGTACCTGCGTACATTAGATCCGCGTCAAGGAATTGTTCTGATTTAATAATTAATGTGTAACTTATCGCGAATCAATGGCGGATATTAGTCCTTCGACGCTTGTCACACGCCCGTTCGATGGTCATTACTCAGAGTACTGATAAGATAAAAAGGTAAGGTCGAACTGAACGCGCGACGCGACATAAAATATTTACCTGTTATTTATATTTTCTTATATTATTGGCTCCTTACAATTTAGTATACATTTTATTTTATTGGCAATAAATTCTAACATAAAAAATAGTTAGCCATTTACGAAAAATATTATACAATAATTTAAAACAATACATTGTTTTTCAAACAAATATCTTTGTAATAAGCATTGTTAATAATCATAACTAAATATGGCCAGGCTGACACAACAACTGTACGGTCTCAAACTAAGACCACGACTGAGGGTGATTACCAGTGACACCAAGACCTGGAAAAATTACAAAAAGGCAATTTGTGAAATTTTCCCCGGCGGGAATCGAACCCGCAACCATCATGTGCATTGAGCCGGGCGGCCTACGCTCGAAACACTGCGCCGAGTTGACGTTAAATTAATCGTCGGTTATGTATTACTGAAAGTTAGTGATGTCAAGTCTTTTTATCCAGGTATTCTTAAAGAATTGGTTGCGGCCACTCCAATGCGACATTTTTCAATATCGTCACCAACTCAACTTTTTTTTGTTAGTTACTAGTTTTTTTAAACTGCACTTAACGGAGATTATTATTAATATTAATAAAAATAACCGCGTCGGTGACTTTGAACTAAGCTTTAACCTCAATAAAATAATAACAGACTTTATCGATACCCGGATAGCATAATTGTTTTCTTGTCAAACTTCAGTTTATTTGAAAGGATTTAAAAAAAAATGCCGTCACGACGCTGACTCTAAATACTCTTAATATAAATTGTGCTTAGTCAATACCTACTAGACTATTTGTAAGATGTTTGTGGTATAGGCTGATTAATGCTTGTAGGTATGTAAATATAGGATCAAGTCTAATTGATTATGTGATCACTAGAGTATAACAAATGGACGTGTTATTTCCTTTAGGTACTTGTAAGACATGCACATGCAAACAGTACATTTTATATATTTGTCAAGCGAATGACAAGTTTTTTTATGCCTATCTTTTCTTGATGGTTGTGTTAAGTGTGTGATAATACGTTATTCGCCACGTATTCTACCTCGCATTCACAACGCCGACGATAGATGGCGCTGAGTGCGACGCCTCGATACAGTGTGTAATTATTTATAGAAAACCTGAATCACGATATAAGAGTTTGCATCGTGACTATATATACTGTATAGAGGTCAGTACCAAGTGTACATATGTTTTAGGTGTATAATTATTTCGTTGTTTAAGTAATTATAATAGGCGCCTACTAGGTAGTCTAAGTACCTACCTCCCCAGGTGGCTTGGGGAAGAGGAAATTTAGGCCATAATCCGTCCGCTCAGTGCGGGTCACATGTCTTATGAAAATTTATTAGATTTTCTAAGACATGCAGCCCGGATTTTCTCAATGTTTCTCTTCTCCATAAGCAAGTGATTTTCATATTGTTATTACGATTCGCGCATAGTATTTGCAAAATCCAGAGATGCGAGCCAAAGTTGTAACCCTCTCGCGACACCCCAAGTACCCGTCTAGCGTGCTTAACCTATTTACTGGCATAGGATTATAATTAAAAAATGTGTTACTGGTACGTTTATTAGTTTCCATGGTAAATGTATCCATTCCTTTGTTCCAATTTTTTATGTTAGTAGAGTTTAATCTGTCATTTTACAACCAAGCCCTAAAACTGACAAAATGAGCTTGTTTAACTCGCAAAGGGGTGAAAATAAGTAGCTTGCTATTTTTGGGTTAAAAAGAAGCAACAGGTTGGATGAAAAACGAGTTTTTAATGTTAAAATTAAGTGTGTTTAAATGTCGATGTGAGTAAGATAAAGTCATCATTTATCGTCTACAATGTAATTCAATTCACAGCTGCAGTGTTAATAGTACATTGTTACATGAGTGGTGAAAGTTACTTATTTTGCCCCGAGACGGGGTTTGGCGCCCGAGCGTAGCGAGGGCGCTAATAGTTCGAGGGACAAAATAAGTCTTTCACCCGAGGTAAACACTGTGCTTTTCATTACGAATACAAGGAAAATAAAATTAAAAACAGGAATTGGCTAAATAAATAATACAAGGAAGCATAAACAATACTCTACAACTCGAAAAAAAAAATCGGATTGCCGCCTATTTTGTTTTTTTTATCGTTGGCCAGCCAACTTGATTATTTAGCCATTATTTTTCATTTTCATCTTTAAATATTTTGCCCAAATCTATGTTATTTTAAAGAAATTGTTGAAACTAAATTATAATTAAGTCATTTATAAAAATATATTCTTGAATTAATACTTAACTTTATGTTATTTCAATTTTACATCGTGCTGTAATTGAGTGACTGTAGAAAAAGTTTTTTTTTTTAATAATTTGACATCTGTCAGTTGAAAGCGAAACTCCCGGGCCTGAAAGTATTACTTTCAACCCGCTTCTCAGGCAACTTCAGACCTACTTTCAGAGTATGAGTAATGAAAAGTTCTTTATAATCTTCTCCTGTAGTATCTGCTCTATTGACTTGTAGCCCAAAGTTCGCTTTGACGGGTCGAAAATTGTCTACCACTTGCTCGGTGTTTTAAGGATATAAACCTTATCTATATAGTAAAACAGCTGAAGCTCAGGTTTCGTGCTCGAAGATATTCATAACCAATTAATATCGCCAATGATATGATATTCTATAAAGTTGGGGATAGAGTCGGGTTTAGCACTATAGCACAGCCTTGCCCCCAGATAACGTTAACAAAAAAATCTTACCGAGTAGGTACTAGGAGCTATATAGTGACATTTGGATACTACATAAAGGATTTTAGAAGCACAATTGCAATAGGTTCTCATGAAAAAAATAATCATACTTTCTCTTCGACTCTATCATAGAAGAGGACATTTCTCATACTCGTGAAACTATTATAATAGGAGCGTTATAATCTTATCTAAATCACGTGATATAATTACTAAAGCTTGCAATAGACTAGTACAAACCCAACAGCCTACTCGCCAACTAATAATCAGGCCGCTACGTCACGGAAGCCCGGTTGTAATTGGAAATATTTGTTATATCACGGTATTTATAACCCATAATAATATATTACGAAGCAGGATACATAATGACCAACAATTGAAACTATCGATGTACGGCATAGTTTGCATGAAGCGCGGGCGGCGCGGGGGTGAGGCGGCGGGTGAGGTGGCGGCGCGCGGGAGGGGAGCGCGGGCGTGGTCGGCGCCGGCCGCTCTCCTTGACTCCAGCGTCAAGCATCGCATGATCTCTGGTAGTGTAGAGCGATGGATTGGTTTTGATACTTGTAAATTAGAACACATACCGATAAATATCAATTGGCTTTTTATTTATTTATCAAATGAGATGAGATACTAGACAACAACACTAACCAAGTGTTACCCAAAAAACACGCGTCAAATTACATTTTAATTGAATACAAATAAAATGTAATGCGTACAAGTTTTTTCAGTCGTCGCATAGATTATAATGTTTGTGTAGCGGAAAAATGGCAATGATCACTATTTCAGAGCTATTTTTTGAGTAAATACTAATCTAGTGACCTAAGCGAAGTTCGCTCGGTCTAACTAAAAGGGAATATTTCAAAAAAAGAACTTTAATTGTTTAGCTTAGCCTACGTTACTGGGATCGCTCTCAATACAAATTCTGTGCCATAGAAATTCCAAAAGCGTTTTCCGATATGTTATTACTATTTAAAATATAACAAAATGTAACTTTTAACACAAGCTCGCTGAGTTTCTTTGTAAGTGCCCCCGCAGGCCTAAACAAAATAAACGATTTGAATTAGAATTAGAATTTATATAATAAATGATTGTCATCAAGTACCAAGACGCCCGCATTGCTGTATCGCCGCAGTGAATGTGGCGACTGTACGAGTGGACGCGGCGCGGTGATAACGCGGCTGCGCGCGCGCCGTTATCACGCCGGTCGCTAATGCAAGCTTTGTGCTCCCCTTGAGTCTATTGTCCTGGTAGCTCGTTTTGTAAGAACTGAATAAGTAGAGCTTTCAGTAGGTGCCTAATTGTGTAATAGTAAAGTAGATGACAGCCTGTGATTGTTTGTCTAGCTCTGATGTTATGTGGTCTAAAATAGTTATAGAACTTTTGAAAGGTGCAAAACCTTAATAATAAATAGACTTTAGTTAAGTTTAGCAAAGTGAAAAATTATATTCTGGGTCATTACAATATTATTTACATACCTAAAAATCACCTGGAAACCAGTAACTATAGGTAGTTAAACACGAAGTAACTTATAATCTTGATACTTATTATTAAATTATTATTGCGAGTTACTCATAAAACGGACTCTTGATGTAAACGGAGGACCTCTAGTAAAGGGCCGATCTCAGGAATTTTGAGAGTACTCCCGATGACATGGCTCGATTATGAGTATACGGTTCCGAAAGGGGTACGAAGATGTTTAATCTCAAATCTTGGCTAATATTACTTTCGATTCTATAAATAGTGGGCATCACTACTAGGTACCGATATCAACCTACGTTTTCTTGGAATTGACATCAACCTTATTTATACCTACTTATATGGAGATCCTTATGGACACACAGGCAAGTAGCAATGAATCTAACGCTTTTGAATGATTTTAATACCAATAAATGTATTTCGACCAGTTTACAGTAACTCAGAACTTGTTCATCTTATGAAAAAAGGATATGACTGCGAGGTCCCTTACAGATAACTTAATGAAGAGATACCTTGTTATTTATTATTGTTGAATGTAAATACTGTTTTTAAATTTCTAATTCCAATTTAGGTCTAGCTGTGATTAGAGATAATAAGGCGACCCGTCTTCCAATCGAGGTCTTTAAATTTGCAAGACTGAAGTCCATAAAATTATATTAGGTACTTATCTATGTTGCATATACTCTCAAATTATGTCCGAATTAAGACTTGGAGGTTTTGATGAGTGTCGGGCATAGAATTTAATGGTACCAAAATGCTTGTTCCAATTGGAACAAGCAATGCGCGCAATGCTTGTGGGATGCAATCCACTCATCATCATCATCATCATCATCAAAATCAAAATCAAAATGATTCCAAATGGTGGGTGCTAACCCACCCTTTGGAATGATTTTCATTAAAATAACGAGCCATTGTGATTGGTCGGGAGCGGAAGCAACTTGTGATTGGTTGATCGTAAATCTTATACACCTTATTAAGCGTATGTATTTCGGAAACCTTTTTCCTGGAGCGTGGAGTCCAAATAATGCTTGGTCAAAAATATGACAACACAATTTCCGAAATTTGCCCTGACGGGAATCGTACCTACCCTAAACCACCCGGTACAGCGAGCCAGCAACCAACGTCCAAAATACGCGGTCGATCTATTAAATAATACTCCACACTAAAAACCAAATACATAGACTACTGAAAATCTAAAACATCAAACATAACGTCTCATTTATTACTAATTTATGAACACTAAAAGCAATTCAAATCTCGTAAATTTCAATATCTGACCGTTGAGCGTTATTTATTGTGGATATTCTACGCTGTGGCGTCGCGGGCTTCTCCGCATCTATTCATGCGTTTGTTAATTTTGTTATTGGCGTATTTGTCAGATTAAACATTACTTAACGTGGGGATTAGTGAGTATCAGGGCTAGTAAGCAGCAGAAAGAAATAATATTTTGCGTGTCGGTTTAAAGGACTGACTTTGAAAACTTTTGGAGTTATGATTGATCAAACATTATGTAGTTCACATCTCTTTTAGTATATTTGATTGTTGTTAAAAGGACACAATGTTTGAACTTAATGGTATTTAAATGTAAATTAAAGAAAACTTAATAAGTCGCTATTTATACATTTTAAGAACAACGCCATTAAAATCTAATGTCCAGATCATTATTGATTGTTTTTTTTTTAAATAAAGTATATTATATAGTACACATAAAATTAATTTAAATACACAATCTTTTTAGGGTCTTCAAGGATACCATGAAACTCTCGTCATGCTCGATCATAATGTTAGATCAAATTCCGGTCCGTATATTTCGCAAACTCCTCTGCAGTCAAGTATGGCTTTATCGATAAAACAGAATATCTAACGCGCGCCGTGGGCGTAAACAAGACGGATGCACACCATGAGGGGTTCAGTGCGACTTGTGCAGAATATCTACGCACAGCCCACATACAATATTATTGTTTTGAAATGTATCACAACCGTATTTTAAGGAAGAGATTGCCAACAGATTGATAATTTGAGAAAAAGCCGGTTGCCGGTTTACCATCGCTGAAAATTTTGAAAATAGAATTGTTTTATTTTTGGGTTTCGTAGGCACATCATCTTTGCCATTTGCCAAGGCAGCATGCACAATTTCGTGTATTATTAAAAAAAGACCTTCTATGTATGCATATATAAAGTCTTATTTTAAATACACGAGTATAAAGTTAACTGTTCCATTAAACTTTAAATAGAAGGGAAGACGCCGCGATATAGAGCAGTGGATAAGGAAGCTGTATTCCAACGTGCCGCACCCACACTTGTCCATATACGCCGGTAATCTTCGACAAGTATGCAAAATTGTTTTTGCTACATCTATTAAGTAAATTGATAATATCATTTTGAGATTATGGCCCTGTGGTTATTGGTTGATTTATTTGTGCAGCTTTTTTGTGACAGTCGTTTTATGAATCTTATTAATTTTTAAGTACTCGTATTTAGTTTTTCTTTACATACACCCTCTTCAAACTTGTTCGATATCTAATTTAAATGAATTCATATTTATACTTTTTATGAGATTCATTATTAACTTCTAAAATATTGTGATATTTTTTTTAGGTTTATTATTTCTCATACCAATATCGAAGTATATAGAAATCGCTAATTGCCGTATGTTCGCCTAATTATGGACTAATTAACCAAACAATGGCACTCTCAAGAATATGTCACTCACAGCCGCGTTTGACAACTACATGGGAACTGATGAAAAACCATGGAATTATTGAGTACCTACCTACTACTGAAAAACAGAGCGCGCTGATGTCAACAGTCGGAAATGCATTCCCATGCGTTCTATTGGTTTTGCTTTTGGTATATAAATTGGACATTGGTATTCAGTGCTGATAAACTAATTAAATTTAATTGATATCAACTTTTTTTTTACCATTCCCTATACACACCCTTGGAACTGGTTATTCCTGTAAGCCGGGATCGATAATCGTGTTCAATGCTGACGGTGAAGTCTGAAGTTTGATCCTCGACGAAGAAATATTTCCTCAGTAATTATCTGTTCTCAGCACAATAATATAGTGACAACAAAAATCGATGTAAATGAAGTTGTTGTAACCACTTACTCTACACACTGTTTTTGGCTTACACATAAAGCGAAAACCCTAAAGCGTCAAAAAATATATTTAAATACAAATATGCTTACTAGATTAATAAGTGGCCCAAACTTCTCAGCAAATATACCCATATCAATATTGCACTAAATGAGCATGTCACCTAGAAAAATACCTAAATTGTTACATGAAAAACTATCTCTCTACACATATATTTAAACATACTATTGATGGTATTTCTTATGAACACAATATTAATATCGCTGTAAGTACCTATTACGGAACATGTATACGTCCGATATTAAGGTCCTTTTGTATCAAGGGCGTGCGACTGCCATTTTTGAATGTTCGTCACAACATGCCCGCTTCTAAAAGCTTCTAAATCGCAAGCTTCTAAATATAAAAAGAAAATACCATTTCATGGATAACGTGGTGTGCAGAGGCACTAAAATGCAGTTATCTTAAAAATAAAATTATGTATAATAGAAAAACGAATGTTTTAAAAGTCAACAATTGTGATAAAAAGGAGCCAATTTGAACATTTCCTTTTACTTGACAGACACTACTTTGGCTGTAAGGTACTAGGAAGGATGGGGCCGTTAAAATGTACACTCGTTTAATAAAAAATACAACTAAATCCTCCGTTATTAAACATAACCAAGAATAAAAAAAAATTCTGCTACACTCCTGGCCGCTTAAAACTGCCCGCTCATATTTCCAAAGCGTATACTAAAATCCGATACGCATGAGACGCGTATTCCGTAAGCGCGATCTCAAGGCCCCGTGCTGTATCGTCGCGGACAGGCGATCCGACGGTGTCGGGTGACAGTGTCCGACGATGCGATCGACTTACCCATCGGCATATCACGAGCCTAGAATGTCAACGTACTTGTATTGCACTAATTAACTGCGTTGATGCTGAACAATTGGGTCGTTTTGAAACTAGAAAACAACGACGGTGTGAACATGCTAGAAATTATCCCAGGAATGTGGATGGCCATGTTGTTTAGTGATTTTACTCATTCAGAGGTGATTATACATAAGATAAATAAAATATAACAGCTTTTTATGCTTCCTTTTGACCAGTGTTTAGAAAAGTACAGTGAGTTATCATCTAGGGGGCATTAAATATATATCAAATACAGCCTGAAATATGGTGCATGTCTGAAAAAAAAACTCCCAAATCTCGTATCGTAGATTAATTAAGTAACCACCACGAAACAATTGTAACGGAACATTGCACAACGATGATCGCATGTCGCAGCGCACTCAACAAAACCTCACGTACATAAGTTTTTTATAAGTCCATGGAGAAATCCGCATTGTGCTAGGTTTACAACGTTTAATGCGATGCTGATATGTAGCAAGATTGCACAGTATTGCACCGGCGGAGTGGGCGGCGACACGCAACTCTCGTTTGGCCGGGACATGCAAATGTTTTCTGTATACAACAGCTTGGCCGATAGTGTATTGGGAATCCTGTTTGATTTGTGTGGGCATTAGGGGCTTTGTCCTCTTGGAATTTTGTAAATGCTATGTTTGTTTCTAACGATGATAGTCAAGTTGAATAGCTGTCTTGGAATCTAGGAGAGTGAGCTTATATCTCAATATCAATTAACCCCTATTTTAGACAGCAAGACTCTACTAAAATCCCTACTGGTGTAATAAGCATCAGGGGCTCAGTCCAGTCCTTTGGAAGGCTTGCATGGGTACACTAGTCTAACATGTGGAGTCCTTTGATTGGTGAAAATGGATCGTGCAAATATCTCTACTAGTAGAGATAGGTGGAAATATATCACGCACTTATCTCTACTGGTGTTATGGTGGGTATAAGTGGAATCGAATCGTCCACACATCCCTACCAGTGATGAGGATAGGTACTTTGGTAGAGTATAAGTGCACGACCCACAAACTAGAGCCGGATATGGTGCGTCGGGTGGAAACGTGCCTGACCGATAGTTTTATCTCTTCTTCCTTCTCTACTTATAATTTTATAATCACAGGTTGGTTTGCTTTGCAGATTGCATAATTACAATAATAATAATTTTAATCACTGCCGGTTTTACCCTGCAGCGAATTGTATCCAATCAGGTACAAGTAGCGTGTATTTATTAAATTGCTTTTATTATAATCCCTATTTCCTTCCTATGTAAAGTCGACATTTCCGTAGAATATGATAATTGAGTCTAAGATCTCATAATAAAAACACTGGAACAATAAAAGCTCATTAATTCGTGTAAAATTATATATTAAATAAATATCGCCAGACTGACACATCAACTGTATGGTCCTAAATTAAGCAACACTTTACTTTGGATACCCTACAATGGACTGAGGGCGATCCCGGTGACACCCAGATCTGGGCAAATTACGATAAGACCATTTCCGAAAATTGGCCCGACGGGAATAGAACCCGCAACCACCATGTGCAGTGATCCGGGTGGCCTACGCTCGAACCACTGCGCCAATCGTTTGTCATACACAGAAGATTGAATAGGCTCAAGTAAAGTGAAGGGTCTAGCAAAAAACAAATATTAAACGAGTCGACGCTCTCATCCTGGCAGTCTGAATCTAGTTACCGGCTTCATTTCCCTAGGTTTGCTTATATCTGAATATATCAAGCAACAGGAAGCTTTAGTTACGAAGAGCTACTGACAACGCGCCGCCTCATAACGGGAGCGCTTGACTATCGACAGGTGCTGGGTACAGGCGGTTGCTGAAGCTTAATCAGTATTTAGAAATTAGTCAACTTCTCTCTCATATTTGGAAAGATCTGTCTTTCTAGGGATCTCTATAGATGCTAAATTCCAATGGGGTCCTCATATCAAAAAAATGTCGGGTAAACTCAGCAGTGCGGCATATGCTGTTAAAAAAATCAGGCATTTAACCGACGTTGAAACAGCTAGAATTGTTTATTTTAGTTATTTCCATAGCGTTATGTCATATGGCATACTGCTCTGGGGATGCTCTGCTGACTTAAACTCCATTTTTGTTCTGCGATACGAGCTATTTACAATCTAGCTCCAAGAATCTCCCTCAGAGACAAATTTAAAGAAATAAATATTCTAACTGTTGTGTCACAATTTATCTATGAAAATCTCATGTATGTTAAAAAAATGCTAATAATTTTGAGAAAAGTAGCGACGCTCATTCTATTAATACACGGAATAAGCACAAGCTATCCGTACATGTAACTCGTCTCCACAGAATAAGTCATTCTTTTATGGGACAATGTATACGTTTTTACAATAAGCTTCCCAATGAAATCCGAGATCTACCTATCAATAAGTTTAAAACCCTAATTAAAACTAAACTCAGTGCAAAGGGTATAAAAAATTACATGTAAAAAGACAAGCCCGCTGAGTTTCTTGCCGGATCTTCTCAGTCGATGTCGTGTTCTGATCCGGTTGTAGATATAAGAAAAAGGAAATATAAAATGCCCCCGTAGGCCCAAACAAAATAAACGCTTTGAATTTGAATTGAAAAGATGTGTGAAGTTTGCACTGGGCCAGCGTGATACATAGCCCGAATGCCTCCCTTATAACATTATTATGTCTCTCTGTATCATGGGCTCTGCCCGGCCCTTTGGAAGGCTTGCATGAGGACATGGGTCCAACATGTAGAGACTCTTATTATTGTTAAAAAATATATCCATAATTTATCATTCAATGTGGAAAAACCCGGAGATGCGAGTTGGGGTTTGAACCCTAAAGTTTGTGCATTCAAGGCGCATGCCTAACCAATAGTTTGTCATTGCTTAATAACGACAACAATATTGTACCTATAGGTAAATCATTTTTACTACTTTATTCTACAAACACTTGACGACGCAACTGTATAGGCTCCGCCGACGTATTTAATAGCGGGAAGCAAGCACAAATTAAAATGGGTCCGCGTCAATCCGACGGACTTCTCCGCTTGTTTACTCGGCTAGTGAAAGTGAGGGATTTTATCTATACCAACGACGGTAGTACGCTGTCACTCGGATTTGATTGATTTTAACCAGACCATGCTTGTACTGTTGGTTTATGGATGGTTCTAAATTTGAATAGAGAATGTCTCATATATTTGCGTATGGGTTGCATTAAAAAATATCTCCTTTGTAGCCTTTGTCCGGTGGCTTGGTAAAAGCCTCTTTTTCAATCTTGATAAAGTCTCTTCCGAGAAATTTTGCAAGCATTTTACAAAAAAATATATCTTAACTTAAATAAATAATCGGCTGCTTCATATAAGATAGTAATTGCTTAAGATTAGAAAGGACGTGTGAATTTAAAATTAACTAAATTAACATTCAGTAGAATTAATATCTTTAAATTAATCGCTCTTTTATTGTTACATTGCTCTACTTCTCCCTAGCCTTTCTTCTATTCCACATGGATGTTCTCTTATCACCGCGACCAAACTGTCCTAAAAAGGAAATGTACATGTAAAGAACTCTTCAAACCCTAGTAATGTTCGTATACTAACTGACTAATACACAAAAGTGACCTCTTCATACTGAGCGAGCGAAGAAATATTTTCAGAAGATCTTGTCTAAGAGGTTGTTGCCCTTGAGCCTGGATTATTTTAAAAGGACTAGTAACCTTTTCACCTGACACTGTAGGTACTGAACATAGCTTTAGTGATAGAGGTTCAAATAGGGTTGCCTTATTTTTTTGTACAAATATAGTAGTTCCAATCTCAGACCCGTAAATAGTAAATAGATCAGTCAAATTACATAAACAGTGTAATAACAGTAAGATTTCATGACCTAGGTGGTATTCTCAATTGAGGGAAAACTCCCGATGTCGGAACCGACAGGTTTCATTCTTCTTTTACGAATGAATTAGAAGAAGGATAGAAGATGTTGTTTCCGACACGGAACCTTTCCATAGATTGTGTATACCGCCTCTGAGTTTCCCTCACTAAGGCAGGATTAGCTATTGCGAGATCAAATTGTGCCCATGACAATTTAACGGAATTAGCTACCTAAGATATTTTTGTTCACAATATTTGATATTACGCGCCCAAATATAGTATTCTACAATGATATATTACAATGAGGGTGACAACCCTAGTTCTAAGATATACAGTTAGCTTTATTGTGGCTTAGTGCGGTGCATATGGATTAAATGAAACACGTGTTCGGCACCTAGCCGCTAAACCCGATGTAACACAGTGGTTCTGAGTAATTGTTTTATGAAGTACCCACAGCTTAAGAAGTTAATCGGCTTTCAGTACAAGATGGCTACGATTAACGTTTTAACGTGACTTACAGCCTGTTGTAATCCTTGAACATTGGGAGTAGGTACTAGGTTTTGCTTGTGCATAATTGGGTTTTGAAATCTATTCGGCATTTTTTTCCGTTTACCATAGTTTTTAGCCCCAAATAAATGTAAAGGAAAAAAAGATTTAAAAAATATTGAAGGAAAATATTGTGAATAAACCGGAATGTCTTAGGCATTCCGCAAACGAATACACTTTTGTAGCCGATATCAATATAATAGACTGTAGTTGCTGCATTCTGCATTAATTAACGGCAACCGAAACTACGATTTTCTATGACGGTCTCCAGTGTCGGCAACACAAGTATCCACGTTTGTGCAGTGCCTTAGAAAATCTAACCAATTTTCGAAGGACATGAGCAATCCGCCAACCCGGCCTGGGTCAGCGTGCTGGATTATTACCTGAACTCCTCTCGCATTGAGGGGAGGCCCATGCCTAGGAGTGGGACATTAAATGGGCTACATTATTTTAACTTAAATTTAAAAACTAAAAGAACTCACACATTCAACGATTTATTTATTCCTACTTACAATCATTTATTTTATGATGTTACTAGCTGAGCCCGCGACTTCGTCCGCGTGGAATTTAACCTAACAAAAAAGCCCGCTCCCGCGTTCTGAACCCGCGCGACAGGACCCATTTTTTTGTTTACTAAAATAAAAGCCTAAGTTGCTGATTATAACATCAGCTATCTACCAGTAAAAGTCCCGTCAAAATCGGTCCAGCCGTTCCGGAGATTACCCGGAACAAACATAAAGATACACAGACAGACAGACAAAAAAAAATTAAATCGCGTTTTTGCTATAGGTGTCGTATGTACTTTCATATGCATTTAGTAAAAAGGTGTTATTTTAATATTACAAACAGACACTTCAATTTTATTTATTTGTATATGTATATAGATAAAAATTATAGCAGGCAGTGATTCACAAGTTTTCATTTACAGCCCCACATACTAGTGGCATAATGTGAAATTAGTAGAATTTATCAAGAAACGTGATAAACCCTTTAGTTTTACCTGTTCAATAGTACGCAATTAAAACAGTACCGTAATATATCAGCATTGTAAAGCTTTCGTGAAACCCATTGTGCAGCGAAAGAGGAAGCCCAGCAGGAAAAACGACGGCGTTACAATGAAATTTGTAAGTTTTTTTAGAAATAAATGCGGGTTTATTGCTTGAAAACCTGTTTTTATCTTCGCAGTACTCGAATAGAGCCCTAAGGTACTTTTTACAAGGAAAGGTCACATCCGAGGTCATAGAAAGTATTTGTTTCTTTTTCCAACATTATTAAAGAAAACCCACACATACTCTGAAACCGTTTCCGTGTTATAATAATTTATGCGGTATGCGGTTTTTCCCAGAACAAGTTAAATGCGACCTTGTTAGCGTCTATTTTAACCCTTATTTTAATGCTTTCATGAATAAAATTGCAGGAAGTAAAAGTGCTTACACATGCATTATAATAGTTGGTATTTTATATTTTAACATATTTCTAGGCTTTGTATTTCTAGGCCTCGAAGCTACGATGATATGTTTTAAAGTAATTTTCATTATTATTTGTTGTATTTATCACCGAAACTTATGGTCTTTTTGTGCACTATCCTAGCATTTTATTTTGTAAACATATTCTAGAAATACTTGTATTAACTGAAGGAGATGGTGACACATTTGAAAACAAAAATCAATGTCAATCGATACGAACAATCATTATGCCAATCGATTACTTAGAACTAACCCTACTTAAGTCGCAGGTGTCTAATATCGCAGTGTCTAATACAAAATAATAGGTAACACAGGCCGGGACGTGTTGCTTAACGTGCAGGCAACAATGTGTCTAACTAATATAATCGTCAGAATCACTGATTTTAACATTGACATTGATTTCTGGGTTTTTGGTCCATACACTTTTGGGCCTTCTACTTTTCAATTACAAACAATTATTTTTATTCGAAGCGGTCATTTTCACTGTTTACACGGCACTGATAATTTCCATACATTTAACTGTATCCAAATGTCAAATACATACAGCCATTTTTGTCCGAACTGTACTATAGATACTACCATGTCGGCTTCTTCCTGTGAATGACCGCTAATAGCAATATTTCAATAATATTTTTAATTATTTAGATATTATTTAATTAATAACAATTACATTAAAATAAACCCTGCCCGTGTGGGATGGTGCCAAGAATGCTGGCTGTATTTCCTCGTTGAATCGATAGGCAGATTTTTTGAACGAGGAAAGAGTCAGCTCAGCTCCGCTATCTCTAGGCATGGAATGGAATGGAATGATAGCTACTTTCAATTAATTTTAATTACATGAAATTATATTTTTCTTTCACTATTATTTCAACTGTGACTTTTCACATTCAATGATTTTATTCATAGTGAAATTTCACTGTAACGCGTAATCCTATGAAGTCACTGGTATATGATTTATCATAAAAACCGTGACAGTACCGAACGGTTTGCGATTTCATTACAATGATTTTTAATAGTTTCTACGTATGTTGGTAGCAAGTGCTCCTTATGAAAACCTTTATAATATGATTTTTCACATTTTAACTATGAAATGTATAGTTGTAAATCATTAATTGTCACCTGTGGAGGCAATAATTTTGAGAATTAAAACGTTTATTAACTTTTTTGCACCTTGGCTCCATGGGCCTAGGGTTTCTACGGCAAATGGCACATGTACGTAATTATTATTTGAAGAAGCATTTTTGCGCCGCTTGCCGATTTATAAAATAAAAATTGTAATTATTATTATATTATGTGATTTATAACACAACATAAATACATTCTATTCTATTCTATTCTATTCTATAAAAAATATGAACAAGGCAGGTACAAGTTTCACTTTTATCTACAAGGATGGATAGTCCACTAACAAACTGAGTGGTAGGTAAGTAGGTAGGTAGGTACTTGAAATGCACCTGCCTCCCTCTACATTAATAACTTCATCTGCGGAGAGTTATGGCCGCGCGCCAGCCGCCCGTCAGCGCTGTCCGTCTCCTGACGCATGCTTGATTTAGATGTCCTTTTGTGCCGACTTCCTCTGGTTTATACAACTGTGAAGTACCTAGTAAAATAATTGTATTATATGTAAGTACTATTATTGAACACAATTATTGTAAACTAGCTGTTGCCCGCGACTCCATCCACGTGGTATTTCGATAAAATAAAAGTAGCCTATGTTACTCCCAATAATAAGTTTCGCCGATATCAGCCCAGTCAGTTTGGGGATTAGCCGGAACAAACAGAGAGGCATATTTATTATTATAATTATTGTACTTTCATATTATTATGCATTTACTAAAACGCTATTATTTTGATATCTATTACAAAAAAGGCACTTTCATTTAATTAATTTATATAGATTGATATTAGAATCCGCTTTTGTATAATGAGGACCGCGGTAGATGAGGTTTAATCAAAACCTCCAAATTGGTAACCGCTAGTAAAACCACTAGTTTCACACGAAATGTTAATAAAAATTGCCGAGGCATTTTGATATAAACTTCGTACCTACTCAAATTGACCCGCAATTTTGTCGGTAGCAACTTTATTTTAGTTGAATTAGACCTGTTTTATGATCATTTACAACTGATTCCTAAAATAAAGAAGGCTTAATTAGGTGTAGTAGCCAGTTCGAAAGAAATCATAAATACATTTTCAGATGACACATCATAAAATATAGTGATAAATAAATAACTCTTAATGCGGACGGAATTTAACCGAAGTAGGTATTTCTGTTTTTAATATGTCGATGCCGTCAATTAATATTAATGATTAATTTTGGCATAACGAATCTCTAACACGGGCCAGGTGTGGCGAGTCAGTGGGTATATAAAAACGGACAGTTATTATTTTGCAAGCAAATTAATTAGCTATAGTAAAATTATCACTGCTTGTTATGCTCTTATAAACTTTTATATGGCTCCGTGTATTTATAGCGCCGGCTTAATACGGTCATTTCATTTAGAATTTATAATGTAGCAGAGTTATTTTAAATTTTAACATGATAATATGAGGCGAGTTTACTTGGCCAGTCACGCAGTGCGGTCCTAGTGCCAGCGGATTTTTTTTTTACTGAGACATATTTTACAAGGTAGTAAAATAGCGGCCAGCCTCCTGGGCACTTTTAGCATTGGCGACGATGTGGAGGCACTTTGGTATACATATAAAATTTTATTTTTATGTGTTTTTATTACAATTACCTGTAAGTTAACTTTTAATTAGTTGATATATTGTAAATATTATTTAAATAAAACTAAAAATAAATACTTCCCAGTACCTAAGTATCTACGAAATCAAATCACGTCCAAAAAAAGTCCTACTCTAGACTGGGTCAAATTATTACTTGATTAATAATTTAAAAATACACTATATATAGATATATATAGATAATTTAAAAATATCGCCTCATAGCCATGATATCGTCTGCCCTCTATGTCCTAAGTAATAGTCGATTTTTTCTTCCTCTCGGTCGACTTATTCGCAAAGCTGGTTTAAGTAAGAAAATTGTCATTTCTATTAATCAGTCTCACAATACTTTTAGAACAAGAATTGAGTCACAGACCCCAGAAACAGAATAGGTATTTAATATTCATGTAATCTATAAATCCCAAATTCTAAAAAAAAAGACAAAACATTCCGTATTTTATTTGTTTATTTTAATTTTACTATTTCTTTATTTACCATTCGCGGATACTGCAACGCCACCCCATTGAGTAATTCAATAAGGCAGCTTCCTCCGCCGAAGCCGGTTCAATCAAACCTCAAGAGCCGAATCGACGGACATTTATATCGGCATCCGCAATCAGACGTACTAATAAAACACATTACGAGCATTCACAATTTCTAATTAAGATACGTGGTGAGCCTACAAATGGTCAGGGGCGAAGGCTTGGGCTTATTAAGAATATATAATTTCACGGCTATGTAAGGTATAATTATATGATGTGTGTTTTGTGTTATTTGCATTTAATTTTAAATAAATATCTCCTGAATAATACATCTAGTGTAAGGTTCAAACGCAGCAACGCTCCAATGGTGAATTAGCCAAGCTTAAAAGAATTTACCAAGCAGTGATAGCCGATTGGTTAAGCACGCGTCTTGCGGGCTACCAGGTCTCAGGTTCAAACCCCGGCTCGAACCTCTGGATTTTTCGACATCTATGTGCGAATCATAATTTCCATATGATAATCACTTGCTTACGGTGAAGGAAAACATCGCGAGGAAACCTGCATGTCTTAGAAGATCTAACCAATTTTCGAAAGCCATGTGAAATCCGCCAACCCGCACTGGGCCAGCGTGGTGGATTATGGCCTGAATCCCCCTCGAGTTGAGGGGAGGCCCGTGCCCAGGAGTGGGACGTCAAAAGGGCTAAAATTATAGCCAAGCTATAGCTAACTGTCTACAGCTCATAGAGTTTGTACGGTTTGGCTCAACCTGGGTACTATATACTACCCTCTCACAGGAAATCCGCGTAAAGTTGCTGTTATAGCTGCGTTTCGCACGATGAGTGAGAGAGCTAGGAACCCAACCTCCTTTCCTTTCCCTCTATCCCAATCCTCTGCAGGTCGACAACGTGCGATGCCATTGGTATTTTGTAAGCATCTATACGCAAGCATGTATCCTACTAATATTATAAATGCGAAAGTTTGTGAGTGTGGATGTTTGTTACTCTTTCAGGCAAAAACCACTGAACGGATTTGGATGAAATTTGGAACACAGATAGTTTATAACCGGGATTAACACATAGGATACTTTATATCTCGATAATCCCGAAATTTTTGCTCAGTTAAATACTACGCGGACGAAGTCGGTGGGCACAGCTGGTAGCATCTATATACGGTAACTGCTCAACATCAGGCCGGTCGTAGGCGTTTTTATAAATATTGCCAGACCGACACACCAACTGTCTGGTCCCAAACTAAGTAACGTACTATGGGTACCGTAAAATAGACTGGGGGCGATACTAAACCTGGGCAAATTAAGAAAAGGCCATTTCCGAAAATTGCCCCGGTGGGCATCGCACCCGCAACCACCATGTGCAGTGAGCCGAGCGGTCTACGCTCGAACCACTGCGCCAAGTTTGCTCGAGTTTTGCTGACTTTGTAATATAAAAACTATACTTCACACACTACACTTGATTTGACTACACATGATTTATTATGCATGTACTCGTATGTTATGTATGCATAATAACAGATAATTTAATATCTGAACACGTCGACCTGATTGCCATCTCGTACATCGCCATCTTGACATTACATATAATTATCAACTACCAATAAAATGTTCCAAAAATGGCTACTTAATAAGATAATGAGTGTTTACAGAGAAAATATTTATAGATTAGCAAATGACATCATCGGACCGACGAAAGGGAACATTATGTCTTCGATAAACGCCCGATGATTGCTGCATCAAGGTTAATATAGTTGGTCAATATGATTGATAGAGTCAATGTGGGTAGGGGAGACCATGTTTCGTAACTATACTGATATTGATACAGTTTTTGACCTGAGTTGCATAGATAGTTGCAGGTTCGTACTGCTTTGTCTTTCTGCGGGGTATAACGGTATACCTGAATTTCCATTATCCATTATCCATTAGTTTTTTTAAGATTACGTTTGCGGTATTAACTAATTAAATTAAGTTACAAAAATGTATTCCTAATTTCAAAATATATTGACGTAAGCGGTTTTTTTATGGATCTCCCTTTGGACAATTCTGCCAATGTCAAGTAAGGTAAATACACAGTATGCACTGGAGAGTTTGCAGTGTGAAGCGAAATAAAAACCAAAATGAATTATATTATCCGACACCGATCATGTCCATATTTTTCTGTATGACGGTGACAATATGGCGATTATCTGTCACAAATGAATATAAATGACGACTTTTTGGTGTGAAAGACCGCTGCTGGTGGTCGAAATAGCTGAGGTTTTGTTATTGGGATACCAATCTATTGCTTGTATATTTTCAAAGCAATGTTGATTTTAGAATTTGTAATCAGTCTAACAACCCTGGGTCGCATTTAAAGTGATTTACATTGATGGTGCGCGTGCGCAGCGCTAGGCGTGCAAAAATTACCGTGCTCGCGCCTCGACGAAATGCAAATTGGAGGCGAGCGGTGCAGCTCGTGGTGTTGGGGTTAGGTTACTGGGCTCTGTGATTGTGTCTAAGTACTTTGTTTTAGTGTAAGGATAGCTTCAAATGTAAATCCTGAATAAAGTTTATATACATGCTTTAGGTACAAGTAGTTTGTTAATTTCACGAAGCCATGTGCGACTCTCATGACATTGGTATAGGGGTCAATTTGCAATAATCAAAAATAAATCATTTTTTTTAATAAAATTACATAATTTTTAAAACTCAAGTTATGTTGCATTAATGTGAACTCTGTTTTCTTTAAATTATGACTGAATTCTACTTGCCACATCTAAAAAATATAGCTATCTAACTCGTACGTATATACTATGAAAAGGATGGCAATACAGTTAGCTTAGTCAAGTTAAGATGTGTTCCATTAGAATCAGCATCATGATTATTCCCTAGATATTTTTTTACCGACTACGGCAAAACCAAAAGGCAGGCTTATTTGTTAAACAAATGTATGTGTAACTGTGTAATTTTTATGTTCTATCGTAGCGCCTATAGTAATCTTCTAATTTTAATAAATGAGCTGTCAATCGATTCGTTATTATGATCCGGGTGACATAGGCTACATTTTATACTAACAACATCAATATAAAGGATGTAATATCCAATAATTTGGGGGGTCACTGTTAATAGAGGAGAAAATTCCAAGTCTATATATACCTATATAAATAAAGTGCAATCATCATACTAATATTATAAAGAGGAAAACTTTGTTTGTTTGATTGTACTGAATAGGCTCCGAAACTACTGAACTGATTTGAAAAATTCTTTCACTGTTGGGCAGCTAGCACTATCCCCGGGTGACATAGGCTATAATATATTTTCAAAAAAATTAGGGATCCTTACTAAAACTCGAATAATGTAACCGCAATGTACCCGTGTGAAGCCGGGGCGGGCCGCTAGTATAAAAATATACCAAGCAACAGAAAAACAATGTTATACAAAATTTCAGCGTTTATGAGCGCTACCTATCGGTTCTAAAAATAATTAGTGTAATTCCGTATTCAGGCTAAGTTCTTGAAACATTTAACTAGGTAGTTCCTCCATTTAATCTACAGTTAAACGGTATTTCAAAGCATTTGCCACATTTACACCAACAAAATGGCGACACAATCGCGACAACGCATCTGCTGACTTGCCACGAGAGGTGTCGCTGTGTCTTCCTGACCTCCGCCGGCTAATGAAGCGATAAACGCCGGACTAACCGCCCTGAGCCATCTGCTTGAACGATCTTCGTACATTTTAAATGCAGAAACCACTTGGTTCACGGTTTAAAGTTAAATGCTAGTCAAGTAGGTAGGTGCCCAGAAAATAAATGACTGAAGTACCATTTAAAAAGGTGAATTAAATTTTATGTTATTTATTATATGGAACAACACCGGCCACGAACTAGCGTATTACCTGCCTGATCTTTAGCAGCTTAAATTTGTTTACAGATAGATGCCTGCAATACCATATTATGTAATGCTCGCGTGTTGACGACCGGGACCGACAACTCTGGTAACCGCTGGCATCTCGATCAAATTCAAATTCAAAGTGTTTATTATGTTCAGGCCTACGAGGGCACTTACAAATTGACAATTTTACATTGTTTTTCTTATATGCACAACCGGATCGGAACGCGATCCCGACTGAGAAGATCCAGCAATAAACTAAGCGGGCTCGGTGGATTGACCAGCAATACGTCAAAATTGATGTGTCGCGTATCTGAATACGTTTTTTGTCAAAACTGACGAAAATCGAGATGCCAATATTAAGAAACTTGGCTCCCTAAAGGGTAGTGTGAGAGGGGGGGAAGGGTGGGGGAGGGTTGGTCTTCCGTCCCCCCTTCGTCGCACGTATTGCACGACGAGAAGGAATGTAATTGCTATAAACCGATCTAAAACGCATAATCGAATTATCAAACGATTAGCGTGGGGTCGTTACGGATCAATGGGTCAGTACTTGGATGTTATGCTAAAAACTGTGGCGCACGCTAATTGTGAATGTCCAACCGCAATTACAGGTGATTGATCGAGCCACAATCGGTCGTTAGCTTGTTGCGGCCTATTACAATTCTGTTTATATTGAACTCTATGGTGCACTAATTAAATGTTAATTTTGTAAAATACGTTGACAGTCACATGCCTATAATTTACCGGGATTGAATATTAATTCAGGTACTCGGTAGGTATGTATTTCTTGTGATCTCTTTCTTGTGTATTGCTGGCTACTCATTAATCTAGTTCACATTGTTTTCTAGACCATTAGGATGTGGTCTAATACGGTCTGAGGCCTGTAACTCAGAAATACATGAGAGTAATGTATAATGTATTTTCGCTAGGGATCTATGTATCAGCTACAGTATATTATGTACCTCAATTAATAATTACGGATTTTCGAAACACCCTGTAAGTATATTTTTACAGAAATAAGGCATGTTTGGCCAACAGTTCTTTTGTCACTCATTAGAAGTTAAAAAAAAGAATCTCTTCAATAATTGCTCGCCAACGGTATTTTAAACTGTGCTGAACGAATTAAATAAATCAATTTAATTAACTGATTAAAAATTCAACATGTTGCGAGTAATGGCATAAAAAATCACAACAATCAATTAGTAAGAGATAATAATCTGTGAATCCGATCCCATTTCCTGTAGGTAGATATAGTCAGTTTATTTCACAAAGACGCGTGAGTTATTGCAAATTGACCCATATGCCAGTGTCATAAGAGTGAAATGAACACACTAAATACGTTAACGTTTCTTTAAAGTAAAATCCAAAGAGTATAATAACCATGTAGTATGTATAACGTATTTAACTCCCTACGAATTCCTCTCCGTTCCTAAAGTAAACGAACGTCAACTTAATGCATGACATCAAGCTTCATTCAGAGATTCGTCTCTTCCACGATCAGCAATTACGAATTTACGATAAGTAATGCGTTTGGTAATGGCAACGTTCGAAAAACAACGACGTAACTACATGTCCAACGTGTTCAAAATGAACTTTAATGGTATAGCTTTAGATTTCGAATTCTAAGGCTGTGGGTTGTGGATTTGCGGCGTTTATCGACACCATGCTCCCATTTTCAGATTGTTGAAAAAGATAGGTAGTGGCTGCATGCAAAATACTTCCCGTCGCGTCGAGATGTTAAGAGAGACCTGGGGCCCAAGTCTGTTAACCGCTCGACTTGCAATCGACTTACAATACATCAGTTTTGACAGTATCCCGTAATCCGCTAACCACTCGCCCACCTGTGCCGCCCGATTTCTAGTAGAGTCCATCCGTGTCGACCGATTTCTAGTACAAATCGATCGGTAGAGTGGTTAGTCGACTACGGAAAACTGTCAAAGTCGACGTTATGCGAGTCGGGCCAGGTTCGAGCGGTTATCAGAGTTGGGCCCCCGGGACTTTATATTATATGAAGTGTCCGCGGATGCCACACACGTCGCTACCGAGCCACGCGAAGGAGCTTAACTGTCTTTGTTATGGGTTCGTGCATCTAGCTTCCTGGATTACGGTTGGAACAGTACAGCTTCTGGTGTGTTGGTCTAAAGTGATTTCCTAGAAATGAATATGATATATTCTTATTGTATGTACTTAATTAAGGCGTAGATGGAAGACAAAAATAATACTTATATTTTCGTTCACAAATCAAATGCAGTATTAGGTGACGGCTCTTTGGTTGTGCTATGAAGCGGGTTCGCCTGCTCCATCCAATAGGACCTCTTCATTTTCTATCAAAATTAAAAATGGATGAAGCTGAGGTTATGATGCGATCCTTCATAGCACTGCCAAGCGGACGGTCACTATTACAGTAGAATTAGCTAATGCAAAACGTGTAGATTATTTTCACTTCCTTATAAAATCAAAGAAAGTCTCTAATTATGTTGTTTCATACTTTACTAAACTTATTATATTGCCGTATCTGTCACAGTGGTAATGTATGTCAAAAACTATAATAGCTTGAGCTGATGAATTTAGTTTAGTCATAATTTGCAGTCATCGGAATTAGCACCAATGTGTAGTGTCCCAATTTAAAATATTTTCTCTACAAATTACTGTTCTAATGTATTCCTATTCCCGTTAATTTCTACTCCTAAATACAGGATTCCATATTAGGTGGACAATAGAAACAATATCTAGAGGCATAACGAGAGGCAAGCTTATATTTCGCCGCTTCCACCTCACCAAAACACTTTACAAAGTTATACCTTCAAGATTACCGTAAAAACATAATAATCTCGACCTTAATAAAAACTCATCTACCGGATACGGCGAAGAAACACTCCCTATCTGTCCATCAGTTCCTTATATTAGAAAAATACAGTCGGTAGCATGGCCAGAGGACCACCCCTGACCTCGGAACCGGAACGCCCACACCACGTCACGATGCCACAATCACGAGCAATCTTAATTATAAACGTGGCGATCATCATCTTAAATTTTCTACCTTAAAAGGTCTATAAAGAGTCTGTTAGTGTACGCAGTTCGTTCTAGATTACGGCGCCCGGCTGAATTATGTCACGACTTGAAGCGGACACTTCTGTGTGGGTAAGCACGTGCCAGTATTTCGTAATTGGTGGCTCTGGATCGGGAGTAATTGCTTGTATTTTTTTCGAAATGCCATATCTAAAACAAGTAAGAGATGGCCTTCTACTAGGTGTGTTTTCTTAAATAAAAAAGTCGGTAAACAAATGTACGTCCCGCCTGATATTAAGCAGTTACCGTAGCCCATAGATGCTTTCAATACCAAAGTCATTGCTGAGCTGAAGGCGAGTGTTAGAGAGGGATGTCAATGGAAAGGAGTTAACGCAAGTTAAGGGAAACGCCTCCGAACATGAACATGAATACATCCGACAGAGAACCAAAGTTATCGACATAGCTCAAAGAATTAGCAAGCTGAAGTGGCAGTGGGCTGGCTATATCTCGCGAAGAAACGACAACCGCTGGGGTAAACGTGTTCTTGAGTGGAGACCTCGACTCGGCAAGCGTAGTGTAGGACGCCCTCCGACCAGGTGGGATGACGATCTGCGAAAGACTGCAGGCAGATGCTGGATGCGGCAAGCTGAAGACAGGGCGCTATGGCGCTCATTAGAGGAGGCCTATGTCCAGCAGTGGACAAGCATAGGCTGATGATGATGATGATGATGATGAAGGGAAACGCAGTTTTAATAGATACTTTACGCCGCTCTTTTATGGGAGGTTGGTACTTCCCTGATAGCGCCAATTCGTGTGTGAGCTGTAGTCAGTTTCCAATAGCTTAGCTTTACAATCGTTATGTAGAGAGATTACTTCACGCTCGTCGTAGGAAGTCGATGGATATGAGTGGTTACTAGGGTGACTCAAGGAAGTTCTTAAGGAATACACTTAGCATCTTTCGGCTGATGATGACTTAAGCTATTTAGTTGTAGCTAACTAATAAGAACCTCAGCGTCATCGTTGGACACCATTATCGATCCTGGTTTACAGGAATAACTATTGGGAGTGTGTAGTGGGCCGAGTCTCATTTGAAAAAAAGCTGATGACTTGGTTTCAATTTCGCTTAAAGTGTAGCTCTCGGCTTCTTTATCACGAGGCAATGGACGAGGCAATGGATACACTGGCAGAAAAAAACTTATTGCCATATAAATCTCTCTGACTAAACTGTCGGTTAATTAGAAACTACAGTTGTCGTCATCAATCGATGAAACCGAAAAATCGTATAAATTACATATGTTAGGCACTGCTAAAGTATGCTCTTATTACGGTGTAAGTAAGTGTAAGATGACAGGCGGCACGGCAGAGCATCGCACGCGCGTCCCGCTATGGTCAAATCACGCGCGCGCTATCATCGTGCGGCGCGGTCACCTGCGTCTGCGCACATACCTCGTACTACCGATACTGCGTACACTGGTACTACGGTATTGATACTATTATTTAATAATGGAGAGCATTATTAAATAATAGTATCAATACCGTAGTTCCAGTATTGTAGTTTTAAAGATTCATTCATCGATGATATAATGAGATGTATTGGAGTGGATTCGATCGATCATCGATTGATCTGGTAACACCCTTAAAGCAGCTGCTTTTTTATATAATTAACTTATAGGTATATCATTTATTTAAAATAGCCAATGGGCCAAATTTTGTAAATTTTAAAATAATGAGTATCTTTTGTAAGTTTGTTTTGATTTGGTGTAATGGTGTTAATAAAAAAATGACTAATTTTTTTTATTTTATTTAAAATAGCTAAACCCTTCTCTAGTAATTTTAAACCAATAATAATTGTCTTCAGTATGTGGCACAGATATGCTACTGTGCCATTTAAAACAAGATTAAACCCTAACTGAAACTGGTTTAAAATTACTATCTATTCAAACCACCCGGACGTAATGATAACAAATATGTTAAACAGAAAGTTATTAATTTCTTACATAACACATGCATTTACAAATAATACATGATGCATGTCACTATAAAACTGCGCCGACGGAAATATTAATCAGGATAATTATAAATAACAAAGTCCGATTACAGGCATAAAGACTCGAAAACAGCTCAAAAATGTACTAATAAAGCACTACCTATCTTTGTGCCCATAGTCAAGATCCATGAAGTGTACCTATAGCATATACATACACACATACATTTATATTGATCTACGTATATAGCATGCAAATCGAGAACTACTGCCGATGCCGAACTGCTATGCAGTTTGGCGGATGATAATATATGTAAAATTATCTTATGTTTGACATGAAAAAATAAAATAAAAGAGATACAGGAACGATATAGACAAATACTTATTGAACACGCGACAGAACAATAGGTGAACTATCAAGACCAATCGGTCGCTGTAGTTATGGAGAGTTACTGTGGTGTGATTGCACGGTGCTTCAGATAAGGTAAATAGCTCATACAATTGTTAGAATGGGAGGGTCTGAGCCTCTTTTGTTAAGGAAGTGGTCTAATGGCCGAACGTAGCCACCGGCGCGACTTACATGGTGTCAATTGCTATGCGGGGTTAGGAGAGCCGTATAAAGGCAGCAATGAATAGGGGTACCTAATAGAATTTCGATAAGTTGCTCATAAGGGTTAAGTTGCAACACTAATCGGTCGGCTGATGAACGATCGAACGTTGTCCTACGTAGAAACTGTCGATCGACGTCGTTTCGCCTCGTTCTACCATTGAATTAATTATCTAATTTTTGGTAATTTCAAAAAACAATTTTTTTTCTATTTTTTTTTCAAAAATATAAATATAATAGCTGCAGTGTGTTGGAGCTATTATATTTATATTTATATCTACTACCTTTTGTAATTATTAACTAAATAAGCAACTGGCGATTAAAAAAAAACAAAAAGAAATATAACACAATGTAAAAAGACAAGCCCGCTGAGTTTCTTGCCGGATCTTCTTAGTCGAGGTCACGTTCCGATCCGGTTGTAAATATAAAAAAAAATTGCGATTAAATTTACAATAGGCCTAAACAAAATAAACGATTTGAATTGATGGATCAGTGACGGTTGATAGAGAGTGTGACAGATTAGAGTGGAAAATTAGTTAATTATGGAAATATGTTCCTACGCATTCAGTTAGGTAGAGAAACAAACTATAACAGGCCCAAAAATAATATAAGGGTAATTGATGCTGCTATATTTTTCTCGGCTATACTCCTTGAGATTATGAAATTATATTTAAACGTGCCATATAGCAGAAATTGGCGAACAATGCAAAGAGCTTACAGCAACGTCATTTTGTACCGTATTCGGTACCCAAACAGATAGCAAAGGTCGTATTAATGTAGCCTTTAGTCAACTTAGCTATCTAAGCTTAGATACGTTTAACTAAAACAAAATTTTTCATAAATTTTCCATTAAATAAATTATAAGTTACCTTCTCATCTTACAGCGATTATCAAAGTGTGTCACACTGTGGCAATCCTTCATGAAATTTAATATCGCCTGTGTATCGCTCTAATAGCATACTTCGTTAGTCTCCACATACAGGTACTGTCATTAAATTTGCATAGAAATCCCCCTAAATTAGCCAGTAGTGGTTGCACAGGCGGTGTGCCAACATCGATCAGTGGAGGTAACTATTAATCGGTACTTGAGATCATTAATGTTTTTATCTGCATTATCCTAATAACTTATTGAGACGATACCAAGTATTTATCGATTTCATTTTATTTTGGAAAACAGACACACATGTACTTCAACAAAAGATACAAAAAACAGTTGCGTACTCCTTACGGACCTAGAGTATACCAGCATTTTATATATTATATAATAATAATAATATTGATCTGTCTGTTCAGTTCGGTGTGATTAGAACTTTAGTAACAGTCCTTACTTTGGAATAACAACATAGATTATTACGGAAAATCAAGAAGTAACATAATTAAATTAAAAGTTGACATCCCATACCTATTTCTTTCACGACACTGGTCCAGGACAGGTTTCCTTACATTGTTTTTCCGTCACCATAGCAACGGCCCAAGGCTCGACTCGCATTCGACCCACAACACGTCACACAATACGGACGTTTTATAAAAAAAGCTGTCAAAGCTGATGTATCGCGCATACGTCAGTTTTGACAGTTATTCTATAGGAAAAGTGTCAAACTGACATATGCCCCAGGTGTTCTATACCCTTTATTACATAACTACATAACAGAAGCGACAATGTACCAAGAGGGTCGCGCGCGGTCACGATTCCGTCCAGTGCACCGTTTTGGATCCACCTCCTCAGCTGATAACCTAAACCATGTGCTAATGCGGGCGGCACAATATTTATTATATTATCTTTATACTTATATGGTTATTTTATGAATATTGTGAAGCGGTAAGTGTGCTCGCGGATCGGTAGTCGTGATGTCTGAGGCGATAATCTGCGGTTTGTTTACTTTAATAGTGTTTGATCGGGATCTTTCTGAATGGTTTTGTGATTATACCGTATGGTATGGAAAACCTTCTTAATTGGTTTAAATCTAATCTAGAGTTATATCTCGCATGTGTCGAAGACAGCCATCTGTGTGGTTTTCAGTGAGTTTTCATAATTGTTGGGTCCCATTTCATGATTTCGCAACCGTCCCTGAAAAGAAAATCAAATGTATGTAATTACACGCTGTCGGCACCTATAAATGCATATTTCCAAAGACCACTGTATCATTTGTTAAAAATATAAAACAAGTTATTATCTACAAATTGTCCCAAAAACTCTTCAAGACCCACAAAGATCGTACCTCCTCACGAAACAATGGGGTCAGATCTAAACAATTTCACAGTTCACATACCAGCAAATCATAGTTATCATATCACACATGGGCGCTGGCGCACGATCGTCGCCGGCGCGCGCGATCGCAACGTTAGGTACGTTCACAACGGCGACATCCTATCGAGATCCACGAACGCAATAATTTTGTGTTCCGCATTATACTTTATCGATTGTCTTATTAAACTTAATATTTGTACCACACAAGAGAGCTTGTGATACAGTTTCCAAGGGTTTATAAGATATATATGTCGCCGCCAACTAGCTTAATTCGCCGTTCAATAGCGTTCAATAGCCTAGGCACTTAACTAAAAGGCGCCGTTCAACTAGTGGCCTGAATGATATTCAGCCATTTGATCAAACAGCTAGGCAAATGACTTGGATCGATGACGTTTATCTACTTGCCTAGCCGTTTAATTACCTGCCTAGCCTGTTCATTTCAATTTAGTTCTACTTTCTGCCACCTAGCGCCGAAACTCACCAAACTGTCAATATCTCTATATTCTATATTCTCTTTGGTCAATATGGCGTCGGAAAAAAACAACTTTGATGGAATAATTTTATAAGGTACTTAGGTTTTTTACGTTTCTTTTACATCCACCGAATCTATTTGCCGGGTGTGGTTTATGTGGGGTCATAAAAAAATAACCCTAACCTAAACCCATCCAGGTAGTTTTGCTTGGGTAGTATTTTGAAAAAGTTTTGTAGTACTTAAATGTCAACCAGTTGCCTAAGCAGTAGCCAGCCAGTTTATTAAATGTTGTAATAGACGATACGGCAGAATATAATTTAGGCCGTTAGTTGAACGGCGCTGTTTAGTAAAGTGCCTAGGCTGTTAATTGAACGGCGAATTAAGCTATTTGGCTGCGACATATACAAGGTGAAACAGAAAGGGTGTACAATTTTTTTGCAACTTAACTTTGTAAAACTAAAACTATAAGCTTTGTAGGAAACTTGAAATACAAAAGGTGTTACAGGGATACAGCTGTTGCCAGATTTCATAAGTCTACAAAACCTTTAGTACTTTAAATGTCTCACAAAGCTGATAGTTTTAGATTTACAAAGTAAAGTTGCAAAAAATATAGCCTTTCTGTTTCACCAAGTATAACCGGTGTGAAGTTGGCGGCCTAAAGTTGGCGGCCCTTTATAACCCGACAAAATTAAAATGTCCCAAAATATTATTGAAATATCATGAAAGAAAATCTCTGTACGTGATTAAATAAGGGAAATAGGAAAACTGTGGCATCCTAGGTCGGAAAATTTTCAGGGGAAAACTATTTTTGAACGGATTTCTCTCATTTGTTTGTATCGAAACTTGCAATGAAACTTCAACAACTTCTGCCGAACTGATTTTCTAGAAACTTTGCACCCGAATACAGTTCTCAAGAAATAATGATAAAATGATATAAGAAACCTTCAATCATGAAACCCTTATGCTGCAGGGATACTGCCTGCCTAAACCTAGAGTCTGGTGAAAATTTGGTCACGAGTTCCAGTCCAGACAAACCCCAACGACGATACGCAAGGGCTTGTATGAGAGCACATTGGAAAGCTCTCAAGACAAGGAAAGCACACACAAGCCACAAAGTGACAACTTGCTCAGTTTCAAAATTACGAGATCTGAAAAACCAGCGACTGAAATTTCACCCTACTTTTCACACTTTTCGGTCAAAACAACCCCCAAGGACGATTCGCAAGGGGTTGTTTGGGGTCTCGTTGGAAAGCTCTTGAGTCATGAAACACGCATGCATAAGTCACAAACTGACAACTTGCTCGGTTTCAGAAATATAGACCAGAAAAACCATAAAATGGAATTTCACCCCACTTTTTACACCTTTCGGTCAAAACAACCCCCAAGGACGATTCGCAAGGGGTTGTTTGGGGTCTCGTTGGAAAGCTCTTGAGTCATGGAACACGCATGCATAAATCACAAACTGACAACTTGCTCGGTTTCAGCATTACAAGACCAGAAGATCCAGCGGCCTATTTTTTACCTAACTTTTCACACTTTTCGATCCAAACAACCCCCAAGGACGATTTGCAAGGGGTTGTTTGGGGTCTCATTGGAAAGCTCTTGAATCATGGAACACGCATGCATAAGTCTCAAACTGACAACTTGCTCGGTTTCAGCATTACAAGACCAGAAGATCCAGCGGCCTATTTTTTACCTAATTTTTCACACTTTTCGATCCAAACAACCCCCAAGGACGATTCGCAAGGGGTTGTTTGGGGTCTCGTTGGAAAGCTCTTGTGTCATGGAATACGCATGATTAAGTCACAAACTGACAACTTGCTCAGTTTCAGAAATATAGACCAGAAAAACCATAAAATTTAATTTCACCCCACTTTTTACACCTTTCGGTCAAAACAACCCCCAAGGACGATTCGCAAGGGGTTGTTTGGGGTCTCGTTGGAAAGCTCTTGTATCATGGAATACGCATGATTAAGTCACAAACTGACAACTTGCTCAGTTTCAGAAATATAGACCAGAAAAACCATAAAATGGAATTTCACCCCACTTTTTACACCTTTTGGTCAAAACAACCCCCAAGGACGATTCGCAAGGGGTTGTTTGGGGTCTCGTTGGAAAGCTCTTGTATCATGGAATACGCATGATTAAGTCACAAACTGACAACTTGCTCAGTTTCAGAAATATAGACCAGAAAAACCATAAAATGGAATTTCACCCCACTTTTTACACCTTTCGGTCAAAACAACCCCCAAGGACGATTCGCAAGGGGTTGTTTGGGGTCTCGTTGGAAAGCTCTTGAGTCATGGAACACGCATGCATAAGTCACAAACTGACAACTTGCTCAGTTTCAGAAATATAGACCAGAAAATCCATAAAATGGAATTTCACCCCACTTTTTACACCTTTCGGTCAAAACAACCCCCAAGGACAATTCGCAAGGGGTTGTTTGGGGTCTCGTTGGAAAGCTCTTGAGTCATGAAACACGCATGCATAAATCACAAACTGACAACTTGCTCGGTTTCAGCATTACAAGACCAGAAGATCCAGCGGCCTATTTTTTACCTAACTTTTCACACTTTTCTATCCAAACAACCCCCAAGGACGGTACGCAAGGGGTTGTTTGGGGTCTCGTTGGAAAGCTCTTGTGTCATGGAACACGCATGATTAAGTCACAAACTGACAACTTGCTTAGTTTCAGAAATATAGACCAGAAAAACCATAAAATGGAATTTCACCCCACTTTTTACACCTTTCGGTCAAAACAACCCCCAAGGACAATTCGCAAGGGGTTGTTTGGGGTCTCGTTGGAAAGCTCTTGTGACATGGAACACGAATGCATAAGTCACAAACTGACAACTTGCTCAGTTTCAGAAATATAGACCAGAAAAACCATAAAATGGAATTTCACCCCACTTTTTACACCTTTCGGTCAAAACAACCCCCAAGGACGATTCGCAAGGGGTTGTTTGGGGTCTCGTTGGAAAGCTCTTGAGTCATGGAACACGCATGCATTAGTCACAAACTGACAACTTGCTCGGTTTCAGCATTACAAGACCAGAAGATCCAGCGGCCTATTTTTTACCTAACTTTTCACACTTTTCGATCCAAACAACCCCCAAGGACGGTACGCAAGGGGTTGTTTGGTGTCTCGTTGGAAAGCTCTTGTGTCATGGAACACGGATGATTAAGTCACAAACTGACAACTTGCTCAGTTTCAGAAATATAGACCAGAAAAACCATAAAATGGAATTTCACCCCACTTTTTACACCTTTCGGTCAAAACAACCCCCAAGGACGATTCGCAAGGGGTTGTTTGGGATCTCGTTGGAAAGCTCTTGAGTCATGGAACACGCATGCATAAGTCACAAACTGACAACTTGCTCAGTTTCGGAATTACGAGATCTGCAAAACCAGCGACAGATTTTTTACCTAACCTCGTAATTCTTAAACTGAGCGAGTTGTCACTTTGTATCTTATGAGTGCGTGTTTTTTAACTCAAGAGCTTTCTAACGGTACCTCTAACAACCCCTTGCGTGGCGTCCTTCAGGGTTGTTTTGACCGTAAAGTGTAAAAAGTGGGGTGAAATTTCAGTTTCTGGTTTTTCTGGACTTGTAATGCTGAAACCGAGCAAGGTGTCAGTTTGTGACTTATGCATGCGTGTTCCATGACTCAAGAGCTTTCCAACGAGACCCCAAACAACCCTTGCGTACCGTCCTTGGGGGTTGTTTGGATCGAAAAGTTTGAAAAGTTAGGTAAAAAATAGGCCGCTGGAACTTCTGGACTTGTAATGCTGAAACCAAGCAAGTTGTCAGTTTGAGACTTTTGCAATCGTGTTCCATGATTCAAGAGCTTTCCAACGAGACCCCAAACAACCCCTTGCGAACCGTCCTTGGGGGTTGTTTTGGCGAAAGGTGTAAAAAGTGGGGTGAAATTCCATTTTATGGTTTTTCTGGTCTATATTTCTGAAACTGAGCAAGTTGTCAGTTTGTGACTTATGCATTCGTGTTCCATGTCACAAGAGCTTTCCAACGAGACCCCAAGCAACCCCTTGCGTACCGTCCTTGGGGGTTGTTTGGATCGAAAAGTGTGAAAAGTTAGGTAAAAAATGGGCCGCTGGATCTTCTGGTCTTGTAATGCTGATACCGAGCAAGTTGTCAGTTTGTGATTTATGCATGCGTGTTCCATTATTCAAGAGCTTTCCAATGAGACCCCAAACAACCCCTTGCGAATCGTCCTTGGGGGTTGTTTTGACCGAAAGTTGTAAAAAGTGGGGTGAAATTCCATTTTATGGTTTTTCTGGTCTATATTTCTGAAACTGAGCAAGTTGTCAGTTTGTGACTTAATCATGCTTATTCCATGACACAAGAGCTTTCCAACGAGACTCCAAACAACCCCTTGCAAATCGTCCTTGGGGGTTGTTTTGATCGAAAAGTGTAAAAAGTTAGGTAAAAAATAGGCCGCTGGATCTTCTGGTCTTGTAATGCTGAAACCGAGCAAGTTGTCAGTTTGTGACTTATGCAAGCGTGTTTCATGATTCAAGAGCTTTCCAATGAGACCCCAAACAACCCCTTGCGAATCGTCCTTGGGGGTTGTTTGGATCGAAAAGTGTGAAAAGTTAGGTAAAAAATAGGCCGCTGGATCTTCTGGTCTTGTAATGCAGAAACCGAGCAAGTTGTCAGTTTGTGACTTATGCAAGCGTGTTCCATGACACAATCGCTTTCCAACGAGACCCCAAACAACCCCTTGCGAATCGTCCTTGGGGGTTGTTTTGACCGAAAGGTGTAAAAAGTGGGGTGAAATTCCATTTTATGGTTATTCTGGTCTATATTTCTGAAACTGAGCAAGTTGTCAGTTTGTGACTTAATCATGCGTGTTCCATGACACAAGAGCTTTCCAACGAGACCCCAAACAACCCCTTGCGAATCGTCCTTGGGGGTTGTTTTGACCGAAAGGTGTAAAAAGTGGGGTGAAATTCCATTTTATGGTTTTTCTGGTCTATATTTCTGAAACTGAGCAAGTTGTCAGTTTGTGACTTAATCATGCGTATTCCATGACACAATCGCTTTCAAACGAGACCACAAACAACCCCTTGCGAATCGTCCTTGGGGGTTGTTTGGATCGAAAAGTGTGAAAAGTTAGGTAAAAAATGGGCCGCTGGATCTTCTGGTCTTGTAATGCTGAAACCGAGCAAGTTGTCAGTTTGTGACTTAAGCAAGCGTGTTTCATGATTCAAGAGCTTTCCAATGAGACCCCAAACAACCCCTCGCGAATCGTCCTTGGGGGTTGTTTGGATCGAAAAGTGTGAAAAGTTAGGTAAAAAATAGGCCGCTGGATCTTCTGGTCTTGTAATGCTGATACCGAGCAAGTTGTCAGTTTGTGATTTATGCATGCGTGTTCCATTATTCAAGAGCTTTCCAATGAGACCCCAAACAACCCCTTGCGAATCGTCCTTGGGGGTTGTTTTGACCGAAAGTTGTAAAAAGTGGGGTGAAATTCCATTTTATGGTTTTTCTGGTCTATATTTCTGAAACTGAGCAAGTTGTCAGTTTGTGACTTAATCATGCTTATTCCATGACACAAGAGCTTTCCAACGAGACTCCAAACAACCCCTTGCAAATCGTCCTTGGGGGTTGTTTTGATCGAAAAGTGTAAAAAGTTAGGTAAAAAATAGGCCGCTGGATCTTCTGGTCTTGTAATGCTGAAACCGAGCAAGTTGTCAGTTTGTGACTTATGCAAGCGTGTTTCATGATTCAAGAGCTTTCCAATGAGACCCCAAACAACCCCTTGCGAATCGTCCTTGGGGGTTGTTTGGATCGAAAAGTGTGAAAAGTTAGGTAAAAAATAGGCCGCTGGATCTTCTGGTCTTGTAATGCAGAAACCGAGCAAGTTGTCAGTTTGTGACTTATGCAAGCGTGTTCCATGACACAATCGCTTTTCAACGAGACCCCAAACAACCCCTTGCGAATCGTCCTTGGGGGTTGTTTTGACCGAAAGGTGTAAAAAGTGGGGTGAAATTCCATTTTATGGTTATTCTGGTCTATATTTCTGAAACCGAGCAAGTTGTCAGTTTGTTATTTATGCATGCGTGTTCCATGACTCAAGAGCTTTCCAACGAGACCCCAATCAACCCCTTGCGAATCGTCCTTGGGGGTTGTTTTGACCGAAAGGTGTAAAAAGTGGGGTGAAATTCCATTTTATGGTTTTTCTGGTCTATATTTCTGAAACTGAGCAAGTTGTCAGTTTGTGACTTAATCATGCGTGTTCCATGACACAAGAGCTTTCCAACGAGACCCCAAACAACCCCTTGCGAATCGTCCTTGGGGGTTGTTTTGACCGAAAGGTGTAAAAAGTGGGGTGAAATTCCATTTTATGGTTTTTCTGGTCTATATTTCTGAAACTGAGCAAGTTGTCAGTTTGTGACTTAATCATGCGTATTCCATGACACAATCGCTTTCAAACGAGACCACAAACAACCCCTTGCGAATCGTCCTTGGGGGTTGT
Organism: Notodonta ziczac; assembly: GCA_918843915.1. Taxonomy (NCBI): domain Eukaryota; kingdom Metazoa; phylum Arthropoda; class Insecta; order Lepidoptera; family Notodontidae; genus Notodonta; species Notodonta ziczac. The sequence continues at coordinate 6,962,864 of OU974053.1, forward strand.
TTGGATCGAAAAGTGTGAAAAGTTAGGTAAAAAATGGGCCGCTGGATCTTCTGGTCTTGTAATGCTGAAACCGAGCAAGTTGTCAGTTTGTGACTTAAGCAAGCGTGTTTCATGATTCAAGAGCTTTCCAATGAGACCCCAAACAACCCCTCGCGAATCGTCCTTGGGGGTTGTTTGGATCGAAAAGTGTGAAAAGTTAGGTAAAAAATAGGCCGCTGGATCTTCTGGTCTTGTAATGCTGATACCGAGCAAGTTGTCAGTTTGTGATTTATGCATGCGTGTTCCATTATTCAAGAGCTTTCCAATGAGACCCCAAACAACCCCTTGCGAATCGTCCTTGGGGGTTGTTTTGACCGAAAGTTGTAAAAAGTGGGGTGAAATTCCATTTTATGGTTTTTCTGGTCTATATTTCTGAAACTGAGCAAGTTGTCAGTTTGTGACTTAATCATGCTTATTCCATGACACAAGAGCTTTCCAACGAGACTCCAAACAACCCCTTGCAAATCGTCCTTGGGGGTTGTTTTGATCGAAAAGTGTGAAAAGTTAGGTAAAAAATAGGCCGCTGGATCTTCTGGTCTTGTAATGCTGAAACCGAGCAAGTTGTCAGTTTGTGATTTATGCATGCGTATTCCATGACTCAAGAGCTTTCCAACGAGACCCCAAACAACCTCTTGCGAATCGTCCTTGGGGGTTGTTTTGACCGAAAGGTGTAAAAAGTGGGGTGAAATTCCATTTTATGGTTATTCTGGTCTATATTTCTGAAACCGAGCAAGTTGTCAGTTTGTTATTTATGCATGCGTGTTCCATGACTCAAGAGCTTTCCAACGAGACCCCAAACAACCCCTTGCGAATCGTCCTTGGGGGTTGTTTTGGCCGAAAGGTGTAAAAAGTGGGGTGAAATTCCATTTTATGGTTTTTCTGGTCTATTTTTCTGAAACTGAGCAAGTTGTCAGTTTGTGACTTAATCATGCTTATTCCATGACACAAGAGCTTTCCAACGAGACTCCAAACAACCCCTTGCGAATCGTCCTTGGGGGTTGTTTGGATCGAAAAGTGTGAAAAGTTAGGTGAAAAATAGGCCGCTGGATCTTCTGGTCTTGTAATGCAGAAACCGAGCAAGTTGTCAGTTTGTGACTTATGCAAGCGTGTTCCATGACACAATCGCTTTCCAACGAGATCCCAAACAACCCCTTGCGAATCGTCCTTGGGGGTTGTTTGGATCGAAAAGTGTGAAAAGTTAGGTAAAAAATAGGCCGCTGGATCTTCTGGTCTTGTAATGCTGATACCGAGCAAGTTGTCAGTTTGTGATTTATGCATGCGTGTTCCATTATTCAAGAGCTTTCCAATGAGACCCCAAACAACCCCTTGCGAATCGTCCTTGGGGGTTGTTTTGACCGAAAGTTGTAAAAAGTGGGGTGAAATTCCATTTTATGGTTTTTCTGGTCTATATTTCTGAAACTGAGCAAGTTGTCAGTTTGTGACTTAATCATGCTTATTCCATGACACAAGAGCTTTCCAACGAGACTCCAAACAACCCCTTGCAAATCGTCCTTGGGGGTTGTTTTGATCGAAAAGTGTAAAAAGTTAGGTAAAAATAGGCCGCTGGATCTTCTGGTCTTGTAATGCTGAAACCGAGCAAGTTGTCAGTTTGTGACTTATGCAAGCGTGTTTCATGATTCAAGAGCTTTCCAATGAGACCCCAAACAACCCCTTGCGAATCGTCCTTGGGGGTTGTTTGGATCGAAAAGTGTGAAAAGTTAGGTAAAAAATAGGCCGCTGGATCTTCTGGTCTTGTAATGCAGAAACCGAGCAAGTTGTCAGTTTGTGACTTATGCAAGCGTGTTCCATGACACAATCGCTTTCCAACGAGACCCCAAACAACCCCTTGCGAATCGTCCTTGGGGGTTGTTTTGACCGAAAGGTGTAAAAAGTGGGGTGAAATTCCATTTTATGGTTATTCTGGTCTATATTTCTGAAACCGAGCAAGTTGTCAGTTTGTTATTTATGCATGCGTGTTCCATGACTCAAGAGCTTTCCAACGAGACCCCAATCAACCCCTTGCGAATCGTCCTTGGGGGTTGTTTTGACCGAAAGGTGTAAAAAGTGGGGTGAAATTCCATTTTATGGTTTTTCTGGTCTATATTTCTGAAACTGAGCAAGTTGTCAGTTTGTGACTTAATCATGCGTGTTCCATGACACAAGAGCTTTCCAACGAGACCCCAAACAACCCCTTGCGTACCGTCCTTGGGGGTTTTTGGATCGAAAAGTGTAAAAAGTTAGGTAAAAAATAGGCCGCTGGATCTTCTGGTCTTGTAATGCTGATACCGAGCAAGTTGTCAGTTTGTGATTTATGCATGCGTGTTCCATTATTCAAGAGCTTTCCAATGAGACCCCAAACAACCCCTTGCGAATCGTCCTTGGGGGTTGTTTTGACCGAAAGTTGTAAAAAGTGGGGTGAAATTCCATTTTATGGTTTTTCTGGTCTATATTTCTGAAACTGAGCAAGTTGTCAGTTTGTGACTTAATCATGCTTATTCCATGACACAAGAGCTTTCCAACGAGACTCCAAACAACCCCTTGCGAATCGTCCTTGGGGGTTGTTTGGATCGAAAAGTGTGAAAAGTTAGGTGAAAAATAGGCCGCTGGATCTTCTGGTCTTGTAATGCAGAAACCGAGCAAGTTGTCAGTTTGTGACTTATGCAAGCGTGTTCCATGACACAATCGCTTTCCAACGAGATCCCAAACAACCCCTTGCGAATCGTCCTTGGCGGTTGTTTGGATCGAAAAGTGTGAAAAGTTAGGTAAAAAATAGGCCGCTGGATCTTCTGGTCTTGTAATGCTGAAACCGAGCAAGTTGTCAGTTTGTGATTTATGCATGCGTATTCCATGACTCAAGAGCTTTCCAACGAGACCCCAAACAACCTCTTGCGAATCGTCCTTGGGGGTTGTTTTGACCGAAAGGTGTAAAAAGTGGGGTGAAATTCCATTTTATGGTTATTCTGGTCTATATTTCTGAAACCGAGCAAGTTGTCAGTTTGTTATTTATGCATGCGTGTTCCATGACTCAAGAGCTTTCCAACGAGACCCCAAACAACCCCTTGCGAATCGTCCTTGGGGGTTGTTTTGGCCGAAAGGTGTAAAAAGTGGGGTGAAATTCCATTTTATGGTTTTTCTGGTCTATTTTTCTGAAACTGAGCAAGTTGTCAGTTTGTGACTTAATCATGCTTATTCCATGACACAAGAGCTTTCCAACGAGACTCCAAACAACCCCTTGCGAATCGTCCTTGGGGGTTGTTTGGATCGAAAAGTGTGAAAAGTTAGGTGAAAAATAGGCCGCTGGATCTTCTGGTCTTGTAATGCAGAAACCGAGCAAGTTGTCAGTTTGTGACTTATGCAAGCGTGTTCCATGACACAATCGCTTTCCAACGAGATCCCAAACAACCCCTTGCGAATCGTCCTTGGCGGTTGTTTGGATCGAAAAGTGTGAAAAGTTAGGTAAAAAATAGGCCGCTGGATCTTCTGGTCTTGTAATGCTGAAACCGAGCAAGTTGTCAGTTTGTGATTTATGCATGCGTATTTCATGACTCAAGAGCTTTCCAACGAGACCCCAAACAACCTCTTGCGAATCGTCCTTGGGGGTTGTTTTGACCGAAAGGTGTAAAAAGTGGGGTGAAATTCCATTTTATGGTTATTCTGGTCTATATTTCTGAAACCGAGCAAGTTGTCAGTTTGTTATTTATGCATGCGTGTTCCATGACTCAAGAGCTTTCCAACGAGACCCCAAACAACCCCTTGCGAATCGTCCTTGGGGGTTGTTTTGGCCGAAAGGTGTAAAAAGTGGGGTGAAATTCCATTTTATGGTTTTTCTGGTCTATTTTTCTGAAACTGAGCAAGTTGTCAGTTTGTGACTTAATCATGCTTATTCCATGACACAAGAGCTTTCCAACGAGACTCCAAACAACCCCTTGCGAATCGTCCTTGGGGGTTGTTTGGATCGAAAAGTGTGAAAAGTTAGGTGAATAATAGGCCGCTGGATCTTCTGGTCTTGTAATGCAGAAACCGAGCAAGTTGTCAGTTTGTGACTTATGCAAGCGTGTTCCATGACACAATCGCTTTCCAACGAGATCCCAAACAACCCCTTGCGAATCGTCCTTGGCGGTTGTTTGGATCGAAAAGTGTGAAAAGTTAGGTAAAAAATAGGCCGCTGGATCTTCTGGTCTTGTAATGCTGAAACCGAGCAAGTTGTCAGTTTGTGATTTATGCATGCGTATTTCATGACTCAAGAGCTTTCCAACGAGACCCCAAACAACCTCTTGCGAATCGTCCTTGGGGGTTGTTTTGACCGAAAGGTGTAAAAAGTGGGGTGAAATTCCATTTTATGGTTATTCTGGTCTATATTTCTGAAACCGAGCAAGTTGTCAGTTTGTTATTTATGCATGCGTTTTCCATGACTCAAGAGCTTTCCAACGAGACCCCAAACAACCCCTTGCGAATCGTCCTTGGGGGTTGTTTTGACCGAAAGGTGTAAAAAGTGGGGTGAAATTCCATTTTATGGTTTTTCTGGTCTATATTTCTGAAACTGAGCAAGTTGTCAGTTTGTGACTTAATCATGCGTATTCCATGACACAATCGCTTTCAAACGAGACCACAAACAACCCCTTGCGAATCGTCCTTGGGGGTTGTTTGGATCGAAAAGTGTGAAAAGTTAGGTAAAAAATGGGCCGCTGGATCTTCTGGTCTTGTAATGCTGAAACCGAGCAAGTTGTCAGTTTGTGACTTAAGCAAGCGTGTTTCATGATTCAAGAGCTTTCCAATAAGACCCCAAACAACCCCTCGCGAATCGTCCTTGGGGGTTGTTTGGATCGAAAAGTGTGAAAAGTTAGGTAAAAAATAGGCCGCTGGATCTTCTGGTCTTGTAATGCTGATACCGAGCAAGTTGTCAGTTTGTGATTTATGCATGCGTGTTCCATTATTCAAGAGCTTTCCAATGAGACCCCAAACAACCCCTTGCGAATCGTCCTTGGGGGTTGTTTTGACCGAAAGTTGTAAAAAGTGGGGTGAAATTCCATTTTATGGTTTTTCTGGTCTATATTTCTGAAACTGAGCAAGTTGTCAGTTTGTGACTTAATCATGCTTATTCCATGACACAAGAGCTTTCCAACGAGACTCCAAACAACCCCTTGCAAATCGTCCTTGGGGGTTGTTTTGATCGAAAAGTGTAAAAAGTTAGGTAAAAAATAGGCCGCTGGATCTTCTGGTCTTGTAATGCTGAAACCGAGCAAGTTGTCAGTTTGTGACTTATGCAAGCGTGTTTCATGATTCAAGAGCTTTCCAATGAGACCCCAAACAACCCCTTGCGAATCGTCCTTGGGGGTTGTTTGGATCGAAAAGTGTGAAAAGTTAGGTAAAAAATAGGCCGCTGGATCTTCTGGTCTTGTAATGCAGAAACCGAGCAAGTTGTCAGTTTGTGACTTATGCAAGCGTGTTCCATGACACAATCGCTTTCCAACGAGACCCCAAACAACCTCTTGCGAATCGTCCTTGGGGGTTGTTTGGATCGAAAAGTGTGAAAAGTTAGGTAAAAAATAGGCCGCTGGATCTTCTGGTCTTGTAATGCTGAAACCGAGCAAGTTGTCAGTTTGTGATTTATGCATGCGTATTTCATGACTCAAGAGCTTTCCAACGAGACCCCAAACAACCTCTTGCGAATCGTCCTTGGGGGTTGTTTTGACCGAAAGGTGTAAAAAGTGGGGTGAAATTCCATTTTATGGTTATTCTGGTCTATATTTCTGAAACCGAGCAAGTTGTCAGTTTGTTATTTATGCATGCGTGTTCCATGACTCAAGAGCTTTCCAACGAGACCCCAAACAACCCCTTGCGAATCGTCCTTGGGGGTTGTTTTGGCCGAAAGGTGTAAAAAGTGGGGTGAAATTCCATTTTATGGTTTTTCTGGTCTATTTTTCTGAAACTGAGCAAGTTGTCAGTTTGTGACTTAATCATGCTTATTCCATGACACAAGAGCTTTCCAACGAGACTCCAAACAACCCCTTGCGAATCGTCCTTGGGGGTTGTTTGGATCGAAAAGTGTGAAAAGTTAGGTGAAAAATAGGCCGCTGGATCTTCTGGTCTTGTAATGCAGAAACCGAGCAAGTTGTCAGTTTGTGACTTATGCAAGCGTGTTCCATGACACAATCGCTTTCCAACGAGATCCCAAACAACCCCTTGCGAATCGTCCTTGGCGGTTGTTTGGATCGAAAAGTGTGAAAAGTTAGGTAAAAAATAGGCCGCTGGATCTTCTGGTCTTGTAATGCTGAAACCGAGCAAGTTGTCAGTTTGTGATTTATGCATGCGTATTTCATGACTCAAGAGCTTTCCAACGAGACCCCAAACAACCTCTTGCGAATCGTCCTTGGGGGTTGTTTTGACCGAAAGGTGTAAAAAGTGGGGTGAAATTCCATTTTATGGTTATTCTGGTCTATATTTCTGAAACCGAGCAAGTTGTCAGTTTGTTATTTATGCATGCGTTTTCCATGACTCAAGAGCTTTCCAACGAGACCCCAAACAACCCCTTGCGAATCGTCCTTGGGGGTTGTTTTGACCGAAAGGTGTAAAAAGTGGGGTGAAATTCCATTTTATGGTTTTTCTGGTCTATATTTCTGAAACTGAGCAAGTTGTCAGTTTGTGACTTAATCATGCGTATTCCATGACACAATCGCTTTCAAACGAGACCACAAACAACCCCTTGCGAATCGTCCTTGGGGGTTGTTTGGATCGAAAAGTGTGAAAAGTTAGGTAAAAAATGGGCCGCTGGATCTTCTGGTCTTGTAATGCTGAAACCGAGCAAGTTGTCAGTTTGTGACTTAAGCAAGCGTGTTTCATGATTCAAGAGCTTTCCAATGAGACCCCAAACAACCCCTCGCGAATCGTCCTTGGGGGTTGTTTGGATCGAAAAGTGTGAAAAGTTAGGTAAAAAATAGGCCGCTGGATCTTCTGGTCTTGTAATGCTGATACCGAGCAAGTTGTCAGTTTGTGATTTATGCATGCGTGTTCCATTATTCAAGAGCTTTCCAATGAGACCCCAAACAACCCCTTGCGAATCGTCCTTGGGGGTTGTTTTGACCGAAAGTTGTAAAAAGTGGGGTGAAATTCCATTTTATGGTTTTTCTGGTCTATATTTCTGAAACTGAGCAAGTTGTCAGTTTGTGACTTAATCATGCTTATTCCATGACACAAGAGCTTTCCAACGAGACTCCAAACAACCCCTTGCAAATCGTCCTTGGGGGTTTTTTTGATCGAAAAGTGTAAAAAGTTAGGTAAAAAATAGGCCGCTGGATCTTCTGGTCTTGTAATGCTGAAACCGAGCAAGTTGTCAGTTTGTGACTTATGCAAGCGTGTTTCATGATTCAAGAGCTTTCCAATGAGACCCCAAACAACCCCTTGCGAATCGTCCTTGGGGGTTGTTTGGATCGAAAAGTGTGAAAAGTTAGGTAAAAAATAGGCCGCTGGATCTTCTGGTCTTGTAATGCAGAAACCGAGCAAGTTGTCAGTTTGTGACTTATGCAAGCGTGTTCCATGACACAATCGCTTTCCAACGAGACCCCAAACAACCCCTTGCGAATCGTCCTTGGGGGTTGTTTTGACCGAAAGGTGTAAAAAGTGGGGTGAAATTCCATTTTATGGTTATTCTGGTCTATATTTCTGAAACCGAGCAAGTTGTCAGTTTGTTATTTATGCATGCGTGTTCCATTATTCAAGAGCTTTCCAATGAGACCCCAAACAACCCCTTGCGAATCGTCCTTGGGGGTTGTTTTGACCGAAAGTTGTAAAAAGTGGGGTGAAATTCCATTTTATGGTTTTTCTGGTCTATATTTCTGAAACTGAGCAAGTTGTCAGTTTGTGACTTAATCATGCTTATTCCATGACACAAGAGCTTTCCAACGAGACTCCAAACAACCCCTTGCAAATCGTCCTTGGGGGTTTTTTTGATCGAAAAGTGTAAAAAGTTAGGTAAAAAATAGGCCGCTGGATCTTCTGGTCTTGTAATGCTGAAACCGAGCAAGTTGTCAGTTTGTGACTTATGCAAGCGTGTTTCATGATTCAAGAGCTTTCCAATGAGACCCCAAACAACCCCTTGCGAATCGTCCTTGGGGGTTGTTTGGATCGAAAAGTGTGAAAAGTTAGGTAAAAAATAGGCCGCTGGATCTTCTGGTCTTGTAATGCAGAAACCGAGCAAGTTGTCAGTTTGTGACTTATGCAAGCGTGTTCCATGACACAATCGCTTTCCAACGAGACCCCAAACAACCCCTTGCGAATCGTCCTTGGGGGTTGTTTTGACCGAAAGGTGTAAAAAGTGGGGTGAAATTCCATTTTATGGTTATTCTGGTCTATATTTCTGAAACCGAGCAAGTTGTCAGTTTGTTATTTATGCATGCGTGTTCCATGACTCAAGAGCTTTCCAACGAGACCCCAATCAACCCCTTGCGAATCGTCCTTGGGTGTTGTTTTGACCGAAAGGTGTAAAAAGTGGGGTGAAATTCCATTTTATGGTTTTTCTGGTCTATATTTCTGAAACTGAGCAAGTTGTCAGTTTGTGACTTAATCATGCGTGTTCCATGACACAAGAGCTTTCCAACGACACCCCAAACAACCCCTTGCGTACCGTCCTTGGGGGTTTTTGGATCGAAAAGTGTAAAAAGTTAGGTAAAAAATAGGCCGCTGGATCTTCTGGTCTTGTAATGCAGAAACCGAGCAAGTTGTCAGTTTGTGACTTATGCAAGCGTGTTCCATGATTCAAGAGCTTTCCAATGAGACCCCAAACAACCCCTTGCGAATCGTCCTTGGGGGTTGTTTGGATCGAAAAGTGTGAAAAGTTAGGTGAAAAATAGGCCGCTGGATCTTCTGGTCTTGTAAAGCAGAAACCGAGCAAGTTGTCAGTTTGTGACTTATGCAAGCGTGTTCCATGACACAATCGCTTTCCAACGAGATCCCAAACAACCCCTTGCGAATCGTCCTTGGCGGTTGTTTGGATCGAAAAGTGTGAAAAGTTAGGTAAAAAATAGGCCGCTGGATCTTCTGGTCTTGTAATGCTGAAACCGAGCAAGTTGTCAGTTTGTGATTTATGCATGCGTATTCGATGACTCAAGAGCTTTCCAACGAGACCCCAAACAACCTCTTGCGAATCGTCCTTGGGGGTTGTTTTGACCGAAAGGTGTAAAAAGTGGGGTGAAATTCCATTTTATGGTTATTCTGGTCTATATTTCTGAAACCGAGCAAGTTGTCAGTTTGTTATTTATGCATGCGTGTTCCATGACTCAAGAGCTTTCCAACGAGACCCCAAACAACCCCTTGCGAATCGTCCTTGGGGGTTGTTTTGGCCGAAAGGTGTAAAAAGTGGGGTGAAATTCCATTTTATGGTTTTTCTGGTCTATATTTCTGAAACTGAGCAAGTTGTCAGTTTGTGACTTATGCATGCGTGTTCCATGACTCAAGAGCTTTCCAACGAGACCCCAAACAACCCCTTGCGAATCGTCCTTGGGGGTTGTTTTGACCGAAAAGTGTGAAAAGTGGGGTGAAATTTCAGTCGCTGGTTTTTCAGATCTCGTAATTCTGAAACTGAGCAAGCTGTCACTTTGTGGCTTGTGTGTGCTTTCCTTGTCTTGAGAGCTTTCCAATGTGCTCTCATACAAGCCCTAGCATATCGTCGTTGGGGTTTGTCTGGACTGGAACTCGTGACCAAATTTTCACCAGACTCTAGGTTTAGGCAGGCAGTATCCCTGCAGCATAAGGGTTTCATGATTGAAGGTTTCTAATATCATTTTATCATTATTTCTTGAGAACTGTATTCGTGTGCAAAGTTTCTAGAAAATCAGTTCGGCAGAAGTAGTTGAAGTTTCATCGCAAGTTTCGATACAAACAAATGAGAGAAATCCGTTCAAAAATAGTTTTCCCCTGAAAATTTTCCGACCTAGGATGCCACAGTTTTCCTATTTCCCTTATTTAATCACGTAAAGAGATTTTCTTTCATGATATTTCAATAATATTTTGGGACATTTTAATTTTGTCGGGTTATAAAGGGCCGCCAACTTTAGGCCGCCAACTTCACACCGGTCCAAGTATAGAGGTTTTCAGAAATTCAAATTATTTTAAGCAGGACTGACACACCAACTGTATGGTCCCAAACTAAGCAACGCTTGTACTATGGATCGTACACTGAACTGGGGACGATCCCAGTGACACTCAGACCGGGGCAAATTACGAAAAAGCCATTTTCAAAATTTGCGCCGGCGAGAATCGAACCCGCAACCACCCTGTGTAGTGAGCCGAGGGGGCTACGCTCGAACCACGGCGCCAAGCGGTCGTTAAAGTATAAGTAGTTATCTAAGAAAACAGGCTCAACTTTCGTATGTTAATATCTTACTCCCGCATCCCGTAATAAACCTATCTCAAGTCTGAGAGCGGTTTAAGTACGCTTTTGACATGTCATTTTGTACTGGTATGACATAAGAATGACATTTCCAAGATCGCTCTCAGACCTGAGATCGATTTAATAATTCAGGCCTTAGTTTCTGAGTTACAGAATTTTGAATAGTCGCCACAATTTTTGTATTTCGACCTTAGAACAGATCCAAATCCTACTAATATTATAAATGTGAAAGTTTGTGAGTGTGTATGTATGTATGTATGTATGTTTGTCACTCCTTCACGCAAAAACTACTGAACGGATTTGGATGAAATTTGGAACACATATAGTTTATAACCGGGATTGACATATAGGATACTTTTTATCCCGATAATCTCGAAATTTTTGTTACGCTAATTACTACGCGGACGAAGTCGGGGGGCACAGCTAGTTAATAATAATATAACTTGAAAAGCCTGTAAATAAAGATAAAGTTAGATACCTATAAAGAAGCGTTGCGAGCATTTCATAGCAAGCGTTCTTTTGTTTTTAGCCAAGATCCACACTGACTCCAGTGACCCGATCCTCGACTGATTGAGATTGAATATTCTTGTTTACACGCGTATTAATGTTTAACCGTCTTATTACGAACAAGATAAATACGTGAAAAACGCGTGACACTTTATTCGTGCGAAATTTAACTAGAAACGCATTCATCGCGTGTTTTACTTTTTAACAGAACTGGGATCGCCTCCAGTCCGTTGTGCAATAGGTACCCGTAGCGCAAGCGTAACTTAGTTTTGAACTATATAAGTAGGTAGTTAGTGTGTTAATTTGGCTATATCAAAGAATATTTATATTGAACTAGCTGTGCCCACGGACTTCGTCCGCGTAGTATTTAACGTAACAAAAATTTCGGGATTATCGGGATAAAAAGTAAAAGCCTTAGATGCAGCGCAATAGCACATGATTTAAATGTAACGCCTAGCAATGTTGGTTGGTGTAATAGTATCTTGGCTTATCCTTCATCGAAGGAGGCTAAAATACTATATAAAATTGTACAATTTGGTGATGGGTAGGACATATAAGTACTTAAGATTTAAGATGTGATGTATTGTAAGTGTTTTTTCCTGTGTACTCTACGGGAGTGACATGTTCAACTCTGAACAAACTCCCTTTTTTTCCTTAATAAAGATTTAAAAAAAAAAAAAAACCCGGTTATAAACTATCTGTGTTCCAAATTTCATTCAAATCCGTTCAGTAGTTTTTGCGTGAAGGAGTAACAAACATACATACATAAATACATACATCCACACTCACAAACTTTCACATTTATAATATTAGTAGGAAGTAGGATGACACAAAGTACTTATTTATTTCATTCGAAATTATGACTGAGGCCGTGATTTATTATACCGACTGGTTTCCATGCTTACGGACCAAATACTGACCTTTAAATCGTCACTCTCTGAAGTTGAGATTTGTCTCATTGAGTGAAAGTTCTGTTTGACCTTTAATTAATAACAAATTAAAATGATATTTTAATTAAGCCCTCGTTAACTTGTTTGGGCACGGCAGATACGAACTAATGACCTACCTATCGATATTAAAATACTGCCGCATTACTGAGATCTGCGATGACTTATCGCGATAACAATCAACCTTCGAATACTTGCAATACTTGGGCATTTATTTTAATGAAATTCTCATGCCTGTTATATTAATCAAATTATTGCATTGGCAGTTACAATAACAATATGAGGAATAGGAAATCTTACTTCCTATATATTTTAACATACATTATTAGTGAACTTATTTACCAATATCAATAATATAAGGTACTAGCTGTGCCCCTCGACTTCGTCCACGTAGTATTTAACTTAACAAAAAATTCGGGATTATCGGGATAAAAAGTATGTGTTAATCTCGGTTATAAACTATATGTGTTCCAAATTACATTCAAATCCGTTTAGTAGTTGTTGCGTGAAGGAGTAACAAACATACATCCACACTCACAAACTTTCGCATTTATAATATTAGTAGGATGGTATGCACCATGGAAGTTTAAATTGCACAGACTTGTTGACAGGAAAGTCAACAAAACTGACAACCTTAGATTTTAGAGTGAGACCCATCAAGCGTAGACCATAGTTCGGTTCTATATTGGTACTTTATTGCGTTTCACCACTTCTATTAAATAATTTGCACAGCTCCCTTGGGTTGCAATATGCAGTGTTGAATACCCTTGTCTTATGAGACTAAAATAAAGTTTTAAAAAAATGCATTGTCGAAGATACATGTCCAATATATTTCTTCTTCTAAAGTACTTTCTGTAACAACATAGCTGAGCCAGCTTACTAGGTAATGCACCACTGTCAAGAACAAATTGCATTAATATAGGTACACGTTTAATAACTTTACAAAATAATAAGTAACGTGGACGGTACTTTTGGAAAAGCAAAATCGAGCCTCACATCTATTTGTCAGCGCTAATGATTTTCAAAGACACCAAGATGCGGGATATTATAATTTGCACTGAACATCAATAAAGGCATAGCATTTGAAGGTACGGCGGTGCTTCCGCCGCGCCTAGCTTGAAAGGTGGTTTTATTCTGTAATCAACCCGATCAAACCCGCTTTTATGTTTTCTTTTACGACTTTAGTTATTTATTTTATGGTTTACCAATTTGTTTTATGTCACTTTATTGCTTTTATATTTTTCTGTACAATATGTTCAGGTGACATTTTGTGATGTTTCCATGGAAGGTTTTCATAATAATAGCGACTTTTATCCAAAAAAGGAATAGTTATATTTTGAAAGGTATGCGATATGCAGAGTGTGACAATAATTTGTGTGAAAAAAACAGAACATAGACAAAACAGAGATACACAGACAGAGAACAGAAAAATACAGAGTTTAAAAAAAATATCGTTCTAGTGACAGTATTTGATATTATAATATGTAATAGAAACAATTCAATAGTGAGCATTCGGATGTCTACCTAGCTGAAAAACATACCTGGCTGTATATGGCGCCTATATTTTAAAAATATATACGCACATTTATAAATTAAAATAAAAAAGATTCTAATTTTAAATGTAATGCAAATCATTGGCGACATATTTTTAGGAAATCCACAAGTTATTTTATGTTTTTTTTTAGAATCTGATGTAGATATGAAAGATGACTTACAGCGCGTTGTGCAGACATTCATGAATCCTATCAAGAAATTATCGGGTAATGTTTTCATAATCTAAATTTAAATAATCTTTATTTCATACAAAGATTATCACTTGCTGAACGATGAATGAAAATATCGTGAAGAAACCAGCATCTTAGAAATAAAGAAAACAAAGAAATTCAACAAAAACCTACGAATAGTTTCTAATAAATAAATATCGTCAGACTGAAAAACCAACTGTATGGTCCCAAACTAAGCAACACTTGTACTATGGGTACCGTACAATGGACTCGGGGCGATCCCAGTGACACCTAGACCTGAGCAAAATACGAATAGGCCATTTGCCGCAATTTGCCCCGGCTGGAATCAAACCTGTGAGCATACGGCCTACGCTCAAACCACTGCACCAAGCGCTCGTCTGTCTTTCTGTCTTTATTTTATTCAAAATTTTCGTGTGCTACGCGTATGTAAATGTATAATGCGATCCAAATAAGAATAGGAATGTCAATAACCTCTATCTGTCAAATGTCTCTTGAAAAGTAAGGTTTGCAAAAAACTTATTTGCATACTATCAATAATAATAGTCCTACATCAAATTTAAATAAAAAGGTTAAATTAGTAGTAAATTGTCTTAATATAATATTTTTTATTTAAAGTCATAATTCATTTTTAAAACCATACCATAACCTTTTCTATTGTAATTTTTGGCGCAAAGGCCAAAAAAAGGCGAAGTACAGTAATGGCTAACATAAACAATATTGAATACGACGATTGCTTCACAAAATTTCATTTAAACTTTGCAAATAAATTTTATTTAAAAAATATCTTGCTCACTCTTCTGAATTGACAGCTATGACGTCACAATATGGCGCAAAGTCGATCCTATTCTTATTTGAATCGCATTATATTAATTATATTTTCTTACAGATGTTCTTCCAAACCATGCAATAGAACTGCAAGTGGAATATGTTAATTCTCATCCCATAAATCTCGTCCGATCACCGACGCAAAATTCTGAAAAACGCCATCGATTCTTCAAACTCCATAATAAACCTTATCCTTACTATTACGGGAAAGACCCACATTACAGACCAGGTCAGTTTATCAGGTCTGTAGTTCCATATTTTGAATATGTACATGTACCTATTGTTTTGAGGAAAAGCTATGAGGAAATCATCAAAGTTAAGCAGAAAAACGGATCAGAATTCGGTTAAAGAACATATACAATTGCTGATATGTCATGTCATCTACCTTTTCACTTCGAAGATACATATAAAAATACTTTTATTTTTTTAGCTGGACGAAGCAAAGATAAAGCAACATCAGTAAGTAAGTATAAAGTATATATTAAAACCGAATGGTAGATTCTGACTATTCGTAGATGCTTTGTTGGCTTACATGAATAAAACAGTTTTGAGTTTGAGTTTGAGTTCGAACTTCTTGGATTTTTGAAATATCCGAACCACTATTTGAACTGCTAATTTACTTTGTTGTGGGAGCTAGATGGTGCAGACGCGTCTAAAGCTGCAGCATCTACAACCACCATCGCAACCCAAGCTACAACAAGTCAGTATTACAATAGTACATTGTTACATGAGTGGTGAAAGTTACTTATTTTGTCCCGAGACGGGGTTTGGCGCCCGAGCGTAGCGAGGGCGCTAATAGTTCGAGGGACAAAATAAATCTTTCACCCGAGGTAAACACTGTGCTTTTCATTACGAATACAAGGAAAATAAAATAAAAACAGGAATTGGCTAAAGAAATAATACAAGGAAGTATAAACAATATCTACTCTACAACTCGAAAAAAAAAATCGGATTGCCGCCTATTTTGTTTTTTTTTTTCGTTGGCCGGCCAACTTCATCATTTAGCCATTATTTTTCATTTTCATCTTTAAATATTTTGCCCAAATCTATGTTATTTTAAAGAAATTGTTGAAACTAAATTATAATTAAGTCATTTAAAAAATATATTCTTGAATTAATACTTAACTTTATGTTATTTCAATTTTACATCGTGCTGTAATTGAGTGACTGTAGAAAAAGTTTGAACATGGTACCATAGAAATGTGAAAATGGAACCAGTTTTTTTTATAATTTGACAGCTGTCAGTTGAAAGCGAAACTCCCGGGCCTGAAAAGTAATACTTTCAACCCGCTTCTCAGGCAACTTCAGACCTACTTTCAGAGTATGAGTAATGAAAAACATTATTCCTAATATTAAAGTTATAAGTATACATAACACAACTAATGACAATTTACTTTGTAATAGCACAGAGTCCATTTCCATTGATTGTGTTTCCAGTGAAAATAATTCGCATCAACTTCCCGCTGCAGTCGATTAGAGCCTTAATCCTAAGAGGGTAAAGTGAACAATCGGCCAAAGGAATACCGAACTTTAGACCTGTTTTACACGTCCTAGGAGACTGACGTGAGAATAGGACAATCCTATTGGTCAAACTTTTTAAGCACATCTTCACAGCTCGATATTATTGAATACAGGATATAGATCATTTAAATGGTTCAATGTGGTCGTATAATTTATGTTTATTATTTTAGCTGAAAGTCCTGATCCAAAGAAAAGACCGGTGAACTTGGAGGATTTAGAAAAAGCTTTATCTGAGTTCGAGAAGAGGCTGATGTCAAACCAGCTTTTTAGTGATACTTCTACGAGTAAGTTAAATTTGACAGGATAATTTTAGCACCTGGAAAAGGTATACGCGCCTTTTAAGTTTACTTTGCGGATGCGCTATATTTTTATTATATTTCTTGTAAAGTAAGTGTCAGCATAAGCAGTGATAGCCGATTGGTTAAGCACGCGTCTTGCAGGCTACCAGGTCTCGGGTTCAAACCCCGGCTCGAACCTCTGGATTTTTCGAAATCTATGTGCGAATCATAATTTCTATATGATTATTACTTGCTTACGGTGAAGAAAAACATCGCGAGGAAACCTGCATGTCTTAGAAGATCTAACCAATTTTCGAAAGACATGTGAAATCCGCCAACCCGCACTGGGCCAGCGTGGTGGATTATGGCCTGAATCCCCTTCATGTTGAGGGGAGGCCCGTGCCCAGGAGTGGGACGTCAAAAGGGCTAAAATAATCCTACTAATATTATAAATGTGAAAGTTTGTGAGTGTGGATGTATGTATGTTTGTTACTCCTTCACGCAAAAACTACTGAACGGATTTGGATGAAATTTGGAACACAGATAGTTTATAACCGGGATTAACATATAGGATACTTTTTATCCCGATAATCCCGAAATTTTTGTTAAGTTAAATACTACGCGGACGAAATCGGGGGGCACAGCTAGTAATAAATAAAAGTAAGTGTCGAGAACATACAAATCTAGCTTTTTTACGGTGATAGAGGCAAGTTTTAGCCAACAGCTTGGCCAACAGCAAGCAGCTTGGGTAGGGGCTGCCTCGACCTGGGGTAGTACGACCCTCTCACAGTAGATTAGCATAAAGTAGCTATTATCGTTTTGTACGATGACGGTATCGTTTTGTACGGGAACATAAAGCCTCCCCCCCAGCCCCTTCATCTATCCCACTCCACTTCAGATTGGCAACGTGGCGAGAAATGTCATTCGTATTATTAGTATAGTATTTAACTTAATATAAATTTCGGGATTATCGGGATGAAAAGTATCCTATGTGTTAATCCCGGTTATAAACTATCTGTGTTCCAAATTTCATCCAAATCCGTTCAGTAGTTTTTGCGTGAAGGAGTAACAAACATACATACATACATACATACATACATACATACATCCACACTCACAAACTTTCACATTTATAATATTAGTAGGATTATATATTATCTATTAGTTATTTAGTGATAATGGTGTTGCCTGCTCATATTATTATTTTATGCTGTTCCTGAGAATGTACACCATGTGTAATTCATTGAAAAGAGTAACCATTGAGTTTCTTGCCGGATCTTCTCAGTGGAAGCAGCATTCCGAACCGGTGGTAGATTCTGACTATTCATAAATGCTTTGTTGGCTTACATGAATAAAAACAATTTATGTATGTATGTATGTTTGTTACTCCTTCACGCAAAAACTACTGAACGGATTTTGATGAAATTTGGAACACAGATAGTTTATAACCATATAGGATATTTTTTATTCGATAATCCCGAAATTTTTGTTACGTTAAATACTACGCGGACGAAGTCGGGGGGCACAGCTAGTTGCAACCATATATATGCCGCGGCTCGTTTGCCGACTTTGTTTCATAAAAGAAAACTAGCAGTGCCCCCATATCATGCCTTCAAGGAATACGTTGAGGAAAAACGTCTACATAACTATAATACCTTGACAATTTTATTTTTTAAAACAACCTTGCGCAAGGTTCAACTTCTTACTAATCATGTATTTTAGCAAGCAGCAATGCTCTTGGCTCTCAAGTCAGTTCTTCCGATCCACAAACACATTCATTGGTAATTCAAGATGCATTTGGTGGCTCACCAAATCAAAATATTGACGACATTATGCAATTACTAAAAAAAGGTTTGTATTTTGTGAAATTTATGTTAAATCGGTGTAAAAGTAAAACAATGGCCAGTATTGGTGGCATTTGTTTTTGAAAACGGTCATTTTGGGAGAGTAAACATTTTGGGAAGTTGCCATTTTGAACCTGAAAACAGCCTGGTTTGTATCTTTCACAAAACATTTTCGAATAAACATGTTTCAGATGAATTATTATGACTTACTTAGACTAGCCGCCGTATTTTTATTCAGTTCAGATAATGCATAAATTAAGCACTGGAAAATTTTTGAATTTTAAGCTAATTAATTATAGCCATAGGTATATTTTGACTCTGGCATTGACTGTCTCATTACTTGACTAAACTATTATAATGGTTTTTAAGAATTCTAAACTATCGTAATACTATCTAAGCCAAGGGATTAAAAATATATAACTAGAAATAATAATAAAAGAAAATTAAAAGAACATTTCTTAAGCACCATGGTGTGTTAAGTTAATGCGTTTACCTAGTTCCATTTAAAAAAAACCTATTTATTATTACACCTACGCATTATATTATATCATCTAGTTATACCTACCTACACTTAACTATTCTTCGTGATATAGATGTTATAACATCAATTCTAAACCTCAGTGGTTTTTTGTATGTTATGTACTTAGAGAATATGACATGTGTTTAAATGATAATAAATAAATACTTAAGAACAAGTAATTAGTTGTTTATAGATATTTACCTATCTCAAACTTTATATCTTGGTGTAAAATTTATGGAAATTATTCGTCTCGCGTTAGCCGTGTACTTTTATAAAGGTTTATAAAATTTAAGTTTAATGAAACATTAACATTTTCAGGTATTCAAGTAGAGCGTAACGTGCCCAGACCGACCGATGAAAACCTAGACTGGTTAGAAGTAAGAATTCCAAAATAAAATGACAAAACATACTGCAAACAAAAATAAAATGCCAATATTGTTAAAAAAATTTAAAAATTAAAAAGTTTTAATTGTTTAATTATGTTATTATAAAAACCCGTTTATTGTTATTTTTTGGTTTTACCTGTAAATATTAGGATTTGGCGATGTGAGTTGGTAATTGTAATTACTAAGTGAAATAGGTAACTACTAAGTGCTACACATCCTTTTTTTATTAATCCATATCACATAGACTAACTCATGACGGTAAAACCTAAGATTAAAACCTTATACGGGCTTTTACAGTAACACATATACACACACATATGTCGTAAACACGTCCAGCACTACTGGAGTTTACAAAGTCATACTGCACCTCGTTACGATTCATCAATCCTAAAAAACTTGTCGAACTAACTACAAAGAACAAACGAAACCAATCAATTACTGTTCATATAGCGATCACTTAAAGCCCAACTGACCTCAACCTCGGAGGCAACGCACAAAAATTAACTAGACCGTTATTTATGAACCTCGTTCGGAGATAATTCTGTGTAATATTATTAACTCATCGGGCCCGGCTGACGTTAAATGTGTGCCGTATTTATAGTTCGGAAATTTATGAAGAGTTTTACTGGGTAGGTACTTACTTGTCATAGGCCCGTATACATTAATCGATCTCATCTCTGAGAGCGGTCTTAAGTACGGTTTTGACTAGTCATTTTGTACTGATGTAACATTAGAATGACCTTTCCTAGATCGCTCTCAGACTTGAGATCGGTTTATTAATATACCCCCCGTTACGACTAACGAAACAAAACCCACCGTGTGTACGGACGAAACATTGACACTGAATTTTGATGTTGTCTCCATTTTGTGCGGTCAAAAAATTTAGGCAACTACAGAAACGGTGTAAATATTTCGCCATTGCAAACTCACGGTAAGAGTTTCTTGACTCCAGTCAACTCTTGTTTCTGGTCTGTTCTATAGATATTTGTCGTTTTCATCGTCTTCTCGTTTTGGTCCAATCAAATTTGTTCTCTATTCTTTAACATTAGTAGTATCAAACTACGGTGTCTTTGTTGAAGGCCATTGTAGAACTTGGCCTCCAAGAATAACAGTGGTTGGAATATAAGGTCCGTAGGACATAATCTTTTCACTCTATTGCAACACGAATACAAAACTGTTTTAAATAAGATTGTAACAATTTTACAGAGATCTGCCGGTCAACATCCAAATTATATAATGCTTTGTACTATTTTTTTTCAATCTGGGGATTGTATGGTTAGATATCAGCACTATGAATATGTCTCAAGTTATGCAAGTCTGATGAATAGTTCAGTAAAACACGGTGCAAGCAGCTGACCTCATGATCGGTATCTGTGCTGGCCCACGACGGGCATTGCAATTAAACTATTAGATAGAGGATATTCGCGATAAATACCGCACAAGTATTGTTCTAGCATCCGGTAGGTTAGCGGGATTGGATCTTAAAGTTGATCTGGATCCATAGCACAAAAATTGTAGAGATCTACAGTTGAAGATGCTGACAGATAATGAAAGGTACTAGTATTTAATATTCTGTGTCATCGTGCGACTTTGCCTGCCATATTTTTTTATTCCTAGTTATTCATAATGAATTGATGACAACCTTTTTATATTACATAACATATAAGTATAGGCACTAAATAAAAATAAAAAAACTACGAAATTTTCAATAAAATTTCTTCGACCACTTAATGTCCATTACGTAAATGGTCGGTCGCACTTCCATTGTCTTACTAGCTCTATAATTTAAAAATCATTGTCATTGATTCCAATTTGACAGCTGAACCTGATTAATGAGTTTCACCTGTCAAACGGAGTCCAATTCGATTACCATAGACAACTAGATTGCTGGTCCTATCACCATTAAGACAATTAAATAAACAAAAAGATATATAGCGGTCTTTTAATATAAATGTGTCATAAGAGAACAATAATTGCTAATTAATAGCCTTGGAGTTCGTTTAGTAAAAGGTCTTCGCTGTTAGTGTTGCGAATAAATTATTGACGAAAGCGGTTTTTATCTCGACACATTCATAATTATATTGATGGATAGATAAGTCTACGTTTCAATTCAGAATGATACCTAAAGGTCTTTCGGTTATGAAGTCATTAATAAGCTCCATGTATACAGCTAATAGTGGCAGGTGCCACCCACATACATTTTAGATCCGGTAGTTAACGGAACAAATAAATAGTCCGCTGCGTCCCGCCTAGTGTTAAGCAGTTACCGTAATCTATAGATGCTTGCAAAAGCAATGCTCGAACTTCGCTGACTTGAAGGTGAGTGGGACATAGGGAGGGAACATTTTGTTACAGCTTAGTTCTACCAAGGTTGATTCACCATTATAAACCTCATTCTCATTTACAATAAAGCACATAATAGATATCGAAGGATAGGCAAAAGGCGGTAATTATTTAAAAGTTAATTAGTTAAGCTCTTCACTAAATGCCTCAGAACACTTCATTATTTTCAAGAATACTTGCCTATATCGAAATAAAAAAATAAAAAAACAAACTTGGAGTAGTTGATCACTAACTTTTTGAGATGTGTGTACTATAAAGAGCGGATAGATACTTATTATGTAAATGTACAAATGATCCAATAGCGAAACAAAGTTGCAAGTTTAGCGGCTAAAGGCGGAATAGAAACCATTTCTCTTTTTTCTGCGATTAATCCTAAATTAGCTGAATGGCATTTTGTGTCATTATGAAGCTTACAACAGGCACAGTAGGTCTAATTATTGAAAAAAACAGTCTGATGGACGAGGGTAGGTACATCAACCGCTCCCCAGTGAAAATGCCTGACAAAATTCTAAATATTTAGGTACCTATATTAACTGTTTTTGTCAAGTTTTGTCTTATACGACAGTGGCTAAATTTTATTACAACCGTTACAAATTTGTATAGACATGAGCAATGAATAATCTGTGCAGGAATTAGCATTCCTAAAAAGGCAAACGTATACTTTATAGCTCAGACATTGGCTTCAGGAACGGAGCGGCGCGCGTAAATCAGATTGCATGGACACCACCATTTCGCACAGTCCGCGGTATCGGTAGAGTATCGTTAAGTACAGTGCGTTGGATACACGCATTAGATTGTACTATACCTTTGCCACGGCCATCGAGAAGCGATACGAAATAGTAATGTTCGAGTTCTAGTTGGTCACCGCCGGATTCGCCGACAATTGGGCGTCCATTTTATAAATATGTGGTTGATACTGATTCGGAAATTGCAATGTTAATGAAAAAATGGAACCAACTTTGAACAAAAACCAACGAATATAATAAGATGATTTGATGTTTTTCATATCCATTTTCGTCGGCTCTTATTTTTTTCTTTACCTAAGAGTTTTTTTACAGTGTTGCAGTTATCTCTGATCATTGCTGCTGTTTTTACTGATTTTCTCGTTTACAATTAGTCAACAATAAGCAGTTCGATATAATATGTATTACGATTCGATACGATTTTTGATAGTTTCTATTCAGAATTTCTGAATAGAAACTATCAGATTTTTCTTTGTCTTCCTGCTGTCTATAGAGCTACATATATCGAACTACATATTGTTTATTATTAAATTTAATAATTCCGGACGTAAATTATCCAAGACATTGCACACTTGCATAACTTGAACTAAGTGTATCATTTAAATTCCTTTGCGTTTACAATCTGTTATAATGCACACTTATTTTGACGGATTTAATAATTAATCGACACATAGAGTGATAATCGTTATTTTAATGATAACATGCAACACACAACCTTCAATCAACTATAATAAAGCACCAGGTTTTTTATCGGTATTGTTATTAGGTGCAAAATTGCATAATTAGACGGTTCACAACTCTAAATTACTAGTTAAATTTGCATATTTTTGTTGCAACCACTTCCTCTAAACACCAGTCTACGAACTACATATAAAAAATCGAAACTGTTTGTCATTCCTAGAAATTATGTAATGCATAATGAATAGTCATGTAACTAATGCAAGATTTCAATTACCTGGTACCTAATTGTGACTAGTTTTTTTATAATGAATACTGAGATTCTCTCGAATAGACTGTTTGAATTGAAAATGAATGAATCTAAAATCCCACTAAGAATAAATTAAACCACTGTCAAAGTAACTGCAGTCAAACTACATTATTTCATGAAATAACCATAATAAATTATGAACTGGAAAGTTGAAGAACAAAAGGTGTTGCAGACATATAGTTAGCTGTTCAAAGATTCTACTTCGCCTTCAAAACAATAGTGTTACAAAGTTAAGCTACAAAAAAAAATATACCTACCTTTTTGAATTCACTTTGTATTAGCAACCGAAACCGTAGCAATAAACTAGTTTATATTAAAAACGGGGCATATCAAACGACCTTAACGCGAATGCTTGTGGAACCACGGACAGCGCCCCGGAGCGAAGCAACGCCATAACACGGCTGTAATATCGGGAGCTACAATGAACTTTAACATTTCCACATAGGGCCCTGATGGGCTCGACTTTCACCATAAACGGCCAATTTAAAGACGCCTGTCGACCGGCCAGTGTCTTAAGCTAAACTGTCTCAATTAGTGCCCGGATAGATGACCCCGCAATTTCGTCAGAGATTGCCGCTGTTATTAGGTTAAGTGCGACGTTCTGGACGAGCGAGCCGCAATGGATGTTGAAGGAAATTGTACAGTGTTGCTGGCGTCTAACAGCTGTGCGTCGGTAATTGTTTTTGACGTTGCAATGATTAGACGTGGAGGCTTTGGTGCTATTAGTTCGAGCCCCGCGATATGTGTATCTGCGGAAGTATAAAACGGTGGTATTAATGATAATAACATATTATTTAATACGAATGTACAGAACCAACTTTGGAGTACTGTACACGATCATCTGCTGCATCAATTTAACATAACACAGTCACTGGGTGTTTTCTATTTTCTTTAAAAACTTATAATGGCCTCTTCTTAGTCTTCGATGGACCAAACTGATCTGTCAAGTAAGACTAAAACGAGATGGCACCTGGAGTTTAATGTACTTACTCAATAATTATTGATATTAATAGGTCCTTATTTGAGTGTCCAATTTCATTTCAGGTACAAGTAATCCAGTTCCACTGACCGAACCTATACCTACTTACCGAGTGCTACAGACTTTAAATTTTCTGTGCATGTTCCTTTATGCCTCAAGGTGCTTGCTATGTAAGCGATTTACTATGCGCGTACGCAGTCGCGGGGAACGACTAGTAGATTATTATAGATCAAATAAGGTTACCAATCAACAGTTTATTCAACGAAAGTTTCTAACAGTTATATGCTATAATAAAACCGGCTATCTACTTTAATTAGAATACTTAATCTAACAGAGAGTTGTATCACAATGCTAAATACTTAGGCCTTTTTAAGAGTTAATTACGAATCTCCAGATATCTCGATCACTTTCGCCGTCGATGCGGCTCTTTTATTTTTGAATCGAAATGAAGATGAAAGTGGCCGTGCATTGTGGTTGGTCTATTAGGATTTCATTATAGGTACTTGATGTAGTCATGGGCAAGTGAATAACAATCGATATTTGCAAACAGTATATTATAAGTATTTATCGAACATATAATAAGAATCGAAATTTCCATTTGTCGGTATATTTGCCCAAGGCCAGTAGTCATCTAAAAGAATTTCCGAAATATAAAAAAGAAAACGATGAGAAATCATTTATATAAATATACCAAAGTAATATCGAATTAACTTTTACTTTTTCATACTCGAAGTAAATCGCGATTAAAAAGATCGACGATATGCATGTATATCGATTACTTCAAGGAAAAACATCGATATTTTTAGCTCAAGCCTAACTTGATGTCGAATTGTGTTTTATTTTTTGTCTAGGTTTCTCTCTTCCTGTTTATATTAGGTAACATTACGGAGAGAAGTTATACACCGAGAACCAAAAAGACGTTGCACCACCACGGTTCCAAGGTTGTATCTAATAGAGAATCTGATAGTGACCGGTACCTCATGCTTGAACTAACTCTGCTAATTCTGTATATAAGGAAACTAAACCGCACCCTCCATTAAAAGCTACACGACCCAGTACACAGTACAAAATGTGCAAAACAAAAAATCTACTCTCGACTAGAATAAAAAAAAAAAAATTATTCGTCACTGTTTCGTTTGGTGTTTTGAAAAACTATAAAATTACTAAAGTATATTTTTTTTCAAGCACAATATTGGACAACTGCTGTACCAGTCCTTGCGCACGCAATACGCGTACAAAGTGATTGGTTTTGTTATTTTTTCAGTCACAGACCATTGAAATCTTGAATCTAGCTGTATCCATTGTGAAAAACGTACAAATTTCAGTAAAAAAAATTGTAGAGCGGGAAAATGAGTCGTGAATTCAATCTGAGCGGTTGCAATATTCATGTTTTCAGATCAAAATGGTTTGCGTAAGTGGAAATCTGAAATGCGTTTACACAGTTTTTTTATTTCATAATGCTATTTTAATATGGTATAGAATAGGGTAATTTGGTGCCGACGACCGGAGGCAAATCTGGAGGTCGATAAAACAGGCTGTGGATAATGATGATGATAGATAACATTTCAAAGACCTACGTCATAAATTAATATCTCTCATACTACATAATAATTATATGAACTCTGCTCGCTGTAGTTAAGATATTAAAAACAATTTATTACAATCAATGCTCGAATAAGGTCAGATCCAACTTAAATCCAACACCGAGCCTAAATTATACAATCCACGCGCCTATTTAATAAATCAAAAATAATACGTAGTTGTCTGAACTCCGATCATGCCCACAGATTATAGATTAAGAATAAAAAATAACAGACTAAACAATCTATCGTAAATCTGCAAGGAGCACAGATTAAAATAACAATTATGTAGAGGCGTGGTCGGCGAACGACGGCGTACAAGATAGAGTCTGTATCACGACCTCCGTTCGCCCCGCGACCTCGCTCCCGAGGGCTGTCTGATTCACTGGCACCTCTTTCCGCGTTTAATTATATAGATCACGAATATCGGCCGCAAAAAATGTGACAATGAAAGTGAGTGTGAGGTTACTTAAAAATAAGTAGTCTGTACAAAAATCAAGAGTCATTTTATAGATCGATTCCTTCACTTAATTTGCTGTAGTTTTTTAAAAATGTTTGAGTGTTATTGTGGTCTAGTAATCTGGACATAGGCTTTCTGGCTCCCTGAATGTCAAATGCAATTTACCCATGCGAAGCAAAAAGCTGGCTCTTTCCCACCTAAGCATTGCTTAGATTGGTTTATTCATTACGAAATAAAAAATAAAAATGTGTAAATTTTGTCAATGTTTTTACATAATGAAAGACTGTACGCAACGAAATGGCAATGATTTAATCTTATTACCCAATTCTCAACCCGAATTAACACCGAATTTATTTATTTTTTAGGTTCCTCTCTAACAAAATCTTATAAAGAACGACAAAAAATAAATTCAGGCCGTCCGAACCATTTCAGATTTTAACTGTTCATTAACCACGCCTGTCATTTGTTTCCAAACTTTTCTAATCAAAAACATGATTGCCGAAAACGACATGACGACGATGAAACGACGTGCATACAAAAAATATTTAAAACCAATCAGTCTTTTGCTTAACGCAAGGCCAATAAAGATACGTACGTCGTTTAGCCATTGTAACATTGATTCGATATGTCTAAGTGATCTGGTTTGGTCATTACACAATAATAGTGGGCACTTGTCTTTAGAAAATCGTATTACAAGTTGCACAGAAACAAAGAGCCGGATTCGATCGTTTAAAACGACATTTTAACAGCGTATTTAGACGAGATTATCTCTGACCAGTCAGGTGCGGCTAATGTCGGGGCACAATCAAAAATTAAATGTATTAGTAATAGTAATTGCTTTGTTTATTACCACTATTACCTACAGTTTATTGTGTCTTATTTACTATTAGTTTTACGAACTTATAATGATATTTCACAATCAAATTAGTTGCGATGATCATCACTTAGTATTTATCATTGTACCTGCATATTTATAGTTATAATTCAAATACCACGTATCAGATATGTTTAATGGAAAATTTTCTTGATGGAATTCGTTCAAGTTTGTTTTCAAACTTCCACATTCTTGGAATACAGCTCCGTACTAAATACTTAAACAACTGAATTATTTCAGCGTTGCCGCTTAGCCAGTATACTTATTTGTACAGGTACTTATATTTTCAATTTAAATACAGTGAATATAAAATACATAATAATATCTTTTATGCTTTTCGGCGAAAGAGTATCAACGGAACAGAGGTCAAACCGTTCTCTGCATATGTTTTATTACGTATTACGTTCTCACTTGGGCCAGTTTGTTCTCACTGAAATCAACCTTGCCAAAATTATAATTATTGCGTTGAAAATTCATTTTAGTCAAATTCAACGCTTATTAGGGTACCGCGTAATTAAACTGTAATAATAATACTGTGATCATAAAACTGTATTGGTACTAGGCTCGGTGCGTTCTGCAGTTGCACAAATTGTACTAACCTCAGCTCTGGCCAACTATCAAGGAGACTTGAACATGTGCAAATATCCGTACTTTTGTCAAATTAAGTCTTTGATAAAGGAAGAAGAAGTAAGTATTTCCGGATCTACGTACTTATATGGTGTTAGGCGAAAATCAATCATCATACTCCTGTCACAGAATCTATATTAAATATATGCTACCAATTTTACCACTTGTGAAATAAATACCGCACGCTCATCTAGTCGGATGGTCGCCATTTTCCAACAACCCAAAATGTGGAACGGAACCATTACACAATTTCATTAAATTACAACTCCATTTTGGAACCTATTTTACGTAATTTTGTGTCACGCTTTGCAGATTATATATTTTATCAGTGGTTGTGAACATTTTAATTTTGTCCGTTATACAATGTCAACGTTTATACCTATGTCTGGGGTCTGAGGTCGGGGTCTGACGTTGTGATGAATCAGAGAATTGAAAGGGATCGTAGGTCGATATAAATTATACCTATTCCATGACGTCAGTAAATCCTTCCTTGGTGGCTGAATATTTAAGGTTTGAGCTTCTCTCGTCGACGCAATCTGGAAAAACCCCGAAGCGAATCATCGTCCTATGGGAAAAACTCATGAACTGCTTAACAAAAATCTATTTTGTATTTTTTGCTTGGAATTTTTGTTATAAATGGAAAAAACGTGTGCATGTGTTTTTTCAGAATTTTTCCGTACGGCTATTAGGATATATAACATTTGTTTCAACATCTGCCTTACAAGGGCGCTTACTAAGTCCGTCATACAGCCTTATTTACAGGATACCAAGCTATAATTATCTATCTACATTCAACTGATATTATAATATAGATTATTCAAAGATATTGATAAACATGTTTTTTAATTATAATTTTTAATCGCGCAGCTTGAAGTTAATAATGTCTTCATGTTACAGAAGCACCCATTTAAGATACCATCTAATCTCGTTGGTTGGAATTCTAAGAATTTACTTTTTATCCTATTCTTACTCACGACTGCGCGGGCCCATTTTCTGATTACTTAATCTTGGTGACGAAATTTTTATTTTTTAAAGTAGTTAGGTACCTATTAATTCTTTTTTTTTGTTGCGGGCGCCTCGGAAACTCTTCCTCCAGAGTTGTACGCTTGTTCTTGATAATGTAGAAGATGTTGGAAATATAACTAATTAATATATATTTTTTTATCCAGTCTCCTCTTAATGCGGAAATATTAATAAAATCTAAGATTCACTCTGAATCGTCCATACGAAACTTAGCTCGTATTTTCTGGCGGTTGCCTTAACCAACACATGTTTTCTAACCTTTAAGGTTTTATTACCCTACCTTCCATATTTATTCTTCATACATTAAATACTCCCGAACATTTCGAGCTATTAAGATATTAGCTACCTTAATGTCGTGTTCAAACACAGCTGTAGATTGATCCGCCGTCAGTTTGTACGTCGCATGCGCACGTGCCGCGGCTCGCAAAGCCTTCGGTGCGCGACGCCCGTCTACTAGGTCCGTACAGTCAGGAACAAAAGCTATGCTTCACGTTTTATTTGTTACTGGCTGTGCCCACCGAATTCGTCCGCGTAGTATTTAACTTAACAAAAATTTCGGGATTATCGGGATAAAAAGTATCCTATATGTTAATCCCGGTTATAAACTATCTGTGTTCCAAATTTCATCCAAATCCGTTCGGTAGTTTTTGCGTGAAAGAGCAACAAACATACATGTAGATGTATAATGAGTGTAGACTCACAAACTTTCGCATTTATCGTTCGTATTATCTATCGTATGAGAGGTAATTAAGTAAATTTATAAAAATAATCCTTTGTATAAATGTTAACGCTTATAAAACGTATCACATAACGAACGATAATATATTTAAATGTAGAAATAAAGGTAAGTGCTTAAATGAGTCGTATCAATTTTATAGCAACGGTTAAATTGAAATTGCGCTCAACCCTTTTCGTTACAAATGACGATCGTATGAATATGTATATAAGATTGACAATAAAATAAACACAAGCAATGAGGCATTATGAGTGTACAACTTGTAATTAAACTAATTAACTATTTAACATTATATAGTTACTAATAAGGAATAGAGTCGTAATTGATGTAGGATATGGAATAAGTTTATTTATATTTAACTATTATAGCCTGTCTCAGGGTAACAATATGATATAAAATAGAAAATTATTATAAATTTATGCAATAGTATCGTTATATTTTAAATTAGACCATTTAATAATGTTTAATTTGCAAAAAATTTACATATATCAAAATATTTTCTTTACCCAGGTCTGGGTGTCACTGGGAGCGGCCCCAGTCCATTGTACCGATTATACGGTAGCCATAGTACAAGCTTTGCTTAGATTGGGACCATATACAGTTGGTGTGTCAGTCTGGCGATATTTATTTATTATTCATAAAACAATATCTTCATATGTAAGTTTTATGATTGTCACAGAACTAATGGGTGGGTCCGGGCTACGTTCGAGCCATACTGACGTCTGAACACGTCAACATGACTTATTGCGCGGATGCACCAATTAAGTAGGTAGGTTAATTTTTAAGCCAATCAAAAACTTTTTTTATAAAAATAAATGTGATAAAAATATTTTTTGCCCGATAGTACCACAGTAAAACTCTTCAATCGGGTAGTAGGTAGAACACGATCGCGATTGTTTATCTGCCTCTCGTTTTCACCGTTCGTGAACGGCCGACGTCCGAAGGTCAGTACAAAATTAAAAGTGTTTTAGTATCTGATTACAGAGGCTTATTATGATTTGAGCTAGGCGATACAACAATGAGTTCCTGCCCGCTGCGTTTAATATAAATAACGAAATTAACTTCATTGTTCGCACAAATAGTTTTACATAAGAAGGTTTTGTTTGGTATAAATAGATTGTGTGTTGTGATGATGGAGCAGATAAAGTTGGATACGTCGGTGTATCGGTTGTAAAAAAGTTCACATAACTAAAAAGACAAAAGAATGGGGCTAATTCTATTAGTGCAATATTTACTAAACTAAATGTTGGCTAATGTTAGCTTAGTAGTATAAGGCGCCAAGCAAAATATCGTGCGTTACTAAAATAAGACCTTGTAATAACATTTCATAATTTCAGTAAAGGAGTGCACTAATAAGAGTTGCGATATATAACAATATAGAAGGCAATATTGTTATATTGCCTTGTATATAACAATTTATAACACCTGAGAGATCCGCCTAGATGCATTGTATATCTAAAAAATATCAGAATGTTTTCTTAGAATAGGTATTGTTACAGAAAATCTAATCAATCCACTACTTCAATAATTTTAATCGAGATTATGGTTCTAATTATGTTGGTACACAAAACTGCCATCCTTGCTATATGCCAAACATAATATGAACAAGACATACATTTTGTTTGGTGTTACAAAGTTAGATCAAGTACTTGCGATTTGAAAAAAAACAGAATTGGCAAAAATTAAAAGAAAGCACAAAAGATAATTATGTAATGCAGTAAAAATTTGTCATCTAATTCTGTGGTAGAGCTGGCTCTCATGGTTTTGATGTTCAACGTGCGAAAAGTGCCATTGCAATTTCAAGCATCTATAGGCCACCGTAACTGCTTTTAATCAGGCGCGTCGTACTATTATTACAGATTCTTTGGTCGTACGCTTATTTTGTTTAGAAAAACTCAAGCCATGTGAGAAGTCATGTAGTTTGACAACCGAAATAATACCTAAACCCGATCACTTCCGAACGATAAACAAGAAACAGAAAAACTTGGCCCACAAATTCATTCATCCAATACAATATTTGATATCTTCGGCGTATATAAATAGTTCGGTATTTTAAATACTAATTTCATAAAAAAATGGCCATCTCTTGTGCCTATCGATAAAAACATTGTTACTACACGACATAACGAACAAAAACTATCTCGATCAATCAGTTTCGCTATCGACTATTGTTATGCATTTTTATTTAAATCTCAGGCAAAAATCTCTTTTTATTATTAAATTTAGTTTTAAAAGTGAAAAAAAATATATGCGTTTTCTTACAAAAACATGAATAAGAATTTTATGAATAAATTTATGCTACTATTTTGTCTGGACTGGGAAATATTGTCGTTCTTTCCTTTATGAATCATCGCAGTTGATATTTGATATCAATAACAGTATAAGGTAGAAGTACCTTTCACATCCATGTACTTATTTTCTAAATTTCTTAGAATATCAATCGATGCTTTAAACACGCTCTATTTTATAACACGAGGCAAACCTGCTCAACCGTGCATCAGGTCAAGAAATAAATCATCTTGTTTACATATCCGAACATCGTTACGATCGGATAACTGGGTGATACCGCTTTTTGCCATCTCAGCTAGATAATCTGTCCCGAAGTACTTTTTACAAAACAAAATCAATCACACAATAATCGACCGAGATTACTAAAAAATCGATTATTCGGTTGCTGCTTAGAAATATGATGCCTCTCACTCGGCCGTTGTTTCTTTTTTGTATGGAACATCGATAGTGGTCGTTTTGTGTGCGAGCGTCTGATCCGCATCGCGGCCGTCCCGGGCAGGTGGTACGGAGATAAGGAAGAAAGTGGGCCTTGGTAACTTACCGTCTGTTTATTTAGATTGACTTTATTGTAGGAGCTTTTCCGTTAGCCGTCACGTACTTGTTAGTTTATCGCCATCGATACTGTCCGAAACAAGCAGCAACGACTCTACTGAATGCAAAGAAAGCTTCTGTTTAGATTGTCTGCAGATAGACGGCCCACTAACGGTAGTGAAGGAAGGAATAAAATGTAGAATACAATATACTCGATTGGTAATTTATTTACATACTAGCTGAGCCCCCGACTTCGTCCGCGTGGAATTTAACCGCTCCCGCTCCCGCGTTCTGAACCCGCGCGACAGGACCCATTTGTATTTTTTAGTTTTTCTAAAATAAAAGTAGCGTAAGTTACTGCTTATAACATCAGCTATCTGCCAGTCAAAAACCCGTCAAAATCGGTCCAGCCATTTCGGAGATACTCTTAGATTTCATGTGTTTTTATTTTTTTACGCGTTACCCTAATTGTTTTTCTAAAATTAAAGTAGCCTAAGTTACTCCCATAACATCAGCTATCTGCCAGTCAAAAACCCGTCAAAATCGGTCCAGCCATTTCGGAGATACTCTTAGATTTCATGTGTTTTTATTTTTTTACGCGTTACCCTAATTGTTTTTCTAAAATTAAAGTAGCCTAAGTTACTCCCATAAGATCAGCTATCTGCTAGTGAAATTCGCGTCAAAATCGGTCCAGCCGTTTCGGAGATTACCCGGAACAAACACACAGACAGACAGACAGACAGACAGACAAAAAAAAATTAATTCGCGTTTTTGTAATTAGTATCGTATGTTCTTTCATATGCATTTACTGAAAAGGTGTTACTTTGATATTACAAACAGACACTCCAATTTTATTTATTTGTATGTATGTATGAATAGATTTACAAATTTATCTATTCCTACAAAATGGTTGTAAAGGGCATGCTTACAATAAAAATACAATCACTTACTCTACTCTTTACTCCATTGGTAGAGACCATCATACTAGTTACAAATCATATTATTCTTCTTTCCAAACTAAGGGTGTGGTTTGGAATAAGCACTAGCACACTTCTTTTCTTCAGCCCAGCCTCTTTAGCACAACCCTTGTTTGATATATATTGAGCCCAGGATGTTTTAGCTTATTGTTTCAACCAAGCATCTAGGTCTTTCCCACACTTGACAGGATAGCTTGACGCGACGCTTAGATCACCTGCTTGACGCATCTTAGCGCCAGCCGTGCGCATAGAAAATTCATAGCACAAACAAATCAGTTAGCTTGATCTCCATCAACGAATGAGTATGAAATGCCCCTTGCTTGATCAAACAGCTTAACAACTGGTGCAAATAAATAAATATCGCCAGACCAAAGGTACGTGGTCGTCGTCGGCTGATTGACCTCCTTGCCCAATATTTTGCATGGCGCTTTAGTAAATGTTTAGGTTTAATTTTTTATACCGAGTTTCGCATACGATCTTACATCCCGTCTAATGATGTGTAGTTGACATAACATAGCATTGAAATAAAACTATTTTTCGGATTTTATCGCGTTTATTTAATTTATGTTCCCGACGTTTCGGCTGCTTTACAGCAGCCATGGTCACGGGGGGACTGAGGTGTTAGACGTCCTGATGTCATAGTTAGTAACTGGGTACCCTCATATTAAGTTGTTATTTGCGGTCCGAT
Source organism: Notodonta ziczac (assembly GCA_918843915.1). Taxonomy (NCBI): domain Eukaryota; kingdom Metazoa; phylum Arthropoda; class Insecta; order Lepidoptera; family Notodontidae; genus Notodonta; species Notodonta ziczac. The sequence continues at coordinate 6,996,698 of OU974053.1, forward strand.
CCACGCAGAAAGTGCTCACAGTGTCTCGAGGTCTTGCAATGGTACACTTGGTTTTGGATTTAATTAAATCCGAAAAATTGTTTTATTTCAATGTGTAGTATTCGCGTAAATATAAGAAAACAATATAACATAGCATATCATAAATGCTTGCAATATCAAGAGCAATGCTCCCTCGATGCCGACCTGACGGGCAGTGAGAATTACGATAGAGGGAGTGGAAAAGGGGGTTGGTCTTCTGGTTCTCTCAGTCAAGATATACCAAATTAATAGTATTAATATTATATACTAGCTGTGCCCACCGACGTCGTCCGCGTAGTATTTAACGTAATAAAAATTCGGGATTATCGGGATAAAAAGTATCATATATGTTAACCCCGGTTATAAACTATCTGTTCCAAATTTCATCCAAACCCGTTCAGTAGTTTTTGCGTGAAGGAGTAACAAACATACATACATCCACACTCACAAACTTTCACATCCTACTAATATTATAAATGTGAAAGTTTGTGAGTGTGGATGTATGTATGTATGTATGTTTGTTACTCGGGGGGCAAAGCTAGTTTATAATATTAGTAGGATTGGTACGGCAACATTGGTTTAGCAGTGATAGCCGATTGGTCCAAACCCCGGCTCGCACCTCTGGATGTTTCGTAATCTATGTGCGAGTCATAATCACTATATGATTATTACTTGCTTACGGTGAAGGAAAAACATCGTGATGAAACCTGCATGTCTAAGAAGATTTAACCAATTTTCGAAAGACATGTGAAATCCGCCAACCCGCACTGGGCCAGCGTGGTGGATTATGGCCTGATTCCCCCTCGTGTTGAAGGGAGGCCCGTGCCCAGGAGTGGGACGTCAAAAGGGCTAAAATTATTTTTATTATATTGGTACGTACCTACTGCTGGTTGGTAGCGAGTGACTTTAAATTTCAGCTGGTAGAAAGCAATTCATCAAAGTATTTTTGTGGTAGGTGGGCTTTCCTTTACCAAAGTAGGTACATTTTCTATAGAATTAACTAAATAGTGCCTTTTGTTTTAGTTAATACAAGTTTATGATGATGTAACAACTTCGCACCTCTGTTAAAGATAATTAAATCTTTGTGTAATCATCGCTTTGTTAGGTTATATGCTTCCGTATTTTAAGTACTCATTACACTTAGGTCCATTTAACTGCCTCATCAGTTGTTGATAATTTATGAATATACAAATAGCATAGTCAATTCTGCAACAGACTGTATGTTAAACGGATAGCCAAGACACCTCAACGACTCTGACTCCAATTGGATGCATAGTTTTTCAGAATTAACCCACACATTATACATCTGCAAACTAAAACAAACCTACAATCACATGGGCTAGGGTTGGTTTTTCACTGCAGAAGTACCTGGGTGGTCCATTCTGCAAAACTATCTTCAGTTGCCATCTCAAATTTCCTTATTGCTATTCGAATATCAAATTAATATCAAATTATGCACTAACCTGGAAAAAAGGTGTGTGACCAAATGTTAAATTTGACTACCAAAATTAATTGCTGTTTTGAGATTGTTAATCTCGCTCCAGATTACACACCTTAAAGGTAACTTACTTAAGGTACAAGATTTACAATTTTCCCCACAAAAGCTTTTAAATTACAACTGGTGATGAAGCTTTTGCATAGCTCTCGTAACGTCAGCAGAATATGAAAGTAATTTGTGAGATCATTGGACCGTGAAGTAGATACCGAAACGGATGTCGAATCTATTGTTGCAGATCCTAATTATTAGTTACACAGCTTATAAATATAGAGATGTGTGTTTATGGTGGGCAGGTATCGATTATTTTGTTTTATTTTTAAGTAGACATAAAATCTTGAAGTTAAATAAATAAACTAAGCAACGCATGTCCAATGGGTACCGTACCATTGTACCCAGTCCATTGACTGGGGGCGATCCCAGTGGCAACTAGACCAGGGCAAATTACGAAAATGTCATTTCCAAAATTTACCCCAACGAGATTCGAACCCGCAACCACCATGTGCAGTGAGCCGAGCAACCTACGCTCGTACCACTGCGCCAAGCGGTCTTCAAATCTATTTAATCATACTTTAAGACTTATGTAGGCAGAATAACGAGCCGAGGGAGATAGCCCCTGGTGGCAAGGTGTTCCTTTCAATCCTAGTTGCGTTCCTACCGTCCCACATATACACCCAAGAAGAAAGGGACGTCCCACAACGATCCTGTCACTCTTTTTTTGTACAACAGTGATACCTGCTATTAGAATAAAGCTTCATGATTCCACATAGGGACGCCTCGTGGAAATAATAATATGATGAACTAGCTGTGCCCCCCGACTTCGTCCGTGTAGTATTTAACGTAACAAAAATTTCGGGATTATCGGGATAAAAATATCCTATATGTTAATCCCGGCTATAAACTATGTGTGTTCCAAATTTCATCCAAATCCGTTCAGTGGTTTTTGCGTGAAGGAGTAACAAACACACATCCACACTGACAAACTTTCACATTTATAATATTAGTAGGATACACAGTGTCAATTAACCTCCAACTAAGTAAAACTTTTGTACCTGCTAATAGCGAGGAGGCCGGAGGGCGCCCGTCTTATCACTAGACTGTTGATACTTCACAAGTAATCGATGCTTTAAAATAAAAATATTAGGTATATTATGACAAATAAGTACCTAATTGTGCAGAAACAGCGCGAAATCAAGAATTCGTTTCTGTATTTGTTAACTGTTTTCAAATTAAATTCTAAACTAAAGTCCAGCTTACACAATATACGACTCGAGATTCGTTTAAATTCAAATTATCAGATTTACTGAAACGAATTTACAACAGAAGTATAAACACTTATTAATTAATAAAAAACTAATTTAGTATAATTGTACCCACTACGAACTAAAAACATTAAATTATTGCGGGTATATATGTATATATCTTAACTGTGATAACTAGTTATTAGTTTCTGATTACACCATCATATTTTACATATTTTATAATATTTCTGATTGGTTGAGCGGCTCAAATCTCTATAGTATAGTTAAGTACATAAAGCACTCCACTAAGTTTCTGTTTTTCCATGTGTTCTAAAGCTATATCATTTTTTATAACGCCTAAGTACAACCATAGTAACCCATAAAGAAATATTGATTGTATGCATGTATAACTTCGTGACGTCTTCCTGCTATCGCCGCGACGACGCTACACCGGCGCACAATTTGTGCGGCTCGTGCGCGGGCGCCCGATAACGCTTGAATAATACATTCGCTCTCGTTGCGTTTGCTCCACTTTATTGTATGGGACAAGATACCCAGTACTCCACTTGCAAGGCACAGATTACATCTAATGATTGTTTGTCTTATAAATAACGTAATGCAGGAAGCACTGTGCAGTCTGAATTCTGAGCACTGCGTGTTCTGTTTGTAAAGAGAATCGTAAACATGAGGAGGATTTCATATAGGAGACGTTAAAGTGTAAGTATTTCTAACAGAGTACATAACAGTATTAACAGTGTGTTTAATAAATATAAATAGATATCGCCAGCCTGACACACCAACTATATGGTCCCAAACTACGCAAAGCTTGTACTATGGGTGCCGTACAATGGACTGGGAGAGATCCCAGTGACACCCACACGAGGGCAAATAACGAAAAGGCCATTTCCGAAATTTATATCAGCGGGAATCGAACCCGCAACGTGAGCCGAGCGGCCTACGCTCGAACCACTACGACAAGCGGTCGTCAAAATTGCACCTTATATAATGATAGTAGCAATTCCAACATTTTCATAATCATTCAGTCCGGGTCAGAAACTGAACAGAAAAAAGGTTAAAATAATGTAACAAGGATTTGTGTAACATTCTAATAAATGCTATTTGTAATGACTTAATTAGCACCTAAAGAGCGAACCTACAGGCGCGGAGATTACTTATTAAAACGACTATTCAAGCCGTTTAAACACACATACAAATAAGTTCAAATGCAATCCGTCTATAAAACTATTGATACCTCCCTTAAATGGCGAGTAAGTGAGAAAAACAAGTTGGAAGTGATTACTATGTCAGTTTAATTGGTCTCATTAGGAGCACCTTCTGCATAATATGTAAATACAGCCACAAATTCCATATGCAAATGTAGTCTTTATTGAGTAAGTGTAGAGATTATTATGGCACGATGTAGAGGTTTGATGCGAGTGTGTGAAGTTGGAAGTTATGGTAATTAACAACTTAGTAGGGGAATGTAGTTGACGCGATAGTCGATTGCAATATGACCATTTCTTTTTATCGTTAACTGAAGGCCCTGTGCACACTCGTTTCTAAAACGCGCGTCGACGGCGTGCTTAAAAAAACGTAGTGTGCACAGGCCCTTAGATGGGCGTACCGAAGGTAGACGCGGCTTCCCCCCTTATAGATAAGAATTTCTTAGAAATATTATTATTTACTTTGATCATTACCGCTTGGCCCAAATATTCTTCGTTCATATTCCCTGGTAAGAATGACCCCTATCGACCGGATATTCTCATGCAAAATTAAAATAAAAAAATGTAATTGACAAGTGGGAGAAGGGGTGGGATAGGTCATGCTTTCTACCGATATCTGCAAAATCAACTAAGATAGAGCATAAGAGACACAGCACTTTTCTCGCGACAATAGTCAATTATAAAAAATAGAGATTCTTCATTTATATTTGTTTAATAATTTAATTCGTCACGTACGCGTGACGTAGATAAGAATAAATAAATATTTATGAAGGTCCTTCTTTAAAACTATAGCTATAGTTATGTATTAGCAAGTCCAGTAATAAGAGCAAGAGAATCGACGTCAGTTTTTTTCACTTATAACTCGATATAATTGTCCGGGAACAACGCACAAAAACCTCCTTTGTCAATATTAGGAAGTAATTAAGGCGCATTTGACAACCCAATTAAATTGTCCGATGCTTTGTCTTCGATGCGACGATGTTTTTTTTTAATGATAGCCTAATTTAAGGGTTGTGTTTCATGGAAATATTCAACTTGATGTATGAACCTACCGATGGGTTCATGACGGTTACTAGGTAAGAAAAATATGCAGAATAATCATATTTAGTTCATACAATTGCTTAAACTTGGGAAAAACTGGCCGATCAATCTGTGCGAAAAAACCATTATGGTTTATTGGTTTCGTACACATAAATGGGCAAAACCGCACACACTTGTCAATTTGCTTCATATGTGTAGGTTTCGTACGACCAAAATTACGTTAGGTATATAGGCTTTATAGGCAGCTATCAATTTGAGTCACAGAAGTTTGCTTCCTTAATATTCGAGTAACAAAACATATTTTTTGTGTGTGATGCATGCGGTTCATAATATAATTGAACGGGAAATTGATTTTTGCGTTTCATTATATTGTTAATGTGTCATATAATGCTTTATTATAGAGACTGAATACTTTTGCTTTTCAAAGTCACTTCATAACTTTTTTTTGGACCAGAGTCGGCAAACATGTTAAGCAGTTTATCGTAGCCTTGATATGTTTATAGTACCAAAAACAAAACACGCACGTTGCCGACCTCAAGGGGGGTGGGACGGAGGGAGAGGAAGGGAATGCGAGTTGGGCTACCGTCTCTCTCACTTATCGTACGAAACGCTACGAATAGCTACGTTAAGCCAATCTTCAGTGGTATGGTGTTACAACCTCGGTCGAGTCATCCTGCATATGAGCTGTAGTTCATTCAATTCAATTCAATTTATTCCAGAAATTCATAGGATAACAGAGTAATAATAAATAGTTACAATGTTTTTCTTAGGTATATTTGGATGCATTTTGGCTTTTATTGCCTTTCAAATGGCCACCATTCCCGATTAGTCAATTCAATTCAATTCAATTTATTCAAGAAACTCATAAGATAACATAATAATAATAAATAGTTACAATGCTTTTCTTAGGTATATTTGGATGCATTTTGGCTTTTATTGCCTTTCAAATGGCCACCATTCCCGATTAGTCAATTCAATTCAATTCAATTTATTCAAGAAACTCATAAGATAACATAATAATAATAAATAGTTACAATGCTTTTCTTAGGTATATTTGGATGCATTTTGGCTTTTATTGCCTTTCAAATGACCACCATTCCCGATTAGTCAATTCAATTCAATTCAATTTATTCAAGAAACTCATAAGATAACATAATAATAATAAATAGTTACAATGCTTTTCTTAGGTATATTTGGATGCATTTTGGCTTTTATTGCCTTTCAAATGACCACCATTCCCGATTAGTCAATTCAATTCAATTCAATTTATTCAAGAAACTCATAAGATAACATAATAATAATAAATAGTTACAATGCTTTTCTTAGGTATATTTGGATGCATTTTGGCTTTTATTGCCTTTCAAATGACCACCATTCCCGATTAGTCAATTCAATTCAATTCAATTTATTCAAGAAACTCATAAGATAACATAATAATAATAAATAGTTACAATGCTTTTCTTAGGTATATTTGGATGCATTTTGGCTTTTATTGCCTTTCAAATAGCCACCATTCCCGATTAACACCGTACCTACTTTTAGTAGGTACGTACCTAGTTGCAAAAAGTTATAATATTGGACTTTCTCAGCAGCTGTTACTGACGTGGTCATCTCATTTCATCGAAATCTGACCATGAAGAGATGGCAGCAATTTTTGTTGTCACACTTATTTTTAACTACACACTTGTTATTCGTAATTATACTTATAGCAATATTGTCAACAATTTAAAAATAGAATTTGAAACCGGTTAATGATTCAATAATTCAACTCCACCTTGCTCTACTATCGAAATAGATTAGACTGCTTAAAAATAAAACGCTGAAGTTTCTGGTTTACCGCGGAAGAGTCTTACCGAAAAAGCCAGTAAGTACCTGTTGAAGAATTTCAATAATTTTCGTTTGCAATTATAAAACGTTGTGACGTATATATACTGTGTCAGGCTACGACCTAGCTGCGACAGAGGAACATTTAGACGGATGGAAGGTGATTTATTTACTATCTAATCTACCTGACGAGTAATACTGTAAAGAACAAAAAATAATTACACAACTCTTTAATCAACATACCGAGAAACCACATCATCACCTCATTGGACGTATAAATAGAATCGATCACATGAATCGATTTTTTATATCGATAACTATTACACAATAGTTACGTGAAAAACAGTAATTACTTACGCCCAATCGCCTTCCGTATGCCACACGAACAATGAGGCCGATATCGAATCGAAAACGGACATTTCGTTATCGAGCTATATAGATCTCGGTCGTTCTCTTTTTTTATTGCACAAACACGCAATTTGATGATTTTATTTCACGCGTTGCTTCGATTTCGTTATTTATTTCAGGGAAATTGTATAATTCGATTTGTGACCGTTGAAAAGGAGGTATTTAAACCGTGATCTGTCTTCTGAATTGTGCCTTTTTCCAAGGTCTAACTGTGCATGAAATGTTTATTTTATAACCTTATCACTAAACAGATAATAAGCCTATCACCGGCAAATTTGTAATTCATAGTTACAGCCAAAACGAAATTTAGTTTATAAAGATAATAAAATTAATGACCATGTACGTGTCAACAAAAAATGACATTTAAGGCAATAGCTGCCTACCTACTAAATGTATACCACTTGTATACTTTCAAAGTTTATTCAGAAAATTAATCGCTAATTGAGTTCTTTGAAACGCAAAATGGTTTTGAAAAGTTTCCGTTCAGAGAGCTTACTGTTTTCCTGTTTTGCGGTAGTTAGTTTTATATTTTTTTTATTAAAACCTCAAACATGGCTTTATTCAGCACTTTTAGGACTTTTATCACTTAATACATATATGATAATGGCACCTTCGTAAAACGCTGTTTATATAATTTTCCCAAAATATTATGAGGTGTCATTTGTATTGCAATTTGCAACTTATGTTACCCAGCATCAATACAAATATCCAATGTGAGAACTGTTTATGCAAATATTTGTAAACAGGTGGAATGGCACCAAAAATACTTCTGTAACGTAGCGCAGCGTTAAGTTATTCTCTTTCCTCCCATCCTAAGGTCGCATTAGGCCTCCTGGCGCCTCCTTACCGCCTAGTACTTACACCTTAATAAAAAATATTCAAGCCCAACATTGTTTTGTGTCCTAGTGGATACATAACACTACACTACGCAGACACCAACGATAACAATAAATAGCTACCTATAAATCTCTGAATCTAGACATGTCGACTTGTGAAGGCAGTTAATTTTTTTTCTCTTAGCGCTGTAGGAAGTCCATACATCAAATATTTTGTGCCGATTAACATGATATTTCCGACGGGAGATAACGCTAAGACAAAAGCGATAAGTGGCCAGAGTCGAGCCGTGAGTGAAGTTGGCAGTTGATTGGGAAATATCCTGAAATTCGAAACCTCTATTCATTAATACATTCATAACATTGTGAGAAAACTTGCAAGTACATCGAGTGCAAGTTCTCCAATACGCTCTTAGCCAGCTTTGTTCACTGTGTTCACTTTGTTCACATTTGAGGAGATCAATGAGCTCGCTGTCTCTATGCATACTAAAACCAACTTGCAACACAAACATTATCTGTGATTTTCATATTCTGAACACGGTCGTATGTAAGGCACGCTTATGGCCCAGCTATAAGAATTTTGGCATTAGGGACATGGTGGTCGACATTTCTTTTGCTAATACCAACGTGATAGAATTACATAGTATCTAGTTGGCGAGCTAAACACAATGCTACTTACTACCCACTACTGGGACTACCTACTTACTACATTCCCCGCCCATCACATCAGGTCAGGTCGCCATAACCATGAATGATCGCGCGTGTTCCTCGTATCGGCTCCACTATCGGTTGCACAAGTCATAAGCAACAGTAATTACAATAGATGGCCATTGTTCGTGGTGACCGATCGGCCTCAGTCGCACCGACCTTCGGGTGACGCGGGCGCACGATTTTTTGACCGTATTGGTTAGAGATGGTAATACCGCTAGGACGTACGTGTCGCAGTTCAAGTATGACAGCTCATGAACTCTTCATTTAGTACCTATTTACTTGAATAAGTTAATGACTGCCAATTTACTTTGTAATTGAATATTTTTAATTATTTTTTGAAATACTGCAATTTGAAAGAACATTTGTCAGGGCTGAACTCACACCTTCTGGTTTGTAAACCACATTTTTTTAAAGAAGATGTCTGCAGTTCGACTTTTATTTATGGAGTTGTAAAGGACTAGTGTAGCTCCTAAAATGCACTATAGTTTCAACACCTCTATACACATACAGAATATCAGAGCACGCTACGATTGGTACACTTGATATTGACACTCATTAGTCTATTTATTACGGCTGTAGATCAGTTATCTTAAACAACATTGCCTCCTGTTAATAACACGATAAGGGCGCCCGCGCACGTACCAATAATGCAATGTCATCAGTATCCGCGATATGTCTCTTGTACCAGCGTTGGTTTCAAACCATAGCATGTATCGTGGTACAAATTGCTTGAGCTTAGAAGATGGGATAACTCTTATGAATCTCTATGCTCTTTTGAATTCTATTTCATGTTTAATAGAATCGAATTTGTGGTTTAAAAAAATAAAATACTTATTTTTTTATTTTGAATTTATATTATCATTATAATAATGTACCCAGCTTTATGTGATCTGGCTATAATTTACCCTTATCTAAGCACTTATTACAGTATTGAATTTTAAGGAATCCTTATTAGGATTTAGGACGTTGTAATCAGTTAGATGCACTGCAAAGCTGCTTACTTACTTACTGCGCAAAAAATACTTAAGTTGCACTAAATCTATAATTGTTCTATAGTTATGTGTGTTTGTCACTGAACACCTATTAAACGGATGGACCGATTTTGATGATTTTTTCGAACCCAACATCGAACCCGCAACGGACTTATGCAGTGAGCCATGCGGCCTACGCTTGAACCACTGCGCCAACCGGTCGTCATATCATCTGCAATATCTATTTATGCTATTAATATTATTTTACGGAAGCTGACAACTACTCGGTTATCACAGATTTATGTGTAACAGAACACGTCCAATAATACATTAATATGGAAATTATAGAGATCACGGATAATACCCGCCGTTCCGTTGCATTATTCATGAACTCGTCTTATTGAAGGAAATTGTTGTAGCGAGAAGACCGTCCGTACAGATGGCTGTATCTAATTCACTACGTATCCATTTCAAAGTAGATTGAAATAATTTTGGTATGAAGCGATTATATTACAACTACGAGGTTAGCTGCAGAGTGTGCATTTTATAACAAGTCGCGCATGGCAAAATCCTAAACTGAAAAAAAATGATTAATGCGCCTCACGGCTGATTTTGATGAATACTCAAACTGTGCACCTATTTTTATTTTAAAAAGGAACAGGTTTAATTTCTGACAAAAAAAACTTGTTTTGCAAAAATTTCATGATGCAGGTAATGTCATCGCAAACCAGATCTCTTTGGGTTTCACTTAGGTAAGCATTGTCACATGGAAAAACACCACAGGTTTTTTCAGAACCAAATCATGCCGCATATATTTATTTATTTATTTGGTTTACCAGCGTTTATATACATTACTACATTCATAATACACATGCAGATAAACTTAGAACTAAATGCATATATATATATCCCGTATAAGGTTGAGATATAAAGAAAGCGTGCGGTGTTTTGCCGTAAGAATGAGGGGTACCTATGAGAAAAAACCCGACATATTTATGAACATAATCTTTATACACATTCAATAACCTACCTGAGTAATTTCCCTTCTAGGCTAGAACTGCCCCTCTAGCCAAGTGCCTTCGTCTACTTTCGTTTCTACGAGGGATGCCTTTTAAGTTTTGTCGTTTGAAGAAAAAAACACAACTAGAACCTTATAGTACTTTTTATTGTTTTTCAAAGTATTCACCACGTAGCTTAATACACTTTTCCATTCGCTCAAACCAGTTATTATAACATTTATTCCACTCTAAAGTGGGGGTGTTCAAAATGGCTGACTTGAAAGCGTCGACTGCTTCTTCACTGGACTGGAACCTTTGACCACGAAGACTTTTCTTAATTTAAGGAAATGTAAAAAAATAGTTAGGGCTTAGGTCAGGACTGTATGGAGGATGGTCAAGAATTTCTACTTTTCCTGCTTCAAATACTCAATCGTTTGACGAGCGCTGTGTGAACTTGCGTTGTCATGGTGCAGGATGATGCGTCGCTTTGAGTTAGATTTTCGAAGTTCGGCGATGACTTGTGGTAAACAAACTGTGGTATACCACTCTGCGTTAACCGTTCTACGATCATCAAGTGCAATAGTCGCAACATGGCCGGTTTTTCTAACGAACGTGGCCACCATCTTCTTTGAAGTGCTTCGAGAACGAACAACTTTAGTCGGCTTTGGCTCGTCTTGAAAGACCCAGATTGTAGATTGTTGTTTGGAATCAGGATCGTAGGCATAGATCCAAGATTCGTCACCACTGATGATGTCGTAGACGTGATTTGACTCTCCTCGGTTGAACCTTTGCAGAGTTTTCTTACACCATCTGACGCGGGCCGCCTTGTGATCGTCGGAAAGCAGATGCGGTATCCAACGGCAAACTAGCTTTCTTACACCAAGCGCTTCATGCAAGATCTTCTGAGTGGTTGTCCCTGAGATGCCTAATAGAGCCTCTATCTCTCGATACGTCACATGACGATCTTCGAGAATTAGTTGTCTCACTCCAATGATGTTATCTTCAGTGAATGCAGATTTTGGGCGACCTTCGCGAGATTTGTCACTAACACTAGTATGTCCACGCTGGAATTCTAAATACCAGCGTTCGACAGTCCGCAGACATGGGGCTTCATCCCTGAACACAGATATTAGCTCTTCAAAACACTGAAGCCGTGTCAGGCCTCTTCTAAAGTTGTAGAAAATTATTGCACGAACATTTTCCTTAGAAAGATTCATTTTCGTACGTAACCTGACAGATTCTAATCGACGCTGTGACTAAACAATAACATTAATCCTAATACATTCAACTGTTTTGAGATTCGAAGTTTAAACACATTCGAATATAGAACAGTTCCAAATTCAAAATTGCCGGGAATTATGGAAACGACAGAACTTAAAAGGCATGCCTCGTACAAATCGCTACGCTTCATGTATGGAAATGACATAAGTCACGTGATCTACTTATCGACTTGTAATGTCATTTCCATACATTTAAGCGTAGCGTTTTGTAGAAACGCTTGTAGACGAGGCCACTTGGCTAGGGAGGCTGGGCTTCTTACTTAACAATTAAATAAAGCAAATCGGTGAGGATACAATAAGTGTCAGAAAAATATCTGGTGTGGCGGAAATATTAAAAAAAAACCTTTGGACACTGTAGTTTGAGTGGGAACAACAACGTGAAATATAATGAAATTTGCTCGAATAAAAAATAGTCTAACACGTCACGTCACGCTACGTCACGGCACGTCACGTCACGTCACGTCACGTCACATACGTCTGCGTGACAGAGCCAAGCAGAGGAGCCAAGTAAATAATAATGTATCAACAAGCCAAGGAAGCTTCAGACTATAACCTATAAGCACAACAAAACGGTTGTCAATCATTAACTGCATAATTGCATGAGATTTACAAATTACATATACGGCGCGGGCAGTAATCATCATTGCTTTTTGATTATTTCCTGCATACAAGTGAATCTTTGCCTGTTTATAGTATAAACAACATTCAAGCTCTATTCAGACCGAGGCGTTGTTTACTGGCGTCCTCGAAGAGAAGAGCCCGATGAGATGTCTATTTTTTATAGCCTAGCTCACAGCGGTGCGAAGTAAGTTGTAAGTTAAGTTGTACTGCAAAGAATTCATCGTGTGAGCACAGCAGAGAAGATAAAAAATGAGAAATGAGTTCGCCTAGCGACGCCATACTTGTCGTTCCGCAAGTGACCTAACTCGCACATGCTAGGCTAAGATCTTAACGTTAGAGTTTAAATTCGCTAAAAAGCAACCCCTCGCTATGTTACTTATTCCAATCCCCCGACATCTTCGCTTTCGTGGCATACTCATTCGACGCTGGCAGCGAATTCCGACCGAATCTGGACAAACCTTTTTTATCTCTCAATAAATTCCTTTATGGACAAATAACTGATGGCACGGCCTTGATCGAATGATGACCATTCCGCCTTTCTGGTTTCGTTCAATGTATAACAGACATCAATATTTGCCTATATAATCAACTGCAAAATGTGACGTCATAATTATTTCACGGTTTGTGTGTAAAGCATCTGACGGATTGTTAAGTTTTGGAATGCAGTTATCCTCGGCGCTCGGTACTTTTACATGCAAAGTAGGTTTGTGTTTAATTAAAGAATTTTATCAATACATTCTTCAATTATGTTCTTGAGCAAGTCTTTTTGGCGAACCTATAGTTATTAATGAAAGTTGTATTTAAGAATTTCAGACCCAAACCGATGCGTTATTGGATAATCAGTCAATTTTTATAACAGTAAGTGGTTAATCAGTGGCTATTTCACAAAGCAGAAGATTAAAATTAAATATTACCATTTAAACTGAAGCGTTTACCCCGTCTCGTGCTTGTCCTAATTACAGTTATTTATAGACTGCACCTTCATATATACAAGACCTTTTATTTAACACCCGCATAAAATTCATAATGTTAACCCTATTAATTGTTGCGAATAAAAACGTTTAATTTATTATAAACCCCTTTGCGTATGTATTGTGCAATATTTATTTTACGATTTGGTGAGAATTCGTAAAGTTTCATTTACTGCGTGAAAGTTTGCAATAGGTACTTTTGTAGAAAACATATATTTTTTAAAGGTTAAAAAAAAAGGTTTCAGAAGGACTAAATTGTTATTTTTTTATGTAGCCAAGTCGGCAAACAAGCGCACGACCCGCCCAATGTTAAGCAGTTACCGTTGCTTACAGATGCTTGGAATACCAATAGCATTGCTCACGCGTTGCCGCCCTGCAGGGAAATGGGACAGAAGGAGGGTAGGTCATCCAGTTCTCTTAATCATCGTACGAAACTATAATAATATAAACTATAATAGCGACTTTACGCCAATCTTCTGTGATAGGGTGGTACTATTCTGGTTGAGCCAGTCCATATTAAGCTCTAGTTAATTGGCTAGAGATGGACTCTACCATCTAAAAATGGTTGGATTTATGCTATGGCACGGTCTCTGATAACGAAGAAATTCGTACAATGACCTGTTATTAACTGTCTCTGTCACTCCCGCGTAAATCTAATACGTCTCGCTCACACAGTTGCCGGTCACACGCAGTTCACGGCAACTGTGTCAGCGAGACGTATTAGATTTACGCGGGAGTGACAGAGACAGGTAATAACAGGTCATTTTACGAAATTCTTCGTGCTCAGTGACCCTGCTTTAGCAATCTTATAATTAGTAGATCAGAAGTTCAATCTTGAAGACTCTAATCGCATTCCTTGCGTGTTCACATATCATAGGTGAGCTCAATGACACGACCCAATCACAACAATATCTATTATAAAGCGCACATTACACTGTCCATAACGAAAATATAATCACATATCTTCAGACGCGTGCGTGCATATTAAGGTCTGTTCAGACTTTGGTAACATCCACATTTACAAATGTATGCGATCGCATGTAGTAAACTTTTTTTTTTTCAAAGTTTGGGACCTTAACTTGCAAGCCTCCTTGTAAGCGGTGTCTCACAAAGACGAAGACTTATCAAGTCGTGCTTCATCGTTGCTAGTGATCATCGTCGTTAGACGAATCTTCGTTAGTTTTTTAAATGACAATATGTTGTTGGCTGATGAAGCCATGACAACTTCACCCGGCGAGAGGGCGAGCGCAAAGTATGCTCCAGCCAGAGGGGAAGGGAGGCCAAGGGCTTCACATAGCGGCTTTGGCTTGGACTGCTGCCGAATGAGACAGCGGGGGCAGGTCTACCGGATTGGACGTTGATATAATTATTACGCTAAACTGACGCTTTTATCTGCGTTTACGTCATCGTCCTTTGGACGAGGCAACTAAACCAAATTTCATTTCATATGCCTAGCCCTGCACAGAACAGAAATACAACATTTCCATATTTTTTTTAGGAAATCTAATTAGAATCCTAAAAACAACAACACTACCGGTTGTACATTCACACGGCGAAGACCACATCGTTTTCACCGTGTGGGTAACGAAACCGTCCAAATAAATAATAAAATATGTGTCCAAATTTGCGATATATTAACCTACGGATACACGTACATAGTACTGGCGGGCGGATGATGCGGATTCCGCCTGACTCTGAATAGAGCTTCGTACATTTCATAACAGTGAAAAGTCCGTTGGTCTGGTCGTCGGTCAGCCTCGCTCTCAATAGCTCAAATTTGGCGGCCTTGTGGCCGGACAAAGTGAGTCTTTTAATTATTATCATAAAGAATCGGTTGACATCTGAGCGTCAAGCCGCGGGAGTGACGAGGTCGAGCGATCGCTTATCGCGCTCAACATCTACGATCTGTTGCTAGCGTTTGAATTTAATGAGCGATGCTTTAGGCTTTATGTATTGCTATTTTTCATTTGTTTTTGTGACGTATGAATAATAAAGATATTAACGTAACGGCCACATCAATAGCTAATATTTTTTTTTATTAATGGGTACAGGCCACTTCTATGACGATCACAGTCGTTCTCTCGTCCGAATATTATCTATATTCGAGTATATCTACTATATAAAAATAAGTCGGGTTTTCCTTCCTGACTCTATAACTCCAGAACGCACGAACCGATTTCCACGGTTTTGCATTCGTTGGAAAGGTCTCGGGCTCCGTGAGGTTTATAGCAAAGAAAATTCAGGAATAATTTCAACAGAACGCGGACGGAGTCGCGGGGCACAGCTAGTTATATATAAAAATGAATCTCTATTTCCTTGGTCATCGCATCACGCGTGAACGGATGAAACAATATCGTTAATTATTTTTTTGTTGTTTTTATTATTGTCAGGAGAAGGCTCTTATGAAAGAAAAAAATAAGAAAGTGGAGCGCAACAATTTGAATTCAATATTCTAGGGTCAGCAAGTTATTTTATAACTACCTATGGACAATTATATTATGGACGAGAGAACGATTGTGAGCCTGCGACTGCATCTGAAGTGGAATTTTTTAAACATTTCGAAGGTTTATTCCGTAATGGATTGGGACCTCACTCTGAGGTTAGCACAATATTTCATCGCGGCAATCAATATCAACTTTCAATTTCCCTATTGGAAATATTCATTTAAACCCAGTAGTAGGAAACGACCACAAAAGTCCCTAGCAACTACAATCTTTGGGTTTTGCCCTGCAGTGTTTGCGAAGAATGTATTGAAAAACGAAAGCAGACACGAACAGGTACATTAAATGCTATACATATACAAATAATTAAAGCAGACATGTCTGGAGCAAGGTCGCGGGTTGACATTTTGAATTTTGACAGTTTTCACCTGTTCCAGTTTTAATGGTTGATTATCAGAGCTTTTTAGAGTTCCGTATGCCTATACATTTTTAATTACGAAATATAATTTACTTCACTGCCTAGTATACTACATTGTTCCAACTCCTCCTATTCATTATTGTGATTATATTCGTGGAGGTTCCAAGTTAATTGAACTTTTTCCCGAACTTGTGGTAGTTCAAATCTGCGGCGTCATCATTGGTCACCATTGTCGATCCTGTCTTACAGGATTAACAGTGGTGAGAGTGTATAGCGGGCTTAGTCAAATAGAAAAAAATAAAATTAACTACTTAGAGCCGAGTTACAAACACATTAACGAACCGTTAGCGCAGTAATCGATTGTTTAATGTACTGGTAACAATCGTTTTGTGCTCATAGCGTCCGTTAATGTGTGGGTGAACTCGGTCCTATGTGGTCTGCAACCCAATAAATATAAAGCTCATTTTAATTTATTTTTATAGTTTGATTTGTTACGTCTACACAGTTTCACCGAATTAATATAATATCTCGGTTATTGTGTTGTTACAGTATAAGTTCCAGTTACTTAGGTAAGGTTACCAAACCGTAATAATTAATTAACACGTCTTATCTCAAGAAATACAATAACGTAAAGTGCCGTGGCATTGTAGTTTTACTTTTTAGACCCTCGAAGTTTACTTAATTCGTTGACATAATTAATAATCAGTCAGATAAATGTGCGCTTGAAACGGTTTAAATTATGCAGAAACATTTAAACAAAGAAACACGCGACCAAAGTCAAAATAATTATCTTATACGGATCCTTAGACGTGAGGCCAGTGTTCGGATCCGGTTTTTTTTTTTTTTATAAAGTGGTCGCTACTTAATGGAAGCCCATTGAGTGTGCATTAAGCTGAAGAAATTATAATTTATTGGTTGGCGCACAATAAATCTTGTGAATATTAAAAATTCATAAAGTGTAAAGTGGCTTTAGAACAAGTTTCTATAATAGCGAGAATAGTTTTTATGTCAACTATTTTGAGACCAAAATTGTGGTTGTAATGTGCGAATGGAGATCACATTTTTATTCGACAAGGCCGCCATAATAATTCAATGTTCTTTAATAAATTATTATAGTATTTTATTATATGACAAAGTCGGCAAACCGGCTTACGATCAACCTGATGTTAAGCAGTTATTGTAGCCTATAGATGCTTATAATACCAAAGGCATTGCTCGCACGTTAATAACCTGAAAAAGGGATGTAAGAGAGGGAGGAGAATGGGAGGTGGGGCTGGGTTTCCGGCCAACTCAATCATCGTACGAAACACAGCTATAATAGCTACATTACGCTGATCCTCTTTGAGAGATCTGTATAGTATTATATTATTGATATCAATCAAATAAGTAATATTCTGTAATAAAAATATTCTGTGTGTTCTATAGAAGTGATAGCCGATTGGTTAAGCACGCGTCTTGCGGGCTACCAGGTCTCGGGTTCAAACCCCGGCTCGAACCTCTGGATTTTTCGAAATCTATGTGCGAATCATAATTTCTATATGATTATCACTTGCTTACGGTGAAGGAAAACATCGTGATGAAACCTGCATGTCTTAGAAGATTTAACTAATTTTCGAAAGACATGTGAAATCCGCCAACCCGCACTGGGCCAGCGTGGTGGATTATGGCCTGAATCCCCCTCGTGTTGAGGGGAGGCCCGTGCCCAGGAGTGGGACGTCAAAAAGGGCTAAAATTATTATTATAAAAATATTCTATATCAATGATTTAAAACAAACATTAATTTGACCAGAGGCTCCTAATATTCAGTCAGCTTTAAATTACTTGTCTAAGAATAGACCAAACGATAATTAGTCACACAATTAGATGCACATTCGCCGAAAATCAATTCTTACATCAGCACAAACAATTTTTTGTCTCTCCGTAGATTTTGAGATAGAGCTATATCCATATCGTTTCAACCCAAACAACTTTTTGCTATTACAGTACCTAGATTTCTAAATAGTGCAGTTTTTTTTAGTATTCTAAGAATACAGCGGTCTGTCCTTGCGTGCTCTGGGTATTTTTTCCCGTTCAGTTCGGAGCAAAGTTTGACAGGAGGAATGCAACTCTAGGGCGCTCGGTCGTGGCCGGTCGCGACACACTCGTGACTCGAGCGCCCACCGACGACCACCCTCACTAGACCCGCGATAATCTTTTACATCCCCCCTTTCTCTTTAACAATTAACATTGGAAGAGAAGGTGGGTAGGTCCGTATTGAGTGGCTATGACATAATCCGATCCGTTGTCATCTCAATGCCGTCTCAAACACGAGGATCAGAGATTTTTTCTGCGTGTGTCTACTAGTAATGATAATTAATTGTGCGTTGTTAATATGTGTATTGTCAATCGGAACGTATTAGTGTCAGTTTGTTTGTGTTATTAGGTCAGAATGGATCGATGTGGGCCTATTTGTTGAGCTGACAAAAGATTTGAAGTACGTCTTAATATTTAAAATTATGAACTTTATAAGACTATAATATTTTGACGACTTGTTGGTAGAGCGTAGTAGGCCTCTCGAATCACTGCAAGGGACGGTTGAGGTGGCGATTACCGACGGGGCTAATTTCGGAGATTGCCTTTTTATAATTTTATATCTATTTATTTATTTATTTATCCTTTTATAATACAATAATCTATGATTAGTGAGTAATAAAAGATGTATCTATTGATCTACCTAATTCTTCCTTTATTTTTGTATAAAATAAATTGTCTATAATTAAGCAGGTAACATGGAAATTATATATAATAACTCTAAATTGAAAATTTAAAAACCCCCGATGGTCGCATTGACATTTGATGAAAAAGTCGTCGGGATTTTTCATCAAATGTATACTTTACCTAGTTCTTCCAAATAATTAAGTTAGCGAGATTTGTGTAGCTCAGTATTCATTGCTTATCTCGCAAATTCATCTGGTACAACTAGTTTCGATGCCAGATTATGAAAGCGCCATTTACCTACATAATTATTTTTGGTTTCCTCATAATCTAAGATGCCATTCCATTCGATTCCAATGCAATGTACAATATCCAACATAAAATCTGTGTAAAAGTATGAGACATTATCTTGTTATGACATTATAATCATTGACATTAGAATAGACAACGAATCTAAATATTGATGCCGGAGGTATAATTCCTAGTAAAAGATTATCAATTATGATTCAATTTGATGTAATATAACTCTGGTTGAGGTGGACGGACGCAGCCCAGGAGAAGAATTTTAAATAACGCTAAAATTATTTGAAATTATATTGTATTTTTTCTCAATGGCGGAGCAGCGCCCTCTAGAATTATTATTGCGTAATATTCCATGACCATTAACAAAACAAACAAAATATAACGCATGCGTGTATCCATCATTTGACACGTGACTTATGGAACGTCTTTAGTTCATACACAAATCTCATATAAAAATTAATAAATATTCCATTTTTTCCAGAATCCGGGAAACTTTTCACATTTATAATATTGTAAAAAGCCAGTTCAGACTATTACGATCATTTAAAAATATAATGAAGCGAAATCCAATAATCTCAAATTTCGAGCGGATTCGAGCCGTGGAAATTGGTTTTGGCCGTAAATGTGGCTTTTTTAACCTATAAAAGGCTTATGATCTTCAAACGGCTGAACCGATATTCATGAAACATAGCTAAGAACACTCTCGATCAGAATACCTGTCTAACAAAAGAAACAAAATTTAAATCGGTTCATCAGCTTGGGCGCTACGTTGCCACAGACAGACACACAGATACACAGATACACAGATACACAGACACACAGATACACAGATACACATGTTAAACTTATAACACCCCTCTTTTTTCGTCGGGGGTTAATAAATATGTTCGTTCATAAACGAAGTAGGTTTGTTCTGATTAAGAATATTAATTAATGTTTAATTAGCCTACGTGACCAGAGACACTCACCATTGAGTGTATTAGTAAGTACCAGCATGATTAAATCTGAGACCTTTAATTGCACCACATTTCGTGAAATATTAATTATTTTTAACTAAGCGTGTGATATCATACATCTCGTGAATAAGTAATAAACTTTCATAAAAATAATTTACAGTGCAAATTTTAAGTACCTACTTATTAAAATTAAGTCTGGCAATTATAATTGTCTGTACCTGACAGAGCTCTATGATACATCTTACGACTTAAGTTATTATACATATTCCTATATCATTTTGTAAAAGAAGTATACAAGAGACGGTGTTTCACTTGTATAACCAGATATAAGGCTTAATAATGCTGATCTATATTTAATGTTAATTAAGCACCGAGATATAGCAACACTAAGTATGCATCTAGTAGATTATCTTTATTGTTCAAACGATGATTTATAAAATTTATTAAACTGCCGCCGACGTTAATGGCCAATATTTCGCTTCGATTATTCGCTTGGTATGCGCAGATAACAACTGACCAATTTAGTAAGACCGCCCAAACGTAGACGAGTGACAAACATCCTGTTACAATCTAAGGGTGGCGTAGTTCCACACATTCTGGTCGAGCTGGTTAGGTCCAAGTCGTGACTAACAGTATGTATGCAAATAATTATGATTGATGTGTATCTTTCGCCAAAATGTTAAGGCTTGTGGGCGCGTCCTTGTTTCGTTATAAAACCACCCGGAGCGGTTTCTTGATTTCTAACAATGCTTAATGGGTAACGTGAAGAGTGTTAATTTAATACATTCGGTTGTACTACGGGTTTTTAGGGTTCCGTAGTGCCTACGAGGAACCCTTATAAGATTACCAAGTCCGTCCGCCCGTCCGTACCAGTCTGTCATAGTACCATAACTTCTAAAATTGTTGTCGGAAGTTAATAAAATTTGGTACAGACATACCTAAGAATAAATTTCACTTTCAAAATTATATTTTTTTGCAATATTCCTGTTTTCGAGGTTTTCCCAAAACATGGAAAGAGGGGATACGAGTATATTTTCTTAGTTGCCCCATCATGTGTGGTGTTTCCATACAACATTTTACTAACATAAATTCCGTTTGCAAGATTTTTAACTTTTAAAGATTTAATCTCAATTTACATAATTAATTCCGACACTTCTTACATTTTTATGATAATCGACAAAACTGGTCAGCCAAGAATAATTTTCGTTATTGAAATGGCTACGGAACTCTACATTGTGCGTGGTACCACACGCATTTGGCTATTTTTTTATGCTGCATATGGATGTGGTATTTGTAATATTCAGCCCGCGGCTCTGTCTGGTAGCGCCGACACGTCGTTTGCAAAATTAAAACATGACGATCGTTGATTTTTTGCAAAACAATGTCTTCCGGCTCTCGCTCACCGTACGAAACACAGCTACTTTACGCCGAAACTTCAGTGAGAGGCGGTACTACCCTGGAATAGCGCTTGACAAGGCAAGCCAGCTCGTATATAAGCTGTTGTCAATTTCCAGTTTTTTTTTTTTTTTTATCTGCTGTTGTCAATTTCCACAGTTTGTCTCTACCATCGTTAAGATTTATAATTGGAAAAAAAAATGATGTCCTTGTCTTTATTATGTAGAGTTACAATGTAGGTACCTATATGCTTACAAAAAGACAGCTCTCTAGCCATTTTTAATTATAGAACTAGCTGTGCCCGCGACTTCGTAGGCGTGGACTTTCATATTTATTCACCTTTTTAAACCTTCTCTAGAATTCCACAAATAATTCAAGACCAAAATTAGCCAAATCGGTCTAGCCGTTTTTGAGTTTAAGCGAGACTAATGAATAGCAGTTTATTATTATTAATTAATGAATAGCAGTGATAGCCGATTGGTTAAGCACGCGTCTTGCGGGCTACCAGGTCTTGGGTTCAAACCCCGGCTCGAACCTCTGGATTTTTCGAAATCTATGTGCGAATCATAATTTCTGTATGATTATCACTTGCTTACGGTGAAGGAAAACATCGTGATGAAACCTGCATGTCTTAGAAGATTTAACTAATTTTCGAAAGGTATGTGAAATCCGCCAACCCGCACTGGGCCAGCGTGGTGGATTATGGCCTGAATCCCCCTCGTGTTGAGGGGAGGCCCGTGCCCAGGAGTGGGACGTCAAAAAGGGCTAAAATTATTATATTTTTTTAATAACGAACAGCAATTCATTTTTATATATAGGTATATAGACTAACAAACAAACGTACGATCCGTCTGATATTAAGCAGTTAAAGTACCCTATAGATGCTTGTCATTAAGTTCATATAGAGATATGTAATTTTCTGAAATGTCTCATAACAGGATCTAGAAAGTTATTCACACTATAAATTCCTTTATATTAATTATAAATGCCCCGTATCCTTGAGGCGCGGAAGGAAAATGCACATTCTATGAACATTGAAATAAGTACTCGCTAATTAAAGTATCAGGACATGTGACCGGATTTGTTGAGACACTTTCTAGGAAACAACACGTTTTGTTGGCGAATTTATTTTAATTATGCATGTGAAACTTTAATGTGAGTTTAATTGTGGGTGTGTCCGATTAAGAAGGTTGCGCAGGGCTCGTTGAAAAGGAGAGCAATACAATACATATTTCAGTCGGTAGGTATATCCGTAAAGTGCATTGTAGCGGTCATTCACACGGTTAAACCGGCACTGAAAATGTATGTACATTTTACTGCACCTAGATGTCAAATACGGCTTTTATGTGTCAAAAATGTATGTCTAGGAAGAACGGTTTCTTCTTCGTGTAAATGACCGCTACCTCAAACTTAAATCAGATAACATCATGATCCTTGTGGGAAAAAAAATCTTGTATTTCGATCAGTAGATGAGTATTGGTGGTATTAAATTCAATATTATTCCCATTATTTTATAATTATTAAGTTTAGAGTTACTCATATGTTATCGAAGAACAGTAAGGAGAAACTACTGCTCGAAATCATAATAAGAATTATAATTGTAAACTATCCTGTGCCACCTCAAATGATCTTATTAGTTGGATATCTATATGCCGATATCAGTTCTCGAAACTTACTTTTGATTTTGCAGCTCATAAAACCAAATCGATCGATCATTTATAAATGTAGCTAGCCTCCTTAGTGCAGTATTTACGGTCCCATAATTACACCAAAACGTAATCAGTTCACGGAACACGAAATGAACCTTTCACTCGGACGATGTGTTCAGAAAGCTTTGTGAACGCATGTGAAACACTTTAATTAAGCGCAAAAGCATTTTAGGTAAAAAATATAGATTGGTCCATCCGCTTTGCGTAACGAATAACGAAAATGGTGTAAATTAAGATTATTTTTTATCGAACAATTTATTGTTATGAGTTTATAAAAAAAAATATTATTGTTTTGTAACACAATGTCAGCAATACCATAGCCTATAGATTCTTGCGTTATCAAAGGCATTGCTTGCATGTAGGGATTGCAATTCGGAAAACCAGATCCGGTAATCCGGCGGATCCGGCATCATTTTACGTCTACCGGATCCGGTGCAATTTTCCGGATCGGGTGACCGGATCCGGTAACTCAAATTTGTTGCGAAAATACTCGCCTGGCCCACCCTACTTCTCCTTAGACCAGAATATACACATATTACAATTGAACTATTTACACTACATACTAGATTTACATTGTTGATTTTTATATCGATGCCTTCCGGCCAAAAAGGGATAACCGACACTTTTCAAACTTTACAGGAGAGAGGTTTAAAGTTGAAAAAAAACGAAAAAAAATCATATAAATTTTTCTATAGGTTCCGAAAGCTTGCAATTTTGCACATATAGCTTTTAATTATTTCTCTACAAAATGGCATCATTAATTAAACACAAATCAGCCTCCTAACACCACTTTCTGTCGCTTACACCCAAATGACCCTAATTTTACCAACAGGAAAAACGTCTTATATGAAAACCACTAGTGATTCACTTCCAGCCTAAATGATTTAACTGCAACTTATGTTTTATTTAAATCGAAGGAAAATGGCATAATGGTGAGTTTTGATAATTCAAATTGGGGCCATAATGATATAACCGGTTATTGGTTTATGATAGTCGGACAAGGAAATTGTAATAAGTTAACAAAACATCAATGAAAGATATAGCAAAACTATCAAACGCTGTATTTAAGTCTTCCAAAATTAAATGATCAAATAGGTATTCTAGTAGCTGTATAGCATTATTGACAAGAGGTGCCAAATTAACTAGTTGTAGCTACCTAGCCAACATTATTGAATACATTTTTCTTGCTAATTCAATTTTTATTCAATAAAAAAGCCTTATTTTTAGCAATATTATTAAAATTATTCTAAAAATAACAAAAAAGTGTCGACGTAAGAAAATAATAAATACAAAAAGGCAGAAAAAGTTATAACGCATTTTGGGGCGTGGGCGATGTTCTCAAACACAAACTCTTTTTTTTTATTCAAGTAAGCCAACAATGCATTTATGTATAGTGAGACTCACCACCCGTTTGGAATGCTGCTTCCACTGAGATGATCCGGCAAGAAGCTCAATGGCTACTCTTTAAATTAATAAAAGATGGTGTACATTCTCAGGAATAGTAACAGAATGTGAGCAGGCAACACCATTGTCATTAATAAGGAAATAGTAATCAAATTTTACTCAGATTTAGTTATATAAATAACATGGGAAAGCTAGTTTAGTGAGGTATGCATACCGACCCACACTTTACATCAATTTAAATGTTTAAAAAGGAAAATAATGATTAATAAAACAGAGGTGGGTAACAAGACAATTGCTTTGGTATGTTGTTTTCCATGCTATAATCAGTAGGGCCTTTTGATCCACTGGTTAAGGTACTGCATCCCCTTGCCATGCTGAATATCATCGTTTTAGCCCAGAGACGTCAACTGCTGGATATAGGCCTCCCGCAAAGTTTTCCACAACGACCTGTCATGTTCTGTTGGCATCCAGCGGTTTCCGGCGACCTTCACTAGATCGGCAGTCAACCTTATTGGTGGCCCTCACACGCCTCGCCTTCCAGTGCGTGGTCGCCATACGAAAACCTTTCTGCCCTATCAGCTATCGGTTCTTCGGACTATGTGTCCCGCCCACTGCCACTTCAGCCTACTAATCCGTAGGACTCAAACTCAAACCGGTGTCCTTTGTTCGTCTATGAATATCTTCATTACTGATGCGATCTCGTAGTGATAATCCAAGCCTTCGTATGAAGCCCATAGTTAACGAACAAGTCTCAGCGGCATAACTCATCAGCGGTAGCACATAATGGTTAAAGACTTTCGTGATTAAGCACGGAGGTAATTCGGTCGAAAATACATTTTGAAGCATCCCAAATGCTGCCCAGCCGAGTTAGATTCGATGATCGACCTGTCTTTTGAAATTCGACTTGCCTAATTGGAATTTCTTCCCCCAGGTAGATGTATTCATCGACAACTTCGAAAGTAGTTCTTTCTTACCTTATGTGTCTGTGTTGAATGTGTTTATTTCTCTCTTTTAGTGGTCCCAACTAGTGCCCATGCATGTTTTATATTTTGTAATTTATGTCACACGATTGGAAAACTTTAATCACCAGTCCTGCGGTATACGCATGAGCATTTTCTGGCATAAACACGAACATTTCTTCATTATGGAGTATCGGTAATTGGTTGGGGCTATATTTGGCGAGTACGGAGGATGCTGTTTCCAACTGCAGGTCTTTAATGTTAAAATGGGTTGTCGTGAATCCTTTCCTTGGGCTAGTTGGGTCTTGCGTTATCATGCAGCAATAATGGCGAAGATGCTATTTGAGTTTCCGTCATCATTGTTCGAAGTTCTTCACAATAGATATCTGCTGTTATTAATGCACTATATCTCAAAAAGCTATAGTGAATTACATCATGAAGTGACCACCAAACAGATATCATAACTTTTTTAAGGGTTAGCGTTGCCTTAGGAAACTGTTCGAGTATTTGAAATATTAAATTTCTCGCTTGCAGTCATCTTAGAGAACAATTCAGTCTAAAATCCGTTTATTTCTGAACCTTCTCATTAAAACAAGGCATGCTTCAACGGTGGCTTCTATATTCTCATCAATTATTTCATAAGATACCCATTTATCAGGTTTTTTAAGTGCAAAAGAGTCCATATTATTGTTGGTATATTAATGTCAAACCATGTCGTTAATTGCTAGAAATCGGCATCCACCATTACTTTTATTTCATTAGTGCCTGGTCTTCCTCGTGGTTCCATAAGTTGAAGTTACCACTAAGAAAGCGATTAAACCAAAATCATTCGCCAATCGTACCCTCTCCAGACGCAGCATTGATATTGCGAACAAGAGCTTATCCTTCTGTAGTAACTTGTAGATTATAGCTAAAAAATGGCTCACTGAAATAACCTGCGTGCACTTGTGGCGTTTGTGCCGCGATTGCCCAAGCATCGGATGTACCCTGTGTGACCTTAAACCCTTTTGTACCGAACGAATGGAAGAGATAACTCGCTTTTTAGTTTTTGTTGCACAGGGTAACCGACAAAAGGGTCACTTTATAGTTTTATTTTCTTATCTAACCACCACACTCGTTATATTCATCGGGAGGGAAAAAAAGGCCAAGCGTCAAAATAAGAGGCCGAATTCGTTAGGGCAATTTGGGTTAAGCTCCTTCGAAAATGGGTATAGTGACAGGGAAAAAAGCACTAAGCTACCAAATACATGTCTAAAAATTCGGCCTAAATGTCATACATTCGAATTATGTTGTTTCATAAAACAGCCCTATCGTCTTAACACGAATTCTTGATGGTAAAATTGCAAGCAAAATTTGATTAACGCATCTTTCTACATAGATTACTTCCAGCCCAAAAAGGTTAACGTTCAGGCAGGAGAAATTTATATTACGCCCAAATGACATAAATCTCAGTTCTGGAAAACAATTTTTATCCATCCACCAACATAAAAAATCATCAAAATATTCGTCGTTTACGTCCAAGAAATTTGCCTCAAGGCCTCAATTTACGAACTGCGTAAGCGACAAAAAGTATGTCGTAGAGCCATGAAACCCAGACCAATCGACGCAGAAAAATCAGCCGATTCCAACCATATATATAAGTCGATTTCGCCCAAAATGTCGCTTATCCCTTTTTGGCCGGAAGGCATCGATATAATTGTTGCTTATCCAGCCGGATCCGGTCGGATCCGGCCGGATTGAAATTGGTGCCGGATTGCGATCCCTACTTGCATGCAAGGACAGAGGAACGGGAAGAGGGAGGGGGGTGTTCTTCCAGTGGTACTCCGGTCGAGCCAGACCGTACTTAAGATTGTAGTCGATTTACTATAGCTTAGCTCTAGTACAAATGTGGCACAAAATTAAATCGGACCTTGTTTTTATTATTTACAACTAGCTGTGCCCGCGACTTCGTCCGAGTAGCATTTAACTGAGCAAAAATTTCGGGATTATCGGGATAAAAGTATCCTATATGTTAATCCCGGTTATAAACTATCTGTGTACCAAATTTCATCCAAATCTGTTCAGTAGTTTTTGCCTGAAAAAGTAACAAACATCCACACTCACAAACTTGGCATTTATAATATTAGTAGGGTGGCAATGTTAGGCTAAGAATAAAAGACAAGATTTTTTAAATTTTGTTGATTTCATTATTACAAATCTAGTAATTAGAATGTATATTAAAGAGGCAATCCTCTAAAATAAACCCATTCGACGGTCGCAATAAAACGATTTTGATTGCGATCGACGAAGAGGTTTTTTAAAACAACACTAGGTACCTAAAATAAAAGCAGTTTATTTTTGGACAAATACTTACTGAACTATAAAACGAATTCAAAAATAGTGGATTAAAAAAGTAGTTAAGTTACTATTCATATCAAACGTACCTACACAGATCCTTATATCGTTACGTCAAGTTTAACAACTATAATTAAACTGAGTTTACATAAGGACAGAATCAGATCGCAGATCAACGCAAGAGACACGACGGGCATGGTTGCACAACCCTTAGCATTGACGGCTTGACGGAAGGACTTGGGTTTCTTCATAGTTGGCCACGGGGAATTATACGCAAGTCAAACCCAATGTGAAAACTGTGAAAAAAGGTTTGTAGTTTCTCATCGAGTTTCATAATGAAGTTGTTTATCTAGGTAGATAAAGTAATCCTAAAATGTCGATTTAGTAATGGGTTGCTCGATTTGCTTAATTGCACCTTTTGAAATTATGCAGCGATTTCTTATTAATCTTTAGGCAGTAATTAAGTATATCTTGAAATACTATTTGGTATCAATGCTGAGCAAAGAGGTTGCACAATTTTTTTATACTTGCCTTTGAGTAGAGCACAGTATATTGCGCTCAGGAAATTTACATGCTAGTTCCGTAAACTCTCTTCTATCACCAGACCAGGAAGCCATTTAATACGTCACTTGTACTCTTCCCATACACACAAAACGATTTGTTTCGAAGTTTTTGATACATATACCGCTAAAGAGTGCCATTCGGTGCCTCCGTCATTAATCCCGGAGAGGTATAAATTGAGTATCTTCAAATCTAGAGTAAGCAGGCTATTGGGTACTGCGTGAGCGAGCCCATCTTTGGCCTCATCGTCACTTACAGCGTCCGATGAGACAAAAGCTCTTCTTTTGGAAAGCCATTTGTTTTTATGACCATGCTAATTGCAGGTGGCTACTGGTCACTGCACACAAAATGCAACCTTAAGGTGATCAAGCGTCGAGTTTGTTGACTGTACATCTAATAAACGACAAAAACGTACAATCCAGAACCGCATACCAAAAAATCTCGATAACACAACTACTGCACAAAAAACGTACGTTTTAATACTCTATCGTGTTGTCGTGTCCGTTTCATCGATGTAGTACAAGATGTGGTGCAAGCCTGATTTATGCCGTGGATAGTGTCGCGGGACATCGCTGAGGCGCTCGGCCGTGGGCGACCGAACAATACCGTACTCAGCATAATATCCCGTGAAAGATGGGCTGACAGGTACATACCTAAGTTATACTTGAAAAGGCTCTAAATAGGGAAAGTGGGGTGATAAGGAAATATGAATTATATACCGCGAACAATGTATCTTGTTTAGTTTAGGAACTACGAAGACAATTAGGTAGGTAAGTATCGTTATTTTTTCAGTAGAGGTACACATGTAGATTAATGTAAAAGCTTTGTTAAAAACAGAACAATCCTATAACACACAAAATATTATAGGTCAACTCTACGCTGCTACATAGTATTTTTAATTTTACTGAATTATGAAGTCATTTATCATTTAATTCAAAACATTCTTAAAATTTCGAACTTCCGTAACGGCAGCTTACACACGTTGGTATCGATTAATTAATCAAATATTTGGCTTTATTATAAACACACAACTAATTACACGTCGAAGCTATCATATTATAAATTGTAAGTTTAAATTAATTATACATTTTAATCATCATTATTTTATTATAAAATACAACTTCACTAGACTAAATTATTAGCATGTCAGTATTTCATAAATTTTAATTATATTTATTTCTCGTAATATTTTGTATTTATTTTAGTACTACTGATGTAATTGTGGTTTGTAGTATTAATTTAAAGTTTTAAAGATTGTAAAGCTAGTGACACATTGTCATTTAAGCACACATTTCTTGGCAAAATCGAAAATCATAGGTACGTAATGTCTATGTGAAATAAATATTTTAGTAAAAAGAGTAAAACCGACTTCCAAACATCCTGGGTGCAATAAAAAACTAGAAACAACTGGGGACCTTCTAATGTCTTTCATTTGTAATCGATGCCAATTCAAGTAGGGTTAGGTTGGTACTCTTACGTAGTATTGTGTTCTCTTTTGTTGGTACCTAACTAGGAAGTAGTCCTAACGTAGTGTAAAGATACCAGCATTGACAAAGAATTTTCAAAACTGACCATAATTGACGGATAAATGGGTGAAAATACATTTTTAAAAAGACGTACATAAATCAAACATAGAATCGCCTCCTTTTTTGAAGTGGGTTATAAATCGACCAGCATATGAATTTATAAATAACCTTCGAACGTAGATCTTATCTGATAGACACTAAACATGATAGATAAGTTACGCACGATGGATTTTTCGAGATTTATCATTGATATAGCACAAAAATTGTTGGTTGATATAGGTTAGAATAGTAGCTTGATATCTTTATATATAAAACGCGACTTCGTCCTCGTGGAATAGTATCTTTGGGTAGAATTTTCATCCCCCCCTTTCAACCCCTTACAACTCTTTTTTTGCATTAAAAAGTAGCCTCAGGCTCTAGACTACCTGTGTACCAAATTTCATTTAAATCGGTTCGGTAGTTTTGGCGTGAAAGCGCGACAGACAGACAGAGTTACTTTCGCATTTATAAAATTAGTAAGGATTCCGGTGTGTATGTGTTTGTAATTCTTCACCTCCTAATCGACTTGACCGATTTTGATGTTGGTTTAGTACTTATGGGGGTCATCTGAATGGTGCTTATCTATAGTTGAATCCGGTAGGTGGCAATGTTGTCGACATCCAGAATATAAAATCTACACTACCGAAGCAGCGGGAAAAAGTTAGTTGACAAAATAATTACAACAGGGGGAGATAGCGATATATAGCCAGCATCAATCAAATGATGCTGAATAGAATTAGTCTGAATAAAACATAATGTTATTGGTAGGTTTATAAGGACCAATTTATTATTAAGTAACCAATATTTTAAAAGTTAATATAATTTAATTTGTTCAATGTTAACTATACATATACATACGTACCTTCTATACGTATTCATTGGAACTTATCTGGGATGTTATTAATTAATGGAAGACGGTACCTAGAAGCCGTGATTAATGTACATACATTTTCCTTAAACGTCAAAACATACGATCTGTTACCACAAATACTAAATCCACTTAGTCCAATTTCTAAGACCGGCCTCCGTAGATAATAAATAAATTATGTTATAATAACTACAAATTCTAGGTAAACTGATTCATCAGTGCAACCTTAAGAAAATCCTGTTCGTACTACAATACAATAACTAGATGGTATCAGGCAAAGATAATGCGTAAAGGCAGTATTGTTAACACTAATTGTTGCTTTCAGTCCCGCCCGCCTAGACCGAACGCCTCTGGCATATCGTATTCTTTTGTTAGGCTAATAAAATAATCATGAGTCAGAATAAGGGACATAGGCTCCATTCATAGCTCCTTGAATGTCACAAAAAAAAGAAAACAAATGAGCATCTCATTATTACATGTTCTTTTATTTTTATTTAATTAAAGGTAAAAGGAATTGATGTCTATTGAATACTTAAATTAATTATCTTTCCGTTTTCTCTATACACTGCAAACCCACCCTAATAAAATAAATAGTAAAAAATACCTAATGTTTTATGAGTGTGCAGCAGTTGATTGCATTGTAAAATGTCCAAGTAAATGGTATAACATAAACCACGTAACGACATTACTGAAAAAAAGTCTTCGGCAAGAAAACCGCCCGGACTATCGTTTACCATTACCGCTTTTTACGTGCACAATAATATTTTTTCATGATACAATTTAAATTATTGTTGCAGTAATACAATACGGTTACTGTCGTCATTGGTCAGTTACACGAGCGCGTGTAAGGTGACTGCGACCACGGACGCACGTGCGGAGCTTATGCAAGCGGACAATCAAGAATTGTTGCTTAATAACCAGATGATACATCACCACCAAAGCACTGTCCAAATATTATACATAATAGTAAAGAAAGGGGTGGTTACACAGAGAGTTTTGACTAACAAGTATATTATCAATATTTTTGTAAAATTACGTACATCAAAGTCGGCAAACAGGCGTACATCCTCCTTAATGTTATGTAGATACCATAGTCTACAAATGCTTGCTATCAAAGATATTGCGTGCGCATTGCTCGGTTGAACGGGAGTGGGACAATTGAAGGGGTAGAGAGGAGGGGTTGGTGGAGACAAGTGAAAGCGAAAAAACTAGAATATATAAAAATATAATAAAAAAGCGATCCAACAAATTGTTAAACAATTTTCTATTATTCTTCAATTCGTAAAATAATTTCTAAAAGATGAAACTGATGATAAACTATCGTCATATATTTCAAGGTTATTTTTCAGAAAACTGTAACTAACCAATCGCAGTTACGAAACTCAGTGACCGTGGCTTTGTCTTAGAAATTTGTGACATCTCTTCTAACACGAACCGATCTGACGATCTTATTTCATAATTGTATTGAATTACACCGCCTGGTTTAGAATAATGTCGGTACTAGACGGCGAGCCTTTGATGTCAGGAGACATAATGGTACATAAATTCTCAGAGCCAATAATCGTATAAGGCCAGTGTGTTAGATGGTTGTACAGGGTATCTTAAAAGTCCGAAATAATATTAGCAGATTTTTGTAGTAAACATTAGAACGAAATGGAAAAAAGCTGTCGACAATTTCAAAAATAAACAGGTATTATGCCCAAGTACACAATGCATTTTTTTACAATATACTTTTCAAGGTTTACACCGTTTTCAAGGCCGCATTGGATGTGTTCTTAAATACATTGTGTTCTAAGCCCCGAAACGCAAACGTAATTACAAATAAATACAATTTTCTGAGTGAGTCTTTGAATTCAAATAGCAGTAACTTGGAAAGTTTTGATATTTACCAACCTATCGTCTGTCTTCCCTAGGCATATGAGCTTATGAGCATACCTAAATTATTATTTCGGGCGTTTGAGACATCCTGTAGAGTTACGTTTACACTATATGGAAAGGCACTGAAATCATGGATAAAGTCAGGGATCGATGCGAATATACTAAAGTGTAATAAGAAATAAAGCCTTTGTGTTTAGCACAAAGAGCAAATCTAGTAAAGCAGAAAAAACATTTGAACTCTTTGTTGCCAAATAACTTTTTCCTATCACTCAACAGCGACCCACAAAGAACTCTGCGTAACAAAATATAGATGACCAGTGACAACTATTGGACCGGATTTTGTACATTTTTCAAGCACGAATGAGCATTCAATATCTCGGCGTTGCGTAATTAACGAATTTGCGAACAAATTGCGGGTTAGGCCGCAATAATGACGCTAGTAAAAAATAAAAAGCGACCGCCGAAAATAGCCCACAATAATGATTATTAATCACGTAACGATGGAGGAAAATAGAGCCTTTGTGGTGTCAATTACCTATTTGAAATCTCATGTTGGTGAAAACCTAAAGAAAAAACCTTAAACTAAATTATAAGTGATAGAAACGAATCTTAACAATTTTGTAAATGTTGGTTGAAAGTTCAAAAGATTACTCCTGAGTTATCGGAAGATGGCAATACCATACTTCGTAGAGATTGCGCCTATCTGCTCTATTTATTTATAAATTGCGCAAGCGACGCACAGATAGAACCTTTAGTGTCTCAACGCGTTGCGTTGCGACGTGATCCTGCGCAGCATAACTGAGTCGTGGCTGTTGCGTACAACAATTCAACTGTACACTTGAGGACACGATTTAATGGCTATCGATTTATTGATACCGATCTGAAGAAACACGAAGAATCTATACTTACTATTGCATCCCCATTATAGCAATATTAAATAATTGAATTTTTGTTCAATGAAATGTTTAAATAAGATCATAATCCTACTAATATTATAAATGCGAAAGTTTGTGAGTGTGGATGTATGTTTGTTATTCTTTCACGAAAAAACTACTGAACGGATTTGGATGAAATTTCTAACACAGATAGTTTATAACCTGGATTAACACATATAATAGTTTACTTAAGTCTAGGCGGACGAAGTCGCGGACAGCAACTAGTATCATTATATATTTTATATTTGCAAAGAGATACCAGGGTTTATTAAAGATATATTGAGATAGGAAACAAATTTAATTAGGTATGTAAACGTTAACAAGCAGGAGCCGTACAAGTGACTAAAGTGACACCCAGACTTGGGCAAATTACAAACACTTCATACTCTAAAATAAAGTACCCAGTCTCGACTTAGTCTTTTGGTATAAAGTATATGCTACAACACTTTATAAGACACTAGCGCCGGCTTCGCACGGGTACATTGCGGTTACATTATTCGAGTTTTAGTAAGGATCCCTAATTTTTTTGTAAATATATTATAGCCTATGTCACCCGGGGATAGTGTAGCTTCCCAACAGTGAATTGTTCAAATCGGTTCAGTAGTTTCGGAGCCTATTCATTACAATCAAACAAACAAAATTTTTCCTCTTTATAATATTAGTATGATAGGAAAAGTAATAATAACACACATACTGTAGCATCGATCATAAATAACTATACTCGGTACCTACTCCATGATCAATCAATTTCATATTCAATATTACGATGAAACAAATACCGCGAATGGTACATAATATAAAGCGAACAGTAAACATGGATTTACGATCAATTGTATTAATAAAGACACATTACTCGGAAGTGTGCAGTTATTAATGGCCTCATTTGTACCAGCCTATAGGACAGTCTGGTGAATCGAGGGTGGAATACTCAGAATTCCAAATAGGTACACGTTATGTATTAATTTGATACGAAGTTGAATGTTTACCATACTTTGGTGTAATGTCGAGTTAGGTCATATGACTCACGGCTTTTCTTTATAAGTGTAGCAAAAAGTGTCTCTAGTCATTGAAAGAGAATTAGATGCCGGATAGATTTCAAGATGTCAGTTATAATATTCATGATATGTTTAATATGACGCTGGCTTATTAGATCTGGTTTTTACTGACATATTATCAGGGGCCTCTTGCTTAAAATCTGGGAATAATAATGACGTGATGATTTGTCAGACAAATTCTGTTTTTTATGACGAAATATAAATTGTATTTCGAGAATTATATTATACTTACTTATATGTTTTATAAGCAGTGCTAGTATGTACCCATCAAAATTCAACATAACTTACTCGTATATGATTTATCTATGCAGAACATAGATCCCCTTATTAATAAACGTGGTGCAGTTGAATAGTTATACACCGAATTATCTCTTTCTCCCATCAGTAGTTGGACATTCGAAAGAAGAAGACAAATCATGGTGTAACTAAACAACCGCCAAACCACGTTTATTAATAAAGGGGATTGAGTATACTAGGTGAAACAAAAAGGGTATACTATTTTTTTGCAATTTAAGTTTGTAAATATAAAACGATCGGGTTTGTGGGACAGTTGAAGTACTAAAGGTTTTGTAGACTTGTGAAATCTGTCAACAGCTGTATTCCTATAACACCTTTTGTTTTTCAAGTTCCCTCCAAAGCTGATAGTTTTAGAATTACAAAGTTAAGTTTTGAAAAAAAAGTATACCCTTTATGTTTCACCTTGTATACCTATTACCCAAGTTTTCTTCGACAGCTTACTTATAGATTATTCATTAAAATTTATTAAAAATAACATGCAGCAATGGACTACTAAAAGCCTTAGCAGTAAAACACGTGTATTGATTCATCGACAACGGAAATATATTTAATACAGTAACAGTAGCACCTTAAGTATAGAACACAGTGAAACTCGGACAGTTATTAATAGTCGCTCTCGTTCATATAATTTACACAAAACACTAGCTAGAGTTTATTAGAGTAGGTAGGCAACACGCCAGTGGCGGATTTACAAGTAGGCTGAGCAGACTCTATTTCCTTATGCCTTTCATTGTACATCCTTTTCATTGTATTGAAGTTTACGGTACCATTGATGCACAATGATACCCGTAAACTTCTATATTCTATGGTAAACCAGATCAGTTTGAGACCTTCAACCAGTAATCAGCCTCCGCCCTCGCTTTGTATGAGTTTGTGGGAGAGAAATTACGGAAAATATATTTCACACTCTTTCCACTACCCACTAAATTATCACGACTTATTAGTTGTAGATGATTGATTGAGCTTTGAGTAGCACAGAAATATGGCCCATATTTTATCGTGCTTTTTAACCAAATTGTTGGATTCCAAAAATAATTTAGGGACTGAGAATTGCAAGGCGGGCCAAAATTTAAAAGCTTGGGAAATGTGTAAATCCGCCACTGGTCACTGCACTTGATTATAACAAACGACTCTCTCGCTGAAATTATTGCGATTTATTGTAATTTCACCGGCCACTTTAATATCCACAGGATTGAACCGTTTGTTGATAATAGCCGATAAATGCGGCTGCCCGGGTCAACAGTGGCTCACGAACTTCATAACTCAACAAAAAAATATTAGTACTGCTTACGTACTTGAACGTATGTACCTAATAATTGAGTTCTTAACAACACTGTTAGGTAGCTAGGTACTTTGTACATGGATATTGGAGATAACTGCCAGTACTCGGACTCAGTAGTAGGTAAGTTAGGTTGTAATGATGACAAAAAATAAAGACGAATGTTTCGCCTGTGCAAGAGTGGTTACATAGATTAGTACGAGTTACATATACCAACAGAAAAAAAATGGTTTTAGAAGCTATGGAGCTGTAAATCTTTCAATGTCAATCAATTGCCGTATAGTCAAATCGTACACTGGACTATTGTATAAAAAAAAATGTTGCAATTCTGCAATTCGAAAACCATAACGATATTCGATTTGTTTGCTCCGATTTCTCTGAGTAATCGAGAAGGATATTTGAACTATCGCTATCAGTGACCGGACTAGGCGTGGTATCAGTGGAACGTGCACTACAGAAGGCTTAGTTAATAAAGTGTCAGAGCAGATGGAAATGGAACACCGAGCGGCCCGAGGCTAGGGCGGGGTTCGGACAACACTTTCATATTATTACGACCGCATTGCACGCACACGCGCGCGGCGCACCCGCACACGCCCGCCCGCCGATTAGATCGCGACGGACATGCGCACGCGCACGCGATCCGACCACTTTCAATGATTCGTTAGCGAAATCATTAGGAGATGTAATGTCGGCGCATTGTAATACGTGTTTATGGTTATTTAAATGATTTATTTTTATTGATTGTTTTCGCCTTGTTGCGAGACAGAAAATAATGATGGTCGTATGAATAAGGCTACCATTATGCGTATGTTGTTGCGAAGGTGATCGCTGCTACTATGTTATTTGAGCGTTTGGTAATGGAATTTGGTACGAGAAAATGAGTTGTCAAGTGGGTTAAGTTGGTGCATTTATCACGGGGGACCGGGCGGGCGGCGACGGGCCGCGGCGGTAGTCGTGTGCCAGACTATGGCACGGTCGCCGATCACGAAGAAATTCGTACAATGATCTGTTATTACCTGTCTCTGTCACTCCCGCGTAAATCTAATACGTCTCGCTCACACAGTTGCCGTGAACTGCGTGTGACCGGCAACTGTGTGAGCGAGACGTATTAGATTTTCGCGGGAGTGACAGAAACAGGTAATAACAGGTCATTGTACGAATTTCTTCGTGATCAGCGACCGTGCCATAGTACCTACTACCCATAGGCGGATGCCGTTGAGAGCCGCACATCTATGTCCATCGAATTCTTTTAAACATGGGCATTTGTATAACTAGAAATTATTTCTATATGATTATCACTTGCTTACAGTGAAGGAGAACATCGTGAGAAAACCTGCATGTCTTTGAAAATGTTAACTGTTTTCGAAAGACATGTGAAATTCGCCAACCCGCACTGGGCTGGCGTGGTGGATTACGGCCTGAATTCCCCTCGTGTTGAGAGGAGGCCCATGCCCAGGAGAGGAACGTCAAAAAGCTTAAATTATATATATTATATTATTGTATAATTATGTTCTGCAAAAAAAATAATTTCGCAATTGTAAGGCATCTGATGGATCATAGGCTTTGACGAGATAAAGTTCAAATTAACTTGACAAGGACCCCTAAATACCTGTTATTACAGGCATAACAAGTCTACTGTATCAGAGACAGTCATCTTCATGCAATTATTGACACGGATAGACTACTATGATATCATATTGACATGAGACTGGCGTTGACGGAATTAGCCCATAAATATTCATAGATTAGTCCGGCTGCTTACTAATTGTAATTTTAATTGACGTTAAGGTTGCAAAGGTTTCCTGCCACACTTATTTCTAGAAATAAAATTTATGTCTATTTACCTATTTATGAATAAGTCAATAAACGTGATCGTCACGAAAACACAAAACTCACCCTAAGTTGTTGCGTCTTCAGTACATTTTAGGTAACCGTAATTGAAAACGACACTCCGCAAATTTAAATTACTGACACGTGATAATGACTTTTGTTCAATATAAGCTCGGATTCACTCTATTTGTTCCAACTAATTGAATATTACAGCGAATAAAATTCCTTATTACGAGCAATAAAACTCAGAAAATGATATGGAAAATGTTTCGTAATCACCCATGTAAAGGTTAAAACCTTTATTAAAAAACTGTCGGTGGAGTCGTAATTTACGAAAAAATTGTAGTAATAAAATTTTACAATTGTAAATATACTGTTGTGATGGAGATCGTGTGTGGATCGCGAATAGCTTCATCATTATGCCGAATGAAAATCCCGTTATAACAGTTATAACAACTTAATTTCAATTTACTCATTGTTTATTGTGGTTACTTTATTATTTGGTTATATCATTCGGTATTTTATGAGCATACAATATTAAAAAATGAGGTTATTTGGTACAAAATAAATGTCATCACGATTAAACCGACATAAATTAAACCGTCCTCAAAAACCTGGGTGCACTAAAAAGCTAGAAATAAGTAGGGATCTTAGAATTTCTTTCATTTGGAGTATCAGAGTAAGTAGGGGCAGGTAGGTTACTTAAGAAGTTGTCCTATAGTAGTGTCAAATTAGTGACACCTAGTGACCTACTCTTTCAAACTAAAATAAATAATGTTAAAAATCGGGCCATAGTTGACGGAGAAATGGGTGAGCATGCATAAAAAAACAACATACGAACAAACACAGATCCTCCCCCTTTCTTTGAGGTCGGTTAAAAACAAGTCACACCATTACACAATATACACCGTTATAACACCTTACCTGATCGTAAAAATGAACATTAAAACCACAGGATGTTTCGATTCAAAATGTTCAATACGATCTCTTTTAGCATTTAGTACATCCATAAGGGAAATGTGTATACCTCGGGCGAATATTACCAATATGGAATCGACCTCATTTATAATTGTTCCCCGCCAACTTTGGCCGAAGTGTGTGAACCGCTCGCGATATAGACTGAGCCAACACGCGCGTAATATACTCGAGTATAATACGCGATGGCCTCTTTTGCCAATGTTAAAACAAACACTATCACGTCTGCACTGGGTATATTTCCAAAAAAATACGCATGAGTGCCAACACACTGCCGAGTATAATACGCAGATTTTTTGGCAAATACAAATTATGCTTTAATGGAATAGAAACTGAGTTAATTTTTAATTCAAACCATAAATCATGTGATATATTTTTGTGTTTTAAAGAAAACGTGTCCAGTGTTTAATTATATAAACTTAATTTTGATTTTGGCAAAAAGGCCGTCTACTATACGTGAGTATTTTACACGTGTGTCCGTTGAAGCCTTATTGCGTCCCCTTTGTCGGCGGAACGGCTGTCTTCTTCACTCTCCGAACACCGCTCATTAAGTTCGCATGTCCGTCCGAAGGCGCGATTATTGCAATTATTTAAATTCACACCTTTGAAACGCGAAAAAGCCTCTTTTTACATTTTAACGTTTCGTAAGCGTGAGGAAATGACGTCTCATTCGAAAGGTATAATTAGGGACAACCTTGGGTTTCAGGGTTGGACCGGATTT
This sequence comes from Notodonta ziczac, assembly GCA_918843915.1. Lineage (NCBI taxonomy): Eukaryota > Metazoa > Arthropoda > Insecta > Lepidoptera > Notodontidae > Notodonta > Notodonta ziczac. Next base: position 7,036,910 of record OU974053.1, read on the forward strand.
ATGCGCTTCTGACATTGTAACTCTGACGCGATAATTGTGCGATGTTTCGACATGTATTATGCGCGATACTGGGACTTTAATTGGTGGCGATATTTAGGTACATTGTGCTTAATAGGCACCATCACTGCGCTGATATGGATGCTGAGTCACTGTTGTGAGAGCTAGCAGCTCGCGCAGCTGTGAATTGTAATTGAGGAATGAACAGCAGAATAAGAGCCACCAGAATTGTATTGTTTTAATTTGTTTATTTAGTAACAAATTAAATTTATAGCATAGACATCATCCTAAAATATAAAGTAGAAATAATATTTTTTCACATATTCCCCACACAAAAACTCTAACACTCCGACAATATTATCTTTATCCATTCTTCTGCAAACATCTCTACAGGGACCCGCTTTCAGCGCTTAACACCTTCAGGGTTCATATCCGTCAATGCGTGTCAGCAATCCTATGTTAGGTACTCAACACGATAAACGCTCTATTCGATCAGATCCAGATACAGCGACGTCATATACGACATCATACATACTTACGATAACATCTACCCCCCTCCTCCCTCTAACTTACGATCGGAGCACTTTCAATTTAAATCTTAGAAAAAAAACCTGATAACCACACTACCTGTTTACAACAATCGATATTAAGTGACCCCACGGTAATAGAAAAAAAAAATGTTTATGACAAATTTTCTGGTTGACAAGTCACACGAAACCCCTCCGCTCCCTCAACAAAACCGTGTTCCCGTGCCTGTATTCGATGTAGCACTCTCAAATGACATCATCTTGCGGCCTAGCATGTCCCCATCATTCCGCGGCCATGTTTGCGAGGACATAAATTAATACGTTGCAGTGCCTCCGCGTTTATCTAGCTCGCCCAGGAACACTCGCGGCCGCTATCATTCCCCGCGACCACACCCAGTCCAGTAACCCTAGTAACTTAGGCACACACACAACAGATGCCGCTGTATTGGTCTAATAGATGGCCACCCTCCCTTTCACTGGCAAACGTGCCACAGTCATAGTTGCGGCATTTATTTGATATCGTGATTATGTATTAACAAACAATGATTGCGAATTTTGTTTTTTTTTTTCGTTATAACGAAATTGAAGTAGCTATGACCACAATTGCTTGTAATGTGATCGAATCGCCGCTTGGGACTAGGCTGTTGCGTCAGGTTTTGATCAGAACGAGAATGATCAACATTTTTTAAACACCAAAGAGAAATAATACCTTAAACCACAGAGTTATAATACTTCAACGCATAGCGAAAAGAACCAAGAAGGTATTTGTTGTAATGCTTTACATAAAATTGTTATTCCTATTAAATAAAGTAATTAAACTATTAATATGTACAGCCAGCAGTAAACTGTCAATCAAAACATAAATCCTGTAGACATAACGACCGTTAATAAAAAAATATAATCCGAGGACTGTGATACTCTAGTGACTGTTTCCAACTAATCGCTCACAATTAATACATATTTAAATTCTCATTGGATACGTAAAGGAACCTGAGTTTACCTATACTTACTAGTTGATAACTTTACACCAAGGTAGTTAAAATCAAAAAGCTGGTGACACAAGTTGTAAGTAACCACTAGCTGGACCAACGAGGCATTTCCTTGGCTTTTAATTATAAATGCAGTAGTTTATATGAACACCCTCACTAATTATGTTACTAATTCCATGCCTCCGAAATTAGGACCCAGTAAAAAATGACTTGAGTTCCAATTTAAAATTTCAGTCTATATATTTATAGTCTAGCCTAGCCACCAACATAAATTGGTGGCCAACCTTTGGTCCCATTTATTCTCAAGGCCAGGAGGCTGAACTATAGATACGGGCTGCCATCCAGTAAGGTATCTGTATACTGATAACAGATAAGGCTGTCACCAGCGGGCGGTGGCCGGGCGGTAAATATCCACAGTGATATACTGCACAGGCGCAGCGCCGTCTACAACTACAAACGGATGCTGTGGAAATAGTCGCAGAAGTTTAATCGTGCGTAAAAGTCGTCTATAGAAAAAATGATTTCCTTTAATGAAACTAATTTTGCTAGACTTATTACACCTTATAGGTAGGTTTTATTCGCGGATGAAATTATGTTGAGCGTTACAGCCTAATGGTTATAGGGCCGCCTTTGTTATATTAATAAAAAATAAAATTGATTCCATGTTACAAATAAAAGAGTGAGTATAATTTTTTTAAGAAATAATTGTGGGCATATAACACTTCTACTTATACTTATAACTGCCCTCCACCAACTCTCACGCACAATAGGAATATCTAATTAAATCGCCTAACAAGATTACACTCTAATATAATACAGCTGTAGCTGATATTCTGTTATCAGAAAACATAATAATAGTTAGTATACGGTCGATACCCTCGATAGTGTCATTATCTTGCGAAATTAGAGCGGATTGTGCGCACGCGCACCCGCCCGCGCGTGCCCTGTTGCGTGCCCGTACGACGAATAGACAGCCTTAGTTATTATTTAGAATTTAAATTTAGAATCTACTTACTTATCCTTTTCTATTCATTTATTTGTTTAATATTAAAAAGAGATTGTTCTTAATATGATTGTTTTAATCCCTCGTTCAAGGTGACAATGTAATAGGAAACTGTTTTTAGTTAGGTCACGTACTTCATTATTGATTCCGATAATTTGTTTACAACAGAGACATAAGTCGATAGAAGTTGTTTTTTTTTGTACTTATGTGCTGTGTATTGTATTGTTATATAAAACAAAATTTAATAATTTTTGTCACAATTAATGAAGAAGAACTCAGACTAATTGCATTAAAAACTTTAGGATGTGTTACCTATGCAAATTTAAGTAGGTGGGTATTTATTTATGATGTGTAATTACATCAATAATCTAAGGAAAACACATAAACTTACATACAAATATTACAATAATATTCTCGCAACTTATAACGGAGGTAGCTATACCTATATAATGAAATATAAATACAATTTCCAATATTAATAAGTGCAAAATGTGGCAACATTTTAATGTCGATCGTTACTCAGTGTTGCAATAATTAAAGATTACTTGACTTTTCAGTAATTAGTTGTGCAGTTGAGACGGAGTGAGATTTATCAAATTGAGGTCGGCTCTCGAGTTGGACCCTTCACCTCTCACCAGCAGGTGATTTAAAGTACTGTCATAGTATCAATCACTGATTTCGACACCACCACTGTCAACTTAGTGCTCATATTTTTTGCAACAAGCCTTTTTACATAATCAAGCTTGAAACGATATCGTTGGATCAATTTAATCTCTTTTTTACGAGCTTGCCGACAATCTGTTGAAATTAATGTGTTTGAATAATTATCTACGTACTTTCGTATAAGTATTTTAAATTAAGAATAAAGTAACAACTATTTTATGGTGATAAATAAAAAATATTAATTAGCAGTCATGCATAATCTAATTTATTGCACTTTAATCTGTTGCAAAAACCTGAATGTTTAACTAGCAGGCAATGTTCTTTAGCTATGAATTATATTCGCAATCGCGATTTCAATCTATACATAGTCCACCAAATATTTTCATACACACTTTCCTTGCACAAAACGTAATCTTAAACATTCAAAGGATCTACGCAGGTCTGAACATAACTCCAGTATCCCATCTAACCCGACATACCCGCACATTACACTGTACCATTACCTGCGCTTGCGCATACCGCACGCTAATCGTTAAAGATAAATGACTCCACGTACATATTAAACACCCACGTTGATCGATAGACACGGGATCATTTTTGTACCGGCGGATAGCTTATTAATCATACCGTCGGTAATCTTGTGAAATTTATTACCTCTAAGCGAATCTGCCTTGGTATTTATCAACAAAATGTGTGGGCTAAGTTGGATTGGATGTAAAGTGTACTAGATGCGATAAACGTGATGGCTGGGTAGATATTTGACGACCGCTTAGCGCAGTGGTTCGAGCGTACACCGCGCCGCTTGGGTCACTGCACCGGGTGGTTGCTGGTTCGATCTGCGTCAGGGCAAATTTCGGAAATGGTCTTTTCGTAATTTGCCCTGATCTGGGTGTCACTGGGATCGCCCATAGTCGCGCGGTCGCGCCCATAGTACAAGCGTTGCTTAGTTTGGGACCATATAGTTGGCGTGTTTGTCTGGCGATTTTATTATTTATTTATATAAATTACCCTTGAGTTGTGAAGGCCGACCGTCGTTAGAGAAAGACAGCTATATAGAAATGTGGGACAGTCCAGCACCATGGTTAGGACGTGCACCTAAACAAGAATTTCATCATAGATCATGTCCCACTGAGTTGAGACAAAAAATACATTTCTCATATTTTGTATCGTCATAGCCGGCCGTCCAAAGCCGGCTATTACCTTTTCCATGTCATATCGAGTGAGCTGTGGGCCTCGATGGATGGCCAGAGCATCATAGAAGTGCAACTCTATCCAAAGCCAAAGAGAGGTGTTCTTAATCCTGTTGGCAGGTTCGATTACATTGTGAGAGTCAGGCGGACTATTAGACGATCTGCATTCATATCCAATGCAACACTTTCACGAGGTCTGGGCCACGAGTCCGAGTTTTTTATTAAGATAAACGTGTTAGATGCTGTCCGCTAGAGGCGCTTTTCGATTTGCCGTACAAAAAATAAATAGACTATAACCTATACGGTTATCACCTTTTTGATAGGTTTCACCTTCAACCTTAACGCATCGAAAATTGGCTTCTCCATACAGCAGCGCACTTAGTTCAGAATTTCGTACAATCGATGGCCGATCTAGTTTCATATAAATTCATGTTCCAACATAATAGAGATGACCGGCCACTGACAATTAGCCTACGCGTATTAATAACGCACTGTACACGCAAATTAGCCGTGTCCGGCTTTCTAATTTAATTTAGAGCATTCTTATGATATGACATCTAAAGATTGATAGCCTCTCTAGATGCTATCAGGATGTTTTACTTTCATATTCTCTAACAATAATTATTATTTACTTTGGAGTTGCGTAATAAAATAGTTTTTAAATGTTATGGTTGATACACTTGACTGATACCGGATGGACTTGTTTGATAAAGATATGCAAGCTCTATGACGTCACTTAAAAATAAAGGATATTATTATTTGTAGCTACTGTGTGCATGTTTAATCTAGCAACAAAGAGTATACAGCGCGCAGCTGAGATATAACCCGCTCCCTTATTGGCCGACCCCACGCCGCGGCAGATAAACAATGCACTCTTGCGCAGAAGATATTCGCTGCCAAATGAATGAAGACTTGAAATGATATAGAGAGGTGATATTTTATGATCCATATTCATTACAACACACTTAAATGTTTGGGTACATTACAATTACAACAAAACAAGGTGTAACAATTTATTTTATTATCTTTGTCATTGAGACATGTCTTAATGATAAACTTTATGAAATAGTACTTACTTATTTGTAACAGATTGGTAATATCCAAAGAAATTGTAATAAGCAATATTCTTTTCGATTAATAAAATTAATGTAGCGACATTAATAAATATCTCATTATTATCCAGCCTAGTTAAAGTAAGGCTTAAAAACTTATACTAACATGTTGCCAATTATGTTAGGACCTACACAAACTAAACTTAATCATCATCACTAAAAGCCTGTGTGCCTATCAGTCCACTGTCCAAACTCCAGACTAAACCTACGTTTTGCATGAGCAAGACAGCGATATATCAAATTCAGTTTAATCGGATAAGTAAGTCAATATCTTCAGATAAAATTTGCCCTTTGACTAAATCAATGGATAATTGTTCAGATTTCTAGGTCTACGCTTCAGGTAGCTTATCATGCGGCATTGTACGCGGCAGATATAGGGCTATTCGCCGCGCGGGCGCATTTACCCATACTGCACACTCCGCGCTGCCGCGCCGCGGGGAATGTCCCCCATTATAGTGCAGAATGCACCTCCCATTATAATGGGATTCTTCACGCACTACCGGCTACAGCGCTGTTTGCTCATGTCCACCATTGTTCTGGGTTTATTTAAAGTTGTAATTCTACCAGTCGAGCACAATCTTCAAACGCAATTGTATCGTCATCGAGAAAACACGCGGTCAATGTCATTCTTATTTAAGAAATTTATCATGTGAGTGGAACGGTACGTGCTTACGCTGACCGCTGACGTAACGCTAAGTGAAAAGATGATGCTAATATCAAACCACAAGAACGATTGTTCCATTTTCAGAAGAGATCTTAAGTTTTAGGCAACGTGTTATCCCATATTTTGTGGCAAATTATTCGCTCTCATCGATCCCAGACTGGGATAACTGATGTTAGGCATCATCATCATGTAATATGACTGATATCATTTAATTAAGTATTAACAACTAAACCAGGGCGTTAAGGGCGTCAATAGACTAGTGGTTAGAGGGGCCTCCCTTTTAGCTCTCTGAGAGGTTCGATCCCCACCCTGGCCATTAAACTATTGACGTGAGCCCACTCACGGGAATACTAGTAATGTGATAAACTCACATTGCTAGTAAAGTATGAGCTAAACAGGATATTTTAATTTTTGTTTCAAGGTTTTAATATGCTGGTCGATAGATTAGGCGTGACGTCAGAAGGTAACTAACCACCATACTCAACTCATGAGCATTGAACCAAAGGCACCATTGCCACAGTGACGTGGACATATCTATCTCGGTGCCGCGAGTAAATCACGCGGTGGCTCGCCACCGGCCCGGAGCGTGGGCATCGCCGGTGTCCCGCGGCGCACAACTGTTTGCGCACACGCATTATGCTGTGTACACACGTCGGGAATTCAGCTAAGAATCGTGTAAAGGTAAACGCTAAATGGGGAAAAATCACTCAAGGTGGATTAATGTTAGTTTTCCCGTCGAATTCAAATATTGTTTGCAGAAGTATCTAAATGTCCCATTATAAAGAACAAGTCACACAAATTTAAAATGATGCCGACATCCACAGATTTAGCTGTCGTTACAAGAATCATAACTAGGCAGCCCGATTGTAGCGTTGACTCACAGACTTATAATTATACTCGTATGTGCATTGATTATCGTGGTAGTCTTGTTTCTGTGGCATAAACCTAGTTTATTGTCTCCTGTTTCACAATCAATATAGGGCATATAATATTATTGTAAACTTTTTATTTTTATTTCGAATAAATTCGTTGCGCAACCCAGCCACCTTAGGTCCTACCTCTTAGAACCCGCAACAAATCCTACTAATATTATAAATGCGAAAGTTTGTGGGTGTGGATGTATGTTTGTTACTCTTTCACGCAAAAACTACTGAACGGATTTGGATGAAATTTGGAACACAGGTAGTTTATAACCGGGATTAACACATAAGATATTTTTTATCCCGATAATCCCGAATTTTTTGTCAGGTTAAATACTATGCGGACGAAGTCGCGGGCCACAGCTAATATATAATAATTATACCTACAATAGAGAATCTATGGGGAAAAGCCATTGAAATCCCCCATTGATATCCTAGGGACAAATCTTCTCAGTCGAGGTCGCGTTCCGATCCGGTTGTAGATATAAGGAAAAAAATATGTAAATTGACAATTTGTAAGTGCCCCCGTAGGCCTAAACAAAATAAATGATTTGAATTGAATTGAAATATCTGTCTCCTTTAGAAACTATTGTAGATTGTAAATCTACATCTGTGTCATCATAAGTTGATTGTAAGTCTTGTACACCTTGTTAAGCGTATGTGTTTCTAAAACCTTTGGTCTAGTGTGAGAAGTCCAAAAGGTAGGTGAGTGGACCAAATGCTAGAAATGCTAAGTGGTAAAAGTGTATACTATTTTTAAATCAAATTCCTCTTATGCTTTTGGCTTTACCGCTGTGCTGTATCTTCCGGCACTCGGCTCTGATAAATCCTTACCAGAGCGGCTGTGTCGGCGTGGACATGAACGTATTGTACCGCGATGCAACCGTTCCTTCTCCCGCTGTGAAATCTGTACCGTTTGTTACAAAGAAGCCTGAACACGACTAAATATGGCGAGTATTAGCGGAAGACTGGTGATATTAAGTACCGATGTAGATCTTTTAATGTGTAGGAGTGTCTGTGTCTTAATCTTTATGACGGTACAGCTCCAAGCTACCCTGGAGCGGTAAAATATTATAGCTATCTAAATCTTTCTTAATAAACTTTACTATGATAACATTATTCAACTATTTATTTATTTACATTATATCAAAACAGTCTACGACCAATTATACTAATAGAAACAATACCAAATAAAATGAAAAATAAACAACTGAAACCGATCAGGCATATGATCTTGACACATGATTCTTGGAAGCAGTAATATTTGTAATATACCCTATTAAACTCTAGCCCGCTTGAATATAAACATTGATTAGTGGTTGTGTCGTTACACCATGCTTTGTTTTCTTCTATCGAATGTTAAGTTACTGATGACAGAAGGAGATAGTTGGGTGTGTAACTATTCGCCCGCTAATCCACGTTTAATGAGGGTTCAGAAAAACCACTCTCAAATCACGTTCTGATCTGGTGGTAGCTACCCCCACTGTTTCACTCGGCAGCAGCCCAAGGCAAGGCCGTGCCCTATGAGGAGCCTTGAAGCTAGATGCCCTCTACCCTTACCCCTCGGCCTCGCTCTCTCTATAGGTAACTAGCTGTGCCCCCCGACTTCGTCCGCGTAGTATTTAACGTAACAAAAATTTCGGGATTATCGGGATAAAAAGTATCCTATATGTTAATCCCGGTTATAAACTATCTGTGTTCCAAATTTCAAACAAATCCGTTCAGTAGTTTTTGCGTGAAGGAGTAACAAACATAAATCCACACTTACAAACTTTCACATTTATAATACTAGTTGTGCCCGCCGACTTCGTCCGCGTAGTATTTAACGTAACAAAAATTTCGGGATTATCGGGATAAAAAGTATCCTATATGTTAATCCCGGTTATAAACTATCTGTGTTCCAAATTTCAAACAAATCCGTTCAGTAGTTTTTGCGTGAAGGAGTAACAAACATAAATCCACACTTACAAACTTTCACATTTATAATACTAGTTGTGCCCGCCGACTTCGTCCGCGTAGTATTTAACGTAACAAAAATTTCGGGATTATCGGGATAAAAAGTATCCTATATGTTAATCCCGGTTATAAACTATCTGTGTTCCAAATTTCAAACAAATCCGTTCAGTAGTTTTTGCGTGAAGGAGTAACAAACATAAATCCACACTTACAAACTTTCACATTTATAATACTAGCTGTGCCCACGGACTTCGTCCGCGTAGTATTTAACGTAACAAAAATTTCGGGATTATCGGGATAAAAAGTATCCTATATGTTAATCCCGGTTATAAACTATCTGTGTTCCAAATATCATACAAATCCGTTCAGTAGTTTTTGCGTGAAGGAGTAACAAACATACATCCACACTCACAAACTTTCACATTTATAATATTAGTAGGAAGTTACTATGGCCACCTCAGGCAAGAGCATCTAATCAATAAAAACCAACCATGCTCAAACTAGCAGTGATAGCTGATTGGTTAAGCACGCGTCTTGCGGGCACCAGGTCCTGGGTTCGCACCTCTAGGTTCTTCGAATTTTATGTACGAATCATACATTCTATATGATTATCACTTGCTTACGGTGAAGGAAAATATCATGAGGAAACCTGCTTGTCTTAGAAAATCAGACCAATTTTTGAAAGACATGTGAAATCCATGTGGACTAGGAGCTGAATCCACCTTCTAGTGAGGGGAGGCCCGTGCCCAGGAGTGGGCTAAGCACATGCTAAACCAATACAATTTCACTTTAAACTAATAATAAGACTACCTAATCAAATACACGTCAACTAATAAAATTATGATACGAAAGCTTAGCGCTCTGTGAAATAGAATAAAATAGCAGTTTGTATGTTGATTACATACAGTAAAGAAAGGTTAACCTGAGATAAGGTGCAGTTAGTATTGTAAGTGCGTCCGGGAGCGATCGGCTATCAGATGGTGGTCCATATCGGATGCTGCATGAATAGCATCGCCCCTCCATCGGCCACGGCAACTCTATGAAAACAATAATATTATTAAACTTATCTAGATTGAGAATACCTTAGATAATGCTCGTTGGGAAGAGTAAAATTGCGGTTGATTATGGGAGTACAATGTTATGAAGCAAATTATATTATAGAATAATGTCGGCAAATAAGCGTATTACCTGCCTAATGTTAAGCTGTTACCGTAGCATATACCGTAGCGTAGACGCTTGCTATAACAATTGAAAATGTAGACCATCTGTAATTCATTGAAAAGAGTAACCATTGAGTTTCTTGCCGGATCTTCTCAGTGGAAGCAGCATTCCGAACCGGTGGTAGATTCTGACTATTTATAAATGCTTTGTTGGCATACGTGAATAATAGTACATTGTTACACGAGTGGTGAAAGTGTTTTTCCCTCGAACTATTAGCGCCCTCGCTACGCTCGGGTGCCAAACCCCGTCTCGGGACTAAATAAGTCTTTCACCCGAGGTAAACACTGTGCTTTTCATTACGAATACAGGGAAAGTAAAAATAAATACAGGAATTGGCTAAAGAAATAATACAAGGAAGTATGAACAATACTCTACAACTCGAAAAAAAAATAAAGATCGGATTGCCGCCAATTTTGTTTTTTTTCGTTGGCCGGCCAACTTCATTATTTAGCCATTATTTTTCATTTTCACCTTTAAATATTTTGCCCAAATCTATGTTATTTTAAAGAAATTGTTGAAACTAAATTATAATTAAGTCATTTAAAAATATATATTCCTTAATTAATACTTAACTACATGTTATTTCAATTTTACATCGTGCTGTAATTGAGTGACTGTAGAAAAAGTTTAAACATGGTTCCATAGAAATGTGAAAATGGAAATAGTTTTTTTTATATTTAGACAGCTGTCAGTTGAAAGCGATTCTCCCGGGCCGGAAAAGTATGACTTTCAACCCGCTCCCCAGGCAACTTCAGACCTACTTTCAGAGTATGAGTAATGAAAAAACAATTTTGAGTTGAGTTTGAGTTAATTGCACTACTTGAACGTTGCCGAGCGAAAGGAGAGTGGGATAGAGATAGAAGAGAGGTGGTTGATCTTCCGTCTCTCTCACTCTTCGCGAAACACACATGTAATAGCTACTTTACGCGCATTGATTTAAATCTCAAATTTGAAGTTCCAATTGAAGCCCAACCACCGTCTATTCCCGTCCAATGTCTCAATCCCCTTCAGGTAAGCGACGTGCGAGCAATGCCTTTGGTATTACAAGCATATATAGGCTACAACAACTGCTTAACATCAGGAAGATCGTACGATTGTTTGCCTACTTGTTATATAAGAACCCAACACTTTTGTAATCTTGCGAAAGATGCCTCGATCTGTATTCATGCCAGTCTTCCGTTTTGCAAATAATATAGGGATTCAAAAATAAATAAATATAAATAATAATAAATATCGCCAGACCAAAGACTACAATCCCTACGCCAGACTGACACACCAACTGTATGGCCCCAAACTAAACAACGCTTGTACTATGAGTACAGTACAATGGACTGGGGGCGATCTCAGGGACACCCAAACCTGGGCAAATTACGACAAGGCTATTTCCGAAATTTTCCCCAGCGGTAATCGAACCCGCAACCATCATATGCAGTGAGCCGAGCGGCCTACGCTCGAACCACTGCGCCAAGCGGTCGTCAAATAAGCTTATTAAATAAACAAAAGCGTTCACAAAACAGCGATTCATGCGTACTGTAACATTATACAGGTGTGCGACCCCTGGCCCGCGCTCAGCACTGATAACCCCGCATATAAGCAATTACAATTGCCCGCACCTTTGTCCCAGACACATGTGTCGTCCCCACTCGGGCCAAACGGGACATTATCATTACCATACTTGCAATAGAAATTACTTGTTAAATTTATTAGTGTTACATTAGTTTAATTGGGTGTTGGTGTGAGAATATAAATTTCGGGAGACAGGATAAGTAAGATTTATTGGTTTAAAATTGCTGTGAGTATGGGTTGTCAATATGAAAAGATGTTTTGAATGGTTCCATTCGCCTCGTCTTTTATGTTTCTTCTGAGTTTCAGAGTCTGTTCTTCCTTCGTTAACTTTTTTTTAAGAAAGATGGTAGAGCCATGTTCTATCCAATTAACTACAGCTGGTATACGGGCTGGGTCCACCAGGGTTGCACCACCCTCTCACAAATGGACCTACTTATGCAAAATAGACCCAACCCACACACACTTCTGCAAACTAAAACCAACCTAGAACCACTAACACAAGGTTGGTTTTAGTCTACAGTAGTGCATGTGGGTAGGTTCCATTTTGAATAAGTAGGTCCAAATTATATTATAGGTGCTTTTTGTACTATGAGTGAGAGTGCCGGAAGCCCTATCCTCACCCCCGCGTTCCTCTGTCCCACTCCAACACTCCAACTCTTCAGGTCAGCAACATACGACCAATGCCTTTGGTATTTCAAGCAAACATAGACCACGGTAACTGCTTAAAACTAGGTTGGTCGTAAGCTTGCTTGCTGATTTTGATATATAAAAAACTTCGTGGTGCACCCGTGTACACATCTCCCTCAGATTATGTTATCCTAGTACCAAAATCAGGGTGAAAGATGAGTTGTTTTCAGTAATACAGCAGTAAATTAATAAAAAAACGTTGAGTATACTTCCAATTATTGCAAACATTAAAAGTTCCAACACCAGAACACTCCAAAATGAGCCTTATTCAAATACATTTCATTGCCAATATCACCATAGAAATCCAACCGTTCGCCATCTTTAGTAAAAATAGCACGAAATCCAACGCAATGGGAGCCGCGTAAATGCTATTTGAATGTGCCTCGAACCTTATTCGATGTCTGTAACTAGTCTTTGTGAACATCAGTAACATTCTATTGAAATAGTACCCGGCCCATACGGGTGTCACCGAGCTGCGGCGAAACATCTCAATAGCCGTAGGAAGGGCCTTATTCGCTGAGAATGCTCAGTGTCCGCTAGTGCGGTGACTTCGAATAATTGAATGTGTTTGCAGAGCGTTCGTAATTATAATTTGTTACTGGAGACAACGAAGATTATTTTTCTAATTAGTTTATGATATACTTACCACAATCCATGGATAATTATTGTAGTCTCTTCTTTATGACGCATTAACATTGAGACGCCACGTTTTGTGTAGATGTTTCGTGTAGTGCAAACCCTGAGTTATGGCAACATAATCACCAATTGCAAACCCAATAGCTTCCGTCGACAAACTAAGCGATAGACCGAAGACTTTAAATAAAATCGCTCGTTATTCTATAACTTAAACATATTGAACTGTTAGTAACAACAATGGTATCTCCTGTATCTCTCATATCAAAACTCTAAAGTAAGTAGGTGAGTATGATATCCTTATAATATTACACATCTAGTTCCTAGGACATGTCCATAATAAAGAGCTTAAAAATATCATCAATGTAAGTGAAACAGACGTTCGATAATGAACAATTAACGATAAAATGTCACCTATCCATAAAAGAAAATAAAAGCGTATGCACACCGCTCCATACACGATACAATATGTCAGCTATTTCTCACATTTTATTAATTATGTCCTACTACTGCTTGGATTTATGACCAAGCTATGCCACAATATTATTAAATAAACTATGATAATTATGTTAAGTCTTACAGAGTTGATTTCTTCGCGGCTTTACCTGCCTGGCTTCATGTTGCGAAGGATACTTTTTCCGTGTGAAACCAGACTTTGTGATGATTAATTAATGAATATTATATTCAAGTAATAATTAAGAAAAAACGAGATCATGTACGGACCCTAATTATGACACAAATTTCAGAAAGCTACCATAGTGTTCTTTATAAAAACCACTGATGGGCATACTAATATTTGATAGAATGAACACATACAAATATTCATAAATGTCCATAGTAGTAGGTACCAACATGATTATGACAAACAATTCTTTTTAAGTTCGACATGTGCTATAACTCGGCATGACTCGATAAAAAATTCCAAACAAATGTGCTCGATGCAAACGATAAAAAGTAACGGTGAACCACGAGTGTCACAAGGGACTCAAATGGTTCAGTACCTTTAAAAAAATATATAGATAATATCAATTATTTAAGTCTCGTGGAGGTATGCACTGATTATATTTCGCTTGAAACAGCAAATTGCAGCGATAAATTAATTTAAATGAGACCCCAGGGCTACACGTAAGATTCAGCTGCTGCTCCTAAAATTCCTGTCTCAAAAAGTGAAATATGCTACAGTAAACTTTTGCGAGTTAACATAATAATCACACATAATTTCTATGTATGCAATCAGCAGAAACAAAATAGTGATGTGTATGAATATTGATGAATATGACGAGAGGGAGGCTAAGGAAATTATTGATGGATCGTAATACAAATTAAAGTTCTATTGGATTTGGATTCCAATGACAAACCATGAATAGTAGATAAATGAAACCCAAGAAAGCAAGAAAATGGTAATAATTGTGGAAACCGATAACTACAACGTAGGGTTTTTCTTCCCGACATACGCAACACTAAAAACACGGAACAACAAAGCAATATTTGACATGTCAGAAGTGAAACCGCGACCTTGACATACGGACCAATCCGCAACGCGTGTCAAACGATAAACGCGTGATACTAATCTACATATAGTCACCTTTCACACCGTAAACACATCTCGAATCCTTGCGTTACATCACAATATAATATCATCAATCAAAAGCTACAAGGGCCATATGCTGATTTTATTCAAATCCGAGTGAGATTGTCGGGCTCACCCACGTGTCGATTCGCATACGATTGTCGCCTTTAAATTCGCACGGGCGCACAATAAAAGCAATTCAACACTAATTGTTGTAAGGTCGACATTCGTGCCCAGTCGCGTGTATATTAAAGTTACACTATTTTACGTGTACCGAAATGCATTAGGTTATTTTGCATACAAAGCATTATAAATATTTCCTATGGCTAAGTCGTCCTACCCTCGGCGTTATGAAAGCTCGCTCGGATGACACGCGTTGATACATCCGAGTTGTATTTTATGCGTCAAAGTGCATGTAAATGTATGCAAAATAGAGTCGTCTTGTTATGAAATATGTCTCTCGTGAAGATAAAAAAAACAACAATGAGTTAGCATTTTACTGAATAAAACAACAATACTTTTTATCCTTTGTGATTGCTTAATTCATGTAAACGATTTGTGTAAAAGTAAGACTACTAAGAAATAGAGCCAATCAAGAAGGTAAATATATTATTTTTAATCATTAAACGTTGTTTAGGCACCGATTTTTCTTGAACCAAATTGCTTACAAAATAACAGCCTAATGAGTATAATTTCAAACGCTTCAAATTACTGACCACAGGTCAAAAAGCCAAGGTTACAACAAAAAGTTACTATTTGCATTTTACACCCCACATTATAGAACAAAGAGGCTAGTATTTGCGTCTAAACGGTTGATATTTAAATGGGTCCGAGCCGGGCGGAACACTTGTACGATTTGACAGGTGATAGGAGCAGTACCGGTGAAATATTGCCGCTCGACGCCACGATACGCAGGCCGCCGGCTGCGACTGTACACGGTACTCGGCAGGACAGGGGAAGCGACTCTCTAGTGCTAGAGTACCGTAAGAAACTAGCTGGTATATATTTTTTTGAAGGAACTTTAATATTGATTATCATTTCTGAAACTACCTTTTTGCCGTCTCGTTGACGAAGTAGATTTCTTGTGGAATACTCCACAGATACGGAACTAAATATTGTGAATCTTTTTGTTACCTCCGTACTATTTCCATCTATACTTACACCATTGCAATTTGCATCATAATATCTAGACATTGGACCTAAACTAAAATAGTTTAAATAATAGCGTCAATATCCTAATGGTTAGAGGGGCCGCCCTTGTCGCTGAGAGGTTCCGGATACGATCCCCATCCTGGCCATTAAACTTTTGACGTGAGCCCAGTCGTAACATAAGCATTACCTTAGCTGGAGGGGAATACTAATAATGTGATAAACTCCCATTGCTAGTAATCTTACCTAAAATTAACACTATAAATCCATGGTCAATTGATATTAAATCGTTATCTTCATAATCTCATTTTCAACTTGCTGAAGGATGAAAATCGCGAGGAAGCCTGCATATTTATAATTCTATTGAGACACAGATATTTTATTTCACATATTTTGTACGTACTTGGTCTGGAAGAAATCAGTCTCCCTTCAAATGCGTTATTCAATAATACATAAAACCCTATTTCTATTCAGCACACATACCAAATAGTCACTTAGATAATCCAGCTTTGGTAGTGGCGCTACGTATTGACGGCCAATTAGAAATTTATTTTTGATTGGTGCACTTATATATCGCGAGAAGGAAATATAGGCGGTTACTTCATTTACACTAAGTTGATACAGATGATTGGCTTGACGCGCGTTTACAAAATACATACGTATTTTGCTGTTATTTATTCTGTGCTTAAGGCACAAGTAATGTGAGTATCAACAGTATCAGATTTATTAATTATTTGGGAGAAAAGAAAGAATGTTACTTATATTTATTACTATTTTCTAAATAAAAACAATTGTTCACGCTATCTCTATCTAACTTTACTAGGTGAAACAGAAAGGGTATACTATGTTTTTGCAACTTTACTTTGTAAATCAAAAACTATCGGATTTGTGGGACAGTTGAAGTACTAAAGGTTTTGTAGACTTATGAAATCTGTCAACAGCTGTATCCTTGTAATACTTACCTTTTGTTTTGCAAGTTTCCTCCAAAGAGGATAGTTCTAGAATTACAAAGTTAAGTTTTGAAAAAAAGTATACCCTTTCTGTTTCAACCTGTATGTACTTAACCATGTGTGACATCAATAATATTAATAGCACAAACACTTAATCACCCAGTAATTTACTACCCAAACTATTGACAGTGTAATTGAGTAATGTATGCATTTATTAGTGAAAGCGCAGCACATCCTACACTCGCACTGCGCACGCGCACATCGCTAATAGGCCGACGCGCGCGACGCAATTACGCTAATTTGAATATTCCGTTCAGAATTTGAATTTGAAATCGTTGTGAATCATATGCGTGGTGACATTTGTTATTATGAGTAGGTAGTTGGTAATTAATACTCAAAGTTACGTCTTCTAACAGTAGCTTTAATAGCGTAGCTAACGTATAATATTTTCTTTCTTATAGTGATGGATAAGTACTGATCCACCGTTACAGGAAATAAAATAAGAACAAGTAATATCCCTTGAATATTTACTAAGTTATTCATGGATTTTTTTTTAGGAAAAGCATGTTAAAAACTTGCTAAAAGTTTTGTCAAACTGATCGGTTTGATGCAAGCTAGGTTCATGGTATGGTGCTCATTCAAATCTACCTTGTCTATATTTTTTTTCGTATTGAACTTTGTGTCTGTACTAAAACATCTTCATTTTATTATAATCTGACTTACGAGTGCAGAATACCAAAAGCTTTTCAATAAGTCTCTATAATTCTAGACCGTTGTTGTGCGTTACCTAACCAAACCGATTGAGAACCTTTTTAGAACCCTACGGAGGCTTTTGTAACGGCACCGGTCGGACCGGGCGGTACGTCCATTTTAAATTAGAGGCGTACGCTCCTTTGAATTCCTGGTACTGTGCACTGTCAGATACAATTTGTACAGCAACAAGGGCCATTTTCGCAATGTTTCTATCTATTCAATGGACCACTTAGCTAAATAAACTCCGATTTATTATTTTGTTTAGAATTGTCGCTGCTGCGTCCATGTATTCGTTCTATAGTAACGTTTAATGAGATGTTTCAATAGAGTAACTTACCATAGAAAGGAACGATGAGCTAATATATTGCGTTCGACGTTTGGAAAATAAATCTCGTTATTAAATAAGATAATCTAATCACTGTTTTACGAAACCTAAAATGTAGATGCTTAGTAATTAGTATTCCGTGTGTTTTATATTGAAGCGAAGTCTCTTTACGGACGTTCGGGGCGCTCGCTACCCGGGCACTAAAACGGTGAAAAGCGTAACGCGTGACGCGTAACGCGTGACGCGTTACGCGTTAATATAATATATCTAATATCTACTGCAAAGCTTCGCTTCTTTCGGGCGTCCCTAGACGGCACTGATTTTTTTTTCTTACTGTCGACTTGGTCTCTCAAAAGTAGTTTTTATGATCATTTAATTACCGTGATCTATAAGAACAAATGACAGAGGACATTATCTATACAAATAAATAAAATTGGAGTGTCTGTTTGTAATATCAAAATAACACCTTTTCACTAAATGCATATGAAAGTACATACGACACATATAGCAAAAACGCGATTTTTTTTTTTGTCTGTCTGTCTGTCTGTCTGTCTGTCTGTGTGTTTGTTCCGGGTAATCTCCGAAACGGCTGGACCGATTTTGACGGGACGGGGCTGATGTTATAGGGAGTAACTTAGGTTACTTGAATTTTAGAAAAACTAAATTAAACAAATGGGTCCTGTCGCGCGGGCTCAGAACGCGGGAGCGGGCTTTTTTGTTAAGTTAAATTCCACGCGGACGAAGTCGCGGGCTCAGCTAGTTCGTTATTTAAATCTTCCTATCCTACGTACCTATCACAAGTATTTACGGAAACATTGATCGCGTCCAACAAAGAATCCTGGGTCTAATTAAGTCATTATAATAATAATCCGATCGCCGTACTACGTGAATCACAGTAATAATAATCGTAACTTATCCTCACTACGATAAGTACAGATGACAACATCACCAGAGTTACAAAGAAGTACAATAGTTGGCAAATTAAACTGCACACCAACCACTATCTATACAAAAAAAATATTGAATTCTGGAAAGTTAAAGCATGAATCAGAATAGTATACACAAGGCTAAAATTAAATTCCACGCCGGGCCTGGCTTGGCCTAGCAGGTTTTCTAAAGAAAAGATGGTAAATAGAGTAGTAGAGTTGTGTAATCTAATTCTATAGGGAATCAATCTCAAGTCAGAGATCGGTCTTGAGTACGATTTTAACATGTCATTTTACACTGGTATGACATAAGTATCACATTTCCACTATCGCCTTCAAACTTGGGATCGAATTATTAATACATTATTTTTCCATAATTAATACCTACAATGGAACATCGAAATCGGTAAAGCCGTTTACGAGGCATGCCTTTTAAGTTCTGTCGTTTCCATAATTCCCGGCAATTTTGAATTTGGAACTGTTCTATATTCGAATGTGTTTAAATTTGGAATCTCAAAACAGTTGAATGTATTAGGATTAATGTTATTGTTTAGTCACAGCGTCGATTAGAATCTGTCAGGTTACGTACGAAAATGAATCTTTCTAAGGAAAATGTTCGTGCAATAATTTTCTACAACTTTAGAAGAGG
Organism: Notodonta ziczac; assembly: GCA_918843915.1. NCBI lineage: Eukaryota > Metazoa > Arthropoda > Insecta > Lepidoptera > Notodontidae > Notodonta > Notodonta ziczac. The sequence goes on from OU974053.1 coordinate 7,056,360, forward strand.
CCTGACACGGCTTCAGTGTTTTGAAGAGCTAATATCTGTGTTCAGGGATGAAGCCCCATGTCTGCGGACTGTCGAACGCTGGTATTTAGAATTCCAGCGTGGACATACTAGTGTTAGTGACAAATCTCGCGAAGGTCGCCCAAAATCTGCATTCACTGAAGATAACATCATTGGAGTGAGACAACTAATTCTCGAAGATCGTCATGTGACGTATCGAGAGATAGAGGCTCTATTAGGCATCTCAGGGACAACCATTCAGAAGATCTTGCATGAAGCGCTTGGTGTAAGAAAGCTAGTTTGCCGTTGGATACCGCATCTGCTTTCCGACGATCACAAGGCGGCCCGCGTCAGATGGTGTAAGAAAACTCTGCAAAGGTTCAACCGAGGAGAGTCAAATCACGTCTACGACATCATCAGTGGTGACGAATCTTGGATCTATGCCTACGATCCTGATTCCAAACAACAATCTACAATCTGGGTCTTTCAAGACGAGCCAAAGCCGACTAAAGTTGTTCGTTCTCGAAGCACTTCAAAGAAGATGGTGGCCACGTTCGTTAGAAAAACCGGCCATGTTGCGACTATTGCACTTGATGATCGTAGAACGGTTAACGCAGAGTGGTATACCACAGTTTGTTTACCACAAGTCATCGCCGAACTTCGAAAATCTAACTCAAAGCGACGCATCATCCTGCACCACGACAATGCAAGTTCACACAGCGCTCGTCAAACGATTGAGTATTTGAAGCAGGAAAAAGTAGAAATTCTTGACCATCCTCCATACAGTCCTGACCTAAGCCCTAACGATTTTTTTACATTTCCTAAAATTAAGAAAAGTCTTCGTGGTCAAAGGTTCCAGTCCAGTGAAGAAGCAGTCGACGCTTTCAAGTCAGCCATTTTGAACACCCCCACTTTAGAGTGGAATAAATGTTATAATAACTGGTTTGAGCGAATGGAAAAGTGTATTAAGCTACGTGGTGAATACTTTGAAAAACAATAAAAAGTACTATAAGGTTCTAGTTGTGTTTTTTTTCTTCAAACGACAAAACTTAAAAGGCATCCCTCGTAGGAGAAGAACAATTACGAACACACGCACACCGGTATTTTTAACCCCCGACGAAAAAAGAGGGGTGTTATAAGTTTAACATGTGTATCTGTGTATCTGTGTGTCTGTGTATCTGTGTATCTGTGTATCTGTGTATCTGTGTGTCTGTCTGTGGCAACGTAGCGCCCAAGCTGATGAACCGATTAAAATTTTGTTTCTTTTGTTAGAAAGGTATTCTGATCGAGAGTGTTCTTAGCTATGTTTCATGAAAATCGGTTCAGCCGTTTGAAGGTCATCAGCTCTTTTATAGGTTAAAAAAGCCACATTTACGGCCAAAACCAACTTCCACGGCTCGAATCCGCTCGAAATTTGAGATTATTGGATTTCGCTTTATTATATTTTTAAATGATCGTAATAGTCTGAACTGGCTTTTTACAATATTATAAATGTGAAAAGTTTCCCGGATTCTGGAAAAAATGGAATATTTATCAATTTTTATATGAGATTTGTGTATGAACTAAAGACGTTCCATAAGTCACGTGTCAAATGATGGATACGCGCATGCGTTATATTTTGTTTGTTATGTTAATGGTCATGGAATATTACGCAATAATAATTCTAGAGGGCGCTGCTCCGCCATTGAGAAAAAATACAGAAAAACAAATATAATTTCAAATAATTTTAGCGTTATTTAAAATTCTTCCCCTGGGCTGCGTCCGTCCACCTCAACTAGAGTTATTACATCAAATTGAATCATAATTGATAATCTTTTACTAGGAATTAAACCTCCGGCATCAATATTTAGATTCGTTGTCTATTCTAATGTCAATGATTATAATGTCATAACAAGATAATGTCTTATACTTTTACACAGATGTTATGTTGGATATTGTACATTGCATTGGAATCGAAAGGAATGGCATCTTAGATTATTGGGAAGCCAAAAATAATTATGTAGGTAAGTATATGGCGATTTCATAATCTGGCATCGAAACTAGTTGTACCAGATGAATTTGCGAGATGAGCAATGAATACTGAGCTACGGTAGCTACGCAAATCTCGCTAACTTAATTATTTGGAAGAACTAGGTAAAGTATACATTTGATGAAAAAGTCGTCGCATCGGGGGTTTTTAAATTTTCAATTTAGAGTTATATAAATATAGGATCATGCAATTGTTTCCCACGATGTGTCATATTCCTCACCAGCAAGTGTAACATTTCTATTGTAAGCGTCAGTTGCAACTGTCCACCGTATATTTCAATTTGACACATCGCCGTGCATATACGCGTTAACGCTTGTATTTAATGAAATATTAATGCATCTGTGTATGGCAGGTGAGTTTTGCAGTTGCCTCGCCTTATGCGATATGACCCACAAGCGTAAGAATTTTTTCTTAGTGCTCTAGTCGTATTGCTCTCATGGTTTTTCCTACGTTTCGTCCGCGTCCGGTTTTAGACACTCGATATAGGGAATCTTGTGTCGTGTACATATTAATAGTACACGCTTAGCGCCTATTTGTATTGCAAATAAAGTAAGTCGTATATTTTTACGGCTAAGGGAAGTTATTAAAGATATGCAGTGTTAATTGGCCGGGACTTTAAAATGAAATTGAAATATCTTGGAAATGGATCGCTTGGGTCGTAGAAACGTCACGAACTCTAATAATTATTCTAGTAGGACTTCCTTTCATAAAATTACAAATTGACTAGCGACTGGTGCTACATGAGTCTGAACGTCTACACCCAAATTAATAAGATACCTACCAACTAAAGCGTCATTAGCCTAGTGGTTACAGGGGCCGCCTTCGTAGCTGAGAGGTTCCCAGTTCGATCCCCATCCTGTTAATTAAATATTTGACGTGAGCCCACTCCTAACACAAACATTAGCTAAGCTGGACGGGCTAGCGGGAATACTAGTACTTGTAGTTGGTTAACTCTCATTGCTAGTAATCTATAAAAAAACTAGATTACGGTAGTAAAATAAACGGCTAAAATGACTATTATCGACGACAATGGAACGACCCGCCTCATGCTAAGCAGATAACCTACCTGAGGAAAATGTAGTTGTTTGTGCATTTGTATATCCTGTACTTAACTAAAACTGTGTTTCAACTGCCATCATGTACAATTATTTGTTTTCCCAAATAAATAAAATAAAATAAAATTATGTATTTAAATAAAACTATTTTTCGGATAAACGAGATATTATTAACTTAATGTTCCCGACGTTTCGGTTGCTTTACAGCAGCCATGGTCACGGGGGGACTGAGGTGTTAGACGTCCTGATGTCATAGTTAGTAACTGGGTACCCTCATATTAAGTTGTTGTTTGCGGTCCGATCCACGCAGAAAGTGTTCACAGTGTCTCGAGGTCTTGCAATGGTACACTTGGTTTTGGATTTAATTATACATAGTACTAACTATACTATAGTTACTAACTATGACATCAGGACGTCTAACACCTCAGTCCCCCCGTGACCATGGCTACTGTAAAGCACCGAAACGTCGGGAACATAAAGTTAATAAACGCGATAAAATCAGAAAAATAGTTATTTAAATGTGTAGTATTCGCGTAAATATAAGAAAACAATATGTAAAATTATGTAGTCATAACTCTAAATTGAAAATTTAAAAACCCCCGATGCGACGACCTTTTCATCAAATGTATACAATAATCAACAGGAAATCTGTGTAAAAGTATGAGACATTATTTTGTTATGACATTATAATAATTGACATTAGAATAAACAACGAATCTTAATATTGATGCCACGGAGGTTTCATGCCTAGTAAAATATTATCAATTATGATTCAATTTGATGTAATAACTCTGGTTGAGGTGGACGGGAGCAGCCCAACGCTAAATTTATTTTAAATTATATTTGTTCTTTTATATTTTTCGCAATGGCGGAACAGCGCCCTCTAGAATTATTATAGCGTAATATTCCATGACCATTACAAAATTTAACGCATGCGCGTATCCATCATTTGAAACGTGACTTATGGAACGTCTTTAGTTCATACACAAATCTCATTATAAAAATTTATAAAATATACTTTTTTCCAGAAACAGGGAATCTTTTCAAATTTATAATATTGTAAAAAGCCAGTTCAGACTATTACGATCATTTAAAAATATAATAAATCTAAATCCAATCATCTCAAATTTTGAATGGATTCGAGCCGTGGAAGTTGGTTTTGGCCTAGAATGTGGCTTTTTTACCTACAAAAGAGCTGATGATCTTCAAACGGCTGAACCGATTTTTATGAAACATAGCTAAGAACACTCTCGATCAGAATACCTATCTAACAAATTAAACTAAATTGAAATCGGTTCATCAGCTTGGGCGCTACGTTGCCACAGACAGACACACAGATACACAGATACACAGATACACAGATACACAGACACACAGATACACATGTTAAACTTATAACACCCCTCGTTTTTCGTCGGGGGTTAATAACACCCCTCGTTTTTCGTCGGGGGTTAAAAATAATGGTAGAGAGTACTGAAAAGGTATAAAGATGATAGCCGAGCCCTAGATAAGTTTTATAAAATCACTTAGTAGTTTACTATTTAACCCTTTGGCATCCGTGACGTTTAAGTCGCGCACATCGGTCAAGTCCCGCGGTCATATGCCTTATCGCGGCGTCAAATTACAAGTGTCGTAAAAAACCCTTTCATTTAAATTCTATTGGTACTATCGCCTTTCTGATGACCTTTTTTAACCCCCGACGAAAAACGAGGGGTGTTATAAGTTTAACATGTGTATCTGTGTGTCTGTGTATCTGTGTATCTGTGTATCTGTGTATCTGTGTATCTGTGTATCTGTGTATCTGTGTGTCTGTCTGTGGCAACGTAGCGCCCAAGCTGATGAACCGATTTCAATTGTGTTTCTTTTCTTAGATAGGTATTCTGATCGAGAGTGTTCTTAGCTATGTTTCATGAAAATTGGTTCAGCCGTTTGAAGATCATCAGCTCTTTCGTAGGTTAAAAAGCCACATTCTCGGCCAAAACCAACTTCCACGGCTCGAATCCAATCGAAATTTGAGATTATTGGAATTAGATTTATTATATTTTTAAATGATCGTAATAGTCTGAACTGGCTTTTTACAATATTATACATATGAAAAGTTTCCCTGATTCTGGAAAAATGTATAGTTTATCAATTTTTATATGAGATTTTTGTATGAACTAAAGACGTTCCATAAGTCACGTGTCAAATGATGGATACGCGCATGCGTTAAATTTTGTTTGTTTTGTTAATGGTCATGGAATATTACGTTATTATAATTCTAGAGGGCGCTGCTCCACCATTGAGAAAAAATATAAAAAAAATAAATCTAATTTAAAATAATTTTAGCGTTATTGAAAATTCTTCCCCTGGGCTGCTCCCGTCCACCTCAACCACAGTTATTACATGACATTAAATCATAATTGATAATATTTTATACTAGGAATTAAACCTCCGTGGCATCAATATTTAGATTCATTGTCTATTCTAATGTCAATTATTGTAATGTCATAACAAAATAATGTCTCATACTTTTACACAGATTTTCTGTTGATTATTGTATACATTTGATGAAAAAGGTCGTCGCATCGGGGGTTTTTAAATTTTCAATTTAGAGTTATTTATTACTGTGCACGTACGTGTGGAATATAATACCAAACAACAATAACATTACTTCAAGCAAAAATATACCACAGCTTTTTAGAAAAACGATTATAATTAGCCTGCGTCCTGCAAACACCGTACTGTGCCACCGGGAATTGCCGGTATTAGCTAATAAAAGTAGCATTAATGTGCCACCGAGAAACATGAGGTTAATGTCTATTTTATAAGTAACTCCACGATCATTTCCCTTAATTTCAACAGGCATGTACATAAAATCTATCAATCAGTGTATCTTTGTAACAAGAACTCGTAAACTACTCGTGATGAACGCTTTTCTACTAGCAATCAATTTACCCAATTAGAATTGATTATGTCGATCTTCAGTTCAACCCGACAAACGTCCCTAATTCGTATTCCATTGCGTTTTCGAATCTATCATTTAACATTATTTTAGGTCAAAGACGCGCAATGTGAAGTATGCTGCAATCGAATGTCTAGTTTCTTGGTACTTAGTCTTTATTGTTGGATCGCAAATTGTGAAGTATTTCACAAAGTATGGAATTTATGTTCTTATGCTAATGTATTTATGTTCTAATACATTTTCGAATCTGGCCGAAGGCTTAATGCCCACATAGTTTATAATTTGATTTGATTAACGAATTGGCATTGCTTTTGGGCTTAAAATAAAGCCAATAATACTAGAATTACATTCATCACGTATACCAGATTTTGCATAAGTAGTTTTTATATAACAAAGTCAGAAAACAAGTTCAAATTCAAAGCGTTTATTTTGTTTAGGCCTACGGGGGCATTTACATATTTTCAAATTTACGTATTTTTTTTCTTATATCTACAACCGGATCGGAACGCGACCTCGACTGAGAAGATCCGGCAAGAAACTCAGTGGACTTGTCTTTTTACATGTCATTTTTTATCGCTAGTTGCTTATATTCAATAATTACAGAGGGTAGTAGATATTAATATAAATATAATAATAGCTCCAGTGTGTTGCCTTTTGATATTACCAAGAATTACACAAATAATTCGGACTAGTAGGGCCAGACACGCTACGCTTTGACATTATTATTGACTGTCGAGATTTGAGCTGCTCAGTCCCAAGCTGATTTATCATCCAAATAATCCGAGATATTGTAATAACCCTTTGCACTGAGTTTAGTTTTAATTAGGGTTTTAAACTTATTGATAGTTAAATCTCTGATTTCATTGGGAAGCTTATTGTAAAAACGTATACACAAGCTTGCGGACCACCGGATATTAAGGAGTTACTGTAGCCTATAGATGCTTGCATGCTTGATGCTTGGGCCTTAAGCTAAGCGATAAAGTGAGAAATGAAGACGTCAAGAAAATTACTAAGGTAAAAGACATAGCAAAAATAATAATGACCCAAAAATGGAAATGGGCGGGGCATGTCCAAAGATCACCAGGGAACAAATGGTCCAGAATTGTCACTAATTGGTACCCAATTCACAAGAAAAGACGGAAAGGAAGGCCATTCAAAAGATGGAGTGATGACATAGTTGCCACGGTGGGTAATACCTGGAGCAGACTGGCAAGAGACAGAGCGAAATGGAAGGAAATGGAGGAAGTGCCTTCACGGAAAGGATTATTATAGATGCTTGCGATACCGAATGCAGTGCTCGCGCGTTTCCTAATTGAAGGAGAGAAAGACAGAGAGAGGAGGAACGATCTTCCGGCTCTCTCACTCATCGTACGACATTCAGCCTTAAGAGTCACTTTACGAGCCAGCACGAGAGCCAGTTCCTATCAGCGGTAGTCAACTGCCTACAGCTGGGGTCTACCACCTAGTTAGGTAACTACCTACATCTAAATATATATAACTCAAAGGTGACTGACTGACTGACATAGTGATCTATCAACGCACAGCCCAAACCACTGAACGGATCGGGCTGAAATTTGGCAAGCAGGTAGATGTTATGACGTAGGCATCCGCTAAGAAGGGATTTTGGTTAATTCTACCCCCAAGGTGATAAAATAGGGGGTGAAAGTTTGTATGAAACTTTGTCAATTTTAAACCGATCGGGCTGAGGCTTTGCGTGCATAAAGCTACTATGACGTAGACATCCCCTAAGAAAGGATCAAAATTCCACGCGGACGAAGTCGCGGGCTCAGCTAGTATCTTCATAATATACACATGATACAAATAATTTATATAAAAATCATTTGCAACTGCACATTATTTTTATCCGCGTTTAATTCAAAACATGGGATCAATGTATGAAATGGCTAAATCCGTCTGTGGGTTACTGTTGCTGCTTACAAATGGCTCGAGCAGACGATCGACTTTTTATCGCAAGCAATCACTTCAATCTGTAATCGACTCTTATGGATCGACGACCATTTTTTTCCTGGTTAATGTGACATGTTAAATACCCCACTTCCTAATAGTTAAGTTGCTTTGCAATAAGAAAGAAAGAAAGAAAGAAAAAATATATCTATTCGACACATACACAAAAGGTTGCAAAGACAAAATTAAGTGCCTGTAATATAGTATAAATGTATCTTAGTGTGACCTGTGCCGAAAGACATTTGGCCCAGCAAAATCTTTTATCTAGTCATAAAAGGCTTGTTTCAATAATGCACGATTTTTCAAAGCTACTTAACGCCGATCTTCTGTGAGAGGTTGGTACTACCCAGGTCTAGCCAGCCCGTATTTGAGCTGCAGTCAATTATTACCAGCTTGGCTCCTCCACCTGAGATTTGTGTAGTGTGTTCCAACAGCTTAAGGCTAAAGCTCCCACCTAGCACGCGACAAAGACCGTATGCAATGCATTTATTAACTATTACTCTAAAACATTATATTATTACTCTAAAACATTATATTATTACTCTAAAACATTTCAAGAACGACAGATAACCAGAAAAACTGGCAATTTTTGTATATTTAGTGATTTACTAGTCCACCGTGATAATATTTAGAGTAAAATAAATGTATTAGTAAAAGCACTGCATACTGTGTTTGTCGCCAATCACAAAATGTTGTCTTAAATGTTTTCATATTTTGGATAGACTATAAAAACACTCGATAATTTTGAATTTCGCGGGCTAGACAAGCGCCATCCCCTTAAAGAGTTTCCTCGAGCCAGTCGATCCACATCTAAGCTAAAAACCTTAAAAACAAGTGAATGCACATTCCTATACTGAATACGGTTTATGACTGTGTTAAAATCCTTATACGTGTGGATCACGTTGACCGGCCAGTCTTCCCACCGGCCGGGACGTGGTGAAATACGCTTAGCAGAATACGCATGGCGGCACCATGAGGGAATCTGATACAAAAAAATGTGTACTTACGGCTGGCGTTTTTGCGGTTAGAAACTTTTGGCCTGTCTGCAAGCGAATTAATTGAACAAGAAATTGTAACCCAGGGGAGACGTCAAGTTTATCAACGAAATATAAGAATTAAAAAAATAAAACGTCTACAAAATACCTGGGTGCACTAAATAGCTAGGGAACTTGTAATTTATTTTATTCGGAGTGGGTTCGGTTTATAACGGTTGGTGCTTGAATGGAAAACTGTCATTAAGAGGGGTATTTGTATTGGTATTATTAAGCCATTGTGTTGTGGAACGTTAGTATTTTTCTGACATCAAAATTGGTCCGAATAAGTAAAAAAATAAAACATGTAAAATGTATTCTCATACCACCGCTCACAGTGCCGCCAACTCCCATCCCCGCCGCGTCTCTGCCATATACAGCCACGCTGATTAGCCAAGCGAATATAGCCTTTAATTACAATGCAATTAAACAGTCAACTGCACTAATTGATACGATAACATCTTTAGCTGGAGGTCCGAGGTTTGCTGGAGTTTTTGTAGAGCTAGTGATACTGAATAAAAACCATGTTAAGTGCGAACTTGTTTGAAAATTGTAGAGTTCTGTCTATGATGTGCACAGTAGTTGAGTTTAAATATTTTATAGGGCACTGTATAAGCAAAAGTAAGTAGAGTAGATATTTTCGTTATAAAGTCTCATGACAAACAGTTGTTAAAATCTGGTCCAACTCTCCCATATAAGTATTTATGCAGATCTAGATTAAAACAGAAGATTTGAATTTGCGATGTTTGCAGAACTTCTGTAAGTTCTATTTTAAACAGCATCATCGTTTTATTATTCCACTACGGAACATTAAAAATGTGTCAACCAGTTTCCGTTACAGTTAAAAGAAGAATTTCTTTTTTACATAACGCGCGTATTAATTAGGTTATCTGGTCGTCTCGTGTGGATATTTTGTAATGGTCTATAACCATGTATGCATGTGAGAAAATAGAATCTGACTGACTCGCTGTCTCATTCTTTGAACGTTGCAAAACTTCGTGTAGGTATATTGTGATTGTGACATAATAATGATAATTAGTAAAATAATTGAAATCATTTGTGTTAAGTGTCATGGCTTGTATAGTATAAGGAATATAGAGGAAATACAAAAACATTATAAAATACGACGTCGCCATTGGTGGATGTGAAAGAAAAGTGCAACAAATTTTAGTGCGCATGTTAAAATAAGTATTAAACGATTTTTATATGGATGATGGGATACGTTAGTTGCGTAATCACTGTCGAAATGAGCTTTGTGTGTTTTTGCAGTCAGTATTGAAATGTTTACTGTCGAAATTCCTTTTAACCAACAAAATATTTATGGCCAACCGCCCATAACTGGACCCAGTGTTCGAGTGCAAAATCATGAGTCGTAACACCCAAAATCATTTCATGAAATATTATGAACACAATCAATAAATTATTATAAGAAATATGGTTTTAATTGTTTTGTTTTATGGTTCAGTTTTACGATGGCCCACGGAGCGACCTTCGGTTGTCCTGGTACAAGTTGAGTCACGTTGGAAATTCACTTTTATTGCCGGTGGCACAATCGGACGTAATCAGCAGTGCGTAAGATTTGTCGCAAGGGCGGAAATTGCATAACACTATCGCCAGTAACCTTAATGTGAGTTATCTACTTCTTTATCGTATGAGCCAGTGGCCAACCCTGGTGCTGGAGTTTACAGGCCGCTTGAACGCTTCTGACATGGTGTTTTTGATTTGGGATTGGTCCCGCCACACACTCCCATCACGGTAACTCCTGTAAACTAGGATTGACAATGGTGACCAATAATGACGTCGAGGTTTGACCCTCGACGAGTCCTGGGCACGAATTTAATTTAAAGAAATAATAGGAAGAGTTGGAAGAAAAAACAAAAAATCCAATTCCCTCCGGTGCAAAGCCGGAGACAAAAATACCTGATGAAGCTGAGTGAAGGCCAGCTGTAAGGCACCACGGATCGTAATTAAACTGATTGTACCTAAACTCATGAGCCGATTATACTAAGTTCCGACATGGCTTAACGACTGTGATAGCTGGGACTCTCAGCTCAACGTGTCCTCAGAAGCACGACGGAAGCGCTGAGTTTTAAATACCTGTAGTTGTCACCCATCCATGGTTACTGCCCCAAGCGCTTCTGAAGGCCATTGGTCTACACCCGCTACCGGGATTTGAACCCACTTCTTCCGGAACATAAGCCGGGGCCATACCCACTGGGCTACCATGATCCCACCCAGTTATGTGCCAGGATATTGTAAAGCAAGTATAGGTAGGTATACTCAGTATACTGCCGTAATCTTCAGAATCGTTTGATCATGCTGGCAAATTCGGTCAAGTTGGCAGACAAATCGTGTCTTGTGGATGTTCCTTTACTACCCTGGGTGTTTGCGGGATCGAATCACGCTAAGCTGAATTTCAGCCGGATTACTTACGGGTGGTATAACAAACAAAACTGGTCTATATAAGATCAACACTAGATTTTTTATATATTTCTCAATGCGCTGTGCATTCGGATGGACTGAGAGTCCATATATTATTGTTTGTGAATACTGGCCTTTATTTAAGATCATACATTTCTTGGTGTGATAAAATAGCAGCTGTATTTCTTTTTTACTGAAGCAAAAGTGACCGAGGCTCACAATACTGGCTTGCTACAATTTATAAGATCGCGAGCGGAGACACGTCATGCGGATTGCGGAGATTAGGTCAATTTGCCGTACTCCCGCTATTGTCCGCCCATTCGAACGTTATAAAATTAATATTGACAAATAGCCAACTTAAGCCAGGACAAGTACGATCGTAATAATCGATACTTGACATGTAATCTTTAAAGCAGTTATTTATGCGAATAATCTTAAATTATTTCTAGTGAAGTGGATAAGTATTTTCGCATACATATTGTACACCATAACGTTTACTTGTTCCTGTAAAATAGACCGTCATTAAGCTGTCAAGTAGGTATATTATATTAAATGTGTCATGTTAATAATTGAAATGTTATAAGTATGTAATAATTGTAATTAATTGCATTGTAAAAAAGCTTTTTAAACAAAAATATGTCATTCTTAGGGTAACATTAGTATATACTAGAAAAGGATGACTGTATTATAACAACAACCAGCACTGAGTAGATAAAATACACGCCTAAATTCAGAACACCTATACATTTCAGTGCGAACTTTACAACCTATATCATTTATGAAGAAATGTTCAAATGGTTACTACGCAAAATATACCAGTTTAGAAACAGATCGAATACACCGACAATATCGGGACTTGTTATACAAACTACAATCCACACGGGCTCGCGTGCCGGCCGTTGCGACACCGCGCCGCGCCCGGCCAGGGATGTGCGTGCGCGGACCGATATCGATGCTATATCGATTGTTACACTTCCGTGTTCATTTGTGACGGTTCCCATTTCCTGGGCCAGTTCTCGTGAGTTTCACTAGTAAGGAATCTTGTATTTGTGTTAGTGGAGAATTGGTTTTAATTGCCTGAAAGTAAACAATTGAAGATACAAATTTATATTAAAAAACAAAGCTGTTGATATAAAAAAGTATAAGGCGATGAAATAACAAACGAGTATGTATTATCATGAATCAACTAATTCCCTTATTAGTCTACTTTAAGCAACTCATTTGCAACAGAAATTAATGTCGACTTAAAAATCTTATTAGACTGAATTAATAAGCACAGCACTAAAAGCGGAGCGATAGCACAATTAGATGTTGTATTTGCAACACCAGCAGCGCACGCGCTGCCCTCTGTCCAAACAGCGTTTAAAAGTAAAAAAGCTGTGCTACTAAATTGTGCTGCTAAATCACCGTAACTGATATGCAAAGTTACGCAACTTTGCAATTATTCCGAATAAAGCCATTTTGTTACGATCAAAATTTGTAACTTTTAAAATACGGTAGGTATTTACGTAGCCTTAATTATATATAGGGAAAATGAAACGAAATCAATAATTCAAAGTGAAGACTCCATTGTCTGATCATTATTGTTTTTTTTATTTGAAAATAAAACTTCCCATACAAACAGTACGGTATTATAATTGATACTAAATTATCAATTATTATTATTATCGCCAGACGAACACACCAACGGCATGGTCCCAAACTAAGCAACGCTTGTAATATGGGTGTCGTACAGTGGACTGGGGGCGATCCCAGTGCCACCCAGACCAGGGCAAATTATGAAAAGGCCTTTCTGATATTTACCCTGACGGGAATCAAACCCGCAACCACCCGGGGTGTAGTGAGCTGAGCGGCCTACGCTTGAACCACTGTGCTAAGCGGTCGTCAAACAGTCAGCAAACAGGTTTAATTTGTTTAATATTTCCTGACCTTATTGGACAGTGCGGTTGGAAATTACTTGGAACAGTAGTCCATAGAACATGAACACCGCAAACAGTTTATTAATTGGCAATCAATCATTACACATCTCTACATGTAGGTATGATTGCATCCATACGATTTACTTGGTAGAGTTTATTCCGGTTAATCATCAACCAGAATATTCTAATCGTATGTCTCGATACAAAATGTCATAAAAACTAGAGCAAACTCTAATTGGAAACAAAATAACTTGTCTGATTTTCTGATTATTCTTTTTAGGAAAACTTAATTCATCTTATGTGTTTTAACCTTATAAAGGTACCTATCTATGTACATACAAACTTTAAACGATTAATAATTAAGAATTATTGAATACCTAGTTAACGTAAGACAAAAATAAAACAAACGGACAATCTCATAATGGCTATTATTAGATAATCTTTACGACTCAATTTAACAACCGCAGGTAATGCGATACGATAGGAATAATTGTTATAATTTATAGAACAATCTCAACAATGCGTCCGCCATCAGGATCTCCGCAAAGTTTTGTATTCGTCACGAACGAGTTCGGTGTTTAGTTAATTGTTATATGGGATTTGCCTAAGATATACTTACTGTAGGTAGGGTAAAACACAGTGTTAAAGGATGTAGTTTTTTTTTCTTTTGGTGTTCTGTAGAAGGTCTCCCAGTCAATGTACAAATAATTTTACCTAATCATCAATTTTAAGGTAACAACTTTTTAATTATACCCCCAATCCCCAAATCCCATCACCAAATAGAATTTTAAAACATGCTTCGATTTATTCGTTTAACAAGATGGTTTTAGTAATTATTATAGTAACAGTGTTTTATTAATCGAGGTTATTTTCCTTTTCAAGGGCATATTTTTTATTATATTTACGTTTCAATCTTATCAAACGTAATCTAGATTATAATTACCTACCATATAACTTTTAAGAATCTATTTTTGTATTTTCGCATACAAAAATGATGATAATATAGGCATCGTCCTAATTCGGATGAGCGATGCCAGCTTTGAAATATAGGCTTAAATAAATATCGCCAGACTGACACACCAACTGTATGGTCCCAAACTAAGCAACGCTTGTACTATGGATACTATATAATGGACTAAGGGCGATCCCAGTGACACCCAGACCTGGGCAAATTACGAAAAGGCCATTTCCGAAATTTGCCCCGGCGGGAATCGAAGCCGCAACCACCATGTGCAGTGAGCCGAGCGGCTTACGCTCGAACCACTGCGCCAAGCTGTCGTCGAAAAATATGTATTTATTATTATTTATTTAAAAAGCTTAACCGCTAGGTCTTCTATAAAATGTTCCTTGAAAAGGATATAAATGGGCAGTGCTGATAACTGACCTCTTCACCCCACTCGGCCACGTAAATAACGATATAATCAGCTGAGCACGATCCATCACTGTACTGTCAAAAGTACTTAATAAAGTGTGCCTCGTGTGTTTTCTGTGTTTTTACCGCTATTAATGTGGGAGAGAATACTTAATTACTAAATTAACATCCCGTTTTGGTCCAGGGATGGGTGGAAATAATTAAAATAAATTTAATAATGTAGGTACATTTTGTTAGAATACATTTTTCCTGAAGCCTGCATACTAATAAACTTTCTGACACGGACAAGAAACCTCTTCAGCGAAATAAATAACTATATATGAAGAGGCTCCTTAAAGAGTGCTCCTCGGAATACCTCTTTGAGGAATGTCGCTGTCATGATAATTATGTAATTGTTCAATTACTTAATACATATTTACTTTATGTATTTTACAATATTTTTCTTAGTATGGTCAGTATTTCTAACTAATTATGACCACCTACGCTTCCATATTTCATTAAAATAAGATAAAAGGCATGGCCGATCGGAACTTCCCCGATAAAACTTCTTAATTAAACAATCGTATTGTTCTAATCAGAGCAAACGCCCACATGTTTTTTGCTAGAACACATTATCCTTGGTACGTAAATCCTAACAGTCCAGCATCCGCTATGCCACACATACTGACACACGTCATCAGATAAAACCATAGGTGATCGAATTATTACACTTATATTATAATTATAAAGTATCGAATATTTCATTCATATATCATGATATTATAAGACTGTCTGTCACAAAAACATGATGACGATGTTTTTTGTTTATTTTAGTATATTTAACTCAACGTTGTGTGGGTAAATATACAATAATTCAATAATTAAAAGTACAACAACTCAAAGATATATGCAAAGCGTATTTATAATAGGTTTACTACAATAACAAAAGAAGGATATTCAAAAATATTATAATAAAAAAATAATCGACTCCGATAAATCCTGCGTGCACTAAAATGCTGGAAATAAAATATAGGGACTTATAATTTATTTCATTTGGATTTATTTCGTCTGTCAACAATTGTCGGAGTTATCGGTAAACAAACATGAAACCAATGCAGAACCAACTCCTTTAAAAATATTGTTACTCAAATGAAAACTTAGGTAGGTACATGGAATTACAAAAATCATTTGTCATTCTCTATGTCCGGAGAATGGCTAAACGGTACTCTATCATGAGTTTATGCTCGTCTGCTTTAATATATTTTATACTTACGGCAAATTGTAAAGCGGCATTATCCACCCGACAAATTAATAAGTTTCCAAACTAATACTTTACTAAGGCGCTAATAGAACTTCCCGCGAACGTAAGTATTAACTAGTAAAACAATGTAACTATATTATACGTTTGCACTAACTGGGTAACTATAATTTTATGGGACTAACAAAATACTAATTTACCTTAGGGTAAAGCCGCGCGCGCTAGTTAGTTATAATCAAAACGGATGTGGCTAGTAAAATTATCATTTCTGATTTATCTCAGTGCCAATTTATAGGCGGGTGCTTTTGTATCGTTAAACCAACCAATTTAACAATTAACGATGGTAGAGCTAGAGAGAGGTGGTTTATGGTGATATACTCAAGGTGTAGGTTGGATAAAATTAGAAATGAGTATATAAGGGGAAGCCTGAAAGTAGCGCCAGTGACAGAGAAAATAAAGAGCGGAAGGTTAGCGTGGTATGGACATATTATGCGAAGAGAGGATGATCATGCGGTCAAAAGGACGATGGGTATGAGAGTGAGCGGTAGTCGGGGTAGGGGACGTCCTAAAAAGACATGGATGAACTGCGCGAAAGAGGGTATGAGCGAAAAGGGAGTGAGTGCAGAGATGACGGATGATAGGCTTGAATGGAAGAAAAGAACGTGCTGCGCCGACCCCACCTAGTGTGGGATAAAGGCAAGAAAATGATGATGATGATGACTCAAGGTGTAGGTTACAGCTCACAAACGGGACGTCACCATCGGGGTTGTATCTGTCACAGAAAATCGGCGTAAATTAGACATTTTAGCTGCGTTTCGAACGATAAGTGAGAGCCGGAAGCCCAGATCTCTCTCTGTCTCACTCCCCTTGAAGTTGTTACAACCGTCGAGCCTTTTTTGAAAGCATCTATCTAGGCTGCGGTTTGCTGACTTGGTTATTTTAAAAAAACACACACACTTACATGTTTAAGTGCGGTTTCGTAATATTCAACAACCATGTTACTAAGAAAAACCACACAATTCTCTTCCAATCGCAAACCATTTTGGCATTAAGTTGTCGTAGCAAATAAATTAAGTACTTACTACTAAGTGGCTCCATGCAATTAATTTGGACTGAACGAGATTACAATTTGAACTTTAATTCCATTGCAATAACGACAATAAGTATATAACGCGACTATTATGGCACACTTAATGATAAGTCGAATCGAATTCGGCGCTGTCACATCGCAATCTCGATATTAAAATGTTTCGAGTTGATATTCTCATGATTTCAATTGAAAAACTGATGTCAGGCTGAAGTAATGAAGTTCTTAACGACGATGAACGGACATGCGGGAGATTTATTGCTCCGCTAATGACCCGTGGTTAAACAAAAAGTGAACAAGTCACAGTCTCATTTGTGATTTTTGAGTTGCATTCAAAACCTACTCACAATACGATGGCAATTTGTATTGACAGTTTTAATACGTAGGATGAAATATAGTATCGGTATTGTTGATTACTTTACTAATTAATCCAACTTCAACTTTTAATTTTGATTAATGTATGTCTATAATACGAGCAGCCCAGTGAATACTTATACAAAAAAAAACCCAAGAAATTACATTTTTAACAAAAAAATAGTTAGTCATCACATTCAGCATAACACTATCCACTCTTCTCTACTTTATACTCGTATCATCGAGTATAGCACCCTTTGTCAAATCCACATCTGTGGTAAACTCAGTTCGATGTCTGTTTCAACGGAAGCGTACAGCATTTACCATCGTGAATTTGCGCAATATATCACTGCTCCATTTAGTAGGGGCTTGACCACACTATGACATTTGCAAGGGCCGGCTAATAAGACACATTTCTTGTGTAGGGTGTACCCGCGATTGTAAGGAATGGGACAACGTGGCGCCTAGAAGGACGGACAATGGCTGCGGTGGTATCGAGATTTGTTAGTGTGGGGTTACATGGAACTGATGCGTAGGTTGTTCGTGGAAACCATTTTATTATTACGTATATTTAGAGGTAGCCAAGTAAACTTATCACCTTGTCACGAACTCAAATAGTCTATTGGAAATTAATAAGTAAATTCATTAGAACACATTTTTACTAATTTTGTCTACATACCTTCTGTAACAAAATTAATGTAACGAATTCAAGTACCTACTGAACTGCTTACTGATTCCATAACATAATCTGGTACAAACACGTTCTTCACAAAAATATACTGACTTTATAATTATGATACAAAATACATATTTTATTAATAATAAACATATATATTTCAATATTTATTTCATGTAATCCAAACCTAAAATATAGAGTGGGCAAGGCAGTGACTACATGTCCCGATAGTGTCGCGAAATTCCTAGTAAACCTTATTGAGAATGTACGCAGCATGGTCACATTACTGTTGCATTTTATCTTCCTATATTTAATATGATTGAGAGAAAACATTAATGATAATGTTTAATAGGAACTGTAGCATTAATTTATGAAATAACTTTTACTCGATTTAAATAATTTATCGACGTTAGTAATGCAAGAAATATTTCTCAATATTCCATCTTATTTTTTAATTCGCAAGTGAGATGGTTATCTGTACCGTAATAGATGTTTCATCATTGATAATTAAACTAGACTCTTACTAGAATACATTTACTATTATCTGATTACAACTTTCTAATTTGTATTTTCTAACTCTGTTCCATAACCTTTGCTGATAGAGGTTGGTCAGATATGTGAAGTGTTTTCACTGAAACACTTTACAGAAAGATCTGTGGACTGTTTTCAGTTGCACCAGGTTTCGTCTTATCATCATATCTTCGTCAGTTTCTATGTACTGCTTCGCATACGGTGTTCCATGGTGATGGTCTGTCTTCTTAGGCAGTCATATTAACAGGATAAATAGCCCCTCCACGTTCCCACACAAACAAGAAGAATAAAACAAAATACGATTTGCACACAGGTGGACCTGGTGTAGGAATAAGTGGTGGAAATGTGTGGCGGATACACGGCCAGAGTAAAAAATCCCCGCAATCATAAAAAAGGTGATTATAACCACTCATAATCACCTTTTTTTTACGATTGCGGGGATTTTTTACTCTGGCCGTGTATCCGCCACACATTTCCACCACTTACTCCTAAGCCGTGATCGATAGTCGTACAACAAAGGGTGCGGGAATAATTAATTGAATCTACTAAAGATGAACGTAGCCCGGGCTCGGGGCTAGTGTGGCAGTTCATATCCTATACAATGAGGCGTGTCACGGACTAAACCCAATCGCCCACTTAATCCTCGACATTACAGGCACAAAGGCGGCTAGCGCGGCGCGGGCGCAGCCGGCCGCTCGATAATGAGAGTAATTGCCTTATCGGTGTCCTTGTTCCGTCCTTGCTTTCACTGATAACGCCGCTCGCCGAGGTTATCTCTTATATAATCATATTTAAAATCCCGCTAAAGGTCAATCTTTCCTACCGACCCCCGTTCCATTGATCCGATTTGTGACATTAAGATCCGGTTGCAAGATATTGACAGCTCCAAGGACCCAGTGAAAGGTAGTTTACAATTTTACTTGATATACCGAATTACTTAATCGGTAATTTTTACGAATAATTATTACTTGTTATGCTACTTTTTTTCGTAATTCTGCAATAATATATACTTAATGTATGTGCCGGTTGATATGATGCAAGTTTCAGCTTTGTGGGTCAAACCCTACGTTGAATATAATGTGAATGTTTTGATGAGGTCTCGTTGAGCCAATCAAGAAGCGTAGAATATTGTGAGCCTCTCCCCATTGGCCCGTCGGCGTGTTGTCCTTTTAAACTGACTATCTTCTATTAGAGACAAGTAATCATTGGTGGATTCACAATTAACCTTTCACAGCATTTAAAGTGAACCTTAGGTCTATGTCGAATCATATCCGATAAAATATATACTAGTAATGTACTTACTTGGGAATTAATGTGGTTTACCTTATGAGTTACCTAATTTATAATCTGTTAAGGTGAAGGCGCCTGTCTAGCCCGCGAAATTCAAAATTTTCGAGTATTTTTATAGTTAATCCAAAATCTGAAAACATTTAAGACAACATTTTGTGACTTGCGACAAACACAGTATGCAGTGCGTTTATTAATACATTTATTTTACTCTAAAACATTTCAAGAACGACAGCTATCCAGATAATCTGGCAATTTTTGTATATTTAGCGATTAACTAGTATCATATCCACCGTGATAATATTTAGAGTAAAAGGAAGTGCGCAAGAAATTAACCAAATGAGAGGCTCCTAGTGGGATTGTGTCTCTTTCTACTGGGATATTCGCAGGGGATAGTAGGGAACGGGTATTAAGGCATAGTCAGTAGAAGTGAGAGGGAGAAAGTATCGGCAGGGACTATCTCCCGCGACTCGTTTTTCTGTCTACATATACTTATGTAACTTAAATTAATGTCTATTATGGGGACTTTACTAAAGTGCCCATAACAGACATTAATTTAAGTTCATATCACATTAACCAAAAATATCAAAAATAGGTATGTTCTTAGTTCTGTAAAGCCCTCCTAATTAAAGTAGCTCATAACCTAGGTATTAACTATAAAAGTATTTTGAACATTATATTTTTTATGTGGTGTACGGGATTTTTATGATAATTATGTACCGACGTCATCCAACATTTTACAGATCAAGGAAAACGATGATACCTATTATCGTTTTCCTTGATCTGTCTTCGTATTCCTACCAAAAATAGAATTGACATTGAAGGAACAAACGATGACGTAGACCATAACTATTCCGAGACGACTATTACAACCGAATTAATTAAAATTAATTATAATAATTATATGGCAATTATGTTTAGACATAGGAATTCCAGCGTCTTCATGCGACGACGGGCCATCGCGGTGTGTTTATTACATTTGTGTGTAATATACAGTGCACTTATTAAGCTACTTAGCCCATCTTGTTGGAATTAGTGAGTCACAAACGAATTACTTCAATTTAAGTGGATATAACAGTTTTAAGGGTACACATAAATACACACTTCGCGTGGTTTAAATATGTTTTCGTTCGTTAGATAGATCTTTAATCTTTACTTCCTCAAACTCGATTTCATAAAGGAACATTTTGCAGTAGCATAAAAAACTTTTCAGTTTTTTATTTCATATTTATCTATATGTGTCAATTTGAGTCTAGTAAGTATTTTAGGAACGAATATTAATGCTATAAAAGAATACATAAAAATACTGACAGTATTTTCCTGCTCCTGCAAAATATCCATTTGTAGTCCATCCATTCGTGGTATATCTCTTCTTTAATTATGTTTAACCTACCTAGAGACTTCTGGGTATCTTTAAAGAAAAATGAAAATATTCTAATTTGTTGTAATGTTTTATTTTTAATGCGTTTACATTATTTAATTGAACTTGAAATTAAATAGGTTTAAGTGTACTTAACCTTACTTGAATTGATTGTGTGACGCTGAAAACCTTAATACTAGTGCCTCCAAGTGATATGATAGTACAAACATCTAGCGTTAGAAATATTGCATTGCTTTCAATCTATTACACAATTTAAAGATAGAAATAGACACAGTAAGCTTTGAAACTATTTTACACTGTCAAGCTTAGACTAAGAAATTTTCTAGAGGTGGGAATATTTAACTGCCGCCTGACGTCATCACTGGTGTTTTATCTCAATAATGGCTGTCTCACAGACATCCGATACAATCCTTAAATCGACCGTTAAAACTTAATAACTTTACCTACGTAATAGGTAAAGGATAGCGAGTGACAATCGATTGAAAGTTTACCGAAATATGTTATGCATTATATCTATATAATAATTATTATATTACAATAATTTCTAAAGATACCTTTTCGTGACGTTAATTACAATATTTAAACATTTTGAGCTTTGATTTAATATAAAACACATGATATGCTTTCGTGAATCGCGACTCCTATGAACAACAACCGTGTAAATAACAAATATAACAAAATATCATTTTCATTGATTTCTAAAGACACAATAAAGTAACCGTCTTATTCACAGTGCCAATATTTATATTAATTTTAATAAATCAAACTAAAATCTTGAATAATTTTGGTTATATAAACACTTTGGTAGAGTTTCGACTAAACGAGATATAGTTGTTTTTACCAAATTTTATAAATTTATTTCAAAAAGCCCCCATTGGTGCCTATTATATTATTACATACGTAATCATTGCTTAATTATTTTTTATTTAAATATGTTATCGGAAAAATAATATAAAAAATGAAATAAATCGAAAGAGCACTCTATACTATAAACATTATCTAATAATTAAATTATTTTCATTACTACTTTACACAATAACAGGGAAAACATTATTATGTACAGGTTATAAAAAAGATACGTTATTAAGTCAACCTTAAATCACAATAAGTACTAACTAGGAACTAGGAACAAATATTAAAGTTACCGTTGAAAGGATATTCTTATCAAGTATACATTTATCTTCATTTTGTGTATTATTTTATTTAGCAAAGTAGTGTGTCATGTGGCATTGTATGATATTTTTTTTATGATTAATTTTATTCCATTACAATTAATAAAAAAAAATTACCGATATGTAACTTATTACTTGCCAAAATAAAATTGTTGGATATTTCATTTAACATTTCTTTATATCTACTTTATGTTATATTTAAATGTGAAACGACATTTACAAATTTATTTAACTTATAATGCCTATGTTTTTTGTTGCTCTCACTATGAACGCTAGAGAGACACGATTGTACGTAAACCCGCATATGGACGCCTTTCAAGGTAAGTGAAGACATTCTACAATAATGTCAAATTACTAAGCAGTGTCCTTTATTAGCCGAAGAAAGTAGTAATAGACAACATAATTATTATTCAAATCAACATGAGCAATCGAAGATAGGTAATTATTGCCATTCGATTGAGCATTCATATGATTTTTTTTTAATAAATAATAATTTTTCAACAAATCGAACCCAATTACGCCGAACGATTAATTACACAGGCAAACTTTTGTCGTCAGTGTATAATTAAAAGCTACGTACATGCATATTGAGTAAACCATTAATTGCTGAACATGTTACCTAACATTTTCATTTGACTGCCATCATAAAAAGTCATTCGCTGGGCTTGCATTAACCCTTCAATACATTATCCGAACGCTAATCGAAAGGCTGTGGCCACAGCGGCGGCGGAGGCGGAAGCGGGTACGCCGATGGCTATGTAGAGATAGCGAGCGAGGGGCGGTGCGTAGGGTGCGGGGGATGCGGCGCTGACGCGTGCGGTGACGTCGCAGGCGGCGTGCGGCTCCCCGGAGAACACGTCACTTTACCCATGAAAGACCTGATATCGTCAAAGTACGCATCCTCTCTTTCAGTATCAGCTGAACTAGGAGAATCGCCGCCCTCGGCCTCATGTTTCTTTAAGTGACGATCGAGATTCGTCTGCTGCCCGAAACACCGTTCGCACAATGGACACCGAAACGGCCTCTCCTTGTTATGAATGTTCCTCACGTGCCGTTGCAGGTTTGAAGAGATCGAGAACGACCTCTCGCAGTACTTGCACTTGTAGGGCTGCTCGCCAGTGTGAGTCCGCAGATGTCGCGTCAGATTCGCGCTCCTAGGGAACACCTTCCCGCAAAATTTGCAGGCATACCTGTCTCTTAATTTCCCGGGACCAGCGCTCAGTTCTTGAAACTTAGCGTACGCGCTCTGTTGCCTATCTGGTCCGTCAGTACCGAGAAGTGGGGATAAAAAATTGAACGGGCTCGGAACGTACGGGGAATGCGATGAGTTCAGAATAGACTCCGAAGAATGAAAGGTCGGAAATCGCGGCCGGTACATCGCTTCCATGATGTTGCTGTGTTGGGGGTGAACGGGCATTGGGAATGCCAGAGGTGGTGACACCAGGTGTGGTGGAGAATCCTCCCTTTTGGGCTCCACTCCTTCAACGTCTACGTCTATCGTGTCGTTCTCAGGAGTCTTGCTTCGCACCACTGGACTCTCAGGCGGCGAGTATGACTTAACTGAGTTACGAAAGGAATGGTCATCATTGTCTACATCAGACTCCTTGTCACTCGGCTTCCTCGCAACAGATAAGTCTAGAGGCTGATCACCTTCATCTTTCTTAGTGTCCTCTTCTAGGTCTGAATATTCTGAATTCTTGTCTTCATCAACGCTGTTCTTTGACAAATCTTTGGGCAATGATGATTCTACTTTGTTTCTTTGAATGTCATTGAGCGAAAAATTGAATGGCGATTTTTGCTTCAAGTCTTCCCTTGAGAAGCTAAATGGACCTACAGGTGTAGGCATTTGTATCACTGGTGACGGTCTTCGTTGGGCAGAAGAATCTTCTCCCGATGGAGGTGAATGCTTTCCAAATACACTTTGCGATTTGTTTGGCGATACCCTGTCTGAGCTGTAGCTGTCTCTTTTAATTTCGAAATCCAAATCTTTAGGTTTCTTCATGTCATCCTGAGAAGTTGAGCTATCGATGCTTTTCACTGAGAGGCGGCCTTCTTGTTGTTTGGATACCAGACTGGCGTTTGACATGGCAATGTCATGTTCCATAGCGAGTCTCGCGCCTTGTACATTGAACAGTAGCGGGTTCAGAAATTCTGGTGAGAACAAAGCTGGGTAGTGTGCAAATGTGTTGTACGGGAGAGGCAGAGCTGGTCCCCGGTACATTGGGAAGGGATTTCCATTATTTGGGGTATTCATCCCGACGTTGCGCAGCGGTGGTATTTGCGGAAGGCCCTGTGGCATCTGTCCTCGGAGATTGACCGAGGTAGTAGCGGTATCGCAGAATCTCTTGTGTTTAGTCAGAGAAGCGTAAGTTGTGAAGGACTGGCCGCACTTAACGCATTCGACTAGTGCCCGGCACGCGACGTGCATCCGCTTGTGACGGCACAGATTTGAGAACTGCGTGTACGCCTGAAAGAGGAAACAGTATTATTATAATACTCGTAAATAAAAATAAACTGTAACTTCATTCCATGTCTATGACCTTCCAAGACAGATAAACTTTGAAACCAAAATCAGCAATATTTTTAGATTCAAACTACGAATGCCTCATAGAACAGGCGCGTAGTGAAAGACTGGATATCAAAGGAAAAGTGCAGATCTTGGATTTCAAGATTTTCTTACCTTGAAGCAGACCTGGCACTGGAATGGCTTCACGCTGGAGTGGATGTGGGTGTGCTGTTTGAGACCGGAGGAGGTCGCGAAGGTCTTCCCGCACTCGGGGCAGGCGTGGCTGCGCGCGCCGACGTGCTGCGCGCGGATGTGGCGCTGGAGGTTGGAAGGATCGGTAAATACCTGAAATAACATCAGGTTTCGGACACCGTGAAACTGATGATTTCTCTAGGGTTTGAAGCTATTTGAAATTTTATTTCATTTTTAAGGTATCTGGATATTCTTGTGGTAAAAAAATGTATTGCCAAAAATGTTTTTTTTAATGTAAATGCTTGCTTTTTTATTAAAATTTAATAAAAAAACATTTTTTATTAAATCCAATGTATGAATTTTAAATTTCAATTATTTCTACATTATTAGGATAAGAGAGATTAATTACTAATTATTTTATCAAGCATTCAATCCACACCTTAGGACAGTTCTCGCAGGGGTATTTTCTGATTTCAGAATGCGCAAGCGCACGATGCCGCAGGTGAAGGTCTTTCACGCTGTATGCCCGATTACAGAGCTCGCATCCAAACTTGCCAGCGGGCTGCGCGTGCTCTTGAACCAAGTGACGGTCAAGACTGAAAGAAATTAAACAAAAAATCATTATTTAAGCACCTAAGGTACCTATCGCCGGCTCCGAATAAATGTCAAGGCTGACAAAATTTCCCTTGATATTGACATCCGTGTATGATCTAGAGAAAGTTAGTACTAAAATAACTGGTGACGTAGGCGGGGATTCAGTACGGAAATCAATTCAGGTTTATCTGATGGATAGGGCTTATAATTATCGCGGATACGGAAATTTGTTATCAAACACAAAACAAGTGGCGCGAGTTACTTTTATTACTTTAGCCATTATACATTACCATATATAGTGATTTGTTAATAATGAAAGTACAGAATTGTATTATGCTTGTATTATCCGAAAGGGTAGACAGAAGTACATCAGCGCGTATACATTTCGCTGATGATGTTTTAGCGCTTATGTAAGGGTGCCCGTCCACTCGAGCCGGACGGGTTGACCGGACTAGCTTTCTGCTTATAATCGCCTTATTTGAATGAGCTGTGGAAAACTAAGCGATCCTATTGGTTGAAAACTAGCCAAGTCAGCCTAGCCAGCCCTTATAGAGGGCGATCCTTCCTAACGAGCTTACTACTGCTCAATGCGTCGAGGTTTCAGGCCATCGGAGAAATTAAACACATGGTTGATTTATTAAGTCTGAAGAATGCTCTAACAATTCTAGTATACCGGTTGTTTCAATAGTCCGTAATAGTACTTGGGGGTTTGTATTGTAGGTAATTAAGTTTTGGGCATATTAACTTTTTTTAATAACGGTGGTGCTGGTGGTACGTAAAGTTTAAAGCAATAGTTGTGACAAATATTCAAAAGGCTCATAACTGACAAAATATGACAGTTCATTAATAGTTTGTCTTCACTAGACATCTACATTATCAACTATCGTATATGTAGGTCCCTAAATTATGACTTCGGACTTTTGCAACGCCCTGTTAACCAGGTGACATTTTCATAGTCGCAGTAATTTAACTTCATTTTATATTCTAATTGTATTTTATCGCATACCACGAAATGACTCTATTAGAAAGTGCGAAGATAGCGCTAACGAACTTGTATATTCCGCGTTGCCATCTAGACGTCCACTACTTATTGGAAAAGACAAAATAATAACATCTTTATGCATAGGGATCGCCCACGCGGATGTAACTCGCTTATACAACAAGCAGGCGTGTTTCCATTCCTTTAAGAGTGTATTATTCAGAGTGTAATAACCTCTTTTCATTCTGCTTTTCACGTTTTATAAAACCCCACTAGGCATCTACTCGTATATATATATAACAGAAAGGTGACTGACTGACATAGTGATCTATCAACGCTCAGCCCAAACCACTGGACGGATCGGGCTGAAATTTGGCATGCAGGTAGATGTTATGACGTAGGCATCCGCTTAGAAAGGGTTTTGATTAATTCTACCCCCAAAAGGACAAAATAGGGGATGAAAGTTTGTTAAGTTAAACTCCACGCGGACAAAGTCGTGGGCTCAGCTAGTTTATTTATAAAAAGGATTACTAGCAATGTGTGTTTATCACATTACTAGTATTCCCTTTAGCGCCTCCAACTAAGCTAATGCTTGTGTTAGGATCACTCCTAACTATTGACGTGGGATCACGCCCACGTCAATTGTTTAATTGCCAGTATAGGGATCGAACCCAGAACCTCTCAGCTACGAGGACGGCCCCTCTAATCACTCGGCTATTGACGCCTTTGTGACGCATTTTATGACTGCTCGTTAGCATTTAAAACGCCTGACCCCCATTTTCTAATAATTTTGCGTATCAAGAAAACCGTTGCTATCGTCATCATGTAACAACTTGTGTCGACATTTGATGGAAAACGTATATCATTTGCAAAAACGGTCTCAGTGACTCTCCTTGGCATAACTGGTCCGGCGCACGCAACCCTCGTTGCCTCGGGCCGTTTTCTAACGTTGCACCTGCTGTATCTAGTTACGAGAGTTAAACTGCGGCCACAGATTACATCGCTGCGTTTATTACTGGACTAGGATCGGTCCGTGACTGCGCGGGTTGATATACGTCGATCGAATCGAAAGCTTCGCCATCGTCAAGAGGACTAGATGAAGCGTTTTCACTGTTGCGCACTGCGGCGGGCCCGTCGCTATATCTTTTAATTAATCTGGGGAATAAAATCTACCGTAATGGTTCCGTCGCTTACACGCTGCCCGTCCGTCCGTTGCGTACCCGTCTCTAACGAATATCTAAACTAATAGAGAGAGTTATGTCTTGCTAATTTGAGAGTATGTTTAATCATGTAATTATTTTTATATAAGTGAAGCAATATTTAATATTTAAATGGCTTCATTGTTCATGAGCGAAAATAACTTGCAGACTTGATTAGTTTTAAATTAAATATTTTAAAATAAACTTTAGATCTAAGCGATCTAGATAACTAATATAATTAATAATGATAAAATTGAAAGTGATTGTTGCTTCTGTGCCATTACAATATCAAGCAAATAGAGAAATACATTTAATCGAGTTGCAAATGCACAATTAACGTTTACAAGTACAGCAATTAGTTGAATCAATTCAAAATTTCGCAATACATCACCCAAACGAGAGTTAAGTGTGTATAGTAGCTGTTTAGTAGATTCGTAATCGGCGCACGCGCAAGTCAGATACAACGCGTAGCCCCGGGGCTCGCTTACAACAGCGCCGTCTATCAGCGCATACGATCTTCGGAGGCAAATATAAGAATAGCACAAGGCAGCGCATCGGCCAAGTGATTGCATGGGTGTGCTTACACAAAATATTTGAGATCAATTTTATTACTGAACTAGTGTCAAGTATTTTTTTTTTTATGAAAACTATTATATGCAACAAATATTAACATAAAATTTTGCTTGTTTATTAAGTACATTATATGCATGTTCCACTCAAAGTCACCCATTCATTATTTATTGGTTTACAAATTAACCCAATTGGTAAAAAAAAAGTTGACAAACTTGTTGTATTTCATAAATCTCATAAATCGGCCTTTAAAGGACCTCTGGAATTGTCTTTTGAGGAACTATAAATTTTCATGCCAAACAGTCACCAAATTTGTTTAAATAAATTTATAACTCATGAAACGATCTTGGCCTATCAGCGTTGCATTTTTTTAACAACAACCACAGTCATCTGTGTAAATGTATCTCAAAGAATAATGCTGTGTACAGTTTAATAGGTTGTTACGTAACATCGGATAACAATTGAAAGTATATTAAATACCTTTCCGTTACAGGAACATTGGTGCTAATTCTGATGGTACACAAACTATATGCTATTGCTGTCCTTCTCGGGGTCCTAATTTATAAGCAAGACGGCAGTATTTTAGTTGTGTCAAATTTAGTTTAGTCTTAGTTTGTAGCCATAAGAGTTAGCACCATTGCGTTTGGAGTATCGCCTGACAGTCGGCGCTGTCATGACTGGCTGTTTCAGCTATAGTAAGACTCTGATAGAACAATAGATAGGATAGGTGTTTTGTAATAAACATACAATGTAACTACTGATACTTTTTTATTATATTATAGCGGCCCGCCCCGGCTTCGCACGGGTTCATTGCGGTTACATTATTCGAGTTTTAGTAAGGATCCCTATTTTTTTGAAAATATATTATAGCCTATGTCACCCGGGGATAGTGTAGCTTCCTAACAGTGAAAGATTTTTTTCAAATCGGTTCAGTAGTTTCGGAGCCTATTCATTACAATCAAACAAACAAAGTTTTCCTCTTTATAATATTAGTATGATATAAGCCAAGCCTTTTTTCATCACTATCTTTAGTAGCCGCTTCGCTCGCTATGATTTTGAGGATGAATAAAACGTAGCCTGTATTTTATTCTAGAATACAACCTACTTGTGCCCCAAATTTCATACTCATCCATTCATAAAATTTATAACGACATATTTTTTACTTTGTATTAGCAGTATAATGTTTTTTTTGCTTAATGCAAGGATTTACCGACATAATTAACTACTGCAAATCATTCTGGTTTCAAATTAGCGAAACATTCACAGCGTAGTTTAAAATCGAATTCAATCTAGATGCGTTATGATGAAGTAATAACTCAAATGCATCGTTGCTATAGAGTAACACGCTGTATACGTCAATGCAGCCAGATCTCGGGAATAATCTACATGTTCACGATTTGATAACATCCAATGAACAACTTTCGTTCCGAGTCGATCTATTAAGCTCCACCCACACGGGCCACCGATACTAACTTGTCCCTAAAATGACGCCAACAATAATATGTTTTTAAAAAATTACATTTGAATTAGTAATTTAAAAAAGTTGTACTAACTCTAGTGCCTTAAGCGACTGAAGAAACTCAATAAACATATGGTAAAGCTATACAGTTTGCTAGTGCTGTCATAAAAATAGGTTACTTATCGATACAGATTCTAAATCAATTTTTTCTAGTTTATCCAGATATGGACAGAAATGCTATTACCTACATGAATTTCAATTAAACTAAATAATGGTCAATATCCACTTTGAAACTGAAACGGATCCCAAAGGTAGCTAAAATAACATTAGGAATCTCAAAATGGAAACTTGTCCAATATCAGATATAGAAAAAATACGGAATACTTATAGTGTTAAAAGGCGTCATTTTACCGCTACTGTAGACTAATGATGTACTACCGACGAACGTGCTTACATTTTAATAATCGATTGTAGATCCCGGCTGAGCTAACAATCGGTTGGGAAACGCGCCCGATGCCGGACAGATAGACATGATGTTACATACCGCACCGGATTTATTTGCGTGTTTGTGAACGAGGCTTTATTTATGAAAACTAGACCATTTATGCAATAACTAAACGTACTAGCTCAGCTATATCCAGTGGTGAACGCAAGCTTAACGCAGTTTCGGTTGCCATGCGGATGGCAAATTTTGGGAACAGACTTTTCATATTTCGCTTACTGGCACCCAGAAAAAAAAAACAATTATAAGCGTACTGCTTCTAAATAAATTATGTCTAGCCACAATCTATGTAAATTCAACAAGTCATTATCTAGGGTTTTTTCAAAGCATAGAATGAGACAACATGAAGTCTTGTTACGGCCGTAGATGCTAGAACTGTGATTAGTAAAAAAAACTATAATATACTTAACGCAATTAGCTATGAGGTGATAAATAAGCCACGTGATTTCGAAGTTTGAGTTTTGACTTGCTTCCTCGCACAGGGTCAATGAGTACTCAACCTAAGTCTCGACTACGCAATGATACAATCAATACCATATCGATTCAAGGTGCGACAGAATCGATGATCATTCGAATTGTGACTGCGAGTTGTGACGAAAGCAAGAGTGGAAGTAAGAGATCCAGATAAGAGTGATTACAATGTTATTTCGTAATCCTCATGATGCATTGTGCGCTCGGGCAAGTATTAGGAACATGCGTGACAGTATAATTTAATACATCAATAATATTATGAATGGGTGGTTTTACAGCTCCGAACACGAGGTGACAATAAAGCACCTCACGCATGATTGATACTTATAAACAATTGTTTATTTAAACTTGAGTGGACATTAGTGATTTTTAAAACGTATTTCTCTTTTACGGTCTTAGTTATCTTCAACATAATTCGGGTTTATCACGTGTTTAACTTTTTTGTAATAACTGTAGACTAAAATAACCGAATAGTATTTCACCGAAGTCATATAGCTCGAGTACTATTTGAATAAAAGTTATTAGGTATTTAGGTACTTTTAGTTAAATTCAGAAGTTCATTCAGCTACTAAACAGATAACTGTTTGTGACCTACAAATATACATTATAAATATAAACTATGAATAACAAAAACAATAAAACACCGCTCATCCAATTACTAATCGATCTCCTGATGCCCTACAATAATTTAAAACAATAGTGATGGTGCGATAACGCGGTACGTTCGAGCTCTGCATGTCGATAATCTCGATCCTGCATTATTGACGAGTCCACCAATAGAATATGATGACACACGCCATTATAGAACGCGGGTTGACACATACATAATTAATTCATGGTGTATTTCATTCGTGATACTCATCCCTTGAATGTATTTGTGCCGATGTTATCAAAACTATTTCAGCTTGGTTTTTAATTTGGATACGGTTTCTACATTCTATACAGTTTATGATATTTCATATCGATTAGATTACTCTCTGTGACAGTAAAGTCATCCTAATACTACTACGTCGTGCAGATGTCAAAGCGTCTGTCTCGCGTCGCGTGCCAAGGCACACAACAAATCATCGACGTTCGCCTTATCGAACGGGCACATCACTAGCTCTAAATAAATCGTTACGAGCACCGGACGACCAAATAATATTAATGGCTAGAGGTTAATGGTACCGAAGACGTTTGAAATTGATAGACTTCTGCATCTACCGTCAGGGATCTTGAATGGACCGTTCAGATGGTAGAGACGATTGAGTGATTTGAATTTGATTTGCTTGTAAGATTGTTAAGGTTGATATAGCATAACTAGTTCTCGTCGATTCTATGCATATTTTTGCATAATATATTATGTATTTACGTTTTGTACGACTTGTATATTTACTAAAACAAATGAAGACTGTTATTTTTTCTATTTCTCTTTTTCATTATTTTTCTTTGGGAATTTCGGATTTCATGTGCGAACTTGATGACCCGTGGAAAAAAAGGGTGAGGAAACAGATGAGAAAACTTACATGTCTTTGAAAGACATGTGAAGTTCGTTGACCGGCACTGGGCCAGCATGGTGCACTTTGAGTCGAATTCTCTTCGCATTGGGGGGAATGTGTGCAGTATAATGGCAACAAGCCTACCCCTCGGGAATACTATTTTCTTTACTCCATTTCAGCTATCTCTGTCAGACTTTTCATGTTTATTCCATCCCGTATCTCCGTCTACGTTTAAGGGCGCGTTAACCTGGCGTTTTTTTTCTTCACAGATGACGCGTGTTAACGTACTTTAAACGAGATTCAATCGCAGCCACAGAGCAGCTTTATGGGCATTTACAGCGCTGCAAACGCGCATCATCTGCGCGGGATAAAGCGCTGAATGCGCCCTAACATCGGTAAATTTCGACATGGATAAGTTCTTTAAAATAAAAGTACTCACACATCAATGTTAGGGAACGACGCTCCACAGAGGGTGCACTTTGGTTCGACGTCCTCCCGCTCCTCGTCATCAGTTTGTGGTGTTGAGCTTTTCAGTGCGAACGAGTTGTATTTTTCAGTTGCCGCTTGGTGTTCTGAAACAACAAAGTTAAATCTTTAATAAAAAAAAAAAAAATAGCCCTTTTGACGTCCCACTACTGGGCACGGGCCTCCCCTCAACACGAGGGGGATTCAGGTCATAATCCACCACGCTGGCCCAGTGCGGGTTGGCGGATTTCACATGTCTTTCGAAAATTGGTTAAATCTTCTAAGACATGCAGGTTTCATCAAGATGTTTTCCTTCACCGTAAGCAAGTGATAATCATATAGAAATTATGATTCGCACATAGATTTCGAAAATCCAGAGGTTCGAGCCGGGGTTTGAACCCGAGACCTGGTAGCCCGCAAGACGCGTGCTTAACCAATCGGCTATCACTGCTGATAAATCTTTAATTATCATAAGAAAAATTTGCTAAAGGTTCTGATTCAATTTTCTAAAATAATAATTATGGTTTGCTTTCCCCCAGTCTTACAAAAAATCGTCTCCCCTTCAGGTTGGCAATGTACGAGGCATGCCTTTGGTATTGCGAGTATACCACGGTAACTTAAGATCATACTTAACATCATACGCTTGTTCGCTGACTTTATTGTATAAAATAACATGTCCATCTCAGTACTTTTCCATTCAATTTGAGATTAGGTCTACATAATTATGTTTTTTTTTCTCAACGTGTGCCTGGATGCAAAAACACTAATCGATTCAGTTATTAAATACAATCGAGCACAAATTGGCGAATTCAATTTGAAAGACACCATAAAATTCCCTAATTTATAAAAACAACATTCAGCACCTAATGAAGAGCTTCACAAGAGCTGAGATGAGGACAGTTTCAACAAAAGTATCAACAAAAACTTTTCGCAATTTCGATAGGTATTGTAGGAACGGTGAACACACTGTCCTAGAAAAAATCTGTGCCGTCTAGGGACGCCCGAAAGAAGCGAAGCTTTGCAGTAGATATTAGATATATTATAAGTGGCGTGCATAGGGTTTTGAAACTGGGTAGGCAGAGTGTAACATAAAAATAACGCGTTACGCGTTACGCTTTTCACCGTTTTAGTGCCCGGGCAGCGAGCGCCCCGAACGTCCGTAAAGAAGCTTCGCTTCAAAAAAAAATTGTTCCTCTTTTAGCCGACCAAGTATCGACTTGTTACTGTTACGAATGGTTAAAACACTACAACATAAAAACTGACCAATAACGAAACGATGTAATAAATAACTGTGTACATGTTATATTAATCAATAGAAAAAGTTTCATCAAACTCCATAAATTATTTGTCTGTACCCTTAACTGATGCAAAGATGCAACTAATTGATTTGCTAATGATCAACAATTCTCGTTACTTTGTTGACAACCGAATTGAATAATTATCTTCTTGACTGTGTTTTAAAGTTAAACATATACCATTTATTTATTTAGGTCTTGACATAGAGCGTTCAATAATTTATTTTAAAATTCTATAGACGAAACACAGTCTATGATTAGACGAAAGCTCTCCGATTTTAACCGTAGGTCAATGACTAAAAACCAAAAAGTAATCTAGTTTTTTTCACCCCATAACTTGTTAAAGAAGTTTGAATTTTATTTTTGACTTAACCTTCATTAAGTTACTATAATTACGTTTCTTTTTATTTAAAAGCTTGTGAATGAATAAGATCAATATTGTATCATTAATATGGTACGTCAAATCTAACTGCTTATTACATTTATCACAGTAGGAGTTTCCAAACTGCCTGCAGTCTAGTTAGCCAACCTGTTATAATGATAAACTATTCTAACACTAATTGCAGAATGTACAACAACCTAACAAATCGTTAAGGAAGAAACCATGTTCTTAAATAATTACAACTTGTCATATGGAGCAGAATTATCATTATTTCAACCTGTTCACGCAAAAACCTACCAAGCAGATTCGATCTACGAATATAAACCAAACTTTATCAATCAACACATAAAGTATATCTTTCAAGAAAGGATAACAATGAGTTGATATGTTGTAGCATATAAGTTTGTACCTGCGACGTATCACGACCGTCGGTCGGAAGTGCTCTCGGGTCGCATTGACACATGTAGAATTGAGTGTAGTCACGAGCGGAGCCACGCCTCGAGCATTGTCTAACGAACCATCCGTGATAAGGCAAGGCTAAGATAACGCAGTGATATCATCGGACTGGTATGAATGTGGTGATTTATTCAGGGAATGAGCTGTGAGTGCTCAAACCGCCGGAGTTAGTGGGAAAACCGTTGTAGTAGATCACGCTTGGATGACTAGGATTTTATGAGCTATCCTGAATATGCGGAAGTAACGACAAGCGATTATTTAGAGGTACCGATAGTTTGCACTGTAAACCTAAGTTTTGGACGAGCTTATTACATATATTTACATTTATACTTAGAACAACGACAACCGGTAGTATCGAAGAAGTATGTTATTTGATATATTCAGAACTTTAGTGTGCAATAAAGAGTAATTCTATTCTATTCTATCGAAACGAATTAATAATATATTTATGTAGATAGCCATTGACTCTACCTATCCCGCGCAGGATATAATAATAAATGATAGGTATAATAAAAATACAAAAAGAAAATAAACAAAAGCTAATGAGAATGAACCCTAGTTCAAGAATTCAAAGTTTTACATACCCGATTAAAAAGATGACCTGACATCACCCAAGGATGCCACACGAGTTAGCCCTGAGGTGAACCGAACTGTATGTGATGTGACTGCAGCACTAAAGTGTTTGCTACAAATTATCATGGGCCAGTCGCACCCCCACCCCACCTGCGGCGCGAGGGTTAATATGTTCACTTGACCCGCCATCGGGGAAATATGGAAAATCATCTGTGCGTGACAATCACACTGTTTGCGGGAACTGTTTTAATGTAGGGTTGTGCCAGATTTGTTGAATGTGTGATTTGAAAGCAGCAAATTAAGTGATTCAGTCTGATGTCCTAGTCAGTTTAGTTAAGTTTAGACAAGTTTAGTTTTTATACTAACATAACCACTAGTGCTTCAATGACTACCCACCAATATCAAAACAAGGCTACTGCTGGGTCACCTGATTGATCCAAGACTACGTCATCGTAATGCTAATTATATCTATTAAAGATTTCAATCAATGACAATACTGATTGTGACGTATTCTTGGGTCATATAAGGAAGAGAATACCTGACATAGCATATTATAGTACCATGCACCAATCTATAGCTCAAAACAAATGAATCGTGAATATTCCTAATGTATTTTTTTCAAAACAGGTTCTCAATCTAAAGCTTTCAAATTTTAATTATTTATCAATTTAATTTTTTTGTTCAACCATCTAGCGACATTGTTGGCTATGCCATTAATCTTAAACCTACTTAAGCAAATTGTCATATTTGTACTTATTCGTTACGTCATTCATCAAATATCCAACTGCATGATAGAACGAACCAGGATCTAATAAGCCAAAATTGTGAAATATAGAATATGGCATGAATATGACTTTAAATGTATGTTATACCTATAAAGGTAGGAGCTAGATCATTAGTATATATGTAAAATAATCGGCACTTTCCCAGAATAGAGTTACGACGAAGGGTGCTAAATAATTTCTAAATCGATTTGAAGTCTACGAGCGATCTTGGAAATGTAATTTTTATGTCATACCAGTACATAAACATGTCAAAAGTGAACTGAGCACCGCTTTCAGACTTGAGATGGATTTATTAATACGAGGCCTAATCACTATTTTAAGTTAGATTCAGAAACCCTATAAAGACGTATTTGCCTAATCTTAAAACCTCTTAATCCGAAGCTTTTTAATTGCTCCACCTCGATAATGCCCCTATCTTTGCCCCTCCCTTCTAATGAATCACGAATTATAAAATGGCAACCCGAATGTTGACGAGCCCAGCGATGACTGACTTGAACTCGAACGTGATTACGATTTCATATCCCCTTCGTTGGCCGTGGTACAAGTATTGCATCGCGTATTAATTTTACCAAATAATTTCTTGCCAAGTCCAAGCCAAAGAAACCCACTATTAAATTAAATTTTTGCGTAAAGTAGGGCGGGTTGCACGATCGTTAAGTTTTCCCACGACGTCACCAGATGGCGGGCGACATGCGCGCGCGCACCGTGACCGTGACTTACCGATCTTCATAATGAATTCTACCCCCGCGGTCAAACGGCCGCACCTGTTGATTCTCGCAATAACTAGACAAGTGTTGGACGTTTATTTTTTTAAACGCCAAAATTCCCATGTTATTCAAGGGAATGCCTGTAGATGTTTGCTTTTTTATATTTTTACTTAATCTAAGTTAGGAGAGATATATGCGATTTTACTGAACAGATGGCTAAAACCGCCCAAATCAAAGAGTTCATGATTAGATACCAATTCGGCCCATACAGCTAGTGATTAATTTACGAATTAGTTATAGGTATAATGCAAAAATGCCCAACGATTAATCTAAATTACGTTATCTGTACGGAATAGAATAGACTTCTAAAATATGTAATAGAAACCAACAGCCATCAACATCAAACATGCTTTTATTGATATAGCTAGCTTACATTGCTGTTTCAGTATTGTTTCTATTTCCACCTCTAAATTCCTTTTGTGTGTATTCTAACAAACAATTCAATTACATAGAACAATCGTGTCGATAATCTGTCTGTGTTCTCGCTTCCTGCGTAGGTCCTAGTCGCTCGCAGCGCCCTCTAGCACGCATCTTGTGCGTCGCACGCGCGCGTTACCGTTACTGCCCGCGGTGAGAACGGCCGCGTGTGTAATGCATTGTCTGTTTGATTATACCTGGCTATGTGGAGCACTGAACAGGTTTATTGATACGCCGTAGCGGTACGAATTGCGGTTTTGAAATGATTTCGATCGGAATAAAATACGAAATTCGGGACCGAGAGTACAACTGAACAAATTAAGGATATCCTTACTCAGATAATATAATCACGTACTTAATGTAACGATTTTGAATGTCAATTTTCACTGAACTCATAACTAAGAGTTGTTTGAAACGAATACACAGTCTTGTTTGATTTTATAGTATATATTTGAGCGTCAATAGTTTAGTGGTTAGAGGAACCGCCCTCATAGCTCAGAGGTATTTTTGTAGTGATTGGGCACAATGTATGCATAATCTGCCAGTTCTCTTCTAACAAGGTGATCAGAAACCTTGCTGTCGTAAAAAAATATTGTTTTCGTTTAAAGGAATTTTGTAAAATTTATTACTAAGTTTTTCATTCCGTTTTTCTAAAATTGAAAACATTTTGCTTATCTAAGAGGATGTCTGATTCTCATCCTGGCAATTAAATTATTAACGTGAGCCCACTCCTAACACAAGCATTCGCTGAGCTAGAGGGGCTAACGGGAATACTAGTAATGTGTATTATTCCTATTTATAAAAATACTATTTCTGTAGAGGAACCACTTAAACTTGTTATAAGTACTGATAGATCACTTGAACAATTTAGAAGTACCTAACTGTACATTAACATAAGCTATACCTACAATACTTACTATCTCCAGACAATTTATTGAGGGTATAATATACTATTGTTTTGCAAAACACTATCTCCAGTCAAGGCAATCTATCTCTGACGTGTACACCGATAACAAACAATACATCACTGATATCAATATGAATACCATGATTATTGATCATATCAGATTAATGTGGCAGAAAAAAAAGTGAAATTATAAAATAATATAATACGGTTGAAGTCACCATTATGTATATCTATTGTGGTCTAGAAATTATTCAATTTCGCGTAACATCAAGATAGCGGCATCAAATCTGCGCGCGCAAATAATCCTCTCCCGAACCAGATTCAACCCTTCACTGGGGGCGGTGTTATTAAATTGAAATATTTTTATTTTATTGTCGGTAATATTTATTTGATTGTTAAATAAATACGCGATGTGGGACGCCGTGCGATTGTACGGTCTAATAGGGGTGCGGCCATTGTTGTCGGTTAATTTTTTGATTAATCATCATCCCGTTGGGACGGAATCGTTGCGTCTGTGACGTTTCAATTTTTGCGTTTGCCTTGAATTATACAATGGTGTGTATTGTGCAATGATAAAATATTAAATTAGTAGAGTCACTTTGGCAATGTTCAATAAGCTCAATTAATTAGGTATTGTTACAATTATCATACTACTCTTGCATATCTAGTTACTATGATGAAGTGTTTGGCCAGTTTACGAAAATAGGTAATTCCAGTAGGTATATTACATAACAATATTATTTATATAAATTTATGTTTTGGCAAATAAAGTCAAGTAAATTTAAAAAGCATGAGTTATTTGAAATAAAATATATAATTATTCATACCTACCGACATCATACTTAATCCTTCATATTTAGTTATATTCAAAATTATAATCGCGCCGTCAGATAACAGAACTACAATGCATAACACAATAGTGCGTGCGCTGCGTCGGACAAAGCGACGTCATCAATTTTAATCTGCGCGACAATTGCGCGACGACAAATGTCACCGCGCGCGACACTCATTCATTACACGCCCGAACGCACGCGCCGAGAAAAAAGCACGGCCAATGAAGGGTTAACTCCACATAATTGTTATTGCGTACGACGGGAGATGGATTACAATGATTTCCATTTCATACTTTCATTAAAACTACAACACACGCCGCGCTCAAATGCATACTCCATGTATTCAAAGATAAAGACACTTAAATATTCTTATTGCCTCAACGGCCTACCGAGGAATGGGGCTAGGTTACTAAAATGACCTTTAAGAAAATATTTCTATACAATAAATCTGTGTCATACTTTATGAAGTTTATTACCTCTTATCTAGACTAGAGTATTTAGAGCCGCTTATTCCGGCTGATGATGTAAGACAATGGTATGTTTTGAAGAAAATGCGTATGCAAATATTTGGCCATAAATATTGCACGAGTGAGCGATCGATCAGCATTGTCGTGTAGGCTATTTATTCGAAAACATTTATCTCGAAGCGTATTAATCCTTTCGGTAAATTAGTTATTCTTATAGTGAAATTATTGTATGGTCGATTGGTGGCCTCAGATGCGATATGCGGCCATCAATCATGGGTTGTGCAACGGAGCCCGGAGCGTTATGACAAATGTACGGTGCTGACTGCAAATCGTTTCTAATTACGGATATTTAAGAGTCATTGTGGACGCCATATTGGAGTGTCATGCAGCTTATGTGGATAGGGACGGACAATGTGGGCGGGCGGTCGACCCTGCTACCACATTTCGCACCGAAATAACAAATATTAGGAAACAAAGCTTTCATTGCAATGATTATGTCATGCCGTACAAATAACCACCAGACCAAAATT
The DNA here is from genome assembly GCA_918843915.1 of Notodonta ziczac. NCBI lineage: Eukaryota > Metazoa > Arthropoda > Insecta > Lepidoptera > Notodontidae > Notodonta > Notodonta ziczac. Next base: position 7,096,645 of record OU974053.1, read on the forward strand.
ATTTGAAATATATATACCTAATATATACTTTCCTATTAGGATTTTTATGCCCAGAGCTTTACCTACATAAGTAAGTAGAAACTGATTAAAAATATATAAAAAATATTTGGTTACGGAAGACTATTTTTCATCAAATAAATGTCCACTTTGTGTGTCACATGTAATGTTTTGCAATGTTAACGTAAGTAAGGTAAGTTCCAAAAAAATCCATGAGGACTTCAGGTGAACACAGCAGTTAACGGCAGTTATTAGAGAAGGCAGCAATTAGGTGCAATTCGAATCGCATAAATCACCGACAGCGCCGGCTGCGACGCCGACACACCGGAAGGCGATACAGGAAGCTCTGAAGACCCCTACAGTATAATCGCATAGGTTTACTAGATACGCCACGATCGAAGAGAGATAAAGTGGGTAAACTAAATGGGTATAACTGTCAAGAGTATAGAGCTGTGGCTTTTAGAGTAGCTTTACAACATTTTATTAAGCCCGACACTAAAAAGTCGCGATTATCCACGTAACTAGAGGAAAAATAGAAAATGAAAAATTATTATTTCGTTCCAAATATAAAAAAAAATTAAACGAAATAATAATTTGAAGGTTCCATCAAGGCACTTCCAGTGAAACTACAACAGTAAAGACAGTCACCCTCGTATTATAACAAACATATGCGTGATTTTTCAGGCGGCGCGAGCGGCGCGTACGTCGCGATTTATCTAAATTAAATATCGCATGCGCGCGTGGCACCGTGAGTCCGAGCCCTTTGACTTTTGTTTGTATATAGCGGGTGGAAAAAATATAGCTAGGTACGCATTTCTTATAATAGATTAGAGAAAATCCGTAGGTGGATTTGTGTGCTGACTATGATTTTGTGGGCACTTAGACGTGACCAAATTTATTGCAGAACAAATTTAAACTAAGTACGTATTATTTACGACGCATACTCAGAATATAACTTCAACTTCTTTATGTAAAGTCATTCAAGAATTACATAGGAAAGTGACATTTACACAAACCATTTAGTTTTCTTTATTTTCGTTTTTCTAAACTGTATCGGTTTTTAATCCACCTGTACTTAGTTGACAGCCAGGTATGAGGGTCACAGTGCGGGAGGGCAGAGGGCAGGTGACTCCAATTAACTGCCGCCCCGCCGTGTCAACCGAGCGTGAAGAGCACGTGGCTCTGATTCCTGACCGTGATTCTACGCATGAGAACTAAATATGGCTTTGGTAAATAAATAGCGGTATTTAATTTTAAACTTTGTGGTATATCGTCTTAGCCGTGCCAGCCCTATGACATAAATCTTCTTAGGCCGCGTTCCTATCCGGTTGTAGATATAAGAAAAATGTGTAAAAGCGACAATTTGTAAGGGCCCCCGTAGGCCAAAACAAAATAAACACTGACTTTTAAATAATTATATGATGACATTTTTACATTGTCCCACTAGATCCAAAATATGAAATATAAACTGATTCTGTTATTTCATCATCCACATGTCAATAATATTAATTATTCCATTATTATTTATTTAGACATTTTTAATATGTTCATTATTAACATAATTTACGTTATTAAATGCGTCCGAAAAATCATGTTTGACGCGTGGACATGTAGACATTAAACGTCCGAATTGATTGCTCTGGCGCGGATTATTGGATTTCCGTCATAAAATATAATAATGAACGGCAAAATGCTCTACCCATAAAGTAGTAAGGAAATGATCACTTTCTTAACACAGATTTCAATATCTTGATATCACCACGAAGGCGCATAAGTCCAATATCATATACCATGACCTAGCATTGAGAATCAAGTTTGACTTACCACTTGGAATAACATCTTGCAACGGCAGTGGTGTCCTTGGCCCTAGAAGCAGCTCCTGTCCTGAAAGCACCTCTCGGGTCACCTTATACCACACCTGGAAAACATTTAAGTATGATATCAGAAATGTAGAGATCATCACGTTAGAATTGTCGAGAGATTCTTCTATGCTACAATATGGCAGCTATAACTATTCTGTTTGAATGATATTTATTTATTCTGAGTATGCTCTATGTAGAGTCAAGAGAGTATTTTGTATTTCTGAGAATTAATTTTGTATAATTATTTCCATCAACAGACAGAAAGCTAATAAATAATTATTGTATTTTTATAATCATTTTGAAGTAGTTAGAGCACAAGAGGTAGAGAATGTTGGATGAATCTATTGTTCACCTAAAAATACCCTTCATTCTTAGAACAATTAAAGTATTGCTAGGTAAAGACAGTTCAGATATTACTAGACACAATTCTGTGCAGATTGTATATATACCTACTAGGTTAATAATATAGAAACAAAATTCGTCTACCTATATCCAACTATCATTCACATAGAGTCAAATATCAACTATCGCTTAACCTCCACGGAGGCACAACAGTGAATCTAATCATCGCATCTGTTCGCTCCCCTATTGACCGGAAGTGGCGCACAGTTGTTCAGTACACCGATTTTCTGCCACCGGAAGTGCCAACGTTCCACATTCAAATTTTATTGGGGTAGTGACACAATAAACGAGGGTCGTTGTTATAATCATTCGGCGGTTTGTGCTGTATTGGTTTGATTTGTGCAATTTGTAAGCTTGAGGTATATAGACAATGAAATGTCGTTTTGAACGACAACAAATTTAAATCGGAGAAGGAAATATGAGTAATAAAATGATAATTTTAACCGCACTGGGTCGGCGTGGTGAGCTATGACCCGAAACCCTCTAACATTGAGAGGGAATGTACCCGGTAAAGGCAGTTAACTAACCCGCTATTAACTACATTGGGACCGAAAAACACCATTGGCGAACCTCTGTCTATGCCTAAAACACCTTTGGCGAACCTCTGTCTATGGCTTCTGGGAAAACACGCGTGATAATGTATTCAACATTTTATTAAAAAATTATTAAGATATTGTAACCAGTATCCTCTAAAAATCCAAAGTGTGTTCTAATTTCAATTTATTTTATAAATAATAGCATGATCATACTTCGCCAGCGAGCAGCAGATGCTGTACATTGACGTCAGACGGGTAGTTGGTAGAGCGCACCAGTTTCAGCCAGTTGTTCGTCTCCGTAGTGCCGTCCAGCCAACCGCGGACGCCGTTCTTGCCTACCACCTGCAAAACGAGTATTTTATGAACTAAAAAAATTAAAACATGTTTTATTATGCAATAAATTCGTAACCGAAAAACTAGAAATATCGCGAATAATAGAGATAATTGTAATACAGAACTTTAAGATAGCGCCATCTATACGACATTGCGTGAACTTGGTAAGCAACTGCCTTCGTACATTTTTGTAAGTGCACCTTCATCTCCAAGCTTTCTTGTTAGTTACAATACTTCTTACACTGCCCACCATAATAACTATATCAGCATTATAATTTTCTAGAGCTTTTTAGCGTTAGTTCAACTCTTTTAAGCTCTTAATATAAAAAATCCACGTGGAGCTAAACGTAAAATACTATTCTACTACAGGAAAAGTACGACAAAATCAAAAATTAATAAAGTCATACATCACCATTCAACAAAAATTATCACCATAAATTAGTCTCAATTCGAAAATTATCTTCCATAATCTGATTGGAAAAAATAACGTGATAATGAAATAAAATAATCCCCCTGCTGATGTCATCTCGCGGCACATTTCTAAACTGACACCTCGACGGACACCGTCCTGCCGCAATAGATGGCGCTATTAGTCCATGACATGGGGTCGTCACAGCTTGTCCATTTGTCATTGACCTCCCCAACATGACGCCCTAGGCGTGATGATTTAATTTTCATACCTATCTATAATCGGGGGTTGTAAATCATATTTTATTGTCGTGAACTGCTTGAATAATTAAATTTAACTGTTTTAGGGTTATTTTAAAAACGGTTTTAAATTACATTGTGCATGAAATCTTTCAAATTTTCTTTTTAAATTAGGGTGTAGAGAATATTATGGCTAGGCGATTAATTAATAAAATATACTGAATTGAATTCTAAATAATGCTGCAAGCCATCAAAATACTGTGAGCTCCTTCTGTATAATCAGACCAATAAAAAGGCAGTAAGTAGTAAATATAGCATTAATGTACTCCTCGGAATAACATAAGGATGTCCTTCGAGTCATGTTCATGGGCGCTGCAAATCGTGTTTGTAATGCTTGGAACGTAATGACCGAATACATATTCTTATCTAGTAAATAGTCGCCATCTGCGTCCTTCTCTTTGTCCACTTAGTTTTTCTAAACTACGCAATGGATTTTGATGCGGTTTTCACTATCTTTTACAGAGTTTCTTCCAGAAGGTTTATAATGTAGATTCAATACCTAAATTCCAATTAAATTAATAAACAGTAGGTAAAACTGTGCAACGCCAGGGCGGGTCGCTTGCTAGTCATGAAGTAACCGACTCACGATATCGACATTAGTACCCGAATACCATCCAAAATAACAGGGCTGTGAAAACACTGGCATTAACTAGGGGCGACTAACCAACAATTTGTGGTAGACACTTGAAATTCCCTACAGCGTTCGATTGAGTCATAACACCAATAATGGGCGTATTTTATGAAGATGTGTACCTTCCTGATAGAGGGTTTGATGTTTGTGCATTATATTAGGGCTCTATGATGTTGATCTATTGCTTCGGTAAACAGTTGAGTGTCTACGGGGGCGTGACGGGAATCGATCTTTGAAATATTCATAGCTCGGCGACAAAGTATGAAGAGGTCTACAAATATAGAGCGAATAACAGAATGTATGATGAACTGTCTCTATGCATCTGTTAATCAGGATATAATTTTTCATGTAACAGTAGGCAGATACCTACAACGATCTAATCGTTAATAAATATTTCGACTCTACCACCGTTTGATTACAATGAACAAGAAGGTCATAAAACTCTATGGTTACCTACTCTCCTAAAACTTACTTTTGCAGCATTTTTCTAGAGTTTTAACCGAGGGTGTAGAGCACGTTGTACAAATCGCTTGAACCAAACAAATTACCTACAAATCATCTGACATCACAAAACAAGGCGGGCAATTCAGCGTAAAATTAAAACGCGATCCCCCCTATCTGGCCAAGGAGAAAAGTTGTAAAGAAAATTACGGAAAAATATAAAAAGCATCTGTTGCAATGAAAATAACGTTACAAGTGAGGTATTAATCAAATGTGAATGACTGGGAAGCGTACCCCTGAATTACGCGTCAGTGAAGAATATTTACACATACTTTACGCATTTCTTGGGGGTATGCACACCTTACAGCAAAAAAAACTATCTTTATAGGAACTATAGTTAAATTCCATACTTATGTTAACTACATGAAATACATTTCCAACGTTATTTGACAAGCTTTCAATGAGTACCTACCTAAATACGGTTTTATATAATAACAATATAACAATTAAATACAAAATAGAAATTATGAAATTAACCAACAAGTAACAGTGACTAGACTTTGCTTTCGCTAACTATTATAAATAATATTGATCTCTAGAACAGTGATATAATTTTCAAAAATATGTTTTCTTTTTCTTAATTAATCGAACAAAATAAAAAAAAGAAAACAAAAAATAAAAAGCATCTGTCGCACGATCAAAGTAACATAACAAGTGAAGTATTAATCGTACACGGATGTTCCGGATCTGAGCACCCCCGGAACATCCACGAGACCCCCGGATCTTCCGCGTCACCGGCTCCCGTTCACGCGGCATTTATCAAGTTATTAAAACTGCGTCGGGCGCAAGTAAAAAAGATAATTATCTTAGAGCACCCTCTTCTTGAATAGGGTTGGCGGATCTGCGGATTTGTACGCTCATTACTCAGTACAAACGATATTAAGCTGGGAGAATTGTTGCTGAGGGGGTACGGAAAATGATAAGATTATGTAATCTTTATTCTAATAATAATTAAGATCAACCACAGTTCCATAAATGGTAATGATTGGATAATGACGATTATAGCTTTTATATTAGTGGCAACAACAACTGAAAATTGTCATGGTCATGTAGATACGAGTAGAATACAGTGCAGATTTGATTATATGATTTCCATGTTTCTATTACACCGCCAAGCAAATCTTAATTTAAATATTTCTCACACCTTAGTATGCCCAAAATACCTTAGTGCCTATAACAACTCACCAAACGGTAATTAAGTCGTCGTTTCAATAAATCAATAAACAACAACGTCACTACTAAAGAAAACGAGCGTTCCAAATTTGAAAATGACCAATAACTAAAGAAGAAAATCACTGTTCCGAAATTGAAAATAGCCAATAACTGTGCAAGAATATGACCGTTCCGAAATTGAAAATTGGTTGGAATGTTGGCAGCCCTTCGGCGATGAGTTGGCGGGTGCCGGCGGCATGTGTACGCCATCAGTCATCGACGGAGGTCGGTCAAGGATGTGCATGGACACTTGGTGCCGATGTTGAGCCCGGGGCTACCGTGAAATATGATTAGAAGGGATTGGGGAAGACGTAACGTCGATTAATTTGATGTAATAGACAATGTTTAGAGGGTGGATTTTAGGTAGATATGTCTTGTGCAAATCGTTAGGGAGGGTCTGTGTTGAGTTAAGATAGATTAGCTTCTATTTTACTTTTTATGCGGGTAGTTAAAATCATAGTAAAGGTAGTTAGGTATGTCAAAATACAATAATATAAAAATGGAATGGTACATTTACAATATTTACAAACTCCCAGCACCATTTTATTACTCAACTATCCGCATTTTGTCTTGGTGTTAACGTTTTTTTCCAATTACAGCCTTACCAGCGCTAGCACAGTAAGTGCACAAAGCGGCTTCAAGCGCTATATTATATAAACCTCGGTCGCAATTTAAACGAACCCCGAGTAGATCTCATATTTCGCGCTCCTTCCTACCAGAGATCGCAATTTCCCGGTACACTCGGAAAAGCTACAAATGTTCGTGACTCGTTCACGTCAGAAAATTACTTTTCATAAATTTCTAGTGATGCCGGTACGTCGACATTATTTAACCTCATTACGTTTCTAGAATCAGTGTAACTTTTATTCATGGAGACCTTTACAAGGTTTATGAATAGCCAAAAATGATAGAAATAACCTATTCTATAATGTAAAGTGAGTATAATCAAAACTTAATTTAAAAAGTAAATATAATTACATTTTAATACATATTTCTTTGATTAGTTTTCTTTCAGGTGCTGAGCTCAACATAAAAAAAAGTTGTCAAAGAAAAATAGAACGTACAGACACATTTAAAATTTTCGAACACAATAAATTCGAATTAAGAACATTTTTAAATTCAAAATCTATTCGTATTTTGAATATCAAGCGTTACTTACAGTAAATAAAAACCTTATGATCGCATTGTGACTCTAGTTACATTTAGTTTTAACCTAAATATCGACGCGTCGTGGTTTTATCGACACTGTTCTCATCCCTATCGTTAACTGAAGAGCGTATACCGCGGTTTGCGGGGATCACGCGTCGTTGGCCGCATCACACGTCTCGTTACACAAGATAACAATTTGTGTGAGCGGTTATTTACCCGTGCCTACACGCCTGCGCCGAATTGGACCCGCCATGTTACATAACCGTTATGTAATAGGATGTCTTTGAATTTAGGTTACGCTGTTTACGAAGGCTGGGTATTGCTGACGTAACGTTTCAGCATCCAAATGCTGGCGGTTGTTCATAGAGCAATCCAACAATATCCCACAAAGCTTCAAATTTTTGGTAAGGATAAAAAAAAAACCTGCTTATCAATTTTCACACATACTACTTCCCGTCGTAATAAGTATTTAGTAATATTTTCATTTAATTAAATTTAGATTTCAGGTTTGAAATAAGGAGCATAAGTAGGTAAAAATGTTGCAAACTTCTAAATTAAGAATAATATTATGTCAAAACAGAAAAAGTGAAAAAAAATGTGTAATCTATTCCAAGCATTTCAAATTAGTTTATAAGTATAAAGACGCGAATTATATTCTGCCTATAAACATGCAGATGGGTACATAGATATTTAATGCGGCCTACGTTCAAAACCCCGGTCTAATTAGCTTAACCAATCACTTAACAGAGGGCTTCCGACGGGCTTCGTAGAAAAATCCGCTTTCAGACTTGGAAAAAGCCCGGAAAAACGCAGCAAACGAACCCTCTTCAGGGTTTTTTCCATACATCTTGTTCACATTTCGTGGAGTGACGACGTTTCCTTCGCTTGTCTCGTGCTATCAGCAACGGAAAGGCATTGCTTCCGTTATCCGCGGAAACCGCTTTTATTTCGGCGGGTTTTGTTGCGGATTCTTTTATTTTTTTCAGCGTTCAGTGAGATAGTGTCTTGTTTTGTTTATTCAGACAGTTGGTGAAAAGTAAAAGGATATACTGTATTATTTTGATAGAAGTTTATGTCTTGGTGGAATCAACTGGATGCGGGCAGCGCAAGAATGGTCATTGCGGCGAGCCTTGGGGGAGGCCTTAGATCCAGAAGTGGACGTCTTACGGCCGAGAAGATGATTATAATAATAATGTCTTGGTTAATTTTGTAATAGTTAAAGTTGGATTTGTTAATTTCGTCCTTTAAGATATTATTTTTGTTAAAAAATGATATAATATCGCCAGAACTAACGCACTAACTGTATGGTCCCAAACTAAGCATCGCTTTTACTATGGTTATCGCACAATGAATGGAATTGGTCATCCCAGTGACACACAAAGCACGAAAAATATATTTCCGAAAGATTTACCCTGGCGAAAATCCAACCCGCTGCCACACAGTGCAGTGAGCCGAGCTGCCTACGTTCAAACCACTGAGCAAAGGGCTCGTCAAATTGTTTTCAATATTTATGGATAAGGACTGTCCAAATATCGCATATTTTTAATCTGATTAACTAAATGTAGAACTTTAAAGTTTGTGACGTAAATCATTAATCAATGAATTATTTTACCAAGTCGGCACAACGTTCATCAATTTCTCACCTCCCATAAATTAACCATGAATTTGTATGGGATTTCATCGTGCATTGTCACATTATCCAGAGCACATTATTGTGAAATTACCGACACCTTATTCGGTCACGTTTCGGCCATTAAACGGAGACAAAACGTTCTAATTCCTGACGCGACCAAATATTCACGAACGCTATCATTGCGCAAAAAATGGTGTTACAAAGATAGTTTTGCTGTTAACACACTGTTACACATACAAAATTAGTCCCTATAACATTTGTAATTAGGTGTATGGGTTGTTTTATCGGAGGCAGTGTTTGGTGGGTGTTGTGATGTCCCATTGATCGGGTATCAACGGCACCCCATTGATTGGCACAAAGAGCGTCCATCGTTTGTTCAGCGATGGGTGAACAATCACACCGCTGCCAATTGTGATGTTCGGTTTTGTTTTGTTATAAAAAAATACAAATAGTAACTTGATATCACTACTACTACTACTGCCGTTTGGCAGTAGCGGATAGAAGTTACAGTAACGCAAATAAAGTACCTAGACTGATAGATGAGTAGAGATAAAATATAGGAGAGCATTTAATATCAAAGATAAATTCTTTGAGTATACTATACTCATTGGGGTGAGTCATTCTTAGTTTTGCCATCGACACAAAGAAATGAAAATTTAATAATAGCTTATGGTAATAATTATTACAGTCACAGGAATTTAAAAAATAAACCTACTAATAACTCTAGTACTAATTCATTATATTATACAAAAATAAAAAAAAATCTTTTTCTGGATGTAAGAACGAATATGAGAAGATACCTGATATTAATTAATATATCCCGATATAAAGTTTTTTTATTGCGACACCGTCAATACTGGTGTGATCATATACCGCAATGTTTGAGATACTCATGATATTACTGACGCCACCGCCAAGCACGCAGGACATCACATGTAACGTTTCTCTACCCCAATACTATCTGCTCTACACGCAACAAAAATAGCATCACCGATCAGTAAAAAAACACTGTTGGAAATAACCGAATAATTTCAGATCCCAGCAATTGTCACCGTGACGACGCCGCCGGTGTCTTTGTCACGCCGAATGAGGTTTTTTTACCCGTTGTAATCCGCTAGTTAATCCGTTTTAACGCTACCAGATGTGAGGTTGCATGTAGAGCTACGATTTGCGCTAGTTCCCAAAGGATTCGATTGCTCTTATGATAATTATTTTTTTACGTTTTATGATAAATGATCGGCGGTATTCGATTGTGACTCTACATTTTACTGCACTGTGAAATTAGGTATAAGTAAGTTTAGGAATTTCACCACTAGACTATTGACGTTAATCTAATTTTAGATAAACGGGCTCTTACAATACGTATAGGTAATGAAGACACTGGAAAATGGAGGTAGAAGAATTTATGGATGGACCTACGACCAATGGGCTTTTCTTAAACAACCCTTCAAGTGGATAACGAGCGAGTAATGCCTTTGGTGTTCCAACAATTTAAAGCTAAAGTAACTGCTTAACATTAGGAGGGTCGTACGCTTGTTTGCCGACTTCGTTATTAATTTATTTAAATAAAAACATAATATAACTTTGTAGTTATTCTCATTCAAAGATTTTCCCGATTGTGTACTACGCTTATGAATTACTGACCTGTTTTATAACAACAGCAACGTCAAAGTTAGCAACTTGGCATCGGACGCATCAACAATCGCCTCTGCCGAGCTTTCAGTGTAAACAGCGCTTAACCTAACCCAATAACCGGTGCTATATCGCATTGCTTTCGGAGTATTTCGTTATTTTGTCTACACGGATGCTGGCGATGTTTTACAACTGGCCAGCGCAGAAAGAAACTTTGAGTTTCCTTCGCATCCTCGGTTCGACTCTAATTGTTCAAGTTTCGGGAGGAGCGAGGCGGGTCTTCTTAAATTGGCGGTAGGTAACATTGTGGCGCGAACGTGCCGTGGCTTCGACTCCGCAGGCTATTATTGTTCTGGCCAGCTCAGATGAAATATTGCCCCACTGTGCACGCCCGCACTGTTTTGCGAACACCAATTTGTTGGGAAAAATATTGGAGCAAATAAGAAGCCGCAGTGAGACGACTCGTGAGTAAACTTTGCAATGAGATTAACTATAGGAACTATAGGATGGTATAAATTCAGTATGAATGCTGTATTTTTATTACTTTCATCCGAATTAAAACGCCAATAACACGCTGAATTAAAAAAAATATTCATTGTCATTACTGCATGTTTCAATAAAAAATAGAATAAATCTAGTCTAATTTATTAAAACGTTAAATAAGTTGATAAAAATATAAATCAAACATTTAGTTCGCAAAGTACATCGCGAGGGGAAATCGGGGAGAAGTGACAATGACGGTGCAGCGAAGATAAATTTCTATCACGCCCGGGGATTAGCTGCCATTGTTGAACAGTGTAAGATTAACTGATAAGTGTCTGCTTGTTAATAATAACAGAGATGTTTGGATACGGTGGGGTGCAAACCCCCGGTTGTCAATATTTGTAAAGATGTTTTTATCGTATGATAGGTGTACTGCCAATTAAATAGATAGGTAATGAACATTATTTTTCGAATTCTATATTATCGTCATACTATACTGAAGGCGTAAGTTAATTATAAATGGCTTATTAATCAATATTAATTTATGCATTAATGGATTGATAATTAAATATGCGATATCAATATTGTTTGGCTAAATCAAAGCATACAATTCAATTGAAAGAAAATTCAAAATCATGAGGAAAAACGTTTTTAAAATTATTAATTTGGTTTATTTATAAAAGCGTAGCTTCTGCAGACCAAATCATTACTTTTATATAATAATTATTTTAATTAGATATAAATGTATTTTGGTAGCCCTAAAACAAATAAAATAATAAATATATCTGTGCTGAAAATACCTTTTTTTCTTCAATTGATATTTGGCTGAGATCATATGGACCAGGTGTCATTTTGACACCAACTGTCTGTCATCAAAGCTGCATATGATATCGTACACATCGGGACAAATAAACTGTGCGTACACGATGTATTAATATTGTTGGATATACGTTAGTAATAGGAGTAGATTAAGTATAATTTATATTTATTCACAATATGTGTTAAAAGTTACGAGGCCTTTATGTTTTATCTGTGTTAGCAAAATATTCGTAGATACATAACAACAATTAGAGTACCAAAAACACTTTTAATACAATATTATTACGTTTAAATTAACAAAAGTTTTGATAAAGGTATATTGATAACGTTTTAATTATTAAATGAACAAAATAATATGTTATAATATTATATTATTTTTGATATTTTCCGGCAGTGTTTCACTATCTTATTATTGACAACTGTATCTATACGCATCTGTGCATTCTTTGTGAAGTGATCATGCGCGGATCGTATAAATATTATTAACGGTGGCAATAAACATAGTGACAATAATATTTTTTATTGCTATTATTACTAATATAACAATACGCGGGGCATGTCAGCCGCCTACCGTAATGAAGATGTAATAGGGCCGCGTGTATCACTAATCCTTTGCCGAAGGGGGTGGCCAGCAATGAAAGGATGTCACACGAATATGACAGATATTTTGACAGTAATGCAACGGATTCAATGCTACTGAGCAATGTGTAAGCCTAAAATTAACGCTTTTTAATTTATAGTAGCTAGCCATGTGTTAAATTTTCAATTAGCTGAGGGAGTTTGTGTTTGTATGCCCCTCCAATAATAGCGAACGTTGATAAACATTTGATAAGGTATAGAAGGAAAAAAATATTGTTTCATATAGGAATATTTTAACAAAACTGTAAAATCGATAGTCGCTTCGACTAAATAAACACCATTAACATATTACTCGAGCACCGACGCTTCCCAATGAAAAATCAACAGCACCCAATAAATCATTCATGACCGTCCTTTGTGAACGCAAACCGAACATCACCGATACAGTTTTTTGATTCGACAGCAAAATAAAAAACCAATCTCGCAATAATAATTAGCGGAATCCATTACTTGCCAATTTCACATCAACTTTGACAGTTATCCCCCAGTTACCCTCTCTGAAATTATAATTATTAATATCTATAAATTCATAAGTTGATTGACATTTGGCATGAGATGATTATTTTATGATAAACCAGTTTATCTTGTGAATTCGTTCGTGTGAAGCGTAATTTGACTAAGAGTCTTAAATAAATATTGTATCTCTATTTGCATGAAGGTGAAGGTATACACTACTTCGATATTGATAAATGCGAATTATTTCAACTTGTCTTTTCAAATTATTAGTTTTAGCTGTTCCTCTCTACGTGTTAAGACCTGTGAGAAAAAAATATTTGTACGATTTTGAAGTGATAATCAAATAAAAAGAAGTTTTATTAGCAAACTACCAAATTCTAAAGAAGATGCGTTTCAAGAGATTCTGTGACATTTGTTATACAAAAAAACTTGCCAATCAAGTTTCCATTTTAAAGTTTGAATACTGTGACATCTCTTTTTATAAAATTTACCGTAACCGTCGCTTTTTTAGTTAAAAATTGTAAATTTGTAAAGAAAAAATTGTTGACGGGGGTCACGCCCGTACCAAAATTAGGGTTTATTCGCAACCTTTCATTGCACTTTGACACGGGATGCTCAGGAGAATTCTTTGATTACCCTCATGTTTTTATGTGAAGATTTTTATTGAGATATCCACATTTGGGGAACGGTGGTTAGATAATGTAACCATCAATGATTTAACAAAGGGTTTAACCCCTTACAGTTTACACGGATGTGTGAAATTTTAAATCTATCCCTTTTTTAATCCTATCATTTCAAGAATACAGGCTGCAGACAGAGTTTAAAACGGTTATTTTTTAGTGGAAAGTAACATAAAAAGTGTTTATAATTGAATACTTTAAAATTAAATAGTTGATTGAGTATTTTCCCCGCCCTCCTCAATTACTTCACAGACTTAATGCAATTTTAAACTTATTTATTATTAACAAATTTGTGTCTTATATTGTTCAATATAAGACCAAAATTTGTATATACGGTATGTCACAGTATTAAAAATATTTTTGTAAAAAATACATTTTTTACACCAACGAAGATCGTTATTTTCAAAAAATGTCTACACTCGTTTCTGTGACTAGAGTTGCTTAACGGATACCGGCATTGTTAGCCGCTAATGCCATCAAAGGCCATCCAGTGAGTCGGAAGCTTGGTCAGCCACCGCCGCGGTAATGAGGCATCGACCAAGATTGGCACTTTTACTCAGATGTCACGTACGGGAGCAAGATCAAGAGAGAGACTTAGGAACCATTCCGTTACAAAAATAAATACCTATTGTAAATTTAGATAGCTCAGACAAAAAGAATACCTGACTTAGACGGGGTGCATATAGCTAGTGAGTGAAACAACACAAATTAATACCAAATACCGTCTATGAAGGAACTATTTTGATTGATATATATAATCGCCAGATTTATTATTTTTCTTGAGCAATCAAATAATAATAACCAATTTTTTGTTTTGTAAGTCCCAGATTTTTATTGTCACCACAAAGTTTCTCATTTTGTTCATATAATATTAGTGATAATATCCCAAGTCTCTGTTATTATAAATTAAAATATAACAGATACATCACCTCCAGCAGTCTAAAATCTATTGAAATTAGTTATAAGGATTCTTGGATAATTAACAACGTACTCAAAAGGACCTCTATCCACTGTTTTAGTGCTCTGTCTACACCATTATACATTATATACGTACAATTTATCGAAGTAAGAACAATTGAATTAATTACCTAATTATTACAGATTAAATACTTTGTGTTTTCCTTGTCCAATTAACTATTTTCCGCTAACGTGTATTGGTCTAGCGTGGTTGACTAGTTGGTACTAGGATCGGTATAAGGTTACCTATCAGTCCCAACCGATGGAACGTAAAAGCACTCGGTGTTATTAAATGGTTCTAAATATAAAAACAGTATTTTGAATATTTACCCTATACCCATATATACCGCGTATGGGCAGATAAATTTAAAATACTAAATGGTTTACTCAAAAAATCCTTGAATAAAATAATAATGTTCCAATGTACCGAAAGACCTCAAATTCCACGTACAGTGCAATAATGATATCTACTAGATAATACTGTCAGTAACGTCTAAATAGGCCCATAGTATTGGACCGGAACTACATGTCCGTTCCACAAAGAACACAATAGTGTGGTTTGACTGCAACATAACACCCACTATATTGCGCATGGCCTAGGGCTGCCACCTTCCGAAATTAGTTATTTCTCCTTATAATTCATGACCAAAACTGATGCATGTGTTAAGCTTAAGTTTTGACGGTATAAACGGTAAAATAAAATGAAGTAGATCTACCTATAGAGTCATGTCAAAACACACTTTTTGTAAATATCCAGTGACATGGATTTAGACAACAGAGCAATTAAACTTATTATTTTTTAGCCATTACAATAAATATTTTATTTAAACCTAAAACTTTTAGCAAACAATGTAAGGTATATTCTTATTACTCTCATGTATATTTTGTCAGCCCTGCGAATTCTATCTGTCGCGTACATCGCGAGCGATATTTGATAGTCGCATGCGCATCTCGCGACGCTATTATGTCCGATTCACGTCCGGCCTATTGTAAACGAATCGAGGATAAGGAATTGCAAATGATGGTTTTATTGATGATGCCTTCATTTAGTATGTTGTCTGATTGCCGACGAAGGTTTGTGGGAACGAGAGTTGTAAGGGAGGTGAAAGAGACAAAATATAATTCAAACTCTATGAACACTGAGGTAGTACGACATTAGAACATTGGCAAGTATCTATCTACATATTGATACATAACACAACACTAAAAAAAACAAGAAATTTAATGCCTATCTAGAATAAAATCGCCTCCAAACAGAAAAATGCCAATGAATACTACGTAAGCGAAATTTAATACTTTCAACTAAATATCTTTACGTAATCCATGGGATTTAACAATTGATTTCCGTTTCCTACCGACAGATAAACTTGCCACACCCCTTGCAGAAATTCCGTGATGCGTTCAGAATTCATCAATGGATAATTTTAAACTGCGAAGCATGCTTGCATTGACAGTATAGATATTACAACCAGATCTAAAAAAATATGAAAATCTAGTTACAATCATTTATGGTATTTTGAATTCAATATAAGTTTTTCTCTTTCTTCAGTTAGGTGCTAAAAAGGGTAAGTTACTAGACAGCGAGTACTTATCTTTTTCCCTAACGTGGCTATACTTTTTTCAAAAGTCTAATGTTAACAAGCTTTGACAGATTAAAAAATAATGGAGCGTGTAACTCGTCACTTAAAGGGCTCCACTTTGAACGCACGGCAATGGCACCACAAGAACATCAATAAAACCCACACTTTATTGCATCCGCGCTTGACAGCGCTTCAGTTTCGGTACATTATTTTAAGGCCTGTTCAAAATCGAGCGGGTTCCGCGCCCGCAAGCCGTGCGACAGTAAGAAACTATCTCATAAGCAATTAGTTCCGCCTATGTTTAAACGAACCTACTAAAGTCTCGTGACACTCGCACTTGATTCTGTCACAAGTGGTTCATTCATGAATAAATTAAGTTAAACGAGAATGAACGCTTTGTCATCGCATAAGACGACGACACACAGTCTGCTTGAACACCTGATAATGCATAAGTATTTCAAGAAACTGAAAGAGTTATGGTGGCTGAGTCACGATGGTTCTTGTGTCAATGTTCACATAAAATTACCGACTCTCAACTTTTAAGTAATTTCAGCTTTGATTGTTCTTGACTAACATAAAATTAGTTTTTTGACGTTTGCGTATTCCATTCTCGACGGGGTAAATTTCAGAAATGGCCTTTTCGTAATTTTTCTTGGTCTGGGCGTCACTGGGATCGCCCAAAGTTCATTGTATGGTACATACAAAGAACAGTGTACCTATATAACATCAGAACCCTTGCGGGCAACAGAAATTGCACCCTGCATGTTCCTATGGTACCTTCTTAAACGTGTTCACTAACTTAAGCTACAGAGGTCGGAAAAAGGCCAATAATTTCTCAAAAAAATCACTTACCTCCCAAGCAAATCTATTGTCCATTGGCTGCGTCTCCCACTTCCCAAGGAACGGCCCATATTTAGTTCCATTAGCAATATTTCCTCTCGCAAATATTCCACCACTTTTGTATATCAGTTCGCTTGGCAAATTGATCTCTGCATCCCTGACATCGTCTTTCATCCCGTCTTCTTTCTCTTTGGGACTTTTAGGGTCCAAGTACCTCTGGTTCGGCAGATCCAAAGGCCTCGGTAAGTATCCACGTCCGTATTCAGGGAAATTCGTGGCCAAATACGTGTCCGAGAGGCCAAAATCGATTGTACCATAATACTCCTTTAAGTCAGTTCCTGGCGGCATGGTTTCCTGTTTTATGTGAACTAGGGTGGGCGCTGATTCTGATGTGGCAGAGTCAGTCGGGCTCGGCGGTGGGCTGCCAGACTCCTGGCTGTCTGCTGCTGTAGACAAAATACTCAGAATTAGTCATATGGTCGTCGTTCTGTAGGCATAGTACGTGACAAGATACGAGACCTATGAGTTCGCTGGAACTTCAATGCAGACGTACGTTTATATATATTTTTATCGAATGTTGTTAAGACGAATATTATAGAAGAATATTATATATAGTGAATATAGTGAAGAATATTATATTTTTTATAAAGTTCAATATTGCGTGGCATATCAGTTATTTTTAAATAAAATAATATAAAAATGAATAGCCTGGCAAGTTTTTATCGTTTATCAAAATGATTAATACAATAAGACGTGCAAGATGTTGATCGCATTATGGTTGGTTTCCGCTGTTCACAAAGCGTTTCCGCTTGTCTCTTGTCTCTCGGAGCATCCCTACAGAATGCAAATCCATACACAGATACCTTATCTTTTTATTATATTTTTTAATAATACAGAGTATAAATAAAACGTAACACAAACAGGATTTTTACAGATTAATTTGATTAATTTGCCACACTCATTCGCTTCTATTCTAAATGTATTTATGTGCTTTTTATCATAATATCAATCATCAATATTTTTTTTTATTCAATTTGGTTATTCATTTCATTAATGAGGAAAAATGAACAAAGATACGGATATTATATGATATATAGTATTTATGGAATAAATTCAATGTCACGGGTACAGATAATGATATCAAAGTTCAATCAGTACCTAAAAAATACCTACCATCACTTGATTAAATAAAATTAGTTACATTGTAACATTGTTCCATTGGAACAAGAAAATATTTCATCTCAAATTGTTATGTACAAACTAGCAAAATACCCGTTGTCGTATGCCACCTACCCTATCAAAACAGTACAGTTTAACAGTAGTAAGCTATCACAAGCTTTAGGGCATAGTGAACAATATTTTGCTAGTTTGTACATAACAATTTCAGATGGGAATATTTTCTTGTTCATACTTTTGAATCAAATAATATTGGAATGTACGTAAGTTAATTATTGTTATTAATCATTTTTGAAGTTAAATTAATATTAAACTTTAATGATGTAATTATTGCGTGGTAACCGATCATTTCTTTTAATGTTTGCGTCACAATGGTCCAACACGTAGATGCCATTTTTAACCGACTACAAAAAAGAACGAGGTTCTATGTTCGTCCGTAGGATGACTTTTAGAGAGTTTAACCTGTACCTCCACGATGCAGTATACGTTATACACTAACCACAAAAAACGTAAAAATTACATTAAGCATTACAAACTCACATTATCTTACCAACCGTATCATACTAATATTATAAAGAGGAAAACTTGGTTTGTTTGATTGTAATGAATAGGCTCCGAAACTACTGAACCGATTTGAAAAATTCTTTCACTGTTGGGAAGCTACACTATCCCCGGGTGACATAGGCTATAATATATTTTCAAAAAAATTAGGGATCCTTACTAAAACTCGAATAATGTAACCGCAATGTACCCGTGCGAAGCCGGGGCGGGCCGCTAGTACTCTATAATCGAACAAATAGCAATTTCAAAGCGTCGTATTTACCGAAGGAAACTAAATTCATACGGCGCGCGTGTCATCAATAAAGTGCAATCCCCTACAGCTGAAAGAGACATGCCATATATCATAACCCACCCCATTACTGCTAATATACTTGTTAAAACAACCCCTATCTTGTCCGGTTCGTCCTCGCGCGTGGCAGAGAAAAAAAGCAATAAAATTAGACGGTACAATAGATAATCGTTTAGCATAATAAAAGTGCATTAATAAAACGCAGGATGCTCTAAGGATAGACGCTCTTACGGTGTGGTTCACCTGTCTGGGGTGTTTTCGATTTGTTCAAGTTTTTAAGATAAAAATAAGTATTAAGATGATATTAGACAAGGCATCAAGATGGATCGCCGTGCTTGATAAATTAAGTCATAGGTCATCGTCTGTCGCAAAACTTGATATGATATAAAACAGTCGCTATCTGCGTGTTTATTTGTCCGCGCATTTCTTCTAATCTACGCAATGAATTTTGATGCAGTTTTCATTTTCATTTGGAAGGTTTATATGTATAAGATAATGTACACACAGAGGAAGGTTTTTCAAAGCCGGGGCGGGGTGGTTGTTTAAAATAATAAAAGAAGATAGAAATAAAACAATGTTTCAGATTATCAGAACATAAAATAAATTATCCCAGAATTATGAACACCTACTACAGTTTTTAACGCACTTTAATTAAGCCCCGCGCAGCGCTTGGTTTTTCTTTTAAAGCTGGTATTGGCAAGATGGTGTGTAGCTGTTTTTATTGATATCAGCTCTCTGGTTGTCAAGATACAGGTATCGATTTTGAACGTTACAATTCTTCCGCCACTACCTTTTTCCTCTTAAGGTTTCGAAGTTTATGACCCTGCGAAATCCATATGCAAATAAAACCTTCAAAAGCGCTTGTTTAATTATGTCTATGAGTTCAAGGAATGCCATAAAAGTGATGGTCAAATTACAAATTCAAATTTGCCTGTCGCGAACGGTGTCTCTGCCGGTGACTGCGTGCGTCCACAATGCAGACGAGCCGTCGTTAAATCTCCAGTTTCCGTAGAAACCAGCGACAGACTTAAAATAAGAACATGCGCAGACGTAGGGTACGGTGGAGTGGCATTTTTGAATTTGGAATTCAAATACAAGTGCAGATTTTTTTTTTTTGTCTTTACCAAACCTCCCAGCACATTTCATGCTTATCATAGACCTCTTTCACTAACACTTCTTTCAGTAAAAACTATTACGAGTAAATGTCGCCATTTAGTCAGAATAGTTTTTCGTAGCCAATGCGTAGATCTTTTCTAACTATCAAACACGGCAGGACAGTCATTTTTAGATAAATTAGGACATCAATAGATTTTAATGAGCCGTCATGATTCACATTTTTATGTAACTTTCGTGTACCTAATAAGTGTTTTAATAACTTGGGTATCTATTATTTACTAAGTTGGTCTGAATAAAGGGCTTTATTATTATTATCTATTATTTATATTATTTACTACTAGGTCATTGAGTCAGGATTTTTTCAGTCCCAAAAAACTGCAGAAGTTGCAACCGATTACTTTCATTGGTAAGTCGTTTTTTTTAAAATTCATAACGTGCTAAAAAACCCTCTTTTTTAAGTCGGGTAATAAAGATGAAAGTCAAATCATCTCCGGAGATTTTTAACTCCCAAGGACTGGGGTCCTGCAAGGCGATTTCACGTGTTAGCCACGGCGACTGACAATAAGCGCGGTTTACACCCGTCACCACTTCACGGCTCGTCTTGTACCCACTCGTAAACCACTCTTAACACGACAAAAGGCGACACGTTTAACTGTCTAGAAAATTAACCTCCTAATGTCAAGTGTTAAGGTTTAATTTTGTTTGTTGTGTTCTTTTAGACCAACGAGCGAAGGTAGAGTGATGTTTTGATGTGAATATCATTGGCAGTAATTGTCAGATTTGGAAAAAAAATGTCAGTAATAGAAGAAGAATTTAATCATACAAGAGCCTATTAATCATATAAAATACTAACAACACTTAAATATAAATCGTGTGTGCGTGAGTTTGTATGTCTTCTTCCCTTAAATGGCATGGTTGATTTTTAAGAATTCTTTTCTGTACCTATTGATTCAACTTGGTGGTTTTTAGTTATAGTTGGATGCGATAGGCGCTGTTGTCGACATAGAGTCATATTTTTTTTACTACAGCCGTAAGTGGAATCTACTCTTACCAAAAGCGTGGCTAATACTCGGTGTAAATGAAACCGTTTGAAATAGGCGCGGTACATAAATAAATAATTACATTGTAACATGTATGTAATACCTCTTTGATACTTAGGAATGGTAATCGGACATACGACGGCACGACTTAGAAATTCACTTGGACAATAGCCACTTCGCGGAAACACACACTTTCTAAAACATTACTTTGACAAAGTAAATTTTAATGACTTTACCGTGCTGGCTTTATAGTCAAAAACTTGAAGATGACTTTAGGACATGCACGTTTAGTATGCCCACGTTTTCATGAAAAAAATGAATGACTAATAGGTGACAGGGTTTGGTTCTCTGTTACATCTGCCGGTAAGATCTACCATCAGAAACACATAATTTTTCGATCAGCCAATCTCAACGATGATATAAATTACCTTGCACACAACGCATTATAGGAATTAGACAGAAAAACCCACATTATTTCCTGATAAATCGATATCAAGTCCGAAACCGATCTTGGAAATGTCATTCCAGTAACAAACGCGAATGGCATGTCAAAAGTATACTCAAGACCGCTATAGGACTTGAGATGGATATATTATTTCGGGCCTAAAGTACCGTAAGGTAACTATGAAATATACCGTTATTAGTTATAATGTGTAGTATTTATCCATAATAACGAATTAATTAAATAACTATTAATTTAGCCCGTCGGAAGGGCTTTTAATGTGGTTAAAATTGCATCACTATTGTAATTGTGGTTAATTTTATTTACCCTATCCTGGGCGAATGTGAAATTACGAGTTCGGATTACCCGAATCTTGCATTTACCCAAAACAATCCTCAACCGATAGGTACCTAAATTACATTTTCATCACATATAGATAATATTATCATGCTGTTAACTTTCGGGATAACCACTAAAAAATTACTGCACTTTACAACTTTAATCAAACTTGGCCGTCACTGAATTTTTTATCCGAACAAATAAATACCATATTTCTAACATCTACTAATTATTTTTCACGCTGTCCTGATGTAAACAGGTTTCTTAACAACATAAGCTGTTGCCTAAAGAGAAATACAAACATGCTTTCAACCCGGCGGCGCCCGCCAAAAGCTCTCACCCATCCGATATCACGAACGTCAACTCTAAAATCTATATTTTTTTATTTCGCACACCCTTGACAGAAACACTGATACTTATGGGATTGGACAAAAAACTAGACGGTTAGCGATGTTTATTTGTGGTTAAACAAGCGAAATAATTTCGAGAGCTTTACCTGTTATCTGATTTTGCGCTCCAAAGAGTTTATTAGATCATTACCTACTTATAAAAAAAAAAATACACAAATTTGTAGCAGACACTTCTGCACATAACTTTTTTTAATAAGAATGTTATCCCGATGAAAGCTAAATAATTTTGTTAATTTTAGAATTAGTTTCACTTAACGAACGAGGATATTATGTGGCACGAAAACACAATAAACAAGTAACACCATTGCGATAATCACTGATTAATAAAAATATTATCGTTGAAATGTCTAGTAGCACCGAATTTTTAATGACAAGATATGATAAAAAGATAAATTATTGAAATGTTGAATAATTAGGATTTAGGACGCTTGATTAATCTATCGTGGTATCTTCCGCTATTATATGGGACGGTACCTAACAAATAAATAATGCTGCTAGACATTCACCATTCACGAAACCATATAACCATATTATACCACGAAAGACAAGCCCGCTGAGTTTCTTGCCGGATCTTCTCAGTCGAGGTCGCGTTCCGATCCGGTTGTAGATATAAGGAAAAAAATATGTAAATTGACAATTTGTAAGTGCCCCCGTAGGCCTAAACAAAATAAATGATTTGAATTTGAATTTGAATTATTCTACTTAGCTCCACATCGCTCCTATTATTAATAAGACAAACACAAAAATAACTTATGTATAATTAAATATTATCTGCTAATTATGTATTAATTAACTCACCAGACATCTTCATTCTAACACCAGTGTCAAACTTCAGCATTCGTTATAATTATTAGCATCGTCTGCTACACAAGTTTTGTCTGTAATTTGTTATCGCCGAATCACTAGCAGAGTCTCTCGGGTTCGTCCGCGATGACGTAAAATTAATACCACTCGCAGTTAACACAGCACTAAGTCACGTCACGGGATTCGATATTTGAAATGTGTAGTGATGTGTGTCGGGTGTGCGTTGCGTGTGCGGGTGCCGGCCGTCGGTATGTGCGGCTCGGGCGGCGCGCGGTGCCAGAGTAACGCGAGAGGAAGCGAGAGCCTGCTCATCCCTAGAATCCCGAATCACATACCCTCGCCCGGGCCACCCCCCTCGCCCGCGCCCCGCCTGTGTCTTTGTGTTACACCCCTCTCTCTCACACAATCGTTTCGGGGTCACACATACAAGGTTGTTGTCTGAAAATAATCGGCGGAGCTTTTTCAATAACGTTTAGCTTTTAACAATTGTTTAGATATGTAGGTACCTACGAAAACCTACTTTCTTTTTGATTAAATAAAAGAAATATCGATGTGTAATTCGTATAAGTATAGTTAGTAGGTTATCGCAATAGGTAGAGTCAACTATCTAGTCCAGATATTGTGTTATATCAACATTGAATAACATTCATCTACTTAACTTATCGTTGTATAGAACAATATAATTTATTTATTGAATACCAAGTTATTCATATTTTCAGAAATATATTATAGTGATCATTACCTATTACGGAGAGCAGCAATCGCTGCCAGTACATAAGTTTGGTTCTCATTTACTTAAAATAAATCACTTCTGACTCTACATTTAGGTATATTTTACTTTTAGTTGAGTACGTTCTAGATTATACCAACTATTATATAAAATTTTACATCTTCAACTATACCTAATAATTATTAAACATTTTGTATTACAATAACGACATTATTACAACAGGGAGCGACCTATAAACAATGGCCCTTCAGTTATCGATGGCGCTTTATAATAAATTTATAACACAACCAATAAACCAGGACCTCCGTGATTTCTCCTGGATAGCTCTTTACAACCCACGGATTAATGCAATCAGAGAGGAGAAGGGTGTCAGGTGGGACTGGTCGTTGATTACAAGACGCCGATTAAGAAAACAAACTAGATTAAATGCCAACAATTCAGGTCTTATCGTATCGTATTAAATAGTACGGTAGCGAAAATAAATCAATCGGATGAAATAGGTATAAACAAAAGTAGTGCGTGGTTCTCGCAAATAGGTACATTATACTATCATTACATAATTAGATAATGCTGAAAAAAAAGCTGTATTAAAATAACATGCCCACTCAGTTTCTTACTGGATCTTTATAATTGGTATCGATACGTTTGGTGCGGTGGTAAATAGAAAAAGTACAAAGAATAAAAGCATTACAAAGAAAATATTATTATTAAAGTTTACATGGCGAGCTTAGGAAAGAAAAAAATCTCATAACATGAATGAGTTGGTGAACGAGTACCTACCTAAATCCGTATGGTAACACGGAACATATTCAAATGTCCACCTAAACAATACGGTAATAAGCTCTATTTTGATTTTCCACTAGAAACCGTTGGTACTCGTACATCATTCCGTCTTTCATGTGAATAGATTTTCCAATGCATTTTATTCAGCGTATCTGAAAATAGCCATCGCCGGTGCGCGAAGCGAGACGGGAGATAACTAGATAACGCTCAAGATCTGTGTGGGGCGCGGCGATTGGCGGCCACGGGAAGTGGGCGGCGCCTCGGCACTGATGCACCAATGGGATGAGCCTTATTATCTGCGTCTTTGTCTGTCAACGGATTCTGTGGTGATCGCAGGTGCTTTGAACATCGAATTCAGGCACTGAATATACCTATATACTTGTAGAAGAAACTTGCTGCCGAGTTCGCGCGCCTAGGTATACATATATATTTGGCTGATATAAAAACTGATAGCTTTAACGCAACTAGGCCATGCTTTTGTAGCTGAATGGTAACCAAATGCCAGTTAAATCACAGGATGTTGCAGTTATAGAACTGAAAAAGATGAATAAATAAAAACATCGCCAGACTGACACACCAAATGTTAGGTCCAAAGCTAAGCAATGCTTGTACATTGTATGTAACATGTACCTAACTAGTGAGTAACCCTTTCTTATGTAGTTTTTAAATAATCAGGACAGTCAAACGGCTATTACGTAAACGTAGTAACCTATAAACACTACAAAATCTGCAACTGTGGAAATGCACGACCCTAATTAATTGTATAGCACTCTTGGTAAAAGTATTGTTCGGCCGAGACCGCACACTTTTATTTGCCTGGAAATATTTCATTATTATAATTAGTATATTTTATTGTTTTCTTATATTTACGCGAATACTACACATTTAAATAAAACTATTTTACGGATTTTATCGCGTTTATTAAACAACACAAAGTTAATAAACGCGATAAAATCCGTAAAATAGTTTTATTTCAATTAGTATATCTTATTATTATGAGTACTCATCTTATGTATTTTCTCGCCGATATAGTTTCATCCTTTCGGCTGTAATAACCCGCCCATGCTAATGAGTATTCCCGTCGTGGTTGACCCAGGAAAAGATAGAGGTGTGAGTGATGACGTCGACTGTTAATAGAGCGACGTGGTGAGAAATGGGGAGAACTCTTTTCAACAGTGGGACTGTACGTAGGTTAAAAAATAATATACTTTTAAAGAATTCCTATCTCCAGCCAGACGTATGGAGAGATAAACTCACATTGTTTTAATAGCAACAATAAACCGATAGCCAGTACAGTACCTAATAAAATTTTCTCAATTTCCTTTATCAACAAAGATAAGAAGTACCTATCTAGGCGCTGGAGTTTAATTTATTTTTTTATTACCTCCAACACTGTGACTGACAAACAGAACATGGAAACGTGAAGGTGACAACTGGAATCGATTTGCGACAGACACGACGGCGGATAATCGATTTGCGAGTTTCTATTGATGCTATAATCGATTTTATGATGCTAGTATTAATCGATTGGGTGTCAAACTCTTATGAGAAACTCATAACGACATGATAGAATTATTATATATTATAATCATTATAAACTTAGCAGTGATAGCCGATTGGTTAAGCACGCGTCTTGCGGGCTACCAGGTCTCGGGTTCAAACCCCGGCTCGAACCTCTGGATTTTTCGAAATCTATGTGCGAATCATAATTTCTATATGATTATCACTTGCTTACGGTGAAGGAAAACATCGTGATGAAACCTGCATGTCTTAGAAGATTAAACTAATTTTCGAAAGATATGTGAAATCCGCCAACCCGCAATGGGCCAGCGTGGTGGATTATGGCCTGAATCCCCCTCGTGTTGAGGGGAGGCCCGTGCCCAGGAGTGGGACGTCAAAAGGGCTAAAATAATAATAATAATAAACTTAATTAGCCATTCTCACCATTACCGTTACCAGTATGTTAACGCTACAAATAACTATATATTATGTGTAAAAAGTAAGTACCTCTAGATATAATATGTTATTAATGTATAAATATAACCGCCCATCCGATACTTAGCAACCTTGTGCGAAGTTGTTATAAATTCTCATTATTTTCCCGTACAGAATGAGCTCTCTTATCTTGGCAAATTAACACCCTGAATAATAATGATCGTAATTAAGAATTTAATGCGTTGAAATGTTATTATTGCGTTATGTGAATATTTGGATAGTTACACACTTACTCACCCGTTACGTAAGTAACTACAACAATGAACATAATTTCAAATTAATAAGGTAACTCATAATTATCCAAACATACTTATAGAAACTATCACATCAAACGATATCAAATTAATGAAATAGAATGATGAATAATATAGAGCCGATTTGTGATAAGTTAAGTTATTATTATTGTAGAGTCACTAGTTCTTGCTCTCAGATTCGCCGTGTCCCACTATATCAAAGAACCATCTAGGTGAGACCCCATAGGTTAGAAAAAAAAACTACAAATTACAGACACAGGAATTTTATGTTTTAAAGAAAGATAAGTCATAAAAGATATTATTAAGTAGGTACATATATCTATCAAAGGTGGAAGGAAAGAGATCTCGGGGTCGCTGCCCGATGCGTTGGTCCGACCAGATCCGCACCACACTCGGCACCTCCGTCTACGATGCCATGCAGGTCGCCGTCGATAGGAACAAATGGCGAACCATCATAAAAGAAAAGGTAGTGGAAGGCGGTCACGATCCTCAGAATTGAGGAATACGGCGCCAGGAGGGAGGACATATATATATATGTATATTAAAACGTGAAGAAAAAACATTCAAACGCCTTATACGAAAATTGCGCGGTCGGAGGATAATGAAATTTGGCACACTTATAGTTTATATAAAGAAGGAGTGCAGAATGCTAATATTTTTATATAATAATACTTAGAAATACATTCAAATCAATAAATAAAACATTACACACAAACGTTTAACCTCCACACCTGACTGTCTGACTGACAAACGGTGCCAGTTTTTGGAGGGCGGGACTTCCATAGTGCATTCTGCGTGCCAGTATCAAATAGTATTTGACAATAAAATTAAATGAATTATGGTCGAATTTCGAGCATTACAACGGGAATACTAGTTATACTTAAAATGCCTACTTTACGCAATCCCGCAGCATTGTTAAGAATATAATAAATATCATTTCGTTCTGTCACCGAGAATGAAAATTTAGTTCGTGCAACAGAATTTATACGGTTTAATATACCCAGTTCGGGAACAGTTATGAGAGTCTGAGAGGAAGGCAAATACTATTTTAAATTAACTGAAAAACGCTTACTGTGGAATAAAGTGACATAATATTCTCGTATCGTTTGCACATAGGGTAAAAGCCGGATAGTTGCCTCGGACGGATACATGCCCCGGTTTTTAATACACTATGTTGGGAACATAAGTTGTGATTGCGCTTTACTACAATAAGTAGTGACCCCCCGTAGGCCTCAGTGCTGTCTAAGCCATCAGAATAGGTGCAAGTGTTTTGTCCATGTGAGCAAAAACCTTCCGCTGCGAAACTTTGACGGGCGTTATAATTATATTGGTAAGTAATTACTATTGAATATTTTTATTACTGATCGTGGTTTCACTCAACTTTTTGTTTCTTTGCATGCATTAGAGTTTAAATTACATTGTTTATTATGTTTTATAGCTAAATATTTTTTATTTACTTCGTAAATAAAAAGAGCAAGTATCCGCATCAAAAAGGATAGTCGCCCTACTTACTTTCGCGGATAGTTGCCCCTAGAGTGACTAAATATTGTTTAACAATCAAAAACGGATTTTATTTTTTGTTGTTTTTTCCAATTTACTGTGAATCTAACTTGTTGTAAATAAAATAAATATCTACTTAACTGTTTTATATATTTATTCCAGATAAGCAAAATGCCTCTCAAATATAAGCGAAAACCAGGCGTGGTGCCACGCAACATCAACTGGACAGAAGATAGCTCAGCACTTGTCTTGGAAGAATTGAGACAGAAAAAAATATCAATGAAATTTTTCGAACATCTTCTCGAACCTTAAGAAGACGCTACGAAAAAAGTAACCAGCAACTGCTAAATCAAGGAAAATATCATGTTCTTGCCTTCGAGAATGAAAAAAGACTGGTAGCTCATATATTGAAGCTCGGAGACGCCGGTTTTCCTCCTGACAGAAGTAAATTATAAAGACTGTTAAATAATTAATAAATATTACTTTAATTGATATAAATTTCTTTCAATACAAAATAAAAATCATACTGAGGTTACTATCCCCGCACGAGGCAAGTATCCCGCGAAGCATTTTCCACGCTAGGCTACTATCCGCCATAGTAGGCAACTATCCCTTTTCTGAGAGGTGTAATAAAACAGTATTTATTCAAAACCATTGTTAATTATGTATACAAAAATAGGCTATTATGGAAGATAAAAGACCTATGTTTTGAGATGTATACTAATTAATTTTCAGCAAGTTCATATTTTTTTTAAATAAAGCTTTTTCGAAAAGTGGGGCAACTATCCGGCTTTTACCCTACACGAAACCATAGGAATTTACTACCGAAACAAACTCCTAGGAGGGGGGCTCTGCACAGAATTCCTAATGACTTGGCTACGTGACGCGGGCTTGTGCGGCGACAGTCTTATTTGCGGACTGGCCCTGCTCCGTGCCTCCCTTTGTTGGGAGTTCGTGACGATCGCAAACCACAAGAGAAATGGGATTTTTCAGATTACTCTCTATGTGCAAAATAACGTGTATTTAACTTTCCACTCATATCTTTCGATTATTTAAATATGTGAGAGCTAACTATAGAATATTATACAATACAATAACAGAAATATTCTACTAGATGCAAATTCATTAAAAAAAAAAGTATGTCCTGTACACTTAACTGACGTATCCAAAAATAATAATTACAAGACATGTCAGCTATAGGACTTTCAATATACCTAAACACAGTTAACAATGGCCATACACGGGAAAATAAAACTTTTTTGTAATGGCATTTTAAAGGTATAGGCACATTATATTTTGGAGATAACTCTGAAATTGAACTTTGTATGTAAGAGATAATTATCATTTTTTGCGACTGTTTAAAAAAACCTAAAATACGTTCCAAAAATCAATCAGTTATATCGTCAATTGCCAAAGGGCCCGCCCCTTGTGATCGCTTTTATCGGGCTGATAAACTACCTCCACTGTCCGCTACGTTTCAAAGGATAAACGATAGAGTTTAAAATGTCCCTCCGCGGGCCGAGCACAATAGCTTGCAGTTTCCGAAACTCTATCCAATGAGATCTTAAAGTGTAATCTTAGTGGAAAAGGATCTGTGAACTCCATTGTGACGGCAGAAGTCAATTTCAAATTGTAGAGTTGATAAAAATGAATTGACTTTGAAATGGTCGATTACCTGTTCAATTCCTAATCCTAAAGTCTCGAGATTTCCTTTCATTACAGCACTTTAATATCTAATATGTTACTAAACCTACAAAATAATATTAAATATTCATGTCTAGAATTATGCATCTAACATTTTACAAATTAATTTATCATTCGTTTTTTCGACTACGGTTGCAACTCTACCGGCTTGTTCACAACAAACCACAAAAAGTATAGCTCTTTAAACGTTCAATTTAAATTGTTCCGACAAAGGGTCGAGCCGTTTCAATTTTGAGTGAGGAGAGAGTTAAATCGAAAAGCGCGATAGCCGCTCTATAAGCGCCTCCTGGGGCGACTCTGTACAATTTATCGACGTAATAAAATTGCATTAGAAAGCACTACTTCTCACCGGACAGAGATTTCCCCGGTAATGACCCATTATGAATAATCTATGTAGATAACATTCTGATTCATTTTGGGTGGGTTTACAACGTCAATTCGACACATCACGTTTCATATATATTATGACACTTTAATTAATATTATAGCTACACCATGAGTAGATATAAATATTCTAGTGTTATACGGCCTTCCTGTGGGTTACTTGTTTTTACCTTTTGGGGTCAAAGCTTAAGCTCATGGGGCATAATTTTAATTTATTTTTAGTCAGTTTATAATAATTATGATAATAATTAAGCCCTTTTGACGTCCCACTCCTGGGCGCGGGCCTCCCCTCAACATGAGGGGGATATCCCTTAATCAAGTCAGTTTATAAGTAGTTATAATTCTGTACAAAAAATTAAAGTTGTAAATTAAATTGAAAGAAAGTGTGTACATAATGTGAAATCGTACAATACCGGCCACCTGCCAGACTAATAATGGCATACAAATACATATTTGCTAGCAACTCCGCAACTATCCTCCTCCTGACCGAATTTCGGTCACGGTGACCACTCCCAACGAGGCGACCCAACTATGTAGGAGGTATTGTAGTGCACACGTGTATGTGCAAACACAGCACTCTCTCTCTTCTCTCACCAGACGGCAATCTGACATAGCCGGACTTTACCAAGTGTTGCTTAGCTTCCGATTGATTATCGATCAGTGAATAGAACTGGCTTTGAGCTCCACGGACTCACGCATAAGTTCATGGTAGGTAGAGCTCTATCCTGACAGTAGGACTCGTTACAGTACATAATTTCTGTATCGACGACCTTGATATTTGCAAAACTGTTACCTAACCATAAACCCGGTAAGCAACTCCTACGCTGAACTTGAACTTTAACACTATTATGTAGAGTGCAATTTGGTACAATAAAACCGTAGAAACCACTTACGACACCAATGTTAGAGTTAAGTAAAATTTTCCATAGAATTAAACTAAAACTAATACACAAGTTTAACTACTTAGTTCACGGATAATTCCTACCTGAGTTTGATTACGTAATTGCCAGACAGGAGCGACGGGAGCGGAAACGGTAAAGTTAAATAATGTCTGAAAACGTGATGGAATAGTTTCTTGCATGTCACATACCGTGGTCGATGGCGAACAATGTTTTCTTTTTATCAATTTATTGCAGGTACTTAGAAAGCACAGTTATTTTAAATGAATATGCTGTGAAAAGAAATTTATACTGTTTTGAGATTTAGGAAAGTCTTTCACTACCCTGATTTTATGGTACATTGAAATTTGTAATTACTTGTGTTGAGGTAAGATGCATTTTAGAATAAACGAATTATGTATCACAGGTATTATTAAGAAGGTGTATTTCAGACGTGAATAGAGATATGATTTTCACAGTACAATTATGTACAGTAATGCTTAAATAAAAAACACAGTACTCGTTACGCTATTACTGTACCAAAATAATAAAACTTTGTACTAACAATAACATTATTAACCATTTTAATCGGGCACAGTACCAAGGAAAATGTATTTGGTATCTATAAGAACATTACTTAGTACCGAACCAACATCGTATTGTTTCAAACCGAGCCAGCTATCCTCCATTAATTACAGGAAGCGAGGAAGCGTACTCCTGAAACACTGCCTGTATCGGAGTGTCAGGGTTACGGGTATCATGTCAGATTAAGTAACCGTAGTGTAATGAACCGACGATCAGAGAACAACACTAGTTCATCAATCAATTCACCCTACGGACTAGTCTGTAAGGCGCAAGTCATAGGCGAACATTTCAAACATGGGAAAAAATTATATCTCTATTCACAAATCTCCTTTTAACAAATGAGCATACACAGGAGATTTTTCCGGGAATACCGTGACCACGAACCTGTTATTTACCAATATACAAATCTGACGAGAAATTGGAAGATTAGTTTTTCGCTTGATCTAAGGAAAAAAAAATTGTTTGGCAATGACCTATTTTTGCAGTGTAATCTAACTTATTTATGCACACACACATTCATCTATGTTATAAATCAGCTATTGTCATGATTTTTTATTTAATCATTTCCGACCAGTCCTCAAGGCTGAATCAAATTTCATGAATATTAGTCCTTACTATATATGAACATGTTGTAGATAAAAACAATTTGAATAAGTTGTGTGTCATATTTTTCCTGTGCTTATTATTCTTACGCCTTAGTTGGCATCAGTATTAATAATAATAATATTTATTTATTTCTCCTCACAAAAATAGACCTTACATTAAGCATGTTAAGTACTCACCTAGTCACCTATATTTACGGGGAAAACGGAAATGATACTTGTAAACCTAAACATGACATATAGGTACCTAACAATTTTGTATGTAGGGAAAAAAAACAAGTAATCTGTGTCCGGCTGCTCTGCCTTATCGCTTGGTCTTTTTTCGTTAGAATTACTCTGTAGAAAAGTCATAGGTATATAGGCACCTAATGCCAATTGCTATCGCTTATCACTTAGGCCGCATAACTCCAGTGAGTGTTATCCTCACTTGAAGTTTTAGTAGTCATTACTGAAAATCTCGCTAATGCGTCTTGAGTTCTGGTTAGCAGCCCCACACGGCTTCTGTTGTGGATAGGGACAGCCCTATCCACAACAGAAGCGCCCCACACGCTAATTAAATTAATTATAAAATTATAATAATCGATAATAAACACCTTTTGGTGTGTTCACTATCGATTATTTTAATTAAAAGTATGTAGTTTGGAAGCATTAGAACAGGTAAATAATTTAGTTTAATACTCTGGCTGTTCTAATGCGAATTTGATTAAATAATATCTATCTCGGTTTGCCAAGAGCAATATCTACAAAAACAATATATTTGTTCTACAAAACAATTTGAAAATAAATTAATTTCATTGTTTTTTTAGGCCGGCAAACAAGCGTGTCTCGCCTGATGTTAAGTAGTCATCATACACTATAGATGTTTGCAATACCAAAGGCATTGCTTTCACGTTTCCGACCTGAAGGGGGGTGGGACAGAGAGAGGGGAAAGGAGGGGTTGGACTTCCGGCTCTCTAACTCATCGTACGGATCGCGTGATGTGAGAGAGTGGTACTACCTAGGTAGAGGCAGCACGTAAACGAACTAATAATATCGCCAGACGACACACCAACTGTATAGTCCCAAACTAAGCAAAGTTTGTACTATGGGTACCGTACACAGATATAGATTTACATAGATAACGCAAGTATCACGATTTGTATTGAAACTAAGCGTAATTTTTAAAACCTACTGTGACGTCACAAGCGAAAATTAGTCCAAACCGATTCAAAGACACCGATGAAAAGGCCATTTCTGAAATTTGCTCCGGCGGGAATCGAACCCACAACCACCATGTGCAGTGAGCCGAGCCGCATACGCTCGAACCACTGCGCCAGGCCGTCGTCATCTACTTCTTATTCTGTTTGTTGAGATTTTTTCATATGAAAGCTACATGAATGTACTTGATATCGCAAAGTGTCTGCATATATGCCTATGCCTAGGAATATTATAGGTAGGTAGGATCCTACCTACCTATAATATTCCTAGGTACAAACAGTAGTAGTCTCAAATACCGTTACTGTGAACTCTCAAAAAATACAAAATCATCTCTTCTAAACATCGCCCCGGCGTCCGTTTGATAACAACAGCAGCGAGTCGCATTGACTCCGACACAAAGGCCCTGCGCAAATTACACACCAGGCCACCAATTACCAGTTCGTAACAACAGATACATTTGTATGACAATGAACGAGAGGTTTTTTTGGAGAAATATGATATTCGATTTTACGTTACAAGTTTATGGCAAGAACCATTACTTAGTTTGAGATTGCAAAAATGTACCAACCGCCAACTAAAGGTTGATATTCTTATCATGAGCGAATTTATAACTTGATGTTTCGGAAGTATGTATGTCCTGATTGGGGGGTCGAGAATCATGAGTTGAATCAAAGGTATCAGTTGTCTTTACGATGCCCCTTACACCCTTATATTTTTAGCCTAATTTAATGACCCCAAATAAAACAAGGCCCTGTACAAATCTATACAAATAAATAAAATTGGAGTGTCTGTTTGTAATATCAAAATAACACCTTTTCACTAAATGCATATGAAAGTACATACGACACCTATAGCAAAACCGCGATTTAAACATTTTTTGGCTGTCTGTCTGTCTGTGTGTTTGTTCCGGGCAATCTCCGAAACGGCTGGACCGATTTTGACGGGACTTTCACTGGCAGATAGCTGATGTTATAAGGAGTAACTTAGGCTACTTTAATTTTAGAAAAACAACGTTTATTAAATGGGTCCTGCTGCGCGTGCTCAGAACGCGGGAGCGGGCGTTTTTGTTAAGTTAAATTACACGCGGACGAAGTCGCGGGCTCAGCTAGTACAACTATCCAGCCGGCCACGCATCTCCCGTAAAGGGGACAAAATCACCTCGCCATCTACTCTTATATGTGTGTCCGGCTGCAGCGGCCACTGTTTCTTTAAAGATTACTAGCTATGTGAGTTTATCACACTACTTATATTCGCTTTAGCCCCACCAGCTAAGCTAATGCTTGCGTTAGGAGTGGGCCCCGTCAATAGTTTAATGGCCAGGATGGGGATCGAATTCGGAACCACTAGGCTATTGCTAAACCAGCTTGCGACCCGCCTGATGTTAGGCAGTTTCCGTAGCCTATAGATGCTAGCAATACCAAAAGCATTGCTGAAACGACTTAAAGGGGAGTGTGATAAAGGGAAGGGTTAAGAGGGCGTTTGGGCTTCCGGCCTCCTTTTTATTTATGGAATTCTATCTTACCGTTAAAAAGTGTTCGAATCTAAAGTCAGACATATGGCTTTTAAATGTATTATCTACAATAATAATTACAATGTTATAATAAAACTGCAGTTTAAACCTAACGTAAAACTCGTCGTTATATCACATAGATAAGGCCGCCAATAACAGCCGACCTTCCGGCGGCCTCCAAGAACTGATAACTCTATATCTACAACTGAGGACCCGCCAAGCTGTCCCGCTGACCTAGCACCTTGTTTCCGAGACAGTTCCATGGAATAACCACGTTTTTTTCACTATAATTATTTATTAAATACGTGAGTTCGTATCTTTTATCACACATTACGAAATAGCATTCGAGAATTCCTTGGTTTATTGGAATCGATATTGATAAAATTGATAACATGTCTACGAATTTGTTATTTAAACGAATAACGTTTTTGACTGATTAATAGGTATATTATATATGTGTTTCTATTTATTATGTGTATTTTCTATACTTTATGTTTATTATGCTTTTATTTTTTCAAAGATGTAGAAGTAACTTGCTGTGAAGTTGACATAGAAAATGGTACTCAACTTCTTCCACTTCAGACTGAACGTATCACTTTTGTCAGTTTTTCTATAGAAAAGCTGTCAGAACTGACGTATTTATTTACGAGATACGTCAGTTTGGATGTATATTAAAATGATATAAAGCCAGTCGCGAGATTTGCATATTTTATAGGAAACATTTTCTTTTATAGAATTACTTATAATAAGTATGTCAAGCCAGACTAGTTAGAACACGGGTAAATCTCCGACAAGCTTTTATATCATTTAGTAAATTGTGCATTACATGTACTTAATTTTGAGTTTATTTTCTTCTTTTTAAAAGCTTATTTTTTAAAGTTGTTATTACCATGAATTTTTATGCTGTTGTCACTTATTTCGACCTGTCACTAAATATCAAAGTAGTGATAGCCGATTGGTTAAGCACGCGTCTTGCGGGCTACCAGGTCTCGGGTAGCGTTGGGCGCAAATCCCGGCTTGAACCTCTGGATTTTTCGAAATCTATGTGCGAATCATAATTTCTATATGATTATCACTTGCTTACGGTGAAGGAAAACATCGTGATGAAACCTGCATATCTTAGAAGATTTAACCAATTTTCGAAAGACATGTGAAATCCGCCAACCCGCACTGGGCCAGCGTGGTGGATTATGGCCTGAATCCCCCTCGTGTTGAGGGGAGGCCCTTGCCCAGGAGTGGGACGTCAAAAGGGCTAAAATTATGATTTTACTAAATATCAATAAAAATAATGTTTCAGTGTAAACGAGGGGCAAATACTTTAAGAGTAATTTTGGATTACACACAGAACTTAATTAATAATAAAATTGTTTTTCGCAAACAGGAAGACATGGTATGCCTGTCGTGCACAGCCACAGGCGAGCGGGTCTGCCTGGCAGCGGAGGGCATCATCAACAGGCATTGTTTCCTGGAGAACATCGCGGACAAGAACATACCGCCTGACCTGTCGCAGTGCGTCTTCGTTCTTAAACAGGCGAGTTGCTTTTATTTGTTTCCGAGAACATCTCTACATTACCAAAACCTACCACATGTACCTATTTAATTTTCCCAAATCCCAGCCCTATTCCTCGCTAGCAATGATAATGGCGCCGTCAGCGAGGCGCGAGGCTCCCGGCTGCGATCTGTCACCGTTGAATGCGTCAAAGGGTTTTTGTCAAGGCGCGAATTAAACCGGCCAGCGGGTGGTAGAGACACCGATTGATCGGGAACCGGTTATATCCGGATTCTGGCCTGGTCTGGGAAAGAGGGAGCGACCAACTATAGCTTAAAACATCTAGGCGACTTAATAATAGGCATAAAAACATTAAAATCGGTCAAGCCATTTAGGAGCAGTAGAATTAAGAACACACCGGAAATTTATAAATAGAGATTCATAGTTTGTTTTCTCGTATAAGCTAACCTAGTGGCCAGCTTTGGTATCGGAGCTTTCAGGCTGCTTAAAGGCTTCCGCCGACTTGGCTTGGCGACTGTGATAACCACATGTAGCGCGTTCTAAATGAGACTACATAGAAATATAGAAATGGAGATACAGTACTTTTTACGTCGGCACATTTTCGCGTTCAGTTCTGATAGTGTATTTCGATACCGACTATTCATCGCATTGAGGATTTGAAATCCTCTTACTCACATTTCATATCTGCGTGCAAGTAATCAAATTAAACTACGAGTCGGAAGAATTTAGATAGGTAGACCGTACGTGTGCACCTAACCGATTAGATGAGCTATCGGAACAGTGTTAAGCCAGCATTATTTTATCAGCATTGAGGTGTACACACCTACTTAATTTTCTAAAAAAACATAATACCACGGGCAAAGACAATAGATACGAAACGGTAATACATATGTACTATTTCAAGAAAGTCACCGCCGGGCGCGCTAAGAATCGGGTGGATTTTATTAATTCATGATTTATTTTTATTTTTTGTTTTTATAAAACAATGCTAGCTAGGAAGCTCACGACCTGCTTGATGTTAGGCAGTTAACGTAGCTTGCAATACCAAAGGCATTTCTCGCACGTTTGCCGACCTGAAGGGAACTGGGACAGAGGGAGAGGAAGAGAGGAGTGTATGGTCTGCTGGCTCTCTCACTCATCGTACGAAACGAAAGTATAATAGCTACTCTATGCCGAACTTCTGTGAGAAAGTCACCGGGCTCGCCAGCATTCCGGTGGGTCTTATAAATTCGTGCTCCATTCTGTGTCGGAAAACGTAATGTTAATTAAATTTAAATTAAGGCGATAAATAAATCAAATTTAATAAAAGAATCTATTCATCTTCATAAATTCTCTGCTTCTTCAAATTACGAATTTGTTTGTTTTTAACATAACACTATTTATTTGCAATTAAAATTGTGGTTTCTGATGCAGAACGAACCGCGAATTTATAAAATGCCCGCCTGAATGTTCGAGTTCATCGGCGAACGACTTGCACTCGAACATACGATATTATCATTTTGTATAGCTTCGCTTTGGCTGTGGTATAGATGTAACAACCTATTCCTGGGTTTACCGTGTTACTTATTTAAATTATTAAGTAAAACATTTATTACTGTTATCTATTTATTTATATTGTTATAAACATGTCCTATTATGTACAACGGTAACCCGGTTGTCACTGCCAGCGCACCGCAGTTCTTTCAATTTCAAAACAATAATGTTTTCTTAAATTTATTATTTTCTCGTCGGCCAGGAACGCCTATCGCTAGTGGCCAGTGCGCCGACATGGACCTGACAGTACATTGGCTTACTTTTCTATGTGACTGGGTTTTTCTAAAACGAAACGAAGATACATAACATAAGTACTAATAACAAATGCCGATGGTAGAGTGTAATATATCAATAAATAAAGATAGCACCCCATTTTCCGATATTTTTATTTTTATTTTCCATCAAAATGCGAAATGTAATTTAAAATCATTAATCATTTTCCAAATACGAAAATGAGAAAGACATTACGGCAAGCGCCTTCGTCTGCTACCCCACTGCGTCGATCAAATAATTACCTTCTCGATAAAATATTGGCAGGGCTTTCCCTAGCGGCGCGGCGCGTCCTCCCCGCGAGCCACAACTGTCGATGTCACCTTAATTTACGGCCTTCAATTATAAATTTCACATTCTACCACCTATAAACCTAACAAGCTGATGTAAACTCTACCGAATAGGAAATTAGGTCGTGATTAGAACGCTACTTAGTAGGGGATGTAATGTACAAATCTCACTCCTCGCGCTAAGGGAACAGAAAATTTTAAGAATTACAATCAAACTTCAGTAAAAGGTCAAATTCCAAATTCAAATTCGAATTTCGGTTGCATTATTTATCACGGGCTCATTAATTTCGAAAAAAATAATGTAAAGATAAAACTACGTTGTTCAAAGCTAGTGATAAATCGATTTTAATGGTGGACACTAACCCAGTTTCCCGTTATTAAAACTGTTAGTTGTATAAAATGATAAAATTGATGGTGAATATATAATTTTAACGATGGCTTTGACGCTTTAACATGTTTCAATAATAAAACCGGCGAACTGCGTGATGGAGCGCGCTTAGTGTGTCTAGGTTCCGTATACCTACGTTCCGACATCACGTGGTACTAGCTAAGATTTCCTAAGTGATCCTATCTATATAGTCTAAAAACATAATTAGGTTGTTATGGCTAGGATTTAAGGGCGGTTTAAAAAATATAAGCCGAACTCAACCTAGGTTACTATTTTTAGACTCGCTACGTTAGCTATTCGTTTTAGCCGTATACTCATTTTACGCTCCGCTAGGAAGGCCGACTCAGCAGCGAATATCAGAAATGAATTGTAAAAACTTTTAAGTGTTCATTGGTTCCAAATGAATAAGGATATTTACTACAATTATCTTTAGAACCCTGGCATAAATATTTAAAATCAAAAGAAGGTAAATAAGTAATTAATCGAAAAACTATTTGTTTTCTAAACGTGTTGTTTTGTATATAAGCGGATAAAAAAATCATAAGTAAATTAACCTATTCATGGTAACGAAATCTCAACATGGGATGACCTCTAAACACTTTAATTTAAAATATTTTTGTATAAATCAACGTATGGGTCTCGTCATGATTCTTTATTTTGAAAACCGTAGACGTTACGACACTGAGATACTGGATGACCATTCATTACGGAACCCTAAATGCGGTTTCCTCGTAGCTGACCTCTGACACCAGATATCTATCGCGTGCTAATTAAATGTTTATCGGTAGGAATACTACGACAAAAATAATACAATTGCTCGTTACGTCCGTACGTATTCCTAATTGGTAGGCACCTAAGAGAACTACAGAGGCACGAAAGATTTAAATAACCATTCCGAATCAAGAGGATACTGTTTCATATTCTGAAATCATGCGTCTGAGAAGGGCTTTACCAAGCGTCTAAGCGCCTAGTTGTGAGAGAATCCGCCCTCATAGCTTGACGACCGCTTGGCGCAGTGGTTGGAGCGTAGGCCGCTCGGCTCGCTGCACATGGTGGTTGCAGGTTTGATTCCCGACAGCAAAAATGTTGGTAATGGCCTTATCGAAATTTGCCCTGGTCGGGTGGCCGTGGGACTGCCCCCAGTCCTTAGTGCGTTACCAACAGTACAGGCGTTGCTTGTACCATACAGTTGGTGTGTCAGTCTGGCAATATTATAGCTGAGAGGATCCGGGTTCGGTCCTCGTCCCAGCCATTAAGCTATAGATGTGAGTCCACTCCAAGTAGTATGAGTAATCTAAGCTACTGCTTGCTAACAAGCAGTGGCTTAGCTGGAAGAGCTAATGGGATAACTAGTAATGTGGTAAATACGCATCCCTAGGAGATAATCTTAAAAAAAACAAAAACACCTGCAACTATGCACCAGTTGTTTTTCTTTTAACTAATTACGTGTGGGGAACTAGTAATTATATATTCGAAACAATTTTTTAAACATGTAACATCATTAAAAAAGTATAACATATACTAAATATTATCAAGTTTTTTTTCCCTTTAATCATATTTTTACTAGCATTATTATTTATTTTTCAATAAATATTAAGAATTTTATTGCTGAATAAGACCAAATATTATTGCAATAGCTGTTTCAATGTATTTAATCAAATACTTAACTGTCTAGACATGCCCATCACTAACACAAAGATATGATTAAACTGCCAGAAGCCACGGGCTTTATTTTATAAAATAAAAATAATTTTGACGAGGGTCGCCCATTAATTTTGGCGACAATGTGATAAATAATGAGAGAGGTGTATTGCGGGGGCGGCATCCCTCTAAAACGTCGCTTTGATGGGCTGGTTTTGAAGTTTTGACGGCTCACATCCTAATTTTCTTTCTGCCAGAGTACCCTCGGCGGTTGCCACTTTTCAATAAGAATTTCTCTTTGTGACAATATTTCAATTTCGCCGTTTTTGGGCACGTTTCGTTTACCTTACTTTCGGGGTGTTATAAGCATGGAGCCCTTATTTTTTATACATATAGTTATGTCGGCAAACAGGCGTACGAGCCAGCGGATGTTATGCAGTTGCGAAGGCATTGCCCGTACGTTGTTTATCTGTGGGTTAGTAGGACATAAGGCGGGGAAGAGAGGGGTTACGCTTCCGGCTCTATCACTAATCGTTCGATTAGCAGCTATAATCGCTGCTTTCTGCCTACTGGTATATAAAAACCTCAACCTCACATTTCTGTCAAAAACAAGTTTAGTTGTGGGGATTAGCATACCTAATGGAAGGTAGGTACCTGTGTGCATTACATTGTCTACTTGATGATTTCGTAAATGACGCTATATCATGGCAAACTGATACTTTTCCGTATAGATATAATGTGGAGATTACCTTGATAACAATATTATAAAACTCATACAGCAATTTGTGAACTTGAAAACTTATCATATCTCTTTTACTCCGTATCTATTGTGGCTGTTATGAAAAAGACAAATGACTTCTTCGAATACAGATTCAACGACGAAATGAAATATTATTCCATAGAGTTCAAGATTTCCTTAACTTTAATTATCTCGCCTATCCATACTACCTACTTCGATGTATATTATTATCTTAATTGAATTATTGTGACGTCAGAAACACCTGTCGTTACCTCAAAGGGCATGTGGCATGTACCTACCTAGTTAATTAGTTCGTCATATTACAGTAAATAGACGTGAAACCCACGATGTATATGCATCCGGCTGCTATCTATACGATTAATAATAATATTTATTTATTTTTAAATAATAAGCTGTCTCTAAAGGTTGCAGCCAGCACTCATAATAGTATTAAACTGTGCTATGAGTGCTGGCTTCCATCAAGATATTGTACGTACAGGTTTTCTATACAAATAAATAAAATTGGAGTGTCTGTTTGTAATATCAAACTAACACCTTTTCACTAAGCGCATATCAAAGTACATACGACAACTATATTTAATCGATTTAATCATTTTTTGTCTGTCTGTCTGTCTTTCTGTCGAACATTTTTGTTAAGTTAAATTTCACGCGGACGAAGTCGCGGGCTCAGCTAGTATATTATAAGAAAATTAAGTTAAGATGATATGATAAGTAATATAAATTAAGTTATTTAATTAAATGAATCAATAATATTAATGATAATGGGTAATAACAATTATATAACCAGTGACTATAATTTGAACAGTAACGAGCATTCGAATGTTTTGTACCATCTCCTGGATATAATACGATCTAATACCATCAATGAAAACACATAATGTGTTAACAGCGCAAATATTATGCTTTTAAAAAGTGCATAATACGCGCTGCAATAACCAACCCAAAACCCCACGTGTTAGAGTATAATTTACCCTGCATGTAAGTCTTAATGTAACCTTCTCTAATACCAAATTTCTTTCAAATATGTTCAGCCGTTTTGAATGATGCTCAAACATACACACAAAGACTAACACACACAATTTCTCATTACTAGTAACGAATATATTTTTAAGATACTTATTTGGAATTTCACAATAGGCTATCAAGGTATATTATTTTTATAATTATCAAATTCCATATCCTGTTTATTGTTCGACCATAATGGTAGGTTTCGAAAAATACCAAGGTTACCTAATCCAAGTGTGTTCATTAGTGTACCTATTTGTCCACATTTTAGAGGAAACAGAACAGCGTAAACTGGCTGATGATGACACATTAACTTCAATATCACATAACAATAATGACACATATTAACTTAAATTTTCGCAAGGGGCTATAAATCCTACTAATATCATAAATGTGAAAGTTTGTGAGTGTGGATGTATGTATGTATGTTTGTTACTCCTTCACGCAAAAACTACTGAACGGATTTGAATGAAATTTGGAACACAGATAGTATCCTATATGGATACTTTTTATCCCGATAATCCCGAAATTTTTGTTACGTCAAATACTACGCGGACGAAGTCCGTGGGCACAGCTAGTACAAAATAAAAAATTAACTTCAATTTTCTATGTAATTTTTTTATACCTACGTTAAGTAATGACGTCAATAAAATACGTACGTGACGTAAATATGCAGAACCTGCATGGAGGCAGAAGAAACAGCTCACGTCCTGCTGGAATGCAGCGGAGTGGCCACTTACCGGGCAAGCTATCTGGGAACACCAGGCAGCCTCCAGGAAGTATTCAGCGACATTAAGAAGTTGGGGAACTTCCTGGCCGAACTTGGATGGCTGGAATGACCTCACTACCCTCCAACACACAAAACAGGCGCAACAGACTTCGATTTGTGGAAACCGCCAGCAGAAGAAGAAGAAGACGTAAATAAAAATGCGCCTATATCTTTTGTAATATCGTGGCATGAGGTATTTTTAAATGAGTAGGTTTGTTATCAGTACCTACGTCAGCTACTTAACGGGCTATGAAGAGAATATAATTATGAGGAAAATGTTTTGGGATGAAAAGGTTATCAATGAGGTGTACCGTACCGTCGGTTACGTTACAAGTCGCGCGTATTGCAATTTATTATAATATTCACACAATATAAATATTTGGAAAATATTTAGTACTAACAAAATTATGTTAGTAATTTTGTAGATACCTTACAAATGAAATTTAGAATACAAATTAATCAATCAAATTAAAATGTAAATTTCGGATATGACCTTTTCGCAATATCCCCATGCCTGGGTGTCACTGGGATCGCCCCCAGTCCATTGTATGGCACCCATAGTACAAGCGTTGCTTAGTTTGGGGCCATACAGTTGAGGTGTCAGTCTGGCGATATTTATGTATTTTATTTATTTATTTATTAGGATACCTACCGGGTATTGCAATATGTACTTAGATATCGCAATACCCAGTATCATGATACTGATTGCCAATGTGTTACCCCCATTAGATTTGTAAAATGAATGTATAATACGATCATCAAGTACGGTGCTATAATTCAAACAGATATGCTAACATCTGCAGAGAGTAAATCAAAGTTAAAAACGCACGGCATGGGGACGACGCGTGATTCGTGAAAAACTGCTTATTTAACAGCGAGATTTTTTCACACTAGGGATGTACTGTGTCATCATATGTGCTGCTAAGCACAAAAAATGTGGCATTAGCTTATGCGAGGCCGATTTCTGAGATTAATAATAGAATAGTGGGAGAGAAAGGAAAATTAAAGTTAGCCGCGAGATCGGAAATACTTTGTGAAGCACGGGGACCGAGAATTTAAACTATTATCTTTGTATTAGGAATTTACTATATGTAGATCAGGAAAAATATGTACTTGTTTGTATTTGGTACATCATATTATCACGTACCTATGCCTAGATTACCAAGTCATGCAGACTATAAAAAGTTGGTGTAAAATCAAGTTAAATTAACGAAACATTGCATTTTGCCTGATTTTGTCATGCTAACAAATATATTATTACTAACATAATATTCCATTAATTAGTGATAATTATCACTTTCATTTATAATCAAATCAGCTACAAATAATATCTGGCAATCTCTGACGCTTTATTACACAACATATCAGTGGAAATACCTG
Organism: Notodonta ziczac; assembly: GCA_918843915.1. NCBI lineage: Eukaryota > Metazoa > Arthropoda > Insecta > Lepidoptera > Notodontidae > Notodonta > Notodonta ziczac. The sequence goes on from OU974053.1 coordinate 7,141,540, forward strand.
TATTTACAAATGTACATAAAATCTAGATTTGACTGTTTAAAAGTTTCAACCTCAACTGGTCCCTCAGATTTGTGTACCGGGTAATACAATTCGCAAGTGGTGGCCATACATCACACAGTGCTCATCGCGTTTTTAATAAAAACCAACGCAGCACTGTTTGCATTTTTTGATTGTTTCAATATTAACAGCGCCTGTAGGTGGATTATAGTTCATGTTACGTGATTGTTAAACCAGGTAGATCTGACGTCATATATAGTAACTAGCTGTGCCCGCGACTTCGTCCGTGTGTAATTTAACTTAACAAAAATTTTGGGGATTATTCATCCCCTATTTTATCCCCTTGGGGGTAGAATTAATCAAAATCCTTTCTTAGCGGATGCCTACGTCATAACATCTACCTGCCTGCCAAATTTCAGCCCGATCGGTCCAGTGGTTTGGGCTGTGCGTTGATAGATCACTATGTCAGTCAGTCAGTCACCTTTGAGTTATATATATTAAGAAGTACTACGGCTGGATTTCGTACGATAAGTGAGAGAACCGGAAGCCCCACCGCCCCCTACCTTCCCCTCCCGTGTCCCACTTCTCTTCAGGTCGGCGTGCGAGCAATGCCTTTGGTACTACAAGCATCAGCTAAGGAAGCTACATTAAGCGGGTCATTGCCTTTGACTTAGAAAAAACTAAGGAAATTAGTGAAATAAATTCTCGGTCATGTGATGTTCATGTTTCACATAATAACACCGTTTTTATTATTGTTTTCTTATATTTACGCGAATACTAGACATTGAAATAAAACTATTTTGACCTCGAGACACTGTGAGCACTTTCTGCGTGGATCGGACCGCAAAGAACAACTAAATATGAGGGTACCCAGTTACTGACATGACATCAGGACGTCTAACACCTCAGTCCCCCCCGTGACCATGGCTGCTGTAAAGCAACCGAAACGTCGGGAACATAAAGTTAATAAACGCGATAAAATCCGAAAAATAGTTTTATTTCAACCGTTTTTATTATTATAACACAAACACAAGGATTTCGTACTGTGGATTTCTGTCCCTAAATATATCGTCCGAGATTTCTTCATCTGTAATTATAGTAATTATAAACCATGGGACCACTTCAAACCTCTCAGGTTGTTGTCCAAATATACGTTAGGGTCCGTTATGAGTCTTACAGTCAAAGGAATTCTATTCGATTTCGACCCCCATATCTATTCTTTAGACCCCTTCTTAGAGAAGTGCTCTTACGATTGAAATTGAACCGTAAAGCCGTGGGATAAGTTTTAGTTTTCAGTGGTTGAGAATAAAAGTCGAGTATCCCGCTAAAGAAATCGTCGATAAACAAAAGTTTTAGTTAAATTAATGCTCTACTTCTTAGTTTTTGTCAGTGAGTATACAGTGTGTTCTATGTTCAGAGTAGTTACTGAAAAATGATTTGTAATGAATAACTATGTACTGAATAAACATAAATTATTGAGATGGACATATTGCGTACATTATCTAAATATATATAACTCAAAGGTGACTGACTGACTGACATAGTGATCTATCAACGCACAGCCCAAACCACTGGACGGATCGGGCTGAAATTTGGCATGCAGGTAGATGTTATGAGGTAGGCATCCGCTAAGAAAGGATTTTGATTAATTCTACCCCCAAGGGGATAAAATAGGGGATGAAAGTTTGTATGAAACTTTGTCAATTTAATTCCACGCGGACGAAGTCGCGGGTACTGCTAGTACTCGTATATGCGCCGTCACTTATACGAAACGCAACTATAACAGCTATTTTACGCTGATCTTTTCTGAGAGGACAGTACTACCCCATTAATGAGCGTTGGTCTAAATCTGCCCCGTTGATATCTGATCCTAAAATTTTTAATTATTTTTATAAAGTCATATAAACACAGAACACCATGTAGACATCGCAAACAAAACGCAACTCACTTGATAGACCCCTCGATATAATAAAGGCATCCTGACTCCGGACATGCTACGCCGGCTGGGAGCGAACCCGCGTACCTCGACTGCGATTGTTTTCCCCCGACCGATTGCACCACAATAGACCTGATAAAAATCATACTCATAAACATACCTCATTTGTTCGATTGACTTTCATTTAATTTGTGTATGACTTCTCAAACTAAAACTGCTTCCGTTTATTTTGTTTAAACCTATGGGAGCATTTACAAATTGTCAATTTTACCTTAAGCTAAGCTGTGTTAAGCTGTGTGGTGCCGGCGGCGAATAGTACCAACCCATTTCATCCCGTGGGTGTCGTAAAAGGCGACTAAGGGAATAAAGGAACACAGAAGACGGGCAGCAGCGTCTCTGAACCGTTTGACATCTTACTGCGATCGCCAACCCGCCTGCCAAGCGTGGCGATTATGGCAATTCCTCCCAAATGTTTGGGAGAGGCCCTTGCCCAGCAGTAGGATCCCTACGGGCTACTAAAAAAAAAAAAAAATTTTACCTTCTTTCCGGACACAACCGGAACGGATCGCGACATCGACTGAGAACGTCCGGCACGAAACTCAGCGGGCTTATCTTATTTATATATTTTTTTAATCAGCGTTTGCTTAAAAATATTACTTAGGAAGATCAGATATTTTGCTAATATCTGATTTTCCTAAGTATTATTTTTATAATATATATATCTTATTTATAAGATAGCTCCAGTGTCTGCCCATTGTGATAACCAATAAATATATAAGCATTTGGACTTATACTTGGATTACAGAATTAAAAAGTTATTCTTATGTTTAGAAGAAAATAAATTTAACATCATTAAGCTACAGCAGTCGATAAAGCCAATTTAGTTGAAAACTCGTCTTGGAACCAAAGATGCAGGTTCAAACCCCGGTTCGCCCATGTGTGAATTTCAGATTTACTTGATAAACAGTGAATGTAAATTTCGTAAGAACATTATAGTCACTTTCTTTAACAATGTTCCATCGGCGAAATGTGCTTTGATATATTCCTACCAACAAAATAGACCAGACGATCAAAACCTAAACAGTTTCACCCTTTCATAAAAAACTACATGTTGCAATCAAAATATGACATGCAGGGGGTCACGCCGTGACATTGCCCTTTCGATTCCCGTTTTTTATTATTTTTTTACCCAAAAAAACGTTTTTTTCGCTCCCTTTTTCGCTCGGCATTGTGCGAAATTTCGCACGGTTCGTTACAGCGATCGGGGTGTCACGCCAATTTGAATGCAACTAATTTTGGTTTCCGAAACCCCTTCGATGATGACAATGACATTTCTGTCTTCGAAAGGGTTCGCTATCTCCTACCTGTCTTTATGGAGACGTCAAGGGTCTTGACCTTTTGTAAGAGTAATTTTTTTGTGGAATGTGTGAATCTCGCGATGAGTTTAATCAGTGGCTATTGTTCCGACGTATCTTTATTTGAGAACTGTGTCATTTTTTATGTAATTGTTAACCTATTTCGGAATTTCGAGAGATAATAAATCTCAACCAATTAATGGATATCATGAGTAATCTTCTTTACCAAGATAGATTTTCGAAACTTACAAAAAGTAACCTTAACAAAATCTAATGTATTTCAACCTTACATTTGTGTGACGACCAATTGTATCTAAGTAAACACCATTTGATCTTGAGAATTCGTCTCCTTGCAAATTTCGTGCTATCTACGATTGAGTCTCATTCAGACCTTTTGACTTCACAAATAACATGGACTACATACAGTTTGTAAGGACACATGCTGAGGCCCTTAGGTGTCCTTATTACGTATTCAAACTTAACATAACACTTATTTTTAAGACTGCAAAATCAGCGCTCTTGTCATCGCAATAAGGTTTAGAATTGAATTGGAGTTCAACAATAAAACTTGTAGCCACAGGGCGTATCTCCTTTGAAGGTAGTCATGTGAATAATTCCTCACAAATCCTTTTAGCGATTATCATTTCAATGACAAAAGTCATGTTATAAGGGGACTCCACAATGGATGGCGTGCGATAATCATTTTAACTGAACAAACATTTTATGTACGAACGTTTTAAAGTCAAATAGTCTGTAAAGTTATTCAGACAGTTTAAAGAACTCCACTTACCTATATACAGTGCAGATTATTTACAACTAGCTGTGCCCACCGACGTCGTCCGCGTAGTATTTAACTTAGCAAAAATTTCGGGATTTTCGGGATGAAAACTATCCTATGTGTTAATCCCGGTTATAAACTATCTGTGTTCCGAATTTCATCCAAATCCGTTCAGGAGTTTTTGCCTGAAAGAGTAACAAACATCCACACGCGCAAACTTTCGCATTTATAATCTTAGTAGGATGTATTACTTTCTTGGTAGCTTAAGGTCACGCTATGACGGTGGTAGAGCCCAAGCTGTAGCCAATTGACTACAGCTCATATACGAGCTGCCTCAACCCAGGTAGTACCGCACTCTCACAGTATATAACAGTAAAGGCGTAAAGTAGTTATTATAGCTGCGTTTCATGCTATAAGTGAGAGAGCCGATAGGTCCACCCCAATCCTTCCCTCCATCTCTCGACATGGAATGTTTATCTACAAATCTAAATATATATAACTCAAAGGTGACTGACTGACATAGTGATCTATCAACGCACAGCCCAAACCACTGGACGGATCGGGCTGAAATTTGGCATGCAGGTAGATGTTATGACGTAGGCATCCGCTAAGAAAGGATTTTGATTAATTCTACCCCCAAGGGGATAAAATAGGGGATGAAAGTTTGTTAAGTTAAACTCCACTCCTCCTATATTTAGGGTTTTGTTTGTACTTAACATAGGTAAAACTAGAAATAAGTATTATCTCCATTTCCTAGTCATACATTGAAATCCTACTTTCTCCGCGTTTTCTGGGACATATTTAACCACCAACATGTATTTAGGAACCAAAAAAATAGGTAAAAATAAAAATTGGATTTAGTATAGGTGTAAAAAGATCATTAAAAAAAATAGATTATTTTACCAAATGTGAGGTGAGAGATATGAGCGCATTAAATAATTTAACACAGTCTTACGAAGAGTTATTTATAGAACAAGCATTTACTTGGACATGATCCGTGGTTTATCATAGAACTGCCATGTACCATCAACAAAGTTAACGCTTGATCAATTTTTAACACTTTTCCCTTGCAGGCAGTAGTCATAGGATGACTCGCCTATTATGTTGTTGTCCAATGAGACAAAAAGCGTCCGATGAGAGAAAAGCCTTTTTTTTTGAAAGCCATTCGTTTGAATCGTTTTTATGACATGCGACTAGTCATGTGGCTGCTGGTCACTGCATACAAAATGCAACATTAAGGTGATCAAGCGTCGAGTTTGTTGATTGTACATGACTCTCAGATAAATAAATTTCTCGTAGCCACAGACAGGCCTACACCCGCTACGGCGTAGTCCGTAGACACAGATCGATCCTGCGGCTACAAGTGACAAAGTTTTTCAAGATGGCGCGAGGGGGGCGTGTGGGGTGATGCTCATATTTTTTACTGTCGGGGTGAGCAACCAAGCCGATCGAAACACCACTCTCCACTCTACGGGCCTCTTAAAAGCCTCTCTTCCTCGGAGGGACGTTTCTGAGGAATACATGTGCGGTTATACACGTAAGTGTCTGTGTGCCTTTGTGGCGGGGATGTGGAATGGGCAATCTGCGAGGGTCGGCCCTTTGATGCAGATCGTGATATGAATGTATCATTCTGTTTACTATTATGTGCTTTGAAATTGCACTGGTATATAAGTTATACATGTTATAGTTCATTTAATTCGATTCATAATTATTGATACAAATGATTTTAATTATAATTGACTTCTCTTTATATCCTACTAATATTATAAATGTGAAAGTTTGTGAGTGTGGATGAATGTATGTTTGTTACTCCTTCACGCAAAAACTACTGAACGGATTTGTATGAACTTTGGAACACAGATAGTTTATAACCGGGATTAACATATAGGATACTTTTTATCCCGATAGTCCCGAAATTTTTGTTACGTTAAATACTACGCGGACGAAGTCGGGGGGCACAGCTAGGAAGTAATAAAGACAAGCTACCATCCACAATGAAAACTGTAAAATAAACCGTTTTTCAAGCTTAGAACTAGTGAGGTACCTATACTTAGATATACCAATGTCTACAGAGAGAGACGCGAGCCAAGTCGTGCTAGTGCAAACTTCCTGTACCCATGTTTACAGCCATGCCCGTAGCGAATAGTAACGTAAACACGAATATTTTATCTTGACAAACCGACCTAATAGGAGTTTCTACTGCAATTTAAGAACATTTATTGGAACAGTCAGAATACTTAAATAAATGTCGCCAGACTGACACACCAACTCTGTATGATCCCAAACTACGCCACACTTGTACTATGGATGCCCGACAATGGACTGGGAGCGATCCCTGTGGCACCCAGACCTGGGCAAATGACGAAATGGCCAGTTCCGAAATTTGCCCCGACGGGAATCGAACCCGCAACCACCATGTGCAGTGAGTCGAGTGGCTTACGCCCAAACCACTACGGCTAGCGGTCGTCAAAATGACATAGGCATTTGAAAACAAGAATAGCCACTTATGTGAATAATTGACTAAATTTAAAATCCAACGAAGAGCAAGGCGAATAGTACTTACCTTCCCTCCGTAGACTTTTATAATCCAAAATTGTCCTACCAAAAGAACATCAGCTCCCGACAGCCTTCCCTAACCGCATACAGGCAGTGTACACAAATCCTACGGTACTTGAAATTAATTTGGCAGTGCCCGAGGCGAGTGAGGGTGGCTCCACCCACCGCTGGACCGGAGACACGTGCCGGATAACCATGCAACCTCGCAAATATCCGGGAGCCATTTTGATTAGGATATTTAATAAGTTAATTGTTATTGTGTTGATAGCTTGGAGGTATTGGGCGCAAAGCCAGTAGTTTGTCTTTAAAACACATGTAGAGTCTGATCAACCGCATAAAAGTGAGATGTAGCTTAAAAAAACATAAATTTACAGCTGTGGGCGTTTTCCTGCTATTATATTAAGTAATTATGGTTAATAAGATATAACATAGGTATATCTTAATACATAATCGATGGGTCGGTCAGTTAGAGTCCGTTGTCCGGCGTTTCAATCTGTTGCACGCTTTTCATTTAAAAACTAAGAAATTATACCTATAAATGAAGGTGTTTAAATAATATTCCATCACAAAAATAAACGAATCAAAGGCACTATGGCTTCTTTAAGAAGCTCTTGTTATACACAATCACAAAATAATATAAGGACAATGCCTCTGCCAATGTCATAGCACCTTTCAATGTAATCATGCTTTTTATGAGTATACTTTTGATAAAGATAAATAATAGTCTGAAGAAATATATTACTTGAAATTAAATAACTTTTTTGGAATTTAAAGAATACAATCAAATATTTAAATCAAGTCCCCTTTTAGCATACCTACCAAGTACATTGTGAAATAAAAAACTGGTGTCGGCTTAACCATATTATGAAAGAAGCTCTGTTGTTCTAAGCTTTTTGAGGTGACTTTTTTCCCAAAATGACGAAATAGTGTCCCTATCATCGCCTCTTTGTAACAAAGGGAAGTGGATAATTTTCTTCCAACTCCTATGCTTTCTTTCGATTAAATTTGTGCAGGTTCCAAAGCAAGTTAGCCTTTCCCCGGGACTGGTCGAGAGACACACCTCGGTATCATAATTCAATACCAAGATCAATCTTGGCTGTTTATTAATGTCAGTAATAGCATTTATAATTTAAAGTCCCGTTCAATTACCCACAATGATTTCCACGAGAGATTCTCGCTTCCCATGTTCAAACATAATGGGAGCGGAGTCTCTTTACTGTGGCCATTGTTCGATCTCTTTGTTCCTTTTTGTTTTAAAAATACCCCATTCGACGCTCCACAGAGCATTGGCCAATGGGAAAAAGATATTTCTCTTATTCGCTATTGGTTGCCCGGTATAACAATTTATAAAAATTAATTGGGTTGCCCAGTAATCGGTTGTACGTTCAAGGTTGAATTGTCACAGGAGAGGTGTGCTCTGGTTTAAAGAAGCAACTTAATGTATTTTCCATGGAACTTATTATTGCAAGAAGACGCTATAAGTTTAAATTTAATAACTAGAAATTAGTAACAATTATAAAAAGATTTTATACTTAAATATTCGATTGTAAAAAGTATATCAAAATGTGATGTGAAAGTTAATTAATACTTATTAACGAAATACTTAAAAGTTTTCAGAAAATAGTGATTAACGATTTGCATTTCTAGTCTTATAAATCGCAAAATGGGTTATTCCATATCACTGGGAGCTTAGTTACTTAGTTCTAAGATAAGGAAATAAAATAAAACGCATAAATCGTATCAAGCCGCAGCACATTTCATAATTTTACGCATACATTAAAATGAGTGCGATTTGCCACCGTAAAGAATACTAGAACGCTGCATGCCATGTTTAACTGTCTATAATAACAATATTAGCAATTATAAGCCCTATTTCTTATACAATAAAGCGTATAGTGTGTGAGCAGCGAACATTTCGCATAGCTTATAGCTCCATCGCGCACGTACCGCGGATATCTAAATATGCGGATCCTATTAAATCAGAAATAGGTATCCAATCAGTGAACGTATGCTTCACTGCGTTTATACACTCGTTGGGTAGTGTAATGTTCACGATATTAATACATCGCGAACCCTCTGAGACCACATTCCTCCTTACTTTCATTAGAGTTCATGCTACGCTGCTTCGATCGCCAATGTGGACTTTAAATCTGAGTTTTTCTTTCAACCATCAAAGGTTTCATATTTTTTCTTTGATACGAATTTACCTTATTAATTCGAATATCGGGAAACTCATAAAGCGACCTTATCAAGTAAGCAATAACTATCAATGTATCTCACATATCAATTAATGATAAGATTAAGTAGGTAATAATATATGATACTTACCTAAATGAATAGATACTTCAAAAATCATATTGAGTTTTCTAGTACAGTTATAGGAACGAAAATTGCCTGCATCTTCATCCGATTAATGTTATCCTATTTTAATATATTAATTATGATCGATAGCCGCTGACGTGATCGCTTTAAGTCTGAATTTAATCTGTCACGAGTATTTAGGACTTCATAAGTATGTTACATATTTCTGGATAGCCAAAAGGTGGAGAAAGACGTCAGAGTGTCAAACTTTTAGGTATGAATAACTGTCCAATTCCAATCACCCCTGATTCCCTTTGCACTTCACTAGGGATTCAACTTTATATTTCCGCAGCAAAATTTCACTCACTGTCGGATATTACATAATACTGAATATTATGTTCCATAATTTTCCGCATCTCTAGCCTTTCCTTCGAGGGTTGTCAAACCGGAGCGCTCCCCCAACGGATTGACAAAATAGCTGCGACGCGACCCGCCAAACCGTTAGAAAACTTTACAAAAGGCTGAACGCACTCAACGACTCTCGACCTAAACGCTTTAACTATGTCCCAACCCCATACTTCAGGATTGCTCACTCCACTTGTCTCCAAAAACCCATGAATATTTTATGGAATTTTATGCCCAATTGCAGGGGGAGGAAGAGTTAGCATCGCGTGCCGGTGTCGAGATAATGATGGCACTCCAGCCGATGGTTTTGGTATTGCTTCTAATTGGTGGTGCTCATGTAAAACTGTTGCACGCGCCACCCCTATGTACTGCCGCTGAGAGGAATCTAAACACGTTTATATCGCTGTTTGTTGTAGGTATATCTGCCTGTTTTATTATTCAACAGTGGGTTGATTAATAAACGACACGTAGTATACCTAATAATGTGATTATGTAGAGGCCGTATTAATAAATAGATCTCAAATCTGAGAGTGATTTTGAGTACGCCATTTTGACAAGTAACTTTGTACTGGTATTCAAATTCAATTCATTAGATAGGGCATCAATACTCTCAGGTGAAATAAAATTATACGGTTAAAAAAAAACCTTTTAGACATTTGTATTATCTGCAAACACGGGAGTATTAACCGCTAAGTTTAAATTATTGTTGCATAAAATATGTTACATATTTTAATCCTTACAGGTGAACTTAGACAAACGCTGGTTTTAATTAGGCACCATGGCGAATACAGTCTCAGGAGTGCTGGATCGTAAAGTAAGCGGAGCGAGCGAAGGAGCGAGGAAGCGCTTATTAGCGCTGTGACAGGAGCCGGTTTATCGGCAGACGTAGTGTTGCCAGATGAACAATTTAAGTACATTTGCCTACTTAAGTTAATAATTGTTTTGTTCCTTCACTATTACATTATTGTGCACTATTTTCTTAGTCAGTTAAAAGTTATTCCATATAGTCATAAACCCGAACACTACCGACTCTCCATAATATTAGTACGGGAATAAAATAACCTTAGTTATATTTTAAATTGAAACGATAGCATTTGCGAAAGACTTATTACCTTTATTCCATGGAAAAGCCATAGTTCAGTTTGAGACCTTTAATTTAATTCATTACATAATATCAGAACTTTAACAATTAGTTCTACTACTGTTTGCAAAATATTGGTTAATTTGAAACCTATAGATCAAATAAAATATAATCGATGACACGTCATAGATAAAGATAGTGTAATCCGGTGAAACGGGCTTCGAAGAATTGATATATAAGCTGATTATCACCAATTTATCTGATCAGACGACCGCTTCAAAACCATTGTCATTTTCGGCAGTGATTGCACCAAAATAATGTAAGTACAACACGTACAAATAAGACTATGGGCTGAAAAACTTGATAATAAACGCTAGTTTCAATATCGACAACTGGCCTGGGCCCCAAGTCTGAATCCAATTGAAAACCTTTGGACAGTAAAATTTTTCGTCGTAAGTGGCAAAATTCATGGCCGTTGACTACAGATAGCGATTTATGACGAAGATAATATTACATACCAAATGGTTTTCAATTTATTTTGAATGAATATACATGAGGTCCAGTTTTGGCAGCACTATGAATGCAACAATTTTTTTATTTTTTTTAATTGACTAAATGTTGGCCAGAGTGGCCATAACAACTTCACCCGGACAGAGGGCGAGCGCAAGTGCGCTCCAGCCAAAAGGGCAGGGGGGCAGCTAGCTCAAGGGCGCCACAAGGGACATGACCTCAGCTTGGGCCGCTGCCAGGAGAGGTGGCGAGGGTAAATCTACCACGGGATCGGAACACGACCTCGACTGAGAAGATCCAGCAAGAAACTCAGCGGGCTTGTCGGGTGCCAAGGTGTGTCTAGGTAAGTAGACGCACCTTCTAGCGGAAGCGGGGGTATGTCAACCACTCCGGCGATGTCGGTGCCAGGTGGGGTAACAACAAAAAGGCATATTCCCTATCTGTACGGTTATATTGGCAACACCGGACAGAAGGTGGTTTTATCGCGGACGGGCGTGCCGCACGCCGCATTCCGATGGCCGCGACCGCGACCGCAGTTTACGAGCCCGCCGTTAATGACACGCCGTTACCACCGGGAAGAGAATCCACACTGCTCGATTTAATGCCGCTCTTAATGCACGCGAAACTAGAGACGACGATTATTAAGCTTCGCTTAGGAGAGAAAGGAATAATGGAAATGTTCATAGTGTATCTTGAATACGTAGCGTTTAAAATAGTGGACATGTTTTAATGAAATTTACATTAACTAAAATTATGAAAGGTACTTGAAATGGATAGGTACATGAGTCTGATGTCATGGAATTCCTCAGTAATTAATAAATCCGCATGAATGATATATAAACTATTTACATTCTTAAATACATTAAACTTCAATAAATTAAAAAAAATACAACATACATTAAAATAAACCCTGCCCGCGTGAGATGGTGCCAAGAATGCTGGCTGTATTTCCTCGTTGAATTGAAACACAGTTTTTTTTTTGAACGAGTAAAGAGCCAGCTCTCTTGTAACCTGTGGAGACAATAATTTTGGGGATTACAACATTTATGAATGATATAAAATACGGAATAGGTACCTTATTACAATATCACTGATACACATTGACATTCCAGAAGATACTGTGACTGTTATCTTCAAGGTACCATCGATGATAGATATGAAAGAACGTGACTATTATCGTAAATATACGTAATGCCGGATGATAATAGTATCACGTTTTGTCGCACGGAACTTGTAGACTTATTTTGAACCACGTCAAAGTACCATCCCATATTTTGCAATACGTCACCAACACACCTAACTAAAATAACGGAACAGCAAATTCAAGGAATCTACGCGGTAATGGCATGTCCCTACCGTGGATAAGTCAAAAGGGGAATCCAGGTTTTTTATTGCCGCCAGGGCGGCGCCACGTTCGAGTTGTTGACATTGCCACATCTTATTATCTTCTTTCTTTAATTAGAAGTATGACCTTGGGATTTCGCCAGTGTTAAGTAACCAAACAGCTAAAACTAACACATTTAATAACAATGCAAAGCAAAAAAAATACCGTTCACTTTGGAAATCCGTAATGGATGCACACATGTGGACTGGTTCTGACAGTCCGACTTTCCGACCTAGCGATAATTTGGATTAGTACTGACACCGACAGAAGTATTTTTAGGTACTTCTGGTGTTCTGTTACCAACTAATACCGACTAAAATTAGCACAACTAAAAGAGATCTGTCTTGCTTGGACGCCGGACGGTATCAGGCTGTTTTGTCAAGTTTAGTTTATGTATCAGCAGAATCAACACCAAGGTTTTGAAATTTTGCGCTGTCGCTCTAACATCACTTCGGCGACCTTCAGTTGTTCATACGCAAACAGGAAAATAAATTGGACAAAATTTATACGTTCGCAGTCGATAACATGATAACAACTTCAAAATAAATGGTAATGACATACCTATTTCATGTAATATCTATATGAATAGAAGCAAATTATTAAATAATGTTAATTTATATAACTTTTTGTAAAAACAGCCTAGAATTCCTACTCTTATCAGTTACATAGTTATTTTATTATAAGATTATGCCCTGTATTAGTAATCCATCTCAAGTGTAAGAGCGATCTTAGTAACGTCATTCTTATGTCATCACTACATAGTATAAAACAAAGCCGCTTCCCGCTGTCTGTATGTCGGATTTTGATGCGGTTTTTTTAATAGATAGAGTGATTTAAGAGGAAGGTTTTTATGTATATACTTGCATAATATAATAGAGAAACACTGATAATTTATTGCATCCGTGCGAAGCCGGGGCGGGTCGCTAGTATCAGTATAAATGGCATGTCTTAAGCGAACTAAAGATTGTTATGAGACTAAATATTAATTTAAAAATATTAGTCTAAGACTAAATTCAATAGACTTGACTTTAACCTATTGGCGTAAAACTTCTCCCAGCACCAAAAAAATATGAGATTACAATTAGAAAAGTATTTTTATTTCCCAAGAAACAGTTTAAAAAATCTTTAGTTTCACCCGGAGGGAAAAAAAAATTTAGTTCTTAAAAAACGAAAACTCACCATACGTAGTTTCGGCAACGCCTTAACACTACTCACGCCGCAATTACAAAGGTCCTCTCGCGAACAAACAGACCGGAACAATTCACGAATTATTAGACAAATGATATTATTAAACCAAAAAAACCTGTTACGATATAGACACCTGTTCCGATGCAAGAATCTATTCATCACTGAAGAAAAAACCTTCAATATACAGCGCCTGATATTAGATAAGGCAACAATTCGATCGCTCCTGATAAATTATAATCGTCGATGCCCCAATCTTTATCGGTGATGTATTGAATTCAGAAAGTGATAATGCGACTAATGCTGCTTTAAAATGACGAAATGACTTTCGAAAGCGTACTTAAAGACCGCTCTCAGAATTGAGGTAAATTTATTAAATACTGGCCATAATCTTGTTACAGCTTTAATGACCCAATTGAAGTTGGCTACAGGTAACGCCATCAGAACAAAGATACATTAGGTAAACAGGAAAACCACACTCTCCAACGAGACCTTGTTTTTAGGCAATCACGTGACCAATTAAATGGGTTCGATCCAATCATCCAATTCTTTCCACTCCAAATAAAAGAAATTACAAGGATAATTTCTTTCACTCAGAGTCAAAATAATATTCAATATCAGTCCACCATTGACGGAGAAGTCGATGAACATATATACAAATATAATACACACCAACATAGAACGCCACCTTTTTGGAAGTCGGTTAAAATGTATGAGATCTGACTGACGATATCGGGTCGGTGTCGTTATGAAACACCCATTAATTGACACAGAATTAACGGGGCTCTACGGGTCTCGATACCGGCTATACAGTAACGAACAATAGGATATAGTTTTGCAGAATGTAACTTACTCACACGTACTGTTGCAGACCAAAACCAACCCTAACATGAGTGATCGTAAGTTGGTTTCAGTTCGCAGAAGTATGAGGGTTAATTCTATTATGAAAACCTACATCCATTAAACTAAGTCTAGACAGATCTTATTGATTTCAATTAGAATGTGTAATAATAATCACCTGTATTATCTTCATTTGCTGTCGGCTCGCCATTCCCTTCGGCTCCTGCAACAAATTAAAATAAAATAATTATTATGAACTAATAGTCGCCCGTGGTTGAAATTCGACCATAATTCATTAAATTTTTGCTTGAACGTTATTAAGGTTCTATTGTCAACTTTAAGTACAAACCCCAAAACGTATAAATCAAGAAGTAAAGTATCAATCAAGAAGTTGATACTGGCACGCAGAATGCACTATGGAAGTCCCGTCCTCCGAAATATGTACAGAAAAAAAAACTGTCACCATTTGTCAGTCAAAGAGTCTGTCAGTTACCGAGTGGAATTTACAAATGTGTGTGTGTGTTAAACGCATGGCAGTGAGTGTAATTATATATTTATTAGTTTAATGTATTTTAAGTATTATTAAATAAAAATATTAGCTTTCTGCACTCCTTCTCCATATAAACTTGAACTGTGCCAAATTTAATACTCCACCATGCGCGTAATTTTCGTAAAAAGGGATCTAAAGGTTTTGCTTCACGTATTAATATTTTTACTATCATATTACTAATATTCCCGTTAGCCCCTCCAGCTAACCTGATGTTTGTGTTAGGAGTGGGCTCACGTCAATAGTTTAGTGGCCAGGATGGGGATCGAACCCGAAACCTTTCAGTTACGAGGGCGGCCCCTCTAACCACTAGGCTGTTGATGAATCATTATGAATTTACCATATATTTAAAAGTACCTTAGTATCCTATCACGTGCCCTATCATTAAGGAATTTTCTATTGAACTAGCTGTGCCCCCCGACTTCGTCCGCGTAGTATTTAACGTAACAAAAATTTCGGGATTATCGGGATAAAAAGTATCTAATATGTTAAACCCGGTTATAAACTATCTGTGTTCTAAATTTCATCCAAATCCGTTCAGTACTTTTTTGCGTGAAGGAGTAACAAACATACATACATCCACACTCACAAACTTTCACATTTATAATATTAGTAGGATGTTATTTTTTTTTAGGCTTGTGTTGCAATTCCAAGATCTTTAACAACGCTACACCCAGGATACAAAGCTATCTCTAAACCGATAAGTATTATTAAAATACCACTTGGTAATTCCAAGTTGACACTATCTGAATGATAACAATGAGACAGTTGTGATTCTTATTTTCTCGATATTAGGGTACAGCGTATTACAGATTGATAGTAATGATTTATTTTTGCTATTATCTTATCCATGAAGCCTTGATCGACTGCGTGACGTAACAATGATATCTCAACGGCAGATTATACGATGCAAGACCAAGATTGGAAAATGTTTGGTAAAATTGATGTTTTCCGGTAGAGTTTAGAGTTTTTTTTTTCAAACTAATTGGTGTAGAAATATGTGAGAGGTATGTCTGTAGAGCTATGTCTGTAGAGAATGACAATGACCCACTCACTTTAGATTTTTGTCGCCTATGTATAATTTTAATAAATTACGAAACGCGGTGTCTAGGCCGTGCGTTGTCTGATTGTCAATAACAAGTCTGTTTTTTATGTGAATAACAGTAAATAAGATTGTAGTAATTACCGTAGCCTACAAATATAGGTAATTTTAAAATGCTAACCAGACTCTTATTTCATTCTTTACATTCGTTTTAAATTATTCTATAATGTGTTTTATTGTTCAATAAATATGCGAATCGGTGATAATTTGAATATTTTAACAATATTATAGGATTTCGCGACATGCGTGAGGCCAACCCTAAATTGCTATATCAAATCAAAACATCTTGAGACGCTCAACGGTACTTACGACCGAACACCTTTCCACCTCCACAGTCCAAATAATAGGCCGAGGCACGCGACAGGACACTGGTACAAAGGGCGCCATGCACTACAAACCATCATTACCGACTGGAGCAAGAAGCCAGCTGCCTTCCTACTTCCTCTCCATACAAAACCGTGTAATACAAGATGTGCCTATTGTGCGGCGGTTTATTTTAGGGCACATTCATTACAGCACTCAATTTGGCGCGTGTTGTTATCTGTGCATGTGTTAGACATGCCTGTCTGTGTGTGTGACGCGTGCCTGTTCTGGGTGATAAGCGGGAATTAGTTATCCTACTTATATTAAAAATGCGAAAGTTTGTGAGTGTGGATGTTTGTTACTCTTTCAGGCAAAATCTACTAAGCGGATTTGGATAAAATTTGTAACACAGATAGTTTATAACCGGGATTAACACATAGGATACTTTGAATCCCGATAATCCCGATTTTTTGCTAAGTTAAATAATACGGGGACGAAGTCGCGGGCACAGCTAGATATTAACATAAAACATTGCTAGAGCCTGGCTAACTGACTGCAGCTCGGTCTGGCACGACCGGCGTAGTACCGTCTTCTTACATTAGATGTGCGTAAAGTAGTTAAGTTGAATTTAGTGCTTCTGGCGCATCAATCACCCATCCCTCTCTCTGTTGTTAGACAGCAGAAACAAAAATACTTTCAGAGTAGCTATGAAAAAAATATAGGTACCTACCTCACAAGCAACAAGACAATATTTTCGTTCAACACAAAGTAAAATATAATTACCAGTCTACCACAAAAATGTCACGGCAAACCACGTGGCAAAGCAAAGACTGTACTCTTAATAACAACCCCGAAAAACCATAGGGTCAATAGAGCCGCGTTCATTAGAAACCAGTTCCAAGATGGTACCGCCATCTGCCGGGGCGGCGTCTTCCGCTGCATTGTGCTAACACCGGCCCTGCGCACGCGCTGCAATGCTCCGCTTCTTTGGTAACAGCTATTTAGGGTCATATCTTAGGTCAGGGTACTAAGAATTTTGCACCTGAGTGTTTTTATGTTGATCGTGTCTCCATAGTTTGGCTTTTATTTTCGCTTTTTATATAAGTAACTAGCTGTGCCCCGCGACTCCGTCCGCGTGGAATGTGGACCACCCTGAACATTTAGGGGTATGAAAAACAGATAGTAGCTGATTCTCAGACCTACCCGATATGCACACAAAATTTCATGAAAATCGGTCGAGCCGTTTCGGAGGAGTATGGTACGTTGTGAGTTGTGACACGAGAATTTTATATATGAGATATTTTTTTCAGATTAGTGTTATCTTTACTGCTTTTTTGTTAAGCAGAATACAATGAATCATAAAATCCAAATATGATAACGTTTTCTCATAATCATTGTGATCTTAGCAATAATAAATACTCCTGAAACATATGTTACCTCAATTATCACAGCCCATCTAAGGCCGTGGCCACACCGATAAGGCAATCACAACGTGACAGCGATTTGTATATTACTTATCACTTATGTGATGCGGTCGCCGCCTTATATTTAAGAGTTTGATCATGTCACACACAACGCAAACGCGTAACAAAAGGTAAAATAAACTCGCAATATAATAAATTAATTCTCAGGATAATTGTAACGATAGGGTATTTCCAGATTATTATTACTAATTTATGGCCACAATAAATACCAATAATTATAATACAATATATATTTAGATATATAGGTCATTCTGACATAATTTATTGGAGCAAAACGTGCGAACAAGCGAAGTAGTTAGTGGGACAGCCTTCGTAATCGAGAGGCTCCGGGTTTGATCTCTGCCCAGACTAAAACACTATTGATGTCAGTCCACTACCCAGTAAACATGCAATCTAACCTCTACGTTGGCCACCATTGTCGATCCTGGATTACAGGAGTGACAGTGGTAGGAGGGGGTGTCTTGATCAAAAAAAAAAATACTGATAATAATAATAATTTTATCCCTTTAACGTCCCACACCTGGACACGGGCGTCCTTTCAGTACAAGCTGGATTCAGGCCATAATTCAACACGCTGGCCCCGTGCCAGTCAGCGAATTTCGCATGTCTTGGATGTCCTCACAATTTTTCCCTTCACCGTAAGCAAGTGACAATCATAATATTGTAATAACGATTCGCACATAGATTTTGAAAAAATGCAGAGATGTGAGCCGGGGTTCGAACCCAGGACCTTATGTCCGCAAGATGCATATTTAACCAATCGACTATCACTGGCAAAATATAATAATTAATGCTTATTCAACGATATTAGCGGCATGTTCCTAGCTAATAAAAAGTCAACCCTCAAACGCGATGGTGTCACTCCACCCCGGCGCGGGCGCCCCTGTTTGCCAAGAAGCTAAGCCGCTGTAACGGTGTTTGTCCGTACAAATTTATGTGTGTCGTTACCGTACTGTCACAAATCTACTTATCTACCAGAACCACGCCTTTAATAACACTAGCTTTAACGCTATGAACATCTGTGGGTTTATCATTCCTGTTTTATTTGTTGGCGAAATAATTCTTGATATTCAAGCCTATTGCATTGCATTGGTACTAGGTAGCCAAATAGGTAAGTTTTCTCTAGATATATTATGTACGTACTATTGAAATCGTGGACCAATAAGTGCGTATGTATATTTAACTAACTTTTCATTACTCATACTCTGAAAGTAGGTCTGAAGTTGCCTGAGGAGCGGGTTGAAAGTAATACTTTTCTGGTCCGGGAGAATCGCTTTCAACTGACAGCTGTCAAATTATAAAAAATAAACTAGTTCCATTTTCACATTTCTATGGAACCATGTTCAAACTTTTTCTACAGTCACTCAATTACAGCACGATGTAAAATTGAAATAACATAAAGTTAAGTATTAATTAAATAATATATATTTTTAAATGACTTAATTATAATTTAGTTTCAACAATTTCTTTAAAATAACATAGATTTGGGCAAAATATATAAAGATGAAAATGAAAAATAATGGCTAAATAATGAAGCTCGCCGGCCAACGAAAACGAAAACAAAATAGGCGGCAATCCGATCTTTATTTATTTTTTCGAGTTGTAGAGTATTTTTCATACTTCCTTGTATTATTTCTTTAGCCAATTCCTGTTTTTTTATTTATTTTCCTTGTATTCGTAATGAAAAGCACAGTGTTTACCTCGGGTGAAAGACTTATTTTGTCCCTCGAACTATTAGTCACTTTCACCACACGTGTAACAATGTACTATTATTTTAGTGAATTTTGCGTTTTTTACTTATTTTATGCTTCTTGGAACAACAGCGTACTTACCCTTACCAAATTTTAATGCAACAAAACGGTTTCGTAATAACAACACCTAGTGCTACAGGGGCCCAACTCTGTTAACCTCTGTCGCTCAACCCGACTCGCATGAAATGAATACGTCAAAAAAAACTGTCAAAAGTGACGTATTCAGATACGCGATAGGTACGTCAGTTTAGACATGTTGCGAGTTAAGTTAGTTTATAGCACGGTTTAATATATTTATGATTACAAAATTTAGGGATTCTAACGTCCGCTTGGCGCATTGGTTTGAGCGGGGGCCGTTCATCTCACTGCATGCAAATTTTGGAAATGGCATTTTCGTGATTTTCCCAGGTCTGGATGTCACTAGGATCACCCCCAGTCCATTGTACGGTACCCATACTTACTACAAGGGTTGCTTAGTTTGGGACCATACAGCTAGTGTGTCAGTCTGGCGATATTACTTTTATTAGTTGGCAGCACTGTATACTAGTGTTTCAAATGGTTACGCAATAAGAAAGCATACATACAGACATACATTAGATGAGTTATCGTATCGGAGGTATTGTCCATTGTGTCGCGCCGTGGCCCATTGTTCCGCCTTGTGCCGGCCAGCCACATCGATTGGTTTACACATAAACTGTTATGACTTCAAATGTATACTGATATAGCCGCTCTAGAAACAGAGAGAAATCTTGACGCCCACACATGGTATGCTTGCGGTATGAATATTATTACGACTCTCTCACTTATTGTACGAAACCCAGCTTTAAGTAATAACTACTTAAGGTGAAGGCGCCTGTCTAGCCCGCGAAATTCAAAAGTTTCGAGTCTTTTATAGTTTATCCAAAATCTGAAAACATTTAAGACAACATTTTGTGATTTGCGACAAACACAGTATGCAGTGCGTTTATTAATACATTTATTTTACTCTAAATATTATCACGGTGGATATGATACTAGTTAATCACTAAATATACAAAAATTGCCAGATTATCTGGATAGCTGTCGTTCTTGAAATGTTTTAGAGTAAGTTGGATATATTAATAAATGCACTGCACACGGTCTTTGTCGCGAATTACAAAATGTGCCTTTTATTATAGTCAGATTTTGCAAAAAATCTAAAAAACCTCAAAAAATTTGAACTTCGCGGGCTAGATGGGCGCTTTAGCCTTAACGCTAGCAAATTTAATACTCATCTCACTAAATCAATAATGTTTTTGTGTAATGTAGGTAACAAATTTGTCAAACAAACGTGCGACCGGCCTGATGTTAAGCAGTTATGGTAGCTTACAGTACTAATTAAATTGCTCGCACTTTGCCGACTTGAAAGAGAGTGGGTTCAGGGAGGGTTAGGGGGGTATTCTTCTGGCTCCCTCACACATGACACATCGTACTTAGGCCAGCACTTTAGTCGAGCTAGCCCTAGCAGCTATTAGCTGTAGTCAATTGGGTATACCTTGACTCTACCATAACAGGTAGTCATTCTAACGGAATAAGGAAGTAGATTTAGATGATAAACCCCTTCCGCAGAGCTCCACCCCTAGCAACAAGATTTACAGTTGATCACACGTGTAAACACACCAAAATCTAATATGCTTCCGAATATAAATTGTCATATTCTTGTGATTCTAATAACCACATGTTGCTGTCGCTTTACATTGTAAATCCACCCATGAACGGTTATATGGCGGATGCGGAATCCGCGTTTCGTCGCCAAATTACATGATTTATTGTCATTGCGGATCATGCGACTACGCGCGGCAGTACACACGGGGTGATTTTACAACGAGATTTTTTTTTATTAAATGTATAATATTTCATTTTTAAAAATGTAAAGTAAGTAGGTATAATGTTTAGAAAACCACGAGGAATATTACTATGTTTAAAGTCTCGTATATTTGATTTAATTTGATCATTAACTGGGTGTGTCATAGATAATTTAATTAAGTAGGTACTACCTATGTAGCAAACAGAGATTTCATTCAGTTCCTATTAATAATAATTTACAGGTTAGTTTTTTTTCTAATTTATAACAATTATAAAATGCAAACCACAATGCTAGTAGTGTGCACCGTGTAAAGCTACTGAGGGGAAAAGAGGGCAATATTGAACGAAAATATTATAATAAACTATGAAGCTATATTGTGAATGTGACAGTCCGCGTGTCGCGCCGACCCCCGCGCAACGCCATTTAAGGGTTAATACAGCAGCACCCTGACAGAGGGTCGTCTTTGTAAACTGAATGGATTATTTAGAACAATAACTTCCGAACATCCATCACTTTTGTTCACGCCCGATGTACTAATAAAGATTAATAAAGTTTTGACAATGTCTTCAATACGCTGATTTAATTTAGTCAAAGTTTCTTTGCGATTTCTACCTCTAATACAACTACGAAAAAATATGTATATCTAGTAATGAGTACATCAAAATGGTGTTTCTCACTCCTAATATTATTTACCCATCATCACAATATAAATATATATATTAAAGAAAGGGGTAAGTCACCAACCCGCCCTACGGTTGATTCGTTTTTTTTTTCTTTTAATCTCCCATCGAACAAAGTTCATAAGAAAACTGCATTTCCTTTGACACGTAATAAAGCGACTGCAGTGACATCAAACATGAATTAACTCTCAACAACAACCCTCCCCCTGCGGACTATCAATCGTAAGACACGAACACGATCCGTTAAGTGGTCGATCGGACCCCGCGGCGATTTAATTCACTTCTCACGCGACACAGTAGGCGGAGGGTTAAGGGATTACTTGCCACGCGACGCTACAGATATTGTCGATTTAGGGAGATGACATCCGCTGGAGTAATGATGCTGACATAATTGTTTAGAGGATTTGCCAAGTTAATTTTAGATCCATTACATCAATCAAGTTTAGTAGATAATTACATAAGTATTTTTTGCTGCTTACTGTGAATTGTAGAATTTGGAACTTGAACATTTTGAAGTGTTTAAAGCTGTTTGTTCATCTTTGAAATGTAAAATATGGTTTCCTATTTTATTTATGTATTTGCTGCAGTTTTTACTTTTGCGTCAAATTTGTGTACCCTTAATTTATTTTCAACACACCAGTGTAATTATAAAAGCATAATTTATTTAATCTTGAAATACTTAAATACATGAAGTTTTTATTATTAAATATAGATATAACTTACATTTAATGTAGGTATTTAAATATAAATTGTAGTTTTACAGGCTTTCATGATTAGCGTCAGTAGCTCTTTAGATACAGTTCTAAGTAACATTGATAAACTCGTATGCAATAGTACAGAGACTAGAACAATACAAAACAATAAATTGCAAAGTAGATTAAGATTAGATACACATTCATAACTATTCATAAGTACCTACATTCTATACCTACCTGCCTCTTTAGTAAATAGTATAAAAATCACCTATTTTACCAATATGATTAAGATAGTTCCATGGGCATACATTTAGGTAGGGCATAGGGCATACATTTAGGTGATATTTCTCTAACACAAAAGTTTGAGTTTAATTCGGAAAATAAAATAATTTATAAAATCTGAAATAATGCTAAATATGTATAAATGGCATATACATCATTACTAGGACGTCATATTTTCCTTAGCGCTTAAAGGACAACGCAGTTTATTATCACCCCTCTTTTACGCGCTTAAATTAGCGTAACATTGACGAATTTAAAGCGATACAGCATTTTCGATTAACTACAAATGTACCTATGCGTTGTTGTGTTTTTTTATTACTAAAAGCCACTGCTTTGCATATCACTATATAGTGTGTATTATGGGATTAAAAATCTTAAAGGCAGAAATTCATAAAATGATAAAACATACATACAACATTCAACATCTATACAAATAAATAAAATTGGAGTGTCTGTTTGTAATATCAAAATAACACCTTTTCACTAAGTGCATATCAAAGTACATACGACACCTAGAGCAAAAACGCGATTTAGATTTTTTGGTCTGTCTGTCTGTCTGTGTGTTTGTTCCGGGTAATCTCCGAAACGGCTGGACCGATTTTGACGGGACTTTCACTGGTAGATAGCTGATGTTATAAGCAGTAACTTAGGCCACTTTTATTTTAGAAAAACTAAATTTCAAATAACTCTAAATTGAAAATTTAAAAACCCCCGATGCGACGATCTTTTCATCAAATGTATACAATTATCAACAGAAAATCTGTGTAAAAGTATGAGACATTATTTTGTTATGACATTATAATAATTGACATTAGAATAGACAACGAATGTAAATATTGATGCCACGGAGGTTTAATTCCTAGTATAAAATATTATCAATTATGATTTAATTTCATGTAATAACTCTGGTTGAGGTGGACGGGAGCAGCCCAGGGGAAGAATTTTCAATAACGCTAAAATTATTTTAAATTAGATTTGTTTTTTTATATTTTTTCTCAATGGCGGAGCAGCGCCCTCTAGAATTATAATAACGTAATATTCCATGACCATTAACAAAACAAACAAAATTTTACGCATGCGCGTATCCATCATTTGACACGTGACTTATGGAACGTCTTTAGTTCATACAAAAATCTCATATAAAAATTTATAATATATACATTTTTTCCAGAATCAGGGAATCTTTTCATATTTATAATATTGTAAAAAGCCAGTTCAGACTATTACGATCATTTAAAAATATAATAAATCTAAATCCAATAATCTCAAATTTCGATTGGATTCGAGCCGGGGAAGTTGGTTTTGGCCGTGAATGTGGCTTTTTAACCTACAAAAGAGCTGATGATCTTCAAACGGCTGAACCGATTTTCATGAAACATAGCTAAGAACACTCTCGATCAGAATACCTTTCTAACAAAAGAAACAAAATTGAAATCGTTTCATTAGCTTGGGCGCTACGTTGCCACAGACAGACACACAGATACACAGATACACAGATACACAGATACACAGATACACAGATACACAGATACACAGACACACAGATACACATGTTAAACTTATAACACCCCTCGTTTTTCGTCGGGGGTTAAAAATGGGTCCCGTCGTGAGGGCTCAGAACGCGGGAGCGGGCTTTTTTGTTAAGTTAAATTCCACGCGGATGAAGTCACGGGCTCAGCTAGTAAGTTATAAAAATGACTTATAGTTATAACCTCATATACGAAAAATACAAGGTGATGACATCACAAATAGCAGGTGCAATTAATTAAGAGTTGAAACTTCATCTACAAACATTTCAATGATATTTAAAACAATAACACGGTGTTTAATCATTTTATTAACAAAAAATGTTTTACAACCGTTAAAATACATTCGTAGGTACACATCCCGTGGGGTTCCACAGCATATGTCCCTTTGGCCCGCGCTCACCCACAGATATTCCACGCAATTGTCGGCCAAATCCAACACAATAGAATTATTGAGTTCTGCGAGGGCGCGTGAGCAAATATAGATATGAAATGAAATGGCCTCCGACCATTACCATTAATGACCTCGTTAATGTACCATAGGAGGTGACGAACGGTTTTTTACTGTCAATTTGTCATTTTTATTGTTTAAATAAATGTTTTATTGATGTTCATTTTTTTATTCGTGCGATTTAGCTCTGACTGAATTACCACAAAATACGAAACAGTTTCTTTATATAACTGCAGACCTATTCAAAATGATTCTTGTATCCCGTAACTCAGCATTCGTGTACAGTTTGAGCAAACCAGCGGATAGGATGCGCAAGAACTGTCTGTGTATGCCAAACATGTGGATGACGGATGACGTGACAAAGCGTATCATGTTCATAGGAAAATAATGTAAAAAGAAAATGGAATGGACATATACAAATCTATTATCTTACTGCTTTATCATAGTAGCTATACCTACTATACAAATATTAATTTCATAAAGATGTCAATGAAAGTCAACAAACATAAGGTTACCACTCAAAGGTGGTCCACTTCTAACTAAAGCAATAAGCCAATATCTCGAAACTTTTTTGTTAAATCCATAAAGCCGGAGACACACGATCCGTCATCGTTCGAATGCATTTTCGTCTCGGCCGTCACGGAGCTCGTAAACTGTACGGTTTACGACATTGGCTCCCGATCTGTTGAGACTTGTCCACTTCACGATACGTGGCCGGATTTAAACATATCAACGTTTCCACTATTACCGCTATGAGTAATGTGCTCTTACGCCGATGAGATTAATATAAAAAATGGGTTGAACAAAATATTAAATAATTGAAAATCGGTCACCCAAATCTTTTTAAAAAGACGTTGTGGCAAGTAGGAAAAAAATCTAAATCCTGGTAGTGTCCAACAAAAACTAGAAACCTCTATTTGCAAATTATTATGTTGGCAGAACCAATAAGTATCTTTGCAAGCGCAAAAAAATAATAATTGAAATATCACAAAGAGTCCTGTTGTTGTTTGCAAAGCAATGGAAATACGTAACAAGCAACAAAGTTGTCATTTCCGCGTCCCGTACTTCACAAAAGGAACCGCGAAGCCCTGAATATGCGCCCTGTCACCGAGATAAAACAAAGGTACGTTTGATCACTCGCCCTCGGACACTTGTGCGGTATCCCAAATAGGCAATTTACTTGAGACAAGGCGCCATTATTGTTATAATTGAAACGTGATGTTGCGGGGATGTCGCGAACGGCTTCTATTGTCACTTGTTTCATGCCAAAGATTGGCTGTCCACATGAATGCTAAAGGGCCCGCTGGTGATTAATCTCCGTCGAAAGTTCTCTTGAACTAAACTATGGAAACTCTTTTAGCTAAAATGATTTTCTACAAGCGTTTCTACGAGTTATTACGCTAATATGTATAAAAAACACGAAATTGTGCGGTCGGGGGACCCCCGTCGGCGTCGGACAACTAAGTTCACTGTTAAGTGTTTTGCATGCACGAAATTTTAAGTTTTTCAATGACGCACTATCCATTAACACACTTACGCCATCTAGTTGATTTTTAGATAACCTCATACTTAGTGGACGATATAAAATTACGTGTAATGCTTTACAAGAGTGACGGTTTCTGGACACTCCTACCGCAAGGCACGTAAAGGAACTTCTTTCCAAAAAATTACATGCCACATGATCTACTTATAGGCAGCTAATGCCATTGCAATATATTAAAGCGCAAAGTACATTTGGATATCGTTTTGCACAATGGAATCAACCCACTGCACTGCTGTAGACCAAAATCAACCTTGTATTAGTGGTTCTAGGTTGGCTTCAGTTTGCAAAAGTGTGTGTCGGTTGGTTTCATTTTGCAAAGCTACGCCCATTTGTAGATAGTCATCTTGGTTAGTGGGGCACAGCTAATTGGACATCTAGCTGAAGTATTAGCCATACTGGCACAATCAGAGTGAACGCTTAGGTACTTACATTGGCTTAGATACTTCTCAGTTACAATATATAAGTACCTACAACAGGTAAACACATGATTGTATCGTTCGCTCACTGAGTTACGTCAGTTTGGGAAACGCTTTGTGTTGCTGTTATTCTGTAATCGATTGATTGAATAAGTAATTGAACAAGTTATGAGGGCACCATCTCACCGCGGTTACAAAAAGGATTTTTAAGACTGGATTTACAATTAGGGTGCATTTACAAACCATCGCACGGTCAATTAACTTTACTTTGACATATAAATCAATTGCTACCTTAAATAATTATCCACTTTTATCTTTCAAATTACTTGATTCTCTCGGCTTAACATTTTACGAGAACGCGAAATATGCTTAGCCATAACCGATACCTACCTATTTCTCGGATAACACAATGATTGCATCGTTTTTATTTGTAAACTAGCGACCAGCCCCGGCTTCGCACAGGTATTTTTTAACAATGTTTCTCTACTATATTATGCATGTATTCTACATATAAACCTTCCTCTTTAATCTCTCTATCTATAAAAAAACACATAAAAATCCGCTGCGTAGTTTTAAAGAATCTAATCATACATAGGGACATACAGACAGCGGGAAGCGACTTTGTTTTATACTATGTAGTGATATTAAAAAGTCTGCAACGAAGCGTACAATCCGCCTGACGTTAATATGTACTAGGTACCTATGTTTTTACAAATTTATTATGTCTTGTTATACCTATATAATTATCGTAACCTATACATACATGCTTGCAAAACCAAGTGCATCGCTCACACATTGCCGACCTTTAGGGAAGTGGGACAAAGGGAGTGGAAAGACCGACTCTCTCATTCACCTTACGGAACGCATCTATAACAGCTGCTTTACACCGATCTTCTGTGAGCGGGTGGTACTACTTCCGTCCAGCCAGCCCGCTGTAGTCAACTGGCTACAGCCTGGCTAGAGCCATCGTCAAATCGATGGGACTTGTGATTTTATGAATTTCGTGCTACTTGCTCCAAATCATTCCACATTTGTAAAATCATTCATCAAAACTGATACTTTATAACAACCTTTCCCAAAGTGGGCAATGACGCCCCCTTGTGGGCGCTGCAAGCCTAAAGGGGGTAAGAGACCCAGAAAAAAAATGGGGGCCGTTATGTGGCTCACAATAATCAATTAATTTAATTTGACGTTAAAGTGGTTTTTCAGTAATTGAAAAAATGGGGGCGCAAAGAAATAATTTATTCTCAAAGTGCGGTATACAAAATAAGTTTGGGAACCACTGCTTTATAACATTTGAATTTGTATACCTCGGTTCACAAGTGTTCCACTTTCGCTGACTCCATTGTTCGTATTATCCAGAACAATTAAACTTTATTCGCGCGAAGACTGCGTAGTGTTGGTAGTGACGTCATCTGGCGGATCGGCGACGACCCGCCTCGGAATTATTGTTATTAATTAGAGGGCCCTTGGATTAATTAAGTAGGGCGCCAATCACCTCGTCATCCGTTGCTAGTCACGCCAACTCTTGTCGAACGTCTTTGTTAACATCTTGGCCACAGAGTTTAGTTTAGATAGATACACGCGTGACACCAAAATCAATTGGGCTTGATTTTAAATAATATATTTTCACAATTCTATATAATTACGTACTTATCAATTTTCTAACGGCAAACGTGAACATGAAAAATATGTAAAACTTGAAGGTCTTGTAATTTTGTGATCTTAATTTCTAATTGGATTCTCGTTTGCCCGTCTGTACTTATAGATAAAATTATAGTTTTCCAACCGGCATCGATAAGTATTGCCAAATCAATGAGAATTTACGGCTAGCTCTTTATTTATTAATGATAAAAATTATTATAGTTTTATAACCTATCGTGCGTATATGACGTCACAGCTAGCTAAGGCGACATTTATTTTCCTCTAAAACATTTCAAGAACCACAGATAGCCAGAAAAACTGGCAATTTTTGTATATTTAGTAATTTACTAGTATCATATCCACCGTGATAATATTTAGAGTAGAATAAATGTATCAATAAACGCACTGCATACTGTGTTTGTCGCAAATCACAAAATGTTTTCTTAAATGTTTTCAGATTTTGGATTAACTATAAAAATACTCGAAAATTTTGAATTTCGCGGCCTAGGTGGGCGCTTTAGCCTTAAGGTTGAAATTGTAGTACGGGTGTACATTGATCAATACTACCACAGCTGGTAAGCTCTGTCAGATCTATTATCACGCATGTCTATGTCCTCGTCACTCCCTAAGCGATAAGCAAGAAGGTTTTAATCGTGCGCGAATTGCTCGGAGTAATGTCCTCGGCACGTGGCGCCCTCTGTCGAGCACACAGTTCCTCGGCACAGATCTCTTAGTTCATCTGTTTATTGTTCATTCCAACTTTATTATATTCAATAATATAAACTGGAGATATTTATTGGGCATCAAAACTTGGGCAGCTTATCGCGAAGTTGTGAAACAATTGTAACTTAAAATTAAAGTTCATATTGTGTGTTTTATAATGTAATTTTGTAAATCCATGATGCTCATACAATTCTTATTGGATTTACCTAACTAACGCAAGTGTAACCCATTACGCTGAGTTTGAATTTGCCGTATCACGTTTCGACGATGCAAAGTGGGTATAATGGTCCCTAACAAGGTTTTATTTCTATGAGCAGGTAGGTAGCTTAATTAACATCCTGATTATTCCCTTTATTTGCAATATAGCATAGATACCACTGAAATGTACCTAATCATATACCTATCTTGAACTGCATGGTGTCTGGAGACAAATAAGGTGTAAATCGTTCTAAATAATTCTCAAACAAGTTCAATTTTGAAATCGGAAATCCCGCCTCCACCTCGTTTATACATAAAGTCATAACACCCTCCAAGCCTGCGCATAGGCCGTCCCATTAATCCGCAAGAAGAACGGAAATTCTTTAATTCCTTGTGCAATTAACATCTGCGGAGGCCCGCTACCCCAAGTGTCATCGTAAGTTTCAGCCTTCATTAAAGGCATCTGCAGCGCGGTAAATAACGAAAAAAACCCGCCAGAAGGGGGCGCTGGTGTCGAGATGAGAGATTTTATTTAACAAAGTCTATATTAACCCGATGCAATTAGAGAACGTTAACGAGGTAGCGGTAATGACGGCGGCGGCTTATTCTGAAGCGGGAGGTTGCGAATGATATTCAATTATATTTATTTTTCTTTAAGATGCACGATCACTGAATGTTAAATATATATGCTTACAGTTTGCCCAATTCTCTCCTTTATCTCCCATTGCTCAAAATCTGAGCCTTTTTATACGTTTACTAATGAATGTTCATCACAATGATCACTCAGAATTTAGCTACGTTGAATGACATTGATTATACCCTGAGCATTGAGTGTGGGGAAATTGATTTATTGGAGAGTTGTAAGTATATTTTCACAAATAATCTGAGAACTGAAAGCCTGGTGGTTAGAGGGGCTGCTCTCGTAACTGAGAGGTTCCGGGTTCGATCCCCGTTCTGGCCATTATACTATTGACCAAATATATAAACCAAATATCGAAAATACGTAGTAAAATAAATTTTAAATCTATGATTTGCTTTTAAAAATCCCCTTATTTGTAGCCTTTTGACTACAGGCACGACCGGAGTAGTACCACCCTCTCACAAAAGATGGTCGTAAAGTAGTTATTCCCACATTTCGCACGATGAGTGAGAGAGCCGGAAGACCAGCTCCCTTCCGTTCCCCTCCCACTATCCCACTCCCCTTCAGGTCACCAACGTGCGAGGCAGGTCGTAAGATAGTTGCAATTCCATTAGTATTGCAACTATCTTACGACCTGCCTTCGTTGCCTTACAGATACTTGCAAGTGCAATATTGCAAACTATTGCAGACTTTGTTGAAAAAAACCCGTCTAGGGACGCCCGAAAGAAGCGAAGCTTTATAGTATAAAGCGTAGGGCGCCGCAGCTCTGACGTCATCGTGTAACACTACTGACGCTTAGCACGGATAGAGTGCCCGCGTGGCGAGCGCCCTGAACGTCCGTATATAAGCTTCGCTTCACAAACTCTTAGTACTACTCGTACCTTAATCTGAATTAAAAGCGATATACAGTATAGAATAGGTTCACGCGTCCCGTTGACACATTACTGCAAAGTGATGCGAATTCAAAGCTGGCCGTTTTATGATAATTGTTACTTCGGAAGCCGATTTATTGTTTAATTAACCCAGCGGCTACTGGTGGCCTTTATGCCCAGCGCTGGCGCCCTCGCTATTGTTTATGTAATCTTGAAACGGCTAATTGGAGAACTTGAAAAAATATCTTATGGCGATCAAAGATTATTCTTCGTTGGAGATTGTAGTGAAAAGTAAGTATAAGTTGTGGTAATTTTGGTTTAATATTTATTATTTTACACCCAATTACCTACTTATTTGTCGGTGGCTAACTTCGTATACGTGCTAAGGTAATTGTTCAAATATAAACTCTAAAGGCCAATTCCTGAAATTATCGCCATTTTGTTCATGGTCATTCTATTCAAATTAATTTCTGGCAATAATTAGCGAATAGGTAATATAAAAACTAGCTGGCGCGGCAGACGTTGTCCTGACTGCAATGACACCTACAAAAAATCATCAAAATTGGTCCGGCTGTTTAGAAAGAGTTCAGTGACAAACACACATACAGAATAATTATATAATTATTTATATAAAAAATAAGCAGCCACATGTTTCTGTAGTTTTTACGTTCTCCTACTTATCGTGCGATAAGTTTAAAATCGCGTCGTTCTATTTCATTATGTTTGATAGCCCCATTCATTCATTATTCTTTAAGCTTGTGCCAGGGTGGCGATCGCAATGCTATGGAGTTTTTTGTACAATTGTTTGCTTATGCAATGCCACCGCCATGTTTGTAGGAGTTTGGACGCTGTCGCATCGCAATCGAGCCTTAGAAACATAAATCCTACATTAGGTAAAGAAAAGCCTAAAGGCACAATAACACCGCCATTGTTTGCTGTAATTATATAAACTTGGACTTAGTTCTAAACACAATCAGTTAAGTACCTAATCCTAACTACCTAGGTACCACCTAGGAAATCTTACAAGTAATCGTTAGCTATTATTTATATGAAGGAAAACTTCCGGAGACTATAATCAATTGGTATTCCGTAAATCTTATAGGTACTTGATTTAGGTATAACAATATTGTAGGAAGGAATTATTAATTGAAATAAAACTATTTTTCGGATTTTATCGCGTTTATTTAATTTGTGTTCCCGACGTTTCGGCTGCTTTACAGCAGCCATGGTCACGGGGGGACTGAGGTGTTAGACGTCCTGATGTCATAGTTAGTAACTGGGTACCCTCATATTAAGTTGTTGTTTGCGGTCCGATCCACGCAGAAAGTGCTCACAGTGTCTCGAGGTCTTGCAATGGTACAATTGGTTTTGGATTTAATTATATTAATTACGACGTCTAACACCTCAGTCCCCCCGTGACCATGGGTGCTGTAAAGCAGCCGAAACGTCGGGAACACAAATTAAATAAACGCGATAAAATCCGAAAAATAGTTTTATTTCAATGTGTAGTATTCGCGTAAATATAAGAAAACAATATAGGAATTATTAAGTCACGACATGAATTCCGTGGACCTGAAAATAATTGTATGATAAATCAGTCTTTGGATTGGATGATCAATCATCTAAACGTGAGCTATCATATTTATATTACTAATGAATTAATTACTCTTTGTAATTATTAATTATAAGAAACTGGCTATTTAAAATAGTATGACAAAAATGCAAACAAACAAACCCGCTGAGTTTCTTGCCGGATCTTCTCAGTCAAGGTAGCGTTCCAATCCTGTGGTAGATTTAAGGAAATATGAAAAAGGATAATTTCTAAGTGCCTCCGTAGGCCTAAACAAAACAAAATAAACGCCTTGACATTAACCTTAAATCATTTTTAGAAAACGAAACAATAAAATGTAGTTTACAATTATGTTAACCTGAACTCAAGGAACAGAACAGAATAGATAATATACTCCTTGCCGTACATGATTCAGTTTTATTGCCTTTCCTTACAATTTTCACTCCTCATTTATTGTGAATTTTCGTCTACAAATCAAGGTGTATTGAAGGAAACAGACCGCCCAGTCAGGCAGTTAGCTACCGGTGTCATTAGGAATCGCGGAGGATAGCGTGCGCCTCGCGATACCCAACAAATTGCCTAGTTCATTACCGCTCCAATCGGAATAAACGAATAAATAGAGCTGTTTAAAAGTGAATAAATAATTATATTCGAATCGTTTTTATCAGAAAATAACAGCCTCATCTGAACATAACAAGGTACTATAAATGTGATGTCCTGGATATTTTTTCCTGAATAAAACGAAATCTTAATTGTCTGTTACCGATATCTCTTGCATAATCACCACTTACGCCAATCAATGCTTCAGAAAAAAGTACTACCATAAACTCACGAACGGGAAATCGTTCAATCCTTTCACGCGTGATTAGATGACCAAGGAAATAGAGATTCATTTATATATATATATATAGATAGATTTGTAATATGCCCAATAGATTTCGAAATATGTATTATAACACGGCATACATTGCTCAAGAAGTTTCAACTATGACTAATCCGCGAACTAGAAAATTAAGGGTTACGCTAAATTCTGTAAATAAGAATACCAACGCAAAGAAAAAAAAAGAATAATGCCCGATGTTGCACGAATCATCAAAACTCTTTCTAGTCATTAAAACCCCATTTATGCAAAGTTTCAAGTGATTTCACGACGCATCGATATTCCCCATTACTAACGTTTCGTAACGTAAAATTGTTTTGTAACATTTTATATTCTCAATTGGCCGCCTTACCCTTCTGTTTCCTAAACAATTAAGTAATTATGACATAATTCTCGGACTTTGTGTTGCTAGTAAATCTCTCGGTTTCGCAAGATGTTTTCGAACCTTCCTTCTTAATCAAGTTGGCTCCGAAACCTTTGAAAGACTTAATTCAACTCAACCGGTTACATAATATCTGTCTGAACTCTTACTTGTTGAAGGTAATCCTGCCCGCTTGGTAATTTCCTTTTCTTTACATAACGGTGTGTACAATGCGATTAAATATAATTTATGTTGTCGCCTTTACCTATGATCAATCAATCAAAAGAATAATTACTTCTTATCGGAAGTAAATAAATAAATTAGATCAACAACCCTCCTTCCGGTCTAGCCCTTTACGTCCAACCAATATTAAACAACAAGATTCTATACTGAAATATTTTGAAGAGTTTTAAGAATACCTTAAACTGAAATAAATTGTTTTGACTACCGCTTGGCATTCGACCGTGTAATTACGGATTCGATTCCCGTCGGGAAAATTTCGGAAATAGTATTTTCGTAATTTGACCTGGGATCGCCCCAGTCCATGGTATGGTAAGGTATATATAGTACAAGCGTATTTTAGTTTAGAACCATACAGTTTGTGTGTTAGTCGGGGGATATTTAATTATGATGATTATTACTTAGGCAATCTAAGGTCATCCGAGCGATATTTATTTTTACAATTTAATAATTTCTTATCTTTTGGGTCATCAATATCCACAACATGTTGCCCTAGAAAACTAGAATTATGTTATCGTTATGGCCCACTATCAATAACAAGCAGAAATTGATGCTGTACCGTGACCGATCCTTTTGACTCCTAACCTTACTCTCGGTCACCAGCTTACTATAACCTTCCCTCCCACCATAATTCTTCTATCAAATCTTTTATTTATAGGAACGTGTGAAGATTCGAAAGTTCAAGCTAGGGCGGTCGTGTATGAGGGTGCAGTAAATGACTTGCGCCATCTGGCGGGCGTTATAAAAACAGCCCTCTTGTCGGCCAATACTCGTGTTGGTTGTGATAGTTTCTTGTAAGGGGTGCAAGCTCATATCCTAGGGTCTGGGCGTGTGACATGTGCGAATGAAGCTTATGATCGTAAATACAATTTTTCCGCTGTAAGTTCGTAGACCATTTCAAAATGTTAGACATTTCTTAGCCAATTAAGATATATTTCGTGTGTATCTAGCCTGTAGGCAACTAAATAATATAAATAAAATAAATTAACCAAATCTCAGTATTTCCCTGCAAACGAAATAATTAAAAGTCAATTCTTAATATACATCGCGTGATAGTTATCTGCAAGTCAATTAAGGAGTCAGAATTCCATATAAAACTGCTGTCTTGTTTTCCGGCGCGCGTCTTATCATCATATTCGATCTGACTCCGTGGTCAGAAATTACCCCCTTTTATGGATATTTCGCCCCCCCGGGGGGACACTTGACCCCCCTATCTGGATACATCATCTACCCCTAAAATGAACTAATGGGCAAAACACGAAACTAGCTGTGACTGGATGCGGTCTTATGCTTTA
Organism: Notodonta ziczac; assembly: GCA_918843915.1. Lineage (NCBI taxonomy): Eukaryota > Metazoa > Arthropoda > Insecta > Lepidoptera > Notodontidae > Notodonta > Notodonta ziczac. Next base: position 7,176,896 of record OU974053.1, read on the forward strand.
CTTGACGGTATCAATATTTTACAATATCCGATGTTTATTTTATGATATTATTAATATCAAAACAAATCTGTAATTTATGTCTATCATAAAAATACACATTTTAAAACACGACCTTTATGCCCAAGTTATTTTTATTGTATAACATGCTGTTGTCTCTATTTTATGGCTGCAAAAAATAAAGACGACAATATGTTTTATATGAATACTTCTTCCAGTGCAAACCAATGCTTATATTAGTAACAAGCTTTCCAAACAGAAAAGTCTCTCCATTGTCCAATACATATTAGTAATCTGATTAGAAATTGACCCCGGTTGGAAAAATGCTAGCGATAAAATGCTAAAACATATTGAAATCAAGGAATGTACTCTGAAACACAAACTAGTAAGCTTGGGGTATGTCGTTAGCCACATTATACACTAACAAAAATAAATAATGAATAGAAGTCCCGCGTGTCTCATTTACTATTTTTGTAAACGGTCTTGTAATAACAGCAATTATGTTATGAAGAGGTTTATTATTCTTTGTTGTAATTACAAAATGTTTAGAATACTAAAATAAAATAAAGAACTATAATTATTACTAGAAACTACCAAAATCATGTACAGTCGTTAGTTTATTCTCAGTGTAGCAAGTGCGCTTACATTTTTCGCACTCTAACGCTCGAGCCGCTTCCAGCACCCACTCTATGCCTACGAAAAATTATATTATCACAGTTCATGATTCGCGTTAAGTGGCTATTCAAATAAAACACAGTCATCGTACCGAACACGTGATTTAAGCGACGATAAATAAATTTTATCTGTACATTATGTACTATAGTAAACTTGCGCATTTAAACTCAATGTTTCGTTGGAAAAATAAAATTCGCTATGTACCTACTATAGTATTTCATGTGTTTGTTCGCAGGCCACAATACAGGACTATAATAGGCACCTAATTACGAATAAATTAATTCTAAATTAATCATCGAAGCGGGTTATCAATTTATCTACAACTAGCTGTGCCCACGGACTTCGTCCGCGTAGTATTTAACGTAACAAAAAATTCGGGATTATCGGGATAAAAAGTATCCTATATGTTAATCCCGGTTATAAACTATTTATGTTCCAAATTTCATCCAAATCCGTTCAGTAGTTTTTGCGTGAAGGAGTAACAAACATACATACATACATCCACACTCACAAACTTTCACATTTATAATATTAGTAGGATGAACACGAGAGCAAAATGGAAATTGTCAAACCTGTAATATTTTACTAGGAGTATTATCAAGTGAATTATATTCAATCTCCTAAAATGTATTCCACCCTAGTATCATATTCAACATGACGGTCAGGTTGACGACCTAATTTTTTTTGTTATGGAAAATATGAAAATGAGTTTCATTAACGCCTGAGTCACTGCCAGCCCCAAACGGGGGTCGGCCGTTGTCTTTCCACAAAATACAACCTTCGTTTTCTTAATTGCGTTGTAAAGTAATTATCTATATCACGGTGATTTCGTTTCATTTTAATAAATATGTGAGGTTATTGTAACCTATCTAATTGATATCGTCAGAAGTTTTATGAGTAACTAGCTGTGCCCACCGACTTCGTCCGCGTAGTATTTAACTTAACAAAAATTAGTTAAAAAAAGTTATAAACTATCTGTGTTCCAAATTTCATCCAAATCCGTTCGGCAGTTTTTCCGTGAAAGAGTAACAAACATACATCCACACTCACAAACTTTCGCATTTATAATATTAGTAGGTTTTCTGGGAAGCAGAATTATTTTCACCTCATTTTAAAAGAGGAATACAACGCGCGAATAAATCAGGAAGTCTAACTATTTTACCTGTGTTTCGTAAGGATGGTTGAGAGAGCCTGAAGATTCCCCTCTTTTTATCCCACTCGCCTTTAGGCCCCACAGCCTGGCGCTACCATGGCGACTTTAATTTAACACACAGGTAGGGCTAGTAGCTAATAATCATAATAGAAATTAAAAAAAAGAAAAGTCCATAAATATAAAAAATAAAATTTTGAACAAAATAGATAATAAATAAAGTAATCAAATTGGCATCACCCTTGAAATCCATCATTCAGCTACTCTTACGCTCTTACCTACAACTCGGAGCGGGGCGAGCTTTAATTTCATTGAAGAAATGTTATTATACGTGACCTCGGCAGATGACCTCTGCGCTAGAGTTATTTACATACAGGTTGCTACAAAATGGTATTTCAGAAAATGTTGAATAATTCAATCAATTGAACAATAATGTTTAATAAAATTTAAATATCTCGAAAATCAGAAATTGCGAAGCCTAATACGTGTGTTAATTTAAAGTCAATGGTAGCGCCAGGCTGTATAAGCTACGGTCACTGCTTAATATGCTACTATATTTATATTAATATATCTACTACCCTTTGTAATTATTAACTATATAAGCAACTGGCGATTAAAATAATAAAATAAAGAAATAACAAAATGTAAAAAGACAAGCCCGCTGAGTTTCTTACCGGATCTTCTCAGTAGAGATCGCGTTCCGATCCGGTTGTAGATAGAAGAAAAAATATGGAAAATTGACAATTTGAAAGGCCCTCGTAGGCCTAAACAAAATAAACGATTTGAATATGAATATCTGTTGGTTCGTACTCTTATTTGCCGACTTTGATATTTGAAAAAGTGTGCCACCATCACAGAAACTAGTATTTCTACAAGCACTGAGGAATAAATTCAAAGAATCCACGCAAGAAAGTTGACATCTAGCACGCTTGCATGACAGCCGCGTGCGGAATGCGGGACTGGCATCATGCAAGGATATCCGCACGGACCTGTGGCCAGTTATTCATCGCAGCGCTCATTATCATGGCCGCGAGGGTGGTGAATACATTAACGAGCGGCTAAGTGTTTATGAGCGCTATTTGTCTGTGGAACAAGTGAAAGATATGGCAAAGTACCTACTTTAAAATGAAAGTCCTATGCTGTTTTCTACCAGCACATGCTAAGTTTGTGGCAAATAATTAAATAGCTTCTCCCAAATTATGTTCCTAAAAATAAATCAAAAGAAGGATTTATTTTTTCATTGATCTAGCAGAGGTGAGATGTAAAGATATCATGTAAAGGTAGTCAGAAGATGACTTTGTTTGATTAGGTACAGGTGTATTTATCACGCAACAACTAAGTCAATTTTTTACCAATATCAGAAATTTTCAGGCATCTTACTGCCCTGTTTATCACTTTGTTCAGCCGCAAGTTTTCATAGTCAGACAAAATAGAGAGAAAAGGTTTATTTAAAAAATTATGTAACAGTAGCACATACAATCAACAATCTTGAGCAAGAAACACATTAGGCGATCTCCCAACTAGCATCCACATCAACAACCTATTCATAGATCATTGCCTATAAACTTTACAGCGACCTAAACCACACTCAATTAAAACACGTAATGAACTCGCCCCGCCCAACCCACAAAGGTCTAGTATAAAAAGGGTACATAGCATGTAATCTGGACCTATAAACCGGCCGTGATAACTCGCTTGATAGTGAAGCAATTTCTGGGCGACGCTGTAATGACACCTATTAGGTGGACTGGCCGACATCCTGTCGCATAATAGCGTGGCTGGAGGTGGCTACCTGGCCAGGAGGTGGGGCCGGACAACCTACTTTTAAACTACGTAATGGATGGTAATATTTCGCTTTCTCCACGTTATTGAGTAATGGTTTTGTAGTTTTAAATAACTGGTAAAGGAAATTGTCATGAAGATTCACACAAAAAAGTCTGGGGTTCCAAAAATGCTTTAGAGAACCTCTACTACATAATGGACTTACTAAGCATTTTACCAGGGCCCTAACCACGCTAGCTACTCAAATCGTAATAGAAAGGCAAAAGCTAGCGATTACGTTTCAAACGCTCCGCTTTTGACGTTTTGCTGACACAAGCTTCACGATTTATACTGACATTGATTTGGTACCACACTCGCGATTCTTAGCGTTTGACCTTGAGGTTGCGACTGACTTCGTTTTTTTTAAAGTAAAGTTTATTTGCGATGATTTGCTTTACGCATTTAGCCAATGTCGAGTAAATATAATTTTCAAGTTTTATATGAAGGTCTTTGTCTAGGCCTAATATTACCAGACTTATTGGGGGAACTCGAATAATCATGTTTCTCTACTATTCGTCCAATTGCCCCCACTCACAGATATTTTTATGAACATTGGCATAAAGCCAAACTTATTTACCAACGCAAATCCAAATAAAAAAACTACAAAGCGTTCGATGACATAACTTCTGCGTCGTTCCCTCACTGCTGAGGATCGTGACCATATGTGATCTGTCTCCATTTGCTCCTGTCCTGCGCCAAATCAATAGATCGTTGTAGAGTTTCTCCTGTTGCCTCTACAATACTCTTAGTCCATCGTGTTGGAATTCGACCTCTGGAGCGCTTCCCCTGCATCTGTCCCACGATCAGCTGCTTCTCCAGCTCATGCTTTTGCGACCGCATGATATGTCCAAAGAAGCTTAGTTGACGTTGTCGGCATACAGAGATAAGCATATATGACATAAGCCACTCGCAAATGAGACGCTAGCGTGGTACCAAATATTGGCCAAGCGTTTGAAACGTAATCGCTAGCTTTTGCCTTTCTATTACGATTTGAGTAGCTAGCGTGGTTAGGGCCCTGGTACCAGGTACCATAGGTATGACTTGTTAATCTTTTTATGGTAAAGAATTTTAAAACTGTCGGGCTAGAAACATTAAAAACAAAGAAATAATATATTTGTTTCATATTTCGTACTGAAAAGTTCAATTCACGATTACACCCAACCATAAGGGCCTTGTTAATTCATTCACGCCATATCTTCATAAGCACGAACGAGAACTTCGAATCGGCGACATTTCTGTGTAACTCACGAGCCGTGTAAGCTCGACCTATCAAATATTTTAATCATCCACTTTATATTGCCGTACAATTATTAATCTCTCACGAAAGAGCACGCCCATTGGTCGAGTCTAGACGGGCAATCTCAGGTGAGATCTAATTGTAAATAGCTCCATAATTAGAGCTGGGACAATAAAAACGGGATCCGTGTGTTGTCGTGTGAGGCGAGGCGACGAGGCGACGAGGCGTCGAGGCTCGCGTGACGGCCGCGCTGTCGTGTCGCCTTCCTCCGACAATAAAATTATAAGTCCACCGCAGTGACAATCCAGTGATTTACGCCGGCACACACGCGAATATTCTAATACGAAAGGAGCTTTACTGTGGCTGAAGAAAAACACAAGAGGCGGACAAGTTAATGAAGAAAATGTGTTCACCACTGAGATACGCGGAGCGCGACATGCGTGACCACAGCTCGGCTTATTAACGACGCCGCTCGCGTTTTGTGCTCGCCTATAACATAGATTTGTTTATGAATATTTAGATCCGAGAAGCATTTACGTGGCTAGGCATTATTATAAAGAAAAACTTACATTGGCGTCGTCGTTAGTTACTTATTATCCTACTAATATTATAAATGTGAAAGTTTGTGAGTGTGGATGTATGTATGTATGTATGTATGTTTGTTACTCCTTCACGCAAAAACTACTGAACGGATTTGAATGAAATTTGAAACACAGATAGTTTATAACCGGGATACGGAACCGGGAACATATAGGATACTTTTCATCCCGATAATCCCGAAATTTTTGTTACGTTAAATACTACGCGGACGAAGTCCGTGAGCACAGCTAGTAAAATATAATTTTCGTATGACTCTATTGCACCATTAGGCAGGGAGAACCAATTGCCATGATCTGATCGCAACACGCTCCTTTGTTATAAAATTTAAAGGAACTTCAAAATTGATCATTAAAACAAATCTATCTGAAATCAATATTCCTGTTTAAAGATGATGTCAAATTTTAATCGTTCTAAATCCGAACGGATATTCTATAAAATGAGAAACTTATTAATCTTAATTATATTATAATTATCAGTTATTTGACACCATTGAGACAAGCGTGGTTGGTACGAAACTTAGTTTGATTAGAGCATTCTCTCAGTCTGCAAGGGTTAAAGCTGTATTAGTATTAAGCCGGATTGTAAGTGATAAGTGGATCACATCTTTATTGTGATGGAGTCACGCGAACTAAATATATCACTACTCAGAGCTGGTAGGAGCTCTGACAAATAATGTGGCAGCAAATTATTTTTAAAGTTACTAAGTAATATTTTTTTTTGTATTTTATACAAAGCGTTTAGTTTACAGTAAAAAATTATGGAACGCCTCATATTTATGTGTTTTCATTTTATTTTCTCAGTGCGCTAACGTCTATATAACATATTAACTATTTATGTTAGTACCTATTAATTTTCCCTATTGTGTGTTTTTAAAGATATTGCCTGAATCCCCCTCGTGTTGACGGGAGGCCTGTGCCCAGGAGTGGGATGTCAAAAGGGGTAAAATTATATTTTATTATTATTATTAAAGATATTGCTACGCTCTGGTATTGTTTTTTGTCTGGTAATGTCAAACAAACATAGCAAGAAGACCAATAAACTCTTATTGCCCATAAACCAGCAGTGATTTCGCCTCCACTCTGGAGTCGAGTAAATTCTTTCACGAACCTCGGCAAGCTCAATAAACTGTGCTGATAAAACACTACTATCGGGTTGACTATGTGTCTGGTATTCACCCAAATAGTTCAGACAACGTTCAGACGACGCACATTGCGTCGTCATAACGAACGATAATTTTGTATTGTTCGTTCAGTGATCGATAGGACGCAAAAAAAATATTTTTATATATATATTAATGAACTCTTTCCATTGGGTCAGGCCAAATGTGATTCTGCCAATGTCAAGTAACAAATAACAACCACAATTTAATAACAATACAATACGAAAATATGACCGTCCATTTTGAAAAAAACCCGCCAAGAAATATGAAATTTAGAGTAGGATTCGACAAAACGAATATCACGATATATCGATTATGGTTGGTAAAAGTAGGATCCCCTGTGCGTTGTCTGTCATCCAGTTGCTTAAGTCTGTGGTCGGAGAAGTAATACCTAGTATTTAACCTCTGTGGTTCGAAATCTGAAAAGAGCCGTTAAATCTGTCACTCCGTAACCTCGTACTGTCTTTTAACTTAATGTGTTGTTAGGTAGTTGTAAGTAATTAGGCCACCGCTGCGTTCACTTAATAAAAAAATGTATAAGAATTATCGCTTAATCAACGCGACTACATCTAGCCTTGTAAGTTATTGCCTGCTTTAATAGGAACAGGTTAGAAAGTGACCTTATCATGGGGTCATTTCCTCAATAATGGCGATATATCGGTCATTTACAAAACCAACAATTGCTGAAATTATAATTGGGGAGACTCTTAATATGACTGTTATTATCTGCGCAACCTCAGAACTGGAACCAAATGAAGATGAAGATTACATTGAACATTGTAAGATGTGGCCAGCGTATGATGCTGGGAGCAGTTATGAATCCGTAAGTTATTAGTTCGAAATTCACCCATCCACGCGTAGAGAGTATGCCGTTATATTTTTATCCTTTTACATCCTGCTAATATTTGTTGCCTCTCCGTGGATTTTGTGGCGTCGCTTATTACCTATCGACCGCACATGTACCTGCGTAGGTTTTAAAGTATAACAAAAACACGAAAATACCAAATTATTTTAAGTTACCTACAAAAAAATAGCGATAGGTATCTAATTATTTTTGTTGTTTTGAGTATCCCTCGTAGTAATTTTTGACTAAAGGTTTTGTAGTTACATCGAATAAATTATTAATACAAAAGACGTGATTACAAAATGTTTAGTAAAAAATTATACTAGGAACTACAAATAATAATTTGTTGCCGTATAACTTCAGTGTAGCTGCGAAAAATTAATCCCGCCATTTGAGTCTTGGAATACGGGTCGCACGCCGAAACTTTACAAAAACAAACACTGTAACCTACCTTATTTCTGTGTCATTTAAGTTACTTTCAGTTTAATTGTTCTCGAACCATTAGAAGGTTCAGTTACTGGGGCCGGACCCTCGATGCAAATGCGGTAGTATCTGATGGCCGTTTTCTTTGTTTGCACTGTTTATTTGCGCTAATTGAAACTTAATTGCCGACTCTCGAGCCGCAGTAAATCGCGTCTGCTTTATTAGTTTGACTAAAGTGTGTAAAAAATGTGGGGAAAGATATTTTCACTAGTTCATGCAAGTAGAAAGATGTTTCATGTAACATTACTGTATTACTGTAATTTTCGTATCATGAGCTAAGTCTTCTAATTTTCAATGGGCCGTCTATAAAGTTTAGTACAATCACAGAGTGATTAACAACATTTTTTATTATTAAATTCTAGTATGCGTATGTTCGTAATGCTTTTCCTCCTAAACGGATCGACCGATTTAGATGTTTTTTTGCACTAACCTGTACTGTTCTTAGTTGTCAACATTCAGAAAATACACTAGCAAAGCTACAGGCAAAAGGTTTTTAAAATGGAATTAAATCGAAACCCGAAATAAGAATAATTGGTCGTGTTTTATTCCGGGACTCCCCCGGTGACTGATTTGAAGTATGCACTGAAAAGCCTACTATTAATTGAGCTATATGATTTAAAATGTCAAAACTTTTCTAACTAAGCGAAATTTGAAAAAAAAAATTATACTTTGCCCTAAACACTTAAATACACTTTATAAATCTTAAGTAATTATCTTTGAAGTATTATCATAAAAAATAAGAATTTCTACAAGAAACATACTGGTCTAAGTGGAAGAAAATCACAATGGGCACACTCTAGCTTTTGTGCTCTCAAGACTTAAAACCAATAGTGAGGGCGAAATTAATTACTGTTACTCACACACCACAACGCCGCGAGGCCGACTTTTGACAAATATACGCCCTTAAAGTATATAAAGGTGGGTACCCACATATCGTGATCATATTTATTGTGGCCGATACTGATAGAGATCGGGCCACGCTTGAAGATCGGCCAGCCATAAGTCAAAAGTCACGAATCCGCAGCTAATTGACGTGGGTACGCCCCACGCAGCCTTAATAAGCATTTATAACGACATAACCTCGTATTATCAAAAATACTTAACCTATTTATAATGTAGAGTCAGCCCATTAGAATGTTAACGGCGCTCGGTGATGGTGACTTTCGGAATAGTAGTGTAGATATATTTTGGATTATAATTATGATATGTATTTATATAGAGCGGTGAATATTTACAAAAAACAAAAAAATACGGATTATAATTTGGAGACCGAATTCAAATAAAAGGTAGAGACGTCGTGTAAATACGTCCTCTCAGGTAGCTCTACACTTTCAAAGTGTTCAATACGCAACTTCGCTTCATAAGAAAATGCAGACGAAAATATTGATGCTTGAATTTCAATGAGCCACGAATCCGCGGCCGTGCGCAGTAATAGAGCCGCGGCGTTATATCTCGTTATGAGTAGCTAATACATCACATTCGCGAACTCGTCACGCATTATTGAAAATGGAAAAACACAAGACATTTCCCCGCACACATAATTGAAGTGTATAGTATAAAAGATTAGAGATATCGCGCACAGATCGTTAGGTCGGCCGTAACAGTGTAATTCAGTTTCATTAGCGCAGCCATCGATACCGCGACCAATTACTCGCCTTTATCACCAATTAAATGTTTACGATGCACCGCCATCGGCAGCTCACTGTTGTGTACAGATTATTAGCTAAATCGAATTAGTGAAAAATTCAAAAAAATGCACATTGATAGATTCTTAAAAATGTTTTTGCCAATAACTGCTTAGGTCTATTGTGCATGATAATAATAATACGGATGCTTAAGATAAAAAACATAACATATCATTTATTACTTAGTGTCCTCATATGGATTTTTTCTTATTTGACAGCTCAAAAGAACTGAACTACGTTTCATAAAGGTCATCACGCTGACGACATGGATCCTAAACCTAACGTTTTAATGTATTAATTAATTCGCTTCCATCCTCCTTCTAATTCATTTATTTGTTCAAAAGAAGTATGGAAAATGTCGTTTCTGACATCGGAAACTTTCCGTCAACTGTAAACACCCCCCTGGTCAAAAACCTTTACCCACTATAACCCGTGACCAATCTAGGTATTTCATATTATATTGCTTTAACAAACTAGTTTTCCTGGCGTATTATCTGGATGTCGACAAAGCACCACCTACAGTTCCAACTATAACTAAGAAACATCCAGGTGACCCCATAATACAAAAAAAGGCCGTTTATAAGGAGATCAATTCACCAAAACACGCACACCGGATTTTTTACATAAAGACTAGCTGAGCCGACAGACGTTGCCCTGCCTTTTAGGGGTATGAAAAATAGATAGTAGCCGATTCTTAGACCTACTGAATATGCATATAAAATTTCATAAAAATCGGTCCAGCCGTTTCGGAGGAGTAGGGTAACTAACATTGTGACACGAGAATTTTATATACATATAAGATGTTTTTTCAACATGACCTACATAATCTCATAAACGAGAATATCAAAAGCCTCCTCAAGGGTGTTTCAGTCACCGCGGCCATATTTTATTCCGTTACATAAGCGACCTCATAAAATGTCATGTGGACTCATTAGCGACTGACTCGGCGCTCGGTAAAAATCCACTAAGCTGGGTATGCGGGGCCAATTATACGTTTTAAACTAATTAACCTTAATCGTTAATTCATAAACATTAACACTGTCTTAATTTTCGATATCATGTATATAATTATAATATTATTATAGAATAGAATAACTCTTTTTTGTGCACTAAAGTTCGGAATGTATCTAATAACATAAAAAACAATAGTGTACATTATATAGCATTGGAAAGATATAAGTACATAAACAAATTAAACAAGCTACCCTGATGACAGGTAACCAAAGCCTGCGCCAAAAATAAATAAAAAATATTTTTGCCCTTTTTGACGTCCCACTCCTGGGCACGGGCCTCCCCTCAACACGAGGGGGATTCAGGCCATAATCCACCAGGCTGGCCCAGTGCGGGTTGCAAAAATAAATTTTCTGAAACTTTTCTTCCTTTAGTAAAATAGTGGTTCAGCTAGATATTACATCGAACTAATGATCGCAGTAAACTGTATTGTACTGTACTGTAACTGTGAGACAGAGACAATATATAAGTATATTGTCTCTGTCTCCCATTGTTTCCTAGCTTCTACCTTAGTTCAAATAGGTTTGCCTATTTGGTGTGCCTGTCCCTTAAGTTCTAATACAATGTCTAACACTATTATTCAGCAAGCACACGCAATCTACTGTACAAGTGATTTCTTGAAAACGCGCCACGCGATGCTTTCACATCTTTGATAAAAATCAAAAGCAAATCAGGGCGACATGTCCCAACTGTGCGGTCATTCACACGAAGAAAACAACACCGTTTTGTCTACATTTTTGACAAATTATGTCCGTATTTGTCATCTGGATATAGTAAAATGTATGGACATTATCGGTTCCGGGTTAAACTTGTTAATAAATATCCCCAGACGAACACACCAACTGTATGGTCCCAAACTAAGCAACGCTTGTACTATGGGTACCGCACAATGGACTGGGGGCGATCCCAGTGACACCCAGACCTGGGAAAATTACATAAAGGCCATTTCCGAAATTTTCCCCGGCGGGAATCGAACCCGCAACCACCATGTTCAGTGAGCCGAGCGGCCTACGCTCGAACCAAGCGGTCGTCAAATGCTGAAACGGACAAATAAATGCGAGAAATGAGATACATAATTATTTATCTTAATGTCTTAACCGGACTCAACTAACCAACCAAACACCTTCATGGGATATAGATAGATCAGGCTGGTTTACAGAAAACTATCCAGATAGATCACACAGCTTTCCATTTTCACTATTAGATTTATTTGAAAAGTAATTTGGGAAACCATCATTGAAACTAGCGGAAGCACTATCAATAACGTTATCACAGTGATAGATGGTCAGTGTGACGGGTGGCGCGTTCGATCCCTGGCCGCTCCCATTGTATAGTGACGGATCGACGGCAGCGATCAGATGTTGTCATTAATAGATAGCTTTGGGATTGGAAAAATGCGATTTATTGATTGTTAAGGTTGAAGAAAAGTTTTCTTGAAATAGTTCCTACCAACGATAGGTACTAAATATTTGTGAATATTGAGTAATATGAGTAACGTGATAAACTTTACCTAAGATATAAAAAATAATGGTTGAATAATTAAAATTTGAATTGTAATAACAAAACATAATTTGTAGCAATTAAAACCAATGTGTTACGTACACCAGACAATATTAGAGGCATTATAATGCATAAAAGACACTTAACATTCAACTCTCATCCCCTGTAGCGTTAAGCTATATTTAGTTACGTAAAACACAAACATAGATACTGAAACAGAGAACCGCTACAGCGGCTACGAAGCGCTACGAATTGCTACGAGCGTAGCCAAGAGACCGCATACAATGTAGAAATAAAATACATTTCAATATGATAATAGGTACTATCTGTTCTTTTAACAAATCAGTTTATTCGATATAAATGATTTTTAGCTCTGTTTGATAGAAAAACTTTGTATAGTGTAACTGTTGTCAAGATACCTGTCGGGGGTTTTGGTTTCCAACTCATTACCTACTTGTATTCATACACCTACTCAGAAGTAATGTATAAAGTATCAATCCATCATCAGCCATAATAATGAGCATTTGATACTTGGAGACAAAACATTTGTCGTGTTTATATATCAGGCACGCACCCTCGCTCCCGAATCCATTGTGTGTTGTACAAGAGCGTCACGAATTTGACTCTTCATACCGAGATAAGTTTCTAGAAGCGTGACGATGAAAAGGTGCTTGTTGTTTGGGTTTAATAGATGTAATGAATAACTAGCTATATCCCGTTGCTGAAGACGGCGTCTATCTTCTCAATGCCAGGAATCTGAGGCATAGACAAAACGGTGTCTTGTTCATGTGAATTACTTAAATAATAGGTGTAAATTTGCTTAGGTGGAGGGACTAACGGAAATACTAGTAATGCAACAAACTCACATCACAACAAAAAGTCTTCACAAGTTCTAACTGCAATTCTACGGCATATTAAAATATAACAAGTATTAATTAACAGTATAATCTGACTGTATCTATTTCATGCTAAATTTGATGATCTTGTAGGTATAATTTTACTGTAATTCTAGTACAAAATGAGCATAGAACATCACGAGTTTTGTCCATTCTATTTTACATTGAAGCCGCAATTACAAGACATAATGAAGTAAAACTGATTGATCACGGGCCAAGTGCCCTTTGTAATAAGCTTCGTGTCTCAAGGCCATTATGATAATGACGTCGGCGCGACGCTCGGAAGGCAGATAGCATCGCATCGCGCGCACTGGACAATAACCCTTACCAACATTCATTTATAATAATTAACATAAAGTACGGTACTGATATGACGCGTTATTTTCGTGATATAGCGAAGCGAATTATCTATGTACTGCCCCCCATGCAAGAGGGGATTTCGATTTTAGTCCAACACATGTCCAGTATGGGTCGTCAAACTCTACACCGTTTCGGAAACTGGCTGTTTTCTCTCAAACTGACGAAAGACGACCGCTTGGTGCAGTGGTCCGAGCGTAGGCCGCTCGGCACACTGCACATGGTGGTTGCGGGTTCGATTCCTGCCGTGGGAAATTTCGGAAAAGACCTTTTCGTGATTTGCCTGTATTATTATTAAACTTGCAGGTTTCTTCACAACATTTATTTACAGTCGTAGAGCGAAGGTTTGGCAAACTGACAGCTCATATACGAGCTGGTTTGATCGAAGTAGTACCACCCTGTCACAGAAAATCGGCGGCAAGTAGCTATTATATAGCTGCATTTCGTACCATGAGCCATAGACGGCGCAGTATGCCCCGACAGCCCAGGCCGTACATCTACTCAACGCTTTGATTGCGAACCAACCAGACGTTGACATATTCAACATGAAATTACACATGTTTTTAAACTACTGCATTCGATTTTTAAGTACCTAAATATAAGCCCCTATACCTTATTAGCTTGTTGTGCGTCTTGGCATTGCTGTAAGCACAACAAGCATTCTATAATAAATAAATAAATAAATAGAGCCGGAAGCCCAATCCAACTGTCTATCCCGCTTAGTCGACAATGGAACCTCACTTGTTTAATTTTAAAATCAATCTCCTTCCAGGTCGCGATGAAACATGTAATTTGCACCTAAAAGGTTATAGCTTGTTATTATTTATGTTGCTGATAAGACCTCCTATTTTTCCTACTTTTTATTCAGCTATTTCGTTTATATTTGGTTATTTACTAATCTTTTTCACGAAACCCCAAAATGTTAGTGCCAATTACTTTGTGAAATATAATAAGTACTGATTATCTTGATTTATACATTAAGTAAGTAGATTCAGAATGAATTTGTAAATGTATGTAGATTAGGTATCCTAAACAAAGCTAGGTTCAACAAGCACAACAGATTCTATCTTCACAGAGAAAAATAAATAAGGACAATAAATTATTTTTGCGGATCCTTTTATCCCTTTTAATAGTTTATACTAAAAAAATATACTATAATATAAAAGCAGTGATAGTCGATTGGATAAGCATGCGTCTTGCGGGTGCCAGGTCTTTATGGTCTCCGCACCTCTTATGGCCTGAATCCCCCTCGTGTTGACGGGAGGCCCGTGCCCAGGAGTGGGGCGTCAAAAGGGCTAAATTATTATTATTATTATTAACTTTTATATAAACATTATGTAAATACAGCCAATACGACTTCATTTTCAATTTATGAATACATTATGATACATTAAAATAAGGCATATTTAAAAATTCTGTAAGTAATTACAAAGCGCTTAGTAAAATATACTAAACTACAAAAGCATTTGATGTCGTTTGTTTTAAACAGCTGAACTAAAATCTTGTGGCGGCCAAGCAAACAATTCATAACTCGTGTCACCAAAATCTTAAGACTTCCTTGTTAATGATAACCAGTGAGCCGACTCGTACAACTGTACAACTGTGCTCTTTAGCACGTGCCAGGGAATCACAGCCCACACTTTTTCTTCATAATACATTAACGATAATACACCCACGCTACCCTTCAAGGGCTTCTGAGTAAAGGAGCTTGCATAGGGAAGCGATAATATTAATGACCAAATAGTTTGCAATTGTTTTAAAACTAGCAGACTTGGGGCCTTCGTAGCTTCCTTTTTGATACCTATTACAAATAGGCATACATACGTACGATCCGCCTGATTAAGCAGTTACCGTAGCTTATAGATGCTTGCAATACCAAAGGTATTGCTCGCACATTCTGAAGGAGAGTGGAAAGGACGGAGGGTTTGGAATTCCCGCTCTCTCACTCATCGTACGATACGTAGCTATACAAGTTATTACTACTACTAGCCAATCTTCTGAGAGAGGGTGGTACTACCCTGGTCAACTGCAGCCCATATACGCGCTGCAGTTGATTGGCTTCAGCTTGTCTCTAGCTCTACCACCTTACAGGCACGCACATTGGGACTACCTAATATTCAAATATTTTAGTACAAATTATGGAGACACTTCCGAATTCTATTCGTGCGTTCGAGAAGAAACCTTATTTCTATAGGCACCTTTTGTTGCCTTTTTTATATTTGTGACACTTTACATTATCTAGGGTGTCTACATATAAGTTTTACTAGTTTATGCCCGCGAATTCGTCCGTGTAGAATTTAACGTAACAAAAATTTCGGGATTATCGGGATAAAAAGTATCCTATGTGTTAATCCGTATAAACTATCCGTATAATATAACCGTATAAACTATCTGTGTTCCAAATTTCATCCAAATCCGTTCAGTAGTTTTTGCCTGAAAGAGTAACAAACATCCACACTCACAAACTTTTGCATTTATAATATTATATAGTAGGATAAATCAAAGTTATGAAGATTGTTTTTATCATCAAGACAGATGTATCTGTTTCCTCATGCCCCGATTTGCAGTAACTCGGAGAATCGGAACCGGAAGCTCGCTTCACTATGAATGTGCCCCATAAGCCATTCAGTAGGTATGTAGGTATACAATAAGGCAAATGCGGGAAGCAATCAATGCGTATTGACCATCGCGCAGCGGGAGCGGACCTTGCTCTGAGTGCGGTGTCAAGGTCTCAGCTATGTGCCCCTTGTGAGATGTTTCATTGATTTCCGGCTTTTTGACTCTAACTTACATGCCTTTTATAAAGTTAATGTTTCGTTTTAAATATATAATAACGTACTTTCAATCTAGACATACTTTTTAGATTTGTGTCGATTTAGTCGTAAAAGGCGATGGGCTAATTAGGTTCTTAGAAGAAGAACAAGACAAAAAAACAGTGGCCTCTAGAGACGCCCGAAAGAAGCGAAGCTTTATAGTATAAAGCGTAGGTTGCTGCGGCTGCCACTCTTTATACGTATATATATCGTGTAACGCTACTGACGCTTAGAACACTTAGCGCCCGAACGTCCGTATAGAAGCTTCGCTTCAATACCTTTGTTCGGCTAAAGACCTTAGATTTACAAAATGTTTAATAAAAAAAAAATGGGATTCGCTCATTGTGGGGTACTTGTTGCAGTCAACCGCCGTAGATGATTATCATTATTACTACAATCATTTGTTTAACTTCTCCCTGTTTGTGGAGTAAAGTAACCCTTCAGGTACAAACTGGCCGCTTTTGCTAGATGACCACTGTCCACGAATGGCCACTTTCCTGAAATGACCACTTTTCCAACTAACACACAGCTTACAGCTAAGAGTACTGGCTCCCAACGACTAGAGACTTTGGAGGAACATGCATGTACTTAGGACAGATACTAAAGATACGTCTTCGAAATGAGTGTGAGAGTGGAATTGGGCATTTTTTATTATTATTATTTGTATACAGGTTGAAACAGAAAGGGTATACTTTTTTTTCAAAACTTCACTTTTCATTTCCAAAACTATCAGCTTTGGAGGAAACTTGAAAACAAAAGGTGTTACAGAGATACAGCTGTTGACAGATTTCATAAGTCTACAAAACCTTCAGTACTTCAACTGTCCCACAAAGCCGATAGTTACAGATTTACAAAGTTAAGGTGCAAAAAAAATTGTATTCCATTTCTGTTTCACCTAGTGCATAGAATACTGCACCTCACCCATGCAAAAATAAAAGTACTTACTAAGTGCTTTTTTATGGGACTGGTCCCGCCACACACTCCCACCACGGTTACTTCTGTAAACCAGGATCGACAATGGTGACCAATAATGCCGTTAAGGTTTGACCCTCGACGAGTCCCGGGGAAAAGTTAAATTGTCTTGGAACCTGCACAAATTTAATCAATCATAAAAGAAATAATAGGACTTGGAAGAATAGAACAATATTTTCCTTAGTGTATCCATGGAAATCACACTTACCTCCGTTTCTTAGTATGAAACACCACATGACTCATAGATAAGCATATCTGAGATCACCGCATGCCGCACTGTTCTATCGATCCATTGTCCGGCGCAAGACTCATTCAAGATAGCGAGTGCGATAAATTACTATATATGTATATCAACGTAATATGATATCTTAAGCACTTGTCTAAAATCATAATTAGAACTAGCTGAGCCCGCGACTTCGTCCGCGTGGAATTTAACATAACAAAAACGCCCGCTCCCGCGTTATGAGCCCGCGTGACAGGACCTATTTTTTATATTTTGTTTTTCTAAAATAAAAGTATCCTAAGTTACTCCTTATAACATTAGCTATCTGCCAGTGAAAGTCCCGTCAAAATCGGTCCAGCCGCTTCGGAGATTACCCGGAACAAACACACAGACAGATAGACAGACAGACAGACAAAAATATTTTCAATCGCGTTTTTGCTATAGGTGTCGTATGTACTTTCATATGCATTTAGTGAAAAGGTGTTATTTTGATATTACAAACAGACACTCCAATTTTATTTATTTGTATAGATATCGATTTTGATTTAGCTTCGGGCTTTCCTTCCCTTATCCCTATCGCACTTCCTTTCAGGACGGCGACGTACGGGCAATGCCTTTGGTATTGTATGAATCTACGGTAACTGCTTAACAATGCTAAGCTTGTTTACCAACTGTTTTATATAGGTACTATATAAACAAGAAAATAAGAATACAGATAAACTTTTCCCGATTACCTTATTGTTGTAACCACTTGGATGATGTAACGCTTGGGCGCTGTAAAGTTGGTCTCAAAGTGAATCCCCTCTGCTGCTAACCTCGATTCCTTGACTCGGACTTAATTACTAGCTTGCCCTCATTTCACATTCCCTCACTAACTTATCTTAATCGTTATCATTGCTATTTCATTATCGTTGCTTTTTTTATTAAAAAGTTACCCCGATATTTTTATTGCCTCCAGAGGTGCAAGAGAGCTGACTGGCTCTTTCCTCGTTCAACAGTTTACCAATTTAACGAGGAAATGCAGCCAACAGTCTTAGCACTATCCAAGATGGATAGGGTTTATTTAAATAATATGGCGTCTCTCTAATAATCTCTCCTAGTACGTAGGTATTTAGATTCAAAAATAACAGTTAATAAATATTTTTAAACGATTTATAATTGTCCCTATTGATGTTCGGATGAACGTCCTCTCAATGCGAGAGGGGTTGAAGTTATAATCCACCACGCGGGCCCAGTGCGCATTTAACATATTTTATTTCGAGTACTGGTTATATTTTCTAAGACGGTTTTCTTTCGACCAATGACACAATATTCATTGATGTTTTTAGCTAAGTAGTTATAATATAAGAAAATAAGAATATAATTATAGAAATCGGTGAATACATAGAAAAAAAAACATATAGGTATACAGAGGAATATAGGACCTCCTCCTTTTTTGGAAATCGGTTGAAAAGATACAAATACTGCAAGCACCGAGAGAGAGCTTATCACGTTAACCTTATTTCCGTTCGCTTGTTACGAGTTACGTGGATTGTCGTAAGGTAAGCAATCGTACATGCATGCATGATATAAGTAGAGTAAGTTTTATTT
Source organism: Notodonta ziczac (assembly GCA_918843915.1). Taxonomy (NCBI): domain Eukaryota; kingdom Metazoa; phylum Arthropoda; class Insecta; order Lepidoptera; family Notodontidae; genus Notodonta; species Notodonta ziczac. The sequence continues at coordinate 7,195,909 of OU974053.1, forward strand.
TTCCCCTGATTTATAGTTGCTGGAACCCAAGACAGTACGGTATTATACTAATATAAATTGTATTCATATAAATTATGTCTCAGGATTACTAACACTTGAATAATAAGTTACGAAAACAAAATTATTCATAGTTTCGTGACGTCGTAAGTTAGTAGGTTTCAGCAAAACACATAAACTAACATTTTTGATGATATATAGTTTATTATATACCCATCAATAAAGAATTCGATATTAGACAAACACCCAATTTAATTTTTTTAGGGCCCAAGGATAGTCAAAACGAGCAACAGTGATAGAAGAATGTGGTCGACCTAATCCCCAATAAAAAATAAACTCTCTATTCGGGAGAATAAAGTCCACACTTAAATAAAAGCAATGGAATTAAAGTTTTGTTATTGTTTCCACACGTCTGTCAATATGGTAACGACGTGGACTTAACGCCTTTCCCTAATAATTTCTTGTTTTACACACGATTGGCCGCAAATCGCTAGTTGAGGTGGGGTGCCGAAGCAAGCCGGTATAATGGCGTTATAGCGGTTTGAGAGAATTTTTAGTTAAGACTTATCAACTTTGATATTTTTTTCAATGTATTACGAACATAACAACTGCTATCGAAAAATTAAAATATTAATAAAAGATATTTGATTTGACATTGAATTAAAACTTAACTCAAACAAAGTCTTAAAAAAGCGATAGAAGCCATTTTTTTTTCTTTAAAAGTGTAGTGAAGTTAATACGAAGCTGCTACATCCTTTCTGTACCTACTTATTCAAATTCCATAGGTATATGTATGTAATTATGTAGGTATATAAAAAATACCTAGCTGAAGTGATAGGCAGAAGTGTGTGCGTTTTCTCTTAGGTACCTACCTATAGCTAAAACAATTCTACGACCGGCGTGCCACCTCTAGCGAATAGATCAATGTAAACCTGCTTTTACTATCGCCATGGGCGTTTAGAATCCGCTTACACTACGACCCAACCTTCCGTCTGTTATTGAGTATTGAAACTCAATCTTAATTGTGCCGGAAAACAATTTGCAGGTGAAATACATGGGAGTTTTATCGTTGGCATTTTATCATGGCATTAGCGGGCGCCCGCCTTGTGTAAACATCGAGGGAAAGCTTTTCTTATTCTAGAACTTACACGATGTACCTTTATACCGGAGAAATCCAATTGGCACATAAATTACTCCTACTAGACAGGACATTTTAAATATAATTTGTTATGAGCGGACCATTAAAAAATCGATTCGAAGTATGTCTGACTAATTCAAGATAGAAAAATCTGTGTTGTTTTTTATAAAATATTCAAAGTTTGTATCTTGTCCGAATCTACAACCGGTTTGGAAAGATTCTTCTATTGAGAAGTTCTAGCAAGGAACTCAATGTTTAATCTTTTCAATAGAAAAAAGTTGAACATCCTCAGAAACACAAACGCAATCTACCACCATTGTCACTAGAAAGTATAAATGATACTTAAATTAGTAATTTAATATAACCGAGATAATTAAGTCCCACTGAGAATTCGCTATTTCTATGAGAAATCGAATTAATTGTGAGGTGCATGCATGCATATCTACTCTCACTTACAAAGTTAAATTAATTGTTAAAGAACTAAAAAGGGAGATATGAAAAAAGTTAAAGAACAATGCTGTTAATAGGAAAGTGAGTTAACCAGTCCCACAAGCAGCGCCTGTACACTAGCAAGAATTGAGGAGTGGCATCACTCTCCTCAAACATATTAGAGGGACGAGGGTGACCCGCTCTACAGAGAGTAATTCCACTTCTATAAAATAGAGGGAGGTGTGTCGGCATTTATGAAGTTACTTTTTAACATCATTTTATCCAACTCGGTAACATTTTTAGGACTGAACCCTCTTAAGTATAAAGTAGGTAATCATAAGGGTAGTGACAATAATCAGATGTCTAGATATAAGATTAAACTTTGGGAATTAGCCAGTGTCGCTTAAAGTCAAGTAGGGTAACCATTTAATGTTTTGATAATTTAGAGCACATAGAAGCTTACCCAAACCTAAATCGTTAGGGCATGGCGTGTATAAAAGCAACATCTACATGTTTGTAAGGAAGAATGAATTCTCACCTAGAATCATTTCGAAAAAACAAGTAAGTTTAAACAAAAGCGTCACTAGTCTGAGTAACTCTAGTCGGATGCATAAAACAAAGCTGAAAAGAACACGGTGTCGAGGCGTCGTTTCTTAATTTACGAGGGCGTTGTGTGGCGACCGGGCTGGCTGCAGCGCCCTCTGCAGGTGAGCAGCCGCCGCGCCGCAGGCACGCACCACGCACACATGCGCCCGCGCACGCACACGCACGCACCACGCCTCGCCGACTGTCCACCGGCCGAACAATCGATCGTAAATCAGCTTCGATAAAATTATAGGAGGGAACACAATGGATGTCGCCGGGCAACATCTGCGACGCATAATCTGCCCTCCTGCGATCGCAAAGAGTCCGCTTTCACGCGCCACCTGGCCGCTCCCGCCACGTAACTCTCCGTCTCCGAGATAAAGTCGACATTCGCACGTGTACAGACAAGAAATGTTTATTTTGAGAAAGTGCTGCTGCGCGACTGTAACCACTATTACTCGGAAATTAAACGTTACAATCGAGTGGTGCAATGGACGGTCTCGTAATTGCGAAATTCACGCTTCGCGGTGCGGTACAAAAATAAGATTATGGATTCTGCTGAGCTCCAGCGTTATTGTGATTCGAGGATCCGTCCGTAGGTATGTCTGCGTGGTTTACGACCACTATTCCTGGAGGAATAAACCGTGCTTATTGAATTTTGTTCTGGTTATTTGTGGAAGACATCGCCATTGTCCGCGCCGAGGCGGGTATTAGCGCTGGAGTTTGTTTGCAGAATTGTTAGGAATTAGGAAATGAAGGCTAGAAATAGTCGCTTTCATCTCTTTGTTGGCTAAACCTAGTGCGTCTAGAAACTAATTGGAAACTTCAACGAGTTCTGGTGTTACATCATCAATAATCACATCGCCCTATAACAGTTAAACGCATCATCATCGTATTGAATTATTATCGATACATAAAAACATTGCAAACAAGTTTTAAAATGAGACTTTCCTATCTCTAGTTTAAAGATAGCATCTTGAAAAACAAACACCGAATAGTTAATCGAGACATCGAATGCTTCGTATCGATACAGAAAGTATGTTGTGCGAGTGCAATCAACTCGCTAGCACAAAGGGCCCAACGGTCAGGCGTCGAATTTCCCGACACTTAGCGAGGATCGTTGCGAGCCGGGCTCACGTTTACGATCGTCGTAAAGACGTGGTCAGATATTGAACGAGCCCTGCTACTTATGGACAATATATAATGTACAGATATGTGAGTACGGTGAGAAACTGGCTATAAGTTAAGGCATGCTTGGAAAGCTTTAAAATTGCTCTTCAAAGCTTATACTTAAAGACACTAGCGATAAATTATACATATAGCGGGCATTCACGGTTATCCCGGCACCGATAATTTCTATAAATTTTACAGTAGGTATCTATATATCAAATACAGAACTTGGTCGTCTTCTTCGTCTGAATGACCGCATTGGATGTTTACAATCGGGTGGTTTTTTTTGTCATAAAACCTTAAATGGCTGTGTATAGTTGTAATCATTATCAGTGTTAGTCGATTAGGCAATAGTTTTAAGTAGTCACTTAAAAAAAACATATTTTTTTCAAAGTGGTGTTCCTTAATTCTATCTAATACATTCATGACGTAGAACGAAATTAGTTATTAGTTACTTTTCGAAAATGAAGCATAAATACCGCGCTACAATAAGTAAATTTACACGCGTTATGAATATTATAGAGAAGTGAAATATTGGTTTGTTTCGAAACGCGGTCCATACGTGTTCCATTTTAATGACATACGATAAAGCCGGCCAGATATGACGGCTATATCAATATAATCTTTATGTTCTAACGCGTTGTATGTCTGTGTGCTGTATTCGCTGAAATAATAGCATGGATTTAAACATTTCGTATCGCCCGCTCTTACATACTCTACCTAAGGAGGTAGAGTAAGGCAAAGTGTGAGTGAGAGTAAGGCAAGGGCCTTACTCTACCAACATTGCCTTTACTGTGTTACTTATTACTGTTTAATTGACTACAGCTCATATACAGACTGGCTCTACCGGGGTACTAACACCCTCTGACAGAGGAGGAGGCGTAAAGTATTTGTAGCGTTCCATACGATGAGTGAGAGAGCCAATCCCCCCCTCCCTCGAGATCCCTTTGTCTTACTCCCCGTCAGGTCCGCAACGGAGCCACCAGAAATATAAATTATAGAGCTAGTCTCTGAATAAATAATTGGAGGAAGATCTTCCAGCCAATTCGGATTACAATTATCTTTGGCGTTTATGTAGATGGGTTTAAAGTAGAATTTATTTTGTCTCATAATAACAGAGTTCTTTCACTTGAGATTATAAATGAACAATTGACTTAAGTAAATAGTAGACATGCTGTTGATGACTTATAATAGTCATATAGGTTCACACAAAGTTTGTGACTTATTATTTAGCGGATAACGTAGATACGAGTATAGGTACATTGTAGACCAGTTTTAGTGGTTGGGTTGACATTACATAAATGAATTTAAAAACCTGTAGTTCCAAAATATATGTAAGTATGTACCATCAACAAAGTTGACACTTGATCAGTTTTTAAAACTTTTCCCTTGCAGGCAGTAGTCATAGGATGCCTCGCCCATTATGTTGTTGTCCAATGAGATGAAAAGCGTCCGATGAGACAAAAGCCATTTTTTCAGAAAGCCATTGTTTTAATTGTTTTTATGACCATGCTAGTCGCATGTGGCTGCTGGTCACTGCATACAAAATGCAACCTTAAGGTGTTCAAGCGTCGAGTTTGTTGACTGTACCTACCTTTTGAAACTACTGCTTAAAGATCGAATTAATAAATGGATCTCCGGTTTGATACTGGTCTTCAGCACGCTTTTGACATGTCTTTTTGTACTGGTATGGCATAATAATGACAATTGCAAGACCACTGTCGGCTTGAGATCGCTTTATTAATACGGGCTTAAGTCCGACTTAGACATTTGAGACGAGAGTCATCTGTCATTTATGTAAAGTACCTCAAATTAACCAAGCCTCAAATCTGATTTACGTATGAGCAATCGGGAATATGTACCCTGGTACCTGCTGGCAGTTCATTCTAGCACTACCAGCTAGGTATCTAGACTGGCTCTATGTACACAGCTCACGCTATAAACTGGATCGTAAAAACTGATGATTGCCCGCGCTGCCGTTGTGCAACCAATGTTTGGGAAATAGCTGTCTACACCATTCTGATAACGTGGATTTATAAATATTGCCACTACACTGACCCACCTACCTTTATTGTTGGTTTTCAGATAAGTAGGTAATATACCTACCCATGCCCAGCTCCGTAGAGTCCTAACTATAGTAACAATAGCTGTTTATTTGGGATATTCAGTTTTCAGCCCATATTTTCATCGCTCGAATATGAAATGAAAACCATAAATCTGTTTTGATTAAATGTATGAAGGTGGGTGTTCCAAATCAATTCGTTTGTTAAGAACGTCTCTACCAAACTTTTAAGGATAACGGTCGTAATGTTTTTCTACTTACCTACCTACCTACATGCTTGAAATAGATTTAATTTAAAATGTTTGAAAAGATAATGACTCTACCTAAGCAGGCTAAAACGACAAAAATGGTTATCATGTTTACTTCCCATGGATATTAGTTATTTACAAACCTAATTCCTACAAAAAACAAATAAATTATTTGTAATAGATACGACCTTTTTGTTTTAATTGATCTAAAGATTAAATTGCCTATTAAAATTTAAGGTACAAAATTTACTATTTAAAACCACATTATGTTTTATATTGATTATCAATTTAATTAACCAAACGCATCATTCAATAACCAACCTAATTACAATACATTAACTTTAAATTTTTATCAAAGTAGAGATACTGAAATCACTCTTTCCATTGTGGTAGAGATAAATATTCCTGTAAAACCGCATGATATACCTACCTACCGATCGGTGAAACATATCTACAGATAGAAAACAAAAGCAAGCGTCACGTTTATGTACTAAACATGAACAAAGTAAATAATGAAAAGCCTCCGTGCTCATCCAATGACAAATGACAACAGAGGGAACATCCCTCCAATCTCCACCTCATTGAAAAATAAACTTTACAATATGTATATACGGTTTATTTTCGTACGCCAGCGTGCGGAGGATGCCCCTCGCTATCTTGTCAGGCGGGGGAGGCGCCGACCAATGAGCGCGCGCTCCGAACACATCACACTGTCCTTATCTATACATACCTACTGCGCATCCTCACAAGAACTTTCGGGTTCACAATCTCTCAAACTTCGAATACATTTTCTTTTTAAAACATATGACGCGAGGCTTTCTAAACTTCTTGTAACACTGACATAATAGTACCAACATTTCAATTTTTAAAAGAAAATGTCTTAACTTACCTTGAGCATGAAGCCGCCTCGCGACCGCCTTAGACCGCATCGCCTCCACCGCGACACGGGAATCACCTCGATAACCCCGATCGATGGACACTTGGATCTATTTTGAAAAGTTTTCGCGAGGAAAATTGCGTGTGTATGCGCGCGCGAAGTGCGGGGCGTCAGTGCGGTGCGGGCGGGCGCCGGGAGCGTACGTCCTGCAGGATGGAGGCTACGTGTGTTGGTCGCGAGGTGCGCGGCGTTACACGCGAGCGGTCGGCGGGACACTGCGTTCACGTGCGGCACAGAGTCGCGGGGAAAGCGTTTTCCACGCGGGAAACGCGATAGTGTCCGGCCGCTGTCTCAACTGGCCGCGCGGTCAGAACTGACAGTGGCCGCGATTGACAGAACGCCTCGCGCGAACACCCACAAGACGCCTACTCGCGTTGACAGCACACCCTGTTCGGGTTAGGTAATAGGGGGGATGAAGGCTCAAGGCACCTAGTTTTAGACTGATGACGACATTTGTGATCTTATAAGTAGGTAGGTAGGATTCTTTGCTAGGAACATCGATGTCAAACTATTATATAGGACTTAGGTACAGTCTGTAAATAGGACACAGTATATTTGATAGGTACTGTTATTATTGATCTCATTGGTAGAGATACCTATAAATATTAAGGACTCTCTCATTTCCAATTGTTGACTCTATACCTACTTCTCAAGTACACACTGTGCTTATTGCAGTTACTGACTAATCTGAACGAAGGGGCGATTAAACAGAACATCGAAAATAAGTTCACTGAATCACATTTCGTCGAAGCACTATTGACCTGAGTAGGTATACTACTTAAAATGGATTGTTCTTCATGAAAGGATTTTCCGAAATCCAGAGCTCATGACTGGTGGAAGTAATATCTATAGGATTTCTTAATCTAGGTATGGTAACCTACTCGGCGAAAAAGCTGTGCTGTGGCCAACTGACTTAGCTCAAACACGGGCTGGTTTGACGAGGGCTGCTACCACTCCCACAGAAGGTGGCCGTAAAGAAGCAATTACAACTGCGTTGCGTACAGTCAGTGGCAGAGCCAAAAGACCATCCGTCCTCCCCTCAGCCCTCTATAAGTAATAATAATAAATATTGCCAGACTGAAACACCAACTGTATGGTCCCATACTATGCGTCCCAGTGACACCTAGACCAGGGCGAATATCGAAAAGGCCATTTCCGAACTTTACCCCAGCGGGAATCGAACCCGCAACCACCATGTGCAGTGAGCCGAGCGGCCTAGGCTCGAACCACTGCGTCAAGCGGTCGTCTATCCCACTCCTTTTAACGCACACAAAGAAGAAAAAGTCTCCCGTCTTAGTTGTATTAAAAAAAACTATTATCATAACTGTACCTACTGAACTCTACATGCATTTATGTGGGCAAGTTCTCGCCTACATAACTGAAAGCCTGATAGACGTCACGTCTAGAGCACATCGAGGACGAAGGCGGCCCCCACCCGCGGGGGAGGGTGGAGGTTGAAGCCGTAAATATGATTATCAGGGGAGGCACCGCGGACTAATCATATTCTCTGCAATTTACATAAATATTAGCGTGTTCCGTGTCACACGACCGACCGCCAGGGCTGCTAGACGTATAATAACCTTATAAGTTAGCCTTATAAAATAGGTTATTGGATGTATGAAGAAAATTCGTGACACTTGTGTCCTTCATAATCTCAAAGTTTTTACGGCGGTAGAGTGGAGCTCTAGCCAATTGATTGCGGCCCGTATTAATAAATCGATCTTAAGTCCGAGAGCGATCATGAGTACGATTTTGACATGTCATTCTGAGAGCGATCATGAGTACGATTTTGACATGTCATTCTGAGAGCGATCATGAGTACGATTTTGACATGTCATTCTGAGAGCGATCATGAGTACGATTTCGACATGTCATTCTGAGAGCGATCATGAGTACGATTTTGACATGTCATTCTGAGAGCGATCATGAGTACGATTTTGACATATCATTCTGAGAGCGATCATGAGTACGATTTTGACATGTCATTCTGAGAGCGATCATGAGTACGATTTTGACATGTCATTCTGAGAGCGATCATGAGTACATACGCTTTTGACTTTTGTCATTTTGACACGTACCTATGACATTAGAATGACATTTCCAAGATCGATCTGAGACTTGATATCGATTTATAAAAACGGGCCTACAGCTCATACACGGGATGGCGTGACTGGGGCAGTACCACCCTCTCACAGGAGATCGCCGTAAAGTAACGCTATTATAGCTGCGTTTCGTACTATGAGTGAGACAGCCGGTCCCCAAATCCCCTTCCAATCCCCACTCGTTCCTAATTCCTAATTCCTACTCAACTTCAGGGCAGCAACGTGTGAGCAATACCATTGCTATTGAAAGCGTTTATAGGATACGGTTACTGCTTAACAGCTGATGTACCGTACGCTGGGTTCCGACTGTCTTATTTAAAACTAGTTGCTGCCCGCGACTTCGTCCGCGTAGACTAAAGCAAAGTATTCTATGTGTTAATTCAGGTTATAAACTATCTGTGTTAAAATTTCATCCAAATCCGTTCAGTAGTTTTTGCGTGAAGGAGTAACAAACATACATCCACACTCACAAACTTTCACATTTATAATATTAGTAGGATGGTGACGTTTCCTACGTAAGCACGACACAAAAGATTTGAGTTCACTTTATTATTCTCTAATAACTTGGGGATCATTTGCCCCTAAATATTAAACCGTAAAGTTAGTTTAGTGAACTGCCTAAATTATGTTTAGTTATTTTATTCACTGCAATAGGCTCGTAGGTATTAACAAAACTATCTCCACGATATGAGCAATCTTAAGTACGCTTATGACAAGAAATTCTGTACTGATACCAATACAAAATGATTTGTCAAAAGCCTAGTTATATGACACTAGAATGACATTTACAAGATAGCCTTCAGACTTGAGACCGATTTATAACATAATGTATGGGACTTACCAACACATACTACCTGCTGAAAAAAGGGTATCATAAAAATATATGGAAATAGTATAGGTATACATACAAAAGGAAAAATAATATTTTGGTTAGTTATTTCACAATTGGTAAAATGTGTGTGCACCAGAAAACATATTGGTCGCACTGTAATAGGGGGCGAGCCTACTGCTCTTTTTTTACAAACAAAGTCGGCAAACTAGCTTACGATCTGCTTGATTTGAGCGATTAACGACAGAGGACAAAGGGGTCTGAGGGAAGGGGTTCTTGGCAGATAACCAAAATATATATTACTAAATAGTTAAATTAAGTACACAGAGCAGAAATAATTTGAGATCGCTACATAAGGCTTCAATGTTCAATGTAATGTTCAAAACTTCCTACGAATAGGTATAATTAGTGTGAAAATATGTTTGTTACCCAATCACGCAAAAACGGCTAAACGGTTTTGATTTAAATTTGGTATACAGATAGTTTATAACCTGGATTAAGACAAAGGGTGAAGCTTGTGATCTCCAACTATCTATGTGTACCTAAAATGACGTAATTCAAACCCGGCACACCCCTAGCCCGTCATTAGGAACGTCGTCCACCTACCATTTAATGATACTATAAGGTCGATGCTAGATACCGTACCTCAGAAGTCGCTTTGTCTTTTTTATGAGTGATTAATGTTTATGCCGCCAGGGGGCGCCGTGTTTGCTATGCATATTCAAAAAGAATCGCTTCAGGCGACTCGATTATATTTTAGGATACGTCAGTTTGTTTGAGTTGGTGGGTAACAATAGCAATTGGGTTAATTAATGTTATTGTTATATCCCGTTGCAGATTTAATTTTGATCTGTTGACTTTTGTTGGTTGAAGGGGATAGGATTTGTTGGGTGATGTTTGTATGCCCTTGAGTGTTACCAACACACTTCAGCGATAAGGGGCCATCTAGACCGAATAAAACGCTAGGTTTATACTTTTTTCTGAATAACGCGTCAGTTTTAGTTAAGAAAACCATCATGTGCTTTGTTGAGTTAGTTGTATTAGTTGAGTTAAGGAAAATAGAGTCCAAAAAGTTATCTGTACCTCAAAAACTGCTAATGAGTATTGTAATAAGCTTGATAAGCGCGGATACAGGATTTCGTTAACGGAGGATTTTACGTCAATTTTAGAAAATTCGTTCCGAACAAAAGTAATAAGATATTTTGAACAATATACTTTGGAAAAAAATAAAAATACTTTGGTCATGAGTCAAGGGTAGGAGGGGGGAGGTGTAATTGTACTCATTACCACCTCTGTATCCGCGCCTGAGTCTAAATGTAGGATAACTAATGCTGTCCAATCTTAAGTCGTCTTCAATCAATTATGACGTCATCATTGAACACCATCGTTGTAACAATGGTGGTAGTGTAAGGTGAGCTCAGGTAAGATCGGACATGGGTGAAGACCGGATGAAATTAATTCCCGGCGAATTTGGCCATGTTTTATAATGTTGTCAACATTTTACAAGACGCCATCTTATCCTGCCGCGACCAGTAGTTCCCGCTAGTCGCTCCGACAAGTTGGACGTGAGCTACGCACCAAAAAAATGTTAATCCGATCTTTCCTCCGCCAAATGTTAGTCCGATCTTCCCTGAGCGCACCTTATAACGGGATTAGTCCCATTTTTTAAAAGTCCAATGAAGACAAGTCTGTCTTTATCAAGGTAAGGCAAATTTCCCGGAATTCTAATTTTCACAAATGTAATGAACTCATGCAATATTACAAACACAGAATCCGTAGAGTTTACAATTGGACAAAGCATCGCAAATCCAATCTCAGCTCCCTCCATAACTTATCGTGAACAAAAATAAATTATTAATTACTACACCTTAAAGCAGATTTCACCCTTCCCATAAATTAAAGGGGCCAGATGTTAACAGACTCGGAACAAACCTCAAATATCTTGTTAAGCCACTACTTAACCATAACCACTGCACGAGTATGGCACTACACACGCAATAAGCCGATTTCTATCTAATATTGAAGAAGGCAAGATCGTATTTCCCGGAACTGTAAATGTGTTTTCGACTTTATCGTCGCGAGAACTTTTCTTCTTTATATTATATCGTACGAAGATGCCCATTAGATACCAGAACGGTTGCTAAATCTTTTGGGCACATTGGAAAATTAACCTAATTTTCTAGGCTACAAAACTCATTCTTATCCTTAGACTGGTGTCGCTTAAGTCGTTTTTAGAATAAGAGTCGTGTGATATGATATCAAGGCGAGACAGAAAGGGACAGTAGAGCGCAGGCTCCTCGGCAGACGTCGCGGTTGGCATGGCAACACATCGATTTGCAGCACCCCCCCCCCCATCCACCCCTGGCCGCACCCCGCGACAACCTCCGCCGGGATCCAGGTCATCCCAGAACATCTGGAGACGTTGTTTGTTAACGTTTAATTAGGTTGGTATATAGAAAAGTGACGTATGTATGTTTCAATTAACATACTAGCTTACTTAATGATGAATATTTTTACGCTACTAAAGTTTTTTTTTGACGTAACGAAGTCGGCAAGCATGCGTACGACCCGCCTGTTGTTAAGCAGTGTACGTAGCCTATAGATGCTTGTAATACCAATGGCATGGCTCGCACTTTGTCGAACTTGAAGGGGAATGGGGTAGGTAGGGAAAGGGAGACGGGTTTGGTCTTCCGGCTCTGTCACTCATCGTGCGAAACACAGCTATAATAGCTCCTTTACCCCGATCTTCTGTTAGAGGTTGGTACTACTTCGATCCAACCAGTCTGTAGTCAATTAGCTAGGTACAACTTGACCCAACCACTTAGAAAAATCCAAACCAAATAAGTGCCTATGCCTACTTACGTACAGGTACATACTTAAAACATTGTTATCCAAAAAGTCCCGATTAATTTAAATAAGGTTTTCCTCTGAAGTCGTCCATTCTTACCTTTGAAGTTCCAACAAAATGTCGACCCAATTCTTATCTCAAAGACACGCCGAGCCCGGCTGGTTTGACAAAGGCGCGAGCTGGACCTAATAGGGCCTCTTGAGGAAGTATGGCTGTTGACTGCGTTCCACGCCCTTTGATTTAACCAAAGAAATTAAGGCAATTTGGAAAAGGTAAGACGAAAGCTGGATTTGGGATCCGTTACTAAGATTTCTGAGGGAATATACAGAGTGTCAGGGGCATCGTAACGAAAATTGATATCACGAGTTCAACTCATCTTGTGAAAATCAATTTAAAATGCTGAAATTTTTTATTATAATTCATGAAAATATCGACGGAAAATTCCAACTCTGGGGGGTCAGTATCAGTTTTCGTTACGTTGCCCTTTACACACCGTATGTATAATAATTTCCGAGGTAGATAACTTAATGTTGTACCCATTACTTACTTATATTTGTGTGCAGAAAGTTTTGCAAAGTGTTTCTTTGAGTTATGTTGGCTATAAAATGCCAGGCTGTATGCCACTTAGGGTTGAAATATATATTTTTTTTACTATTTAGTAGAATTAATTAATACAATTTATTGAAGATTAAACAAATTTTATTTAAGTAATATTTTTATTTTTTAACCTAATAGTCCACGCGACTCACTTTGACCAGCGTGAAATACGTTTGATCATTTATCTTAGGTGCGTCCTCAAATCCTTACCACGAGCTGTTCGAAAAGGATATCTCGAGCGACTTAACCATACATACCTGCAGTCGTTTTTTAAAAATGCGGGCGTTATTTTTTAATTTTTGCTTGGCGTGCCATCTATTGTAAACTCATAATACTGAATAAATAGGTGAATGAGTAACGTGTCACCATATTTGCAAAAGCGACATCTATACTTTTGAATTAAAAACATTACGGCAACTGTAATGCAGGGTATGGCATAAAAATTTCAACTAGATGTCGCTATAAACCGCTTTATTGAATAGTGCAACTCAACGATAGTTTGTTTTAGGGATACAGCTAAATCGTTTAGTAGATTTTTCTCTGGGTTACAATGTTTTTCTGTTTGTTATTTTATTATAGCGACCAGTTATTGACAAAATCATTTCCCAAACAGGTTATCATGTTTTATCAAAAATGAGTACCATCAAAATCATTACTCCTAATGGTACTACCAAAACGTCTTAAAAAAGTTTTTATTGTATTTAGTATTCTTGTTAATTTACTTAACTAAAATTATAGTTAAATATGATATATTATGTTACTTCACAAACTACTTCACAAAAATATCAGGACTCGTGTTGGTATCTGCAACAACATAATCAATTAGTTTTAGTAAGTTTAATCGTTTACATCCCTATTATTGATGTTTAAAAAAATATCATGCAACTGCTTTACCGACCTAAACTGTCGGACGCATGCGCGTTGCGCGTTTTGTTTTTTGTTCTCTTTTTCTATTGGTTTGTTTTGTGATTTGTGTCATGTCCCGAACCCTGGCTTGTATTGCTTATAGCTTGTGTATTTTGTTATTTTAATTAATTGCGATTATTACTATCGTTTTAATGGTAGAATTAGTAACAAAAGTATTTATAGTATTGTGATGATAAGTGCTGTGAATATATATACAATTCAACGCTGGGAACCTAAAGCGGCACCGTGGAGTCACGAAAACGAAGGTAAAAAAAATGTTTTCATTGTTTCTAGCGACGCTTCTGTTGAAAAAGAACAATCGGAAATCGATGCCATAGCTTCAGGCTGGCTAAACATACATTTTTGCAGACTTATATCAATCCTCGGCCCGAATATTGATTGCATTTGCTCAATTCAGACGCTGAGAAAAGTTTCTTACTGGTCGTAACGCCAGCCACATGGGTCGATATTGGATAAAAAATATGACTTATCGGATTCGTCTTAATTTTAAAAACCTACAGAAATGTGAAAAGTTTTGTGGGCAAGGCACCGAGTGGTAGGTGGCTATTTGCAGTCGTTTTACGAACACAGGTTACATTCTCAATGCATGCAGTGTGCGTTTCTGAGAACAGCTGGGGAGGTAAATGTAAACAGGCGTCACCATACGCCCGCCATTCGCGTCTCATAAACACCAAGGCCTCTATGACAATATTCACCTCAACTTATACTGAAAGTAGTATAAAATTATGTACCTATTCATTGGTTGGTAGATAGTAATAGGTAATGAATATATGCATGAATTAATTTGTATTTTATAAATATAAACCAGAGGTACTTACTTATTAGATATAAAAATATCATAAACTTTACATGAGTAGGTAGACACCTACTTACTTATTTAATGGGCAAATGTGTGCAGTTAAATAAATTACACTACTGTTGCTAATACTGATAAATATAAAGAAAGCATTGAAATAAAACTATAAAATGTAATCTTTACCTACAAAATGAAAGTAAAAGTTAACTAGCATTCAAAGTACCCATGTATTGTTCAACCTAAAAGGTACCTTAGTCACATATAGGAAATATTAGCTGATACTCAAGCGGTCACGGTCACCTTAAATGTTCCTAGAATTATTGCAATGAGAAGCAAGGAAATCCCTAAGTGCTTACTGAGTCATAACTTAATCTAAAATCTTTACTTTTGCTAATAATATAGCAAGCCATAAGTGGTTCAATCAAGCAACTGGTAAAAGGACAATGGTAGTTGAAGTGTAACATAAAATAAGATACATAAGGTTGGTAATTGTTTGCATTCTAGTAAATTGTAATGTCCCTCTTGACCGAGCCAGTCATACCTTTTTTATTCAGATGTCATATTGCAAGCCCAACCAGATCCTGAGTCCTGTCCCAACAAGAATATCCTGAATTTCCCTCTCCCCCATCCTTAGACCGTTGGCTAAGTAATCAGCTCTCAGGGGCAATACTCAATGTCGTGGATTTCGTTTTGGCTTAGGATCAACTACAATAGCCTAGTTTTATACTACACTTAAGTAGATCATAAGACATGTATGTTCTCAAGAAAAAAGCTGTTGAAATTCCCTATAAATAAATAAAATAAATAAATACATAATAATCAATTAAAAAGCTAAAAGTAGTGTACAAAACATTTGAAACTCAAGTCTGATCAATTTGCCAGTTAATTTCTCACACACTGATGCTTATGAGTTGGGAGGTACCCATTAATTAAGCTATGCTTAAATCTTAAAAAATGTCTTGAAAGTATCTATACATGTTAAACAAAAACTTAAAATTAATTGAACTGATGATTGACACTGAGCAAGCACTCACAAGGCAAACCATAAAAAAATGGGTTGATTATTTTTTTCTCTGTATCATTAATAAAGTAGATACTACTTAAGATACTTAAGGAGTTCCATCACCTAAAAAGTTATATATCTAAATTACTATTTAATGTCTTTAAGTAACCATTTCCCACACACAGTTCTCAAAACCAGAAAATGAAGCCATACATATATCTTAATACCTTGTTTCTAATTCTCGGTAGGTACTTAATCACCTAATGGCCATTATAGATTTTTTGTTGAACCTATATTTTGCACCTGGTCATATCATAATACTACATTAATATGCTTCCTGGTTATTTTCCATCGCATATTAATACCTTTAAGTGTTCGCCCACGCAAACTTAACTGCCTACAGGAAATAGAATAATATTTTATGTAAATGCTAGTAAATATAAGATTTAAGGCACATTTATTGGAGGTCCCGATTGGTATTATGCTCCTCAATTTGTCTCCTCTGTATTTCATGGGAATCCGATGTTATCCCCACTCCAAACGCTCTTATATTCCTCTGTGTTCCGAAAATGTATTTATTAATAAAAATATAAATAATTATTGAGTGTCAGTTTGTTATGTCATAATAATAGATTTTTACTAAATGCATATTATACAAGTATACTTAAATATATATTTTTTTCTGTCTGTCTGTTTGTCCGCCTAATCTTCGAAACGGCTGGACAGATTTTGACGGGACTTTAACTGGCGATAGCTGATGTTATAAGGAGTAACTTAGGCTACTTTTATATTATCGAAGTAGGTACTTACCATGCGGGCGGAGCCGCGAGCAACAGCTAGTAATTAAAAATGTTGGTACCTACTTACTTAACCAATAACAATTTATTGGATTAAAGGTATTTCCCACGATCATTTCCCTTTTGGCAAACATATAAAAAATATATGGAATTATCTCAAGATACATATTTTTATCTAGTAGATAGGTAAGTACATCAAGCAATGTTTGTTTGTTAGATAGGTGTCCGTCGCAACGTTTTTAAATGTAACTTTAACGTGTACGTATAGGTTAAGGTTTTATTATATTGAGCAGTCTACCTGCTTGGTCGGTCGGCCCCGCTCCGGGAGCGACTCAGCAAAAAAGCAAAAAGATAATTTTACGTGTAGCCGGGCCACGGACGAGAAAGAACAAAGGTTTTACGCTCTTACCTAGTTATACCTAGTTTACGGATCCCCGCAGGTGTAACTTGTTATCTTTTACCGAGAATTTCTTTATTTTATTCTTCACTTAGATCGCGGCGAAAATGTCTATGGTGTGAAAGTATGGGTGTTTTAAACTATTGTTTGATGGTTGTTACTCGACGTTTTTGCAGCGCCGTTTTAACCGTTATTCAAATCGAATGGTTTCATCTTCTCCAAGAGGAGATTAAAAACTCCTCAACAATTGTACATTGCAGTATTACATGTTGAGCTCTGACAGGTGGCTTAAGCTAAAGGTATATTTATGTGCCTTCATCCAGCTTGCAATCCCTAGACGTTTTCGTGAGGTCTGTATGCAATTTTCAAAGCACGCAATTTTCAATATCAAACTTATTCGTCAAGACTGCTCCGAAGTCGTTAGTTATTAGCGGCGCGGCGGGCTATATTCATCCGGCTTCGATAAGACTAGTCGTCACATAAGCGGGTTTAGATGGTAAAAAACCTGACTTGTGGCATTCACCCATCGCCCTTGAACTGGACGACGGTTCACCACTCAGCTGGTCAGAGCTGTTCTAGGCCTTGAATTCGTCTAGGCCGTTCACCCAGAGCCTGAAATAGCCAATCGTACTGTCATGTGAAATAATTTTGTAAACAAGCATTGTCACGCAGGGGGTGACGACGACCCCGCGTCTATTTATATTTCCTAGGTACATTACGACCATTAATCTTTATTATCCTACTCTGGAGGAGAGGTACTCGTTACAATTTAACGGTAAAGATGTTACTGGCCATAACTACCGGCCTCGGCGGATGGATCGTCGTCGACTTGAAATATGTGTCTAGATGTCTACAAAGTATACATTAAACAACTTGACATTTAAGCGGCTACATTAAACATAAATTGAATACAAATTGATGGATTATTAGGTACTTAACTAATGCGTGGAATTCAACATTAGCTGGGGAAATATTTATTCGTTAATTAGAAGTTTTCGTCGATAGGTTAATAACTTGTTATGTTACTACTACCAAATATGATTATTGTAAGAAATTTTGGTATATAACTTTAACGACGTTCTCATTTTAAACAGTATATTTACCTATGTAATTTTTAACCATTGATTTATCACTATTCCACCAAACTACCTATGCCAATATTTGAATTCCTTCGATGAAAAAGAAATGTTCCTGATTCACTAATAGTACGTATATGTAGCTGTATTTTAATGAGAAAAATGTATTGTTAATCTGAGTGGGCATCTAGTGTTTAATACCTCGGTTTATTAATCACACAACCAACGCTGACAAACAGGTTATTAATGACGAATTATAACAATGACTGGCGAACAATAACTTCAGTGGAGTACCTATAGATATTTAATAAGATTCCGCAACACGATTCCTACACCAACTGGACCTATCACGTCGCCGCTGGAACGAAGATTAATTGTGTTACACAATGTAAGACCTGACGCTGATAATTGTTTGACTCTAAGGTCGTGTTTTGTAAGCACCTATTTCCTGCGATAGTGAAATCAAATGAGACAGAGTCACTTTCCATTTTTATAATTAATTACACGCTTGTTATTATTTGCAAGTGACTCGTGGCCATTAACGACAGCTGCAAGGCTAATCTGGATGAGCGTGGGTACCTATGCAAATAGCGCACGTTACATTTCAATAAAGTACACAAGTTTTTAGTGGTTTCCTTACAATTCGGAGCGCGGTATGTATCTAACATGTAATGCATTTTGTTCGCGGTTACACCATCCACTTACCGCAACCTTGATGTTTCTAGCGCCCATTTGTTTGACGTGTATGGTTATAATTTGTGTAGGTACTCTGAGTGGGTCGTAATATCGCATTGTTACCACCAAGCTCATTAACAACGTCAAGAATCTGAACGTTATGTACCTACCTGCATAATTATTGCAATCGCTCAGCTGTTTCTTATGATTTCATCAGGTTCAGACATTAACACCCACCGGCTGCTTCTGTGTAGCTTACCGTTTTCAATATAGTACTTTAATGAGCCATCCAACTATCGTTACAGGACGAAAGTGCCAGCCAGCTTCTATAATGGGCCATAAGATACTCGCGTTTCCATTGAGTGCCACAATAAAAGCTTTTATAACTTTATTTAATTAAATCTTGAATTTGACATTAAGCGTGGAAGCAATTTTGCGTTAGAACGGAGTCTGAAATGCAAAACGAACGCGACAAAACAAGAATGTGAATCCTCTACAATCTGCTCACGTACCTACGGCGTTGTCAACTTTCGCAATGTTACCTCGCGACACTCAAACGGTAAGGAGACTTGAAGGCTAAATAACCGTCGAGGTTGTGAATCTGCCTACGTGTTTTAAGAACATACATTTTTTCATCAGTATAATAATACTTGTATTATTATTATTTTTCTCAAACGAGCTCGAAAAACAACTGTCACAGAAACCTAATTAAAATATGATTCTTGTTAAAAGTGATCACCGGTTGGCACGACTTAAATGGCAACCAATATCAGCAGTCGCTAAAGACGTAAATTTTTAGTTAGTTAATAATTTTGTTGCCATTGCCATGTTAATTTTTATATAAGGTTATAGTTGTGATTAAGCAGTCATTAGCTGTAGGATTGGGCAACGGCGCGGAGGGAAGGCAATCAAGGTTTTTTGGCGGGTCAACGTGTCCTCAGCGGGCATCCTTACTTTAGCAGAGCCGTTCACTTTGTACAAAATTTCACCTTGTGTCAACTGCATTGTGTGTTTCATCACCGCTCGTACAAAAGGTCACCAACGTGGTTATACCATATGTCAAATTGCATCCGTTGCTGCCGGACGGGCTTACGTGAAAGCAACGCTTTCTACAACATAAAATGCTTGATTTTATGTCCGCATCATTAACTATATTTTAAATGACACCGTGAATTGAAAACCTGATTTGTACGCTTTACAATAATTACAGACTGCTCGTTGTTTTACCATTTGTGTCACCCGTACCAAAGTAGTATTTGTTAACTTAGTCAACTAACATGATTTAATTCACCTGGTAATTATCTCCATTAAATATCAGAGTACGTGAATATTAAGTACCTTCCATATGAACAAAATACCAATCGCTTTTTAGCGCATGACGTCGTAAATGTTAGTAAGTAGGTAGGTATATCAATTTCAAATTCCGATAACCTCAATGAAGTTGGGTCACAGATAAATAAATAGTAGGCGTGCGTTGTGCGAAATTATATCGGTACAGTTTACTATACCTACTCTCACTTTACTGATATAATAATACGTACTTACAAAATAATATAAAATGTTATCTAAATGGGTTGAGGTCCAGTTTTCGATAACTTTTTGTCCATTGTGCTAATAATGGCACCTTCGAAAAAGGAAATATAAGTAATAGTCTTTCATACGGCCAAGAGTACTTTTAACTATTTGAAACCGTAGATCGTTATGCATTCTAGTGTCGACTAACGGCGTTCTGAAACGCTTATAAATCACCCTGATAACTACTGAAACATAGAGTAGAATGGCAAACGTCCATAGACTAATATTAATTTCCTTTAGTGAACGTAGAAACTAGGAAACAAATAATTAATAATAAGTCTATAACTATTGGTTAAAAATTCTGCGAGTCATAGCACAATTGTTAGTCAATTGGGTTTTAATCGTAAACACACTATAAAGTGTTAAATTGTATATTCAAGGTCACGAAGGCCGATTTCTATCACAAAAATTAGATTTTCTGAAAATAATTCAGCCCCGTGTTCACTACAAAATGTCGTCTGACCCGAAATCTACAGACCAACGATTTTCTCTTTGACCTTTGACTGTCGCCACCGTCCGCCGTAGTGGTTGCTCGACATATCTTTCAATTGTGTCCACTATAAATAGGAGGCTTTAATCGGCCTTTACTGTGAATGATACGAAACTTCTTATATCAATTTGTCTCCCAGGATTGCTGTGATTATGATCCATCTTTGACGTGATGCACGACATCTTCAGTATCTTATCACGGTAAACCTTGACTTACTGAGGGCGTTTCCCAGAAGCTGATTATTATCAATTAGATATCATTGATTATGACGGGCGTTAACGATTCTAGACCCACAATTAACATAATAACAGACCTTAAATTGGCCTAATCGTTCTAAAATTATAAAATTAAATGGTAATTTCACGTCGATTCTAATTTATTCCTTATCTTTCTTTGAGGTTTCTTGTGCTCAGGGATGGGAATTGGGAACTTTGAAAATCTGTACTTGTTTCAATGATTCCTATTACAATTATCAGTATAAAACTCGGCACACAACTGCGAAATTGCGATCCAGAGAGAAGCTGTTGTTTCGTCCAATCCAGTTTATCCCATCATCTCAAGTGTCGCGCTATCGTCCGACACTTTCAGAAACCCACTCTGTGGTTGTTAATTAAAATAAATTGCCTTTCTTTCAAACCTTATCTACAAGCAAATCACAAAAAGGATTTAAAAAGATGTCCCTCTTTGTCGCGTGTGTGTAAGCTGCTATTATTTCTACGAGGCGTAGCTCTGTTCCGCGACGTCCGATATCTGAATGGTTTATGGCAAATGTCGTGGATACGTGCCGGGGGTTGTAAATTGAGATCCGCGTACTAAATCCACGTTTTTGGACCCTCGACAATCTTTCAGGTAAAATATTTCCATTGTTCCTACTTCTTGTGCAGATTGATAACTATTTGCGGCCTCGTGGCATTTATATTTCTATTAACTTTTGTATTTCTAATGCCGTAGGTTACGTGTCCTGTAGTTGCATCGCTGATAGCCATTTGCTTATTTTCGGTGAAATTAATTTACGGCTTCCTATGATGAGTGAGCTGGAAGAATTTGTTACTATAACCGCAACTGAACATGCATTCCAGTCAGTCTGTCGGTACTTCTTTATTCTTTCTCGTAAGTTTCTTTCAGAAAAATCGATCCGCATCTTCAAAGAAACCGTTCGTGTTATGATGAATTTCGGTTTGTGTCCCGACAGTTGGCTCACGGAGCGGCGCGAAGTTAGGGCACGCTATCATAGGGCGGCTGGGGCACAGCAGGAGCGCGGGGGCGGGCGAGCAACGCCGCGGCAATCTCTAGTCAGCGCGCGGGGCCGGAGCCGGCCGGTGGCAGACGCCAGTTCGACATCGAGCGACACACAGACCGAGCGCCTCGCGCTGCCACGCGACACAACACGACTCCCGCGAAACTAGCTGACATGGCCACATACCCACCAATCTAGTTTTACATATCTGTCAATCTACATTCTCCATCGACGCTCTATCTGCGCTAGTTGCGCTAAATAGGTTAATTTTTACAACAAAAAAAATTGCTGCAAACAAAAAGTTTATCGACCCTTACGCTGCAGCCATAACAACCCTTATTCACTTCACTCAGGCAGTCGCTCCCTCTAATTATTGACTCCCCTAAAGTTTGTTGAAAAATCCACGTCGCTCTCGATTCGGCCCTTTTATTGCTTTAATATTTTTATTACTTTGCTCTTTCGATATCGATGTCCCGTTGTGTAGTACGTAACTCGAAAGATAATTTCATCCAGCAATAACTTGAAGCGACACGATCGCTAACTTTTTCCTTTCCTGCGTTTCCTCCGCTGATTGATCGCAGGCGCAATTAATTTTTTCCCCTTATTTCGCTATCCGGAAAGCCGTGGATCATCGAGGTTGTGGCAATCGTAATCATAAGTTGGCAAACGGCTTTGCGTCACCGTTATCTGTATCCAGGTCAATTAAGGCTGTGAACCATGACACCGCTTTGACATTGGCGCGTTTAGTTTTTACTGTGTGGTGAATGTGAAACCGGTGGCTGGAGCTTGGAACTGTGAACAGTGTCGGCTGGTGCAGTGCATGGTCGCGTGAGGGGCGCCCCGCAGCGGATGTGCACGCCGCTGCAGCCCTGGTGGTTCGTGCCGGCTGGAATGCCAGCTGCTCTTGACCTAACTAGGTAACATTTACATACATTATATTGCACAACCTTATCTAAGCAGTGTCTTATAAATATGCATAGGCGATGCTTAGTATATTTTAAACACACGCCGACGAATATAACACAAAAACAGCGTACGTAAATTAGTTTTATGAACCATCCTTAATTATTAGTTCCGTGTGGTTACGTCAAATGCTAAGCGAGGGACTTTAATTACATAGCTGTACCATTTCAATAGACACATTTTAGTGGTGGACCAGGATTTCCTTTTCAAGTGTTAAACGATTCACATAGTTAATTCCATATTTCACAAATTGTGTTAATCTGTATGAACACAAATATTAATTTGCAAACAATACTAAACGTACGTGTACTTTTAAAGGTGATGTCACGTAGTAAAGGTGCACTAAGTTATGGACAACCTTATGATATACATTACTGTTTGCGTACGATGAACCAGTGTTTTTAATTAATCCTAGCTAATTCCTATATCTGGCTATGGCTTTGTCCAACTCCCACCCGCTTTACTTTTAACACGTATAGAACCTTAAAGCTTAATTCCTATAGCATTACCTGTAAAATCATTGCATTTGTTTGAGCACAATATAGAATATCTTACTAATATTATAAATGTGAAAGTTTGTGAGTGTGAATGTATGTTTGTTACTCCTTCACGCAAAAACTACTGAACGGATTTGAATTAAATTTGGAACACAGATAGATTATAACCAGGATTAACATATAGGATACTTTTTATCCCGATAATCCCGAAATTTTTGTTACGTTAAATACTACGCGGACGAAGTCGGGGGGCACAGCTAGTTTTTTATATATGTAAAAATACTTTTGCGTTATCATTATTTACATTATGTTCTACTATAACATCACGCAGTACAGATATAATAATTGATTACTAATTGTTTGCCTTGATTTTATGCTGATGAATATACATTATGTATGTATGTACCTATTGAACATGTCTCACCGTCAGTTATTATGAATGCCACAGCGTTGAAAAGGCATTCGAACGAAATCACTGTTGACAGACCGATCGTTATATCATTAACAAACAGTTATGTTGAATGATCAATATAATAACAATAACACAGGGTCTGATGTCATCAGCTGTAAAACTAGTACCAGCTGTGAAGCGATTGCGAGAGGCTATCGAAGTCGCGATTAAACAGTCGATACGACTTTGAAGCCGAAACACGCGAGTGCTATATCACGCAGCGTTTTATAAATATACATTGGAATTGTTCAAATAAGTATACGGTCACAAAAAGTTTACCCTATGTATGTAATCTATTCGCTTCGTTATTCATATCTTCTGAGTGAGTTCTAGTAGTAACGTTTATGGCGCGTTTATATTCAGCCGAGCATACCACCCGCGTCGTTTACCGCTCACGGCTTCACGACGAAATCGGAGACCCCGATGTTGGTGGCTAAATGTTATGATACCGCGGACAGTCGAGCTCGGCTCGTGTGTCGTTTTATACATGCCACTACACGTAAAAGAAACCTAACCTATGTAAAAAGACAATCAAGTACAAAATTGAATTATGTTTAGAATCTGAACGGAATTTCAGTAGTTCGGATCTGACTTCTGTTTTTGAATACGATCATATTAATGATGTGATTAATGGATGTTATCATTACTTCTTTATGAATTAATGAGCTTACATGAACTTAATATCTCGAATCAAAGTTAAGATCCCCTACTTGCTAGTATTATATTTTTAATACAGGCCCTCCATGGGGATAAAGATAATCCCCAAGTCATAAGGCTAAACATCGTAAGTATATCTGGCACTGGTGCTTCAGAAGCGCTATGTTCCAGACAGAACCAAGACATATGAAAAAGTGTACTGTTAAGACAGTTCTGAAACCCTCACAATAACACAGACAAATTCTTGAGTCTAATTCGTGACAATTTACTCTATTTTATGCTCATGTAGGTACTTATATGCCAAAATCACTAATAAGGATGTGTAATTTCTTAATTGCAATAGGTATTTCATTATTTTGATTTTTGGATGACTTTGACTATCAAATAATCCAACTTAGTTTTGATCTAGGCTATTATTTATACCTATATTACTTTAGGAGCTTCGAGACAAATAGTTGTGACTTTATCTTGACTCTTGGAGCAGAGCAACAATCGCAATCTATCTTTGTTCCCCGGGGAGTTGTCGTCTCGGCCTTACCGCGGCTCGCAAAATCGCGAAAAATGGCAATTTATATTGTGTAGTCACTGAAATTGATAGTACACAGCTTTTGTTTCTGTATTGATTGATCTTACCAGAGATTTGATAGTGTTATCAGTCGTTAATATTTCGTAATGAGAACCAATTCTCCTCTACGCCATAGATATTTCACATGTACATACGTGAAATATTAGAAGGTTATTTTTTCTTGGCTTACATTGTTCAAGATATCAGTATTTATTATATTTTTTTAACATAATATTGCATTACTTAACAATATGCAAATAGGTATATGTAGGTAAAAAACAGACTATCATGTTTTACTGATCTTTAGCATAATATACCTAAGTTGATTTAGTTAATAATTTACCATGGAACTGTAGGGTAAATACTGGACGACACGCAACTTACCCGCTTCTACAATCCTACTTGTGATGAATAATAATTATATTTTGTTGACTGGGATATTTGCCTTTGAAAGATAACATTATGTTATATTTACCAAAATATTACCTATTATATATATGATTTAAAAAAATATATGAAAATAAAACAAGCCCGCTGAGTTTCTTGCCGGATCTCTTCAGTTGAGGTTGCATTCTTATCCGGGGTGTAGAATTATAAAAAAAATGTTTTGTAAGTGCCCCAATACGCCTTTAAATAACTGGTGAGTTTATGTCGGAAAATAAATCCTAAAAGGGGTAATTGTATCCTTTATTCCCCGGAAGGTGCATCGCTGTCTATTCACTGTTCGCGGATGGTATTGATGAGGTTTAGATTACAATAGTGTTGGCATTTTTTGCGAGCACAGTTTCAGAATGCAATTACTGTTTAAAATTTGACAAATTTAAAAACATTGATCGATACTCTACCATGCTTGCTACACTACTATCAAAGTGATCGAAGGAACTTACCTATATACCTTTAATAACACGTTAATAATGAACGTTAAAATGTATGTATTAAAATTGAATTTTATAAATTTTTCATGCTTCTGTTCATCGACCTGACGTGGACACATGAACGGAACAGCTAGCATTCATCGCGAACAGTTCCTGTCCATGCGTCGCCCTCATATAATTAGCGTCGGTCATTTTAGTCAATGAACTGGTTCCACAAATACAAATATGCGTGGTTTTAGTGTAGTACGCATTACGAACGCGGTCAAAAGGAGCGTCGCTCGTCTCGATTCCACGAACCGACAACATTTTGTCCGAGTTCAGTGTACCGGTGTGGGCATGTAAACATGTGCGGAGTGCCAGAGGAACCGCTCTCGGATTGTGGCTGTGTGAACGCCCGGCACACATCGCTGCATCTCTTACGAACCGCGAAGACACGTACTGACTATGACACCAACAAATGCAGTACCATTCCTGTAATCTCCGATGTGTTGAGCAGGGGTGCACCTAAAATATTTTATTTTAAAAGCCCCTAAAGTAGCGTGCGACCTACCTGGGCCCTAACCACGCTAGTAACTCAAATCGTAATAGAAAAGCAAACGCTCGCGATTACGTTTCATACGCTCCGCTTTTGACGTTTTGCTGACACGAGCTTCACGATTTCTACTGACATTGATATGGTATGGTGTCAGCAAAACGTCAAAAGCGGAGCGTTTGAAACGTAATCGCGAGCGTTTGCTTTTCTATTACGATTTGAGTAGCTAGCGTGGTTAGGGTCCTGATGTTAAGCAGTTAACGTGGCTTATAGGTGCTTGCAATACCTAAGGCATTTTTCGCACGTTGCTGACCCGAAGGGAGTGGAACAGAAGGACGGGAATCTGCCCGCTCTCCCACACATGATACAAAATGCAGTTGTAATAAGTCCTTAAGGCTAAAGCGCCCATCTAGCCCGCGAAGTTCAAATTTTTTGAGGTTTTTTAGAAATTTTTCAAAATCTGACAATAATAAAAGGCACATTTTGTAATTCGCGACAAAGACCGTGTGCAGTGCATTTATTAATATATCCAACTTACTCTAAAACATTTCAAGAACGACAGCTATCCAGATAATCTGGCAAAATGTTGTCTTAAATGTTTTCAGATTTTGGATAAACTATGAAAATACTCGAAAATTTTGAATTTCGCGGGCTAGACAGGCGCCTTCACCATAATGCTGATATTCTGTAAGAGAGTGGTGCTACCCTGGTCGAAACAGTACGATATGATCTGTATTCAAATGGCTATAGCTTAGCTCTGACACCAAGACATTCGCTGATAGTATTAGGTTTCCAATAGGGAGAGACCGTGCCTCATATGGCCCATAAGATTGGGTAAATCCGTCCATTTCCTCCCTTTAGTATACCTACATTGCGCTTCGTTATGTTAAATCTAAATCAAGTTATATAAAGAACATTTGGCCTGCGTTTCATCGTTCGTAACAACCTATAATAATTTAAAGAATTGCATTATCATTTCTAATTATTTTAACATAAGTGATAGAACCAATTGTAGTCCTGGATAACTGTTTATATTCTTTTACAGATTTCATCATATTAATTGATTATGTAATTGGAATTCTATTACCTACTGTCATTTAACCCAGCCCACACACAATATTGCTGGTCATTATTCTGTCAGCAAGCCATATAAACCCGCCAGGTTTTTTTTTCAAGTTTACAGCTGTATCAGCAACTTGGCTTAAATAACTACAATTAAGTGTCGATATTTTAGTGTAGAACCAGTTATTACTTCAATACAACAACTATCAAATCACACTTTATTACTCTTACGCCGTGTTCGCAGGTCATTGCACTTTATTTAGTTGCTGACTGGCAATACAAAGTGGGTTTGCGTTACGATAACAGATTATCGGGTCGATAATGTCGA
The DNA here is from genome assembly GCA_918843915.1 of Notodonta ziczac. Taxonomy (NCBI): domain Eukaryota; kingdom Metazoa; phylum Arthropoda; class Insecta; order Lepidoptera; family Notodontidae; genus Notodonta; species Notodonta ziczac. Next base: position 7,223,754 of record OU974053.1, read on the forward strand.
TTTTCGTCCCGAACGATGGTGAGTGGCGACCATAGTCGATAATCGATAAATCGAACGCAGATAATGGCTAATAATTTTATTACAATACTTAACCTTGTGATATATTCTGATCAAATGTCGAACAAATGTAGAAACTTGGCTTTTTATTACCCAAATGTTAATCTTAAACTTTAGCATGGACATCTATTGGTTTTTGTTACCTATCAAACAAGATAAATTAAGAAACCCCTATCAAATCAAAACAGCATTTAGTTTTAAAACGTGTGCGTTGTTCATTGTTATATTCATTATATGTGACATCAGAAATTAATTTATTTAATATTTAACAAAAGCCTGTGTTTGTTTGTGTTATCGTAACAAATTAAGTCATGAGTTAGGAGGTTAGACAGATAAATTCGTCTCATGTTGCCAATCATTCGAGAAAATTGACGTCATTAATAAGCGTATCAATTGACAGACTTGTCTTTATAATTTTCCATGACAACGATAACCGAATAATACAATACCATAATATTATATTATAATATAATACCGCTTGGCGCAGTGGTTCGAGCGTAGGCCGCTCGGCTCACTGCACCGAGTGGTTGCGGGTTCGATTCCCGTCAGGGTAAAAAAAAATATGTAATGCGCATTTCCAATTTGCAATGAATCTTAAATATCTGTACCTATTTGAAGAGTCATGATATGATAAAAGGATAGCGGACAGATTACAAATTAATGTGCTAATCAAAATATATCTAATAGACATAGCTAACTCCAATTCAAGATTGTCGAAGCTAGTACTTCGCATAAAATCACTACTGTAATTTATAAAATGTTGGATATATAAAGTAATAAACTCATAAGTCAAATCTCACAGGAAGCGCCACAGCCAGGGGCACAAGTTGTATTGTAACCTATAATAAAACGTGTCTATCGTCTTTATTCGCCGTTGGTAACTACATAATTCGTCAGGTCTGTAGGCGGCAGTTGAGCGTTTCCGCGTTCGTCAGCCTTCTGCCAGTGGCACACGCCCGCAAGGCCATGTGAACCTCTTTGTCTGTCTACACAACACGATGCGGGCGCTGGGCAGGCCTCACAAGTAATTTGCGGTTGTTCACCATGCCAGTTGCCGCCTCGTGCACGCAAAGCAATGACTTCAGAGTTATGAAGCTCGCTATTTTTTTTTATATCGGGCTGTTCTTTAAGCGTGCCTTTACTGATTGTTTATTGGTAAGCAGTTATATTTGGGCCTTTAGGTACCAGATTAAAGGCTAACAAAAACGGACGAATTAAATATATAAATAAAATAATGCTGCAAATGAGTTACACCAATGCGTATAATTTATTTACAGCTTAAAACGCACAGCAATATAAAATCATTTATAAAATTTGATTACAGACAGCTTTTGTGTGCTGTAGTTACTCGTACATCGGACTTTTACTGGCCATAATTCGTTAACAGCCTCAATACACGGGCATTTTTAATTAACGAAATTGAACTCTCAAAAGCTCAATAGTAATTGTGGCGTTTCGTATTAAAACTCCAACACCGTTATCAAGGTTTATCATGATTTTTATAATGCCATTTTGAATCTCGATTTCGATGTTGACGCGCACTCTTCCATAAATGTTTTGACTTTGTTGCAGCAGAATAATTTTCTCAATTGAACTGCATTTATGTACTACCGATGTAGTATACAAAGGATTGAGATGACTTCTGTTGGCCAGACATTCTGTTGTGCAACGTCCAAGTGTGGCGTTGCATTTGTTCTCGCTTTGATCGTTTTAATAGCATTGTGGCAGGTAGATTCTGCACTGTTTATTTCAATGTTGCTTGAACCATTTTATTCAAACCGTTCGAAATACAATGGATTTAATGCTAAGTACAAAAAGTAATAGACACAATCTCTAAAAGCGTTGTAGTAACATGACAGACTACTACTGAAAAGTATGTACTACTAAAGTTACAATATGAGATCATTGTTCCCTTCTTACCTTGCCTGTGGGCTTTCGAGAACACATTAAACCTTACTTACTTTGGTTCATAATATTATGGGCATGAAGAGCAATAGTCAACGCCGATTTTTGTAAAACGTATGCATATCGTACCTTTGTTCGCAGAAAAGTAAATGTATAGGATGTTCGTTTCTAATGTGTAATTGATTCAATCATTTTGTTTATCTCCAGGAAGTTGCGGTTAAGTTATATTATGCAATAAGTTCTATGTCTACCTAATGAAGTTACGCAATTCTTTACTATACGAGTATATTTAAGATAGCGGCCCGCCCCGGCTGCGCACGGGTACATTGCGGTTACATTATTCGAGTTTTAGTAAAAATCCCAATTTTTTTTGAAAATATATTATAGCCTATGTCACCCGGGGATAGTGTGCTTTGGGAAACAGTGAAATAATTTTTCAAATCGGTTTAGTAGTTTCGGAGCCTATTCATTACAATCAAACAAACAAAGTTTTCCTCTTTGTAATATTAGTATGATAAACTTGGAATAAAATTTCCGTACAAATTTTTGTGTTTGGTTTTGATAATTCGAATACATTTTGAGCTCCAAACTGCCAAAACACTTAATTTTAATAGGATGAGAGATAGAATACTTTGCCATGATACCATTTAATGATACAACGCTTAAGTTTATAAAGTTTGTTAATTATGCCATCAACATAGAAAACTAGGGAAAATAGATAGAGTTAAATTCAGCCGTTTCATCACAAATCAAATGAAATGTAGTAGTTGTAGGTTAACCGGACGCGTCGCGCCCCCCTCGTGCGTTGAACCGCCGGTTATATTTAACCGCGACGACACGTGTGCACCGGCAGCATACGACACACGATGCTCTCCAACTTGGCTCCAGTTTTAACTTACTAAAATATTCATAGTTCTCCTAAGACAAAACTTAAATTCCATACATTACTTTACATAAACTGTTTACTTCGTAATATAAAGCTCCAAGAAACCATTCATTGCCTGGATTTTCAAAAAGTGCAAGGTAGTTTAAAGAAGTCTTTCAAATTCACTTGCAGGAAGCGATGCTTTCAAAATTTGCATTCTCCAGTAGTTTTGAGACGCCATTCAGTCGCCGAAAGCGCATTGTCGGACGACCCTCCATAAAAGTTTCGAACCTTTCATTGAGGGAATAGTGTGTACGTTGTCGGGAACGGAGCGAAGGTATTCTGCGCTGGGTACCTGAAGATTGACAATGGAGTTCAATCAACCCGGTGCGACGACGCCCACCCAGTCCGTCATTGTGAAGCGCAACAAACACTTCACTATTGTCACTTCCTCAGCCGATGTATTTAGTATTGAGTATTCGGTTGAAAATGCCACGAAACTAAGTTTGTGGACTTATAATGCTACTTTCGAACAAAATTTACAGTCAAAGAATTACAAGAGTGCCACTTAATTCTTTGATTTTACCTTTTTAACCCTTCCACACCAATAGTCGTATTATTTGAACATAACACATATTTCCGCGAGCATAAAAGACTAATAAAACTTGATTGTCCCATAATGGAATAAGAATGAGTTGCTGATGTATTAGGAGCTGAAGTATATTTAAAGCTATAATGGATTTTCGTATGGAGTACGTCAAACCCCATTCACAAAACCCATGTCACTCTACATAGAGTGACGTGAATTTTCTTTATTAGGTAAAGGTCTTTCAAGCCCACTATTCATTATAGGCGATTTGGTGATATATAAAGAGGAAGTCAGGTCTTTTTCACCTACTTTCCTATAGTCAGGATGCATGATGGTCCGATGTAATTGTGTACTAACGCAAGATGATGTTTGATATCTCTATTAAACTTCTCACCTTGCTAGCTGAATTTTTCGTTATGCTGCACGAGACCTTAATATTTCCATTGAGACTTTTAGGCAATACTAACCATCCTAACCATAGATTTCCACATTTTAAATAACAAACAAAAACGTATTAAGTCAAGTAGTAGCTATAAAGCCTACTCACGTTAGTATAAAATTAAAAATACATTTGCATCTTAAATAGTTACGTGCTATGTATATAGAATTATTTATTTTGTAAAAGATCCAAGTTACGTACTGGGCGAGTAAGCTTAAAAAGCTTCGCTTGCTAGTTTCGAAGTCAAAACGTGCAAAGTAGTTAAAACTAAAGCAGATCGGCCATAAGTAACGTGGATTTTGCGGCTACGCAGACTAGCTAAGTGGAGCTATCGATTTGCCCCTCCGCGCTGTAATCTATTAAGCTATAAACGACACGTCACACACCGTACTGTATACACAGGACCGTGCATTAGGGCAAACTATGTAGCAGGTCATAACCTGCTCGGTATCTAACAACATAATGTTTCCCAACTTCAGTGTAAACAAGTTAAACGATTAAAACTTTCCCCACTACGCCGGTCAGCATGAAATTGTTTTCGTTGCCGCTGTTAAATATGTTGAATTTCCATTAAAATCATTTGGTTGCAAAAAAATAGGCACGTGGAATTTGGAGGAGAGGGCGCGTGGTGCGAACTGGCTGGCGAAGCGTATTGATCGGTGTGCGCGCGCAGCGTCTGCCCAAGTGTACACAGACGGTCGGCACAGCGTACCCGGAATGCTGCGAGGACTCGAGCACACTCCAGTACCACCAGAGTGTCATCGACCAATGGAACCTGATGATCATAATGCTGCTTTTGATTATCTGCGATTGTTAACCAAGAGTCCTCAGGGTTTTGCGTCATCTTATTAATAACAAAAATGAACATTCTTAGTTCTGCATTCATTATCATAACTAGTTTCTGCCCGGCGTAGACTTAAGTAATGTATTCTATGTGTTAATCCAGATTATAAATTATCTGTGTTTCAAATTTCATCCAAATCCGTTCAGTAGTTCTTGCGTGAAAGAGTAACAAACATACATCCACACTCATAAACTTTCGCATTTATAATATTATATAGTAGGATACAACTTACCTGATATCAAATTATCATGAAACAAATTCAGCTGCTTTATTTTAATGTCGTTTATGCAAATTGCGAAGCTGCACATAGTTTGATGGTAGTAAAGGGGCGATCAGCTGTGCGGATCGCGCGCTCCCCCCGGCGATACTGGCGCTTATCTGGCATCATCCCGCGTGATAAATCGCCCCCGTTGTCTCTTCACCCTCACCACAAAGACACTATACCATCGATAAAGCTCACTACGATGGACGATTGATATGTTGTATTAAAGGTCACCATGTTTTCTTTCGCATGACGTTCGTTTTTCAATGTGCCTTTTCAACTAAGGTGGATCATTTCGTGATTTGAAAGACGTATAATCCCACAATGGGTCAGCGTTGCCAACATTGAACAAATCCCAGTTGTATTCTATTACTAACTACAGTGTGATACAAACCCTAATTACGTTTACACTTCCTTAATTATAAAAAAAACATAATAAAACTTATTTGAATATTAAAGTAAAGCCTAATGGACAAAAATATTCAAATAAAAACCTGCCGGCGCGTCGCTTATTCGAGGAGGCTTTTAAATTGTAACAACATTAATGGTGAAGCAGCGTTGATTAAAGCAGAAGATATTTAATTAAACAATCTTTAACACAAGACAGAGATCAAAACCTCTGCCTAACCCTCTGGGACTGGCGATATCGAATTGCCGAATATCTTTGTGGACGCGGCGGCGCGCCCTCGGAGGTCGGATAAACTGCTACTAAGATTTTTGAGAGAAACGAGATACCTACCTACGGTACCAAGACCCCTTTTGGGATTAATTTTATCTTAGGGGCGTAGGACTTGTTTCTCGTGGTGAGCTAATCTTTATACCTAGTCGTTTGCGCACATGCCTCCGAAGTGCCTAGTAAAGCTAAAGCAGAAAATAATACTTCTGCACCCAACCAACACCAAAAATGACGTCATAATGAAATTTTTAATTCAATTGCATTCGTGTTTTGTTAAAATAACGGGCTTTACCGATAGCATCTTGAGTTTGTATGCCAAGACTCTATAAATTTCGACGGGTGTTATTTCATATATCAGACGAAAGGCAACGGAAACCAAGCGGCCAATTCATCACAGTTAAATGATGTCATGACAGTGACCGGTATAATTAGCCCATCGACGGTAATAAAGGATCTTATTTCCGTCCAAACAGCAGCGTTCGATAACCGTAGCCCTACATGTGTGCAATACAGGTATACGAAGGCATTAAGCCATTAAGGTAAATAGGTACTACTGGGAAACCTACCAGCTCAACAAGGCATGCAATATTTACGCTTGACATGGGAGCTATTACTACGTACGTAACGATAGAACTAAACGCATCATACGTGTTTGAATAAATAGGTTGCAAACATATTATGTAGCTTTTAACCGCCTTCCAAAAAAGTAGGAGGTTATATGTTCGTCCGTATTTTAGATGTATTTTCTCCGATTACTTATCCTTTTTTATTGATTGAAGGGGTATACTCTTCAGGTAGTCCCATAGAAATTGTATCAAAATCGGTCCAGTAGTTTGAGAGATATGGACCATTTACGGTCACCAGGAATTCAATACCCAGTTTAACACTAAATCTCATGTAAAAATAAAATTAAGATATCCACTAATAGCTATGCTATCGGAAATAAAGAATTATTACTTGTCTAAAACGAAATAAACTTTTTAAAACAAGTATCCATCAAAATTTTTGTCAAGGGTCAACCTCACGGTTAATTGGCAAGCTCTAAGCGTCGCCGTAGAGGTCCAATATTATACGTAATAATTTCCAGTGACCCTCAGTTGTACACTTGACTGCTAACCTTGCTCCATTCGTCGGCAAACGTTACCGTCTGACTATTACCTTACTGCTTCATCTACTCGTCGCTTATTCGCGAGGTCGCCGGTTTGGCACTCACATGATAATTCACTATCCACCAAACAACATTTCGAAACATCGATTTAGGTTACAACTGCCATTATAACGTTAACTTCTAATATGTTTTCAAATTTTTTGTCTCGATCGTCATCGTGCATTAACATAAAATTATGTATTTACGCGGAATAATATGACTGCGTTGTTAATTACGAGGCAAAACGGCTCTAGAACTTGACCTGCTTTATAGAAACAAGTTTGAGTTTTAGCATTATGCAATTGTTGCGTCGTTATAACCGTTTTTACTGTATGAAGACTGTGAAGTCCTTCATGGTCTAGGTTAAACGATAAAATCACATTTATTCCAAATTATTTCACAGAAGTTTTATAATATCATGGATTCCGTGCAGATGCATTCGAATCTAAATTTCTAATTTTTATTTCCAATTTCTTAAGTTTCTGGTTAAACTAAAATTACAGCATTGAAGATCTGTGCGACGAAAAGCAAGAAATTCATATTAACAAAGATTGAGGGTTTATTTTTCTAAGAAAAGTGACGTTAATAAGAAACGTGTCGCAGTCCCTATACTTGATGATAGCCAGGAGACGAGGGACGTCAACTCCACTATTCATAGCGGCGTTATTGCCGTCGCCGCTCGCTGACTGAACATTGATCTAACCCATATTCTCCAACATAAAACGTGCCTGTCGCGGGAACACACGCTTTGTCAAATAATATTCAGTTTCTAGGGATAGTCACGTAAGAGAAACATTGAGATAAAATAAAAAGATAAAGAGTAAGTAAGGACCAAACGATGAAATTTCAGATTGTAATGATTGAACGTATGCTCTCGAAATCAAGTTGCGCCATGCAATATCTGATTGAAGCCATTTAACTATGTATATGCAATAAAAAATAATGAGCAAATGTAACGCTACGTGTACTATGAATAAACCTTTTATTTGATACGTTTACGTGACGTGACTAATGTGTACACTATCATGTTCTGTTTGTGACGTATTTGTGGAATTATTAGCTTTCTTGGCATCCTCTTTTGTTTGGTTTTTGTCATTGGTATCATATCACATCTAACGACCTTGCTTTTGTTACAGGTAATCAGAGCTTCCTATTAACGAACACAATGAAATTTTAATGTAAGTAAAATTATTAGATAGCGGTATTTCTTAGTACTGGTATATCCAAACCATTTCGGGCTAATTACCGAATATTTCTAAGATGCCCTAAAAACAAAGTCGAAACTGCTCTGAAGTTGACAAGCTTTCGTCCAAGTGGAACAAAGATATCGTTTTCGAGACGTGATTCGTTTTATTCGCCACCCGAGTTGTTCTTACTACAATGTCAAAAAATTACAACACAGCACAAGTTTACCAAACTGATTACGACACCCACAAACTTATAAATTCTATTATACAAACACCGAAGCGCGAAGCCGGTCCAAGGTTTTCTTGAACTTTAACTTGTTATAATAAAGTCATCTGTATATCCACCTGCTTACCTGCTTAATGAACTTAATGGTAGACAAGTGACTGAATCATCTGCGTCGATATAGGACCTCATAAAAGCGACGATAAAATAACATTAACAACGATAACGGGATAGTAATTTTGGAAACTCATGATTGTAACGCTATCTCGGAGAAGTGACAATAACTGCGACACCTGTCCATGAACGGTGAATAACGGCCTCACTCATGCTACGTACGGACATCACGAATGCATGGAAAAACTTGAACGCATAACGGCGAATCTTCACTGCACTGACTGCTACAATTTGACACACATTCTACATGATCTGATGTCGTTTTTGCATCATTTATTTGCCATAAACTTTCTGAGTAATTTCGCAGTGGCATAACCGATCTGAACTAACGTAAAGATGTTGGAACCGGATATCAATATGATTCGAAATTCTTCGAACACAATCATTATTGTTCATAATTCAAATACCTGTTCGTGCTACCGTAATTGCTTTTGTGTTACCTATATCTGATAGAACTTACAAGTGGGCAATTTTCTTAATTTTCCTGCTAGGAGCGGGGTAATAAATAAGTTTCTATGCCTCTATAGATTTTCAGTACGTATTCCACCTTCCACGATTATCTTCATTACTATATTTCGCCCTACCAAGATTCCGTTTTATCATAATCTTACTACATCTCGCGCGTTCTTAAAAAATACACTCACGTATCGGCATTCGTGCTCCTATAAAATTTCCTCCGCTATATTCATACCAAACACCAGCATGTGTTTGCGTACGAGGAGTAATAGCGTTCTACACTATCGATACGGCAAACATCTAACGGAACGAGTTGCGTGGGGGAAATGGACCGAGAGCCTGTGCACGCGCACCGGTATAATAGATCGTCACCCGTCCCAGTTGGTTTCGGCGCGTTGCACCGACAACGTGTATTTACTATATTTCGTGTTGCAACACATTATATACAATACAATTATCGTTTTATGCATAACGACATCATAAGCTGTGGTAACATTAAGGTGAAATTGATAATGGAATCGAACTACGACTCGGCATTACCTTTTGTTGTTCGTCTATTCGACATTGTGACATTTTAAGAATTGGACATATTTTTGTGTGCAGTTAAAAACTATTAAGACTTAGGTGTATTGTGTTGATTTGTGAGTATATTCAGACGTAAGTACCCACATTCGAACTAAGTATATCATGCATATCCCATCCAAAAATATTTCGAGATACCATGGTACTGGTTTAAATTTAGCGCCAAATCAACAATCTTAGCCTCGTGTAAAAAAATATACCTAGACGCAAATAGACGCTCCAGAGATAGCAACCCGGTAGTAACATTTTAGAAAGGACGCTCGGAAATATTATTAAGTTCAACAATCTCTTCGGAATATCCCGTATCAATTTCTGGACCCTCCAAACTTATAATCCACTTGGCGCTTCTTATTTTTTCCGAGGCGAGTCAAGAGGCTTCATTAAAACTTCTTACTTACGTTGGTATTATTTTATTATTTCTGAATTTATCTCAGCATGAGTGAAAAGTGAACTAAGTACTTAACGGTAATTTAATTTATATTATATTTCATAGAAAACCTGTTCACTTTTTCATCCTCCTAGGAATATAAATATTCCATAGTCCATTAAATAATGACCACAATAATCAACACGCCTATGGATGTAAGTATACACTTTCGATATAAACTTCGTGTTCTTATAAAAATACGTCTACGCAAAAGTGCGTGTGAATGCTAAGCAGACTGACCAATGATATGGACGACAGCATCGTTATCGGTGACTTGGTGTCGTAAACTGTACTCTAATAAACACATTGAAGACATACGCACGACCCGACATCGTTTATCTGCTATCAGCGCGGATGTACCTAATACGTCACACGCATGTGACCCCAGCCCTGTCCCGAGGTCTCGGTTTGACGTTTTTATTTCCAGTTCTATCATACACGAGGTAATCTTACGGCGCACGCTCTGATTGGAGAATCACATTTTCGGTCTATGTATACAGTTATTCTATGGTAATTTCAGCAACTCAAATTGCTTCTTCGACGCTCCAACGACGTTTACTTTTAAGACCTTGTCAGTAAAAAATATAAACATTCCATTCAGCTCGATATTTCAAATGTCTATTCAATTTATCATATTCATATTTTTGTATCATACATACAATTGAACAAATACCGAGGCATTCAATGTGTAATGGTTATCGTGAACCGAAATTTGCCTTTGAATACGAATGGCGTGTCGCGACCTAAACGTCGGTTACTGAAAGTGGAAAGCCTTGGTATTATTGAGCACGGTAAGAGTACACGATTATTGAGCAGAGCGGGGATAACCACCCGTTCTACGCGAACCGGGCTCATATTTGGGTGCCGTGGCATTCGGTTTTTGCTTACAAATACGATGTTTTATTAGTTAAGACTAAACAGGAAAACCTTGCGAATGTTTCGAATAGAAGTTATTGATTGCAGAGTTTATCCAAACTTGAGATAAGTATTGGAATGTTTATATAATCATTAATTAAATACAATTTCTTGATCGCAAATCTCCGTAGCCAATATTTTGCTGTGAATTGATTGAGATGATGAAGAGTTACCTTGTTATTACTACATTGAATAAAATCATACGTTACGACATTCGTTTAACGTACCTACCTATGCAAGAAAAAACATCTTATTCACATAAAGATTTTCATTCATTCAAGATTTAAGATGCCACTGCCTCACCTTGTTGTGTCGAATATAGACAAGGTTTTATTCAAATTAATATATCGTCAAAAACAACATCTACAATAGGTAAGTATATATGAGCAAGCGAAAGATACCTGCTATGTGCCTATAATGAGGCCACGTACGGCACTATGACAAGAGACAAATACAGGGGGTGTGTTCACCTACGTGTACCATTCGAATGTTCCGTTTTCCCAACACGACGACGACGTCCTCGGCTAAACAAAGAAAAATGCTGGGTGGTATTTTATTCTCATGTACAAATGACTATTTGTATAAGAATAGCCCATGTTTTGTCAAACAGACGTATTGTGATTTCGTTCACGTATATTTTCGACTTTTACCCAACCGTTTGTAAATTAGATGTTGCTTTATTTATTGGATGCTAGTTATATTTTAACTCGTTATTGAGCTAGTAACAGGATGCCAGCATTCTTAATAATCTAAAGTACGAACTAAAAGCCAAGATACTATCTCAATAATCTAACATTTGTTTAAGGAAGTATCCCTCCTTATTCAAAAGATTTCTTAAGCGCTGCTTAATATGTTAGTGTTTTTGTTTCAAATACGGATTTTACCCTACTTAACAGTTGAAACAATTGTCACTTATCACAGAGTCCTCTGCAAAGGGTCCTTTATCTATCGTGCCTGCTTATTTTGTAGGAATCGGCCCTGATTTACAAGATTATCTCTCATTATAATATTATAATCTATTCTATTTCAAGGTAAAGCGCCCAGCAGATATTCGATCCCGGTATCAAGGCAACAATACCACGCAACTGCGGACGCATAATAAATTATGTATAGCGTGCGCAAAGAGTGCTAAGAATCCCAAGTTTACCCATGCCTCGGATCAACGTCTATCTGGCCCGATTGATTATGCACAGTTAATTTTCCTCAACCGAAGTCATTAACAACAACTTTTAATCTTGAAACTACAACAACTACTTTGTGTAACCTCATACACTCGTCTTCCTAGCTCTTGGGGTCCAACTTGTTAACGTCAAAACTGACGTATTGCGTATCTGAATACGTGACAAAAGAGTTAACTGTTAACAGAATTGGGCCCCAGAACGCTGCGTCGCCGTTCTCCCCTAAAAACGTCGATTTTGGTTCTGCAACTTAGATCAATAGACGTGTCGCATGCGAAACATGATTAAACTTGTCTTCGTGGCAACATTTGTGCTTAAAACTTACTCACGGTGTTTAATGTAGCGAATATGCTGATTGTAAATGTTGTACCTACTTTCTTTAATTGGACAATGTTCATGCACGGAATACTTCATAGCATCTCATGCTCCGGATAATTTTATCTAAAACTGTATTAGTAATCGGACTAGCAATGTTCTGTGTTATTTAAGAATAGATTTAAAAGCTTCGTTGTGTTGATAAAAATCTAGAGTTGAGCTGGATATACGTTCGATGCCAAACAAGCGTAGCTTCGTTAGAGAGCCCGGCTTTTGGCAAATCCTCTTTCGACAGCTGTGAAATTCGCTGGAAAACCCAATGAAATAGTGCCTGCTGCTGTTGTCTTCATTTGTAGAATATATTCGTAGGCACCATTGATTCGTATCTATTTATAGCAGTTAAAATAGTTAGTTTGGCCGCCAGGCAGGTATAATTGAAAGAAAGAAAGAAACATTTATTCGACACGCATCGCAAGACACAAAACATAAACATAGGAAACATAAATATAAGGGTCAGCGCGAATTGTGCCTTATTAAGTAACTTATTTCAATGTGTCATTGACAATATGTTTCTTTTAAATAACTTTATAACAAATAACATTGTATATATTAGGTAGTTTGCCCATCGTTTAACTATAATGTTACTACAATTGTTTTCCTACTTGCAAAAGTTAAAAGTGATTCAAACACGTTAGCTAGCGCAAACAGAATAACGTTTCGCTGACGTCTTGTTTTGTAGCGCGTGAGATATTGGCTGTGAGAATGTTTATTACACACACAATTTGAAATATTATGTGCCCAGTTGAGGACGCAATCGTGCAAATTTCTGTCAACAAAGTTTTTTGCGCATTAGCAACGACCTTTGTTGCGTAAGACACATCGGTTCCTCTTCCTAGTCGAGTTGTACAGACAATGCTGGTCCCCGCTTCCGCCGGTCAACCATTTTGTTCGTCTCCCTTGCAAAAACTTCGCCGCACAAGTAAATAGCCCGGCACGCATTTACATTATAGCGGCGAACGAACCACAAATTACCTTCTACGTAGTTCATTAATAGCATAATACAAACTATATAAAGTTATTTCTTTTTAATAGATTCTACTAATTGATGGATGTAAATGTCATTTGTAATAGGTAATATCTTTATCAATTAACTGGAGTCGTATTGTAATTTGCAACAGATAGAGACAAGGACATTTCTAATTTTTGTATTTTTAATTAAATTCATTTGACTCGCGCGGGTGCTCTGTTAGTTTGGACGTACCAATTGACTATTATAATACTACTAGCTGTGCCCGTGACTTCGTCCGCGTGGAATTTAATTGACAAATTTTCATACAAACTTTCATCCCCTATTTTATCCCCTTGGGGGTAGAATTAATCAAAATCCTTTCTTAGCGGATGCCTACGTCATAACATCTACCTGCATGCCAAATTTCAGCCCGATCCGTCCAGTGGTTTGGGCTGTGGGTTGATAGATCACTATGTCAGTCAGTCAGTCACCTTTGAGTTATGTATGTCGCCGCCAACTAGCTTAATTCGCCGTTCAATTAACAGCCTAGGCACTTAACTAAACGGCGCCGTTTAACTAGTGGCCTGAATGATATTCAGGCATTTGATCAAACAGCTAGGCAAATGACTTGGATCGATGACGTTTAAATACTTGCCTAGCCGTTTAATTACCTGCCTAGCCTGTTCATTTCAATTTAGTTCTACTTTCTGCCACCTAGCGCCGAAACTCACCAAACTGTCAATATCTCTATATTCTATATTCTCTTTGGTCAATATGGCGTCGGAAAAAAACAACTTTATTAGGTTTTTTACGACTTTTTCTAGATCCACCGAATCTATTTGCCGGGTGGGGTTTCTGTGGGGTCATAAAAAAATAACCCTAACCTAAACCCATCCAGGTCGTTCTGCTTGGGTAGTATTTTCAAAAAGTTTTGTAGTACTTAAATGTCAACCAGTTGCCTAAGTATTAGCCAGCCAGTTTATTAAATGTTGTAATAGACGATACGGCTGAATATCATTTAGGCCGTTAGTTGAACGGCGCTGTTTAGTAAAGTGCCTAGGCTGTTAATTGAACGGTGAGGCTATTTGGCTGCGACATATATATTTAGATGTTTGTTAATCTGCCATCTGTAGATGTGTCTATAGAATACTATGTACACGATAAGGAGTAGTTATCGGTGAGTTTACATAAATTTTGTATGGGGCATTAAATAAACTAAAATACCTAGTGCAACATTTCCCGATAGAACGAATCCGCTTATTGAACTAGTTTTAAGTATTTAATGCGACCTGTAAAATGCGTAAACCTTCCAGAAAAATAGCAAAATATATTGTAATTTCTTTGTAAGTAAGTACTTCAATTCATAAATATTTATTCAGTTTGCGAGCAAAACAAAAATAAATACAATTATGAAATTGATGACAACAAAAAAATAGTATCTGTTGCGTAGGTTGGGAATTTATTCGGAACGTGAATTCATGTAAATATTTAGAGAGTGGTGGTACCGAAAATTTATGATATTTTTTTATCTAGAATTTTTGCAACGGTAGCGAGCTTTCATTTCGCTGAAAAGCGCAATTTTCTCCATTCACTATGGCCGCCTAGTGAAATCGTTATCGTCTGTTCGTTGCGGCGGCGCCCATTTCCTAATGGCGGCTTCGCGTGCATTTAGCTTTTTTATTACGTACCTAAACTGTTTGGTACATAATGTATTGCATTTAACTATGGACTTTTATGTACCATACTGTAACATGTTTCTGAAACAAGCGTCTGCTCTGTCGTAACGGCTCCTTTGTTTTGGAAGTTTATGTGCTTGGTTTACGCAAGCGATTCGCCTAAAGCGTTGACTAATGTGCCTACAATGCCCTTTTGCGAGGAAAGCGAGGACATAGTGAGCAACCAAGTGCCTGCACTAGCCTATGTATGATACAAAATCCAGAAGATTAGTAATTTTCTCATTTGAATTACGCTAAACGTGCTATGTAAATTATAATAATTATCACAAGTTTGTGTTGTTCGCGTTGTGAGTGCATTTCCAATAACCATAAATATTGTATCGTAGCCGCGATGGCCTATCGATACTGGTTTTATGATATTGCGAGTAACATTGTACTTACAGTGCGGCTATTTCGGTTGTTGAATCACTTCGTGTCTACCGCATCGCTTATTTTGCTAAAGATCAAATACAACATTTGCAACTGTATATAGCAAGAATGCGTCTTTTTACTGGTTGGGCTCTTCATCTTAATGAACTAAACGCATCACGCTTCAAGCGTATCCACTTTGAATGTTTTGCCTTTTCCCTGAAACGCATTCGGATTAGGGTATCTCTATCATAATTATTCTTAACCTAGTTCAGCATTTATTATTTTTAAATACATATTTCTAATTGTTAATAATACGTGGCCCGAAACAGCACAGGATCGTATTTTGTGGAGTATTAAGGCGAGCCCTTTGCTCAGGAGTGGGACACAAAATAAGGCTACAAAAAAAATAGCTACATATATAATGTCTCCCTCCATGAACCTTCAATCTCTATTGGTTTTATATCAAGTCACACTTAACTGACTTTATTTTATTATCTGACCATACTGGTTTGTTGATTAACCATAGCGTTGTGTGTTACATTACTTATCGTAGCTTCTAGTAATAATACGACACGGTGTAAATCGGCTTTTTAATATTTATAATTGATTAAATATATTACAATTATAGATCAAAAATTTACAGTTGATACAAAAAGAAAACTGAATAAGTAGTCGAAATATATTCATCAACTAGATAATGAAGAGTTCGAAAAAGATTTACTCATTTAATTCGTGATCGTCGTCTACGCGCCGCCCGCTCAGTTTGCGACTCGCGCACAATAAACTAAATTACACGGAAAACAACAGGGAGAGGAAACAATGATATTTCGGTGCCGAGGGAAAAAAAACAAGAGGGTCGTTCCAGGATTCCGCCGGGAATTCACATCCCGTTCTGTCGTGGCGATACGGCTCTAACACCCGAGAAACGCTCCGGACGCTGTGCATATTATACTCAGCTATTTACATTGTCACACCACTTAAACATTTAAGGTCGTGACACACGTGATTCTTTTGCGCTACTATACTAGCAATTCAATGTAATCGTGATGTCAGAATGAAGCATATAATAACATCTGGCTTGTTATATCTGGCATCTCTTATTTTTATTAGCTGTGCTGATTCTGATTTGTTAGTTCCTTCATGCTCACACCTGTTCCTGGCATATCTTACTTAAGGAAACATAATAGTTATTGATCCATACATAACCCCGCAAGCCTACATAGGGTCCAAAATGCGTATATCTACGTATAGACTAAATCATAAAAGTAAAAAAGTCGCAGACTTTAATTGTTTTATTGTGTAAGTGTTAATTGTTACATTTGATTGGGTTTTTAAACATTAATCACGTTCAATTTATAATTAGTTAGTTAAACTGCGTAATTTTAATGGAATATTGTATGACTTTGCCTCAATCATTAATATGTCGATTCCAGCCACTGTTGTTGAGCTTTGTTTTTTAGTAGTTTAAGGACCAAGTTCACCAACACTGACGATTCGTTAGAGCAGAAAAACATTGTTACCAGTATATCAAACAGTCACTTAGATCTCTAACAGTCCGTCATTGTGTTGGTGAGCTCGGCCCTGAGTTAATGGACCCACTGATAAGTATTTAGCAGCTTCTTCTGCCCGGTATAAATCAAAACATTTAATACAAAGCATATGTTTCGATAAGATATTTTAGTAAATTGTCATCTATCCAATGTAGTATTACATGTCATAACATTGATAAGGGAAATGCTATCATGTAATGTGAATCTCCGTCGAGTTATATGTATATGTTAAACATACATAACTATATATCGATGTAAATCTCGGTCGTTGGCACCGTTTCTCACTTAGTGTGACTAGCTATTAGGGTGGCATGGGGCAAGACGAATAGCCGGCAGCAGACAGGTGAAGGAACTTTGTGACGTCACGTTCAATCGCAGGTGTGCCCTTACCTTATGTTTCAAAACAAGTTGGCCCAGGTAGATCCACGGCAACTTCTGTTACACTCTAAAAAATACTTCTCGACTTTCGTTATTCATGATCGCATTTTGGTCCGCATTTTAAAGGCCATTATTAAAATGTCCCTAATGGGATCCAGCACTTCTTTGCTGACTGGTACTAATGCGAGTTGTGAACTGTTCTTTTGTCCAGACAAAGAGAAAAGCTATTTGCATATTCTTGCCTGTTTAAAACTCCCGTCTTACACACACTTAACGATGTCATCAACTTGCTTGTATTCAAATTAAATTTGACTAAGTACCTAGGTAGCAGACGTTGCATCTTCTATTTAATGAACAAGTAACTGATTTCTCACGTTTGGGAACGAGACGAAAGCCCACCAAAGGGTCATTGGGACCTACATACATTTCGTTCGGTTAATTGTTGTAACACGAGCGCTGGTGAAAGTTGGCCAACTCTTCTGAAATGACTCATATTTGAACAATCAATATTCACATGTAAATTAGGATGAATCCATAACTTCGCTATTGAAGTTTCTCTTATTGTTAGATCTGAAAAGCGCATGGTTCTTTGTTAGTTTAATTAGGGGCGTCTAAAGTCCATAAACTTAATATTTTGGTTAACACTAAATAAACTTATTTTACGTTCGTTTTACTTAAGCTTAACGTAAATTGAAAATTTATTATATTAAAAACAAGGAAACTGGTGTGATTTTTTGACCTTAGTTATTCGTCTTCTCCTGCAAGTATCCATCATGTAATTGTGTTCCAAAGTGCATCTTATAGGATTATATTTATGGCAGTTCACGAAGCAAAGGTGAAGGGATTGTTTTGACGGTGAGCGAGCCCCGGCGGTCGGCTTGGCCCGGCCGAGGAGAGTGGCCGCTCCCCGGCCGCGCGTACCTGCGCGTGCGCCGCGATGCGCACCTCCGCTTCGTCGCGCCGCGGAAACGGCAGGTAGCTCGCACAACGCCGAACGTGGTTCAGTGCGCGCGTTCTCTCGGCGCCAGTGGTAGTGTCCGTGGTGCGCGGACGCAGGCGCAAAGTTCGCAAGCATGGTTTCTACATCTCGTTGGTGAAGTGGTCTAACTAGTGAACCGGTTGATTGACGACATGTCCTGTGACAGGAGAACGAGGGCCGCGCGTTACCTCGAACTGCGGTGAGTTCGCGACGCCGTACGCTTCCTGTCACGACCGATTCACCGATCCTTTGTTGAAGTTGAATCCTCCGAGTGACGTCTGTCCGTCTCTTTTCAACACGTTTTACCTGTCGAGTCGGCGCGGATGCTTTGAGTGTTTGTGTTTTCATCTTGGGACTTTCTACCACCCTGTACATATAATTTGATTGGTTGATTGTTTAAAGATGTTTAGAGTAAAGTGTCGCAGTTTACATGAAATGTCATTAGGAACATGCAATTCGTGCCATCGAGGGATTTAACACCTCATAACCCTGTACAATATTATATTTTTTTGTAAATGTTTCGAATTTCAAGTACAAAGTCATTAGTGTAGTGACCTTGGAAGCTAAGTTACGAAACCAGCACTCAAGCACACGTAATTTCTAAGGAATTGGCGGTCACGATTTTCTCCTCAAACGCTGTTAATAACCTTCCAAATCTCTTATCAGATGTGATTATAGAACTAAAAGAAACCATAAGACCGTACCACATGGTCCTTCACATTTCGACATAGCCGAGGCATATTTTATGGCGGCGCTCTTAAGAAACGTTTTACGTCCTATTTTGAATGATTGCACCAACATCGCTTTAAACAGTGCCATTACATTAGTGACTCGATTGCGAGAGCGCCTCATTTCTGGTGGAATGCAAGCGGTAGGGCAAGAGTGGCTCGGCCCAGGCTCAGATGTGGGGCGCGGGCGCGCACTCCCCGCCTCGCCTCCCGGCCTTGAAAGGCTCTTGACCAGGCCAGCGCCGCCGATGTCGTATTTATTGCAACCTCCACGATCCGTACCGACGAGGTTATTGACGCCTCGCAGCATGATGCCCTCACCTAACAACTATACCTACTTTATCATGAGAACGCACTCGCAACCAGCTTGGCTCGCCTTTGCTAAGTTCGCTAGAAGCCTTGCAGAGCTTGTTCTCACGTCGATCTCATTATAATGAATAATAACAATAGTTATTACGTCACTACTAAGCAAGTTTCCGCCTTCAAAGTTTGGTAGTTAACGACGTGAGTCACGCAACAGCCACGCTTCACAATAAATCTGCAGCACAATGTATTGTGAGCAAACAAATACCTATAATCAGATTTAGGTGCAATGTCCTTCTTGTGGACTAAAGATTTTCGACAGAAATATAGTAAAGGTTGGTGTTCGACACCCAACAAGTCTACTTTCATTGTTTGGCATTTATAAATAAACTCGTCTGAACAGCCAGAGATATAGGATCGATGCCCATCTAGCCCTAGGTGACGGACGGTTATACAGTTGCTTGCCCTTTGACGCACTGCGTTTCATTGACATCATAACAAAGAACACACTTATCTCAAAATATAGGTACCGTTGTGTTCCATTCTTGTGAATTCCCTACTCATTCAATTTTATATTGTTCCTCCACAATATGTATCCATGGTTCGTCCACTTTGTTAAAATATTAATGCTAGACAATGCAGTCAATATACTACCTATTTACCTAAATATACCTATGTAACAATATTTCACCTACTTTTGTGTATATCCAATGAGTTGAATCAGCTGTGTGCGTGCCATATGGCGCCGAGATCCACACTTCATGCACCGAATGGGGCCGGCATATGTTGCCGCTTTCACTCCAACAACACAGCCGACGTTACGTATAACGACATACGTAGTCGCAGAACTTACTGGTGACAAAATCGAATTCTCTTCAATTTTCGCAGCTCTTTTGCAAGAAAAATTTCCTTTCAAACAAAGGAACTTGCATGTTTTTCGAACCAACTCTTAGGGTTCGACTGCACCAACAGTCAACCGTATCACCATTTACCCAACAAAAACGAGTTCATTTATGATTAGTTTTTTTGTCGTTTTATATTCGAACGGCAATATTATTAACGGAATGCAACTTTCATTAGTTTATTTATTTATTTATTTATTTATCAAAATTTAGTATGGCCACTAACTAAATGACGTCAATATTTTAATTAGTATTTGTTGTAAAGCTCGGCGCATGCAGCAACACGCGTCCGCGTCTGCAGCGAGGGTAGTTTTTGTCTACAGCAGCTGGTAACCCCAGCAGTGAGTCACGTCCTGTGTGCCCCACTGCGAGCCGGGGTGCGTGTCGTTGACCCCACTCGCAGCCCCACGAAGCGCACACACCACACAATTTATCCTTCGCTTTTGTGATCTCTATTATTTATAGCGTTTTAGCTCATACTGTTCGTCCCCATTCTTTTTTTCATTTGCACGCTCCCAGTGTATCCATTTTGCATGGACAAGTGTCATTCGATTCGGCAGACACATTATATTCAATGCAGCTGGAATTCTCTGTATGTAGCTCCAATCTGTTATTAATTCAATAATACAATTTCAAATGTACATACCTAGTATTACACAAATTTCATTATTGATCCACTCATATGCTAATAGTTTCCCATATACTTCAATCAAACCCAATACATAACAAAGTGAATAAGAATGTGATTGACCGTAACGGGCTTGGTTTATAATAACAGGATTTTTATATATATTTTTCCTTATAAGTGCAAAGACACGACATTCTACGTGATGAAGCGTATCTTACGCGTGTTCCTTTTAAACGGCTTTCGAAACGACATACTTGATAAATAATCCTATACACTCCCCTGTGTAGCGTCACAACTAATGAAATCGCATCAGTAAATAAATCAAAGGCAATCAATGTAATAAAATTGTTTCTCTAACTTCGTAATAAGCAATGAGTTTATTAACGACATTATTTGAGTAGAAACGTATCGGGGATAGGGAGTGACATTGAAGTTATGGTCGATACCCGCGAGGCGTTTGATCCGGCCACCGCTGCGTCTCATACCGGTTTCCAGCAAGCTGAGACGGCATTGTTGATCCTTCCACAGAAAAACAAAATGAAACAATCTATTTTTTGTTCCACGCTCCTCGCTGTGTGCGTTCGCTGTCTACTTATTTCACGTTTCAATTTTGTCTGATTCTGTAGCTGTCCACATTCCGAATAAAAATATTATATTTATTTTGTGAAACATTAAGCTTCATTGAAATCGGTGTTCACGGAAGCGTCTGGGTCTCATCAACGTGGTCACGCTTCGGTGACGCGATTTGCTTAGCAAATAGCACTGTTTCCTGCCCACACCACAAAACCCCTTAGTAAGAAGTTCACGTGTTGATTAATACTAGCTTAACAGTTGCCATAAAACAGACTCTTTTTTATTATAATATAACGGCACCTTTGTAAAGGGTTTAAATACATTTTGTTTAAGGATTCGAGTTAAATATAACAAGTTTGTGACTTTAAACCGCATTTATCATTAGAAACTCATAACATGTTTGTTGTCAAAACACTCCGGTCTTGATGGATACTTCATTTGATCGAAGGTAGTGTCGCCGTCGCACATTACGACGAGCTGACGGTGAAGGTAAAAGTGCATGAATAATCTACATCGAAGGCACCCCTCGCCGGGCCCGCTAAAGCACACGGAATAGCTGGAATTCCATAGATTCCACTGCAAAAAACCCATTCTCTCGCGATACCCATCTATGTTCCTCGCGCCTGTTTATAATGCTCATAGATTTAACGATTGCATCTGCTCCTACTACAATATATTGAAAATAAATATTTTAAAAAGTACACAATTTTAAATTAGGTTCGTGTAAGTATAGGAGTTTGCAAAAAGGGTGTAGCGTACATTTTAAGTAATCCCTCAACCTAAAATTGCGGTCGCTGCGCGGCTGCGGAGTAGGGTGGGTCCTGTAACATTCCTGTACGCAAGTGCCGTTTAATGTGGTTCTAACGCAAAGAAGAGCTTGTTTACGCGCGACTCAAAAAGCTAGAGATCAGTCCTGTATATGCGGAAAATGTTTTTGAGCTTGGTGACAAATACAGACGTTTAAATATCTGTAAAAGAAGTGAAACTTTAAATAACCCAGATCAAACTAAATAGATAGTTAAAACGTCCTAACTTTTATCTTTTCTCCAAAAGTGTCAATATTACTCTGTTTTGATACAGAGCATACATTTTCAAGCCAATATTAAGTTATTCATTTCTCATTAGATAAACATTAGAAATGTTTCCCAAAGATGTTACTAAATTCCACATTGGACTCCTCAGACGCGGACTCATTCAGTGGCGCTAAAGGCATTTAGAGGTGGAGGGTGTGCTTATCTGTCGGTGGGGGTGTAGGGTGGCTTTGTTCCCGCGGCAGCCTCTCAGACCACTTAGAAGATTGCTCGGCTTTGTCTTCGCACGATACTTCTTTATACTCCGGGTCTCGCCTCCAATTTGGGTTTTAGATTTATTTACACCAGCCCGTGTTTAGTTTGCACGATTGCACTGAAATCGGTATCTTCTCACGCTTAGTGATCATGTCTTTCAGTATCATCGTTCGTTGGACGTTTATTCATCTGTTGTTTGTTTATTCATCGGAATGTACATACATATGTATTCTCTCCAAACATTGTTTTATTTTCTGACTCTACATTATTATATGTATTATACCTAGGAACTTAATAACGTTGAATAATGCGAGTGGGTCTGCTGCTGGCTGTAATAACAGTAAACAGAACTGAGATTTCGCTATTTGTTTCATAAATACACTGGCGAAGTATTGCCAAATTGTCTATATTAAAAGATTATCATCTTGTTTGTTTGCATATAATCAAACAACATTTGCTTTGCAGCGATGCACAATCGCATTGGTAATTCACATGACACGTTAAGGCCTACACAACTGCTCGACGAAGGCCTTGTTTAAATCGTTTTTGCCTTCACTATGTTGTTCTAAGCCATTGTATACTAATGCTGAGCTAATATTCAATGACCCCGATTCCCCCTCAGTTATCCTTAGCCGTTTCCTCGTCGTCCATTGTTGTTGTCTCCAAAAAAATACTATAAATCTTATTACGCAGGTGCACACGTTACATTCGAGCTAAATCTGTTTGAATCGTTTATCTTAATTACCTTATTAGGTTTTTTCTCCATCATGCCTATGTAGGCTGTGGGTGCAGGTGTGGCGGCGAAAGCAGCGCTCCCTTGACACGCTACGGCGCGCGCGCATTGCAGTCAAGGCTCTCCACTGGTGGTGCATGCGCCGACCCGACAAAACCGCACTCTGGCTTAATGAACAAACAGTATCAGACGTTAATCACCACGCAGATGATTTCTCAACTCATCGGTGTTAATAAATAATTATCATGATCTTGTAATATCAATCAGTATCAACTGCGTGCATACGTCATACGGATTTCATTTATGAAACATTGAATAGAGCTATGCACCGTGTGTGAGTCATATAATAATAATTCACGCCACGAATGAAACCACCACTGAATAATTGTAATTAAATTGCTTTACATTTTTTTTCTGACACTATTCATCACATCCTTAGATCATACTCATGAACTCGTGACGTTTGTTTTGTAAATGGATTTTCCCTATGTCTATAGTAAATCAAAGCGTATTGTTTTTACCTGTTCATCGAAGTGGCATAAATTTTCCTAAATGTTTATTATGTTTCAAATACATCACTTGTAATTATAGTTTCCTTAAGACTCATAACTGGAAGGGCTCCAAAAACGGCCAACTTTTACACGAACCGCTGCGCTGCAAACGTAATTCTATGAAAACCTATACTTTTTCTCGGGTTTTGCACCGCAGGTAGTACGCGTCGTAAGAAAAGCCCCTAAATCGATAAATTTTGTTTCGTATTATAAATTGCGAAAATCCAAGAGTTCTCGCTTTTGATTCTCACCACCAACCGTTATACTTTCGCAAGCTGCTCACTCCTTAAACAAGTACTTTAATGAGTTGGGAGGGATCACGGGACTCCTAGCAATAACCTCACATTGTAAAAATTAATAGCAAGAGAAGATAAGCACAAACTGCCACACATTTTTCATTGATTCTCCAATCAACATGGCAACAGCTAATTCTATATACATGGCAGATAATGGCATACCACATGAGCGGCCATGGCACGACAGCTTCATTACAATACGGAGTCAACGCATCCTTGACACGGGGTCCGCAGTGCAGCGCGAAGTGGCGCCGCCGCGTGTACGCTACGTCACACCAATGATTATGTAATCATCACCCACCAGCGATCGACGCCTCTTATACCATTCGGCAACTAATGCACCGAGACGAAAGAAACACTACCAACACACCGCACTCTGAAAATATCCTTTACGAAATACCAGTGGTGACAGAGAGTTTCATCGGTATGCTCTTGATAGATTGATTTGAACTCCATTTCACGAGGATGTAACACCTGTTGGATTGCGTTACATAACTCTTAGGAAGAAGAGACGGTTGCATAAATTACCACATGTGCAGGTCACTAATACAGCATGTGTATGCAAATGACTTCCTCTGATTTTTCATAATATCTAGAGCTTTAGACAGGCCGCTCTTTTGATTTAGTATATTAATAATACTATTACTTTTCAACTGTTACGTAAAATGTTATTGTAAAATTCGTAACTCATATTTTTTTTGCATTTAGATGTTTTAACCAAGAAATAGCGTTCGGGGCCAGGGAAACTGCTAAGTGGGTTTTTCCTTGACACAAAGCCCTGTTGCAACGCGGCAACCGACACAAGGTTGCACCGACACGCCCTGACGATTATTTAATTGTTATTTAAACCAGAGATAGTCCACCGAGGCCTGCGGACAAGAAAACTAAACGAGGCAGAAAAATCAACACTAAGCAAGGTTGCAGAAAGATTTTTTCTTTAGTGCTCAGATTTTTTAACACTATTATTTATACCCATTAATTTTGCACAGTTCAGGCCCACCATCGGATGAATAAATATTTACATTACGTAAATCAAACCTCACCCGCGAAGCTCGTCTCTTTTCAAAAGAGATTACAAACTTTAACTATCAATTTTAACAAGTTTTGCAAGTTAAAAGGATTTATCAAGTTGATGACGATACTCAAATATCGGTGTGCTAAATCGTTTCCTATTTAGTAGAGGTTATAGTTTCTAGAGTCTTGTCCACGACATTGATATTTGATTCCGAATTCCACCCAAAACTAGGTCTAGCTCATAGCGGTCGTTTTCTCACGGTAGTTTCGTTAGACTTATCTGTCAATTGTGATTTAATTGGAATGCGTAGGTACCTATAAGTATAAAATATAAATGATTATGGACCATATGAATTTTAATTTAAAAGCATGCCTCCAGATGGCACGGCGACA
This sequence comes from Notodonta ziczac, assembly GCA_918843915.1. Lineage (NCBI taxonomy): Eukaryota > Metazoa > Arthropoda > Insecta > Lepidoptera > Notodontidae > Notodonta > Notodonta ziczac. The sequence continues at coordinate 7,249,405 of OU974053.1, forward strand.
CGCAGTGTCTCTTTCGTAAGATGACCCCTGAATCGAAATCGACGCTTTCTACAACTGACACGAGAAATGTTAAAGTGTATTCATGCAGCCAAGCCTTGATTTTTTAAATACGCGCCTACATACGCATAATATGTAAACTTAACTTTTAGCATGATGACGTTTCACAAGAACTCTCTTTTTATTTCATTTAACTGATCAGATTCAGATTTAATCTTATTATTTGTGACTTATTAAAATGCAAACTCAAATTGATTTGGACTGAGACAATAACTTTAATAGAATAAATATTTAGGCGGTGAGATATTTATCCTTCCTCTTATAGATTAGATTGTTATAGTACAACCTTAACCTCGAGAGCTAAAGGATCATGACTCATATGTTACCTAGCCTATGAGTCATGTCCCTTTAGTTCTTAGGCCAACACGTTATGATAGCGAAGTAGGTGCCCATTTTGTTTTGACCATTATGCTCTGGCGACTGGCGACTGACACGAATGAAATTTGTTGTTAAATCAAAATACTGCGCATTGCTTTAACCCCGCCATTCGTCCAATTAAACACTTTTGGCATAGTACAGTTTTAAATTCAGTTAAATAATGAATCTACATGCTGCGATCCAATTAACAATTAATCCTCCCACTCCCGAACTGGTTTGGTATTCAATTGAGTTTTGGACCAACGTTTCAATTTCGCGTGTGGATGACACTGTTTGCGTTACAAATTAAAACGTCGGCAATCAGGCTTTTATTTAAACCTTGCCAAACCATTAGTCTTTAACACTCGTGTCTCTTGCACTATCTTATTTATTAATATTTCTGCGACACAGCTATCCATATTAAATGCACCATGCTCTTATTAATGTAGCTATAAATCTGGATATGCAGATATCACATAAACATATACATACTGAATAAAAATGCGACCGAATCGGATTCTACCTGTCCTGTACCTATATTTAGTTATCTGTATTTTCCGTAGTTATTCCACCGTCGTCGTCGCCAACAGAATGTTACGGAATCCTTTCACTAACTGTAAAGAAGTGAGAGAAACATAATGACTACCTAATATAACACTTCTTCCTTTACAGTTAGTGGTTTACTTCGATTTGTTGCGATTTATACAGCTGGCTGATCGAACCGGTGTTTATAATCGTGCACAGTTGAGAATACGTATCTAATTACATCATTATGTATGTATGTACTTATAACATTGTGTTTAACTACATAATAACATTTAATAACGTTCCGCTTCAACGATCTGCGCAGTAGCTTTGCAAGCATGAGTGCTTTGATTGTTACATTGATTTAACTAGTACTAGTAAAAACATACATTATTGCCGATGTTCGTAAGCTCATAATTACAATCACTTACTTAGGTACCTACTACTAACTTATAAGTTCTTACCAGACATGGGATTTCTTATTTACAATAGTAACACAGCTCACGTCATTCGGCTAGTTCATTGTTCGCGCGTTGGCACACGCTAATGTTGACGGCCTAGCAACGTTCTCCACTTCCAATGTTCCATTCACCTCTCACCGAGCGTGAACGGTTATGTTGCATGTAAACCGCACCCAGCATTTTACTCCCATATTCTATAAAAATCTATCCTTCATTCATCCTCCTCCATGATTACAATATGATAATCACATGCTTACGGTGAAGGAAAACATTGTGAAGACACCCGCATGTCTTGGAAAATCTAAAACAATTTTCGAAAGAATCCGCTATCTTGGTGGATTATGGCCTGAATCCCCCTCGTAGTGAGGGGAGGCCTTTGCCCAGGAGTGGGACGTATAAAGGTCTAAATTATTATTATATTATATCCTCCATTATGTCTCAATTTTATAAATTTGCCGCAACTCTCGACATAACCTGCAACGCAACGTGATTTGTTTTCCCACGACTCGGGCGGTCCTATTGCAAAGTGATATCATTGCTATTTCAGTAGCCATGATTTTATTAACAAATCGTCCGTGTGAATGTCCGTGCACCGAGTGTTCCATGTATAAAATTGATGTAATTCTTAGTAAACGGGACCCGTATTTCATACATGGAGTAATTGTTGAGTTCCTGTCTCTTTGACGTTAAGTCGCAAGCCTTATGAAAATATTTTTGGATATTCTTTTTTCATATTATAAAAAACATATTCAAATGATTTATTTTGTTTAGGCCTACGGGGGCACTTACAAATATAAATATAGGTACAAGGACATGAAATTCATTCGAAATTACTCATTAGGTGTATTCATGTCATGAATACCTCCAATGAGTCAAATATATTAGTAAACATGTTTGCTTACCTACCACGATACCAACTTGGTGATAGATCTAGTCATTGGCAATAGGCACAAAGTGGGCACATATCATACTCATAATTTATCCACTGTGGCTATTCAATAAAACCTGTACACAATTATAGCACTGGCTTTTTTTGTAGGTACATTCTATAGCATTTACTAAAGCGCAATGAAAAATATCGTGCATTATTAAACCATAAAATAGGTTAAATTCTTCCTTTATTTTATTTTAGTCTATTTCAAGAAAGCTAATAGCTTGTTATAAACGGTCGTTAGCACGCACATGTTGGGTAGCAAGACGTCACTGGCAGCGTCGGCGATCACGTGTCGCGTCTGTTTGTTTACGGGGCGCCACGTGAATTGGCCAGATTACCTCCCAGTCCACTAATATCGGTCGGATGTACAAACATCTCCCGGGGCGGGTTAATATCGCTTTCGATCCTACTGGAAGAGACTGTTCGCGAACAACTAGCGACTAACTCTCTCCGGAATTAACTTCATAAAGAACCGAATAGGTTGGTTATTTTTTGTGGTAACTAAAAAGTTTCCAACTCCCAAAGGTACCCATTGGTATGATACTTGGATTAATCTCGAGGGAAATCGGACGCTATACAGTTTACAACCGACGAAATCATTAGAACTGCTAAAAATCTTGCCTGCTGACGTATCCTTATAAGTTCACGATATTATTATATAGCGTTCTGCCAAACGGCGGTGTTGGTGTGTTCAAGAGCCGGCGCGACGCGAGGGGACGCATTCACTGCCTTTCACTTCCCGCTTTTGTCATACAGTAGCTCTGGGCGACGGAAAGGCAGACGGCCTTGTAACTGGCGTGCCTTCTAGGCGTACCTTCCCATCCTACATAGATAGATTGTACACGAGCCGCTAGGTGAGCCACACATCATCGCCTGTTTACCCACAACGACCCACAAATCAGCAGTTGAATCACGTAGTTGTCGGAATTGCGGGAAACAAAATTAAATGGGTCGCTAATAAAGACCGTGGAAATATTCAAACCTTTATTAATATATATTGTTATTGTCCGTTCGTACCTACCAAACTATTATTATATAGTCCTTCGGTGGCGTCATTCAATTGTCCACTGTTCTGTACGAATCATGCGCTCGTGACTATTCGCAATTATACCAGCAACGTCGCTAATATTATTTGGAGGTCTCGCACTAACCATCTACAAACTCGACGGATATGTTATTATAAATATGGAATAACCGACCGATTACACGACATCATGGCCAAGAAAAAAATAAACAGCAATTAAAAATAAATCTATTAAATGCGAAGTGGTCATAGAACATTCGCATGTGAGCGAGGCTCCAGGGCCGTGTTAACCTTGGCTTTTGAGCGGTGACTTTCACGGTTAGACGGCCGCCGGGTTACATAAGATGCGCGGGTACTGGCTAGTGGCTGCCGACGCCGGCATCTGCTGTGACGACACTGACACCACTCGCCGGCCATTCGTAAACCGGTTCTCTTCAACAACGACGATAGACATTAAGCAATGATTATGACGATCGATTGTTGCTAATAGAGCCTATCCATCATCAGTCAATAGGAAGTAGCACAGTTTCCTCAAGATTGTTATGGAAAAAGTGAAAAGTTATTCGTGTATGTACCTATAGGTTATCTCAATATCGTATATTAATAAATATTTAGGGTAACCTTTAGAGTATCATGCGAATTGGAAATATGATGTCCCATAAAATGGTATTACCAGACTAACATAATAGATTTTGAATACCCCAGAGCTGTGTCTCCTAAGCATGGCGCTCGTGCTGAATTGGTCTATAAATATTATGCATGGCCTCTAAACGACGATTTTATATCCCACGGCCAAATCGCTAAATTGGTAAATCACTCTTACCGAAATAACTACAACCGTAGCTATTTACACTCACAGGTTTGCTCTCAAAATTCATAAAAAAATGAGTTATTAATTATTGACCCAAAATTATTGACTAGGCGTTAACAAACCCGAAGTCTACTATCCTTTAATGTTTAATTGGTAATAAACACACATTCCGCGATCACTAATACTGTTTAAACACACATATTTCAAACCATTGATACTTCATCAAACACTTGTCGCACACTCTTTGTACCTCCAAAGATTGATCTCATAGTCTACAATGTAGTGGTCTCCCCGGCAGGTACAAGAGCGGGGTGCGCTCAGTGAGGGGCGCGGGCGGCGGCGGCGCGGAGGAGGCGCGGCGCGGCGGCCTCAAGGCGCTGCCGAAGCGCGCCCGCACTCGCTGCAGGGGCATGAACATGGGCCAAAAGCTCTCCGGCAGTGTGAAGTCGGTGTCGCGCGACTGCACGGCGTCGTTCAAGGCAGTGGTGGCTCGCGAGCTGGCGCCCGAACCGCCGCGGCCCGCGCGCCTCGACGCGCTGCTCGACGCGCCGCCCGCACACCTCGAGTTGCAACTCAAGCACGCGTGGAACCCAGACGACAGGTCAGAATACAAACAACTAAGATATTAAATACTGCCCAAGTAATGTGCAGATCATCTTAGCGAGATACACTTAGGTACTCTATGCCGGCCGTTTATCATTATTGGTGAAAGGTACGGCGACTGGCACCCTGACTACTTTTCCAATTTCATCTCTTTTCTCAGTTCTTTAACTAGACTGGTTCATCAGTAAAATTGATTGAAGCATAATTTTTTTGAAAGTTTCTGATTCCATCTTGAACAAGAACATCCGTGATATTGATATCACATATTTCGGACGTTCAAACACTTAAATCGGATTTTAATGTTTCCAGATCACTAAACATATTCGTAAAAGAAGAGGACGGGCTAACGTTTCACCGGCACCCCGTGGCGCAGAGCACGGACTGCATCCGCGGGCGGGTGGGGTACTCGCGCGGGCTGCACTGCTGGGAGGTGGTGTGGCCGGCGCGGCAGCGCGGCACGCACGCGGTGGTGGGCGTCGCCACGCAGCACGCGCCGCTGCACTCCGTCGGCTACCAGAGCCTAGTCGGCGCCACCGACCAGAGTTGGGGATGGGATTTGGGCAGAAATAAGGTAATTTTGCCGTACACTCGCGAAAGAGTACTAGCCTCTCTCGAAAAGATGATAAATAAATATAAATACCGCCAAATCTGACACACCAACTGTATAGTCCCCAACTAAGCAACGCTTGTTTGGGACCATGAAGTACTATGGTTACCGAACAATCGACTGGGGGCGATCCTAGTGACACCCAGACCAGGGCAAATTACGAATAGGCCTATACCGAAATTTGCCTCGCGGGAATCGTACCTACGACCACCCGGTGATGCAATTATGCAAACGTTACATTCACCCTTGACTCCAAGAGATAGTGGCGAATAATCTTGGTTAAAATTTGAGATTTAGGCTTAATATGGACTGAAATAGAAAATCACGAGTTCGAAATTGAGTGCGGGTATGAGAGGTGCAATTCAACTAGACATATGTTCACACGCAATCTCGCTGTTAGAATTGTATCGATATATTATTTTAGCCACAACGACATGTTCATAATTGAAACGTGCACCTGATATTCCAGGTGTATCACAACGCGAAAGGCACGGGCGGCAGCGGGTCGACGTACCCGGCGCTGCTGCGCGCCGACGAGCAGTTCCTGGTGCCGGACCGGCTGCTGGTGGTGCTGGACATGGACGAGGGCACGCTGGCCTTCTGCGCCGACGGGCGCTACCTGGGCGTGGCGGCGCGCGGCCTGCGCGGCAAGACGCTCTACCCCATCGTGTCGGCCGTGTGGGGCCACGCCGAGATCACCATCAAGTACATCGGCGGGCTCGATCGTGAGTACCGTCCTCTCCAGCCTGTTGTTGTCTGCTGTGTGCTGGTTGTCTTCAACAACGACGTTAGACATTAAGCAACGATTATGACGATCGATTGTTGCTAATACAGTTCGATCGTGAATACCATTCTCTCCAGCCTGTTGTTGTCCACTGGGCTTAAACATGCATGATAACTTATAACCAGGACCACTTTGTTAAAAATACCGCCTGAAAAGAACTGGGTATGGACTCCTCCCATAGCACGTCTCTGAGCTCGATCTTCAGTCTCTCTGTATCTCTTTTTTGCAAACTCCTTTCTCCGCAGAAGCCTTTTTTACCATAATAATGCCCCTATATACTTGAATCGGCAACTACTGTTATTGGCGTTGTTCAAGCACAGAATTGTAGTTCCAATTTCCATTCAAAACTAATAGTTACAATGCCAAGGATCAAGGTCGTATGATCTCCTTTGTTGTATTTTTTTCTGTTTCACGTCGCACTTATGGTCTACCTTGGCGGCATGGTTCAAAGGGCTATACTAATTTTTAATAACTCTTAAAAAAACTCACAAGCAAACGTATTTAAATTTCGGTAATTTGATTCCGCATTTCTGCATTCTCGTTAAATGGTAGACTGTTTTTTAAGACGTTTCCCAAATATGTCACTATCTCATTAAACATTCAAACAAATCGCAGCTGATCGCCAAAACCCAAGCGCTCACGCGAAGCAATTAGCCTGTGACCTTAAAAATGAAATAAGCGTGTCTAGACAACGACCACTACTAGAGTCTTTATATATGACCTGCTCCATCATTCTGGCGTGTGAAATATATTGCACTTTAATATTGAATAACAACTAAATTCGGAGAATCGAATTCACTATGACATCAATAGGTAACAGCTGCATTTATGCTTTAATAATGTCAAGGTCAATGCAAGCGAAACCTTGTTATTTGACGTCTGATAACTGTTTGGGATGATGATACATGTTGCTACCGTACTCAAGGAGTATGAGTTCACGAACGTGTTTACACAGAGACTACGAAGTTATCACGGGAGTGTTATATCTTCTTTAACATGTCGGCTGACTCTAGATCAGGATGGTGGTGGATTAACATGACCACTCCTTTTGGCTAAGCCAATATGGCAACCCTACAAGTCTACTGCTTATTCAAGCGCGTTCTTATATACAAATCTCATACACCTACGTGTAGGTGGTCGCAACATTAGGGGTTAACCTAGCGTTTTGTTTCCAGCGGAGCCGCTACCGCTGATAGAGCTGTGCCGGCGCGTGATCCGGCAGCGCGTGGGACGGCCGCGGCTGCGCGCCGCCGCGTCGCGCCTGGCGCTGCCGCCCGCGCTCACCGCCTACCTGCTGTACCGCGCGCCCTAGCCGCGCCGCGCCGCGCCCGCCCCGCCGCCCGCGCCGCCCGCCCTGCCGCCGCCGCCCGCCCTATAACACGCCATCTCACCACCCTCTGGAGCGGCGCGTCTGTCCGATACGGAACCTTCGATTACCTCGATGGCGTGTTCGTCCTCGACGAGACCGTCCGACGCCAGTTGACCGGCTGTCAGGCGCTACCGAAAGTCTGCGGGTGAACGTGACGATGTTACACACGAATGTCGAAGGGAAGTCTAAAGCGAACGAGCTCGATTCGAATTGTCGATGTTTAGTTTGGAGAACGCTTCGACCAGCATGCGGCGACTATCGAATTGAAGAGTGTTGTCTGATATGAAGACGGATCCTATTATTATACCTTGGTACAAAGATCGTAGCGATAAATTCCTGCACCGTATCGGAATAAGCGAACTGACTTCGGCGCTTCGTCTCCAGACTTAATTTCAGTGAGAAATTTGGTCCCGGCGGCACCGAGTGTTAATTTTATCTTTAATTGTGATCCATGAAGGAACTCTGCAACGTAATTTTAAGAGTGAACGTCGGCCCGATTTTATATATTTTTAATGTCTGCAACCGTGACATGAGTAGGTATAACAAGTTTCTAGTTTGAACCGAACATCCAAGCCCGCTCATATAATATACGAGAATAAAATGTATAAAAATAATCCTTATTGCAATCAAATCAACCTTGAACTTTGTACAGAAAGTTGATTAGTAATCTATAAAAGGCACATAACGAAAAAAAAAGAAGGGGCGTGTCGGTATTGACGTAAATTAGTAGGCGGATATGTCCAATTCACAAGCGCGTAGCATTATTGTAAAGTGAGAAAACATAGAAACTGTTTATTTCTGAGGAGTTTAGTGACGACTTATCGCGGTCTACGTCGAGTGTTTACAGTATTTTTTGGTTAAATGCGTTATCCAATAAATCGGTTATAGCATAAAATTATAAGTATGAGGTCGCCACTCGATGCGTATCGCGATATCGGCACTGAATAAGTAAAGAAGTAATTTATTATGATCATACAATACCATAGGTAATCGTTACATTTAAAGAAAATTGTTTCGGCACCACATAACGATTCCAACGTGAACCCTCTACTTTTATATTTTAACGTTATCTGTGATAATTTTACTTTAATGACAAATTGAAGTCAGCCTTACACTCTGAACTCCAATGCACCATCAAATTATTATTTTTTTGGGATCCATTCAAGAGCCTGTTTTTCTGTGAATACGTTCTATGAAAGTTGATTGGTGGGCGAACAAGGTACTCATGCGTTACCGTCAAAAATGGACAATTTATATATGATACTATTTATAAGATAAATATGGCATTACATAATGCCAAAAGTTATGTTAACATTGTTCAACCCTAATGCAAGCCACACGTATAAAGCCATATTGATCTCTTAAAAATACGGTCTCTGCCCCGACTAGCTACTGTCAAATAGTCATGACAGAGGAACGTATTTTACTTGTTAAGAAATACTTAGAATGAACAACAGCAAGTTATACAAGTTATAATAACTCACGAGCCTCTGCAATTACTAATAACTATTTTAGAGATGTCATTGTTGTTATAACAATAGAATTACGGCGAGTCGCGGCGCACCGCGAGTGCCGCGACGCGCATAGGCCAGTGTATCGTTGGCAATCTTACTATTTTATAGCTCATTAAGCGACTGGTTTATTTTTAGTTTATCCTTAATAATTCCTATTGTAAAAATGTGTGAGTGTGTAATGTATATAATATCTAATCTGCGCATAAAATTCCACAAGTATGTCGCCCGAAAATTATTTAGTTGTATGCTATTTTTGAAGGTTTATTTCGTTTTTAGATTATTTGGAGTGCATTACTGTGCGCACAATGAGAAAATCGTGACCCCCAGAATGTCTTCTTTTGCGACTATTAGACTTATAGATGTAATTCCATAAAGTATTTTTCAAAGCACGATAAACAATTTGTCAGCCATTTTGATCCAAATTAGTTGTATCGTAACCTTTAAAATGTGTATGTACTTCCATTTTAATAAGATTTTTTCATAATGTAGATTGAACGGCAAGGTAGATGACATCCAAAATGGAGATCACTTTTATATGATGTTAATATTCACATTTTATCTCCATATTTTACGTATGTATTTCTACGTATTGTATATTTGGGGCAGACGCCCACACTTTTTTTATAATTGCGTGGCTTAGTCCGCTGTAGCTCAGACTGCATGAATTCCTCATGATATTTTTTTTAGTAACGATTGGTATCAGCGGCGTAGAATGGCGTTATATTTTAATATGATTTGTTAAGATATTCGTGTGAATATTGACGCCACGGGCGAATGACTATGAAACTGCCAAATGAAGATAGTGTATGAATGTGCAGCGTTTCGGAAGAGACGTTGTTTGTGGGAGGATGTGCGATGTCTAAGCACGCGTGTTTGAGTACCGCGCCGTAGCATGTCACGACGATATTTTTCGTCGTGTAAAATATAATCATGATAATATAAAATACACCAAGCTCGATGTTGACGTAGTCTTTTTAGATAAACCCCTTCAAAGGACCAATACTTTCTCATTTCAAAATACCCAAATATATTAATTATTTTACGTAAACGACTTACAACTGTCTCCCGCACCTCTAACTATATCCTAAGTATTAGGGGTTTACTGTAAAAGATTAGAATAATTATTAGCAACAAATAACCATGTGAATTCTATGAATCGTCAAATTTAGTCCTGTATATAATACATTTTATCATTTTTGCGGTGTTTAATGACTTATTGTAAGTGAAATGCATTTTAGTTTTATAAGTTGTAGGCAATATTTTTAAAAGGTCATTTCTAAGGTACGTCCTCGCCGCGAGCATTCAACGGCGATCGTTCACTTCGTTTTAAACATTATTTTGCGTGTGAAACATGTGCAAACTACTTATTCCTTTGCTTTTACAACTGTGCTTGTTGAAACATTTACACTGATAGAAATTCGTGCTCGCGGACGAACTTCCTAAAACTCGGCTCAATTTACTCACTGCTCGTATGCTCGTAGCCGGATGCTCATGGTGAGGACGCACCTTAACAGATAAATGAGTTCGTCAGTCGAATCTCCTTAGAGCGAGTAAAAAAAAATAGGAAAAACGATTGGAATAATAAATATGGTTAAGAAAATAATAAATGATATGAATTAAAAGTTGCTTTTAATTTATTTTATGGTAATGTAAATATAACTATTATTCATTATTAGATACGTTAAATAGGACGGAGTACGTATTCAGTCAGTCCACCCCCGGTACATAAGATTATAAAATATATTCGTAATGACTTTAGGCTAACTACGATGAATAAAAATGAAGAAATTATTAAAATGAAAGTTATACGAGTTCCTAAAATATAATGATATAGAATGTAAATACTGACTGAAATCAGGGAATGCCTTCTTAAATAATTAAACCTTATAAATACATATATTTCGAAATCATAAAGAAAAAAAAGAAAAATTAATCACATAGTGTATGGTGTTCAATGACCGTATCATCGCTTATAATAATCGTGTTCTCATCGGTGAAATCCTGTGGCAAGTCAATTTGTGCTGTCAGTTCGTGCAGACCGCCTATCAGTTCATTTAGCGACGCCTGCAAAGTAATGATAGCAAATATATAAACACTTAAATCAATAAATATTCAATATTATTATATCTATGATAAAATTAATAATAATGTCATAAAACCATTCATTGTTACTAACAATTGGATATCGTTTTGAATGTCAACAACAATTGGAGTCGTTTCAGAATGGAATCAACCCACATGCACTGCTGTAGACCAAAACCAGCCTTGTGTTAGTGGTTCTAGGTTGGGTTTAGTTTACAGAATGTGGATTGGTTCCATTTTGCAAATCTACGTCCAATTTCTATTTATATTTTTATATACCTTCGTTTCTTTGAAGTCTCGTAACATGTTATCCATAGACGGATCCTCCCCTTCATACTTGTCTGCTAACACCTTCAAATGGTCTGGAAGAAGTGAGGTGTCCAGCTCTCCGTTTGACTCGTCTCTTACAATCCTGTTACAAAAAGGTTGCTGTTGCTACTAATAGTAGACACCAAACACAATAAAATCTCACGAGAGGCTATAAAAGTAGTGGCAATTAATTTTTTAGCGATGGCCACAGATATGTAGTGGGTAACATGAGGATAACGTAGTGGGTTGCACTTTTACTCATATATTATAGTTTCCTACTATTTGTTACAATGTACTGTGCAACTGTTTGTTATCCCTATATATCAATAAATCTATATATATAAAAGAAAGTCGTGTTAGTTACACTATTTATAACTCGAGAACGGCTGAACGGATTTGACTGAAAATTGGTGGGGCGGTAGCTTTGAACCAGGAGAAGGTTATAGGATACTTTTTATCCCGTTCCAGTGGAACTTGACATAATACGTGAAAACGTGTTATTAATGAAAATGACAGCCAATGACAGCAAAAAAAAATATGAATGAAAAAAAAGTCTAGCCGTTGATTATTTACAAATGGTATAAAAAAGGAGAACCAACAGCTAAAATGTCGTCTATAGTTAAATATGGTTGAATATTTGATAATTAGAAATTTTGAAGTTGACAGTTGATATGTCAGTTTCGAATTTCTATTAGCTTATTGTACGGATATTATCATTAGCAATACGATGCCGCGTCCAAGACAATCTGATCTTTCGCGACAAAGCCGTAATGCAACTAGGATTCGAAACATTGCGAATGAAAGAACTGAAGAACAAGAAATTGGAAGTGAAGAGCGCCGCGGTAGTATGGCTCGAATTCGTGCTTCTCAATCACAAGAGCAAAGAGAGGTAGCCCGTGAAACGGCTCGGTTGGCAATGAGGAATCGTCGAGCAAACCTCAGAGATCAAGAACTAGATAACTAACGACGCACAAGAAGAAATTTATCAAGTACTGATTGTGGCATGTTCACGGGTCGGAAGACCATCAGCGTTATTTGTTCTTGCGCCTGATAATAAAACGAAAAATGTAGTCTATCACAAGGTGCTTCAATGAAGAGTGAAAACGAAGCACCAAAATACATGGCAAAGATATTGTTACCTAAAATACACAAACCCGAGGACCCGCTGCGTCCCATTGTAAGCCAGATTGACACACCAACATACAGTCTGGCCCAGCACGTAGCGAAGGTGCTATCACTAATAAGAGGACACACAAGAGCACATACAAAGGATTCATAACATTTTGTAAGTGAGATTAAACATATACATCATGCTAACAAAACCATGGTCAGTTTTGATGTTCAGTCTGTGTTTACCTGTCTACCTGTAGCAGACTGCATCACAATAGTATCAAAGAAGCTAGAGGAGAACAACATGCCAGAGGAATATGCTGAATATACTTAACGGTAAATCTAACCACAATCCAACACAGTTAGCTACAGTGGGTATATCTTTGTTTCAGAGAGCACAAGGGATCTGAGATTAGCAACACCTGGCTGACGAAATACATCATGTCAAGCAAATAGTTGTCAGACACTGTGAGCAATTTCTGCGTAGATAGGACCGCAACCAACAACTAAATATGAGGGAACCAAGTTAATAACTTTGACATCAGGAAGTCTAACACCACAGTCCCCCGTGACCATGGCTGCTGTAAAGCCACCGAAACTTCGGGAAAATAAAAAAGGAAATAAACGCGATAAAATCTGTATAATAGTTTTATTTGAATACATTAGATGGCCAATAAATAATCTTTATATTTGTATTTTAAAATGAATATTTAATTAATCATTTTTTAAATCAGCACATTTATAACCTCAATGGCGAAACAAAGTTTGCCGGGACAGCTAGTAAATATGATAAATAGGATTTCATAAATTGATTTTAGGATGCATATCGCAGCTTGGGGTAACACTGCCCAAATACAAAATGTTATATGGTTATCTCATTGTCCTGTGTGGCTGAAAGGGGTGCTATTTCATAAAGGGCTAAGGTCAGAGCAACAAGAGTTACAGTGGTGGGAATGTGTGGCGGGACTAGTCCCATAAAAAGGTCATCGGGATCGAGTTCGTAGTTTGAAAGAAAATCAACAGAGATGATATAAAATATATCCTACTAATATTATAAATGCGAAAGTTTGTGAGCGTGGATGTTTCTTACACTTTCAGTCAAAAACTACTGAACGGATTTGGATGAAATTTAGATAGTTTATAACCTATTAACACATAGGATACTTTTATCCCGATAATCCCGAAATTTTATAAGTTAAATACTACGCGGACGAAGTCGCGGGCACAGCTAGTATGATACAAAAGTTTGTTACTTGAGTATCCTGCGGCGCGTGAACTCTGCGCCGGTGAGCACGGTGAGCGTGGCGAGCGCGGCGGGCGCGGCCGGCTCGCGCGCGCGCCGCTCCAGCCGCGGCCAGTCCAGCCGCAGCTGCAGCGCGTGCCGCGCGCGCCCGCCCACCACGCGCCGCCCGCCCGCCACGCCGCGAGCCGCGCCGCCCACGCACATGTACTGCACTGCGTCACACCACACAGATATAGATTTACATAGATTTGCTGTCCCTGCTCGCCGGACCGTTGCCCGAGCGATGTACCCTGTACCCCGCACCCTCACTGCGCTTCATGACCTCCTGGATTCAGACGCAAGTTTAGATTTGTTTACGGATGAATGGGTGAAGATTATGTCGGTATGCTTGAAGTTCTGCGAGATAGATGCCTGATCGTTTTATATTTCTAATTTGTTTATACTTAATTGGTGTCGCTTTGTATTGTATTATTAGTGTAATTGGTTAATTTGACCGTACTAATAAATAAATAAATAAAAGTAAATAGATAACGCGAGTATCACGATTTGTATTGAAACCGAGTGTGCCGAATTTTTAACACCTCCTGTGACGTCATTAGTGACGGGACATCCAAACCGATTCAAAGACACCGATGCCCCTCCGCCCGCTACGATTCTCTCGAGTGATTATCTCGCTGATACTCATATTTTTGCCGATGCCGATTGGATAGCAGTGATAGCCGATTGGTTAAGCACGCGTCTTGCGGGCTACCAGGTCTCGGGTTCAAACCCCGGCTCGAACCTCTGGATCTTTCGAAATCTATGTGCGAATCATAATTTCTATATGATTATCACTTGTGAAGGAAAACATCGTGATGAAATTGAAAACCGTAGTTATGAATTACTACGTGAAAACTAAAGGAGCAGGGGGGTTTTGGCATATACTACGGGTGGTTATCGAGGGGGGAAGAGGAGTATTTTTTTAAAGAAAAATTAGTCGCGTAGTATGGGTACGTTCCCTTAGTAAGTACGTACGGTTGAAGTGCACCCTGGCGCACACGAAGGCGGGCGTGGGCGCCTTGTTGTAGAGCTCGAGGCAGACGGGCGCGCGCGCCGCGGCTCGCACCAGCGCCGTGTCGCCGTACGTCACCAGCCCCGACCAGCGCACCGCCTCGCCGCTCGCGCACCCGAACAAACTTACCTATCGACAGATACAACACTAATTACCGCTTACTGACAATTTGGCTTGTAATATTACATTATTTCCGTGGTCTGTTATGAAAATTACAATCATCGATTTTCCATTGTGCAAACTTTTCGTAGGCAAGTTGGTATCTTTCCTCTGACTTCGGTGGCAATAAATTTTCCATAACAAATTTTGCTTCATTTTGTATGTCCGGCGGTGTCAAACACATTGAATTTATGGATTCGTCACTTGAAGAGCTCATTTTTACAATACTATTGTTATTTTTACGAAAAATTATGGAATCTTGTAAAAATTTTCACTACGCCTTACTTCTCTCGTTCATTTGTTTTTTAGACCATGACCAACTCGATTTAAACAAACAACTAATCAGCAGCACTGAAGGCATGGCCACCTCGTTTTGAACCAGCCAATCAGCTTTTAATTCTTATTTTAATAACATGACATTAATGGTAATAGCGGGCCGCTAAACAAAAATTTCGAGACACTTTTGTAGCGCCGCAACGTCGACTTTACTCAAAGAAAGTTTGCAAAATAATGTCAACATGACTCGAATTTTTGAGTAAAATTATGAAATCATCGTCGATCTGATAAGCATGGTTCTAATTTTAATTCATGAAAATCTAAGGGCAGAATACATGAGTACCAAAATCCTATCCTTAAGGTGGCTACCATGCTTAGTAGGTTGCACAAGTACATCGTTACGTGTACCATTAACAATGCGTTGCAAAAATGTACACACATTTTGAAAACATTGATTGATACTCAATATCCTACTAATATTATAAAGGCGAAAGTTTGAGTGTGGATGTACGTTTGTTACTCTTTCACGCAACTACTGAACGGATTTGGATGAAATTTGGAACACAGATAGTTTATAACCTGAATTAACACATAGAATACTTTACTTAAGTCTACGCGGACGAAGTAGCGGGCAGCAACTAGTAAATTATAAAAATCTTCCATCATCATAATTCACCATTGAGTTTACAATACTATTTATTTATTCTCACCTTTCTAGAGAAATCACTGTTTTTGTCGTACACAATATGAAGAGTGGCTGCGTGCGGAATGTTCGAAGATGGCATGAAAATAATAGGCAGGGGGCGACACTCGCAAGGGCCGAAGGCGACGCTGTACACGCCCCTCGACTCCCTCGGCAGGTCTATGGTAAACCCCTCACCAACAATCTGGCACCTTATATAGATCTTATTGTTGCTAGCGTTCTTCAAACTGAGTTCTCTTCTACCGGACCGTACCCACGACATCGTGTTATAGTTCGTTTTGATGGGAAACACTTTAGGTCTGTCCACACCGCCGCTGATTTCTAAGGTCGTTTTGTTGCCAGATGCAATTTCTTCGAATATTAATGTTCTGTAAAAACATAAAATAAGGCTTACAACGCACTTCAGTTGACTTTAAACACCCGGCTAATGGCATCTTAACGACAATATCAATTTCTGAGAGCAAAGATTATGAGAAATTTACGTTTTTAGACACAGGCATTTCGAAATATGGTTATGTTGTAGTATAGACATAAACATGTCCCAATAACCCCATTATAAACGGCAAGTAAGCAAGTGTATACCGGACATGGACTAAATAATAAGTAAAAAAAAATTTGCCCTTTTTGACGTCCCACTCCTGGGCACGAGCCTCCCCTCAACACGAGGGGGATTCAGGCGATAATCCACCACGCTGGCCCAGTGCGGGTTGGAGGATTTCACATGTCTTTCGAAAATTGGTTAAATCTTCTAAGACATGCAGGTTTCATCACGATGTTTTCCTTCACCGTAAGCAAGTGATAATCATATAGAAAGCCGCAGTAAAGTAGCAGTGATAGCCGATTGGTTAAGCACGCGTCTTGCGGGCTACCAGGTCTCGGGTTCAAACCCCGGCTCGAACCTCTGGATTTTCCGAAATCTATGTGCGAATCATAATTTCTATATGAAATAATAAGTAAAAAGTATTATTGTAAGCACTACGTGACTATGTGCACGTACATTTCATGTAGTGATTTAGTATATAAGTATGTAATTAAAGCTATGTAAAGGATTACTATGCCCTGATATTATTATGGCCTGAACCCTGCACCCGGCACTGGCCCCTCGTGTTGAGGCGAGGCTCGTGCCCAGGAGTGGGACGTCAAAAGGGCTCAAATTATAAATTTATTATTAAAGAATTACTAATAAAGAATACACGAGAGATTTCACAACATGTAAGAGTGTTTACATTAACCAACCAACGCCACCTCCACTATTGCAATGTTGGTTATAGCCATTTTGGGATATGGTCATTATGGTCATTAAATGACGAGCGAGAAACGTATCGCCATTCACGGTTTGCACACTCGCCACATACAAAAAGCGATTCGCGCACTTTCAAACTCAACTCAACTCAAACTACTATACAACCGCTCTGACGACCGCTTGGCGGAGTGGTTCGAGCGTAGGTCGCTCGGCTCACTGCACCGGGTGGTTGCGGGTTCGATTCCCGTCAGGGTACATTTCGGAAATGGCCTTTTTGTAATTTACATTGGTCTGGGTGTCACTGGGATCGCCCCCAGTCTATTGTACGGGACCCATAGCACAAGAATTGCTTAGTTTCGGACCATACAGTTGGTGTGTTCGTCTGGCGATATTTATATACACTTAGCCCGAGTATCGTACTTTTAAATATATATTCCAAGACTTACGCATCGTAAACACCATCGCCCGAGCCTAAATAGCTCAAGCTAACAGTTTTTGTGCCTCCGGGGCGTATTTCAAACTTAGACGGCGCGATTTTGAACGGGAAGCCTTCTGTTGGCGAGTTGGTTACGAATTTGACCATCCATATTCCTGATATGGATCCGCTGTTGCAGAGATCTATATTCACTGGTTCTGAAAAATAGGTTTAGATTGTATTTGTAGATGTTTGGCCATGAAGAGCCAAAAAAGTATGGCCCAGTGCACACCACTGGGGGCACGGCAGAGAGCAATTAAAGACAACAATTTAACTAGTTAAGGTTTATATTAAATTGTTGCCTTCAATTGGACCTACTTATTCAAAATGGAACCAACCCACATGCACTACTGCTGTAGACCAAAACCAACCTTGTGTTAGTGGTTCTAGGTTGGTTTCAGTTTGCAGAAGTGTGTGTGGGTTGGTTCCATTTTGCATAAGTAGGTCCAATTGCTCTCCGCCGCGCCTCCAGCGGTGAGCGCTGGGCCTATGAATACTACATATTTTATGGATCTATTGCAATAATATACCTTGTGACACTTGTAGCTTGCTGGCTGGCGCATTCACTACGAGGTTTACAGTGCCCACAATACCGATAAGATTCACTTTCCTCAGCACTGTGTTCACTCCAATCAAGTTCACATTAAGTGTTCCGTTGAACGTAACTATCGGCTCCGCTAAAACAATAAAATTAACACATTATGATGCCTCATAAGTACATAAGATATCAAGTAATAATTGGACCTACTTTTGCAAAATGGAACCAACCCACATGCACTGCTGCAGACCAAAACCAACCTTGTGTTAGTGGTTCTAGGTTGGTTTCAGTTTGCAAAAGTAGGTCCAATTGAAGTCGTAAGTACTTACTTATTTCTAGTTCAGATAATTTGGGCGTGCTGAATTTGATCGTGACTCTGATCGCGTTGCCGCACGCCAGCCGGCATAATTGTTTGTTTATAGCTTTATTCTTCAGTTTCCCTTGCTGTTGATTGTCATCCGGCGACGCTTGGCGATCCATCAGCACTTTATTCACATCTGCCTTCTTTATCTCTTGTATGGCCGTTATCGCAAACATGCTGTCTCCTTCCACCACCGATAATACCAATTGAAGGTCTTCAGGACAATCACTGATGAGCACGAAAGATTTAATTAGGCATGCCTTTTCTTGTATCGGCGGGAACGTTATTTTGTTGATGCCGTCGCAAGACATAGCTTGTATGACAGGCAGTTTCATGTTCACTTCCAAATCTCCTTTTTGCTCTATATCGCCGTCGATTGATGCGTCTTTCAGGTACACAGTGAAATGTAGAGTCGATTGCAATTCGATGTTCGATGTGATGTTGAGTGTGATCCTTTCTGATTTCCCGGGTGACAGCAGCAATGGCTGGCGGGGTAGTTCGATGGATATGTCTTTGTTAGGTGCGTCGTCGAATTGTAGCCTGGCCGTCAACCAGCTGTCCGAGAGGGTCGTTATTGTAACAGTTACAGGAGTGCTGACCCCTGCAAACATGATTAGTTACTTTCCTTAGTATAGATGACTAGTGAATCGCCCTGAATTCGCACGGCTTTTAAACCTTCCAGAAGAAATTCAAAATCTTTGCGTAGTAGAAGAACTAAGTGGCCTTACAGACAGACGACGCGCTTAACGATTTTGGAGGTAGATATTATATTACTTAATAAAAAATACGAAAACTTACCAACATATCCACGTGCAGCAGTGGTTAATATTTCCGCCCATTGCTCTGAAATAAGTAATTCTATTAAGTACATAATTCTATCAAAAACAAGTGCATTAATTTATCATCATGATTTAATTGAACAATAACAATAATAAATTATAATGTATTAGTATAATTAGTAGGATGTTAAATTGAGATAAATTTTGAATTTATGAGTATTGCGGTTAAACGCATGTTATTTAAATTGTTAACGCAGGCAGCCGCCATCCCTGCCCCCGGCCGTGAGTGAAGCGAGCCCCACCAACCTGTAGCCATGCCCTCCTGCTTCAACTGTTTCTGTTGCATAACGGCGTCCCAATCTACAGATTTATCTAACTCTTTATACACGATATTTGGGGAGGCAACATGTGATGTATTAGCCTCGCCTGAAAACGTCAACTATGTAATTACTACAACCAGATTATGTACCCCAGTGTACATAGAAAATATATACAGAGAATAGAACTAACAGAATATATATTCATATAAATAATATACCTTTGCTGCTATGTAAAGGACTGTTGCTAGATTTAAAACTGATAAAGTTCTCATGTACTGTACTTAGAGTAGAGTGGCTTTTGCTTGAGGGCGATTTGGACCTCACGGTTTTTTTGGATTTACTATCATCGTTCTCGTTTTGATCCTCCCTGATCGTGTGTTGAGTAACTACGACCTCCGGAACGTGAGGTTCGTTAGATTGGAATTTATTTATCACAGTGTTGGCAGTGCCTGATGAGCTAGCTGTTTCGGTCCGTTTGGTGTCTTTCAAGTGTGTGACTTGGACATCGTGGTTGATATTCTTATGTGCCGGTATGTTCATGTGCAGTTCACTGAGCGGTTGCTTTTTGTTCAACTGCTTCTTTTGATTGTTGTACAGAAGCATATCTGTTACACTGACATTGGATTGTTTGCCTGTAATATAATAAAATAAGAATGCACTTAGTTATTACATACAAAAATATTGCAACTTGTACTGTTTTAGAAAAGCCATGGATTACTGTAGAAAAAGGGCTCAATCTTTTTAAAAATAAATAATAATAATGATTCGATTTTCTAATATACAGTGTTATACTCTTGAACTCAATCCTCTATTAAGAAGACATAAAACCATTATTGCATGCATTGTCTTATATTGCTTAATTTCAATTGGAACAGCACTCACCAAGATAATCAGCGATTTTAGAAATACTCAACGAATTCTCGGTGGACCCTGCCGTGTCATCGCCGCTCATCAACCTCAAAGAATGTTGGAGTTTCATTATAAAGTCGTTGTCGGGTCCCGCGTTCGGCATCGGTTTGCATTCAACCGGCGACACGTGATTCAAATTCATCTGCACATACTTCGGCTTGTCCGGCACTTGGCTCATGTAAAACATCTCTTGTTTATTAGCGTTGCTGCAACTTGGCTGATTTTGGTTTTCAACTTTTGAAGCCGCGAAATTGTTTTGTGTTTCGAATGATTTTAATAGATTGTGTTGGCTTTCTATCATGCGCTCGAGGTTGTTGCGCGGCTGGCGCACTGGCACGCAGTCTAGTGTTTGGTCCATTCTGTGCATTTGATTTTTATCTGATTGGATCGACTCTGATATAGCGGCTGATACTAAAAACAAATGTTTTACGCTTAGAATATTATCTCACCTATATTCTCTGAAGGGATAGGTTATAGTTGCACGTTAATGCGATAATTATATTTTAATTTAACAGGGATATTTATTAATAAATAAATATCGCATTAATAACATAAACTCTATGGTCTCAAACTGAGCAATGCCTGTATTTCGGGTACCATACAATGGACCGGGGGCGAGTTACATTCGAAACAGGGCAAATTACGGAAAGGTTAAATTACGTACATATTTACCGCGGCCGAAATCGAACCCGCAATCGGTGCAGAAAGGCTACACTCGGACCACTACGCCAAATGGTTGTCTAAATATTATGTTGCTATTGGGAATTTCTGCCCAACCCAAGAGTTTCACCCCGAACCTATGGCCAGCAGACCGTTATTGTAACCACTAGGCAATAGAGACACCAGAGAAAGGACAAAACACTTGAATTTTAATGTGTAAAATTTTACAAGTTGTAAAGTTCCCTTACCTTCAGTAATACTGGGCATGCCAGATCTATCGGGGCTTTCCGTTTTAGCAAGTATTTTACCAAACTCAGGACATCGATTCTTGAAATAAGCACCCATTGATAAATTCGAATTATTCAACCTGGAAATTGATTATAAATTATAGCAACCATAAAAATAAATTTACATTTCAAAAATAGTTTTATAACTTACGACGTCTCAGTGAAATTTGTGTGAGTAATGTTCTGTATAGGCAGACGGGCCTCGCGCGCGACGAATGACGCTTCATCTGCTGTTAGATCCCTCTGAAATGTTAAAAAACATCTTCATGGTCTAAAATACTAAATACACCAAATAAGGCTCTAAATAAGGGTTGTTTTGTAATGAACAGTAATATTAATATTGTCTCTCCAGTGTGATATTATGGTATCAATGATGACATTGTAGCTAGTTGGAACGATGATATACATATTGTTCCATCGGCTAACAACACCACATAAGTCATATTTACCATCTTTACAGGAGACGACAATAACAGCGCGCTGTCACTACTTTTCAAATTACGGCTTCTGATTGGCTGAAATCTATATCATGTGACCAATGGTTAGACGCGCAATGAGCAGCTCCATCAACGTCATTAAAATGTGAAATCGCCAATTTTCGACTTGAGCAATGTTGTAAGCTAAGGGACGATATTGTGACTAGGTAGCTGGTGACAACAGAAGGAGAAAAGCTGAAGATTGGGCTTTGTGGCGTGCATTGGGAGAGGACACGTCCAGAAGAGGAGTAATAGAGGCAAATGAACGTTTAAAAAAAAAGTCGCATAGCACAGTAGCCTGATCGTTCTAAATTCGTGTATTTATTTTATGAGAGCATTACATTATCAGCTCTCCAGATGTCACTTGATTGGACTGGGCTGAAATGATCTGTGATGTATTGTTATTAACATAGTTATGCCCTCCTCTAGTGAAATGCAAAGGTCTAAAATCTGTTCAACTGCTTTGAAACTTCCTAATCTACCATTGGAATATTATGATTAGGTACTGTAAGGAGGTCCATGTCGGCGCACTAGCCACTGGCGATAAGCGTTCCTGGCCGACAAGAATATTTAAATTCAAGAAAAAGATTAATTTTGAAATTAAAAGCTCTGCAGTGCGCTGGCAGTGACAACCGGGGGACCACTAAGATAGGAAGTGTATTTGAATATAAAATAATTATTTAAATAAATGTATTAAAAATATATGTTATAATAAATTTAATATTACCAAGCATCATGACTTGTTAATTGAAACCCCGTGCCACAGTACCTTGGATTGAAATGAATAGTTGGAGGCAATAGAGTGTCTCATAATGTCTTGGATTTCAGACGTCTGCTTGTCCATCTGGCTGGTGAGGCTCTCCAGGGCTAAGGAGTGGCGGCCAAGGCTCATGAGGTTGGTGTTCATGTCATCAGCACCAGTTGACCGTCCAGTCATCTCTCCGGGGTTGAATGCAGTCTGAAATATTTAATAAGTTAGGACTTTTTTCTGAGTTTGATTGTTTGTATAGCAGTTCAATCTGGCACACAATTAATCTTTGCAGAAAATCAGAATAACATTCTAAGCTTCAGGAATTGAATTCAGGACCTCATAATCAGCTGGAAAATAGTCTTTATTTTAAAAGTAAATAAAAAAACACACTTACAGATTTACTGAGAGATAAATCTCCTATTCCAGATTCACCAAAACCTGAAAACAATAGGTTTAAGATTTAGAATTTATATTTATGTAGGTAATCAAAATTCAAAAACTGCATCATCTATATACCTACTTTAAACTGATTCAGAATATATATTCCTTCTATTTAGAAGAGCCCGCAAGAACCTTACAAAGGTAAATAAAACTTACTGGAAGAAAAGTTTACCTTCAATTCTCTCCAAATCTATAAGGCCTGATGAAGCCTCGCAAGTGACGGTCTTGTTCATAGTTCCTTGATTTGATGTTCGGCTATAAAAAAATATCAAATAAGACCTTACTGACAGGATTAGCTCTATAATATGTACCTATCCTGGATTTCTGTAACTTTTCCTACCTTATCAATTCCTCTGGGACTAAGAGCCGCCTCGTCATATTAAACGATTTGTCCTCAGCTAAATGCATAAGTCTCTGTATTTTATTTGGAGTTAGGGCATTATCCATTGTTCACGAAACACGATCACAATATTTCAAACAGAATCTCACAAAAATGTAAAATTGAATTTCTTTACTTTCATCAGTTTCGTTATTTTCGAACTGTTTGTTTGAGCTGTCAGTTTTGTCTATGGTTAGTAGTAGAAGTGTGGCCACTTCTTTCAATACCATAGTTACAATTAGAAAATATTTTTCATTTATTCATACCCTCCCTCAGCCAACATTTGCATTGCACTTGCACCCTCTATTGCTTTGATTTTTGTCGATTTCTTCGTGAGACGAGAAGTCTTATCATATTACACCCATGCATGCCACGAGATGATAATTCATTTGAGCGATTTTTGAGAAAGTATTAGTTACAGAAAAACTGTAACATACTAACATACCTTAGTTTCTAGCAATATTAATAGTTTTTTTTTTTTAATAAAGGTATTTGACATCACGTCTTTTCACTTCATACACTTTTTTTTTAAATATGGCTTTCATCGTTAGGTAGTCGATGATTTTACCACTTTTGTCTATCTCACAGAGTACTAAAATATATTGGGTCTATCTTCTTTAGTAGAAATATTTTACTCTACAGGTTTTCGATTCTCTAAATAATAAGTTTGTTTCTTTCGTTTTCTTTATTTAGTGCCATGAAACTGTTGATAATACATGCGTGCTAACGTTAATAATTAAAAGATTTTAAGACTTTTCTTTCTAAGAGGGTTTCAATAGGTGTATTCGCAAGATTTCATCAGAATTGATCTAGACGTAGCATAAAATTAAATAATTAAACCTAAATAAAAACCCATTATTAAATTATTAAGTGGTATAATGTATTTATTACTAAATAATAGGTAGTGTACTTAAAACAATCTTAAACAGTATACCCATTTTAATACTTTAATAGGTAATTAATAAAACAGTTTAGCTTGAATTTGGACCAGTCAAAGGCAAAGCATTGATTTCTTTGTTGAGCCTGATCTGCTCATTGATAGCTCTCCAAGCATCCTCTTTTTCTTTTTTAGTTATTGGCCGCTTCTTCTGCTTGGCAGCCACCATCTTTTTATAAATATCAATACATTCCATATCAACTTGATCCAACTGCTTCTTCAAGTTCAGTCTAATCATTTCTTGTTTACACAGTCCAATGAGGTGTTTCAGATTACGGCAATTGTCTTTTTTGACTGCAGTCAGTTCAGTCTGGCACTTTTTGATTTCTGCCAATATCTCATCATCGGAAGGATTTGTTAAAGGTGGCAAATCTTCTGGGTCCAGTATGCCTTGCTCCACTAATTCTTTTCTGAGACATTTCTCTAGTGTAAGGGAGTTCTTGTAACTACTTTTTGTATTTGTTGTCTGCTTTACTTTAACATCAGGTACTTCATAGTTCATTAAATTTTCTTCCATAAGTGCCGATACCAACCTCTGTGTTAAAGGCCCAGTTATCATATTCTCATTTGATTTTTCAAGTTTCTTACGAATACTGGATGCTTCAGGGGACATCGAAGATTTCTGTTTGTTAGGATTTGAAGCATTTTGATCTTCAGCAAGATGCTCATCTGCCCACACTTCTGAGTAGTGTCGTCCAAGTGGAGGGATTGGGGGTAGTGTTGTATTGCCACTTTGAGCAAGTAAAGATTCCAGAAACTTAATATCATCTAATGTGACTGGTGCACAGTATGGATCCACAGAATTCCAAAATTTGTATGGAATATTATTTTTGGGCAGTGCAAACTGGGACAACTCCAACTTGACGGGGTTCTCAGAATTTACCATATCACTAGAGTAATTGTGTGATCCTCCAGATGAAGTGTTTGAGAAGTTTTTGAACTTAGGCACTTTGGGTTGGTTGGACAATTTTGTGTAGTCTTTGGTCTTCACCATTTTGTCATCCTGGAATTTTCTTTTAACAGAATATTGCAGTTGTTTACCAGCAGCCTTGCCTTTTTTCTCTCTCTTTGATTCGTTTGTGTCAATATTCTCAATTTCAGACTGGAAGTATCTTATACGCAGGGCTGTATTGCCTAAAAGTGATTCTAACTCCAACTGTAGGGAATCTAGTTCATCCATGCCTATAGGCTCGTCGGCCGATCTCGCAGCTATTGCGGTGAAACGGGGCAGGTGTGCAGCATTATCTTGAATCTTTATGTATGGAATGGGGCACATATCCACCTTAGTTTTTCCCACCGATACGGCGCCAGGTATTTTGGCTGGTTTATTGTAGGGTGATAAACCTGGACTAGATGGTTTCCCATTGTCATGGCCCTTGCTAGCTAGTCTACCTTTGCTGTTATGGTGCATTCTTTTCCCCAGCATTGTCTCAATCAAATTTACCCGCGTAAACACAAGAACTATACATAAACATAACAAGCGAATGTTACAGTTTATATTTTCTAATTAAAACTATTTTGTAGTGTTTCCAGCGGTTTGCAGGCACAATCTGGTGTTCAAATCTTGGAAATATTTTTTAAATTGCACTGTAAACAAGTAATTAACACCATAAAATAAAAATCGCAACGTTAAAAAACTACGACAAAATGGCGATCTTTTAGAGAGACAACAAGAAAAAAATATTTCTACCAAAGAAATTACTTATTGATCGATGGATGGAATAAAATAAATTGTAATACAAAAATTTAAACTGGATGGTCTTAATCGGTCATCAGAATAAATTTTAAAACCTTCAAAACAAACTTTTCTTAGTTTACTAATCTATTAGTAAGTTGATTTAACAATTTTATTTAACTTTTTTGGATGTATTACTCGAAGGATTTTATCATACAGTAATTCTGTACTTCAAGTAAAAGAAAACCAAATAGGGTACGGCAAAGCCTCGCTTGTTGCTTTTATTTAGTATTTTATTGGTGTATAACATTTCTGGCTCGCTAAATGTATACTACATTTTATATTGATTAAACAGATTGAGACATAACGTAAAGTTGAGTGAGAGCACAGAGTTCTTATAGTGAGAGAGTGATTTTATTACAAACCTTTTTGATATCGGTAACTACTTTAATCTCAAAAAAAAAAGATATCATGTGGTCCATGGGGACTACCATTTTGGAAAAAAAAAATTCACAGAGGCAACACTATGAGGCTTTATGAAGATTGTTTTACTGTTATTTTTTTACCAATTTTTTTTTTACTAAGGATCTTTATCTCTTGCACATTATAATTTGGTGCTAATCTGGATTAGCAATAAATTCTGTTTTTTTCGTTACTTTTTACATTTTAGTCAGTTTATTCTGCTATTTTTGGGTAATTCCACTTGAAATGCCTTCAGATTACAACTCGCTTCATAAATATAAAATATGTCATGCATGATCGTCGGGCTGTCAGTCAAGCTATAGTATTGTATTCTCTTTGAGTCAAGCAAGATTGACATTTTGACTAAAATGGTGCGTGCCTCGTTTCGGTGCTTTCTTCACGTTACAACAAATTAGTGTGAAGTTCTTCACTTTTATAATGGTTTTGTGTTGAGAATTTAGATACAAACTGAATGTAGCACATAAATGATAATGAATGAAAGTGATATGTTTACAAAATAATGCGCTATCTGATATCCAAGCTCGTCGTTGTATGAACACTTGAATGACGTAAACTTATGCATTTCTATTAAAATGGGAGGTCTTCTATTGAATTGTCCACTCTGTTGCGATAAGACTTTTAGTTCTAAGCAGTCGCTCATAGAACATTTGGCTAACATTTTGGAAAATGTTTACTGTCCTGTATGTAACAACAAATGGACCTCAGTGGTCCATCTTATAGAGCACTTGACTCTCGATAATTGTCGGCCGGATAATATTCCTTTCACACAAACTGTAATTTTCGAGGAGAACACTCAGAATAATATTGAGAACAGGACAGACATTCCAAATTCTGATATAAAAGTGTATGAAGATGGTAAGGCTATGAACTAAAGGCACTTAATTATCAGGAATTTTATTAAAATGCTTCCGAAGAATATAATTTGCTTAGTATTTCTAAGAGTACAAAAATGGGATTTTTGTATTACTTACACAAATAAAATCAAATTGTATTTACTCTTACAAAAACCTATGGCAAATATTTAATTGTTTTTTTTCACAGATAACATAGTCCAAAGCAACTGCGACAGCAATTTCTCACCACTCCAAACATACGAAGCAAACATTGACTCAAGTGTTGTCAGCAATATGTATGTAGAGCTACTGAACAAGCAGCCGTGTCTTCGGACTCAGGAGCTGAAACTGGTGAAGGAGAACGGAGAGAGTCGGTACATGATCATGACACAAGAGGATGTGGAACTGAATGGAGAAACAATTGTGACTAAACAGAACAATGATGGCACTATTTCGTTAACTGCTGTTGAGGGTAAACATGTCCTTAAACCTGTATTTACTAGGTGAAACAAAAATGGTATACAATTTTTTTGCAACTTTACTTTGTAAATCTATAACTATCAGCTTTGTGGGACAGTTGAAGTACTAAAGGTTTTGTAGACTTATGAAATCTGTCAACAGCTGTATCCGTATAACACCTTTTGTTTTTCAAGTTTCCTCCAAAACTGATGGTTTTAGAATTACAAAAGTTAAGTTTTGAAAAAAGTACCCTTTCTGTTTCAACCTGTATAAAGCTGAATAATTTTTGTGTGTTTGAGTGGGTGATGGTTTAAATTCACAATTGGACCCGGTAGGTGGCTCTACAATCAGGTTCTAGTTACAGCTGGTGAATGTCTGCCAAGCCACCTAGTAAAAAACATACAGCGTCAGTTTAAGTGATGTGTATCAAACCAACTATAAAGATATTTAAGTGAACGCAATATTTTTAAGAACATTATTTTTTAATGTATTTATTGAACTATAAATAAACAACAATTTTCATTTTCATGTAAACATAAATAAGGCTTCAATTAAGCATATATCAATATTTTCAGATATGAAATTGGAACCAGATGGAGTACGAGCAGCAGAAGCAGATTTGGACGAGGGCCAGGAGATCTACAGCTGCAACACTTGCAAAGTGTCCTTCTCATCTGTGATAGAGCACATCCAGAACTACCACAATGATCAGGATGTTGTTGTTGAGGTATACCAACATTATACTCCATAACAATAATTATCAAAATATTTTTTCTTCAATTTCTAGTCAACCAGAGTGTGCTACTGAAAATTGAACTTTAAGTCTTTGTCAATAAAGTTAGAATAAAACCGATATTATGTGGTTGGCATTTGACAACAATTTTTGTGACTGGTCTGTTTGTAAACAAACTCCATCCATCCATACGCACAAAACAAAGCCAAAAGTTAAGGAAAAACATTAATGACAACATGATACTTTATTTCGGCCAATGAGCTGGGTGAAAATAAATTTTTCGCCACTGTGTTTTGCTTTTGATTTGATTTGATTTTTTATATGATTTGGAGTGTATATAAACTATAACTATTTATCTAAGGCTGGATAGAAGAAAGTTTTTAAGAGTTCCCATGGCATTGTCAAAACCGAAAACCCCAAAAAAGCTGCGTTCGAAATAGCAACCACATTAGAATATTCAAAATTACAAATATTTTTATTTGTGTTGACCAACAAAGCACATAAGGAATAGTCTGAATCTACTCTCTAGTTTATTTTCTTAGAAGATTACTATCAATGTCGGTTTATTACATTACTAGTATTCCCGTTAGCCCCTCCAGCTAAGCTAACGTTTGCGTCCAGAGTGAGCCCACATCAATAGTTTAATGGCCGGGATGGGGATCAAAGCCGAAACCTCTTGGTTGCGAGGGCGGCCCCTCTAAACAATGCGATATTGACACCAATTACTGTCATGATCTGGTTATAAATCGGTCCATTTTAATTTCCAGGAGCCAATAGAAGACGAGACCGACGTAGCAATGGGGTACGAGGCTCTAGATGAGGAGCCCCCGGGCGCCGGCGACAAGCAGCCGCCGCGCCGCGTCATCACCGACACCGGGGACATCGTGGAAGAGCCGCTCGTACTCAAGCCTATAGAAAGTCTAGTACAACCAAGAAGCGTCGGTATGAACTATATTGTTATGTATAGAAATTTAAACTCTCAGTATATACGAAATAGAGTTCAAATTATATTGCCGTGTTATAAGATCTGTCACTCCTCGCGTGATTATTGCAATCAAATATACTCAATTACAATTGGCTAAGTTATATTATTGATTGGAAGACGTCTCGGGCCTAAATTTAAACGTCGTCGTTGTTATACTGTTATATCATCGGAGTCGATTTTACCTGTCAAGAAATGGTTCTTAGATTGTCTCTATCCATACATTTTGATAATCAGCAAGTATTTCAAGTATGGTTCGATGTTTAAAACATGCAGATTTACTTTAATAACGATAAACTTTGAACATTAGTTAATAATTTGCTATTTTAATCTGTCAAATAATATTTTAAACCGATTTTTATAAACATTTTGTATCTCTCTATCAGATATACTTGCACAAAATAAAGAAATAGTAAGAGACAAGGCTGGACGTGTGTACACGCGGCGTTACGTACAGGTTGAGAACCTCTGCGATAGCATCGTAAGGGACATCAAAAAAGATGGTAGGTATTGACAATTTAACAATGAGCAACCTAAACTCAACTCTATACACGTTTACTTAATGTTAAATTTGAGAAAAAAAAATGCCCCTTTTTTGACGTCCCACTCTTGGGCACGGGCCTCCCCTCACTACGAGAGGGAATCAGGCCGCAACCCACCACGGTGGCCCAGTGCGGGTTGGCGGTTTGACAAGTCTTTCGAAGATTTGTTAGATTTTTTAAATTTGAAAAATCACACTGACAATTCGTTGGGGACCTTATTAACTGGTGTCAAATAACGCAACTGGTACTCGAACCCAGAACCCGCGGACCGGCAGCGCTCGAAGCAGAGCGACCAGGGCGGGGCTGCGAGCGAAGCCAAGTGTCACAAAGTGGTAGTAAAGGAGATCCAAGGGGAGGACGGCACCGTTAAGATATACGACTGCTTGACGTGCAACATCACCGCTGGCAACTTGAACGACTTTAAAGACCAACCGTGTAAAATAAGTGAGTTTCATCTGCCTTACCTTTGCCCATTATCTGGGGTTGGCGCAGTATGTCTTTTCCTTCCATTCATTGCGCTTTCCCGTCATACTCACGTCCACTCCAACCTCGTTCATATAACTCTTGATACAACCCATCCATCTTTTCTTGGGTCTTCCTCTCGCACTGTATCCATCCACATTCATATTCATCACTCTTTTAGTCATATGCTTCTCATTCCTTATCATCACGTGTCCAAACCATTCCAGCCTCCTACCTCTTACTGTATATGTTATTATCGCTACAGGGTAGCATAGCAGCATTTGTAGCATAATGTACAATCAATTTTATTTCAGCATGATCATTTGAGAATTTTTTCGTCTGCGTAACTGAGAAAGTAGTTAACCACGTCCACTTATCAACCGCCCAGTTTTAATAAACATACGTGAGATATGAGTTTGTTGTTACAGAGTAGCAATGCAAATCAGAAATATCTGATAAATAATACTTGGAATTCGAATACTTTTAATTATTTTGCAGCCTTTCAATGTGACAAATATATAAAGATCCGTAACTCAGATAGTATTATGTCGCGTATAGTCTGATTAAGCATCTACAACAGCTACCTTAAATGTACCCTATTTCGGATCTCTTTTGCACCTTCTAAATAATAGTACCTACCTACTATCATGTCATTACTGCTTGCTCAGTTAAGAAAACTTTTCGTCTGCACAAGAGGCGTCAATAGCCTAGTGGTTAGAGGGGCCGTCCTCGTAGCTGAGAGGTTTCGGGTTCGATCCCCATCCTGGCCATTAAACTATTGACGTGAGCCCACTCCTAGCACAAGCATTAGCTTAGTTGGAGGGGCTAAAGGGAATACTAGTAATGTGATAAATACACATTGCTAGTAATCTTTAAAAAAAAAGTTAACCACGCTTACTTTTCGTAACGTTATAATTTAACATACTTATATGTCGAAACAATACTATTTTGTTACCATTTTTATTAATATTATTATTGTATTTCAGTGAAATATACATGCCCGCACTGTCCGATGGCTTACGATAACTCAAGATCATTATGTGCGCATATGAAAGTACACAAAACTAAAACAGGTATTATATTTTTTATATTTTTTTATATTTACTCACAAATTATGGTTAACTTTGACCAAGTATAACAATTGAACGAAATTACGGAAGATAAATACAAAAGGTTTATGAGTAGAACAACTAATTATGGAAATACTACGGCCAACAAGAACCGATACAAAATGTTAATAATGTTCGATTTCAAGTCGGTCACCGCCAACATTCAGGCGACAATTTTATAAATTCGTGATTCAACCGTTATAACGGCAACCGTTATATAAACTAAATATAAATACAGGCGAAACGTTAAAAACAAGTCATTTAATAAAAAAATCTAAAAAAAATCGTACTGTTTCTCGTTGGTCATCATCTAGAAAAGTCGAAATACCACCATATAATAATAACGTCTCGGGAATCGAACACGTTATTTTGCTTACAAAGTGCGCTTACAAACTGATAAAATGGAACCAACTCTCACATATTTCTGCAAACTGAATTCAACCTAAAATCCCTCTCACTAGGGTTGGTTTTGGTCTGCAGCAGTACATGCGGGTTCCATTATGCAAAACTATAGCTAATATTTTTTTGGACTTTATTATTTAATAATTAATTATGTTTGTTCTAGTGGACAACTTGTATGGATGCGCAATATGTTGTACTATATTCCCGTCTAACAAGTCTTTGAAACTTCACAAGAGGATGCACGACCCGATCAAGTGAGTACTTTCCCTTACAAAGTTGAGATTAATCAATTCCCATGACCATGGTATAAATGGTGTCAATTTCAAATTTATATAAACAAAAGTGTACCCTATGCAAAAACATATAACTTAGTCAGTAATTTACCTATTTAGGGCAGAAATCTAATTTAGACAATTGATTAACACTTCTCTCGATTAATAATTTGACAGCTGTCGGTTGAAAGCGATTCTCCATAGAAAAAGCTAGGCTGAAAAGTATTACTTTCAACCCGCACCTCAGCCAACTTCAGACCTACTTTCCGAGTATGAGTAATGAAAAACTAAATTATAGTCATGGTCGAGCCGTGAAAAAACCAAACAAAACGTCAGGTGCGGTCATACACTTATATGCAGTTTCAATGCATATGGTAGGCGAGCTATGCGGCGTCTATGGGTTATTGATCTATACCTATCGCCAGTATACCTACCACTGTCCCTTGCAGTAGGGGTAGGTATAGATATTCACAATTGACGGAAAGTTTACATCCTTCGTCCACTAATTAATTTTTAATTACTCATACTCGGAAAATAGGTCTAAAGTTGCCTGTGGAGCGGGTTGAAAGTAATACTTTTCCGCCCTAGGGAGAATCGCTTCCAAATGACAGCTGTCAAATTATAAAAAAGAACTAGTTCTATTTTCATATTTCTATGGAACCATGTTCCAACTTTTTTCTACAGTCACTCAATTACAGCGCGATGTTAAATTGTATTAACATAAAGTTAAGTATTAATTAAAGAATATATGTTTATAAATTACTTACTTATTATTTAGTTTCAACCATTTTTTTTTAAATAACATAGATTTGGGCAAAATATTTAAAGATGAAAATGAAAAATAATGGCTAAATAATGAAGTTGGCCGGCCAACGAAAAAAAAAATTGGCGGCAATCCGATCTTTATTTTTTTTTTCGAGTTGTAGATGTGTTGTTGGTGTTCATACTTCTGTGGCGACCTCACATTCACGTCGCCGACAGAAATGGACAGATGGCGCTAAATGCAGCGCCTCAATACAATGTACGGATTCTTCATAGAAAAACTGAATCACGATATTAAGAATCGCAAGCATCGTGACTAATATACAAGACCCCGGGAATAACCAGCGGGGCATAGCAGCCGCCCCGCCAGGCATAACACCCGCCTGGCTGGAAGATCTTCCCTTTTCCGCTAAACTTCCTTGTATTATTTATTTAGCCAATTCCTGTTTTTATTTTAACTTTCCTTATTTTAACTTTGTATTCGTAATGAAAAGCACAGTGTTTACCTCGGGTGAAAGACTTATTTTGTCCCCCGAACTATTAGCGCCAAACCCCGTCTCGGGACTGAATAAGTCACTTTCACCACTCGTGTAACAATGTACTATTAAAAGGAGGATGTAAGCAGTCCTGTCCGTGACCAGGTCCCGGCCCATCGACCCGCCGGTGGAGAACACGGACGGCAGCTCGGTGAGCGCGGGCCGCTACCTGTGTGCCGACTGCGACAAGATGATCCCGGTGGACTACCGCGCCGTGCACGCCGCCTCGCACCGCGCCGGCGACCACACCAACTGCACCATCTGCAACAAGAAGTTCACCTCGCTCGAATACCTCGAGATGCATATGAACGTGCACAACCTGGATAAGGTGAGTGTCGTTACAGTGACACTGCTGCTCTTGTCTCTAAATAAAATCCAATATTTTAATATATAAAACTAGTCTCTGCCCGCGACTTCGTCCGCGTAGACTTAAGTTAAGTATTATATGTGTTAATCCAGGTTATGAACTATCTGTGTTCCAAATTTCGTCCGAATCCGTTCAGTATTTTTTGCGTGAAAGAGTAACAAATATACATCCACACTCACAAACTTTCGCATTTATAATATTAGTAAGATTCACGTGTCGCGGTTTTGTTGCCAAACTCTTCAGAAGTGGCTTGACCGATTTTCATGAAATTTTGTGTGCGGAGTAGGTAGGTAGGTCTGAAAATCGGTCAACATCTATTTTTCATACCCCTAAATGTTAAGGGCGGTCCGGTCCACCTCTTAATAATTTATATGGCAAAACAACGTTTGCCGGATCACTTTGTTTACCTTTTTACGAAAATTACGCGGATGGTGGAGTATGAAATTTGGCACAGTTAAAGTTTATATGGAGAAGGAGTGCAGAAAG
Organism: Notodonta ziczac; assembly: GCA_918843915.1. NCBI lineage: Eukaryota > Metazoa > Arthropoda > Insecta > Lepidoptera > Notodontidae > Notodonta > Notodonta ziczac. Next base: position 7,284,043 of record OU974053.1, read on the forward strand.
CTAATATATTTATATAATAATAATTAAAAATACATTAAACTAATAAATAAATAATTACACACACACATTTGTAACTGCCCAACTTTCTGACTGACACTGACAAACGGTGACCGAATTTTATTATTTCGGAGGGTGGGACTTCCATAGTGAACTCTGCGTGCCAGTATTAATTAAGAAGGTTTTGGGTTTCTGTATTTAATAGTTGACAAAAGAACCTTCATAACGTTCAAACAAAAAAAAAAAAGAATAATGGTCGAATTTCGCCCAGGGGCGACTACTAGTATAAATAAATCGCCAGACTGAGACACCTACTGTATGGTACCAAACTAAGCAACGCTTGTACTATGAGTACCGTAAAATGAACTGGGGGCGCTCCCATTGTCTTGGCCAAATTACGAAAAGGCCATTCCCGAAATTTGCCCCGGCGGGAACCAAACCCGCAACCATCATATGCCGTGAGCCGAGCGGGGCACCAAGCGGTCGTCAAAGCATTCTGAAGCTTTTATTTCCTTTGTGCGTGAGACGGAGCGCTAACATTGCCTAGGTTTTGGCCTAAGCTATGCTAGGGGTATTAAAATGAGATTTAAAATAATTTGCGCTTACAAAAGTGTGCAATGCCATGCTCCATGCCATGCCTATAAATAAGAAATACTTTAAGTAATTAAGTTTGCCAAAATCACACCGATTTATTTGTTTATTTCTCTAATCTGTTGTTATTTGTACCGTAGGTGACAGTAAATAAACAAGACAAATCTCTCCCATACCAGTGTTTATACTGCCACAGAAGGTTCGCAAGACCGCACGAAAAAGTGAAACACGAGAGGATTCATACAGGTAAAAATATTCGCCATTTGTACCAGTCCTCAAAATAAGCACAAAGTTCGCTGACCCCAACATGCCAAGCCCCCATCGACAGCAGTCCCAAGCCCAGTAGTAGGACTTTCAATAATATTATTTAATATCATTATAAGTTTCCTTTATATTTATGTATAGTCTCAGAGAGGAATCATCGCTTTTTCTTCTTTTTTTAAACTTGTCTAATTGTTTGACCTGCCATTAATATTTTTGAGATACGTAGTAATTATTTCCTCTTTGGTTTTTATTTTTATGTTTATTAAAACTATTGCTATTCCCACTGTCTGCCAATGTTACATACTAAATAATTAACATGGTGACAATCATAAGTTGACAATGTTATTTAAATTTTGGAAGCATTGCTTCTTGCACTGGAATATTGGCATTATTGATTCTTGCACTCGTGCAAGCAAAAGCCGACTCTAAGGTGGTTAACCTTTTAATTCCTCGACTGTACAATAGCAATGCATAAAACTCCACCCACCTACTAAAATTATCACTAAAAATATGAGGCCAATTAATAAATCAATCTTAAATCTGAGACAGATCTTGGAAATTATATTTTTATATCAAACCAGTACAAAATGATGTCTAATGCATACCCAAGATCACTCTCACATTATAAGGAGATTTCTTCATGAAAGCTCTAGCATACATAGTCCTTTAGGTTGAACTATGTTTGGCAAGCGGGATGCCTGTATATGCGACTATAGCTTCTATATATGTGGTGAATAAATTCGACATTGGCGTGCAGGCGAAAAGCCGCACTCGTGCGAGATCTGCGGCAAGTCGTTCCGCGTGTCGTACTGCCTCACGCTTCACATGCGCACGCACACCGGCGCGCGGCCCTACGCCTGCAAGCACTGCGGGAAGAGGTCAGTCACACTCACTCCGTTACACAGGGCTCATGGTAATGGTATTTACGGTACTGAGGTAGGACCATCCTTTCACAAAAGATCGCCGTAAAGTAACGATAGTATTCGTACTGTAGTAAGTGGGGCTTCAATCAATAAATAACTAATGCTGGGTAATATAAAATTTATTATAATATTCACTTTTAATACATTTCTTTAAACATAGTTCCTATCTTAGTGGTCTCTCGGTTGTCACTGCCAGCGCACCGCAGAGCTTTCAAATTTTTAAAATTAATACTTTTCTTAAATATATTCTTATCGGCCAGGAACGCTTATTGCCAGTGGCTAGTGCGCCGACATGGACCTCCTTACATTCCTCCCGACCTGGGGAAAAAAAAAAAAATTAAAGCAAAAAAAATTTTTTTTTCTAACCATACAATTTTTGCACACCCTACCTATGGTTGGACGATGCATATACAATCAAGCATGGCTCAAATTAAATCCTGCTAGGATTTAGTTATTGGAAGAGTTATATCTACTTCGAATAACTTGATAAGTGTAAAACCAACCGAAAATCACGTACCTAATTCAAGCCATACGGAAAGCCATTAACTACACATGACTAGTAAACACCACCCTTCATCATTATTAACATTACCCATCAACATCTTAATCAAATTAATATAAATAACTTTTCAAACTATAGAAAGGTGTGACCGTCATCCTTAAAATGAAATATGACTACAAGACTCAAAGAAGATAAATTCAACTTTATTAATAGGAGAAATATTCAACACCATCATAATTAAAGCTCTCAAGACTTCAAGAGGCTCAAATATAAGGTCAAAATATAATCCCAAAAATATGTCAAAGTCCACTTTACGACTTGATACGCCCACAGATACAATATTCCCGCATAATCCATAGAATTAGAGATTCATCGACTAATTTTGGAAAATATAAGACGATTCTCAGCATCCCAACAAATTATTTAGGTAAGATTTCTACCAAGAAATTCCGAATGCTTATGAGAATAGGCGCTCTATTCTACATCAGAAATTGCTTATCGTGAGAGAAATTTATTAACCTACTATTAAATACACTAAACCCACCTTCTATAAACAATCCTAATTAACACAACCACTATGTCTCCGATAATCTACTACACCTTCTACAATAACCCATAATACTTCCCCACATACTCTAACTGTACTTTATCCACTATCCACTACCAACTTCTAACCATAATAATAACATACCATTTACAATCCAGATACTATCCGTCCATATTCCATCCCTTAAATGCGTGAAACCTAAATCAGGAATCCATGATCAATAGCTTATTGCTTTATCATGTTACATCAAGAAATAGAACTAACCGAATAGATCTATCCATCTAACTCTATCCAAACATTACAATTCATTAACCACCAAACTTTAACCTTTACCATTACTGAAACTACACTCCCCCTGTAATCATATAACCATTACTAATATGTTAATATACTTATCTCACGTTTTTTCAACAAAACATTAATCATATCAAATTAAATAACATAACTTATTTTCATTTTCGCCCATCGCCTACGTGTTGAACGATTTCTTTTCGCCCATCGCCTATGTGTTGAACGATTTCTTTTCGCCCATCGCCTATGTGTTGAACGATTTCTCATATTTCTTACGTCGCTCTGCGACATATTCAATTTTTCTCTCGTTCATTATGAAAAATAAAGACATATATTAATAAATTACAATAACTACATACACAACTTAAAACTAATCTATCATAACCACCTTCCCATCTAAACAATAAAATAAAATATAATCAATAAAATCAAGAATTGTTTGACATGACGTCTGCTTCTTTCTCGAATTTTCGATTGAAAAATGGATTTCTAGGCTTATAGATGTTTGTGTGACGTATGTGTTTCCAGTAGGCCTGACTCAACCTCATCCATGTCCTCGTTTCATTTTAATCACTTTTATCCAATTAATATTTATTTGGGATTCTAATACTCCCTGTTTGGGCGTCGTCTTCTTTGCTGCGAGAGGTACTTCTTATACCCGGCGCCTCCACACTTGTAGTAAGTGGGGCTTCAATCAATAAATAACTAATGCTGGGTAATATAAAATTTATTATAATATTCACTTTTAATACATTTCTTTAAACATAGTTCCTATCTTAGTGGTCTCTCGGTTGTCACTGCCAGCGCACCGCAGAGCTTTCAAATTTTTAAAATTAATACTTTTCTTAAATATATTCTTATCGGCCAGGAACGCTTATTGCCAGTGGCTAGTGCGCCGACATGGACCTCCTTACAGTACCATGAATAAGAGAGTTGAAAGACCAACCCCCCTTCCATTCTCCTCTCTCTGTCCCACTCCTCTTCAGGTCGTCAACGTGCAAGCGATGTTATTGATTGCAGGCGTCTAGAGGCTCCGGTGACTGCTTAACATAAGGCGGGACGTACGCTTGATTGCCGACTTAATTACATAAAAAATAAGATTTATTCCTTGCAGGGTATAGAAGAGCTAATTTGGTAAAAAGGTTTTTTTTTTACCAACTTCTAAAGATTTTTCGGTTGTAAACTACTTATCGAATTGCTGGTATCCGTAAACAGTCCAGATCTCTCAAACTACTGAACCTATTTTTATGAAATGTCTATGGAATCGCCTTGGGATTCTGACAATCAAGGACACACGTAGTATATGACTTATACCAATATATGGCGCTTATAGCCAGAATGCATCTCATGACAATTCCACTAAGTCCAAACACGACTAGGTTACATTGTTTTATTACGGAGTTTCGGCGCCCACCTTCCGGTTTTATCATCATCATCTGATGATGAAGCCGGAAGGAAGGCAGTTTATTGAGACTATTTTAGAGCGCATACACCACTGAAGTTACAGGAAAGCAAGTTACGCATTTGCGTTTACTTGAATGACGTATTTTTCCATTTATTTTGATTTAAATGCCAAATTGCTGAACCGATTTTGATGAAATTTAAATGGGGCCAATCTAGAGGAACGTCCTTTCAAATAAATAAAATATCAAATCGGTTATAGATGACGAAGTTCAGAGGTAACAAACATAAAAAAATTACAACTGAATTGAGAACCTCCTTCTTTTCGGAGTCGGTTAAATACGAAAACGAAATTTCCCTACTTTACCCTGACGGGAATCGAACCCGCAACCACCCGGTGCAGTGAGCCTAGCAGCTCACGCTCGAACCTGTCGTTTAACTAAAAATTAAATAATAATATGTTTACTTATACAGGTTCAAAGCGCACAGTGTGTACAACCATCATTTGCTGACGCACTCCGAGGTCCGCGCGTACAAGTGTCCGTACTGTCCGAAGGCGTTCAAAACATCCGTGCAACTGGCCGGGCACAGGAACTCGCACACGAAACCCTTCTCTTGCCAACATTGTAATAGGTATGTTACTTATTCTATTCTATCTAAATATATATAACTCAAAGGTGACTGACTGACTGACATAGTGATCTATCAACGCACAGCCGAAACCACTGGACGGATCGGGCTGACATTAGGCATGCAGGTAGATGTTATGACGTAGGCATCCGCTAAGAAAGGATTTTGATTAATTCTACCCCCAAGGGAATAAAATAGGGGATGAGAGTTTGTATGAAACTTTGTCAATTTTAAACCTATCGAGCTGAGACTTTGCATGCATAAAACTACTATGACGTAGACATTCCCTAAGAAAGGATCAAAATTCCACGCGGACGAAGTCGCGGGCTCAGCTAGTGTGGTATAAAACTAAATCACTATCTGCGTCTGTCTGTTTGTCCATTTAGTTTTTCTAAACTACGCAACAGCTTTTGATGCGACCATTTAGACTCTAAAGAAATTCTCTAAATTTTGGAGAATTTTCCGGCAGGTTTATTATTCAAATTTATAGCACAAGCCGTGAGAAGCCGGGGCGGCGGGTCGCTAGTACTATATTATATAACTAAACTGTGTCTGCATAAAAGATAATATTGAAAAAAAAACTTTTCCATACTGACTCATGTCGATGCTCGCTCGATTTTTAAAGATATTATGAATCACGATTGAAAGCTCTGCTTCAAACGAAAATATACCTAACTGGGTCTGCTCAATGATACCGATGGTACAAGGGCCCAACTCTGTTAACGACTAACGCTAGATTCAACTGGCAATACGTCAAAACTGACGTACCGCGTAAATGATTACGTCACTAACTATAGGAAAACTGTCCAAGTGTCTTATTCAGATACGGGGCCCAACTTTGTTAACGACTATCGCTCGATTAGACTAGCAATACGTCAAAACTGACGTATTGCGTAAATGATTACGTCACTATAGGAAAACTGTCAAAGTGACTATCGCTCGATTCTAATCTCAACACGTCAAAACTGACGAATCTCGATACTGAATACGTCAGTTTTCACAGTTTTTCTATAGTGACGTATTCAGATGCGGGGCTCAACTCTGTTAACAACTATCGCTCCATTCCACTCGCAATAAGTCAAAACGTATCGCGCAAACGAACGCGTCAGTGTTGACAGTTTTTCTATAGGAAAACTGTCACAAGTGACATATTCAGATCAAAGTGAGTCGAATGGTGCGACAGTCGTTAGTAGAGTTGGGTCCCAGGAATGTCTCGGCGCAGGCCGTTCGCGTCGCTGTACGCGGTGCGCGTGCACACGGAGACGCACGCGCGGCAGAACAACCTCAAGTTCTCGTGCACGCTCTGCGGCGCCAGCTACGCGCGCGCCTTCGCGCTCAAGGACCACGTCAAGCAAGTGCACAAGCAAGACGTCGACGCCATCGAACATTTGGTGAGTTTCTACATCTTTTTCCTTTCGTGGCGACGTAAACATTACATTGATAGCAACACAGATGATTTTTCCAAATAGGCCAGATTAGCTGGCACTTTTTAAAAGTCAAGAGCTAGGTGCATGTTCCGAAACTAAATCCTATGGAGAAGAACATGCAAGAAACTCCATGGATACATTGTTTCTTTTCTCTTTTTAAATTATGTTTGTTTATGTTTATGTTACTTTTTCAATATGATAAGACTCCGCTCTCGTCCACTATTCGGTAACACACTAACAATCGGTTATCACTGCTATAATTAGGGAACGTACCCATACTACGTGAGCCATGTTTTTCATTTTTTTCTCCCCTTTGTGACCACCCGTAGTATATGCCAAGACCCCTCCCCCTCTAGTTTCACGTAGTAATTCATAAATACAATACAGTTTTCAATTAGTGTTTGCAAACGCTGCGCGCCATCTAAATATATATAACTCAAAGGTGACTGACTGACTGACTGACATAGTGATCTATCAACGCACAGCCCAAACCACTGGACGGATCGGGCTGAAATTTGGCATGCAGGTAGATGTTATGACGTAGGCATCCGCTAAGAAAGGATTTTGTCAATTAAATTCCACGCGGACGAAGTCGCGGGCACAGCTATTTGAATATAAGTAGCTCGGAAAACCGCGAGATTACCGTAGCGGATATTGACAACGTGACTAAAACCTTAGATCCCCCCTCCGCCCCTGTGACCAAGCGTGGTATTTTGAAGACTTCCCTTTCCCCTGAACGGGTCACGTAGTATGGGTACGTTCCCTCATGTATGTAATCTACCTACATATATTAAAATATAAAAATTAATCTCTATTTCCTTGGTGAACCGGTGGAACGATTTCGCTAATTATTTTTTGTATGTTTATTATTGTCAGGAGAAGATACTTATTAATGAAAAAAATAAGAAAGTTGAGCGCTAAAATTTGAATTCAATATTCAAAGTTAAGATAGAACAACGTCTGTTGGGTCAGCTAGTTTTTGATAAAAAATATATTTGTATCATGCTGGGTCTACAAGTTAGACGTACACGCATTTTACATACAGCTCGCCGGATACCATACACATTGTAGCAAGCGTGCTCTTATAACATGTTACCTTGACAGCCTGCACAGGACGACGACTGGATTGTAAAAGAGAAAATAGAAACTGAAGATATTCAGAGTCTCAACAACGATTTACAAGAAGAGGTACGTACTAATGACACGTAAAATAATAAAGAACACTTAGTATCCCTAGTAGTGTTTGTAACGTTTTGTAATTAGGTGCTGCAAATAATTTGCTAATACCAGGGATTACATAAATGTTTACCGCAATTACAAAACGTTTAGTCAAAAAATACTAATACATCTAAATATATATAACTCAAAGGTGACTGACTGACTGACTGACTGACATAGTGATTTATCAACGCACAGCCCAAACCACTGGACGGATCGGGCTGAAATTTGGCATGCAGGTAGATGTTATGACGTAGGCATCCGCTAAGAAAGGATTTTGATTAATTCCACCCGCAAGGGGATAAAATAGGGGTTGAATAATCCCGAAATTTTTGCTAAGCTAAATTACACGCGGAGGAAGTCGCGGCCACAGCTAGTAGATAATAATATGAATACTAGGAACTAAATAAAAATTGATGATGTATTTTTTTCTCACTACGTAGTCGATGTGAGCATTTGTAGATATAACTTAGATATCTACACTTGTAGTGCATAAATTAAAAATACCATTAATCTCGATGGGGTAGTGCCACACTCTCACAGAATATTGGCGTTAAATAACTATTATAGCTAGGTTTGGTTTCGTACGATGCGTGAGCCGGAAGCTCGAATCCGTTCCCTACCCCTCGCATTTGGCACTCCCCATCAGGCCGGCAGCATGCGATCAATTCCTTTGGTATTGCACGCATCTATAGGCTACGGTTACGTCTTAACATCAGGCGGGTGGACTTTGTTATACACAAAAAAATCTGATGTTTTTGTTTTTTTTTCCAGATAACTGAACTCGGTACCAGCGAACTGATAGTTCCTTAAACATTTATAAATGTAATTAATAATACAATAAATATTTAATGTGTTACAGTAAAATTATGTGGTATTATGATGTCCTCTTACTGCTCTGTTAGCATAGACCAATAAGAAAAGACACCGCTCCCGTATACTATTGCATGAGGATGCAATCGTCAAAGGTTGACCCAGTATCGGGGATGACGGCGAATTCTGATTGGTCCGTTCAAGGTCAATCCTCAATGAACCAATCAAAATGTCAGGTGCGGTCATGCATATGCATGCCGTGGCAATGCTTATGTTAGGCGTGTGGTGGAGCCCGGCTATGCGGCCTCTATGGCTTTTTGATCTGTGTCTGTTAGGTTTATACTAGGTGAAACAGAAAGAGTACACTATTTTTTTGCAACTTAACGTTGTGAATCTAAAACTATCGGCTTTGTGGGACATTTGGAGTACTGAAGTTTTTGTAGACTTATGAAATCTGTCAACAGCAGTATCCCTATAACACCCTTTGTTTTTCACATTTCCTTCAAAGCTGATGGTTGTAGAATTACAAAGTTAAGTTTTAAAAAAAAAGTATACCCTTTCTGTTTCAACCTCTATAATGTATGTGTTGATTGTATTATAATTAATTATTATCTTTATTCCTTCTTATGTGCATTGAGGCTGCCTTCCAGTCTTCCCTCGATTCGGCAGATGATAATAACGGATATTTACAAAAATAATGGTCTAAAACCCTCTAAAAAGTGCATAAGAGTGCATAAGATATGTCAATAAACTATTCAGATTTCAGATCTCGACTACCTTTTGAACTTAAGGTTTAATGTTGTAAAATTATGTTCGACATTTCGCGAATGCGTTCACTCAAGCCCGTAATAATAAACCGATCTCAAGTCTGAGAAAGGTCTTGAGTACGCTTTCGACATGTCATTTTGTACTGGTGTAACACAGTACCGGATTAAGCAAGCGCGGGGCCCGTAGCAAATTATTTCAAAGAGCCCTTGATCTACTATGGGTTCTTAAGTATAAAGTGGTAAAAAAACAGATCAATAGTCTATACGTTTATTTGCCATCTATAGGTTACAATTTTGTGGGCATTTAGTAAATTACTATAGGCGCTGTTAGGCTCTGGACAACTACAAAAGCCAGAGATGAGATTTTCTGGCAATCATCATACTTATCAATAAATAAATTGGAAAACGGATAATATTATAAAGAGAAAACTTTGTTTGTTTGATTGTAATGAATAGCCTCCGAAACTACTGAACCGATTTGAAAAATAATTTCACTGTTGGGAAGCTATACTATCCCCGGGTGACATAGGCTATAATATATTTTCAAAAAATTAGGGATCCTTACTAAAACTCGAATAATGTAGTATAGAATAATTTTGATAAGAAACTAACATATGCGGGGCCCCCTTTCGCGCGGGGCCCATAGCAATTGCTACTCTTGCTACATGGTTAATCCGGCACTGGTGTGACATAAGAATGACATTTCCAAGAACGCTCTCAGACTTGATATCGATCTGTGGATATGGGTCTTATACTGAATGGTCCAATCCGTAGCACCTTCAACCGACGGAGGTGTTTTAGATGTATGAATGTGTATGGAGAGAAATAGATGTTAGGGTCACATTTTATGTGGCATAAATGGGTATATCTATATAATGGGTATTTTGACGACCGCTTGGCGCAGTGGTTCGAGCGTAGGCCGCTCGGTACTGCACATGGTGGTTGAGGGTTCGATTCCCGCCGGGGCAAATTTCGGAAATGGCCTCTTCGTAATTTGCTTGGGTGTCACTGGGATTGCCCCCAGTCCATTGTGTACGGTACCCATAGTAAAAGCTTTGTTTAGTTTGGGACCATGCAGTTAGTGTGTCAGTCTGGCGATGTTCATTTATTTATTTTTATCTGCCTACCCTTATGAGATAACAGGTGTTTATGACGAATTTAGGGATATCAAAAATTTTAAAGTGTGGTGCCGTCGGCTTTCTGAATCACTAAACATAATTTTCAACATCACTATAATTTTAGTAGATTGATTGCATTGATGTGACGAACCTAACGGACGGGGTAACTTTAATTAGGGGCATTGAATAATGAAGCCTCCTGTATTGTATTCAGAGCTAAATTGAATTGATATGTATGTGTCGCCGCCAACTAGCATAATTCGCCGTTCAATTAACAGCCTAGACACTTAACTAAACGGCGTCGTTCAACTAGTGGCCTGAATGATATTCAGCCATTTGATCAAACAGCTAGGCAGACTTGGATCGATGACGTTTAACTACTTGCCTAGCCGTTTAATTACCTGCCTAGCCTGATCATTTCAATTTAGTTCTACTTTCTGCCACCTACCGCCGAAACTCACCAAAATGTCAATATCTCTATATTCTATATTCTCTTTGGTCAATATGGTGTCGGAAAAAACAAATTTGATGGAATAATTTTATTAGGTACTTAGGTTTTTTACGATTTTTTTTAGATCCACCGAATCTATTTGCAGGGTGGGGTTTCTGTGGGGTCATAAAAAAAATAACCCTAACCTAAACCCATCCAGGTCGTTCTGCTTGGGTAGTATTTTGAAAAAGTTTTGTAGTACTTAAATGTCAACCAGTTGCCTAAGCATTAGCCAGCCAGTTTATTAAATGTTGTAATAGACGATACGGCTGAATATCATTCAGGCCGTTAGTTGAACGGCGCTGTTTAGTTAAGTGCCTAGGCTGTTAATTGAACGGCGAATTAAGCTATTTGGCGGCGACATATGTTTTGTACCTACATAATCTACTAGGTGAAACAGAAAGGGTATACTATTTTTTTTGCAACTTTACTTTGTAAATGTAAAACTATCGGCTTTGTGGGACAGTTGAAGTACTAAACGTATTGTAGACTTGTGAAATCTGTCAACAGCTGTATCCCTGTAACACCTTTTGTTTTTCAAGTTTACTCCAAAGCTGATAAGTTTTAGAATTACAATATTAAGTTTAAAAAAAAAGTATATCCTTTCTGTAGCAATCTGTAAAAAGTTCGTTCATAAACTTTTTTCTCGATAAACGTTGAAATATGTGTTAATAAAACTTCTTCAATATAGATATTTGTGATTGATGTTGTCTGTACTGTAACAAGCCATGTATTTCCTATGAATTAAATAACTAATGTAAATAATTGGTGTTAAGTGGTAAGTATGTGTGAATTCATCATGATTTTTGGTTGTGTATACTTTTATTATAAGGTACCTACTATTATAATTTTAATGGTAAACTGTGTTTTTTCATAAAATATGATACATACATACCTATTGTAATGCTGCTTGGTACTATCATTTTAAGGGTTAAAAAGCATTTGTATAACGTAATAGGTATTTCAGTTCTTAAATTTTTATACTATACAGTTTATATGGCAGAGGCAAGCATATTATGTGGGCTTACTTGGCTGGGGTAATACTGCCTCTCACGAAAGATCGTGAAGAAGCTATCACATGATTTTCGTACGATGAGTGAGAGAGCCAGAAGCCCAACCCTCCCTCTGTGTCACTCCCCTTCAGGGCCCTAACCACTCTAGCTACGCAAATCGTAATAGAAAAGCAAACGCTCGCGATTACGTTTCAAACGCTCCACTTTTGACGTTTCGCTGACACGAGCTCCACGATTTCTACTGACATTGATATGGTATGGTGCAAAGAGTATTGTATGGTCAGAAACATGGAGCAATGGATTTGGTATAACAAGCGTCTATAGGCTAAGAAACCTGCTTAATATCAGGCGACTCTACGCAGTAGCAGATTTACCAGCAAGCTGAGTAGGCCGGAGCCTAGGGCGGCAGATTTTTGGGGCGGCTAATTTGGGGACCGATTGTTTTTGCTACCTCTTAAATCAAGCTCAATAAAGATTTACCGAATGTAATGACTGTGTAAGCAGCATACATTACCCCGCCTTTATTAATCCATGATTGAGCTTTGATTAGCGCAAAAATGAACCCAAAAATGATGGATGTGCAATTTCAACGAAATTTTTGGATTGTAAAAATAATCTAGGACATGACAATTGTAGAGGCAAGGGCGGCAAGGCAAATACCTTTACATCCTATACCTTGGAAATTTGTAAATCCGCCACTGTTCATACGCTAGTTTGCCGATATTACTAATTTAGAAAACGATTTTGTTATAAATCTGATATCACAATAATTAATGTCAATAGAATGAAATTATTTATGAAGTAATCATTTTTATTCCAAGTTTAATCAACAGTAAAATAATTATAAACAATATTAGAAATGGCACATTGTTATATTCGAATATTTGGTGTACAGCTGTATGTTTTGTTGCCACAACTTAATAATCAAAATAAATCATTATTAAATCTAATTGTCTTTGTTTTATACTTGTTAATTATCTACAAATTTGTTTGTATCATCCCTAATATATACTTACGAGTAATTAACTATCACATATTCAATTTCTTTAATCCTAATACTTGTCCTATCATTTACACATCACTTTTACACGATATCAATAACATTCATAATGGAATAACATAAGCGTCTTTTGAGTTTACTTAGGACTAGCGGCCGTATTCACAAACAATACTTTTCTAAGTAATCCTAGGTTTGCGCTGACCAAAACATTACACTGAAACATGTTGTATTCTCACTTAATGAAAACAAAAAATGCAGTCAACAATGTGTTTGTATGAATATTTCATCCAGTGCAAACCAAGGGTAAGCTAACACTATGGTGTGTGTTCGCGCGCACTGTGAGACCTCATAGTAATGTTTGTGAATACGAGCCCGAGTTCGTTAGTACATTTATTATCACGTTTGTCCATTGGTCCACTCGCCCTCCATCCTCCACACGGAGAAGGCATAACTCAGCTTGTCCTGTGCCAAGTACTTGCCGTGTTCGCTCCCCGCGTCGCTGTTGCTGTCACTGCTCGCCGGCGACTCGCTGTTCGACAGTATTTGATACAAAAATTCTATGTACTGCGTCGCCAGTTGCAGGGTCTGAATCTTGGACAACTTATCGCTCGGCAACGAGGGGATTATCTGGCGGAGACTTGCGAACGCCTCGTTTAAACTTTGCGTTCGCTGTCGCTCCCTCACGTTAGCCATCACCCGCTGGATCTGCATCTCCTCGAAGGACTGCGTCTTCTTCCGCGACGATTTCGAGCGTTTCCTCGACCTCCTCTGCTCTTCGGTCTCGTCCCTTCGCTCCTCCGGCCCTCGGTACACTTCACTGATCTTCGGACCTTCAGCCGTCTCGTAAAAACTTCGCACTCTGTCCTGCGAATTGGAGTCGTCGAAATAGTAACTCCTGGGCATCTGTCGCTGTCGTTGATCGACAAATTGTTGTTCGAAGGCGGGGTACTGGTGCTGCTGATAGTCGCGCTCGTCGCCCTCGTACACCATGCTGGCCGGCCAGGGCTGCGGTGGCACTGGCCGCTCGGAGCCGTTGCTCAGATCCATGAGATGCGTCGGCGAGGACGGCGCGAAACCCGGGGCCTCCGCGCGTCTCTCGACCTCGACCGGCCCATACGAGTAGTACAGCTCCTCGTCCTCGGGGTACTCGAGGTCCTCCTCGCGTTTGATCGGCACTGTTCTGTTTTCACAAGTTTCGTAATTCATCGTTCGGCGGTCGGTGGACAGTTTCGCGCGTCGGGGACGAACATGTGCGCGTGGTGAGCGCAGTCGAGCTGCAGCTGCGGACTGAGTCCTGCGCCCGCGCCGGCCGGGCCCGGGCGGCCCGCCCCTACCCGTCCCTTCATTGACAAGATACAAAAAAATAACCATCTCCACCGCGTGCGGCTCCGTCGCGCCTCCCAGCGCGCCGCCTCCCGCCAGCGCCGGTTGAGCAGCGCGTTAGACAGAGACGGGGATAGCGAGACGTGTTGATCGTTTTCTGTTTATCTTGTCCATCATCTCCGAACAGTATTTACCGCGCAGATAGAGGTATATAGCAGCGGGTATTCGGACGCCATAACCGATCGCATCGGTGAGCGCGCATCCTGTGAGGGCCGACGGTTCAGTCGTCTTCGATGTCATACTAATGGAATGCTGGCATCCCGTGACGGCTTTTAATGATTTTGGAAATATTCATGAATATACATTTACACGATGAATGATGGCTCGTGATTTACGCGGTTTTATATTTCCTGTCGTAAAAATTTCTACGAAAATGTTTAGTCCTACCTCGCGCTATTATTTTACCTTGGTATAACTTAATGGCGCCAAAGCTCCTTGTAAGTTTTTTGTGGAGTCGCGTCGAGGCGGCCGTACTAAAAATACCCGTGATGCAATCGGTCCAGGAGTGGATCCGTGGGACCGATGCCTCCACTATATCATAAATATTTAATTTATTTATCTCACGCTTCAGTAACAGATAGGTGAGGGCCTGCACTGTATTAGACCGCTGACGTTTTGTGTTGGCCTTTATCTTGGAAGGGATTAGATGTAAAGGATTTCTGTAATGTTTATTTCTTTGACATGTTTGTTTTACCGACAAAAATATCTCTAATTTACTACTAGTAAACATACATCCATTATAGAAATAATATTTAATTAATGGATACGGGAGACAAGATAGCCCCTAAAAATGCGTAGTGGGTTCTGTATTACAAACAAGATGCTGTAATAAAATTTTATGAAGTAATTTGTAGGCATTTCGTAGCCTTAAAATATGGTCAAAGGGCCATGGCGGTAAAATGGTCCAATGGTAAAATCTTATCATGATAAGTTACATTGCGCCTAAGTAAATGCTAAAGATGATGCTAATGGCAAAACTAAAATCACTTGCTTTTTATATTATTTCAAAAAGGACGATATTCGAATGTACTTACTATGTATTTTCACATAATCAAAGATTTTCACGGATTTCTTCGTCAGTACTGGACGGATTTTGAAACTTTTTACTTACGTTTGGATTACTTCTTACGTAAGTAAGTACCTACTTATTTACTTGAACGCCTCGATTCTATCCAGAAGCACTTCAAAATAGCGTCTGAACGCTATTTCATGAAGGCTTCTGAACACACCAATCCCTTAATCGTCGCCGCCGCCGATTATGCACCCGCACACGAGCCAGATACATGCCGCCGCAGGCCGCGGCATGTGGTGCTGGACCCCCCCGACCCACTCACCGCTCTCCTAGACTCAGATGTCGAGGAGAACGACACACGCACACTCCCCGCCAGACACCGACCTCGCCGGCGAGGTCGACGAACCCCCGCTTCCGCTAGAAGGTGCGTCTACTTACCTAGACGCACCTTGGCACCCGACAAGCCCGCTGAGTTTCTTGCCGGATCTTCTCAGTCGAGGTCGCGTTCCGATCCGGTGGTAGATTTACCCTCGCCACCTCTCCTGGCAGCGGCCCAAGCCGAGGTCGTGTCCCTAGTGACGCCCTTGAGCTAGCTGCCCCCCTGCCCCTATGGCTGGAGCGCACTTGCGCTCGCCCTCTGTCCGGGTGAAGTTGTTATGGCCACTCTGGCCAACAACATATAGTCAATTCAAAAAAAAAAAAAAAAAAAAATTGACATCGACGCCAAATAAATTAAATTATAAGGTCCCCAGTTATTTCTAGCTTCTTCGTGCACGCAGGTATTTTTAAAGTCAGTTTAATATTTTTACTAATTAAAATATTTGTAATATAAGTATCGCATTAAGAGTGAATATGCCCGGGCGAGCCGCGTGATGGGGGTGCACTGCACAGCACCTCTGCCTATCCCATAGAACACGCGCGTGATGTTATATTAACTTTAATAAATAGATTAGATTTCATATTTATTATTCACAAAAACTTTTAACAGTCGAATTGGGCGTACTATGCGCCCAAAGTCGCGGTATGCTCATGTTGGTTTATAATTATTTCGGGAATGGTTACCACAACGGTGACGTACGCACCCGACAATATATTAATAGTCTCATTATACAAACTTCTATAAATAAGCAGTTATTATAGATGGAAATTAATGGATCTTCCGCGGATGATTTAACGCACAGCTAGGACTATTTGAAGTCACTTTGATAATAGTGGAGCATTTTAGAGTAAATAGGTAGGTATAACTATAAAATTAAAAGGGGCTTCTGGAAATCGTATGTGCGCTAGTAGATAACGTAACTTTATTTCAAGAAATACAAAATTGTTTTAGATTTAAGAATATATAACCCCAAAGCTCTTTAATTAATTTAATTGCGCGCTACTGATAAAAAGACGTTACTTTTGAAAATTCCAATTAGGTACCTACTTAATCGGTATATTTTGCCTTATATGGTTTCTACCTATAATGTAATTTATCGCAGTAACTTATTATTTAAGTAACTATGTAACTAGTACCACTTATTTGTTATGGATCCCAACCTATATAATTCTTAAAGCTTCAATTTTTACACATCTGTTGCAGACTCATGGGATTCGTTCATAAGCCGAAACACTTACCGTTATCTTGCGTTAAGTTGAGTTTCTCACATCATAGATACGTAATAGTTAAAATTTCCGAAACGCGACGTGATGTCTAAACCCGTCTAGATATTATACAAAATTGGAGACTAAATACTGCAATATTAAGTTTTTATCAATTTTGATGTCCCACTCCTGGACAGAGGCCTCCCCTCAATGGGAAGAGAATCCGATTATATCCCTCACACTGGCCCAGTGTTTTTGGCGGATGTCACGTTTTTTTTAAAAAGAGAAATTCTCTATACCTAGGTACTAGTGATGTAACGAATGTTGGATTTTTGACATTCGCGAATGCGAATGCGAATGCGAATATTTGGCTCCAACATTCGCGAATGCGAATGCGAATGCGAATGCGAATGTTCACTTTCAAATAACTCTAAATTGAAAATTTTAAAAAACTCCGATGCGACGACTTTTTAAACTACAAAAGTGCCGATAATTTTCAAACGGCTGAACCAATTTTCGTGAAACATAGCTAAGAACACTCTCGATCAGAATACCTTTCTAAAAAAACGTTTGGGTGCTACGATGCCACATACAGACAGACAGATATACATGTTAAACTTATAACACCTCTCTTTTTTCGTCAGGTTAATAAAGAGATTTTTATTGAGTTTGTTAATATTTTAATTAGACTAACAAGCACAATAGAGAAAGATCATATTTATAATTTAGTAGCCGACCAAGACAGTTCCATATTTTTTTAAATTCAATTATAACTAAAATTTATATAAAGCAAATTAGCTAAAAAATAGAGTTTATGTACCGCAAAAAAAATGTTTTTTCAGTTTTAAAGGCAAAGTTATTCCACTGTACCTGCCGTACTTAAGAAAGGGGAGTCGAAAATGTTTACTCACCCCCTCGCTCGAGGTATTTATCAGTAGGTATTTATCAGTAGGTATTTACAAATAATTTGAAAGTTTATTTGTCAGTTTTTCAATATTAATTGCCGTTTACGAAATATTGAGCATCATTGTGGCCTTTTTTACGTGAGTAGCAAGATTTATCCCTTAAATTAGAACCACATTATACATGGTTTATTGTAGGAAATAAATAGTTATTTACTATTCAAAATAAATACATTATTAATTAAAAATCTAAATTTTGGACTGAGTCTCAAACCCACGCACCAGTGATTGTGCAACCAGTCTAATCACAACTTAATTATTTGAATGAAAACTCCTTATAAGAACTTTTCATTAGTCCAAAAAGAAAATAAAGGTTTATGTCACTTTTTTGTTTATTAATGCCGATTTAATAAATTTTGTAAAATATTTTCTTACTATTTTATTTATACGGTAGCCAATAGTTCATTAATTCCGCAGGAATTTATAGGTTACGAGAGCCGCATATTCAATTTTTCATATCAATACAAATAACAATTTTTTTTATGTTTCTGGATTTTCGAAAAGTGGCGGGATGTCTACGGAACCTTAGTGTATGCGTAGTCCGACATGTATTTGGCCGGTTATATTTATCTATGGGCCTAGCAAAGCCGCTAACAATTATTATATTATTATTATTTGAAATATAATAAATCGAATAATTATAATATGTTTCATTTACAATGAAATTTAATGTGAAATAAATATATTTAAATAATTAATGTAATTGACGTTCCCCTGACGAAAAAAGAGATATTGTTTTATAAAAATGTAAAGTCAAAAGCACTAGTGCGTAATAAGCTGCTTTATGAACCTAAAAGAGGTGCAATATGGGCACCCTACGAGCAAGTTTGCTGTAAAATATATAATTCTTACTTAGTTGTATGAACACTCCATATCCATGTATAAATAATTTTCATTTCGTTTATCAAAAACATTCGCCAAACATTCGCATAGATTCTTGCGAATGCGAATGCGAATGCGAATGTCAAAAAATATGCGAAAATTCGCGAATGCGAATGCGAATGCGAATATTCGTTACATCACTACTAGGTACTATAGGTTGCCTCACGATTTTATTTTACATAACTAGTGTAAAAAGTTATCGAATTATCAGTCTAACCGAAGACTATTGAAAGACTAGATCGGATACAAAGGTATATTGTATTTTACTGCTCTATAGATACTCTTAGGTAGGTAAGTACTTGTAACCCAGAAAATACAAATCAAGTAGGTACCTACTAATCCCTCAATATTTAAGGGATGAAGATTCGTGTCATCCCCTAGTTAGTTATTGAGCGGTACAGATGTTTTAACTGTCAGAGATTAACGCGTTGCCAAGTTTATTTTGTTAAGAGTTTTACGGCGCTGTGGTTTATTTTCAAACGTTTTTGTTCGTCGTGTAAGTGACACCTGCTTTAGATAACGAGTGAGTAAATAGTAAATACTCGAGATATGTAAACAGTGGTGGGAAAGTTTAAAAAAAATAAATGGTGAAGTCTGCAAAATGTAGCAGAAGGAAATGAAGTGAAGTTGGTAGGTATCTAAATTTCTAGGTGCATATAAAATATTTTTTTATCTACCTGCATAGCTACTAAAAATGTTCAAATTGTCATACTTGTATATATAGATCTTCTGGATAAACAAATAAAATATTGCGTGCTGCGTACCTAAATACCTAATTATCAATCTATTGTTATAGATGTACTTATAAGTCGATTGGTGAAAGCGTTAGGCGCTTACCTAATTCCCGTTTCAGTTATATGTAGAAGAAACAATACTTTCCCACGCGGAGAGACTCCACAGCTGCACACCGTATGCCAAAAATAGTGCTGGCCAGCGATGACCATTGTTTCACTAATAAAAACGAAGATTAGGCTCTAAACGGCAATATCGTAATAAATAATAAAGCGTCTTGGAAATGTTCAGCGTCATAAAACATCTGCGTAGGCCTCCACAGCTGCGCTAAGAAGAAAATACGTCACACGTGTGCGGTATCCATAGTCTAGTTTGCGGACTACCTGAACTATTCATTCCACTGATAAGCGCCCTATTGTCTTTCTGCGCGGAATTCAGCAAATTCGGTATTTTGTTTTAATCGATGTTGAACACCTGCATCTAAATAATAGATTAGGTATTAAAACTTGTCCGAACTGGCTTAATGACGCCATTGTTCGCTCGCATGGGTAGATTAAGATATACAGGTAAAGAATTCGGGAGTATATATTTTAAAATGTAGGTACGAGTAAGTAGGTACTAATCCGTTTAGTAGGATTGAATGGATTTACCCACCCAAACGCTGATCCATGAATCATGGATTTGAAGTTCAATTAGTTTTCATCGTAATTTTTAAAACCGTTTCAATCAAAGCATTCGGTAAGGGGAACTGACGCGATACCAGAGGCTATTAAACGAAACAAACACCTTGAAATCATTCCATCCGTAGCCACAAATTGGTATAGGTGTGTTTAGGCCTACGGGGGCACTTTACATGAGTGCCCCCGTAGGCCAATTGTCATTATACATTTTAATTGAACTTCGCAATCGGATCGAAACGCAATATCGACTTAGAAGGTAGGTACTTGAAACTTATAACCCCTCTCTTCGCGTTGCGTCGGAGGGTAAATGAAATATTCGAATAAGTACTTTGAAATATGTATGTCGTCCGCACTATAGCTACGGCTGGAAGGGTACACCTCCGCTGGGCGCGCACAGATGCGACGCATATGTGGCGTTCTCTTCGCGCCGCCGACGACGCCGCCGCCCTCGGTACGTGCACCAAATTATGTTGAGATTTCAGGACATTCAGAATGGCATCATACATTGTTTTATTTATTTGTATATATTTGTGTTTTAAAGGGACGGTGTGTGGCTTTTTGATATCCTGAAAAAGGGGTGGAAATTTGATTCAGGAAAAAATCCTGGAAAATACTTTCCCAGTGATTAACTTTGTATAAATTCAAACACATAGTCGAGTGGCTTGATATTCTAAATATTTGGATAGGTGAGTACCTACTTACCTACACGCTTTTATTACTTTTATGTGAGTAAAGAACTCCAGTTATCGCAACTTCTATGCGACTTGTAAATGAAACTATTATCCTAATTAGTTGCGAACATGTGGTGAATACACAAGCACCCCGGCATTGTCCGGCGTTCACACGAATCGTTTTGTTTCAGCGTTTACATCGGTAACGCAACCCCGAGGCCCTGCATTCTTACCTACTCGGAACGATGCCAACTAATTACAGGCGGACATGTCTAAATATCGGGCTTTTTGTTTTAGTAAATAAACATTACGCACATTTGCAATCGGACGCTGAAGAAACGGTTGGTTTTTCGAAATGATTTATCGTATCTATCGTTTAATAATATAGGTACTGTTCTTAAGCGGTGTTTCTTAATAATCTAAAGATATTTCTTATGATCGGAACTATTCCAGTTCCTATCGGTAGGTTGGTTACCTAAATCTATATTACAAATTTTGTTTTTGTGGAGTCTGTTCAGTTTAAATAATTTTTAATTATTATAATTTCTTTGGTGCCGTTGATCCTCCTCGATAATCTAGAAAATCTGTAGAAAGAAATTATCGCACCACCAATCGTATAATGATAGAGGTGTAGGTCTGTCCGGTAGTCTGTTCTAGATATAAACGGTAAAACCACGACAAACGAGAAGCGTTTATTACCGGCGTGCCGAATGTTGCCGAGCTCGGCGGTGACCGATTAAACTCACATTTTATTACCATTTCGTAGCGCATCTCTTTGGCCGTAGTATAGATAGATGTTCTATTTCACGTAAACAAGAGCAAAACAATGTTCGCAATGCAGTCCCATTTACGATGCATAGTCGTTTGTCGGCTGCCGGCAGATGCTGGGACATTGCTAATTCTGGGTTATGCGCGGGCTCTCGTTTCCTGTATCGATTCCTTGTGCATATTGCGCCCGCGCCGATGTCATCCGCGTTGACTCGCCGGAATTATCGTTACCCGCGCCATTTAATGTCCGTTTTATAGTTACCGAGATCTGAGTGATGGGCCGCCGCGCCGTGAAGCGACTCCATTGGCAGGGTACCTACTTGAACTCATAAATCAAAATAGAAATAAAAGGTAATTAAATAAATATCGCCTAACTAACACACTAACTGGTATGATTCTAAACTAAGCAACGCTTGTACTATGGCCACTGTAAAATGGATTGGGGGCGATCCCTGTGACATCCAGATCAGTGCGAATTACAAAAAAGCCATTTTCGAAATGTCTCCTAACTGGAATAGAACCCGAGCGGCCTACGCTCGAACCACTACGCCTAGTGGTCGCCCAATAAGAAATAGGATTTCATTCAGATTCTATTTAGTAATCTAAATAACATAAGCACTGGTCCAATTTAAAAAGGTAAAATGACAGACAACGGCGATACAAACAGCCTAATAAGATTAAGTTAGTTTTGTAAGCATTACACTACTTAAACATAAGTAGTGTGTCAGTCAGAGCTCACCCGTTAGTCTAATAAGCAAGGTGGTTTTAATTTATCAAAGCGATCCAAAAGTATATTTTCATGTTTCTTTCCAGAAATAAGTTATCTACTAACAAATGTTATGGCTGTGTATAAATATTTAGTACCTATCTAGGTATTAAAAACATAACACTCGGCCCGTGCATAAATTTATAGTCTTAAAACGTATCCTGAATTAAAACGATATCATCTTTGAGCGATATTGATATTAATATCGACTTTAATTCCATCAGCGTTAAATATACGAATTCAAATGATCGCGAAAATAAGCGTGTTTCCTTTGAAATCGAAGGGTGTTGATACGTTTAGTGGCAGCTTCCGTTCACATTAAAGTAAGTATCTTGTGCGTTCGGTACTCGCGTCGCAATATTATCGAGCTTCATTTTATTTTAATAAGCCCCCACTTATCTACCAATTCGCACAAGACATCCTTAATGACGACTTACATTCTGCGAACCGCGATGCATTTATTTTCCGCACCACAATTAACTACCTAAGTAAGTACGTATATTAAGTTTTCTTATAAATTTACTAAATATGTAAGTAAATTGATTTGAATTGAATTTTAAATTGGTCAATAAAATATTTTGCTGCTTCATAGTCACTTCTAAGTCCTGAACGTACAATGTTTATTAACATGAGCATTATTCAGTCGGTCTAAAGCTTTAGCCACATTCGTACTTCTGGCGTGGAGCTGGTAGTGTAAGTAGGACCTGGCGGGGTCCTCCACCAGCGGCTTCCAGGCCGCGGCGATGCATGGCGCCCGCCAGCCCGTCCGCAGCTCAGCAGCCGCCGCGTCCCATCATAGAAGCGTCGCGACGCCACTCTTAACAACGTCATGAAGCCATCATAGAAGTGTCGTGACACCATCATAGAAGCGTCACGACGCCATAATAGAAGTTTCGCGACTCCATCATAGAAGCGTCGATACGCCATCATAGAAGCGTCGCGACGCCAACATAAAAGCGTCGCGACGCCACTCTTAATAACTTCGTAAAGCCATCATAGAAGCGTCGCAACGTCACTATAACAGCGTTGCGACGCCATCATAGAAGCGTCGCGCCGCCACTATAGCAGCGTCGCGATGCCATCATAGAAGTGACGTGACGCTATTATAGCGCGGTGAGCACGGCGGCACCGCTGGTTTGGACTCCCCGCCCGCTCCGTCATCTCGTTGGCCGACAACAGCAGGAGGGATGTCTTCTTTGCGACGTTCTTGACCAGTTCCATGATCTGGTCGATTCGAATATAAATTTTCTTATGCATACCAGGAATGGTTCTAGTAAAAAATACCAAATATTGTGTTACTGCAAGCATAAAAATGCAGAAGTCTTAACTAACTACACTACTCTACTCTATTTACATAGAGTCCTTGATTACTCAAGGATGTCTCAATATTATCATAAAATTAAATGTTTTTAACTAAAATTCAATCTTATTGATCGATGTATAAGATCTAATAAGGTAACATAGCAGTGTTCCATAAAACACTACAAAGAGTTTGAATGATGACCTCATATCACTCCGCATCGACGCATGGTTAATGTCACATTGGTTTTGAAATGTAGGACGTAATGAAA
Source organism: Notodonta ziczac (assembly GCA_918843915.1). Classification (NCBI taxonomy): domain Eukaryota; kingdom Metazoa; phylum Arthropoda; class Insecta; order Lepidoptera; family Notodontidae; genus Notodonta; species Notodonta ziczac. The sequence goes on from OU974053.1 coordinate 7,308,046, forward strand.
TTCACTGGAGAGGCGTCTGGTGTTCGCGTCATCTCATCTCAGGATCGATATCAGCAACTGAGAACCTTGATTATAGTGATGTCTTGTCTCGGGAAGATCATGTTACTGATTCGATATACGTATCTCTCTAAACTAAACTACTTATAGTTAGGTAATGTATTGGATCAGTCATAACTACACGCAGGCACAGAATCAAATCAGAAGGTATCGTTGGTCAATATTGGTTTGTAGAGTCCGTCTCACGAAAGAAGTCCCGCAGACGCGGCGCTACAGTCATGCGACGAAATGTTATTAACCTCCATTGTTTTAGACTCCCCAAAAACTCAATGTTTTATCACTGTAGGATGAATCCAATTTTATTATTACAGTAATTTATTGAAATTGAATAAATGACAACAGAAAAATATTATAGATTGACGTCGTAGCGAAGATTAGTTCCACTTATTGTCGTAGGTCTTCTTTCGTGAGACAGCCTTTGCGATGGAGTGGGGTGCCAAGCAAATTCACAAAGGATTTTTTTTGCTCTTAGGTACCTATAACTAACGACAAATCTGTACAACCAATCTGGTGGGCCATTTTTAGGGTTCCGGACCTTACAAGGAAAAACCGGAACCCTTATAGGATCACTTTGTTGTACGTATGTCCGTCTGTCTGTCTGTCTGTCTGTCTGTCTGTCAAGACCTTTTTTCTCAGAAACCGGTAGAGTTATCAAGTTGAAATTAATACCAAATACCAAATGCTATGGTCCCTTGTGGGTGTAAAAAAATTAGGCTTCTAAGTCAACGCAATCAAAAGATCACATATTTTGATACTTTTCTCGCAAATTCACTTATCAATACAAAGGAATCAACGCACAGCCTAAACCGCTGGTGTTAGAATCATGAAATTTTGACAGTAAGTACCTTATATACCGCAAGTATCCACTAAGAAAGGATTTTGGAAAATTCCACCCCTAAGTGCATAAAATAGGGGGTGAAAGTTTTTATGGGGTAAAAAAATTAAATGAACCTAGAGACATGAAAATAAGTATTGAGGCTACTTATTACAAATAAAAAATATAAATTTCAGCGTTTTGTAAAATTCCACCCCTAAGTGTGTAAAATAAGGGTTTGTATTGTAGTTTGGTTGCAGTTTGTATTCGGTTCCCGAATTTGTTTAAGCATTTTTGGGAACTATTTATTATTAAAATATCTTGCCGGTATCGATATTGGAATCCAGGAATGGAAAAAACTATCTAAAATCATAATAAAATATTGTACGGAACCTTCAGGGCGCGAGTTCCACTCGCACTTGACCGGTTTTTTTAATATTAAGTAAATTTAAGGAGGTAGGTAAGTACTAAATTAGATTTATTGCTTTGTGTGATGTTGCAGATCAGCTAATGAGAAAACACCGATCTATAATAATTAAATTGTATAAATAAGTATGTAGGTTATTTTAACGATTTAAGGTCGTGGGCGCCTATCCACATTTGAAGAAGCATTCCGATTTACAAACTAAAACATTAACCTATAACTATGTTTACTTATGTTCTGACGTTTTGTTTATCTTTAGCCGCTTTTACGATCGGCTAATGAATTGTAGGTACCTAGCTGTTCAGTGAGTGACATGTTGTCTCCGGGTGCCAAACTGTAAAACTGAAAGGATCACCGATCACCGCTTATTACAGTAACTAGAATAACTGCATGCGCATTAATACCCAAATAAACCCGTATCGTACCTATAAGTACCTATGGCTTTCAGTTACCAACACAAAGTTAGGTTAGGTTTTTTTTTTTTTTTTTGGGCCCTTTGACTTTAGTCAAAGGGTTAATAGGTTTTATGTTTAGGTACGAGTATGTGTATTTCGTCTCGATTGTATTATGGTGTTAAGTTTCGATTTTTAATTTCTCCTCTGCTAATGGATACAGAGAAGATTTGTTTTCAGTTAAAGGTTTTTAAGTACGATTTATTCTTTTTAAGTTGTTTATAATGGATTTGATGAAAGTTATGAAAGATTTAATTGCGATGGGGTTTTTGGCTATGTCGTTAAGTTTAAAAGGGTCTATGTTTAGCATTGAGCATGCGCCTTCGTGATTAAGTCTAGTGTTGGTAAAAATTGGACAGTGTTTTAGGAGATGTTCTGTGTTCTGGGTTGTGGTGTCGTCGCATGGGCATGTACTGTCAGATGTTATTTTGAAGCGGTTTAGGTAAGATTTGTGGTAAGCATGGCCGGTAACAATTTGGGTAAGCTCGAAGCTGGTTGGGAAAAGTGTCCTAAATTCGGTGATTTGAGCTATGTTGGTAAACCATGCTTTAGTCCCTGCTCCTTGGGGACTATCTTCATACTCCTTTTGCCACTTTTCCATGGTTTCGGATCTTAGTATTCTCTTTGAGTGCGATAGAGGGAAAAAGTTGTGGTCGGTGGCCGTTTTTGCCGACGCTGCACTTTTGGCCGCGGCGTCGGCGCATTCGTTGCCCGGGATGTTATTGTGAGTTAGGTTAGGTTAGGTTAGTAAACTACCTGCAGTAGGTAATTTCAGTCGTCATTCTTGGTATTCTATATGATAGGATTAATAGGATGTAGGTATAGGTACAGGAGATCTGTTGGATGTGTCAATAGAGGAAGATGATGTCTAAATTATTATAGGGGTTTTGATTATAGTACAGCGTGTGTAGTACCTAGTGACCTTCCTACTTCGAAAAGCGAAATTTTCAAAAAGGTCTTTGAAAATAATCATAAAAAAATTAAAAAGGCAAGTCCGTCGCCGTGTTTCTTGCCGGACCTTCACAGTCGAGGTCGCGTTCCAATCCAGTTGTAGACTTAAGAAAAATATGTAAAACCTACAATTTGTAAGTTTGCCTAACCAAAATAAACTAAACCAAAAAAAAAAAAAAAAAAAGGGATTGCTACCAGCGAATGTCATCAGCCTTAAATATAAATTTAAATAGTTTCTGCCGCTGTTCTGCCTTTCAAAAGTTTACCATAACTCCCGTTGGCACCTGTTCTTCTAGTGCTCCTGTGCGCGTGTGCTTACGACTGTCGTGGCCGCGGCTTTGGGATCAGCTGTTTTGGTTATAACAAATAGACATTTTATTTATTGTCATATTTGTCACGTTGCCATGGTATCTACCGCCCAATGAGAGTGGAGCATGTGGTTGGTGACTCCCAAGTTCACTATGGCAACCAGTCTCTTACGCAAGCGCAGTTGCTGTTTGTCATCCGAGACCCAACCGATTTTATCCGAAGACTTCTGTCAGAAAACTTTGTCATATTCCAGATGTTTTGTATTTTCATATAAATTTTGTATGGTATTGGATATTAAGTAGGTAATTTAGTTTAAAATATAGGTATTTTTATATTATTTTTTTAGGTATTTATGTCGGACGGAGATGGTGGGCCAAGCGTCGCCGGTGGCAGCCGTTATCAGCCCAGCACATCTCAGAGCAATCTCGTGGCTTGTCCTCTTTGTTCCCAGCCACGTTATTTCAAAGGTGAACGGGGCTTGAAGGTTCATCTTGGTAGAGTTCACAAACGCCAAGATGCTCCTTCTAGCCTCGCCTCCACACACTCTATTTCAGACCTCCAGAACCCCTCTCCCTCAAATTTATGGCAAACATTGGCCGCCTTAAAAAAAACCGTGCCCATTTTAAAGAGGATTCCCCGTGGGGCCCGTACTTCTGTAGCTGACCACCTAGCAAAAACCATAAACATAGTTGTTAGGCAAAATTCTGTAAGTGCCTGGGAAAATCTGCTGAGCTTCCCATATACCGTTTTGCACGCTCACAATGACGTAAATAAAAATAAATCCCTCACAGCTGTTATAAAAGAAAATTGTAACACAGCTTTTCGTCCACTTAGTCCCAATTTTTCTACAGTTAGCTGGCACAATAGACCTTACACCATCTTCCACCACGTTGAGTCCAAATTAGGTGACGGTGACATTGGGGGTGCCGCTAGACTCCTTTTTAGCAGTGACGTGATTGCTCCGTTTTGTGCTGAAACGAGACAAGCACTGGAGGAGAAACACCCACCTCCAGCAGCTAACCTCTCCTTTCCTGATCCACCTGATGACACTAGCGTGAATATACTACGTGTCACGTCCCGTGAAGTGGCCGCGGCTGTGAGTTCTTTTCGGAGTGGCTCCGCGGGTGGCCTCGACGGATTAACTCCACAACACCTCAAAGACCTATTAGGTGCGAGCGCTGTTGGTGAGAAACTTTTAAAGGAGCTGACTGCCTTGGCCAATCTAATGTTGTCTGGTAAAGTTTGCGACTCCATAACCTCCACTTTATATGGAGCCAACCTCTGCGCTCTGCGTAAAAAGGAGGGGGGTATTCGCCCAATTGCTGTCGGTTGCACATACCGGCGTATGGTTGCCAAAGTCTGCTGCCACTTCTATTCTGGAAAAATATCATCCCTGTTTCAGCCGACGCAATTGGGTTTCGGCTCCAAGGGTGGTTGTGAAGCCGCTATCCACGCCCTATCTACGTATTTGAGCTCAGGTGTTGGAGAGGTTATATTAAAGGTAGACATCAGGAATGCCTTTAATTCTGTGAATAGGGACACCTTGTTAAGCGAAATCAAAAAAGAAACTCCTGAAATTTTCAATTTTCTTTGGCAATGCTATCGCACTCCTTCTAAATTACTCTATCAAAACCATGTTATTGATTCGGCCGTCGGATGTCAGCAAGGTGACCCTCTCGGGCCAGTTATTTTCAGTCTCGCAATTCATCCTATAATTAAAAAGCTAAATTCCAAATTTAATGTATGGTACTTAGACGACGGAACTTTAGGAGATGATGTACATACAGTCCTAAAAGACTTGATTTTTTTAAAACAGCATTTTGAAAATATAGGCCTACAGTTAAACACCACCAAGTGCGAACTTTTTATAGATCCATCCAAACAAGTGTTGGACCAAATGGGCATTATCCAAAAATTTCAAGCAGAAGCGCCCAATATAAGAATTATTGACCGATCCTGTTTTCACCTCCTCGGGTCTCCAGTCCTAAGCGAATCTTTTGCTTCCTTCGTTGAAGAAAATATACAAAATTTTAGTGCAATTTTTGACAGACTTGTCAAAATTAATATGCATTCGGCATTTACCATTATTAGATACTGTTTATTTGTACCTAAATTTACATATGTTCTCCGGTCTTCTCATCTCTGGCAATACCCAGCTCTTTTAGAAAAATTGGATAACACGATACTCCAAACTTTAATCAAAATTCTCAATATTCCTTTGGATGACCGAGCTTGGCTGCAAGCCTCTCTACCAATCCGGTTTGGTGGCCTCGGTATTCGCAAAATTTCTAGTGTCAGTTTACCTGCGTTCATCTCCTCGGTCTACAGCACTGAGGTTTTGACCAGGAAGATCTTAGCGCCTTCCGTGGTTAATTACGTCATGCCGTATTTGTCCGATGCCGTGGACGCATGGAAATTAGCTTGCCCGAGCTCAGATTTGCCTAATACCCTATCCTCTCAGGGCCAGTGGGACGCGCCGCTCTGCACTTCCGCACGGAATGAACTCCTTGACACGTGCAGGAATGCTGCAGAGCGTGCGCGCCTGCTGGCTGTGGGCGAGTGGGAGTCCGGTCTCTGGCTGCAGGCATTGCCTTCGCCTAACATCGGCACACTTCTGGATGACACGACGTTTCGTCTTGCCACCTCTCTCCGATTAGGTGCCTCATGTAATGCCCCACATCGCTGTCGGTGCGGTGAGGCGGTGGACAGCTTGGGCCACCATGGGTTATCCTGCGGCAGGAGCGCGGGCCGCTTGTCGCGTCATGCTAGCATCAATGACATAATTCGTCGGGCCCTTGTCTCCGCCGACGTGCCCGCCGTATTGGAACCTAATGGTTTGACGTGCGACGATGGCAAGAGGCCCGATGGTATGTCCTTGGTGCCTTGGAGGATGGGACGGCCCCTGGTATGGGATGCAACTTGTGTTGATACCCTGGCGCCGTCACATCTTCCAAGCACGTCTATGCGTTCTGGCGCTGCTGCTGCAGAGGCTGAAAACCTCAAGAGGCGCAAATATAGTAGCCTTCCTGGAGGCTATTTGTTTGAGCCTTTTGGGGTCGAAACATTAGGCTCATGGGGCCCTAACGCACGTCTCCTCTACAAGGAGATAGCGGCGCGTCTGTTCGCCGCATCACGTGACCGGCGGGCTGGTCTGTTTTTCGCGCAACGAATAAGCCGCGCTATTCAGCGCGGAAATGCAGCCAGCCTCCTGGGCACTTTTGGCATCGACGACGATGTGGAGGCACTTTTGTATATATAATTTTAATTATTATTTTGTTTTTGTTTTTATATATATTTACTTTAAGTTAGTTGGTAAGTAGTTTTAATACTGTAAATAGTAAGTAAAAAATAAACTATTTGAATTAAAAAAAAAAAAAACAATTCCATTTATAAAATGTTCTGATAGGTAGATAGGGAAGTACCTTGCTTGCATCGCAAAGAAGACTAATAGGTACAGCCTAGCCACAAATAAAGAAAAATAGTAATAGCCACATGATGTAACCCGTAGACACAGACATACAGAGAACCAGGAAAGTAACGTACTTTTTCATTACTCATACTCTGAAAGTAGGTCTGAAGTTGCCTGAGAAGCGGGTTGAAAGTAATACTTTTCAGGCCCGGGAGTTTCACTTTCAACTGACTGCTGTCAAATTATATAAAAAAAACTAGTTCCATTTTCACAGAGAGGTGTTAACTAAAAATAAATGGTCTAAGCATTTTCACATTTCTATGGAACCATGTTCAAACTTTTTCTACAGTCACTCAATTACAGCACGATGTAAAATTGATATAACATAAAGTTAAGTATTAATTCAAGAATATATATTTTTAAATGACTTAATTATAATTTAGTTTCAACAATTTCTTTAAAATAACATAGATTTGGGCAACATATTTAAAGATGAAAATGAAAAATAATGGCTAAATAATAAAGTTGGCCGGCCAACGAAAAAAAAAAACAAAATAGGCGGCAAGCTGATTTTTTTTTTTCGAGTTGTAGAGTATTGTTTATACTTCCTTGTATTATTTCTTTAGCCAATTCCTGTTTTTATTTTTATTTTTATTTTCCTTGTATTCGTAATGATAAGCACAGTGTTTACCTCGGGTGAAGTACTTATTTTGTCCCGAGACGGTGTTTGGCGCCCGAGCGTAGCGAGAGCGCTAATAGTTAGAGGGTACTTTCACCACTCATATAACAATGTACTATTATCATAAAAAGACTAAAGTTTATCAAGGAACTTAGACTTGACTTATATTCATACAGGTTTTGAGCGTACTGGATGTTTAAAAATAGAAGTGGTGGATGGGTGAACTGGGTGACTTGGTGATCAAGGGGTTATAATTATATTTTATCCACTAGCTGAGCCCGCTACTTCGTCCGCGTGGAATTTAACATAACAAAAACGCCCGCTACCGCGTTCTGAGCCCGCGGGGAAGGAACCTTCTTTTAAATTTTGTTTCTCTAAATTTTTCTAAAATAAAAATAGTGTAAGTTACTGCTTATAACATCAGCTATCTACCAGTGAAAGTCCCGTCAAGATCGGTCCAGCCGTTTCGGAGATACTCTTTGATTTCTTGTGTTTTTATTTTTTTACGCGGAACCTTAAGTGTTTTTCTAAAATTAAAGTAGCCTAAGTTACTCCTTATAACATCAGCTATCTGCCAGTGAAAGTCGCGTCAAAATCGGTCCAGCCGTTTGGGAGATTACCCGGAACAAACACACAGACAGACAGACAGACAACAATTTTTTAAATCGCGTTTTTGCTATAGGGGTCCTATGTACTTTCATATGCATTTAGTGAAAAGGTGTTATTTTGATATTACAAATAGACACTCCAATTTTATTTATTTGTATAGATATATAGATGAGTTATACAAAATGTTTACTGCATAATTCAAACTCAAACTACTTGTTGTACTGTGTGTACTGTTTGATGAAATAAAAAAACCACAGACTTCACTAATGTCAAAAGGTCAATGACGCAAGACGCAGCTGAGCTGTCATTTCAGTCTTGTGTAGGGATGCGCAAGTGAGACAAAATCGATATTCAGAATATATGTTGAACTATATTAACGTTTGAACGATACTTATTGAAAAAAAAACCGTGCCGTCTCGGGACACCCGCAAGAAGAGAAGCTTTATTTATAGTATAATGAAGCGTAGGGCGCCGCAGCTCTGACGTCATCGTGTAACGCTACTGACGCTTAGCGCGTATAGAGTGGTTCCGCGAGCGCCCCGTATGTCCGTATATAGAAGCTTCGCTTCAAATAAATCATTTTCTTCTTCAATCATCAACAATTCATTATATCGAATATTTGATTAATCGACATTTTTTCAAGTCTATTCGTGTCTACTTATCTGTCATTATAATTTGTATAATCTATGGTCAATGTTTGTTGATTCGAAGGTGGAATGTACGCGGTTTTTCTTTCCAATTTTTGTGGAGTTCATGATTAATGACTTAAAATTGTAATTAAATTAAAAAATGGAGGCTGGGGAATCGTTTTTATCGTGTGCTGTAACTTTGGAATGGATCTCACCTCAAGGATCTATTACGAGGAAGGTTAATTACAAAACTGCTTCCCTCCGTCTGATCCGGAATGAATTTCGGGAAATATTCATGGAGATTACAAGTGAAAAACACGCAGCTATTAGACTAGCACTGAAAGGTATTAATGTGTTCAAAAAGTTCATGGCTGAAGGTAAGGCGAGTGTGAAATTTCAGGAGGCGGGTTGCACTTTATTCATAGCCAATGCGCCGCCGACGAACCTCGTGTCATTTCTACGGACAATATTCGTGAAGATGACTGGTGATAAAGAGCAGACTAACACAACTCCATCGAAGCAGACTATGAGGGCCAAATTATTAAGTGGCAAAGCTCAAGCGTTTGAAGAAATAAGTCCTGTGACCGTTGCCGATGTTCATAATGCTAAGAGCAAAATTTCTAAGGCTAGCGTCACGACGCCTTCACCACCTTCAAAGAAGCGTAGGTCGGAGGATACTGCTAGAGGACCAGCTCCGAAAAAGTTATATTCTCCATCACCCTTAACGACAATGAGTTCATTGAACCCTGAGCAGCAACAGGTGTTAGAGGCTTGCCTCGGTGGGAAGAACATTTTCTTCACTGGTTCTGCAGGAACGGGCAAGAGTTTTCTATTGAAGAGGATAGTGGCAGCCTTGCCACCCGATGTCACTGTCGCTACAGCTTCTACTGGTGTGGCTGCTTGCCATATTGGTGAGGAGTTTATGTATTATTTTTGTTATTTGAATAGTTTTTGTGTTACACTATAGATTATTTATTTAAAATGAGTTGCCTCAGCTCCCGGACCTACCCAACTTTTTGCAGAACTATTTTTATATAAGTTATTGCTACTGCGAAGTTTGTTTGTAAACACCATTTTTTTGTACTGAAATGGTTGCGATGTTACCTTGTGCAATTACGATACCTATTAAACACTTGTTTGTTTGATCCTGGATTCATATAACCAAAATTCACATTTGTAACTCATAATTGCGTTTCATAGACATTGTCATCAATTGTCATGGTCTCAAACTTTCCTGCTTCATGAAATATTTGGAAGTAACAAAATTCTAAAATTTCACACATGTATTGTTAAAAGGCCTGCCTTGGTTATTAGAAAAAGATCTTTTGTAGCAGCATAATATTGTCATGTGCAGGTGGAACTACCCTTCATGCCTTTGCTGGCATTGGGGATGGGAGTGGTTCTGTGGCGAATCTTTGTGATAGAGCCATGAAAATATCACTGCTGGCACAGAAGTGGAGGAAGTGCAAGCATCTTATCATTGACGAGATATCTATGGTGGACGGAGCTTATTTTGAGGTATGAATGGTGCTTACTTTAAATTACTTCAACATTTATTAAATTCATCTATACTAACAAAGAAATAAAATTGAAGTGTCAGCTTGTAATGTCAAAATAACAGCTTTGTACGAAAGTATGGTACTAATAACAAAAAAATCTTAAAAAAAATAATCTTGTCTGTTTTTTCCTATAATCTCCATAACGGCTGGACCGATTTTGACGGGACTGTCACTGGCAGATAGCTGATTTTATGAGGAGTAAATAAGGCTACTTTTTACCCAACTATGGCGAAGCCAAAAGCAAGGGTTACATTTTAATTTATCGAAGTTCCATGCGTATGGAGCTGCCAGTATCAGCTAGTATATTAATAAATTATCTTGCGATTATAGTCTTATTACTAGCCACACAATACACCAACACCACACCACATCATTGGTGAAATAAGGGTGTTTTGTAGTGAACCTCTGCTTAGCTCTGCAAGTGTGGAGACTTATTAGCTTGCCAAATCTAGATTACTAGGTCATGTGTATATTTAATAATACAGTTTATATTTTAATTGATAAAATAAAAATATTGCCTTCATTTCAGAAATTAGAAGCAGTTGCAAGACACGTTAGGAAGAATGATAAACCATTTGGTGGGATCCAGCTCATACTATGTGGTGACTTCTTGCAGCTACCACCAGTTGTTGACAAAACCAAAACTGGAAAGAGGTTCTGCTTCCAATCTCCATGCTGGGACAAATGTATTGAGCTCTGTTATGAGCTAAAACAAGTGCATAGACAAACTGATTCAGAATTTGTGACGATATTAAACAATATAAGAATTGGGCGTGTGACAAAGGAAATAACTGACCGTCTAACTGGTACAGCGAGACAGAAAATAGAAAGTGACGGCATTCTAGCCACAAGGCTGTGTTCCCACACAAATGATTCCAAAATGATTAATGATTCGAAGCTGACTGATTTAGATGGTGAAGAAAAGATATTCTCCTCACAAGACAGTGACAATGCAACTAAGCTACTTGATATGCAAACTATTGCGCCTTCAAAATTGGTGCTCAAAGCTGGCGCACAAGTAATGTTATTAAAAAATATAAATGTAAACGCAGGGTTAGTGAATGGAGCCAGAGGTGTGGTTGTCAGATTTGAGGAAGGCTTGCCTGTTGTACGATTTAAAAACAAAAAAGAGTATACAGCAAGAGCCGAGCGGTGGTACGTTAAGAACTCTAACGGGACATTGCTGTGCCGGAGACAAGTCCCATTGAATCTGGCGTGGGCATTCTCAATACATAAATCGCAGGGTTTGACTTTAGATTGTGTTGAAATGTCTCTGGCCAAGATATTTGAGGCTGGACAGGCATATGTGGCTTTAAGCAGAGCACAGAGTTTAGATACATTGAGGGTTTTAGATTTTGATTCTCGTCATGTGTGGGCCGATCCTAGTGTGTTGGAATTTTATCAGAGGTTTAGGCGGCGTTTGCAACAAATGGAAATAATACCTCTCGGGAGGGCTCTCTCGGATAAAACAAATAAGAAGTTGAAATTGAGAGACATTTTGGAGAAGCAATTGCGACGAAAGTAGGCTATAATATTAGTATTAGGATAAAATATTAGTAAAACTGGAGATTTTATTTCAAGTACACTTTTATAGAAAATTAAGGAATATTTAAGATAGCGTAGATCAACTATTTATTATCTATCAAACCATTGTGATCTTTTTTAACTTCTAAAGACTGCACTGTGTTCAATAATATCATTTGAACATTACTGTATTTTAATAAACAAAGACTTATGTATAATGTTGTCTCTTTACAATATAAATAACTCCAGACAAACACACGCAACTGTATGGTCCCCAAACTAAGCCACGCTTGTACAATTCCAGTGACACCCAATTCAGGGCAAATTACGGAAAGCCCATTTCCGAAATTTACCTTAACGGGAATCTAACCTCCAACTTACCATGTGCAGTGAACTGAACGGCCTACGCACAAACCACTGCACCAAGTGGTTGGCATAATATAATATTTTTCAACAATTACTTTAAACATGATTAAGGCTATGTATAATCAAAATGCCTCATTCAAAGAAGTATTCTAAAACATTTATTACTTAATAATCAGTTATCTTGATTCAACAGAAGTCAATATCTCAATCTGTTCTTCGAGTGTAGCATGTTTCTCTTGCAAACACTTCACAACATATTTCAGTGACTCAATAGTATGCTCATTCTCCTTTTTAGCAATCCGAGCTTCATCCAAGTTACTCTCAAGGATTTCCACATGCTTCTTAGTTTGGGATACCAAATCTCGAAGCCTGGTGTTCAGATGTTCCTGTTTTTTCACCATAAGCCACAAACGAGCCTCATTTGGTGCATTTGGCTTGCATTTGAGATCTTCAGTGACAAAACTGTCAAGGTCTCCGGGCTCTCGTAACTTGGTATTCTTTATATCAGCAGTGAGTTCAGCCTGTGTCAGCTTGTTGAGTAATCTGTCCACTTTGGTTTTTGGTTCTGGTGGCTACAAGTAATTTTAAGTAATTAGATAAGACTGCCAACATTAAAAATAATAAGTTTGACGGTATATATGTATGGTACTTACCTTCACAGTAGACTTTAGATGACTTATGTTGTTGGCAAATAATGTAGGTATCGCATTGGGGCGCAGTTTCCTCTGAGAATCAAAATACTTCAATTCAAAATGCTTTGAACAGATCATACTTTTAACCCAGTCCAACATAGAGCACCGATTCTTTAGGATTTTTAGCCATTTGTTACGCATTTCTGTGTTTGTAGGACATCTGTAATATGAACGTATACACAATATAGAGGGAATGTGTATTAAAGACAACAATACTAAAAAATATAAACGATATATGATCGTTGTTTGAAGAACTTACGGGTGAAATGAAATTCCTGGCGGTTTGTTTAGTATCGTCGTTGTACAGTTTTCGATAGCGCAGTGTGTGGTCGACAAATTTGTTTTCATATTGAATTAAGAAAATGAATCGATTAATAAATGAAAGTAAAAACAGCAAGCAAACGTCAAGAGAGCGTCGCAAATTTTATATTTTAATTTTGTAAACCAACTTTGGCTACCCCTTCGTCTGTCAAGCGAATGTCAGTCAGTCAGCTGTCAAACAAACAAGTGTCAGTTAACAACGGCAGCATGGTCATCGGACTTTAACCATATTATTATATCAGTCCTTGTCATATTCCTATCGTGTAAATGAAGTAAAATATAATGCCATAAGTTGGATTGGCAAAACTCTAAAATGGAATCTGGAACGTATCACCTACGTTCCGTTACACGCAATTTAGAAATGAGATATGTCTCTATGGTCAGTATAAATTATTCAATGGGATTATCGTCCGGTGTGTGGGACTCTTCGAGCGAATAATTCATCTGAGGTGAGAGACCCGTCGTCGTACTAAAGTAGACGAGATTATCCACATAGAAGGTAGGTAAAAAAAATACCAACCATATTTCCAATCAAATAAAATATAATTCTGCTTACACAATAAATGAGCGATACATGAAAAACAAAACGTAACAAACGATGATAAATAATTTGGATATATATACAGCATTTTGTGAATTAATCAGTGACGCTTATAGCCACAGGCGGTATGAATCGCCACACATGGCTGACTTCACCCGCGCACGGCTGTATGATGGAGGGATTGTCCGTGTCACTTATGCCAGGGGTCTCGTCCATTATTGGTTCAGTAGTGGAGCACTGGATGTCGATCTTATATTCTCCCGGAGTTAAGAACACGACAGTGCATTCGTGGTACGCTTTCGCAGACTCTGGTAAAACCGATAACACCACCCTGGGAACATGGAATACATGTATAGGTAAGCAGAGTATCGTCGTACTATACTTAGGGAGTACTTTCAGAAACTGATGAGTTGATTTTGTCCTCGTTTTCATATCAGTATGACCGGCATAATGGCAATTGGCTTACCCATTGAGATCTACTACATGTTACTACAGTTCATTTCACGAGCGAGATAATCACTCGAGAGATTCGTAGTGGACGGAGGGGCATTTTTTTTTGTTGTTCCCGGCGGTGGCGACCCTGTTGTCGAGCTTGTAGCTGAGCAGGCCGTTGTTGTAGTCCTGGTAGAGCTGCACGGAGAGGCAGAGCCGGCGCAGCGGGCGCGGCTAGACGAGTGTATATACGAACTTGTTGTTCCCGGCGGTGGCGACCCTGTTGTCGAGCTTGTAGCTGAGCAGGCCGTTGTTGTAGTCCTGGTAGAGCTGCACGGAGAGGCAGAGCCGGCGCAGCGGGCGCGGCTAGACGAGTGTATATACGAACTTGTTGTTCCCGGCGGTGGCGACCCTGTTGTCGAGCTTGTAGCTGAGCAGGCCGTTGTTGTAGTCCTGGTAGAGCTGCACGGAGAGGCAGAGCCGGCGCAGCGGGCGCGGCTAGACGAGTGTATATACGAACTTGTTGTTCCCGGCGGTGGCGACCCTGTTGTCGAGCTTGTAGCTGAGCAGGCCGTTGTTGTAGTCCTGGTAGAGCTGCACGGAGAGGCAGAGCCGGCGCAGCGGGCGCGGCTAGACGAGTGTATATACGAACTTGTTGTTCCCGGCGGTGGCGACCCTGTTGTCGAGCTTGTAGCTGAGCAGGCCGTTGTTGTAGTCCTGGTAGAGCTGCACGGAGAGGCAGAGCCGGCGCAGCGGGCGCGGCTAGACGAGTGTATATACGAACTTGTTGTTCCCGGCGGTGGCGACCCTGTTGTCGAGCTTGTAGCTGAGCAGGCCGTTGTTGTAGTCCTGGTAGAGCTGCACGGAGAGGCAGAGCCGGCGCAGCGGGCGCGGCTAGACGAGTGTATATACGAACTTGTTGTTCCCGGCGGTGGCGACCCTGTTGTCGAGCTTGTAGCTGAGCAGGCCGTTGTTGTAGTCCTGGTAGAGCTGCACGGAGAGGCAGAGCCGGCGCAGCGGGCGCGGCTAGACGAGTGTATATACGAACTTGTTGTTCCCGGCGGTGGCGACCCTGTTGTCGAGCTTGTAGCTGAGCAGGCCGTTGTTGTAGTCTTGGTAGAGCTGCACGGAGAGGCAGAGCCGGCGCAGCGGGCGCGGCTAGACGAGTGTATATACGAACTTGTTGTTCCCGGCGGTGGCGACCCTGTTGTCGAGCTTGTAGCTGAGCAGGCCGTTGTTGTAGTCCTGGTAGAGCTGCACGGAGAGGCAGAGCCGGCGCAGCGGGCGCGGCTAGACGAGTGTATATACGAACTTGTTGTTCCCGGCGGTGGCGACCCTGTTGTCGAGCTTGTAGCTGAGCAGGCCGTTGTTGTAGTCCTGGTAGAGCTGCACGGAGAGGCAGAGCCGGCGCAGCGGGCGCGGCTAGACGAGTGTATATACGAACTTGTTGTTCCCGGCGGTGGCGACCCTGTTGTCGAGCTTGTAGCTGAGCAGGCCGTTGTTGTAGTCCTGGTAGAGCTGCACGGAGAGGCAGAGCCGGCGCAGCGGGCGCGGCTAGACGAGTGTATATACGAACTTGTTGTTCCCGGCGGTGGCGACCCTGTTGTCGAGCTTGTAGCTGAGCAGGCCGTTGTTGTAGTCCTGGTAGAGCTGCACGGAGAGGCAGAGCCGGCGCAGCGGGCGCGGCTAGACGAGTGTATATACGAACTTGTTGTTCCCGGCGGTGGCGACCCTGTTGTCGAGCTTGTAGCTGAGCAGGCCGTTGTTGTAGTCCTGGTAGAGCTGCACGGAGAGGCAGAGCCGGCGCAGCGGGCGCGGCTAGACGAGTGTATATACGAACTTGTTGTTCCCGGCGGTGGCGACCCTGTTGTCGAGCTTGTAGCTGAGCAGGCCGTTGTTGTAGTCCTGGTAGAGCTGCACGGAGAGGCAGAGCCGGCGCAGCGGGCACGGCTAGACGAGTGTATATACGAACTTGTTGTTCCCGGCGGTGGCGACCCTGTTGTCGAGCTTGTAGCTGAGCAGGCCGTTGTTGTAGTCCTGGTAGAGCTGCACGGAGAGGCAGAGCCGGCGCAGCGGGCGCGGCTAGACGAGTGTATATACGAACTTGTTGTTCCCGGCGGTGGCGACCCTGTTGTCGAGCTTGTAGCTGAGCAGGCCGTTGTTGTAGTCCTGGTAGAGCTGCACGGAGAGGCAGAGCCGGCGCAGCGGGCGCGGCTAGACGAGTGTATATACGAACTTGTTGTTCCCGGCGGTGGCGACCCTGTTGTCGAGCTTGTAGCTGAGCAGGCCGTTGTTGTAGTCCTGGTAGAGCTGCACGGAGAGGCAGAGCCGGCGCAGCGGGCGCGGCTAGACGAGTGTATATACGAACTTGTTGTTCCCGGCGGTGGCGACCCTGTTGTCGAGCTTGTAGCTGAGCAGGCCGTTGTTGTAGTCCTGGTAGAGCTGCACGGAGAGGCAGAGCCGGCGCAGCGGGCGCGGCTAGACGAGTGTATATACGAACTTGTTGTTCCCGGCGGTGGCGACCCTGTTGTCGAGCTTGTAGCTGAGCAGGCCGTTGTTGTAGTCCTGGTAGAGCTGCACGGAGAGGCAGAGCCGGCGCAGCGGGCGCGGCTAGACGAGTGTATATACGAACTTGTTGTTCCCGGCGGTGGCGACCCTGTTGTCGAGCTTGTAGCTGAGCAGGCCGTTGTTGTAGTCCTGGTAGAGCTGCACGGAGAGGCAGAGCCGGCGCAGCGGGCGCGGCTAGACGAGTGTATATACGAACTTGTTGTTCCCGGCGGTGGCGACCCTGTTGTCGAGCTTGTAGCTGAGCAGGCCGTTGTTGTAGTCCTGGTAGAGCTGCACGGAGAGGCAGAGCCGGCGCAGCGGGCGCGGCTAGACGAGTGTATATACGAACTTGTTGTTCCCGGCGGTGGCGACCCTGTTGTCGAGCTTGTAGCTGAGCAGGCCGTTGTTGTAGTCCTGGTAGAGCTGCACGGAGAGGCAGAGCCGGCGCAGCGGGCGCGGCTAGACGAGTGTATATACGAACTTGTTGTTCCCGGCGGTGGCGACCCTGTTGTCGAGCTTGTAGCTGAGCAGGCCGTTGTTGTAGTCCTGGTAGAGCTGCACGGAGAGGCAGAGCCGGCGCAGCGGGCGCGGCTAGACGAGTGTATATACGAACTTGTTGTTCCCGGCGGTGGCGACCCTGTTGTCGAGCTTGTAGCTGAGCAGGCCGTTGTTGTAGTCCTGGTAGAGCTGCACGGAGAGGCAGAGCCGGCGCAGCGGGCGCGGCTAGACGAGTGTATATAGGAACTTGTTGTTCCCGGCGGTGGCGACCCTGTTGTCGAGCTTGTAGCTGAGCAGGCCGTTGTTGTAGTCCTGGTAGAGCTGCACGGAGAGGCAGAGCCGGCGCAGCGGGCGCGGCTAGACGAGTGTATATACGAACTTGTTGTTCCCGGCGGTGGCGACCCTGTTGTCGAGCTTGTAGCTGAGCAGGCCGTTGTTGTAGTCCTGGTAGAGCTGCACGGAGAGGCAGAGCCGGCGCAGCGGGCGCGGCTAGACGAGTGTATATACGAACTTGTTGTTCCCGGCGGTGGCGACCCTGTTGTCGAGCTTGTAGCTGAGCAGGCCGTTGTTGTAGTCCTGGTAGAGCTGCACGGAGAGGCAGAGCCGGCGCAGCGGGCGCGGCTAGACGAGTGTATATACGAACTTGTTGTTCCCGGCGGTGGCGACCCTGTTGTCGAGCTTGTAGCTGAGCAGGCCGTTGTTGTAGTCCTGGTAGAGCTGCACGGAGAGGCAGAGCCGGCGCAGCGCGCGCGGCAGGTGGTTGCGGACGGCCACGCCCAGCGCCACGCACTCGCCCGCGCTGCAGGTGAACTCTTCCTGCGGCGCGATGCGCTGCCGGTTCACGCTCACCTCTGCGACAGATAAAACACGATTTGGAGAAAAAAAAAACATATATAAATAATGTAATCTATGTTAATCTATATCTGTGGTCGGTCTCTTAACTACTGTTAAGGGACAAACCGGTCTACATCACAGTTGTACGCACCCCAGTTCAACGGCGACATCCGGACGATGTCCATCATGGCCTGCGAGAGCGTGATCCCCTTGACGGAGGCAGTGCCGCGCGCGCCGCTCTGCAGCAGCTGCCAGCGCAGCGCCGTGTTGTGCGTCAGGTGCTCCGAGCACATCAGCTCGAGGCTGCTCGACGACGCGCCAGTGTTGGTGGACTTGGATTCCACAAGGTCTGACGTGGAGGAAACATCAATATTGTTGCGACCTTGAAACTGTTCCGTCTATTATCTCGAAGAATCCACATCCTACCAGCTTTAGACAAAAACGCATTGTTAGTCTAGATGTACTCCATCGATTAATTATGAAGAATCTCGAAAATGGAATGTTCGAAATCGTAGGTATGTAGGTATAAGGTGAACGCCCTTGCGTTATCTGCGCGGTGACGGCGGCGAATACCTACTCGCGAACGAATACAAAGGGAAGCCGACAATGAGTCTCGGGATCATTCGATTGCGATTATTATTACCTACATACCTACCGAGAATGTTCCGGAAAACACCAGCTCGCATGTTTATTCAGTATGTAAGGAGTCGACGACGGGCAGTGAATTAGTTACTTCTTGGAAGCGACAGTGTACGGAACTCAAGTAAGCGAACGAAGAGTAATATACCAGTGACCTGAGCGATAATAATATTGGAATACTGCGAGTCTGCTAAGTGATTCGGAACAGTGCTTGTTGTGTGTAACTAGTTTTAGTGAACTAGTGTAGTAGTTTGTATTTGACAAGTTTGTGGAGAGCGAATTAAACCCTTTTTACACGTTTAACGGCATTAATTGTACCTACCCCTAGTACGTGTACGTAACAATATTATTTTCCAAGATCCCCACGTAAGCCTGTATTAATAAATCAATCTCAAGTCTGAAAGCGATCTTAAGAATGCTTGTGATTGTTCGTTTTCTACCATGTGCCTGTTGTCGAGCTTTGGTGCCATTGTATGTACCTTTGTACGTGCATAGTATGTCATAACAATGACATTAACAAGATTGCTCTCAGACTTCAGATTGATTTATTAGTACGGGCAGAAGTGAGTGGCTGGACTTTGTTTCAAATTCTCCACTGGGCACAACACGCAAGGTTATGGTATAGATAATGTTTTTAATAAAATAAACTAGGCAATGAGGGCACCTAGGGTTTGTTGCCCCGTTGGATTGGAAAATTGGGTTTCGAAATTGTAAAAAAGAACCTCCAGGTATTCTGTCAATATTTATGTAGCACTGAGCGAAAAAAATATTTGTACGCTCAAATCGGAACTTAAAATATATCTAAATATATATAACTCAAAGGTGACTGACTGACTGACTGACATGTATAATATATTTTATAGTGGGGGCCCGAAGTTAAAGGGGCTATATTATTCTATTTTATTAATATTATTATTTAGTTGAGTATGAGCGGGGGGTTACCGTCTCCTGCGGGGGCTGCGGGGGCGGCGGGGCTGAAGGCGCAGCGCGGCAGCGGCACGGGCACGCGGCAGCAGTCGCGGCTCTCCACCAGGATGTGCTTCCCGGCCGCGTACTGCAGCTCCAGCTCCTCCGCCGTCAGGTTCGTCACGTCCAGCACCAGGTACAGCTGCGACGGGCTGCGCAGGGACCCACATGAGCACTCCGGCTGCAGCTAGCCGGGGACCGCAGACCAATAGGCCGTAGACGCCGGTCGGCAATGCGCGAGCAATCAAACTCAAACTCAAAATTGTTTTTGTTCATGTAAGCCAACAAAGCATTTATGAATAGTCAGAATCGACCACCGGCTCGGAATGCCGCTTCCACTGTTAAGATCCGGCAAGAAACTCAATGGTTACTCTTTTCAATGAATAAAATATGGTGTACATTCTCACAAATATAAGCATCCGAGCTGTAGATAACCAGGACCGCAGATCAATAAGCCATAGACGCGGCAACGTGTGACCAATGAATTTGATATTGCAAGCATCTATCGGCTGCGGTAACTGTTTACCATTAGTATTGGTACGCTGGTATTAATGCCGAATATGTCAAGTTAAAAAAAAAATATGTTAATACCTGTGGGTAACACTTACATTTCCGCCGGCAGTACGTCCCAGTGTGTTATAGAGACGCTGGGTAAAAGTTCCAGATTGATTTGCAGTGTAGACTGACGGCAGTGTATCTCTTTTCCTTCCCCACCCGAATATCTTATTAACAGCTGATGAAGACAACAAAATAAGGTTTAGTGGTATATTAAGAGTTCCAATACTGTGTTAACACTTTCTTACATACTTATTGTAAAGATAATTAACCCTTTCAATGTCCCATTCTTGGATACGGACCTCCCCTCAATGCTAGTTGAAGTTGAAATTGAAATTATGTTTCTTACATATACTTTGAAAATATCAGCGGTGCGTACCGGAGTTTGAACCCAGGGTCTTATGACCGCAAGATGCGTGCTTAACCAATCGGCGTCAAATACATACTTCCTTTAATTATTTTATTTCCTTACTTGAGTCTCCACTTGTCGACCTCTGGAGGGTGACATTACAGAGATCGGCGCCGACCAGCTTGTTGCATGAGAATTTGTTGATCTAAGAAAGTTAATATGTTTTTTTTTATATATTTAGCTCACCAACGAATCATTTGAAAATAAAAATATTCATAAAAGTGTGTGAATACGTTAACCATCACCAAACAAAAAAAAATATTATTATAATATTATGATTTTCATTACTCATACTCGGAAAGTACGTCTGAAGTTGCCTGAGGAGCGGGTTAAAAGTAATACTTTTCCGCCCTAGGGAGAATTGCTTTCAACTGACAGCTGTCAAAATATTTAAAATAAACTAGTTCCCTTTTGAAATTTCTATTAAACCAGGCTGGCCAACGGGAAAAACTAAATAGGCGGCAATCCGAGCATATTTCAACTTCTACTTCCACTTCCACTTCCGGTCGGTCGGTCAAGTCGGTTAAAAATATGATGGTTACTTGTTACAGCCCAATCCCAAACTAAGCGACGCTTTATGGGTACCGTACAACAGACGGCAAAATAGGCGGCTATCCGATCTTCATTTTTTTTTCGAGTTGTAGAGTATTGTTCATACATCCTTGTATTATTTATTTAGCTAATTCCTGTTTTTATTTTTACTTTCCTTATATTCGTAATGAAAAGCACAATGTTTACCTCGGATGAAAGACTTATTTCGTCCCTCGAACTATTGGCCTCGCCAAACCTCGTCTCGGGAGTAAATAAGTGACTTTCACCCCTAGGGTAACAATGTACTATAATATTCATAAATTTAAATATTAATTAATTTAGCGTAATTTATTAACGTACGAGGGATGCCTTTTAAGTTTTGTCGTTTGAAGAAAAAAACACAACTAGAACCTTATAGTACTTTTTATTGTTTTTCAAAGTATTCACCACGTAGCTTAATACACTTTTCCATTCGCTCAAACCAGTTATTATAACATTTATTCCACTCTAAAGTGGGGGTGTTCAAAATGGCTGACTTGAAAGCGTCGACTGCTTCTTCACTGGACTGGAACCTTTGACCACGAAGACTTTTCTTAATTTTAGGAAATGTAAAAAAATCGTTAGGGCTTAGGTCAGGACTGTATGGAGGATGGTCAAGAATTTCTACTTTTTCCTGCTTCAAATACTCAATCGTTTGACGAGCGCTGTGTGAACTTGCATTGTCGTGGTGCAGGATGATGCGTCGCTTTGAGTTAGATTTTCGAAGTTCGGCGATGACTTGTGGTAAACAAACTGTGGTATACCACTCTGCGTTAACCGTTCTACGATCATCAAGTGCAATAGTCGCAACATGGCCGGTTTTTCTAACGAACGTGGCCACCATCTTCTTTGAAGTGCTTCGAGAACGAACAACTTTAGTCGGCTTTGGCTCGTCTTGAAAGACCCAGATTGTAGATTGTTGTTTGGAATCAGGATCGTAGGCATAGATCCAAGATTCGTCACCACTGATGATGTCGTAGACGTGATTTGACTCTCCTCGGTTGAACCTTTGCAGAGTTTTCTTACACCATCTGACGCGGGCCGCCTTGTGATCGTCGGAAAGCAGATGCGGTATCCAACGGCAAACTAGCTTTCTTACACCAAGCGCTTCATGCAAGATCTTCTGAATGGTTGTCCCTGAGATGCCTAATAGAGCCTCTATCTCTCGATACGTCACATGACGATCTTAGAGAATTAGTTGTCTCACTCCAATGATGTTATCTTCAGTGAATGCAGATTTTGGGCGACCTTCGCGAGATTTGTCACTAACACTAGTATGTCCACGCTGGAATTCTAAATACCAGCGTTCGACAGTCCGCAGACATGGGGCTTCATCCCTGAACACAGATATTAGCTCTTCAAAACACTGAAGCCGTGTCAGGCCTCTTCTAAAGTTGTAGAAAATTATTGCACGAACATTTTCCTTAGAAAGATTCATTTTCGTACGTAACCTGACAGATTCTAATCGACGCTGTGACTAAACAATAACATTAATCCTATTACATTCAACTGTTTTGAGATTCGAAATTTAAACACATTCGAATATAGAACAGTTCCAAATTCAAAATTGCCGGGAATTATGGAAACGACAGAACTTAAAAGGCATGCCTCGTATAATAACTTTATAATTACGTTATTGAATTGGATGAAACAAAAACGTGAACCTTCCGGTAATAAGCCCATTGTTACACAGTTTCAAGCTCTATTTCGCCATTCTCAATTGGAAAATGTTTGGGATTACAATATAATTCTTGAATAACATTAAACATTCCAATTAGTCCTATGTCCCGAATAATGCCCTCTTCAGGACCAGTTTACCCACTAAGTATTTAATGAGATTGCAACCATTTATTATAGTTTCGATTAATATCATAGATAAATCAGTCTTATTTGTCTCAAACACGCCTTTTAATTACCTGAAACTCCCAGATGTCCTGTTAGGCACTAGTCCGCTGCTCAAAGAAGTATGTGGGTTTGAACTCTGCGTGGGTAGCGAGGACTGCGCGTTGGGCACCGGGGACCCCACCCTCGAGGGGTAATTGGAGTTCAGGCTGTTGGGGAACAGGTTCTCCCCTCCCACGCCGCCGAGGTCCAGGAAGTCGGCTTCGCCGTATAACTTGATGGCGATAGTCGCGGTATCGTTAGGAGCGATCGGGAGTAGCGATTGTATGTCGTCATTGGAAAATTGGAATACTTTTGATTGGAGCTGGGCGTCCATGTTTGACTGAAAGAGATAATTATTATTGTTAAACTAGCTGTGCCCGCGACTTCGTAAGCGTGGAATGAAAATTGTTAATTAAGTGAAAGTCCCGTCACACTCGGTCCAACTGATTCGGAGATTACCCGGAACAAACATACAGACAGTCATTTTTTTTAAATCGCGTTTTTGTTTATAAGTACCTTATGTACCTTCATATGCATTTAGTGAAAAGGTGCATTTATGCATTTATTTGTACTAGTATTCCCGTTGTAATGGTCGAAATTCGACCATAATTCATTTAAAAAAGGTTTTATTGTCAAAGACTATTGGATACTGGCACGCAGAATGCACTATGGAAGTCCCGCCCTCCAAAAACTGTCACCATTTGTCAGTCAGACAGTCAGTCGGTGTGGAGGTTACGAATTAATGTGTGTCAATTCATGGTAGTGTGTAATGTTTTATTCATTGATTTTAATGTATTTTCAAGTATTATAATATAAAAATATTAGCATTCTGCACTCCTTCTCGATCCTACTAATATTATAAATGCGAAAGTTTGTGAGTGTGGATGTATGTTTGTTACTCCTTCACGCAAAAAACTACTGAACGGATTTGGATGAAATTTGGAACACAGATACTTTATAACCGGGATTAACACATATGATACATTTTATCCCGATAATCCGGATATTTATAAGTTAAATACTACGCGGACGAAGTCGTGGGCAGCAACTAGTATAAACTATAAGTGTGCCAAATTTCATACTCCTCCGTCCGCGCAATTTTCGTATTAAGCGTTTGAAAGTTTTCCTTCACGTATTAATATTATATAGATTTATTTTCGAAGCTACAAAATGTCACTCACCTGAACAGACAACTCTAGATATTCAATCGGCACATTGCTCGTATTAGTGATCTTAATAGCACAGTCAGTGCTTTCACCATTATACAGAGAAATATTCGTAGTACTGCCTACGTTCTCCACACTCGGCGTGCTCATATTACCAGAGGGCGCCACCGTTGTCTCTACAGTGATAGTGGGCAGACTTGGGATCACTTCAATGGTGTACGAAGCTGGAAACTTGTTAGGTGTTGGCATGTTCTTGAGGCGGCAATTGGACTTCACCCCCAGAGTATGGGTCGAGTATCCGAGGATTTGGAGTTCCCCGGATTCTTTCGGTGTACCGCGGAGGTTCACGGAAGTGGGGGAGTCTGGGGGTAGGATGATGGTCTCCGGGATCGACTCGAAGACAACTCCCGAGGTGAGCAGCCTCATGTTGGACACTTTCAGCTCAAATGGCAGTGGGTTTGTGAGTTTCATCTGAACTTCGCATATGTCGTCTTGTACCCAGAGGTAATCTGCAAGGCAGGAATTTATAATTTTAGTAATATACCGCGGATATAAGGTTACAATATTAAAACAGAAATATCTTGACAGAGCATGATTTTCATGAAAAATGTCGTCATTTTTGTAGAATTCTCGCTTGAAGATTGCCATATCTGCAAAATGCTTGATAACTTGTTAGTATTTTAGCTTTTAACTGTCAAAACTTTTATATTTTTACACCTATGGCACAAGATAGTACCAAAATGGTTTTGGATATGGATCCATCTCCATTGCTCATTATTTTCTTCTTAACTAGTCTTACCAGGATTGTCATTAGAATTAAGACACCTATTGATCGTGCCAAAAGAGATCCAACTATTCCACCGACGTCCGTAATTACAAAGATAGACTAAAGCGTCGGGCCGGTATAGGTGGACTGGTCCCGAAACACACTCCAACCACTGATACTCCCGTAAACCAGGATCGACAATGGTGATCAAAGATGACGTCGAGGATTGACCCTCGACAAGTCCCGGGAAAAAGTTAAGCTGTCCGCACGAATTTAATCGAAATAAATAATAGGAGTTGTAAGAAAAAAAAAGTAAAGTCCTGGTATAGGCTGATTGCCATAGAAGCAAGACTGTTACAGCTGATTGAAGACCAAATGTAAGGCACCACGGATCGTTATTAGACTAATTGGACCTAAACTCGTGAGCTAATTATACTTGATTCCAATATTATGTAGAGCAAACGCGATTGAACGCACGGAAATTGTCCGGGTACAGCTGGAGCTAGAGGCATCTCACCCAGTTTCCCCTCGTCCTTCTTGGCGTTCCGCTCGAGCGTGCCGAAGTGTATGGGCGTGAAGATGAAGGGCCCGTGCGGGTGGGGGCAGCGGCGCGGGCGCGGCGCGGCGGCGGCGGGCGGCGCGCGTGGCCGCAGCGCGGCGGCGGCCGGCACGCGCGCCAGGCTGGCGGGCGGGATCACCTCGCCCGACTCCAGCACCAGCGGCACCGGCCCGCCCTCGCACGCCGCCGACAGCGCCTGCACACACACGCATACACACACACGTCACCTCGCCCGACTCCAGCACCAGCGGCACCGGCCCGCCCTCGCACGCCGCCGACAGCGCCTGCACACACACGCATACACACACACGTCACCTCGCCCGACTCCAGCACCAGCGGCACCGGCCCGCCCTCGCACGCCGCCGACAGCGCCTGCACACACACACATACACACACACGTCACCTCGCCCGACTCCAGCACCAGCGGCACCGGCCCGCCCTCGCACGCCGCCGACAGCGCCTGCACACACACGCATACACACACACGTCACCTCGCCCGACTCCAGCACCAGCGGCACCGGCCCGCCCTCGCACGCCGCCGACAGCGCCTGCACACACACGCATACACACACACGTCACCTCGCCCGACTCCAGCACCAGCGGCACCGGCCCGCCCTCGCACGCCGCCGACAGCGCCTGCACACACACGCATACACACACACGTCACCTCGCCCGACTCCAGCACCAGCGGCACCGGCCCGCCCTCGCACGCCGCCGACAGCGCCTGCACACACACGCATACACACACACGTCACCTCGCCCGACTCCAGCACCAGCGGCACCGGCCCGCCCTCGCACGCCGCCGACAGCGCCTGCACACACACGCATACACACACACGTCACCTCGCCCGACTCCAGCACCAGCGGCACCGGCCCGCCCTCGCACGCCGCCGACAGCGCCTGCACACACACACATACACACACGTCACCTCGCCCGACTCCAGCACCAGCGGCACCGGCCCGCCCTCGCACGCCGCCGACAGCGCCTGCACACACACACATACACACACACGTCACCTCGCCCGACTCCAGCACCAGCGGCACCGGCCCGCCCTCGCACGCCGCCGACAGCGCCTGCACACACACACATACACACACACGTCACCTCGCCCGACTCCAGCACCAGCGGCACCGGCCCGCCCTCGCACGCCGCCGACAGCGCCTGCACACACACACATACACACACACGTCACCTCGCCCGACTCCAGCACCAGCGGCACCGGCCCGCCCTCGCACGCCGCCGACAGCGCCTGCACACACACACATACACACACACGTCACCTCGCCCGACTCCAGCACCAGCGGCACCGGCCCGCCCTCGCACGCCGCCGACAGCGCCTGCATACACACACATACACACACACGTCACCTCGCCCGACTCCAGCACCAGCGGCACCGGCCCGCCCTCGCACGCCGCCGACAGCGCCTGCACACACACACATACACACACACGTCACCTCGCCCGACTCCAGCACCAGCGGCACCGGCCCGCCCTCGCACGCCGCCGACAGCGCCTGCACACGCACACATACACACACACGTCACCTCGCCCGACTCCAGCACCAGCGGCACCGGCCCGCCCTCGCACGCCGCCGACAGCGCCTGCATACACACACATACACACACACGTCACCTCGCCCGACTCCAGCACCAGCGGCACGGCTGCTTCCATCCTTCTTCTTATTTACTTGCAAAATAAGAATGGACGCTTTCTTTCGAACTATACAACCGCTAATCCAAGTTTATCAATAAGGGGGTATGAGTTTACGAAAAACAGGAGGAATTCAAATACGAACCACGATGTCGAATCTTCGCCGAGAAATCATAGTATACGGGCATGCTTGCGCTTGTTACCTGCAGTTGTATAGCGAGCTCCCTGCGCTCGTTGCGCGCCAAGTGCGGCCACATGGTCTGCAGCAGGAAGGTCATGTGGCGCGTGGCCAGCGCCGGGTGCCCGCGGCGCCGCGCCGCCACCACCAGCTCCTGCAGCAGCTGGATCTGCAGCGCCGGCCAGCCTACCGGGGGGACCAATCACCGCTACTCACCAACGACATTCTCGCGAATAATAATGACGTTTGGAAGTACGGATGACACAAGAACATATTTCAATCAATAAAAATATTTTTCATTACTACTCGGAAAGTAGTCTGAAGTTGCCTGAGGAGCGAGTTGAAAGTAATACTTTTCCGCCCTAGGGAGAATCGCTTTCAACTGACAGCTGTCAAATTATTAAAAAAAACTAGTTCCATTTTCACATTTCTATGGAACCATGTTCCAACTTTTTCTACAGTCACTCAATTACAGCGCGATGTTAAATTGAAATAACATAAAGTTAAGTATTAATTAAAGAATATATATTTTTAAACGACTTAATTATAATTTAGTTTCAACAATTTCTTTAAAATAACATAAATTTGGGCACAATATTTAAAGATGAAAATGAAAAATAATGGCTAAATAATGAAGTTGGCCGGCCAAAAAAAAAAAAACAAAATAGGCGGCAATCCTTTTTTTTTTTTCAAGTTGTAGAGTTGTTCATAATTCCTTGTATTATTTAGCCAATTTCTGTTTTTATTTTTACTTTCCTTGTATTCGTAATGAAAAGCACAGTGTTTACCTCGAGTGAAAGACTTATTTTGGCCCGAGACGTGGTTTGGCGCCTGAGCGTAGCGAGGGCGCCAATAGATCGAGGGACTTAGGGTTACATTCACCCCTTGTGCAACAATGTACTATTACGTCTTTATCCGGGTGAAAAATAAGCAAATCATGAAACAAGGTAGCGTAAGCGTTGCCGGTCGGTCGCGTCGTGCATGCGCCTTTGCGTAAGGTGACAAGCCGGCGGGTCACTATAAAAATCTAAATAAATCATGAACCTTTGTTATTTTTAGTGAAATATAAAAAAGTGTTTCAAAGATTTCGACTATGCATAAAAAAAACAAAATTTGCGCACTGGGTTAATAAAAAAAACAACAATCATTAGCCAATCAATGCACATAATAATGGGTAAAAGAAGACTTATGTCCCAGAATGGCTATTAACAGGATGTTACGGATGCCATAAAGAATACTGTATAGTACAGGGTCGTTAAAAAGGCGGCACTTATGTAACGGATATATGTAATTGTAACATCTGAAAAGGAGATCGCAATAGCCGCGATCTTTAGCATGTAGGAAACGACAAAGGAGTAAAATTAATCACGAAGTTACTATTGCTGGAAAAAAGGCTTACTACATTTGAGGACAAGGCATGCTATATTATCTGTCCACCTTAAGACGGAACGTCTTTTGCTTCTACATCCGCCCTACAGTCCCCATTCTATAAATCATTCTACCTCAATACCTACTTTTAAGTCGAAATATAAATTGACTCACCAACTTGATGCTGGATAACATAGTTGGGGTCCAAGCTGAGTTTGTAGCCCGGGAAGCTATGCAGCATGAGATAGTAGCATTTCTGCCAGTCGGGGTTGGGGTTGTTGGGGCTCACGTGCCGCGTGGCCGCCAGACGCTGGCAGAAACCAGCTTTGCGGTGGAAACCTGCACGAAAACCCCTCTTCATCAGCCGGAGAATCTTCACTGATGGACCCTATGCCTTCGCCAAAGACTTTTTTATAGGTGATGCTCGATCACTGCTCGAATCCACCGCCTTTCAGCGTCGCGCGTAATTTTTGTACCCTTTGTAGTTATGCATGCGTTATTACATAAATAATGAAATTATCGGATCGGACCGGAACGTGACCTCAACTTAGGTGATTTTTGTTATCGCCAATTGCTCGCTTAAACCGCAATGTTCTATCTTACTTATTATCTGTGACACGGCCAATAATAAGACCTTAAGCAACATTATTCCGAAATTAATAACTTCATGGAGCTTCATGGAGCCTAAACACATAACACCCCCTTATTCATAAACGCGGTATAGCGGGCGAATAGTTTCACACCGAATTATATCTTTCTGTCACCAGTAATTTGACATTCGAAAGAAGAAGACAAAGCATGGTGTAACTATACAAACGCTAAAGTCTTGTTTCTATGGCAACCAGCCTATACCAGCAATTTTTGTCTCCCGCTTTGCACTGGAGGGAAATGGAAATATTTTCTTCCAACTCCTCCTATTATTTCTTTCGATTAAATTCGTGCCGGTTCCAAGACAATTTAACTTTTCCCCGGGACTCGTTGAGGTTCAAACCTCGACGTCATTATTGGTCACCATTGTCGATCTTGGCTTACAGGAGTTACAGTGGTGGAAGTGTGTGGCGGGACTAGTTCCAAAAAAAAAAGCGCTAAACAACGTTTTTAATAAGAGGATAAAGCATTAAATTAGTCCTCACCTATTTCCTTATACAGCTCTGCAAGGGTCTCGAACCTCTGTATCTTCTCCTGTTCACTCAGAGTCAAATTAATAAATATGACATTCTGAAGAAAGCTAGACGCGTGCAGACTGTTATTTTGTTCCACAGCTATTCTAGCTGCTTTAAAACATGCCTCAGTCTCTATAACACCGGCGTTCTTATATTTACTGTAGTCCATTATCGCTTCGCGGTATTTCTCGGCTATTTCTTCACTGTTCAGCAAGTATTGGTTGTTGATTTGCGAAGGGGGCTGTCGCGGTATAGAGGGTAAATCAGCAGTTGTATAGGACCTATGGCTTTGGTACTCAATGTCACTGGACGAAGCTAAAGATTCAGTATCAGCGTTATCTGTTTCAGATTGTCTCGAAGACGTTTCCACACTGTCTGATGACGTAGGAGTCAGTTCACTGGGAGGGTTAACAGGGCTGGAGGTTTTGGAAGATCTCAAAGGAGAGGAAGTGAGTTTAAATTTGCGGAACGGGTCGGACGGTTGGAATAGAGACAGAGGTTTTGTTTTATTGGGGGAGTTCTCTTGTAGGCTCGCGTTTCTGTGGAGGGGAGTCGGGTTGCGTAAATTGGGGTAAAGGAGTATCGCTGATGCAGTGCAGAGGCCTGAAATATAATAAAAAATGTGCAAAAGTGGACTCTAACATCATCAGAGAAATCCGGGCTAATCTACCAAGCTGGCCCAGTACCTGTTAGTCTACTTAACATACCTATCAAAAACAAATTGGATTCTCTCAGACATGCAGTTTTCATAATATTCACAAGCTTTCTTTATGGTTAGCATGATAATCTAATCTTTTACATACTCAATGAGTGATCTCTTCTTCGATTCTAAGCACCTAAAACTTTAGTCCAGGGGCGCTTTAGTCTTAGCAACGATAATCGACATATCGTGACATTTTGCCTTGTCGTAACCTACTCTAAATTCCATATTCTATGCCGTCGTATCGTTTACCGAACGAACCATACAACATTATCGTTCATTCAGGCAATATACGATGGCCAAAAAATATGGAATTTAGAGTAGGATTCCACACAACAAATATCACGATATATCGATTATCGTTGCTAAGGGTAGCACCCTAGAAGTAAGGCCACTAGCTGACAGGCCCACTTACTAAATACCTTGGAGCATAAGTATAAGTAATAATAAATATCGCCAGACGAACACACTAACTGTATGGGCCCAAACTAAGCAACGCTTGTACTATCTACTATGGTTACCGTACAATGGACTGGGGGCGATCCCAGTGACACCCAGACCAGGGAAAATTACGAAAAGCCATTTCCGAAATTTACCCTGACGAGAATCGAACCCACAACCACCCGATGCATTGAGCCGAGCGGCCTACGCTCGAACCACTGCGCCAAGCGGTGGTCAGTATGTGTACAATAGTCTTCTTCTGCAAATTCCCTTGGGAAATATAGTCATATTCTTACCCTCTTTAGCTGCGGCCAACCACAGCCAGTCGGTTTTGAGCATTTCAGTGGAGGAGTTGTATAAAGTCAAGCTCTCGGCCAGCATGCCCGCTTGTAGTGTCAGATCAGCCAGGTTCTTCGTCACTCGGCCCATACACCGCTTCTTGTTATTACGAGACTCCATATCGATACCTGAATTAAGAATTTGCTTGTTATGTTCTTATCGATTTTTAAGACCTTTCTAGACGGAAAAAAAAACTCCATAAACATTTACGTGGGTGACAGTATGCTCGGAACATCGCGTGGTCCAGTAACTTTGGAAAATAATGGCCAATGGTATTTCACCATTCAGTATTTAGTTATTTTTTATATAAAGCAGTAGTGCGTATATAAACTGTAATATTAAAATTTTATCCAGAATCAACCTACCAACAAAGTCCTTCTTCTCGAAAGGCGCTAGAAGCAATGAAACTTTGTCTAATTTCTCCCTTGACCTCTCCAATCTCTTGGACTCTACCACCCAGAACAGTGAGTTGATCAGATCAGCCACATTCTGTTCCAAATCCGGAACAGGGTCGTTCTCGCCATAGAACATGGCGTGAGTTTTGAAATTGGAAGGTGTCGTGAAGTGTTCTTCTTGAACAGGGTACGAAGAAGCAGAGGAAGTGGAGTGTGGGAAACTCTCTGATGATGACAGGCTGTCAGCTGGTTCGCTCGGTAGAGAACCTCTGGAAGGGAAATACATGTTGTCACAAGAAGGGCATCCAGGCTTTATTTTTCGGACCAGAGTGGGACCATGTTTTAGTGGGTAAGCGACCATCGACATTAAAGCGTGTATACATGTCGTGTGTATAATTATGTGTGTTCCGTGATAATTTGTATTTGCAGTGACATTGACAGAAGCAAAGAGAGAAGCAAAAATTTTTTTTTCAGTTGTAGTGAACTATGTCTGTTGAACAGTTTTTCTTGAGTACTCATTACTGATAAACCTTTTTTGTAGCCTGTTGTGCAGGGAGTCCTACAGTGGTGTGTGCCTTGCAGGAGTCACCTGCTGCACCGGAATGTTGTACTTAAATTTTTCTAGTGTTTCAAAATTGTACATATTCTTTTGGAGAATATTATGCTTGAAAGTGTAATTTGTCTATGGTGAATCGCAACTCATAATGGGAAAGAAATCCTTACTTGTCACTAAGGCTGTCTTTCAACGGCCTGTCCTCATCAAATATGCTGTAAGTCTCTGGCTCCTGTTCAGGTTTCTTCATATTGCTCACAGGTCCAAACATGAATGCTCGAGAGTCATACAGAGTGTTGGAGTATTTGACCTTAAGGGACTCATGCACTCGGCACACTTCATTCAGCTCAACTTGGTTGGTGAACTTGCTCAGGGTTATTAAACCTAACAGTCGTCTGAAAAAGAACAGACCTGTGGTAATTTCGCCCAAAACCACTATAGCTATGCACAGTGTGTATGTAGCACATTGCACAACATATGAAGACTTTTATAGTATACTATATCAGCCATACTAAGTATTAAAGCTATGTTAAGCGTTTGATTAATTTTCTATTTAACATTAGCACCATTTCTTAGTTACACATTAACATTTATATAAATTAACCACCAAACATGTATTTAGTAACAGAAACCTGAAAACAAAACAAGGTTTGTTAACAAACATTATATGAAGAGTTTGGTTTTATTATACAGTCTAATTTACAATATTGGCTTTATTACACAGCTTTTGTCACCGTAGGGCCACCATCCAAGAGTTCAAAATACAAAACTACCCTAAGTCCTTTATAATAATTGTCTTTCTTTGTTCTAGTGTGGTTTCAATTTGTGGATCATGCTGCACCTGTACCTATTTGGGGATTACATACTTTTTACATAGTTCTGTTTAATAAATTCATACCTGTGTGTTTGGAAGTCCCCCCAGTCATTGTTCTCTACCGGGTAGTCTCGTACATACCTCACCCATATATCCCTCACTTGGCCACTTGAATCTACAAAGAATAATGGTATATTATATCAGACAATACATACTTGACATGGTAAGAACCATAAAACTTGGTAAGTACTCTGTTGTTATGCCAGCTAGGACACATGGTGGGCCCAAGACATGAGTAATTGGCTAATAATAAAACCTTATTTCTATAGATCAATGACAACAATGATTGTGACATAGTCACAGACCATATCAACCTTATTGATTATTATTAGACTTCATCAGGTCCCTAGAGGCAATTAAAAAGCTAACACACAAATTAAAAAGTCTAGATCATAAATATTGGCAAAATTATTGTTCAGAGTATTTTATGTAGGTATATAAGTTTTGCCTACAGGTGTAGGCAAAACTTATTAGGTAGTAGTAAGTAGGTAGTGTAGGACGCCCTCCGACCAGGTGGGATGACATTCTGCGAAAGACTGCAGGCAGATGCTGGATGCGGCAAGCTGAAGACAGGGCGCTATGGCGCTCATTAGAGGAGGCCTATGTCCAGCAGTGGACAAGCATAGGCTGATGATGATGATGATGATGAAGTAGGTACCTACTATAGTCAAAGGACAAAATATTTATTTAAGAAAATAGTATTCACTATGATCATTTTTAAAATTAGTTGAACATTATGTTTATTTTGCTTTTAGTTTTATTTGAACCACTCACCAGTAACTTTAATATTGTTAACCCGCTGTATCCGCTCCCAGAGCTTGTTAAAGTTCTTGAGCATGCCTCCGATGCCTTTGACGAGCACCAGCAGGCATGCATGGTGCTGGGCGTGTTGCGCGTAGTCCGGGTGCGACATCACCGACTCTCCAGGCGCATGAGACAAGATGTAACTCACCGAAGAGCGCATTGAGATTTCATTTGATTATCAACCCAGAATATTCAGGTAACTCTTCGTATAGTACACTATCCATTGCCAACCATTCAATTATGAAATAGTTATTTAATGTAAGTAGGTAATGAAAATTATTTAGATATTTATTATTTTTGTTTACGTCGCGATTTTTCGCCAACCAGACTGGGCGTATTATGTCATTTTTGACTTTGACACTTTGCTTTGACATTTTATTATCAGTTCAAAAGCCTTATTATTAAACTGGTGGCTCATATTTTTAAAGAAAAAAAGTAGAACACAGACACGAAAGATACCCAACTTCAAAAGTATTTCAGTCTTGCTCTACAACTTGTCTAAAACTTTTATTTTTCGGACGACACGACGAAAATATTATTATAAGGTTTAGACGTTTACGTTTTTACATTTTTATACTGTAATGAATCCATATCACAGATCCATAATAATATCCATGTGAAATCGATTCGGACATTATGTTCACTTGAACATGTGACATCACTATTAAAAAAAAAACGATAGGACTTCACCACTTGACAGGAGAGAGAGTGACAGACAGATGACATAACATGACACATAACCTTAAAACAACTTGTTTTGCTTGCGGCTTTCGTTCCGTGTTTTTGGTTTGGTGCTGAAAATATTGTTTTTAAGCAAAATACCTGCATTTACTGCGATCAGTGATATAAACTAAAGTTATAGCTTCACAATGGCATCTAAAGAAGGCGGTGATCGTGCTGACCGTGGTGATCGTGGTGATAAAGGAAAGGTATGCTCACTTTCCACTTGCTACACCGCTCCATGTAAACTACATTATTTGAAGACAAACCTTATTGTTTATTTTCACTTACAGGCTTCTCAAGGCGCCGGCGATAATAAAGAAAAGCGGAGAAAAGAGTCCATTCTTGATCTTAGTAAATATTTAGAGAAAAGCATTCGTGTGAAATTTGCTGGCGGGCGAGAGGCGGCGGGAATCCTGAAAGGGTATGATCCCCTCTTGAATCTCGTATTGGATAACACTACAGAGTTCCTAAGAGGTATGTGTGCACATTCAATCACCACTTAAGTAATAAAAGTGTCTAGTTGTTACCTAACTTCCATCCAGAAATCCTATCCAGACAACAACCTAGCTGGTTTAAATTAAGTAAGGGTAATTTATTAATGCCTACCCATTGGTGGATTTGGAAGAATCATCTATGACAGTTTAGCAACCAATGATAATCCAGTTGGCAGACAGACATTTTTTATTATTAATTATAATTATTTTTTTATTATACTATGTTATAATAAATAAATAATTTTAGCCCTTTTGACGTCCCACTCCTGGGCACGGGCCTCCCCTCAACACGAGGGGGATTCAGGCCATAATCCACCACGCTGGCCCAGTGCGGGTTGGCGGATTTCACATGTCTTTCGAAAATTAGTTATATCTTCTAAGACATGCAGGTTTCATCACTATGTTTTCCTTCACCGTAAGCAAGTGATAATCATATAGAAATTATGATTCGCACATAGATTTTGAAAAATCCAGAGGTTCGAGCCGGGGTTTGAACCCGAGACCTGGTAGCCCGCAAGATGCGTGCTTAACCAATTGGCTATCACTGCTTTATACTATGTTATCAATTAAAAATATGTTTTGTTTGCTTTACAGACCCGGATGATCCATACAAGTTATTAGATGATACAAGAGCATTAGGTCTGGTTGTGTGCCGAGGTACATCTGTTGTTCTAATATGCCCTATGGATGGTATGGAGGCCATACCAAACCCTTTCATAACACAAGAGGGATAATGTTAGACTAGGCTGTAATGATTAATGTAAGTTTGTAATGTAAGTAAAAAAATAAATAAAGACCATTTTCAAGTATTTTTTTTAATAAAAACATAGACAAATGATTGTTCTACTTAATAAATTATTGTACTTAAGTTCTAGTATGGTTCATAAAAATACTGTAATGTAGATTTAAGTCTACTTATTACATTTCCACATTGTTAATATTTTTCATACCATATTCAAAAGTCTCTCAGGTCCCTTCTAAAAATTTTACTAATTTGGTAACTAAGTCAATAAATAAAAAAGTAAGAACAGAATTTCAATCAAAACCAAATTCATTTCTTATCCATGGATAACTCTTTGGGCAATCCATGCATGTGATCATATACTTATCATGTTCCAAAACTTTTGAAGTCAGTTTGCAAGTGTTGGGTTTGGTGCAAGCAATTTCAGACTCCTCAAAGTACCAATCTTTACACTGCCAAGGTTGAAATTTCTTTAACTGAATCACAGGAGTGGGTCGCCTTATCCAGTCGATCACTTCTTTGTATGTGACGAAATATACATCCGGGAGTTTTAATAACTCGTCCAGAAATTTCTGTAACATCAAACATAGTTTAAGAAAAAAAAAAGATTTTTTTGAAACCATTTTCTAACATTGATCGCAAATGAGTGGGCCACCATGAAAAAAAACTTTCGTCATGCTTTGAACCTTTGTTACCTTCAATGCAGTCAAATAATCATTATTCTTCAACCAAGTTGCATCTAAATGGATTCCGAATGGAGCTTTATTCTTCAAATAATGCCTCTTGAAGTTGTTCATCAGGATGTTGTACACGTCATCGCCGCTGATTGTAGACGGGCAGTACTCCAGGGTGGCGCAAGTGTGGGTTCCATCAGACAGTGGGTTGATCACCATCTCCCAGAGGCCTGCGTAACTTCGCGTTGGACAGTACTGATTGCTACCTGTGAAATAGGATTATCTGATCAGCGGGCGTTTTTTAAATAATTCGAATCGTAGTCGGAAATCGATTCGGAAACTTTTAACGCCTGTATTTTTGCAAACTTTAACCCTGTATTTTTGCAAACTTTAACGTTATTTTAAAATAAATATTTCATTGTTATTACATAATTGTAAGACATATTCGATTACTATAATTCAAATATTTTTCCAAATAAATTTTAAATTGGAAACATACATACGTTGAAAGTTTCCGAATCCGTTTCCGAGATCTATTCGAATGATTTAAAATACCTCCGGCGATATTGTTAGGCGCGGGTTTAAGAAAACAGCTCGCTCAACTTTGCGGAAGTATTACCCTGTCCACATGTACCTTCTATTTACTTACGTTACGATATCACATTTTTCTTTATTAAAACGGGAATGCAAAGAGATGGCATTTGATTCCGCATTCCTCGAAGTCGCGTAGATAGTGAATACTTAGACAATGGCGCGCGTAACGCAATCTCACTTCGCTTGTCGCCGCAAAATCATCAACAATCATTATTACTTAACCACTCGCACGCTCTACTTCGCTATAAGTAGCAAGAAGATGATACTTTTACAGATATCATTATTATGTTGCTGTAGATATGCTAGATTGAGATTAATGCGGGATTCTGAAACTATGGGAACATCTATCTCCCTCCACACAATCTATTTGTTAGGTTTTATAGTAGGTACCTATATTTATATCCCGCCACCAAATTATAATAAGCACCGGTAAAGTTAATAATTAATAGAAGATATGCTCGATTGTTAAGACCACGCCCACAATTATTATCGCCGGTCGGTACCTTAATGAATACTGTTTGAATCACAAAAACCGCAAATAAGTTTTCTTAAGTAAATACCTACCAGAGCAATTGTGAGGCATTCTGTAGTCGAGTGTGTATGGCCAGAACGGAGGGTCGGCTAGGGGGGCTACAATAGTCGCATCGTAGACATATCCAAACTCTTGCATCATCAGGAATTGTCGGTTCCACCCCACTGAGAAATACGGCACTCGCAAACCTCTGTAATAGAACAACATTAGAAGAGATCCTGATACTTATTCTTCTGTATGATGAAATAAGATGGACTCATTAACTCATTAGGTGCGACTCATTAGCTTTCAATCGTTGTTAACAACGCAAACATGTTAAACGAACTTAAAAGTGAAACCGTGTAGATAAAAGTTGTCAACTCTTTAGCGGCTATTTATTAAATACCTATGTGCTGACTGTGTTGTGTTAAGAGAGATCTGGTGTATCACGAAACTAGGTACATTTTCTATTCTAGTACTAGTTATAAAAACGACAATATTAATCTGAATCTTATTAAGGAACCTATACCTGAAATCTTCCATCCGAACTTTCGCGAATCTGTTTATAATATTCGCTTGGCCGACCATTTCGTCGAACCAGTCCTCAACCGTGGCATTTTTAGACCACCACTCTTCAGGGCCGCGATGGCTGTAACATTCAAAATGGCATTTGTCTCAACACATTTGAGCACCACTTTTGTTAAATATTTAATAGGCTTTGCGCTTACGTTATTGAGTTAACAGCTATCTCGTGCCCGTCGTTCCACAACTTTTGCACATGTTTATAGTTTGTGTACAAGTGCGAAACGAAGAAAGTCGCTTTTATGGGACATCCGTTGGGGTTCTGTCGCTCCGCAGTGAAAAGTTGTTTGCTGTACATGTCCCAGTTCTCATGGTTGACTGGGCCGTTGAAGGTCACTGTTATCATTTGAGGGGTCTGCAAAAAACATTGCCATACAAAATTCCTATGCTGGGCCTTGTTTGTACGTATCCGAAATTTTAAACTGTCCTCACATCGTGCAGTCCAAAACTGAAACCTACAAACCTTTCAACTTTCAATAATGACTTGGATATCTGTTTAAAGAAGGTCCTACTTAAATCAGTGGCGGCTAAACGTTGCAAATCAATTCTTACTTATTAACGACCTAACTTCTGAACCGATTTTGATAAAACTTGGTAATAAAGTAAATTTATATTATACGTCTCAGTAAACGATAAGCTGAGACGGGAGCGGCTGTAAAAGCATGGTCTAGGGCAGTGGTTCCCAAACTTGACATGCATTCGACATGCATTCTAAACTTTTACTATAGCCCGCAAGACTTAACTTGAGACCCCATTTTTTTCGGGGTCTCTTACCGCACTACCCTTTAGACCTGCAGCGCCCACAAGGGGGCGTTATCGCCCACTTTGGGAAAGGATGACCTAGGGCGACCTAGACAGCTAGTCCGCCTCTGACATAAGTGGTTGTAAAAGCCTTAGATGCAGCGCAATAGCACATGATTTAAATGTAACGCCTAGCAATGTTGGTTGGTGTAATAGTATCTTGGCTTATCCTTCATCGAAGGAGGCTAAAATACTATATAAAATTGTACAATTTGGTGATGGGTAGGACATATAAGTACTTAAGATTTAAGATGTGATGTATTGTAAGTGTTTTTTCCTGTGTACTCTACGGGAGTGACATGTTCAATTCTGAACAAACTCCCTTTTTTCCCTTAATAAAGATATAAAAAAAAAAAAAAAAAAAAAAAAAAAAATGTTATGTTCCATTTTTTACCAAGGCCTTCTTAAGGCCATGATAGTAGAGAGAACTGAAGAGTAGACAAGCGAGAGAGAAGGAAATATTTACCTGAGAGGGAACTAGTCTCGCAGGTATTTCAGTACCACGTTTTGAACAGAAGCATTCCGGCAACCGGCACTCGTGTTCGTCGCATGGTTCCGCCGCGTTTGGATCGTAATTAGCGTCACACCAGCCCTATAAATGTACATAAATAAAATATAAATAAGTTAGCCCTTTTACGTCCCACTATTTCGCACGAGGTTCCCCTCGATTCGAGGGAGAATCGGGCCATAATTCACCACGCTGGCATGTGCAGGCTGGCGGTTTTCGCATGTCTTACGAAAATTGGTAAGATTTTCTGAGTAATGCATGTTTCCTCTCGATTTTTTCCTTCACCGTACGCGATGGCAATCATAGTGAAATTATGATTTGCACATAGATTTCGAAGAAAACAAAAGTGCGAGTACGAGCCAGGATTTGAACCCAGGACCTTGTGCAAGTCGCACGCTTAACCAATCGGCTACAAAGGTAAATTAAAGAAAATAACTGTAGTGCTTGTAGATTTTTATAACGTTCTTGCCCACACTGAAAATATGTAAGTAATTAAACAACGATGTTGGATGAATAATAGTGAAAGTTGAGATTAAGATGATTCGAAATTCAATCGCATTATCAAAGATTTGCAAGTCATACGAAGATTACGAAGCAATAAGTGTGAATTTAGCGTTTCACTTTTAACGGAAGAAAACAAAGAGGTGTACTTCGTCGGATGCGTCTGCGCAATCGTTGGAGCCGTCGCAGAAGTACTCGGCGGGGATGCAGTTGCCGTCCGCGCATCCGATGTGAGTCTCATTGGTGCACTTCGCCTTCTCCAAGAGTGGCTTTGGAATCCGTGTCTCTAAAAGTCATTCAAAATTGCAAAGAACGGAGATACAAATTTCATTAAGCACGTTTATGTGTAAACTTAATTTAGTATACAGCAATTAAATTAAACGTTCTTATAAAATGCTGGATGAGTAAGTAGTGAGTAGGTACTTAACCACACCATTTCATAAGCCAAGAGATTTATACCTACTCAACCAGCATTTCATAAGAACGTTTAACTTAAATGTTGTAGGTAAACGCTAAACCAACCAGAACTATAAGTATACATATAAATAAAATTGGAGTGTCTGTTTGTAATATCAAATAACACCTTTTACGAGTACATACGACACCTATAACAAAAACGCGATTCAATTATTTTTTGTATGTCTGTCTGTCTGTGCGTTTGTTCCGGGTAATCTCCGTAACGGCTAGACCCATTTTGACGGGACTTTCACTGGCAGATAGCTGATGTTTTGAGGAGTAACTTAGGCTACTTTAATTTCCGAAAAACAATTAGGGTTCCGCATCGAAAAATAAAAACACATGAAATCAAAGAGTATCTCCGAAACGGCTGGACCGATTTTGACGCGTGCTCAGACCGCGGAAGCGGGCTTTTGCGATAGGTATATTAAAAAAGATTCAACTTAGTATAGGTTGTGTTTCTTTATTAACTTCATTTTTATTTTTTGTTATGTTAAATTTCACGCGGACGAAGTCGCGGGCACAGCTAGTTAGGTATAAATGCAAAAGTAACTAACTCTGTCTGTCAGTCTGTCTGTCGCGCTGTAACGCCAAAACTACTGAATCCATTTAAATGAAATTTGGTATACAAATAGTCTAGAGCCTGAGAAATAGGCTACTTTTTAATGCGAAAAAAGGGTTGTAAGCGGTTGAAAGGGGGGACGAAATAATTAACCTAAATAATTAAAAATGCTAACCAAAGACACTATTCCACGAGGACGAAGTCGCGGTCACAGCTACTAATAATATAATTGTTAACTACTTACCTGTGGTAAGATCGCAGTTGTGAACATTCTGTTGCATGTCGCACAGCTGTCTGTTCACGTCGAATAGCAATCCCGGCGAGCATCGGAACTCGAACACATCGCCTTCCAAGCACAGGTAGTATTTAGCGCAGTCGTCGACCGTCCATATTGCAGTTTCTGTACGATCCAGATTTCTAGAAAAAAAAGTAGGTACCTACTTACTTACCTAAATTAAAAAAGTATCATCATCATTGCAGCCTAAAGACGCCCACCGCTGGACATAGGCCTTCGCCAAGGTTTTCCACAATTACCAGTCCTGTACAACCATAGGTGAAAAAATAGTCCCCTCGGCGAATCCCGAGAGGCTGATCGGAGATCAGAGTGTTGTGTATAATTAATACGCTTAATAATGTGTTAGAACCGGAGAGACGACTATAATTAACCTCTATACAATTATCATAAAATGTTGACCTAACATCACACGGTTACTTACCTACTCTCCAAAGCAGGTACTTAAGTACCTAACGAAAACTCACACATTAAGGTCCATGTCATGTCCGCATGAATGGACTGCATAGCGAAAGTGAATTTCTCAAGACGCCCGCGCCAGTAGGAAATGTTAATCGCGGCATCGAACGGAGCCTCAACAAGCGTCAAGGTTGCGGCGAAAGTCGCGGGTTCGACGTCCGCCACGCAACGATATAATGCCGGAAAATTATCTGTGCACTAATGCAACGGACACGCATTACCGCATTTGCGTGTAGGTACTTTAATTATTTTACCACTCTTATATCTTCCTTCGGAATCGATAGGAAGCTATAACTTATAGTTACTTCCAGCAGGAAATTGATTGAACTCTGATTAAACTAAGTAGGTACTTTTACAATATTATATTATTATAATTAAAACCTGCTCTCTCTTCTTAACTTCAATATTCGTTACAGATCTCGTAATCCCAGCCCCAGAATTTTTGCCCTCAGAGTAAATAACAACAATACTTCTTTTTATAATCCCATTACGAGAATGTGCCGGTTGTATAATGATACGGTGTCTAAGAATCCGTGTCTGGACATTTTCTATTCGAAGCTTCCTAAATTTAAAAATATTGTTCAGAGCATTTTCAGTAGCAATCCGAACACTTGATTGAACCAATTCAATATTTTCAATTACTAACACTTAATTTAAGTACTTTAGTTATCACTAACCCTCACTTAATTATAAACATTTGGAGCTTTCTGTGGCCACACATTTAGAGTCATAATCTAGTTTTAAGCTTAGTTCTTATGTACTAAACTGTTGTAGATTATAACTTGTTCTGTGAGCCAAAACAAATAAATAAATAAATAAATTGCGTACTTACCTACCGATCTTTATTTAATTTCTTGTTTATTTTATAAGTAACTAGCGGCCCGCCCCGGCTTCGCACGGGTACATTGCGGTTACATTATTCGAGTTTTAGTAAAGAAAATAAATATTTCTAATTTTTTGAAAATATATTATAGCCTATGTCACCCGGGGATAGTGTAGCTTCCCAACAGTGAAAGAATTTTTCAAATCGGTTCAGTAGTTTCGGAGCCTATTCATTACAATCAAACAAACAAAGTTTTCCTCTTTATAATATTAGTATGATTAGATTATTACATTATATAAGTCCTTACTATTTTTATGTATAAATATTTAGTAAGTATTTTAATATTAAATTAATTCGTATGATATTATAATCATGCATGACATACATTTTTGAGTAGGTAGGTACCTATCTACCCACCTATTTATTCTGTTTTACATAACCGACTTAAATTGACACAGTAACAAAGTAAAGGAGTTAAAAATCAAAGATTTATTATTTCATAATTATTAGCGTCAGCCATTGATGTAACAATTTAATGGCGATAATTTACAATAATTCGAATAAATTTTTACTGCGTGTTATGTCCACACAAATAATAAAATTTAATTAACTTTATTGGAAAGTAAAATTAATAACTGCCTAACAACTTTACGTTAGCAAATAATGTATGTTTCTCAGCTAGGTGCCCAATCACATCGTCTATTTAATAAATAATAAATAAATATCGCCAGACGAACACACCAAAAGTATGGTCCTAAACTAAGCAACGCTTTTACTATGAGTACCATACAATGGACTGGGGGCGATCCCAGTGACACCCAGACGTGTATAATTAAATCTAGGACCTAACTCAAATAAAATGGGAAGCCCATCGAGAACATGTTAAAAAAGTAGGTAGGTACACAAGCTTAACGATACAAATAAATAAAGATCTTATTAGGGTTCCTCGTAGGAAGTGAGGAACCCTAAAAAGCTCTTAATTGGCATCGGCAGCAAATATACGGAAATTGAGCTATGCCCGGTAGTGATTTGAAGTTTGATTTTCGTAGTTTTACCTAGTATTACGTTTCTACGTTAGATCTGGGATCATAGAACATACCTAAGTAAAACAAAGGAAAGACAGGTATCTACAATTTTGTGCTGACCTCAAATAACGGAATAAGTGTAATGATCCTCCATCGTTATCGCACATAAGTTAACTCTAGGTAAGGTGTAGGTACCCAGATCTGTGTACATACTTGTTCATTCTTTATTTTTTCCTTTTTGTTAAAGACGTTAAAGTAGTGGGCGTATTTTCCTTGCTTGAATAGAATATACCTAATACCTCATTATTTATTCATGGATATTAAAAAGTAACATCTTACATACCTGTAAAATCGTCCATTTTCATGGCATTTCACATCCGATAAACTTCTTTTGCTCACATGCTTTGCTCGCACTCCTGGAAAATTATCATTGAAAATGAAAATAACTTGGACCCACATGTCATCTATTTTTGGAAAACAATCACTAAAATATTTATTTAATTCTCTTTACCTAATAGTAAGAGAGTAATTACGACAGTTATGGGTAATCGTGAAAGCTGAGCCATGTTGCGGCCCCAGAATCTGCAGAGGCACTGAGTTATCAATAAACCACTCATACACAGTCGGTTGCCATTACTTTCTTTTACCCAACAAACTGTCGACGGTTGGCTGTTGGGCGCTGAGAGAGGAACAACAAGTTTGTGTATCACGGTAAGTAGGTACCAACCTACTAAGTACTTAGCTACTTGATAAATTTGTAAGTAAAAAATCATAATATCAAGCCCGTACCGATTATTCGGGAGGGTACGCAGACAGTCT
The DNA here is from genome assembly GCA_918843915.1 of Notodonta ziczac. NCBI lineage: Eukaryota > Metazoa > Arthropoda > Insecta > Lepidoptera > Notodontidae > Notodonta > Notodonta ziczac. The sequence goes on from OU974053.1 coordinate 7,352,239, forward strand.
TGTTTGTTTAACAACATTTACTTAACTGATGGAATAAAATTAGGGTTTCAATGTAATAGAGAATAGAGCCCACCCGGGGAACATTTTTCGGACCTTCTTTTCCGACAACTTGATCCGTATGGGATTGAACTAGCAACCATCGTGCGTGGCGGTTTGACCACTGCGCTACTCGGAGTCCCTCGTCCAGTAGTACCTGGTAGTACCTAGACAATAGAGGTCGAAGATGATAGGTGGTTAGAATAAAACACAAAAGGTTGAATTATGTATGTAGGCATTTACTTTTGTGATCCTTGTTAAATTTATAATATATTTTTAAAATACTGTAAAATATTAAAACCAAAACCATAGATATTTGCCCCTTACACACGCCTGACTTAGCCTATTACCATAGACATACATCAACCACAGAGAATGAGCCACGACGTCGTGACATTGACATTAGGTCCGAACTATAGGGATGATGGCCATTCTGTTAGAATAATATCGATATAAATAGATGTTCACTCGATTGCTAGATACAGAATCGAATTGTAAAATAATGGACATTTAAAATTAAAATTTGTTTATCCATCCTTTCTTAGAGAGATGCATAATTAATCTTGATTAATACGGAATAAGCTGCAGTTGAAATTAAGGTCTTGCATCTTTATTAATTTATATTAGTATACGCAATGAGCTACCCACATTTATTTATAGGTATTATTATTTTACTCGGCTGACATCGTCAAACTTTTTGATTCCTTCAATTAGAGCTGGTAATATGAAATCCATCTCAAGTCTAAGAACAATCTTGAGTACGCTTTTGAAGTCTTTTATGGTACGACATAAGAATTACATTTTCAAAATCGTTCTCAGACATAAAATTGACGACTGCAAATTACGACAAGATTCAGAAATTTGCATTGGCGGGATCAAACTCAAACTCAAAATTGTTTTTATTCATGTAAGCCAACAAAGCATTTATGAATAGTCAGAATCTACCACCGGTTCGGAATGCTGCTTCCACTGAGAAGATCCGGCAAGAAACTCAATGGTTACTCTTTTCAATGAATTACCGATGGTGTACATTCTCAGGAACAGCATAAAATAATAATATGAGCAGGTAACACCATTATCACTAAATAACTAATAGTAAATAATAATCAAATCTCCCTGAGATTTAGGTATGTAGATAAAATGAGAAAGCTAGTTTAGTGTGGTGGTCATACCTACTCATACTTACATCAAATTAAATGTTTACGAACCAAAATAACAATTAATAAAACAGGTGCATAATAATATAATTGCTTTGGTGTGATGCCTTCCATGCTAAGTAAATGAATAGTATTTAACGACAATGTTGTTAAGAGGCAAGTGAGTGGCCCAATCCCCGCAAGCAGCGCCCGCGCACGAGCATGACTTGAAAAGCGGCATCACTCTCGATCGAACTCGCAAGTTAAATAGCTATCGATATTTACATTACAAAGTTCGACAATCGATTCAATTGCATCTCTACTCTACTACACGGCGGCCAGCGGCCGAATTGTTTACACTTTCGATCGAACGGTTGTAAATATTGTCTGCTATAATTACCTACAGCTGTTATCCAAGAGAAAGACGATTTCTCAGAAGAAAATCTGAAAAATGAGATGCATTAATACAATACTACGGATATTATTTCTTTTGAACGTGTGTTTTGCAACTTTATCACCACCCTCCGATAGGAAGGGACAAAAGGGTGTAAAACCGCAGGAAGGACCTCGAAAAAACAATGTTTTGGATCGTAAATTAGTGAACGAGACGCCGCTAGCGAAGGATATAATAAAATACCATGCCACGTACCATCAAGATGTAATAACACGAAACTTTAAGGGCGCTGTCTTAGGTTATGTTACACCTGTGAGTAATCTCATTTCAATAAATAAATAATAGTGACTTACGAACCTCTCACACTTATTTAAATTATTTCAATTATAAGTGTTTCCTATCAGCCTTGTGGTTTACTTTTTTAGTGGAACAGCAAAGGATATGATGTTGCCAAAACATGGGCACCAAAGTTCAACTATATTTCGCCGGTGTGGTTGCAAATCAAGCGGCAGTCGCCAAACATTTACATTATATCAGGCCTGCATGATGTGGACCATGCCTGGATGAAGTCCATCAAGCAGAAAGGTTCCTCTAGTCATCTAAGAAGTATGTATTACTTACTTATTATCTGCTGTAGGTAGAGTACTCACCAGTACTTTTTTATAGTTGTCCAGTACCTATGTCAAGGTTGATCAGTGGCTATGTACAAATTACTTATGTGTGCAATCTTCCAACTCTTTAACACACCCTTCAAAAACACCCCTCTTTTTTGTTGGGGGTTAACAAAATGATTAAGAAGAATATTAAATAAAACAATATAAAGAGCCAATCAAATAAGCCTTGTATGTATGTAACCTTTTGGTATTATAGAATTAAAGGATAACATATTTTGTAGTTATGTAGGATAATAATTATAATAATTTATAACAATTCTGACCCATCTTGCATACCTATATGCCTACATGTTTTTACAAATAAATATTGTACATATATTTATCTTTAAGCATGGGTTTTTTTTTCAGTTCTACCGAGAATTATCTTTGAGAATTGGCAGTTGTCAGATCTGAGGGCCTTCTTCATGGAGCCCACATCCCACACGGAGCAGAAAGCTCTGATTGATGAGATAAAGAAAGCCTGCAAGCAGTGGAAGTTTGATGGTGTGGTGCTAGAAATGCTCTCACAGATTGGGAAGTATGTGGACAAGTCTGTGAAGTTTATTCAGCAATTTGGTGAGTATATGACTTCAGTTGTATCACTGGTATTGGCAGAAATTTGGGAAAAAGTCTTTCCCACTCTATAACAGACCTTAGCTAGATTTAACCAAAGCTCAATATTGAAATTGGGTTTTGAGAAAATAATTGCTTGTATTTATTTAGGGTTTACGGCACCTTGAAAAACAAAAGCTATGACATTTTTATGTACCATTGATTAACCACAGTTAATTGATGCATCAGCAGCAGTATTAAATGAGTTGTCATTGTATATGGACAGTTTCTACTGCACCAAGCACCAAGCACCAAGTCAATCTGCTTCATGGCAGAATAGTTCTCATACGGCAATTGTGGACACAGTTGTTGCTTCTATCCTTCGTCATCAATTGATGATCGATCAATCGACAGTCGATCTACGGATGTGAATAGTGTGGTAATACCTTAAGACTAATGTGTATTATTAGGTATTAATTTTAACGATTTCCGTCTGCAGGTTTGGAAATGCGTGACGATGATCTGAGTTTAATTCTAGTCTACCCGCCATTCCGTGGGTTTCCAACCGATGAGTTCTTCATTCAAGCATTCAATGACATCTATCCTTATGTAGAAGCTGTTTCTGTGATGACATATGATTTCTCCAATCCACAGAAACCGGGTAAGTTAATATCATAGCCTGCAGTGTGCGTGAATCTTAAATTTAATAGGTACTACCTATTTTAATTATGTGTGAAACTTCCTGTTGGTACAACTTGCGTTTGTATAATAAAATTAGTAGTTACCATAAAATAGTACTAAATTTCTTGCGCACATTCAATAAAATTATAATAAGATGTGTACCTACCTAAGTAAGATTAAGAATGCAGGCATCAAAGATTTTCTCAGCATTACCGAAACAAAGGATTGTTATTGTTATTAACTATTAGCCATTTTGCTGTTGTTGTAGTTTAACAGCTTGTAATTAGACACACATAGGCCTAGTCTAGCCACCTTCAATCTATTCAATCAGCCTATTTTCTAATCCAAGCATTATATTCTAATCAATGTCATAACCTTTTTTAGGGCCCAACGCACCACTTTACTGGGTAAGGTTGTGCGTAGAAAAACTCATTGATAATGATGAGAACCCATCAAAACGCTCCAAGATATTGCTTGGTTTGAATTTCTACGGCAACTCGTACACAGCCAATGGAGGAGGCCCCATCGTGGGCGCCGAATATGTGGAACTGCTGAAGAATGCCAAGAGTAACCAGGCGCTGTCGTACAATAATAATACGGCTGAGAATTATATTGAAATCAGGTACCTTATTTGTATCCCTATAATGTAGGTACCTAAGCCCCCTTATTAATACGAGTGATTAGCGGGCGAATAGTTACACACAGAATTATCTATTTCTGTCATCAGCATGGTGCAACTAGACAACCGCTAAACCATGTAAGTATATTAATAAGGGGGTATAATATTTAAATATTTAATTTAGCCATTTCTGACGGTCAAGTCTCTAAAAATACTTTATTGTATTGTTCCAGAACATCACAGGGAACGAAGAAGGTGTTCTTCCCCACACTGTACTCCGTCCAGAAGCGGCTCGAGCTGGCCCGCGAGTACGGCACTGGCGTCGCCATATGGGAGCTGGGACAGGGGCTCGACTACTTCTACGACTTGTTTTGATTGCGTGTGATATTAATATTAAGTCAATAAATTATGTTCTTGTGATATCCTATCTGTGTGGTTTCTTTTTTATAAAACAAACAAGTTTGGAATATCATTTATTATATTATGACTTACTTATCTATGCTTAGTACTTCAATCAAGTGTTTGAAGACCACGGTAGAAGCGATACAAATTTGTTCGATTTCGAGTCGAACACCGCGGGGTTTGTCGACTTTAGTCGGCCATTTAATAAATATGTTATTCATTCTGTAATCTAAGGCGATACTATAAAAACAACTTAATTAAAAACATATATCTTTTCATTTTCGCATCGCTTCTCGTTGGCCACGGTATAAAAGTTTAGGTAAAAATACACTGGTATTTAAATATTTGTAGGTAGGTATTCAGTCTTTGTTGTAATTAAATGAATAAAAGTGAAGCTACCAACCATATTTTATGAGGTTTTCTATTAATGTTTAATATTCACTGACGGTAGATCTATTTTGTTTCGCACCATTGGAATATGTACCTACTTAGCACGTTCAATACATAATTAAGTTACAATTTACTTTAGGGAGTTAGCTGGCTATTGCTTTGGGCTTTCCTTTGAAGTCCATCATGGACTGCGGCCCCTTCATTACTCGGTGCATCAGATCCCAGCACATCTTGGCTGGGAGCAGGCTGAAACAACGAAAATCAACCTTAACGCCTTGTCAAAAACACAGTTCCCCTATACTATGGGTTACCTTTAGAGTAAACCCGTGTTAGGTGGAGATCATTGGAAGTGTTAAGTAGGAAAATAAATACAATTGTATAGGTAGAGTAGTATAAAATTAGATCTCACCACTTGAGTGGGAGCAGGTATCTGACGGAGCCGGGCATCACGCAGTTGACCTCGTTCTTTCGGATGGAGTCTATCATGGTCTCGGCCACGTAATCAGGCTCCAGCATGGGCAGCAGCCGCGGAGTGACCCCGTCGAACATGCCTGTGTTTATGTAGTACGGACACACCAGCGTCGCGTGGATAGTGTTGTGGCCATGAGCCTGGGGACAGACAGGTGTGATTTATTAATTAACCACCTATTGGGTCGAACAATAGCTCTTAACCAGTTAAGGGACCCCATAAGTACTAAAAAAACTCATGAAAATCGGTCGAGCCGTTTAGGAGGAGAACATATTACAAACACACGCACACTGTTTTTTTTTATAAGTATAAGATAATTTACGCCAGACAAAAATCAACTCTATGAACTTTACTATAGGTTTAGAATGGACTGGGAGCAATCTGAGTAACACAATATCTCAGTAATGTAATCTCAGTCTGAATAATCCTAGATTTTGTGGGCCAACTATTGGCAAATAGTTTAGTCGAAAGAGTTATTTACAAATACATAGGTGTTAGGTAGGTATAAGCTAATTAATGGCTAACACGGTAGCAACTAAGCTATTAATAAAACATGAATACTGATATTAGCTTATAAATCACGTCAAATAATGGAAAGTGACTCAAGGATAATAAATTGGCACAGTTGTTTGTTAAACTAGATACTTTGTACTTAGATTAGGTTAGGTATTTAGATTATTATCTCTCACATATTTTGGGAAACGGTCGCTCCCACTATTTATGATTTACTTAATGTGAAAAATATACCTGTGTCTATTTCACATAGGATTTCCCGCGGAAAAATACGGAACTAAATACGGTGTAAATTGTTTTATCGACACGACTTCGTATGTGAATTGGTCAATGACGTACCCTGAGTTCAGTGAAGAGGCTCTCATGGAACCCGACCGTGGCAAACTTGGTGGCGCTGTAGTCGGTGCAGCGGTAGGTGCCGAGCAGCCCGGCCACGGAACCCACGGTCACTATGTGCCCCTTCCCGGAGCTGATCATTTCAGGGAGGAAAGCCTTCACCGTCTGGAACGAAGTCAATACTATTAATCAATCATTGGTATTTATTGTCTATATTTATGTATGTATAGTATGTATGTATTTATATAGTATATATAGTATAAGTTAATGTTCGAATAATGAATACACTGTAGAGTGTAGACTAACAGGTACCTTGACAACATGACATAATTCTTTCCATCCAAAGGTTGTCTGGAAGAGATCGCAGTCTGCGATAAGACCGCCCAATGTAAACTATTGTTTTTTATGTTATTAGATATATTCCGATCTTTAGTGTGCAATAAAGAGTTGTTCTATTCTCTATTCTAAATACTTTAGCCATAAAAAATGTAGACTAAAAAACAAACATAAGTCTTGTAACTCAGATTAAAGTAAAGTCTTGTAAATTAATAACATTGTAACGTTGTCTGTCTGTTTATTCCAGCTTATCTCCGAAACGGGTGGACGGATTTTGACGGGACATTCACTGGCAGATAGCTGATGTGATAAGGAGTAACATAGGCTACTTTTATTTTATCGAAGTACCACGCGGGCGGAACCGCGGCAACAGCTAGTAGGTATATAATTAGTAAACCTTCCGTAAGAAATGTTTCAAATGTAATAAGCCCACATGAAAATCTGTTGTGTAGTTTAAAATAACTAATCGGGCAAACAGACAGACAGATAGCTTTCAAATGATATTCAGCCACATGAACTGAGTGTCGTAATACTGATGAAACACACTTAGTAGTAATTGACCTTTATGGTATTGCTCAATCTAATGTATCTATCATTAATAATGATGCTTAATTAACCTACATATTTGATTTTTTTTGTAAAATAGAGTTCAAATCGCTATTGATTGCGTCTTGGCTCAAGCAGTCAATATAATAAAACTAGCTGTACCCCCCCGACTTCGTCCGCGTAGTATTTAACGTAACAAAAATTTCGGGATTATCTGGATAAAAAGTATCCTATATGTTAATCCCGGTTATAAACTATCTGTGTCCCAAATTTCATCCAAATCCGTTCAGTAGTTTTTGCGTGAAGGAGTAACAAACATACATCCACACTCACAAACTTTCACATTTATAATATTAGTAGGATATTGTTATAAAATTTTGACACATGCAAGTTAGTCCTAAAAAAATATTACTTATGCTCCTACTTTGCGAGATACCCCTATTATAAATATTAAATACTTACCCAGTAGTGAGAGAGTATGTTCACTTTGTAAGTAGTTTCAATGGCAGTATCCGACAGATCTAGCAACGTTTCGCCGAACACTGTTCCCGCGTTGTTTATAAGCACATCCACCTTGCCGACCTGTAATAACCGTTATTTACTACTTTGATGTGTAACATGTACATGCGCAAGAGCATGCGTGGTCTCTACTTATACTATATATTGGGTATCAAAAAAGTCCATACTAGAATCTTTGCCACTCCGATTTTATTATAATGGCATGCATTCACACGGTGAGCGCGATCCCGATAATTTACCTGTCAAAAATGTGCTCAAAAAACGGTGTTGTCTCTATCGTGTGAATGACCGCTGAGAATTTGCCGGTATACTAAATGTACACATACCTGCTAAATGTATAAACTGATAAAAAAAGTACGTCCAAAAATCTTTTTTGTGGTCTCCTTGTATTATTTTTTGTAAGCGTTTTTTACTAAACGGAACTTCGGCAGAGATTTATGAAATTCCTCGTATTCAATCCTTTTTTTTCCTCACCTCCTTTTTCACTTTTTCGGCAGCCGCGTAGACCGCGCTACGGTCCGCTAAGTCTACGACGTAGCTCGCGATTTCGTAGCCCTCATCCAGGACCGCCGAACACGTTTTCTGCAATCCTGTGATTAAAGTTAGACCTTAGTTGTCAGTCAACGACAATAATAATAGTTCCACAACAAATAACGCTCTCCGTAAAGACAATGAAATAGCAACTCTTGTTACGACGCAATAATGTGAAATTCACTTTGCACTGCGTTGCATGCGTATGTAACTACAAGGGTAGTAAATAAATAAATATCGCCAGACTGATACACCATCTGTATGGTACCAAACTAATGCTTGTACTATGAGTAACGGGCTGGGGGCGATCCCAGTGACACCCAGACCTGGGCAAATAGGAATTAGGAAAAGGCCATTTCAGAAATTTGCTCCGGCGGGATCGAACCTCAACCACCATGTGCAGTGAGCCGAGCGGCCTACGCTCGAACCACTGCGCCAAGCGGTCGTCACAGGGTCTCGCGTCTCTTCCTATCACCTAACTCTTATCTTTTCTGACACGTGTCAACGTATTGAGTGAGTCCGCCAAGGCGAAGCCGCCGATTTAAGTAATTGAAGCTTCGTGCGTTAAGTCCGAGTGCGCCAGACCTGGTGTTGTTATGAAATTTATGGAAGTGCCGTACGTGACGAAATGCGTGTATTTAAGAGTTATTACCGTTATGACACGCACTCCGTGTCGTAAACATTGTTTATTTTGTTACGAGATACCTTTAAATTGTTTGCAAATCCCATGTTATATCTTATAGTTTGTTGAAGCATTAGAAAATGTCTTGTTGATATTGATATAATAGAACAAAAAATACGTACTATGTAGGGAGATGTATGTTCGATTAGTTGTAGGTACTTAATTTAGTACTATCTTAATATTATTCCCAATTCATTTGCTATAAGTATTGTCCTACATTCAGTCTTGGCTTGACCATAAACGTACCAATTACTTGTCTGTATAGCTAACTTAAAAAGTAAAGGTTGTGCGGCGACCTACTAAATCACTATATACTAACTCGTATAAGGACACTAAGTCGTTGAACTTATCGCTTATAAATTTACTTAATTACATCCTGTGAGAGAACAAGGTCTCGTGAATTTAGATTCAATTAACTGGTGGATAGTAGATTATGTTTTTCGAATAAGGTGACCCTACTGATGATAGATATCTAATCTGTAGTAATCATACATAGTGATAAGATTTTGATAGTAGATTTTTTACTAGAAGATACTGACCAAATACGTGACCTAAGAATCACGCGAAAACGCCTGAATCATCAATAATAGAGCTGTGAACCGTTTGACAACTTTCACTACCCGAGATCGATATCTACCTACTATGCAAAACATTAAAATATACATTCGCTATGCGTGAATGGACTGAATATTAGAAATTCATCACATAAAGTATTAAACTAATTCTCATTAAGTAAGTAAAGCCTGATAATTTACCTTCTCTACTAATATCCCAAATAACGACTTTGGCGCCAAGTCTCGCCAATTTAATGGCTAGTTGGCGGCCAACACCGCCTCCTCCTCCCGTCACCAGTACCACGTCTCCTTTGAGACTCTTCATAGGCCTTAGAGCGTTAGGCACTAAGGTCCAGAATAGCGACTCCAGGATGTAGTAGCAGGATAATACCAGGAACAGCACGGTGTCCTTGGCGATGTCGAACACGCTCGCCATTTGCGATGGCGAGTTGATCTTCGTTCCTTCCAACATTTTACTTTTCTGTAGACAAAATACAATTGTGGTATTAAGCATCTGAATATAAGGTCTTATTTTAATTAAGCATGATACTTTGATGGCGCCTTAGTAAATCTAGAAAGCTGTAAATGATGAATCTCCCAATAAAATAATAGTGTGATGGTTTTATTTTATAACTGAGCCATTTGCGGCCACTTTTCAATCGCAGTTACAAAATCCTCTCTTCATGTTTGCAATATTCGCATAAATCTAACTCCACGTCTACGACGCATCATAGTTCCTTTAGATAGCTCTACATGAGTGTACATTCGCGATTGTGACTCTACGCTAGTTGCTAGCGAATGCGTAAAATAATTAAATGGTTAATTTTACATCACCCCTATCGGTTACTCGCGGAACTAACAATTTGCCATACAATTATTTTACGTAGACGCTAGCGACTAGCGAATATAATACTCAATGGTAGAGCTACCTGGTAATTTGTATTTTTCCTCAACGTTTCGCAAAGCTAATTCACCGCTATTATGGTGAGTGGATAAAGAATGAACCAACGATTGCGCCACTTACATCAACCACTAATGGTGGACCAGAAGCCGCTAGGTAGAGTCGTATGAAAGGTGGTGTTCAGTTTCACCCGCTGGGGACTGCTGTGTTTATTAAGGACATGCATCACTGGGGTATTGTGTAATTGGCTGAACTGAAGGTATTAGTTACCAATGGTAAGTTATAATATGTTTCGTGAACAGATGGGATTTATTGCATTAGCAAACAATGTATGTATTAAGCTCTATAGTGTAGCTATCGCGTTTAACTCTTTACTATTGAACACCACAACATATTCATTGCGTGTATATTTCATTATTAAACTTTAATTTTACATTACTTGTACCTATAAAGTTGGTATTTACCTAGGTATTTCTGTTTTGTTATGGATTGATAAGGTTCTATAGAAAAGACAATTGAGTAACCATTGAGTTTCTTGCCGGATCTTCTGAGTGGAAGCAACATTCCAAAGCGGTAATAGATTCCGGTGGTAGATTCTGACAATTCATAAGTGCTTTGTTGGCTTAAATTAATTAAACATTTTAAATTAGATTGTGATTAAATCTTAGCTAGTGTTTTTGTAAAAATAAACCACGAGATACTCTCGAAATCTTGTTTGAATAAATTTGTTATAATTCCTTGTCAATGGCCTCTATGGGACCGGATATTCAACTTTAAAAGCAGGTTATGGTATGATCAAAATATTTTGAACGACCCTGTTGAATTCTCGACGGAAGTTTGTTTTTATTTTGCTGCGAACGATACATTTTTGAGGTAAAGTATCGAAGTAGGTGACCACGAGATTACAATTACAGGTTTCCTAGGTTCCTTAACTTATAAAGTGAAAGGTTTACCGATAACTTTGAATTTAAATTTGCCCGCAGTAGATAAATATGTACTTTTTCCTGCTAGATTAAGTATCATTGGCTAATTGGCCGGCAAAAGAAGTGACTTAATTCCCTAATAATCCTCTTCCGGGGAAATTCGTGTAGTAATGAATCTACCCAAATTTTGATTGCGATAGCTTTTATGAAGATATTATGGTTACATAGGCCCAATAGCCTGGTGGTTAGAAGGGCCGCCCTCGTAGCTGAAAGGTTCCGGGTTCGATCCCCATTCTAGCCATTAAACTATTGACATGAACTCAATCCTAACACAAGCATTATTAGCTTATCTAGAGGAGCTTCAATAACTTCTTAACATCGAGCGGTACGTACATTGTAATATAAAACATAAAAGCTATAATAGTTTAAGTGCGGAAATGACGATATAGTCTAGTCGAAGATATATTTATATGATTATAATATGTTTGATGGTGAAAATAAGTGATACTTCTATTGCGTAGATATGTGCCTTTCGTTGGTAAAAAGGCTTATCGAACGAGTCTAGGGGTGTCCACTTCGAAAAAACATCGATGTTTTTTTGATGCGATATATCGGAAGTGTGTATCGATGTCTTTCGATATATCGGTTACAAACATCGATGTTTACTGAAAATCGAGTACTTTTTCTAACATAACATCACACCACAAAGCCCTCACCTAGTCAGCCTTCTGACACTCCACGCAAGCGTCAAGTTATAATTATTATACTACTCCTACACCAGCACTGTCCATGAATGCACATTTATTGTGTGTGTTCAAGGATGCTGAATGTTGAAGAAATCTATATAACTAAGAAAAAACTACTTTTCATGGTGTACGACCATACACGTACATTTGCCGAAGCAGCATTCACACTTTGACCCAAATGTTCACATTTACGCAAATTGTATTGCAACCAAAATCAGTTCGTCATCGGTCATCAAGCAAACCGCACGTTCTCACCCCTCATTAAATTCACTCCCATTACTTACGTTTAATGTCAGTTTTATAATATAACTAGCTGAGCCCGCGACTTCATCCGCGTGAAATTTAACTTAACAAAAAAGCCCGCTCTCGCGTTCTGAGCCCATGTGACAGGACCCATTTTTTTAATTTTGTTTTTCTAAAATAAAAGTAGCCTAAGTTACTCCTTAATACATCAGCTATCTGCCAGTGAAAGTCCCGTCAAAATCGGTCCAGCCGTTTCGGAGATTACCCAGAACAAACACACAGACACACAGACACACAGACAGACAGACAGACAGACAGACAGACAGATAGACAGACAGACAAAAATTTTTTAAATCGCATTTTTGTTATAGGTGTCGTATGTACTTTCATATGCATTTAGTGAAAAGGTGTTATTTTGATATTACAAACAGACACTCCAACTTTATTTATTTGTATAGATGTATAGATATAGACAACTTTTATTAGCTATATCAGTATTTCTATCAGCCCTACCCAACCCCTATCAGACAAATTAGTACGGGCATCCCTGTCCACATGGAAACCATCACAGATTCATATATTGTTTATAAAAAATTAAAACCATGATGAGAATGATTTAGAGATCAAACTGAGTTTTCATTAAATTCACTGGTATTCGATATTTTATGAAAATACATCGATACATCGAGTGAATCAACAGTTTGTCAAAACATTGGATCGATTCGATATATCGAATTAAAAACATCGAGTGATTCGAAAAATCGATGTTTATTGAATATCCCTAAACGAGTCTCGGTCTCCGGCATTTACTGGATGATTATATTACAAAAATTAACTTGGCCATTCTAAATCAAAACATTCGAAGGGTAATTTTATAAATTCCAGCCTAGGAAAAGCGATACCTAATGTTCTAAATCAATTTGGCCATTCTAAATCAAAACATTCGAAGGGTAATTTTATAAATTCCGGCCAAGGAAGAGCGATACCTAATGTTCTAAATCAAGTTGGCCATTCTAAATCAAAACATTTGAGGGGTAATTTTATAAATTCTTGTTACATTCTGTGTCGTTGATCGCCAGTGAATAGATACAGGCGTAATGAATATGAAGCAGACATTTCTTTATTAAGAAAAATATCGTCGAACAACATTCTCAATATTTGCGGTTTATATTGCCGATTTGAGAAAGCTAACATATGAAAGTTGTTTTGCTAACAAAACACTGTGAATTGAAAGTTGTGATTGACGATTTCTGTAATATGTGTCAAAGTATTTTTTTCACATAACTAAAAAGTTATATCTTTAATAGATAGTTAAAACTCTGTTCAAACAAAATCCTAATAGCAGCGTATTTTTTATAGCCTCTAGGATTTTCTATACATTCCTTTATATCATGCCTCATATTGTAAAGTATCTGTAGACCACGCATCCAATATTTTAAGAGATATGCGACCGATAAAATAAATTTTAGACACAAATTAATCAGATTAACAGCCCTTCTTATTAATAATAATACCGAATTAAAAGATATAATCAATCTATATCAAAACTATGTAAAGTAAATTAACTTACCCAATGTCTACCAAGTCCACACAACAGCAAAAATATTTGTAGTGTTCGGTGTTGTTTAATCCGATATTTTATCCGCACATAGTATCGAAGGCGAGCGTGTACGGAGCGATGCGCGGGCGCACGGTCGGGGTCTGACTGCGCCGGAGTCGCTCTACTCTCCCGCTTTCTCCGCTAACGGTAAATCAGATGGTTTTCACGTGCCTGCCCCGACGCCACGGTGTAATAAGTTTAAAACCGAGTATTTTCTAGGTTAAATCACATGTTAAAAACAATCAGTACATTGGGTTTTACCTTTGTTTTACGTAGGTGGAAAATGAATTGATTACTTAAGACGTTTCTTGTTAATACTATTAATGTAAAGACCTTGCTACATAATTATCCTTAATACCTAAATGATACGGTATACTTTCCTACACAAATTAATTCTTGCAAATGATTATCTAGGTATGTGAATTCTGAATCAAGTAAATTGAGCATTGGAAAGATCTTTTTTTTTTAACGCATACGACGTTCGTATTAACGCATTATTTGTATTAACTAAGTACGTATATTTGAATAAGCTTTGATATCCTTCTATTATCTTCGAAGTGAAGTCGATCCATGAAGTCGATTAAATAACTTAATGGCAAGTCGATTTAATCGACTTCATGGATCGAATTTCATATTAGATTTTAACTAATTTAAGTTAAATATTGCCAGAAATCGTCCACTGTATGGTCTTAAACTCGCCCCTAACATCATGTCGCGTCTTGTACATGGTGAGTGATCCCAGTTGCAACCAGATCAGGTAAAATTACGAAATGACTATTTCCAAAAATTATCTCGTCGGGATTAGAACCTGCAACCACTCGGGCGCAGTGAGCCGAGGAGCCTACGCTAGGACTACTACACCAAGAGGTCGTCAAATATTTATCTTCTTTTTAATCTTGCCCTCGATTATTAATTAACGCTCAACTCTCTATTTTCTAATCATTAGAATGATATAAAATACTTTTTCATTACTCATACTCTGAAAGTAGGTCTGAAGTTGCCTGAGAAGCGGGTTGAAAGTAATACTTTTCAGGCCCGGGAGTTTCGCTTTCAACTGACAGCTGTCAAATTATAAAAAAAAACTAGTTCCATTTTCACATTTCTATGGAACCATGTTCAAACTTTTTCTACAGTCACTCAATTACAGCACGATGTAAAATTGAAATAACATAAAGTTAAGTATTAATTCAAGAATATATTTTTTTAAATAACTTAATTATAATTTAGTTTCAACAATTTCTTTAGGTCGCGTTCCGATCCGGTTGTAGATATAAGGAAAAAAATATGTAAATTGACAATTTGTAAGTGCCCCCGTAGGCCTAAACAAAATAAATGATTTGAATTGAATTGAATTGAATTTAAAATAACATAGATTTGGGCAAAATATTTAAAGATGAAAATGAAAAATAATGGCTAAATAATGAAGTTGGCCGGCCAACGAAAAAAAAAACAAAATAGGCGGCAATCCGATTTTTTTTTTCGAGTTGTAGAGTATTGTTTATACTTCCTTGTATTATTTCTTGAGCCAATTCCTGTATTTATTTTTATTTTCCTTGTATTCGTAATGAAAAGCACAGTGTTTACCTCGGGTGAAAGATTTATTTTGTCCCTCGAACTATTAGCGCCCTCGCTACGCTCGGGCGCCAAACCCCGTCTCGGGACAAAATAAGTAACTTTCACCACTCATGTAACAATGTACTATTTATTTCAACTAATAGTCCTCACACTAAATGTCTATTAAAACACAAACCCTGTACTCCAAATTGCCAATCAGATTGCGCTACCATCGCTATAGTCACTAGCACATGCGCACGCGTCGACAAAGGATCAATGATAAGCCGATTTGTATTCAGATCCAGTAAAAGACTCATTATCTGAGGCCGCACGCGCGTTATGCCTCAGAGTTGGCTTAGAAGGCTTTTGTATTGATAATGCAGGTTCTATAAAGGACACTATTATGACTCTGTGGAAATACGTTTGTAATTTTGAGGAGTTTTGTCTGTCTCCAGGTCTAGTGAACTGAAGGCTACCCTGCTGAAGACGAGCTCCTGGATTTGTGACTCGGGTCGTGTAGTGGTCATTTAGATTTTAAGATAAGATATTCTAAAAAACAACCTACAACTGTGGAAGTGTATGCTCGCTTTCTAAACTATTATCATTGAGTTGAGACTGAATACAAAACTCTTGACTATCTTGCCTGCTACTTTTATAATAAAAGAGATTGTAATGCAAAAGAAAGTGAAATTATGTAGAGTTAGAAATAGGTGAGTACATATCAAATGTGCTATCAAATATTTAAATGTAGGGTAAGAAATAATCAAGCACACCGACCTTGTTATCCATAACTCTCCACAATCCGTATTACATCTTCAGTTGACCACTTACATCTTAAGAGAGGCGTGTGTGTAACTCTAAAGTTACAATAGAAACTTAAGGTTAAGTAAGACTAAATATCTTGGTTAGCTTAGGCTAACAAAGATATTTCAAAGTTACAAATGCAACCTAGTTATTGTTATGTATATTTTGTTAAAACAATAGTTAGCCACACATACGGCAACTTATTTTGTCACACACAACACTGTTATTTAAATAAACTATTGCATGATGATTATAGTGCAAACAAACATTCGACAGTTTTGTAATTTGTGAATCATCATGTATTTCGTGTAAGTTCTTTTGTAGATGGCTTTATATAAGATATACCTATACTACCTACAGGTTGATCTCTACCCTCAATAGATTTGCAGTACGTGGGTAAATACATCTATTAATATAATTAATAATTTTAGCGCTTTTTGACGTCCCACTCCTGGGCACGGGCCTCCCCTCAACACGAGGGGGATTCAGGCCATAATCCACCACGCTGGCCCAGTGCGGGTTGGCGGATTTCACATGACTTTCGAAAATTGGTTAAATCTTCTAAGACATGCAGGTTTCCTCACGATGTTTTCCTTCACCGTAATAACACGTGTAATATATCTATTACAATAGTTTATTATAAGGAGTTAGGTACCTATATTTATTAACAGTTTTAGATATGAAATTTAGAACCTACTTATAGCAAGGAAAATGAATAAAGGAAGTATTGATATGTCCAAACCAATTGTGATTTTAGCAACATACATTTCTAATGAATATAAAAAGAATAGAGTCGCTAGATTAGTCAAATGTCGGTAGGTATTGTTTTCGAAACTGACCACGACACACCAATTTTAAATGCATTTTCTAAATTATTTCCACTCATTAAAAATAAGTTAGCTCTACTTTACTACCTACATCTATGTAGAAACACTTATTTTCGGTATCTAAACGGTTTCAAGTGCAGTATTGCGTTAACCAAAATATTTTAATAATAAATGAGTCGTAGAACATGTTTGCTCTATATTTTTGCTATTGTACATCTCTGCTGCATCACTAAAATATGGGTTCTATGCAGTTTTGAAAGTGAATGCGGATTAGAGCATTCAAGGTCTCATTTTGCATGCACCTTGTAAATAATTGCTAATTAATTGCCAGTAAATCTAGGTTAGTGGAAAAAAACACTGCCAAATATCGTCTTTAATTACTAGCTATACATTTTGCGAGCTATCTGGGTTTTATTGATGAGATATTCAGGTGACCAAGAACTTTATTTAACGGCACAGTAATTTAGAGATAGATTGACTCAGAAAATATAGATAAAGCTCTTCTATAGCTCTACCAAAATGTTTCGCAAATTATACAACCTAACAAATACTTATATTTACTTCACCAAGCGTAACACTCATTGAAGCTACCTTCAGCATAATGTAGAGTCTTAGTAAGTACTTTAATAGATCTATTACATAATAAAAACTTAGTCTGCGTCCTTTATTTAAAACACCAGTCTCTTATTATTATGCAAAATATGAACTAGATTCGTGCAGCATAGACACAAATAATATAGTTTGGTAGACATCACTCGCTTGGAATACATAAATAATATTGATTTTCCGGTATCAAAATTGGTACGAGATGCACGGTATATCGAGAGGTAGAGTCCTTGGTTATTTATTATGGCGTTGTATAAGAATATATTTACGTGTGCACAAAATGTTACTGGCTTAATTCCATATTGATGGGTTTACCTATGATTTAAATAAACGACACGGTCTTTTAGAATTTCAGATTGGTTATTATGCTCCACGATTATGGGCCATATTTTTAGATAGAAAGTGTTGATTGTTTTTAGTATGCTCGCTCAAAACCAGATGCAGCTATAGTTGTCTGTGAAAAGTAAGAAATGTCATTTAATTTAAAATTAGAATGTTACGTAGCGCCCTCTTACGCCAAGTGAGGAACTTATCAACTTGAATATGAAGTATGCATAACAACTCTAACTAGCTGTGTAGAGGCAAGTTAACTTGAACGACTCAAGATACATTGAGTGTCTTTGGTGAAGTAAAGATGGCGCCACTATACAAGTTATGCATTACGAAGGCAGTAATCAATAAACGTTATTCTTTCACAGTTCATTGGTTGCATTGGTTATTAAAACTTAATTTCGATACACATTATAGAATCCCAAAGTGTTGTAAGGTTATGAATCATATAATCAGAATGACTAATTATAACTTATTTACATATTTTACACTTACTGCAATTATTTTTTGATTAATATGTTCAAACAGCTCACCTAAATTATCGAAAAAAAGTGGTACCTAGTACAGGAATAACCGTTCTTATTATATTGGTATATGGTTGCTTATGGTGTGTGTGTATGTATGAGATGAGGTACATGTATAACTAAATATTTTTTAATAATCATTATTAAACAATATTTCGGTATAACACAGTACACAATAGGAAGATAAAAGTATAGGTAGCCTTAACGTATGACTAAAATTCAAGTAAATCATAATATTGATACATGTAACGGTCCGATTGCTGCATTATGCGCATGACGGAGCTCATAATTTCCAAATATTTTTCTTTTGTCGGAAATGTAAAATAATGGCTGTCTCATTGGCCCCGACTTTATGATCATGGGGTATCGGGTTCAATTCTCAGTCAGTGTTGAATTTTCTGTGTGTACAAGTGTTCGCCCAACTATCTGTTTACCTGCTCAATGCTCATACAATACTTAAGGTTTTTTCTCTATCAAAATTATTGTCATGGGAAAAGACTCCGTATTCACTGGTACGAAGGTCGTCTTATGTAGGTGGGCAGATCATGATGCGCGCGCAGCCAGCCGCAGCAAACTCTACCTCAGTTCAGTCAGTCGATCTGCAGCGCCGCGAGCCGACCGGCCGGCGCTCACCAAATTCTGCCTCACGATAGTCACGCCAGAAAAACAAAATAAATTCTTAATTTAAAACTACCCAAGCATCTTACAGTAGATATATTAAAAAATAATTAAAACCAGCCAGTAACATCAGTGTTGTATTTAGTGCAATAAACTGGACGAACACCCTTATCCCAGGATTAGGTAAGTTCAGCTAATGGTCTCCTATAAGTAATTAAATGTTGTTTCTGTTCGGTAAATGTTTTCGCATAGTTCACGTGGTTCGAAAGTATTTCAAGGCGATCGTGGCTACGTGCCCTGGAGATAGGCGATGTTAGATTTTATCGAATCAATCTTATTTCATGTTACGTTAAAGTGAGTTTAATAAACGCTGGCTTTGCGTGTTCTTATTTAATTCAGACTAATAGAACAAGATTATAAGCTCTATATAACATAGAGCTATCGATACATGATAATCCAATAAGCCACTATAACAGTTACAATAAGGAAAATAAAATCTATACAAATTACAAATAAATAAAATTGGAGTGTCTGTTTGTAATATCAAAATAACACCGTTTCACTAAATGCATATGAAAGTACATACGACACCTATAGCAAAAAGGCGATTTAAATTTTTTTTGTCTGTCTGTCTGTCTGTGTGTTTGTTCCGGGTAATCTCCGAAACGGCTGGACCGATTTTGACGGGACTTTCACTGGCAGATAGCTGATGTTATAGGGAGTAACTTAGGCTACTTTAATTTTAGAAAAACAATTAGGGTTCCGCGTATAAAAATAAAAACACATGAAATCAAAGAGTATCTCCGAAACGGCTGGACCAATTTTGACGGGACTTTCACTGGTTAATAGCTGATGTTATAAGCAGTACCTTGGACTACTTTTATTTTAGAAAAACCAAATATTCGAAAATGGGCCCTGCCGCGCGGGCTCAGAACGCGGGAGCGGGCGTTTTTGTTAAGTTAAATTCCACGCGGACGAAGTCGCGGGCTCAGCTAGTATTATATAAAAATCATGGTCAGTGTTTTTATATTATTTAACAAATTCTAAAATTGAAGTTGGTTGACCATTCTTTTTATTTCATTGGGTTCGAGTCCAAGCTGCAGTGCAAACAATTCGTGTTCAAAAGTGTTATGTTCAAATAACAATATGAAATTATTATTAATGTGGAATATAATTTACTAGGCACTTAAATATATTAACCAAATTGAATTAAAACAGATTTAAAACATCTGAAAAATGATTTTACAGTATTACTGTGTTACTGTTTAGTTATACCTAGAATAATCATTTATTTAGGTATTATTTAATCATTAAACGTGATCGTAATGGCATGCACGTTATCGCAAGTATAATACATTAATACATATCATGTCATAATATTGCTCTATTGCCAAAACTGTCATAATATGTTGTACGAATAGGCGCTGTTTCATTGAGAAATATTCACAACATTAAGTAATTCATTTCATGGTCAATTTTTATTTTTTCGTAGGCCATAATAACTACAGAATTGGCATATTTTTATTTTTGTAAAATCTGTAAATAAGTTATTATTAGATAACGATACCTACATGTATTAAGTAGTGGGATTTATGTTTTTACGTATCTAATAATAATTCATTAATTAATTTGCGCGATTAGTTATTATTCTAATTGTATTACTGTTTATTAACGTAACCATTGAGTCATCGAGTATTTATAGTTGGCTGTATATTTATGTTTCATTTGATGCCTTGACTCTATCGTCTCTATCAACATCTGGTTAGCAGTTATCACTATGAAGACAAAACCAAAAGGGCTTAAACACTAATCCCCTTAATAATAAACGTTGTTTAGCGGTTGCATAGTTAAACCATGCTTTGTCTTCTTCTTTCGAATCTCAAATCACTGATGACGGAACGAGATAATTCGGTGCGTAACTATTCACCCGCTACCACGTTTATTAGTACGGGGGCACAGGTAAATTGGGTGTAGAATTAAAAAATCAGGGAGCTGTCGGATCATAATTTTGTTTTGCGAATCCATTGTTTTTATTTATTTGACCTCTGAATACAGGTCAGTAAAATAATAGGTAGGTGTTTCAGACACTGTGGGAACTAAAATGATTATACATCAAAATTACCATTCAAGATGAATCCGCATTTATCATTACGTGTCATCATACTAAGCAAGCATATTTTTTATAATTGGCCTAAATACCTATATTTGGAAACGTTCATTGTCACGATCGTCGACGCAGTCTACGGATTCTGCTTACATAGCATTATAAGTAGCTATGTGTGTACGTAAATAATGAAAGTAAGAGCGCAGTGTGAATCATTTCAAGCACTTTGCACCTGAACCCGACAGCATTGAACAGGAAACAAATTACGTGCAATGGAACATGTTTTTGAACATGTAGCCCAACATGTTGGGTGACCGCGCAGAACTTTTGTTTAACAACTTTATATATGCATCATTTGACAACATAAGATCGAGGAGCTGTGTTCTTAGCTGAGTTATTCAGACTCTACTTCTTCTCTACTACTCTAATAATAAGAACACTCGCGCTTAGGTGTTGCGCCTCAATTGTTGCTTAGTGAATAGTGTTTGTGTAGATCATACCAGCGAAAATATGTGATATTATGAAACCAAATCTATAAATCTTCCTTCATCACTCGTAACATTGAACGCGGGCAGTAGGTACCTCCGCCAAGATATAGAGGAATAAAAAGATAAGGCAGGTAACAAAAACTTCGCTTGACAGTGTGGTTTTTACTTAAAAAAACCGTTTGTGAATAACTACTGAGTTATAATCAGTACGTACTGATCTAGATGTTACGTAACAACTGTAACAAGGTAACATCTAGTTAGTACCTACATACATTGGTTAGGTACCTATCACAAATTGTAACAAATAAGGTCCAAATTAAAATGTTCCTACTTACATAGGTACTTGAAGATATAAAATGGCAGCTAGATATACCTAATGACTTATTTATGCTGTTCTTGTACATATATATCTTGAGTTAGTAAAGTTTGAATCCTAAATCTTCAGTTCAACTTCGAATGTATTTCTCAATGGGATTACGATCTCATTGAAATGTAGTGGTGTAAGTACATGTTCGGTACGTCCTTCCGCCAGCCACACGGCACGTCGCGTCGGGCGGCGCGGCACGGTGCGGTGCGGGTGCGCGCGCGCATGCAGTTGGGAAACAGACGAAGGCCGTCCAGTCCGGGCCGAGACGCGATCATCTCGCAAATTGCGATAGCCTTAGCTAAAATATTTAATACACACGACGACATTATGTCGAAACAATAATTTGATTTTTAGGTCTGTTCATTCCTATAAATCAGTTTAATTGTCTATGTTTATTAATAGGAAAATTGTACCTATTCATGTTGTAAAGGTGTTTATGACAACATCTTATTACGTTATTAGATAAATATTGAATAGGTCAATTATTTGAATTGATTTATATAGAGGCTTTGTGTTATGTAGAGTAGGTAAAATGTTGATAGTAAACCTACTTCCCGGCTGTATATATATACATACAGCTCCAATCGTAAACTCTACGTGGCTCTACCATATCTTTCTAAATCGGTGTGCCTATTTAATTCTTATTAAGAATTATCGACACATTTCATATAACACTCAACGCTGAATCATAACCATACATATTAAGGTCAATTATCATCCGACTCTCATATGAAATAATAACCAAATTCTTCAACAACCGCCATGGTGAAAGCACCAAGAGAAAGTGGCAAAAAATCCACTCGGTCCCAAAACCATTGGTCGGCGGACGGTGCACACCGAGCTGTCAAACTGGATGCAATAAAATGGTGCCGTGGAAACATAAAGCCGGTTTGTACAAATAAAAGTTAATTTTTAATCCGCCTGCAGCGCCGGACACACTGCTGCGGTCGCGTGATCTTGAACTTCATAGTAAATCAAGAATTTTGATGAGAAACCCGACCTACGGCGAGTTCCGGGAATAAATAAATAAATAAATATCGCCAGACTGACACACCAACTGTATGGCCCCAAACTAAGCAACGCTTGTACCATGGGTATCGTACAATAGACCGGGGGCGATCCCAATGATACCCAGACATGGGCATATTGCGAAAAGGCCATTGCCGAAATTTGCCCCGGTGGGACTCGAACCCGCAACCACTATGTGCAGTGAGCCGAGCGGTCTACGCTCGAATCACTGCGCCAAGTGGTCGTCAAAAAGCTAAATTTTCTTTTATAGAAAGAGATATCATTTAATATAAAGATTTAATGAGAGGAGTTAGGCGAAAATTGTTCACTTCCCTCAGTAGTAATGTGGGAAATAAAAATAACTGTATAGGCTGATTGCCACACAAGTAAGTTGACTGTAAGTAAGTTGACAGCTGATGGAAGACCACAATTAGAGGCTCCACCTTATGGTAATCAGACTAATTTTCATACATTTTACTGTATCTAAATAGGGCCAAAATTTACAGACAAAACGGCGTCGACTTCTCCGTGTGAATAACCGATATTTGAACCTAAACTCGTGAGCTGATTATAGCTGATTCAAATGGATACGAATACGAGATAATAGACCGCTCCAAATGTCACTTGAAGACTATTTAAAAAGTTTTGCGTTCGTTTTTCCAATGTGATGTGTGACTCTTCACACCCTATATGTCAGCGGGAAGAAATATATGAAGGAAAACATTAGAAGTCTGCAGGTCTTTCCAAAGATGTGTGGACTATGGCCTGGCCCCCTTGCATTGAGGAAGTGCTTGGTATAAAAATACTGGGAAATGTGTGTGAACTGGAAATAAACTGACGATGTATGTCTTTGGCTCAATGGAACTAGGTTAAATAAATTGTCGATGAGTCGTCATCTTTGTCAAAGATAAAATGCTATTGCAGTTGGAACGTGTTTGAAGTAGCGTTATAATAGTAAACTCCTGCTGTACAGCTCTGCCGACCTCCTCGGGACACTCGGGCGTGATGTTGTATTATTATTAACTGTTTTTGTATACATACATATAAAATTCTAGAGCGCGGGTGTTCGTAATTCTTCTCCTATTAAATCTTATGTGATTTTATTGTTTTTGTACTTTAGTGTCACTTGAATAGTTCTTACATCTTATCTACAGGTGACACCGGTAGGTGGCGCTGTTGTCGATAAATATAAATAAATATTGCCAGACTAACATACCAACTGTACGGTTCCAAACTAAGCAACGCTTGTACTATGGGTACCGTAAAATGGACTGGGGGCGATCCCAGTGACACCCAGACCTGGGAAAATTACAAAAAGACACTGTCCGAAATTTGTCCCGGCGGGAATCGAACCCGCAACCACCATATGCAGTGAGCCGAGTGACCTACGCTCGTACCACTGCGCCAAGATGTCGTCAATATCTAGAAAACAAAATCTACGCTAGCAAATCTGCGGGCATACGTTAGTTCACCGATAAAAAGTCGCGTGCTTTTAGTAGATATTAGCGAGTTGGTTTCTTTTACCGTTTATCGGGAACTTCAAATTTTCAATTCGATTGTGTGCTTACGTAGTTAGATATAAAAATGTCGTTAAGCCTAACGTATATGGAGCTGAACATTAAGTAGCATGCCTATGAACAACTTACAATAAAAATTTGCTTGCGCGGATCATTGATTGAATTTTGTAAAGGTGATCGGATCGATACCTATTAACTTTTTTATTTACATTTATTTTTGAATATTAGGTGTTAGTTCGTCCTTCCATGTCGCTTTGAACGACGGTGTTGATTTAGAAGAGCCTTATTAATCGAAAATTATTTTATTTTTCTTGACTCTCATATGTCCATATTGATCTCGCACGTCATATCGATGAGTTAATGAATTTGTTTATTGTCGTGATATATCTTATCTATAAATTTCTCGTGTCACAATGTTAGTTACCATACTCCTCTGAAACGGCGCGACCGATTTTCATAAAATTTTGTGTGCATATCGGGTAGGTCTGAGAATCGGCTACTATCTATTTTTCATACCCCGAAATGTTAAGGGTGGTCCACCTTCCGCGCGGACAGAGTCGCGGGGCACAGCTAGTAAGTTATAATACCCGTTCCTATAAGGCAAGCCTTCAATAAATCCGACTATTTAGGTTTTATTTGCGAAAATATTTAGCCCACTCCAACCTACGTCGTGATTATCAAGCGTCACTGTGCGATTTTGTTAATACTAGCAATTAAGAAATCTAAAATTGTATGGTACTTACCGTGCTAAAACAATTGAGTGGTTTATTAATATGGCTTCCTTTTCCCCAAGGTGTAGTAAATTTTCCTTTTCCCTCTGATTGTTGCTAATGGCTTTATTGTGCTGTTGTACAATTATAAAGTAGGTCTACTATGGGTTTTACGCATGTTTTGCGCTCGTTAGTCACTAGCGTTTACGTTGGTTTAACACATTTTTTATGAATACAGCGTCTCTATCGAGTACCCGAGGAATATTTCACGTAGATGTATTAAACTCATAGCGAACGTATAAATCTCATGGTAGAGTTCAAATGCAAGAGAGCATCAATTGATATCTAGTAGGTACTTATAAAAAAAGTACACAAGAAGTACCAGGTATAAGAGGTTTTTCGTGCACAGTTCGTGAAGGTGAACTTTTTATTATAGTTTTCGGGTTTATCCAATACATAGAATAAATTGTATTTATATACTTTGTATTTATATCCACATCTTTGTGCAGGATGTCTGTGATAATCTATACAAATATATAAATAAAATTGGAGTGTCTGTTTGTAATATCAAAATAACACCTTTTCACTAAATGCACATGAAAGTACATACGACACCTATAGCAAATCCGCGATTTAAAAATTGTTTGCCTGTCTGTATGACTGTCTGTATGTTTGTTCCGGGTAATCTCCGAAACGGCTGGACCGATTTTGACGGGACTTTCACTGGTAGATAGCTGATCTTATAAGCAGTACCTTAGGGTACTTTTATTGTTAAAAAAAAAAACAAATAATACAAATGGGTGCTCAGAACGCGGGAGCGGGCATTTGCGATAGGTATATAAAGAAAAATGAGATTAAACTCTGCGAACTGAACGAACATTTTTTGTTAAATTAATTTTTTGTTAAGTTATTTTCCACGCGGAATAAGTCGCGGGCTCAGCTAGTTAATTAATATAGCACATTTTATTGTCTGTTTTATTTTGATCAAATCCAAAACAATATTTCTAGATAATATGTACCTATGATGTCATTATATTTTGTAATAATAGTTCCCACTATTATGAGGCAGCGCTTTAGGTGTAATGTAACATCTGTAATTACAAAACGTTTAAGTAAACCTATTATTAATTAATTAATAATATTATTTTAATATTATAAATGTGAAAGTTTGTGAGTGTGGATGTATGTTAGTTACTCCTTCACGCAAAAACTTCTGAACAGATTTGGATGAAATTTGGAACACAGATAGTTTATAACCGGGATTAACATATAGGATACTTTTATCCCGATAATCCCGAAATCTTTGTTACGTTAAATACTACGCGGACGAAGTTGGTGGGCACAGCTAGTATAAAATACAGAAAAGAAATACTAGAAACAACAAACAACAATAATTTGTTTCGATCTCGTCGATTCGATTCAATCTCGTAGTCCCCACGAGGAACCCTTATAAGATCATCCGGTCCGTTCGTTCCTGTCTGCCACAGTGCCTTAACTTCTATAGCTTTAGTCGGAAGTTGACGTAATTTGGTACAGATATACTTTAAGGCCTCATTCGCACGGGAGATATTTTAATGTCCGTTAAAAAAGCGTTCAAATAGAACAAATGCATTTTTAAGTATATATTCTTACGTCAGCGCTTTTAAAACGCGACGCTGTTTTATCGAGCAGTGTTGCATTTTCAGCGCTAAAGCCTTTAAAAATGCATTTGTTCTATTTGAACGCTTTTTTAACGGACGTTAGAAAAGCTCCCGTGCGAATGAGGCCTTAGAATAATATACTACGTAACCCAAAAGTACAGTCGGTAACGAAATGTTTGAGACTTGACAACGAAACATACCAATTACTAACACCATACATGCGGCAATACACGAGGAACACAGTGGGTATACAATGGAATCCGAATAATGATTTTGGTAATTTGTACGGATAGAGGGAGAGCCAGCGATAGCCAGACGTTCCATATTTTATAAAGGCTGTCAATTTCTCAGAGCATGCCCCCAACACAGGTAAGAACGATCAGCGAGTATGGAGTTGGGATTGTGGTTACTTCGGCAGTTAACAGGTAGTAAAGGTGTATAAAATAGTACCTCAAATTCGTTATAGTATAAAGCTTAATTTTTATATATTTCCTTCGGAATAATATTAGAAATCACGCCATCCATTGACGGACACCTAGTGCGGTTTCAACCCCCTGCCAGACACCCCTAAACTTTAATAATTTATGAGTATACTTTCGTCATAGTATAAAAGCTGGGTTTTACATATGTTACTTGGGAACCCATAAAAAAATATTACTTCAACAGCCGGACAGTTTTAATGGTTTTAACATCTTGCCAGACACATTTAAATAGTTATTTAATCATCCAAGTATGAACGCAATAAAACTATTTTTCATTGGGTTTCTTGAACAACTTCGATACACTAAACTCCCTATCTTACTTACTGATAAGTCAATTTGCTAAATATCACCATAATATCTGACATAAATGGCCGTATCTTTTGATTGCGTTGAATAGAAGCCTATTTTTTTACATCTCCAAGGGATCATAGCATTTGATAATTGATATTAATTTTTACTTGATAACTTTATCCGTTTCCGAGAAAAAGGGTCTTGATAAACAGACAGGCGGACATCAAAGTGATCTTATAAGGGTTCCGTGTTTTGCTTTTGAGGTGTGGAACCCTAAAACTATATCCTGTACTGCAACTACATCTTTTGGGAGTGCAGTCGCTGGCACAACGAACGGACTACTATGCTAAATAGCCTGTATTTCCTTCGGAATAACATTAGAAATCACGGCATCCATTGCCGGACACTTAGTGCGGTTTCAAACCCCTGTCAGACACCCCTAACTTTAATAAATTATAAGTATACTTTCGTCATAGTATAAAAGCTGGGTTTTACATATGTTACTTGGGGACCTCAAAAAAAATATTACTTCGTCAGCCGGATAGTTTTAAAGGCTCTTACATCTTGCCAGACACATTTAAAGTCTGTCTGTTAATAATACTTAAATAAATATATATTATAAAAATACATTTTTTTTAATATATTATAATATAATATACTATTTTATTATATTGTATTATTATAACATATTATTTATTATTATTATATTCCATTTATTTATATTTAGTAAAATGTATTATAATTTTATGAGCATGCGCCTAATAGCCAAATGCAATAATCCAAATTACCAAGCCTTCGATCGCAATTCAGTCGCTAGTGGAATACCAAACATTTGCCCAAGCGTTTGAAAGCTAATTAGCGTTCAATCGCTTGCATTTGCTTTTTTATTGCAATTGAAGTAGCTAACGTAATAAGGGCCCAGTTGTAAGGCACCACGGATCGTAATATGACTAATTGGACCTAACCTCCTGAGCTGATTATACTTGATTCCAATAATAGGTATGGCTAAAGCGCTTGAACGCACGGAAATTGTCCCTGGTTTCTACAAGGTCTGTGTAATAAACTGCTCCAGATGTCACTTGTAGGCTATTTAGCATAGTAGTCCGTTCGTTGTGCCAGCGACTGCACTCCCAAAGGATGTAGTTACAGTACAGGATATAGTTTTAGGGTTCTACACCTCTAAATGAAAACACGGAACCCTTATAAGATCACTTTGTTGTCCGTCTGTCTGTTTATCAATACCCCTTTTCTCGGAAACGGATAAAGTTATCAAGTAAAAATTAATATCAATTATCAAATGCTATGATCCCTTGGAGATGTAAAAAAATAGGCTTCTATTCAACGCAATCAAAAGATACGGCCATTTATGTCAGATATTATGGTGATATTTTGCAAATTGACTTATCAGTAAGTAAGATAGGCAGTTTAGTGTATCGAAATTGTTCAAGAAACCCATTGAAAAATAGTTTTATTGCGTTCATACTTGGATGATTAAATAACTATTTAAATGTGTCTGGCAAGATGTTAAAACCATTAAAACTGTCCGGCTGTTGAAGTAATATTTTTTTATGGGTTCCCAAGTAACATATGTAAAACCCAGCTTTTATACTATGACGAAAGTATACTCATAAATTATTAAAGTTTAGGGGTGTCTGGCAGGGGGTTGAAACCGCACTAAGTGTCCGTCAATGGATGGCGTGATTTCTAATATTATTCCGAAGGAAATATATAAAAATTAAGCTTTATACTATAACGAATTTGAGGTACTATTTTATACACCTTTACTACCTGTTAACTGCCGAAGTAACCACAATCCCAACTCCATACTCGCTGATCGTTCTTACCTGTGTTGGGGGCATGCTCTGAGAAATTGACAGCCTTTATAAAATATGGAACGTCTGGCTATCGCTGGCTCTTGGTATAGGAGCTTTGTTTTGTCATGGTTACTGGTACAGGTACTCCATTATGTCACTTGCCCCATATTACATTGTTTGTTTCTTAACATGTCTAGTGAACTAAGACTTGGACAAGCAATGGCGGTTTTGGATGGATAAAAGGAATGATTCATGTAAAGAGGTCTAACACACCCAGCAGATTCGATATACCTTCACTTTATTTTATTTACTTTAATAATATACTTACACTATTATTTGCTTAAGTTACTTTTGTTTTGCTTATAGCTTTGCTCATTATGATACTAAAACTTGCAACTTAATTTGTCATTGCCTGAATATTTTGAAATCACGATCCTTTATGTTTATTTCTAAATTACTGTGGAAATCTGTAATTGGCCTTACTTATTTTATATATTTCATTAACTTAAGTAAACACACTATGTATCGCTGTTGATTTCCCAAAAATAATAATAATGAAATTTTATAAAAATATTGCAATAGCGACAAGAAATCTTTGGGAATTAGAACCCTGAATAAATGATGTTAACTATATCTTAATACTAACCCCCTTATTTATAAAAGTGGTTTAGTTAAACCATGCTTTGTCTTCATCGTTCAATTGTCAAATTACTGATGATAGAAAGAGAGAATTTGGTGTATAGCTAATCACTCAATACTTATACGTTAAAAGGTAAGGCGTTAAGGTGAAGGCGCCTGTCTAGCCCGCGAAATTCAAAATTTTCGAGTATTTTTATAGTTTATCCAAAATCTGAAAACATTTAAGACAACATTTTGTGATTTGCGACAAACACAGTATGCAGTGCGTTTATAAATACATCTATTTTACTCTAAATATTATCACGGTGGATATGATACTAGTTAATCACTAAATATACAAAAATTGCCAGATTATCTGGATAGCTGTCGTTCTTGAAATGTTTAAGAGTAAGTTGGATATATTAATAAATGCAATGCACACGGTCTTTGTCGCGAATTACAAAATGTGCCTTTTATTATTGTCAGATTTTGAAAAAAAACTAAAAAACCTCAAAAAATTTAAACTTCGCGGGCTAGATGGGCGCTTTAGCCTTAAATAGGTATTTGTGAGCGCTATCTCTATATCTATCTCATTTCATTTTGCAAAGCCTGAGCAGTCTTACGTCATCGAAAGTTTCCCTCAATTTTCAGAGCATGACGGCAATACTATACTGTCTACCAAGTAATGGCAAAGCAATTTCTGAGCCTATATTCGATAACATTAATTATGTTTCTGTTTTGACGACCACTTGGCGCAGTGGTTCGAGCGTAGGCCGCTCGGCTCACTGCACATGGTGGTTGCGGGTTCGATTCCCGCCGGGTAAAATTTAGGAAATTGCCTTTTCGTAATTTGTCCTAGGCTGGGTGTCACTGGGATCGCCCCCAGTCTATTGTACGGTACCCACACTTGTACTATGGGTACCGTTGCTTAGTTTTGGACCATACAGTTGGTGTGTCAGTCTGGCCATATTATTATTAATCTTTCGGTGCCTTGCACTATGTGGCTTGTGGAAAGTTAGTGTTTAATCTCTTGCTGCATTCACATGGTTAAGTAAAGTAGAAAGCATAAAGATCGTTTCGTATTCTGGTGATAATAGGGTATACCCACCAGTCACACCACCTATAAGTAACTGGGGATAATTTCACTACCTATGTAACTAACTAACTTACCTTAACTTTAACTAATTATACTATTTTTAAATCAGCGTTGTATATGTAGTGATCTTAGTAATTAAAATCTGTAAGCCGTTACGTCAAAACACACAATTTTATAAACATGTTTGAATGATTCAGAATTAATAAAAAGCGGTTTAATGTTTACCACTCTTATGGAAAGTAGATACCAACTCTTGGATATTGTTATTGTAAATTAATTGTCATATTAAAATGAACAATATATTTTAAGTACGTGTGGTCATGTATCATACAATCGTCCTTGAAAAGCAACAATGTAGGCACACTAACATTCAATGACATATAGGACACATGACGCCAATTCTCTTGTCTACAAATTTGACACAACGAAAAATATTGCTCTCTTGCTCGCACAGTACGACCACGAGAAGGGCAGCAACATATTTCAAGTACTTACAGTCAAGTTTACCAATCGAATTAGCGCCATTGACATTGCATCGTCTGACTGTTTCGTATTCCACACACGAAAGCGTAAACGATAGGCGATGTGCGTCACCGATAGCTCATTGACGGTGTATTTATATCAATTGTGAATGGGAATAGGGAATTATAACATCGGAAATACACTACCGAAGCACTACGAGGAAAATTACAGGGAAAACTGACTCATTGATGCCCTTAGTTGGAGGCGGACTTATTCCTGACGCGTCACGCATATCGAGAAATGGGGAAAATGATACTGAATGAATCATACTAGGGTGTTGATGCTACGATAAAAATTAAAACCTATATGGCCTCCTTAGGTACATCTTCTTTAGCATATATTAAAACGCCGGGCAAAATATCGTGCAATATTAAAATAAAACCTTATATATAAACTATTGGCAGACTAACACGCCAACTGTATGGTCCCGTACAATGTACTGGGGGCTATCCCAGTGACACCCAGACCTGGGCAAATTTTCGAAACTTGCCCCAATAGGTATCGAACCCAAAACCACCCGGTGTAGTGACTAGTGAGCCGAGCGGCCTACGCTCGAAACACTGTTATGTAGGTATAGGCAAATATATGAAGGTGGTATTTGACCTAGGTACCAGGAAAGTAGGATTTAGAACTTTTATACAGTTACTAGCTGAGTCCGCGACTTCGTCCGCGTGGAATTTTGATCCTTTCTTAGGGGATGTCTACGTCATAGTAGCTTTATGCATGCAAAGTCTCAGCCTGATCGGTTTAAAATTGACAAAGTTTCATACAAACTTTCATCCCCTATTATATCCCCTTGGGGGTAGAATTAATCAAAATCCTTTCTTAGCGGATGCCTACGTCATAACCTCTACCTGCATGCCAAATTTCACCCCGATCCGTCCAGTGGTTTGGGCTGTGCGTTGATAGATCACTATGTCAGTCAGTCAGTCACCTTTGAGTTATATATATATATAGATTATTTACAAAACGATCCGGTTCCCTTGTACCCCTGATAACATAAGACCTTGCATATCAGTGCGGCGGGGGGGGGGGCTGCTAGCGGTTTGTGCAATGTGGTTGCATTCACTTGCAGCGCTTGCGACACACACCTGATGTGTGACGGGAAAGAACGACATCCACTCCCATGATGCGTGCAATTGAGTATTAGGTGGAAAGGATAATTTTTAAATTTCCCGTACATTATTCCCCGTTTTCATGAACCCATATCCTACTAATATTATAAATGCGAAAGTTTGTGAGTGTGTATGTATGTGTGTTACTCTTTCACGCAAAAACTACTGAACGGATTTGGATGAAATTTGGAACACGGATGGATTATAACCGGGAATAACACATACAATACTTTACTTAAGGCGACGCGGACGAAGTCGCTGGCAGCAACTAGTTTTTCATAAAATAGGGTTGCAGGCTTACTTTTCATGTCCCGCTTCTAGGCACAGCATTCTCTTCAATGCAAAAGAGATTTAGGCTATAATTATAATAATAATTTTAGCCCTTTTGACGTCCCACTCCTGGGCATTGGCCTCCCCTCAACACGAGGGGGATTCAGGCCATAATCAACCACGCTGGCCCAGTGCGGGTTGGCGGATTTCACATGTCTTTGGAAAATTGGTTAAATCTTCTAAGATATGCAGGTTTCATCACGATGTTTTCTTTCACCGTAAGCAAGTGATAATCATATATAAATTATGGTTCGCACATAGATTTCGAAAAATCCAGAGGTTCGAGCCGGGGCTTGAACCCGAGACCTGGTAGCCCGCAAGACGCGTGCTTAACCAATCGGCTATCACTGCTATTATGTAGCTTAATCGGCATTAATATCAATGATGTTAATGAAGCAATTAAATGCTCCTAGATCTTGTGAACAATCGATCGATTAGGTAAACTTGCGAAAGGTCGGTCGATAAAAGAATTTTTCATTACTCATACTCTGAAAGTAGTTCTGAAGTTGCCTGAGAAGCGGGTTGAAAGTAATACTTTTCAGGCCCGGGAGTTTCGCTTTCAACTGACAGCTGTCAAATTATAAAAAAAAAACTAGTTCCATTTTCACATTTCTATGGAACCATGTTCAAACTTTTTCTACAGTCACTCAATTACAGCACTATGTAAAATTGAAATAACATAAAGTTAAGTATTAATTCAAGAATAAATTTTTTTAAATGACTTAATTATAATTTAGTTTCAACAATTTCTTTAAAATGACATAGATTTGGGCAAAATATTTAAAGATGAAAATGAAAAATAATGGCTAAATAATGAAGTCGGCCGGGCAACGAAAAAAAACAAAATAGGCGGCAATCCGATTTTTTTTTTTCGAGTTGTAGAGTATTGTTTATACTTCCTTGTATTATTTCTTTAGCCAATTCCTGTTTTTATTTTTATTTTCCTTGTATTCGTAATGAAAAGCACAGTGTTACCTCGGGTGAAAGACTTATTTTGTCCCTCGAACTATTAGCGCCCTCGCTACGCTCGGGCGCCAAACCCCGTCTCGGGACGAAATAAGTAACTTTCACCACTCATGTAACAATGTACTATTTCGATGATATCGTGGTCTTTCAAATCCTATGGACATTGCATCATTATCTCGATAAATTTAATTGATAAGCCATATCGATACGAATATCTATGTTGTAGGTATTCAACGTCAGGAGAAAGTAGGGTGGTTAATAAGCAATCTTGTTCAACATTAATGAAGAAATGCAGCCTAATCAATCATAATCACCTACTTACGGTCTTAGACCAATATTTTTGTCTGACTATAAATATCTTGAATCATTCACATGTTCTTGGAATTAAGTACTGAATACATATTTGTATAGCCCAAATATTACGATAGACCTTGTATTGTATTTAACAGAGCATATATTTAAATGGGAGTGTATTTCGTCTGGTATTCCTATTAGACCAATATTAATTTATAGCATTGTGTCCACATAGGTTTGGTTAGGTATTTTGGGCAGTCTATTGTCGAACACGATTTTTCAATAAAGCTATTTGGGATTTGCTTTTGCTTTTGCAAGGTTAATAGGTAAGTTGATAAAATCATAATGAATATGGTGATATCACAAATGAGTCCTTCATTTACTTACATCTCGAGTGTGATTTATATTGTGACGACCGCTTTTCGCAGCGGTTTGAGCGTAGGTCGCTCGGCTCACTGCACCGGGTGGTTGCGGGTTCGATTCCCGCCGGGGCAACCTACCCAGGCCAGGGCTCACTGGGACCTGGGTCCTGGGTCACTGGGACCGCCCCCAGTCCCTTGTACGGTACCCATAGTACAAGCTTTGTTTAGTTTGGGACCATATAGTTAGTGTGTCAGTCTGGCGATATTTATTATTTATTTATACCTAGGTACCTAGGTCTATCTAATTAGTGTTATGAGGCCTAGATTTCTACATTAACTAAACCATTACGTAAATACATAATGCATTCAATTAAAAAGTGAAGTAGACTCATGACTAGTCTTAAAAAATAATTATAAGAATATTATACACTGCTAAATATAAGAAAAGATTTACAACATGTGTTTGAGTTATATAAACATAAATTTACTTTCTATTACGTCGGTATTTAATATAATGTGTGTTTTGTTAACAATAGATGAGATAACAGCTCAAATAATATAATAATGTATTGAGCTAGTATTACTAAACGAGAATGTACAATACAAATATAATGTACACTACACGTTGTAATCATGTTTTCAGAGGAAAATACCTTAAAAACAACTTCTATCTATATACATAAAAAAATATCTCTATTTCCTTGGCCATCGCATCACGCGTGAACGGATGGAAAGATTTCGCTAATACTTTTTTGTTGTGTTTATTATTGACAGGTGAAGGTTCTTATGAAATAAAAAATGAGAAAGTTGAGCGGAACAATTCGAATCAAATATTCAAAGTTGAGACAGGACAACGTCTGTCGGGTCAGCAGTATCCTATAAAACTATTATCTTTATGTTATCATAAAAATAACTAAAAACGATATCACTGGTTTTGGCGTTTGGATCCTGATTCCAATCTATATTAATATACGTCTAGTAGTCGAAGACACTAATAGTCACTTTTTTTCAGGTACACTCAACAAGTGAAGTGAATTCTGTGAAGTGATGCTCAGTGGTGGGAATTAAAATAATACTCAAAAATGTCAGTGGAAACTCAAGAATACATCAACGGCATGAGACCGGGCCCCCTGACCAGGGAGATACCGGAATGCATGAGGGACAAATATACCGTCGTGCAAGCGATTATAGACGTTATAGTGTTTGTCATCGGTGGTATTGGATACGTGATTAAAGCTATATATAGGACTATAGTGGGGCATCACAAGAAGGACTTGAAGGGTGGTATCGCAGTTGTGACGGGCGGTGGCGGCGGACTCGGCAGTCTCATAGCTTTGAGACTTGCGAGACTCGGTTGCACCATTGTCTTATGGGACATTAATAAGCAAGGTCAGTATTAATCGCTGCATTTACGGTTGATAATTGGTGTCCAATTTTTTTTTATCGTGTGTAGAGTATAGCAGAATATATAAGGTAAGAGGTCCTATTTCGGAGGCATCTTCACAAAATAACTAATCGACATCAACATTTTCTATTTAAATTTAATCCTAAATAATGAACTGTTTTGTTTGTGATTATATCAATGGGACAAGTGTCACCAAACACCTCCACTACTTTTAACTCCTGTAAGCCATGATCGACAATGATATCCCGGATGTTTGTATGCAGAACTTTTTTGTATTATACGGACATATAAAATGCCTTGGCCTCTGGATCCTGCTTTACAATCCCTCAGAAATAGAGCTCCAACCTTATTACCACTCTAATCGGTTGATGGTTAGTGTCTCGTTTCTAGAGTCACTTCATTTCAATTTTCGAATGTTGAAAGTCTATAACTAACATAAGTTAGATCGATATTCGCGTGATGTATCTTCAAAGCAAAGTGCGCAAACGCACTGAAGATTGTTTCCCAACAAACACAGGTATCTGTGTAATACGACACGATCTATCGCAATATAGATGCGTGTGCGCACCATTGGGAGTGGAAATTACTTAATGTAGGTACCTATTGGAGTAGATGAGCGCTGTGAAATTATGGGAAGTATTGTTTTTTTATTGAATTTTTGAATTTAAGGTTCTAGTAAATTCAAGGTAAATTATACTTATAAGTACCCATTCTAGGGAAAACTACCTACCATTGTCAATTGTCAAAATTAAACTATAACGATTCTTTATTGCTGTCGACCAGGAACAAAAAGTATTGTCCTTACGGTTTTTTCTTTGTTAACCAATGTGTACTTTATTAAAAGTTAGTTCTATACCTCATAACTTAAGGTTTGTTTTGGCTTATAATTTTTCGTTATGTTACGTTTTCTTACCCGCAGTATTAACACAATAATTTGTAACAATAACGTACTTATTACGATAATAATTTATTACACTGTACTTACAACTTGCTAGATAATAATATCTTTTATAATATTAACTTACGAATTACTTAGTAGATCAATTATGCACATAGTGCAACACTATGCATGTTCACATTTAATAAGATAAGAGTAATTTATGGTAAACAATTAAAATGTCATGCGTGGAACAAACATAAGACTCTAGAACCAGCATTACAGCAAGACAAGTTATGTTACTGTAACAATCCTTAAAACAATCCGTACTGAACATTGATTTATTTATTTTTTTGAACCTCCATGACCTTTCTTGTATACCTAGTCGGTGGGTTATAATAGTTTATCATATATATATATGTCGAATGATTGATTTAATATTTTTGTTGTTTAGATTGTTTTTTAGTTAATAATACTGGTAACATTGCAAATGTCATTAGATTTTCATATGTCACTGTCATTATGTCAAAATACGGAGTTGTCAAAAAAGATTCAAAGTGAAAGAAGTTTGTCGGATTCGAATTTTGAGGTGTCGGTTGATACACGTGTCAGAAAAAAATTAATTTTATTTTCATCTATTTTTGTTGAATTATCCACCTGGGTGTGTTGTGGTTGTATCTGTGTGGTGTTGGGTGGTTGGTGAGTGTTTGTTTTGGTTTATATGTAATACCATAATATGGGTATTGTTCCGCCTGTCCCTCCTGTCCCTCCTGATAAACCGGCTGATCTAAGCCTCCCTGGATCCTCGGAAAATCTTCAATCTAAGTCATCCTCAAAAAAAAGGCCCCATGATACCGATAAAGAAAATCCGTCCGATTTGAAAAAATCTTCCACAGCTCCGTCCGCTTCAGTGCAGCAGGTTTATTCCAACCCTGCATTCGACGATAATTCAAAATTAAAGTACAATTTAACTGACAATGGCCCCTTCTTGGTTCATGTAACGAGAGTGGAGCCGGATCTTTCGGCAGGCTTTTCTATTCGTCCTATTAAGCTCGGTCAACTTCTCTATCAAAATTCTGTTCCCGGTATTAAATCTGATGGCATTAAATCGGTTGGCCGCAACCGTATTGCCATAGAATTTAAATCTGCTGATGACGCAAACATTTTTCTCGAAAACCCTCTTCTTGGATTACATAAATTTGCTGCAGTAATCCCAAAATTTCATGTTACCCGTATGGGGATAATAAAGGATGTTCCGGTTGAATGGTCGATGGAAGAGCTCTTTTATGCATTGGAGTGTCCCCAAAATTGTGGCCCTATTATAAAAACAAGGCGTCTCAATAGAAAGTCTTTCCAAGATAACGCACCAGTATGGATTCCAACTCAAACAGTTGTTATCACAATTCAGGGTCAAGTTTTACCATCAAGAGTGTTTTGTTTTAACACCTCCCTGCCCGTTAGTGTTTACCAGCTCCCTACAATCCAATGCTTGGCTTGCTGCCGCTTTGGCCATGTCAAGGTGCAATGTCGCTCCAAACCTCGCTGCTTTCGTTGTGCTCAACAGCATACAGGAGACAACTGTGAGGTGCCTGAGCTGGAGGCTACCTGTCTCTTTTGCTCAGGTTCTCACTTTGCATCCAACAGGGTTTGTCCTGAACATTCAAGACAAAAATCAATTAAGATAGTCATGTCAGAAGACAATATTTCGTACACTGAGGCTGCCCAAAGGTATCCCATAATTTCCCGTAGACCTTTCTCTGATGTTACCAAATCACAACCCTGGTCTCAACCATCAACTTTCTCCAACTCTCCAATAACTTCCTCTCCTTCACGTCCTACTGTCGGCCCAAACTCTTCAACAAGTTCATACAGAAAAACTGTATTTTTTGATCGTCGTCCAAGACCCTCTCCGGGTGTTTCCTACAATCATGAAGCCCATAATCTTATTACATCTACCCCTTCCTCTTCAATGCCTAATGGCAGTGCTATACCTCTTTCCCAAGATACTTCTCCCAATGATAGTCTTATTGTGCTTCTATCAGATCTGCTTATAAACATTGTATACAAATTTAATGATGCCATACCGTACAGCGTTTTGCAAAAGCTTCAGGATATGATTTCCATTATTGATAAAAATGGCCATCCAACGTCTCCTTCAATGGAATGCTAAAAGTATTAACCATAAAAAACATGTTATTCCTACGCTTGTTAATAAATACAATCCATCCATCTGCGCCATCTCTGAAACATGGCTGTCACCTGGAGCCCAGTTTAGGGTTTCTGGGTTCTCCTGTCTCCGGGATGACAGAGATGATGGTTATGGTGGCTGTGCCCTTCTTGTTAAAAGGAATTTGTCTTTTTCTCAACTCTCCCTTCCAACTCACAGCTCCAATTTTAACGTTGTAGCTGCTAATGTTAACAATATGACTATTCTTTCAGTTTATATCCCTCATCCTAATGCTTCTATTATCTCTGAACTATCTTCAATTTTCTCCGCCCTTCCTAGACCTGTCATTATTTTAGGTGACTTCAATTGCCACCACCCTATGTGGGGCTCCCATCTCTCATCTCCTAATTCTGTAGCTTTAGTTGACTTATTTGATTCCGAAGACCTTTGCCTGTTAAATGATGGATCTCCAACCCGCAGGGTCTCCCCAATCCAAAATTCTAGCCATGTTGATTTATCACTAGCTTCACCAAATTTGGCTTCTCTCTTATCTTGGAGTATTTTGTCAGAGTCATATGGTAGTGACCATCTCCCCATTTTAATTTCATTTCCTCATTCATCAATTCCCATCCCTACTCCCCCTCCTCTATTAAAATACAGATTGGATTTAGCTGATTGGAACAGATACTCACTACTTGTTGATGAAAAAATTTCTTCTCTTGCGCCAGTTGACAATCAAAATTTTATAAATTCATACTCAGAGTTGATT
Organism: Notodonta ziczac; assembly: GCA_918843915.1. NCBI lineage: Eukaryota > Metazoa > Arthropoda > Insecta > Lepidoptera > Notodontidae > Notodonta > Notodonta ziczac. Next base: position 7,392,206 of record OU974053.1, read on the forward strand.
ATTGCTCTTTCTTCGGCAGCAAACGTTGCTATTCCAATTAAAAACACCTCAGGTAATAAATTACCTTCTCCTCCCTGGTGGGACTCTGAATGTACATCTATTGTAAAACAACGTAAGGAGGCTGAGGCCAATTACTGTAGTGATATGAGTATGGTTAACTTTCTCTTGTTTAAACAAATTTCAGCGAAGTGTAACAAACTTCTATCAAGTAAAAAAAAACAGGGTTGGAAAGATTTTTGTGAAAACCTTTCCCCTCGTACTAATTCTTCTACTGTTTGGAAGAACATCAAACGCTTCCGTAGTGGTACATCCGGGAATTACAATATCTCTTCCCATGACACTTCTGCATGGTTAGAATCTTTTATGGATAAGTTAGCTCCTCCGTATGCCCCCTCTCATGACTGTTTTCCATCCCCTATCCCTGTTCCCTCTTCCCCTCATGAAATGGATGTGTTATTTTCTTTCGATGAACTATCTTGCGTTTTAAATAATCTTCAGGATTCTGCTCCTGGTATTGATGGAATCCCATATTCATTTATCTGCAAGTCATCTGACTCGACAAAGCGTTTCTTCTTAGATATTTTAAATCAGATCTTTTGCTCTGGGACCTTCCCTATTTCCTGGAAAAATCAAATAATAATTCCAATTCTTAAACCTGGAAAGGATCCTAAAGAATCCTCTTCTTACAGACCTATTGCTCTGTCTTCAGTTATGGCAAAGATATTTGAATACTTATTAAAGAACCGTTTAGAATATATGGTAGAAAACCAAGGCATTCTATCTAAGTCTCAGTTTGGATTTAGACGTGGGATGGGAACCTTAGACAGTTTAGCGCTACTATCCACGGATATAAGACTTGCTTTCTCCAGAAATGAAAATGTTGTGGGTGTATTCTTAGATATCAGCTCTGCTTATGATTCGGTTAATCTTTCACGTCTCAGGCAAAAATTGCTTCATCTGTGTATTCCTGCGAGGATAACTATCGTCATTTGTAATCTTCTTATGGCTCGGGTTATTTCTGTTCGTCACCTAGGCTCTCTCCTACCCCCCCGTTCGATCTGGAAGGGACTCCCTCAAGGATCTGTGTTGAGCCCAATATTATACAGCCTTTATACTCATGATCTGGATAAATCGGTCGATTCATTTTGTGATATATTACAATATGCCGATGACATCGCATTGTATGCCTCTTCGCCCTCCTTTGCGGATGCTTCTATTCAACTTAACACCGCCTTATCGTACCTTCATAGTTGGTTATCGGTTCATGACCTTTATTTATCTGCTGAAAAGAGTAATGTAATAGTTTTTTCCAGAAAAAGGTTAATCCCAAATTTAGATATTCGTTTTGTCGACCACCGTCTGCCAATTAAAGATCAAATAAAATTCCTCGGAGTCATCCTTGACTCAAAATTAACAGGAGTTCCACATCTTTATTACATAGCTGATAAGTGTGAAAAGTATGTTAATGTATTAAGGGCACTTTCTGGTGTCTGGTGGGGCTCTCACCCTTACTGCCAGAAATTGCTCTATAATGCAATTATTAGAAGTCACTTCGATTATGGGACTTTTTTACTTGAACCGTGTAGTAAACTAGCCCTAGACAAATTGGTGAAAATTCAATCAAAGTGTCTTCGCATTGTTTCTGGCGCAATGAAATCATCACCGACAAACGCCCTGCAAGTAGAATGCGTAGACCCTCCTCTACATTTGCGCAGGCAATATCTCTCTGACCGCTTTCTATATAATGCAATGCAGCTCTCACACCATCCACTGTCTTTTAAACTTAATTCACTCTCCCAACTCATTCTCACTTCTAAATACTGGGCCCATAAGGAGCCTCCATGCCTCATTATTAGTTATAAAAGCTTCACTGATCTACCTTTTCCTGTTATCCAATTTGCAATAAACCCTGTCTTTCTGATCAAGTTTTACGCTCTCTTTTTCACCCCTCGAATAATTTCTAACTTTGGAATAGGTAAGGACCATCCATGCGCGAATCAACTTTTTAACAGTATCCTTAATGACAAATGGAATGACTGGCTTGCTATCTATACAGACGGTTCTAAGGCCTCGCCTTCGGACTGTGTTGGGGCGGCTGTTTGGATCCCAAAATTTAAGATAATTTTGAGTTTTAAAACCCCGCCTTCTTCGTCAATTTTTTCAGCTGAGGCAATTGCTCTTTATGAAGCAGTATCTTATGTTGAATCCCACAATCTCGACAAATCAATCATCTTTTCTGACTCCTTAAGCTGTCTTCAGGACATATCTAAATTCCCCCTCCGATCTAAAAATGTTTCCTCTTTAAACCTCAAAACGAAGGAATCTCTATATAAATGTCACTGTAGGGGAATAGAGGTGGTACTGGCATGGATTCCCAGTCATAATGGCATCAAAGGTAATGAAATGGCAGATCTCTGTGCAAAACAAGCTATTACAATAGGATGCCTTTCTCATCTTAACTATTATACAGCAGATCTTCGATCTCTTGCTAAACCTCGTCTATTTAATAAATGGAATTCTGTATGGCAACGTTCCAAAGTTATAAAAGGTAAACACTATGGAAAAATTCAATCGGACATCCCTGTGAAACCTTGGTTCTTTAAATCCCGAAATGCCAAGAAGTGGGTTACCTCAACCATCATTCGACTTCGTTTAGGGCATGTCTGTTCTCCCGTTTTTCTTGCCAAAATTAGGGTCAGGGACCACTCTTTGTGTGAATGTGGGTTGGAAGACGGCTCTGTTGATCACTTGTTTTTCAACTGTCCCAAACTAATATTTTCTCTTTATGATTTAATTCCTTCTTTTATTCCCCGTCCCACGAATTCTAACTGCCTTTTAACTTATGTTTATTCTCCGTTTATTGAAACTTTATCTAAATTCATTCTTATAAATAACATTAAACTATAATTAATGTGCTACTTTTTTATTTTTTATTTGTTTTAGTTTGTATTATCATAACTTTTAATTGCAAATGATATGTAGGATTGTCCTGTTAATGGTATGTGTTTGTTGTGTGTGGTGATTTTTCAGCATGAATTCGTTATTTTGATTTTTATTTCGCTTCACACTGGCCAAACTCTCCAGTGCATACCGTGTATTGGCCTCACTTGACATTGGCAGAATTGTCCAAAAGGGCAGAGCCATATAAAAAAAAAAAAAAAAAAAAAAAAAAAGAAGTTTGTCTGTGTAAAGAAATAAAAATAAAATGTAAAGAATAGTTTATTTGTTCTGGATAAGTGCCTTGATCCCTACATCTTTTGGGGGCTCGTCCGGGATCAACATTTTCTGGAACAGATCTACTGAAAGGTGTAAAGACTGTCGTTGAAAATCGGCATTGAATTTTGAACATCTCGAGGTAATGGTGGCGTTGCTCTGTTTTACCGACCCTGTTTGCCTACTCGACCAATAGCCGAAGTACCTAATACGAATGTCTATGGCTTGAGGAACCTGCTTTACCGACGACGCAAGACGTAAATGTTGCCAGATTATGAATGCAGAAAATATGATAATAAATGTTGCCAGCTTATGAACGCACAAAATGTGATAATATTGTAACGAATGACGTAATGTTTATCTAACGAAAATATCACATGGCATTAACAAGACCAACATATTGCCCGACTAGAAGACGATCATTACGCAACAAGATGCCGCCGAAAAAAATCTCCCAAGAAGTTGAAGATGAAGAACATGAGGTCGACGTACAGATCTCATTTAAAGATTTGGAGAAGGCGATGACAGTTTTTACTGGTGATGACACATACCCGATTGAAACGTTTATTGATGAATTTGAAGATGCCGCAGAAGTTATGAAGTGGAGCAAGGTTGAGAAGCTGGTCTATGCTAAAAGACTTTTGGATGGAACTGCAAAATTATTCTTACGGTCTTTTGGAAGAGTGAAAGACTATACGACTTTGAAGAATGCGCTAAAAGAAGAATTTGGACCGAAGATTAATAGTGCAATTATTCACAAAAAATTGGCTTCACGTAAAATGAAGAATGATGAGACTTATCAACAATACTTCCTTTCTATGAAAGAATTGGCACTGCACGGCAAAGTTGAAGACGCTGCGCTCATAGAATATGTCATAGATGGAATTCGTGATGTAGAGTCCAATAAGTCAATTTTGTATGGAGCTACAGACATGAAAGATTTTCGCAAGAAGTTGGATATTTACAGTGACTTTAGAAAGAAGATGACTAATAAACCTACACAGACTGGTAATGCCTCTTCTGGTAATGTAAACCGCAAGCCGCAGCATGTTAAAAGATGTTACAATTGTGGTGACTTAGACCATCAAACACCTGGATGCACGAAAGGAATCAAATGTTTTAAATGTAACGAATTTGGCCACAAATCTCCTGAGTGCTCTAATAAAGCCAAGAAAGCTCTGAACATCCAACATTCAAATAGAAAAGAGAAAGTTCCCTATAAGAAAATAAAAATTAACGGCGTAGAAATAACATCATTGATAGATACTGGAAGCGACGTCAACCTGATTGCAAAATCGGAGTTTGAGAAGATTAAAAAAGGAATTAAAAATTATGACACAGAAGCGACAACATGTCTTACAGGTATAGCTGAGAAAAAACTTTATACAGAAGGAGCATTTACTGCAAACGTACAGATCGATGGACACTATGCCGACGTCATGTTTCATGTTGTTAAGGATAATGAGATACCGGTTAGCATTATAATCGGAAATCCAATACTAGAAGATTTTGAAGTTAACTTTACTCCAGATGGAATTCACATGGAAAAGATTGTACATCTTACACTTTTAGTAGAAGAAAAGAATGAACGATATGACATTCAGGATTCGAAATACAAAGACAAGATTTATAAGATGTGTGAAGAGTATAAGCCTAACGAAAAGGAGAAAGAGAGTAATGTAGAATTGAAAATAATACTGACCGATGAAGACCCTGTTTTCCAAAACCCAAGACGTCTATCACCTTTAGAAATGGATATGGTAAACCAACAAATTAAAGAATGGATAGATAAAGGAATTATAAAACCAAGCAAGTCTGATTTCGCATGTCCTATAGTACTAGCTCATAAGAAAGATGGATCTCGACGAATGTGCGTGGATTATCGAAAATTAAATAAGAAAGTTATAAAGGAGCGATTCCCACTTCCCATAATAGAAGATCAGATTGACAAATTAAAAGAAGCAAAAGTATTTACATCTCGATTTAAAAAACGGTTTTCTACACGTAAAAGTACACAAAGGCAGTCAGAAGTACACATCATTTGTTACTCCACAAGGTCAATATGAATTTACGAAAATGCCATTTGGATTGTGTACAGCACCATCTGTATTCCAAAGATATATCAATGACATTTTTCATGATTTAATAACCGATGGTACTCTACTAGTTTATCTCGACGATGTAATAATCCCTTCTAGAACAGAAGAAGAGGGACTCGAAAAGCTGGAGAAGGTGCTAAAGAGGGGACAGGAATTTGGTCTTGAGTTTAACTGGAAAAAATGTCATTTTTTGAAGAAAGAGATCCAGTATCTTGGGTACGTAATCTGTGGTAACACAGTAAGACCGTCTGAAGAGAAAATTTATGCTGTAGCGAAATTCAAGAAACCAAATAATGTAAAGACTGTTCAATCCTTCCTTGGGTTGACAGGATATTTCAGAAAATTTATTAGAAATTATTCCCTTATTGCAAAACCGATGACAGATTTGTTGAAGAAGGACGCCAAGTTTGACTTTGATGAAAATTGCGAAAAAGCTTTTCTAGAATTAAAACAAGTACTATGCAGTTCACCAGTTCTTCGGATTTATAACCCAGGATTAGAAACTGAGCTACACACAGATGCTAGCGCTGATGGTTACGGAGCTGTTCTACTACAGAGAAACCCTAAAGACGATCAACTTCATCCGATTCACTATATGAGCAAGAAGACAACACCAGCTGAAAGAAAATATCACAGTTATTATCTTGAAATTTTGGCCATTGCCACAGCTATAAAGAAGTTCCGAGTATATCTCTTAGGTATTCATTTTAAAATTGTTACTGACTGTGCCGCTCTGACTATGACCTTACAAAAAAAGGATTTACCTCCAAGAGTAGCCCGCTGGGCTTTGCTTCTAGAAGAATATGACTATAAAATAGAGCACAGAGCAGGCTCAAGGATGAAACACGCAGACGCATTAAGTCGATATCCCACCTGCTTAATACTCTGTAATACAGAAATTACCGCCCGATTAAAGAAGGCCCAAAACGAAGACGAACATATAAAGCTTTTGAAGAAAGTTATAGAGAGAGAACCTTATCATAATTTTGTTGTACAAAACGATCTATTATACAAAGAAAATAATGGAATTAGGAATATAGTCGTGCCCAAAAGAATGCAATATGAAATTATTCGGAAAGCCCACGAGAAAGGACACTTCGGAGTGGATAAAACGGAAGAACTGATTAACAGAGAATACTACATCGAAAATTTACCTGAGAAGATTAAAAAAGTAATAACAAATTGTGTGGAATGTATCCTTATATCACACAAAAGAGGCAAAAAAGAAGGCTTACTACATCCAATCGATAAAGGTGATGTACCACTAGCAACATACCATATCGATCATTTAGGACCCTTGCCGTCAACTCAAAAGAACTACAAGTATATCCTTACTGTTGTAGACGCCTACACTAAATTCACTTGGATTTATCCTGTTAAGACTTTAACCAGTGGAGAGACTTTAGATAAATTAAGACTACAACAGCAGACGTTTGGCTCACCTGAACGAATAATAACGGACAGAAATGCTGCATTTACTTCAGGCGAATTTCAAAGATATTGTAATGATGAGAATATTGCACACTATACAATAACTACTGGCCAACCCAGAGGAAATGGTCAAGTCGAAAGGATTCACCAGATTATGATTGCTGTACTGAGTAAACTCAGCGCGGATGACCCCGAGAAATGGTACCGATGGGTATCTAATGTACAGCGTTGCTTGAACGGGACTTACCAACGAAGTATCGGAATGACGCCATTCGAGTTAATGTTTGGTATCAAAATGAGAGACAAAGACGACGACTTGAAAAGATTAATAGAGCAAGAAAATATAGAAATTTACAATGAAAAACGACAAGAACTTAGAGAAAAGGCGAAAGAATCAATACAGAAAATACAAGAAGAAAATATAAGAAATTACAACCGGAAAAGAAAGGAAGCTAAAACATATGAGATAGGCGATTTAGTAGCCATAAAGAAGACGCAGTTTTCACAAGGTTCCAAATTATACCCTAAGTATCTTGGACCCTACGAAGTAATAAAAAGCAAAGGGAATGATAGATACATTGTAAAGAAGGTTGGAAACAGCGAAGGCCCATTCAATACGACGAGTTCAGCTGACTTCATGAAACCCTGGATTTCCCCAGAAGATGATTCATCTGGGACAGATGAATGAACAGGACGGCCGTGTCGAATGATTGATTTAATATTTTTGTTGTTTAGATTGTTTTTTAGTTAATAATACTGGTAACATTGCAAATGTCATTAGATTTTCATATGTCACTGTCATTATGTCAAAATACGGAGTTGTCAAAAAAGATTCAAAGTGAAAGAAGTTTGTCTGTGTAAAGAAATAAAAATAAAATGTAAAGAATAGTTTATTTGTTCTGGATAAGTGCCTTGATCCCTACATATATATATATTTATTTATTACATCTGTTTGTTTATTCGTCTTATTAAGATACCAATTACGTAATATTTGTTGCGGACAGAAAAGCTTATTTCTTTCGATTGAGATTAAAGTTCATGCCTGCCTTAAGTTTTTTCTGAAATAAAACCAACACGTAATGTTTTTTTTTTAAGATTGGTAAGCATGTCATGCTACATACCTACCAATGTTAAATGTAAAATATAGAAGGACCAGTGGCTTCGATGTCTCTCATAAATAAGTATATATGATTAAACTTAATTAAAATAAAATTTCGTCGATAAGGGTAGGATGGACATATATGACATAAGGACATATAGGTATACTTAGGTACTATGTTATATACTATATACATTTATAATATACTTGTGTCTGAACTTACCTACATAGTTCAGTCTATCTCATAATTTCTAAACAAGTTTGATGTATAGATACCCAAAATGAATTTGCATAGAAGCTGACCTCGAAAGTCATAATCTTCGAGACGAGTTAATTATTAATTTAAATAATGTTTCAAAATGTTGCATTAAATCGTATGTTATAAGTTTTAAATAGCCGATGACGGTAGTCAAATATCAATGTTGATGAATAATTCTTACCTTACCTTTCTTTTCTTACATTACCTTTTTTTTCGTTGGAAAACCCTTTATGGGTCCCCTCCCGCCTCGGGGGAGACGAGAGGGGTATGTGGGAGTCCCTGCGCCAAAAGGGCTCAGTATACCCACTAAAAACCAACGGTGTACCACCCTCCGCTATGCAGTGGGGCGCCACGGGTCCATTGAAATGCTCCCTCTACCTAAAAGAAGTTTAGTTTCCTAAAGGAAGTTTAGTTTCTAGGACAAAATAATATACGGTATTTCTATGTGAATTTCAATCCATTGCGCAAAAATTGCCACTCATCGACCGAATGCCTGCGACACATCCGCTGGGAGCACGCAATGGATGCTGCACTCGATAGAACCATAACTAAGGCCCGTATTAATAAGTTAATATCAAGTCTGAGAGCGATCTTGGAAATGTCAATCTTATGTCATACCACACAGATATAGATTTACATAGATAACGCAAGTATCACGATTTGTATTGAAACCAAGCGTGCCGATTTTTAACACCTACTGTGACGTCACAGCCGAAATAAAATACAAACCGCTTCAAAGACACCGACGCCGCCGATGCCCCTCGGCTCGCTACGATTCTCTCGAGTGATTATCTCGCTCATACTCATATTTTTATATCTGTAGTAACGCGGACTGTAAGCTAGCGGCGACCAACCTTGACGCTTCGTCGGGGTTTCGGACACGGGAAGTACATGTATATGCGTTATCTATGTAAATCTATATCTGTGTCATACCAGAACAAAATGACTTGTCAAAACTGTACTCAAGATCGGTCTCAAACTTGAGATGGATTTATTAATACGAGCCTTACCTAGTAGGTCCGATATTTCTTAGGTTATCATACGCACGTTAATGTTGACACTTCTCAACTATTCAGTTGTCGAAACTGACCTAACGTCCGCCGTCACCCGCAGTTCTAAGGCCGCAGTTAATATTGCAACACATGTTTGCAAAACTGATAAAGCGTGTCATGTAAATTGATAGCAATCTTGAAATATTACACAAAAAAATCATAAACACGATGATAAATAAGTTTTAATAACTTTACATTTTATCAACATAAAATAAAATAAATAAATATCGCCAGACAAACACAACAACTGCATGGTCCCAAACTAAGCAACGCTTGTACTATGGGTGCCGTATAATGGACTGAGGGCGATCCTAGTGACAGAGCAGGGCAAATTACGAAAAGGCCATTTCCGAAATTTATCCTGTCGGGAACCAACCCGCAACCACCCGGTATAGTGAGCCAATTGGTCGAACCACTGCGCGCAGAGGCCGTCAAAACCTCCCTAAATAAACTCCCTACTTTTGATTCGTTGTGTTTAAAAAGTTTTGAATATCTCTCAGTTTAAAATATATATATTTTTTGCCTTAATCGAGGTAACACATCTAATCGTAATAAATCTATAATAGTACCTATCCTACTTATCTATACTTGACAACTAATCACCAATCATCAACTTGTCAAATAAATGGGTCCAAGTACCTACCTTGGGGCACTCCCATGTATTTAAATATTTTATTTGCAATACCCGTCAAAGCCATCCACCAATTTTAGCTTTGAATTTTTCCAATTCAGTACTAACATTTGAGCAAAAAAATCTACCCTAATGACTCTTGCAAATCGTAAATACGAGATTAAAACATCGTTTGAAGCAAAATCGCAGCTTAATTGAAATGTCTGCTCTTCATGGTCTATTAGGAGTGACGACATTTAGTGAACACGACTGAATGCAAGAGCGCCGTGTCCGATGGAGCGGACAGCGTAACCTTGGACTTTATTTGTTCGTTGGTCTTGCCAACATTGGCTGAAATAACGACCAATTACCCACAAAATTGCAATCCTTGACCAGTGCAAGGCTCCGCGCGTTAATTAGAATTAATTTATGAAAATTACAGGTTTTTGCGGTTAGGGGGTCGGCACATCTGTTACCTTTAATGCATTTGTAGTATTTTGCATCGCGGGTTTCTCTACAGAGCATCTATACGGATCGGAGATAGAATAAATAAATAAAATTAAGATAATAATGAATAAGGGGTTTGAGTTTGTGAAAAGTATTTCTTAACCGAAGGTTAAGCTATTCAAATCACAACATAGTCACATTGTAAAAAAATTGAAAAACCAAACTCACATCGGGCCTATTGTCAATTAAGTATATTAATCTCTATAGTTAATTGCTTCTCAATTTTTTATTGGCACGTGATTGATGTAAATCATTAAATAACATCAGCGTAAGCACAATTAAATGGTTAATTAATGTAAAGGTTATTATCAATTTGTAGGTGTGTACATTAAAGTTAAGCAACTACTAATTTCAGAAGGGACATAAAATAACAAATAGATTAAAGACTTTTTGTCTGTCTGTCTGGCTGTCTGTCTATCTGTCTGTCTGTCTGTCTGTCTGTCTGCCTGTCTGTCTGTCTGTCTGTCTGTCTGTAATCTCCGCAACGGCTGGACCGATTCCGACGGGACTTTCACTGGTAGATAGCTGATCTTATAAGGATTAAATTAGGCTACTTCTATTTTAGAAATACAAAACAAAAAAATATATCACAAATGCTGCCTGTCGCGCGGGCTCAGAAAGCGCGAGCGGGCTATTGCGATAGGTATCTATATAAAACACGAAACATCGACTCGCAAAAAAGAAAAATGACGAACATTTTTGAAAAATTCAATTTTTGTTAAGTTAAATTCCACGCGGACGAAGTCAGGGGCACAGCTAGTATAAAACATATTTAAATAATCAAGGTATACAATTGTTTACACGTTTATTATAAACCTATGCTACTATTTTATGGCTACACGAGGCTAACTTCGTATTACTCATATCAGATAACATGTAATGGCTAATAACAGGTAATCGGTGATTCTATCATTTCATGCAAATCACATGTTCAGCGAGAAATTTACAAAACTACACGTTATTAAGCGACCTAATATTTTTTGTTGGTTAGACGACTTAAAAAGGCATAGCTGCCATATTTTTTTTGTTTATTAAACTGGCTATTAAGTATTAAAATAAATAAAAAATAGACCGAAATCTCATTACCAACAGTGTCCTGATTTTGTTTTTTTTTGTTTGACATGACATAACTAAATATTATGATGCTTTACGATGTATTATTGTAATAGTAAGTTTAGAGTACACATTAAACTATAAAACTATTTAAATAAATATAGTGTTTTATGGTTGATACTCGTTCACGGTTACAAAATATTTTCGTTAAAAAAATAATCTCACTACCATTCAATCATTTTCTTATTGCGAAAACAGCCTGTAGATTCACGAACGAGCGAGATACTTGCCCGTACTCATTCCTCACCCCACGCATGATGTTCCCGCAGACGACCAACAAACATAGAAGGAGGCTAACACGTCCTACTTTTTTGTAACAGAATTTTTAAAGTCAAGACTCTAAGTTAAGTAAGTATTTTTTTACATTACCATTCGCGCTTTTTATACAGAATTACTTTGTGTGTAAGATTATTATTGATGCTGACATAATAATAATCGAGTTCAAATAGTTTTTAAATATTTAATACTTTGGTGTTGTAGTTATTAATGGAGTAAATCTAAAGAAAGTGCAAAAATATCATCACCGTTCTTCTCATTACCAGCATTTACCATCATTTTTTTATGGAAATGGCAATGATCATACAATTATGGTGATGATCTTGTAATTATGGTAATGATGTTAAAATTATGGTAGTGAGCTAATTATTGTTTACTTCTTTTATTGAACGAACCTATTTGTCCAATCTAAAATCAAAAGTGCTAATGTAGTGTGTGAATCTTATATTTTGTTTACTGTCTGTAATTATTTATTGGTTCACTAATGTCTCACGAAAGCTTCTGAATGACTTACCGCTTTGATGGCTTGTGAATGAAAATTATATTTTTATTTACAGGTAAAAATTTGTCTAACAAAAAATCTCGTGAAACTTTATTAGCTGAAGCAAGATTGCGAAGAAGAAAGAAATATGAAGAAATTAAAAATGATCCAGAAAAATACGCTTTACAGAAATAAACATATATTTAAAACGCAAGGAACAAAAGAAAATTAAGAATGTGGCCGATATGACTCCTAGGGAAAAACAACTGCAAAGGAAAAAGTGGAAGGAAAACAGCCAACGATACGCAGAGAAAAAGAAGAAGAATAGACGAGTACAGGAGTTGATGCTACAAAACACACCTCCATCAAGCGATCGTCAAGATAGTGTTATTGTGGTTCTTCAACAAGATCCACTAGAAGGACCATCTCACCAAGCAAAAATGAAGATCAAAAACTGTAGCCTTTGTGAGAAATAAAGCAATTGCATAAGAAAACTCCTCTTACAAACAACGGATTGGTAAACTGAAACCATAAAAACAAAAAATAAAAAAGAGAGAAATGCCATAAAAAGGATGCTGACCAGAATATTAAAGAAAACACATATACACTACAACAAAACCACAAATCAAACCTTCAACTGAACAAAAAGTATATAAGTTAATCGAAAGAGTAGAATTTGATAAACGTGAAGAAGTTAAGAAGCATTTATTATTTGAGGAGGTTGTGCCCAGAAATTTTTCGAAGGGTTCGCTGACTTACTGAAGAAAGATAAACGTGTGTTTAGTGGAATCGTTTTGAAAAACAAAGAAAATATCAAAAAACATAAGATACTTGAAAAAACTAAAATGTTTACTGTTCGAGATAAAAATATAACTATATAGTAGGTATCTTTAGTTGAAGAATATGATTCAAATAATTACCAATGGTACCTAAAATAACTTGACTTCATTTGAACGAATTATTCGATGAAACGAGGCATTGTTAGAATATAAAAATGTTTTTTTTTTAAATTTCAATACACAAAACCTAAATCTGAAATAATTGTTTTATTTCAATGTTCATTAACGGTATTATTTTTTCATTACCATTTCATAAATATCATTACCATATCACATTTATCATTACCATTCCCAGAAAAATTATCAGGTCTATATCTACGCCAGTTTTGCGAAAAAAATAGTATTACTTAAATCAGTAGGTCTATTTCTCATGTAGCTTTTTAGTAAAAATAAGAAAAAAATAGGTAAAAAAAAATCTCAAAATTCTTCCAATTTGCACGAAACGATAGAATCACCCTAATATGCATATTCTTAAGTTATTGATAGATGATCGAACATACACCGTACCTACCTAACCTACCTTGGTTACGTACCTACGTACTTGGTTCCGTGTAAATAAATAAATTTGGAGTGTCTGTTTGTAATAACAAAATAACACCTTTTCCCTAATTGCATATGAAAGTACATACGCTATAGGTATAGCAAAAACGCGATTTTAAAAAAAATTGTCAGTCTGTCTGTGTGTTTGTTCCGTGTAATCTCCGAAACGGCCGTACCGATTTTGGCGGGACTTTCACTGGCAGATAGCTAATTTCATAAGGAGTAACTAAGGCTACTTTAATTTTAGAAAAACAATTAGGGTACCGCGTAAAAAAATAAAAACACATGAAATCAAAGAGTATCTCCGAAACGGCTGGACCGATTTTGAAGGGACTTCCACTGGTAGATAGCTGATGTTATAAGCAGTAACTCAGGCTACTTTTATTTTAGAAAAACAAAATTTAATAAAATGGGTCCTGTCGCGCGTGCGCAGAACGCGGGAGCGGGCTTTTTGTTAAGTTAAATTCCACGCGGACGAAGTCGCGGGCTCAGCTAGTATATAAATAAATAAATATCGCCAGACGAACACAACAACTGTATGGTCCCAAACTAAGCAACGCTTGTACTATGGGTACCGTACACTGGACTGGGGGCGATCCCAGTGTCACCCAGACCAGGGAAAATTCCGAAAAGGCCATTTCCGAAATTTACCCCGACGGGAATCGAACCCGCAACCACCAGTTGCAGTGAGCCGAGCGGCCTACGCTCGAACCACTAAGCCAAGCGGTCGTCAATATGCGAAATAACGTTGCATTTATGCTATGATTTTGAAGTCTAAGCTATTATCATGCTTAGATGAGTCTGAAAACTTCCATTGGTTTGTTTTCTTGCACAGTACCTTGATCAAGTGATTAAATTAATAACTTAAATACTATCAATGCATTAAGAAATTATTTAAATTGAGATACAACGATTTCGTAAAAATATGTTGGCATAGCAAGATCGAGGATGTTTTTTACTTTTTCTTATTTCATACCTACACACGTACTTGATGTAATATTGCAACAGTTTTTGTAATTTCCAGGCGAGCCATTTTAATTTCAAAGAGGTTAGTAAATGAAATAGTTAAAGGTAAATATTACTTGCTATGTATTGCACAAAAGTTCTTAAATAATCCGGAAAAAAAGATGTGTGCTGGCCCGTATAGAAATTACCTACTTATCACCCATGTCTGGTCCGAAATGAGGTCGTAAGCATGTAGCTACTTACACATTTGAATTCACATTTGAGTTAGCGGAAGATGCAACATATCTTGCGCATAATATTTGTGTCTCCACTCCGTGGTTTCCACTTCGTGATAATAGGTTATGCAACACTCTCTCGTGTGCGGCGCACGCGCGCACCCTGTCGTCAAGTTACAAATCCATTGTTGTGTGAATGGATGTGAGAATACTAGCCCTTTATTATAAACTACGCATGTAACAAGTTGTTGAACTATACACAGAGGGAAAAAAATGCAAATCTTTGAAGTAGGTGGTTATTATTTATTTTATTTTACTGTAATTGCAAAACTTTAGATACAAAATACAAAAAGGGGATACTAGGTAGGTACATTGATCACAGAAATGGGAACTACAGAAATTTATTGTTGTTTTTCTTTCTTTTTCTCAGTGTAAATAGGTACAAGGTGTATCAAAATGGGTGTAAGTATCTAAGAACTTTGTTATAGCTCTAAAGGTCGGCTTCGGGGAAAATTTGAAGAACAAAAGGTGAATTCTTTTGAAATCTTTGAGCAGGTATCTCTTTGTACCTTCATCCTCTTGAGCATTTACTAAGCAAAATATAGTCCATATTTAAAATAAGACCTATTTGTACATCAAAAATGTACGTACTAGGTACGTACATTTTTTTGATAAATATTAGCTTATGGCGACGAACGACTCCATAGCCCGGTGCAAAGATGACTTTTTTATTTTTACGTTTTAATGAGTTCATTACTCTTTGAACCGGTTTATGTTGGAAAGATGCAATCTTATTAAGTAGGTACCTACCTTTTGTAATACGGTTCATAAAATAATACCGTCAGTGAAAAGTGCTTATTTAATAAATATTTTATTTAAATATCCATATTATTCGGGGTTGATATTCGAGCTAGGAGTCAGGGCCTGATTCATAATCGTCAGATAATTATATAATTTGTGAAGTCAAAACCTTGTTAGTATACTGTAAGTACTCAAAGATAAATTACATGCCCATATTATGGAAAATGTTCAATGAGTTTAAATATTTTCACTTCGATTGGGCAAATAATGCGCTAAGGTTTCTCCGCAAATATTGTTGCTCTGTCAAGAAAGAGGATTTTGCGATCTCCATTTCTAAAGACGCATTCCAATACGTTTAAAGTCGGGAGGAAAATTGTAGTGTTTTCCTTACTTGTCTTATTTATTAAACGTTACCTATTTAGTAAAGTTACTCAGTCAAGTAAAATAATTATGTTTAAAAGACGTAACTTCAAAAATTTTACATATTAATTTACATTTTAAGCTAGTACCTAATTATTATATTATTATTAACAGTTACTTAAATATAAAGTTGTTAAAGACATGCGAAAATTGTTGACGTTAGTACACACACATTAGTTCCTGATTATCTCGCAACGGTGCGCGGCGTAACTTACCAACTACAAAAAAGATAAACACGTGATAAACACGAGTTATGTCAAATTTTGCAAGGTAAACAATCGTTAACGTTTTTGTAATGTCACGGAAGTAGTTTTAATGTTTTATTAATTTATTGAAGTTATTTTACACGAACGGCCACGTAATATTAGCTAAAAAATGTAATTGAAGCTATAAAAAGATGTTCATAATATATCTAATTACATTTACTACCATATTTATCCTTGACCCATGAACTCAGTACCATAAGTGACAATAAACTATCATTAGTTACACATAAATACCTTCATCGGTATAATTAACGTTGGCTGTGTATGACCTTTATTGTTCTAGCTGTGCCTGCGACTTCGTCCGCGTGGAATAGTGTATTTGGGTGTCATTTTTATTTATATCGAATCAAGAGCCTTAAAAATAAGTTTCAAGCTTTCATCACCTTTCATCTTTCATCAGCTTTCAAGAAACTTTTCATCCCCCTTACCCTTTTTTCGTTTCGTCATTACAAAGTAGTGGTGGCATTCTTGATGGTAAATCACAAATTCTTGGCGGTCGACAAGTTGTCGGCGATCTGATAGCAGTCCTCCGACCGCCGACAACAAGCAGATTGTAACCATCCTTCACCGCGTCTGTTTGTTGAACGTGTACTCAGTTCATTAAACCAAACAGCTCGTTTACCTTGCTGTCGAGTCATTGACAATCACCGTTCTACATTCGACTACATCAACTCAACTAATTATAAGTCCAGTACCTACGTAATTTAGGTTAACATGTAGTTTGAAAATAACATGTGTTAGTCTGCTGTAGGTACATATTCTCATAAAGTTTGCTAGAGACTCTTGAGTCTTTTTTACTATTTAAAAAATAAATCTAGACACCTTAATCTTTCGAATACGAATTTCTATTGGTTTACCATGAATGTACCTTTGCAGAATGAAACCAAAAACAACCGTAGTGCAAGTATTTGTAGGTTTGTTTCAGTTTGCAAAGGTGGCTGGAAAACTACCGAATAAATATAAATATAACCAAATAAAGTTGAATATTATAAATAATTCATTATTTATTAAAAACAGCATACGCAGCTTTAAAAATTAAATTAAATAAAAAATATGTTTATGTATACAAATTAGCCATTCGCTTTCTATAAATAAAATTATTTTCCATGTAGGTCGGTAGCTCACTAATTTTATTCAGAGCGCGCTCTTGGCCCTTGCCTTCATTATCTCATCACATTAAACCGGTCCTAATCTAATATTATGTCATCTAAATGCATAATTAAAATACTCAGGTACCCAATAATGTTCATTATTTTTTAAGTATAGGTAATTATAACGTTTTTAAATATTTTGTTCTAGTCGTATTTAACGTTAGAAAGCATTAACGTCAGAATATTTTAAAATGTAAGTAGATATAAACATTTTCGTTCGCATTGAGAGAAAGCCGGGTCGTAAATAAACGGAACATTGTATCTCTGTATGCTTACAGTTAGTATTGAAATGTGCTTTTGCCAATAAAATTCTAAATTGTATGTTTGATTGTCATAGACGTGTATACCACTTTATTGCCAATTAAATTTTACCTGTAACTCTCCAATTGTTTTGAAACATTTAAAACTAATTAGTTGTTGATTGATCGTTCTTTTATATCTCATTCTAGAACAGCTGCCATTTCTGCAATGACTGAGCCAAAGTTCAGTCATCTTCGCGGACAATCCTAACCTGATCCTAACCTGCCGGCCTGAGGCAATTTATTTTTTCTATGCTTTGGCGAACCCGGTGATGCGGTCGTTTCTGATTTACTTGCAATAATCGACGTTAATTAGTGGAAATTAAAAAAAAAACTTATTTTTTAATAATTATCCATGCTGTGAGTAAAATAAGAACAATATCATAATCAGTACCTAAGTACTAAAAATAATGTTACGTGGAACAGTAGCCAGCCACTCTAAGAATGTACCTAGATGGCCGGAATGAGTGTCCATTGACTGTAAAAAAATAATTCTCGGTGTGTGGCCATACCAGACGAGATATGCATTTGTATTGCCAGCGCTCGTAAACTTTAGTTATTCTCTCCCATTGTACAAGTTTGTGCGTGTTTTGTCAGGTAGACGTACGCTTTCATCTTCAGTTGAGAAGGCTTTTACATGGGTGCCGGTCGAATACTGAAACGGTAATCAAATGTCCCGATTTGAAACCTTGCTTCACGGTGGTAGATCAAGGCTGTACTGTAGCCATCATTGACTACGGCTCGTATACGGGCTGATTCGAACCGGGCAGCACCACCCTCTCACAAATTCAAATTCAAAGCATTTATTTTGTTTAGGCCTACGGGGGCACTTACAAATTGTCAATTTTACATATTTTTTTCTTATATCTACAACAACAGAAGGTCTGTATAAAGCAGCTATTGTAGCTGGGTTTCGTATGAGTGAGAGTGCCGGAAGCTCCCCCCTCTTCTTCAATACCAATTCCCGCTTCCCTTCCGGTCGGCAAGTAGCGAGCAATGCCATTAATACTATACTTGAAAACTCCGAAATCAGAGTAGGCCACATTACATCCGTAGATGTAATTTGATGAAAAAACGTTGTCTTTATGCCGTGTGAATAAATTCACTAAAGTCTGAAGATCTGGACATAGACTAATGTTTTTAAAACTAATTATCCAAAACGCTTTATTGAAATCAACAAGAATATGAATAAATAACGCAATATTATTCTTATACACGCGCGTAACCATACGCGTTTGTATTATTTTGTAACATCCGTTCTTTTTCGCGTTGATCGGAGTACCTGCCGAGAGCGACTATCAAGCCAATCCGCTATATCGCCGATATGAATCTTATTATTTCAAAACCAAATATAAATTACAACATGTGCAGCCTTTACAACATATTGCGCTATTGCAAAGTCCGATGCGATGGCGTTCTATGTGAAAAACTTTAGTTTACACACTCTCTTAATTAAATATGTACTACAGCCAACGAGAAGCGATACGAAATGGTAATTCTCTTCGAGTTCAAGTTGGTCCGTCTGGCACGTCTACATTCGGGCGGTTATTTTATAAATTCTCGAAGATTCTTTACTCTCAAAGGCATTTTAAAATATTTTTTAGTATTTAAAATCAGTAAATCAATTATATAGAGGTTGAATAACCTTGGGATATGAAAGGTAATAAATAATTCATAATGCTAAATATTTTCTTACGTTCGTGATAAAAAATATTTCACTTAAAAGTATAGTCAAATTAAAATTACAAAAAAGCTATTTTTAAGGACTTAACATTTTTAGAATACTATCTGACCCGACAGACGTAGTCCTGTCTTTTAGGGGTATGAAAAATAGATAGTAGCCGATTCTCAGACCTACTGATTATACATATAAAATTTCATAAAAATCGGTCAAGCCGTTTCGGAGGAGTATGGTAACTAACATTGTGACACGAGAATGTTATATATAAAACTAGTTGTGCCCGCGACTTCGTCCGCGTGTAATTTAACTTAACAAAAATTTCGGTATTGTTCATTCCCTATTTTATCCCCTTGGGGGTAGAATTAATCAAAATCCTTCCTTAGCGGATGCCTACGTCATAACATCTACCTGCACGCCAAATTTCAGCCCGATCCGTCCAGTGGTTTGGGCTGTGCGTTGGTAGATCACTATGTCAGTCAGTCAGTCAGTCAGTCACCTTTGAGTTATACATATATATTTAGATATAATGTAATGATAAGAACATGCAGATGAAACTACAATAATTCATATTTTTATTAATCACATTAAGTACTAATCTAAGGTTAATTGGGTCTATGTAATTTATCAACGCCTTTGCTAGCCTCACTGATCGTCATTAATGATCATGACTAACTATAGGTAGGTTCACGTACACGCAACACTATTAGAACTACATACATGTACTGTATGTAATAGCTATCATTATGTTTAGGGTTGTCTAAATCCAACTCATATTATAAATGCGAAAGTTTGTGAGTGTGGATGTATGTTTGTTACTCTTTCAGGCAAACACCACTGAACGGATTTGGATGAAATTTGGAACACAGATAGTTTATTACCGGGATTGACACATATGATACTTTTTATCCCGATAATCCAGAAATTGTTGTTAAGTTAAATACTACGCGGACGAAGTCAGTGGGCACAGCTAGTCTAAAGTAAAGATAAACTTTGTCTCTTTGCCACGAGGTTCACAGCCATACTCGTATTTGGTTTAAAAAACATGGTTGGCTATAACATGGGATGTGGTGCCAGTATTAACAAGTCGATCTCAGGTCTGAGGGCGATCTTGGAAATGACATTCTTATGTCATACCAATACACA
The DNA here is from genome assembly GCA_918843915.1 of Notodonta ziczac. NCBI lineage: Eukaryota > Metazoa > Arthropoda > Insecta > Lepidoptera > Notodontidae > Notodonta > Notodonta ziczac. The sequence continues at coordinate 7,412,667 of OU974053.1, forward strand.
ATGACATGTCAAAAGCGTACTCAAGATCATTCTCAGAATTGAGATAGTTTTATTAATATGGGCCTAAGTCACCGTCACACAGTACATAAATAAAGAAGGAAGTGCACCCTATTAGATGATGGTTTTGGAGAGGTAACTAATGAGTACCTATTGCTACATGCTCCCAGATTTTCACTCGTAATATCACTGGCATATAGGTATTATTTAAAGGTAATACAAAATACCCTCTAAATTCAATAAATGTCATATTCTTTTATAATGCAGTTGACCACTTTTCTTTGTTTCACAACGTTGTTAAAAAATCCTCTTGTTTGTTTTCTCTTTCGAGTTTATAACCAGTGCGGGCAGCCCTAGGCGTAATCTGTCATTATAGTTGAGAAAATGACAGAGATAACTTATAATCGTGGGAAAATCGCGCTGCGGTTTGTCTGTTATTTTCTTTCTAGTCTTAAATATACCTTGAACCGAGTAGAAAGAAGAATTTTCTGGTAAGATGGCGTGCAAGTAAAAGTTAGAAAATACTCTCCAATTAAGTGTATTATAATATACATATGTACGAGTATTTCAAACAAAATATATTTTTACTAGTTTATGCCCGCGACTTCGTCCGCGTAGTATTTAAATTTACAAAAATTTCGGGATTATCGGGATAAAAAGTTATGAACTATCTGTATTTCAAATTTCATCCAAATCCGGTTCAGTGGTTTTTGCGTGAAGGAGTAACAAACATACATTCACTCACAAACTTTCGCATTTATAATATTAGTAGGATTTATAGTTACATGCTATGTAGATAAATTACCAATTTTGATGTTGATTGCTTAATATAGGTATACTTTAGCGATTTATTATAGCTTTTTGTGGACAAAATAATTAAGCTCTAAGTTCCGGAATTGCGTCAGCATCAGTCAATAAGGCCTGTAGGTATTTACTTTACATGCAAAAACGTTTCCTTGTGGTTTCCTTGTTTTCAAAAGAATACTTGTAATTATACATACGTGTGTGTGGGCTAAGAAGTTTGTGTTGGAGAAGGTAACACACAGACTACATACACCTTAACAATAACTTAGATACCTACTCGTAGCCCGTGTTAAAGAATCGATCTCAAGTCTGATGGCGAACTTGAAAATGTCATAAAAGTTGCAAATTACATTTCAAAAGCAAACTCAAGATCTTTTGTATTGTAATCTTGTAATGTTGAGATCGATTAATTAATTCGGACCTTAAATTTATTTGCATCTTTTTGATCGACATAACTGTTAATACAGTGGGTGTGTCAGTCTGGCGTTTTATACATATATAAAAAATGAAAACATTAATTATGATTAAGCCAAACGAGTTTAAAACAGATATTAATGTGACGTTCACTAGTCACAGGGGAAGTGCTCGGAGAGTAAATAAAACACTTATTTAATATTTCACTATAGCCGTGGCCGCACGTCCGCTCGGTACGACTGACAGCGCCTAAGTGACGCCCCACCCCGCGCGTCCGGCGGCCATTACTATACAATTTATATTGACTACGTCACACCTTTCCCTTTTTCCAAATTCAGATTACAATGATAGTTCAAAATTGTTTTTCATTCATGTAAGCCAACAAGGCACTTATGAATAGTCAGAATCTACCACCGGTTCGGAATGCTGCTTCCACTGAGAAGAGCCGGCAAGAAACTCAATGGTTACTCTTTTCAATTAATGTAAGATGGTGTACATCCTCAGGAACAGCATAAAGAATAATATGAGCAGGCAACACCATTGCCACTAAATAGCTAATAGTAAATAATAATCATATATGTAATAATGTAAATAAAATGAGAATGCTAGTTTAGTGTGGTGTGCATACCTACTCATACTTACATCAAATTAAACGTTCTCAATCTCAATCGATTAATCGATACAAATAGTATGTAACTTAAAATATTAATTATTTGATGACTAATAACAATGATAATCAGGAATGAATATAAATATATGATGAACATTACCAATACTTTAAAAGTAGGTGGTAGGAGAAACATAACCGTCTCGATTCGTGTGTAAGGTGTTAACACAGTCTCTTATTAAATTATTATTCCGACATCAGTCTGATGTCGGCGCGTGCGATAGATTAGCGGCACGCTCGTCGTCAGAAGGTAGGCTTCTCGTGCAGGGTTGATGGCGTAGGTCCCAGGCAATTTAACCGGAAAGATACAGAATGAGAAATCTCGTATTCTAAGTAGGTATTTAATTATCAGACTTTAGTGAACCACCGGTCCCGTTTGTAAGGACCGAGCTGCATTGCTCTCTCGAATCAAATGCGTTCCGGCCTTTTTTTTTTTTTTTTTTTTTTTTTTTTATTTTTTTTTTAACAGTACTCACATAATATCGAACTTGGTTGTACAATTTATATTCTCAACCACCTTCTACACGGCCATACTGACAAGTCACACGTCCCCGTGTGTAGGTGTAACAAAACATATTCGGGTAAATACCGATCGGCCTTTCTGTCCAACAGAAACTTTAAGGAAAAATCCTGAGTCCATCATAAATCGTTTTTAAAATAATAGTTTGAATAAAGCTGTTACAGACATAGAACATAATTCAGTCGAAATCACACCATGGGATTCGACCAAACCTGGAGTCAAGATAGACATCCTTAGGCGTCAAGATAGATATCTTGTAAGTTATAGCTATGACATGTCAGCCACAGAATAATTATCATCGTCGTCAACATTGACGCCCTCAGTAACATAACTGGACATTCAGGCATTTTTCTTTCACGGTCATGAGCATATTTGTAACTCCATTACTATTTAAAGATTTTAACGGATATCGATCACCATTCAATAATTAAGTGTAAAGCATTATTATGTGAATCACAAAACTCTTTGAAGTATTTGCTGGCATCTTCGAGAGTGCTGTGCAAGCATCCGGCGTCCACTCTCCACGCCACAGCACCATGTACCCGGTGGCGGCTGAGTTCTGTTGCCGTACGACCCAACGAGCAGTTCCAGCTCGTAGCAATGATGTGGGATTACGCATACGACCTTGTAAGGACCACGCATGCCTTTCTGGAACATATAACTTTTGAACATCCCGCCACGGTTACAAGCTATTGTGGAAAGTATATCAAACAATAAAATTGAGCTTAAAAATACACGTTTCAACTCCTTGGCACCCTGCATGTACCTGGTGTACAGCAGACAGTTCTTAGAGGACGCAACTTCTAATGTCTATGAAGACGTATTTCGCCCGCGCTCGGCCGTACCTGACCATATCAAATGCTTTGTTTACAATATTGGCTTTCTTAGAATATTCCCATTTCTTAGACCAAACTTGACGCATGGCACTTAATCCTACCGTCGTTAGATTTAAGTGCTACTCATATCAAACCACAGATAAAACGAATCGTTTCCAAGACGCATTCTGCGCTCTCGTCGACGGCATTGCCGTGGGCCTGACGAGGGCCACGCTTTGGTGATGATAATTTGAGATGTACCAGCCGTACTAGTGACCTGGTAAAACGAGTCGCAGAAACCAAGATCGCCTTCATTGAGCTTCACAACGTATCTGGAGAACGATCTTGTTGTCTATGAGATCGCTGATTTCGGCTACCGTGGCGGCTGCGATTTCCTGCCTGATCCGAAATTCCCCTAATCAAGTCACGTCTATCTTTCTTTAATCAAATGTGCAATGGCAGTGGGTGTTTTTTAGAACCGAATCCAAACAACAATGTCGGTACAACCGTACAAGAATATCCGCAATACACAACACAATCGGATAGCAAACAACAGTTAATATCGTCCCCCCTTCTATCGGAATAAAAATATCACGCGCACCTCCATTTACTCTCTTACGCGCACTGTAACACGTACCGTGTGTAATTTATCTTTATAGAATCGGTGGCACCAGATAAACATGGTTCGACTCACTAGATTCTGGTTCATGCATACTTGTGACCGGCATTGTCATCTAGATTCGCCATGTGTCGCTGATGACCACACCGTCGTTCCCGAATCGCGCGACGCTCGCTCGTAGCGTACGTAGTGACATAGCTCGCATGCCGCCGCACACGCGCAGCAACACCAAGGTCCTCCCACGGCACCATATACTGCGCAGCAGCTTGCGTAGTTTTACCATAACTGCCGCTGTCGACTAGGAACACTTTACAACGAACATTAGTTCATCAACATTTAACTGACATGGTGTACGTCATCGTTGATTAGCTAGGTCATCTTTTCTGGCTTGGTTACTTCGAAGAAGCTTCACGAGTCCTACTCCTTGTGATTTCACAGAGAGTACTAGGTACTACTATTAGGTGTTGAACTCACGATTGCTACATCGGCACTGTGATAAACACATCGATCTCGGACACGCAAACCATCTCGCAAAGTACGACGTCTATCGTTCGGATTTTAGTCACAAGGTTCTAGGATTTTAATAACAAATTTTCCCACCCGGCATCGCAATCAAATGTTTCTAAAGGTGGTATTTGGGACATTTGGTCGACCTGGGACAAAAGGTAATCGTTAGTACCAATTGGCATCCTCAATTTACTACTATTTTTGTTAGTACCAACCGACCCCGTCGGCTTACTACTGTAGCTTTATTATATTCAAATTCGAATGTTAACGGTCTTGTTGCTGACAACAAATTTACAGACTTTGTATATTCCATTTAAGGTGGTATTTGTGACATTTGAGCGACCTGGGACAAAAGGTTATCGTTAGTACCAATTGACATCGTCAATTTACTACTATTTTGTTAGTACCAACCGACCCTGTCGGCTAACTACTGTAGCTTTATTAGTACCAATGGACGTCTGTTGTCCTTTTTGTTTTTTTTTTTTTTTTTTTTTGTTAGTACCAGTCACTTATATACTTACTACTCAACCGACCAGATGTAGGGTTTTTTTTTTTTTTTTTTTGCTAGTACCAGTCACTTATAGACTTACTATTCTATTTTATAACTAGCGGTCCGCCCCGGCTTCGCACGGGCACATTACGGTTACATTATTGGAGTTTTAACGATCGGACTTCTATGCTAAATAGCCTGCAAGTGACATCTGGAGCAGTTTATTACACAGACCTTGTGGAACCCAGGGACAATTTCCGTGCGTTCAACCGCTTTTGCCATACTTATTATTGGAATCAAGTATCAGCTCACGAGTTTAGGTCCAATTAGTCATATTACGATCCGTGGTGCCTTACAACTGGTCTTCAATCAGCTGTAACAGTCTTGTTTCTATGCAATTAGCCCCTACGAGCTACATATATTTTATCTCCCGCTTTGCACCGGAGGGAAGTGGAAATATTTTCTTCCAACTCCTCCTATTATTTCTTTCGGTTAAATTTGTGCGGGTTCCAAGACAATTTAACTTCTCCCAACAGTGAAAGAATTACTCAAATCGGTTCAGTAGTTTCGGAGCCTATTCGTTACAATCAAACAAACAAAGTTTTCCTCTATATAATATTAGTATGATATACAACCATATAACAAGTGATAAAGGTACTTATAGGTTTATCATCGAATATCCGGTTTCCGTGATCTCAGATTAAGTATCATTAAACTTAAATTGTGTTTGAATGCGTGGGTAGGTACCTGCTAATTTCAGTGAACTGAATGGTATATAAAACATTGGTCGTGGTGTATTCCTTGCTATAATTGTAGCTTCAGAGCATAACCAATATTTGCAAGAACTAATATTCACTGAAATCTAATTGGATTACGTGCATAACAAGGTACGATTATGATTTAACTATACTACAACCTAGCATATCTTTGGCATAAATACTTCTCATCTTGCATGGACATACCAGCGCACGTCATATCACTCCAAACCAAATAGATAATCACTATTTATCTCACAGATTTGACCAGATGGAGTAAAAGCAACATAGGATGTGAAACCGCATTGCATTAAATGTGTGCGTGACAACTAGGTGGGGCACTGTAGGGACACGTACATCTGAGTGCGTGTAAAGTTGCCAGATATTGGGGAACGAACTCTCATAATTATTCCGATTGTTCTCAAGAGTACTAATGTTAGAAATTGGAAGTGTACTTTCGCAATTTAGGTACTTAAGTAGTATTTGGACAGAATAATGGTAATCAAATAAAATAAAGTTACTTAGTACATTTTTTTTTACAAATCGATCAATGCAGATCTCTGCATTATCACTCAAGTACATTATAACATTCAAGATTATGGATGTCTTTATAAGAATATTTAGGTATATTACAATTGAAAAATATTATTAATTCAAAATATGTATTACAATTAACATTTACACACAACATATTAGGGTGGATTTGCCAACAGCAAAATTTACGCGGCATGGATGAAATCGGTAGTGTGGAATGTTACTATACAATTCAATTTTTTTTTTCAAACTAGAAGAGATAGTTACCTATACGAGGCATTAATTATTTCTTGATTAGGTTTGCAGTTAATTATGACTGCGTCCAGACACGAGCCATCGGTAGCCCCGACCAATAAAGATTCACGATTTAGCGGCCAATAGAAAATCGCAAAATTTCAAAACATACCTCTGAATGGTTTGTTGTTGAATAAATAAAGAAATAATATTATACATATGCATAAATTATATCCATATATAAATGTATAAATTAATCATCTTTCTACATCCCATCCTCGTCGCCACTTGTGACGTTCACTAGTCACAGGGGAAGTGCTCGGAGAGTAAATAAAACACTTATTTAATATTTCACTATAGCCGTGGCCGCACGTCCGCTCGGTACGACTGACAGCGCCTAAGTGACGCCCCACCCCGCGCGTCCGGCGGCCATTACTATACAATTTATATTGACTACGTCACAATTAACATTTTTAAACGATCTTAAAGCTTACGTACTTGGATGAATGCTCCGTGGAAGATCAACATTTACAACTATCGTGAATCATGAGCGTCACAATTTAAAATGATAATTTTCACAGCATTCTTGTATTCGTATGCAAATTAAACGTTGGATTGTACCTAGCAATACTTTAACGTGTTAAGGTCAGTTTGCACTGAACCAATTATCATTAAAATTGTCTGTCTAACATTTAGATTAAACGATTAAAATGTTTTCTCATAGAACTAGCCTATCTAAAACGTAAATAACTGGACAACGCTCACAAACAAACACAAAGTTGGTGGCACTTCGTTATAAATAACTTAATCTCTTTGTATAACCTTCAATAATATGTTTAAATAAGTAATTATGCGATTGTATGTTGTATGCTTGTGTGATAAGTATAATTTAATGGTGATCTTGGCATTGTTTTTGTAGATCTGTAGCGGTACAAAACTATTTTTTTTGGTAGGTAGGTATGGTTTTCTTTTTATGTGTTACTAGCGGCCCGCCCCGGCTTCGCACGGGTACATTGCGGTTACATTATTCGAGTTTTAGTAAGGATCCCTAATTTTTTTGATAATATATTATAGCCTGTCACCCGGGGATAGTGTAGCTTCCCAACAGTGAAATAATTTTTCAAATCGGTTCAGTAGTTTCGGAGCCTATTCATTACAATCAAACAAACAAAGTTTTCCTCTTTATAATATTAGTATGATTTAACTACTTGTATATCGTAAGTAACATAGCTAATTCCGACCTTATGTGACAGGGTACTACGAAGGTGGCCCGTATATCTGCTGCGGTCAATTGCTTGGCTCTACATTAAATCTTTATGTGAGACTCTACTATGTTCGTTACTGTTCCGAGAAAACCTCGAAATTGTGCAAGTAGGACTCGGCGGAAAGTATATATATGTTAGTTGAAGATGCATTTAGGCTTCCGTTACAAATTTATTTCACTGTAACATGCGATGTAAATCGTACACATGAGAATTGCATCAATTGCATCAACGCCGAGGATCAAACTCGCGCTTAGCTTTGCGGAGTGCTGACAGACCGATTGTCTGTATACTGCCTGTAATGTACTAACGCAAACAATATTTAACGAAGAATCAAATTATAACAAACAGTCAAGGTGAGCCGGATTCCGGCGCTTGCGCAACGTAAACGCACCTCGAGTTCGATCAGTTGAAACAGGCGCATGTTTCAAGTGTATTCGGCCAAGAGCACATGGTTTCAGGTTGTACTTTGTGTGGTATCCCTGAACCTTACTCCTGTCTCGCTCACTCTGTGTGTTAACTATGTGGTGTGTCTCTATAATATCGTTCAACAATAAACTAAGTAATTAATTAATTTACGTGGTTTACAATAAACGAAGTAATTATTTAAGTATTAGTTTACGTGGTTTTATTAATATATATTACTTTGCATAACAAAGAGTTATTACATTGGGTAGATTCTTCTTTCTTTAAAAATATGACCCACCCAAGTTAATAGGTATTTCGCCAGAGTAAACTAACAAATAGCAATAACAAACACAATTAATAACAATACAATACAAATATGTGACCGTCCACTTTGGAAAACCAAAATGGAGACATACGGTAGATTAGAATAACATCCAATAACGTGCCTGTGATTAAACATCAAAACATGGTTGACACAGCTCACTCCAGTAGTGTCACGTAGGATTAAGCTTTTACATTGGCATTATGAAGGAACTCAAAACGGAATATCTGTATCGCTGAAATTGGACTACAACTGTATTGCGAATTGCAGATCACTTCCGTCTATGACATAACGTTTTCAAATGAATTTCCAACTCACACGCAGCGCTCACTTGGTAATTCTAAATTAACATACAAGTGGCAGAAACCAGAATTATACCTACCAAACCCGATATGGGATACTAAAATCAACAAGCCATTTAAGTATGTTTTGGTTTCTTTTTCGGGTTTAAGTATTTATACATAATATGTTTAATATGTTTGGAGGTTAATTTATGTTAAAAAAACTTACAAAGTAAAATGTTAATGTAAAACTAGGACATAATGGTGATAATATTGTAATATTTAGTAGAATTTTAATCAAACCAACTCAAACATAGTTTATTGATATACATTTCATAATAGAGTTTGGCTTTACAGATAGAGATTTCACCGTGAATATTATACTGGGTCTGCCAGTTTTGCAATGACAATAAATAAACCGTGATCACATCGCGATTCGTTTCACCAAATTATTAATAAATGTTAATATTTACAACTTTAAACATATCAATTAACATGTTTCAACATAAATACGTGTGGAGAACTAGGTATCTAATTATACATTACAAACAATTATTTAAATTTTAAACATTATGTAGAACATGCCGTGATATGATGACGACTAGTACGGAAACACACTCTAAAACTGTAAGAGCAATCTACAGCGTGCATGCCCCTGCATCCCAGACGCGGTTCCTGACGTCACGGCGCGGCGCGGCGCAACGGCGCGCGCGCACGCATCGTGTCACACATACGTGATTGTGGTGCATTGCCTTGATACTATTATATTAACAGTAATCTAAAACACTGTCATGTTATATCAATGTATCTTGCAAAGTAAATTGAAATTGTAAAGCGGCAATCTTTGTTAGATAATGTATTTTTACTTTGTTTCAAAGCATGGGACAAGCCCCTTTTAACTTAATAATTTTAAAAGGTTCTGAAAGTATTACACATCTGAAAGACAGTAACAATTAATTTTTGCGTTTTGCCATGACATAATTTATATGATCGGTGAGGTATCTCAAAAAGGTAATATAAAACGAACAAAAGGAAATACATTATCACAGAATAATGTACGTATGTATGTAATGTACGTAGGTCAAGCGGTTTGATTGGAGTTTATTTCTTTAAACAACCAAAATTCGTTTATTTTAAAATATAAACTGTCTTGGCAAATGTCTTCATCTGATTATTGGTCTCATAAAAAATTAACTCCTTCTTGAACAGCCACGACGAGTCAGATAATACCTAACAATTTCAAGAATCTTGACAAACAAGATGTTTGTCCCGCCCACATTCCTAATTCCGCTTCATGGGGTATTCAAAGCCGAAAGAAAGTTTCAGTATCGGAAACGACAGCTTCCATCCTTCTTTTATTTTATTTGTAAAATTATCTGGATGGAAGGTCTGGGAGCCTCATTTCTTTCTCCTTACACTTGACCAAATAAAAAAACAGCGAACTCACGAGGTCGTTAATTTCCAAGAATTACTACTAGTCAATCATCTCATGTAAAGGTTTTCGAGAAAAAAAATCAAGTTCGTTGACCTTCAAACTCAAGTAACTATAGCCAAACTATATGTTTTAAGATTTTAGTACAATTAAGTACAGTTATTTATTTTACAAACTTTATCGAAATTCCACGTGGAATTTCAAACAATCAGAAGTCGCTAATTAGGTCGTTGATGTCTTTTCCAAAGAATTTGAGGATGTAATTCCTAATGTACCCACTTCACTCAAACTTCTTCTTTTATTTACTTCCTGTATATGGCATTTTAAACTATCAATAACAATACATTTATAATGTAACTCAAATAATTAAAAATATTAAAACCTTGATATATATCTATGCATATATATAATTACAGAATATATTTCCTCCATTCAAACCGGCTTAAATGTAAGTGGATACTTATCTCTTGAGACTCCATATTCTCAAATTAAGAAGCAGGTATTGCAAAAATAAAAAATATTTTTAATCGTATGCATAGGTAGAATGATTACACAACTATTATTATTATTACCTACTGTTTATTTTTGCTACATTTCGAAACGATTTATGAAAATATTAATGGAAACGCTATATTCTCGAATGGCTTTTAAATTAAATTGTAAGTGGTAAATCTATTCCACCCGTATATCCCTTCAGTGACCAGGCTTAACATGTTTTAATATAATCAATTGCTTGCGGTGACGGAAAACATCGTGAGGAAACCTACATGTCTTAGAAAATCTAAACAATTTTCGAAAGACATGTGCAATCGGCCAACTCGCACTGGGCCAGCATGGTGGATTACGACCTGAATCCCCTTCATAGTGAGGGGAGGCCCGTGCCCAGGAGTGGGACGCCAAGAATGGCAAATTTATGTATGTTACATAACATGAGTCACTAGGTCTTACAATTATATTATTATCTGTTTCAGGACTGGACGACTCTGTGAGGCTAGTGAAAGGTATCGGCGGGAAATGCTATGGGTACGTGGTGGATCTGGCCAACCGGGAGGACATCTACCGGGTCGCCAGGAAGGTGGAGCAGGAGGTCGGAAGGGTGAGTATCATACAGAAGACACATACAACACTTACACTTCTTCGTACCTCTTCCTAGTTCGTACCTGGGTGCATTTTTATATTACGAAGTCAGCAATGTACTTACAGAATAAGCTTGAAAGTAAGATCAGAAAAGCTTTAAAGAATAAATAGTACATTGTTACATGAGTGGTGAAAGTGACTTATTTAGTCACGAGAACTCGAAAAAAAATATAAAGATCGGATTGCCGCCTATTTTGTTTTTTTTTCGTTGGCCGGCCAACTTCATTATTTAGCCATTATTTTTCATTTTCATCTTTAAATATTTTGCCCAAATCTATGTTATTATAAAGAAATTGTTGAAACTAAATTATAATGAAGTCATTTAAAAATATATATGTATTCTTTAATTAATACTTAACTTTATGTTATTTCAATTTTACATCGTGCTGTAATTGAGTGACTGTAGAAAAAGTTTGAACATGGTTCCATAGAAATGTGAAAATGGAACTAGTTTTTTTTTTGATAATTTGACAGCTGTCAGTTGAAAGCTATTCTCCCGGGCCGGAAAAGTATTACTTTCAACCCGCTCCTCAGGCAACTTCAGACCTACTTTCAGAGTATGGGTAATGAAAAATACATTAAAATAAACCCTGTCTGCGTGGGATGATGCCAAGAAAGCTGGTTGCATTTCCACCTTGTATAGATAGACTGATTTTTTGAACGAGGAAAGAGCCAGCTCTCTTGTCACCTGTGGAGGCAATAATTTTGGGGTTTAAATTATTGCAATAGTCAGCAATTACCCTTAATATTAATAATAATTACCGCCCTGAGGGACATTTTGTATTATGTTTAAATCCTTTGTGATTGTTCAAACAAAGCCGCACAAAGGTTCACAGACCTCGTCAATGTTGACGCCTCCACAAATACATTTTGTTGGTAAAAGTAAATAAAGTGCAAAAAGTTAATGCAAATTGTGTGTAAGTACCTACAGTACATAAACATAAACGTACCGACGTGAACTTCCTTTTCCTATATTTTCAGGGTAGCGTAGGTATTTTAGGACAAAAATCGGCGAAACACAGTGAAAGGTTCTTCCACGGCATTTTATTTGTTTCCGTTATCTACCTATAGATAGTAAGGTATGGAAATAAAGAGCCTAGCTCAAAAGTATTTTTCTACTAGTTTATGCCAGCGACTTCGTCCGCGTAGTATTTAACTTAATAAAAATTTCGGGATTATCGGGATAAAAAGTATCCTATATGTTAATCCCGGTTATAAACTATCTGTGTTCCAAATTTCATCCAAATGCGTTCAGTAGTTTTTGCGTGAAAGAGTAACAAACATACATCCACACTCACAAACTTTCGCATTTATAATATTATAAGTAGGATTTTTATGGGACTTGTCCCGCTACACACTCCCAGCACTGTTACTCCTGTAAAATAGGATCGACAATGACCAATAATGACGTCAAGGTTTGACCCTCGACGAGTCCTAGGGAAAAGTTAAATTGTCTTGGAACCCGCACGAATTTAATCGAAAGAAATAATAGGACTTGATGAAAAAAAAAACAAAGAAAAGTTTAAACATACTAAGTAAATAGGCATTAGAATAGATTTTTTTTCAATTGATTAAAATGGCCACGAATAATGTAAACTCAGGGTCTTGTTCACCAACACACTAACGGACTGTTAGAACACCAAACGGCTATTACCATCGTAGTACCATGGTATAATTATTAAACAATTGATAACCTTTCTAACTCGACCCTAAGGTGTAAATATTTTATTCAGGTGACCTTGTTGATCAACAATGCGGGCGTCGTGTCCGGCCAATACCTGCTGGACACCCCGGACCATCTCATACAGAGGACCTTTGATGTCAACATTTTGGCACATTTCTGGGTAAACATTATACTAATTATTCCTATTATACTAATAATATTTTACCACTCTACTATTGAATAGTTTCCTAATTTCTAAATTTTGACTCTTGATATTGTATATTTCAATTGTATTCGTGTGTATTTATCCTTTTATGCCTGTGTCAAGGTATTTTGGATTTCAATCTAGAGTCTAGACTATATACTTATATGACTTATATCTATGTATACCTTGATTGTTATCTGTTATTTTATGTCTGAATAATTAAAAATATATCGCATTCTCAAAAAGCTCTTTGTGGGAGAGATAAGGGTTCATTTCATATATAGCTTCTGAGTACGGATCTTTAAACATCAAGGCCTACTTCATTTTCAATATCCGTGTTGACGATAATTATCTGTCACTCGTATTTCACAGAGAATCAGAATATTTTTGCTAAATGTCACTTTTTGCATATAAAACATTGCAATGTATTTATGAATCATCTAAAAACTTCAATTTAGGCACTCTACCACCTGTTCGCTAACCGATTAGAGAATGTCTATCCTTTAAATAAGTTGTGCTAGAAACCCATGGTATCTCTACATTTCAGACAATTTCCATGCTCTACAAAAGTGTGTAAACTATTACAGACTGTCAAAGCCTTTCTGCCCGCAATGATTGACCACAACGAGGGCCATATAGTGACGATCGCGTCCATGGCCGGCCACGTGGGCGTCGCCAAGCTGGTGGACTACTGCTCCTCGAAGGCAGCCGCCTGCGGGTTCGACGAAGCCCTGAGACTTGAACTGGAGTCTCGAGGGATCAGCGGAGTCCACACTTCGCTGATATGCCCTTACTTTATAAGATCTACGGGCATGTTTGAAGAGGTTAATTCGAGGTGAGTTTTGATTATGAGAGCGCAACCTTTCGTTACTCTCATATCAATAGCTCGATAGAGAGCAAATAACTTTAGTGCCGCATAGTTTACGCCAAATTTGAAAGATTATATACAGTCGGGGAATTAAAAGGTTAACCACCTTAGAGTCGACTTTTGTTTGCACTCGTTCAAGCAAACAGTAGGTAATGCCAACATTCCAGTCCAAGAAGCAGTGCTGTTAACATTTTACTTCACTTCACTTTTTTTTATATGGCTTTCATCGTTTGGTGGTCGATAATTTTGCCAACAACAGAGTTTTATGATACTGATGGTCGCGTTAACATTTTTAATAACATTGTCAACTTATGATTGACACCATGTTACGTGTGTAGTATGTGACATTGACAGGCACTGGGAATTACAATCGTTTTAATGAACATAAAAACCAAAGAGGATATAATTACTACGCATAATAAAAATATTAATGGCAGGTCAAACCATAAGACAAGTTAAAAAAACAAACAACATTGTTCTGAGTAAATTTACACTTTGTTGTCGAACCGTTAGAACATCATTTTCTATTCTATGCAATTGTCTGTTCTATGACATAGTTTTATAACGTAATAATGTGCTCGCAACACGATAAATGAATCAATTTGAAAAGTGGTTAAGGTTTTCATATTATTATTACTGTATTTTATCTAATTTCGAACGTGTAGTGGTTGGTTCACATAAAAAATAACAATCTGATGGTATAAATGTAAAATATTGGTTGTTACGTCTGATTGGTAGCAAACGTCAGCTGTTAGAAATAAAACACTGTATTATTTTGTAGTAGGTTTGTTTTTGTAGTGTACCTTATATTATACTGTTCATTAGCAGACCGTCCATAAGTAGAATGTTTATTAGTAGTGTGGCGACCTCACATTCACGACGCCGATAGAACGGATAGATGGCGCTGAAAGTGGTGCCTCAATACAATGTACGGATTCTTAATAGAAAACCCAAATCACGATATGAAGACTCTCAAGCATCGTGACTATAATATATGTCGCAGCCAACTAGCTTAATTCGCCGTTCAATTAAGAGCCTACCTAGCCACTTCAACTAGTGGCCTGAATGATATTCAGCCATTTGATCAAACAGCTAGGCTTGGATCGATGACGTTTAATTACTTGGCTAGCCGTTTAATTACTGGCCTAGTCTGTTCATTTCAATTTAGTTCCAATTTCTGCCACTTAGCGCCGAAAGACACCAAACTCTCAATATGGCGTCTGCAACAAACAACTTTGATGGAATAATTTTATTAGGTACTTAGGTATTTTACGAAATTGTGTATATCCACCGAACTTACTTGCCGGGTGGGATTTCTGTGAGGTCATAAAAGAATAACCCTAACCTAAACCCATCCGGGTCGCTCTGCTTGGGTAATATTTTGAAAAAGACCCCAAGACCCCAAGAAAAACCAGGCAAGCCCTGACACAATATCCCCGCTTTCCCCCCAACACTTGTAGGGGGCGCGAGAAGAACCACGCTTGCTTGAACCAGCGAGGCATAGCGGGCGCCACGCCAGGCATAACACTCGTCTGGCTGGAAGATCTTTATCCGTCAAAGTAGAGTGTCCATTAACTAGTCTATCGTCGAATAAGTGTAATTAACGAGCTTACAACCAATGAACCGCTACATTTTCTCTTTCAGATTCGTGCCCCAGCTGAATTCCAACGACGTTGCGGACCGCGTGGTGCTTGCGATCCGCACCAACGAGCCCTTCGCCTTTATTCCCGGCTACTTCCGTGTGCTCCTGCCTTTTAAGTGGTTAGTAAGATCCGATAGGGTATGGTTAGATGACGCAATAACCTGTCTTGACTGAGTCTTACAAAACCTAACGCAAAATGGTATCTATCCTTGCCTTCTATTATTATGAGCTAATCTTATAATATTATGTTCTATGAAATTGTAATGATGACCTTAGTAACAAGACCAGATAACACGAAGATGGCCTTAAAACTTTGCGTTCTAGTTAAATACATTTTCAGGACTAGGCCACATTAACACTAAAATGAATGATGAATTTAATCAGACCTACGCCTGTTAAAATAGCCTTCATATTAATTGACTTGAAACATTAATTTCAATGATATTTAACTGGATCTTCTCAGTTACTTTGAATCAATACAAACACATTATGCATCCATAATGAATGAAAATCAATAGATGATGTATGTCCGATAAAAACTCAGGTGTAAGACTAGTTAGGGATTTGAATAATTAAAAATTAGAAATAGTAGCAGTAATAACATTACAGCTACTAAGATTATTATAAATAATAATAAATATCGCCAAACTGACACACCAACTATATGGTCCCAAACTAAGCAAAGCTTGTACTATGTACAATGGACTAGGGGCGATCTCAGTGACACCTATGGCAAATTACGAAAAGGCCATTTCCGAAATTTGCCCCGGCAGGAATCGAACCCGGACCCACCCGGTGCAGTGAGCCGAGCGGCCTACGCTCCAACCACTGTGCCAAGCGGTCGTCAAAAGACTATGAAAACTAACGTGAGGAAATGGCAATAGCTTATTTATCCTCTTGTATCCACAGGTTCGTCCCATGGCCGTGCATATCCGACCTCATCCGAGGTCTTGTCCCTGATGCTGTCCCGCTCTCAGCATCCCACGGCTCCAGCCCCGCCCCCTCCCCCGCGCCTCCGTCCCCGCTGCCCCCGGCGGGCAAGCGCGAGCCGGGCCCCATGACACTGCTGCCCCCCGCGAGACACGACAGGCGCGTCTGACGGTGATCACAAGTATTCTGTAGTTATTATGTGACGTCACGAGAGGCTTAGTCAGCTGTGTGGAATGAAGTAATGTGAAAACATAAGAAAAAGAAAGTTTGCGTCTACCTTTAAACGGTGTTATAACAGGAAAGTTAAACACTAGATAAACTCAAGTTTTGTCAAATGTAAAATTTGTTGTAACTCGAATTGGCACTTGTTTAACTTTTTAGTTAACTATGTTGTATACTTACAAAGAAGTTTATTTTTAATGAATGAAATTATGTCGCCAAATATGTAGTGTACCTATGTATAAAAATTAAATAAATTTAACACAGATAAAATATTGCTGTCCCGCTCATGACATGACGACTGTGATAAGGACCACAATACACATGAGTGGTTTTGGTTTGTGTACAAGCATTATAAGCAACTTTACACACTACACTACCTATATTAAAGTAAAAATAAAAATGAATGAACTTACATAAACTTAATAATAACCTACTATTAATCACTTCTTTGATTAAATGCGTTTACAATATAAGCTAATCCATTCTGAGTCGACAATCTTGCCGTTGACTTTCAGAAGTGTAGTGTAAACACCGCCTCATGTGACTAAGCCTTCGTAGTATAATAGTCACCTTAGTGTTAGTCGTATTAAAGGATCATTTTGAAAATGAATTTATATTGCGATAAGTATTATATACCTTCTTACTACATTTTATATTGTGGCTGCGTTTCGAAAAATGAATAGTAATATTGACGGGGCCTTATACTTATAACTTAGATGAAGAGTATTGAATGGGCATTTATAATGTCTAAGGCACGTATTAATAAATCAATCTCAAGTCTGACAGCGGTCTTAAGTATACTTTGACATGTCACTTTGTACTGGTATGACATAAGGATGACGTTTCCAAGATCGCTGTCAGACTTCATATGGATTTATTAATAAGGACCTAAAGTATTAAAGTAGCTATTTTGTATTGTTTTATTATAGGGGGCAGTGAATTAAGGACATGGCTAGTTCAAAAATTCAATTGTTATTTGGCAGAAAGACATTGTATCCAAAAATATTGCCTAAATATAGTTCGAGAAGTTTAGTTTAGTTTTTCGTCTTTGTGGCTTTACTCCACACACAAAAAAAAACAAAACCAAAGAATTTGTAATAATAATGTCTTATTATTACAAATTCTTTGACAAAAACGTACCTATATCCATACGTTTGTTTGTTTAGTAATATCTGAGTGTAGACATTGTACAATTTTATATTACGGGTTAAAAGAGTTTCACGAAAATGTTTTTCTTTTATTCAATGTTTAACATAACTCATTATAATCATAATTTAAATTTTTATTGAAATTACTTTAGTTTCATTCAATAGCACTTAGTCGTCTTGCAATAGTATAGGTATATGGATACTGTGGTACTTAGTCAAACTAAGTTTGGTTAGTCTCATTGTGATTTACGAATAAGGATTAATTTTTCCATTAGTTTTAAAGTTTTGTTTGAATTTCGAATTTATCGGCGATAGGGACAGTAGGTGCTTTTAAAAAGTATCCAATCGATATTATTATTTTTGATTCAATCGTAATCAGATATATTTTAATCGATCATTTAAGGAATAATTGTAAACCACGGAACAATTTTTTTCTTTAATAAAAAACATTTATTATGTACCAAATACCTACTATAATTTTCCTCATCTTTTCCCATCACTAAATGTAACATTTAGTTTTTCCATTACAAAACTCCATAAAACCTGTAACAAATCCTTCGGTGCCGTATCTAGACACGTTTATCTATGCGTTTACCTCTTACTTACTAAGTTTGTTTAAGTTAATTACGGAGTTGGGATGAGTCATTTAATTGCTCAAATTGTTGTTTAAAAATGTATATAACTAATTCTTAAAAAAGAATAAACGCACCCAAGGCAGTGTATGGCCGGGAACCGCACCGGTAAGGCAATTGCGATATGTTATAGGTAAATTCATATATTGCGGTGACCGCATCACATAAGCGACATCGCCGTCGCATCGCGATCGCTTTACCGGTGCCGGTGCTGCTGAGACTCATAAAATATTAACGATAAAAAAAGTTCCTGAATTAGAGGCAGTGTTTTAATAAAACAAAAATATCAAATGTCAAAGCGTTCTCAATGAGTTCTTGAGCTTTTAACATGTCATTTTGTAAAGGTAAGACGTAAGAACTACATTTCTAAGATCGGTCTCAGACTTGAGATGGAATTATTAATTCGGGCCTAAATTTTGGTTCAAGTTTTTTTCTTAAAATTGAAGATAATTCTTAATGTAACGAATGAATTGTGCTGCTTACCTCCCTGTAGGTAAATAAATAACACTGCTGTTCTCGTACCAATATTTTTGTGATGGGAGCCATTAAATGTGTATACTTACATTTTAAAGAAAATAATAAAAAATGCATAAAATATTAACAAGTATTTTATTTTTGGTTTAGTCATAAGAAAAAATAAGCTGTAGTGAAAAAACAACATGACTTAAGATTAGGAACATTGAATCTTACAAAATATTTAAAATTTTCTTTATTAAAATTTGCAAAGATTTAATTTAAGTGATTTGTGATGTATGGTACAATTTGCTATTTTTATTATTATAACCTATAACCCTGCGGGACTGATATGATATCACTTATTTATTAGATTTTTCGATGGCTAGCCTTCTTTAAGAGCACCCTGAATGGTAAGTATAGATACTTATTACATGTAAGTACATCGAAATGCATTATTTCAAGACTAGCAAAAACTACCTACATTCTTATTTTAAACTGATTATACTTATAAGTACATCAAGATAATCATAACTATCCTAATTAATTATTATGAGAGCAAAACGTGTCAGGATAATTTAGAAAAATATGATTGATTGATAGACTTACCTAATTTTAAGCCAGTACCTACACATTTATAAAGGCACGTGTGATGAACATAGCGAACATTTCGGCATTCAAATACTAATCTGTTGAACATTCAAACTAAACGGCGTTCATCCCATAGTCGTAACATCCAACTAACTGCGATTAGTATTTAGATTTAAGTTATAAAATTATGTATTGACTAAGTGGGTACCTTTTATGAGCAATTAAAGAATTTAGGTAAGTACTTACTTAATCAAAATTAAATCACAAGAATTTTTGTCAAATCTTATGAATAGTAATCACCATGCCTATTCTTAAATACTTATAATAATCCAACTACCTTATTAAGTATGAAAATAATGTTGAAAGCTCACAGAATCGTTGTTTGAAAACTAAAACGTCTACACTATTATGGCAACATTTACAATAACATTCACATAAAAAAATCAACATACAACGTAACACACACAAACAAAAACATTGGTAAGCAATAATTTAATCATGTTTGTCTCTGGGGTACGAATCGGGCAATCGGAACTCCGAGATAGGCGATCTGTACAACGGGTTCAGCTCCTGCATATTCTTCCTGCTCTCTTCAGCTTCTTTTATGAATTTCGCATACGCTCTCCTATCCGACACTATTTGCGCGCTCTTAACCGCCAATATGATCATTAGACCACCAGCTATCACGCAGGCGAACGTTACTAGGGCGCTAGTCATGATCCTAGCGCTGGCGGGTTGGGAACACTCTTTGGACCGTATTGTGATTTCCATGGCGACCATAGACTGTGTGACGGCCGAGTACGTGTACTTGTACTCGCACTCCAGACTGCTTTCTTCCAATCGCAAAACGCAGGATGTTATGTCGTCGCTTATGATTTCTGTAAAGATTAGAGGTGGAGTTTTTTTATCATAATAACGCAATTTTGTTCAGGGCGAGCCAGGCAAGGGAAAACTAATGACAATATGCAATTAGGTATGCATTCTATAAAAAAGTTAAAAGTTGGTTAAGTAACTACGGGAACGGCTAACGGGAAAAATACTGTTTTATTACAGTAACGGAGTTCGGTTCGACTCCAAATTTCGGAAATGGCCTTTTCGTAATTTACCCTGGTCTGGGTGTCACTGGGATCGCCCCCAGTCCATTGTACGGTACCCATACTACAAGATTTGCTTAGTTTGGGACCGTACCGTTGGTATGTCTGTCTGGCGATATTTATTTATTTATATTTGAGGTTTTCGACAAAACCGCTTCAAGACTTCATATGCATTATATCGCCATTTTCGGGAGCACTCGGATCGAAAGTTTGCCCAAATAGTGCTAGGGGAGCAGCAGCTCGGTACCTGGCTGCGCTCTTGACGCGTTGTGTATGACCAAGTAGATACTCTTTTACATGGACTTGATCAAGTTCAAGTTCAAGTCGGTTATTTTGTTTTGGCCTACGGGGGTACTTACAAATTGACAATTTTACATATTAAAACTCTATAATCGACCACTTGTACCCAGTAGATTGTGTTAAAAAGAAAAATCACACCAGGCATTTAAGTTCAAGCTTTATCACCCACTAGCGGCCCGCCCCGGCTTCGCACGGGTACATTGCGGTTACATTATTCGAGTTTTAGTAAGGATCCCTATTTTTCTTAAAATATATTATAGCCTATGTCACCCGGGGATAGTGTAGCTTCCCAACAGTGAAATAAATTTTCAAATCGGTTCAGTAGTTTCGGAGCCTATTCATTACAATCAAACAAACAAAGTTTTCCTCATATTGATTTCTTATATTTACGCGAATACTACACATTGAAATAAAACTATTTTTACGGATTATATCGCGTTTACGTCTAACACCTCAGTCCCCCCGTGACCACGGTTGCTGTAAAGCAACCGAAACGTCGGGAACATAAAAAGTAAAAATAAACGCGATATAATCCGTAAAAATAGTTTTATTTCAAAGTTTTCCTCTTTATAATTAGTATGATAACCGTCATAAAAACCGCAAACCACAGCTCCCGAGAGATGACGGTGATTATTAGGTATTTTAGGTATCTACCTAGCCATAACGACGCTCTGAGGTTGAATGCAAACCGCAAGTGGGTTCGTAATTATCATATATTTGCTGTAATGAGGCGCTTAGCGGAAATAAAATAAAATATAACACAAATAACACTTCAATTTAGGTAATTTAGGTTTGATAAACGATGTCACCTATTGAGAACTTAATTAAATTAGAGTTTTAGCGATCATTCTCGCGAGTAACCCGACACCGATAATTTGAACAACAAATTTGAAAACAATGCCATCTTTACCGGTTAAGTGACTGCAAAGTTCCATAACAATTATGAGGAATCACTCTTGGGACATTAATTAGCTATATGAATGTTTAGTTTATGTAAAATAATTGACATGTATCGAGGTGACTTTTGCATATATTATTGCAGGCAAAATAATTTCTAATTTTTATAAAATAACTCTAAATTGAAAATTTAAAAACCCCCGATGCGATGAACTGTTCATCAAATGTATAATTTACCTAGTTCTTCCAAATAATGATGTTAGCGCGATTTGCGTAGCTCCCGTAGCTCAGTATCCATAGCTCATCTCGCAAATTCATTTGGTACAACTAGTTTCGATGCCAGATTATGAAAGCACCAATAAATCATTTGTTTTGGCTTCCTCATTTATAATCTAAGATGTACAATAATCAACAGAAAATCTGTGTAAAAGTATGAGACATTATTTTGTTATGACATTATAATAATTGGCATTAGAATAGACAACTAATCTAAATATTGATGTCACGGAGGTTTTATTCCTAGTAAAATATTATCAATTATTATTCAATTTGATGTAATAACTCTGGTTGAGGTAGACGGGAGCAGCCTAGGGGAAGAATTTTCAATAACGCTAAAATTATTTTAAATTAGATTAGTTTTTTTATATTCTTTGTCAATGGCGGAGCAGCGCCCTCTAGAATTATTATAGCGTAATATTCCATTACCATTAACAGAACAAACAAAATTTTACGCATGCGCGTATCCATCATTTGAAACGTGACTTATGGAACGTCTTTAGTTCATACACAAATCTCAATAAAATTGATAAAATATTCATTTTTTTCAGAATCAGGGAAACTTTTCAAATTTATAATATTGTAAAAAGCCAGTTCAGACTATTACGATCATTTAAAAATATAATACATCTAAATCCAATCATCTCAAATTTCGAATGGATTCGAGCCGAGGGAATTGGTTTTGGCCGTGAATGTGGCTTTTTTAACCTACAAAAGCGCTGATGATCTTCAAACGGCTGAACCGATTTTCATGACACATAGCTAAGAACACTCTCGATCAGAATACCTATCTAACAAAAGACACAAAATTAAAATCGGTTCATCAGCTTGGGCGCTACGTTGCCACAGACAGACACACAGATCCACAGATACACAGATACACAGATACACAGATACACAGACACACAGATACACATGTTAAACTTATAACACCCCTCGTTTTTCGTCGGGGGTTAATAACTAAATTGAAAATTTAATAACTCTAAATTGAAAATTTAAAAACCCCCGATGCGATGACCTGTTCATCAAATGTATAATTTACCTAGTTCTTCCAAATAATGATGTTAGCGCGATTTGCGTAGCTCCCGTAGCTCAGTATCCATAGCTCATCTCGCAAATTCATCTGGTACAACTAGTTTCGATGCCAGATTATGAAAGCACCATTAAATCATTTGTTTTGGCTTCCTCATTTATAATCTAAGATGTACAATAATCAACAGAAAATCTGTGTAAAAGTATGAGCCATTATTTTGTTATGACATTATAGTAATTGACATTAGAATAGACAACGAATCTAAATATTGATGTCACGGAGGTTTTATTCCTAGTAAAATATTATCAATTATTATTCAATTTGATGTAATAACTCTGGTTGAGGTAGACGGGAGCAGCCTAGGGGAAGAATTTTCAATAACGCTAAAATGATTTTAAATTAGATTAGTTTTTTTATATTCTTTGTCAATGGCGGAGCAGCGCCCTCTAGAATTATTATAGCGTAATATTCCATGACCATTAACAGAACAAACAAAATTTAACGCATGCGCGTATCCATCATTTGAAACGTGACTTATGGAACGTCTTTAGTTCATACACAAATCTCAATAAAATTGATAAAATATTCATTTTTTTCAGAATCAGGGAAACTTTTCAAATTTATAATATTGTAAAAAGCCAGTTCAGACTATTACGATCATTTAAAAATATAATAAATCTAAATCCAATCATCTCAAATTTCGAATGGATTCGAGCCGAGGGAATTGGTTTTGGCCGTGAATGCGGCTTTTTTAACCTACAAAAGCGCTGATGATCTTCAAACGGCTGAACCGATTTTCATGACACATAGCTAAGAACACTCTCGATCAGAATACCTCAAACCCCGTAGCGACAACTTTATAAACTACAAAAGACCTGATAATTTTCAAACGACTGAACCGATTTTTATGAAACCTAGCTAAGAACACTCTCGATCAGAATACCTTTCAAAAAAAACCGATCATTCTCTTGGGCGCCACGATACCACAGATAGACACATGTTAAACTTACAACAACCCTCATTTTACGTCGGGGGTTCATAAAATAGGTGTTATTAGATTATACATACCCACATCCTGCATGTTCTCGGTGACGGTATAGTTGACGCTGCCGATGGCGCAGGCGTCAGTGCAGCTGCTGTTCAGATGGCAGGCCACGCACGGCTCGGCGTGCGCGCACAGCGGGTTGTCGCACGTCGCGCACGACTCGCAGAACACGCCGGCGTACTTGGTCCCGTCCGCGGAGGTGGAACACTGGCAGCGGCCTGTTATACAAGTATTATATACTTAAATTATTATAATAATGACGGCCAGACTTTAGCCAAACCGCGGGTGTTCACTGAAAAACATCTGAAAGTCGGGATTTTTTTTATGTTCGTTATTCAGCTCGTGATTCGTGACCGCCGTAAAGAATCCCCTTATAAGTAGACTTTTTATACCCTCAAATAAAGCGACAAATGACACAACAATAATCAATATAAGCAATTAAGCCAATCGTACAGACAATTGACGTTTTGCCAATAAAATTCTATATTTTTTTATCAGAGATAATTCTGCAAAGAAATAAATCCAAGAACTTCCACACATCATAATCTCGACTAACTGCCACGCGACAGTCCTTTTGCACCTTTGCCTACCCCTTCGGGAAATACTGGCATATTGGTATATCTCACCAATACGCCAGTACCAACCAACTCACTAACCACCTACTCACCGCAAACACAATCCCCGTGTCCGGAGCACACCTCCCCCCCGGCGGGAGGGGTGCAGGTGTCGGTGGTGTCGGCGCAGTCGCACGCGGCGCCGCCCCATCCTTCTAAGCAGGCGCATACCCCGCACACGCAGTCTCCACGGCCTACGCCACCGCACTCTATCCCGTTCTCACTGAAAAAGTAATGTTTGGTGCGATGATCATTTGGCGCGTTCAGTTCAGACACACAGAGCGGGCAGCCGCAAGAGGCAAACGCTTTGTCGCCTCAAATGACGTTATCTCTAGATGGTCAGACGTAACTGATTTTTCAGGTGCAGGTGCTCGGTGTGTCTGGACGTGGCATTGGCAGCGTCCACACATACCGAGCATCTGCGCGAGATAAATGCTTTGTCACGCTCCGAGTAACGTTATGTCTACGTGGTCAGATATCAAACTGATCGCATATATCCTTCTCTATCTGCTATACCTATACCTACCTATACACATTAAGTAGGTTACAAAAATGAAATGCCGTTAGCATACAAATAATACTATGCAGTAGGTACATTATATATGCACGATAAGCCTAATTATTAAAATAAGCAAGTACATTATTTCCGGTAAGTACCGGTAACATTATCGTTGCAGAGAGTTAGGTACGTACATAGTTTTAAAATACATCGTCGTTATTGCTCCAATGAATTACATAGATCTGACATAATTTCCACATTAACCAGAGTATTAACCGGGAATTAGTCAAAACAAGCGTGCTCCTATTTCGAAATCGGACATCTGTAAACACATTCCGCACTATACCGAAAATATATCGGTGTCGATAGTCGATAACCGTACCTTAGTGCGGACTAGTTAATGGTCACGGTAATTATCGAGTTCTATCTGTTTACAATCAATTAAATTATTTTAAATAAGCCTGTTAAATCTTTGTTATGTAGTTGTGTGTTTTTTTAGAAGCTAATGATGTTCATAGCAGTGATCCAGTAACATTAGAAGGATTTATTAAGCAATAGCAATAGGTATCAAACTAATTGATACAATCAGTGATGGTATATTCACACAAAATAAAACACTGATATTTGGATAAGGTTAACAAAGGCGGTTAGGGTCGAATTGAAATAAAACTATTTTTCGGATTTTATCGCGTTTATTTAATTTATGTTCCCGACGTTTCGGCTGCTTTACAGCAGCCATGGCCAGCAGCAACGTCGGGAACATAAATTAAATAAACGCGATAAAATCCGAAAAATAGTTTTATTTCAATGTGTAGTATTCGCGGTTAGGGTCCTTAACTGTGTAGCCCAGTAGTTAGCTAAATGTTACGGAGACAGAGCATACAAATTTTGACCAGGGCCCTAACCACGCTAGCTACTCCAATCGTAATAGAAAAGCAAACGCTCGCGATTACGTTTCAAACGCTCCGCTTTTGACGTTTTGCTGACACCATGCCATATGAATGTCAGTAGAAATCGTGAAGCTCGTGTCAGCAAAACGTCAAAAGCGGAGCGTTTGAAACGTAATCGCGAGCGTTTGCTTTTCTATTACGATTTGAGTAGCTAGCGTGGTTAGGGCCCTGTATTCTTGGAAATGTCATTCCTATGTCATTCCAGTTCCAAATGTCACGTCAAAAGCGAAAAATAGAGATCGATTTATTAATTTGGGCCTAAAATATGTATCACTGAAATTTTATCAGTTTTGGACGAAGCTATTAAACATGTCTGAAGCAGTATATACTCACAGACTAATGTCGCAGGTCTTGCACTGGCAGTACCGTCCGCTGAACCCCCTGTCGCACTGACACTTGCCGCAGAGGCAGTCGCCGGCGCCGGAGCACGCGATCGCGCGCGTCGCGTTCGGCTCCCTGCACTGCGCCAGCAGCTCCGCTGATGCGTTCTCGTCTTCTATTGAACAGTCACAAGACGGGCCTGACCTAGAAATTAGAAGATTTTTACAGATTTTGTGGCGTCTATTAGTATAGTCACAGCGAGAGGTCTCGGAACGATTGCGACCAATAATTGTTATACCCAATTAAAATGGTTTTATAGCACAAGAAGGTTTAACACGGGGTTTTTAAAAGACATCTTATCAGGGCCCTAAAATGCCGGCACCGCGTCTAGTCCTATAAACGGCAAACGTCCTGGGTGACGGGACGGTTACCACTTACTATTAAGTGGACTGCCTGTCCATGTGCATATCTAGTCAAAACAAAAAACTAGCGGGTCTAGAAACCAGTGAAGTATTAGATCTACCTATAGTATTATTTAAGGTGAAGGCGCCTGTCTAGCCCGCGAAATTCAAAATTTTCGAGTATTTTTATAGTTTATCCAAAATCTGAAAACATTTAAGACAGCATTTTGTGATTTGCGACAAACACAGTATGCAGTGCGTTTATTAATACTTTATTTTACTCTAAATATTATCACGGTGGATATGATACTAGTAAATCACTAAATATACAAAAATTGCCAGATTATCTGGATATCTGTCGTTCTTGAAATGTTTTAGAGTAAGTTGGATATATTAATAAATGCACTGCACACGGTCTTTGTCGCGAATTACAAAATATGCCCTTTATTATAGTCAGACTTTGAAAAAATTCTAAAAAAACTCAAAAAATTTGAACTTCGCGGGCTAGATACAAGAATACCGTACTTAGTTTTAGAAAGTTGTGTTCCGTCACTTGTGTCTATATTTAATTGTACAATGTGTTTGTAAAAATTTTCAGTCACGACTCTACCAAGAACCATAATACCATCACAGTAAATCAACGAATTATTCTTAGAATTTTCATACCATCCTTTATTGCATTGGCAAACGCCGCAGTCGAGGTGCGAGTTGGCGGGACACATGAGCGACATGGCGCCCGGCGCGGCGGAGTCGCACCTGCAGCCGCACTGGATGTCCACCTCCAGCGTCAGGGAGTCCTGCCCCAGTTGCGTCTCCGAGATGTGGATAGTTTGTTTTGTCTGTCAAAATACGTGTCCATGCAAACATGCACTTTACAAAGGGCTACTAGCGGAGGGAGGTGCGTGTGGTGGGCAAAGTTTTAGGACCGCACACACGTTTTTATTTATAGGGGCTATCCTTGTAATTTTCAAGAAAATAATCCCAATATGGAATCATTTTCGTCGTCTAAATTCTGCTTCCCAGCAATACGTAAAACCTAAAACCCGCGGAATTGCAAAAGAACACCAATATAATTTTTTTTATGATTCCTAGCTCTTAATTGTAAACCTGTGTTTCTGTTAGGTATTTGCATTGTAAGTTTGATTGCTAAACCAAGTTATTGTTAGTTCTTGTCAGGTAGGTATTGACATACCTTCGAAATTATGAGCAGTTTATCCTCCTAAAGAAAACTCAAGGCCGTTCGTATCGTATATCGCTTAGGTATCCAAAAGGTAATTTTTTAACTCACCGACTTAAACTCTGGGCAGGATTCCAAAGTAATATGAGCTTCATAATGTAGAGTCATCCCATACTCCACACCTGTACACCTGGTAGCTTCCACCAAGGGACCTCCCTTCACCCCGCAATCAGTGAAGTACCGTATCTTCACTGGCCCAGCTCCCAAATCATCGTTAAAGTTGACCACGCTCACGATGTCTTCGTAACCAGTCTTCACTAGTTTAAGGATGTTGGAACTATCACTCTCCAATTTGGCAACGTAGGTGAAATCCTCCAGCAATCGGTTCAGACTGTCGTAGTGGTCTTTGACGCTTTCTGTTACAGCAAAGATTACGTTTACCTGAAAATAATGTGAATTACTTGTTTACTGTGTGTAACTTGATTCTGGTGTTAGATATATAATAATAGTACCAATAGTTATACTCTATACTTATAACTATCTCTTTTTGTCATCAAGAATTTGTCATTCGCAAGAAAAAGAGAATTTATGGTGTAACTACTCAACCCCTAATCCACGTTTATTAATAAGGGGTAAGAGTATAAGAGAATACATGAGCTCTACCCCGTCTGGAAATTTTGTACAAATGTAAGGGGACACAAAGAGTATTGAAATTTTTATACTTATCCAAAACGTTTCCTCTACGGAAGCCGTTAAAGCCGTGAATCTATATAGATATTTGTTCGTAGATATGCCAGCACACAGCGACTACCGCACACCGCAAATGAGAGCGCATCGTGAGTAAACATCCACGATCATAGTTTACTTTACGATGACCGAGGGATTCACAGTTTACATAACTTCGTTTAATCCAGTGCAAAGATTACCTTGTACTTATCGAGCAGTCTGTATATTTGCGCCACGGATGGGTAGTCGTACGTCGCCGCGTCCGAGTAGTACCCTCTCTCGTCTAAGTGGCATTGTTCGTCGTTCTTCCTTGTTGCACCACCTAGAATGATAAGTTTTTTCGTCTTCTGAGGACCTTAACTTATTTCTACACTAGCCCGCCCGCGGCTTCAATCACGCAGATTTTTAGTCCTCATAAAATTTGCACAGAAATGTTATATGTTGTTCCGCAGCTCAACATCCAATGATTATAACATGATATATCTTATATATAAAATCCTCGTGTCACAATGTTAGTTACCATACTCCTCCGAAATGGCTCTACCGATTTTCATGAAATTTTGTGTCCATATCGGGTAGGTCTGAGAATCGGCTACTATCTATTTTTCATACCTCTAAATGTGAAGGGTGGTCCACATTCCACGCGGGCACAGCTAGTTATCTAATAATATCTTGACTGTGATATTTTTATTATCTAAATTCATTATTTATCTTCAGCATTCTTAAATCCACAGTTCGGGTACCTTATGAAAATGTAATTGAAAGAAAAAAAGAAAATTCCTAAAACCAACCTCTCTGAGTGAACGGACTGATAGAATAGTAGATCGCGTCAGGATGGCAGCAATAGTACACATTTTAGCCTTTACCTATATTAAGTGCTCACCAAGTTTCCCATCGCCGGCAGTGTGCATCAACCCATCAGACAGCAGGATCACGATCTTACGGCTCTGCGTGGACCAGCCGATCTTGTCTCCGCAAGTGATGACCTGCATCAATGCATCTAACTGCGCTTCCGCGTTGTCCAAATTAGCCGTCACTGAACTGCTATTTACGCGTTCGATAAAATCATTTACCTGGAAAATACAAAGACGAATATTTTTGTTTGTTTTTATTGCTTGTTTTCATTATTTTTTTCGCCCATAACTGGAGAAAACATCGCATAGGTTCCATTGAATATTTATGGCAATGGAACCTATTTGTCTAAGCAGCAGTGATAGCCGATTGGTGCACACATCTTGCGTGCACAAGGTCTAGAGTTCAAACCCCGGCTCGCACCTCTGGGTTTTTCCAAATCTATGTGCGAATCATAATTTCAACATGATTATCACTTGCTTACGGTGAACGAAAATATCGTGAGGAAACCTGCATGTTTTAGAAAATGTAACCAAATTTCGAAAGACATGTGAAATCCGCCAGCTCGCACTGGGCCAACGTGGTGGATTACCTGAATCCCCCTCGTAGTGAGTGGAGGCCGTGCCCAGGAGTGGGACGTCAAAAGGGCTAAATTATCATTGAATATGTTACAGGCACAGCCCTCGTGAGGTTTTAGTATGGAGGGTGCAAATGCAAGTGTTCTTAAAAGTGATCAGGCGGTTGTGTCCGTGATAGTACTCATTTAATCCTGACTGAGCTAAGGAAAAACGACTCTCGCAATAGGTCATAGGTATTTTAGCATACAACATTTATGTGCGCACGAAAACTATGCGTGCCAACGTTAAGAACTCACGTCCTCGTGCCTTATAGGGCCCATTGGCCGCCTATGTTTACGACCAGACTTAACAAAAAGGAACAATGTCATAATTTTAATTAACAGATCAACACCTACCTGATTTGTAAGTGACAAATGGTGTTTGTAACTATACGTAGCTTCGCATGCCTCTTCTTCCACTGTGCATGGGTTCGCAAGTCTCCTGGCATCAGTACTGATGAACGGCATTATAGGTTTCTCGGCAAAACTTCCGAAACCAAGTCTACGAGTAAACAATACAAAGATAGAGCCTTTTGAGGAAGTAATTATACTTTTCCTTTTTGACCCTGAGCGCGATTATATTCAGTGTTTTTCAAATACCGTTTCAAGAAATCCTAGATTGGCACTATTTCTAAGAAAAAGTAACGGACGCATGAGAAAGCGGGATAATATTCGTAATATTCCTGCTACTTAATTAATAAGTTATAAAAATAAAAATAAATATCGCCAGACTAACACATCAAATGTATGGTCCCAAACTAAGAAATGCTTGTACTGTGGGTACCGTAAGTACAATGGACTGGAGCCGATGTCAGGGACACCCGGACCAGGGTAAATTAAGGAAAGGCTATTTCTGAAAATTATCTCAACAGTTACCGAACCTGCAACCAATCGTAGCTGTGAGTTGAGCTGCCTTCGCTGCAACCACTCTACTGCCAGGCGGTTGAGTAACGATCGCACTTATTAGTGAGGTAGCTACCTGAAGTTATCCGTTAGATTCTTCAGCATTTCTGGAAGGTCATCTCTTAAAGACACCAAGGTTTCCTTGTCGTCCTTCATGGACCACGTCAGGTCCATCAAGTAATACAAATCTAGAGGATAGTTCTTGGCCGGCCGGAACGTAAATGCAACCTTTTTCGTTTCACCTAAAAACGGAAACAAGAATTCATACTTGATTCAGTGCTATGATGCTATTGGCTCACTTGCAACGTGTTACGAGATCGATTGCGTCCTAACAATTAAGAATTCAAGTGAAATGCAGAATCAAATAAAGTTTTCACTCTCAAATTTTACCTGTGTCATTTGGATATCGATTTGCAGAATGGAATCAACCCACATGGACTGCTGCAGACCAAAACCAACCCTTGTTTTAGTGTTTCTAGGTTGGTTTCAGTTTGCAGCAGTGTGTGTGGATTGGTTCCAAGGCAAGGCAGTCTTTTTTTTTCATTGGACAGCTTCTAGGTAGACTCCGGCCCAGAAGATGTCACCGAAACTATTGTCAGTGGCTCTAGGATTAAGATAGCTCTCCATGCAGATAAAGGGTCAGATGAAGGCAACATATTAGAAAAGTCACTTACGTGGTTTCAGCGATAGTTGTATTTTCTGCGGCTGAATTTGTACTACATTCTCATGACTGTTGGGCATGATATCTTGAAGTGAACTGTTCTCGACCACATTCCACACAGGCTTCTCGGGCCTCTGGATCAAAGCCTGACTGCAGCTGGCTTTCACGAGACTGTCATAAAGATTTTAAAGTATTATGCCCCTTAGGATCCATCGATATATATGCGAATCATAATTTTTATATGGTTATCCGTCATTAAAACCAAGCTAACCCGCACTGGGACAGCGTTTTGCATGGTCAAGGCGTCGTTTGACTATTCTGCCGTTAGTTTGATCAAAATAAATCCATCGATTATCGCCTACGTATTTAGGTACAGTCAACGTCTAAAGTAGCTACGTAAGTACCTAAAATCTCAAGGAGAATCACATTATTTTCACGTCGTAATAGTATGACACCAGATTCAGAGGGGGGTTTTAAACCATTCGAACCGATATCGAAAACGGACTCGGTTAATTAACACGTTTGTATTTTAGCGATGTTTAAATTGAAACTAAAAGAAAAATTGTGATTGATGTGTTACGATTACTAAACGTGTAATCATTTTCAAAATAACTTTACAGATGGCTAAAATAAAAACGTTAAAGGTCCATTGTACAAAATATTGATTGAACGTTTATTTTAAAAAAAAATCTGATGTTCTATTCACATTTCAAATATTAAGCTAATTTTGATGATTGACAGTACAAGCAAACTAAATTTTATTTTAAGAAATAAACAAGAATGATTTATAAGTAAGACAACACCGTTTTAAATTTAAAATACGTTTGTGAGCTAAGTGACTCGGATTGCCGAATGCGTCCATTGAAAACCGTTCATCCGGGCGCCGGGCCGCACGCGCACAATCAATAATCAATCAAGCGACGATCTCTTGATTAGCTAAGGAGAGTCGAAATGTCGGTCAGTGAACGTGGGAAAGATATTCGGAGGCGGAGAATGCGTCGCAGTCGTGATGCTGAACAACGGAGCGAAATAAAAGTGAACCTTTTATGTTTGAAGGGCGTCGATCAAGCCATTGAGTGGTAAAAATGGAAATCATGGCTTGTGTTTAATGAATAAATTTCGCCAGCGCTTTTACCTACTATGCGTACCACAGATATAGATTTACACAGATAACGCAAGTATCACGATTTGTATTGAAACCAAGCGTGCCGAATTTTTTACACTTTCTGTGACGTCATTAGTGACGGGAAATCCAAACCGCTTCAAAGACACCGATGCTGCCGATGCCCCTCCGCCCGCTACGATTCCCTCGAGTGATTATCACGCTCATACTCATATTTTTATATCTGTAGTCGCGAGGACTGTAAGTTATCGGCGACCAATCTCGACGCTTGGTCGGGGTTTTCGGACACGCTAAGTACATACATTTGCGTTATCTATGTAAATCTATATCTGTGATGCGTACTTTACCATCGCCGGGGCGATCCCAGTGACACCCAGACCTGCCCCCAGACAATTACCGACATTTATACAGACGCGGGAACCCGTAACCGCGCGGGGCGTAGTGAACCGAGCGGCCTACAGCTAAATTGCTATGGGACTGAGTGAGCAGTCGTCAGTAGCACCTTTTTTGTAGGTCGGAAGTCCTCATCGGGACGGACCTCTGTAGATATTATCCGTTTGAACCTTTTACGTCCATCCATTCGGAAACGAACGTAATTAATATTTTACACCTGTGTCGTTTAACGTTGGATAACGGGGATACCGATTGGGAGTGATAGTCGATTGATTAAACACGCGTCTTGCGGGCTACCAAGTCCTGGGTTCAAAACCTGGCTTTCACCTCTGGGTTTTTCGGAATCTATGTGCGAATCATATTTTCCATATGATTATCTCTTGCTTACGGTGAAGGAAATCATCGTGAGGAAACCTGCATGTCTTAGAAATTTAACCAACTTTCGAAAGACACGACACTCCCAACTTGTAGCTCAACGTGGGGGACGTCAAAAAGGCTAAATTATTATTATTATTATAACGGGAATACACAGAGGTTAAATGTTTTTTTTAAAATTTAAGCTGTATAGTCAGACACATAAAACTTAAAGTCTTCAAAAAGAACATAATACTGAAAATGTTCACAACTTTAAGAACACAAATTGATGTCATTATCGAATTAGCGAGTCCATTATTATGGTATCTAACTTTATGGCCTCAAGTTCAGACGCACATCAATTATGGTGACGTCAACAAACCTAATAAAGAAGATCGGCCTCTAAGCGGTCAGCCATCCAATTATCGCTCGTCGTGGGCGGTGCTCAATTGCCATCATCTACCGATCTACGCGGAGATAACTGGGTATGATACCCTATTGCAGTGTCAGGTATGTCCCTAAGTGCTCAGTTAAAGCGACCTTTATGGGAAATTGGACATCAATTACGCCGCTTGTGTTGATCTAATGGAATAGAATGTGGAATATTTTTGGTAATTAGGAAATTGATTATGTATTATGTAGATTGAGGAACTAAGCATCTTTTCACTAAACTCATATAGGAATTCAAGCAGTTTTATAATTTTTTAGTTATTAGAATATCATCTGAGGATTAATAAAACCGTTGTAAGTTTTTTTAATAAAGTCATGACCGACTTGTTTGTTGCTAAATGTCTCCTATTCGAAGGTAAGGAAATATATACAGAAATAAAATGTACTATTAAGTAGTTTCATTTTCCTTGATTATCGGTAATCTAAAGCGGAGCCTTCCTCATGAACTCACCTCTCATCATCATTGCACCTCGGCGCCGACGTGAAGTAGGGGTCAGCACACCAGCGGCAGTGGGAGGCGGCAGACAGGCACTCCCCGCATGTGTCATGCTCGATGCACGCCAACTTGTTCAGCAGTTGCTGCACTGTAAATATTAGCATTAGGAATGAGTGCAAAGAATGTCGCAGGGCGGCGCCACGTTAGCGTGGCCATACCTTTATGGTGCGGGCGTCTTAGTGACATTGACAGAAGTGAAGTGACAGATAATGACAGACCAGTCCAAAGAGGAAAAAATGTGTAATCAAGATAGAGTCGCTGTTAACATTTTGACAGCTGAGGAAACGCGATATAGTACGTAGTCTGTGTACGTAGTATGTAGTTATTATTTAGATGGCTATAGATAGTATACATTTTTGGCGTAAGATAGGTATTTGAAAGGTAGTGCCAATTTGCACAGGCCGCAAGAAATTAAGGTTGCCCACATCGCAAATCTCCCAACAATATTTAATCAAGCTTATGGTGTAAAACCATTATCACTTGTTAAACATGATGTTGGTATAAGGCAAAGTATACACACGTATTACGCATGTGAAATTGTTATATATTCATGGATCTGTTTGTATGATTCAGTGTTTTTGTGTTTTGTATGACTGTGTAGGTACCTACATGAGGAAACTTAGGCCATTGAGATTTCCTTATGTTTACATCACAACTAAAATCAGATTGTTTTGATTCAATGCAATACATTCTTGACTTCTTAACACGTGGAAAATAAATCTACATTTGAATTCGAGATCAAATGCATTCGGAGAAACATAAAATATATTTTCGAAACTCTATCGGAGGAAACGGATGATATTTCTTAAAAGCCATTCAAAAGTCGATTAGAAGAGGCGAGTTGCTCACACATTTAAAATAGACCACCAAAAATGTACACGAACTACTAGAATAAAGTAAGGCCATGATTACATTGGAGCCGTAGCGTGGGTAATGGACATGATTAAATTTTGTACATAATATTATTTAATATAATTTATTATATTATCGTACGTAAGGACGCAGAAATACCAATAAAAATGATTTAGTTCATGTAACGGTAAAATTCGTATAATTCAGGAACATTAAATATGTATTTAATACTAGCTGTGCCCACGGACTTCGTCCGCGTAGTATTTAACGTAACAAAAATTTCGGGATTACCGGGATAAAGAGTATCCTATATGTTAATCCCGGTTATAAACTACCTGTGTTCCAAATTTCATTCAAATTCGTTCAGTAGTTTTTGCGTGAAGGAGTAACAAACATACATACATACATACATACATACATCCACACTCACAAACTTTCACATTTATAATATTTAGTAGGATAATGAGATCTTACTTCATAAAAACTCTTTGTACGTATTACTAAAATATGATTTGGTAAGTACTATAGTACATTGTTACATGAGTGGTGAAAGTTACTTATTTTGTCCCGAGACGGGGTTTGGCTCGCTAATAGTTCGAGGGACAAAATAAATCTTTCACCCGAGGTAAACACTGTGCTTTTCATTACGAATACAAGGAAAATAAAAATAAAAACAGGAATTGGCAAAATAAATAATACAAGGAAGTATAAACAATACTCTACAACTCGAAAAAAAAAACGGATTGCCGCCTATTTTGTTTTTTTTTTCGTTGGCCGGCCAAATTCATTATTTAGCCATTATTTTTCATTTTCATCTTTAAATATTTTGCCCAAATCTATGTTATTTTAAAGAAATTGTTGAAATTAAATTATAATTAAGTCATTAAAAAAAAAATATTCTTGAATTAATACTTAACTTTATGTTATTTCAATTTTACATCGTGCTGTAATTGAGTGACTGTAGAAAAAGTTTGAACATGGTTCCATAGAAATGTGAAAATGGTACTAGTTTTTTTTTTATAATTTGATAGCTGTCAGTTGAAAGCGAAACTCCCGGGCCTGAAAAGTATTACTTTCAACCCGCTTCTCAGGCAACTTCAGACCTACTTTCAGAGTATGAGTAATGAAAAGAAAATTGATAGCCATCTACTTTAAAATATTTATATTTCATTAGGCAATAGTCAAACTGAAATATTGGATATCTAATAATTATTTTCGGTAGCTCAGTATACATAGCGGAATAGCGTAGCGTATTATAAAAAAACGCTACACTCAAACTACACCCATAAAAGGACGTAACATAGCGTTGACACAATTTATGTGGGCGTATGAGATTAGAGGGCCGAGGCGAGATAATCCTGACACGAATATAGCACAACATCGGGCACGTGCCTGGCGTAACAACAGCGATACAACACTCAATATTGATACGGTAAATTACAACAGTGTTGTGCACGATGCACGCTATCCTTGGATTACAAGGGTTATGTTTGCTTTCTTCAAGATTACTGATCAACACGCCAGGATGTACTCCCGTAAGGAGGTGTATTTAGAGGTGTACCGCATTTCACTCACATCTAACCCATTTATATTTTTGCTTCTAACCTAATAGGGGCAAGCGTCTTGCTATTGTAAATAAATATCCAGAGAAAACCTACATTGGTAGACTTATCGATTGTTGTAGTCCGCTAAGCGTGTTCATGCAATGCCCAATTGTGGCGTAGAATAGAGTGAACAGACAGTGAGGTAAACGATACGATTCATTCTAAAAACAACATTTGAAACTGTATGGAACTATTAGAGTGATACCAATCGATCGAACATCGATCAAAAGTTGCTCTATATAGAAACTATCACTGTCGACTTATCTAATTCTACCATCGATCGACCGTAGATTGGTTGGTGTATGTAACACCCTCCTAACACATATAATTTTATCTGTCGGTCCTATACACAGAGTAGGGACATGAGTAAACGCAACAGGTTGTCAGCTCGCCGCCTGTCGCCTTAGAGCCTAGTGACCCATTTCCGTCAGTTGGGACTTCCATCTCGTTGGTACGATAAGATTGCCTGACATTACAATGGATAGCGGCGTTAGGAAGTATCTTACTAATTAGAAGTGAAGCAGGTACGTTCAGTGCCATTGAACTTATCTCCATCTTCTACACAAATAAGTAAATTGAAGTGTCTGTTTGTTTTGTCAAAATTGCTTTTTACGACCGCTTGGCGCAGTGGTTCGAGCGTAGGCCGCTCGGCTTATTGCATCGGATGGTTGCGGGTTCGATTCCCGTCAGGGTAAATTTCGGAAATGGCCTTTTCGTAATTTTCACTGGTCTGGGTGTCACTGGGATCGCCCCCAGTCTATAGTACAAGCGTTGCTTAGTTTGGTACCGTACAGTTGCGGTGTGTTCGTCTGGCGATATATATTTATTTATTTTATTTACTAATTTTAACTTTTTACTTAGTGAAAAAATATTTTCTGCCTGTCTGTTTCCAGCTAATCTCCGAAACGGCTGAACTGATTTTGAGGGGACTTTCACTGGCAGATAGCTCATGTTGTAAGGAGTAACTAAAAATACTTTTATTTTTATCGAAGTACCACGCGGGCGGAGTCGCGGGCAACACATTATTACTATATATAAAATTCCGGTGTTCGTAATTGTTCTCCTCCTAAAAGGCTTCACTGATTTTGATATTTTTTGTACGTTGGTCACCTGAATGGTTCTTAACTGTGTCAACAACCAGAAAATACGCTTCTGATGCTCACGGCAAAAGCTAGTGGTTAAATCGTTTTATGTAGATTTAAGTATTCTGGATTTAAGATAGGTTTTTGGATAATGTAGAGATTATTCCTTAGGAAACATCTAGATCCCCCTCGCAGTTAGGGGAGGCCCGTGCCTAGGAGGGGGACCTCAAAAATTGCTAAATTATATTTATATATATTAACATCTAGATGAAAAACGTTTATCACTGTGCTAGAGAGCATAACGTATTCTTTTTTTCAGGAAATTTAAAAGAAACGTCGACCCCAGAGTTAGCGAGTTAATGAAAAATGAGAGTTTTGTTTTGTTTTTGAACTAAAAATACCTACTTCACATAATTATTTCTTAGCAAACAAACAAACCTGCAACTAAATACGTCTCTACGACAGAGTTATAATTGTCTCTACTAAGAAAACTCATTCACAGCGTGTTAGATCTAAATATAATGTCAATTCTATTCCTTATATTTTCTATACAACGGCCAACGAGAAGCGATGCGAAAAAGAATAGATTATTTAAATAAATTAGTGCATTTAAATTTTTCGCATTCATTTATTTTAAATTAATATAAGGGTTTTCGATGATCCACGAATGTTGACGAGCCCGGCGACAACTGACTGGAACTCGGAAATTATTACAATTTCGTATCGCATGTCGTTGGCCGTGGTATATTTTAGAAAACCAATGCCCGTAACAGGTGGGTTCCGGCGCCAAACGTCTGTTTTGGTTATTTTAGTTAACGTATGGACATCAATCTTTCTTTTGAAGTTACTTTTATGTCCGCGTTGAGATAAAGAATTAGTTATTTTATTTTAATCTCGCACGCCCGAGATGTAATTACATATTATATTTTTATGGACAATTTTGGACGTGGGTACCTACATACATAGGAGCGAGTTGTAGCAATTATAATATTACTAGTTGCTGCTCGCGACTTCGTCCACGTTGACTTAAGTGAAGTATCCTATGTGTTAATCCAGGTTATAAACTATCTGTGTTTCAAATTTCATCCAAATCTGTTCAATAGTTTTTGCGTGAAAGAGTAACAAACATACATCCACACTCACAAACTTTCGCATTTATAATATTAGTAGGATGATAACTTTACTAACTACACTTTTGCTTGCTATATTAATATTTTAGATAGCGTATGGCACCTACTTAAGTATTTTATTTTCAGATTGCAAAGTACCTAGTTGTAGGTAAACTTTAGGTCTTTCCGAGGTAGTTGCACGCACATTTTTTTTCTTTAAATTCGCCAAATAAGCGCACATCTCGCCTGATGTTAAGCAGTTACTGTTACCTATAGACGCTGCTCGCTTGCCAGCGAATCGAAGGGGAGCCTGAAGGAGAGTGGAACAGAGGAAGGGGAACGAGATTGGAGTTGGGCTTCCGGCTCTCTCCCATATCAAACGAAACGCAGCTATAGCTACTTTCTTCTGTGAGAGGGTACCTACTACCCCCGTGACACCAGCCCGTAATATAAGCTGTGGAATGGCAACAGCTTGTCTCTGCCTGGTGATACAATTTCTTTGGGTAGGGCTTCCGAAGGTTGATTTGGTTTCAGGAACTAACCTGTGGTAGGTTTGTATTTATCAGCTGCAATTCTCAACGGAGCAAAGTTTTAATGTACGTACAAATTAACTAAATTATCTTAATACTAGCTGTGCCGCACACCCCCGACTTCGTCCGCGTAGTATTTAACGTAACAAAAATTTCGGGGTTATCGGGATAAAAAGTATCCTATATGTTAATCCCGGTTATAAACTATCTGTGTTCCAAATTTCATCCAAATCCGTTCAGAAGTTTTTGCGTGAAGGAGTAACAAACATACATCCACACTCACAAACTTTCACATTTATAATATTAAATAAAATATAAGTCGGATAAATTGTACTTGAATAAAGTAGTGACTAATATAAAAGTAGAGCTCTACTTTTAACCACTTGAGAAGTGGACGTCGCGTCGTTGACCAAATGGTAAAGCATTTATAACCCAATTCAGTAACAATTTATATGAAAATAATGTAGTTAATTTGTAGGTAGATTACAATTTTGCTCCGTAGAGAATAGCAGTGCAGCTGATAAATACCTATCAACCTACTACAGCTTAGTTCCTGACACCACATCAATCCTCGGAAGTCCCGCCCCACCCAAAGAAATTGTAATGATTACAATTAATTTGGTCACACCTTAGAATATCGTTTTTCATAAATGGTAACACCTACCCATGTAAGCTACATTCGTTTGGGTGGAAGAGGTAACGTTAACCTTATCGCATTATTATTGTTATTGCAATTCGCTTCCCTGTTAATAGTACTACAAAATACAGGACAAAAAGGTGAATCAAAATGTTTTCTATAAAATAACACCGTCTTTGGGGTATGGTCTATCCTGAAAACCCATTGAAATTCAGTAGGTAGATACAGATATCTATGTTGTAGACTATTTATGATATTAAATATAGTTGGTTAATATACAAATTACATTAAATATACTGATAGGCACCTACTTAGTTTTGCTATTTATCTAGGTATACCCTAACAATTGTAATACCGTTGTGAGAATTTATTTCACGTAAATCCACTGACAGCATATCAAACTATTAGTCATATCGACACGGTTAGGTACCGACATTAACATCGATAAACCGTCAATGCCTCCTCGCTTCTACTTGCAAATACTTTCAGAAACATATGGAAAACACTAACCTTGACAATTTCCATGTTTCACAAACACTATGAACAAACACAGCTTGGCCACCGTAATCCAATTCATGATGTGCGTTAATTAAATCACATGTGTGTTGGGTGCGCGTGCGGTGTGCGATCGGATTCGCGATGAGTGTGTGATAAGAGTTGATAAGGTGATAATGATAAGCGCGGGCGGGCCGGTACCGCGCCGGCTCGCACCGCGGCGTCTCCACCCGTCGACATCTGCCGGCACTCTGAACAGTGCCTTTTACGCGCCGCCTAGCCTGTTGCTCCGACGTAGTCCGCCTATAGGTTCTATAGTTTTAGCAGTCTATCGGTCAAATACTGAAACAATACTCATTATGTTTAAGCCCCAATTGAGGGTACCTATTGGATCGTAGTTATCTTTGAATTTTTATAAAGGTACTAAGGCTCTTTAAAATTTGATTTACGTTGAAGTACTTGTTCCTTTCCTTTTCTTATAACCCTTGAAATAATGCAATGTTTATATAAATAAACTAGTTTATGCCCGCGACTTCGTCCGCGTAGTATTTAACTTAACGAAAATTTCGGGATTATGGGAGTAAAAAGTATCCTATGTGTTCATCCCGGTTATAAACTATCTGTCTTCCAAATTTCACCCAATCCGTTCAGTAGTTTTTGCCTGAAAGAGTAACAAACGTACATCCACACTCACAAACTTTCGCATTTATAATATTAGTAGGATAAATAACGTCAGACGAACACACCAACTGTATGGTCCCAAACTAAGCAACGCTTGTACTATGGGTACCGTACAATGGACTGGGGGCGATCACAGTGACACCCGGGGAAAATTATGAAAAGGCCATTTCCGAAATTTACCCTGACGGGTTCGAACCGGTGCAGTGAGCTGAGAGGCCTACGCTCGAACCAAGCGGTCGTCAAATAAACTTATCTAGGTATGTATAATTATCTACTTCACCAGTTAGTCTGTCTGCGTGACCGTAGCTCAGAACTGATGATATTATTGAAACTCGATTTGTTAGTTTGAAATTTTTTATCGGCGATTTAGTTTATTTATTGTTTGGTGGTTATAAATTGTTTCAAAACGGTGAATAGGTAATTAAATGAGCTACGTAAGTATAATTTTATTGTCATTATTGAGACGAACTTCCCATAGGAATTACAAGCCCATCACCATATTAGTTATGATAACAATGATATCTATTTAGTTATATGTATTGTACACATATCATAGGAAATACGAACCAAGGTTACGTGGCATATCGCATAGATAGAATAACACAGTAAATAAGTTTGTAACCTATTTAACAGGGACAGATAAGCAGCTGATAGTACTACAATGTTATAGTATTTTTCTAATATTTTTCATAAGTATAACTTATACTTGTAGGTATAATAAATACCCACAAAATACTACAAATAATTAAATTATATTTGTTTACCGACTATCATTTTACACACATGGCCAGAGCGCTGATTCTGGGCGACTGCGACTGTTCCGTGAAACGGATTAAGGCTTAAAAATACAAATTGAAACTATACAGTCTATTAAAGTTTATTAAATTACAACGAATGTCTTGTTGTCAAAAGAAAGTTCGGAAATCTTTTTTACATGCAATAAAATCAATGTCCTTCACCAAAAGCTATTATGTCTTTCTAATTACCTACTAATTAAGAACAGTGAACTACGTCCAGAGACACACGGCTTCAAGTCACGCACTACCGCTCCTAACATTTCTGAAGCGTGGCAGATCACCATTATAGATAGACCTACCTTGGTATACCTAAACAGAAGCACACGTGTGATCTTTAGACATTTACTATTAGTCATTTCGGACACCAAACTACTTTTAATGTTAACTTTACAATAAAAATCCGCAAATAAAAACTAACATAGTGCCATTGTTGTCGATACAAATGTATTAATGTATATACTTACGCATGGTGTAAGGGCATCGTAACAAAAACTGACACCATGGATTCAACTAATAATTCTGGACCCCCCAAAGTTGGAATTTTCCGTCGACATTTTTTCAATTTTAAACCGTATGCAAAT
Source organism: Notodonta ziczac (assembly GCA_918843915.1). Classification (NCBI taxonomy): domain Eukaryota; kingdom Metazoa; phylum Arthropoda; class Insecta; order Lepidoptera; family Notodontidae; genus Notodonta; species Notodonta ziczac. The sequence goes on from OU974053.1 coordinate 7,455,768, forward strand.
TGTATTTTAGCAAATATAATTTTTAAATTGTTTTACCATTTAATGCGCACTCGAGTTTATTGAGTTTTAATTTACCTTGCAGTTTACGTCTAAAATATAAATTATTGATTTATGTAAAATCACTGGAGATGGATTTGTATAATGATTTCATGCTTGTATATCGACCCGTATTAATAAATTGCTCTCAAGTCTGAGAGCGATCTTGGAAATGACATTCTTATGTCATTCCATTCCAAAATGACATGTCAAAAGCTTACTCAAGACCGCTATCAAACTTGAGATTGATTTATTAATCACGGGATTCTGGCGGACGAGCCTGTCTCTTGGACTCTAGGTGTTGCCTTGCTACACAGCAGTTTTACAGAATTAGAGCGGTCTTTGTAAATGGTTATTCAAATGTGGGTGTCAATTCGAGGCCAAGGCTTGGCTTTGTGCGGCGACGTGGTACAAATGACTGCATGTTCGTAGGCGGCCCGCAGTCTGCTTCTGGCGGTTCGAATAAATGTCAGAGTGCAAAACTAGGTACCTTAATGGAGCCGACACAAGAGTACCTTCGCAGCTTGTTGGTTCTTGATGGGAATTGCGAAATTTTAAACGGCAGCGGTTTCGTCACCGGCAACAACATGGATCGAACATTATACAGAGTGTTTCAAAAGTTCGAAATAATACTAGGGGTTTGGATCAGTATCAGAATATCTGATCAAAATTCGAACACAAGTTTTGAATTATTTTTAATACGCTAATTTTTAAAGAATGTCATGTCTATTTTTTTCTATTTTTTCTTGAATATTGGCGGCTGCGACTCGTAAATGCAGTTTTAGTTATGTTGGTACACTCTGTCTTCGCTAGGCATCTAAATAATGAGCTTCTGTATGTGTACCTAAATTATTATGTCGGACTATTGAAACACCTTATATATTCATTGAATCATTGCTTGCTTTGATTTTAGTGATTGTAAGTGTTTTACCAAAGTGGGCTCAGCAGTGAGGTGTCGCACGGTGAAGTGGCCACTTTAAAATAATATATTATGTAGGCGCGGCTAGGGAACTTGCTGAAGACCGTATATTTCACTGGAATAAACTTTAAAGTAGAGTGTACATGTCTTTACATTTCTTTCAGAACATAAGTGTTTTGTAACACGGCGCGTAGTGTAAATGTATAATAGATCGTGACTTTCTTTATTTTTTTAATTACATTTAATCCGGTCTGTCTAACAACGTAAAACGAATGCTCGTGCTGTTATTTGATTGCTTTGAAATGTATAAAAGAAAATAAGTATGTGAATAGGTGTATTAATTTCATGAATGAGCGCTGTTACTGCAGTTGATACTCATACAAGTTGGCAGTTTCACAATCCACGGCTTTGTTTACGTTGGTTCATATCGTTTGTTTACATAAGTGATTGCTGCCGCCTTCGCATTTACGAGTTCACACTTCGACACATTCACTTGATCTGCCTACGACGTATGGCAACACCGAGACGTAAATAATAATAATAATAATTTAGCCATTTTGACGTCCCACTCCTGGGCACGGGCTTCCCCTCACTGCGAGGGGGATTCGGGCCGTAATCCACCACCCTGGCCCAGTGCAGTTTGCACATGTCTTTCGAAAATTGGTTAGATTTTCTAAGACATGTAGGTTTCTTCACGATGTTTTCCTTCACCGTAAGCAAGTGATAATCGTACAGAAATTATGATTCGCACATAGATTTCGAAAAATGCTACATATTCATTTAGAATTCTGAACCATAGACTCTACATTCGGCCTCATATCTGCTAATTTAAGATCAATTAAGCGTTTAAGCAATTTAAGCGTCAATAGCCTGGCGGTTAGAGGGCAGTCCTCGTAGCTGAGAGGTTCAGAGTTCGATCCCCATCCTGGCCATGTGAACCCACTCATAACACAAGCATTAGCTTAGTTGGAGGGGAATACATAATAAAGGAAATACTAGTAATATGATAAACACACATTGCTAGTAATCTTTAAAAAAATATTTATATTTTATCTTACTGAATTGTTTATCGTAAATTCTTAGACATGCATTCGGTCAGAGGACTGACTGCCAACGAAATTAATTTTATAAGATCTTTTTTTCATGAGAAATTACACCTAATAGTAAATGATATAGTGATTTAATATGCGTTGCGTGTATGCATTTAATCTAATGAATAACAGTTAAACAAAGTTATATCCTCTATTCGTGGATTCCACAGAAAAAGAAAGGTGCGGCTCTACTTTATCTTTGACGCCACACTCGGCGACTCTACATCGCGCTCGCTGCTGTCCTTCTTATGGCGTCGCTTCACTTTACTCATATCTCTAGTTTTCTCCAGCATATCGTAGAAATGGTTCACCGGCTCGAACCAGCCGAACCCCACGTCCGCTCTACCCAACCAGGTGTGCCCATTGGGGTCTGAGAGAACCAAATCCCCGGCAGGGCAGTTATCAGTGAAGTTACATTCCAAAATACTCCCATCAGGGTAGTAATACTTCCCGTGATTAGCATATGCCCAGTCCTTGAATAAGCCTTCGTATTTCGATCCATCGGCGAATGTTATTGTGACTTCCTCGTTCGCTCCAAGTTTGTCTACCTCCCAGACACCAGTGTACGCGTCACCTTCAGCTGTCGTGTAGACTCCGGGCCCTGAAACGTCACATCGGCAACTACCTACCGTGAGATTGCACTGGCGAAACATGATGACCTATTTATATTGTTGGCTCAAATTTTCTGTATAGAGACAACATCACAAATCGGTCAACATATTTCTCAGGTGCTAAGTCACGGTTACACTGTCAAAAAATACGAGAACAATGTTTTTTTGTAGTTTCTAGTACTCCTTTAACTAAAATTATATATTTACCTACTAAACGTTTTGTAATTACAGCATTTCATTTAAGAATAAGAGGCATTATATATAGGTCGTTACTTATTACACAGCTAGGAGGTACTAACTACTCAACGCATTTGATGTCTTATTTTTTTTCTTTTTGTAAACTCGTGAAACAAGGAACTGTTGAAAATACGCATCAGTTTAAGCAATTAGAGCGTGACTCCTCGGCACGGGTTGGAATGAATTACGATGCGGTCCATTAAACTGCAGAATAATGACCCAATGGATGCCGGTCGCTCCCTGCCCCGCGTTGGAAGCGGATACCTCACTCCTCGAGTAATGTTGGAAGGGAACACGGAGGTCTACTGTCAAGGATTAGCTATTGAGGTGGAAGGAATATTTAATTCGTGTTCGATCAAAATTATTACATAGTACAAGACGGACTAATTCTGTCTTCGCATCCGAACGCAGTGCGCCCAAGCTAGGAATTATTTAGAAGTTCTTATTCTTGTAGGTATAAGAATATTAGCACTACCTAACCTCCAAGCTATGCGTATCCGGGTAGGCCTTTGACCAGTCTCTAGGGTAGGTGCATAGATCATTGACAGTTAATACACAGGTATATAAGGACTACCTACTGTAGTAGAATGTCCAGCTTGTGATTTCAGCATAACTGCCATGTAGTCACCAAAATACTCACTTACGTAATAGTAAGTGCTTAATCTATTCAAAAATTCAAACGACTAACAAGAATTCTTGTGTCTCTTTAAAATACAATAGGACATTTCATCTTGCAAATCCTAAGCAGGTGTAACAGGTGTACAACTTGGCTGTAATAACCTTTATATATGCGAAAATTGTGCAAAGCTTACATCATTCCGCGTTGGTAGACAAAACGTTTAAATATCTATGCAAATTATTCGAATGTCAATAGTGATGGTAAATTGCCACGGGACTCTTATGGGACTGATCAAATGATACGACTTTTAATAACAAAATTCACATAATACACTTCTGGCTTAATTAAATACCAGTACTGGTTATGTTGTGAAAGGCATATTGAGACATTCAATGGCTGTACATATATCGATAATATTTTAATAGCCAGAATGGGGATCGAACCCGGAACCTTTGGCTTACGAGGACACCCATCAAACTATCTACTAGGCTATAAGTCCTATACCATGCATCTTTGCGCTCCGATCCTTCTTCTTGGCTTCGAAGAACCCGTCGTAAGTGTCTCCAGTGTCGTGCTGGAAGAAGCCCTGGTCCTGCACCACGGGCACCTCCTTCACTGGTGTCTTCTTCGACTCCTGCTCCGATTCATTGGTACCAGTATCGGTCATGTTGATCTGATGCGAACAAGGCACCGAGAGGAATAATTATCGCTTAGCGTTTAATTTGCGATGGTGCTGGAGAAGAATAGTAAGAAGGTCAAAATAATAGTGGAAACCAGTTAAAGGAAATAGAAAAGATGATTGGGGACCATACCCACTGATAAATTAACTAATAATAGGTAGTAATTAGACAAGAAGGCCCGGTAGAAGTTATGTCCACTATGGATAATACTGAGGAGAAAGTCGTTGTTTAAGATGGCCAAATAGAAAATGAACAAAGGCGTGATTGGACGCGAACATATATTACTGCGTGATTGCTACATTATTATAGGCAAAGAGAATACAATACTACGTGATTATAGGTTGTTGTCTGTTCGGAAGACTTTGGAATGTAGGTGACAATTCCGAATCTTTGAAAGAATAGAGTCAATGATGTAGCAATCACTGTAGATCCTTCTTTTGTTATAGTTGATTTCAGGATATTATGCGTCTACACCTTCATAATGATTTATTTATTACGGCACAAATTCTAACAAAAATGACCTAACTACTCATTGTTCTCAATTTGTCATAGTATGCGTAGCGAATCGTACAAAATGATGAATTTACAATGTAGACAGTCAGACACTTACCTAGTTGCTTCACGACGTGAAATTTGTCAAGCTAAAGTACAGCCTGTAGGTACCTACTTACGTTATTAATTTAACCACTCCCGCTCCAACGTCATAATACGCTCAATGTGTCAAGCCTCGCTGTCACTTTGCCTGCCCGCGGTGGTAAATGACATGACTCGTAAAATACCCTCTCATTCAAATTCTGTTGCTACTATCTGTCTTTCTGATGACTGTTTTAGTTTCTTGGACAAATTGGCATTATGTTACAGAATAAACAATCATTTTATTACATCTCATGAATTATAAATCATCTGTTGAAGTCAGAGTACGGGATAAAATTGCATTTTTGTTGTATTATGTAGGTTTCTGAAATAATCACAGTACTAATTGACACGAAATTTTGATTTATTATAATGAATATACATACAAGTAATCAAACAATAGCATTTTTTTTACATATCTTATCGAAGAGATTTATAATAATCGAACTCAAAGTACACAGTGCGCGCGGCCGCGCTTATGCAATTGCGTAGTTCAACGCATGAATGTTTATATCGTAATCAGAGTCTTGACGTGTTGTGTATAAGAGAAAATATTATTAGAATACTCTGCAAACACTTATTATCTAATTTCCATGCATGATTTGTAGAAATATACCACTTTTATTCACTAAATTCCGCGATTTCTGGCACAAGGGAACAAATCGAATCATATTTTTGACAGCTGTTATTTTCCATTATCACACGTTATTGGAACTTGCAAAATGTAAAACATAAATAAAAACAATATAGATCTTCAAATGTAATACACTCTTACGGACGTTTTATAGAAATAAACAATGATATGGCCCTTCTAAGGTGACCCTTTTTTTGTTATGGTTTTGATGTTTTGATGTCGAACACGCACACACTCATACACTCTGTAGTGATGGGGGGCGCGCCGCTACGATACTTGTCGATAAGCTGACTGTACCAAAGAGCGTTTCTGAACCTACTAATGAATAAATTATTATGTACATTTATAAAAGTATTTGTTTTGCGTACGAGGGCTTGCATTTTCAGTATTCCAATAATAAGGGAGGCTTTATTCGAATATTCGATTTATAATATCATACATTTTTCATGATCATATTTTAGCTAATATTTATCTATACAAATAAATAAAATTGGAGTGTCTGTTTGTTATATCAAAATAACACCTTTTCACTAAATGCATATAAAAGTATATACGACACCTATAGCAAAAACGCGATTTAAAAAAAATTGTCTGTCTGTCTGTGTGTTTGTTCCGGGTAATCTCTGAAACGGCTGGACCGATTTTGACGGGACTTTCACTGGTAGATAGCTGTTATTATAAGAAGTAACTTAGGCTACTTATATTTTAGAAAAACAACATTAAAAAAATGGGTCCTGTCTCGCGGGCCTAGAACGCGTGAGCGGGCTTTTTGTGAAGCTAAATTCCACGCGGACGAAGTCGCGGGCTCAGCTAATTGACAAATATAATAGTTTATCATTGATGGTACAATATCATTAGTTATTCCTGCATCTACTACTAATATATCGGCCATGGAGTAGTTTAAAATGTCAATTTAAATGCTAAAGGCGATTGAAGGCGCTATGGAGTTAAGAATTAGACGATTTTCTGTGTATTTTTTCGTGATAATATTATATTTTTTGTTAATTTGTATAATATGAACAAAAATATAAGGTTTTCATTCAGGTTACCTATTTTGTCCGACGAACGGCTTAGGTGTAAATAACGATTAAACATTTTTTTAATTAATTGAAAATCTTTACAATACTTATATGAAACTTCGGTGTGCGTGAGTCCGTAATTGTTCTCCTCCTAAACGGCTTGACCTACTTTTCTAAATGGCGTGATAAGTAGATCAGTTCATACTTACAACTGTAATATGTTTGTTGATATAATATCTTAGATCCTATTGCTCACAGTTTGATTTGAGATGGAATCGAAGTTGAAATCTGCTAAACATTTTCAGTCCGCGACTGTATTTACTATACAGGGTTATAGGGTAAGTCGACCTAAATCCTTTAAGAGATTGTAGTTTCCATCATTCCTGACCGATTTGACTAGGAAACCCCATATACCAAACTAAACCGTTCTCAAGTTATCGGCCTTTGAATTTATTTTATAAAAATTACTGATTTTTTGTCGACTGCCCCCTTTTTTTGTGTTTTGTGTTTCAATTTGTTTTGTTTTTGCTATTTTTGTGTAGTAAACTAGTTGCTTTATTATTTTAAACCATAAAACCTCAAGTAACTATACCAACTGAGTCATAGTAGACAGTCAATTGTAAAAAAAATAAAAAAAAATGAAAGAGTTTATTTTTCTTTGTAAGATATTTCTAAAAAAGTCTATGACAGATGTGCTGCAGATGTACTATAAAATATCTACGGTTCTTCAGCTTTCCGATAAGGTATAATAACATAGGGTATTATTAGACTTATCTAATAAAAACATTGATGAAATACTACCAGGTAGTAGTAAATACTAACGATAATCAAGCGTTGTTTTTGAGTCAGAAAACAAAATAAAACAATCCAAATACATATCAAATTTTGTTTATTGGTCTTTTTTACAATAAAAAATGTTCCACGTGCCCTCCTCTGTTTCGCACACATACACGCATTCTGTGTCTTAGGCCACTTTTTACAACACCAGTCGTTAGTCCTCTTCTTAATTCGTTAGCGGCATCAATAATTTTTTGTCTTAAAACCTCAATCGATTGTATTGGGTTCGGTTCATGGTACACCAAACTTTTCATGTGTCCCCACACATAAAAGTCCATAGGGGTCAAGTCTGGACTCCTGGCTGGCCACGGTATAGGTCCACCTCTTCCGATCCACTTATTGGGATAATTAGTGTCTAGCCACTCTCTGACACTCCTTCTGAAGTGCGCGGGGCACCCATCGTGTTGAAACCACATGTCACGGATGAGATTTAATGGAATATCGTCGAGCAAACCAGATAAATCTTGTCTCAAAAAATTTTCATAGTTTTCTCCATTTAAATTTTGGGGTAGAAAGTAAGGCCCAATCAAATGATTGGAAATTATTCCCATCCACACGTTAAGACTGAAACGTCTCTGTGAACCCTTTATCCTTTTTTTATTGGGATTTCTTTGAGATTTTGGGGCCCAATAATGTGCGTTGTGATAATTAGTTATCCCGTCTTGATCGAATTTCGATTCATCAGTCCACAAGATGCTTCTAAAAAAGGATGGATCTTCCAAATCTGCATTGAGCATAAATCTACAGAAGTCCAGCCTCCTCGCAGGATCTCCTTCTTCGATGACATGTACTGGCGTGTAGTGGTAGAGGTAGAGACCGGCAGTATGCACTGTAAACCACACTTTCCACTGTGAGAGTCCAAGTTCCCGAGCAACAACATTGGTTGACGTAGTCGGATCCTGTCGAAATCGTCGAACTATCTCATTATCTTGCTCTTCATCGTCATCATTAATACGTGGTCTACCCAGGTCTGTTCGTCGCCTTGAAACAGAGCCAGTCTCTCTAAGTCGTCGGTAAACTCCGTCGAAGACACTAATATCCGGTATTCGGCGGCCAGGATAACGTACTATGTATTCTTCACGGGCTCGTAAAGATACACAGTTGCAGTACCCATAACAAATCAAAATATCAGCATATTCTTCGTTCGTAAAGGTCGTCATCTTCAACAGTTCAAAATCATATAAGCCCTCTTCATATTGAATTATCCTGATTGACTGACTGACTGACTCATCGAACACAAAATTTTGATTTTATAACTTTGGTACCTAGGCAAAAAGAAACGATTTTTGAAAATTTAAGGACTAAGGGGCAATATGGCAGTTTATTTAAAAATCTAACGTATTTCGAAGATTCTCCCGCTTAAAATGTTTGTAAAAGTGTGTAAAAGTTTATATGGTCAAATATTTGCACAAATGTACCTATACATTTTACACAATCAGTATTCGAATAAAGCCTCCCTTATTATTCGAATACTGAAAATGGCCGAATATTCGCGGTATTCGGTCGCGGGCAGAACCTAGTGCCTAACAAAGTTGTCTGTGACTTGAAAGTTTTACTTAAATTCAATAAAATAAACATATTTTCATTTATTTCCTGATTTTTTCGTATGGAGTTAAAATTATACAAGGTATTATTCACTTATCATGTTAAAGTTATTATTATAATAAATAAACAACAATATTACATAAATTTACATATGTATTAATTTTTGCTACTATTTGAATAATTCGAATACCATCTTAAAAATGTCTAATATTCGAATATCTAAAATCATCGAATATTTGCAAGCCCTAGTGTTGACTTGCGGGCGGCAGAGCTGGAAGGACCTGGCGAACCTCGCGCCAAGGAGGTGGAGGTGGATCTGTAAAATAAAAATGTAAATGTAGGGCGATCTGAAATAATAAACACAATTAACAATTAGTTTACACAATAATTCAAAAGTAATAAATAAAAGCACAAAAATACTAAACTATTCAAATATACTTATATTTTGACCTGGTGGAACCAACTCGTACTCCTCCGCCTCCTCCAGGTATTCAAAATATACCGCCTCGACGTCGAGGTACTAGGGTTCCTCGACGTCACTGCCCTCCGAGTCGCGAGTCCGCTAGGAGGCTTAGTATGTGCTCCGACACCTCGCGTTCTCCCACATTCCATTTGCCCATTTCCTAAAATACATAAAAGACAGTAATGAAAATATAAACAGTAGTAGGTGTCATTGTTTTTTTCCACATATTATTGAATCACTAGCTGAGCCCGCGACTTCGTCCGCGTGGAATTTAACTTAACAAAAAAGCCGGCTCGCGCGTTATGAGCCCGCGCAACAGGACCCATTTTTAAAAATTTTGTTTTTCTAACATAAAAGTAGCCTCAGTTACTGCTTATAACATCAGATATCTACCAGTGAAAGTCCCGTCAAAATAGGTCCAGCCGTTTCAGAGATACTCTTTGATTTCATGTGTTTTTTTACGCGGAACCCTAATTATCTTTCTAAAATTAAAGTAGCCTAAGTTACTTTTTATAAAGTCAGCTATCTGCCAGTGAAAGTCCCGTCAAAATCGGTCCAGCCGTTTCGGAGATTACGCGGTACAAACACAGATTTTTTTTTATTGCGTTTTTGCTATGGGTGTCGTATGTACTTTCATATGCATTTAGTGAAAAGGTCTTATTCTGATATTACAAACAGACACTCCAATTCTATTTATTTGTATAGATTACATTACTATTCAAATAAATCCGAGAATCAAAATAATCGTTTATCGATAATTTTATCGACATGACCACGCACTACTGGGTTAGCTCAATACAATGGCTGACATACGCGGAAATGTCACTAGTTGACTTTAGGAACTGTCAAATAGATAACAAAAAGTCAATTACTTACTTTTTATAACTAAACTTTAAATTGGAAATGGATATTTGTACACTAAACTGTTGAAATCTACCAAATATTATTGAAAATATGAATAATAACTAGTTATTACGCTATTATGTACATCATAAAGCCACTAATTTGTAGCAACACAATAAAAAAAACATTCAGTGTGGCAGAATTTCTGCCGAACTAGTACAATATTAGAATTGTTGGTTCAAAAAACACGTTTTCTGGTATTGTTTTATCAAAACTAATATCTGAGTACTTTAAATAAACACTTATAATGAAAATAAAGCCACTTACCGGTAAAAAAAACACAAATTCACACTAAAAGAGAGTCACTAGCGGGAGGCCGTGGCAATGTTACGCGCGCGAAATGACTGAAGAATGAAACTTGATTTCTGGCCGATCACAAGCCACGATATTTCTTTTATAGCTAATTACGGTCGTGGAAAATCATGCCACATCAGAATCAATTTGTTTAAAGCCAAAATACATTATAATATCTAACTAGAAAATTTAATATTGAATGCTTGTCCAGCCGACACCAATTGGTGCCAGCGAGGCTCAACGGTACGGGCGTTAAGACACCAATTGGTGTCGGTGAGGCTCACCACGTTAATTAATTCCCGGACAAATGAGTGGCAGGCAATGTCCGTGACAAAATATGTCGCGTGTAGTTTTTTTGCACGCAACTTTTTTCTGGCCATGACCCTAATAATAGACTGGTCACGAATTAGGTTATATTTCTACCTCATGCATGTTGCCATTATTTACTTCAGTAACTATTTCTGATTGCATTGTTTAGGTAGGTAACCATGTATACCATTTACCAACATTTGGAATAGATAACCATAATCTTTTAGGTACTTATAACAAAATAAAAGGCATGGTCTATTAGTAAAATATATTCCACGACGTTCATAAAATCACTAGCAATATTACAAACTGGTGTTAACAACGAATTATAACATCACTTCTGCGCCAACTATACAGCTCACATATTGACTTATCTCTCGTCAAATGATTATCTCATCATAATTTCAAGTGAGGAACAAAATGAATAAATAAACATATACATAGATCTTTGCTCCGAAATTACTAAAATAAATAATAAACTCCTTAAGATGATAAAAAATAGCAAATAAAATATACAAAATGCAAATAGTTTGTTAACAAAAAGGTACATTATATGCTTCAGGCGTGTTGTGCGTGGCGGATTTGTTAATTAATTATTACTGTCCATGTGACTGAATCGGATGGAGCCTCAGAATCGAAACATTAAACAATTACCATTCCTTATTAAACTAAATAAATAATCACTTATTCTTGATAGAAACTGTACATTCTTCGATTAAAATGCAGTGTTACTACACCTTTAATATTTAATATTCTCTGTACAGATTTCATTATGATCACAGCACTAATAATAATGACAAAACAATATTGTAAATTAAAAAAATATTCACATGATAATCGAAGGACATCCCAGTGGAAATATGCTACCGCACAATTCGATAAATGGACTATGATGGAGCTAATTCGAAACAAAGTAACATTCGATTGTATATTTCGTAAAATATACCTAATGAAAACGTTACTAGGGTTCAAAACCCCTAGTTTCGACTAAGCTCATTTGCGTCGTACGTAGAGTATGACGTCATATTAATGTTTCCCCTTGATATTGCATTCCATCACGGTGCACACTATAATGCTTTTCTGCTGTTACCCTTCCAGTTCTAAAACTGATGTATTAGGTACAGACAGCGTAATGTGAACCGCAATGCGTTGTCGACCGTACAGGCAGACGATACAGCTATTGCATAATTTATTTATAATAAATTAATTTGTACTACTTGTAATCCCGTGAATAAACATTTTAACGGCCGTATTCACAAACAATACTTGTCTAAGTAGGGGACCACCTCTATATGAAGTTTGATATTTCTCAACGGACTGTGCGTTCGCGCGCACTATGAGTCCTCATAGTAATTTTTGTGAATACGGGCATAGAATGACGTACATAGTAATAATATGCAGTTGTAGGTCGAATGTCCACTTAGCGAATGGTGCGGGATGTTCGTGCGAGTGCCGTGGCTCAGAGGATCATGTTGGCGGGGTCCTCCATGTTGTCCTGGAACGCCTTCATCCACTGCGCGCCCACCGCGCCGTCGATCACCCTGTGGTCGGCCGACGCCGTGAACGTTACGAATTTCGCCGGTCGGAAACTGGAGACAAAAAAAAAGTCAATACATACATACCGGACATATTATCAGCTTTTGACGGCCGCTTGGCCTAGTGGCCCATCGGGGCAAATTCGGGAATGGCCTTGTCGTAATATGACCAGGCCTCGTTGGCTTTGGGATCGCCCCCAGTCCATTGTACGGTAGGTACCCATTAGTAATGGAACATTTCACAGGTAGCATGTGTAAAATCATATTGTATAGGTTTTCATAAGTAGCACTTGATACCAACTTATGTAGAGACTGTTAAAATCATTGCTATTTAATCGCAAAGCGTTCGATACTGTCGCGGTTTTTATGATAAACCATCGACCAGTGACTTCATAGGATTGCGTGTCATAGTGAAAATTCACTATAATAAAATCATTGACTGTGAAAAATCACAGGAGGAATAACAGTGAAAGAATTAGTTAATTACACGTAATGAGAATGAAATGAAAGCAGCAATCATTTCCATCCCTAGTACCCATAGTACAAGCGTTGCTTAGTTTGGGGCTATACAGTTGGTGTGTCAGTCTGGCCATTTTTCTTTTACCCGCAACTGCGCTAGAGTATTTGCTGGATGTCGATAACAAGCGGGTCCCCCCCACTGGCACCTACCGGACCCAAGTACTTATAGAACGTCTATTATTTTCAGTGTTCCTATTTAAATTTTACTTTGAAGCAATAAAGTCTTAAAATCTTCGGATAACGCTTGAATCTTTAGGAACTTTTGTGTTTTTTGTATTTTTTTAAATATTTTTTTCAATTTTTAAAATCATTAAATTAAGAAATTAATATGTCCGTCATTGCAAAGTTATGTCGATCAGAAAAAATACATCTGTCAAAAAAATCTAGCTAACTTGTACAGATAATAATGTAGATTTCGGTTTAAAGAAAAATAAAAAAGTATAAAAAAGATTTCACAAAATAGTTATCAAACATACCCTTGAGGCGAGTCTTTGTCGGCAATAATTAGCTCCTGTAGACCGCCGCACGCCAATATTAACGACTGTGGCGGGTTGATAATGGCGTTGAACATCGTGATTCCTGAAATAAAAGTATCATACATTTGTTGAGCTTTTGTAAAATTTACAGCTTTACTACTTATGTTTTAACAGAGTGGTGAGGTTGACTTTTAATATGTGACAGTAAAAAATACGGGTAAGGAAACAATATAACAGTAATTACTTAGTAAGATTCTCGATATAACATATTCATTGAAACATGAAAACACATCGTTGAAAACCTGCCCATCTGCGGTTTCTTGTTGATCACTACGTGACAAAGTTCCTTTGGCAAATGAATTTGCTTTCAAACGCGAGCGTTGAAACGCGAACTAGCTTTTCTATTGCGTTTAAAGTAGCTAACGTGGTGGGCCCAGGTCGTCTGTGCAAGTGACAGTGATCAAGGTCGACCGCGATTTTCATTACGAGTCGTAATTTACGAGCATACTCTTTGCGCTGTTCAACTCACCATACATGCCCAGGTTGGAGACGGTGACAGTGCCGCCCTGGTACTCCTGCGGCTGCAGCTTCCCGTCACGCGCCTTCGCGGCCAACTCCTTCATGTTCTTGGACAGGTCGATGATGCCGCGAGAGTCCACGTTGAACAGAATCGGCGTGATCAACCCGGCAGGGGTCGCCACTGCCACACTCACGTCGACGTTCGAGAATCTTATTTGTTGAAGATTAAAAACAAATTATTATAGCTATTATTGTGGCAAATTTTTAGCCTGAAGAAATCTGATAGAAAAAAGTTTCTAATTCTATGAATATACATTTTAAAGGGATTGTAAAAAGGCGTGTAAACTTACTGTCTAATAAATGACTCCATCCAATGCGCGTTGACTGTCGGCACCCGCTTGCACGCCGCGGCGACCGCCTTTACGATGAAGTCGTTTATCGAAACCTGCGGTTTAAAATTAATTTCACATTAAAATTTGGTCTTTATGTAAAACAGTAACATTACGATCGTATTTAAATCTAGGGAATTTCCCAATTAGTTTAGTTTAGCTTAGTATTGGAGTGAAGTGTACTTAACACATAAGAAACTTTTTATCCCGATAATCCCGAAATTTTTGTTAAGTTAAATACTACGCGGACGAAGTCGGTGGGCACAGCTAGTTTAAAAAAATATGTGAAATATGATATGTGTGAATATTAATGTCTAGATTCCAGAATCATCGGTAGTCGATGGGGCCATAAGCTTTATTTTGAATTGGAATTGGAAAAATGGTGTTTCTTTTGACAGTGACAATGTCAATAGGGTTTCTTATAGCCCCAAAAAAGTGGTTTTGAAAAGGGCATATCATATAATTTCAAAAAGCCAACTAAGAAAGTATTTCCTCTACAACTAGTCGATAAACTGGTCTTTGTGTCGCGTCTGACGAATCAAATACTGACCTTGACATCAGATTTCTTAGCGGCCAACCTCTCGTTGACCAGCTGCTTCATCGCCATAGTCTTCTCGACGTTGACGGTAGCGCTGAGCTGGTAGTGTGGTATGGTCTGCTTGGCGGCCGAGAGCCTCTTGGCGATGGTGGCTCTCATGGCGGTGAGCGGCAGGTCCACGAAGGTGGCGCCGGCGGCGGGCGCCAGGGCCGCCCCCGCCATCCCCGCAGCCCCCGCTGCAGCCACGTCTGACAAGTCCCCGCTCTTCAGTGACCCGTACAGGCCAGAACCTTGCCCTGGGAATGGTATGAAATAAACTCTAGGAACCATTGTCTAATTACTTATCTAGAACCTATTTCACCAACACTAGCGGACCGCTTGAGCAGTAATAATCACGGTCTAAGAATTATATACCCTCATCTGTTATTGATTAGTGATAAGAAATAAATAATAGATAATATTCACATTAACACATAGCAAATAGGTTGTCTAGTCAAATTGCGCCCGAATAATATGAAATAGTTAATTTTTTAATCAAATTTATTTAAACTGTTTCCCTCATCGGTTATTTTTAAAATAACGTACACTTGTTAAAAGAATATACCCAACAGAATCGAAAACGTAAGTTTGCCTGCTTTCATAATTGATTTTAATTATGAATATGCTATTATTATGTAACGAGAAAAGCAATTTAACTAGACAACCTATTTGCAATGTGTTAATGTGAGTATTATCTATCATTTATTTCTTATCCTACTTATATAATATTATAAATGTGAAAGTTTGTGAGTGTGGATGTATGTATGTATGTTTGTTACTCCTTCACGCAAAAAACTACTGAACGGATTTGGATGAAATTTGGAACACAGATAGTTTATAACCGGGATTAACATATAGGATACTTTTTATCCCGATAATCCCGAAATTTTTGTTACGTTAAATACTACGCGGACAAAGTCCGTGGGCACAGCTAGTCACTAATAAATAACATGAGGGTATATATTTCTTAGACCGGATCTTGTACTATCACAGACCGTTTGGATTTACTGGAAACGGTCCTTTATTGCTCTAATATATAGTAACTTAGTAGTTTCAGAGAAAGGATCCGTAGTAAAGCTATTGATTTGATAAGCGATATACCTAAGTACATGAAACCCTGAAGACAAGAGAGGTATGAAAAGAGAGCTCAGTTCATGCTGGAAAACATTCCCTGAGATGTGCAACCGACCGTTCGAGACAATCGCGGTGCAGGAGACACTAGTGGAATTAGTATTGAAAGTATTATTGGCGAAATCTGTTCGTTAGTCTCGCTAAAACTCGAGAACGGCTGGACCGATTTGGCTAATTTTGGTCTTGAATTATTTGTGGAGGTCCAGAGAAGGTTTAAAAGGTGAATAAATATGAAAGTCCACGCAGACGAAGTCGCGGGCAGAGCTAGTTTATAATATAAATGTCGGTGTTAAACTATATATTTCGATTATAAAGTTGAAACAGGTAAAATTTAATTCTGGATCACCCTACTGTTTATTTCATACCATTTAACCGGGCGAATGGCATGTCATAAGATGCTTTTTTTTATTGTTTAGTATATACAACAATCACATGGTTAGTTAATCTCAATATATATAACTCAAAGGTGACTGACTGACCGACTGACTGAGTGACTGACATAGTGATCTATCAACGCACAGCCCAAACCACTGGACGGATCGGGCTGAAATTTGGCATGCAGGTAGATGTTATAACGTAGGCATCCGTTAAGAAAGGATTTTGATGAATTCTAGCCCCAAGGGGATGAATAATCCCGAAATTTGTTAAGTTAAATTACACGCGAACAAAGTTGCGGGCACAGTTACTTATAAATAAAAATGCTTTTTTACAAATATAATACAGTCGACAAACAAGCGTATGGAATTGCCCGCATGTTAACGACCGAAAGGGGAGTAGAGATAAGGGAGGGGAAGGGGTGATAGGGTCGGCTTCTGGCTCTCTCATCTTCGGCCGTCACAGCGTACGAAACGCAGCTATAATTTGCTATGATAGCTGCGTTTCGCACTTTACTTCGATCTTCTGTGAGAGGGTGGTACTACCCCAGTCGAGCCAACCCACAGATATAGATTTACATAGATAACGCAAGTATCACGATTTGTATCGAAGCCAAGCGTGCCGAATTTTTAACGCCCACTGTGACGTCATTAGTATCGGGAAATCCAAACCGATTCAAAGACACCGATGAAGCCGATGCCCCTCCTCCCGCTACGATTCTCTCGATTGATTATCTTGCTCATACTCATATTTTTTATACCTGTAGTCGCGCGGACTGTAAATAATTATTATTTGCGGCGACCAACCTTGACGCTTGGTCGGGGTTTCGTACACGCGAAGTACATGCATTTGCGTTATCTATGTAAATCTATATCTGTAAGCCAGCCCATATTATGAGCTGTAGTCAATTCGCTGCAGCTTGGGTTTACCATCGAAGTCTGGTAAGTATATAAAAACATTAAAAGACATATGAGTCCAAATTCATCTCGGGTTTCATGAAACTGTTGAGTTAATCCATAACAAGAACTAATATTAGGACTGCCTCTAAGGATATTCTACCTTATTGAGCTGACAAATATTCCATGTTCTTGGATATTTCCTAGCAATATTCTGGCAAAATGAACTAAGTAATTAAATATAGAATACTCACCACCAAGCCTTATATTCTTGAGCTCAGCCAGCCTCCTAGCCATGGGGCTGGCGTATATCCTGCCTTCGGAAGCAGGCGCGGCGGCCGGCACCGCGGTGGCGGGGGCGGGGGCGCTCGGCGGCGCGGGGGCCGCGGGGGAGCCAGCGGGGGAGCCAGCGGGGGAGCCAGCGGGGGAGCCAGCGGGGGAGGCGGCAGCCGCTGCATGGTGAACATGTATTTTAAGTGTTGAAGAAACATGACACTGCTAATTTATGCGGCGGTATTTTTAGTAAACAATTAACACATCTGTATTAACCATTCGATAGTGGCGAGGTCATATATTCATTAATAACTGAATTGAGCCAGCTGAGGTGCTTACGAACTATTAACACACGAATGAAATACTGCTATGTAATCCAAACAATGATTTTTATACTTGTAAACTCTTCTTCAATTCCGTTATTGCGTTTTACGAGAATTTTGAAAAGGAGACTCAACAGCCCGCCTCCTCTTGCAAGTTAAGGAATCACTTTTTATTGTGTATTGAGTTGACTTTTGACTCAACAACCACAGTTGTCTCGAAACATATAGCCGCACTAGCCAAGCTGTAACTGTTCAATTTAAAAAAAACTCAATAGATGCCCTATTATTACTAAATAGTACAACACAATTTGTTAAAAATTACTCTCAGAGACATTTGTTATCTGTGCAAATATAATTATAACACTATACCATTTAAATTAAGACCTAAATACCATCCTCATTATAGTATAAAAGGGAATATTTGCATGTTTGTGACTCAAACACGCAAAACGGCTGAACAGATTTGGATGAAATTTGGCAAAGAGGTCCATGTTATAAAACATGGATTAACACAAGAATACTATACTTAAGTCCACGCGGACGAAGTCGCGGCCAGAAGTAAGCTTTATAAATAAACATTCACAACAAACTTACAATCATCTTTGAAGTCTTTGAAGGCAGCAACTTCCTCCTTGCTGGTGACGATGATGCAAAGCAATTTGCCTACAGGCACATTTTTTGTTCCGGCTGTGATGAGGATCTTAGCCAGGTAGCCCTCTTCAGGGGTCTCAAAGCCCATAGTGGCCTTGTCTGTTTCAATCTCACAAAGTAGGTCACCTGCAAAATAAATGTATCCATTTGTTAGTTCAATAATATGGGAGGTGTCTACAGTGGGCTATTAAAAAGGGCCATACCTATTATACATATGTATACTGGCAGGTAAAAGTATCCATATCTACCTACATGACATGAAAGTGACTTTATATGGATATGCAACTTGTTTGTTAAATTGTCACTTGCAAATATTACAGACCTGCACCTGTCTTTATCTTTTACATGATTTTCTTATCTTTTCTTCTCATTATCTATTTCTTATGAATGAAATGAAATGCCTTACATCACTGTTATGTTACCAGCTGGATACTGTAACGCTCAGGTTACCAACTTGGCCACCTTCACCTTACACCTCAAATACTCACACAACACCAAGTAAGACGGGTTGCTACGAGCCCAAAAGAAAACAGTGAAAAAAAAAGAAAAGAACAATAAACTCGGGCGCCTGGCTCGCAACTAAACAAGAAAAATGCACACGGATGATCAGCCAATAGGCTCTGGCTTTTAATCTCAAGAGCAGGGGAGTGCTTTGAGTGATGTGACCCCAGTTGACCCGCAGCAATAAAACACACTTTCATAGATATAGATTTTATATTAAAAAATTAAGGTGAGGAATGGAGAAAAATAACCAAACTATAAGTACTAAAGTTAACAAGGGTTTGGTACTCACGCGAGTGTCCTTATTTTAAGGGGTCTTACACTATAACATGTTTCCTACTCCGGAGATTGGCATCTGGTGTGTCAACTCGACGGAGGCTTGCCGGGGTTACAGTGTTCCCGAGGTTTAACGGTACATCCACGTGAGCGCGATATCCAAAATAAAGAAGACCCGATGCTACCGCATGGTCTCTTAAGTCAACAAGCTTTCATGAGCACGCTTCAAAGTACGTGTATCACTCCTCATGACTTGATGTGGCTTATGCCATAATAATAAAAAAAACTCCAGGTTCCCCCTTTTGTCGGGTTTAAGAGTCCATCTCATTCATTATCAAATAAACATAATGAAAATTTAAAAAAAGAAAAGAAAAAGGAAAAGAAGAAAGCTGCAACAAAACACGACATGTTTTAGATTCATGTTTGTCGAGAATCAAATGTTAAATTTACTAAATATTATGCTGAGAGCACTTACCGCTCAATGGCGCTTTAGTTTCAAAAATATTTAGCCATATTAGGCTAGGTTTGGTCGCTATGGACTAGGATTACTTCTCACGACATTATCGGTGATAGAAGTGTGAATTCAGAGAAAAATGAGCTTATATCCTTTTTTCAAACATGAGACAACGGATGTCCTACTATGCCAATCACCAGTTACTAAAGTAGTCGACTAAATTAACTAATTATAATTTTATTAACTAATTATTATAATGTAAAATAGATATAAGTATTTATTAAGTCTAAAGCGTTATATTCAAAATGTTTTAACTATATGGTGCAAATATAAATTTAAATAAAGAATCGAGTTTTATTTTTATTTCTTTAAACAAATTATCAAGCTGGCAACAAAGTTGACAGTGACATTTCGACTGACATTTAAGTTGGCGATGTAAACAAAGTAGAATAATGAGGTTAGGTTTGAATTTAATTTAAGAATATTTATCGCAGTAGCGGGATCAAAAACAACACGCTACATTCCTCCCTTAGTAGGTGAAAAAAAAAAATTTTTTTTTTTAAACAAGAAAAGCAAAAAAAATTTTTTTTTTTTTTTTTTTTTTTTTTTTCTAAGTAAAAAAAAATAACTAAGTATAATCAAATGTGGTAAACATTTAAGTAAAACAAAATACAAAAGAATTTCAGCATTACTTCCTAAAGTCAACTGGCACAAAGAGGTCAGCACCCTCGCTTCCACTTCGGCATATCCCAGAAAGCAAGCTTATAGAAATTAAAGTTACAAAACCAAATAAGCAATACTCTTCTCCAGGGTTGGATACTACTGGCTCAAAATAGCAAACACTAACGTTTCTATTTTCAAGCAACCATCCCTGAAGGTGATTGAAGAAGAAGAATTTCACCATCCAACTGGATTTGAAAAAAAAAAGAAAATTAAATAAGCTTTGACCATCCTAAAGGATTGGGCAAAAAAATAAACAGACTGAAACCAATCACAAAGGACTGAAAAAAGTAAGTAAACAAAGTTACTATAAACTAGCGAAGTTAAAAGAGTGTGAGATACTACTGTTCAGAACGATGAGCACTAACGCCTCGAAATGAAAACTCAACAAACTCTAAAACTAGCAAAGTTTTCCAAGTAAATACTTAGGTAAGTATAAATACCAAAAGAAAGTTAACCATTGAAATTATGTGGTCGGTATACTACTGGTACAGATTCATAAACGAATTCGTTTGAAACTGACAAACCGAACCAGATAAAATGGAATATGAAATTTATGTTATCTGTGTCATTCCACACAGAAACAAAACAACCTAAATGGTAGACTAACAACTGAGTCCCACCAAAAAATATGTGTAAGGTCGTTACACCTACAACAAAACCACAAAGTAGTGGACTAACAACCGAGTCGCACCACGGAATATGTGTAAGGTCATTCCACCTACAACAAACTAGAAAAGGTTTAAGACTACAAATGAGTCAAAAAAAAAATGAAAAAGGTTTCCTAGGTAGGAAAATACAAGTGTGCAATACACTAGAAAGGTATATGTCAAATCCAAGTTCAAATCTAAGTTTGAATTCTAATTGGTTGATCAAACCAAGTGTCATGTCCAGGTATGTTTCTTACCTACTAGTGACAATACATACGAACAACAAAAAAAACTAGTGAAAGTATGTTCCTAAAACAATTACTAAAAATACTACTATAAGTAAGTGTCAAAAAATGTACAAAATATACAAAATTGTTTTACTGAATATAAGTGAAAGAATGTACTTGACACAAATATGAACAAAGCTAATATAGGTAAATACTAAACAATGTACAAAATATACAAAATTGTTTTACTGAGTCATTCCACTCAGAAAACAGAATTGGATAAGATTAGATCTTATAGTGAAAGAATGATTGCTTAGCCAAGCTACTACTGAATTTAGAAATTTCCAAATTGATTGAAGGAATTATATTACTGCAACACTAAAACCATAATAAATGTTATCTTCAGGAATCCTCACTCATCACCATTCATTTGCAGTTACCTATCTTTCATTCTCATACCTCACCTTTCAAAACTGCAGTACCTGAGAAAATCATTCATCATTCAGATAAAAAAGGTATCTTAACAAGAAAATTGAAATAATTTAAACTTTACCAAAGAGAAAAAAATATTAAACATTACATTTTAAGAATGTCTTTCACATGAAATCTACCAGAAGTTTTCTTTTCTAAGTCCTTCAAAACATAAACATTATTTGAAATTTTGTCAACAACTTTACATTTAACAAATTTAGGAGCTAGCTTGGCAGAAAAGAAGTGAGCAGCGTTCGAAAGAACGAAGTTTCTTCTCCACACAACATCTCCAACACTATAGGAAATAACTTTCCTAGAAGCATTGTAATAAGAAGAATTTCTCCTATAAGATTTAGCTAAGTTATCAACAACCTTCTCAAAAACATTACCTAAAGTAGATAACAAAGTACCATAAACATTGCGATTAGCAATGCTTAAATCTGACAAATCAATTGCAGAAGAAAATTTATGTAAGGAACCATCTAAAATTGTTTCCCTACCAAACATAAGAAAATTAGGTGTAAAACCTGTAACTAAGTTTATAGTGCCATTTATAGCAGCTTGAATATGAGGAATAAATCTAGACCAAGTTCTGTGATCTTTGTCAACATAACATGATATGCAAGTTTCTATAGTTTTATTAAACCTTTCCACAGGATTATTCTGTGGAGTATACAAAGTGTTGTAAAATATGATTTTAATTCCTGTAATCTAGTAAGAAATTCTATGGGACAGGTACGTCCATTAAAAGTTAAGTGAAGTTTGGTAAAGTCGAATGGTTTCCTATAATGATAATGGTTTGTCACTGGCCGCGCAAAACTGGTTGAATTATGCATTACTTCTGAACGAACTGTATTTGAAGTTATATTTGCACTTACATCTTGATTAATGTCACCGAGTAAATCAGTTGTAATTAAGTCTGAATTAATAGTTTGCATATTTGATTCAATATTTGGCAGCTTTGGAGAGACTACAACGGAATCCTGTTGGTTCACTACTTGACTGGTGCATGGATCATCAGATCTACCTTCCTTGACCACTGCAGTCTTCCCTTGTTGGTCCTCCATCATTACCAATAAAATGTTTTAAAGATTTAAATTTTTATATAATTTGTTGAAAAACAATTTATACACGCCAAGTTATGTATTAGTTACCATTAAATATTAACACATCCAACGTTTATTTATAGACTTTTGTTTAAAATTAAAATTTAAGTTTTTATTTATTAAAGTTATTTAAGTTTTAAGTTTTGATGTTACAGAATGTAAACAATCAAAGTAGTTTTAATAGTTAATACAAATAACAATGAACCAATCTTAAGTTAGATTACTTATCAAAATTACACTTAATATAACAGTCTTAATACTGTTGTTATACAACATTAACAAAATTTAACACTTTGTACTAAAGTATTAACAAAACTATGTGAAGTTGTTTATTTTGTATTTTATGTTGACAAAACAAGCAAAAGTATATAGTGTATAAAACACTTCTAGAAAAACAATGAAAATTGTCAAAACAATAAGGTAAGGTTTACACAAATAAAGAATATAAATTCAAGTTTTATTTCTTCCTCTGAAAAAATAACACAAAATAAAGTTTTATTGCTTATTACACAGCTCAACTGACATCACACACCCAAAGTGCTGCCGAGAATAATAGTGTCCCAACAAGAAAACTCTGCTGACAATCTATAAGTTCAAATGACTTATAGAAGGTCAAACATCATGTTCCTGTTCGGCAACCGCCATTCTGTAACGCTCAGGTTACCAACTTGGCCACCTTCAC
The DNA here is from genome assembly GCA_918843915.1 of Notodonta ziczac. Taxonomy (NCBI): domain Eukaryota; kingdom Metazoa; phylum Arthropoda; class Insecta; order Lepidoptera; family Notodontidae; genus Notodonta; species Notodonta ziczac. Next base: position 7,479,349 of record OU974053.1, read on the forward strand.
CTTACACCTCAAATACTCACACAACACCAAGTAAGACGGGTTGCTACGAGCCCAAAAGAAAACAGTGAAAAAAAAAGAAAAGAACAATAAACTCGGGCGCCTGGCTCGCAACTAAACAAGAAAAATGCACACGGATGATCAGCCAATAGGCTCTGGCTTTTAATCTCAAGAGCAGGGGAGTGCTTTGAGTGATGTGACCCCAGTTGACCCGCAGCAATAAAACACACTTTCATAGATATAGATTTTATATTAAAAAATTAAGGTGAGGAATGGAGAAAAATAACCAAACTATAAGTACTAAAGTTAACAAGGGTTTGGTACTCACGCGAGTGTCCTTATTTTAAGGGGTCTTACACTATAACATGTTTCCTACTCCGGAGATTGGCATCTGGTGTGTCAACTCGACGGAGGCTTGCCGGGGTTACAGTGTTCCCGAGGTTTAACGGTACATCCACGTGAGCGCGATATCCAAAATAAAGAAGACCCGATGCTACCGCATGGTCTCTTAAGTCAACAAGCTTTCATGAGCACGCTTCAAAGTACGTGTATCACTCCTCATGACTTGATGTGGCTTATGCCATAATAATAAAAAAAACTCCAGGTTCCCCCTTTTGTCGGGTTTAAGAGTCCATCTCATTCATTATCAAATAAACATAATGAAAATTTAAAAAAAGAAAAGAAAAAGGAAAAGAAGAAAGCTGCAACAAAACACGACATGTTTTGGATTCATGTTTGTCGAGAATCAAATGTTAAATTTACTAAATATTATGCTGAGAGCACTTACCGCTCAATGGCGCTTTAGTTTCAAAAATATTTAGCCATATTAGGCTAGGTTTGGTCGCTATGGACTAGGATTACTTCTCACGACATTATCGGTGATAGAAGTGTGAATTCAGAGAAAAATGAGCTTATATCCTTTTTTCAAACATGAGACAACGGATGTCCTACTATGCCAATCACCAGTTACTAAAGTAGTCGACTAAATTAACTAATTATAATTTTATTAACTAATTATTATAATGTAAAATAGATATAAGTATTTATTAAGTCTAAAGCGTTATATTCAAAATGTTTTAACTATATGGTGCAAATATAAATTTAAATAAAGAATCGAGTTTTATTTTTATTTCTTTAAACAAATTATCAAGCTGGCAACAAAGTTGACAGTGACATTTCGACTGACATTTAAGTTGGCGATGTAAACAAAGTAGAATAATGAGGTTAGGTTTGAATTTAATTTAAGAATATTTATCGCAGTAGCGGGATCAAAAACAACACGCTACAATACAGCACCTAAATATAATCTTGTTTAAGAATTAGTGTTAATCAAATTTGACATTCAAATTTGACGAGCACTTGCGTTGCAGGTTCGATTCCTGTCAGGGTAAATTTCGGAAATGGCTTTTTCGTAATTTGCCCTGGTCTGGGTGTCACTGAGATCGCCTGCAGTCCATTGTACGGTACTCATAGTACAAGCATTGCTTAGTTTTGGACCATACTGTTGGTGTATTTGTCTGGCAATGTTTATTTATAATCACCTTCATTAAGCTTGTCCCCTTCTTTCTTCTCCCAGCTGACAATGGACCCGCTCTCCATGGTCGGCGAGAGAGCTGGCAGGTTGACCTTCAGGTGGGAAGGCAGGTCCGAGTAGTACCTTAGCGGGACGGTCCATTGCGGTGTGGATAGAACACACTTATTTGGTGTGGTTAGTATTCTGGAACAAATACAGTACATTTGTGACTGGAGTATGGCTGAAGATTCAGGTTGGTGGTGTACATTGGGATAGACATGGCCAGCAGTGGATTGATAGAAGCAAATTATGAAAAGCACTACCTTTATAGATTAGTCTTATTTTACCATATTTCAATTTAATTGCAGTTTTAATTTAATTTATTTTAATGGTCCTATTTTGTGCACCAAAACTCACTACTTTATTGTATTCAAGAATTATGTTTTATGTTGATTTACCAATAAAGAAGTGATTTGCTTGCAATAGAAAATATAGGAAAGGAAACTAAGTAAACCAAGCCTAAGACTTTGGAGAGCATTTTTTATCAGTCAATGATAGGGCTTGATATCTTAGCTATACATACATGCATATTAAATTTTATATGTGCACACAGTTCTGACATCTCACTGGTATCTGCTGTAATCTGTGTGATAACATCAAGCTATTTTCACACATTAAATCAATTTATCTTAACACATTGTTTTTTCACACTCTTTCCGAGTGTGATTAGTTTCATTACTTATTCTACATCGTTTAATTCAAATAAAAACTATCTACTTGGCAAATTTTTAATTTGGCTAAAATGACAGCTAGAAATGTCATTATTTTGTTGTTGGCTACATCGCTGATTCTGATTTAATCTGTAATTATATTTAGTAATAACAAAGACACAAAATTACAAAATTAAGTACCCCTGTAGGAACCAGTCAACTGGCCATCTATCCAGAAATGCTAACACTCAAGTGGACATAACATAGATGTAAATAAATAAAAATAAGTAGTCATATGTTCTGGGCAACATGGATACAGTACCACAGGTCCCTGTGTGTGGGTCTATCAAATGAAGGGTGTGATCTAAGTTCAAGGTTCCGTGGACCATATTATTATGTTTTTGGAGAACAGTACACCTGCATTAGCAAGGTAAAAAAAAAATAGTGTACCTTGACTGAAACATACATCTAAGTAGCAGATACTACCTGTAGAGAAAATAGATAAATAGCACAATATACTTTAATGCTATTGTAATAAGGTACAAATACGTACTAAGACACGTGGATTTGGTACCCGGCGAATACTTAGCGAAATACGACATTACGACAATTTACAAGGTGAAGATCATTGACATTTTGGTTATGCAACTGGCAGGTCTACTTCTATGGGCAGAACAGATTTTAGCGCCAAACGGGGCTAACGTTTATATTTACTAAGTCGCCGTTCGTTTAGACACAAAGTGATAACGCAAATAGTTAATAATAGACCGAAAAGGTATTAAAAATAATTAACAACTCACTTGTTAGAAACATTCCTCCTAGCTAGTTCGGTGCTCATACATCTTGCTATGTTCGACTTTATAGCTTTTCTCAAGCTGTCGTTTAAAACTTGATTTCGTACAAGAATCGATCGCAACATTTTGATTTAGTAATAATTAAAAACTAATCCGTCCTGATAACCGGGACGGTTTTCTTTCACGCACCGCAAGGACGACCTTTTCAGAAGTTGTAGGTCGAATGTCAGTCTGACGTTGACAAAGCATAAAGCCGGTACATACACATGATTATCAACCGAGATAAACTCAGGGCAGTTCTAAACTTCTTGGTTTGAACGCTGCGATTGAAGCACAGGTATTTACAGGTAGTTGATTTATTTATTAAGGTCATAAAATGTATGTAAACGTGAGAATTTAAAAAAAAGTGGTGAAACAATATTTCGGGTTCTCGGCTTCCCGCAAGAATTCTAGTAATTCATTCATCAGTAAACGCATCTGTCACTTCACTGATCGAGTTTGGGGGGAATATTAGACCTAGATTAGGCCCAGCTAAGGGCTTGTGCTTGTCCTATAATAAAACTTGGTAACACATACTAATATCGGTGATATATTTAACTTGAAACTGGCTAAATGCGATAAACGAGTCATTGTAAAACAATATTCAAAACCTGTCAGTCAAGTGTCAAATTTTATTGTTTTGTCAAAATTGTCTCTCTTCTTTTCTGTCAACCACAGTGTAGACAGGTTATCTAAAATGGTGAGAATTTAATTTTAAAATATTACAGTAATCCATCGGTTACGTGAATAACCAAATATTTTAGATAAGTGCCAGTGTAATGTTCTAGTGTGTGCCGTATATATTTCTAGACCCGATGAACGGTGTCTTGAGATTATCATTGCGGATGGCGGTGTTTGATGAGCTCAGATAACCAATATTACAATATTTTTTAGGCCAAACGCACGAAGAAGGTCGGAATCACCGGTAAATATGGCACACGTTACGGTGCGTCTCTACGTAAAATGGTCAAGAAAATGGAAGTGACCCAGCACGCGAAATACACTTGCTCCTTCTGTGGTAAGGTTAGTATCGAAAACTTTTTATTTCTCATTTGTATCGTCCTACTTCGTAAATTAATGTCTTATCTTTCTTTATACGTAGTTTTATAATAAAGTACATTTTAAATAAAATCTTTTGACCAAATAAACATTACTTTGTTTACATTAGTTACTGTATTTTCTACCCTACGTTTGAACCCGATGAGGTATTAACTCAAAACATGCTGTTGCATCCATTTCTTGTCTTCACAAAACAATTGTTTTGCATAGTGTGCAAACAAGGGGTTACTCACACAGTGGTTACTACTATGCCTGTATATATTACACAGACTAGGTATTCAAATTTATATTGCACAGGTCATATTTACATGACATTGTCACCTACTGTACTATTCAGAGGAAAATTGTTTTAACACCTTCACTGCAAACGCGGTCAATGTTGTGCAATGCTTGTATATGTCGCCGCCAAATAGCTTAATTCGCCGTTCAATTAACAGCCTAGGCATTTAACTAAACGGCGCCGTTCAACTAACGGCCTGAATGACATTCAGCCATTTGATTAAACAGCTAGGCAAATGACTTGGATCGATGACGTTTAACTACTTGCCTAGCCGTTTAATTACCTGCCTAGCCTGTTCATTTCAATTTAGTTCTACTTTCTGCCACCTACCGCAGAAACTCACCAAACCGTCAATATCTCTATATTCCATATTCTCTTTGGTCAATATGGCGTCGGAAAAAAACAACTTTGATGGAATAATTTTATTAGGTACTTAGGTATTTTACGATTTTTTTTAGATCCACCGAATCTATTTGCCAGGTGGGGTTTCTGTGGGGTCATAAAAAAAATAACCCTAACCTAAACCCATCCATGTCGTTCTGCTTGGGTAGTATTTTGAAAAAGTTTTGTAGTACTTAAATGTCAATCAGTTGCCTAAGCATTAGCCAGCCAGTTTATTAAATGTTGTAATAGACGATACGGCTGAATATCATTCAGGCCGTTAGTTGAACGGCGCCGTTTAGTTAAGTGCCTAGGCTGTTAATTGAACGGCGAATTAAGCTATTTGGCGGCGACATATACATTACTTTTTAAATGGCAGTTAACGTGTTAATGATTAGTTTTGTCCCTGATAGTACATAAGTACACCTAAAACCAGTGTTCAATAATATTTATGAATATTGATTATCCCTTACCAGCTATTCTCAAATGGGTAGATATTAGCTAAATTCATTGTTTTAAACAATACTTCCCTACTTTTCAGGATGCCATGAAGCGTTCCTGTGTCGGCATCTGGTCCTGCAAGCGTTGTAAAAGAACCGTAGCTGGTGGTGCCTGGGTGTTCTCCACCACAGCTGCGTCTTCCTGCAGGTCTGCCGTCAGGAGGTTACGTGAAGTCAAGTAAAGATCCAACACTAGCATAAGATAATAAACAAAAACACACTATTTGTTTGTTTGATTACAAGTCTGCAGTAAGGAATCCTTGCTTTAAATCACCAGCTCATTAGATTATCGAATTTTCTAGGCTCCTAATGTAAGCAATTTATTTTAATAACTAACTTACTTTAAGTGTATAATACCCAGCTCTTTGGGTGATAGTTTCTTTTAGTATTGATCACTTTCTGAGGTGAAAGTTGTATCATATACCTTCATCCTATTTATGGGTTTTATTTTTAAAGAATTTATGTCTTGCTTATATAATTCCTAGTGGGGTCATTAAAATGTAATTGCTTGTCTTGGTGGGGGCATTGCTGTGCCCCAGAAAAATGGTTCCTATACCATACTATAGAGTTGTGTTGCTCGTGAGCTTTCTTTAAAAAAAGATATATATCGGTACCAAAGAGCTAATCACTCTTCAGCTCATATGATTTCAAATTATATCTCTACGGATATGGTTTCAATTTGAGTTACTGAACTAAGTGATTGACACGTAGTAGACGGCTGAAGTAGCTCACTAGCTCTTTAGCTCAGATGAGATAGAAATCGCACACGACGTAAAAAAGAAAGAGACCAGCGATACGAAGCACCGCGCATGAGCATTGGCCGGCCGTCCGTTATTGCCTCGATAATAGATCGTAGGAAAATCAACCTTTAAATCAAATGAATAGTGTATAAATTTTGAGATTTTGTTTGTGTAAACATTCAAAATTGTATTTTTTTAAAGCATATTGTTTTAGTTACTTACGAATTACGCCTATGACTGAACTGAGTAATAGTAATTTTGTGTTTAGTATGTACGGTATTGGTTTTTACCTACAAGTAGGTCTTCCGAGCTATAGCGTTGTAAAAAACACATCACTAGTGAGCTACTGATATACAAGAGTGATATATATCACTGAGCTGAAAAGATATATATATATCGGTTCAAGTCAGTGATACATTCTGCGCATCTCTACCATACTATTTTAGTGATGCTGTTATGCTACAGATTGCAATGACCAAACTTTCAGGAGCTATTCATAAACCCATGCTCTTGCAACTAATATTACACTCGCTGAGTGAGTATGTATCAATAACTGCATAGTGATGTTATATAAGCAACATAGGTGAAACAGAAATGTTATAGGTATATGATGAGAAACTGAACTCATTTAAATTGTATTTCATTTGGAAACTATATATAAAGAAATACATTAATTTACTTAGAAGGATGAGAAAATGAAAGTTATCTCCATTACCATTAATCCTCACTCATTAAGAGGGCCTATTTCTAGTCATGGAAATATTCTTGATGGATAGAATGAAATGTAAATAACCAAAACTTTTCATCACCTAACAATAGTAGATTCTTCAGTACTATTTTAGAACATGATTTTAACTAAACATTATCTACACAATATGGCAGCAGCATAATTGAATCTGCAGGTAATTTAAAAATAATTGATTCTTAATGACTTCTGTCATGATGATATAACATTTATAGATCTCTAATGTATTATGTCTATATAAAGATACCTATTGGTATGGACACAGGTGCTTGGCAATAAACACAGTTAACAAAAAACAAGTTTATTAAAATAATTAGAAAGTTATTTATGTACCTAATTATAAAAATATTATCTTTTAAATGTAGAAATTGTTTTCATTAAGTAGCACCAATATATTATCTTATTGTAAGTCTTAAAGTTATGTACATTGTGATTATGTAAGTACATGATGAATAGAATGGATAGTGTACAAACAATTTTGTACTTAATATGTATTATAAACAACACACTGAAAGGCAAACAATGAAATGTAAACAACAAACCCAGCTTGTTTTGCACACATTGTACTTTTAAGTAACATCGACAGGATACCATAAGTAACCATAAGTACTTCCTATGATATCTTCAAATTTTCAGTCTAAACCAACATCTACATTGAGCTTCTCTAGAAAACCTACAAAAGTATAGCATCAGTCACCCAAATCACTGTCTTTATCTCCTATAGCAAACAGAATGCTGAAAGCTACACCCAATAGGGCAGTGCCAAGTAAGTCACCAAGCGAAGTTAGGTAAGGGATCGCCGAGTTATCAGGATCCATACCCATCCTCCACATCCACACAACCATGTAATGACTAATTGTTAACAATAAAAACACCTGCAATAGTGCAGCAGACATGTAAATTAAAATGAATGTTGGAGTGGAAGAAGTATGACCGGCTCTTAAGTAACCAATTGTGTAAATAAATATCAATTGGCCCGGTATAACCATTATAAGAAGAAGTCTAGTTGTGCTTCCTAAAACGGAGCCTTCTTTTTCGCCTTTATGCAGTTGTGTTGACAATCTCGATGCATGAACAGCTACCATGTTGCCTCCTATCCCGTTAATGACAAGTTGATATACAGCAATACCCGTGTACATAGACACAGTGTGGTCTAATATGAGCCCTCCAGCGCTGCTGATGACCATTGCAGATACAACAGGCACCCACCCTTCATCCAAAGCTTGTCTAGTGAAATCATTCTTCCAAGCAATATACCCGCACACAGGAACAAGAAGAGCGCCAACAATGATAATAATAGATGGTAAAATTACACTAGTGCCAATTGATTTGTATAATAGTGATGCTATCCAAGATAACAGTGCCAAGGTTGTTAAATCTCCCAAACTGGCAGCTATCGGTGTCGCAATATTATCTGGATTTATATTCATCTTCTTGGATGTCACTATCACTCCTATCATGATCACTCCAAGTACAAAGCTGGCAGTTGATGCTGTTAGAACACTGGACGCACACAACAATAATGCATGATGAATGTCAAATTGGCCCTCTGGTATCCAGCCCATGGCGACAGCAGCCATTGCTGCCAAGAACCCAACAAGAACAGCTTGACACTGAATGAGACACAGATTGCCCACTACTAATGAACCCAAATTTGTTTTCAGATGGCCTAAATGGGCATGGGTCGATAGTCGCGATGCTAATGTCATTTCTAAGTTACCTTTCAAGCCGAGGAGGGCTGGCACTAAAATGTACACCTCTGATACTTCTCGGAACACTTTCCAGTGCTGCACCTCATCTAGTAGAAGACTCGCAGCGACCATACCGAATCCGGCCACCAAAAACGATACAAACATTTGGACTCCAGCAACCCATGAGTTCTCCTTCTCATATTTGATGTCGGGTGGTTTCTCCCCATTAATTAGTCGATATGGGTTTTGAGTATCTGTTTCATCGACGCACTGAGTCGTTCGTGACATCCTAGAATTGTTCTTGTTTCTGTTCATAATTACAAATTTTATTAATAGGGTTTTATTTATTTTAGTACTTTACCATCAATAACGAAACGTACGCTTTACGAAGGTTCTGTCACGACTTGTAAAACGTAGCAAATTTTAAATGTGCTAACAGTTTGTTTAAATAGGTAGGTACTGAAATATTTCCCTTATATCAACACAGTTTAGCTAATTTTGCACTGGATTCGAGTTCAATCAGTTTTAAGCACCATTTTCACCGATACCCACAAGTAGATACTACTCATTAGTATATACGTACATCGTATTGTTACTCCAGTAAGAAACCATAGGAGTTAGAAAAATTTAATAATTCTGTATTTATTTTGATAAATTATGCACGCACCACAGATTAGAGATATGTAGCAAGCTAGCACGCACCACAGGCACGCACACAGCCGAAAAGAATCAAAGAGAATACAATAATTGTTCTCTTATTGGTCTGTGTACAATAACAAAACTATGGGCGGCAGATGGGCAGACCGACCAGCGACAACGCCAAAGATAATAAAATACCAAAAGCGTACGGAGAATACAATACTGCAGTTTTTGGTTTATTGCTTGTCGATGGGTGACGTCGTCGTGTCGTGTCATGTAGGGATGTGACATTCACCATAAAAAATCGATTATTATTTAATCGTTTTTTATGCAAGAAAAATCGATGTATGAATAATCGATTTTTCTAAAATAATCTCAATAATTTCTAAATAATCGATTTTACTTCTAAAAAATATCGATTTTTTACTATAATCGTTTTATTTAGAATTTTTTCAATAAATTTCAAAATATTGTATCAATCACAGTTTTAATAATTAAAAATAAACAATAGAAATAAGAAGTTCTAAAATTACCAACACAAATTAAAATTTTGGATTTTATAATTAACATAACACCAAACTAAACTATTCTAATAAAAAAAACTAGAAATCCATAGGCAATGAGTTTCGAAAGAGCTTAGGTACCTAGCGTTTGGATAATATTCGGCTCCTGGCCTTAGTTAATATGGCGCCATCTTTCGAGAACCTGGATCGCTCTGCTGGAGCCGAAGAAGGCGGTACCAAAAGGTGCTTACACGCCAATTGTGTCAGTTTGGGATAAGCTCCCTCATAGCTTCTCCAGGATTCTAATGCGTCTTCTTTTAATCCTATTAGAGGCCCAGCTATGTACAAGTTTACTTCGGATGTGAGACCGGTTAACGCACCTAATACTAATTCGACCTAATAGAAATTCGCGCTCCGGTCTTAAATGTCGGGGCATATAAAAAGCGATTATTAATCGATTATTTCCAATTTTTAAAAATTGATTATTAATCGATGTATATAAAAATAGATGCCGTGTTGACTCAACGGATTGTCGTCGGACATAAGATGAGCCTAGTGATGTACGATTCACATTATTTATAATTAATCGATTATCATTTATTGTTTAATAAATGTCAAGTCAGCTGGGATCTTTTTGATATAAAACATCTATTGGCGCACTTTGCCAGTAAAATCAACTGGTTTGCTATCACGGTAAATGGTATGACGCTATCTCATGCCGTCATGCCCCTTTACGCCACCAATCTCGACTCTCTTGTAATATGACTGAATTTGCCTTTTTCTTACAACTACTTGTGTTTGGCATCAAAGAATTATTATTATTATTACATCTTCCACATCTGCTGCCGCAGCGTTCCAAAACATCCAACTTTTTTAATAAGACTTGCGTTAAGTTTTTGTAGGGATTAATGTAAATACTTTATGATCACAACAAATATTTTAATATAACAACTAAGTAATTTATAATTATAGTAGTCAGTAAAATAACTTTATCTTTTATACAAATAACTTATTATATACAATTCGCGATGAGGATTTTATATAGTCAGGGTATAAAACTGTAAGTATACACTACGATTCAATCCCCGTAGCATACCGATACCCTCGAACTATGTAATTAATTGGTCACATCATTCGTTCTGAAACAAATTTGGTTTTTAATAATTCATCAATATATAAAAATAATCACATTGGAATACACACAATTAATCGCATAATTCTTATAAATAAACATAATAAATTACTGAAATACTGAAATCGATTCCAACATTCCTAGAGAACATCTCGATTCAAGTCGATTAGCGATGCCGGTCGAACCGATCAACCCAATGAAGTTACGACCGACAGCCAGGCAGAGTGCTGTGTGAGCGAGTGAGCGAGCCAAAGGGAATACAACATACTACGTAAGAGAGCGAGCGAGTGTCGCGTCTCGACCTATTGTAATTCATGTTGTATTCTGTATTCTCTCTTTTTGATATTTGAGCGACGTGCTCACTGATCAGTCGTTTGCTATATTCTCATTTCTTTATCACATTGTGCTGATTTCTTCAAATAAAATTTGAAGAAATAAACTTAATAAACATTCGTGAGTTCTACAAAATCTAAATGGCACAATATAAAGGATTATGTTTATTTGAACTTAGTGAAATATTTGGTGCAACATTCATGTTTTAGATCCGGAAACCTACTTTTAGATCATAGGACGATCAAGAATTTATGATCTCGAGAATCAAATGTTGTAATTAGTTGGTAATTCTGATGAATATCTCCGCTCATCGGTAGTTTTGTTCCTTTTCTTGGTGTGATCAAAATTCGCGTGTGTTGCAGGTTGTGGCGATAACGTGACATTCGTGTGGTGTTGTCATGAGGCAGTGAACTCTAGTGTCAATACAAACTTAGTTAAAATGTTCCGGAGTAAAATTAGGATACACACATGCCGGATAATACTGCTCACCTCGTTAGTATGGGTGCTGGTGGATGTCGCACTTCTTGCGATGTACTCGGACTGTTTCGGTGACGGATGGGATTGCAGTAAGAAAACCACTAGTGAATCTACTGTACAGGTATTTTTTTTTAAAACTTTGATTCTTACTTACCTACTTCACTTAAGAATACTTCTCATGTAATTAGTTCCTGGGTCAATCAACTATTATACCCACACTTAGGACGGGGAAGAAATATTTTTTTTGAAAAAATAAACATTATATTTATTGTTTTCTGATTTGACTAAAGCATTATCAATATCATCTACTATAATGACCTAGAAGGGCAGCGAAGTTAATAGTAATTTAACACAGTTTCAGTAAAAAATTGCAGCACAGACCCCAAAAACTGTCACCAGTGTTACACACATTCAGCGTTAGATAAATGGTAAACAAAACACGGAAAAATTGTTTATAATTTTTTATTTACTTTTACATGCATAATCTACTATTATGGCATAATCAGTTTTCATATATTCCTAATTTTTATTATAAAAATAACCAACATTTTGTCTTTTGCGTTACCGTAGTACAAAAAAGTAGGGTTTTTTAAAATATAAAATAAATATAAATAAAAAAGAAGTTTGGTTAAAAGCGCAACAATCGTTTGAATTAAGAGCTGCTTGTATAAAGTTATGTAATCAAATATTGAGCATGTTATAATCAAAAATATAATTTTTATTTTTGGGACAACAAGTAACTCCAGATAATAATTTGGGTAACGCCTAAGACATAATATAAAAAAAATATTAATTTAACTAATAGACGGCATATTATTAAATCAACCCAAATCAATAATTTCACAAAAAAATCCAAAATGACAATCATTATAAATCAGGTGTTGGCGAGATTTTTATAATATATTCATAATTTGCATGACACATATCATTCCTATCAATTCTGAACGTCTTTGCTTCATCACTAACAACACGTAAGAACATAACTTTCACTTCACCGTCTTCTTCGATAGGAGTCAAACCTTTGCACACGTAAGAATATGTTTTCTTTTTTTTGTTCATACCATACACATAGACATGAAGAAAATCACCAGCTGAAACTTAACAGCTGAAGCTTAACACCTGTTGTGGAGCTTCATAGTTACTCGTGGTAGCCAATGGTCCCTCGGAATGAAAATCCTTAAATATAGCATCACCTACACACTTCGATCCTTGTCGTTTTCTTTGTCATGTACTCGTTCTGACTGTCCACCATCACTCTCAGAAGAAGATCCATAAATTACTCTATAAATACTGGGACGAGGTGGTATGTTTTTAATATCATTCAGTATATCAAGCGGTACGTCATCATCTTATAGATTTGTAGAATAATTTCCCGTAGATTCGAAATTCGCTACTTTTGAGGTCTCCATGTTTACTTTTTTTGCCGTTTCGACGGTCTTTTGTGTCGCAGACTCTAAATTCACTCTTTTTGTTGTGGGATTGAAACAGTTACAAAAACCTATTTTCGAAGATTTACAAAAGCAGGTAAGGCATCTAGATACGTTAATGAGTTTCGTTCTTCTGTAAATATTTGATGGACTTGTAAAGTTCCAATAAGTCTCGGGATCGTTTTTGGCAGCTCATCTTTAAGTCGTTTAATAGCTTTGACTTCTATTAGGAAAAGCTTGATTTTACTGCTGCCCTCGAATTGGTTTAAAAATTCTTGTGCACTAGGAATGTCCGTACCCATGGCAACAATCTTGTCAGCAGTTCGCTTCAGGAACCCTCCAATCCCATCTGCTGGACCCTTATCGTGCCCTGCTTCAAAGAAGGACCAAGTTGTAGCAGCAAAACCATAGTCAAGGTATTTTGTGCAAACCAAATAAAAGTTTTGCTTCTGTCGGTATTGTGTGGACGGTCCATCGGAAAAGAAGTGAACTGTATTCACATATTCATATTCTTTTCTTACCCATTGCAAGATCGGGTGTAAGTGTGTCCAGATAGCGGTAGGCTGGTGACAATTTGACGAAGCAATTGTACAAAAAGAGTTCGCTGAATATATTTTTTCTGGGTCGTACGTATAAACTATCACTGTATTCAGGCATACTTGGTTTCGAGAGCCTCCAAAATGATGGGATTCAACCTCTTCATTATATTTGCAATTATAGTTTTCACTATAGTCGACTACAAATACGCACTCATAAGGTTGCAGATAATTTAAGCACTCCCGAAAATTGTGAAACTGGATTTAGATATTATAGACATGTTTTTTGAAGTGGATAAAATCCTTCTAAAATTTTTGCAATAAAAGCGCAACATCCTCAAATTATTCTACTTTTACATTATTTTATTATTTAGATCATTTTCCCATCTTTTCACATTTTTCTTCCTTTCTTATCCATTCACTGTACTTTATGATTCCAGCTACTTTTTCTTGAGCATATTCCATGTTTTTGTCTTTGCATGTCTCACAGTTATCTATACATCTATACAAATAAATAAAATTGGAGTGTCTGTTTGTAATATCAAAATAACACCTTTTCACTAAATGCATATGAAAGTACACACGACAACTGTAACAGAAACGCGATTTAAAAATTTTTTGTCTGTGTCTGTCTGTCTGTCTGTCTGTGTGTTTGTTCCGGGTAATCTCCGAAACGGCGGGACCGATTTTTACGGGACTTTCACTGGCAGATAGCTGATGTTATAGGAAGTAACTTAAGCTACTTTAATTTTAGAAAAAACAAAATATCAAAAAAAGTTTTTGTTAAGTTAAATTCCACGCGGACGAAGTCGCGGGCTAAGCTAGTTGTATATACAATCCTTTGACCAGTCGCTGCAAACTGTCGTTTAAATAATTGCATTCAATAATTTTAGGGTAGAATAATATTTCTGAAAACTAAAAAAAAATATCACGATAAAGTAAAACACGATTAATCTACTATTATCCATTAAAGACTAGATGTCCTCCTTCCTTTACGAAATCAGAACCCTGTAGATAAGTTGGTAAGTAGTAAGTATATAGGCAGAATGACAAACAGACGATTGTTTTTCCTTTTTTAAAATTGATTAAAATAGAGTCGGTTTTACTTAAGTGATACTAGCTAATCTCACAAAGTACGTACATGTCTTAGGAGTTGCAAATAATGTCTCTGGTGTTACCGCCAAAGTAACTCAGTATATGAGTAACTCAGAAGACAATAGGTATATTTTCATAAAAAGAGCACACTAACATTTGAATATAGTGCATGGCGTAAACATAAGTCGAAAACACATGTCATGTACTATAAGAACATCCGATTATTATTAATAAATAATAAACGTACATCGATAAATCGCGGTCACTCAGCAGATGACACAAAAAGGCACGCACTCTCTCCGAACGTTCTTTGCGGACTGGCGGCTTGTCAGGGCTATCAAAAGGCGCCGCCGCGCTGTGCGAGCGAAGGCACACACAATGAAAGCTACTTACGAAAAACAGAGACATTTCTGTGTTTTTTTGCAAAATTCTTGAGCGTAACTCAGTGGATGAGAGGAAAAGCATTTTAGTAAGGGACACCATTTTGATATTTTTTTTTATAAAAGGGGTTTGTCTTATTGGTGTTTTGTATTACACACAATAAACTATATTATGCCGTCTTGTTATATAATAAAAGTTAGTCGAAAGTGAGAAGTAAAAGTTCATTTATAATGGAAGTTCACAAGTTAATGTGGCCTTCAGACAGGAATATTTTGTATGGTGCAAATATTTTGTATCCTGAGTTACCATAAAATTTCATATAAATAAAAGATTTTTGAGTACGTAAACACGCGTCCCGTTGTGCCTAGTTATCGTAGATATAACTGTGATAGTACTTTTGTGTATGACTATTATCAATAAGTATTTTTGTATAATTAAATGTCGGGGACAGCAAAGTGTGGGTAAAATAGTTGATTGACCCTCCTATTAGTTTAAAATAATTACAAATTCGAATTGAATTGCAAGTGGTGAGTGATTGCTGCACAAAAAGTTATTCTGCTTCCCCATATCTAAAGATTTTTTATCCAGTTGCCTTACAAAGCATTTTTTAGAATAAAAGTGATTGTTGTAACTTTTTATAAAATTAAGTATATGACATATCATCAAAGTCTTGAGATGAACATACCTTTTGATCCTCACCCTGAGTTTGTACTAGAAATACATTTGCACTCATAAAGTTATTTTCTCAATTTTTTGATGGCAATAATGGAGACGAGCTCACAATATGCACACTATTACTTAGAATACAACTGTGACTAGTGAAAGGGAGTCTAACTTGTTCCTAATTTGATTGACAATAGCTGAGAAATTCCTATTGTAACATCTCAATTACACATTCAATAGGCTGACACACATTTTTTTATCTACCAACAATGATCATGACTTATTTTATATTATATTATAATGATGGTACATTTTGATAGAAAATCACCATGTCATTATAAAATGCACTTTATTTTGTTTTGTAATGTATAATTCAATTCAAGTCCACCTCTAGTTAAATTAGTTACTAATTCAATGAACCTATAAAGATATAACTACATGAGTTAAGATATCCACTAACAATCATAACCAAGTAATTATGTTCTTTATATAAAAAAGTAGGACAATATAATAAATCAGTTACATGCAATGATAGAAAATTAAGCCTGTGTTTGCACTGAGGAAACAATTGTAATGTTGTCTCTCTTTTGTACAATATAAAAATATAGACAGTCAGACAACAACATAAATTTGGTGAGTGCATACTCACAGCAAGACATCCCTCACACACATGTTACTGTTTGCTGAGAATAAAGTGTCAATGACTGCTCTGACATTGAGTTCCATTTTTATATTTTTACAGAAATACATTTATATCTTAAATATCTATGTATATCTGTAAATGATATTAAATAAGACTTGAGATGTCAATTAGTTTTTATTTCGGGAGGTATTGGTACCTGAACTTTATTTTAATTAAATAATGAATATTTAACAAATTAGTAGGTTTTCTTTGTTCATAAACAAAAGTTGCAGTAGATGAGAATACCTAGCTTGTATTGTTATTTAATATTTCACCGAAATAAACATTTTATCTTTTAATTAATTAAATAATCAATTATGTTATGATTGTAATGTGAAGGGATAAGTAGGTACAGTAGAGTTTTTATTTATTTATTCAAAACATAATCTCACAAACTAGGCAAAGGTTCCCTCACAACTTTTCCTGCTTCCCTGTCATTGGACATTTCTCAGCAATTCTTTTGGAGACCATATAGGTAGATCATCATTACAACATTTTCTGGACCTGTCTCAGTGACAAAGGATGTTCACAAACAAGTATTAACCTGAAAACACATCTTTCCACACAGATAAATCAAGAGATTAGAGGGAAAAAAGCAGCTATAGCAGCAGCATTGAAGGGGAACATAGACGACGATGACACAAACTTAGAAGTGAATGAGGTGGACCAGGATGTAGGAGAAGATGGCGTTGTTCTACCGCCGTATCCTCGGCCACGGCTAAAGAGGTGGGAAATCGCACCTTCGGTGAAGCCCAAAGGAGAGTTACCTGGGGAAATGGGTATGTATTGAGTCATTCATAAAACAATTCCAGGGTAATGTAGCGTGTCCTTAGGAGTTGTCAATGGCAAATACTACCATAGTCCAATCTGCCTGGTTTCCAGGAGTAACATTGGTGGGAGTGTGTGGTGGGTCTTATCACTTAAAAAATCCCTCTCAAGGGCACAGGACACACTCAGTATGAGAGAAATTAGGCTAGAGATCACCACACTAAAATGGTAGCTTTCACTTCATGATCTTGACCCTTGATAGGTCTGTGCTGCTAATTGGGTTACAGAGGACATACTTGTACCATTGAAATATCTGTACTCAGCCATCTCAAGGTAGACTGGAAGCTGACCCCCACTGCAAATAATTTGCCAAAATACCGCAAAGTATCTCGTGCTTTCACCAAAAGCAAGTGGCGACATATAATAATACTTGAATTTATAATAAACTAGCTGTGCCCACCGACTTCATCCGCATAGTGTTTAACTTAACAAAAAATTCCGGATTATCGGGATAAAAAGTATGCTATGTGTTAATCCCGGTTCTAAACTATCTGTGTTCCAAATTTCATCTCAATCCGTTCAGTAGTTTTTGCCTGAAAGAGTAACAAACATAAATCCACACTCACAAACTTTCGCATTTATAATATTAGAAGAAGTAGCCATAGTAGCTTGCTTTAACAAAATTTTCACATAATAAGTAGACAGTATAAAATTTGTTTCGGAAATAGAACAAGAAAAACTAGTTCTGCAGTGGCTGTGGAACTGTACAATAAATAATACGCCTTCACATTATCTATAGATACGTTTTTTTTGGATAATAAGTCGATACGATATGACGACGCAGTTGAATACATCTTATACTGTTAAAACCGCAGGCAGGTAACATGGTTTTCGCCACGTAGACCTACTTGTATTACCTAAAGCAAGTTTCAAACGCGTACAATCAGCGCCACAAGTCACTGAAAGTTCTTAATTTTTAAAATCAGTAACTTAGTCTAAATGACTGTACTTTCATTGTTAGTGCGGGTTGGTGGGTTGGTAAACTGGTCTGTATGTATTGCCGTTTTCGTAGCTACGCCATTTGTATTCCACTGTCACTTTCTATTTCAAACGCGGATCTCTCTGAAAGATTAAACTTTGATTGCATTATAAAAACTTATGTAGCGGAGTACCTATTTAGTAATTCTTTTACCTAACTAGCGTTTTTCAGAGACGAAGATGATGTTACATTCTTCGGATCATTTTTTGCATGCAAATCATTTGCTGTTTTCTATAGAAATTATACATTGACGTATTTCCTGCTTAGCTTGTATCGTTCGTTCATTTCGCCAAGACGCGTGTTGTAACTCTATGACACAAGCATATGGGTCAATTTGCAAAATTTCACGCTCTTCGTGATATTAACTACCTATGTATTTCTTTATAATACGTCTATATCAGTTGTGTACTATTCTAACTTAAGGCTAAAGCGCCCATCTAGCCCGCGAAGTTTTTTTGAGGTTTTTTAGAAATTTTTCAATATCTGACAATGATAAAAGGCACATTTTGTAATTTGCGACAAAGACCGTTTATTAATATATCCAACTTACTCTAAAAAATTTCAAGAACGACAGCTATCCAGATAATCTGGCAATTTTTGTATATTTAGTGATTTACTAGTATCATATCCACCGTGATAATATTTAGAGTAAAATGTATTAATAAACGCACTGCATACTGTGTTTGTCGCAAATCACAAAATATTGTCTTAAATGTTTTCAGATTTTGGATAAACTATAAAAATACTCGAAAATTTTGAATTTCGCGGGCTAGACAGGCGCCGAAAATTGTTTTGTGCCAGAGCTTGTAGGTAAACACGAACACAAATGCAGAGAATAAAATTATTTTTCTACTAAAACTACTTGATTAAATTGGCTAGTACAAGTAAATATGTATGTCTAGTCATTAACACCCCGTTGTTGTAAAGTTTCAAGCGACTCTACGACTCACTGATATTCCTCTTCATTCTACATTAAACTTTAGCAAGGCATAAACTTCGTCCGTAGTGCTTAATTAACTTAGGCTAAGCGCGCACCAAGAAAATTTATCGGTGCGATTTTTAAAGTGCGATATGAAATCACTATCGCCAATCCTTTTTTTTCTGTATTGCGCGAACTCTAATTGTTTATGAACACAATTAAATTATCGAAGATACTCGTTCGTTGACATAGGTGTGTTGCGATGGGGCAATAAAAAAATGAGCAGTTAGGTATAATAGGTAACAAGTGTAGTTCAATACTTACATTAACATCAATATTTTATTATCAAGCTATTTGCACTACTGGAATTTATTTGCATTGACTATGAAAATGGTATAGATTTTAATTTATCCAACGAATGTCGGTAGGTATCTACTAATTATGAGAAAATAACTTATCTATGATTTTTTTCTTATTATGACGACCGCCTGGTGCGGTGGTTCGAGCGTAGGTAGGCCTCTCAGCTCATTGCACCAGGTGGTTGCGGTTTCGAATCCCGTCGGGGTAATTTTCGGGAATGGTCTTTTACGTATTTGCCCTTGTCTGGGTGTCACTGGGATCGCCCCTCGACCATTGTACGATATCCATATTACCAGCGTTGCTTCGTTTGGGACTATACAGTTAGTGTGTTATTAATTATTTATTTCTTTCTCTCTTTTTGTTCGTGTCTCGAGTCTTTGACACATTCTTATCCGTATCGTCATGCCAGCAGGGCTAATGCGCGAAGATCAGAACAAGGTTTTGGGTATGGATTATTTCACACCAAGTCACAATCTCTCTTAATTAAAGGTGGCAGAGCCAAACTATCGCTATTGACTACAGCTCAGATACGAGCCGCCTCGATCAGGGTAGTTCCACGTTTTGTAATTACATCAAATATATATGTACGTAATGCCTCGTATTCATAAATAGTTTATGTGCTTAAGTATAGACACGTTACGTTACGTACATACGTTTAATATAAAATAACATAAGGAATACTAGGCTCTACGAAAAACGTTTGTTTATTTTTTTTCTCAGTGTAGAATATACCTCGCAGCTATTATCAATACATAGTATAAAACAAAGTCGCTTTCCGCTGTCTGTATGCCCCTCCCTATGTATGCTTAGATCTTTAAAACTACGCAACGGATTTTGATGCGGTTTATTTTAATAGATAGAGTGATTCTAGAAGGTTTATATGTATAATACATTCTAATTAAATTTGCAAATAGTAGAGAAAGCCGTGCAAACCCGCGGCGGGTCGCTAGTTATGTATAAAAGTAAATTCGTAATAGTAAGTGTGTATTACGATCACTCAAGTACTGTCTTGTTTCAGGTAAGGCTGTGAACATACCCATCGAGCAAGAGAAGTTGATGCTGGATAAATTTCAAGAGAACCAGTTCAACTTGTTGGCTAGTGACATGATATCTCTCAACAGATCTTTGACCGACGTCAGATTCGAAAAGTAAGTGTTTTATCTTATTTAAGGATATTTTCACACGTGCTTTATCGGGACTCCAAGCCAACTGCAAAATTGCAATTTGAATGTGGTCATGACGCAGGACGTCTGTGGAGGCCTTAACCATCGCGATTCTTTGGCATGTAGAACGAGGTCTGGAGACATTTCGCACAAGAACACATCTAGTTATTTTAAAAAAATTGAATAGAATAACTCTTTATTGCACACAAAAGTTCGGAATATATTATACCCAAGAAACAGTCCATATTAATAGTACATTGTTACACGAGTGGTGAAAGTGACTTATTTAGTCCCGAGACGGGGGTTGGCTAATAGTTCGAGGGACAAAATAAGTCTTTCACCCGAGGTAAATACTGTGCTTTTCATTACGAATACAAGGAAAGTAAAAATAAAAACAGGAATTGGCTAAAGAAATAATACAAGGAAGAATGAACAATACTCTACAACTCGAAAAAAATAAAAGATCGGTTTGCCGACTTCATTATTTAGCCATTATTTTTCATTTTCATCTTTAAATATTTTGCCCAAATCTATGTTATTTTAAATAAATTGTTGAAACTAAATTATAATTAAGTCATTTAAAGATATATATTCTTTAATTAATACTTAACTTTATGTTATTTCAATTTTACATCGTGCTGTAATTGAGTGACTGTAGAAAAAGTTTGAACATGGTTCCATAGAAATGTGAAAATGGAACTAGTTTTTTTTTATAATTTGACATCTGTCAGTTGAAAGCGATTCTCCCGGGCCGGAAAAGTATTACTTCCAACCCGCTCCTCAGGCAACTTCAGACTTACTTTCAGAGTATGAGTAATGAAAAAATAATAACTATTGAGTTCGATGCTAGCTGCTAGCTCTTCTCATCAGAAGAAATGTTCCGAATCGGTTTTGGATTGATTGACGGACGGTTCGACTATTTATATGTTCGAGTGGCTCATATTGGTCTATTTGATTGAAATATTCACAGATGTTGTTTATGGAACTGTCTGGCGGCGGGTGCAATCAGCAACAATTATTATTTTCAGATTAAAAAAAACCACTTCGTTCATACTACAGAACATAAATATGTGAAATACATTATTCCTTAATATTTCTGAAGTCATTATGCTACGTGAATTTTAAAATCGGAAATTAGTAACATTTATTGCTTGTCTGATTGTGCATTATCATCGTTGTGTAAAACACTTTCATTCAGGTATCTGAAGATGTTTGTAAGTAACGTTTAGTGTGGTCGTCAGTGCGTTTATTTTCTTACCTTAGCCCAAAATATAATTTAAATTTATTGTAAGAGGGGTGACCGTTCACTTTGTTGTGCTATGAAGTTGCTCCGCCAGCAGCTAAATTAATGTAATTTATATGTTATAGATATTGCCTATCTCTCATTCGTCAGCATTGATTAATTGCACGCATTAATTTGATAAAGTCGAGTATGTTTGCTGCTCGCCTATATTTAAACGTCACGGATAGGTATATAGTTTTAATTGATTAAATAGTGATAGCCAAGACCCTGACGAAGGAATACTGTGCTTTTCATACCAAAGAAGTACTAACTTACCGACTTACTACATTTAAAAATGTTTATATTTAATTTTAACAATAAATCAGATAAATTTATAATCTTATCTTAATTGAATTAATTAACGGTGTCTGTTCTTGAAACTCTATCATTACATGATGATCTATTTGTTATGTTCAGCGCAATGACGTCACAATACGTGTAGCTGTTTAAAAAAACAGTGATTCCTATATTTATGGAGCGGCGGATATGACACTGATAAAATGACATTGAAGAGTTCCTTATCGTGAGAGAAATGATCAAGGCCGTGATCGCAATTAA
Organism: Notodonta ziczac; assembly: GCA_918843915.1. NCBI lineage: Eukaryota > Metazoa > Arthropoda > Insecta > Lepidoptera > Notodontidae > Notodonta > Notodonta ziczac. Next base: position 7,501,755 of record OU974053.1, read on the forward strand.
CCATTTCAATTTATAAGGCTTATACTAGGTGAAACAGAAAGGGTATACTATTTTCTTTGCAACTTAACTTTGTAAATCTAAATCTATCGGCTTTGTGGGACAGTTGAAGTACTAAAGGTTTTGTAGTAGACTTTTGAAATCTATTAACAGCTGTATCCCTGTAACACCTTTTGATTTTCAAGTTTTCTCAAAAGCTGATAGTTTTAGAATTACAAAGTTAAGTATTGAAAAAAAAGCCATTATGTTTCAACCGGTAGATGCAAATATTAGGCACTAGCTGTGACCACCGACTTCGTCCGCGAAGTATTTACGTAAAAAAAAAAAACGGGATTATCGGGATAAAAAGTCCTATATGTTAAACCCGGTTATAAACTATCTGTGTTCCAAATTTCATCCAAATCCGTTCAGTAGTTTTTGCGTGAAGGAGTAACAAACATACATCCACACTCACTAACTTTCACATTTATAATATTAGTAGGATTGCTCGCATGTAGCCGACCTGAAGGGGAGTGTGACCGAGGGAGGGGAAGGGAACGGTACTGGTCTTCCGGCACACTCGCGCAGCTCTATAATAATTACTTAAGGTGAAGGCGCCTGTCTAGCCCGCGAAATTCAAAATTTTCGAGTATTTTTATAGTTTATCCAAAATCTGAAAACATATAAGACAACATTTTGTGATTTGCGACAAACACAGTATGCAGTGCGTTTATTAATACATTTATTTTACTCTAAATATTATCACGCTGGATATGATACTAGTTAATCACTAAATATACAAAAATTGCCCGATTATCTGGATAGCTGTCGTTCTTGAAATGTTTTAGAGTAAGTTGGATATATGAATAAATGCACTGCACACGGTCTTTGTCGCGAATTACAAAATGTGCCTTTTATTATTGTCAGATTTTGAAAAATTTCTAAAAAACCTCAAAAAATTTGAACTTCGCGGGCTAGATTCTTTAGCCTTAACGGGTGTCTTCGATCTAGACTATATACATCTATACAAATAAATAAAATCGGAGTGTCTGTTTGTAATAACAAAATAACACCTTTTCATTAAATGCATATGAAAGTACATACGACACCTATAGCAAAAACGCGATTATTATTTTTTTGTCTGTCTGTCTGTGTGTTTGTTCCGGGTAATCTCCGAAACGGCTGGACCGATTTTGCCGGGACTTTCACTGGCAGATAGCTGATGTTATAAGGAGTAACTTAGGCTAATTTTAGTAAAACAAAAAAATGGGTCCTGGCGCGCGGGCTCGGAACGCGGGAGCGGGCTTTTTTGTTAAGTTAAATTCCACGCGGACGAAGTCGCGGGCTCAGCTAGTACCTATAACTGTAGTCAATCAGCTACAGTTTGACTCTACCACCATTACTTGACTTCCAAGATTTAATAAGTTGATGTGACTTTGATTAATTTACTTAGGTACTTAATTGTACCTGAGTCTCGTATATTTTGGACGTTTTAAAGACGCTGGTTCCATCTACCCTCTTATAATTTTACAACGACTTTGTACATACAAGTTAAACGAGCTAGGCGCTAGTCATTATTTATTCGTTAGTTTAAATATTTCAGTGGAATTTCAGTAAACAAACATGGGCAGTGGCGCTCATGCTCACATCCATTCGTAACTATGACGAGCTCGCTCGCATATTCGTGGTTATATTTTATTAAACACACGCGCATAGTTCAGCCAATAGCCCCGTTTCAGGCCAGTTCACCCAAATCTTGCTAATGATAGTGTCAATTAATGCCATACTGAAAGGTGCCAATTTATAGCGCCCGTAATTGATAAAGTTTTTATTAGAATAAGGGGACCGCTACTGTTTATCGAAAACTGTTAGATTTTAGACAATAAACGCTTATTGTACTGAGACGTTTTCCTGAGAACATGGTTGATGTTTAGAGTTTATATTAAGACTAGCTGACCCGGCAAACGTTGTTCTGCCATTTAAATTATGTTTCTCTTATATATTATGCATGAATTATACATTATTATAAACTTCCTCTTGAATCTCTCTATCTATAAAAAAACCGCATCAAAATACGTTGCGTAGTTTTAAAGATCTAAGCATACATAGGGACAGACAGCGGGAAGCGACTTTTTATACTATGTAGGTATAGGTAGTGATATGAATGTCAGCCATATCTGTAGGTATGTTTTAGATTCGATTATGACATACATTTAAAAGTATAATAACCATTGCAGTTAGATCATTAGTATTAAATCATTATTACGCTACGCTTGTAAATGTTTTACATACACAAATATGAAATCGTAAATTACTAGAAAGTGCCATAAAATCTGCCACAGATGTTAGTCACACCGCTTCGTGGTTATTGAACAATTTATTTTTCATTACTCATACTCTGAAAGTAGGTCTGAAGTTGCCTGAGAAGCGGGTTGAAAGTAATACTTTTCAGGCCCGGGAGTTTCGCTTTCAACTGACAGCTGTCAAATAATAAAAAAAAACTAGTTCCATTTTCACATTTCTATGGAACATGGTTCAAACTTTTTCTACAGTCACTCAATTACAGCACGATGTAAAATTGAAATAACATAAAGTTAAGTATTAATTCAAGAATATATTTTTTTTAAATGACTTAATTATAATTTAGTTTCAACAATTTCTTTAAAATAACATAGATTTGGGCAAAATATTTAAAGATGAAAATGAAAAATAATGGCTAAATAATGAAGTTGGCCGCCAACGAAAAAAAAAAACAAAATAGGTGGCAATCCTTTTTTTTTTCGAGTTGTAGAGTATTGTTTATACTTCCTTGTATTATTTCTTTAGCCAATTCCTGTTTTTATTTTTATTTTCCTTGTATTCGTAATGAAAAGCACAGTGTTTACCTCGGGTGAAAGATTTATTTTGTCCCTCGAACTATTAGCGCCCTCGCTACGCTCGGGCGCCAAACCCCGTCTCGGGACAAAATAAGTAACTTTCACCACTCATGTAACAATGTACTATTACTGGTGCGTTATTTAATTTACTTTTACTGCGCTTGATATTGGTGCAATAAAATGTTTGTTAGACGTAATACATACGTGGGTTGTATACTATAAAACTAAATTGTTGATTTTGTGTTTATAATGTGAGAGCAACGTAGATCATTGTTACAAGTACATACAAAGATTATTTATATTGGCAAAAATATGAACTAAAGCATATTGTTTCTCAAAATACGTACCTAGTGCGCAATCGACTCGGAGAGTGGTCAGACGCATCGTCGACGCTTCTTTCCTAGATAAGCAATCAATGGAGCTTGCTCAGACTGCGCCGACCTTGTAAAAGTAACAGGCGATCCACGCGATGTTTTAACATACTGCTCACACGTAAACATGCAATGCAATGGCTAATCACATGGAATCCTCGGCTTATACCGCTATTTTGTACTCGGAAAATATACATAAATGCATAAAACTCAATATTTGTTTCGCAATCTCCACTCTTGCTCCATTTAAAACTTGCTCGATAGGTAATGATAATTCTTAGTGTGCTTGATTTTACATGTTCTTTTTCGAAAGCACTATTATAATAATAGAACAGTGCAGCAAGTTTGAATATACCTAGTTAGCCTTTTGCAATTTTACCAAACTTTTATAAAATGTGTAAATTTGAAACAAAAGTCTCCATCACGCGTTAGAATGCGATACTTCCTAACCTGTTATGTTATCAGAACAAGTAAATGTCTAAGCGTGAATGTTTATGAGCGAAGTAATAAACCGAATAAAATGTAATGTAATACTTTTAACAACGAGTGCAATTACTTTCTCGATGGTCCGGAAAGTAAAGTAAAATGTAGGTGTGTGTTGTATCAGTTGCTTATCGTCTCGCGTCGGTCGTAAAAGTGGACCGAGGAAAACTGTTTATTACTGCGTTTGCATGCAACGAGATGGCCTTCCGTTACAGTTGAATTCGAGCGATATTTAGATCTCCGGACGTTTTCAAAGATGAACATCCATATCGGGAACGTCGTGGTATTTAAGTATTGCACTCTTTGACAAATTTTCTGGAACAATTTTCTTGTAATTATCCCAAGAATCCAACCGGGCAACCTGATTTCAGTCTTAAGATGTGGCTAGTAATATTATCTGCGTACGGGAAGAGTATAATTCTAAGCGAGGAGCCGAAGTCGAAAGCATCCCGAATTAACAATTTCAGTACTTCAGTCTCATAGTTTAGGAGACAGGGTGACGGACAATTTCGGATCAAAGCCAGCAACTTTACGTACCAACCTTGTCTTAGGTTATACTATTTCTATCATCATTATCAAAGCAATTTCATTTCCCGTAAGCCTTGTACTAGGTTCTTTTGAGTGTGTAAGAAAATCGTAATCGCGTACGGTAACGTAACGGACAAGTGTCCGGTTTATTGGGTATCATTTCATATTACGATGCGATCCGTTACGTAATTTAGGGTTTGCCGTAAATGTGTGTAACTGTCTATGCGGTAGGCTTTCACTATTGCAGTTACTTGTTCACAATGGGGAGTATCTTGTTCACATCAGATTGGATCAAGTCGTTTTGAAGTCACATGCATCGCAAATTTTAAAATTTTCTTGCCTGGTTTTCGGGTTAACATAATTTGGTACATCGCATAAGGAGTGAGGAGCATGAGGATTATGGCTAGCTTACCTCAATTTTCACCGAGAACATGATACTACCTCGTTCGAGCCCGCCCGCATTTAGCTGTAGGTCTAGGCTAGGTAGTCAATTGGCTCATACATTGTTTATTATAGCTTTTGCATAGAAATGTAACGTAATTATAGTTAACTGAGTAGATGTGACACTGACGCTGCTGAAGCACACAAACGTTCAGCGATTCAGGCGTGTTGACTGGCTTTTTATTACTAACTCGCATAGTGAGCCACTTCTTTTGTGGTACATATGTTTTGTTAAATATTTTGGTAACGGCTCAAAAAGAAGAAAAGATTCTACAGTTCTTCATTGTACTTGTCATCAGGTGCAAGGACAAACAGTACCCAGCGCTGCTGCCCACTACGAGTGTAGTGATAGTGTTCCATAACGAAGCGTGGACGACGCTCATCCGTACCATATGGAGTACCATCAACAGGTCGCCGCGGCCGCTGTTAAAAGAGATCATACTCGTCGACGACGCCAGTGAAAAGGGTGAGTGTTGCCAGCTTTTGCTATACAAAATAATTAGGACCTACCAAAAATAACATTGGTACTTAGGTACTTACATACTTTGTGCGAAGAATTGCCATCTTCTGCACATATTCACAACGAAATATAGATGTTTGTTAGAAAACCACTTTGGTTATTAATCTACACAAAACCCACACACTATTGGAGCCAAGAATATGTTGTGTACAATGGAGGTCACTAGAACATTTTCTAAATCTGTCATGTCTTTTGATCGCATAAATTTTGCAAATCAAATGTGAATAAATGGGTTAATTTAAATATATTTGGTATGGGTTTCATAAATACCATGTACTTAGAAGTTTCTTACTGTTAGTGTATAACATAACATTTGCAGCGGTTTGCAGAACTCTAATCGTGATAGATCTTAATTTTGATAATATATTTTTTATCATATTTCATTAAAGTTTCGCCGCTCAAACAGGTTTCCTTCGTTGATATTTAATCGCTTTTGTGATAAGCGAATTGAAAGTAGAATTCTATATAAACTATGCGATCTGGTTTTGCTCGGAACTGTATGCTCCAGCAATCGTACAATGCACGACTTGAATTTCATTCTATAAATAGAATAAGGAAAAAGTGCTGTCTGGTATTGACAGCTTACGCAGCATTGTCCAGATTGAGTGTACAAAATGACAAACCTTGTCCTTTTTTACGGGTATTTTATCTGTTCCAAGATTACTTCTATCTGGATACACTGAGAAAAAATATTAAATGTTTAATTTTTTTAGGATCTGCTAAAATAATTTGTGCATCTAGTTTTATCAGCTTAGGAAAACGTTACTCGATTTGGATTATGCATTTACCAGTAGGGATCAAGAGGTGAGAAAACTTGTATTCGTAAGTTCTAAAACTTAGCCTAGTGGCCTTGTGACCTCCTATTGTTAGGACGGTTGTCACGACGGTTATCGAGATATAAACTCGATGCTTTCGAATAGATTATAAGTCACGTCATCGGTATCGATTCGCCCTCAAGATACTTGTAGTAGATGTCTGTGAAATTTATTCGAAATCAATATACGGATGAAAATGAATATATAAAATCGAGTTTATCTTGGAAATCTCCTTTCGTATGATATCATACTATAATATATAATCTTACTAATATTATAAAGAGGAAAACTTTGTTTGTTTGATTGTAATGAATAGGCTCCGAAACTACTGAACCGATTTGAAAAATTCTTTCACTGTTGGGAAGCTACACTATCCCCGGGTGACATAGGCTATAATATATTTAAAAAAATAGGGATCATTACTAAAACTCGAATAATGTAACCGCAATGTACCCGTGCGAAGCCGGGGCGGGCCGCTAGTCTCTTATATATTGTGACAGAATTTATCTTGTTATAGACGACAAAGTGATTTAAATGTAAATTTATTATAGTGCGGTTGCATCAGTTAGGAACAATATAAAAAATGTATATTAAATTTAAAAATGGTTTCCTGCAGAATAGTTTATGTGCGATGACTGCCATTTGTCAACTGCTTAAGTAATTGCAGGTTAATAAATGCTTCTGGTGTTCTAACAATTTGTGCCCATTATCAAGTAGATTTAGTTGTGGGCAGAGTATTGCACATAGGTCTACGCGTGTCCCGCCTCGGCCACGTCATCGTTTCCGAACCTAATCTAATCGTATTAATTGTTTCACAGTCGACTTCCTACACCAACAATTTATTGTAATACTTATTGCCTAGGAAATACAGCACAATAAAATACATGATATTTCTATTTTGCCATTGTTAACACTTGCGATGTTAACGATGAAGGAAAATATTGCGAGGACACTCGGAATGTCTTTGATTCAAGACGTAAGAAGTTTGCCAACCCGCATAGGCCAGCACTCTGTTACATCGGGAACAAAATAAATGTTGGTGGACTGTAGTGCACCTCTGCATATCCCTTGGGCCAATATAGGCGCCGTGATGTATTTTTTTTGCCCAGCCTTCCCCTAGTTTCATTGTGGTTAGCTTCTAATTCAGAATTTTGTTGATTACCGATATCGCCTATCTAGGTACCTAGGTACCTATACGCGTCTGTGCGCAATCAACTAAGCCGCGACTATTTCTGTACTTTTCTAACGCGAATAATACTCGTATATTTATATGTTTAGAAAATGGAAACCTGTTCCTTTCGAGCATTCACCCAATTTTTGCGTTTTTATTCATGGTTGTCTCATCTGTGATGTCGTAGACTATCCACGAAATTGTAGTTTTCAATGGCTTTACAATTTCTGTCGCGCTCACAGCACATGTTTCATAAATGAGAATGACGAAGTCATCATAGTTTCTCGACGATGATAAGTTTACGTTAGATTTTTCGTTTACATGCACAGTTGTTTTGTGACGAGGATGTTTCCCAGTGGTACACATCTCTTCATTATTATAACCCCAAAGATCCAGGTAATTCACATCATGAGCACGCTCTTGAGATATCATTGTTTTGGAATTACTTTAGATTTACATTTTGATGTCCGCTCTTGTCGTTGGCAAAAGACGATGGAAGATATTGTTATTTTTTTAACGAAAACTGAAGTGAGTTGGGACCGATTAATACGGGCCGTATGCACCTATATTTAAGACACAATATCAAATATTGCCTGTTTTTGTTCAGAACATCTCGGCAAGAAGCTCGAGGACTACATAAAGACGCTGCCAGTGCCGACGCATTTGTTCCGAACTGAGAACAGGTCCGGTCTCATCCGCGCGCGTCTGCTGGGCGCCAAGCATGTGAAGGGTGACGTCATCACGTTCCTCGACGCGCACTGCGAATGCACAGGTAACCAGACTTTACATCCAATTTTTTGATTAATTTGATTCGTCTTTTATTCATTAAAAAACGTCAAACAACACCAATACTTACCTACCATGACTGTTTCAAAAATATTGCAGTGGTTCGATACCCGCCGGGGCAAATTCCGGAAAATGTCCTGTCGTAATATGCCCTGGTCTGGGTGTCACTGGGATCGCCGCCAGTCCATTGTACGTTACCCATAGTGCAAGCTTTCTTTTGTTTGTGACCATACAGTTCGTGTGTCAGTCTGGCGATATTTATAATTTGCTCCAATATCTCTGAAATAATTTAACCCCTACCATGATTCCATAATAATTCCTTATTTATGAAACATAGATTTTTATCGATATGTTATTCCTGTTATACCTATTTAAAGGAAAAATACACTTTATACCCTACGTTTAGGATCATATCGTTCAATGAGGAATATGTTTGACAAAAACCTTGAACTCTTTTGTATTATTCAGTTGCGTTTTATGGAAGCTATGAAAATTTCCACTGAACTAATTTGAACCTTATCACCAAACGATAATGTATAACATTTTATTGCATTGTTCTTTTTTTATTGAGTTCAATATTAGTTCCAATATTCATGAAGGCACGAGACATTCCCGTTACATGTGGGTAAACGTTATACATAATGTATTGAGTAGGTGCGATTGAGACCAATGTTGTGCATTGTTCGACATAAGTAAATGGTTATAGCCTAATTGTTAACTCCGTAGTCAACTCCCAAATGTATGCGACTTATATGTATTTACAATAGCTTCACTTAATATTTTCCAGAACAAAGGCTTTGTAATATAATTGTTTTGCGGAATGAAACCAACCAACATATACTTTTGCAATGTGGAACCGACCTACTTACAGATGCATTGGGGTTGGTTTTGGTGTGCAGACCGATGTATCAGTTGGTTGGTTTTTGCAAAACTATGTCCTATTGTAAATCAATTCTGTCTGTAAAGTTGGAAGATAGTGTTCGTAATTTTTGGAAACATTGTTGCCGATTATTAGGCTGATTCACCTATTTACTTGAAAGGACTCCTTTCTACCATTTGTAGTAAACTTCTATAATTATTCTGATTGCTATAATCTGTAATATCCTCTAGGTACATATTTGTATAAGTCTATTTATACTATCATCTCTTAAACCGCCGTTATGCGGCGTAGTACGTGAATATAAAAAGAAAAGAATAGGATAGATCGAGGAAAAACATTTTTCTTTTCCTTTACCATACACTCCTCCACCTATCTCCTACTTTCTCCTACTCTTCCTACTATTAAAAATATGAAGCGTTATTCTAATAATGCACGATATAAAAAAAACTGTTGCGCTGTTTTTTGTGGTAGGTCACTATCTTTAGTATTTCCTAAGGAGCTATGAAAAATATCGTGCGTTCTTAAAATAGACGTTATATTGATTGAACATGTTTCATCTTTCTAGAGGGTTGGTTGGAGCCGTTGTTGGCGCGCATAGTCGAAGACAGGACCACCGTGGTGTGTCCCATCATCGACGTCATATCTGACACCACGTTCGAGTATATACAGGCGTCCGATATGACGTGGGGCGGTTTCAACTGGAAACTCAACTTTAGATGGTAAGTGACAAGGTTTAGTTTCACTTATATCTCTCTTTCAGTGTTCAAAACACCTACGTAGTGTAACATTACCGTCAGGTTACTTTCTTTGAATCGTTCGGGATCCCGCTCATTATTAGTAGATTGGTTCTGATATGTAGTTACTTTATTACAGCAAAATTCGTAGGTATGTTACATATTATTATGTAAACACCCCTTATTTACACAAGTATTTGCGGAATTATTGTTACATGACGTGCGCCCCTTTGGTTCACACGAACTGAACATACATTATTGTTATTTCAAAATTATCTTCAAAATTTTCCGCTGTTCTTAGAATAACACAATTCATCGGTACCTGTGCAATGGTATCACAGGTGCAATATTAGACTATTCAAATAGGTGTAAAGGCATCTGTGTGCATTGTTAAAATAAACATGATTTATGTCTTCCGATAAATTATAAAACCGTAAACTTTAATTACGAAATGTGCTTACATCCTTTACCATTTCTTTGTAGACCGTAAATCAATTGTCTTTGTCTTCTAGATATTCGGATTCTGCTGGTCAAATAAAGTTATCTATAAATAATTGACATTAAACATAATATGTCAATTTCGTTTGGATATTTGTTGGTAAATAACCAAAGACCGTTGTTGTCACTTGTTCCATTCAATTCTTGGAACGCATCTACTAACAAGCAGTTTGATGGAGGTTATCCGTAAACTGCTCCAACAACTTTACAACACAATATTTTACCACATTGGTCTATTCAAATTGGTGTTAGGGCGGATTCTAAAATGCCCTATTTGATCATGTGCTAAGGTTTACTGGCATCGGTGGATTCTCGTGTAAAGTGCGTTAACCGCGCGATATCTGCGCGGAAAAAATACGGCGTGTGTATCGGCCCTTAGGGTCACTGCAGCGGGCGGCGAGGAGGCGACGCGGGCGCATACAACGATTGTTTGAGCGTTAAGTGTTGATTGCGCAACGGCTGCGTCCTATTGTTTTCGCAGCTGACGGTTGCCTTGATTAGTGGCGTTGTTGTCGATATTCAATAGAGCCGATTGGCTTAGTTATGTTTTAAAAATGTTGCCAATTATGCCGCCAAATTACGGCTTTAATCCCCCTTCGCATTGAGGGGAGGCCTGTTCTCAGGCTTATTCCTATCTTATAATGAATATTCTTAATTACATCAGTAGTCTAGGGTTCAATCTCCATCCTGGCCATTAAACTATTGGCAATGGGCATGAGTTCACGTCTACATTTATTTTAGTTGGGTGGGACAAACTGCATTACAAGGTAATGCGATAACATCAAATTTGCTAGTAACCTTTATAAACCAAAATTAATTGTGAGTCTAATGGCTCGCACACAATATGCCGGCGGTTCGACCGCCGGGCATTTCGCCGTGGTTATAGAGCCAGTTATCAAACACCCCGAGCGTTGCGTACAAAATAAACAAAACGAAAGCGGAAAAGCCGGCGGCATGTGTATAAGAGCCATTATACATGTCGCCGCCAACTAGCTTAATTCGCCGTTCAATTAACAGCCTAGGCACTTAACTAAACGGCGCCGTTCAACTAGTGGCCTGAATGATATTCAGCCATTTGATCAAACAGCTAGGCAAATGACTTGGATCGATGACGTTTAACTACTTGCCTAGCCGTTTAATTACCTGCCTAGCCTGTTCATTTCAATTTAGTTCTACTTTCTGCCACCTAGCACCGAAACTCACCAAACTGTCAATATCTCTATATTCTATATTCTCTTTGGTCAATATGGCGTCGGAAAAAAACAACTTTGATGGAATAATTTTATTAGGTACTTAGGTTTTTTACGATTTTTTAAAGATCCACCGAATCTATTTGCCGAGTGGGGTTTCTGTGGGGTCATAAAAAAAATAACCCTAACCTAAACCCATCCAGGTCGTTCTGCTTGGGTAGTATTTTGAAAAAGTTTTGTAGTACTTAAATGTCAACCAGTTGCCTAAGCATTAGCCAGCCAGTTTATTAAATGTTGTAATAGATGATACGGATTATTGATAATTGAATATCATTCAAGCCGTTAGTTGAACGGCGCCGTTTAGTTAAGTGCCTAGGCTGTTAATTGAACGGCGAATTAAGCTATTTGGCGGCGACATACACACTGTATGGACCCAAACTTAACATCGCTTGTATTATGGGTAGGTAGGTACCGTGCCAACGACTGGGGTCGATCCTACTGACGCCCAGAGCAGGGAACATTAAGAAAAGGCCATTTCTCATATTAATGGTGTTGTGTTTATTCTACTTAGCATAGGAACCATTTCACTGTAAATTTAGTAGTTCGCTTAGTTATTAATTATTTTGTTGTCGTCACCCAAACGTGTCTATTGTTTCGGCGATTTATTATCATAACACAATATAATGTATTCCTTCACGATTCGCGAATGAAAATATTTAAAATTAGGCACGCAACTGCCATCTATTCAGCCCGATTGTTTTAGTTAGTCGGTGCCTATCTATGTGCGCTCAGCGACTTGCAACCTTGCATGACTGTGACGAATCCAATAATTGTTACAATGCAATCATCTATAAAAAACAACGTTCAATTCAATAGTTAATACTATGTATGTATGTATAGATGAGCGTGTGAAAGTGTTCGATGAACATACAAGGTCTAATCTGAAAAAAATCCTCAAATATGGTATCACGTGGTATTTACTCGTTAGTACATTCTGAATCGATCATTCAACTGAAACAATAAATGCAGTTAGGTAAGTAGGTAAATAAAAATAGTAGCAAGTAGACATGTGAAATCCGCCAACCAAAACTAGACATTTTTTAAAAAGAAAACTGGTTATTCGCCTATCAACTTCGTCAGAGCCGTATGACGCCAGAGCAGGATAGTGGCAACCGGCTAATGTTTCTCTTATCACGGGTAATGGAATAAGCTGAAATACAAATATCCCACGGAATAGTCAAAAAAGTAAACTATATGTACTCTGTTAGTCTTCCCATATAATCGCGCGGGTTAAGTTCATTAGACTCATAAAACATTAGTGAGGTACTAAGAACTATTATAAACTGTTATCTCAGTCGATAAGCAGTCGACAAGGGCAAGGCCGGCCACAAAAGTAGGCTGTGTACTCAAGTTTATTGAATGAATGGTGTTTTTAGTACTTTTTGGTGAAACGAGATTTATGAGATTCATCTTGAAGATAGCAAATTTTCACAAATGCGATTGTTTACTAACATTGCCACTTGTTACGAAATAAAAGGTATTTAATCTGGGATTTCTCTAAAATTCCTTATTGCGATGGCTAGTCAGATCAGGCGTGTCTCATTTCCTTACATTCGCATAAACTAAGTAATTTTTTTATAGTATCTCATGCGTATTTGGGGTTTCGATGCTCGTCGCCCCTATCACTCTTCGCAGTTGTCTCAGGAATCGGATCAGTTAATCACTATACCCTTGTATCTACTAGGTGAAACAGAAAGGGTATTTATTGAAATAAAACTATTTTTCGGATTTTATCGCGTTTATTTAATTTATGTTCCCGACGTTTCGGCTGCTTTACAGCAGCCATGGTCACGGGGGGACTGAGGTGTTAGACGTCCTGAGGTGTTGTTGTTTGCGGTCCGATCCACGCAGAAAGTGCTCACAGTGTCTCGAGGTCTTGCAATGGTACACTTGGTTTTGGATTTAATTATATTAATTACTGGATCCCAAGTTGGTGGTAGCACCCAGCCTCTTCTTCCCTATTGAAATTACACAATCGGTGTTCTTTTGCGAGGATCTGTGGTTTATCAAATCTGATATAATGGCGGGTGCGGTCCTGTACATGTTCACAGATTGCAGACTTCGTGGAGCGCCGGTGTTTCACGTCAGCTATATGTTCTTTTACGCGTGTTTTTACTGATCTTTTAGTTTGCCCTATGTAGGAGAGCCCACATTCACAGTCGACTAATCTTCTTTGGTGGCTTGAAATAAGTTTTGATTGAAGCACGTTTCAAGATGTAGCCAATCTTGTCTGTGACACCTCTTATATATGGTAGTACAGTAGGTAGACGCTCGACTGTGGCTGGTTTCACTCGGTCACTGTGATGGAGGCGCGGGATCCGAAGCTTGTTGTCATGCAATACTTGCTTGACGTGACGGATCTCGGCAGCCAGGTGTTGATCATCACAGATCCCTTGTGCTCTCTGAAACAAAGATTTACCCACGGTAGCTAACTGTGTTGGATGGTGGTGAGATTCACCGTTTAAGTCGGGAACATAAAAATAAATACGCGATAAAATCCGAAAAATAGTTTTATTTCAATGTGTAGTATTCGCGTAAATATAAGAAAACAATACAGAAAGGGTATATTATTTTTCTTGCAACTTTGTAAATCTAAAACTACCGACTTTTTGGGACAGTTGAAATCCTAAAGGTTTTGTAGACTTATGACATCTGTCAATAGCTGTATCCCTATAACACCTTTTGATTTTCTTCTTCTGTGTTAGTGGCGTTTGTAGGTATTTGCCACAATTCTGGCAGTGTCATAAACTTTTTCAAGTTTCCTCCAAAGCCGACTCTCTTAGAATTACAAAGTTATTTTTTGATAAAAAGGTATACCCTTTACCTTGCAACCTGTATAGCTTCTACATCCTGGTTCTACTTCGGTCCAGGTACCGCGTGCCGGAGCGCGAGATGGCCCGCCGTGGCGGCGACCGCACGGCGCCTCTCCGCACGCCCACAATGGCGGGCGGGTTATTCGCCATCGACAAGGACTACTTCTACAAGATCGGCTCCTACGACCAGGGCATGGACATCTGGGGAGGCGAGAACCTAGAAATGAGCTTCAGGGTAACGTATATTCTAATTTGTAGATTTAAAATAGTTTTTTCTTTAGTTTCTTTACGGCAGGAACTGATATGATGTTATGGTAATATTTTTGATGAGGCTGACACATAGATACGTAGGCGGAGAAATTTTGTGGCTCCAGCAATATGATAAATAATATAAATTTTCAATACAGCCAAATTTTTGCTTCTATGCAGTCCCCTCAAAGTGAAAACTACTGTTCCTTCTCAGGATCCATATTTTAAATGTGTAAATGACCCACTAGACTCCAATGTTCTACGCACTTTTCTTGAGGTGTCCCTGGGTTTTTTGCTCCCCTATTGACCCTCAAGGCGCCAGCTGGAGCCCACTACCTTCCATCCCATACAATAACTGTGAACCAATTGTGGTCAGCAGCACTTTTTTGATATTAGAATGACATTAGGAGTTTTGACACTGCCCTATTAAGCCGAGGGGTAAAAAGATTGTCGAAGAATGATGCTGACGTATATGCGGCTGCAAGGTATGGCAGTGCGGCGGTCGGCTGGAGATCGTGCCGTGCTCCCACGTAGGCCACGTGTTCCGTGACAAGTCCCCCTACTCGTTCCCCGGCGGCGTTCAGAACGTGGTGCTCCACAACGCGGCGCGCGTCGCCGAAGTGTGGATGGACGAGTGGGGAGAGTTCTATTACGCCATGAACCCAGGTTCGATACTGGACATGACATGTGCCGAGACCTGTTAACATTCTGTACAATACGAAAACTGACTAATAACACACTGAGCGCGCATATATACTATGTGAAACAAAAAGGGTATACTATTTTTTTTGCAACTTAACTTTGTAAATGTCAAACTATCGGCTTTATGGGACAGTTGAAGTACTAAAGGTTTTGTAGACTTGTGAAATCGGTCAACAGCTATATTCCTATAACACCTTTTGTTTTACAAGTTCCCTCCAAAGCTTAGGGTTTTGGAATTACAAAGTTAAGTTTTGAAAAAAAAAGTATACCCATTATGTTTCACCTAGTATAGGGCTTGGTCGTGCACGAAACGTCTTTCTCGCTATTGCCTTTTATTTATGGGATGCAATATTGTTGCTCCATAAGTCAGGGTCTAGCACTTACTTAGCCACTGCCAGTGGTGCCCAATGAAGTTGCCGATGCAAATTAAAATTCAAATAGTTTATTTTGTTTAGGCCTACGGGGGCACTTAGAAATTGTCAATTTTACATTTATTTTCTTATAGTATACATTTTGTTATATTTTTTTATATCGCAAGTTGCTTATATGGTTAATAATTACAAAGGGTAAATATAATAATAATAATAAATATAATAGCTCCAGATTTAATCGAAATAAGTAATTAGGAGTTTGTGAAGTATTAAGGTTGAAACCAAGAGATAATATGAGATTTCGTGCACGATAATAAGATGTATATTTGTGCGTGGCCTGCCGTTCGTTGCAGGGGGTTTATCTATTGTCTTTAATTTATTTTTGGTGCAAGCGGCTAGAGGATGTTTGAATAATATTGTAATGTTATTGTACACTAATGACGTTAGAGTCAGTACACATGTTACAAATATTTTGTTATTGGCAGAATGTTAGCAAATCAGGCACTAAATCAAAGTTTTGTTGTGGCTTGGGATGAACACTAACAAACGTGAAATGTTTGAACGTTATCATTAACATCGTTGGGTAAATCGATGCTTTGTAACATTAACCCCATTGCGGCTGCATTCATGTGTTTTGCATGTTCATTTCATTCATTTCGCTTTACTTGCTTCCTTATTTTTCGTCTGTGTTTTGTTTGTATTTTTTTATCTGTCTCATGGTCTGCTTTTTTTTCTTTCTAACTTAATGGTATGTGTTGCAGAGTATATAAAACTATTGTTTTATGTAATTTGTTTTTTTTTATTCATTTAATATAATTAATTGTTTTTGTATTCTGAAGCACACCTTCTTATTTCTGTTTTCTATTGTTGTTTTGTTGATCTTTATGTTTTTTTTCTGCTTCTTCTCAATGCAGAAGCAATGAGTATTTTATGAAGTTGTTTTCTCAAATGAATATTAGATTTAACCACAGCAACTCTTTTGAGATCAGAGTTATGGCGATGATTGGTTCTAAATTAATTGGAAATGTATGAAAATTTAAAGAAAACTCAGTAAAAGCGTGCCATAGCTACTTAATCAGTGTGATTAGAAGTATTGATATGAAATATATATTAATTGGAAGAGTTGATCAGGTAAGTATGTGCTATAGTGTAGTTTATTTGGATAGATTATTATTCTAATAACGTAAATGACGTATTGATGTTCGGTACTTGTCCACGATCGGTCCGTATGCAGATCGTTCGGAAATTGATCAAATGGCGTGGTAAACACTCTTAGTCTTTTTGGACTTCAACGCGTACATGAAACCGCAAGTTGTTTCACATATTAAATTTAAAATAATAATTCTGACTATATGCAACTGGAAATAAGAATAGTTTTTTTTATATCGGAGATGACCCGTGGCGAAATAGCTCTGTTATATTAAATCATAATTTAATTTACAATCATTTATCATCTGCCATAACTCGCGGTCCGTTTTATCATGGCTTAATAGAATTATGTGTAATTGTGATAATAATAATAACTGCCAATTAATGTATCGTTTATCACACGGAAATAACAATGCTCGGATATATCGGTTCCTGTTTGATCGTTATTAATCTATTTGTGTTTATTTTTATGTGGATATTAATAGAGTATAAACCGGTCTAGATTGCTGTTAGAATAGTTTAATGCTATGTTTAAAATAACTTAGATATTGAAGTGTAGGTAAAAGCGGTGATAGCCGATTGGTTAACCACGTCTTGGGGGGACTAGGCTCTGGGTTCAAACCCTGGCTCGCACCTCTAGGATTTTCGAAATCTATGGGCGAATCATAATTTATATATGATTATCACTTGCTTATGGTGAGAGAAAGCATTATTATTATTATTTGTAGCAGTGCATTAGAATGCGTCCTCCACAACCGTGGGACTAAACAAATCCGTTAGTCACTTCTATTTTCTCTTCGTCACTTTATTTTTACTTTTTGTGTGAAATTTTGTATAAGTCGTATTTTTTTAGCACCAGAAGAAGCGTTATTGAATTGATCTTTTGTTTTCTACCGTACATATATTATGTATATGTATTTGTTGGTAACAAAACAGGCTAGCCAGACCTGATTAATATTATTGCCGCGTTAACATTGGCTCCATAGTATCGGTCGATCTCAAGTGCAGTTGCCGAGAACTGTGCAAATGCAATAGGATTCGTAGTACCTATTATTTTTAGTAGCCTCTTACCAAGTTGTAATTCTACTGTTACATTAACATTTATTCTAACAGCAATCTAACAAATTAATGTAATTATAAATTTGATCAGAAAAATAAAAATAAAACAAGGCGTCTTTTAGGATTTGTATTCTAGTATTCTCCAATATTACTGAGTTTATTTTTCTGATTGAATTAATTTTTACATTGGTTTTATAATGATGTACTTACTTCATACTTTTACTATTGCCGTAATAAT
The DNA here is from genome assembly GCA_918843915.1 of Notodonta ziczac. NCBI lineage: Eukaryota > Metazoa > Arthropoda > Insecta > Lepidoptera > Notodontidae > Notodonta > Notodonta ziczac. Next base: position 7,519,665 of record OU974053.1, read on the forward strand.
GTTCACTAATAATATACTTACTTGTTTTATTAACGTAATGCTAATATTGTGGATTGTTTTCATACTAAATCACGTTGAATTTCGTTACGTCATTGGCAATAATAATTTCATAATAATAATTATAAACATTGCGTCAATTCCTAATTTTCGATTGTGTGCTTACACTAATATTAAATATAACTTATTATTGCTAGCGACTATGTAAACTCCATTTCACGCGTATTGGGTACGGTCCAACTGAATACACAATCTTGAGTTGTATCAATACAAAATATTACGTTCACGTGACGTACTAATATAGAGCTATAAGTTTCCGGTATAACCTGATCTCGCATTGTATAGGGTTTGAGTACAATGAGAAGTCAGCTTATACTGGAAATTCGCAGCCGTGCTTACTAACACCGATACGCTTGCAATGGACACAGTGATATCAGTAGCCAGGAAGGAAATAATAAAAATAATAGTAGTTTTTGATAATAACTAGCTATTACACGCAACTTCGCCATGGTAGATTTTCGATTCCTTAAAAAACTCGAATCGTTTATTTTGTTCAGGCTCACGGGGGCTCTCGCAAACTGACATTTAAATTGTTTTCTTTAAGTCGACAACTCGGATCGGATCGCGAACTCGATCGAGAAGATCTGGATAGATTCTCGGCGGGCTTGTATTTTACATGTTTATATATATACGTACAAAGAACAGGTATTTTGATAAATAAGATAAGTTGGTCAGGTAATCCCCAAATATATTTTAGATTTTCGAGTCCCAATCGTGATGATATATTGCCGCCGTCTAGTTAGAATAGAATAGAATATTGTTTATTTCATAAAAAGAGCATCGTACAATTACAATGGAGTACTGCAGCCTGTGGTAGCTATGTATAAGCTGTGTTACAGGCTGGAGTGATACCCCTAAAGTATAGCCATAATTACTACTAAATATTAACAAGTTAAAACTACGTTAGTTAGAGTTCTGGCAATAATGCACGAGATAAATCAACGTATTGCGAACATCTTGCCATTATTACCTTAAAATTGAAAAGAATACCATTGTTACTTTGTTGCACCGGATGAGTGAAGTACCAAATGCTTTATTTAAGTTTTGCTATAGGCTGAATTCTTTGGATGAGTAAATGACATAGAGTTAACTGGTTAAATTGATCGAAATTAGAACACTTTATGTATTTCCATTTTAAGTCCATCGTAAAATTTACGAACCTTTCTTGAATGCTGGTAGCTGATACTCACAAATGCAGTTTACACTGTTTTCTAGGCCATTGGATCTGTTATATTCTAACGCCGCAACGCGAAAGTGGTGTCAAATATATAACGGAACTTTTGAAACATTCTGTATATTTTGGGAACTGCATTACTTGGGTAACAGGAATATATATCACGTGAATGCGTGCTAATGGAGCAAGGGACATAAATTAGTTACAAAAAAAAAGAAAGAAGATATATATCTGAGTCACAGCGTACGAGACGTAGCTCTGTTACACATTACTATATAATTAGAGACAACGGAACCATTTGTGTGACTCATTAACAATGTCTTAAGAAAATTGTTAGTATGTTTAACAAACACTTCAAATAGTTGAGATACCACTCGTTGGTACTTCAATAATAAAATCAATTTCATTTCAGTCATAGTAGGGGAATAACATTCGTCTTTATCTGTCAGATAAGTAAACATAATCTATAATTCAAATCCGCAGATTTTTTGATATGACAAATTTTGGTAAAATTTGATTTGTAATCTTTTTATTGAAGTGATGTGCTATAATGTTTCCCTATAAACATGAATTTTAGGTTAGGTTTGCGTGCAGACTTAAATACTGCGTTTCAGAATTGTATGAGGAATCATCGATTGTACTAAGCTTTGCGTTAAGCGCCATCTATCTTCAGCGTAGTGCATCTGTTTATTGTAGCCTCAAATAGAGGTCACCCGGACCTCTTATATACGTTTGAAGTCGCGGTAGGTAGTACGTTCTCCTTCCTGGCTACACTGTATGCGGTGGCACGGGGCCACATAACACGGGTGTCGCGGGTCAGGTGTGGATGTGCGGCGGGCGGCTCGAGATAGCGCCGTGCTCGCACGTCGGCCACGTCTTCCGCAAGACCACGCCGTACTCGTTCCCCGGCGGCACCGGCCGCGTGGTCAACCATAACAACGCGCGCCTGGCCGAGGTGTGGCTCGACGATTGGAAGCATTTCTACTACAATATTAACCCGGGTACATGGTAGTGATGACGCCTGTTCTGGGTTCGACCAGCCGAGTAAGAGATGGAAGGATTGGTGGAAATAGGCGCCATGATTGTTTGATTCGAGTTGACCGCAGAAACGGTGTCCCACGGAATCTATAAGATTTTATCTTATTAATGCACGATGGCGAATTAATCGCGCGTAGAGCAAAAGGGCAAAAGCTGGCTTGTTCCAGATGTTCAGAACGCATAGGGACTGCGAAAGCAATGCACGATACGATGCATGGTGAATTAATAAATGGTAAAGATGATGTACTTACATCCGACAAAAATCTGATTGATTTCTTTCTAACACGTAAACAGCTGTACTTACCAACCAAAATTTTCCAGGGTTATTTAGTATTTATTAAGGAGCTATTAAAAATATCATGCATTATTAAAAAACATGATCATTGCTTCCCTCTTCCGTTATGTCATATTAACGTCTGATTTATATGTGATATGCCCCTCTTCGCACGTCTCGGCGAACCATCCTATTATATTATGAATGTCAATCCGATTATTACTAAAATCATTATAGGTACGTTTAAGGTCATCGAAGTAGTTGATATTTTCATGAACGTTAGATTGTTACTTTTTCTCGCCATGTTTTCATTCTACACATAAACTTTAATTGTGTACTACACTTTTATCAAAGCCGTGAAATTGCTTGTTCGATAAAGGCTGGGCAACAACTCCTTGGCTATGTTACCAACGCCATTATTATACTATGCTCCACTTATCTAGGCTGGTTGAATTCTGAACAGGCGGGCTGTGCGATAACAGCACGGTATTCTATGTGTGTACTTAACCGCGTGTTTTAAACTAATGAAAAGGAAACATATATTATACAGGGTTGATCTCAAACGCACATGAAAATGCCAACTAAACGGTAGCGAACGCAACGCACATACTGCACTAAACAGGTTTCAGATTTTTTTAGGCTATTTGTTATCGTCTTAATTGCTGTTGTCAGCGTCAGTTTTGGAGCATGAAGACTGTTGCATCGTTATAAGCGTTTCGTTCGTTCTCTTTAAGTTGAATCATCACTTAAGTTAAATATTAAATCCAAGTTAGTATTTTTAATGTACTATGAATTATCAATTTTGAAGGCCCATCAATTTTCAAGTATTCCACCCTGTATAGTATAACCTTGACGCACATTTAAAGCTTGTTTCAAATAAAGGTTTAAATGAGCGTACAAATATTTATAAGCATGTGTTACAGACTTAACCCAATCATTAACATCGTGTTCGTATCGACATTCATTTGTAAGTCAGTAGTTATGGGTATCGTTCATGCTTCACGTCACATTACGACTAACGCCACTTGTATTATGATGCTAATATATATCGGTATGGTATAGTTGAAATATGAATAGTGTTATGATAAATAACAAGTAGGTTTGTATTGTTATCCACATCACTGACTGACAGACATGGAATAACATATTTAAAGTCCATTCAGAAAGGGTTGTTGAATCCAAAGTGAGTCCTCTAAAAAGGAGGGAATAATTTGGAACTTTTAATTGATACAAGTATTATTTTATTGTTAAGTTTATAACTTATAAAAGTTATTTTTGTTTAATTTCTCATGAATTTGATTTTGTTATAGCACCAATTTTAAATCCTTGCAGAAAAGTCATATTATATCTCTTTTCCCACTGTAGCCCCATCCATTTCTTGTCAACGCTGATAGGTAAGCCTTTATTACTGAGTCTAAACAAACCTCCATGTATTTTGTGACGTCATTAATAGGATTTGTTTTGACTATAATTTGTTGTTGAATTATGTCGAGCAGGAGCTCTGAATGTGCCCGTTGGTGACGTAACCGAGCGGCGCCAGTTGCGCGAGCAACTCAAGTGCAAGAGCTTCCGATGGTACCTCGAGAACATCTACCCGGAGAGCCAGATGCCTCTCGACTATTATTACCTGGGAGAGGTGAGTTATACAAAATACAGGGTGAAATTAGATTGGCCAAACTTCGATATCTTCGTGTGCCAAAGAAGATTTAGAGCACTTAATAAAACGAAAGTGTCAAATAAGTTGTTTTCCAGGTATCTTAAGATGAATAATTCATTAACTGAAAAATAATGATAAAATACGTGTGTATGTAGAGTGTGGATACAATAAAACGACGTGGAATGGTTTCATGCGATATAATCAGTATGTTTTTTGTTTAAAATTTTATGATTGTTTTGCAGTTTTATAAGTTTTGCAGCTACGATTCCACCCTGTATAAGTACTTTATGGTCCTGACTCCACCAGTATTTTAAAGACTTATTATTTCGCTATGAAGCAGATGACGACAGTCGTTCTACTATATATGCGGATATGTTTTGCGAACCGTATCTAGTTATCCTGATCATAGTTACGGGAAATATTTTTAGTTTGATAACTTTTCATCTAAGTTTCATACTAGCGTAAAATGAAATCTCACTGAACTTTCAGAACTGGTATTCCGTAACTGATGATTCTTGCGGAAGTGTTCAATCCGATATAGCTTTCAAATGTCACGCAAAAGAAAATATCAACCCGTCCATTAGCAAGTCAGCGAAGAGGTCGCTCGAGTGATAATTCAATTTCTATGCGATGTTCACAGACTTAAAAATACTACGTAACGATGTTACATAAAAATTGTGAAACCACACTGCGCTAATAAATAACGAAATTAAATTTATATATTGTTTCAGTTTCAATACCATTTAAACATTTTTGAAATATTGGTTTAGTTTGTTCAGTTGGTGGAAGTCTGGATTTGTGCGCGGTGTGTGAGCGCATATGTTTGACGTTTCAGATCCGCAACGCCGAGACCTCCAACTGTCTGGACACGCTCGGCGGGAAGGCGGGCCAGCCGCTCGGCATGGGATACTGCCACGGGATGGGCGGGAACCAGGTCATTTTCTTTTCTTTTACCTAATTTGTGAAATGTCTGTATACGAGCTCTAATCAACTAGCTGTGCTCGCGACTTCGTCCGCGTAGAATTTAACATAATAAAATTTTTATTTAACATTTGTTAGTCGATGTTTCGTGTTTTATATACCTACTATTGCAAAAGCCCGCTCGCGCGTTTTGAGCCCGCGCGACAGGCAGCATTTGTTTTCCTAAAATAAGGTAGCCTAAGTTACTCCTTATAACATCAGCTATCTGCCAGTGAAAATCCAGTCGAAATCGGTCCAGCCGTTTCGGAGATTACCAGAACAAACACACAGACAGACAGACAAAAAAAATCTAAACGCGTTTTTGTTATAAGTACCGTATGTACTTTCATATGCATTTAGTGAAAAGGTGTTATTTTGATATTACAAACAGACACAAAAAATTTATTTATTTGTATAGATTAGCTACATATTGGCTTTACTTCCGAACACGTATATAAATAACTTACTAAGCAAAGCGCAGTACTGATCTTATTTTTTGTCGAACAGGTGTTCGCATACACGAAGCGGAAGCAGGTAATGTCTGACGACAACTGTTTGGACGCGGCTCACCCGCGAGGGCCCATCAAGCTGATCCGCTGCCACGGGATGCGCGGCAACCAGGAGTGGACCTACGACTCCAAGGTAACCAACATCCATCAGGCGAAAGCCATCCACCGCTGGACATAATATCTCTCACAATGTCTTCCACACTTCATCATCTGCCTTACCTTTCCCATTATCTGGGGTCGGCGCAGTATGTCTTTCCCTTCCATTCATCGCGCTTTCCTGTCATACTCACATCCACTCCAACTTCGTTCATATCACTCTTGATACAATCCATCCATCTTTTTTTTGGCCCTCCTCTCGCACTGTATCCATCCACATTCATCACTCTTTTAGTCACATATTTCTTATCCCTTCTCATCACGTGTCCAAACCATTCCAGCCTCTTACCTCTTACTTTATCGGTTAATGGCGCTACCCTGACACTGTCCCTTATGTACACATTCTTCACCTTATCCATTCGCGTCTACACTTAAAGAGGCAATAAATGATTATCACCAGACGGACACACCAACTGTATGGTCCCAACCTACGCAACGCTTGCACTATGGGTAGCGTACAATAGTCTGGGGGCGATTCCAGTGACACCCAGACCTGGGCAAATACGAAAAGGTCATTTCCCAAATTTGCCCTTGGGAATCCAACCCGCACCCACCCGGTGCAGTGAGCCGAGCGGCCTACCCTCAAACCACTGCGCCAAGCGGTCATCAAATAATGAAGAAACGTGTAATTTCCAGACGAGAACGATAAAGCACACGAACACGGGCATGTGCCTGGACAAGCCCGAGTCGTCGGACGTGTGGAAGCCGGTGCTGCGCAGCTGCAACCGGTCGCGCGGCCAGCAGTGGCTCATGCAGGTCGACTTCAAGTGGCAGGCGCGCCGCGCCGCGCGCGACCGCGCCAGCTAGTCCCGAGCGACCACGCCAGGTACTATTGCCCTGCGACCAAGCGCTTTTGCCATACCTATCATAATCAGCTCACGAGTCTAGCTCCAATTAGTTTAATTACGACCCGTTGTGCCTTGCGTCAGCTGTGACAGTCCTGCTTCTGTTATATGTACTAAGTATTTGCCATTTACATTAATGCCTCGTCGAAATGTTGAGCTAAAGTTATTTTTAATGTTTCCCCGCCTCGTCGTAATTCATTCACATTCTAAAATATAACTTATTATTTTTTTGTCTCATGATGCATTTTTTGTATTTTCCAGGAGTGACAACGATAGACCATACCAGTCTTCCCCTCTCGTTAGATATCAGATTTTATTCCTTATTCCTATAACTGAAATTTTATATCTATTAGATTTAATGTACACAAGAGGTCCTGTGAACTGTTGACAATACAATAATTGATGCTGTAATATGTTGTATTCCCTGTAAACGTTGCTCAACTTAGTACGCGTCGGATGTGTGCTGTGTTTTATTTGTTTTGTTTAAGCGTATGCTATTGGAGATATATTTATTTAAAAAATAATTATAAATGAAAAATATATTTTGCTTGTGAAATGCTAGGGAATTTGATTCGTTAACCGACTGTAATTCAGTCTGTGAAGCGAATATTTTTAATGGCAATAATATAGATGTTCCAATATCGATAGTTTCGAATCACACAGCATGTGTTCCGGGACTATAAAATACTCCATTCCATGACCAGTTTAAATGTTTGTAAGTAATTTTATTTCCATTACTGTTCTCGTCTCTTACTATGTGTTTTCTTTCGTGTTCCGAACCGTCTTATAAGTACTCTCATAGGTTTGGTACCACCGAGTGATAGTATTTTGAACTTTTTGATTCTAATCTACCTTTACTATTTCCTCAAATGTACAATTTTATTATAATCTTGTCAGTCTTCAAGAGTTTTATACAAAATGTTTTTACGCTCTCGGTGCTAAACTTTGCCACTAAGGCCTGTATTAGTAAATAAATATCAAGTCTGAGAGAAGTCTTGAGTAAGCATTTGACGTGTAATTTTGCTATGGAATTACATGAGAATTACATTTCCAAGGTCGCCCTCAGATTTGAGATCGATTTATTAATATGGGTTCAAGATAGGTTTTAATAACTCCCACTCTGTCATCGATCGTAGTCAAGCTAGGGGCGCGCGTGCCGTACACATTAACTGCCTTCAATTTGCCGCCGACAATCCGATTTGTAACATAGTTTTAATTAATAATATAACTGTATAACCTCTAATTTACAACTGTTACGTATACAAGCCGATGATGGGCAAGAGTTCGTACATTAATCGTGTTTAGGGCTAGTTGTCGGATGTTGTTGAGAGTTTGTGTTCGTGAAGCGTATTGTTCAACTATGAGATTATCAACTATGGTAACTGTTCCATTCGTCTTAATGTTAAATCTGCATAGGTATACCCACTGTGGGGTCCATCTTGATCTTGTAGAAGTAACAATAACACTATTTATAGAGCAACTGTTGCCTTAATTATTTTTATTATGGTATTTCAATTCATGGCGTTAATGATAGGATATAATAATAATATTTACATTTTATCACGAAGGGATTGATGGAATTGCCTTCATTATATTTTTCTCATGTTAGTTAGAATATAATATAAAATATCGTAGCAAAATGAAAATTTTTAGCCATTTAATTCCTTTGTAATTTATTATGACATAATATTTTGCATTGTACGTATTTGGCCTTTTAACAACGAAAATAAGCAAAGGCGGAATTATGCCGTCATTAATATAACCATCATATTATTATAGATTAATTTTAATTGCGGTCGGAATCGATTCGAGGGCCGACATCAATCCTCTCGATACCGAATTATTTATGTATAATTTTATAATATGTTTCGATGTTGTTTTCAATAATCGGTTAGTGAGTAAATATGTGCTCCTTATTACTTTTTTGTTTAATACATAAATAAATTACGATCATATCACTATTGTAATATATCATACTGTAAATTATAATAGTAGTAGAAATTTGGCATGTTTATTTATTTAACTAAATTATACACATCACAAATTTATAGTTCTAAAATTATAATAAATTAAAACGTTAAACAAATATAGATTTTCATGGTTTTCCGTTTCAGTTTTATGTAATATTCTTCAACATTGACAGTCGTCTGTGGTTGACGGAACATGTAATTCTGTCTGCCTCGGTCGACTTACATAGCTGTGTAGTCACCGGTGACATTGGTCACAGACCATTATTGTAATTATTGTACATATATGTCATGTGAAGGATCGTCCACATAATACGCCACACAGGCTTGTGTTCATCGAGAATGCATTTATTTGTGTAAGATTTGAATCTCAACTATATTGTTTCGATGAATTTAATAACCATAAGTGCCAAATTCATCATTATTTTGTAGTTTCTTCATTCACCATTCCAACAAAATCTAATAAATATTGTTACTAAGACAATTCAATTAAATTATTTGGACTGATATTATTTTTTTTATTTATGTAAGTACTTATAAGTCATTGAGTCTCGATCTTTGTATAAATAGATTTATAACTTGTAAATTTGTTCTAGGTATAGACCAATAGGTAACAACTTTTTAAACATGTCATACAGACAGGATTTTATATTTATTTACTGCAGTTGCTATCAACGCGAAGCTGATCGTAGAAAACTTCCAAATTGTTATGCAACCCTCTACAGTGAATAATAAATAATAATATCGCCAGACTGACACACCAAATGTATGGCCCAAACTAAGCAAAACTTGTACTATGGGTGACGTACGGACTGGGGGTGATCCCAGTAACACCAAGAGCAGGTCAAATTACGAAACGGCCATTTCCGAAATTTACCCCAGCGGGTATCGAACCTGCAACCACTATGTGCATTGAGCCGAGCGGCTACGCTTGAACCACTGCGCCAAGCGGTCGTCGGTAAAATAGTAGTGGGAGACCCAAGCTGGTGCAAAATGATTACAGATCATATTTTGCGGGGTGGCTCGACTAGGGTAGCAGCATCCTCTCACAGATCGGCATAAAGTAGCTGTACAGGTGAGCACTTTCTGCGTTGACCGGACCGCAAACAACAACTAAATTTGAGGGTACCCAGTTTTTACTATGACACTAGGACGTCAAACACCTCAGTCCCCCCGTGACCACGGTTGCTGTAAAGCAACCGAAACTTCGGGAACATAAAAAAGTAAATAAACGCGATATAATCCGTAAAAATAGTTTTATTTCAATATACAGTTGCGTTTCAAGTGATGACTGAGACCCGGAAGTCCTACTGGTGGAGTAAAACAAGAATTTCCACAGACGGCGCTCGTTTTTCAAGTACACAGTGCTGCAGTTATATCTATTAAACTAGCTGTGCTCGCGACTACGTCCGCGTGTAATTTAACTTAACAAAAATTTCGGGATTAGTCATCCCCTATTTTATCCCCTTGGGGGTAGAATTAATCAAAATCCTTTCTTAGCGGATGCCTACGTCATAACATCTACATCCGTACAGTGGTTTGGGCTGTGCGTTGATAGCTCACAATGTCAGTCAGTCATACCTTTGAGTTATATATATTTAGATGTTAGGGTAATATAATTCCATTTTGTTTAGCGCACGATTAATTTTATAAATTTAAGGTCGATGGGGCGATCGTGTTCTCCATACATATTTCATTCCGAATGTATACGAGACACACAAAGTTTTTCCTTACAACAATGGATTTTATCACTTCTAAATAAATAATTGTATTCGCATCTAATGATTTCAGGCATTTAAAAATAGATTAACATAACTAAAACCGATCGTAAAATTTGTTAAAATTTACGCCTGTGTGTGTGAATTTGTCAGCGCCATCTGACTAAATTAGGCCATTATTAACATAAAATTTGTACTTTGAGTAAACTGCGTGCTAATAGTGTACTAGTTGAAATGACAGATGGTGGTGACCAAATTATTATTGCAAATATGTATATCCCTATATTGCGCCATCTATATTAATAATTCCGTCAAGGGGTACGGTAAACTCGATTGAAACGTTACCAGAATAATAACACTTAAAAAAATAATGATTTCGAGTCGACAACATATATCCGCAAAATTCGGATTGTCGTGATAAACAATATTATAATTATAATATTCGGCACAGTACCGCCATATTTTCTATGAACGCATGTCAGTCAGTGTCAGTGATGACTGCGCCAGTGTTCTCAGTTGGTGGGCCATATTTTTAAAGAAAGAACAAGTGCATTTATTGATTGAGCTGTCAGAACAAACAAATTCAGTGTTCAATGTTCATGATGTTTCCGTACGAGTATTCATTTCATTTAGTTTTGCTTTGCATAGTGATTAACTTTCATCATCATCAGCCTATGCTTGTCCACTGCTGGACATAGGCCTCCCCTAATGAGCGCCATAGCGCCCTGTCTTCAGCTTGCCGCATCCAGAATCTGCCCGCAGTCTTTCGCAGATCGTCATCCCACCTGATCGGAGGGTGTCCTACACTACGCTTGCCGAGTCGAGGTCTCCACTCAAGAACACGTTTACCCCAGCGGTTGTCGGTTCTTCGCGAGATATGGCCAGCCCACTTCAGCTTGCTAATTCTTTGAGCTATGTCGATAACTTTGGTTCTCTGTCGGATGTATTTGTATTTCTATTAACTTTGTTTGGATGTAAACACATCATGCCGAAAATTGTAATGAGTCACATTTCACCCGAGCGAAGCCGGGTTTTCATCTTTTATTATCATAATAATAACATTCAATAAAAAAATGAAGTAACGAGCTAAGTGTTTTTAATATTTTCCGGACATAATACAAAGTGTCTAATAAATAAATTAATGTATCGCTGACATGATAGGTATCAGATAAATAAATAAATATCGCCAGACTTACTCAGCAACTATATGGTGCCAAACTAAGCAACGCTTGTACTATGGCTACCATACATTAAACTGGCGATCCCAGTGACACCCAGACCTGGGCAAATTACGAAAAGGCCGTTTCAGAAAATTTCCTTTGTCGGGAATCGAACCCGCAACCATCCGATGCAGTGAGCCGAGCGGCCAACGCTCAAACTACAGCGCCAAGCGGTCGTCAATTCGCCACACGAGGTACTACGCTGTTGCAGACGCGACGTTGCCAATTGGTAGAGAGCGGCGACTTGACAACGTCGGATGTCTATTATAAAAGCGTTTATTTGCTGTCGGAAATATTTTTTTCGTTTAGTGTATTATAGGTACGATCACAGATATAGATTTACATAGATAACGCAAGTATCACGATTTGTATTGAAACCAAGCGTGCCAAATTTTTAACACTTACTATGACGTCACAGATAGCGGGAAATCCAAAACGATTCAAAGACACCGATGCCGCAGATGCCCCTCTGCCCGCTACGATTCTTTCGAGTGATTATCTCGCTCATATTCATATTTTTATATCTGTGGTCGCGATGGACTGTACTGTAAATTATCGGCGACAAACCTTGACACTTGGTCGGGGTTGAGGGTTTTCGGACACGCTAAGTACATTTGCGTTATCTATGTAAATCCAAATCTGTGGGTAGGATAGTGTTGCCGCTGGCTTAGGATTACCGTATATAGGTACATAAAAATGAAAATTTACTGTATTTGCCAAATAAATACCGAACCTGGTATATACAAACCATAGATACTACATTATATATGTACACAGGTACTAGGTAAGTACGTAATAAATATTGGAACGAAGTTCCTTATCGCGCGTTGCGAAAGGGGGCTAGACGGAAAAAATTTAGACCAAAAAATGAGTAACGTAACGACACTTTTTTCCCTTTTCCTTTTCCTTTTCCTTTTCCTTTTACATTTACTTCCTTCCATGGTCCAAGCCTTGCTTAGTTTGGGACCATACAGTTGGTATGTTTGTCTGGCGATATTTCTTTATTTATTAGTATTATTTTGATTGAGCTGAAGCTGTGATGGCCGATTGCTTAACGCACCAGGTATTGGGTTCAAACCCCGGCTCGCACATCTGGATTTTTCGTGTCTAATCTATGTGTGACTCATAATTTCTATATGATTATCACTAGCTTACGGTGAAGGAAAACATCGTGAGGAAACCTGCATGTCTTAGAAGATCTAAACCGTTGTTGAAACCTACGTGGTGGAAATCATCAAAGCACTGGCCTGTTTATAATTAGTTTTTAAATTCCGTGTAATTTATATTGACATTTGTTTTTACATAGAATTCTATTCTGTCTGTCAAAATACGCTTTACATAACTATCTTATCTGGCCTACGTATATGTTTTATTAATCTGCTGAGCTTCGCAAAATTAAACGGAAGCGTCAACTACGCGACTTGGAGCTTCGCCATGAAGATGTACTTGATGGACAGGGAACTATGGGACTGCGTCATGAAGCCTGCGGAGGAAGTTGACGACTTTCAACGCAAAGATGCCAAAGATCCAAGATTTGCTTGAGTCTAAGCGAACATCTATATCTCATCGTTATGAAAGCTGAAACTTCGAAGGAAACATGGAAGCGACTTCGGGAAGCCTACGCTGACAGCGGGCTTGCTCGACGCTTACAACTTATGAAGAAATAGCTTGGTACTAAACTTGTATTGTACTCGAACATAGAAGCCTATGTGAATGACATACGGCATGTGCAACAACAACTGATTGCCAATCAAGCTGGCCTGGAAGATGAACTTGTTGGCGTGATTATGCTGGCAGGACTTAACGACAGCTACAGCCCAATGGTGATGGCATTAGAGCATTTCGGCACCTCGATATCTACAGACTCGGTTGCATCGATCCTGCTGAAGGAAGAACGCCGAGATGCCTCTGCTACTGCTACATCTAGTGCCTTTTCGTAGTCTAGTGTAAATAGTGTGCCTAAGGTGTCGTGTACATATTGCAAAAAAGTAGGCCACGTAGTGTCTCAATGTAGGAAACACTACTAACGCTACTCTGTATAGGACTCTAGGTCCTATAATTTTTATTGAGACACGATTTTTATGTTGATTTCTTGTAATTATTGTTGTTGTTATAAATAAAAATATGTTTACATGGAAAACCACATCTATTTCTCAGTAATGTATCTCATATGTTAGAAAAGTGGAATACACTAACAAGTGTATTACAATTATATTTTCACTATATTTAGTAACATCTAGATATATATAACAACTCAAAGGTGACTGACTGACTGACTGACATACTGATCTATCAACACACAGCCCAAACCACTGGACGGATCGGGCTGAAATTTGGCATGCAGATGTTATGACGTAGGCATACGCTAAGAAAGGATTTTGATTAATTCTACCCCAAGGAGATGAAATAGGGGATGAATAATCCCGAAATTTTTGTTAAGTTAAATTACACGTGGACTGTCGCGGGCACAGCTAGTCAGACAATAAAATTATTCTATAACAGATGTATATTTTTATCGGTTTTTTAGAATGATGAATACACATACAATAATGTATTTTACAATAGCAAAAATATAATATTTTTTCTATTTATTATAAAATAAAAAGGCCGCAATTAATATAAAAGTACGCCCTCTAGTGGCTAAAATACACCTTTTGTCAATGTGTGCGTGTATGTATTACAATAAAAAGTGACAGAAGTTTTTTATCGGAAAACGCTTAGATTATGAATGATTTTAGGTTGATATTATTGCATATGTCAATGCAGTATAATAAGTCTTAATCGCAAACAATAGTATTATAGCTTAGAAATGCTCAAATTTTGCGTAAAAAATAAATAAGTAGAATCTGTTGACTACAGCGTCATCTTGAGAGAAACTGCAATAAACCCGACCGACGCTTTAACCTTAATAAACAATATTCAAAGAGACATTTACTTCACAAATATTTATTAAACTTAACATTATCGTACAACTTAATACTAATAGCTAAATCTATTTTATAGTTCATACAATCGAATCAAATGCATATCACACTGTATGTAAATGATCTTTCTTTATGACAATTAAACACATAATCACAGTGAAATTTACATGATTATGTATCAAATGTATGAAACTTTTTTTTATATTTTTTACAGTATTTTATTCGCAAAGCACTAAAACGTGCTTTTCAATAAACAACGACAAATAATGAAGTTAGTTCGAAGTACGGTGGTAATATTAGTAACAAAAGAAGTTGATCAAACTAATAAAATTGATTGGTTACAACTACATACGACTACACACACAAAGGTGGAATATTCAGTAAAGGGGGGAAGCTTCATACAAACGTGCTATTGGTGAAAAACGACCATTGGGAATAATAATCTACTGCGGATGTTGCACGCATACTCTCTCTTTCTTAATTCATTAGCGAGCATGAGACAACATCTGTTTATCACGTTCTGTCTAATCAAATCCGGCTGTGCTGAAATGGCTGTAATTAACCGTTCTGTTGAGCTGCACGATAAAGTTCGTAAACCATTTGAAAGATTATTGCGCGGTAACGCCCTAGAAAGGACACGTGAACACGAAGTTCCCACACTATACGTATATTTACTCTGTGCTACGATACATTTCGTCGGACAAATCATGCATTACACACTAGAAATTCCTGTAAACAAAAAAATAGAGAACAAAGGAAGGCTCATTTGGTGCGAGTTGAGATCAATAATAAAATGATACACGTGTCTAGGTGGCCTCCGTAAGCGCCGATCGCGCTGCGCGGGGAGGGCGGCGCGTAACGTCGTAGCATGGTCCATGGCACGGGCGCGGCGCGTGACGTCACAGCGTGGTACATAGCACGGGTGCTGCGCGTGACGTTACAGCGTGGTCCGTGGCACGGGTATTGCGCGTGACGTCACAGCGTGGTTCATGACACGGGTGCTGCGCGTGACGTTACAGCGTGGTCCATGGCACGGGTGCTGCGCGTGACGTCACAGCGTGGTCCATGGCACGGGGGCGGCGTGTGACGTCACGGCGTGGTCCATGGCACGGGCGCGGCGCGTGACGTCACGGCGTGGTCCATGGCACGGGCGCGGCGTGTGACGTCCCAGCGTGGTCCATGGCACGGGCGCGGCGCGTGGCGTCACGGCGTGGTCCATGGCACGGGCGCGGCGTGTGACGTCACGGCGAGGTCCATGGCACGGGCGCGGCGTGTGACGTCACGGCGTGGTCCATGGCACGGGCGCGGCGTGTGACGCCCCAGCGTGGTCCATGGCACGGGTGCGGCGCGTGACGTCACGGCGTGGTCCATGGCACGGGCGCGGCGTGTGACGTCACGGCGTGGTCCATGGCACGGGCGCGGCGTGTGACGTCACGGCGTGGTCCATGGCACGGGCGCGGCGTGTGACGTCACGGCGTGGTCCATGGCACGGGCGCGGCGCGTGACGTCACAGCTTGGTCCCCGGCGCGGGCGCAGCACGTCACTCAGGCGGGCCCTCCCCGTGGTGCCAGCGCTCGCTCTCCACTCGCGCTAGCTGCTTCTTGAGGTTGCAGTACAGTTTGATTAGCGAGTCCTGCGAATAAAATAAACAAAACTAATAAATATCGCCACACTGACACACCAACTGTATGGTCCCAAACTAAGCAACGCTCGTACTATGGGTACCGTACAATGGACTGGGGGCGATCCCAGTGACACCCAGACCAGGGCAAATTGCGAAAAAGGTAATTTCCGAAATTTGGCCCGACGGGTATCGAACCCGCAACGAACATGTGCAGTGAACCGAGCGGCCTACGCTCGAACCACTGCGCCAAGCGGTCGTCGAAAAATGGAGCAAAATTATATCTACACTAGCTGAGCCCGCGACTTCGTCCGCGTGGAATTTAACTTAACCGCTCTCGCTCCCGCGTTCTGAATCCGAGCGACCCGACCCTATTTGTTTTTTTTTATAAAATAAAAGTAGCCTAAGTTACTCCTTCTAACATCAGCTATCTGCCAGTGAAAGTCCTGTCAAAATCGGTCCAGCCGTTTCGGAGATTACACGGATCAAACACACAGACAGACAGACAAAAATTTTTTTTATCGCTTTTTTGTTATAGGTGTCGTATGTACTTTCATATGCATTTAGTGAAAAGGTGTTATTTTGATATTACAAACAGACACTCCAATTTTATTTTTTTTTAATTTTGAATATTCTGGCTAAGTCCCACTCAGGTGACCGCTTTCGCATTTGACATCATATTATGTCTTCAGACAATCGTGTTTTGATAGTTGAGAAGTGTGCCTATCCAAAGTATGAATTTAGTGCATAAAATTTCCTACTCAACAATGGCAGACTGAATACATCTTTAGTAACTAATAAGTTGATTACGACGTAAGATATCTACCTTCTCATTCTCCAATTGTATAATTTCTCTCTTCTGCCGTAACTCATCGTCATCCATCTTCCCTTCTAACTCCGCTTTGTGGTTACTGAGATAAGCAAACTCGGTCTGAATCTGGAAACGAAAGAATATTATAGGTATATTATTCAGAAATATGTTTTTGCCTGGGATTCGTCACCCTGCCATCAGGCATTAGATTTTCAGCGTCATTTACATGTCACTTGTCGGTCTATATATATTGCTCGATAAAAACGCTCATTCGTTTTCGAATCATCGATCCTTAGTTGTTACGAAATCGATATTTGTTCGCATTTGCCGATGGACAATTTGAAGGCCGTAAGCACCTTGATAAGGGTTCCCGGTTTTTATACGTGTGAAAATTAATACGGAAGCGGCTGCCGTATTTTTTTTGCCTAAAACATTTTTTTCTTTTTATTGTTACTTTTATTATTTGCATTTTTACATTGCAAGTTAGTTTGAGAGTGGAACGTCATGCGACTCGATACAATAAACCCTTTTTAACGGTCATCTGACTTGGCAATTAATAAATGCCAGTAGAGGCATGATGACGTCGGTGCTGTTTTGTGATGATGACATCAATGAGGTTGTATGGTGATGACATTTTGGTATAGTTTCGGGTGTAAATGTTAGGGCGCAAGCACACCGCGTTTTTTTCGGCGCGAATGACGAATTTAAACGAGATTAATTAAATCGCAGCCACAGAACAGCTTTATGGGCATTTACAGTGTCGTAAACGAACAAGCTCTCTTACAGACCTTGAGGTACTCTTGCGCGAGTTGCTTGTGCTCCTCGAAGATGCGCTTGGACTCTTCGTTGTTGAGGTCCGGCGAGATGGGGCGCAGGTGCGGGTCCAGCATCATGTGCATGGAGTCCAGCGCCGGGTCGGCCGCGGCCGCCGGCGCGCCGCTCTCGCCCGCCGTTGACCCGCTACTGTTACCTGCACAAAGGAATATTATTTATTGCAGGAACAATACAATAACGTGGTATAGTTGCAGGGATAATCCCTGCAAAGTTCTTGAAAAACCTTACTAATTCTTCTTTGAAATTGTCATTTAAACGTTTGCTATGCTGTGACGAGGGAGAATTTAAAATGAGAATGAATATTGGAACTACAAAATTGAGACTCGTTTTTCTGTTTTCCAGAAGTTGGGTTTACGGAAGTGATTGCGGACAAAAGGATTTTTAATGATACACAAATGTGGGATGCACAACGGAAACCATCTTTGTTCAAGACCTTTTTCTTGCATGATTTCAAAAGGAAGATTAGGATTATTTCATAATAGCTGAACTAGCTACTTTAGAAGAATAAGGAAGAACTCAAAAATCGCTTATGAAATATAATTTTGCTGCGCAAAAGTCATACCAACAATAAATATATAATTATAGTAGTATACACGACGAATGGCGCGAGCTATTCAATGACGCAATTAAAACAATGTTGGTCTAATAGAGGCGGCAATGCGAGAACAATCTGAATGTTTGAAGGAATTAGTCGCGGTCCCACGGCAGGGTTAATACGTCAAGAGTTAAATTTATTCCGGAGTTGCTGATGTCAGACGCTTCACCTAGATTTTCAGTTTTCAACATTATGATTCCTACCTTCCGCGAATAGATGGCAGCAGCGTACTAACTAACGAGGCGTTGATAAACAATTCATCACAGTTTCAGTACGCACGCTGTACCTATCTCATTTAATTATAGGGCAAGTTGAATTAAAATTTTCAAAATGAATTTCTAGTGTTACTTGAAAAACAGCCTTAACACGCATTTACAAGTTAGATAAACAAATATATTTGAACGTCTCCTTTACATATCTAAGCGTTTATAAGAATACGTACGTAATCACTTCAGAAATTAGCTTTATTGTCAGGAGACCCGAGTCATTAACACATTACACTCATCGGTAACAATACTCTATTTGAGTAAACGTAAGCCAGATCTAATACCAAGATGCGGGAAACACTGAGCGGCGGCTCCGCAACCGAGCGGTCGGGATCCGTTAACACTAAACGCGGTCCACGAGGAGGGCCGAGGCGCTGCGGCTGGCGCGGGCGAGGTCGGCGAGTAGGCGGACGCGACACTCACTGTAAAATATCCAACTACAGCTGACCGTGTCCCTGATGGTGGTGACGATGCCGGCGGAGGCGTCACACGCGTCTCGGCGGCGCAGGCGCGCGGGCGGCGCGGGCAGCGGGGGCATGCTGGCGGGGCGTGCGCTCGCCGGGACGCTGCGCGCGGCACTGCCGCCGCCGCGCGCCGCCCGCCGCCCGCCGCCCGCTCGAAATAATCGACGGGAGAGCCGGGAGCGGGCGGTGCAACAAACAAACCGCCGCTATTCGCGGTGCGGTGACTCAGCGACGTCAGCCCGAGCTAAATGCGGACACCGTGCGCTGCCGCCCTTCGTGAGGTTTTCTGCCGTTTTCGCCGGCAGGGCGCGCGCCGCTCCGCGAGCCGGTCGACGACCCGCGCCCACGCCGCCGCTTGCACCCGGCACCGCAGCGGCCGCACCCGCTCATATGCTGCACTCGAAGCTCGCACCGCGGTTCTGACCCCCCGGCGTCGATCTCTCAGATTCGCTTCGCCTCGATTAGTAAGTTCCTATTGATAATGGGCGAAGCGAGCTTCGTTTGTAAACATGCATACGAGTCGCGGTTCGGCGTTGACGCTGCGCCCGCGTCACATGACGCGCGTGCGCTCGTTGTGCGGGTGAAGTTATCGCGTCCGGGGTAAAATAGGGCTAACCATTGCGGCATCGCAGCACTAGTTCATAGGTTCGAAACGTTACGCGCGTGGCCGCGCAATGAGCATACCCACTAACGAAGCACTGACAGACGTTAATGCATGTCAGAATTCAAATGAAACATCGCTTAACTGCTATAAAATTGTCACGTCGCTTGGATACGTTATTGAAGGAACTAGCCAAACAGTAAGCCCATTTTGGCGAAAGCTGTGCGTATGTTGATCATCTAATTAAAATACTTGTAAACAATTTGCTACACATAATATTTGTGTAAACACATTTGTTGATTTATGAGGGCTATTGGATGGAAGCACTTATATCTGCGAACGTAAGCAGACTGATAATTGTTAAGATTGATAATTTTAGAATTGCCATTAATATTAGGATGCGTGACTAATTGATTATGATGGTTTTTCCCCCCATAACAGGTAAAAGAAAGTTCAAAGAGTTTCGGAATTACTGTATTAATAATGATCCCCGAGATGATGACATAATGATTGATGTCATTTAGTGCAGATCTATAGTTCTGACAAATTGACAACTGTAAATGTGCAGGAAACGGTAGTGGATGGCATACCTAGTGGGCATCTATAAGTGGAGACTGCCGATACGATCCTAGCATTTACAACCAGGATATCATCAAGCACCCTTAGCGAATATTGGACGCCGTCGCAACGCGCCAACTGTGACGCTCTAATAGCTCATTACACCCAGCTTGTCATTTACGCAGTCCCAAAGAGAGCACAGAATAATCTCGCGCATTAATCTTAACGTCAAGCGGAAGAGAAAAGCTAAGTAGTATTTTGTTTAACTAGACCTCGTGTTTTAGTTTAAAAAAAGTGTCGCGCGATGTTAATTGTTTTATTAACCATGCACTTTACATCCTGGAAATAAACCGAAGACCGCTGATGACCGATTTATTACAGTAAGTACTGATTATATTCCGAGCTACGACTACCTATATGCTTATGAAGCTAAATGTGTTACAAGAGTGATAATTAACGGGCTCGAGGCGTAGAAAAGGCCGGGGCCGTCTCGACGAAAGATCCTCTTCGGGCGGATATACTGGATGATCACCATGACTAATACTAATACATCTACGCCACATTTTATGACTGCAACCTTCGATGAACATAAAATTTTAACCGACAAATCTACATTTTATTCTGAAGCGATCTAAACTGAAAACGGGAAGGAAACAGGATGTGTGCGTCTATGTAAATCAGAGAGACCGCGAGATGGAAGTATTCTGATCTCATCAAGCAATATATTACATCTTAAATCCTCGTACTTAATAAAACGCTCAATGATTTTATCATAATAATCTACCGCACGGGATAATACTCTTAATACGGAAGAAATACGAACGGCTTTAATTGTAGTTTGCATTTGGACAACTTAAAGAGAATGATTAGTAGTGGTTATCATTAAGGTAAGATATGCGAAGACAAAATCACTTTCAATTAGTATTTTATCTATCTCTGATTTAATATAGACAGCTAGACGTCTCGTGACCCGTACTTAACATGTCCCGGGAGCTTTAGAGCAGTTCGGTATTAGCATAAATCCGGTCTTGAGGGAACTCTTTGATCGGTGGCATTAATATGTTTTCGATTTGGCGTCGGGACGGGGCGCAGACCGCTCCGATTGCGTCAGTCGCGGTGACAGTCGCGGAAACAGTCCAAGGAACGACACTTATTCTATTAGCGGGCTGATTTATGCGCGGCCACGTGACAGGCAGGCAAATGTCCGTCAAAAAGCTGGTTAACTGTTTTGGACATTGAAATGTTACTTCAAACTTCGTGGAGACCTTGGGAATGCAACTGAAAGAAATACAAAAAAATGGTATTTCGCTGTTTATAACAAAAGGTGCAGGTGCAGGTATCGAAATTGAAATACCTTCACTTGTACTTTACGTTTACCATCGTGTGCCAAAAATCTACAGAATGTCCAAACTTTTAATGTTGAGTTGTGATCACGTTGAGCGAGTAACAGGGAATTACGCCGTATTTTTTTTTAAGTCTGATTCACCGGAGACATTTTCATTCGATCCGGAAATATCTACTGAGCGAATTTAGGCGTCCTTGTATACAATATTAAAGAACCTAAAGGACAATAATACACGTGAATCTGTAACGACGACCAGACACATCTGTGACTCACGAGCTGCTAAAAGTAGTGTGATACATTTGTCACTCTTACTTATTTTGTTCAAACGTTTAAAGTGAATTACCGCGGTGGAACTTGATCTAGCCCTTTTTTTGACGTCTCACTACTAGGCACGGGCCTCCCCTCACTACCAGGGGGATTCAGGCCGTAATCCAGCACGCTGGCCCAGTGCGGGTTGGTGGATTTCACATGTATTTCGAAAATTGGTTAGATTTTCTAAGACATGGAGGTTTCCTCGCGATGTTTTTCTTCACCGTAAGCAAGTGATAATCATAAGTATGATTCGCACATAGATTTCGAAAAAACCTGAGGTGCGAGCCGGGGTTTGAACCCAGGACTTGGTGCACGTAAGACGCGTGCTTAACCAATCGGCTATCACTGCTTTTTCTTGGTTTCTTTGTAGGAGGAACTTAGTTCGCCTCAAATAAACGTGGCGATTAATTCCCAGCACTAGATGCTGAACAAAACATTTTATAGTACGGCATTATTTGGATATTTAGCGCCTTTGTAAAGAGGGCAGTTTACAATTTCGTGCCAACTTCTACGGCGAAACTAGAACTGGGGCAGTCAACGTTAATGCGCTATGTAGGTGATTGTATCCAGATCACATCAAAGAATTGCCTGACGGGGGATACGAAGCAGGAATAGTCTGTAGGACAGATGCGGGCTTGTGAGGATTTGTAAGATGTCGTAAAAGTCAATAGCATAGAAACAGGTGTACGTAATCTATATTATTGTTGTTACTGTTTCGATTACGCAAATTCGAAAATAATCTTTTTAAAGGATATGGAATTACCGCTCTCATTATGTATCACACCACAAAGCACGTGATTTCAACATACGGTTCGAAATTGCATTTGCATCAAGATTTGAGATCATTTATGCCAATGCTAAAAATACAAATATTTATATCTAAATGAATGCCCAGGTTATATGAATAGGTAATTTACGTGAAACAACGCTCGATGTGAAATGTTGAAGAACGTTGTTGTGGTTAGTTTACTACGGCGAGTGGGTGGACCGACTCGGAAGTGGATTATACAGACACGTTGCTCAGGGACCACGTCACAACACGTCTATTAGTTACGCGACGATCATTATGCAATTGTAAATAACAACTGAAGGACTTATATTACATAAAAAAATGTATAAGTCTGCGAGTTCGCTTGATGTTATATAGTACCTAGATAATCTAGCGGGATGATCATATAACCCTTTTTTTATTAAATTTTGTGTTTAAAATAATCGAACATAAAAAGTTACATGTTCTTTCTGGTCCTGAAATAAGCAAGTAGTAAGCAGAATGAATAGGTACAATGGACACCCTGACCAGGGCAAATTAGAAAAAGGCTATTTCACAATAATTAGAAATAAAATTGTGTTCATGCGTGACAAGCAAATATATACTTTTACGAACTCAACAGTGTGATTCGTCCTTACATGGATTAAATTAAAATAGATTTACACAAGCTTGATTCATAATGCTACCAAATCCTTAAGAAACAAACAGGAAACTCATAACGTGCTGTGTGAGATAGGAGCTGGGGTATTTCAAACATAAAAAGACGGATAACCATTAGAGCTTCATAAAGAATAAGAAAGATTTGTCTAAATAAAACAATACCACAGCAGTATTTACTGCGAACCCGTGTTTCACTAATTTTGAATTCTTGATTCATGATATAATCGGTCAGCCGAGCATTGAATTAGCAATCATATTTATGATATACAGTGTACATCGGTTATCGGCAAAATTTTATTGAAGGAATCTTCCAATGAGTGGAAGAATATTGTAGCGGCAATAGGAAGTAATACAAAAGCTATTGGCAAAGGTATCGTTGTGAAATCGGGCGCGGTGAGTCAGCCGTGTATTTTAGAGGAGCACCCGAGCGCCGTCCGAGATCTGCCGAGCAGCCCCTACGCCACAACATAACGCGATCTATCTTATTATTGTTCATATCTTTCGAATAATACAATTTTTACGCAAGGATGCCTTTATTGTTGGATATGCTGTTAAATATAACGCATGTCTCTCACAGATCTTTCACGTGTCTTGTCATACGTGGGAGTGCTGCGGCGAATATTTTCGCCAACAAAACAATTTTAAACAGATCGTGTACATTTTGTCGGGAAGAAAAGACTTGAAAGAGGGAGAACTATGATGAAATACCAATTTATATTTGTGTTGACAGTTCTGACACGTGTAACTAAACATTGCCATTAATTACA
Organism: Notodonta ziczac; assembly: GCA_918843915.1. Lineage (NCBI taxonomy): Eukaryota > Metazoa > Arthropoda > Insecta > Lepidoptera > Notodontidae > Notodonta > Notodonta ziczac. The sequence continues at coordinate 7,543,767 of OU974053.1, forward strand.
TTTGAATGATTTTGCAACAGATCAGCACCAGTCCTTGACCGACAGGAAACAAACCCAGCTAAAAATGTATTGAAACGAAATTTGAAAATAATAATAATAAAACCTTATTATACTTTTTTTAAGAGCGATGTAATCAATCGATGGATGGGTAACAAAGTTGAAAGAAATTATCATTATGTATAAAAACATGATGATGTAGATATAGTACAAGATGCGGTGGCATAGAAAAACAGCGTAACGCTTTCGCGTAAACGTAAGCGCTCGGCGAGCGGCCGCGGCCAGGGCGCGGGTGACGCAGGCGCGAGCCCCGACCTACTTATGTCGTCGAAAAAATCAGCAGATGTTCAACTTTGAGGCGGGATATATCGAGCGGGCAGAATGTGTTGTTCCGAATAGAAATAAACTTGTCACATATTTTGATTGTATCTAGAGCGGGCAGCGGTTAGTCATGTCGCGATGCCGATGCCAACGTCCCGGCCGCGCCACCACCACAGCTATAAAGGCAATCACGCTCTAGACTGAATCACTATAGGCGCCGTCTGCAAAATGTCTCATCATTGCCGTATTTACGATATATATATTATTGTAATTGTTATTGCCGCCGCATAAGGAATGTCGTTTATGTTAAATCTGAAGGCTACAATGAGATCGTTACAGCCAGATGAAAAACGACATCAGTCCTGATGACAACTTTTAATTCTCATTGGTGCCTGGTCTGAAGGCTTATTGGTGTCGGCGTGCTTATGATATCTTATTAGCGACACAATTCCTTAACCATTACCTACAACGATTGTCAAAGTTATTAGAAGACCTAACCAACATTAAGATTGTATGATTTAGATAAGAATTGAAATTTGTGATTGAAGAACAATTGAGTATGGAGTAAAACCAGATACACCATTCGTTAGAAATATTTCAAACAGATTAGGAACCGTCATCTCGCGAGGGTTCCACTTGTTAACTCTCCACATGATCTCAGTACGTCGTAAACTGAATTATTTTTAAATCTTCAAAGGGGATTGTTTATTAACGTCGCTTCGTGATCTCTTACAATAAAAGAGAGAGTAACTTTGGAAATAAATTATATCTGTAATTTTTTATGGGAATGAGGAGACCCAGGTGTTGGCTACAAGACTCTTAGGACTCTAAGAGGGCCGCCATATCCTCATGTAATTGTTTACTCTGGCCGTAGCACCGGCGAACTCTGCCCGAGAATCATAAAATAATTAGCCATGATTCATCGTCGCGCCGAAAGCGTCACTCGACGCTACAAGACAGTGGGGAGATTTTGGCATTACATTTTGACAGACGATTATTTCACTGTCCACGACAGTTACAATAAAATATATCGCGCGGTTGTTGTGACAGTCAATTGTTATTTTCACATTGATCGATGATAACTACGAAAATAAATGTTAACGTTGCGAATACGTTGAAATGTGACTAACCTAGGACAGTATATCTTGAAGGGAGGTAGAGGTTTGTTTAGGGTTGATTAATCGTCATACACTGCTCCAACTTTTCAATTAGATTTATTAGATTTGTATTAATTTCTAACTATTTATATTCTCACTGTGGAGCATTAAGCATTTACATTTACTGGCTCATAGAAGCTCGTCCCTCTATCTCCTTCTGGGTAAACATCGTAGTGCTGCACTATTTGAGGCTACTACAGTTGACTTTACAGGTTCGATCATATAACTTTGTGAATTTGTGATATACTACTATGATTGTTAAGTATGTTTAACTTTTAAAATATTGATGATCAACAATTTTCAACATTTGATAAAAAAGTGGCTCTTATTTGCAGCGCTTTTACGTTCAAAATGTAGCTTATTGCGCATACACACGTGTTTGTTGATTAAATGATTTTTTATTGGCAGAGTTTTTATGTAACTCAAAAATTTAAGCATTTTTATTAATGAACAAACTGTGCTTATTATTGTGTGATACATACGCATTATTTTTTATAAAACATTATTTAACAGTAAATTTCATCTTAAAAACATTTAAATATTCGATTTATCATATTTTAAATACTAGAATGTTTGTCGGCTTACGACATACACAGACAAAAAAATATCGGAGCACAATTTTTTTTATTCATCCCGCAATTCCTCTAGCTATATATTAATTGTCTATTCAAAGTTGTGTTCAGTGGTTGTTTTAAAAAATAATATTAAGGTGAAGGCGCCTGTCCAGCCCGCGAAATTCAAAATTTTCGAGTATTTTTATAGTTTATCCAAAATCTGAAAACATTTAAGACAACATTTTGTGATTTGCGACAAACACAGTATGCAGTGCGTTTATTAATACATTTATTTTACTCTAAATATTATCACGGTGGATATGATACTAGTTAATCACTAAATATACAAAAATTGCCAGATTATCTCGATAGCTGTCGTTCTTGAAATGTTTTAGAGTAAGTTGGATATTTTAATAAATGCACAGCACACGGTCTTTGTCACGAATTACAAAACGTGCATTTTATTATTGTCAGATTTAAAAAAAAAAACTAAAAAACCAAACAAAAGAATTGAACTTCGCGGGCTAGATGGGCGCTTTAGCCTTTTAGACAATTTTATATATAAGTGTGTTGAAAAACAACGTATGAGCATTGGTCATTACAGAGTTGGCTCCATCACAGCAAACCAGCCTCGTGTGAAATGATCAACTTAGCTCACTTGTATTATAAAGTACTATTATACCTAACAATGTTTTTCCAAACGGTAGATTGATAACCACTGTAATACTATGATTACGTAATCACTTAAATATATATTATTTATAAATCAACGCTTTTTTAAAATAATGTTGATTAATTATTGAGAAATTTCTTGTTGGATGGATCGTTAATTTATTAAATAATATGGTAAATTAATTAATTGGAAACACATAAAACATTAAAAGTAATATTAGAACAGGTGGTAAGTTCAAGGTCTGTCTGACGTAACGTTGTGTATGAGCATAATGTTAATTAGTAATAAATATTTTTATATTTTTTGTGTAAGTTCTACATTGTCGTTAATGTTAAGATGGAAACCAAAATATGACAGCATTTAAATAACTTACGGAGGACATAAAAAGAAACATAACATAATCATAATTAATATGTCGACCTTCAGTATTTAATAGATGTGTTAAATTTTTTACACTTAAATGCCGTGCTAAATATAAGTAGAATTGAATGAAAACAAATTGACAATAAAAAATTAAATATATATTTTTAAGTTACTCACTCATGTAAACGTCAACGAACACTTGCAATTTGTTATAATCGGGTTTCACGGTTATCGAAACTTGAACGGAACAGTCTTTATGCGGCATTTCACTACAATCACAGTAACATCGGCGGCGTGCGTGCGGGCACTCGGCGCGGTATCGCAATGCGTGCGCGTGCGCGGCGGGTGCATACAGTGCAGCGGTGCGTGCGCGGGCGATGCGCCGGCTCGCGGCGGTGCGCGAGACTGTGCGTCGTCGCCGAGCCCGTCCCATGCCCCCCCGATAACCTTAAATTAGATTAATTGTATCGCGCTGATTCATACCCCGCGACGACGCGTTTCTTTTTGTTGACACCGGACAAATACGCCCGCTTAATTTAGCGATTGAGGATTATGAGAGGTGAATGAATTTTTTTGCAGATGATCGGCCCGTGCGTAAACTGAGAGTGGGAACGTACAATTTTTTTTGGTAAATCGTCAGTTTATGGACATTAAATTTTGACGCAAACTATTATAGTATAAGTATAATATACTATTTAGTTCTTCTCGCATCGAGAATATGAGTGTAATATACATATAAATATTTAGCCAAGTGCATGTTGTGCCACGCACAATGTTGGGTTCCGCAGCCATTTCAATAACGACATGATATTTTTGGCTAAGTGTCGAAATTCATTACATGATTTTTATTAAATTTCAAAAAAATACTAGTAAATTGAATTTATGATAGTAAAATGGAAACACTATTTGAAAAGATCTTATCAACGAGACAACACATGATGGGGTAACTAAAAAAAAACCCCTCTTTTCATGTTAGGGGTAGGTACGTCAAAAAAGTAATAATGCTACATTTTATATTTTTTAAAGTGAGATCTATTCTTAAGGTATATCTGTAAAACTCAGAGAGGTGTTAACTAAAGGAGGCGTGACGTGCTTCATTTTACTAATAAAAACTGCTGTCAGATTTTGCGGGGGACGAGGTAACCACTACAAAGAAATGATGCACAATTACTAAGAAAAAAATAGTGTCATTATGAATGCACACTTAAATAAATATTCAACACTAGTAACTTTTACGCACACTAATCGGTCAAATACGTCAACATGCAAGAATTTACGAGTGTAAGACACTAAGTGCAATAGGGAGAAACCAATATCGATATTTCTAATTAGATATATCGATAGTTTTACTTGCTCATCATCACAAAAATATTGCATAGACGTGTGCATTTCTTCATCTAATACAAAATATGAATTATTTTGTATATTATGGTATCTTATACAGTACGATGATTTATCGTTTATGCATTACTTTGAAAAAATCCCTCGCTGTGGAAATGAAACATTTAAAATAAATAATATTTTACGACAATATACAAGGTGAAACTTCTACTGCATCACTAATATATACTTCACGTGTATATCAGTGAAATATTTTTTTAGAATCATGTCAGTAGAAGTATAAATAAAATACTTACGGCATCAGCTAAAAAATAATATTGGTACGACATTATCTATTATTTTTCGTCGTTTATTAGATAAACATTGGAATTGCGACGAATCAAAGTGTACTGAACAAATAATACTTGTGCGAGTAGGTTCCCAACCCCACTTTCTATTGCAAGATTTTTCCCATATGGTTTTAATTGAGGGTCTTTGAGAAATCTGGAAAAATAGTGGAATAATGATAAGTTAAAAAATAACAATAAGTAATTATATTTTTACTATACAAGGTGACACATAATGGGTATACTATTTTTTTTGCAACTTAACTTTGTAAATCTCAAACTATCGGCTTTGTAGGACAGTTGAAGTACTAAAGGTGTTGTACACTTGTGAAATCGGTCAACAGCTGTATTCCTGTAACACCTTTTGTTTTTCAAGTTGCCTCCAAAGCTGATAGTTTTAGAATTACAAAGTTAAGTTTTGAAAAAAATAGTATACCCATTATGTGTCACCTTGTATATAATTTATAAAAAAACTAAAAAAAATAATAATTTTATCGATACACGTCCACAATCATAAATTTATCACTGCCGCAACACTGTTCAAAATGGCGAACTCGAGATACCATACTACACTTTTCAATTATTTCGTACTCGATTGTTTAACGATAATGTTTTCGATTTTTATGACATTTTATATTTTAATTATTTTGTTAGAAATGAGGGATTATTTACACCAAAAACACTTACATATGAAACGTTACTCCGTTTTTTTGTAGATTAGAGGTGTTTGACCTCTTCTTGCAATGGTTTATAGCGCAGGTCGGCATTTTTTATGGAGCACCTTTCACATCAAAAACGATACTGACTTTGATTAAATCAATTCCACAAACAGTTTTTATAAACGTGTTAGAACTTCTTGTTCTTATACCTTGGCAGAGGGGAATGATCATGTAAGTCTTGTCCATAGATAAAAGGTCTAAGGTAAAACTAGAAGTTATGATTCAGTGTGACAGATTGGACTGGGACGGACGGACGTCTCGTAGGGACTACGGAACCCGAAAAACTTTACATACAAGCTGAACGTTTAAAAAATAATTATAAAATATTTTTTTGCTTACTGACTAGTCTAAACAGATATTTACCTGATCTAAAAACGTTTTTTTCGCTTACATTGAAGCGCAATATTTAAAGTATGCTTACAAATGCGGGTATATCGATAATCGTTAACTAGAATCGTCCGAGTTGGTCTGTGCGGGGCCGCTCCAAAGGCCCGCGTTACTGTATAAAAATCAACACGTTTGTTTATTTGAGCAACGCATAACGGGCGAGATGCCCGCCGCGGCGGCACCCATGAAAATATTACGACTTATTTACTTTACCGCGATACTGTTCTTACCGCATTGACGTCTGCTGTCTGACTCAGCAGGGCACGGGCCACGTCTCACTTGCACGTTAAGAAAATTTGCAAATCACTGACCAATTGGAACCAATTGTTATCGTGTTTAGGTAGATGCCAGGGTACGTAATGTGCTGGGTAGGCCCGGCAAGTAGTTTCTAATTACACAAGAAAAAACTCGGGTATCTTTACTATTATTAAATGTGACGACGATTTAGAGAAAACAGAGTCAACTACACTGCAAACTTTAAAAAAACAATAATTCAATTTTAGATATGATAATATTATGATGTATAGAAAACCATAAACGTAATACTCAGATTATGAAATATTTATGATTTTATGAAATAATTTTTTTTGAAAGAGTTTTTTGAAAGCGTTTTTTTAGGAGCAGCAACGCAAAAGTGACATTCATCAAATGTCTGTGCATGGCTACTGTGCTGCCGGCGGCGGCGGATCGGGCGGAAGCGGTAGATAAACAAAAGCCGATCTGTCTAGCCATCTGCACGGACGATCGGCACCGACGCGACACATATACACTCCATTATAACACTATTCTCAGATCGCGCCGATAAAACAAACTGGCCTTCGATTCGCATAAAATATATCGCTATTTTCCACGTACCATTTTAGCCTTCGCTTACTGAGAACGCTGTTAGATAACGCAATTTTTTGTAAAGTTACACTCCAAAATCCTGCATTAAATTCAATAAATATAAGCCAAACATTGGTTCACAAAAAGCAATAAAGGAAGAAGCATGCCAAAGAGACAGAAACACGAACAATTAATTATCGCGTAAAACTTGGGTAAATAGCAGATACTCGTTCGCATGAGTCGAGGGCTCTTCTACGAAGTGATCATCGCAGGAAAACTTCGTCGTGTACAAAAAACGTCCACAATGGTGCTGCGAACCGTCATCGTGGACCCAACTTCCTGGTCTCGACGCATTAACAAGAATAAAACTAGGAACCAATGGTGGGTACGAGCAACCCCGTTAGCGAGCTAACAATACTTTGGCTTTAGCGCTCGGTCGTTGGTCCCACACCACCCAGTTCCTAGAAGGTAAGCGGACACAGTCTAAAATAGTCGCGGCCCCTTCCGAGAAGCGTGACTCACGCCGGGACCGTCCTGAGCCGCATCTGGACCGCAGTATATACAAGCATCTATGGTACGTGTGTATATCAACTCTATAATGTAAATTTTAGACTGTTGGCAATAGGAAATCTTAAATGAGGTATACGTAAAGATAAGACCTATTTGCATTTCGGTGCTAAGTATATCGCGGTTGAAATGTTACGGCGTAGTTGCCTACTCTATTTCGCCATCTCTTTTATTTTGCATAGAAAAAAAATCACTAGAAGAAAAATTTAGACATGATGTTTGCGAATAACTACAACATTTTAATTTTTGTTATTTACGCCTCGCCCACCGAGATATCCCTCGTAAAACTGGGATTTGTTTATTTGTCAAAGTTCTAATAGAATTTACTACGCAAAGTAAGATTAGTCATAAGATTTCATGTAAATCGACATTCGTGGCAAGGAAGCTTTTGAGGAAACGTATAACTAAACATATAAGATTTATGGCGCAGATTTATATGTTTTCATGGAATACATACAGTTCGAAAGTTTAACAACCAGTATTGATATTAGCTCAGTGAGGACATTCCAATGTTGAGTTCGATGCTAATACTAACTAAGTCTAAATCTAAACCTTTACCTTCTTTAGACCTACTACGGGGGCACTTACAAATTGTTATTTTTACCTATTTTACTAAAATTTACAACCGGATATAGAAAAAACATAGATTGTGATCACATTTAGAAAAATATAAAATAGTGCGGAAGTACTTTTCCGAAGTGGCATGCGAGTTTGACATACGTTCTGCATAGAGAAATAATTATTACTAAATTGACCAGTCAATTTTATTCTTACAGTACGGAGAAAATGTATCTGATCTCTACAACGCAACGTGGCGCCACAATACACACTCCATACTAAAACACATGCAACAACATGCGCCTACGCATCCCATACATTATTCGGATCTCAAGACGTTTACGATGAACGCGCAGAGATTACGCATCACAACTGCCTTTAAGAAGTATTCTCTACCAACATGACCTAATTTTCGATGCGTTTTGAAGCATTAAAAAACAATTCAATTTATTTCCGTGCAATGAATATGATATTGAATATCCTTAATCATAAAGCTGAGACTACATCGGCGAGTATTTGTTTTACCGAGTCATGTAAAATGAGATCGCGTTCCGTGACTCTCTTTCTCTATTTATCAGAAGCATCATTGGGTGAAGCGAACAGGCTCGCATATATTCTCTGAAGCTATTTTCGAGTTCATATATTTGTTTCATTGACAGTTTTTGCGTAAGAAATAGAATTAACGAAAAGAAAACGGAGCCAGAGAGGCTGTAGGCGCAAAGTTATATAAGAAAAAAATATTAATAACGCCGAAAGTTGGCTCCAGTACCCACATACATTATATCCACTTAATGTAATGGCGGTGGTGACTCATGTTTTGAAGCCTGGATTAGACGCAGTTAGTATATTTTAATACTGCGGTCGGTGTAACGCACTTATTTTGAGCCAAGTGCGAAAATAAGTTATGTAATAAAACTAGTGTAGCATGCCCGTTGGGCACTGTGACTAAGCGCTTGATATTTGAGTGCGGCGTTCGCTGTCAAATGGCGAGACAGCTGAAGCTTCGAGCTTCTCTGAACTGACACTGTACATTATAATTAATAGGGCCTTTCGTGATAATCTGAAATCATATACCTCTATGCATCTTGGTAACGGTATTTTAGTATTACATAGATGTGATGAGAGAAAATGTGAAGATAATAATGTTTTAACAGTTTTGTTTGTCGCACTAATAGTGCAGTGTACACACGTCAACGCGACGAGTGATAGATGACAATCGGAGACTTGCGCCAAAGCTGAACAGTACTATAGGATGCGGCTCACCGTTTAGGTTTTACCTATTTCTAAATAGCGTTAGAATAAAACAATAATTCATATATAAAATATTCACGTTAGCCAATCTGCACTGAGACAGCATGGTGACCGATGGTTTACATCCCGTCACGGCGGCGAGACGATCGTACCCAACACACTGGAGCTATTTGAATTTACCAAAATACCCAATATTTGTAACTACATATCAGAAATAACTGGCCATGGAAACAAATAAAATATAATAGTAATAAAAAAAATAACCGTCTTCAAAAAACCTGGGTAAACTAAAAAGCTAGAAATAAATAGGTACCTGGAATTTCTTTCCTCTGTTTGTTTACCAACTAAAAACATGGGACAAACCTTTTGTTATGTTTAAATATCTCAAGTTAAACAAAGGCTTGTTCAAACTGAGAGCATTAGCAGCATTCTGGGTGTGAGAGAGATGTATTACGTGAGAGGTGGACAGATGGAGGATGCGAGAGGGATAAAATATACATAGCATATTTTGAAGATACGTCACTTCACTAGGCAAGTAAAAAATGTTAAATGACGAATATATAATTAACATTATGTCAATATTTCTGCCATGACGACCGCTTGGCTCAGTGGTTGGAGCGTAGGCCGCTCGGCTCACTGCATCGGGTGTTTGCGGGTTCAATTCCCGTCAGGGTAAATTTCGGAAATGGCCTGTCGTAATTTTCCCTGGTCTGGGTGTCACTGGGATCGCCCCCAGTCCATTGTACGGTACCCATAGTACAAGAGTTGGTTAGTTTGGGACCATACAGTTGATGTGTTCGTGTGGCGATATTTATTATTTATTTATGTCCTGTCGACGGGTGTCAGGGGACCATGATACATGTTATGTGGACGACCCTTTAGGCGTGAGTCAGTGCGTGCGTGTCCTGCCTCAGGACTCCTCGGCTATTTCGAAGCAGGTTACTCACGCATCGCAATGATGCATTGGTACGAGTTTAGACGACAATCTTGTGTATGTCGAGATGATCTGATGTTTTGATGCGGAATAACATTAACGATACGAAAATAACATCATAATGTTTGTGTTTGTCACTTCGTATAATATGTGGTTTACGGTAAATCGTCAAGAGAATGGGCCATTATTTTGATGGGTCGAACATAATAAAAATGAGAAGTAATTTTTTATAGATCATCAGATCAATTGGAGTAGACGACCGCTTGGCGCAGTGGTTCGAGCATAGGCTGCTCGGCTTACTACACCGAGTGGTTGCGGGTTCAATTCCCGTCGGGGTAAATTTCGGAAATGGCCATTGCGTAATTTGCCTTGGTCTGGGTGCCACTGGATCGCCCCCAGTCCATTGTACGGTACCCATAGTATAAGCGTTGCTTAGTTTGGGACCATACAGTTGGTGTGTTCGTCTGGCGATATTATTATAATTAAAATGTAGGGTCGCAATAGCCCAGTAGGAAATGAAAGGCTCGTGATCCGAAAGTCTCGGATTCAAATCCCAATAATGGACTTTTTCACAAAAAACTATGTGCTCGTACCACGTACCCAAAATAGAAGCGCTCGGAGCGGTAAACAACTAGATGGGTGACCGCTAGTGACAACTGAGCGCTTCATTTCAAGCGTCTGAGGATGTTAAGCTGTCGATCTCGGCTATAATAGTCACCAAGCCATGTCAGACGCCTACAGGCGGCCGGTAACTCTTGACCAGATTTCGCCAAGAACAAGACGAACTGATTCTTTCAGACACCCATAAAATAACGGATCTCCTCATTTCTGATTCCACCACGTAGGGGAACCGGAATCGTGACTCTACATCGCGCGTTCCTCGAGCCTTCTTATGAGGCCTATAGCTAGCAATCACGCCTCAGTGGATGACATACTTCTTATTTATTTCATAGCAAAAGAAAATTTTAATGCTGGTAATTATTACCCAGCAACATAAAGTGAGGTCTAAACATAAACTCATCAGTGCAGTATCAGTAATATATTAAAAGAACTTCATAATTTTAAACGCTGCATAATTTTAAAGGCCATCAAAAAGCTTTTATTATAAGATGCTTACACCGTAGGAGCCATATCCAAAGTTTGTTTTTAGAATTAGTCGTTAGTGTGAATGCTTCATGAGTCAGGCAGTACATCTTTCGGGTGATTAGATTTTAAGTGAGTTTGTGATACAAATACATTGATTGATATACATTTTTAAAGTCACCGTCGTGCCATTCTAACTATTAAAGTGAAATTAAATCCACTCCACATTCTGATTCGCGCGTCTACGTCAGATGAGAGCACGTGGTGAGACTCACAACTGAATCATCCTAAATGCGATACTATTATTAAACTTTACGGAAATACCGACCCAATAAGACTTCAATCTGTGTGTTTTATTATCATTCTATAACAAAGGGATACCAAAATACTTGCAACATAAATAATTATTTAATGAATCTTGCGTTACTGTTGTTTAACAATGTGGTTGGCAATACGTTCGCAATTAATTATTCGTGACATTCACGTAATTTATAAAACCGCGCAATAAAATGTCTAAAACGTTCGGTTGATGTATATGTACATAATATTTTGAGGTATTTTCACTTTATAAATATATTCAATAAAAATAAATAATTTAGCCCTTTTGACGTCTCACTCCTGTGCATCGGCTTCCACTCACTAGGAGGGGTAATCCACCACACTGGCCCGGTGCGGGTTGGATTTCACACGTCTTTCTAAAATTTGTTAGATTATCTAAGACATATATCTCATACATCCTAATACATAATTATGTTATATCAGAAATATATTCAATAATTCATAAAAAGTATGTTAAAATTTTCGACGAAAACCATAGCATAATAAACATGCAGCACTTACCCACAGTATAATATTTATCGAATCCAGCCGTATTTCTCACTTCCACATAATCATCATAATTGACTGGCACGTCGATCAACTCCCACGCATTCTGGAAAGGTAAAAACGAAACGCCTCAAGCAACACAGCTAGCAGCACGGAGACGATATTCAAAGAATAAAAATAATAATAAATAACATAACATAAATAAATACATATAATAATAAATTTTACAAGGCTTTCACCGTTTTATTTCGCCAATCGTATCGTATCCCAAGTCATAGGACCAGGAGTAGATAAATACGTATTTTTATTATTTATGACTTACTGGATCGACTTCTATCTGTAATGGCGTTTGATATCCCCGGTCGACCGGTCTCTGGGACATATTTCCATCGTAATCGTCGGCGGGCGACACGGGGCCGTTCGCCGCGCTCAGTCTATCGCAATTCCGGTCGCAGTCCTCCCTCCTCGAGGAGTTGGAGTTGCTAGTGGCGGTGGGGCTCCGGGCGGGCGACAGCTTGTCGCTCGGACTGTTCCAGTAGTGCTCGATGTCGACGTGCCGCGGGTTCATGTTGCCGACGTTGTAGTTGGCGATGGGCGAGAGGCGGCGCGGCGACGAGCCCCCGCTGAACAGCACGGGGCTGCGGGCGACGCGCAGCGTGGCGAGCGGCGAGCCCGCCGGGCCGGGGCCGGGCCGGGGCCGGGCCGGGCCGGACGGGCCAGGCGGGCCGGGCGGGCCGGGCGGGCCGAGCGTCGGGCCGGGCGGGGCGGCTCGCGGGCGCACGTCGGGCTCGTCGCTGACGGGCGCGGGTTTCGTCAGCGCCTCGGCGGCCATTAAGTTCTGGAGCTTACTCACTTGAGTTTCGACGAAGCTGCGCGGCCGGGGCGCCTGGATGGTTCTGTCGGTGTCTCTTAGTACCGGGTCGGGGGCCGCGCCGCCCGGGGCCGGGCCGTGCGAGCGGGACGGCGGGCCGGTGTCCGTGTCCGTGTCGAGGCTGTCGTGCGTGTCGTGCGTGTCGTACGCCATGTACTCGTCTTCGGAGCACTCCGTGTCGTCGTCCTCGCAGTCGTCGTAATTGATCGGCGTGTCGGCGCCGGGGAAAAAATTACATAGTGCCGCCATTATATCGACGACCTGAAACGCAAGATTTGTATGACATCAATTTGGTAGTATTGGAAGCAATAAATTGTCCAAATAAATGAAAGATTTACTTTACAATAATAAGTTTAAAATTTAGTACTTTTATAGAACAAGTTACCACATGAAAATTTTATTATCACTCAAATCAATATTTCTTATACAAATAGCAAAGGGAATTAGATCTCAGATATACTGATTTGTAACATAAAAAGTAATAAACCTAAAGCCAGGACGTGAAAAGAAGCACAAATCGAATTCATGAACATTAAAATTTCACCTTCAAGTAGCAAGCCTCAGTGAACAATAAAATTGACTGGCCAGTGCTCACAATAAGAGGCTACGAGCGTGGTGACTAAACACATTGCAATAGTTTAACCTTTAGTATTGGCAGCACGCTAAGCACACTCATCATTTATATTTGGAACGGAGCCTACCTTGGCCATACTGGGTCTTTCTGCTGGTACCTTGTGCCAACATTGCGTCATCAATAGCTCTATTGGCTCCGGACAACCCTCTATCAAGTTGGGTCGCTGACCTGGAATGTAACAATGAGTTAGGCTGCATATCTCACATGTATTACAAATAGTACCTACTGCTAATGTTTTTAAAGCAACAATTTCTTTGGCTTTTATTCCATTGCTGGGTATGTTACAGCATACAGTTTTTTGAGCGACTTTTCTGTAGCTTGGATAGCTTCGAAGATGCTTGCTAGGATAGTGGTGGTTGCACCTCCCACCACTGTTACGGTAAGTGAGTATTGACAAAGGCTTCCAACAATGACTCCCGAGTTTTGTAGTATGGATAAATACAATTTAATATGTAATGTAACTTTGTGATAATAACTGTTCATAGTTTCAAATGACATTATAAGAATGTATTATTAGTAAACAAAGTTGAATATTAATTCATCTGATCTCAGTTACGTCGTGAACGCAATTGACGATTATAGTATGTGTAGTTAATTAGATTGATGTCATATTACATCTGTCAGAAATGTATGTTTGAATACCAATGTGTACCTAGCATGAGTAATGAATTGTATTGTAAATAAGATACATACATAAGTACACAATATATGTACAATATATGCCTGCTTGTTGGACGTTGTTTCATTCTTAGGGCCTGTGCACACCACGATTTATAAACGCGCTGCTTTTGTCCTACAAAAGTCTATAGGCTGCGTCTGACTCGCGAGCGTATCGCGTCTGAACCGCAACAAACGCGCAACGACGGCGCGTTTAAAAAATGTGGAGTGCACAGGCCCTTAAAAAGACATGTTTGCCACAGGCCAGACTTGTATTGTAGTTAAGGAATACTCAACCAACTAGCGCGAATACAAGCAAACTATAATTCCCACTATTAAACATCCAGATATTTAAGGCACTGGCATGTGCATTGACTTTTAAATAATTGTTGACTTACAGTTCCATGGCAGGTCAAAGTATGTACTAGAACACACTTTACAGTATTAAGAAAATTATTAATAATTGCATTTAAATCTGAATGTCACAATGAAAGGGCAGGCACGGCTTGGCAAACTCAAACATCTGTTTAGCATTGAATTGCATGAAGTTACTCACCGTGCATTGAACAGAAAAACAACTAACAAAGTGCCACATCCGTGACCATACTTTCATTGTAAATTCAGCTCAAATATCATGGTGGATGTAGGTACCTGTATGCACAGCCCACATTATCCTAAATGCAGAGCCACCTTCCTCAAAGGGTTTCCTTCGGGACAACACCTCCCACAGAATGATGCCCCATGAAAACACATCACATTTCTCAGTATATGTTGACCCTTCAAATACCTGTAACATTCAATAGCAACAGTTGATAATACACCAAAGGACGGTTAAGGACTATTTCAGGATTCCCCTAGTTATCATCATCATGTTTGAGATTCGTTTTTTATACTAATTAACAAGGAAAATACTCATACTCAATTTGTGTTGGTGAGAAAATATTAAGGTATTGTATGCTTGTGTTATCTACCAATGCAGTGTGGTGATGACAAATAAGAGATGATAGTATATGTAACTATGGCCTGAAACCTAATATTAAGATGTGATATCTATGCAAAACGAGGCAGTTCACAATGTAATAAATGACATGTGTGTACCAGGTGAAATGTGGTGACACAAAATAAAATATATTACTGCTTACATATCTAATTTCTTTAAACAGTTCTTTCAACAGAGAGATCTTTTGACCAATGGACTTTGAAAGGACCATTCAAATTGTGTGTTCTATTTTTTGTATAGCTCTTTTGACTCCACAAATGATGGTAGTGCACAAGTTAACTTATTAAGTTTTTTAAATGTTACCAACCTCTGGTGCCATCCAGGCTGCACTCCCTTTGTTGTTGGTCATATATGTAGCCTTATCTGCAGCTGTACCAAAATCACAGATTTTCAACCTCTGCCCACCACCCACAAGTAGCAAGTTTGGTGGTTTTAAGTCCCTGTGTATGAGCGGTTTTGGTTTCATAGCATGCAGGTATGCTACACCCTGGAATATCAAATAAGTAAAGTGAGTAAATATGTAATCATTAGGGTTCTTAATGGAATAAATGCTGTGAACTGGTGGTAGACTGATTGATCAATAAATTTTTCTTCTTCATGTAAGGGCCTGTCTGACAATCTTCAGATGTTTATTCTTTAAATAAATATCTGTTTTATTGACAGGCCTTCCAAAGCATATCTGTAAAAACATAAAGTTTATTCAGAGAATCAACAATCTCTGAATATTACGAGACAGGCTTTCGATATATTAATTAATAAATATGTAGTAGGTACACCTATGGTGGTATCAGCCTGCAGAATTTACTCATATCTGATTCCATACAATGTGGATGTGGCACTAGCATATTATGATAAAATATTTTTTTATTTGATGAGTAAGTATTTGCTTTCCGAATATCTGCAAGCAATTTTTTTTACATACTGTTCTTATTGTCAGTTTATACTGATGAAACATGAACACCAATTTATTTGTCTCTATATTATGACAGCACAATATAGGGACAATACCAAAAATCGGTGTATATGTTTCTTGAGTGAAAACCAGAGGGTTATACTTATTATCAAGACTATACAAAAACAAAATGATAACCTCTGCGCACTGGCGGGCCCAACTCATAGCATGCGCTGCGGTGTACTTGGGCTTGGGGCGGTTGTGCAGGACGTTGTACAGTGAGCCTCCTTCGGCGTACTCCATGACGAGGCAGACATGCTCGCGCTGCGTGCAAGCGCCGTACAGCCGCACGATATTCGGGTGGCACACGCGCGACAGCTGCCGCACTTCTATCGCGAACTCACGCTTCTCAGCCTCCGAGTTTATGTGCTTCACCGCAACAAATGTGTTCCGCCACAGGCCCTTCCATACCACACCGAACGCGCCCTTACCGACCACCTGCAGACATAATCCCGGTTTATACTTATATCACAGACTCACCCGCACTAAAATAACCAAGCCGATGTACAAATATTTACCGATAATTCCTGTATTTCACTGTAATCTATCTCCTCCACGAATGTCTGCTGGACAGGCAAGTCTTGCACATTGGAAGCCATGAGTACACTTACTATCACATTATCAAAATGACTAGTTGATTTAATTTAGGTTAATTAATAATATCTACCTAATTTTCGTTATAAATATGTAAAAATAGTTGGTTATCTCAATTTTCTTAGTATTGTTTGGCAGAGAAAAGCAACTGCGACAAGGCCGCCATCTTTGAAACTGTAGAACATAAATGTCACACCACAATAGTGCTGTACCTATCCTGGAATAAAAAAATCGGTAATAATTATGTTTCTATTCTATCATGTACGTTTATTTCTAATAAGAATATGCTTATATTCAGTATGAAGACAATTTTATTTTAAATTAGTATTTTGTACATTATCTTCATCATCCGTATTATCCATCTCAATAATATTATAATCCAGTCTACTGTGTTTACTTTGTCTGCTAATTCTACTATGTAAACTTTGGCTACTCTGAAATTTACTAGACAATCTAGACACGCTTTCCAGACTTGGAGCATCTTCCAGTTCCATCAATAACTCGTATGCTTCCGTACATTTAAATGTTAAAGCCATTTCTTTAGGGGTTTCGTTCCTATGATTCGTAACATAGAGATCTGCTCCCAGTTCCACAAGTATTTCGATGAGGTCGCAGTTATTGCTCATGGCAGCGAAGTGCAAAGCTTGACGTCCACCTGGAGCCTCAGGATCATTTACAAGAGCACCTTTCTCTACGAGGAGATATAGTATTTTCTCATCTTCCCGAGTTGGAATACACATCATGACGAATTCTGTAAAATCAGAAATAGTGTACTTAAGTACCTAAGTACAGTTGTGCTGGGAAGTAAGCAGGTATGTACAATGCCAAATTCTGACTACAATATATTTACAATCCAACAATGTTGTAAGTTTTTTTTTTTTTTTTTTTTTTTATTGAATTGACTATATGTTGTTGGTCAGAGTGGCCATAACAACTTCACCCGGACAGAGGGCGAGCGCAAGTGCGCTCCAGCCATAGGGGCAGGGGGGCAGCTAGCTCAAGGGCGTCACTAGGGACACGACCTCGGCTTGGGCCGCTGCCAGGAGAGGTGGCGAGGGTAAATCTACCACCGGATCGGAACGCGACCTCGACTGAGAAGATCCGGCAAGAAACTCAGCGGGCTTGTCGGGTGCCAAGGTGCGTCTAGGTAAGTAGACGCACCTTCTAGCGGAAGCGGGGGTTCGTCGACCTCGCCGGCGAGGTCGGTGTCTGGCGGGGAGTGTGCGTGTGTCGTTCTCCTCGACATCTGAGTCTAGGAGAGCGGTGAGTGGGTCGGGGGGGTCCAGCACCACATGCCGCGGCCTGCGGCGGCATGTATCTGGCTCGTGTGCGGGTGCATAATCGGCGGCGGCGACGATTAAGGGATTGGTGTGTTCAGAAGCCTTCATGAAATAGCGTTCAGACGCTATTTTGAAGTGCTTCTGGATAGAATCGAGTATGTTGTAAGGAAGGTGTGTAGTAAGTACGGATACATTTTTTAATTATCCTCTTATTTAGGTACAAATGACGGAAAGTTTCCGATGTCGGAAACGACAGATTGCATCCTTCTCCTACAAATGAATTAGACTTTTTCTATATCTACAAAATAGTTAGTGTGATAGATTTTAACATTGGTCAGCAAAGCACAATACTTACTTATAATAATTATTACCACCCCCGTCTCTACCGTTCCCCGTGGACACTGTATAGATAGGTAAGAATAAAGGTAAGTACTCACGTAAAAACAATCCTGTATCCATTGGAGTACCTCTAGGAATAATGTAAGCGCCGAATTCAAATAATAGCCTCGCGACTCTTAACGATGGTCTGAAACGAAAACAATTTTGGTACCTACTTACACATTTAAAAATAAGTAATACCTACCCAGGTATTTATTATTCGTATAAAATAAAAGGTTTCAAGTACATAGATAGTCAAAGCGGTAGGTGCTGGTCCTTGGGCCCTAATGCTATTATCTGTGCTGTAGGTACCTAATAGATGTAGTTGTGGTCAAATCAAGAGCTGTTACTGGTCAACAAGATAAATTATATTTTTACATTGGGATATACTTGAGGAAGATAGAAGATGATGATACCTTCTCATCAGACAGAGCGAGAGAGGCGTCATGCCCACACTATCCTTTACGTTAGGATTCACCCCGAGCGTGAGCAGCGTTTGGATGATCCGCATATTGTCAGAACAGACAGCGAAGTGGAGGGCATTCCGTCCTAAGTGATCCTTTTGTTGGATTTCGGTTCCTTTGCTGCAATGAAAGAATTCGAACAGTGACATTACAACTGGCGTATATTATTAGTATCCACAGAGACACGACAGGGATCAGCGCATTCATTTTGATATATAGGCGTTTCAACGTGTTACAGTATCAAAGAACGTGGAACACGGAATACAATTCTCTTCTGTACAATGACCTCAAACTCAAACACAAAATTGTTAAACGAAACGTTAAAAACAACTCATTTCATAAACTAGTTCATTCATCGCCTCTCGTTGCCCACGGTATAGCTAGACCGATGGCGCTTGCAACGTTTACTGATCATGTATTACGCGTCCCTAGTTGCTACGTTTATTATATAATTAGGTATAATTTGAATAAACGGAACCTTATAATTGCTTGTAGTAATTCTTCATCACCAATTTCAGCAGCTATCAACAACTCATGGTCCGCATGGAGAAAATCGATAGCCTTCCTAAAGTTAGGGTCATGCTCATCCCGAGAAAACAGTGAATTTCTTGAGCCGATGGCTAAGGATCTCGGGGAGCCAGGGTACGAGGGTATGTGGACATCGAGGAAGCTGTCCGTCAATTCTGTTTAGAAACGATTAACGATTTCAGTGTTTGTCTATTATTCTGACTTCAGTAGGTACGCACTTAGGCAATGTGCTTTGGAGATTCAAGTACAGTACGCATTTGAAAGATAACTTTAGCTTGCTATGTTTGTGTAGAAAAATATTTTGTATCTGAATTCTTTACCTACTTACTCCGTGAGCTCTTTAGAAAGTTACAGTAAGTAGGTATCATCTAACTACTTGTTAACCTGGCGGGCCAATACCTGTTATCAATTTACTTGTTAAATATAAATACGTACCGTACGTAGTATCCTGCTACAGGTCACGGAAAAATAAAAGAAAATAAAAACTTAAAAACAATTTAATCAAATTAGGGCCATACAATTTGATTCCATCAATCATTCACGACACAAGTTGTTATTGTGTTTGATCTTCATATGTTTCGTCGTCCTCTTGGGGTGTAAATGCTACAAGCTCTTGTGAAGGCATTTGAGATTTAGAATATATCGGGAACGGATTGAATTGTTCGCCTTCCAATATGGTTTCCATTTTTGGGACGCTCTCTAACAGGGACGCTTTCTTTTTCGAAGATAGTATTGTACCTTCTAAATCGAAAAATGCATCTTTATTTCTAAGATAAGAAACCACTATCGATTCATTATCGATTTCACCATCAACCGCTAATATATCATTTTCACTTTGAAGATTTATATCGATCATTTGCAATTCTTCCCTAGACTCCGATTCCTTTAGCTGTGGTGATATAAGATCAAAATCATGTGTTAGGTCTCTACTCGTAGATGGTACGTCGACAGGCTTAATGTGTTTGTTGAAGTATTTCCTTAGTATTGCATCGTTCGTATAATTTTTGCTATCGATCAGTAGTTCCTTAGAGCTAGGGTTGCTGGCGCAACTAGAATCCACGATGACGAACATGGGTTCCCTGTCTACAGGAACGGTTTCATAATCTTTGTGCGGTGCATATTGAAAGCCGGAATCATCTTCACTGGAAAGAATATACGACTTAAAAGCGTTGAAGTATTTTCTCATGGATATCCGTAAGGAGTTGAACCGGTGACGTTCTCTGGAACTAATGAAATTGTTTGTGTTGAGCGTTCGATGACAGTGATAGCACAAGAGCGTTTGAGCAATTTGTACCTGCTGTAAGTGATCGCGTGAGACTCGCGTTCTGAGCGAAGGCTCTTTTGAACTCTCATTAGATCCAAAATGTGATCTGGTAGCAATACCCCGGAGTCATTGTAGAGGTACCCCATTAACGATATGCACACATCCTTCGTTAAGCGACTCGTAAACATCCTAGTATAATTAAATAACCAAGAAAATGATTCATACGTCGACCGTGCAGGTGGTGGTTCGACATCTGACGTTCTGGAGTTGGTCGCCGCGGAATTGTCCTTCTGCGATACTGAGCTTGAATTCTTTTCACTTATGAAACTATTGTCGTGACTGTTCTCATTCATATTAACTTATATCCAGCTTAACTTAAATTAGTAGACGCATTTGGTTTAGGAGCTTTAGGAATGATGTTTTATACACTTTGACACCGCCCTTTGATATTTATTTATTTATAATATTGACAGATCACAAAATAGGCAGTATTTTTTATATTTATAACCACGGAGACTTTTGTGAAAAGGAGAATGTAACTACATATACCTACCTAAAAAGGATAAAATGTGGGAACAATTAAAACTCAAATTATAAGATAATACTAGTTTAATACAGCAAGTTTACCATTTACACTGAGTAACTAATTCTAGCATACAGTATGAAGTTTAACTTCACCGTAAAATATTAAATATTTCAAGAAACTAGACATATTTTTTCATTCATGGTTATAATTTATGAGTGAGGTTAAAACAGATATGCAGGAAACTGAGGTAGAAGAGAAATGTAAAGAAATCATGTGAATTAAATTACCTA
This sequence comes from Notodonta ziczac, assembly GCA_918843915.1. Lineage (NCBI taxonomy): Eukaryota > Metazoa > Arthropoda > Insecta > Lepidoptera > Notodontidae > Notodonta > Notodonta ziczac. Next base: position 7,565,086 of record OU974053.1, read on the forward strand.
CTTATAGACTTATAAATTTGATATCATAATAATTTTCCCCCCTTCTTTAGGCCTTACGATCGTAATTAATAGTTGTACTTAAAGAAAACAAAAAACATCTAAAACGGCAATTATTTATCACCATTTCATCTAAGTAGGTATCCTTAATTCTGATAGGTATCCGCTACAAACTGCGAATTAAATGCACGACAAACTCCCGCCCCAAATAATTCCTCTAAAGAGGCGTCCACCCGACAACTAGCGAGCTTTCCTGCCTAGACGTGCAGCTTACAGAAGCTGACAGATAACATTGATGTTAAGCGCATCGTAGGCTGCTGCCGCCGGACACCGCGCTCACGAAAACTTTTTAAAGTATCAGTCGCCGATACACAGGGATGTCCTGCTCTTGCACCCTCGGTGCCGAACGCAGCAACTCTGCGAGGGTGTATAGGTCATCCCGAGGCCGGTAGTTATTCTGGTGCATCATGCCATCCGAGCGCTTCCTCGCGACCATGAAACGCTTCATTTTGTTAGCGTACTGCCTCTTGCGGCGAGCCTCCTCGTACCTTTGCGCTAATTCTGCCGGTGCTTCTTGGTATAGGTCAGCGGGGTATCCCCTTGCCAGTGCCATGCGGTTCTGCTCCGAGAAGTACGAGTGGCGTGGGTATTCTCGCTCGCGGGGAGGGATCACGACCGGCTCGTTGTACCACAGGTCTCCGTTCTCGTCCACTTCTGGCTGCTCGTCCTGGGTACTGACGTGTCCATAGTAGCGATCGGCCGCCCACTGGTTCGCGTTCCATTCCTGCTTCTTGCGCTCCTGTGCCTCCCACATGTTCAGCAGTGCACGGAGATCAGCCGCGCTCAAACCGGAATCTCTTTTGCGGCGATCGGACATAGGCCTAAATATAAATAAGAAATTAAATTAGGTATTCGATTAGGTATAAGATAGGATTGTCTATCTATCTATATTACCTACCTATACTATCAAAAAGCTGTAACTGAGCTGAACCTGTCCGAAGAACTTTTTTGAAAGTTATGAAAAAAATGGTGCAATAGGTCTTTTGAATACTAATCAAATGTTTTTAGAATTATTGTCTGATTGTCTGTTGTGCGAAAGTCGTTAAAACGGCTGAGCCAATTTAACAAGGTTATGGCTATAAGATAGCCTTGGTTAGACTTTTAAGTCCAACAAAGGATACATACTATCATCATTACGATATAATCATAGGGGTCGAGTTGTAAAACTAAATCTAAAATTTTTATGCAGATTCTTTGGGATCGAAATTCTGCGTTACCGAATCTGCGAGTAGCTACTAGTGTAATTATAAATACATCATTATGAGGTTTTTATGTTGACCTCAAGTTCTTCTTATTTCCTCCGGAGTTTTTGGTGGCAGTCTTGGCAGAAGCGGCGGCGCCGCCCACCTTAGTACCGCTGCCGCGCTTGCGGCGGTGCGCGTCGTGCTCGTGACTCATCGTATCCACCGGCGAGAGAGCATCATGTTCCTCTGGTCTGAAAACCAACACACGATTAGTATAGACGTATTTTTATATATAGAAGATGCAACCGTGAGCTTGTTTCTACAACTTATTCATCAACATCAACATTTCAGTCGAAAGACGTCAACTTCTAGAAATAGTTCTCCACAACAACCAGTCTTGTGGTGCCAGCATCCAGTGGTTTCTCGCAACCTTCACTAGGTCGTTGATCCACCTTGTAGAGGACCTACTCATACTGCATATCCCGTCTTTTCTGACATCGGAAACTTTCTGAAAACTGTAATTACGCCCCCGGTTCAGGCTATCGAAACTTCGAGCATAGTTCTCTCCATAGCTATCTAATTGACATTGAGCCTTATGTGGTCCATAGTTAGGACAACGTTTCAGCGTCATACGTAATCACCGCAACAACTCACTTCAGGTTTTTCTTGCCCGAGCCAGATTTGGTGACTACTTTGGTTGCGGCCCCCGCGCCTCCGACTTTGGTACCGCTGCCTCGCTTGCGTCGCCGCGAGTCATAACCGGCGGATAGACCCTCCATTGCCGGTGGCTCTCCATATAGAGCTGGTCTCATGATTAAATTGTCGAGCTGTTCCACTCCTTGATCGTAGCCTTCGGGGCTTCCTGCAAATAAAGTACCTAAGCTAGAGTAGCTACACCTACTGGGACTCTACGGTAGAGATTAAGATCCCTTAAAAGCATTATTCGACCTTGATACAACAATAATACAGCAATTAATTAGAAGCTTTTTAACGCGGTATGTAACAATACCTTCTTCGCTGAGCGCCAGCGGGTATGGTTCCAAATCATTTTTGTCGCTCTTGTTCAGGAACAGAGACTGGGTGTCGTCCTTCGTCTGGTCCCAGTTCTCTGGCAGCTCGCCGATTGTCCCGCCACCGTCTACAATGAAGTCTGTATATAATTACAATTTGTTTGTATAATAATATCGCCAGACAAAAACACCAACTGTATGGTTTCAAACTAAGCAACGCTTGTACTATGGATACCGTACAATAGACTGGGGGCGATCCCAGTGACGCGCAGACCCGGGCAATTTACGAAAAGGTAATATTTCTAAGGTAACATTCTATGTTTTATGTACTTTTAAACTTTTTATTATATATCGAATTTTAATTCCTCTTTAACTAGCGGGGAAATGCGGCTAGCATCCTGAGTACGCTTAGGCATGAGCCAATTTTCTTTAATTTTTTGTATGATTCGGAACTATTATTATTATTTTCATAAAAGTTTCCTCTCTAATAGGAACTAAAAAGAACATTTTTTTTTAATACTATAATATTCTTTAAACTCACATTAGTAGGGTAGTTATGTAAATAATTAGATATTATAGATATTTTTGTTTAACTGCATAGTCGTTTTCTTAAAGATATTTAGGTAATTATCTAAAACTACAAAATATTAAGATTTTTATCGTGCCACTATGCTGCTACTTGGAATTTACAACAGAAAATCTTACAATACGGAAACTGAACCTATGACGTCATGCTCGCCATGTCTCGGTGATTATCTGAATTTACCTTTACCATGTTGAAAATAGAGTACAAAAGACTAGCTACACTACTCTACTATCTTTATTGCATTGGGATCCAACACCAAAGGTGAATTACTTATGGTGGATGTACAGCAGTCGGTACACCTTTGTCACAGACCAACCGCACTTTGCACTCTTTATCAAAGATACTCTAGGATAAAAGTTTCCGAAACACATACGCAATACGGCGTATAAGATTTACGATTGACCAATAACCATCAATTATTAAGTACTTATTTTCGATTGATCAATCACAATGCGTTGCCTCCGCTCCCACTAAGCAACTTATTTCGGGATTTATTCCTACGCGAAGTCCTGACGGTGGTCGTTACGTGCCCTTGGCCTATACATTTGGAGATTTATTTGGCTATAATAAATGCTTTTATTAAATTCAATTCTTGCAAAAAACGGCCCAAAAAGAAATTCCGGAATATTAATCGTTTATAAGTTTCATATAGATGTTATACTTAATACCTATTTATCTGTACCGGTCCTATCCATCAAAATTTTCATCAATGAAGTAAGAAATCAATCAATACTAGCATCTATTTATAGTCCATTGTATGGGAAAGGTCACTGGGAAAGGGAGAATAACGCGCCAAACGGAACCGCGCAGTCGGGCCACCTGTTGACCTGTTGCTATATATAGACCGCAGCCGCCGGCTGATCGATACCACCACCAAAACAAAACAACCCATTAGCATCCCTTAATGCATTCTAAGACCTTTGTGCAACAATAATACAGCAATTAATTAGAAGCGAGATGATATAACATACCTTTGTTGGTAGGCGTTGGCACGGCGTCGCTTGCGAAGATCACCGCAGATATTGCGGTCAAAGTAATCAGTAACATTGTGAGGGTCTTGCAGTATGAAGGATAATTGTAATTAGTATATCTGAGGAGCAAAAAGGTCCACTCGAATGTGATGTGACGGCACGCAGGCGACGAATGTCGGGTGGCGGCGTTCTAGCTGGAGAGAAAACCTATTGCTCTTGTCGATAAATTCGCGACATGCGCAGTGTGCGGCGCAGATTGCAGGGATGTACTGATTAATAAATAACATTTGGTGTTAATGGAAAAAGACTGTGTTAGTTTGTAGCATGTATAAGTAATGGATTTTTGGTATGGATTAGGAGAATGATTTTACAGTAGATGGTAATACTTCTTATTGGAACGAAGTTCCTTATGGCGCTTTGCGAAAGGAGGCTAGACGGAAAAAATTAAGACCAAAAGTTGTAACGACACTTTTTGCTATAGTTGTAAGCCGTGCGGCGTGCGCGTGTTTCTCTGTTTGTCTCTCTCTCTCTTATAGAAAGCAAGCCAGTTATTTTCGTTTCGTCTTTCTATTTTGCATTGAACAGTGTGGTGTCGCGAATAAATAATAAAAAATAATAACAATAATGAATCCTGACAGTGTTTCTGCACAAGTTCCGGATATTGCAACTTCGTTCCATCCGGGTGTCCCTTGACACCTCTCAAGTTTTTTTTGTCTTCATATATGGCTCTACAAAAATTGCATTTTGCTGAAAGCTGTAGCTCAGCAAGTTGCATTTATGGCTACACAATCGCAGCTAGAGATTTATATTAATCTAGCCTGTTCACAAGGACCTTATGCCGGATGTTGGCAAACATTAGGGCTATTTCCAGGTGAAAGTCTGCAGCTCAGTGGTTCAACTCTGTTAACCGCTATCACTCACACTCACACGTCAAAACTCTGACGTATCGCGTATAAATATATACGTCCATATTGATAGTTTTTTTTTATAAGAAAGCTGTCAAAAGTGACGCATTCAGCTTATTAGCAAACGCGATAAGGAATGCCTTTAGACGAAAGTCATTTGAAAACATTCGGAACTTAAATTTTAACTGATGCTTAATATAGGCTGTCATACTGCTGTCACCTCGTTCCAAATATTTTTTGAGCTCTCATATGCAACCCATTTGTTGTTCAGTCCGCTCCTGTCCACTGACGTCCAACGGCACTAAGCTAAACAAGCCCTTCATAAAAGTCTTATTGCGTGGAAGATGAGGCGAGACGGCAGTAGGCGTCGGGTCTTATTAATTACATCTCATTAACCACGTTCCAGCGTTTTACCCCGCGCTCGTGAGGACCGAATTAAGGCTGTTTCCACCTCCTTTAACACATTTGCACTTAGCTTTTGTTATGGCGCTTCTTGTATACATTAATATCGGCATAGGTAATGCTATGCGGTAAACACTATGTCTTTTCTAGTTTTCATACTTCAGACCCATAATCCGTGACGCGTTGTTTGTTCACTTTAATTCTTTCGAACAATACTGTGTCTGCTTTTAGATGAATTATTTTCTATAACCCTGCGTTTGTAAACTGAAGGATCATATTCAACGAATTAGTTGTTCTCTCTGTATTATGTTCGCAAAAAATTTAGACAACAACAAAAGACGGTGTAAATGTTTCGCTAGTGTAAACTCACGGTAGTCCCTAATATTAGATAGTTTAAATGCGTCAATAGCCTAGTGGTTAGAGCGGTATGTTCACGTATCCATGAAGTTCTGGGTTCGATCTTCATCCTGGCCATTACACTATTGATGTGAGCCTGCTCCTAACACAAGCGTTATGTTAGCTAGAGAAGCTAACGGGAATCATACTAATATGATAAACAAACATATATGGTAAAAACGTGCTAGTTTAATAAATTTCCATAGATATATATTCAATTTTGATAGAGTCAACGTCAATGAAATATATACTTTGTCTTAAAAATTTGTATCAAAAATATATTTTGTATCTCTCAAACGCAATGATTCGGTCCGATCTGTAGGCATTAGTACGATCAACGGCATACAATGGGGCCTAACGAGAGTCATCTTCTTGTTCAGGCACTTACCAACACAATGCCGAGCCAATGGAACGTTCTTCGTTCAAGCCACGTCCCGCAAATAGATGCTGTACCTACCTTCCGTTTTAAACATTGACATGTTTTATGATTTCCTTTTGTGTTTGATTGAGTTTGATTAGCAAGATGTGATTAGATGAATTGTAATTGGCGATTGGGATCAAAATCTCGAATTGATATTGATTTATTAATACGGGCCGTAATTTTGTGAGTTAGGGAATTGTTATAAGACTTGTGTCATAAATAAGGTGAAGGCGCCTGTCTAGCCCGCGAAATTCAAAATTTCCGAGTATTTTTATAGTTTATCAAAAATCAGAAAACATTTAAGACAATATTTTGTGATTTGCGACAAACACAGTATGCAGTGCGTTTATTAATACATTTATTTTACTCTAAATATTTTCACGGTGGATATGATACTAGTTAATCACTAAATATACAAAAATTGCCAGAATATCTGGATAGCTGTCGTTCTTGAAATGTTTTAGAGTAAGTTGGATATATTAATAAATGGACTGCACACGGTCTTTGTCGCGAATTACAAAATGTGCCTTTTATTTTTGTCAGATTTTGAAAAATTTATAAAACACCTCAAAATATTTGAACTTCGCGGGCTAGATGGGCGCTTTAGCCTTAAGTTAGAACTTTGGTATCACTTCAGCGTGGGGGGTTTACCTATTGTAATACCAAAATCATTGCTCGCATGTTGCTGACCTATAGGGGAGTCGGACAGAGGGAGGGGGAAGAGAAAGGGGTTGGCCTTCTAGCTCTTACACTCATCTATATAACTGACTGTACGCCGATCTTTTGTGAGAGTGAGGTGGTACAAAATCTACCAAACGGAATTTCAAAAAAGATTTGCAAAACCATCTATCTACAAGTTTTTTTGAGTTCTATAAATCGTTATATTCTATACAAATAAATAAAATTGGAGTGTCTGTTTGTAATATCAAAATAACACCTTTTCACTAAATGCATATGAAAGTACATACGACACCAATAACAAAAACGAGATTTTAAAAAAAATTGTATGTCTGTTTGTCTGTCTGTGTGTTTGTTCCGGGTAATCTCCGAAACGGCTGGACCGATTTTGACGGGACTTTCACCGGCGGATAGCTGATGTTATAAGGAGTAACTTAGGCTACTTTAATTTTAGAAAAACAATTAGGGTTCCGCGTAAAAAATAAAAACACATGAAATCAAAGAGTATCTCCGAAACGGGTGGACCGATTTTGACGGGACTTTCACTGGTGGATAGCTGATGAGCAGTAACTTAGGCTACTTTTATATAAGAAAAAAAACAAAATTTAAAAATTGGGTCCTGTCGCGCGGTCTCAGAACGCGGGAGCGGGCTTTTTTGTTAAGTTAAATTCCACGCGGACGAAGTCGCGGGCTCAGCTAGTAGATAATAAGGATTTTAAATATGACAATAACAAGTACATAATAAGTGGTTATATTATAATAACTCGTGGCTGGATACAACATAGCGCTCTACATTTGTAGAGACCAAAAACAAAACAAACGGAAATAATGTAATGTTTATAAGTTACTACATATTATTTCAGTTAGTTCATTAGTTGTGAAAAAAAAATCGTTCTTTTTAGTATTATAGTGTCATCTTCATGAACCATGCTGAAGCAAGAAAACACCATTTGATATTGAAGTTTCAATAGAGTATAGGGTTTTACGGCACTGAGTCTGTACATACGGGAATGAACAGATGGCGCTGTTCAAGAATTTCCACTTTACAGTTTGCCGCGTGCTCTACAATCTTGAAGAAGAATTTGATTGTAGAGATAATAATGGAGTAGGAACCTTAAGTATTTTATTCTTTTTAATTATCGACACGACAAATTTGCGGAATTAGGCATTTAGTAATATAGACTTCCAGCTTGTAACAGATCTGTTTCAGGAGGAGAGTTCCTTCAGCACAAAAATATTAGTTTTTATTCTCTTCATATATTGACCAGTAGGGCCCATAGTGACTTGTACGACTTTTAGTACTAGTAATGTGTTCAGAGAGTATGAGGAAACATGAAACCAACTTTTCATATAATTTGATTGTACCTAACTTATTAATTTAATGGAGCTTGTTCAGTCATTTTTCAATGATAGAGCCTCGGTAGGGTGTCTTTCTATTTGTAAATATCTATAGAAATACTTTTTTATTTCATTTTTCAATACCGAGGTGTCGGATGCAGGTACCTTCCTACTCACGTTTCTAGAAAATCTAATAAAGGCAGTTTCACTCACCCTCCTTCGCCCACCCCTAATAAAGTGAGTATTGAAAATTTACTAACCATTCTTCGAGGAATATAAGGTTAGCGGGCATGGATGACGATACCACCTAACGCCATCATCGCGATACTGGGAAAGTGACTCTATCACACAGTTTTTAGGTCGTAATTAGTACGGTCTGTATGAGGTAGAGTGGTTTTAAATTGTTCTCTCCAGGAGCCGACAAGGTTATATGTCAAAATATTAAAATAAAGCCTGCAAGATGGGAAATATGACGTAAACAAGGCATTGTAGGTACTTAAACGTAAGTATTTCGTATGACGTAACAGAGTTGAACCTAGGACCTCATAGTTTGTGATCAGACGTACAGGACTATCTATTTAGACTTAACAAGATTTTTTTTGTATTCATATTTTTTTTTCTACTTTTACTTTCCACCTATTTTTTCCGGTAGTAACAGGACTGTAGTCGCACAAAATTGAAACAGAAGTAGTGGCGCACGTACGAACAGAATAGGACTGCAAACATTTGCACTAGTGATTGCGAGTGTTGTTTGTTGTCGATTCGGAGTTTGCCGTTTGCGTTGGGACACCTTTACGATTCTTGCCTCTTGCCGCGCTACATGGAACTCTATATATGTATAGAAAACATTCAAAACTAAATTAAATATACCTATTTTGGTAACTATAAAAATCACAGTTCGGTCACACAAAACCTTGCTTTATTTATATAATTTTATTGAATACGAGACATTACTTATTGTATTGCTGTTATTACAAAGCGTTCAGTAAAATAACTAAAATACAATATTAGGAACTATAAAAATAATCTTTTGAATTGAATTTTATTTAGAGTTAAATCGTAATTAACTTACTAGCCGCGTGTCTGATAGAAACTCCTGTACAAAATTTCCTGTTTCTCGATCCGCCGGTTTAGGTTCTATCTTGTCTCTCAGTCATTTGAGTTATATTAAGTAAGTAGATACTAAACAGAGCTGTCTTGGTAGTTCATAATAGTGCTAAAATGAGGGGTTTTAAATGTCTACGTACACGATATGATCTCCATGAAAAAGCAATCAAATCTTGAGAGCGCGTCAAACCAACGCAACAAATAACACTGGATGTATTTTTAAGGAGGCGTAGGTCTGTCGCCGGTATTTCCATACAAATGTTGCATAATTTATAAAAAGGACTCCCAATGTGCTCGTCGCGTTATAAAAATTTGTTTTATAACATCCATCTCACGAATCGACAATATAAATGTAAAAATTGTTTAAAAATGTAAAAATGGTGATTTTAACTAATGCTTATTTATACCAAGTTGCGTTTACGAATACTGTTATTATTGAATAAAAGTAGGAAAAAATCATCTCAATTGTATTCAACAAACCTTTGTTAACCAGTTTTATAACCGTGAGTTTGCACTGGCGAAACATTAACAATGATTTAAGTTGTTGTCTCTATATTTTCATTGTAAAATATATTATATAGATCGGTGTAAATGTTTTGTCAGTACAAAGACACGGTTGGATTATTTTTTTTTATAGAAAACCTATTTTAAGAAGTTAAGTACTAAAGAAAAGTTAAAATACTCTGAGTATATTCTCCAACTTTAGTATGGAGTTCATACCAAATTAAAAATAAATTATTATAAAAATAAGTCATGTGATCTCTTCTATTTGTCCCCCGTGTTGTTGTACTCCTCAAAATGAACAAACATTTTGTATATCCACGATGTCAGCGCCCGCTAGTAATCTTATAAAAACCGACTACAGGCCAATAAACGCACAATGTATCCGGAACAACACCCCACTGTTAGATTTAATCTGTTTAGAGTTCGCTATAAAACGTAGCCGATAAAATAAAGTGAGACGCGCAAAAATCTCCTTGCCTTATCGCCACCGAGGAAGATTACACATAAAAATGTTAAATGATCTCGAACGCGTATTGAAAAAATACGCGGGAAATGGCGGGAGAAATTGGGTAATACCCGTGCGTTAGAGAATGGTGCACTTTCGTTGTTGGGTTTAAGTTGCGTTGGGCATGTCTGTTTGATGATAACAACGTTAAACGTAGTGCTTATCTCTTTGACAAAATCCATAAGCTCGCAGTAGCAAAGAATAATAAATATAATCACTACGTTATCGCTGTAGTTCCTGGAATATAGGTGTGAAAAAAAAAATATGGACGGTTCACAATATTTTTGTTCCAATTTAAAACAGCCGAAACGAGTGCAGTTATTCTAATTTAAACCTTTGAAGAAGGTATAACCTTTGATAAAGGAAATGGTTTCCAATTAATCTCGACAGATAGTTGGCAATTTTTAGGGACCATTCAGTCCTTACCATTGATTATTTTACAAAATTAATAATTAAATAGACCTTTACGAAACTTTTGCCCCGCTGTGGCAATTTTGTCTTTGTTTTGTGCCGACACAAAACAAAGGCAACACTATAACGTAAATTGCACCAGTGCAAACTCACGGTTAAACATGTAAGTAGTCTCACTATAGTTGGTGGGTTATAGTGTAGCGAGGTGTGGGGTGTTGCAGTGTGGGCGACAGGCGACACGCCGCTGACTTGTCGCCTCTCATGACATCTAATCTTCGGCACCAGCGCCCGCGGCGACGCACCTTCATTACGAGTCGCGGACATAATTTGGTACAACAGTTTATTCTTATATTATTTTTGAGTGTGTTATATATTTTTATCTGAGTCTAAACACTAATAAGATTAGGTATAAAAGTAAATGTGTGAAATTTATTAAATAAAATTCTGACTCACAGACAACGCCTATCGTAACTTGGGTGTAAAGCATGCCATTTTTCACAGAGATTCAAAACATACCGTGATATATCACTAAGAAAGTTGTATGTATGTTTGTATGGAAGTACGGCCGGGCACACGGCTAGTTGAAATAAGTTCGGAGTGAGCGGTTATATGACAGTCACAGCAGCACCCGCACGCACATGCTAGAAGACAGTAAGTAGGTAAAGTGACATCAGTGTATAATAGGCCTTAGTAGCTACAGTAAAATTGTGGGTATTTTACTCATGAGTGAATCAAAAACTCCTAAAAGGAGCAACCTTGATTAGGATAAAAGGTTGATAATTCTCTGGTTTAAAACTAGTCACAGCTCTGGGTTCAGTTGCCATCAATTTTTAATCGGGAACATAAATCATCACCGAATGCGATCAAAAATAAAATACGCTCCCTCAACACCATATTGCAAAATCCGAACATGCGTCTGCACGCACACATAAAATATTCTTTACGATATTACCATAGCTGAAGTCATGGTATAAATAAAGAAAGTGTCGTGTCGGAACGTTCGGTGGGCCGATTGGCTTCGATTATTGCCCCGTGGAGACTAATATCCCTTTCTTTGGCAAATGTATTTTTGGGGAATGTTATTTTTTGGCGCGTCGGTCGCAGATGGCGGCCGGGCTCCTGAAATTGCCGGCGATCCGAGTGTCTCCCAGTACCCAGTTGGGATTCTATAAGTAGGGTCACTTACGTTAAGTAGCCTGTTAGTCGGGCACGTGTTGTCCCGTGACAGTCAGCAGGTGCGTTTCAGGAGACCGTTGCGCGATTGTGATTGAAATTGCACAATTTTACCGGGGGACCGTTTTTATTGTTTTTGTAGCTGATATTGCTCTTTTGGTTCTCCGTTTGGTAAGGCCCGTAAGGCCAGTATTAAGGAAATGGAAATTGAAATGTCTTCTTATATCATAGGTACCAGTTCAAAATGACATCAAATGCATACTAATAGGTACTAATTACGAATTTAAGAAATGGCCTTACGAATTTTGGCGACTTCTGTGGATTGAACTCGAACATTATTACCATTTCGTATTACTTCTCGTTGGCCATTGCATAGGTAGTAATTTTTTGTAAGATTCTTGATAACACATTTTCCTTCTTTCTTTTCTTAGGTGAAACTATTATTACAAATTCTTTGGTTATTACAAATTCTTTGGGTGAAACAAATCTTAATCGAGTATAGATTTCAAAAATCTGTCATTGAATACCTAATTCTAATCACACGCGAGTATATTTTAATTATCTCTTCATTGCAACGCAGAATATTCTCAATAAGCGTAACTCACAATCTCGTAGCAACGTCGGCAATCTCTAATATAAGAACCGGAGGCAAAAAGTAAACAGGGCACAGAGGCAGTTTCCGGCAGATATTAAAGGCATATCTCTCTATTATGAGCGGGAAGTTCTGTAATTTAAGGGCGAGCAGCGTGCCGCGGCATATGGCTGCGGAAGGGTTGACCATGTACCGACACCGTGGGTGATATCGATACTAATTTAAATTTTTATTCTTCATTGTTTCGGTGTCACGGGCCAAGCCCGGTCCTTTGGTAGGCTTACACGGGGACATGGGTGGAACATGTAGCGGCCTTTTGTGTGTTTATTATTGTCAACTGCAGCGAGGGACGAAACATAAAGCGACTTAACACCATTAGGTGAAATTCCCATTTGCAATTATAGCTCAAACAATATTAAGTAAGTAAATCGATATCATAAATATTAAGATCGATTGTTAACACAACGACCCCATATTGAGAATTATGTTCGTCTGCTTCGTCTAATGCCACCTATTACGTATTAATTGGGGGTTTAGTCTTCTACAGCCATGACATCTATGAATTTTTAGAAAGCCTATGTTTATGACTTTTGGAGGTATAAGTCCGAAATGTAGTAAAATTATTTTTGTTTTGTTTTCCCATTGCTATTGGCTGATTAACCTATTAAAATGCGTTATTAAAATATTTGGTTATTTAAGAAATATAATTTAATATTTTTTAATTTAATTAGAAAGTGTTACCGAATCAAGCGTGTAAATAAATGCTATGCTTTGGTTTACTAAGATAGTGTTCAATTTATTGTAAAACTCAAATTGTCGATATCCTGTTTAACTATAACAGTTGGTGCGTCACTACCGCAGGAGCTCGTTGCTCAGACACAGCTGCACGGCGCTCGATTATAACTAGCTCAGTGAAGTCAAGCGATACATATGTGTTCATAGGCGTACCGAAGGAGGAGAGAGCAATTCAAGGGGAGCCAAGTTAATACTTGAAAAAATGATTAGGAAATCATTTTTGGGACCCTTTACGTTGTTCTTTTCCTACTGGAAATTCCTGATTACGAATTTTGAATCTCAAAATTACATCTGGCGTTTCAGTAACAGATCAACGGGCTGTGGGTGCAGTTCTTAAATGTTTATTCCGAGGGACATACAGTTCAATTTATACCTACTACAACAAACTCGTGCGGAAGCGCAAACACCTCTCAAATTGGTTGTCAGAAAACATAATGTCGGCGAAGGAAAAGGGTTGGCCCGTGCCCTTACCCTAGTCTTGACATTTTAAATTGTTTATTTGCGAACAAGTGTCGAGTTATTTATTCAGTGACGTAGCTTTCGAGTTTGCTCCGTCTGGTAATGTGTAGCGTAGGGTCATTACTATGACTCCACATATTTTGGAAAAGCTTTGGTACCTATAATAAAATAACATACATGTGTGATGCAATGTTGGTAATCTTTTTAAGGGTAAAATGTGGCCTCTACAAGGCCAAGATAGGGACCTATAGAGACGGAAAGAGGAGGCCTAAGCCCAGCGGTGGGACATAAAATAAAAATTAAAAAAATATATATTCTTCCTAGCTTTTTCACCATTTATTCTTCTATGGGGGTTGGCTAACTCTAGAGCAATGCCAGCCAAATTTCTCAAAATTCGTGTAGTTATTGTATCTAGGCCCATATTAATAAATCGATCTCAGTCTGAGAGCGGTCTTGAGTACGCTTTTGGCATGTCATTTGTACTGGAATGATATAAAACGACATTTCCAAGATCGCTCATGACTATGGCCAATAAGCATGTGTTCCAGAGTCGTACATTGGCAGTGCACTATTGCGTAATCCTCAGGAAACACATGCTTGATTGTATGTATTATTTTACTCGGCGTTAGACTAGATCCTCACACTGTGTTCACACAGTTTACAATACAAATCTATTAGGCAAACGTTAGTTTATGACGTACAAGTTCCGAAGCTCCGGCCGCAGCGGCGGTCGCGCGGCTAACCTGCGAATCGTCAGCGGGCGGGCAGACCGCGTGATTAGCCAGTATCGCCCGTTTTGTTTTGATATGCCCGCCCCGCCGCCGCCGCGGCCGCTGTGGCCACATGCCATGTAAGTTTCGGGTACCGACAGTTTGTGGGGACGGCAGCGTGAGAGGGTTTGTTTAGCTGCGTATACTGATCATGGAGAATAAAGAAGCATAAACTTTTTAATATTATCTAATACTAGTTGCTACCTGCGACTTCGTCCACGTAGACTTAAGTAAAGTATTCCATGTGTTAATCCAGGTTATAAACTATCTGTGTTCCAAAATTCACCCAAATCAGTTTAGTAGTTTTTGCGTGAAAGATTAACAAACATACATCCACACTCACAAACTTTCGCATTTATAATATGAATGAATTATTATGAAATGTTAAAATGTGTGATATTGATTGTCATTATGGCAGCGTATGGGGTAACCTCTGTTTATAATATTCTATTTAGTTGAGTGTTTCAGTAATCCATACTAATACGACCTAATAGTTATTGGATGTTTTCTTTATCGAGAGTGTTGTATGCAATTCCCAAATAGTGAATCACCAAATTTTATTTTTAAGACTATCCAAACCTACCAATTACGTGATGTTTGATGTCTTGTAATCTGTCATATCAGTAATTTAGTCTGCAAAACTGTTAATAATCTTAACCACCAAAAGCAGCCATGCACCCGACCATCCACCCAAGCTTCTCCTTCGAACTGTCAGAGTTGGCGCCCAAGAAAATGTTTCAGCGCAGGCGTAAGGAAACAGGCTGGCAATACAGCCTTTCTCGCTTCCCCTGAACGAGGTCTGCGGGTCGCGGCTAACCTTCGGCGCGAGGTTTGCGGCGGGAAAAATGTGTGTTTCGGTGTGCCCATAGCGGAGCGCCGCAGCCCCGCCCAGCGAGCGGCGCCCGCACCCGCACCCGCACCCGCACCCGCGCCCGCTAACGCGTCTTGAGCCACTTAGTCGGTAAGACGACGCACACACTGTCTTAGAAACGCGATTAATAGATGGAGTGTTTTATTGTCTGGTTGGATTTTGGTATGCGTCTCTTCTACGATTGCGACTAGTAACAAGAGTGTTTGGTACAGATGGTACGATTATTTTCAATTCTAGGGTTTGACATTTACAAAGGCTTTATTTAAAGTGACTGATGGAAATATCCAGAATGTTAATAAGCTGGAAAATTTCTAGGGAAATTGCAAAAGTTTTGTTGAAAACCTACGTGAAGAAAACTTTTTATACGTGTTTCGTATATATACGGCGATATTGCGATGTTGTATTTGTAAAAGTGTTTAATGGATTAAATATGAATTGCTTTGTACCAATAAACGAAGCTTCATTGATTGTTCTCAGGCACTTATTAAAATCGATAAGGACGGGAAAATAGAGACTTCAATCTTGAGAACTTCTGTGAACGCCGTCTTATTTTCCGGCCAGATATGGAGCCGCGAGCTGTCAAAATGGAGTGGGAAAAAAGGCGGGAATGTGGCGTCGCTTTATGTGAAGCTCGTCATTGCGTCAGACAGAGAGGGGGCGCTGCGGCGCCGCGGTCTAGAGTAGGACATCGAACACAACGTGGTTTATAAGAAAACCCAAGACGTTGGGCGTGTTTGGCGGGTGGGCGTGTGGGTTCGGCTCGCGTAGTGGTGAGCGCGCATGTGTGCGGGGGCGTCTGTACGGGCGTGTGGCCGTGCGGTCGCGAGCATGTGTGCGTGCGGCGCGGCTGTGGGCCCCGAGGTTCTGAAGGCTTGCTCATCCTTTTGTCAACGATACAGCGCTATATCAGCTTCGGGCCTTAGTTATTAAAGGCCGCAGTTAAATTTTACTGCGAAATAAAATTTCCATTGTCGGCTGGCTGGAGGGCGCTCTGAGGTCCTTTATGAGGCGATGTTTGGCGTTGGAACTACTCTCGATCTTGTTACTCATATGAGTAATTTGTATTCTAGACGTATGTCCCATCAATTATGCTACGCAATATTTCTAATTTTCTAATTCGTTCTCTTTGCCAACGTTTCGTAGCCAAGTCGTAGTCGCGTAGCCGCTACGTGCTACGAGATCTGCATTTTGGATAAGAATAACGTACACTGATTGCTTTCACTGAAGTATAAGCATATTATTTAGTTGTATGGTATGTTTTTAGGAATCAATAACGTATGGATATGCTCTCTTACATAAAACTTGTTCAATATTTGCGACCCAATTTGGCACAGCATCACTCAGACATCGTTTATTTCAGATGATAATATAGTATTAACGAATGGATTTCGATATAAATTAGAAAATGGATGCTTTCAATTTTAACAAAATGTTATCCCTCAGGAGGTCTTGTCTGTAATGCAAACCTGTTTATTACTCTAGAATAAATATCTAACCTGGGGTTGATGAACTGAAAACGTAGGTATTAAAACGATTTTTAAGACATGTTTATATTTATTTTACGATATGCTAGATTAATATTGGACCCTGATGTCCTTAAACATCGTGATAAGAAGGCTACCTAACTAAAAATAAAATAAAATTAAGGTTTTTTTAAATACATGCAAGCAACAATCAAGCCGGCAAGGAAAATAGCTTTTCCTCTACAAAATGAAAACAAAACGGAAGCAATAATTATATTTCTGCGGTTGTAGCCTTACTAGTGAGTTTTCCATGGCGTATGACACATCTCGAGTAGTTGTCCTGTATATAACTATGTCTTTTAATACTTATTTGTACCGGGGCACTCACACAGGCCCGCGGTCCCCCTGTGTCGCATTGCAGCGCGCGCCTGTGTGGGTGGACTTCTTTCGCCTTACCCCTGTGTGCGGGCGAATTTCTTTCGAGACGTAATAAGGGGACCGTTTCTTTCCCGCTAAGGTTTTAATGTCGACCACGTTTCGGTGGCGGACGCCCGCGCCTTTCCGCGGTTACCGGTACAAACTTTTTTTTTATTTAGTGACGGACTCTGTGCATAGTGTTTTGTAGCTGTGGATTTTTTCGAGACTATTTTTTTCTTGAGGTAAAGACAATTGCCTGGTAAAAAAAAAAGTCTTAGTGTACTGATTGTATGTCGAAAATTAATTAGAACAAAGTTTGTTTAAGTCTGCGAAGTTGAGTTTCTGTGTGAGGCGAGGGATGGCGCGGGGCGCGGCGCTCACTTGCGTGTTGTTTTCCCGAAAACCACAGACTCATTAGCCTGGGCGCACACTACGCCGCGACGATTAAACTCCCAAGATAACGCACATATTGTGATAACGCCGAGTTAACGGTGCGTTATATACGACCCGCGATTTGATTAGATTAGTTTTCGTCATGTTTACATCTGAACAGGGTTAGATTTATGTTTGAATAGTTAGTTAAAATAAATATAGAAATAAGAATGACTTACTTACTACCTAGTTACAGCACAAATTAAAATCACGGGGTAACTATTTTTATTATTATGTATTTTATTTACCATTGATATGTAGTTTTTTACAATGGAAAATCATCTTGTACATAGGTATATATCAATAAAAAAGTCGAAGTAATTAGGTACTTACAGGATTTCTGTAATACAAATAAACTTAGTTTCATATATCGATACACCGCACATTATACTTTTTTCCTTTCCTACACCATTGTGATACAATTATCCCCTCTTTAACCAGCCTTGGGAAGCGGGGAACTTGTTAAAAAGTAAGCGCGAACTCCCATTAGTGAGGATGTGGTGATCCCCAAAGTTCTACCTGTAATTGTCGCCGCGCGCCCGCCGCACACTCGTAAACGTTACCGAATACATACGCACGTATTACTCTTTGTTATTGTAACGGTTACTGTAACCAATGTTAGCGGGCAACCTGGCACCGATAATTACGTACTTAGTATACATTTTCCTGTGTCCAGATGTCAAATACGGCCAATGTATAGACAAAACGGTGACGGTTTCGTCGTGTGAATGACCGCTTACAGTTTTATGTTTTATAAGCCGTGTGCCCGATGGTATTTGTATACAAAAATCATGCCATATTTAATACTGAATTAATAATTCATGGCATCTTTTAAGTATGGAATGAATTTATTAAACCTTTTCGGTACTTTTATAGTGTGAGATAGAAGGATAACTACCAAGTCTCTGAAATTAAATTAGCTGTATTTGCGTGACTCCTTCAAATTATTTATATATATATATTTATAAAATGGCCGCCCGAATGTTGACTCGAACTCGACCATTATTATTACTATTAGGTACTATTTCGTGTTGTTTCTTGTTCGCCGTGTTGTACAAAATAAATCGAACGTCAATATAGCGAGGGAGAGGCTCCATGATATAATTCCTTTATACATTCGTCGGATGGGGTTGGCATTATCCGCGAGCTTTAACTTAGCGCGACCTTTGAATTGCGAACACGATACGTTTTAAATATTATACGATCTTGGCGATCTCGAGCTAACGACATCTAGAAGCACAGAATTGCGCCCACTAAGTCGATCAAATTTATTCGTAAAACTTGATCTTGCCCGCGCGTCCGCCCGCGTGGTACCTAGGTACTTCGATATAATAAAAGTAGCCCGAGTTACTCCTCATAACATAAGCTATCTGCTAGTGAAAGCCCCCGTTAAAATCGGACCAGCCACTTCGGAGATTAGCCGGAACAAACAGACAGACAAAAAAAACAGTGCCCTCTAGGGACGCCCGAAAGAAGCGAAGCGTAGGGTGCCGCAGCTGTCACTCTGTATATATATCGTGTAACGCTACTGACGCTTAGCACGGATAGAGTGGCCGCGCGGCGAGCTTCGCTTCAACAATTTTAAAAATATTTATCTGTTATAAATAGGTACCTACCGTAGATGCATACTTTCATTTATGTATTAAATATAAGCTGTTATTTTGTCATTATAGATACAATCTGGAAACGATGACGCAACGACCATCTTTGCGGGAAAGTCGTTGCCAGAAATTGCCCTGGATTGGAACTAATCGCGGGTGAAAGGGAAGCATTTGCCCAGGAGTATGATAATAATACATTATATAGGCTAAGTCGTAAATCAGTTACAGAAAAAATAAAAATAGGCTTTCATTAAATAGAAACAGGCTTTTTAAATTTCAGACCGTTGAAAGAGGTAAAAAAACTGTGGGTTGAATGTATAAGATTTAATAATTAATTATTGTTAGCGAGCGTGCGTGCTATTAGCCGATCCCGCAGCCGTGATGGCAATGTATTATTCAAAATTAATTCCAAGGAGGCGTTGAAGAATTCCGTTAATTATAGGAATTTGGATCTTATAGCGTAGGTATCTAAGGGTTAGCACAGAAATTATATAGGTGCTCATTTAGATGTTCGGTATTTTAATATGTACCTTCTTAATTATACTAGTACGTATTTGCATTTATTTTAGTACACATCTTAGCTGTTATAAAGAAACTCGACCCGTGTAGGTACATTTACCGTGTCAGTGTTGTACATAATATTCCAGTTTTATTAGACCGTGGACCGATCAGGTCAGAAACACCATTTTGCGTGAGATAAGACTGCGAAGCTGAAGTGGGAGTGGGCCGGTCACGTCGCGCGCATGGACCCGCGGAGGTGGGCCTATATCAGTACCAGCTGGACACCTGCCAATAACCGCCGCCGTCCGGGTAGACCAAGAAGACGATGGCGAGATGACCTAGATACCTTTGCGGCAAAGACGTGGCCGGAAATTGCCCTGGACGGGGCAACGTGGAAAAGAAAAGGGGGGCATTTGCCCAGGAGTGGAACAGTCTAACAGGCTAATAAAAAAAATAGACCGCAAGTGTATATGTGATACCATTAACTACTGGCGCAATGGAGTGCCTCGTTATGGTGTGCTTGCGTAGCGCTAAGTGTTCGTGCCCAGAAGTTATCACCACTCTAATAGAAGATCTTCTTCACATTTCGTTCGTTATTTGTCGTTAATTTTTATTCTATCATCTTCTATCTATATATATAACTCAAAGGTGACTGACTGACTGACTGACATAGTGATCTATCAACGCACAGCCCAACCCACTGGACGGATCGGGCTGAAATTTGGCATGCAGGTAGATGTTATGACGTAGGCATCCGCTAAGAAAGGATTTTGATTAATTCTACCCCCAAGGGGATAAAATAGGGGATGAAAGTTTGTATGAAACTTTGTCAATTAAGTTCCACGCGGACGAAGTCGCGGGCACAGCTAGTCATTTATAAATGACTATAGTCAAAAGGCGCTACTGCGTGCTGGACATAGGCCTCCCCCAAGGCTTTCCACACCGAATTTTTAATTTGTTAACACTTTTGGTTCACAGCCCAGTAGATTACAAAACAAAATCCAAAAACATTGTGTAACCCAAAACCATGTTTCTTGTGACCCCGACACGCCAGGGCGGGATTTTAATAAATGACGTCACATCACTGGGGCGCATTCCGCGCGATTCTTATTTAACTGCTTGATTGTGCCCCGCGTTGTTTATTGTCACCAATATTGCACGGGAAGAGAGCTCGCAAAGCTAGGGAGCTTTCACAGTTTTTTATATAGCTTTTAAACTGTTTTGATAGCAGCCGAGAGGAAATATGCGACTTATATTGGAGAAGGGAAGATTTGTTTTGGAGTTAGGGGATTTCACATTTATTATTGGGTGTTAAATCGATTAGAAGAGGTCACAGCTTAGTTGGTAACATGCTGCCTTATAAATTGACGATTTTTTGATACAATGGCACAGTATTTAGACTGTGTCACTGCTCTAACCCATTACCTCCTTATTAATAAACGGGAATTAGCGGTTGTACAGTCACGCTAAGTCATATTCTTTCTAATTTCAAATTACTTATGACAGAAAGAGATAGTTCGGTGTGTAACTATTCACCCGCTAATCGACGTTTATTAATAAGGAGGTTAGTGTAATGAGAATCAAATCTTTAGTGCGTTACCCAAAATCAGATTCAGATAAATTCCTCACACGTCTCAAGACACGTGCCGACTTTAAAATCAGGATGCTTATATCGTCTTTTCCTCATACCGTCCATTTGAATATCCAAGGTTCAGGTTCGGACACGGTCGGATATTGCATTTACTAACCCATTTGTAACCGTCGCTGGTCGTAGGACGATCATTATCCGTGTCGGACCCGTCTCCGGGGACCGCCCTCAGGAATCCGTGTCCCCTGCTGTCCTATTGATTCCCTTCACATTCGCTTAGTGTAGTCAGGTGTCCCGGTAACATTGGAACGCACCAATTTTCAGGGGTCTAATCACACATCTGGTGTGCCGACGGAATAGAAAAATCTAAATTGTAAGGAAAATATAATAGGTTTATTTCTTGAACAGTAGTAAGGTGTGAAAAGGTCCCTTCATTGTTGTTGTTTCTATACGTGATGTTATTGAAACACATGGAGCTTCAATATAATATCACCACTATTGTTAGTTTTCTTCCAGATAAGCCATAAGTACATATATATTGTATAAAAAACAAAATAACATCCTACTAATATTATAAATGCAAAAGTTTGTGAGTGTGGATATTTGTTACTCTTTCAGGCAAAAACTACTGAACGAATTCGGAGGAAATTTGGAACACAGTTTATTACCGGGACTAACACATAGGATACTTTTTATCCCAATAATCCTGAATTTTTGTTAAGTTAAATACTACGCGGACGAAGTCACGGGCACAGCTAGTTTAAAAATAAAACAGTGAAATCTTCAGTGCTAATTCGTTGGCGTTGTGAAACAAAACGTATTTTATTTAAAGTTAAAACAAAACGTTTTCGGGTTCATCGACGCGTAAAGTTTTTATTAAAAATATGGTCCGAATGCCAACCCGAGCAGTGAAACAGAATGGATGGTGTAATGTATCTTTACCCCATTCGGACGCCTTTGTGGAAGGGCGCGGGCCCGGTAACGAGCATCGCCCACTTGTACGGAACCCCTACACGACCGTACATGCTTTATTATTTACGGCATTCACCCTTTGTGTATGTTTTTACGCTAAGATTTTATTGCTAAGCTATTCATGAGGTGAATCCGCTGCGGAATCACTGCTCCCGGTGAGAATCGTAAAATGTAATTTGTGAAAGGACATTATAAAGTTCTATCGTAAAAATTTGGTATCATAAATCATACTAGAAAACGGACGAATAAAATTATTAAAAACTAGCGGCTCGCCCCGGCTTCGCACGGGTACGTTGCGGTTACATTATTCGAGTTTTAGTAAGGATCCCAAATTTTTTGAAAATATATTATAGCCTATGTCACTCGGGGATAGTGTAGCTTCCCAACAGTGAAAGAATTTTTCAAATCGGTTCAGTAGTTTCGGAGCCTATTCATTACAATCAAACAAACAAAGTTTTCCTCTTTATAATATTATATTATTATATTATATATAAGTATGATACTCAAGAGGAGTGGAATAGAAGGAGGTGAAGTGAGAGGGTGGTTAAGCTGTAGGCTCTCTCACTCATAGTACGAAACGCAGCTATAATTGCAACTTTACGCCGATTATCTGTGAGAGGGAAGTGCTACCTCAGTCAAGCGAGCCCGTACAGCTTGGTTTTACCACCATTTAATTATATCTTTACAGCTTCCATGCAAATTGTCAGTTTAATTAAGTTAAGGTGAAGGCGCCTGTCTAGCCCGCGAATTTCAAGATTTTCGAGTATTTTTATAGTTTATCCAAAATCTGAAAACATATAAGACAACATTTTGTGATTTGCGACAAACACAGTATGCAGTGCTTTTATTAAAACATTTATTTTACTCTACATATTATCACGGTGGATATGATACTAGTTAATCACTAAATATACAAAAATTGCCAGATTATCTGGATAGCTGTCGTACTTGAAATGTTTAAGGGTAAGTTGGATATATTAATAAGTGCACTGCACACGGTCTTTGTCGCGAATTACAAAATGTGCCTTTTATTATTGTCAGATTTAGAAAAATTTCTAAAAAACCTCAAAAAAATTGAACTTCGCGGGCAAGATGGGCGCTTTAGCCTTAATTTAGTTAATGTACTTATTGGCGCACATAAATGTATTGTTTATCAAAGGCAACAACAAGCTTTTACGAGGCGGAATCAAAGCGAGCGCAGTAAAGGCAGTAAAAGACATGTTGTTGGCCTCACCCCTGTCCCGAATTAAGTTTAACATCCCAATCGACATATCGCGTTTCGCGAATGTAACGGGCTATTTGTACGCAGGGGATGTGGGGAGCCGATGCTCTAAGTGTTATTGACGGTGCGTTATCAGATGTAGGATAGGGAAGTTATATTTGAAATTTGCAGGAAACCCAAGGCACAGATAATTTAATACCCACTTCGTGAAAACTTAGATAAGGCATCACTTTAAAAGACATGGCTGTGAGTGATCCATTTATTCACGTTGATTTACCTTTCTCTCTTAAACACAAAAAAGTATAATGACCTCTAACGTAAGTATTTATGTATGAACAAAAACCCAGAATCAACAAGAACGAAATATAGACCAATGGGTTAACTATTAATAAATATTTGACGTCACCACAAGGGCTATCCTAAAAAATTGAACTGATTTTGGAGGTTTAACCACACTAAACAACGCCATATAAAATTATTATTCTTACTACTTATTTGTTTTTTGCCTAACTATTAACGATACGTCTCCCTCGAAGTATTCTTAGAGCACTGTTTACAACAGATTGTTTAGAAAGTGGTCATGTAAATCTGAAATTTTAATCCCTAAATACAAATAATTATTGATGTAATTCGATTACATAATTTTGCTCTACATATAAGCCTTTATACACCGCATATTCGTATATATTTTGTTCTGTGAACTCTTTTGGCTGTCGCCTTTTCTTCTGTTTTTCGCTGGTCAACTTATAAAGCGAGGAATTTTCTTTAAAGTGAATTTTTTATTACCTAATATAGTGTTTTATATCACATATTTCAGTAGTAATAATATGAAAGATCAAAGAGACATCGCGCTGCCGTCGCGCGGTGGTTAACCAACCGTGCTCAGCTACGCGGGGTGATACACTGCTGCGACGATATTAAATAAATCCTAGCTAAAATGTATAGGCATAGAATACAAAAGAGAGTTGACAAAATGATTGTTCGTGAACAAATATGTAGTAGGCACACGTGTCAAGAAAATAAGTCCTGGATTCAAACTTCAGAGTTCACTGTCCTTAGTCTGGTACATGTATTTATCACACCAGATTCTACCTTATATGTATTTAATTTATATGAGTATTTTCCACTTACGATACGATAATATAATACATTAAATTTTGTTTAGCATAGTAAAAGCAAAAAGCTCCAAAAGCTTTTGCTATGTTGTATAAAAATGAATTCAAAAATCCCAATTATGAACCGAGATTTTACAATCGTATCTCCTCTAATATTTTATTCCATTCGCTTGATCTGTCACCCCGACTCTACCCCATTGTGCGTGCTCTCCTCTCAAGGAAGTCACTTTGATGCTCGAACAGATACACCATAGTCAATAAGCTCACGACTAGTTCAAAGATTTTACACTCAAAGTCACCGTTGCACAAAGAAAAGTTGGCTAGTTTGAGTATATTAAGGCCTTTCTTTGAAATTCACCTGGTGGTTGCGGGTACGATTCCCGCCGGCGCACATTTCAGAATTTATTTGATTTTACCAATAAATAGCCCGTTTTGGTACTCAAAAACTCAGCAGAACTTTACTAAAGTATTTCTTTCGTCTCCAGGTAACATCAAAAATGGAATCCCCATTACCACTAAGTTGGAGTCCACAAAATCTGCCTCTGAAGTCCACGAGCAAACTGAAAAACCGAATTTTGTGACGGATATTGTGAACTGTGGAATATAGACTTTATGTGTTAAGTGATTAAAGTTTAAAACAAGACGATGCATTTATCGAGTGAGGTTAGTTCGACGACAAATGGGCTAGGCCATGAGGCTCCGTCGTCCAGTTATGGGAACCCGCTCCCAAGCCAGCCTTTGACTGCGGAGTTGTTGGCTGAAAGAACCTTGGAAGGGCTTCTGGCTGATCACCCTGGAGAGCTGATGAAGACTGGCAGTCCACATGTAGTAAGTGATACCTATTAAAATATTCTTAATTTCAATTTAATTAATCTGAGTTTTTTAGAAGGACTATCATTAGATCCCTTTATTCAATAAGAAGTATTTGCTATGAGATTTACAAAAAAGTATCCCGCCGTAGTCTAAACAAAACCAAATATTTAATGAGTTTCCAATATCAGACTTTCATTGTTAATAAGACTACTATCTATTTCTTCGAAACTCTGTGTGATAGTTACCTATGAGTTAAGGCTCTCTCACTCATAGTACGAAACGCAGCTATAATTGCAACTTTACGCCAATTATCTGTGAGAGGGTAGTGCTACCTCAGTCAAGCGAGCCCGTACAGCTTGGTTTTACCACCATTTAATTATATCTTTACAGCTTCCATGCAAATTGTCAGTTTAATTTAGTTAAGGTGAAGGCGCCTATCCAGCCCGCGAAATTCAAAAATTTTCGAGTATTTTCATAGTTTATCCAAAATCTGAAAACATTTAAGACAACATTTTGTGATTTGCGACAAACACAGTATGCAGTGCGTTTATTAATACATTTATTTTACTCTGAATATTATCACGGTGGATATGATACTAGTTAATCACTAAATATATAAAAAGTGCCAGATTATCTGGATAGCTGTCGTTCTTGAAATGTTTTAGAGTAAGTTGGATATATTAATAAATGCACTGCACACGGTCTTTGTTTTACGAATTACAAAATGTGCCTTTTATTATTGTCAGATTTTGAAAGATGTCTAAAAAACCGCAAGAAATTTGAACTTCGCGGGCTAGATGGGCGCTTTAGCCTTAAGGGACAAATTTTGTCATCCAGCTCAAAAACTTTAAAATCTCCCATTTTCTAGGTCTGTACAGTCCTACCCCCACACTGGAGATCGAACAAGACCCTCCCAATGGCGTTCAAAGTAGTAGCACTCGGGGAGGTCGGGGATGGCACACTAGTCACCGTCAGAGCTGGTAACGACGAGAACTGCTCCGCGGAGTTAAGGAACTGTACTGCGGTGATGAAGAACCAGGTCGCCAAGTTCAATGACCTCAGGTTCGTCGGGAGGAGTGGCAGAGGTGAGTGGTTTTATTATGATCTGTGGATTTAAAATAATAATTTATTAATTTTAAATTCATTGAACGGATTAAGGGGATGCCTTTGCTGAGCTGTTTGCGTTACGTAATAAAAATACCAACTTCATTATTAATGAACAAATGTAGGTAAGAAGTTACTTTATTGTTTTCCCTAAAGCATTATAGGTAGAAAGGGTACAACTTTGTATTTGACTTAAAATTTCACCTACTCATAAAGATTTTAACCGGCTACCATCCCGGCATCCATATACCTTATCTAATTAAAGATTAACGGAATAGATACTCGTCAGAACACGGCCTTAACAGATCAATTACCCCCATTGACTTAATATTCCAACAAAGAGAAGACCTGTTGAAATATTCAGAAGCCGCCGCGCCCGGGGGCTTTGTTTTGAGTGCTCGGGGGTGAGAGAGCTTTTTTATGAGTCGGATGTCGGCATTATCGTAAACATTCATATATGTTTACAATTTCTGTGTGGAAGGAATATGAAAGTTAAAAAATGTTTTGATTTTTTGACTCACACTTGCTGTTTACTTAAATGAGTCGATGTGGGGTAGGTTGGCACGACCATAGAAAACTCAAAATGCAACCAGGATTGTACGTCGAACAGGTCTGATTTTTTTATGGGGCCTTACCTGTACTTTTTTTGATGTAAAAATTCTAAGGAGTCTACCGCTACGCTCTGAGTGTGCTTATTAAAATTGTATAATCAAACGTAATGAAATTTAGACTAATACCTGTAAATACGTACATATCCAAGTCTTGTGTTATCTGACGATAGGACCACGTAGTTCGCTACATACTAATATGTCCTCCAGGGACAAGATGTAGTTTTTTTCGCGCTGGCCATGCATCTGCTATATTTGTCCTGGAATAAATTGCAAGATGCTCGGTATGACAAGTAAAAACATCGGTTTTCACCCTTTCAAGACATTGCAAACTTCCCAGCTCGCAGTTTATGAGGTAATCGAGCGGTCAACCGCCTCGGCGTGCGTCGCGACGTCTACACTTGTGGTGATTCCGGCGGCGATTAGTGGCCGATTAGACGAGCGTTTGTTACGCAAACTTGGATTATGCTGTAGACTGTTATTCTTTCTGGGTATGCGAATATACAAAGAAGTCTCTTTTTGGTAGCCAGGTCTAATTCCGCCTTAGGTGGTCTTGGGAAAAATACTTTAATGGATCATAGCGAAAATTAAATATATTTTTTCAATTAAACGTTGAAGAAGTACATGTAGTTTACCTTTACTGTGCAAAATTAAAAGGAAATATCTACGAATGTACGGCTAATGATGCTAACGATAATGCTTAATGCTTTATAATACGATAATTTATCCGAGCATTTTATAAACTCGACTTGACCCGTCGCGAAAACTAAACAAAATTCTCTGAATCTATGCTGTCAACATATCGCAACTAAATTAGAATCCTCCTTACTGTGCCGTATCGATCGAAATGAACAACCAAGCGTGTGCAAACTTAAAGTTTGGGGTCGCAAACATCGCGGAACATCGTGGAACTTGCCTCGCATCTCATATTCAAATAGTGCACGAGCTAACGAAGCGAGGTAGGCTGGGGTGGCACCGACATGTAAGAAAATATCAACACCACGCGCGAGTGACGCACGTCACAGTGGTGTTACGTGTCGATGGTTTGTGTAAACATGGATGTATAGACGATTACGTAAATGTCACGTAGGGTACATAAGTAAACATTTTATAGTTTTCAATTTACACTGAGAAACAAAAGTACGAAAAAATTATAATTTTGTATTTCTTAGTTTTGTGTTTTTAATTGTCGTTTTTTAGCTACAGCAAAAAATATGAAGAAGAATCATGACATAAATCATTTGTCGACATGTTTTTCTGTCAATTTGTACTTACTTACTAATTAATGAAATGGTTATAGTTTCGTCAGTAGAAGTTACTATCCGTACCTACATAGTTCTTTATTTAAGTACTTTATCGTGTAGGTAACAGTAAATTTATTTTACTGTTTAATAATAGAGGTCAGCGGTCACTAGTGGCTTCAATGCTGCATATATTTTAATATGCATTGAGGTAACGGTCTAAATGCATTCGATGGAACATCGAACATTAAAGTGGATCACTGCCCACGCAGCACAAATATAACCCTCATTAAAAATTCCTTAAACAAACAAAAGCTTTCGGCTAGCGTGTACACGAAAAAAACCAATATAGCCGAGAGCGGCGGGAAAGTGGAAAAGAAGTTAAGAGGTGTCTATTTGTCACGTTCCTTCCTGAATAACGCTCTGCTTTCCAATTAAGGGTAAGCGCTCTCTTTGTTTATCTTAAATTGCGAGAAAATCTCACTCAAATTATCGGGTAAAAAGACAGAGAGGGGATCGCTGCGGAACATAACTTTTGTTTCGTTTCGGGATAAAAAGTTGCGTATCTAACGCCGAGGGACGGGGCGCGGGGAATTTTTAATAAGCGAAAAATTTAATGAGGGCCCCCAACCACTTTTTTGCCACGGTTCGCGCTGTCAGCCGCCCGGGGAGCGGACAGCCTTCACTCTTCATATTGGACTAGAAATTATTAATCACTTTTAAGATCTTTTTCTTTTTAACCCCCGACGAAAAACGAGGGGTGTTATAAGTTTAACATGTGTATCTGTGTATCTGTGTGTCTGTCTGTGGCAACGTAGCGCCCAAGCTAATGAACCGATTTCAATTTTGTTTCTTTTGTTAGAAAGGTATTCTGATCGAGAGTGTTCTTAGCTATGTTTCATGAAAATCGGTTCAGCCGTTTGAAGATCATCAGCTCTTTTGTAGGTTAAAAAGCCATATTCACGGCCAAAACCAACTTCCACGGCTCGAATCCAATCGAAATTTGAGATTATTGGATTTAGATTTATTATATTTTTAAATGATCGTAATAGTCTGAACTGGCTTTTTACAATATTATAAATATGAAAAGTTTCCCTGATTCTGGAAAAAATGTATATTTTATAAATTTTTATATGAGATTTTTGTATGAACTAAAGACGTTCCATAAGTCACGTGTCAAATGATGGATACGCGCATGCGTTAAATTTTGTTTGTTCTGATAATGGTCATGGAATATTACGTTATTATAATTCTAGAGGGCGCTGCTCCACCATTGAGAAAAAAATATAAAAAAAAACAAATCTAATTTAAAATAATTTAAGCGTTATTGAAAATTCTTCCTCTGGACTGCTCCCGTCCACCTCAACCAGAGTTATTACATGAAATTAAATGATAATTGATAATATTTTATACTAGGAATTAAACCTCCGTGGCATCAATATTTACATTCGTTGTCTATTCTAATGTCAATTATTATAATGTCATAACAAAATAATGTCTCATACTTTTACACAGATTTTCTGTTGATAATTGTATACATTTGATGAAAAGATCGTCGCATCGGGGGTTTTTAAATTTTCAATTTAGAGTTATGTTTTTAAACGTCCTACTCCGTACATACATACATACCTAATCAGATTAATTATAAATTTAGTGTCAGAATTATTATTCTCTATTCACGGAATTATACAAGAATATTAGCAGGTGGGTACTTCACGATATTCATTCAAGGCTGATTTTAATTTAACCTCACTTTACCTCGGTACAGTAAGAGGCCAATTTACCGCGCCAGTAGTCAAGGCGACATCTGCTAATCGATTGATTGACCCCACCTTACAGCTAGGCGTCGGTAAAAAATACACCCTAGTCTCGTTTGTCCCCAATCTCCTCCATGCGTAGTATCTTTAATTGCCTCTCTTTTATATTGGGGCACGATTTTTAAGAATTGCAGAAAGAAATATATAAAATTTAAAACATTTTTTGCGAAGCTGTCTAGCAGTAAAAAAGAAAATAACAAGTATTGTTGTCCAAAATAAGTATCAATCTGTATTTTTTATTTATGTAGAGTATTTTATTTGATATACAGTTTTAAATTTTTAGCTTCTTGACGGTTTTTTTATGTAAAAATTAAATTTTTATAAAATCAATAATAAATATCTCAATACTCCCAAACTATGAGTACCGTACAGTGGACTGGAGGCGATTCCAGTGACACCCAGACCAGGCAAATTAAGAAAAGGCCACGCAGGCAGGGATTCAAAAAATGTAGAGCAATGCATAAGAAATACTGAATACCTACACCTATATAAAAACTGAATAAAATATAATCTTCAGAACAAGTCTGCCCAGTAGGTAAACACCCTTGGGATACAATGGACCTCTTACATACCCTAAGCTCTCCCTCTGAGGAGAATTATTTCTGCACCACGGCGAAAAATATCTCGGCCTCACCTTTCGTTATTAACTAGAGAGGGCAGGCGCCCTTTGATGCACTGCGTCAGCCCTCGCGAACTAATGATTTCAATTTTACCCTGTTATTTTTTAACCCGTAGTATGTTCGGGGATGACTGAGGATGAAAATTAGCGTTTGGTTGTATTAATATTACGAGTTTGGGGATGTGTGCTATAAGAGAAATACATGGCGCTGTTGTGCCCTATATTATCTATACAAATAAATAAAATTGGAGTGTCTGTTTGTAATATCAAAATAACACCTTTTCACTAAATGCATATGAAAGTACATACGACACCTGTAGCAAAAACGCGATTTCAATTTTTTTTGTCTGTCTGTGTGTTTGTTCCGGGTAATCTCCGAAACGGCTGGACCGATTTTGACGGGAATTTCACTGGCAGATAGCTGATGTTATATGGAGTAACTTAGGCTACTTTGATTTTAGAAAAACAATTAGGGTTCCGCATAAAAAATAAAAACACATGAAATCAAAGAGTATCTCCGAAACGGCTGGACCGATTTTGACGGGACTTTCACTGGTAGATAGCTGATGTTATAAGCAGTAACTTAAGCTACTTTTATTTTAGGAAAACAAAATTTAAAAAATGGGTCCTGACGCGCGGGCTCAGAACGCGGGAGCGGGCTTTTTTGTTAAGTTAAATTCCACGCGGACGAAGTCGCGGGCTCATCTAGTAATATAATAATGTGGGTATGAGCAGGTCATTATTGTCAGTCTTTTGATGTCCACTGCCGGTCGAAAGTCTGAGATTGTACCACATATGTAGATACCGCCAGCTAAGCTAATGCTTGTGTTAGGAGTGGCCCCACGTCTATAGTTTAATGGTCAGGATGGTGATCGAACCCGGAACCTCTCGGCTACGGGGGCGGCCCCTCTAACCACTAGGCTATTGACGCCTGAACTTCATATACTAATAGACTAACGCATTTTAGAGTTATTCATGCTGTATCAGAAACAAATTCAATTATTTTTATTCATGTAAGCCAACAAGGCAGTTATGAATAGACAGAATCTACCACCGGTTTGGAATGTTGCTTCCACTGAGAAGATCCGGAAAGAAACTCAATGATTAATCTTTTCCATGGAAAAAAAAACTATAGGCAGGTACTTACAATGTTACTACAATCGCCTCAAAATAATCACCTCTTCACAGATAACATAATTGTTAAGACCATCGCTAACTACCACCACAGTTTAAAACGAGCAGCCATTTGAATATTCATTAATTTAAAAGAACGTCCGTTGCGTACAAAAAATTAATAAAACGAAATTGAGACGGCGCGGTAGAGAGAAAGATAGTAATTTTCTTTGCGTTCAAAAGAGACGGGCGAGGTTTCTTTTCATTTTATACACTTCTGGAGTTCTCTTTTCCGTTTTTAATTATTGAACCACTCATTTCTAATTATTGTTATTAGCGCTGGGGTGGTGAAAATTGAGGGTCCCTGCGATATTGACCGCCGCGTGGCTACCTATAGCCGCGAGGAGCTCCGCAGGGGGACTGTTTTTAATTGTGCAAGCTTTTGACTTTTCCTCTTGTTCTTTTGAGACGCTTCAATAAACTCGAATTTTACGGTGTCTCGCTTGTATTAGGCTATTTTATTGGTTGGGGTGGGATTTTATATTGCCTTGAAAATATATGATTATACACATACTTACACTGCTGACTGCTTTTCGGTGTAATACATAGATTCTTTTAACGAACCAAGTTTCTTTTTTAAATAAAACTACGGGTTTTGACACAGTATAAACAAGAAGTTACTAAAATGGCCGCCCGTATATTAGCGAGCCCGGCGGTGACCGACTTGAACTCCGACTCTAACATGAAAC
The DNA here is from genome assembly GCA_918843915.1 of Notodonta ziczac. NCBI lineage: Eukaryota > Metazoa > Arthropoda > Insecta > Lepidoptera > Notodontidae > Notodonta > Notodonta ziczac. The sequence goes on from OU974053.1 coordinate 7,597,596, forward strand.
CATTAAATACCATTTCGTATCGCTGCTCGTTGGCCGTGGTATACTAAATGTCATTCTAGTATAAAATGATATGTCAAGAGTGTACTCAAGCTCACTCTCAGTGATGAGATGGATAATGACGTCACGGCAGTTTTGTTTGTGTGCAGCCAATGACGTCACAGCATATTTGTTTGTGTGCAGCCAATCCGCTAATGTCCCTAATGCGTATCGGTCCGCATTAGGTATTTTATATCCAAATTGCCGTTCTGTAAGCCGGTGATCCCCAGTAAGCCGTGAAACCGAGATCAAAGGAGCTCGCTGCCATTACGATTGTGGCTCATTTTTTATTTAGACCCGGGATCGGCGAACTCTTATCTTAACGCGCCTCCTGCCTACTTTATGACGTTATAAAGCTGATTTTTAATCTGTGCCCGGGAAATTGCCGGTTACAATTCTATTTCGTTCGAAATTTGAATTTGAAAATAATTATTTACGTTTTTAAATTGGGTTTTTAGAAAAATCTTTTTGGTGATTATGTTATGATCTTTGAAAGAATGTCTGTAAAAGAATGCATTATTTTGTACTAATCTATGGGCACATGTTGTAAGATCTCGTTGTCTTTATTATACCGACGGTAGATGGCGTTACCTAATACTTGTTCATCCATCACAATTTCACACTACCAATATTGTTTATTTTTACTGAATCAGTTAACCTTCCTATACTAATTCTCTCCTTATATCGTCGTTCCTATATTGTTGTAAATAAAAAGTTTTTAAATCTAAAAGACGTCGACATTTCGACCCTACCACATCGTTCCTAGGCTATGCAATATTATGTTATAGGTAAATATTTTTTATGAACAATCAGTGGCGCCCCCTCTCGGCGGGGATCAATATGAACAGTTTATGAAGTGTGTCGCACGTGCACCCCGAGTGCAATATGTTAGCGTCGCGGAGTCGCGAGGGTGGCCAGACGAAAGCCTTTTTATGAATAACTAAATGATTTATGAAGTCAGCATGTATGTTTGATCCTACACAGGGTTACTGGTAATTCTTCGTATTCCTTGAAGGGCGATAGAGTGTAATGGAGGAGTTCAAATGCAACTAATCTGACCTCGTTCTATATTCCGCAAAATATTGTAGGCACCTACCTAATTTCAGATACTAATATCAAAGTTTGTGATTTTACGTAGAATTGCTGAGTATTTTTTAAATTTTGTGGCTAACATGGCTTTATATAAATACTCATTCAATAAGTCATCAACGCACGTATTGTGGAGAAATCACAAATTAAATTTCGTGGAATTATCGAAGGGGTCAGATTAATTGCATATTGTGATGCAACTAATCTGACCCCTTCGCGTGTGCCGAATAGGTCGAATTTACAGTAATCCTGTATTATGTGGATAATTTAGATGTATAATATTGGCGAGAGTTTAAATACCTATCATGTACTTTACCTATAGGAAATTCCCGATTTAATTTGTTGTGCCCCCGTAGGCCTCAAGAAAATAAATTATTTGAGTTAGGGTTTAAGTTAGCAATCATGATACGCGAGCTCGATACGGATACGAAGGCCGGATCAACTCAATAGTAAGTAGGTATACAATATGGTTGCCAACATCATTTAGCATCCCGCACCGCGTATCGTATACTTCAACATTTCATAGCCGTATCGTATTTCCCCATCCACATTACGTAACCAATTCCCGTATTCGAAATTGGTTACTCCCAACTACGACCCAGACAGTAAAACTTTTTTTTTGCGCTCAGAAAAAAACAATTTCTCAGTTTCTCTCTTAAGTTCCTTGCGAGTTTATGCGGGTTTTATGAAAATAAGCGGGTGGCCGCTCATTTTGGGTCGTGGGGTGGCGGGGGAGTAGGGTTACCAGAACAAATAATGGGATTTCCTGACAATTTCCCTAACTTCTCAGTAAATTTCCCGACGTGTTTTCAGAATGTTGTCAAGGTTTGATAATTATAATGTTATTTATTTCCATTTCATTAGAACGGTATAATTAGGACTTCATCTCATCATTCATCTTTCAGAACTTCAAGCATACCAACATAACCTTCACCCATTCATCCGCAAACAAATCTATACTTACGTTTGAATCCAGGAGGTCGTTATGTGCAGTGTGTTATGTTATTTCGCTATAATATTATTAAATTATTATTTACATTTTCATCCCTCATTTTAAAAAAAATACTGACAGGCGCCGGTTTTCCTCGTTTCCCCGAAAGAGGAAAAATTCCGGACATGTCAGGAGAATTCCTGTCATCTGGTAACCCTACGGGGGAGGGTGTTTATGTCGTTTTCATGGGCCGGAGCGCCACCGCCGGCTTTTGGCCTCCAGCCAGATCCTCAGAATGGTGGCCGCTCTTTTGTTTTGCACACCACGCCGGAATGTTACCTCGATACGTTTCTTTTATTCAGAATATAATTTTTGGGATGTAAATATGGGATATCTCCGGTTATGCGGTGCATAGTGTGCAGAAAAATGTCTTGCTGAACTGATATTACATGTTTTGCAATCTTTAGGTATTTTTAGAAAAAGTGTGGTAAGAACAAGATTTAATTAACAATGATTACTACAGGACTTCTCATTGATTCATTGCAGTCATTGTAATTCACGAGCGATATGCCAATCATTAGGTAAGTAGGTATCAATATTTTTATAACCTTCACTCACAGTCGTCAATTGAAATTTCACGACCGATCGGTCGAGACAAAATTCAGAAAATGTCTGGTAATTTGCCCTGGTCTGGGTGTCACTGGGATCGCCGCCAGTCCATTGTACTGTACCTATAGTATGAGTTATGCAGAGTTTGGAACCATGGCGATAGTTGGTGTGTTAAGTCTGGCATTATTTATTCATGATTTACCGCTAAAGCATAGATTTTTGACTCCTGCTATTTAGCACTATAATCACTCATTCCAATACGGCAGTTTCACGTCGAGGCTCGGTAATGCCGCTGTGTCGATACGCCACTGATTGTTCAAACGCGGGCGTCGTGTTTGCGGCCGATCTGCGGTCCATCTGTTACCCTGGCGTTTCAACTAAGTAGTAGTACGTAGTTGAGAATAGCTGGGTTCACCTGGGTTTTCTTGCGTGAAGACTACTTATATAAATAAAATAATTAATAAATAATTTAGCCCTTTTGACGTCCCACTCCTGAGCACGGCCCTCACCTCACTACGAGGGGGATTCAGGCCGTAATCCACCACGCTGGCCCAGTGCAGGTTGGCGGATTTCACATGTCTTTCGAAAATTGTTTAGATTTTCTAAGACATGCAGGTTTCCTCGCGATGTTTTCCTTCACCGTAAGCGAGTGATAATCATATTGCAATTATGTATCGCACATAGATTTCGAAAAACCCAGAGGTGCGAGCCGGCGTTTGAACCCAGGACCTGATGCTCGCCAGACGCGTGCTTAACAAATCGGCAATCACTGCTTATAGCACTTGGTTAATCAGCTTCATTTTAAGTCTACATCTAACTCGAAATAATTGATCATTTCAAGCAAAACCTTACATTCAATAGGTGTAAGTTTAGTCTACTATCTACAAGCATAGAGGGTTGTGTATCCCAAACAGCTGATATAAAAAATATTTAGCCATGGTACGGCCAGGCTGTATCCAATTTACTAAAGCTCATTTACGATCTGGTTTGAATAGGATAGTACCACCTTTACACAGAAGATCGGCATATAACTGCGTTTCATACGATGAGTGAGACAACAGGTAGCCCAACCTCCTTTTCCCTTCATCTGTCCCACTCACCTTCAGGTAGCCAACGTGCAAGCAATGCCTCTGGTATTAAGCATATCGTTAAGCTACGGTAACTGCTTAACACCATGCAGTACGTACGCTGGTTTGCCGACTTAGTCTAATAAATTAATATGAAATTGATACCTACATTTTACGGACATGAAATCTATGCAACCATTTTGTAGACATTATGGTCTATATAGCCCACAAATAGGTGTTTAGCATACACTACTGCATCAGTATCGGCTGCTCGATAACTATAAAGCGTTTTATCGGCATTGGAAGTTGTGGTGTACAATCGTTTTCAATAATGGAGCAATCAACATTTGTAATGAATGAATGTATCCTGCTTTTCTTATAAATTTTCAATTCATAGCTGCATTTTTCATTAAATACATAAATATCAAGTGTTTTCCCCTAAAAACAATCAACACATTTGAAATCTCTCAACCCTTCTGTTCGCGGAGGCACGCGGCATCGCCGCACGAACCGCCCGCCCACAAATCAAGCGCGCCGACGGTGAACTGACGATGCCGAGCTGAATTCCTGAAGAATTCCGGGGTTGATGCTTGCTAGATGGTCCTGCGACGTGTTGAGCGTCGAGGTTTCCGAATGGCTTAGACCAGATACGATAGATCATGTTTTGTTTTTTGAATTTGCCGTGTTCCGTAGTTTGGGCAAATAGAAAATGTAATCCTTGTGCGATAAATTGTCCGAAGTGGGTACAGATTATTTTGTAAAACTGACACAGTTGACTAATAAAGGCTGAAAAAATTGTCGCTCAGTGAAGCATTAAGCTATATAAGCAGTTACTTATGACTGATTCGTCTTCGAACTTCCTTTTCCTACATTTTTTCTTGCTGCTTGTTGATCAGTTCATTAAGTATTTAAATATTATAATTTATAGTACCCGTTCCTTGGATGTTTAAAATACTCCATTACATACCTTCTGGGTATACATAATGAAACAGAGAGAAAATTATACTATAAACAATCTCAGTATTTTTAGGAAATTCACAATATTTTAATATTTAAATTACGGTTAAGATTTATGTTATACGAGATATAATACGAGACATTCACAAATCTTTTAATCTTTTTAGTGAAAAAAAAAGAAACATTTGTTGTCATTATTTTTTGTCATCTATTGTGGACTTTATTCAATCTTCTTATTTCTCGGCAGGTAAATCCTTCACTCTGACGATAATGTTGGCGACGTCGCCCCCTCAAGTGGCGACGTACCAGAAGGCCATCAAGGTGACGGTGGACGGCCCCCGGGAGCCGCGGTCCAAGACCCGCCACCACGGCTTCCACCCGTTCCACTTCGGGCCCCGGTTCCCACCTGACCCGCTCATGGGGTCACTGCCGTTTAAGTTATCAGGTGAGCACAATTATAACCATTTTAATGACCTTACTACGTCATCAGGTAAGGTTTTTTTTAGTAGTAAGGTGAGTTAGGAGTGCATATCTATAAACAAGATTATATTGTATACTTTAGTCCCTATTCGATACAAAACGTGTAGGTACAGTGCTCCGCGGTATAAATGAGGGCTGAAGCCTTGGGTGACATATAAATAAATTGAAGACATGAGCTAGTTTGTTTATTATCAATTGCTGAGTTGTACCTATTAAATTTTACATACTTAATATGAATTCAGTCTCAAGTTGTGTAATTACGTATCCAATTATTTTCTCAACAACATTGGCTGGTTATTTATAAGTTTTGCAAACCAAAATTGCCTACGTTTTCTTTGGAAACTGGTATAAATGTCGCCGCCAAATAGCTTAATTCGCCGTTCAATTAACAGCCTAGGCACTTAACTAAACGGCGCCGTTCAACTAACGGCCTGAATGATATTCAGCCGTATCGTCTATTACAACATTTAATAAACTGGCTGGCTAATGCTTAGGCAACTGGTTGACATTTAAGTACTACAAAACTTTTTCAAAATACTACCCAAGCAGAACGACCTGGATGGGTTTAGGTTAGGGTTATTTTTTTTATGACCCCACAGAAACCCCACCCGGCAAATAGATTCGGTGGATCTAAAAAAAATCGTAAAAAACCTAAGTACCTAATAAAATTATTCCATCAAAGTTGTTTTTTTCCGACGCCATATTGACCAAAGAGAATATAGAATATAGAGATATTGACAGTTTGGTGAGTTTCGGCGCTAGGTGGCAGAAAGTAGAACTAAATTGAAATGAACAGGCTAGGCAGTTAATTAAACGGCTAGGCAAGTAGTTAAACGTCATCGATCCAAGTCATTTGCCTAGCTGTTTGATTAAATGGCTGAATATCATTCAGGCCACTAGTTGAACGGCGCCGTTTAGTTAAGTGCCTAGGCTGTTAATTGAACGGCGAATTAAGCTATTTGGCGGCGACATAAACATCATAAACATGGCTGAAAATATGAATACCTTATTCCTTATTGTTATGTTAGGTATATATAACCTTTGTGTCGTCCGCACCTTCTTCAACTTGAGTTCTGACCCCTCGTTTTGAGTTACGTTTCCATCCAGGAGATATTAAATTGTCAACGGGACCGTTGTCACTCGTAGCAGGCGGCCGGCGCGGCGAGCGGCGGGCGGCGCGCCTCAAAAGGGGATTTAATTTGGCCGACAAGTTTTGCGTAACAATTAATTATCAATTTGGAGACGCGGCTTGACACCTGCTAAATAAGGAAGGAGTGTTTTAATATTTCGACAAAGTTAAGCTCTAATAAAGACTGTATTTTCTTTACTGCATGTCATTTTTGATATGATGGATTTAAATCCAACGCCCTGGTTTTGTGTGACATGACTGGCAATTATTAATTACTAGATATTTTTATTGTTATTTCTAATGAGTGCTTAATTAAGTGAGTGCTTAAGGCGTAGGTACCTACATAAAGTGGCTAAATTAATGGGGTCTTCATTAACTTTAATTATAAGCAGGTAGGTAGTGTGAATCCCGAAAACAACATCGCCCAATTTGGAATGTGCTGGCAACGGAAAAATAGACGTAATATATAAAAATAATAATTTTAGCCCTTTTGACGTCCCACTCCTGGGCACGGGCCTCCCCTCAACACGAGGGGGATTCAGGCCATAATCCACCACGCTGGCCCAGTGCGGGTTGGCGGATTTCACATGTCTTTCGAAAATTAGTTAGATCTTCTAAGACATGCAGGTTTCCTCACGATGTTTTCCTTCACCGTAAGCAAGTGATAATCATATAGAACTAATGATTCGCACATAGATTTCGAAAAATCCAGAGATTCGAGCCGGGGTTTGAACCTGAGACCTGGTAGCTCGCAAGACGCGTGCTTAACCAATCGGCTATCACTTAACATTTGATATTTTACCAAGTAAAATTGAAAATATGGCACCTGATTTCAACCCTGTTATTGAGGCGGCGCCCCGCAGTGGCGGGCGGGCGGCGTCGCGCGGCGTCGCTAGGCGCCCACACCCCCGCCTTCACTTGCACCTAATAAACACCGTAATTATTGTGCTACGGCGAATAAGAATGTATATATAGCCAAGTTTATTTGCGTCAATAAAAAAATGAATAGGCAGACGCTTTTTGGTGGCTTCACAAAGTTATTAAACGCGCTCCGTCAAATTTATTCTTTACACTGCTTGCAACTTAACACCACATTTTGCAAAAAGAGACATACGTGCTTGTCGTGTATTTCAGATCAAAGTTTTATCTAGTAGATATACACTGAGGCGTTGCTCCGATGGGCAAGTGTCACAAACCTCGTTAAGACGGGGTGTCAAAGGGTTGTAACTCAATTACACAGCTCTCTTGTGCCCGGTCGAACCAACGGCGACGAGTTGCCACCTTTGTTCTTATCGCATCACCACGAGTTACGTATTAAATACATCGTTTTAAAGTTAATCTAGCGGTTGTTCTGCGAATATAAAACTTATCTAAATTGGTCCTTTTTACTAAGTTTCTTCAAATTTTTACATACCATTTCTGCTGGTCAGTTGCTCCCGCTGCTTTTCAGTGCTGTGGCGCTGAAAATTTCATACCTGGAACATAAAAAATTTATTAAAGTTACAGATTTTTACACTTTTTTGGCAATAACTCGAAATTTTTCTTCCAAATTCCGACGCAATCTTTTCGTCCCCGCTCTCCCCTCGTCGCCCCGCGTCCAACGACGTATCGCTCGAGGGTGTAGACCTGAAAAAAAACGAAAAAAGTTGCTAACCTAACCTAACCGAACCTAACCTAAGGGACGAAAGTTGCTAACCTAACCTACCTAACCAACCTAAGGGACGGATATAGAACAACATAGTTTTAAGATAATTTAATATTGACAAGTGACATAAAATTTGGATACAACCAAATCTCAATCTTAAATTCTCGACAATTATCATTGATAAAGACAACATATATTGTGCTATTAAATAGCTGAACCTTTACTGACTAATCTGACTTGGTCTTAGACGACCAATATTTACATTATTATTTAGGTTTAAGCATTGACATTTTACAATTTTACATTTACAATTTTATAAATTATTAATTAATTCCTATATACAATATTTTACATATTCACATTTTTACATTCTTAAAAACTAATTATACTAACCCTTATCATCTAGTCATTTTTTAATCAATTACCCTAAATTATACTAATTATTTTTAAACTAAAATATAAGAATGTTTGGTCACCGAACCCCGATCAAGAAGCGACCCTCCGCCCAGACCTCGAGGGATGAGATCCCCCCTCACACAACTGGACTCCCAACCCGTGTCATTGGCAAGAGAGCCTCCTCTTCCCCGGACAAAGCCAAACAGGCCGGACCGGCACCAACCTCCAAAGTTAGGAGGAGCATAGGGGAGGGGGAGTCAGGCAAAACTGACCCCCCACAAAACCTGAAATGCTCAGGGCCAGGAACCTCGGTCGCCCCCCCGAAACAGATACCTGGGACGACACTCTCCCATGAGAGCACACCGATCCCAGGTGGATCGTCTTCGGACGCTTCGGGGAGCTCGCCACCGAAACCGGTCTACGTCTCCAGAGTCGCCGAGGCGGAAGCATGCCTATATAAGGCAAGGCTGCATCTCGGCAACTCCAAAAACCTTAAGACCGACATCAAACAAGGGGTGACCCTGGCCATAGAAAGGCTATTCTATTTGGTAAAGGAAGCTGAAGCGGGGAAAGACGGAATAGGACAAGAGAAGGAGACCCAGGGTAGGGACATGGGAAGGAAACAAGGAAAAGACCAGGAAAAGCAAGAGGTTAATGAGAAATTGTATCAGAAGTTAGAGGAGAACAGCGACCTACTGCGAGAAAACTCTAAGCTTCTGATAAAAGCCATACAAACGCAGCAAAAGGTTCCCATGGACGCGATAGAGAAGCTGACGGCTTTGACGACCACCTCGTCAAATGATGGCGGAGTGACGCACGACCAAATCGACCGGCTCCTGGGTGAAGTGCGGGACCTGCGCCAGGTCTCGGAAGAGACCGGCAAACAGGTGGCTGCGCTCCGGGATGGAGCGCCCACTTACGCCGAGGCTCTTGCGAGACCTGACAGCGGCAAAACCCAACCGGAGTCGTGCTCGAGTCACTCCGTCATCGTGTCATCGAGCGAGGAGATGGACACGAGCGACGAGGTGCTCGGCAAGGTCCGAAAAGCACTCGACGCCAAGAACAGTGGCTTCCAGGTTCAGCGCGTCCGAAAGGTGAAGAACCAGAAGGTGGTCTTGAGCTGCTCCAGTAAGGAGGAGCTGACCAGAATGGCAGAAAAGCTCAAGACCAACCACCACCTTAAAGTCGAAGACGCGCCGAACAAAAACCCACTGGTCATCATCAGGGACCTACAGACCTACAACACCGACGCAGATATCCTGGCCTCACTGAAGACACAAAATGCGGATCGGCTGACCGACCTAGCCGACGACGACTTCAAGTCCGTAGTGGTGAGATACCGTAGGAGGGCGAGAAATCCAATGGAGAATCACGTCGTCCTACAGGTGTCTCCCAAAATGTGGCTGAAGTTGACGTCGGCTGGGAAGATCCACATAGACCTTCAGCGGTTGGTGGTCGAGGACCAGTCGCCACTGGTGCAGTGCACCCGGTGCCTCGGGTACGGGCATGGCCGCAGACTCTGCAAGGAGTCCGTCGACCTTTGCAGTTTCTGCGGTGACCCACACCCGAGAGTGGACTGCCCGCGATTTCTCGCAGGCAATACGGCCTGCTGCAAGAACTGCCAAGCGGCCAAGCTCCCAGACACCAGCCACAACGCCTTTAGCGGGGACTGCCCAATTCGGCAGAAATGGGACCGGATTGCGAGGTCGAGTGTGGCGTATTGTTGAGGTCGTCACGGGCGTGAAACTTTCACCACACACACGCCACGAAACTGACAAACACGACACAAACCAAACACATACACCTACGCAAACACACATACAACACAACTCACAAAACATAATCAAGTACGTCCTGGAAACCATAACAAATTCGTTTGTCCGTCACATTCTGAGCAATGTTGGTCTGGAGAATTTCCAGGCCGTACTTGACCAACAAAACACACAACACAACACAAATAGACGCAGCAACACTGATGTGTTGCCTAGTCTCATTTGCGCACTCACACATTCCACACACAAACACACACTTACATTCTCCAATAACACACCCCAAACACGTCACTACACCCAAACACTACACTCATGGCTCCATCATCAATAAAATGACATACACAATATTCATGAGAATATTCTACCCATGCATATAAACTGAATGGAGCCTTGAAAAACACACAACACACAAACCCGTCGTGTTCGTCGAGCGCGTGACGAAATCGTTGAAAATAATATCACAGATTATTACCCAAAGTTTTAAATATAAATCTTTTAAATAATTCCACATTTATACAAAACTATAATTTTACAATCTCATATTTATTTTACATTTTACAACCCATAATTTATTTTACAACTCTCACAATTTTATTTTTTACAATTTTAAAAAACCTAATAATACTTTACATTTTAATTTACAATTTATCCACAATTTAAATGGAAATGTACATATTTTGACTTATACAAATTTATAATAACAATGATGAAATGAAACATTATTTACAGGGAATACAAACAGTAGTACCAAATAATTTGTACTTTATCCCTGATTTAAAATAAATACAATTCAAAGCGTAAATTAAATATCGCTGATTCTATATACATGCCGCACTGTGATAAAATATACAAACAAGAAAATAATAATAATAATAATACACGAATGAAACTTAATATGGAAATATAAATAACAACAAACAAAGAAAACTGAACATATTAAATTAAAAGATTGTCATAGAAAACTAAAAGTATTAACAAGGTCTCTGACTCTGTTAGAGGAGAAGCGGCAGATTGTGCACACCAAGTGCACAATCGATAAAAAAAAAAAAAAAAAAAGTTCATCTAGCAAATTTCGACGCTAATTTAGATTGTTAATTCAATTTTTAAGCTTTAATAAATGGCACATCAAAATTAAATAAGTTTTATGGATAGGTAGCTACTCAAAATAATCAAAAGGTGGTTAATGCCTTTGTATTCCCCAAGTGTATCAGACACTGGAGGCGACACTGCAGACACTGACACTCCGGGTGTCGCAAACCTCGTTAAGGCGGTGTCAAAGGGTTGTAACTCAATTACACCAACGCGCCTTGTGCCCGCTCGCAGGAGCAGCTAGATACATCCGACACACGTGTCAAGACATTGGATTAATGTGCGTGTGAGTGTTGAAAATGGGTGTTCATTTAGTTTGGATTTTATTATTGGATTTTCAATTAGTAAGTTTTATTTTAGAGACGAACTAATTAAACAAACTAATTATTTTAGTAAATAGCGGCCATTAAAATCCTAACAATTGTTATCTTCATTTTCCACGTCAGCTCACTAATTCTCTCGCAGTTATTTTCATTAAGTAGAACACACGAGATTACTCTAGCGGAGGCTTCTTTCAAGTTCGCTTTGTTCTCACCGTGAAACAATTCAGTCGGTGCTTCAATATGTAAATACTTCCGCGGCTGTTTCCACCGAGGCCTCTGCTGGCCTCTTAGCGTCGCGCCAATAACCCTTGTGAAATCATGATAAATTATCCACACTCACGTTCGCGCGCTTCTCTTGTACCTACAAGTTTTGTTGGTGATCTGGGAAAATTTGGAGGTGGCATCAATTGGGATGATTTTAAGATTGACCAAGTACCTACAAATTGGCGCGATTGAACGAAAAAAATAATTTCACAACTTGCATTGGATGGAACCGGGAGCGATGATGATATGGATACACGATTTAGGTAGAGCTATATATTAACACTCCAGCAATCTATCAATGTTTAACTCTTCTATTAACAATTAGTTAAATTAGGTAATTACTTTCTACGCAAATGAAGCTACCTATTAACAAATTATTCCAGATAGATAGTCACACTTCACTTTAATACTAGTTTATTAGAATCACAGCCCACAAATGCTCAGGTCCCGGTGTCACTGGGATCGCCCCCAGTCCATTGTACGGTACCCATAGAAGAAGCGTTGCTTAGTATATGACCATACAGTTGGTGAGTCAGTCTGGCGCTATTTATAATTATTATTAAAAATGCGTACTCCAAAAAGTTTCGTGCATCCAACGCCTCACGTTGCCGTGTGAGCGCCACTTAAAGTCGCAGCTTTCGCATTATTAATGAGGGAGCCTTAGAGAAAATTAAATATAGCATTAGGCCCGGAAGCCCGGGATTGTGAGGGGCGAGGGGCGAGGGGCGAAGAAACGAGCCGGGCGGCAACCCTTCCGCGACTCGCGACAATGCGGGCGAATAATTACGCATTTGTAAATTTTAAATGTCCCACCCACCTCATACAACCTTTTGTATGACGTGATTCTCTCGTTTTAAACGTTTTCGAGTGAATTCGCGCGATGATGACGCGCCACCGATTAACTGTTGCACGTCATGTGTAATTTTCATAATTCAATATTGTATGAACTTTATGTGCATGCGAAATGGTGTAGTTATTGTATGTCAATGTGCAACGATCGTAGTCATTTGAGTGTGCGTTGACAGACGGTTAGTAGGTACTAACCGAGATCAAACTCGATGCAATCTGTCACTCCTATTTTCACACCCAAATGGGTTAGACTTTGTAAAATCATTTTTAGCGAGCACTATAACTAGAGAAGGATAAACTGCCTGACTCCTAGACAGGCTCATAGAGTTTATAGTTGAAGAGACTTTATAATGAATGAGTTAAAAACAAACTTTTGTTACATTATACTTCAAACGGTCACAGCTCCTAATGAATTCGTACCTATTCAATTTACGCAAACTACCAGTAAACGGCATCCGGAGCAACCTTTCCCAGTCAACTCCCTTGTCACAGCTACTTTTCTACACCGAAAGGTTAATTAAGCAAAACAAAAAGGGGTTAAACAAAATCAATAGACGCAAATTCATTAAAGCGCTAAGCAGATTGAAATCCAAAATGGCGCGCAAGATGGCGGCGGGTGGGTTAAGGCGCGTTGACAAAGCGGCGTCGTTAGTTCGCGAGCCCTCTTATTAACCTTATGATGTACGGAGGGCATCTGTCTTTCCTCCGGCTGTGACGTCAGCGTAACTAGCTGTTTGTTAGCACGAGTAGGTATACGTAACGTTACGTATTAGTTTACCTATAGTGTCATTGTTCAATATGCTGCTCGACTTTATATTGCCGAAACCAATCACCCCGTGGGAAATTGTCGGAAATTCTATCATAAGTTATCCTACTAATATTATAAATGCGAAAGTTTGTGAGTTTGGATGTATGTTTGTTGTACTGAACGGATTTGGATGAAATTTGGAACACAGATAGTTTATAACCGGGATTAACACATATGATACTTTTTATCCTGATAATCCCGAAATTTTTGTTAGTTAAATACTACGTGGAAGAAGTCGGTGGGCACAGCTAGTATAAAATAAAACTTACTTTTATTTCGACAAGAATAAAGTTCAGCTTCATATTTCTCATTGTAGGCCTTTACTTACTTCGAAGGCAACTTTTATCAAAAGTTGCGTATCTTGAAGTTTGTATTAATTTTATGAAACAAAATCCAAGTGCCACTCGTCAGCTTTAGTCATACCAAGTGAAATACGAACTATCTATATAGGTACCTCTTTTCACGTCTGTGGGTGTTGACAGGTGAAATTTTGAAATGAGAGGCACTCACTCACTCATATGCGAGGCGAGAAGTGCTTGCGAAAATTAATTTAAGTTAGTCTTTGAGAGAAATAATTAAATGTTCCCACTTTCACATCAACCTGTATGTGATGGTATAAATATCTACAGCACCTAACATGTTTTTGGTAACTATATAAGTTTCAATAGGCCATTGAACTATTAGGTTTTATTTTAATAATTCACGAATTTGCATGGAACCTTCCTCAATGGGTTGTTAGACACAGTGGAGTCCAGTTCTGTTCCATTATACCAGAAGATTGTAATATATTTTCTAACAACGGATGCTGAAGATTCAGTATGGGGTGCTCAGTTAAACAGCCTTGGTTTCTTTCCCGCTTACATTAACTATAGCCATATATCAAAGTTTTGTAAATATCATATTTCATTTAAATAATAATATTAGATTTAGATATTATAGGCATACTAAGTAAGCATTGACGGCTCTAAGTCAGAAAATGTAGCCAGGTACAAGTCACATTAAAAGGAGGAGGGAAGTCGTTCAAGTGTTCCAAGATGATGTCTGAAGAAATGTATAATAATTACTGCAAAGTGCTCCGAACCCTTTCACTAATCACCGCTGAGGGTCTTAGGGAGTCGTTAAAAAAATCTACCCTAATCCCGCGACATCGGAATCACACTAAAAACGTGAATACTTTTATCCGTGTAATCCTACCCGTCTTCGCGGATTAGCGCTGTATCGGGAGGCAGGAAAAATGCAAGACGCAATCTAGCAAATGGCATTAAAATGTTTGGGCTCAACCCTCTCGCGGCGCGGCGCGATTTTTCAAAGTCGAAGAAAAAACCCCTTCGTCCGGGGCAATGTAGCGGACTGGCACGTCTTCTGATGCGGCCAATACACTGCTACGAGGAAGCGTTGTTTTTGATATTTTACTAGTGTTTTTATTTTTGGGTTTGCGGATAAAATATTATGGGTGTAGGTATTAAACATGTCAATCAACATTTAACGTAAGTGAATGAGTAGGAAGTCTATTTTAAGCTAACAAGAAAATAACTCCGGACTACCTACCTAGTTAACCTAATTATTATATCTACTAATTTATTTGATCGATTTAACATATTCCTGAAAGTTTGAATAGGTAAAAGTTGACGCTTGATCAGTTTTCAAGTCTTTTCGCTTGCAGGCAGTATCTTAAGTTGCCTCGCCCAATAGGTTGTTGTACAATGAGATGAAAAGCGACCGATGAGACCAAAGCCCTTTTTTCGAAAGCCATTTGTTTTAATTGTTTTTATGACCATGCTAGCCATAGTTGGCTGCTGGTCACTGCATACAAAATGCAACCTTAAGGTGATCAAGCGTCGAGTTTGTTGACTGTACGTAAGATGAAAGGGTTACAAATCCTTTGTTCTTAAGCCGTTGGATCTAAACTTCTAAGTCGCAACACACAACGATTACGCATCGTGCACACAACAAAGAATCCCAACATTTTTAACGAATGCAAATCGTCTAGCGCTGCCCTCTCTTTGAATCTTTGAACAGAGAATACGTAATGAAACAATGCTTTGCTATTTTTCAAGTCGTCTAGAAAAAAACCGTATTTATTTTCACAAATATTATTCGATAATGGATATCCAATAAAATGTTACTCTACGATAATATTTTTATGGCTTAATTTTGAACGTAAGTTTTGAGAATCAGAATTCCGACTTCAGTAGGCATTAAACCTGTCTAGATTTCTTTTTCCAAATAGGGTCATGTTTGTCTTTGAAATTAATTCATTAAAGTTTGCTAGTAATTTGTTTACTAAATTAAATGTTAAGAAATGTTAAGATTCTTTTCTTAAACTTTCAACTATTATCAAAAATATATTAGGCTACTTAATTCTTCCTTTAGAGTCAAGGAGTCTAAAGTTTAGACGATGGCTATATAACATTACGAACAAAACTGTGCATTTATTTACCAGCTGTAAAGTTTCTAAAACTGCAGTTACCATGGCCAGTCTATTCGTTTCCTTATTCCCTGTGCTGAGAATAAGCCGGGCGTTCTGTGGAGTAATCTTGAGCTCTCATTTTTTTTTGGCGGACATTGTCTGGACTACGGATGCTCTTAGCCTGATGCTTTGAATACCGACTTCGGCCCTTGTGTTCACTTACTGTGCTTATTAAATCCCTAGCCTATTGTTTTCTGATGGAGTACAATGCTCAGTAAAAATAGAGAAAGAATAATAACACAATGAATGACAAATGATTAAAATTTTCTTTCAACTTTGTGCATCGAGACAAAGTATAAAGGAATACAAATTATGTGGTAGAAAAATGTAACTATACTTTGAATTAATTGTAATTAGAGTGATAGGTAGCAGTTTAAAATACATTTTTAATACTCACAATCGGAAAGTAGGTCTGAAGTTGCCTGAGGAGCGGCTTGAAAGTAATATCTTTCCGCCCTAGGGAGAATCGCGAAATTATTAAAAAGCATTTAGTTCTATTTTGACATTTCTATTGAACCAGGCCAACGATAAAAAAATGGTGGCAAATGGAAATCCAACCTTCATTCGTTTTTTCGAGTTGTAGAGTATTGTTCATACTTCCTTGTATTATTATATTTCTATAGCTAATTCCTGTTTTTATTTTTACTTTCCTTGTATTCGTAATGAAAAGCACAGTTTTTACCTCGGGTGAATGACTTATTTTGTCCCGAGACAGTGTTTGGCGCCCGAGCGTAGCGATGGTGCCAATAGTTCGAGGCCTTCACCCCTTGGGTAACAATGTATTATATGATAATATGTTCATAATGAAAGTGTATTCTAAATAATCACTTAACCCTTCAGAAGCCGATCCGATATCTCAAATAATTATCGTAAAAGCTTTGAGCCGCTCAAGGCAAGATTAAGCATGGCTTAATCCTAAAAAGCAGCTCCTGCCTAATTGCGACGAACTCATAAAGCAGTACACCTATAAAGGCTAAGCGGTCGGATTCAAAATAATGTGTTTCACATTTTCGTACCGACGGTATCTGCGACATAAAACGGCCTGTAATTTATTCTATTGCTGAAAGGGTTGGGATGGCTCGGGGTGGGAATTACCCAAGGTGGGTGCTAAAGGGTTAAGCCGAATATACGGGGTCGCGGCGCCGGCAAACTTTGTTAATTTATGCGCTTAAAAATGTCAACTGGAAATTATGACGCCAAAACACATTTCCTATTTGTTATATGAATGTGATTGTGGCGATAACAATGTTATTTTTATTTTTACCCACATATTATTGAAGCAGTGATAGCCCATTGGTTAAGCACGCATTTTGCGGGCACCAGGTCTTGGGTTCAAACCCCGGCTCACACCTCTGGATTTTTCGAAATCTATGTGCGAATCATAATTTATATATGATTATCACTTGCTTACGGTGAAGGAAAACATCGTGAGGAAACCTGCATATCTTAGAAGATCTAACCAATTTTAGAAAGACATGTGAAATTCGCCAACCCGCACTAGGCCAGCGAGGTGGATTACGGCCTGAATCCCCCTCGTGTTGAAGGGAGGCCCGTGCCCAGGAGTGTGACGTCAAAAGGGCTAAATTATTTATTTTTCATTTATACATATTATTGAGCATTAACAGTGTATGCACAATGCTAATAATAAGGTGACTACGGCCGCGGCCGCACCGGTAACACGATTGCGATGCGACGGCAATTTTCGTACAAATTTTCGTTTATGTGATGCGGCTGCCGCTATAATGTTTATATGGATTCGATTGCTGCTGCAACATAAGAAACTTACCAGTATGACCCCAGTCTAAGAGCAATGAAGCAGGACAACATTATTGCACTGACAACAAACTGACAAGAGAGACAAGATCAGATCATAATATGTTGACTTCCCACGCCTGAAGCACTTTGCTTACAGCTATTGTTCAGAAATAAACAAAAAATTGAACATATTAAAACTATCTAAATGAATCGTATTTGCAACGGTAGAGTAAGGTCTATAAGAATCTGTATCGTCAGTCATGTTATGACTCAATGCCACACATTGGAAAGCTTTCCACAATTGAGGAGTGCCGCGACGGAGATAAGGCGCGAATCGCGGGGCGGCGCACTCGGCTCATTATTTAAATATTCCGATGAGAGTGTTAAGCACCGCGCCGGCGTTAGTGGAGCGTTACACGCGATAACTCTAAGCGCTATTGTCTTGTTGATTGAATTTTGAATGATCGTTGAGGGTGCCGCCTATTGGTAGAGTTGGGAGAGTTCGTGTGTATTCCACTTAAGTGTGTTAATGAAAGTAGAATATAGTTGGACGGGGTGGAAAGAGGTGGAAAATATATCCATACTAGCCTTTACCTGCGGCCCCGTCTGCGTGGACTTCTTAGGACAAAAAGTAGTTTTAGGTACCTATGTTACTCCTAAGTATTATAACTGACCTTGCTACAAAATTCACTTAAAATTTATCTGGTTTTGGGAATAGGTATGGCTAGAATATCTTGGTATCAAACCTCCCAAGTCTTGAAACCCTTGTGGTTATTGTTGCAGGTATAGCACACCAGCTAGCTGGGCTGCCGGGCGGTGAATGGGGCGCCCTGGCTCGGCACTACCCCCCTCCCCTGCTGCCCACGCCTGCGCACTTCACGCCGCACGTGCTGCCCCCGGCGCATACGCAACCCCAGCACGTACCTCCACCGCCACATGAAACAGGTAAAATCTGGCTTCATATTATCATTTTCCATTATTTATTGTCAGCCTTACTTAAATTAAATTACTTGCTTAAATTACTTACAAATAAGTACATTTAAAAATCGAAAACAACATCATCATTACAATAAATGTCCATTCCATTACTCATACTCGGAAAGTAGGTCTGGATTGCCTGAGGAGCGGGATGAAAGTAATACTTTTCCGCCCTAGGGAGAATCGCTTTTGACTGACAGCTGTCAAATTATTAAAAAAAACTAAGTAGTTCCATTTTCACATTTCTATGGAACCATGTTTCAACTTTTTCTACAGTCACTCAATTACAGCGGGATGTAACATTGAAATAACAAAGTTAAGTATTCATTAAAGAATATATATGTCGGAAATTGAACGACAATATGGAAACTCTGATCCTAACTATTCTTTGTTTATATCTCATGTGACAATAGTCTAATGCTATAAGGAGTTCATTTGATTGTTATCTCGGCAATAAGGATTAATGTCCGGATAGCTGTTTCCGTTTGAGAAAATGGTTTTGAATACGGAAGTGTAATAAGACACTCATTTGATGTTTGCAAAACATTGTAAATAGTTTTAAGACTATTTCCGGTGCGTAATTCGTAGAGATATAAGTTCGGATTTGACTGTGTTTTAAAATGTCTGTTATAAACGCGGAAACGCAGGTGTCGCCATTGACTTCCGGGACGCCTGGACAAAGCCTTTGTGATAAGTCTTGCTTTGAATATTGGGACAGTTATTCTTTAAACGTGGTCAAAGCAAGACGTGTGTCAAGGGACTTGTCTGTGACCGCATAACTACTTAGTTACTAAGTTATTTAAAAGATAAAGTCTTAATAAATTGTGAACGTTTCGTGAATTGTTTGACTTTGTCACCTGGAGAACCCTGTAGCGGCCATAAGAATGGAAAGTGAAGAAAATGACCACCTGATGTTGCACCCTGCCATGCCTGACGCGACATCAGAATTGGGATAAAGGATTCAAAAGCCCACAGTAACGTATACCCACAATAACGTTAATTAAAATTGCACTAAATATCTGTAAATTAGTTGTCAACAAGACTGTTAACATTCGAATTTGAATGTTGTTTTGCTTACGATTACTGCTTACTTTATTTTTGTTATTTGGTGTGTGTTTAATTGCAGATTTAATAATAATAATAATAATCATTTATTTGCTCAGAATGTAGTTGGTTTTATAAAAGGTGTTGACAATATATAATGAATCCCTGTACACTCTGCCACTAAGTTTAAACTGTGATAATGAAACGTACGAGGCCGCTTAGTCCACGGAGGCGTCTTTTTAGGAGTGATTCGCGTAATTAAGTTTAACATACTTCTCGATCGTCTCGCGACCACAGTGACGACAGATCGGATCGCAATCCGAACGATAGACGTCGTACTTTGCGAGATGGCTTGCGTGTCCGAGATCGACGTGATTATCACGGTACCGATGTAGCAATTGACTCGTGAACTTCTTCGAAGTAACCAAGCCAGACAAGAGGACCTAGCTAATCAGCGACTACGTATACCATGTCAGTTAAATGTTGATGAACTAATGTTCGTTATAAAGTGTTCACAGTCGGCAGCGGCAGTTATTGTAAAACTATGCAAGCTGCTGCGAAGTACATGGTGCCGTGGCAAGCGCCGGGTGTTGCGAGTTGCTGCGCGTGTGCGGTGGCAAGCGAGCTATGTCACTACATACGCTACGAGCGAGCGTTTCGGGATCGACGGTGTGGTCGTCAGCAACACATGGCGAATGTGGATGACAATGACGGTCACAAGTACGCGTGATGCAGAATCTGGTGAGTCGAACCATGTTTATCTGGTGCCACGGATTCTATAAAAAGAAAAGTTACACGCGGTATGTTTTACAGCATTGAGAGTGTAAATGCAGGTGCGCGTGATAATTTTATTCCGATTGGAGGGTAAACGATACTAACTGTTGTTTGCTATCTGATTGTGTTGTGTATGGCGGATATTATTGTACGGTTGTACCGACACAATTTTCTGGACTCTGTCCTTAAATCGCCCACTGTCATCGTTTTACAATTGATTTAAGAAAAATAAGTCTGGCGTTATTAGAGTAATCTCTGACCGGGCAGGCCATCGCAGCCGCTACCGTAGCCGAGATCAGCGGGCTCATAGATAACAAGATTGTTCTCCAGATGATGCGTTGTGGAGCACAATGGAGGCGATCTTGGTTGGACTTTCAGTGTTGGAGGAGCGATCTGCGACTCAGTCGTTAGTACGGCTGGTACATCTTAAATGATCATCGCCAAAGCGTGGCCCTCGTCAGGCCCACGGCAATGCTCTCGACGAGAAACACCGTGGACACTTCCGCTGGTATTGCCAAGTCGGCACCAAGCATGTTCACTGACTGTGCTAACGCGAGCGGTCGCCATCACCGACGCGGCCGGCATAACCTGTTATTCCAGTGCGAAACACACCACAGGCGCCTTGTGCGTCACTGGTCTTCACGGCGACCCGGGCAGATCACGTGCTGCCAACACAGAACGCCCCGGCGCTGGGACCAACATTGAAGAGGGAGGTCAGCGAAGCGCTGTCAACGTCCTTGCCGTCGACGGGCGCAGAATGTATCGTGGAAACAATTCGTTCTATCTGTGGTTTGATATGAGTAGCACTTAAGTCTAACGACGGAAGGATTAAGTGCCATGCGGCAAGTTTGGTCTAAGAAATGGGAATGTTCTAAGAAACCCAATTTTGTAAACAAAGTATTGGGCACGACTGATGGATATGGTCAGTTACGGCCAAGCTCTGGAGAAATTAATGCTCTGGTTAAATCCACAAACCCACCAACTCGAGGGAGGTTCGACAGGTACTAGGACTTGCAAGGTACTTTCGCCGGTACATCGCAGGGTACGTTTCTAAAACCGCATCGCAGCATCACAAAATTACTGAGGAAAGGTGCATCTTTCTTATGGGGTACTGTACTGGAAACTGCTTGTGATTATGTCATTCATAGTCCAACGAACCTGTATTAGCTATTTTTGACCCATTGGACTTCACATTGATGCTATCGGACCTTTGCTGGAAACCAACTGCTATAAATACCTCTTCAGTTATAGATGCGTTCTCTAAGTACTATCTGCTGTACACCATGTACAGGCAGGATGCCAAGGAGTTGAAACGTGTATTTTTGAGCTCAGTGTTTTGGTTTGGTAAACCTTCCACAATAGTATATGACTGTGGCGAGATGTTCAATAATTCTATTTTCCAGAAAGGCACGCGTGGTCCTTACAAGGTTGTATGCGTAATACAACATCATTGCTACGGGCTGGAACTGCTCGTTGGTTCGTACGGCAACAGGACTCAGCCGCCACCGGGTACGTAGTGCTGTGGCGTGGAGAGTGGACGCCGGATGCTTGCACAGCACTCTCGAAGATGCCAGCAAACACTTCAAAGAGTTTTGTGATTCCCATAATATTGCTTTACACTTAATTATTGAATGGTGACCGATATTTGTTAAAATCTTGAAATAGTGAGTTTACAAATATGCTCATGACCGTGTAAGAAAAATTCCAGAATGTCCAGTTATGTTACTGAGGACGTCAATGTTGACGATGATGATAATTATTCTGTTACTGACATATCATAGCTATGATTTACAAGATGTCTATTTTTGTCTTTTTGATGGATTCAGGATATTTCCTTAAAGTTTATATGTGGTCAGAAAGGCCGATCGGTATTAATCCGATTATGTTACTGAAGTTCACTGATTTTATAGGACATACAAGTGTGTTCACGATCGCATACAGAAAGATGCCACAAGACCATGTTCCGAGTGAACTAGACGTACTAAGTGAAGAGTTAGACGTAGAGGATGCGGGTGAAGGCCCACCCAGGACAGACTAGTGAGTTATTGCACAAAGTACGGCTTTATCTTACCAGTGTACAGAACTGGTAATGTCTATTCTGTTTCTGGGGCTTATCGGTCAGAAGGTCTGATACTGCCCACTTATATTGGACTTGGGCACACGTACTAGAGAGGACTGGTATTATGGTCCCTTGTATTATCGGGCTTACTGGCAGGAAGTGCTAGTAATGTCTGTTGCTGTCATTACTTGGTGCATTAATTATTACTATCATGTTATTTGTAAGTATGTAGTCATTGAAAATGAATCGAGTTCAGACTAAATTGCATACTAAGTTTCAAGGTCCCCTTAAAATTGTTGATGTTGTAGAAAGCGATAGGTATCTTTTGAAAGCATTAAATTCAAATAGAACTTTGAGTATCCTCATGATCGAGTGAGAAAGGTAGCTGATCATCAGATTCCCAAAGAGTTGGACTTGAATGTGTCAGAATCTGATGATGATGTGACTGTTGACTGTTTGACTAAGGGTGGTGCATCCGATGGACCGAGATGCGCGCGCAGTCGAAGGACTGACTGTGATGGCCGAAGGACTGAGCCAAGAATGCACCCGATGGACTGAGATGCCCGCACAGTCGAAGAACTGACTGTGATGGCCGAAGGACTGAGCCAAGACTGCATCCGATGGACCGAGATGCGTGCACAATCGAAGGACTGACTGTGATGACCGAAGGACTGAGTCATGAGATTTATTGACTGTTAAAAATGAAAAGCCGATGGACTGGCTTTAGACAAAGGCCAAGGATTTTAGACGTTTGTGTGTGGATTAAATTGTTTTGGAATCTGACGGTTAGATTTGAAATGGAACTACACATTTTTGTTTGTTCTTCAATTTATTAGGCCTTCTAGGCAGAATGGCCGAACGGATTATTGTCATGAAATTCTTATTTGTAGTTACTACACACGAGGACGTGTGAGACGTCATGATGGCCGTGTCGGAAATTGAACGACAATATGGAAACTCTGATCCTAACTATTCTTTGTTTATATCTCATGTGACAATAGTCTAATGCTATAAGGAGTTCATTTGATTGTTATCTCGGCAATAAGGATTAATGTCCGGATAGCTGTTTCCGTTTGAGAAAATGGTTTTGAATACGGAAGTGTAATAAGACACTCATTTGATGTTTGCAAAACATTGTAAATAGTTTTAAGACTATTTCCGGTGCGTAATTCGTAGAGATATAAGTTCGGATTTGACTGTGTTTTAAAATGTCTGTTATAAACGCGGAAACGCAGGTGTCGCCATTGACTTCCGGGACGCCTGGACAAAGCCTTTGTGATAAGTCTTGCTTTGAATATTGGGACAGTTATTCTTTAAACGTGGTCAAAGCAAGACGTGTGTCAAGGGACTTGTCTGTGACCGCATAACTACTTAGTTACTAAGTTATTTAAAAGATAAAGTCTTAATAAATTGTGAACGTTTCGTGAATTGTTTGACTTTGTCACCTGGAGAACCCTGTAGCGGCCATAAGAATGGAAAGTGAAGAAAATGACCACCTGATGTTGCACCCTGCCATGCCTGACGCGACATATATTTTTAAATGACTTAATTATAATTTAATTTCAACAATTTCTTTAAAATAACATAGATTTGGGCAAAATATTTAAAGATGAAAATGAAAAATTATGCCTAAATAATGAAGTTGGCCGGTCAATCCGAT
Organism: Notodonta ziczac; assembly: GCA_918843915.1. Lineage (NCBI taxonomy): Eukaryota > Metazoa > Arthropoda > Insecta > Lepidoptera > Notodontidae > Notodonta > Notodonta ziczac. The sequence continues at coordinate 7,621,780 of OU974053.1, forward strand.
CTTCATTTGTTTTTCGAGTTGTAGAGTATTGTCCATACTTCCTTGTATTATTTATTTAGCCAATTCCTGTTTTTATTTTTACTTTCCTTGTATTCGTAATGAAAAGCACAGTGTTTACCCCGCGTGAAAGACTTATTTTGCCCCGTGACGTGGTTTGGCGCTCAAGCGTAGCGAGGGCGCCAATAGTTCGAGGGTTACATTCACCTCTTGTGTAACAATGTACTATTTTGATACTTGACTTTAATCGACTCGGCACGCCTCAGAATGTATATACCACCAGATAATCGATATAACAATTTTCCAGTATACATTTTGCTATGGGTTGTTACAGACGTATCATCAGAGAATCCCATAACGATGCACGCGCACAGTACGACCAGTCCGGCCAACTCCCGACCAGGCTCGCCACAGGACGACGACATATCCGTCACAGCGTCCAGCAGTCCGCCGCCAGACGACCGTCCGGGGGCCTTCACATCAGTGACGAGGACGCGGAAACCTCTACAGCCTCTACCAGCGCCATCAAGCCTGTTCCACAGCGCTTTAGCCGCTCAATTGTTCCTTAACTCTCCATTGCTGCCCACACCACCAGCGTGGTTATACTCCCAACTGTACGGAGGCTACGATTGGTGGCTAAGACCGCCGCCTCCTCAAGAAGACTCCAGGTCTAGTCCAGATAGAGAAGAGGAGAGCTCCACGGCATCGGGACCGAGTAAGAAACGACCAGCATCGCCTGAATGGTCGGAACAAGGGATGCGGACTCGTAGTAAATCGCTGATTACATCAGACAGACGGCCTGTTGACGTGTGGCGACCCTACTAGCTTTGTGTTAGTGAAAGACGTTGTGTTCGTTCTCCAAATGCAAAAGGCCATTTCGAAGTGTTGTTGCTAGGTCGTTAGAGACTCTAATGACAATCTTTAAAGTGTTACTGGACTTTGGGAGAGTTAAAAGAACGAGTATACTAGTCATTGCCTTCGAGCAAATGAATTAAAGGAACCTCGTGGCGTATGGTCATAAAGACTTTTCGTTTGAAAGGAAATTGGACAAGTTGTGGTCGTTTTAACGGTAACGGATACGGTAATTAGGTGATCGTCCATCGATAGGTGTTTCTACGTTAGAAAAATGAATGTGAATCTCAAATCGTAGCGTTTAAGGAATTGTTGACTGTATTATAAGATAATGCAAACATTTGTAAATAAAGTTATCGATTTTTTTTAGTGTTTCGTATTATTTTCATCGGGCAAACCGCGTATTATAACATCATGACATGAGAAAATACTTTTGGAATGTGTCCATTATACTCGAAACCACATTGTACGGCTTTTGGCACGGGTCATTGCCGCGAAGGTTTATTTTGGTAATATGGAAATTGAGTATTTATTTTCAATTATGTTTCGATTGTTTATTTTAATATAACTATATGCTACTCAGCTGTTGCCTTAATTATTCCTTATAACATCAGATATTTGCCCGTAAAAGTCCCCTCAACATAGCTCTAGCCATTTCGGAGATTAGTCGTAACAAACTGACAGACAAAAAAAAACAAAATTATGTTTTTGTTTAATAAAAATAGTGGATATACTTTCATATGCATTTAGTATAAAGCTGTTACTCTGGCATACACACATATTACTAACATTATTTATTTGTGTACCAAATAAATTTGTTGGTCCAAGTATAGGTATCAAGAAAGATAGGTCTTTATTGATCGTCTAACTTCCTGCAGTGCGAAGAATATATTGGTGTCAAATAATATATTTCATAGAAATAATAACTTAATGGTACATTTTGAACTTGATTACAAAAGGGGTTCACTGTTTATTAATTTTTTCTTCTGAGGTCGATTTTTTATTCAATTTACTGTAGTTATTGTTTAGAACACGTGCAGGATGTTGAGCTGTTGGACCTGCGATCGACGAAATCCATTAGTTTAAGGACCCCACTCAAGACTTCGACCCCAGAGGAGATGATCTCTTCCTTGGGCAACAAGAACCTGTGTTTCTTTCCTTTCAGCTCTATCATATAGGAGTAGGTGATGTTGGCGACGGCGTAACTCCAATCGGTGCTGGTCCCACACGCGTAGTACATGAGGTCCTTAGTGCTTCCCACTTTGTAGGTGCTTCCATTCGTACAGTGTATAGCCTGAAATTATGTGCTGGATAAATAAGACGTACAACTGAATATCTGAATTTGAATTGTTTCCTTTTATAAATTACTAGCTGTGCCCCGCAACTCCGTCCGCGTGGAATGTGGACCACCCTTAAAATTTAGGGGTATGAAAAATAGATAGTAGCCGATTCTCAGACCTATCCGATAAGCACAAAAAAATTTAATGAAAATCGGTCGAGCCGTTTCGGAGGAGTATGGTAACTAACATTGTGACACGAGAATTTCATATATAAGATTAGCCTTCAAAGCGATACTAAATAATAACCATGCGATCTATGACCGTTTCGTGTCACTTCTCGTTGGCAGTATTTAAGGTACACTGGACTTGACTAGTCCTTCACAAGTCCATCTCAATCAATACTGTGCCGTATTTACACAGCAATACAATATATTCCGCTTTATTAATAAACCCGGTCTAGCGGTTGTATAGTTACACCATGCTTTCTCATCTTCTTTCGAATGTCTAATAACTGATGACAGAAAAAGATAATTCGGTGTGTTACTATTCGCCCGCCACACCACCTTTATTAATAAGGAGCTTGGGTCCTATTTGGGAATAGCAGCATTTTGTGTAGCAGATCAAACGTCTTGTGTTGTAAAGTTAAGGTACAATACCTTAGCCATAGCGGTTCCTCCTTCAAGCAACTCTACGTAGTCAGGACAGGGCGCGCTGGTGTACCCCCAAGGGAAGATTATCACCTCGCCGTAGCTGTGGAGTGACAGGAACACCTTGAACGTCTTCGATGACTCAGTTATCACCCGCTGTAAACAAATTACACATAGATTACAACTGTGAACTGATGGTGATTACATTTGTCAAAAATAGAGACACCTACATTCATATAAGTACTGACAACGTCCCTGTCTTCCACCTTCCCATTCAGGTCAGCAACGTGCGGGAAATGCCATTGGCATTGCAAGCATCTACAGGTTACGGTAACTGCTTAGCTATCAGGCAGGTCGTTCGCTCGTTTGCCTACTTTGTATCATAAAATAAATACTCAGTGTAAGCAATGGATGACATATGCGTGGACCCTAAGGGGTTACCCTTTGGACTCTCCATAAGGGTGGTTATCCTTTGGACCCCGCACTCAAGGAAAAAACTATCCGAAACACATACGCTTAATAAAATGTATAAGATTTACGATAGACCAATCCCAAGCCATTATTATTTTCGATAGACCAATCACAATCTGTTGCCTCCGCTCCCGACAAATCTCAATGTCGATGCCTCGGCTCCCGCCCCGCAACTTTTTTCGGAATTATTTTGATGCAAGTTATTTCTAGTACGGTATGCAAATGGTGATTGGTATGTATGCATATGTGTGTGCTTATTGGATCTGGTGGACATACCCTTACAGCTGCAGTTTCTGGTTCGGAGAACGGCTTTGGTCCTCGGAAAAAAATATTTCCAGGATCATCAGACGATCCCTCCTCTCCTTTTTCACCCCAGCCGTAACTAAAAAGATAACAAAAATAAATAAAAAGTTTCGCGACAGAAATAAGTAAGTAATCAACAAATAAGTAGCAAGGAATCAGGTAAAGTTAAGGCGTCAATAGCCTAGTGGTTAGACGGATCGCCCCCGTAGCTGAGAGGTTCCGGGTTCATTCCCCATTCTGGCCATTAAATTATTGACGTGAGCCCAATCTTAACACAAGCATTAGCTTAGCTGGAGTAGCTAAAGGGAATACTAGTAATGTAATAAACTTACATTGCTGGTAATCTTACTAAAAGTAATTTTTTGGTTGGGAAAGATATAGTTCTAATTAAGTTTAGCGATTTGGTGATCTGGTAACCACAATTCATTTGACAGCTACATCATAATTCATAACATAACTTATATCGGGCCGAAATATAATTAGTACAGTCACTCACTTTCATGTGATTATGTGCTCTTTATTGTACCCACTGAAATTATTTCTATATTATTAAAAACATGTATAATTAACTGACTGTTACAGTGATGTCATTAGAATGTTAGACAGGACTAGCTGTGCCCGCGACTTCGACCGCGTGTAATTTAACTTAACAAAAAATTCGGGACTATTCATCCCCTAGTTTATCCCCGGGGGGGTAGAATTAATCAAAGTCCTTTCTTAGCGGATGCCTACGTCATAACATCTACCTGCATGCCAAATTTCAGCCCGATCCGTCCAGTGGTTAGGGCTGTGCGTTGATAGATAGATCACTATGTCAGTCAGTCACCTTTGAGTTATATATATTTAGATTTATTAATGTGAAAGTACCTAAAGTTCCTGTTCAGGTCCACACCGACGCACTCGCCGTATCTCGCTCTATTTTTCCGCCACATTCTGTCCAGTGTGTGAGTGTACTCGTACCCATCAGGATTTAAAACAGGAAGTATAAACCTGAGAATAAAAGGTATAGAATATTGCTGTTTGCTAAATTAGCTATTCCCAAAATAAAGTATTCATTTTTGGCGGTGGTATATTTTTTTGGGACTAGTCCCACCCAGCACTCTCACCACTGTAACTCTTTTAAGCCAAGTTTGCTGCTCTTAGCAAAGATAATCTTTCGTGACATTCGTATTGTCTAATCTTACTCTAAAATCCATATTTTTTGCCACGAGCCGAATGAACGGTAATTTTGTATTGTTCGTTGTCTAATCGATACGACGGCAAAAACGATGGCATTTAGTGGGATTAGATAATACGATTTTTTTCTTTAAAAGAGATGTCACGATATATCGATTATCGTTGCTAAGATTAGCACCCCAAGATCGACAATAGTATCCAATGTTTACGCTGAGGTTATATAGGTATAGGACACAAGGTGAAATAGAAAGGATATAAGTACTATTTTTTGTAGTAAATCTAAATTATTCGCTTTTGGGGGAGAAATTGAGTTTCATCATCCATTATCTCACCAGTCTTTATTAGTGACGCTTTCTGGCTGCTCGTGGAACGTCCTGACGAGCCGGTCAGCGATGTATGTGGCCACGGCCGTGCTGATCCATTCGCGAGGATGGATCGCGGCGTCAATCCATACCCCCAAATTGTTCTCACCGCCGTTGGATATTGTTAGCATCTTTGAGGACAGAATGACAAATTTATTTATAAAAGAATTAGGAAAAAAGAGAGCTTTTATTTGAGACAAATTGAAAAGGGAGAAAAATATAATAAAATTTGATATAAGTATTGGTTACTTGGAATAATTATTATTAATAAAAATAGAGAAGTGGATTCAATCCCCAATGAGTTTTAAGAAAAGCACGGTGATCACTAGCCAAATAAAAATCACAAACACTAGTTCATTGCCTACCCCGCCTCGGCGAATACAGGAGCCATGGCCTATTAGAACTTTGTCACTAAGAACCCAAGAAATTGTTAAAGAAATAACTGACATAGTTTGTTTCACAGAAAATGAACTACTACTAACCTTATTTCAATGACTAGAACAAAATAAAGAAACTGAGAAAATATTGGATAAACGCATCAAGTAATATTGAATCAAGATTACCTTAAGATCTCGTCCCTCAACAGATTTTCCGATTACACTCACTTGGCAAAGGTAAGGATACTCAATAGCCAAGTTGTCTATGAAGGCGTAGATTGTGCTCAGACGGTGGTAGTTCTTCCAATCCATGCCTTGCCCTACAACACGGCCCATGTCGATTTCACTATGCAATTGAATTTAAAAATTACTGAACAGATTTTGAAAGTAGGTTAAGAATTTAAAATATATATGTTAAACACAAAATGAACTAGGCGCGATACTTCCACACTGTTCAATAGTTTATCATCGAATGTCCTTTTCATGTCATGTTATCCGTGTTTCCAGTTATTTTATGATTATTACGTGCTTTTGTTGCACCAACAGCTATATTGTTGCATGAATCATTGAATATTTTATGACCAAATGCATGAAGTGTACTACATTATCAGTTTAATTATTTAATTAGTTCATTGGAATAATTAACAGGAAGATTTAGTGCTAATGTTATTTATATTACTTATTAGCCGTGGAAATGGATATAACAAAAAAATTACTCGCATTTTATGCCAAGTCTTTCATAGGATAAATCGTGTGATACAGAAGTCCCTCCAAATATTATATTGTTCATCCTACCCTTTTTTGTCAAGCTAAAGTAACAAATTCTTACTCTCTATGACTGAATTTTTCTTCACATTTTTTGTGCAGGCTCCTTTTTCTCTTAGGCGCATACTTTCAACATCCCCAACGGCTATCGAGTAAGGGATTTCTCTCTCGTGTAGCATACCGGCGACTGACGACGCCCTGGGGCCTTCGACCATGATGTCCATCGTACTATGCTCCTCTTTCCAAATGTTCACTGCTGTAGAACAAATATCAGCTATTTTAATCGTCACCAGTGGAGGAAAGGAGAACATTAAATGAACTAACGTTTTCTTCTATGCTTGAATACTCGAGCACTGTGGACTAAAAATAACAACATTCCTCTGACAACATCGTCGAGTGACGGCACAGTCCTCTCTTCTTTACACTTCTTGCATCTCAAGATGTGAATGAACAGTTCCGAATTTATTACACGACTTGCAATCTTTCCTCGATTGTCCACCAATCAAGTGATTAAAATATCAATACACACCTCCCACGCTATCCAAGTTTTTTACGAAAGCTCGCTGTCCTTCTCTAATGAATTTCACTTCCCATACTTGGGTGATATCGTTGAGGGGTGCCACTTTGAATGAGTTATATTTACTTTTAGTTGAAGATTATTATATTTTTGGGGAGTTATTTAGAGGTTTAATTTCGTACGAAAAATTTTGGGTTGGCTATTGAAATGCAGAAATTGGCAGGCAGGTATGACGTTTTGAGTCAAAAACGTGATATAAAAAAACCTTTTTATATTTTTTGTGAGTTTTACTAAAAAGTTCATAGTTTTAAAACCCTATGATCCATAAATTGTATGACTATGTGTTTCTATTTATAAGTAGATTGCGCACTTGATTTTAAAATTGTATTGTGCTTTAAATAACTTATTTAAAGGTCTATTACACTTTAAAACCTTTCTGGAAAGAAAATCGAGGCAGAGGAAAATGCCTAAATATTCCTACCGACCTAATTCCTATCCTCCCGATGGACAGCCTAATGAAAAGAGGGATGCACTAACTCATGGACCCTTTCACTCAGCTCGTTTTTTGTGCAACAATAATCCCTTCTGTTAGAATAAACCTTCAGCAATTAAAGAAATAAAAGAAAAAAATAAACATTTATTCGACACCATTCAGCGCGAACGATGCCGAAAGGTAATGGCTCAGTATGTGCTGGAGGAGAACGAGACTCCCGAGCGCAGATTTTCAGCCAAACCCTCCTTAGTGGGTCATACATGTCACTGACTACTCAGTAGAAACCAAATAACAAAATATATATATAATTAATAAAATGAGATTAAATTAAAGAAATAAATAAACATTTATTCGACACACATTCAGCGCGAACTGTGTCGAAGGGTAATGGCTCAGCATGTGCTGGAGAAGAACGAGACTCCCCAGCGCTGATTTTCAGCCAAAGCCTCCTCAGTGGGTCATACATGTCACTGACTACTCAGTAGAAACCAAATAACAAAATATATATATAATTAATAAAATGAGATAGTAAAATACATACGTGCGATCAAACGGGATGAATAATATATTTCAGTTCTTATATATTCATTATATTCCAAAATTTGCACTCACCTGTCACAATCTATCAGCACCTCCGACTTGTAATCACCGTCCTCCGGCTCCTCAACACTGCTATAAGTATAATTATCCACAAATTCCATCAAGGCCTTCACGCAATTCAGAATTTCATTACCAGTTTCTTCAATTTCTTCCTTCGGTGGAGCAAACTTGTGTTTCTTACTCCTCAGTTCTATGAGATAGCAGTAGGGGATACCAGCTTCGGCATAAGCCCAGTCATAACTGGTGCCGGCAGCTCCGTACATTATGTCTTTGGAAATCCCCACTTTGTATATAGTCCCATTGGTGTCATAGATCGCCTGGTTGTAAAAAATAAAGATAATGTTATCAGAAGTAGATAAAATAAAAAGGCTGATAAGCTTTTAAATAAGTATTTTCTTTAAATAGGTTAGTCACCGGATTAGTGGGGTTCAATAGACAATTTAAGATATGTATTATCAATAGATCCTTAGTCAATACCCCGAAATGGATTGTCTACATCTCATCGATCTCAAGTCTGAGAGTGATCTTGAGTAGGTACGCTATTGACATGTGGTTTTGAGCTGGTGTGACGCTGGCCCAGTGCGGGTTGGCGGATTTAACATGGCTTTCGAAAATTGGTAAGTTTTTCTAAGAAATGGAAACCTACATCATCACGATGTTTTCCTTCACCGTAAGCTAGTGATAATCATATAGAAATTATGATTCGCACATAGATTTAGAAAAACCCAGAGGTGCGTAGCCAGGGTTTGAACCCAGGACCTGGTGCCGGCAAGACGAGTGCTTAAAGAGTTAAATTATTATTATTATTATACTAGCTGAGCCCGCGACTTCGTCCGCGTCGAATTTGCACTTAATAAAAATTGAATTTAACAAAAAAGCCCGCTCCCGCGTTCTGAGCCCGCGTGACAGGACTCTTTTTTCTAAAATATAAGTAGCCTACGTTACTCCTAATAACATCAGCTATCTGCCAGTGAAAGTCCCGTCAAAATCGGTCCAGCCGTTTCGGAGATTACCCAGAACAAACATACAGACAGACAGACAGACAAAAAAATGCCGTTTTTACTATGGGTGTCGTATGTACTTTCATATGCATTTAGTGAAAAGGTGTTATTTTGATATTACAAACAGACACTCCAATTTTATTTATTTGTATGTATGTATGTATATAGATGACATAAGAATGACATATCCAAGATCGCTCTCAGACTTGATATCGATTTATTATTACGGCCCTAATATGTAGTATCCCATCAAACTCCATGAAAATTACTTATTAATTACATCTTTACCTTCGACATGGCTGTGGCACCTTCGAGTAGACGAACGTAATCAGGGCACAATTCTGTTGTACAGGAGTACGGGAATATGATGACCTCCCCGTAGCTGTGAAGAGTTATAAACACTTGGAAGTCTAATCCTGCACTTGTGATCATATCCTGAAAAAAATACGTGCCCTCCCGATTAGTTCTTCGAGTTTATTTTGATGATTCCTCCCCGTTTGCGCACTTTACCAAATTCCAAATGGTATTTTACCTATAATTATTATTGTATATATGCACGAACTGTTACAAAAAAGCGTAAGTTCAAGGAGTTAGGATAACAGCGTATTGTGCCGGGCGTAGCTAATAAGTCGCCCCAGTACAACAATTAGATTTACTATTGCTAGAAACGAAAATGATCCCTTATTAAAGCGCTTTAACACATAATATACCACAACGGTGACATTCTTCTCAGAGGAATGCACTTTACAATTCAAATAACGAATTAAATGTAACGTAACAGCGTGATTTAAAACCGTTGCATCAAATTGATTTACTGCCAAATCCTGTTTGCAGTTTAATCTCTGGGCGCACTGGCGATGACACGAATTCGGTATCAACGGGACATTACAGCTGAATGATCGCGGTGCTTATGTTGACGTAAATGATCATTTGGTAATGTTCATCACGGCCTTTGTTTCATACAGATACAACTAAAGCAGTCTAGTTTAGAACTATATTGTTACTGATTCCGTACACCAATCAACATTGACTTAACTTCCTGTCTTGTCATCCTTGTCATAGCTGTGTATGTGCGAGAAAGACTTGTTTTTAGATTTTCAAAATTTGGTTTGCTCGTTATTTGATGACAACAAAATTGGCATCACCACTCTGGATATATTTTAGACCAGATATTACGGAAACAAATACAATACTTTTCTTTAATAAAGTTATGTCATTGACATAGAATACTAGAGCTGACTATAGTCAAAGTTCTTTGTAAGGTCTTATACTTACCCTGACAGCAGACGACTCTGGTTCCGAGAAGGCTTCAGGGCCTCTGTAAAAAGCATTTGTCGGCATATCCGACGATCCTTTGCCGCCCCATCCCATACTGAGAACGTTCAAAATAACATTATCGCTTTAGTTTAAACAAAACCGATAACAGCTTTATCCGAATGGTGCGTAAAATAGTTACGCACATTTATAATACTTTGCCAAAGTGAATTAACACTTTATTTGCATCCGCACTGGAATTATTTTCCTAACAATGCGTGGGGATGTCTGACTCACGTTTAGTTTTTGAAAATGTGCCCTGCGCAGATATTAATACTGTTTATTATTACTCTGGCAAAATTTACACACGCATTCCGCCCCAGTCGGTTGAAGCCTTAGTTTAGTTACAAATTACCTGAAGTTTCTATTGAGATCTACCCCGACACACTTTCCGCGGTACCACGCTCTGTTTTTCCGCCACATACGATCTCTGGTATGTGAATACTCGTAACCATCCGGGTTGATCACAGGTAAAAAGAACCTGAAGACAAATTGAATGAGGGATTGATTAAGTATCATGTGAGAGCAGTGATAGCCGATTGGTTAAGTACGCGTCTTGCGAGCACCAGGTCCTGGGTTCAAACCCTGGCTCGCACCTCTAGGTTTGACGAAATCTATGTGCGAATCATAATTTATATATGATTATCACTGGCTTGCGGAGAAGGAGAACATCGTGAGGAAACCTGCATGTCTCAGAAAATCTAACCAATTTTCGAAAGACGTGATATCCGCCAACCCGCACTGGGCCAGCCTGGTGTATTGCGGCCTGAGCCCCCCTTGTAGTGAGGAGAGGGCCGTGCCCAGGAGTGGGACGACAAAAGGGCTAAATTATAATTATACTAGCTGTGCCCCCCGACTTCGTCCGCGTAGTATTTAACGTAACAATAATTTCGGGATTATCGGGATAAAAAGTATTCTATATGTTAATCCCGGTTATAAACTATCTGTGTTCCAAATTTCATCCAAATCCGTTCAGTAGTTTTTGCGTGAAGGAGTAACAAACATACATACATACATACATACATACATCCACACTCACAAACTTTCACATTTATGAATCTCAAAAATATGCTCAAAACCACTATACCAGTCCTTATTAGTAATGCTCGTTGGCAAACTGTCGAAGTTTCTAGCGATGTGGTTAGCGACGTAGGTGTTGACGGCTGGCCCGATCCACTCCCGCGCATGTATGCCGGCGTCCATCCACACGCAGCCGTTGCCTGCCTCGCTGTTTGATATCTTTAAGAGCTAGATAAAAATATATAGTTTAGTTCATTGAGTTTAATATAAAAGGGTCAGCTGCACCTCTTAGGGTACACTTTCGGCATACTTAAGCTGTTCTCTCTTAATCACGAGTGGTAGTATTAAAGAGAGCTCAGCCTATGCTGGACCTATTGTATAAGGTGTTCAGCCAACCGTACTTCTTAATAATAGTACCTATTATTTTACTGCTAAATAATACAGTATATAGTTAGATGTTGACTGTTAAGCTGTTCTTGAGAAATAGCTTTTTAGTGGGACCCAAACTGAGCAAAACGTCTGTATCTTCTGCTCAAGTTCTATTTCTAGACACAGATAATAATTTTAGCTAATTTGTAATTGAAAATATGAAGCAATATATTGTTTTCTTATATTTACGCGAATACTACACATTGAAATAAAACTATTTTACGGATTTTATCGCGTTTATTAACTTTATGTTCCCGACGTTTCGGTTGCTTTACAGCAGCCATGGTCACGGGGGGACTGAGGTGTTAGACGTCCTGATGTCATAGTTAGTAACTGGGTACCCTCATATTTAGTTGTTATTTGCGGTCCGATCCACGCAGAAAGTGCTCACAGTGTCTCGAGGTCTTGCAATGGTACACTTGGTTTTGGATTTAATTATATTAATTACTGGATCCCAAGTTGGTGGTAGCACCCAGCCATCTTCCCTATTGTAATTAGGATGTTTTTTAATTTAAATGGCCTCACGTATCATCCTTGGTCGGAATCGGTGTTCTTTTGCGAGGATCTGTGGTTTATCAAATCTGATATAATGGCGGGTGCGGTCCTGTACATGTTCACAGATTGCAGACTTCGTGGAGCGCCGGTGAGTTCTTACCACCTGTCAAGTGTCACATTCCTCTACAAGATGCAGGGGTATACAAACTCGATTGTGAATGTGGGCTCTCCTACATAGGGCAAACTAAAAGATCAGTTAAAACCCGCGTAAAAGAACATATAGCTGACGTGAATCACCGGCGCTCCACGAAGTCTGCAATCTGTGAACATGTACAGGACCGCACCCGCCATTATATCAGATTTGATAAACCACAGATCCTCGCAAAAGAACACCGATTCCGACCAAGGATGATACGTGAGGCCATTGAAATTAAAAACTTCCTAATTTCAATAGGGAAGATGGCTGGGTGCTACCACCAACTTGGGATCCAGTAATTAATATAATTAAATCCAAAACCAAGTGTACCATTGCAAGACCTCGAGACGCTGTGAGCACTTTCTGCGTGGATCGGACCGCAAATAACAACTAAATATGAGGGTACCAAAGAATTTGTAATAATAAGACATTAGAAGTGGTATTGACGTATTATTTCATACAAAACCAGTGTCGCCACTTCGCGCCGCTTTCGCACTGCGCAGACAGCAATTTATTTGACGTAGAGTAGTTTCGGGAATATAGCATACTATAAGCCTTTTTGAAAATTTAATTCGAACTATTTGAGATCAATTTTTATTGTTTACAGGCAGCACTTGTGATAATTTTTTTTTACCGTTCTAAAATAAGTTACTCCTTATAACATCAGTTTCTGCCAGTTAAAATCGGTCCAGCCATTCAACAGACGATTTTTTTAAAATAGCGTTATTTTATAAGTTCCTACATATGCATTTAATGAAAGCGTATTATTTTGATATTACAATGCGCGCAACCAAAGATGAGACTTGACGGATCACGTGGTTATACCTGCGCAGTAGATAGTTTTCGGGCCATTTTGGCGGTATGCGAGGCAAGCGGGGAGGGACGGGACCGTTGCGGGGTTAGACAGGAGCGTGCGGGGCGAGGTATGGCGTCCGCGCATGCGTAATCAGTCGTGTGACGTTCCCCGCAGTCCGCGCACACGCCGCTGTGGTCCGAAGTACTGACGAGTGCAAAAGTTGATTGTTGTGTTTGTATTTTTTTTGTTATAGTTTTCGTTATCGTTTTTTGTTGACTATGCCTCGAGGCAAAACTTTAAAAAGACAAAGTAGGAAGATGTTGTTTGACGTTTACAAGTTTATGGCGAAGAAAGCGGAGGAAGGCGACGGAAATTTGAAAGCGGAAAATGAGTGGAAAGCGTTATGTGAAAAAACTAAAAGAATTGAAAATGAATATATCGAAAGTGATCATATTATTGACGATTTGACTGATCGCGAATTCATAATATCAGTAGGGGATTCCTCCGACGACAGTGACAGTGACACGGAAGACAGTGAAAATAGCTCCGACGAAGACGGACCAGTCTCACCACAGCCTAGTACAAGTGGGACAGCTCGTGATAGTGGTTGCCATCGCACCCACGAATATATAAGTGGTGTGCGTTTTATACAAGATGACGACAGCGATGGCGATTTCGATGTTCAATAAATATATTATTAATTAGTACTCATTATTTTATTTAACTATTTTGAGCGCGACTGTACCTGCGCAAAATCCTCTCTACTAGCATCTGACAGGTCTCATCTTTGGCTGCGCGCATTGTACAAACAGACATTCCAATTTAATTTATTTTATACATTAATTCGTTTAAAATATCAGTAATCAATAACTAGGAGCTTAAGGCAATATTAAATACAGTAAAACCCGTTTAATACGATTTCACAGGGAACCAACCAAAAACGCGTCTTAAGCGAGAAAGCGTAATATGCGGGATACGGAAAATTAAAGCTACTATTATTATGTCTGTATTATGTTCTAATTTCGTATATGTATTAGGTAGGTATTAAATGAAACATTTATAAATTACATTAAATACATAGTGTAATAATAATTACGTTATTTAAAGTAATCACTTATTTTGGTTTAAAGATTTTCAACAGGTGACAAGAGAGCTGGCTCTATCCTCGTTCAAAAAATCAGCCTATCTATAGAACGAGAAATGCAGCCAGCATTCTTGGCACCATCACACGCAGGCAGGGCTTATTTTAATGTAATTTTATTTTTAAAGTTTTTCTGTTCTAACATTTATAATAAACGAAGGTACAAAATAAATAACTAGATCTTTAATTTATTGAATTTCGTACGGTGCCACATTGTAAACAATGGAAGAATATCCAGGAAAACCCTGCAGTATTATGGGTTCACCTTCTTCTTCCAACACGATGTCAACCACTTGTGAGCCATATTGGCCACTAGAAAATACTGATACAAATAAATTACCTATACGTCTTCAGCATTGTGTCAACCTGGACTGGAAATTGACTTACTTGGAGCCGTTGAAAAATTATAATAGGATAATACAATTGACACTAATTCAGCCAATATTGCCTACCAGGTTAATAACGCAACGTTCGATAAGTTATATATATCTCAAAATATTTGAACAATGTCTCTACAAATCTATCACCACACTACAGATAAAGGTTTTTTTGAACCCGAGACTTGGTAGCCCGCAAGACGCGTGCTTAACCAATCGACTATCACTGCTTTTCCAGTCGGCTATCACTGCTTTTGTACTTACTAATAATTTTAAAATATTTGGAAATACCCAATTTCAGTTCGTTGCCTGCCAAGGACACACGCGCAGTCACAGCGGTAGGCAGTGCAGAGAGTGTAGACCAACTAGGAATGTTAAACGCTAAGAGTTGGTTTGTTTCGGCGAAATAGTAGTGGGCCATATTGGCGAGCTAGGTTATAAAT
Source organism: Notodonta ziczac (assembly GCA_918843915.1). NCBI lineage: Eukaryota > Metazoa > Arthropoda > Insecta > Lepidoptera > Notodontidae > Notodonta > Notodonta ziczac. Next base: position 7,636,832 of record OU974053.1, read on the forward strand.
ACCCGAACATACTCTAAATAGCTAGTGATTGAATCAAATATAAAGTTATCGATTTGGTATCGATATTATGGTAATAAGTATGATATAATAATATGTTATAGCTAATTATATTCATAACCTGACGTACCAAAAATAGTTTATTTTCATATTTTTATTTAAAAGAGGAGATTGTAAAGTTTGTTTAAGTAAAGGCTTTAATGACGTATAGAATGTGGATTCGTGAGTGGATGTTATTGGTATAGTGTGCCCCGATGGCATACTATCTGTTGACAAAAAATATGCTCATGTCAATTTAGCAAATAACAACATCGTAATTTATCTATTGAAATCCTACGTCTGTAGTGCGTAAATTCCACACATTAATCGTGAGTATGGCTGATTTAATCAAAAACCGTATTTTTGGCATGGGATTTGAATTATCTTCTTTATTGTGGACTGAAAAAATCGACTATAATTTGTAGGAAACCAGTTCTCTTTGTCTGTCATTGTTATCATGTTTTCCTTGAATTTGAAGGGAAACTAAAAATCATTACGTAAATAAGTATATAGTAAGAAGGTAACAGGGAGGGCATAAAATAAAAAAATCGCTTTTATTCAACACAGATGATACACTAGAAGATATTTATGGGCGGGAACAATATAACCGTTCCTTTTTTTATTTTTTATTTAGTGGTCCTACTGCTTTAAGGCTGAGGAATTGGAACCAAGAGTTACGGCTAAACTTTTGTTTGATACGGACAATACTTCTTTAAAATCAGCAGTAGCCACAGACTCACGGTTTAGGTGGGCAGTACTTGCAGTATCAGGATTTGAAGATCGGAGGTTTAAATTATGGTAAAATTTTACTGTTATGGGAAGCCGAATACTATAGAAGAAGTGGTTGAAAAAATCACTGCAAGATTTAAAGCAAATAAATAAACAAATATACGAAGTCAAGCCAAATAAACTGTTTAAAAAAGCTTTTTAATTGTTGGTGGCTTTAAATTACTAGTGGAAATTATATTAAATAAATAAAGTCAATATTTCTTACAAAAATATCGATACAATACAAACATTGTAACATCACTCACTCCCGTCTGATGTTGTCACAATGACACCGCCGTACTAGTCAAAATTCATACGCACAAGGATGTCGTAGGTTTCGCATTACATTGATTTTTACGGTTCGTCGCTATGCCGTACGTGTGATTACGCAAGCAGCAATGGAAATGGGGCTAGTGATATCATAGTAAATATTGATATTCTTGTGGTAAAGTATACATGTTGGTTTAAATTAGCAAAAAACCTGATTATTACCATATATATCTACTTACCGATGAAATGGAATCCCTTTATTTGTATAATTGCAAGTTTCTGAAGAATTTCCGCAACTAAGGATGCTGCAACGCACCATTTTTACGACATGTGTCTCGTACAAGGTCTGGTGACGTACTGACATGATGTGTGTCCAAGTGGACATACAATTAGTGCCAAAATTACGCGGATATGCCACTTCTAATGTCTTATTATTACAAATTCTTTGGAGGGTACCCAGTTACTAACTATGACATCAGGACGTCTAACACCTCAGTCCCCCCGTGACCATGGCTGCTGTAAAGCAACCGAAACGTCGGGAACATAAAGTTAATAAACGCGATAAAATCCGTAAAATAGTTTTATTTCAATATGAAGCAATAGTTTAAAATATAAATTATTTGCTGAAAACCGTAAAGGCTGTTTTATCCAAAAGGCGGGGTATAGAGTTCCAGTGTTTAAACATCTAAACAATATACAATAATAATTAATAACTGTTATTACGTCAACAGAGCCTCGATTTAATTATATAGGAACGAAGAAGAAAACTTATCTCAAATTATTATTATTTTAGTGTACTTCATAACGCATGAAAACACCTAAGGAAAAGATACTCTTATATCACAGCTGCACATTTTGAGATATTCTTTGTTGGCAACTTGATTGTGTGCTGGGAAAAAACACTCTTCCCTCGCAACCAGTTGCCAAAAAAAAACTAAAAAAACCTCTTTCGCAACTGGTTGCGAATCATAGTTAGTCATAGTTGCGATGGCGGCCGAAAGGAGTGTTACCTACTTTAAGTTTCCGTCCTTCAAGGGATCTTCCAATTACTCCACTGGTGCAGATGGAAGGGTAGTCACACTCGAGATCATCAAGGAAATCATGAATGACGTTCAATCGTTGGTATTCGTTCCAGTTCATGTGACTGTCTTCAGGGGGCTTTTCTTCTGTTGATAAATAATTATTTTTATGAAAGCTGGGCAGCTGTATAGCTGTTGTTTTTATGAAATGGCCTCGTAGTATGGTTATTTCAGGTGCCCCATCGCTGAGTAGGTAAGTGCTAGCACTTGTCAGACCAGCCATTAGCCCGCTGAGCTTCTTGCCGGATGCTCTCAGTCGAGGTCGCGTTCCGATCCGGATGTAGATATAACAAAACAAAAATATATTGAAAATTTGTAAGTGCCCCCTGGGCCTAGGCCTAAACAAAATAAACGATTGGAGTTTGAATTTGATTTTGAATTTATCAGGCTACCTGACACAGAAACAGAGAAAAAGGAAATAACGAAAGACTTTAGTACTTATAAGGAGTAATCGTTAGAAAGCACAGATTTTCTTCTAGGTATCAAACACGATTGATTCTTAACCAAAAAATATCCAAGTCTCAATCACTAGGTGCTACTGGTATAATTAATATTAATTTACCCAGTTCATCAATAACATGTTCCTTAATAGGAGTGGTATATTTCTTAGGATACAAATCTTGAACTTGCGGCTTATTATTGTAGAGATGTTCGTCCTCGTAGCCTTTCACGATGCGCTTCGCGCACTGAAAATCGTGCACATGAGAGTCGACATTCCCTTGGCACAGGTATTCCTCTTGATCCCTTTTCGATGCGTGGATGTTAGGAACTATGATAGGTTCATTGCACCTCCGATGGTAGTCACCGTAGGTTCTACGGTAATCACTGCTTTTCATTCTGATCAAATTGTTTTACTTGTTATATTTGCTTAATTACGTTTCACCTGTTATGTTCTGATTCGGATCACATAGTTGCTACGGATTATTATTTCTGTTAAAATTTAATGTTGCATTTTTTATTTTGATATTTTGCTTTTGATATAAATAGAATTATGGTTAGAAGTTTGACAAGCGAGTTTCGTGAGTTTGATTGACTTTTTACTTCTCTTCATATCTATGCATATATGTTACAATAACAGGCTCAATAAAAAAAGGTTACGAAAGACATTAACGATGAACGAGGCATGGCATTACCATGTATTATCATGGGCGTGGTACTAAGTAGTACTTATAAAAAGTAGGTACCATTATACCTATTTCTTTAAATATACTCTTACATAGAGACATAGTTGAGTGCATGTGTCGGGCTTTGCGGCCTACCTAATCTTAAATAGGAATTAAACAAAAGATTCATCTGGTTTCAAAGACATCGTTAGAGCGTTTTTCACATGAAATACTAAGTCGGGGTTGGCAGTTAAATACTTAGCGACGCTCGGCGCGGCCGTCGCCGTAAGCAGTGTCTACTGAAAAACAAAGCAAAGCCATGTTGAAATAATTATACAGAAGTTTAAAACAAAACAGCTTAATTAATTGACAATGATTTTAGCAAGATGCTTGTTTTTACAATTTATTTTTCTTGTAGTCTGTGTGTGTCTTATGTTCAGTTTAAAAAAGTGTGAGGGTTGTTTTATGTTAATGTCTCTCTGTTGCAATGCAAATCCAGAATTGATGAGCCATAAACAATGCGGTTTTAATTGCTATTGGTGTTAAAGTTTGATGGAAGCAGCATAAACCTATTAACTTCCTTGGGAAACAGTTGCTGTTTGACGGGCTAGTTGCTACTTGTAGTACCTAGTACTTATATTCCTGTTTGTTAAGAGATTTGAAAACACTGTTCTAAACCTTTTTATATAATATCAAATTGATCCTTCTGTATTCCTTTTGACATGTCTCAGGAGCAAGCTCAGGGGTCACCAGTTCTCCCACCCCAGAACACCCACTCCAAGCCTACATTTTGCGACTAATTGTTAATCCATGTTGATTTCCCTTATTTCAAAGCATCTTAGACCTTAACACATTGCACCAGGTGTAACGTATTTCGCAATAAGAAATTTGTTTTGTGTGGGCACTAATGTGTGTAAATCGGTTTGATAAAGATAATTAGTTTCAAAAATGAGACGTTGCTTCTTTAACCTGAAATGTGAAAAATAATAAAATGTTACAAAAAATAAAATGTTCACAAGATTACTGCTATTTCACATAACAATAGACACTAGAACGAATAGGTTTAGATACAACGAGCAAATAGTTAGGGGGGTATAAGCAGAGTGTGGGGGGTGCAATTAAAAAGATAAACGCGCGAAGACCAAGCCGAGGTGACACTCGGGCGGGCGCAGTTTGGGGTCCGCCGTCTGGTTAGCGGGCTACCGACTGATACTGGCCCCTACTAATTGTTCCTGTCTCGAATGCATTTAGCGGTAGGAATGCCTCGAGTTGTAGTTCGAGCTATAAGGAAGTATCGCTTGAAACGATTTCGGGAGATCACAGTAAGGTGCTTGTTGTAGACTGAAATTATTGCCAAGTTAAGTTTTCAGCATGTTTTATACACTAACAGTTTGTACAAGTATTATTGATTAAACTACTGGATTTTAAAGCCCGTACTTATTAATAAGTCCATATCAATTCTGAGAGCGATTTTGAAAATGTTATTCTGATGTCATAACAGTACAAAATTAAACGGCAAAATGTACTCAGGATCACTGTCAGACTTGAGATCAATTTATTAATACGGACTAATAAGTTCCTTTTTATGATACAAAAACTATTTTACAGAACGTAAATATTAATTTTATAATTTGATTAATAAGAAATTTTCCCCGATAGTAATCGAGCTACGAGCCCGCAACCACCCGGTGTAGTAAGCCAAGCGGTCTACGCTTGAACATTAAATCTTTATATTTAAGGTGAAGGCGCCTGTCTAGTCCGCGAAATTCAAAATTTTCGAGTATTTTTATAGTTTATCCAAAATCTGAAAACATTTAAGACAACATTTTGTGATTTGCGACAAACACAGTATGCAGTGCGTTTATTAATACATTTATTTTACTCTGAATATTATCACGGTGGATATGATACTAGTTAATCACTAAATATAAAAAATTGCCAGATTATCTGGATAGCTGTCGTTCTTGAAATGTTTTAGAGTAAGTTGGATAAATTAATAAATGCACTGCACATGGTCTTTGTCGCGAATTACAAAATGTGCCTTTTATTATTGTCAGATTTTGAAAAATTTCTAAAAATCTCAAAAAAATTGAACTTCGCGGGATACATGGGCGCTTTAGCCTTAAACCTTTAGTAAGGTGTAGGTAATCTGTAATATATAAAAAATCAGCTATCGTATATTTGTGTTCGTAAAACTCGAAAAGCAGTAAGAAGAAGAAATAAATATTAATTAGCCACTAAATGGGATAGCTAGTCTCCATAAAAATAATAAAATAAAAATAAACTCGATTTTGGAAATATAGTAGGGGACATTGTTTCATTAGTGGGGAGTGCACGGGTGAGGGCGGGCGGCGAGGCGCTTACTGAAAATATCTGATTACATGTAATTATCGAGCCGGCAGGGTTCGCTCGCTCGCACCAGACCCTTAGCAATAAGCCTAGATAACAAGGGCATTGTTTAAGAATAGCTACGTGTATTAAAAAAAAACAGTATGTTATTCCGGAAATGACATGAGTCTGTGCAGGATATCCGTATGTTGTATACTAGGTGAAACAGGAAGGGTTTTTTTTTCAACTTTTCTTTGTAAATCTAAAACTATCAGCTCTGTGGGACACTTGAAGTGCTAAAGGTTTTGTAGACTTGTGAAATCTGTCAACCGCTGTATTCCTATAACAGCTTTTGTTTACAAGTTTCCTCCGATGCTAATAGTTTTAGAATTACAAAGTTGAGTTTTGAAAAAAGTATACCCTTTCCGTTTCAAACCTGGACAATTGGATTTTTGTATTACGTCAATGCTATTATTAAACTCACAGTATAGTTCGGCACATATATTACAAAGGTTTGTTTACTATATTACGTAATAATAAAACCAGCAAGTGACACATCCATAATATTTTCGCAACACTGAAATGCTGCGGTGTTAAAGCCAAATTGTACCTAATTGAGTACAGTTCATGTACAGGTGCCCTCGGTATGGGTAGTACCACCCTCTTACAGAAGATCGGCGATGAGTGACAAAGCCGGAATCACAACCGTCCTTTTCCTCCCTGCGGCCCACTTGTCTTCAGATCGGCAATGTGCGAGTAATGTCTTTGTTATTGCAAGTGATAGATTATGCGAAAATATATTTGAAGCTTTATATTTTTGCGGTGCTTACTATACATATATAAATATGAATTATTGTATATTTATGTAGTGATAAAATATTTCCGGAATTATTGATAACTCTGGTAGCAATAATATACAATAATTACGTTAGAATGGGAACACGTGGTCTCTCGACGTTGCTCGTTCGACAGTATAAAAGAGGCGCAATCAAGCGACAAGGGGCATTCTGTATTCGACCGTCGGACCGAACGGAGCTCCAACAAAGATCAATTGTTACAAGTTAAGTATACAGTTTTCTTATACCAAAAAGTAATTAAATTATGTGTTATGTTGTATAATTATGGGTATATTATTTGTGATTATGTATATATGTGTACAGGCTTGACAACTAGACAAGGTTGGCTAGTTGGTCATAATCTGATAAATTATTAAAATTATAAAATAAGTATGTACCGAGTTTTATGTGTGTTTTCTTTTATGATTTTATTTAGAACTGCGGGTAGTGTCAAGTTAAATCAATATGCAAAACATTCAATAAAAATTTAAGTAAAACAGTTCCTTTTATTTATTCTATCGATTATATATTAGACAGATATTGCATAGTAACAAAGTATGATATAAACGTAGCATATACTTAATTCTAAATAATATATTTGTATCTATAAATGAGATTTAAAGTGATATATATATATAATTATATTATTTTTCCTAACACAAGCGTCTATAGGCTGGCCTGCTTAGCATCGGGTAGCCCGTACGCTGTTTGCCGGCCTTTTTACATATATGAAAAAATATTGGTTGGCTTTTTTCTTTACGAATTGCAACTAAAATACAAGCTATAATAATATAATTCACTCTGATCTTTGATGGAGATACCGAGACATCATTACATAGTATAAAACAAAGTCGCTTCCCACTGTCTGTATGGGTATGCTTAGATCTTTTAAACTACGCAACGAATTTTGATGCGCTTTTTTAATACATAGAGTGATTCAAGACGAAGTTTTTTATGTATAGTACATGCATAATATAGTAGAGAAACACTGATAAAAAATATCCGTGCGAAGCCGGGGCGGGTCGCTGAAGAAATCGCTTATTATGTCGGTGGGACTACCTTTGATAAAGGAAAAAATAATTTAAAAGAAGAACCTTCTTTCTTTATCAAACTATTTGCCATCAATGTTTTACCGATCAAAATCTATGTCCCCATGGTGTCTTGTCAATGTGACAACAGAGACAAAACTAAAATGCCGTGACGTCTTCATCAAAATTATGTAATGTAAATTTACTGAAAATCACCATTGGATCTAAATTTATAGTTGAATCGGTTTCATCATTCTTCAAAGTGGCACGGAGAGACGCGAGGTATCAGATATGGGACGTAAAATGCTTGAGAGAAGGCCAGAAGGTTTTTATGAAAAGTTTGGACAGCAAAGGTGGTAAGGATCCAAAACTGATGGGGAATATTATTAAACATGTCTAAAAGCCCTTTACCAGTATCATGCCTGTTATTGTTATATACATCAGTATACACATAAAAATAACAAGTATTATACGATTGACATAGAAACTAACTTAAATTCTCAGACGGAGCGCGTAGAACTAGTGTGTGAATCCAGCAAAACCAATGCCAAATAGCGTCAATCCTGATTATTTTATAGATTTGCTAGCTCGCTGTTCGCAACTCGATGATTGCTGATGACGTCAAATCACATAAAAAAATATAATTCTATTGTGTCATGAAAAAGGTGAAAATGCATCAGCAAATCAAAAAGGAATACTTAATTAATCATCATCATCTGCCTTACCTTTTCCCATAATCTGGGGTTGGCGCAGTATGTCTTAATAATTATACTGGATCAATGCCATTTGCTATTACTTTCGCTGCTTTCATGTAGTTCTACGCTCTTTATGTAAATTATTATTTTCGTCCGAGCTTAAACCAAAGTATATCAACGAACGGTTTGATAAAGAACAGATTTTGAATGACGTAAACTTTCCCAGCTATAAGCATCTTCAAAGAAGATTCTGGTGCCATGGACGTAATGGTAGAGGGTACCAGAGTTATGCAGTTGGAGAAACTGCTGCGGGAGAGGGACATACCCTTCGAGGTCGTCGTCAACGACTCTACTAGTATCAGTAGTCCACGCAGAGTCAAAAGTCCAGTTATATATCGGCTCAGGTCACCTCTCAGTATGTATTTGTGACTATTATATGGAAAATTTATAGATTTTTTAGAATGCGAGTTTGTGTGAATTTGGAACGACGTGTCAAGTTTTCTACTCTTTGCAACAGCGTAGTATGGACGAATAGCTCGAATTTAGGCAATCGAAGGGAGATTTTTCCAGTATATTGGCAATAGTCTCGCCCCCTATTACATTGGGAACGATATACCTTTGCCTACCTACCACTCCGAAGATTACAGGATTGATGACGCATTTTTTTTTTTTAAATGAAGTAGATGTAATTCATAATGAAGTAATAATAATATGTAAATTCAACCTTCATTAATCAAATATTTGTTAGACGTAACAACACTCATTTGAGGAAAATTTTACTATCTTACAGAACGTCATATGGACTGGAAAGACTTTTATCCCTTGAACGTGGTGTACAATTTTATAGACGGATTAGAAGTCAATTATCCTTCAACGTGTACTGTATCTGTGATTGGAAAATCTGTGGAAGGAAAAGATATCAAGGTTCTTAATATTAATTTAGAATCAAATAATTATTATATTTACGACAGTGTTCTTAGAAATGTGAATATTCCTCAGATGCTGAAAATATCGAACAGTGACGCAAATAATACAGGTATATGGTTAGACGCTGCTACACACGCAAGAGAATGGATAAGTACTGCAGTATTGACTTATATAGCAGACTATGTTGCCAGAAATTTTGACAAACTTCCAGACAGTGTCAAAAATAAAGATTGGTAAGAAGGAGTTCTGGAACTGTCTCAGAACTATTTAGATTCCAACAAAAGATGTAGGGATTATTGTATTTTTTTATTTGTTTAAGGTATATCGTTCCAGTGGTAAATCCTGATGGCTATCACTACTCTCACACTACTGATCGGATGTGGCGTAAAAATAGAGCAAGGATCGGGAACAATACACCCGGTGTTGATCTGAATAGAAATTTCGGGTAAATATCATAAATAGACAACAAGTTTATAATATTATCATGTCCCGGATATATGAAAATGCAGAGAACATTACCTAATAAAGATACTCTATTCCTTTCAGACACTATTGGGGTCGAGGGCCTGATAACAATGGGCTTGATCCAAACCATCTTAATTATCGCGGTCCAGAACCGTTTTCTGAACCAGAAACAGCTGCAATTAAGGTTATTTCTTATGAGATTAGATTATTGTGTACAGTTTACTTTTTTCGCCACAGTATATACCAGTATATGAATATTTTTTGCAGAATGTCATTTTGTACTCCGGAACTCCATTCAAGATATTTCTAACGTTACACTCTTGCAGTGAGGTTATTTCTTTTCCTTGGTGCTACACAGCAGATCCTTGTCCTGACTACGTTAACTTATTAGAAGGCGGCACAGCTATGGCCAAAGTAAGTTATTTTGCAACCGATAATTACCGGATCATAACAACCCTCACAATCAAATTCTATTTTTGAAAACGACGCAATGTTTCAGGCAATTTTCGAGACCACTGGTCGCACATACAAAGTAGGAAATTTCAAAGACATAATGTACTACGCTTGTGGAACGAGCATAGACTGGAGCTACGGGACTGCTCGAATACCATTCTCATACCTCGTTGAACTAAGAAGCAAGCAAGACCGTTTTCTACTGCCCAAAGAAGAAATAATAGAATGCTGTAAAGAAGTGCTAAACGGTGTTAAAGCTCTAGTACAATTTGTAGACCAAAAGAAATGTTTGAACTGTACTGTAAATGCGAAAAAACTCCGCCAATAGTCTTGTGGGTACTCTGTCTTTTGTAATAACAAAAATAAAAAGTAATAATCAGGATATCGTATTTATTATAATTAGACTAAAAAAATCCACCGCTCGTCGCTTATCTACGTTTACAAAACAGGATACTAACACTACACATTTATTTCATGAAATATGTTTAAACTTACACGTTCAATTACTGTTGATTTTTAGTGTTCATTTACATAATTCATCAAACTCTTTGTACCGTTCCAAATCTCAACGCAAGTTTCCATGATCTGATCTTTCGGTAATTTGAATTTGTATTTTTTACTCCTCAGCTCTATCATGTAGGAGTAAGGTATTTTTGCTATGCCATAACTCCAATCAATACTGGTTCCGCAAGCAAAGTATGTTAGATCTTTGGTGCTACCTACCTTGTAGGTTATTCCAGTGGTTTCATATATTGCCTGTGGATAACATACCTCACTTAAATATACACAAATTCTCAAATATTTAATTTTACTTTAAATCTATCAATGCACGCATGATGCAATATTTGTGACGAACTCAAATCAAAGCTTCATCATTCAGTTTCTTCAAAAAAACTTCTACTGTCTACTAGTTTCTTACGTGGAGTTACCCTTGCCATTCTTGTGCCAGCTTCGAGAAGATGTAGATAGTCCGGGCATGGTTCCGTTTTATGCCCCCATGGAAATATTATTAGCTCGAAGTAGCTATGGAACGACAGGAAGACTTTGAAACCCGTCACCGACCCCAATATAGTATCCTGGAAAATTACAGAGTGTAGTAGCACTTGAACAAAATACTATTTGTTTAATTACACCGTTCTCTATTCAACTTACCCTTACTGCAGCGGTTTCTGGTTCTGAAAATGGTTTTGGTCCTCTATAAAATACATGACTTGGTTCTTCTGAGGAACCTTCATCACCGTTGTTTCCCCAACCATGGCTAGAATATAATTTATTTCCTTAAGAAGCCTAGGTACTGTATGGTAATTGTGTTTATTAAATAATTGATTTTGTAAGAAATACCTAAAGTTTCTATTGAGATCGACACCTACACACTCCCCGCCGTAACAAGCTCTATTCTTCCTCCACATACGCTCGTGTGTATGTGTATACTCGTAGCCGTCTGGGTTTAGAACTGGCACTATGTACCTGACAAGCAAAACAACTAGTTGAATTAACTTTAGCAAATTAGCGATCACATATTAAACGAAGAGTGCAATTTAAAAATCGATTTTAGGTAGATACAAAATGTTATTCTTCTCTTTCCTTCTTACCAGTCCTTGTTAGTTAAGTAAGGGGGAAGTTTGTGGAAGCCTCGAACAAGGCGGTCAGCGATGTACGTCACCACAGCTGTGCTAATCCATTCTCTGGAGTGTATTGATGCGTCCAACCACACTGCACAGTTGCTGGCATCACTATTTGATATCTTCAGCATCTGATAAAAAATAAATTTGATTTTGTTCATCTTTGATTGACTTTTTAAATACCTTTAAGCAGAATTGACATAGTATTTATGTTAATCTAACGGAAGATAATATGTACGGTACCTTGATGTCTCGCCCTTCAACAGATTTGCCAATAACTGTCACAGTACATATCGCCGGATAGTCCTTCTCCAGCTCTTCTATGAATGAATATATCACACTGAGTCTGTGAAATTTCTTCCAGTTCATAATTCGTACTGGAACATAATATGAAATTACTTTAGCATACGATTCAATCCATGGCAAACTAAGAACAGTTGCTATGTTACCACCAAACTCCTTACTTTTTCTCTTCTTCGGTTTCATATTTGGTATTATGCATTTTTTTAATGTAACGGTTTTGGCTGAAATAAATTACTTAAAATTATTTATCAGAATCTTAAAGTCATTAATTCGAACAACAATTTCTAGGCTGAATAGATGCGCAAGGTCAAAATATTGTATTCAGTGACGATTCTTAGGCGATGGCTTTAGCAGCAGGCATGTATAATACTTCAGCGGTCGCAGTTCTAATATTTTAACAATCGATACAAGCAGCCTGAAACATCTTACTACTGACCCAACCATTAATACAAGAAGTTCCACTAGTTCGATGGGGTGATTACTAAATCACAGGCAAGATACCGAGCTTAAACAAAATTGGGAATCAGCAACATTTACAGCAATGGGAAACAATTATTTTCCATCTACAAGCGTTTGTTTCACCCATAGTACAAGCGTTGCTTTTTGGGATCATTCAGTTGGTACCAAAGTTATCGACATAGCTCTAAGAATTAGCAAGCTGAAGTGACAGTGGGCTGGCCTTATCTCGCGAAGAACCGACAACCGCTGGGGTAAACGTGTTCTTGAGTGGAGACCTCGACTCGGCAAGAGTAGTGTAGGACGCCCTCCGACCAGGTGGGATGACGATCTACGAAAGACTGCAGGCAGATGCTGGATGCGGCAAGCTTAAGACAGGGCGCTATGGCGCTCATTAGGGTAGGCCTATGTCGAGCAGTGGACAAGTATAGGCTGATGATGACAGTTGGTGTGTCAGTCTGGCGATATTTATTTATTTACTATTTATCTTCTTAGTTTTTATACAGTTTTAATAACATCCACTTACCAATAGTCAAAGACTTACCAGCATTGCTCATCTTTGTTTGCGTTCCGTTCTCCGTGCGATCAGTGGTGTAGGTCTGGTTGTCATCGTTAAATTCTAAGTAGTCTAAATCGCCTTTGTGCATGTTCCTACGGAGCCGCGGGGAGCGCTGCCGGGTCACTGCACGATGGTCTACCAACACACTCATTTTGTGAATAGTGCTCTGGTAAAATAAGCCAAATGATACTTTATGATTTTATGATTATAATATATTTTAGAGTGCAAATCGGTATCTAGTATGAAGCATTTCGTGTAGTCTCGAAAAATTTACTAGAATTTATTGTGAGACACTCTTATTTAGTTATCCATGATACATTTAAAATAATACTGTTTAATTTTTGGTTATTGTTTCATGTCAATTTTGTCAAATTATACCATGGATACCATGTGTCAAAAACTTAATAGCTTTTAAAAAAATATACTTTAAAAAGTTTTAGGTTATAGTTATGGTGAAAATACCACGGAATTAGGTGCTCATATACCCTAATTCCGCCTTATATACATCGGAATTGCGTTTCCTAATTCCGAGTAATAAAAAGTAAAAGTTTTTTTAATCTCATATAAATAAATTAATTTTTAATTACGATATCTTTGAAAAAATATAAGAAACACACTCGGGATTATATCACATTAATAACTTACTTTCTGTACTTAGCTTTTCCATACAACGATTTAATAAAGTACCTAAACAAACAATCTTTGACCTGCTATAATTAGTAAATGCGACGCCATAGTGTACCTCGGAATTAGATTTTTTTATTAATGAGTTATTTAAGTAATCAGAACGAAAATATTAAGTTCGTAATCATAAAACTGCCTTCAAAATTTTTAAAAAAGATAATGTCTATGAAAACGCAATTCCGTGTTATACATCGGTATTTAGGAACCAACTAAAATATTTGGCTCCTAATGCCGCGGTATTTGAAATACTTATTTTCTCCTAAATTTGTGAATTAAATAGACACATTTTAAGCGTTTTCAATAAAAAATATAGTCCTTCCAATATTTCAACCTAAACAAAAACTCACACAGTATAAAACTATCATCTAAAACACTATTTGGCAAATCGTATTATTCGCGTGCAAAAGGTCCGAAATGTATGAAGCGCGCGCTCGAGTCAGCTGCTTGCGTCAAATATACCGATTATTTTAAAACGTACAAACATTAAAGCACTCCTTTGCTCATAATAACATGACCAGATAAATTATTAATTGAACAATGTATCTTGCAGACAAAAATAACTTTTAAATTATTAGAAAACCCCGTTATTCTAAATACATCGGAATTAGGTGCCATTTTTAGAACCCCTCGGAATTAGGTGCCTTTACCTTATATATAACCTAAAACTTGTTAACTTTTGGAATTTTACATTTTCTGTATCTGTATCTGTGGGCTGAATCATGGGGCTAGTTGGCTCAATAAAACTTTATAAATAAGTATGGAGACAAAACATTGAAATGCATTTGTCGAATCGTGAACAAATTTCGTACCGGATTAGAAAACCGCGGTCAGAAAACTCTGCGCGGCCACGCTGCGGTCCGGAGCCAATCACACGCGCACAGTGCCACGCCACCCAGGAGTATTCTACAACTTGTCAACAACCTCATTTCTAGGTAGTTTCTAGGTTGAAAGCCACTTCTATCGAAATTATGTAAGTACCTAGGCAAATGGGCTCAAATAGTAAAACATATTTATTCATGTAATTCCGATTCCATCTCTAAGTAGGTCCCTATGAGTTTTTTCCCTAGATAGCCTCTGTTATGCCCCAGTCGTAGTCAAAAGACTCTCCTTTATTTATATGTATATGTAAATAAGTGTAAAAGACTGACTTCACGTTGGTCGTAAAATGAGAAGATTTGGGTTCCAAAAACGGACACCAACATTTTGGTCTAAAATTAACCACTCGTTAATTATATGATACTCAGTTCTTCATCTGATCCTGATGAGTTCAATGATACATAACATAATAAATGTGGTTGTAGACTGAGATAGCCGATTGGGTAAGCACCATCACCTCATTCCCCCTCGTAGTGAGGGAAGGCCCTTGCCCCGGAGTGGGACCTCAAAAAGGGTAAAAGAAAAGAAAAGTAAACTGAGATGTAGACCAATTTAGTTGTTTAGAAAAATAAAAATAAATGAACATTATTTTAAAACAGAGAATAAGGCTGTAACTTTTCCGGTTCAACTTTGATCTGCCGTCGACCGCACATCGCGACTGCTGACTCCGCGTTCATTGCTGACAAATGAGATTGATTGTAACGGACACACATAGCGTTAAAGCATGACTAATCTAATATGGCTTCTAATTGACAAGAAAACAGTGGAAATTATACTAAGGTGTTGTGTTTATTATTAGTCTTTTAATTTTGTGTGGTATCGGGTTTTACTTTTAAAAGTTGTATTCGTAAAACCCGCGAACATCTTTTGCATATTAACCTTTTTATCTTATTATTATAAAGATTCAAATAAATACCTAAAATAAGTACGTACCTACCATTTACATTGAAATGTTGAACTATATATTATTATGATTGAAACAACAAAGTTTCAGTTCCATAAAAAGAAAATAAATATGACTAGGTACCTACTTACATAGTATAAGTAAAATGTTTACAAGAAAGTTCGTGAAGAGTGCAGTTCGCCAGCTAATTCAGCTAAGGCGCTAGCAGGCAGGGTAATAAGTTCGGTCACAGACGATAATTAACGTGATTACGGCGTAGATAGCGGCGCGAACGTCTGCGCCCCGCCTAATTGAAATATACGGTGGCTACCGAATAGGACATCTTTTATGTGAAAAAGTTGGTGTAAAAGGATCTACTATACTGCTGAATAGAAACTCAAATGAAACTCAAATTTCAGAGCTGCTCAAATTTAACGCGACATACATAAAACCACAGGTAGCGGCGTTTCTAATAGCTAAGTTCCGCGACTTAAAAAAAAAGTAGCGTCCAACCTTTTGGTCCCTATAATGATATTTTCAAAACAAATGGTAAGTAAGGGTACTATACCCATCGTAAAACAATATTACTTAAACCTTATTTACAGGTACAGGTAGCAGTGATAGCCGATTGGTTAAGCACGCGTCTTGCGGGCTACCAGGTCTAGGGTTCAAACCCCGGTTCGAACCTCTGGATTTTTCGAAATCTATGTGCGAATCATAATTTCTGTATGATTATCACTTGCTTCGGTGAAGGAAAACATCGTGATGAAACCTGCATGTCTTAGAAGATTTAACAAATTTTCGAAAGATATGTGAAATCCGCCAACCCGCACTAGGCCAGCGTGGTGGATTATGGCCTGAATCCCCCTCGTGTTGAGGGGAGGCCCGTGTCCAGGAGTGGGACGTCAAAAAGGACTAAAATTATAATTATTACAGGTACATACACAAATATTTAATTAACAATCAACTGGATATGACTATACAGCAAATACTCTATGATGCTCTGGTATTGAAACTCCATGGAACGATGTAGCCGGCGGCGCAGGAAGCCAACAAAATCCCTGTTTACACGGCAGGGCCCACATTAAAAGCGAACCCCAATCGCTTTAAGGCATTGTTCGGATGTCAAGGATTACTGTTATTGTCAAAAAGGATAGGTATGAGACTTTTAAAGTGCTTGTTACGGGGTAATTAATTGGTGCTAAAACCGTTGGCGTGAAAATAATAGTGACGTACCAAAAAATCGGCTAATCTTACACGGTCGGAGGGCATCACAAAGCGTGTTTCCAATAAAGTACATCATTAATTCCCGCCGGTCGCGGGCGGCGGGATCACCCGCGTTACGGTAATCGCCTTTGAGAAAAATAACGGATCAATATCCTTGAGACGAGACTATGCAGGTTGATTGTCTCGCCTTTTAGGGTTCAGCTGAAAAATAGGGCGTTAAGAGAGAGAAGAACTAAGTAACTAGGTATGTGTTCTTCAATTTCATATGATGTCGTTGAAGGAGGTCTTAGGACTGAAAATAGACGAGCAATTTTCTTTTGGGACTAGGCCCTCCACACTCAACGATAGTGTCAAACGAAGACACCGAGATTTGACCTTCGCCGAGTCCCGGGGAAAAGCTAAATTCTCTTGGAACCTGCACAAATTTAATCAAAAGAAAAAATAGGAGGAGTTGAAAAAGAAATACCCTCCGTTGCAAAGCGGGAGACAAATAACAGTATGGACTGATTTCCACAGAAGAAAGCCTGTAACAGCTAATTGAAGACTGGACACATTGAGCTGCAGAGACTAAGTTTACTCATTATGCGAGTTAAGTAACTGAAGTTGTTTCATTTGAATTCTATGTTCGAATTTGACACTATGGGGTTAATAACTTTTTGAACTTAAACTCTTCTTAACTTCTAAATTCACTGAAAGGTATTGTAGGGATGAGATTGTACTTCACATCTCTACTAAGTACCTACCCAAAGGCAACGAAAGAAATAGGTTTCACTGGTTTATTTGTAAACCGTCGAAAGCAATTTCCCTGGTGGACCTGCCCCGCTGCGCCGAAGTATTTCTTTCAAATAATTATCCGACAAAAACATCCCAAGATTCTTGTGGAGTTCGTTAGGACGTTACGGGATCCCTCCCTAAGCAGAATTAATGATTCCCTTTATTGAAAGTTCAATTTTTTGATTAGGAGCCGGGAGGGGGCGCCGCCTTCTTCGGCCCCGGTACACTGTTTAAACACAGGATAACAGGGCATTTATTTACATTCGGCCAATATTGATTTGATTTATTTCGAAAAGTTGCCCTTTTGGATGGTTTCACGGACCTATAATTTGGGAAACACGCCGTCGGCAATCATTGTGTAAGCTTTGTCGATATTTTGGGCTATGAAAGGGTGATATGATTATGCCCATTATTTTTCATTTCAATTTTCTTTTTACACCTAGGTATAAGATCAATGTTATTCAAATAACGCAATAGAACACTACCTACCCTCATCGTCCAAGCGTTTCTAGACACAATCTCACATAAATTCAATACAAATTGCAGCTGCCGTGAAGCGGGGTGGTGTAATCTGTTGGCGACCGGACCGGCCCGGAGTGGCGGACACCGGTGACCGGCGAGGGTGACCGACGGCCGTGCCCGGCGGCCTGACCGGCGGAAATCTAATTTGGTTCGGTAGCCGTCGCTCATTTGTTCGAATTACACCCCACGCCACCCGAGACGTGTCCGAGACAACAGCACGCTACAAAAGAGGTTATTATATAGGTAGCAATAGATAGAGGGGGTTTTGTAGTGTTTATAAGTCTGTGAGGGTTTATGTATTGAGGAATATCGATTGGTCGAAAATAAGTGGAGTAACGTTTTAAAACTTTACAACATCCACTGTTTTAAATTACTTAAAAGACTACGACTAAAGATTTTGTTCCATACAATTTCATCGAGTAGTTTTAAAGTTACATGCATCAATATTTTTTTGGCGACTTTAAAATGATAATGAACATCGAAAATTTATTCAAAGTAATATTCAAAGTGATATTCATAAAACGTCCTTGTTGCTGGTTATTTAAACATTTAACACGATCACCATGCAAGATTTACTTAGCTATATAATGTTTTTCAAATTAATGTATCTACGTACCATCAACAAAGTTAACGCTTGATCAATTTTTAACACTTTTCCCTTGCAGGCAGTAGTCATAGGATGCCTCGCCCATTATGCTGTTGTCCAATGAGACGAAAAGAATCCGATGAGACAAAAGCCCATTTTTCAGGAATCCATTGTGTTAATTGTTTTTATAACCATGCTAGTCGCATGTGGCTGCTGGTCACTGCATACAAAATACAACCTTAAGGTGATCAAGCGTCGAGTTTGTTGATGTACAAACGCCTCCCTCCCCTCCCTCTTCCTCTGTGACCTCGTCCCTTGCAGAGCCATAACTATTCAACCCTTAGGGCTTCCTGGCCCTTTCTTTGTCAAGTGCGATCCTTCCAACAGCCTTTGTCAATTCAAATATTCTTTGAAGCTACACATTCTGAGATAGTTGTTCGCCAATATAATTATTTAATGAATTTTAACAGCATCCGTGTATTAAATGTACCTAATCGTTACTTATTTGATTAAAATACTCTCATCAGCTCGCTGCTGTAACATAAGATGAAGAAATAAAAGTGGCCCTAAGATTGAACCCAGTGGAACTCCCAATGCTAGATAGAACGTTGTCACAAAGCCCTGAAGACATGGAATTATTCTACCTATTGGATTTTGAATTTACGCTTTAAATTCTAAATGGGTTACAGGAATTATTTCACGAAAGTCTACCCAACTGTCATTAAATTTACCGTATTATTGACATATTATAGCTTAATTATATGGCTAGATTCTAGAACAACGATACTTACTTACTTACTTACTTAGATAAGTACTAATTTTATTAATGTTACTTGTTTCAGTAGGTATTTATGAGTAGGTCCGTGAAAAAAAATTTAGACCGTCCGTATCTATACTCTATACAAATAAATAAAATTGGAGTGTCTGTTTGTAATATCAAAATAACACCTTTTCACTAAATGCATATGAAAGTACATACGATACCTATAGCAAAAACGCGAATTAAAAAATTTTTGTCTGTCTGTCTGTCTGTCTGTCTGTCTGTCTGTCTGTCTGTCTGTCTGTCTGTCTGTCTGTCTGTCTGTCTGTGTGTTTGTTCCGGGTAATCTCCGAAACGGCTGGACCGATTTCGACGGGACTTTCACTGGCAGATAGCTGATCTTATAGCGGGTAACTTAGGCTACTTTGATTTTAGAAAAACAATTAGGGTTCCGCGTAAAAAAATAAAAACACTTGAAATCAAAGAGTATCTCCGAAACGGCTGGACCGATTTTGACGGGACTTTCACTGTTAGATAGCTGATGTTATGAGCAGTAACTGAGGCTACTTTTATTTTAGAAAAACAAAATAAAAAAATGGGTCCTGTCGCGCGGGCTCAGAACGCGGGACCGGGCTTTATTGTTAAGTTAAATTCCACGCAGGCGAAGTCGCGGGCTCAGCTAGTAATACCATATAAGACTTTGGACAGCGAAGACAACGAAGGAGGCACACTGTACAAGCACAGTGGCAATTGGCTCGACATGGCGGCGGGACAAGGCATAGGTACGAGGTGTTGTTCACGCTTCATGCCTCGTCAGACGCCCCTCCCCCTGCCACGGCACGACGTCGAAATTCGAGATACCTGACTTAATTTTAAAATCCTTCTTGTTTTGCTAATATGCATCGGAAATTATTATTATTAGTTATTATCAATTCCACCCGATTCCAGCCAGGCCATGCTGCCAAAGTATTCAATCTTTATGCTTACATTATTACTTCGATGTATGTACAAATAATGAACTTTCATTATCTGTAATATTTAATTTAATATTTATAAGGAGAAGTAAGTAATTATAATATTGGAGTGAAATCTAATTCACCTGTTTGAAGGAGGAAAAATAATGATCCACTTTTTTTAATTAGTGAAATAGTAACAGTCAGATATTTCTTCATCCTTTTAATACTTATTCAGACGCTAATGATTAATTATTTTGTACACACCAAGGTAGGCACACAATGGTCGAGGCAGCACAGGTGTCGTGTCGGTCACGCTTCGCGCCTCGTCACGTCACACATCCAACCTCAATGTTGCCGTGTTAGGCCTACGATTTAGATCACGTGCATTGATTGAAGGTGGTAATTAATTAGTAGTTGGTAGCGTGTTTAAATATTGTTTATACATATCTTTACTTAAGTGCGGGATCTGTGGGATCTTACTTATTTAGGAAGTGATTTGTTGTTTTTATATTGCATTTTTATCTATTAATTGATAACAATATAAAATTATTTCATAAAGGTGCATCAAATCTAAAACTTATTAACCTAATAAAAATTTATTTAAGTATCTACAGCCAGTATAACCCACACCAACTCGCCTAGCTTATGCATTATCACGGCGCCGTATCTATGACCGCATCTGGTGTTTTGATTAGTCCGTTCTAGACATTGAGAGGATCAATGAAAATTGGCAGACTTGCCCGATACCCTGCCGACTTTTGACACATAAGTGGCGTCTTGGCCTACTGGTATATAGTAAAACCTTACAGAATTTGCGTAAAAACACACCTTATTTATTCGCCTATCAAATCTGTAGGTACTCGAGGCATCTCAACACGGCGAGTATCGTTCACGCTTCGCGCGTCACCACGCTTTCGTCTCGGCGTTACTACGCGACGCACTGGCTGACAATTAAAGCGAGCCTGTTACAGCCTTAATTGTTAGCAAGCGCGTGCAACTATTGTGAACCTACCCTTACAGCTTCAATTTCTCAAATCCTGTGGAGTTTGTTTTCGACGGTAGTGGCTAAGAGCTATAAAAGGGGTATTTGCCTAAATTATTAATCTGTAGTGCCTAATAGATTTTTAGTAGATTTAATTGTATAAGTATTTTTATGTACAGAACCTGTTAAGTAATTGATAAATATATAGATCAGAGTTCAAAATGGCGGCTTCGTTACTTCGCTAATCAATAACGGTGAAGAAACATCAATATTTGACTGATACAACTCTGTCTTATTACAGGCTAACGAGGGCAAACATTAAAATTCTACGAGGTTCATCTCGTGGACGTGAACGTCTTGATACTTGGAGTTAGTATACCACAGAAATAATACTTAATTTTAGTAATTTGTAAGTAGGTTTTAGTGTAAAAGATTACGTCCACCGTAAGCTACGACCAAAGTTACTTAGCTATAAGTTCTTTTTTTAGAAAACTTTTTTATATGGTCACTCCGGGAGATGTAGCTACGATTTCTTAGAATGACTGGCCCGGTGTGTACCTACTACCGAAATAAAAGGAATGAGTTAAAATGATTTTATATCAGAATAATATAACAATATGTAAGTACTTATATGTACTAGGTATCAGAGTTATCTGAAACTTTGTCGATAAATATAAGTACCTTTTATAAAAATATAAATAAACTAGCTGAGCCCGTGACTTTGTCCGCGTGAAATTTAACTTAACAAAAAAGGCCGCTCCCGCGTTCTGAGCCCGCGCGACAAGACCCATTTTTTTGATTTTCTAAAATGAAAGTCGTAAAATTAAAGTAGTCTAAGTTACTCCTGATAACATCAGCTATCTGCCAGTGAAAGTCCCGTCAAAATCGGTCCAGCCGTTTCGGAGATTACCCGGAACAAACAAACATACAGACAGACAGTCAATTTTTGTATAGGTGTCGTATGTACTTTCATATGCATTTAGTGAAAAGGTGTTATTTGATATTACAAACAGACACTCCAATTTTATTTATTTGTATATAGATGTATATATATAGATGTATAGATCATGAAAGTCTGCAAGTAGAAATTATTAGCTACCTACAGGTATTATTATTTTCTGTAAACCATATTTCAACATATTTATGTATTTCAAAGTATCAAAATTTGTAGCTTAAGCTTTACGCTGAGCGATTGAGATCCTATCCATCTACGGGATTAAAGGGCCACCGATTGACTTATTGATTTTTACATATTAAATTATTTTGTTACCAAATAAGCGTGTATTTATTGCACTGAAAATTTCCATCACGATTATATATAATGTTTCAGCAATATCTAGCGGTGTTCTCGAACGAAAACGTAAAGTTCAATATTAAAATTAGTTACCTTGGTACATAAATGTCAAAGGTCTAAATATCTAAATATATAGACAAAGGTGACTGACTGACTGACTGACTGACTGACTGACATAGTGATCTATCAACGCACAGCCCAAACCACTGGACGGATCGGGCTGAAATTTGGCATGCAGGTAGATGTTATGACGTAGGCATCCGCTAAGAAAGGATTTTGATTAATTCTACCCCCAAGGGGATATAATAGGGGATGAATAATCCCGAATTTTTGTTAAGTTAAATTATACGCGGACGAAGTCGCGGGCACAGATAGTACGATATATATATTATTACCAGATGCGCTTTGCACATAAATCTTAAGAACACAACATAATAGCAGATACACCGTACCTATACGCACATTTATGTTCATTAAACCAAATGTAAACGTTATAGTTCTACTTTTCATAGTTGTTATCTCGACATCCGACTAAACTTTGTCGATTTCCGTACTACCATAACAAGATGTGTTTTATGCGCCAGAATACTTGATCTCCCGCCTCTCTCTCACGGCTTCGAAGGGGCAACCAATGAAGGGGATTAGTGGGTAAATCGGGGGATCATAATAAGTTGGTCGTTAGTTATAACAGCGGTAATGCGTTGGGGTGTGTTTTTGCTTTATGTCGCGTGAAATTTTATTGTTGCTGGTGCCGGCGCCGCGCCAGCGTCCAGACTGCGCCCGATTGTAATACCGAAAATAAAAACACTGTTGACATTCGCCGTAATTGACCTCTCAAATTGGCCCAAATCTAAAAGAGCTCATTTTCGGTTTACAAATTCAAACGCGGAAGCTCCTTTCTGTTTATCTATTTAATAACCGTGCTATTATGTATAAAATCTTTATTCAACCTTTTTTTTGTGGTTCCCATAACACAAGTAAAATCTTACCATGGGGACCAGAGTTCATCAGCACACTGCTTGTATTTTGAATTTAGTGTAAATTACATTGTAAGTGCCTTTGTCTAAACATTTTTGGGTAAATAAAGTTTATTATTATTATTATTATTATTAATCTCATACCCAATACATATCGTAGCGTTGATTCAGCAGTAACGATACTCTCTACCTCAGTATACGAGTATAAGAGCAGAGTTTATTTACGAAATAGCACGTGTACGTGCCCTTGGAATATTAGTTTTCTTAACACCAAAGCAAAAGCATTTTAATTTTAACATTGTGAAGTGTGATTTTTGCTTGTTCCTATGTGCGATGTATCTACCTCCCGGCCAAAGAAGATCACACTCATACATTATTAACAATGTCAAAAACTGTCCGAGGCATGCTGGCAAAATTCACGTATTTGCTTAGCATTATCCAAATGAGACAGAAACGGCATCGCCGGACGTCTAACTTCGTAAATGAGAACCGTACTGAGTAAACATTGCAGACACCGGCGCAAATAAAGGTGACCTCGCGGATCCGGACCGTTCCGGATCCGGACAGGACGGTTTGTTAGGTCCGGGGACAATCCGCCTTTGTGATACGGGATTTTATTATGACTTAATGTTATTGTAATTTTATGGTATCTTGTATTTGTACAAGAGTTTGGACGGAGAAGAGTGTCTATAACATTAAACGACGTTTGAAAGTTATAGAATAAACCGATCTACTTATGTTTTTTTTATTTGATTGAGCGACGATCACAAAAGCTGTATGTGCAATACTTACCTTCTTACTTTTGGGACGGTGTTTGGGCCAAATACTTCATGGTTTTCTCTCACGCCAATCTTATCCAAAATGTCTAAAGTCTACCATATTTTTGTAGTTTGTATAAGCTAGTTTGAGAACGAAACACAAATGCCTTATTCACTGTGTTTATTTTCGAACAATTTTTCTTCAATATTTAAACGTTGTTATCAACAAAAGCTTTTCAATTCCCGTTGACTCGGCGTTTTCTTCCCGTACCTTCGGCGTCCTCGGGGACGTTCGATCACCGTGAGTGCCCCACCGGTGGGCGGCTGATGTGACACGCGTTAGACCAGCATTGTCGGCTAAATTAAATCACATTGTCGTTTAACGGGGCGCCAGTGACGGGAGCGTTTTTTTAATGAACTTTCTTGTTGCGATTACGCCTGAGCGATTGGTTTTTTGACGATTGAATGAGGTGTATTTTTTTTCCTTTTCTTGTTAAGATGTACCTAAAAGATCTGCAGATAAATAGAGCATCATGTTTATGGAGTTATCTACCAATCAATCTAACCTACTATTATAATAATAATTATTATTTTATTTCAGATTACATAATCCAACAAATTATTGTTAGTAATTGTCGGGGCTTACAAACTATGTTAGTATGTTAGTACTTAGGTCAAGAATTTAAACATGATAATTAATTAATTCAATTTAACACACACAGTTCACACATTATTTTACCGTCCCAACGACAATGCTTTCCCAGAGCCATTGCATCGGACATTGGTATTTACCAGAAACTATCCTCAGAATGCTGTTGCTGCTGCCGCGTACTCTGCTTAACATCGACGCCACCCGAATATTATGTATTCATGATAATATTAACTTTTGAGAAGGACCAATAGAATCCAAACTTCAAATGAACATCACTCATCATAATGGCAGGAACCCTTGAGTGAAACTTGTCCCCAACTTAGCAACTCTCGGATATATTGGGAATATAAATATCCTCCCGCCCCAAGCCCTTTCACTGCCACTTAAGACATCCTGCTCGGACCCGTGGCCCTGCCGAATCTATTTTGGCTACAACTTGTACACCCATGGGAACGGATGCGTGGTTCGAAAACTTTATTGATAGGTTGTCAGCCCTTACAGGAGTTTTCTTTTGATGGGCAGTTGTTTGTGAGATACCTATTCAGCGTTTTAGAGGCGGGCGCTGTGATTTATTAAGGAACAAGACATAAAAATGGTGTTAATAATGTGCAACGTAAATGATCATAAATAGGTACACATATTGTGCTGTAATTACGCATAAACTAACTAATTAGCTGCTACCTCAATAATAATTGGGTATAATTATTATGATGTTCAATTTACTCATACATAGACGACCGCTTGGCGCAGTGGTTCGAGCGTAGGCCCCTCGGCTCACTACACCGGGTGGTAGCGGGTTCGATTCCCGTCAGGGTAAATTTCGGAAATAGCCTTTTCGTAATTTGCCCTGGTCTGGGTGTCACCGGGATCACCCCCAGTCCATTGTACGGTACCCATAGTACAAGCTTGATATTAGTTTGGGACCATACAGTTGGTGTGTTCGTCTGGCGATATTATTATTAATATTATTATAGTAGGCGGTAAGTCAATATTGTTGCTAAGATAATGACACCGGTCAATTCCATACTTTTGTACGGTACCTATACTCTTCAGTTGATAAAACAAAATATTGTTAAATATTTATGGATAGCAGCTATATGTATTTTCAAGTCGTCATCGGACTTCACCTCCTGTTTAGTGCGCCGTCGCATCCTGTAGTGGGGTATTAATTCTTCCATTCTCTTAGCTACGCTATTTATGTCCAAAGACCAGACAAGCATTTAATTCAATAAGCTACATAGAGCTACGAAAAGATGAGCTCCTCGATAGAAGATTAACATTTTTCTAGTTCACATATTGTTTTCTTATATTTACGCGAATACTACACATTGAAATAAAACTATATTTCGGATTTTATCGCGTTTATTAAATTTATGTTCCCGACGTTTCGGCTGCATTACAGCAGTCATGGTCACGGGGGGACTGAGGTGTTAGACGTCCTGATGTCATAGTTAGTAACTGGGTACCCTCACATTAAGTTGTTGTTTGCGGTCCGATCCACGCAGAAAGTGCTCACAGTGTCTTGAGGTCAGATTTTTGTGGTTAATGATCAGATCAGATTTCAACTGCGAAATAATAAACCTGCCGCCCGATTACTAAATAAATACCGTTGATGGACAATTTTTCAAATTTGAGGTATATTTTCCATGTGAAAGCGTAACTTTTTCAAATAGGCCAGGCTGGGTTATATTTTTCTATCATTAATAAAACCAACATCAAAATCGATAAAACTGCTTAGAAGGAGAAGATTTATGAAAACACGCACACCGGAATTTTATATATTATCCTACTAATGTTATAAATGTGAAAGTTTGTGAGTGTGGATGTATGTATGTATGTATGTTTGTTACTCCTTCACGCAGAAACTACTAAACGGATTTGAATGAAATTTGGAACACAGATAGTTTATAACCGGGAATAACATATAGGATACTTTTTATCCCGATAATCCCGAATTTTTTGTTACGTTAAATACTACGCGGACGAAGTCGGGGGGCACAGCTAGTACTTCAATATTATTGTTTTGGTTGTACTACTGACTGTTTTGGTTGCACCAAACCAGTAGTACAGTTTGCTATCCGTATCCAAAAATATTTTCATATATCCGAAAAGTGTGGGGTCCGGTCGGAAAATCGCTACTTACGCTGATTGAACAAGTTTCCCCATAACAAGTGGAGGCAAGGTGGGGGGCGTGCACTCTCCTGTGAAATTAGCCAACGATCCAGATCGTTTGGATACTTCGTGATCGTTCATAACTTCTGATCATATTAATTAGATCCAAGATGTGAGTATATATGGGTCATATTATTATAGAGATCGCTATCACAAACTTACATTCACGAAGGCATTGAAATTAAGTAACTATAGCTGGTAGACGACAAAGCAGTCCTACTCTACGCTTTAAAAAAAAGTCGCATATAAATTATTATTCTGTAATAATGGTGACATTTTTACGATGACGTAAAAATGTCACCACCAGGGAAATCTCTATAGAGACAGTAGAGCGGACAATCGACATGTGTGTTAGTTATTTTTACAGAACATACGTCTCTACAATTTGTAACTCCCTTTTAGCATTTTCATGGTCACTTCATGGCTTCTGTTGCTTTTTTCATTTAACTCTACCATAAGTGAGTTCACTAGGAGTCGCTACTTACTAGCGTTTACAGAATATATTTGAACGGAACATATTAGTTAGGGTGGCTGATAGAGACGCTGTAGAGCCACACAAATATTTTAACAGGTTGACGCTACCAAGTATTGATAATTGAAGGAAGTAGAGGTAGAGCTATATATATATAGATATATTATATATAGATATAGTATTTAGCCTCCTAAACGTCTATGTTACACATGTGTTTACTGAAGGCTCTAAGTCATATGATTACACAGTGGCAGTGGTAATCTGCGCTAATGCTGAGTAAATACCCCTAATATTAGGCGCTAATTAATTAGACAGCCTCATTTGTTTGAGTTACATGCTGACAGTGATTCATATTAATAGGTATACCTACCTAATTATAAAATATTATATAATTATGGGTGTATAAATTTACATAAATAATCCTACTAATATTATAAATGTGAAAGTTTGTGAGTGTGGATGTATGTATGTATGTATGTTTGTTACTCCTTCACGCAAAAACTACTGAACGGATTTGGATGAAATTTGGAACACAGATAGTTTATAACCGGGATTAACATATAGGATACTTTTTATCCCGATATTCCCGAAATTTTTGTTACGTGGATGAAGTCCGTGGGCACAGCTAGTACAAAATAATTCATGTCACCGAGGGCGAGTAGGCAGTAGCTCTATCTGACGTTCGCTGGTTGAACACGACCTCTATCGGTCACTCTAGTAACTAACACAAATATTTTATAGTGTCCTAGGACATGAAAACGAAACTATAAGAGTCCGTAGTAGTTTCGTTTTATTCGGTCTTGCAATTGTACGTTACATGGTAAATATCGATATCTATAGTCAATTATGACGTGTTCGATGGTGTCTATCACGCAATAGGGTGCGTGTTGGGAATGCGGCGCGCGCGGCGTGTCAGATACGTGACATATTTACACATCACCTGTGTGAGAAGGGGTGATTCAGGTGATATAGGTACCTATAGAGAGGTAGCATAAATGTAGTTAGGTACCGCAAATAGGCCGTATACGAATTCTGAATGCGTATAAAAATAATAATCAATGGATGGAATGAATATGCCATGTCGTATCGACACTTCTCGCAAATTCAATTTACAAATAACCGGACGGCGATACGTGGAACTTGGCCGGATAACTTGGGAGGCGGCAGACGTCTCGCGTCGGCGAACATCGCCCGCCAGCCCGACGTGTCAACCCTGTGATCACGCCAATATTACACCACTTGAACGTATCGGTACATTGTACACGAAAACCTGGACTTTATGGTCCAGTAATACGGGTAAAGTGGGTGCAAATTAAGTTGGTTATTGTGGAGATATTTCTGGGGCGTAGTATGGAGTGGACATCGGCTAAATTTGTTATGTAAAGTAGATATGGAGGGGGTAAGGTAGGTACGTTACTACATATATATCATTTATTTTTAAATATGATATACTATGAGTCAGTAAGAAAATGTCCTAATTGATAAGAAATCATAAGTGAGAAAGATATTTATGCTACCCACCTAAACGTATACCTATAAGTTTTGTGAAAGAAATAACATTACATTTAAGGTTCTTATCCATGAATGACAGTCTTGAATTATCATGAAGTATTATTACTTAGAGGTAATTCATAGTCTAATAGCCAATTTGTGGTCTATTTTAAGATTAACCATTTTGGTAGGTACTACAGTATTTTAGAACATGTTCATTTTCGCTCCAGCCTATGATCCACGAACTAAGTCAACCACGAATCGGTCACTATGGTTCAAAATAAACCTGCAAACATTATTAAACTAACAGTAATCTTGGCTAATTATCTGATTTTCCATATCCAATCATAGCGCAATGGAATGCACCAATTACATGGACAGATTGAAGGCGTCAGAATGTACCGAGCGTGTTTGGCGTGCCGGCGACGCGACGTGACGGATGGCCTGATATTTAAGATATGCGACAAACCTCCGTTATAATGGAATCCGTAATATTGGGTATTAATACAGTGAAGATATCATTATAAGAGCCACTGAACTATTATGCTAAAATAGTGTGGTGAAATATGACATAAAGATATATGGCAGAGATTTAGCGAGGATCTAAATAAATGTGAATAAAGCCCAATTTATTCTAATGCTTAATGCTCAATGTGTCTTATTGTTATTGTCTTAGTCTTATATTTATGTAAGTAGAGTACCTATTTGAAGGAAAAAAAATATAACTACCTATATATCTGTAATGATTAGCATTGAAAAGCTTTACTCAATTGCTTAAATGAGAAAACCGATAATTTATATTGCTGTCTGTATTTTACTAGTAGGTACCTCTAGCTTGGAGGAGGAAGAACATGCCCCTACCTTTTATGAACTGTATCACTTACTCTGATAAATTCATAAAGTTGAGTAACTTGAGATAACTTCAGCCCATCCAAAGATCAAAATATTGAACGGGGCATGTATCTATTATATATGTAACTCAAAGGTGACTGACTGACTGACTGAAATAGTGATCTATCAACGCACAGCCCAAACCACTGGACGGATCAGGCTGAAATTTGGCATGCAGGTAGATGTTATGACGTAGGCATCCGCTAAGAAAGGATTTTGATTAATTCTACCCCCAAGGGGATAAAATAGGGGATGAAAGTTAATATGAAACTTTGTCAATTTTAAACCGATCGGGCTGAGACTTTGCATGCATAAAGCTACGATGACGTAGGCATCCCCTAAGAAAGGATTTTGAGATGCAGGCTACATAAGATTAGTAACGTTTCAATTAGGGATCCGCGTAAAAAAAATAAAAACACATGAAATCAAAGAGTATCTCCGAAACAACTGGACCGATTTTCACGGGACTTTCAGTGGTAGATAGCGGTTGTTATAAGCAGTAACTTATGCTACTTTATTTTAGAAAAACAAAATTTAAAAAAATGGGTCCTGTCGCGCGGGCTCAGAACGCGGGAGCGGGCTTTTTTGTTGAGTTAAAATCCACGCGGACGAAGTCGCGGGCTCAGCTAGTTCTAATATAAATCTTTTTAATAAACCTTAACATTTGCAGTACCACACATAGTATTGGCCAAGTGAATATTATAGCGACGTACGTCCACATGAATATGCAGACGGGACACTACAGAGCTCTGAATTAATAATTAACGGCGAGAGCGGGCTTAAGAGCTCACCCGAGGGCATTGCGATAAGTACCTACTGTGTGTGTGTGTATTTAGATATTTAGAAGTCTTCAAATCCCATTTACCCGATTAACTATGGAGACAGAAGTCTTTGTCTTTACGTTAAATATTCAGATTCCAACATAGTCATGTTGGAATCTGAATATTTAACGTAAATAGGTATCATATTTATAGAGATTAGGTATAAAATCAGCCTAGCATATAATTATATAGGGTGTAACGGGCATCGTAATGAAAACTGATACCATTCAACTCATGATTTTGTACCCCCAGAGTTGGAATATTCCGACGATATTTTCATCAATTATGCAAAAAAAGAGGATTTTCAAATAGATTTTGGTTGAAATGCGCGCTCGAGCGTAATTTACATTGCAGTTTATGTTTTAAACAGTAATTATTGATTTATTTATGTCAAATGACTTGAGATATAATTGTATAAAGTTTTATGCTGAAAAATTAAAGCAATAATTCATGAAAATTCGACGTGAAATTCCAACTCTGGGGGTCCAGAATCATGAGTGGAATCTATGGTATCGTATGAGTTTTCGTTACACCCTGTACCTATGTATATAAGGCGTAGTTTTCTACGGTTTCAATTAGCTGATATTTTATTTTTTAAATAGTCTATTATATTATGTCACACATCAGGGTAAAGGCCTTCCTTTTCCATCTCCACAGGTCTCATCTTTGACTTTTTGTGGTCACGTTTTACTTGCAAAAGTGTTGAAATCGTCGCACCATTGTCGCCTTGGCCTGCCACGACGTCGGTAACCGATTTTAATATGGATTAAATTTTACATTAATTAAGTGTATAAAAGACGATGTTACTAGTTGGTATTCGCAGATTTGTCGCGTATTATCTTAAACCAATCGATGGGCTGCTCTTGATCAAAACGATGGGTTGATGAGGTTAGGAGTGTATCTATAAATCGTTGTATTTCGGGTCTCCTCCCTTTAAAATTAAATACGTTGATTGCTAATAGAACAGGCAAACAAGACCGAACTATCTTAAGTCCACTGGAGTGTCTGTCTGTTGAACATTACCTATCGAAAATATGTTAAAAACTCTTTTCACACAAAGAGCCTTTTTCCTTTCGGCGGGTGAAAAAAAGCGCCAGGAAAATCTTTTGCCTACTTCTTTTATCCTTTAAGAACTTAGCGAAGGCAAAAAACCTAAGCTCCAAAGCTATGCAAATGTACAAAGGTCTTGAGGGTCGGCAAGGGCCGGGGGAGGTCGGCGTAGCTGGGGGGCAGGGGGTGTAGATGGCCGGACAAGGGGCAAGGAGAACAAAATGCCATCGCTTTGTGCCGGCGGTAATCCTTTAATAGCCATCGAGCCGTTGCAGGCCCCGCTAATATGAAACAGGGCGCTGGAGTTACATGCTTGTGTGGTTATTTAAGGGATTCTTGAACTGATTGGGTGGTAGTGATCTCGATTTGAATATTTTATGGAATGGTGTAATAATTAACTACACTCTTAATTACGCAGCAAACTAGCTTTCTAATTTAAATACCTAAATCTGAGTGAGATTTGATTACTGTTTATTTATTTAGTGACAATGGTCTTGCCTGCTCACATTATGCTGCTTCACCATCTTTTATTCATTGAAAAGAATAACCATTGAGTTTCTTGCCGGATCTTCTCGGAGAAACAGCATGCTGACTATTCATAAATTCTTTGTCGTTACATGAATAAAATCAATTTTGAGTTTATGTTTGAGATTTCCCATTTGTAAATTGACCACGACTGCTCTATAAAGGGATCGACGGAGGTAAACATGGAATAGGTTAGTGAAATTAGTAAATTTAAACCTTTTTTCGTAAAATCAATAATTGTAATAATTAAAGTACCTACGACGCTGCTGAATCAATTGATTAATTTGTCTCATATTTATCAACAATAAAAACTAGCTCTCATCTGACAATCGGACCGTGATAGCCCTAGAAATATAAGGGCGAGCGCACACAGGCCGGGCGCCGCCGCGCAGTAAATCATATCTCACACATAACTCACACGCACGCACGTGTGTTTATCATTTCTTTGTCCACCCTGGAGATTTATCGGTGGCTGTCTGACGCGACCCTGAGCCCTAGGCCCGTAGGGGCATCGCGCAACAATAACTCAACTATGATGTTATTTATTTCTTGAGTGTAATAGAATATTGAATCAAATTCTTGAAGAGACGAAGGATGTTTTGATAAGATTGAAATATACTACCTACCTTCCTATCTTTTTTATTTCTAAGGTCTCTCTAAAATGTTAAAGCAGTTCACGGTTTTCCTGAACCTCATTGTTTACCTAATTAGGCGCCACGATTGATCGGTACGTCTTGTAATTTTAAGGGGGCGTTGTAGTGTGTTATACAAATCTAGTTATGTATAAGGTAATCAAGAGATCATTCCTGAAACTATTACCTGTACTTTTGTATTTTTATGTCAATGTTTAACTAAACTACATTTTATTTTGTGTACACATAGCATTATAATTTGCAATGCTGAGCAAAAAATATTTTCTACGAAACCAAAAAATCTTGATATTCTACATACTGAAGGTCCTTTGTTTTCCTCAAAACTTTATATTTATCAACATTATTAGAACATTCGTGTTCCGGTCGTAATTTAATACTTTGTTGTTCTATTCAGGGCTTATTAATTAGTGAGCCTCCGATATGAGGAGTGGCTCAGTTTAGAGTTTGTTCGACTTAATAAGCGAAGTTCTACGCGTCTTTTTGACTGAAACTTGGGCTCTTTGATGGCGGAGGGTGGCTGATATGAATAGGACGTCTTCATGATGTCTCCATGTACAAATATAAGCCATGAGGTGATGGTTAGGACGATAATGAAATCTCTTAAGACGACATAAGTACTTTCTCAGAGACTTTTTAATAATAATTCAGATTTATAGGTATAGTTACCCAGTAGTATCTATTTATTACAGACATAGTGACAAATCATACGATATCTCATATATAAGGTCCACATTTATATGTATCGCAACCTGTCCGTTGTCCGAAAGACGTTTTGCTGCGATAAAAAGCAATCACACAAACATACATGATTTTGAAGACTAGTATGTGTAGTGTAGTATGTCACTACGTTGCTGAATTTGGCCACAAATACATAGTCAGCAAAATCAATTACGCC
This sequence comes from Notodonta ziczac, assembly GCA_918843915.1. Lineage (NCBI taxonomy): Eukaryota > Metazoa > Arthropoda > Insecta > Lepidoptera > Notodontidae > Notodonta > Notodonta ziczac. Next base: position 7,670,661 of record OU974053.1, read on the forward strand.
TAGGTAGGAAAATGTCATTTATAAGACATTAATACAGCACCTAGATACATACTTTAACTGCATATCAAAAATATATAAGATTTAACACATAGTTTTATTTCTTCAGTAGTTACAAAAAAGGTTTTTGAGATTGTCCAGTCTTGTCGACATAAAATACATGTTAACCCTACCGCGGCGCCGGCGGGCATAAATCATACGCACTGCTCCCTCCCTGATCCCGTCTTAATATACTGCGAGAAAAAGTAACCCGAGCCGGACACGGGAATACACTTAACACGTGGAGTTCCCTAAACCTTTGTAGGTAAAGGGAAAAAATACCCCTTCTTCCACGGATGTTATACCGAAATGATGGAGGATTCTAACCCAAGATGAAAACTAAATTTCATTTCTAGATGAGATTTGATCTAACAAACTTCCTTTAGCCCAACTAATTGCTAACAATGCAAATGGTTAATAAGATTAGTATTTACTATAATAATATTGATGTAGTTAATAATAATGCCGGACTTAAACACTGACTCTATGGTCCTAAACTAAGCAACGCACCTTACAACGGACTTGGGGCGATCCCAGTGACATCGTTACTGCCTATAAAGTGGATAAAGCTGGATATGTAGCCTGAAGTGTGTGGCCTGAATTCCTCTTCTGTACCTACCTACCTACTTTCATATTCTGCTATTCAGCTAATAAGGCACAAATATTAGCCAACAGCTTCAAGCAACAGAGATGTATCGGCCACCAATCCTTTACCATGTAGGCGCAACTTGCCCGCACCTCGCGGCCAGAGGCGATAAATCAACCCTTGAGGAAATTGCCGACGACGCTCCGGCGCAGGGTTACCTCACATGTAAGAACTGAGGACAATTTGTTACAAGAAAAGAGGGAGATGAAATGTTGATTCCACATAATCATTATTTTTACGATACGGTTTGATGATTGCATTTTCATTGAAGTAGAAGACTTTATCAAGATTCTAATTGTTGCGCAAAATAAAATACTCAACAATCGGTTTCAGAAATCCATCCTCCAAGGTAATTAATTGGAATTCCAATAGGCAAAAATATATAGTTTCGTCAGACTAGATACTCAAAGACGGGAATAGTCGCAAATCACTGCTCGAATTGGCATCAAAAACGCTCATTTTCAATAGGTATTAATGTTGATAGCAGCATTTACATAAATATTAGCAAACTGCTTGTTTGCTGAAACAATGATCTATGAATCAATGAATACATGTGAAATTAAGATTTTATAAAACCAATAAACCCATGAGTAATTCACATTTTCATTACCTTTTTCACACTTTTGCTCAACAGCTGAACAAAAGTATCTTGGCAACCCTGAGCCAGGGGTGAGACACGCGAGAGGGGGACCCAGGAAGGGCAGGGTGGGGGTGATTTAATTAAATCTTGCATCGAACTCCTGAGGCCTGCCGCCGGCCTAACGAACAGCCATTGTATTTAAATAATGTGAACCCTGAATTTTTACATGATCGAGCCACGCGGCGGAATCGCCGGACACGCGAATTAGACGGGGTTTTGTTAGATGAGGATGCGGAAACCGAGAGGAGCATTTCAAAGCTGATTTAGGTACCTATGGGTGCGTTTGAAAACACTTTTGTACCGAATGTTACTCTACTTAACGTCCTTGTTATAGGTACAAATGTTCACAAATAAATTATGTTTACAGTTATTATGCATTCTATTCCTTTCCTGAAAATTCCTTATTTGGATTAATATTGATCTGATCTGATCTAATATTTATCTGGTCAAGTACTTGAACAGATAAATAAATATCAATATGCATATACTTATGAAATTTCAGGATGTTTAGATGACCGCGGAACGACGTACGATTGTATTAAAATGATATAAAATCGATTACTAAATATACTTTCTAACACAGACTGCATAAGCTATATACAGCTTGTGTTTGTGACGATACAATAAGTAACTTTAAAAAATAAATAAATGTCAAACCAAATTATGGCAATGATTAACCCTCTAAGGTATCAGAAGATCTTTCACCATCCCCATTCTAACAAACGTTGTTGAGTAGATATTAACGGCCGTGCTAAGTACTTACTCTCTACAATTGCTCATATTTCATTTGGGGGGCACTAAATTAGGCTTTATTACGTAAATAATAACCCCCAAAATATTCTTGCTAATTAATATAAGGGTTCCAGTTGAGGGTTATCTCGTTTACACCACCTTGTTGGATGTTTGCGTAAAGCCTCGTTTTATTATGGGTTTTTAATGATTTATAAGTGAATGAGCTTTTACTCGGCACTTGGCCTGCGTTGACTTTGAGGATAATAGGTGCTGTGTTATGAATTATTCCAGAGTTTTACCTGCTATTTTATGTCACAAAGTCGGAAAACAATCGCACGACCCCTGATGTTAAGCAGGTCCAGTAGTCTATAGATGCGTGCAATACCAATGGCATTGCCCGCACGTTGCCTATCTAAAGGGGGAACTGGGGTCGGGTTTCAAGGTCTCTCACTCATCGTATGAAATGCAGGTATTATTATCGAGGTACTTAACGCTGATCTTCTTCTGGTTCTTTACATAAAACTAGCCATTTATTTGTGATGAAACAATATTATGTCAGGTACTCAGAATTGGCGCCTACAGATCCTACTTAATATTATAAATGTGAAAGTTTGTGAGTGTGTATGTATGTATGTATGTATGTATGTATGTATGTTTGTTACTCCTTCACGCAAAAACTACTCAACGGATTTGGATGAAATTTCGAACACAGATAGTTTATAACCGGGATTAACATATAGGATACTTTTTATCCCGATAATCCCGAAATTTTTATTACGTTAAATACTACGCGGACGAAGTCCGTGGGCACAGCTAGTTTGGAAATAAAGGCGCTTCAATTTGTAAATTTATCCGGGATTATGAGAACATTGACCGTTGGTTACCTATAACCGTTATCTGACAACCGCTTGGCGCAGTGGTTGGAGGGTAGGCCGCTCGGCTCACTGTACATGGTGGTTGCGGGTTCGATTCCCGCTGGGGTAAATTTTGGAAATGGCCTCTTCTTAATTTGCCCTGGTCTGGGTGTCACTGGGATCACCCCCCGTCCATTGTACGGTACCCATACAAGCGTTGCATAGTTTGGGACCATACAAATCTTTATATTATGTTATAGGTACAACATCATGTCTGTTGTCGCTCAGAACGGTTAATATGGGGAGTGTTGCCCATATTAACCGTTCTGAACGACAACAGACATGTTGTTGTACCTTCAATGCGAGAGGGATTAGGGACAGTAGTCCACCACGCTGGCCCAAAGCAGGTTTGTGAATTTCCCTCGTTTTTCTAACAACTTGTGTGACGTTTCTATATTCGCCAAAAATATTTCATAAAACCGTCTCTACCATTATGGGGACTTTATATGTAAACAGGCGCTTTAATATTGTACCTAAGTATGTATGTATATCTAGTATATCCATAGGCAATGTGAGCTATCCGTCCCCAACTCCGCCAACATGTCCTCCAATGAATACTTTATGCGCACTCAAATCACAATAAGAACTCTACTTTCAAAGGAAATGCTACATACAGAGTGAGTGTGGAGGATCTCTACAAAATATTTATATACAACATCTGAGTATTTGTTACACGTTGGTAGGTAGGTGTGAGGCGAAAGTGGAACAGCTAAGTCTGATCTAAAAAGTCCAGTATTAAACTTTTTACTGGAATTTGTTATTTTGAGCGCAAATTGGAATCAGTATCCTATATCATGACTTACAAATTAGTTTATTAATCTCTGACTACCACACTTTATTTTGATTTTGTTTCAATCACACTCAGATTGTACCTAGTGACTTATACATATATAGGTAGGTTCTTCATCAGGTATCTAGGAAGCGTAATTTTTTTCAGGTGGCTAAGTTCCATCGATCCGCTGCGGTTTCAGGCGCGCCACTTAATGAAATAGAAATTGGCGACCTCTCGAAGACAAACTCCTAACTCTCACCCGTCCCTCTCCCGCGAGGGGGTAACGCTCGTTCAAGTGCCGAGGGAAAGAGACGAAATATATTTATACAAAGTCAAAGACGACCGGCGAGTGGGATAGCTGTATTCATTATGAATATAATGCGGTCGCGGCTGTGTCTGTGCGTCCGCACGCTAAACGCATATGTGTGGGGCGCGCCTTTCTGCCACGCGGTAGAATCAATATTTCATCTTTGTTGAGCGCGATGACCAATTTGATGTACTCCGATACGCGACTGAACTCTCCGACGCCCCTCACTAAACTAAAATAAAAATATTATATTTATTACGGGCCTGTTTATTCCTTTTTCAAGTTTTCTTCATAAATCCTCCCGGCTGACGTTTCAAGAATAAATCACGAACTGGCCGGCCGTAAATAACCAACCGACGATCGTAATTCGGAAAAAGAATGTTGCCGTTACCACGATCGATGACGTGAGTGAACGTCTCGCGTTGTGGTTGGTTTGCGGTTAGATGGGCGTGGCTTGTGGTTATATTTACGACCTCCGATTGGTCGATCACCTGACCTTTGCGGTTAGTCGTTGTGGTTTCTAAGATTTTCACCCCCGGAAAAATAGATAGAGGAAAATATGTGATGGGGTGAGCTGTGATTGGTCGATTTTGATAATTTTGCGGTTAACCGCGAAACCCTATTCGTTAAGATTATAATGGGCTGTGATTGTGGGCGCAGTTGGCAGGATTTGTCGCGGGGCTGGTCGCCCGATCGCCCGCTACTGGCCGCCTGCGGTTTCTAGTGTTGATAATCTATTTTATAACTGCGCGAAACCAACAAATCAGAGTTGAGTATTTTCTATATTGTTATATAGCAGTGGGCTGTTCAGTACATTCGTAATATGAAACCCGTTTTTAACTATTTACGTATTTTCTATCAGTATAAGTATAAAAAATTACATAAGTAGGTAGTAGTAACGCAAGCATATTTCTTTAGATTCCTACCTACTAGGAACCTCACTCGCTAGATATCATGAAAGTTGTGAGTATGATTATCCTATCGTTGCATACCTAGCCATACATACCTAATATCTGCCATATAAAAAAACCTTAAGCACGCCCTCTAGCGGCCGTGGCACGAACAAACTGTAGACTATTTTTATCAAAACTCCTTCAAGTGCGAACCTTTTCGTTTTCTTCTCGTTCTTAAGAAAGCAAACTCCTTGCAAGAAAGGTTCACGTATACACGTCGCCTCACGCACACGTTCAAAGAAGTTCTCTCTCCTTAGGAAGGGACAGCATTGCGCATGTCAAAAGGTAACAAGTATCAGTTTTGTGTGCGACTGTACGACCTTTTCATACTATGGAACATAATTTTAAAAGTAAGGAATATTGAAAGAGCGCAAGCCACGTTGGACGCCACTGTACTTGAGTCGTTTTGTTTCTATCGTCAACATCCCTCTTCAAGCAAAAATAGCTATTATTCTCGAATGCTCCCACTGGAAAATCAACGTTATTATGATAATGGTAAAGCTCATTTTGGCTATTGGTTGCTTGCAGTGGTTACAGTAAAAGTCGCGCAGACAATTTTTGCCAACTTTTCCTCGGTTCTGTGTGAGTGCGTGTGAATACGGGGGGATAAAAATGTGTGTTCACAATGGCGCTAGTGTGCTCGTAATTCTGAAAATCCCCGTGAGATGGAGTTGCCGGTCGTTTGCGGTTGAGCTGGAATAAAAGCCGGTACTCGAGAGCAGAGTCGTTTGAAAGACGAGTTGGAAACGCTTTTAGAAGATTAGTTGTAAATGTATAGTAAGTAGGTCCATTAAATTACCGTAGGTAGGAGTACCTGGTTATGTTCTTTGAAAATTCGAAAATGTAGACAATAACAACGTAGAGACCTATCAAAATAGTTTAGTGTAAGTGTGTTCAGTCGATGATTGTATAAATAACCTTAAATGTAGCTAAAGAATAAGTAATTCCGTCGTTTCGTGCAAAAACAATTTCCAGGCTAATTTACCATGAAAAAATTATTTAATTTAAAATATTATTTGCGTAATAGATTAAACCATAATCACTCTAAAAGGAGTAGGTATTCCTAATATTACCTACAGTTTAATTAGTCAAAACTTACATATTAATTTACGCCATAGTTGCATCAATTTTGACGTATTGTGAGTCGAATCGAGGGACAGTCGTTAACAGAGTTAGGTCCCTGATTTGTTGTTCAATATTTGAAAAATAATCTGATATCCTGTAACTTGTTTAAGTTCTGGACTCTACCGTCATTAACATAGATTTTCTCGTCTCGTTCCATCGTTTGCATCTGTTCAATAACTGCAAACTATGTTATTATGATAACTGAACTCCACCAAGTGTCATTAAGCGGCACTATTATTATCACGACCCACGGGGAGACCCTTCCTACAGTCTTCAAGGGCTATTAAATACTAATAAGTAGGTAGGTACGGCGGTAGAGTCAAACTTAAGCCAATTGAGTACGAGTAACTTACAGTCCTCGCGACTACACATAGGTATAAAAATATGAGTATGAGCGAGATATTCACTCGAGAAAATCGTAGCGGGCGGAGGGGCATCGGCGGCATCGGTGTCTTTAAATCGGTTTGGATTTCACAGTAGGTGTAAAAAATTTGGCATGCTTGGTTTCAATACAAATAGTGATACTTGCGTTATCTATGTAAATCTATATCTGTGGGCTGACTCTACTGAGGTAGTGCCACCTTCTCACAGAAGATCGCCGAAAAGTCGCCATTATAACCGCGTTTTATAAAGGGGGAGAGAGAGCAGCCTCTCCTCCTTTCCCTTCCACTATCCCACTCCTCTTTATTGGATATGGGCCAAAATAAAAGCAGAGATTTTAATATTGTTTTTAAAGTATTTATATTAATATTTTCTTTACCAGGAAGGTATGACATCTGCCTAACACGAAGTACGACAAGAGACTGAAAAGAACGTAATGGCGGCCATTGCTTTTATACTCTGTATTTAGTGTTGCTAGTGTTATATAAATTGATTAATGTTTGCAATGTCAAATGCCATAAATGCCAACACGCCCCCTCAAACATTAATTAAATTATGCAAACAGATTGATTAACTATTTACAAATATAGCTTTACCTCATCAGAATATGATACCTTCCAAGTAATAGCTGGGGAAAATTACAATAAATAATGGTCCAACATTTGTTGCAAGGATTAGGAAAACCCAGTAAAACCTAATCAGACCATACTCTTAAAACAGAGTTATCTAGCAATTCAATAAATTACAATTGAATAATTAAATCAAGTAAAAACAAAGTAACATTTGCGTTTTAAGTCAATCAGCACTTCATCTCTAATTTGCTTAATTGTGGTAGCTGGCAACGGCTTTGTCAGCGCATCTGCAAGCTGTTTACCTGTGGGTACATATAACAATTTTATTACATTGTTTTCTAGTTCTTCCCTCGAAAAATGGTACTTGATGACAATGTGTTTAGACCTTTTATGACTAGCTGGATTATTTGCTATACTTATGCAACCATTGTTGTCTTCAAATATAGGAATCGCACCGACAGTATACAGTTTAATACTGACTATCAGAGACTTCAGCCATAATGCATCTTTTACAGCTTCAAATAACGCCATATATTCAGCCTCAGTCGAAGAAGCCGCTACAGAAATTTGTCTCTGTGCTCTGTGCTCAATGTTGTTGTACAGCTATTAAATAATTTAAATAAATAACCAGAGCTACTTTTTCAATCATTGACATCATTACCACCCCAATGTGAATTAACATACCCACATAAAATGTCACCATAATTATTACACCTTTTGTATGTTAGTTTTAATTCAATTGTGCCTTTTAAATACCTAAGCACTCTTTTGAGACATTGCCACAACTCTTTATTATTTTGTTTGTGTTTCTGCTCAAAATATTAACACTAACACTTAAATCTGGACGATAATATAATATACATCAACCACCCAATAAGGTTGTGACAAGGAGCATTCTATTCACTATCAGAGTTTAAAGCCACATAGTTTGGTTTGTTCTCTAAAGGGGTACTAATAGGGTAACAGTTGTACATACCAAATTTATTAACAATGGTTTTTATGTAAGCACTTTGATCTAAAGTAATAATGTCTTACATCTAGAAATTTTAATCCCTAAAAATTATTTAATTTCTTTCAATCTCCATTTTGAATTTACGCATTAAGTGTTCCTCTAAGCTGTCGATTCAAGCCATCAACATATAGCAACATATATATATTTATCAATATTGCCTCTATCCAAAATATAAATACATCTATCTACTGATGAATTTATAAACCCTTTTTCTTTAAGACACTGATCAAATAATTCGAACCAACATCTAGCAGCTTGTTTAAGTCCATTTAAACTTTTATTTAATTTACAAACATGACCGTCTTTATTAATTATTCCTTCTGGTATTTTCAAATAAATTTCCTCCTTCAGAATACCGTTTCAAAATGCGGTTTTTACATTCTTATGATGTACCAATAAATTATATTGATTAGCAAAACCAATCATACACCTAAAACTATCTATACAAGCGACAGGGCCAAAAGTTTCATTAAAATCTGTCAAATACTCCTGACAAAAGCCTCTAGCAACTAGTCTCGCTTTATACTTCGATTCCATTTGCAATCGACAATTTTTTTTTGTTACTAGGTTTAGGTATTGTTAGATGAAAGTGAATATAACTCTTGTTTAATCGCACCTTCTCATCGAGTTCTATCTTCTCTATTTAGAATTTCATTAAATGAAACAGGTACTTTACAATTAATTGATTGAGCACTCAATAAAACATCATCTTTTTCATTATAACATATAGTGGGACGACTTTTCAGCCTAACACTCCTCCTCATTTGACTTGAACCATGATCTACACAAGTTTCATTATTACTTGCTTTATCATTAAGATTTAGCTCAGGTATGTTATTCGAATTCATCAGATTTCGAACTATCTGAATTTAAATCTTGTGGTAATGCATCATCTGATTGTGTTTCCACTGATTTTAAACTATCCGATGTAGTCTCATCAGTTTTGGAAATATCAGATTTATGACAATCAAGACTTTCAGGTTTTATTGACACTGATTTCAAATTTCTATCAGTTTTGTCACAGAAATGTTCATCTGAATTTAAGTCTTGTGGTAATGAATCATCTGATTGTGTTTCCACTGATTTTAAACTTTCCGATGTAGTCTCATCAGTTTTGGAAATATCAGATTTATGACAACCAAGACTTTGAGGTTTTATTGACACTGATTTCAAATTACTATCAGTTTTGTCACGGAAATGTTCATTTTCATTCCCTTCAAACCGTAACGCAGGTCTGGACTGCAGAAAGTTTACCTCATCTACAATAACATCCCTTACTGTCTCGTATTTTTGACGTTCAGTGTTCCATACTTTATAGCCATTAGGTTATCCTAACAGTATGCCTTTCCAAGACTTCTCATCAATATTTTTTTGTTTTATTTGTCTTATTATGCACATACACGGTTGAACCAAAAACCTTTAAATATTTGATATCTGGTTTTCTATCATGCCACAATTCAAATGGTGTTTGTTTTTGTTTTTAAAGCGCGGGTAGGTGTAATATTTATCAAGTATACCGCAGTTAAAATTACATTACTCCAGGAACATTTGGGTAATTTAGCACCGTTAACCATAGCACGGGCTTTTTCGGTAATATTCCTAACCATACGCTCTGAAACTTCATTTTGTTGTGGTGTTCTAGGAACAGTAAAATGGTATGTAATTCCTTTGGAAACACCGTTATCACAATACAAATTCACCAACTTTGCATTTAATTTAGCCTCAGTTTTCGCAACAAAATCTTTGAAAAACTAACAACATCCGACTTATGTTATTAAGTATGCAACACAGTAATGGGTAAATTGATCGAGGAACAACACAAAATAGTTCTTATTGTCAATTGAAGTAGGAGTGATTGGCCCACATACACATCAGTGTATTCACAACAAATAGTGGTCGTTTAATATTATAGCTCCTATCTTTACACTTGTTAAATGGTAGTCAAGCCTGTCAAAACCATAATTTATAGTTAGGTGATATTTTAATTAAGCTGGCATCATCAACCATATTCTTTCATTCTAAAAACTTTTGTTTACTTATATGGTCTAACCTCTGATGCCACAAATCATAATTATTAACAGATCGACCTACTCCAACTCGAAAGTTCACAGATATTAAATTATTAATTGACTTACCTCTCATCAAGATTTTACCATCTTTTGTTATTTTGGTTCCATGCTGATCGAACGTGGTGTCCATCCCAGCTTGCTGCATCTTGGTCACAGATAGCAGGTTGTAAGGTACTTCCGGACAGAACATTACGTCCTCCAGAACGCCAGGAACGCCGGTGTTGCTAATCACTTGCACTGAGCCTTTCTTGGTTGCTGAAATAAATTGACCATGTTTAGTCACTGAAATATTCAATGGAGTATTTAAATTAGTGTAGGTATAGAAAAAATATCTTGTCTGTTTGTGATGTGGTCCGATGCGCCGGAATCGAGCAAGCAAGTTATCTGGTTATCCTTAGAGTCAGAATCATAACTTCCGGTCATAAATGCGAAGCCGGAGATCCCACTGGAAGATGTAGCCCCTTCATTTATTTCAACTGCTTGAACAGTACGCTGTACGAAGTAGTAACAGTCATTTTTGAAATGACCTTTGCGCCCACAATAATGACATTTTACGAAAGATTTCTTATTGGCCTTGTACTTATTTTGATTATTGAAGTTATGGTTTCTAAATGTTTATTCATTATTTTGAGATTTGGTTTCGACGAATAGAATCTTGCCAACGGTATCACTACCCTCATTTTTCAACTTAACTTAATAATCCAGTCGCGTAACGCCAGTTGAGTCGCTATACTTTTTCGCTCGTACACAGCATCCAAATTCCTCAGGATTTCTCGTGCCGTCAAATCTTCTTTTCGCCAAACCGAATAATGAAACTGCCAGGTACTCGACGATAATACTCATCGCGATTCGGTTATTTTTCTCCCGTGATTTTAAACAGTACACTACTAATTTAACATTTAAACAGTACTGGGCCCATAACCTATTGGATATGGGCCAAAATAAAAGCAGAGATTTTAATATTGTTTTTAAAGTATTTATATTAATATTTTCTTTACCAGGAAGGTATGACATCTGCCTAACACGAAGTACGACAAGAGACTGAAAAGAACGTAATGGCGGCCATTGCTTTTATACTCTGTATTTAGTGTTGCTAGTGTTATATAAATTGATTAATGTTTGCAATGTCAAATGCCATAAATGCCAACACTCTTTAGGTCAGTAACTTTTAGGTGAGTAGTATCTTTGGTATTGCAAATGTTTATAGGCTACGTTAGCTACTAAACGTCAAGCGGCTCGAACGCTTGTTTGCCAACTTTAAAATCCTACTAATATTATAAATGCGAAAGTTTGTGAGTGTGGGTGTTTGTTACTCTTTCAGGCGAAAACTACTGAACGGATTTGGATGAAATTTGGAACACATATGGTTTATAACCGGGATTAACACATAGGGTACTTTTTATCCCGATAATCCCGAATTTTTTTGTTAAGTTAAATACTACGCGGACGCAGTCGGTGGGCACAGCTAGTATAATAATAAATAAACAAGTTCTATGTCAGAGATAAGCTATATTCATTATCAGACGCCCGTCGTAATAAATCGATCTCAAGTTTGAGAGCCATCTTGGAAATGTCATTCTTATTGTCATACCAATACAAAACGACATGTCAAGCGATCTTAGACTTGAGATTGATTTTTTAATACAGGCCATAGACAGCTAATTCGCTCTAGCTTAACATTATGATATAACGTTAGCACCGTCATGCCTGTGACTGGCTATGATGTAATCCTATCGCCACCGTAATCATAATATTATGAATAAGCGACAGGTTTGTATACAAACCAACAAAATTAAAGCTCGATTGCTCGATTTTCGAGTTTACAGGTTATTATTTGGACATTTAAGGCCAAAGCGCCCATCTAGCCCGCGAAGTTCAAATTTATTGAGGTTTTTTAGAAGTTTTTCAAAATCTGACGATAATAAAAGGCACATTTTGTAATTCGCGACAAAGACCGTGTGCAGTGCATTTATTAATATATCCAACTTACTCTAAAACATTTCAAGAACGACAGCTATCCAGATAATCTGGCAATTTTTGTATATTTAGTGATTAACTAGTATCATATCCACCGTGATAATAAATAAAATAAATGTATTAATAATCGCACTGCATACTGTGTTCGTCGCAAATCACAAAATGTTGTCTTAAATGTTTTCAGATTTTGGATAAACTATAAAAGTACTCGAAAATTTTGAATTTCGCGGGCTAGACAGGCGCCTTCACCTTAAATATTGTTATTTGTCGGAGTTTGCCCTTTTAAGCATCACTGACAAATTTCGTTCGTAAATATTGTTCATTTCATTTTAATACTACCAAAGTACTTATTCAATAATGATATGCGCATACATTAACGATTGGGTGGTAGAGGGGGTTGTGGGGTGTCGGGAGGGGGTGGGCCCGTAATTTTCTGGACTATTTATTTCTCGCTGGTCACATTACGGCGCTATGTTTCACTGTACCTACCTACCCTCATTAAGCGACGCAACGCTTTTCCTATTTAAAGCGCCTCGATGATGTTAATAGTTTGCGTTATTTTTGGGGACCTGTTTAAATGAATGTGTACCTAATGTTACTCAAATATGGTTGCTATTACAGTGCACACTCACCGTAGCAATAGACAGTAGGTATCCACGGTTGTTTTTCACTCTACATCCACAACTTTAATTTGACACCGGTTTGGGATCTGCTAGTGTCCCTTACCTAGATCTGAATCCTACATTAATTTATATTGTTTTAAAAACACAGAAAATTTATTGTATTTTCATTTATTTGTCCTCTCTCCCCCCCCCCCCTGTCCCACTCACCTTCAGGTCGGCAAAGTGCGAGCAGTGGCTTTGGTACAAACATCTATAATTTTAGCCCTTTTGACGTCACACTCCTGGGCACGGGCCTCCCCTAAACACGAGGGGGATTCAGGCCATAATCCACCACGCTGGCCCAGTGCGGGGTGGCGGATTTCACATGTCTCTCGAAAATTGGTTAAATCTTCTAAGATATGCAGGTTTCATCACGATGTTTTCCTTCGCCGTAAGCAAGTGATAATCATATAGAAATTATGATTCGCACATAGATTTCGAAAAATCCAGAGGTTCAAGCCGGGGTTTGAACCCGAGACCTGGAAGCCCGCAAGACGCGTGCTTAACCAATCGGCTATCACTGCTGCAAACCTCTATGGGCTACGTAAATACTTGGCATCAGGCGGGTTGTAGAGCCAATTTACGACTTTGTTTTAATCAAACTAATTTCCTTGTGATATAATTCTACTAATATTATAAATTATGTATGTATGTTTGTTACTCCTTCACGCAAAAACTACTGAACGGATTTGGGATGAAATTTGGAACACAGATAGTTTATAACCGGGATTAACATATAGGATACTTTTTATCCCGATAATCCCGAAATTTTTGTTACGTTAAATACTACGCGGACGAAGTCGGGGGGCACAGCTAGTGTTCATATACTAGGTGAAACAGAAAGGGTATATATACTATTTTTTTTTCATCTTTACTATGTATATCTAAATCTATATTTAACTTTGTGGAACTGTTGAAGTACTAAAGGTGGTGTAGACTTATGAAATCTGTCTACAGCTGTATCCCTATAACACCTTTTGTTTTTCAAGTTTCCTCCAAAGCTGATAGTTTTTGAATTACAAAGTTGTTGTTTTGAAAAAAAGTGTACCCTTTCTATTTCACTCTGTATCCATAATCTTCATTCTAATGTGGGGCGACAATTAGCAATCGTTAAAATAGGGTGGACATTATTTTCTTAATAAAAAACATGCGCTAATATCGCCAAGAAAGAAGGGTGTAGAAGGTTTGAAATCAAGACGGGGGCGGAGACAGGGTACTGAGCCGGTGACCGCGTTATGGCCACCATGGGAATTATGGCAAGGGGTGAGATGGGTCGGCTGAGTGGATAAGACTCTTGAATGTAGCATAAGTGTAGGTTAAGAAACAGTCATCACCAACATACATAATCTAGATTATTTTAATTATAACATCATATGTTCCCAAAGATGCGAATACCAATACGATAAAACATGGCTCTACCATAAAATAGGAGTAGCTCTCTATTTGGCTCTATCGTTTACGCCTCTACATATGAATAATAATAAAAAAAATCGTATTAAAGATCTTTAGCAGGTAACACATGACCTTATAAAGACATTCATACAAGGGTAGAGGCAGATCCGTCAACGTCTTCTACGTTGCAAAACTTGGCAGGTCATAGCAAGATTAGACGACCTCTTGGCGCAGTGGTTTGAACGTAGGCCGCTCGGCTTACTGCATCAGGTGGTCGCGGATTCGAATCCCGTCGGGGCAAATTTTGGAAATGGCCTTTTCGTACTTAATTTGCCCAAGTCTGAGTGTCATTGGGATTTCCCTTAGTCCATTGTACGGTACCCATAGCACAAGCGTAGCTTAGTTTGGAACCATACAGTTGGTGTGTCAGTCTGAAGATATATTTTTAAGTTAGTTTTGTGTAGAATTTTATCAATTCACAGATTTATTTTCAATAAATGGTGATTTATTTAGTTTTTATTATTCATTTTTCATTATAACGAATAAATTAATCAGTATCTACATTTTATTGTTATGTTATGTGTATAACAGTTAAATATATTAAGAAAGAAGGGTTGAAATCAAGACGGGGCGGTAATCAGGCGGTGACCGCGTAATGGTCCCGCCGGGGCCGGCCGCCCGCCCAACGACTTGAGGAGCCGCGTAGGGCTGCTACACTTAATGTAATTTTTTTTATAAAACATACCAAAAATGTAAAAGTGGCTTTTACCCTGATACTTAATGGGTACTTCTTTTCATAAATGGCTCTGACTGGCAGGTAAATAAAATACCTATAGGTATACAACTATATAAGAATACCTATAGGTATACAACTATATAAATTTTATCTGAATACGTACAGCAGTTTTTGCGTGATTATCTGTCAAATTTACAACGTAGGATTTGTTAGATTTCCTATTGATGCTTTATTTTCAATTAGATTTTCGAAAATAACGACATGTCAGGATAAATATTATATTATACCAACTTATTGCTCCTACTGAGATTCGAATTTCGTAAATAGTGATTTGTTTGTTTGTATAACAAGTGCAATCTTTTGGCAAGTTTCGAGTTAATGTGAATATTAACTCGTTATTTGGCAACCCTATCAAACAGTAATTCTTGGAGGGTCTTAAGACAATGCCAATGTTTATTCTTTATCGCAGTCGTGGGAAATTTACGTGCGGGGTAGCTGGTAATTAAAATATACCCATTCACGGCGACGGGAACGGCCCGCACTGAGCTGTTTAATTAAAACCGACAACCCTAATCAGTATTCATTGATATTATGAAAAAATATAAAATAAATCAGTTTTAACTGGAATGAACTCGGACTTGCTTCACCAATAGACAAGTAGATTGCTCCGCTTACATTTAATACAATAATTGGTATCAAATGGTTAAATACGTTTAATTGTATTCAAAATTTTAAAATATATGAAACAACAAAGCGACACCGAAACAAAAGCTCGCTCACTTATTGCAATAATTGGCATGCGCGAACAAAACACAAGGCGTACGTAATTAGAAGGGTTCGTATGGAAGGTGCAGTAATTACATAGGTACATTGGTATGCTGTAGCTACCAGAGGCGGACTTGAAAACAATTATTTGAAAAATACAAGAAAGCGAGCAAAGCTGAGACATAATTTATATTTATTCATTAACAATTTATAGGACTATTTAGCCAATGGAGGCGCGATCTTGACTTTCTCACCTTCAAGAATAATACCTAAAGATAATACATGTTATGCGCCAGTAAGCTAGCCACGCACAGACAAAAATGTTTCTCAGCTAATGAGCCACAGTTATTGTTACCCTGCCTACTATTGCATGCAGCGCTGTCTCTAGTATAGTGACTGTTCTTCATGCTTGATTAATGTAACAATAGTCTTCTGCCTGTAAAAGTTGATTGAATTTGATTTCATACATTGTCGAATACTTCTCGCGGGCAATAGTTTAATCATCTTAAACCTATTTACGACTGGTAAATATTTAAAGAGGAAGCCGTGCGGATTAAAAACTTAAGAGTCTGTTCAGGCGACTTGCATTCTGACTGTAAGCCAACCGTTTGCTTTGCAGTTTAGATGCGGTTATTTTAACTGCACCAAAACTGCTAACATATTGGAAGCACTGAGTCCTTAGCACTGCTCACCGGCTGCAGTCTGAATGCAACTCTATTGAATATGGCATAAAATAATATATAACTTTGTAGTAGGTATGCGACAAAAATCATTATTAAAAAGCGCCTACATATTATCATCTCAAAAATGTTGGAAAGTTTCATTTTTCTGGTGAAAATGTCTGCATAATGTTGCATATATTTGAAACACAAGACATTATATTTTTTACTAAAATAAATATTAGACTTATTTCTACCTACATACTTACTCGTTTTTTTTTTGTACACAGAGTGTGCACAGCCGCCTTTTTTCCCCGGACATGATCCCTAGTTTTTTATTTATTTGTTTGGGCTCTTTTCTTTTCTTTTGTATTCTTTCTTTTCTTATCTTTATAACATTGTTTCTTATAGTATAAGGTATATTATAATATTGTTATAATTATTACATTTTTGTTAATACTAATGCGGCTAGTCTTTTACATGGATTACTCATTAACATGTTCATTCTACACGATGGTGCTTACACAAGTTAATTTTTTTTAGTATATAATAAAATTGTAAACAGCGGAAGAACATGAATAAGGTTTACGTTATTGGTAACAATATTTTGAATTTAAATGAGATTAGAGTTGACTAGATAAAATGGGTTACAAAATTGAAGTATATTGTAAAATTGTAATTGTAGAATAACAAAGTCTAGTTTAAAATAGTAGTTTGTAAAATTGAATATGGTTGTAAAATTGAAAATATATTAGTAAAAGGGAAGGTGTAAAATGTAAATGGGTACAATGTGTAGAATGTATTGTAAAATAGAGTTGTAAAATTATAATTAGAATTGTAAATATAAATGGTAAAATGGTAAAATCAAATGATACATGGCTGTATATGACTATATCATACTTACTCGTTACAATTGTCTTCTTGCAACCATTATGTGTATGGCACTCTCCTCTTTGGGTTCAGTTGTCAAATCCGTCCCCAGCGGTTCGGCTGCGTCTAGGAGAGGATATTGAATGGAGCTCGTCTTTACATCGGCAATTTGTGTTAGACAAAGGTGTCACCCCAAGTGTGGGTGTGTTTTGTATTGTATTTCGTTTGTAACTTTGTGTATAGCTCTTGTAGCTTCTTAGTTGAATACATCAAAGCTTTAAGTATCTTTCGCAACCATATTTTGAAAATATTGGCCTTTGATCTATCAATAAAATAATTACTAGAGTACTTAGTGCTAGTAGTAGTAGAGATTAGTAGTGTCGATTGAACTAAAATGCTCTGTAGTATGTGTACTTTTAGTGTCTATAATCCTTTGGGTTCATCGGTTGTCTGGAACAGATCGCAACTGCAATCAGGATTGCCTAATGTACTTTTATTATAGTAACTCATATATCCTGTTTAATATTATGTTAGTATTTATAATCATTAAGCTGCAATCCATGTTAATAAGATTTTTGATAATTTTGATCAGTGAACACGCAGTCTAATCACTCTATGCACAATACAAAGGTTCACAATTAAGTCGGGCACACATCGGTAGGCGCATAGCATTTGCCGGTGTCACGTGCCCACCGCCTCGCACTTAATTTCGCCCGGGTAGTGCGGGGTGCGGGTGCGGAGGTGCGGGCCGAGGTGCGGTTTTAAATTACGCCCCGTCCCTTCGCCGATTGCACTTCGACAGTCTAGCCTTATAGCGGATAGTTGATCATTTTGTTCCATGTTTCAACTAGAGACGTGGCTACCTATATATCTTGATATCTAGTTTTGAAGGTCTGCTAGCGTCGCCATCATTAATAAATCGATTTCAAGTCTGAGACCGATCTTGGAAATGTAATTCTTAAGTCATACCAGTAGGTAAAAAATGACGTACTCCTCCCACATGTGACGCCACGGTGTAACGCTACTGACGCCACGGCGTAACGCTACTGGCGCTATACTATGCCCATATTTAATCTTAGCCAGAGTATGTCTGCGACAACTGTAACTGTTTTCAGTTTCAGGCAAATTTGACCAAAGATATCAAATTACAATTATAAAAAAGTTACACAAACCAACACGTTAATTCAGTGTTATTCAACAGACGTAATGTAATTCAGCGTTATCCAACAAACGTTAAATTACCCGTTTCTTAATTTGATAATTAGTTTATAGTCAATTTCAATCGTTTTAAAGAAGGCACTTCACTGACACCACAAAATAATAAAATACTGAAACTCAACAACTTTAAAGGAAAGTGCATTTATAACAGTATCAATGAGATTTATTACTTTTATCAACTAATAATTCAATTTTATAGTTCCGGTGCGGTACGATCATATCGTAAGATTTCCTGAAGTTTTTCAGCCTATATCAAAGCAGATGCACCCCACGGAAAATAGGCATGAGGTAATCATAATTTTATAGGTATGGCTAGCGAGATTCTTATTTTAAACTATCTGAGCCCGCGACTTCGTCCGCGTGGAATTTAACTTAACAAAAACGCCCGCTCCCGCGTTCTGAGCCCGCGCGGCAGGACCTATTTTTTATTTTGTTTTTCTAAAATAAAAGTAGTCTACGTTACTGCTTATAAAATCAGCTATCTGCCAGTGAAAGTCCCGTCAAAATCGGTCCAGCCGTTTCGGAGATTACCCGGAACAAACACAGAGACGGACAGACAGACAGACAAAAAAAATTTAAATCGCTTTTTTGCTATAGGTGTCGTATGTACTTTCATATGCATTTAGTGAAAAGGTGTTATTTTGATATTACAAACAGACACTCCATTTTTATTTATTTGTATAGATTTTAATACATATTCATCGATATGTCGCCGCCAAATAGCTTAATTCGCCGTTCAATTAACAGCCTAGGCATTTAACTAAACGGCGCCGTTCAACTAACGGCCTGAATGATATTCAGCCATTTGATTAAACAGCTAGGCAAATGACTTGGATCGATGACGTTTAACTACTTGCCTAGCCGTTTAATTACCTGCCTAGCCTGTTCATTTCAATTGAGTTCTACTTTCTGCCACCTACCGCAGAAACTCACCAAACCGTCAATATCTCTATATTCCATATTCTCTTTGGTCAATATGGCGTCGGAAAAAAACAACTTTGATGGAATAATTTTATTAGGTACTTAGGTATTTTACGATTTTTTTTAGATCCACCGAATCTATTTGCCGGGTGGGGTTTCTGTGGGGTCATAAAAAAAATAACCCTAACCTAAACCCATCCATGTCGTTCTGCTTGGGTAGTATTTTGAAAAAGTTTTGTAGTACTTAAATGTCAACCAGTTGCCTAAGCATTAGCCAGCCAGTTTATTAAATGTTGTAATAGACGATACGGCTGAATATCATTCAGGCCGTTAGTTGAACGGCGCCGTTTAGTTAAGTGCCTAGGCTGTTAATTGAACGGCGAATTAAGCTATTTGGCGGCGACAGATACACCAAAATGGCCTCATGTTTAATGCTAAAAATCAATAATTAAACGTATGTGTGTAATTAATACGCATCGCGCCCCGGCGGGCTCGCCTGCATTATGAACGATGCTGAAATGCGCTCCGTATTATGGAAATGACACGATAATAAGCCGCCACGTCAATTGGGAGACCGTGCTTATATCCTAGCTGAAAATTAAACCTACAATTTTTCGGTGGAAAATTATTATAAACTAGCCTTTTGCCTGAAAGAGTAACAAACATCCACACTCACAAACATTCGCATTTATAATATATATTAGTAGGTTTGCAGTTGGACTAGCGTGCACAGAGAGCCAGCTTTACTAGGAAACCTTATTCTATATAACAGTTATAGCGGATTGGTTGAGCACGCGTCTTGCAAGCACCGGCAGGCTTACTCTCGACGCTCGATCGCAATCGGAATTTGAAATTGTCATCGAGATCTTGTCAATTGTTACTCTTGAATGCTACACTAGCTCACGATTGGAATCGTATTTGGTGGATTTTTTTGGAACTAAATTAAAATCGACTTTACTCGAATGAATGCACTCTTTCTGTACTCTTGACGAGATTTTGACATTGACATATCGAGTTTGAGTTCGTGTTTACGATCGAAGTTGTACGATTACAAAAGGTCCTGGATCGAAACCCCGGCTCGCCCCTCTGGGCTTTTCGAAATCTATGTGCCAATCATAATTTCTATATCCCTTGCTTACGGTGAAAGAAAACATCGTGAGGAAGCCTGCATGTCTTAGAAAATCTAACCAATTTTCGAAAGACATGTGAAATCTACCAACACGCACTGCGCCAGGTTGGTGGATTACGGCCTGAATCCCCCTCGTAGTGAGGGGAGGCCTGTGCCCAGGAGTGGGACGTAAAAAGGGCTAAATTCTTATTTATTATCATGTACAATATCATGTGAATTTGTACCTACATGTGAAAAATGTCTTCCTCAGAATGTTAAGCGGATACAGAAACACTAGTTACGGTTCGACACTTGAAAATGTGGATATGAAGACCGGAACTAGCAGCATAACGTGCTCTGAAGTGCGGAAGAGATAGTTATGATTCAGCCACACATCCAAGTTTTGAGCAAGGTGAATTAAGCTTAACGCGCCACTCTATTAAACGTTTTTACCAACTAGGATTCGAGAGTTCACTTATATACTATGTTAAAAAATCAATAATTAACCCATACTCTCTCGCAATTACGACGCGACACCCAATTGGTGCGTGTGTTCTGATGCATAATGTCGCGCTGCCTGCATTATGAAATGATGCCGCGATAAGCCCAGTTCAAAAGGCCTATTTTGTATCCTGTGTTTACCTATCACCAACTCCCAACGTAATCGTATCATCATCGAGATAGAGAAAGAAAGAAAGAAAGAAATAAATATGGTTTTATTGGTACCATGCCAGAGCTATACAAAACTAACTAACTATACATACACAGCTTAGGAACATAAATAGTCCGGTCAATTTAGACATAAAAATAGTGGTCAAATAACAAAAGACTAGTCAGATAGGGTGCTGTCACTGTGATTCTTGTCCTTCCTATGAATGCCCATGAAGTATAAGCGGAATTGCGTGAAGAAGGTCTTCTGAAGAAGGAGGAAGTGGGAATGAAAGGCACAATATTATGTTAATAAATTATAAATAATTTAGCCCTTTTAACGACTCGCTCCTGGGCAAAAGCCTCCTCTCAATACGAGGGGATTCAGACCATAGGCCACCCTGGCCCAGAGCGAGTTGGCGGATTTCGCAGGTCTTTCGAAAATTACTTAGATTTTCAAAGACATGTGCCCACACCATGTCTTCCTATACGGTAAGTAAGTGATAATCAAATTATGATTCGCACATAGATTTCGAAAAACCCAGAGGTGCAAGCCAGGACCTTGTGCAAGACGCATGCTTAACCAATCGGCTATCACTGCTTACTCGGCCACAATATAAAGTTACATGCCAATATTCATTTTTAAAATGTAAACATTAATCTCTGATATCAGAGAAGTATCTATGTAATGGCCTTTATATACGCAACATGCCCTTATCTGTCCGCGCACAGTTTGTGTAGTAGTTTTCGCTCGACGGAGCGCGAAATTATTGATTGTTGTAATTAATAGCAAACATTGCTGCGATAAAATGAAATATCAATTAATAAAACGAGCTGGAATATTTTGAATGCGGTATTTATGCTAAATTTGTTTCCAAATATGTCCTTTTTAAGTAGAACTAGCGGCCCGCCCCGGCTTCGCACGGGTACATTGCGGTTACATTATTCGAGTTTTAGTAAGGATCCCTAATTTTTTTTTAAATATATTATAGCCTATGTCACCCGGTGATAGTGTAGCTTCCCAACAGTGAAATAATTTTTCAAATCGGTTCAGTAGTTTCGGAGCCTATTCATTACAATCAAACAAACAAAGTTTTCCTCTTTATAATATTATTATTATATAGTATGATATACATTGCAGATCATCTATAATAATAAGCAATATTTATTGTATAGACTATTGCATAAGTATTAAGAAATGTTAACGCTGTTCAGTAAATATTTGGCTTTCGATCAGTCACTGGTAATATCGATTTAATACCTATTTAATATCACAGCGTAAATACACCTACCTAGTATTTCGAAACCTACTTAAATCACTCCCACCACGCTCAACCTACTTATTCATTTGCACCTACTTTAACAACCGGGTTTTAATTAATAAATCATATTACTTGGTAATATTTATTATTGTTAATTATTATTATTTTATACAAATCTACTATATAAAAATAAGTCGGGTTTTCCTTCCTGACGCTATAACTCGTCGGCCAGGAACGCCTATCGCCAGTGGCCAGTGCGCCGACATGGACCTTACACTACGTATTTCACGTAGGGCTTCCAGATGATATTTGTATGTGGGTACCTACAAAACAATGACTATAACTCTCTTACAAATTCATACAACATTTACAGTGTTCAAAAGTTGACAGTAGGGTGTCTCTACGTTCCATATTAACGTGGAACCGTCCTCACTAATCCTCATTAATTACTTGGCAATTTAAAATGACATTATATTGGCTCAAATCGGTCTGGCATCGATTTTTCTCTGTGTGCGTCGGTACCACGGGTGAATCCGCATATATTATCGCCGGTGCTCAGGTGACAATCATTTCATTGAGGACTTAGCGGCGGATTTCGAATGTTATGTAGGATGTATCTATCATGCATTAAATTTTATATGGGCCATATAAATTATGAAGTTTTTTAATCCTGCAGTGGAACACTTATTACTCTTCTCAACTGATTACCTATTGTAGTAAAAACAATATAAAACAAGACTTGTGCACGTAGAGGGTCTTCATAACTCTATCATCAAATGGCTATATAACTTTTTTATTATAGTTAAGTCATCACAATATCTATCTTGTTCATCATTATCTTATATAGCAGCGATCACATCGAATGCTACACTATTACTGACAGTCTGTCGCCATGACCTTACAAAGCAATAATGATGAATTAAAGAATAGTTCCAAAAAAATTTTTCTATTTTCTTGATAAAAATTGTTTCTCATGAATAATAAAAAGCGTTGTTACTGTCTGTGGGCGGCCGTGCGTCCGTCTGTCCATCGTATCGCATTGGCGCAAATTAATGAGGGTGGGTTATTTATTTCAGTGTTTCGTTTGCTGTTGCCAAAATATCCACATGTTATATGACGTGCAGGTATTTAAACGATAGGTGTCTGCCAACATTGCTGACGGCAGAACTAGTAATAGTTATTTAAGTTCGATGTTTGAGGTCCAATTTTATTATATTTTGTGATTATTTATTCAGACCTCTATAAACGTCAATACTATCGAGAGGTAACTTAAATAAAATTAACCGACTCAGTCCTAAAGACTCGAGTCTTTGTTTTTAATAGTTTGACTATAATGTGTGCTTAATGTGAGTAACTTATTCCTTATTAAACACCTACTCTGATGGGGAGAAATGCACCGCTCGGAAATAAATAAAATTCAATTTAAAATTTCCTAAAATTTCATTGAACAAATTTCGGGAAATTCATTACGTACCTACTTATGCAATGTGCATTTCGATCAAGGTATAATGTAAAACACTGATGGTAAATTTGTAGATTTTATTTAATGTAAAATGAATTCAGCTACCTTTTCCAACATAATGTAATTATAACGACAATCGGAAACGAGAAATCAGTTGCTTTGCAAGTTTAACTGTCAAACAAGTTACTGGAAGTATATACTTATTGCACGAAATACTTTCTTAACATAAAAATAGTACTATGTTATCATAGTTAATATTTAAGAGTACAAAAATATGAAGTAATAAGGTCCAATATTGAAGGATAACCCAATAAAACATGATTAGTTAGAACACAATTAAAAATAACATATTTGAAGAATAAAAATATCTAAGATAAATATCTACATTTGGACAGAGTTCACATATTCAACAGGTAGTTACTTATACTAAGTATACATCTACTCAACTTTATAATTGCACATCTATTGCACTTTACAAGATGCATTTACAACAAATTTTATTCACATGTTTGTATTTACAGTCGCGTTTCTGAGAGCTTCGTTAGAACGCTTTCACATGGACCTTTGCCATTTAAAAAATAATTAACGATATTTACCACTCGTGCTTAACCACGTAACACTGTAAAACTAATAATATTATCTATGGTAGTACAGACCTACCATGTACAGAGAATCAGCAAATACTAGATTTTGTCATTGCATTTGTTTTTAGTGGTCCAATCTTCTATCAATACAGCCGAACCATGTGAAAACGTTCTTATACATTATCATTTCTCTACGCAGCACTAAATGCGTTTTAGGATCAAGTGCACGTTTTTCGTTCGAGTTTATCGTGTCTACAGACTATTTCTAGTCTAATTCAGACTATGACGACCATAACCTATTCGTATATTATTAACAAAAGTCGTATAATCGAGGACGGGAGCGAATTAAAAGATACACATTGAATCGAATATCACAACACACTCGATAAATCGTATCTATTTCGGTGCAACACTATTCGCATCTAATCCAAATATCCATTCATCACATTTCTGGAAAACGTACAAGATGGATATTATGCTACTTGTTACTGAGGTATCGATACTGTTACTCATAGTCACTGTTACTTTGTACGTTTAGTAGGGTCGCCACACTGTGTTGCTGTCAGGCTGAGGGTTGCCTCTTTGTCCCAGGTTATTGACCCTCCCGTCTTCCACTCGTGCCGCTGCCGCAGCGCAGGAGTTTCCCCCGCCCAACAGCAGCTCCTGTCCATGGCTCCCGTGTTGCCTATGATTGTTCGTCGTCGAAGATATCTGGTCCATCATAGTCTGGAGTTCGTTGTGATGATTCTGCGTCGAATGTATCGTGTTCGAGTGTAGGGGATGGAAGTTGTGCGTCTGGTTCGCCGCGGTATACAGCTGGCTGTACAACAAACTCGCGGGGAGGACGGGGTAAAGCGAGTTGTTGCAGTTACTGCTACCGTATGTCGTGTTCTGGGATCCCATTAGAGAGGGGAAGTTAGAGCTGTTTGAGTGATTGTGACCGATGTTCGTGGAGGTATTTGAAGTTAGTAGGTCGTCTTGCACTGGTGATTCGGGCTGGGAACTGTTGTCGCTCAGTGATCTGGGCCCGGTCGATAGGCTGTAGTCTGTGTTGTTGTTGTAGCGGGGTAGCAGGCTCCCGTGGTGGGACGGTGAGGAGCCGACCAGGCCTGACAGTTGCTGGTCCAGATCGACGCCTGTCGTGTCCGGCAGAACTGCGTAAACAGATAAATTTTGAATTATTTTAATACTTACCGACTTTTTCGTATTCAATAAATATAGCTAGTTGTTTTCTTATATTTACGCGAATACTACACATTGAAATAAAACTATTTTTACGGATTATATCACGTTTATTTACTTTTTTATGTTCCCGGCGACGTTTCGCTAGACTAACACACCAACTGTATGGTCCCAAACTAAGCACGCTTGTACGATGTGCACCGTACAATGGACTGGGGGCAATCCCAGTGACTCCCAGAGAAGGGCAAATTACGGAAAGGCCATTTCCGAAATTTAACCTGACGGGAATCGAACCCGCAACCACCCGGTGTAGTGAGCCGGGCGGCCTGCACTCGAACCACTGCGCCAAGCGGTCGTCAAGTTTAGTGTAGTTTTGATTATCCGATAAACGCATAATACTGAATAATACATTGAAATTGCATAGTCGCTCCATGTCGTTCCCTATTGAACACATGGCTTCATTCACAAATCCAGTATTGTTGAACAATAGCCTGTAAAACTCCCGTTTCGGTTGTACATTATTGTAAAAACGCTAAAAATATCGATTGATGGGCGACACGGTTTTAGTATGGTGTTTAATATGGCTATATATTTCGTTGATCGGGCACGCATCGCAGTAAATTCATCGGACGGATCGGACGCGACCAGCACGCAGTAAATTATAATGAGAGTCGGTTAAGGGCGATGGCACCACGGGAGATATTAATTAGTTGCTACTAATTTAGTGGTTTTTATTTGGAGGTCCAGATAGAGTATTAAAACGACTTCAGAATTATGTATTACTGGTACCTTGTAGGTACATTACGCGACCAAATTATAAAAAAAAACATTGATATCATGGAAATCAATGAAACACATAGATTTAATTATTTCGGGAATGGCCTTTTCGTTTTTGCCCAAGTCTGGGTGACACTGGAATCACCCCCAGTCCATTGTACGGTACCCATAGTACAAACGTTGCTTAGTTCGGGACCATACAGTTGGTGTGGCAGTCTGGCGATATTGTGCAACTTTTCAGGGTTTTTATTACAGCTGGTGACAGTTTCCAGTTGTCGTGTTTAACAATATGATTCTTATGGACATTTCAGATACCGAGTTACTTCTGATGTTGACTGTATACACTGAACTGATAATACCTACCGGGGTAATTCGACCTAGTCATTCATGGAATTACAACTTTTTTTAATAAGAATTACATTAATACAATTGTTTTACTAGATCCATCTAGTTAATATTAGTAATTATCGATATGTCAAGAGCCAATCGCGTGACGCGGTAGGGCGCGGTGCGGCGCGGCTCCTATCCTAGGAGGATGTGAGTCGTAAAACTGTTGGTAGACTTAATTTCACCCTACTGTTTTAATGAGTTATGCTCTGCCGCCGTAAATCAGACACTGTTAATTGTATTGGGCGTAAAAAGTTCTGATGTGTAGCTTTTAATCTCGTATAAAATATAAATCATGCATGAAGTGATAATTAACTGCAGTATCACAAACTTTTGTATTCAGGTGGTTAAAACGTAAACAATCTTGATTTACAAAAATTACATTATATTTCTGAGTTTTTAATAAAAAATACTTATGCACACGAAACTTCAGATAACAGTTACAACACAAAACTTGAAAATAACTCAACAACCGTTACCTCTTATAACGGGTTTTCTTAGGCTAGCCTAAATAACTCGCGAAACGTCACGTTCGATTCAAGAAAATTCTTAGGTAGGTGAGCATACTGCATCGTAACTTAAACTAATCTAGCTTCACATTTACATACAGTCAAAACCCCTCAAATTTAACAGCTGCTAATTGAAACGCACGCAATTTCAACATTCGATAAAGTCTAATTTCATATCAATAAAATGAAATAAAATGAATAATATTTAATCAGCACAGCAGTACACACAAGAAAATAACAGCACATTATTATAAAATAAGTATAATAGAAAGACATAAGGTAAGAAAGCTGCATTTCCTACAGTGTGAGCTGAATCGAAAGGCATTTGGCTCATCAGAATATTTACCTGTATTATTAACACTGAAGTCCTGGGTAGGCGTCTGGTCGGGCATAGTGCCCGCGAACCCCAGCGCGGGGGGGTTGAACTGTGAGGCTGCCGGCGCGGCACACGACGGCAAATACGCCGGGTATGCGCCCGCGCCGCCGTAGCCCCAGTGCGAGTTGCTCGAACTTAGACCGAATTGACTCATATCTAAGAAGGTGGAGAAGTACGTAGTTATTATTTAAGTATAGGTGCTATCAAGCCCATCAATAGATGCTGGAATGAGATGTCCGCGGGCCACAATGAGGCCCGCGGAGGAAACTAAATGGCCTGCGCAAGCATGTTAGAAATTTCACAAATCTACCAAACTATCTTTAGTGTTTAGGGTCATTGATCGCGAACCGAGTATCAAAATCAAAGTTGATTTTAGTCTCATTATTATGTGTAGGTAGGTACGCATACATATCAAACAAGCTTTCAGTTTTACTAATCAACAGCACGTCACAGCAAACCTTGATATTTAATGAAAGCACACGCAGCCTTATAAGTATAAAGATGTCATGAGAACGGCCGTCGGTTGCGTACAAACACTTTATTTTTTCCACAGTATTACTTTTATTTTTCGGTATCACAGTACCGTTTCTGGCTATCGGCTGAGCCCAGTTTTTATACGATACGCGTTCGCGTCGATTTGCAAATGTTTTTTTTCGCCGTTTCGGACCGCGCGAGTTGTTTTGGGGCGGCCGTGGATTCTGGCAGGCTCGGGAAGCTTGTTCGATTGCGTCCGCAGCCTCCAGCCGCTCCTCTTTTTGCAGCACGCTGATTGAATCCGCGCTTTAGTGAACGTAGTTTAGCGTATCGGTGACTCATTCACTTTTGAGCCGCGAACCGTGCCTGGTTTGTCTGAATTCAATCTGGCTTTGATTGCATTCTGTTTTGTTTCGCGTATCATCACTGTGTGGCTTATATACCTATTATTATATTGTCCCTGCTCCTAACTTTGTTTTGCCGAAATTTTCCTTGAAATTTCACTCTTAATTATTCGCACTGTACCTCTAAAATCATTACATAAAACTCATTTTTTTTTTTTTTTATCTGAAAGCGACAAATGAGATTGATGAAAACTATATTACCTTTAATGATAAAAACACATTTTTAGCTTTAATTCGAATTGTATAATTCCAAAACTAACCTCTATTATCAGCTGATTAAAGGTCAATACTCACTTTGACACGTGGTGATAGGCGGCATACGGAACCCGCCCAGCGGGTCCGGGGGGAAGGGGAAGGGCCTCTGTCCGAACGCGAAGTGGAACTGCTGCTGCTGCCCTAGTAGAGACAACACTACATCAGCGCGTTACAGGCTGCCCTTTGCAAGTAGCATTGCGGCTATTAGTGATTAGGACTAGTGGTAGGTAATAAATCAGTTTCAAATCTGAGACCAAACTTGGAAATACCATTCTAAGCGGTCATTGAAACGGTTAACCCGTCACCGATAATTTCCATACATATTACTGGATGCGGATTTAAAATATGACCACTATATGTCAAAAATTTAAAAACGAAATGGTACAGTCTTTTTCGTATGAGTGGCCGCTGGCATTACTATACAATGTTGCATTTTAAAAGTGTACTCAAGTTCGGTCTCAGGTGTGAGATCGATTTATTAATATCAATCACATTGTCAGTGACAATGTTGGAGATTGCACAGTGGCTCGCGCCGTTTGTGCCGAATTTTGATGAATCTTTTCAAAATGCGGCGCGTGCGACGCGGCCTTATGTGCATCCACAGCTTTAGAAGTCGATTGGGACAACATTTGTTAAAAGAGTTACGCGATATTCATCGTGTTCTTCTGGGGTCTAATCCAACTCCAGGTAGACTACAAACAGTCTTCCTGGATTTGGATGAGAACTGACACAGAGTGCCCACCAAAACCCATACGATGCAGACAAACATAAAAATTCAGGTCACAGTTGTTAGAAAGACCACTGGGAACACATATGAGCATTTCAAATTACATACCTACAGGCTATTCGACAAAGTAAAATCTCTATTAGGAACTGGCCATAGTACCTGCACCTATGTTAGTTTTTGGTTAAGATTGATATCCATTCAATTATTAGTTATTGTTATTACAAAACTCACGGACGTATTAAATTAAAAATTCAGGTTACACTTAAATATGATTAAATCAGTTGAATCGTATTTTCTATTAAAAGCCACCCTGTGTTGCACACCATGACTATCCTATATACTAGCTATAACTGTGGGAACAGTTCCCAGCAACTACACAGTTGGTACATCACCGTCGCTCCTTGGATACACCCTTCGATTTGTCGAGACACTCGATAATTCATTGACACCCGTGCGACGCCGGCGACGGCGCGTGTTCGAATTAGTGAGAGTACGGACGTACGAACACCCTTATTGGAATTTCACAAGAGCTGCCAGTTTGGAAAGAGGAAATAAATTCTGGAGGAATGAAGACGAATGGAAAATCTAAAGAGTTTGATAAGGTCTTAAGTAGATGCTCTGGAGCTGATGTTACGAGTTAGTAACTGTCGCGCAGTACATTTGCAACTTTATTGGTACAGACACGAAGTCGGCCTTTGAAGCACCTATAGATTTGCCTTTTGAAGAGCCCTATGCAGTATTGTGGGTGTATTTCAAAACTTTCGAATCGATATCGGAAACTTACGTCTGTAATTTTTCCAAATTTATAATTTTTAAAAATTAGCTCACTATCAATTACTGGATAGAAATATACGATTACTAACATTTATGATATCATTCCTCAACTTGTCATAAGCCTTAAATACTATCAACTTATACTATTTGCATTGATTAGCTTCAAAAGTTTTCTGATGAGGTTCATGCAAATTGATGAAAATTGTAGCAGTTTAAAGCGGGCTTTTTACAGAGCAAGGGAGGACTGACGGAAGAACAAAACTCGAGTTCTATCTCTCGAGTAAACTCGAGTTATATCTCTAGTCTGGTGAATAACAAAATCTTTCCCTATCTTTTGCCAGACAATACAGTTCTTAGACACGATAGACTAGACAATTTTAACCAATACCCTAATACAAAGCGCGGCCGTTATAAGTAACCTGAAAGGCTTTGATACCTAAACTGCATTAATAAACTACTTACACCATTGTTCAACTCAGCCCTGCCGTACAACAAATTAACATGCCTAATACTGTATTCAGATTGACGATTTAACACTTCCGAATTGCGTTTAAAGCCAATCGATGGTAATCAAGGCGGTCGCATCTACGCGCCGATGTGTTCAAGCGTCGCGTCGTGGCAATATGGCATTACTATAGACGCGCTCAGTCTGCAGCTCTACCGTGGTACAAACGCTAGAGTCGATGCTCGCTAGCGTCTGCGTAAAATATTTTTATATGTAACTAAGTCGACAAACAAGCGTACAACCAGAGCCTCATGTTAAGCAGTTATCGTATCGTATAGATCACAGATATAGCTTTACATAGATAACGCAAATGCATGTACTTCGCGTGTACGAAACCCCGACCAAGCGTCAAGGTTGGTCGCCGCTAACTTACAGTCCGCGCGACTACAGATATAAAAAATATGAGTATGAGCGAGATAATCACTCGAGAGAATCCTACCGGGCGGAGGGGCATCGGCGGCATCGGTGTCTTTGCATCGGTTTAGATTTCCCGTCACTAATGACGTCACATTAGGTGTTAAAAAATCGGCACGCTTGTTGTCAATACAAATCGTGATACTTGCGTTATCTATGTAAATCTATATCTGTGCTATAGATACATGTAATGCCAATTCCATCGCTCGCACGTTGCCAGCCCGAAGCTGAGTGGGATAGAGGGAGGGGGATGCAGGGTTAGGCGTCCTGCTCTCTCACTCATCGTACTAAGCGCGGCTATAATGACTACTTTACGGAAATCTTCTGTGAGAGGGTGGAACTACCCCATCGAGCTACCCAGTATATGAGCTGTAATCAGCTGGCTTCAGATTGGCTCTAACACCGTTAACCGTCACAGTCTTGTTACTTATGGAATGCGCTACACAATATGTGGTACAAATATTTAACGTAGATGCGTAGTGATTTTCGAACGCGGTGAACTGCAGTCAAAATGATGAATCATTTTTACTGTAGTGGTGAGAGGCGCGATGGGACTAGCCCCGCCACACATTCCTAACACTGTTACTCCTGTAATCCAGGATCGACAATGCTGACCAATAATGACGTCGAGGTTTGACCCTCGACGAGTCCCGGGGCAAAGTTAAATTGTCTTGGAACCCGCACGAATTTAATCAAAAGAAATAATAGGAGGAGTAGGAAGAATAAAATTCCACTTCCCTCCGGTGCAAAGCGGGAAACAAATATTGCTGGTATGGGCTGATTGCCATAGAAGCAAGTCTGTTACAGCTGATTGAAGACCAGTTGTAAGGCACCACGGATCGTAGTTAGACTAATTGGACCTAAACTCGTGACCTGATTATACTTGATTCCAATAATAGGTATGGCAAAAGCGCTTGAAGAGACGCGGCATACTTGTTGTTGCCTGAATAATTCGCGACATAGAAATGTTCCATTAGTAACATTAGAGGACTGGCTATAATTTATTAGCTTGATGTTCCCGATAAATATTTTACGAATGTCGTACGGAATACCGGTTGCTTGTATTAGGATGGTATTTATTGAGTTACTAGAGATTGTAACTCGCATCAGTTTAGATAATGAACCGTGAAAAGTTGGTATTTTAATATTTTTAGGTAATGATTGTACAAGGTTACTAGTAATTCCACCAATTTATTATACTTAATTTGGTATTATTTTTGATTTATTTGTGATCGAATAGATTACCAAAGGAATTTTGAGGTTAGTTTACTAGTTATATTAGTTAGTTACCTCAAATAGTTTATGAGTTTGGGTCTTTCAACCAATTACCTGTTAGAAATTATTGCTTCGCTAAACACAAATATAAAAATATCTCGCTACTAAATTTCGTGTCAGGTTTCTTGCATTTTGACCTGTGTGTTACACTCTGCAAACCTGGAATTCGTCAAATTAAGAGAAACCCTTTCAAACCAATGACAATTTCTGCACTGAAGTATTGATAACTTGCCAAAAAGCACTGTAAATTACTCAATGTAACCTACCTATTGAACTAAAATATATTTAAACATATCCGTACAGCATATAGAGACGAAATTGATGCCAATTTTCACAGTAAATATAAAAACAAATATAAATCAATTACCACATAACAAAACAAAAGCCCTATAATACCTACACACATGTCATATACCCGTGCAAAAGGCTCCAGTGTATAAATCACCGACGCAACAATTACACACTTTCATGGCAAGTTGGAATTAGAAACTGTCATTTGCACCGTTCGAGGGCTCCCGGGTGGGGGAGGTTGGGGGATGAGGAGACGGGAGGGAAAAATAGGGTGCGGGCAAGGGCTACTGCGGACCTGATTAAAGGATTACACCGGGTGGCGTCCGGTCTCGTTAGATTTATAATGTATTTCTAGTAGTTTGTACATACGGTAGAGTTTAAACTTGAAAATGGAAACAGAATTTATTTTGTACAGTCCAGTAGGTTTCCATAATAATGAGTACCCATGATTAGTGACTCTAGGGCATTATGATTTTATGGCACCAATGAAATTGTCTAATCGAATTGGTATATTGTGGGATTATGGGTACCCAATAGGCACCCATCATAGTGGTACTGACTCTATGGTGCCAATGATAGACGCGTTACTTAAAATACTTAGTTTTGGGATGCTATATTGGCGTACTTTACATGTGACGTTTATTATTTTACTTTTCAGAAAACAAAATGCCTACAGTGAAGGCCTGTAAATATTGAAAAAAGTTTTATTAAGATATTTTAACTAAGATTTTCTATAATCTTGCACAGAATAAGTCAATAGAACTATAATTATGAACTCCCGCATCCAACTTCATTATCCCATAACAGAACAATACGCTACAAAACACAATAAACCAAGTTAACGTGTGAAATAAACAACCAATTTTACTGTCATAAACAAATCCAGTGCGGAGGAGCGCGCTACACTAGCGCCACGGCGCGCGGGTGGTCCGCGGGCGTGCGCGCGCGCCGAAAATACCCACCATTGCTGCCTTAAGGAAAACATCGTTAATAGTCCGGCCGATTATTAAATTGAAGGCGGCAGCTACTGTGCTGTGTAGATATAAACCGTGCCACCCACCCGGCGGACGAAAATAGTGTAAGGGAGGGTATTGTGGACGTGATATCCGTGTCGTTAATTATTGTTTTCGTATGCAGCGGGATATTGGTCGGGTGTTTTGTGTGGGTAGTTATATACACGGAGAGTATCATCTGGACAGTATTAACAATCCTAGTTTTGCGTAGTTATTATTAAAAATGATAAAAAATGAGGAGATAAAAGGCGCTACCAGATTGAGACTGATACATAGACAAGAATGACATGTAGTTATTACACAAACAAGGGGCTTACTTAGTACCGTTGAGATCCTTACTTTTTACCTCAGTAAGTATGTATATAAAATCCCTGATTTTATTTTCAGAGAAGAAAAAGGCAATTTTCTAGTTTATCGTTTGCCGGTGTTCTCATTACAATCTCTGTTAGCGGGCCTTATGAAAAGAAGGGTCATTGTGTAGCCTTAGGGGCGCTATATCTTAGGTTAGGTTAGGTTTAGGTTTAGGTTAGGTTAGGTTAGAACAGTCATCAAAACAACACAAAAAAAATCCTGAAACTTCATCTAAGTCCTGGCTCCATAGCCCCCCTAACTGGGAATTAAGATAACCTAATGACACATTCGGATTCTGGCGCTTCGCCGGCCGCTGCCGCGGCACGCTCGCTTCGCTCGCTCGGCTCGCGCGTTTTGGTCACTGTTCTAACCTAACCTAACCTAAACCTAAACCTAAGTCATAGCGCCCCTAAGGCTACACTCCAACCAAAAGGAGACAAGGTTCAAAATTACATAAGATCGACGTTTCACCCACAAGCATCGCAAAATTCATCCCTATAGATACCTACACTCGTCTCCAACATGTTAACATGCGTCGGAACTTACTAGAATTAAATAATTTATCGCTTCTGTAGAGGCTGGAGGCATAATAAATCAATATGCAAGGCACATGCATACTCGCGGCGAGGGGGAGGCCACCCGCCACCCCGGGCCCGAGCCCTTTCTTGACTAATTAATTAAACAACCGATTCATTACACCAGCCTCCTTTGTGCCCTCACATTCGTCTAGTGTGCTGGAGGTACCGATGGCATGTACTTCAGAGATTACATGAGGATTTTACACAGACTAAGAACTGAATTTCAGACCTAGTCATGCAGATACATACTTTTTTAACGTTATTTTATTTATAAAAATTAAAAATAAATTTACGGGAATGGCATTTAATTATCTAAGTGTAAGTTTACTAAATCCAGTTCAAGTTGTTGTCATAAATGGTCTTATTTTAATAATGCACGATATTTTGTATTTAAATAAAAATATTAATCTGATGGGTTTCCATATACAGCTGACCATTCATTCGTGATCACTCGCTCCCAAACAGCTGCTGTACCAACGAACAGTAAAGTGCGATACCATGACATATATTTTATTTAGTTTATTAAGTAGGTATTAAAATGAGCGCATAATAAATTCCATTTTTTTTATTTGCAATGACATAATAAATTAATAAATATGATCGTTATTTTCTGGGACGGTACTCAACCCGTTAACGGCGCGAGGGGGGTCTGAAAGGCCGCCACTATCCCGCGGTGCTCGCAATTATTTTAATTTCTCCACGTGATGAGGATTGATCGAGCGTTAGGTGTGATTCGGGACCCGTCGGGGCCCGTCATTTGTTACCGTCAGGGATCCTAACTATTTAAATTGCGTTCTTGATCAATCGTCTCGTTCCTAATACACTAATAGCAATTGGATTAAAATGTTAAACAAATGGAGGTATTGAATTAAATTCTAGATTAGTTAAGTTTATATTGATACAGCCTCGCTTCTATTTACCATAATAATATCTGTGTATTCGTTTTAAAATAGTTAAGTATCTTCTACCTACTTATACGGCACTAGCCACTTTTTGGTTATTAGCAAGAATAAACGAAGAAAAGAAGGTACTATGTATGCGTACACCAGAAAATGTTTACATAACGATAATATTTATTGTTGCAAACATCAACTAAATATGAGGGTACCCAGTTACTAACTATGACATCAGGACGTCTAACACCTCAGTCCCCCCGTGACCATGGCTGCTGTAAAGCAACCGAAACGTCGGGAACATAAAGTTAATAAACGCGATAAAATCCGAAAAATAGTTTTATTTCAATATTTATTGTTTCTCATCTAAAGTGGTGTTCTACATATTACTAACAATTTTTTTTTCTTCCAACTCAATAAGTTTCATGCAATTTGATCTAACACATCTTACCCTACATTATTTGAGGGTTAACGTTCTTCGAATCATTCAAAAGCTAAACGTGACTCAACCCTGCAATGACCGAACAAACATTCTCAAGGCGGGCTTCCCTCTTCACGCTATGCGAATCCAAAAAGGCGGTACCTTTGCTCAAATTATAAATAAATTACCTTCATTAAGGGTCGGCTGTTTTCGAATGTTTTGCGGTCGCCCTCGTTTGTTCTCGAGTATTTTGAAATTTTACCTTTGATGTGTTCGGGTGTGGAACATCGTGGAGAATAGTGATGCGAAATTAATTGAGGTTTGGCCATGTTGGCCATGTTGGTTGTTTATATGTAGGTTTAAACTGTGCTTATCTATATATATATATATATATTACCAAGAATAAATCTGATAGTGGATCGGAGGAGCCGCGTGGTATTTTAAATTTGTTATTGAATCGAATGCTGAAACACTGCGCTACTCAAATTTAACTAAAGTCGCAATTAGCTATTCGATACGTCGATATCGATAATTTATTGAATGGCGCCCATTCTTCAACGATGAAAAAGTTTTAAATTTGAGTTGCGCTCAATTATTCGACGCCTTCGAGAATTAACAACAAGCCTGGTATTCATCAATCGATCTCAAGGCTGGGAGCGATCTTGAGTACGCTTTTGTCATGTAGTTTTGTAGGCACTGGTATTACATAAAAAATGAAAATTCCAAGATCGCTTTCAGACTTCAGATATATTAATTAATACGGGCCTAATTTACCTGTTATTTGGTTTGGCTGCACTAATAGGTTAACAGTATGGGCTTTGGTGGCTAGTAGAGTATAATAATGTTCTTGCACTGATAATAGATAACTCAAGGGTTTATGTAACGCCTATAGTATTAATCAATCATTTGCATTTATAACATGATTAATAAATATTTCACTTAGGAATTTCTACGGAAAAATAAACTAAATTGTACTCCATGTAAACTGTATTGCCCACGCGACTTCAGAACCGCATCGCATGGGCAATACAATTAGGACCGTAAGCGCGGGACCGCGGGACCATAGGGTCCCGTTCGTATGTGAAATAACCTGTAGTAAGAAAAACTAATAAAGAAAAAAAAAGAAAAAAATTAACCGGCTTCAAAAAAACCTGGGTGCACTAAAAAGCTAGAAATAACTAGGGACCTTATAATTTATTTCCAGTTAAATACCAAACTACTGAACCGACTTTGATGAAATTTTAATGGGACCAATCTGGAGGGAGACATCTTTTCAAATGCAAATATTTTTTCCAATCGGTATATAAATCACGGAGTTCTGAGATAACAACATAAAAAAAATACACACGAATTGAGAAACTCCTCCTTTTTGAAGTCGGTTGATAATCTGTTGTCCTAGTTATTTTCTTTTTATATGTTATAGGTATACTTATGATTTAAATGATGTGTTGCAATGACACTAACTGGTTTTAGACCGCGGCTCCCGGGGCCCGTCCACCGTCACCTTGATGGCCTTGTTGTACGTAGTCACTTGCGGCGGAGACGTCGATACCGTAATCGTCAGCGTGAACGATTTACCTGTAACAACACGAAAGAGGGTTATTTTACATCTATACCTACATACATAAAGCAGAGAAAGCCGATTGGTTTAAGCACGCGGCTTGCGGACACCAGGTCTTGGGTTCAAACCCCGACTCTCGCACCTCTGGACATTTCGAAATCTATGTGCGAATCATAATTTCTATATGATTATCACTTGCTTACGGTGAAGGAAAACATCGTGAGGAAATCTGCAAGTCCTAGAAGATCTGACCAATTTTCGGAAGACTTGTATAATCCGCCAACCCGCACTGGGCCAGCGTGGTGGATTATGGCCTGAATCCCCTTCATATTGAGGGGAAAAGGGCCCGTGCCCAGGAGTGGGATGTCAAAAGGGCTAAATTATACTTACATATAAGAGGAAAAGTCATCTTTTTTATGTATAAATAATAATAAATATCGCCAGACGAACACACCAACTGTATGGTCCCAAACTAAGCAAGGATTGTACTACGAGTACACCGGGGCGATCCCAGTGACACCCATACCAGGGCAAATTACGAAAAGGCCTTTTCCGAAATTTACCCGGACGAGAATCGAACCTGCAACCACTATGCGTAGTGAGCCGAGCGGCCTACGCTCGAACCACTGCGCCAAGCGGTTCTCAAATTCACTAAATTTATATTTATTTTCCAATATTTTTTTTTTTTGTGTTTCAATGGTTCTCTTTGACTTGAGTCAAAGTAAATCAAAGTCAAGATGGTACCTATTCGGCCTAAAACCTTAAACTGGTTTAAACAACCTTCATTGTAGTACCTGCATATTCTGTATTTAAAAATGCTTCCAAACAGATGTGGACAAAAAGGAGAAATTGGGACTTGAGTTTAATTAGAGGATATACTACCAGAACTATTGGTAAGTAGGTAGGTACGTTATAGTAAAAAAGAAAAACAAAGCTCTACATTTATTCACAACACCAATGACTTTCGCATAGCCCTCCAATAGCATTCTACAGCATTTTATTAAATCGTTGCATAGTGAAAAAGTAATTATAACGAACTGAAAAATTTTATTTCCACAAACTTTTCACTCAAAGTAAGCGCAAGCCATAAATTCAATCTGTGGTCGCACTCTTTTCGGCGAGCCCACTTTTTGTAGTTCGATTTGATCACTTGTTCCAAAAGTTAACAATTTATTGGCACAGCGTTTCCAATTTCAGAGCACCGAATGAATTTGTTGAGTACGAAGTAACAGCGCGACAAATATTGTAAACTGACAATTTACATCGAACAACCGATGTATCGATGCCACACTCGAATGAATACCATTACAACATTATTGAAACCGTCTCATACTGCACTACAAAGCGAAATCGAGCACTTGAATCGAAACAATCTCATTCAAACGTGGAGTGCGGAAAAGAGCAACTCATCCGCAACACATCAGCGCGCGTCACAAACAACAGGCCGACCACTTCATCACGGCGTAGCTCCGCCAATAAAAAAAACATTTCCATCTGCGGAAAAACCACAGTTAATATTAAATGACCGTCCGTCAAAGCTGTATTGTAGAGCGCTTTGGCCGCTCGCGCTGCGGGATGCGGCCAATACCGATTTTGTGATTTTTCCAGCCCCCACGCGGCCGCCCGCCGCCGGGGGGGTTCGGGAGAGTGACATGTAAGCTTTAATGGGCCTCGGAGCGGCAAGCCGCCGGGTACACGCGAAAAAACTGAAAAAAGGCCTCATTCATACGTGATTTTATGTGTAGGCTACTTTCTGCGGGATCGGCGGTGTGGCTCGTTAAAAATGGAGGCCTACAGCGGCCAGCTTGTTGCGGCCTATCGGAGTTCATTATCGCCAGAGGAGTGCTTGCAGCACCGCGGAACAAGTGTTTGTGATACTTTACCGCTGTGGGTATTGCGTTCTGTATTGTTATTCCGTTTACGGTTAAGATCTTTTGTAATGTTATTTTGCTAACTAGACAGTTGTTGATATGATAAAGTATGATATTATGAATCATTTTCCCTTTCACGCTAAGACAGCTATTTTCGTATTTGTTTTCATAAAAACGATATACAATTTGGATCTCTCAATCATGAAACATATTTCATATAATCATTTCATGTTGTACCTATGCGGTGCTTCATTTTAATTTACAGCAATCTTACATAATTTTAGCAATATCAATAACTTTTTCCGATTCTCCTACCAAATCCCAGACTTCAACACGTTGACAACGGGTTGGCAAACTTCACACATTTTCCGAAATAAGTACAAATTTCATCTGATTACTAATTACATATCTTCATACATACGATTTTTCGATATATGTAACAGCAGTGATAGCCGATTGGTTAAGCAAGCATCTTGCGGGCACCAGGTTCAAACCCCAGCACCTCTGGCTTTTAAAATCTACCTATGTGCGAATCATAATTTCTATATGATTATCACTTGCTTAGGGTGAAGGAAATCATTGTGAGGAAACCTGCATGTCTGGGCCAGCGTGGTAGATTAAGGCCTGAATCCCCCTCGTAGTGAGGGGGATGCCTGTGCCCAGGAGTGGGACATCAAAAGGGAAAAATATTTTATATTTTACTATACGATTCCATTTTCACCATGTATTTCGTATCCTTCAAAATCACCTCCCGACTAGCAACCAAGACACGGCAATGAGTGATGCCCGGCTTGTACCAGGCCGTGCTTGCCACCGTCTACGGCGCGCCTAAATAAATAACCCCTACTTAATGGGGGGGCCACACGATACCGCCGCCGTTTTTATGAGCTCACAATTTCCTCGGCCGACATGCTTGAAGGGTGATACCGATTGAACGTTCAAGTTTGGTGATTTGTACGACAAGGTCTCATATTTTTGGTCGATTTAGGTTTGAGAATAAAATGTTAATGTGGCAGATGTAACCTAAATTATAGGTTAAGTGCTTAGAGAGGCCGCCCTCGTAACTCAAGGTTTCGGGATCAAACCCCCACCTGGTCATTAAGCTATTGAATTGAGCTTATATCTGTCACAATCGTTAAGCTCAGATATACCTATTAAGTAGATAGCTAATGTGATAACTACACATTGTTCTAGTAAGTGAGCATAATTAAAGTATAAAGTACTCATATATTTCGGTAAAAAAACAATGTAAAAAGCTAAGGTGAATGGAAAGGCTAATTATTAAACAAGTGATAAACTTTTAAAATTTACAATTACCTTATATAGTGAGAGGTGGTGTGACCTTTCAACGATTTCAAAGAGGGTTCCGAAAAAAAGTTTATATTCTGAAATTCGGCTCTACCGTTTTCAAATTGTTTGTTGATTTCCTGGTCTCATTGTAGCTTTTTCGGTTTAAGTATAAAGCAATATTTAAATATAATTTTTTCCATCGTGATAATGGTTACAATTAGCAGTGACACTAAACGCTTAGTCGCACAAGTGTGGTCGGGTCGTGAGAAGTGCACTCGCCCCGAGTTGCCTATCATCGATGTCTATACGTAAGCACTATATGGACAAGTGGTTAGTTCCTTAAGAAAATTTGAAGCACCTAGTTAAGAGAAATAAGTATGTCATGGTGATCGATTTATTCGGCCACGGCCACTCGAATATAAGCGAGTCGTTTGGAGTATTAAGACAGTTTAAAAATCTGTTTAAGTAATGTGCTACAACACAAAGACCACTCGCCACATCAGATTTGGTAGGAAACACTTCGTTTTAAAACACCTATATATTATACGTCGCATTCATATATTGACAAGCGTTATTTTTAGATTTAATAATTAGGATACAGTTATATGCGTCGTCCATGAATTGTATAGTAAACAGAAGATGATTATGTCATAGTTATTCAATAAAAAATAAAAAATCTCAAGTGGAAATGGACAGGACACACCATAAGAGGCATCGAAAAATGGAATGGAACCATTATAGACTGGTACCCAAGAAACAAAGCTAGGAAACGCGGCAGACCATCTAGGCGATGGGAAGACGACATAATGGCCATAGCTAGGAAAACATGGACGAGAACAGCAAGGGACAGAGTGGAGTGGAAAAAATTGGAGGAGGCCTTTGCCAAAGTTGGGAAAACAGACCAAGTTTTAGATGTCGACTCATAACTAGTAATTTAAGATAAATATTTTTTGTGTCTGAAATAAGGGCTTATTTTATTATTATCATTTATTTATTTTATATCATTTTATATTAAGTGACTTATATCTTTAAGGTAATTAGAGGGAAGATACACAATGCGGATATATTGCGAAGGGTGGAGCTAGCCGTGCCAGACGGGTATGTGGGTCGTCGTCGTCAGCCGCGGTTGCTGGTGGAACCGTGCGCGCGAACTAACTTGCTGCGCGAGGCGCCGCTCACAGGCGCACTCCGCACTCTCAACCTCATTGCTGAGGACTTGGACTTATTCTGTTGCACTTTGGGTGAATTTACAAGAACAGCTACATTTAGAATTTGCTATGTTAAATAAAAACAGTTATATTATTTTTAATTTTTAAGTTTGCAACAATATCGCATTGGGTCTAGCCTGTAAAGATGTTTGTATGTATTGAGAAAATAAATAAATAGATAAATACATTTATATTTTTATTATTATTATTAAATAAACGCAATTATTTTAAGACATTTTACGATGCATATAATTAATTATATTTGAAGAGGGAATATGTGCAGATATTATTGAATTCTAATGAGGTAAATTCTCTCAAACAATATGCCAGAAGAATGGCATTTGGGCCACCCTTTATCGCTATATGTCTCTGAAACGGGACCCTCTAAAAACGTTTTAAAGTAAAAGATTTTTTAAATACTGTCGCATCCATTCAATTCCTTCGCTCGCCGGCCGCCCCGGCGACATTCCCTAATAGCTAGATGCAATCCAATTTGACAGCTGTCAAATACACTCGTCGCTCGTCGCGTAGTCGCAGTCGCGAGTCGCAGCGATTACTGTTTCGAACGGTAACGTCGACGACGTGCTAATGCACGAACGCTAATTGACAGAATTAATATGTTCATGTAAGCTAAGGTGTTCTGTGACAAGGGTGGATGTGTCAGGTAGAGTTGATCTAATGACCGCTGTCCGCAAGGCCTTTATAATGCAACTAACACACTACACGCCTTAATTCTAGAAGGGGATATGCAGAAGTGTACCGCAGTATACCCGCATTTTGCTGAGGGTTATTTGGTCTCAATGTTGGTGGTATAATGGCAATAACTATAAAGGGCGAGTTATTGTCATTATGCCAGGCTCATTCCCCCT
This sequence comes from Notodonta ziczac, assembly GCA_918843915.1. NCBI lineage: Eukaryota > Metazoa > Arthropoda > Insecta > Lepidoptera > Notodontidae > Notodonta > Notodonta ziczac. The sequence goes on from OU974053.1 coordinate 7,713,489, forward strand.
CGAGGGAAGGGGAAATTTGACCCATAGGGCTATATTATCCTGCAGGCCCAGTACGAGTTGGCGAAATTCACAAATCTACCGTTATATCTAGAGGTATTCTCACGATGTTCTTCTACACTATTCAGTAAGTAAAAATCTTGGTTGGAAAAGAGACGTCAGTCTTTGAAAATCTTAATTTAACTAAGTAAAATGATCAACTTTACACAATCACACGCAATCAACACCGCTACGCCAAACTAATAACTAAAATGGTATTAGAGCGTGTGCCGCGTCAGACCACAAACCATTGTTACGTAACTTGCGGAGACTACCCGAAACCAAGGGGCGACCGTAAATGAAATGGTAGTTTTCCATCGCGGCTAACCAGGCAACCGGGTGCCTGAGTGGCTGGGTGCCCGGGTTCCCGGGTGCCCGGTGTGCGGCTGCCCGGTTAACCGGCTGCGGCTGCGTTACGGTTGACAAGGGCTGTTATGGGTGACGGCCGCGTGCGTGATACCGCGGCTACACGATGTTCGCGTGTCTGTGCCCCACTTTCTTTACTTTGAAAAAAAAGGTTATATCGCTCGACTTCGGTCTAAAGAGGTTTTAATTTTGGTAAAAACATCGTTCGATATTTGAATTTGATAAACTGAAAAAGCCTACGGAATTTACGTGATACTGGCTGATTGTTAATAGTTAACCATGAATGTAATATAAATTTATGTTAAAATTTCATCAAATTTCATTCAAATAAAATATGATTAAAGCCAAAAATAAAAGTCACGCAAGGAGTTATTTTCTAAGTATTCTAAATTTAAATTTAATGCGCGTGATCATATAACAGATCGTATGATGATGTGGTATAAACATAAACATAAAATACTTGATTATTTTTGGCATGAAAACAAAGTGCTCGGGAAAAACAAGCTCATGCTTATTTATTTTAAAAACCTGTCCTTATGAGTGATCAAAGAGCATGGCCATAAAGCTTGCTATATTAAAGTAAACCGTCATCCCACGCGCACCACAAAATATATTCAAATAAAGAACATCTCAAAGGAAAAAATGTATTCAAATGGCGCGGCGACCGCAGCGAGCGCCCCGCCTCCACGGAAGAAGTCGTTTTCCCGACCTTTTCCATTGGCCGCTCGGCTCGAAGGCGGGACGCTTCTTCAAGTCTTTGCCGAGACTAACTTTCCATTTGCTCGGTACTGAAATATAGCTCCAGATTACAGCGACGTGCAACTTTGGCGTGCGGTTTTCTCTCGAGACGTATTTTTTGTTAGCAATTCTAAGTAATGGGTAATATGCATATTGTTTTCTTATAAAATCCTTAAAATAGTTTTATTTCAATGGGTAATATGCAGTCAATCTTTAATGTCTATTAATAAATTGGTATCAGTATTGCGTTTCATTGCAAGTTTATTATTAATAACCTAGGAAGGTTTCTGTGGATTTGACTAGATTTTTCGTGTGACCCTAGAAGGAAAGTCATTAATTACAACATTCAAGACATTTTAAGAGCTATTCAGCAAAAAAATTGAACGCGTTTAACGCCTATAAATATCGCAAGTCAAACACACGATGTATGGCTTAAGGCGCTGCGCAAACGCAAACAATTTAGTTCTTAACACTTTGGACACCATCATAGAAAACCGTATTGGATGTATCCGGTGTCGGCAACCACATACACGATTTTCAATGAAAGTGTCCCGTGTCGACTACAAAAAGTGTCTCGTTTGTGCAGCGCCTAAGACTAAACAACTGTCTACTATAGATACAATGGACTGGGGGCGATCCCAGTGACACCTAGACCAGCGAAAATCATGGAAAGCCATTGCCAAAATGAGGCCTGGATGTGGAAATCGAACCCGCAACCAACAGGTGCTTAATTCGAGCAACTTAGGTACGGCAAACGGTAATCTGATGTGAGATAATAATTACGTATAGTCGCTTTCATATCGACGTCACGACGCTAGACTAGTGTCTAGCGTCGTGACGTCGATAGGTCGGGGTCCCGATTCTGTCATAGTGAGGAGAATCCGTATCGCGAGTCGCGACACTCGCGACGCTTTTATTGGTTGCTTACACATTGGCCTCACACTCCTCATAATAGGTTACAGACGCTTCAATAGTGGCGTCTCGACGCTTTCATAGTAGAATACGGACACTTCAATGATTAGGTACGCTTACAACGCTTACATATCGGTGTTACAAACACAGCAACTCAACAGTATCAAAATATGATTTACTTGGCTCAACATTTGGCGACCGCTTGGCGCAGTGGTTCAAGCGTAGGCCGCTCGGCTCAGTGCACATAATGGTTGCGGGTTCGATTCCCGCCGGGGCAAATCCCGGAAATGGCCTTTTCGTATTTTTTCCAGGTTTGGGTGTCACTGGGATCATCCCCAGTCCATTGTACGGTACTCATACTACAAGTGTTGCTTAGTTTGGGACAGTATGGATAGTTGGTGTGTCAGTCTGGCGATATTTATGTATTTCAGTACCATTGTATTCTTATTCTAAGGCTTGAATAGATTGAAGCATAAAATAAGAAAATTAATTAATTACATTTGCAAAGACTACCTACGATTAACAGCTTTTCGGCGGCATTGACAGAAGCCAACAGCTGCCTGATGAAATAATCAAGCTTGCAGTTATGTGTATACCCAACTTTATAGAACTTACAGAAATGAATTCACTCATGGTTCAATAATAAAATCCTGATCGTAGCGTGGGATTCGAAGACACTAGACAAAAATAATTTTGCATCCGTGCGAAAGACCCAACTTTTCATCTCATTACAGCGAGGAAAATGCTAGATGCAAGAAAAACAATTTAAATATAATTTATCGACGTTTAATTATTTAAAGGCCTACCTTTGAAAAGCCTGTAAATAGTTTGAACAAATCATATTTAGTAAGGTAGGTATTTTTTTATCAAACCTATATTGCCTATTGAGGTTTTTGATGACTTCAATTTTGTTTGTGATAGGATTTAAAGATATACGCAATGGACGGTCTCCGAATTTCAAAACATAATGGTCACTGTAGTTAGTTAAAGTGGTTATCTCTCTGTCGGTTTGTGTTTTATGGCGAAGAATACATTCAGGTTGTACGTAGTATTTATTAATTCGATGGGTAGGTACAGCACAGCTCGTCGCGTTCGAATTCCTAATAAAGTTTTCACTCTAGCGGATGAAATGAACTTTTTCACGCGGATATCAAACATAGCCTTTCCAAGCTTGTGTGATGAAAAATGTCTTGCTTCATCCTGTTGCAATTAATGATACTTGAATAAATAAAATCCGGCGGAAACTGACTGCAAATTAATACATTTTAAGATTCCATGGGCGGATATTTTAGGCCGACTTTAATATTAGTGAGGTGGACAGTTACCGTATACTTGTCAGAAGAGTATTTTTATGTAGGTTCCATAAGGATATAAGGTACAAATGATCTACTAAAATAATTCATTGATAAAACTTTTTCCCTTCACAAAAAGTTAACTTTCTAAGAAAGGGCGGGCGGGATACTCATTGGGCGGAAATGGCCGCCCAGATCTCCCGCCCTCCTTATTTGACATTCCCGCACCTTCTTAAGTTGCAGGGAAAAAGTTTCAAGTACTTCTCAATGTCACGGAGTTTTCCCCCATTTGAAAACTTTGCAATAATATTTAACTGTTATTATCTTGTAATTTAACTTTTAAACAGTTAATCTCTTCTATGTTGGTTTATGAGTTGACTACATAAAAATTTAGAGTCATTTATAGACAGAGAATTATATACCGTAGACGATGGTGGGTACAAAAACATTTCAATTTAAGCATCAATAAAATTCATTTTGTCACATAACTGCACCTTAGCCACTCACCGCGACCACTCCGGCCGACGAATCTCAAGTCATTGAACTTAGCTACTTGGTTCTTCATCACTGCAGAACTGTTCCTCAGCTCCGCACAACAGTTCTCGTCGTTGCCCGCTCGGACGGTCACCATCGTACCGTCGCCGACGTCCCCGAGCGCCACCACTTTGAACGCCACTGGCAAGGTCTTGTTCGACCGCCAGTGCGGAGGGAGCACTGTACACACGAAGTGAGGACTCCCCGTCCGCACCAGCTCCCCGGGGTGCTCCGAAATAAAGTCCCCCAGCGTCCGTTCTGCGAGGATATCTGACGTCATTTTTGTGTACGTCTCGTGGAGTAACGTCGAGCTGGTGTCGGGCGACACGGCCCCGCTGGTCGCGCCCGTCAGGTGCATCCTCGACACCCGGGCCCTCTGCGTGCTACACATGAGTCCAATGTGAGACCCGCCGCTACATGACAATCCCCGCACTTGGCACCTAACTTTCACCGGGACGGCACACCATTGTCACACAAAGTTAACATCACACCCGAACTTGGACCTCGCACTTTTCCTAACTTTTCCGAGGGCCGATGACGAGACGTGACAAACCGTTGCTAGGGAAACGCGCGTGGCCACTTGACGCGGTGACGTCACGGGCGGCCTTGCCACACTTTTTTCCCCGGTGAATGAAAAGTTCGGCTGCGGGAGGGCGCGGGACGCGAGGGGCTGATTTTTTCCGGCGCGAAGGGGTGGCACCCCCGAACGCGGCGAAAAAACTTTTCACTAGTTTCACTGACGGCACTCTTTGCCGCGTATTTACGATCGCACGCACGTCCCTCTCGCTTTCAGCGGCGTTCTTTTTGGACTTTTTCGGGTTCCGGTTTTCGGTTTCGCTTTCGTGCGTCTGTCTGTTTAGTGTAAACGTGGGGTGCGTGTCGCGAGATGCGTGCGCCAGTGCGCGCGGTCGTGGTTCGACTCGTGGCGTGGGGCGGCCGGGCTCGGTTGCGGTGACCGTTCGCGGCTATTAATACGCGGCGTACGTCCGCGCCCGTCGACTTCGGACAAAGTTTCGCGGGTGAGTCGGTGCGGCTCGCGGCAGCGGCGGCGGCGAGCGAGAGGCGGCGACGCGCGGGCGCGGCGGGCGGCGGAGCGCACTTTGCGGTCAGGGTGGGTTGGGTTTAAAGCCGCCGAAGGATAAAACATACAAATAAACACGTGTTCGCGCCGGCGCGAGCGAGACGTGCGGGCGCGGCGGCAGTGCAAGCGGGATGAAGCGTCCCTCGTGCGGCATTTAGCAGCTGGGCCCGCAGCCGGCAGTCGGCTGCCGCCGACGTTGATATCGCCACCGCATCCCGAAACTCATACCGGTTCTATGGTAGAACTCAACACTGTGTAGTGATAGTAACACAGGATCGTGCGTGTCTTCATAAAAAGTGAATAATTTGGATAAACTAAAATAATACCATGAAAATATAAAACTATTTATGAACACAATAACCTACTTCCATGAGAACACGCACTGATTAAGTTTATGAAAAGTAAAAATAATCAAAATATTGATGGTGGTTCTTCACTTCGTGTACACAAAAATTTTCTAAGGATAAAACCTTTCATGAAAGAGTCTAAAATGTTCTGCCTTATCTGAAGTTGCTTATTTTATTTATGGACCTCAAAAATAGCCTCATACCTACACAATCAAACGACCGGTAAATTCGATTAAACATTATAAGAACTACTTATCTCATCAAAAATACCTGGTCATCATTATTATGGGATTAATATATTTAAAAAAATAGAGTCACAGGATATCATAGCTCGCAAAAAACCAAATAAATAAGAAAACCAAATAAGCCAGTAACCCAGTTATTACATGTAACTATTGTCTTTGTAATCGATTCCAATCACATGACACTTTTTATTTTTTAAATGTATGCCCAAAATCTTATTTTGTTTCACAAGTGTATGTCTATGTTATTATTATTTTTTTATATAGATGCCAACCCTACATTTTAATGGCGATTCACCCCATATCGCTGAGATGTCCCTACATAATGAGTCGGGACGGTCGCCTCCTGCGATAGGGTTAACGAAGCCTGTTAGCTCAAATCTGCTTACCGGATCAGTTCTAGATCCGGCCCCTGCGGGCTCGCTAATGTAGACATAGCTCTTGGTAACTTATGTGGAGTAGTTTCTCCTTCGTGATCTCCTCTAGTGTGACGAAAACAAGTTTAAAAATCTGGATAAGAATTTGAAACAATTACGAAAAATTATTTGCATTTAAATAATAATAATTTTAGCCCTTTTTGACGTCCCACTCCTGGGCACGGGCCTCCCCTCAAGACGAGGGGGATAAAGGTCATAATCCACCACGCTAGCCCAGTGGGGGTTGGGGTATTTCACATGTCTTTCGAAAATTGGTTAAATCTTCTAAGACATGCAGGTTTCCTCACGATGTTTTCCTTCACAGTAAGCAAGTGATAATCATAATAGAAATTATGATTCGCACATAGATTTCGAAAAATCCAGAGGTTCGAGCCGGGATTTGAACCCGAGACCTGGTAGCCCGCAAGACGCGTGCTTAACCAATCGGTTATCACTGTTATTTATATTATAATGTTATCACTGTTATATGTGTTATAATAACACAATATTTTTTCGTTTTGGTACACTTCAAATACTGTTTGAGGTCACTCAGACAAGCAATTTTCCTTATGTGGTCCTTCACCATTAGCAAGTAGGTAGGTAAAATAGAATCGAACATTATAAATTGGATACAAAACTACACTTTATCACAAATGGCCTGGAATTCCCTACCACGGTACAACCTACGCGTATTCACACAATAAATATCATACAGCAATCCATTGAAGTTTGTCTCCCTAGTTCATTGCAAAAATGTTATCTTTATTTTAAACTCAATCGAACCGCTTGTAGAGCTTAAAATGGTTTGGAGGGATGATGCCGTGCGGACCTCCGGCCAGCCATTAGATACTTGATGCAGCTGTCATTTTCGCAAGCCACCCGATGCAGTTACTCTTTTAATAGTACTTGTGTGCCTTTACAGAAGTGATTTAGATTCTATTGGATACAAAACTTTTCGTCTATATAATTTTCTGATATTCATTCTAAGGAGATAGGTAGCTCACAATAGTTACCCATAAATCAATGACCGATTCCGGCGGAATCAATATCTAAATTTCGCTAATCTGGTGTTCATCTAAGCAATACTCGTTAGGTACTTATTATTAAAAAGACTGCAGCCAATGGACAATACCTGCTTTTTTTTTATTTGATCCGCACTAACTGTGTTGCGACCACTCAATTTATTGAAACGGATAAGACTGTGACCATATAATTTCGTAAAAAATAAACATAATCTAGAGCCATCAAAACCTTGGGATATTAATGAGACGAAATCCTCATGCACGATATAATCGTTCAGATCCCACCGGTCATCCGAAAGGGTTGTTGAACTATCCCTCGGCCCTTGCCCCGGCAAATACAGCGCCCTCTGTGTGCGAGGAATTAAATAAAAGGTTTGATTTCGTGTTGCAAAGGGCCAGAATCAATATTTGCGAAACGGACCGACCGATCTGCATACCTTTGTTCCCGTCGGCTACTTTGAGGTTCCTGACTCATGTTTTATGTACACAAGAGTTTGAGGAATATTATATTCAGCTTTTATGTTGTAGCTTAGACAGTAGCTTGGCTAGCCGTAGCTTGCTGTTGTTATTTGTTAAATAGTATGTAAAATGAGCATTTATTAATAAATTGAACATGATGATAATCCCTACTGATTAAACAGTTTAGAATAAATAGACAGTTAATTAAGCAGTGAAGAGATATCATGTTATAATATTGTTGCACTAGCTGTACCCGCGACTTCGTCCGCGTGGAATTTAACTTAACCAAAATGAAATTTAACATTTTCGAGTCGATGTTTCGTGTTTTATATACCTACTATCGCAGAAGCCCGCTCGCGCGGTATGGGCCCTCACGACAGGCAGCATTCATTATCTTTTTTTTTGTTTTTCCTAAATAAGGTAGCCCAAGTTACTGCTTATAATATCAGCTATCTGCCAGTGAAAATCCAGTCGAAATCAGTGCAGCCGTTTCGGAGATACATTTGGATTTCATGTGTTTTTATTTTTTACGCGGAACCCTAATTGTTTTTCCAAAATCAAAGTAGCCTAAGTTTCTCCCTATAACATCAGCTCTCTGCCAGTGAAAATCCCGTCAAAATCGGTCCAGCCGTTTCGGAGATTACCCGGAACAAACACACAGACAGAAAGACAGACAGGCAGACAAAAAAAAAAAAAATCGCGTTTTTGTTATAAGTGCAGTATGTACTTTCATATGCATTTAGTAAAAAGGTGTTATTTTGATATTACAAACAGACACTCTAATTTTATTTATTTTTATAGATTAATATTCAAACTTGAAAGTAGTATGAACACAGTAGTCTTAATAATTGTTATACAAAGTTTTTCATATATTTCCTTGAAACATTTTAGACTTTATTTAATTAATCTCATTGACAATTTTAATTCATACATCTTCATATGTTACAAACTTCATCCTTCTCGAGATTAACGTCATTTGATACATCGTATTGCTTCCGGTTCATGGAAAAATTACCTAAGGGTTGTTTTTTTTAAGAATACTAGCACATACCTACATAATATGTCGCGATTAATCAGCTGGTGCGTTCAGGAGCGGCGCGGCGGCGGGCGGGCATGGTAATTAGATTTAAGAACAACTGGGCGGCGTCAACGGGAGAATGGCCTGCATTAATTTGAGCTTCTCTAACGAGGGCGACGGACGCTACGGTCTGGGGAGGACCTTGGTATAAACAGGGCGTAGAGTCGCTGTTGCAGTTAAAACTATTTTGTTATATTTTTTGTAGGCATTATAAAGTGAGAATAACAGTATGCAACTCAATTACAGAATAAACGATTAGCTTGACTTACAAAGGCCTGAACATGATGTCATCATAATTATTGCAAACAAACTCAAGTTTGAAAAATAATTAATGTTTCGCCGACTCAGTACACGAGACACGGCGTAGTCAAACGTCCGGTCAGCGTAGCTCTGCGCTACAAATACCACATTGCATATGCAGTATATAGCGACTACTATGTTATAGAATATTTTTTTTATATCTCAGATTACTGTAAGCAAAAAAATACATTAAACCTACATAATATGGTAACACTAATCAATTTTAAAGTCAAGTTGTAGTGGGCGTAGCAAAATGCTACGACGTGCTACGACAGAGAAAACTTAATATTGCTACGAAAATAAGTTTATTAATTTTCTAAAGCATAATAAAAATAAATGTATCCAATGTTAGTACTTAAGTAAATCTTAAGAATATGACGTTAGAAAACGACTCCACTCCATTCTCTGTGCTCCGTAGCCAAGCTGTGTCCAGCGTAGCAGTGTGCTACGTCCACTACGCTATGTTTATTGCAATCTGGTGGTTAAATGCCCGTCTGCTTACCCCGCTTATACTGCCCTTTTGTTACACCGGCTCCCACTCTCCTATATTTATGGCAGTCCCCTTTTTTAATGGGAATATTAAAAAATATATCCTCTTGTTTGCAATTAGCTGAGATCTTTTGTTTTGTACGATGAACGGAAATATTTTTCAGTTTTAGCATTAGATAGACTTGAGATAGTTGGATTATTTTATTTAAGTATTTAAAAAGTTTATTTTTTTCTAAAATACTTACTTCAAATTTAAATGCAAGAACAGAAAAACTTAAAAACATCAAAATACATACATTAAAATAAACCCTGCCCGCGTGGGATGGTGCCAAGAATGCTGGCAGGATTTCCTCGTTGTATGGTTAGGCTGATTTTTTGAACGAGGAAAGAGCCAGCTCTCTTGTCACCTGTGGAGGCAACCATTTTGAGGAATAAATTATTAATAAACTTTTTTGCAGTTTGTCACCATGGAAGTAAGGTTTCTACGGCAAGTAGCACAAATACGTAATTATTATTTAAAGAAGCGTATTTGCGCCGCTTGCCGAGATCCGTTTTTCTGCCGCAGCTCCTGCTGCAGCCACTGACTCCCTGAGGTGTGATGGATGAGATGTGTTTTGTTTTATCCTTATACTAGCTGTGCCCACGGACTTCGTCCGCGTAGTAATTAACGTAACAAAAATTTCGGGATTATCGGGATAAAAAGTATCCTATATGTTAATCCCGGTTATAAACTATCTGGGTTCCAAATTTCATCCAAATCCGTTCAGTAGTTTTTGCGTGAAGGAGTAACAAACATACATACATACATCCACACTCACAAACGTTCACATTTATAATATTAGTAGGATATTCATGTGTTGCGTAAAAATTAAATAAACATTTCTCAATTCTCATGAAACCACAAATAGTTTTGATGTTTTTTTATACACTAAATGGGCAAGCAAGCGTATGACTCTTCCGATATTAAGCAGTTACTGTAGGCCATAGCTGCTTGCAATACCTAAGACATTGCTCACTCGTTGGCGACCAGAAGTTGAGTGGGGCAGAGGTCAGGGAAGAGGGGTGGTTGGCCTTCCGTCTCTCTCACGCATCGTACGAAACACAGTTATACTTTACACCGATCATCTATTCAATTCAATTAAAATCATTTATTTTGTTTAGGCCTACGGGGGCACTTACAAATTGTCAATTTACATTTTTTTTCCTTATATCTACAACCGGATCGGAACGCGATCTCGACTGAGAAGATCCGGCAAGAAACTCAGCGGGCTTGTCTTTTTACATGACATTATTTTTTTATCGCCAGTTGCTTATTTTCAATAATTACAAAGGGTAGTTGATATTAATATAAATATTATTATAGCTCCAGTGTGTTGCCTTTTGATGTTACCAAGAATTACACAAATAATTCGGACTGTGGATCTGTGGACATTCCTTCAGTTCGTACCAAGCGTTTCGCTTCCACTTTTATTGTGCGAACTGCCAAGGAATGGAACACCTTGCCGGCTTCTTTGTTCCCGGTTGACTATAACCTGGATGTTTTCAAGTCGAGAGTGAACAGGTACCTTCTAGGCAAGTATGCACCACCGTAGACCACGTCGTCACTTACCATCAGGTGAGATTGTGGTCAAATAATTGCCTATATCGAAATAAAAAAAGAGGGGGTGACACTACACCAGTAGAGCCAAACAGTATACGAACTGGATCTATTAGTGAAAATTTCATAGAGCACCCTCTATTAATTGTTAGTCTCTATAAATCCGTTTATTACACGTCCCGAAAAATATTTTATAACTAAGAATTTTCTCATCGCGGTTTCAGATGCATCGCAGCTACAATTTCAAGTTTTCATCAAATCGCGATTTATATCTTCCTAGAATGTATCAAACAACGGGTTGTAAAATATTCATGTTACATCTGTTTTACGACGCGCGCCGGTAGGTATCCGTCTGGCCGCCCAATTAAAATATTTAGCCGTATTGTGGGGTTGAAGTGAAACGAATCGCCGTTTTAAAGTCCTCGACCAACTTTTTAAACTTCCGCAAACATGTGAGGGCGGCTCGCTAAAATACAAGTTGTTGTCGAGTTTAGAATTGTTCGGACGAAAAAAGAAACTTTAATTTTCTACATTTTAAAACAAAAGTCGCACTCACTCTGTGTGGGATAATGGCCAGGTCGTGTTTGCTACGACTGCGACGTACCAACATGGATATAGATATTGGAAAAATCATTAACACTTATTTTTTAATACGGATGTGAAATGAAGTCATTCATTTTTCTAATTTAAACGGAATAAGTCTGCATTTATCGCGCAGTCTCATCCATCAACATTCTTAACAAAACACTTGATAGGTAATTCTTGCAATTTAAACACTTATACTTAAATAGGTGATCTTTTGAACCTTTTCATTGATTTTTCTTCGCTGTGCTTTGATTATTATCGGCCATAAGTTCACGTTCGTTCGACATAGCGTTCATTTAAATTCACACACACATACCCTATAATATTTTGATGATGCACGCTATTTTGCATGACGCACTAGTAATTGCTAAAGAATCTTCAGAAAAAATTGGACAGCACCTACTTATAAGTATATATATTTTCTGGTGTTTGGTGCAGCTTGGTTGACAGCGAGTGATTAATTAAAGAATCAGTTGTCAGAAATAAACTCATCACTATATCTTCTTAGTAGGTACATTAACATTAGCATTTACAAAGGGCTATAAAAATATCGTGCATTATTAAAATGAGACGATATATTATGTCCGTGGTCCAGACACAGAGGTGGAATACTTCAGACGCGGCCTTTGCAGCGTGCTTCGCGAGTTCCTTCGCGTCTGGAATGTAGGTGCACGCAAAAAGTGCTCCTCTGCCCGCTTCAAACGGAAGGGTTGCCGGACACTCGTTAGCCAGACAGAGGTGCTCAAAGTTTGGAAAATTAGTACAATTTCCAATCTTACCTATCTTTATTTAAGTAATAGTTATTTACGAGTATTTCTATCAAAGTTCTAATTTTAATGATGGATGATTGGATGTGTTTTTTTTCGTCACTCGTTGTCTCTTAAAGTTTTATTATTTCCAATTTACCATGATCATATTATCTTCGCTGGGAGGCAGTATTCGCTAGCGGCTCTGTAATATATTTGTATATCAAATTGTCAGTTCTTAGGTGGCCGTTAAGGCGCTCTACAATAAGCCATGCAAATATAACGTAGACGTGAGTACAAGTCATGGTAGAGCTGCTGATTCCAATAAGACAATGGCGGCAAAGTAAGTATAATATTCCAACAAGTGTATTCACACACATTTATTTTTATAATTTATTAATTGTATAAAGCAAGCATTATAATGAAAAATAAATATGTAAACCAAGATAATAATAAATCCTAAAACTTTGAGAATCCATCAGCCTACATAGATAAATCTACGTATCCAACGCTCAGTTGCCTAATGAAAATGAGCCCTTTCTTCCAGCGGAACCCGGCACGGTCAAGCCCCCACATGCTTGAGGATCCCTAATGCGTGCCCGTGTGTTGTAAATGGAAATCGCACTTGCTATTTATGTGAAAGGGTCAGACGGAGCCTCTTGTTTGTGCGTGTTTTATGGCTAATTTTGGAATAGTGTGTTTTGATTCTTATTGTTCATGGATATATTGCACAATTTTGTCTAAAATAAAATACTTAAATTGAATTGTCTCATTAATAATTTTTATTAGGGAAGTAGGTATCAGCTTGGAATTATTTCCCTTATGACTCTAATCATTTACTTCTACCACTACCTTGCTTACTCCAAATCATATTTGGATATAAACCTTCGTATAGACACTAAAGTATTCTGGAAGATTATCTTTCAAGATCACGGAATTGCGGTCAACGTAACCTTAGATAGAATCTCCCGTTTTTGAAAAGCGGTACACGAAACTAATAATATAAATTGATTTCCAAATGAATGCTCGTAGATAACTAATAGATACCGCGATTTATTGTGATGAAACATGCGCACCCATCCGTTATCGGCCCATACCGGCAGTTTCATTTCAAACAACACACAGACCTTTTTGATCAGAACGCACCCCAAATGAAAACTAATTAGGATCGCGCTTCACAACTCTAATTAGAAATTCCAATTAGATATTTCGCCGGCATTTTCTCGGCAGATTCTCTGAGGTCCAAACAATTATTGTTATCGTCGGCCGAAGGGCCTTTGATTTGAGGAATTATTTCGTAACCGGCCCTCCGGCGCTCCCCTCCGGGCCCTCTCAACCGGGGCCCGGCCGACCGCCGCGTCTTCACGGAACACATCTCTTTTTGATGTGTAACCACTTCCTATGATTTTAAATAGTTTTGTAGGCAATGTGCGTGCAGACTAAGTGCACTGTTGGTGGGCTAAGATTCGCTTCTTTTCAATTACCTATAAATAAATGAATAAATAATTTTGCCCTCTTGACGTCTCACTCTTTGGCACGGGCCTCCCCTCACTATGAGGGGGATTCAGGCCATAATCTACCACGCTGGCCAGTACGGATTGGCAGATTTCACATGTCTTTCAAAAATTGGTTAGATTGTCTAAGACATGCCCGTTTCCCATCACGATGTTTTTCTTCACCGTAAGCGAGTGACAATCATATAGAAATTGTCAATTGCAATTGTATCAATGGAATTAGCTATATATAGCATTGAAAATAAATGTACACCAATTAAACCAAACTCTTATTAGGTACCTTATTAAAAGGGAAGGTTCTAAATCAATTTAAGAATAATTTAATTGCTAAAAGGTATACACTAAATGGGGGTTCGATTCCCCTCAGGGCAAATTTCGGATATGGCCTTTAAGTAATTCGTCCAGGTCTTGGTACCAATGGTATCGCCCTCAGACCATTATACGGCACCTATAGTACAAACGTTGCTTAGTTTGGGACCGTACGGTTGGTGTGTCAGGCTGGCGATAGTTATTTATGTTATTTACTCTACAAAGTAAAGTAATGTGAACACGCACTCGTCTAGTTATGGTGTGTACTCATTCAACCACATTTTACAGCTCAGCGGATCACTCCACATTTCACTGAATCTTGTTTACATTTTGATACTGTAGGCATGTGGAATACCTACTTGAAATATATCGATGTTTATTCAATTTCAGTCTGTTTAGTAGAAAATGTGACTCTGTTAGTACATGTTAATATTTTTAAAGAGTTAGGTGACATTAACTTGGTTAATTGTATAAATTTTTGACAAAATAAAATGTGGGATATTTATCATTTTCGCGTTACCCGTGTTACTAAATGCTTAAATGTATTGACAGTTCCATCTTAAATACAAACATGTACTTTTAACAGATGAGCCTTTTATATCTATCATTCTTCAACATATTATAAATGTCGCCAGAATGACACATTAACATTATGGTACTAAACTAATCAATGTTTCTACTATGGGTACCGTACAACGGACTGGGGGCGATCCCAGTGACACACAAACCTGGGAAAATTACGAAAAGGCCATTTCCGAAATTTGCCGCGACGGTAATCGAACCAGCATCTACCCGGTGCAGTGTGCCGAGCGGCGTACGCTCAAACCAGTTTGCCATGCGGTCGTCAATATTAAAGGATAACCTATATTCAGCACCTTACACCATAAAAACTGAACAGAGCAAAAGGCAAATAATCTTTGATATATATTCCAGTTTACAAATTCATCGATATATCATTCACATCGCTAGTCATACATCATCTACGTCTCTACTGCGCGCTTACTTGCAATGTTTATTGAATTAACACCGGCTAAGCATGTTGATACAACTATACCGTTTTATTAAAGGAACTCAACAGGAATATAAACAAGCCAAATGATTCATTAAAGTATTCTTCAAAGAGGTGAGTAGGTATAACATTTTCAATGAAGGCACATAAATTCTTATATAGATTTATTATACCTACCTTACTTTACGGGAGAAAAATATAATCAAACTCGCTGCAAAAGAGAGAATGACAAAAGAGATCCCCACTTTACATATCATTTATTTCAAGTGTCAGTTGTTATCACTGAACAAGTGTCTAAACAAAACATAAGTTTGCATATCATAGTGCGAGTGCCAATTGAGCGGCTATTACCATCGAAACACGCCAAAACAAACTATAAACCTCCCGCTTACATTGCAATGGGAACTTTAAACTATCCACATTAATGTTGGATTTTGAATAAATGTCGGTGAGGCCGTAGAGTTTTGTTTACCACGGCCGATAAGTTTGTGAATTTGCATAAGACGCTGTCAGTAGGTTCTAAGAAGGGTTGAGATTCTCAAGGGCTTCCCCTGATCCTTGGGGCTTATCCTGATAATTATTTCAATTGTTTATGCCTGTCGACGGTGCATTTAGATAGCGTATTATAGTTTGTACAGCTATCTTCATTAGGGAAGGCTTCGGGACTTGGCGTGATCTATGTTTCTGCGAAGAATGCCATTTCGAATTGAGATGAATCTCTTGAGGAATATTATTGTGATTTAGTCGGCTATATTATTTATCGAAGGTATATTTTATGATATATTTAGAGAGAGAGGGTGTTATTTAATCAAGTTTATTGTATGTAACTCAACTGTTAGCGCATGAACACAAGCACTTGAGCATAGTAAATAATATCTTATGGTGTTGTGTATAAGACCATAATAGTATTTATAAAAATACTATTTATGTGAGGTGTCATATTTTCAGGAGGTAATAGTTTTAGTGTCTCCGACTAATGCTTGTCAATAGTTTAATGGTAGGGATTGAACCCCGAACCTTTCGGTTTCGAGGGCGCCTCTCTCCCACTAGGCGAATGACATATAAACCTCCTTCCTACGTACCTTAGGAGGTAGGTAGGTGGAAAAAATAAAAAATAAAAAGTTACTGCAGGCAGTTCCTTGTATTTTTTACTTAACGTTTTATTCTTGTTGCAAAGATTTCTGTAATGATTCATTTAAGATACAGAAGTAAAAAAAAATACCCACACAAACAGACAGACTACACAAAAGAGGCTGATAGGTTTATTATAAGTATAATATTTTCAAAATTTAATATCTGACACACATGTCTAATGAACAGTTACCCCTCGCTTCATTAGAGCGCAGTCGATTCTTCAAAAGTTAAATATGAGCAGCGCTGCTAATAATGTCTCATTATTGTTTGGTATTATTAAAATTAAGACGTTGCTACGCATGTATGTATGTTAAGAAGATTTATTTATAAATACGTGAAGTGTAACGAGACTGATTCAATTAATTGAAAAACATTTTGTAATATTTACATGGACGATAAACAATTGTAAGTTATTAATAATCAACGACGGAATAGTGGTATGTTTGCTAGAGTCGCTAGTGTACTTAAAATATGTGTATGAAGAATTGTTAGTTCCTCTCGACACGACTCTACCATTCCAAAAATTACCAATCTAACGATCTCTATAGTTTAGTTACCAAGATCGATTTTATTATTTATTCTTTATGTAGCCACTCATGTTAACTGTAAATATCTAGTACTGAATACGAAGGTGCTAGGATTCTTATTAGATAATATCTAAATTGATGATATGAAAGTTCGATATATCGCAAATAATATCCATCAGTCACACACACGATAGGTAATTTCTACTCTAATTATAGGTTAATTAGTGAACATGTCTAACAAAATATTACAGGACTGTATAATCCGTACATCATCTTTTGTCTCGTCGAGATAGGGCTTCGCTCGTCCGTAGCAACCCCAGGCTCGGGCCTCAAGAACGGTTTAATTAACTTAATAAATACACACTCCATTTCATTACGTGCATACGTCAAATGTTATGAACGTCTCCGCGCAATGGCGAGAGCTGAGATGGTTATCTACTGACGTAGGTATGTATGGGGATATCTGTATTGTCACGTCTTTATTATGAAATTGGTTATTGTTTGTTGGGAATATAATATGATAAATTTAAATATTTTAAGTAATAAGTCTCATAGAACCATCTCAAAATACGGTTTCACCATCGCCGTAAACTAATTTCAAGTCAGGATTAGATACCTGATGAACATGATTATTCTTTAAATAATGCCATCACCGTGAACGACTGCTCTCACTTAGCCAAACATAGACCCACATGGCGACATATCGTACGAGCAGCGGTGGCACAAGAACCGACCGAAACATGACCACGACCGCTCTGACAAGAGTGCTACGACTTAGAATGCCATCGCGCTTATAATAAATAAACATCGCCAGACGAACACACCAACTTTATGGTCCCAAACTATGCAATGCTTGTACTAGAAGTACCGTAAAATGGACCGGGGGCGATCCCAGTGACACCCAGACAAGGGCAAATTACGAAAAGGCCATTTCCGAAATTTTCCCTGGCGGGAATCGAACCCGCAACCTGCACCAGGTTGCAGTGAGCCGAGCGGCCTACGTTCGAACTCCTGCGCCAAGCGATCGTTATATTTCTTGAAAAGGTCAGCAGAGTGCAGAGCTGTACATGAGGCTGTTTATATTACTTTCAAACACTAGTATGAGGTGAGCCATTGCCACTTAGTAGGCAAGTTCCTTGACTTAGAATATTTAACAGAAATACCAATTTACTGTTTGTACTCAGGTACGACCTACCAATATACAAGATGATAATTATTCTAGCATAAAACAGTACGGACTCTACATAGGTATCCATATACAAAAAAATAATTTGACGGTCCAACCAGGAAATAAACCTCACTCGCCACCGAAATAATTAAAACCAATATCCCCAAGCAAAAACAAGTCGTCCAACAAAAACTTGTCTTCCACACCCCGGCTTCAGGTTACGGCAGACAGCATGGCACCAGTTTTTTGCCCACACAACACCACTGAACAAACAGTGCGCAGACGGTGACCGCCGACATGCGACCGATAAATCCGATGCCGGATATGGCCACGCGACCATCATATGGGATGGCACACGACGCTGTGGGCAGCTGAGAATATTTTTGGCCATAAAAATGTGTATTGAGATCAAACTGGTTGGTTTTTAATAAGTATAAATATCGCCAGACTAACACGCAATGGAATAGGGGCGATCCCAGTAACATTTAAACCGGGGCAAATTATGAAAAGGCCATTTTATAAATTTTATGCGACTG
Organism: Notodonta ziczac; assembly: GCA_918843915.1. Taxonomy (NCBI): domain Eukaryota; kingdom Metazoa; phylum Arthropoda; class Insecta; order Lepidoptera; family Notodontidae; genus Notodonta; species Notodonta ziczac. The sequence continues at coordinate 7,731,926 of OU974053.1, forward strand.
GAATCTAACTCTCAACCACTTGATGCAGTTAGCCAAGCGGCCTAGCTACGCTCTAAATACGCTTAGCAGCGTCGATCATGAAGTTAAATAGTAAGAATTAAGTAGTTTCCAACAATACCCACAATAAACAGGATAGAGGAACTGACTAACTTCTCTGTCCTACTGAGGGAATTGAATATCTACACAAAAAGTCACACCACACCACCTATTAGGTGTGATACTACTGAACGGCTGTAAATTTAATTCTAAACAGAAATATGCACCTAACCAGAAATACCCGATGATCATGAAGGAAACAACATTCATACTTTTATTATTCCGTGTATAGAAACTTGTTCACTACACTTATTTAAAAAAAAACGATTTGCACCGCGGAACCTACGCAAACAACATCATCCAAACAACCGGGGCCATTAAATAAAACGATCACAAAACCTAACAGCTCTTCAAACAGCATCCGGGCGAAATTACTCCGACCCGGGTAAACAAAATCATCATTGTAACACGTGTAATTTCGCGTTCACCGGTCGTTACTTTTGACCGGAATGCTCGGCTACCCGGGTGAATAATTGAGCGGGACGTGAGAGATGGACCCCGCGAAAATATGAAATGATCCTGTCCGAGTGTTTCGGGGCCGGTTAACCGGACGTGATTCAGGTGGTACGGACAAATGGACCTCGTTGAGATGTCAAGTGAAGAGTTGAGCGTGAATGGTCGTGTTAAATATGTAGGGACATTTTGGAGTTTCCCTTTGTACGCGTGTACTGTTAATGCGTGTTGTTTCATTGTAATGAGAAGGGCTTATGTAATTGTAATGCTTAGGCTCTTAGGCTAATCTCATGTACATTTTAACGTGCAATGATCTACATAATACTCTGGTTTAATACTACCTACCTACTGCTGACATAACTTCGATCGCCGTAGCAATAAAGTGATGAATCCACAACTTATATTTTAAATATTTAATTTAGTATATTTTATACACTTTCATTTACATTTTGTATGGTATAATTTAACAAAAATGTGAGCTATGGTTTCTTAAAAAAAAATAATTATAATAATTTTACCCCTTTTGACGTCCCACTCCTGGGCACGGGCCTCCCCTCAACACGAGGGGGATTCAGGTCATAAAATGCAGGTTTCCTCACGATGTTTTCCTTTACCGTAAGCAAGTGATAATCATATAGAAAATATGATTCGCACATAGATTTGAAAAATCCCGAGGTTCGAGCCGGGGTTTGAACCCGAGACCTGGTAGCCCGCAACACGCGTGCTTAACCAATCGGCTATCACTGCTATTCTCTGCTAGCCTCTTCCAAATATTCGCTATTAATGTTTGCACTAGGTAACTACTTAGTTAAGACGTCACACTTTAATATCTAGTACCGTCACCTATCATTGCAAGACATGCAGGTTTCCTCACGATATTTTCCTTCACTATAACCAAGTGACAATTATATTTAAATTATGATTCGCACATTTCGAAAAACCCAGAGGTGCGAACCCAGGTTTGAACCCAGGTCCTGGTGCCAGCAAGCTGCGTGCTTATCCAGTCGGCCATCACCTATCACTGCTAATTAAGAATAACTGGCTATATACAAATTTAACGAGGATGCTAGCGACTAACAAGTCTAGCGAACGTTAACGTATAAACGGAGCTTAGTACATGGATTAAAAAGAAAATTTAGAGTAACATAACTGAATGAGATTAATTTCAAAATCAACACCAAAGTAATCCAACACACGCGAACATAAAAATAATGTTAATCCATGAAAAACGTTAAACAAGCTCGTTGTGTCCGAACCGGGAAGTGAACCCGACACCTCGACCGCGGCCCACCAACGATCCTTCCTCTCAATTACGACGCCCAGTTTTTTTGGCCACAATTTATAGTTCCGGACACCTATAATGGACACGTGGGTAAATATAGTCGAAGGCGGTAGTAAACGTGGTTTTTGGAAGATTAATGCTATTTTAGGTGTGACAAGATTTTGTCCGTACCATCTATGCGAAAAACTACAATTTGTTAGTATCATCAGTAGGCTGCAAGAAGCTTGTATTAAAACACTGTATAAAGTTCTTGGTAGGCCGTCACTCGGAACATTTTTATGCAACAGTGATCCCTCCTATTAGAATACAGCATCATGGGTAAAGCATAGGTTAACTCATACAAAGCAGTTTAGAATCAACAGCCAAGGAAGCCCGCCCGCATCGGACGCCGCGCGGCGTTTCATGAAATTAAAACATTGTAACGCCCTCCCGGTGCAGCGGAAACATTCAAAAGCTTTACAAGCTCACAAAGAAACCATGCTAGTTCCGCCGTTTTTGTGTAGAGGGCAGTGTTAATATATTTTGTCAAAATTAAAACATTATATTGAACGTTTTTTATTGTTTAATTGGTAAATTACGTAAAGTTCGATTATAGCTGAATAATTAAATATCATTACGTTTATGGACAGTTCGCTGCAGAGAATAAATTAATAAACTAGAGATGGGAGAATTCTACCTGACTCTACTTGATTATTGTGTTAAGTATCATTTTACTTTTCAGAGTTTTTATAACTATTTTTTACTCAAATAGCACACTAGTACATAATTATGGTCTAACTAGTGACATGGAGAGAGCGGCAGCCCACTGCATCGTTTTGGATGCAGTGCGCACATTGTAAAGCTTTCATGAAACCATAAGTTCTACTCTACCAAGTACAGTAAATTCTACTCAACTTTTTCTGTGTTCAGCCCTTTGATGTTACACCCCAACAAATTTGGTGATAAGATAAAGGTTTCTGACGGTAACGGTAGGTATCTAGTTACGTTCCTATATCCCGTAATTACGGTAAGTAGTGAGCGTGAAATGCGCGTGAAATCATTAGTTGCGGTGCCTTTTATATTTTATTCGCGAACGGATGCGCTAAAAAGCGGCCATGCATAATTACCTCCCACGAGGACCGGCGCGCGATGACTGGACTGAGGTGGTAGAGGAGTCGGAACGTACCAGTTTTTTTTTTATAATTATACCAAATGCACCAATCATTTATAAAGATAATGAAAGCAAACGACGTGAAGAAATGTGCTTTAACCAGATTTTATCGATATAGATAGATTTACTAATTTTTAGAGGGGCCCGTAAATTCATGGCTCTTAATGCCAGACCTAGCCTCATGCGGCACACATATTGTACACAGTCCACAATGCATGCCTTCAACAAAACAACATTACAACAACAATAGTCAACAGCCTTAAGTAACAAAAGCCTTAGTAGTCTTAGTGGCCACAATTATCCTTTAAATTCTACTATAAAAATTCGATGGTTCATGACATGGGCTATCGTTATCTTACTCTGAAATCGTTATCTACGTCGTCATGATAATAATTAATTGATACCAAATAGTAAACGTCCAAAGCAAGACACGAGTATCAACTAAGTATGCGATTTTAGTTACTATCAGGCATCAGGTTGTCATAATTCTAATACGGAATTCCAAATTCTGTATAAAAAATATAATTAATAAATAATTGACGACGAAAATTGACGACGAAAATTGACGACTCCACTCATACGCCTGTTCTCCACCGGACTCTTTTATATGCGTTTGTCAGTGAATTACAACGACAGGCCTGTAGCCAATGAAAAACTGTTTAAACGTTACCTCATGTAGGTACTTATGCGTCGTATCGATCACACTATTGGGACTTTAAGCGAATTCAAATCATAATTTACCCAGGGATTAATAAATCAAATATAAATGCATTCTAGAGAAATGTTCTAAATCAGGAGTGATATGGGCCGAATATACTTCGGCCCATATCAGTCCTCATACATCGTAATCGATCTAAAGTAGAGTAGTATCGATCTTGGAAATGTCACTCTTATGTCATACGAGTACTAGTACAAAATGTCGAAAGCAAACTCAAGAGGGATGCTCTTGAGTTTGCTTTCGACACGACGAGTTCACGTGATTGGGCCCCAGACTACGTCATCGACTTATAATTATCCTTATTCGTATTGAATACAAGGAATTGAAGATGTCAATCAGTGACGCTGATCAGGCTGAAAGTGATCGTCTATAAGAGTACAATAATAAATAGAGTAGGGAATAATCATGAACCTAAGTATTATAGTTCTATCTCCCTTGGCTATAATATTATCTGTCTACGTCTATGATAATAATGAGACGAATGCTAAGGATACCATGGACTGCCAGGAGAACAAACGAATCCATCTTACAAGAGCTCTAAATCAATAAACGACTTATCTCTGTATGCCGACAACGTCAACTAAGCTTCTTTGGACATATAATGCGGTCGCAAAAGCATGAGCTGGAGAAGCAGCTAATCGTGGGACAGATGCAGGGGAAGCGCTCCAGAGGTCGAATTCCAACACGATGGACTAAGAGTATTGTAGAGGCAACAGGAAAAACTCTGCAACGATCTATTGATCTGGCGCAGGACATGAGCAAATGGAGACAGATCACATATGGTCACGATCCTCAGCAGAGAGGGAACGACGAAGAAGAAGAAGAACGTCTATGATAGTCAGGCAATCAAAGGTCTAAAAGATTATGATAAATAGCCCAATTTGAGAGTAATGCAATACTTATAAACCCTATAATGAATACCAGAATGCAGGTGGCACTCAATACATATGTGCATCGTTAATCAGAAAAAAAGTCGAAAGGAAGCTGGTGAATATTACCCGGCCATCAAATAAACTTATCAAACTTTTATCCAGCCTTTTTTACAATCATTTTTTTTACAAAAGCGTATGTACCTATTCAGCTTTTTACTCAATAAAGATAGGATGCTCGCGCGCCGGCCACGAAGCTAACTAAATTACGGAGTACCTAGGCCGCCTGTCCGCGTTCATTAGCCATGTTTGTATAAAGCCTTCGCAGCCGAATGAATAGATTTACACGCCGGCTATTAAATCAAGTCCGCCGATGCGAACACCGGCCTCTGTCTGTCTTTGCTGAGAATACAATCGACGAGGGTATTAATATGACTGCTGTAAGATCATTAGTTATTGATTTTCATGGTTAACACACCAGAAAGATCTTCAGCTGTGTAGTGTAACAATAACTCTACATATTGATTTCTTATATTTACGCGAATACTACACATTGAAATAAAACTATTTTTACTATTTTTAAAGTAAAAATAAACGCGATATAATCCGTAAAAATAGTTTTATTTCAATAACTCTACATTTACATTGATAGAGATTCAACGCGTGATTAGTTACGTAAGGTTATCATGAGGATTATTTTATAATTATACTACTTCGAATATTCATTTTCAATTGAGGTTTTCGATGCCGTACTTAATAATATTACACCAATTCGTGGGCAGTTTAATTTTTTACTGCAATAAATGCATTTCGTAGAAAATAAATATAAAAATACTTCCGCATCTATTGACACGCGAAATAGAAAAATCTCGTCGCTGCAAAAAGACATCGAGAACATTTGCGCAGACCACCTATAACTAACTGGGCACAGACACACCGCAAACCCGAAAACCTACATACGTCCGATTTGGTGAAAATAAACAAACAGAATCGCAGTGCAGCCGAGCTAAATCGATACCGTATCGAACGAGCCACCCGTCAAAGTTTTGTAATACACCCGCCATACTGGGCCGCGGATCTCCTGACAAACGTAGCGTAGTTGCTAGGAATGATCGATGCATTTATCGATATTTAAAAATAATAAAAGTCAAGTTTCTTGCCAGCCTTTCCAAGTGTAAAGAGCAATGGGAACCCGTACGATTAGTAGATCCTGTCTATGTATACGTTCACAGGCTATAATTAAGCCACTACAATCATTCTACTTATAATCAAAGATACTGTTTGACAGCCGTGGTCATAAAAAAAATTTGGTAGAATATGAAGCTTTTAGGTACCGGAATAAATTCTTCTTCTCGTTTTAAGCCTCGCACTCATGCGATAAGGAAAGGGAAAGCTTCCATTATAAAATACTCTATCGAACATACTTATCGATATTCCAAACTACATCCCTAAGCAAAATTGCGAAACTAAATATCGTTCGCTAATACCCGACACCGACAAAAGAAAATATTACGCGCATTCGAAATCAAAAAAGCGTGATAACTCGAGAGCGAATTTTTTGCCCGAAATATGCCCAAAAGTAGGTTAGTAATTCGGGTTTCACAAAAGGGATCGTTGAACAATACGTCGACACATTACACGGTGGATATAATTAGTTATGGTACATGGATTTAGATTTTGTTGTTGCGATAATTTTTCTGAATACGTAGAATAAACATCTGTTCGAGATTTGAGATTTCGACGAGCGCGATCGCATTCAAATGTCATGTAGAAAACCCGATACGTTCAACAATGGACACCAAAAAATGGTCAGCGGAATATTTATTTTGATAATAGGCTATTGTATTTATTATTTAAAGTTCGAATAAAATGATATTTTTAGCATAAAATAGTAGTAGGTGACCTACCTATAACTTTTTGGCGTATCCCGCTAGAAGATTGACTTTACAGAACGAATTCGTCAAGTATTCAAGCATGTTAACATGTCTGGATTATGCTATAACCATGACACAGAACACCTATTCCGCCACGTCATAAATGTGAAAAATTCAGCACTACCTTCGCTATCATATTATTATAATTTCAAACAAGAAAGCGAAATCCTTCGATAAGCAGATTACTCTATTGTTCACGAATAAAGTATCACATACTGGTACCTATGCATTTGTTTCCACAAAAAATGATTAATACGCCATACCATCACCATCGTTTCACACACTTCCTAAAAAGATATATAACCAAAAATATTTAAAACGAGCATGTTCCGAGCACGTGGGCCATCAGCCGTCACCGAACTGTGACCTTCGTCACTCTGACAGCTTGAGCATATCAGTAACAAAACAATAAAGACCTATCAGTGTTGTGCAGTGTCCGACCGTTCGCTCGGACTACTCCGGACGTACGCCGCGTCAAACCATTTGAAATTTGAGCAAAAAATAGGTAGGTACACTTTGTGCGAAATATCGATATTTATCGATATTTTGTTAAACGACCTTTTTCGCATAAAGATATTTCCTTTATACGTTTCCGGTAGTAAGTGAATTGATTGTCATAGGATGAGTGTAGAATATCTCCGATGGAGGAATTTTTGTGTAACTAATTTTACGTCGAATACTCAAACGCATTTCACACATATCCAAAAAAAATGTTGCGCTACTTAAGGTGAAGGCGCCTGTCTAGCCCGCGAAATTCAAAATTTTCGAGTATTTTTATAGTTTATCCAAAATCTGAAAACATTTAAGACAACATTTTATGATTTGCGACAAACACAGTATTATTATCTGGATAGCTGTCGTTCTTGAAATGTTTTAGAGTAAGTTGGATATATTAATAAATGCACTGCACACGGTCTTTGTCGCGAATTACAAAATGTGCCTCTTATTATTGTCAGATTTTGAAAACATTCTAAAAAACCTCAAAACATTTGAACTTCGCGGGCTAGATGGGCGCTTTAGCCTTAATACAGTAAAATTCAGAGATAGAGTCGATCGCTTCGGTCGCCCAGCTTCGTTATCGCCGCTATAAAGCCGCGCGCCCAACGTCCCAACGATAGTTGTCCATGGTTTTTCCCAATGCCGCTTTTTCGCTGACCACACGAAAATCTGGCCGATGCTTTTTTTGTTTCATACGGATTTTCCTTTCAAAAGCCACGTCGATACAGTGCTGTGTAGGGAATGGCGGATTGATTTTGCGTTTGGATGTAGAGTTTTATAGAAACGATAGTAGTGAATACCGCATTCATATTTTCTGTTCTGTTTCTGATTCCACTGTAAAGGTGCCATATTGTAGTATAAAATCCGCAAGCTTGGAACGATGCCCTAAGCTAGCCAGTTTACACTTACAAACTCAGCTTAACTGTAGGTTATGGCTCAAAATACAGAAAAGAAAAGAAGACAGTCCTCTTACTTCCAGACAGACATTTCCCCAGACTTAGGGGTAAATTGGGTCTCAGAGAGCAGATTATCGGACTGCCGTTTCGTAAATAGTGGGCACCAACCGTGTCAAATCGGGTGACACTGTAATCTCTAATATTGAAAAGACTATGAAGAAGAACTGATTCTAAATAATGAAGTTGCGGAAAGTCGGAGTTCTATCAAATTAAAGAAGCAATAAGACAACTAGTGATTGAATATTAAATCTTGCTCACAAAGTAACATATTCCATACAATTTCCATCGAATCTCCTGGGAGAGTCATAAACCGCTGCGGATGGCGCGCGGTCGCGTCGCGGGCGCTCCGCTCGGATCACCGCGCCGAGCCTCGCTTCCCGTATAAATGGGATTCGCCCTTATCGCCGCAGATAAAACAACTTTGTCACGGAGGCTGCCTCTTTCAATATGCGATAGCTCCGCGCCACACCATTTGCTCGAACATTATGTTAACGTGTGGGATTTTATATTAGATTTTTCTGAGATACGTTGGGATTGCTAATTTATTATTTTGTGCTGAGGCGCAGAATCTTGGCAAAGTTTTATTTTTGAAAAAGGAAAATCTCCATTATTATTTAGTATATCCAATGACACGTGAAAATTCCGGATACGCAATCATTATTATATGATGGCTCGTCATAATAAAATTGACACTTGGGTGATCTACAAGGATATTGTATTAGGTATTGCCCTTTAAAATGTTGTAAGCTTACCTATCTAAATATATATAACTCAAAGGTGACTGACTGATCTATCAACGCACAGCCCAAACCACTGGACGGATCGGGCTGAAATTTGGCATGCAGGTAGATTTTATGACGTAGGTATCCGCTAAGAAAGGATTTTGATTAATTCTATCCCCAAGGGGATAAAATAGGGGATGAAAGTTTGTATGAAACTTTGTCATTTAAATTCCACGCGGACGAAGTCGCGGGCTCTGCTAGTCTTTTCATATAATGTGCCAATCAAATTCCCGATTATCCCACATTTCCATACAGGAACATACCTAACGCAATGAACCCGCACAAAAACGCGTAGGTATGTGGAGGCAACGGTTGGTCGAACTAACGGACCGTATAATTTCGACTTTATGGGGTCATTAGGCGGCAGCAGGCCGGCGGGCCAGACTTTTTGTTTGAACGCATCGCAATTAACCCGTGAAACGATAATCGATCGTTTCTTGCAGACAATTCGAGAGATCGATTTGAAGTGACGTGCGATCGCTGTGGGACCGACTAGGAATCATGAAGGAATCTGTTGGAGTCGATTCATGCCTTGTGTAATGGTTGATGCATACAGTTTTGCAGACTAGTCAAGTCTTTGGAAGAATGAACTAATCAAATCCTGCAACAAAATAAGTATTCAATTCTGCGTACCTCAGAGCAACTTTGCTCTACTATTTCTATAACAAGAACTAAGAGACTTCATAATTCCAAAACATAATTAATTAGCCTTTGATATTTTCCAATCCTGGGCACGGGCCTCCCCTCAATCCAAGGCGTACCTGTTCTTGCCGTGATTCACCACGCTAGCCCAGAGCAAGTTGGCAGATTGCACATCTTTTCTGATAACTGATTACATTTAATATTACAGGTTTCCTCACCGTAAGCTAGTGATAATCGTATGGAACTGATGATTCGCGTATAGATGTCAAAACCCCAGGCGTGCGAGACAGGGTTTGAACCGAGGCCCAGTATCTTGAGCTCGCAAGATGCGTGTTTAACCAATCGGCTATCACGGCTGTAACCCTAAATATTTTTCTCGAACACAAAATTTCCGCATTGTAAAAAGCCTCTCCTTGAATCTAACAAAAAGGCAACCTAACCACTCCATCAGTATTCCAATCAACATCCAACGATTGTGCCTCCACAAAAAGATTATCTGTTTCATGAGATCAGCCGGAAGTTTTCAATCACGTTCTTTTCCCTTCACTTGCGAGAGATAAGGCAGTTTCCTCGAAGACGACGGAGGGGGTGAGGGGACGTGCTGGAGGTGAAGGGCGTACATCGGGAAGTGGCATTTGGCACGGGCAATTGACGCCACTGATAGGATCGCGAGCTGAGTTAGCAGATATATAGGATAGGAGGTTGAGGTTGTTTTACCCGTCGCACAAGTTGAGTACTTTTGATAGCAGCTTGTGGTGTCATGAGCTGTAAGTTGGTTAAGTCAATCGTTGGAGTCTTGGACGTACTTATCAACCTTTAATTTAAATTGAGTTCTCTATGACTCTATTTCTGAAGTGATAACTTCTTATGGGAGGGTAAACCGCTTCGTAACGTAACGCGTTACAGCGCCACTCTGCCTGGCTTCCCTTTATCTCACGCATACGCCCACGATTTTGTTTAATTTTAAATAACTATGTTTTATGCTTTTTTTTGTGTATGCATAGCTTTCTTCCAATACAATGTATTTTTTCTCTTTTTTTAATTTATACAATTGACACCCCCTTAAACGTTCATTTGTTTTGAGCACCACATCTCTGCGAATAAAAAAACGACGTTATAAAATAATAATTTATGCTATGATATAGAGACTCAATTGTCTCTCTATAGAGATAAGTGCGATTTTTGTCGAATACAATTGGTCTTCACGGCTGACGTTTTAGATATCAGGGAAGCCGGTAATTGCGAGTACGAGATAAATGGATTATAAAAGCTATTGTTTTAATTATTATCACACAGCCTCCTCGCCTATCTGTGGTGTGAGTGAGCGCGGTGCGGTGTCGGCTTCCCGCGACACCGCTTCCGATATACGCGAGCGATATTCCGCACACAAAGTTCACCGTCTTCCACACACAAAGCTAAAATGTCGTATTTACATAAATATAGAGACATGTAGAGTCAGTATAACAATCATGTTTTTAAAGGTTTTCGGTTGCGACAAGCAATGGTATATCGCTTTCAGGAAATAATAAGACACTCTATCACGCCTATAGGTATGTTAGCAACAATTATGAAGCCCCAATACTGGAAAGCATCTCAAATGCTTGAGTTTGGTTTAGCAGTTTGAGGCACCATCATCTGTGTTTTTTGTATGGCGCGACATAATTAAATAGCTCTCAGATTTGAGTTGCGAATCGAATTCCTGGTATTATTTGTATTGGGGACGAACGAAGACATTATCGTCTCCATTACAGAAACCGTGCCCGCGCATATCATTTAGGTGCAACAACAAAAAATACCTTAAATAAATGAACAGAACAGCAGGTTGAATAAAACGTTGTTAATTAGTCGCGCCGGTGCACCAACTGACATCAAACAAAAAACACATACAGATAATCCACCTGTTACAGTTATATTTCAACAGTTCCGGAGCATTTTATTTAACATTTTATTTGTTTAGAACTGTTAAAAGTAAACGTCGCTATTAGGTTAGCCGCAGGAGACGCGGCTTTTACGACTCTATTGGCCTTTTTATTATTACGACTGTTAAATAACGTGTGGCGGCCTTAATGCGGCGCAGCTGACGCTGTAAACGTTTTGCATCATAGCGGGGTGGTTTGAGATTTCGTTTTAATGGGACTAGTTCCCCCACACACTCCCACCACTGTACCTCCTGTAAGCCAGGATCGTCAATGCTGACCAATGATGACGTCGACGATGACGTGCTTGAGAAATGGAGTTTCTTAAAATTGAAATCCTGTGACTCTCGATGAGATGATTGTCAACAAACATTTTTCTACTATATTGATAGATATCTAACCTAACTTCGCGGAAACTCATCGAAATGAGATAAGCAAAGTGTTGTACCTACCCATCTAATTAATACTAGCGGTCGCCCGTGGTCGAAATTCGACCATAATTCATTTAATTTTTTAATTTTAAACGTCATTAACTTAACAATAGTGTCAAAAACTATTTGATACTGGCACGCAGAATGCATTATGGAAGTCCCGCCCTACGAAATAAAGAAAAAAAAACTGTCACCGTTTGTCAGTCAGACAGTCAGTCAGTTACCAAGTAGAAGCTAGTAGAAGTTACTAATGTGTGTATGTTGAACGCATGGTATGTGTGTAATGTTTTATTTAGTAATTTATTGTAATGTTTATGCATTTTTTTATTACCATTCTCCATTCCTTCTGTAACGGAACAGACTTGTACGTGGTTCCGTCTCATGCACAAATATAAATATATACTATCAATTTATATAGGCTTTTAAATAAATAAAGGAAATAATTAATATTCCTCCAAATTTAAGCAAATAATTAATTTTATTATTCTGATACAACTAGTTAGACTGACGTATTAATTGATAGCGTAAAACTCCCTTATGGTAGTATTGAGCGTGGCGTACTTCTCATTGTTAAGTTTAAAGAATTGCATTCTGCGTGATGCTAGGCAAAATTGCGTACGAAATTAGGTATAATGTTAGGCTTAGAGTAGGTCGGTACTTGTCTAAGAGCGCCCAAGCATGCCCATATTTGGTTCGGCGCCACGGTGTCGGCGTCTATTTTTAGCTCTCGTCGCACGAGTGATAAATATAATTGAGGGTAGTTTGAGAAGAATGTAGGAACAAGGTAGAGATGAGGTTAGCCGTTAACTTACGTTTTCGATATTGATAGATTCGGTAAACGTTCGGACATTCATATTATAATTGATGGAAATTACTTCCATACAGGTAGGATCTAAAACAAGCTAAAAGCAGTTAAAAGTGCTCAATATTTCATAAAGCAAGTCTTATGGCTGGTTTTGTTGAATATTGTAGGTGTATTTTCTAATGGTATCGTTGTAGTTAAACGGGGAATCTCGGTCGGTGATAGTGTTTATTCTAGCCATTTATATATAATAAAATACCATCCGGAGGTGCTCAATGTTTGATAAAGCAAGTCTGATAGGCTCGTTTTATTGAATGTTGTAGGTGTATTTTCTGGTGGTATTATGTATTTACACGGGGATTCGCGTTCGGTAATTTAATACTTGTGTGCGGCTAACTTTTATCCATGGTCATGGTTCCATGGGGTGTAATGGCGCTGGTACGCTGGTGTTCATTGCATCGTCCTCTCATTGGTTAGGTCTGGGTCAGTTTGTGCGCTCCAGAAGTCGTTTTTCCCTTGCATTGGGCTCGGCTAAGCACCCCGTTCTGGTGTATTCTATGTACGTGGGGTGAGGTTCCCGTCGAAGTGGGAGCAGGCTTAGGCAACTCACTACCTGTGCTTAGAGTCATCCGTTCGGTCTATCTATATATATTTATATTTATACACAATTATTGTATCTGGTCCGTTGGAAGTCCACACCCCAGTCAGCCCGGCTTCGGCCACGTGGATAACCGACACGTAGGGAACGTTAGAGGTTATAGAATTCCCCTCGAGCCTAACCACCTCAATCCCTCTAGAAGTTGTTAGTTAGGTGTCCATCATTGCACCGTGATGGACAGCTCAAGTAAATGTAAATGTGAGTCGCGAACTCTAGTGTTGCTTAATTTACACACAAAGATCGAAGGTAGTTAGATGTCTTGGTTAGAGGTTATAGTTTCCCATCGAGCCTAACCACCTCAATCCTCAGAAGCTGTTAGTTAGGTGTCCTTCATTACACCGTGATGCACAGCACAATTAAATGTTAATGTGAGCCCCGAGCTCTAGACTTGCTTAAATTACACACAAAGATCAAAGTTAGGTTTCTTGCTTAGGTGCTATTATTAGGGAATTCCATTAGGATAGGTACGATGCATCGGACCTTATTAGGTGATTAGGTAAAACTAAATAACGATGTTAGGTAGGTAGAAGTATAAGATTTAGAACGTGGCAGGTAGTTTTATTACGGTAGTACTATATGGTAGTACTGTACACGGATTAATTGGTATTTATAATTTATGTAGGTAGTTATAACCTTAAGTATAAAGACGCGGTATTTAGAACAGAATAGGAATATATTCAAGAGTTAGGAAGGTGGATAGATAGGTAGGTCGGAATATATTTAAGCCTCGATCTAAATATAGTTAGGACATAAATTAGGCAGGGCCTTTGCTTCATCCATGGAGTTTCTTGCCCGTTCTTCTCCATGAGATTAAAACTTGTGAATGGGTGGTAAATTCTTGTAGTATTATAATTCACTTTGGTGATAAATATATTTACCTTCATTGAATGTAGTATTTAATCAATATTTCATTGAATCCTGTACTTTTGAATAATATAACCATATCGTTTGTTCAGTAATGAGATTCTGGATGGATGGATACTGACTGATAAGTCTATTTATTTAACTTAATGTTTTCCTCATGTAAAGCTTGATGGTTTTGGTTACACTGGGGGCGGTAGACCCTGTTGGCAATCACTAAACAGTAGATGATAGAGTTGCTAACCTGCAGTCACTGACTAGACTTAATAGCTAACACATTGACCGGAACGCATTAGTTTGATTTCGCCCAGGCAGTAGCCTTTTAGTATTCTCATCACAGTAGATGATTGAGATGCTAATCTTCACAACAGAAATCAAACTTACTTCGCTTGACTTTGACTCAGTTATATCCTAAAGATCTCTTGCTGACCAAATGATTCAATTCTTGTTTGTTCAATTAGTGGATTTACTACAATGATACTATTGATGATACAGTTATTCAATGTGTACTCATATTATTACAAATAATTGTTATTAATGATAATATCAAAATATTCACAGATAATAAATAAGACAAGTCAAGGAGGGAATATAGATATGAGACGTTATCCCACAGTACAGGGCGGGGAGGGGCCCTGTACCTTGTCAAAAACCAATAATTGTTGTATTTATAATCTTTTAACTGTTCAAATGTAATGTAGAATTGACCTTATCGCGACAAAGCAATTATTATATTTAACTCTCAGAACAACCAGCTTATTAGGTACATCAATAGCTTCATTAATTACTTATTTAACAATGAAACTCGTTTAGTTATGTAAGTACAGTATTGAAGAGTTAGTCTTCATTAATCTGAGTATTTTAAGTAGGTAGTGTTGCTACATACGACATCAGAATACCAATCTTTCACTAAAAGAATTTAGGTTACTATTCAGGGTTTCACTACGTTAGGTCCTATAACCACTAGACAATACAGATCACATGGCCATATCAATATTCAAACCCAGATCACAACCAAACTAGTTATAGATAACAATTCACATAGTGAATTCTTAGGTGCTTAATTTGGTTAGGGTAAATTGTTATATTCATAGGTTTATTTATAGTTAATTATTAATTTCATTACTTATTTATATTTGCATAGTTATATCTAGCATATTTATATTCATATATTTAACTAGAGACGAGATAGAGAGAGAGTGGGTGGTTACACTTCTCTATATAAACTATAAGTGTGCCAGATTTCATACTCCTCCGTCTGCGCATTTTCGTAAAAAGTGGTACAAAGTTTTTCCTTCACGTATTAATGATAGATTACAGTGATTACGACTATTATCCACCATACTCCACCATTAGTGACGCATAGTACGCTAGTATTAGTAATACATTTGTATGTCAAATAGTTCAGCGCCGTATGGGCAACGCAACGTAAAGAACTGACAATTTGGCAGACAAATATTTTGGGTAGACGATAGCTACTATTGAACAAATAGCTATTGTCTAATTATCATCATACAATATGAGATAAGTAGCTACCTATAGGTAAACGACAGATAAATACCTATAGGCTGGAGCTATTTACTTCAAGAACTCCCCCTCCGCACAAACACTTACATACCTATTATAAAAGTATATACCACATAGTTGCTTATGTGGGTGGTATTAATTGGCCGGTGGGCATTTGAGCGTGGTGGCTGGTCACGCACCATTTAACACCGCCGTGAACCATTCCGTGTCGGTTGAACATAATTACAACAATTGCTGTATTTTATTTTATTGGTAGTAGATTATAATAATCGATATTTTATAATGCGTCTATTGAGCATAGAGTTACTGGGAGATGAGGAGGACTCGGAAGAGACAAGACACATACATCACAGCTTTTGACACATCCTCTGCCGTCCTAAATTAATAAGAGTGAATGAGACCAGTGAATGAGATCAGTATGTGTTGCCAGTGATGACCTACGGAGCTGAAACTTGGTCCTTTACAGTTGGCCTACTGCATAAGCTCCAAGTCACGCAGCGAGCTATAGAGAGAGTTATGCTCGGAGTTTCTTTGCGTGATAAGATCCGGAACCAGTATATCCGCAAAAGAACCAAAGTCACCGACATAGCTCACAGAATCAGCAAGCTGAAGTGGCAAGGGCAGGCCACATCGCTCATAGAACCGACAACCGTAAGAGGAAAGGTTGTGGAGACGAAAGGTTCTCGAGTGGCGACCTCGAACCGGAAGACGCAGAGTTGGACGGCCCCCCACTAGATGGACCGACGATCTGGTGAGAGTCGCGGGGAGCCGTTGGATGCAGATAGCGGGCAACCGTCCATTGTGGCGTTCTATGGGGGAGGCCTATGTTCATCAGTGGACGCCTTCCAGCTGATAATGATGATGATGATGAATGAGACATTTTTTTTGACACATTTTGTCTGGCATCATATGACAGTCTTTCAAAAACTATTTGCTTTCAAATTGGGACTCGCAAATTTACTGCCAATACCCAGAGGTGCGAGCCGAAAATTAAACTGTAGTTGACTAAATATAAGGTACAAAATAATATGCATAACAGTGTCAGTTGGTACCTCTCTTTATGAACTTTAATATTATTATGCCCATGCTTAACTTCCTTCTAAATTACTTAAACGTAGAAGCACACTGAAAGCTATCTCTAGCTGACATACAAAGCGATATGTTCGCATTGAATTCGTACAGGTGAAAGCTTAGCGCGCGCCGGGTAAATTCAACACTCCTAATCAAGATAATTAAGGGCTGTGCAAAACAAAAGTCGCCCTCAAAGGCGGCACGTCACCGCGTACGGTTACAATGACGCGGCGGGGCGTCGCGCGACGGCTTGTCCACATTATATCAGGGTTGTCAACATTATCTAAATAACTATGTTTGTGAGTAATTCATAATAAATAGAAACATATAGGTACCTACTGTTAATGTATATTTACGAATTCATTTTTAAAATCAAATATTTACCAAAACTCAGTCATACAAAAAAAGTTATATCCCTGCGTTAAGACACCATGACATTAGCTTAAATTTGAATAAATATAAAATAAAGCGCTCTTTTATTTCCCATTGCACCGTTTCCTTTGTAAACTTTACAATACTTCAACTACTTAATATTGTTGACTAATATACGTAGTGGCATGAGTAGTACCTACTGAGTGTTTAATTTTGTTCTTGGCGAAATATTTTTGTCAACCCTAATCCCATAGCTTGCTCATACAGTGCTACGAAACTCACCATACCCAACACCACACACACGGAACCAGTGACATTAGGGATGTCAGCGCGTCCGCGTGCACCGAGTTTTGTCGGTGGCCGGTGGTGCGGAAACAGCGCGGGCATTGTGACAACCCTAGTCGGGAGCCACGCCCGCCCGAACTACCGAGGATTTATTTGCAAAAGACAAAATCATTTTGTGATTATTATTAATATTTTTAATGTAGAGAAGATACCTACTTGTGAATAAAGACTCATAATATTTTCAAAAGTAGAGTTGATGGGCCATATATTTAGTCATATTTTGCATTAGAAAGTACACTGAAAACAATAAATTTTTAACACAGTACAATATTACAGAATATAGGAGCCTTTTTGCCCTCTAGGTATTTTCATCGGAGTGTCGTAGGTTTACTATCTCGCGCCAACATCCGCTTCTGGGCGCTAAACAATGATGCCTTCGACAATGTGAGCACCGGCTGGAAACTGCATCTCTTAGATGATGAAGATGAGATGAGAGTGTGTTCATACCTACGTATATTATACTGGAAAGAAGAGCAGTCAAACTAAGGTATGAATTGCTTTTAGAAATGATACCTACAGTCAGCGACATGAGTCGCTAAACATGTTTTTTGTTAAATCTGTTGTATAGGTACTTTTGTATTTTACTCTTTGGTGAAAATTATCACAGCCAAATATCTTATTTAAGGCTAAAGCGCCCATCTAGCCCGCGAAGCTCAAATTTTTTGAGGTTTTTTAGAAATTTTTCAAACTCTGACATAAATAAAAGGCACATTTTGTAATTCGCGACAAAAACCGTGTGCAGTGCATTTATTAATATATCCAACTTACTCTAAAACATTTCAACAACGACAGCTATCCAGATAATCGGGCAATTTTTGTATATTTAGTGATTTACTAGTATCATATCCACCGTGATAATATTTAGAGTAAAATAAATGTATTCATAAAGGCACTGCATACTGTGTTTGTCGCAAATCCCAAAATTTTGTCTTAAAGGTTTTCAGATTTGGATAAACTATAAAAATACTCGAAAATTTTGAATTTCACGGGCTAGAGAGGCGCCTTCACTTTAAATATTATTAAGATCATAAAAGCGATGGATTTGAGGCAAGACAAAAAAGTTATAAAAGCCATGGATTTGAGGCAAAACAACAGTGTACTTGCGATTTGAAAAACTGACACCGCTTGCCGGGTATATTATGTACACTATGAAGTGTAAGTATGGGGGACAATAGATGGATGGGGTGGTTTAATAAAAATCTGGGATAACACTTACAGTTATAACCTTTGTATGTAGCTCATAATAAACAAAATTGTAACTAAGACTAATAAGGGAAAAAATACCGCGTGAGAACTCAAGATAAAGGCATAAGCATAAACACAAATTATTGGTTCCACGCGTTAAATATAAAAAAATCTCAATAAAAGGAAAAAATCGATAACTCAGTTTCATAAAAAATACGGAGGGGCGGCAGGGGCACATAGACGCAGCAGTTAAAAATCGCGGATGTGAACATTTGTTGCAATAATTTGGGCCGCAAGCCCATGGGGTGAGCCGCGGGTGCTGTTGAAAGAATGATACATCATCACACCAATAATAAATCACACATGATTCAATTAGAAAAATACGGCGGGCGGGTGGACGGTACGGTGGGATTTTGTCGCATTTTCGGTGAACGCCGCATTTGCTGGGTAATTTGACGTTCTGTATTGCGTCATCAATCAACTGCAATTAACAATGCGATGTGTTGAAGTGGTGCGAAAAAAGATAAATGGCCTTTAAAAAATGTTCCTGCTTCACTCCTATAATCCACTGTGTTTTTTATTTTCTCGTCTGGTGGCGATATAAAAAATACATGTCAAGAACTTTGTGCTTATTAACATTGAATCATTATAATACCATAACCAGGAGACGCGGCTTAATATTTACTTGAATTGAATGAACGAATGAGCAATACAAAATAAATTTTGTCTACCTACCGATGTGTAGTCCTAAAGTCCCGATTCTATTCCGTAAACAAACACACCATTACCACCATTTTTAACTTTACCTTCAGTCAAACATTAATACTGCTGCCGGTTAACACATGAGCTTTCAGCGCACTCAATAACTCATTGGCGAAATATAACAGTGTCGGGCGAGTGGGCGCGGTGAGGCCCGTGTCACGTGCCAGTAATGAGTTCCATTCTCCCCGAACCTCCCCTCGCGAGTTACTATGGAATTTTCGCACATACAACGCATACTTCTGATTATTTGGATTTGTGATGTCGCATTTTTTCGATGGGCACCTAGAGGAATTGAGAATGCTACACATTTTTTTAAGTATTTGAATGACGCCTTTTGATTGGTAGATTCATAATGAAGAGTTCTCAATTTAAAGAATCTTTGATTAAATAATAAATATAGTACGTACTTAAATTTTATATTCAATAAAAATAAGTTATCTGAAGGGAATGGGTGCCATACAGATACATTTTTTTAAATCATTCCTGACCTGTGTGCCATTAATTCGTCTCCGGTAGCTATTTAAATAAAAATTTAGCTTTCGGACTGAAAAAGGTGTGGCGACCTCACATTCACGTCGCCGACAGAAACAGACAGATGGCGCTAAATGCAGCGCCTCAATACTATGTACGAATTATTCATAGAAAAACTGAATCACGATATTAAGAATCGCAAGCATCGTGACTATAATATACAAGACCCCGAGAATAGCCAGTGGGGCATAGCGGCCGCCCCGCCAGGCATAACACCCGCCTGGCTGGAAGATCTTCCCTTTTCCGCTAAACTGGTGACCCCCGACAACGAATCTACCCTCTGAAGAAAACAACTCAAGTACGGACATCACATCACAGCCATACATTCGATGGTCAGCACCTGCAGTCACGCTCACACAAACAATCCAGTGCCACCCAGGACTACTACAGCCGACTCACCGCGCTGCCAGTTCTGCAACGCACACAGCACGCGAGCAAATGTCACGTAGGACTACACCACAGCCGACTCACCGTGCCGGGTTGGTTCTACGACACAGGCTCATCAGTCTCGACTCACCGCAGGCCACATGAGCTTCCTGGCATCCTTGCAAGGGCACTCGCACTCCTTGGTCTCGACTCACCGTAGACTACGAGCATATTCGAGCATTCCACCTTGCAAGCAAACGCACCTCGAGCAGACGCAGCAATTTACAAAGACTATCGATCTCCGGTCTTGGAGGGGAGTCCTGTGGCGACCTCACATTCACGTCGCCGACAGAAACAGACAGATGGCGCTAAATGCAGCGCCTCAATACTATGTACGGATTCTTCATAGAAAAACTGAATCACGATATTAAGAATCGCAAGCATCGTCATTATATATACAAGACCCCGAGAATAACCAGTGGGGCATAGCGGCCGCCCCGCCAGGCATAACACCCGCCTGGCTGGAAGATCTTCCCTTTTCCGCTAAAAAGGTGATTATGCCTAGATAACTTTGCCTAATGTTAAGCAGTTACTGTATGTAGCCTATAGATGCTTGCAATACCAAAGGCATTACGAGAGCCGACGGGGATTAGGAAAGAAGGAGGAAAAGGGAGACAGGGAGGAAGTTAGAACGTATTTTAAAGCAACACATACATTATAATTATTTCTACTAATAATAGACACGCGGGGTTCACTTCCTGTGGCCCATTGTGCCGTTAGGCCCACTTCACCTGTGAGCACGGGCCCTAACATTCGCCGCGGGCGATTACCGGATTTGCTCTATTTGCACAATACTTAATGCCCTTAGGACGTCGACGTGCAGACCAACAATTCTAAATGACTCGGCAAAGAATAAAAAAAAAAATCGATTTTTCATGATTATTATTTGAGGCTTTTCTGTAAGCAGAGTTAATATCTTACTGCTCTATAGATTTAATTAATATATTTACCCGATACTTTTGTCTCGTTGATGCTGGTCTTTAAACTAATAATTGTAACGTAGGTATGTAACTACGTATAAACTACTTGTGATATGAAATATGTATGTTCAACTTTTTGATATTAATTTATCATATATCTAAGAATATGTATGTCTTGTTCATATGTTACGACCATGAGAAGGATGGCAATACAGTATAAATATGAACATATTTAGCACCATAATCTAGTTATAATGCAAGATTGTTTACAAAATAAAAAAAATAGAAATTAAGATTTTGACTCCAAATAATAGGGCTCAAAATAACGCAGTGACTTGTCTTCTCCACCCTAGCTCTGTGGTCCAACCGGAAAGGTTTCCCTTAAAATTCAAGTGGCCAATTATGTAACGTTTGGTCTCTACCTCGTACTGTTCTTGAGGGCTCTCGGCCCTTTGTGCGTGCGTAACGTTTAGTAACATTGCGGATCAAGTACCGACCGACACAGCAGGATACTAGGATATGAGAGTTTAATTGATTGAGTCTATGCATTAGTCAGAAAAAATATAATAACGGAAGTAGAAAAAATATTAAATAGGGTGAAATTGAATTCAATGACCAAATTGGTAGAGGTTCAGTCTGCAACATATTCATAATAAAATTTCAAATGTAAATTATACCGTATTGTAATGTAGAGATACTAAAACATTTTGAGGAAGTACATATCTCAATTCCACGCTTTATTTGCGTAACTCTCTATGTTAAACTATTTTAACGTAGAGATTTACATTCACTCATAAATATTTATTGCAACTTTTATTATTAACAATACGAAATTGCAACTTTAATGCAATTACATTAGTCACTGATTTCATTAGTTCCCGCTGCATCTCTATGATGTTGATTTTTGAAGAAGTGGTCCTCACCCCTAGAGTGTATTATTAAAATTGAAGTTTCGTAACATTTGCAATCAAGGAGGTCCTACATAATGCTTCCGTTTTACAAGTATAGGTACGTATTATATTGATTTGAAAATATTATTACTGTACCGGAAGTTTTTCATGATATTTAGACTGCTTCAACTAGTCTGTCTCATGATTTTCGTATTCCTTTCGAATGGTAACTACCATTTTCGGATACCTACGTTACTGTATGCTGCGGCCATATTATTTTAGTAACAAATATCTATGATACAAACCTTACATATTATTTATGATGAAATGTAAGGAGAATTAAATATAACTCTAAATCGAAAATTTTAATACCTCCGATGCGACGACATTTTCATCAAATGTATACTTTCCCTAGTTCTTCTCAATAATTAAGTTAGCGAGATTTGCGTAGCTCCCGTAGCTCAGTATTCATAGCTCATCTCGAAAATTCATCTGGTACAACTAGTTTCGATGCCAGATTATGAAACCGCCATTTACATCATTCGTTTTGGCTTCCTTATTTATAATCTAAGATAACCAATGCAATCTACAATAATCAACAGAAAATCTGTGTAAAAGTATGAGACATCTTGTTATGACATTATAATCATTGACATTAGAATAGACAACGAATCTAAATATTGATGCCACGGAGGTTTAATTCCTAGTAAAAGAATATCAATTATTATTCAATTTGATGCAGAGAGGTGTTAAATGGCCTAAGATTTGATGTAATAACTCTGGTTGAGGTGGACGGGAGCAGCCCAAGGGAAGAATTTCAATTTTCACGTTAAAATTATTTTAAATTAAATTTGTTTTTCTGTGTTTTTTTTTATGGCGGATCAGCGCCCTCTAAAATTATTATTGCGTAATATTCCATGACCATTAACAAAACAAACAGAATATAACGCATGCGCGTATCCATCATTTGAAACGTGACTTATGGAACAAAGATAATACAATACTACGTAAGATTATGGAACGTCTTTAGTTCATACACAAATCTCATATAAAAAATCATAAAATATCATTTTTTCCAGAATCCGGGAAACTTTTCAAATTTATGATATTGTAAAAAGCTAGTTCAGACTATTACGATCATTTAAAAATATAATAAAACGAAATAGTTTCAGCGGTTCTCAAGTGATGCAAAGATATTGTTCCAATGAGCCCAAATTTCGAACGGATTCGAGCCGTGGAAGTTGGTTTTGGCTGTGAATGTGGCTTTTTTAACCTACAAAAGAGCTGATGATCTTCAAACGGCTGAACCAATTTTCATGAAACATAGCTAAGAACACTCTCGATCAGAATACATATCTAACAAAAGAAACAAAATTGCAATCGGTTCATCAGCTTGGGCGCTACGTTGCCACAGACAGACACACAGTTACACATGTTAAACTTATAACACCCCTCTTTTTTGTCGGGGGTTAAAATATAAAATAAATAAATCGCTAGACTGACACACCAACGGTATGGTAACGGTATGGTCCCAAACTAAGCAACACTTGTGCTATGAATACCGTGCAACGGAGTGGGGGGCGATCTCAGTGACACCCAGACCTGGGCAAATTGCGCGAGCCGAGCCTGCTACGCTCAAACCACTGCGCCAAGCGGTCGTTAATTAAAATTTAATAATTAATCACAACACTATTAAAATGGGTATTCTTTAAAACTGTCCGACATTTGGTTGCAATTACCCGCCGTCTGATTGCTGAGCCCGTGGCGCGGGCGAGGCAACCCGTTCGATCCGACACTTCCGCCCATCGATTATGTTGTAACAAGGCGTTTACACACATGTTGTGTCTGTAGAACGAATGGTTTCTTTAAATGACAGTAGTTAGTTATACTTATTCTTTGGAACAACCTGTCTTCGAAGGTGGTCGGGAAACTGAGGGACATTTGAGTTCCTGTAGATATCTTAAGTAGGTAATGTAGTGTATTTTGCCGAAAACAAGTCTTCATACATAAAAATGGGCAACATGTAAAATCTCATTTTTATGTATGAAAACTTATTTGGATTAAAATTATATTTTTGGTGGAACTTTTTGTATCTAATTCTACTCCCAGAAATATTGCTGCTTACGAATTGTCATACTTAGTTACATTTAGTGATTTAATATCTTCAAAAATATTAACTTATGCGTCCAAAATAGTAGCGCGCTAGTTTTAAGGGCATTACTTTTTGCGTGAGAAGTAAGTAAGGCAGGAGAGACACGACAGCAAAATACAGCCAAAAATGAAGGTAGGTAAGTAAGATTGCTTCATAAAACAGATTTCTTAAAAGGGTTGTGTGATACTTTGATAGGATGAGTACCTACATCTGAGATCCTTTCAGAATAGGCAGAGCGTAATCGGCAAAATAGGAGTGCGGTAATTAAAAAATCATGAAAAGATATTTGACTATGAATCAGTTCTAATTGACTTAACCCGAATATTCACAAAAAATCTAACATCTTATTACTGAGCCGTGTCGATGAATCTTTTGAACAAACAGAATTCGAATTTGGAACAATTTTTTTCTAAGGCGGCCTGGCATCCCCTTGAATGTAACAACCCAAAAGTCGGTAAATAGGCAACAAAAGGGTCGACAATGGCCCAATGCCAATGTTTGGCCCAACATAAAAGAGACGTCTTAGAAACGCGGAGTTTCTATGGTATTGTGCGCGGGCATTGTTCGGGCGAGCAGTGCGCTTGCACAAACCGCTCGGTAGCTGCGCCGCGCAAAGATCAAAGACCAATGTTTGCCTACAATATTATTTTTATTGTCGTAATTGAGTGAAATTGTTTGAGGCCCCTGAGAAACGTCGGTGTCGTCAACCCTCGGCGTTTGAACTTTCTAATTTTTTATGCTTATTTTTTATATTTGGTTTAATTGTTTATCTATACCTACCTACCGGTTGACATCTTCTTAAGGTTGCCCCGTGTGACTGTCTGTTTTTATGTTACAGACAGGGAACTCCTATTACTAAATTAAACATTACGGGTATAAGAGAACTCTTGTTATGATTCCCTAAAAATAAATTAAGATTAGTTTCCCATTTCTTTATTAAGATAATCAACACTCAATATGTATTTACTTACTTTCTTAACTATAGGTACATAAGTAGAACAGTTGTGTTAATAATTTGATTTATACTGACAGACTATTTTAACTATAGTGTACCTACTTACTGGAGAACAGTATTTAGATCCTATAATTCATAGTAATCTTGCCACATTTGCTTATGGGCCCTAAGAGGTACCGAGGTAACATTCGCGAAATGTTCATGAACTACAATGCACCTCTGCCAAAGTACACATTCTAGGGAATAATTACTAGCCTTGTGTTTTTTTTGAGGGCTTGAAATCAAATCATCTGGTGTTATCTGACGAAAGTAAGTATGCACTATCTATGGCAATAAAGATAGATAACAAATAACAACACCTATACAAACTCTTTACCAACTCGTAAAATAATTTCGAAAAAAGAACAATAAAAAACAAACCCGAACTATGTAGGTATACGTGAACCGTTACCGAATACTAACCAGCCAGTCCGCAAACATTTTATATGCCCACAATAAAGTGCCAATACTTTACAACACTCCGCAAATTGTTTTATTCGCAAACATCAAAATGGCGGACCTTAACAACTTTTTCCTAAAGTAAAACAATAGAAAAAACTATAATGTACCTACTTACTGGAGAACAGTATTTAGATCCTATAATTCATAGTAATCTTGCCACATTTGCTTATGGGCCCTAATAGGTACCGAGGTAACATTCGCGAAATGTTCATGAACTACAATGCACCTCTGCCAAAGTACACATTCTAGGGAATACTTACTAGCCTTGTGTTTTTTGAGGGCTTGAAATCACTATCTGGTGTTATCTGACGAAAGTAAGTATGCACTATCTATGGCAATAAAGATAGATAACAAATAACAACACCTATACAAACTCTTTACCAACTCATAAAATAATTTCGAAAAAAGAACAATAAAAAACAAACCCGAACTATGTAGGTATACGTGAACCGTTACCGAATACTAACCAGCCAGTCCGCAAAAATTTTATATGCCCACAATAAAGTGCCAATACTTTACAACACTCCGCAAATTGTTTTATTCGCAAACATCAAAATGGCGGACCTTAACAACTTTTTCCTAAAGTAAAACAATAGAAAAATAAAGATAACACCGTCAAAGGGACCGGCGTTGTTTGGGAGCAATAAAACCATAGTTTGGCCCAGAAACAATGGATCTGTTTGGGTCTACCTCGTTTTAGATCGGTGCTGTAAATATTTATATTGCAGTTGATAAGGAATAGAATGCAATAAATTTTACCAACGTGGTTTATTATAAGACGGATATGCTGACTATCAATTTTTAAAATTGAGTCTGAATTTGAATTCCAAAATAATTATCTTGCAAGCTTCGTGAAAATATATAATTTATCATTAATTTGACATTTATTTTATAATAATGTTTAAATTCGTTTTTAAAGACGATCTTAAGAAACTAAATTACTTCCAAACATAATCTACAACACAGTGAGTCAAATAATATTAGTAAAACCTAATGATAATAAAAATATAACCTTAAAAATAATAAAACAAAATCCAACGCTCAAGTTTCTAAATTCAAACTTCAAACGCGTGCCTAACATCGCGAAAAGCGCGGGAAACACGGAAGTTCATCGCAAGTTTTCCGCACGGAACGCCCGCAGCTCCGCCCCCCCCGTAGCGCGGTCCTGCTCGCACGGTCCGTTGTTCCGCTCACACCGCAGCACGGTGGGTAACCGCACGCGGACGCGGACCGTATCAACTTCGGTAGCGAATTTTTGACTTCTGTTTTAATTCTTTCATAAAATTTTTAGTAAGTCCGTGGTGAGTAGGTACCTATATTAGCTCTGGTTAATGTTAGTCAAATGTAGTTAATAGGGCGGGGGACAGAATCACACCGTAATATAAACTATAATGATACTTAAGGCCTCATTAATAAATATAAAATTTCAAGTCTGCAGTCTTCAGAACGCTTTGACATGTCATTTTGTACTGGTATGACTTGATATCGATTTATTAATTTGGGCGGTTTGTTACGGATTTAGTGACTGATACTGGGAACTGTAAGCTCTAACAAAATAATATATCTACTGTGCCGTTCCATACCTATCTTTTATTATTTTATTTATTACCTATTAGAATGGTACATTTTATTCAAGATTAAAAAATAATACTTATACTCTAACCTAGCCTAAACCCATAAATACATTTTCCTGTAGTTTTCATTCGTAAATTAAGTTTTCTGCAATCTGAAAAACATTTTAAAAGAAAGCATTATTATATAACATTTTGGAAATTACTGAAATGGTATGAATGCAATGGCCGAATGGATTAACAGCATTAATTAATTGCGTGAAAATAAAATTAAATAATATCCCTAAATGAACTCTGATTAAGTGCCATTCAAAACCCGTATCGGCGAAATTCTTCGCGTGCTTCAGCGTAAATGAAGTGCCACCCTACGCGGCTCCCGCTGATTCCAAACATGAAAATCATAATATTTCATGAGCTCGTTGATAGGTTTTCGCGCCGGCCGCGGTTGCCCGCCGCCCCGCGGCCTAATTACCGCCGCCTTGCGATACGTCACCACGGTGATTCAAAAAAATCCACCCATCCCTCTCCCACTCGGCGGTATCCAGCGGCGGCGTCCCACTCCAACGCGCATTTTTATAAAAACGCAGAGACCGACCGCGGCCGTCCCGCTCGTTCCCG
The DNA here is from genome assembly GCA_918843915.1 of Notodonta ziczac. Lineage (NCBI taxonomy): Eukaryota > Metazoa > Arthropoda > Insecta > Lepidoptera > Notodontidae > Notodonta > Notodonta ziczac. The sequence continues at coordinate 7,759,800 of OU974053.1, forward strand.
CCGCGACACCGCATCACCCGCACCCTTCGTCTCCTTCCCGCTTTTTACGAGACGTAGGGGCCACCACCCGGGTGGGGGCGGCGACCGCGCGAACGCAAAATATTGACCATCGGAAAAAGTCGCGTCGTATCACAGTCATCAGTCGAAACGGAGTTCTCGCGAGCACGCGTCCCTTCGCCGTGACTTCGTCGCGCATCGTGAGTCTTCGGCTTGCGGTCCCGGCCGCCCGTTTATTTTTCCGAGTCCCCCGCCTTGCGTCTTGCCGTCCGCGCCCAACAAGTGGCGTAGACGGTGTTCGCGGCTCACACGGAGTCTCGCGTCCGTACTTTGCACAACTTTCCGGAGCGTTCGCGCGCACGCAATCTCGGCGGCAAGTTCGTGACAGGATCGCGTGTTCGGAAACTTTTACCGGAGTGTTTAAAGACTACAGTGGCGTGACAGAGGACTTCAGTGGCGTGTCGAGAGTCGGTGCGGTGTTCGTTGAGGGTAGGCTGAAGTCGATGCACCTTCCGCACGCGAGCCCACCGGCCCCCAGTATGGCGGACGTGTACACTCACATCCACGAGTACTATAGGCAGAGTCACGGTGAGCTGGTGCCGACTGGTTCTCCCGCCGTCCTCTGCTCGGCACTGCCTGGACACTGGCGGTCGAACAAGTCTCTGCCGGTGGCCTTCAAGGTGGTAGCGTTGGATGACGTGCAGGACGGCACTCTGGTCACGATAAAGGCTGGTAATGATGAGAACGTCATGGCAGAGCTGAGGAACTGTACCGCTGTGATGAAGAACCAGGTGGCGAAGTTCAACGACCTGCGGTTCGTGGGCCGCAGCGGGAGAGGGAAGTCGTTCTCGCTCACCATCACAATCAGCACGTTCCCGAGCCAAGTGGCCACGTACATCAAAGCCATCAAAGTCACAGTTGATGGACCTAGAGAACCTAGGACTAAGCAAAGTGAGTTCATTTTAATTGTAATTTATTTTAGTTATCTCTTCTTTTCCTTTCTTATTTTAATTTCCTTTTCCTTTTCTATGATTATTTTAATTCATTTTAAAAAGTTAACTATAGTATTTTATACCTAAACGTCGATTCTTCAACCATGGCAGCAAGACTCTACTAAAATATTTTAATGATAAAAAGAAGATTGACCTATATGCACACTTCCTTGACACACCAAATATCCATTTGTCAGAAATCATCACGAAACAATAAAAAAATTAATAGTCTCAGTCTGTAAAAAGTTTTGATATGCGCGTGCGCTTCTCTGGCGCGTCGCCAGTCCACAGGACCGAGGTCGGTTTTGCGGCACCGCAGTATTCAACCACATTCGAAACTGTTTTATTTGAATCATCATTTTAAAAAGAATATTATTTTCTTTTTTTCGAGCTAAAAAATAAATGCAGAAATTATTTCTGTAAATTTATTGAAGCTAACGGACGCAATTTGTTTGCATCTCTTTTCACGGTGCCAATGGTTGAAGCTGAATTGTATCCACGAAGTAAAACGCGCTAAATTACATTATTAGTAATCTCCCTAACTAACCATATTAAAATTAATTCAATAAACAAAACAATGGAAGCTGGAATTACAACCGTTAAACCCCCTTGTGCCTGAACACCTCTCGTTTTCTTCTATAAAGAAGAATGAACGTTTTGCGCTTTCAACTCCAAATTTGATTGTTCAATTATACCTGATATATTTGAAAAATATTTCTTCTTTCTTTCCTTAGAATTGAGAATTCACGAACAATTTTACGGAATACATTCATCTTCCGATCATACTCTAACTTTCAAACAACTGGACGCCAAAATACATCGACCGAAATTAACATCTGGGCAATCGTACGTGAGAAGCAGTCAATCACTGAGACATTAATTGCCTACTCGGTTTAATCTCCACTACGAAGCACTGCTGTTAAGACGTCTTCCGTCTTAAAATAACTTCGATTGTCTTTAATGCAACGAGTGAGATGTTTTGACGCGGGGCTTTTAGACGGTTGTAGATGTTTACACGGAACAAGCTTTTATACTTACATGCAGTGCGTAAATCACTTGATTTATTTGTGTGAAGCGGGGAATTTGAAGGTCGGAACAATTGGCTAAACGTTACAAGAAGACAAGGAACTGAGTCGATGAAACTCTAAAATATACTTAAGTAATATTGAAGACTACATAGGTTGAAAAATCCGTATTTTTTACTACCTTGAGAATAAATATAGTTCATTTTACATTAAAAATACGAAGATGACGTAAAGTTTAGTACTCAATGGGTCCAGAAAGTAGGTTACCTAAGTATTGATGAAGGACAATCAAATGACAAACCCTAACTGACACACATAGATCAAGCTTGTTTAATTAAATATAATGACATTTAAATAATAAACTGAACATGCGTGACATCTATCTCAACATCAGCTGAAATCAATTTCAATTAGAGATAGGAAACTACCGCCATCAAGATGATTAACACCAGACACAATCAGCGAATCAAACTGAAAATCATAATGTTTTGACACCACAAATCTATTTCTGATGTTCCGACATACACCGAGAACGTCTGTATAAACAAACAGTTGCGCCCAAACTTCAACCAATAATAAAAAAGACAGTATGCGGAAAAACTAACATCCTCGGGTGATAAACATCAAAGGCTCGGAGCTAATAAAGCGATCAATGGCGCAGGCGCTTAACGGCCGAGTTACGGCGCACTAATTATCATGTAGTTAGTAAAATAACCTTACATTTGGATACATTATGAAAGTACATAAATCGTTTTTTGACGTGGTTTAACGCCGTTTATATTTAGTTTTTATATTCGTGAGATATTAAAAACAAGAATTTGGAATATTCGTGTGCATTTTCTCGCGAGGAAGAATTTGCGCCAGTAGTTTTGAGGTGCTGTAGGTATATTTTCTCAATAAATCCTATGTAGGTCGCAGCGTCTGTGTAAGCGTAATTAAAACACGCATATCGCATTTTTTTATTAGCATCAACTGGAGAAAATATCAGATAATGACAGAAATATGCACCGCATACCGCGTGCTTCACATTTGGGACAGCATTGTACACCAAAATACTGACGTCACGCGTTCTAGAAGTTGCTTAGAGCGAAGCAATCATGTAAAATCCTCGGTACTCGGTGAAGCGGCGGTTACCAAGTTTGACGGTGCGGCGGGCGGCCGCGTAACAGATGTAAACAATCTCGGGGCCGAGTCGTAAAGTCCCGTTTGATCTCCCCGCTTGCACCCCGACGCCGCCGCCGGTGCCTCTAAAATATGGATTTTATGTCTCCACTGGCTGCTAAAATCCACCGGCACCGACCCTCGTAACCACCCGGCCTGGCGAGCCAAGGTCCTGCCAAGATAATTGCCGACACACTTATGGAAAATTTAACTCGGAAGTTTAAGAGTGAACAACAAGTTAGATTCATTGTGTAAAGCTCTGAAAAGCCGAATTTGACTGATGTGAGCGCTTCTTACGTTTAATTATTTCCCAAAAGTCTGCATGTCTTAAAGCTTAAACTCTATACCTACCCCGGCCGACGAAAACCACAATATGGTAAGCATGTTCGAATTCAATTCGGGCATCGCCGGGATCACCAACATTCAGACAGTCATTTTATAAATGTCTGGATCATTCTGTTTCGGGAACCGTAATTTGGATTAAAATTGATGAAGCTGAGTCTTCAAGCGACTTAAATCTATTCATAATCGTATTGCTTCTCGTTGGCCGTGGCAATATCTCAATTTTAAAGTATTATCAGCCCCTATCTCCCCACTTTAGATAGTTAGCGTCAAATCAACACCAATCTTCAACATCTTGCCACATTGACAATTCTAAATTGATATCAACTGCACTCTAAATCAACAACAGCACGGGCAATTAACCAGGCACATAGATAATATAAATGCGGTGTCATTTATAGGACATCGTCGCCACCCCGTCCGAATTATGAGCCATAACTCTGATTCCATTTATTTAAGCGCTCGGCTCCTTAACATCAATTTACGAGACAACCCGCTCGCATCTCATCTCGTTCCGTTATTTAATGCCCATTTTGACACTTATGTCTTATATCCCCAGTTTATTGTCATAGCGGTACAAATTTGGCCGCGACGCCGTCGTTTGATTCCGCTGCATTCTTGTGCCATTGTAAACTTTTAGGTCGACAGTGATTAAATGTTTCAGAAATAGTTTTTATAGATTTCAAGTGGAAATCTCTTTTGGTTGGGTGTATTGTTTTCGTTGTTGGTCTATTGGTTCGATTTTCGAATGGGGAATAAGTGCACTTTAAAACTTCTAGGGCTGAGTCTAAGGCCTTGTTCTAGCGATCTTGGAAATGTCATTCTTATGTCATAACAATACAAAATGATATGTCTATTGCTTACTCAAGACCACTCTCAGACTTGAGATCGATTTAGTAATACAGCCCTAAGTGCATGTAAGTAATTATAATTTTCCAGTATTTGGTAATTGTGTAGCCTTAGGGGCGCTATGACTTCGGTTAGGTTAGGTTTAGGTTTAGGTTAGGTTAGGTTAGAACAGTGATCAAAACAAAACAAAAAAAATCCTGAAACTTCATCTAAGTCCTGGCTCCATAGCCCCCCTAACTGGGAACTAACATAACCTAATGACACATTCGGATTCTGGCGCTTCGCCGGCCGCTGCCGCGGCACGCTCGCTTCGCTCGCTCGGCTCGCGCGTTTTGGTCACTGTTCTAACCTAACCTAAACCTAAACCTAAGTCATAGCGCCCCTAAGGCTACACTCCAACCCAGTATTTATAAGGAGTAAGCCACGTTTTGTGAGGACTATATCTGATGATATCAATGGCATTTTTCGAATTAAGACATGACTATTGCATTTGCGTAATATTATATGGCATGGACCGAATTCAAAAAGTCAAAAACAACGAAACTCGGCCGGATAATGCTCCCACTTATCCTTATTAATATTAATCCAACCTCTCAGTAATCATGCGCTCCTCGACATTAGAAATGCTCTCTTTGCCGCTTTAATATTCACGGCTCCGCATATGCAAAGGGTCGGGAACTGAATTTAATTGAATACTGGCATTAACAAATGGAGAGGCCCGTTTCCGAGTTCCACATTTAACTTATTATTGTTCCATGATGTCGGAACGGGCCTCGGATTGCCGCGTGACGCTGCGACAGGCCATCCATCAAGATCTTAATTTAAAATGCCCGCGATCTGGGAAACGCTTTCATGATATGCGCGCTAATCTCTACATAAAGGTTTTGTGAGTTTTATTAGTTAACGAGAATGTCATTTAAGGAGATGTTCCAATTTTTTCCATACATAAGTGACAGCTTTTACCCAAATTCTTAGATATTTTGTGGTTAAAAAGTAGGCTTACTATATGTTATTGATTATAACCTAATATACCTAGTAATTTCATTGAAATGTATCCGGCCGTTTTTGCACGATCCTCAGTCAATCTAACAAACAAGCACACTTTTTTTATTTATAATTACTAAAGATAAGCTTACTGGCAATAACTATTATGACAAAAAATAACATTAGGCTCGCGAACGCATATGCTAAATGCAGAAGTATACAATAAACTAATTGTTCCGTAAACATTGATTTTAGTGCGCGATAAAAAGCGTCATCTATGTAAAAACAAAAGACTGCGCCCCATTACACTGCACTGTTTGGATTGCGATAAAATTAGGCTACTCAAACGAAACTCGCAACAACAAACTTTGTGTAAAGTATCGCTAAGAAGCACCGCGTATACAAAGTTCAAAACAAAGTGTACGAAGAGATCGTAAACAGTTTAATCCCGTTATAAAAATTACACCTGATCGATTGGTAGTTGAGCACAACGGATTAAAAATGTTGTTAAACACACTAAAATAGAACGTCTTCAGTAGCGTATCGATTAAACAAATAAAAACGCGTTTCGCTATGAAAGGCGAAAGGCAACGTGACGTTGGGTCGTAAAAACGTATGGCACAGAGGAGCCGGCTGACTGCAGTAGTAAACTGGATCGTTTTGTATACAGAACCCTTGTTATAGTCGGCGGGCGAGGTAAACAGAGCGCGGGCCGTGTGTCGCCGCCTTTACTGCCAGCCTTTGTGACTTTAGTGCTTGCGGACGTGGTTGAAGACGTTAGCGATCTCGTGACGTCACTGTCTGCTTAATGACTGTTCATAGGAGACAATTCGCAATAACATGTTGCGGTAAACAACGCGAAACAAGGAGAAATGTTGCTTCATTTTCAATATCAGAGACGTCTCTACAATTTTGCACTACGGATATTTTTATTATTTTTTTAGAAATAAAATTTCTTATTCATGCATAAATGAAGATTAGACTAAGCTCTCCATATTTTTAGTAAGACATCGTAATAATAAAATTCAGTCCCGCAGAGTGATTCCCACTGCAAAAAAATGTGTTTTTGTTTGCAACGTTTTCAGTATGGTGTTCTTTTTCATACTCGTATTTTTTTATATCAATCAATTCTTCAAAGTGTTCTCTCTTGTTCTAGATTACGGGTATGGTCACCCCGGTGCATTCAGCCCCTTCCTGTTGAACCCCGGCTGGCTGGACGCGGCGTACCTCAACTATGCGTGGGCAGACTACTTCAGACCACCGCAAATGCGAGACCAGACCGCTCCACTTGTTAAAGGTAATGTAACTTATTCAATGTCACATCCTTGTGATAAAGTATTAATTGATTTCAAAAGTAAAACAAGATAGGGTAATCTAACGAAATAGTCTATCGGACAAATTTTAAATATCGTATTTTAACTATATGTTTCAAGCACAAACTAGTTAAATAAATAAATATCGCCAGACTGACACACCAACTGTATGGTCCCAAACTAAGCAACGCTTGTACTATGGGTACCGTACAATGGATTGGGGGCGAGCCTAGTGACACCCAGACCTAGCAAATTACGAAATTTGCCGCGGCGGAAATCGAATCCGCAACCACCATGAGAAGTGAGCTGAGCGGCCTACGCTCTAACCATTGCGCCAAGCGGTCGTTATAAGTATATTTTAGTAGGGCGACGGATTCAAAACCAAACTAAATTCTACAAACAAATAATACTCTCTAGGGTCCAATCAACGAACAATAACGGTATTTGTTAATTTAAAAATTCCCGATTTAGCGAACTACACTCAAAAACATGCTACAGCACCGCCCCTCAAGGCCGAACATCGCAAAAGCGGCTCAAATAAAAGAAGTAACTCTTGAACTCTGCAAAACAAAACCGGGCCGACCGAAGCAAAACCACCCGCTGAAGTCCGCCACGGGGGCGAGTGGGGGGCGCCGGGAAAAGTGCAAAAAAGCACTGCCTTCACGTTCGAGAGAGTGTGGAGTCAATTTTATTCCAATGTAGGCGACCGCGCCACCGGCCACTTTTTGTTTCCGACTCTGAAACGCGAGGAGCGATGTACTCAAACACCTACAGACTTTTATTAAACCTGCGGAGGTGGGACCGGACGCGCTCACAGAGATGAGCCAGCACTTTTAAAATGAGGAACTGATTTGTACCTTTTTTGAGAGAATGATAATAGGAATAAAACGGATGCTCCCCATTTCAGATATGGAGTTTGTTAACATACCTCATATCAGTGTTTATTATGAACAAGTTAAGTCAGCTCATTATTTGTATTTAATACAAAAGCTAAGTCACTCAAAAGATTAACATAAGGTACATAGGTTAACCTATAAATGCTAATTAAAAATACTGACAAAAGCAAACAGAATCAAATTCGCCGATCGGGGATCACCTCAATCAGGCCCGACGCCGATATTGGCCCCCACCTCGCCAAATTACCCCCTAGTTACGACCCCTCCCACCCTCGTTGCCTTTAAAGTGGTCTGCGCACTGCCACCGCTGCAAACAGAAAAAGTGCAAAAGAGAACCGATCGTAGCACCACCTCCAAGCTCTTTGTGGCCCAATCTGCGCCTCCATCGTGTCCTTTTTATGCGCCAGGTTCCCTTACACGCTATCGAGAATCAAAGGTTCCACAGCAAGAACTTTTTAAACACAGCTACTAATGAAAATTTCACGTTACGAGTCCTCCTTTGTCGGACGTGCAGATAGGTGCTTCCTTATCGCGATGGCGTCGGCTTTGTGCGGAGCACACGTGTCCGCCTCACCTACAGACGTGCTCTGCATCAATAACACATACCTACTGCAGCACATCGGGAAGAGTCGCATCGTGCCGAATTACTGAGTGTCGTGACCGTGACGTAAACTACGTCGTGTTCGGATAAATAAATATTGCACCCTCACCCTCCGATATCGCGCTAAAAAAACATCCCTTTCGGTGATGCCGCCTTTAAACGCCTACAGATTGTACATTATCCTTAGTACGATTATGCACCCCCGTTGTTCGGGGAATAGACGGAGTGCCCGTGCGCCGCGGGCTATCCCCGAGGGCTCTCTCTCATATTACGTCATGTTAGCAAATCAGACTACGGCAGCCGGGTGTAGTCAAATATTTTTGGTTGCCTATCAACCGTAGATAATTATTGAGATGCGCTATACATAGTTGATAGGATAAAGTGATGCAGTATTTGTTTTCTTTGCATATAAATATACAAATTCTAATATGTTTATTTCTTTGTCAACAGGTGGAGTAGCACCAATAGCGACACCTCCAACGTTGCCTGGCGTTGAGTTATTCCCGTTCCCGCCAACCATCACGAATCTGCCACCAGGAGGTCTTATTCCACCTCCTGGCGCCTTCTTACCTCCTAACGGACTTTTACCCTTCGCTCCACACCCTGCGGAATTAGCGCTGAAATCGTTACCACCAGAGCTAACTTTAAAGAACGGTATCAGTCCCTATGACGCGTTGAGGCATTTGCAAAGCAATGTCTCTTCGATGGATACGTCAAGCGCAAGATTGTCTCCGACGAGTAGCAGGCAGAGCGGTAGCCCTCGAAGCATGATCAACGGTAGCCCCGACAGATCGAAAGCTGATTCTAAATCTGAAGTCAACTCGATACACGATGCGACGATTACTGATGAATCAGACGAGGAGCCGATCGAAGTAGTAAAGTCCGCATTCCATCCGACGCGGCCTGCGAATGTAGAGTTGCAAGAGATGAAGCGAGTCCAAGCAGCTGATTCAACAGTGTCAGACAAGCCGCGACCTCGTAACGAGCTGAAAGCACCTTCACAACGCACGACGAGGATCCTATCCACCAGTCCGACCTCAACGAAAATTTCAAACGGTGCGATACCCACACACAAATCCGTGTGGCGGCCATATTGAGAATTGAATGCTAGTGTTTAGTTAAGCATCCGTCGCCGACGGATTGTTGAAATGTGATACACCAATGAGCTTGTAAATAATATAGGATATTAAAATTACCATTGATTTATAACAGATATTTATTGTTAGATTTACATATTTAGATAATTAGAGTTTAGAATAACAACCCAATATTGTAAATGTTGATAGATTTGTTATTTTTATTGCGGATGTGTTCAAGCTTGTCTATAATTATTTCGTGGTGTAAATGTAAATCGATATGTATAAATGAAACTGTAATATTCTTCGAAAAACGACTGATTAATTTAACGATTAAGAAAGACAAATGTATAATTGTAAATAATGTAAAAGGGTATTTATTAAACGGACAGAATGTACAATAAATGTGTGCCGGTTGGCAATGAATGTATAATCGACTGTAAAATATGTATTTAGAGATATCGAGATAAAAGAAAGATTCCGAGAAATTAAACAAGGTATTTTTATTCCTGAAAAAACAAATCATCTCCATAAAGAGCGAATGTCTACATATGAAGTAGTGATATTGGCCGAGACTCAGACACGGGACACATAAATATTAACCCTAATAAAACGCACCTTCAATTTATTTACATCGAACACTGAACTGATGCAATGTGTGATGCACATGTTTCATTAAATGTCTTCTTGTAAACACTCCACATACCACTTAAAAGGAACACTGGTCGACAGTGGAACCGGTGACGTTACACCTATTACCTAAACAATGTATTCGAAGGTCACTACAATTCGAGATACCTTCTAAATATTTCATCAATTAATAAAATCATAAAACTTGAGAAAACTAATCGAATAATAAAAACTTGAAAAATATCGTCATTGTCATCATCATGAATCATCTGCGTCACTCTGATTTGTTCGTTGGCAACCAAGAGTAGTATCTTTACTCAAAGTATCTGATATATCGAAGTTTATATGAATTTAAAGTCAGGGATGAATGAAAGGAAAGGACATACTGCGCCGAACCCTGATAATGGGAAATGGTAAGGCAAATGATGACGATGAATTGAAAATCACATAAAAATCTCTAATGAAGCTTACTTATTGTAGTTTTAAGGTTTTATACACGGCTGGGTGTCGCACACAGAGGCTATCAATTGTGTTTGCGCGAACTGATCCAGTTAGCTGATTGCAGCGGCCGCCGCTCGCCGCGCCGCGGTCGGCCTGCTCCTCACACAAGACCCTGGAGTCAAGCAGTAGTGGATATGGCGCTAAAATTATATACTAACGGGATTATGTTGATACACTAAGTAAACCTGACTAATCTAGCAGTTTACCACGTCAACCGAACAAATGGCACTGACATTTTTTAAACTACAATTAAAAGTCGAGCAAAATTGTGATAAAATTGGCCTTGGTTTCAACAAAACTGAGCAGAAAAATGTATATACTTATGAAACCGGATTATAATTAGCAAGACACAAAAGATGCATTCGACTAAATACTACTATGAAATAAATTCAGATTGAGTATTCGATTTTTTTATTCATGTAGGCAGGTAAAAACCAAACCAAAAATGGACTATTACTGAAGGGAAGTGTTGATTAATAATCAAAAATGTCACAATCAACGTAATGATTAGACTCTACTATGTTATGATTACATTTATATTGGTGTAAGTTCAGGGGATAAAGAATAATGCGGACATAAAGAACTTGCAAAGTCCAGTCTCTTTGTCTATTTTACGTACTCTCGACACAAAAGTGAATGAAAATTGCTTTTTTTTATTTTTGAGTCTATGATAATACCGACATTAATTAAAATTAAGTATATCTACAACGTTATTTCAAACACGGAATGCTACTAACATTCCTATCCACGTTTTATCGCGTCCACGTATTACAGTGAATAGAGGCACCTCATTATGCGAAGCTTTGATTCGTCTACCGTCGTTATGAGTCGCTTTTTGGCGCACAAACCCGTACTACGACCATACACATAAACCATTTGGTCGTATTAAAAACCTGTGGCCAGACGCCGCGTCAGTGAATGTCTGTATTTTGAATTTGAATTAATGCTGCGGTGTTTACTGTGACATTGATATTTTGAATTTGAATTACGCTTTCAATGCTGCGCTGTTTACTCTATGAAACTGGTTCAAGAGTCAAATTACAAGTATTATTGAGAGAGAATCCATTGGTTTTTTTTGGGACTAGTCCCGCGACATTTTCCCACCACTGTTACTCCTGTAAACCAGGATCGACAATGATGACCAAGTTCGAACGAAGTTCGACCCTCGACGAGTCCTGGAGAAATTTAAATTGTCTTGAAACCCGCACAAATAGAATCGAAAGAAACGCCAATGCCCACAAAATAAGCCCTAGAAAGCAATGTTCCATCGATCATCGACAGTCGACTGTTACTGCACCATAGTTACCATTGCACCCTTACCTTACCTTTAAATGTTCAATTCTAACCGTAACTTTGCATTGATACAATATACGAGTATACTTTTATTATTTGTTGTTCATTATTTTTTGACGGCATACAATAACCGCATGTTCACAAATCGGTGTAGATTCGATTTTCATCAGTGCAAAAAAGAGGTATACGTTAAAACAAGAGCACACATCAAATATGTGCTCTATTGATAAAGGTACGATATAACCTCATATAACTAGGTTCAGATAAAACGTAGGTATCAAAGAGGAAAAATAAAAAAGATTTTAATTCCAGTGTGTCGCATTGCAGGAACCACGGCTCAAACCCTGCCGCCGGCTAGTGCGCGACAGCACATATCGATAAGATCCGGATCGCGCGTGCTTTTATTGTTCCAGGGTTACCCGCCTCGCCCCCGGGCGACCCGCTAAAATCTAAATGGACACCACTCTAAATGACAGTGAATATTGTACAGGTGACGTCGCTTAGTATCCATTAAGAGTAAGAATTAAATAAAATGGCACATTTTTTTAACATGTTCTAATATATCTGTTCTATAACATCTACCTAATTAGGTACTAACATCCGGATACGGTGATCGGGCTAGACTCATGGTTACACTGTATAAAAATATTAACTCGCGGCATAAGAATCCTGAGTGTATACTCTACCTTTAACGCAATGAATTCTGAAATCACATGAAATTACGTCATCAGTTTCTTACAATAAATGTTCCTATCTCTTGTGAATCGATCCATTTATTTCAGTCATTTATATTAATAGACAGTAACGAAAAATACAACAGACAAATCCCTCGCGTCATCCCACTCGAAAGTTAAAAGGGGGAGACAGGGCTCAACTGGACAATACATAAAGAAATCTCGCTGATAAAATTTTAATGCGTGTATAAAAAGGCTATAAATTTGATTTACGCGCCCCCGGTCGGGTAGAACGGGGTAATATCGAAAAATAACATGAGATAATGTTGGCTTACAAAGTGGGGCCAGGGTTGGATTAGGTGATATTTGCGTTCGGAATGTATGAAGGTACGGCGGCGACCGTTGCGGCCACGCTACGGTTTCTGTAGAAACACATTGAATGTTGGTTTGCGTATGGTATCTACGTAAAACTCGATGTGCTTTTTGATATTAACAATAAAGAAATAAATTACGATTTTGATACATACCTACATTTCATCGTCGTTATTGATATTTTGTGTACTTCCAAATATTATAATATTACTTTAACATTGGGTAGTAATATTATAATACTTTGTGACTGTTTTATTAATGAAGTTTTTATTTAAATAAATTACAAATATTATAAACTACCTACTACAAAGTGATTTACACAAATCACATTAAAACTTTAATTTACAAAGCAGAACACAATATTGTTGTTTCGGTATACAAAACAAAAGAGGAGGGATAGAATTCTTCATGAAACACATAAAAAATTCGCAAAGAAAGCACTTGGATATAATAAATTCCTTATTGGGCCGCGGCAGGCACACAAAATGAGTAGAAGAAGCCACTTAAAAAGATTGGCACTCAACGAACCGGCATAATCTATGCAAATTACGTCAAATTAGGAGTCGTCAACACGCTGCGCCTCCTCTGTGTAATTTTGAAGGCAAACCCTCCTTTATTATTAATATTTATTCCTCTTTTTCCGCTCGAATCAGGAAAAAAATAATTCTGAACGGAACTCTTCGATCGGCTAATGAATCGGATAAATAAATTGATGGAGTTTGTAGGATGCGAATAAATTTTGAAGAGCGTAATTTTTGTATACCGATAAAATACATGCTAAAGACCACATATTTTATTATAAAATGTACATTATTTTAAAAAAAACTCTCGATCCAGTTTATAATCTGTTCCATCCTAACTATACTCACCCAAACAATAATATTTTACATATACCTACGAAGTATAAGTAGATGAAAATTTATATCACTTTATGAAGACCTACAACTACAAAATACCATCTGTAGATGTTAAAACAATAACACCATGACTGCCGTAGGTAAGAGCAAACCCGAGGTGTCAAAAGAAAGTCGGCAAATAAAAGCTCAGAGAGCCGGCAACATGAAACGCGGACGCAATAAAAAATCATAAAATGACCCGAAAATATTGTTTGTGTAATGCCCGTAACTAAATTGAGTTATAAAAATGTTTCCCTTAGCCCGAATGGGTGCTACTGGTTTCTTCGCTGGAAGACGCTTTGTGGCGTTACAATAATTTTCTTCAGAACAATTATGTTTATTGCCGACGTAGGTACTTTCATAGTGCTATGGGCGTTTTGGAAGCCGTCTTTTTACTGCATAACGAGATAAATAAAACCATTCAGGGGGAATTATTTTGTATGTCTAATTCGTGGGTCTCGTTAATATTGATTTATTATACTAAAGTTACATAGCAGTGATAGCCGATTGGTTAAACACGCGTCTTGCGGGCTACCAGGTGTCGGGTTCAAACCCCGGCTCGAACCTCTGGATTTTTCGAAATCTATGTGCGAATCATAATTTCTATATGATTATCACTTGCTTACGGTGAAGGAAAACATCGTGATGAAACCTGCATGTCTTAGAAGATTTAACAAATTTTCGAAAGACATGTGAAATCCGCCAACCCGCACTGGGCCAGCGTGGTGGATATGGCCTGAAACCCCCCTCGTGTTGAGGGGAGGCCCGTGCCCAGGAGTGGGACGTCAAAAGGGCTAAAATTATTATTATTATTATTTATACTAAAGTTAGCAACCAAGCGGATGACCCGCTGATATCATAGCCTATTAATGCGTGAAATTCCAAAGGCGTTGCTCGCACGTTGCCGACTTAAGGAGAATGGGACAAAGGTAGGGGAGGGCCGGCTTTCTAAATCATCCTCTTTCCTGCTTTCTAAATCATCATCCTCTTTCCGGCTTTCTAAATCATCCTCTTTCCTGCTTTCTAAATCATCCTCTTTCCGGCTTTCTAAATCATCCTCTTTCCTGCTTTCTAAATCATCATCCTCTTTCCGGCTTTCTAAATCATCCTCTTTCCGGCTTTCTAAATCATCCTCTTTCCTGCTTTCTAAATCATCATCATCTTTCCGGCTTTCTAAATCATCCTCTTTCCTGCTTTCTAAATCATTCTCTTACCTGCTTTCTAAATCATCATCATCTTTCCGGCTTTCTAAATCATCATCATCTTTCCGGCTTTCTTAATCATCATCATCTTTCCGGCTTTCTAAATCATCGTACAAAACGCAGCTATAATAGTTACTTTAGGCCGATCTTCTGTGAGATCAGACGCCTGGTAATCATGAGGGCTCGGTTCTCATTCTCGGATCATTTGCATCAGGATGTCTACAAAATCAGAATCCCGACGCATTGAGGGAGAATGGCTCCGATGTCATGGCAATAGCTCACACCCGATTACATCTGTAGCATGTCTTGTGGTACTAAAATCGGCGAAATGTGCCCACCACTTTGAGGAATACAGGGATGATTGTGTATTTTTTTCTATATTATTTAAGATACAGGTTGTTTCAATCAATAACGTCGATCTGTAATCTAACAATTAAATGTAGGTGTTAACCATTGTACCCAGTATAGAGATACCTACACGTAATTATGTTTTTCTTTATTTTCTGTACAGTGAGCCGCTTGGCTCACTGTACCGAGTAGTTGCGGGTTCGATTTTACGTCAGGGTAAATTTCGGAAATTGTATTTTCGCAATTTTTTCTTGTTTGAGTATCACTGGGATTGCCTCTAGCACGATCATAGTATAAGTATTATTTAGTTTGAGAACATATAGTTAGTGTGGTAGTCTGGCGATATGTAATTTACTACCAACCTCAAAACACAAAAATCACACAATCTTAGACACCATAACCCTCTAACTGCCATCATCCCGGCTAACCCCCGCTGCATACACAAATTACACACGCCTAAATGGGTTTCGGCGTCCATCCACCGGGCGGCTAGTCATTAACTCACGGAAGCAAGTACAGCGGACCAATTTCCCCGGCCGGTCGCCAATTAACAGCACTTGGGTGCATGGTACCGGCCGACGGCAACCGAAGGGTTAGGCAAGATGTTTGTTATGATTTACGATTGAGGAAAGAGGGTTGGGACCAACGTCTGAGGGTTAAGTTTCAAGTTGGTTATTGTTACTTTATTAATGTGGGCAATGGTTATGCTGTTTTGGTAAGACGTTCGGATTAAAGAAATAATAATTATAATTGAAGGAAAAAAGTTTCAAAATCTTTTATAGACCCCGACTAAGAATTAATGAAATAAATTAAAACCTTACCCCTCCCTTTTGACTTCACCGTAATCGGCTAAAAATAGGTAGATAGGTCATATGTGCTCTGTGAGTGAAACATTAAAACCGGGCTGCTTGGTTCACGCGAGCTCAGTCTTACATCACGCGACACTGACGAGGCAATTTACATTAAAAAAATGCCTTTAAAGATGTCAAAAAGCCTAAGGATTATGTATCATTCGTTAGTATTACAATTTATAATAATTTAAAGAAATTACTCTCTACTTTTTACAAATTAAAAATATTTTTTATTACAATTTATTCATGTTATCCGACTCTTCTTTTCCCTTTTTTTAAATATGACTTCTCCTGCGGAAGAGGAAAAGATAGCGCTTACGGTTCTCTCACTCGTACGAAACGCAACTAGGTATAATAAATACTTTACCGATCTTATGTGACAGGGTATTACAGAGATCGAGCTAACCCGTATGCCTATACCTAGCTAGCTAGCTAGCTATAAGCTATACCTAGTCAATTAGCTACGGCTGGGCACCATTGTAAAATATCATATTTTATTAATCACTTATAAACCCAAATTACCCTAGGTAATAATGTCTTGCTGTTTTTTACATATATTCCAGAGGCCTTTACAATATAAAACTACATTCACCGCCATTGGAAGCCTCCAACTAACGGTGAACGTTTTTAAATGCGAAATTTTACTGTACCATATAAAAATATCTTTATTTGCTTAGGTAAGAGTCGGTCCCAAAGTCATTACCCTAAATCGGTAAAAAGTAGATCCCAAAAGTGAAGCATTTTTTACAAAGACCTTTCGCCAACTTAACAGTTATTATATGTAAATGTTATGCAACTTAAATGGGGCAAGGAAAAGAAATTGACGGGAAAAAACAGAAACGGTACTTAGACAATGTCGGTTCGCAGTAAAGAAATGCAGTTAGAAATGATTATTTTTTACTGCGTCGTTAATATTTTGGCAAACAACTGGAACATAGATTTCGTTTTAGTTAATTCCGTGAAGTATTGTCACTTCTGTCAGTAGGCATGTTTATAAACACGTGGGTCTCGGACATAGCGTAGAGTAGGTAACTAATTGAAGCAGTAAGTGGCATTATTATTATTGTTATATAATAAAAGTAATAATACATATAGATTAAGTCAAAAGAAAACATGGTGAAGACACGTGAAAATTTCTAACTTATTTTCGAAAGCCACGTGTAACCGACCGACACTATGGCATTAAATGGCCGCAGATTCTGGCCTGAATCCCGATCGCAGTAAGGGGAGGTCGGCACCTAGAAGTGGGATATCAAATGGGTTAGTTATTATAACTTAGTCGGCAATCTTACAGGTTGATAGAAAATATTATTATTACATAATTATGTATTTCCTGCGACACCGCGCGATACCTATGTGGGTAGGTTCGAATTTTTTTCTTTGCGTAACTCACATTAAATTATATTTTTTAAATATATTTTGAACAATTTAAACAGTTATATTCTGATTGCATGCAAACATGTTCTTATAAATGTTATCTAACGGCAACGATATTTTCAAAAAATCGGAATCAATAAATATAATGAGGATTTTCCTGGACAAAATACGTACTGAATTTTATTCTGTATAGATATAAGTGTTCCCGCGTGTGGTTACAGCGCGCCCACAAGCACCGGTGTTGTCACTCTACCACTAGCACTAGGGTAACCACAATTTTAATAGCAATAAAATAATAAATACTATTTCAAATTTAATATTTAAAAGGAAAGTTTGACTAGTGCTTTCTATCAAAAAACTTAGCTTAAACCCTGAAAAAAAGAAATAAGTACAGCCATAAAAAAGAGAGTTATGCAGTTTGTTTTTGTTATGATAATTTAAAATACTCATAGTAAGGTTAATGACCTCCCCTATCCACACGATTTTGAGGAATACTTGAAGTAAACTTGTAAGTGTTCATTGATAGCTAATGAGTAATGGTTTGAAAACTCTCTCTTAGTTTAAAAAAAAAGTTTTAAGGAAGCCATACTCACTTTATTGCACTCTTAAAATGCTGTGGTGTAACAACTTTACACAAAAGGGACAGTCCTAGCTACCGCATTAGAAACACAAATATGTCAGCCCTAGGGACCACTCATCGCTGTACTCAAATTATCATAAGTTTCCTTTCGGCTTCCATTATTCAATTTTCTAACAGGTGCGCTCGCGAATATGAATGAGCGGGTCGCGGTTCAACGCATTTGCGTCGATAGAATTCTGTTTAGGTGTTCATTGAAGTTCCATTACTAGATGTTCCTACATGAAAACATCAGTATCGCTAGACTGACACACCAATTGTATGGTGCCAAACTAAGCACCGCTTGTACTATGGGTACCGTACAATGGACAGGGGGCGATCCCAAAGACACTCACACCGGGGCAAATTACGAAAAGGCAGTTTCCGAAATGTTTGCGGGCGGGAATCGAACCCGCAACCACCATGTTCAGTGAGCCGCGGGACCTACACTCGAACCACTGCACCAAGCGGTCGTCAACTTACCAAATGTACGGTTTTAAATTTAGCCACGCTTGTGCTAGACGCAGTGGATTGGAGATGATCCCGGTGACTCCCAGGCGAGAGCATTACCCCGACGGGAATCTAACTCGTAACCAGTCGATGCAACAATGCCTAAGCTTAAACCACTAGCTAAATCAAGCAAGCCGAAGCCTTCAACCTACGCTTTCAGACGAAGCAAGCAAACGCCAACGAACAGACCTAGTCAAAATATAACTTTTCGTTACTAACACTTCAATTTTGATAGAACAATTAACGTTGCATAATAGCTTCAAATTATAATACCATCAAAATGTCAAATTATCTTCAAACAACAATCTTCTAAAACGTATAAATTAAAAGCCCTCAAATAAAAATCATTAACCAAATTCCTTAGGCTCCAACGCTACTCGCGAACAAGGAGGGAACATGTTTCAGATTCTCCCGAAAGATTGACTCTCCCTAAACGGGTAAGCCGTTGAGTAAGACAAAGTCGCCTCCTAATCCGAGACGTTATATGCACCTACTGTGGATCTCGGCTATTTGGGGGAAGGAATTAAGGAGAGATTAAACGATTCCCATTTAACGTGTACGACTTGATTCTTTTTGTTTCATGTAATCCTGTTTAGAAATGTTGTAGGATTTTAAATAAAATTGTTTCATACGATTTATAGTAGCCCTGTGCAATATCTATACATAAGTCTACTTACAAATGTTTTTGTTTTAATATCAAAACGCAATGTTTGTTTCGGCTAATCTTCAAAACGGCTGGTGCAATTTTAACAGGACTTGGCTACTTTTATTTTGCCAAAGTACTCAGCGGGAAGAACTGTGGGAATCAGCTAGTTGATAATATTATATCAATACACAGTAATATTAACAGAAGAGCAGCATTTATTAACATGCAAAATATAAAAAAGTTACGAATTAGAATATATTCCCAAGGTATAGACTAGATAGACTATAGTGTACAAAACAATTAAGCAAATTAGAATAGGTATTACATTTTACCAAGGTGAGATACAGTATGATACTTGACGGAGTAGCAAGTAAATTAGTGTAGGGGAGCGGGGGGCTAGTTGTAACAATTTTTCGCTTTTTGGCTATGGAAGCTTACTTGTTTGGTATTTATGAAATCTAGCAGTACTATTCCAATTAACAACTATTCAACTATCGATTCCAATTAAACTTTTGATCAAATATGTAATGACATTTTTTAGAAACGGCTTTGAAAAAAAACTGACGAGTGTTACAACTTACCCCGTGATTGGGGCTTGTTGTAACAGGCTTGGGGCAAATTGTAACATTAGGAATTGAAAGGAAGTTTTATATCTTATAAAGATTTATTTGGCATATTTAGCATAAGAATCTTCACAAACCCTAAAACAAGTTTAGACTTTTAAGTTAAATTTATAAACTAACAGAAAATATTCCAAAATAAACATATAACATGTAATTTCTTTACTTAAACTATTAAGGCATTTTAGGCTTACAGCCATTTATAATCATAACTACTTTAGTAATCAGACTTTTAATTCATTAAGCATTATAAACCTCAGGCACGTTATAACAAACTTAAAGTTTTAAGTTTTATTCTTAATCTAATAGAAAAATATCAAATATTAACAAAAACATGGTCTTTCTTAAACTATAAAGGAACTTTAGGCTCACAGCTATTTATAATAACAAAATCTAAATTCCTTCAGTAATCTGCCTTTTGATTGCCGTAGGCAAAATATGAAATCAGTCTTAATGGCATGGCTTAAATTAAAATGTTTTGTAGTGGTTTGTTTACACTGGTTTTATTTTCCAAGACTTTAGAAGAAGCACGTTCAGTTTTTCTTTTGTAGTGTATCATTCTGAAATCAATCAAGTTCAACAAAAAAGTAGGTATTCAAAACATGAAAAGAAGGAATTTAAATATGTCGCGCATAATTTCATAGAACTTATAAATAACGTATAAGTAACAAGTTACAACTTGCCCCGTAAAAGTGTTACAACATACCCCACTGCGAGGTTTTTTGAAATAACCTCTATAAAAAAAAATTAGCTTACTTGGTGTGAAATTACATTCAATATAATCAAACTAAACCAATGCTAAGTGTATTTGTATAAATCAACAACTGCTAAACGATTTGAAATCTACGATAATCAATTTTGTATAAACAAAAAAAAGTCCATTACCTGGCTTAATCGGAGCGCCTGCTCAACACCGCTTCCTGAGCCGTCCGGTGGGGTACCGATCCCGTTTACATGATAGAATGGGTATTACGTAGTAGGTTAGGTTGAAAATAAAACAAATATTCTTGTATTATGTTGGTAAAAAATGCTTGTTACTACTTGCCCCTGTTACAACTAGCCCCCCGCTCCCCTACCTACAGAAATAAGTGGTGGTGACCTAATTTGGTACCAGATGAAGGTAATTTTATATCCCATTACGTTATATTATGCTATTAATCTACCGAGAGAGTTCAACACATTTTTGGGTTAACCATTTCAAAAAACTGTCGCGGATTCGTTATTGATCTGTGACCGTCTCGTGTCGAGCGAGCGGGCATGAGTGTTAATTCATATATCGCTCGTTAATTCTCCTTAACGCGCGCCCGTTGGGCCGCTGTACTAATGAATTTCAATTTGTTGGCGGCGGACGAGCTGCGGAAAAAGCGCCAAAAGTTAGTATTAGGTGGAACGAGTTTTTTCGAGTGTTTTCCGAACGATGTTTTGGGAGTTTAGTGGCTTCCACAGTTATGTATATTATATTAAAAATATTGAGTTCCACATTCAAACACCTTCACATAGTTGCTATTTTAATAGTGCACCATTTTTTGGCAATGGTAAAGATGATGTCCCTACACACAAAGCAATAATCTGATGATATCGAATATATTGTCTGTTGGTTGACACAGCTAATTGGTAGCGAGTTACTTAAAAGGTCAGCTATTAAGAAGAAACACCATTTGATTATTTTTGTGGTGGTTACTAATTCTCGATGCAAAACATCGTGGATTTTTAAGTGGGTAGGTATAGTATCAGAAAACCCAGTGGTGCACTGAAACTAAAGTTGTTTCTATGGATTTTGAGCCTCCAGCAAGGACTTTCTTCGCGTAGAGCTGTAAAAAAGATTTCACACCAAAGTATGGAGAGTTAGAACCTGTTTGGTGAGTATTAGTACCTATTAGTACAAAACGAGATGTGCTATATACACCTACTATTCAACCATACAATAACATGTAATGTCATCAAGTTGACGCAGTGCAAACACGCCCATAATCTGCTCTAATCGCCAGTCACATCGACGACACGTATCACAGTATTATGTGCGTTATTCCATGACTTACTGATGAAACTGTTAAGTATACCTTCTGCTGTAGGACATATAGATCACTATTGAATTTAGGTTATAGGAAAAGGTATGTTTTAATTTAGAGAGAAGAATTAAATTCGAAATCGTTGTTTTATTGGTCAATACTGCACAATGATAAAGTAGTAATCAATTCTTGTTTCCAATCTGTTTTCAGCCCGAGCTCTACTTTAATAATAAGCATTAATGCATACTTATTGAAAATAACATCAATGCAAATTTCATAGATCGTATTTTGACAAGTTGTCTAACAATTTCTTAAATTTCATTAAAATTACATTCCACAATATGTAGATTTATAAAAAGTATGAGGCTTATTACACATATACATTTGTAACATACATGATAGGTGGAATGTACTGATATAAAGGTAAAACTATTTCTATCACTTTCTTCAAATGTCTCAATAAAGCGAGCGGTACAATTTCAACTAACAGAACAGCCAACAATACTGTTGTCACGATTGGTCACGCTCAACTAGGAAGCTGAACCCTTTCACGGAGAAAGTCCTTTGTACTTTCTTCCTCAAGGGCAAATAACGTTATTCTTTGTATAACTGTTCTGATATTACGGGGCCTTGTGTAATTACGTATTCATTACTTCAAAGGGTTGCTCGAAAATGGTTCAGTGCCCCGTTACTCGAATCTTTATTGGTTAACGGTATGTGATCTAATGGAGTGACGTCAATGTTCCCGCTAAGAGAATATAGATGAAAACAAATACAGTTTTGGTAATGAGTGAAAGAGGTCCGTTAGATGGATGATTTATGGATTCAGTTTGTTAGATTGTAACGGCAGATTGAGGGGATGTGACGTCAGTATTTGAATAGGGTTATGGTTGGTACGTAAACTTCTTTTGTCTTTATCATGACTGAATTGATGAGGCGACAACTGTAACTTTAGTATCGAACTTTTTATTAGATTCACGATATTTTATGACACCAGTGGTTAGGTGCCTATACTTCATTTCATTATTGTTTTTGAACTCATTTAGTTAGTGTTACAATGTGGTATATTAATGATTGTTGCAGATTCTTCATCAACCTCTTTCCTACAACGAATCTTCCGGCTACCTAAAACTAAGAGAAAACATCAAACGTATCATTTTTGCGTTTCGTCGTGCGTTTTTGCCGTCATAATTTTATTGTCAAACAGCTTCTGTTGTCATAAATAATATTGTTTTTGGACGGCCACCGGTGTTACCCTGTATTGTTTGCTATTGTTAAATTAGCAACACTAGAAGCTTGGGTCCGGTCGGAGGAAAAACATGACCCATTTTAATAGCTGTTGTTCTGTTGCAATTAAGGACAAGGACAATGTTCGTTGTTCTTGAATCGTTCGTGTATTCTTCAATACTTTAGTTGAAGATATGACCATATTTTCGGATATGTATCCTTAGGTATGCATGCACCTTTTTATGGAATTATTATATACCTATTTTATGAAACATTTTATAAATCATCCTTAAATTTGAATTAAGGTCTAATCATTTTGATCAGCAAGTTAAATAATTAAATTATTTTTAAAGTGTTATAAACTTTGCCGGACCGTAGTATTAATTTTAAATAAATGAAGACGAAACGTTATAACTAATTTAATAACACAATCTATTTATTTGCCCTTCTCCTTGGCCGTGGTAACTACAGGTAATTGAATTGTAAGAGACTCTGTCTAGTCCCAAACATATTAGCGCACCAAAGGACACACGTCCAACAATATGATGAGTAATAAACGGCAAACACCTCAATCACCAAGACAGGTTCCCGTCGTCACTAATAAACGGACCGATTCTATACAACTTCATCTAATAGACTGCATGTAGCTGCGTGAAATCGCCGCACAATGCGCACAATTGACTTAACAACATTTAACTTCCTAACAATCACACAAAGAATGCTGAAAACAATGAGACAAACGTGGAATTCTTTGAAGAAAATACAAAGATTTCTCTCGGCTAATGACATCGGAGACTGGCCGTATTGTGGGCCGTTTATGGCACCCACGCGACACCATAACGCCCATTAGTTCCACTATTTTGCCAACAGTGTTCTATGGATGTGTCAGTTCTTCGAATGAGAGAGAAACTGGGACGACGACGGAGCCTAAAAAACGGAACGCGTGCCTCGGTTGCTTCCAGTGACTACTTGATTCAGATTTTTTTATTAGTATTATTGTATCGGGATGCCGGAGCTGCTATTAAAATAATGGGCGATGCACAAAAGCATAAATATAGAATCAAATAAGTATTTTATAAACCATCATCAAGTAGTTCGTAACGAAAATGCATTTACTTTTAGAACAATACAGATACTTCTTGGACGACCGCTTGGCGCAGTTGCGGGTTCGATTCCCGAAAAAATTTTAGAAATGGCCTTTTCGTAATTTGCCTAACTCAAACTCAAAATTGTTTTTAGTCACGTAATCCAGCAAAGCATTTATGAATAGTCAGAATCTACCACCGGTTCGGAACGCTGCTTCCACTGAGAAGATCCGGCAAGAAACTCAATGGCTGTCACTGGGATCGCCCCAGTCCATTGTATAGTACCCATGCTACAAGCGTTGCTTAGTTTGGGACCATACAGTTGGTGTGTCAGTCCGGCGACTTCTAGAAATTCTGCTATATATATTAAGAGTTCATAATAAACCAAAAATAGTTAACAAATATTTCATTCCAAATCGATCCCTAGATGACCTATGGTCGCTAAAGCACAGTGGCGTATGTAATTTGCGATGAACTGCGCATTCGTTAACCCCCGTGCTTCCGAATGTTTGTCGGGTGACGGCGACGCATGTCGAAAATACTTAGTGGGGCTGCGCCTCATTATAATCCCTGCATCCCGCCGACCTCCGACCCCGCACTCCGCCCTCCGAGCCCGATTCGACCGATATATTAACACGTCCACATTCAATATATCTGCGTATGGATATGACTGTGCAAACATAACAACTATTTTTTTTTTAAACTAATACGGTCCCGAGCGCAGATTTTCGATCCCAAAGGTTGACACAGAAATTTTAGATTTTGTTCTGCAGATGGACCAGCAATGATATGTAGATTATGTTTTAAGTCTAACTATAAGCTATCTTATAGTGAAAGCCCTGTCGAAATAGGATTAGCGCGTTTTCCGTGATGCTCGTATAACAAATATACAGACACGAATTCTAAAAGCACTGGATTTTGACTCAGAGATCTTCCTATTACATCCATTTGATTAAGGATTGACAAAATGTAGCGACTGTTAGAGACTTATGTCATGTATATTTTTATGATAGGAAAATTACCTATACAGACGGAAATATAGTAGTAATACCTAGAAGCGAGCTTTCAGTGGATACCGTTATGTGGAAATATACTATAGTTAAATCAAAACTATTAAAATAATAAATGCTTTATGGAAAAGTTTAAACAGTCTTAATCTCGAGAGTCCGTGATTGCATCCAGTTAATATATATCAAGAGATATCAGTTCAACTGCACGGCAAGACTGCTTTTGATTTTATTATGCGTACGTTTTTACATTATGAAGGTATATCCACAGTGCATTGCCGAAATCAGTGAGTGTTAAGAGGGCGGCGGCGGAGAGCGCGCGGTGTGCCATTGTTATAATTTTCAATAAGGGGCGCGATAGAGGGGCATCTATCGATCCAGCACTACACACGGGGGTCACATCAGCCGATGCATCATCCAGCTTCCTTTCTGCGGTGTGCATCCAACTATAAATATCCGCAGTTAGTGAACGCGGGGTACCAGTGAAGAAGCGTTTGGTAAATTCGCGATATTGATGCATCTCAAAACATGAGACATGACAAATAGGAGTTAGTAAGTTGTTTCATTCATAATTTAATGTACGATAAAAACTGAATTATAATCTTCCTACACAATATTCCAATTGAAACTGTCAATTTAATGTTCCTACCGAATAAATATGTTAGAAAAAATCAACCTAAAAGCATAAGGCTTAATATTCGTAGAAACTCTGATATTATATCAGAGTTTCTACGAATATTAAGCCTTATGCTGTGTTCCGATAAAATTTTGTTTACTGCATCTTCTTATAATACATCCCTTGAGATAAAAATACTGTATTAAATATTGATTCCATGTCTGCTATTCCTACCTTAAATAGGTAGGAATAGCAGACATGGACTTTAAATTCCTAATTAAAATAGTAAAGAGCAAGATAACTAACTCAAAATGCTCAAATCACGAAGCTTTCAAATCAGTTTTCAATCAAGGAACAGTAATTCAAGAAACGACTAAAGTTAATACACATCAAGACCATAATCCAGTGGCAACTTTTCTGAAGCAATTCCAAACACATGCGTCTAGGTGCCCCGCGTGTACAGTACGATTTCGTAAACACACGCAAGTATACCCAACCGCCCGGGGCGACGCCGAATTCTATTAAAATCCAAACAATGCCGACATCCCCAACTAATATCTGGACTAAATCCCTAATAAGTATGCCATTGTGTGAGAGGGACGTGGCTAAAGCGACAAAGAACACGTTATACCGATCTGGCGAAAAGCGTTGTTGGGATCGAGCTTAAAGATGAAATTTCACGCATTCGAAAATCAACTATAAGTTGAAATCGACAGGTTTGTATTTTCATTGAGTTGGCAAGTGTAGTTATGGTGTTTTGGAAATGCGCAATGTGGGAATAGTACACGCCGGAGTGTGGTGAATGTCTGGCCATGGAGGCTCACCGTACTTCCCGCACTCCCCTTCCAAACTAGATTTGCAGTCCGGTTATAATACTGCGGCCATTCATTACACTAGCGCTACTGTTTGACGTGAACTTTTAAATTTCATTGTTACGTTTCGCAATTTGTTTTTCAGATTAACAATAATGGGTGTCATTTATCAACGGTTAGTTTTGTGGTGTTGTATGAAATGGAACACGTTTTTTTTCCATCAATCTAAACAGCCATTTCTAGTCCTTATTTTCACATGGAAAGTAGCTGCAATTATTTGAAAAACAATGCCAGGCTATAAGCAGTATGGTCTTGACAGGCTTTTTGTCTCAACTTTACAAATTCTGAGGACGCTTCCCTAGAGTCTATTCATGATAATTTATATTACGGACTCTTTATAGACAGCAAGCCCTAATCTAAAGAATTTGGTTCCAAATTGCAATCGTGCAATGCCCATTGACAATCGTCGGGAATCAGTGTCCCAGCCGGGGTGACTCTGAAGTAGAATCGGCGCAAAGTGTAGTGTCAACACGGTTAAGTGTTTTCCGTGTACCGCGTCTTTGTGGGGAGCGGGCGCGGTGTGCACTACCGCCGACAATCAGAACTGGGTAAATGGCGTGAGAATGGATCTAATAATAACGTTTTCAACTACGGATATGCCTTGATACACCTCACTAAACTAGCTTTTTAACGTTATTAATTTAAGTTACCAAATTATTACTAATTGATACCTATTTTTAAAGCTTGCTAAGTTAAGCTATTCAAAAGTTTGTCGAAAGCTGTACTATAATGATGAATTAAGTACCTGATTGAATGAAATATTATTATTCTCTCGAAAAACTAACACATTCTCCGCGGTTGTAATCTGATACTCCAACAGTCTACTTAAACGGTAATGATATAAATTATTTTGACATTGAAATATTGTCACTTACCCATTTCTTTGGCAGTGTACCAGGATCGCAACCGTATGGGGCGGCGAGACAATAGCGGCTAACTACCCCTTTCTTGTAAGCCGGCAGCCGCGGGGAGGCGCGGGCTTAACCAAGCATACACTGCGCTTTGGGGCACGTTGGGGACAGTCGTGTGCTAAAGTAATTTGATTCAATTTTGCTTTTGTAATTGTTCTTGATACAAAATATACAAAAATCTGAATTCATGGGGATGTTTCTAGGTCGAGTTCTAGGTGCATTTACTACAGTAATTTAGGGGAATTATTAGAGGTAACATTTTACAGAAAATTCGTAGGGTCTAAGCGGACATTCACACGATGAAGACGACACCGTGTTTTCTATACACTTCTGACAGATGATGGCCGTATGCGGCACACGGATATAGGTACAGTAAAATGTATGGAAATTATCGGTGTCTGGTTAACGGTGTGAATGACAGACGAGAATCAAACTCAAAGCTGGACTTGAATATAAAAGTATGCTTTCAATAAAATATTTATAATATACTAGTTGCTGCCCGCGACTTCGTCCGCGTAGACGTAAGTAAAGTATTCTATGTGTTTATCCAGGTTATAAACTCCTATAAACTCCTCTATGTTCCAAATTTCATCCAAATCCGTTCAGTAGTTTTTGCGTGAAAGAGTAACAAACATACATCCACACTCACAAACTTTCGCAATTATAATATTAGTAGGAAGTAGGAAGTAACACAGCGCTTAAATGTAATTTCTTATCTTTAGTCATTATTTATTACCCAGTTTCCCCTTTGATTATTTTTATCTGTAACATAGAAGCATTGTGTACTCGACGTTACCCAAAAACTACTAGTATATGGGGCCCCGCAGACCCACAATGCAGATTTGAAACGGGGGCCGAGTAACCGGATCACCAAATTGAAATGTTTTATACCGGCCCCCCGGCATTATGCGGATAATGCCGACTTATAAATTGATAACCGGCCCATGCGTACGCGCCTCATGACAAATGCCATTTTTTAAAATTGACACGCAATAACACACCAATTTTTTTGAAGAAACCATTTTGAATTTAAACTTTATTTATTAAGAAATATAATTGAATATGCAGTAGAGGTAGTTTTAGAGCTTGTCGCGTTATTATTATTGGGATATCTTTTCTCTTTCAAATATTTGGTTAGAAGTTCAACCGTAGAGTCGTTTAAAGAATACTCCGCGTCATTTGCATAGCGTTTGGTGTTTATTGTTAAGAATGGTTAGCATATCTCGGTTGTTTGTGCCACCAATACTGAGAAGTTTTACTATGATTGATTGAATGGCATTTCGCACTTCATAAAATGGAATGGTGTTTTGACAGACCTTTTGCGCCTTTGAGGGACCGCAATTTATTTTTGACGGTAGCACTCTCTGAGTATGCAAATGTTTTACAATATTCCTATAGCGGTGTCATACATGAGCTGAACCGCGAGGAGAATATTATTATTCCAACATTTTTAGAGATTTGCAGATGTTTTGTTGCTTTTCAGCTCCCGTTGTTAACTGTTTTAGTGAAGTCTGTAACAACCACAATGTAGGGCACAACGGGAACACAGATTGCGAAGTTAAGTGTCACACTTTAGATCCGAATTATCATTCTTAGAAATAATGTATGTTTTGTAGGTAGCTATGTATAAAGGTAATTGGTTGGTTTTAGAGAGCTATGTGTGAGAATTGCCACTGCCTTGTAGAGCTGATGAACCAATGTATGATTTCGTTCTACCAACGATTGTTTAAGTGACACAAATGCCCAGGAAAAAGATTTTTTACAATGAACTAGCTGATCAGACAGTCGTTGTGCTGTCTTTACTTTGAATATTGAATTCTACCGCTTGGCGCAGTGGTTCGAGCGTAGGCCGCTCGGCTCACTGCACATGGTGGTTGCGGGTTAGATTCCCGCCGGGCCAAATTTCGGAAATGGCCTTTTCGTAATTTGCCTTGGTCTGGGTGTCACTGGCATCGCCCCCAGTCCATGCAATTGTACATTACGGTACCCATAGTACAAGCGTTGCTTAGTTTGGGACCATACAGTCGGTGTGTCATTCTGGCGATATTTAATTCTACCGCTCAACTTTCATTTTTCATTTTTTTTTCCTTCCCCTGACAATAATAAACGCAACAGAAAAAGAATTAGCGAAAGCGTTCCATCCGGTCTGACCAAGGAAATAGAGATTCATTTTTATATATAGATGTAATATGTTTAATTTTCGGGTAACACGATCGGTCAGCCGGTCCGCCATATTTCTGGTGGGCGCGTGACGGAACCGCGCGTCGATCGCGCTGCTGCTATTATCGCAATGATATCGCGATCAATCGAACGGGGGCACGGCACAAGTGTGGGGAGGTGGACGCCGGCGCAAATAAATGTATCTGCCGAGCGGCGGGCGGATAAATACGCAAATAATACGAAACTACAAAAATCAAAACCCATCCGCCACTCCGATACTGTTGAAACGGTGAGATGCGTGCTCTACTTCGTTCTCGATAACTCACGCTCTAGTAAAAAAAAACAACCGCCACGTCGTTTCAAAAAATATACCTTTTATTTTTATTTTATTTTATTTGGTTCACCAACAACTGTTTACACCATAAAACCACCATTCAAAACAATAAATAAATAAGATTAGGCTTGCACAAGTGCAAACTTACTTAATGCTAAACTCTGCAGTACCATTCAACAGTTAACACTTTTGGGCTTGTATTAATAAATAGATCTCAAGTCTGAGAGGTATCTTGAAAATGCCATCCTTATGTCATACCCGAACAAAATGACATGTCAAAAGACTCAAGATCGCTATCAGACTTGAGATCGATTTGTTAATACTTTATAATTTCTCAACCAACATTGACAAGCAAAAATAAAACTCAATAGTGTCATAAAAATAAAACAATATGTTTTCAGCGGCCAGCACGTCGCGAACATTCCAGCCATATTCGGGCTGCAACTACGCGCAGCCGTGAAAACCCCACTCTGATCAAGATCCGGCGATAGTCAAAATTCGTGAACATCCATGTTAACGATATCTTTGTAGAGTCGATTGAGATCCCGCAATTTAGGTAAAAAACTCAGTTAAGTTACATATTATTCCGCTGTAGTCCTAACTGATCAATAATGTATATAATATGGATACTACAGAATTTTAAGATTCCTAGAAAAAATAATTTGTAAAGCCACCGTACCACCCATAACAAGCGGCCGCGAGGCCATTATCAAGCCTATAGCTATTTGCCCCGAAAAACAAACTCTCGCGGGATGTGTCGGGTGCGGGGGGAGGTGCGCGGGCGCGGCGGGGCGCGGGGGAGTGCACAATGCAGCCAACTGCGCGTTCACAACACACCCCACCCAACATTTGCATTCGCGATGCAGCTGCGAGCGTACGCATTGATTTCGCCTGTTCCAAATTTAAATACTTACCTACAACTGATTTGCTTTTTTTTCTAAATATTTATGAGGGTAATCTTATAAATCTCGTCACTGCCTATTCTACCCCTTGTCCTTAATGTTACTCCTTACAATGTTTCAAGAACCCAGCTAGAAGTAAAAACCACATCCTATACCATATTTATTTCTATTGAAATAAAACTATTTTTCGGATTTTATCGCGTTTATTTAATCGCGCGTTTATTAAATCCGATAACAATATATTTATTTCTAGTTTAGCAATCTCTCAAATGCTTTAAAAGTAAATCGTAAAAGGAAAAAACCTTACGTAATAGAAAACATAATCATTCAAACAGAGGGCAATGTACTATATCCAATGCCCATCAAACTTATATGAGAACTATCTTTGGGATTTTGATAGGACTGGAGTTACAGACAGACAGATCGCAAACTTGGTATACCTATATAAGACCACTTTTTGGAAGCACTAACATAAATATCACCATGGAACTAAAATCAATAATTCCCACCGCGCTAATACTTTAATACACGAACAGTGTCCGCTCACAAAAATACCAAACTAATAATAGCAAGTACAGACTATCGCTGTGAATAAATAAAACATACATACAGCTTCGCACATCCAGTGCAATTAATTGACGCGCGAATTGTCGCCGCGACGTGGGACGAGCTCGACTGTCTGTCGCTTGTTGTTCATCCATAATGTACTTATATTACTGAAGAAACAAAAATATATTCAAAATTTTAAAAACCCCCGATGTGACGACTTTTTACATGACAAAAGAGCTGATCGACAATTTTCAAACGTCTGAACCGATTTTCATGAAATATAGCTAAGAACACTCTCGATCAGAATTCCTTACTAACAAAACAAAATCAAAGTCGGTTCATCCGCTTGGGCGCTACGATGACAGACACACAGAAACACAGTTACATATGTTAACCTTATAACACCCCTCTTTTTTGTTCGGGGTTTAAATAAGACACAACGTAACTATAACACTAGGCTCGTATTAATAAATCGATCTCTAGTCTGAGAGCGATCTTGAGTACGCTTTTGACATGTCATTTTGTACTGGTTTGACTTAAGACTGACATTTCCAAGATCGCGTTCAGAATTCAGATGGTTTTATCAATTTGGTTCTTGGGCCGTATTAATAAATCGATAGGAAATCTAAATATATATGTCGCAGCCAAATAGCTTAATTCGCCGTTCAATTAACAGCCTAGGCACTTTACTAAACAGCGCCGTTCAACTAACGGCCTAAATGATATTCAGCCGTATCGTCTATTACAACATTTAATAAAATGGCTGGCTAATGCTTAGGCAACTGGTTGACATTTAAGTACTACAAAACTTTTTCAAAATACTACCCAAGCAGAACGACCTGGATGGGTTTAGGTTAGGGTTATTTTTTATGGCCCCACAGAAACCCCACCCGGCAAATAGATTCGGTGGATCTAAAAAAAAACGTGAAAACCTAAGTACCTAATAAAATTATTCCATCAAAGTTGTTTATTTCCGACGCCATATTGAACAAAGAGAATATAGAATATAGAGATATTGACAGTTTGGTGAGTTTCGGCGCTAGGTGGCAGAAAGTAGAACTAAATTGAAATGAACAGGCTAGGCAGGTAATTAAACGGCTAGGCAAGTAGTTAAACGTCATCGATCCAAGTCATTTGCCTAGCTGTTTGATCAAATGGCTGAATATCATTCAGGCCACTAGTTGAACGGCGCCGTTTAGTTAAGTGCCTAGGCTGTTAATTGAACGGCGAATTAAGCTAGTTGGCGGCGACATGTATAACTTAAAGGTGACTGACTGACTGACTGACTGACATAGTGATCTATCAACGCACAGCCCAAACCACTGGACGGATCGGGCTGAAATTTGGCATGCAGGTAGATGTTATGACGTAGGCATCCGCTAAGAAAGGATTTTGATTAATTCTATCCCCAACGGGATAAAATAGGGGATGAAAATTTGTATGAAACTTTGTAAATTTTAAACCGATCGGGCTGAGACTTTGCATGCATAAAGCTACTATGACGTAGACATCCCCTAAGAAAGGACCAAAATTCCACGCGGACGAAGTCGCGGGCTCAGCTAGTTATACATAATGACAAGCGTACGACCGCTATCGAACATGAGATCGTTTTATTAATAGGGAGCAAGGTTTTTGTAGGTGTTAGATACTCTCAAAATATGTACTAAGCCCCATGGGTCTGTAAACAGCTTTCAAATCTTATTACGTAGCCTTACGTCACGTAATAAGCGTGTTCCGTCCCGCTCGAATGACCACTTTCATAAATAGGAATGACCGTGACAGCCAGATAACATGCTAGCACGATTCAGGAACATTATAGCTACATTGTTTACTGCCGAATCAAGGTCTTCTCCATTTCCGTCCATGTGTCTCTATTCCATTTTCCAATACTTTCATCCATCCTCTGAGATAACAGTCGAGGTCATCACGCCATGTTTTCCTGATGAAAATATTACTTCAGGAAACTTGACTTGGAAAGGTGACTTCGCAAAACCTATCTACACTAAAAAGCTATAACTGGAGACCTTGTAATTTATTTCTTTTGAAGTCAGTGCCTTCAAGTAAGTCTACCCCTACTTAGCTAAGAAGTAGTCCTAACATAGTATAGTGAAAGTCGGTCCACGATTGACGGAGAAATCGGTAAAAATAGATACCTAAGTACATGAAAAAAGTAGATACAGACGAACATATAACGTCCTACTTTTTTGGAAGTCGGTTAAAAATACTTACAGGCACAGGCCGAATAGTCGAATATGTTCATTTAATGGTTATCAAAATAAAACGCGACAAAGGAAATCCATAACAGTAGTATTCGCACAAAAACTGTCGCGCTGAAATTTGTCTATCAGCGCTTCACGCCGCATATAGGCGGTTCAGTTATGGGCGCGTAAAAAACTTGGCTCAACCGGTGCACATTGCTGCGGACCGAGCCGATATGACGGCCGAGCGGCTTTGCCACACCGACATATAAACACAACAGTGCAACTCCAATTAATAGATTTTTGTACAATTTCAATAATGAGTATGATGACTAATTTTATTCCATAATTATATTTGACGGATTGCTATCAGTAAAATATTTTTTCTTAATAACTTTATAATCGGCATAAATATACGTTTTAAGTTTCGAAAACAGTACTTAGATACTATTTTGGTATGACGTCATAACTGAGTAGCGTTAGCAAACTTTAATAACGAATTTT
Source organism: Notodonta ziczac (assembly GCA_918843915.1). Taxonomy (NCBI): domain Eukaryota; kingdom Metazoa; phylum Arthropoda; class Insecta; order Lepidoptera; family Notodontidae; genus Notodonta; species Notodonta ziczac. The sequence continues at coordinate 7,793,946 of OU974053.1, forward strand.
CGTGACAATTTAAGTATTTTTACAAAATTACTTCACAATAATATTATTTCAAAAAACAATTATGTAGTAACTACTTATGAGATTACATAAAAAATATACTTGATTATAAATTAGGTATTTTTCCCATTCTGTGCTAGTTATATGTTACAGACTTCAGCCGAATTGCCAACGTAATAGTACCAGCTGAAATACAGTAAACAAAAAAAATTATACTAGCTGTGCCCACCGATTTCGTCCGCGTCAAATTTAACTTCACAAAAATGTTGGGATTATCGGGATAAAAAGTATCCTAATATGTGTTAATCCCGGCTATAAACTATCTGTGATCCAAATTTCATCAAAATCCCTTCAGTAGTTTTTGCCTGAAAGAGTAACAAACATCCACACTCACAAACTTTCGCATCCTACTAATATTATAAATGCGTAAGTTTGTGAGTGTGGATGTATGTTTGTTACTATTTCACGCAAAAACTACTAAACGGATTTGGATGAAATTTGGAACACAGATAGTTTATTACCTGGATTTACACATAGAACACTTTACTTAAGTCTACGCGGACGAAGTCGCGGGCAGTAAGTAGTTTATAATATTAGTAGGATTTGATAGTGGTTCGGCTTAGGTCTGTCATCGTGAGACGTCTCGCCACTCACAAGATAGACTAATGGCAATACACGTATCGCATGAACATGGTGGATGTGAGTGACAATTGTTTAAGATGTGAAAACGTCACAGAAGAAGACTTAAGTCCAGCAGTATAGGCCTTGCGGGTGATAAATTAAAATAACTGACACAATAATCATTAGTCGTCAAAGGAAATCCTAACTTTAGATAAGTATCTCAAATTACGTTCAAAGTAAGAACCTATTATTCAGTAGGTTTTGAAGTTAAGAATTGAGCCAATAGTCAAAAATGGTTTTCTTTCAACAAGAAACGTATCCCAACACTTGAAAGTAACCTCTTGATTTTACTACTAACGCCATCTAGTTACAAAACTTTGAAACTAAAATAATTTTCACACAACCCTGCCAAATCTTGACTGCCTGGTCTAATGGTCTGGAGATATACCGGCGGCCGTTTAAATCGGATTGCCGCAGATTTAACCCGCTGGAGTTCAAATTTTAATGTATAGCACAACTCCCCTTCATGCAGGAGGGATTCAAGTCTCAGTTCCTTATGCTAGCACAGTGTGGGTCAGTCAACTTCGTAGGTATGTCTCTCGAAATTCGTAAAGGTTTCCTCACATATTTGTTAAGGATAATAATTATGAATATCGACCAATTATACTACTGTACTAGCTGTGCGCGCGACTTCATCCGCGTGTAATTTAACTTAACAAAAATTTCGGGATTATTCTTCCCCTATTTTATCCCCTTGGGGGTAGAATTCATCAAAATCCTTTCTTAGCGGATGCCTACGTCATAACATCTACCTGCATGCCAAATTGCAGCCCGATCCGTCCAGTGGTTTGGGCTGTGCGTTGATAGATCACTATGTCAGTCAGTCACCTTTGAGTTATATATATTTAGATTGTATCAGCGTTTCACAACAACAGTATATATTCGCTAACAGAGCCGGATGGCCCTCAGTGCAGCGGTGGAGCGCCCTCAACGCGCGAACTAATCGTCCCGGGGCGGCCGCCGTTTGACGCATGATACCGGTTTCACTAAACTTTGAATGCTATTTGCAACGGTGGTAGAGTCAAACAAAATCCAATTGACTACATTTTATAAACGGGCTACCTTGTCCGGGGTAGTACCACCCTCTCACAGAAGATCTGCGTAAAGTAGCTATTATAGCTGCCACAGGCTGCAGTACTCCATTGTAATTGTACGATGCTCTTTTTATGAAATAAACAATATTCTATTCTGTTCTATTCTATTCTATTCTATTCTATTCTATTCTATTCTATTCTATTCTATTCTATTCTATTCTATTCTATTCTATTCTATTCTATTCTATTCTATTCTATTCTATTCTATTCTATTCTATTCTATTCTATTCTATTCTATTCTATTCTATTCTATTCTATTCTATTCTATTCTATAGTTGCGTTTCGTACAATGATGGCCGGAAGCCCAATACCACCCTTCTCCTCCTTAAGTCCCACTCCAATTTAAGGAGCCAATGTGCAAGCAATGCCGTTAGTATTGCAAGCATCTAGGTATAGGCTACGGGAACTGCTTAACTTTAGGTGAGACGTACGCTTGTTTGTGTGTGACAACCCTACGAGGGATGAATGAATAGATAGCCACATTAATTTCTCGTATGCAAGAGGCGAAAGACAGCATAGATTTCTACGCTTTCAGTAAATAATCAAGACGCACGAATTATCAATTTGGCCATCATTCCTTAAAATCATAAGTATGAATGCTCAAATTCAAAGTAAATAATCGTATACCAACCCATAAAGCGGGCTCTCCACCGCATCCAATAAAGCCGGGCACACACATAAATCCGGTTTTACGTTCCTTGTCCCAAATTATGCCATCAAACGCCACCTCCGGACGGCTGCCGTCCGTTTGTATGGATTTCCATGCAAATCGGTTCGCCACGCTCGTACGCCCTGCGACACGTCATAAATTTTGATTTTAATATTTGGTGCCAACTGCCAACCCTAGCGTGGGTTGTTTGTTGTCAATTCTCTGTTGTGCGACAAATCTTAATTTTATTTCGTTGTGATGCGATGAAATTATTGCGTGCGATGATTTCACTGCAAGGTGCATCTTTATTTTATGTATTTTAAAATTTTTAACCATTAAAGTTCACTGTCAAAAACGTACATTTATGTTATCAATCTGTGTAGAAAATGGAATATCTTCCTTTCTTTGTCGTTTTTAAACAAAATAATCGATAAGTAATAGTTAGATATGGGTGTCTTTATTTGAAATATATATTGGATATTCTATCATACCTCACTTCTCGTATAAAATTCACATTCACGGATAAATCAGGGGGAAAACTGTTTAAAAACTCCTTATTCTACCCCCAGTTCATTTTCTTCCGACCATAAGCTGTGTGCACACAATAACGCAGATAAGGCGCGATGGAGAAGACTCGCTATCGCCTTATTGCTATGTAAATAACCTCCATTGAGACGCAGATCGTCGCGATACGCCGCCGATGTGGCATCGACTTTATGGCGCTCTCATTATTGCCAGCCTTTGGTGGAGCCCTAATAAACAATTCCTATTCACAGTGATAGGACGTAGGTATTATAGTATGTTTTTATGACGTAACTTTTATGACGTCAGAAGATATTGGTTTTAGAGATCATTTACTGTTTCATGTCAATTTGATGCCCTGTTAGACCAAGGACAGTTAAATCACTAAAATCCATGGACAAATTATTTTAGTTTGTTTTTGCGTTTCTTTTTCTTACTCGGTGACGTCATACTCATAATAAACATAACGTAACATAAAATCCGGACATAATTTTTATGAATCTTTTACATTTTATGACTAGGTATCTTTTGCTCGTGACTCTACCTACTCACTTCATAAATATTCTGAAAATAATAATCTCGATATGATACTTGCAAAAAGGAAATATTCTTGAGGAAACCGAAAGTAGACATAATACACTACTATCTGTCAACGAATCAAAAACCGCCCCTCATACTAGCGCCGACCATATCACTCCATCTGTAGATACATCGATAAAACCGTATCATTTGCTTAAAATATCCCATAAAATTAAAGAACGCAACAATACCCAGGCATAGTTTGGGCAAAAAATAACAATAGTTACCCTGTTTTTTCCCGTCCGCATTACGGGATGATCCGTCATTGTGAAACACAGATGATAGCGATAAGTGGGCGCATCGCTTTATTAAAATAACGCGTCCAACGTTACTTGAACTGTCAACGGTCTTAAATGATCCCGTCTAACATGAATTATGTTTGGTGCAGGAGGGGAGGGGCAGGTCGAGTAATGATGGTATGATCGTATGTAGCAAGTTATCAGGGTTGGCAATCTGGGCTTCATTCAGCGATGCGAGATAGTTGGACCTTCCCACGAGGACTTGCTTTGGGCACACGCGCGTAATGAGCACACGTGAGAGTGTGCTTGCAAGCGCTATACCTGTGGCCCTATTTATAATCCATGGATTTAAAAATAATAGGGTTGTCAGGTTCAATTTATTTAATAAATTCGACTATCTGACTGTGTAGCAAATAAAATATATTAAAATATTATAAAGCGAACAAAAATAGTGATTCACCACTTGTCAACTATGGATAACAAGCTAGGACGATTTAAACAAGTCGTTCAGTCTAGTGGAATACACCCACCCGCATGAAGGTAGTATTATTGTGCTAAATAATTGTTATAGTAAGTAATTAATTGTTTTAATGAGCTATAATGAGGTCCAATTATTTCAATACGTGTTTTTGCTATTCAAAGCTAGATAGCGTTCTGACGCTCGGGATCAAAGATTTTGTATGAAAATTTACCAAACTTCCTCTCCATAAGCCTTTTCTCTTTGGTGTGTAGAAACGGCACGTATAATATTAATATTGGTGGTAATTCAGTTGGCTTTGTATAGCTAAACAAAATTTTATACAACTAAAAATATATTTGTTTTGCTCATGCATGACTATCAAAATAATAAGTTTAATCAGGTTTAGTTGGTGCACCACCATACCAGTATCACTAGAATTGGTACTTCCAATTAGTATCTTCTTACCATGTTGGCCATTTTGTCTATACAGTCCAATTGCGTAGGTTTAGTATGTCATAGTATCCAGTTGATTAATACCTTGTCGATTTCCTAGTGACCTTTCAATTCACAGGTACGAGAACTCATCAGCTCTACCTAATGTCATTAGTCGTTAAGGTCAAATTTGATTGATAAAAGTGTAATTTTCAGTACTCCAGGAAAATTATATCTATACACTAAGCGTGGTCGTCATTTAAGCTCTATATATACCTACATAGGATATGTAAATGGCCCTCTTCGAACATTTATTAAAAGTTACAGGGGTTGTAGGGTAGCCGCATGAGCCTAATTAAGCCTCTTTTTACAAAAAGCCCGAATCGTCCGAGGGACTTTTTACCCTTCTGACTTCTTAATGAGCTGTTGGTAACCACCTAGTGTGGATATCACGGGACGGAAGCCTTTGTTTTGATATTGTGCGGCGGCTGCCGACTGTCGGTGCAATAATAATGCTGGCAGAAACACCGACGCCGCATCCTCGTAGCGGCCGCACTCAATGCGGTTGAAAGGAGGAAAAATTGTGTTCTGTTGTTGTTTTGATGTTGTTGAAGCTCTATTGACGTGCTCTACTATCCAAGACGTCGCTACAAGGCGTTGTTTAAATATTTTTAGCGGTGGTAGAGCCGGGCTGTAGCCAGTTAAATACAGATTTTATACAACTCTACCCCGGTAATACAACTCTCTTACAGAAGACCGATTGTGTGACCGTGACTTGTAGAGTACCTATTATAGCTACGTTTCGTACGATGTGTGAGAGAACCAGAAGACTAACTCCCATCTCCTTTACCCTGATTCTGTCCCACTGTCTTTCTATCAGACGAACCGTATGCTTGGTTGACTGACTTTGTTATAGAGCAAGCAATATGAAGTTATAATTAGTCTTATTAACCCCCGAAACTAGTCTAAATGCTTGTTAGTAATGCGTCCACGACAACAGTATGGATCGAACCTGAAACCTCTCGTTTGGGAGGGTCCGTCTCAGTACTGATGCTAACTTATTTGGTTATTCCGAACTCTACAATTACTGCGTTAAGTTTCCAAGGGATTGTTTAGGTACTGTGCAATGTTTGAAAAGTTACGATCATTTTATCAGTATTTGAAACTGATATAATTTGTACTAACCCAGGCTCTTTAGCGACTTGACGTAAAACGCACCAACGTAGCCTGTCCCTCTAGCCAAGTTGATTGTCAAATTCAAAGCATTTATTTTGTTTATGCATACGGGAGCATATCTACAATCGGTTCGGAACGTGACATCGACTGAGAAACTCAGCGGACTTGTTTTTTTTCATTCGGTAATATTATTATTTTTTAAATCGCCAAGTGTTTTATAATTAAAACTTAACAAAATCCCCTCTGCCCTACGTTGCGTGAACTGCGTCGCTGGCCTGTCACCATACGCTCTCACTAATTGTCTTCCCGCACGCATGTCCGTCCAAATTAAGCAGCTAAGTACACACCCGAGGAGCCAGTGTGACCCACAAAGGCCTGGCTCACTGTTTAGCTTTCGGCCCGTTTAATTGCCTACGCCCAAGTCGGGCCCGCCCAATGCCCGAGGATTAACTTGAGCTCATCTTATAATTAGTATGTCGGTCGTTAGTATTGGATTACGTCAGTAGCTATGGTGAGGTAATAATGAATAATGTATCGATTTATACTAAGTAGTCGTTATATCGCCTACTTTCAATAGGTATATTGATTCATAGACTGAGGTAAAATATATAAATTGATGTTTGCTGCAATTTAAAAAAATATGACTTGTTCTTAAACAATATAATGGCAAGGAAAATATGTCCACACTGTAACACAGCTCATAACTATAGGGCGTATATTATTTCCGTATACATAAACCCATACACATTTCTATGTAGGAAATAAGGTCAAATAAAGTTGTTATCGCAACAAAATATCGAGGCAGTAAATGGTTGGGCGGTGCGGCCTTGCCGCGGAGGTGGGTATCAAACGTCTTGCCCCCACTACTGGGCTGAATGTGGCCAAATTGGACGGCCGGAAGCCGACAGCCGCCCGCGACTTGACCGGAACTGCGCGCCGCCCGCCCACGAACCTCCCGCCTTGTGCACTGTGTCCATTGTAAAGTACATACTTATATTGGCAAAGGAAATAAGTGTGTATAATAAAAAATGTGTAATAAAATCTGTTTTCATTACAGAAATCATTAATAAAGTAATGATAGCACTATTTTCTAAGTTTGAAGACTATACCGACGCTCCTATTTTTTTTAAGAACTGCTGACGTGATTATTAATTAACGCCATCATATTCCACCATATAGCGCTACCACGAAACTATCAAGTTGATATAATGATCACTTTCAAAACTAGAACATGTAAAATTGAACGTCAGGAAACTGCAACAAAATTGTTAATCTATTTGCTACTTTAGAGGTTCAAGGACTCAATAATCGTGACGTATTAAACAATGGAAACCAACAGGTTCACCCTCCGTCGCCACGTCGCCGTCGGGAGGCAGTTTGCTCAGGTGAAGTAAGCGAGTTTACCATTCGGAGACAAGCCCCGGCTTATTGAGGTAGGGCGACCGGACAGGACCTAATCATATCAGCGCAACATTTGAGGGCTAATGCCGGGGAATGATCAAATATTTGTGTAGAGTTTGATTGGGGTATTTGGATATCAATTAGTTGGATTTAATGTTGGCGCGTGGTCTGTGAAAGCCAGTATTGCAGCTCGATGTCGGACTAATTATTCTCTAAATATAATATTAAATTAACAGGTCTGAAATAGGATTCCTTTATTAATAATCAGGAATAATGGTTTTTTTCGAGCTATTATTTGGGTTGCAGTACAAACTAAAAATGCGATCTAATGGAAATAGATATAAATAGAAGCATTCGACCCAAATGTCTTTAAAATATCATGCAATGAAAACAATTACATTGATTTGCATATTAATTTATCTTCCTTCTGCTCTATTCACCAACTACTCCTAGACCTCGTAAAAGTCTCATACACAAAAACGATGTCCATAGAACTTTCAAGATCAGATAGTAAAGCTTTAAGTCCACACATCAAGCAATCGCCAAATATTCTTCAACAAGTTTATTACTCGTATAAACCCGGGAACGCACAAAGATCATTTAAACAAAGCCGTTCTGGGGGCAGTGAGTAAAGGCCCGTCAAATCCCAGCATCCATTGCTTCGCGCACGATCCCACCAGATGTATGGCCCACCGGTCAGAACTTGAGAGTAGGGTTGACAATATTTACGTAATTATTTATTTTATTTTTATAATAGAAGAAAAAATAGAAGAAAAAAAATGTATCCATGGAGTTTCTTGCATGTTCTTCTCCATAGGATTTTGTTTTGGAACATGCACCTAGCTCTTGACTTTTTAAAAGTGCCAGTTAATCTGGCCTATTTGAAATAGCTACACTCTACAGTTTGGAATTCTACCCATTTGACTACAGCTACTGGCTCGCTCACAGAAGATCAGCGTATATAACTATAATACATAGCTGCATTTCGTGCTGCATTTCGTGAGTGAGTTAGCCGCACGAAAAATTATCTTCGCTCTGCTATGCCATACCATTGACAGCGATCTTATTCCCTAATTAAAAACATGACCCAGTACCGAAACTTACTCAGTAGGTACTAAGAAAGATAAGGGATTATTGTTAAAGAAATGCATGAAGTCGTTGAAGACAATATCTTTTACGTACTGGAGTAGTGATAATACTAGGGTTTTCAAATCAGGGGTGCTGCTCTTAACAACGATAATCGATGTATCGTGACATTCGTACATCGAATCGTACGCTAAATTCCATCTTTTTTTCCGTCGTATCGATTACTGAACGAACAAGACAAAATTATCGTTCGTTCAGATGATATAGGATGTTTCCCAGAATGTTTTCCGAAATATATAGGTGTGTCAACCCTACATATGGCACAGTGCGCTCGTGTCTCGAGCCAATGACCGTTGACTTTTCTAGCCGAGGTGGCCTGTTTAGGGCCCTCTTGAGAATATAAGCTTGATTTATTTGTGAATGTGCGGGACTCGACGGGATTAGGGTATTTATTTGGTGGAGGTGTTATGATATATTGACAGAAGATAATAATAAGGGTGAACAATAGAAACATGTAACGCATCTTACTCAACGTAACTTCTGTGCTAATACCTTAAAATTACCTAAACTACGGCCAACGAGAAGCGATACGAAGTGGTAATAATGTAGTAGTCGGCGACCTCCGCGCCGGGCTTGCCAACATTAAGGTAGTAATTCTGTATATTCGCGATACAATCTGTGTCAGAAACCGTAAATTTAAAAACAATCTAAATAGATGGATCAATTTGAATCTTTGATGAAGGAAGAACATTTAAATAGGTACATTTTTATATCGTTACGAACATCAACCAAATAAGATAATATAAGATACGGAATGAGGAGCAAACTTAAAATGTCACCACACATCACTTTCATAAAATTGCGCCAAAGAGAACCACCTCAATTACTTCCTCGCACCCACCGTTACAGGCCAAAGAACAAAAACCGTTTCATAATACTGATAGTGCGTTCGGAAACGCTTTTAACGCGAGCGATCGACACAAAGCGGCTCATCAAACGTCCATCTAGCTGGCCTGCAGTCGCCGTCTTCGTTTTGTCGCGCCTGCCGGGTGCAAGCGGAAAAAGACCAAGAGTTTGTGCTGACCCGATCATTAAATAGATTGATGGCACCTGGGCGCAAGGCTCGAGCGATAAATAGTGGCGATTCGGGTAATCCAGCCGGCGGGCGGCTGGCTGCCGATGGGCGGCATCCATTCTCTTTATTGCACCGTGCTTTATAGCGGCCCAGGGCTCTGCCGCCTTGACGCGAGGTGCCTAACGTATTGCCGTCGAGTTATGCAAATACGAGCCCCCGGGGTATCCGACGCATCGCTAAATGTTCAGCCTAGCTTAGCATGCTTTAGAAGGAAACCATCCTATTTTGCTATTTACTGGAGATTATTCTACAAGTAGACGGTTCTGCTCAGATGAAAATAATGACTTAGACGAGACGCGTAGAATTAGTGTGAAGCCATCAAAAATATAACCAAATAATATCAATTCAGTATTCTTTCATAGATTTGCTGATGTTTTTTTTTACGAAATAACGTATGAATACTATTTTTATTTTTCGTAAGACGTACGCTCCCGATCGTGGGTTGCGCATAGCAATCAACATATCTAAAAAAGAATCTGGATTGGTATTAGATTTGTTGGTTTCACTCAAGTTTTCCACGCTCCGTCTCAGATTTTCTGTTCGTCCAAAGTATTTCTGACATTAACAGTAGGTAATATTAGTAAAAACTTTACTAATGCTGTGTGTTTTAGTAAGTACCTTTTCATATCATATCCCAAACCATTAATAGGTACTTGAACTGGTTTTAGATCCTTCCAATAATCGTTATCATTCGCACCATAAACCTACCATAATAAATGACTTGCCAAAAACGTGTTATTGATAAATGACACCCAGCCAAGTTCCTGCCCAATCAAACATCACCTTAACGTTTATAATCAATTAAGGGTGCCCAACATAACAAAAAGCTTATCTATTTTATGGTTTTTTAGCAAAAAATGTGGCGTCAGCGGGCAAAACAATGGCAAATTAGCGCTGACGGGTAAAAATGACGTTAGTGTGGGAGGCGCGGGTTATAAATGTCCGATGGAGTGGCGACGGGACGGTAGACGCACTAGTGTTCATAAATTATAACAAACCATGATGAGACAATTCATTATACATTTAATTCAAGTCTATGAATGGGGCTTTATTTAAATGCAATAAACAAGCTGAATTTAAATCTCTCAGTTTATTTGAACACTTATAAGTAGCTACATTTTATGAAACAAGTTTTATTTATTACTAGCTGAGCCCGCGACTTCGTCCGCGTGGAACTTAACTTAACAAAAAAACCCACTCCCGCGTTCTGAGCCCGCGCAACAGGACCCATTTTTTTCTAAAATAAAAGTAACCTAAGTTACTGCTTATAACATCAGCTATCTACCAGTGAAAGTTCCGTCAAAATCGGTCCAGCCGTTTCGGAGATTACCCGGAACAAACAGACAGACAGTCAGACGGACAGACAGACAGACATTTTTTTTTAAAATCGCATTTTTGCTATAGGTGTTCTATGTACTCTCATATGCATTTAGTGAAAAGGTGTTATTTTGATATTACAAACACTCCAATTTTATTTATTTGTATAGGTAGATTTTAATTGTTGCGTCGACAGGGAGTATGCGCATACAGGTCCTTTCTATTATTTTTTCATTTCGAAATATTGCGGAAATACAATTTAATAACTATTAAATGTTTAAAAGGATGATCTACCGCACTCTACATACCTGCCTGTCCACTCAATGTTTGACCAAACTTTTAAACAATATCGGTAAGGTACCTTAAAAGCGTGCGTCAAGTTTGTCGACATAATTAATGGTCGGCAGTTCGGCACATAATGCAACTTTTTTGTCGCGGCGACACGCCGGCGAAACGCAGACATCAAGATCTCACCATCTTATTGATGTCGCCTGTCGACTACCGCGTACGGAAGTATTTGTTTCAACTTTATTACCGCTTGTATTAACTGTGATATTTGAATAGGTAGGCGAATCGATTTTGGGAATTTTACAATAGAAATTTACATAGGTATCATTACATAAAGCGCCTATAAAAAGTGTAATTTTATAAGATACTTATGAATATTCTATAAGTATTACTTTTGAGCGGCGATTTTAAGAATAAATACTCTACATAATAGAGTTGCAAAGTACGATTATTTTAGCATTATTTACTGAATGAACATTACATTACTACTAAAAACTTTAGGCTGTTGTGTCAGGTTTCCTACTTTCATTATCGATTCCACTGTGTTGCATATTTGAAACAAACCCTCCAAACAGAGCACAATTTCGAATGAAAAAAGCAATTGTAGTGCTTTACGATTTGATTCTCTTGTCGGTACCCGATCGCGGTCAAAATAGTACGAGAGCAAGTTTCAAAAGCCCGCACTAGAGATGCATATTTTATAAGTTAGCTTCGATTGTTCCGCGGTGGTGCAGTTTTTTGCCCATCGTATCATGCACGCGCCGCCGATTCGTCCATCGACACATGGCTGGGTTTTTTTCTTAAAAAAAAAAGTCGACCGGATTGTTTGTTAGTAGCCAGTCTTTATGGACACTGTACGCGTGTTCGAATCGAAACGCAAATGATGTTTCTTATTCGTTATCGTTACGTTTTACCGATTCTGATTTTGAAAATTACGCTGCACAACATTCACTTACCTATAATTTGTATCAATTATTTATCAACTAGGTCGACCGCGAAAAGAGGTCATTTTATGATATATACATCACAACCTTACATAAACGTCCCGTATACTACACTAGCAATGATTTTGAATTGCTTAGGCAATCATTTTCAAAATAAATAAAAAACATGCATCTATACTGTACAAACGTGATAAAAGACCAAAGAATTCAGCTCTCCCTGGTAACCCGTTTAACATAAAACGCGGAAATAACAACGCAAAATGATCCACATCCGTCTATTCGGTTCATTCATGTAGATTTATTATTTGCGAGTCTGTAGTTGCGCGTGTGTAATTAAACTCCAAACTTTCTGAATGAAACAAGGAAAATAAAAATAGTTATCGCCAGCGAAGCTATTACTAACGGCAATAACCATCTATAAATAGCGGAGATTTTCGGAACGGAAAGATTTTTGGATTATGATTCGGAACCGAGAATATTCTAATTTTTTTCTGTGTTTCGCACGATGTCTCGTAAGTCGAGAACTCTACTCGAATGAATACAGTGTAGCTATCAATTTGACATAAAAAATAACAATGGGTATCGATGGCGAGATGTGGCCCGGGGCATCGATCCCGGTACGCGGCTCCGGAAGCTCTTCCTTCTCACAGCGCATTCATACGCGCAAACAAAAGGCCGCGCAGCTCCACGACAAATTCGCCTCGGCCGATTGTCGCCTTCACAATTGCACCGAGCTCATTGTGTGCGTATCATTTAATAAAATTTATTAACAACTATATTTTCCACGAGCGTAGGATGTTTTTGCGAGTGTTTACTTTAGGTAGCGCGCACAAAGACTAAATCCGGCTTTTGTTGCATTCGCGATGCAAGCCAGATATTAAAAGCACGTGTGGCCAAACAAAGGTTGCGTTATGCGGGGGATTATTTGCCAATTTATGGCGCTTTTTGTAAATTCCGTTGAAAGCTCGCCCCGGAAATTTGGCTCCATTTCAACAAAATGATCTTTTAACTATAAATATGACTCGTAAACGTATATATTTGTGGGACAAAAACATTTTCGAATGAGTGATCGCTTCCACCTTACTCGTGGGATAACTTTATTTATGACATAAAATTAAACGCAAGTAAGAATTAACTTGCCTGAATTTCTTACATACCTGCTTTAAAATCATAAAACTTTCTAATCGTTGCATTCGGTGTTGTCGCAAGTTTTGTAATACGCAGTAAGAAACAATGATCGTCTCATCTTAATGTTGAAAAGCGAAAAGAATTCAACATATTGATAATTAGGTACCAAATCGTATTGGCAACATAAAATAAGGCTTGATCCGGCTGATACGTCTGGGCGGATTGCATCTAGTCGATGCGGTCACAAATCAACGCACGCGCCCATTAGTGACGATAAAATTTTACGATTGTTCTCTACTTTTCGAATACGCGCGATCGCCGCGCGTCGCACCGTGTATCACGGGACTTATTAGCTGAGGTTGGTTTACATGCAAGACTGACTATATTATAGCGATGTTTTCAACCATTCAATAATACTTTACTTTTAACAATATTGAACAATAGAGTACTTACAGTAAATTAACATAGCAACCGGACCTACCTACCTACCTACTATAAAAGTTTGACGTAACTTTCATAGTAACTACGTCATCGTCGCTATATGCAACAGAACATAATAAAACTATAATCATTTAAAAATCTACGCTTGATTTTCAGAACAACCTACCAACGTAGAACAAAGTTTTCTAACTCATCTTTCATTTTCAAACGTCTTTTTAAACCTTGTTAAACTGATTGTCCAACAGCGGCATGTAAACCGCTCTAACGTGTCATTTAGTTACTAATTTTGGACTGCATTTAGACAGCGATTATTTCGGTAATCGACGTAGCGATTCACTTAATTACCCCTTATTGTTTACACCATCCATCCAAATAGTTGCCGTTTAAACACATTTAAGTGTTCTGACTAAAATAACCCAAAGGTGGTCCGACAATTTTAAAAAGACGAGACTAATGCTTATTGAATATCACATTTCAATTTCCATTGCGCGTGTTTCATAGTCTGTTCAATATCTGTAGTGATATTATTAAGCGATGGATAGAAAATAAAAGGCGTATTTTTTGTGGTCTATCTCGTAAAATCCGTGTGGGCGGAGCGACTCCGATCTATGTCTTCCGTGTCACATAAAACTGAATGATATGCAGTGATTATAAGGTACAAATTAGACTTTGGACATGTTTATGAATAGGATAGATAGTATCTTTCTAAACATAAAATTTTATTGTTAGTGCAGCTAATGTTGGATTATGAGACCAAACCATGTGATTTACTTTTCACACTAATTACAGGCATCCGGATTTTTTTCCATCAAAACCAGAGAAACTAAAATTGATAGAGAGCGAAAAATTTCGCTCTTGCAATTATTATATTAATGCATTATTCGTTCGTTTGATATTAGTTTTCATATTATATCGTATTCAAAATATAAAGCACTTAGGCCTGATTAATAAATCGATCTCGAGTCTTAGAGCGGTCTTAAGTTCGCTTTTGAGATGTTATTTTGTACTGGAATTACATCAAAATGGAATTGCCAAGATAGCTTTCAGACTTGAGATTGATTTATCAATACGGGACTTAAACATCGCTACGCAGAATCCAGAGTTCCTTTACACTAGATGACCACGTCGATAAATACAGTTATTTCTTCACACAAATGTATAAAAATATGTCCCGTGATCTACTTATGAACATTATGCCATCGTTGTATATATTGGAAATGTTGGCGAAAAGATTTATAGACAGTTATCTTGTCTAGAGGCGCAGGTACTCACACTCGTCGACTGCTAACAACCGCAAAATCTTTTTCTTTAGTCCGAACTTTCACAACTCACATCATATCTTTATTACCTCACTCGCTATCGTCACATTGCGATACTTTGTCAACTTGACAACTTAGTTGGAAGGTCACAAAAAACTGCGTCAGTCGGCCGTGCGCCCTGCTGTTACGCTTTTGCGGTGGCAAAATGTCTCAATCTAGAAGCACCCATTAGGGAAAAAAGGGCAATGTATTGTGGGCCTTTGGTATCGCCGTTCCAGTTAAGAAGCCTGCTGTGTGGACGAATTTATTTAGATTTTTCGAAGATGCACTGGCGTTTATCTAAAATAGGTGTATTTATGTATGTTGGCTCAGGAAATCTGTTCTGTTTATCTTATGAGGGTTACAAAAAAAACTATTTATAATTACATAGGTACCTAAATAGCAAATTCTTTATGCTAGGTACTATCAACGTAATACTTGTTTTTTATTAGTCATAGCATAACGGTATAAAGAATCTTTGTTTACACTTGCCAACTTTTTAACAATAAAAATAAAATTGTTATTGCCAAAACACAATTCGCCAAAAACTAACAATACGGTTTTTGCGCAAAAATAGCGATTTCTATTATTTTTTTCAACTAACCCTCGCAATTATGAAGGGGTAATAAGAAAGAAAGTCGAAGGCAATAAAAGTAAACCTTTCGGCAGCGAGCGCGCCGCCACCGAAGGGTTACTATT
The DNA here is from genome assembly GCA_918843915.1 of Notodonta ziczac. NCBI lineage: Eukaryota > Metazoa > Arthropoda > Insecta > Lepidoptera > Notodontidae > Notodonta > Notodonta ziczac. The sequence goes on from OU974053.1 coordinate 7,809,512, forward strand.
TATTTCTATTACCCAACGGTTTAGGGTACGACACGATCGGTTAAGGGATCCGTAAAGTCAGACCGACCATTTTAATCTGGCCGGGTAACTCCGTCCGTCCTACGGCCCTTCTACACTGCAGTTGTAAACGGCAAAAAAGCTTTTTGAAAACGCGCCCATAAAGTAATTTGCACAAATTCGCAAAAGGGTAAAAAATTCGCAATTGAGTAAAACTTTTATGCGAAACACCCGTTACGTATAGAACTCGTGTTAAAAAATAGTTACACCGTTAGCAGCTTGTAGTTCTGTAACTCGTTTACGTCGTTTCTGTGTAATATATAGAGCCTTTGTTCTAGGTTCGCATCTCGGGAGTCAGTGACAGGTAGGGAACCGAGAGATTTGTCTTAAACGGAATAATAGATAACATAAGACGTAAGTAATATCTGTTGGGTACGTTTAGAACTACGACGTTTAGATTTTTCCATGATAACTGAATATTAGTTGGAAATAAGAAATTATGTAGGAACCATCTCCCGGAGCCTCTTAGACTCAGACTTAGACTCTTAGTTTTAGAGGGGTAAATCTCCCACATACCCCAGGCCTCTCCCACAAGAGGTCTGGGTATCTTTGGAGATTTCATCCACGTCGACAAAGGGAAGTACTTACCAACTTATCTTGATAGACTTCAGAGACATGACTTAACATAATTACTTAATATAGAGGATATATGAATTCCACGAAACAAAACGTGCAAGGTATACAGATATACAGATATACCACATTAAAAATGCCAAAAAAACAAAAAAATACATTGTTGTAAAAATCTGTACCAAGTATGAACTCGAGATAGAGTATTAGCAGGGAATAATGAGGGTACATTGAGGGGTTAATCCAGCATAATTAGGGGTCAAACTACCGTCCTGAAAAAGAAATAAACCGTTCTATAACTCCGATTTCTTTAGCCCTGCGTAAACCCGCCCGTAAAACTCATAGATCGGATCGGCGATATGAGGCGGAAATAAATCGCCATTTAAAATCAATTTGTGTAAAGGGAGTATAGACATAATCGCCACACTGTGTGTAGACAAACAGTAGGTAAATAGTTTGGACAAGCGCAATAGAATAGTTAGTAAGAAATTTCTTTTCATGTAAGAAAGTTGATAAACAGTGATAGCTGATTCGTGCTGGGTTCAAAGCCTGGCTCACACCTCTGGATTTTCAAAATCTACATGCGAATCATAATTTCTATATGATTATCACTTGCTCACAGTGTAGGAAAACACCGTGAGGAAACCTGTATGTCTTAGAAAATCTAACCAATTTTGCGAGGTGGATTACCACCTCTATCCCCCTCGTAGTGAGGGGAGGCCCGTGCCCGGGAGTGGGACGTCAAAAGGGCTAAATTAATATTATGCAGGAAATGTCATTGGTATAATTACAATCATCTATAGGCTACTGAAACTTCTTAATCGCAGGATTCTTCTTAATTCTTCTTCTTAACATCGGGCGGTTCGTGAGCTTGTTTGAAGACTTTTGGTAGGTATACTTATAATAAAAAATTCGAAACAAAAAAAGTAAGATCATATCCATCGCAAGTGATGGATGTATCCGATGTCTAAACTAAGTTGTTCTACTGTTGTTCCTACACAAACCGACGCAATAGTTCGGCTGGGGTCAGTGCGGGCGAGTCGGTCACGCGCGGACCGCACACCCAATCGGTTCCATTGCCTCGGCATTGTTGCTTACAGCGTTACACAGTGTGATCTGAGATAATAGACACCGATAACAGATTGGCCACGAAAGTTTGGTACTTACTTACTTAGGTACTAAATTAGTATTGGAATATTGTTTTTTTTTTGATTCTGTTTTAGGAATTGGTTGCGTTTTGATATAATTATAATGACTTACATATATTTAATTTAGTATATTTTGATGTCTAATCAGAGGCATTAAATTACTTTTCAATATTCGAACTCTCTATTAAAAACTACTCAGTTATAATACTTCACAAGCTAGTACTGTTTCCAAAACTTTAAACGTACTTATGTATTCTTACCAGAATTAAATCATTTCACTGATAGTGACAACCAACATAGGTATAATAATGCAAAAAAAGGGTAATCAATGTCGTTGAGCTGGCTGCTTGAGTTTGAGTAAAATTGGGTATCTACTTGATACCCAATTTATAATTTACCATGTCTTCCTCAATTCACATTCGCGACGAGCAAGACAACAACATGAATTGTCTAAAGAATTATATTTGATATCACCAATTTAAAAAGTGGAGGTCACAATGCATTGGTCATACTCAAAGAATTTGTAATAATGTCTTATTATTACAAATGCTTTGGTCATACTCATGCACACATACAATGTTTGGGATATGTTGAACCAACTCTATAAATAAATAAATAAATAAATATCGCTAGACTGACACACCAACTGTATGGTCCCAAACTAAGCAATGCTTGTACTATGGGCACCGTACAATGGACTGGGGGCGATCCCAGTGACACCCAGACCAGGGCAAATTATGAAAAGGCCATTTTCCCCCGCGGGAATCGAACCCGCAACCACCCGATGCAGTGAGCCGAGCAGCCTACGCTCAAACCACTAGTCGATAGTTCACTATAATTTTTCTTTCCCTTTTACCGTACTCAATTTGTAAGTCCTGAACTATCAAAATCATGAGCAGTTGCCGGCGTCTCCATTTAAAATCGCGCAGATCGTTTCTTTGGTAAACCCCGGCGTCGTTTACCCCGTACGCCCGTGGACCGGTAGGTGAACTTACAGGGTTACGGAGCTTACTCGGGCGCCGCCGCCGGGCGCGCCTCGTATTGGGGATTACCGTGATTTACTCGTTATGTCGCCTCGCGGCTCCCTCCCGATCTCCTTTTTTCTGTTTACTTAACGGATCAGGGGTTACCCTTTATTGGGCGAAGTCGGAAAACTGATATTCCGCGCGACATAAACTTGGATGGAGGTTTATTGGTGACTCCAGATTTGCTGGGATTTGTTCCCTTTTTTGTTTTGTACAGTTTCAGAGCTATTAATGCGTGGGAGGCGGATATATATACCGTGTAACCGTTGTATGTAATCGTTATTACGGAAGCGAAACGAGGAAGTTTGTTACAGTGAATTGATAACAAATGTCACACAAAAATATACATTTAAGGTACATTTTTGTATAAAAAATACTAATAGTACCTAGGTTTTTTTTTATTTCAATAGTCCATAAGTATCTACGTGAACGGTGTTATAAATAATTGAATATCACCAGATTAACAAACCAACTGTATGGTCGCAAAGTAAGCAAGGCTTTTAGGTACCCACCGTACAGTATCGATGGAATTTGGGCGATCCGATCCAAGTGACACCCGGATCAAAATAATGAAAAGGCCATTTACGAAATATACCCGGACGGGAATTGAAACCGCAATCAACAGGTGCAGTAAGCCGACCGAGCCACACTCAAACCACTGCACTAAGGTGAATTAAACAATATGTGCTCTTACTGTAACTACTTAGACACAGAAGTACCCCCCCGACGCACTCACCGCTCTCCTCGACTCAGATGTCGAGGAGAATGACACACGCACACTCCCCACCAAACACCGACCTCGCCGGCGAGGTCGACGTACCCCCGTTTCCGCTAGAAGGTGCGTCTACATACCTAGACGCACCTTGGCACCCAACAAGCCCGCTAAGTTTCATGCCGGATCTTCTCAGTCGAGGTCGCGTTCCGATCCGGTGGTAAATTTACCCTCGCCACTCGGCAGCGGCCCAAGCCGAGGTCGTGCCCCTTGTGGCGCCCTTGAGCTAGCTGCCGCCCTGCCCCTCTGGCTGGAGCGCACTTGTGCTCGCCCTCTGTCCGGGTGAAGTTGTTATGGCCACTCTGGCCAACAACATATAATCCAGATCAAAAAAAAAACACACACAGAAGTGTCCACTTTTCGCCAAACCGGATCGTTAATCACACAAATCTAAATGGCGCATTATCATCGCGTAGAAACACGCCATCTATCATCAGCTACACCCTAAACAGCCCATAAATGCCCACAATCCATTTATTTATATTCATACAGTACCGTGAAATGTGCCACAAAAACTTAAAGATATGTCCGCACGGCACCGAGAGGAGTTGAGAACACAAAGATGTTTGGTACACACGTAACGACTTTTCTGCGACATAAATCAAAGTTGAACAAGATATTAAAGTTAACTGATGGTGTAAAGCAGGTAGAGGGAAGAAGGTTTACTCCGTTAGATTACATAGTAAATCTGGTATTCAGAAGACTGATATTATTTTGTTGATAAATCACACACACCGTGAGAGAAGTCATAAGAATCATCATTTGAATAAAAATCGAGTTTAAGTAGATTTTGCTCCAAATACGAGTACTAAACCAAAATGTACTACTGTACATTTTATACCTGAAAGCTGTATACTTACCTGAAAGCTTGGATTTATTTTTAGAAGTCTGTTTCTATTACCTTACCTTATGTCTGACAGAGGTATAAAATAATAATATTTGAAATCAATATACTTCAACATAGCTACCTACTAGAAAATCTAAAACCTAGGTTATACGAAATTCAAACAACTCTAAACTTCTGCCCCACAACTTTATCACGGTAGGTACAGTCAACAAAAACTTTTGTAGGTGGTATGAATGGCGTCCACTGACTTTGTGGTCCGGCCTTTGCGGAGCCTACTGAACAGTGTGACATTCTATTCATCGGCCAATGTGCGGATTAGCCGGCCAAGTTTCATAATGATTGGGCACCGAATAAATGGGATATGGGTTATTTATGGGAAATAAATTCAATAAAGTTTTTTCATCAACTATACTCCTTTCTTATTTAATCATCTTTATTGTGGGAGCCATTTTGGGTCTGGAATGTATAACCTTCCTTAATCGCTACAGCTTAATACATCTCAGCGATTTCCTCCTAAAAAGTAAAATTACCATGCAGTCTTATGACATTAATTAGGACTGTAGAATGTAAATAATATAAGGACTTTATAAGATTTTTGGAAGTAACCTAATTTTTTTGATTTTGATGGACCCCTAGGTATCTGTATGACATTGACTGTACTCGCTTCTCTACATCAAATAAAGTTGTAGCATACAAATAAATGCAAAAGTTAGGTATATTTAATTTCCCTGTGCTATGATTTTTTCTGAAACAATGCTACGTTGTACTAATAATTCTTGTAGTAATGTGCTACGGAAACCGTAGCACGTGAATCCAATCTACTTATACTCCATTTATTATAACATTAGACATAAGAGGCTCGCAGAAGCAGGGATGCAAAACATTTTATTTCCAAGTCAAAACAACTTTTATTTAGAGTCATTACATTAAAATTGTTTTAACATAACTTTTGATAGGAAAACAGTAACAAGTAACAATTAAATAAAAAAAATCGACAACAATAACAAACAAGGTATTCACAGGAACTTAGAGTGCAGGCGAATGACTCAATGACAAACACTGACAGCACATTATTTACGTCAATTTCATAGATAACATAGTCCAACAAAATTAGAAATACCCTGCTGTAATAACCTCTGAAGGGATTAGGTAACATTTTAGATTTGGTAGGATTATAGTGAAACGAAAAACGTTCCCGGTATGTTCGCCCCTGCTTCTTTTAGGTTTTTAGCATCGACACAAATTTTAAAATGTAATGAAACAATAATTATTGAAATGAAAGGCAATATATTTAATAAGATAAATAATTAATATTATTACAGTTAGGTGTGACAAGCTGGTATATAAATAGATTATAATAAATTCGACGTCAATCGTAACTGTAACTCGTTAATTGTACTTTTATTACAAAGTGGACACTAAAAATAACCTTTTTTAACTTCTGTCTAATGCTATAACAAATGGAGTATAGGTAATTAAACTTTGAACTGAAAAACAAAACACCTCCATCTGTCGACAGCACAGCTAAACTTGAATCCACGTTCAGGGGGGGTGTTCACAGTCGGCGGAAATTTTCCGTGTCGGAAACGACGGCTCCATCCTTCTTCTAATTCATATGTAAAAGAGGGATGGAAGATGTTGAAGAAACGACAGCTTGATTCTGACATTGGAGACTCTGTCGATTCTGAATACCCCCCCAGAGCCCCTAAGCCAATGTTTGCACACCGCGCCCCGCAGCGTCGCTCTTTTTACAAGTCAATCAACCATACCGCTTCTATTTTGACAAAAAGCGACGACATGCCTCTCTAAGTGGATTATACCTTAACAGATTTCACGTCACATTTGCCATCCTTTGTCTAACAATACCTCGTTGCGTAGGTGTTGTTCGCAATGAATAAAACTCGAAAACTTTTTATCTGTGCCTTTTAAAAAAGTTGAGATAAAAGTTTGGACATCTGTCTCGTGCTTTGTGGAGTATTTGGCCAGGATATATCGGCGTGGAGTAAAAAGAGCAAACTTTTTTTTATTGGGAATATGTCGCGTTGGGTTTTTAAGTTTCTAGGATAAGTGATAATCTTCTTTTGTATAAATGAAGTATTATTCGACTGTTTTGTATTAGGAGATTATGATATAAATACGGGTACCTATCTGATCTCTACATTGTCCGTAACTCTATATTTTTATGTAACAACCAATGGATATTCAGTAAATAACAATAATGATCTCCTACCATTACCTTATATACCGGATTATTTACCGCATCGAAATGATGTATGTCCACAGCCCCTCTAGCCATTATGAATATCTTACAAGCGTTCCTAAGAATCGCTAAAATGTTTGGAGATTGCATATTATGATTAAGTTAAGCGTAATGATTTGTAGAACGCTTGTAGATAGTCATCTTGTAGATGTCATTTAAGTGCTGGTGTTCTAAAACAACTATCAATGAAATTAAGACATAACTGAATGTATTATTAGGAATACTCCTAATCATATTCAATCAATTGGCTCGCGTTTATCGTATAAGTACCAAAACAAACGGCTTGTTCGTGCGCATCAGTTGGCAAAACTTTCAATGTATCAAACCTCCAACTTTGTTTTCTAAACTCGACTCAAACTATAACAATTTTTAACTAAACGGACAGAAAAAATATAGTGAAACATTTCACTGTGCACGGTTCTATCCGTGAATCTATTGAACATTTGACTTTAACATCTCACTATCTCACAGTTTACACTGGAACCGAAGGCGTAACAGTCCGGACACGTGCAAAACAATCAACTGTTTCGCGGTGATCAGCTATAAATCAAATATTATTATAAAGGGCATGTTCGAGTGGCCGTATTGTCGCTTTATAGATGTTACGCCATTCATTACAGGCCATTAAACGCATTATAATACCCTTACCAACGTACCGTGGCCTCCGTAAGCCGTCAACACGATTAGCCGACATATCTGCCAAAAAGATGTTCCTAATAGAAATGAAGAGGTCCATTTATTTTGGTCGCACTTATACCTCAGGAGGCATTGTTGGGCGCGAAGCGACAAGCCATTCATGTATTTGGTAATAAATGGCGGCCGATGATAGAAAAGCATCCGGACAATGTTTGATGATATACTGAATCTTTAACGCGGGGTAACAAGTTTGCCAATGTTAAAAAGCTCTACATACTGATGTTATGTAGCATTAAAGATGGATGTAATTAAACTGGATATACACCTACATGCCTGCACGAACCACAGCGGAAGGATGACTTTGCATAATGATCTAAGCAATGAAGTACGTAACCATTACATTGCTTACCTAGAACTTAACTCAGCGATAAACCTAAATAGCCCAAGATCAAGTAGGTACATTTATTTTGAGTTTTCCAGGGGTGCTACTCTTGAAAACGATAATCGATATATCGTGACATTTGTCGTGTCGAATCCTACTCTAAGTTCCATCGTTTTTAATGTCGTATCGATGACGGAACGAACGATTCATAATCCGATATATCGAGCTTAACCCTACTCTTAGGTTTAAATGTCAGACACGAATATTCGAATTTGACAACGACCAACACGTAATTTTTGCGATAATCTCAACGACACCTCTTAGGACGTCGTCGGCATTATCGTTTGGTTAATTTTATAGCAATTCGGTGTAAAATGTCATTTAATTCGTGTTAAATAAGTAATAAATGAATAAAACAGTTGCATGATGAGATGCATTGATGTTTTATCAGTGTTTTATCAGTGCTGACTTCTGTAAAAGTTTTTGATTACAATGTCATGATTTTTCCTGTCCTTGGAAGCCATCAGGAAATAAAATATTGCCCATAGAAGTAGGAGGCAGCAAATGCGGGAACATTTCAAAAATATATTATACTTAACCATTCTCGATGATGAATTTGTCAAGAAGCGATAAAATAAAAATAAAAGCAAGTTTTGTTTAGGATTTATGATTTATGACACAGATTAACTCTATACGCTTGTGACCGTACATAGAAAAGTCTATAAATAAGACGATGGATAAAGTGAAACCGCGTTATACAAAAAAACAGCGAGCGTGAAAGAGCTAGCGAGTCTTATGTATACATAATAGTTTATTTATCTATTTTTGTGTCTCTGCCTCATAGATAAAACAAGTGAGGCCATAGAGAATATTCAGGTTTTCAACAAAGTTTGCATTTATTTTTCGTATCATTCACTCCGAACATAGTCTATGGATACGATACACGACAAGGAATTCGAACATTTGTTAGAGTAGGGTAAGGTCGATATATTCGAAGTAATGTCGTATCGTTTCGAATGTATCGTTGTCGATTTGCAGAGTAACACCCCTGGACCTTGGAAAAAATCCTATTGTATATATAGGCACATTAATAGTAGTTCATCATTACAGCAGTTTTACTACAATCATATCTAGGAGCAAGACATTAAAATTTATAATGTGTCTTTTGAAGCGAAGCTTTTTTACGGACGTTCGGGGCGCTCGCTACCCGGGCACTAAAACGGTGAAAAGCGTAACGCGTTACGCGTTACGCGTTACGCGTTACGCGTTAATATAATATATCTAATATCTACTGCAAAGCTTCGCTTCTTTCGGGCGTCCCTAGACGGCACTGATTTTTTTCTTAGATAGGTACTAAAAATCACACAAACAATATGAATGAGACACTTTTCGCCATCTGCTTCGACTCATTCATCTAAAAAGATTAATATCGAAGCCATAACACACTTTATTATTAAAATACAACTTTCGAAAGGTTTATGGTGTGGAAATAACAATTTGCAGTTTTGGCGAAGGCCCGACCTTTCCTTTGTATGTGCAGAGGGCGTGACCGCGCTCGGACCAAGAAAATGATTGTGTGAACCCAAAAATGTTATGAGAGTCACTATCCAAATATTTACTTACACGGAATTCTATTATTTATTGGGCTCTATTGAATTTTTACTGTACCTTTGAAAAGGACCGGGAGGCAGGCAAGGAGAGCTATTTCATGAGCGTGATTTAGGTACCTACCTACTAAGTACTTAATCTATGTTATTTCTTCATTTTTGAATTAATAAATCTTTATACAATACATTCCGGTGTCTGCGTGTTTTTAACTCTTCTCCTTTTAAACGACTTTGCTAATAATTCTGGAGGTACTTATGGGGCATCAGAATCGTTCTTAGGTATAGTTGGAACCCGTAGTTGGCGCTGTGGGTTACATCTAGAAAGTAAAATCTAGGCTAGCGAAACCGCAATTAAAATCTAGTTTTAATATAAATTAATATAACTTTTTACAAGAGCGTTGATTACAAGAGAGCTGAACATCTAAACAATCTTTAAAAATAATTTGGTGGCTTATTTATGCAAAATTGTATATTATGCAACTGTAAGCATTTTTAAAATCACCGGAAAGTACAAGATGCCCATATGACTTTATGACCTTAGAGTGAGAATAATTTGGGTAAGACGGGTAAGACGCTAATAAAAGTAAAGTACTAGACTGTAGGTATATGGAACTTTCCAAAATAAAGATAATTATTCCAAACTAAAATTTGATAGAACGTACCTACTTATGAACCTCTGCCTATTACGTGAAGGCAAATAATGCGTGAATGCTGAAACCCCAAAAAAATCTTCGGAGGCTGACTATAGCTCTGGGTTGAAACCATACTCTGAACTGTAACGTTATCATTCTCATCAACGCCATCTATGCCTGCTAGCCGTAATTACTTATAGGTGCTGACATCTGTTGGCATAAAGTCATGACTTATAAACGCATAAGTAATAAGCCACCTATAAGCATCATAGTTAGGCTATTCAACAATAGATGGCGTTAATTACTAAATTTGGTTTAAATACATGTTCACTAGATGGCACTACATGTATAAAAAAGGAAATTTGTTAGCACAAAACGGTTTGGTAAGAGTGGTGATCAGATAATTTACACCGCTTAGGTATATTTTACATAGTTCTCCTGAAACAATACGCAAAAACCTACATATTCGACTATATCTATAGACAACTTCAGGATTTAATCATAATAATAGGTACCTAAGTTATTACATAAGTAATATTGTAGAGTGCCTAAATTATGGATAGGATCCACGGAGCAAGTACATAGGTACTTCCTTACTTAAATAAACTTGGCCAATCATTATTATTAAGTCAGTGATTAATGACGTAGAGTTAACATAAAAATTACTAAGTACCTACCTAGGTGTTATTTAACTTATATTTCGATCTTAAGCCATTGTTTTTTTACAAAGGAATTGTCGTCATTATTTCGGCGCTTCTACCATTCTGCAAAGAGATTAACTCTAGTCCAGTGAGTGGAGTTCATTAGCAATATTCGTAAACCGATTATCAGGGTGGGCAGTTACAATAAGAAGGGTTATCTAATAGGGGACTGGTCGCCGACAGACAGTGTTCTACAATATTATAGCACTAACAGATTGGAGCGGAACAGCGAATAAACAAAACTAATCAGTTTTCGCAGTCAATATGAAATGTTGAATGCTGAACTATTCAGCATTTGTTTGTGATTCGGCTCGGGGCTTCACACGGGTCACGCCAGCGCCATTTCGTTTCCTTCAATTTTCGTTTCAGTTTCAGTCCGTAAGTCGTAGGTAATCTGAGGGACGCTTTTAAGTCGTCGCGACTTTTAAAATGCAAAACATCCTTATCCATCTGTAACTTTGCATCAATTTTTGTTGTTGTCTCAATTTTAAGCTGTCATAAAATATAGGCAAGGACAACAACACAATTTGGTGCAAAAACTCCGCCGGGAAACTGCCGGTATTTTATAATACACTAGCTGAGCCCGCGACTTCGCCCGCGTGGAATTTAACTTAACAATAAAGCTCGGTCCCGCGTTCTGAGCCCGCGCGACAGGACCCATTTTTTTATTTTGTTTTTCTAAAATAAAAGTAGCCTCAGTTACTGCTTATAACATCAGCTATCTAACAGTGAAAGTCCCGTCAAAATCGGTCCAGCCGTTTCGGAGATACTCTTTGATTTCAAGTGTTTTTATTTTTTTTACGCGGAACCCTAATTGTTTTTCTAAAATCAAAGTAGCCTAAGTTACCCGCTATAAGATCAGCTATCTGCCAGTGAAAGTCCCGTCGAAATCGGTCCAGCCGTTTCGGAGATTACCCGGAACAAACACACAGGCAGACAGACAGACAGACAAAATTCTTTTTATTCGCGTTTTTGCTATAGGTATCGTATGTACTTTCATATGCATTTAGTGAAAAGGTGTTATTTTGATATTACAAACAGACACTCCAATTTTATTTATTTGTATAGATGTCGTAAAACAATCCTTTAGATATTTGCAGGGCCGACATTAGGCCGGTGAGCGAAATATTTCGGTATGTTTAAAGACATCAAATTGTATCTTGAAAACGACTGGACGGATTTCCATGAAATTTAGGTGGCATTGACGTAGCAGATGCGAGCTTTAAAAAACTTTTCCATTCTGTCACCACGGAACAAAGAAGTAAGGACTTACATCGTTACTAGGTATTATAGGGAGCTAGGTATTGACAGCGCACAATAAAAAAAAGTGACTCACAAAATTGAGCATTATAAAGAAATACGTTATCCCATTTGGGAATACGGGTGATTCATGTAATAATTGTTTATGTATTGTTTACCTACACCTACCAACTGTGTATGCAACAAAGGGAACGTACTTGCATTCAGTAAGTTATTAATTAAAACATTGATTTTATTATTCACTTTAGTAGACGGAGTTTCCTTGATATAAGTACAAATCGTTTACATAGCCACGTTTGATCGATCGTTTATGTAGGATTGTTTTGGAGTGGGCCCGGCCCACCCTGATCTCCTTGCCGCCGATATAGCGTTCCTGGAAGCTGGACGTTTAAAGAAACATCCCTAAGTACCGTAATCGAGATTTTTTTTAAGAAACACTTTACCTAGGTGATTTTTGCTACTCTACAATACTTACCACCTGTCGCTCTACCACGAATATTACCCAAGAATTGCGAAACAACGCACCAGCAACGCTCTACATAAAATGTTTGTACCTATGCTAAATTGGACAGCGCCGCTATCGGTCACCGAAAGAAATATTTCACGATACACGTTACGATGATTCTAGGCAAACGAAACGAAACGAAAGTCTTGGTAGAGCTACTTAGCCATTCTGATCGTACGTGCGTGACTCTATGTCCGTCATAGCCCGTCTTCGTGGTAGGTACCTATAAAGTAGGTACTTGTAGTATATGATTTATGAATGAGCCATTCCATCGTTACTACTATACCTACGAATGAACGCCTACGTGCCGCTGTTGACAAACAATTACGCTTGTTACCCACCGCAAGTGGTTAGTTTGCATCTACTGTAACATTACTCAGACAATCAGGAGTATTTCAGCCGATTTCTGAATTGAAAGTCTTAAAAGTACTGCCAATCATCATTTATGTAGCCAGTTTAAAATTTAAATATTTACATAATAAATAAATATCGCCAGACTGACACACCAAATGTATGGTCCTAAACCAGGCACCGCTTTTATGGGTATAGTAAAATGGACTGGGAGCTATCCCAGTGACACCCAGACATAGGCAAATTATGACAAGGTAATTTCCTAAATTTGCCCCGGCGGGTATCGAACCCGCAACCACCATGTGCAGTGAGCCGAGCGGCCTACGCTCGAACCACTCCGCCAAGCGGTCGACAGCGGTATCTACCTATAGTCTCTACATAGAGAGAGTTTAAAATTTCGCGACACGATAAAAAGTATTTTATACGTGGGATATGGTATTCGATTGAAAATATACCTAATAATAAATGTACTTAAGTCACTAAACCATTACTACTTATGTCACTACCTAATGCCATAGGTATTAGCAAGGTCTGTTAGAGTCAATTATCACACTGATATGATAATTATTTCCCACTGAACTCTTACTTACAGAATACACGTTTAGGAAAACCCAATACACACGTAAATCCCGATATCACAATTATTATTTAATATAAAAAATAATTTTTTTTTTATAAAATTTCAGTATTCTTTAAAAATGCATCGGATATCTTGTGTGTTATTTATCTACAACTATTCCCTCGTTTACACGGACTCAATAAATCCTAAACATAAATTCTAGCTATCTCTATTTTTTACATTTCAAAATAAGAGACATCAATATAATTGATGTAGGTACCTATACATCAACACAAATATGTATTACGTCAGTGTAAACGAGGGGTAAACAAGTAGGCTTACGTTTAATTCAAATTTATAATACCGTCACCTAAAAGCCACGTTTACCCACGATTTTTTCCAAATATTTGAGTTTTGTATTTTCTTGTGTACCTATTTTTAATAAAATAATAATAATAATTTAGCCCTTATGACGTCCCACTCCTGGCCACAGGCCTCCCCTCAACACGAGGGGGATTCAGGCCATAATCCAACACGCTGGCCCAGAGCGGGTTGGCGGATTTCACATGTCTTTCGAAAATTGGTTAGATCTTCTAAGACATGCAGGTTTCCTCACGATGTTTTCCTTCACCGGCGTAAGCGAGTGATAATCATATAGAAAATATGATTCGCACATAGATTTCGAAAAATACAGAGGTGCGAGCCGGGGTTTGACCCCAAGACCTGGTGCCCGCAAAACGCGTTCTTAACCAACTGGCTATCACTGCTGTACCTATTTTTAATAACATTTTTATATTGAGGAAAGCAATCCAAATGTGAAAATGAATATGAATAATGTTGACCGATTTGTATCGGTGTCTGTATGTTTCAGCAGCACACAATAGAGATGACATGACAAATCAGTGTAAATATTACTTCAGGGTAAACGAGGGGTAACAGCGTCACATTCTGTAGCTTGAAATCAAACAATCGTATATTAGCTGCATTACCTATTATTCACACAATAGATTTGAATGACCACAAATTCATTCATACGCTTTGTCCTTTGATGACATTCAAGTTATTATTATTATTTTATCCTCCTTAGTGTGTCGGGACATCTACCCATTGATTCATGGTAGACGCCCATCGCGGTCTCCCGTGCCACACTTGACGGAAAGCCACAAAAATATTAACTGAGTCATGACAACGAGACAATGAAATGAGACACTATTAAATAAATAAATATCGCCAGACTGACATCAAGTGTATGGTCCCAAACTAAGCAACGCTTGTACCGATCCCCGTGGCACCCGGACTAAGGCAAATTAGGAAGAGGCCATTTCCGAAATTTGCCCCGGCGGAAATCGAACCCTCAACCACCATGTGGAGTGAACCGAGCGGCCTACCCTCGAACCACTGCGCCAAGCGGACTACAAACTACAAGTAACTATTGAATTATTGTCACAATGAACAAGATTCTTTGAAGCATATAATATATAAGCCATACAGAGGGGTGTAGAGTGACAAACGGGCAACGCTTTTCGCTATAAAAATAACTGTGAATTCTAATATATTTATTCATTTATAATTAAAATTATCAATCTTGAAATAAATATATAAAAATTACCTGAGTACCTAATTGGTGCCGATTTTCTAATGGAAAAACATATCTTAAGAGAAAAACAGCACGAAACCCGAATAAAGTAGAGAGTTTGTACATTTTTCTAAATCCAAAGAAATCTGCAAAGGAACCCATACCGTGAGAGACCTCCTGTTGCGGGAAAATGCTTCAGTCATCGTATATATTACAATAATAATTAATTAAATAAAGATTGGATTGTAAAGACATTTTCCAATTTGTTTTACACTATGAAAAATCATTTCTTATGCTTAGGCCTGCGGGGGTACTTACAAATTGTTACGAGATTGTACTAACAACGTTGTTAACCATATTGTTGTATTCAGTAGTAGACACTTTCATTAGGCATATTATCTTAGCGATGCGGTTCAAGATGACTAATTGTTCCGGCCGCAGCGGTGGGCGGCCGCAGCGGCCGGGCGCGGCGCGCCCGCAAAAATTGACAGCACTGCGGTTATCAGGTCACGCCGGTGACACAAAGAACTGTTACGTTCATTTGTATTATGCGGTTTGTTTGTGTATTTTCGTGTCAAAACACTTTCGTTGGCTAGGAAGATTGATTATTATTATATTTTACGAGTTATTAATTTATTTTAAGTATGTTAATTGTGTAGTGATATCTATTTTGTGGGTATTTATAGATTACGAACAATAAAAAAAATACGAATAACGGAAATAAAATAATCCTCGTCTATCATACTTTTGTTTTTTCGGTGAGTATCGGATCCTGCCTTTTTACCAGACTAAGGCAAAGAGAAAAATATTTTTGCTATTTTTTGGTTTAGTGCAAAAAATATACAAGATTTGTTGTTATTTTCTTGGTTCCACTACTCTCGCGTGACGTCGATAATAATCGACGTGATGCGAGAGTAATGTAAAATATAAGACCGGCTACAAGGTTATTACCCGCGGCGTCTCTAGTGGACTTGTTATTATTAATAACTAAATTATTGAAATATATTTAAACTTATTTAAATCCCCCCATGTTTGTTTCTATTGAATTTAATCAATACAATATTTTCCGTGTTATTCAGTTCCGTAGTTAACCATTATTTATTTACCCGCTGTAAACATTGTTATAATTCACAATGAGTAGGTAAATCATTAAATTATCAGTTCTAAATAATATATTATAAATTTGGACATATTATGGCGAAATATAGCACAGCCAGCACTAACGACTTTTGGAAAGAAAAGCATGGAGTAAAAATGTATTTCACGTCTGCACGTAATAACTTGTTTGCAATGGATGTGTTTTAAAAACATTTGAAAAAATGATATACCTGGATCTACTCCATCAAAGCTCCTAGCACAAATTAAGTTACTGACACCTACTCTCTTTGTAGATTATGCCGAATCTTCTCAGTCATTGTCTCGTTCCGATCGGGTCGTAGACTTAAAACTTGTATGTGCCTAAACAAAATAAACTATTAGACTTTGACTTTGCCTACACTAGTGAAACTCTTGTGTTTTCATTGCGCAACAGGTGTCGCTTCCAGCGTGTGCGGCGCGGCAGCCGTGCAGCGGCGGCGCGATGCGGCGGCGATGGTGAATTTTTCCGCCCGCGAACACCGCGTCTTCGCGACGGTGGGCGGAGCCGCCCCGCCCAGCCGCGAGCACGCCCACCCAACCGTCTTGAGACCAAACGAAAAACCTCACAAATATTCACTTATTTATTTAGCTGTTGTAAGTATCAAACATGTTTAAAATAAATATAGTTCATTGGAACAAACGTGTCAAATTACATTCGATCGGGCGGCAATCAAACCTCATTAGCCTCATTAGTATCACTAATTCGTACTGACGTTACCTACTAATGTAATTGTTGCTATGTAATTGAATTTGATTATTATGAAATAACGCTCATTTTACAGCTTTCATGGGTTCTTGAAACCTATTCAATATTAAAGTTGAACTCTCGAGGCGTCCCTGGTCCCTCAAACCGCAGCTAGCGGACCGAAAGAGGGAGATACGCGACCGCGCTTTAAAATGAAAAAGCTCATAATATTTCCCTTTCGACAATGGAACTAAACAAAAATATTTAATGGCATAAAACTTGTGCGGTTCTCGCTCACTCATACACGTCGATATGCAAGCAGGAAAGAGAGGAGAACAAAGCGCATTTTCCCGGCAAATGAAGCGTGGCCAAACCGCAGATTGACCGCAGAGAATGGAGGCAGCGAGTGACAGAATGGCGGCGGTTCAGTAGTAAAGCGACGCGCGGACGGCGAACACGCGCGAGCCCTACCGCGCCTCGCGTTGACTCAGACACGACGCGGTAAATACCTGTGACCGACAACGACGCGGGGTATTACGCCGGTTGCAAAAAACCATCGCTCACTATCACTATAGAACCGGCTCCGGCGCGGGGAAATTGTATAGAATAATTAATAGCCAGCTGATGTTGACATAACGCGCAGTGACTTACAGGTGTTCTCAGAAGATATACCGGACTTTAGATGCGCGTAGATCGGATAGTAACGTCTGGCCGGGAGGCTCGTTCTGTGAGTCATCTAACATGACGAAAGTTAAGTTGAAGAAATCGCTGTCGATGTAGACGTAAATTATAGTGAGTGTCGATGCTGGGTTAAGGAAATAATCACACAAATATTCACGACTGTGACACAGCACGCGGGGACCCTGGACTTATCGTGTGTTGTATTAAATGCATTTGTTTATGAAATAATAATAAGTCAATAGAGTTGGAGAGACTGATTCAAGTACCTAACATCCAAAGAACAAACATTAAAGAAAAAAGTTATCGCGTCAACGCTAACGAAATACTCAATCGAAACTGCGTGAAAACCCAAAGTATAATCCTATAGTGTAAATAAAAAAAATTGGCCGCACGCCAAACTCCTCAAGAAAAGTACCTCAACAAAAATTACTTAGGTGCGGAAGTGTCGGAATTTTAGTAAAGGCAGGTTGTCAGAATATCAGTGACCTTGATAAGCGGCGATTCCCCGGCGTGACGTGTTCATCGACGGGTCAGTGGGCCCGGTTGGAGGCGCTGTGCGTGGCGGCGCGGCGGTGGACCGATGCTGTGAACGATGCACTTGCCGTACGAGTCCCGGGGCCGACGGCGCCGAGAGATGGCGGACCTGGAACCCTGGTGGCTGCAGCACATCATCGAGCAGACGCTCACCGAGTACCCCGACCTCGGTGAGTACACTCGCACACAACTAACCTAAGTACACAAAGGCGAATTAGATACTTTAACTGTAATCAAATTGCGAGAGACCTTATTAATTTTAGATTTCAGGAGGTAACGTGGAGACCTAATGTTTTTGTTTAAACTGAAAACAATAAAATTATAAATAAACCAGTTGATATACTTGAAAGCTCTACAATGATTTGTAAAAGATAATGCACTCTGATAACGTGGGTACCGATAGTTTACATAACATATTAAATACTAAGTCATGATCTTGTCCAAACTGAGTTCTAAATATTTGGATATTGATGATGATTGATTAACTTGAGAAGCTAAAACCCTACGGTCTGATTCATATTGGATTCGGAAATTGACACTCTTATTAGGGCATGTGTCAGTTAAATGTGATGTAGTTCTACTTTTTCATGATAACTTAATAGGAAATAATTCAATTTTCATAAATGTTAATCTTAAAATTAGTGATCATGGGCGTAAGAAGTTACTTAAATTTACCTCAAAATAAAAAGTTATTACAATACAACACAAGGATATCATTCAACAGATAAATACAAGATAAAATTGTGTTCAAGCAAAAGACATCAACGCGGATCTAAAGAAAGTGATTTTAAAGATAGATGGGATTTTAAAACAGTCATTTAAAATATATATCAAATGCCTGTATAAAATGTATTAGAATCAAATTAAAAATAAGTATGTATTGTATCGGTAATTAAGTAATCACATGATGTATATATTTGTTAATAAAACATCACGAGCCGAAAACCAACAGTTTAATACAATTATCTAACAAGTACATTTATATAATGTACTAACTGACCTATTTTGTACTTAATTCATCGTGTCTGTCGTTGCCCGCTTATTCCGGAAAATTCATATTAGTTTCTTATATTTGTGTGGCTTTAAATAGAGAAAGAGCATAAAACCAGTGCATAGACCAGGTATTACAAACAAAATTATAAACTTTTTTTTACACACATCTAGCTAACTTGTGCAAATGTCAATACATTCCCAATGATTATGGGGGCGGGGGTACATGGGCATTCATAACAATGAGCGCATTGAATGAAAGCTAATGAGGTCAACTCGGTGGTCGCTCTTCGACCCATCACACATTTACGAGATCCTCAGAGTAACTTTATAATGACACTACATATTTATGTAGTCTTGGTACTTTTATTAATATAGAAACATTTCATGGTCTACACTACAAGAATGACATAATTACTAAAGAGTTTCCAATCGTTAGTATGTCGTCCAATCAGGTGTAGGTAATCTCAATAACTACTATCACACATTTGTCCCGTATCATTTCGTAGGTAAGATTCATTCAAAGGGACGGCTGCATATTCAAGACAGTTATTTAATATGGTATAATGATGATAAAATGACCGTATCCTTGGCCTAATTAGACACGCATTTTTTTATCCCGTTTAGAGATCGCACTCAAGTTCACCGTGAACCAAGTTAATAATAAGCTTAATTATTGTTTATTGCAAATGCGTGTGTTTGTAGGTTTGACTGAGCATCACGCAAAAACAGCTGATCGAATTTGAATTAAATTTGTTGTAAGAGTTAAGTTATGCTCTGGAATAACATCCCAACTTCACATCCTCAAAGTTCAAGCGAGTGGAGCCGCGGCTAAAGCCTATAGTCTTTGTATATAAAATTTCAGTGTGCGTGTATTCGTAAATATTATCCTCCTAAAGGGCATATCCGATTTTTATGGTTTTTTCTTATGCGGTCACTTGGATGGTTGTTAGCTGGGGTTGGACCCGGTAGATCGCACTGTATTCGATATCCAGAAACTAAAATCTACGATACCGAAGTACCGGGAAAACCTAGGGTACTGTAAAATATTTGCTCGCAGTCATATAATATTTAATGGTAAATAAATTCCTAATTATATTGAATACACATCATGTCAACACGTGCAAAATGATAAAATAACAACCGAATAGTAATATAGCTCAGTTTTCCGTAAACAATGCGAACGGATAGCAGTGTAATTATTTTTTAATTAACTTTAAATGGTCGGTGCAAATCTTGTGCGCTAATTACGGCCACCGCATTCGGGATCTAGTTATTTAATTGCGTCAAATCGTTAAAATTATTATTTATTGCATAAAAGGAGGATTTTCTAGTTTTTAATTGTCGCTCGAGAGGTTGGTACCTTTGATAAAGGAATGAATTTATCAAAGGTTGGTACTAATTCGGTTGGTAAATAAACTTAACTAAGTCTTAGCTTGCTACATATGTCTAATCTGTGCTAAGTCTCTTGCCGTTCCTCGTTTAGTCATAATGTATGAGTAGGACATAATATATTATATTGTTTGCTTGGCAAAATAAAGGCAGGCAATATAAGCCGATTGGTTAAGCACGCGTCTTGCGGGCTACCAGGTCTCGGGTTCAAACCCCGGCTCGAACCTCTGGATTTTTTGAAATCTATGTGCGAATCATAATTTCTACATGATTATCACTTGCTTACGGCGAAGGAAAACATCGTGATGAAACCTGCATGTCTTAGAAGATTTAACCAATTTTCGAAAGACATGTGAAATCCGCCAACCCGCACTGGGCCAGAGTGGTGGATTATGGCCTGAGTCCTCCTCGTGATGAGGGGAGGCCCGTGCCCAGGAGTGGGACGTCAAAAGGGCTGAAATGATTATTATATAATTATTGGAAACATTTTAAAATTAAAAAATTGAACAAGACAAGCCCGCAGATTTTCTTGCTGGATCTTCCTAGTCGAGGTCGCGATCCGATCCAGTTGCAGATAAAATATGTAAGAATATGTAAAAATTACAATTTGTAAGTGCCCCGTAGGTCTGCACGTAGTAAAAATAAAAGCTTTGACTTTGACTTGACACACTCGCGGTGGATAGCCTGCGCACCGGGGCAGATCCCATTCTTGCCATTTTTACTATCTCTCTACTTATATTGCAATTACAACATTACAAGTGCCACCGCTGCCACCGACGACCGCCACCGCGACCGCATCTGAACAAGCAATATTCAGAGAACTCTCGTTAGTTCTCGAAGGTCCGTATTAATAACTCGATCTCAAGTTTGAGAGTGATATTGAGTACCTACGCTTTTGACATATATATTTGTACCGACATAAAATTAGAATGATATTTCTAAGATCGCTCTCATGTTTGAGATCGATTTCTTAATACGTGCCTAAAACAAAGTGAGCTAATAAGATTGTTACAGTTTTGTAGAGACTATAATCTTCAATAGATCAACGAAATTAGCTTAAAATATTGAATTGTATGCTTGGTCAGGCCATAATGTACTTTGACGCGTACATGTATGTAAGTACATTCGTTTCAGGATTGCATGCAAGGGTCATATCTACCCATGATGTCATAAAGTTCAAATTCAACTATTACATGACCGTTACAGAGCGCAAATAAAAGCAACATTTTCCTCATTGCTTCACGTGTTTTTTGTAACCAAAATGTTCCCAATTAACGCAGCGAGCCATGTGATAACAGCTGTTGTTTACAAATATCGTATCTAAGTGTGTGTTATTATAATATACACGTAATAATTGAGTGTCTGCGAACAAACGAAAAATATTTGAAACCCTGATTACCTACTTGTAAATCTATTAATCCTTTATATATGTATATACATTTGAATGTTTTATAATCTTTTAGCGTCTCTATCAAATGTCTCTATTTTTATGCTCATTACTAATCAATAAACTCAACCAATTTGAAAACTGCCAAATGTGCCAAAATAATAATAATTGTTTAATTATTATTTTTTTGACCTTCCAAAAATCTATTGGTTTCAATCCAGTGGTCCATAGGTAGGTTTCCCCTAATTACATCCAATTGGATCCATCGACATTTTTATTTTTAAGTAACATTGTGGACACAAAGTGAATATACACTATTAATAAATTAATAAATTACCCTCACTATTAATTAATTAACCTAATTTCATTCGGTATCATTTACATTACATACCCATCGTCTGTTAAAAACCTACCCGCCTCATTCACTAAGCAATATTTATCTTTGTCGGCAGTAAGAACGGGCAGCCCAGACTACATGTGTTCAATACTGCCACAACACTGGCGGTCGAACAAGACCTTACCCGGAGGGTTCAAGGTGGTAGCCCTCGGCGAAGTCCTCGACGGCACCCTAGTGACGGTCCGGGCTGGCAACGACGAGAACTGCGCAGCGGAGTTGAGGAACAACTCAGCTGTTATGAAGAATAGGGTAGCTAAGTTCAACGACTTGAGGTTCGTCGGGAGAAGCGGGAGAGGTGAGAATTTTGTGGTTTGTAAATATACCACGGCCAAAGAGAAGCGATATAGCGAGTCAGTCACCGCAGGGCTTACCTATTCAGACGGACATTTTATAAATTCGTGGTTAATTCTGTATCGGTAACCGAAATGTTAATTTAACATCTATAAATTAAATAATAAATTTATAAAATAATCGCTTCTCGTTGGCCGTGGTATAGATACAACTATAGTCGTGATAACTGAGAAGAAATTACTCGTAGCTCCACTGTCAGCAACAGTGTTATACCAGCATCGGATACAATCGTTTTTTAGAACTTTTATTTTTTTATTTTTTGTGTCAATAGTGAATGGTTCAATAAAGTAGTTTCAAAAGCTACATTATTGGGGTTCCGTAGTCCCTACGAGGAACACAGATGAGATCATCCAGACCGTCGGTCCCAGTCTGTCGACACCTCTAACATATTTATGATAATCGACAAAACTAGTTAATAGCCAAAAATTTCATTTCTTTATGGCAATGGCTACGGAACCTTACATTGTGCGTGGCACGACACGCACTTGGCCAATTTTTATAAACTATTATATTTACATCTAAATATATATAACTCAAAGGTGACTTACTGGCATAGTGATCTATCAACGCACAGCCCAAACCACTGGACGGATCGGGCTGAAACTTGGCATGCATGTAGATGTTATGACGTAGGCATCCGCTAAGAAAGGATTTTAATTAATTCTACCCCCAAGGGGATGAAATAGGGGATGAATAATCCCGAATTTTTTGTTAAGTTAAATTACACGCGGACGAAGTCGCGGGCACAGCTAGTTATGTATACGGAAACAATGAAATCGGTACATTTATTACGAATAAGGGTCGGTGTGCGCAAATCACGCCGGCCGGCCGCGCTCGGCGCCAGATTAACCAATTATCATCCGCCTCTAGCGTTAGTTAACCGGCCTGTAATCCCGGCAGGTACGATTAGTAAATTATTATATATGCGTGCTGCTATTATGCGCTGTGGTTACTGCGAAATTTTGTGATAAGTCATACCTGTTATTGTTATATTGGTTTTATAATTGTCACTTTACATCAGGATACCTTACAGCCTCCATCCGCGGGTAAAATGCTTATAAAATAGCACATGCTAGCGCTGATTGCTAGTTCTACATATTTGAAGCTAGTGGGTACTATCAATTAGATTTTTGAAGTAGAGCCGAAAGTCAGTACCTGTGGTAGTAGTAGAGCCAAAAATCAGTACCTGTGATGCGATCTGCCAGTCGCTATAGCCGAAAACGATTGAGTGTGAGACATTAATATCATCACACTTCAAATTAAAATATTATCATTCATATAAGCCAAAAAAGCGCTTAAAAATCATCAGAATCTGCCTGCGGCTCAGAATGCTGCTTCTACTGAGAAGATCCGGCTAGAAACTTGTTGGTTATTCTTTATAATAAAATAACTATTCGTGTAGGTAAGCACGTACCTACTTAAAATTGATAAATTAATCCGATACGCACTCTAAATAAATTCCATCAACCATTATAAACATTTAATTTCGGGTCGTCATAATGATACTCATGAGGTATCATGGCCATTGTACTACTTAATATTTCGTTGTGAAATAGGATATAGTAAAGCAAACTAGTAGGGGATTTACTGCGGATAAGACCTTGACCATGAGACAAAAATATAGATACCTACTTATTGCTCATAATGTAAACTTACAATAAACCCTGACCTTTTTGCGAGCAGCCTAGTCCTTGTAACACTATAATACTCTAAAAATTCCAATCAAAGTTCCAAGAAATAGGTGTAAAAACTCCAGTACAAGAAATATAAAAAACCCTATCACGTTGTTATTTAAAACGTCATAGAAAAATTGGAATATTGAATTGTATGACGCATTCGTTTCGATGACGAAACGGTTCTCGACGTTCTCGGACCGGTTTCCTAGTCGCGATGTAGTTTGAATATTTATTTATACTACCATTGCGAAGGCTATACGTAACATATAAATAGATAATAAGGAGATCATTAGTGTGATGCGCTCTCTCCATAAATAAATAAATCTCACCAGTCTATCACACCAACTATATGGTCCCAAAGCAATTTCTTTACCTACTATCGGTCCCGTTCAATGGACTAACGGCGTTCCCAGTGAAACCCGGACCAGGACAAATTATGCAAAGGCCATTACCGAAATTTACCCTTACGGAAATCAAACCTGCAACCACTAGGTGCAGTGAGCTGGGAATCCTACGATTAAAATGCCAAGCGATCGTCCATCACATAACATTTTTTATAAATAGGGTTGCCACCACTATTACATTACATAGTAGTACTTGGGCAACGAATAATATATATTTGGGAAAAAACATGACTCTTCTAAATTCGCATTAGAATAAAATGGCAACCTTTACCTTTTTTTTAATAAAAATTATCAGCAAAAACGATTCCCATAATTTCGACACCAATCATTTCATTTAAATTCATTCTTTCTGCAGACTTTAGTAGTATAAACGACACCCATAATTTACCACATGTTGCAGTATCTGAATGACCCACTGCGATCACATAGCGTCATAACGACATAATAATAGTTAGGTATACGACCATTAACACCGTGTAATGTAAATTAATGAGGGACCCACCGCGCGTGCGCACGACATTATTTATTCTAGCCCGGCTTCACCTACTTTAATCGAGACGTGTTCATTCTTTGAATGAACGATACTAAATTAACCTTATTTTGAATTCAAGGAATATCAAATCATATTAAAATATTTTTATTCATGTAAACCAAGAAAGCACCTAGAATAGTCATTATCTACCACAGGTTCAGAAAGCTGGCACGGAACCCAGTTACATACATACGGGTACATACATAAAGAACGCTGCTGCCCATTCCCTGTATATCCCTAAGCCGGGACCACACGGCTAATATACCAAAGTAATTCAATATACCAAACCAATTAAATGAAATTTATGTTATAATTATTAATTTATTATATACCTACTTCTACGGGAATGAAATCAGTAACCACCCGATGCAGAAAGCGCGGCCTATCCCAATAGATCAGACGGCCATGACCATACCATCACGCCTGTACCCTCCGAAGGGATTGGCAGATGTCCACTGCAGTGTGGGTACATTTATTTCGGTCCCAATGTACCTAATAGAGGCGAGCCCAACGCCACTCTACCGGGCACACTATCCTCAATATGAGGTAGATTCGGGCCACAGTCCACCACGCTGCCCCAGCGCGGGCTAGCGAACTTCAAACTATTTTGACGACCGCTTGGCGCAGTGGTTCGAGCGTAGGCCGCCCGGCGCACTGCACATGGTGGTAGCGGGTTCGATTCCCGTCAGGGAAAATTTCGGAGATGGCCTTTTCGTAATTTGCCCAGGTCTGGGTGTCACTGAGATCGCCCCCAGTCTATTGTATGGTACCCATACACAGGTATTACTTATATTGTTTTCTTATATTTTCGCGAATACTACACATTGAAATAAAACTATTTTTCGGATTTTATCGCGTTTATTAACTTTATGTTCCCGACGTTTCGGCTGCTTTACAGCAGCCATGGTCACGGGGGGACTGAGGTGTTAGACGTCCTGATGTCATAGTTAGTAACATGGCTGCTGTAAAGCAGCCGAAACGTCGGGAACATAAAGTTAATAAACGCGATAAAATCCGAAAAATAGTTTTATTTCAAGGTATTGCTTAGTTTCGGATCATCCAGTTGGTATGTGATTCTGGCGATATTTATTATTCCTCAGTACCTATTAAGGTAGATAGTTATTTCTTTGTCTTTCAGTTGCCATTTAGTCGAATAAAAGAAAACTAAGTGATCACGCGATTAAGGCCCCGTTGCGCGACCCCTTCATAAACAAAATAATCGCTTGCGGTGAGGAAGCGCGTTTTCTAAATCACGAATGTGAAAACTAGCGATTGCCGTTGATTGCTGTTAAGTTGCCACTGTAGTCGCGGCGCTTAAACGACGATTTATCAGTAAATTGTAAAGATTAAATTGAATTTGAAAGCAATTATATTAAACGAATATTTTTATATAAATCCAACTACTTACAAATAAATAGAGAGCCCAAAGACAATCTATTAAATATTCAGAACAAGAATATACTTAATTCCGTTTTTTCCACAAAATAAAAGATGGGTAGGTATGCTATGCTAATCATGATAAAATGTCACCCCATCTCGGAATTCAAAGACCGCTTTTTAGTTATCCCAAAGCGAAAACCTACATGGTTAAGTTATCAGTTATCTTGTCCTCAGACTCTTGTCGAATTTAAAAACTGACTCACCTCACCTAACAATTTTTAGACACTACTTATAAGTCTGTTTGTTTTGTGATTGATAAATTATTTCGGTAATTACAAAATGTTTAGTAGGGAATACTAAAAGTAATACTTGACGACCGCTTGGCGCAGTGGTACAAGCGTAGGCCGCTCGGTTCACTACACCGCACCGGGTGGTTGCGGGTTCGATTCCCGTCAGGGAAAATTTCGGTAATGGCCTTTTCGTAATTTGCCCCGGTCTGGGTGTCACTGGGATCGCCCCCAGTCCATTGTATGGCTATAGTACAAGCGTTGCTTAGTATGGGACCATACAATTGGTGTATTGGTACTCGTCTGGCGATATTTATTTATACTAGGCACTACAAAAAATATTTTTATCTAGTTTTTTTTAAATGTGGAAAGATTGATTAACCTCTCTCTTACTGGGCGTGAAATCACGCCGATAACTCAGCACTGGCTCGGTCACTACTGAGCACTGACCACGTATTGTGTAGGTACCTAGTATAATGTGCAAAATTAATTAATAAGCTTGAATGACGTCAAATCTCCTATATCTGAGGAAAACCACGATTAAGAACTCTAAAGAGCAAATTTAACCGTAATAAAAGTAAGAAATATCCTTTAGTTTACACTAATGAGCATAATTCCTGTGAACTTTCCTCTACACACACGGTTATTGCAATAATGATATAATTATGTTATAATTAATATATTAATATGCGTTATATTTAATATGCTCGGTAAATCGAAAAATGTTATTGTTTATTAGGTAAGATAATCACACGCTACGATAGTTGGTGTGCTCGGATAGTGCTCCAGATTCATAAAACACACCTATCTACTTCTAAGTTATTATGATTTAGTGAAGTCAGACGCGCAGTAGAAATTAATATCGATCAAGGAACGCCTGATGTATTCACAATCGTGAAGTTTCCGTGTCGGCAACGATATCTTACATCCTTCTTCTATTTCATTTGTAAATGAAGGATGGAACCTGTCAATTCCGACATCGGTAATATTCTGTCAACTCTGAATACGCCCTCTGTACTATAAGTACTGTACAATGGACTACGGTTGATCCCAGTGACACCATTTGCAAAACCATTTCCAAAATTTTCCCTGACGGGAATCGAACCCGCGACCGCCCGGTGTAGTGAGCCGAGCAGTCTATTACACTAAGCCAAGCGGTTGGCATAGTGACATTAAATACATTTATTTATATTTAGCTTTTCTAAGAATACATTTTATTACTATGATGAAAACCTGTTTCTAATACAAATGGGTCTTGATAACCTTCATTATAACCTACTCTTAATACCACAACACATGTCCTTTTCTTTACATTTGTATCACTCTCGTCCAGGGGAGATATTTTAAATTATTCGAACGAATCGATATCGCAAACGGATTTGGAAATATAAAAATCCGTATTTTTAAAATTTATTAGAAAAGTTTTTATGTATTTTATATGAATATAATTTGAACATCAGTGCAATAATTTTCAATATAACTTTAAATATGGCTAAAATCCAGAGGATTAAAGTTTCCAAATCGGTTTCCGATATTGATTAGAATGATTGAAAATAAACCCCATGGCAGTAAGAACTTCAGTTACATTTAAATACACTTAAAAGTCAATTCTATATAGTTATATGAGATCCAACAGCGAATCTACGAAATGTTCGTCATCATGCAAATAACGCGTTTCTCCGAAACGACTCGGGTGATGTTTTCAAACAACATGTACAGGGAAATAGAGCTTTGAATTAATATAGCGAAGTACTCACTTATGTTAGGAACGAAATGTATGCCTCCGCTGTAACTTACACACTGATCCAGGCCTATTTCTGTATCCAAAAATTTTACTACCGAATTTGATACACGACTGAATACGAAATAAATAATTACATAGTTATACTATATATATATATATATATATATTTGAGTAGCATAGAGTGCAATATCCTACTAATATTACAAATGTGAATGTAAATTGTTCGAATTTTTCTTACTAAATCACGCAAAAACATCTGAACGGATTTGGATTGGGCACACAGATAGTTTATAACCTGAATTGACATAGGATACTTACATAAGTCCACGCGGACGAAGCTGCAGAAGATAGTAGTTATTACAATACAGTAACAACCTTAATAACTATAGGATTATTTACCAACTAAATTTGGTTTAAAAATTCTAGCGGTTGACAAGCCAGGGGTGAGAGGTGGGGTCCTTCTCCCAAATTATTTCCGCAATGTAACACCTATGTCAATCAATTGTAACTACATGACACCTACCACGGCGTCGCAAATGGATTTCTGATCTGAACAATCGTAACACATACAATTATAATCTCCGAGCATTACCATCGACGACAAAGTCGTATCAGCCCAAGTCGGATTTTAATTTCCAAACCGCAGAGAATCGTAAACGACGTTCGCACTTTACTGTCCCATTGTGTAGGGTGCGCAGGCGCAGCGGGCCGCCATTACTGGCCCTCATGTGCCGACAATACGCGAGGATTGTAAAATCACGAAGATCGTTTCCACATACCTACCAACGCGAGTGGACGGTGAAACATTATTGTATATTAAGAAAGAATGTGGATACATTCCTGCATCGATATAGGTAATATATACTAGTATCTAGAAGGTCTTATTTTGACGGGAATCAGAATAGTAGTCGCCCACGTCTTCAGGTGTTATAACCTCAATCAGTGCTGTGTAACAAAACAAGTCATTTATAAGAAATTGGTTACTTTTAAAATTTAACTCTAACACAATGCAAAGCATAATATTGATGACAGTTAAGGTGAAGGCGCCTGACTAGCCCGCGAAATTCAAAATTTTCGAGTATTTTTATAGTTTATCCAAAATGTGAAAACATTCAAGACAACATTTTGTGATTTGCGACAAACACAGTATGCAGTGCGTTTATTAATACATTTATTTTACTCTAAATATTATCACGGTGGATATGATACTAGTAAATCACTAAATATACAAAAATTGCCAGATTATCTGGTTACGTGTCGTTCTTGAAATGTTTTAGAGTAAGTTGGATATATTAATAAATGCACTGCACACGGTCTTTGTCGCGAATTACAAAATGTGCGTTTTATTATTGTCAGATTTTGAAAAATGTCTAAAAAACCTCAAAAAATTTGAACTTCGCGGGCTAGATGGGCGCTTTAGCCTTAACGGAAAATAATACAATAAAAACAATCCCATGTGGGTGTTATTTTTAATATTTAAATTATATTACTAAATACTGAAGTCAATGGTAACTACGTTAACATTATCATTTTCTCTGCTTGCTTGTACTAATTCTGAATTATTGCCGGAATTCAACAGCATTGCAAATGGAGTTTCACTAATTCCAGTAATGGGTAAAATAATTGATCAAAACAGGTATCGACTGTTCGTATAACGCTACTTACATATTTCTAAGACACAAAGAAAAACCAGCTTACAATATGAATATACAATGTTCGTAGAAACGTGTTCAATAAAGGTATTCCAGAGTCGCTCACTTTACTCAACTTGTTTGAAATGCCTGTCGCCATCGTGCCTAATAACATAATTTATAACACTATTAAAATAATGATATCGCAATCATTTAATAAATGAGGAACATTATATACATTCCTCGCTTCTTTTCGCGTATCAGTATTATTCATGTCTTGTGAAAAAATAGAAAATATCGCTAATTCCTATTTGTCTTTAAACTTACTTACCTACTTAAGTGACTAAAAATGGTACAACCATAAAAAAAACCCAAAAGCGGCGACTTTTTAAACTACAGAAGAGCTGATCATTTTCAAACGGCTGAACCGATTTTCATGAAACATATCTAAGAACAATCGATCAAAATACCTTTCTAACTAAAAAAAATTAACATCAAATTGGTTCATCCGTTTGGGCGCTACGATGCCACAGACGGACACACAAATACACATATACCTACATATGTTAAACTTTTAACACCCCTCTTTTTTCGTCGGGGCTTAAAAATAAGGCAAACATTAGTTTGTGTAGGTAACTTCTTACAGAATAATAATTAGCACTTAGTACCTACACGATAAAGAAAAAAGGAAAAATAAATGGATATCTTATTGGCTGTGACATTGGGACGTGAGCATCTCTTGAAACATAACTTTTTAATCGTTTTGTCGTTCCATCACCACTAAACATATAAATAATTAAACACCCACAAAATCAAACGAATACCTGTGAATACGAACGAAGCGAAGACAGCAAGTCTGCTTAAATCATAATCCTTTAAAAAATACAATCTTATCAAGATGGTTATTAATACTTTGTGTTTGTAACAAGACACCGTGTGTGAACTACCATGCGATGTGACGCGGCCATCACAACAATGCACCGATGATGCGATGTGATTGGAGCATTGGAGCCGCCGGTGACTGGTCCATGGGAGTTACCGAAATTCAAATGCTTCAACTTGAACCTGTTATAAGTTTAATTAACATGCTCTACATTGCCACCTTTTGTAAACCTTTGTTATATATTTTTTAATTTCTTCAATGTGAGTTTATCACATTACTAGTATTCCCTTTAGCCCCTCCAACTAAACTAATGCTTGTGCTAGGAGTAGGTTCACGTCTATAGTTTAATGGCCAGGATGGGGATCGAACCCGAAACCTCTCAGCTACGAGAACGGCCCCTCTAACCACTAGGCTATTGACGCTTCAATTAGATTAGACTAAACTAAACTAAAACATATTTCGTCCACCCGTAGATATAAATCTTTGACTAAATGCTTCCAACACGGTATTTGTACATTTCGAAATGGTCACAAAGTAATTTTATCGTACCTAATGCGTTATGTCGAAAGAGAGAGAGTACCTTCGTACTTGTCAAATTGAACACATAATTAGGAGCGAACGGGCGCAGGTAAACGCCATGACCAGAATGTGACCAAATCATTTTGTGTAGCGGTCATCATCATGTTACGGTGTGTCTTGCCTCACAGTTGCCTTTTTTCTCGTCTGTTTCGTTCCTGTTTCGTTTCGGAGTACGGAGATGTTGTCATATCTTCGTCTTATGCTCGAATTGATCAATCTAATTAGATGCCTACCGTTGATGTTGTATTACATCAGGTTATTTATTGTTTTTTTATTTATTTCATCAATCCCGTTGCCTCTGTGTATTGTGTGGTGATAATCACCATTTTTCAGGATGTTATGCAAACAAGATATATATATCATAGAGTTAATCTAAGATTGAGAAGTGACAGGCCAAAAGGGGGCCGACTCTGTTCCCACATCACGACAAACGCATAACATTTTATTTTATGCATATTGGGCGTTCCACATTGCGAACTGATACAAACGCTGAAACGGTACAAAACTAACGTCAGCTATTCATTGCCGCTTCATAATCGAGGTGAATGCGTACTCAATGTGCCCGACCGGCAATACGTACGCAACCGCAGCGACTTTCCTGAAAGTCGTGTCATAGACGTGTATATAACGCGACGGCTCTCAAGTCGTCTTCACTCACAAATGTCACTCAGGATTTACGCTCGATCGTAAATCAAGATGGCCGCCATTCCCGTCCTCCCTCCCTCCAGCCAGCCCACCTGCGCCTGCGCACTATAATTGAATATTTCACGCGCCTCTCTCAACACCTTCTGGGGATGGTCGTTGGAATACAATGTTATATTTTATGACTCGCCACGTATTGTGTTAGGTCCTAAACTGTTGATGACTGATCATGTGAAATGCATTAAGTTTTATAGCAATTTTAGGAGCAATATTTCACATCGTCCGGAGCACGACTTTAACGTTTAGCGACCAATGTTTATGATGATTTGTTTCCGTATTGTAATGTATACCGCTTTGTTAATATCATTCTTTGTATCTTAACTAAAAACCTAAATTTTTTGTGACTATTTGTTAAGAATATTCTCATATTAGTGCAGGTACTCCATCTATTAAAGCGGCTCTACATTTTGTCTCTATACACATGGTGTTGTTACATGATGATTTATGATAACATGTTTTTATGGATATTTCACATCACTCACTCAACACATTTTGCTTGCTTATCGGGAGAGTCGCAAATAGACTCTATACCTATTCAAAAACATCTTATCTTAGTGTATACTACCCATCAGTAAAGTTTTGTTTCTTAATTCTCTATGTACCAAAACCAAAACAGATGTATTCAACTCTTCAGTTTTCCTGAACACATTTGGAACTTATTCAATACAGATTTTATATATATGGACAATTCATGAATCCACAGAATAATGAAGCACTAGAGTGAAGCGAATCATTCTGAGCATTAGTCGTAGACTAGCCAAATAGGTATCAAAATGCACGAATCTAAACACAAACCTGGCATCATCGAAATCAGTCGTTTATTCTGAATCGAGTTCGCTCTACACGTGAATTATCTGCATTAGACATGTTAATCCACTCATTTTAACTGTAATTTTATTCGGTATTTATCGGTGCATTCATTACTGGCGACCGCAAATCGGACGCCCAAAAAGCCTGCTATTTTCCACAATACGCGCTTCCCGATTGTTAGGGAACGCATGTGTGTGCGTAGCGAGTTTGTGTACCCGCGGATGTGTGTGTAATATACTCTAAAGTATCGATTGTACTTGTTATAAGTTGATTAATTTGGTTAAATCTAGCTACGGATGACGCTTCGTATTCATGTTGTTCCCCATATTCTTGAAAATTGCTTGAAAGCAATGTGATAGAGATATCTGTTAAGGAGAGTGAAATAAAAATTATTTTATAACTCGAGTTTAATGGGATTTGAATGCAAGCCGTAATATTCACTGTTCAATATTAATAAGACATGACAAGATAAAAAATAACTAAAATTTAACAATCCCCGATGCGACGACTTTTTAAACTACAAAGGAGCTGATAATTTTCAAACAGCCGAACCGATTTTCATGAAACATATTCAAGAACACTCTCGATCAGAATACCGTCATAACAAAAATAAACAAAATTAAAATCTGTTCATCCGCTTGGGCGCACGATGCCACAGACAGACACACAGATAAACAAATACGCATGTTAATCTTATAACGCCGCTCTTTTCGTCGGGGGTTAAACACGTCTGAAAAACCTTTTTAATCTTTTTTTTACAGAACATTTTCATACCCAGATCCGAACCTCCTAACTAATACTAACTGGTGCTGCTGTTGCTATGACTCTCCATTCTAAGGTGGTATGCTAAAGCATTGACGATAGGCGTCTTGTTCCAGGGAAGAGTTTCTCGCTGACCATCACGATATCAACCAACCCGCCTCAAGTGACAACATACCAAAAAGCCATCAAGGTCACCGTCGATGGACCTCGAGAACCGCGGTCTAAAACTAGTAAGTTATATTTTATTTGATGTAACAAGTTGGCAACACTGGATAGCTGGACACGTCAAAGGAGTTTAATGGGTGCTTATAGTATTCAGAGCTTCGTCGTGTAGGTTCGGGGTGCGGCTAAACTGGACCAAAGTATGTCACGATAACTTTAGACGTTAATACTAATAAATAAATAAATATAGCCAGACTGACTCACCAACTGGTTCACAAACTAAGCAACGCTTGTATTATGGTTACCGTACAATGGGCTGGGGGCGATCTCAGTCAACCCAGACCTGGCAAAATTACGAAAAGGCTATTTCCGAAATTTTCCCTGGTGAGAATCGAACCTGCAACCACCCGGTATAGTGAGCCGAGCGGCCTACGCTTAAACCACTGCGCCAAACGGTCGTCAACTAATGCAACAATATTATACAAGCAAACAAACAAAGCTACAAACGACACTAGCGCGACAAGTAACGGAAGCTTCGCCACGCAGTCATAGGAAGGGCATAGTAAACTGTATTTTACTTTAAGGTTCGGATTTAGTAAACAATCTTGGCATGTCTTTAAGGTGAAGGCGCCTGTATAGCCCGCGAAATTCAAAATTTTCGAGTATTTTTAGAGTTTATCCAAAATCTGAAATCTTTTAAGACAACATTTTGTGATTTGCGACAAACACAGTATGCAGTGCGTTTATTAATACATTTATTTTACTCTAAATATTATCACGGTGGATATGATACTAGTTAATCACTAAATATACAAAAATTGCCAGATTATCTGGATAGCTGTCGTTCTTGAAATGTTTTAAAGTCGGATATATTATTAAATGCACTGCACACGGTCTTTGTTGCGCATTACAAAATTTGTCTTTTATTATTGTCAGATTTTGAAAAAAAAAAAAAAAAATTGAAATTCGCGGGCTAGATGGGCACTTTAGCCTTAAATGTAATTTGTCTTTCATAATTAATAAAAGGTGTTGTAATAATAATTTAAGAAAAATAATAACATTTTTTTACCTAAATCCAATTGGGAAACTAGTAATTCTATTTGATAAACAGATATTTAAAAATAAAACATTAAAAAGGCATGCCAAGATAGTTGGCTAAATCCGCATCCTAAGGACTACTAGACCATATGTATTAACCACAGATTTAAATATCTGTGGTATTAACAATACCTATATGTTAAAATAGCGGAGTTATTTAGTTAGGAGTTAGTTACCTACGTATGCGTGTCGTGCGTCATACAAACCTAAATTAATTATTTTCAAATAAAATGCTTATCAAACACCTCATTAATAATTTCATGTTGGGAATGAACTTCATTTTATACTTACCTATAGCAAAGTAATTTCAGTTAACTTACATAACTCTGATAACGGTGTCCGTTTGCCGCATAGCGACCACAAAACCCTAATTACCAGTCAAAAGTTAAATATTTGTCAAGTAAAATTACGTTAGGTTGCATACGTAAGTGATAAAAATAATTTTAAAACATATAGGTAGGTAGGTAATTAATTCAGTTGCCCATATCAAACACAGTGTAAGGTTGTCACGGAAAAATTTATTTTATACAATTTGCTCACAAAATTATACTCAGTTTAAATACAGCTTTATGTAAAATTCAATCGCAATCGGGTTAGTTATAGACCAGCTTGCGTTTTAGGATGAATGTGCTTTATCAGCAAATTATAAACAAATATTAAAACAACAAAACTAAAAATGTGGTGTTCTTTCAAATTCTCATAAATTATTTTTTTGCATTTTTATTGGCTATGTAGGCACACTGACAGAAGGTCCAACCGTCACCCAGGACATCGACACCTATACTAGGTGAAACAAAAAGGTATACTATTTTTATTGCAACTTAACTTTGTAAATCTCAAACTATCAGCTTTGTGGGACAGTTGAAGTACTAAAGGTTTTGTAGACTTGTGAAATCGGTCAACAGCTGTATTCCTATAACACCTTTTGTTTTTCAAGTTCCCTCCAAAGCTGATGGTTTTAGAATTACAAAGTTAAGTTTTGAAAAAAAATGTATACCCATTATGTTTCACCTTGTATATGATACTTACATTATGATGTTAGATGAATACATAGTATTTATAACCACATATAGAACAATCAAACATGGAATATATCAACTTACTTAGGCTTCTATTCTTAGACCCATATTATATTGATCTCAAGTCTCAGAGTAAACTTGGAAATGTTATTCTTATTTCATTCCAGTACAAACCATATCACAAGCCTACCCAAGATTGCCTCAGTTTAGATTAATTTATCAATAGAGGCCTTAGGCCCGTATAAATAAATCGATCGCAAGTCTGAGGACAACCTTGAAAATTACATTTTCATTACTCATACTCTGAAAGTAGGTCTGAAGTTGCCTGAGAAGCGGGTTGAAAGTAATACTTTTCAGGCCCGGGAGTTTCGCTTTCAACTGACAGCTATCAAATTATAAAAAAAAACTACGTCCATTTTCACATTTATATGGAACCATGTTAAAATTTTTTCTACAGTCACTCAATTACAGCACGATGTAAAATTGAAATAACATAAAGTTAAGTATTAATTCAAGAATATATATTTTTAAATGACTTCATTATAATTTAGTTTCAACAATTTCTTTAAAATAACATAGATTTGGGCAAAATATTTAAAGATGAAAATGAAAAATAATGGCTAAATAATGAAGTTGGCCGGCCAACGAAAAAAAAAACAAAATAAGCGGCAAACCGATTTTTTGTAGTTGTAGAGTATTGTTTATACTGTCTTGTATTATTTCTTTAGCCAATTCCTGTTTTTATTTTTATTTTCCTTGTATTCGTAATGAAAAGCACAGTGTTTACCTCGGGTGAAAGATTTATTTTGTCCCTCGAACTATTAGCGCCCTCGCTACGCTCGGGCGCCAAACCCCGTCTCGGGACAAAA
The DNA here is from genome assembly GCA_918843915.1 of Notodonta ziczac. Taxonomy (NCBI): domain Eukaryota; kingdom Metazoa; phylum Arthropoda; class Insecta; order Lepidoptera; family Notodontidae; genus Notodonta; species Notodonta ziczac. The sequence continues at coordinate 7,846,492 of OU974053.1, forward strand.
TAAGTAACTTTCACCACTCATGTAACAATGTACTATTAAATGTCATACCAGCATAAAATATTGTGGCAAAAGCGTACTCAATATCGCTCACTGACTTACTATGACTAAGGCCTGTATTAATAAACCGATCTCAAGTCTGAGAGCGATCTTGGAAATTACATTCTTGTCATACCAGTACAAAATGACATGCCAAAAACGAACTCAAGACTGCTCTCAGACTTGAGATCGATTTATAATTACGGCTCTAAGTGACTACGATTTTATTTATTTAAAAGCAGTTGAATAGCAGCCCTATTTCCGAACGGTCCCCAATTCGTTATTATCCAACATCGACGCACGAAAACCGCACGAGGGACATAAACAATTAAAATATTTTATATTATTATGTCCAGTTTCTATTGTTATCGTGTAATTTTCATATGCGATACCGTGCGTGGTGGCCGCGATATAAATTCGTAGATAACCGATTTCTTCCCACGGGACTCGGTGCTGATAAAAAACAATTATAGTAGGTATTTGATCATTTAATGCCTACCTAAAAGTTTTTTTATTTTATTTAAGTTATCGGAAATAGGTTTTTATTGACGTTGTTATAGTTTTTGGTGGTTCCCGAAACACTGTGAACAGCACCTGCGATATAATAACAATGCGATATAATTTTTATAGTAACAATGTCTGCAAATAATTTTACGGTTCCGCCGATGTTAAGCAGTTACCACAGCCCATATTCTTGCAATAGGCATTGCTCGCAGGTTGCCAAACTAAAGGGGAGTGGGAGAGGGGGGGTGGCGTTTTAATCCGCCTTATTAAAGCTATAGCCATTTGGCTAAAACTTACCTTTACCACCTTAACTTTAGTTTAACAATAATCTTCTATACAAATAAATAAAATTGGAGTGTCTGTTTGTAATATAAAAATAACACTTTTTCACTAAGTGCATATCAAAGTACCGACACCTATAGCAAAATAGCGATTTGAAATTTTTTTGTCTGTCTCTCTGTCTGTCTGTCTGTGTGTTTGTTCCGGGTAATCTCCGAAACGGCTGAACCGATTTTGACGGGACTTTCACTGGCAGATAGCTGATGTTATAAGGAGTAACTTAGGCTACTTTAATTTTAGAAAAGCAATTAGGGTTCCGCGTAAAAAAATAAAAACACATGAAATCAAAGGGTATCTCCGAAACGGGTGGACCGATTTTGACGGAACTTTTACTGGTAGATAGCTGATGTTATAAGCAGTAACTTTTACTTTAGAAAAACAAAATTTTAAAAAATGGGTCCTGTCGCGCGGGCTCAGAACGCGGGAGCGGGCTTTTTTGTTAAGTTAAATTCCACGCGGACGAAGTCGCGGGCTCAGCTAGTTGTGAATAAATGTGGTCCATATTGCGCATAATTCCCCCATCTGAAAAGGAATGCAATAGAATATCTGAAGGCAGTTCCTAATAGATAATATTGTATCTAAATAGAACGTTAACATTTCTAATAATATTTAAATGTCCTGTATTGATTTGTAACCGAGAGAGAATGGCGTAGCGTTTTTCAAAACTTACACTTAAACTTAACGAACACTAAAGTATAGTAAGTTACCACATTGAGACACTAGGTACTCTATTTTCATTGAGCTTCTCTCATAATGTGACGACATTTAAAATGCATATTTCTCACGAACTTAATGCTTATACCAAAACTTTCCCCCAAAAATACCCGGCTATAACTTTCATTGAACATCAACCCCCACATAAAATTACCAATAACTAATTAATATCATAAAACGTCTTCCGCCATCAGTCACGCGAAACTAAGGAGTCAGTTCAAAAGGAGTTTCGACTAAGGATGGCCCACGTTTTATCGATAATTTACAAATGAGGATCCAATAGACAATTAACCATGGAAACGTTTTGTCGATATTGATCAATTAACTTATAATTACTGTAAAATTTATATAAGACCAGAATAATCTTTGATTTTAATGCATACTCGTATTAGTCTTGTAAATATGTAAAATTGGATTTCAACGTAGTGTAATCTTAAAATAACCTTCATTCATTACTACTGAACAAGAACCCCCTACCTAGATACTGAAAATCATAAAAATACTGGGTTAGATACTTCATTTTACTGGATGGAATTATCGATGTTATTACCCTCGGTCATCCCTTACAGCTATCGATGAAATTGGCCGAGGAAAGAAAACACGTTACGCCATATGGGGCGCGCCGGCGGCGAACAATAGTAGAATTATATCTGTAATAAGTTGCGCTCACGCACTGTACAACTGCTCGGAAGCTTTGTGCCTGCAGCCGGCATGCCGCGGAGACAGGAGCCACTCTGTGGGTACATATTGTTTTCGATAATATTTCAAAGGTCATACATACGTAGGTATGTAGAGACTACAAATACAATAGTATCCATTATGTCCCCAAATTAAATCGTGCAGCAATAAAAAAAAACATTATAAGCACTTATATAATATTTATTTTTATTAAAGCTACAACTTTTTTATAAGGCCCAATAATATCAATGACATTTGAATGTTAAAGGGTAAGAAACTTGTTATTATTATAACTGCAACCGCACATTGATTAGTTCCAGCGAGATTCAAATTAATTCTACCCGAAAAAGTAGCTACACTTTGTAACCTACATAAAAAGTACAAAGATACTCGCGAAAACGACGCACCTACCTATATATAGCTATATATATAGCTTACCCACATCATCAAAACATTTTAAAACTTTACTTACATGAGATACTTATCATTTCACGAACAGTGCCATCCAAAATCCCGTTTACAGAAGATATCAAACAAAGAGTGGAATGGCAAACAAAAGCGAGTACTTAGCGAATAAGCCCCGAACTCTGCGGCGCAAGAAGGGAAGATATCGTGGGGCGACTTAAAAGTTTTAGTTAATAGACTTAATTTGTAGGCGGGACGGCGTAAGCCGCTTCGCAGTGACCCTTTGTCGTAATGTAGAGCATGTAGGAGTATCGACTATCGATAAAAAATATTTAGAAATTAATTGCATTCAGTAAAATGGTAGATATGCTCTTTACTCCTCTCAAGTAAAGAAGCAGAAGAGAAGAGTAAACTCAATTTTTAACTACAGTCAAAACACAGGAAATGATGTCCCAAGTAATTGTGAAGATATAGGTACCTACAGATCTTTTGTTAATAGTTGCGCTTTCAAGAAGGAAATAAAAATACACTTTGACAAAATGTAAGTTAACGGCATTTTAGTAATCGGTCGGCGGAACTAAGCATTGTAGGTACCTTATAGGAATATCATGAACAAAATGTAGCTTTTGTGCTGTGCCATTAATTTTTGTAACTAAGTTTAACCTTTTATTACTCCAAATATTCAGATGCAAATATTATAAGTAACTTTATAACTAAATTTCGACACCCAAGATACAGGCGTTTGCCTAGTTTGGATGTCACCACATTCTAATTATTATTAACTACTAACTACTACTGAACACTCATTACTGCATTAGCCGTAGGAATTATGTTTTCGTTTCCTTAAATTTCCATCTTATTGTATATCGATAGCGAGTGATCCCATCACTACACGCCATGTAATGGACAACAACAAATAATTAACTGTCTGCATTTGTTTGCGTGGGGCTAAACAAAATTTTGGTATACGTTCCCTGCATTGTGTACACTCATCAACTAATTATGTATAATTTTTTCTAAAATGATGCCCCAATATAATTGGCATAGAGCCTTTTCTGGGCGCCGACAGAAGGCCCGCCAATTTTGAGGACCGATTGAAAAAACCGACCACCTATTTGGGTAATAAGGTGATTGACACATTGCACTTTAATTGAAGAGTGGATGCCGGAAACCATGTTTTTGTATCGAAAATAAATTGAATTGAGCATATTATCAAAACGCGATATTATGAAGATACTTGAGTATTTAATACAATAATAAAGGATGAAATATGTTTTAGCATGGGCATGAGGTAATCTGCGCTAGGGAAATCTGCAGGCAGCTAGTTGTCTTATATTTATTTATTCATTCACAAAGTATTTGGCTTACAGCTTACGCCAAAACACCATTAAGTCTAAAAAGTATTAATTAATGAATAACAAATAAATACAAATAAGTATAATTACGTCATTAGACTTGTACATACATTCATTAAAATGGCTTTAATTTGTAATATTTAATACTACCTTTTCTGCAGTGTTTTATTTCTGAATGTCGATAAAAGCGCCACCTAGCGGGTTTAACTATAGCTAACAACCACCCAGGTGATCCCATGCGAATGATGAATATAAGCACACCGGATTTTTTTCTATAATTATATAGTTATTTATGAAGTTCTGAATACCGAAAGTTTGCCTTTTGTGATAACGCCTATCGAACACACCAGTGTGTCTTGGCGCAGTGGTTTGAGCGTAGGCCGCCCGGCTCCCTGCATATGGTGGTTGCAGGTTCGATTCCCACCGGGGCAAATTGCGGAAATGGGCTTTTTGTATTTGCCCAGGTCTGGGTCACTGGGATCGGCCCCAGTCCATTGTACGGTACCCATAGTACAAGCTTTTCTTAGTTTGGGACCATACAGTAAGTGAGTCAGTCTGGCGATATTTATTTATTATTAGAATATTAAACTTGATATTTTTCCCTCAAGGTACAAATGTGTCGCCGCACCAAATTAGGACATACGGTCTGCAGCGGTCCCTCATATCATGCGAGAGTGCGTCCCTCGCGCTCCGCGACATGGAGTTCAAGAGTTCCTCTGTGAGGAGTCTGCGCTCCCTGTCGCACGAGGAACGGGAGTACAAAACCAATGCCAACCTGCCCACTGGAGGTAACTACTTACGATATATTGTTTGAATTTTTTTGATATTATAAATTTCTCAGTTCTACAACAACTCTCCGGCGTTGTTGCGGCCTAAGAATACATCCAATGGCCTAGACAACAGTATAACCCGTATCAGAAGGAGAAGAGAGCCGCAAAAAATTATGAAAGGAAATCATACTTTGCCCCGAGATAACATTTGGGTGAGATCCAAACCCCCAAGTATTAAATCGGACTTTTGAAACACCCACAATCTCAAGATTTTTTCGTAAACTTTTCTTACAATTATAAACTACTAGCTGTGCCCACGGACTTCGTCCGCGTAGTATTTAACGTAACCAAAATTTCGGGATTATCGGGATAAAAAGTATCCTATATGTTAATCCCGGTTATAAACTATCTGTGTTCCAAATTTCGTCCAAATCCGTTCAGTAGTTTTTGCGTGAAGGAGTAACAAACATACATACATACATACATACATCCACACTCACAAACTTTCACATTTATAATATTAGTAGGAAGTAGGATTATTGGGCTCCCATTTATGTAACTTTTAAGATACATTCAAACAAATAATAAATATCGCCAGACTGACACATTAACTATATGGTTTCAAAACAAGCTACACTTATTAACTTTAGCTTTATTATGTAACGTTACCGTATAGTGGACTAGGGGCGATTCATTTCAATTTGAAAAATGGCCTTTTCGAAATTTGCCCCGACGTGAATCAAACACGAAACCACTCGGTGTAGTGAGCCGAGCGGCCAACGCTCAAACCACTGCGCCAACCGATCGTCAATTCTAACTATGATTGTTAATCTCTATACCACGGGAAGTGATATTTTTTTTTACGCACTGTAAATATAAGTCAATAATGTTAAAATCCTATTAGCAGGTTCACGCGAGCTAACCGCACTTACGTAATTGATCGTGTGTATTTTACGATTTTTCCTTAAAACCTTCCGCTGTAAACTCATGCGCGTTTCGGATATTGCTGTAACTGCGGTATTTCCTGCATACAACTGTTGATTGGAGGAGGAAGTAATGTTCATTAAAAATAAATGACGACGAAAAGTTAATAACTTCAAATTGAAAATTTAAAAACCCCCGATGCGACGACCTGTTCATGAAATGTATACTTTACCTAGTAGTTCTTCCAAATAATTAAGTGAGCGAGATTTGCGTAGCTCCCGTCTCAGTATTCATAGCTCATCTCGCAAATTCATCTGGTACAACTAGTTTCGATGCCCGATTATGAAAGCGCCAAGTACATCAGTCGTTTTGGCTTCCTCATTTATAATAATCTAAGATAACTAATGCAATGTACAATAGTCAACAGAAAAACTGTGTAAGAGACATTATCTTGTTATGACATTATAATCATTGACATTAGAATAGACAAAGAATCTAAATGTTGATGCCACGGAGGTTTAATTCCTAGTAAAAGATTATCAATTATGATTCAATTTGATGTAATAACTCTGGTTGAGGTGGACGGGAGCAGCCCAGGGGAAGAATTTTCAATAACGCTAAAATTATTTTAAATTAGATTTGTTTTTTTGTATTTTTTCTCAATGGCAGAGCAGCGCCCTCTAGAATTATTATTGCGTAATATTCCATGACCATTAACAAAACAAACTAAATTTAACGCATGCGCGTATCCATCATTTGAAACGTGACTAATGGAACGTCTTTAGTTCATACACGAATCTCATATAAAAATTGATAAAATATCATTTTTTTCCAGAATCCGGGAATCTTACCAAATTTATAATATTGTAAAAAGCCAGTTCAGACTATTACGATCATTTAAAAATATAATAAAGCGAAATCGTTTCAGCCGTTCTCAAGTGATGCAAAGATATTATTCCAATGAGCCCAAATTTCGAACGGATTCGAGCCGTGGAAGTTCGTTTACGCCGCGAATGTGGCTTTTTTGCCTACAAAAGAGCTGATGATCTTCAAACGGCTGAACCGATTTTCATGAAACATAGCTAAGAACACTCTCGATCAGAATACCTATCTAACAAAAGAAACAAATTTGAAATCGGTTCATCAGCTTGGGCGCTACGTTGCCACAGGCAGACACACAGATACACAGACACACAGATACACATGTTAAACTTATAACACCCCTCTTTTTTCGTCGGGGGTTAAAAACAACTAATTTAGTGAAATTACCTATTTATTTAGGTATCCCTTCTCGTTGGCCGTTTACCGTTTGACACATTTTACCTCGCTATACTATATCTGTAGCTCAACAGCGCAATATCAACAATAATTCGCCACCACTTGAGTTGCTCCGAGGATCCGATTACCCGTCGAAATAACAGGCCATGGTTTTACATTTGAAATTATACCGTAAATCATGATAAACAACCGGCGGATAGCTAATTTTCTTAATGTAATTACGGCCTAAATAACAGTAAAGTGTCCCGCAGCGTTGGCTGCTAAATTTATTAATATCCACGCTCATTACAAGCTGAGTTTACAATCACGACGCTCTAAGTGACTGCTGCCTTATTTGCCGACAAGCTCAAGGAGCTGAGTGTCTAGTAGACATGTCACGTCGTCTATTTACACGCAATTTCTAGAATTATTTTCATAGACCAAAAGAGAGAAGGTTCGAAAAAATATGCTCATCTAATGTCGTCATAAGTAGCTGGTTTTGTCAATACTAAATACCACATCATAAAACTTTTCGATTTAAGTATACACTGCACTTCATTAAATAGTAGAGTGGTATGGATTTTAACAACTTTAGATTCTTAAATTCTGATTAAGTATATGCATAAAGTCACTTTTCTACTAAAACTTATCCAGTCTACCCATTAAATCGCCAAGCTTATAAGCTCCAAAGCGTTTACGGCAATCCCACCGCTCTAGGGCCAGGGTTTCATCAGCGCGGCGGATTGCGCGCGCGCCGCTAATCACGCTGGCTAATAGCTGAGCGCCGACGCATCATGACAACTTTAATATTAGCTGCATCTACAGGCTACCTGATCTGACGTACAACAGAGAGGGACAGAGCTATATAACCTCACCTATCGTTGACGCAAGCATGAAGGGCCTAAAGATTGTACTTAATTATGGTGCTTACTCTGCTGAATATAATTTCGATTAAACTAAATTTTACACATCTAGAAGTGTTTCTGTCTTGCTGCGTTACGACCATAGTACATTTGTAAATACAGTTAGCTTAGTCAACTATACCTGTTGTTCATTATATCTGTCCTAAACTATACCTACCTATCCAAACATTTTCCTTGACCGATTGCCAAAATTTCTTCAAAAACCATAATAACCATAACTTTAACCACCTAAAACTTCTGACGTTGCCGCCGCTAACAAGCCCGCAAGCCTGTGCCGATAAACAATGCGGTTGTTCGTATGATTGTGCAGACGAAGGGGGGCGAGGTCGCGCGGCGAGGGGCGACTAGGGTCCCGGGCAATCGGAACTGGGCAATTATGCGGCCTGATGGAACACCTTGCAAGCCCACGTGCCCATAACTGGACACACGTGGTTGAGCGGCAAATATGGATGTGTGACGTCACATCGCATCTTCTCTCTGCCTTTAATAAGTTTTTAAACGTATCGGAACTAATTTCCTGTGTAGTACCTTCAATATAATGCAAATAAAATATATTGCAAGGTAATTTACAAAATCAGTGAGAAAATAAAAATGTTGTCTTCAGGAATGAAGGTCTCTATTAAGTGTTTTGCATGCACAGAATTTTAAGTTATTAGATGTCACACTACATACAGTCACCTAAATAACTCACTTAAGCCATTTAGTTGATTTTTGAGACTACTTTTTTACAGTGGACATTACTAAGTAATACGCCATCTAGTTGATTTTTCAGAGAACTTTTTCTCAGTGAACGTTACCAAGTAGTTTACAAAATTACTAACAGATGACTGGAGGCGGAATACCCTTTTTGAGCAAGATTTCTCACATTTGACTCCTACCGCTAGCCGCGTCAAGGAATTTCGTTAGAAAAAGAAACTAGTACATCAATCGGTTATGTAGTATCTTCAGTATTTCTTAGCTTTGTAATTACAGCAAGTCATTTATGAATGCGACGCATTACATTATAAACTCTTCGCTGTAATCAAAAAATGTTTTAATTGCGTGTACTTAAACAGGTATAAAATTAATTAAACCAATAACGAGTTATAATACCGTTAACCGTTGCAGAGCCGATATAGGGACTTCCCTGGAATATTATAACAGATTTACCGACTCCTTATGTATTATTATTTTTAATTTATACTTTTACAGAAATTGGTACGTCATTTTATGACTTAGCTAACAAATCGCCATATCCGCAAAGGTGTCATTCTTGTCCTAACTCTTGATTATATCCGTTGTTGCATTTCCACTTTCCTAAAAGTCCTCGTTCATCATTTCAAAGTAATTCTCAGCACGGATGCTGAGTCAAATGTCGTCGACCTCTAGATGGGATCCGAGAGAAAAATAATAACAATAACTTCAAATGCGATCCGGAGAAAAAACGGACGCCTAGCACAGTGTCATTACAGCGGTGTAACATCGTGCGCCATAGACGAAACAACTAGTGAAGACAGTAGAATAGGCAGAAATAAATTACCTTGAAGATCACAATTTATAGGTTCTTGAACTTGAACAAATGTAATGACTTCGAGAAGCCTTTATGGTATGCATTTTCTTTGTGCATCTCCACATATCTGTGTAAACAGGGATTTATTTCTAAATGTTGCACCCTGGGCCTTTCCTTTATCATCGGTTAACTGCCAACCACATGAGATTTCGAAGATATGCTCCAGGTAAAAAAACTACTAATAAGTATTTTTTTAAATCAAGTCATAAGTAAGTACCAATTTTTTTTATATATAGTAGTTTTGTCCATTCCATTGGCATTCAGCAAAAATGCCCTCTAAAATGGAACAGCTCTTCCCTTACTATACCTATTGACACCTAATACCGTACGGCATGGACCTCTGCTAACTCCTTTAGTCAACACAGGCATGACAGTGTGTGTGTGTGTCTCAATAGTTAGATAACTTATTACAAGTTTGAAGCAGCTACGGCGTCTAGTATCTACATAGAACAGTCCGCTTGTCTATCACTATTTGTATCCAAAGTAATCAGAGTGGCGGCGCGGCGCGGCGGCCACTCACCGACAGTGGCGATGCCACACTAGGTAATCTCTGCCATTACACCACTGTTATAACACTCGGATGTTACTGTGCATTCTAAATTACAATAAAACTTTAATTCGATGGACTTATTACGTTTTTTTTATATATCTACCGTAAAACGGGGTTAATTGGGACGAAACTGAACTTTGCGGGTGAATATCACAGTGTTTATATAGTAAAAGTTAATATATTTGACAGTATAATATTTCCACAAGGCCAGATATACCAATACAGTCCTTAAAACGACATACATTTGAACACCTTTTAAAAAAAGTATGCTACCCCTATACAGACTGAATGCGGGGTCAATAGGAACCAATAGGGTCGCTTCATTTCGTGTCAACTGAAGCTAAGCCGAGTGAAGCTTAGAAAATGAAGCAATCCTATTGATTGACGCAAGTGGGCCTGCTTCTAGCACAGCCAAGTAGACCGTCACCCTAAATGTCACGAAAATTACTTAAACTTAGTATAGAGATCGTTTAGCCGATCATGGTGAAAGCGAGTGATATACCTAGTGAAATAATTGAACGGTAAATAATGAAAACGAGTGATATTTAAAATTTATCCCCAACATGATATTTCAAAATGTCATTACACGTAATTTCCTCATGATATCCACAACTCTATTCCTTCCTTTTAATTTGACCGCAAACCGACACGTAGCGTTTACGACAAACAGTTGAATATATTTCACACTTTACTAAAATTATCATAAAATACAAAATCTATTTTCGAAAACATTCAATTCCAAGAACAATGTAATATTACATCGCGCCTTATTTCCGGTACGATGTTTTCGATTTGATTGATCAATTTCGATGAACAATATCTCGGGCGCCGTGATTGGCTACCGGCGGGCTACCTATCCCATTACGATACTTTTCACTGTTTTACACTCCAATACCTTTAATTCACTACGGATACGATTGGAAACGCGCTGTGAGTCGGCTGTGTATCGTAAAGTGGAGTCAAGAGCGTCTATTATCGTGCGTTAGGCGGAGGCGGCGCGTAGAGCTGCGGTTACACTTGCTCAAATAAAGTCAATCTTGGCGAGGGCCCGTGTGAAAATTTGATAACGAAACTATAGATCGATGGGGCTGCAGAAATCAGGGGCGAACGGCTGCGGTCGCAGTCGGTGTGCTACTGTGGGTTGTAATAGCCGCCGGATTAGCAGCGGGCGGCCGCGCCGAGCCCGGCAACCAACGACGGTGCGAGCCACGCGACTCTATATAGGAGGATGTCTACGTTGCACCTCGGTCAATCTGAATTCATTGACAACTTCTAGCGATTATACCTTGCGCACTTACCAAAAGATTCACGTAATTATGTACTCACTGTTTCCTGGCTTCCCAGCACCTGTTGTGGACGATAACAAATTTCAGTTAGGTATAGTTGGATCAGTGGCAGGCATAGAAGCGGGGATATCGGGAAGTGCTGCGCCCTTTTTCAAAGAGGTGTTCAGGTAGAGTTATGACAGATCATCGAGTTTAGGTATATAAAAACTGAGAATATTTCATTTCTAACACATAACCGGAAGCAAAACTGGATTGAAACTTAAAGCTACTAAATAGAAAACTATTGACCCCACACGACTTCATAAAACCACCCGAAAAACGAATCACGTACGAAATAACGTCTTCATCGGGACTCTATAACTAGTATTCATAAAAAAAATATTGGAAGCTCCACGTTTATCAGATATCGAGGTAATTGCTGCTACTGAAGATAGCTTCTCGGGGCATTAAAACTATTAAAATGTATGGTATAGGCGGAGCCGCGCGGCGGCATGGGGCTCGCCGGCCGCAAACCACAGCTCCTGGATCGGGACAGTTAGCTGGCCACGATGCAGTACCGATGCGTCCGTTCTTATAATTACGGTATTTTTAAGATGATATGGTCGTCAATTAACTGCTGAATGATTTTCAATAAGCAAAAATTACACAAGGTTTAATATCCCACACTTCAAATAAAATAGGTTTCATATTTGTCTGTAAGAAATAAGTTTCTTCTCATGTCTCAAGCCCGATCTTAGGGAAGACACTTTTGCGATCGATATCATTGCGTTCGAATAGGTACTTACTTATTGGGTTTTCACAAACAAACACCAAAACATCCAGGATGGTGCAGTCTACTCTACCGACCTAGATCGCTAAACCAACTCGGTATATCTATAGGCACCTCAAGAACAAAAGCGATCACACGACACAAAAAGCAATTGCAAAAGCTCTAAACAGTTAAGTGCGGAATGAGTCTGCGTCCGCGACAAACCGTCTATTATTCATCTAATTTCCCGTGTCCCCCAACTCATTACAATCGGTCAGTATTTTCCGCAATGTCGATTTTCTCGCATTTAAAATGAACTAGCCGAGTGGTCGGCGAACGCGCTGACCGCAAAGATTGGACTGGTATTTTAGTTGGGATAAAATTAATCCTAAAATACGGGCGTACGCCGTAGTCGGTGCATAAAAACGGTATAATATAATACATTATGTATCAAATTATACTATTATACTTATAAAATAATTTTCGAGTAGATGATCTACATATTATCATGGAATTTAAATGTGGGTTAAACGTCTCGGATTTACACTTCTTTAGTCGCGATTAGAATCCCTCTTCAGTTATAATGATTACACAAAAGCTCATTCACTATAAAATTACTATGAATAATTTCATATTTTATAAAGATTAAGCAGAATAAGTATTTATTGTACGGTCTGCGGTCAGCGGGCTGGTTGACCGAACCCCAAACTTCACCGCCGCACCGCAGCCGAACGCGACGATTTAGTCAGTTAGCTACTAAGAACCGATCGAAACTAATAAAGTTTAAGTTTAGTTTCCATAAACAACTTACCAAAAATAATTAACACTATGCGCAATAATAATAATAATGACGACCGCTTGGCGCAGTGGTTCGAGCGTAGGCCGCTCGGCTCACTGCACATGGTGGTCGCGGGTTCGATTCCGCCGGGGATAAATTTCGGAAATGGCCTATTCGTAATTTTCCCAGATCTGGGTGTCACTGGGATCGCTCCCAGTCCATTCCAGTGACAGTGTACGGTACCCATAGTACAAGCTTTGCTTAGTTTGGGACCATACGCAGTTGGTGTGTCAGTCTGGCGATATTATAATTATTAATAAGCCAGATTTACGCCATGATTCGGAATGGACCTATTCCAATGTGCTACTTACTTTGTAGTATATCTACAAATCAATTTCACTATAATGTTCTATAGGTTCCTTCCGAAGTTGCAAGGATTCAATGCCGCGCTCTAATCCACTTTATAATTCGATACTCGATGCACCCAGATGCACCCATCAATTCCGCGATATTTTTAACACCTCTGAAACCGCGGCTTTTGTTTTACAAAACTCAACAGCGGCACGCAGCACGTAGGAAGCATTACGTCCAAGCACCATCTCCGAGGCTCAGGTGGCTCGGCCAGCCGTAATGTCTCGCATTTGCGGTCGCTGCCGGCAGGATACGCGCTTGTACAAGTAATGAGCAACACATAACGAAGCCCTACAAATAATTCCACCCACGAAAAAAACACACCGAATCACGTACTCGTATCCTGCAGAGGAAAACGCATATCGGATAGCATACTGCACGGTTCCCTCTCTCCCCCACGGAAGATCCAGAGGGTGCGGTAGAGATGTAAGATTAATATTCTCTCCTGATACTTATCGATACATTTTTGAGGTGTCGGTGATGCTCAATACAATCAATTATTGTTCTACGTGTTGCCCGGGTGCCTTCTGGCGGTAATATGTTTGAGTTTGATGCAAAAAATATGGCAAAAATCGTGACGGTAATTTGTGAGACTTACGACATTTTGATTCAAGTTTCATGCGAGTACAATTTAAAAATTGATCATATCGCGATCGATCCGAGCCGATAAATGGTTTAAACCACATTGGATTACAAATTTACTTGATTACTATAGATACCCTTGATTCAGATTGCACAACTGTCATTGAACAACAAAGTTAGGTACTAGCGATGATAAGTCTCATTTAAATAATGCACGGTAAATGCTAAACACGATGTACCTATCACAAACAAATAATCTGGTGGTGTATAATATTTTCTATCGGTTGATACAGCTCTGTTTGTTACTCGTGCATTTAAAAAATAAGATCTTAAAAAGTTCCACCTTTACTGTGGTCTTGAAATTTAATTCCTTTTTTATGACAAGTCGGCAGCTTCTAAGACTACTTTTCTCTGGGACTCAAACACCATTGTCGATCCTGGCTTACAAGAGTAACAGCGGTGGAAGCGGGTCAGATCCCATAAAAAATATATAGGTAGTTTAAAAAGCTAATCTAAAACATAGAACCTTTATTTTCCCACAGTTCCAATTGAAAGGATTCCATTACATCGTACCGAAGGACACTTTATTTTATTTAGGTTTCGTTAAATAAGTGCACCGTGGTTCTTCGAGCGGCAATGATTTGATTATCTCGGTGAAGGAGCACGGACTATGCACAAAGCTTACAGCACACTAGTTGGGTCGTGAACACCGTTCATTTGCCACCAGAGGCTGCATGTGATTAGGAAAGGTTTAACTTTTCAGTTGGACGTAGACTCGCCAATAACAAGCTAAGGATGTCAGTAAAAAAAAATAGCCTTGTCTGAAAACACGAAATAATTTTATATTTGGGTGGCAATTAATATATTCTGTGGGTTTGTAGGTTTTTCATATTGGCAAGCCTCCAAACAACACCTAAAAGCAATTATTAATATTCAGTATATAGGTAACTAGAGTACGTGAATCATTATCCCGATTTCATTACTTAAATGGGTGTGCTATATATAAATGGAACAATGTTCTGCAATATTTTTCCTTTACAATATTAGTAGGTAGGCATTACCTATAGAAAATTCGCGAAGAAAATTTCACAAAACCGCGTAAAGTCGCGTCATTCGAGCCGCGTTCCACACGTTATTTCCTACTTTACTTTTACGATATCGCTAATAGTATTTCGCAAATCGCATCAAACTGTTGTTAATACGTCAATAAAAATATCAATAAGTGTCAATTGTACACGAGTTAGGTGCGTATGCGCAGATCGGTCAGTGAGCGTGTATGTGAGATAGGTAACGCTAGCTCGCGTATCGCATATACCGGGTGTAATGTTACGCGATCGGCCGGCTGTATCAACGATCGTCAATCGCTCGGATCCATTCCGTGTAACAATACCTTCGGTGGGGCTATAGAGGTAGCGACATATTATAAGCGGTGCGTAGAGGACTCGGGAATACAGTTCTTGACAATGATACACGAAATATAAGCAAGTGCGTCCAAGTTATAAATATTTTGAAACGTATGGCAATGGACAGCCATAAAACCAAGTTAGTGGCCTACTTGTAAAATTAAGGTTAGGGGATTACATACATTTCCATTCCATGAAAAAACCCATTGGTAATACATTTTATCACCGTACTTTAAGTTAGAATTCCAAAAAATCCTGGGCGGTCGACATGGTTTCAGCCAATGGATTGTTAACAAATAAGTTTTGACTTTAGACCTTTTGTTATTAGGTCAACGGCTTGGAGATTAGGAATCTCCAAAATAACAAAGAATATGGGTTTTTAATTATATTACGCGCTATATGAGTAGCAGACCTGGGACCCTGCTCTCCTAACTGCAAATTAAACTCTATATTCCGTGAATTAAACACTGTTATTGCAGATTGTAGCTCGGTTTGGTTACATTCAGCTAGCTTGTTAGCGTGAAATAATGAGTAAATTTATAATTCGCTTACTTAGTGGCCCCACATCTAATCTCTACAACTTACATTACCCACAGTGAACGTGTCTTAGTCGAACGCATTGAACCGAGCAATGTTATCGTTTGTACATATTCATATACAAAATTGCTACTTCATCTCGCATACTTTTCTCACATATTTAAAATGTATAGTTCCGATCGAATGTCAAACGTAAGCACGTAATGCATAAGATAATAGATCTTCTTTTGTTTTCTTTTTTTGTGACAATTGAAGGGTTAACCGCCCAAAATTACTTAAATTAATCGGATATAACTGCACTTTGTATTTTACAAAATATGTAACGTTTGTAAATATTCAAAATACGTAAACCTTTATTTTTAAGTTTCAAGACAAATCTTTCTTTTATTCTACAATTGTATATCTTTTGTGAAATATAATGTAGATATATATTCTATTATAAATCTAAAACTAAGTTCTATTAACAAATCTTTACTTATCTTTCCAAACAAAATTTTCCATTGCTTAGCCCGTGTCACTTCAATGTTACAAAATTAACAATGGCCCTTTCAGTACATCATACAAGAAGTGCCGTCGGCGTAAGATGAATAATCCACGCCGGATATCCGCCCGCCCGGTTATGCGACGTAAGTTTAGCCCGGATATCCGTTTATCCGGATAATTGTTATTGTCATTTGGTTCTACTGGTAAATCGGTTTGGTTTCCGAATGGGGGATAGTACTTGCGTAATAAAAATAAATTTGGCGCTTGGATACTACTGATTTATGATTGTTCCAAAATATTCTAAACTTCACGAAATATATGTTAAGCCATGGCCTTGAATTAAATAACCTTACGATAGGCCACTACGCCAAACTGCCAAAAAAGTATTTGCGGCTTAAAAATATATTAATAATATTAATATGTATTATCTAATGCCATAGAGTAATGGAGTTATGGTACGCAATGGCACGTTCGTCATGCCTGTATTTTCCGAAAGGGTAGTCATATGTACACCCACTTTGCAAATTCCAATATTAACACTTCCAATATGTATAATACTGGTACAAAGTAATTTAGATTTGAAGAATGAGTATATTTGCAATAAATGCAGAGTGCTGCATTTATTGCAAATATAAACCAAACATGACCAGCCAAAACAAGCATGCACAGTGGTGCATGCTGGTAGGTTAACAGACTTTACAACGGAATCCATCGTCAACATTTCTTCTTTAACCAATTCTCACAAAACACGAAGAAGTTCAATTTTCAAGTGCCATCAAGGTGCCCACATCATTGCAGACTTGTCAAACAAACAGCAGGGCTGCGAGCCAATCAGGGGCGTTGATTAGGGGCGCGGGAGGGATGTGATTAGCCTCCTTTGATCGCGCCGCGGCGTTCTTGTAGGTACATACGCATTTCACACGTAATTGGTACACTAATCGATGAGAGTTATGCAGGCTCCTATACATATAAGGTCATTTTTTATTGCAAGCAACATTTTGCTTTTCCAAAAAAGCATAAGTAAATTAATTCTATTTTTTTTAAGAAGACATCTTTAGCTATCCTACGTCAAATCGTTTAATTTGTTTAGGCCTAGGTGGCACTTACAAATTGTCATTTTTCATATACATGTAATGAAATGACATTTCATTAAATTGAATTTGCCGCGCTTCGCGCGTGTATTAGGTTGTCTGTGGAAGTCAGTAGAGGGCGCATCGGAGAGACGCGCATTTAAATGGCGGATGATGTGCAGATTAGTTTGTGATTCTATTGTTATAAAAAACTTGTAAAAAGATAAACGAACGGATATAATTGAGGAGGCGATATTAGTGAACTTTAAATGTCGTTTCTTTGTATTTTCAGGTGAGATAAAAGTGTAATTCTCATATCTAGTTTGTTGTAATATTGTAAAAGTGTGTTTAAAATAAAACTTTGTATTTTCAGAGAAACAATTTGTGTTTATTAGCGAAAATCCTCAATAACATATCTTATAAAACGACATTTTCGTTAACTAAATGAAGATGGACCGGCTGCAATTTGAGTTTACGATGATAGCTTCAAATGATGGGAAATCTAATGTATTAGCCATAACCTCAATATCTACAGAAGAAGGAAAATGCTATGTTTTACCTGATGAGCTGAAGCCGGTGATTCATCATACATATATTGTTAAAATGAACACTTTCTCAAAAATAAAAAATAGCATAAAGAAAAGGCACCAAAGTAGAAAAATATGGATAAAATTGGATGAAGATCTAAAGAAAACATATGTAGATGAGGAAGGTAATATGCAATTTCTAGATCAATATTTAGAAGAAATGAGCACAAAACAACCAAAAGACAAAGATGACAGTTTGCAACATATCTTGGAAAAATTAATAGAAACTACAACCAAGAAAGAAAATCAACATAACCTAAAACATATTTCAGAGAAATTTATTATTGAAAAATTCACAAGCAAGAACCCTAATGCAATGCAATGGATAGAGACTTTTGAAAAAGAATGTGAGCGCTTTAATATAACAAAAGATGAAACAAAGATAGATATATTGAGGTTATTTTTAGAAAAATCTTGTTTGGATTGGTATAGCTCGATGGTTATAAAACTAACAGTAAATTCTGAATGGAAAGAATGGAAAGACACATTTTTGGAAACTTTTAAAAACCGAGGATGGGACATAGTCACATCTGCTCTCGCATTCAGGTATAAAGAAGGACTGTTAATTGATTATGCTATAAAAAAAGAGCGGCTTATACTTGATATAAACAAATCAATAGACCCGAAAACAATGATAGATCTGATTGCAACAGGTCTACCTGGGTTTATCTTAAATAGGTTAAACAGGGACGAACTCAACAACACTACTGATTTGTTCAACGAGATAAGAAAATATGAAGGTATGATGTACAAGAAAAACTCAACTACAGTAAAAAGTGGTACATTTTTTAATAAAAATAAAACTATTGAGAAGAAGCCATGTAAGACTTGTGAATCTTTGAACAAAGGAATTAGATATCATCCGGAGGAGTCATGTTGGTTCAAGAAAAATAAAAATGAATCTGAAAAGGTCTTTAAACCCAAAAATGTAAATAATAACTCCATTATTGAAGTAGATATGAATACTGATAAAAAAAACGAGTAAGTACACCATTAATCAAAATCAAGCTTTTATTTGAAAATAAATTAGAAGTGAGTGGCATTTATGATTCAGGCTCACAGATCTCGTTAATAAATTCAAGACTGATTAAAGTAAAAGAAACAAAAGATAATGTGAATATAGCATACATGAAAACGGTTAATGGTGTGAAGAAGACGGAAGGCTTGATAACAATAAAAATAAAAATCTTTGATTTAGAAGAAGAGGTGGATGTATATATAGTAGAAAATGAAGATTTTGACGATTTTATAATCGGATTGGATATGATAAAGAAATTTAAATTAACAATAGAGAAAATTATAAGGGAATATAAAACAATTTTTGCTAAGGACAAGTATGATATAGGATCTGTTAAAGATTATGAAGCTCATATAGATTTACTAGTAAATAGATACTGTAGTAAAAGGCCATACAGATGTACAATAGAAGATAAATTAGAAATTGAAGAGCAAATATCCATGTTACTAAAGAATAATTTAATAGAAGAATCCTACAGTCCTTTTGCTGCACCAGTGACATTAGCATTTAAGAAAGGTGAAAATAGAAAATCCCGCTTGTGTGTAGATTTCAGAGACCTGAATAAAATTGTTGTACCACAATCTCAACCTTTCCCATTAATAGATGATTTGATTATTAAAACTAGAAATTGTAAATATTTTACAACACTGGATATAAATTCAGCATTTTGGGCAATACCACTACGGATAGAAGATATAAATAAAACAGGATTTGTCACACAAGATGGCCACTTTCAGTGGACCTGCCTTCCGTTTGCCTTGAAAACATCACCAGCAATTTTCCAGAGAATTTTAAGCAATATTCTAAGAAAGCACAATCTCACAGGATACTCCGTAAACTATATTGATGATATTTTGATATACTCGTCCACCTTTGAAAAACATATAAAACACATAAGAAGTGTATTAGAGGCAATAATAAAAGAAGACTTTAGATTGAAGTTCAAGAAATGTACCTTTGCTTCAGACTCAGTAAAGTATCTTGGCCATGTAATTCAGAACAATTCGGTAAGACCACTATAAGACAATTTGATTTCAATAAGACATTTTCCAACTCCTAAAACCCAAAAGAATATCAGACAATTTTTGGGAAAAATCAACTTCTACCATGAATACATACCAAGAAGCGCAATTATCTTAGATCCATTACATAATCTATTAAGAAAAAACGAAAAGTTTGTGTGGTCCGAGGAGTGTGAAGAATCATTTAATAAAATAAAAAGATATTTATGTTCTCAACCGGTATTGGAAATATATGACAAAGATTTACCAATAAAAATCTTTACAGATGCATCCTTAGAGGGCATCGGGGCAATACTAAAACAAACACAACTAGACGGTAAAGACAAACCGGTGGCATATTTCTCAAAAAAACTGAATGAATCTCAAAAACGAAAAAAGGCTATATATTTGGAATGTTTTGCTATGAAAGAAGCTGTTAAATACTGGCAGCACTGGCTAATTGGAAAACAATTTACTATCTACTCAGACCACAAACCTCTAGAGAACATGAACATTAAAAGCAGGACAGACGAAGAATTGGGTGATCTCACATATTACCTGTCTCAATATGACTTTACAGTTAAATATATCCCTGGTAAAGAAAATGTAGAAGCAGACTGTTTGAGCCGCAACCCTGTATTAGAATCAGAAGATAACAAAGAGGAACTATTGAAAATAGTTAATTTAATACAAATAAAAGATATTCTTGAAGACCAAGAGAAAAATGAAATAATAAAGCAAAGGAAACCAAATCTTATCCACAAAAATAGAATTTATTATAGAAAAATAAAGAAACATGAAAAGATTATCCTCTCAGAGGAATTTAGTAAAATACTCATAAAAAAGGTGCATGAAGATTTATGCCATATTGGGATCAGACAATTGCAGAGAAAAATAAGTCCAATATATACAGCTAAAAACCTAACAAAAAATATCATAGATGTTTGTAAAACATGTGAAATATGCATAAAAAATAAATCAAGATGTCATGGAAAATTTGGATTAATGTCACAACTGGGACCAGCAACAAAACCATTTGAGATTATGTCAATGGATACTATCGGTGGCTTTGGAGGCTCTAGATCAACAAAAAAATACCTACACCTTTTAGTAGACCACTACACAAGATATGCATTTATTGCGACTTCAAAAACACAGAATGCAAGTGACTTTATAAAACTAACAAAGAATGTGCTAGAGACAGATGAGATTGGAATAATTCTGACAGATCAATATCCGGGCATCAATTCAAGAGAATTTAAGCAACATTTGCAAGAGAATAATATTAAACTAATTTTTACAGCTGTGAATACACCATTCTCGAACGGCTTGAACGAAAGATTAAATCAAACAGTAGTAAATAAAATAAGATGTAAAATAAATGAGAAAAATAATAAGAGAACATGGACAACAGTGGCAAGAGAATGTATACAGAAATATAATGAAACAGAACATTCCGTGACAGGCTTTGCACCAAAATATTTACTGGATGGTACGAATGTCAGTATTCTACCAAATGAATTAAAAACAACAGAAAGGGAAGACAAGTGGATGGCTGATAGAAGATTGGCATTAGAGAATACAATAAAATCCCACATGTACAACAAGAAAATATTTGATAGAAATAGGAAAATGCAAGAGTTTAATATAGGAGACAGTGTATATGTAGAAAATGGAAATAGATTGAATAGGAAGAAATTAGACGAATTAAAAATAGGCCCTTTCAAGATAGTAGAGAAAATATCTAACTCCATTTATAGGATTGATACTGGCAACAGAAAAACAGAATCAACTTTATTCCACATAACAAAATTACAACCTGTCACAACAGAAGCTGAAGAAGATGAAGTAGAAGAAAACGAATATGAAGATAACTTATAGATACATTGTATGGATATGTTGTTTAGAATTTTCGCTCTTAGGGGGGGAGATGTAATGAAATGACATTTCATTAAATTGAATTTGCCGCGCTTCGCGCGTGTATTAGGTTGTCTGTGGAAGTCAGTAGAGGGCGCATCGGAGAGACGCGCATTTAAATGGCGGATGATGTGCAGATTAGTTTGTGATTCTATTGTTATAAAAAACTTGTAAAAAGATAAACGAACGGATATAATTGAGGAGGCGATATTAGTGAACTTTAAATGTCGTTTCTTTGTATTTTCAGGTGAGATAAAAGTGTAATTCTCATATCTAGTTTGTTGTAATATTGTAAAAGTGTGTTTAAAATAAAACTTTGTATTTTCAGAGAAACAATTTGTGTTTATTAGCGAAAATCCTCAATAACATATCTTATATACATACATATATCTACTGCAGACAATTTATGTGTAACTTGTCTTACAAATCGACAGATGATTTGCTCCATTTAGCAACTCTAAAGAACTAACTGACCCGACAGACGTTGACCAGTCTTAACTTTGAATATTGAATACGAATTGTTTCGCTATACTTTCTTATGAACCTTCTCACACAACAAAAAGCGAAATCGTTCCATCCGTTCACGCGTGATGCGATGGCCAAGGAAATTAAGATTCATTTTTATATAAATATAAATAATCTAGCATACTAACAACTTCAAACGCATCACCAAAAACCTTACAAAAATCACGAAGGCTCAGTAAAAAATCCAAACAGAAACAGCATACTTGACTGAAGCTTTATAAATCTCATTATAGTCCCATAAGATTCTCACCCCTCCGCCGTCGGTAACACGGTGTTTTTGTTCTTGTTGCTGATCACTTACAACGTAAGTCGGGGTAATTTGATACATCCTGTGCTCCACGACCCTCCGTGGAGGCTGAACAATGCGAAAGGTACTATGTGACAACTCTCAAATAAAATGATGCGCGTGTACGGGATACATCTTCTTGTTAGATGGAAGGAATTTTATAATCAGCGGAATAAGTATTTTGACCATCAAATAACGCGTATATAGGTCAGAGAGGGGTGTTGCAAGTTTCCCTTTGTCTGTATGACGAAATAAATAAATTGTAACCATTTCGTTAAAGCTGCAAATTAACTATACCTACAGTTTGTCTCGATCAAGTGGTTTTAAGCCATATTATGGAATTCAAGGTTGCTGTTATCCGTTCAAAATACACGCATTTTCTTGTTAGAAATTATTCTAAATGAACATAGTATATGCATGTTTAAAATAGAAAACATAAGCACCTACTCACCTATATAATAAGAAAGCGTTTAATTTTGTACTTAATTATTTTAAAAATACATAAGAGTCGCCCTTTCAATCTTCTATTTTCCAGTTGAAATTCAGATTGAATAATTGGTCCATTAAAAAACAAAACACTCATTTTATTCAACATTTTCATTTCATACGCGGTGCAATGTTTTGACATTTCGCCACGCGGACGGTCCGAGGTGAGGGGTGTTAAATATGACATTACCGTAGGCG
This sequence comes from Notodonta ziczac, assembly GCA_918843915.1. Taxonomy (NCBI): domain Eukaryota; kingdom Metazoa; phylum Arthropoda; class Insecta; order Lepidoptera; family Notodontidae; genus Notodonta; species Notodonta ziczac. Next base: position 7,869,812 of record OU974053.1, read on the forward strand.
AGAAAGGGGGTGGGTACGGGGTGTGAGGGAGCGGGAGGGGGTCCGGTAATTATCCCACGTCACCGGCAGGCCTAGGCGCCCTATCCATGCCTGTGTTAACAGCTAGCCTTCATAACTAGCGCTATAGTTTCGAAATTATCCATTGTTTATGAAATCATTATTAAGAAGCACATCATAATTATAGATCCTGAGGCTAGTTTTTAATGCAAAAAAAGGGTTATAAGGGGGTTGAAAGGGGGTATGAAAAGTAGTATGGAAGTGTCGTCATTTTTAGAGCTAGAAGGTTGAAACTTATTTTTTAGGCTTGATTCGATAGAAATAAATATTCCACGCGGACGAAGTCGCGGGCACAGCTATTTATATTATAAATAAATTTTGCGAGCTATAGCACATATGACCACAGCCGTTACATTGGAAGGAGAAAGATCTCTAATAGTCGCGATCCTAAACATTGAGGGAAAGAGGACAAAGAAGACGAGACGTTAACGATGCAATCTAAAACTCTTTAATGCTGAATGAATATTATAGAGACCCACATTATGATACAAAAGACCCAGCATCTGGATCAATTAATAAATAATAAATATCGGCAGACGAACACACCAACTGTATGGTCCCAAACGCAAAGCAACGCTTGTACTATGGGTACCTTACAATGGACTGGGGGCGATCCCAGTGACACCCAGACATGCGCAAATTACGAAAAAGGCCATTTCAGAATTTTTCCCCGAAGGGAATCGAACCCGCAACCACCATGTGCAGTGAGCCGAGCGGCCTACGCTCGAACCACTGCGCCAAGCGGTCGTCGGCGGATTGAAAGCCGATACTAGAAAACTCGTTACATCTTGAATGATGAAGAAGGCCAGCCTCGTTGCTACCATCCGCTGGATGGATGCTTTTCGTTTGATTCCCGCTAGCAGCCTCTACCCCGTGTCTCCCATATTATATCATCGACCTATCTCGCCTCTAGCTTACACTTCCACAACCTAGTGGCCTAGCACCCACTCAAAATCAACATCAATCGATAACCCCATTATTTACATCGCAACACTACCGCAGCGACCAACGGACATCGCTTTTATTTAGACACCTAATTAAATATTTATTAAGTGCATATCCCATTTATACATTAAACCGGTTTTAATTTCATGTACGAGCGCGCAAAATTAGGAGCGCTGAACGTTGGGACCGCAAAATGAAGTGGATTCGTTCAGTGCGGCCCACTAGTGAAGTGCCGGCCCATCGACTGGGGAAAATCATTATCGAATACACTATGGATTAATAAACTGCTAGAGCGGTGCGCTTGTAGGGTGAAGCTTGATTTTATCCGACTATCAATGTTTTTTGTTTAACATAAATATATATAGGTAACAAAGTCGTATACAACCTGCCTCATGTTAGGCAGTTACCGTAGCAAATAGATGTTTGCAATACCAAAGGCATTGACCTAAAGACGAGTGAGACAGAGGGGGGAAAGGGAGGGGGGATTGTTTATGTCTATGGAGATATTTCGCAAAACGCGAATTCATATTCCATGCATGAAGTCCACGCATGCCCTAAGTGTGATTCTACTATTCAAAATATTCTCTATGAAATCGACCCCAATATTATGAAAAAGGAACACCTTTAAAATGTTTGAAATGAATGTATGGGCTTAACTTATGCGTTTCAAAGAAATTATTATACGCCTGTTACCTAGTTGACTTTGAAACAAATTACCGGTCGAGATGCCTTGAAAAATCTCATCTGCGAATTTATTTAAAATACAAATATAGTTTAACTATTCATTTTAACTACTAGGTGAGTGAACTGGCTTCATTTGAATAGAATATACCTACTTATGCCATTGAAATAGATATTTATCATCATGTATAAAAAAATCTTTTCATATAAATTTTGTACCTATATGTATAGAATACCTACTAGCCTTTTACCGAAGCTTCGCTAGAGTAGATTTCGTTTTCTGGATTACGACAACAGCGCCACCATGTCGACTATAGCTAAGAACCATGGAGGTCATCCCATAACTATAACCAAAAAACATCAGTATCGTTCAAGCCGTTTAGGAAAAGAAGAATTACGAACACATACATTTTATATATTGTTGTAATACTGGAGGAGATATATTGAAACAGAATTACAAAATAGTTTTGAAAAAAAACTATCAGCTTTGGAGGAAACTTGAAAAACAAAAGGTGTTATAGGGCTATATACAGCTGTTGACAGATTTCATAAGTCTACAAAACCTTTAGTACTCGTACTTCAACTGTCTCACAAAGTCGATAGTCTTATATTTACAAAGTTGCAAAACAATAGTATATCCTTTCTGTTACACCTAGTATACACTAGAGGAGATATAGAGGAGGTCATTGCTTCGAACTTTACAATTTTCTGTGAATTAATTACTCAAACTTACGATTACGGGCAACTAGTAGTGAGTCAAGCCCATAAAGTCAACGCCATTGACGTCCATGGGTTACGTAAACTTATTGTAAACTGATGTTATTCATGTATTTAGCTAACCATAATATCGGTTATGATTTGATAACGGAGATTGGTGATTGTGGCGCTAGTTGAGGCGGCTTACTTCATAAAAAATCAATATAGGTAGTTTAAAAAAGTATTATTTATGAGGTAGCATAATAATTTTATTTATAGTTGCCTAAACAATGAATTGGCTACTTTGGGTGTTTTCTCAATTCAACTTACTTAATTAAAATTAAATAATTTATAAATATCGCCAGACTAAAACACCAACTGTATGATCTGAAACTATGGTTGGAATACCGTTCAATGGACTGTAGCGATCGCAGTGACAGCCAGACCAAGGCAATTTTCGAAATTTACCACGACGGGAATCGAACCCGCGCCCACCAGATGCAGTGAGCCCAGCGGCATAAGCTGGAATATACTAGCCATAGGTACATATAATATATCACTTACATAGTATAAAAATATCTACATATAAGTATATTTATTTTGGCTACTAGTACTCACCTCATCATTTTCTTGTTTCACTGTAATCATTAAGGATTCGATTTTTTTCAAAATCTGACAATAATAAAAGGCACATTTTGTAATTCGCGACAAAGACCGTGTGCAGTGCATTTATTAATATATTCAACTTACTCTAAAACATTTCAAGAACGACAGCTATCCAGATAATCTGGCAATTTTTATGTATTTAGTGATTAACTAGTATCATATCCACCGTGATAATATTTAGAGTAAAATAAATGTATTAATAAACGCACTGCACACTGTGTTTGTCGAAAATCACAAAATGTTGTCTTAAATGTTTTCAGATTTTGGATAAACTATAAAAATCTCGATTTTTTTTAATTTCGCGGGCTAGACAGGCGCCTTCACCTTAAGCAAAAATTTAGAAAACACAGGATGTTGTTGTTTCCTCTCGATACTACATTTGTATAAATATCAAATTACAGACACGATATTTTTAGAGGCATGCTTAAACAGCTTACGTTTAAATATCACATTTAATTTTATAAAATTCCTATGTATTCTAACGATTCATGTACGTATGGTATTGATAGAATAGAAAGGACGATTGATTATCGTGAGTATACCAGGGTCACTGGTTTACGTCAATGGATACCTAACTAGGTAAACGACATTTTAGTTATAGTGACACCGTTTGATTTAATTATTTGCAAGCGTCGTAGCATTACCAATTAATATAGGTATTTATGATTCACGTTGTTTGTTTAATATTATTGTAAATGGGCAAACTTACTGGTTTAATTTTCGTTTATGACTTGTTCAATCATCACGCGTTGTTCAAAAATACGTATGACATTGATCTATATACTGAGAAACTCAGGAGGTAAAGACCTATAAGTAAGTACGTACCTAATATTCTTAATAGCTCTAATAATACCTACTAATAGACGACCCATGTTATCTAAATATATATAACTCAAAGGTGACTGACTGACTGACTGACATAGTGATCTATCAACGCACAGCCCAAACCACTGGACGGATCGGGCTGAAATTTGGCATGCAGGTAGATGTTATGACGTATGCATCCGCTAAGAAAGGATTTTGATTAATTCTACCCCCAAGGGGATAAAATGGGGATGAAAGTTTGTATGAAACTTTGTCAATTAAATTCCACGCGGACGAAGTCGCGGGCACAGCTAGTAAGTAGGTATACCAATAAAGTTGCTAGTATGAATAGTTCTGAGTATTCATCATTGATAATTGGATCTTGAAATACCTACTCTTTATTAAGAGCAGTGTAAGTTAGAAGGATTAAGATTTTTACATGCCGACTACACCTAATCAGATACACATATATATCACTAAGTATGTTCACAAGATATCCAGTTTATAAATGTAAATATACCTACCTACATACATAGATATATGTCTGTCGTGTATTGCTACCAGTATTATGTAATAAGCATTATGTATTTGTGGTTTGTTTGTGGCACCAACAAAGAGTTGTTAATTAATTTACTTGGTTTTTATAATGATAAACAATAATAATGTGGTCTTCGAATCTTCACCAATTTGTTATTTTATAACGATATGTAAGTACCTACCGAACGTTGAAATCAATTTTTTTTGAACAAGAAAGCGGTACTACATTTATTTTCAATAATATCACGGTTACCGGCACCGATAATGAACCACGAATTAATATAATAGCCGCCCTAAGTTGGCGAGCCGGGCGGCGGTGACCGACTTGAACTGGAACATTATAACCACTTCGTATCGCTTCCGATTGGCCGTGGTATATATGTTTATGCTAATTAATATGCAATGTTATCAGATCAGCAATGCGCTATTATTGTATGGCACGCCTGAGCACCAAGTATTAAAAATAAAATGATAGCCAACATATTATTTTACAAACCTTATATTGTATTGTAATTGCAGCGTGTTCAAACAAACTTTTATTGCTTTCAAAGCACCAAAACTGAATGCAAAAATATAAATTAGCCGTGTGTACGTGTCCCGTGTCTCGTACCAACCAATATACATACAAAGCTAACAACTGTCAGGACTAACCATAGTAATGATTTGTTTTATCAACGCATTGAGTCAGTGGATGGCGCTCGTATCGCTTAAGATATAACGTAAGCCGCTCACGTTTTGGAAACACCCCTTATGTGACGCGTTGCCAGTGATGTTATACTACCTATGTCGACGCTTAAATTGTTATTTTGTGTGCAGATAATATATCTGCATTCAAAACTGAATAATTACCTATCCATTTCCACGGATTTTATACATATAGGTACAATAAGTAGAAACTTATTTTGTGTTCTAAAATATTATGTTTGTTTATGTAGGTAGGTAGGTATATGTTACCTACCTAATAAAGTAGGTTTGTGACGAACAATACTACAGACAGACAGACAGACAGTCAGACCTGCGACAACTTATAAAACTAAAATATGGCGATTTGGCAACACGCCAGGGTCAAAGTGATTTACAAATAATGCGCTTTCACCAGGATTTCAATGAAGTTACTCATAACTAGGTATGTGTCAGAGTCGTGGGTCGAAAATTATTTGACCGACTGGCGCAATGACATTGGAATCAGTATTTTCCCCAATGTCAGAGTCGGCATCTGAAACTACTCTGATTGTGCTGGTTAACGACATTTAGATAACTCCACAGGGCCTTTCCTTGCCCAATATCTATTCCATATTATCACTACATAGTATAAAACAAAGTCGCTTCCCGCAGTCTGTCTGTCCCTATGTATGCTTAGATCTTTAAAGCTACGAATCTGATTTTAATGCGGTTTTTTTAATAGATAGAGTGCAACAAGAGGAAGGTTTATATGTATAATACATGCATAATATAGTAGAGAAATACTGATAATTTTAGAGGTTTTTAACACCCGTGCGAAGCCGAGGCGGGTCGCTAGTAATTCATAAACTAAAGTATTTCTGCCTTATAAAACAGTGGTTATAATGTTATAATAGCATCGCTCCTCGCAGTCATCAGTCCTTGACTATGTCAATTCGGCTTCATTGTTTCGGAACTTGACCTCACTTTCGTTGACGAACCTCATTCATATACTAACTTATTTACCCAACTTTGTTTGTTTAAAATATAACCCCCGATGCAAAGCAAAGAACGCAAACAAATAAGTCTGATTCCTTCTGTACCAACGTAGCTCAGAACGGATGTACCCAATTTCAATGACAGGAATTCTGACTAGATTTGACTCATCTAAAAATATGTCTGTCGTGGTCACACGTTGCGCACATGAGAAGGACGGCAATACAGTTGGTTTAGTTCAATAGTTTATGTGCTAACTAAATTAGGCCTATTAGGTACCTACTTATGTATGCTAGGTGGAAAACGACTCTAGTCTGCAAAATAAATACCCATTAACACACAGATTCTTATACTTGTTGCATTACAAATCGTTGGTTCGTCAATAGTTACTTAGACATACAGACAGTTCAGACTACTTAATAGTATATAGATTTTATCTACAATGGAATGAATCAGCTGGCAATCCCAAACAGACGCTTCCGTACGCGTGACGCACATAACAATAAAACCTAACACTTAGGCCGTGCTATCCTTCTTAGACAAAATAAAAGTGCCTTCTACATAATGTAAACAAATGCTATACTTTCGCGTCTTCCAATAGACGTATATTAAACTAGCCTGTGCCCGCGACTTCGCCCGCATAATATTTGAATTAACAAATTTTCGGGATTATCGGTATAACAAGTATCCTATGTGTTAATCCCGGTTATAAACTATCTATGTTCCAAATTTCATTCAAATCCGTTCAGTAGTTTTTGCGTGAAGGAGAAACAAACATACATCCACACTCACAAACTTTCGCATTTATAATACTAGCTTTGCCGACCGACTTCGTCCGAGTAGTAATTAACGTAACAAAAATTTCTGGATTATCGGGATAAAAAGTATCCTATATGTTAATCCCGGTTATAAACTATCTGTGTTCCAAATTTCATCCAAATCCGTTCAGTAGTTTTTGCGTGAAGGAGTAACAAACATACATCCACACTCGCAAACTTTCACATTTATAATATTAGTAGGATTAGTAGGATAGTGTAAAAACTTACGTTTTTATGACCACAATGAAATACTAGCGCGCCACATGCAACCCGGTAATGACAAAGAACCCTAAGAGGTATTCTATGCATCGCCACGTATTTGCTTAGAAGACGGCGATTTTCGATAACTGCACATTCCTATACAAAAATATAAACCCGTGGGATACTTATGAGCGTAAAAGTGAAACTTGGGTGACGTAATATAACTAACTAGGTATAGGCCGGTGTATTTAATAAAATTGATAGCGTTACAGGACAATTTGGAAATATTGGGTACCTATAGGTTACTCATACACGGTATTTCGATGATTACTAGGATAATAATAACATTAATATCCTTATAGTAGCTAATGTGTATCACGTAGTTATCCGAATAGAAACAAACGGAAATAATGCATATTTTTAAATTTTCCCCTAACTTTAGAGGCGTAAAATTGAGCGGTGGTTTCGAGTTCGATTCCTGCCGGGCCCAATTTCAGACAAAATTTTATAAAATAAAAATATTAATTTTAGCCCTTTTTGACGTCCCATCCTGGGCACGGGCCTCCCCTCAACACGAGCGGGATTCAGGCCATAATCCACCACGCTGGCCCAGTGCGGGTTGGCGGATTTCACATGTCTTTCGAAAATTGGATAAATCTTCTAACACATGCAGGTTTCCTCACGATGTTTTCCTTCACCGAGAAGGAATTTTATAGCATTGTAAAATTAATTTGCTATTCGAATATTTGACGTACATTCAGTCAGTCGCCTCAAGGGAAGCCAGTTCCGCCAAGCTGGTTTAAGTTGGTGGTCATTCAGATGTACCCATTGTGGTAAACAAAGTAATAGTTGAATTGAAACAAGTCATGAGTACTGAGCTGCTCCTCCGTACAGGCTCAACGAAATCTCCACACCTCTATATTTCATAAACAGAAATTCCATTACAGAATTCCGGTTACTATTACTTGCTCAATATCTGCGAAATTCTGTCGCAAATTAAACACGGGAAAATACACTATGTAACGTAAATCCCGAGGTGATTAACATTTTATGTATTTCAATTTATTTATTATTCAGTTCATAACAGATTATAAGTTACCTACACTGATAGACGTAATTTGCAAAAATGTACAACGAAAAAAAATACACACGAATTGAGAACCTCCCTCCTTTTGAAGTCGGTAAAAAAATGAAAAAATCTAAATCTAAGTACGATTTGTATTGAGGGTTTTTTAACTGACTTCAAAAAGGTGGAAGTTCTCAATTCGTGTGTATATTTTAACATAGACGCAATTCGATCAGGCTCACTTCGTCGACTGAACCTCTTCCTTTGGTGAAGTCGTAATTTATTGCTGATTTTATTGCTTAATATTTGTTAGGTTTTTTCATAATATTTCACCAAATTCTTATTCTCTATACCGTTAAAACAGTAACAATAATTTAAGCAGTACATAAATGCTCTCAAAAAGTTCCCCGGTAGCCATACAAAACTAAAAGAAAAAGAAAAAATTGCAATGACCATTTTCTGAAATGATTCAACGATACGTGGCTACAATTACCCTTACACTTACACCTTTTTTTCTATCTTTCAGAAACCAGCGGGAACATCCTGGGAGCCAGCGAGTGGAACACGGGGTATCCGTCAACTGCCGCCATGTACCCTTCGTACGGGCCCCTCCAACCGCCATACTATAAGCCTGACCCCACCATACATATACCTACAGGTAACATCAACCATTTTATGCTTTAAATTGGATCGAAAAGTACACTACTTATTAGATGATGGGCGTGCCAAGAGGGGGCAGGGCCAGCTGTACCTTATCCTATACCTACGGAAAAATCTGGATTTGCCACCCATTCCAAAGGCTGAATACGCCTATAATAATAATATATTATACCTGAAGAACCCGAAGACCCTAAGCTCAAAGTTCCTTAGGTTACGTGATTAACTTTCAAAGAAGAAAGGACGTGACGTTACACACAATACGGAACCACAAATAAATTGATAAAAGTAGAGACTTTAAGTTTAGCTTTTTAAATACTAATTAGGTAACCTAATTAACACCTACGAATAATTGCGCTCGAATCCAGTTTTCCTTAAAAATATGGCAAAAAACGTATTGATAAGTGAAGTACCTATTTGGGTCACTTGTTAAATTGATAAACTAACTTCCTCCATTCATTACGGCAACCACGGTAATGGAGCGGTTGACCACATGATAGAAGCCGTCACATACCTATAACACAATATATTATAATAATAATGTGAACTAGACAACCTGAAAATGCTAATTGATTTAACCGAAAAAGCGGTAGATACACGTACACGGTATAATATACAGCTATTTACTGATATTAAATTTTGGCTTAATTTTATTATGACGCAAGGGTAACACTCATTCAGAAGGGACATTTATGGGGAAGGCGTTACTATTATATATAGTTATACCGCAGACACTGATAACTTGCTTCAAACGTAGACTTGATTTTGTATGTAAATAAGTCTATATACAGCACAGTCTTCGTCTTCTTCTCGTATAAGCTAGTGGCCAACTGTGCGACCGAAGTTTGCAAACCGCCAGAAAGCCTCTGACATGGCTTAACGACTGGGGCAGAAGGGAACCGATGCCTTATCGTGCCCTCCGAAGCATAACAGAAGCGCTAAGTACCTAGTAAATGCCACTTGCAGTACCCATCCAACTGCCTACAGTGTACTGTAAAGTGTAGATACTTACTCTACCAAAAATTAGATGAGTACTTTATCTTAGTGTATACGGTTATTAACGTTTTCCTTCTTCCACAGTGCTACCTGAAATTCCCCTGGGCCACGCTGACTACAGCGGCTTCCAGTCAAGCCCCACATCGGGCTTCGTGAAAGGCAGCCCGAGCGGCACGAGCACCTCCCTAACAGACCTCAACGCGCCCGCGGCCATGCCCCCGCAAAGATACGACCCAAACTACTACAACTCCTGGCCTGCCAACACTTATAACTACAATAATTATCAGTACAATAACATCAACAATAACCCCGCCTGTATACAGTCCCACGCGCCCTACATCAACCCCAACCCACAAATGATACTCCCGAACCTTTACTCCACAGTCAATCAAAACCAAATACATGTACACCTACACAGCTCGGGCGATAAACACAACGTAGAACAATCATGCTACCCCAGCGAAATCAAAATTAGCGATATCGATGGCGGCATTTCTATAACGACAGAACTCCAAGGCACGGGCGAAGCCAGCGGATTAGTGCAAAGTTGCGAAGCAAACGACGAAGTGAAACACGGACTGTACGGCGCGGGAAGCCAAGAAGTATGGAGACCCTATTGACGTTACTTTATGTCGTACGAACAAAAAAGTTCAATTGTACATATTGTGATATAAATCTGTTGTATTATTAATACTAATGTAAAAAAATCATACCTAAATTAATGTTAAACATTAATTAGATGTTATTTGTTAAAAGTATTGATTAAGTATAAAATAATAAATTAAATTATACATTGATTATCATTTATTAACTGTGTTATCTAGTACCTATTTATAAAGCATTGCAAATTCACTCAAGCAAGCTACACTTCAAACTAGCGTTGCCTAACTATCGATAGTTGATGTATCGATAGTTGACCTCGAAAAATAGTCACAATATCGATAGGCCTATCGATACTATTGAAATTTTACAATACTATGGATAAAGTGCAATACTATCGATAGTATCGATACTATTGGGTATACAAGGTGAAACATAATGGGTATACTTTTTATTTTCAAAACTTAACTTTGTAATTTTAAAACCATTAGCTTTGGAGGGAGCTTGAAAAACAAAAGGTGTTATAGGAATACAGTTGTTGAACGATTTCACAAGTCTACAAAACCTTTACTTCAACTGTCCCACAAAGCCCATAGTTTGAGATTTACAAAGTTAAGTTGCAAAAAAAATTGTCTACCCTTTTTGTTTCACCTAGTAGATACTATCGATACTATCACTATTATGGCGTGTTTTACTGCAATTACTGTCGATACTATCGATAGTTTTACTACATCGATATTTTACCAAAATTCAATAGTATCGTGTTGGAATCAAACATTAGGAATTACTCTGCACTCTTGGTCAAACTAATCGCAGACGCATAAATTAAGTAAGTAAAGGGGAGTTACTAGATAATACAACTATTTTCAATATACTAACTAATGAACTAAAATTCCGGTGCAATACTATTGAACTTTGGGTAAATATCGATGTAGTAAAACTATTGATAGTATCGATAGGGCTATCGATATTATGACTCTTTTTCGAGGTCACGATAGTATTGACAACCTATCGATAGTCAGGCAACACTACTTCAAACTCAGCTTCATCAATCTACACTTCTATACCTACAAATATTGTCGAAATGAGTTTTATGTGTGTTGGTTGGAGGTAATCTCCAAAACTACCTACTTATCCGATTCTTAAAATTCTGAAACACTATCCCTGAGTGACACGCCACGGCTGTCTTATAGTGATATTTCTACGCGGGTAGAAACGCGGAAGGCAACTAGGTGGAACCGAACGAAAAGAAGCTACGTAAGTTCCTACCTACTCTGCTGTATAATATGATTATTAAGGTGTCTAGGAAAATCAGTCCACCATGAGTTTATAAATCCGATAGGAGTCCTAGCTAGGAGTCGCTAGTGTCTATCTACGTGAAAATATATTTATGTAAATTGTTAGTAGCTCGGGTGACCAATGTAGCCAAACCTTTGATAAAACTTCCTTTATCAAAGAGCCAAACCCTGTCTGTAAAGTGGCAGATATTTTACCAGCTGACAAATTACTTACCACATCTTGGAAACCCGCAAAATTATGTTTCACCACTTTTGTTTCGTTTGCCCACACTCCCGCACATTTTATGAGTTCATATTCCACCAACATTACACATTATAATTCAAAGAATCACAAGATTAGTATCATGTTTCTTTTAAATTCACCAAAAAATCACATCACCTTTCCGGTTACCGCCAAAAAGTTTTTCTTTCAGGAAGTGATTATCATAAACAAATTTTAAGCCTATGGTTTTGTCAGTAAAAAACGGTAATTACATAAAACCGATACCAAATATCTATGAATCTACAACACTATAGAGTGTGGCTAGAAAAAACTAACCACAAAAATGGTAGATATTTTTTTAGGTTAGTTATCAGCAATTAATAATATATAAATTAGATTATACAATCTAAGTATTCACCTATGTTTAGCATAAATACTGAAAAAGAGCTGAAACGATTATTTACATTGAAAAAAAATAAATTCTACCATTCGTATCGACCAAACAAATTATTATTTGATTGGCAACTCTGTGATGTGCTCAAATGGCGTCGTTCTGTCGTGTTTCGTTTTGGTGACCTCGTAAAATATTATTTTCAGTGAACGTACAAGTGATAAAATAATTTGTAACAGTTTTCAGTCTAATTTGAAATAGTCAGACACATAATAACACACTGTAAGTAAAACGTATTAACATCTACGTCGCTATAATGTCACGTATTGTGCAAGTTTTTTGACAACGGCGAAGAAAAATGCAAATGAATCTCGTTCCAGTAATACCCGTGTTTGTTTGCTTGCAGTCGAAAAGGGAGTCCTATCGTATTTGTAAGAGTGAAATGTCCGAAGAGACAGATCGCCACGGCGAGACGGCGAATGACGGCGGCGCAGGTGGCGGAGGCGCGGTCGTTGCGCGCGTGTTATTGACCCCGCACCAGCTCGACGCTGCCTCCGCCGACTCGCTCCGCGCCGCGTGGAGAACCCAGGACTCGTACATAGATCACCTCGAAACTTTGAACAAACAGTTGGAAGGTAACGAAACGTTACATTGGCTTGGTAGCGCCAATGGTCGGCGACCGATCCGCGAGTTGTTATGTTACACTATATCGACAATACTTTAACTAAAATTAACTAGTGATACTGTTATATTGAAATGTTACTGTGATATTGAAAATTGTTTAGTTTTTAAAACGGAATGTGGTACCGGGAGTATTTAGATGTTGTCAAAGGTGAAGTCGAAGAAATGGTGTTTTGCTGTGTAAGAGCGTTGCCAGTGGAGTGTTCAGTGGAAGTGCATGTGTCGGCACAGGGCCGAGCGAGGCCTCCATGCCCTGGAGCCATGTTCAGTGCTGTTACGCTGCCCTCGGTGATGCCCCAGGCTCCCGAGTTGTCTGATCTATGTTCACATGAAAAAGTAAATATGTTTTCATCTTCTTTTGCTATGAAATAAGATTTGGTTTTGTACTCGCTTCATTTATCTTCTGCCATATCATTGTTAATATTGTTATTTATACAAATTTCTTGTTTACTTAATCAATGTATGTTCTAATCATGTACTTGCCTACTGCATACTCTTTGTATTATGCTATTATGAATAACTTTTGGTTATTTAAATTGCCTTTAGAGATAAAAAAGAGAAAGTATGTAGGTATTTATTATGATTGTATAAAAGACAACCGATTTTAAGCTTATCTGTAAAAGGAATAAGGTATATTTCTAAGCTTTAACAACTCCTTTGCTGCTTAGCTTTAATTCATTGCATGTTAATATTATATTTTATCTGTTTATAAATTCAACTTATATATAGCTTTGTCTGCAATTATGACTAACACAAAGACAAAAAAAACATTGTGCAATAGAGTCTAGTTCAGATAAATCAGTATCAAGATATACACTTGCTAGTAGGTATCAAAATTGTTTCTTGTAAATTGTCACCAATTTGTTTATATTTTATGTCAATTGCAGTTTACACAATAATGTGAGTTACTAGTTAAAGTTTAATTTTTTAAACTCTTGAAACTTTTATTAAAAATAAAAATAACATAAATATAATTGTGTAAACAGGAATAGTTTTGTCCTGGAATGAATAAGGAGTTATTATATTTATTAATTATATGTTAATCATGTGAAATCAAAATCAGAATTTATTAGCATTAATATTAATTTCATATCTTAAATAATTTGATTAAATTTATGACCATTCATTTGATTTATGAACAGTCTCAAGGATCACTATTATGAATTGATAAAGTATACATTTTTAAATCAAACAATTGAATAGTTCATTTACTAAATGTACATGCTCCTATTACTCACCGGTTTACCCTGTGTTGTCTGTCAGTCAGCTTTATGAAATAGTTTTTTTAAGTAAATGTAATGTAAATTAGCTACACTGATACCCCAATTTAGTTATCTAAATATGATGTAATGAATCCAACACAATATATATTTATATAGGTGGAGATAAGGCATCATATGCCTAGAGACACAAAACATAAAGCCTGTGTGACAATCATCAGATAATGTTCATTCTCATGTTCATGTCATGTTTTTCCGAAGAATATCTGTAACATCATTATTTTTTCTTCTTGTCTCATGGTTGTGAAAGGGACCCTAAAATAATACAACTATGTACTGCCACTGTAAAACATCTTAAGTAAAAAAATATAGTTTTGAGAAGATTTTTATAACAGCTCTGAATAATCTGAGTGATGTTACATATTTATAATTTTGTATGATGGTCTGACAATAGTTTTGCAATACCTTCTGTAAATCATCAGTCCCATTGACAGATTTCGCCCGAGATATTGACTCTTATATGTAAAAAAGCTTATGAAAAATGTTGTGTAATGTAGATAGCATAAATTCTTCTGAATGGCTATTTAATTTATACATCATAATACATATATACATTATCTTTGAATGAACTCGGAAACTTATAAACACTTTACTAAAAACATGATTCATAATAGCAATCTTTTACTGAATTGGGATTCCTGGTGAGACACCATTAAAATAGTGAATATTTTGTATGCTGTTAATGTAATATTTTGATGTTTTTAAATTGTTTCAATATTTTAGTTAAGGTGTTGTCGATTTTATTGTAATTTGAATTAAAATCTCCATCTTGAATACATTTAAGTTTGTCTAGATATTCCAATATGATCTTCGATGATATTCTTGAGATAAGATTATCTTATCATCATTATGGAAGGGTCACATGGAAGGCAAAATATCGTGTATTTAAGAAGGGGATTGCGACTGATAATGGAAACAAATATTTTATTATATTGAAGATAAGAATAACTGTGTAACTGTTACTCACTGAAGATAATACATTGTTTCGAGTAAATAATTTATGATTGATGTGTGCAGGCAGCCTGGAAAAGGCGAAAGAGGTAGAAGATAGGATAAAACAGCAGTATGCTGAGTCACAACACAGGGAGAAAGTATTAGTTAGGAGGCTCGCCGCTAAGGAGCAAGAAATACAGGATTATGTAGTAAGTAACAATTTACTGTAACCCCACAAATATATTGTTACCCATCGTTTACACTGACGCAATATTTGTATTGGTTTATGGTCTTATTTTGAGCTCTCGGGAGCATTAATTCAATGCTAGGGTCAGTGTAAACCAGGGGTTAGAAATATTTCTGATGTACCATTTTGTTAATTTCAGAGTCAAGTTACTGAACTAAAGTCTTCGCACGCCAGTCTCAACGGCCGACCCACACTCCTGGATCCAGCAGTTAATGTACTTATTCTAAGGTTAAAACAAGAACTGACGTCTACTAAAGCAAGACTAGAGGAGACTCAAAACGAACTGTCCGCATGGAAGTTCACGCCAGACTCCAATACAGGGAAGAAGCTTATGGCAAAGTGCCGGCTGTTGCATCAGGAGAATGAGGACCTCGGCCGAATGACGTCCAGCGGACGAATAGCCAAGTTAGAAGGTGATTTAGCATTACAGAAAAGTTTTAGTGAAGAGGTCAAGAAGTCACAATCGGGTTCGTAATTTTCTTTACAATACATTTTCTTTTACTGATGTTATTATAGGTATGTTAAACCGTAAGTAATCACACGTATGGCGCGCACTATCCACACCACAGCAATATTGACGATATCGTACGAGAAAAAAGCCTATGAATCGCGTCATATCCATATCCAGGATTTCGATTTGGATTGATTATCTATATTGACGGCTTTATTATTTTGGTTTTATTTCAGAATTGGACGAGTTCCTACAAGAGTTAGACGAGGATGTCGAGGGTATGCAAAG
The DNA here is from genome assembly GCA_918843915.1 of Notodonta ziczac. Classification (NCBI taxonomy): domain Eukaryota; kingdom Metazoa; phylum Arthropoda; class Insecta; order Lepidoptera; family Notodontidae; genus Notodonta; species Notodonta ziczac. The sequence goes on from OU974053.1 coordinate 7,885,963, forward strand.
CACAGTGTTGTTCCTCCAGCAAGAGTTACGAGCGACACACGCCACTGTAAACGGGAACCGACCGCCGTCTCCCGTCGAGAAACGGACTTATTCGGGCAGTGAGTGTAGCGATACCCCCGTTGGGAAGAGGAGGCGGGCCTCTGTCCTCTCGCTCGACTACAACGAGGAGGAGGAGCCCCTCACGGTGACCAACGGTGACGCGGACTAGCCCAGGACCCCTGTGTTCTCGTACCGAACACGATTCTTTAACATGAACTAGTGAGACTTGTGCAACGCTATCGTATCTATTTAGCCCTACGGCCATTTCGTTGACTCGAAATTATTATCGATGAATTATAATTGTGAGTGATCATTGTCTAATGTGAAACGCTGGTTCCGTGTCGGTCACTCATTTCAAAATGTGGAATGCTTATTTATTAGCATACAAAGTGTATCCTTTAAAAAAATCAATGTACTTTCATTAGAAGACATAACAATATAGACGAGTATGGTGTCATTTCCATTGACAATGAATTGGTGATGATTGTGGTGAAAATGAGACTAAGGAAACATTTGGTAAAAAGTATAGTTTGCGTTATTATGCACAACAGTGGACCGTGTGATCAGATTGAATAGTGAATCGTTTTTTGACATTGTTTTTATACTTGAAATATTAAGACTAGACGCCGAGTTGACAATTTTATAATTTATTTATAATAAGTGGATATTGTGATACTTATTAGAGACCCAATGATATAATAATGAGCAATGCAGGTGGTTTGTGTTGCCGATTTTACTCATAGGATGGCGTTTATTTTATTTACATGCCATTGTATGATGTCGAGCCGACGGTACTTGAAGCAATAATGTGTAACACCAAGCCTAAAGTTTTAATAATTGTCACATTTTTAATAAATTTATGTGAGTTTCAATATGAAATGTTTCTATTTTCAAATTACAATGAATGTATATAGCGATGTTAATAAACATATATAACTTGCATCTATGCCTGAGTATTATTAAATCACTAGACAAATCCGCGGTACAAACAAGTACTTAGCTATTAAAGTTTTATCAAAGCAATAAAATCTCGATTAACGTCGTATTTATTTTGTTACAATAAAATGTAACGAAATGTATTTTGCAACTACATACTGGATTCTAGTTTCTGTAGGTAAGTGAAAACATGAAAAAATATTCCACTTATAATTAATATTAAAACCATTTCCGTGTAAGTAATGCAACTATGGATTTAGAAAACAAATTAATAATACTATGCATAGGTACGTGGGCTAATGAAGTCTTTTATTTCAAGGTGTATATCAATACATGATAGTAACTTGACGACCGCTTGGCGCAGTGGTTCGAGCGTAGGCCGCTCGGCTCACTACATCGGGTGGTTCCGGGTTCGATGCCCGTCATTCGTAATTTTCCTTGGTCTGGTACGGTACGGTACCCATAGTACAAGCTTTGCTTAGGTTGGGACCATACAGTTGGTGTGTTCGTCTGGCGATTTTTATTTATTATTATTATTAACTATCTCATAATCCGCGGATTATTATGTTTTCCTTGCAAGCAAGCTGTGCGTCGCATTACGATGAAGATGACGATGTGTCGTACACGGGCACTCAAGTGTGGCGCACAGAACTTCACGGAGCCGAGGACATATTACTTATCAAAAAACTCATCGATCAGAAAGGTCTAGTTTTTATTTCCATGAAATTTAAAAGCTCGTTAACAAGTTCAACTAGGTATCTTCATATGACAGCCGTTTAAAAAACAATTAGATAGTTATGCCTTCTGTGTATGTTCTATAATCTCTTCGTGATAGCAATAGGGTTCATTGTCCTCGGGTAACCGACGTTACAAAATTAACTATCGGGACAAAATGGTCCATAAACTTGTTACCTTTAATGCTTTATATTATAGCTTATTCGAATCCAGCTACATCGAAGGATGCTACTCTTGGCAACGATAATCGATATATCGTGACATTCGTAGTGTCGAATCCTACTCTAAATTCCATATTTTTTGCCCCATTGCTGGGGTTCTTAATAGGCTGTGACGGCTTAGGTGGCACTAAGTGACGGGGCGGCAACAAAAAAGAACATAAGTAAACCCGGCACTGGTGATGTAGTCGGCTGGGTTCATCAAATAAGAGTTATGTAAAGTCAATTTAAAATCTTTCCATACATTGGGTATGATGACTTTTGTAGTAAATTTTTAATGTTAACTCAAACTTCTTAAAAACTTAATTTAAAAAAATGCATCAAGCCCATTGCCGTCAGGAGCCCTAACAGAAATTGCGGCAAAAATATATCTTGCTAGAGATCACTAGAATTTTAAAAATCGGTACCTACCTATTCTTCGTGCACCAGATATCTCGATATGGAACCTGTCTCCGGTCCAAGCGGACTACCTGGTCCGTCCCGAGAACAAGGTGAAGGTGGACCGCCAGCTGAAGTCGCAGGAGCTGAACCACACCGTGCTGATCATGGACGTACAGCGGCGAATAGACTCGCTGCAGCCTGAACCTTCTTTATGGGATGAGAAGTCGCTTAGACTTGGTATGGAAAGCTACTTTTCATTACTCATATTCGGAAAGTAGGTCTGAAGTTAAAACTTTTCCACCCTAGAGACAATCGCTTTCAACTGACAGCTATCAAATTATTAAAAATAAACTAGTTCTATTTTGACAATTCTATTGAACCAGGCCAACGGAAAAAAAAACAAAATATGCTGAAAATGGCAATCCGACCTTCATTAGTTTTTTCGAGTTATAGAGTACTAGCTGTGCCCGCGACTTCGTCCGCGTGCAATTTAACTTAACAAAAATTTCGGGATTATTCATCCCCTATTTTATCCCCTTGGGGGTAGAATTAATCAAAATCCTTTCTTAGCGGATGCCTACGTCATAACATCTACCTGCATGCCAAATTTCAGCCCGATCCGTCCAGTGGTTTGGGCTATGCGTTGATAGATCACTATGTCAGTCAGTCACCTTTGAGATATATATATATTTAGATTGTTCATACTTCCTTGTACTATTTATTTAGCTAATTCCTGTTTTTATTTTTACTTTCCTTGTATTCATAATGAAACCCACAGTGTTTACCTCGGGTGAATGACATATTTTGCCTTCACCCCTTGGGTAACAATGTACTATTACGCTCTCGTTTACACTGACGCAAAATTTGTATTGATATTTTGTCTATATTAGGAATAATAATAATGCTACGCCGGGTAATCCCTTGCAGTGATTGGCCCAAAACTACGTGATCGGCTGTGGTACAACTTAATAATAAGGATCATTTTTCATTAGGATCATTCATTTCTATTAAAGATCGAGTCAATGACAACGCTAATCGTGACATAGTCTTAGGCCATTACGGGAAGAGAATACCAACCTGATTTTATAAAAGGTACCTAGGTACGTACTAAGATTTTCTCTTATTTTGTAGCTGTCCAAAAATATAGATCGCTACATAAGTAGTATTGCGTCAGTGTAAACGTAGGGTTTTCTAACCCTTTAGGTTAGAACCCTTCGTTTACCTACTCATTTAGACGACCTACGTGTATTTTTCGTAATACTTAATAGTTAACGCGAAAGGATTTCGGACCATAGTCTACCACTGACGCAATGCGGGTCGACGAACTTTACTTGCAGTGCCACCATGTAGAGCCATTGATAACACATAGTTTAAAGCCCTATTAGAAACTAAAGTGACACATTTGTTACATGACTATATTTTTAAAGAAAGAAGAAGATGAGACGCCTAATTCGCACATGTCATTTAAAATTCATTGAATTAACATTTTTACAGGTCACCGTATGAATTTTAAAACGTTTCCGACATTAAAAGTTATCAACGAGTTTTTTAATTACTTAGCTGACAGCTATCCGTCGTTATGTCGACTGCAAAATATTGGACGAACGGCTGAGAATAGACCAATACAGGTACAAACACTCCCATAATAGATAATTAGAATATACTTAATAATTTTTTTTGAACACAATGTAGGTAACAAATATGATTTGGATACTTACTCATCTGTAATTAACTAAGTAGGTACCTACCTATATCTAAATATATGACCCATAAAATAGGTATCTTATAGGCGTATAGCCTTTCATTAGGGACAGTGGTTGAATAAAGATTCTAACGGGACCTACTGGTTGATCTAGTTGTAACGCTGTACTTTACCTACATCTAACTCTAGAAACAAGTGCATAAATTTGAAGCTTGATTCATTTGTCTATTAACCAACAAAATCGGTAAATCAGTAAACTATAGCTAGGTAAGTACTTATATGTCTGTAACATTGGTAGTGCGATCATAATTCCAAAAACCTTCATAGCTAATAAAACTGCTTTGGAATGGTGTCAATGGGTATTTTGCAGATGTACTGAAGACACAGGGTAAAATTATCTTCATACGGGCCATATCTAACAACAATTTTGTTTCACCTTGTCACGCATACCTAGTTATTATGAATGATAGGCATCTGATAGAGCTATGTTCATTAATAGATTGTACGTCTATCAATAGATTTTCGCAACAACATAACGAGAGCGACAATGTATCATAATGTAGGTCAATTCTTCATTTTGTCAGGATATTGGCTCAGATTAAAGAATACGCAGATGGAGCAAACGCAACAAACGATGTGAAGCCACATAGCATTAAATGTGTGCGTGACAACTAGGAGCGGCATTGTAGGGACACGTACATCTGTGTGCGGGTAAAGTTGCCAGATATTGGGGAACGAACTCCCATATTTTTTCCGATTGTTCTCAGTAGTACTAATGTTACAAATTGGAAATGGTCTTTCGCAATTTAAGTACTTAAGTGGTAGGTATTTGAACAGAATAATGCTAATAAAATAAACTTAGTTAGTATTTTTTTTGCAAATATATATTTGAAGATCTCTGCATTATCACTCAAGAACATTATAACATTCAAGATTTTTGGATGTCTTTATAAGCATAATTAGGTACATTAAATTGAAAAATGTTATTAATTTAAAATATTTATTACCAATTAAAAGTTACACACATAACATATTAGTTCTATTCTTTTTTCTAACTAGAAGAGGTAGTTACATATACGAGGCACTTATTATTTCTTGATAAGGTTTGCAGTTAAGGACGTGCGCAACTTGCCTCTGCGTATTCCCGAAAAATACGAAGGTATTTCATATCGGTTTCATGGGACAAATTTATTTTCATTTCCGTTTATCGGTATAACTTGTACTTCGGTTGATTCGGTGGCCTAAACTGTGTATGGAAATGTTAAAAATTTGGGACGTAGGATAACTAGAGTCTTAAATAAAGATATAATATTATATATATACATAAATGCTATAATAAAGTTGATTGCACTGAAATTATTAACAATTTATATTATATTATCCCCAGAACTGTACATCAACGTAAAGCAAGGGCGCGCAGGCTATTCGCTATTGGAACCTGTAGGACCAATGCGGGCGTGCGCGCTCCTCTGCGTAGACTCGTTGAAAATTATAATAACCGATTCGAGGAAATTGATATATTTGTTCTGTCTGCATATAAATTTAAAAAGAGAGTTATTGAGTTGCTCAGTGGTGAGGAAGATGAAGCCAACTGAGCGGCTCACTCGCTCACTTATTCCTTTATTATTATATTATTAGTATTACTCTGTTTTCCTCTTTTGTATGTTTTCATTATGCACTATTTATTTTTATTACCTATTGTTTTGCTTTCCCAATTCTGACGTGCGCTTGACTATCTATTTGTTTTTAATATAACTTTAAACTACCTAACGCAACTGTCTACCCTATTTAACACAGTGTGTGCTACCTGAGGAAAATGTAGTTGATTGTGCATTTCTGTATCCTGTACTTAACTAAAACTGTGTTTCAACTGCCATAATATACAATTTCCATATATAAATGTATAAATTAATTATCTTTCTACACTCCATGCACATTTCCCTAATTCAAGGAAACTTATTTCGATGTAAATTGGCAACACCAACCAATTACTATCAAAATTTTGTGTTCCGAGTGAGCGATATCAAATTGTGGGTAAATAAATTACAAAACTATAAAATAAACAATAGTTACCTGTGGAAAGATATGCCATCTGTTTTTTTTTGTTTTTGTGAACAACTTTTACACTTTGTAATTACGCAAGACGGCATTTTCAAAATAAAACAACTAACCACCTTTGACGTGTAAGCGCTGTGACGCGAAGTTCAGTACTGACGCGAGATTGTATTCGCTTTGTAATTTGTATTTGCTTTGGTGGACACACTTTTGTGTTCTAGGCGCGTCATCTGCGTATTCTTTAATCTGAGGATATTGGTATCGCAAATATTAGGGTAATTGTCTGAATGACAACTGCGAAATTATATCCAGATTACTGGGAATTTACCAAAAGGGTTTTTTTTTTAATTCATGTCACAATACCAAATCCTGTACCTAATACTGAAACTGCTAATAGAATAGCCAGTAAAACTAACTTAAAATTATTTTATTTCCATTACTTAATGCAGCCGATATACTTACCTACCTACAGATGGTGAACATATCAAACGGCAACCCCGCCAATAAAATAATACTCGTAACAGCCGGAGTACACAGCCGCGAGTGGATTAGTGTCACCTCAGCTCTGTACATCCTCAACGACCTCGCCAGCAATTTCGATAACCAACCTGATTATATTAAGAACAAGAACTGGTAATAATTCACAATTCCGTCTTAATCACGGGTACTTTCCACAAGTTAGGCAGCCTATAGATGCTCGATAGATAATTATGGTGTAGCCTCTGATCTCCCCTGATGGACTATCTGTGGGCTCAATCGAAGACAATGTCCAAACTTCTCTTTTGTATGGGCTCACAGGAGTACTCAGGTAAAACAAATGCATCCTTTATATTGCCTCCGTTCACTTAGATCTACAACCACGCTCCATAGTATGATTCATTTAGAACCTACCCTAGGTTTACACTGACAAAAATATTAGTCTAAAACATGTAGTCTCTATTTTATGAAATTAAAGAATATAATTACAACAATATTTATAATGTACCTAAATGTTTCGTCCAGTGCAAACCAAGCGAATGTGCCTCATAATTAGCAGAAAAATAACTGTAAGCAAATAAAACTTAAGATCCCAATCAGCGGAAACTTTATATCGGCGGTTTTAGGCTCATCATCCCAGTTCTGAATCCTGACGGTTACGAATATACGCACACAAAAAATCGGCTTTGGCGCAAGAATCGAAGTGGATATAACCAATGCAAAGGCGTCGACATTAATAGGAATTTTGCGTGAGTTCTTTACAATTGTATGTGACTTCCTTCATTGTAACACCTCAAGTATCTACCTAATTTATATAATATAAAATATAAACCTAGCTGTGCCCGCGACTTCATCCGCGTCGAATAGTGTCACACCCTTGAGGGTAAAACTTTTACAAACTCTGTATGTCATATTTATTTATATCGAATCAACAGCCTTAAAATAAGTTTCAAGCTTCTAGCTCTAAAAATGTCGATACTTCCATCCAACTTTACATCCCCTTACAACCCTTTTTCGCATTAAAAAGTAACCTATGTCCTTTCTCAGGCTCTAGACTATCTGTGTACCAAATTACATTTAAATCGGGTCAGTACTTTTGGCGTAAAAGCGCGACAGACAGACAGCCAGACAGAGTTACTTTCGCATTTATAATATTTGTAATGATTTTCCCCATGGATAGACGTTTGTTCATTATGTCATGGAATTTGCCTGCCTATGGGAACTACCTACATCTGCTCTCATTTCTTTATCAGATACTAGCGACCCGCCCCGGCTTCGCACGGGTATTTTTAATTAGTGTTTCTCTACTATATTATGCATGTATTATACATATAAACCTTCCTCTTGGATCACTCTATCTATTAAAAAAACCGCATCGATATCCGTTGCGTAGTTTGAAAGATCTAAGCATACATAGGGACAGACAGACGGCGGGAAGCGGCTTTGTTTTATACCATGTAGTGATATAACAAATATGCTCAGAGATAGATATTGAAACTAACGTTGGCTTAACATTTCAGCATAGACTGGAGCGTCGCAGGTATTACGGTTAATAACCCGTGCGAAGAAACATACTCCGGCCCGTTTCCGTTTTCCGAGGCTGAATCTATCGCTTTACGGGTAACGACATTATTACTTTATAACTGTATTTTACACAACACCCGTTACGATTTCTCCTTGTAGTGGTGGAGGACTCGTTTATTACAACTTTTCAAAGACGTGAGCTCGTAAAGTGAAATAAAAATTCAACTATACATTGGTACATTGTAAGTGTTATTTTGTAATTGACGACCGCTCGGCTCAATGGTTCGAGCGTAGGCCGCTCGGCTCACTGCTCTGGGTGGTTGCGGGTTCGAATCCCGTCGGGGGTAAATTAAGGAAATAACCTTTTCTAAATTTGGCCTGAGCTGGGTGTCACTGGGATCGCCCGCAGTCCATTGTACGGTACCCATAGTACAAGCGTTCCTTAGTTTGGGACCATACAGCTGGTGGAGCATACATTTATTTAATTATATAATGTTCTTCAGTATTTGCTTCAGAAGACCATGAAGGTTCCGAGCGCACTGATGGACTTGCACTCGTACGGGCAGTTGCTGTTGTACCCTTGGAGTGCTAGGAATAAGGCCACAGACCACATCAGAATGCACAGGGACACTGCCCAAGCTATGAGTCAGGTAACTAGACTATGTTAAAACGATGTTCATACGTATGCGTCATTTCTGGACCTCTTTTTGTTATGATGTCGAAGCATTTTGAAGTTCATAGCTGAAAAGAGTTGTTGGCTAGTGACGCTGTCATTTGGGGGTTGCAAAACCTGAGGCGAGTTGAGCTAGACAACTGAGTAGGTCACAACGGATGGAAACCGTTCTTGAGTAGGTGCTATTCTACAACAGATAGACGCAGCGATCCAGCAGCAAGACTGATCACGGTTACACAAAGAATGGCGCGAACGGAAAGAGCCTTATACCTCTGTCAGGGAAACAGGGAAAAACTGTAATTGTGAGGATATCTCTAAAATTCAGAGGCAAAAATATTAAAAATATATATATATATTTGGTAACAAAACTAAAATTACATACTAAACCTGACCAACATGCAGGCAATATTTCAGAAAAAATACTGTAAAGTCAATTGACATTGTCAATTAATCTCATTATTTAACTAGACCTCCATTTTGGTTTTCCAAAGTGGACGGACACATTTTTGTTTTGTTTTGTTATTAAATGTGTTTGTTATTATTTATTACTTGACACAGGCGAAATACCTATTCAACTGGGTGGGCCATATTTTTAAAGAAAGAAGGAGAATCTATTTTTTTAATATTGACTGGGTATATCTATTTTTCTTCCCACACAGGCAATCTCGAACCTATACGGCAAGAACTACACGTTCGGTGCAACGTACCACATGATCTACCCAGCAACGGGGGCGCTCATCGACTGGGCTTATCACTCAGGAGTATTGCAAAGCTTCGCGATCGAGACTAGAGACATCGGAGCCCATGGGTTCCTGTTACCGGCGCAACAAATCGAAAACACCGGCATGGAACTTCTGGCTGCAGCCAGGCAGCTAGCGAGAGGCCTTGACGTCGTTAACAAAGGACGAGAGGCGACGTGGTTTAGAAAATAAGTAATTAAAATGATGTTTTGTTTAACTTATTATATTGTCTTGGAACCCGCACGAATTTAATCGAATTAAATAATAGGAGTTGGAAGAAAAAAATCCCTGGACTCGTCGAGGGTCAAACCTCGACGTCATTATTGGTCACCATTGTCGCTCCTGGTTTACAGGAGTTACAGTGGTGGAAGTGTGTGGCGGGACCAGTCACAATAAAAAAAAACGAATTATAATACCTATGGGGATGTAGATGGTATGCGGTGATGTGTTGAAGTAATGTAGTCCAAATACGTATCGGGTAGGTAGTTTATTTACACAGCACAGAGTCACAGCACACAAGAATATAAATAGTCCATAGAAGCGAAGGAGTGTAACGAAGATATTAAGCTCACATAAGAAAACAGTTTTAGTAATATAATTCACAACAACAATAACGTTAATCGATCTCGTAGAATTAAGCGTAGGGTAGGCAGACGACACAAGTTTCGCGTGCGAGGTATATCGGTCAACTCTTGGCGCGGCGACCGCCCGCTGCCTCGTATGCGTACGCGCATTGTGGGTACAATCATATTAGTTGTGCGTGTTTCCACTGCACAACATGGTGACGTAAATATTAAATATTTAATAGTTTTAATAATTTTATTTTTTATTGTAAATATGTTGTAAATAGTTATAGTTGTTAGAAGTGTAAGTAATTTAGTTATTATAATGTAAATAAATAAAAATAAGAAGAATGTAATTTTAATATGCTGTAATTTTCTGTGTTTAATTATAAATTGTGTGAATGAGTAGGCCACATCACTCCCCTCCAGAGACCGTCACTACGGGCGATAAAAATCAGGAAAATGAACTACGCGGCCTGAACGCGTTTTTCTGACGTCCTTCTGGGCCTCGGAATTAGGACTTGAACCTGGAGTATTGTTGAAAGAGGGAGTAGGAATGGGATTAGGAAATGGAGAAGGAGTGGGGTTGGCAGATGGGTCGGACAGTATATAGGCCGGTTTGAGGCGGTCTATGGATACAGTGACACTTTTCCCTTTGACCAAGAGTCTAAATGTTTTGTCACTACGCTCAAGCACTTCGTAGGGGCCAGAGTAAGGTGGTTGAAGGGCACCACGCAATGCATCGTCCCTAATGAAAACGTGACTAGACGAGGTCAACTCCTTATAAATAAAGATTTTGTCTTTATTGTGACGTGCAGCTGGTGAAGGTTGGAGCTTGGAGGTTATTTGGCGAAGGCGAGTGGTGAATTCCGACATATCGGTGGATTGGGGAGTCGCAGCCTGGAAGAATTCGCCAGGTAAACGCAACGGCTCTCCGTAAACCAATTCAGCCGAAGAAGATTGAAGGTCTTCTTTGAAAGAACTCCTAATACCTAACAGCACTAAAGGTATTGTGTCCACCCAGTTAGTATCAGCGTGGCACATTATCGCTGCTTTTAACTGTCTGTGGAATCGTTCCACTAGCCCGTTACAAGCTGGGTGATACGCGGTTGTTCTGCGATGCTTGAATCCTATCACTTTTCCTAGGTATTGGAAAAGTGAAGATTCAAACTGTCGACCGCGATCGGTGACAATATCCGTTGGACATCCAAATCTGGATATCCACGATATTAATGCCTTCCCAACTGTTTCGGCTGTCATATCGACCATAGGAGTCACTTCCGGCCAGCGAGTGAAACGATCCACAGCAGTAAAACAGTATCGGTAGCCTTGAGAGATAGGAAGTGGGCCTATAATATCCACATGGATGAAGTGGAAACGGGCGCGAGGTAGATCGAATGTGCCTAACGGTGACGACACATGTCGATGTACCTTGGCACGTTGGCATGCCAAACATTGGCGAGACCACTCTCGACAGTCCTTGCGCACCCCAGGCCAAACGAATCGCATTGCAATTAGCTTGGCGGTGGCGTTGGCACCTGGGTGGCTGAGACTATGTAGGCTGTCGAAGAGTTGTTTCCTCAATGGTTTGGTGACAAAGGGTCTTGGAGAGGAGGTGCTGACGTCACAATAAAGATCTGTTTGGGAGTTAGGGATTCTCAACTTTTCGAGACGGAGTGAAGATTCTTCTCTCAGAAGTTGAGCCAACTCTTGATCAGTCGCTTGGGATGAAGCCAGCACGTCCAAGTCGATTGGCATCTGCAATTCCTCGACACGTGACAGTGGGTCAGCTACAACATTGTCTTTGCCCGAAATGTGTCTAATGTCGGTGGTGAATTGGGAGATGTAATCTAGGTGACGAAACTGTCGAGGCGAACAGGTAGCTTTCCTCTCACTGAAAGCATAACTGAGCGGCTTATGGTCGGTAAAAATGACGAAGTGTCTTGCTTCCAGCATATGGCGAAAGTATTTTATGCTTTCATATATGGCCAACAGTTCGCGGTCGTACGGTGAATACTTTTGTTGAGAGGGGCTCAACTTCCGCGAGAAGAATGCCAGGGGCTCCCATATATCGTGTCTTAATTGCTGTAAGACTGCACCCATAGCCAGATCGGACGCGTCTGTCACTAGAGAGAGATCGGCTCGGCAATCTGGGTGTGATAGCAGTGCAGCATTAGCGAGGCTTTCTTTGCACTTGTTGAAGGCTAGAAGTGTGTCACCGGATAAGTTTACAGGGTGAGAAGACTTGACATTACCAGTTAACAAGGCATTTAAAGGGGCCTGAATTGTAGCAGAATGGGGTAGGAACCGTCTGTAAAAATTAATCATCCCTAAAAATCTACGAAGCTGCTTGACCGTAGTGGGGACAGGGAAGTCGCTTATGGCCTTGACCTTGGCTTCCAAAGGTTTGGTACCGGATGCGGATATCCTGTAACCCAAGAAAGTTACTTCAGACGCTCCGAAGACGCATTTCGAGGTGTTGATAAGGACACCGTAGTCCTTCATGCGGCTGAAGAGCTGCTGAAGGTGGCTTTCGTGCTCGACCTCATCCCTGGAGAATACTAAGAAGTCATCTAGGTAAGAGTAACAGAAGTCGAGGCCTCGCGTCATCTCGTCAACAAACCTTTGGAACGTTTGGCCTGCATTCCTCAAACCAAAAGTCATGAAGGGGAACTCGTACAGGCCAAAGGGCGTAGTAATCGCTGTTTTAGGTATATCCGCCTCAAAAACAGGGATCTGGTTATAGGCCTTCATTAAATCTATGGTGGAGAAGACTGTACAACCGGAAATAGAGTGGGCGAAGTCGTGGATATGCTTAATTGGATAACTGTCTGGAATAGTCCGTGCGTTAAGCATGCGATAATCGCCGCAGGGGCGCCAGCCGTTATCCTTCTTAGGCGCTAGGTGTAAAGGAGAAGCCCAGGGGCTTTCAGAAGGACGCGCTGTGCCACTGCTAAGCATGAGGTCAAATTCCTGTTTAGCTATTTTGAGTTTGTCGGGAGCAAGTCTGCGGGGAGTGCATGAGATAGGAGGTCCTGGTGTGGTTCTAATGTGGTGTACTGTGTTGTGCTTTGGAACCACGTGTGTGCCTGAGGGGCGTGTTATGTCAGGATACTTATTTAATATGGCATGGAAACGTGTGTCGCCTGTTGAAACTTTCACAGAAAAGATATTGGCTGAAGCAAGAGAAGCATTAGCTGAAAGCGTTGTGGTGTTGTCTATTAGGCGTTGATTTCTGCAATCTACTATTAAATTATAAAAGCTAAGGAAATCAACGCCTATAATTGGCTTTGTTACATTTGCCACAGTAAAACGCCAAATAAAATTACGCCTAAGGCCTAGATTTAAGTTAAGTTCTATGGTCCCGAAGGTATCTATAATGCTTCCATTGGCAGCGCTAAGCTGAAAATCTGTCTTTGCTCGGCGGTCCCGAAGTGCAGAACGAGGGTAGACGCACAGGTCACTGCCGGTGTCCACCAGGAACTGCGTGTTGGAACTGCGGTCAGTGACAAAAAGGCGACCAGTAGTGGCTAGGCAATCGGTCGTCGCCATCAGCGAGTGCCCGCGGAGTTTCCCGCCTTCGTGAAGTCGCAGGGCTTGATGCACTTGCTTGCGTTGGTGCCAAACTTATTATGGTACCAGCATACTGGGTATTTTTGGTAGCTGGAGTTCGAACGACTTCTCGGTCGCGATGAAGAGCGGTAGCGTTCTCGTTGTCTCGAGCGACCGGTGCTACATGTTGAACAGCACGATGCACGGGTATGCTCCTCCAGCTTAAGGGTGAGCTGTTGCACCATCCTCTTCAGTTCCGCGATCTCCTGGGATGGATGGGAACTAGTGGCGATTTGGGATGATGTAGCAGCTACAGCACGCGGTGTTGTAAGCTCCTGGATCCGGTCAGCCAAGTCAGCCAGCTGCTCCAGTGAGTGTGTTGGCTGGGATGCCAGCACAGTCTGGATGTCGTGAGGCAAGCGGTTGCTCCATATCGTCCTTAAAAAATCCTCTGGAACGGATGGTCCTGCCAGGTCTTGAAGATGCCTGAGGAATTGTGAAGGTTTCCTATCTCCAAGTTCCTCATGTGTGAGTAACCGCTTGACCTTCTCCTCGTGCGAGGCAGAGAGGCGTTTGATGAGCACAGATTTAATTTTCTCATACCTGTTTTTGGCCGGAGGATTGGCTATAATGTCCTTCACAGTTTTCGAGTACTGAATCCCCAAGTTGCTGAGCACCTGCCTATACTTTACTGAGTCTTCGGTGACGTCATGGTACTCGAACTGACTCTCCAGCAATGTGAACCAAAGTTCCGGGTCTTCGGGTGAAAATTCCGGAACTTTTATTTTAATTCGCCGTGAAATAATTTCCTGTGCAGTGGAAACGCGCACTGCTTTTTTTGGCCGGGTGGTAACACGGCTGTGTCCGCCACGCGAGCCTACGGTTGCAACTGAGTCGTCACTACTGCTGTCGGTGTTCACACTCATTGTTTCGTCCTGATCCTCGTGTCCTCAAAAGGGTCACCAGTTATGGGAATGTAGATGGTGGTGCGGTGATGTGTTGAAGTAATGTAGTCCAAATACGTATCGGGTAGGTAGTTTATTTACACAGCACAGAGTCACAGCACACAAGAATATAAATAGTCCATAGAAGCGAAGGAGTGTAACGAAGATATTAAGCTCACATAAGAAAACAGTTTTAGTAATATAATTCACAACAACAATAACGTTAATCGATCTCGTAGAATTAAGCGTAGGGTAGGCAGACGACACAAGTTTCGCGTGCGAGGTATATCGGTCAACTCTTGGCGCGGCGACCGCCCGCTGCCTCGTATGCGTACGCGCATTGTGGGTACAATCATATTAGTTGTGCGTGTTTCCACTGCACAACATGGTGACGTAAATATTAAATATTTAATAGTTTTAATAATTTTATTTTTTATTGTAAATATGTTGTAAATAGTTATAGTTGTTAGAAGTGTAAGTAATTTAGTTATTATAATGTAAATAAATAAAAATAAGAAGAATGTAATTTTAATATGCTGTAATTTTCTGTGTTTAATTATAAATTGTGTGAATGAGTAGGCCACATACCTATAATAAGTTTTTTTATATATTTTTTATTTTATATTATGTTACATTGAATTAACTAGGTCCTTGACTTAGCTTAGCCATGTACCCAAGTCGGTACGGCCAAAGGTAAAAATATTTATGTGTAGGTAGGTACACATTATGATAATACAATCAATGTAACATACTTATACCCCAGAAGTATGTGAAATATTTACTGGGTTGTAATGATTATTTGATGGTCACAACTTTATAAATTCTTAAGAACCTAAGTACTTAATCGTAATATGTAACATTTTTGCCTTTAACTATGGGAACAAAACAAGGCCTTTGATATATCGGAACCTATGAGTAACAGGTAACAGTATCCCATTCACAAATTGTTGTAATTACTTAGTTATACGAATATGTCAAACTGATGCTTAACGTCGTATGTATGGAAACAATCACAGACCTTAAGTAGCAGGAAATAATTTACGCAATGCAATAAGAGACAAAATATTTTGGACGTATGACCTCGGCAAAATTCCCACGATCATTGCACTTCAGTGTGACCATCACACGCATTACAAAGTTGGGATAGCTAAAACTAACAATAAAACAAGTTACGTACACAAATATACTTATTTATTAACATAACTGCTAACGAAGGCACCATTCACAGACAACATAAATGTTTGTGTATTTGTGCGTTAACATCGTTTTGAACAACCGACAATCACAATAAGTAGACACTTCACGAGGCACTTACAGTACACTTAAACCACTTAATTCTAATATGGTCCCATTGTTAACAACTAATCGTAATATTCAACGCGTCGACTAAAATCTCTAGTCTACTAAAATCCTATCCTACGCATGTCATGAGATCATTGCAAAAGATGATAGGATCAAATGTTATGGACCTGTTTAAAAAGTACAAAGTGTTACACAGTCCCTTTTCGCATTTTAATTTGGAAGAAGCCACCATTATAATAGTGAATGTATCGGTTAAGTTAACAATCCTTTAGGGGAGGCAAATTTGTTAAAACAACCCAACCAATATTAGAAGTGAATATATTCCCTTCCTAACATCTATAATAGAAAGATACTACACGTGCAATATAAGTATTAAGAAAGTAAATGGATGAATGGCTAGCGGTTACAGATTTCCGGATCCGTAATAACGATATCTAATTGCCAAAATCGACGGATCATCTATGCCGCATGAATTCAAATAATATTAAGTAGTTACGTTTCCGTTATGTTTTAGACGAATAACTTTAAAATTTGTTGTTTCTTAACGTTCGAATTTAAAGTCATTATGATATGATTTTCGTCGATTATTTTACATCCATAATGTTTGATCTCATTTAAGCATAATAAAAGTCGGCATTGCGTCATAGTCCAATTGTTTTCTTTCTCGTATACGACCAAAACTATATCTAATCTACATAATATTCCTTTATTTTAATTAGGTCCCTACAACTTTATTCTTCATTTCACAATATTTGGGTGTTAACAAAAGAATCAACTTTGATTTAAATCAACGGAATTCTCTCTTACTCCTTGGGTTATCACCTCCTGCATGTATGTCTATGTCTTTCACGCCAGCCTGGTGTCTCAGTAACTTGTCATCGGCCGATCTCACACGCTCCTGTAGAATCTCCACTGTTCTGTTGAGGAGCTTGATCTCTTCTTGTAGTGGGTAGATCTGCATGTTCATCTGCATTAGCTCCTGTTCATGGGCCAGTTGTAGAGTGTGGAGCTGTATGGGAAAATATAAATGATTTAAGTTAGAAGGAAGATTCCAATGTTAGAGTTTAAAATCGGTTCCTCAGGGTAAACGAAGGGTGCCCCTCGTTTACACTGACGCAATAATTGTATTGAGTTATGCTGTTCCCTCTTATTCTTAGCTGTCAGAAAATAGAGAGATACATAAATCAATACAAGTGTTACTGAATGCAGAAACATTTATGTATTAACCACGATAATAATTTATTAGGTAGGTAATAAAAACAAAGCGGCTGGGATACAGTTAAAAATAAAAGGGTATCAAAATAACAAACAAATAAAAGACTCACATCTTGAATCCTCTTCTTCTTCAGTAATATAAATTCCTCGTTGGTCCGTTTGAGCGAATCGAGCAGACTGTTCCGCTCGTGCGCGAGCACTTCCTTCTGTTTCTTCACTTCCGTCAGTTCAGCCTCCATTTCCGTGTTCATCCTCGCCAATATATTCTCTGTAGACTTAGTTTTAAATGCCGACTTCTTTTGTGGGTTAAGATTGAGTAATACTAGATAAAAAATAAGCAAAAGTTATTGTGCCATTTGTGCTACCTGTACAATAATTAAAGTGCATGAGAAAATGTAGTCTATGAGAGAAAACTATAGTTATTTATAGCAATACATCGGCAAACAATGGTCCCGTCAAGCGATCTTTGAGAACAATAAATCTAGCTAAAAACGTAAAAACACGTCAACCGCGATCATCAAAATTTATACAATGACAAAAGTCACACGCACCTTCTTTTTCTTTTTGCAAATTACGTAAATTTTTCCTCAATTCCTCGGTTTCTCTATTAATCTTAGCAATAGTGCGTTGTTTCACAGTAAGCTCAGATTGTAGACCTTTTATTGTGGCTACTAAGTAACTGTCTTCCTTCAATCGGTTCAAGATCAGAGCTGAATTCTGAGATAGTCTGCTCACAGCCGATGACGCTCTGTCAGGCCTCAATAATGTCTGAGTTCCCGTAGTATGTTCAGATCGCGATACAGTTTGTGTTGCTACATTAGTAAGATTCGACTTATTTAATTTGTTCTTAAGCTCGTTATTGACTTTACGATCCTCCATCAATTGTCTTTCAACATCAATAATGTGACTTTCGTATTTCTGCTTCATGTCACAGAATTTTTCTTGTAAAGTTAACAATATACCCTGGAAATGGTCTTCCTTATCTTTAAGCTCTTGTTCTAGTCTAGCTATGCGTTCTTCTAGTAACTTTTTCTTATTGTCTTCCACTGTCGACGATTTAGATGCCACTAAAAATGAAATAAAATCAAATGCAACCACTAAATTTATCTATATAACTCATCAATTAACGATAACTAATACTAACCGATCAAAGCCGATACCGAATCAGGATGTTTTCTTTTCAAAATCATCTCCATTTCTTTAACTTGCCTTTGAAGGTCTTGTATAATCACTGCATCTTTCTCATGTTGTATAGTTAAATTTTTCCTATCATTCCTTTCCTTGTTCAACTCTGCTAGTATTCTGTTTTCATTATCCTTTATGGCTTTTAACTCAGAATTTCTACTTTCATACTCTTTGCCGAGTCTGGTAACAAATTTTTCGCATTCTGCTAACTTTAAAGCAGTTATATGTTTGTCTTCAGAGACTTGTTCTAATTTATTTCTTAACCCTCTATTATCATCATTTAGTTGAACATTCATTAATTCTAAACTTTTAGATCTTTCTGTTATGTCTTTTAACTCTTCTAACAAGTCCTCGTGTCTACAAATTGTCTTTTTAGGCGAACCTGTCGTGATCTTTGTGACTTTGGCTATTTCTCTTTTCTTCGTATCGATAACACCGGCAGAGAAAGGTCTGGACTTCGGCTTACGGCGAACTTCGGTGTTTTCCTTAACGCTTTGTTTAGCATACTGGTTAACCTACAAACACATATCGAATAGGTAATATTTTATGTAAATCAGAACCAACATAAATTCACAGCTTTCCTAACTTAAAATTCTGTGCATAGATATTCGTACGCATAATTTCAAACATTGTCACTATAAGGTAGATGAATAATATCACACTTTATAATGAAAACATAGGTACTATCTACCGACTATGATCTATTCAAATTATGGAATTTACCTACTGTAGAAAAGGATAACAAAAAGCTTGTTAATACTCATAAAGAACAAAATGGGTAAAAGATAAATAAATCGTTAAAAACGTGTTTACGGTAAACAAAGTTTGTCATCAGTTAAATAACTGCAACTGGTGGCAATGACCGGGCATGGCGCCCGCACAGATCGAACAAAAACTTGTCAATCTGGTTCCAAAACGTACATAATATGGATATTAACTTTTTTTGCAACGATTCAATTCTAACATTTGCAACATTAAAAAAAAAATTCAAAATGTAAAAGCTTTTGGTCATAAAAAGACCTAAATATAAATTTAGTTCTTTATTCACACACTTAGTATAAGGCAGTTTCGCCCATACAATAACTATTACAACTTAAAATCAATTTGAAAATGTACTTAATGATTTAAAATTCAGTTTAAATATGGGTTTTTAATTAATTTGATTGCTTTTATTAATCAACGTTAGGTAACTTTGCACGCCCAAACATAGAAGTGCACAACTCTGCCTGTGAAAAAATGTGTAATGGTATTAAATTATTTTGTTTTCAACCTTCAATTTTGAAAAGAAAATATACAGCGTAACATAAGCAATATCTACAATGCTGAGAACAGGTCACAATTTCTCTATTAATAAGCCTTCGGAAGTTAATTCAATAGCGATAAGATACAATTAACAACAGCTCGTCGAATCAGAGCTTAAAAAGAGCAATCGATGTGCGCAAACGCATCAGTGTGATCACCTGTGGCGGCGCGGTCGTGTGGTCGTCAGTAGCCATGGGACCCTTGACGAAGACAGTCGTGTTCCTGTTGGTCACGTCTACTGCGTTATGCACGCCGTTCATCAACAAGCTCGGTCCTGGTCAAGGTATGACACTATTTTTTTTTTGGCCTTATTTGGGAGTTATAAATATTGGCAACTTTATGTTAGATTTCACTTGTATCTTTGCTTTTTTAAAGTATTTATAAATGAACAGATTAGTAATTAAATGTTTAAGCGATATAGTGGGTCAACGCAACAGGAAATAGGATGTTCTATGTCAAACGTTTCTTTGCATTTAATTAATGATTCTGAAAATCTCAATGCGTCGCGCGGCATCGCCTTCTTCGAGATGCGTGAGCTAAATTTAAAATACAAAGTTGCGGAAACCCTTGGTTTATTCAAGTTCGAAAAACACCGTTAGAACGGCCAAGATCGCGTCCCAGGCCGCAGCGAATGGAAAACAAGCCGTGGCCAGAGAAAGTCATTAAACATGTCACGGAACGAACGAGTCTTGCATTTTAATGGGATCTGTTATTATCAATGCGCCAGGTGTAGGTATCGACACTGAGACATTGTTATTGTCCCAATAACAGCATCCGCAATAAATCATTTGTAAAAGTTGGCTCATTAATTATGTACAACTATGACTTTGCTTCAACGCAACATTAATAATTCAAGTATTATTCTTCATGTGCTGTAGTTTTAACTTATTTTTTATTTATTTTTTACTTCTTACTGTGTCATGTGTGCAATTTCTAGCGTAAGCTGTGGTTAGTCCGTAATTCGCTTGTCCATGGACTTAAAACACCTAATACCTATCGACTATATTTTTTTTATTTCAAGAGAACGTCAAAAATAAATACTTAGTTTGAAAATGTTATGGGCCTTTGTTGTCAACTTTGGTATTGCGGCCTTAGAACACATCTAATGGCCTAAAACCGAGTTAACTTCGATTACGAGTAGATAATATAGTCACCAATAATCATGAAAAAGTTTGCAAATATATATCAAAATATGTGTGATTATTTAGACTTTTTGAAGCATCCTGTAGATAGTATAGCTCAACTAACTGACGTTACCTGAAATTTGAAACAATAAAGAAAGTTTTAACAGAGAGTTTTTTCGGAAAATTATTAGTTTTTTTTATATTTGTTATGGCCGGTTATATCCATGACATAAAAAAAAAGTTTAAACATGTGATGAACGCGTATCTTATACAATTTTCCTTTGTTATTTTTGTAATGTCGTGAAGTTATTTTATGATTAATACTTGTTCCGACCTTGCTAGGTTGCTACTGTATAATCAGCTAAAGTAGTTTTCCTATTCATATTGAAATCAGAGCACATAGAAAAAACGTATTGTTAAAAAAACAATACGCAGATGGAACATAGTAATCAGATAGATCATTATTAAACCATGTATCTGAACAAAAGGGACCTAGATAGTATCGAATAATTCAAACAATTATCCTATAAAGAGAGCAATGCATACTCTACCTACTTGTTAGATCGGATCCAACATGTTGCACTAATAATACACAACAGATCACGATTGTTAAGCTCCAAGTACGTAATTATAATCAATAATAATAGCCTTCTCAAAAAAATTTCGAATTTCAGAATGGCCACAACGTAGTTCAGTGAAACAGCCAAATCATGAAGAAATCGAAGAGGCACCTGAAGAATTGGAAACGGCGACCGTTGATGCCGATGCTCCAGTTGAAGCAAAGGACCAAGCTGAAATAACAGCTATATTAAAAGCTGCTAGAGCCAGCGATGAGGAGAAAAAGGATTACTCTGGCGCCCAATTATGGAAGGTTTCAACAAAGAAGAATGGAGTCCGTATTGTCATCGGCAGATTAGGACGTAGACAACGTTAGTGACTTTGAAACAATTAAACTTGTGTAGTGTTTTTACAAAAAAAAAATAATAACTTAAGGTTTAGAAACTACAAACATGTTTATTTACATTCATACTTACATTCATATTTTTGCTGATTATTTTAATTTTAAGAGCATTTTTTTTAATATTATCCATAAATCATCATATATCTTTACTTAACTATCTTCGTTATTTCTATAGTGATATCGACATGGGGAGGCAATCAGTCTTCGGTCGACATATTGGTACCAAATAAATCAATTGAAAACGTTACGCGCGTTTTCAAAAGGGAGAACATTCAATTTGACGTCGTGATTGATGATTTACAAAAGAGGATCAACGAAGAAAACCCACCACTAGACGCCAACGAGTTGGAACTGCAAGACAGAGGAGGTGCGTACAATAAGTAAATTTGAAGCTTTAAAGAAATCACGATTAAAAATATCCCAAGGGTCGATGTCATTTTGTTACAGCTAGAGCTTACAATTTTTGGCGTTACAGGGCATCTCATCGCCGACTAGGTTTAATAAGTGCCTACATGGGCTACAAGTCACTCGACATTCCCATGGAGTATTGGCCAAATGCGAATTGGGGTTTGTTGTTGATGTTAGCACCAAACCTATGTTATGCACCGTGGCCTTATATTTGTGTTGATTGGGCATTTGATATCTCTAACGATCTCTAACATTTCTCAATTGGATTAAGTTTGTGAATTAACATGAATAATGTAATATTGTCGCTAACTGCGAGGCCACCCTAAAACTTGCTATGACTGCATAAATGTAGCCTAATAGCAAGATTATTGTACAAATATTTTCAAAAATTACTTTTAACGGTTTCAAGTTACAATGACCCATTGCAGTAAGCGTGTTTAAAGCTTAGGTTAAAATACAAATATACCTTCACAGGACACCGTATGACATGGAAGCAATACCATAGGCTGGAGGACATTCACGGATTTATGGACTATCTAGCGAAGACTTATCCCACCATAGTCAGCGTCAATACTATAGGAAAATCTTACGAGGATCGAGATATTAAGGTATAGTTTCAGATCAGAATAGCAGTGATAGCCGATTGGTTAAGCACTCGTCTTGCGGGCTACCAGGTCTCAGGTTCAAACCCCGGCTCGAACCTCCGGATTTTTCGAAATCTATGTGCGAATCATAATTTCTATATGATTATCACTTGCTAACGGTGAAGGAAAACATCGTGAGGAAACCTGCATGTCTTAGAAGATTTAACCAATTTTCGAAAGACATGTGAAATCCGCCAACCCGCACTGGGCCAGCGTGGTGGATTATGGCCTGAATCCCCCTCGTGTTGAGGGGAGGCCCGTGCCCAGGAATGGGACGTAAAAAGGGCTAAAATCATAGTTTCAGATCATAAGACAAACAAGTGTAAATTAGCTCAACGCTTGGTCAGGCCAGTTGACTTGAATTTTCTTTTGCCCCAAGGTCCTACGCATTTCCGATGGCAAGTCGACTAACAAGGCAGTGTTCATTGACGGCGGGATCCACGCTCGTGAATGGATCAGTCCCGCCACCGTCACTTACTTCATCAATCAGTTCGCCGAAAACTTCGATGTGGAGTCAGATGACATCAAAAACATTGACTGGTAGGAAACACCAGAGTTTTTCGTAATTAGACTTGATATTTGTGAAATAAATGTGCCCATTTACGGACAGTGGGTACTGTTACTTACTCAACACCGCCGACGAGCAACAACTAGTTTTTTTTTTATGAAGTAACGTAAAATAACTTTTTAACGTTATGTAAACAATTTGCTTAACTGTCAACCGATCGAATTTGGACATATAACGTATTATTGGCGTTGATTATATTTTTATTTCTTTGCCACTGAAGAAACCAAGTCGTGACAATGTACCAAAAAAATAAACGCATCTAAAAATCCCTTCTCCAATCATATTTTAACAAACAGGTATTTCTTGCCTGTTGTGAACCCCGACGGTTACGAGCACACACATACTGTTGACCGACTCTGGAGGAAGAACAGAAAACCTGGCGTTGGCAATTGCAGAGGCACCGACCTCAACCGGAACTTTGGGTACAGTATACCTATTATCCTTCTTTCCTTGACAATTTTTTTAGGACACGGACAGTGGATTTAATTCAAAGGTAACCGCTATAAAGTTATTCGTTAAAAACTTTTTTTTTAATTCTAGATACCGATGGGGAGGCAAAGGAGCGTCAGCTTACCCGTGCAGTGAAATCTACCGCGGCAGCAGGGCGTTCTCGGAGCCTGAATCACAAGCTCTGTCGGTAAGTACCCACGGCTAACTTTTTGTTAACATTTTATACACCGTTCGCACTCCTAAAATGCGTCACCGCTAATTACGTTAGTTACCGACGAAATAAATGATCTAACTTGGTTCGGAACTTCCTTTTGTGATTTATTTTGGACTGAAATATCGATCGATAAATTAAGTTTGGTAATAATAATCTATAATAATATGCTGGATGCGGCAAGCTGAAGACAGGGCGCTATGGCGCTCATTAGGGGAGGCCTATGTCCAGCAGTGGACAAGTATAGGCTGATGATGATGATGATGATGATGATGATGAATAATAATCTTCGTTACAGAAGCCAAGCATACAAAATGCAATACATTCTTACTTAACATACCTACATATCATTTTTTGTAACTATCCTAAACACATTCATAAGGTAATAGAGGATATCTATAGCGGCATTGTCTTAGTTGTCCATTTAGTAGTCGTAGTAGGTACTTAGTACTTCATAATTCGAACCGCTGCTATAAGTAAATGCTAGTTTACACCGATCATCTGCGATATGTTGGTTCTACTTAAGCCTTCATGTTTTTTTTGTCTAGGAATTCATCACAAGCTCGGCTGCTAACTTCTCGGCATATCTGACCTACCACAGCTATGGACAATACTTGTTGTACCCGTGGGGGTATGACAACGCAGTGCCGCCAGATTACAAGGACATGGACAGGGTTGGCAAAGAGATGGCTGAGGTAATTATACCTATTTGAAGTACATATACATTTTCCTATTTAGTCTGTAAATAAATTTGAATGGTATATTCTGTACCTTTGAATTCTAAAGACAAATATTGATCAAGACCGAGATCCAAAGATTGTCATCTAGTTATGTCTGTGGTGCCTGCATTTTATGGTTGTAATAGCTTTTTTAACTAATGTATGAAAATGCCTGTTGCAAGTACAGTATGATCTTTTTTAAGTTAAATAATTCAGATAGTCTGGAGGAATAATACTCTTATAACATTTCACTCAAACAAATGTGTTTCCCACAGGCTGTACAAAGGACTGGAGGGTCCAGTTACAAAGTTGGATCATCAAGTGGACTCCTCTATCCTGCTTCAGGAGGCTCTGACGACTGGGCCAAGTCCAAGGGCATCAAATACTCCTACACTATTGAACTGAGTGACACTGGCCGATATGGATTTGTGTTGCCAGCATCATATATTGAGGCTGTAGCCAGAGAGAATCTGGCCGGCCTTAGGGTGCTGGCCAGACAAATAAATAAAGAGTGACATAATAATGTAATATGCCATTAATTTATTTATTTAATGTAAGCATACACTTGGAGTGTATAATAATTATCATTATGTTATTTCAATAGTATGTAAGAATAATTTATAAAAATATAACAACAATAAAAATACCTACTGAAATACTGTTTATATTTATTTTTAATTTTATTTCAACTAAATAATATGTTGAAATCCAAGATTTAAATTTAAATTTATAAATGAGGTGGTGTCAATGTCGCCGCCAAATAGCTTAATTCGCCGTTCAATGAACAGCCTAGGCACTTAACTAAACAGCGCCGTTCAACTAACGGCCTGAATGATATTCAGCCGTATCGTCTATTACAACATTTAATAAACTGGCTGGCTAATGCTTAGGCAACTGGTTGACATTTAAGTACTACAAAACTTTTTCAAAATACTACCCAAGCAGAATGACCTGGATGGGTTTAGGTTAGGGTTATTTTTTTTATGACCCCACAGAAACCCCACCCGGCAAATAGATTCGGTGGATCTAAAAAAATTCGTAAAAAACCTAAGTACCTAATAAAATTATTCCATCAAATATGTTTTTTTCCGACGCCATATTGACAAAGAGAATATAGAATATAGAGATATTGACAGTTTGGTGAGTTTCGGCGCTAGGTGGCAGAAAGTAGAACTAAATTGAAATGAACAGGCTAGGCAGGTAATTAAACGGCTAGGCAAGTAGTTAAACGTCATCGATCCAAGTCATTTGCCTAGCTGTTTAATCAAATGGCTGAATATCATTCAGGCCGTTAGTTGAACGGCGCTGTTTAGTTAAGTGCCTAGGCTGTTAATTGAACGGCGAATTAAGCTATTTGGCGGCGACATCAATACAAAATACTAAATCTGAGTAGGTAATATATGTACTTACATGCTTCCTGTTATTATATACCTACTACCTCTTTTACATACAAAAGTTATCAATTTAGTCTAGTCTACCTAGTTACAACACCAAATTTGAATATGTACCGTATAGCCATCTATCTACAACATGATATTGAATGCATACCTTTAATACTGTGTCCTTTATCTCCACAACCTCAGCATTAGTCTCACTAGGTCTCGTGACTTTTATCTCGGGTATAGCACCACTTTCACGTTTATTAGGGCTGCTATTGTTTGACTTACTAGCAATAGGTGTACTTTTCAACAAATTCTCAGTCTCGTGAGCAATATCTTCAGCTCGCTTTAAAATTAACTCAATGTCATCTATATCATCACTAATAACCTTATCCGCTTTGTTGCCGACAGACAGTTTTTGTATTTCACTGAATATCATCTTAATTTCCTCATCACTACCTCTGTAAGCCTCACAAGTCTTTTCAAATTGTAGAAATTCTTTCGTCGATATACTGTTATCGTTAGACTCTATTTCCTGAGATATTGACTTTACACCCTGTGCCATGGTAGTAAATATTTCTTATCACAGTAATACAATTGAATGGCATGTATAATTGGCTTCAATTCAAGAAATATGCATTAATAAACGCAAAATTGATGGAACTTCGAAATTTTTTCTTGACAGTTAAACACAACTATGCGTTGCTAGGTAACGGTTAGGAGATAATAGTGAAGTACAAGCCCCATTATATTATCGGTTAGTTCCGGTTTTAATCGACTTTACGTTACAGTTTAACTAGTTGAGTGAAACCTTTGAAGTGAAACTAATTAAAACATTCTAATCATATACAAAAGTGGACTTACAATATTTTATAACTTATACATTTGTAATAAATAACAATATACAACTGTCACACAACATGCATTTTGTTTCGGTAGTAAATTTAATTCGAATTAGCAACATTAAAAAAAAAGAAACGTCATTGATCTGTCACAAATTCATCTGAATCTTTATTTTTCAGATTCTCATTACGTTTCTGGTAGTTTTTTTAATTAAAATTAGTGTTTGAAATATCTTTACAAACATGTCGGTGCCTCCGCAGGCATTCGTGAATAAAAACAAGAAACATTTCCTGGGGATTCCAGCCCCATTAGGTTATGTTGCTGGTGTCGGTAGAGGGTGCGTTTGTTTGTTTATCGAACATATCCCATTTTGTGGTGCAAAACAGTGTATTTATCGATATTTATATTTGCAGTGCCACTGGTTTCACTACCAGATCTGATATTGGTCCAGCGAGAGACGCTAACGACGTATCGTAAGTATCAATTTATTTTGTACCAACAATTTCAAATAAAGAAATTAACAATGTCAACAATAGAGTATTCTTAAATTAACTGAGCAGGTATTTTATGACAATAAATAACCGGAATATTAACAGATTATGGTATTAATAACATTTCTTATAATATCTATGGCAATGGTATACTTAGCTACTTCCCTTGTAATTACAGAGACGATCGTCATGCCCCGCCCGCAGCGAAGCGCAAGAAAGAGGAGGAAGACGATGATGAAGACTTAAATGACTCTAATTACGACGAGTTCTCAGGTTACAGTGGTTCACTTTTCTCAAAGGTATGTATTACAATAATTTTCAGTTATCTTTCTTTGGTATGCCACGAGTGTGGATCCATCAGTGGCTTAACAACACATTACCTATTTATATTATAAAAAGTTTACCATACAGGCAATAAATAAATATTGCTTCTATTATTAATTGATTGCTCCTGTGTTGATGGTACATTATACTTATTTAATATAATATTATTAAAAAAATTACAATGCAAGGATAAAAGCTGCCTCTTTCTCTCATTTTGTTCCTCACATCAGTATGAATAAAATTCAATTTGTAGGATCCATATGACAAAGATGATGCCGAAGCAGATGCAATTTATGAATCAATTGACAAAAGGATGGATGAGAAGAGGAAAGAATACAGAGAGAAAAGACTCAAGGAAGACCTGGAGAGATACCGTCAAGAGAGGTAAAACTACTTTGGCTCCGTGCTAATTTTGTTATCTACAAAAAGTTATAATTAATTTGTTTTTAAACTAGAAGTTATGACTAGACTAAGACAGACCGGGGCGGACAGATGAACTCGTAGATTTTATAAGGAAATGTCAAAGTGTTGCAGTTATGCTCACAAATTACAAGGATGTCAATACATTTAGTTTAATCATGATCAGTAGGCGTAAGAACAGAATTGGGTTCATAAAATAATTTAACATAAGTAACTAAAATAAATGTTTTTTTAAGGCCAAAAATCCAACAGCAGTTCTCAGACTTGAAACGTGAACTGAAATCAGTCTCCGAGGACGAATGGTCAGCTATACCCGAAGTGGGCGACGCACGGAACAGGAAACAGCGCAACCCTCGCGCTGAGAAGTTCACACCATTACCAGACAGTGTACTATCCAGGAATTTGGGCGGAGAGTCTTCCAGCTCCATAGACCCTGGGTCTGGGCTGGCTTCCATGATGCCTGGTGTCATGACGCCAGGCATGTTGACTCCATCTGGTGAGTGTATTGTATGGCTACTGTTTTTACTTTACAAGTAGCTAATAAGTGCTTAGGTAATTTTTTTTTAAAGTCCTAACCTTCGCTCTAACCTCTCAGTATTATCATGTATATGATGCGATACCAGTATGACTAATATGAGAGCCAAGACAAGAATTTCAGAAACTATATCATATCCAGTCACTCTCACCCTTTTTTAATTTATAGGAGAGACAGAAAAAATCTATTTATCAAATGTTTTTACCCGTCACTAGCTTGTCGCCAGTGGTAAGCCTGCAGAATTTAAAACCTACGGCTTTGTTTTTTGATGTGCTTTAATGACGTAAGCATGTCTGCTAAGGAATTATTTTATTTATATTGATGGTGTTGGTCATTCAGCATGGCCATATAATAATACTAGCTGTGCCCGTGACTTCGTTCGCGTGGAATTTAATAGGCAAAGTTTCATACAATCTTTCATCCCCTATTTTATCCCCTTGGGGGTGGAATTAATCAAAATCCTTTCTTAGCGGATGCCTACGTCATAACATCTACCTGCATGCCAAATTTCAGCCCGATCCGTCTAGTGGTTTGGGCTGTGCGTTGATAGATCAGTCAGTCACCTTTGAGTTTTATATATATAGATTTGTTAATGCTAACATTCCTTTCTTCCTCAGGTGACTTGGATCTAAGGAAAATTGGTCAAGCGAGAAACACCCTTATGACAGTTAAGCTGTCTCAAGTGTCAGACTCGGTGACCGGGCAGACGGTGGTTGATCCTAAAGGCTACCTCACAGACTTACAGTCAATGATACCTACTTACGGTGGTGATATAAATGACATCAAGAAAGCCAGATTACTACTCAAGTCAGTCAGGGAAACTAACCCTAATCATCCCCCAGCTTGGATTGCTAGTGCAAGGTTGGAGGAAGTCACAGGTTTGTTTACAGAAGAACTTATTTTAAACTTGTTTCTTAATTTGGAATGGGATGGTTTTCTGAACCTATTTCATTCCACTGCTGCGCCCCTTTCTCATTACCTATCTCCAATTGATGTTAGTCCTTCATATAAGCTTTTTTTTTGTATATGTAATAATCTTTTCTGAAAGCAAAATTATTGATTTATTGAACAAATTAATCTTTTTGGAAGACATATTTACATAAGAATTTTACTTATGATGTGTTCACTTGTGGCGCTATAATCATATATTTTTATACTGAGTCCGATAAAAGATTTTTCTTTTATAAGTAGTAAGAATTTTGTTAATTTTATATATGTCAAAGTCTGAAAACAAGCGTACAACCTGTCTGATGTCAAGCAGTTACCGTAGCGAAAAGCATTGCTTGGAAATTGCACACACTAAAAAGGAGTGGGACCAATGTAGGAGAAAAGTATGATCGAGCTTCTGATAGGATTGACAACTAGTTTTTGGTTTAGTGCATCCCAGTACCTACTTAAATCTCAGCAGATTGCCTTATAAAGCCTTTTTTAAATCCTATCAGGCAAGGTCCAATCGGCTCGTAACCTCATAATGAAGGGTTGCGAGGTGAACCCGAGCAGTGAAGAGCTCTGGCTGGAGGCGGCGCGGCTGCAGCCGCCCGACACGGCGCGCGCGGTCATCGCGCACGCCGCCAGGAACCTGCCGCACAGTGTAAGGATCTGGGTGAAGGCAGCGGACTTGGAACAGGAGACTAAGGTAAAAGACTAAGCTAACAGGAGACTAAGGTAAAAGACTAAGCTGACAGGAGACTGGGTTGACTTGAAGATAGTTTTCCAAAGCCCACAGTAATAAATCTATTTTCTCTGAGAGCTATCTTGAGAACGCTTTTGACATGTAATGTTGTACTGATCCGACATAAGAATGACATTTCCAAGATCGCTCTCAAACTTGAGATCTATGTATCAATACGGACCTAAGTCTATTAAGTACAAATCACCATATGGCATTAAAACCTCTAGAAGAATAGCCCTATTATTAGGCATGAGATGTACCTACACAATTCATGTGGTGTACCTGGTCCATAATGTAAGGGTGTTGCCATATAACCGGTACAAATACTGTGTCTCTAAATACCTAGAAGTATGTGGGTCATCATATATGATATCGATAGGTAAGAACGGGTATCCATACTGGCAAGTTCATACCGGGTTTTGAAAACTTGTACCAGTAAATATTACTTACTATTACCTTATTAAATATCTCCACTATACCCTATTTCAAGTCCCGTAGATGCGGCGCTGTAATTGCGTGTCTGCAATACAATTGAGACTGTACAATTTAGTTCCGTATTTTACCGCGGGACTACCTATGTGAAAGAGACCATAAATGAATATCGTTTTGCAAAATTGAATCAACCCACATGCAGAGCAAAACCAACCCTATTTTTAATGTATCAAGGTTGGTTTCAGCTTGCGGAAGTGTGTGTGGATTGGTACCATTCTGCAATACTACGTCCAAACTCCAAATATACATGTTTGTTCAGGCAAAACGTCGCGTGTACCGCAAAGCTCTAGAACACATTCCCAATTCGGTCCGCTTATGGAAAGCGGCGGTGGAACTGGAGAATCCTGAGGACGCTCGCATCCTGCTATCAAGAGCCGTGGAATGTTGTCCAACCAGCGTGGAGCTGTGGTTGGCTTTAGCGAGGCTAGAGACATATGAAAACGCGAGGAAAGTACTGAATAAAGCTCGAGAGAACATACCCACAGATAGACAGATTTGGGTGACCGCCGCTAAGTTGGAAGAAGCACAAGGTAAGGCAATTGTACACGACAGGTGTAGGTTAGGTTAGGTTTTTTTTATTTTTTTTTATTTTTTGGGCCCTTTGACTTTATTCAAAGGGTTAATAGGTTTCATGTTTAGGTACGAGTATGTGTATTTCGTCTCGATTGTATTATGGTGTTAAGTTTCGATTTTTAATTTCTCCTCTGCTAATGGGGTTAGGTTAGGTTAAGCGTCCTACCTCAGATTTGGGTGACCGCCGCTAAGTTGGAAGAAGCACAAGGTAAGGCAATTGTACACGACAGGTGTAGGTTAGGTTAGGTTAAGCGTCCTACCTCTTGGTTTCACAATAAAACACTAGGGTACTGGATATAGGTGTACATTGCTCGAAACATAAAACCAAAAAGCTCAAAGTAAATATATACAATTTAAATAAAAGGTTCTGGAAGTGGTTCCAAAAGTTCTATATAATTTTAATGCCAATGTTCTGTTGTCATCAAAACTCAAGTTTAGTTTGTGAACCAGCAGAATCAGCAGCATTGTCTAGAAAAGAAAAACGCCCAGTTCAATAAAGTAAGAAATCTACTTAATAATTAATACTTTTTTAACAGGCAACACTCACATGGTAGAAAAGATCATAGATCGTGCGATAACATCTCTGAGCGCAAATGGCGTCGAAATAAACCGCGAGCACTGGTTCAAAGAGGCAATGGAAGCTGAAAAATCCGGCGCGGTGCACTCTTGTCAGGTACCTATAATATCCATTTTCAAACTTAGAAGCTCAGCTCCCCCTCCCTTCGCCCTCCACCCCACTCCTCTTACGTGCTGTTAGGGGGCCGACCTAGTTTTCAAAAAAGCTACTAATATAATTACACTACTTTTATTAAAGAAAAGAATATTACAATTATATTGCATTCCTGAGTGGCTGTACCAACTCCGCGAGGTCTAGATTCTGACTGACTTACGATTGACTATTTATCATTAAAATATCAACGCAATAAGGTAAAACGGATTATGATAAAACAGCGTCACACGCTACAATGCTGAATGCGATTTATTCACATACGCTTCACATTTGCTTTATTCGCATAAAACAGTGCAAGCAATGCGTTTAGTATTGCAGTTATAACTTAGTTTTATAAAAATAAATACTCGCATTGTTATGATGTTTAGTAAGGGTTTGCTCTTCATCATCAGGCAATTATTCGGGCGGTGATCGGCCACGGCATCGAGCCTGAAGATCAGAAACACACATGGATGGAAGATGCTGAAGCCGTGAGTATACACTTTTCCTTTATAAAAAACCAATAGCTAATAGGTTTAAAGGCCCGCCCTTAACTCCCATCAAAGCAATAAGATTTAATCCCTATTTATATATTCCACAAATTTTAAATAGTCTTGCCGTCTATCAATATTCGCTTGTGTTTGTTTGTTATTATTATAAATATATGTCGCCGCCAACTAGCTTAATTCGCCGTTCAATTAACAGCCTAGGCACTTAACTAAACGGCGCCGTTCAACTAGTGGCCTGAATGATATTCAGCCATTTGATTAAACAGCTAGGCAAATGACTTGGATCGATGACGTTTAACTACTTGCCTAGCCGTTTAATTACCTGCCTAGCCTGTTCATTTCAATTTAGTTCTACTTTCTGCCACCTAGCGCCGGAACTCACCAAACTGTCAATATCTCTATATTCTATATTCTCTTTGGTCAACAATATGGCGTCGGAAAATAACAACTTTGATGGAATAATTTTATTAGGTACTTAGGTTTTTTACGTTTTTTTTAGATCCACCGAATCTATTTGCCGGGTGGGGTTTCTATGGGGTCATAAAAAAATAACCCTAACCTAAACCCATCCAGGTCGTTCTGCTTGGGTAGTATTTTGAAAAAGTTTTGTAGTATTTAAATGTCAACCAGTTGCCTAAGCATTAGCCAGCCAGTTTATTAAATTTTGTAATAGACGATAAGGCTGAATATCATTCAGGCCGTTAGTTGAACGGCGCTGCTTAGTTAAGTGCCTAGGCTGTTAATTGAACGGCGAATTAAGCTATTTGGCGGCGACATATATACCATCACAGAAGTACATCGCAGTTTACCCACATTTCGCTGATAATATTCTGATCCCAATTTAATAAAGGGCCTATTTCTTGCCAGTATACCGAGCAAATTATCTCTCAATGCGAGGGAGATTCGACCAATAGTCCACCACACGCCCAGTGCAGCTGAAATATTGCTTCAAAGGGAACATACCCATACTACGTAACCAATTTTTTTTGCTATTTTTTACCCCCCTTTACAACGAAAAATAATTATAGTGGTCCTGGGGAGGGGATCAAGTAGAACCTGATACGGTATTATTAAATAACACACGTATGTAGGTTGATCGAAATCCAGGTTTATTCAATAATCACCCTTATAAAAACATAGTACTTACGTAAATGTAACGCGATCTAATAATCGCGATTTAACTCGACGGTAGATGTCGCTAGTTATAAAAAATGCAAAATAAAACTACTCAAATACCCCTCTTCATCTTTTTTCACCTAGTCCTACTAATTTAACTTAACAAAAAAGCCCGCTCCCGCGTTCTGAGCCCGCGCGACAGGACCCATTTCTAAAAAAATTGTTTTTCTAAAATAAAAGTAGCCTAAGTTACTGCTTATAACATCAGCTATCTACCAGTGAAAGTCCCGTCAAAATCGGTCCGGCCGTTCGGAGATACTCTTTGATTTCATGTGTTTTAATTTTTTACGCGGAACCCTAATTGTTTTTCTATAATTAAAGTAGCCTAAGTTACTCCTTATAACATCAGCTATCTGCCAGTGAAAGTCCCGTCAAAATCGGTCCAGCCGTTTCGGATATTAGCCGGAACAAACACACAGACAGACAGACAAAAAAATTTTAAATCGCGTTTTTGCTATAGGTGTCGTATGTACTTTCATATGCATTTACTGAAAAGGTCTTATTTTGATATAACAAACAGACACTCCAATTTTATTTATTTGTATAGATGTGAAAGTTTGTGAGTGTGGATGTATGTTTGTTACTCTTTCAAGCAATAACTACTGAACGGTTTTGGATGAAATTTGGAACACATAGTTTGTAACCGGGATTAACATATAGGATACTTTTTATCCCGATAATCCCGAAATTTTTGTTACGTTAAATACTACGCGGACGAAGTCGGTGGGCACAGCTAGTAATTCATAAATACGATTTTCAATCATATTTTGCAAACGCTGCGCGCCATATTTGAATAAAGCTCGAAAAAGCGCGAGATTTCCCTAGAGCATATTGACTACAAGACAAAAACCTGAGCCCGTCCCCCGTCCCTGTGACCACGCGGGGTATTTTGAAGACCTTCCCCCACCCTGATTGGTTCACGTAGTATGGGTACATTGCCTGTTAAAAAAAAAATACTAGCAATGTGTGTTTATCACATTACAAGTATTCCCTCTAGCCCCTCCAACTAAGCTAATGCTTGTGCTAGGAGTGGGCTCACGTCAATACTTTAATGGCGAGCATGGGGATCGAACCTGGAACCTCTCAGCTACGAGGACGGCCCCTCTAACCACTAGGCTATTGACGCTTCAATAGCCTAGTTGTTAGGGGCCTATATATATGTATTGATCCACAGTGTGCCACCGAAGGCGCGTACGAATGCGCGCGCGCTGTCTACGGGTATGCGCTGTCCGTGTTCCCGTCCAAGAAGTCGATATGGCTGCGAGCGGCCTACTTGGAGAAGCAACACGGCACGCGGGCCAGTCTCGAAGCGTTATTGCAACGAGCCGTCGCCCATTGCCCTAAGTCCGAAGTGTTATGGCTAATGGGCGCCAAGTCTAAATGGCTCGCAGGTAAGAAGCTCAATATTAATGTTTAAATACTGAACTAAATGGCACTGAATTTTAGAATATTGCCGGTTGAAAATAGACTTTAATAAGATGCTATAAGTATGAAAAAAGGTTCTGTTATTTCAATTTTCCGTGACGGATGTTAGGGTCCATCCATAAATTACCTCACATGTTAAGGGGAAGGGAAGGGGTCGACGAAGTGTGACATTGTGTGACGAGGGGTGGGGAATGGTATTGCAAAATATGTGACATTACACTAGGTAGGGGGGGGTCCACAAATGTGACCGGTTGTGACAAGGACGGGGGAGGCTTCAAAAAATCATGAAATTCCCGTGACGTAATTTATGGATAAGCCTCTTATGTATAAGTAGACATCGGAAAGGGGGCATTCCTTGGTATATGCGTGGTAGTATATAGCTGTTACACATAGCTTGTCGTTCGTCAGGTGATGTACCCGCGGCGCGCGGCATCCTGTCGCTCGCTTTCCAAGCGAACCCCAACTCCGAGGAGATCTGGCTGGCGGCCGTGAAGCTGGAGAGCGAGAACAAGGAATACGACAGAGCCAGGCGACTTCTGTCCAAGGCTAGAGCGTCGGCACCCACACCTAGGGCATGTGACATTTACTTACTTATATAAAAAAATAAAAAAATATCGCCAGAATGAAACACAAACTGTATGGGCCCAAACTATGGGCACCGTACAATGGGCTGGGGGCGAGGGACGCCCAAACCATGACAATAACGAAAAGGCCATTTCCGAAATATATGAATTAATGGTTTATTTATACAGGGTGAATTTATTCAAGTAAGTGTGGATGCCGAAATATCAAATAATATGGAATAGCGAAAAGTTATCGAAGGAAATTAAAACTGCATCATTCGATTTATGAAATATAAACTACTTCCTAAGTACTATTGTGGTATTGGTCTGGTTTATTTTGATAGGCTATTAATAGGTAGAGTTGCTTGTAAGAATTACATTTTGTAAAACAAAAATGACTACATGAATATACTAAAGGAATTGCAGTTTTGATTTTATGAATATCCTTAGAGCAATTTTCGTAATTTCCTATAGTTTCGAATTTGGCCATCCATGCACACTTTAAAAATTCACTTGTATACCAAAAAAGGAGACATGGTAATGAGTAAGAAACTCAATGGTGACTCCTTTTATAAATATATTTCTTCTACAGGTAATGATAAAATCGGCGAAACTGGAATGGGCGTTGAACAACTTAGACGTAGCATTGAAATTGTTAGAGGAAGCCATCAAAGTGTTCAGCGACTACGCGAAACTGCACATGATGAAGGGACAGATCGAAGAGCAGATGGGACACGACGAGAACGCACGGAACACGTACTCACAAGGGGTAAGTTCCGTCAGGGCCAAGCGAAAATTACGCCTTTGACAATAAATATAAAGTTTAAAATACTATGGAAAGGGAGGGGGGTTCTTCTATGAGTTTGTCTAACATATTATATGTCTTCAGCTCAAGAAATGTGCAACAAGCGTTCCCATGTGGATTCTACTGTCAAGATTAGAGGAAAAATTAAAGAATGTCACCAAAGCAAGATCAGTATTGGAGAAAGCAAGGTTAAGGAATCCGAAGAATGCAGAATTATGGTGAGTTATAGCACCTTTATAGCACTTTAACCGTTACCTTATAATCATATAGGTACCTTCTTTTGAGGGCATTTTATAAAGCCAATAGATGATGCAAATGTTATTTTTAACATTTCGTTACTACCAAAGAATTTGTAATAATAAGACATTAGAAGTGGCATATCCGCGTAATTTTGGCACTATGTGTATGTCCATTTGGACACAGTGTCCAGTGTATGCACTCAGTACGACACCAGACGTTGTACGAAACATATCTAGTAAAAATGGTGTATTGCAGCATTTTTAATTGCGGAAATTTTTCAGAAACTTGCAATTATACAAATAAAGGGATTACATTTCATCGGTAAGTAGATATATATGGTAATAATCAGGTTTTTTGCTAATTTAAACCAACATGTATACTTTACCACAAGAATATCAATATTTACTATGATCTCACTAGCCCCATTTCCATTGCTGCTTGCGTAATCACACTACGGCATAGCGACGAACCGTAAAAATCAATGTAATGCGAAACCTACGACATCCTCGTGCGTATGAATTTTGACTAGTACGGCGGTGTCATTGTGACAACATCAGACGGGAGTTAGTGATGTTACAATGTTTGTATTGTATCGATATTTTTGTAAGAAATATTGACTTTATTTATTTAATATAATTTCCACTAGTAATTAAAAGCCACCAACAATTAAAAAGCTTTTTTAAACAGTTTATTTGGCTTGACTTCGTTTGTTTATTTATTTGCTTTATATCTTGCAGTGATTTTTTCAACCACTTCTTCTATAGTATTCGGCTTCCCATAACAGTAAAATTTTACCATAATTTAAACCTCCGATCTTTAAATCCTGATACTGCAAGTATTGCCCACCTAAACCGTGAGTCTGTGGCTACTGCTGATTTTAAAGAAGTATTGTCGTATCAAACAAAAATTTAGCTGTAACTCTTGGTTCCAATTCCTGAGCCTTAAAGTAGTAGGACCACTAAATAAAAATTATAAAATGAACGGTTTTATTGTTCCCGCCCATAAATATCTTCTAGTGTATCATCTGAGTTGAATAAAAGCGATTTTTTAATTGTATGCCCTCCCTGTTACCTTCTTACTATATACTTATTTACGTGATGATTTTTAGTTTCCCTTCAAATTCAAATATCAAGGAAAAAATGATAACAATGATAGACAAAGAGAACTGGTTTCCTACAAATTATAGTAGATTTTTTCAGTCCACAATAAAGAAGATAATTCAAATCAGCCATACTCACGATTAATGTGTGGAATTTACGCACTACAGACGTAGGATTTCAAAAAGATAAATTACGATGTTGTTATTTGCTAAATTATGACATGAGCATATTTTTTGTCAACAGATAGTATGCCATCGGGGCACACTATACCAATAACATCCACTCACGAATCCACATTCTATACGTCATTAAAGCCTTTACTTAGACACACTTTACAATCTCCTCAATTAAATAAAAATATGAAAATAAACTATTTTGGGTACGTCAGGTTTTGAATATAATTAGCTATAACATAAACCATACTTATTACCATAATATCGATACCAAATCGATAACTTTATATTTGATTCAATCACTAGCTATTTAGAGTATGTTCGGGTATTTATAACCTAGCTCGCCAATATGGCCCACTACTATTTCTCCGAAACAAACCAACTCTTAGCGTTTAACATTCCTACTTGGTCTACACTCTCGCCACTGCCTACCGCTGTGACTGCGCGTGTGTCCTTGGCAGGCAACGTACTGAAATTGGGTATTTCCAAATATCTGAAAATTATTAGTAAGTACAAAAGCAGTGATAGCCGATTGGTTAAGCACGCGTTTTGCGGGCTACCAAGTCTCGAGTTCAAAAAAACCTTTATCTGTAATGTGGTGATAGATTTGTAGAGACATTGTTCAAATATTTTGAGATATATATAACTTATCAAACGTTGCGTTATTAACCTGGTAGGCAATATTGGCTGAATTAGTGTCAATTGTATTATCCTATTATAATTTTTTCAACGGCTCCAAGTAAGTCAATTTCCAGTCCAGGTTGACACAATGCTGAAAACGTATAGGTAATTTATTTGTATCAGTATTTTCTAGTGGCCAATATGGCTCACAAGTGGTTGACATCGTGTTGGAAGAAGAAGGTGAACCCATAATACTGCAGGGTTTTCCTGGATATTCTTCCATTGATTACAATGTGGCACCGTACGAAATTCAATAAATTAAAGATCTAGTAATTTATTTTGTACCTTCGTTTATTATAAATGTTAGAACAGGAAAACTTTAAAAATAAAATTACATTAAAATAAGCCCTGCCCGCGTGTGATGGTGCCAAGAATGCTGGCTGCATTTCTCGTTCTATGGATAGGCTGATTTTTTGAACGAGGATAGAGCCAGCTCTCTTGTCACCTGTTGAAAATCTTTAAACCAAAATAAGTGATTACTTTAAATAACGTAATTATTATTAAACTATGTATTTAATGTAATTTATAAATGTTTCATTTAATACCTACCTAATACATATACGAAATTAGAACATAATACAGACATAATAATAGTAGCTTTTATTTTCCGTATCCCGCATATTACGCTTTCTCGCTTAAGACGCGTTTTTGGTTGGTTCCCTGTGAAATCGGCTTAGCCGGGTTTTACTGTATTTAATATTGCCTTAAGCTCCTATTTATTGATTACTGATATTTTAAACGAATTAATGTATAAAATAAATTAAATTGGAATGTCTGTTTGTAATATCAAAATAATACGTTTTCATTAAATGCATATGTAAGTACTTATAAAAAAACGCTATTTTAAAAAAATCGTCTGTTGAATGGCTGGACCGATTTTGACTGGCAGAAACTGATGTTATAAGGAGTAACTTATTTTAGAACAGCAAAAAAAAATTATCACAAGTGCTGCCTGTAAACAATAAAAATTAGTTATATCAAAATTAGTTATATTTTTTTTTTTTTTTTTTTTAAGACCGTGTGCAGTGCATTTATTATTATATCCAACTTACTCTATTTTAGTAATAAATAAGGTCTTAATCTTATATACATGACATAGTGTAAGTGACCTGTGCTCAAGGATTCTAAAAGCCAACACGGTCCTAGTCTCTGGTGCCACAGAGGCCATAGAAACCTGGAAACGAATTTGTCCCAATGACGATATCCCGAAGGAACTAAACCTGCAAATACTTTGGGACGGGCCATTGGTACAAATTACCCAAAAATTTCTGTTCGAAAATTTAATCAGTGACCGTGACCACGCACGGCTATTAGCGTTATGCGAAAAGGAGTCCGGACATTGGCTTCACGCAATTCCTTCATCCAATCTCGGCACCTTCCTCGACAACGAGAGTTTTAGAGTCGCTGTTGGCATTCGCCTAGGGGCTCCTGTATGCACTGGACACAAATGTCCGTGTGGAGTGGAGGTGGACCAGTCTGGTCAACATGGGCTCTCATGCCAAAGAAGCGGAGGCAGGTTTTCTCGCCATGGCTCCCTGAACGACATCATCAAAAGGGCTCTTGCCACTATCAGCGTCCCTTCGATCCTTGAACCGTCCGGGGTTTTTAGGGATGATGGCAAGAGACCCGATGGCATGACGCTGGTTCCCTGGGAGCGGGGTCGTCCACTTGTGTGGGATGCCACGTGTGTGGACACTCTGGCCCCGTCCCATCTCAGGGAATCTGCGTCTGCAGTGGGAGCTGCGGCTGAGAAGGCGGACCTCGGCAAGCGGCGCAAATATGCACTGTTAAATAGCAATTATGTGTTTGTGCCGTTTGCCGTGGAGACCCTTGGCCCATGGAGTCATAGTGCTAAAGCGCTATTGAACAAAATCACCCCAAGACTGGTTACCGCCACAGGTGACAAGAGGGCTGGCTCTTTCCTCGCTCAAAAAATTAGCTTATCAATACAGCGAGGAAATGCAGCCAGTATTCTTGCCACCATCCCACGCGGACGGGATTTGTTTAATTAGGGGTAGGTTTGTATTTTAATTGGAAATTAGTTATATAAGTTAATAGTTCGAATTAAATTTTCAAAAAGGCTTATAGTATGCTATATTCCCGAAACTACTCTACGTCAAATAAATTGCTGTCTGCGCAGTGCGAAAGCGGCGCGAAGTGGCGACACTGGTTTTGTATGAAATAATACGTCAATACCACTTCTAATGTCTTATTATTACAAATTCTTTGGTTACTACATTTGTAAATATGTAATACCAAAACTCGCCCATTTTACTGCCGCTATACTATACCTTATTTAAAATAACTGCATCTCTTTGTTGTTTGTTTTTTCTAGTTACTGTCTGTGTACCTTACTGTATCGTATTCAATCGCTTTCATATAATTTCATCCACCAAGTACGACAGTAGATTAAATCAAGATTATGGATTCTAGGGTGGGTTTATTAATATAAATCGATCTCAAGTCTCAGAGCGCTCTTGGAAATGTCATTCTTATGACATACCAATACAAAGTGACATTGCAAAAGCGTACTCAAAACCGCTCTTGGACTTAGTTCGATTTAGCAATAAGATATCAATATTCGTATCGTTTCGTATCAAGAAAAACAAATTTGGGATTTCAAATTGCTCAGTGGCGGATTTACCAGCAGGCTGAGTAGGCTGGAGCCTAGGGCGGCATATTTTTGGGGCGGCAAATTTGGGGACCAAATTGATTTTTTTTGCTACCTCATTGATCAACAAGATTTTGCATGACGGTTTTCTGATGTTTTACATATAGAACTCTGCAACAAATTTTGCCGATGGACTATTCTACATGCAATTTCAACGAAATTTTTGGATTATAAAAATAATCTAGAAAATTAAAATTGTAGAGGCAAAGGCGGCAAAAACTTTACAGCCTTTATAACCTTGGAAATTTGTATATCTGCCACTGAAATTGCTTTTTCATACTAATATTATAAAGAGGAAAACTTTGTTTGTTTGATTGTAATGAATAGGCTCCGAAACTACTGAACCGATTTGAAAAATTCTTTGACTGTTGGGAAGCTACGCTATCCCCGGGTGACAAAGGCTATAATATATTTTCAAAAAATTAGGGATCCTTACTAAAACTCGGATAATGTAACCGCAATGTACCCGTGCGAAGCCGGGGCGGGCCGCTAGTAGTATATAATCTGGCGGTTGTGTGGGTGTAGGTTGGAGAGTGTGCGGCTTGAGAAGCGGAACGGCAGCGCGGAGATTGCCGACGCGGTGATGGCCAAGGCGCTGCAGGAGTGTCCCACCGCCGGCCGGCTGTGGGCCGAAGCCATATTCATGGAGTCCCGGCCGCAGAGGAAAACCAAGAGTGTGAGTTATAAATTATTCATAAACATCATTTCTCTTTAATCGTTAGTTAGCCTTTATTGCCCGACTACGGCAAAGCCAAAAGGAAGGGTTATGTTTTTAGCAGTCTATGTTTGTATGTACCTTTTTACGTTCCACCATAGCGCCTAAACTACCCATCTTAATACGGCTATAATATCTAATATGGATAAGCTTTTTTTATAATTATTATTATTATTTTCCTGTTAGAATGTATGTACTTAGTTATGTTCTAACAATTTTAATGTTTACATTTCTTTAGTTTTAACACATTTTACGACTTATATTTGTATAGAATTTCCTTGTTTTTTATTATTAGTTTGCACTGTACAACGCCTTAGACGTATATCCGTAAAGTTGTTCATATACGTATATATAAATAAATAAATAAATCTTAGTTGCATAAATGAGGTGTCAATCGATTCGTTATTATGGTGCGGGTGATATGTAGTGGCAATGCGTATGCGGCGTCTATGTCTTATTGGTCTGCGGTTGTAAGTAAAGAGGAAACGGGGTTGCCAAAATAATTAAAGAATAGTTCAAAAGACAGACATAGAAATGTATCGTTATCCCCCTCCCTCAATCTTCCCCGAATAGGGCGTGAGAGGGATGGAACGGTTAAATCGTCCCAAGATAACTGATATGTAAATTTCATTACATGTGCAGGTGGACGCGTTAAAGAAATGCGAGCACGACGCTCACGTGCTGCTCGCTGTGTCGCAACTGTTCTGGTCTGAAAGGAAGCTGAACAAGTGCCGCGAGTGGTTCAACAGAACGGTAAGTCCATGTTACATGGTTATGTCTGAAATTTCAATTAATGCTAGAAGCCGGCTGGCAACGTTTCTTTATACCAAACTAAAAGTAATCTCTAATACAGTCGACTCTCGTTCATTCGAAACTCGAGGGACTCTTAAAATATTACGAACGATCGAGTTTTTGAAATATCAAATGGTTTGAAATTTGTGAGAGAAAATAAATAAAACTTCGAATTATTAAGTGTTGATCAATTATTATTTCTTAACTGCTATTATATAACAATGACAAAAGTTTGGTGGTAAGTACATTCGTGTACATACATGTATTCATAATGTGAATTAATTAATCTTTCGAAAGAATGATTATAAGAAAAAAGTTATAATGATAAAGATAACTAAACAAACCAATTCGTGATACAAGTTGATACAAGTTTGAACTTGTGGCAAAATGTACCTACTCACAATTTTTCCGCCTCTTTCTCTCTGCAACTTTGAATTGTCGAGTGTTAGACGCCGTTGAGCTCGAATTAACGCGTCGTTTTGTTATAAAGCAATGTTTTTTTCGTTCGAATTACCAAGTGTATAAAAATGTATTGATTTAGTTCGAAATATAAAGAGATTTTGTAGGGAACTCGTGATGACTTTGAATTATAGAGAAGTTCGAATTATCGCAGGTTTGAATTAACGAGAGTCGACTGTTTATACACTTCTCGTGTCGCGGTGTTTGTTGCCAATCTCCTCCGAAATGGCTCGACCGATTTTCATGAAATTTTGTGTACATAATAGGTAGGTCTGAGAATCGGTCAACATCTTTTTTTCATACCCCTAAAATACAGGACAACGTTTTTTTCGGGTATCAAAAAAAATGTATATTTTTGCAATACTTTTAGTTAACGACTAGCCAAAACACAACAAAAAATAGATACCTACCTATACTATTATCGATACATCTTCATCAATACTGTTTGCAAGTGTTGATGCTATATTTATCGTTGTGTTTCCGCTTCTCCATCCCTGGCAGGTTAAAATCGACCCCGACCTGGGCGACGCGTGGGCATACTTCTACAAGTTCGAACTCCTGCACGGCACGGAACAGCAGCAGGAAGATGTGAAGTCCCGCTGCAAGACCGCGGAACCGCACCACGGAGAACAATGGTGCATCATCTCTAAGGAAATCGCAAACTGGTGTTTTAGTACCGAACAAATATT
This sequence comes from Notodonta ziczac, assembly GCA_918843915.1. Classification (NCBI taxonomy): domain Eukaryota; kingdom Metazoa; phylum Arthropoda; class Insecta; order Lepidoptera; family Notodontidae; genus Notodonta; species Notodonta ziczac. Next base: position 7,930,027 of record OU974053.1, read on the forward strand.
ACTACTGGTTGCTAAGAATTTGACTGTACCCACGTAAATGTGTAAGTAAACGTCTGTGGCGTTGTAATTTTAATCTATGTAATAAATATGTTTAAGTAGTGCATCAATTTATTGTATTTATGTATGTACGTGCTACGTCTAGGGCCTGCATTATTATATCGACCTCACGTCTTGAGTACGCTTTTGATGAGTAATTTTGTAGTGTCATCTTGCACTGTAGATCTTGTTTTTTATATAACAAAGTCGGGAAACGACTTTGTTTTATAAATAAATATAAATATCGCCAGACAGACACACCAACTGTACGGTCCCAAACTAAGCAAAGCTTGTGCTATGGGTACCGTGCAATGGACTGGGGGCGATCCCAGTGACACCCAGACCAGGGTAAATTACGAAAAGGCCATTTACGAAATTTGCCCCGGCGGGAATCGAACCCGCGACCACCATGTGCAGTGCAGTGAGCCGAGCGGCCTACGCTCGAACCACTGCGCCAAGCGGGCGTCAATAAATCGATCTTAAGTACGCTTAACATGTCTATTTGTACTGGTATGACAATAAGAATGACATTTCCAAGATCGCTCTCACACTTGAGATCGATTTATTAAGATGAGACTTAGGGCTGTATAAATAAAAATAAAAAAATAATAATCTTGGAAATGTCATTCTTATGTCGTACAAATTGATATATCAAAAGCGTATTTGAGAACGGTCTTAGACTTGAGATAGATTTATTCATACGGGACTTAGTCGTTTGCCGACTTTGTTATACTCGTATAATAACTCTAAATTGAAAATTTAAAAAACCGCAATCTGACGTTTCTTAAACTACAGAAGAGCTGATAATTTTCATTTTCAAGAACACTCGATCAGAACTTTCTAACAAAATTAAAATTGGTTCATCCGCTTGGGCGCTACGATGCAACAGACAGATACACATGCTAAACTTATAACACCCCTCTTTTTTCGTCGGGGGTTAAAAAATAAGACCTACAGTGCTCGCACTTATCCTACTAATATTATAAATGCGAAAGTTTGTCAGTGTGGATGTCTGTTACTCCTTCACGTAAAAACTACTGAACGGATTTGGATGAAATTTGGAACACAGATAGTTTATAACCGGGATTAACACATAGGATACTTTTTATTCCGATAATCCCGAAATTTTTGTTAAATTAAATACTACGCGGACGAAGTCGGTGGGCACAGCTAGTAAAACATAATAGCATGACATATCTACCCATTCAAATTATAATAAACATCTAATTTAACGGTATCGTTAATCACACCCAGATTCTGTTCGATGATCTTCGCGTTGTCTGAGTCCAGGGATATGGATTTCAACCTCTGCCGTCTCGCCTGCGCCGTGTTGGACGGGCTCGGCAACAATTCATTGCTTTTATCCTCTGTCTCAATCTGTATAGAGTCCATTTTCGCGCAGCAGTCCACCACGTCCTTACATACATTAAGACATATATACATTGCCGCGTGTATTAGAATTTTCACACACGCAACCAGTTTATAATAACAATTGCATACGCCGATAGCGATAAACACCTTTTATAAAAGTTCTAAAAATACGCCGCCAGTTGTGCGAGTTTGTATTATAAACGAGCGCTGGCGTAGCGCCAGCCGCGGAGCGCGTATGCGTGAGCTAAATAGCTCCTGGCTTTTTCATTTCTCTTCCCAAAACCGAAAGTCGCACCGACGGCGATGCTCAAATAGTAAAATCAGTGAATCGAATAGTGAAAGTGATATTTTATTGTAGTGGACACTTTGTAGTTTCGTGAAATAATGTCGCCCAAATGTCCGGTGCCGCCGCTGCAGGAAATCACGCTGTCGTTGGTAGCCAGGCAGTTAATTCACGCCCTGGCTCGAGTTACCTCCGAGGAAGACGCAGCGTTGCCGTTCGCCATGGTATCTTCCTTCTACGAAAGTATGGGGGCCACGAGTGATATTTTCCAAGATCTCATTAATTTAATACTCAGCTCAGAGTACCTAGACCCGTCTGTAAGGTACTACACTATGCGTTTGCTGCTCAAAGAAAACGTGAAAAGTCTCGCGACGGGCATGTTCCCCTGCCCATATTACAGGAAAGTCCTTGAGCTGATAATGGAGCAAGGGCACCACCTGACGGCGCTCAACATGAAGGGAGTGTGGGTTAAGGACGAACACCTATCGCTTATGTGCCAACTAATTAAGAATCTCCCGAATTTGACGTGCCTGAACATCCCCTACATTGCTAACGACGAAGTGTTAAAACACATCGGGAAATATAATAAAGTGTTGAAGCTTTTGGACGTGTCCGGGGAAACGGACATCACGGAGATAGGCATAGACGCCATGCTGCGGGGGAACCCTCAGCTGACGCAGAGTCTGACTGTCGTAAACATTGGAATGTACGGCGAGGAGAACATTGACCACACAGACGTAGCTCTTTTAATACGGCGATTGCCAAACCTCACGAATCTTGGCAGTTACTCGTTTGTTGGTAAAGCCATCTACCACATATACAATTCTGATTGTCCGCCGGACTTCAAAACGAGTCTACAATACATGCACGATGTGCAAACAAACATGAGGACGATGAAAGCGATCCTTGCGCTGTGTCCAATGATAGAGACTATTTACCTAGAGGAGCCTGATCAAGGGGTTCTGCAGCAAATCAAGGAGTTACAGCACATAAACAAAATGAAATTGAACAAATTCCAATGCCACGAGTTACACCAGCTTCTTGATAAGATAGGATTCAAGATTGTAACTCTGATGCTGTCAGGGTCCTCGGGTTCGTTTAACTTCACGAGAATAGCTGAGACTTGCAGAAACCTCGAAAGCTTAGAGTTCTATCAGATACAAACCGCTACACACGAAGAGGAGGTGCCGTTTAGTAAACTGGAACATATTGAAATTATACACGGGAATCTGTCAGGGTCGTGTCTGAAATACCTGATGACTGGGAGCCCTATGCTGAAGAAGTTGATTATCGGCGATGAGATCAAGCTGGATGACAATGATATGTCGCGGTGAGTGCCTTTTAAAGTTTTTAAATAGCTACAAGATTACTAGCAATGTGTGGTTATCGCATTACTTGTTGCTCCGTTAGCTCTGAATCCATCAGAATCCTACCGTCCGTTTATACCACATACATGTCTGTGGCCAAGATGGGAATATAACCCGGATTGCTCGGAACCGCTGAGAGGATATTGACATTCCATACATGGAGGTTCGCATACGAAATATACATTTGGTTTGAACTCGCTTTGAAAAATTGAAGTAGGCATGCCACCTTGACTAATAATACGAAAATAAATGTCGTTGAATAATACAGAGGTGTGCAGTTACGCAGTTACAAACGATCTGAATTCAAGTTTACCTATCAACCAAGAATTTTAGCATACTATGGCGGTTCAAATATCTGGTCAATCTGTTTACATTGTGGAATTATTAAGTACCTTATATGCAGAATCACAGTGATAATTGTTTTTTAATGTCACTAATAAAAGCCGCTTTCAATGAAGTAACAATTTTGAAAATAATAATTTCACCCAATCGGAGGGCGCTAAACATCGCAGAGTACGATGTTATTGCTTGAAAGTAATGTCACGTGTCCCCATTAGTAAGTAGTAAGCTTCTTTATAAACATTTCATTATAATTTTCAGCATGCTTCGCCGCTACAAGTTCGAGCACCTAGAAGGCATATGGTTCCCCAACGCACCACGCCTCACCGTGTCTACTGTGGAACTGCTCATGGAGACCTGTCCCAAACTCACCAGTCTCGGCCAGCTGAGCGGGTGGCGATTCACTCCGGACGACATGATGCTAATGCGCGCTATTATCGCCAGCACGAACATCGACTTGGTGTTATCACCTCTTGGTATCTTCCAGCAGGGAAATTAATGCGCGGCTATGCTATAATGAGCTTTAAAAGTGTAAATCTAGTCTGCAATAGGTCCGCACAATGAATTGTTACGGTATCAAATGTGTAATTAACAAAAAATAAATATTTTTTACTATGTTTTAAAAAGTTTATTCTAATTATCATAATTCTAATACCTCATATAGTAAAAATTCTAAATCTATGCCCGACCATTATCCAACATAGCTCGAATAAGTACTGGTAGGTAGTATGTAGGCTTAATTTACGTTTTCATTTATATTCATTAGTTTGACGAGAAAATTTGGCGCCACGAGTGAATTCGTAAATTGTGTCATGACTCGATCCCTAATTCAATTCACAGCCAATCAATTAAATAATCACATTTTAAATTATATTATTATCTTTATGGCACTGTTTCCTCAGGTTCCGCTACGGCAATAGCCGGCCGTTCGTTCTTTGGAGATTTTTTCTTCATGACTCTGGTCTTCCACATTTTGGACTCGTCCGCGCATTTCGTTGTTATGATACTCCTGTGAAATAATAATAAACCTTTTAATATTTGCATTTATCCCCTCAACCGTTACACGACTCATTGAGTCGACGTCAAAAAATCGCACATCCGTAAGCGACTCATTGAGTCGACGTCAAAAAATCGCACATCCGTAAGTCGACTCATTGAGTCGACGTGAGCCTGGTCGGGTTTAATGCGACTATTGAGTCGACGTCAAAAAATCGCACATCCGTAAGTCGACTCATTGAGTCGACGTGAGCCTGGTCGGGTTTAATGCGACTTTTAGTCACAGTACAATATACCTTTCTTGCTCTAACTAGCACAGAGTGTAGGGAAAAGAACAGGAAAGGCATATAACATTCCATTTTAAACATCTAACAATAATTTGTCACGGAACGTAGCATTCAAAAAAAAAAAAAAAGTCTGCCAACCGCACGCGAATTTAATAAAGCTTGTTTTATGAAAAAAATGTATGGAGATGTCTCTTCCTTTCATTAATTTATTGCAAAATAATGTGTTTTTATGTAAATACAATAATAACTTTTGGAAACATGCTTTTATATATTAAATATGACGACCTTTGTACGAACATTGGAAAAAGTCGCTCACCCTACTTGCAACTTCGAATTAACAATATATTAAAAGGTTAAAACTGTACTAAACCCTGTATAATCAAATAGCTTATTTCATAACAATTTCAATAACATAGGGTTTATAGAGCTACAATGCGTAATTTCTCAGATATCGTAGTTTTAGCAAAACGCGGAGAAATCGCGCGATTACGGCCGGGCGCACTGTTACATATGCGCGTAGTGGCGCAACAGAGGCGTTACGTCTGAGGGGTTATGCAGACCTGTGATTGATTGATTGATTGCAGATTTGTGAAATTTTACAGGATACTGAATACAAATCTAAGTAAACAAATTTACATTACACTAGCTGTGCCCGCGACTTCGTCCGCGTGGAATTTAATTGACAAAGTTTCATACAAACTTTCATCCCCTATTTTATCCGCTTGGGGGTAGAATTAATCAAAATCCTTGCTTAGCCTACGTCATAACATCTACCTGCATGCCAAATTTCAGCCCGATCCGTCCAGTGGTTTGGGCTGTGCGTTGATAGATATGTCAGCCAGTCAGTCAGTCACCTTTGAGTTTTATATTTTGATTCTTTCACATATAGGATGAAAACATGGCATCGCTACGAACTTACCTGACTAGATTTTCTTTGACATTGAACCGATCCATGATTTCCATGATGACGTCAGATATAATTTTTGGGTCTAAGCACATCTTAGCCGGCTTATTCTGGAACGCTGGTGAACGCTTTCCAGTTAGTGAATGTGTCGCTAAAATTCTGAAAATAAATAAATCGTAGATGTTAATTCGGTGCCTACCTATTTATTTTCTTTTAAACGATGCATTTAGAGTTAGTCTTTAAATGCATTTTTTGTATTGTATGCTCTAAATGCAATTCTCTGACAATCAAGACTCACCTCCTAGGAAAAACAGCAAGGAGCAAGGTGCGCGTGGCGATCGTATAAGACTTCCAATTGACCTTACGGAACTGGTCTGCGTGTATTAACGTCTTCCCGCTTCCTATTGGCACCTGAAATGGGAATAAGTGAACATAGTTAATTGACGACGTTTGGACCAGAGTGATCTAAGTATATTTTTTACCAATAATTAATTTATTACAGAATGACATAATTAACAAAACTCATCTGAATGTCATACAACTAAGAAATATTAATAAAAACCCCATACATTTCTAACAGCAACGCTTAACGCGTTTCCTTAGTTTTCTCAGAAACATACTGTTGTGCCCTAGATCACTCTGGTTCCAACGTCGTCAATTGTACCTACTCAGGGGAACAAATAGGATTGCTTAATTTTCTCAGCTTCACTCAACTTTGCTCAAGTTGACACGAAATAGAGTGATCATATTGGTGACAAAGTGGCATCTTTACGGGAAAGATGTGGCTGGAATTGCCGTTGCTGTCAACGTGGAAAGAAAAGGGGATGCCCAGGAGTGGCACTGTGGAACAGTACTAATACAACAGGCTCATCCAAGTGGTCACTCTTACTGTGTGTTTAATCTTTGTTTATACCATTGTTATAATAAATAGGCCAGTGTTCAGATTTGACGACCGCTTGTCGCAGTGGTTCGAGCGAAGGCCGCTCGGCTCACTGCACATGTTGGTTGCGGGTTTGATTCCCGCCGGGGCAAATTTCGGAAATGGCCTTTTCATTATTTTAACTGGTCCGGGTGTCACTGGGATCTCCCCCAGTCCATTGTACGGTACCCCTAGTACAAGTATTGCTTAGTATAGAACCATGCAGTTGGTGTGTCAGCTTGGCGCAATCTAATATTATTATTATTAAATTATACCTTACCCATTCATTAGATTTTTCATCTACCGTCTGCTTTGCTTTGACTGCATTGTTGTACTTGTTCGTTATCAAAACATTGTCATCCGAGCGATTGAACTCATCACTCGGGCAATTCTCATTCTCTTTTTCATCTTCAGAGGAGTCCAAACCCGCCTTTAGTATGCTAGGGATATTTTTTTCATTGAAATTCCGCTCAGAAACTGGTTTCTTGATATCCTCCAGCATTTTGAATAGGATTGTAAAAGTGCTTTTGATCTTCATTATTTCATTAACATCAATTAGAATCTTCTGCGGCCTTATTTGTTTTTGTGTTTTCTGTTTTCGCGTAGAATCCGGTAGAGATTTCTTCATTGGGAGAACGTTAATTGTGTTGTTGAGTGGTCTTTTCCTGGCGGCTGTGTTCTGCATCGTATTTGGTATCACTGCGTTGGCTCTGTGTGACGGCATGAGCACTTTCTTGCTGGATCTCCTGTTTGTATACTGCCGTTGCCGTGTAGACTCCAATTTGACTTTAACTGCCTCCTGAAAATTACCCGCAATAATATTTTTTTTATCTTTCTACCTTTATTATATTTATGGTGTTTCTTTTTATGCAGAAACTAGGTCGATCGTTCCACACATGTGTCTTTACTTTCGACGTAAGTAGGTACACTTCTAGGTACCTTGACAACATGACATAATCATCCAACGGATGTCTGGAAGAGATCGCAATCTGCGATAAGACCGCCCAATAGTATAGTATTGTTTTTTTTATGTTATTTGATATATTCCGAACTTTAGTGTGCAATAAAGAGTTATTCTATTCTATTCTACAAGCACTTACGAAATATTGGGGATGCCCTTCTTTTTACATGGCATCGTTCCAAATACTTAATGAAGAGCAGTAACAAGTGAAATACTAAAACTTTATTTTAAAATACGAACGTCAGCGGAATCCGCAGACCCGGCGGCGGCGTCATCATCGCTGGGCGCCCACGAGGAGGCACTGGACGAGAAGTCTTCCGGCTCGTCATCCTGCTTGCCGCTCGGGCCGGCGTCACTATCCTGCTTTATCATCAACTCCAGAGGATCCCGTTCACCTGAAGAAGAGATCACGATATTGATCAGAGTCAACACAAATCACTTTGTGGAGTTGATCGACAGATGTGATCAAATAGGTATTTGTTCATACTTCTGCGAACTGAAACCAACCTACAGCCATTCGCACTAGGGTTGGATTTGGTCTGCAACAGTACGTGTGGGTTGGTTCCATTCTGGAAAACTATATCCAAATGACAAAGAATATACACAAAACCAGAGACTTGTCAGTTTTATTTGCTGCTCTTATCTACGCACAAAACCTACGTGATTGAAATGCGATTGAATTGGCGGGTGGCAAAAGGAAACACAAAAACACGTGGCAATTTTCAAATAACGTCCCGTCAGTTTGGGGATTACTGGCAAAGATCATTCAATGTTACCTAAGACAAAAAGCAAAGAGTAGTTATAATGAAAAATTCGCAGAGTAAGGTATTTTCTACCATGTAGCTATCTATTCTCTTTTACCTATGAAACATACCAGTAAAGTCTATGATACAACAAGATAGTGTTAATAAGTTCTTACTTAGACAATTCAGATGCTTTGCACATTCGGCCATCTAATAAGAATATTCTTGAATCCTAACTAAGATACTTTGGCCTCCAATAGATGATGACTATCTGAATTCAAAATAACAATTTGCAAAAGTTCTTTCTGCGCGACTGTACTACAGCCATGCACCGTAATTGCGTGCACGCAAGTTTTAACTCAGGTACTTACGCGCGCGGGCGATTAACTTCGCTTCTTCGGGCTCTCCTCTTCTGTTCACAGTCAACACATCTCCGATCTTAAACTCCTTCGCTGGACTCACAACCGACCTCACGTATACCACATCACGACCACCGCTGTTCCACTCGACCAGCAACCAATTCTCACTTTTCTTCGTTGAAGACATAACTAACGAACGCTCCGAACGGTGGCATATGACTGTACGATAGATACCCCCGCAATAGATCGACGCAGGTAAAAGTTCCATTACATGGCACCCTTAGTGCAGTTATTACGACGACCCCCTCCGCTCTTCGGCAGGAAGGAACAATAGTTTTCGCCAACGGCGCGGCGTTTCGGGTACAAAAAACGCATCCTTTTTTGCAACGCGCTTCCTAGTAAGTTTCTAAGCGGAGATTCTTTTGTGTTGGCTTTGGGTTTTTCTTGGCGGGTCGTAAATATTTGGTAAAACAATGGGATTTTAATTTGTTATGCTCGCTGCTTGAGATAAATGGTTATCTACCGTTGGTTACTTAGGTAGGGCACTCAGATAGTAGGAAAGGAAATAATGACATATACTATAAAGGAAGGTAGGTATAACCTACCTAACATTTTCGTCTGGTAGAAAGTAGGTAACTAAGTACATACCTACTATTTAATTATTTCTAATTAGAAATTTTGCTACTAAGCAATATGAAAAAATAAAAGTGCCCTAATAAATATACCTACATAATATTACATTTGAGGACCACTTGCACTGGCGATATTTGGTAATAATAAGTTTAGACGTAATTATTACTTATATTAAGACTGAAAAAACACCATTGGGGAAATATGGATGCACTTAAATGCACCTCTGCCTACCCCTGCGGGAGATACATGCGTGATCGTGGTGGTGTATTATTTTTTTGTTCTATAATGTTTTATCAACCCAATAGACCATAGACAATTAAGCGTAACCTAGTAAAACAAAGTAAACTTATTTCTTTTTCTAATCAATTTTTGAAAGCGTGATCCGGGTCATAGTCCAATACTCTGGACGAGTGGGTATGTAGAGATATACATTTTGGTAATACTGGCAAAATACTTAATTGATCCCAATATTAGTAAAAAAAAACGTAAGTACATACTAGTGACTATGATCTTGTTCATTATTATATGATCGATTAAATTATACAAATTTTAAATCGATTAATAGGCTTGTATTAACTAATCAACATTCTAATGAGTGGCACATACAGATGAAGAGGCGTTTTGGGATTTGAGTATACTAAAAGATAAGTAGTACATAATATAGCGATATCTGGTGGGCTTATTATTTGCCTCAAATTATTAAATATCAAACGAAACCCCTTTTCTAGTGTGGACTTTAAATGTTGGGTACGATTCATGTATAATTGCGTATCTATTATAAATTATATTTCTAAATAATATATTTATTATTGAATTTGACAAGCTAATCGATTCCGAGTGTACTTCCCTCACTTCGTCGGTGGTTTTTGCTGTCACGTCACTCTGCTATTGACACTGACAGGCATGTTGACTGTTGTTAACCATTTTTTATAGGTTATGTTTATATCCATTGCAAGTTTATAAATCCATAAAAAAATATCATTATTTTAATCATTTCACATAAGTAATAAATGGAGGCTAGCACCTTAAAAACTAAAAAGGGTGCGATCAGCAAAGGTAAAATAAAGAAAAATATTAAAAATGTATTGTGCCGACCTGATCCTATATTATGGTAAGTATTGTTTTATATTCAACTTTTTAACAAACAGTGTTGTAATAATGTTTCAAAGATGTATCACCGACAGGCCTGAAGTAACCGAAGAAGAAGGCGAGAAGTTAGCATTAGCTTTAGTGAAACACAAGGTTGATATACCAGAATTCAAAAAATCTCATTGGAACGAATTGAAATTGATACCTAAGGATCAGCGGCCGAAGCCCCCTAAATTAAAGTAAGAAGTCTGACCCTGGTCATTTTCATTTATATTTTCTTAAGATTATTATTATCATCACTTTTTGCGTTTTATAAAATCTTTTGCTTATATTTTAGCACTAGCGGCCCGCCCCGGTTTCGTACGGGTACATTACGGTTACATTATTGGAGTTTTATAAAATAAATGTATTGTTGTATTTTAAAAAAATTAATAATATAGCCTATTTCACCCGGGGATAGTGTAGCTTCCCAACAGTGAAAGAATTTTTCAAAACGGTTCAGTAGTTTCGGAGCCTATTCATTACAATCAAACAAACAAAGTTTTCCTCTTTATAATATTAGTATGATAATAAACTTTCTTCAAACAGTAGATACACCCATTTTTTTTGTAAACCCACCTATATTTACATTTATATTTCTTCACAGTAGATACACCCATTTTTTTTGTAAACCCACCTATATTTACATTTATATTTCTTCACTTGCCGTTATATTAATAGATAAGTTATAAATATACATTATTACAAATTAGACAATGTAAATACATTTATTTCCAGGCAAGTAAATGGATTACTATTCGGTATAAAACAATGCAACAATGCCTTGCTCAGCGGACAGTGTTCAGCAGTCATTATTGAAGCCACAGTCAACCCCAGAATGATTGTCCAACCTTTCATATCAGCATGCACCGATAAGGATATACCAGTTCTCTGCCTAAATGGCCTAAGAAAAATAACCTCAACAAATTTTGGTATCCCAACTACCTGTTTAGGTGTTAAATGTAATTCTTTGCTAGACTTAAGGAATGAAGTGGTGGAAATAGCAAAATCTTACCCGAAACCACAAATAAAGGTAAATACAATTGAAAAAATGGATGTTGAAGATCACACTGATACAGTCACAGTTGGCCAAAGTGAGGCCAAGTCTGTATTCACATATTTGTATAGAACTAATAAGAAAACCAGAGTGTTTGTCCCAACCACTCAAGATAATGCACCAAAAGTAACAAGAAAGTTCATTGGACAAGATTTCATTGAGTTTTCCAACAAACAGGAAACAAAAGAAGGCACAGGATATATGAAAATGATGTTGAAAAGGATGACAAATAATGCTGACCGTGTTAAAAAGAAATAAACATTTTCTAATGAGAAAGATGCTTTATTTTATAAAATATTATTAATAATTAATAACTATAATGTCAAAAAAGACATGTATTATGTTAGCATTCCACAAGGAATCGGACATCAATACAGTAACCAGGTATGTAAGGGATTGGATTATGCAAATAATATTAACAATCCCTGAACATTCTCATTACTAAAAAAACAACCAAACTTTACCAATTTTCTGGTATATATTAAAAAAAACATTGGTAAAATTTGATTTGCCACTTAATACTATACTAAATAATTCATACAATACTCCATAAAAAATGACAGTAACCATATATTTTAACAACTATCATTTAAATGGAGTATAGCATGTAAGCAGATATATTTATCTTACATTTTCAATTGATGCATTGCATTTAAGTTTTTATAACAGTTCAATTTAATAAAAATCAAACAACAGACTGATTTGATATATTATTACATCTAAGATAACTATTAGTCATACATAGCTGGCCATTACTTAAATCTATACATACTAAATTATCCAAGACAAAATAAGTATTTCCCTTTGATATAAACCAATGATTTTATCATATTCCTGGAAGTATTTGTTAGTACATCATATTTCTATACTAGATGAAACATAAAGGGTATACTATTTTTTTTGCAACTTATCTTTGTAAATCTCAAACTATTCGCTTTGTGGGACGGTTGAAGTCCTAAAGGTATTGTAGACTTGTGAAATCTGTCAACAACTGTATTCCTATAACACCTTTTGTTTTGCAAGTTTCTTCCAAAGCTTATAGTTTTAAAATTACAAAGTTAAGTTTTGAACAAAAAGGTTTACCCTTTATGTTTCACCTTGTATATAGCCATAAAAATGGTACATTAATGTTCTTATCCTTTGATATATTTATAAAACTTGTAAATATATCAATGTTGTGTATAATATAATAATGTTGTTTTAAATACGAAATTAATATGATACTTAACAAATTTATTCTTGTAAAGAATACTCTTATTTGTTAACGACAATAACTTTTACAACTAAATAAAAATGTAAATTGATACATAGTACCAATTATAATAATCCATAATGATCACAATACATGGTGTAAAATGTATTGAATGATTAATTATTTATATTAATAATTGTCTTAATGTCAAATAACTACTTCATTACTAGCAACATTTTAGTATTTGATAGCATTTCTTATACAAACTGTGAAACAATTCACTGGAAGATAATAAACAAAACGATTGCAATATTAGTCGAGTAACAAATTCGAAATAAGCCGTGCGAGTAAACAATGTTTAATGAACATTATGTATTTGTACACTTCTAGACAATTTAACAATAGTTAAATACCAGCATACACTTCTCAGAAGCATATAACGGAAACAAAAATGTACAAAGTGTAAATGCCTATTCGATCAGTGACGCATTCGCTTCGCGGCCGGCACGACCGCAGCTCACGAACGAGCGTCGCCCTCGCCACTCGCTCCGGTGTCGGATCGCGTCTAGAACTTCGGACAAGCGGCGCATCCGGGGGAGCGGCCCGCGGGCCGGACGACCGTCGACCGAGTACAAGATACTGGCCCGATTTCTATCCAAAACCGGGGAGTAATTCACAGGTCAGCCCGTCTCCGGCGGCGCCGAGCGCGCGGCGCGTCAGTGCGGCGCGCGCGGCGGCGGCGGCTCGCTGGGCCGGTAGCGCGCCAGGATCGCGGCGCACATCGCCTGCGCGTCGCGCTCCTCGGGGTACAGCGCCATCGCCTGCGCCACCTGCGCCTCCGGGAAGATGCCCGCCAGGTGGAAGTGCATGCGCCGCCGCGCGTCCCAGTGCTGCAGCGCGCCCTCCGACGCGCACGGCGACATCTGCGCGTGCAGCGCGCCCGCGCCCCCCACCGCCGCGCCCGCCGCCCCCGCCCCCGCCGGCGCGCTGGCCACGCGCGCCGCCATCGAGTGCGGCAGCCGAGGGTCGCACGCCGGGTTGAGCGTGAGCTGGCGAGCCAGTTTGCGATGGGGGTTCGCGTCGGGCGCGGGCGGCGGCTGCGAGGGCCCCGCCATCTGCAGCTGGGCGCGATCGAAGTGCGTGGCCAGAGCGGCGTCCGCCAGCCTGGGTGCGGCCGAGTGCGCGCGCGCGAGCGGCCGCTTGATGTCGGCGGGCCGCCCGCCCGGCGGGAGACTCACGGTGTGCAAATCGCGAGCGCGGAGCGTTCGTGCCGCTCGCTCGGACAACTTCTCCGCGACGGATTTATGCGGACGGCCGGCGCGCTCCGGGTGGTGGAATTTACACTTGTTCCCGTAGGTGCATTTGCGGCCGTACGGACACGCCGGCGGGGGGTCCGTGCGTGAGGGGGGCGCGCGTAGAAAAGCGTCGAGCGTCGGGCCGGACCTTCCGAGCGGGTCATCCGGCGGCATAAACCGATCGTTGACGAAGGAGTACATGAGAAGCCGCTCCTCCACGACCTTGCGGAAGTCAGGATTTTCGGTGGCGAGGTCGCGATAGTTGTCGTTGGAGACGACGATGCCGTCGGTTTCGGCCGCGAGACGCAAGATGTATCTGTCATCGTAGCAGACGAGTCGCTTGCCGCCCAGGAGTCGACTTGGCGTGTACACGAGCACGCGGTCTCGCTCTAGTCTCTCGAGTGCGTCTCTGTCGGCTATGGGATTGTTGGGCCGCGACGCTTCCTTGCGCCATTTCGGCACGAATGCAGTGATCTCCTTGTGGCCTCGCGCCCGGAACCATTCCACGCAGATCTCGATCCCACGACAGGAGAATACTTCTTTATTACCGTGGCTGTAAACAAAATAGCATGTTAGATTTGTCCTTACTGTCAGATTTTTATATCTCTAATGAGGCTCCAACAATATCGTGGAGATAAGATTGCTTCACGAATGATTTATGAACAGGAACTTCATATTCAGTTGATACCGGTATGATGTAGATTGAACGTGAATAGTTGAGTTGCACGATAATCTAAATCGAAATATGACTCAAAATATTAATGATATACCTATACACAGAAAGTCAGTTTCAATAAACTATCGTAGGTATTGCACGAACTACCTATTTACTTTCAGTTTGAATGCATTATTCTCTAACCGTATACAAGTATAGCTCCAAAGAGCATTCATAATGTCGTCAATATGTCTTACACTGAACAAAATTTCTGTATTCGATTTTAGCAACTCGGCTGGGGCCAACTCTGTTAAAGATTTCCTATAGACAAACTGACGTATTGCTAATCGATTGAGATGCCAGCGGTTAACAGAGTATGGCTTCTGCTCAATCGCTTGGACTCGGGCTACCGAGCGCAAGACACTGACCCGATTTTCTGTCATCTGCCAAGATGATAGAATACATGGCCCGATCATGTCTCAATAGCAAACTCGCGAAAGTTCACAAATAGTGCTTACCCCATTGCGACGTTGCTGCCATCGATGACAATGTGTCTCAGCGGCGCTCGGTCCGCTGGTGGGTCCGGTTCGCACGGCGGGGGCGGAGATAGCGTCCGCGGCGGCTGTTTCGCCGCAAGCTTTATCAGCTCTGCAAGCAACTCGTTGCGCGGCGGATCGGGACCGAGTCGTTGTAGCGCTGTTCTTGCCAAACGCTCTGAATAACCCAGCTTCATGGCAAACTCGATCTTTGCCTGATAACAAAATGGAAAATTGTTCAACGATGCGACAAGAGTAACACCAGCACCAGTCATCTTTTTAAAGACTCCAAGGTCGCAGTAGCTTTGGTTTTGTCCAAGATTATTTCGAGCTCATCGAAAGTCTACTCCAAACTGAGTCAGGAACCCAGTATCATGCACTTCATGGTGACCCATCAAAAGGATACTGAATAGGTGAATGTAACACTGGGGTTACTCTTACCTGATTGGGTTGTGGTGGTACCGGCGTGAGAGTAACATACTCCGCGAACTCAGCAGCAAGTGTGTCGGAGGGAGTGCGGGAGGCCGCTCTGTGAGCGCTCTCATCTTCACACTCCGAATCGTAGCTGGAGTCCTCACCGCGTTCGCCCGCCCACCCCAACGATGACTCCACATATTTCTAAAATAAGAAGAAAAAAAAAATCATGTAATCCTTTTATTCCTGATGGGTTCTGTTACTAAATAAACATGAACTCCTTTGCAGCCGAAATCAGCTATTCGTTTTCAAGTTACAAATAGGCACAGAGCCTCTCATATTTGATCATCTCAGACTATTTTAGAGCAGTCGACCAGACAGTAACGTTCTGGCTGATCAATTCAAATTACGATACAGTGGAAGAGAATTCGTCATTTATAAAAAAGCCAATCAATTGATTCATGACTCGTATCATGCCGTATCAGTCCACAATGCCACACTAAAAACGTCTATTGTAATATTGAGCTAAACAAATAATTCGTTGTTTTTGCGTCTAAGATATTCACATAGAATTAGCAGGTAACATCTAGCGTTTAATGAATCTGAAAAGGTATTTTTACTTAGTTAACACTTATGAATGTAACTTGCATGGATGCCGGATATAACTAGGTAGAATGCCGGCAAACATTTTCTGCTAATCTCACAAGGTGAGCGCAAATACGGATACATACAAAAATCTGTTTTATTAATCTGTTGTTAAAGTATTGACAAGAATCCACAACGTCAACAGATGTTCAGAGTTTTCTAGAATCTCGCGAATAATTCAAGCCCGCGTGCCGCCTACGTCGACGAAAATCTAAAATTAAAAAAATGAAAATATACATTAAAACGCGTCCGGGCGGTGATGATTACCGATCAATAAGCAAAATTTTATATTACAACAGCCGATGGCGGCTCACCACAGGGTCATGAGGGCGCCGAAGCGGATCTACAGATGATCATTGACCTTTAGCGTGTGCGCAACTGTCGGTCGTACCGGTTGTAATTCATTATTCTTGAATTGACAAAAATATTTCTGAATCAAAGGAGACGATCGTAAAAATTATCGCTGCGTCGAGTCGCGCACTAGTTTGGCTTACAGTTATTTAATTTAGTTAATAATCTACGAAACGGCGGTTAGTCATAGCCGCGCAAGATCCGCATTGAGACCTAGTTGGCCGCGAAGCTGAAATACAAATCCAGAATTTGTTTTTGATTTAGGCAAGTGAGCGAGGACAGAATAAATTAATTAAATCATAAAAGTCATGATAATTATTTCATTAAAAAGGTAATTATAAAATATACCATGAGAAGAAAAGGGTTTAGAGGCTTTTGTATTATTAAAAACCAATCAATAACCCAAATTTAACCCATAACTTAGCACTCATGTTAGAAAATGGTTACCAAAACACGCGTATGTAAGCGATAAAGTTTTGTAGGTCTCGGGAGCCTACATCCGGGCTGGGCACACTACGGAAGCGGCCCGTCTCTGCGCGGAGCCGGATGCGACTTTCTAAAAAAATCGAGCCAAGCAACCGTCGACGATCGCTTAGAGAACGATATTGAACTATGGGAAATTAAATAAATTTCGTCTAAGCAAACTGAAATTGCATGTTCTTAATAAGAAGGCAACCTTCACCTGATTGTCTAAACAATCAGTTTGATCTTAGTACCTATACTTATTTTACTTCTTGTAATCTACTTAGTTTATACCTATTAAAGTTATCTATGAAATGTACAAATAATTTAAAGTTATTTTCATTAATAATACATCGAATTAACAACAACATTTCGAATAATTACGTGTTAAAGCTGCAAAATTGCTGCCCTTTAACAGGAAACAATAATAACATAACAGTCAGTTTACTAAGTGGAGTCTATTAGCGAGTGTTACGTCAATAGTTGATTTACATTTTTGAGGCCAATCTTATTTAAGTATTATTATTGAATATGTAATTTGACAAATGTGTTATGTAGAAGAATCATAGAATAGTATGACGTGTTGCCACTGGATTTAACTATTAGGACCGAACGAGGACAACAGACTATTATGTTAAATGTTTGTCCTATTTTGGTTTGGGACTATATGAGATTATTCACAGCGCAGCGTAATAAACAAAACGTCGCTATACTACATCCAGGAAACAATCAGCCACAATCTTAATTACAAAGACATCAGATCTAACAAATTTCCTCGTAACGAGTAGCAATTTTAGACAAAACAAAAAACCCATCAGATTAACCCGCTGCGTTATCCACGCTCGTTTACGTTGGGCGGGCTATTTGTTTACGTTTTTTCCCCTGGCACGTCTAAAAGAATCAGAAAGGAAACACGCTAGACTTCTTTAAAATACCCAGACATGTGCTATTTGTCGTAGCTAACACCACAAAGATATAAAAAAACCATTTAGTTTTTGAGGCACTGCGAATAATTTGGGTTTATGATCTTGGGTGTCGTTGATACTTTTATCAACGACCAAGTTAGGTTACGGTCTAACAATTAAATAGGGAGACAGAGCCTTATTCTGTGACAGGCAGACGAAATGTAAGGTAACAGCAGCGATGTAATGTAGAAGAGTGGCTTAGGAGTTCCAAAATGTATTTCACTGGCCTCCCTAAAATTTCACATATCTTGTTAAAGGACATTACATCACGTACTACCTATTATGTTTACTGTATATTGTATCAGATAATGTCCTCGTTCTCTTGGACCATTTGTTTTGGTCCACCATAGACCATTTGACTTGTATCATTAGGCAACAATTCAAATAAGTGATGTGCCGCACTTAATACTATTGACATATTGCGATTTGGACTTTGGTAGCAAATATTTTGTATTTTTTCCTTCTCATTAATGCTCTGAATGACTACAGATTGTGTTGACGTCAATGTGACCGACATAACACACGTTAGACGCAAATAAAGGGAAGTATCAATTACTGAGAAGTGTGTTTATATGTATTATCTGATATTTAACAAGGCAAAGGTTATCGTTAGTTTTCGAATTTTGTGTTTGTATCTCAAAGAATCTAATGGTAAGTAAGTATAAACGGTAATTTTTTTTTATTTAAACTCAAAATTGTTTTTATTCACGTAAGCCAACAAAGCATTTATGAATAGTCAGAATCTACCATCGGTTCGGAATGCTGCTTCCACTGAGAAGATCCGGCAAGAAACTCAATGGTTACTCTTTTCAACGAAATAAGATGGTGTACATTCTCAGGAACAGCATAAAAAAATAATATGAGCAGGCAACACCATTGTCACTAAATAACTAATAGTAAATAATAATCAAATCTCACTCAGATTTAAATACCAGAAATAAGTCCCGACGATTACTGACCTATTTATTGCACATGATTCGCGTATCCCAAAACGAATTACCCCCATTCTAAAAAGCCTTGTAAAAAGGGGTCACACATTTACAATGTACCTACATCAAAGCATGACTATGTATACCGATAAGCGATATCTGTATGTAAGCAAGAACAATTAAGTTCATTTGTGGAGGAGAAATTATACCGCGGGTTTGTTGAAAAGATAACAAACGGCCAATAGGGTGGGAGCATTGGGACGACGTAGGCGCACGCCACCTCGTGCGATGTGGCGTCAGCGGCGAACAGGATGCGGGCACGCGACATACTTCATACAACACATACCTACACACACATGCGAAGATAGCGCACTACAATCAAACATTCAGTTGCCATAACAAAAGTACATAACGTTGCCTTGCGATGATACGTGAGGTGAGGTAAAGACAAATTACATTCTTGGAAGATTTTTTGTAAATAATAAAACTGATATATTCGATAGCAATATAAAATATTTGCTACAAATAGGAGGCGGATAATTGCTTATTCTTTTTATAAAACCTTTAATTGTCATTCATTCACTCTCATGCAATTAAATCGTGAGATCGTGACGTGATACTGTGCCCATAATAGTAATGATATAGATAATAGACGAAAACATACAATGACGTCAATACAACCGCTATCTGATCAAAGCAACTATTAAATAACGCTTAAAGTAGAAAAGCAATTAAAGCTAAAAATGTCTAAGTGCTTCATCTCAAAATCTAACAAATTTAGTAACATCGCGTACTACAAGGACTTTTGCGATGGCCCAAATACGAGAACAGAAGGCATTTTTAACGTCATATCATATCAAAAATAAATAATCATAATTAATGAAGAAATTTTAAGTTTTTTTTTTTTTTTTTTTTTTTTTGAATTGACTATATGTTGTTGGCCAGAGTGGCCATAACAACTTCACCCGGACAGAGGGCGAGCGCAAGTGCGCTCCAGCCATAGGGGCAGGGGGGCAGCTAGCTCAAGGGCGTCACTAGGGACACGACCTCGGCTTGGGCCGCTGCCAGGAGAGGTGGCGAGGGTAAATCTACCACCGGATCGGAACGCGACCTCGACTGAGAAGATCCGGCAAGAAACTCAGCGGGCTTGTCGGGTGCCAAGGTGCGTCTAGGTAAGTAGACGCACCTTCTAGCGGAAGCGGGGGTTCGTCGACCTCGCCGGCGAGGTCGGTGTCTGGCGGGGAGTGTGCGTGTGTCGTTCTCCTCGACATCTGAGTCTAGGAGAGCGGTGAGTGGGTCGGGGGGGTCCAGCACCACATGCCGCGGCCTGCGGCGGCATGTATCTGGCTCGTGTGCGGGTGCATAATCGGCGGCGGCGACGATTAAGGGATTGGTGTGTTCAGAAGCCTTCATGAAATAGCGTTCAGACGCTATTTTGAAGTGCTTCTGGATAGAATCGAGGCGTAAGTCAGAATGAAGGTCTACGTTCCGTACGAACCACGGGGCTCCGACGGCTTGGCGAAGAAAACGGGACTGTAAGGCCTGGAGGCGACTAATGTGAGAGTTGGCCGCGTGGGCGAACACAACGCTCGCATAGGACATGATGGGGCGAATGCAAGCTTTGTAAAGTGTCACCTTATTTCTAAGGGACATTTTACTCCGCTTGCATAGGAGATAATGAAGGCGACCGAGCACAAAGGCGGCTCGATTGCGGACGTTTCTAATGTGAGGACCGAAGGTCATGGAGCCATCGAGCGTGACCCCGAGATATTTAACTGACTTGGACCAAGGGATAGGTTGCTTGTACAAAGAGACAGTACCTAAGTTGGAGCGAGTGTGGCGTATGGAGGGGCGTCGAGAGGTGGTCCTGGCAAAAAGCACGGCTGCGCTTTTGTCCGGGTTCACCTCTATTCGCCATTTCCTAAACCACTCTCCGAGAGAATTGACAGCGCGTTGGAGAACGCGTGTGATCTGAGCCTTATTACGATGGGAGAAATAGAGCGCGGTATCATCCGCGTAAAGGGCGAGTTGCACATTGTTCGTGCGGGGGATGTCGTTAGTGTACAGACTGTACAAAAGAGGGGAGAGCACGGAGCCCTGAGGGACTCCTGCCCTGATGGGGTGGGGTGGGGAGAGCGTGCCCTCGACTCGATATCGAAAGGTACGGTTTGACAAGAAATTTTA
Organism: Notodonta ziczac; assembly: GCA_918843915.1. NCBI lineage: Eukaryota > Metazoa > Arthropoda > Insecta > Lepidoptera > Notodontidae > Notodonta > Notodonta ziczac. The sequence continues at coordinate 7,951,038 of OU974053.1, forward strand.
AGTGCGATTTAGAACCAGTCAGTAGTAAACTTTAATCAAGGGTAAAGTACAATATTTGGAACAGAAGCCAAAGTAACATTTTGCAAATATCACTATACAGCTTATGGAATACCAACAATCATGTCTACATTCTAAAGGCACACTAATCTAAATAAAATGTAGTCAGGCTGTCTACATAGATTATGTGATACCTAGAAGAAACTAATCTGAAGCAGCCGGACGGTTTTAGGGCCGTTGGCCGCGCGCGGCACACCCGACTTTATCGCACACGTTACAGAATAAATAGGTAATATTAAAGCTAAAAACCGTGTTCTGAATAGTCAATATTAATAAATAATGATATTATAAATGACCATGAATATGGATGACTTATGAATAAACCTAATTTTAATAGCCATATAATGAAAAGAACATCTTCTGCAAACCTACATTATATCGTTTTCGTTATTATTAATTTAATAAGATAAATCAACGCATAAAATCGGGAAATCAAGCACACATATTTCACAAGATCCTTAAATTATCCAATCGTAACATCATGGCATTATAAACCAAACTGACAACAAATTAGCATTCGTATACGTCATACAATTTGGTTGATATAAACTGAATTGGTTTTTACACCTATACGAGTATTGTCATCAGTAAACCGCAAGTGGGCCCCTATCGTTTCACTCGCGCTCGATCTGCCTACCTATTGACATTCATTACATCAGAAAATAATCATACCGGATCCTAACAAATAGGTACGTTTCGACTAACATCAGATAGAAGGTTGCCAAGCAAATATTTTTATCAAATTATAAATAAACTAGCGGCCCGCCCCGGCTTTGCACGGGTTGAAGTTTTAGTAGGGATCCCTATTTTATTCTAGTAATAAATATAGCCTATGTTACTCAGGGATAATGTAGCATTCTAATGGTGAAAGAATTTTTGAATCGGACCAGTAGTTTTTGAGTTAACTCGTTACAAACATACAAAAATACAAATCTTTCGCTGGAGGTAAATCAACGTGAAATTTAGATCCTGCACCGTAGAGCAAGTTTGTATTTCCGGTGGATACCCATCAAGTTTATGGTATGGATGATTGGCCTTCGGGGTCTGATAGTACAGCCGGAAGGCTTTAACTATACAATTCAACTTTGTACAATCCGTATAATTTGTTTAATAAAACATTAAAGAAAAGTATCGACATTGACGAAATTTCAGGAGAAAACTAGCATTCATACCGAAGTACAAAAATAACTACACTTACATTGAAAAGAAATCTGAGGAAATCTGATTAAATTATTACCTACCAAGGCAAAGCGGTAGCATTTCCCACGTATTGCTTTTCTATTAGAAAATTTCAATAATCTTAAATAACATTAGTAAAGTAAAACGAAAGTTACGTCTTTTGTATTCAGCGTGTTTACTTGCGAAACATCCGTGAGTGTGTAACGTAACCTTCACGTGCAGTGGTTACCTGTGATGTGTTTGACTTGGAAAGTTATCAAAAAGGAAAACAGATACCTAACACACATCCTGAAAGTGTCGACGCTCCAGTTAACATCGATAATTCCGATAACTCACGGATAAACGCAGCCAAACATCTGATTATAAAAAAAATGCACGAAAACTCGACGTAGTTAGCACTCCGCCTTGAGTTCTTAGAAGTATCGTCCCTCGCTATTAGGTACATTCAAATCCGTGATCAGATACCTATCGTAGATAACGAGCGAATATAAATCACAAGTGCTCTCGGAGACGAAGTGAAAGTTTGCCGGGATAATGTAGCAACGCCGGACCTGCGACACTTCGCGCAGACGACGATGATGAAGATACGCATCAATTAAACTTCTACATTGCAACAAAAAATCCACATTACGACGTGACGTTGAAACTTAGGATGATGATGATCTACGTGATAGCACGCTACGTGCAGTAATTATCTTTGGAGCAATCGACACTATCTCTTGTGTGCAACTTTTACAGTCTATTTTTCTTGCCATGAACGTGGCCGGTATAATTCATTTGAAAACCGCCGAACAAAAATCATCTCCTAAAATGAATCCTAAATGTTCTGCCTGTATTTGAGCACTGTATACAATAATTAGCATACCTATATGACGTTAACGAACCGGCTTTACTTCCGGGATCGTTATATCGGCCGATCGTGAATGAACATCATTACAATGCGATGTACGCAAAACTGTGGCTCACTGTGAAACTCACGAAATATCAAGATCCGTGACGCGGGGACGAGTCGCGCGAGTCGTTCGTGTGCGACAGGTGTTCAAACGGGGAGGATAAGTTTCGCGCTCACCTGGGAGTTGTCGATTGCGTACATAATATTTAGTGAGAAGGTGCGCGCGTCGCATGGCATTACGCGCGTGTGCGAGCGCGGCGTGTTTCGCGGCGAGACTATTGGCTAGCGTAGCATGTGCCGCAAGCGCATGCGCACCTCCACGCACGAGCCCGCTGAGTGAAGGGGAAGCGGGGCACCACGAGATCCGGGTTGTGCGCCCACTGCACCCGACGGGCGGCCCCCAAACACCGCGCACCGCTGACCTCTGCCACTACAGACGAATATCGTTTCGGATTTGTCGCATCCACAGGCCGCGTTATGATGAATTGTACCCGGAAATTAACTTCAAACTCTCAACTTTCTAACGCCATTTATGGTTTAGAATAGTTAGAAAGTACTGAGGGAATTCCAACCATCGTAAAGCTAATCATTAAATGCACTATACCATAAAATCTCAATAATAACTAGTGCTATTAAACATGTATATTAATCAATTTGACTTTTATTACTTCTGTGTTACCTACTGCATCAATGGAAGAAGGCGTTACCATGATCTTGCAATTATCAATGCTAACTAATAATTCATATGTGCCTATTTCAATGTGACCTATCTCAGGTACAATTACTTATATCATTTATAGGTTTATAATGGTATGACCTGTTCGATAATTGAAATTAAAAATATACTTGCATTTATTTACACTTTTTTCATAAAATGCTATATCTTATTGAAAGGAAATCTTGTTGAGATTAGTTCAAGTTTTGTGACCATTATTCGTCAAGACAGAACCAGTAGTTAGATAAATTAAAAACAATTTTTTATGGATATTTATAGACAAATTATTGCCCCTACACATACTTGCTTGTAGCATTGGAAAGCCATTGGTATTTTCGGCTAATGACAGTCTTGGTAAAAATTTAAAAGATTTTTTGCATGCATCTACGCAAAATCTTCGACTTAAAAAGATGTTGGATATGCAGAAAAAGAATGCAGAATGCCATAATGTATATGACTCAAGTGTCTAAACAATCATGGATAATAACAATTCTTTTTTGTTGGTCCTCAAACATTCAATGTACATGCAATGAAGTCATGCAATTTTCAAACAGAGAGAATAATTGTTTATCTCATTACAAATTCTGAATTAATTTATTGATGAAATCCCATTGTGTTTGGCTAGGCTTCATTTGATTGATAGTTTTGTTTGCAAGGATATTTAAATGTAGGTACCTACTTTCATGCTTTTTAAAGGTCATGTATTTATTATTAACATTATTCACAGGTTTATAGTATTATCAGAAAAGTTATTTAAATGCAGATGATTTAATGTAACACCAGAAGGATTTATTTGAATATCACTATTATATTATTATAAATGGGAAAAAAGATGTCAGCAATGGTAATGAGAATTCATACCATTTTATCATGTTTTTTAGTAACATAAAACTTATATATTAAAATTTTATATTCATAATTTTTTGTTGTGGATTTATAATTTCCAGAATATCACAAAAGTGAGAAATTACAATAATATTATATTTAAAACTGTTCATAAGCATGCTGTTCTGTTTTTTATCCCAATTATCTGAAAAATCTTATCAGTACTCTTGTACACCTAGATACCATCCATTTTATAGCTTTTCTAGCTTGTCTAGGAAACAGAACAATATGTCCAAAGAAAGGTCCTTTATCAACAGATTATGGTGATTGCATATTAATAGAAAGATTAATTAAATGTACCTTACATTATATCAGAAAAGTACTGCAATACATTTCATAAAGTCATTAATTCAGATTATTTAAATGTCATAAACTGGTTCTAGCTAATTAGATCATACCTTTCTATATATATTTGAATAATTAATGTAACTACATTCTGAATCATCATTACAGGGACATGTTGCTACTATAGGTATTTGTTAAAAAAACTTATCCAATAAATTGAGAGCCTAATATCTCAGAATCTGTGTGCACTAAAAACGGTGATGACGGTACACTACACCTTAATTTATTCAGCAGTTCCTTTGTTACATTTTAATTTCTTATTAATTATTGTCAGCACCTGTGCATTGATTTGAACGCCTACCTGTATTCTACCGACGAGTTCCCGGGGATTGAAGCTCCCATCTGCTGGATTTAAGTTGAACGTGACGTCGAAGTACACATAATCAGGTTTTTCGTTTGTAAAACACAATTTATTCTCAGATAGACTGACACAATAAAAAGTTTCAACTAAATTTAAATATTGATTATAAAATTCAGCTATACGGGTACGCGGCACTGATATTATCAAATCCGTATCTTGAGACATTGTTAGATGCGTGTCGTAATAACAATCACAGACGACTATCGCAATCAAATTGCATAATTCGCATCAAAACAAATCGAACAACCTTCCATTACGATTCTTCCAATCCAACACATCCTGTCTCTTACTGACTGACAAGTGACAGTCCATTTTAACTTCGATGACATTATACCACAGACATGAAATATAGCAAAAAATAAATAACATGTTTAGTCGAGTCGATTCATAATCACTGCACCTATTCACTACACTATTAGTGTTGCTTTACAATTAAAAGCTTGCCATATTTTTGGGTCACAGGGATAACGCGAATTTTATATGTTTTTATATTTCGTTAGGATTTAATATCTTAGATAAAATTTGAATATATCATTGTTTTTGGGAATTAAAAGAATAATACGTTGTTCGTTTGACCATATATTTTATTAAAATAGGTAAGGGGGTTAGAAATCCGACAATTACTGTGTAAATTGCTGCCATTCACCCTCTCCTCCTTTCCCCAGGCTTGAGACTGGCACCGGCAGTATTCCAGTGGCGGAGTTAAAGTGTCCGCTTTTGTATTGCTCTGAAAGAGCAAATATAAACTATATATCCATACTTAGTTCGACTCATTTAAAAAATATGATTATATAGTAGTTAATACCTACATATTCTCTTTTTCCTACAGAATACAATTGTATAGTAAAATAACAAAAATCAAACATCGTCCGACTCAGATTCTGGAGGGATATTTTCGTTGTTTAATTTATACTTTCGTTTTTTCTTATTTTGTTGCCGGGTGCGGAACATTTTGCTCTCATCAGCACATTTCGTAGTAATGCTGGTTCTGCAACAAAATATTTCATTAGTCAAATAAATGGCACATTACTAACAAAACGTCCAATATAGACAAAAAGAACTATAACATCTCTTCATTCTAATATCGACTTTCAATGAAGCTCAAAATATTACACACAGAAAGAACGCGTATACTTCATAAATAATTGTTGCAAAAACAATACACATTCAAAAGACATACGTACCTCACAACATTTTCTGGAACATTACAGTTTTCAACTACTGCTTGCACAATGTCATTGACTAAAGAGGAATCCAATTTCTTTTTTGCTGGTTTATTTGGAAATGCTGGAGATGGTTTTCCAGTGAGCGAATGAGTCGCTAATACTCTGGAAAAGAATATTATGTTGATTTTTGCAACGTAACACAATATGTTCACTTTCGTCAAAATCTATAAAAAAATAATGTATTGTGTACAACAAGTAAGTATGTGTGTACGTGGTTAAGGGTGTGTTCATCAAGTGGTCTTTATGAAATCACTATTTTATATGTCATCGTCTATCGCAGCAACTTATCTTCCGTATATTACGATTTATAATCATTAAAACAAAATACTTACTTGCGTGAAAACACTGCAGTCAATAATTTCCTAGTTGCACTTGTATAGGAATTCCAATTGATGTGTCTGTAAATTCTAGATGGAATCATTGCATTTCCGTCACCAATAGGGATCTGTAAGCAAAAATAAAACTAATCTGACTATCTCAATATTGAAACCTGACAAGGAAATTATGTTATATACCCTACGAACCATATCATTGGCGTTCGCATTTAAATTGCTGTTGCGTAACACTTTCTTCGATTTTGACTCTTGCTCTACTTTATAATCCGGATCATGCCCTCTACTTCCAGCAATAGAAGCAGAGTTTTTTATTTGTTCTTCTTCGTCAGAATTCGAAATATGGCTGCCGTTCATAGTCTAAAATAAAATCACAAGGTGTTACAACAAGATACTTACGTCCAAATATGTAAACAATTCAATCATTTATTTAGTTACCATATAGTTGTCTGTTTTACTTTCGTAAGACATATCGTCAACATCTGCTAAATCAACATCATCATCTGAAATATCTTGTTCTATAGAATTAAGTAATTCGGCATTAGTCGTTATTTGTTCTTCTAAGGAATGTATCTTCTCGTAAAGTTTTTCTATTGTACGCTCCATAGTTTTAACGATTTCCATGTCATATATTTCTTCAGTTTGTGTTCCCATATCTCGTGAATTAGATTTTTCGTAATTATTAACCGTTTGTTGTGTCTGAACTTCAAAAGTAGTATTTTTATCTATTAAACTCTGGATGGAATAGTTGTTAGAGTTACTTTTCAACATTTTTGGATGACTATTGCTGTAATGATCATTACATTGGGCTGTTCGTGAATCATTTAAATAATCATGATCAGTATTATATTTCCTTTTTAATGTTCTCTGAAATATTAAGTCTTATAAGATGATGCTCAATAAAATATCCGTCCTAAATATAGGACCATCTTTTTCATAAGTAGGTAATTTATTTTATGGTAATCTATAAATACTAGTACAATATTTTATACTTTGTAGATATAGCGGTTTATGTGTCGATCTCACCTTCACCCGTAGATCTTTGGCACCTGATTTTTCTACTGGATATTTTTTGAAGGTTTGAACAGCTGTATTGTTAGGTATGGGCTGAAAATCATAATGATTTATTATTAAAAAACATAAATTGAAAAAGAATTATGAAACAAACTAACCATAATTCAATAATTAATAAAACCTACCAAATACCTCAAGTACTAACTTACTTTTAAAAAACAACTCAAGAAAAATGTAGCACTCTTTTCCATATCCTCTTTATGATCATCACCTGCAAATAAGAATGATTATATCATTATATTTTAATTATTTTTGGTTGTGACTACCGATATTATTACTTATATACTGATTAAAATATAAACTGAAATAGAGAAAATAATATTTTATAAAGTTCACTCATTTGAAAGTATATCATATGAGTATTGGACTTTATGCGTAGTATTTTTTAAACTCTAATTGGATTTTCCATTTCTACTCCTAGTTAGGCAATCATTGAAAAATATATGGCTCACGTTGCTCTGTGTTGTTCTCCCGAACATTACTTTGAAGATCCAAGAGGGCTTGAGCTGCATCAAATTCGACGTTGGCAACACTAACAGTCGTCATTATATGAAATTTGGTTTTGAATTTCAGTTCCTAAAATAGAAAAAATATAATAAGTACTCAAACGAAGAGATTTAGTGTTGGAATAAATATTATTATAATACATATTACTTATTTGTAATCTAACTTGTAATAACATTATTAGATAACTTAATGTAGGTACTTCATTCTTCTTCATAATTAGTTAAGTAGAAGGCACCTATGTTGATCCTGGGGATACATTATATATATCGCATTAGGTATTTTAGCTTACAAGCCTACTTACATTACCTACTAACAATTTCATAAAATACACATGGACTTACCGCTGTTAATACCTACTCACTCACAGTATTTGCTAATTGACGTCCTATTTATTTGTAAATAAATCAAAACATCAGGAGTGACTAACTAACTACTCCCAACGCACAACCGCACTGAACTAACATAAATATTATAACTACTTGGTTTATGTACCATCTTTATTACAATAGATCATAAAATAAAACACCACGCAGTCCACGCTTCAGGATTTTAAGACTCAGGTAGTAAAAATAAATCCCTGCCCTTGAAATTTCCCTCCACTACCCTTTTGTCTACAATGTGCATGACACATTTTTGTACCTGCAACGAGCCTTTCTCGACAATGAGCAAGACGTTGTTAAACATAGTAAAAACAACACAAGTAATTTGCAAAATAACACGAGCTATCAAAAGCTTGCTTCACTCAAGTTTAATTGAATGTTTGGTAACGTAATAGGATAAGAAAAACCAATAAGGACTATTTTTACACCTTATTTGAAACTTATTAATAAGAAGTTACATACCTACTTATTAATTCATAAATAATGATCAAAAAACTATGCTGTATGACAAACATAAGATACTTGATCCTTCACATAATACTATGTAAATAAGAATAATAAGTATTTCTTGTTACAACACCAATACGGTAACACATAATACATTTATTTAACACACATCAAATACGATTGAGTATGCATGAGATTTAAAGTAGGATTATCTTGTATCAGAATCAAAATCGAATCATATCGGAAGGTAATGGATAAATCGTCTACTTACCCGAAAAAGTGCGCATTTTGGTCAATTGCTTAAATATTGTATGCATCATTTTACACAGAAAGCTCGGGGGTAGACTTTTCTACATTATAAAGCATTACCCACGTTTTATGAAGAAAACATACTTAAACTAATAGTATTAGCACACTAGTTTCTGCCCGCTACTTCGTCCGCGTTGACTTCAGTAAAGTATTCTTCTTATGTGTTAATCCAAGTTATAAACTATATGTTTTCCAAATTTCATCCAAATCCGTTCAGTAGTTTTTGCGTGAAAGAGTAACAAACATACATCCACACTCACAAACTTTCGCATTTATAATAATACTAGCTGTGCCCCGCGACTTCATCCGCGGAGTATTGGATTATTGGGTTAAAAAGTATCCTATATGTTAATCCCGGTTATAATCTATCTGTGTTCCAAATTTCATCCAAATCCGTTCAGTAGTTTTTGCGTGAAGGAGTAACAAACATACATACATACATACATACATACATCCACACTCACAAACTTTCGCATTTATAATATTAGTAGGATATATAATATAATATATAAGTAGGAAGTTAATACAAGTAAAGGTGAAATTTAATTCGTACTTCGTTATTGGGTTCATAAATTAAACTTAGCGGTTGAATGTTTCCATGGTTCTATAATTTATCTCAAAACAAATCGTGAGTGCTTACAAATTCTGTACCCATATAACGGTTTCTCAAACAGTGTCGTCAAAAGTTGCACGGTTTGTATAGTTACTAGTAGATTTTTTTTTTGCACATCCGATGGGGACTCCAATCGCTAGGGTAAAACTATGTGCATTGTATTGTACAGATTTTTACCTGCGTTTAATGCATACAGTTCAGTTGCATTCAGTACATCGTGCGGTGCGGTGAAGATCTTGAAGATGGCTTTAAGAGTCTGGCTTCTGGTTGAATGGGTGGATGAAAGTAACGTGTTCCCTGCATATGGTGTGGTGAATATTGATACAAGAGCATATAATGATAGTGAATTATATCCTGGAAATTTAATATTTATAAGTGTCCAACATGAAAATGCTAAACGGGCGAAGATATTGCGAATTTCTGGTATGTATGGTACCAACACTCTATCCATAAGTAATTATTGGAAGAGTAGAGGTAATTTTGTTTCTAAATTCATAAATGCTTAATTTATTTACCAATCGATCGAATTATTTATAAGCAAGATATGAGCGTTTCTTACGGGGGCATTTTCTGCAAATTATATCAACGGAAATAGATACAGTTTAATTATTTTTTAATCGTACTTAATTGTATGTTATATTATTATTATTGATACTTGAAACATAACTACATAAAAACAAGTTTAAATTAAGAAATATGTGGTTAAATAACTAGTAAACTTTATTTGTTTTCAGAAAGCAAACGTTATGTCTACGAGCATAAAGAGATCATGGAAAGGCAAGATCAACAAGTGAAAAATATGATTCAAATGTGCATGCGCACCATCCAGGAAATAAAGTCAGAACCAGTAAGTTATATAAATTGGGTAAAGTATAGGTTGGACTATTCTTCTTGGTTAAAGTAAGGTTAATAATTTAATTACGAATGGTGTGAAATAATAAATTGGCATTTGATGAATTCATACGGTAAAAATATTAATTTAGCTTTCAGACATTTAATAGTATCTTAAAATTCTTATTTTTTTCGGAATTATAGTTATCCTTCGTTTTTATTACATATGTCAACATTAAAATGTTATTGTGAAATTAATAAATAACGGTATGTATTTATTTAATATTATATTTTTCAGTACAATACTACACAACTGCAACAAACTTCCGCGCACAATGCCATAGCGGCTCATGTCTTGGTAGCTGGCAATGGTAATAATAGCACTGACAGCGATTCAGAGGTATACCTACCTTTATAATATTTTAAAAACTGTGGATGTAATTTAGATGAGCATCTAAATTACGTCCACATACGAGTGTATTTGATGATATTTAATCCATGTAAATTATAATTAGCAGAAAGCAGTAATAGGCGATTGGTTGACACGCATCTTGTGGGTGCAGGATTTTTGGTTAAAACTCTGACCCGCACCTCTGGCTTTATCTATATTTTTATTTATATATTTATGAATCATAATTTCAATACAAGTATCACGAGCATACGGTGAACGAAACATGATGAGGAAATCTCCAGGGCTTAGAAAATTTTGTCGATTTTCGTCAGACGTGTTAAATCCGCCAACTTGAATTGTGGCTTTAATCCCCACTTATGGAGAAGAGACCCGTGCCCAGGAGTAGCACGCTAAAAATGTATTATTTATTATAATAATTGAATTGAGTACCTAACCTAAAGACCGATCGGCTGCACTAAGTCGTTGTGGATTTGATCTAAATCGAGGAAAATTTCGCACTCCAATTAGCATGTTTAGTGTCCATAGTACAAGCGTTGCTTCCAGCGATATTTAATATTTATAATTTATATTTTAGCTTTACTCGTGTGTTTGTTATTTTTTAGACAGTCGCGACACTACAAGACCAAAGTATGATTCATAACATCAGCAGTTTCAACACAAGACACTCTGCTCAATTCAGCCGTACCTTACAACCGATTCATCGCGGCCATTCTTTGCTAAGCAATCACCAGAAACGTCGATCAATAGTCAGCAGTACTCCAATTCCGGAGAGTACCGCTCCAAAAAACATTAAACTATCTTTTGACCAAGGCACACAAACAGAGGATACCAATAATTTTGAAATTCCAGCAGGTAAGATAGAAGAACTGGAAGCCGTATTAAAAAATCTCCATAGACGGTTCAATTCTTTGGTAGCTCAAGCTGACAGTTTGAACATGTCTCTTTCTGTGTCGGAGTCTGAACATAACGATGTATCATATATAGAGCCAAATGGAGAATCGTGGGCAGATGAAAACAATACTGAATATATGGACCAAGTTAACGAAACTGTCGAAAACGCTGGTGATAGGGATGTGGAACATGTTGCAAATAATACTGAAGAACCAATTAACCTCGTTAATTCCAATGTTAAAGTTGAGAATATATCGAATACTGTGCGCGTGCGCAGAATGTCAGCGCAAACAACTAATGAAATCGAAGTCCCGTCAAATAATGCAGATTTGGTAAGTATCTTTATCTTTTTGAAAACGAAATTATTTAATATCACAATTTATAATTATACCCTAGTGCAATTTTTTTAGGTTCCGATTGGAAGTGGGTATGCTCGAGTGCCTGCAAGATTGCTGAATGATATTGACTGGACATCACACACAGCTGCAACGAGGCAATTACTGCAAGCCATTTTTCCTAGAAGGTATCAAAAAATAAAATGCTAAGCGCTTTCTAATGCTTTTCGGATTATCCCTTTTTAAAAATAATAATGGAGTGTTTTTTTGCAGAGTTCTGGCAACCCATTCCTTAACGGGCAAACAGTCCCCTGCATTTTTGAATAAACCGCCTAAAAAAATATTGGACCCAAAGTTAGTCGAAGATATTGTGAAACAAGTTTCTACAAGGTGCGGAGTTCCACAAAGACTGGTTAGGTAATAATCATAATATTTAAATTCATAATATTTAAATATATAAATTCGCAGTGGTCGCCTTCGTAACTGAGATATTTGAGGTTAAATCCCCATTCTGGCCATTAAACTATTAACGTGATCCTGCTCGATGACCTGCTAGTATTCTGTAAATAATCTTAAATGCATGAGTTGGTCACTAGGACCTATGAATTTATGCATAGATAATTTGTATTCCACAGAAATAGCATCACAATAAAATGCACAGATGAGGCAAAGCTGTACCGCAACAGACAACTGTATAAACAAGCTCGCAAACCAATGCGTCAGAACGAAGAGAATATACCGCCGCAAACTCCGTCATCAGACGAGTTATCCAACGTCATGAACTGAGTTCGTGAAATGATACACACACAAGAAATTCATTAGAATAGAAAACATTATCAAGTATCTTCTTTTATGCCTGTTCATGATTAAATGCTAATCATAAATAGATTATTCTTGGATCTCTTTTTCCTCATATTAGACATAATTATTTCCCTGTTGGTTCTTTTAATCAGTGTTCCTATAATACTCAGCTAAGTAATAATTAAATAAGTTTCATAAAATCATAATTAAATTGGGAATTAATATTCTTACCTAAGTAGGTAATGGTTATAATTAATAAAAAAGATTCATGATAACATTTTTTATTACTTCCGAAATTGCCACGTAATACCCTTTAGAATCATCCCTAGGTTTACCTACCTACCTAACCAAACTACTTTTAGCCATTTGGTGTGATTTTATTTGTTATACTTTTTCAGGCGTATATTAAAGATTTTAAAGTTGTATTTAAACCGTTTAAACTTAATTGGTCGCCTCGCGACCACTCCGTCCGGCTGTGCTGATCCTAATAAATAGTCAATATTATCATGATGTAGTCCATTGCTTATACAATTATAAGTCTGTGAGTCCATTACTTATCCATCTACTTTTTTTTAAAGTAATAAATTCATCCCACAGAGTTGTGATCCTTTCATACATTTCCGAGTACGGGTGCCTAAGGCCTAGAACATAGCTACAGGAAATAATAGAAAGCACGAAAAGTTGTCTATCCCTTCTTATAGCTCTATCCCTCTGCTGTGCAGAGAGGTGTAGATAAATGGTCTAAGCTGCTGTGTGGTCTTATATTATACTTTCCTTGAGTCTATTTACATGTACATATCGATGTACAACATCAACTAAACAAATCGACTTAAAATGTTTAGGAATCACTATCAATACCATAGAGACAGGTGTGATAAATGACATTGACAATTTGCTTTTGTGACATAAGACGTTAGACAGGATCCGTCACTCAATTTCTTTCTTTTGGAATGTGGGTAGATTGAGGTTATGTTCACAGAGTACTTTTTTATGTTATCACGCTGAATTTGTTTATTTTATTGTAATTATTATTGAAACTAACTTCATTTTTGCTGTTATTCAATTTAAGTGTGAATCCATTATGGAAGAAATTGAAGACTCCACATACGTTGCCTCGGAGCACGACCGGCTAGTGAGCGCTATATCAAAACTAGATAAAACCCAACACATAACAGAACCTACACGAAATGAGCCTACAAATGTTAACTCAGAGTTCAATTTAATAAAACACTCAAACAAATTAAACCTTAGTGACGTCGCTAAAATATTGGGCGACACGGCAGTGCACGTAAACATTAGTAAAAAGTTGCGAAAAACCCAAGCTGGGGATAGAGTATTGAGTAAGCCGTTAGAGAAGCCGCAGGCTGAACGTATTAAGAGGGCTACCGGGTATGAGGAAACAAAGAAAAAAGTAGGAAGATGGGACCCTGTTGTTGCTAGAAGTCGTACTGTGGACTATGTTTCTTTCCCTCTCAAACATGTATCTACCAAACTACAGCCAACAGGAGAATTCCTTTCTAAATTCAAATTGAAATCTGAACTCGAGAAGGAGCTGGAGGAATTGGATCCTCCGCCAATGGATGTCGAGGAGGAAGAGGATCAAGTGTTCCCAATGACATTTGAGGAAATGGTTGAACATAGACAACATTTGGCTAAGATGAGAGCACAGCAGTCATATAAAGCTGCTAAAGATAAAAGACAGAGTAAGATAAGGAGCAAAAAATATCACCGGTAAGTGCCCTGTTTTATTTTATAAGGTTACATAAATAAGCATATCTTGCTATCTTTAATGAATATAAATTATATACTATAATATGGCATAGCGGCAGATATTGAATTTGAATCTTCAGCTTAGACCTATTTTGTTTTTAGTCTAAAATGTAATGTATAATCAAAAAATTTATTTCAGTGTTTTAAAAAAAGAAAAATTAAAGCAACAACTGAAAGAATTTGAAGAGTTGCAAGAGAAAGATCCAGAAGAAGCTTTGAAGAAGCTTGAGGCAATTGAAAAAGCCAGAGCACTAGAGAGACACACCTTGAGACACAAGAACACTGGGAAGTGGGCTAAAAATAAGATGATTAGAGCTAAATATGATAAAGATGTAAGTATAATGACATACCTATTTAAAGTGATACAGTTTCCTGGTCTTGGGGAAACTTTGGCAGTTATATTAATTAAAATGATTATTTTATCTTAGGTTCGTCAAGAACTAGCAGAGCAACTGGCTGTCAGCAGAAGTTTAACGCAAAAGGTGGAAGACAATGTTAGCACAGATGAGGAGGCTGATGATAATGTACCAGCTGATATAGGACTATCCCAGGATCCCATGAACCCCTGGATGATGCAGAGAGCAGACAAATCTATTGTCAATTCTGAATTTGACTTTGGTTATAAGAAATTTGTAAAAGACAAAATATTGAAGCAGAAGGATATAAGTGATTCAGAATCAAATGATGAGACAGAAGAAGCTAATGATGGTACTAATGGTGATCTTAATGTTTTAAAACAAAGTATTATCAAATTATCTCAAAGAGGACATCAAGCTGAAACACAAGTTAATGAAAATTCCAAGATAGTAACTGAGGAAAATCAGATGCCACCTAAAGATACTGTTGCTATTGCTGCAACAAATCTGCAAAAGCCAATTAAAAGGAAAAACCAAGACATAAAAGTAATTAAAAAGGCTACTTCATCAAAAATTAAGAAACCTGTCTCCACATCAAATTGGGTCGTAGAATCTTTACCACACCCTAAACCTGAAATTGTTAATACTGAATTTGATATAAAGGAAGAAATAACATCAGCATTTGAAGATCACGAGTCTACTGTTGCACAGCAAGTAGCGAAAAAGTTGAAGCAAATAAGGAGAAACATTGAACGATTAGAAAAAACAACTAAATCAAAAGTTAATATTAGTAAGAAAACAAAGGATATTCCCAATCATGATAGCTTAGGTTATCTGATGTTTAAGAATAAAAAGAAAGCGGTTATTGATGAAGAATTAATTGAAACATCCAAGACTGTTGGTGAACTGAATGAAGATAAGGCAGAAGACAATGTAATGCAAATTTCTAAAGTAGCATCAGCATCTGTACTCGAATCTGGTGAATCAAACATAGATCCTAATAGGTTCATTGAAGTTAAACCAAAATATTTAAACACTGCTGTACCTGAAGGCCTTAATGATTATGATCAATTAGATGATGATGAACAAGTTGTACCTAAAGTTAATATAGAGGAAGTATTCGAAGAAGATGATGTTGTAGCAAGCTTTAGACAAGAGAAAGAAGATGAAATGAACAAAGATAAGCCGGAAGATATTAATCTGATACTGCCAGGTTGGGGAGCTTGGGGAGGGAAAGGTGTGAAGGCTCCTAAACGAAAAAGGAATAGATTTATAACAAAGTTTGCCCCTAAAATGCCACGACGCGATGATAATAAAGGAGATATAATCATTAAGGAATATAAAGAACCGAAGCTTGCTGTACATAAATTAAAAGATGTACCCTTCCCATTTGAAAGTGTAAAAGATTATGAAGCATCTATCAGAGCACCATTAGGAAACACATTTATACCTGAAAAAGCCCACAAAAAGCTTGTTCGACCAAGTGTGATTACCAAGGCTGGCACTATAATTGAACCAATTGATGAAGACGAACTATTAGTGCCAAAGAATCGTAGCTTCAAGAATGAAGCTGTTATTAAGCTGCTTGGTCAGAAATAAATAGAAGTTTGTCTTATGAATACTTTTATTAAGATCTTAAATACTCTTATTCTATATACCAACACGCACTGGAGGTGACACCAGTATAACCCCATCACCTCGGACAAACAACATAGGAATGTTTCTTTTTGTTGTTCTATACACTTCTTCGTAGGTTTCTTCATCTATTTCAACTGTTGTTATTGTTTCTTCAGCATCACCAAGAACCATGTTCAAATGTTGATCATAAGCCTAAAAGCAAAAACTTTTAATTAAAATCTATCTAGTGATGTCTGTACTTATATAGTTGTAATAAAAATACAATTATGCTTAATACATACATGAAGTTTCCCACGTAACTCTCGCTCATTGCGCATTTTTACATAAATCCTTTCGTCTAAGCTGAGTCTGATGAGGTCCAGTGGTTCCTTTACAGTCATCACAGATACCTGAAGCACGGTGAATTTAAATTAAAGTTCCATCTTAATTTATGACGATTATTATTTAACAAGGAATGAACTAATAATACCAGTTTGAAAGGCAGTGGTTATATGCACTAATATAGTTATTTAGTTTACGTATTCTCTTATAGTTCAGTGAGAAGAAGGCGCCAACCAATAAGAATTTTAGTCACGGAGAAATTTGAAAATAAATATCTTACATTTTCGCCGTCATCAGCCATATCGGTAAGGTGAGAAATAAAGGGATAATTTCTTAGAAATCACGGTACAAATTAAAATGAACTTAGTTCTTATTACAAAAACTTTCTAGTAGGTTGATTTTTTATTCTATAATGCAATCACAGTGCGCCTCCCAGCTAAACACTTGGAAAGTATTTTGGAGGTTATATGTTTTGACAATTGTTGACAATAGCACAACAAACCGCCGTAAGTCATTCTGTTACACTCAGAAATTAACTGAATTTTATATTATATAATATGTAGTAAATTATTTGAGAAAAGGTCAAAAGAGTGAAAAGCGTGGATCTAATAAATTAGGTAATCAGTCCATCTTTTTGTCTAACATGAAAATTATTTAATGTAAATATCCTACATGATAAAGTTTTTATATACGTAATGCCTTGCATCATGCCTTTTACAGCTTATGTTTGTTTTTGACTAACGATCTATTCATAATCGCCTATTTACTAAAATACAACACTAAGTTAAGTAACTAGAAAAACAAATGTAACGCTTGGTGCATGAAAAAATTACAAACAATCACAGAGGTATAATTATTGACTTACCTATAGCGTATTTTTTATTTGTAACCATTATTTTCTATCATTTTATAAAAACTAAATTAGATTCTTCTAAAAAGTAATCGCCTAAATTTCATCGTCGATGTCAATCACTCGAGTTTAACCATAGTTCCACCCGCACAGCACTAGAGCTGTCAAATCACCGTCAAACATAATCTTCGCGTGCCACGGATTTATTTGTTTTTACCATGTATTTTACGAAAAAAGATACAAAAACGGTATAATTTACAGCACAAAACATGGTTAGGAGCGGGTAAGTGATCTAGCAATACTAAAAAATCTGTTTATATGACTAAACAATGAAGTAATGTACGATAATTACTACAGGCGTGATCGCGACAGAGATCGCGACCGTAGGCGGTCTCACAGTCGGTCCGCGACGCCAGACCGCAAGCGGAGGAGGTCTAGGAGTCGGGACCGGGCTTCTAAGTCTACCAAGAGGAAGCGCAGTCGTAGTAGGGAGAGGGAATCGAAACGGGACCGCAGCAGAGATCGCAGCAGGGACCGCGACAGGGACAGGGATAGAGACCGGAAAAGGGAAAGGTGAGTCAATGATTATGTACAATCCTGTACACATGGTCCTATTTGTAATAGTAGAAATTTAAGCCAGGTGTAAACTAGAATAGTCATAGAATAGTTAGCGAGCCTGCTGGGAGCGGCTCGAGGTCGCATTGAGTCGGTGATTAATGGTTATATTGTGTGTACTTCATGATTGAAGCTCATGTCATGCTGCAAACTATTTGCTCAAGCAAGAATCACTTTGTCTACCATCAGCACTGTTACTGTTAAAATGTGCGTGGACATTGAGTATACCTAGTACTTGGTAGTTATCCCTGGTTACTGTAACTGCAACTTTTATGGCTCGCTTATGAGTACTTTGCTTTACTTTAAACTAATATAAAAAGATTTTGGGTCCTCCAACCCGCACTGGGCCAGTTTGGTGGATTACGGCTTGAATCCCTGTTGTAGTCAGGGGAGACCCATGCCCAGGAATGGGATGTCAAAAGGGCTAAATTATTATTATTTATTATATGGATATGTGTAATCTGACAAGTGAATCTTCCTTACTTTTATGGGGCCCGTGCCTAGTATTAGGAATCAATTGTAATAGTAAAAAAATCTTCTGTATTAACTTTATCTATGGTGAATGCAAAGTTATTTGTGTAATATTATTGTGTTACACATGATTTCAGTGATAAAAGGGATGACAAAAGAAATGGCTCCGGCAGCAAGTCATCAAGGAAGAGGTCTCAGGAAAAAGACAAGGAAAGGTCCAAATCAAAGGAGAAGTCCTCAAAAACTGAATCGTCTGAATATGATCTAGGAACTGTTGATAAGGTACACACATTTTTTGTTGTGTTATTTCAGCTTCACAACATTGCTATTCTTTTGTGTGATACTATACTGTAGAAATGAATAAAAATGAAGCTTAGCTTTTACAGGTGAGGTTTTACTTTAACTTTTTTGATAGTGACAATAGAATACCTTTTAGGATCCACAACTAAATTAACAACTTATTTGGTAACAACAGTATTTTTAAATAAAGTTGTATTGTGTTCCTGCTTGTAATCTATTATACATATGCACATAATCATTACATCAATGTCTTACCTTTCCAATTATCTGGTCAGCACAGTGTGCTTTTCTGACAAAATCTACTCAAATCTGCTTCATATCACTCCATCCATATGTTTAAGCATCTTCGTTTTATTTACTGTAAATATCAACTTACTTGTAGTTATTAAAATACAACTTGAATACTAACAGGAAGAAGAACAAAGTCGCTTAGAAGCCGAAATGCAAAAGCGCCGCGAGAGAATAGAGCGTTGGCGCGCGGAGAGGAAACGCAAGGAAATTGAGTCCGCCAAGAAGGAGGTGCAGAAAGGCAGCATTGTTACCAACTTTCAGTTGCCTACCAGTAAGAAATGGTCTTTGGAAGATGACTCTGGCGATGAAGGTCAGTGAACATTTACTACTTACTGTGTCTCATCATCTTACTGTGTCTATACTAATATTATAAGGAGGGAAGATTTGATTGTTTGTTTGTTTGCAATGAATAGGCTCCGAAACTACTGAACCAATTTGAATAATTCTTTCACTGTTGGGAAGCTATACTAACCCCGAGTGACAGGGGATTATATTATACTTTCAAATAAATTAATGTACCCATGTGAATCTGGGGCGGGGCTAGTACTCAATAAACGTTTCCTTCTTTCTTTCAATTTAGCCTCGTGCTAATGCTTATGAGTAATCTATTTGCTTGTTGTAATGTTTTTGGTAAAGCTGTTAAGGTCTAGAGCCTGATATCTTTGTGTATAGAGTGTTGACATCAGGTATTTTTTGTGACCCTTTTGTACCTACCTTTGTTAAAGTTTACGATGTAATATTAGTTCATTTATTTTAAAACAATTTATTATTAGGAGAAGATGGCGAACCCAAAGAGAAACACGTCGCTGTTGAAGTGAAAAAGGAAGAAATACAAGAAGAAGAAATTGACCCTCTTGATGCATATATGCAAGAAGTACAACAGGTGAGGATTAAACCACACACAGCCACACATCAGTCATATGGCTGATATGATATTAAGAACACAGCAACATTACATTATATTTTCTACTTCAGTCTTTTCTTATAATTACTATAAATTTCTTAGTAAAGTAAAGTAAATTTCTTAGTTTGACGGCCGCTTGGCGCAGTGGTTTGAGCGTAGGCACATGGTGGTTGCGGGTTCGATTCCCGCCGGGGCAAATTTCGGATATGGCCTTTTCGTAATTTGCCCTGGTCTGGGTGTCACTGGGATCGCCCCCAGTCCATTGTAAGGTTCCCATAGTACAGGCTTTGCTTAGTTTGGGACCATGGAGTCGGTGTGTCAGTCTGGCGACATTTATTTATCTGTTTATAAGTATTATACACTTTTTATTTTCATAATAAAAAGCACAGAATAAACAAAATTATGCCATAAATTATAGGAAGTGAGAAAAGTAAACCAAATGGATCAACAAAGGGGGATAATCAGTGGCGGCGCAACCGGCGGCACTATTGTAGTAGTCACAGGAACCGCGAAGAAAAAAGTTACGGAACAAAAGAACAAAGGTAAGTTCACTTAAGTGCAACCCGTCGTCCTAATTAGTACGAGTAAACGGTGCGATTTCATTGCGCGATAAAAATTATCTTGCGATGGTGCATCACGTGTCTTAATCATAGATATAAGAATAGAGGTGGGAAGACGGCGCTGAGAGTGTGGCCGTACTAGAAAGAGCGAGCAGATGAAAGCCGTTTACCTTTCTCTCTCTATTGGCGCATGAGCAGTCGCGCGCTTTGGCGAGTGGGAAGCATAGAGATAAGAAATCCTTCTGAACTGTATGTATGTAAACAAGCTGTGCAAATCTAAGTATAACAGACGCTCTTCCCCTGCTCTTGAAGGCACGCGACTGCGTCAGTGACTTCAGTAGAGAATGAAAGGTAGCCGCTTTTCATCTCCTCTCTCTTTATAGCGGGGCCACATTTCCACTTGTACGAGAGCCTGGGCTCCCCTCACATATATAGATTTACATAGATAACGCAAGTACCTATCACGATTTGTATTGAAACCAAGCGTGCCGAATTTTTAACACTTTCTGTGACGTCATTAGTGACGGGAAATCCAAACCGCTTCAAAGACACCGATGCCGCCGATGCCCCTCCGCCCGCTACGATTCCCTCGAGTGATTATCACGATCATACTCATATTTTTATATCTGTAGTCGTGAGGACTGTAGGTTATCGGCGACCAACCTCGACGCTTGGTCGGGGTTTTCGGGCACGCTAAGTACATACATTATCGTCATCTATGTAAATCTATCTGTGGCTCCCATACTCTATTGTCTATCTCTATGGTCTTAATAGATCGTGCGATGTCGCAGCGCCGCCTTCGCGTGGCTGACTCGCGTGCTTCGATTAGGACACTCCAAATATATTTTTGTATTTAATCTCGTCGTGCGATGAAATCGTATTGTATACTCGTACGATCCTTGTCAATTAGAACTACGCCTACTTCACTGGTGTCCTTGGGACGAATTTCACTCGCTGTAATATATTTTTTATAACAGGAGAGCTAATAGAACAGAATCAGGATGGCTTAGAATATTCGTCAGAAGAAGAGACGGAGGATATAAAAGACGCTGCTGCCAATCTAGCTTCCAAACAAAGGAAGGATCTGGCCAAAGTTGATCACACCAGCCTGGATTATATGCCATTTAGGAAAGCGTTTTATACTGAGGTATGTTATCTAGAAAACTTTCATGTGTCTTATATTTATACTAGCACTAGTTTATGCCCGCGACTACGTCCGCATACACTTAAGTAAAATATTCTATGTGTTAATCCAGGTTATAAACGATCTGTGTTCCATATTTCATCCAAATCCGTTCAGTAGTTTTTGCGTGAAAGAGTAACAAACATACATCCACACTCACAAACTTTCGCATTTATAATATTAGTAGGATTTACCCGTGGTTCCGCCTACATGTTTTAGATTCACAATTAAAACCGGTTGCTGGCTCTGCAATCGAGTTCTAGGTAGGACGTCTGCCGGGCCCATATGAATAGGCATATATAACGAGGGTGAAGCCGCAATGGAAACCAGTGTTATGCAATGAATTATGTATTTCAGGTTAGTGAATTAATAAGAATGACGCCGGAGGACGTCGAAGCCTACAGAACCGAGTTAGAAGGTATAAGAGTGAAAGGTAAAGGTTGTCCAAAACCTATTAGGACATGGGCTCACTGCGGCATCAGTAAGAAGGAATTGGACATACTGAAGAAACTGAACTTTGAAAAGCCAACACCCATTCAAGCTCAAGCTATACCTGCTATTATGTCTGGAAGGTATGTTGCTAAAGTCGTATTTAAAACCAGCTGTTGCCCGAGACTCCGCCCGCATGTTACTTGATGAAATAAAAGTAGCCCAAGTTACTCCATATAACACCAGTTATCTGCCAGTGAAAGTCCAAATCGGTCCAGCCGTTTCGGACAGCAGCCAGGGAGAAAACAACCTGGAACTGTTTTCAAATTCAAATCGTTTATTTTGTTTAGGCCCACGGGGCACTTAATAGTACATTGTTACACAAGGGGTGAATGTAAATTAGTTTGGCCCGAGACGTGGTTTGGCGCCAGAGCGTAGCGAGGGCGCCAATAGCTCGAGGGACAAAATAAGTTTTTCACCCGAAGTAAACACTGTGCTTTTCATTACGAATACAAGGAAAGTAAAAATAAAAACAGAAATTGGCTAAAGAAATAATACAAGGAAGTAAGTAACGATACTCAACAACTCGAAAACAAAAATGAAAATGTTTTTTTTTTCGTTGGCCGGCCAACTTCATTATTTAGACATTATTTTTCATTTTCATCTTTAAATATTTTGCCCTAATCTATGTTATTTTAAAGAAATTGTTGAAACTAAATTATAATTAAGTCATTTAAAAATATATATTCTTTAATTAATACTTAACTTTATGTTATTTCAATTTTACATCGCGCTGTAATTGTGTTACTGTAGAAAAAGTTGGAACATGGTTTCATAGAAATGTGAAAATGGATTAATTTGACAGCTGTCAGTTGAAAGCGATTCTCCCTAGGGCGGAAAAGTATTACTCTCAACCCGCTCCTCAGCCAACTTCAGACCTACTTTCCGAGTATGGCTAATGAAAATAATTGTATTTTTACTTATTTCTCTCAAGTCTACAACCAGATCGGAACGGGACCTCGACTGATAAGATACGGCAAGAAACTCAGCGGGCTTCTCTTTTTATATTTCGCCAGTTGCTTGGTAGTAATGGAGCGGTACAACCTAATGTTAATTTCTTTTTAGGGACTTAATAGGCATAGCCAAAACTGGCTCCGGCAAGACCCTAGCCTTCATCCTGCCCATGTTCCGCCACGTGCTCGACCAGTCGCCGCTGGAAGACACGGACGGCCCCATCGCTCTCATCATGACGCCCACCAGGGAGCTGTGCATGCAGATCGGGAAAGACATCAAGAAGTTCGCCAAGTCATTAGGGTTGACAGTCGTTTGTGTTTACGGTGGCACTGGAATATCGGAACAGGTATGTGTGTAACAGGTAATCGACCGAATCAAACACAAAATTGATTTTATTCACGTAAGCCAACAAAGCTTTATGAATAATCAGAATCTACCACCGGTTCGGAATGCTGCTTCCACTGAGAAGATCCGGCAAGACTCAATGGTTACTCTTTTCAATGAATAAAATATGGTGTACATTCTAAGGAACAGCAACAGAATATGAGCAGGCTACACCATTGTCACTAAATAAGTAATAGTAAATATTAATCAAATCTCACTTAAAGTTAGGTATTTAAATAAAATGAGAAAGCTAGTTTAGTGGGGTGTGCATACCAACCTCACATAATCTATAGTAGAATTCGGTCAACGGTCAGTCGATCGATTGCTGTGATGAACACGCTTAGACCAATAATGCGGTCTAATAGTATTGGCGTTGTTTGTTTCTGTGTTGGCCATAAACCGAAAAGCCATAGACGCCGATAGCCGGGTACCTCCACTCGCCTAAGGCCCGTATTAATAATGCGTTCCGATCCGGTGGTAGACTTACCCTCGCCACCTCTCCTGGCAGCGGCCCAAGCCGAGGTCGTGTCCCTTGTGGCGCCGCGAGCTAGCTGCCCCCCTGCCCCTCTGGCTGGAGCGCACTTGCGCTCGCCCTCTGTCCGGGTGAAGTTGTTATGGCCACTCTGGCCAACAACATATAGTCCAGATCAAAAAAAAAAAAAAACCGTATTAATAAATCGATAGTGTGATAGCGAAACTGGTAATGTCATTCTTATGTCATACCAGTACAAAATGACATGTCAAAAGCGTACTCAAGAGCGCTCTCAGATTTGAGATCGATTTCTTAATACGAGCCTTATAATTTATGCATCACAACTGTATATGTATGACCGCAGCTGACATTTTGATTTGTTCATTCACAATTCGACCTTCAATGAACCAATCAAAAATCGTCGTCTTCCTTACCATCCCGTCAACTTTTGACGATTGCATTCTCATATAATAGTGAACGTAAGCGGTGTCTTATATTATTGGTCTGTATAGGCAGACCTGTAGCAATCATATTTCATTGTGGAGGCATTCATAAAACTGTATATTTGTTATAGATAGCGGAACTAAAACGCGGTGCGGAAATTATAGTATGTACCCCGGGTCGCATGATAGACATGTTGGCGGCCAACTCTGGGCGCGTCACCAACTTACGCCGGGTCACATACATCGTGTTGGACGAAGCTGACAGAATGTTCGATATGGGATTTGAACCTCAGGTATGAAAACTATTATAAATATCGCCAGACTGACACACCAGCTGTATGGTCCCAAACTAAGCATCGCTTATACTATGGATACCATGCAATGGGCTGGGGCGATCCAAGTGACACCCAGACCTGGGCGCATTACGAAAAGGCCATTTCCGAAATTTGTCCCGGTGGGAATCGAACCCGCAACCACCCAGTGCAGTGAGCCGAGCGGCCTACGCTCGAACCACTGCGCCAATCGGTCGTCAATACACATATGCCATATTATTCGTGGCCATGGGGTGCCGTTAAAAAATCTTGACTTAGTCTTTAACGCATTTAGCGAATTCGACCTATATCTCTCACGCAATTTATTGTAGTTCGTGCACCGGTAGCCCCGCAACACAATATTTGTTTGCCCTTTGTTGTTATCACTTCAAATAAATTTGTATTGATTAGTTACTTGCTTATGGTGAAGGAAACATCGTGACGAAACTTGCATGTCTTAGAAAATCTAACCAATTTTCGAAAGAAATAATATGTCTTTCGAAAATTGGTTCATATTATGAAATCCGCCAACCCACACTGGGCCAGCGTGGTGTATTACAGCTTGAATCCCCCTCGTAGTGAGGGGAGGCTTGTGCCCAAGTGTGGGACGTCAAAAGGGCTAAATTATTATTATTATTATCGGTACTGAAACTGATGAATGCCGTTCCGAAATCATTCTGTCGTGCGCCATCGATAGCATGTATACCATTGGTTCACCATGACTTGTAGTATAATCAAACTCAATGTTCTGATTCTTTCGTCCAGGTAATGAAGATCATAGACAACGTGCGGCCGGACAGGCAGACTGTGATGTTCAGCGCCACCTTCCCGCGGCAAATGGAGGCACTCGCGCGGCGGATACTGCAGAAACCCATCGAAGTTCAAGTGAGAATAATAATTATACATGTACTAGCTGTGCCCGCGACTTCGTCCGCGACTTTAAATTATTTAGGCAAATTATTTTACTAATAAGACACATACTTGAATGCAGAGTTTCACTGCAAAGAGCTATATTTCCATACAAACTGTGATCCCCTATTCCCTATTGTTATTTTACACCCTTGAGGATAAAATTTTTACAAACTTTGAATGTCATATTTATTTATATCGAATCAACTGCCTAAAAAATGAGTTTCAAGCTTCTAGCTCTATAAATGACGATACTTCCATACAACATTTCAACCCCCCTTTCAACCCCTTATAACCCCTTTTTCACATTAAAAAGTAGTCTATGTCCTTTCTCAGGTTCTAGACTATCTATGTACCAAATTTCATTTAAATCGGTACAGTCGTTTTGGCGTGAAAGAGCGACAGACAGACAGACAGAGTTACTTTCGCATTTATAATATTAGTAAGGATTATCACAGTTTAAAATTGAATAATAAAGGCACCTTTTTACTTACTCCCTGCTTATTCTCAGGTTGGTGGTCGCAGCATAGTGTGTAAAGAGGTTGAACAACACGTAGCTGTTCTGGAAGATGATGCCAAGTTCTTTAAACTCCTGGAGTTGCTCGGCCTCTACAGCCAACATGGCAGCATCATAGTGTTTGTGGATAAACAAGAGAACGCTGACAGCCTTCTCAAAGACCTGATGAAAGCTTCCTACTCTTGCATGAGCCTGCATGGAGGTGAGTCACATTTTATGTTGTGTTATATCCTTTTGGTAAGGAAATATTTGTGTGAGTGCAGGGCCCTTATTACGTTAGCTACTTAAAACGCAATAGAAAAGAAAACGCTCGCGTTCGAGCGTTTGAAAGTAATTTGCTTTCAAACGCGAGCGTTCAAACGCGAACTAGCTATCAAACGCTCGAACGCTAGCGTTTGAAAGCTTTTCTATTGCGTTTTAAGTAGCTAACGTAATAAGGGCCCGGACGTCTTGTTGAAGTTACTGAGTACCACCGTTTTCTGTTGCCGACTTAAAAAAGATGTACCCAAAGTAACTGAATAAGATTTGTGTCTTACACTGTTGAATGGAGAAATTGAGATTTTGATTGACGAAAACAAAGTTATTAAAATTATACTAAAATCTTTGATGGTTCAAATCGCGTTCAAGTCGCGTTACGATGCTTGTAACGCGAAATTATTAAAGTAAGGATAGAAAATCAATACCTGGATCTGCATGCTCCAATCCTAAATTTTCTTGTATTTATTACATTATACACTAAAGTATGCATTTATTTATTGTTATGAATTTGTAGTGAAAACAGATTGATTAATCAGCTAACTTTAAAACTAATGCATAAATTAACAAAAAATAAACTGTTGTGCTGTTATTGATGCCAGAAGTTAGTTTTAAACTTTGTTTTCGATTTCAGTTAGATGTGACAACAGAATAAATAGCTCTTAGGAACTCTTGAACTAAGTTCATTATTTTTATGTAGTTTAGGCGCATCAGAATTGGTACCCAATACACTATATATCTTATTGGTACGAGATCCAAAAACACTACAGGCTTATAAATTTTCTTTTGCAGGTTGCCTCTGTGACTTCGTGATTGTATTAACTTTATGTAGTCTTCAATATCATTTGAAAAGGAAGCAAAAATGTCTTGAATTCCTCATTACAGTTTTATTTTTATTTTAAATTAACAATTGGGAAAATGAATTCAAAATGTAATAATGGATTTTTATAGTAAAAAATCTACTAATTCTATTTTGATTTCAGCGACCAAAGCGGATCTGGGGGACTTCGTTTTTCGATAATCTGAATTATGTTTACTTTGTCGTCGAATATGAGCGTACTACATTATATTTGATATTTGTTTATCCGACATTAGTAATTTCACGTACTACTCTGGGCTCCTACTTCGTGACAGTTGTATTGTCGAATCCTACTCTAAATTCCATCTTATTTTGCGTCGTATATCGTCTGACCGAACGATAATTTTGCATTGTGCGTTCAGTAATCGATACGACGGCAAAAAATATGGCATTTAGAGTAGGATTCGACAATACGAATGTCACGATATATCGATTACCGTTGCTAAGAGTAGCTCCCCGTACTAGAACGTAGTCGTTTTCCAAAATCACTTTTACCATGATAGATTTAAATATTATATTATAATGTTAGGTACTCGTACTAGGGGTAGGTACAATTAATGCCGACTACGTGTATAAAGGGTTTATTCCGCTCTCCACAAACTTGACAAATACACAGTTCTACACTAGTTCACTAATACTAGTTACACACAACAAGCACTGTTCCAAATCACTTAGCAGACTCACAGTATTCCAATATTATCGCCTAGGTCACTGGTATATCACTCTTCGTTCGCTTACTTAAGTTCCGTACACTGTCGCTTCCAAGAAGTAACTAACTCGCTGCCCGTCGTCAACACCTTATATACGGAATAAAGATGCGAGCTGGTATTTTCCTGAACATTCTCGGTAGGTATGTACGTAATAATAATCGGAATCGAATGATCTCGAGACACATTGTCGGCTTCCCTTTGTATTCGTTCGCGAGTAGGTATTCGCCGGCCGTCGCGCCGATAACGCAAGGGCGTTCACTTTATACCTACATACCTACAGTCTCGAACATTCAATTTTTAGAGATCCTTCGCGATATTTGACCAAATAGTTTCTAGGTCGCAACATTACCCCCCTCTTAGTCATGCTCGTCCCGAGCATCATTTGTTCCATGATACCGAGCCAATCTGTCCACATGGACTACTTTTGGCTTTCCTCGAAGTCCCTTCTTAATGCGATAGGTCACATCGTTGATCCTCGTAATAACTGTATAAGGTCCTTCCCAACGAGCTTGAAGTTTCGGGGACTTTTCTTTTCTTCGAAGAGGATTGTGGAGCCACACCAGTGTCCCTTCTTTAAAACCGTTGGTGCGCTCGTACCGGCTCTCCATCTTTCCCCTGCTCGTTGTCTGCCGTCCTTTCACTGACGCACATACAGTGCATTTACGGCACCAGTCCTCGACTTCTTTCCGATAGCACAGCCAATAAAACCGCTGTCGCACCTTAAACAGGGTTTTCTTGAATCCAAGGTGCCCACCAGAAACACCATCGTGAATGTGCCGTAGAAGAGGGGCTACCTTACTCCGCGGCACTATCACTTGCCTGGTAATTTCTTTACCGTCGGTAGATTCCCATTTCCTGTACAGAACATTATTTACCAGAGCCAAACTGTCCCACTGAGCCCAATAACTCTTCGTAGTCGGACTGTAGACGGACACGTCGCTCCATTGAGGCCTGTTTCCGCTCCGTTTCCAATGCAGTATAGGTTGTAGATCAGCATCTTCTTCCTGCGCCTTCTTCATACTGGTTCCGGTCCATTCATCGTCAGTTCCATGAGTCCTTATGAGCTTAACCTCTTCCCGGACTCCCTTCCTCTGACGATAAATATTACACGGGCGCGATCCTCGTAAAAAGACTTCTTGATCTGGAAACCTTAGCACTTCTTTGGCTACATCCAAAACACACTGTTGATTCTTCAAGAAATCCAGTCCCAAAATGCAATCATTAGTAATACTTGCAATCAACACTGACTGACGGTATACCCGGTTGCCAATTCTTATCTTGACATCTGTCTCACCGAGGACGGAAACTGGCTGACCAGTGGCTGTCTGCAGATGACACGATGGCGACCGCTTTTCCCACATTATAGTGCGTTTTAGTAGCTCTGGCCTCACAATTGTACGTGATGCTCCTGTATCCACAGTTAAGCCGCAAGGTTGGTCGTCCAAGGTGGCCTCGACGATCAGACTATTCCCATTGCAAACTTGGGTTATGGTAACGGTTGGCGCCATAACTTGACCTTGGGATTCAGACTCGTCTGTGACCCTTCTCTTCTTCGAAGGACATTCCAGGCGAATATGTCCCCTACCACCACAACCATAGCAAGTTGGGACAAACCGGGGCTTCCTTTCCTCTTTAACCACCTCCTTAACCTCCCTGACCTTATTTAATTTAGTGTCCTGCCGAACAGCTTCCACCTCGAGAGCATGAGCCAGTGCGTTCTTCATGGTTTGGTGGTGTCCCAGCCGTACGAAAGTCCTGACTTCCGTTTCTCGAATGCCATTGATAAATAACTCCAGCAGGTTCTCTTCAATCATCGCTGGTTTGGATGAGTATGCACGGCGAACCAGCCTCTCCACTTCCAATGCCCATTGTTGGAGACTTTCACCAGGCTTTTGTTTCCTCTCGTGGAGCTGCGCTCGATAAACATGTTCCAGGTGTTTCTCACCGTAGCGTGTATCCAGTGCCTCCATGAGAGTCTCCAGAGTCCTTCCTTCCAGCGGCAGATTTTCCAAAACCATTAAAGCATCTCCCCGTAAGGCCAGCGCCAGAGCCGCAAAGGACTGCTCGCTGCTCCAGGAATTTCCCACCGAAAGTATTTCAAACTGGTACTTAAAGGCCATCCACGAAGAAGTTCCGTCGAAGCGCGGGAGGTCGAGCTTTGTGGACGATGGCGAGGCTACTGTCACAGGTCCATGTATTTTCAGCTTCAAAACCTCCTTATCTAGCGCCTCTAAGTGGTCCTTGACTGAATTATTGTCTTTATTTAACACTTCCACGCGGTCTTCTAGGGTCTTCACTTTTTCACCCAGGACAGTGATGCCTGCGTCGATTTTCCCAAGGACCGTCTCCTGATTGCCCTCCATTGCATGCATCAGTTCCTTAAATTCCTGACGGGTAGCCTCTTGGTGTGTCTGGATCATTCGCTGGCTAGCCTCTTGATTGGCCTTCATCATCTCCTTGAACTCCTGCCGGCTAGCTTCTTGGTTGGCCTGGAGCATTTGCTGCATAGAGGCCATCAACACTGCCAAGTTCAATTCCGATGAGCTTCCTGCTGGTGCTGCCTCAGCTCCCGCCGAAACACCGACATCAACTGGACGCTCTTCCTCTTCACGGCTACGTTGACGTGCAGCATCCATCTCCACTTGACGTCTGGTTCGTGGAGTACGCCCTTCTTCCTCTCGCGGTAGTAACGGCATCCCACTTCTGACACCAAATGTTAGGTACTAGGGGTAGGTACAATTAATGCCGACTACGTGTATAAAGGGTTTATTCCGCTCTCCACAAACTTGACAAATACACAGTTCTACACTAGTTCACTAATACTAGTTACACACAACAAGCACTGTTCCAAATCACTTAGCAGACTCACAGTATTCCAATATTATCGCCTAGGTCACTGGTATATCACTCTTCGTTCGCTTACTTAAGTTCCGTACACTGTCGCTTCCAAGAAGTAACTAACTCGCTGCCCGTCGTCAACACCTTATATACGGAATAAAGATGCGAGCTGGTATTTTCCTGAACATTCTCGGTAGGTATGTACGTAATAATAATCGGAATCGAATGATCTCGAGACACATTGTCGGCTTCCCTTTGTATTCGTTCGCGAGTAGGTATTCGCCGGCCGTCGCGCCGATAACGCAAGGGCGTTCACTTTATACCTACATACCTACAGTCTCGAACATTCAATTTTTAGAGATCCTTCGCGATATTTGACCAAATAGTTTCTAGGTCGCAACAATAATATATATTCTTTACATTCGTCCTCCTGATCGATTGCCCAAGCTGACCCTCTATAAAGAGGTCTATGTACCACTGGAGCAAGTTGTAACCGTTTTAGACTCTTCTTTAGGGCAAACCTTTGAGGCAAACCATAAATTATCGTATACGTTTGCCTAAAAGTTTGCGTATACGTTTCACGTTTCTATATAAATGTGTTACGCTTACACTTGTCGGCACATAATAAAACTTTGCTTAGTGACGAATATATTAATGATGGCCTGTTACAGGGATTGATCAATTCGACAGGGACTCGACGATAGTCGACTTCAAGAATGGGAAAGTGAAGCTCTTGGTCGCCACGAGCGTCGCGGCGCGGGGCCTCGACGTGAAGCAACTAGTGTTGGTCGTCAATTACGATTGTCCGAATCACTACGAAGATTATGTTCATCGGTGAGGGCAGCACTTAATTGTATCACAGACGTAAGAATGTCCACCTTGTTGGTAGTTTCTGCCAAAGATGCTATGTCCGTAATAGTCGATGCCGTAAATATAGGAATTTGAAATTTATTTCATATCGTAAAATCTGCAAAACTTTCAATTTCAGTTACATATAAATACATGTCATTGTTGTGATTAAGTGAAGCTTTCTATGACGTAAACTGTTAAATGTACGACTGTCCCCAACTCACTAAAAATGAAAAAAAATGTAAAAGGTGTATGTAAAATGTACAGTCAGCATCATAAGTGACTTGGAGCCCCGCGCAGCGAGAAAAAAAACAGTTTCCTTTTGTTTAAATATCTTTTTTGAATGGGTGATTGACTGCCATCCCAATGTAGCAAAAAACAGCGTAATTATCCTACTAATATTATAAATGCGAAAGTTTGTGAGTGTGGATGTATGTTTGTTACTTATTCACGCAAAAACTACTGAAGGGAATTTGATGACATTTGGAAAACAGATAGTTTATAACCGGGATTCACACATAGGATACTTTTTGTCCCGATAATCCCGAAATGTTTGTTAAGTTTAATACTATGCGGATGAAGTCGCGGGCAGGGGCTAGTTTAATGATAAGTCCCGTCGTTAATATGCAACCTCGTGGCAGGTGCGGCCGCACCGGGCGCGCCGGCAACAAGGGCTACGCGTGGACGTTCCTGACGCCGGAGCAGGGCCGCTACGCGGGCGACGTGCTGCGCGCCTTCGAGCAGGCCGGCGCCGCCGCGCCGCCCGAGCTGCGCCAGCTGTGGGACCAGTACAAGGACGCGCAGGAGAAGGACGGGAAGAAGGTGCACACGGGGGGCGGCGGGTTCAGCGGGAAAGGTACGTTCATCTAATTACTGTCAAAATCAAAGTCAAAGCGTTTATTTTGTTTAGGCCCACGGGGCACTTACAAAATTGACAATTTTACATGTTTTTCTTATATATATTCTTCTTATATCTACAACCGGATCGGAATGCGACTGAGAAGATCCGGCAAGAAACTTAGCAAGCCCGCTGAGTTTCTTGCCGGATCAGTCTTCTTTTTACTGTTTCTATAAGTTTTTTTTTTCAATCGCCAATTTCTGATCGTCAGTTATACGACGGTAGAGCCACACTATTCACACATAAATCCTAAATTAAAATTTGCACGCCGTAAAGGCTTAACATGAAGCACTTGTATTGTATTACATTGTCCATCAAATTAAAATTCAAATCGTTTATTTTGTTTAGGCCCACGGGGCACTTGCAAATGGTAATTTTTATTTTTTTTCTTATATCTACAACCGGATTGGAACGCGATTTGGACTGAGAAGATACGGCAAGAAACTCAGCGGCCTTGTCTTTTTGGGTTCAAGCGCTTTTGCAAGTGGATTTTTTTTCTTCCAACTCCTATTATTTCTTTCGATTAAATTCGTGCGGGTTCCAAGACAGTAACAAAAAATCCTCCGTATAATTATAATATGTGTATTGATTTGTCATTGTTTTGTGTCACTATTGAAGATGTCATAGATTTTACTTTGAAATCACGTGTTTGATCGCAGGATTTAAGTTCGACGAATCGGAAGCCCAAGCGGCCTCCGAGAAGAAAAAGTACCAGAAGGCGGCCCTTGGGCTCCAAGACTCCGACGACGAGGACGTCGAGGGTGACCTCGACCAGCAGATCGAGACTATGTTCGCCGCTAAGAAAATCGTTAAAGAAATTAAGGTCGGTACAAGCAGAATCTAATTCAATCTTCAACTAGCTGACCCTACAGACGTTGTCCTGTCTTAACTTTGAATATTGAATTCGAATTGTTCCACTCAACTTTCCTAATTTTTTCGTTCATAAGAACCTTCTCCTGACTATAATAAACACAACAAAAAATAATTAGCGAAATCGTTCCAGCCGTTCACGCGTGATTCTATGGCCATATAGATTATATTTTTATGCATGTTTGAAACTGGCAAAGTCTATTAATTCACATATAATAAATGTGTGCAGCGTGGTGCATTATGGCGTGAATTCCTCTTGTATGGAGGGGAGGCTGGTGCCAAAGAGTGGGACGTTAGAAAAACCGATAAATTATTATTATTATAACTGACGATTTGACGACCGCGTGGCGCTGCGCGCTCGTGTCTCTGTACCTGGTGGTTGCGGGTAATCGACTCCCGTCGGGATGAATTTCGGAAAAGGCCTTTTCGTTATTTACCCTGGTCTGGGTGTCACCGGGATCGCCCCCAGTCCATTGTACGGTACCCATAGTACAAGCGTTGCTTAGTTTGGGACCATTCCATTGAGACCCATGCCCTCAGGAGACGTTAGAAAAATTGCCATATAATTGTTATTATAACTAGCGGATATTTTTTATCAGTATTTATCTACTATATTATGCATGTATTATACATATAAACCTTCCTCTCGAATCACCCATCTATAAAAAAACCGCATCAAAACCCGTTGCGTAGCATAGGGGCAGACAGACGGCGGGAAGCGACTTTGTTTTATACTATGTAGTGATTATAATTGAATGTTACGTGCAGCCGGGCGTGGCGGGCGTGGGCGGGGCGGGGGCGGGCGGCGCGGCGGGGGCGGGCGCGGCGGGGGCGGGCGCGGCGGGGGCGGGCGGCGCCGACGGCAAGCTGGAGCTGGCGCGGCGCCTCGCCTCGCGCATCAACCTCGCCAAGGGGCTCGGCGCCGACCACAAGGGCGCCACGCAGCAGGCCGCCGAGGCCATACTCAAGGGAGCGCCCTCCGCGCACACGCTCATCACTGTACGTACTCCTCTCACATTGGTTTGTTTGGTTACCCAGTTTAGGCATCGGGAGCTACCAAGTCATTATCCTGGGATTGCTCCTGCCGCTATGGTGACAACGGTATGGGTAATGTAATATCTTGGCCGAACACAAAGCTGAGTGGCCAGATGAGAGTTCGGGCGAGTTCTGTGTCATCCCCACAGATGATACTGATGACAGATGATGTTAGCTTACTAGTTTGGTTAGGCTTGGTGCACTCCAAACTTTCAGTACGTGGCTTCCTGGCGAACTTTAAGTTCACCTTGGTGCACCCACTCAATACGTTGCCTCGTTTCAGAATGATAAGGTTTACGCGACATTAGGAGAGACCCTGGTAGGTAAAATTATTTTAGACACACACTGATTTTGTTGTAGTAAAAGTAGATATTTATTTAATTGTTTTTTTCTGAGTTACGCACTCTACATTTATCGCGTTCGTATGTGATCTGAGGTTGGTTAAAAATTGTATTCAGTCATAGTTTGTCACAACTGAATTATTAGTGGAATTCCAAGTGAACTAGGCTCGTATTAGTAAATCAATCTCAAGTCTGAGATCGATCTCATTAAATTCTTTATTAGTAGTATTTATTAGCTTAAGAAATACATTTTCAAGATCGCTCTCGGACTTGAGATCGATTTATTAATGCGTAGCCTAAGCTAATAATCCTACTAATATTATAAACTAGCTGAGCCCGCGACTTCGCCCGCGGTTTTTATTTTGTTTTTCTAAAACAAAAGTAGCCTCAGTTACTGCTTATAACATCAGCTATCTAACAGTGAAAGTCCCGTCAAAATCGGTCCAGCCGTTTCGGAGATACTCTTTGATTTCAAGTGTTTTTATTTTTTTACGCGGAACCCTGATTGTTTTTCTAAAATTAAAGTAGCCTAAGTTACCCGCTATAAGATCAGCTATCTGCCAGTGAAAGTCCCGTCGAAATCGGTCCAGCCGTTTCGGAGATTACCCGGAACAAACACACAGACAGACAGACAGACAGACAGACAGACAGACAGACAGACAGACAG
Source organism: Notodonta ziczac (assembly GCA_918843915.1). Lineage (NCBI taxonomy): Eukaryota > Metazoa > Arthropoda > Insecta > Lepidoptera > Notodontidae > Notodonta > Notodonta ziczac. The sequence goes on from OU974053.1 coordinate 7,986,690, forward strand.
ACAGACAGACAAAAATTTTTTTAATCGCGTTTTTGCTATAGGTATCTTATGTACTTTCATATGCATTTAGTGAAAAGATGTTATTTTGATATTACAAACAGACACTCCAATTTTATTTATTTGTATAGATGTGAAAGATTGTGAGTGTGGATGTATGTATGTATGTATGTATGTATGTTTGTTACTCCTTCACGCAAAAACTACTGAACGGATTTGGATGAAATTTGGAACACAGATAGTTTATAACTGGGATTAACATATAGGATACTTTTTATCCCGATAATCCCGAAATTTTTGTTCGTTAAATACTACGCGGACGAAGTCCGTGGGCACCGCTAGTAATTACTATACATTGTAAATCTCTTCAGGCTAAAACAGTGGCGGAACAGCTGGCGGCCAAGTTGAACACGCGGCTGAACTACCAGCCGCGGGACGAGAGCGCGTCGGAGCCGGCCGAGGAGGTGTTCCGCAAGTACGAGACCGAGCTCGAGATCAACGACTTCCCGCAGCAGGCCAGGTGGCGCGTCACCAGCAAGGCACGTATACATACTATGTTCATTCAATATTCTTTAGTAACCTATACTACCCATACAACGTGACGCATTCTTTACAAATTTTTACCACCTCCCTCGTCTGTGACCACCCTAGTACATGCCAAAACCTCCCCATCCGCCTCTAGTTTTCACGTAGTCATTCAGAAATACGGTTTTCAAATATTTGTGCAAACGCTGCGCGCCATTCGGAAAAGCGCGAGATTTCCTAGAGGATATTGACTACGTGATAAAAACCTATTTTAAAGACGTCCCCCCTGAACGCGTCACGTAGTATGGGTATGTTCCCTTATGAGAATGATAGAATTGCCTTTGTGAGAGACAACTAAGGCAAATGTATCAATTGCCAGGAGACAACCCTAGTGCCAGGAGAAACCTATTCCAGAAGGCCGTTCATAGTGGTCACGACCCTCAGCCATGGGGAATCAATGAGGCTTAGACGCTATATTAAGATCTAAAACAGTGACTCAAAGGTTGACATTTGAATTGAATGGATCTCTGTTGTTATTTAAGGGTTATTTTGTGAAATAACGCAAATATTAGACACATACGACATACAAAGTCTTAAGTTAGTCATAACTCGAAAGACAAAGGAACTTATTTTGTCCTGATAACCTTATTTATCCTCCTTGGAATATTTTTTTATTGAACGTTATTGATCTCATTTTATGAGTTCTCTTACCTAAGGGTATCTTTGACCCTTACAGGATAACCTTTAATCACTTTAATGCAAGTAGACACATGTAGTAAGCTCAATATCAGTGCAATTTGTCTCACAGAAGTAATAAGTCGTCAAAAATGTTTCTCAAATTGGCTATATTCGGTGCATTAATATTTCTTTGTGTAAAATTATTGAGGAGGCATCATGTGCATAGGTGTTATTATTGGAAGTAGTTTAGTTTTAATTGAAGGTAAATAGTTTTTGTTCTGATATAATCTTTTCAACTTTATACAGGACATTCATCTACAAATGATCTTATTCTAATTGTATAAATGTAATGTTTGAGCTAAGTTATTCAGACTAAAAGCGCCTTTTCGAAGAGGAAGATAAAAAATACATAAAATGAGTTACCTAAATTAATATGTCTATTAACTGAGTATGTTTTGGAACGACACACGCATTATTTAAAGATGGATTGGTACAAAGTGTACAATTTATGAGTTTATTTTTATAAATTGTGCCGAACAAACCAATGGGATTTTTAGTAATGTGATAAAGCAACAGCAAAAGCATTGTCTCTTCTTCTCCTTGCGGTGCCTCTCCACCAGTCAGCATATTCACATCTATTACTAAGCCCGCGCCACAGGTTTTCTATGCTGGGGATGTCGGTCCATTATCTAATATTACGGACCCACGATTTCTTTCTACTACCAACGCGTCGTTTCCCCTTGATCTTGTCCATCATAATAATTGCTAGTATTTTTTTATTTATATTCTTTATTTTGGGTAGACCCAACCGTATTTTGCCGAGAATTAAGGGAGAGGCCTTTGCTCAGGAGTGGTACAGACAAATAGGATAGTAAAAAAAAAAATCCTTTAAAATAATCCTAATATTGTCAATTTCCAGGAGGCGCTAGCGCTTATAAGCGAGTACTCCGAAGCAGGTATCACAGTGCGCGGCACCTACGTCCCCCCCGGCAAGACGCCGCCCGAAGGCGAGCGGAAGCTCTACCTGGCCATCGAGAGCTCGCAGGAGCTAGCCGTCGCCAAAGCCAAGTCCGAGATCACGCGCCTCATCAAGGAAGAGCTCCTGAAGCTGCAGACATCAGCCCATCACATGGTCAACAAAGCTAGATATAAAGTCTTATAAGCCAAAATATAGATGGTGTTATGTGTTCTTGTTGTTTTATTTCATTTAAGGAGTTTTGGAGCGACAGAGATGATGAATTAGGGTGTTATTGGGTCAACGCGGATGCAGCGTAGTAAATAACTTTCTAGCAATCGCTTTAGGGTACAAAATTGAATGAAGGAGGATTTTTAAAAAAATGTGATTAATGGTATCGCTCATTCATGCGATTTTGTGCTATAACATAAATGCTATAAATCATTTTAGTGTCATTAAAAAATGCTCACACGTAGGAAATAACCATAAGAATTGATTATTTTGCATTAGATTCATTTTGAATGTTATTACCTCGTTATAACATCTTATTACTCAGTTTTGACGACCGCTTGGTGCAGTGGTTCGAACGTAGACCGCTCGGCTCACTACACATGGCGGAGCGGGCTCGATTCCCGCTGTAGCAAGTATCGGAAATGGGCTTTTCGTAATTTGCCTAGGTCGGGGTGGCACTGGGATCGCCTCCAGTCCATTGTACGATACCCATAGTATAAGCATTGCTTAGTTTGGGACTATACAGTTGGTGTGTCAGTCTGACAATATTAATATTTCTCGATACATTAAGTTGCAAAAAATTACAAACAATTAAATTTTGTGAATTTCTATTTCATATTACGCTACTCACCAGCACCAATGGGGTAGGCAGAATTTGTCTATTGATTGCTGTGCACACACTTCGCTGATGGTATTGGTCCCAATATTACCAGAAACTGAACACAAATCAATAAACTTGTCGTTGTCAGAATCATCGGTAGTCGCTTTGGCCATAAACTTTAATTTGAATTAGAAATATCGATGTAAACTGTTGTGTATGACTAATAGCGTAATCTTTAAACGCGCGGGGAATTGTTAGCTAACGATAACAGTTAATGGAATAGTTATTATGCGGAATTATTTATTACTGATAGTTCAAAGCTATTAGTGGATACTAGGCTGGCGCTGTATGTTAACAACGAAATACCTATCTAGTTTTAATGGGTGGAATAAAACTGGAGGGTCCAATTATATATTGATGTCTCACATCCTCGATGACCCGGCGAGATCGTCTCGCAACAAGAACTCAAAGGTGTCCATTACTGTTCTTAATAAATATTTTTTTAATGGGTCCCGATTGAAGTCGCTATGTTCCGCATTAGAGTGTGTTTTTTGTTTGGTGTGTGTATAGAGACCATGAAACTAATTCAATGATGTAGTTATTCAATATTAGTAGTTAGTAAAATACTAGACTACTGGAGTTGTTTTTTGTTTTCTGGTTTTTATTTAAAGTTATTTTTTTAAGTTGTCTGGTTTTGTTTTGACGACCGCTTGGCGCAGTGGTCCGAGCGTAGGCCGCTAGGCTCACTGCATATAGCTGTTGTGGGTTCGATTCCCGCCCGCCGAAATGGCCCATCCGTAATTTGCCCAGGTCTGGGTGTCACTGGGATCGCCCCCAGTCCATTGTACGGTACCCATAGTACAAGCGTTGCGTAGTTTGGGACCTTACAGTTGGTGTGTTTGTCTGGCGATATTTATTTATTTATTAGATTTTTTAAATTTACTTTTTGTTTTAATTTTCCGATATCGATTCTAATGGTTTTAAATACCTCCCAGACCCCTAAAAGCCGGGTACCGCGTCTGTACCGGTAGATGCCGCGGGCTGTGTGTAGATGGGTAAGTACCCATCACGTGAGCTACCTGCCTACCTGCCTTATTAATAAAAAAACATAATATTTATACCTATAGTTAAATACATAATGCCAAAGGTTATTACAGTCGTTTTTATCGAGCACTAGGTAAAAATAAAACAATAATCTCGAGAAAATGTTTACTAACGCAGTCTGGTGCACTGGGCTCACTTTGGCTCGCACTCGGCAGCACGTCGTGCACCAATGGCCACTTGTTTTCAACATTTGTGTCACTCTTGTTGATTATAAATTATAAATAACTACAAGTGCGGCCGGTCTCGTGCGCGGGCGCCGCCTCCGATAACACGCGGGTTATCACCGCCGCGGGAAGATTCCACGGCAAACAACTGACGACAACTCGGACGTTTGCCGGGGGACTCTCGACCTTATGCTCTATTAAAACGTATCTAATGGAAAGTTTAATTAACAGTTTTCGTGTCCCTTAGCGTCTGAGGAACATTTTCTCGAACCCGATAAGTGGCAAGGTCGCCGTGATTAGGTACCAATTGCAAAGGAGATAATTCTTTAAACCATTCGGAGGCGTTATCACTGTCGCTACGGCACCTATTGATCTCCGATGCATGTGTGTGGGTGTCTCGCATTGTTAAAATCTCCATATTGTTTGTTGCTACCTACAATTTGATTACTGAAGCACAGGGTAGGTATTGCGTAAAAGAGACTAGTTAATGTTATTGTTTTCTTAATCAACGTGCGTCAATGTTTGGTCGTACCGAGTTATGACATAAGCACATAGTTACCTACCTTAATTTATTATGCCGTACGTTAGAAAAGCACCCCTTTTTAATTTTCATGGATAGGTATGTCATAAAAGATGACCAAACTCATTACCACCATGGAGCATTGCTACAGAAACTGAATATTTTTTTATCGGGTCCAACTATAGCTAACACCCGTCCAGATAACCCCATAAGTGCAAAAAACATCAATAACAGTCCAGTCGTTTAGTAAGAGAAGGATTACGAAGACACGCACACCGGATTTTTATAATATAAAGACAGTGTTTACATACTAAAAGCTAGGGGTGGTGGACTATGTCCCGAATTCCCTTCGCATTGAGGGATATCTGCTTGCTTTATAGCAACAGGCTGGTCTCCTATTAGGTACATAAGGATCGAAATACCATCAACGAAACCGTGCAGCTATTCCTATAAATTCAGAATTCAGTACAAATGTTGCACACGAAAACGTGCGTAAGTACGTGTTTGAAAGAAAATTGAAAGAGCAAAAAAAATACAATTTGCATTTGGATGACTCACTGACTCAACAGTAGGTAGGTACAATTAATAATGGTGACTAATGCAATCGTAATGACTTCTGCGTTGAAATATCATTAATAGTGCACATTAGGAAGAAACGATATTAAAGGCACGTTCTGGAGTATGATTTAATTATGTGCAAGCGTTATTTTTTGCATACAATATATAAAACATGACCTAGACACGTGAGCGCGTAACACTAGGCCAGGGTGATGGCCTGAATATTGTTTTCAGCGGTGAAGCGTGTACAAAAACACGTGTTGAAACTTGTGATTAAAAATGACTTGGAATTCGAGCAGATAATTTTGTTTGAGATGAGCAATTGGTATAAAATATTAAAATTTGAAAAATCTGTTCATGATTCGGTCATTATCTGATAAGTATCTACAATGAATATCTCTAGTATTTTACCCTTGCTAGTCGCAAACGCATACCTAATTCGGTCGCCCGAGGACCTAACAGTTTGCCACAAAATGTTTAACGTAGTCGGTAGCGCTTAGCGACTCTAGAGAACGCAAACCTTATGATAGAGCTAACTGCTTTACCTATTGAAGGTTAAAATCAACGAGGGGTGTTATCAACAAGCCTTTGTCAAAGGCTTTCTGAGTGTACAGTGTACCTGTAGTGCCCCTAGAATTGTATAGTAGAGTTAAACTTTTTATCAATACGTAATTCGTAATAATTGTGCAATACCTAGTATCAAAGGTAGATATTTTTATACCTGCCGACTTAATAATAAATGATAAACATCTACCTAAATAATCCGCAAAACATTATAACCATTCAGCAGCAGATTTATCATTTGTTGTATTATGCTCAAATGTGGCGTGATTGTGTGTTCTATCAGCGCTTAGCGACTCTAGCGAACGTAAGACTCACGGTAGAGTAGAGCTAGCTACTTCACTTAGGTATTGACAGTTAAAATCAACGAAGATTGTTATTAACAAACCTTTGTGGAAGGATTTCTCAGTGTACAGTGTTGGTACCTGTAGTCTGTAGTGCCCCTAGAATTGTATAGTAGAGTTAAACTTTTTTATCAATATGTAATTCGTAATAATTGTGCAATACCTAGTATCAAAGGTAGATATTTTTACACCTGCCGACTTAATGATAAATGATAAATGATAACCATCTACCTACATAATCCACAAAACATAATCATTCAGGTGCAGATTTATCATTTATTGGAATATGCTGGAATGTGGCGTGATTGTGCGTAATATCAGCCGATAATGGTGACCAGTGGTGGTGGTGCTGGCAGGCCTCCGTCACGTCGCCATGATAAAAAGGTGTGTGCGCTTTTGGGCGTGACTCCTGCGTGGGCTTGCTTATCTGATAGCGGGCTCACCGCAACAATATATTTTATTAATACACAGTTTTTCTACAGAGTATAGGTACTCTAAAATAATAGATAGGTGCTCGAAGTGCAGACTCGTGATACGTATCATTGAAATGCAGAGAATGTTTAAAATCGTTCGATTCGACGAAGTTAGATTTCGATATGTAAAATATCACTGTAGAAAAAATTAAAAATCATTGGTTGTGGATTTGCACAGGTGAACAACGGAGAAAGAAAATAACAATTTCACGCATTTAAAATTGAAGCTACACTTTTGTATTGGATATGATTTTTCATCTATATAATTTGGGAAATGACTTATCGTGCATCAAGTACCAACAGTCTTCCGTGGGGTTTCAATCTCAATACTTCAAGTGTAACATTATGCTACAAATTCATAAACCATTAAACCTACTATCAAGAAAAGTATGTAAGTACGCCCGCTTCTGAGAACTTTTTGAGGAACATAAATATTACGTTTTAATTATTGTGTTCATATGTATTATACAAATGATTCTCTCCCTAGCTATCATGTAGGCTTCAGAAATAAATATCACTAGACTGACGCGCTAACTATATGGCAAACTAAGCAACGCTTGTACTATGGGTACCCTACAATGGACTGGGGCGATCGGCCATCCCAAAAACACCTAGACTAGGGCAAATTACGAGAACCCATATCCGAAATTTGCCTTGGATCAAGTCCTTATGACGCATAAGTGTGTTTATTTAGTCGTTATGATTAAATTAAACCTGTTTTACCTGCAGGATGTCATGATCATGATAAGTTTGCAATCGACGCGAGTAGTGAGTCATTCCTAATTTCAGTATAAGGGACGATAAGAATGCACATGCCATTGCATTAAATGAAATATCATTAGTTTAGTTCAAAATTATATTAGCATTTATCAGTTGTTTGACAACCCTTTTTTGTACTTATATACTTACAGGTATGACTTAGGGTATTTGTAATTACTGAACTAATGATGTGAGTAGTTACATTTGTAGGTTGCGTTGTTGCAATAACATTCGACACATATTATTTCTTTTACATATTATTTAAGGTCTTACGCTCAACTCCCAATGAGGTCATCCCAATGTAAATGACATCCGATAAATATAACTATCATTGATAGACGACCGCGTGGCGCAGTGGTTCAAGTGTAGGCCGCTCGGTTCACTGCACATGGTGGTTGCGGGTTCAATTCCCGCTGGCGTTAATTTTGGAAACAGCCTTTTCGTAATTTGCCCTGGTCTGAGTGTCACTGGAATCGCCCCCAGTCTATTGTACGGTACCCATAGTACTAGCGTTGCTTAGTTTGTGACCATACAGTTGCCGTGTCAGTCTGGCGATATTATAATAATTACATAATATATAAGATACATTGTAAGGAGACTAGTATCTAATTAATTTATTATAATTACTTTTTTCTGTTACTCTCGGCCGCTAACGAACGATTAACGATATCACCCGTCCTGTGAGTGCAATACCTATTTGTCATGATTAATATCCTTATTTACTCGCCGCTATCTTTGGAGTAAAATTTCCATTTGATATAGGTACAGACGCTTGTTTTAATGTAGGTACATGACGCGATGCTAAATATAGAATATTAAACATTTCTTTTACTTTGTTATTTGTTCCTACGATAGCGACGAGTCTCAAACAGTATTTTATTCGTAAGTGGTAATCATTAAAATTACCAATGATGGAACGTAGAGGATGAATAAATTGAAAACCTTTGTTTGAATCTCGGGCTTTGTAGAATATACATTTTAGGTATATATATTTTCGTAGCTTTTGTTTGATGGACGTTGGTTCAGCATTATACGAGACACAGCGTCTTGAATTTTTCAATATTCTTGTAAGATTTGTATTGTTCTTTTAATCTGGTTGGCCCTAGTCCATAGTTAGATGGCTGACGTCACGGACTATGAGGATTCTAATGGGTTAATGATCCCTGAGTTTAATATTTCAGTTAAGCCATTCAGCCTGCGGTTATCCTGTCTTTGTATGTATTTGTTGTTCGCTGATTGTGGCAATCATTTTCCTCACGTTGTTCTAATAGGTACCTACAAAATGTGATTATACAATTGGCTTTGATGTGTATGGAATAGTACCTACGCACTACAGGATAAAACGCTCTTAGGGGATCCCCAAACTTATATTTGCCGGTTGGTCAAATACCTACCTATTTTTATACCTACTTACAGATCAAAGTTGGCAAACAAGCGTCCAACCTGCCTGGTGTTAAGCATTTACCGTAGTCCATAAATGCTTTCAATGCGAAAGGCGTTTCTCGCACGTTGTTAACCCGAAGATCAGTGAGACAGAGGGATGGGAAGGAAGGGGTTAGGCTTCCGGATCTCTCACTCGTCGTACAAAATGCAGCTATAATAGCTACTTAACATCAATCTTCTGTGAGAGGGTGGTACTGCCCTGGATGAGCCAGTATATTATGAGCTGTAGTTAATTGGATAAAGCTTGGCTCTACTACCGCTAAAATATAATTTTCGATATACCTAAGTCATCGATGATTATGTGCATTCAAATGTATTTTTACTAATATTAAAAACTAGTTTCCACCCGCGACTTCGTCCGCGTAGACTTAAGTAAAGTATTCTATGTGTTAATCCAAGTTATAAACTATCTGTGTTCAAAATTTCATCCAAATCCGTTCAGTAGATGTTGCGTGAAAGAGTGACAAACATACATCCACACTCACAAACTTTCGCATTTATAATATTAGTAGGGTGTTTCTACTTAGGGGATTTTGGCACAAGTAAGGGTACTTCTTAATGATCTATTGCATTTAAGATATCGATATTTTTTCATTCCTTCCTTATGTAGAACTTTACATACTGATGGACAAGTATGTTCATACTTACTTAGTCTGTATCTTGGTAATCAGTATAATGTACCAACATATTATATTAATCTGATAGTATCTCCGTTGTCTGGTTATCACGGTCAGGATATAGCCTCATGTGAGATTACTGATCAATCACGCTATTACGCGATGTTGATACTGATTATCAATCGATGGCGGAACATTTTCAAGTGCTCTAGTAAATATATAGCGTGTTGATCCGATACTCTTTACGATGCTATCATGTTAAACTATATCAAATAAGTAGCTCTACCGTGATGTTAATGTACGCGAGAGCGTTAAGAAAGGTAGGAAGGTAAAAGGTCTCTGTATGATTTTAAATTAAGGCCACCAATTGATGTTGTATTGTTGTAAGTGTGATTCGGGAACATTGACAGCACAAATGTATGTTACGACAAAAACACAATTGAAGCAATGGGTGAATTACATCCTTTATTTTTGATTTTAATAATATTTTTTTTTCAAGATACGCCTCGTTGCCATTGGGTGCAACTTTACCATTAACTACTTATTAGTCGAGCGGAAAGTATTAATTAAATAACTAGGTACCTACTTATCTTCCCAACGAGCGGCCCAGTCGTCATTCCCTCCCGTCAAAGATATAAGTCAAAATAAATGTGACGCGTTGAAATGCTACTTTTCATTGCTAATTTCCATTTAAACACAGCACATTCCACAGACTTTGGTCGGTAATAAAATTAAATGCATTATTATGTTTCTGGGCTAAAGATTTCATTGGCAATAATATCGATATTTATCACGGCTAAGCTTGAAAAGGGTGTGAAGAAAATTTATGACCCCAATCCAAAGTTTTACAGCCAAAATGACGTAATCATATTACCTATTTATTTTTTATCAGCCATGTATCGCTGCGTCACTTTTGGAAATAAAATATAACACCGGAATATTTTATGATTGGACTATGCATGATTGCACCACGAGTAATAAAATTTAACGGATTTAATTTAGAAATATTATTGCGTATTGAACTTAAATGACGCAATAGGGAGTTAAAATGAACTAATTAGTTTTATCTACGTACCACTATGCCGTATATACCATCGGGAAGGGCAAGTATTGGGTAATTTTTATTGCGTACCTACTGATAAATATTATGAAGTCCGGCTTCCGTTTACGTCACAATAAAGTATCAAACTTCCATGTTGACGGTTGTAGGTGATTGATATAACATATTTTTTATGGGAAAATAGGTATTAAATAGTCCTTTAAATCATCAGACGGCTCCTTAAACATTCCTTGATATGAAAACCTAAATACTCGTAAATTATACAATTACACTGCCAATAAACATGTAATTTAATAAAAAAAAAATAATTTTAGCCCTTTTGACGTCCCACTCCTGGGCACGGGCCTCCCCTCAACACGAGGGGGATTCAGGCCATAATCCACCACGCTGGCCCAGTGCGGGTTGGCGGATTACACATGTCTTTCGAAAATTGGTTAAATCTTCTGAGACATGCAGGTTTCCTCACGATGTTTTCCTTCACCGTAAGCAAGTGATAATCATATAGAAATTATGATTCGCACATAGATTTCGAAAAATCCAGAGGTTCGAGCCGGGGTTTGAACCTGAGACCTGGTAGCTCGCAAGACGCGTGCTTAACCAATCGGCTATCACTGCTCTTTTTAATTTAATAATAGGACCATATTTATTATCTAACACTAGCTGACCCGACAGACGTTGTTGTCAAATTTGAATATTGAATTCGAATTGTACCGCTCAACTTTCTTATTTTTTTCTTTCATAAGAATCTTCTCCTGACAATAATAATAATAAAAAAAATAGCAAAATCTTTCCATCCGTTTACGCGTGATGCGATGACCAAGAAAATAGAGATACTTTTTTATATTATGAGGATAGATTGACTAAAATATGTCAGATTTATGGAAGTTGTTTTGCAGAATGTAACCAACCCACACATAATATGTACTTCTGCAGGTTGAAAACATCCTGCAATCCTAGTGTTGTTTTCGGTCAGCAATAAGTCTTTTTTGTACCGACCTCACGTTAAGTTCTATTGGTAAGCCTTAAGTTTTGCTTGTTTCCTGAGCTTTCAACTAGATGGAGCTACTGAGCGTAAGCTTTATATTATCGTAGATCCTTCATAGATGGCATTACTTGTGTCGTTTGGAGATGAGTTCAAGTTAGTTAAATTTTATTGGATCGGTGTTTGGCAACATAAGTACAATGTTGGTCTGACCCGTTTGCTAATGAGGTGACAGATACCGTAATAAATAACGAAAGTATAGGGATGTATAAATCGTTATTGCATATTAGTGTTTTTATACCGATTTACATTATTTTCAGCAGATTAAGAAAATACCTATTCGGTACTTATTTCCCTAAATAAGTAACTTCTACTTTATAAGACTAAATAATAAACTAAATAATAAACTAAATAAATAATAAACTAAATAATACTTCATTATTATAAAGTTAATATTCAGCCTGGAGGTCAAAAATAATAATAAAGTCTAAGTAGTAGTTTTTCTTCTACTACATTAATTATTAACATTTTCCCAACAGCAACATTGTTGTCAAAAATGATTTTGATGCGATACTTGGACGTACCTAATTTGTTTTATTTTCCACTCCGCCTTGACCGGCAACCGGGTTTCAATATATTCAGCTACCTTGAAATAGGAATAAATACATCGGATAATGAGCTCGTTGACGGCTGAACCAGCATTAAATTACGGGATACGTCAAATTTTCTCTAGATTAGAAAATCTCTAGCCATTCCATATTCAAACGTTTTCCAGCTTTTGATGATATCAACTTTTAACTGTTGTTGACACTTGTTCAATTGCCACCAATTACGTTAACCATGATGTGAAATTGGCCTTTTTAAAATTTGCCCCGGTCAGGGTGTCGTTAGTTTAATTAGATACAAACCGTGCTTGGTCCGGGACTATACCTACCGTTAGTAGTTTGACGATAAAAATATATGCAGAATAGAGTTCTGATGCCAGTGTAGTATATCAATTAATTGAAAGCCTCAGGCGTTACTTTGCAGATATTTATAGTAAAATGATTTGGGAGAAGGAACCCACTCACCCTCTCTCGGCTTGTCAATCTCCGGAATTATTAAACAAATTAGTCGGTAGATAGTAGAAGAGGCCAAACAATATTGTATATCAAATTGTGTAGGTATGTGACAACTCTGAAGTTGTAAACAGGAAAGTTACCGAGCACGCGCGCCGCCTCCGCCGGGTCAGAGGTGCCGGCTTGCCCTTAACCTCTTTTATATATCGCTTCGCTTTGCGATGCCTCATTTGTAATTTTAAATGTTTCCAACAATTCTATTTTTAAATCGATCAGCTGATTACTATCTATGTATATATTCAATTCGTTCGTATTTCAAAATATTTGAGGGTATATAATTTTAATAAAATACAGAAATAAGGAAGATAATATTTTTTTATTAACTTGTTCTTTTGTATTTTTTATTCACTACTCTGTGAAACCTTTTCAACGATAAAAATATTATAACAATACGAACTCGATCTAGTTCGATACAACATCTCTTATACTTACAATAATATTACTCTTTAATATCACAAAATACACTTATAACCTAACTTTAAATTAAAGCTTTCAAGTTTGGACTTAACAACTAGATTTTTAAAACTTATGCTAACTTGATTGTGAGATCTAAGTTATCTTCTCTTCACATCACTGAACTTTTGGATCAAGCGGACACATAGAGGTGCGTGCGGCTCCGAGCGGTGCTTGAACAGATGTGACCGCGGAGCCGGGTCCGCCAGCTCCAGCCACAGCTGTTTACCAGGGCCGCCACACCGCCGGCATCTTCGTGAAGGTGCTGTTCGTGGTGCAGTCCAGGGGAGTTGCGGAGTGCATGTGCACGGGCGACGCTGGCGGCGAGGGCGTCACGTAGCCGGAGGTCGAGGACGCGGTGGACAGGGCTGGGCTCGGCGGGCTGGCCGGGGGTGTGTCGGCGCCGGCCGCCGCACGCTGCATGTCGTTCAGTCTGTGCCCCAGGTGAGTCATTAGCTGAGTCCCCAGCCTCACGTCCACGCCGGGGATGGAAGCCAGGCAGCGGGACACTTCGTTGGCGGCGTGAGTGAATCCAGCACGGAAACGGTCGGCGTCCACTGAGGGGTTGAGAGACAAGCGCCTCTGGCGCCTCAGCTTGTGAAGGTGACGAACTGTCAACTCCAAAATATCGGCCTTCTCCAACTTGGCAACGTTCTCTCCTTCAGATTGAAGAGCGCTGACCATCAACTCCTTAAGTTCGTCAAGGCAGCGGTTGATGCGAGCGCGTCTTTTGCGCTCGAGCATCGGCTTCATCACTTTGCGATATTGATAAGTGCGCGAGACGGGCTGCGGGCCATCGTCTGCGAGCGAATACGCGGTCTCGTAAGACATGTTGGACATTTTGTGTGTAGCGAATGGGAGTGTGCGTTAGCGTTGAGCGTTGAACGCGGAATGCGGTGTGGCGCGCCGGGCGGGGGCTTATATAGTGAGCGGAGGGCGCGCGATCGTGGGAACGCACGGAGCCGTCGAGTTCCCACACGCGCCACCTGTGCGGAGCAGCTGCCGCCGGGGCGCGGGGGGACACGCGCCGCGCCGCGCGTGCGCGCCGTAAACAATCGCCGGCGCGGGCGCACGCCGCGACGCCTGGCCGCGGTAATTGCCGGTGTAGCGGACGGATTCTATGCTAGCGAGCTACCGTTCATCTAACCTAGGTCTCGGCGACACTCAGATTTGATTAGGCCGTTTAGAGATATGACCACAGCCCGCGTAAAAGGTGTTGAGGTGTCTCAACAAATACTTATGGAGGCTGTGTTTATTATTATTTCTAAGTTTAAAAAATACTCATGGAAAACAATTAAAAAAATATATAAAAAATGCAATTTCAAAATATTTTATTTCGTAGCGTCACGTAGCTAGTTAGAGCTACGTCGTCGTAGCGAAACTTGCAATTTGAAACGGTCCAGTTGTTGCGTGTTCACAATTAATCAAGCCGCAGATTAAACAGAGCTTCTATTTCATCACGGACACATTTAATTAAAGCTACGTCTAATTAAGAGTACGGATTTATGTATTGACTGTCGCAACGTAATGGTGGTGTAAGCGATCAATCAGTGGGCCGGCCGCCGCCGCTTGCGTACAATAGCTTGCGTCAATTATATTCGGATCGGCTCATCGGCTACCGTTGGCATTCATCAATCAGGAATTACTCGCAGTAATAATTATTGACAGCCAGAATAACAGCCTGTTTTGGGCGGGATCTGGATTTTATAAGCTTTGAACTGACTGGTGCTGGATTTTAAGCCGCCATCGGATCGATGGGACTTGTCAGAGGCTTTATAACGTGATAAGAAATTATAAAGAAGGATAAGTTGTGCCTATTTATGTCAGGCTAACGTTGGGTCTAAAGGATATCCCCATAAAAGAAAAAAATGCTATTTTATGTGAGTCCCCACTTTGTTTAATATCGCCTTTGTGCTAATACAGTTAAAGGGGTTTCCCAAACAGCGAGAATGGCAAGAGTATTTTTTTGCTCACCGATTGCGCATCTCTTTGGCATTCCGTGTGCGTGTGAGGCGTTAGAGATTACGCTAAGACAATTGCCATATAAAATATTATAGAGTTGGCTAAAACCTTAACTATTATTAATAAAAGTGGATTAGCAGTTGTATAGTTACACCATGCTTAGTCTTCTTCTTTCGAATGTCAAATCACTTATGTCGGAAAGAGATAGTTCGGTGTGTACCTATTCGCCCGCTAATCCAAGTTTATTAATAAGGGTGTTAGTGGCATAGTTAGGATATTTTCAGGCACACATTAAGGGGCACTTAGTTAGTACCCAAGATTAATATATACCTACGATTGATGTAAATTTTTCACCAATGTAAGCTAAAATATAGAATGAAGAGCCTTCTCTATACAGAACACAAATAGAGTATCAAAGAACAACTCTAATACATTACATGAGATCTTAGGTCTTCATTAATAAATCGATCTCAATTCTGAGAGCAGTCTTGAGTACGCTTTTGACATTTAATTTTGTACTGGTGTGATATAAGAATGACATTTCCAAGATCACTCTCAGACATGAGATCGATTTATTAATACGGGATTAAGGAATCCTCTTTTATTATCTTATCCTTTTTAGTATCCTTAAACTCTATTTTCCCTTAACAACATTGTCATCCTTGCAGATTTAATCATCCTGAGTTCATCAAACGAGTGTAAAAAATGTCACACGGCTCACATTAATGTATTCAGGCATGTCATGACGGAGGCGTGTGTGAGTGGCGCCTGGCGGGGTACTTCGGTAGCGAGCGGTCCGTAGGTAGCTGCCGTTAGTCATCCGAGCGTAGGGCTACCAATCATCAGGATTTGCCATGATATACATAGATTTTAGGCCGCTCTATATAGAACCATTTAGAAATTTAGGTGTCAGGGTTTTTTGGACTGTCCTACAAAATATTTACTCAAGTACATGAGCAATAGAGTTTTTGATAAGTAAGTACCTAAATTGTAGATAATTTTTTGGTCGGGAGAGGTCAAAATGTCGGAACTTTATTAAAGTTATCGGGTTTTTTTGTTTTACAAGACAGCCCTACCGAAGTGCCGTGGGCGAGCGCCTACGCAGCCCGATATAGTGCTGTGTCCGGTATCGACACGCGCTCATTATTACTGACACTGGTACTTTCTCCGAAAAACACCCACTCTGTACCTCGTTATGTATGTGGGACGTGGGGACGGGCGATTTTTATGAAAATCGTGGCAACAGTGGGATGTTTATAAAATACGTTTTATTTTTAAATTAAGAATGCCACTTGCACAGGCGGATTGTAT
The DNA here is from genome assembly GCA_918843915.1 of Notodonta ziczac. NCBI lineage: Eukaryota > Metazoa > Arthropoda > Insecta > Lepidoptera > Notodontidae > Notodonta > Notodonta ziczac. Next base: position 8,003,106 of record OU974053.1, read on the forward strand.
TATGCTATACCTAAGGGTAATTTGCCCCTTAAAACATATTTCACTAGTAACTAGAAAGTCTCACTAAAAAGTTTCTCAACTTTTTTCAGTATGTTTATAAAAAGTTTACATTGCTTGGTAGAGTCAACAAGCTAAATAAATTTTAAGCGAATTAAATTATAGAAAAATAGGAACTCTCTTCCTAAACAAGATTATTCAATAACTCTACACATTCTCTATTATTTATAATTTTCTCCTTAATATGTGGTCTTATAATTTATGGCTCTACGGAAACAATCGTATCTATACCGTATCGGATTTTGCTTATATATTTAATCAAATGTTTCCTCGAATTAATTGCATAATGGGTACAAACTAGTTATAAATGGCCATTAAAGCGATACCTAAATGAGTCTAGTAATTAGCGAGACGCACATTTCTATGACATAAGTCATTAAAAAATAATCTTTATCTCATTAATTTATTTGTTATCGAAAACTTCCACTGGGCTATGTTTGCCAATGGAAAAATGACAATTTGTCATTCGAAAAGAAGTATTCCGAGCGGCATAGAACACGATGACGTAATAGATTTTGAACCATAAACGGAAGGCATCACCGCCCGATTTCTGCAACACAGTTTATACTAGCACAGGTAACGATGAACACTCTATCTTATTATGAGCACAATACAATCTAAATTATGTCAACTGAATAGTAGAAATTATTTTCAGATAGACAACTTGAAAATTAAATTTTACAGTATATATATAAATAATAGTAACGAGCACAAAGATATCGGAATTTTCTTTTGTTTGATGTTGATGAATAAATACTTCAATAGTAGTGTAATCTTACCATCATGTTACGGTTTCAAATAACCACAAGAAATAATTATGATTTTATGTTCTCACTACGTTTATCTAAACTAAGGGCTGTGTGTGGAGTAGTAGTTTTATCGGTTATCTTTTATATAGTTTCTAATGTTGTGGATATATGCATCAATTCAAGTTAAATGACTGAAAATGTACGGCCGAGAACATTTTATGTCTGCTATCTTTGCCTTTAAATATCTTTATTTCAATTAAATTTCATGATATATGTACTACATTTTCTTGGAATTAATTACTTAGTGGTAAATGATATGATTTGAATTTGGAAAAGGATCGGGTTTTTTCTGTAATATAAATCCTCAATTTGGGAATTGTGGCGTATCACCTAGTGTGTGTCACAGAGTTGAAATTCGTATAATAAGAGTCATGCTCATTCTATGAAATCCCAAAGTCTTTTGTTAGAAATTAAGCGGCATTCGTTTATTGACGTACCCTATGACTGGGTCGTAGACTCTACAATATAAGATAAAACCAATTTAACGTAGGTGCATGATAGTCTAGTAAAAATGTGGCGTAATCGATCATTCCTCTTTATACAACAACATAATACAATATTTTATACTATGTCGTCATTTTATGACAATGCGTATTTCTGACTCTTATACTAATCATGCAGCTTAGACAGATTCGCTAAACGACATTTATATCTGTGATTTCATCAAATTTAAGCGCATGATTTAAATAAACCAATGTAATGTTACTGGCAATCATTATTTACTAGATCATATACCTATTTCATAATGTTTTCCTCAAAATTCCTGGCACGTTCAGAATTTACCTGCAGATTGACACGTATTTTACTCCATCTAAGAACCTATGCTAAAGCCTATTTTGTCACCCTTTCTTAGTTAAAGGTTTTTCTTTCATTATAGGTTATCCATTATAGGTTAGTTAGTTTCTAGAATTTAAAAGCCTGCTGCAGCAGCCGTGCGGTCATCACACAAATATGTATTCCCTTCCTGTTTCCCCGCAGGTCAGAGGAATATTTCTAATTAATGAACAAAAAGTATTTTGCCAAATTTTCCTTTTTCTTAATACACCGTAATGCCTGAAACGATTAAATATCTATTTGCAATGTTCTTATACAGATAATATATTCAGGTTAATGGATACACTCATGTCGGTATCTCTATTATCTCGTACATGTATTTAATAATAGGAATTTTCCTATTTATAACGCGAGTCTTTTGTTTATTGTTTGTGTATGTTCGGTGCGCACGCGCACGTAATAGCCCATTGATAGTCATTTATAGCTATCAGATAAGAGTGCATAATAACACTTTGTTGTTATTTAGTGAGCGCGTGTCGTTTCGGAGAATTGAACTCTATTATTATGATAATAACGATAAATATAACACGAAATAGGGTTTTCCCTTGCGCAAGTTTGCGCTATATAGGAAACATCAATTAGTTTACAAGCCCTTTATATTTTAGGTAAGATATTCGGTGGCGAATGTGATACAAGTATAGGATACGTAAATTGAAACGTTTTTAAGACTGATACGTATAATGGTTTGTCACCTGTATTGATCAATAATGATAAGGGTGCCTATTGTATATTATTTCCCTGGACGTCATTTTATTTGTTATAGAACAATGAAGAGTTATCACTACATTTTTTCTTATCTTAATAAGGCTCTTCAGTGTTATCTAGAAATGTAAACAAAAATGGTGTTCTTTTTCTCATGAAATTGTGTATAAGAATAATTTATCAATTATTTATTTATCCGATCATACCACAATAATAACTTAATTTTATTTTTTGTTGGACACATTAATGAGCATTATTATCAATATTATCAAGTTTTTAAAAAAATCCGTTCTCATGACAACACGATGTCTTCATTTCAAGGATTGTGAGCGATTGTTCACTCGATCGTGAGTCGATTATCATGATCGATAATGATTGCACACTCCAAGACACGTGCTCAATTGTATACATGGTTTTGAAAAATTTTTGACTAATGAATGAATTTGTCGCACAGTATTTTGTCATTTGTCATGTGTCCAGTTGATAAGGTGAAAGATTATGCAATACGAACGATTGATAGCTGTGAGTCAGGACTTACTACACATGCTTAGTTTGTAGCTGATAATGTAGATTTTTTTTTAATATGGTATTCATAAAACGGGTATTTAGGCCATGTTCATACGGCAAATACCTTCGTGAAATATTTGAAAATAGAGCTATTATCTAAGGTCACCGATAACTAGAAGTCATCCGCAATGAGTTATTGTTAGTTGCTTAACACATTATAATCATTTGCCTCTACTGAAGAGATAGTTTGATAATGTGAAGTTATGAATGGTGATGTTAGGAGTATTGAGTAGATTCTTCTCTCTTACTCTCTAAAATATGATATACTTTCTACAATCGCGTATGCTCTAACTATGTAGAACATAGAAAAGTATTGAATGTGATAAATTACGAACTAAACAATGTAACACATAAGTAGGTACCTAAGTAGATAACTTTAAACGTCTAAAGAATTACTAAGTAGGTTATTCTTAGTTGCAAAATCAGTGACTCAGTTTTAGGGTCCGGTGGAATTCGGTTGAAAATAGACTTTAAGAACGTCACTGCATTAACGTTCAAAATTGTGAACTATTGACGCTTTATTACTTACAAATGAACGATTTTGTGTCAACATGAGGAAATAAACAAATCGCCTATCAGCGCGGTGTGGCCGGTGGGTTATTTGGACCGCGACCACGCGAATATGGTCACGTAGGCGTGTTTACTGTGTACGTATTTATCCTGTAAAGTGCAAATCAGCATAATCGCGCGACAACAACTAACTAACCTACGTGTCACGGGTATCGTACGTTGCTGCACATTGGGAATTTGTTTGGGTTATTAGCTTGACTAGCAATATTAGCAGTGATAGCCGATTGGTTTAGCACGCATCTTGCGGGCACCAGGACCTGCCTTCAAACTCTGGCTTGCGCCTCTGGGTTTTTCCAAATCTATGTACGAATCATAATTTCTATATGATTATCACTTGCTTACGGTGAAGGAAAACATCGTGAAGAAAACCTGCATGTCTGAGAAAATCTAACCGATTTTCGAAAGACATGCAAATCCGCCAATGCGCACTGGGCCAGCGTGGTGGGTTTCGGCCGGAATCCCCCTCGTAGTGAGGGGAGGCCTGTGCCCAGAAGTGGGACGTTAAAAGGACAAAATTATATTTTTTTATATTATATTTCTTTGCTTGGCTGATGTCAAAGTGCAGTGCCCCATATAGTACCTAAAGTTTTGTTTTGCTGATGAAATTTTTTGTATGCTTGCATCAAAACTAGCCGCGACCTCGGTCAATTGATATCGGGTAAAGACCCTGTTGTTTTTACATCTGGTTTATCGGTAAGTCAACGAAATTAGCAGGCTTGGTGCCCAGATAAAACCGATCTCAGAGCTAAGAAAGGAGACTGGAGGTGAAAGTTATGCAGGAGCGCGGACGATTGACCTCAATAAACCTGGGAAATGACCCCCGTCCAAACTGGAAAAAGCGGATCACAAAAATGATTCAGATTTCTAAACTCAGATAGCTTCACTATTCAAAAGGAATGACGTCACTAATTAATATGACAGACCATAGAGCTAGAGCTAGGCGCCAGCGCCGCCGTCGTCTGGATCCTGCACACGGTTGCGCTGTAAACTACCAATCAGCATAGTATCTACGTGATGCGATGAGCGAAGATGTAATACTAGGTAGCGGGATTGTGTTAGGGTTGTTGGCATAAGTTCCTAAAGGAGTCCTCCTTTAAATATCAGAAATAATGAGGTAGATGAAAACTGAATCGAATAAATTTGGGAACATTGATAAGTATTGAGAATACATTTCCATTATATCTTAAAATCATTAGTTTTTAATATTACCTGCGTGCCGGTTTGGCTTTATTTTTGTATTAGGTCAACGCCTTTAGGATTAGTAAACCACCAAAGCTGTTAAAAGTAACAGAAACCAATCTGTTTTAATTATATTATGAGCTATTGCAGCCTTTGGCCTCGGCTCTTCTTAAAGATAATCTTTTCTAAAAGGCTCCTTGCGTTGAATACTATCGCCAACTCTGGCCATTGGAGGGATGGATAACTTGCTACATTTATCTCCTCGTGCTTCTGGGGCATGTGTAACAGATGAAGTCATTAATTGGCTGTTTTTCATAAAATACTAGATAGTAAGTTGGTAGCAAGGCAATTACAGTGACAAATATACATTAATAGTCATCAGTTGGTAAATAATTAATAAGTATTGTTACAATGACTCAACGACTGATGACCCTAGCTAGTGACGCACGCGCCATGCGCCTGCGTTTCACCGCACGTGCCGAGCCGTGCGTTTGCGCTACTACCTACGTAATGTCTGTTCTCTACCTTTTCTTAATGATGTAGGTATTACGAGCCATAAGCAGGTTAAGAGTAGTAGTAACCAGAACTTTCTTCCACACCTAGGTATAATAAATAATTATCGCCAGACAAACACACCAACTGTATGGTCCCAAACTAAGCAACGGGTACTGATCCCAGTGACACCCAGACCAGGGAAAATTACGAAAAGCCATTTCCGAAATTTACCCTCACGGGAATCGAACCCGCAACTACCCGATGCAGTGAGCCGAGCGGCCTACGTTCGAACCACTGCGCCAAGCGGTCGTCATGTCGATAATTTATTTTAAGATGGCGTGACTCTTAGACTCTTAGATATAAGGGCATCACTACCAGTGACACATTAAGGTTTGTGTCCTTCTGTGAACCCTCAACCCTGAAGAGCGCTGAGTAATGTAGTCCGTGATTCACAAGCGCGCGTCGCGACAATCTCTACATTGCGCACGAGGAAGCAACCGGCATCACTTAATCAGCTTTATTACGACGCAATGTAAGCGGCTTTTAGCAATTTGTTGAGTCATTATAAAAATCGGCTGCTATTTGCATTTTCATGACACAATTATTTAAATGAAGGTCGCTTAATGCGGCCACGCATGACGGAGGCTGTTGGTGAGATAGGTGACCGCTTATTTGGGGAACATGTTAACTTTTTGATCGTTTATAATGTTAAGTTATATTACGTATCGGTTCCACGATTTTGGAGCCCCGAGTGCGAAATATTTACCGTACCATCGTTATGACATATGTATTTTATAAATAAGAATGACAGTGACCGAATGATTTTAGAAAACGATACGATTACGGTAAGAGTTCGTGCAAAGCATTCAGATGATGTGACTGTTTATAAGCGCAAGAAGATTAAAGGGGACGTATAAGAACAGATTATAACAAAAAATATTTTAATACACGAACTATATTCAATAAAAAATCCTAGAAGTAACTATTTAGGGACCTTATATTTTTTTTAATTTGGAGTCGGTACGGTCGATTTTTCTTCGTTCACGGAAGGTAGAGTTGGGCCCTGGTCGTGTGGAGTTTTCTAAAACCCACAACTAAAATATTCTACACACTAATCTAATAGGTATATAAAATAAACCATGGTCGACGAATGTTGTGAGTCATTAAGATTGTGTTTTATCATTGTAACATGGAAAAAACTACATGCGAAGAGCATGTAGACAACATGCTTTGGTAAATCCTAGTTTTATAGATTCGGAAAGATGATTTCATAGCTGAATACTTGCATTACACTACCGTGTGCATGAGACATAGTATGGTTCTGGTTTTTTTGGATCTTGTCACACTTTCTGTTGTAAGTTTTTGTTTATATAAAAAGGCAGCAAACATGTTTACAACCCTCCTGATGTTAAGCAGTTACCATAGCCTTTAGATGCTTGTAATACCTATAGTATTGCTCGCACTTTGCCGCCGTGAAGGGGAATGTGATAGAGGAGGGGAAATATGCAGGGGGAGGTAGAGCTTCCGGCCTTCTCACTCATCGTATGAGACACAGCTATGATAGTTACTTTACGTCGACCTTCTGTGAGAGTGTGGTACTACCCGAGGAGCCGGCCCGTACTTTGGCCGTAGTCCATAGGCACAGCTTCGTTCTATCAGCATATAACTCCTGTAACTTGTTGCTGTAGCTAGTGATAAGTAAAACGAGGGGTTTGGATTATACCATTGTGAGGGTTCTAGAACGAGAATCTTTCTTCCGAGGCATTGTCTTAGGAGTGAGGCACTTGCGTGGTAACAGTGTGTTCTTTTTGGGGATCCCGAAATTCCTCTTATCGTGTTGATTCCGGTTGCAATGCGAAAAATCCCACTCGGTTATATATGACCTATTATCAATTAAAATGTCGATAAGAGGGTGGTATAACCCAGTCTCTTTCTCGGGCCTCGTGGGTATTAATGGGGATTTTCCCATGTAAAGAAGGAGTTTGGGGTACACGCAATAGCTTACATCCTAATCACCTTCTTCATACGGCTCAGTATGTAAAAAAGTGGAATATGATTTCAGATACGTCATACAGCAATAGATTCTGCATACTAACCGTTAGAAAAATTGTAGTAATTTGACTATGGTTACAAGCGTTCCATAGCCATATTATTACACTATAAATAAATATAAATATCGCCAGACTTACACACCAACTGTATGGTCCCAAACAAAGCAAAGCTTGTAGTATGGGCAGGTACCGTACAATGGACTGGGGGCGATCCCAGTGACACTGAGACCAGGGCAAATCACGAAAAGGTCAGTTCCGAAATTAACCCCAGTAGGAATCGAACCCGCAACCACCATTTGCAGTGAGCCTACGCTCGAATCACTGAGCCAAGCGGTAATCGAAACTATAGCTGTCAGCATGACCATCCTCTGTACGGAAATAGTTACGGGAATTAACCGAAGTTCCTACAAACTATAAAATAGAATGCTTAACTTCGGACCTCACGTCTGGTAGTTCTTCTATTAAATTATTGCTAGGTTTTGGGACTTTTCTCAGTAAATTTTACGCTTCACGAGAGCAATAACAAATTTAACGACGCGATTCCAAGGATTATCATATGACGAGATTAGTCATCGGTAACTCGTAACCCTCTCACCTTCGTGCGAAAAACTAATCAGGTTTTAATGGATCCACGGTAGATATGACGTGTGTTTACATCGCGGATCTTGTGGGCTGTGTCGCTGGAAATGAGAACCGGTTGCAAGGTAATGAGCGGGCGAGGTTGTGACTGTAGGTGACGTCACTGGCATGACGGTTCCGTGTCCATTTGTGACGCCATGCTACACTGACTCATTCTTTCTCTCTGATGATGCTGATTCTGATACACAGGTGATTTTGTTTACGTCACTGAATCGGAATGAGACCAATCCGGGTTATAGTGTGACCGGACACACGTAATGCAGGCTTTGTTTGTGATTAGTCAGTTGGTGAGGTCATTAATCGTCTGATAGTAGGTGAATGTTTCATCTCATAGGTTAGTGACTTCATAATGTGAATTGGCGGTGATAGTAAGGTTCAATGACCGATAGGATTAGACAAATGAGTCTCTAACAGTGTGCGTAGCTTTTAAGGACATCGAGGATCACTGGACAACAGTAGAGCGTATGTGTTTGGGCATGGTTAGGACGTTCACGAAAGTAATATCGCCAGACTGACACACCAACTGTTGGTCCCAAACTAAGCAACGCTTGTACTTACTATGGGTACCGAACAATGGACTGGGGGCGATCCCAGGGACACCCAGACCAGGGATAATTACAGAATGGCAAAGTACTTGCCTAATGTTTTATAATGTACCTACCTATAACACATTCTTAGAGTAATTATCACCTCTTATCAGCTCAATTTCCGATGATATTAACGTTCCGGACTCACTCATTGTATCCGTGGTTTGATAAAATACGTATTTATCAACCATTGATCAGATTCATTGCAATTGTAATTAAGCAGCGGGCATGACACGAGATAGGTATTATATTATCAGTACGCTACAAAGGTTAGTGGGTATTTCATCATCGTTGTAGTAAAAAGGAAGTTCTGTTATCTATTTTGTTGCCGGATTAAATTCGCAGGCAGTGAGATAAAGGCCTAATAAAATACCTAAGTTATATGTGATTTAATAACTCAACATCAACAAGTTCGTTAAAAATGGAGTTCCTTGGAACTATTTTAATTGTGGTAAAGAATTTTAGTAAAATAAATAACTTACATATAAAAATTGTAGTTGCTATAAGGATACTGTAGATTTTTTATAATTTCGTTTAAAATCCACTTAGATATTAGTATACAGTAAAAACTAAATATAAGCATTTTGGTTTTTATTTTTGAACAATTAGGTATATGGTACATACATCACTTTATATGGTATGATAAAAAATAAAATAGCCCTTTTTGACGTCCCACTCCTGGGCACGGGCCTCCCCTCAACACGAGGGGGATGTCTTTCGAACATGTCTTTCGAAAATTGGTTAAATCTTCTAAGACATGCAAGTTTCATCACGATGTTTTCCTTCACCGTAAGCAAGTGATAATCATATAAAAATTTTGATTCGCACATAGATTTAGAAAAATCCAGAGGTTCGAGCCGGGGTTTGAACCCGAGACCTGGTAGCCCGCAAGACGCGTGCTTAACCAATCGGCTATCACTGCTATATATATATGGTATGATCTGGTATTTTTTTTTTGTAGTTAAAACCATACTCACAAAATGCTACACGGGCCGTTAAAAGCCTTTTATCTACTCAGCTTCTGCGAACGCGAGAAAAATAAACAGTAACAGAAAAAGTCGCCCGAAAACTTCAAACCGACGCCGCCTATTTACAGTAGTGGAACCATATTCGCATTAGCACCGACTCGATACCTAATCCAACGGTCATTTGTGTTCATACAGCGTCTCAGTCAATATTATTTTAGCTGCCGTTCGTTGAAAGTCGCCGTCGTGGTCGGCTTTCGTGAAAGGCATTCTTGCGGCGCCGGCACAGATTTGCAACCACCGCCAAATATTTGAGCCAGCGGACTAATGAGGTACATGTGCGCGACTTTTTTGCCGTCGCCGACGATAAGTTGCGATTTTTTCGCCCCTCTCCGAGAAGCTTAAAAGCTTAATGTTTTATGATCGGTATGCAGATGTAGACGTTAATACATTAACGGTTGACATCTGAGAGGTGTTGAAGTACTTAAATTATTTTTTTTAAGTGGACCTACAACCATTAAGTTTATTTTTTTTAAACAAGTAAGTTTATTTTTGTAATTACAAAAATACTGTTATATAACAGTATTCGAATTTCAAAATAGCGGCATACACGCTCGCTCTTTGTTCCAAACGCTCGTCGGTGGCTTGTGAGCAAGACAATGCTAACTAACACGTGTTCGCAGCTAATTTTTTCTCCGCAACCCGACAATGGGTCGTAAAGACAGGTACAGGGGCAAGTGCATTTCGGGAATAAACAAAAGGGGGCGACATTTGAAACAGTCACGGCACCCAGGGGGTCGAGATAACAATACGGCGCCAAGTTTTTGCCACTCGCTGCAGAGATTAGGGCCGTCGGGAGGTGTCGGGACAAACGACGTGAAATGTCTGGCTTTTGTACTCCACCCTCAAGTGCCGGAGGACAGGACACTTGAACCGACTGCTAATAACACGGACCTTAAAATAGAAACGCCTCTTGACGTGGCTGGTTACACCGATAATCATAAAGACCAGACTGCTTTCAAAGACATGTTTTTGTGCTTATATTTATTGTAAGATCCACAAAGGTAATAACATACAGGACTTTCAGCGTGAAATTAACTTATCTTTTATTCGTACAGAACTGAATAACCGACTACCGGATTTATAGAAAATCAATAATTGCCATTTCGACCCACGGGAGCGCATAATTTACTACAATTGTTGGTTTATGTTATTCCGTAAACGAATCATCGGATTTAGGGGAACTGTTTTGTTATACGTTCGTTGTAAAATAATCGTTTTTTGTTTGTAGATATTCGTGAATATATCAATGAAAGGGCGCTTTTGTGTGATTATTTATTTTTGTCGGGCTACACGAATTCTAGGAAAGATTAAAAACCCTTTTAGTGGTGTGCGCGAAATATCCACGCGCTGATGCCGACAAACGGCCGCGGCATCGGGCCCCATCCTCATTATTGTGAAGGACACACTAGAAATAATAAACCTACTTGAAAAGCCTTTATTGCGGCCCGCTCGAGGGCCAGCCTCAATAGAAAATGATGTTTACGATTACAAAAGTCATATTTTATTGAAGCCTCTAGCATAGCCTTTATTTTGAATTTTACGACCGATTTTATGTTTATATTACTTTTCGGACATTCTAGTTTTACAATCGGTACTTTGTGGTGTCACCGCGATTTTTATGGTCGCCATAATAGTAATTATCGCTGAGCGATACGCCATTAATGTATATTGGACGCTTTTAACGCTCTCTCGAATAATAATACACGTTTATTACTTTTAATTTATAAGTTCGGTTGAATAAAATAGATTCTTCCATATATTTCTATGAAACTAGCCTTCAACAAACTATTCTGACGTTCGTTTAATTATAAGTTGTATGTCATTCGCAGAGAGTTAAATTTACAGGTTTGAATAGTGTTATTACCCGGATCGCCTTGAAGCATTCAGTAGCCGGCTTATATGATGATAAATTGGCATTTTTATTGGTACCATCTCGGCGTAATTACATGTTTCTGTGAAAAAAACATTGAGTGAGAAAATGGGCCGACGAAATGTAAAAGCCTTCAAGAATGCTTGCCCACTAATTTAATAAGTCTTAAAACTGTTGTTAAAGCCTTGGGGAAAAAGTTCGCGAGATTTTATTATTCTTGATATTCCTCGATTTGTGGAATCCGCAGCTTGATGTTAGCAGCCCCCTTGTGGTCACAAATTTCCGCTTTGCACAAAACTATTAAGTTATCCTTTCGGTCGCGCATTATATTTGAGCTTAGTAAGGATTTTATTAATCTTCTCAGAATCGTTTCTTAGTCAGCATATGTTTGACGACCGCTTTGCGCAGTGGTTTGAGCGTAGGCCGCGCAGGTTACTGCACCAGGTGGTTGCGGGTTCGATTCCCGCCAGGACAAATTTCGGAAATGGCCTTTTCGTAATTTGCCCAGGTCTGAGATCGTCCCCAGTCCATTGTACGGTACCTATAGTACAAGCGTTGCTTAGTTCGGGACCATATAGTTGGAGTGTCAGTCTAGCGATATTTATATTTAATTATTTATTTATTTATATAACTTGAAAGTGTTTTGTCACAACTCTACATCTGAGTAGAGCATAAACCCTATATATATCTGTCTTTAAATCTAAAACAACACGATAATCTCCGCACTTCCCCCATCCGCATGTACCTACTGATCAGTATCTCCGCTCTCCGACCACAGTCCGTCGTATTTATAACTCCAATATTAATTCTATGTAATCAATCGGACATGACCGCTACCACTGCGCCCGCGCCGCCGCGCCCGGCCGCCGCGCCGCCGCCGGCGCAACGCCTAACCAAACACCTATCTGTGTAATCTTTTTAATGACAACCGCCCGTACTTGGGGTTCAGTGAATGAATAAATTGCTTTGATTTGTATTTATTCACGTGGATTTTAAGTCATTTTAGTAACCAATTATATAATGCTAATGACATTGGTTTTGAACAGTTGAAATCAGATAACATATTTTTGCGCGCAAATATGTTGAACTCGACTGAAATGTGTGTTTAAAAATTGAAAAGGCGCTATTTTTAGCATAAATAGTTATACTGAACCCTTAGCAATATTTATTAATATTATCCTCTTAAAGTGCAGCCAAAATTCTGAGAAGATAATAGCTTTTCTTAAAGTATTTGCGGTTTTTAATTATTACCTTAGAGGAAAACTGCTTACCGAGTAACGTTTGACTGTTTATTTGCTGTTTTTCCGTTATGTGTTTTGGCTTCGTGGTTCTGAGAGACAATTTATAGACGGATTAATGTTTTTTATCCTGTTTTGTGTAGAAGAACCTTGTTCAGATATTATAATTCTCGTGTGCTCTGATTTAAGAGGGTGGTTTTATACATCATTAGTTATAGATAGTTAAGTATTGTTGGAATTGTGTTGCTTAGCTATTGCATTAGGTAGGTAAACCTGTTATAATAGATTTAAGTTTTGATAAATAAATAAAATAAATGGACGAATTATTAAGTGCTAAAAGGATCTGATTGTCTTTATTTAGCTTTTAACGTGTTATTCGATGTTATTATAATTGAATTTGCCAAATATATGACAGTACCTGCCAGTGATTCGAAAATATTTATCTACAGACATATTTACAGCAGATAAGTTATTAAAGAGCCGTCATCCCAAGGTTATGATTATATATTGGAGGTGTAAACACAGGTGTTGTGCTCAATACGTTGCGTACTAACCTTTCGTTAATGAAGTGAATCAAATTGACCTATCGCCTCAGTGCGTCATCACAGTCCTTGGTAGGGGCGCCAGTGTGATTATAATAATTATGAATTATATTTCGTAATTTAATTAGCGTAAGTGTTATTGTAAAAGGTACGAGGTAAGCCTGAAATTATTTTAAATGTTCCTATTAGACCATAGTTTTTTTATATCATACTCTATGTGAGACTCTACTCACAGTAGATCAAAAGAAAAGAACACAATTTATAAAAAAAAATTGTACAAGACTAGATATTGAATAGACAAACAGAATAACTAAACACGTTTGAATGTCACATCTCCTACCGATTCCTGAAAATATGGCTGTAAGTACTCTAAATGGTAGCTTTTGAAGTCCGAAATGAACTCTTAAACTTTTATATATTCGCACTTTATAACTCATAATTAACAATTTAATATTTAATTTAATAAGCGAGTCAGTGCATGACTGATGATTGCAATATTCTTTTACGTCAACATTATGTCTTTACGCAAATGTTTTAAAATATATTAACTGGGAATTGTTTTCAGTTCAATATCCAGCTTTTCAATATATTTTTCGAGGAAACAAGTTAATCTGGTTTTGTCAGTCAGATGATTGAAAGTCAATAATCATATCGTGGGTTTATTTAAAATCAGGCGATATTATGTATAATAATAATAATAATTTAGCCCTGTTGACGTCCCACTCCTGGGCACGAACTTGCCCTCAACATGAGGGGGATTCAGGCCATAATCCACCACGCTGGCCCAATGCGGGTTGGCGGATTTCACATGTCTTTCGAAAATTGGTTAAATCTTCTAAGACATGCAGGTTTCCTCACGATGTTTTCCTTCACCGTAAACAAGTGATAGTCATATAGAAATTATGATTCGCACATAGATTTCGAAAAATCCAGAGGTGCGAGTCGGGGTTTAAACCAAGACCTGGTGCTCACAAGACGCGTGCTTTAACCATTCGGCCATGACTGCTTATAATGCTACTATTATGTATATTTTTAGTACTCGTGATTTCGTAAATAATGTTTGGAGATATTAGCCATTTAAAATTCAAAGGGTCTCTCTTATGTGTAGAGATCGAGCGCATTCCAAATAGGTATGTAATTTTCACCATTTTCCTTAGAAGAAATAAAATACTCAAATCCTCGTAATTGCTAGTAACACTTCTTTAAGTTCATAAATTGCTTACTTGTTAAACATTTTAAGGAAAATCCAAATATCAGATGACTCTACATATCTAAGATCAAGTACAACACCAAGATTTTCTTAAACTACCAACGCAAATCTTCATATAGGTCTACTAATTGAGCAATTTAAGTATCAAGATCTCACCGAATAGGCAATGTGTGCATCGTAAAAGGCATGAATGGTCGGCGCAATTCAGATTGCACTAATAAGTGTTCAGAACGTGAACATGCGCACTCATGGATGCGTTTATGCGCTAATTAGGCAGGCATGTAGAGATGACACGCGTTATATGAATGAAGAAAACATTTGCGTGTAGAATGTAATTTTGTTGCAACGTAATTATGATTAGAACAGATAAATTAATTGGAATTTGCTATTCGCAGAATTGTAATTAATAATTGCGAGTTCAAGATAGTGATTACACATATTACTCGCAAATAATTACATTACAAAGTAAGTTAATAGTAAAAATTAATTAATACTACATTTTACTCTCATGAATATTCTATAAGTGCTTAATTATCTATTATTATTATGTGTCTAAATAATTAAATACATATACGTCTTCACATAAAAATCAATTAGACGGAACATAAAAGATACTTATCCCAAAACAATTAACGAAAGTTAATCCAAAGTACAATCCGTGACGTGCGCCCGCCCACATCAGGCGTCCGAAAAAAAAACTCGTCCACTACCAACTAACATCTTATAAGACACGCACACAAATTAAGGTGCACGCACACACGCACACGCGTCACCCATTAGTATGTGAAGCGAGGACGCTGCGCGTGCTCGACGCTCGCTCCACGGCTTCTTATTATTATTATTTATTGTTGAATAATGTGAATGGTAATGCGTGGTTGTTCACGATCCCGCATAACACCTGCCGTCTTTTCCCACAGTCGAGGCGCGGGCAGGAAGTGTGCGGGTGCGAGCGAGAGCGCCGACTCGCGTGCACTGCACGTGCGTCATTGCGACGGCATCAGCGCGCTAGACAGAGACGGCACAAGGGATAGATGTCGTAGCCATGGTCGTAGCATAGCGTAGCTCGTAGCCGCGTAGCACTGAAAAAAGCAACAGCATTAGAGCGAAGCTTATGTTTGCGCTGATAATTAACTAAGGATGTTCGATGTAATTAGAATGCCCATATAGTTTTTTAATTATTATCATGGGCCGTTTGATTTTATCTTCCAAGTAATAATGGTACTTTATAAGTGTACTTATAACATGTATTTTATCTAGAAGAAAACTCATTGGAGAATCTGAACGACGGCCTGACAACTGGGCACAAGATTGGTATTTCGTTTAACTCGTGATATTTAATTTATTTGAATTCAATAAAGCATTTATTAAGGTACGGCATTGACGTATATTTGCGAATTGTATCAATAATACATTCATTATTATATTATATTATCATGTAAATGTACCCATTTATATGGTGATTTTATTATTAATAATACGGATGTTGTGACGCGATTCGAATTATTAAGAAGTGGCTATAGCGTCAGTATTTTTCATAAAATTGCGCTTATGATAGATGATAAATTTAACATATTTTTCGAGCCATAAAAATGTTTGTGTATTAAAAACATTTTTTATGGCTTGCTTTAGGAATCCTCCTAAGAATATTTTAATCTAGACATACGACTTTCGTAGCATATTATTTAACATTATTTCTACAACATAAATAATATTGTTTTTAAAGCAAATGTACAGAACAATCTTGTCACCATAAATAAGACTTCAAGTTTAAACTAATTACACAATTTAAAAGTCATAAAAAGTTAATATGAAAATTAAGACGCCGCTCACTACAAATATGTAAGACACAGTATCGGATCATGGTGGAAATCTTATAATTTATTATGTAAATTAAGTGTGTGTTTTTTATTTCGTTTGCTGAATGGGCCTCGGGCATTGAAAGGAGTTGAAGAGTAGGTATATTAAATGATCACTTAATATAATATGGATGACAGTAATGCACCCCTCTATATGATTGACTGACCCCACTGATGATTGCTTCTGTAAGTGCATAAACACATCCTTGAAAATGCCAATCATTACGTCATTATAGTATGGGTTCAATTGATTGGTAAGATTTGGACGTTGAGTCCTCTTTATAAGCTGCTAGCGGTCCCGGCAGACGTTGTCCTGCCTTACCTAGAACTTTATTGCGGCGCCATCTTCCGAGAAAGGAATCCACTCAAACACAGATCAAAAAAATCATATTTCCAGCCGCTTAGGACACACACACATAGCAGAATTATATATTACTAGCTGTGCCCGCGACTTCGTCCCCGTGTAATTTAACTTAATAAATATTTCGGGATTATACATCCCCTATTTTATCCCCTTGGGGGTAGAATTAATCAAAATCCTTTCTTAGCGGATGCCTACGTCATAACATCTACCTGCATGCCAAATTTCAGCCCGATCCGTCTAGTGGTTTGGGCTGTGCGTTGATAGATCACTATGTCAGTCAGTCAGTCACCTTTGAGTTATATATATTTAGATATAAAACTAACAATTAATATGATAACTAAATCCAATTGTGTTAAATGTTGGTAGTAGGAATGGGCGCACGTCACTATATAAACGGCTAGGATGGGGATCGAACCCGGGACCTCTAGGTATAGAAGGGGGCCCTTCTAACCACTAGGCTATTTGTGAAAAATAAGAAGGTTTTAAAACATAGTCCGAGTTGTTACACGTGTTATGTCAAATTTTCCTGGAACAATTTATAACCGTTTGGTTTTAATTTTAGAAACTCATTCTAAGGCCGCTGGCAGACGATTAAAATATCATTTAGAAAATATGTAAATGAAGTTGTGCGATAAAGTTAACTGTACTGGTGCCGTTGGCTGGACGAAACCCGTATCGGGAAATACTTTACAGCTCAGTAAATAAGACGTAAATTCTACATTAACGTTTATGACGCTCGTCTCTCGAAATTCAGACGTTTTCTGAACTAATTGACAAGTTAAATATCAGTAGCTTCTACAAACTCTTAGTATTATTGACTATATATAGGTACTTAAATGAGAGTGAGCGGTAGTCGGGGTAGGGGACGTCCTAAAAAGACGTGGATGAACTGCGTGGAAGAGGGTATTAGTGAAAAGGGAGTGAGTGCAGAGATGACAGATAGGCGGATAGGCTTGAATGGAAGAAGAGAACGTGCTGCGCCGACGCCACCTAGTGTGGGATAAGGGCAAGATGATGATGATGATATAGGTAAATATGATCTGATGCATAGGCTTACAGTAACTGCCACCACAATTATCCAATCACTACCGCGTAGGAAGACAACAATTATTATTATAATGACGCAATGCATAAGGAATTGAAACTCTTTAATCGTCAGAAGATGCATTCAGGAAGACGCGAGTTACAACGAATATTCTTCCGACTTCCACGCCTATTAACAAAAGTTCAAGGCGCCTCATCATTGAAATATTCATCACAGTTACAATTATAATGATTGCTGGCCACTTCCATTGACAGATCGGCACAAGGCGGCCTTGGAGGCACAATGAGACGAATCGTAGCAATGAACGCAATAAAATATCATATTGCGCCGAATATACGCGCCTACCGCACTTCCTCGTGGACTTACAAAAGACGATGCAATTTTCCTGTTATGCTACAAGAATAGTTGAAGAGATAATAATACGTTGTAGAATAGCCACTACATCAATAGACACCCCGGATGTTCGCAATTTAGTTACGTTCGAACCATTGAATGCATCTATAGTTGAATTAACAATAAAAATTGCTCATCCCGGCACGTCGTCAACGAAATATATTCTTGAAGATCGCAACTCTTTGCATGAACTATAAACTCTATCTTTTGCAAGTGAAGGTTTAAATTCACGTAATTTGTATCCTTGGCCAGTGATTCTCGGGCACAAGATTGTCCACCCACGGCGTGGGTCAGTCTATTAAATCGGGTTGTCCAGTACCGGATGAGGCGCTCGTGTTTCAGTGATTTTAACAAAAACAGCATCTTATGTTACATCACTTTATACTTTATCTTCGAGGGTGGCTTTATTTGGTGACGTCCGAGTAATTTGTACTCGCATTATAGTATTTGATTTTCAAAGCATTGGTTATCTAACTATACAATTTGACTAGTACCTACGTATTTCCCAATATTTGAATGTTGGTAATCGCAACTTTACTAACAGTGAAATCATTTGCAAAATAACTTTATAGTTGGCAAATATAGACCTTATAGTAGCAACGGCTATAGTTCTTAGAATTGTAATAGGAAGGGTTTTTGTGACTTATTTGTATAGGACCGTTGAATATGTTTTTATTTATTAACAAATTGCTATAAATCACATATCGTCCGACACGTCTGGGCGGCATTACGGCTCAGTGACTCTAGGACCTCAATGACTGGCTTTTTGCGGCATTTGGCGACCCCAGTGTCAGTGTGGCCGCCAAATGTGGCCGCTCCGTGTAACCCGACCTCAGATAGCCGATACCTTTCGCCGAGATTCACACCACATGCTAAAACATATGGCGTGCCAAAGGTCGAGCAAGGAGGTATTTTTTATAGGCTTCCTTGTTTATGTCATGTTCACTCGTGCAAAAACTCTATCAATAAGCTGACGTAACCACCGTTCTCGAACTGCCAAACGAGATATGGGCAGGTTATCATTCGCTCCACTCGCCATCATTGTATTTCATTGTAATCATTGCCCCCGACTTGATTGCGGTTGCAAAATAACAAACGGCTCCTAAATACAGTAGCGACGACTCTCGGAGGCAACACCTCGCCGATAAATCAACATCTCCATTACAATTATATTCTTACTTTCAAATAAATAATACTCGGCTCTGTCCCTTTCACGCTTCCAATTCCAACGCTCACAAATTATTGTTGGTTCTCGTTATTTTATTGTCGTATTATTTTTTTGCTTTCATTTTAATCTCACGTTGTTTCGTTCCCTCACGACGCTGTAGCGCTGTGTGTCTCGCTCGGTCTTGTGGCGCAGTGGTAGCGTCTCGAGCACGTGCGACACGTTAAAGGCAGATCGTTCCCACGGTCGGGCTCGAGCCAGACGCCCTGCCCCCGCGCACCGCCCCGCCCGCTGCGCGTGATTCGACTCCGGACACTCGTGCCAATGAAATAAAGTGCCCGCACAGCACGTACCAATTGCAAAATGCTATTTGAAGATTTTAAAGCAATGAAAGTGGCGGAAATGGTACCTCTTTCACCGGCCGTCCGTTTGAATAATGTTCTTAGACATTTGCGTCACGTTTCTATTGTGCATCTCGTACTTAGGCATAGGAAAGTCGACAGGCACGACTCTTATTGTAGAATAACTGAAAGGACTTATTAATGTGTTAGTATTACAAAAGACGTTAGCGAAAAATGTGAACGCATGTCCTAGGCTTTAGCGAGACCTTTATGCTTAGACAATTGCCCACATACTTGACTAGACAAGTTATCATAGCGATACGCATGAAAGTGAAAGGATTAGAATATAATGAAATGTAATCGCATCTCTGATCGGAACGCACAAAAAGGTGATCAGGATTGTGCAACAAGGAGTCCAGACCTGTTTGACGAGCAGGTCTAGAACAGGGCATCAGCCATCAACGACTCGTAATTAAAAAGATTGTGAAATCAAAAGAGGTTTGCCCACACATTATATAGATGGAAACGGCGGATGCAATCAAGCGTATAAGAAAATATTATGGAAATATACAGTTTATAAATAACGCACCTCTATTAAAATGATGAATACTAAATTAGGTAAGTAAGGCAAGTGCAGTACATGTAGGGATTTTTATATAAGCCTGGTTTTGTTTGACCCTTAATTATCATCAACAAATATCACAAGTAGTACTTAATCCCAATCAAGTATCGAATACGTAATGACATAAACGTTTCTGATTATTCCGCAAAAAAAAAGTTTCAACTAATAAATAATAGTGATGGAGGGAACATCACTATTATTTATTAGTTGAAACTTTTTTTTAGCTTATGTTCTCAAATAACAGTTCCAGCCAATTCCAGTAGCGAATCAAGATCTTGGTGCGGCTGGCTGTTACTATGTTTAGAATGTTGTTTCAAACCGCACTTTCTTTGTGCTGACTTGATTGTCACTGAGTATGGTGTAGTCACTCCCTACATGGATTTTCTAGTTGCAAATGTCAGCGCCTTGACAGCTGAAGTGGTTATCGATAGATGAAGAGATTGGTATACAATATAAGTAAGCATCTACATAGTTGTCGGCGCGTGTATGGATTGGTTTGTCTTGGCTTTAGTAGAATTTGAATATCAAGATTTGAATGTTGTCAATGTAAATGATCTCTATGTCTTGGTTTCTAAGACATGTTATTAGTGCAAAGGGCATTTGCAGCATCATCATATAAGATTGGAAGAGCTACTATGCTCCAGCTTTCAAAACAAAAAATAGTTACCAGTTTTTGAGCCAATTTCATAGCAGAAGTTCTAAGAACAATACCATAGTATAATGTTTGAAGGCAAAGGGCAAAACCGCAATAAACGAGTCTCTGACACGTACAATGTGCGGCTCGTGACATTGCCGTGCGCGTGCGACCCCGACCGCTAACTGCGGTGCGCGTGCGTCGACGTCGCGAGCGCAGCGCGCGACTAGCGTTGCCGCGACTATTGTTTCGTAGATAGTACATTGATAGTTTAGTTTGGTAGTACAATTTCAAGTGAGGTTTTGGGATTGAGATGTAGTGAAAACTATAATAGTTATAGATTGGCATATATATAGTTGTAGATACTTGGAGTACTGATTATTGTTTGTATAAGCGGCACGAAAAAAATACAACTGCATGGGGATAGAAAAATAATTATTTTAGGTACTGAAACTAATTTTTTTATTTAGTAGTATGCACATTACTTTGTGTTAATTCATTTACAATTATAATATTAGTTGGTTAGTGTTTTATTCGCAACATTATCGGTCTCTAGGTAGAGTAATTGTTACTGTTGTTCGAGATCTTGTCCCACGCTAATAGCTCCCTAGGATAGTGTCACTTAAAATCACGGTACAGCGAACTAGGAACACAAAATCTCTGCGGTTGTTCTTATCAGCCTGTCTCTACACACTATCTATACCGCAATCCGACGTTAATTAACGCACTAACTTGTTGTTTTCCGTGGTTTTATCCATAACTCTTACCTATATCTTGTAGGTATAATAAGAAATACTGTACCTAATAATACTGGTCGGTGAGAAAATAACACAATACTTCCTGCGCGTGTGCGCGAGAAATTAACAAAAGAATCGAATAGCTAACGGAGCGAGATCGATTATCATTTTCATACAATCGACTATCTAAAGGTCACGCGTAATTCCATTCAATGTACACACGGCTTACATTATTCAATACCAAAGAAACCATCCATAAATTACATATAAAACAACCTAAGCAATCGGTTTTGCCAACGAAAACTGATCTAATTTTATTAAGAAATAGAGCATAATTTCGGCTGAGAATCAATTTCGAAGTAACATTTTAGATTATTTTGTAAAACATCGGAGTGTGGACGTGTGTTATCGTAATTTCGAACCTCTGGATTGGGCATTATGAGCCAGAATTGTGTTTCATCAGAACGTGGATCGTAAGTCGTAAGCCAGGAAGCGCATTGTTAGGTCACGTTCTCACAGCTCCCCTTTTCTTCGAGGGGGAATAAATAATTGCACTTTTTTCTGTCGCATATGGCCCAAGGAAAGGGATTGTGCAAGATCGTTCCCACGGTTCGCCCCTTGGGTATAAAGGCCGATTGAGGTCAAGAAAAAATACGTGCTAGCATATAATGTGAGGATACGCTATTGTGGCGGCAGATGCGCGCTCCTAGGGTTAATATGGAGTTTGAAAAGTGAATCGATTGACGTCACGCGACTCGACGATCTTATTGGACACTTTTTCTTTCTGCTTTTATTGTGATGATCACGAGAATCGTGACTGTTTTACGTAGACGCAATAAAACTAAATTGTTTAATTAGATGCTCTGTGGTAGTATAAAATAAAGGTTATTACCATTCCAATGCTGATTGCGAATTTAATTATGTAGGAACAACTTACTTAAAGTATTAATAAATAAGTACGTAATAGATATTTAAAATACTGATAAATGTATTAAATTAGGAAACCGAAGGTACTTACTTACTTATGATTTAGGAAAACCGTTCTCTTTTTTTTCTCACCCACCAAAATACTTTCAAAACAAGGGTTCGAATTTCAAAAATCCATTCGTATCATAAGGCCAGTATTCGATTTATAAAAACGCGAACAAAAAAGGAATTGCACCTTTTCTAAGGCGTTCTATATTTGAAACTGGTCGCGTTCCCACGGCCGCTCGCGCCAGTTGCGCTTACCCCTCGATCTTATTCTTGTTTTTTGCAGTATGAGTACGATATTTGTGTGACAAGCGAGGAGGAACGGCTGTTAAATAGGTTTTTTCTCGTTTTTTGGTTGATATTACATTTTGTGCTTTGTGGATTATTTATATGATTATTTTAGTATTATTTCACCAAATCGTTTAAAGTTAAGTAACGTGGAGACAAACAAATATTCATTGTTTTGTCTTTTTTTAAGTCAAGGTGGTTAAACCATCACAAACTGTCATCAAACAAGAACTCTACATGGAAAAATAAAAACAAACGAACTATTGCACTAACAACGTTTTCTCGCGTACTTGGCCTCTGAAGTCTGAGTAATCATAATACACATTCAATCAATAAAGGGCATGTGCTTAAAAAGCTCTTACATCAGATTAGGATATGACATTCGAAAATGAATTTCATTTTCATCCTACGAGGGTTCAATTTCGTATGCGGGATGTTTTTGAAAATAATTCCATAATTTAGTATAAAAGGTGACTTGGGTATGTAGTTTTAGGGTTGGATATCGGTTGAGTGGGGTTAGTGAAGCGATGACAGTTGAGTGGTGAAGCACACATTGCGTTTTACGCGCGGATCCGTTCCCACGGTTCCGCGCGGCATATGGCGCGCGCTGGGTGCATTCACGGCTGATGAACGGTGACGCGTGCACAAAAAACTCACTCGGACTTAGCGGATCTATGGGATGATGCTCTCCCGTAAATAGAGATAAGGAAACCGGTATAATGCGACGGTGCTTACCGGTTTTTTGAATTTCGGGCTTGGACGATAAGGATTTTTGTTGCTTCTCTGATGAGATATGGTGTTTCGCGAACTATGCCGGTACCTAGTTTAGAAACGAGGAAATGTAGCTGTTTTACACCTTTCACTTTTTTACAAAATAAGTGAGATATTGCGTAAGCTTGTCTGTACAGATAAGCAGTTTTGCAAAAAGCATTCTTACTCTTGTATAATTCTTTATTCGTATAATACATAAGTTATGATAAGTGCATACTAAACTAGCTATGTTGATGTGTTTTATTTTACCTATAAATAAATCGTTATCATTTATCGAATCAAAAGAGTCCCTAAAACGTAGTTGACATAGGCTGTCTTAATTATGTTAATCATAACAAACCTAACATTTATTTATAAGAACGTGAGCAATATTATATACTGACTACCAATAATATCGATATCCTGTTCATCATCACTAGTAGGTAATATCGACTAATTGATAATTAAAAAAATAAATTCAATCGTTCAATCAATAATATCTAAATTAAAAAAGTTGCAGTAAAAAGCTGAATACCAAGGTCGGATTGTTCCGAATTTGAATTTCGGAATGGTTGTGTTTTTTAGCGCGAAGGGGGCAGGTGGCGGGTCGGTCGCGACTCGCGAGCGAGCAACTGTCGCTGTTCCCACGGCCCGCGAACACCGGGCTTCTGCCTCGCGCATTGCCTTGCCTTCGCCTTGTAGACCGTGTCATGATTGTCAATTAACAAAATTATTATCTTGATGTAATATTTATTTTTTCTTCTAATGAAATATGATTTTAGAAACACGCAGAAGCTATTGATAGATCTTTGAGGAATAACAAATTTTACGTAGTCGTTGTATTTTACGCTGACGCTATTTCTAAATAGCGTTCCCTCTAGGGAAGCATCATATTATTATATTTTATTATGGAATTAGAGTATCACAATTCACAATCTACAGGAAGTGTCAAACATATGAAATATCATTTTCATCGTAGTGGTGTCAATGATAAAATAGTATTTTTAACTCAGATCAGTCATATCTAATCTTAAAAGTGCTCTACGTCTTGATAGCTGGCATTGAAATACACAAATCATTCTAATAAAAGCAAACAAATTTGTGCCCTTTAATGTCCCATTAGAATGAACTGTATTGTCTCAAAGGTCTAGGAACAATAGCACGATTAGGACTGAGTAATTGTTGAGCAAACGCGGGGCGGGCGCGTGCTGCGCTCGAGTTGATTACAGTCCGCTGTGCTGTTGTTATTGTACATATTTTTATGATGATATCATCGTTTAATCCAGCATTTTCTGTGCACTTCATTTTTATATTGAATATAGCAATTTGTATGGGTATTATAATAATGGCCGTTGTGTAAATAAGAGGTACCTACCTAGGAGTTAATTACCTATGAGGATATTTTTATGCATTTATTATGTGTTTTTTTCTAGTTAGTTCATGTCAATTAAAAAGAACATGAATTTACAATAAGTTTGAAAAAAAATAGATGATTCACGAATAATCTTAAACTATAGGTAATCTATTTTTAGATAAGATAAATAAATATACATCCCGTCTTGCTTTTAAAAATATTCCTAAATTATTTCGCGCCTTTAATATCAGAGCATTCAGAGCCATCTGCAGCCGCGTCGTCGAATTGACACCGGGAAGATTCCCTTGCGAAATAGGGGTGTCGGAATTCGGAAGTATTTGCAAGACAATAGTTCCGCAGACAATGACTTTAGGTCAAAGTGCATTGGGGTCCGTGGGAAACATCGCGACTGGAGGGCGATACCTGTATATATAGTACACGTAACAATTTGAACTTCAGTTATTTGTGTGTCATCGACCAGGAAGTAACGGGACATCGTGATCAGTGGAATAGTCTATGTTTAAATGGTGAAGTTTAGTTTAAATAAAATGCAGTTGTTTAGTTCAAAATATAAATCTATTCGTGGCGGTGATAGTGAGAGAAGTGTTGAATTAGTTTATGTGAGTGTAAAGTGTTCGTCTAGAAAAGTTGGAAAAGTGTCTGAAGTGATTTTTCTTTTTGTTTAAGTTTAAACTTGCACCAATCTACAGATTAAGCACAACGCTTCTGAAATTATAAATAGCTATAGACATCTAAATTAAGACATTGTAAAATGTACACATATCAGATTTATCCAAATTTAACACGATGTCATTAACAAAAATTTGATTTAACAATAACCTCGTGACATGGTAATCCAAATAAAATATCAAACTATCTATGTAAAGTAGATATTGTAAGTAAAAATTTTTTTTCAAGACTTCTGATTTTCCAGTTTATCACATTTTAGTGTTCCCGTTAGTCCCACCAGCTAAGCTAATGCTTGAGTTAGGAGTAGGCTCATGGCAATAGTTTAGTAGCCAGGACGGGGATCGTATCTGGAACCTTTCAGCTAAGAGGGCGGCCCCGCTAACCACTAAGCTATTGACGCTATTTAAACACTTCAGTTACGTAGGTAACTATTTTTCAGCGGAAAATATTCAATTCCCCGTGTACAATAAATACGTGTTTGAACCTGGGTGAGTCATCAACCATGTCATGTTTATCTGCCACAAAATAAATTATATTTGATTTCGATCGCATAATGGGAATTTTATCAGTTGTGTAATGAATGAACGCGCGCCATCAACAGCTCTACACCACGCATGACTCATACATGTATTTGTTCATGTTAAGTCGACATTTACTTCACTATAGGGTCAAAGTTGATGATTTATAAATATAGACCATTAAGCCCTGTGTTCTGGAAGCGGTAGACAGTGTACCCATATACCGGTATTGGTATTTTTCCGGCCCCAATATAATAAGGTCGAGTCTATTGCTATTAGGTATACCGCGCAAATTCCCCCTCAATATAGGAGGGATTCGAGCCTTAGTCCACCCTCTAGTCCAGTGCGGGATAGCAAAATTTCTCTAACTTTAGAATTTTTTGACAGTATCCCTTTAACGTCTCACGACAGGGCAACTTTCCTCCATTACTTGAAGCTTAATATGAAGGAGATACAGGCTATAATCCAATACAGGAATCCATTGCAGGTTGGTTTAATAGAGAGAGATAATATAGATTATAATAGGAACATGGTAACCAGAATTAGATTGGTGTGACATGTGTCATTTATTTTAACCTCTAAGAAATGACTATTATTTAAATATTATAACATGTCGCTTGACTAAACTTATTTTAATTTTAATTATCCATACCAAGTTTTTTAGTTTGATGATGTATTTGTCTAGCTATTGTTATTTTTTTGTAATTTGAATGGTTCTTTTTTTAGTTATCTCTGCAGCATACACATACATGTATAGGTATTTGTGTAATTTAACGCCACTGATGATATGAAATACAGCCCCTTAACTGAGCCGCTCGCCAGCGCACAGCATTGACGCAAGTCGTTGTTGACACGATCGATGTTTGCCATCATCTGAGCAAACACCGCGCTGGATGATATCACCGCCATCCGAGAGCCGCGCAGTACACAGGTGTATCGTCAAGTGCCTGTTGACATCGCGATGACACGCTCCAGGGCCCTTACCACGTTAGCTACTTAAAATGCTATAGAAAAGCAAACGCGAGCGTTTGAAAGCTAATTCGCGTTTGAACACGTTAGCTACTTAAAGCGCAATAGAAAAGCAAACGCTCGCGCTTGATACCTAATTAGCTTTCAAACGCTCGCGTTTGCTTTTCTATTGCGTTTTATGTAGCTAACGTGGTAAGGGCCCAGGTTAACGAACATACGCCCACGTGGCTGTTCTAAGCCTCTACAGCCCCCCTAGCCAAGTTGCGTCATCTACAGGCGTTTCTACAAAACGCTACGCTTAAATGTATGGAAATGACATTAAAAGTCGATAAGTAGATCACGTCACTTATGTCATTTCCATACATGCAGCGTAGCTATTTGTAGAAATGAATGCAGACGAAGCTAGAATGGCGAATGGCAAAGCTAAAATGGCTAGAGGGCTACCCCTCTGCAAAAATATGAAGATGGTTACAAATAATTTGTAAAAATTACAGAATAACTATAGAGTTCCTCTGACTAGCTGCGTACAGCTCTCTAAGATGTATGAGGTGTTCTAGATTTAAACTACCATATGGCTTTTGTAATCTGGATTCGACGAGGATCATCAAGGAATAACGATTACAGAGAAATTTAGCCTATTACAGTGACGTGTGTAGAATTAGTTTATTAGCGTACTATGCTCATTACGAAATATATAAGGTTTGTTGAAATACCTACCGATTATAGTGTTTAAAAAATTGCAGGCATGACGATTTATGATTCTAATCATGAGAACATAGAACTCGGCAAATATGATTTCCTGAGACGTGTTCCCTAGACTAACGAATTTGAATCGGGACAGAACGAAATATCTGCAAGATTTTGAGTAAGACGCCATCAATGTTAGGTACGATAGCATTTTAATAGTCACGGGGCGACTTTTTATAGCAGATTTTACTATTCCTTTAGAGTGAATCGCATTGAATTCAGTGCCCACAATAACACAAAATGATTGGCTCAATGAATTATTATTTTAAATCTTATTGCCTTTACCAAGTTTAAATCACAGCGAGCACCCGAACGGCAATTTAATTGTAATTGAAAACTAATTAACTCGCACGCCAGCCACAATCTTCAATCAGCCATAGATCATTATGATTACAGAATAATAACACGCTACTTAGGCATATTAAATTATCAGTG
Source organism: Notodonta ziczac (assembly GCA_918843915.1). NCBI lineage: Eukaryota > Metazoa > Arthropoda > Insecta > Lepidoptera > Notodontidae > Notodonta > Notodonta ziczac. The sequence goes on from OU974053.1 coordinate 8,031,364, forward strand.
ACCCTTCCAATCCCTACACGTGGGTCCGTCTTCAAAACACTTTTAAAAGCAACAATGACATTGCACGTGTACAAGAAAATCGAAATTCGAAATTGGAAAAAAAATATTTAACCCAAATTTTGCAAGAGTTGCGGAATTCGAAATAAGGGTTGCAAAAAATCCTTTCTAACCCGAGCGTCCGTCGATCGAACACGTGCATGGGTTAACAATGCACCAATGAGTCACGAGGCGAGCCTCGAAACGTCGATACAGAACGCCGTATTATTAAAGTTGAAGAAAAAAAAAGATAAGCGTTCGTACAGCGTCAAGGAATTGTACATCTGCCGAAAATTCTCACGGGCCCGTTGTCGGAGCGCCGCGTATGGTATTATTACCGGGTACCGGACGACTTTGCTATCTTCTCGTGTAGATGTTGTGGTAATTATGACGAGTGGCTAGCGGGACTTCACGCCGGCCGCTTTTAATCAATAGTAGTAGTTAGCATATCTGGTTTGTGCCATTTGGCGAGACGCGAATGCAGATTGAGATCGGGTATTGCAACGGGGTCGTCGGTATTATTGAGGTGAATGAGAGGTGAAAATCTCTGTGGACACAACTTGAATTTCCTGAAAGCTTATGATTATAGCTTTAGTTTGATCGTCATAATGAGTGATTAAAGATTGATTAATACCCACTTAGTGAATGATTTGTTACTAATAAATTGTGATATTAATTTTCTAGTAATTAATGTGCTTAGAACTGTATTAGCAGCTTTGTATCTTTTCATATTGTAGGTTAGGTGACTGTGCAAGCTTAACGATTCTTGTTTATCTATCAAAAATATAAAATTGCATGTTCATCGTTTGCATTTTAATTCAAATTCTGACAACATTAGTCAGGTTTCGTGCGATAAAAATGTTATGCTGATAAGTTTCTGTCTGCATCTTGACTTTGTGATATGCAAATTCTAACCAGTGTAGCTAGTCTAAACCTAAGTAATTGCATGGAGTTAGTTATTTTACTTTACTATTTTATTTAGTTTATATCTAGCATTCATTAACAATGTATTTTATTTAAAACTACATGGTGTAGACGTATATTGTTTTTTTATTGCACTTATGCTTGAGTAAACCTTCGTTTGGACTGACGAATTATTTCAATTGATTTGCATTGTCATCTTTACTTTATCCTACTAATATTATAAATGCGAAAGTTTGTGAGTGTGTATGTATGTTAGTTACTCTTTCAGGCAAAAACTACTGAACGGATTTGGATGAAATTTGGAACACAGATATATATATATATATATAACCGGGATTAACACATAGGATACTTTTTATCCCGATAATCCCGAAATTTTTGTTAAGTTAAATACTTTGGTTAAATACTACGCGGACGAAGTCGGTGGACACAGCTAGTAATGTCAAAATTGTGACAATATAAATTGAAATGTTTCACCAGAGCAAGCTCAGAGTGTTATTGCGTATATGTAAATCAGTTTTCTATGGAAATTAACTTTTTTTTCCACAGAGGTGTTATTAACAATACAGCATGAGAAAATATATTTTCGGTCTATGAATAGTATTGCACGTGTGTTATACAAATCTTAATTTATCGTCACGGCTCTTTTATTCTAAACCTTTGCATCCCTTGCACAATGCAGTTGCACCTATTGAATCAGACTGTTTGATTTTTAAACGCATCGGTACATGTTCGGACTTGTCGGAGCTTCGATTTTCGCGACAGGTTGGAACTTGTCCCAAGGGTGGCTCTTAACTATAACTTTTTATGAGTTTCTTTTGCGCAAGAGAAACTTGGCGAAAACATGTCATTATTGAAACTATGCGCCGCGTTGGTGAGTCTTATTATATTGATGGTTTTTGTATGAGTAATGAGGGCAAGCTTGTGAACGCGAGGTGTGGTGTCGTGCGTGTTTATAGCCTGGCCGGTATCGGCAAAAACATGGTCATTAAGATTCTGAAATATGCATGATTTTAAATTAAGTATACTTTCATAATTTGATTGACACTGTTTTATTGATGTAGATTTTAGCTCTTTTTCCCACAGCTGTTTCTCCTAATTTGATTAATCTAGTTCTAAAAGGAAGACTCACACTTGAAATCGTCAATCAAGTCTAGGTAATATTTTTTGACATATTTGCAATATTCAAATGCCAAAATTACCAAATTAATAATTTGGCTCTTTTTAACGTCCAACACCTGGGCACGGGCCTCCCATCAATAAGAGGGGGATTCAGGCCATAATCCACCACGTTGGCCCAGTGCGGGTTGGCGGATTTCACATGTATTTCGAAAATTGGTATGATTTTCTAAAACAGGTTTCCTCACGATGTTGTTCTTCACCGTAAGCAAGTGATAATCATATATGTACTTAAGTACAAATTATGATTCGCTCATATATTTCTAAAAGCCAGAGGTGAGATCCGGGATCGAACCTTGTGCCCGCAAGACGCGTGCTTAACCAATCGGCTATCACTGCTGTCAAATGCCTAAATGTACCGAAATTCTATTCATTGCCATTATATCGGAAGAAAATGGTAATTAATATTATCATCCAGTCAAAAATTGGTACTCCTTTAAATCCTTGACGGTTGACTGGTTCAATCCTGGTTAATTAGGATCCAAAACTGTCCAATGTAAACAAAAAATGTGATTTCAATCAATTGGGGTTGTCAGTCACTAATCTCGATTGTTTAAAACACTTTAATGATGCATTCAATACCTATGTTTGGTTCCCAATAGTAAAACCACTCTATCACGCAAAGTATTACACTAATTAACATCAAGTGTGATCCCTAAAGTCCACTTAATTACTTACGCAACCCTATTACTCAACAGCCCAATTGTGCTGAATAAATAATCGTCGAAAACAAGAAAGCAACAGCGGCGATTTAAAAAGCGACTAAAACCCAGTAGCGATGCCTCAGGGCCTGCACGTGCACGAAATGTTGCTCGGCCGAGTATGGTGGGACCACAGAAATAGATTTACATAGATAACGCAAATGTATGTACTTAGCGTTTCCGAAAACATCGACCAAGGGTCGAGGTTGGTTGCCGATATAAAAATATGAGTATGAGCGTGATACTCACTCGAGGGAATCGTAGCGGACGGAGGGGCATCGGCGGCATCGATGTCTTTGAAGCGGTTTGGATATCTCTTCACTAATGACGTCACAGTACGTGTTAAAAATTCGGCACGCTTGGTTTCAATACAAATCGTGATACTTGCGTTATCTATGTAAATCTATATCTGTGGGTGGGACGAGGTAGGCCGGCGTGGCTCGCGCCGACGCCCGCGCCACCGCTGACATCCCGTCAGACCGCTTTTTGAACAACTCCGAGAACACAAATTCCAACTCGGAACTTTTATAGTCAAGATTTACCTTCATCTTATTAGCATTGAATGCCCTTTTCGTTTATATATTGATAGGCAAGGTATTGTATATTTTTGGGATGATGCATTAAAAGCAGCAAATACATTTCAATTATCATTTTATTTTCATCAACTTAACACAAGTATACAATAAATAATACCTAAAACGATTAAAGCTTGTAGGAAGATCACAATACTAAGTTGGCTACACCCTAACATTAATTTATACAATACAATATTTTCAAAATATCACAACGCGAAATATTAAAGCTTTCGAGGAGTTATCACGATTATTGAGCGAGACTAACCTAAGCTTAACCCTAAATGGCACCTTGAACTAATTAAAGCTAACATCACAGACGGTTGCAGAAACCAACGGAGCGAGCACTGGTTTCACGGAAGACACTGATCGGTGTATCTAAGGCCAGACTTAGGCTTGCACCCAGCGGTCTTGCAGAACTGGGTACTGCTGCTCGGCGGTCTGGCATTCGGTGTAGCAGTGCGCCGCTGCGAAGTCAGCTTCGGTTTTGGAGACGGTGGTCCAGAAGAAGGTGCCGGCTTCTGTCCTCGCGAAGTGCACAGGTACGTAGAAGTTATCAGGGGTCACGGGGACAAGGTCGCACGTGTCATCCTTGTTGTAAACAAGGAAAGCGGCGCCGGGCTGGCTCGCCTCCATCTCTTCGTAGATCTTGCGTTCGAGCATCTCGTTGCTCGCGTTTTGCTCCTCCTCGTAACACGTGTCGCACGTTTTGGCGGGAACGCGCTTGGTCGTTCGCTTGATGATCTTCATTAAAGGCTTCAGCAGCGCTTTAATGCCGCTGTTCTTCATCTTTTCACTGTTGTATTTGTTCTCGTTCATCGAGTTGTTAGTAGCGATGATGTACTCGTTATTAGCGTAGTAAGACATTTTGAGAGATATTGATAGTTGAATAGTAAAGAACGTGTGTCGCTAGTGGGATCACAGGCAGGAATGTGGGGCTGTTCGGGCCGGTTGGGCTTTTATACGCGGCGCGCCGCCCCCGGCACAAAAGCCCCTCGTACGTGAAAAGCTCCCTTCGCGTGTGTGTGTGAGTCAAGTGGTTTATTCGATACCCCGATGTGCCTTTCGGATATCGTGACAGGTCTTCATAATTTTTGGTAGAGTTGAAGTTTTTTTGGACCTTGAAGTACTTTAAGATACATTTTTAAACGTACTTAGTAGGCTTGCCGATCTTTTTTTGGAGGAACGACTGGATTATGAGTCTTCAATCGCTAATTTTGATCAGAGTCCAAAAAAGTTAATTATGGTACTTAAGCTGGATACTCATTAGTTGTATGCTTAAATACATATTTTATGTATAAACACTTTCAAAAACCCGAAGTCCTACTAGACAATATTCTGTCACACACATAAAAATCTTCATCACAACATGTTCCATTCAATTTATTGCCGACCTCATTTTAGCACTTGTCTCTATCACTGCTGTGGGAATTTCGGCTCATTATAACCCCACACAACAAGTGTTCATTGATATACATGGGAAATCGGTCCACGTGCCGTCCACACGCCCAGCAGTGGGCAAACAACGCGCGTCGATTGCCCCTTGCCTGCGCAGTGGCACGGACAATGCGATTGTTATCCGTGGGGTCAGTAAGTCAGGGGTGGCGACCCTCCGCGGCCTCGCGCTGCTCACGCGCACGTCACACGACCTTATAGCACACCTGAATTAGGGCAGTCAGAGGTTATTAGTACCTCATTCATAAATTCGTTTGTTCCATAATTTTCTATTTGTGTGTTGTAGTAAATTCGTTTGGGTACGATTATTGCCCCATAAATTTGATGTTGTTCCGTTGTTCTATTTGTAAATACAACACGTCTACCCTATCTTTTTGATCCGGCATTCGAATTATTCGAGACAAAGTTCATTAGCATTTTGTTTACAAAAAGCTTTATAAAAGTTTAAGATGCCACCTACACACAAAATATTCGGCTCGTACCGGTCCAAACATGTAGGATTTTTTCTTAACATGTCCGAAGAGAGTATTACAAAAAAATTTAGTTTAAAAGAAATCAGTGTAGCGATGATAGTGGTTGCTCGGCCAATAGGGTGCGCGCGCGCCGGCAGGTGCTACGATCCGAAGGCTCTCCCACACACACGCTCACAGCTCGAATATACGATCGCTGAACACGTGCATACGAAGGGGATGAATATACGCATATCACGCACACGCGAGCGGGACGCGTGATATTTTTTATCGATATGAATAGATTCACGACTCCCTCATATCCGAAATAGGGTAACGCAAAGGCTAATTTGGTTATTGAAAATTGAGGGGTTGTTCGTGGGAATGCTCGTCGTTCCTAGGTTCCCAGGGTCGCTCGCACATTGAGTTTTTTTCGGCGATTCGAGATTCGGAACGACGACAGATGGCAAGCGGGCGATTCCCGTTCTGCTTTGTTATAATAAATCGTATGGGGTATTGGAATTAAACATAGCATTTTGATGGCTCAGCGCGTTTGTGGGGAGGGTGGCGCGGGGATGAAGATGTAAACAAGTGTAAAAGGGGTCAGTGGAACTCGGCTCTATAATTAAATGTCTATTAGGGGCATTTTGTGATTATTAGGAGGTATTGTGAGGGGTTGGAGTTGGATAATTACGGCAATCAAAGATTATTTTGGGAGGATTTCAGTGTATTTATGATTTGAATTGGGATCAATTATGTTCCTTTAAATGTCTTTACGTACTTTAAATATCTTGTCGTAGGTGATTACCAATAATTTTCATTAAAAGGTGCTTGAAACGGACTTCTTTTCACTTACCTGAAGCATAAAGTTTGTCTCTTTTTTCAGGACCAGTTTCCCACGATGAGGAGATGCAAAAACCGAAGAAGAATGGATACAATACACTTTGCGTGATTTAAAAAGCGAGATATTGTGCCCCGCGGCGTGACAAGTGCGGGAGATGAGATTTACGTGTAGGGTGCATACTGACCCTGCCTCCCCTATTGTTAGCTGCTTGTGATTCCACTTGTTGCGTTAGGGGAGGAGTTTGGGTTGTATCAAATTGTTTCGGTCTTCACGCATTAATGTATTCTTTAAGAATTTGATTAATGTTTAGCAAATAAAAAAGTGCCTTTGAATAGATTAAGGATAAATATATGTGTATCATAATCTTAGTACCTATATTATAAATAGTGCCTTATACAATGTGGTGAAATACAAGTAATGTTGAAATATAAATAAATAATGTATTTGGTTTAAACGGTTTAAACCATGAAATTTTATGCATTAACGTCATAGCTCGACTTCTGAAACGTCAATTTGCTAACATGTGCTGTGGATTTGATTAGCTGTTCAACTAAAGCCATAAATTAATTATATTTACACACATGCATGGATCTCTTTACTCACATACAATGAATGCCATTGGTGACAATATATTAAATTTTTTTTAAAGTTTTGAACCAAAGAGATTGTGTCAAATATGGTATATCTATGATCGACAGTGCTTTGACAGTAGTTTAATTGGCATTTCAGAAAGGAGCTTTCTAGATTTCAATCATGGTACAATAATAAATGCAACGACAGGTATTCTCCTTCCATGATAGCCCAAGACTACGTCACGTTCACTTTTGTTATTGATTGTCATCTTCAAAACAAATATGGTGCATTATTAACTGCACAACAGCCGACGACGAAGTCTTAGGTGAATCACATGACCCAACTGTCACGCAATTTATCAATAACGTTTGTAGATTATTAATGTTAACTTTGTAATTATAACAAGTTTAACATCTGATTGATACTTCGTTAAGTGATATTAATCTTTTCACGATTTTGTAACTGATTCTAATAAGAAGTAACTCCTATTTTTATTTAGTTAAGTGAGTAATGTGTTCGTTCGATAAATATGTTTAAAAAGAAAGTGTTACTGTTGGTTTGATCGTTGATCTATGATTATTGTTGAAATTGACAGTTTTATTAATGACTGATCAGTTATCTATTAAATTGTATTTGTTTGTTGATGGGCAGTTAGTTATCGCAATTTTTATTTTAATTTTGTTTTTCTAATAAATGAATATAACAAGACTTTAATGGCTAATTATTTCTGAAACCTGCTTGATTAATAGATAGGTAGATACTTAAAAAATATATAGTGGGGTATCAAGGGAACTATCAATAGTGTTCAATTTCACCTTAAGGTCAAGATTTCGTGTTTTACACAAATATTTATATGAATAGGTATAATAATAATTTAGCCCGTTCACCGACCCACTCCTATACGAGGGGGATTCAGGCCATCAACCACCACACTGGTCCAGTGCAAGTTGGCGGATTTAACAAGTATTTAAAACAATTATCAGGTTTTATAAGATATACAAGTTTACTCACGATGTTTTTCCTTCGCGGTAAGTAAGTGATAATCATATTGAAATATGCTTCGCACATAGATTTCGACAGAAATAAGGTGCGAGCCGGGGTTTCAACCCGTCCTGGGTCCAGTCCTTAGGCCTTTGCCCGCAAGACGCGTGCAACAAATAGATAAGTACTTATATATACATAAATCATTATACCCTTATTTTTCTGTCGACCTGATCAAGAAAAGAACAATAATTCTCAACTGACATTTTATAAAAAAAGTCACAAAACGGTCCCCCTCGGTTCAGAGTGTGGGAATTTCAGTTACGAAATTATTTCAATAAGATTCGGGGGTTGAAAATTAAAGAAATGTATAAATCACCCCTAATCGCTCCCTTTGTTGGCTTCTACACTTGTTGCATCACCGCATTGTGTGATTGAACTACAAAATTATATTTACCATCCTTCAACCGTACCTTTTCTACAAAAATATACCTTGCAGCTACAGTATTAAGATCACAATATGTGATCTGTTTTGTTATGCATCGGAAAATGTATCGTGGTCTGTGGGTACGGTATGAGGGCGGTTTTTGGGGATGTTGAACAATTAAGCGAATCGCAGGTAAACTCATTTTAAATTGGGTAAAAAAATAATGATTTTGCATTATTGTAAGAGTGTGATCGGATCATGAATTATGGAAATGAAATCGATTTATTTATTACGGACAGAAGAATATTATATAATCGGTTACGTATGATGAAAGTGTTTACGTATAAAATACTTTTAACTATGATGGTCAGAATTGATGGTCTGTAACTCCGAAACTCTACTATGTAAGTATCTAGGTGAAGAGCTTACAAGTAGGGACTTAAAAGTTCTTAAACAAGGTTAAGGTAACAATATAACAACAAACCATAATTAGTAAATAATAATAAAAAACTTGTATACTCCTTAGATAAAACATGTTTGTCTGATGAGTTGAGCATTTTTTATAATAAAAATGTAAGAAACCCGAAGCCTAATGAGAGGGCCATCATTAAAGGATCGAATAAGGGAGGGAGGTGATAATAATCCTCCATTTTTGGGTACTCTCGGCTCGTTAAGGATAGAGCCTGACTGCAAGCGGATGACAAGTATTTGTAGAAAGTATACTAGTATACTAGTATACTTGACGAGAGTATGACTTTAAACAACTTGTACTATATTTCGTACAGCCCAGATTTTTTTTCTGGCTTGCATTTAAAAAAATATATCTTATCTAGTGCTGCTTTTTGCGGGAGAGTCGGCATAATATTTTTTAAGTATATTATAGTTATAGATTTATAAAACTTAAAATAATGAACGCGAATTATGTCAAAATTATTATAAAATTACATGGTTAAATTTGACGTCACTCGTATTACGCGTGTGTTTAACTTTTTTGTATTAACACCGTAAGAACTACTTAAAATGTTTAATACCAAAAAAATTATAATTTTTCTGTCAATTCGCGCTAAAAATCGCTTGCAGTCGACCTCTACCGCTAGTTCGTACGTAGTTTATTTTGAATACTTGAGAAGATGAGTTCGGGAGTAATACTTAATAGCTTGGGAGTTGTACGCGGACATTAACTTTAATAACGATATTCAGTAAAAAAGGATCGTTGTTACTTTGAAGCTTTAATTAGACATTCGATCCGCTCCGTTTGGGCGGTGGAATAAAAACCACTCTCACTTCTTACTCGTTTTGTTTTACTATCACAGATTCATAGTAGTGGTCATGAAATAATTATTATGGGCCTATAATTTTGATATTTTTGATGGTCTTTTAAAATGTTATCACGATTTTATAAATAATTAAATACGCTTTGTGTCGTAAAAGTAGAATTTATATTATTTTTACGAACGCTAATGTCCTTAAAACTATGGGTATATAAGTACTTAACCTGCTTCAGCTATTAAGATTATTACTAAAATTATAGATTAATTGCTAATGAGAAAAATATAGTTTTTTTAATACCCAATATTATATTTCTTACGTGAAAAACAGTCCAGAGTGATATAGACCCATTATAAGGGTAGTCAATGAAGCTATATTGATAATGATTATAAATTTAATGATATTTAATGGTCTTAGTTATAAGTTAAAAGGTACTAAGAACAAAAATACATATTTATAGGGTTCTAAAACTCGATTACGATTTCGTTCTTTTAGTTTTATTATCATACATAATAATATACGTACATAAATGTACAATAATAGTTGAAGAATTAATTAATTTAATTAGTGTTTATCTAGATAGTAAAATATAATAATCTCAAAAATAACAGAGAAGAAAATAAATAATTATAAAAATCACAAACTATTAGTTTCAGTCGCTTTTATTACTACTTGTACCTTAAGGTAGGTTAGGAGTAGACTTAAACGTAGAGCTTATGTAGATGTCAAAACCATGGTAGAGTTAAAGCAGTTGCGTGGTCTATTATTCGGTATGCTAACAGTAACACTCCGTACTAATTGGTAGAGTCGAATTGTTTGTGCGTTCATTAGCGGTGTTGAACACACAACACGCCGGGGCCGGCTATAAATAAATAGTTAAGTGCAATGGACGGTTGATTCGAGCAATTTGTACGAAGCTGCCAGCGATTTGGTTCGAGGTATGAGTTCTAAGCGATCTTGACATACTATTTAAATATAGTCCTGTTCCTTGTTGAAGTTTAGTAGCGCTATTTAGAGACCAGTTTGTTACCGTAAATTTGTGACGTATTTATGTAAGAAAGCCTGCAAAAAACCGTACTATCCGCTTGATTTTAAGTAGTTACCGTAGCTGCTCGCTGCCTACCCCATGGCGAATGGAATAGATGGAGGGGAAGGGTTGGTCTTCCAGCTCTCACACTCATTGTACGAAACACCGCTTTTGTTTATTAATTTTTTTTGTTTGTTTTTGACGACCGCTTGGCGCAATGGTTCGAGCGTAGGCCGCTCGGCTCACTGCATCGGGTGGTTGCGGGTTCGATTCCCGTCAGGGTAAATTTTGGAAATGGCCTTTTCGAAATTTTCCCTTGTCTGGGTGTCATTGGGATCGCCCCCAGTCCATTGTACGGTACCCATAGTACAAGTTTGGCGATATATATTTATTTCCATAGCATCAGTATTATCGCTCGCAGTTTATAACTTAACCCGGCGCGCGCAAACACGGGTGTAATTGTGTCTAATAGCCGTCGCGAGGCGCGCGTTTGACCGCTCGCGCTGGCAGATTAGCAGCCACCGACCACTTCAGCTACCGAGTTACTTGCATTGCTTACTTTGTTGTTGGGCATGGTCCTAGGTCAGGCAATTGATGCCGGCTCCGTGGTCTATTCTATATAGATTGAGATTTGATTACTGTTTACTTATTTAGTAACAATGTCTGCTCACATTCTGTTGCCTTTCCTGAGAATGTATACCATCTTTTATTCATTGAAAGAGTAACCATTGAGTTTCTTGCCGGATCTTCTCAGTGGAAGCATTCCGAACCGGTGGTAGATTCTGACTATTCATAAATGCTTTGTGGGCATACATGAATCAAAACAATTTTGAGTTGAGTAATATTAACATAACTCTATCTGAGTGTCGGAGGAGATTTTTCGTGGCTATAAGCGGTCATTCACACGGTTAACCCGGCACTGACAATTTAGATAGAACAGAGTTGTCTTTTACATATGTCTTCGCATTTAGATTGGCAGAGGTAATCAGTTTGCAAAGTACCTTTTGCTTTCTCTAGTACTATATAGTTCAGTCGTTCGCTCATCGATATTTATTATTTATTTATTAAAAGAAAGATTTCTGTAATGCTTAGAATTCATATACCTATTATTTGAAAATTTAAGGTCGTTAAGTAACATTTATTAAAAGGGATATTGGAAACGACAAAAATCATTATCGTTATTTTATTTTTCTCAGCGTAATGTTTCCTTTATAGATCTGTTTAGTAGTAAAATAGTCACAAAACGCTCTATATAAATGTTTATAAAGTCGCTTATAGCCTACAGCTTGACCCAAAAATGGTAGATAATTGTGAGTAATAGTTGTCGCGAGCCATTACGGGGTACATTGGACCAAAGGCGGCAGCGACAGGATTGGAGCACGTACTATTTGAACATCGCCGCTTACAGTGTAGTTACGTCATTAATGAGTGCCGACAATCGTGGTGTAAGATTGGACGTTTATTAGTTATTGAGGAAAACTGCTTAAGAAAAAACAGTGCCGTCTAGAGCCCTAAAGAAGCCAAGCTTTATGGTATAAAGCGTAGGGCGCCGCGGCTCTGACGTTATCGTGTAACGTTACTGACGCATAGCACGGATAGAGCCGCGCGGCGAGCGCCCCGAACGTCCGTAAAGAGGCTTCGCTTCAAAACAATCCTGAAGAAGTTATGGTGAACTCTTTGTGGAAAACTCAAAGATAATTTTGCAATTTTTGTTTGTATGTTTATTTATAGTTAAATGTTAAAAAAATTATTGCTGTGTAATAATATTGTTGTTGTTCAGACAGGTTCAATGGCCTTTCCACTCATCGTATGCGCACCTATAATAGCTGCATTACGTGATCTTCTGATCTTTTGTAAGGCGGTGGTACTACCACGGTCTAGCCAGCTCGTAACGTTTCAATATTCAGAGTTTCATTTTATTTATTCAGAGATTCATTTTATTCATTCAGAGTTTCATTTTATTTATTCAGAGTTTCATTTTATTTATTTTTATATGGTAACTCTATGTTTCTAACCCGTCGCGGCGCCGCCATCGTTTTTATCCCTCCAAAGAGGATGTCCATTCGAATTAGAAGTAATAGCAGTCGTTAGGGATTGTTGTGATTCCCTTGCGTCCTCGTTTCTTTGGTCCGTGGAGTGTGCCGACAAGCCGTTGTAAAACGGACGGTTCATCACAGCCGATAATTATATAGGAAATTGGATTTCACATCGTTAATATAAGATGTGACGGATTAGACGACTGTATTAAAAAGCGTTAAGGGTTTGTGAATATTTAATGTTAGTGTAATGGTTTCGAAAATTCATGGCATTCTGTGGTGGGTGGCGGTATTTAATAAATAACGACATTTGATTTGATTTATAATAAAGTTTGGTATGTTTTATCGATATAACGATAGTCATTACAAAAGAAGGTTCTCTAAATGAAAAAAAACATCTTAATAGTACATTGTTACATGAGTGGTGAAAGTGACTTATTTTTCCCGAGACGGGGTTTGGCGCCCGAGCGTAGCGAGGGCGCTAATAGTTCGAGGGACAAAATAAGTCTTTCACCCGAGGTAAACACTGTGCTTTTCATTACGAATACAAGGAAAGTAAAAATAAAAACAGGAATTGGCTAAAGACATAATACAAGGAAGTAAGAACAATACTCTACACCTCAAAAAAAAAAAAAGATCGGATTGCCGCCTTTTTTGTTTTTTTTTTCGTTGGCCGGCCAACTTCATTATTTAGCCATTATTTTTCATTTTCATCTTTAAATATTTTGCCGAAATCTATGTTATTTTACAGAAATTGTTGAGACTAAATTATAATTAAGTCATTTAAAAACATATTCTTTAATTAATACTTAACTTTATGTTATTTCAATTTTACATCGTGCTGTAATTGGGTGACTGTAGAAAAAGTTTGAACATGGTTCCATAGAAATGTGAAAATGGAACTAGTTTTTTTTTAAATATTTGACAGCTGTCAGTTGAAAGCGATTCTCCCGGGCCGGAAAAGTATTACTTTCAACCCGCTCCTCAGGCAACTTCAGACCTACTTTCAGAGTATGAGTAATGAAAAATTACTTTTCGAGCCATTAATATTTTTTACCTAACAAAAAAAAAATCTCAAAAAGGCAGCATAACAAAAGCTCGTTAACCACAATATTGTTATTTATTACGAAATTAACACGTCAGTGGAAGGGTTGGGAGTGATTTGGTAAAAAAATAACCCTTTTGTTGTGGGGACGGCAATTTAACCCTTGCGTGCCTGCATGATACGGTTAACCGGCAATCAATCGGTTGGAAGAAAACATTACTATTAGCAATTTGATATAGATATGCAGAATGGATGCAACTTCCCATATTTCTGCAAACTGAAACCAACCTACAATCACTTCAACTGGGGTTGATTTTAGTTTGCACGAGTAAATTTTGGAAATGGCCTTTTCGAAATTTTCCCTTGTCTGGGTGTCATTGGGATCGCCCCCAGTCCATTGTACGGTACCCATAGTACAAGTTTGGCGATATATATTTATTTCCATAGCATCAGTATTATCGCTCGCAGTTTATAACTTAACCCGGCGCGCGCAAACACGGGTGTAATTGTGTCTAATAGCCGTCGCGAGGCGCGCGTTTGACCGCTCGCGCTGGCAGATTAGCAGCCACCGACCACTTCAGCTACCGAGTTACTTGCATTGCTTACTTTGTTGTTGGGCATGGTCCTAGGTCAGGCAATTGATGCCGGCTCCGTGGTCTATTCTATATAGATTGAGATTTGATTACTGTTTACTTATTTAGTAACAATGTCTGCTCACATTCTGTTGCCTTTCCTGAGAATGTATACCATCTTTTATTCATTGAAAGAGTAACCATTGAGTTTCTTGCCGGATCTTCTCAGTGGAAGCATTCCGAACCGGTGGTAGATTCTGACTATTCATAAATGCTTTGTGGGCATACATGAATCAAAACAATTTTGAGTTGAGTAATATTAACATAACTCTATCTGAGTGTCGCAGGAGATTTTTCATGGCTATAAGCGGTCATTCACACGGCTAACCCGGCACTGACAATTTAGATAGAACAGAGTTGTCTTTTACATATGTCTTCGCATTTAGATTGGCAGAGGTAATCAGTTTGCAAAGTACCTTTTGCTTTCTCTAGTACTATATAGTTCAGTCGTTCGCTCATCGATATTTATTATTTATTTATTAAAAGAAAGATTTCTGTAATGCTTAGAATTCATATACCTATTATTTGAAAATTTAAGGTCGTTAAGTAACATTTATTAAAAGGGATATTGGAAACGACAAAAATCATTATCGTTATTTTATTTTGCTCAGCGTAATGTTTCCTTTATGGATCTGTTTAGTAGTAAAATAGTCACAAAACGCTCTATATAAATGTTTATAAAGTCGCTTATAGCCCACAGCTTGACCCAAAAATGGTAGATAATTGTGAGTAATAGTTGTCGCGAGCCATTACGGGGTACATTGGACCAAAGGCGGCAGCGACAGGATTGGAGCACGTACTATTTGAACATCGCCGCTTACAGTGTAGTTACGTCATTAATGAGTGCCGACAATCGTGGTGTAAGATTGGACGTTTATTAGTTATTGAGGAAAACTGCTTAAGAAAAAACAGTGCCGTCTAGAGCCCTAAAGAAGCCAAGCTTTATGGTATAAAGCGTAGGGCGCCGCAGCTCTGACGTTATCGTGTAACGTTACTGACGCATAGCACGGATAGAGCCGCGCGGCGAGCGCCCCGAACGTCCGTAAATAGGCTTCGCTTCAAAACAATCCTGAAGAAGTTATGGTGAACTCTTTGTGGAAAACTCAATGATAATTTTGCAATTTTTGTTTGTATGTTTATTTATAGTTAAATGTTAAAAAATTTATTGCTGTGTAATAATATTGTTGTTGTTCAGACAGGTTCAATGGCCTTTCCACTCATCGTATGCGCACCTATAATAGCTGCATTACGTGATCTTCTGATCTTTTGTAAGGCGCTGGTACTACCACGGTCTAGCCAGCTCGTAACGTTTCAATATTCAGAGTTTCATTTTATTTATTCAGAGATTCATTTTATTCATTCAGAGTTTCATTTTATTTATTCAGAGTTTCATTTTATTTATTCAGATATTCATTTTATTCATTCAGAGTTTCATTTTATTTATTCAGAGTTTCATTTTATTTATTTTTATATGGTAACTCTATGTTTCTAACCCGTCGCGGCGCCACCATCGTTTTTATCCCTCCAAAGAGGATGTCCATTCGAATTAGAAGTAATAGCAGTCGTTAGGGATTGTTGTGATTCCCTTGCGTCCTCGTTTCTTTGGTCCGTGGAGTTTGCCGACAAGCCGTTGTAAAACGGACGGTTCATCACAGCCGATAATTATATAGGAAATTGGATTTCACATCGTTAATATAAGATGTGACGGATTAGACGACTGTATTAAAAAGCGTTAAGGGTTTGTGAATATTTAATGTTAGTGTAATGTTTTCGAAAATTCTTGGCATTCTGTGGTGGGTGGCGGTATTTATTAAATAACGTCATTTGATTTGATTTATAACAAAGTTTGGTATGTTTTATCGATATAACGATAGTCATTACAACAGAAGGTTCTCTAAATGAAAAAAAAAACATCCTAAAATTACTTTTCGAACCATTAATATTTTTTACCTAACAAAAAAAAGTGGTTTATCAAAAAGGAGCATAACAAAAGCTCGTTAACCACAATATTGTTATTTATTACGAAATTAACACGTCAGTGGAAGGGTTGGGAGTGATTTGGTAAAAAATACCCCTTTGTTGTGGGGACGGCAATTTAACCCTTGCGTGCCTGCATGATATGGTTAACCGGCAATCAATCGGTTGAAAGAAAACATAACTATTAGCAATTTGATATAGATATGCAGAATGGATGCAACTTCCCATATTTCTGCAAACTGAAACCAACCTACAATCACTTCAACTGGGGTTGATTTTAGTTTGCACGAGTAAGTGCGGGTTGGTTTCTTTTTGCAAATCTATGTCCAATTAAGTGTTGCCGATTACGTCAGGTATGGGGCCGGCCGGGCTGCATGACTCGAGTTATACGATCAACGATGTTCGACGAGAGAAATAATGGTTATTAAGTGGAAGTAACAATTCAGACATTCGATGGACCTTCGAAGTAAAAAACATTCCGGGAATCGTGCGTTTTATTCTGAAAGTAATAAAAAGGCCATAAGGACGAAAATCTTTTGCACATTTAGCCTCCTTGCACCTACTCAGTCGTTTTAAGCGAAGTATGGCCATAATAATGTTGGTACCCATAATGGTTGTTTTGTTCGGTAGCCGCGCAAATGAATCCATCAACCATTGCTTATTGCCGGTTATATGTGTTTATTGTTCAGAAATATTTTAGCACTCGCTTACATGTCCAGGGATTTCTGTAAGCATTAAATTTTTAACTGGTCTAAAGAGGTTATATTATATATGTAGGCATTTGTATTATTTTGTTTCTTATAGATGACGAAGCTTGCAGAATTTATTCGAATTTATAATTATAATATCGACAATATCTAGAACACATTTTTGTTTTATTTTAAACAGCTTAAGCCTGATCAAAATACTCACAAAAATCACAATTCATTATTAAAAAAAAACGGAAAATCTCCGTAGAAGTTACCTTTTCACCGCCACTGTGTCTCAAACTTTTATGTAATTACTCACACTCGCCCGTTACAAACTCTCTGTAATTTTGGTGTAAACGATTTATTTTTTCATTGTTAATGATGCAATAACCCTACAGTCAGTTCATATGAGTTTTTAATACACAAACGAGTTTAAAAGCCTCGAGTATAACACCTTTTTGCGCTAATGCAAGTCCGGAACACCTAATTTACAATGATTGGCGTCGTTCGAGTTGATTTGTCTTAATGATGGTAAATTATAGCACTAAAATGTCTGCGCCCGTGCGGTCCCTGGAATGATGTTGGAGAACCAATTTACAGGGAATTTAACTTATTGCCGATCATTAGGTTTTACTATTTATTAAGTTTTATGAGCACTTTCAAGGCGGTCGTGATTGGGTTGCGGGGAAACGCAAGCCAAACGCTAAATTATGCAACTTTGTTGTTGTGAAATAATATAATTGTTTTTTTTTTTATCCTCTGTAGTAAGCTCATTAATATATTTAAAATCTAACCAGTCCATAGGACCTTAATAAACCTTAAACTTCAAACATATTTCAGCATTTTATCATGTCCTTAAATAATAGTGATAAAGAACCGAATAAAAAGATTTTCAAAGATAAATGCGGCGCGTTGCCCGGCCGTGTAGGAATTTTATCGTTCAGATAATAAAATATCGTTTAACACCATAATAAAAATGGTAAGGGTAAGAGTAGGGTTATCTTGGATCAGGGGAGGCCACGGACTTATCAAAGTCTCTAAGGGCTAATGCAGATAATCTGTAGTCAAATTAAGTTTTTTTTCTGTTTTCGAAAGGTAAAAAACTCGGTCCTATTGTAACACTTATCTGTATCGTAGGTTTTTTTGTTTGTTTGTTGTGTAACATTAATGGAGCAGCCATGCTAGAATTTTAATGACACTGATTCAAATAGCAAATTTGATGTGTAAACTTCAAAAAATAGAAGTTACTTATCTACTGACGATTTCAGTCAACGCTGATCCCGTAAAGTCACTAAAATCACAAATTCCCTGCCGACTAATCAAACATCCATCACCCCGTAAAGCTTTATAAACATCCAAATCGATATACCGATAAACCTGTAAAAACAAAGAGTCATCATCGATCATTTTCTAGAATCGGTCCGTTGTCCAATCGGTTCGGTAAACCGAAAACGGTGCTCCGAAATTACGGGCCTAAGAAAACAAGAGAAAAAATGTTCCCGAAGATTTATTTAAGGGAGCGTAAAGATCTGTTTATGGTATGCGTCGGTAATTAAGGGGCTGCGTGCACACGTGCGCGCGCGCCAAAACGAAAAGGAAAAAAACTAATACCTGTTCCCTTCTCGGGTCGAGAGCGACAGGTCCGCTGACACGCTCTTCAGAAGGGTGCGTTCTCAAAGTTTGGGAAACATTGCTATCGTGAAAATACTCTTTGATCTTTTGAATAAAACCCGCTGTTATAATTGCCGTGCTTTGGCGGGTATGTTTTGCTTTAATGGTGCTCCCATATTGCAGTTATAAAATATATAACACTCTATAGCATTATATTTAAACCCTTTATGCTTTTATGCCTTACAGCATATATGCTTGCTTTTTCCGTAAGAGCTTATATTCCAAATATAACGCTATACAGTGTTTTGTAACGGAAAATTTGGTAGCACCATTGTTATATCAATTATTACAAAAATATTACAATAAGTAATGAAATAATTAATTTGAATTAACTTGAATCGGCGTAGGTAGAAGGCGTTATCATAGAATGCAAATTGGTTTTATTTTTAAAAGATTTGTACCTCTATTTTTAGTTATAATCACAGAGACCCCAAACTTTGAGGACCCTTGCCCCAGTATTCCCTTAATGTTATCTTATTATAGCTAAAATGACTTTGGTGTTCGAAGATAATAGTCGAGCCCGGGGTTCCTTGCCACCATATTTTTTACCACAGTTTTTATCACGTCGCGATAATAACGCTTTTAGATATTTAGTGTTACCATTTGAAATTTATCAAGTCACTACCTACCTTTGAATATTTGCGTTTATTACGCAGATTTTCAACCTAAGTATAAAACTTTATTACTTTGTATACATACTGATAACAGTTGGGCTTTTTGAAATAACTTCATTTCTTGTATTAGGTTTGCTTGCGTCTTAAGTTTGATAGTACATTTTATTTAAGTATACTTTATATAGGTATATTTGATATACCTAAAATGTAGTGGGATGATTTATGTGAATTTCAACCCCTCCTGTGAACAAAAAGGTACTCACATTATTAAAAAATACAAACCATTTTCCTTCTGACATCGCGCTGGCGTCAACCACGTTCATAAATAAAAAAAAATATTTTCCATAAACACACAATCCTCTATTGTTTTGATATTCATATCACGACCCCCGTTGTTACGTAGGTGATCATAGACAAAAAGGTTATTACGATGCATTCCAGCGAGAGCCGCCGCGGGACAATGTTATCTCATTACCATCGGCACGTGGCCGACAAGCATTTGTTTTTGTTTGTGATTTTTGAGATATGGTTGTAGGAAAATGAGACAATGGCTCTCGTAGGAAGTTGTTACTTGATAACTTTGGAGATAACGAAAACAATTGGTTGTCAATTAGATACGCACTTTAGCTAAGTACCTAGTTACATCTCTTATTGACCAGTGTTTTACGGGTATAGTTTATGGTGAGATCAAAGAATTTTAGCGCGCTTTTTCACGGCCGTATTCGCAGACAATAGTTGCGACCACATCTTTAAGAGTTATGACATTTCTTAATTCGCTGCCTGTTTGCGGGTACTGTGAGACCTCATAGTAATGTTTGTGCATAAGGGCGTAAGCGTCATACTATGCAAGTATGTTGTATTGAATTGAGGAAATATTGTTTTGGTATCATAATCGTAAAAAAAAAATGTGGTATAACTATTCCGAATTTCAAATTTCCTCCATATCAATTTAATTTTAATTTTATTTTCCTCCTCATCAACCTACTTATCCCAAAATTTGATAAATAAATTTTAGTTGTGTAATATCTCACTAAATCGTAATTATGTCATCGAAAGATACCAACGTCTAAGACATTGGCTTGGCCTCGTTTAGACGCTAATGTTCAATAAGTGTAAATTAAGTAATCATCAAAATAATATTTTATAGTTTGTTTATTTTTGTAACGTCTTTCTCAGCGACCAGCATTCCTAATGTCGGGTGCACACCACAACGATTTAACATTAATATTCTCGTCCACACGCCGACTTTGAAATCACCAGCTTTTCACCATCGATCAAGTCGTGTGTACCTTAACTTACTTAACTAATTTACAAAAAAAGTTTAGTTAAGCAAAACTTTGTAAGTTCTATTTTAACTTGACCCCTGACCCTGACTTCCCGTCGTTACCCCGGATGATATATCACCACCCCGGGAGGCTGCGAACATGCCACGATGACAGATCGTCTTAGTTAACTCTAATTTGATTACTACACTTTCCCCGGGGATCGGTCCCTTGTTTTTATAACCACGGCTGTTTCTGAGACTATTAATTTTACATAATAGCTTGTTTTTTTTGTATTTTCGTTGTATACACGGGAAGTTTAATTTCTTAGTTGACATGTCGAATAACTCATCCAATTAGTGCTTGTTCAGTATGTTTCTATTCGTATAGGCGCTTTCCATAAAATTCCAAATAAGTAGCGACTTGAAAATAATGCAAGTTTTGAAATATTAAAATGCCTATGTATTCCTATATGAGCATGTTCTTCCAAAGTTTAATTGTTCTATATACCAAAGATTAAAATCCGTTCAGCTGTTCTTGCATGATGTTCAGTCAAACTTACAAATGTTAACGTTAGCAACTTTAATAAACTTGCTTTTTTACGTATTTTATCGGTTTCAACAACAACCCCACCTACCGGTTCTAATTTTAGCTAATAGCCATCTACGTGACACTATAAATATATTTTGTTTTTCATAATAATCGATCTGCTTTGGAGGAGAATAACGAACACACGTACGCCGGAATTTTATAAATGGAGATAAGGTTCTCAGTAGCTTACTGTTGATATTGTAATCGGTACTCTCTACTTCATTTAACCTTTCTTAAAGAATGATGTTCACCTATGTTCGTGTATCTTATTACAGATGATTGATCCAAGGCTATAACCTGATTGAAAACCGTTCCTATATCCACCTATCAACGATTCGTTTATTCGTAACGCGTCCCTTATTAATTTACGCCTACGCGCGTTGAAATCTTAATTGTCATCTTCACGTCGTTTTAATATAAAAAGGAGCGATACAAATGAGACCTCCTCGGTCCATTTTTTCAATTATCTGAAATCTCCGAATGGTGTGGTGTTAGTTACGTCGTTGAGGAAACAGGGTACGGCTATGAGGAGATCGGTCGATGATGGGCGCCTTATCTGATCGAATATTTGGAGGTCTACTATGATTGTTAGGTAAACTGCCCACGTCAACTGAACAGTCAGTTATTCTAATGCATTATCAGACGGGGGAGTACTGGAAAAGATAAAGATAATTTAAAAAGATAGCTTCGTAATAAGAAGTGCTTTGGTAAACTATGTAGAGACTGTAGAGTTAACTGGGCACTGTACTGATCTGTACTTTTGGCCAATTTTATCAAGTGAGTACCTATTGAAAACATAATCAGGCCGAGAATTATGTTTAGCACTAACGGTGCAAAAGATTTAAGAAATCTTTGTAGAGAATTGGAGTAAGCCCCCGATCCCAAGTCTCCATCAACAACTCACGAGACGTGCTTATCAGATATCCGTGCGTTGGTTTCTGCTTCAGTGGCTCAGGATTCGGTTTGATTGCATTAAAACTGGTCCAAAACTATCCGACTGTGCGTACCTCGCTTTATATCGTGTACAACTTGTGGTGTTTATTTGTTATGGTATAGTTTTGGTTTCGTTATATATCCAGATGCCGTACAAAAACTATTTGGTTGCCTACATCGATCTTTGAGACGCTACTCAAATATTCTGTCATCTTTAAGCACCTCTCAAATTTGAGTCCCGGTATTTGGCGGTAAATCTCTTATACTTAAATGACCAATCGAACCTACGTATGTACCTATATGAAATCATATGAAATTATTTGATGCAGTTTTAGATACGAATTTAATCCATATTTTGTTCAGAACGATATCATAATGTTATTCTTTGCGTCTCAATATTTGAAAAACGTACTCAAGCACAATCTGTTTTCACAATCTCCAAGAAGGGCCTTCAAAATTGAATGTCATGCAAAATTTTGCGTTAAGACGTTACACAATATGAAGATTATGTATCAGGGATCTATACAAATATTATGTCATTGTCGCGTCGATGTTCGACACATAGTCCCTACTGGTGCATCTAAATATTTGTGAAGGAAATATTGATAAACATCGCGGTAATCCGGCATCAATGGGCCATGTTATTGGCGTCAAGTGTACCGTGACTAGATTACTGCATTGTGCAAGCATGTGTAGGGATAATGGCACACAATTTGTTTAGTCGTGTATGGTTCGTTTGTGGAGATGTTAATACCTGTTTAGGCATTCTCAAGACTGCGGTGGTGTGGACTTTATATTGTTAACTGTTATTTCCTGGGATGCAAGGTATTCCGCTTATCCCGGATATAGAGACATATCAGCAATAATTTAATAATTATTTGGTCTATTGGGATTCCTAAGTATTGATTTACGGCTGCGGCTATGAAGCTTTCATAAAATGAGTATTCTTTATGGTGCTTTGAAACGACACGAAAGTAAAGGAGAATCCAGAGATCCATCCCGATGATTTAAAACCCAATTATAAATACCACATATAGTCCTGCAAAATACCAAAATAAACTAAATAATACTGACAAAATACCAATTCTCACTCCCCAACACAATATATCACAATATTAAATACATTTCCAACAAATAACAGTGTAAATCCTGCGCAGCCGCCGTCCTAAATCCTTCCTTATCTCATAGACACCATCTATCCCGGTGTAGAGTTACAATGAGACAGCGGCCTCAATGCCCACCATAAGAAACCATTCTCTATGACTCCAATGCAAAATTCACGCGTGAATTAATTTCGAATAAAAAGATTTTATCTGTTGGCAAATCTTTTTTGTGCTTTGATATAATAATCTTTGGAACGTTTTACGTCTTTTCAGTACGTTGTTGGCTAGGTGTAATTATTTGTTTATAAGTTTAGATGTTATGCTACAGTTCGATGATTTTACTAAATATGTTGAATTTTTTATATGAATTTTGTTTGCCAAGGTTTTGTGTATCTTTTCACATGGTTATTGAAAAATATTTACACTTAATCGTGGCTTGTTAAAACACTCATACGCAAGTAATAAGGTAGCCGGAGCGCGTATATGGAACTAGAGAGTGAAACCAGCAAAATAATTACTAAATAGCATCAATCCAGAATATTTTTAAGTTTTGCTCCTGTATTTTTACATATTTTTACGATGCAATGAATACATAATAAATACAATCATTATTTTGTATGTGATTTAAAGTACACTCCCTTAGTCGGATACTCGGATCGCAAACAGCGTTCAGCAAGTCTTGAAAATAATCTGGATTACAAACACATCAGCGATATCGTCAAAGGGAAGTAGCTTTGGATCACTCAAGTCTTAAAAAGTGAATATTAATATTTATATCTTCGTAATCATCTGCCATTCTTCTTGAAATGTAAAGGAATATAAGAACCTATTTACAGTTTATCAAGTAAGGAGACACCAATTCCTTATATTTTTTTGTGTCGACTTCATTGGAAGTTTCAAGTTCATATAGCAAATTCCGGTATGTCATGCGCATCCCGGTCCGCCCCCGGGCGGTCCCCGGCTTCACTTACAAATATTTTGGAAATATTTCTCCAACTTGTCGCCGTTTTATCCGCCGCTTCTTCCCGTTTAGCTGCCTATTCTGCTCTCGATGACCTTACACCTTAAACGTTATTAATTTGCGATGCAATTTTAACTCTATCTGAGTGATCATAAGTGTTGAATTCTAAATTTGTTTGCGCGTTAGTTACGCTATTTTGTGTTTGGTTTCAAGTAGTTATCTCGAGCAAAATCTTCACGAAAAACTAAAAATGGTTGCGCGCAAAAACGCGTTGCCAGTTTAGGGATCCAGGGTTGTTAAATAAATTATAATTTAATTATAACATTCATTTTATAGATTTATGGGCTTTGATGCAATATATCGTTTGAAATGATGCTCTGTTTCTTTTAAAATCTATTATTTTTTGTATTTTATAATATAATTATTAATTATTATATTATTTTTAATAGAATTGTGTAGAAAATTTACTATTTTATAATGTGATGTGAAATTAATGCGCGTTTAAGGGCTTGCTGTGTAAAAAGTTTCAAAAAAAAAAAATATAACAACAGATTGAAATATGAACTGAAATAATTTTAATGTAATATTTTAGTTAAATATAATATTGTATACACATTTTTTATAATGGTAATTAACTACCTATACTCTATTCTTAATAATATCATAATATTAATATTTTACGATATAAATACAATATTTCCAATACAATTTATTAAAACAAAATTTTCGTGGCAACCTTATTTTTATCTCCCATCTCGTGCCACGTAATTTGACACTTTTCGCTGACAAAGCCCACATTTGCTGCGCACAGACAGACCCACGGACCGTACGCAAAAACCGACCTTACACAAAAAGCAATTAGTGTTTTTGCACTATTCCTTTCGAAATTAATTTTTAAAAGAATCCCCATAAAAAATCAGAGCACGTGTTAAGAATACTCGGCTTGTGAGCTATGTCTTATTTTTCATAATTAGGCCGTGAAGTTTTGAGGAAGTCGGGAGGTATAAGGAATGTGATGTGCGGAACGAATGAGGGTGGTCGGTATTTCATGCAGAATCTCATGGGATTCTATTGGGATTTTTCATAATTTCCATTGCCATTTGGAGGCAAACATCATATAATACGATTTTAATTTTCTCTGGGAGTTAATATTTCATGACATACATAAAATAAACAATCTTCAGTTTCAAAAGACCGTGGTGAATTATGGTCGGAATCCGTATCGAGCATTTTGATGTATCATACACATTTAAATAAAATAAATAGTACAATTCATACTTACAACATTCCAAATTCAAACTTACATCAATCAAAAACGTGTCACTTGCAAATCGGCACGATCTGATAACGCAAATTGTATAAAAGCTACCGTGCATAGGAGACAATACCACAGAGTGAAAAGGACGTAAACACCATACCAAATCTCATAATTTAGGACCTTTGTAATTGAAGATGGGGTCTGTAATCCGTACAGGAAGCTTATTGTAATACCAGATGCGAAATTCCTGGCATTCGAGTGAATAGTTCAATAGTGCACTTGTGGGCGTGGCTCGGTTGGTAGTCCGATACACGTTCCTTGAAAAAATAATGTTTTGTGTTCTTTCGAAATGCTTTTCTGAACATTTTAGTTTTAAATGCCGACGAAATTGTAGTATATGTATTCTAGGTACAGGCCACCACAATATATAGGTTTCTATATATCTGGTACCGGCAATAAGCGCCAACACATCCTTTAAAAGGTCGTGTGATAGGTCAGTCATATAAGTGTACAAGTTCTAAGATCAATCTGAGACTAATATAATGTTACTGAGACCTTTCCGGGATGCGATAATAGAAAATCTCTTATATGGCAGACAGATAAATCTAGTCGACGTGATTTTCAGGCTTGAGATTATGCTTGCTGATTCCGGAAACAGTTGAATTTATATGTATCCTATTTCTTGTATCAAAATTATTGTTGCTACTTAACCAAATAAAAAAGAAGCCAACATAACACCAAACTCTAATAAAAGCATTGAACCGTGTTTTACACCAATCCTTGTTTGCCTCAATTTTTTCGCCAACTCCAAACTCTTCTCAATCCAATCATAAAGCAGAGGAAATTAAAAAAAATGTTATAAAACACGCTTCTATTTTCAAAAAAGGAGCCAAACGGAGCAGTTCAGGCGGCAAATTGATACCGAAAGGGATTTTTCTACTGTTTTGAAAATAGAATCTTACAGTGTCGGTGTACTTTGAGGCGGATTATGTTCGGTCGTTGTCCGCTCTTTGGAAGGATTGTTTTTACAGCTTAAGGAACCCTTTGTCGGGTTTGCGGAACGGGATATAAGGAGGGTGTTAGAGCACCCATTTTGCCCACTTCTGAATGGGCCCTCGTGCCTTTTGATGGGGACGTGATGCTGAATGGGTACGTTTCTGTTTCATGGTCTTCTCAATAGAGCTTCAAGAAAGCTTTATAGGTTCCGCTACCTATTGATTTGTTGAAGATTTGGAACGGATGGGTTTCTTATAGTATTCTTTGAAGTCTTGACAATAGTTTCTTATCAAACAAAATGATACTTCATTTCGTTCAGAAATATTTATTTAATCTTAGCCTACATGATAATTATTATGATATTAATATTGTATAAAATTAAAATTATATCCTGAAAGAAAAATTCAGGCATGAAAATACTCGGTGTATTTTAGCGGTGTGAAATGTTTTTGTACCTAAATATGTATTTGTGTATTCATTTAGCTAGTACCAGACATTATTCGCAGAGAGGTATGATTTTCAGAGGACTGTTAATACTACGAGTTGTTATTTCACACTAAGCTGCCATAGCTACCTGGTGAAATATTTTTGAGCTGATCGTATCAGCGAACATGTCTAAATATAGACATTGTATAAGTAAACTAGTATTGCGTAAGTTATGAAAGCCTTTGATTACACCTTTTCGTCTGACAAACATCACAACAAATTTTGATAGCTCAGGACACTCCCTATTAGTCTAAATATATAGAACTCAAAGGTGACTGACTGACTGACATAGTGATCTATCAACGCACAGCCCAAACCACTGAACGGAGCGGGCAGAAATTTGGCATGCAGGTAGATGTTATGACGTAGGCATCCGCTAAGAAAGGAGTTTGATTAATTCTACCCCCAAGGGGATAAAATAGGGGATGAAAGTTTGTATGAAACTTTGTCAATTAAATTCCACGCGGACGAAGTCGCGGGCACAGCTAGTGATATATAATGTGGAAAAAATATAAACAAACAGCTAAGCTCAAACTTTTTGTTATGTACTACATAAGTATGCTTCCTACTTTTAATTTTATTAGGTAAACCTCTAAGAATTGCTTTAAGGTTTGATAAATAAATAAATAAATTTCCTTCTTGGACGAACGTCAATCCGAACTGCGTCCGCATCCTGCGAAGTATTCTTTAACGCAACCTGGTCATCAATAAGACATGTCTAAGCTTCTAAAAGAACTTAAATGGTGCTACACCATGTTACAGTGAAGGGCAGCCATACTCGTATATCTGGATTAAGCTCTATTCGGACTGTCCTCAATTCACGTATCGAGACATTCGAATCACGAAATAAATAAATCATAGGACATTCAATAAGGATTGACAAAAAATAAGGGACCCAAAGGATTTTTTAGCATAA
Source organism: Notodonta ziczac (assembly GCA_918843915.1). Classification (NCBI taxonomy): domain Eukaryota; kingdom Metazoa; phylum Arthropoda; class Insecta; order Lepidoptera; family Notodontidae; genus Notodonta; species Notodonta ziczac. The sequence goes on from OU974053.1 coordinate 8,058,971, forward strand.
CCCACTCCAAATAACCGGAAGCCATATGCGCACAAATATTTAAAAGTGGTTTGCCTACGGGCGGACATTTTTTCCCTGACTTTTTCAACCTGACTTTATTTAATGGTTACCTACTAAGTTGCAGCTCGACCCTTTTTCTTTTAACATGCTTCATTTTTGGCCCCAAAAAGATTAGCGTTACCATTGTCAGCCATTTTTTTAGAGCGCTCGCCTCAAAATTCGTGACGGCGACATTAATAAATAACAAATAGTCTGGCAACATTTTTCATATATTAATATTTTTATTGTGGCGACGACTTTTTTGTGTCGTTCTTAAATTGATTTTGGAAGTTATAAAAAAATGTTTTGTATTTATGGGCCAGTTTCTATTGTATAAAAAAACATATAAATTTATTCATATTCTATTAAAGATTTGGACTGAATTCCAGAAATTAACGATTAATTATCAGATTTACTATTCCTGCCACTTTACCAAGTCAAGGTTATAAGGATTAGCGATTAAACCAAACCGGGAAACTCGTACAACGGTTACTAAACTTATCATATCAGCAGCAATATTGTATTTCAATTGTCGTGAAATAATACATCTGATTGATGATATAACATCGGACATACAATCTAGAGTCGCTTCAACAATGGTGCTCAATGCCCCGAATGTGCCTACCGACTGTGTCCTATAAATAATATATTATAATACATTACAGACCGTATTGTGAAGGAACTCAATGTAAAGCTTTAAGGCTGGATGATCTCTTAAAATAACAAGTGTTTGCTTCAATGATTATCAACAATGCGTATACCTTTAGCTGCCTTATAAAAGCCTTCGAATAAAAGTAAATTTGAAACGCCCTATCGAGGGAATTTAGAATTTAACTAAAAGTATTACGGTTATTTGTCCTTTGACAATTTTCTTTTTGTAGTTTTAAATATTTGCAATGTATTTTTAACTTTTTGAAGTAGAAGTTAAGGTCCGTTATCTAATGTGTTTAAAAGTGTGTTTCAATAAATTGTCCAAATAAAATGTGCGTGAACACGACGGCCGCGTTGGTTCACCATACAAAAGCAACATTCATCTATTGATAGTTTACCATTTAAATGGTTTTACACATTTATAATATGAGTTACGGTAAATATAGGGTCTTTGTGCTCGGGGACCCGTTTTGTTGGATGATATTGTATGAAAATAATGCTTTTAATACTATTTCAATATTTAGATGCTTCAAGGATGGTTAATGTAATTATTCTAATCTAAGGTGTTATTGGTTTTGGGAATTAAATGTTGGTTGAAGTGTTTGAATTGCTTTTCATGGTTAGGTCTTAGGTACCCAAAGTAAAAAAAGTTGAAAGATTTTAAGCTTATTTCTAACACTTCAACAGACTGTTTCTTTTTCTTCTATTCTATTTTTAAAATTAAGTAGCAGTGCTAGCTGATTTTGTACAATAGTTTTGTATGCAAACCTCTAGGTTTTTTGATCTCTATGTGGAAGTCATGATTACAATATCATAATCATTATTATTACAGTAACGGAAAATATAGTGAGGAAACAATACATATAAACATACCTAAGAAAACCTAACCAATTTTCGAAAGACATGTGAAATTCGCAAACCGGCACTGGTTCAGCGTGGTGGATTGTGGTGTGACCATCATTATGTGCCATGACCATCATTATAAGTTCTTGAAATAATTCATAAAATTCGCTTTCTACACGTAGCATGTGACTATTCGGCCATTTCTGAAAACTAACACTATCAATATAATAATATAAAAAAAACTTAAGTCAAATTTTAAATTAAAAGATTCAGCTGCCCTATAGTAACGCCTACCAGAATTAATTATATGAAATAGGCCACGTCACCTGGTTAGTTCTGTAGCCCTTATAGTACCCCGCCCATGGTGCTGGGCTGCTCCGCCCTACGCCTTGCAATAACAAGTTTCCTGCGAAATAGGCCGGCTTGTTTGTTAGTGGAGCCATCAATTATGTTTGTACTTCAAATGGGCCAAGAGATACTTGTGGATATAAGGAATAACATATTTGGTGATCCTGGCTTAGTGGTATGAGCCATAGATCAATACCTTATTGGTTTTATCATCTGGTGCGAGCACAGGATTTCATTCAGGAGGGGATTTTATCAAATTGATATGAAGAAAAATAAAATAAATATCTTCGGTCGTGACTCAGGAAGGGAAATTTGATCCATTTTCTCCCCTCCCCCTGCATCTGCACCTGATTATCATATACACAGGATTCATGAAATGGGCAAAAATCTGTTAACAGTTTTTTTTTAAATGAATTATTCACGTACGCGATACGTCAGTTTTGGCATATTATTTGAGCGGCAGCAGTTAGCAGATATGGGCTTCAGGGCCCTAACCACGCTAGCTACTCAAATTGTAATAGAAAAGCAAACGCTCGCGATTACGTTTCAAACGCTCCACTTTTGACGTTTTGCTGACACCATACCATGTCAATGTCAGTAGAAATCGTGAAGCTCGTGTCAGCAAAACGTCAAAAGCGGAGCGTTTGAAACGTAATCGAGGGCGTTTGATTTTCGATTACGATTTGAGTAGCTAGCGTGGTTAGGGCCCTGGTCTCATGCTACGTAATAGAAATGAAAATTATTATTTTAAAATTGCGAAACATTAGCCAATGATTCAGCAAAGTTAACAAGCACCTGCTTACCACAAAACGGCTATCAGCGCAAGAAATTAATCTGTACAAATTGGCACATTTCTGAGAAGTTGTTTTTGAGTTCAAATAGTCGTAGTTTAGAGTTGCCCGCCCCGAGTATCGAGCGCTCCGCCCATTCACGCCCGGCGCGCGAGTTCCGCGCCTAGCGTGTTGTAGGCGGTGCGGAGAGGCCACGAGATCAGTGATCGCTACTATAATATTTATATTAATATCTACTACCCTTTGTAATGATTGTTTATACGCAATTGGCGATGAAAAAAAAAAACATTAAAAAAGACAAGCCCGCCCAGTTTCCTGCCGGATCTTCTCAGTCGAGGTCGCGTTCCGATCCGGTTGTAAATATAAGGAAAAAATATGTAAAATTGTCAATTCGTAAGTGCCCCCGTAGGCCTAAACAAAATAAATGATTTGAATTTGAATCGAACGGAAGCTTAAAATCGAGAAGGAATTGTATACCTAATAGCAAACATTCTTTTTTGCCTAACATCGTTGTTATACTCGTATATTATAGTAAATTTCTTAAAGTGCTGCCAGCATCCTACAAAGGTACAGCTTTACCAAACAAATGATCTCTAGATAGGACTAACTCTAGGACTCTAGGGTAGAAGAGCCTGTGAGTAACTAAATATCACGAGGCCCAAGTCGAGAGGTTGGCTTGGGCAGACAAATCGGTTTTCGAGCCAAATTTTTGCACATTTATATACTGTGTTGAGTTTAGTTTCAAATCAATATTATAGCTATGGGGTTTTACCTATAGTTATTTTAAACTATTTTAAGTTTCATAGCGTTTTCAAATGAATGGATTCCTGATTCTTGTGGCCGCACTGTACGAGTACAAGGCGGTAACGCTTAACGCAAAGGCGGCATGCTATTACAACTTGACATGTAAATTGTTTGGGTTTGGTCAAGATTGGTTTCTTTTGTAGCGAGTTTCAATACTTGTAGTCCTTTTGAAGTACAGTATGGTGTCGGAGCCTTTAGAGAAATCTTCCATTTTAAGGGCTTCAATAGAAAAAAGGTGTTTTCAATATGATTGAAGAACCACTCGTAAGCATGTCATGCACAGCTCGATGTTATAAAGATTGACTCGCTAAGTTCTATTTTATATTTGCTAAGCAGTAGTTCCTTCTTTTTTATGAGGACAATTTTGAACTGTCATAGAAATGTACCTACTTGCACTGAGAACCAAGGTACGCTGAACTCCCTAAGTGTATTAGAAGACTCAATGCTGAAAACATTTTATTTAGTTATCATTTTTGACATAATGAGCCGTAAAAATTATTTATTTTATTTTATTACTGTTGTAGACAAATAAAAAAACTATGTTTAACTTACACTAAATTAACAAAAATTGCTTATTACAAGCCTCCATATATAGGCAGGTTTGAACTATTACTTTTATAACTAAAATAGGTAAGTACATGAGGTAAACAATATTAAAAGTAAAGAAAAAAACAAAGAGATAAAGATTAGATATGGCTAAAACTAACACATAACATAAATGCTATCAAAATTGCTATCAAAATTGCTATCGTCAAAAATGTTTTGAGAGTCTGTCTGTAAAAGGAATATAAATGGGACAATACGTCTTACTAATCACTAGGTACTTCAGCGCCAATCAACAATAGTCCACGATGACCAAGCAACCAACCAACAACTGCACTGAGTCCCTACAGGATAAATCCTTAGAAGAAATACCGTTGCACCAAAAAAATAACCAATGACAAGCCATCAGTGGCGCATTTTTTCCTACTTCATACTGGATCCTTTTTGTGCCAAAGAACTTATCTTACGATCTTCAGTATGAAAAGCCGAGATGTTATCAGGCCTTGGCCTCATAATCCGCGCTCCCAAACAATGGGAATCCTCGCCACGTGGATGGTACGAGACAAATTGGGCATTATGATTGGACTCTTTGTTGGCGGCTTTGTTTTTTAGGACACTGACGTATTCATGAGGTTAACAATGACGGGATTCGGTTTGTATTGGAGATGAGTTTTGATTTATTAGGTACTCATTATGTTTGGACGAAACATAAAAAATATACCTTAATGTGCGTCTATACATTATCATGACTTAATTCTTCGCAGGCAAAGGCAGAGGTGCATAGGAGAGCTAGTATTCAGTTTGAAAGGGCCGCCTTATACTTAGTTAGTTCTAGCGGCGAAGTCATACATGTCGGCGCGTGTCCAGTGAAGAAACCTGCATGTCTTAGATATTCTAACCAATTTTCGAAAGACATGTGTAATCCATCAACCCGTACTGGGCCGGCGTGGTGGATTATGACCTGAATCCCCCTCGTGTAGAGGGGAGGCCCGTGCCCAGGAGTGGGACGTCAAAAGTACTAAAATTATTATCAATTATTATTTGAAACTACTTCAGGGCGGCCAACTTACATCCTTTATCTTGCTTAGGTACGGTAACTAACATTCTACTTTTGAAAAATACATTATACCTATTGTTGCTGCTTCATTAAACCTAACAAAATATAATAGCATAATACTTTCGCTCAAGTAACTCCAATCTCAAGCCATTTGGAATCATTGTTGTCACATTAAAGGTGCTTAAAAGTTTCATAATACATATCTCAACGTTGATAAATTTACGCTAAATATGATACGTGTAAAGGGCTCGGCGAAGCGAGACTCTGAGTCATTGAATTCTTTCCAAGTCATAATTCGAGTCAGTTATTGATGCTTTTAGAACCTTTGTCGTATTAAAGTTCGTTTCTGCTAAATGATTTCAGATATACAGGATGGTCGTTAGATCCAAAAATATAATATTCACAGTGTCAACGATTTCGAATTTTATTATTTTTCGAAATATTAATGTATTGTCATTATCGTAAGAGGTATTTGAGTTTGATTGTAACCTATATAGTTACAAAAAAATTTACATTTTATCAATCCATCTTGAGGTAGTAAATTGTGTTATTAATGTAAGCCACAACCGCCACAATTCCCACCAACCTGTATCTATTTCTCGCTTTGTATCGTATCCAACTACAAATCAATAGACAACAAAAGGCGATTTAATGGACCTTTTAGTAGTCAAAAACGAGACAAATTCACTTTAAAAGGCAATTTTAACGTGTTTGTGGGACCCAGCTCGAGCGATAAATATCACGGAATTATCTTTTGTCACATTAAAAGTATCAGGAGGATCGAGTTTTTTAATACGTTTCGATACAAAATTGGTATTTGAAGCATTAAAAATTAAAAGAATCTTGTAATAAAGTATGAACTCCAAATTAAGAATTCACTTTATAGCTTTCGTGTTGACTCATGCTCCGGTATTTTAAACACTGTACAATGTTGTGGTAAAATTAGGTATTGGAAGGAATTATCATTACACGATTCATGTTATTAAATAATTTATTAGCTAAATATGTAATATATGGCTTAACAATCTATCTATAGGTATTAAATACAAAATAGATTAACGAAAACTTACAAACACGATGAAATAAATAGGTTGAACCATAGGCTATAGCTATAGCAACTACGAATACAAATGATAAGGGCCAAGATTTTCGAAACCATACATGAGTCATTTAAAGATAAAATTCAATGTAGTCAAAAATTTAATGTAGTTCAAACAACAAGTGGCGAACAGAAGTTTAAGAATAAGTATTTTTCTAAAATTACATACCTAGTCCATACTAAACACGAGATATTCTCTACAAGTTTATCGTGCGTGACTGAGTATTACAAAATTACACTGTTTAGCATCAATACTAATATTTTCTACATCTGCTTGTAAGCTGAGAAAACATTCTTTACATCGTCATACGTCAAAACCTTTCGCGTTCCGCCTAATATCATCCGAGCCATGGACTCCTTTAATATAATTATTGTCAAATGCCATTCCATGCACATATTCTTCCGCAAGAATGAATTTCTTTGCGAAATATCAAAAGATTCTGCTCTGAATGGAGCCGCGATCCTTCGGAGGCACTCACAAAAGCGGACGGAATAAAGCGTCATATTTATTTCATAATAAATGACAATTATCGTAAATTGATTTTCCGAGTCGACAATATCTATTGCACCTAACCAAACATTGGCCAAAAGGACGTCGTGTCATTGTTGAGATATTGTATCGAGCGCACGGAATACATCTCGGTGCTCACAAAAGCTTTATTATTTTGTTAGGTAAAGCAACAAATATTATGTATGAGTTACATTTTGTTGTTCGTATCGCTGTGAATAAATAAATAAGATATTTTGAATACCTACTTGGTTTATTTTTTCTCATAATCTCGAATAAACTAACATTTTATGCTAATCGACCGAATCTCGACACGGTACACGTTTTGTCTTTAATATATATTTTGTTTTTTACAAAACTCAGACAAGTATAAACGATTTTAATAAAATATGTTATATCTACCACTGTTTATGGCTTTTAATGTGATATCCAGATACCAGAATATATTTTTTATTTACTTTTAGTGGATACGAATTTAGTCTTGGTTTTGTTTATTCAATGCCTATAGATAGGTATTTCAATGTATACTTAGGAATCTTGCTCCCAAATATTGTTGTCGTCAAGTCCAGACTAGCAGTAAGCTAAACATGCCGCAGATTGCATGGTTTTTTTTTACTATGGACTAGACAGCGATTGACCCTTACCTCACCTGAAAAGATGAATGATGAAAAGTAACGGTGAGGCCGAAATGTGGCTCGCTGATTTTGTAACAGTCTGTTTACTCTAGATTTGAAGAGAGCCAAGTTATACCTCTCCGGAAACACTGACGGTGGGAGTGGAATTCCTCTTATAAAAAAAAGATTACTAGCGATGTGAGTTTATCACATTACTAGTACTCCCGTTAGCCCCTCCAGCTAAGGTAATGCTTGTGTTAGGAGTGGGCCCACGTCAATAGCTTAGCGAACCCGGAACCTCTCGGCTACGAGGGCGGCTCCTCTAACCACTAGGCTATTGACGCCTAGCGGTTCTTCTTAGCGGTAAGCGTCAAGAATTCCAAGTATTACCACACATCTGCCTATAATGACATGCGTTACTATAAATGTTCGCGACTTGTTGTACATGCACAACGAGTGACCATCAATATTCGACAATGACAGCTCTATTCTACGCAAAATATGTCGTTCAAGTTAAAAACTATATAAAAGTCCAGGTGTTTGAAGACAATTAGTGTATAATCAGTATATTTGAAGTGTTGGCACGCAGGTTCTTGGAAGGCTATTGTTGGCAGCCACCCAGCAGGGCGATGTTTGCAAACGCCCTGAATAAGCCTGGCCCAATATTTGCCTTTCGTATGAAAGAAACAATGCCTCCGTTGGGACAGTTAGCGTTTTCTCGTGAGGAATGGGGACAATGGTGGTGTCTCTATAGCGCGACTGGAAGCATTTTATTTTATTTGATAATTTGAAAATTGTGAATGCCGTTTCGGTTTTAAGATTTGCATAAATTTCATTTTTATGTTTGGTTTGACCAAGTTTATTTCTGGTGAAATATTAGAACCTTTATTGTGCATTGCAATAATTAATTTCAATTCTACATGAATTTAGTAGTCAGTTTCAAGACCAGAGCTTTATAAATATAAACAATAATGAACAGAAATACTGGATTTAATGAATGAGGTGGTGATTTTATTTTTCTTAGCCATTATCATAAATTTTATCACAGTATCGATGATATATTTAATATTATTATAAAGCTCAGTCGCAGCAATGAAACCACACCTTACCACAATTTAGCGACAATGTTTGCACGTCCGCGACGCGGCGACGGTCGCCGCGGGAGGCCTCCCGACCACCGCACGCCACGCCATTGTCCATATATTTATCCATCTTATTCCTAAATCCTTAACAAAGTCATTTCGAAGCAGCTCGAGCACGATTTGCAAGGAAACGTACTGTTTACGTCTCTACTTAAGTTTGAAATTGTAACTATTGTCACTACTACTATACGCAAACTCTTTTATTTGTTATCAATGTATTGTTATCAAATTATTGTTTTTGAGAAATATGTTTTTGCGGTAGACTGCGAAATTTATGTTAGTATTCCAGTTTCATGACAAATTAATTCCTTTGCTTTTTATTACAGTAAAGCTACTACTTGGTGATCTAGAGATAAGGATATCCTGTCTTGCAATGATACCCAATGCCTCGATAAAGCAACAATTGATTTACGTGTATATGATAATATTAATAGGCAACAGTCCGGAATAGGTACCTAAATCAAGAAACAAGCAATGAATAATAAATACTTTAGTATCTACCTAGCCTAATTAAATTTCAATAAGCATTCAGTGATTGTTGATATTTCAAAATACCCTCGATAAATTGTATAGATATTCCAATATTTAAATTTAACTACTGATTTACGGACTATCTGATATCAATGTCAGACTGAGTGCGCCACGCGACAATAATCCATAAGATCTTATCACTAACACACATAATTGTTTATAATATAACCCAACACCCAATTCGAATACTTAGAAGGAAGCGATAAAACCAGTTAACGACCTAGCATCCTGTGTAGGTTATACAACGAATAGTTGACTGAGGTTAGGAATTTTATTATGGTACACCAACACAGATATCATACAAACTTTAACCTTCTTGCACTTGTAGTATGGTTGATATTAACTTTGGTGATATTGGGATAGATTAACCCGTAAGTGCGAGGGGTAATTGTAGTCTAATATTGGTACTCGAGGGGTAAACATTTGAACGGACAATAAGTAAATGGTTGTTATTGCGTAGATACGTAGGATGATACCTCATAAAAATTAAAATTTATGCATACTTAAATGATATTTGAATTTCAAATTATCATGTATAATCATGACAGTTCATTACCCCCCAAAGTAACGTTAACCAAAGTACCTACTTCTTTACTAGTCATTCTGAAATTTAAGTTTGGAAAAGTAAAATGTATTTTATATTAACGCATTGGATTTTCCTTTACCGCGAGAGTTCTTTATACCATTGAATTCTACTATGACGTTTACAAAATAAATGTACATTATTTTTCTTAACATTCCATCAATACAAATCAAGATCCACCATAACATCACCCTCGCGTTAAATGGTTCCACGCAACAACAAAACGGTCAATCAGGGCACATGTGAAAGACATCGCAATAACCACATACCGGGCCATTATGTCCTTCAACCGTTACGAGACTTCAATACTTTGACACTATTGTGAAATTTCTCACTTCGGTCTCGGCGACCCGCAGCGATCGCCGGGTTAGCCTCAGCTTTGTTAACACACGTGCGCTTTCAATGGGCCCTTAGAAGGTATCTTGGATTTGACAACCCTATTTATGTTGGAACGCCTAATTGAATTATTGGGCGCGCCCTTATATGAGGGCTTAGATAGTGATCCGATTTTATAATTAATGTTATGGTTAGTTAGGGGAATGTATTGCTCAATTTAGAGCGAATACCAACTTAACTCAGATTTTGTAATACCAGTTAATAATATACTAAGATTATTATACAATTTCTCGACATCAGACATTTTGATTCTACTTACCTATATTTGCCACTCGCTGTATCCCGCAACTGCGTGTGTCCAGAGTATAATCATTTCTTCCCAAATACCTTCAACCTAAGAGGAAGACACATGCCAAATTTCAAGCTTGTAGATGTCATACGTTAACAGTAGGGTCAGTGGAATTCACTGTTCCGCTTTTACATACTGTAGTACTTATACAGGGCGTTTCAAAAGTTCGAAATAATAATTTAGGTATACCGGCAGCTGATGTTATGTAGATGCCAGATTCTCCCTTCTTACAAATGTATCCATATAATATATAATCATGCTTAACGTGGAACTTCGCTTTTCAATAATATCCCCATGATTTGAGAAAACGTATCCAATTTATCAATGCCTCGCTCTCCCTAAGCTCTATCACTAAAAGGGTAGATCAAGATACATTGGTGCATCCTCTGATTATCTAAACACCTCGTCCTTGAGAGCTTTGCACATATTTGTTTTGGTTGAAGCTTTTGGGATTGACTCGCGTGTTATCATTGCAAACAAGTGCGGTTCTGTTTGTATACTGAGCCTAAAATAGCCTCCCAGTGGAAGCTTTAGAAGACGAAATGTTTGAGTTTTATACTCGTATTGTGTAGATACTTAGACGAAATTAAAATAAATATTAACTTTTGATACATTTTACACAGTTTTTTTTTTAATTTTTTATTTTACACTCTCTAGTAAACTGGGTATAATATAATTATTTTGTACCTATACAGGGTTAAATTTATTTCAATGGCCAAATTGATATGAGAGGTTCAGTACCTGCAACATAGTAATAATAAAATGTCGAATGATTATTTCAAATATTTATGTTGTAAAATTATTCCTGATTTTGACGTTATGCTATTTAAAATTATGCTACTTAAGTCGCTTTTTTCGCTACTTACTTATACACCTAATTTATAGTCTATTTTTCATCGTAATTTATAAAATAATGCGACGTAAATAACAATTAATAATATTTGATAATTTTATTGTGGTTGATTGATTTATTAATATCATAGTGTTTTATTTATATTACTTAGTGATGTTCTTTGGTATACAAAGCATCACTCATTGAATTTTGGCCAGGAAATTTACTTTCATCCTGTATAGTTAGGTAGAGCAAGTGAATATATAACCTGGCATTTGAGGACAGCTTGTTTTAAGCCCGTATTAACAAACCAATCTAAAGTTTGAGAACGATCCTGGAAATGTCATACCAGTTCAAAATGAAAAGCGTACTCGAAACTGCTCTCAGACTTGAGATTTATTTATAATACGTCCTCTAGTGGTTGAAGCCTACCCTACTAGCCCGCAGTAATTGCAATTTTTAGACCAAAACTGTTGGAAGTGTTGCTCAGTAGCAACGCTTTTATTATGGTACCGTTCTTACAATAGACCGGGAGCGGTCTTAATGACACTTAGACCAGCAACACAAACGAAAAATAAGTTTTTTTACTACAAGTACATATAAGTTAAAAAGCACTTTATAAATGGCATATTCAATACTCACAAAGTACAATCGCTAACAATAGCATTCGCTCAATGAAATACAAAGAACTAGAGATACGTGCGCGTATCCAATCAATTCTATTAAAAGTGCACCCATTCAAGGAACTCTACCACGACCATACACACATTGTAGTTTTGAGGTACAAAGTAGTTTAATTTATGCTTCGCCCAAAGTAGTGTGCTTTAAAGTAGATAATAAGGAAATGCGGATTACACGGCGAGTCAATGAAATACTGTAGAGGTTTCGCATAGTTCGCACATAGTAAGGGTACATGTTCACTGTTGGGCAGTAACATTGCAGGTTTATTGAGATGAAGAGAGAGTTCAAGACGAACGGTCAAGTCAATGGACCCTTACCACACGAACTTTTTGTTGATCCTCTCTTATCTTGGATAAATACAAGCATTTGCCCGCGGCTCCGTTCATATGGTAGCTCGAGATATAACCTATGTCACTCTCATGATAATGTAGCTTGACATCAGGGAAATAATGTTAATAATCAGATCAGTAGTACCAGATATTGCATAGTCATAACAAAAAAAGCTCTTATATTATATTATATTATATTATATTATATTATATTATATTATATTATATTATATTATATTATATTATATTATATTATATTATATTATATTATATTATATTATATTATATTATATTATATTATATTATATTATATTATATTATATTATATTATATTATATTATATTATATTATATTATATTATATTATATTATATTATATTATAGTAATGTATACAATATACAGTAGACGGGCAAAATACTTCAATAAAAACTGATCTTGAATCTGAATTACATCTAGAGAACGACGCTAGTGACTCCTAGTCTTTGCCCATAATATTTTGTTACGCCAGCCTGTGACATACCGGAAATTATATTTCGTAAATCAACATTTGTATTTGTCGTTTAACATCTCGTCAGTGGACTCACAGCCTAACCGAAGCCTTATAAGCGGTTTCCGCCATTCACCAACCATCGTTGTGAAATCGATTGCGCACACGCCACCGCGCCCGCCCGCCGCCCATTCATAGACTCGCCCATGCAAAGATCCTTAAGTTTGAATGAAGGAGTATTTTGTGTGACGTAACTGACCAGTGCCTTAGACCGCGAGGCATTGCTATCTTTGCTAAGTTGCTTGTCTTTGGTAGAATAATCTGAGTCATAAATACCATTATATACCATTATATATACTTCATGATACAAACAGGGCTATAATAAGTTATTTTGCCTAATAATAGCGGAAGACGTGCTGTTGTGACCTTTATGACGGTGGAATATGGGTCATTTTGCAATAATTCACGCGTCGTTGCAAAGTGAGCTGAATTATCCATGAAAGTGGTAGAGATAAAAGAGGTGTCGCAGAATCGTGCCTAATTATCTCATCTCTATAGTATCTACAGGTTTTTAACAATATCCTCAATGGCACACTTGGCACAGTAGTTTGAGCGTAGGCTACTCAGCTCACTGTATATGGTGGTTGCGGGGTGGCTTCCCAACATGGCGAATTTTGAAAATGGCCTTTTCGTAATTTGCCCAAGTCTTGGTGTCATTGGGATCGCCCCCAGTCCATTGTACCGTACACCCATAATAGTACAAGCGTTGCTTAGTTTGAGACTGTGCACTTGGTGTGTCTGTCTGGCGATATTTTTATTTATTTTATTATCTTAAACTTTATTAAAGCGGTCAGCAACTGGTCAATGACCCACCGTCTGCTGACTCATGCGGGTTAATAATGTTAATATACTCTTTCTTCATCAAGTCGATATGTGTCCGTTGTGATAATATAATTCAATGTATGTAGGATTGGGTAATATTGGCCACACTCAACATCCTACTTAAAGGTAAATGGCAATAGCGCCAATATAAATTGGGCCATTGTTGCAACTATTCTCTAGTACCTACTTAATTAAGTACATCGTGAAAAAATGTTTTGGAAATAATGTCTCGCCAGATAAATAGATATTTCTTTAGATTTATTGTAGAAAGTAGGGACACTTTCTTAATAATTACCTACAGCAGATTTATAATTAATATTTCTGTAAGTAATACGCTTACAATTAAATTGGTATGGATTCTCAAAGACTATAATATAATAAGTTATATATTACAGAGCTACTAATTGGTATTAAAATAAGATAACTAGTTGAAACTATCAACTTGCTTATAGCATGAATTCAATTCAATTCAATTCAAATCATTTATTTTGTTTAGGCCTACGGGGGCACTTACAAATTGTCAATGTACATATTTTTTTCCTTATATCTACAACCGGATCGGAACGCGACCTCGACTGAGAAGATCCGGCAAGAAACTCAGCGGGCTTGTCTTTTTACATGTCATGTTTTTTTTTTTTTTTTTATCGCCAGTTGCTTATTTTCAATAATTACAAAGGGTAGTACTTAAATATTAAAATAGCTCCAGTGTGTTGCCTTTTGATGTTATCAAGAATTATACAAATAATTCGGACTAGTAGGGCAAGACACGCTACGCTTTGACATTATTATTGACTGTCGAGATTTGAGCTGCTTAGTCCCAAGCTGTTTTATCATCCAAATAATCCGAGATTTTGTAATAACCCTTTGCAGTGAGTTTAGTTTTAATTAGGGTTTTAAACTTATTGATAGGTAAATCTCGGATTTCATTGGGAAGCTTATTGTAAAAACGTATACATTGTCCCATAAAAGAATGACTTATTCTGTGGAGACGAGTTACATGTACGGATAGCTTGTGCTTATTCCGTGTATTAATAGAATGAGCGTCGCTCCTTTTCTCAAAATTATTAGCATTTTTTTTTACGTACATGAGATTTTCATAGATAAATTGTGACACAACAGTTAGAATATTTATTTCTTTAAATTTTTCTCTGAGGGAGATTCTTGGAGCTAGATTGTAAATAGCTCGTATAGCTCTTTTCTGCAGAACAAAAATGGAGTTTAAGTCAGCAGAGCATCCCCAGAGCAGTATGCCATATGACATAACGCTATGGAAATAAATAAAATAAACAATTCTAGCTGTTTCAACGTCGGTTAAATGCCTGATTTTTTTAACAGCATATGCCGCACTGCTGAGTTTACCCGACAATTTTTTTATATGAGGACCCCATTGCAATTTAGCATCTATAGAGATCCCTAGAAAGACAGTTTCCTCCACAAGGTCCAATTCTGCTCCATTTAGTCGTATATTGGTTCCTACTTGTCTCACATTTGGCGTTGAGAACTTTATACATTTCGTTTTATTCTCATTAAGTAGAAGATTATTTACATTGAACCAATCTACAACTTTAGCGAGTGCGTTGTTCACATCGTCATAATGTAAAAGCTGTCTTTTAATTTTAAATAATAAAGAAGTATCATCAGCAAACAACACAACTTCGTGACTATTTTCTACATAGTAGGGCAGATCATTTATATATATTAGAAACAAGAAAGGACCCAGTATCGAACCCTGCGGTACGCCCATTGAGACTACAGAACCGGGCGATGTCTTGTCATTAATATTGACCTTTTGAATTCTATTGCTCAAATATGAAGTCAAGAGGTCAAGAGCCTTGTCCCTGATACCGTAGTGGTGCAATTTCCTGGCAAGTATTTCATGATGGACGCAGTCGAATGCCTTGGACAAATCGCAGAATACACCGAGGGCATCCTGCGAGTTCTCCCAGGCACTGAATACAGTTTTTATTAGTTCAACACCTGCGTCTATAGTAGAGCGATTCCTCGTGAACCCAAACTGATTTTTATGAAAAATCTTATTGTTATTAAAATGACACAATAACTGGTTCAAAACAATTTTTTCAAAAATTTTGCTTAAAGTTGGTAGTATCGATATAGGCCGAAAATTTGTCGGATCAGTGGTACTACCTGATTTGAATATTGGAATTACTTTACTATGCTTCATTAACTCAGGAAATACACCGCATGCTACACAGCTATTAAACACAGCCACTAGATTGGGTGCAATGATGTCTATTATATAAGAAACGGTTTTAACAGAAAGCCCCCATAGGTCTGCCGTTTTCTTTACATCCAAACTTTTAAAGCTATCTATAATGTCTTTACAATTAACAGCCGTGAATTTAAAAGCTGTGTCACATGCATTAACACTTTGTTTAAGTAAGGTCTCTGCAGAGGTGGAAGACGATTTTAGAGTTTTGGTTGTTAATAAAGGGATATTGGTAAAGAAATTCTCAAACTCCGTCGCTACTTCCAAATCCGCTTTTACATCTGTGTTGTTAACTATTAAATGAAAGTCTCTTTCGCGTACTGTATTTCTGCCAGTTTCACAGTTGATAATGTTCCAGGTCATTTTAATTTTATTTACAGATGTTTTAATCTTATTTCTCAAATAAATTGATTTTGCAGAGGAACAGGCTCGTTTAAATAACTTAGAATATTTTTTTACATATTCTATAAAAATGGGATTATGATTATAGACTTTTTCATGATAAAGTTCATATAACTTGCGCCTGCTTTTGTAGATTCCTGGGGTTGCCCACTCACTAAGCCTAGCACTGCTACCAACAGATATTGTCTTTGGTAAAAATATTTTACTGAATTCGTCACTGATAAGATGGAACAGTGAGTTATAAGAGATGTTTGTGTCGCTGTGTGTAGGCAACCCTGGAACTTTTTGTATTAAATTTGTTCTCAGTAGTCCTAGGCGGCTATTATTTATTGGAACAAAGCTAACACTTTTTCTTTGAGCTTTGTCCATTTTTCTTGGAAACACTGCGAGTTGACCACAATGATCTGATTCTAAATTATTTATAATTGATTTATCTAGTGGTTTTAAATTTGTAAATATATTATCTATACAAGTAGAACTTGTGGCAGTGATCCTAGTGGGTTCCAAGAAAATATTATACATATTGTAGCATTTAAAAAGTAATTTAAATTTATCTATTATAGGACTATTTTCTAGTAAATTAATGTTAAAGTCTCCACAGATAATCATTGATTTGTTTGACTTGGCTATTTTAAAAAGAATGTCCTCCAAGTATTTTTCAAATTCATCATAGGATGAACACGGTGGCTTATATACGCATACAACAATGAACTGCTCAAACTCGATACAGGAAATTTCAATTACTCGTTCAACAGATAGGCTCACAATGTATTTACGCTCTTTTAATTTAATACTTTTTTTTGTAATTATTAACGAGCCACCACGTATTAAATTTACTCTGCTGAATGAGCTAGCAATCTGATGATTAGTAAAATTAAACATGAGCTGGTCGCTTTTTAACCAGTGTTCAGTAATACAAAGAATATCTATGTTGCTGTCGTTCAAAAACAATTCAAGTTCCAGCTCTTTGCCCATCAGACCTTGTAAATTCTGATGAACAACTTTTAATACTTTATTGCAAGAGGTTGTCTCTATTGTCTTACATACTAATTTAAATTATTACAAATGTCAAAATGCTCAATAGAAGCATTGTCTATATTAGGTTGATCAATAGAAGCAACCTTGTTAGCCAAATTTTTGGCTGATATGTCAAATAGATATAATAGCGAAACAGCTATCTGTCTTTTATAGTAATTAGAAAGGTAATAATTACCTTTTGTCAGATAAAAATTATTTAAATAATTATTAATTTCAATTAAGTGAAATTTATTACAATCTGAATAATTATTACTTTGAAACACCAAAGTATTCAAAGTCTGATTAACCTTATACCTAATATCATTTTCCACCTGTGGCAAACTGTTACTATAAGGAATCAGCATTGCCACGCGTTAATACAAAAGACATCAACGCGCTCAATTTCTTTGAAGCGCAGAGATTCCGTCAACGAATCATCCATAACGAAATTATATCGAAAAAGTTTTTACTATGAATGAAAAAAATGGAAAATTATCGGGACTATAATGAGCCCCTATAGCCCAGCATGGGTCCGAAATTCAATCAATAGAAATTTATTGCTCAGATTCGCAAAGGCTACGCTTCCTTTTGAATTTTCGATTGTGTAAGGCGGGGTATGTTTTTTTGTGTGCTGATAATAGGCCGGCGCGAGCGCAGCCCGCCGGCTATTATGTGCTATAGCTGAAATGACAGTAAAAGTTACGCCCACTTTTTAGATTATTTTTGTGCACTCTTCAAAAGTTTTTAAAGATTTAAGAATAAGTTTATGGTTACCGTTTTTTTTTCGGGCGGTGTTGAATAGTTAGATTTTAATAGTTAGTATATAATGTATCAGTATAACTATTGTTAGGTATATAAGTATTTATTATTGCATGGGTTATAAATAGGACTCTAAATTGTGTTTAAAAACCTTTCAATCCGCGAACACTTTCAAACTCCATCTAACATTATCTTAGTATTTTATATATATGCTAATTATAGTTTTCCACAAAATGTAAAGCTCTATAAAGTATGTTTTAGTATTAAATGTTTTATTTATCACAAGTAATTTCCGTCTCCGAGATCGGGATAACGACTTCCATTATCGCTTTTACACGTAAACAAGCTTCAATACCCCTCTAGTGGCCATCTAACACGTGTTCAAACTGCATTGTTACTAACAAAACTATATAAATATCATGCTATATATTCAACTTTAATATCACAATGTTAAGGTTTATTTTTGAAATGACCATAATTGAAATAGTTGCAATGTATAACGATTTCAAAATGACGCATGTCGCTAACATTACTCAATGCAATTTAAATTTTAGTACCAAGAATTAATGTTCAAATTCGATCGTTATCGTCCTAGATAAAGCCTGTTTACCATAGTCATAAAACTGAAGAATATCTCTTGATTTTTAAGGGGCACTTTAAGGCTCTTCGGGGTTCTCTCGTAGAATGATTGTGTTACGGCGATCCATCAAATGGAAGACATTTCGTAGGCTTCTATTGAGCCTTTTTGCCGCTCCGTCATTTCCTGTGGCCCGAGGCTAAGATTTCGACCAAATTTTTGCGGGAACAATAAAAGTTTTTTCTATTTTTTCGGTCAGCGGATTGGTATTATGTTACGTAAGATAAAAAACTTTTTTATTTTATAAAAAAAAACAGTTCGCAATATAGAAACGTTTTTGGGCTTCTTTGGCGATTTTGTGAAAAAGATAAGTAGCCGCGGCTTTTATTGGACGTCTTAGTTATATTGATATGGTTGCACCTGCCTGGAACAAATTACATGTTTAGTTATATAATAATAAATATAATTATGTACCTATAGGTATTTGCCAATGATCTACATTTTGGTATAAGTTTTGTTTATCTAAAGGCAAGCCAGCCAGCTCATACAGGCACCCAAGAAAAAAAAAACACATTACCTACTTGGGATATGACATTTATTTATAAGTGGCTTGATGAAAAATAAAATGCTAATTTACAAGTTCAATCAAATTCTTAAACCATTTAATTCTATGCGTAATACTGATCCAAACCCCAAGTTTATTTTTTACTTTTGAAACATCCTGTGCCACTTAGTTATACGTATGCACTATATAAGTCCAATTAGATTCATGGATATAAAGAAAACAAGAACGAAGTATGAATGATTAAAATTGTAAAATCACTTACAACACGACATCTTCATTATTTTCATAACTGTTATTTCCCGTTTAAAAATAATTACTCCACCTAACTGTCAGCTAAAAATTCGCCCACTTTTTGCGCTGTGCCCAAAAATCCGCAGTTTCCGGTAAAAAAATTGGAATGCGGCGTAATTTTAAACCGCACGAAATTGCGGACACACGTGCAGATAAAAATATATTTTTGGATGTTCAATGTTGCAACCGCGTTTTGTAAAAAGTTCCAAGATCTATTTAGACTCGGGTGATATTCGCTCACCAACGATGGATAAAATAAATATGGCTAATATATCTGGCCGAAAATGGAGCGTCTGATTTGAAGACCGATTGGCGCAGCGGTTCAAGCGTAGGTCGCTCGGCTCACTACATCGGGAGGTAGCGGGTTCGATTCCTGTCAGGGTAAATTTCAGTATTTTCCCTGGTCTGGTTGCCACTGGGATCTCTAGTAGTCCGTTGTACGGTACCCATAGTACAAGCGTTTCTTAGTTTGGGAACATACAGTTGATGTGTTCGTATGGCAATAATTATTAAAAAAATACGAGACGATCACAATTGACAGATTTGACAGATTTATAAGTACAGCGGCGACAATGATGGTGATCCTTTAGCAATAGCTACATGCTTGTGTTCCCAATTTGGCTCTATGCATAATGGTAGACCACCGTTATTGGTAATAAGTATAGAGCGGATCTCACCCCAGTCTAAATAGGCCTCAAAACTAGTGGTAGTGCAGTTTTTACTATGAAATATTTGGTGTCACGTGTTAGTGATTTGTGCTGGGGCTAATGGGCGCTTGTTATCGCCACATTTCCTTTTGTTGATTGCGTCAAATATTGCGACTTAGGTGCCTGTTACTGTTTGTAGTGTGACCAAAAATTGTGAAGGAATTGGGAAACAATACGACGCATATAGTCTGTTATTGTTTTAGGGGGTTAAAGGCATTATTTACTGCTCAAGCAACATCCAATAAAAAGAGATAGCTATACAACGCAACGTGATCATCTTGAACGCTGTGATGCCATACTTTTTTTATACCAATGCGGTGACCAATTATCCAGAAAAAACAATGAAATTTTAACTGAAAAACAATGATAACTTACATTCACGTATAGTATATAAGTTTAGTTATGAGTGCACCACCAAAATAGGACATTTTCAAATATTGATGTCTTTACCCCTAAATTATAGTCACCCCACAAAATTGAATCGGAAGCGACTAAGTGTTACACAAGAACACCTAATTATGTGCGCTCAGTAATCGCTTCCTGCACTCAGCGGCGCGGGCGCTCCGCGAAAACAAACCACTTGTGCTAATGTGGGTTTCGTGTCAATAGACATTACACAGTGCAGTGGGAACGGGCTTTTGAAAACTGATTGCTGTAAAAAAAAACGCCTACGATGTTTTTGTACCAGGTTCTTATATCCAGGTACTCTGATTTAAACCAAAAGCTGAGTGCTATACGTATTGGGACCAGAAATTTATCGAGGACTAATGAAGTTGATAATTGTACTAAAGTAATATTGCCTGCTCATATTCTGTTGCTGTTCCTGAGAATGTACACCATCTTTTATTCATTGAAAAGAGTAACCATTGAGTCTCTTGCCGGATCTTCTCAGTGGAAGCAGCATTCCGAACCAATGGTAGATTCTGACTATTAATAAATGATTTGTTGGCTTACGTGAATAATACCAATTTTGAGGTTTGAGTTTTAATATAACACAATTTCATAATAATCACTGGCAAGTTCATGTAATAAATGGCAAACAAAAAAGATTAGTAACAATTGTGTTTTGTTTTCTATAAGCAGCTTATTTTTTGACCCATTTATACAATACAGTTCTCGAGTAAGCCACTTAAGAAGGAAGTCCTTCTTAATAAAAACTTGGCGCCAGTTTAATTGGTGCACTTAATTAAGCGTCGTCTTTTACACATTTCCTGCTCAATGGGTCCTATTGTCTGTTGTCTACTGACACGAATCGCTCATAGCTTAAGGACTTCCTCCAGAATGGCGAGGAAGTGGCATATCCTCGGATATACTATGCTTTGTAAGTGTTAATGCGCTCATGTGGAATTATCGGTTTTGATGTCACGGGTGCTCAAAATTGTTGAGGGTGGAGAATGTTTTAGAAGACGGAAAACATTTGAAAGATTTGTTAAGTCAAGCAGCTATTTAGAGTTTATTTGTGATATAAATTTCATATTTAATCACTCATTGTATTAGGCATAAAAGTTTGTAAAGGTTCTACTAGCCTGACAAACCCCTTAATTATATGTTTGTTTAACCTAAATTTTAAGCGCTGGGCTGTAATTAAATTTATGTTTTATATTTATTAAGGTGAAGGCGCCTGTCTAGCCCGCGAAATTCAAAATTTTTGAGTATTTTTATAGTTTATCCAAAATCTGAAAACATTTAAGACAGCATTTTGTGATTTGCGACAAACACAGTATGCAGTGCGTTTATTAATAAATTTATTTTACTCTAAATATTATCACGGTGGATATGATACTAGTTAATCACTAAATATACAAAAATTGCCAGATTTCTGGATAGCTGTCGTTCTTGAAAGTGTTTTAGAGTAAGTTGGATATATCAATAAATGCACTGGACACGGTCTTTGTCGCGAATTACAAACTGTGCCTTTTAATATTGTCAGGTTTTGAAAAAAATCTAAAAAACCACAAAAAAGTTTAACTTCGCGGGCTAGGTTAGCATTAGCCTTAATAGAGAACGTTTAAACAAAACAAATTTTATATATAGAAAAAGTAGTTATTTGCTTGAATGTGCAAAATTTTCTGAGCCCGCTATTTCTTTAGAGATTTAAAATCACACCAGATTATGTGGAACTATTTAAGTAAGCAACGCATCTGCGTTTTATCTCCATCCTCCAAACAAAGCGGCATTGGACAAACACCGACATCCACTGGTTTCCTTTGCCAAAATTCACGCCACAGATGACCAAAGAATCAACATGAGTCCTTAACAAACCTAATGCCCGTGAAACGCTCATTTGCACCCTCAAAAGCTCTTGCCAGACTTGTTAAATGCGGCACTTTGGATATGCCTCTCTTGTTGAAATTGTAGACCGTGAACTGCGAATACCATTTTACAGTTACTTTTCGAACACTTCACTCTCGAATACGTTTGATCTTTAGAGCGGTGGCGTAAAGGCGAAAATATATGTTACAAATTTTGAGACTGGATTTTTTATCGTGGTTTTCACGAAGTTTTACCAACAACATTATCCGAATTTCACGGGAGACTTATTTGTTTTAAAGCGAGGCTGTTTCGTGAAAAGATTGTTCGGAGCTGTGAATTTTAACAAGGCGAGTGGATCGTGCTATCGGTTCACAGTTTGCTGGCTCGGACGGATGTTTGGTCTCGTTTTGATGTTGTTAATGCGGGATTTAGATGCGTCCGCGCAACGCTGGTTATCTACCGATAGAAATGAAATAACGAGTTTGATTTTGTGTAAAATAAATACATTACATCCAAGATCTGTAAATTAATCTACAACATAGCAATTTACCTACTTAGATCTTACCGAAAATCTTACAAATTGATAAAATAAAATATCAACATAATGTATATCATGATTGGAAGCAAGACGTTAGATTATAACCTTAAAAGCGTAAGATTTTAAATCGATGTGAACTAACTAGGACTGGTCTGGTCTGATGGATCGAACAAAAAATATCTAGTATGTGGTAAATTACACTGTGTACATTTTGGTAAGTTAGGTACGTATCCAACATAGTTTTATTTTTTTATCAACGTAATATTACATAAGCACTTTTGCTGTGAACCATACCTTAATACTCACCAAATAAGCGGCTATCGCGTCCAAAGCCTCCGAGATGACAACAGACGCGCCGACAAAGGGGCGGTAATCCTCAAACAGCGGCCACAATGCCACACATGCACTCGTTCGGTTATATAGCTTATCTGTGCTGCAACGGACACGTGTCGTGTTTTATACAAATAATATCATACTTGCAACTCATTCGACTACTTTTATATCGCTTTGGAATATTATCATAAAATAATGATATTTTTTATTTTTTTATTGTCAAAGTTGGCACTGATAGATGGTCTCGGAGTAACCACCGGACACGGAGAACCACGTACAAAAGTTTCCGTAACACATACGCTTCATAAGTTGTATAAATTTTAAAGAGGAGTATAATATTTTCCGATTTACCAATAACGATTAATTATTATTTTCGATAGACCAATCACGATGGGAGGCCTCCACTCCCGCCCCGCAACGTTTTTCGGAATTATTTTGATACAAGTTATTTCCCATAGTCCAAACGGTGTTCCGTGGTAAATGCCATCGCCCAGGACATCACCAACCTAGACCCATATTGTTCGTTTATTTCATAATGATCTATGTTGTGACTCTTATGACACTAGCATAGGGGCCTATTTGCAATAATTCAATCGTCTTCGTGAAATTAACTGACTATACTACAACAGATTAAAGCATCTGAAAGTTTCCTGAAAACGGCTCTCAGGAGAAAAACATCAGCTTAAAAAAAGTTAAGAATTGAAGCTAATTTCTTAAAACAACAATATACATATAATGTAGTCTATTCACTTTATAAATTTGCCGATTAATAGAATGTTTTTTTTATGAAATGAACCTTCGAAGTGTATTCTAATGATATGCCTAGGGAAATTTTATGTACTGTTTTAAAAAGTGATTTGCGATAAGTAAGAAGAAAATAAAATTACATTTGGCTGTGGGTACCTATCTCTTGTATCTTGAGAATATCTCATATCAGCTAATTGTCTTAGAATATGTACCTAAATGAAACAAATTATTTCGCAGAAGTTCTTAGAAACACCACCTACATTTCTTGTAACAAGAATAATGATCGATTGACGTACCAACAAAAGGTTACACATTGTTACGAGACCTATATACCATTAGATCAATAGTGGGATGTCATTTTCCAGGCCGTAACTAGCAGCTGTGACGGAAGGTAAGTCAACATCAATGTAACGCATGCGAAACCGTGAAATCGCACGCGAAATCCAAAAGGCGTCGCGGATCACTGAATACACGACAACTTTTAAATCAAAAGACATGTGTTTGTAGTACTGACACCCGTTCAGCGCGACGAATCGACGAAGAAAGGCCGTACAAATCTCTAAGAAATAACCGAAAAACCGAAATTTTTCAGCGATTCGATGCGGTTGCGATTTCACGGTGCCCTATTACCGCGTCCCGTATAAAACCTTTGACTGTGGAGTCCAGAGGTGGTGAACCTTTTGATTGTGTTTTTCAAATAATTATTCCATGGCAGGTGTAAATAAGTGCTAATAAGGAAAATTCAGGCAATTGACATTTTTTAAAACGAATAAGTAGGTAATTATAATAATTGGGACGTAGTTATACGCATAAAGAACCAACGATGGTCAGAGACTAGATCTGAAACAACAGAGATCAGAATATCATGAATTATTATAAAATTAACCACAATGTTAATATCCACATATAAGTAAAAGGTACGCAAAGACAGGTATCTCTGAACTAAATTGTTACGCATTTTACTTTCTATAACCTGTACCATGAGTTTGTCACCCCTTTATCAATAAGATAAGGTGTCGCACACTTTTGTGTCCAACGCCGTCGGATCGGAACGAATCGCCAACAGAATAGCGACCGATTTATCATTCTTAAACGCTAGACCGCTTTGTACACATTAAATGGACATCCCTAGTTTCTGTTGAATGTCACGTATTCCGAACTGTTCCTTGACACGTAGGTCCCATTTTTTTTTCATTTTTGTGAACTTTGTACATAAGATGATAAATCGACGTCATAGTTGCTAGAATATATTTTTTATAAATGACATTCGCACATAGAAGGCTAGTGTCCGCATGGAACTATTTGAATTTCAAAAAAATCAGAAATTTTACCCTACCTTTAAATTTAATTAATAAACCTTATCATGTGGGTATACCACATGATAAGGTTTATTAATTATTATTATTTTACAATTGGAAACCATCTAGAAAAATTGTAAATTTTTCTTTGAACTGCTATTTTTTAAATAATGTAAACATTTGACAACAAATGGCTTATTGAATGTAACTATATAAAATATTGTTTTTGTAATAAGGATGTGTTTACGACCGATATACATTACGTTCTGATATTATCGAGAACGTAATAATAATTCAAATTGTATTAATCGGAAACCAATTAAACCCAAAATGAGATCTGTGATAAGAAAGAAATTGCGATTCTGCACCGATTTTGTTTCGAAAATGTTTGTCCGTTTGTTTTTAAATTAAAAATAATAAAAACCGGATATCCCATGTTCATGACATAAATAGGGTCAAAGCCAAAATTACATACATTAAAATTTCGCAAATAATTAAGGCTTCAGTTTTACTTGAAGGTGTAACGAACTTAGAAGATTTAAATAACACTTTTGCATTTGACATCAGCAATTAGGTAGGTGAGCTGACAAAATTTTAATGTTATCTAGCTAAAGCGATACCATGTTATCGTACTATGAAATATTGAAAACAACACAAGGTAAGTAAGTGTTAATAAAAGCAAAATAACCGTACTTACAATATCGATTTGTTTTATCTGATATCCGTATCGGGGTTAAAAATGGAGAGCGGTTTAATGGGAACGAACATTTCGCTAATGAGCCGATACTTGACGCAAGCATAAAGTCCACTAATTAAAAAGTATGTATGCTTGGGTATATTATGGAAAGGGTACATCTCTTCTCGAGTCGTCAATTTAATTTTATGATGAAAAGGTTTTTTGATGCCGTTACATAACATATTTTATAGCCAAAGAAAAGTGATACGAAATAGTTCGCCCGGCTCGCCAACATTTGGGCATACAAAATTTTCGGTAAATTAATGAAACCGTATTTTTAATTACAAATAAATGAAGACGAAACGTTATAAATAAGTTAGTAAGTAATTGAAATAAATTATTGATCTCAAGTCCGAAAGCGATCTTAGAAATGTATCTCTTACGTGATTCCAGTACAATATGACTTGTAAAAAGCGTACTCGAGGCTGCTCTAAGACTTGAGATAGATTTATTAATTCGGGCCTTAGGCAGTTAAAATAAAACTCATTTTTAATTAACTAAAAATAATTATAGCAGATTATACGAGACATGATGCGAGATGGCCTGAGTATCATTGTGATGAAAATCTGTGAAAAACAGTAGGTATAAATAGGTGTTGAACTATTAAAAAAGACTCAGTGAGCAAGAATGTATAAGTTGTAGAAACGTCGTCACTACGATAACGCTACGAGTATGGAGAGAAATCGGTAATGGTAATTTTATTTTGTTATATATCTAATCTTGTTTATTAGACTCTATCACACGGAGAAAGGACTTCTTTACTTTACACATCAATGGAGTGTGTCGGTTATAAAATTTGATGGGGCACATTGTTTTTTATTCCCACTACCGAAATTCTAATTTAGCTTAAAGTAGTTAGATATGTGTGATAAAAAAATGAGCTGCAATATTTTTAATATGGATATTTTTTGGTAAGTATTACTAATTACCATTATCATAAAATAAAACTAGTAACAATTACCATCCAATAATAGTATCTTAATAATTTATCAGTATAAAGGTCAGATTGAGGTTAACTCAAAATTATATAAATGTAAATGTAAATAAGTTTTTGTCTGCCCTAGTCCCTCTATCAATATACTCTTTACTCCAAATGTGTGTCACTGTTTAATTACAGAAGTTGGAACGTCACGCAATGTAGTAAATAAATGAGCAAGATTAATTAAAAGCTTTTGGTATTGCAAGCAATGATGGGCTACGGTAACTGCTTAATAGCACGAGAGTCGTATGCTTGTTTACCGACTTTGTAATATAAAAAATAAAATAAATTTTCTTGCAATTTTCGTTGGCTAAATTCTCTTATACGTTTTATTTGATGCTTGCAATGTTATCATTACTCTAGTAACGCTACAATAATTTATAATCAATTGCATGTTTGTAATCAGTAGGGGTTGCTGTAAGTATGACAACTTGTTTCTGAGTGCTGGTGCATCGCAAGTCCGAAAGCGATCTTGGAAATGTATCTCTTACCTGATTCCAGTACAATATGACATGTAAAAAGCGTACTCGAGACTGCTCTAAGACTTGAGATAGATTTATTAATTCGGGCCTTAGGCAGCTGAAAATAAAACTCACTCTTAATTAACTTAAATTAAGATACTATTCTCAAGCAGATTACACGAGTCATGATGCGAGATGGCCTGAGTAAAATTGTGATGAAAATCTGTGAAAAACAGTAGGTACAAATGGGTGTTGAACTATTAAAAGAAGACTCAGTGAGCAAGAACGTATAATCGCAAGCCTAATATAATAATCTACTGAATGCGCCCTAAAACTCACCCCTCTCTAGAGTTTAACTACGTAAGTTATTTATTGTATGGTATTTATTTTATATTTTAATGGACTCAAATGTCTTTGTTACATTCTGAGTTAATGCAAGGGCTGTGTGTATCAAATTGATTTTATTTCATAAGTTTCTTTGTAATGTGTGTTATAAGTATAAGGGTGTTTAAAATTAAAATCATGAATAAAGTTATGAGTAATGTTTATTAAGATTCGGAGATCAAACGAAAGTCTTGAATTCTTAAACAAAATCAGTCTAGAATATCTTATGATCTAAACTTAATTACAACTAGCGGATACAATATTAAAAACATAAAAACAAATTGACACAAATGGAAGAATTCATCATAAAACTCGAAAGTTACTTAATGCTAAGAAACTTAATATAAATACTTATAAGTAGTAAATTAAAGTTAAGATTAAGATTGGCACGCTCGGCCCACTTCTGCGAAAAACTTACAATGAGACAATTTTGACAAACATGAAAAGGAAAATTACAATAATGAAATTAAACACAAAATGAAATTACTATAGCTATCTTAAAACAAATTACATCTTACAAACTATTAAAGCTTCAGTCTTCTAATATGTTTAAATCATATCAAATCTAACTTATACATGTGTTGTGAAAAATCACTCGAGAAGTAACATGTTATGGAACAAAAGTGATTTTTCCCATTACAAAACTAAATTAACCTATGAGCATTAACCAATTTTCGAACGTCAACTAAATAAACTTTGCCTACACTAATTAAAGCTTTCAATCCGTTATATAAACTCTGATATCACAGTCAAACACTTAAACCCTAATGGAAGACAATCGATTAAGAAACATAAACAAAGCAGAGTCGTTACGCAAAGAAGGATCAAGTGATAGCCAGGTGGTGCGATGATAATTACAGTGCAGTTCATTAAAGCTGTCTACCAAAACTTGTGACAATTTACTGTTATAACACTAATTTAATAGGACACAGCACCTCGCGGTTATCTACTAGAGATCACAAACGTTACTTACTAAAATCACAGTGACGGAGGCGCTGCTCACACCACTAACTCTAATGGAAGACGTCGGATTAGTGCTAACGCGGCACTCTAAAACTACTGTTGGAAGACACGATTTTGTTTTCACTGCATTTAGTACCGAAAGGAAGGAAACTGAAGCGAAGATACTATACTAATAACATAGTTTACATACGAAGCAGGTTTTCGTGGCGGTGTAGCAGATTTCCCGCACTTCGTTGGCCATGTTGTCGTTGATCTCCAAGTCTTCGGTGACGAGTTCGAAGCGGTTGTTGGCAATGTTTTGGTTCTCGGCGTTATCGTTCTCTTCAACTGGCACCGGTTTGACCGGGTCCACGGGGTAGAAGAAGTCCGAGAACGGTACCAGAACAGGTTCGTCGGGGTAAGCAGTCTTTTGCGATGGCAGGTCAGTGCGCGGGCCTGAGTTGGAGATCAACTCTCCCAACTTGGACCAGCACTTGTTAAGATTAACACGTGTTGAGGTCGTCACCTTGCGAGGAAGCCGCGGCTTGGAGCTCTGTAAAGAATTATTTAAACAATAAGCCACAAAGTTAGGAAGATTGAGTTAGTATGTTGGGGGACAAAGTTGTAACGTGCAAGTTGAACACGCGGAGGTTGTGGAAACTTACCTGACGGCTTAGAAGCTTCGCCCATGGCGACCGAGGAGACGGGGCCTCCTTCTGTGGCGATTGGGTTTCATCCTTGGCCAAACACATCTTAACTATTTACTTCTAACTTAAAACGTACTTAGTCTAACGGACTACGGCTACGTATTTACAATTGATACGATAGAGTAAAGAGCGTCATGCGCGCGCGGTGCGTCAGCAGGGAATGAGTGAAACAGGAAGGGCGCGGGCCCTTTTATAGTAGGGCCTTCGTAGCGCGCGCGTATACGCGTGCTCAGGGAGCGGGGCGACGCGCGCGCAGCACGCGAGCAGTAGCTCGCGCCTTCATACTGGTTTTTACGTACAACTTCTACGAATAGAGGCTTTGACGTGCCGCGACTCAGAATAGTTGCAGAGTAACCGTTCGAAAAGCTTTATTGATGAGTAACTTGGACTGATATGGGGCTCTGATTAAAAATGTTGTTGATTTATTTTGTTTTTCTACGGCGTAATGACTTGTTAGATTTTTATATGCGATAGTGCTGGGAAATAAATCAGTTTTCTTACTAGCAGCCGTGTAAATGTCGTTGGCGTGTTCATAAATTATGGTAAAAGAAACACGATCGTTCAAGGCTGTTCGGTATCGTGGTGGACTCAGAAAAGCAATTAAGACTGCTATTGAATTAATTTGATAGCATCATGCATCTATTCTGGCCGCGGCTGCCCAATAAAGCAATTACCCATTCGATATACTTTTAATATTAATGAAGAACACGTTAACGTGAGCTCGAGTTATAGCCACACTTAGTCATTAAGTAGGTAATTTAAAAATGAATTCATTTTATGGAACGTGCTCAAAAAATTGAAAATATTCTTATAAAGTAACTCTTGACGCTAGACTTCAGTCATTTGTATAAATAAATAGAACTGGAGAACTCACTCGGGTCGAGAACTCGCTCGAAGCGCTACATATTTAGATGGGTTTTCGCTGCAGAAAGCACTTTAAGCTACCGTTCCCGGCTATCACAGTCGTTAAGCCATGTCGGAGGCCTTCGGGCGGCCTTGAAACTTCGAAACCAAAGTTGACACTAATTCATACGATAAAAAATAAGAACAATAGAGGTGATATTAAAACAGAATTCCTAGATTTATCGATTCATTTCGCTAGAAGTCCACGATACTGTTCTCACATTAATTTCAAGACATCTATGTCCGTATTAATAAAAGGATCTCAAGTCTGAGAGTGATCTTGAATTGTCATTCTTATGTCATACCAGTACTTAAGATCGATTTATTAATACGGGCTCTAGAGAATATTCTAAAAATATCCATAACCATAAGATAACATCAGCCTTCGGGTTCTAAGACTCTATTCACCGATGGACGACTGCATAGAAACCTAGAGCAGCCAGTGTTTATTCCCTCCTACGCCTCCAGGCTGTTCCTAGGAATATGAACACGAGTATCTCCGCATTATGAATCACGATGCAGCTGGCCACTGGATAGATAAGTTCCGGAGCGTATTTATCACGGCGCGCCGGTGTCGCTTCCTGCGATTAAATCGTGCGCCCGCGCTCGCAAATCACAAGCATTGCGCTGATAAATCATTTCCTTCAGACGTTTGAAGGGTACGGATCGATGTGTTTGATGGAGGTTGATTAGAGGTGCTATAACAAGAAGGATAAGTGTATTCTGTTAGTATTTGCCTAGCTTCGGGTAATAATTTTTTCTAAAAATATTTTGTAGAGACTGGTTACGCCATCTAGTGGTAATGATAGTAAATTGCGCACCCGAGGGATAAAATCTTTTTTCAAGGATGAGATCTACAGAAATAAACATGTTTATTTTTTTCATTGAAAGTACTTTTTTTTCGAAAAGTGCAATGTCTTTAAATAGACTGCTACGCCAGTCGTAGCATACGTAGCAAATTTTGAGTCCTGAGTTCCTCTTTCTTGTTGAAAACGGTATGTATCCGTAGCACAGGTTGAATACTATTATTCTTAATCCTGGCTGTAACCCTAAGAAAGCTTGTTTATTTAAAACAAATAATAATAATTACTATTGAAAAAACAATATTGATGTTTGTCTTTTAACAAGATTTAATATAAATAGTTTTTTTTATTTTCGTCAAGAATGTAATATTAATGTGGGATTATTTAGGTACTTATTTTAATGCATTTTAAAAACACTTCACCTCTGCTCATATAGAGGCTTCTCATCATTTTTATTAGAATTATCATTAAAAAGTAATAACACCGCAATAAAAAGTGTTATAAACATAACAGTAATGTAAACGACCGCTACAAATGTATTATTTATCTTATCACAGTGGAAAGTGCTAAGATGGGCATAAAAATTTATTTTTAATGTGCAAAGCGGAATGAACTTGTTACATATTAACTGGCTCCATATAAGGCAGCTATAAAGTTGATCTTATTATCGTAGCTATACTTACCCATGTCCGATCTCTTTTAATAACAATTTTCCTTCATTGTATAAATAATCGGTTCTGTAGAGAATGTGTTCATAAATGATAAATGTATCTTGGTAATTATCTAGGTATACCTATAATGGATATGGCTAAATGGCTTTCGGGAGAGTACATATTATGATATTACCAACTGTACCAAAGAAACGTTATTTTAGGTAGTAGGTTCATTACAGTTTACATACAAGTTTAACAAAGATTCTGAAAATAAAAAGTTTTTTTTTCAATTTTTGCAATGTAGGGTAGGTAAGCTAGGTTCAGTGAAATATGGGTGTTTTCACACTATACATATAAATATAGATACCTAATTATATGCCCGGAATACACATGCGCTCAATTTATAAACGGAATCTAATCTATATAAATATCTTATTGGAATCTGATAAAGTTTTGCAGAAAATGAAATATTGACCGTTATAGTGCGTAATTGCACGAGATTAATTCTGACGGACATGGGTTCGGTATCCAACGGATGCAGTAATAATATAAACCAAAGAGGGCGCGTACCGAATTCGATAACGATCTTAGTGATCGTAAGCGCGAACAGTATTTGGAATTGAATTTATTGCAAGCAAGAATTTCGAGAAAAACATACTAAAATAAATGTGGTTTGACAGAAATCACCTTAAATATATTACTAGTTTTAATTCACAGCTTCCAATTACGATTATAAAGCAAAATGGAATCAATAGTTACTTATAGCAGACATACACAAATATAAAATTCTGATTATCTTGTTGACTCTACCATGTCTCCAAATTATTAAATTATAATGGCACTTATTTTATCCAGCTGTGTAATAATATTATTATAATAAATATTTAGGTAGGTACATTCTTCAAAATCCATTATTTTTGAAACACCTAATTAAGACATCGTCTGAGGCAAACATTTAGCGGTTCTTTTAGATTACTTTTACGACAGTTCAACATCGGTAACTTTAAATTTAACATATATCTGGGCAACAGTTCTGATTAGATCTTAAAAATAATTATGAAATCTTATTAGTTAAGTAAGTGTGCAATACAGACTAATAAGAATTAAACTATACTTAACACAACCTAAGATAATCTGTCAGTTTATTAAAGTGACTCACACTCTCTTTCAGTAGTTTTTTTTTATAATACGGATAGGTAATACTTTATAACACAAGCCTAGAAGCAGTCGGCAATTCGATCACTCTAACGCATCTGAAACTAAAGAGTAATCGATACCCCACTCCACTCCACTGAAGAATTTTACAACGTAATACTTTTATTAAAAAGTAAAAAAAAGTTCGACCACAACCCTACCACGTGCAGAGATTGCGTTAAAAAAGTTACTTTAAAAAAAGTGTTCACTTTTTGCCCCTTCTCAGATAGGGTTACAAAATGGAAGTTTGAGTGTCTGTATGGGCTTATGCAATGGTATGTTGATGGGGTGTGTGTGTGTGGATGTGTTTGTGTGTGTGTGTGAAGTGTGTATAGCACACGACCGACTGCTGTCCGTTGTTGACTCAGTTTATGGGAATTATGTTGATTATGATATTTTGTATGGTGTTTTAATAATGATTTAGTTTTGTAATTGTTTATAGGGTAATGGGTAAATATTACTATTATTTCATAGTCCATTTGACCCATTTAGAAGGTCGCAATACGAATTACGGATATCAACTTTATATGATTTGTTCTCGTACGATCTACATTTGAAAACTAATTTCAAAATAAAATAAATGTATAATATTGTTATTAACTTATTAGTCTCCGACTGGACATGATAATTTCCAAGTTTTACAATAATAACACTGTCCCATTCGTTACCCTTCTCGGTAGTTATCCAAACAAGCGTTGGGCGTCAATAAACCAATCACGTGGATTTAAGTGCGCGTACGCACGCCACGCGTCGCCCGCGTCAATGTGACATTCCGACAGACACCCCGATATGGGGGTAGCTTGTAAATTCCACAATGGCAATTGACCCTGTACTTCATCTTATAGGGATTTTTAAATAATATTTACGTTTAGATCCACTTTAAATACATGGTTCGGCTAGAAGCCACTTGCTACATATTTAGGATCCACTTCGAATGAACCAAGTCGATTTTTCCTTTTATCTTAGTTACCAAACAAATTAACTTACCATTATAAGTACTGGTTGACGCTAATGGGCCTTAACCTTTGTCGTTGTAAGTTGTTCGCTATGCTAAAAATGTTAAGCAATAATGAAATACATGCTTAACTTACTCTGGTATATATTATTAATTTGTCAATTAAATATTAAGTTGACACCCTGTAGCGTGTCAATAAAACAATCACGGCTGGAAAGATACGCACACGCCCGCCACGCGTCGTCCCGTAAACAATGGCATTCCAACGCGGCGCGGATGACACTGATGCGGGCGAGTTATTTTATTAAAATGTCACAGGGTATTCGATTAATATAGGACAATGATGAATTGGCTAATTAATATTATAAATACGAAGTCTATAGCACAGAAATACATGTTTTAAATACGATTTTCCGCTCATTGCTCTTTTATTTACGGTGAATTTTATATTTCAAATTAGTAGGAACAGGAAAATTGTAATAAAGTTAATATTTACAACATCCTATAAATTAAGGTTTTTAATGAATCCCATGAATTAAGGTTACAGCTTAGGGGTTTTGGTACATTGTAACGAACCTGAATTAAGTGATCTCAATTAATTAAGCTGCGCCGGTCGCGGGAGCTTCAATAAAACTTCGACTGTATCTACTTTTAATCCGTAGTTTATAATTATTTCATACATTGATACGCTTCGATCCCTTACAAAGTTGTTGCCATTTCTTCTTAATTTTATAGATTCTCAGAAGTTAAGATGATATAATTTCCTAATGGTGATTGGAGATCAGAGTGGATCTGGCGCTATATAATTGCAGCTATTCGGTATTTGACCATAATTATCAGGTCTTGCAATGTTTTACTACTGGGCATAGGCTCTTGGATAAATTGAGTTAATATAATTGATAGTTATTATCTTATCTCCAATAGCCAAGTGGTTAGAGGGGCGGCCCTCGTACCTGACAGGTTCCGGGTTTGTTCCCCATCTTGGTCATTAAACTATTTACCTGAGCCCACTCCTAACGCCAGCATTTGCTTAGCTGGACGGGCTAACGGGAATACTAGTAATATGATAAACTCACATTGCTATCTTTTTTTTAGTGATAACTTTTTATGGGAGTTTAAATCGCTTCGTAACGTAACGCTTTACGCCGCCAATCGTTATCACTTCTATCGAGCGTCCCGAGACGCACACGTTTTTTTTTCTTAAAAAAATATAAATATAGCATTTGTCCGAATTCAAACACTTGCCAGTGGCATAACGAACGACTATTCTATCAAATTAGTAGGGGCGATCAGGAACGCAGGGCTTGACTCGAGGTCCGGCGCGCGTTCCCCATTAATATTGCTTGGCCCATTGTCAGCCAAAGGGCGGCCATTTGTATGCGCCTCTGTGATAAGCTTAGAAATCTATATTGATTATTAATGAGGAAGCTTAGCCGATAATACATATTTGAAGGACGTTGACATCTAACTATTTCATATTCTAATCATGACGGTTTCATAAAAATGTATTTTTAAGTAGCGATTCTAAGTGAGTAGCTTACGTACTTAAATCTTTTTCAAAGGATGTTATTGTTGTTAGTTCGAGGAAAAATATGTATGTTATACCGAGCTCTATTATGTAAATTGCTGACGCAAATACGTGGACGAAGCGTGCGCTTTACCACATAGAAACAGCAAGGTGCGGAAAAGTGCTGACTCCAACCAAGAGGTTGCTCTGAACCTGGCTACGTGACCATGCACCGGAACTTCGGTACATAGACCGAGTCAACACCTTACGCTCTAGATTGTAATTGCTTTATTAATTATTTTTATTTTATAATACATCGATCATTTTGAGCCCTCCGGCAGCAGCCTACGTAATTTGTATGA
This sequence comes from Notodonta ziczac, assembly GCA_918843915.1. Taxonomy (NCBI): domain Eukaryota; kingdom Metazoa; phylum Arthropoda; class Insecta; order Lepidoptera; family Notodontidae; genus Notodonta; species Notodonta ziczac. The sequence continues at coordinate 8,094,720 of OU974053.1, forward strand.
ATTTTCATATTATAAAAATGTTCATTATTTTTGTATGATCCTGCTTGATATACCCATTTACTATTTGCACTGTATTTTCGAAATATCTTCAATTGGAATCTACTTTATGGAAATTGAACTTGCTTGTCACGTCTCGCAACTTTATGGCATGAGGCTGCTCAAAAAATATAATAAGAAAAACAAGCAAACCGCATACGGGTGCTTATCATAGAGATCGCCCTATAAAAATAAATTACGGGAGCAAAAGAAAACGTAACACGACCATCGTTATCATAATGCTAACATAAGCGAATAAATCAAACGCCGAGCCACACATACAACACCTGTTAAAACACACAAGCGAGGACGACGTAGAACATAACGTAAACAGCCCTTCTACGGGCACTTACTTGAATAAATCGTGTAACTCGAGCTGCGCGTACGCAGCACGCACACAGCCGCGCGGGCAGTGTAAGCACGCGTTCGGAGGCGCGCGCGCACACACGCGTGGCGCTTCTAATCGACGCTTTCCTCCGCGTGGCAGGCGTGTGTGTAGCATCCCCGTTAAGGGGCGCAGGTGTGTCGTGGTGAATGACGCGGCCGTGGGAACACGCCACAACCCCGGGTTCCCAGGGCCGCCACCACCTGCCACCTGCACGCATAATTCGCGTTCGTAAATGAACGGTAGTGACCACGTGTGCCCAGCTTTTTTTTTCATCTCGGACGGGACGCGGAAGACCGGTGGAGCCCAATTAATTTTATCTTAATGATACCGGAGCTCGGATGGGTTGGGGATGGACTTTAATCGATTGCGTCGATAATTTTATAGAGAAAACTCATTTGCCGCGAACGTGTTTTTTGTCGGTAGATAATTGAGCTTTGAACAGTTTTTTAGTTGCACTGCAATAAAATCATTTTTCAAAACTTTATGAAGTTGTTTTATTTAAATCAAAAGTTCAATATTCCTTAAAAGTATTGAAATAGAAGATAGCTACAAAAATTACTCGCTAAAACTGTTCAAAGAATTGCAACCAATCACAACCAAAATCATCCCTACTCAAATACAGAGAAATCACATCCAAACCAATGCTTCCATAATTGAAATAAATCCTCCATTGACTCGCTTCAATTCCCTTCACCCCCAATTTGTTAAACGAAAGCCGTTATAACACGTCGACAACAATCACCCTATTGACCTTTGCGTCCTCGTTTGACCGGGAACACGTTCCGGTACCTGTTCCGCACTTGTTCCGGTCCGATACATTATGTTCCGGCTCGTGCGCTATCCGACCGTTGGATGCACCATCCCTGGGGCAACGTTATTTAATGTTAGGGTTGTAATTAACTTGAAATTTATTGCGATTGTTTTCTTTTCCGAACCGTTACAATATTGTTTGTGTTTATAACTTATATTCCAATAGTAAAAAAATATTACGTTATTATTTATATCACCCTCCTAACATTTAAGAATGTCATAAAAGATGATTGTTAATAGGTATAAGGAAAACCGAACAAGTAATACCTAAGTAAAAGTAAGTAATTATTTAATTTAAATAATATACTATGTCTTCACACTTTAAAAATACCCCTAAGGAGTGTATTAATAAAATCAATTAATAATAATAATAATTCATTTTTTTTCTCACCACAATGTATACATTCACAAAAAAATATAGATTACACAATTTTTATAACTAAATTATTGTGGGAGACTGGTGCCTAAACTGGGCGTTAGCCTGTATTTCAGGCCACCAGGCCTCCATCCCAGGTTTTCTTATCAAATTTACAATTTCGAAGCAGGGTTGTTACATGTACAAATAAATTTACTAGGTGATGTCTATAGGTATGGAATACACATAGAAAAATAAAATAATTATAGCCTAGTACTACTTTAAAAGGAGGTCCAACAAAGTCACTACTCCTACGGGTAAATCAACAACAAGCGATCTGCATATGGCACACCTCTAGCCTCGAGCGCGGCGACATTTCAGTAGCCAACAAATTGCTCGGTCCCTTTACATAATTATGTGTTGTGGCTCGGCCGGAGGGTGTAATCTTCAGAAACCTTGCTACCGTGTGATGGGTGAAAAAATAATATGATAATCAAGACGTGTTATTTTTGTACGATATGGTGTTTCATATTAAGTTGTGATTACTATAAAATACCCTTTAGGACTTATTTTGTTATTTGAGACTGAGTATTTTTTTTTTCAATTAGAGTAGTCGTCGCAAATCAGTATTCAAGCAAGAAAGTCTTCACAATCTTTAACTTTTAGACACCACTTATTTATTTAAACTTCTGGTGTAGGTAAACACATTTAAAATCCCAGATTATTATTCTAACGTTTTTTTGGTTTTTACTTTCAATTTATATATTATTATTATTACTAAACATAATCAACTAATAGGGTAAAGACATTCAGGTTACATAACCTAACATAATATAAATGATATTATGTATTTATGTTACTTCCAACTTCACAAGACTTAGGTGTAAAACCACACGTGTAATAGCGCAATTACCGATCTGTAATGACATATATGTATTTATTATTAAATATTATGATCAATAAAAAACGTTGTCATAAACATAGATTTCTGTTAAAAAAATAAAAGTAATGTTGTCATAATAACATACACAGAGGCGAGAATTCTTAGAAAATAAGATACGCCCACACTTTGCCGGTTTCTTTAGGGTGAACCCTCGAGATGTTAATAGGTTCCGTAGGTGTTTGATAAAATCAAACACCCGGGAGCATTAATTCTTCCCGGTATAGATGTATCTCCATTACGAGATAAGTTACAAGTAGACCCGAGAAATTGTGCTTTTCGATGTGAATGTGTGTTATAAACTGTATGCTATATGGGCTCTGGAGTTTTATCAAAGTAGTTTTATCAAATCTTCTTGTGAACGCGGAGGAAATTACAGTTGAAATGAGAGTAACTTAATAAGATTTAGATGTAAATTATCACATTATCCAGAAGAAAACTTGATTATATATTTAATCGAATTAATTTAAACGTTGTGTTGTTGGCAAAAGAACAAATAATCATTTAAAAATATATAAGTTTTACTATGGTATCCAAAGAACTCTAAAAACATGAGTGTTATTAAACTAATTGCTAAAAGAAAATATCCAAGCTGGGAGCTGAAATTGCGTCGTCAACCATAATTTTTCCATGCTATTTACGCTCATAGCTAATAATTTTAAACACTCGCACTTATTATAGGGTGTATACAATTACTGGACTGTAATTTTTTACCATTAAAAATAACCCTGTATTATTATAATCTCAATTTAGAAAAGATCATTTTTTTTCTGTGGAAGCAATTCGTTTGTAGTAAAGAGGTTGAAGTCAATTGACAGCATCATTTGACGACAACTTGGCGCAGTGGTTCGAGCGTAGGCCGCTCAGCTCATTGCACCGGGTGGTTGCGGGTTCAATTCCCGTCGGGGTTAATTTCGGAAATGGCCTTTTCATAATTTGCCCCGGTCTGGGTGTCACTGGTATCGCCACCAGATCATTGTACGGTACCCATAATATTACAAGCGTTGCTTAGTTAGGGACCATACAGTTGGTGTGCCAGTCTGGCGATATTTATTTATTTATATTTATCTTATAAACGGACTGGTTCGGCCAGGGTAGTACCACGCTCTCACAGAAGATCGGCGTAAGGTAGCTATTGCATAGCTGCGTTTCGAACGATGAGTGAGAGAGCCAGAGCTCATCTTTCCGTCCCACTGCCCTTCTGATCGGCAACGTACGGACCATGCCTTTGGTATTGCAAGCTTTTTAAGTCACGGTAACTGCTTAATATCAGCAGGTCGTACGCTCGTTTGTTTGCTTGCGTAATTTAAATATTTGCAAAGAAGCGGCCATGCTACTACTACTTACCAGTAGAGATAGCTGATAAGTTAGCACGCGCGTATCCGTGAACAATGTCCTGGGTTCAAACCAATAATTTCAATATGATATGGTCAATAATTTCAATATGATTGTCACTCGTTTTCGGTGAAGGAAAACATCGCGAGGAAACTCGAACGTGTAAGAAACACGAACCAATTTTCATACGACATGTGAAATCCGCCAGCACACACCTAGCCTACGTGAGGGATTATAGCCTTAATCGATTATTATAGATTATTATTATTGTAGATTATAACTTGTTCTGTGAGCCAAAACAAATAAATAAATAAATCGCTCTCGCATTAAAGGATAATGCCCAAGAGGGAATACATTAAGGCTAAAGCGCCCATCTAGCCCGCGAAGTTCAAATTTTTTGAGGATTTTTAGATTTTTTTCAAAATCTGACAATAATAAAAGGCACATTTTGTAATTCGCGACAAAGACCGTGTGCAGTGCATTTATTAATATTATATCCAACTTACTCTAAAACATTTCAAGAACGACAGCTATCCAGATAATCTGGCAATTTTTGTATATTTAGTGATTTACTAGTATCATATGCACCGTGATAATATTTAGAGTAAAATAAATGTATTAATAAACGCACAGCATATTGTGTTTGTCGCAAATCACAAAATGTTGTCTTAAATGTTTTCAGATTTTGGATAAACTATAAAAATACTCGAAAATTTTGAATTTCGCGGACTAGACAGGCGCCTTCACCTTAAGAGGGGTAATTATTAAAAAAAAGATCCTATTACATTATGCGAAATTGAGAATAAAATACATTAAACACGGCTTGATGGAGATTTGTTACAAAGTATCACACTATACACTACTCGTATCAATTACGTACAAGACTGCACTGGCAATTTTTTGAATGGCACAAATACTCGTAGAGCAAACGACTGTAGAAATCGGTCCATTATTTGATACACCGAGACATCAATAGTTATTTACGTAATTGACAATGATTGGCGGAATTCTTAAAATTTTCTTAGAACGTGATTATCCTCCGTAGTAATTGTACTAGTTACATTGTAAGAATCCAAGAACGATGATCCTTATAGTCCTCAAGCCTGTAGGTGGGGTGGGTTCCAATATGTTACCGGGTTATGATTTTGGGATGAAACACACGGCGTTTGAAAAGTCCCAAATAATACTTGAGAATTTTGATGAGTAACGGGCAAATAATAAAATCGTAATCGTATACCAAATGTATGATCCCAATCTGAGCAACGCTTTTACTATGGGTACCGTACAGTGGACTTGGGGCGATCCTTGTGACATTCAGACCAGTGCAAATTACGAAAAGGTAATTTCCGAAGTTTAGACCGACGGGAATCGAACCCACAACCACTCGGTGTAGCGAGCCGAGCGGCTTACGATCGAAATACTGCGCCAAGCGGTCGTCATTTAAATTATAGGCATCAAGAAAACAGTAAAATCCAAATTATATTCTTTACTAGCTGAGCCCGCGACTTCGTCCGCGTGGAATTTAACTTAACCAAAAAGCCCGCTCCCGCGTTCTGAGCCCGCGCGAAGGACTCATTAAAAAAAATGTTTTTCTTAAATAAAAGTAGCCTAAGATAACAACAGCTATCTATCAGTGAAAGTCTCGTCAAAATCGGTCCAGCCGTTTCGGAGATACTATTTGATTTAATGTGTTTTTATTTTTTTTACGCGAAACCCTAATTGTTTTTCTAAAATAAAAGTAGCCTAAGTTACTCCTTAAAATATCAGCTATCTGCCAGTGAAAGTCCCGTCATTTTGGAGTCATCGGTCCAGCCGTTTTGGAGATTACCCGGAACAAACACACAGACAGACAGACAGACAGGCAGACAGACATTTTTTTTTAAGTCGCGTTTTATTATACGTGTCGTATGTACTTTCATATAAAAAATAAATAAAATAAAATAAGTTTATTTCAGACGTTATTTTGTCCATATTATTTGGTTAGTAGCTACTTACATATTATTAGCTACTTACATATGCATTTGGTGAAAAGGTGTGATTTTGATATTACAAACAGACACTCCAATTTTATTTATTTGTATAGATAATGTTCCGACAACTAAAAAAAAAGGAAATAAGGAAATAACTAATTACCGTCCAACAATCCAAGATTTGTAAAAATGAGTAATTTTAAATAAAGCCATCTGACTCACAAGTTTTGGCTCAAGTTCCAAAGGACGCATCGTGCGTAATAATGGGGAATTAAAAAGCTCAACATAACGAGATGTAATTGGTCGCAGGGACCTTGAATTATAACAGTATCCAATTTCAAGTACGCTCTTGTTTATTACATACACGCATATGCCTTAAAAATAATGCAAAAAGGAAATCGCGCATTTTTATTTAAATTTCATACCTATGTAAATAAAAAAATACATTCAATCCATGAAAAAGAGTGCAACTGCATAATGCGCACATTTATATTAATGTGCGCTTGCATGAGATAGGTCACGAGTGTGCGCACAGCATTCATATATGTCCATTAAATTCATGGAGCCACTCAATATAATCACAAAGTATGCAGAAAGGTCACGAGCACACCTTAACGACCACACTTCATTTAACCATACCAATTAAGGATGGTTCGATAAATTTAACTAAAAAAAAAACGAGAAACACACGACGCCATCAAAAACGTCGCAAAAAAACATTGTCGTCCGATAACCACCACCGTACCAAAAAAGTGAGCAGTATCATTAAGCACACAAAATATGTTTTCCATTTACACAGACGCTTCGAGGCGGTTATAATTTTGTATACGCTGAATGTTTACTCAGTAAGAAGTGCTATGGATCGGTAACACCTGCCGCGTTTTCCCACGACAGCTCTCGGCTATCTTCGGATGCGGTCGGCCGCCCTCGGGTGCGCGGGCGTCGCGTAGACGCGCAGAACTACGAGGTTTATTTTGTCACGCGACGAAATCCGTGTGGCATGACCCTAATATTTTTTACGTGCGTGTCATGACTCTAAAGTTAATTTATCAACTTAGTTGAACATTCGTAGTCAAATTATTGCTATAAAACTTGATAATATTTTGTTAAGTAATCAACTATTTTATAGCGTAGATAATAAAATTGTACTCGGTTAATATTTTCGACGAAATTATATTTTTTAAACACAGTAAATCATTCTATATAGTTTCTATGAATACACTTTTTATTTTAAAAATTAAAGTCGTAAAACAGAGTAGATTAATAAAGTAAATTATTATAAACAGTAAGTCCTGCCATACATGGATATCGTGGTACAAAAAAATATAAAAAATACTATTATTAAAGTCCGATCCGTTATCATTGAATCGACGAAAAAGAAAATAAGCACTGGCAGAAATAGTCATACTGTCCTATTATGGTTTGTAAAAAAAAAGTCTCATAACCGGCATTGGTAACCGGCGTTTGTAGTACGATGAGTAGGATAAATAGAGAAAATAAATGGTGACTACAGCAACCGTTATGCACACGGCGCGCGGCGGTGCGTGCACACGGCTTCATATTAAGCTATAAATTTCCAGTATAAGCTGATCACGCAATGTATTGGATTTTCGTTCAATAAGAGGTCAGCTTATACTGGAAAGGATAGCTTGATATGTAGCTGTATCAGAGCGCGTGCGATGTCGTGTATACCCTTAATTAAAAAGTAAACGGTAATTAGACTCAGGATCTGAAAAAGTGTCGCAATCCTCATGTATTTTGGAGGTTTTTTTTCTTTTGTATCGTGCCTTGTGCTTAAAAGCTGGAGACATCTTAAGTCAGTCACCAGTTTTACATATTTTGAGATTTAATAAGAAAGAAGATAAAAAATTGTTGTACCAGAAAAAGTTATTCTAATTAAAATATTTTTAGGTCGACATAAAAAACCGTAATAAAACATCGATATTTGGAACTCTGAATATTATGTCGGTAGCTATATCGATTTCACGAAATACTAAGTGAAACATCAAACCGACTACATTTTGAATCGTTAAAATATATAAAAAATCCTGCACTAATTAAAAATCAATATGGTTAGCTGCAATATATATGTATATCGTCGCGTCGTATTGCGCACCTCGCTTCCCGCTGGCGTTACACCTGCCAACTCTCCCACGGTTTAACACGGCTTGCGTTTTTTTTTCAATATCACTTTTTTGCATTTTAACTGAGCACTTTTCCCTCCAATTTCGCAATTGTCGAACCGTCCCTCCTCCTTCATTTTACGGCGCATTTACGATGTTTAATTTTCGCGAATTTCGCATTTTTATATGGCATGTCAGCCGTGTTTAGTGCGTCGGCTTCATTTTTAAGTCCAGAAAGGTTTTATTAGTGCTTCCAAGGTATTAATTATTCATGCCATGGATCGCTACGAAATTAGCCAAAAGTGTTACTAGCGACTAAGACCAAGGATGATACGTGAGGCCATTGAAATTAAAAAACATCTTAATTTCAATAGGGAAGATGGCTGGGTGCTACCCCCAACTTGGGATCCAGTAATTCATATAATTACATCCAAAACCAAGCGTACCATTGCAAGACCTCGAGACACAGTGAGCACTTTCTGCGTGGATCGGACCGCAAACACCAACTAAATTTTGAGGGTACCCAGTTTTTAACTATGACATCAGGACGTCTAACACCTCAGTCCCCCCGTGACCACGGTCGCTGTAAAGCAACCGAAACGTCGGAAACATAAAAAGCAAATAAACGCGATATAATCCGTAAAAATAGTTTTATTTCAATGTTATTAGCGATATATTGTCTAGGTCACTACCAGTATTGTATAAGTATAGGCGATGTGAGCTTTTAATTTACCTCATAGGTTTTTTGCGACACACACAACACATAGATTTAAAATTGGAATGCACTTTTGTTATAGACAACTTTTTTATATTTTGGTGATGGGCAAAAAAAAGCACCGCGACCGAGAATATGGCAGTGCAACAGGTGTGCTATTGTTATTGTCCAAATATGCATGGGTCTCGTATTTTTGGGATCTATCGTTCACTTCGAGGGCATTAGGGCAGGTCTCGGACGAGATTTGTTTTTTTTTCGTAACTTCAAAGGTTAGTTTTCGACCGTCACATTTTTTGACAGAATAATTACGTAAGGTATCGTTTTACTGCAAAAAGTTTGTGGCTTGTGGAATTTTGTAACTTTTTATTTTGTTTTTTTCTTAAGTGTGCACACTTTTAACGCATATAATAGGTAAATTTTATTAATTAAGGCCTATAGAGAATGAATAAAAGCTTTCTCTTACCCTTTATCGTATATATATATTATCGATATTAATAAAACGTAGTTTTAGCATGAATAGATTAGTACAGCCCAACAGTCAAATCATCAAAATTCTTGTTGGAATAAATTAAATCAGTTTCCCGGTATATTTCATTCGCCATAAAACAATTTGCGCGGAAAAGCGCATCACGGCTAGGTCGACCCCGGGCCGTGATTGGTGCTACGCTGACCAATAGTAACGTTTGTTTCGGCCCACGGGCGTTAAGCGCGCACGCCCTCCTAACTCTATTTTTGAATTCGAATAGAGTTCCATTGCGTTCTGATTACGAACAGTTGTAGGTAAGCTATAAAAACTTTTATTAGGCACACGTATAGGTAAATTAGATTATATTTTTCAATTTAAAGCTGACATATTTTTAGTTTAATAATCCCGATTTGACTGATATGACGATAATCACAAAAAGCCAATGTTAACTCCAACTACTTGACATCCTATACCTATCTACCTTTTAAGATAATATTACTTACTAATTATGAAATATGATGTTTGATGGCACGATGCACTTAAAAACCAAGATCGATATCTCGTACGACTATTGAATACGCACTCGATTAAATATCGATTCATACATAATGATCAATTAACACAAGTCGATAAACCAACACTGGATCGTAACACCGGAAATTAACATCAAGCAGACCGTTGATCGGTTATCAGAGTGATGTGTTAATCTCGATGCCTGTACATCCAAGTCGTAAATCTTAATTTAAGTCGGTAAGCGTTTTACGGTTTTGTTTTGAAAATAGAACATAAAGTGTGTAATTATTTTCACTCGTATGCTATCCCAACCCTATACAATAAAACTGTAGAGCGAAGTGGAACGACAAAATGTTCTCTTCTTGTAGAGTATTTGTTATGTATAGCCAAAATAAATCTATGTTATAGGTTCTTGTAATCAAGATTTTCAGTTCGGACTGTAATTCTATTTCACGATTTCATTTTATGAACTCTTCATAATATAGTTTCGATGTCAGACACAATTGAAGTATTTTAACTGACGCTCTAACTTAAGATTGGTTTTGTGACAAACTCAGAGAACCTACACGTTCAGTAATGGACTGCTTATTAAATTGATTAATGCGATGACATCATTATCATCCAAGTTATAAAACTTGTCAGCGCTTAAAGACAGTAAGTACATAATTTATTATGAATAATCATTCAAAACTTAACTCATTACGTATGTCTTTACAAAACACGCCATTCGAAACCCGTGCTAAAGCCATAACAATGAGATCTTATTTATAAAACATTGTATGTTATGCCAGCAAAGAAAAATACGAGAAAGAATTTATTAACATAATTATCTGCTGATGAATAGAGTTTTCAAATACGTTTAAGGTAAACGCTTTCTTCCAAGGTAAGGTAAAAAAGGTTCCAACATAAAGTATACCCTACGTAAAGCTCTACGTATTTTTACATCTATATCTTTTCTGCTCTACATAAGTATCATACGTCTCATATTCTTATACCTTCTATTCTTTCCATTAATATAAGTTATCTACTATAAATAGTTAAACACTTCAACTACATTTTAATTAAAAGTAACTTTTGTTGAGTGCACGATATTACCAACTCTACATCATCAACTTCGACCAACTGCTGCCATCTAGTTGAGAAACATTGAACTAAAAGTTTTGCGAAACCTCCACTGGCGCTGAGATCGACTCGGTTAAACGATTTTCACAAGAATACGTTACGGTGCACTCACGGAAAATTGAAGTTTATCTAGAAACATCAATTTCAGCATGAAACTACAATATTGATTAATGTTTCAGAACTGTGTAATTTTGACAGAATTTATGCTCGTGACTTGATTATGACAAATTTTATTCAGATCATCCTCTTCATAGTTAACTTTTATATATGAAAAAAGTCGTTTATTATAGTCAGGTCCCGACTAATTTTGTTTTACTTATCAAATAAAATAGGTGAATACTTTTGGCTATTTAATTATATTTTAATGATGTAAACAATATAACAAATACTCTACAAGAACCAAAATAATATTACAAAATACACTTATATAATATATGGCATAAAAGCTTTTCAATATGACTGCTGAAAGCGGCCTCTATCGTCAAAGCGTTGAAATAAAATCGGCCCGTGCTGAAACCGCCACGAGCTAAATCCATAGCTCTATCTCTGTTGCGCGTTTGACTTATTATATTTCCCTCTCGTTTACGCCACGGTATTAGGAGCGCTTGTCGCGCGACTCGCTCCTATCGCATCGATCATTGATCTTTGAAATTCGAATGCGGTAACTCGAGCGGCGCGCGCGCAGCCTTCGGCCACCGTGTTCCGTCCCGCTCACTCGTGCGGCCAACGGTTACCGTTGTCTCGTGTTTCTTTTATTGCCGTTTTATTATTTCTTGTAGATGATCACGCGATTGTGAGCTGTCGCTCGGCGCGCACACGTCATATTCCCCGTCTCTGTCTCGAGGGATAGTCCTCGTATCTTACGTCTCGTTTCGTCCGGCGCATGTCGGACTCGCTGCCGTGCGTCGATGTTTTGGGAAGTGCACCCGCCCGACGTTCCCACGGTTCACCTTCGGCCGACTTCCTTACGAAAAAAACAAACAAGAGCACTTTGTTGAAGAAAATCGACGTCTGCCGGTCGCGCTGAATGATTAATACAATTATGATCGCGCACGCTGCTACCTACACGGCTCCGGTAATAATAGTTCTTTATACGGGACACGTGGTCCGAGCGGACTTTTGAATTATTATTATATTATTATGGTGGCTAATTTTTCGGTTGATACCGTACGATTTGGGTAGGTAGGTACTACTGAATTTGGAAATGGCGTAAAGCGTGACAGATTTTTTTATTCGTAAACATATAAATTTTAATAAGTGTAAGTATAATGTTTTCACAGGGTTTGCGTAGCAATTCGTAGTAGGATTGAGTTACTGTAATTTACTTGGTATTTTGAATTTTAAACTATTTGACTACTTAATGTAAGGTACAAGAGAGGGTTGTGTTTTTTGAGAAGACCCTGGGCGTCATTAACGTAAGCTATGTCTTTGGTAGGCATTAAAATGGGGGCATACTCGGGGTGTTTATGTTATAATTAGGGTTATTGTATCAGTAATCGGTACAGTCACTATCAAAACGTTTATTTATGTTTTTTGGAACACATGGCTCGATTCGAAAAATATGATTTAAAAACTGGGCCAAGGTCACATTGGTAATTAATGAAGTTCAAAAGTTAATTCAGTTCCTATAAACTGTACCACATTGTGTAAGTATATTTTGTTTGTAGCCTAATTGCAACAAGTGGCCTGATTATTTTAGTGCTACCACAATAAGGATGTTTTTGGAAATTATGATCGAAAAAGTGATTCATCAATTTAAAAACATATTTTAAAGTAGTTTAGTCACATAATAAAATCATTATGCCCAAAGATAATACATAATATGTCTTTTACTTAATCAATATACTTTACTCTCCCAGTCAGTAATACTTATGTGAAGATTGGAATTTGCTCCTGTTATATGTATGTAAAGAAGCTCTGTCCTTGTTGTTGATTATATTTCCATAAATATAACATAAGCAAAGTTATTACAAAGTGCCGTCACAAAAAAACTAAATGCTCTAAAACGATCACTCTACATACGACTCTATGAGTGTTATTATAAAAAGTGAAACATGTGATAAAATCTATATTTTCCGCATTGGCAAAATTATAATGAAGTGCTATATTTAACTGTTGTTACATTATAATTAGATCCTTCGATGGATTCCTGAAAGTGTTTGTGTGCATCGTTAGTCGTGAGCGAGAGAGCGGCGCGGGCGCAGCGCGACATGCGGCAGATGGCGAATCATCCTTTTATACGGGACGTATTCAATCAGACGGGAGCTACGTTGGGATAATGTGGATACGATTATTTATTATTCAGGATGTTATTATTATTAATATCAGTACCCATTAATATCCATTAATATATAAGTACTTGTAATGTATACTAACATCAGTAATAGCCATCTATTGCCATGCTAAATGTAATATGTAAAATTTTAAATCGTCTCTTAAATTTCGGTCAGCACTGCAGCAGTACATGCAATACTCAATTAAGTTCCCGCCCTATAGATATTACTGAATTTGTAATAAAATACACGAGAAGGTATATTCCATGTATTAATAATAAATAATCATAATTCCCTAATATTTGTATTTGGTATACGTAACCGAAGTGTTGCAGTCTAGTCAACTAGTATCGTATTCAATAATATTTTAAAAGTGGTCTTATCCACACATCTGCCATCGTCTATCTGGCATGTGCTCAAGAAACAATATCCCTACTTGTGTTCGTAAGATCTCCCGAGGGAGCGCGTTCCCACGCTCGCCCCTCGCGCCGACACACGTGGCGGGCGAACAAACACCTATTACATATCAATAGCTTTGTATCGAGTCTTTAACAGCACAGGCCTCTTCTTAAAACAGGGGGGATTTAAATTAAACTGGCTGCTGCATGCGGGGCACAAAATACCTACGCCAGACACTGTTTTATTCTAAATGGTATCTTTTGATTTTGAGGCTATTATATTATATTTTGTGGGGGATACCCACTATCACGACTGCTTGGCGCAGTGGTTCGAGCTCTCACTGCACATGGTGGTTGCGGGTTCGATTCCCATCAGGGCAAATTTCGGAAATGGAATTTTCGTAATTTGCCCTGGTCTGGGTGTCACTGGGATCGCCCCCAGGCCATTATGCGGTACCAAAAGTACAAGCGTTGCTTAGTTTGGCACCATACAGTTAGTGTGTCAGTCGGGCGATATTATTATTATTATCAATAAATAATATTAAGGTAAAGTTTGTTAACATTTGTATTCTCATTAGACTATGGGGACACCCGTGTGAGCGGGCCATATATGTCATTATGTCCATTGAAATTACCCGAAGATATTTTTATTGGGTAAGTGGGGTCTTACTGAGGACGCTGGGCATTCCCAGCGTGACTTATCCTAGCTCTACCAGCTCGCCAAAGGAAATTACACTTTTTGTGTAGGTGTGTGAAGAAAGCGGTCGTAATGAATTACATTTTATAGTGTTACAGGAAATGAGATGAAGATTATTTTGACTAAGATAATATATAATAATATATCCGATGAACAAGTGAAGATGCTTTATAGGTGATTATTAGCACTGCTAGAAATTGGATAATGTGCTGTGATAATTACTTTCCAACAATCCTACATTCTACTATAGTTTGGACCTAGAGTAGAATCTTTTCTTTCCATAAAAATAACAATATAAATTCAAAAAGTTCAAAAAAATATTCGCTATAACTACTTACGCAATATAAAAAGAATATTGTATTCAATGAAATACAATTTCAATTTTGCATCACCCATTTTATACGTAAAATTGGACTCTACATTTTCTATGAAAAAATAATAGTCACGTATTTACTTATTTAGATTAATGTTTGTATTATTATTTTCACAACTTCATAATAGAGACTATTTGAATGTTTGGCGTTTATTCGTCTGTACGTGATATTATATTGTGAAGATTTTTTTACAAGAGTTGAGAGAGATTTCAAGGCTGGAGGTAGTTATGATTATGATATTGTGAATTAGTACGGTTTCACTTACACGCAAAAAATATTAAGAAAATAAAGTTTATAATTGACGACCGCTTGGCGCAGTGGTTCGAGCGTAGGCCGCTCGGCTCACTGTACATGTTGGTTTCGGGTTCGATTCCCGCCAGGGCTAATTACGGAAATGGCCTTTTCGTAATTTGCCCAGGTCCGGGTGTCACTAGATCACCCCCAGTCCATTGTACGGTACCCATAGTTCAAGCGTTGCTTAGTTTGGGACCATACGATTGATGTGTCAGTCTGGCGATATTATTATTATTATTAATTTTAATGTGTATTTTTTTAGATTATTATAATAACATATAAACTACTTATGCGAATATGCTATTACGTTATGATAATGTTTGATTGTATTGAATAAATTATAGGTAGGAGTTTTATTTTAAAATTTAAGGCATTTTCATTCTTTTTTAATAACGCCCAAAATTGATTATTAATAATTACGTATCCAATATAAAAATCAATATCTGATAGATGCCATATAATTTAATCGATCTACGATAGGTTATGGGCAATCTTTACCCAAAAAAAATACAATACTTTGATCAGGGTTGATCATTAATTTCGGGCGTAGGTTTCCTATATGTCCTTCAGACGATCCGAAGATTAAATATTGTTAACAGAATGACGCAGGAACGCAACCTTTGATAACTACAAATGCACCGTGAATCCGTAGATTGATACTTTAGAAAGTTAAATAGATTAAAATAATTAGAAAGTTGACGTAGATCGATTAACGTGATTAAGCTACCGTGTTCCGGCGGCCACTTGTTTATTAACTTAACGGCTTGTTGTCTTTGTTTTATGAGATACTTTCCTCGTGATTGTACCTGTAATTTTATGATGAGTGCATCGAATATTTACCTATCAATTATCATTGAAAATTTCGGAGTGAATTACTTAAGTTAAAACTATTTTTTTCTATCATATTATACATCCCACTCATTCCCACAAGACAGCAGCCTCTCCTTTGCGTTCATAGGTATTTTTATATTGAGGAAATGATGTTTTAGGGATCCGTAGTCCTATGAAATCATCCAGTCCGTCTGTCCGCCCGCCTATCCGTCCGCCCGTCCGTCCCAGTCCGTGACAGTGCCATGATATCTGAAATTTAGTACAGATATACCTACTCTTAATAGTAGATCTCAATTTCGGAATTATAAAATGTTAAAGAACTACTTTTTTGATGTACATACATTAAATTGTACGTTCAAAAAACATTCTAGTATCGGCCGTGGTATTTGCGAAATTTTCGCCAAACATACCTACACCGCCGCACCTTGAAGACTACCACTAGGTGGTTACACATGATGGTACATCATGCACTTGACAGTTTCTTTTTTACTTTAGCAAACACCATATACATTTATCCATTCAAAAGGTGACTTTTTATATAGGCTGTGGAAAAATAATCTTTAAGTTTGGATAGCAAGGTTATATTTGAGTAGTAAATAAAAATGTATGGGTGTTAAGAAACTCATAATTTAACAGAGGGTAATTTTTCTTTTACTACTAACAACGCTAGTATTGACATCTAGTTACAGAAATATTAACAAATTATTTGTATTTCATTACGCTATTCATTCCATTATTTTGACCAACAACCTCGTATCATATTATTTGTTATACTATAAAAACCATCTAAAATATAAACTAAAATTAAGTTTTATGTTCAGACATTAAAAATCAAATTAACAGACGCCATGTTTAAAGCGCTATTTTCATTTCAATACTGTTTTACGATTGTATTGATACCTCATAGCACTCAGTCTTTCATTCGACTTGACTCACTGATCCACCAAAACGCTGTATCTCCGTAGCACTGACGGATAAAAACCAAACTTAACGTTATCGTTTTAAAGTATACTTTCATTTGTACAGGGTTGGCGGTTAGGTGTGTAAAGGTGGGTACAGGAGCGATAAGTGACAACACCTGTCGACTTTTCCCACAGCGCTGCGGATGTCACCCGTCAAGTTATCTGAAAACATACGCTGACTCCGAACACCTACGTTTGTGTTAAGTAGCGTTTATTGTTGAAAATTGTTTGTGATTTGTTCCGATGTGGCGGTTTGTGTAATTATAAACTGACTTTTATATCCGTATTGTCTAAGCGCCCAGTATAAGAGCTTAGGTAGAGAGAAGCTTAATTTTTGACGTTTTTGTTATTTAATGAAATATTCGATGGTAGCAATATAACCATTATAATAATACGTAAAGCAAATAAATTTGTACCCCTATTACGAAAATTGCGCGAATGGAGGAGTATGACATTTCCCACACTTATAGTTTAATAAAGAAGGAGTGCAGAAAGCTAGTATTTTATTTTAATTATGCATAAAAATACATTAAACTAATAAATAAATAATTATACACACTACCATGAATTGGAACACACACATTTGTGACTTCCACTGGGTAACTGACTGACAGTCAGACTGACAAACGGTGACAGTCATTTTTTCTTTATTTCACAGGGTAGGACTTCCATAGTGCGTTCTGCGTGCCAATATCAATGAAGAAGGTTTTTGAGTTTATGTAATTTTGGTCTTGGCTCATAGAACCGTAATGAAGTTTATAATTAAAATTGAAATGAATTATGGTTGAATTTTTGACCGCGTGGGATTACTTGATTACACAGTAAAAAAGTTTTTGGCTACTAAGATTTGAAACTTGCCATTATATTGTTGAAACTCTTATGACTCTTAGGACAACTAAAGTAAGTACATTATGGAAAATGAAATTGTTTTCGCGGTATTAAGTGGAAATACCAAAGTTCACACAAATAAAGTATTGGCAGTATTGGCACAACCACATATTATGTAGGTAGTTTGTTTTCACTCTATATTTTTTTAATTAATATCTTATTTTGAAGTTCCCAACCTTTTCTTTTCGTTATAAGAAAATAATTATAATAGTTATACCAATTATACAATATTTTTACATTTATTATTATCTGTACCTCGACTTACAACAGTCTTAATACAGCTCTCATTGGGAACCACTGGTCTAATCTAATGACGACTCAAATGAAAAAGCGTTTCAACATTATTCGAATATTGCTATATTTATATAGCAATATTATAGAGAACTTCGAAAATTAATTAATTAATCCGAAACAAAAATGACCCTGTAATGAGACCAAACTAGTTTTCAACCGTTCAATGGTCGTGTTTATGAGCAATTACATCATTACCATTAATTACTTTAACCAACGATTAATTAAACATTGACAGTGAATTAATAATTTTAAATGGATAAAGGCTTGTTCTACCTATTCGGTTGCTATTGGAGAGTGAGCATGATTATATCAAGTAGTATGTAATTACCACCAGTGAAGTTATTTTCAAAATCCTACTTCCTACTAATATTATAAATGTGAAAGTTTGTGAGTGTGGATGTATGTATGTATGTATGTATGTTTGTTACTCCTTCACGCACAAACTACTGAACGGATTTGGATGAAATTTGGAACACAGATAGTTTATAACCGGGATTAACATATAGGATACTTTTTATCCTGGTAATCCCGAAATTTTTGTTACGTTAAATACTACGCGGACGAAGTCCGTGGGCACAGCTAGTAACTTATAAATTGTCAAAAATAAAGACGTTAAAAGTTATGAAAACTAGGTAGCTAATATAGGGTAGTATGACGTCATAGCTGAGAAGTACTTTCTGTCAATAAACTGGTATCCCTCCCTTCTCATTTTATTCGGTAACTGTCAAGTTACTGGATAAAATTAAAAGTCAAGGAACATTGTAGTTTATCTCAATACCTACAAACGATCAACGATTGACCACCCAGCATAGTCCGCCCACGCTCCAATCGGCTAACCGTAGTCAAAACACTGATAGTGAACAACAGGTGTTTATCCAAAGATTATTAATCGTCCATTACGTCGTGTTCCTAGTCGTGACGACAGACCACCCACCGCTGGGTGTGGTATAAATCATCTCCAGAAGCCAGAGTGGTGCTGCTGTTAATAAGTATTCTTTAATTATGTACTGGACGGCTATTATATCATGTTTTTATTATTGTTTTAATTAATTTTTGTAGTTGTAGAATGTAGATTTACATTTTGGTTGACGGAGATTCCACTGTTCTGCGTTGAAACCTAGAAAGAGTGACTGATATCCTAATAATCGAATGCTTATAAATTTTTTGAGTACCACTCAGCTGTTAGTGACGTTGTCAGCTGTACTTTTTGGATGGATGAAATAGTTTTTAATTGGTTTCAAATAAGCAGCCGTTTAGAGACTTCTAAAATCTTGCAATTTTTGTTCATTTGTCTACTAAAGTTACTCTTTATGATACCATCAAACACCGAAACCAGTTCAAATCAAAAACCCATCTGACTTACTATCTATCTATATGGTGTATACCACTCTAATTTATAACACACAATTTCCAAAACCGACTCCCGAATCGGAAATCAAATGTAAAATGCGCCATTACTCCACAGTGGGTACAGCAGTTTCGGCGTTTTAATATCCGTCCCAACTGGATTTTTAATCATTTACTATCCACTTACACGCTGTAAAGATACTGCATATTATATTGATTTTTAATGAACATTTTCACAAATTTAAAATTACACATACTAAACTCCGCTGAATCCGTTATCGCTTCTAATATAAGTTCCATTTTAAGTTGTTTTCGAAGTGCGTAAATACGTAATAACTTTGTTTTATTGTAGGTATATATCGAACTTCCTTCTGGCTACGTCCAATTTGTCTTAAATGTCGTGTAGATTACGGTTATAAATCGAATGCTATCGTAGAATTAAACTCTATGGTGAACTATTTTATATCTCAAATAGTAATAATTCGTCGTCCCAACAAATTAGGTACTCAGTAGGGCTCTGTTACAAAACTATTTTATTTACAAACTTTCCTTTTATTTTCCCAGTCATGTTGAATGGTATAGCTCTCGTTAGGGTGTCGTCTTTCAAGTACCTAGGTCATGTAGTGACCGAGGACTTGAGGGATGACAGTGACATTGAAAGGGAGAGGAGAGCGATGGCAGTTCGCTGCAATATGCTGGCGCGTAGATTTGCACGTTGTAGTGTAGGTGTTAAAATAACACTGTTTAAGGCTTTCTGCCAAACTATGTACACGTGCAATCTATGGGTCAGTTATACGCAGAGAGCTTACAACGCTCTCCGAGTACAATATAATAATGCCTTCAGGGTGTTGTTGGGGCTCCCCCGATTTTGTAGTGCGTCGGCCATGTTTGCGCATGCGCACACCGATGGCTACCACGCAGTGTTGCGCAAGCGGGTCGCGTCGCTGATGCGCCGTGTGCGGGGGAGCACCAACACCTTTCTGAAGGTCATTAGTGATAAGCCGGACTGTCCAGTTTTGGGATACTGGGTGCATACACATGTGTGTGTAACTAGTGCCTCGAGAAGACCTGGCAGGTATTTAAATTGAATTATATGTCATGTCATACTAACATAGTTGTTTAAGTTGTATTGTAATATGTAAGTAGCTACTAACCAAAAAATATGGACAAAATAACGTCTGAAATAAACTTATTTTTGTTTTTTTTTTTAAACTATCTGTTGCCTGCGCCTCCACCCGCTTGGTATTTGGATATAATAGAATTAGCCCAAGTTACTCCTTCTAACATCAGCTATCTGGCAGTGAAAGTGAAATTCCCGTCAAAATCCGTCCAGCCGTTTGGGAGATTAGCCGGGACATGCAGACAGACAGACAAAAAATTTATAAATGTTTTCTGTATGGCCCCAAGATTGTATAATCACCTACCTCAATCAATTTTGGAGATTAAAAACCTCAATATCTTTAAAAATAAAGTAAAGAGCTTATTAACGGAAAAGGGTTATTACACTGTTAACGAATACCTGTCTGACAAATTATAAATCGACATTTAATTAGAATTACTTATTATGACATTTTAACTTAATGATAATGCAATATTTTAATTTTATAATTGCATGTGTTTAATGAATTATTGTCAATATTATAATTATAATTATTTGCATACCATTTCATATGGTGGAATGTGCCGAGCTCATATTAATTTAATATCTTTTGTTGCACCATGTTTCAAGCATAATAAATCATTCATTCATAATTATGATTATGATATACTTTACGTACTTAGTATATACCTATATATAAACATTGGAAGATTTGAATTTAAAACATACTCTACCAAAACTGTACAAAAACGTTCGCTCTACATTGCTTTGAAAGCTATCACACAACGTTATAAGGAAAACAGTGCGCATAATAGATTAAAACGTCTCATTGGATATTCAAACAACACAAAAAGAGTTAAAGATCTAATCTCTCTTATCAGATCTACTCTTGTGATAGTACAACAAAGTCAATGTAGAATTGAAAGTCCGCACGCTGAGTGATAGTAATTTCTGAATGTCTTGGGTGCTGCCATAAACAACGCTAGTGCATGCCAAATTTACCAAAAAATGACATATTTTCGGCAGTTCTCCGAAATTATAATTTGACTCTATCTGTAACATATACCAATTAAGAAGACGTGTTTTAAGAGATTATTTTTCGTCTAAGGAGAGCCCTTTGTACTCAAGGCTCAATGTACACAAGTTTATTTATATTAATTCATTACTTATAATGAGCTGAGTAATGTCATTAAACAAATCACAAATCTTAAAAGTGGAAACACCAAAACATAATAAAAAAGTCAACATTGGCAATTTGACGTCGCTGAACAAGCAACAGAAAAATAGTCTCCATCGTCAAATCAAAAACTTTATTATCAAATCGAATTAATGAAAACATAATGATGACAAAGCACATATGAACAGCTACCAGGCATGCCTTTTAAGTTCTGTCGTTTCCATATTTCCCGGCAATTTTGAATTTGGAACTGTTCTATATTCGAATATGTTTAAATTTCGAATCTCAAAACAATTGAAAGTTTTAGGATTAATGCTATTGTTTAGTCACAGCGTCGATTAGAATCTGTCAGGTTACGTACGAAAATGAATCTTTCTAAGGAAAATGTTCGTGCAATAATTTTCTACAACTTTAGAAGAGGCCTGACACGGCTTCAGTGTTTTGAAGAGCTAACATCTGTGTTCAGTGATGAAGCCCCATGTCTGCGGACTGTCGAACGCTGGTATTTATAATTCCAGCGTAGACATACTAGTCTTAGTGACAAATCTCGCGAAGGACGGCCAAAATCCGCCTTCACTGAAGATAACATAATTACTGTGAGACAACAAATTCTCTAAGATCGTCATGTGACGTATCGAGAGATAGAGGCTCTATTAGGGATCTCAGGGACAACCATTCAGAAAATCTTGCATGAAGCGCTTGGTGTACGAAAGCTAGATTGCCGTTGGATACCGCATCGGCTTTCCGACGATCACAAGGCGGCCCGCGTCAGATGGTGTAAGAAAACTCTGCAAAGGTTCAACCAAGGAGAGTCAAATCACGTCTACGACATCATCAGTGGTGACGAATCTTGGATCTATGCCTACGATCCTGATTCCAAACAACAATCTACAATCTGGGTCTTTCAAGACAAGCCAAAACCGACTAAAGTTGTTCGTTCTCGAAGCACTTCAAAGAAGGAGGTGGCCACGTTCATTGGAAAAACCGGCCATATTGCGACTATTGCACTTGAAGATCGTAGAACGGTTAATGGAGAGTGGTATACCACAGTTTTTTTACCACAAGTCATCGCCAACTTCGAAAATCTAACTCAAAGCGACGCATCATCCTGCACCACGACAACGCAATCTCACACAGCGCTCGTCAAACGATTGAGTATTTGAAGCAGGAAAAAGTAGAAATTCTTGATCATCCTCCATACAGTCCTGACCTAAGCCCTAACGATTTATTTACATTTCCTAAAATTAAGAAAAGTCTTCGTGGTCAAAGGTTCCAGTCCGGTGAAAAAGCAGTCGACGCTTACAAGTCAGCCATTTTGAACACCCCCACTTTAGAGTGGAATAAATGTTATAATAACTGGTTTGAGCGAATGGAAAAGTGTATTAAGCTACGTAGTGAATACTTTGAAAAACAATAAAAAGTACTATAAGGTTCTAGTTGTGTTTTTTTCTTCAAACGACAAAACTTAAAAGGCATCCCTCGTAGAATCCCACTATCGTCCCTATCCCCAATATTCACAACTGGCTTGGAATGCTAATACTAAAGTGATAGCATCATTTATTCCTACATACCTATGGCTATAAAATTGTATTATTTCCCTGTGTATATGGACGGCCCCCACACAATGCGCTAAACAGTAATTGATGTGAGAAATACAGTTAGCCTCCATATTCGCGTCCAGCGGCCGGCAACATCTACATTGACAACAATTTAATTGCAATTACAATTTCATTTCAATTGTGGCCGCAAATTAGATCGAGTTTACCTCGTTAGTCAGCGGTAGTGTGGCCAAGTACTTCGACATTTGAGGTATATTCATATTGCTAGATGAGAAAAAAGCAACAGAACATTGTTGTACTTCAAAATTATCGTCCCTCTTTCACAATAAAGCCATAAATAGAACCAGAACTTTAGTGCATTCAAAGTCAGTGCCTATTTAAATTAAATTATACTTATATTAAATAAAATAAATAGATCCACGAGTCCCAATTCCTTTCAACTAAATACTTTATATTAACGAATATATATGTTTTTAAGGATATTATAATACATTTATCTACATCTTGGGTAGAATCTATATTCATCAGTAGAATCTATGCAGGATGAAAATTTTAGGAACCTATATTTCAAAAAAATCTAACCAATAGAAATTTAGATCCTTAGGTCGCTGTGCATTTTTGGTGACAACGCTCGTAATTAGTTCACTCATGATATCAGAGATTTGTCCCGAATTCCAACACATCACACATGGTTACCCCAGTCATCACCATCCTGCAATCTCGTCAATTGTCAACTCGCGATGGATGGACTGCGGTATTGAAACAAATGAAATGTCGTAAAAAACGCACTTGTCCGATCGTTAAACCGAGTATAATGATGCCTAATGCGTTCACTAGTAGGGGAGATTGGATCATCGTTGTATTGCTGAACAAAACACTTGGCCTTATAAGGATGCATTTTTTATTGGCCTATGGGCTGTCTCACTCCTGAGCAAAATCCGCCTCTTTTCCCGTCCACACTACCTCTATCCAGAGCAATTTCCGGCCACGACATTCCTACAAAGGTGTTCAGCCTTGATATCCACAATTGAAGGAAAGTTTCGATATCGGAAACGACAGCTTCCAACCTTCTATTACAAATGAATTAACAGAAGGACGACACAGAACGAAGGACGATATAAAAACTTGCAGTCAACTGTGAATATTTCCACCTCAGATCATTTTGCCACTGTTTTCCTGGGGACAGTCAGCATTATAAAAAGTATTTATATAAAAAATGAAAGTTTTGGACTGAGAACATGAATTGCACTTTAAAAAATTGGACAGGTAATGCATTTATCTATCGAATATCTTAAGATACCATTTTCAATGCCATATAAAATAATAAAGGTTTATTACAGGCATTGATGAACGTGACGCAAGTATTGAATTATTTTGGAAAATTACGTCGCTGCGGAGTAGATATTATTCACAAATTACACAGGTATTACAAAGGCAATAATTTAATTAAACTATAGATGTAGTTACACTGCATTTGATTTGACACTGAATTTTTATTGAAGGCGCCTGTCTAGCCCGCGAAATTCAAAACTTTCGAGTATTTTTATAGTTTATCCAAAATCTGAAAACATTTAAGACAACATTTTGTGATTTGCGACAAACACAGTATGCAGTGCGTTTATTAATACATTTATTTTACTCTAAATATTATCACGGTGGATATGATACTAGGTAATCACTAAATATACAAAAATTCCCAGATTACCTGGATAGCAGTCGTTCTTGAAATGTTTTACAGTAAGTTGGATATATTAATAAATGCACTGCACACGGTCTTTGTCGTGAATTACAAAATGTGCCTTTTATTATTGTCAGATTTTGAAAAAATTCTACGAAACCTCAAAAAATTTTAACTTCGCGGGCGCTTTAGCCTTAAAACAAGAGAGGAATACGTACTTATAATTTTAACATTTCAAAATGGTGTCGAGCCGTATTTGTGCAATCAAATTAAAAACAACTTTATTTCTCATAGTTCATAATGGTTATTTTTTTATCGAAGTGCCTATAATTACAGAAAACCATGATAACGAGTAAAGCTATTAAGACCATCGATTGTAACAAAACTAAAGCCACATTTAAACCACATCAATCTCTATTACTTCAGTTCACACTTATAAAATACAATATATATAATGACTAGTAAATGTAAAAAAATGTAATTCGCGATACCTGTTTGTGCGTAGGCAGATGTATGCAAAATCGCATTGCGCGTATGACGACATTCTCCACGGCTTCGCGTAGCTCTCAAGATTGACTACAATAAGTCACACAGTGGGACCATGACCCTCGAATTATTAGGACATTCTTTTGTCTTGTACATACAGCCCATGTCTGTAATACAGAGGTTTGCGTTCTATAATCCTGATGTATTTTGGCTTCATAGTTTTTATTTTATTAGGTATAATTATATAGGTACAATGTCCTGCTCTTTGTTTAAATACATATTATGTATTTATAGTATATAATATGCTATCAGTTAATGTTTGAATAATGAATACACTGATGACTACTAGGTACCTTGACAACATGACATAATTGTCTCCATCCAAAGGTTGTCTGGAAGAGATCGCAATCTGCGATAAGACCGCCCAATGACACTATTGTTTTTTTAATCTTATTTGATATATTCCGAACTTTAGTGTGCCATAGCGAGTAATGTTATTCTATTCTATTTTGAAATTTGTGAGTTTGTTCTTTCACTTCACTTGTCCGTGCCACTAATAATGGCGAGGTCGGAGAAGGATAGATATACTGTCTCAGCTGTCAAGTGTCAATGTCATCTAACTGCAAGGTGGTGCCGCCGTGCTGGCAATAAAATCCTGGATTCCCCCATTGTTGTCCTATATATATATAATAAAGGTCCGCATAGGCTTAAATCATGGTGACCCCAGTTGCATATGATATTTCTTATCGACTGACGGTTCCCATAGGTCGACCGGCGCAGTTGTCAAACACGCCGGTGCCAATTTAAATCACATTAACATGATAACTCAATTGTATGAGAATAACTATAGAGAGCTAAGAATCTCGGATTACTTAAGGAACGCATGCATCGATCATTTTAGTATTTGCTGAGGGCTTAGTACAAGTGTTGACGGACGAATCGTTCCACACAGCACTGGTTAATGTATGGAGACATTCGATGAGTCCATCGGTATTTGAATACGTTTAAAACTTATTTATACTAACCGTCATGTAATATAGTGAATTCATAGTAAATTACACAGACATAACTATACAAAAATAACATGTTTGTTGTACTGTTTGCATCGATGACAGTAAAATGTGCGTGTAGAATATAGAGAACACTACGGAATGGAGTATTGGCGAGCTCCCTACAAGACTAAATTGCAAATTCGTGCAGACCTTCTAAGTGTTCTGGTGCCTTGGTACCTTGGTACGAGGAGTGTGGAACGTATCTACTTAAATGCAGGTTTGGAGAGTTATTCTAAATTAAATAAACATTGCTAAAATAGCACAAATTTATTCCAACAAAAAATAGGTCTCTAAAACTTAACTACAAATAAAAACCTCTATAGACAGTAGTACTAAGCTCAAAAGAATTAACCAACCAATCAGAAACACCAACATTTATATACCACATCCACACGGATGACACCTACACCTTCATAGCTCGCTTCAAAGAACATCTTCGCATTACTTATGGAAGTGGGGCCCCATTAAGTCTGATTTAAATGTTAGCGCTGGTCCGCGCCCTGCCCTCGAGCAATTTGTCCAATAAAGGGCTCGACATTAGCATTGCTACAAATAATGCGCAACTATTTGTTTTTTATTATTATTATATTTGTAAGGGTGTGAACATATTCTAGGATTAAGAATAATTCTTGTGTTTGGCAATAAAGATTATTATTATTATTATTATTATATTGTACCGCTCAGTTTTTTTTTTTTTGTGAAGGACTAAATGTTGTGGGCCAGAGTGCCCATAACAACTTCACCCGGGCAGAGGGCGAGCGCAAGTGCGCTCCAGTGCACCGCTCAGAGACGATAGCCGATATGTAGCAGAAAGATTCTATAATAAAGAGACGATTCGGTCCATATCCTTAACCCGATGTTTACCTGAGTTGACCTGATCTCGTCAACGGTCGTCGATCTTAGGCTCGTTTTCATAAATCGATCTCAAGTCTGGGAGTGATCTTGAGTACCCTTTTGACTGTGGCTTTGTACTAAGATGACGTTAGGATGACGTTTTCAATATATCTCTCAGATTTGAGATCGATTTATTAATACGAGCCTTAGTGATGCCCAATTGTAGTGCCAATTATGGCAAATTAATTATTTAAATTGAATAAATTTCATTATATATTTTGTCAAGGATGACAAACACGGACGATAAAAAAATCATTTGACAAGATTTTAAAGTTAGATATTTTCATAATGGATTCAACATTTTTTTCCATTGATATGTTACTTAATCCGTTTGATTGGATCATTACATGATAATGTTAGTAGATGATGATAGAATAAGAAACGTAGGGATACAACTTTATGACTAAATTATATTAAACAAAAATGTAGAGACTGTTCAATGTCTTTACAAGACATAATATGGCATACGCTTAATAAGTAAACAGTACTCTCTCGATAAGGATCGTTAGCGATTGCGTTTTTATATTTTCCCAGCGGTATATCGGCTCTGAACAACCTCCAATTACTTTACTTACTGGTAACTTTTGTTTTGAGTACTCTCGTACCGCTCGAGGCGACATCGATTATTATAATTAAGTTGTGTCGAGTTAAACATCATTATGTTAATGACGTTTCTGTGTTCCACAAATAAATTATTTGACGGAACAGATATGGTAGATAAATTAATATCGGTTATATTAATTAGACTCCTATGAAAAGTTTATTAAAGTTTACCTATTTCACACCCGCCCTTAAACATCGTTAAATGCAAACGCAGAATCGTTGTCACAGTGCCGTCGTCATATTTCTGCTGGTAGCCAAAACTAGAACTAGCAGTTTAATCATAAATATTATTAAGTGTTTTATTTGTTTTGTAAAGACAGCAGCGTCGCTGTTATATGGACAGATAAATTGGCAGGAACCGTTACAGAAATTTTCGGTTAAGGTCTAAGGACCAGGAACCCATAAAAGATAGTAAGTCCATACCTTTTATTTACCTACAAAAGTCCGCGCTCAATTCAGTTCACTACATCTTTATAGCGGAGCTAAGCGCCTCTCATCGTTATTTCACGTCGGTGCCGCCTTGAACCGAACGGATTTCTTATAATTACCTTCTTTGTGATGCGGTACCTTTATATTTTTATATTCGGCAATATCTAGAAAGCATCATGATAGAGCGAGTCACGTAGGTAAAAAGGTTTTTTTACGACTGTATGTGAAAGATTTTATGCAATACTATGTCAAGCATTTGTTTCACGATATTCAACTTTACTGAGTGGAGCCAATTGTTGTCTTGTGTATATTATAAGTAGAGCGTCAATTGGCGCCCCGGTTAGTGTAAATTAAATTAAAATATGCGCTTGCGGTCGCCTTCGGTTGGCCTGAAAACTCAGACACGAGAATTGGCCACATATGAACGACGAACAAGCCATGAGAATAAGAATAGACTTACTGTGATTTATTTATTTATTCGTATGGCATTCTTACAATTGTTCACAATAAATTAAAATTAAAATCAAAATTATAAAATTATTCTATCTTTTAATTGCTGAATCCATGGGATAGCGTCGTTTTCGAGAGAGAACAGGTAACTGTGATTAGCAATTTTTCATTGCGTGTGGTGACTTCGAGAGTTATCAAATTATTAATAATATTAATTATTATTCCTTATTTACAAAGTTGTTTCACCGGTCTGTGCAAAGAACTTAATGATATTTTATTCAAAATCAAAATTAATAGAACCCGTCATCATAACGTAGCCAAGGACATTGACACCTAATCAAAATATTGCACAGAATATGAGCGACCGTAATTCAGCAAATCGGGCAGGCGGGTGCTACAACCGGTTGATGTTTTTGCGTCGGCTCCGATTTCACACGTCCGCGCTAACTCACCGTACGCCAATAACGTGTGAGGAGCAATATCCTGCAAATTCATCACTACTGGAACTCGAATTTAAAATCATCCGGCATTTCGGTCCCTAACGCTATGTTCGTAAACGTAAAATATATAACTAAGTCAGAAAAGCACACTAAATGTACGGTCTCAAATACCCAGGCAAGGTAAATGCATGAAAAGGTTAGATCCAAAATGTAAAGTCAAAGCCAAATTCGAAGTGTTTATTTTGTTCAGGCCTACGGGGGCACTTACGAATTGTAAATTTAACATTTTTTCTTACAACCGGATCGGAACGCAACCTCGACTGAGAAGATCCGGCAAGAAACTCAGTGGGCTTGTCTTATTACATTTTGTAACATTTCTTTTTTTTAGATCGCCTGTACTAGCTCCAGTGTGTTGCCTATTGAGATCACCAAAAATTACAAAGTAACTGTCATAGCATAAATCAGTACTGCGCACAGGTATATTTCGTTAACTCTACTAAAAGTGCCACACCAATCTCCAATACTTAAGTTCAAAAGATAAAGTAACTGCAAAGATAAAGCATTCATGGAAAGCGATTGTTTTATCTCTACCGCACCATCTATTTAGTGACCCTCTTACGTAACAAACGAGCTCCGACACTGGATCAACTGGATACCTTCTTTATCCACCAATTAGATTAATTCTCAAACTTTTACGTGAATGCCTTTAAGGAAATATAAATATTTATACTTGAAGAGATATCTCGCAGCCTCATATTATGGAAGATGGTTTTAAGAAAGCCGTCTCGTGAAACCTTTTAAATCTTTGTTTCCAATAAAATAACTTGAACACACAGATTAAAATTGAGTCTCGTAAGGTAAGCCTGTGGGAATCTTTTCAGATGGATTGGATCACTTTTAAATGTTGCCTTTTATAATACAACTACCTGCGCCCGCGACTTCGTCCGCGTGTAATTTAACTTAACAAAAATTTCGGGATTATTCATCCCCTATTTTATCCCCTTGGGGGTAGAATTAATCAAAATCCTTTCTTAGCGGATGCCTACGTCATAACATCTACCTGCATGCCAAATTTCAGCCCGATCCGTCCTGTGGTTTGGGCTGTGCGTTGATAGATCACAATGTCAGTCAGTCAGTCGGTCACCTTTGAGTTATATACAGGTTGAAACAGAAAGGGTATACTTTTTTTTGCAAAACTTAACTTTGTAATTCTAAAACTATAAGCTTTGGAGGAAACTTGAAAAACAAAAGGTGTTATAGGAATACAGCTGTTGACAGATTTCACATGTCTACAAAACCTTTAGTACTTCAACTGTCCTACAAAGCCGATAGTTTTAGATTTACAAAGTAAAATTGCAAAAGAATTAGTATACCCTGTTTGTTTCACCTAGTATATTTAGATATGTATTGATTTTTTTTCGGAGATAACAAAAAAAAATTACTAGTACAAATACTACATATCAGTAAGCAGTAGGTGTATCGTGAATTTGTATTTACGTTCGCTAGTGTGGTTACTCGGTGGCGTCTGCGTAAAAGTTTTGTAACCCATAGAGATGCTGCACAATTTGCAATGTAAACATTTTACAAGCGATAACAAGCAAACAAGCTAAGTACGCTACGAGCTACAATACGGTGTCTAAATATTTTTTTTATTGAATAATTACATAAATTTTGTCTCACGATTACCAACAGCAAAATAACTTCAAAATTGGCCGAAATATATACGTTTCAAGTTTGGAAAACAGTACAAGATATCATAACTTTAGTAGTTAAAGCAAACTTTAACAGCGAATTTCTTAGAAACGTTCAATATTCTTAGATAATTATTTTACAATATACTAACAGGAATTGGTACAGGAGTTTATACTATACCTACTAATATTATAAATGCGAAAGTTTGTGAGTGTAGATGTTTGTTACTCTTTCAGGCAAAAACTACTGAACGGATTTAGATGAAATTTGGAACACAGATAGTTTATAACCGGGATTAACACATAGGATACTTTTTATCCCGAT
This sequence comes from Notodonta ziczac, assembly GCA_918843915.1. NCBI lineage: Eukaryota > Metazoa > Arthropoda > Insecta > Lepidoptera > Notodontidae > Notodonta > Notodonta ziczac. Next base: position 8,125,734 of record OU974053.1, read on the forward strand.
AATCCCGAATTTTTTGTTAAGTTAAATACTACGCGGACGAAGTCGCGGGCATAAATTTGTTTAAAATATATACAAAATTCGCCATAAGCCAACACTCTATAATATAAAGGTGTTAAAATTAGCTGCTTCTTGTTCTAACATAAAAACTATCGAAAATACATGGTAGGGCTCTTTAAATTAAGTCCCCAAAATTTAAGTCTAAATTCTGTTCACTAGAGTGTGATAAGTCAGTTTTAAGTTACAGGCTGGGAACTCATATTAGGTGTTGTTTACACGACAAAATGCGTTGGCGAAAATCTGACACCGAGTGAATCAACATAGGAAGAATGCTATGCTGTTACGTTGGTCAGTGTGTGAATTAGTAAATAATCATGTTTTCTAGACTTATTAAAGTTTTGAACTTTATTATAATTTTAGTTGCTTGTACAATCAATACATACACTGTATGTACCTACATATTCTTTAAAAAATAGTTAAATCTAATGATTTGTGTTTACAAATCGATACCAAGTGACTATCGGTGTGAGAACAAACCACAGAGTATTATGGTCAACCCATTTGTTTGGTGGTAGATTTGTATGTATACAAAAAAGCACAATAAAAAATAATATAGTACGATTTTTGCTCCTATTATTTTAACTCCTAATATTATTTTTACAAAAGGACAGAAATATTCAACAAATTATTTTATCAAGCAAATAATTTTAAAACAATTAACTCGTTTAGAACGTATCTTGACCTCTTCCACCTGTAGGCATCGCGTCATTCGACGAGTTTTGATCGGTAGAAATTTTTGCTGACGTACAACCAGGGACGATATTAACGTAAAATAGTCACTGTTATTCACAAAAATAATATTGTTTTATTGAACAGGGAATTTCGAACGAAGTGTCCTACTAAATTTCCAATCAACGAGAATTCATTATCATGTTAAAAAACTGACACCAAAATTTTCGGAAAAGTATATTAATATACATACGAAACTATTGCCTTGTAATCAATAAATATGATTGTGATAAATGCCTCACTGATTCGCAGTACAGAATTAGTATGGGCATGGCAATAAATTAAAATTGTAATAAGGCAAGTTGGGATCTTCGACTCATACATCCCTACCAATCTTGAGCCAAATCCTGTCGTTTAGAGAAATCTTAAGGTTACAGTCTGAAGACAAATTTAATATAAATTATTGAATTTGGTACATGGAGGACTTACAGCTAAGTAGACTAATATAAACAGAAATAAAAATAACTTGCGATGGGAAAGCCAATAACAAGTCTTCACTTATAGCGACTGGATAAAAAATAGAATTCTGAGGAGTATATTATATTGAGATGAGATATATTGATCTTCAGATCTAGATCTCAAAGAATAGCGCAATTGCGAAAGGAAGTCAAGTAAGCGAACAGTAAGCCGCACATGGCAATGTCACAAGCACCTTCCGTCGAACAATCACCGCAGTATCTGTAAACAGTGCGCCGGCGCCGATGTTTGAACAACTCCTCGATGTTTGCGCAGGCGTGGCGGGCGGTAGGCGTGAGCACACCTTATATACGTACGCGCTAATAGTAATTGTAATTATAGTATGTAGATGCCAATAATGTACCTACCTAGAAGTTTAATGCCGGCTGTAATGTCTATAAAAGTGATAACCGATTGGTTAAGCACGCGTCTTGCGGGCTACCAGGTCTCGGGTTCAAACCCCGGCTCGAACCTCTGGATTTTTCTAAATCTATGTGCGAATCATAATTTCTATATGATTATCACTTGCCTACGGTGAAGGAAAACATCGTGATGAAACCTGCATGTCTTAGAAGATTTAACCAATTTTCGAAAGACATGTAAAATCCGCCAACCCGCACTGGGCCAGCGTGGTGGATTATGGCCTGAATCCCCCTCGTGTTGAGGGGAGGCCCGTGCCCAGGAGTGGGACGTCAAAAAGGGCTAAAATTATTAATTATGTAATGTCTTTGAGCGATTTGGAAATGTCAGTCGTATACTTGTATACGTACGCGCTAATAGTAATTGTAATTAATAAAGTACCTAGAAGTACCTAGATGTTTAAAGCCGGCTGTAATGTCTGAGAGCGATACGGAAATGTCAGTCTTATGTCATACCAGTAAAAAAAAAATATACGTCTAAAGCGTACTCGAGATCTCTCTCAGACTTGAGATCCATTTGACGACCGCTTGGTGCAGTGGTTCGAGCGTAGGCCGCTCGGCTCACTCCACATGGTGGTTGCGGGCTCGATTCCTGCCGTGGCAAATTTCGGAGATGGCCATTTCGTAATTTGCTCTGGTCTGGGATCGCCCCCAGTCCATTGTACGGTACCCATAGTACAAGCGTTGCTTAGTTTGGGGCCATGCCGTTGGTGTGTCAGTTTGGCGATATTAATTTATTTATTAATGCGGGTTGGGAACTTGCAAATGTAATTTCAGTATACAATGACTTCTCAATAGCGCACCGGAGTTGAGATCGATATTTATTAATACCACCTTTACTGACGAATAAATTAAGGAGTTTAAGGAGTTGGATCTCAGAAAGGATAAGAGTACTGTGCAATTATCGGTCGACAACCAGCTAGAGCAGGCTTTTTAAATAAGGAATCAGGCTAGGAAGAAGAAATACAGGATTAAACAAACTGACATATCAAGTATATGACGTCAGCATTTAAAGGAGGATTAATCATCAGATGGTTGATAGTAGCTACTGTAGACAGGTAGGTATGTATAAAACTAAACATCAGTGGCGAGTCCTGAAAGAGATGAATTTTATATAAACACAGAAGAGTCAGCGATGATGTAATCTGGTGGCTGTTCATTTTGTTTAATACCAAGGTATTAAGTTTGCCTGTACCTATGTTTGCTCTATCTCACTGAAAACAGTAATTTTTATAAGTTTAAATTGATACCACGAGTTATAAAACCGCTCCATGTTAACACCAATGTTGCAGAAAATATTGTATCTAAAATAAATCAATAAATAAATATCGCTAGACTAACACACCAACTGTATGGTCCCAAACTTAGCAAAGCTTGTACTATGGGTACCGTACAATAGAGTGGGGACGATCCTAGGGACACCCAGACCTGATCAAATTACGAAAATGCCATTTCCGAAATTTACCCTGGCGGGAATCGAGCCCGCAACCACCATGTGCAGTGAGCAAAGCGGCCTACGCTGGCACCACTGCGCCAAGCGGTCGTCATTACTACTAGTATCCACTTCAGTAGGTACCTACTTTAATCAATTAAAATTAGTTTTAGTTCGTGTTAATATTCATTATTGAGTCAGATTCCTCTCTTCACAACACGAAGAAGGCATTTCATGTAATCCATGCGGAAGGCAAGCAGAGATTGATTGTTGAAAATAATCGAATGAATGTGCCGGATGTGTGAACACTGTCAATATTTGGTGTTAGTCTTCTTGATTGCCGACACGGCTTGACTGTCTGCGAAGTGATTAAGATGTATTGTGTGTTTGTACAAGAAAAATAATGGAAAACCAGAATAAACACCGATGGCAGACGTGAAGTTTTTTTAAGCTTTCCATTGCCGCTATTTTTGTTGTTCTAAATCTAAGAATTTTGAATACCTTTAAATATGAAATTCCGGTGTGCGTGCGTTGGTTATTCTTCTCCTTCTAAATGGCTTGGACGATTTTAACGTTTTTTTTTTTATTTTGGGGTAATTTAGTTTTAGTAAGACTCGGCAGGTGGCGCATTTGTTGACTTCCAAAAAATACGCTACCGAAGTTGCCATTATAATGAAATTTACTACAAAATGTAAAGATGACTATTACTGTAGGTGCAATTCAACTTATGATGGGTTAAGGTCATGTCTGGTTCTTTTACAGTTTAAAAATGTATGATAACTTTCATATAAAAAATAATAAGCGGTACAATTTTTGACGTTTAGTGAATTCAATCTGTGTCTACTATTGTATTGGAAATATATAACTATATCAAAAATACGCCACGTACTGCTTCATTCACAACTTTATTACATTTACTCCGTAACAAATTAGAACTAATAAAAATGAAATATGTACTCACACTTTTTTGTAAAATTTAATGGAAATCATATTCATGAATATAATTTTTTATAATTATTATTACATGCTTCTTTGAAGTATCAAGTCGAATGCGATTTTATGCTACTTTCCATAGTTATGCAACCAAAGAAATATTATTAATAGTCTTATCATTACAATTTATTTGTACGCAACAAATAGTTGTAATATTTTCTTATGAACTGTAATAAGATTAACGTTGTGACTTTAAAAATTAACCTTTTTTAACTGAGGCTTTAGGGTATTTTCCGTGTAATTTAAAACAGAGATAAAAATAGACAAACCTCAATCGAAAACTAACTGCACTCTGGAGGTTTACCACGAGTATCTCGACAGTGGCTGGCGAATACGTAATATATACGTATGATAAAATGTAGAGCTTTTGCTCACTCGAGAAATTGGAAATTCTTCATACTATTTCAGCGAATATAAGCTCATGGTAGAGCTACTGAATCAAATATATTTGTTTCAAATATGTTCGTTAAGCTTAAGGTGGTTCAAGGTGATTTCAGTTGGTAGAGTCAAGATGTAGTCATTTGACTAGTCACATACGGGCGGTCAAGACCAAGGTCGTACTACCTTCCCACAGAAGATGGGCGTTAAGTAGCTATTACAGCTACGTTTCGTACGGTGAGAGAGCTGGAAGCCCAACCCCGCCGTCCATTCACCTCCATCTGTCCCAATGTGTCGGCAATGTACAATCAACAAACTCGACGCTTGATCACCTTAAGGTTGCATTTTGTATGCAGTGACCAGCAGCCACATGCGACTAGCATGGTCATAAAAACAATTAAAACAATGGCTTTCTGAAAAAAGGGCTTTTGTCTCATCGGACGCTTTTCGTCTCATTGGACAACAACATAATGGGCGAGGCATCCTATGATTACTGCCTGCAAGGGAAAAGTGTTAAAAATTGATCAAGCGTCAACTTTGTTGATGGTACAAGCAAAGCCTTTGGTATTGCAAGCTATATATATGTCTACAACGATAACTGCTTAACATGAGGCGTATCTATTATTCCGATGCTTCTTTGCCGATTTTGTTATAAGTATTTAAAACTAGCATATAAAAATAAAATTAAACGCGATCTACACAGGGTTTAGTTAGATTAATCGATACTTATAAGTAGTTCAAACCCCAAAGCACACATCAATGGCTTGTCATTTAAACTTCGATAATGTGACTTCTAAACGACCGCAGCTTTATCGCACCTGTTTATTCCAGTACATACCTTGCTCCTGATAACACATTTTCATATCAAGTGCTCTGTGTCAATAACAAATAGGTGTTATGTTGATTTTTTATAGATTAAAGCCACGATATGCGCGGTAAGTCGTGTTTCGAGGTCGATACTCCCGAAATCAAATATTTGAGATCAATTACGTACTTACTGGGAATTATGCTACCCTCAGGTAAATAGGGTATGTAATGGTTTCGATAAGGCGATGGTAATATTCGTAAGCCGCGAAGCAGAAATATTGCATTTTTAATGCATCATAATTATATTTTTCCTGGGTTCATGTATCCGTAGAGATTTTAAACTTGTAAAGATTTGTTCAATATTAACGTAATGAAATCCGACATTTCTTACATTTTAATGATAATCGATAAAATTAGATAGCCATAAATATCATTTCGTTATTAAAATGGCTACGGAACCCTACATTGTACGTGGTACGACACGCACTTGACCAGTGTCATTTAGTTAAGAGTTTCACTGTCGCATACTTGTTTTGTCCAAGATCCTTCATCAAAGTTCTTCCACTTACAGCCCACGAAAAAGCCGGTTTATGCGCACTTTACAATAATTTATTATATTTTTAATATAAAAAATATAATTAAGGCTAAAGCGCCCATCTAGCCCGCGAAATTCAAATTTTTTGAGGTTTTTTAGAATTTTTTCAAAATTTCACATTTTGTAATTCGCGACAAAGACCGTGTGCAGTGCATTTATTAATATATCCAACTTACTCTAAAACATTTCGAGAACGACAGCTATCCAGATAATCTGGCAATTTTTGTAGTTTTTATGATTAACTAGTATCATATCCACCGTGATAATATTTAGAGTAAAATAAATGTATTAATAAACGCACTGCATACTGTGTTTGTCGCAAATCACAAAATGTTATCCAAAATGTTTCAGATTTTGGATAAACTTTAAAAATACTCGAAAATTTTGAATTTCGCGGGCTAGACAGGACCCTTCACCTTAATGTGCAATAAAGAGTGCATCTATCTATCTATCCATCTTATGTTGGTTGGCGTAAAGAGAATCGCGAGACAGACCGAGACGACAATGCTTAGCATGAACGAAGTAACGGGTAGAGACAAGCAATTGATGAAAATTATTGTTAATACTTAGTTACTCAAAACTGCGGAATTTCGGATACAAATTCTTTAAACTGAAGCTTAAGAAGGTTCCAATGAGACATGACAATAAAGTATAGAATGGAATGTAGAGTCAATTATTGGTTATTATATCGAAAAGAACATATCTAAAGCAAAATACCTAATTGAAATAACTTATGTTCTTATTCCTTTTGTATGTATCAAAAATGGATAGGTATACTCTACAAAAAAACCATTTAATAATTCATTTCATGCCAGACACTCAGCAAAGAACTCTATCATTGACATTATTTACGCAATTCACGGAATTTTCCGAAAAAGTATTGACCCAAGCAAGTAGGTATTCGGGATGTTTATTATCGACGCTACATGAACTGCACATATTTACAAAGTTAACGTTACCTGCACCGGGAGAGCTGTACATAGCTGCTTATGTATCTAGCTCGGAGACGTGGGCGGAATTCACGGTTTACTTTACACACAAAAAACCCGACATTATGGTGTACCTACATCATCACCATATTACGTCGCCGCGACGGAATTTATCGCTGTTGTCATAAAATAGATACGTGATAGAAAAAATAAAAGGGCTACCCGCGGGTGGGTCGTGTGTGGATCCTTGCTCGTGACGTCACAGAATCAACAAAGAGGTGCCCACGCGCTAATGTATTCAACGCGGCGATTGATGAAGTATAAAATTTCTTGGTACAGTCCTACTCACAATGGAATTATGATAATTTATCGGTTGGCTTGTGCCGTGTGTGGGAACGCGCGCGGCACGGGCTTTCCCACGGCGCCGTGCCGCGGCGCATAACGTCTTATTAGCTGCCGTTGGAAGCGTCGCTTGCGCCGTTTATCTCTAGAGGGTCAAACCGCTTTCGTATCCGACAGAGCGTAAGCGCCGCGTTGCGGGTCCGAGCGGCGCATTTGGCATAATCATAAGGTCGTGTAGACACTTAGGACGTTTTGGTGTCTAGCAGTGTAAGACAGAATTGGAGTAAGTAGCATCACGGCGGCTTCGACCGCACAATGGGTCGGTGTCGAGTCGACTAGCGGTGCTGGGAACAAACTCACACCTCTGCAAGGTGATAGTCAATGTTATTGTTTTGACCGACTAATTAAGATGAACGTGTTTGTTATATGCAGGTATACCGGATATTTAGACGTTAGTAACAACATTAACTGTAAGATATCTTAATTAGGATTGGAGTACAAGACGCAAAGTAGCCGAAATGAATACAGAAAATGAAATCAGATTTCAGCAGCGACAAGCTTCTCTATTGATGAAAACTGATATATAGAAAAAATATGAAGTTGGGTGAGTCAAAGAAAACTGGAAGAAAATAAATAAAATATATCATATGCAACCTACATACCTATTTCCAAGTCTAGGCGAAATCGTGCAGTGTGGCCATTTCGCGCAACAATTTTCTATGTAGGCCACAAATAATTAATAACACAGGTAGGCTGTAAAAAGTGTATGTTACAATAATTTCTATTCGTCACTCTGTCTGTATGAACGACGGAGGCGATAACACGCCTCGTGTCGCGCGGACCTGCACCCGCGCCACCGACTGCACAGGGCTGTCACATCAACCAATTTACAAATTAAATATTAATAAATAAATATTTCATCTATTTACCTCCGGAAAGATTTTCTAAGGAAACAATTATGACTATCACCTAATTATAAATACAGAAAACTTTCACTACACGACAGTTAATGTAATAAAATAGAATTATTAAAACGTTATACATCGGAAATATTCGTCATATTATGATACCCTCGATGCGTAAAATCGCACTGTTTTCGTCCCCTTGCCAGTGATTTAATTCAGCGCCACGAGCGTGTCACCTTTAAGAAATAATAATTACTTATAGTGACGTCATTGATCATTATTTTGCGCGTGTCTGGGGGAGCGTCTTGCCTTACGTCTGCACAGGGCGGCGAGGAGGGTGGAACGTGGGAACGCGTGCTGGCCAGGTGCTGTCAGCTGAGACCCTCGCAGTGAAGACAAACAGCTGTATGATCATGCCCGTCTTGATTTTGGTGAAATATTAAATCAAAACATGGAGGGTAAATGAATTACTGATTTTGGCGGTTAAAATCTTGGGTATTAATAAAGCGATCTCAAGTCTGAGATCGATCTTGGAAATGTCATTTTTATGTCATATCGGTACAAAATGAATTGTGAAAAGCGTACTCAAGACCGCTCTCATTCTTGATACTGATTTATGTCAAAGTTGTTTATTTGCTATTACTAAAAGAATAAAGTAGGTCAGGAAATATAAAATTATCTTAATCTACACGAAAAACTTTCACTTAGATAAATAAAGCTGATTTTTATCATTACTTATGTAATGAATTATTATTAGGAAAATTTGTTCCTAAATCAAAAATAGTTTTTTGTATATTTACACGAAATTTGTAAAATATTATAAATATAATACGCGATATTTATGCATTAATAACCAGAAAAATGTCGAAAACTAAAATAAATTAACTCAATAAAAATATTCTCCACAGTTGCCACCCCTGTTTTTATCACGGGCGTTTTGCCACAATCGGTGTAGGGCGCATAAAAGCGGCAGCCCGGTCGGCGCGCGCGCCATTCGCTCACAGACCGTCGCGCGCGCACCAATGATCCTCCCCACACGAACCATGTCGCCGCCGCACGGCGCCTTCCACCCGCCCGCGCACCCCGACGAGGAGCCCGTCTCCAGGACTTACCAGTACAGGAAAGTCATGAAACCAATGCTGGAAAGAAAAAGACGAGCCCGCATCAACCGCTGCCTTGACGAGCTCAAAGATCTCATGGTCACCGCGCTCCAAGCCGAGGGCGAGAACGTCTCCAAACTTGAGAAGGCGGACATACTGGAGCTCACCGTCCGACATCTCCACAGCCTGAAGAGAAGAGGGCAGTTGGTGCTGAAGCCCGAAATGTCTTACGCGGAACGTTTTCGTGCCGGTTTCACACAGTGTGCTACGGAAGTGTCTCAGTTCATTGCCAACGCTACTTTGGCCGCCAATGCCATGCAGCGCCAAGGCCCTGTGGATCCTCAAGCTGGAGCGAGGTTGTTACAGCATCTCAGTAATTGTATCAGGAGATTGGAGAGCCCTCAAGTGGTGCAGCCTCAGCCGATCGCCCCCAGCGGCGGCGTGGCGAGACCGACGCCTCTGCAGCCTATCGCGGCGGCTCCTCCTCCGCAGCAGCCAGCAGCGGTTCGGACAGCATTACCAGAGCGAGGTGTGAAAAGGCTGGCGGAGATGGATTCGGAAGCGACGCTCGCGAAGCGTGCATACGCGCCGCCCTCGCCGCCTCACAGCCCCGCCTCCGAGGCAGACTCCGCCCAGTCGATGTGGCGGCCGTGGTGACCTCCGCCACACCGACTCCTATGATCTCGCATGCTCAAGGACCGTGTGACCGTAACGTGTGATAATCATAATTTGTTGTTTGTTTCTATTAACGTTCCTAGAACTGATGTGTGTTAACGAATGGATTGTTCTGCTCGCTTTGCTTGTTGAAGTTATTTTTTATTAATTTAATAAACTAAGGTTTTGTTCTGTAGCGATTTATGTTATTTTATATTCCTAACTTCATCGTCTTCCGCTTCGGTTAAAGCATTTACCTGTTTAAGTACCATGTAGTTTAGTTAGCACCTAAGTATACTGTGATAATTAGTTGTCTCCAGTAGGAAATGTTAGGTTAGTGGAAACGTAGAGGTCATGTACTATAGGTTAATGAAATGATAAGAGGACAATAAACATTTTTTGTATTACATATTGTTTTGTTTTGGTAGAAACCCAACACCGCTCACAAATCGTAAACAGCTTATTAATTATTAATAGTTGCATAAACAAGTCTTCTGGTAATATCGCATTATTAGGTCATTCACCGTATTAAGAGTTAGTGTATTGGCCATATAAGTAGGTACCTAATTTTTTTGTCGTATTACCTACCTAATAGCTTACAGTACTGTGCTACCCTGGGCAAAGGCTTCCCCTTTTCTCCTCCACATTGCTTTTTCAAGACAATTTCCGGCCTTCAGTGTTTTACAATCTGAAATTTGATTCTCGTTATTTTCATAGTAGGTAAGTAAACAATTTCCTTGCACATATATCACCCAAAAACTTGTTAAATCACTCACACTCGTTTTATTCGTCTTTATTTGTTATCGATTGTCATCACTCATCATTGCATTTTTTTATTCTAAAAAAGATCTTATCTACTCTTACTAAGTTTTAAATTAGGTAATAGTTTCTTCATAAGGTGAGTAAGTGTAGAGTTTTAATCTGGATACAGACAGTATAACTTTACATCTAAGCAACCACTGACTGAATAATTATTCACGTCGCTATAAAATAAAGCATTTCATGAGAATAATGCCCGCAAACTAGCAAATATAAGATCTAACGCTCTCAATTAGAGTTTAAATTGGGTTGCCAACACAGTTATCGCCTGAACATCTTCAGTAGATACCGAAATTAGTGCAGCTATGTAATTAAATATTCAATTAATTCAACAGCGAGTTAGTTCACACGGTGTCCAACGACCGTGCCTCATTAGTCGTCGCGATCTGCCCCACAGGCTTCTATCTTACCCGTCAGTTTAATGAATAAGGAATATTGACGTCATTGAGGTTACAAAAAAATTATAATGAGAAATATATAAAAAATATTTGCTTCTAATCAAGTTGATGATGAGGACTTGAATTTCCGAATCAGAATTATTTAATTTAATTACTATTATAACTTTTAATTGGCTCTTGTTTAACAGGTACATATACTATTATCGTTAAAGATAAATAATAAGAATACCCACAATAAATATAAGAATCACGTGCTATTTAAATGCTTTAAAATAAACATTAATATAAAGAGAAAATTTGTATATATCCACAACGCTGATTATTATATTACATGCAAAATTGAAAAAAACAGCAATAAATTGGCAGAAATATTCCAAGAAAATCGCACCTTACCTAGCTACACCCATTAAACATTAACTCCAAATATTGCCCTTTACAACGAAATAGAACGGAAGCAACGGAGTTTTGTTAATAATATTTAACACCACTAATTAACAGCGTAAATTAATATAAACTTTAATTTTTTTATTTAATTTGGTACATGGAAGACTTACAACATAAATAAAAATAACTTAGCGATAGGAAAGCTAATTACAAGTCTTTACTTATAGCGACCGGATAAAAATTACGATTGTGAGGAGTACAGATCCGGGTGAGCCACAAGACATTATTTATACTATGTAGCTAACATAGTATTACACTATACTATTAATTATCAATATGCCCGAAGCCAGCTCGGTATACCAACTAAAAACTGTTCGTGTACCATTTAAGCGCAGTAGCGATTACGGGCGGAGGCGGCGCGGTGGCGCACGCGCATATAGAAATTAGCTCGGTCGGTACAGTCTAATTGGGACTCGTTGCGTGTTCGCGGCCGTGGGAAACGCCGGGTGAAAAAACTATGGATAGCGGCAATTTCGGATTTAGTTACGGCTTTTGATGCCCAAATATGTAGTAAAACGATTTGTAGCGTGAGATGTTTTTCTAATCGGTTCGGATTTTTGCGATCACGCATTTTTGTTAGGAAGGTCTTTAAAAATATATATTATTTATTTTTCTTATCCCTCATCATACCACTGCTGGGCAAAGGAATTCGATTATTTCCCCCACTTTACTTAGCCTGACTACGCCTTTAAAGTTTAGTTCTTTATAGTTCTATCCAAATAAAATGTTCTAGCACAGATTTTAGTACCACGGCTAAATATATTTGATAATAGAGTTGTTGGTGATGCTTTATAAAATATACCACATTACATAAACAGAAAGCGACTATCTAAGTTACATTGACACTTATATCAATGACAATAATTATTGCAAAAACGCTTTATATGCTCTTGATTGCCAGTGACAATTGACGCATTGTTAGCCATCGTTATCAATCATTGATAGGGTTGGCAAAGAGAAAATTACATACAGAACGGTTTGCTTCCAAAGCGATGAGCCGAGTTTTATATATATTTAGTATTTGAACACATTTTAATATGGCCTCTTACGATTTCCTTCACTAAAAATGAGATGCCTAGGTACTTACCTATTTAATAGAAGGATTTTATTTTGTATACAAGTTATTTAAACATTATATTGAGAACAAACATGATTGACTTTCACCATCAGATTTTTAAAATAATATTTTTTTGTCGAGCTTGGCAACCCTAATCAAAGCGAACTCTCATTACAGACGCGACGACTTTTTATAACAAACTCATTTTATAACATTGAGTCGCAATAATTACAATAGAGTGTTAATGCAAGTGGTATATTTCTCTGCTGGTCTGGCAGACCACTTTATTAAAGTCTCTTTTAATTTCTTTTTACATTTAATGGAATATCCGCCGGGACGCAACTCAAATTTGAGTGCAGCTTAATTTTGACGCGCCAAACAAAAATAAATAGAGGGGTTTAGTATGAGTTTAGAAAATATACTAGGTGTGCTACTATGAAATGTTTGGGAAGATTCGATCATTCGATTGATATTTAGAGGTGTCAAAACTTGTACTAACCCTCCGAATTACGACATCTCGAACAGCTACTGTCCCACAGACTTATCAGCCCGAGCGTACTGATAGCATCGCTAGTGTTGACAAAGTCAAAGTCAAGTCGAATATTTTGTTTGCTTATGGGGGGCTCTTTAAAATTATCACTTTTCCATATTTAACTTAAGTCATATGTTGATACGAGACTATCAAAATATTACATTTCTTTGTTAAAGAATAGCTGTCCTTTTGGCCACCGGCCCAGTTATGTTTTTGGTAGTGTTGGACTAAATGAATGGTCTGGAATAATTACCTTTAAGACATGTTCGCAGCGAAAATGTTACAATTTTCGTCCGTATGTACTCTAAAAATACCTTTTAATTTTACCTTTTAAAAGTACATTTCGAGCATGACGTCAGTGAGCAACCATGGACCATAACTTAAACAAGCGATTATGTTAACGGAATAGAGAAGGAAGAATTATGGTGAGAAAACAGTCGTTATATTGCCCTTTAACAATTCCAACCGTGAGATCTCACGTACTTATTTATACAGTTTTGCATCCTATTAATAATAATTATGCTTAATATTTATTAAACAGTGGATTAACTAACGTAATTTAAGATAATTTACGCTGCAATATTTTAAAATTCAATGATATTTGCAAAATAAATCCAGAGAAATTAAAATAAATGTTTTTAAATCTTTGACCTAAAAGTTCCACTAGTTTAGTAATTACTTTCTAAAGATGCATCAATTTAGAAATAAGTTAATAAAGAAATTAATGTGTATGGGAAATCGTAACGACTAACTCGTTTGTACTAATTGAAATGTTGTTGAAATGCTGTTTTAAATTATTTTAACTAATTATTTTTTAGTTTATTCTCCCCAACTCCCTATATAACTATAAACTCAGAATAAACTCAGAAACTAACGAGAAGAAAGCGAGAGAAGAGATAATATGCTCACTTTGAAATGGTATTAAGACTGAATATAAAAGATTGTGGTATTAGGATCAAAGTCAAATAAACAATCCAATAAATAACATAATAACAAAAAAATAACTATTTCATCAAATTACGAGCACTGAGTCGCGTAACTACTGACACAAAAAGTAAAAGTGTTCGTCGGTCGTGTTGCCACGATCCACGAATTTACTTCTAGTTTTACGTAAGACCCTTTCGATATTACCTACATAGGACGCCTTTCATCTGAAGATTTGGACTAGTTTTTGTTCATGCGAATACATATGCTATTAAAAATGAGACTATAATATATAAATTTTATTATTTAATTTAATCGACTATCTACTGCTTATAATAACGTGCCATTTGTTTTATTTAGGATAACCTATCTGTCCATTGTATCTTTTATTTAAAAAAATACAATAGATTTGTCGCTACTTTCAGCGATTTCTATTGTAATAAATATAACAATTGATGACACGGAAGCCTTGGTCGGTACCTATCGCGATGATATTGAAAAAAATAACAATAAAATCAATTGCTTAAACATTTTTTTGTTATGATAATGGCGGAAGCTCGTGTAAATTGTTTGTTATATTCCAAATAAACATTTAATTAAATACTTTTAAATGTTGTTTTACCTGTAGGTATTAAGTTACTTGTTAATTATTGATTTAATCAATTACTTATGCACCTACATACTTCAATAAACATATTTAAAATTAAAGCATTTTTTATAGAAAAAAACATATTGAATAAATAGTCCTTAATCGAATCTACATTTTTGTAATTATCTCTACTTGACCACCGAGCAGCGGATTACAAGATAAACATGCATATAAATAAACAGCTAAATGAAATGCATAGTTAAGCAGTACGTGGGTGTGTGCGTAGGTGGGGAATGCGCTTATGTGTGTAACTTATTAAGTACTAGCTGTGCCCCCCCGACTTCGTCCGCGTAGTATTTAACGTAACAAAAATTTCGGGATTATCGGGATAAAAAGTATCCTATATGTTAATCCCGGTTATAAACTATCTGTGTTCCAAATTTCATACAAATCCGTTCTGAAGTTTTTGCGTGAAGGAGTAACAAACATACATCCACACTCACAAACTTTCACATTTATAATATTAGTAGGATTATCGTATGAATTGATGGGCTTGGGCCCCCGACGATTTGTCATGCCCATATCATGTGCAACGCACTGCGATAAAACTTACACGCTTTCACGTTTGTATGGGAATGTGGAAATAGAATAGGCTCTTTACGGAATACGATGTTTATTAATAGCTGCGTACTGAGCTGATGTGCAGCCTCGCGAGGCCGCCTTGGACATAGCTACCGCGCTTGGCAGTGGCAGGCAGTTGGTTAGTCTGACAGCAAGGCATACTTAGCGTTGTACAATAAACTATCGCGTAGCCTTGCCAGGATGGATACGCAGGACACGCAGTTTATACATGCGGAATTGGCAGGGAGAAAAATATCAAATGACAATATAACTACTCGGTCGAGGCAGCGCGTGGCAGGTCAGATTCAGCGGGGTGAGGCAACCACGCGAGGCAGTGCATTACAACAGTACGCACCTAATCGATTATATTAAAATGCGCCTTACTCTGGGGGCCATAGGTGCTTCTTTACCTGGTACCTGTACGAACAACTACCTATATCACCTATATCCTGTACCGATATCTACTTTTTGTTAATATTAAGTCAACCCCGCTAAACCCCGCTAAGTTTTCTTTCGGATCTTCTTAGGCGAGGTTGCGTTCCGATCCGGTTAAAGATTTTCTAAGTGACCCCGTAGGTCTGATCAAAACAAACGATTTTTCTTAGACTTTATTGAAGTTTATGACCTACTCTTTATGTTTAAGATGCAAAACAGTAAAATAAAACTTATTGGCTTTAACCTCTTGCCATGACTTAGCTGTAAATGGATTGATCAAAACTGACGGAGACGTATCGTTATGAGAAAGACCTTTGCCCTTGCAATTACTGCTTTGTTCCTTCTTTTTATCAGTTTAACGCCTATTTTTGTATGTAGACTCGTACGTGGCTTTAGTGTAAGCCGAATTTAGCCTGTGACGTATGTACATACACACGGATTAACATCGAACAAGAGACCGTCTATCCCATATTTAATATTTACTACTATTAGGTATACTACTATAACATAACAATTTCAACACTCTACATCTTATGTAAAAAGTAATAATTCTAAAATAAAAAATAAGAAACATAATTAACAAATATTTCTTCAGTCACCGCGCACGCGCAGCAACCGTAGAATTTAATAAAATGTCTCTACTTAGAGTTAGGTAATTGATGCCGAAGCATTAGAATACTATCTTTAGCAATAAAAAAAAACCTGTGAAAAGAACGAAAAATAAATAATGGTTGAAAGTAACATTTTTTGCCAGATAGTTTGTGTTGGATATGTAAAAAAAAAGTTTTATAAGTGAAAAAAAAATCGTAAAAAATGTTTTAGGAATTTCGTTATTATAAACTTCCATAATCAAAACCTATCATTTACTTGTTGTTTTTTTTCTTACGTCACATTTAAAATGCATACAAAATCTTCAGGGCTGTCACGCGTACCTATTAAGTGAAATTAATGATCATAATATTGTCCTCAGAAATTAAGGCTCATTAATTCTTAAGAACCTAATCGCTAGCCAAACTAATCATGCGTTTATTAACAATTAATAACATATCTCAATTTTAAATATGGAACATCGTTGTCTGTGGTAATATAGACGCAACATTGCACTTATACTTAGATAAGTTGTTCTCAAAAAGAATAAAAAAGTACTTAATTAAAATCGTGACGAGCGACCTCGCAGTTCAGAGCAATGGAGTTAATTGTTTGTTATAAAAAAATCACGCGATAGATGGCGAGCGATGGGTTGAAAAGTTCCGTTCCTTCGGATCAGGGTTGTCACCGCTTTCCGGTTCAATAGTAAGATAAGGTATTTGAATGTCGTTTCCGGGATGTAAGTGGCTTTAATTAAGACTTTTCACAGTCCGACATGACCATAAATCTTTTAAATTGTATGCGATAACAGTACTTTTGGTGCATTAGTTTCAATATGAAAATCCAAAAATGAACGCCTATTTCATATAACACAAATAGTTTAGATTAGTGAGCTTTGAATTTTATAATAAAAAGCTTTTTGAGAATATTATACACGTACAATTTTTATATTAAAACGTAATGAGTAACATGTTTATGGTATTTTTAAGGGACTTTTTTTATAAGACACAAATGAAATGGATCGATATATATGTTTTGTGCTACATTATTTTAATCAAAAAAATCTGAACAGTACAACCCTATTCCCAATGTGAAATACAGTGGGTAACGCAACGATGAAGAAACGTTGGATCATTGGAGTCTGACGGCGGATGGGTCAAGCATTTACATAAACAGCACAGACTCGACAAACGGCATAAAAAAACTTGTCAGGTTTTTTAGATATTGCTAAAAACTTTTTGCGTGTGCTATTGGCAAGGAGGGAAAGTGATCAACGAAATAAGGGACAATTTTAAAATGCGATATATACAACCTTAATACCTTAACGAAAAGAGCAATTTAAATCTCATTCAAATTGAATAAATAATTTCACCCCAACCGTCCGTCATTCGGTCACATTTTTATTATCATCTATCTAGTAATCCAATCATTTTACAACGTTTTAACTTTTAACACCATTTCTACATACGTATACACGCATCAATTTTATCTTCGTCTTAAAAAGAATTCAACGTGTACAGTACTTAATAAGAACAAAAGTGGTAAGTGTTAGGTTAGGGCGTTGTGTCGGGCGCGCGGTTGCGTCAAAAAGTCGCACGTCGGAGCCGCAGAGCGGTCGTGATTGCGGCGCGCGCCGACCGCCCGTCACGCGCCGCGCCGTGCACGAGCGCGCGGGGCCGGACTCGAAACGGCAAAAAATATACCAGCTACAATAGTTGCACACTTGTCTCTTTTGCTGATTCTAGAACGAACGCTAACTTTATTAAAAAGGTACGTTTCGTTTTTGCAATGACACCAGCGACGACATCATTTTTAAGATGTCCAAGGCTCGAGTAAGGAAAACTAAATATTAACACATCAATTTTATAAAACAATGTACCTGCATATATTATTAAAATTGTATAGCTACTTCAGGTTTGAAAGAAAAAGCGATGTTAACAAAGGAGTACTTAAAGAACAAAAAAGAAAACCACGAAGATTTTTGCGCAACGAACAAAAATAATAAAACTAAGCATGAAATAAAATGAAGGCTAGAGTGACCACGGACAATGCATTGAATGCAGCAGTGTTTAAATTAAGTCGTTAAATACAAAAAGGTGCAAATGGCACGTTGCAATTGTTTTTTCAGAAGTTTTCTTTTTGTGTACTTTTTCTTTTGGCGGCGCATGGATAAAAGTTAACAAATTATGCTTTATTGCTACCTAACTATTTTTTTTTACCCATCGTATCCCACTGCCGAACAAAGTTCTCCCACATCTGCTTCCACACATTCTTCAGCTCTATTACACCACCCGTCTAGGCGAGCGTCAAGGCCACGCCACCGCTTTTTGGGTCTACCTTGGCAACGCGTTCCTGAACTGGGACAAATTCGGTGCTTGCATTTCACGGTGGTGGAGCCAAGATTTTTCTAATTGATCGTAATCGACGTGAAGTGGCTATAATAGCTGCGTACGATGAAAGAGAGAATCCTCCTTGCCCTCCCTCTATCCCACTCCCTGCGACGGCAACATGCGAGCAATGCCTACCATATAAAAAGGTATTTTAAATCATCATCATCATCAGCCTATGCTTGTCCACTGCTGGACATAGGCCTCCCCTAATGAGCGCCATAGCGCCCTGTCTTCAGCTGTATTTTAAATACATGAATATAATTCGTAAAAATGTGATAATGAATGGCTTGAAAAAATGCTTGCAGTCCAAATGCGTGTCTGTATCGTGCTGGCCACAGGCGATAGTTTTCCCACGGTCGCGAACGGCCCGCGTCGTGGCCAAGTATAGCCCAGTCATTTGCATACCCGCCTCCCACTGCCTACCGTATTACACGACCAACATACGAAATACATAACCCATACTCAGGAGAAATGAGAACAACCGCCTTTTCAATTCAGCCGCGCTGTAGTCGGAGTAACAACATCCAATTCATTTCTTAATAGACCGAGATCGACTAATGTGTACTAGTTTAACTAGATTTGAATGTGTTATATGTGAGTGGATGGCTGTTTTGACAGTATTGCCATTACGGCACATAGACCTCCTGCATAATTTTTGAGCGGAAGGTCGATATTTTTGAGATTCTTTGTCGAGAAGAGCTAAATAAATTGTATTTGATCACTTTTCAAATTTACCCCCAATAAACTGACTGATTAAATAGGACTCAACGGATTTCGGTGCAATAAATCAGTTTCAATTTATCTGTATAGATTTAGTGAAAATACTCTACCTTATAAGGACCCAGTTAAATAACATTAACGGACCGTTAGAGCAGTAACCGATGTATTAATATAATGATAATAGTCGTTTAATACTCGGCCCACTCCGTTATTATGTTGGTAATTTCGACTCTTGGTCCTTAAAGCCATTAAAAAACTAATTACTCGAAGTAGAGACATAAGATATGTAGCACAAAGGGTATATAATCTGCCTACTAAAGAAGCGGTCTAAAAGACCCGTAATTACTGTCTCGTGCCGCCCATTCCAATACCCCTAATGCCATGCCACGGACCCATAAAATTATATTAGCGGTTTGTTAAAAGTTCATAATTTTGACCGGTATAAAATTCGATCTCATTTGGACTTTACAACGCTTTATTAAAACAAAAAAAAACTTAATAATGTTATAAATAAATGTATTACGCAGTTTAACGATCGATACTCGAAAAAAAATAACTTGAAATCGATACCTAAATTACGCAGGCTCCAACAAACGTCGCAAACAATCGGTGATCGCACAAAAAGTTACCAAAAAACGATCATTTCCATTAGTCGGTTTCACGATTCGCGATACAAAAAAGTACCAAAATGAAAGAGTTGTCTTTATCGATAGATATTATATTTTTGAGAATACCGATCGGTGTTCGTTCCCACGGCTCAGCTTCCGTCCGAGGCGAATTTCGACTGATATCTTGGAATAACTATATCGGTACGGTTAGAAGAGACATTGCCGGTGATGAATCGTTTCAGCTAAAATGAGTTGTATCGTTAAAAGTTGACAAATGTTTCGGTAACATTATCCGTGTTGAAAAGAGTACCTAATGGTTTTTGTTAGCTCTTTGTAACTGTAATAGTTACGTTTGTTTATACTTTGTATTCTGTTGGATGCAATATGTCAGAAATGAAAATGTAAAGACTATTTATCTATTTTATTTAAGTTTAGACTATTATTTATAAAAAAATCTACTTGCCTAATAAAGTTTTAATGTAATAAATAACATTAATTCGATAGTTAACTTATTTTTTTTATTTTTTTTTTTATTTTAATTTAAATTCATGAAAAATGTCACACATACTTTACAAAAAAATCAAATGCATTTTTTTTCAACTTGTAGACTATTCTCAAAGTTTTTGTAATTATGCGTAACAAGAATATGGAACAACCTATTACTCGACACATCCAGCCACCATACAAAGTAATTTCCATTCACACAGCTGATATTTAAAATAATAGCAGGCGTAGAACAGGCTACAATATTTCATTAATGAAATTATTGGTTCGGCGCATCCCTGACATCGTACTAGGAATTTTGTTGTTAAATAATACAGCGTTTACCGTGGTAAACGACGTACGTGTTGAAACGGGATATAAATACTTATGCATAATTTAAAATAATGTCGTTGGTGTTTACGTTAAATTAATTTCCGAGAAGACATAGATTTATGAAATGAATTAATTCATTCCGACTTTTACTTAAGATAAACATTTTTAATAGAAAAAAGAAATATGACGTACTGTAATAATAATAATTTTTGTGCCGAGTATTTTGATTGCATTAGAGTAGTCGGCGACCGGCACCAAGTGAGTAGATAATTAGATATACACGGACCAACCATACTTTAGACTCCGCACTCTTGGACAGGTTTCCGAAACGTATACACTTAATAAGATGTTTAAGATTTACGATCGACCAATCACAACCCATTATTATTTTCGATAGACCAATCACAATGTGTTGCCTCAGCTCTCGCCCCAAAACTATTTACGAAATTGTGAAATTCGAATTTTGAAAAAGTGGTTGATCCTTGTAGGTACCTATATTATTTAATTAGCGACCAATTGTTTTGCTATCGCTTCCGTCGGGATCGACTGACCGACAATTAGTTGCGCGGGCGCTGCGAACTAGTTCTATGTAAACAGTTCGCGGTTAGGGCACGTGCACACCGGCTGTGATAATCCGTCGTAACTGACAATGGTAATGACTCACTGTTTACATGGTGTAATCTTCTACATCTGTAGAATTTTTAAACAGATTAATAGAACACGCTCTATTTAAAAAAAAAATCCGTGATAAATACTTTAACAGTATGGACTTTAATCTTTAGGCCTTTATTTTACGTTTACGTTTTAGTACAGGACTTTTTATGTCTTAACTCAACTTATCTAAGGTTTATTTTTATTTGTTTATTTTGCTTACTTTCTTACCCACGTTTCCATTGAGCATACGCCTTAAGCCATTAACACCTTTATTCACCATATAATTTAGTCTCAAAATTCGGTCTAACTGTACACGGCACATTGTTATAGGTGCAATTTTTTTATAGTCTACCTTTTTGCTCGTCAGTATTATAGACGTTTGAAAATGGACTTTAGGTAAAAGGAATAGGTACACAAATTGTAGAACTATTGGAGACTAAGTGCGGTCTGTCGATCATGACATCCAGGGTTGGTATCCTGAATTGTTTAGGTACTCAAAGTCAACAAAGGCCTACGGGGACACTTACAAATAAAACTTTTTATTTATTCTAAGCTCGCTGATCGTTTATCTAGCTCGGGATCAGATTCTGGGACGTAGCTAGATAATGACCTCACTCCGACAAGGCAGGCGTAAAGGTGCTTGTTGACATTGTTTTATTAGCCTGTATCGCGAAGATTATAATAAAAAATTAATTAGTATACACAAGATAAACACATATTTAATGAAATTCGAATAACCTATCAAAAAACAGTTATTACGGTGGTAGAGCCAAGAAAACGCCCACCATAGGCTCTACCGGGGTACGAGTAGTATCACTATCATACAGAAGATGTGCGTAAATGAGCTGTTATAGCTGCGTATCGTACGATAACAGAGAGAACCGGAAGACTAAACCCCTCTTGCATTCCCATCTCTCTCCCCTACTCCCCTTAGATCGGCGAAATGCGAGAAACAAATAAATATCGCCAGACTAGGTTGTTAGGCATCATTACATTTATTTATCACCAAACTTATTAGTCGAATTAAAATTAAATGTTTGTGTGTAAATGAGTAATTAAATATGTAAATACTCTTATTCATAATAAAATGAGTCACAAACACAATGTCTAGAATAATTGAGTTACAGAGCTGATCGCTAGTGATGCGCTGTTGTGAAAGGTCGTTATCGATTACTAGACCTTATCGAATAGCTGCATCGATTAGCAACGTTGCCTTTCATAGAGCAGAGGTCATATTTAACACCTCGTGACAAACGTGAAATATTCTGATCGATCGTTTTTTTTAACATTGGTAATAGAGACATTTAGCAATTATTCTGCGCACACGTCTGATTTAAGTTTAATGGAAAGAAATTCCATAATTCTCCGTTTACTTGACCCTAGTGTATAAGGCTGGTCCATACGGGTTGATGGGTCTTTCGTCAGAATCTCGTTTATTAATTATTAATGGTATTATGCTCCTTATGTAATAGGTAATAGAGGGCGTAATAGGAGTAGACCATATTGCCTCTATAAGTACCGAGGTTATGGGCCAAGGAACGAGATATAATATTAAAATACATGATTTTCAACTGCTTCTGTGCAAAGTCTCCAAGAAATCACTGGGATCGCCCCCAGTCCATTGTACGGTACCCATAGTACAAGCTTTGCTTAGTTTGGGACCGTACAGTTAGTGTGTCTGTCTGGCGATATTGTTATTATTAAATTATCACGCAAGTACAAAAGATTAAGAATCAAATAACCTCACTGAAACAATTCTTATAATAATTGTCATTTTCCGTATACTATGTTGTGAACCATATAAATATTCGTCAGATAACCGTCCCATTACTATCGCCACTTCAAAACAATGGAAAAACAATCTAGCATTGAATCGATACCAAAAAACCCATCGTTTATCAATCCGTCCGCACTACGCGTCACTATGCCTCGGTATGTCCACATGTGGGAACAGTTCGGCGCTCAATTCCCACGCGTGCCGACGGCAGATAAACAAAAACCGCCCACGCCTGTGCCTGCGCTTCCACCGGCCGCGGCTGCTGATAACGAAGCAATTAGGTATCCCATCGTGATTTATTTTTATACCGTTAATCTGATACGCGAATTTATTTTTTATGTTTCATGTCGCAAACATTTGTAATATTATCCTGATATTAATGTCTGATATTAATGCGGATTACTATACATACAACATTTTATCAAAGAGGTCACTGGTCACTTATTACGTTTATTATGTCCTCTACATTTCGCAAAATCTCACTCATTTATAGCTCTTATAATTACGATACATATTAATACTTAGTTACAATCTTTGCAACTCTAAATATTTAAACATTAGGATCCCAAGATAATGCAGCTTGACTATCACTTGTTGAAGTCAATAAGTATGCGTTCTTATTAGTGGCTTTGTTGAAGACCACTCTACATCCAGGCTCATTAGAGTAACAGTCGTAAACATACATATATTATTTGTCTAATTATGGATGCGATATCAATCTGATCTTTGTGTCAAATTGAATGACGTAACCACTAATTGGGATAATGATAAATAATAACTGATCATTAGCCTCAAAGCAGGATCTTATGCGAAGCATCCGGTTAAGGAAAAACACCATTTCCCACTGGTAAAAGTAGAGTTCCCCAGGTAGCGTTTCATAACTGTTTGATACGTAAACTACACACTAACTGGTTCGGAGCTTGCCTCAAAAACCCCGAAGATTTCCAACCCGGATTCATAGCGAGATTTTATTAACTCTACTTTTATAAAAAGTTACCAGTTTCCACAAACATTTATACTTTAAATAGGTAAAGAGAAAAGATGCATAAAAGCAAAAGATACAACTAGAACTTTGTACTAAAATCATATTTTATACACAACTAAAGTAATTTATTTAAGTTTCTCAGAGCATCCTTCAAAACGGCTGAACGTATTCAGATGCTACTTTTTATCCTGCACCGCGAGCAGAGTTGCAGGAAAAGCCACTTACTAAGTAACAGACTCTACAATAGAGTTGCTTAGTTCTCTATATTATTGTTTAGTCTGTGCCCATTTGACTTCCAGTCTATAAACTGTTCATACATTTTTATAGACATAATATTACACTTCAGGAATCGCTATATTCGCAATATTTATTTAATGACGTCTGTACTTAAGAATTTCTAGAGCGATTGTTTGACCATCAGCACGTGGCTTTTTCAATAGTAAGGACAATACAATTTTATGTAGAGTCGTGTTTCACGATATGCCAATATTATTGAGATTCCTTGCGAAACAGAAATGGATGCAAAGCTTACGGTTCATCTTATAAGGAGGTAGACTGGCTCGACCTGGGTAACTAGTACTACCCTCACACAGAAGAACGGCGATAAGGCGAAGGCGCCTGTCTAGCCCGCGAAATTCAAAATTTTCGAGTATTTTTATAGTTTATCCAAAATCTGAAAACATTTAAGACAACATTTTGTGATTTGCGACCAACACAGTATGCAGTGCGTTTATTGATACATTTATTTTACTCTAAATATTATCACGGTGGATATGATACTAGTTAATCACTAAATATACAAAAGTTGCCAGATTATCTGGATAGCTGTCGTTCTTGAAATGATTTAGAGTAAGTTGGATATATTAATAAATGCACTGCACACGGTCTTTGTCGCGAATTACAAAATGTGCCTTTTATTATTGTCAGATTTTGAAAAGTTTCTAAAAACCTCAAAGCATTTGAACTACGCGGGCTAGATGGGCGCTTTAGCCATGTTTCCTACAATGAGTGAGAAAGCCGGATGCCGGACCTCCCCTCTCTTCTCCTTCCTCTAGTCATTGGTATTGCAAGCAATTATAGGTTACGTTAACTGCGGTTGGTCGTACGCAAACCCATCATATGACTAACATAAAAGTCCTAGAATTAATTAGGGATCCTTTTATTTTCGGATGAAAACAAAACACCGCTGTAGGTCAAGAAAACCTTTTTACGAATACGAATAAAAAATAAAAGAACATAATCACCCAAATAACCTATAATTATATAGTTTTTGAACGGAAATTTTAATGGCCGAAGGAATGACAAAAGATATAGTGATCTAAGAATCTTCGGGCTCGCGCCTTTACCTGACCCCTGACAAAAAGTGAATACCGCAAGGACCATTTAACTTGTACCCATTTAGGGTCCGTGCCATTTATTACTTCAAACTTTTTGTACCCTGCCTTTTGTCTACGTCACCATCTTCTTTTCGAAACACCGCCTTAGACGAAGGCGGTAAGATCAAATATCCAAGATAAGACCGTTAACATTATAATACTAATAACAGTATGGTTTGAAAATTATGTTTGGTGTCATAAAATCTGTTGTGTTTTAATGTGTTTATGTTGTTTAGACAATAGCTGATATCTCTGTGTATTCAAACTGTGAATAGATAAGGTACCGCTAGGAGAAAAGTGGTTTTGCATGGCAGAGTACCTACGTAATAGTCTTTACGTTCGGTCTGAGAAATACCCAACCCATTGCCGATATAAGGTACTTATATCAAATTTGCCTAAGATACTAAATTAGACTCAAATCGATGTTTAGAGATACCATTTATAATGTTTATGGCAATCGAACGAACAGTGCTACACGTTTATGGTATTAAGACTCCCTCAAACCAATGTTATCGTTCCAAAGTATTATTGACCCTGTTATTTTGTTACTAAAATGTCATCTTTTTAATCAATAGAATAGAACAAACTTTCACCTTACTTCATAAACGTCCGTGTTTTTGTGAAATGTTGCCACGTGCCCCCCATTTTAAGAGTCCCCCATAAAATTCCATGAACTTACAAATGTTGTTTATGACTTGAGGTAGGGTTATTAAAATATTTTTAAGAGAAAAAAACGGCTAAAGTGGCCTCCAAGAATTGCCTGGGAAAGTATGTTACGCATGCTTGAAACTCGATCGCTCGGCCACACGTGCTCCCGCGCAGCGTATGAATGGGAGAGGGCGCAGGGTGGGGAAGGGCCGCGGGGCGCGGGGCGGGGGCGCAGAAGGCTTTTTTCAGGCAGTAGAAGGCGAGGCGCGGGCGGAGGCGCGCGTCCTGTGCTTGCAAGCTCTCGTGTTGTGAACTATTTTTGACAAACTTGTGTTTTAGTGTTTATTTGGAAGCCGTTTGAATCGTAAGTACCTACATATTTATGTTATTGTTTTAAAGTTGAGATTAGAGACACCATTATTTACTTGATGTTATTCCGCCTTGTCGCTTCAGAATTTGGGTTATCCATCACATTTTAAATGTCAACAACACTTTAATTTGCTAATGACAAACTGTACATTTGATTAATTACTCTGAACCCAGCTCAACAATTAGTTTTGATTGATGTCAAGAATGTACCTAATTTAATTG
Source organism: Notodonta ziczac (assembly GCA_918843915.1). Lineage (NCBI taxonomy): Eukaryota > Metazoa > Arthropoda > Insecta > Lepidoptera > Notodontidae > Notodonta > Notodonta ziczac. The sequence continues at coordinate 8,152,502 of OU974053.1, forward strand.
AATTTATTAATATATTTAATTAATTTCAATTTATCAGGCAAGATGTCAGACCCTGCTCCGTTGTCGAAGACTGCCAAGTATAAGAAGATTACAAAACCGTTGTTGGAACGAAAGCGGCGCGCGCGCATCAACCGATGCTTAGATGAACTTAAGGACCTCATGGTTGGAGCTTTGGAGGTCAGTACAGTACATTATCTATTTAAAATGATTCAGCAGTCTATTTTAAGCGTATATTGGAGAAGACATAAATGAAATTATTATTAGAACATTTATTTTCGGCCACAAAACTAAGTCGCTATTTTGTCAGTTAATATTTCTGGTTGTCAATAGATCTGTATTGTCAGTACCTATATTATAAATATAGCGAAGTAATTTATGTTAAAAATACTCTGTAATTAACTAATTACTCATAAACTATGTAATTTGAACGAGACGATGAATGATTATCGTTTGGAAATTAGCAATCTTTGGCCATTACCGTATCTCTGTATAAAATATCAATATACACAAGACGCTCCATCAGTCTTCTATTTATAACCGGCTCTGTCGACTATGTAACTGCATAATAAGACACCATCTTTACACTGTTCATCAGAATGCAATCCATCATTCATTCACACGGCATTTATTTTTATCGCGGACCGGTCGTCCTTCCATTACTCCGCACTTATCGAGAGCCGCGCAGAGAACAAACTGGTATCAAACTACAAGTCCCATTAAGAAACAGGAGTCACTTATTCCGTTGTACAGTTACCCGTGTTTATGTGACGTTGCCGTGCCCGAGGAGCGTGAGAAACGCACCGCGCACCTGCTTTTGCTTTTTTAACTTTAGTCTTTTTGCGCAGATCGATGACGACAACCTTAGCAAGCTGGAGAAGGCCGACATCCTTGAGTTAACGGTGAACCATCTGACAAAGTTGCACAGCCCGACGGACCCGGTTTTGGAGGCGAAGAAATTCCAAGCCGGCTTCGGCCAGTGCGCCGCTGAAGCATGCCGGTTTATCATGGCCGTGCCCGATTTAGACGCGAACGTGAGCCAAAACTTAATCAGCCACTTATCGAGACTGATCACCGCGCAGCCGCTTACTATTCAAGTGCCAGAGAGGCCACACTTCTCGCCGCCAACGTCTCCAGCCTCAGTCGTGTCCGACAGGCAACATTACTACAGCGATCATGACAGATCCTCGTCTGACGCTGAAGATTCCTTATATTCCGTGGAAGGACCAAAACAATGGGTACACAATAGACCCGCAGCCAGGGTGGCCAGTAAAATATCACCTACGGGGTTGCTCACAACGGTTGACAAGCTCAGCCCGCCCCATGCAGGGACGGAACAATTACCTGGCCAGCGAAACGAGTATTTCAAAAGAGTTCCGGCCGAAGCGAAAGACGTCATACTGCAAAAAATCCGACAACACATAATGGACAAGCGTAGCAACGACATCGTAGACGTAAACGCGACCGCCGAGGTGACCGAACATAAATACTTACACAGGGACGAGCCGTACAGAAGCGACTTTCCGTACTCGCCGGCCGGCGGGCAGGACTCCCTCGATCTGCGGAAGGTGAGATCACCGGTGAAGACTAACGAAGCCGCTTGCTCGCCGAAAAACTCAGTCGCATACCACGGCTCCAATCAATTGGCCGCGACACCCCAGAGCAAAGTTGAAGTGACCGCCAGTCCGGAACGATGCGAATTGCCGATGGATTACAGCAACTTGCCGCCTAAAAAGAAAAGGAAATTGATCGAGTACCAAGAGTACAAAAAACAGGAGGCCGCGAGGCGTCAGCTAGAGGCTTTTTACGCTGACAAAAAAGAACGGAACGGTGCCGGACCACCGGCAGACGAAGACAGCAAGTGGCGCCCTTGGTGACCTGCCCACGCTCATTGTGATATCATTAGTCTCTTCCACGTCAAAGCTTTAATTTGTTTTAATTTATGTAGGTGTAGTTAGTAAGTAGTTAAGTGCCTTAAGCTTAGTGCCTTTTGTTATTGTACTCACTGAAATTTATTTATGTGCCATTATTTTGATCTCGATGTCCTCTTTATACAATGTGTACTATGTACTTAGTAGATATGTGTTTGTCTTCCATACAGCGAATTATTGATATTTGATGAATTAAAATTATCTGACATATTGAATTCTCTAATTTTTATTTTTTCCACCTACCTAATTTACCTTTTAAGGGTTCAAAACTTGAAATGAAAAGACTCCTTCTTAATTATAGAAATTAATGAAGTATATAGTAGCGCCTTATTTTTACTTGAACTTGGCGGAGACACTTCTGAGCCTCGAGATTAGACACGTTACAAAGTACCCATGATAGTAGGTACCTATTTAAGTAGAAAACTAGGTAGAAAAATACACATTATCACCGTGCAAACACCACATGACATAGGTTCAAGAAAAACAAAATTGAGACCTATAATTTTGCATCTAGAAAATGTATCTTGTGTAGGCAGATAAGTATAATATACTTACCCGCGTAGGAATTTTAAATAAATATTAATGATAAATTAACCATTTTATTTTTACCTAATGAACTGGTTCTAAAAATATTATTCACACATTATTCGTAACTAGTAGCGGCATCTATTAAGTATTGCCAATAAAACATTGTATATTCCTATCCTGTAATTTGAAGAAACTCTTCTTCAGCTCAATACCGTTTCACGTGGTGTTTCTAATCACTCATAGATGGCGCATAGAATAAAATATTTCCGGTCAATTTTGTAAGAATCTCCAATGTTTTAGTCCTAGACTTTTATGTATAGATGGCAATACTTACAAATTGGAATTAACTAATGTATTAGCAATAGACAATAATAGCAAATATATTATGATCGTAACTGCAAAAAAAAAATTGGTGTACACAAACTTAACTGGCCAGGTGGCCAAAATATAAATAATGTCGTCAATAGAGATTCATGTAATGGTAATATTTTGTCTGCTATCACACTAGCGACGCTCTCGGCGGGTCGAGTAAGTTAGTGAGACTGGAGCAAAGGACTGGAGATTGCACAGTATTTATTGAATTACAAGAGTAAATTTAAAATGTATTACTTGTGCCATCTGTTTCATTTCTGCTGTGTTTATATTTTGGGTTACTACAAATAGATGGCAGCACAATCTATTGCTCATATTGAACAATGCTATTCACTGATAGAGGGCAGTGATTGTGTAGATCTTGCGAAAGTAGAGAAATGTTAGTATTGATGATCGAATAACTTAACTTATTATTTAAGTGTAATTACGTGATTTAATACTCGTCAGTTTCATCCCTGCAACGAATCGGAATACGTAACAAAAATTCCTAACTTTATTAAATCTACTCACCGATAGATGGCGGATGACGCACCATAACAAAATTCCTGGCGTCTTGTAGTACTAGAGTAGGAGGGGCATCCCCACCGTCGTCTGTGGCGGCCAGCGGGTGCCTATCAAACACAGAACTTCATTCATTCAATGACGCGCCGGCCGGTCGGCTAGTCGTTTTCCGGTCTGTGATTTGACGAATACACGTCGAGAACGAATAACACGCGCTGCGCGCGAACTTTAACGAACTAATTTCGATTTTTGAATAACGAATTTTTGACAGTTGTCAAAATAACAATATTTTTGTGGATGTGCCTTGTTGACAGTGAATATCAGTGATGTTATGTTATAATAAAGTGATGGAAAGTGTTTTCTTGTACAATGTTGTTGTGAGGAAATGCTTGTAGGAGAACAGTCGCCGGCGCCGCGTGTGGTGGCCGGCCTGAGGAAGCTACGCCCTGAACTCACCCCCGGACCTGTACCAACGCCGGTAGATCCGGACATTAGGATATCAGGTTAGTAAACAACCCGGTTTATTTGGGTTTTGGTTGCCTATTTACTTTGTGCATGTTTAGTGATAGCGATAGTAGTGATAAATAAACTTCCTTCAATCTATATATAATGTATCAATACAAATCCGAGACAGAAACAGATTTAAAAGGAGTTATAAGGTTTATGTGCCTACATACAGTTCACGATGTACCTATTCATTGCTGTCAACAAACTAGCAACATGTTTTCTGTGAATGTCTCGTCCAGTGCAAGCAAGTGGTTACTTTTAAGTACTTACCTACCTACCATCATCATTATTATATTATACAAACATCTGTCTCATTAGTCATTATGCCGCTCTTGTTGCTAAAAATAAGTACTTAGGATCAAACAAAAAAACCCCATAGGTCCATAGTGAGAAAAAAAACTATCAGCTGTTCACAGTTAGATTGGTAGGTATATAGGTAAGTAAGTACCTACGCACGCATCCAAATTCAAAGTTATAGGTAAGTAACCTACTCCTCCAACCTACAGTTTATTTTTCCTTGTCGTAAGTAGATACCTACCTAATTACCGGCTTGTAAACAATTTGTATTTTCACTGTAGGTACCTAACTATCTACAAATTCTGCTTCTTTTACATATTAAGTTAGTAGGTTATAGCTAGGTAAGTTCTAAACAGTTGTTTAAAAATTTGACATAAAAACATGCAAAGATGGGAAGGAAAAATACACTAGGTGCCTAACCATAAATTTAAAATTGAGTAGGGTTCCCATAAATCCGCATCTTCCTGTACAGTCCTACTTTTAACACGCTTTTTAGCACAAGGAACCGTAATTTATTGTGTAAGATATTTTGTTCGAGCAAATTAAACGTCTAGAAACAGCTGTTCCTCATTGTGAATGATGCCTGTTATTATTATTATTATTTAGAAATTTAAGTCATTTTCCAATAGGAACAGCACCTTAAATTACCTTTATTAAAAATGTATTATCCTGCCTATTCATTATTGTTTGCATGCCTTTGTCCCTCACCAAAAGGTTGTGAGGTTTGTAACTACCTAGGTATCTAACTCCCTACTTAATAATGGATTTCATTATAATCATCCTTTAATTACAGAGGTGTCCTAGGTTTACATATTGTTCAAAATATCTAGGTCTCTAACTATCTGTATACCTATCAGTCTGTTAACTAGGTAATTAGTTACATAAATAAACGAATGTTTGATAAAATTGACTCGTAGGTACCTAAGTTTATCTCGGTCAAAAACGTATCTACATCAAACACGTTGATAAAAAAAATAGGACAATGCTTGGGTTGCTTGAGGAAGGTCATGTCCAACAAGCCGTCTTAATTTAAATGGGAAGTTAGTAGGACCTACCTCCTCATTCATTTATAGAGGGTGAACAGCGTCTACTCATTTTACACTTTTCTTATCTACTAGGTACCTAAGTACAATAGTTGTTAAACATGGTAAGTACGTGATTTTGATCATGAACGTTATGATCTGGTAATCCATCTGACTAATTAAGCATCTGTTACCTACCTCGGTATCATTGTTGATTCATACCTAACTAGAACCACAGACCACTCGACTATTTAATCTGAGTCTTGTTCCTAGTTAAGGGTAGGTACGTAGGTGCATAGATGATTTTCTCCAAGGGGCTCGTGTTTTTGCAACCATTGCTGTAGTTAGATAAGTGCGAGAGCTATACCTACTTGTGTATGTAATGTTTAAGTATTATAGTATAGTGTAGGTAGTAGCCAGCCACATCATTATATTTTTGCCGCAATGTTTGCGGTGAGGTGTCTCAAAGTGCAACTCAAGATATCCATGAAGTTGGTTAAATAAAGGCTTTATGTAAACTTCTCTATGTATAATTTTGTCATAACTATAATAGATACCTACGTGTAATAACAACATAAGTAGCAAAGTCATCAAAACCATGACTAATCTTTTAAGTGGATCTTACGGGTTACTCAAATAAATAGGTAGTCAAAGATTCCACTGTAGTAAGAACCTTTTTATGATACCTACCTATCACCTGGTAAGGATTCGACCCTTCCGTTGAAATTTAATTTATAATTATGAACTAACCCTGCCTCCAATATTAAAATTGTCGTAAACCTGCTTAATCCCTCAGTTAGCTTACATAACTTTAAAATGTTTGCTGCATTCGCTAGAAGTCCAAATTGATAATGCATTAACCATCACTCCATTATCACCATGTTACCTCGCTATAATGCTGCAGTATGTGACTAAAAGGAATTGGTACACGCACTATTATCGCGTACAACTGCTGAACTTGACAGTTCAACTCAGTACTTTCGCCTATTGAAACTGTTATCGCTCGTTTCATTGAATCGAAATAGATTGTGTATCATGGACACTCATTTGTGTGAATTAAATTGGTTGTCAATGAAAATTGCAATATCACTGTATCAGTAACGTCATATAAATGAACTAGCTGTGCCCGCGACTTCGTCCGCGTGGAATTTAATTGACAAAGTTTCATACAAACTTTGATCCCCTATTTTATCCCCTTGGGGGTAGAATTAATCAAAATCCTTTCTTAGCGGATGCCCACGTCATAACATCTACCTGCATGCCAAATTTCAGCCCGATCCGTCCAGTGGTTTGGCCTGTGCGTTGATAGATCACTATGTCAGTCAGTCAGTCAGTCAGTCACCTTTGAGTTATATATATTTAGATAGAGAGGTGTGATAGGAAAAATATTTGAAGACTTACCCTTGAATATTCAGATCCTCCATCAATGAGACCATATAACTGTAACTAAAGAACTTCTCTTCTTTCGCAGGCGTTCTCCGACAGTATTATAATGACGACACCGAGTCCTGGGCATGGGTCCGCGCCGCCGTCCGAAACGGCTGCTTATTGGCCTGGCGAGACGGCACCCTGCCCCGTCGGGCGGCAGCCAGACTGCCGCTCCGTGACCTGCACCTACGCACCGCTTCTATTCCGAACGCCTTCCAGCTCTCGCGGCTTCGAGACGACACTGCCGTCGCCACGTTTCAGGTAATTGTCAACAACAACAAGAGTTGTGTGTGATAGTAGGTACCTAATCTACAATTAAATAAAAATCATGAGAGAAACTTAACTTAATAAAATAACTGTAACATGGATCTTGTCATGATTTATACCTTGTTCTTGTGACGTAAAATCATCGACAAATTTCCAAGTAAGGTTTAATAGAGAACATAGAAGTACCAAAGCCACTTTTATCAAGTTAACTCGCTTAAAGTTGAAACTGGTGTACAGAAATTAAATACTTATATCCAGTTTGATGTCCGGACCGGAGAGCATTGAAAGTCATATTCAGAAGCAGGAAGACACTGCGACTGTCGCCTCATGACTTACATGTATTGCTATATCATATTGGTACTGTCGATTACAAAGGTTCAAATTTTACAAGCAAAAAGCTTCACGTCTTTGTTAGGTCGAGTTACCATTTATCCCGAAATATCCGGGACTGCCTTTGTAATGGAACTCCGCCCGCCTAAGACAATGTAACAGCATGTTTGACTGCAATTATTTTTACAAATAACAAAAGTACCACGTTACGATGATAATAACAAACCGTTGGCATATTTCGAGACACGTGGTCTGTCTCATATTTCATTACAACAACAATGTCTATTATTTAAATGCATTACAATTTGTAATTCTGTTAATATTCTAAATGTCATTACTCTTCCTTTGCTAATTATAGTTTCTTCATTATCGTTTTTATCATTACCGGACCGTGTTCATTTCCTCCAAGCGAATGATTTTGCCATTATCCGGGAAACGTGGGCGCTGGATCGATAAAGATTAACCGTTTGAAACATGTAGATAGATAGCGTGCATCGTAAGCGGAAATGTACCGCGCGATTTCGTTTAAAAACTGGAGCTCGCGTTACTATAACAATCGTAAAGCTGTCAGATTAGAGATGTCAGCCGTTTATTGTTCAGACTGGTGTTAAGATAAACTTGCTAGTCAGGCTATGTATTTTTCTCCTTGTAAATCCCGAGTCTAGATTTAATTAGTGTATTCAATTAGTACCTACTGGTAATTATACATCTGAAGCTTCAATTTTTGGCGAGTGATTTTAATGGGTTACACGATGACTTCACTTCAAACCTGTTATTAAATAAACCAAACTGAAGTGACTTTTTGTAATGTCAAAATAACAGCTTTTAACAATATGCATATGAAAGTAAATATATTCGGTACTTATCACAAAAAAACAATCTTTACAATTTTACTCTGTTTTTACCGCCTTACACACTGACTATACTGACTTTGCGAGGACTTTCACTGCCAAATAGCTGATGTTATAAGGACTAACTTAGATTACTTTTTTTATCCGAGTACCACGTGGACGAAGCTGCGGGCAACAGATAGTTTTCAATATAAACAATTTATCCATTAATAAACTTAAAACTATAAATCATACGATAAACGAATCCGTATTATGTATCAGATATTATGTTCAGTCACGTACGATGACCGCCGGTCATTGTCTATAAGACAATGCTTTCATAAATAATTATCAACAGTGTAGATGGTTTATGACGCGACTCTTGGGGACTAATCGAGAGTAAAAATATTTGGTTAATTGATACACCTGTTACATACAATGGAGCGATAATAAGCACACTCATAATCTGAACAACGTTAATTTGAAAATTGAATACATTCTTACAAAAAAAATGTACGTAATGTTCTAGAATAAATACTTAAATTCGTTGTCTAGACAGAGGTGTCATGAAAGTATGCAATGCAACGTCTTACAAGACGTTCGATCCCCTCCAGATAACACCTTTCTCACGATCCGCACAATTTAATAGACCTCAATAAAGCGACCCACCCGTAAATCAAGGGCTTTTGTGTACCGCGACCTTTGAAATCAAGCTATTTACCATAAGAAGGGCTAGACCGCGAAGGTGTTGACACGTAAAGGAAACATGTTTTACGAATCTACTCTCCACAACATTGTGCCAATATAAAAAAAAAAACTATTAATATAAAGCGACCGACTAGTTCTGTCCTAAAGATCAGATGTTTCATTATTGTCACCCTACATTTGCATACTCACTTTGCATACCCATTTAATTTGCCGTTTATAAAAATGTATTAACATGCAAATTGTTAGTTTTATGATTAAGTCATAAATTTTGCTTGAATGTGCATCGTCTGTACATATTTCAATTAGTTACCCACTTATATTGTTGCAGACTTGCAATGCGGCGGAATACGCGAGATGGGTGCGCGCGCTCTGCGTGGAAATCCTCGGACAAACTCCGTTACCACAAGTCCGGTTTCTGGACGTTCTACCCGCCGCGGACACCGCGGGACGGGAACCAAAGAAAGAGGCTCCCCAACAGGAGACGCCCTCGTGCCCACCCAAACCGCCCCCGCGTGCGCGCCGAAGGTTACTGACGTCGACAGAGACGCAACTGCCGCGCAGGGACCACTCCCCCGCCGCAACGGATGAGGGCATCGTCGTGGAAGACGACGACTACGACTCATCGTCCGATCGCAGCCTCGACCTGACCCTGTCCCTCGACGCTTTGAAGACCACCGACGTGGTCGACGCGCCAGTAAGGAAAGCGGAGATCATTAAATGCGACAGCTGCAGCAAGCTGAATGCGGGCGCGCAGCAGCATCATACGTTACCTCGTGCGGCCAGATCCGAATCGGAGAGCGGTCGCCGCTACTTGAAAAGATGGGAGGGTACGGCGGGAGGCGCGATGCGGGGTAGGTACGCCATGGAAGCGGCGAGGCGTAAGACCGCGTCCCTGGAGACGCGAGCGAGGTCCTGCTCGCCGAACGTTCACGAAGCGGTGGCGCAATACGTCCCGGTGCGGGAACGCCGGGCGTTATTCGAATCGCTGTCGAGAAGTGGTGGCGGCTTGGCTAGGAGCAGTGAGCAATTGGCTAGGATCGACCGCGCCCAGCCGGAGACGACGCCGAGGCGCGCCGCGTCGCTGCACGACCTGCAGGCGCCGCCGACGAGGTCGGTGAGCGATCTCCGGCAGTTCTTCGAGGCGGTGGCGCGCGGCGCGGGCCCGTGCGCGGCGTTGCAACGCCACAGCGCGCCCCCCAACCCCGCGCCGCGCGCCTTCGTCTCCCTCGCGTGCGCATGAGCAACTTGTACATAATGTAGATAGGACCCAGCTTTGAGCGCTATCTCACTAAGTCGTTCGTTTTAAGACTGTTAAAAGTATTGTTATAGAAGTACCTAATATAAATAAAATGAGATGTATTGTCTATTATGTTCTGCGGTTTTATTTCGACAGTCTCTTGAAAGAGGTGCGTACCTAGATAGAACAACGCGCGTTGCGTAAACTCAATCGTGTGTAAGTAATGAGTTTTGTAGCCTTGTGCCGCCTCGCGTTGTTTTTATTAAAAAATCAATTTGTCACGAGGCTGTCGGTGGTGTGGCGAGTCATTAGATAGGTACAACATTCGATGGTCATAGGTAGTTGGTGAAATACCAGCTGGTAGGCAAGCCGCAAGCGTAAAGGCCGCGAGCGATGCCGTTCATGTCCTCCCAGCGAACTGTGAAGACTATTACGTTACGAAACGTTGAATATACACCATATAGCTGTGTGCTCACATTTTCGTAACCCGTCACAAAACGGTAACATTCAGAAAAAAATAGCAAATTAGGTAAGGAGGCATTACCGACTGACATGCAAAATTGTGTTGGAACAAACGCCGCTATCAGACGATGTGTTGAGTGCTTATTTCATACTTGAAAATGCTGACCTAATTAATGGACGTTCCAGACGGCACGATTTGATTGACGATTGGTAGAGTCCCTACCAATCGGCATGTCAATAGGCAAGTTCAGGCACCCAGCTCAAAGAACCCCAGATCAACCCTACCAGTTGTAAGCAAAATCGTGCCGTCTAGAAAACGCCTAACGGGTGATATTACCCAATATTTTCTCGGCTGTGTTTATGAGGAGCTAAAGTTCCTGAATAGTCATGCGTGAGTCTGCATGACCCACACTTGGTTTGCACAATGCGATCTTCGTGCTCCAATACAGCTTGGTTCACCATCGTGACAAGTATTGTTTCCCTTTCTGTTGTAAATGAAAGTGATGTGTGTGCACGCACGGAATGATAAGATTGAAATACTTGAGAAAATAACGGATGACGCATTGGTGATAACTAATGGGCGATGAGATACACTGCATTTTTTAACATAATGAGTCGTTTCTTGGGGCTCTTTAAAAGGCAAGTTATAGGTCCCTTCAAGGCGTATTATCCTTTTAAGTTGTAGATATCCTGGATATCGGTTACCACTTGGCGCAGTGATTCGAGCGTAGGCCGCTCGGCTCACTGCACATGGTGGTTGCGGGTTCGATTCCCGCCGGGTCAAATTTCTGAAAAGGCCTTTTCGTAATTTGCCCTGGTCTGTGTGTCACTGGGATCGCCCCCAGTCCATTTTACGGTACCCGTAGTACAAGCTTTGCTTAGTTTGGGACCATACAGTTGGTGTGTCAGTCTGGCGATATTTGTTTATTTATATCATCAGGTGGACCGGATCGTCTACCGGTGCGTCTTCCTAAAAAAAAATTAGCTGTCAACGAACGCCCGGCAGATGTAAAACATGTGTAGTGTACATATAGTATGCGCGCGCACACACACTCAAGGAAGTCGAGCGCGACGGCACACAGGGGCCATGACGGCATGAGAGAACGTCATGCCATTCGCCGTGACTGCAAACTGGTAGATTTTACTGCCAACGTGCGCCAACAAAAAGGAATGCGATTTGGTCAGTTATACACGGTTTTGATATTCGACACGTCTAGTCGACACTGACGTATTAATCCCTTATCAGTGACTGAAGATTAGCTTGCTACGCTAAAAATTACATTCACGCGTCGGCAATAGGTACGAAGAACTGGAATGTACATGGGTAAGTACCTACTATAATCTATACAAATAAATAAAATTGGAGTGTCTGTTTGTAATATCAAAATAACACCTTTTCAGTAAATGCATATGAAAGTACATAGGACACCTATAGCAAAAACGCGATTTAATTTTTTTTTATCTGTCTGCCTGTGTGTTTGTTCCGGGTAATCTCCGAAATGGCTGGACCGATTTTGACGGGACTTTCACTGGCAGATAGCTGATGTTATAAGGAGTAACTACTTTAATTTTAGAAAAACAATTAGGGTTCCGCGTAAATAATAAAAACACATGAAATTAAAGAGTTTCTCCGAAACGGCTGGGCGTTTTTGTTGAGTTTAATTCCACGCGGACGAAGTCGCGGGCTCAGCTAGTTAATTAATATATTATTACATTTCTTCTTGGTGTGCAATAGTGTGTATATCCAGGTAGCTATATAGGTATGATACTTACTTGAAAATACCACCTACTTATATAGGTGTGTTAATTATAACACTATATATCATGTAGTTAGTAACCAATGGTTTTCAATTGTTTTTAAAATAGACGACAGAAGCATCCTGCTATAGATACAGTTATTTTCTTATCTGCCTACTGTGCGTTACATGAATGCATCTACACTCAAAAGCCCCAACCTACCCTAACTCAAAAGTTGTAAGTAAATAATCTAGGTACCTATTGGAGCTGTTAAGGAATTGCGGCAATGGACACTGCGACGGCTCCTACGTATAAAGCGACTTAAACCATTTGACTCTTAAAACATTTGCTTAGACATTTCGTTTATAGGTAGGGGCCGTCGACTGGTTCAGAGTTAAATGATGTAAGTAATTATTGCGTCAATGGAACGTAACGCTTTTAATGACAATTCAATAGGTACCTGTAGGTATACCCATCAATGATTAAACAAACAGTTCCGGCCAATTCTGGAGAATTTTCACAGTGCATGTCCACCAGTTCCATAGAATTTTGTAGGTAAACAAAGCATAGAGTCGGTGCTGTGAAAGTCAAAAGTTCTTATTTAATATAAATAATACCTACATACTAACGAATGCAAGTAAACATCTAACAAAAATGAAGAACATATCCAAAAATGAAGAACTACCAGCATGCCCACCAACAAATATCAATCAAGCGCACGCTGCACTCATAAATCCATTTGAAACATAATCCAAAGGATATCAACATCCGTCCCTTTCACACCGGAATATGAGCGTGCGTTAGAAAGAGCCAACAACAGGCCCTTTCCATCATCAGAACGGGTGTTTCGTTTAATACTACCGAATTAGCAGCCGGAATGCGGCCGTGTCGAATGTTGGCTGCAACCTCACAAACCCGTAATTAAATCTATGAAAAAAGTTTACAATAGAGATAGTGGAAGGTAAAAAAATAATGAAAGGAACCGAGGGATGTGACAGGTAGTGGGGATCGCGGCGTTTTGATACCGGCTTGTAAGGGCGAGTATAAAGGTGTAACGGCCGCGGCTATAAAATTACCGTAGCCTGGCATGGTCAAGGAATTAAGAAGACATCAAACGAAACAACACATAAAATTGAAAATTAAGAAAACCCCCGATGCGACGACTTTCTGCGACGACTTTTTAAACAACAAAAGAGCTGATCATTTTCATACGCAGAACCGATTTTCATGAAACATAGCTAAGAACACACTCGATCAGAATACCTATCTAACACAAAAAACAAAATTGAATTCGGTTCATCCGCTTGGGCGCTACGATACCACAGACAGACACACAGATACACAAATACACATGTCAAACTTATTACACCCCTATTGTTTGTCGGGGGTTAAAAATTGGAACTTTTCAAACATGCAGTTCCTTGTAGATGACCATCGATTCTTATGGCATTCACCAAAAGATACGAGTGGTGCTATTCTACCTCATCACACAGGAAGCCGCTTGTATTTTCATTTGAACTAGAGGCTAGAGCCCAAAATTTAATCCGCACTACCTTCTTTATATCATCTTCTTTCAATGTGGTATTGTCTTCCCGAAGCAGCATTTGTTTTCCGATATAACAGGGCATTTAAAAAGAAACATACAAATTCTGGAAAATTTCCATCACTTATACTTCACAGGACAATGGAAAACTAGCCACTTCGGTCTTTTTTTTTTTAATTTATTTGGGTAAACAAACAGTGACACAATACATATGGCAATAATACATGAATTTTAATATTATCAATTGTGACACCAACACCGTTTACCACAGATTACTCAATAATGTTACATTAATTAAGCGTGGAAAGATGGTAGTATCACAGTCTACGTTAACCTCTATATAAACCAATCAAAATAATCTAGCAGTAATAATAGTATTATTTAATTATATTGTATCTGTAATATGTAACAGTAGTACCCATTATTTAGGTTAAGTTAGTCTTAGTGTAATTTTGGTATTGTAGCTTAATATATTAGAATATTAAGAGTATAAAGGTCTATTTTAATAATTAGATCTCACGTCTGAGAGCGGTCTTGAGCATTTTGTATTGGAATAACATAAGAATGACATTTCCAAGATCGCTGTCAGTCTTGAGATCGATTTATGTCAAGTGTGACACTTTATCTATTCCAATTTACTCATTTTGTTACAAACCATTGTGATGGCTGTCCAAACAGCTATTATCAATCAGATAACCCGGTCAGTGAATGCGCCGGCCTTGAACGTGACGGCGGCGATGCCTTTTTTGGGCGTTCAACTTCGGTTGATACAATTTCTGTGTAGTGTGATCGATCTTCGTGGAATTAGAATGTTATAGGTACCTGCTGAGCTAGATTTCAGACTTTCAACCAAGATATTGTTCAGCCAGTATCAATAACATCTAAGTTTTGATGACAGTGATTTAATAATGGGTAAGCAGGTAGTTGGCTTTCAAATAGAGAATGAGAGCGTCGACGTTGATCGACAGTTCCTACATAGAGCAACGTGGGAATGAGCATCAATCGACGGTCGGTCGAATGGTGTGCGTGGTAAGTGGTAAGTGGTAAGTGGTAACCCTCTAATGCCTGTGTTAATAAATCTATCTGGAGTCTGAGAGCGATATTGTAAATATCACTCTTATGTCATTTATTCCAGCACATAATTACATGTCAAACGCGTACTCAAGATCGCTTTCAGAATACCAGACAACAGTTCTAGCATTCAACTTTGACGCCTGGCCTTTTCGTAATTTGCCCTGCCCCCCTAGCCAAGTGTCTTCGTCTACAAGCGTTTCTACAAAACGCTACGCTTCAATGTATGGAAATGACATTCCAAGTCGATAAGTAGATCACGTGACTTATGTCATTTCCATTTATGAAGCGTAGCGATTTGTAGAAACTCTTGTAGACGAAGACACTTGGCTAGGGGGGCAGGTGTGGATGTCACTGGGAGCGCCCCCAGTCCATTGTACGGTACCTATAGTACCAGCGTTGGTATTATAGGTACCGTATTAGTTTAGAACCATACAGTTGGTGTGACTGTCTGGCAATATTTAATTTTCAAAACTTTGGTAACACAGACGAACATAGAATCTCAGCATTTTTTGGAAGTCAGTTAAAACTTAACTCTAATGTTTCAAACACGACAATCTCGAAACAATTAAATTCATTATTATCGATAGTCCCAGAAGCTACTGTAAATAAGTCAACTATAGTTAATACTTACTTAGTGAACCAATAAAATACATAACCTAACCCAATCCAAATATTTGGCCCCCTAGTCAAACAATGCTTTACTGTGCATAACGGTGTAACTTCACGGGTCCGATACCGATTACGAGTGATTATTATCGAATCGATTAAGTATAATCAAACGCCACCTAACGGTCATCGTATCATGAAAGCGGCTTACCCCGGTATTTTTATTACTTTGAAGAGCTTTTAAGTTGATGTACGAATCAAAAGGATATTCCAAAACTTACCTATATGCGCTAATGCGCCTATGTTTTAAGTTATAAGATACTCGTATACATATCTACTTACTTGTACGTACATAAGTACTTCTAGAATGTTTTCTGCGACAAGTTTCGAATGGGAGAAAAAATGGAATCGATTATTTTTTGCACATCCAAATTTAGAAATCGATCTATTGGCTCTTTATTCTAATTTAGAATGTCTCGAACGACAGCAGCAGGTGCAAGGTCGCCACAACATCGTATAAGGTTAGTTATGTCGTGATCGGTATACAATCGATTCATTCGGCGAGCACTCGATGTTACTTATTTATTTAGCGTAAGGCCTACAATCCTTTGGCAAACTTAAATGGCAGCTTTATGAAGCAGTTGTGTACGGACAAGACCATGAACTCGCTGTTTAGAAGGGTGTTGTGTACTTATTCGCGTTCGCGTTTACTCGAAACCTACTTTGAGATTTTTCAATCAACTATCGGTAAATAAATCGATTTAAATAAGGTCACCAGAAGAATTGCAATCAAAAGAGTCGTGTGGTAACTTTTTATGAGGCACCTTTCAGCTACCGGTCCCGATAAATATGAATTCACATTCGATCTATATTTCGAAAGTCTATACCCAAGACTCATCCCACCCCAAGTACCTACTATTTCGGACTTTTGAAAAAAATCCTGGAAAAATCCGACTGACTGACTGACTCACTGACTGACATCTCTGTAACTATGGCACCAACCATAAAACAGAAAAAAATGAGTACCACGGTATCCCGGAAGCGAATTTACAAAGGCTATACTATTTGAGTCACGAGTCGGACTCTAATAGATGAGCTTTTGTTTATGTATATTAATCGACAATACCTAATCTATCTTAATAAAAAAATTGACTCAAATGGATTAGCTTTTTGCCTTGATATTTTCAAAGAAAATGCACGGACAAAACCTAGTCGAATACGGACCTATAAATTTGATAAAAGTGTCTACTTGTGTTACTCTATTATAAGGCTCTTTTTCCACCATAAGCAATGCGTTTACTTACGAGTATAGTATGTTTCTTATTTTGTGTTTTGTTGTGTTGTGTTATCTTATGTGCCATACTTAAATAAGACTGATTGTTACTACGTTTAAATTTGATAAAAATAATTATCTGCGTTTTGTATTTTACATTAAAGGTACGCAAGAAAAATATTTTAGTTTTATTAGTATTTGTACTCGCAACAAGTGTGTAGTGCCTAATAAAAGTTAGTTTTGTTAATTATTTTTCCCTTTTTGGTTAGAGTGTAGCCTTAGGGGCGCTATGACTTAGGTTTAGGTTTAGGTTAGGTTAGGTTAGAACAGTGACCAAAACGCGCGAGCCGAGCGAGCGAAGCGAGCGTGCCGCGGCAGCGGCCGGCGAAGCGCCAGAATCCGAATGTGTCATTAGGTTATGTTAGTTCCCAGTTAGGGGGGCTATGGAGCCAGACTTAGACGAATTTTGGAGACAAAATATTTTTTCGTTTTGATCACTGTTCTAACCTAACCTAAACATAAACCTAACCTAACCTAAGTCATAGCGCCCCTAAGGCTACACAATGACCCTTTTTTTGTCAATCAAATACAGATAGATACAATTTGCATATCGGTATCAAATTGAATAGCATTTGTTGCTGCAATGTTAGAATGAATTTATCTAACAAAGTCTACGCGATTTCGGTCAGTTTTTGTACTAGAATAGATTAGGGTTTCGTCAAGTTTTTGTCAAACAAAAGCTAAGCCAGTTCAGTTTGCACTTTCACTCTAATGGTATAGCCTTTGTAAATTCGCATCCCGGAAAGCATTTGCCTGATTCTCATAGTTTTAAATCACAACATAACGATATCCCTGTTTACTGTGGGAATTAAAATTAAACCGGCAAACTAGTAAAGGACAGTCCTTTGTACTTCTATGAGAACTGATCTATAAGGATTAAAGCGGGTACAAGACATCTATACAAGGAAAGGGTTAGGCCCAAAGAAATGGAATAATCGCATTTGTCCCTCTTTCATTATTGTGTTCTTAAAAGGAGCTGTGACCACATGGGTCAGTGGCTTAGGGGGAAAGGGGACTATTAATCTTGTCCCAAATGGTTTAGTTTTCTTAATTATGTGACCTAGATCTGAAAGCTGATTCTAAACCTACGTAGGGAAGTACCTCCGTATTTTTTACCGATCGTCCTCATTACTTATCAAGCAAGTATCAAAACTTACCGAATCTATCTGTAATGAAACGTATTTGATACTTTAAAAATGTTTTGTCATACCTTTGGTGGATTGTACAGTTATAAAACGAGCTATTATAAAAACTATATCAGAATGTCGACCACATTTTTGCGCGCTTATATTGCGGTATTTCGATGAGATGGCAAATTCCATTCTGATTTCTATAATGGTTTAATTTTGGCTACTAGAGCAGCATATTTAGGTACTTACATAGGCATCTACCTAAATATACTTATAACATGAATGGACGATTTGGCGTATTTTTTTATTGCCACAATAATCAATATTTTCTTGTAAAAACTTTCGACTTGGTCAATTCAAGTTAGTTGAATCGTGTTTCAAAGTCGCATAGTGAACCCGTAGATCGTAGATATCTTAGATCAGGGCTTCAACTGCTTACCCTGCAACCTGCAAGGAATCTAGATACGAAACAACTACTGTCGAAGTCAGAAATACTTCCCGTATCGCACATCGCCATTGGCCAGTAAAATCTGTAGTGTCTTCTTCCGTATCGCCCGCATCATCATCGCTGTAATCGCTCCATCTGCATCCGCCCTAACCGTTTCCTACAACGTTATAGCTACAACATGCCACGTGCGTTTATTCTTGACTATTTCCATATAATTTGTTATCTCAGTCATTTAATCCAGGCCGTGAGTCATTTAATTGCACTGTTGACAATTGACCACGTCATGGTAATACGTAAAGAACAATATATAACAATCTGCTTGATTCTTTTGGGACACTATTGATATACTATAATTATAATAAGTAATAATAATATATACTAGGTGAAACAGAAAGGGTATACTATTGTAATTGCAACTTGACTTTGTAAATCTAAAACTATCGGCTTTGTGGGACAGTTGAAGTACTGAAGGTTTTGTAGACTTATGAAATCTGTCAACAGCTGTATCCCTATAACACCATTTGTATTTCAAGTTTCCTCCAAAGCTGATAGTTTTATAATCTCAAAGTCATGTTTTGAAAAAAAGGATACCTACCCTTTCTGTTTCAACCTGTATTAACCTTCAGGATTCATGACACGATTTCAGGCTGTATCAATATACCATGCTAGTAAAATAAACGATTTTCAGATCCTGGCCTGAGAATATGATGGGTTCGCATTTTTTACATAGATAGTTACTATTTATTTTGTTGACGGGGAGGAAATCTCCCAAAGATCCCCAGACCTATTGTGGGAGGGACCTGGGGTATTTAGGATTCAGCCCACTAAAACCTCTCCGGTGGCCGCCTTTAGCACGTTGGAGGGCTTAGGGAGCTCCTGGCTGAACGCACCAACGCGGTGCCCCTCTGAGGGAGTCTAAATTTACTTACCTACAAAACCAATGTTGAGTGTTATTCTCAATCATAGATAATATTACATCTAAATCTAGCTGTATTTTACCTACCTATTTGTCGCTATTTCATCTGGATGACAGGACAAGTTTCCGAGAATCATTTTATGATGATAACAAGAGGTTACTAATAATATTCCATAAAAATAATATTTATGTGTAGATAATAGGTTTTTTGTCGTCAATCTTTCACCACGCATGTTAGTAGGAAGCATAAACTAAGAACATTAAAATAGAGAGGTGAATACGATCATCTAAACTAGAAAACATTGAGTAACCAGTCATGATAACCATCTACAAAGCTGAGAAGATACATTACATGCAGACACAATTAAATTTCCCTTTTCCAACCTATTTTTATAACTCATTCTTTGACTCCAGTTATTCTTGGTAAGCTCAATAGGCAACACACTGGAGCTATTATATTTATATTTATATCTACTACTCTTTGTAATTACTAACTATATAAGCAATTGGCGATAAAAAAAAGAAATATAACAAAATGTTAAAAGACAAGCCCGCTGAGTTTCTTGCCGGATCTTCTCAGTCGAGGTCGCGTTCCGAACCGGTTGTAGATATAAAAAAAAGGAAAATTGGCAATTTGTAAGTGCCCTTGTAGACCTAAATAAATTAAACGCTTTGAATCTTGAGTCTTGAATCATTCACACAAAAATGAACTCTCCATCCATAAATGTTCCATATCAACACCTCATATTAATAAATATTGAAATAGTACATAGTTCGGTATTCGGAAACGGATGTTTGGTGATTCATAATTATTATTTACTTTTACCCTTATCTGTTATAATTTATGTTCACACTTATGATACGCGATGACATATTAATCTTTATTGTGCTACTGTATCGTACGTGTGATAGGTACATAATAATTTTACATGTAAACCATATGAAAAAGTTACTATCGAGTCTAAATAACTAGTTTTGGAGAATAGAACCAACCCATAAATAATTCTGCAAAACAAAACTAACCCTAGTGCAAGTGTTTGTTGGTAGGTTTTAATTTGCAAAATATGTGAGGTTGTTTACATTCTGCAGAACTTTGTACAATTGTAAATTTGATTGTCTTAAAAATTGTGAGTAATCAAGTTAATTTCTTGAAGTACCTACAAATTAGGAAAATATGTAACCTGTATTGACTATGAAACTACGAAATTTCGAGAAAAATATGTGTTTTTTAGGTATAAGAAAATAGAAAACTCTTATAATTTAATTATTTTAGGATCTCCTTCCTTCCAGCTTTATAGTACGAGCTCTCTAAGACCATAGAACATTAAAACACATCGCATTTCACAACGAGCGGATGTTAGCTTCTTCTTCTTCTGCGTCGTTCCCTCATTGCTGAGGATCGTGACCATATGTGATCTGTCTCCATTTGCTCCTGTCCTGCGCCAGGTCAATAGATCGTTGTAGAGTTTCTCCTGTTGCCTCTACAATACTCTTAGTCCATCGTGTTGGAATTCGACCTCTGGAGCGCTTCCCCTGCATCTGTCCCACGATCAGCTGCTTCTCAAGCTCATGCTTTTGCGACCGCATTATATGTCCAAAGAAGCTTAGTTGACGTTGTCGGCATACAGAGATAAGTGGTTTTTTGATTTGGAGCTCTTGTAGGATGGATTCGTTCGTTCTCCTGGCAGTCCATGGATGTTAGCTTCAGAAAGCATAAAATAAAATTTAACACTTGCCAACACCAAATGAACTTCACACATTGTATCACCCGAGAAAGTCACTGGTCTGAAACAAACGATGACTTACATTTGAGTCACGGCTTGAACCATCCCAATCCCAATTTAGGCCCGTAAAAGAATATGCTGAACCCGATGAGTCAAGAGGTCGGGCAGACATAAATTCATCTTCAGCGACAGTGTATAGATGGGCGAAGCGACAGGCGCCCCCTTCCTTGATTACTCATTACTTACCGTTTGCTTCAGACAAAAATAAATGCCTACGTAATGAAAGGGTCCAGTGCTTTGTGAAATAGATAAGTAGAGACATCGCATATTCGATGATTAGCCAACACGGACGGACAGCAATTTTATAAATAGTTGTTTTGTAATAAGTAGGGTAAGTAAATACTTTTATTATGCATTAACTAAAAAAACAGTGGTGTCTAGGGACGCCCGAAAGAAGCGAAGCTTTAAAGTATAAATAGTAGGAACAAAGCGTAACGTGTAACGCTACTGACGCTTAGCACGCATAGAGTGACCGCGCGGCGAGAGCCCCGAACATCCATATAGAAGCTTCGCGTCAAAATCTATTATTTCGATATTACAAACAGACACTTAAATTGTATTTATTTGTACAGGTTATCAGTTAGTATAATAAAATAAATTCTAATTTCCATTCAGATAGCTCTGAGTATGTGCAGTGATTTTCTACAATAGTGGGTTTTCTGTTAGTTTCTTGCGATTTATATTTGAGGATAAAGTTATAAATCCAAGAGAAAGTGACAATAGGGAATCTAGTTTTATAATTTCGTCACATATGTCCTTTCACTGCGTATAATCATCCATTATTGGAAGTACGCCTTCTCACACTGAGTTACTCTCACGAGACATGAGTCGTTCCAATAGCAGAACAACGACTTTTCAAAAATGTTTCCTGATGTTCAGAAGATTTTAAATGAAAATTCTTTGTTTGCTGCTTATTCTGGCCAAGTCTGTCACCACCATATTAAAGGTGCCGCTTATTTTGGACATCTAATTTGTGGTCGTCGTCTGGTGATATTTCCAAAACAAAGACAATGAGCATTATTTCTCGTATATATAAGGTTTTATTTTAATCATGCACGATATTCTGTATTGCATCTTAGTAAATGCCTAATTGCCTACATTGAGTACTTACTTTTAAGTAAAAATAAAATAATATGATTGTATAAAAACTTTGAATTAGTAGAATCAGATAATTCTAAACAATTTATTTAACCATTGCAAAACAGCATTTTTCACCATCAATATGTTTGACATTAAATCTGATCGATCTACTACTTAAATCTTATATTTCTCTGTCCAATCTTAACAATGACAAATAGCATGCAATAATACAATATCATTACAATCGAATAGTAGACAAAGGATATTACCTAATGATTGCGTCCAAACTTTAAGGAAATCAAATGGCACTTGCGCGACGGCTGCGCTTGCGCATTTAAGGTCCTGCTACACTACTAGCGAAGCGATGACACGAATAGGTAGGTAGGCTAATAACTAATACAATCCTACTAATATTATAAATGCGAATGTTTGTGAGTGTGGATGTGTGTTTGTTACTCTTAAACGCAAAAACTACTGAACGGAATTGGATGAAATTTGGAACACAGATAATTTATAACCTGGATTAACACATATAATACTTTACTTAAGTCTACGCGGACGAAGTCGCGGGCAGAAACTAGTACATTAAATTTTTAAAGACTGGTGATGCCACCGGTCGTTCTTATTTGAGAAGATATGTATCCGATATAATTTAATCCGATATTTCGGGTTCCTCAACGATAACTACCTAGTATACCCAATGGGATAGTACATTTTGAGCTTACCAGAGGTCGCTGTATCTGGTGTGACATCGTTCGTCACTGCTAGCAGTGTCACTACGAATCACGAAGTCGGAAAGAGAGAGAGACTGTCTGATCCGTCAAGTGTCAATGACACCCAACTACGAAAATAATTATTATGCTCTAAAAATGATTTACCCCTGCAAGTATGCATAAATATAGTGGACATTCGGTCTAAATTCCGCTAGCTAACAATGACATTATACCTAGATCCCCCAATTAAACGTGACCCGTGGCAGTGGAGATTATTATCGTTGTATTTAAACAATTATCCACTTCTCATAATAGAGAAGGGGTCTTTGCTATGTGGTTTCGAGATAACAGTCGGGTTATTTTAATAAGACCAGTTTGCAACAGCTGTCACTTGTGTTTGTAGACCTTTATGGTGAAGGGTATGTTGAATAAGCAGAAAAATATGTTGACCCTACTAATACATCATATTTTTGGCCTTGGGAATACTTCATCAGAACAGACAAGAAAACAAAGACAGGACTTTATAATGCAGTCGGGTTTTCAATGTTTTTCAGTGAAATATGGCATTTATCAGATACAAAGAATAGAAGTTTGACCAGCCTTGGTAGGAAAACAAAACCAACTATTTAACCGTTGAAAATAATAATAAATAAAATACTTAACCAGTACCTACACTGTCAACGAATTGTCATGCGTTGCTTTAAGTAAGTACCTAAGTATATTCGTTTTCATATGACATAGGAGGTGGCCTATTGCTATAATGGCGGACACATTACCTTTACGCTTAAAATAAAATAAAATAATAAATAAATAAATAAAGCCCGACTGACACACCAACTGTACGGTCCCAGACTAAGCAACGCTTTAACTATGGGTACCTTACAATGGACTGCGGGCGATTCCAGTGACACCCAGACCTGGGCAAATAACGAAAAGGCCATGTCCGACATTTACCCCAGCGAGAATCGAACCCGTAACCACCATGTGCAGTGAGCCGTGCCGCCTACGCTCGATTCTGCTCAAACCACTGCGCCAAGCGGTCTTCAAATTAAATTTATAAAATAATAAGAAGTGAACACACATTAAAAACACTGGTAATAACTGTTCATTGTCTCCGTACACGTAATAAGAGAATCAATGAAAACTAATTCACATGGCTGGTAAAAAGAAGCGGTTATTGTGTAACAGCGTTGACTCGTGATTGTGATCTGGTTGCGTAAAAACTTGCAATAATATCAAGAACAATACCAACTGAGGTGGCAATTAGTTGTCGGTAGGGTTGTCGGAGAGCTTCATCGAATAAGACTACGTATTTCTTTTTTGAAATCAACTTTTTTTTTAAGAACTTATAAAACTATTATGGGTAAGTATATATTCCCCTTTTAAGTTAATAACTATATAAGTATTAGTTCTTTTAACATTCAATTATTCATTAAATCTCCATTTCAGCGTTTTGATTCCAACTAAACAAAATTGATGTATAGTGTGAGAATAGTCGACAGCCCTACGCATAAAGTCGTGAAAGTGCAGCTTTTTCACGAGCAATCGCGGCACGATGCGACGCCCAACAAAGACAACCACAAACAATCGTGTCGTAGGCCCGAGCAGACTTGACAATCTTTAGATACATACTACTTTATTTAATAAGATCTAACCGCAATCCTTTTCTCACAAAGAAAATAATCGGATAAATCTGAAACACTGAATACTTTGTGAATCTAGCTGAATATTAAAATGTCTTCAGTAAGCATAGCGGCAGGTTATTTTAATAACCTAAAACTAACTACTAAACTGCAAGTAGCGCTTATAATAATAATAATAATAATTTTATTTCAGACGGTTGTCCATAATGTTAGTAACAATATTTAACTTAAAAACTAGTGTTAGTAATAACAAAATTAATTTAAAATCTTTGCAAAAATTCATTTGGCACTGGACATGTGTGTATTATGCAAGACTATCCAGTTCCGAAAGAAGGGGCCATCCAGCCAGTCTGCAAGTAAGTTTAAGAGAGTGTTGGCACCGCCCCGCACCCACGACATCATGGAGGCTGCTCTCTTGCGTAGGATGGCCTGAAATCCATCCACCCTAGCCTCCGCGAACATCCCCGATGCACTACAAAAGCGAGGCAGCCCCAACACAGTCCTAAACGCATTATTATATTGTACACGCAGAGCATTGAGAGCCTTCTGGGTGTAGCTGACCCACAGGCAACACGTGTAGAACGTCTGGCAATATGCCCTAAACAACGTTATTTTGACTTCGTTGCTACAACGCGCAAACCTACGAGCCAGCATGTTGCATCTGACTGTCAGTGCTCTCCGCTCGCTCTCTATGTCTGCATCATCCTGCAGTGTCTCAGGGACCCAGTGCCCCAAGTATTTAAATTGCGAGACCTGTTTAAGCGGTGACCCTTTTATAGGTTATAGGTACACCATTTTTATTCGTAATTTAATTAAAAACAATGAATGTAACAATGAGTATTATCTGTAGACCGAATTAGCTTAGACAATCCTGCTAATTAGGGATCACTATACTAAGATAGTATGCGCGGAAACCTATTTATAAAGATGTATAATATAAATAATTTTCGTTCGTATAATAAATTGATTTGATTACCTGTCTCACCGTGTAGAACTCTACATATTGCGGTGTTGCAGAAAGTGAGAGTGATGGGATGCGCAAGCGCATCGCGTTTTGTGTCATGAATGGCGTCGATAATTATACCTGGTTAGTGCGGTGGGTCAAGCTCACCCACTTTTACTTTCAACATAAGCTTTTATACGAGTTCTTATTTATTGAGCAGTTTGTCTTGCATTGCATGAATGTTTACAATGGTGCTAGCGTACAAACTAAACGTGTATTGCCATCCTTCTCATGTTGCTAATGCATGAGAAATATCGCAATATTTTTAATTGTATCAAATATTGTTTATAGTCTTAATTCTTAGCCAAAAAAATAGCACCAATAAAAAACGACGTTTAACAGTTAATATTAGGTAGGTTTAGACTAGCGCAGTTCTCGGTACATGTCGATATGGGTACAGCGGGCACTGTCATCGCGCTCGTCCTATATTACTTACCGATGCGCTTATGCCTCAACAGGCCTTTGTTTGTAGGATTGTTTTCCGTAAACTCTTATGATGAAGTAACTGTGATTATCAAATTATAAATACATTCAGCAGGATAAAATGCTGTTTACGGTATATTGTTTATGTGAAGCCTATCTATAATTTTATGAGTGGGATTGCAGTAATTAATAACATATTTTGTAAGTTCTGCAACGTCTGCGGCTCGTTAAACAAAGATGTGTATTACGAAACTCACGAATAATGTTTCATGGTCTAACATGAAGTGGTTTTTTAATTGTTTATGTGTGTAACTACGTATCGGTACCGTGGTAGATAGTTAGTAAACGAAATATTACTAGCAGGCTTACCCTTGAAGAAGTATTATTTTATATTATATAGGATTATCTCTGGGTCAAATTTTCAATTGATGACTGCCTTAATTTTTCAGTTTAAAATCAGCTGAAGTTTTCATTTATAAAATAAAGCTAACAAAAGTAACATTTACGAAAAAATGCAGTAATCAAATTATGATACAAAACTTGTAGCTATCTCGCCGATTGCGTGCAACAGTTTATTTTGAAACTAAATATTCACTGACACTCAAAATGCTCTGAATCTTCATCCGATCTTCGTGATTCGCTTCCATGAATATATCATACAATAGACACCATCATCTATACAAATAAATAAAATTGGAATGTCTGTTTGTAATATCAAAATAACATATTTTCACTAAATGCATATGAAAGTACATACGAATATATAGAAAATACCTATAGCAAAATAGCGATTCAAAAATTGTTTGTCTGTCTGTCTGTATGTTTGTTCCGGGTAATCTCCGAAACGGCTGGACCGATTTTGACGGGACTTTCACTGGCAGATAGCTAATTTTATAAGGAGCGACTAAGTTCGGAAAAACAAAAAAATGGGGCCTGTCACGCGGGCTCAGAACGCGGGAGCGGGCTTTTTTGTTAAGTTAAATTCCACGCGGACGAAGTCGCGGGCTCAGCTAGTTCATACTAAACGTTCCCGGCGACTTCCGCGTTGCAAAATCCCGTTGTCTACACTCCATATGCCACAATATATTACAAATATGAATAGGTGCATACCAGTAAATCAATGTAACACTAACGCCCAAAGTTATGTATCGTTGCGTCATTACATGGTGTGTAAAATCGTGGTAGGTATTACTGAATTAGGCCCTTATAAAATAATGAATAAAATAACAAAATAAATAAATATCGCCAAACGAACACACCATCAGTAAGGGCCCCAAACTAAGCAAGAGCTTGTACTGTAGGTACAGTACAATGGACTGGGGGTGATCCCAGTGATTATTATTATATATATTATTGACCTGGGCAAATTACGAAAAGGCCATTTCCGAAATTTGCCCCGGCGGAAATCGAACCCGCAACTACCATGTGCAGTGAGCCGAGCGGCCTACGCTCGAACCACTGCGCGAAGCGGTCGTCATCAATCGATCTCAAGTCTGAGAGCGATCTTGGAAATGTCATTCCAGTACAAAATGACAATATGTCAAAAGTGTACTTTAGATCGCCCTCAGACTTGTGATCGATATATTAATAAAAACATAAATAAAATAGTTAAATAAAAATTAATATGGCCCTTAGTGACCACCACGTGTAAGTAGGCACGCAATTTATTAGTTTTTTGGCATTTTTGTTCGAAATTTTCAAATATTTTTTTTGTTATCGAATCAGCATCAGATTCCAATAACCGGCTGCTTCATTTATGTATTGATAATAAAACGGTGGTGTACAAAATTGAATTACTACCTGCATTTGTATGTGGTGGCGATACCAGCGCTACGGGCAGATGGACGGCTTAATGGCCGTTTGTTGTGCACTATACTCCTACACTCTCGTAAGCGCCGTGATGAATGAGTATGTCAACCGACAGCCGGCACTTTCACTGATAGCCAGAGTCGTTTAGATGTGTCGGGAATTCAAAATGATAAACGGAGTTGACGATGGTAGAGTCAAACTGTAGCCAAACTCTACCGGGATTGTAGCGATCGTGGAAGTGTCATTCTTATGTCATACCCGTACAAACTGACATGTCAAAAGCGTACTCAAGATCGTTCTTAGACTTGAGATCGATTTATTAATGCGGCCCGTATTAATAAATCGATGTTTTATTAATTTGAGTATGCTTTGGACATGTATTTTTTACTGGAATGACATTTCCAAGATCATTCTCAGACTTAAGATCTATATATTCATACGGGATGTAGAGAATAAAGTTAAAGTAGCTGTTATCGCTGCGTATTCTACTATGAGTGCGTCAGCCGGAAGTGCAACACCTACAGATACCAATAATTATTGGTACTTTGAAATAAAACTATTTTTACGGATTATATCGCGTTTATTTTTCAATGTGTAGTATTCGCGTAAATATAAGAAATCAATATAATTATTGGTACTATTATAATACTAATATTAGTTAATTATTATACTATTATAATAGTCGAAAACTATAGGTAGGTATTATTGCTCACACAACACGATTGCATTATCGAATCGGTGTCGTGTCGCACCCGTCCAATGTAAACAAATCATTGTTCCGATGCAGTTGGCATTTGACAGTTGCATGGGTATTCATACAGAGATTTGAGATAAATTTATCGATAACTGAAATCATAGGGGTCAACATATGAGACTAAACAAGACGACGTAACCGCGATGGTGAAATATGAGACAGGGTTTTAACTCAAAATGGAGATAATGGTGCTAATTTTGTTGGTACACTGACTAAATTTTATTTTTTGTAGTCATTCTCATGTTCACGTTTAGTTTAGTCGTCATGTGTAGCCAACGGCTTTAGCACCAGCGTTAGTACAATTGTTAACATGTTAACCTAACCTACCTTTTTTTTATTTTTTTTATTTCGATATAGGCAAGTATTTGACCACAATCTCACATGATGGTAAGTGATGATGTGGTCTACGGTGGTGCATACTTGCCTAGAAGGTACCTGTTCACTCTCGACTTGAAAACATCCAGGTTATAGTCAACCGGGAACAAAGATGCCGGCAAGGTGTTCCATTCCTTGGCAGTTCGCACAATAAAAGTGACCTCTTTTCACCCCCATGTCCCACTGCCCTTCAGGTCGACAACGTGCGGTCACTTCCTTTGGTATTGCAACCGTCTATAGACTACGTGAACTGCTTAACATCAGGCAGTTCGTACGCTTGTTTGCCGACTTTGTTCTATTTACAAAAAAAAACAATAATTTCACCATTATTAGACGACCGCTTGGAGAAGTGGTTCGAGCGTAGGCCGCTCGGCTCACTGCATCGGGTGGTTGCGGGTTCGATTACCGTCAGGGTAAATTTCGGAAATTGGCTTTTCGAAATTTTCCCTGGTCTGGGTGTCACTGGGATCGCCCCAGTCCATTGTACGGTACCCATAGTACAAGCGTTGCTTAGTTTGGGACCATACAGTTGGTGTGTTCGTCTCGCGAGATTTAATTATTATTGTACTTTTTTTTGGGACTGGTCCCGCCAAATCATCCGCCACTGTTACTCCTGTAAACCAGAATCGACAATCGTGAACCATAATGACGTCGAAGTTAGACCCTCGACGAGTCCCGAGGAAAAGTTAAATTGTCTTGGAACCCGCACGAATTTAATCGAAATAAATAATAGGAGGACTTGGAAGAAAAATATTGAACTCGGTGTTTGGTAGACTTTGGCAGACTTTGTGGTACACTGACGTTATGATTTCTATGAAATAATGAAGCGCATACCGATAACTCTACCTCATTACCAAACTATTTGTTCCATACAACATAAGCATTTAGATACGTTAGGCTCGTTGGTTGTAATGTTGTTTAGTAATCATTCATTAACATTGTTTACAATCATTACCGGCCGTTAAAGGTACTTAATGGACGGGTCAATATTCTGATGAGAACTTAAAGTGTGATACGGGAAGTAAACAAAGCCGTGTGTTTTTGTGCTTGTTTGTCCACATTACAAAATAGGCCTTATGTCTTTACATATACGTACACGAACATCTATAATAAACAACAAATCTTTACACATCATAAATATTATTTTATGATATAATAAGTCCGACCAAACATCACGATAGTAAGAAGTACTCTATCTACAAATAACTGTTGCGCGCTGATCCGCCTGTGTGGTACTCGTATAAAATAAAGTAGCCTAAGTTACTCTTTATAATATCAGTTATCTACCAGTGAAAGTCCCGTCAAAATCAGTCCAGCCGGTTCTAAAACTTGGAGCATCTTGATCCTTTAAATCGACGAATTTCATAACATGTTTTGAGCTCATACAAAATGTCGAAAGCTTTCAAATTATGATTGTCTTCCCAAAAATAACTCGTAGCGATGAAAATTGGAAATGATTTGAATCTCCCAATGCCAGCCAATCGTAGAGCCCCTCCGGACAGTTATTTAAAAAACCAGTTCTAACCACTAAATGCTTCTAACAATAGCAACAATAAGTACCAAAATATAAATATTTCCGATTCATTACCATCCTGTAAGGAGTCGAACAATAAGACTTAAATCGAGTTGGATGCTTATAGTACTGGAATAGTTGATGCAAATTCTACGATGTCTGGAACTATTCCCACGGGTTCATAGAGTATATGCGGGTCTTTGTGACGCAATCCCCTACTACGATATATTTTTTTATCGTCACCGTGTCGGTTTAATGATGCCTTTACTTTCTTGTTTACTTTTACACTTTTATCTATGTCATTGTGAATTTTTTGGGGTGGTGTCTTTGGACATGAGATGAATGATGGTGTTTTTTTCAGCCTCGGATGTTCTTTTAACGGTAGTTTGGTATTTATTGAAACGTGGACCAGGATTAACAATGTGTTGGATAATTTGCTATTACATATTTTTTAGATTTACGTTTGCAGATTAAGAATTGATGTTTTATGCACCATTAATCAATTGTGCATAGAGTAAGCTCTTTTGCATTATCTTCTTTTAATGGGATTATACTGTCGTGGACTATATATTAT
Source organism: Notodonta ziczac (assembly GCA_918843915.1). NCBI lineage: Eukaryota > Metazoa > Arthropoda > Insecta > Lepidoptera > Notodontidae > Notodonta > Notodonta ziczac. The sequence continues at coordinate 8,183,377 of OU974053.1, forward strand.
TATTTGCGTCATTATTTTCTCAATTTGCAACTAAAAATCTTGCAAGATGTATTCACCTTAATTAGAATCGATCCAGAAATTGCATGTTAAGGTGAAGGCGCCTGTCTAGCCCGCGAAATTCAAAATTTTCGAGTATTTTTATAGTTTATCCAAAATCTGAAAACATTCAAGACAACAATTTGTGATTTGCGACAAACACAGTATGCAGTGCGTTTATTAATACATTTATTTTACTTTAAATATTATCACGGTGGATATGATACTAGTAAATCACTAAATATACAAAAATTGCCAGATTATCTGGATAGCTGTCGTTCTTGAAATGTTTTTGAGTAAGTTGGATATATTAATAAGTGCACTGCACGCGGTCTTTGTCGCGAATTACAAAATGTGCCTTTTATTATTGTCAGATTTTGAAAAATTTCTAAAAAACCTCAAAAAATTTGAACTCCCCGGGCTAGGTGGGCGCTTTAGCCTTAGTGCAGAATATAAGATACAAATCAAAAATTATACACAGTTAACTTGTTATTTGTAATTGCAAACGAGTTGTTACTTGTAATTAAAATACCAGTATGTATCTCATTTAAAAATCTTAATCTAATTAATTTCTCCCGAAACGATATTCAATACGATACTTTCCCAGTAATTTATCCCAGTTAGTAGAGGCAGAAGTAGACGGTTACTTGTATGAATGACCCCATTGATGCGGTTCGCACTAAGTGCTTTTATCATGCAGCTTCCATCAGACCACATGTGGCGACCAGCCGCCTGTCTGGCGTTAATACAAACACTGCTAACTTCCGATAAATATTCCATAGAGTTTAAAATCACACTGAATATAACTATAGGATTACTTTCGCCGTGATATTTTTTTAGAAATATTACTAGCGATGTTAGTTTATCAATTTACTAAGTAGGCTCATTAACTATTCCAACTAAGCCAACTTGTGCTAGGAGAGTAAACTTTACTTTATTTGTGATAGCACAAAATAGAGGCACCGATATATATCGGTTTATATGTTCAGTCAATACAAATTAGGAGCTAGTTTACTCTATTATTTAATGGTAAAGGCTGTAATTACTGCTGATAGAGTTAAAGAGTTATTAGTTAGTCGATTGATAGCATTTAGCTACATTTACACACATTCAATTTACAGTCAGAGTGTTGTGAGACATATAGCTCTATAGATTTATCTTGACGACCGCTCGGCGCAGTGGTTCGAGCGTAGGCCGCTCCGCTCACTACACCGGGTGGTTGCGGGTCCGATTCCCGTCAGGGTAAATTTCGGAAATGGCCTTTTTGTAATTTGCACTGGTCTGGGTGTCACTGGGATCGCCCCCAGTCCGTTGTACGGTACCCATAGTCCCAGCGTTGCTTAGTTTGGGACCATACAGTTTGTGTGTTTGTTTGGCGATATTTATTTATCTCTACCTGTCTTACTGTCTTATACTAGGGTTTTGACGATAGTAGACGTTCAGATATGTCAGTGCAACAGGCTGGCCCGCTACAATACACTCACCTCTGCATACAGTAACCTAATCAAGATTCATGATTCCTTTGAACCTTCCCGTTTTCTTAACCTCTTCTCTATCAGTCACAGTTCCATTCCAAATCCGAATCGATTCATCTTGAATACGTTCCATTATAAGCGTAACCCTACCCACGTTAGGGGATAATGGGTCATCCGTATGGTCTCCCATTGTGTAAAGGCTGTCTTCCCTGTCAATCCGTCAGGGAAGACCTACCACGATGTCAGTAATGGATTTAGATTAGTTAACACAACACTTTTAAGAGGTATGGCAAATGTCCTCCGATGTTTGGATTGGAAATTAAAGCATTCTTTGGGTGTATGTTGAGATAATTCTTGATTTAGTCCAATATTTCATTAGTTATTTTTATACGAGAAAGTCCGCAAACAAGCGTATTAGGCGGGTATAATGTTAATCAGTTATCGAAGCCTACAGAAAGAAAAGAAAGAAAGAAAGAAATATTTTTTATTGGTACCATGGCAGAACTACATATGTATATAAAACTAACTAACTATACATACACAGATTAGGAACAGAAGTGTACTATCATACCAGGCCAGACGGTCAACAGCTCAGCATATGCCAGGGTGCATGCGGGATTCATACCACCTGACGCTGGTTTTCAGCTGCAACCACAGAGCGAAACACGCACAGCCACGGCAAGCACTACATAACTAAGTATTGTAAAAATTAAATTAAAATTAACAGAATAATCAAGAATCAAGAACTGCAGCAACCTAGGAGTCAACCAAAAAAAATTACATATTTTTATTTTTTGGTTTACATTTTACACATAATTTTATTAAAAATAATACAGATGCAATACAAAAGCATTCGTAATACGTAACTATAGTGGTCGTAAAATTCAATTCAGCGTGATTTTAATCAGATGCGCTCTCCACTAACAGAGCTTCTATTGTAATCGCATTTAGTCACAGATTGAAAACGTATGAAACACGTAAGAAAAAAATATTTATTGTCTATAATATAGAATGGATATTGCATACGCCAGAGGGCTTGGTTATGTATTAAATTTGAGTAACCGTGAGAACCGACGATTGTCATTAAATCCGACTATTTCCCATAGGAAAAAGCATACTTTTACACACTTTCTCCCACTTTCACTTGAAACATTACGTCAATAATGGTATTACCGTACATTGTTTCAGTAATAAACATAATCTTTCTTATTATTGTGGTTGCTTAAGAAAGTTACGTAATGAGGGAATTATGTAACGGGACTCTTCTTCAAAACTACTGTTACTGCACTAAGAACAGAAAATTAGCACAAATGATTTTTGTAATTTCTAGTATTGTTTAAACGTTTAGTAATTTCTACATAAAACAAATTATGTTATGCCTCCTATTCATGTCTAATTTGCTACAATTACAAAACATTTAGAAAAATATACCAAAAGGAATACCATACACATACCTACAAGGGTATCTCTTTCCATCGCGTAGCTTTCATCTTTTCTGATACTCGGCGACGTATTGAGTGGGTCCACCGAGGGGAAGCCGCATCAGGCCTGCCAATAGCAAAAAAAATGTAAAGTACACAAAATTTATTGTACAATGTCTACATTGTCTCAGTTTCACAAAGTCGCATGACTTCAACCGAGAATTTGACGTCTAATGACTTCAATTATGGAATAATAGAATCGATTCCTTCCTACAGTTTTATATTCATCAATGATTCCACCGACACTTTTAATGACATAGGAAATAACTATAGTCAGGAAATAGGCTTCCTTATTATTGGATTATAAGTTTTAGATTGAGTTAGAATAAGTGAAGTATTAGTTCTTCTTCTTTAGTATACAATGTTTTACAAGGCATCTGATATAGATGTACAAAGAAATTTCAAGCCAAAGCAAGGCAACGTGCGAGCGATGCCATTGGTATTGCAATCATCTATAGGCTACAGTAACTGCTTAACGTTAGGCTGGTCGTTGTTTGATTGTAATGAATAGGCTCCGAAACTACTGAACCGATTTGAAAAATTCTTCCACTGTTGGGAAGCTACACTATCCCCGGGTGACATAGGCTATAATATATTTTCAAAAAAATTAGGGATCCTTACTAAAACGCGAATAATGTAACCGCAATGTACCCGTGCGAAGCCGGGGCGGCCCGCTAGTTTAAAATAAAATAACAAACACTTTTTACAAAAACTATAGAATATTATTATAGTAAAATAATCTCAGCAAGAGCACATTATTTCGGAACTAATAACTTATCTGATTAATAAACTATCGTAATAGTTTCCACATAAACAGTAATCGTAACTAACCTCAATTAGTCCTACCTGATTTCAGAAACTGAACAAACAAACCGAATGAATATTTAATAACGTATAATCACTCCTGCGCAACCTGTAATTATATTGTTTCATACTTTGCGAAAGTAGCTCGGTGTAGTTAGCAACAAAAGTTACATATCACTAAGTTTGTTACTTTGTGATTTCACTCGTCGCACTAAACTGAGAAAAAAAATTACGACAGCAAATGTCTTGGTATTAAGTACATGAAATAATTTATGAATACAATGCATAACATTAATCTGTGTTGAAATAAAACAATTTTTCGGATTTTATCGCGTTTATTTAATTTATATGTTCCCGAAATCCGAAAAATAGTTTTATTTCAATGTGTAGTATTCGCGTAAATATAAGAAAACAATATGAATCTGTGTTGTAAAATTACAAAAACGTTTAGTAAAAGTACTAAAATGTATACTCCACAAAAATCATTTGTTTTCGTATTTTTGTAATGTATGTAATAATGTCTGTACTACTTTAATTAGTTATTCGTGGATAAAAAATGGACTGGACTAAATCAGCTATAACCTGATCTAAACTTGAAAAATTCGCAACAATAAATTGAGTAATACAAAAAACCTATCAACCGTTCAGAAGCCGAAAATAGAATAATAAACTTTTCAAATTGTTGTAATTATTTAAATTTTTGTTGCCACCTTTTGTTGCTATCCATACTTACGTGGTTCGCAGCAATGCGATGTGATCGTGCAACCATGCGACTTAGAACCGTCGTTGCGACAACGGGGGCGGATAAAATGTCGCTTAGTCACATGTCGCTTGTTGTTTTAGGACGCAACAGGGGATCTTCTTTTACGTTGCTTATGTAAGATGTAGTAATGGATAGATAGAGGATTCAGTTTGTAGGTAATAATAAAAATATTCCTTTTTCTTTAGCGTTATTTTGCTACCTATTAAGCCTAATTTCAAAGCCCCTATCAATTTTGTACGTAAGCGAAGTATTCACAACACTAAAATTAGTTTTTTTTTTTATAATACTTTCGTTAAATACGGGTTGAAACAGAAAGGTTATACTTTTTTTTCAAAACTTAAGTTTGTAATTCTAAAGCTTTGGAGGAAACATGAAAAACAAAAGATACAGCTGTTGACCGATTTCTTAGGTTTACAAAACCTTTAGTACTTCAACTGTCCCACAAAGCCGATAGTTTTAGATTTACAAAGAAAAGTTGCAAAAAATAGTATACCCTTTCTGTTTCACCCAGTATAAAAAAGCCAGGGTTTTGTTTGTACATCATATTTATTTCGTAACAAAAATGTTTCTATTGTTAAAAAATATTCACACCAATTGCCACATGACTCGCCCTTGGCGAATGGGATCTCCTCATCGATCATTGTATTAATCGATTCTTAAGAATTATATTTTTATCTGTGTCGTCTTTCTTCTTCATCAAAACTGACGAAATACACATTGACCAAATAAATCACCCCGATTTTATCCTGCCAAGATTCACACCTTGGAACACAAAAAGTAATAATATTCAATCTTGATAACCACATAGAGGCTTAGCACCAATCAATGACGACATTCGCTCACAATGCCAAGTTATTCAATATTTTGGCAACATTTTGAAAGGGTACGAAAGTACAATGCACCGCGGTACGCAGGATTGCGCAAACTCAGCGATCTTATCTGAACTTACTAGGCACAAGATTGAGATAAAGACGAAATGTCGTGCTTAACATTGCACGGGTGTGCATGCTAATGTAGACGGTGACAGCACAATTTTGTGTGCGACACAAAATTAAATATAGCGGAAACCGTTTTCACCTGGCCGTGACAGTGAGAAAATATATTTTCTAATCATAGCATGAGTTTATGAAAGAGATAGTTATATTGCAGAAAGTCGGTCTTTAAAAGAATTAAGGAAATACGTGTTTGTAATCATAATGTATGTACTTAATATGTGCATTTTGTTAACCTATTCCTGATTCAAATGTTCAAAACTATTTGTAATGTTAAACATGTCTTAATCTTCGAAATAGTAGTTTCTTAACATTGATTGCAAAATATAAATATTGGGATAAGTATTAATTGATTGTGAACTAATGTGAAATTATGACAGAAGCCCTTTGAAATATGCAAATTTTGGAATTGCATTAGACGAGTGGATTTCAAACTTTACATTTGTGTGTGAAATCTGTTGAACTGGATTGTCAGTGGTATTACACAGTTGAATCTTATAATCTTTGACGAAATATCTGACGTAATAACACGGGTAAAAACCTCTTTCTATATTCTAGTTTTTTTTTTATTAAGTCGGTTAGCAAGGGAACATATTTTTTGGAGATAAGAAGTTAAAGCCTACCTATATGCCAAGCCATAGATGCTTGCCATACTAAAGGCACATCTCACACGTTTCTGATCTGAAGGGGGGTGGCAAAGAGGGAATGGCAGCGGGGGGCATGAGCAATTGAAGACAACGATTGAATATAAACCTTAACAACCTTGACATACGGTCGCTTGCATAAATTCACACGCGGTGCTCGGAGCGCCCGCAAGCTACTACAAGAGCATACGCGCGACTGCTCATACATACCGTATGTCAAGGTAGTTAAGGTTTATATTAACTTGTTGTCTTCATTTGCTCTCCGCCGCGCCTCTAGCTGTGTGCGCTGGGCCTTAGGATTCTCGCTCTCTAACTCATTGTATGAATCGCAACTATAATAACTACTTACTTGACGCCGTTCTTCTGTGTAAGAGTGGTGCTACCCCGCTCGAGTAAGCCTTATATGAGCTGTAGTCAATTATCTAAAGCTTAGTTCTACCATTGTAAAAAATATTCTGTACTAGCTGCCCGCGACTTCGTCCGCGTGGAATTTAACTTAACAAAAAAGCCCGCTCCCGCGTTCTAAGCCCCCGCGACAGGAACCAATTTTTTATGTTTTTTTGTTTTTGAAAATATAAGAAGCCTAAGTTACTCCTTATAAAATCAGCTATCTGCCAATGAAAGTCCCGTCAAAATCGGTCCAACCGATTCGGAGATTACCCGGAACAAACACACAGATAGACAGACAAAAAAATTTAAATCGCGTTTTTGCTATAGTTGTCGTATGTACTTTGATATGCACTTAGTGAAAAGGTGTTATTTTGATATTACAAACAGACACTAAAATTTTATTTATTTGTATATATAACTTTCATGAACCTAATAGTATTCATATATCTACGATTATTTGATCATCACTCTGGAATAACTTTTTTTCTTAAAGGCTTTAGCTTTCAAAATGATAACATCAAACAGAATTTAAGGTATAATAGAAGTAATTCAAAATCGTAATTTTTCATTCGCACGAAATATTTTTTTCCAAACGATTGAACCTCAAAGCATTGGGCTCCGAACTATAGCTTGAACTTTGTCACTCATTTCACAACATGCTTTTATATTTATTTTGACTATAGAAACGGTTTTCGTATTCGTAATGAAGCGTTATGAAAGCCTTTTGAACCGTATTATATTGCATTAGAATTTCTTATACTGAAGTATTTACTGTACTTCGTAACGTAATAGCTATGGAATACGAAATAATTTCAACAGACAATATATTGACAAATGAATGTTAGTATACTTTCTAAACATTCACACGTACATTGTTTGTTATATCTACTAAAATACTTAAATTTACGCAAGGATAGGCAGCATTAACTTTTGAAATTTTTCCTTTTCAGGCATAATAACTCACTATCTTTACTTAAATATGTATGTATTAGGGTGTTGTGACTTTATTATTGGCCACGTCAACATGTTCATCTATACAAATAAATAAAATTGAAGTGTCTATTTGTAATATCAAAATAACACCTTTTCACGAAATACCTAATGAAAGTACATACGACACCTAGAGCAAAAACGCGAATTTAAAAATTTTTGTCCGTCTGTCTGTCTGTGTGTTTGTTCCGGGTAATCTCCGAAACGGCTGGACCGATTTTGACGGGACTATCACTGGCAGATATCTGATCTTATAGGGGGTAACTTAGGCTACTTTTATTTTAGAAAAACAAAATTTAAAAAATGGTTTCTGTCGCGCGGGCTCAGAACACGGGAGCGGGCTTTTTTGTTAAGTTAAATTCCACGCGGACGAAGTCGCGGGCTCAGCTAGTTTAAAATAAAAAAGAGGCATTCTGTTACCTGTAGTTATAATAAAAAAAAATATCATAGTCTTCGAATGGTTTTAAAAACGAATTATGACTTTAAATAATTAAATATTGTATTAAGACAATTTACTACTAATTAAACCTTTTTATTTTAATTTGATGTAAGACTATTATTATTGATATGCATTTTTTTTTGCAAATCATACTTTTCAAGTGACATTTGACAGATAGTGGTTATTGACATTCCTATTCTTATTTGGATCGCCTAGTATACTTACAGCAGTAGACAACGACAAGGTGATGTGATTATTTTGGTACACAAACTAAACTTTACTAAACTAAATATTATGTTTTAACCCCTCCCGTACTCGAGTATAAATAAGATGGCTATACTGTTTTACTGTGATGTATTTTATTAAGTTGGTCCTAGCACAATTATGTAGGTACTTTTTAATAAAAAATACATAATAAATAGAAAAAATGTTTACCCGTCAAATCGCCTTTATATCGCCTACTTAGTCGTGGAAAAATCATTTCGGGTATTCATATAAGTGGTCCTATTAAGTCGGAAGTACGTCATCATGCATTGTTCTTGAACTGTGAAAGGGTTGCGTTCCCACGTCACATTAGTGTGTGGAATAATCAGCCAGCGGGTGGTCTACTATGGGCGTTTAAATAAGTGGATTGGTGAATTTTGAGCTTCTGTAAAATCCTGTATAATAGCCTACATTCAATGGAGTTAGGGTAGTGTAATAATTGTTATTGTATATGTACATTATGTACCTACGTGGGATAAAAGTATCTGGAGTTGATATTGGGGAAATAATTTTTCAGAATTTTTGCACAAATTCTGTTCTTCTTTTTCAATTTTAATTAGATACACTGTTTAATCGAGCAATGTCCAACGATTAATAACAGCGAAATAATTGTCTACATAACTTTTAAGATTGCAAAAATACAGACAACTAACTAATTACAATTACAATGACTCAGAATACGCGCGCTGTTCAGTTGATAATTCCAGCAAAATAAAACAGCATTGTCTACTTTACTTCAAGTTTTGTCTCTACTACAGACCTTCAAGACATTTAAAGTGATTGCTTAATAAAGCTTTCAGAACAAAACATTACTGCGACGCTGATTAACTTACAGTACTTACTAGAAAATATTTTCATAATCCATTTACTATGTACCCTAATCTTAAGACTAGTGAAGTGCAATAAGTTCAACATACGACCTTTCACCCTTCTTGAAGCATGTGACTTGTTTCACAACAATTCTTAAAAATTAAATCACCTTTCAAAACTTTTATTTGCGAACTTTATAAGCCATATTACCGAATAGATTTAAGTAGGTGCTAGTAAATTACACAAACGTCTTTAATAATAGATCGTTGACACGCAAAATAAATGAGCGAATGAGTGCATCAAATAAAGATCACACTTCCTAACGCAATCGTCAAATATAGCTTACATAAACGTTACTCAGATGAAAAAAATGTGTCACGAAATTGAGCTTTACGGACTCTGGTATTATGGTTCACAATTGTTTGTGATATTTATTTTTCTATAGTGAATAAGTAGGATGTTTTGACTAGTTGTGGACGAGTGGGCGATAACAGCATGTAAAAGGTCATAATACTACATAATACTTTCACGAAACTCATTTTTGTTGTCGCTGACATATTTAGTGTTAACGCTTACGAAGCTTGATGCGCGTGCGCAAGAGCTGGGCGGATCTGCTGTTCCATATTTGAATGAGTAATTTTTGCAAAGTAGTCTTGCATAACAATCTTTCTACACGCAAAACAATAAACGTTCATTGAAAAAACAAAAAACATGTTGTTCTGCTTGTATTTCAGATCTGTCTTCATCTTTGCATCTCTTTGTAGGATATTTAAGAGAGAAAATCCTTTGTTTTTTTTTAACTATGGTGGTGAATTGACAAATCTATAGATTTTAATGGAAATTTATTAAATGGAATGGATTTCGTCCTCATGCCAGCTGCCTTGTAACTCGTGAGTTCCGAGGCAAGCAGGTTTTCAGGACTTACTTCATACAATGTGATGAGAAAGGGAGCCTATCTCTTCTATTATTTTCATTTCATTACGGTCCTTCTCGGTGGAGTTCCGCATGGTATTGGAAACTCACATGCAAAGAAATTGTCAGTGTGCAGAAGTGCATTTTGGCATGATTTAATAAAGAAGGCGACAAAAAGTATGCCAACAAACTTGATAGCGAAGCTATTGAAATGAAGTATTGTAAACTTAATGCAGGCACCTCATTACATAATATGAATTAATGTTCATATGAATACAATATGCGTTCACGTAATTAGTACTCGGGTTGAGTCATAATGTGACCCGAGCTTAGGGCACGTCCGATGTGCGCTAACATTTACATAACAAAGTGTCTATCACAGTGGGTAATAGCTTTACTTACTTCATGAACGTATTTTATGTAGATATGCATCAATTCCGTGAATTTACTGCTTTATAAAAACAAAAGGCGTTCAATGCTGAATATAGATCCGCAAATAATTATCTTTAACGATGCAAATTAACACTTTAATCTACCTCAAAGAGTCCCCAATAATTATTTCAGGTCATATTCTAAGTTATTGTTCTGTAATAAACGTTTCAAAGATCATGCTTGAGGCGCAGGTATCTACTTTAACACCTAAAATACTTTACTAAGCCTATTTCAAACTAAACTGTCTGAAGAATTGTCTACAGATGATTCAGAAAATACTGTTACATCACAAGGACTTGAACTAGAAACAGTCCTGTATAGTTGACTGCAGTATTTAAGAGATAAAGTCAAGGACCTTAGTGTGAGTCACCGTCGCATGTAGTAATAAAAGTTAAGAGTTAAGTAGCAAGACTGTATCGCCAAATGGGGGCAAAAGAATTGCTGCATGGGCGGAAGAAAAAGGAACTGAAAGACTGAGTTTAGTGGGTGTTGGGTGGGTTATAAATGCCAAATGCTATTGGAATAAAGATCAATTTGCTAGTTCAATTTCGAACGGTTGCTGATTCTTCGATGATTGTCTAAAGCAAATAGTACTCGTTGTCGTCGGTTTAAGGGGGAGCGGCTAAGAAGAATAGTCCTAGAGCGAAGAATAGTCCTATGCTATTGAAGTCAGAAAATAAAAGGTTACCACGGGTTCATAAAAACTAGGTAGGTATATATAGGTACTCGAACCAAATTTCAAAAGTTGAGAAATTTAAATTTCCCAAATGATTACCGTAACAAACTACCGATGAATGTTAGGTGGACGCACGAACAGAGATTATCGTAATTATTTATCAAACTGTAAGCACAATTACATACATGGATACATCCATTCACATTCACCATACTATCCAAGGTCGAGCGTGTTGCAGCTGTGCAAAATGTGCAAATTGCAGTTCAGAGTTCGATGCTCAGTTGGACACGACTGCCTTGCAACATGGAATGACTTAAATTAATCATTGTGTTTGCATTAAATCCTTTTATATCTTATATTTCAAGGAACCACATATTACTGAAGAGTTCTTGTTTTAAAAGCTGAAAGTTCGTTCCTAACTCTTAGCTTCCATGATTCTTCCCACGTTAATAATTCTACGCTAATTCATCCTGTTCAAAACAAAGTTATGGATCACTTAATTAAATCTACATTACATACATAAATATGTTCACGTGTTGCCATAATACAAATTTACCGATCTACAGTATGTTTCATTTCATTTTATTATTTTAAATATTATATTCGTAATAAATTGTGACTTTTTTAAAATCTGGGGCTTACAATTCACAGATGACCAAATCAATATTTAAAAACCCACACACAGAACAGTCAAAACTTTTCATCTTAAATCCGAATCGTAATTATTCCGTCTAAAATGCCTGAAGAACGGTGTTTGTTATTCACAAAATCACGATCATCCTCATGTTCCACTGCCAATTATTCCATGATCGCTAAGACATCAGACATTTTTAACGACTGTATAACGTTCACAAACGTCAAAATTGTTGATGCTATTTAATTATAAACAAATTAGTTCACACTGTTTGGACGCCACAACTGTATGCAAGCGCTCGCCTTTCCCGGGGTTATCACCGGGGCAGACGCGGCTATAATTAGTGGCCAGACTTGCACTCCGCTGCATGCACCCAGTCATTCAGATAGTCCTAACGGCATAATAATGCAATAATGCACTTTGCTACAATGTTTGTTAAACTGAGAACTTTTTTGAATGGCTTTAATAAGGAAACTACTGCGTTTCGATCTCACGAAGGTCCCGTGTTTGCAGGTATAAATTCAATGCTTACAGCAATCCATTATATTAATACGTGAAGGACAAACTTTGTACCACTTTTTACGAAAATTGTTTATATAGATACGTGCAGAATGCTAATATTAAAAAGAATATGGATAACATTTACATTAAATCAATAAATAAAACATTACACACACTGCCATGCGTTTGACACAAACACATTTGTAACTTCTACTTGGTAACTGACTGACTGTCTGACTGACAAACGGTGACAGTTTTTTTTCATTTATTTCGGAGGGCGGGACTTCCATAGTGCATTCTGTGTGCCAGCATCTCAAATAGTCTTTGGCAATAAAACCTTAATGACGTTTAAAATTAAAATTTAAATGAATTATAGTTGAATTTGGACCACGGGCGACCACGAGTCCTTATAGATATGTCGCCGCCAAATAGCTTAATTCGCCGTTCAATTAACAGCCTAGGCATTTAACTAAACAGCGCCGTTCAACTAACGGCCTGAATGATATTCAGCCATTTGATCAAACAGCTAGGCAAATGACTTGGATCGATGACGTTTAACTACTTGCCTAGCCGTTTAATTACCTGCCTAACCTGTCCATTTCAATTTAGTTCTACTTTCTGCCACCTAGCGCCGAAACTCACCAAACTGTCAATATCTCTATATTCCATATTCTCTTTGGTCAATATGGCGTCGGAAAAAAACAACTTTGATGGTATAATTTTATTAGGTACTTAGGTTTTTTAAGATTTTTTTTAGATCCACCGAATCTATTTGCCGGGTGGGGTTTCTGTGGGGTCATAAAAAAATAACCCTAACCTAAACCCATCCGGGTCGTTCTGCTTGGGTAGTATTTTGAAAAAGTTTTGTAGTACTTAAATGTCAACCAGTTGCCTAAGCATTAGCCAGCCAGTTTATCAAATGTTGTAATAGACGATACGGCTGAATATCATTCAGGCCGTTAGTTGAACGGCGCCGTTTAGTTAAGTGCCTAGGCTGTTAATTGAACGGCGAATTAAGCTATTTGGCGGCGACAGATACATTGTTTTATGTTCCATATTATGAAGAAGTACCGACCAATTTGTAGTGTACCTTCCAATTATGTATTTTCGTGACTTGTGTTGTCTGCAGTAAATACATGATTTATCTATTTTTAACTTAAGACGTACGTTAATTAACATCTTATAAGATTTGATTGATGATTCCCATTTCATATCATTTGTTCGTTTGCTTGTTTGGTGTTACTACACCGCTTACCTGCTCCGCTTATACGAATAAATAAAATAAAGACCTGAATTCTATTCATTTCGGATCAATTTTACCACCCTTATTTAGGAGTATGTTATTTAAAGAGGTATTAAGACCACCATAGAACCATACGGTGCCTTTTAAATTGTTCCTTATCTGGTTAACTTTATTTTTTCAATCACAACAGGAGTTGAATGTTACGCATAGAAGCAATTATCCAAATAGCCAATATAAATGGCTGTATAACTCGTTACCCAACACTGTATATCTTGAAACATAATACTGGATTTTAGTCAACATTGCATCACCAATTGACCCAAAATTCCCACTGAAACTGAAAGTAACCACAACACATTAAAAGTTAATGTCGGGCTATGTTTGCTTGCGCGATCATCGATCAAATTGTGGACTGATGCTGTGAGTTAATAACTTTGGAGATTTGTCTGCAGAAGCTAATGTGCAAAATAATATTAGAGATAGTAACGCCAAGTTTTTTTTTATTTTATATAACAAAGCTGGCTAAGAAGCGTACGACCATTCGACACGTCTAATGTTAAGCAGTTACCGCAGCGTATAAATGCTTGAAATAATGTTCGCATTGCTCCACGTTGTCGAACCGAAGAGGAGTGGGAATTGGGATAGAGAAGGGGTATTAGGCTTCCGGCCGGATCAGTAGGTCAGTACCTATCTTTACAGCTTGTACATTATATTTTTTATATATTTATATTAATGGCCTCTTACAATTGGGTCAAGCCCAATATGATTCTGCCAATGTCGAGTACCTAATGAATAGCAGTAACAAACACAATTAATAACAATAAAATTAAAAAATGTGACCGCCCATTTTGGAAAACCAAAAAGCTTCTTCATTATATTTTTAATTAACCTAACTAAACTGACAGGTTTATGTCACTTTTTGACATAAATATAATAAATAAGGTTCCAATTCATAGTGACATCTAGCTGTCAATTACTTCAGTTAGTAAAAAAAAACGACTAGGAAAAATATATTATAGGTAAAGGTTCTTGTTCTTCTAGGTAGGTACCTAATACTGGTGAATCTGGCATGCCAGTCCACCTGCGGTCACCCAAGGTCTCGTTGCGTAACATTATGGTTAATTCATGTTTGGTTGACGCGACGGAATGTAGCGCTGACTATTCTGCAGAATGTAGTCCAGGAGGTAAGATGGATAATGCTATCCCAAAATGATTACTACGCCAAGCAATGAAATGCTATAATAATTTGCTTTCTTTCTTAGTTTTGCTACCTGCTATTAAAACTCTATGACCCGTATTAATAAATCAATCTCAAGTCTGAGAGTCGGCCTGAGTCTTGAGTAAGGTTTTGACGTATCATTTTGTACTGGTATGACATAAGAATGACATTTCCAAGATCGCTCGCAGACTTGAGATCGATTTATTAATACGTGACTATGGTATTCAATCCTTTAGGAGTATTGAGACATTTGAGATTTTATTATATTTTTTGAGGATGTTCATACTTCACCGCAGATGATTTTGTTCGGTTACGCATACTTGCATCGCCTTTTGGTCCTGTGAAGCAAGCTATATTTTCAAGCTATCATTAGGTAGCTCCTTTGAAAAGAGATGGAGTTTTATCAATAACAATCTGCGCTAAGTATTATTTTTCTTAAGATCCTCTCCATCCTAAGGTTGCCCGGTAGAGATCACTTTTAGTGATAAGGCCGCCCATTTTCCACTTTCTATGTAAATATGTAATAATTTGTAATGTTTTATTTCCTAGTGGTGGATTAATAAAGAGTTATCTATCTATCTATCTAAATATATTTGATTGAAATATGGTTTTTTAATCTATATCTCTAAAATACTAAGGTTCAAACAGTCTCCACCTACTCCTAGACTAAGTTCCAGTAGTGCGTCGCTTTAAGTATACTATTATCGTGTGGACGATTGCCACGAGCTACCCGTCCCGCACACATCTCCTCAATTGTTTATTGTTACCATAATAATAGCACACGCTGGGATTAATCACTATTCTTGCGATGTCTCCACGATCGGGGCGATATGCAGGAAATAATCCTATTATATACCATGAAAGTATTTATATACGGAGTACTGAAGTTAGGTGTACATACTCACGCTTCGTTCCTTTTTATGGGTGAGCAGAGACCACAGTTGGCCATGTGCTAAAATGTTGGCACGCATAATCTCTTTCACTTCATGTTAATTCATATAACACCCTTATTACACTTTCTTTGGTTGGATTTGACCTGTCTGGAAGTAAAGTTGGACATGTTACTTTTATACCAAAGGTTTGCCATCAATCGTTTTTAACGTGAGATCTATTGCAAACCAAGTGTTCTGTAAACTCGGACTAATTTCCAATGACAAAGTAAATTGCTTGCTCACGTGGCAAGGTATTCATATTTTATCATTTCAAATGATTAATGTACTGCAAACTAGACCAGTACCACGTCTACACGCGAAGAGACATAGAGAAAAATAAGTTTTTTCCTCAAATGACACTAACTAAACGGCCTGCAATTGTTTGCGCCTATATAGGTACAAATGTAAGTACCTAAGTACTCTGTGGTTTGCGCACTGACAAACAGTATTACGAAATCAATTCATGTGTAGGTACATAATGCTTCTGGACCATTATTCATTATGCGGTGTACCATCAATACCTACATTCTGTAAACAAAATACCGTTAATTCCCGGAGAACGTGCATCTTTCACGTATGAATGAAATCATTTGAAGTACGCTGTTTAAGACTTTTAACAATGGATGGAATGGAGCTTAAAATTGAATCATTATACGCATATTGATTCAATTCGAAGTAGGTAAGTAGGACAAATAAATGTTTTGAGTAGGAACCTAGAGTGCAGGGTAAATAATAGGTAGTGGGCAGTGGGCACCTATTGACCACAGTTATTTTGTGAATAATAATACCTGCTTCATTACATTCATGAAAAGGCAAGCGAAGTGCTAAGTTATTTTGCAGAAAAGACCGGGGATTAAAAATTAGTAGGTATCTACAGTCTAAGTATACCTACTTTATCTAGACTAAAGTTTTTCTTATAGAATTTTAAATTTAAAGACTTTTGGGGGCAGACAAGTCAAAGGAAGCGATTGGTAACTCGTTGCGTCAAGTGAGCAAGCGCACGCGCAGGAGTGGCCTGCTTGCCCAATGTTTTACTTGCACCAATGTTTGCAGGGCATAAAAAAATGTGTTAAACAATGATGAGTTGCGTAAAACTGATTATGGTTTGTGGCACTTTAACTATTTTAGGTGATACATATATATTAATTCATGTTGAACAAAAAAGCAACGAACTGGTTCGATTTTATAAAAAAATAACTTACTACTTTGAGTGTTCCTCCATGCGTCTGTCGATCATAAATATTTGTATATCTAAATATATATAACTCAAAGGTGACTGACTGACTGACATAGTGATCTATCAACGCACATCCCAAACCACTGGACGGATCGGGCTGAAATTTGGCATGCAGGTAGATGTTATGACTTAGGCATCCGCTAAGAAAGAATTTTGATTAATTCTACCCCCAAGGGGATAAAATAGGGAATGAATAATCCCGAAATTTTTGTTAAGTTAAATTACGCGTAGACGAAGTCGCGGGCACAGCTAGTCGTAACATATAGGTATTACCGCAATGTCTTAGTATTGCTAATAGGGATCGTGTAGGGATCTTGGAAATGTCATTCTAATGTCATGCACGTACAAAATTACATATCTAATCTAAAACCCTTACTCGAGACCGCTCTCAGAATTGAGATTAATCTATTAATAGGGGCCCAAGTTCTCCAATTCATTGTTATATTTTCTCCTTCACTTGTTATTGAGGCAATAAATTTAGGTATTTGTTTTCTCCCATAGACTCATCGTATCATTTGTTATTAGGATGTTGCGAGCAGGTTATAGAAACAATTGATTTATAAATACTACCCGTACAGAATTAAATTATCTCCGATACAGCTAGAGGCCACACAATACATTACTTAAGGTATATTAACCCAATTTGGAGTTATAAAACGGTGAATCACCGACCTCAATACAAATTGCTAACAATTTAATTGTTTTTCAATGTAACAGATGCATGTGAGGCACGATAGTGGAGAGACCTTAACACGATTATCATCGTATGTTAATACAAGAAACGAAAATAATATCCTGACTTATTAATGGTAAATATAAGTTAGAACACAAATGATGTTAGTAAAAAGAAATATGTGTCTCTAAATTGCACCTTAAATCCTATGTATAGATGTCACATAGAAAAAGGGATGGACGGACTGGCGAAACTACGGTTTAATTTGTGCAACAATAATAAAAGATGGACAATTTACATAAAATCGCTGCGGCACGGCGGCAAATGGGACCAGCTTCATGTTGTGTGCAGCAGTGCCGACCACCCTAGTTTACCTGTCCCGCCTCCACTATACCAGCACGGCAGGGGACATTGATGAGTATGTCAGAATAAAGAGCAATGTCTCATTGAGAGTTCAGCCGTTGGACTCTAGTCACAACGCTAGTTTCAAGGCGTTTGTGTTTAGGGTCCCCACGGACAGGCTGTCAACTTTCATGCAGGAAGACTACTGGCCGAAGGGTGTGTTGTTCAGGCGCTTTCGGGGGAGATTGCCGCCGTCACCACCCACAGTTTAGTTTTTATTTGTTTTATTAATATGTATGTTAGTTTATAAGGTATATATCTATGGGCCTGCGATGCCTGATCATAAATTAATAAATAAAATAAAATAACAAACACAAATGTATACGTTTAGCACAAAAGGCCACGCGAATTAATCACCCGGCCAGTTAGCCAGCGCGTCTGTGAACACAATGGGGCATAAGTTCTCGTTATCAGTGCTCTATCACTGCCGGGCCTCTATATGTCATGTCTCTATTATCGCTCAGTGTCGGTGCTGACCCTTAATACCCTGATCACAATTCAATTGTTTTCTTATTGGTACCTATCGCTGTATTACGTAATTTTGATAAAAACAAATTGCAAACAGGTAAGCACAGTACCTGCATATAATTACATATTTAAATCATATTCAACAGCTCGAATAGCCCAAGGGTCCAAACTCTAGTCAAACGATTGTCTTGCTTTGAGAGGTCCTCAACATAATTTTATTTTTGGTAAAACTTTGACGCGTATACGAACTAAAAAGAACTGAGATGAGATTAACGAAAAGGCAACCAGGTTATATTATTTTGTTATGGAAAATTACCAAGCACCCCCACGTCTATACAAATAAATAAAATTAGAGTGTCTGTTTGTAATATCAAAATAACACCTTTTCACTAAATGCATATGAAAGTACATACGATACCTATAGCAAAGCGCGAATTAAATTTTTTTTGTCTGTCTGTCTGTCTGTCTGTCTGTCTGTGTGTTTGTTCCGGGTAATCTCCGAAACGGCTGGACCGATTTCGACGGGACTTTCACTGGCAGATAGCTGATCTTATAGCGGGTAACTTAGGCTACTTTGATTTTAGAAAAACAATTAGGGTTCCGCGTAAAAAAATAAAAACACTTGAAATCAAAGAGTATCTCCGAAACGGCTGGACCGATTTTGACGGGACTTTCACTGTTAGATAGCTGATGTTATGAGCAGTAACTGAGGCTCTTTTATTTTAGAAAAACAAAATAAAAAAATGGGTCCTGTCGCGCGGGCTCTGAACGCGGGACCGGGCTTTATTGTTAAGTTAAATTCCACGCGGGCGAAGTCGCGGGCTCAGCTAGTCCTCAATAAACCTACTGATGGGTAACGAATGACCAACGACATGTTATCAATGTTTGGCGCTAACACAGTTATACTCACTTTCATGATAAGATTATCACTTATCAAGCTTACAGATATCGGATATCAGTTCTATTTAGTTTCTATATACATTATCATAGGATAGATAAGTTTGACGAACTAAGCCTTTTAAATAGAGTGGAGGGGTTTTGAATATGGCGAAGGACATCATATTTACGGTAGTAGAGGCTAGCTGTAGCCGATTGATTAAAAATGTTGGTGTAAATGTTAAATCCTTGAGGTTCGAATAAAAAAAAAACTGTTCTTTTTATAAATAGATAGTGTTCGAATAAGCCATTGATTAACCCACCCAAACCCAAAGTATAATTTCAATCTTTTGAAACACCTTTTATAATATTTCCTGTACCTATAATAATACTAAACGTTTATTATTTACAATGACATTCAGACCAACTCGTGATATTGTAACAAAGTGTTCAAATACTGTGCTCGTGATTTGAGCGTTATCCGTTATACTTACAAGCAGTTTTGACATCTTCGAGATAAACACACGATCACGCGGGCGCACTGAAACATGACAGTATCTGTGGCATTTGTTGTGATTTCTAATATTGTATAATACGGATGCATTTGTAGTGAACAGCGGATATCGCAATTCGCTAACGATGCCTTTGAGGCTATCGCTTTCAATTGCAACCTTCGAGGCATAACATAACATAACACCTATAATGTATTCTGCCTGCGCTGGTCTCACAGACCTACGATTTTTTTAGCACCAGTAACAGTACAAGCGACAGTCTAACTCACTTGCTAACTCGTGATAGTTTACATCACCCTGTTGTTTGTAGCCTTGTTCTAAACCGCGATATAAGGAGTAGGAGTATTTCTGACTGTTGAAATTGCCTTGATAGACTTTGTGATAGATATATCTCTATCGGGGTCTATGAAGTATACTGTAGTTTCTAGATAGAGAAGTACATCATGAAAATAAAATCTTTGCCGATATAGTTATTGTCGAAATCTGAAATCTAGGCCCATATTAATAGATCGATCTCAAGTCTGAGAGCGATCTTGGAAATGTCATTCTTATGTCAAACCAGTACAAAATGACATGTCAAAAGCGTACTCAATATCGCTCTCAGAGTTGAGATAGATTTATTAAAACAGGCTCTGGACTCGTACAGTCATTATTTTGCGACAACTGGCATTGTTGGTAATGTCATGTGTGTTCTGGTTACATACCATCGATCATCTTATCTTGGTTTGTGTGGGTGTCCTGCAGTGCAGGTATCAGATTGCAACAATGTTGCTACTCTGGCCACTGTATAACGTAAAACTTGTCATTTAGTGTTATATCTTGGTTTACTTTTGAATCAATTACTGGATTAGAAATATTCGTAGTCAAAGTGCATACAATAATATTAATTTATGTTTTAAAATAGCTAATGTATATCTCGCTACTTCTTTGATTCTTTCGTTGTTTGGTATATGTTGGGTACATTTCAAATTAGGTTAAATTTGCTCCTACCTTTTAAGTAAATAATACTTAGAAATCAATAGTATCTTACTTTACAGATTTCATCAGA
Organism: Notodonta ziczac; assembly: GCA_918843915.1. NCBI lineage: Eukaryota > Metazoa > Arthropoda > Insecta > Lepidoptera > Notodontidae > Notodonta > Notodonta ziczac. The sequence goes on from OU974053.1 coordinate 8,204,230, forward strand.
TTTCAATTGAAAGATTTAACCTATTTGAGCGTCTGCATCGATTTAGAAATGCCTTGTTAGATGAGATGTAATAAGTTGTTGGTTTAAAACTGCATTTAGTAAGTAAACACAAGTTAGCGTGTCAGTACGAACTCTGGACATGTGTTTCATAACCACATTATGGCTTCGCTTGAAGTCTTGTTTGTCACAATGTGCGTTGGTAGTAAGTGGTAGATATTCTGGAAAAATCAACGAACTGTTGTATAATACTATGTTTATATGAATTTTTGAATGACGGACTAAATAATGTATAGTATCAATACATTTTTCCAAAGGTGGGTTTTTAAGTACCTAATAAACTTGAAATAATCTATGAAGAGCAAAGTTTATATGGATTTTGCAAAGTTGCTAGGCTTAGCTGTTTTACTATGCGGTGGCACCAATATAGGATAGAGACACATGACTTACAAGGCAACAGAAGTATTTATCGGATAAGTAAATAACTGAACCCAGCTTAAATCGTATTCTAACTATCATCAGTGATACAAACAAAAACTAATTATCTAATTGAAATATCAACATGCCATTACACGAACGGTTTCCTAGCTACTGTATTCCAAAGCAAAAGAGTCAACAGAACAATTTTAGGTACGTAGACGTGTTGGTCGGACGTCGGCATGAAAAATTACAGTATATTCGTAACCGTCATATCATGGGTCAAAGGCAAGAGCAATCAAAGGGTCATTAGTACTCCGAAATGATTACCATATCATACAAAGCTTAGTACAGTCAGTCAGTAACATCCATTAATGGCGTACCTATCCACGTATACCTTTTGTTCAAATTCGGATCAAATAAAATTGACCAAACTAAAAAAAATTTCAAAATGACAATTTGTGAGTGCCCCAGGCCTAATAAAAAAAACGATTTGACTTTATTGTTGTCTTGCTCATTCATACTAACCCCGAGAAGGACGGACACTTTGTTTCTGAAGAAAATCAATTTAGTATATTTACCAATTTAGCACCAATTACAGCCATTCTCTCCTCAACAATTATTTATTAAAGCTGAACTAAATTGAACACGACAAAAATTTGTGCTATCTGCTGCACATATCAGGGAACATTTCCATCATAAGCTGACCTGCCTTTATTATCGGCACCCGTGATAAACAGAGCTCAGTTTACGCTGGAAATTTTCCCCGAGAGGTGCAGGTGATTTTACATTTATTCTTACTAGGGGCAGCTTTATACTTATTTAGTTTAGTAAATAAACATAATTAGGACCAATATGGATTTAGCGAACAAATTACATGTTTTTGTTGAAATTGTTGACGCTTCCGTGATTATTGTGGGTGCGCTTTGGATATTTTGTGGTATATGATTGCTGTCATTATCTCTACAACCTTGGGTTCCTATAGAAAAAATAATGTTTGCTGAATATTCATCTCGATTATGTATTGTAGTCTTTTAAATTAAGTGTCATTAGCTATGTGAACATAAACGATTTTTTTTGCCAAGTCATCACGGATCCAATAGAACAATACATAAGTAGCTCTACTTTAATCCGTAGATACTGGATGGATACCGGATGGACTAATGCCTAATTACCGCTCTCTGAATCCCATAGATTTATTAGATTGAGATCCTAGTAATATTATAAATGCGAAAGTTTGTGAGTGCGGATGTTTGTTACTCTTTCAGGCAAAAACTACTGAACGGATTTGGATGAAATTTGGAACACAGATAGTTTATAACCGGGATTAACATATAGGATACTTTTTATCCCGATAATCCCGATTTTTTGTTAAGTTAAATACTACGCGGACGAAGTCGCGGGCATAAACTAGTTGTACTATATATCGGCTGATCTCATTTGTAAAAGATGCCGTCGATCCCATACAAACGATTATTGTGTTTGGCCGATAGATTCACCAAATTCACGGTGATAGAACCAAGCTGGAACCAATTGAGTACAAGCTCATATAGGCACTGGCTCCACCGGGGTGATACAAACCACCCTCTTTCAGAAGTTGTTGTATAGTGGCTATTATAGCTGCGTTTCGTATGAGAGCTAGAGTCGAAAACCTCCCTCCCCTTCCCTTCCCTTGCCTTGTCCCGCCTCGCCTCGCCTCGCCTCGCCTTCCCTTCCCTTCCCTTCCCTTCCCTTCCCTTCCCTTTCCTTCCCTTGCCTCGCCTTCCCTTCCCTTCCCTTCCCTCAACTTTCCTTTCCCCTCCCTTTGTCCTACTCACCTTCAGGTCGGCAACGTGCGAGCAATGCTATTGCTATGCAATGATAACTATTTAACTTCAGGCGACTATTTGACTTCGATCTTTGATGAAAGAAGACATCAAAGAATTTGATACATGAAAAAAAAACTACACCACTAACAGGAAACAAACTAAATTCGCTGTGTTTCCTATGTAACTGCCTCAGATTTTGCATTTGGTACGGGTATTTCGTCACGGATCACGGTACAGCGCCGAACCAATCCTCGCTATTGTTTCATAGCACAATGTCATGGGCCTGATGAACCCAGACTTCAGGCTATTGAGAGGCCCAAAATACCTGCAAAAAACCTACCATTACCATTGTTACGGTTGTTTTCCAAATGTTAATGAACTGATGAATAGCGAGTAAATAAGGAAAAGCTTGCAGAAACAAAGGAATAAACAAAGATTTTTTTTCGCTTAAGGGGCCTCGCTCACACAAGAGTCGCGACTGCGTCGTGGCAGCGTCGTAGTTGGGCGTGAGGTGCAGCTATGCTTTCACACATTCCAGCAGCAATGCAATGCTTGAAACGAAAATCAAAATGAAGGCGGCGTTGAAGCGCGAGCACACATAGCGTGTGAGCGAGGTCCTTTACAGACACTATTGACGGGTGAAACTATTTTTTCCTGCTTGGCTATCATTTGAAACATGACGCTTACTTGACATTGTGAACTTTGATACGAGGAACGTTTAGTAAACTCATTCACTTCACTTGATTCATTAAGGAACCATTGTTCAAAATAAAATGAGAATCCCTCCGTTCTAAGGAGATTGACTTACTTATTGAAAGGTCGCGCTCTTCAAGTAATGTGAATCAACACGATGGGGCTATTGAGTGTAAACACTGATGCAGATAACAATAATAAAAACATAAATAAATCATTAAACCATTCTGCATACATTGTCTTTTTATTTATAGAATGTAACAATGATTAACTCAATATGCCGCAAGAGTTTAGTCTGTTTAATAGCACTAAGTTTGCAAAGCTCTCCCATTCACAAAAGAGTTTGTATAAGTAAAATACTTATACAAACGGGAAACATTTCTACGTCAATAGTGTTTAATTTGCATTTGAAATTAATAAATATTGTATTATTATATCGCAAACACATGGACGATCGTGACTGAGAGATTGACAATCGATATTTGCAAGAATCACACAAGATACAGACTATTTCTACGGTTATTGTGTGAAAATAACTTGTCACCTAAGTCTCATCACGACATTCACGACTTGTGTGGAAAATTTTATTATCGTCCCTTCAACTTGTGGAAAACATTCAACTATTCGAAAGTTAAAAATATAACTAGAATTGATCGGTACAGGTTGCTTTCGAAGCATTTTTACATGAGGTTTTAATGTTTAAAAGGTCTTTGGTTCAGATTGACATACTAATATAAATTCACGTAGACACTGACCACTTGGTCTAAGTAGAGACATTTGAGAAAACATTAGCTCTTTAAGATATATTATAGTTTGATAGTATTTTAGCGATAAGCAAGCAATTTAAACATGAATAATTTTTAAATGTAGCAATGTATTTATTTTAACAACATCTAGATTTAATTGAATGTTTAATCTGAACTTCAAATCACTGTTTTGCTTTTTAATATCAAGGATTAATGAGAAAGTCTGAAATCATTGTTACAGACTTTGATTTACCGCCGGTGCCGCGGCGAGATGAATCACTTTCTATTTTGATTATAAATCGATCGAACTTGTAAAGTACGAATACCATTTTGAGTTGTGGTTCTACATATACTACATAATATACATAAATACATAATACAAATACATATTATATACAATACATAATACAAATAAATAAAATTTAAGTGTCTGTAATGTAATGGTATGTTTGGTTGTCTGTCTTTTTGTTCCGGCTTATCTCCGTAACGGCTAGACCCAATTTGAGGGGACCTGTGAGGGGACTTACACTACTTTTATTTTATCGAAGTACAACGCGGGCGGACCTGTGCGCAACAGCTAGTTGGCAATAAATAAGGTGGCTAAATCAGACTTAGATTATTTTTCACTGAATGTTAGGTTGTGGGTAAAATTCCCGCATTTATTGTGCGTTTAAATTGTATGCTGCCAATACACAAAATCTGGACGATGAATTTTTTTTAATAATAGCCAGGTTATTAAAGATCATTTCCTCAAGGACCCCCAAAATCTGTCAATCAAACAGCTCAATAACAAAACGGACCATTAAATAAATATGGTAAGTGAAAGCTCGCGGAAGCTAATTGAGCGGAACGGGGAGCGAACACTCTTGTACTAGGCATAAACATACGAGCAAATTGCTTGATGTTACATGCGCTTGCGCCGGCAATTGATGTGAATTAATTGCCAATACTGTGATAGTAGTCATAAGGTCTTTCGAATTGATTACACTTAAGTAAATTGATTAATTAGTAATATTGTGAGGTAGAAACTGACACACGTCCAAACATAAAACCAAATAATTGTTAGATTTATAAGATACTGCAATGTTTTTGATAGGCGTATTAAATTGAAACACAAAAACAATAATATTATAATCCTATAACAATATTATTTATTTAATTATATATTTTTAGGTAGTTTATTAATTATATATTTAGTATCGTATAGTTTATTGATTATATATTTATTTTACTATCGTTCATATTATAATGTTAATTAATATGGCACGAAAAGAAAACGAATAGTATCGATGAGTCTTGCAATGAAGAATAGTTCGTTCATGACGATTTGACGACCGCTTGGTGCAGTGGTTTGAGCGCAAGACGCTCGGCTTACTGCTCCGGGTGGTTGCAGGTTCGATTCCCGCTGGGGCAAATTTAACGCAGCTATTATAGTAACTTTGTGCCGATCTTGTGTGAAAGGATGATACTATCGATCCGTCCAGTGCTTTGGGCTGTGCGTTGATAGATCACTATGTCAGTCAGTCAGTCAGTCACCTTTGAGTTATATATATTTAGATATTCAGGCTTAAGCACTATAAATATGACGTAAAGGTTTACTCTTGTTTAGAAAGTTATTCCATCTTAATTATTAACACCCCAAAACGAAACTACATCGTTATTTATAGAGATGTAATTAAATAGATATGGCCAGTTATGTGTTATTGCGAAATCGCTGGCCATTATAACATATCACCGACCGCGCTTTAATATTGTTTATTGCCGCAAATAAACCTGATTGCGCAAAGGAAATAATAATGAACTTACTGTGTTAATTAATTACGTATATTTTATATAATAATTGGTGTTTGCATTGGAAAGGATCCGTTTGTAGAGAAAGAAATAAACTTTTCATTACTCATACTCGGAAAGTAGGTCTGAAGTTGCCTGAGGAGCGGGTTGAAAGTTTTCCGCCCTAGGGAGAATTGGAATCCACTGACAGCTGTCAAATATTAAAAAAAAAACTAGTTCCATTTTCACATTTCTATGGAACCATGTTCTAACTTTTTCTACAGTCACTCAATTACACCGCTATGTAAAATTGAAATAACGTAAAGTTAAGTATTAATTCAAGAATATAATATTTTTAAATGTCTCAATTATAATTTAGTTACAACATTTTTTTAAAATAACATAGATTTGGGCAAAATATTTAATGAAAATGTAAAATAATAGCTAAATAATGAAGTTTGCCGGCCAACGAAAAAAAAACAAAATAGGCGACAATCCGATCTTTATTTGTTTTTTCGAGTTGTAGAGTATGGTTCATACTTCCTTGTATTATTTCTTTAGCCAATTCCTGTGTTTATTTTTACTTTCCTTGTATTCGTAATGAAAGCACAGTGCAAAAGACTTAAGGGTGAAAGACTTATTTTGTCCCTCGAACTATTAGCGCCCTCGCTACGCTCAGGCGCCAAACCATGTCTCGGGCCATTCACCCCTTGTGTAACAATGTACTTTAACATTAATTTTTTTTATTCCCCATCTCGCCCCTCTCTAGTTTTGGTCCAAAAAGGTACAGTCAGGTAGAAAGTAAATCAAATAACGGCGTAAGTAACATATTTTTATCTAATACCTATTAGCTGACCCGACAGACGTTGTCCTGTCTTTTAGGGCTTAATGGATAAGTAAAAAAAGTTAATGACAAATTTGTTAAAAGTTTAATAATGTTTTGAATTGTATTTATTACTAGCTGAGCCCCACGACTCCGTCCGCGTGGAATGTGGACCACCCTTAACATTTAGGGGTATTAAAAATAGATAGTAGCCGATTCTCAGACCTACTGAATATGCATATAAAATTCCATAAAAATCGGTCGAGCCGTTTCGGAGGAGAATGGTAACTAACATGGTGACAAGAGAATTTTATATACAGGTTGAAACAGAAAGGGTATACTTTTTTTTCAAAACTTAACTTTGTAATTCTATAACTATCAGCTTTGTAGGAAACTTGAAAAACAAAAGGTGTTACAGGGATACAGCTGTTCACATATTTAATAAGTTTACAAAACCTTTAGTACTTCGACTGTCCCACAAAGCCGATAGTTTTAGATTTACAAAGTTAAGTTGCAAAAAGTAGTATACCCTTTCTGTTTCACCTAGTATAAGATAATTATTAAGAGCTTCCATAAAGGTTAATAGTCTACTACTCGTATAATAAACAGTATGATAAGGTCCTAACCTTACACCTAGGTTAGTTCATTCACGACGACCGCTTGTCGCAGTGGTTCAAGCGTAGGCCGCTCAGGTCACTGCACATGGTGGTTGCTGGTTCGATTCCCGCCGGGGCAAATTTTGAAAATGGTATTTTCGGTATTTTTACACACAGTCCATTGGTACGGTACCCATAGAACAAGCGATGCTACATACAGTTGGTATGTAAGTCTGGCAATATTTCTCTCATTTCTTTATCCTACTAATATTATAAATGTGAAAGTTTGTTAGTGTGGATGTATGTTTGTTACTCTTTCACGCAAAAACTACTGAACGGATTTGGATGAAATTTGGAACACATATAGTTTATAACCGGGATTAACACATAGGATACTTTTTATCCCGATAATCCCGACTTTTTTGTTAAGTTAAATACTACGCGGACGAAGTCGGTGGGCACGGCTAGTACTAAATATTAGGTACTTACATTTACCATACGCATAATATTCATAATTAAATCTACACTCGAAAAATCTTTACAGGAGAATTTTCACACATCCTTCATGTACCTAACTAATCACTTGACGTCGCGTCGGGTGTCGGTGCCTATTCTAAAACCTATTAAGGCGACAAGCTCATTGGTTAACCGTCTTATAGTAAACATCAAGCAATACATCATTGTCATATAATCAACCATGAAAAGGGAATCCATTTAAATTAGTGGAATATGGTAAAATCCATCAAAGCAAATTAAAGTAGGCTTAACACCCACTTCGAAAAGTCTACTGACTGACATACAAAACGATGCTCTAATTCCAAACAAACCACAACGATTACTAAAGGGAAAACACCGACAGGGCCGACCGGTCATCGCTGACCGCGCATTGGCCAATCGGGCCGGTCACACATGCGCACGCGCAGGTGCGGCGCCGAGCCGTCTACCGGCCTCACCGGTTGGCGCACCGCTTTTTCCTTAAAATTCGACTATAGCCTGCCTAATTCAACAAATGCTGGGTTTGGGTGATATTATGTTCAAGATTGAGCGTTAGGCGTGAGCAATTTCACAATTTATTTTTTTCTTGCTTGACTGAAAACATTACTTAAGCAGACTTATTATTTCTTCATTATATTTCTGACCAATTTTCAAAAGACATATGATAGCTAGCCTTCACTGGGCCAGGGTGGTGAATTATGGCCTGAATCTCCGTCGTGTTGAGGGGCGGCCGTGCCCAAGAGTGGGGCGTTAAAAAAGGGTTAAATAATTATATTATTGTTATTTCTAATATATTTTGAAAACCTTTTTTACGTAATTTAAAGGTTAGCGAGAGCATATGCATTGGTGTTTTAATTAAAAATATAGTACCCAAGTTACTACCCACAGTTTTCTTTCTGCCTAATGTTAAGTAGTTACCGAAGCCAATAGATACTTGCAACACCAAAAGCATAGCTCCGCACGTTGCTATAACCTTAAGGGAATTACAGTCTCCCTGACACGCTTTCAATCAATTAAAATACCTTCTAAACTTCCGTGTTAACGATACATAAGCTCGTGGGCTACAATTTGAGTTTTCAATTATAATGAAAAATATGCAATAATACGCGAAGGTCTATTGGAACCCCACGCTAACTCGATAAATGAAGATCCTACTCATTATGACGCTGACGTCAAGTACACACGCTATACATTCCCAGTATAAGCTGATTTCGCATTGTATAGGATTTGCGTACAACGAGAGGTCAGCTTATACTGGAATTTATAGCTTGATATGTAGCCGTGTGTACTACGAACAATGGACGATAATTTAGGATTTAGCAGACAATTGGTGCGTAGGAACAGATGGATACGAAGATAAATTTGAATGTTTACAAAGGATTAGTTAAATAATGATTATGGTAATTCTATAAATAAATATCGCCAGACCATCGACGGTATGGTCCCAAACTAAGCAATGTTTGGACTACCACTACTACGGACAGATGTCATCTCAGACCAGACCAGGGAAAATTACGCGAGGCCATTTCTGAAATTAGGCAATTTATATGCCACGCCCAATGAAAAGCGATACGAAGATGAATAGATAATTTTATTAAATATGTTACTTTTACGTTCCTTCATTTGTGTTTAACTAACATTACGGTTTACATATAATTAACCACGAATTTATAAAATGACTTGAACTCGAACATTACAACCATTTCGTACCGTTTCTCTTTGGCCGTGGTAGGTATAAGGTACTGTGTACATGTGTACTTACACAGCAAATTCTCACTTGCTATCTACAAACAATAACTAGGTCCATTGGAAAGTTCATTGACCGTTATTGTCACATTCCTTCTGATCAATCAATAATGATTAAGTGGCCACCAATAGCTACGTGAGCACAATAACACAACATGTATAATGCCCTGTTGCCGCCTGTTTAATAGCCTATATAAACTTTTATTACAGCTTAACCACTGATATAAAAAATTGTATGTTATGTGGTAGTAGAATATCTAAATCGATTAATATTTCGATGGTGTTTATACACGCAGTTTTATCGATAACTAGCGGCCCGCCCCGGCTTCGCACGGGTACATTGCGGTTACATTATTCGAGTTTTAGTGAGGATCCCTAATTTTTTTGAACATATATTATAACCTATGTCACCCGGCGATAGTGTAGCTTCCCAACAGTGAAAGAATTTTTCAAATCGGTTCAGTAGTTTCGGAGCCTATTCATTCATTACAATCAAACAAACAAAGTTTTCCTCTTTATAATATTAGTATGATAATACTTTTAGGCCCGTATTAATAAATTATCCCTAAGGTTTGAAAGCGACCTTGGAAATGTCCTAAAAGCGTACTCAAGACCGCTCTCAGGCTTGAGATCAATTTATTAATTCGAGACTTAGAGCCTTTAATATTAGTGCCTATGGATACGCTTCATGAATATTTCGGCTAGTTTTGTGAAATATAATCTATATATTTTTATTTTTTTGATTTCTTATTAAATTGAGTAATGAAATTTAGTGCATATTCATGTTTCCAAACAGACACGCAAATGTTTTAATTGTAAATGTATTCGAAAATAAACTTGTCTAATATAAACCAAAAACAATAAAAAATAAAATGTCTGGTCTCTGGTATGACATTGTCTTGTCAAAAGTGTGCTTTTAATATAAACTTAGAAAATACACATCTGTGCTTAATTAAATAATCTTTTCAATTATTTGGCCTATAAACCATCAAAATGTTATTGGTAATTATAAAACGGAAGCTATCAATCATACGAAAATTGCGGCATTTTCCTTTATGATATTTTGGTTATATCATTGATTCCGTAATAAGTTCATGTCTCGTCCAATCTCTACGTATTATCTAATCCTGATTTATTAAAGCCCGCCAAAAAAGAGGGGTTATAAGTTTAAAATGTGTATCTGTCTGTGGCATCGTAGCGCCCAAGCGGATGAACCGATTTCAATTTTGTTACATAGGTTTTTTGTTAAATAGGTATTCTGATCGCGAGTGTTCTTAGCTGTGTTTCATGAAAGTCGGTTCAACCGTTTGAAAACTATCAGCTCTTTTGTAGTTTAAAAAGTAGTCGCATCGGGGGTTTTCTACATTTTCAATTTTAGTTATGTACTTCAAGGTTTACTTTCAAATTCATAGGATTACCAATCCACCTATAATCCATTTAGAATAGGTACATTTTGTGGATTCTTCAAAGGTCCCTAATTTGGACCTCCAAATTAGGGACCTTTGAAGAATTCAATTTAATTAAGTCAATTTAAAAGCAGCGTCTGTATCATACAAATCGTCATAATATCAAGCTATAAATGGATCAAATTTTTAAACTTTTCTACTAAAGTAAACACAATTTTACCTAAGTTCTACTATAGATCTACACATGAAAATTTATATTTCCTGCATTACTCACTTCTTAATTGTCTACTTATATACTTATTTGTATTATAACTACGTCATTCTTTAATTAAGATAATATATTATTATATTGTTGATCAATCACTGACGCCGGCATGCGTCCCGCCTACAAAGGACTTTCAGTCTGACAGCAAACCGAGCGATGCGCAAGCGACCTTAGGCATCCCACTTCGGAGTTAGGATGAAGAAGGAATGGAGTGGGCGCCACAGTTTTGGCTATATTGAGTCACTGTTCAAGGTGCTTGCGATCACCAGCACTGTTGAATTTAGAGATTGTTTGTCAAATATTGTATTATTATGATCTGGGATAAACCCAAAATGTTATCGTTTATAAACTTTGACAAGAAATGAAAGAAGATCAACATTTAAAACAGCTGTATCGATACTATAAGGATGGTATTAAGATGTTAAGATAAGAAATGGGCAACGAAGTAACGGTTTCTATGTAAGTTGTACCTTTCTCTACCACTATGGTTTTGATACTGTGCCCCTAATTAGCGTTAATATGCAATCAACCAACAACATTTTATGTGCCCAAGAAAAGGTTAAATGCTACTTTGACGACTGCTGGGCGCACTGGTTCGAGCGTAGGCCGCTCGGCTCACTGCACAAGGTGGTTCCGGTACAATTCCTGCTGGGGCGAATTTCGGAAATGGCCTTTTCGTAATTTGCCCTGATCTGGGTGTCACTGGGTACGGTACCCATAGTACAAGCGTTGCTTAGTTTGGGACCATAAATAGGTCTGTCAGTCTGGTGAAATTTATTTATTTACTACTAATATTATAAATGTGAAAGTTTGTGAGTGTGGATGTATGTATGTATGTTTGTTACTCCTTCACGCAAAAACTACTGAACGGATTTGGATGAAATTTGGGACACAGATAGTTTATAACCGGGATTAACATATAGGACTTTTTATCCCGATAATCCCGAAATTTTTGTTACGTTAAATACTACGCGGACGAAGTCGGGGGGCACAGCTAGTTTACTATAAATGGTTATAGCTTTCATAGCTACAAAGCAATTGTTGCAATCAAGTTACAACTTAGGTATATGTATGTAAAGATGCACCGCAGTCCAATTAGCTATCGTGTTTTACTTCAACTGAGTCACGCGTAATGCAGTTAACATAAACGGAATGTGGAACAATTGCGAATACCAACACGAGTACACAGTTATTACTAAACGTTATTGTGGTTTCCTAACTTGAAATTCCTTACCCTACATTTGCACTGGGCTAAACATTCACTAAACTAATTATCTCCATCCAAAGGTTGTCTTAAAGAGATCGCAGTCTGCGATAAGATCGCCCAATGTACACTATTGTTTTTTTTATGTTATTAGATATATTCCAAACTTTAGTGTGCAATAGTTATTCTATACTATTATATTCTAAACACATTTTTCGTGGTCACACAATAGGGACAAGTTTATATTTTCACCAACAAAAAGAGGTTTCATTGTTGGTTAAGTTTTAAAACTGCATTTCGTACGTTAAGTGAGGAACCACCCCCGACCTCTCCTATCCCAATTCCTATTCTCCTCCAGGTTGGCAACGGACCAACGAGCAATGCCATTGGTATTGCCAGCATCTACGACTTCGGCTTCGGTAACTGCTTAACCTTACGCGGGATATACGCTAGTTTGTCGACAGTTACCTATATAAAAAATCCCCAAACTTTTGTTCAGCCAAACAGAATAATCACTACCATGACTATACTTACAAAAATTCATTTGTTTTATATGCGTTACCTTCCGCCTTTATATTCCTCGCGGAAGTAGTTGAATGATGGCTTCAATTTGTTTAAAACAAAGAACGAGGCCACCAGAAATCTTCTTATGGGCGGTGCAGGTGTTAAAACCAGAAGGTTCAATTGATTGCCTCTTTCCATGGGTTAACAATAAAAAAACAGTATTAAAATCGGGAATAGAAAACAATATAGTCCTCAGAGATCACGGAATATCCTCGCTTACAGGAGCAACAGTGGTGATAAATAAAATCCCAAGTCTCTGAAAAAGAAGATTATCCTCCCTTTGTTACTTAGCGAATTTACGCTGTATTTTATTACTAAACCATGGTGAAGTTAACGTTACTTTAAACGTTTCATTAGAAATGGTTTACAACAATGTCTTTATCAATATTCAGTAAGACATTAAAAGCTACTTGATAGGTGCACAACCCTTACTCTTAAAAATATAAGTACTTTTTAAAACTTATATTTATACTTTTTACTTATTTATATACTCGTTAATAATATGTAGAGCTAAAACTCTACATATTTATTATTTCTACTCTTGTGTCAAAGAATACTTAATCGACTTAAAATATAATATCTTATTATTATATTATTATCTATACAAATAAATAAAATTGGAGTGTCTGTTTGTAATATCAAAGTAACAACTTTTCAGTAAATGCATATGAAAGTACATTCGATACTAATTACAAAAACGCGATTAAAATTTTTTTTGTCCGTCTGTCAGTCTGTCTTTCTGTCTGTCTGTCTGTTTGTCTGTCTGTGTGTTTGTTCCGGGTAATCTCTAAAACGGCTGGAACGATTTTGACGGGACTTTCACTGGCAGATAGCTGATCTTATAGGGAGTAACTAAGGCTACTTTAATTTTAGAAAAACAATTAGGGTTCCGCATAAAAAAATTAAAACACATGAAATCTAAGAGTATCTGCGAAACGGCTGGACTGATTTTGACGGGTTTTTGACTGGCAGATAGCTGATGTTTTAAGCAGTAATTTACGCTACTTGTATTTTAGAAAACAAAAAAAAAAACAAATGCGTCCTGTCGCGCGGGTTCAGAACGCGGGAGCGGGAGCGGTTAAGTTAAATTCCACGCGGACGAAGTCGCGGGCTCAGCTAGTTATATATATATAATGCATGTTTTAAAATGTACATTTTTGAAATTTATATGCTAAAGAAGATGTAGTTGTCGCAGCCAACAAGCTTAATTCGCCGTTCAATTAACAGCCTAGGCACTTTACTAAACAGCGCTGTTCGACTAGCGGCCTAAATGATATTCAGCCGTATCGTCTGTTACAACATTTAATAAACTGGCTGGCTAATGCTTAGGCAACTGGTTGACATTTAAGTACTAAAAAACTTTTTCAAAATACTACCCCGACCAAAATACGACCTGGATGGGTTTAGGTTAGGGTTATTTTTTATGACCCCACAGAAAACCCACCCGACAAGTAGATTCGGTAGATCTAAACAATTTCGTAAAATACCTAAGTACCTAATAAAACTATTCCAACAAAGTTATTTTTTGCCGACGCCATATTGACCAAAGAGAATATAATAGAGATATTGACAGTTTGGTGAGTTTCGGCGCTAGGTGGCAGAAAGTAGAACTAAATTGAAATAAACAGGCTAGGCAAGTAATTAAACGTCATCGATCCAAGTTATTTGCCTAGCTGTTTGATCAAATGGCTGAATATCATTCAGGCCACTAGTTGAACGGCGCTGTTTAGTAAAGTGCCTAGGCTGTTAATTGAACGGCGAATTAAGCTAGTTGGCTGCGACATAGCTATCACAAATGAGGGCCACAAATAATACCATTAATAAATGCGCAAACGCTTGGAGTAGTAATGTTGTGTTTTTCAATGCTTGTTAAGACTTATATAACAAGCATTGAAAAACACAACATTTCTACTCCAAGCGTTTGCGCATTTAGTAATGGCGCGAGCACGAGGAACATGCGCGTGCGCCGGCCACCGTGAGAACGCACCAATCACGTGCATCAAGGTTACGCCTTCAATCAAATCAATTGTTTGCAATCATTCGCTCCTCTCTGTGCGTATTTTACTTTAATTTAACATGTTTTTGTTTAGACTTTTGTATTTTTTTAATATGACACACAGTCACACTGTAAGAGTAAACATAGATTTAAAAAAAATAATCGTAAGTTTTACTTAAGGCTAAAGCGCCCATCTAGCCCGCAAAGTTCAAATTTTTTGAGGTTTTGTAGAAAATTTACAAAATCTGACAATAATAAAAGGCACATTTTGTAATTCGCGACAAAGACCGTGTGCAGTGCATTTATTAATATATCCAACTTACTCTAAAACATTTCAAGAACGACAGCTATCCAGATAATCTGGCAATTCTTGTATATTTAGTGATTAACTAGTATCATATCCACCGTGATAATATTTAGAGTAAAATAAATGTATTAATAAACGCACTGAATGTTTGTCGCAAATCACAAAATGTTGTCTTAAATGTTTTCAGATGTTTGAGAAACAATAAAAATACTCGAAAATTTTGAATTTCGCGGGCTAGACAGGCGCCTTCACCTTAAGCTTGGAATAGAAATTGGAGCTAATTTTTCTTCCTTGTTTCCGCCTTGAAATAATG
Source organism: Notodonta ziczac (assembly GCA_918843915.1). Lineage (NCBI taxonomy): Eukaryota > Metazoa > Arthropoda > Insecta > Lepidoptera > Notodontidae > Notodonta > Notodonta ziczac. Next base: position 8,219,376 of record OU974053.1, read on the forward strand.
TTGATTTCAAGTCTTAAACAACAGCAATTTATTTACGTAAGTACTAAGTAAAAAGTGGATCAGAATTTAATATTACATAATTATGTTTGTCAATAAAAGTCATCATAAACGTTTTAGTTCTGAAATAATTATTTATAATATTATATTATTACTTGGGATAATTAAATAAATGTTTTTCACGTGTGTTTTATTTACACGTTTTAGTGTTTGCTACGACTTTTTCATACATCTTAACATTCACAACTATCGATTGTTTGAAATAGTAACATAGTAAAGGACGATTATTTTTGCATTCGTCATGGCGGACACCTGAACAGGCTCGACAAGGTCCGATGTAACTGGACACATCACGAGTCACGCTATTATTGTTATAGGTATTAGTTTACATTACCTAGTATGTATTCATAAATACAAAGTCAAGTTCATAATAACAGGTTGCAGTTACCTTCTTATTATTTCGAAGCAGATCGAGAAAAATATTTGTCACGGTTCCGTTTCAGTGAGCTCATAAGGTGAACAATAAAAAAAAACATTTGTAATTGAATTATAATTAATTTTAAAAATATTGGCATTTTTTATCAAATACCAAAATCGAACGCCATTAAACAACGAAAAAGTAAATTGTTTTACTTTTAAAATATAAAAATAGTTCTTAATTTGATTTCTTCAAATTAAAACATGCCAGTGCCTTCACATTAATTTTATACATCAATACTTTTTGGTTATGAAATAAATTAAAAATGTTTTGTTTATCTTTATACCTACCAATAATAAATTTGCACACGCTTCGCGCATATTATATTTACGTTCTTTAATATTGTAACTGCGTCACACAAATTATTGTCACGTCAGTTATTTAAATGTCGAGTACATTTTTTCCTTTTACCTCATCCGTGAAACAATTCAAGGCATTTTCCTGCAGTTATCAGGAGCCTGTTTCACTTCCGCCATTTTCATATGCATTATCCAAGGTTCTAGTCTAAACTTAATGGTTTAAAAATCCCAAACTCCTCCAAATGGCCCATGACAAAAAGGTTATTGTATTTTTAATACAAAAGAAAGGTCAAATTTTGTCAGTTTAGTATTTGCTGCCATTGAAATTGCCACACATGGTATGAAAAAAATGGCGCCCTTGTAGTGAGGCGACAGTCGGATGTTTTGTGCAAGAGTTATAAATATTCTACTTTTTATGTGTATATGCATGGAAGTGAAATATTAACAGGACTGTGGGGTCTGCATTAAAGTTGAGTCCAAGAAGGAGAGCATGTTCGTTTAACGTACCTAGGTACCTAATTGTTCTCTTTACAAATATACATAAAATAATATTCACAAAAAAATTTAATAATTCAGAGGAAGAAGTCAAGTGAGCACGTGCATTTATTAGTGACATCACCATCTATCGAGTAATAAGCAATGTCTGTGGAAATTATAGGGAAAGAAAATCCATCGCCAACATTAATTTCATTGTTATGACATTTTTAAGAGTATTTATTCCAGTTGTAAATAACAAGTCTATGTCAAATATGCGACTGTTTTCTATAATCCATCAGCCTGAATTATCGTGTTTCAGTCCATTTAGCGGTATCTCCAAACAAAAGTGTTTTTATCTTGGCGTTGGCGCCGGCCGGCCACTGTTGTCGGTCGCAATTTATCGCTGCGCCTGCGGCGGCGTTGGAGGTCAATATTTTCCCGGTTCCTCTCGGCTACTGCGAACATTATTTTGACGATAATTGTGGATATACCCATATTGAATGTTTAATTACGCAGATAATAGGGCTTATAATAAGAGGGGTGTTATTTTCCTATCTACTGGCTTCTGCCTGCAGTTTTGCCAGCGTTGATTTAATTTCCTGAATGGCGACAATAGTGCCACCTATCGGGTCCAAATATAGCTAAAAACCATCCAGATGACCCCATATGTTAAATCGGTTAAGCCGTTTAGGAGAAGAATAATTCTTAACTCGCGCACAAAGGAATTTTAAATACACATAAACATAGTTAACATTTTGTTTTTTGATAACCCTATTTAGTAACCCTAAATACTCCTTTCACACTATGTTTTATTCGACGTTACAAAAGGAAATCGAAACGTCATCTGCTTTTAACATTGAATTTAACGCGTATATACTTCAATCATACATAAATTATAGGTATAATTACCTAATTATAATTTTAAGTGTGCTACAATATTCTGAATTTTATTTCCCGCCGTCGTCACGACAACAAAATATTGTTTGTCACACTGACAGCTGCTGTTTCTGAATGTTGTTAGGGCAACACATAATCTGTTTAGCGGGTGGCAACATTTTATTACATTTTAACGTCGGTCATTAAAATTTTAAATCGTAAAATGTTAAAGCCAATAAGAGTTTATTGCTGGCAATATTTTATTCTATTGTGATGATGCTGAAAGTAAATTTATTCAATTGATGTCAATAGAGTCAATGTCATTATGAATTATGAGCTAAAATTACTGAATGACTAGGTAAGTAAACGGTGAAATTTGAATTGGTGCCTAATATTTGAAGGTAAAGTAAATATACTTTAAAACAAATGACCATAGACCTAGTTAATAACTCCCAGTAATAGAAATCTAACATAAAGGCGGTTGGTATATATTTATTTTCATACACACGCAAATATCGCCACTCAAAATAAAGAATCCATCTTATGACACCAGCTTGTCAAATCCATGCTGACATTTGAGTCTGGCTGGCCTGACTATCTAAAAACAATATTACGGACCATAAATCTTCCATAGACTATAAAAAAATAAACAAAAACTCCGATGCTAATCGTTCGTATGCATTTGTTCGGCTACCTGTTTTTTAACAACACTGTTATTTTTTATTTGAAAATGGAAGAGGGTCTTCTAAAGAGCATGGGTCTACGTAGAACGCGTCCCGATATCGAGTTCGATAATCAAAATATTTACAGCAAATGAACGAACGATTCCACTCTGGTCCAACAAACCTATCCCCAATTTTTGAATAAGTCACAAAATTACTTCGTATTAGAAACGTCCTTGCAACTTTAAAAATACCTTTATGCTAATGATGTATCCACGTATCAAATGCAACGCACATGCTCGTTAAAATAAAGGAACTGTCAATATCATCCCTTATAACTACAATAAATCATTAACATTTCGTAGAACAGAGGCGCTTTACGATTAGAAACTTCACACCTCGACTAACATTAATCTTGCTTCTAGACAAATAATGTTCTGATTAGGGTGGTTTCTGAGAAAGATTTGATGTCAGCTCTATCATCTGTGACAGATTGATATTTGGAGACGAAAGACCCTTCAAAGTATTTTAAGATTTACTGAAATATGTTTTAAGTTGAATTTGGTGTGATAGTAGTATGTCTACTCCAAAATGCGTACGTGATCCAACACCCTTCGGTAGGTGAGGTCCAAATATAAAAATGATGTCCTTGGGAACTCCGCATTTTATAGTTACTTAAACACAATAAACATTTTTTTTAATCTTTAGAATGTTAGTAGCTTTTTCGTTGGTGATAAAATTTTCATCCCCCCGTCATAAAAGTTTTCGGCTTTTGTAACTTTTTTTTGGTTCACTGTTAATTTGTGACCTCACTGATTTGGGGCCATAAACGTCTGTAAACTATAAGTTATGTACCAAAGAAGTGGTCGTAAAAATGAACTTTGAACCACTTTTAGGAATCATTGCCAAGAATTCATTGATCCGATGACCTATTGTGTGAGAGTAGTAAATTTCAAAACCTGTGACGTAAAAGATGACACATTTTGAACTTGGATTTTTATGATACAGACCGACAGTTACTACAAATTTATAAGATGCCTCATATCGTCGAAGTGACGTCACATCTTTAACGTTTACGAGAATATAATTATTATAAAAACAATTATTTTTATAAGCCTCAGTCCTTCCGTCAATGGCATTGAAGAGGACTCGTCAGTCCAAAAATATTCATTCAATTTATTCCGTCTTTGGGAGACATTAATTATAATTCACGGAGCGTCCAATGCAAGGGTTACTGTATAGCCACAGTGTCTTATTTCAACAGTGACGAATAACTAAACTATTCACGAATACCACGACCTCAACAATACGTATCCCTTGTTACTGTACCTTAGGGTCCTAATTTCTTTGACTCTTTCCAAAGAAGGTGTCATTTGTAAAGTTGTCGCATTCGTCCTTCACCATACTAATGCCAGTTGCTTATTCAGATGTCTCCCCTCTGTTCATAAATAAAGATTATGGCAGATTAAAGCGAAAGCTTTGAAAACCGTGTAGATTTGTTATACAAAGTGTGAGATCGGGTGTTTTTAGTTTTATGCTGAAGCTAAGTTGCAGCTCATTAAATACAGCTTATATACGAGCTGGTACCACAAGGGTAGTACCACTCTCACATAGAAGATCGGCGTGAATTAGCTGTTATGGCTCATCTTCCTGCGATGAGCTTGCAATTGTGTCTTCTACTTTAGCATTTGCTTAATTATAATAATCTATATTGAGGTTAGCTTCCAGAATAGGTATGTACCCCTGATTTTTTCTTCATCCAAAATTATTGGGGTATATACTAGGTGAAACAGAAAGGGTATAAAATTTTCTTTGCAACTTTACTTTGTAAATATAAATCTATCGGCTTTGTGGGACAGTTGAAGCACTGTAAATGATTTAGTTTTGTAGACTTATGAAATCTGTCAACAACTGTATCCCTGTAACATCTTTTGTTTTTCAAGTTTCCTCCAAAGCTGATAGTTTTAGAATTACAAAGTAAAGTTTTGAAAAAAGTATACCCTTTATGTTTCAACCTGTATAGTATATTGTTGTGGGTCAATGTTGAAAAGTCGGCATTTCTACTTGTTTCAATTATGAAAATACCTTCTACTTTCCTTCTATTGACTCTTCCACCACAATTACCTTCCCACATCGGTTTATCGATCGCCGAGGTAAACGTTTCCAAATCACACATAGGTAATTATCGAATTTTGTGGTGCGCCCAAAAGGCTCGCCCAGGGGCGTGGGCGTCAAAACTAGGTTAGCGTTACACTATCGCTCATTGAAGAAATTGGGCTTTTACGGCATTAGTCTATGTCTCTTTACAATGGATTTTAGAAATTCGCTTAAGAGTAGATATTAATTTCAGTTGACTTGTTTCTCTTACAGTGAATGTTGATTGATAGGAGAGAAATTCTTGTACAGATTTCGTAAGTATTTGTAAGTGTGTAATTAATGACCGGTGGTCGTCCTAGATTGGATTATAATGTGATGATCATAAAGTCGAAAGTAGCTTGGCATTTGATTATGTTATAGGACTATGGTGATCTTCAGGCAAACTGAAGTACTCACGTGGAAGGATTAAAATATACTTGTATTCTTTGTGGTCAGTGTCACCTTACTTTTCACAAAGGAAGTTTAGATATTGAGACCGTATTTATCGTTAAGCTTCAACGTATGGTCATTCATGGGTACCTACAAAGAAAAATAAAAAAAACAAAATAGGTATTTTCCTACCTGTCCAAGCTTACAGACATCATCGGGTACATACTAAGGATTATTTAAATCAAAGGAATTATGCTCTTTCTAATTAAATACATCCTGCTCACTGTACGTCTTGACCAATCTTGGAGTAAGCTGGAAATAATTCATAATAATCGCTAAAACACATTTCGGAGATACGTGGAAATATTTTTGGAGTTTTGAGGAATAAGCCCTTTAAATTATCTATCACTAGGAAAATGAATATTAATTAAGTAGGTAACTTAGAAAGCATTTTTAAACATTTCGATAGCATAATTATCAGTATAGTAATCCTTCACTTTTACTAACATCTTACACGAACAACATTTCGAGTATGTATCTCGAACGAGCACTTAACGACACTTAAGTGAGGTAGGTTACAAACATGCCTCGTAACTTTCTCCTAACAACGGACACAGAAAAAACAAAAGCGCCGGCTACTCTATTATTTTCTTTGTTCTACTATCCTTGAAAGGTCACAGGTGGTACGTAGGTGAGACGTCGAAATTCATGATAGTCAATTATTCATACTTTCATTCATCTTTCTTTGTTATAAATTGCGACCGAAGAAAGTAACACAGCACAATTTTTTTTTTATTAATTTATGTTGAATAAAACATTACACTCATAAATAAAAGTATTTTATTTTAATATTTTATCAACATAATAATAATAATGGTGCGGCTTTTATTATTGTAAATAATATTTACGCATAGTCATGCTTCAAGATTTAAATAACTTGGGGAAAACGTGGTTGCAATCTTATTAATAAGTGTGATTGCAGAGTATTGCAGACACTGAAATCCCCAGCTGGAAGTTGCCGCTTGAATAATTTAATGGAGCTGATGACTTGGAGAAACCGGGAACAAGAAAGTAAGCTTTGCATATCATGGTTTATTTAAGACAGTTTTTTCCTCAGGTTAAGACGAAATAAAAAATAGTTTTATAAATATTCAGTAACTATTGTAAATGTAGTAGCTGATTATATTTTATAAAAAAACGAAATATAAAAAAATCCCCAAAAAAAATATACATCGTCAATATTACTGCACAGAATTAAAAAAAATAGCATATTAGTAAATTATTTGATTTATAAACGTTGTCCTGAGAGTTCACAAACTTATTTATTTGTGAGCGTCAGTACCAAATCCAATAAATCATGTTTCATTTGGAGCGTAATCAGAAGAAATTAATTTTAAATAACATTTTGACACATTTTGATTAGGTCATTAGCATTCACCCGAGAAGAATGCAGATATTTATACTTATAATGCCATAATAATTTATCCACTATTATACATTAAGCCGTTTTCAATCACAATATTAAAATTATAAAAAAAAATAATTAAACGAAGTTCCAGGCAATTCAAATCAGAAAATTAACATTTCGATATCGGCCCATCCTATCGGAAGGATCATCGAAAAAAAAACTATTTCCCCGGTTGATTAAATTTTATTACTTACAAAGAGTATAATTACTTAAGATTACCATCTTGAAAACATAAATCTTGCATTAAAAGCGTGGGGTTCCGCACAATGGGTGTTTTAAAATTTTAAATAAGCGTATACCTACCCGATACCTTCTTGAATCTTAGATCAGATTAAATGATAATAAATATAAATTGATTTAAGTAAATTTTTTGTTTCCTGTTTTTTTGTTGTGTAAGCTAACGGTATTTTCAATTTTTTTTAATGGTCTGATTTTATTTACATACGTCTCGGCCCACAGATACAATAATGAAAACGGATTTATAATTTAAATTAAGTAGTTCAATTTTGTTATAACGAAAATAAATCCATGCAGGCGTAACCCATCGTAGATCAGGAATGCAAATACCTCTATCAGTTTTAGTACCTACCTAAGTTTGTAAAAAAACGTGTATACTAGGTGAAACAGAAAAAAGGCGAAAGGCTAAGAATACTACAATTTTTTTGTAACTTTAATTTGTAAATCTAAAACTATCGGCTTTGTGACAGTTGAAGTACTAAAGGTTTTTGTAGACTTATGAAATCTGTCAACAGCTGTATCTCTAGAACACCTTTTGTTTCTCAAGTTTCCTCCAAAGCTGATAATTTTAGAATTACAAAGTTAAGTTTTGAAAAAAGAAGTATACCCTTTCTGTTTCAACCTGTAGATAGCACCAACACTCTGCCTAGCAACTGAAAGTTAATATCAACCACAGAGTTTTAATATATCAACAATATTACCTAATACCTACCCTACCTACAAGTGACGCAAACCGTGTTTTACGCTACCACCGCTATCATCTCGTCTAAAATGAACAGACAAAATAAATTTTCAACACATAATTAAGGATTTATTTGTTAAAAACATAAAAGTAATTTTGCAACAGCATTCAGCCCGGCTGCGCTTGAGTCACCATGTGACACATTTAGGGCACCGATACTGAACTGAAATTCAATCTGAATACAACTTACATTGATGTTATTTACAGCATATTCCATATCCGTTGCAGAGTCACCATGTAACTTAATTAAGTATTTATTAAGTGAACCAGTAATGGGTGTTGTAGAAACAGGATAGGCGATCGCATCGCGGCTGTAGTTTCAAAGTCCATCGTTGCTGGGGAGAACCACGCGTAGACATATTTTTAGACTGGGTATCTTTATATTAGTCATTGATGTCATTATTTCGTACCGCCTAGCACCAGTTGGGTATAATCCATTTTGTCTATTTATTTTGTAATTTGTTGGTGATATAACACTTAAGTTGGTAATTAGTTTATATATCGGAAGAAAAATAATAATTCCAGATGAAATTTTCAGGGTATCATTGAAATAACTCTAAGTGCACAAGGCAAGTAAAGGCATTTACTTTTTTGGTAGGAAAAATAATGTAACTATTCGCTGCCAATAAGAAGTACCAACTAACAGAATACATAGGTATCTATATAAAAATATTAATGATAATTTAGCCCTTTTAACGGCTCACTCCTGGGCACGGGCCTCCCCTCAACACGAGGGGGATTCAGGCCATAATCCACCACACTGGCCCAGTGCGGGTTGGCGGATTTCACATGTCTTTCGAAAATTGGTTGGATCTTCCAAGGCATGCAGGTTTCCTCACGATGTTTTCCTTCGCCGTAAGCAAGTGATAATAATAGAAATTATGATTCGCACATTGATTTCGTAAAATCCAGAGGTGCGAGCCGGGGCTTGAACCCAAGACCGGGCACCAGGTCTGCGGATCGGGCACGCCTGCTTTAACCAATCGGCTATCACAGCTTTTTAACCTATACCATCAGTTATTTTTTGTGATAGTAACAACATTAGCAATAACTCACGCCAAACAAAAGCAATTAATAAATATAATTATTTATATAATCATTAATAAAATAAGATCATAATATAGATACACAATTAAGATTAAACCCTGTACCCAGAATACCGCTGCAGCCTATTAATATAGAAAGCTCGTTCCCCCTTCAGTAATTAATCAACAATGCCCGCCCTTTGCTCGTCTTATTCTGTCTGGCCGTGTGTTTGTCTGTCGCCAATTGCTGATGTTAAACGTTAACCCTCTTGTTATGTCAAGCGGTCAATTTGTTAATTAAAACCTTAGTTAACTCCTTTATTTTATTGGAATGGGGGATTTATGGCTTCGGGCTTCCCATGGAGGTATTAAAAGCATGGAGGAAGATCATCTTGAGCAGCTGTGATGCCGGGGTTTACTATGCACATGATCACTAATGTACTTAGAACAAATTTCTCAGCACTTTGGTCACCAAAGCAGTAAAAGCCGTTCAAGATGGTCGTGGCATTGTATAGCTACCTTGGATGCTGTCTGTAGAGTTTGAGTAGAAAAAATATAGGATTGGGAACACTTCCTCCATAGTACTTATATTACCTCCTTGGAGCTTCCAGTTAATTGATTATAACGATCTTACCGAGCGAATAAAGTGTGAACGTAGTTACTGCAATATTTATTGATTTATAATAATTAGAATGATCGTATAGATAAATTATTTTGTTGTATTTAGACCGTTTTTGTACATGTATTATCTACGATCAAAATATTTTAAATAAATCAGTATGGTTTACTGTGTCAATGACGCCTAAGTTTATAATTCGATATAAATAAAATGATATTGGAATAAGTAACTAATTAAAATTCATAGTGTTGACATGATTGACTATAATATTTATGTATTCTCATTTCTGTATAGTAGGTACCGTTTTGTTATTGACGTATACCTACATTGTTTGTTGTTGCTGACGTCACAGTTACAAATAAGGTATTAGGTAGACGGCAAAAAGTTCGTCAGCAAAATATAATAACGACGATCTCATGAGTTCAAAGATGTTCTAAGGACACCTGGAGCCCAACTCTGTTGACGACGACGACTGTCACCCGACTCGACTTGCGATACGTCAAAACTGACGTATCTCGAAAATTAATACGTGTAACACGAGTATGAATTGGAACGCCCCTGCGTCTCTGAACGTAACATAACTGTCACTTGTCACTCGATTAATTACCGCCGCTCGCCCGGCCGCTCGCTAGAGAATGATTATTGTTTTTTTGTAATATTAATGTTTGCATATATTGTTTAACGCACGAAGTGGATTAACAGTGTGAAATGCGAGAAAGTGTTTAATATTCCGCCCCCTGAAGATATCGGAGCACGAAGTCAGCTTACATACGTCAGTTTTGACTATAGGAAAAATGTCTAAAGTGACATATTCAGATTTCGGTACTTTTTTTTTAATAATGATGTATTTCGTTCGTGATCCATTATTACATCCTAAGTGGATCACGAGCCTCACGATGCTCACATAATGTTCATATACTTAATAGGAAAACAGAGGACAAGGTTAGTTCCACTGTGAACCATAAACCTTGATTACATAGTGTTAAGGTCAGTTTGAATTAAGGAATGAAAAATATTGGTTACCTAATAATACGAGTCGGACTCATGCGCCGACTGTTCCGTAGGTATTATTATTATTAATAATAGATAGTTATAATAGCTGCGTTTTGTACGATGAGGAATAGAGCCGGAAGCTAATGCCCACACACTTCCTGCCTCTATCCCTCTCCCCTTCAAGGCAGCAACGTGTGTGCATTTGGTATTCATCATCATCTGCCTCACCTTGTCCCATTATCTGGGGTCGGCGCAGTATGTCTTTTCCATCCATTCATCGCGATTTCCCGTCATATATCCACTCCAACCTCGTTCATATCACTTTTGATACAATCTATCCATCTTTTCTTGGGTCTTCCTCTCGCACTGTATCCATCCACATTCATATTCATCACTCTTTTAGTTACATGCTTCTCATCCCTTCTCATCACGTGTCCAAACCATTCCAACCTCCTACCTCTTAATTTATCTGTTATTGGCGCTTCATCATCAGCCGGAAGACGTCCACTGCTGGACATAGGCCTCCCCCATGGAACGCCACAATGGACGGTTGCTCGCCATCTGCATCCAACGGCTCCCCGCGACTCTCACCAGATCGTCGGTCCATCTAGTGGGGGGCCGTCCAACTCTGCGTCTTCCGGTTCGAGGTCGCCACTCGAGAACCTTTCTTCCCCAACGGTTGTCGGTTCTACGAGCGATGTGGCCTGCCCATTGCCACTTCAGCTTGCTGATTCTGTGAGCTATGTCGGTGACTTTGGTTCTTTTGCGGATATCCTGGTTCCGGATCTTATCACGCAAAGAAACTCCGAGCATAGCTCTCTCCATAGCTCGCTGCGTGACTTGGAGCTTATGCAGTAGGCGAACTGTAAGGGACTATTGGCGCTTATTACTTCGGTATCGCAAGGATCTATATTCTATAGGCTACGCTACCATAACTGCTTAATATCAGGCGGATCGTGCGAATGTTTGCCGACTTTGTTATAGGTATTGAAGTGATTAATACATTAGCATTGCCCCATACAAAGTATCGAGAGACCCAGAACCAGATACAAAGTTACCAGCATCCTAGTTCCTACTAATATTATAAATGCGAAAGTTTGTGAGTGTGGATGTATGTTTGTTACTCAAAAAGTACTAACGGATTTGGATGAAATTTGGAACACAGATAGTTTATAACCGGGATTAACATATAGGATACTTTTAATCCCGATATTTTTGTTAAGCTAAATACTACGCGGACGTAGTCGCAGGGCATAAACTAGTATAATATAAACGAAAGTTCAGCTTAAGCCGGCTGAAGATCTTTTAGTGCTCCTGGGTTTTATTAGCGTGATTGATACGGAACCCTAAAAATATTACTTGAAAATTCGCTCATTATAAATTTTTATACCTACTATAAATATAATAAGCGATACAAACCTAAAGTAGGCTAAAAATATCGAACAAAGCCTCAAGCCTTGGCAATATAACAACAATGTAAGACAATGCCTATTACATAAAAATACTGAATTAACTAATGAACAGAGTCGCTGGGAAATGTCCTTGGGGCGCCCACGACAGTCGATACGTGATCTAAATCACAATGAGACGAGATCGGACGTTATTTTGTTTTCTAAAACCGTTGGCAATGGAATGCGACGACAAAAAGCCGGCAAAACACACCACACGTGGTGTTCGCACGTGTTGTCATCGCTATGGTGGATAGTGTTAATATAAACTTACAATCTGTGAAGTTATCTACGTTTAATTTCGGAATCTGAATTTGTTTATGACTAGCTGTTGCCCGCGGCTCCGCCCGCGCGGTACTTTGATAAAATGAAAGTAATCTTAAATTATTCCTTATAACATCATCTGCCAGTCAAAACCCTGTCGGTTCATCGTCGCAAAATCGGTTCAGCCGTTTCAGAGATTAGCTCGAACAAACAAAAGAAACAGATAGAATAAAAAATGTTATTTTTGTTATTGTTGTTATATACTTTCATACGCATTTAGTAAAATACTGTTACTTTGACATCACGAATAGACACTTTAGTTTTATAAATTTATTTGTATAGACAAATGGTTTACGTGTAAAAGTGTCTGCATGGTTAATAGCCGTAGTTCTCTGCCATAACGTTATACTCTCGGTAGAGTCACAATTCAATTCAATTCAAATTATTTATTTTGTTTAGGCCTACGGGGGCACTTACAAATTGTCAATTTACATTTTTTTTTCCTTATATCTACAACCGGATCGGAACGCGATCTCGACTGAGAAGATCCGGCAAGAAACTCAGCGGGCTTGTCTTTTTACATGTCATTTTTTTTTTATCGCCAGTCACATGCGTCTACGTAAAACATTTGTATAATATTTGCGCTATAATTTGCCGTAAAAATACTAGTAGGTAGGTACAGTAGAGACTGGAGCATAGGACACATGGTAGAGCACAGTGTGCATTCATTCGGTTAAAACCTATGGTAGAGCTACTGCAGGCCACATTATTGGTATATTATTTTCGTAAGTGAGAGTTAAGCACAAAGTATGACACTCATTAATATCAAAAGATACCTATCAGTAAAGCGTTTTATTTTATTACTTACAAAAAACTTATTTCCTATATTCCTAAACTGAAATACCTACTTTCACTTTACTGATCTTTATGTCCATAGATTACCAGATTAAGGGCCTAGTTTACCCACACATTAACGAACCGTTAGAATGCTAAACGACCGTTCCCAGAATACAGTTACCAGAAAAAAGTTGTTGTTTATAATGTTAGAAATAGTCCTGCAAGATTGTTAGTGTTTTATCAATGACCCCATATATAAAAGATCGGTTACTGATACAACGGTCCGTTTGAGTGTTGGTGAACTCGGTCATAAGCGGACACACGGAAATTATTACGAAAAAAGTCATTTGAAAGCGTAAGTTACGTATGATAATATTGGACTTTCCCCTACTACCTTGTGTGATTCATGTTTTAAATGTATTTAATCCGTTCTCAAAGTGAATTTACTATGAATTGGTAAAAGTTTTTTTTTGTTACTGTCTATTATTACCTACCTACTTTGGCTAGAGAATAATCAAACTTCGGCAGCATCAATAAACATATTTATTCATTCCGCATTTATCCCATCAGGTTTCGCCCCACATAATAGTTTAATTTTCTATCCGCGTTCGTTCCGTTTTATTTTTATTGAACCTACATTTAAACTTTACTAAATACATACATTGTATAAGCTATTAGTCTCCAGGACAGATAATATCTACAAACTCTCTGAATTACATTTTTCTGACAACAATCTGACTGCGACGCCATTTTTCAAAAGATAAGATTATTCAGAAACCATCACTATACGCAACAAAAAAATAAATAGTGCGACTCAATCTGCAAATTTCACGTCGACGGACTTAAAGATACATATAAACGCTTTCCCATCCTACTTTTTAATTTACTCTACAATTACCTCCTAGCACAATTCGGTATAACACCACGTTCTCTATGACGTATGCGAGTACTAATGCGCGGTCGAATTACATGAAATGACCGTCTTCCCACCTTCCAATCCCCAAATCATCACGTGAAATTTTCTGTGATTAGCCGTGGATGACATCAATATGGATAGGGACATTAGAACGCATTCAAGCGGTAAATAAATTTATTTTTCATTGCTCATACTCTGAAAGTAGGTCTGAAGTTGCCTGAGGAGCGGGTTGAAAGTAATACTTTTCCGGCCCGGGAGAATCGCTTTCAACTGACAGCTGTCAAATTATAAAAAAAAAACTAGTTCTATTTTCACATTTCTATGGAACCATGTTCAAACTTTTTCTACAGTCACTACAGCACGATGTAAAAATAAAATAACATAAAGTTAAGTATTAATTCAAGAATATATATTTTAAAATGACTTCATTATAATTTATTTTAACAATTTTTTTTTAATAACAGATTTGGGCTAAATATTTAAAGATGAAAATGAAAAATAATGGCTAAATAATGAAGTTGGCCGGCCAACGAAAAAAAAACAAAATAGGCGGCAATCCGATCTTTTTTTTTTCGAGTTTTAGAGTATTGTTCATACTTCTTTGTATTATTTCTTTAGCCAATTCCTGTTTTTATTTTTTACTTTCCTTGTATTCGTAATGAAAAGCACAGTGTTTACCTCGGGTGAAAGACTTATTTTGTCCCTCGAACTTTTAGCGCCCTCGCTACGCTCGGGCGCCAAACCCCGTCTCGGGAAAAATAAGTCACTTACACCACTCGTGTAACAATGTACTATTTCGTACTGTCTCCGTCACCTGTAAAACTGTTTACCGTGGTTATAAGTTCGCTGTGCTGAAGTCTTTAGGGAAACAAAAGCGATATACCTTCAAGAGATACGACATTACTGTTCACCACTTACAAACATGTAATTGATGAATAAAACGTATACTCGTAATTGTAATTTATATTAGGTTTGAAAGATCGTTTGCAGACCTTTATTTTTCACAAAAAAAAACTACTATTCCTAAACTAACTAATCTAAGTAGATTCCGCTCGAACACCCATCTTAGGGCAATTACACACGCGACGGTCCACCCGCTATTATTATATCATTAAGGCCCCGTTACACTGTTCGGAAACTGGGACTCGGGGTCATTATTTGCGGTTTCCATAATACATAAGTCGAGCGGAATTCTCGCTATATCGAGCGTTTGATTGCGAGCGCGGTTCGGTTGTTAACAGCTGTTATTGAAATTAGGCCAACATCGGCGCAAGCGCATTGCTGTGTGCCTAAATAGTGTCGTGTTATGAAGGTTGTTTGTTACGAGTTTATGGGCGATAACGAATTGAATAAAAATACATAAAGTTATAGCTCGCACGCAACTGAGAATGAACCTTATCATCATTGATATAGAGTACATATATTGTCCCTACCCACGTATGTAAAGCGCTATGTAATTAGTGACGTAAAATTTATAAACCTCACAATCACTCCGTCAAATTTAAACAAACATCAATTTATTGGAAATCGTTTTTACAGTTACTTCACCAAAAGTTGAACTATTGAATATATAGTTCAAATAGGTAGCAGAAAAAAATGCACAAAAACCACAATATTGATAGACACAGTATTGAATAAAATAAACAACAATATAGTTTAGAAATCGTCGATCAATTTATATAATTTAATAAAAAGCAAACTTAATTTGTTTAACAACAACAATACCGCCAAACATCAATAGCATCAAAATTAACCACAACAAAACGTGGCATTGGTCCATAATGACCATTTTTAAATAGATTTCACGCCAATAAATAATTTAAATTAGATGTTATGAAACTAAATTTTGCAGGTATCATGTTCGCGATCTATTTCAAAGAGCAAGGTCGGCTTTTATTTATTTGATGGATTTATCTTTAACTGTCAGATTAAAGTATAAATCAATTGAGGAATGTCGCGTCAACAATATAAATCATCTGTTTCAAGGTCACTTTATTATTCATGACGTTGACCGTATAAGGTCTCTTCATACTTGTTCGCGGAACGAATCAATCTTACATAGTATATTGCGTTTCGGTTTTTTATGTCTTTCTTCCTATACGGATGAATCGATTTTATTGCGGTTTTATTCTCTGTTGATTTAAATGCTTCTTAGTTATATTTGACCTAGTACAGCCACCATAAAGGTAAGGTAATTGTTGCTACATAAAGCAACGTTCGATCGATCATCGATAGAGTGCGGATCGATTGGTGTGGCAACACCCTTAGGGTCGGTAGTGCTGTTTTCACGATGTCCGACTGTATTCAGGATATTATGAGGTATAATTAAAAAAAAAGCCATTTACTGAATTACGATTAGAAAAATTAGGAAAACTTTTTTGCTATGTACTTCTGATAATATTCTTTGCTGATCATAATAAGGATACGGTCTGAATCCTACTTTACATAACTTTAGCACACGCATTTAAACTTCGAGTACCTATGTAATAAGAACTCTAAACTATGAATTGCAATGTACGCGTAGAATCGCATACAAATACATTGATTCCTCTATCAAAGCAGAATAATTTTACGACAACACTACGCAGTTAACTTCAGACGACATTGTTTTGATTTGCTAGACGCAATTTATAGCTATTAGCTAGTTAACTAATGGTCAGACACACTTAGTTAAAGCAGCCACACCCGAACACTCCTTGTTAATGCTGTAATTTATTTGTGAATTTATGTGAATGCTCCCAAAATAAATTCAGACGATTCAGAGCAAAAAGCATAGTGTTTCGTCGAAGTGAACATGTTCCTTCCCACTTACACCACAGATTATATTAATAAGAATGACAGTGACAGCTGAATGAGTGACCGTTTGACGATATGGTTACGTGAAAACTTAGTTTTAGGGGATGGTACAGTCTGTGGAGTAAGTATTTTATATAATTATTAAATACATCCTCATAAATACAATTATTTTGTTCCTGTGTTTGTCACTGAACTCCAAAACTGCTGGACCGATTGTGATGATTTTTTGTATATGTTTAAGTGGGTGGTTGATGGCTTAGATTCACAATTGCACGCCGTCAGCCGAGTCGGCTAGTTATTATATAAATAATGAAATAAAAACACGCATAAAGTCAAATGCTTGCTGTCTTCTTCAGTATCTCATCTTATTGTGCTTGCGTTCAACTAGTACTACTAAATACTAAAAGCTCCTTATACACCAGTTTAACCCTGTAATATAATAGGTTGTATCGTGCGTGAGGTTGGTACTTCTATATAATGTTAGTAGGATAGTGTGTCAACCGCAACGCGTTGGATGCAACGTGCAGCCGGTAGGGCTTACTATAATACAATTAATACTCAGGGGTAATGATGATGCTACTTTATAGTATCAGGTGAGGATACTTGAGGGGGAAGTGGAGGGGGGTAATGGGTACAATTTTCTATCCTCGTAACTCGTAACGCGAGAGAAGCACTTTCGTCACTTATT
This sequence comes from Notodonta ziczac, assembly GCA_918843915.1. Lineage (NCBI taxonomy): Eukaryota > Metazoa > Arthropoda > Insecta > Lepidoptera > Notodontidae > Notodonta > Notodonta ziczac. The sequence continues at coordinate 8,236,724 of OU974053.1, forward strand.
TTTATGGTTAGACCAATTTTTCATCACCCGATAATTTTCATACTTTTCACCGTATCCGTATTTAAAACTAGTTGCTGCCCGCGACTTTGTCCGCGTAGACTTAAGTAAAGTATTCTATGTGTTAATCCAGGTTATAAACTATCTGTGTTCCAAATTAATCCAAATCCGTTCAGTAGTTTTTGCGTGAAAGAGTAACAAACATACATCCACACTCACAAACTTTCGCATTTATAATATTAGTAGGATAGGGCCTTTATCTATCACAAATATAATGACAAAACGGTATCTGCTTCTTCATGTGAATGAGCGCTTAGATAAATTGACATAAATTGCCTTCCCCAACGAAATTCTGCACACCCGCCCTATATAGTGTAGGTTTGATTCGTGTTATCATTACAGGATTATTTGCTGGTGAAGAGAACAAGGTGAACTGGGGTCTAAAAAAAAAGGTTAACGAACTGATTGGAGCTATCAGCCACACCAAAGCTGGAAGTACAAAAAATAGCTTAAACATTTGGGTCGTTCTAATTTAGAAATTTGATGTTGTTGGTTTGATTGATGAGTGACATTTGGAAATGGAGTCTCTAGCAAATATGTTTTAAATGTCGATCACTGCAGTTTAAAAAAAAGTGACTTGTCTTTTCTCGAAATCGATTAAGCGCTCCTCGATATCATAGTATCGATATGTCGATCCACGTCACACATCTGAGACAATCGGCTCGTTTCTGGGAACGCAAAATAATGCGTACGTGATAGCGTCGTGCGCACGCGCCGATCGCTAAACAATCGCTGTGACGGGGTATGGAAAGTATCAGGAATTCCAAATCTAAATATGTGTTTAACTTACAAGGTATTTACATATCATTATACTTATTTAAAAAATATTGAAAGTAAAAATATTTTAATAAAAAGTTAAACAGATTTCAAAAACAGTAATTTATTTCATTTGGTTTCGATGCCAATTTATATTCTTGACCTAAGTACTAACATAGTTTGTAAGCCCCCACAATTACTAACAATACTGGATTATGTTATCTGAAATAAATAAATTAAATATATTATTATATATTACTATATTTTAAATTCCTGGTGAACGTAAATTGGCCATATTACTCAAACTACTGGACCGATTCTGATAAAATTGATATGGGACCACCTGGAGAGTATACCCTTTTAAACACAAACCTAACTTTCATAATCAGTCCACAGTTGACGGAGTAGGTAATCAGTGAACATACAGACATAAAAAATGCACAGACAATCATATAACCTTCTTCCTTTTTTGGAAGTTAAAGAGATAGTGGCTGAAATGCTGCTGTCACATCCTTTTAAGGGACTGAAGTCAAAAGTCGTGATAAGGACTAAGCACTCGCTTTGTTAATTATCTCTAAATTTTCAGTAACAATACGTCCACTTAGAAACCGTAAGATAAATTGTTTTGTAACATTTTAAGTGCTCTACTTACTCACCTAATTATTATGCAAAAAATGTTTCAAAATGCCGCTAGATTACAATAACTGGAATAATAAGTCACGGCAACAATAACAATACACTAATATTTAGTCTCAGTCTTTTGTTAGTTAATGGTTTTGTTTTTGAAATATCAACCCTACTAGTATTAGGAACAAAGTCGTAACTACTTAGATTTATTATTAAAAAATATGTGGCGCCAAAAATATTTCTATATTATTAAGTCATTGTCGTGGCATCCTTTTCAAATGTTTGTTTTTTAACCGATCCACAGATAGAAACGATAAGGAACAAACAATTTGAAACTCAAATATTTGGAACGCTTTTTAATGGTTCTGTTAAAATACTCTGGTCTAAAAGGATGGTATTAGACAACAGCATTTAAAGAAACAAACTTCTACCTTTGTTTGGATGAAGGATTTTTATTCACTGCATAAACCTATCCCCGCGAGCGTTAAGTCGAAGCCATGTTGAATAAAGTACAGACGTCGTTAAAAGTCATAAAGGCAGTTTCAATGGTAATATAGAAAGAATAAGATAACACTATCTAGAGCTTGTTACTTGCTCATCACCTTCTTAGTATGTTAGAGTTAAGGTAACTAAACTGGGTAACCATTAAAAATTAAAATCCATTATAATTAAGTACTTCGCGTTTTAAAATAAAAGTTGCATAGTACGATTTGAATAATATATTATTAAAATAAAAATCTAGCAACTGCATATCTACGCGACTGTACCTACTGTTTACATTTAGGTGAGCGGTGCATTTTACTATAAACTCTGTGATTTTACGATCGATCTATACGCTTTTGTTTTGTGTATGTTCGTCTGTCTGTCGCTAACAGAGACGTACTAAACTTTATGTTCATAGATTTAATGACCAGGACTACGACGTCTGCCGTACCTAAACGATTTTATTTTCGGGACCATCTTGGTGTAAGATTTATTTATGGTTTTTACAGACAGATCGAGTTTCAATAAAGTGGCATCAAAAGGTTAGAGAATAGATTTTTTACGTTTTTTTTTCGGAATTATTTGTTTGATGTTATACGATAAAGAAATATAATCGACTCTATTTCAGTAAGCCGATTAAAAAACACCGATTATAGATAGATCTTAACAGTAAGTTGTATAGAAATATAAAATCAAACAAGTCCACATATCTTAATACGTTTGCAATCATCTCATAATACGTAACGTAAATAAATTTATGCAATAAAACCTTTTTTCTGATGAGTGTACCTAAATTCCGTATTAATAAATCGATCTCAAATCTTAGAGCGATCTTGAATATATAATTCTTATTTTGAACAATTACACAGCAGGGACATGTCAAAAGCGTACTCAAACTCGTTCACAGACTTGTGATAGGTTTGTTAATACAGTAACTCGCTTCACACATCACAAATCGCTTGATCAACGTACATATCATCAACAAGTATTATTATTCCACGAAGCTATACCGTGCTAAATACTAAGCCTATTGAAGTTAGATTTCCAGAAAAAAAACTAGTCTATTAACCATTTTCTTGCCGGTATATTGACAATTGAACTGTAAACCGTGAAGGCTGGTCGCCTTCCTGCCTGTATTGGGGAAAAACTGTATATCAGACAAATAAAAAGTTGAAGTTTTTGCTCTACATTTCATTGTTAACGAATGGAAGACTAGTTCTTGGTTACAAAAACATCTAGAGAATTTGAATGGAGAAATGAAAGTATGTTGACATGGTAAAGATTTTTATTGATTTAATCTTTGAAAGACATACAGTGTAGGTATATAACAGTTTATGGAATTCTATAGGCAACCGTCAGCCAATGCGTCTTCGCTTGTAGACACATAGTAAGCAATAAAAGCTACTAACAATTCCAAACTCAAAGATGGCAAACAAAAGTAAAAGAAAAGGTTTGCCTAAGAATAAAAATAATCTTAATTTTAAAGTCCCAGACGCGAAGCAAATAACTAATCGATGGATTGATGCTGATGTCTACTATCTGCCTGTTGAGCATCTTAGCTATATAACCGATGAAGTATTTTAACGCTATGTGATAGCTGAAGGATTAAATATAACTCGTACGTTTGGTGAAAATCTGTTTTAAAATTTTCAAGATCCGCATGTTTTACAATTTTCGTTCAAATTGTATACGGATACGTGGGATATTTAAATGAAAAACAAAACACAAAGGTTAGTAACGTAGAACCACGATGGAAATAAGATAAGTATAACGATATAACGTAGCCGCTGCAAAACAGAAGCTACGCTCGATTAGTACAGTGATGCACGAACAAAAGGTACCAAGGTGTTTAATATTCAATCGGTTACACCTCAAAGCGGATACGTCAATCATCTGTCGAACGACACGTCGATACTGTATCTGATCTTGGCGGATAAGATAACGTGAGTTATTGATGCATTTCGTGGAATAATTTGGTCAATTTAAAACTATATAGAATAAAAATTCTAAACTTTATGTGGGGTTGCCAGGTAGCTCATTTGAAGTCCTCACCACAATTTAATTAAAGATTCATTCTAAATTCAACTTGTTGTTTATGGTCCATCGATCGACTGTCGATCATCCATCGATAAGATGAATCGACGTAGATAGACAGTGTCTACATAGAGCAATGTTAATGGATTGATGTGGTATTAATCACCAGAATATACCTTTGTCACCAACAAATAACATACTAACCAGAATTCAAAGATATGAACGGCCTTTGGAACAGTTCTTAAAATAACATTTCTATGTTACTATTACTGCTGCCTTACTATCAATTGTCAATCTTTAAGTTGCTAATAGGTTCTATTACGACCTCGAAAATTTGTCACAATATCGATAGTGCAAATACTGTCAATAGTATCGCTATTATAGCGCGTATTGTATCGTTACTATTACTAGTCACCATAGTATTAGTACTATCGATCGATACGTCAACTATCGATAGTTTGGCAACACTTGTTACTATCGTACAGTTGCTAAATCGACCTTCGTCGATAGTTCAGAAAGTGGTGTGTCATTGCACCACCCATTCACTCGCGATGCTATCACAGGCTCCAGCTGAATAACTAATTAGACTAATGTCAGTTAAGCTGAGATTACAACAATCGATTCACTACGGTTCACCACTAAATGGTAAGCTTGGGTGTATCAATGCAAATTACAAAATGACGTATCCATCACTGTGTTTACTGTTCTCATTTGCATATGGTTAATGTTTAGAAAATGATTGGAGAAAGCAACACTTGTTTTAAAAAATTACAAAACGAAGCAAGATTAGCTTTTAGCGGGTGACAAAACAGACTTGATCAAATAAATCTGAAAATAGATAATGCTTTTTAACGCTTTTTAACGCTAGTTAAAAACAGTGCCGTCTAAATACGCATAGTATGTTACAGTATAAAGCGTAGAGCGCCGCAGCTGCCACTCTGTATACCTATATAATATATCGTGTAACGCTACTGACGATTAGCACGGATAGAGTAGCCGCTTCGAAGCTTCGCTTCAAAACATGATTTGTACATTATGCTAATTGATTATTGTACCTATTACGACGCTACGTAATTTTTTACCGTCATAACATACAGTTACCGTTATAACAGTTAACTAAAGCGACGTAACTTTTAATTAATTAATGTGGCGTGCGGTCTTTTTGTCAGCAACTGTCCTCGCAAAATGATATAATATGGCCCCATGGGCACTCATTTTTCACATGCTAATGGTTTCAGGTCAATGAACTCCGATGTTTTAAGGAAAGGCTGTACTGAATACGATACGAAATAAGTGAAATGAAGTTTAATGTTGATTTGTTTATCAAAGGTGCTTATGTTTACACTAAAATATATCCATAAACTATTGGCAAAACTGTCGTTGCATTTAAATAGCAACCGAATATTTTGCGAATCATTCAGCCCTCAGAACTTTCGTGTTTTAAATTAAAGAAATTAATTCGTCTCTATCTTCTGCACAGAAGATCTTCTCTTATATGTACTTGTCATAATCTGTTAAACAAATTTATATCTTCAAGTTTTATTATCTCCGCAGCTTCCAGTGGAATCGTTACCTAATAATTAGTACAGTACAAGTCGCAGAGCCCCTGGAACTCTGCCAGACCGTTTGGCGCGATCCAGAAAACGTATGCACTTAATATCCATTCCGCTATATCCTTATGCATTTCGTATCGATTCTCTATGTGCATGAACAATGCGGGTTCTATTTTTGTAGACGGCTATTAGCTGAATTAAAAAGGTGCAGTTTTTGCATTAATACAATTGCTAGAGTCGCTATTGTTTGCTGCTCGGGTGATTGATAGGTGCAGTACAATTTACCTTACACATATTTTACGTAGACGCCAGCAATTAACGTAAAAGTAATGGTAGAGCTACAGGTTGGGAATTCATATTTGACTAGACTGTTAGCGATTTGTATTTTTCTTTTCGATTGACCCTATCCCAGACTAAAATTAACCTTTTGCCTTAATTAGTTCACGGTGGTAGTCAGACTAATTTTGAACTAAAACATACCAGTATCAGTAGGTCTAAAATCTCTTGCATCGGAATTTTCTGCGACTAAGCATTAAGTAAGCTTAGTGCAGAAAATACGGCTAAAAGTAAAATGATTTCCTCTTTTTTTTGTTATATCTTTCAAGTATTTTAATAATATTTCAACTGGGCAAATGCTGCCCGTGGGTGAGGACACTCATTAAAAAACTGTTGAATCATACCTAGTGATGTAATTGTAATTAATTATTCATCTTCTTTGATAATAATAGTAGCAAAAACAATGATGGTAGATACCATTGCGTTGTAATATGATCAATCATTTGTTATCTATAAACAGATGCCTTGTATATTAATTTATTTATTGACAACTGTTATCTGTAGAGCAGTGTTGACCTTTTAATTTGATTAGTTAAAAATAAATAAGTGTTTTCTTAGTTAAACTAACGACTATTGAAATATAACTTACAATGGAATTCTTATAAGCCGTTAAGCTTCTCATCTGTAACTTGGAATTGAGAATTTTACAAGACAAAGGACGTAGGAATCTCTTCTATTTAGTCTTCAACATTCATATGCTATCAAGCTTCAATGCACTTCTTTATTTATCATCCTTTAACTATGAACCAGATGTTCGATATAACAACAGCGTATCTTAGTTAGTTTAAAAAAAATGTTGTAATGCAAAACCTCTTCCGGATCTATCGTATAATACGATATCGGATCCCCTCGATTTGACAGGATATATGAATTAGGAGTATTGGAACGGGGCAAATAACTGTGGGAATTCTAACCGTTATGGGAATCGGATGACGAGACCAATCTCGATTTGGAGTTACGCACAGATACAGATTTACATACATAACGCAAATGTATGTACTTAGCGTGTCCGAAAACCCCGAACAAGCGTCGAGGTTGGTCGCCGATAACTTACAGTCCTCGCGACTACAGATACAAAAATATGAGTATGAGCGTGATAATCAGTCGAGGGAATCGTAGCGGGCGGAGGGGCATCGGCGGCATCGGTGTCTTTGAAGCGGTTTGGATTTCCCGTCACTAATGACGTCACAGAAAGTGTTAAAAATTCGGCACGCTTGGTTTCAATAGAAATCGTGATACTTGCGTTATCTATGTAAATCTATATCTGTGGAGTTACCCTAAATATCTCTAAATTTGTAACAAACTAATATAAAAAAATCTCGTGTCACAATGTTAGTTACCATACTCCTCCGAAACGGCTTGACCGATTTTTATGAAATTTTATATGCATATTCAGTAGGTCTGAGAAACGGCTACTATCTATTTTTCATACCCCTAAAAGACAGGACAACGTCTGTCGGGTCAGCTAGTAATACTATATAAATGATCAGTTGGCAGACGAACAAGAATTGAAACTTTTATGCTGAATAATAAATATAACCTACCGCTATTTTTCTAAACAATTTTATGTCCTACAAATTACAGAATTTGTAGTACCTAATACCAACCATTTTTTACCAAAAAGTCTGTGCTTATAATTTGCTATGCTTTGACTATTTATGCACACACAATGTAACAAATCACTCGATTATTGAAAACGACTATACCCTAAAACAAATTATTGAGTGTGACAAGATTAATCGCACATTTGCTCCGGCGCAGCTTCGGCCCACGTGTCACGGTACCCTCCCCCCCCCCCCCCCCCCCCCCCCCGGAGAATGCAATTAGCGTCTCATTGTCCTCCCACGGGGTGCGATGACCCTCAACCTCCATTGTTCTGGCTTCAGTTCACGCCTAGCTCGCCTTTTTGAGGTTTTAAAATTATTTTAATTAGCATTGATCGCAAGACTGTAAAAAATTCCACTGCCTTTGTGTTATGGAAATCACGTTTTTTTACTATCATGGTTTTCTTCTATTTTACTTGTTTTTTCTGAAGAATATTGCATTTTTTAGAGAGGTAAGCAGTCATTCGTTTCGCATTCGCAAGGAGAAGCCGATTCGATCAATCTCTCAAGCCGAAGAGTTCGATCATTATTGACAGATAATGGCCGTTTTTGACATCTAGATACGTGATTCAATAACTAAGAGTTGCTTCAAAATCTTCAGCATTGTCTGCAGACGGTCATGCAGCTTTAAATCTCTTTTTATATTGGGACTGATCCCACTACACACTCCCAGCACTATTACTCCTACAGGATCGACAATGGTGACCAATAATGACGTCGAGGTTTGACCCTCGACAAGTCCCGGGGAAATGTTAAATTGTCTGGGAACCCGCACGAATTAAATCGAAATAAATAATAGGAGGAGTTCGAAAAAAAACTTCAAGCGAGAGACAAAAATAGCTGGTATGGGCTGAATGCCATAGAAGCAAGATAGACATCTGATTGAAGACCACTTGTAAGGCACCACGGATAATAATTAGACTTATTGTACATCTACGTACCTCTGCAAAGGGGTCACACTGAGTACATACAAGAGGCTCTGTGTACCTCTAATGGCGTGGCCGCACATAGCGATAACGCGGCTATACGCGCTATCCGCGATGTTTGTGGCCACGCACTAAGCCGTAGACCATAGAAGGACATTATCACATGGAGTTTCATCGCGTATCCTACGCGATGTATTCGACCGCGCCATGATACTTACTTTAAAGATATTAAGTACAGTCATCATCATCATCATCATCAGCCGGAAGACGTCCACTGCTGGACATAGGCCTCCCCCATAGAACGAAGCATCCAACGGCTCCCCGCGACTCTCACCAGATCGTCGGTCCAGGTAGTGGGGGGCCGTCCAACTCTGCGTCTTCCGGTTCGAGGTCGCCACTCGAGAACCTTTTTTTCCCAACGGTTGTCGGTTCTACGAGCGATGTGGCCTGCCCATTGCCACTTCAATGCTTAAATACAGTACCTGACGGTAAATATTACATTTATATGCGTCGTCTTGTTCATACGCAGCATTAACAACTGACAGGTCAGCGACAAAACGTCACATATATATGAGTTAAAAGCGTTCTACATTATAAAATGTGATCCTATATCGTATACACTCCTAGGCTCCTATTAATAAACCGATCGAAATGTCATTCTAATAGCAAACCAGTACCAAATGACATGTCAAAAGCATACTCAAGACCGTTCTCAGACTTGAGATCGATCTATAAATACGGGTTTGATATACCTTTTATTTACCGACTTCCAAAAAGGAGGAGGTCATATGTTCGTATGTATGTATTTTTACTTGCTTTTTTTATCTGTGTGTTCTATAATAATAAGTTCTCAGAATGTATGTCAAGTTAACCACGAATCCCGTGTACATGTCGCCGCCAAATAGCTTAATTCGCCGTTCAATTAACAGCCTAGGCACTTAACTAAACGGCGCCGTTCAACTAACGGCCTGAATGATATTCAGCCGTATCGGCTATTACAACATTTAATAAACTGGCTGGCTAATGCTTAGGCAACTGGTTGACATTTAAGTACCACAAAACTTTTTCAAAATACTACCCAAGCAGAACGACCTGGATGGGTTTAGGTTAGGGTTATTTTTTTTATGACCCCACAGAAATCCCACCCGGCAAATAGATTCGGTGGATCTAAAAAAAATCGTAAAAATCCTAAGTACCTAATAAAATTATTCCATCAAAGTTGTTTTTTTCCGACGCCATATTGACCAAAGAGAATATAGAATAGAGAGATATTGACAGTTTGGTGAGTTTCGGCGCTAGGTGGCAGAAAGTAGAACTAAATTGAAATGAACAGGCTAGGCAGGTTATTAAACGGCTAGGCAAGTAGTTAAACGTCATAGATCCAAGTCATTTGCCTAGCTGTTTGATCAAATGGCTGAATATCATTCAGGCCGTTAGTTGAACGGCGCCGTTTAGTTAAGTGCCTAGGCTGTTAATTGAACGGCGAATTAAGCTAGTTGGCGCCGACATACACATCACGTATATATACCAACATTATGTGGTTTGATAATGTGAGGTCAACTGGTTAAACTAGATGTCATTGCCACCATAACAACATATGAACTGGTTTAACTTTACGATATGTAATGGAACACATGTGAAATGAATGGAACTACTGTTAAAGTAGACGAAGCCAAACTACCTAAAAACCCGGTGCAAAAGTTTTGTTCTTAAAACTCCACTACATAGTATAAAACTAAGTAGTTTCCCGCTGTGTCTGTCCCTATGTATGCTTAGATGTTTAAAACTACGCAACGGATTTTGATGCGGTTTTTTTAATAGATAGAGTGATTCAAGAGGAAGGTTTATATGTATAATACATGCATATAGTAGAGAAACACTGATAATTTATTGCACCCGTACGAAACGGGGCGGGTCGCTAGTACTTTTATAATAAGTCAAATTCTAGGCAAAAGGTTTGCATCTGAATTTGGAAACTGAATTTATTTGGATAGTTCAAAAGAAGTGGAGTATAATAGCTGTCGTCCGCAGGTCGGTGGCCGGCGAAAAACGACACAAAGGATAGGATATAACAGTACCTACACTTAGAGCAAGATATTTACGTAGTACGTAGGTACTCTTCCGTGTAATATTCGGTGGACCTAATGGCATTTGCTGAAGAAGCAAATTTAATCTAAGTTTAGGAGGTTGTTACTTAAAAAGGTGACCTCATTCACTGGCAAACCATTGTATAGGTATTTATTTTTGTATGTTATTTTAAGGGTATTTTGTAGTCATTTTGTATAATAACGTGCGATGCTGTGCAGTGTGCAATACGTACGGCTCCATATTATCTTTAATTTGGTATTAGAGTTTTAGATAGTATGGTGATTACTACCTATCCGGTACCAATAATGAAATACTTACTTACAGCAAAATATATGAGGAACCCAAATCACAAAAACGACTCGCAAATACATAAGCGGATGTAACCCCGGGAAAATGAAAATCATGTAACTAGAGAATTAAAGGGAAATTGTTTTAAAATTGTAGGATTGTACAAAATTGCTTGGACGTTGAACTCCGAGAAATCTGTCAAATCATCTTTGACGTATGGATTCCGTTAGACATATTTTTTGTTTGGTGTAAAAGTGTAGGTATAAAAGATTTATTATTGATTTCAATTTCTCTAACAAAAGTTAATAAAAAAAGAAGATAACGTTCCTTGCTTAGTTTCATTGGAATTAACTAATCATTTCGGTAACAAACTTGAAAGAATCGTTTGCATTTCTTGTAATTTGATAGTATGGAATGTCGTAAATGAGAAAGATAAATGGGTTAGGCAACTTCCGAGCTTTTGAAACAAAAACAAAATCAAAGATCGGAATACGAGTATTCCATTGCTTCTTTTACAAGAAGTTTCCGAGATATTAAAGTTGGAATAACGCATTGGATTACGAACGTAACCCAAATCTTTTTGTGTCAAATCCCGATGTCTTCTGAGAATCCCCATTGGGACCACTGGCCCCGTTGGCCATATGTTGGTGACAAGTGTTTTTTTTTCCTATCAGGCGTATTCAAATGCAGCATGTTATTTGTGCAAAATAAACAATTGCGTGTGGTCGGAGAGTGGACGGCTTTTTTGTTTCAAAGGGATATTGTTTCAACAATCATTTGGACGTAGATTTGTAGAATAATAAAAAACAAAATTTCGACGGACTGACACACCAACTGTATGGTCCCAAACTAAGCAACGCTTACGCGTACTACGGGTACCGTTCAATGACTAGGGGCGATCCCAGTGACACCCAGACCAGGGCAAATTACGAAAAGGCCATTTCCGCAATTTGGCCCGGCGGGAATCAAACCCGCAACCACCATGTTCAGTGAGCTAAGCGGCCTACACTCGAATCACTGCGCCAAGCGGTCGTTGAATGGAACCAACTTTGGATTAATTTTAAAAATTATTCGAGACTCAATCTAAACTATGCAATTAGCATATAAAAAAACTGAACAAGCAATAGTAACGGGGTGTTCATTAACGGTGGTAACAACCGAAGCAGGAAACTGTGATTAGTGCGCATGCGCCGTGAAGGCCGCCGATAAAATATGCCTCCTAACCACGTGCGATGACACCTGGACAAGTCTCATACACAACAACTTGTAACGCAGGCACCCTTACGCCCTGCCAGAGACAAACGCGTTCCTCGGTGGAGGAACGATTACATATAATTGGTGTTGTTAATGATTACTTTTTTATTATTTAAAAATGACAAGGGATTTCGATTGTTTTATGAACGAGAAGTTGACTTTGTGATTTTAGTTTAAAGATGACCTGTGTTTTATTTTGTGTGGAACCATAAGAAGACACGACACCCAGCCGCTACAAACTCTCATAAATCAGCACAGTTAGCTGATTTATGGGAGTACAGCACCAGCACGGGTAATACACTTTAAGTGTTTGCGATTGCATAGGAACTTCCCCCTTTGTAGGTCGAACGGAACAAACTCCTGTCCTATTTCTCCCAAGAGACTACAGCATGGATCTTTGAGAAATGTTCCAGTGTCGGCAACATGCGAGCAATGCCTTTCGTATCGGCTACAATAACTACTTAACATCAGCCGGGTCGTACGATTTTTTACTGACTTAGTCATATTCTTCACCTGACTTATGGCTTACCCGGTTTAATAGATACTAGCGACCCGCCCCCGGTTCCGACCCGGCTTTCGCACGGGTGCAATTAATTATCAGGGTTTCTCTACTATATTATACAAGTATTATACATAATATAAACCTACCTCTTGAATCATTATATTTATTAACCAAAACCGCATCAAAATCCGTCGCGTAATTTTAAAGATCTAAGCATACATAGGGACAGACCGAGAGCTGGAAGTGACTTTGTTTTATATGTAAAGTATGGAGTGATTTCACCAATGTCATGTAACAAATAACAAACTCATTTAATATAAAACAAAAATTGTGTCCGTTCACTATGGAAAGCTTTACTCCACATTAAAAAATAAATTGGCGTCCATCGTAGTAGAATCCACCCTTTTTATATTCTTCTTTTTTTTAGTGGCGTATGCAGCTATTTGCCTCAATTCTGCCAGTGTCCGTGATGCTAGTGTCATAAACTTGGGTGCAGATGAAGTATAGATAAGAATGTGGCAAATGAAGCTTTGTTATATTAAAAAAATCTATTAACGCTGTCTGCAGCCAACAGACACCTGACAGATGTCTGACATTATCATATGTCCGAAAGTACGTATACAAAAAAATGTGTCTGTTTGTAATATAATAATAAATATTTTTAGTATTAAAAGAATATACGGTAGGCCCCATAAAAAAATTGTCTCTATCACTATCTGTCTGTCTGTTTGTTCCAGCGAATCTACGAAACGGCTGAACCGATTTTGACAGGACTTTCACTAGCAGATAGCTGATGTTTTAAGGAGTAACTTTAGCTACTTTGATTTTATCGAAATACCACGCGGGTGGAGTCGCGGGCAACAGTAAGTACTAAATAATTCCATGGTATAATGTCGCCTCCTTCATGCTTCAATGGACAGTTCAATAATGATATCGTATCAGCATTAAAAGCTAAGCTTGGTATATCCTGGCTGTAGGTTAAGCCTTATTATAAATCAATGACAGTAATTTCATAAGTGATTGAAAGTGTGTGGGATAATACGTCCAGATAATCGAGGATCTGAAAAGGTGAGATGTCTTATGAAATGAATCGGTAAAACCATTTCAAAACTACCTAAATCATAGATGATTTTCAATGAGACGTCTCTGGTATCATGACATAAGTCAATCACAGATAATAAAACGCCACTTACTACTCGAATTATATTTAAATAAAATAAAAATTCTTATAATTATTAGTATTTATGTATCTACACTATTTAAATTTCGTGATGAACCATTCTAAATTAGGAAGATACCTTTCAAAATATTATCGATTCGAAACCACTGGTTATTGTCACGGAATGCCAAAGGGTTGGCATAATCTCGTAAATTTCGGTTTCCTAACCAGCTATGCGGGCCGTGCTGATATCAATACTTTCACTGAGACACGCTGAAATTACGACAGCTCACTGATACCTTGAAGTTATAACCATGTATTACAAACACGAATTTGATTCACCTACTTGCTTTTGTTTACATGCCTACCCGTGTGTACATACCTAGACATAACGTCGGTATAATCTGATATATAAAATTCTCGTGTCACAATGTTAGTTACGATACTCCTCCATAACGGCTTGACCGATTTTTATGAATTTTTTTATGCATGTTCAGTAGGTCTGTGAATCGGCTACTATCTATTTTTCATACCCCTAAAAGACAGGACAACGTCTGTCGGGTCAGCTAGTATTTATTTATATTCAACGACCGCTTGGCGCAGTGGTTCGAGCGTAGGCCGCTCGGCTCACTGAACATGGTGACTGCGGGTTCGATCCCAGCTGGGGTAAATTTCGGAAATGCCTTTTTCGTAATTTGCCCTGGTCTGGGTGCCACTGGGATTACCCCCATTCCATTGTACGGTACCTATGGTACAAGCGTTGCTTAATTTGAGACCACACAGTTGGTGTGTCAGTCAGGCGATATTATTATTCTATTTATAATGAAGAAACGTGCTAAATAAAATAAAATAATGATAACATTGGACAGCTATATTATCTAACAGATGCACTATTCGTGTTGACCTGTTTCAAGTGGGGTCCCTCGATTCCCTCGTGAATCGAATTAATCGAGTTAGTCCATATAGTTCGTTACCATTTGCGGACACAGCCCCGTTTAGCAGGACTTATCAACAACGGCAAATATTATTAGTGTTAAGTGGTTAGATGTTAAAGAGGTGTTAGTTTTACATTCTCAATTAGAATTAGAATTTTACATTCTCATTATTAGCCAATATAATTTGATTGAATATAGTATTGCACATAAAAATATTACTATCGGTTTATAGGGTTACCTAATATGTGTGTCGTTATATTTGAAATTGCTTAAGATATGCCAAGTTACGAGTATCGTTCTTAAGTAATATCCGTTATATTTATTTTTAACACGTTACCGAGTCCGATTAAGTAATTAACAAATAGTTGTGTCATATTATGACATTTACTATTATTGTTTGTAAATGCAATGTTTTTCGGACTTTTATGCCGATGTTTTGGGAAAGGGTACAAAGATTATTTACAATTTATACACTAGAAATATTGACGGCCATTTATTATTCACGGACTTTTACACAGATATAAGTACGTAAATCACAGCGCCCCGAAGTGCCTAAAGTAACACAAAAGAATTAGAGACCGACTTTCATCCGAATGCTATAATAGCATTCGCAAACAATGTTGAACAAAAACATTTTAGAAAATCACATCGCCGACACTCACTAAGTGGGTATCTCATCAGCGAATATCGAAACAAGTGGAGCCGAAGGAAGCGGCCGTGAAAGTGTGCCGGCACTAATGAGCCGACCAGACTGTTTAGTACAATGCTACTGGCCAGAACACTTGATCAGGTGAAAGGTTCGTGTTCAAACGGAGCATCGCGGATGACGATCTAATTCCAATTTCAAATTTCAGAAACAACCCAAAATGCTTTATTGCAAACAAAGAATTTGTAATAATAATGTCTTATTATTACAAATTCTTTGGTTGCAACTATGAATGCCAATGATTAAATTCATTAAAATAATAAATTTGCTCTTTTAATTTCCTAATACATTTACGTTACATATTGTAATAATTACTCAATTAAGCTTAATCTTTACTCAACATAACGAAGCAGGTGTTACAAAAATCAAAGCATCAAAAGTTCCCAGATTACATCACGTTACATATTACTAGGTTGCGCACGAGATTTGAATTGTAAATTATGTTACAATTCGCCCGTAATGATTGACTAATTAACCATCAGTTATGTTCTGAGTAACTACCTATGTTATAAACCCACTGTTTGTTTTGCTGTGACTTGGAAACCGCTGACCCGAATTCAATGCGGTTTTCTTTGTTACGACATAGATTTTATTGTTGCCTACTAGGTATTTTTGCACCAGTTAAAAAAGCAGTCAACGGCATGCCGAAAACGCAATTAATGTCTGTCGGCCTGTCTCCTGTCTGGTCTGGGCACGCGTCACTGAATCCGCATCACGGGAAAACTTTTGGACTGATTTTAATTGATAAACGTGGTATTATAATTAATAATTTATAATTATGAAAGGTCTTATAAATGTACGAAATTTTGTGTCGCGCCTCAGTAAATGTTAAAAATGATGTAGGTTTCTAACAGCTGACCTTTGATTAGAACACTTGCTACCAAATAGCTGTACCCAGCAAAAGAAAAGATTGATACCATCAGATTATAACTTTTTGGTAGGTACCTACTTACACCATCTTAGCATTTACTGATGCGCTTTTATACTTATTCCTATAACTATCAGAAATATTCATGCACTCTCTCTTCAGATAACAACTAGGTGTAGATACTTAGCTTCATAACAATATCTACTATTTCTAATACCAACGGGATTTATAAGCGTTTAACGTATTAACGCCTACATTGCATCAGCATTTGCTTATCAACTCGCATGTGTAATGTATTCATAATTCACTACATTTGTTGGTGTAATAACCTGACGAAATATGTGGGTAGCTGCATCGCTCACATCAGTGAAGCAAGTAGGTATGTTCGATGGCAAAATATATAGAATTTAGAGTAGGATTTGACACTACAAATGTCACGATATATCGATTATCGTTGCTAAGCGAAGCAATCCAAACGATAGAGTCAAAGCTAGCTAGCAATGTATCAGAAGTTTTATTCTAATCGTCATTCATCATATCATTATCGTGTGTTATATTAGCATGTGTTTTGTAGGTAGCATGCAAAACACATGCTAATGTTCTAATACTTCTAATACAATAGTCGACACGGAACCTAATTGATTGATTAATTGCTACCGGGATCCGCACCTGCGTAAACCACGACTAGGAGACGCTAGGAAACATTAGAAGCTACGGTTTGCCTACAAAGAAAGCTTCAAAGGGACTGTAAAGGAATTTCACTACAGACTTCTTGGTACAACGTGCGCTGGGAATCTCGATTCCATTTGCGTATTTACTCCTGCGAGGCTACTTAAAATCTAAATAATTCGTATGGATGTCGGAAACGGATTCAGAAACTGTACGTAAACGTCTTTACTTTTGCCAATTATAAAGCTACTTATTTTGAATAATCGTCAGACATCATTTGATTAACATCAACATTTGATTAACAATGAAAAAATAATAAAAATAGCCACTTAGTAAATGTTTAATGCTTCCGAATCTGTTTTCGATACGATTACAATGATTTGAAATACTTGCAAGGTCGTAACTCAAGTCAAAGGATGATGTACTTACACGATGTTCTGAAACAGCGAGCAATCCTTTTGAATATCTGGATAGGTACTTACTTCGCAGATTTGATCAGCCTGGAAAGTTTAAATATCATCTCTGTTAAATTTCACTCTTTTTTGGAGCTTGCTCCATATGGGGATCTTGTTAACAGGCAAACCACAGTTATATTACAGTAGGCATATTTTAGTATCGTGTGGTATCAATATCATGTAGTCCGATGCGTGCATGCTACAATGGGTGGTAAACACGCATAATTACCGAAGAGAAATGTGAACGATCGAGCGTGGCGCCTGCGTATATTCCATGGAAGTGTACCACTGATACTTTGAGATTGTTTTTTTTTTTTTAAGATTACTAGCAATGTGTTTTTATCACATTACTAGTATTCCCTTTAGCCCCTCCAACTAAGCTAATGCTTGTGCTAGGAGTGGGCTCACGTCAATAGTTTAATGGCCAGGATGGGGATCGAACCCGGAACCTCTTAGCTACGTGAACGGCCCCTCTAACCACTAGGCTATTGACGCTTAAACTTTAACGTTTGCCCATTCCTACTGAGACGCACTAATTAGTATGTTATCAAACGTTTTGAACGTAAAGCGGACATCATAAATGCTGCCCACGCGGCCCTTTGAACGACTTCTGGCGATAACTAAACCAATCGGTCGATGTTAGTATAACATCAGTCAACGACGGTTGACAGTTCCTACAAAGGGGAATGTTCGATCGATGAGGTGCCGACACAGGTGTTGAGGTTAAAGGGACCAATTAGGCCATAATAAAGCCTACTGAATTGTGTACCTACAATTTGGTGCTAAAGCCATTTGGGTACAACTTGGGGATGTGATGTGAAAACCCATGGCATACCTATCTAAACATGAGCATCATACTATAATCGGCAAAGCTGCACCGGTGACTGAGAATCGAGGCTCTCAAAACATGGTTGCGGCGTAAAATGATTACGGTCCTTACATATTTCATAGCAGCAGAATAGATTTAACAGTTCATGTTGATGGATGTGGGTGGAGGATTATAATAAAGTTTATATGTTTTCTTAGAATAAATACCGAGTAATAATTACACAATACAATCCTATAAAACTGATGCCAATCTATCAAGGATGCAAGCACTTAATCGTGATGTAAAATATCACACGTTGCGTTGCGGACGCAAAAAAATGTGAATTCTTTTGTTTGTTTCGAACTTATTAGGAAGTTGTAAATTATAAAGGTATCGCTGCCTTATTAACTTTGTTATAAGGGTCTAATTTATTTGATTGCTCAGATAATTATGAATCATCAGTTTAGTTTGCAAGCATTTAAAACCTTATTGAAATGAACCTAACAAAAAATGATTTGAGACCAATTTATTATTATTGTAATTAATAACCGCAAGTTTCAGTTAATTTGACCGTGTAATCGATTATGATTATTGCAGATTAATATGGCTTTCGGTAGGTCCCTACGAATTACTTATCGTAGGTATTGGCTACGCTGACAGGAAGGGAATAGGATTTATTCGGATTAATCGGATTATGGGGCCGAAGAAGTCCTCATTTTATATAGGTACTTACATAAACAATTGAATGATTCGGCTCACATAATAAATCCACTTTAGGGGTCTTCTGACGTGAACCTATCCATCCTGTGAGGTAAGCGCAAGGTTGGTTGCTTGTATAAATTATAGGTTGCTTGATGTATAAATACGAAAATACGACCCAACTTTTTACTTCAATCAACAAATTATTCACGTTTATTTTTACAAAGACGGTGTCTGAGAACGATCTAAAAACAGTCTGAAAGTGCACCTGACGCATCTGCGGCTACCAGGCGCCTATGCTTAGTAGGAGGTGGGCAATAATTATGGCGCGTGGCCCACGACAACTGCTCAACTTTCCTGCAACCTGCCATAAATGACATCTGTCTAGTTTTGGACTTCACTAGGTTTTCTAAAAAGTGAGAGGTACGAGCACCTACCTACCTACCTAAATAACCTACCTAACTAAAATAATATACTTTGATGCGTTATAGGTTATACGTATAATTATTTAATTTCGGTTTATTTTTATCTTCGGTATAGTTTCGCTAAATTAACAAATTCCAAGGATAATATTTTAACCACATTCTCTTCAGTAATATTCTAATGTTATGTACTTTACTATGTAGCTACATCTGTCTAGATCTCACTGTTTTAGTATGCGAGTGGTGATCGATGTATCGCCGCGGTGCCAACAGCGACATCTCTTATTGAATAGAAGAAATAATAATTTAGCGCCATCTAGTACTGAGTAGCGTAATTGCAACGTGCTGTCATTTTTAACAGTGACATTACATATCTGCGTTAAATCAATAGATGGCCATTATATAAAGTATTATGTATCAAAATTAAATTGTTAACAATACAAATTTGTTTATTTTAGATGATAAGAAAGATGTTCGCTTAGGATAAAATTCCTAATTAAGAACAAAAAAACAAAATATGATTAATCTAATGTTCATAAAAGAAGTAAAATTTGCAAAAAATTGAAGCCTCAAAAATAAACAAACAAAACCAGCTCGATAAGCTTTGGCTATATGCCTGGAAGTCACAAACTATACAAGCGTTCATAATAATTGAAGCTGATTTTATTCATGATACCCACATATAATTTATTTTCTTTCAGTATCATATTGTTACAATTTTATATTCATAATATTATAATATGAGAAAGCTCCTATTATCATTACGAAAGGAATTATTAAATATAGTTACTTATTTTGGACTCATTTATAGAGCTGCGGTGTCCGAGTGGTTAAGGAGATGGACTTGAAATCCATTGGGTTCTACCCGCACAGGTTCGAATCCTGTCCGCAGCGACTCCGTTTTGGACAAAATTGATAATCTAACGCTACTAGGCCGTATGTAGCACATCAATTAGATGCATATTGATCTGAACAAACAATATTAAATTCCATAAAAATCTTTTGAATTTCAAACCAGAACCATCATACGTGCTGTTCCATGCACCTTTTTATACAAAAAAAAAACATCAATTTTGAACGCCAATTTTTCTACCCAAATAAAGTCAAAAAGATTCCTTCGAGCCGGATTTGAACCAGCGACCTATGGATATCTCTCATTTCCTCTACAGTCCACCGCTCTACCAACTGAGCTATCGAAGGCTTAACGGCTGTGGCGAAATTGTGATATATATAAAACAATGCTATAAATAAATGTACATCACAAATAGGCAACATCCAGAACACAAGCAGAGCAGAGATATTTTAAGTATACAAAAAAATAAATTTGATGAATCTGTTTGTTATGTCAAAATAACATATTTTAACAGAATGCATATGAAAATAAATAGGTACCTGCGGTAATTAAACCAAACAAAACATTAAAAAAAGAATTTTTTTGTCACCCTGTTCATCGTTCATCGTTCCTGCTAATCTTCGAAACAGCTGGAACGATTTTGACGGGATTATCACTGGCAGATAACTGACGTTATACCCAACAAGGAGTACAATTTATTTTATCGAAGTACCACACAGGCGGAGCCGCGGCCAATTATCTGAGTATCATTCAGGCCACTAGTTGAACGGCGCCGTTTAGTTAAGTGCCTAGGCTGTTAATTGAACGGCGAATTAAGCTAGTTGGCGGCGACATATCAACGCACAGCCCAAACCACTGGACGGATCGGGCTGAAATTTGGCATGCAGGTAGATGTTATGACGTAGGCATCCGCTAAGAAAGGATTTTGATTAATTCTACCCTCAAGGGGATAAAATAGGGGATGAAAGTTTGTTAAGTTAAACTCCACGCGGAAAAAGTCGCGGGCTCAGCTAGTAATTTATATAAGTATTACTAGCGACCCGCTCCGGCGTCGCAAGGGTATTTTTTAGCAGTGTTTCTTTACTATATTATGCATGTAGGTATTATACATATAAACCATTCTTTTGAATCACACTATCTATTAAAAAACCGCATCAGAATCCGTTTCGTAGTTTTAAAGATCTAAGCATACATAGGGGCAGACAGACAGCGGGAAGCGACTTTGTTTTATACTATGTAGTGATAATAACACTGCGGTCGCCAATAGCCACACTAGTTTTCGATCGGATAGATAACTTTGTTCATGCTTCATTGTTATGGAACTAAACTAAACTTTACTGGCACATTAATAGCTTATTTACTGGTGAACATGCGAACAAAATGGTTATGGTATGATATTTTGTCGCACTGAGTCGGTAGACTGTATCCAGGTAATATCGAACAATGTAGCTACGTTCTTCTTATATTATTATTCTGATAGCTAGAAGTAAATTATGTCCTTAAGTGATGTTACATAATTCACAATACTTATATCAAAAATTTGGTAGGTACTTACTCATTGCCTGAATTTCGGGCAGCGCGTCTTTGTGTATTCAGACAAGTACAGTTCACATACTAAAACACGATTCATAATGTAAGCAAATAGGTAATAATTAGATAATGAAGTATACCGAGACTCGTTCGTATGTTACTCACAAGGGCCTCAAAGTGAAATCGTTCATTTTGTTTAGGCCTACGTGGGCACTTACAAAATGTCATTTTTACATATTTTTCTTATATCTAGAACCGAATTGGAACGCGACCTCGACTGAGAAGATCCGGCAAGAAACTCAGTAGGCTTGTATTTCTTATTTTTTTAACATAACACAAGACAGACAAGTGCTGCCATGTCAAATGCAGCGTATTCAAGGCAAAATAAACTTAATATCAACGTATACTTAGGTATGTCTTTATCTGAGGCAGCAGTTATAACATAACAACACCTCTAGGATCAATGGCCTGCAATCTTATTAAATAATCAATAGAACCAATTTCCAGCTCGTGGCACTCGGTAACAGCAGTTCAAGATCGCCGACCCCATATTTGCATGCAAACGAATCGGAAATAGATTGCCGAAAATAGAGACTCTACGATTAGTTCTGTAGATTTAACTTACTAGGAGTCGATAGTCGCTGGCGTCTGCGTAAACTATTTCGATGGCAAGTTTCGTTTTACAGGTGACCAAATACTATATCCATTGCAAGTTCCTCGGGTGACAAATAAGAACGCTGTACAATTTGCCATACCTACCTATAAATAATATAACGAAGACTTTGCCGTCAAGCAAACGTAAACCTTATTGCGTTTAGTTAGCTTCTTTGTTTAATTATCCATTATTTAAAGTAAAACATTTTTAGGACTGGAGCATTTTTATAAGTAACTTACTCAAATTACACCTATACTTACTTTGACCCTAAGGGTAAAACACTAGAACCAGAACCCCAGAACCCTGACGACCGCATGGCGCATTCGAGCGTAGGCCGCTCGGCCCATTGCACATGGTGGTTGCGAGTTCGATTCTCGCCGGGGCAAATTTCGGAAATTGCCTTTTCGTAATTTGCTCAGGTCTGGGTGTCATTAGGATCGCCCCCAGTCCATTACAAGCGTTGCTAAGTTTGGGACCATATAGAGAAGTAGCAAAGGCAATGTTCACCTGCAGTTTGATTACCTAAAAACTCAGTCTCATTAAATTATTTGTGGATAAGCCGTTATGGTCAAACGAACTGTATTTATTTACAAGTTCTATTCATCTTAATATAACGATATTTAACTGAGGTACCTAAGCCTTCCAAAAGTTGTCTCTGGACTAGTCCGGAAAACTCCTAACTCCTATTTCCAAAGGTTACATAGCCACAAGTTCTCGTTAATTGCTAAGACATGCTGCGACCTCTATTTGTTCAGGACCCCAGTACCTACGTCACAGCTTCGGACAGTCCTATCGGTCATCCCAAATCAACATCATGTTGTTGGCAATCTGCTGTGTAGGCAGAAACTTACTCATCTACTGTTTTTTATCTTAGGCTAATTTGAATGTCCAGTATCTGAATGACTGCATTGTCAGGATCTGCGGTAATTTTTATCGGTCACCTACCACCTGAAATTATCCTAGAAACTCAATATTTCCTAGACCCTACATCAGGTTGTAACATAATCTTGTTATTATGAAGATCGGACGGCCGTAGACAGAGAAGAAAATCAGCCAAGTTCAAAACATATTAGGATACTAGCTGAGCCCGCGACTTCGTCCGCGTGGAATTTAACTAAACAAAAAATCCCGCTCCCGCGTTCTGAGTACGCGCTAGGGAACCCATTTTTTCTAAAATTAAAGTAACTTAAGTAACTGCTTATAACATCAGCTATCTACCAGTGAAAGTTCCGTCAAAATCGGTCCAGCCGTTTCGGAGATACTCTTTGATTTCATGTGTTTTTATTTTTTTACGCGGAACCCTAATTGTTTTTCTAAAATTAAAGTAGCCTAAGTTACTCCTTATAACATCAGCTATCTGCCCGTGAAAGTCCCGTCAAAATCAATCCAGCCGTTTCGGAGATTACCCGGAACAAACATACAGACAGACAGACAGACAAAAATTTTTTAAATCGAGTTTTTGCTATAGTTGTCGTATGTACTTTCATATGCATTTACTGAAAAGGTGTTATTTTGATATTACAAACAGACACTCCAATTTTATTTATTTGTATATATTATAAATTAAAGAAACTTATTACTATTGTTGATAGCATTATCGAAGTCTTGCTTCGTCTGCATGGCAAGAAATATTTGCACGGTATTCGCAGACAAAAAACGGAAAATGGCGGGTAAATGCTAAAAGGCGATTAAACACGGTAGACGAGGGAAACTTTTAAATTTCGAATGCAATTCACTGCTTTTTGCTTTCTGTTTCACTCGCTTTGAAAAATCCGGTGCAGCTTACAAAATCCGGTTTCCACGTGAACGCACTCATCTGAGCGTTTAAAGCATTGACGTCATCAGGAGCACAGCCGCTGGAGCTCCGATACTATTGTCAAACACATATTTAATTACCATCGTGTGCAGTGCGGCACACGCAACGACGTGAGAACAACGACCTAAAACCCAATTTTATCAAACTCTGAATTGGATTCTAATGTGTGTAGCTTAAGATAGATTTTGGAATGGATTCTGGTGGGTGGTTTGGTCGTTTCATAGAGGAATATCGGGGTGAATTTCGGCCGATCCTGGATTGTACTACGCCTGCGCAAAAAACAGTTCGCGAGCGCGTTCAGTCAAAGTTAGGCGGCGCGCCGGCTTGCGCGCTCGCCTGCCGGTCGCCATCGAGCCCTCCTCCATCGCTAAAGAACCTTTTCATCAATAAAAATAATATCCGAATGTGCTTAAATCGTGTATGTGGTCACAACATGTCAATTTAGCTGTTACTGTGAGTGGGACCGTTGTTGTTAGGTGCCCGTAGTGTCTTCCTTTACAAGCGTGATTGACTGCCGTGCCGTTGTTTTGATGAGGTGAGTTTTTGCCCGGCTTAAGGTCAGTGCTTGTCCTTGGTAATGGCAAGCACACACGTATGTTGAGGTGGCCACATGCCGTGGGCAGCTCGCGTGACATACTATGTTAAGGTGAAATCATTTAGAGAATCGTCGCCACATTCTGTCCTCGGTTTCAGCATGTGATAGAGCTCCTTTATTACCTAATCAGAGAAAGATTGGCAACAGATTCAGCAAGATTCTGTTACATTTGAGTCTAGATGTATTGGTGACATGAATGGCATGGCATCTTACAAGCGGGTTTAAAGTCCAGTAAAAGACAAAGCCCTTTCTTCATCATCTAGGGTCAACCCATTACTTATTCTATCATTTTCGTTTTGACCTCTCATAGCGTTACTTATACAATTAATATTTTCTCTCCTTCCGTATATAAATTCATACTCATACTTGCCATTGTCCTACCCTTCACTCTCATAATTAATTCTGGAACGCTGCCAACCTCCAGTGTATTTTTCTTATCGGCAACACAGAATTTATATTCTTACAATTGTTTGGTTGTTTCCTAACCTAGGCATAGAGTTTGAACTACCTTCTACAAGATGCTTGAAGCAGTTTTTGGATTACTTATAGATTCTTAATTAAGGTGAAGGCGCAAGTCTAGCCCGCGAAATTCAAAATTTTCGAGTACTTTTATAGTTTATCCAAAATCTGAAATCATTTAAGACAACATTTTGTGATTTGCGACAAACACAGTATGCAGTGCGTTTATCAATTCATTTATTTTACTCTAAATATTATCACGGTGGATATGATACTAGTAAATCACTAAATATACAAAAATAACCAGTTTTTCGGGTTAACTGTCGTTCTTGAAATGTTTTAGAATAAAATAAAAGTATTAATAAACGCACTGCATACAGTGTATATCGCAAATCACAAAATGTTACCTTAATTTTTTTCAGATTTTGGATAAACTATAAAAATACTCGAAAATTTTGAATTTCGCGGGCTAGAGAGGCGCCTTCACCTTAAGTGGTTTGGCAGCCGAAGTTATGTTCACAAGCTGTTTATGTGAGTGATATAAAATGTCTATAACTCTACGATTCGATCAGAATAACACGCCAACTGCAATAGCCGTGATTACACATAATTACGAGCCAGTGTTACAAGCCAATGAAAATAGAAAACCCATTACTCACACGTTCAAATTATAGCCAAATAACGATAGTGGGTGTAATAATTGCTACCTATGAATCAGTGGGAAACATAAAAAGTGTTTTAGTGGTTTGGATAATTCAATTAACGCTGTTTAAGTAGCTGTTAGATCTTCTAATGAATAGTATTTTGTTGGTAGGATTGCTACTTTTGACACGAAAGGGCAAACTTGGAATTCATCGGACTCCAAGAGCTCAGATTGTTGCATCGGTATGAAATCTTCACATTGTTCACCTATTGATAGTCCAAAACTAGCGGCAATAAAATTTCCTTGCGCGTCTGCTGGTTCTATTTGTGCAGATTTTATTTGTTTGTTTTTATGTTGAAGTGGTTTCAGTTCGGTGATCTAGTGAAGGTCAATATCATGTACTTAATTCATATGAACGTGTCAAAGGCCCTTTAATATGTCTACCCATAAAATACAGTCGTTCTTCGAATTCTAGCTGGAATCGGCTATAAAATCGTTTTTCGAATGCAAACTGCGCATTCCAAGTATATAGAAACATAGCACTTTAATTTGTATATGACCAATCACTTGCATGCATTTGCTTTCTAGTACAGCCAAATTTGCTGGAATTTAAAAAATCTGTTGCAACAAGATCGAGTTTTGATAGATGTTAGACCAAGGGACAGGTTGAATAAGATACTGTCCCTACATTATTTTATTACGAAAAAAGATATGCAAAGAGTTATCTTGTTGATCTACCATAGTTATGTTAAGAGTCGACAATCATTTTTTTGTCTGCGTCGCAAGTCTGCTTAAATCACTCCTCAGCACATTTAAAAAAAAATTCTAAAACTGTATTTCCCATAGATTAAGGAGCGAAAAGAAGCCTTTGGTAGTTCTGCTCAAATTCCAAAAAAAAAGACAACCTTCAGACAAAACAATAACACTGAACCCGTGAATATTGCGAGACATAGTTTCTTGGTATTATTACCTCTTGTTTAAATGTGGGAAAATACTCATAATCAAGCCCCAGGGAGGCTAGCGGGTTTTGTCGGAATCCTTGCAACCTATCGACTAAAAGCTCACGACGGTGGCCGCGTGCGGCCGTTCCTTGTATTCTGTAATCAGTATTCAGTGTTGCCTGACTTGGGTTAGAATATGTTGTACGTCTTCACATGTGTTGCTTATTCAATCCATCTGGTTTTGCCTAACTTGGTAGTTAGAGTATGTTATCTGTCTTCACATTTATTGTCCTATTGACATACCAAAGTCAAGCAATCTTATCCCTGAAGACTGTTTGTCGGTGGACGGACAGCTTACTGGAGATAGATATCTATTTCAAAATGACATTTCATACGTCCCTATCTTTTTCGGTGAAATCACCAATACAAAGTTACAAGAGACAGACAAAATTACGGATAGATATTTTTTTCTGTCTGTTGTTGAGCTTAACTTAGAATGAGATCCACCATTTTCACGATCGTTAGCCAATTTTGCATTGTAAATGACACGTGGACATAATACAAACTTAATTATCCCCAAATACCCAACAAACACTGGCATCGTGAGCGGTTTATTCCGTTTAACGGCGGCAACGTAAGGTCGACGTAGACAAAAGGATTTGCGGGGAATGATTAACGAGGCAGGAGATCTGACAGAGAGGCTTTACTCTGCCCTTTGTGTCGCATACGAGATATGGATGTAATTTTTATGACACTTTTCAAACGGTAATCCAGAACTGTATTATAATGTTTTGCGGGGAAATTGATTTTGTTAAATTGTTTTGTCGTTCCACTCTATTTTAGGTAGATAGCGTGCGATAAATGCAACTATCTGTGGACTACGTCAACCTTGGCTCTGGTCCATATGCCTTTACCAATAGTTGCCATGAAGAGTCAGAACAATTGCCAGAGGAATATCGTCTTTGGGTTCGTTCATCAGGCAGGTCGTACGTTTGTTTGCCGACTTTGTTTCATAAAATTAAATATCGCCAGACTGACACACCAACTGTATGGTCCCAAACTGAGCAATCAGTGACACCCAGACCTGGGCAAATTACGAAAAGGCCATTTCCGAAATATGCCCCGGCGGGAATCGAACCGCAACTACCAAGTGCAGTGAGCCGAGCGGCCTATGCTCGAACCACTGCGCCAAGCGATCGTCAAAACTACTTCCAACAGCCGTACACTTCATTTCATAACAAAAGCTTCCACAATTTTGTCGTGAATGATACTCAATCTCGTCACACGAGACGCTTAATTACACTCAGTTAAATGTTTCTATTCAATTTCCGACTACCACATCGAACATCAAACGTTATTTACGTATCTATTCAGAAGTTTATGTAGGCCTACAAGCTATCTAACAAAGTTAATCGCAATATGACACGATTCTCGCCCTTAAATCAGGTGTAGATAGAAACCAAAATAGCATGTTCCAAGTTACAGCTTGTCTTTTCCGTGCATTGTTGTGTACAAAAGTTGGTTTAATCAGAGCTCGAAGTTGTTCAGTTTCAACTGTTGCTACCAGTTTTTTGTAACTTTAACTGGTCTTGTTTGTGATCTGTTTTTTGTATGTAAAGATAGAGGTAATATTGATTTGTTAAAAGTAGTAAAACTACACGCGAATTGTTTTATTCAATCTGTATTTATTGATCTAACACAATTGATGGCTGCTCTTTGAGGCGTTCTCGTATTCATGTCACTTGCCCTGTTTTCGCATTATGGATAAAAAGCACCTTAAAAGAAAATAGAGCTTTTTACGTCACACTCCTGGGCACGGGCGTCCTCTCACTCCAAGAGGGATTCAGGCAACAATCCACCACCCTGGCCCGGTGCGGGTTGGCGGATTTTACATGTCTTTCGAATATTGGTTAGATTTTCTCGGAATCATGATTTCAATTATTGATTTCACTTGCTTGCGGTAAAGGAAAACATCGTGAGGAAAATACCTCAATGTTTCGTTAAATATTCTACAATAACCCCCTTATTACCGACGACCGCTTGTCGCAGTGGTTCGAGCGTAGGCCGCTCGGCTCACTGCACATGGTGTTTGCGGGTTCGATTCCCGCTGGGGTAAATTTCGGAAATGGCCTTTTCGTAATTTGCCCAGCTCTGGGTGTCCAATGCAATTATAGGTAATTATATGTCTTGCCTATGTCTATTGAAATAAATAACTATTTCCATTGTATAATACCAAAAATAAAGATGACGTCACGTAAAACTCTAATTAGAACAAAGTAAACCGCCGAGGAATTCTAGTTAAATAAACACAGCGTGGTTGCAAATTGCCTAATCATTTCAAAAGGTCTTACTGTATAAAATGTTGATCCATGGATGGAACTGAGGCAGCTCATGATTAAGATAAGTACATCACTAAGACTGGACTGATAATATCAACTATTCCACGGCCAACGAGAAGCGATACGAAAATTATGAAGTAGATTATATTTTAATAAATGTGTTATTATAACGGTTCGCCTTCATTAGTTCTATAGAACATTCGGTACGCGTTTCCAACATAGAATAAACCGCTACTAATTTTATAAAATGGCCGCCCGAATATTGACGAGCGCGGTGGTGACTAATCCCATAGCCGAGCTTGACGGTCTCGTATTTAAATTATTTATGTCAAAACGTTTAAGTAGTAAAGGGTATAAAAAGGGATACAAGGAACTATTAAAAAAAATTGAAGTCGTAATTTAGATTTTCTCAGTGCACGGTATTTCAGCCCCAACGTGTTTTTTTTTATCGCCAGACGAACACACCAATTGCATGGTCCCAAACTAAGCAAAGCTTGTACTATGGGTACCGTACAATGGACTGGGGGCGATCCCAGTGACACCCAGACCCGGGAGAATTACGATAATGAAACACATTGCGTTATATTTTCATTATTATATTTGCGTCTTTATTGTGCCCGTTCCCAAATTTATCCTGTGTACATTTCCCTGTCTGCGCCATATTTGATTCATGAATGGGGAACGCCAACGAGATTTGTTTGCGTGTTCTCTGCACGCTGTGATATTTCGGCTGTAGACATGATTTTGCGTCGGTGATATAGGTAGGTTGTGGTTTATAAAGTACTAGTTTCTGCCCGCGACTTCGTCCGCGTAAGTAAAGTATTCTATGTGTTAATCCAGGTTATAAACTATCTGTGGTAAAAATATCATCCAAATCTGTTCAGTAGTTTTTGCGTGAAAGAGTAACAAACATACATCTACACTCACAAACTTTCGCATTTATAATATTAGTAGGATCTGCATTAGTAATTACGTACAAGGTACACTACATCGTATGCAGTAAGCTTAATCATACTAATATTATAAAGAGGAAAACTTTGTTTGTTTGATTGTAATGAATAGGCTCCGAAACTACTGAACCGATTTGAAAAATTATTTCACTGTTGGGAAGCTACACTATCCCCGGGTGACATAGGCTATAATATATTTTAAAAAAAATAGGGATCCTTACTAAAGCTCGAATAATGTAACCGCAATGTACCCGTGCGAAGCCGGGGCGGGCCGCTAGTGTAACATAATATTGTACAACCATTTTGTATCGGTCGACTAGATGCTAGTGGCTATTTGGCGCGCTGCGGCATGGCCGGCGGATGCGGACGTGACGTCACCGCGTCCTCGCCCCTAGCCCGTGCACTGGCCTAAGCCTAAAGGCAGGGCTATGTGATAAAGGTCTTGTATTGTCGTCGTTCAAGGTGAAAATGGTTTCCACAATTGGAAACAATGGAAATTGTTGCTGTTTCACATGGGTCTTAAGGTCTTTAACATAGTGTGGTGTTTTGTTTGACGGAGGCGTGGATCATGATAAAGTTAGAACCTAAAGGTCGGTAGAATCAGAGAGTCGGTAGGTTTATCAATCTTCTATGAGATGCAATTATACTTCGCTTTAGTTTATACCTAAGACTAGACAGTTTCAAGCGCACTACAACTTAGGGCCCTGGCTAGACATATTCTCTTCAACAATATCCTCTAAGACTAGAAGGATGAAATGAAACAAAAGAGCATTGTCTCGGGAATGGCGGACAGTGAAACAAAGCTTCACAGCGTAAACACCTTTGTTTACAACCTATAATGATGAGGAGCACTTCCCTCATGCCGTAGGCGGGTTTTTGTCTAAAGTTTTTCCTGAATTTTAGGTGGGTAAAGTGTTTAAGGAGAATTTTGACAAGGAAAGAAACTGAAAATTGTTCCTTGCAAGATGCAAGATTAGACTCACCGACCCACTGAAGGACGTTGCATTAGTAGACAATGGAAAGGTGATATCCGCTTTCGTATCAATTTTGCAGTTTATTGTCGTTTTCCTTTATTGAAAAGAAAATATATTTTACTAGATTGTGACTGAAAGAAGCTGACATGACTAGATATCCTTTGTTCCCCGACGTTAGCACGATCCATTTTTATTCTGCGTTAAAGATTGTGTCATTTGGGTGACTGATTCTTTCAAGGCGACCTTCTTAACTGAGTAAGCATCTTAGAACCAAAATTTAATCCATCTTCGATCGACACAAATATCATCTCACTCATCTTCATCAACAAAAGATGCTATCCGCATCTTAAACATGAAAAGAAAAGCTTTTAAAGGGAAGAATATTAAAAGTTCCTGGCGCGTGGCGGGCCGTGCATCCCATCCCGTCTGCCGTTTTCCTCAAGAGGGCGCCACTGGGGCTCCACTACTTATGAACCACGTCGTGTCTTATTCTTTGTGTTATCCATCTCATGTTTTAAGTTATGACTTGTGAATATCGTCTTGGACTTATGCGAATATTTTGTGAGTTTATTTTGTGAAATATTAACATTTGTTGGTCTATTCTTATGATGAGTTGTTAAAGGTGTCTGGATTACTAAAACAGACTGTGTTCAAGAGAACACAAGAAGACTTGTTTAATTTGACACATTCATTATTAACCATCAGAATGCCCAATAACTATGACCTTCCATACAAAAACAAGCAGTAATTTAGAAATTTAATTTAACCATGTTCTATGTCAGAAATTTATAAAAAACTACTTTCAGATATACCTTTCTTACACCATACAGCAGTATTCAAGTTGAACTGAGAATCACTGGAATATAACGAACAACGCATTCGCTACATTTCAGCCTCAAAGTGAATATAGTAAACAGATAAATTCCGTATATGTGTCCCCTGTTTGTTTACCCAATCCCATCTCATTTGCAAAGTACATTACATCACAGGGCACTACTTCCCCCTCGACAACAACTCCAACACAGTCCGGGGTTTTTCTAATGTCATTTGGCGTCCATTCAGCCTCGTAGTCAAAGGCCTTCGAGTAGCTTTTAAGCTGATTAGCCTTTTGAAGAATCCTCTCAACCTCACCTCTAGAGTTTTTAAGACTTGCAAGCCGCGGTTCGCTTTCAGCAGACTTGATGCTTCGGCTGGAATTGGATGGATTAAGTTTTTTAACTTCAAATATTTTTTTAGGAGGCACTTAATATTAAGATGCCAAGATATTGTGTGCGAACTGACAGACTTAAAGTATCAATGTGCCTATTATTTTGTGATAATAATTGTTTACTCACAATTAGAGTAAGGTTTAATGACTATTTACCAGTCCATCGTTTTCGAAAAAAAGTGCTCTTAGGAAAACTTGAAAAAAATTAAAGAACACTGTACTACGTACATTTATAATGTCAAACTACTTTGTGTCGACAGTTTTTAATACCGAGAGAAGAGAACGGATTAAAATTAATAATTTATGAGCAAAGTTGAAAATTTCAACTTTTAATGCTAGCGGTTGATACTATCGGATTCTCTTTGATACGCTACTGAATATACGAGTACATAGCTGGTATGTATATACAGTTCGGTGAAACCAACAAAGAAAATCTTATCAACCATCTGTAACCAAAGTCTACGACCACTTTTGTTCCAAATTAACATCTAAAACACACGACCTTTAACCCACAAACCTACATCAACTTGAATTATTATTTCCATGATTAGCGACGTTATTAACATATACGAGTATTAATACTTAATTATTTGTTGTGTAACACTGCCCCATTTAATATTTACGGCCCAACATAATTGAGAGAGTTTTTAATTAATTTGACGAAGCAATATAAGGCTAATAATTGGTCATTAAAAAATAAAAATGGCTTGTTAATAATGTTTTTGACGTCGATTTACCTTATTTCAATAAAATAATGCTATGTTAGGCATTATAATATAACTTAGTAATTACAGTAGGTAAATTTTTTAAATTATACAATCATGCAAACTTTATGCAAAACTATCTTCTGCCCGTGACTTAATCCGTGTGGACTTAAGTATCCTGTGTTAATCCAGGTTATAAACGATCTATGTGCCATATTTCATCCAAATTCGTTCAGGCATTTTTGCGTGATTGAGTAATAAACATACATAATCACATTTACAATAATATTGATTGCAAATAATTATTATTATATAATTCCAAAAACATTCAAATTTATTTTTCTCATTGAAAATACCTGTAACACAGACATTTCACACGGCGACAAGCTGGATGTCATATAACGTAGACCGCCTAACGGGTGGAGACTTAAGCTTGTTATACGCCTGTTATCCTTAGGCTCAATCGGCCGAAAGCCGTTTCTCGACGTAGCGACACCTCGTCGGAGCATTCAGGTGCTACATGGATAAGGTCACTAGACCGGATGATATTAGGTTGTATATTTCGTACATAGCAATTTACGTAATTACCTCTCAGCCGTTTTGGTTACAATGACGGCTATCGATTATATAACATTAATGATAATTATGATATTGAGAGATGCGAATGTTCACATGGATGTTTAGAGTGACACGAATGGATAAGGTGAAGAATGTGTATATGAGGGGTAGTGTCAAGGTAGCTTCAATAACAGATAAAGCAAGAGATAGGAGGTTGGAATGGTTTGGGCACGTGATGAGAATGAATGAGAAGCATGTGACTAAAAGAGTGAATATGTATGTGGATGGGTACTGTGCGAGAGGAAGACCCAAGAAAAGATGGATGGATTGTATTAAGAGTGATATGAATGAGGTTGGTGTGGATGTGAGTATGACAGGAAAGCGCGATGAATGCAAGGAAAAGCCTCGACGCCAGATAATGGGAAAAGGTAAGACAGGAGACGATGTTATGGAGCGGAAAGCCGACGTTGAGCCAAACAGGTTCGGTGAAAATCAAAAGTCTCGCGTTCTTCCCATGGTAAAGTTGGAAAGAAAGTTCGTGCCGCAGGGATCCGAGCAGAATACCCCAACTTCATTATGAGAATAGTGTCGCTTGCGACTGGTCACGTCCAATATTATCCGCTTTTCGGATAAATTGTAATTGCGTTAACTACGAAAATCACAATTTTCTGAATACAAATGTTGTAGATGTTTTATTTGAAGAACGTTTAGGCAGTTTTCTGGGTTGTGATTACGTCATTCGTTATTTTTCTCCGTCAATTTTAATAATTAATTGAATACGAGTATTTTTATTTGCAAGAGAAATTCTCGATCATTCGTTCAAATCGTATGAATTATTAGCAATAACATTCGTGTTTGTCAGTTTCAAGAGATTGATTTTAATAAAATTTTGCATCACATACATCAAACTTTAGGATTAAAGATTATCAACCACAATATGAGTTAAGAATACTAATGGATTAACTATATTTTAATCAATATAAATTTGCCGCCAAGCGAAAAGTGTGTATTTTTCTGAGTCAAAAGTTGCCTTGTAAGCTCTGCTTCAAGACACTGTGTATGCAAAACAGAAGGGCATCGATGTCGGTTGTCGATCAGGCTGATTCGTGTGACGACCCGATGGTATCGTTCAATACAGTTTGTAGCTGGCACAGACTTATACCGACACAAGCACGAGTTTAACAGCCGTTCGATACCTTCGATTGTATGTGACGCAACTTGTCAATACTTTATGTTTCGTGATGACTATTGCGAAATCCCTAATTTGTGTCGTAGGTAGATGGATGTATGCATGGTATAATATAAAACTGGTATTCTCTTCCCGTGATTATTTTAGAAAATGGCCTTTTCGTAATTTGCCCCGGTCTGGGTGTCACTGGGATCGCCCCCAGTCCGTTGTATGTATGGTATCTAAAGTACTTGTACTATGGGTACCGTACATTGGCTTAGTTCGGGAGCATTACAGTTAGTGTGACAGTCTGAGGATATTAATTTTATTTGTTGCATTGTTATAGGGGATTTCTATTTAAATATCATGGTTATTTGGAAAATATTAATAAATGCACTGCACACGGTCTTTGTCGCGAATTACAAAATGTGCCTTTTATTATTGTCAGATTTTGAAAAAATTCTAAAAACCCCAAAAAAATATGAACATCGCGGGCTAGATGGGCGCTTTAGCCTTAATGTGATTGGCTCTACCATCTTTCATTGTGGGTTTCACCTAAAGCTTTTGAAATATAAGAGGGTTGTTACTCCGTTTTTTTTTATAGTCATAAGTAAAAAGAGTCAGGTCAGAAATGAATGGGATAGCTACGTTACAATCATGAACAACATTTAATTATTATTTTTCGCTTTTCAAAAATGTAAAGGAGAATCCAATAGCGCCAATATTGTATTTTCGCCATACAACAGTAAACAGCCGAAACTACTGACGCAGCCAGTTTTTTATGAAATTGAAAAAATTACGAAAGTTTCTAGTAGTGAATCGTCGGTGTCGGAATAACAAATACACTAATATCGTTGAATATCGTTCATCATTTTGACGTCTGTACATCGCAGGGGTGGCATTCATTATTTATTTTTGTGTTTATATCTTCTTGTATGTGAGAAGAGTATTTTACCCAGTTTCTTTCGTGATAAAAGTGTAAATTGTAGTAATAGGTAGGAAGGTACGATTATCTCAACAAAACTTATTTGAATCTACCTTTTGATTGTATTTTTCTCTCTCGCTATAAGTTTGACAAAAAAAAAAGAAAACGTAGCTATCCCATTCATTTCTGACCTGATATTTCAAAAGCTTTAGGTGAAACCCACAATGAAAGATGGTAGAGCCAATCACATTAAGGCTAAAGCACCCATCTAGCCCGCGTAGTTCAAATTTTTAGGGGATTTTTTAGTTTTTTTTCAAAATCTGACAATAATAAAAGGCACATTTTGTAATTCGCGACAAAGACCGTGTGCAGTGCATTTATTAATATATCCAACTGACTCTAAAACATTTCAAGAACGACAGCTATCCAGATAATCTGTCAATTTTTGTATATTTAGTGATTAACTAGTATCATATCCACCGCGATAATATTTAGAGTAAAATAAATGTATTAATAAACGCACTGCATACTGTGTTTGTCGCAAAATGTTGTCTTAAATGTTTTCAGATTTTGGATAAACTAAAAAAATACTCGAAAATTTTGAAATTCGCGGGCTAGACAGGCGCCTTCACCTTAATATAAATATACTAGCGGCCCGCCCCGGCTTCGCACGGGTACATTGCGGTTACATTATTCGAGTTTTAGTAAGGATCCCTATTTTTTTTGAAAATATACTATAGCCTATGTCACCCGGGGATAGTGTAGCTTCCCAACAGTGAAATAATTTTTCAAATCGGTTCAGTAGTTTCGGAGCCTATTCATTACAATCAAACAAACAAAGTTTTCCTCTTTATAATATTAGTATGATATAGAGGCAAGCTATAGCCAATTGGCTACAGCTTATTTTATACACGAGCTGGCTGGACCGGGATAGTACCACCCTCACACAGAAGATCGACGTTAAGTAGCTATTATAGCTGCGTTCCGCACGATGAGTGAGAGAGCCGGAAGCACACACCTTCTTTCCTCTCCCTCTATGCCACTCCCCTTTAGGTCGGCGACGTGCGAGCAATGCCATTGGATTGGCCACAGATATAGATTTAGATAGATAACGCAAGTATCACGATTTGTATTGAAACCAGGCGTGCCGATTTTTTAAGACCTTCTGCGACGTCACAGCTGAAATCAAATCTAAACCGCTTTAAAGACACCGATGCCGCCGATGCCCCTCGGCTCGCTACGATTCTCTCGAGTGATTATCTCGCTCATACTCATGTTTTTTTATATCTGTAGTCGCGCGGACTGTAAGTTAGCCAATGGCCAATGGCAAATTGGCCAATGGATTGCAAGCATGTCCTGCTTAACATCCGTTTCTTGAGCTTACGTTAACTTTTAAATAAAATAATTTTGGCCCTTTTGACGTCCCACTCCTGGGCACGGGCCTCCCCTCAACACGAGGGGGATTCAGGCCATAATCCACCACGCTGGCCCAGTGCGGGTTGGCGGATTTCACATGTCTTTCGAAAATTGGTTAAATCTTCTAAGATATGCGGGTTTCCTCACGATGTTTTCCTTCACCGTAAGCAAGTGATGATCATATAGAAATTATGAATCGCACATAGATTTCGAAAAATCCAGAGGTTCGAGCCGGGGTTTGAACCCAAGACCTGGTAGCCCGCAAGACGCGTGCTTAACCAATCGGCTATCACTGCTGCTATGTTAACTTTTACACCAATAAAACATCCAGCCACCCAATATTATCACTACTACTTAAATTGTCTCCCATTATACTAGCTTATTACATACTTACAGCCATTTATAGCTATTGATACGACGAAAATAACCTATAACACTGTCCGCATTGCTCCCGGGAGGAAGCTATCAATCAACTCGTTGCCTCCTGCGGTTATTACCTACTTCTGTTTCGGCTGGAAACACCGCGCAAGCAATATTGACGCCTTTCTCGACTAATTAAGGACCATAATTGATGAAATGCCAATTATCTTGCGTTATTGATAACTTTGTTAGACAAACATTTACCTATTCGCGGTTGTGCTCGCATGGTATTTCAATATACAGCCTATAGCCGACCGGAAGCTGAGGCGACGCTTGTAATTGGTCGATCGTAAATCTTATAAACTTTATTAAGCGTCTGTGTTTCAAAAACTTGCCCTAGAGTATCCTAGAATCCTAAGGGTGGTAGGTCCTAACAATAGTGCTGCCTTGCTCACATACACCGACCATGAGTAGGATAGTAAAACATTTGTTTAGTCAAATTAAGTTAGTATACTAGAATTAGCAACATTAAGTCTCTACATCTAAAGTGTATATTTGCATGCATATTGTATTCAATATGAAAATCTCTTGAGGATGGTTTAAATTAAACTATTACCTAATATTCTGTGAACCAATCCCATTTTCTTTTGTTTCAGGCTCGTAGCGATGCTGGGCACATTCTGAGTACATAGCTCTGTGAATACATAGGTCTATTACTAAAGCAATAATCCGAGTATAACGTAGAAACCCCGTAGTGACTATTTTTAGTGCTTAAACATTAGCAATAGTTCATTGCAAAATCTTCCATTATTTTATGTGAAATGTGACGTGACTAATATAAGGCAAAATGATCTCTAATGCGGTTCAAATAAAATTACATTTAGATCCACTAAAGTATACCACTTTTCATTCAACCGATCTGTCAGCGTACAATCGTCGAGAGAAGTGCGTAGAATAATTAAATTAAAATACAAAAAATAATGTTAATAAGAAGATGCCGCAGCGCGCTTCGTCATCGTCTAGCTTGATGCGGCCGTTCGTGGTGTTAGCCCTGCCCGGAATGTATTTGCTGTACAAGTACAACCAGTACCGTCAGCAGCAAATGGAGACCGCGCGGCGCCGGGTCACCGAGCGGGAGCTTATGCACCTCAACACCAAAATCGTAAGTACCATAAAATTATTATTTAGCCCTTTTAGCGTCCCACTCCCCTACCCCTGGGTACGGGCATCCCGTAAATACGAGGGGGATTCAGGCCATAACCCACCACGCTGACTCAGTGTGGGTTGGTGGATTTCACATGTCTTTCGAAAATTGGTTATATTTTCTAAGACATGTAGGATTCCTCACGATGTTTTCCTTCACCGTAAGCAAGTGATACTCATTATAGAAATCATGATTCGCACATAGATTTCGAAACCTATTTTGAACCCAGGACTTTATGCCTGCAAGATGCGTGCTTAACCAATCGGCTATTACTGCTTCACATTAATATATTCATTTTTAAACAAAAAAACACCTGGACGTTATTTCAAAAGTTAACGTTGTAACGTTACTGATTTAAAATAATAGCGATGAAAGGAACTATAGCGAGCGTTTCCGGGCGTGATGTATTTTTATGGCCGCATCGTGAAGGAGAGGAGGCGAGAGAAACATTTATAAAACATCCATAAAATATCCAGGTACCTTACGTATGGGGTGTGTAAGTGCAACGCTTTCAGTTGGGTCGGATTTATTTCCACTGAGTTTAAATGTTTTTTGTTCTGATCTTTGTGGAATAGTTAAAATATTTAGATCTGCATTACTCTTCTAAACCCTGTTATTAAACGCACTGTGTAAGGAATTCAGCAGCATAGCAAGCAGAAGTGATGACGTAAAATCAGTAAAGTGTTTAACCTTCCATTTAATAACTTTTCATAAAATGGAAACGCATTTCGTTATCGACTGTCCAATGATTTTTTTTCTGTGAAACGTAAACTCCGTAAAACGCAGTAAAACGCCTAGCTGAACCTAGCCTATAATACTATACGGTTGTTATTTATATTAATTCCTGCAACCGCTCGACTTTAAAAAAACGTCTATCATTATTACTAAATATTCCATAAGTATTATTACCGTGGATTATTACCTGAAAATTATAGTGTTATATTGCATATATGGTATAGGTACGCAGGTACGTAGTTACACACATAAAATTACCGTAGGTACCGAATGAACTCAAGCTTTAGTTTAATGGGAGAGATGTTTCATTGGTAGGAAATAGGAATATAGGGTGTCGGCTGAATGGTTTTAAGTACAATGAATTGCGGTATACAAACAGTAAACGTTGCACGCGACAAAATACTAGGGATTTCCCATGACTCAGCCGATTTACGTCATATACATAAGACAATATCGACGATAAAAACAGTAGGTATCATGGTTTGGTGCAACCATGAAACTATTTTTATATACAGACAGTGCCAAGTCAAAATCCTTACTAATATTATAAATGCGAAAGTAACTATGTCTGTCTGTCGCGTTTTCACGCCAATACTACTGAAACGATTTAAATGAAATGTGGTACACAGATAGTCTAGAGCCTGAGAAAGGACATAGGCTACTAAGGGGGATGAAATGTTTTATAGAAGTATCGTCACTTTTAGAGCTACATCCTTGAAACTTATTTTAAGGCTGTTGATTCGATATAAATAAATATTCCACGCGGGCCCAGTCATGGGCACAGCTAGTACATAATAAAAACAAAAATATGGAACATTTATCTCTTATCTAATTACCAGATGACACAGACACGGATACAGGGGGGCAATGGATGCAATCGTCCCCAAAACTCACGCCCGACTGAAGCACTTTATCACTTTAAGTAAACTAAAATAATATCATTTTTGTATACTAGGTGAAACAAAAAGGGTATACTATATTTTTACCACTTTACTTAGTAAATCGAAGACTATCGGCTTTGTGGGACAGTTGAAGTACTAAAGGTTTTGTAGACTTGTGAAATCCATCAACAGCTGTTTTCAAGCTTCCTCCAAAGCTGATAGTTTTAGAATTACAAAGTTAAGTTTTGTAAAAAAAGTATACCCTTTCTGCTTCAACCTGAATACATACAAGGATTTTTCAAAGAAATAGGTAATCTAACACACACAACACAAATAACCCTGAACGCAATTTTGTATCTGTGTCTAGAGCACACGAAACTGAACCAGTTGCTAAGAACATAACATAACGGCCTGATTTCAGGCCACATTTTCCCTCACAGACGTTCAAGGGCTCCCTAAAGAGACCTAGTTTACTGCCCACCGTGCTAATGGTCAATGGAGCGAGCCAACAGCTACGCAGGTACTTTGTATCACGAATGTACGAATAGGGTTGTTACTTTGGCTGGTTAAATCAATAAAGTTATTTCGTAGCTGTTGTATGGTTCAGAAATAATACTGATAACTACGGTCCGGATTGGCTCGAACTATGTTGATAATGATATGGGAATTGTTACATGGATCTCTTCAATTCGGGAGTTGCAATCGGAGTTTTAGTATATTTTTAGATTAACACAGACGCCACCAATTCTCTTTTTAAATAATATTGTGAAACAATAATTTTAAAATATAATGTTACTGAGATATTTTAAGTTTCCTAAACTAACTCAGTTATGACGGCATACTTCACTAGCTATAAGGTTTTTTTTGTTTTCGAAACGTTAAACGTCTGAATCAAACACTGGTAGTGATCGTACGTACTACATTTTTCTATATAATAATGAAATATAATAAAACAATCATTATCCCAATTGAAGCTCAAGGTAGATAATACCAAGAAAGTGTATTTTAGAAAAATTGCCGTGAACTTGACGATTATTATTATAAACCACAAAATACTTATTTTTTGTTAATGT
The DNA here is from genome assembly GCA_918843915.1 of Notodonta ziczac. NCBI lineage: Eukaryota > Metazoa > Arthropoda > Insecta > Lepidoptera > Notodontidae > Notodonta > Notodonta ziczac. The sequence continues at coordinate 8,277,939 of OU974053.1, forward strand.
CTATGGCAATCGCGCTCCTACCTCAACTGGTGTTCCGTCACGCAATTTCCTCCGTCGGACATCGTGACTGATCACCGTTGGATCGTATCGATTGCTTTTAATAAAATAATATTAACGTTAATACTTATACGACATATCATCATTACTGTGGGTAAGCAATACTTAGACCGGTATGTATAAATCGATAGCAAGTTTGAGAGCGGTCTGTGAAATGTCATTCTTTTGTTATACAGTACAAAATGTCATATCAAAAGCGTACTCAAGATCGCTCTCAGCCTTGTGGTCATTTTATTAATACGAGCCGTACTATTATATTATTTAAATATAACCTACTAGTTTATTTACGAATCCTCAAGTTCTTTGGGCACATCACCCGCAACAAAAACTCAATGGAACGATTGGTGGTGCAAGGGAAAGTTGAAGGCAGGAGACCACGTGGGCGCTATCCAACACGGTGGACAGACCTCATAAAATCCGTGACACACTCAACCGTGAACGACTGCTCTCACTTAGCCAAACATAGACCCACATGGCGACATATCGTACGAGCAGCGGTGGCACAAGAACCGACCGAAACATGACCACGACCGCTCTGACAAGAGTGCTACGACTTAGAAGAGTTTATGCCCGCGACTTCGTCCGCGTAGACTTAAGTAAAGTATTCTATGTGTTAATCCAGGTTATAAACTATCTGTGTTCCAAATTTCGTTTGAATCCGTTCATTAGTTTTTTCGTAAAAGTCACTCACAAACATTCGCATTTATAATATTAGTAGGACAGTAGGATGACAATTTTTTTGACAATTTTTAGTTTACCAGAAAGAGTTATTTGATAATCCAATTAAACGAACATTATTTTTATAATACCATTTACATTGTATACCTACCATTAATCTACGAAAACTTGCTGTTTACCTATAATATTTTAAACCTCTTAGCTTATCAACACGCCAATTATATGGAAACTGGTCAGAATGCAATGGAAACACCTAGTTTATCAGATTACGGAGTGTTGCGAAGCGAGGCGAGGTCAGTGAGGCGAGCGAACATCGTCCACTCAGCAATATTCAGTAATTGGTTTCTCGTTACTGGCGTAACTACCCTAGCACTTTTTTTCTGAAACTCTGCGGAAACTGTTTCTTCCCCATAAAATATTCTCCTCTGTTCACGTGGACTGTTATCAACAATGAATATTAGAAATAAGAAAACGGTGATATTTTTGGAATATATATTTTGATATATTGTTTTCTTATATTTACGCAAATACTACACTACACGGATTTTATCGCGTTTATTAACTTTATGTTTCGTCAATATATATTTTGAAATACCTACTGAGTAGGTAAAGAAATGTATCTGACTTGCATTTCAGAAAGTCAAAAGATATTTATTTATTTATTTATTCACAAACTCCTTAAACTATCATTACAGGTGGGTACCTAATGCAATAGAAGGGCCATAAAATTATCATATAAACACTAATTCAATTTCAATAAAACATACATCACACAAAATATACAATCTACATTATATAACACACAACTATATATATACAAGAATACCGGTAACTAAACATATAAATCAACTAAACATTATTATAATTACAACAATATATTTTCTTTTAGTTGGTACATCTGGTTGGTAGCACATGTTTCAATCAAAGTTTAGCTCTTAGAAAGAGACCCTTCAGATTTTTTTTTGTGGTGCGTTACTTCGTCTGTAGCATTTACTGAGGTGCGATGCAAAATGCCGTGTATTATCAAAATAAGACCCTTAGATTATGTAGAATTTAGGTACTTTAACCAAAATTAAAATACGTCTACAAACCTAGAATTATCGCAAATATCTATCGTAAAGTTATCTCCTATAAGTCTTAACTGAGTAGTATGATGGCGCTGTTATCTGTAGGAGGAAATAGGCCAATAGCAGACTGGAGGTGGTTATAAATACGTCAGTGTCAAGGCGGATCGTTGACGCTGCGCTTTCGCTCTCGATACTATCTGTCGTTCTATAAATATGTCGGAGGCTTTATATAGTGAGACATAATTAGAATGTTTTGTTGGGTGATTTAGTTTGATATATGATGTGTTAATTGTGTACGATTATTACGATGGTGCTTAGAAAGCTGAGGTGTTGTTAAGCCTATTTTGAAAGATATATGAGATCTAACATAAACTAATTATTTTTTTACTGAACTGAACAATTTATTAGTACCAACTACTATTATGTATGTATATACAACGATTGTAGGCTGATGATACTATAAATTTTATTGTTAGAAATAAATCAAATACAATCTCGTTTCCAAAGCTAGAGACAAAAATATTCTTCTTTATTTCTTCAAACAAAACATCAGGCAGCTGTCAGAAAAGCAAAAATTTCACAACAGCAACAAAAACAGCCCGGCCTACAATAACTTTTATATTTTTTTATTAATATTATATAAAAAACAACAGTCTAAATCAACAATGTTATCAAAAACAAAATTACTGTGGTCAAATATTGCAAGCTTTTCAAGAATCGTTGATTATCCTAGACCAGGGTGGGCTTTTCCAGGGACTCACGCCAAGAAATCCGACGACTGCAGGCGAGCCATAGTGGACATCCCTCCCGAAGTCGATCCCAATTGTCCCGAGCCTTGTGAGAGGCGCAAGAAGAAGAAGCAGAGTATCTTGCACAAGATTAAACTTAAGGTGATAGAGGGAGGCACTAATTTTGGAAGTAAGACCATTAATCCTTTTCGAGCCTATTATCAAATATATTGTTGTGATAACCACGAATGTGTTACACCGATATAAACTAATTATCTGAGCATTCATGAAAAAGATAAAACGCCCGCTGGTAGTGGATTCAAAACGTGACAATTTGCAACCTGATGAAATTAACAAAAACCGTTTTTATTGCTCTACGTAACTCTACGTATTAAAGACAATTAAGTCTTTACGAATTTTCTTAGCAGCAATGTGCAGCTGATTCAGTAATTGTGAGCAATTCTCACCAAGAAACTTATTGCTTGTGGGTTGGATATCGCATTATACTGATTCGCTTGAATCATATATGAGCATCTGTCCTTCTATAACCGTGACTCTACTCTCTACTGGTCATACTTTGCTATACCTTGTTTATCGCTTTGTTATAAGTAGTGCTGGATATATACTTTTCTGAATAGGCCACTTCACTTTTGCCGCCCCTCCCTTCTTCCTCATATAAGTCACCGATTGGTATGTTAAGAAGGTATTAAAAAGTGAAATGCCCTCTGGAATATGCCGCCACTAGGCCGCTGCCTGTATGGTCTATTAACAATTTTGTCACTGGGTATACATGTTACTGCATCAGAACAGGCCCATCCCAAACCTAATGTATAGGTAGGGTAACGGCAGGTGTAAGATATTATTATTATATACAAAAGATATTACCATTGTATTCGAGCGATAGACGCGAATAACGATCTATTACTTTGTACCTGGGTAACAAGTGTAATAATACGCATGATATCTCGCTCTCGTGTGCTACGAACATGTTCTGTTATTCTAGGTATTATTTTTTATTATACTATTACACGGAAACGTGTTCAAATTAATTATTACGTGTTTTTGCTATTTAAACCTAGATAGCGTTCGGATTGATGTTTTTGTATAACAATATTCCCAATGATCAATCTATAATCCTTTTAAATCCGTCTATTATGGAACCTGTTAGACAAAACAATGTAAACCAGAGAAATAAATCTCTCTTCTTTTTTCTTATCTCCATCTTTCACCAATAGCGCCATTTCGCCGCCTCGAATGCAAGAAGGTGTGCAAGAAGGAGGAACATAAACCCAAAGCGTTGCCAGCGCCGAAGAAGGAGGCTCTTCCCGTGCCAGTGCCGCGGCCTGGGGTGCAGGTATCGGTGCTTGGGGCAGACACGGCGATAGGCCAATACGTCGCCTTGTTGCTAAAACAGTGCCCCTGTATTAAAAGGTGAGCGAAAGAATTATAAACGACCTTGTTGTATAATACCTATTTAGAGAAGACAGTGATACAGCTGGTGCTGTACTGACGACAGTGGCAGTTAACAGAACAAAACAAAATACCGATAAATACAAAATGCCGGTGAAGCATCTCTGTTCTGCATTAAGGAAATATACTAACTTAAGTTATTTCTTTTTCCTTAAGAAAATAATAACAGCTTTGTAGTTAAATTTACTTCGGATCTGCGCGTCCCTTACATTGCCCCGCATTTATTATGTATCAGCTATCTGGTCATCTTGACGTCACAAACCCTTCCGAAATATTCACGGCTCATGAAATCCTCGACCCATAGGGACTCTTCGCCTCAAGGCGGTGTTCCGGCAGCAATTTATATTCGAACAGTAACAGCATCTATACCGTGAAGGGAAACCCAGCTCCCGCAAGATACATATAGATAGGTATACTTGATTAAGTAAGTACCTACAAATACAATTTGTTGATGTCTAATTTTAATGATATAAATTATTTTCAACATGTTTATCTACATCAAAATCTGTCAGTTAGTTTTCGTGTGAACAGTTTTAATTATAATTTTACACACATTATGCATAACTTTCTCATATAGCATTGACCTATATATTAACCAGCTAAAAAGGCGTAAGATCGTCATCCCTAAATCAAGATATGTTACAAATGTTATGATGACGAGGAAAATCCCCGTCCCCAGTTTACAGACAGTTATTATGTTATATCATATCATGCATACGTGTGTATAGTATAGATAGCTATGTCCTGGCGATTCTATGACGTCAGTGGGCCCGGCTCATGAAATCGCCGGCGGCCCACTGGGACCGTTCGTCTGCGGCCGGTGTCACAACTCCAGTTAATACGAAACGACCCGCCCGCTCCGAATTTATCGTCCGCTGGGCGAGGAATGGGTTTGCGTTTACACGTTCTGCTTGCGAAATCAAAATATTTCGGAAATTATGGCTTTGGGGAAATTGTGATGCTTTGACGACCGCTTGGCGTAGTGGTTTGAGCGTAGGCCGCTCGGCTCACTGCACTGACTGGTTGCGGTCAAAATAAATTTCGGAAATTTAATTTTCGTGTTTTACTTGGGTCTGGATGACACTAGGATCGCCCCCAAGTCATTGTTCGGTAACCATAATACAAGCATCGCTTAGTTTAAACAAAAATGGTTTCCCCATTGATCACGGCAGTGAGCTGTTATATTTGTTCAAATTTAATGTTCACATGCACGAAGTAACTGCAACTTCTTCCTCGCCAACTTAACATGAATAGTTGTAATAATGCGATCTTCCCACTTCGTACAATATTGCGACTGATGTAGTCCGGCGTCAATTCACTTCAAGCATCATCCACAATCATGTAGATTCAAAGCTGCAGCTACCACTGCAAGTAACACGAGGCAATCTACTAAATCAAATAAATTGTCTCTACATATAATTTCAGTAATATCATAGTAAGTAGTTCAGTATCGTAATATCAGTAGTTTAATAGTATTGATGGCTCATAAAAGTGTGGAGCCATAGAAGAGACGCCGTAAGCCACGGATCATGTATCGCGGACGTTCCTTCGCGAGAATCTTGACGTCTGAGCATTACGGTTTTATTACCAAAGTTATATACCAGTACTGCTTTTGAGAGAAGTAGAATTGTAAAATGATGTCCGTCGGCTAAGTTCATATTTTTAAGTACTATATATCAACTGATAGCCACAATAAACTTGCAGATGAAATAAATAAAATAAATAAATATCGTCAGACTGACACACCAACTGCATGGTCCCAAACTAAGCAAAGCTTGTACTATGGGAACCGTACAATGGACTGGGGGCGATCCCAGTGACACCCACACCTGGACAAATTACGAAAGGGCCATTTCCGAAACTTGCCCCGGCGGGAATCGGACCCGCAACCACCATGTGCAGTGAGCCGAGCGGCCTACGCTCGGACTACTGCGCCAAGTGATTATCGTACGATTACAGAAAAGAAAACAGCTTCCCTTTTCCCTTTTCCTTTTCCTTCCTTCTTCTCCCTCTTCCCTCTATTATGGTTGAGGAGAGTGATGTCGCTTTTCAAGTCATGCTCGTGCGCGGGCGCTGCTTGCGGGGATTGGTCCACTCACTTTCCTCTTAACAACATTGTCGTTGAGCAATACTATTGATAAAGTGCAATACTGTCGAAAGTATTGATACTATTGGGTATAGATACTATCGATAGTTTTACTACATCGATATTTTACCAAAATTCAATAGTATAAAAAGACAAACTAATCGCAGACGCATAAATTAAGTGAGTAAAGGGAAGTTACTAGATAATACAACTATTTTCAATATACTAATGAACTAAAATTCCGGTGCAAAATTTCAATAGTATCGATGGGGCTATCGATATTTTGACTATTTTTCGAGGTCACGATAGTATTGACAACCTATCGATAGGCAATCGATAGTCGGGCAACACTAGTACTAGTACCCTCATATAGACGTCGAAGCTAGGAATGTGTGCCTTATTTGAGGCATTCACAGGGTAGGTAGGTATAAACATCAAACTTTTACTGTAGCCTAACATGCTATTATATGGATCATTCAGGCGGACGTCATAAAAGCAGCAAAGATTTTACGGTCGGCTCGTGACTACCGCTCTAGTTGCAATCTCTACCACAAGATTTTTATTCCTGGAAAACTGAGTCAATACTTTTATTTCGACGTCATTTCTTTTATTGTTGGTTTGTGTTTTCCAGTGCCAATGCTTTATCACAATTTCTGGGACGGCTAGAGCAGCAGATCTTAGGAAATTATTTCCTACTAGCTGAGCCCGCGACTTCGTCCGCGTGGAATTTAACTTAACAAAAAAGCGCGCACCCGCGTTCTGAGCCCGCGCGACAGGACCCATTTTCTTAAATTTTGTTTTTCTAAAATAAAAGTAGCGTTAGTTACTGCTTATAACATCAGCTATCTACCAGTGAAAGTCCCATCAAAATCGATCCACCCGTTTCGGAGATACTCTTTGATTTCATGTGTTTTTTTTTTCGCGGAACACTAATTGTTTTTCTAAAATAAAAGTAGCCTTAGTTACTGCTTATAACATCAGCTATCTACCAGTGAAAGTCCCGTCAAAATCGGTCCAGCCGTTTCGGAGATTACCCGGAACAAACACACAGACAGACAGACAGACAACAATTTTTTTAATCGCGTTTTTGCTATAGGTGTCGTATTTACTTTCATATGCATTTAGTGAAAAGGTGTTATTTTGATATTACAGACACTCCAATTTTATTTATTTATTTATTATTTATTATATATTATTATTATATTCCAGATTGCGTTTATACCAAGCCAAAGACACGAAAAGTTGCAGCCGCAACCTTTGTCAAGTGGTCCAGGATCTGCAGCACATCGATACTAACTGTGTGGTGCAGGCGTACGGTTGCGCCTGCTTTGAACTAGAGAAGTGTTTGCAGGTGGCTTTTGCATTTTAGCTAATCTTTGGTTGATATAGTGTTCAAGTTTGCGTAGCAAGATATTGTTTTTTACTGTAGTTTAGTCAACACTGAAATTAGAAATTCGTAATTATGTGCTCATACCCCTTATACAACAGCCTACATTAGATCTCTTATAAATGAGGCGAAAGCAACTTTACAAAAATGCGTGTTTCCTATCTCGTCCTACTATGGATACTTGTTATCATCATGGGAGTCTAGAGCTAGACGACAGCGGCTTACGTTTCTGAGCAAGAAGATCATCAATTCCTCTTAGTCTTCATAATCCCGCCAATTAACATTTAATGCACAACCCGAATATTCTGCGAGCAGCTCATTTTATCCATAATCCACTTAGCCCCGCTTGCTTAAGCAAGACATTCATTTGCACATCGGCATCGCAAGGCGCAGCCGGTATAGCGCTGATGCCAAACTAGAAACGAACTTGGTTGTAACTTACTAACTTTGACTTATCTATGACGTATCTAGGGTATGCTAGTATAAACGACACAGATTCTTAATGTTACCCTTGAATTAAATGGAAATCATACCAGGCGGTGAGTTTGAAGTCATCTTAGTTTTTGAATGTCTTTGAATGAACAATGTCACTGTATACGTTGTATGCATATTGTAAATATTAACTTTTTGATTGTGAAACAAGTTTTAGATATAAATGGTGTAAAAGGGGGCATCGTAACGAAAACGGATACAATGGAATCCACTCATGATTCTGGACTTGGAATCATGCCAAAATCAATTCTAAAATGCTGAAAAAATTGAGCTTAATTCATAAAATTATCAACGGAAAACTCTGGGGATCCAGAATCATGTGTTGAATCCATGGTATCAGTTTTCAATACAATGCCCCTTACATCCTATATAACTAAACGGCGTCGTTAAATTGATCGCGGATTTAACTAGTTTTGTCTGCCAATCATTGCTAGTTAACCTCCCTAGTATCCTGTGCGTGGGAGTGCAGTAATCTCTAGTGTCGGCCAGGAAGTGGCCAGTCGGGAATTCCGTACACCTATAGGTACGTATACTGTTCAATATTCAGTACTGGTACGTTTTCAGAACCATATTTGCATATAGCGCAGTTAGTTTGTGAATTTCTAATGTCGACGACTTTACGTCAAACTGAAAGCGAACTTGCTCTACTCTTGCAAACTTTGAACACGAAATTTGTTGGGCAAAGTGTGATGAATTCATCTGATGGTTTCTTGGCGATCGATAGGGATGCTCATTTTTCACGTTTGTCATCACGTGTGAGTCTCGTCTGTGCACTGTAATCATGTAAGTACAATGAATGGTATTTTTTAATTTAAATTGTTACCAAAACTTCTCCCCTATCCTACTAATATTAAAAAATGTGAAAGTTTGTTAGTGTGGGTGTATGTTTGTTACTCCTTCACGCAAAAACTACGGAACGGATTTGGATGAAATTTGGAACACAGATAGTTTATAACCGGGATTAACATATAGGATACTTTTTATCCCGATAATCCCGAAATTTTTGTTCGTTAAATACTACGCGGACGAAGTCGGGGGGCACAGCTAGTTATTGATAAACGTGATGTATCGGACGAATAGTTACACACCGAACTATCTCTTTCTGACATCAGTGATTTGACATTCGAAAGAAGAATACAACTCATTGTGTAACTATACAAACACTAGACCATGTTTATTAATAACGGGAGTCCAGTCCAGAATATTATGAAAATACTTCAAGATCAATATTTACTTCACACATTTACTTGAGGATATATAAACATTTACCTATGAATGAAAGGTATCAATTAATCAAACAGAACTAAAGAAACACGGTGCTGAACTACAAAGATCCAGGAATAAAACCAATCTAGAGCAATAATAGCGGCCGATTCAACTGGTACCGACGGTCGTGTTTTGTTCGATTTCTTTCACCAGCCATGCAGGGTATTCGCAAGCAACCGTGGGTGGCAGGTAGGCCGATGGCGTTGACCCCACCTCGGCAATCAATAACATTCGACCCACTGCAGGGAAATACTTAACTATATAATTATAAGGGTTCTAAATCGATTTAAAAAAACAACCAAAGGTAATATGGTCATTGAAACTTTGGAACGAAACACGTTTATAACTAACTGCGGTGATGAAACTATACTTATGGCCTATCCATTTGATGCTTCTGTTTGTTTAAGGACGTCTAGATTGTTCCGATATCGATCAAAAGTGAAACCTTTTTTAAAGATTTCTAGCAATGTAAGTTATATCACATTACTAGTGTACCCGTTAGCCCCTCCAGCTAAGCTAATTTCTTGTGTTAGGAGTGGGCACACGTCAGTTTAATGGTCAGGATGGGGATCGAACCCAGAGCCTCTCAGTTACGAGGGCGGCCGATCCAACCACTAGGCTATTGAAGCCTCAAACATAACATGTATAAAAATAATGAACTAGTGATGGAAATTATTAAAATACCTGATATCGATGATGTATCTTTTAAAACAAAAAAGTATACTTATTGCCCTAAAAATTCCATATAACCCTATGTTAGAAATAACCTCAACAATAGTTCATCGACCTGCCCACTAGTTCAAAAGTTTATTACTTTACCATTGCAAGTAAACAACGAACATGAACTGTAAAAATAGTAAAATAGTAGTTAAGTTTTGTGCTGAAGAGCTGAATATTGTGAGCCAACTAATCCTTACATAAATGTTCTTATGGAACAACCAGGGTCTAGGTATAATATTTATATTGAGGCGCCAATTTGTCTGGATCCCTCTGCCATCCCAGTCATGACTTCATATTCAGCCACTATTCAAGTTGTATCGTCACTTCCATTAGTTGGTCAACAGTATGCAAAGGTATTCGTAACATAAACGTTTTCCAAAATTCGTGATTCATCAGCTAAATTATATTGTCATATTCATGATGACTTCACATCTAGGATACTGGTAGAAGGGGCCGGTTTAAGGAATATGAAACTAAGGATACAATAAATAAAAATAAATTTGGCCAGACTGACACCAACTGTATGTTCTTAAACTAAGCAACGCTTGTACTATGGGTACCGTACAATAGACTGGGGGCAATCCCAATGAGCTAGATCTGGGAAAATTACAAGAAGACCATTTCCGAAATTTTCCCTGGCAGGAATCGAATCCCAACCACCCGTCGTCGCCAAAACTACAGTACTATCGAAGACATTATTCCCTGTCCACAACGTAATTTGCTTGAATGGTGCTGGTACAGTGCCATCGCAATTGACGCTAGGGTTAGCTATATGCGGCATGGAAAAATGAACTTAAAGGTCTCCAGACAATTATATTTTAGATAGTACTCTTCAGGTCCAAATCTCAATAACATAAGTACGTAGCATACCGTGTAGGTTGCCACAGATTTGTCAGACATTACGGGTGAATTTGGCAAAGTGCCAACTAAAAGGGCAACCAAGTCGTATATTTCCCGCAAGCCTCCCAAAATTGAACTGTCCGCTTGTTACGAACACTGAGATAACATGAACACCAATGAAATTAAAAGGAATATTTGGGAATGGTTTACTAAGGCTAAGAATGTCTTGCTTTCGCCTCAACAAGCAATAAAGGGAAAGTATGAAAGTAGTGGAATTAGGTTACCTTGATACTATGTTTTTATTGTTTTTATAAGTACCTACTTACTACTAGCAATAACTCATTTAGTATGTTAAATTATGCTATACATGTCTTCATGATACTCAATGGTACGTCTAAATGTTAGTTACTGGCTGTAGCTTTACAGATTGCTGATCACCTTTTTAGTAATAAATAGTGCCCCATCATAAAATAAATGACTAGTATGTAGTACCATTTGTCTGTGCGATATTTAATACTTAGCTATATAATGGATAGCTTGTTAGTATTTAGAAATTGATTCTTTAGTGAATTTATTCTTTGTAGGTACCAGAAAATGGCTAAACAAATATACAAAAGCACAGGTTTTACGCCTGTAATCATTGAAAGAGTAGGCAAAGCGTGTATGTTATACCCACTTTTTTGATTATCTGCAGTATTCTTTCCGGCTGCTGCTTTTTTATTTATTTCGATTCCCGAACTAATTCAGCTTTTTCTCGGGTCTCGCCGAAGCGCGAGCGTCAAATTTCGGTGTCTGCATTGAGGATAAGACCACTGTAGGTACCGGCTTAGCTGGAGACAGTGGCGATTAGCTTTGCTTAACTATCGATAGTTGATGTATCGATAGTTGACCTCAAAAACTTGTGATAATATCAATACGGCTATCGATAGTATTGTCACATGGCACTACTATCGATAACCCTATCGATATTGATATTATGACAACAACAACAATTATTATAAGAATAATCCTTAGTTGTCGAGGTCACGATAATATTGCAATACTATCGATAGACAATCGATAGTTAGGCAACAGTAGTGGTGATCGTTTCAATCTAACGCCATCGGTGCATTCTCTTGCGTGTTCCCATCCACTCCTCAAGGTGTCCTAACCCTATCCCTTTTTCAGAGCGCCGACATCGTGTTGATGTTGGAGAGTGGCTACGTCAATGTGGACATGTCGTTCGACCAGAGGTTTTGTTATCAAGCGCCGATCGTCAAATGTTACTCGGACGCCATCGCTAACGAGTGCCCTAAAGCCTTCGTCATAGTATGCGCTACGCCGATTGATTGCATGGTGCCGCTGGTTGCTGAGGTAGAGTTCTTCTAACCCTGTAACTGTTTGACCTATCTAGTCTGACCTTATAGGTACAGAAATATATGCTCATAGTACATGTTCCTATGCAACACATTAACTCAACGTATACCTACATAATAACTGCAAAAGTGGGTGCAAACGCTTGTCACATATGTCTTTGTTTCATAATAAACCAAAAAAAATTAGTTCAAATCATACTCTCAACGTATGGGTGGTTCAAAGTCACTACGTGCCAGCACAGTGTGAGTTGACCCCACATAATACCTCTTTGACTTCATACGTCTTTCAAAAAGGTACTTATTAACTTCTAATTTATTAATTGACGACCGCTTAGCGCAGTGGTTCGAGCGTAGGCCGCTCGGCCCACTGCACATGATAGTTGCGGGTTCGATTACCGCCGTGGAAAATTTCTAAAATAGCCTCTTCGTAATTTGTCATTGTCTGGGTGTCACTGGGATCGCCCCCAGTCGATTGTACGGTACCCATAGTACAAGCGTTGCTTAGTTTGGGACCATACAGTTGGTATGTCAGTCTGGCGTTATTTATTTATTTATGTATTATACCCACGTGAAAATTTGATTTGTCTATATTATCTACCTGTATGTGCCAGAGCAGAAATATATAAAAAATCCGTTACACCATCAAGCATTAAAACATTTTATCAGCCCGTTTTATCAAAAGTCCCACCATCAACAGTCAGTGAGTGGTAAATATTTTACATCGTTCCCAGCGGCTACAATCTCAAACCTCAACTCATTTGGTTGTGTTGTGCCCCACCCGAATCCCATTTGTAACAACAACGGAATTTGTCAAACGGAACGTTGGCAGATCAGTTATGTCTGCTGGGCCATGTAATTGGACTGTTGGCGTGTTGGCCGCCGTCGACGGCCTACCTAATTTAGCATGTAATGGATAATAATTCTTGAAGACATTAGAATCTATAGATGCGTTTATGCAGTACCATAGACGTTTTTCTGATATTAATGCAGTATTTTCAGTACACATTCAAGAAACTGAATATCTATGGAGGTAAATCATACTAATATTATAAAGAGGAAAACTTTGTTTGATTGTAATGAATAGGCTCCGAAACTACTGAACCGATTTGAAAAATTATTTTACTGTTGGGAAGCTACACTATCCCCGGGTGACATAGGCTATAGTATATTTTCAAAAAAATTAGGGATCCTTACTAAAACTCGAATAATGTAACCGCAATGTACCCGTGCGAAGCCGGGGCGGGCCGCTAGTCATACTAATATTATAAAGAGGAAAACTTTGTTTGTTTGATTGTAATGAATAGGCTCCGAAACTACTGAACCGATTTGAAAAATTATTTCACTGTTGGGAAGCTACACTATCCCCGGGTGACATAGGCTATAATATATTTTAAAAAAATTAGGGATCCTCACTAAAACTCGCATAATGTAACCGCAATGTACCCGTGCGAAGCCGGGGCGGGCCGCTAGTCACTAATAAAAGGATTTGTAATTCAATCATAATGTCTAAATTTTAACCATATTCTATTAATACACGTTCCTTATTAATTATAAACTATTCCAACTATAGGTGAGAACAATCCGAGTAATCACATATGTCAATTTTATAGATTTAAATTTAATCTATCTACTGCATTACTAGCATGTTCCACTTCTTGACCATACATCATACTAATACGTTATCTTTACGAGATCCCCAAGTCGTCCTAATAATAAGCCGTATTGTTACACACTTCACTACCACGAGGATATACTCCGAAGTTATTTGGTCTTCTCTGTAATTTGGCCCGTCAATATTTTCCTATATCAAGTAATAGTTGACGGCAAGACTATAACTACAGTGTTTACGCAAGATATAGGCCAATAGTACTCGTATAAGATTCCATTTGTTATTAACCCGAGCTTCCCTTAGACATAGCGTTACCAAAATATGCTATAAAAATAAATGCCAGAACATTAAACTAGTATTTTTACACGGCTTTGGACATCTGAAGTCGCAGTTTCCCAAGAAACAAAGCGATGTTTGTTTAAACTATCCTTTGACGTAAGAAATCGTTTAGATGTAAAAAATAATAATTCGCATTAACTTAGTAAAGTTTATTTTAGAAAAAGTAAGAAAAACATACCTACATTGAAAGATTTTCTATTCTGTTATCCACTTTTCTACTTTATGATTATTGCGTTTTGTATTGTGTCGTGAGCTGTGTAATAAGTAAATCTATACAAATAAATAAAATTTGAGTGTCTGTTTGTAACTCCAAAATAACACCTTTTCACTAAATGCATATGAAAGTGCATACGAAACCTATAACAAAAACGCGATTTAAAAAAAAAAGTGTCTGTCTGTCTGTGTGTTTGTTCCGGGTAATCTCCGAAACGGCTGGACCGCTTTTGACGGGACTTTCACTGGCAGATAGCTGATGTTATAAGCAGTAGGCCTGGGACCTTGGCTACTTTTATTTTAGAAAAACAAAAAAAATGTGTCCTGTCGCGCGTGCTTCGAACGCGGGAGCGGGCTTTTTTGTTAAGTTAAATTCCACGCGGACGAAGTAGCGGGCTCAGCTAGTAATGAATTAGCACGCTCTTGTCACGCAACTATGTATATATTGTGTTTATTATCGACAATCCAAATTTTGGCTTATCTCCGTAGCCGCGTTCCGTTTTTGGGTCAAACGAATTTTGTTTTATGAATTATGGCGCCGCGTAAGCTTAAAATGTTTGTTTCCGTGATACTGTTGATACGTCAAAAGTTATGTTAATTATTATTTGCAGAGTTTTAGACCAAGCGCCTGATTTTGTATACCTAATTATGATATACTTACCACCTGTGGGTGGGTACTATTCCAAATAAATATAAAATTTACACTAAATTCTTATGTTATGTTATGACAATACATATTTGTTGGTCGCATCAAAAGGCTGGAAATTTCATCATAAAACATTACTCTCTTTTGCGTTACACAGTCGGGTAAAAAAAATTACTTCTAAGTTCCTAGCTGCCTCTACATCATCCTCCTGTTCACCTACTCCTATCCTTCCAGACATTAAAAGAGACCGGCTGGTATGACCCGCGTAAACTGCTCGGTTCTATGGCGGTTCCTGAGATGCGGGCCAGCACTATTGCTGCTCGGGCCTTGTGCCTCGAGCCTCGGTACACCAGGGTGCCTTGTGTGGGAGGCACCGAGGGCGAGTCCTTGGTACCTCTGTTCTCAAAAGCTGTTGAATATTTCGATTTCGCTAAGGTACCTTAGTAACTACTTAATTCGTTATAGTTCTTTAAAAAGAAAAGCTACAAATTTAAAAAATAAAATATGGCGTTTAGGGAAACATATTTGTAAGTACTCATTATAGCTTATTAGAACAATCCCTAGAAAACCCTCAATTGCCACGAGGCCCTATAACCGCAATCGACGATTCTATCTGAGCCTCGTACAATCCAATAAATCTGGGGATTATCCTTGCCATATATTTTATTGCGAAAGGAGGAGAAACAAACCTATGACACAGATGTTGCACTTAGAACGAAAATGGCTTGCGTCTTTAAATTCCCCAAGGTACTATTCCAACGGGGTTTTCCACCTCAGTTATTGGCACGAGAGCTTAGAACACAGGCAGTCTTCACAGCATTACCAGATCTATATCCTGCGACCCCTTTCCAGCATAACGCTCAAATGTTGACGGATGCGGTACGAGGGGCTCCCTCGGCTGTGACCAGGTGCGACGGGCCATGCGTGCGAGCTGCTGACTTGAGCGAGGCTCATGCCCTCGCAGGCTTGGTGACTAAAGTGGCCCATGCACTCCTGTGTCATGACATACCGAGAGTCACTGGCTTCGTTGAAACAGATTCCGGACAAGTAATTTCCCCCGCCAGGTTAATATGCTTCTGTACCGAAAGACCTTACTTAGAGCCAGTTTCCATTGAGTTGCGACAATTGACACGTCTTTTAAGATTAGTTGTAACTATTGTTCAAAATATCGTAACTAAGCTCAGGCTTCGATGGAAATAAAATTGGTATGTCTGTGTAATATACTGCTAATATTTTAATTAGTTATTTTCATTAGTATTACCAGCAGTGACATTTGACCTTGAAAGGTTCATTAACGTTTTGTTACAATGTAAAATTCCGCAACTACAGTAGCGCCGTAATACCTACCTAAAATAGTGAGGCAGTGGGGACTTGATTGATTGACTCATTTATCAACGCCCAACCCAAGCCGGTCGGGGTAAGAAACTAAATGTTATGCTTTATAACAGTTATGTTTCTAAGTTTCAAGTAAAGCGAGTTTTCGTTAGTCAAGAATCAAAAATAATTACCCTGCCAGGTCTTCAAAAACAGCAAAATTAATCGCGATTTACAAGAAATCGAATGCTGATCAAACCTGTTTTTATAGCATCTACATTTCGACCTATATACTAGCATTATTTAGAATCATCACCAAAAGTTCTAAAAAATCGTGGGATCTTAGGTCTCGTATAAATTTTACATTTCCAACTCCGGTCTGCACATCGTTCACTTATATAAAATTTTACTACCATATCGAACGCTGTTTGAAGCATCCAAATAACGCATTTGGGGTCACATTGATAAATTGATTTAGTTTGTGGTAGGAGTTTATCAGGTTTAAGGATTTCGCAAAGAGCTGCGATGGTGGCACATTTTTTTATTCTGACAGGAGAAAAGCAAGTCAATGAGTCTTTCAAAGTAGCCTGTTAAACAGGATAGAAAATATAGAAGAATACACCAAGGTCTTCTGCCTCCAGATTCATCGCCAACTTTGTGGACATCGGAGGCAGTGGCATCATCCGCAGCGTCGGTCTTCCCAAGATGAATGAGATGGAGACGACCCTGACGAACTTGGCTCTAAATGAGCTCAATTACAAGGAGAGGGTGGTCCAGGACTGGTACTGCAAATATTGCAGCTCCACGTGCAGACTGGATGCTTGCCAGATGCAGTTCTTCACTCCAAAACCGTATCAGAGATTTGATGATTGTGCTTACGCTAATTTGTGAAATTGTGGGCGTTGTATCTTGTTTTTTGGTGTGTTAAATAGTTGGAGATTTTGTGGAATTTGTAATTTTGGATCTAAATAAAGTTGTATACGATGTTTTGTTTATGATTTCTTTGAACACTTCAGTTTATATAGATTTATAGATTCTTCTGCATCATATTATTTTATAATGAACTAGCCGTGTGCCGGAACTAACTTCCATACAAAAGTATTTTTTTTTTTTTACCGCAGAACCAACAGCACTTATGAATTCATATTAATTACATATTTTTATACATTGCCAACTGCCAATAACAGGTTTCTTCCACATAGTTGGATCTTATATTAGTTACTAAGATAAATTACATTCTTACAGTACAGAACATTTTAAGAAGTTGTGCGTTATACAAGGGTCTCCTGTGTAACGTTTCATGCTGGATTCAGACGCAAGTTTAGATTTGTTTGCGGATGAATGGATGAAGATTATGTCGGCATGCTTGAAGTTCTGCGAGATAGATGCCTGATCGTTTTATATTTCTAATTTGTTTATACTTAATTGTTGTTGTTTGTATTGTATTATTAGTGTAATTGGTTAATTTGACCGTTCTAATAAATAAATAAAATAAATAAATGCTTCTAGACTCACCGGTTTAGGTTATGCATTGTATTATTACTTTTTACCTATTTTGCACTTCAGATTTCTGGGTATCGAGACGCTGTTAAATAAAGAAGGTATATGCAAGAAGTTCGACTTTCCGGCCAGGATGAACTCCTTGGAACTGGACCTGTTGGACTCAGCGCTCTATCGCTTAACATCCAACGTGGACATGGGGGTGAGATGGCACAAAGAATTCATGGAGAGCGGGCTTAACATATGTCAAATGGCTGGAAGGAATGATTGGTACTTCTGGAAATATTACGAACATATGCAGGCTTGCAAGGCTCATATATAATTTATAAGGCTGAAATGAGAAAGCTCTATGATTGGTTCATTTGCTGAATAACTCAGGAGTCACCGCGCCCACAGTCCAATTAGAACGTGGTTATTCTTTAAATAGAAATTACGTCACCTTCTTGATCGCCTTCTTTTATACGTGGATCATGAAATTCAAGCACGGTTTTTTGCAGTAAATTCGGTGTGTTATCGGTAATGTTATTATAGTCTTGAGAATATGAATACTTTGCAATAATATTCTTAAACATTCCCCCGAAATATGTCGCTGAATCAACGCGTTTTGTTGCTGTGTGAAAATGTTTAAAAAATGAAAAAAAGTGTAAAAGTAAAAGGCAAGTTTTAAATCTATAACATTGGTTTCATTACACTAGATAAGTACCTTGTATCACATTACACAATCAAAATCTATGGTCCGTTTCTAGCAAATGGTGGCCTGGAGTTTGTTAGGAAAAACATTTTCCCTGCCATCCTGTGAACAAAAAACACATAGATTAAAACACGATTATTATTCTTTTTATATACAGGATGTAAGGGGCATTATAACGAAAACTGATACCAGACATTCAACTCATGATTCGGACCTCCAGAGTTGGAATTTCCGTCGATATTTATCCATGGTATCATTTTTCTTAATAATTTCGTATTTTTTCTATGCATTACAGCCTTGTATAATTCAGTCAGCAAGCAAGCGTACGATGCCTGATGTTAAGCAGTTTCCGTAGCCTATAAATGCTTGCAATTACCGCCCTCAAGAGGAGTGGAACAGAGGAATAATTTAACATTGAAATCTGCAAACATCTCAAGAAAAGAACTTTTATATTCTAAAGATTAATCCCACCCGAAAACATATTTATAATATCAACTAGCTGTGCCCGCGACTTCGTCCGCGTGTAATTTAACTTAACAAAAATTTCGGGATTCATCCCCTATTTTATCCCCTTGGCGGTAGAATTAATCAAAATCCTTTCTTAGCGGATGCCTACGTCATAACATCTAGCTGCATGCCAAATTTCAGCCCGATCCGTCCAGTGGTTTGGGCAGTGCGTTGATAGATCACTATGTCAGTCAGTCAGTCAGTCAGTCACCTTTGAGTTATATATATTTAGATGAGTGTACATATATTCACATAGGCCGCAATATACATATATCATAAGACGATCCGATTTCTTGTTATTACACCCCTAAATCTGCATCCCTCCTCCCCACAGCCAGATTCATACGACAGACGTGCTTTGTAGACCGCAGTCGTAAAGCGGCCGCAATATTGACACAACCAGTCCCGTGAGACCTCTAGACCATTCCAATCACTGAGGATATCAATCGTTTACAGTAAAGGAATAAAGGGAAATTGCGGGTCACAACAAAATGGATGGTGAAATACTCACAAAAGTAAAGTTTGGGGGATTGTATGTCAACTGTACGTCCTACTAATATTATAAATGTGAAAGTTTGTGAGTGTGGATGTATGTATGTATGTTTGTTACTCCTTCACGCAAAAACTACTGAACGGATCAGAATGAAATTTGGAACACAGATAGTTTATAACCGGGATTAACATATAGGACACTTTTTATCCCGATAATCCCGAAATTTTTGTTACGTTAAATACTACGCGAACGAGGTCCGTGGGCACAGCTAGTTAACTTATATAAATAATGGTATACAAACATAGAGAAAGAAAAAAAAAAATCAAGTTAAGTAGAGTCGCTGTAAATATTTTGACAGCTGCGGAAACGCGATACGAGCTAACTATACTTATACCTTTGCAATTTAAACTATATTTTGTCTTGATCAGCATATCGGTTTATAACTGCAACCGGCACCTTTTTTTGGTGCCATTGAAAATTAGTTTCAGTGGTTGTGGCAGATTATTTTCATAATAATGACCAGTAGAAAGTATGTCTGTATGTCTCACGTATAGGTATTTGATTATGTGGGTTAGCTTTCATCGGTATTTCTGTGTACTGTTTGCTGTGCCTAACCGTGAGTTCGCACTGGACGAAACATGTTGGCGAAACATATTGTTGTCTCTATTTTATGAAAACAAAAAATAGAGACAACAATATGTTTCGCCAACATGTTTCGTCCAGTGCGAACTCACGGTTACGGGTGTGCGCATCACTGCACTTCTATTGGCATTCTTTTTCTAAGTGTACTGAACTATCAGATTGATCCAAGGATAAGATCGATCAGAGGAAACTTTTTGAACCATGGATCATTTATTTGTTATTTATTTGGTACACAATAGTGTTAAGTAGTCTAATCTAGGTAAATGAGAATGTCTGGAGTTTCCTTTGAAGTGAGATTGTATTCAACGGTACAATACTAGAAATATTACGTACGATCCGAAATCGTTCAATGATATTCTGTTATTTATATATATATATATATATTTTTTATTATTTTTTTTATGACTGTGCACCAGAGTGCACAGTCTGCCGCTTCTCCCCTGACATGATCAGGGACCTTGGTAGGGTAATAATTTTTTCAGGGCATAGTTTTATTTTCAAGGTACAGGTAAATCCGTAACAGTTGTACGTCTTGTCGTTTTTTACAGTACATAGCATTGCCATAATTGCGGCATGTTGTATATAAATTATAGTACAAATCAGCAATATTTCGGTTTCAATTACATTGTAATTCGTTTCATTAATAATTGTGTATAATAATATTATTTTTATAAAATTGACTTAAGTTTGACAAAACAAAACAGTTAAAAGTTATCACAGTATGGTGTAAAATTTGTAAAGTTGTAAATATGGTAAAATTCGATTTAATAATTATAAAGTAAATGTAGTAAAATTAGAAATTAAAAATTAGAAATCCTACTAATATTATAAATGTGAAAGTTTGTGAGTGTGGATGTATGTATGTATGTATGTATGTATGTATGTTTGTTACTCCTTCACGCAAAAACTTCTGAACGGATTTGGATGAAATTTGGAACACAGATGGTTTATAACCGGGATTAACATATAGGATACTTTTTATCCCGATAATCCCGAAATTTTTGTTACGTTAAATACTACGCGGACGAAGTCCGTGGGCACAGCTAGTTATAAATAAATTCAGAATTGAATATTAATAATTGTATTATCGAGTAAACTTGAATAAATGGTCTTGGTTCTAGCGATTGCCGGCGAACGCGACACGTGTTGTGTGTGTTGTGATGTGTGTGTTTATGGCCCTGTTCAGTTTCATGTACATTGTTTGCAATATTCTCATGAATATAGAATATGTTACACTATTTATGACAGGGCCATAAACGTGAGTGTGAATGTGGGAGTGTTTCGTGTGCAGTGTGTGTTTGGTATTGTGTTTTTGTGTGTGTGCGGATTGTATGTTTGCACAAATGCATCCGACAACACCTTAGTGTTGTCGTGTACTTTTGTGTGGTGTGGTGTGCTGTGCTTTCAAGTGCGGCCTGGATACTCTCCAGACCAACATTGCACAGAATGTGGCTGTCAAATAAAATTTGTATGGGTACCCAGGTCGCACTTGAGAGTGTTGTGTGGGTTGCGTGTTGTGAGTATTTATATATTTATGAAGGCAAGGTTCTGATACGGAGGCGTATAAACATTTATTTGGATTAATGTCTAGCTTTTATCTAACGCTTTACATGGATCAAAGTAATTAATGAAATTAACAAGTGTAATAAGGCAGCAAAGGCTTAGAAACTAGCTTTCAGACCCGAAATAAGTGTATAAATGGCCTCAAATCGCATATTACAGTACTTACGATGGTGCAGCCGCAATTCCCATGTACCCGTCAACTTGGAAGCTGCACGAGCTCGTCGCTGACGTCCAATCCCGGCACAGCGTTGCAGG
Source organism: Notodonta ziczac (assembly GCA_918843915.1). Taxonomy (NCBI): domain Eukaryota; kingdom Metazoa; phylum Arthropoda; class Insecta; order Lepidoptera; family Notodontidae; genus Notodonta; species Notodonta ziczac. The sequence continues at coordinate 8,299,857 of OU974053.1, forward strand.
AAACCCCCGCGGATTGGTCAGCGATTCAGAGTACAAACGCCAAGCTCGCGAGTGGCTGCATCCATCTGAAAAAACATGTTTTGAATTCAGTTAGCTCCACTCAATCTTACCAAGTATCCTTTGATGCTCAACCGCTAGCAAAATCAATACATTTTCGTTCCATCGGAAACATTGGTCGACCTAAGTAGTGAAGTACTAACAGATTTGTTTTTTTTTATTAGGTTAGCTTAGCTTTTCGGTAAAGAAACAAAAAAACTGTCCACAATAAAAAAAACAATGGCTCTTAATGATAAGGCTGCTAATCAAATAATGCGTTATTATGTGATTAGCAGACTTGGTGCTCTTTTGGTTTGAAGCCGGCAATACCAAACACGCTAGCATCTAACGGATCTAACTCAATTAATTAAGGAACTACTAATGAATTCCCTATCGGGTGCTATCGGAGCGGCTATCGGGAATCGGGAGAAAGACTCGCGTCTATTTCAATTTGAAAGTGATCTGGACGCTATCCAGACATATACATGAACACTCCTCTGCGAGTAATCTGTTTTATTCATCTTGATTGTCTTCATCCAAATTGGACTTATTTCAGCAAATTGTCGGCTACCGTCCTCTGACTCGATACTATCAATACTCAATCCTTAATTCCAAACTTTCAGCATTCACGACCAGATTTCCCATACTATTTTGTTTTTTCTATACAAAACCGTAGGTAGGTATCTCAAATTATACTCAACTTCTTCAGCATATATTTTGCTAGCCAACCGTACCTGTTAAATATTTTGTACTGAGTCATATCCAATCTGCTATTGACATTTTGCTTTGACCATTAATCTTTGGCAGGGTTCCAAGAAGCACTAACGGTCAGTCGATTTAACATTAATGTTATCACAAAATGGGTTGGCAATGGTCGCTAGCACCGTCGTGAAGCCCACAAAATGCTTTGGTGGAGATGATGATAAAAAATTACTGAGCCAATGAAAAGTGATGGAGAGAGAGAAACTCTAGCTATAAACATAAACTTAAAAATACATTGACAAAAACAAATCCAAGCGAAAACGTAGAATATACTAATTTTCAAAAGATACACTGTTTTCCGAAAACCGATTACAACATGCTTTCATTATAAATTACTAGCTGTGCCCACGGACTTCGTCCGCGTAGTATTTAACGTAACCAAAATTTCGGGATTATCGGGATAAAAAGTATCCTATATGTTAATCCCGGTTATAAACTATCTGTGTTCCAAATTTCATCCAAATCCGTTCAGTAGTTTTTGCGTGAAGGAGTAACAAACATACATACATACATACATACATCCACACTCACAAACTTTCACATTTATAATATTAGTAGGATAGTAGGATTATAGTATTGAAGAAGTTTTCAGATTATGTAACATGGGCAGGTAGGCTTGACATTTGAGCGGGGTGAATGGCTAGAGCTCTCTAAGCCTTGTTGGCCTTTAACAGTGTCCACCACAGATATAAATTTACATAGATAACGCAAATGTACTTAGCGTGTCCAAAAACCCCGACCAAGCGTCGAGGTTGGTCGCCGATAACTTGCAGTCCTCGCGACTACATATATAAAAATATGAGTATGAGCGTGATAATCACTCGAGTGAATCGTAGCGGGCGGAGGGGCATCGGCAGCATCGGTGTCTTTGAAGCGGTTTGGATTTCCCGTCACTAATGACGTCACAGTAGGTGTTAAAAATTCGGCACGCTTGGCTTCAATACAAATCATGATACTTGCGTTATCTATGTAAATCTCTATCTGTGGTGTCCACATTTACATGTTGGTACGTAAAAGGAGCTCTTTTTAGCCAACAAAACCATCATAATTTGAACATTGTCATTTCCAGCTTGCAAGTCACAAACAATCTCTCAGCCCTAATTAACGGCGCACACACAACAAGCCCCCATAAAGACCCAATTACACAACGCATGATGGCTTTATGTAGCATTCCATTGTTCGGGCTCATTTCGATTGTTTTATAACGAACCACGGGGTTCTTTGCGAGCTATAAACCAAGTTTGATGTCGAGTGGGATGATTGCGAACCGTATGAGAAAAGTTCTTACCTACCGAGATTAAAATTTTAATGGCGTACACTGCTTTTTTGTAACAAAGACGAAGATGAACAAATTAAATTGTTAGTTTTCAGCATTTTCAAAATGTTCCCTGGTCTGGAAGTTAGTGGGATTGATTTTACTCTATTAATCCTCCCAAAATTTTTTGATTAGTTTTGGCCCATACGATTTATGTGTTTTTGAACCACGTTGTCAATAGTTAGTGTTTCGTACTTACATTTAATTTATATCTTCATATATTGATTTAGTAACAACAGGTAACAGCGATGTAATAGCTTACATAATCGAACAAACCTTAAGCCCGGACGACATTAGAGACGATAACGTGAAAATTATAGGGAGGCAGGAGCCAGCGTAGATAGAATTTCCACGAAAAAAGCACCTTGTAATTTAATTTCGCACAGACACCGTTCAGTAAACATGAGCAGTAATAATAGCTTTTTGAAAAGCAAATAATCAGGGTTGGCATCCCCCCGCCGCCTCGTCCTTCGCCGGCCGCACCCCCGCAGCATCCGAGTCGTGACGTCAGAGCATCGATCGCACCCTCCCGCCGAAATGTGGGTTGTTAGGGTTGGTAGGGTTGATCTCTTTACACTGGGATACTGCTAGATGCGGCAAGTGGAAACGTTGTGTTGACATTGACACTGGCATTGACACTATTGAGAATGCTGCATCTAGCTGCATCATCACACCCGGACCATACCAGACTCCATATTGACATATGATATTTGTGAACTTACTTATACTTATTTGTTTTATCCCCATAGACATTAGTATCAGGCTTAATACAATTATATTGCTTACCAACTCAATAACTATAAATATACTATATAGTGTAGAATGCGTAGTATCAAGGAATAGTCGTAGTAGGCATGAGCAAATAATTTTAGTAGGTATTAATGGCATTTTTATTATTTAGTTGAATATCAAAACATCAAAAGTAGACTATACGACTATGAGGTGGAAAAAATAATCAAATGTTATTTCATAGATAAACTGTAAATTTAATTTAACACGTATAAAAATGTTTTGATTACAATGTTATGTCACTGTGCGGTACTGTCCGAACATTATTTTCAGCCCCTTAAAGGTCAATGTCGAAAAATTCCTTTTCACTGCTTGCGTAACACAATAGCTTTGAGGTTTTCTTTAAGATTACGTTTGAAATAAGCGATCATGAAGATTTGTGGTTAAATTTTAGGCACCTAACGTTTATTGTAGTCGGTTGTTACATTGGTTAGATAGGCTTTTTTGCCTTGACTGCGTGTGAAATTTATATAAAGTAACCAAATTGGACTTTAAAGTATTTCTTTTGTTTTTGACCAGGGTTATATTCATCTATACAAATAAATAAAATTGGAGTGTCTGTTTGTAATATCAAAATAACACCTTTTCACTAAATGCATATGAAAGTACATACGATACCTATAGCAAAAACGCGAATTAAAAAATTTTTGTCTGTCTGTCTGTCTGTCTGTCTGTCTGTGTGTTTGTTCCGGGTAATCTCCGAAACGGCTGGACCGATTTCGACGGGACTTTCACTGGCAGATAGCTGATCTTATAGCGGGTAACTTAGGCTGCTTTAATTTTAGAAAAACAATTAGGGTTCCGCGTAAAAAAATAAAAACACTTGAAATCAAAGAGTATCTCCGAAACGTCTAGACCGATTGTGACGGGACTTTCACTGTTAGATAGCTGATGTTATAAGCAGTAACTGAGGCTACTTTTATTTTAGAAAAACAAAAAAACAAAATTAAAAAATGGGTCTTGTCGCGCGGGCTCAGAACGCGGGACCGGGCTTTATTGTTAAGTTAAATTCCACGCGGGCGAAGTCGCGGGCTCAGCTAGTATATTTATATACGTAGACTTTCCCGCCACTTCATAGTAACCTTACTTCATGACATAGGTACAGAGTCCGACTCAAAAAACAGCCACAATAACTATATTTTAAATAAAGTGTAGTTCTTTGCTTTTGTTACGTAAGTAATTTATGCAATCTGTCCATTTTGCCGCGAATGTTAAGGGGCCAATCAACACAAAACGGCGCGCAACGCGATGGAGTTTCTGTCAACTACCCGCAATTATAAAGATGGCAAATTGTTTCATAAACGAATCAGGTGCTTGCAATCGCCAATGCGGTTTTATGGTTTACTAGCTTCGTCCGAGTAGTATTTAACTTAACAAAAATGTCGGGATTGTCGGGATAAAAAGTATCCTATGTGTTAATCCCGGTTATAAACTATCTGTGTTCCAAATTGCATCCTTATCCGTTCAGTAGTGTTTGCCTGTAAGAGTAACAAACACCCACACTCACAAACTTTCGCATTTATAATATTAGTAGGATTATCTTTACCCACGAAGGAGAAAGAGGTATAGTCCATCGTGTTACAGCAGTTTGACGGGTTTTCATTTTTCTTCTGAATAAGTACCTACCTACCTTACTCAAATACTCGTAAGACTATAATAAATCAAAGTATTTTCGGAAAACTATGGCTACATCTGAAGGTATAGAATGGAATCTTTTGTCCGGAATTCGTCTTAATTCTTCATATGACATTTCATATGACTTCGGAAAAACTTCTGTATCCGTTATTTCCTCTCCGATTAACTATTCGATGGTGTGCTTGATACTCACAAATAAATCTTAGCTCCCTATTTTTAACAAGCTGGTCCACCCAGCACTCCGGCTGGATCCACGTCCCAGGGTTCGCGTAGAAGTCCACGTCCCCTATCGGCTCCAGGAACCCAAAGACCCCAGGGTTCGTGTGGAGCACGTCCACGAAAGCCGCATCCCCGCGAGCAAGGTGGCCGTCGTTGCTCGCTAAGTTGTACCCTGGGTAGGCGGGATCGAGCCCTGGAAGGATACGATTATAATTGATTAATAAATTGATCTCATGTTTTAGAGCGATCTTGGAAATGAAATTGTCACGTCAAAAGCGTACTTTAAGATCGCGCTCTCTCCTCCATTTTGGTTTTCCAAAATGGAAGGTCACATTTTTGTATTTTATTGTTATTAATTGTGTTTATTATTGTTATTCATTACTCGACATTGGCAGAATCATATTGGGCTTGACCCTATTGTAAGAGGCCATTATCCTACTAATATTATAAATGTGAAAGTTTGTGAGTGTGGATGTATGTATGTATGTATGTATGTATGTTTGTTACTCCTTCACGCAAAAACTACTGAACGGATTTGAATGAAATTTGGAACACAGATAGTTTATCAAATCAAATCAAATCAATTTTCTTTATTTCAGACCAAAGATCCATATGTATGTTAGTAGAAACGCCTTAATCTATTGTTAGTGGGTAAATTAAATGTACATACTTAAAGCTAATTGGTGACATATACGTCAGAGCGTACATGTCTACTGGCCCAGTGCTTGACAAATGGACCATCAATTTTGTCCGCCAGTGTAGCTAGAATATTGTTAGGGCTGCCTCTGAAACGCCGTAACATTGATGCACACCGCTTGCGCATGATGCCATAAAAGTCATCAAGTCTCGCATCCGCAAACATGCCCGAAGCACTGCAAAATCGAGGCAGCCCCAACAACATCCTCAACGCATTGTTATACTGAATACGCAGAGCGTTGTAAGCCAGCTGCGTATATCTAACCCACAGGCTGCACGAGTAAAATGACTGGCAATAGGCTCTAAAAAGAGTTAATTTTACCGCTCTAGAGCACCTTGCAAACCTGCGCGCCAGCATATTACACCTGACTGCCAACGCTCTGCGCTCCCTATCAATATCAAGGTCATCTGTGAGACAATCCGTGACAACATGTCCGAGGTATTTAAATTTAGTGACTACTTTCAACGGTGTTCCTCGTAGTTTTACAGGTGGTATGTTTGCCGGAGTATTATTACGGACTTTAAAAACTATCACTTCACTTTTAGTAGCATTATACCTCAAACCATGCGCCTCCGCATATCTCTCACAGGCGGCCAGTAGTCTCCTTAACCCACAGATTGATGGGCTAAGCAGCACCATGTCATCAGCGTAACTTATGTTGTTGATCATTTTTCCATCAACAGAACAACCATAACCGGGATTAACATATAGGATACTTTTTATCCCGATAATTCCGAAATTTTTGTTACGTTAAATACTACGCGGACGAAGTCCGTGGGCACAGCTAGTATTATTATATATTTATATATATAAAGAAAAGATCGCTCTCAGACTTGATATCGAATTATTAATACGATATGATGCGATAATTTATTTACAAGCAATAACGAGTCCATTATCTTCGTAATTTAAATTTACCAGTAATCCTGCCCAGCAGCAAGCCCCTAGCCTTCAGCTCCTTCCCGGCAAAGCCAGCCGCTTCAGCGCCCAATGAGAACCCCACCACGTGTATCGTAGATGCGCGTACGCCGACTGAGTCTAGGAATTGTACGAAACTCGCCAGTCTAGTGCCCATGTACCTTGTGTTACGCACTGCTGATACGTACCTGGAAACAGTAGCATGCGACGATCAGAGAACGATTCCAGTAGCTCTACCAAGAGGTTTTTTTTTAATTAATGGCCTCTTTCCATTGAGTCAGAGTTTATACTAGATGAAACAGAAAGGGTATACAATTCTTTTGGCAACATTACCTTGTAAATCTAAATCTATTGGCTTTGTGAGACAGTTGAAGTACTAAAGAGGTTTCGTAGACTTATGAAATCTGTCAACGGCTGTATCCCTGTAACACCTTTTGTTTTTCAAGTTTTCTCCAAAGCTGATAGTTTTAGAATTACAAAGTTAAGTTTTGAAAAAATGTTTACCCTTTCTGTTTCAACGTGTAATTCACTAGGGTCTGTATTTATCGCTCTCAGACCTGAGATCGATCTTGGAATTGTCATTCTCATGTCATACCAATACAAAATGACTTGTCATGACCGCTCACAGATTTGAGAGAGAATTATTACTACGGGTCTTAATCACTTGTCGGTAGCGTCTACGTTAAATGTTCAGTTGATCTCTCTTTCTCTCTCTGTCTCTCTAGCTCTCTAACCTCTTGACAATTTGTACACACTGACAGAAGTGAAGTGACACATAATGTCATCCTAATCTGATCAAGCAACGTTTGGTGCGTAGCAAGAGCTGTCAAGTCCGCGTGTGAGCTGACATTATTTTGCCCCCATTTGCTATAAGTAAAGATATTATTTTCCCAGCAGCCCAACAGCCCTAGTGATAGCGTCTATAGGGAACATACACCTACAATAACCGACAATATTTATTGATTCCGTAAATATGCTAATATACAAAAAGGAGGGTCGTAAAGTCAAACTTCGTTGGGGTGGGTGAAAGTACATAAGCGGCCAGAATGCACACATCACATAAATCCAGTCAGACCCAGTTGGCGAGCGGCCACTACCAGCGCCTAATAAATAAAGACTACAAAATTTTCCTCTGGAGTAGTAAATACACGGTCATATATTCAGGCTAAGCTTCATGTATGCGCCACTGCAATATTAACTCTCTGTAATGATGATAACTCTTATATAAGCTTGCGTATTCTTATGATAAAACTTGTAAATGAAGGTGGAAACGTTTTAGCACAGTTTTAATAGGTTTCAGTTTAAAGGAATAGATAGTAATAAGTAGCAGCTGAAGGTTTGGTAGTTTAAGTGGAAAGAGGCTGGCGATAATATTCTCAATATTTCGTAATGAGGGCAAGGAATCATTCAGAAGAAATGTAGAAATTACCATGGCCATACAATGAGACGTGACCAATCCACCGCGATGAAGTTATAGTTGTCGGCTGACAGGAATGCTGAAAAAATAATGAACAACATAATTTGTAACAATTTTGATGCTGCCACGCTACAAAAGACTATCTTGCTAGAGAACCCACCCTACTAAGACAAAGATCCACTTTAATTAGGATAGACATTTGTGTGGTCATAACTTGACGCCTTTCTCTTTATCACAGCTATTTAGTTACCTTATTGTATCTTAAAATAACCATACAAATTATATGTCCATTAAAATAATAACTAACAAATAACAACCCTAATCACCCCATAAAAATTACGTCAGTGTCACACGCGCCGATAAAATCACTTTATCGTTCCAACTACCGTGTTTGCTTTCCATAAATAATAAATCACCCGTCCGTTATTGAAGTCGTCTACGATATTAAATGAATCACGTACCTACGGTATGTTTCAAAAGTGTGAAATAATAACTCACAGACAGACTAATTATCGAAATTTTCATTGAATATTATCTATATTATGTATTGTTTATATCGATTTGGTTCAATTTTCGTGTTGCGTCCTTAGAACACATAATATCCAATGCTCTAGAAAGAGTATAATCTTTTGAAACATCCTGTATATGAAAGCTTAATATTTTATGTCTAGCATACTAATTGGAGTTAAAAACATTAATTCAAATTAAAAATCTATTGCAGAAGTTATCGAAGTTGCGGTCGTGTAGAGTCTTCCGTACAATGTATTAACCAAAACGTACCGCTACGAAATATTCGTAGCGCTCTTTTATAGGTAATTTCGCATACACACTCTGTTTCAAATAAATATTCGGTATGTCAAAATAAAGACAAAGTTTCGCTATTTTATTGACTACGCTGTGGTTACGGGTAGTTAAAGTAAAACATCTACCTCGATGACGTCTTTCCTTCATGGATACAACACCCGCCACATGTTCGCAAGGGTATCCGCGACGCGATCGAGGAGTATCGAATAGTCATGAACGAATTGCTAATTGATTTAACCATCGACTCATTATTAAATCGATTAAACCACATCACGACCGCGACCTGAGGTTTTATAAAATGAAATTCTGAAACAATGTTGCGAGTAATCGAATGAGATATCGATAATATATTTTTATTTGAAAGCCGCAAAATTCAATTTGGTTCGGCATTCGTAATAAGATTGATTTAGTGTTTAGCCGCTATACCTCATTGTTATACAGTTTAACATATTTATAAAGAGTTTATTACAACGTTCTGAATTCAGGCTTCCTAATTCAACTAAGCTTCTAGGGAGGATGGTGCCACTCTGGGTCCTAGACCCATATTCATAAATCGATCTCAAGTCTGAGAGCGATCTTGGAAATGTCAATTTAGTACAAAATTACGTGTCAAAAGCGTACTCAAGACCTCTTTCAGACTTAAGTTTTATTTATTAACACGGATCCTATTCTGGCAAGAGGCTAGGAAGCCTGCAATCAGCATGTTGACATTTAAAAACGCTGTTAAAAAATGCAACGTACCGTCTCGAACCGTAGTAGTGCCCACACCGCCAACGCTTTCCGAAAACCCCATCAAGTATATCACCGTGGGGCTGGAGAAGTCAAAGGATGTAGCCCTCAAACCGTTGACGTCATTTGGTGTTATTATTTCAAATGTCGCTGGATCTGACCTATAAATGGAAATGCCAACAAAGTTTTGAAAACGGCTTTGTTATCATTATAGGGTTACCAGCACTTCCGTTTTTCCGGGACAAGTAATATAGAGGTGACTGTTTTTGTTGTAGTTAGTTGAGGTGGAATTTGCAATGAACATACTAATTAAACAAAATTACGTTGAAGTTTTAAAATATGTTTTTGTCTGACGCAACCTAGCCAGGCCTTCAGGCTAGACTAGTTTTGTTGTAAATTTGTAAGTAAACAATGTTTCAATTCGGACACCGAGGTGCCGAGTTTAATTTTCTTGTCCTGGAGTTATTTACATAAAGGGTGTCTCGATTATATTGTAGGAATGTCTGAAAACCAGACGGGTGGAAACGGGGCGAGTTTGTTAACCCCTGCCCTTTGCACTAATTGGTTACAAAACTTTCAATATTCTTTACAATTTCTTGAAAAGGATTTATATTGCCGTCACATATTTTTATTTATTTTGAAGCGAAACTTCCATACCGACGTTCGGGGCGCTCGCCGCGCGGCCACTCTATCCATGCTAAGCGTCAGTAGCGTTACACGATGATATCAGAACTACGGCTTCCTACGCTTTATACTATAAAGCTTCGCTTCTTTCGGGCATCCCTAGACGGCACTGTTTTTATTTAGATAAAACTAGCTGAGCCCGCGACTTCGTCCGCGTGGAATTTAACTTAACAAAAAAGCCCGCTCCCGCGTTCTAAGCCCGCGCCACAGGACCCTTTTTTTATTTGGTTTTTCTAAAATAAAAGTAGCCTAAGTTACTGCTTATAACATCAGCTATCTACCAGTGAAAGTCCCGTCAAAATCGGACCAGCCGTTTCGGAGATTACCCGGAACAAACACACAGACAGACAGACAGACAGACAGACAACAATTTTTTAAATCGCGTTTTTTCTCTATGTGTCGTATGTACTTTCATATGCACTTAGTGAAAAAGTGTTATTTTGATATTACAAACAGACACACCAATTTTTAACCCCCGACGAAAAACGAGGGGTGTTATAAGTTTAACATGTGTATCTGTGTGTCTGTGTATCTGTGTATCTGTGTATCTGTGTGTCTGTCTGTGGCAACGTAGCGCCCAAGCTAATGAACCGATTTCAATTTTGTTTCTTTTGTTAGAAAGGTATTCTGATCGAGAGTGTTCTTAGCTATGTTTCATGAAAATCGGTTCAGCCGTTTGAAGATCATCAGCTCTTTTGTAGGTTAAAAAGCCACATTCACGGCCAAAACCAACTTCCACGGCTCGAATCCAATCGAAATTTGAGATTATTGGATTTAGATTCATTATATTTTTAAATGATCGTAATAGTCTGAACTGGCTTTTTACAATATTATAAATATGAAAAGTTTCCCTGATTCTGGAAAAAAATTATATTTTATCAATTTTTATATGAGATTTTTGTATGAACTAAAGACGTTCCATAAGTCACGTGTCAAATGATGGATACGCGCATGCGTTAAATTTTGTTTGTTTGGTTAATGGTCATGGAATATTACGTTATTATAATTCTAGAGGGCGCTGCTCCGCCATTGAGAAAAAATATAAAAAATAAAATCTAATTTAAAATAATGTTAGCGTTATTGAAAATTCTTCCCCTGGGCTGTTCCCGTCCACCTCAACCAGAGTTATTACATGAAATTAAATCATAATTGATTATATTTTACTAGGAATTAAACCTCCGTGGCATCAATATTTACATTCGTTGTCTATTCTAATGTCAATTATTATAATGTCATAACAAAATAATGTCTCATACTTTTACACAGATTTTCTGTTGATAATTGTATACATAATTTGATGAAAAGATCGTCGCATCGGGGGTTTTTAAATTTTCAATTTAGAGTTATATTTATTTGTATAGATAACTATCAGACTATCCACATTTGTCTTGCAGAATTGATTGTATGAGTCCTTTATAAAATAATAATAAGCTAAAATATGTGTGTTACACTATTTCAATCCATATAGGACTATTTTGATAGACAATCACACATAAATATAAGTTATCATCATTATTACCACTACCTACCATTACATTATACGTATATTACTATTTATATATGTCCAACGGGGTGGAGTTAGTATCATAGTTAGCATGTCAAATGGTTTTAGTCTGTGCCTCATAATGATGTACTACTGTCAAGCCTCGTTTGCACCATGGCAGTGACTGGAGCCAGTGACACGGAATTTCGACGCCAATAACTGGGTATGTCAGTTGCTGTCTATTTTAGACACTGGCTGTCGTAACTGGCAGTCAGACAATGCCTATCATACTGGACTGACTCGAGTGGCGCGGTAGTCAAAGCTACTGGGCCCCAAAATAGAACGAGTGGCTGGCTAGTCAGCAGCTGGACTGACTTGCGAACGCGAAGACAGTAGTGAACTGCCGAATACAAGCCCAATAGCAAGAGCTGGAGTGAGTTACTGTACTACCACTACTGCCATCATGTGCACCAGGCATCATGCATGATTCCCCACGTGTGGGCCTGCGCAAAGGCCACACCAATTAGAGGCTCGCATGAATCGCGAGGGCCTTTGGATTGACCCTGAAACCGTTATCGCACTAATGTGTGTGTATTTGTCACTAGCTATGGACTTCACGAGTTCGCGACTCGTGAAATAACAATCACGTTCAAACATCGCTTTCAAATATTTACTTTGTAGCTTCATGGATAAGTATTTTAGTAAGTACATCCGAGTGTATTCGTTCATTCTCAGTCGAACTGTAGTCTAGAAAAGAATATATCATAATACACAAATTCTAGTATCCATGTTCTATCCTCATCCGAGATGTCGGTGCGACACACAAAGCGTGTTATCATACCAACCATACGTCAGTCGGTCGATCCCTCGATCAATGGTACTTTGAGATGAGTTGATCGCTTATCGTTCGACAGTCGATCGATTGGCATGGTGACGCCCTAATACGTTCCCAGAGAGGGTTCTCGCCTCATCCCAAATTGCAGTTTTAAGAATATGGAATACAAATATCAGTGTAGACTTTGATAAAGGAAGAAATCAAATCAAAGGGTGAAGATGAGTCAACGAAAGAACCAGACACTTGGCCCCAGGCACATTATGAATTTAATAAATGAATATATAATTAATACATAAGGTAAGGTTTATATACCTCTTATATAGTTTGTACAGTATGTCCACGGAGTCATCTCTCGGGCAACAGTAGTCGCACTGGCCAATCGGGGCTGACATAAAACATATTTCCGCAACACCTGAAACAAAATAATATCCTCTCTAAAGTACCTGTGTAATATAATTAATCACAGTTCTCTTGCCTTTCTTAAATAATGTAGGTGGATATCCAAATCAAATGTTTACCATTTATGTTTATCTTAAAAGAAAATTGAATTCGAAAGTCTTGTTTGTTATGTAGGTACTATTATTTCAGAAGGATATCCCATCATACGAAGTTTTATAATTCGTCTAGGATGTATATTAAGTAGGCGTGTACAAATAGGTAGAACTTAAACAATTCAGCGCGTGATACACATAATATAACGGACTATGTATACCTTGTAACATTTACTACTGCTGTCATATTCTTCTTCAATAAACGTTTCTTTCTGTTTCTTTCAGTCACGATGCGTTGTCTTCACACCCGCCCCAAAACTTTTTCCGAATGATTTTCGAGAAAGTTATACCCTTTGTATACCTAGTGCGGAGTCCAAAGTTGGTTCCGTGCTTGTTTAAATTCCAATGCCATTAGGTAGATAGATATATGATAAAATATAAACTATTTTATTAATAAAAAATATATGTACTCGTAAGTACGTAGAATAATCACTGGCATATCGTGACATACTGTGCCCACTTCAACTATGCCATTTAGAGACACGCATTCAGGCACGCAACTCATTCAAGAAAAATTGCAACAATTTACTGTTGTTGTTGCAAATATTGCTCTCGCAAATTGTTCAGGCAAATTGGATACATTTGGTTATCATCCATTCATCTATAGTGTACTTATGATAAAATAATAATAATTTGGACTATTATTACTATGAAGACGGATTTGCATGTTCTAACATATATTACATTCTTAATTGTTTTACTATGTACATTTTAAGTATTGTTTCAGTGTTTAGGGTTCTGTTACTTAAAGGAACAATCGCCCAACTCACACTTTGATATCGGACGCACACAGATTCTATTATTACCTACCTAATAAAAATATGGACTACAGAAAAAAAACATTACTTTTGTCGGTCAAAAGGTTATGCATAAATGAATAACATTTTGCATAAACCTCACTGCTCTTATGCGACTCTTACTTTCTCTGTGCTTTGGTTTATTTTTAACAGTAACAAATAAATAAATAAATTAATTAATATCGCCAGACAGACACACCAACTGTACGGTCCCAAACTAAGCAAAGCTTGTACTATGGGTATCGTACAATGGACTGGGGGCGATCCCAGTGACACCCAGACCAGGGTAAATAACGAAAAGGCCATTTCCGAAATTTGCCCCGGCGGGAATCGAACCCGCGACCACCATGTGCAGTGAGCCGAGCGGCCTACGCTCGAACCACTGCGCCAAGCGGTCGTCAATAGCTAGATAAATCTCAATATTATCTACCAGCAACCAGCCCCGGCTTCGCACGGGTATTTTTATCAGTGTTTCTCTACTATATTATGCATGTATTATACATATAAACCTCCCTCTTTAATCATTCTATCTATTTAAAAAACCTATCCTATATCTATAACTAAAAAAAACGAACTACGAACTTAAAACCCAAAAGCCGTTGCGTAGTTTTAAAGATCTAAGTATACATAGGGACAGATAGACAGCGGGAAGCGACTTTGTTTTATACTATGTAGTGACAATAACAAAAAGCTAGACAAAACTGAATATTAGCTATGCGTTAAAAATTAACGCATAAACTGTATTTTTATATATCCTGCAAGGCATTACATTTTGTGGTCGTTTTAAAATGGAAAGTAGAGCATAGTTTAAAAGATAAGAAAAGATCGGTGATAATGCTGTTAGTACAAGAACTAATCTTACTTTACAAATTGTGCACCGTCTGTCTCAGTCACAGTCCTACTGCATGAGCAAGCCAGCAATATGTTTAGTTTCATCAAACAGTCGTAGTTTGTAACAAAGATAATTTAACAATTGTATGTTTAAATGTAAGTAGGTGGAGTAACTTTTTCTACTGGAATTGAGAATTAACTTTAAGAACTAGAAAGGAAAAACAAATTAAACGCCAATTTGGTCGAAAATTAGTTTTATATGCATACAGTTCGATAGGGTTTTGGATTCTCTATTGATGTGTCTATAAAACCAATTTTCGACCAAAATGGCGTTTCATTTGTTTTCCTTTCCACCGTCGACTTGTATTATAATACCATGCTCACGCCTATATCCCCGAAGGTGTTGGCAGAAGTGCACTGGATGTTTTCCTTCCCCGTTCAGCTAGTGTTATTCTCAGTTAGAAATGAGATTCAGTGCCAGCTTTACCCATTATGTAAGCTGAGCGGCGCACATGGGTGCAGGTCTTCGGGGACGCCGAGCGGGGGCCGCGACGTCGGCAAAGTGCCTGCGTTGCTTGCGGCGGCCTCAGAAGCGCAGATACCTCAAGTGAAGCAAACGAGCTATTGCTGGATTAAGCATAGTAGCAAGAGTAGCAATTGCTACGGGCCCCGCTCGATAGGGGGCCCCGCATATTTAAACCCACTCATCTCTGCCTGAGCGTATTTTTTTGAGTGAAACTCATTAAGATGTGGTATATTGAATTTACTTGATGTCACAAAAACGTGAAACGTTACAACTTTTCCTACTAAGACAATCCATGTCAGGCACTCGGTAACCGACTACGGGCCCCGCGCTTGCTTAATCCGGCACTGATTATATGGGGCATATTATAACTGTCACTATTCCATTTTAATCCCGCGCCTACTAGAGGGCGCCGCAGTATTGATTACACCCGGGGAACATGGGCTAGAACCGACGCTGATGAGAATCACACATGAAATCCGAAAATCTCAGAGGTTTTGAATCATATTTGAATCTTGGGTTTTACTACGACAAAATAAAATGATTTACCTATAAATAACTGTAAATGCGAACGTAAACAGACTATAAATATTCTAAGCGGTAACCGTTTAGAATAACATATCGTAACGAGGAAGTATTTATATTATAACACTCGACTAATAGATCGTTCATTATAAATCGATGTCATTTGTTTACCTGAAATGGTAATTACCCAACCGGTGCCGATGAGTTCTGGATTTTCCTTCTTTGTTTCTTCAATAAAATCTCTACGGTATATTATACTCGGTTACAACTAGTCAAGCCTGCAACTATACTATTCCCTTTTTCTTCCGTTGTCGTTTATCCCTTAGTAGGTTTCATTTCCTCGGATTAAGTTTGCTTTGTTCCGCGGAAAATTGCACAGGTATTCACAGGTACTCATGACAGACAGACTCTTGTCTAACATTTCGGTCTTGTTGGCTAAAGTCTAATATCGAACCATTTTTTTGGTTTATAATTTTAGATGTTGATTGTTAACCGACTTCCAAAAAAGGAGGACGTTCTATGTTCGTCTGTATGTTTATTTTTTATCTATGTGCATCGGTTGTGGAGGGATTTTGAAAAAAAATCAACTCCAATTGAAAGATATTACAAAGTCCCTAGTTATTTCTAGCTTTTTAGTGTACCCAGATTTTTTGAAGTCGGTTAATTTTTTTTACCTATTAAAATATTTTTTTAAATCTTGTCCCAACTCACCCACGAAAAAAGAGGCTAAATTACACGCCGTAGCATTCAGCACCATATTCCGAGCGCCGTGATTAAACAGCCGTAACGTTTAAATACACTCCGCCGCTGAAAACCGTCATCTCGGAACACGGAACGTTCACTCTCGCCGAGCCACCCCCCGCACAATACACCAGAACACAATGCTGTGGTACTCGTTAAAAACTTTTTTTTGATCCGGAAAACCGTATAGAACCGGAGCTTATTAGGTTTCACGGGACACTGTCACGGATCGCGCAAACACGCACATAAATATGCAGCATTTTTTTTTATTCTCGTATCATCCGCAGAGCAACGGAGTGACTTTTAAATTGAAAAACCAAGTCAAATAAATAAAAATACTTGGGTTCTTGAAATTATGTAAAGGTCACTCGCCAACTGACTCCTCCGGGGGTAATTCGCCAACTGTAGCGGTTCTTTCTGTCGAAGTAGATCCGCGGCTGATGGCAGCCATACTTACGCAAGCGATTCAGTAAGATAAAAATGGCACGAAATTATCGAGTCAATCGAATTGATTTGCCGAGATAAATTACAATTCGGCTATCAGATGGCTTGTATTTTATTGACTTGAAAATATTTAGCGAAATTACTTCACAGTTATTTACATTCGAATTTAACTGTACGTTTTCATTGAAATCCTGACTATTTGCGGTCTGAATTTAAAATTAGCACTCTGATAGAGCTCTAATAGGTAATAAAAATAATTACTAAGTAAGTAGGTATGTATAGTTAATTTATTCATAGTTATATATCTAGGATTGAGTGGTGAGATGAATTTTACATTATGAATTTAACTACTATCTATGAGTAGGTACCTACATATAAAACTGTCAACTTAAACCCCATGTTTTAAACAATAGAATATTTACAAGCGGATTGGATCGCGAACTTGACTTTAAATCCTACAAGAAACTCTTTTTTATATATTTTTATATATCGCCAATTGATAATATTTAATACTTAGGTACAAAGAGCAAAACTAGATTAATAAGATAGCTCCAAGGTATTCCTAATTACACATGATTACATGGCATAGGTATTTAACTTGAACCCAGGCATGTAACAATGCACATTTAATTTAGATAAGTATCTTAATTCTAGTAAAAAAATGTGCTAAGTGGTCCTCCGGAATTTTAAACAAAAGGATACAGAATATTTATAATATTATATAATTAAAACAAATGTGAGTACTTACGTTTGCCGAAAAAACTTTATTTCGAATATTTTGACGTCTCAACTACGCTTTGGCTTAAGGCTAAAGCGCCCATCTAGCCCGCGAATTTCAAAATGTTCGAGTATTTTTATGGTTTATCCAAAATCTGAAAACATTTAAGACAACATTTTGTGATTTGCGACAAACACAGTATGCAGTGCTTTTATTAATACATTTACAACATATTTTCACGGTGGATATGATACTAGTAAATCACTAAATATACAAAAATTTACAGTTTTCTGGTTATCTGTCGTTCTTGAAATGTTTTAGAGTAAAATAAATGTATTAATAAACGCACTGCATACTGTGTTTGTCGCAAATCACAAAATTTTGCCTTAAATGTTTTCAGATTTTGGATAAACTATAAAAATACTCGAAAATGTTGAATTTCGCGGGCTAGACAGGCGCCTTCACCTTAAGGTAATGATAACATCACACAATGCAGCTTTTACAGCTGAGTAATGCAAAAACTCTTGGATAATCAAGATTTCAATCGTGTGTTATGCACGATTTTAGCGGCAAGTTTGGCAAAACGAAGTGCTCCCAAGAATACATGTCAGAATTCACCATTGCACCAGGAGAAATAAAAACTAATGCCAATTATATTATTTGTTCCTAATATTCAAGTACTTAATAAAAAAATAAAAAATGATTAACCGTCTTCAAAACCAGTGCTCTAAAAAGCTAGAATTAACTAGGGGCCTTATAATTAATTGTATTTGGACAATTTTAACAAATCGCTTTATAAATGACGGAGTTTCAAGGAAAAATCATTAAAAAAATACACACGAATTAAGAACCTCATCCTGTTTGAAGCCGGTTAAAAAAGTAATAGATATTCAGTATAGATTTAGGTAATGACTCGATTGTGAAAATCATCTCCTGTAATTACAAAACTTTTAGTGATTTAAGTTAGAGATATTAAGAGGAATTACATTTTTTGAATAGTAAGTTTATCTATACAAAAAACAATGCCATTTTAGAGAAGATCAAGATAATAATAATTATCAATTCGCACAGAGCATGAGATAAAAATCTGGAAAGAACCAACACAATATCAAGTACGTCCAGACCAGAATTTTGTGACAACACACACTATAGGTAGTCTTATTTTGTAACGTCATGAAACACCATTTACAAGTTGCGGAACGATTAAGTAACGTCGACGATACATTTTATCATTCACTTTTTGAGTCATGGGGTCCGAATTCAAAAGGGAATGGAGTGTGGGTGGACTGTGTAAAACATTACAAAAGGATTGCTTAGAAATGTATAAATTAGAGCACTTTAACTTGCAAAGGTGCTAAAGCGACTAGTAAAGGCAAGATGTCACAAGAGTATTTCGTTATGAGTTTGTTATGCACCTTCCTCAAAACAGAATACCTCGGATTAACCGCAAAATTGTGACGAAATTTTACCAAAATGACGTAACAATTATGAAAAATGAAATCCCATGCCACATGTTTTTGGTTTAAATCTTGCTGGTTTTGGCAAAATACTCAACCCAAAATAGTATATGACTACTGAATAATAGAATATTAATATTTAAGGCTTCTTAAACTAAAGCCATCTTCAAATTTAAATTAAGTATGCTTGGGTAAATAATTTCCAATTTATTTACTATAAATACCTATATTTTACATCATGAGCGAGCTTAAGAAAACAATATTGATAGTCTAATGTTCCGTATCTATACACCGAGGTGCATAAACGACGTGACACGGGTTAAAGATCAACTGTATACGATCATGTGATAGTTAATTAAACCGTAGTTAGAGCCATTGGGGCCCGCTCCGGCGCGCGGCGGTGATGTTATTAAATCGCTTCCCCGCCCCTACTCTACCGCTGATATTAAATGTCACAGATATTAAAATATGCTTCATCATATCGCCAAACTGACACACCAACTGTACGGTCCCAAACTAAGCAAAGCTTGTAATATGGGAATCGAACCCGCAACCACCATGTGCAGTGAGCCGAGCGGCCTACTATGCTCGACCACTGCGCCAAGCGGTCGTATATTTGGTGTAGTTGATGGATGGTGTCTTTACTGACTACAGGAATTAGGTTTAACGGCACACCTTGCATTCATCTTAACCCATGATAAATATATATAAGTGCTCTAAAGGGAAGAAGTAATTTCGAAGGGCGCAATGAATAACTTAAACATTTTTACTGTAATTACCTAGAAGGAGTTAACTGGAGGGCGAAAGGGAATATTAATTTTAATATACTGCCTAATTGCTCTCTGATGAAGGCTGCTTCTCAAGAAAGTTTTAGTTGACTGTAATTTAAAAGGCAAGGGTTAATAAGTCGGGAATGGAAAACGGAGAGATAGGTAACTAAATAGGAAAAGCTTGTGTAACAAAGAATACCTATGTATCTTAAACTGATATAACCACAGTTAATTACAAAATATGCAAGATCTTAATTCCTAAATTCTTGCATGTTTAAGAGTAAGTGATTTAGTAAAAAAAAATATGTTCATTAATAAACTCTTTCTCGGGAGCGGCTCTTAGCATTTTTTACCTAGATTGTCGATTAACTATTCATTTGTGTAGATAAATCGCGTTAGTAAGTGCCTAGGTACTTATATCGGGATTAACTTGCCACTCTCAAATCTGTTTACCTACACCATATTACAGCACGGCAATGATGCAATTGGCCAATTCTTGTTTAGTAGAAAGTTACTTTCAGATAATGTGATAATCACAATTTCACTTTAATAGTAGGTACCTACACCCTGTTTGATATGTATTACATACCAAGGTTCTACAAAAAGGCTGGCAGGGTTGAGCGAAGGCCATTGGGCTCACTGTATCGAATTGTCGCGGGCTCAACTCTCGTCGAATCCAATTTTGCAAATGTTTTTTTTTTCTAAATTCGCTCTTAGGACCTCAAGTTCTAACGGCATCAAATACAAATCGAGTGTTCGAATCACAGATTTAAATAGATAACGCAAGTATCACAATTTGTATTGAAAACAAGCGTGCCGAATTTTTAACATCTACTGTGACGTCATTAGTGAAGGGAAATCCAAACCGATTCAAAGACACCGATGCCGCCGATGCCCCTCCGCCCGCTACGATTCTCTCGAGTGATTATCTCGCTTATACTTATGTTTTTATATCTGTAGTCGCGTGGACTGCAAGTTAACGGCGAACAACCTTGACGCTTGGTCGGGGTTTCGTACACGCGAAGTACATGCATTTGCGTTATCTATGTAAATCTATATCTGTGGTTCGAATCTTGCTAAACACTTCACTGCAGCGCCCCTAGCGGAAACATGCAGCTTTACCGGTGACCGTAGGAGTCATTCGATCACCAAATCGATTTTTGAATACGTAAATAACGCATACTAACTGACCCCTCTTTGTACTCAAGTCTTATATTAAAACAATAATACCTGCTCAGTGCATGTTATGATTAGTCTGGCGATATTCATCTTGATTGTCAGCATGACTTATAAGAATAATATATTAATGGTAAGTAACTTGTTATTTTCCTCATACATACATCAAGGTATTGGTAGTATCTACCTACCTATACCGTAATTATTTCATAGCATCAGTCCATCAGGAACGAGTCCGTTGTGAATATCAATGCCATACTTACAAGCAGTTTACATTCATCATACTATAATCATACTAATATTATAAAGAGGAAAACTTTGTTTGTTTGATTGTAATGAATAGGCTCCGAAACTACTGAACCGATTTGAAAAATTATTTCTCTGTTGGAAAGCTACACTATCCCCGGGTGACATAAGCTATAATATATTTTCAAAAAAATTAGGGATCCCTACTAAAACTCGAATAATGTAACTGCAATGTACCCGTGCGAAACCGGGGCGGGCCGCTAGTCTTCTATAAAACAAATGGCTACGATTAATAAATTAGTAATTACTACACACACTTAGTATTCAAATTATACACACGACTGACTATTGATTACATCGAAAAAGTCAATATTTATTTAGTAGTTGCCTACGCAAGATTATGTTCATTGACTTTTATTCTTGTAACTAGCTGTGCTCGCGACTTCGTCCGCGTGTAATTTAACTTAACAAAAATTTAGGTTTTATTCATCCCCTATTTTATCCCCTTGGGGGTAGAATTAATCAAAATCCTTTCTTAGCGGATGCCTACGTCATAACATCTACCTGCGTGCCAAATTTCAGCCCGATCCGTCTAGTGGTTTGGGCTGTGCATTGATAGATCACTATGTCAGTCAGTCAGTCAGTCACCTTTGAGTTATATATATTTAGATTATACTAAAAATATGAGATATAATTTTCTGTAAATTACTAAGTAAGTACCTACCTACCTATTTAATAACATTAATGGATTGGAACAAATGTTAGCATTTGTTCCACTATCTTACCTATAGGATCTACACAATAATAACTGACTAATACTATAATTAGGTACCTATTGGCAAACCGAAATTCTCAAGATTTCGCCGGTGTAATTGAATAAGGCAAGTGAAGTGGCCTCCATTATCTTAATCAACCTTTCAAAGGCATTACGCACATTAGACTGAGTTCAGACAACTGACCTTGTTATAAGACGGAGTATTTAAATGTAATGTAAATGAATTTATTCCTGTTGTAAGTACAATTATATACTATATACAATACTATACTATACTATAATATACTACACAGTACTAAAGTTGATCGACACTCATCTAAGTGAGTATCCACAGATTTTGGAAATGGAAAGAACAAGAATGTACTTTTCATTACTCATACTCGGAAAGTAGGTCTGAAGTTGCCTGAGGAACAGGTTGAAAGTAATACTTTTCCGCCCAAGGGAGAATCGCTTTCAACTGACAGCTGTCAAATTATTAAAAAAACTAGTACCATTTTCACTTTTCTATGGAACCATGTTCCAACTTTTTCTATTGTCACTCAATTACAGCGCGATGTAAAATTTAAATAACATAAAGTTAAGTAAAATAAAATAATATATATTTCTAAATGACTTAATTATAATTTAGTTACAACAATTTCTTTAAAATAACATAGATTTGGGCAAAATATTTAATGATGAAAATGAAAAATAATGGGGAAATAATGTAGATGGCCGGCAAACGAAAAAAAAAAGAAAATAGGCGGTAATCCGATCTTCATTTGTTTTTCGAGTTGTAGAGTATTGTTCATACTTCCTTGTATAAGTTCTTTAGCCAATTCCTGTTTTAATTTTTACTTTCCATGTATTCGTAATAAAAAGCACAGTGTTTACCTCGGGTGAAATACTTATTTTGTCCCTCGAACTATTGGCGCCCTCACTACGCTCAGGTGCCAAACCATGTCTCGGGCCAAAATAGGTTACATTCACCCCTTGTGTAACAATGTACTAATATTTGTGTTACCAAACAATTGAATGTAACGAAAAACATTCTTCTACAAGCTGTTATTTGTATTACTGACCCACTTTAAAAAGAATATAACCTTTTACAAGTTCGAAGAGAAATGAACGTAATTTTAAAAGCCCATATCTCTTGTTGCAGGACAAATTGCTCAATAAGCTGGAAGAAAATGAGCCGGAACTTGCAAGTTCACCCGACGAAGAAGTAAGTAAGGAAGGACCTATAGGTATATATAAAGTATATAACAAATACCCACCTACTTACCTAAGAATCTGCGAATATATAATTAAGTAGAAGTATATAGATAATTATGTAGGCAGTGGCTGATTTACCAGTAGGCTAAGTAGGCTAGAGCCTTAGGGCGGCCGGTTAATGGGGCGGCAAATTTGGGGACCGATTTCCTTTTTGCTTCTTCATGGAAATCAAGTGCAATAAATATTATGTATTCACGTTTACCGAATGTATATTATTGTGGAAGTAGCATACATTCCCCGCCTTTATTAGTCGTACATGATTGAACTTTGATTAGCTCAAAAATTATTTTACCTGCAATTTCCACGAAATTTTTGGATTGTGAAAATTATTTTTCATTACTTATAGAAAATAGGTCTGAAGTTGCCTGAGGAGCGGGTTGAAAGTAATACTTTTCCGGCCCGGGAGAATCGCTTTCAACTGACAGCTGTCAAATTATAAAAAAAAACTAGTTCCATTTTCACATTTCTATGGAACCATGTTCAAACTTTTTCTACAGTCACTCAATTACAGCACGATGTAAAATTGAAATAACATAAAGTTAAGTATTAATTAAATAATATATATTTTTAAATTGCTTAATTATAATTTAGTTTCAACAATTTCTTTAAAATAACATAGATTTGGGCAAAATATTTAAAGATGAAAATGAAAAATAATGGCTAAATAATGAAGCTGGTCGGCTAACGAAAAAAAAACAAAATAGGCGGCAATCCGATCTTTATTATTTTTTTCGAGTTATAGATTGTTTTGTGTATTATTGAGTTGTGTATTGTTCATACTTCCTTGTATTATTTATTTAGCCAATTCCTGTTTTTATTTTTAGTTTCCTTGTATTCGTAATGAAAAGCACAGTGTTTACCTCGGGTGAAAGACTTATTTTGTCCCTCGAACTATTCACTTTCACCACTCGTGTAACAATTTACTATAGGACATGAGAATTGTAGAGGCAGGGGCGGCAAAAACTTTACAGCCTATACCTTGGAAATACCATTTTTAATTGCGTAGGTATCAGCAAGACTTTTAACGGCGTTTGAGCCAAGCTGTAGCTACTTGCCTACAGCTCGTATGCGGGCTACCTAGACCTGGGCCCTAACCACGCTACCTACTCAAATCGTTATAGAAAACGCAAACGCTCGACATTACGTTTCAAACGCTCCGCTTTTGACGTTTTGCTGACACCATACCATATCAATGTCAGTAGAAATCGTGAAGCTCGTGTCAGCAAAACGTAAAAAGCGGAGCGTTTGCAAACGTAATCGCGAGCGTTTGCTTTTCTATTACGATTTGAGTAGCTAGCGTGGTTAGGGCCCAGGTGGCTCATACGCTTGCTTAGCGACTCTTAATATAAAATATATGATAAAAGCAATAAGTAAATGCAGGTTATACTACAACTTATTTCTACTTAATCTGAAAAAAGGAAGTCCTGGTAGCTAATACTTTAATATACTGGGGTGTTAATTAAGGGAATGAAAAAAGCCAGTTCATAAACTTGTAAACTGTTTATTATCCTAAAATATGAGCTTCGTTGCTAATATAACAACATAAAATCTTAATTATTTCTTTTTTTACTTCAAAAACTCCCATTCCATCAGGTTCCGCCTAATTACAAAATATTTTATTTTAAGTAGGTACTTATCTTATTAATGACATCAAAGAACATTGTAGCGTCCTAGATTTACATATTTGACAACCTATTTTTAGACTATTCCGAATTAAAAATTCGGAGATCGGGTGAAAGTTAGCTCCGATGACCAATGAATTCTGCCGCGAAGCCAGATTCAACCTTGTCTACGCTCAAGGCTTGCTTTGACACCGACCAACAACAATAACTGACCTGTCTAATTACGAAATAATATTTTAATTATGTCTAGTTTATTAAATAAACAATGCAGGCAATTTTAAAGACATTGCTTTTTCTTTGTCAATCTTTACCCCATCTTTCTTTGCAATTTAGGCAAGTTTCATAATCACAGCCGAGGTCCACGTTCTCTGCAAATATTACGAAACTAGCTGTGCCCGCCGACTTCGTCCGCGTAGTATTTAACGTAACAAAAATTTCGGGATTATCGGGTTAAAAAGTATCCTATATGTTAATCCCGGTTATAAACTATCTGTATTCCAAATTTCATCCAAATCCGTTCAGTAGGTTTTGCGTGAACGAGTAACAAACATACATACATACATACATACATCCACACTCACAAACTTTCACATTTATAATATTAGTAGGAAGTAGGATATACCAACTAGGTACTTATTTACAAATTACTATGTTTCAAAACGGAATTTGTTTTGCCAAACCCAAGTTCTAGACTACTATATTTCGAACACCTAGGAACCCACTATAACTTTTGGAAAAAACGACGAAGTAGTAGCTGATTCTAATGTAGGTTCGGGTCTGCGACTTATCACTGGAAGAAGATGTGCAGAGCCCGTTGGACCATCCCCAAAATTGCACATTCATGGATCCTATTGAAAAGATATCGACGTTAAAACTGTGACTTTACGGTGGTAAAGTCACATTGCTAGTGACCAATCCATAATATCCATAATCCATTGACGACCGCTTGGCGCAGTGGTTCGAGCGTAGGCCGCTCGGCTCACTGCAACGGGTGGTTGCGGGTTCGATTCCCGCCGGAGTATATTTCGGAAATGGCCTTTTCGTAATTTTCCCTGGTCTGGGTGTCACTGGGATCGCCCCCAGTCCATTGTTCGGTAGCCATAGTACAAGCCTTGCTTAGTTTGGAACCATACAGTTGGTGTGTTCGTCTGGCGATATTTATTATTATTTATTTATATACATACCTACTCGTCAAATTACCTATAATATATTTTTTTATTAGTTCTTTTAGCTACATAGAATACCTACCTATCAACAGTGGATCACTAAACACCTTCGTATCTTATTGAATTCCCTTGCAGTGTGTAATATGCGTGAACGCCAAAGCGACGATGCAGACGTCGCCGTGCGGGCACCGCGTGGTGTGCCGCCGCTGCTTCGTGAAGACCATCCAGATGGCGGTGAGCCAGCGGCTGCTGCCGCTGCGCTGTGTCATCTGCAGAGCCAAGATACTGCGGTTGCGACAGGCGCCGAGGCTCGTCACCAGCAAGAGTTGGCAGGTGAGTGACACACACCACAAATTCAAATTCAAATCGTTGGTTTTGTTTAGGCCTACGGGGGCACTTACAAAATATCAATTTTACATTTTACTACCGTCTCGGAACGAGACCTCGACTGAGA
This sequence comes from Notodonta ziczac, assembly GCA_918843915.1. Taxonomy (NCBI): domain Eukaryota; kingdom Metazoa; phylum Arthropoda; class Insecta; order Lepidoptera; family Notodontidae; genus Notodonta; species Notodonta ziczac. Next base: position 8,326,230 of record OU974053.1, read on the forward strand.
AGATCCGGCAAGAAACTCAGCGGCTACATACAACTATAAGGCCAACTCAAATCTGAAAGCGATTTTGAGTACGGTTTTTACATTTCATATTGTAGGTACTGGTATGACATCAGTGTACAGACATCACAATATACTTAGAATACCTACTCTAGGAGGAGATCCTGGCGCCGATTACCCAGCAGATGGAATGTGTTAAAAACAAAGGTGTAAAAGCACTAACAAACTCTGCACCTCACACTTAAGAGAAGCGGCTTAGGAGGTACCTAATGTTCTTTAAATAGGGGTGCCCGGTCTAGCCAGAAAACAGAATTCAGAAAACCCCTGACCGAAGATTTACTACAACTGTATATTAACCCGAACAAGTCATGGAAAAGAACTCATATGCCAAGGTTAACAGCAGTTCACTCCCTGGAGACCCGTGCCAAGTGGCAGTCGGCCATGGTCAAGAGAGTAAAACAACATGCCGCGAATTAGCTAAATCCTATTGCGAGTGAATCGGTATCTTCTAAAACTGGTAACGGATAAACATGGACAAAAATGGCTTTTAGTATGTATGGATTCTTACCCTCTAAATCCTCTCTAGTGGCCACCTTTACAACATCGATAGGAACTATAGTAGGCTAGTCGCTGTAAAAGTAGCTACCTTTTAAATCTAATCTAGCCTCCTGTATATGTGTGTTATCAGGTGTCGAGCGGCAGCGGCAAGTCGTGGGGCGTGCCCGGCTCGGTGTCAAGTTACTCGGTCGGCGCGCGCTCAGTACCCGCATCCGCTTCCCTGTATTCCGTCACCAGCGGCGAGTCTTCCCTCTCCGGTAACTGCCTATTTCCCCGACTTCATAGCAATTTTCTATAGACTTTAACCTATTAGTCTTTATTTCCAGTACTGTAAACAGCTGTGATAGCCGATTAGATAAAGCACGCGTCTTGCGGGCACTAGGTCTTGGGTTCCAACCCCGGCTCGCAAATCAGGATTTTTTGAAATCTATGTCCGTTTCATAATTTCTAGTTGATCACTTGCTTACGGTGAAGGAAAACATCGTGAGGAAACCTGCATGTGTTGGAAGATCTAACCAATTTTCGAAAGACATGTGAAATCCGCCAACCCGCACGTGGCCAGCGTGGTGGATTATGGCCAGAATCCCCCTAGTGTAGAAGGCAGGCAAGGCAAGGCAAGCAGAAATCCCAAAACAAGGTTCTGAGACACTGCTCTCTACCCACCACATCACCTCATTTTGAAACACATTTTATACCAAAACTAGAAAACATGTAGTTTTTACAGTGGTGGCTCATCGTCGCAATCATGCAAAGTACCTATGCAGCCTTTTGGACGGTTGTTCCACCTTGACTTCCAGGAGTGTCTTCCGTATCATCGAACAGTGGCGCCAACGTGGTGAATGGTTGTTCCACGAAGCTGTGCGGCGGAGCCAAGTGCGGCGGTGCGTGTCTGGGCGCAGTGCCGCGCGCGGCCGCCGCCGCCCCGCCGCGGCCGCGCCAGCCCGCCTCCAACTCGCTGCGACGCTCGCAGCATCATAGCATGAAGGTGCCACACTTAGCCCCGATTGGCTGTAAGACGGACAACGAGCGACACGAAATGGTTATAATGTTCGAGTTCAAGTAGGTCACCGCTGGGCTCGGGAACATTCAGCGGTCATTTTAAATCGAATAATTTTTTTTTAATATAAAAGTATTTAATGTAAAACGTAAATTTATGAACTTAATCTACCTATTCATTGCTGCTCGTTGGCCGTATAATAAAATGACAACAATAATATATATATATACTAGCTGTGCCCACGGATTTCGTCCGCGTAGTATTTAACGTAACAAAAATTTCGGGATTATCGGGATAAAAAGTATCCTATATGTTAATCCCGGTTATAAACTATCTGTGTTCCAAATTTCATCCAAATCCGTTCAGTAGTTTTTGCGTGAAGGAGTAACAAACATACATACATACATCCACACTCACAAACTTTCACATTTATAATATTAGTAGGATATAGTAGTAGGTAAGTGATTTCCAAGTAGTGAACGATCGTATAATACCTACAGATATACAATAGTACTTATTGTGAGGTCAAATGTGACGAGGTCTGTTCAGAGCACTACTGGTAAGTAGGCACTTTGATCATCCAGGTTAATAGGTAGCTCGAGTGAGCAAGAAACTATTTACCTGAATGCACACGCCGGATTCGAAATCGGTCGAATTAACCGTGGTGTGATTCAATGTAACTTTCAGATAATCCAGTCACTGCAGATAGGTGGGGGTAGCTACAAACTGGATGGGGAGAATAGATGGGTCTCAAAATCGCTTGAATTTTCGCAACAATAGGCTTTTAATGACTAGTATGATAGAAAGGCACTATATTATGTGCTATCCAATTTGATCAAGTCGTTTCGAGGTTACATGCTTTGCAAATTCGGGGAATTTAAAAATGTTCGTTGCGTTGCGCGTGCACATCACACAATTTTCTAGTTCGTGGATTAGCCATTAAAGTAATAGCTAAAACTTCTCGACAATTGTACGGGAGCGTGTACTTACTACCGAGTTCGCCTTACCTATTTTTTTTTAATATATGAGATCTACGACGTCCAAGAACACAACTGGCGTCTTGTTAAAAAAATATAATATCTTGTAAACTCGAATAATAATATCGAAATTATCTTAATTCTTTTTTTTTGTTTCAAAGAAATATACCTAAGTATAGTGAGCTAAAACAAAATCTTGTATATCCTATATTGCGAACAAAAACAAGATTTTTTATTATCATACTCGTATTATCAGAAAATCTTAAAATTTCATAAAGATTTCAATTGAAGGTATACCTATACCTACTTACAATCTAATTTTACCCGGGCCTTGACAACAATTACGCAACATGATTATGAATGCGAAATACTTATGTAGGTACTTTAATAAAAAAAAATCATGCGGTCCTGAAAAACAATCCTCTATGACCCAATAAAAATCTGAATAACATAATCATTCTAACTCAAATTCTAGGCCCGTCTACAAGATTATCAAGTGCACAGTTACACGGGAGGGCCGGCCGCCGGCGAGCCCTCGGGCCGCCTGCCGCCCATCAGAGAGTTCCAGAGGGAATTCCGGGAGGGACGCCGAGAGAGTGCCGCCGCTGCATCCGCCTCTACTAGAATAAGGTAAATATGTATGTATGTGTATAAGCTTCACACGAGGCCATGAAACATAACTCCCATTATTTGCGAAAAAATATACCTACCTACTAAAAACATGATTTATTTCGCAGATGTGCCCAGAAAATAGTTACGCAGCTAGAGACATCGCCGCAAAAGGACAAACAACACTTCTTCCGGCCTCTGAAACCTTCGAACAAAGACGATCCGCCCAAGTCCCGAGATCACAGCAAAGAGACTGATCGTAAAAATGATAACCCCAAATCGAAGGCCAAGAAAGAAGATAAAAATAAAAAGGACGACGAAAACACAAAACAAGAGGACAAAAGCAAAAAGGATGAGAGTAACGACAATAGAAAGAATGAAGTAGCCGAGAGAAAGAAAGAAGAGAAAATGAGACTCAAAGCAGAGAAGGAGGCGAAGAAAGAAGCCAGGCTCCAAGCTAAAGAAGAAGAGAGACAGGCCAAGCTACTAGCCAAGGAGGAAGAGAGACAAGCCAAACTGAGGGCGAAGGAGGAAAAGAAAAAAGCCAAAAAAGAAGCGAAACTTGCGGCGCAGGCAGAGAAAGAGAAAAGTAAATAGAGGACGTACCGTTTAAACTTTACATTGTAGAAACTCGTAGCCGTCTTAAAATTTAGATTAGAAAAATGTTATAATTGAGAAATCGTAAATAACAGTTGGATTTTGTTTTGCAGAATGGAACCAAATCACCCATACTTCTGCAGATCAACACTAAACACGTGTAGTAGTGGTTGTAGGTTGGTTACAGTTAACAGAAGTATATGTCGGTTGGTTGCTTTCTACAAACTGCATCCAATTTTAAATAGCGTATATCTAACAGTCTATTGTAGTCCATACTATTACTTATGATAATATAGGTACTATTATTATAAGTTTAAACTTTATTTTTTTACTTCGATCGGGAATAATTGTGTTAACGCTTTTGTACTGGTTTACACAATCATTTTGTTGATAATATTATGTAGCTTAGTTGCAATTTCTTATCGAAATTGTTATCTAAACTTAGGAACGTTGTAAATAGTTTTAATGTCAAAACATGTTATTATGAAAGGCAATATAAGTACATAGTTGTTGGGTCATAGTTGGAACTCTACATACCGCGAAGACTGAAGGAACGGGATAATGAAATCATATCGTTTTGTAATTTAATTGTGTAACAGTGTAGTTAAGGGCTTCGTGCATTCCAGCACTGCAGAAGAATTTATTTACTGTGTAGACTTCGTCGTACTTATCATTTGAATTTGATCTTTAGATGTCGCTTGTATTAGAATCGATTAGTTCCAGTTATAAATAAGTTATAACTAATATACCTACACTACACGGCTGAACACACTGAATTAAGACGTTTTTACAATCCTAGAAGAACCTTTAATTTCAAATAATATGCTTTAACGATTTTAATAAATAACCCTATATTCAGAACAATAAACAAATTCTTACTGAAAACCTATCATCCTACTAAAATATTATAAATGTGAAAGTTTGTGAGTGTGGATGTATGTATGTATGTTTGTTACTCCTTCACGCAAAAACTACTGAACGGATTTGAATGAAACTTGGAACACAGATAGTTTATAACCGGGATTAACATATAGGATACTTTTTATCCCGATAATCCCGAAATTTTTGTTATGTTAAATACTACGCGGACGAAGTCCGTGGGCACAGCTAGTTTATTATACTTGTATATCTCCTAGAACTTATTTTCAACTGAGCCATGTATTTAACAGTATTTTAACTCTCATTAAAGTAAAACAAGTATCGTCATATCAGGTTGCATTAGCATACAGCTAGGTAAGTGTTGACATTAATTTTGTAAGGGTTCCACATGTCGGAATTTATTATTGTCAATCGTTAGAAGTTTCCTGTAAAATAAATAACAATGTTACCATAAGCCCTATTCTTTTATTTATACCCGATAGTTTTGTACATTCAAATCAATTAAATATATCATTAGGTAAGGGATAAGGCATAAACTAAACATATCAACATAAAGGTCTATGAAAATTGTTGCATATTAACGATGGCATTTTTTTCAATAAATTAGTTAAATCAACAATAAGGTTTATTTATCTACATTGAAATATGTCACAATACACTTGATTACTAAAGAATATTCTACTATGTGAACAAGCTTCAAAAAGGTTCTCATTCCTCATAGTCATCACCGAGTCTGTCGACAAGCTCTTCTCCGGTCTTCTTGTTGATACGCAGGTATTTGTTGACCATGGGCTTGTAGTAGTAAGCCTGGTAGTCTTGGCGCTCGGCCATCTTCTTGATGACTTGCTTCTCGAGTTCACGTAGTTTTATCTTTTGTTTTTCTTCATCAAGAAAATGCAAAAACTTCTCATAGTCCTTGAATAGAAAAAACCAATTGTTATAATAACACAAAAAATTTGGTTGATATTCATAATCACAGACATCCTTTATATTATTTTGAACATGTACCCATAACACTGGATATATACAATCCTCGGTGAAAACAGAGGTTTTGATTGGATCATCTATTGCCAGCCTCTATTGAAGTGTGCATACATCACACACAAGCATAAAATCTTATTTTATAAAATTTATTTATTGAATGTTGCTAGCTTACTTTTTCAAATATCTCAAAAAGGGAAATTTAGTAGGAACATGAAACCAATTTCAATATATTTTTATTTCATTTGTTAATGTTGATTTAAGTGTGATAGAAGGGATGTGATTCCGTTTTGAGATAAAAGTTTGAGAAAGTAAAGTGATGATATATAATATTGGTGAAGGCTCAGACATGTTGCAGATATAAGAAAATGAAAAATTGACAATTTTTAAGTGCCCTGGTAAGGCCTAAACAAAATAAACGCTTTGATTTTGACTTTGACATGGGCACACATGGGTGTAGTTTTTCTCCCAGACCTGGACTGCCACCCTATTTTCATTCAGAACTCAGATTTAAATCCTATTTAAAGGCTCTGGTTTCTGCCCCCTTCAGGCCAAAAGGTGGATATGCCCATGCTTGGACATAATTTGACTTGGAACCACAAGTAACTAAGTAGTGTACCGCTATAATCTGGGAGTACTGAAATCAGCACAGTCTATTTTAGGCTTGAACTTGGAATCATAATAAGGTGAGCTCAGGTAAGATCGGACATGGGTGAAGACCGGACGAAATTAATTCCCGGCGAATTTGGCCATGTTTTATAATGTTGTCAACATTTTACAAGACGCCATTTTATCCTGCCGCGACCAGTAGTTCCCGCTAGTCGCTCCGACAAGTTGGACGTGTGCTACGCGCCATAAAGCAAAAAGAAGGATTTTTTGATATTTTTCGGTCTTCCGATCTTCCCCCTTTGACTTTTGATTGCATATTTTGGCGATAATAAAGCTCGTTTTATTACTATTTTCTCTGAATACTGTGTTTTATGGGCTGATAGCTAGATAGAACTGATCCAAACAGTCCTAGGGTAATGACCCAGTGGTAGGCAAAGATCCGGTGTTCACCCGGGCAGGACAAGATCGGATAAAATTTATGCGTTCAAAAAAAGGGCAGTGGCTGTAAAACTTTTATTATATGTCGCCTTGAATGCCATTAAATTCTCTTAATATAAACCATTTAGGTTACATAGTGCTTTACTATTTTTTTTCATATCTAGGTTATACCTTTTGGACACATTACAAAGTTTGAGAACCACAAAATCACAAATTTTTTGCATTATGGGCAAAATCGGATGCCAAAAAACAATAATTCGGATAATCGATCAGAACATGTGTGTTTATTGGAATAAAAGGTTATATTTTAAATATGTTTTAGAAGGATACATTTTGGATATAATCCTTTATGGACATTGTTCTCCAAGCACTAGAAGCAACTTTAAATTGCTGTCCGGTCTTGCCCTTAGACGGTAAATATTTCATCATGCCCAAAAAAAAAATGTCTCATCTTTGCTCACGTATAAGTCGGAAACCAATGAGTTTACAAACACAAAAAAAATCAGGACTAAACTACGTATTTTCGTTAACAATTAGCACAGTGTTTGAATAATCTGACGTATATAGAAGTTGAGAAAAAAAATAATCTAGTCAGGTTCCCTCAAATTCTCAAATGTTAGTCCGATCTTCCCTGAGCGCACCTTAAATGTTGTCCTGATTATAATTTTGGTATCCTTCTGACATTATTTATAGTTTCATTAAGTACACTGCTGGGCAGCTTACCTGTTGTGGGCTGTTGTGTATGTAGCGAGCGATAAACCTCGTGATGGGGTGGCGATGGTATTCCCAGTACTTGGGGGTGTATCCCTCAGGTATGGGGGTGAGCTGAGCTGGACCGATGAACACGTTGGTGTAGAAGATGATGGCGCCCACCGGAATTAGACCCACCATCACGTAGTAGTGCATCATATCCTTGAATTTGTGCCATTGCCATCTGCAAAGATAAATAATTCTATTGAGGTTATACCTACTCATCGTAATAATCAGCTGGTATAAAAAAATGACTTGGGCCTATTCAGGCTCGGAAAAGTGATAGGATATGTTAAAAATTTACATTACCACCAAATATAATTGAAAATAACAAACAACATTACAAAAATTTGGTTAGGTAATCACCAAAATCGAACCCTACCTTGAAGGTTGTATCGCGAATGTCTTGTGACCATGGGCACCGTTTAGGGCGTTGCTTGTGCAAAAGGTTACATTTTTCACGGTGTTTGGTGTCTTTATTTGATTTTTTAGCAAAGTTATGCCGAAAGATCGGCCTATCGAACTCCAAGACACCATTTTTATTTTGCCAAATTTGACAGACAGAGCATCAACTGACAACAGTGACAACTTGCTCAGTGTGACAGCAAACAACTACCAATTCATAGAGTATTACTTTTTTTATTCATGATCATGATGGTTAGGGATATAATTGTAAAGCACATAAAGTCTAATATTTATGTAATGTCGAATATATTACATTTATTACCTTTAGTTCTTAATATCTCAAGGTTATGCTACTTCACAACACTAAGAAAAACTAAAATTTTGCCTTTGTTACATTCAAACAGTAGCTTTCCAGCTTTTTTACAAAGCGTTTTTATTTTTTCAAAAGTCTGTTGAATATGCATAACTAAGAAGATGGTAATCTTCATGGCGTAAACGAGACAAGATAATGTAAACAAATATCAGTTGACAACAGTATTAAACCATAAATAATTTTGCGTGGTGATTGCCGCCATATTTTCGCGGAAATTTTAAAATAAACACGACAGCAAATTTGATTCAAACATTAACTTATTATGTACTACGTATCTCTTAATTTTACTTTATTATATAATTATAAGCTGATTTAATATATCAAAAGGTAATTTAGTAAGCAGAATACCAAAAGAATCACCATTTCATAAAAATATGTATAAATTTACCGAGAGTTTTGAATGTAAGTATCCCTTATTACTTTTACATTCTTAGGTCTAAATTCACAATCACGAATTGGTCAGAACTATCAATGGAACCAAAAAAAAAGGTTTCTCTTTCAAGGCCACCTGTTGCAACGTTTTTTCGCAAAATATTACGTCGTTCCAAAGTATCGATTTTTCCAACTGAGCATGCCCAGAGCTGTGCTTACGTAGAATAGTGATAAGGTTCGCTGTATACCTACTGTACACCCACTCAAAACGATTGTTTCGATCATTATTATACAAAACACAACAGAATTTGTGCAATTTGTACCTAATTCGTTTAACAATAATGTATGCAGTGAGCTGTGGTGCTTTTTTCAATAGTGAATGAGCTTACATTGGCCATGGAGGAGTTACTGCAAGACATATTCAAGGAAGCAGCTGGTGTGAAGTTCACGGCTCTTAGGAAATCATGTCAAGATGCTTTGGGTAAGAATTTAGAAGGTTAAAATAGTGTGTGCTACTTAAGTCTCTTTTGCAAACCTCTATCTGGATTAGCTCCAGGCTGCCTGGATGTAGATAACAATATGAACTTAAATCCATATGGTCATTGGAAACTACATCATAATAGTCTTAATTAACTATGATAACTATGAAATGTTAAATAAATGTTATTTAGAAACGACTGAACGGACTTGAATTAAAGCTACAGAGGTTGATTATGGTTATAATGTGTATTAATATAAATAAATACTATATTTTGGTGAAACCTGATATAGGATAAAGGCGTCACCTATAGCACGCTGCTGACCTATAGGTAATGCTCTTTTCTAACCGAATTGAGAACTTCGTCCTTTTTGAAGTCGGTAAAAAAAGAGGATAAATAACGTTAGTCTGACACGTTTTGATCATGCTAAAAACTGTTAAGATTGCCGATGTTGCCGTGAAATCAAATCTTCATTGTTGCTAACACCCTCTGTGCCGCTTTTTTTTTTTTGATCTGGACTATATGTTGTTGGCCAGAGTGGCCATAAAAACTTCAAGTGCGCTCCAGCCAGAGGGGCAGGGGGGCAGCTAGCTCAAGGGCGCCACAAGGGACACGACCTCGGCTTGGGCCTATGCCAGGAGAGGTGGCGAGGGTAAATCTACCACTGGATCGTCTCCGTGCCGCCTTGGATATCTATGCCGTACTATACACGTTGTTATCCGCAGAGATACTGTGCATGCAAGAGAGCAGCGCGCGGCGGCCGTCGTACGAGCTGCGGCGCGCGTGTCTTCTGCCACTGCAGGCTGCCTTAGAGACCAAGCGGCCGCGACTCGTCTCGTACGCTTTGCAGGGGTTCCATGTAGGTACATCACTACTTGATAGGTCAGGTACTCAGCAGCTGCGTGCCTGCCCCCATTAAAGTCCGCGCAAGAATGCAAGAAAATAGAATAATGGGCATCTGTACCGATAGTCGCATCTTCTAATGCCCTTGTGAAAGTCTTGTCCCTCGAAAGCTTTTGCGTATACATTAAAAGCTTGCAATCTTATCCGGCGAAGTTGTAAGGTCATCTGTGGCTAACAATATGAGCTCAATACGACAAATCTATTTCCACTTATCAGAGAGCTCGCCCACGCGAGTTTTATATACTACGCCAATAAAATCCGACATTATAATTACCTAATACACAATACGCTAATAAAAGACGACCGCTTGGCGCAGTGGTTCGAGCGTAGGCCGCTCGGCTCACTGCACATGGTGATTGCGGGTTCGATTCCGTTCGAGGCCTTTTCGTAATTTGCCTTGCACTGGGTGTCACTGGGATCGCCCCCAGTCCATTGTACGGTACCCATAGTACAAGCGTTGCTTAGTTTAGGACCATACAGTTAGTGTGTTCGTCTGGCGATATATTTATATTTAAAATCCGACATTATACCTACCTACCTAATACACAATAGTATATCTATCAATTTTATCTGTTTCTATCTATCAATTTTATAGAAGCTCCTGCGCGATGACCGGTTCCACCGCGGGCTGGAGCCGGAAGACGACTCGTTGTGGCCGCCCGCACAGCTGCTCTGCGCCACCGCCTCCGTCATGAACCAGCTACCCGACACACAGGTCATACATTCCACATACAAAACAAATGAGTCTAGCTTTTCTGGTGACCCATTGTCGTTTACAGGTTTTCGTTCTGTAAATAGGTACCTTTGTAATGTATTTTTAACAGACTTAAAAAATAAGAGGAGGTTCTCGATTCGGTTGTATTTTTTTTAATGTTTGTTACCTCAAAACTCTTTCAATTACAACCAGATTTGAAAAACAAAAAAAAATATAAGATGTACATTCAAGATTGGTCCTTATAATTTGCAGTATGTACCAATTCAAGTAAGAGGGGTAGGTAGGTAGAATACCATAGAAGTTCTCCTAAGTGTAGTGTAGTAACGTAGGTAGTGGCAAAGAATACAAATGAAAAAAAAAAGTCCGTATTTTATCTGGCTTTTTAGTGCGCCCAGGTTTTTTTACGTCAGGTCAATTATTTTTTATAAAAAAATAATAATTTTAGCCCTTTTTGACGTCCCACTCCTGGGCACGGGCCTCCCCTCAACACGAGGGGGATTCAGGCCATAATCCACCACGCTGGCCCAGTGCGGGTTGGCGGATTTCACATGTCTTTCGAAAATTGGTTTAATCTTCTAAGACATGCAGGTTTCATCACGATGTTTTCCTTCACCGTAAGCAAGTGATAATCATATAGAAATTATGATTCGCACATAGATTTAGAAAAATCCAGAGGTTCGAGCCGGGGTTTGAACCCGAGATCTGGTAGCCCGCAAGACGCGTGCTTAACCAATCGGCTATCACTGCTATTTATTATATTATATTATATTTTTCATGATTTTAAGTGGTAGGTAAACTGCGTATTGAAATGCTAGTAACCGTATGACCCATATGCGAGCGTCGTAAGACTCATAGCTAGCTCGCGGCTTCGTGTAATGAAGCGAGTATACGTGGGCAGGTGCAAATATTCCGCGTGTACCTGTCGCTGGCGCTGTCGCCGCGGCGCACGCTGAACGGGCGGCTGTGCGTGTGGGCGGGCGGGCGCTGCGCCGAGGCCGCGGCCGCCGCGCCGCCCGCCGCCGCCGCCGCGCGCGCCGCCGCCGCGCAGCTGCTGCGCGCCTACTGCGCGCAGCTCGGTCTGACACTTGCTATGGCACGGTCGCTGATCACGAAGAAATTCGTGCAATGACCTGTTATTACCTGTCTCTGTCACTCCCGCGTAAATCGAATACGTCTCGCTCACACAGTTGCCGGTCACACGCAGTTCACGGCAACTGTGTGAGCGAGACGTATTCGATTTACGCGGGAGTGACAGAGACAGGTAATAACAGGTCATTGCACGAATTTCTTCGTGATCAGCGACCGTGCCATCATTCACATTCCTCAACTGTCACACCTGTCCTGCTACATTATTTAGCATCCGCCGACCGCTTGGCGCAGTGGTTTGAGCGTAGGCCGCTTGGCTCACTGCACAAGGTGGTTGCGGGTTCGATTCCCGCCAGGGCAAATTTCGGAATTGGCCTTTTCGTAATTTGCCCAGGTCTGGGTGTCACTGGTGTTGGCCCCAGTCCATTGTACGGTACCCATAGTACAAGCATTGCTTAGTTTAGGACCGTACAGTTGGTGTGTCTGTCTGGCGATATTTATTTATTTTATCCCCAAGTCAGTCAGTCGATCAGTGGCATGTGGGCTTATATTTTGTGAAGTGCAGCTTCTATACGGACGTTCGGGGCGCTCGCCACGCGGCCACTCTATCCGTGCTAAGCGCCAGTAGCGTTACATGACATATACCTATTAGCTGTTTTTAACGCTTAGTTCTCATAGTTTCACACGTCACGGTTCTTCGCGATTGCAACCACTGGCTTTGTGTGCATGTGTTTTGCAATAACCACTAAATTAGCTCCTGTCTCTTTCAACCTTCTAATTGAACGCCTCTCCTAGTAATCGCGTTGCTAATTCTCAAAAGGCGCCTATTCTTTAATATTCACATTGGTGGCTTGCTTTCAGATGAAGAGTGTCAGGAACTTCTATCTGAGGGGTCTCCGCTCGGAAGAAATCACATGGTGGCTGTCGGGTGTTACAGCGAAGTGATTCCAGTCATACAGTACCTGTGCGGCAGGCTGTCCGAAACACAGCTGTGAGTAATGTAGAACAAATTGTTGCTTACAATAATTTCTTGAATGTTTCGTAGTAATGTGGTTCAAACCTAGGTCAGAACTAAGTTTCTCCTTCTTAAAACTATGCAAGTAATATAAATACACAGCGAGTTTAATATTTTCCTCGTATAAAAGCAGTACCAGAAGAAGAAGAATTCTTAAAATACTTGCAACTTACTCAAAAAACCTATGACGAAATTTATTTTTTCACAGAACACCGAAACAGAACCCGCTAGCATTATTTTTCCTAGACTGCTTACTGACACTGATGTCCAGTCTTTCCGAACGAGTGAGTGACAACCCCCACTTCACCACTTTTCTGTGGCAGAAGTTCTGTCCTTCGCTCATCTCCTTCCTCGGAACACCTCGAGTCGATAAAAACATCAAGTCACGGTAAGCTTTCATATTACGTCCTGTAATAATTACATTACATTTATAATTAATTTGTGTTCATGTAGCTAGAATAAAACCTTATTTCTCAGTGAGCACGAAGGGCATTCGGTGGATGACTCCGGCAGGGGATCTGGCGCATTGAACTCAGCGCCCAGTTTCAATAGCAAACAAGCAAAAGTTATCTACAGGTAAATTCTTGATTAGTTCTTTAATCTAAGAAAGCCTTTACCGTAACTCGCAAAAGTTCAACTCTCGGGGTCTTCGTTGAAGACCTCTTAAATCGGGACTGCTATGTATTGGAGCGTACGGGTAATCAAGTCGTCCAAAATGATACTCATAAACTCCTGCATTCTGATTGTTTAAATTTAAGCAAACATACTAACATCAGTGTTTTAGCACCCGTCTCCTCATCTTTGTCAGCTATGTACAAATACACGCTCAGATAAAAACGTTTAGCATTTGCCTAGTATTAAATGGCCTAGTTTGACCGTGTCACGCTCGCTCGCTGGCCCCGCAGCATCGCCAACCAGCTGGTGCGGCTGGTGGGCCCGCGGCGCGCGCTGCGGCCGGTGCTGGAGGCGCTGCTGCACCGCGCGCTGCTGTACCCGCCGCCGCCGCTGCGCCTGGAGCCGCTGCGCAGCGCGCGCGAGCTGCTGCATGAGCCGCGCCGCCTCTGCCAGCTGCTGCTGCACAGGAACCTCGACCAGCACGAGCGGCACAGTGATGACATGGCCATTATTAGACTGTTAGTATTCGGAGGTTTACGTTAAAATTTATGAATACTTAGACGTAAACCGGGAGGAGTGGAGGAAAGAAAGGTTGATCTTCGCAAAGTTAGATCTGCTATTCGAGATTAGACCGGTTACAAGATATTTTTCTAAATACTAATACAACTGGGAACTGACGCACTTCGAAGCATGAAGGTGGTCAAAGATCACCTGTAGGCGATGTCACTATCTTAAGATATGTAGAAATGTCATACCATGTTCCAGGATTATGGATGGGATAGAAGAATGTGGCAGATGTGGGAATCCAGAAGTGGTAGCGGCCGCAGTAGAATGCGTCGTGGCACTACTTGATGCGTTAGAGAAGCTGTGTTCTGGCTCCGTGGAGTACTTTTCGCCTGAGGTAGCGACACTCATACTGGGGCACTGGCCCAAGTTGCAAGATGCTGATTACACGGGACCGCTGACCTATCAGACTTTAGCTAGGTTGCCTAGCCCTTACAGGTAAATGATCTAGTTATACTTTACTACAAAAGTGTATCATGAACCACGCATGAAAACTTAAAACGCCAAATCTAAGCCTGAAGTAACAGATCATAAGTAACTCCTATTTTAATATTACAGAGACGTGGTAGCTGTACTGCATAGTAACGAAACAAAGGATAATGACTCTTCAGGTACGTCAATAAATATTTAATACCCAAGATAAAAAGAGAAAGAAATGTGGAATAATGGTAGTACAGGAAATAATATTTCAATTTATCCTTCAGATACTTCAGGACCAGAGAACGTCAGTTCAGGCAGTGACGGGGAAGCGGATTCTGATGCAGATAATGTGTTTCTACCATCACGAGCTAGTCATCCCACACCGAATGACGATGAACGAATGATTATTATCGGTGACAGAAAAAAAGCAGTTCCTAAAACGTTGAACCTTGGCAGGTTAGCATTGGAAATAACATCACAGGATATAAGACACCCTCGTTTTCTCTTACCTTCATGACTGAAGATTGTCAGTCGGTTCCTTGTATTGTCTTTTGTCTAGAGTTTAGTCATAAAAAATCTAACTATTTTTTTTTTCAGATGTACCATAACGGAGTGTAACGTTGATTTGGAAAGGCACAATGCGAGACAGTTTGTTAAGACTCTACAAAATTCTCTCCTCCCTAAATTACTGAATCTGAGGACTTGTATAGAAGTGAGTATTTAATTTTATCTTAAATCAAACAAATTTGTAGACACACAATTAAATTATATTGTCGGTAGTCTACAGTGGATATAGTAATTAAAAATCTCTATGTATATATAGGTGGACGAAGCAATGCAAGAATTTGCATCTAAATGCTGCCAACACAACGCAGCTCAACCCCCGGCCACGGCTTGTATAATGAACGCGGATGGAGTTTATCTCGCTACTTATGCAGCATTACTGCTCACTTTGAAACAACGACGCACCAACTATTATAATCAACCTTGTGTGAGTAATACCATTTATATAACGATGAGGTAAAATAAAAACACAGTTCAAGGATTTAAAAAACAAAATGTAATTGCAGAAGGTTCAAGTTTCACTGACAGAAGACGAATTTGTAGAAGAGGTGCAAGGTAGTGGCGTTCTTGTTTACTTATCAGCTACATGGCTGCGGGAATTATACCAGCAAGTCTTAGCCGCTGATTTGCTGAAGGAAGTCCCTACGAAAGATCATCCCCTTATACATCTACTTTCAGGTTTGCATAACTTAGAATAATCCTAAAAACTAAATAACGTATCGGCAATTAATAACCTTTAATAATGTTTACTATAACCTCATAAAAGTTTAACTGTTGAGGACCATGCGAACGCTTTTCACCAAACAAAAATAGTTGCTTTCCGCCTAAATATTCCGCTTTTTTATAAAAAATAATAAAGAATTACACTTTATATTCATATATGCCCTACACTAGTTAGTCTTATCATTAAAACTCAAACTTCTTATGATCACTGCATTTTATTGCACTTTTTATAATGTACGTAGATGATGTGATTATGCTAACATTTATGATTAATATTTTGATTACAAACAGATCTCGGTGGCTTAGATCAGAGTCCAGTGATGTCGGATTGGCAGAAGTTAAAAGAAGTTTCCATGCTATATAATAGTACTAATGATACTCCACAACACGAGGCAAGCTTACGCTGGGCCAGAAGGTAAAACACAAAAACTATTACAATCGATTATAATTTCATTAGAAATAGAGACTATCTGAATAAAACGTTGACACAGATTTTTTGAAAGAGTAGACAGGTGCATTTTTGTAAGTCCTCATTCCTTTGATATTATTATGTATTAAGTAAATTTGGGCGAGGCTTCTTCTGGGCATATTGCTCGGGGACTGAAAATGTGCAACCACTAAGTCTAGTGAATAATTTACTGCCGTTGACCGTGACGGTAGTTTATTATCAATATTCTCTAACATTACTTTCATTTATCAGAATTCTTACCTGCATCTGGGATTCAATGGTGACAGTTCTAAGCGTACCTCTAACAGGGTATAGAAACAGAAAACACAAGTTACATGGAATTATATCCAAGAAGATTAATACTTTCGGCAAGAGAAAACGTATCGCTTGGGAAGGACTCTCTATTCAGTGCTTAGAAGGACTCCATAAGGTATATAGGCACCTAGTTTATGTACTTACACATCTGATTAGTTTTCACATGATTATGACTTGCTGTTTAAAACTTTAGGCTGCCAGAGTAAGTAACACGCTGAGTTTGCAAAACCGCTGCAGTAGCATATTGGCTCTCTTGGCTAACTCAGCTATATCACAGCCACCTAACGGAAAGATATTAGCGACGCACGCGCTGTCTTTGGACATATTGATTACTGGTGAGAAAAATATGTTTGACATGTTTAACACAAAATACTCCACTCAAATGCCCATTCCTACTCACTATAACATTTTGAATAGATACCACATGCATTTAGTCCCATTTTGGACACCGTTAACAATTTATTGACGCTCTAAATGCGACTAACTCTGACACTTCCATCGAAATTATTTAAATGCCTTATACTTACTATCAATTATTAAAACGAAATGCTCTCAGTCTATACAGCTGTGTCCTTCTCTTGACTCGGGAAGGTGGGAACAACTTTTTGCATAATTTGTGTTAGTCCCACATTGGGCGCCATTAACTTTCTTTTTCTATCTTCATCAAATCATTATTATTAATATACAGGTGGTTTAGAACTCGGTTCAAAAGCACCAGAATGTTGGGAGCACATATTTGCCGCGTGTCAATATGTTTCGAGCTTCGAACACGCTCTATTTGGCCATCAGGGAAATAATGCAACTCCAATAGTGACCATGCAAACTGGAAGAAATAAAACTGTGTCCATACTACAGGCTGATGCTAAATTAGGATTGGATGGAAAAGACGACGAAACCTGGTAAGATTATTTTTGAAGGCAATTACTAAAATTATGACCCAATATTTTTCTAATGGTTTATTTTTGTAAATCGTTAAGAAACGCCAGCGCTGCGCTGATAACTTTGTTTAAAAAATATCGGCATTTAATTGTTTTTAGTGTGGACGTCTTCAATTTCTTACAACCAGTGTTTGAAAATAATTTGAACAACGACATGTCTGTTGCGAAAATTGTAGAGACCTGTAGACAAGAAGTAAGTACATATTACTGTTGCGTATATGTTTGTATATGGCTTTGTTTTTACTTTCTTTTGAAAACTTATAATACTTCTCTATCTCATGTTTGATCTGTACTGGTAGCTATAGAGGGTAATCTTGTCATTATATTAGTCATCTTTCTTAAATTTGACGACCGCTGTGCGCGGTGGTTTGAGCGTAGGCCGCTCGGCTCACTGCACATGGTGGTTGCGGCTTCGATTACCGCCGGGGAAAATTTAGAAAATTACCTTTTCGTAATTTACCCCAGTCCATTGTACGGTACCCATAGTACAAGCGTTGCTTAGTTTGGGACCTTACAGTTCGTGTCAGTCTGGCGATAATAATAATAATAACTTAGACCCTAACTATAGCTGCTAGCAGGCACACTTGGTCAAGGCCCGTGTGTCAGTTATTTAAGAAAAATATAAACAAACAAACAAATAATAATAGTTAATAAATGTATTATTTCAGGGCGGTAATGTGATATCAGGTCCGGGCGCGGCGCGCGTGTGCTGCGCGCTGTCGGCGGCGGCCGACGCGTTGTTCTCGCGGCTCGCCGCCACCACCACTCTGCCCACTTTGAAAGCTGCCTTGCAGAGGCTGGTCGCCCATCAACATAGATTGGTATGTACCATTATATTGCAATTAAGATTATTTTAAAAGTTTGAACATGGTTCCATAGAAATGTGAAAATTGAACTAAGTAGTTTTTTTTTTAATAATTAACAGCTGTCAGTTGAAAGCGATTCTCCCGGGCCGGAAAAGTATTACTTTCAACCCGCTCCTCAGGCAACTTCAGACCTATTTTCAGAATATGAGTAATGAAAAATAGTATAAATCCTCAAAATTAGGGTTCCTTTTCATTTCTAGCTATTCTCGACGTGGGATCAAGACGTGGCCAACAACAACGCTCCCTGGTGGCGGCGCAGCGCGGGGGGGGCGCGCGGCGGGCGGCGGGGGCGGGGGCGGGGGAGGGGGAGGGGGAGAGGCTGCGCGAGCGCTGTGTCGCGGCGGGGACGTAGCTTTACGCTGTTTGAGAGCCGCGAGGCCGCTGGCGCATCGCATGGCGATATGGACTGTCGTTGGGCCGCACTTTATGCAGGTACTGTATTACAAATCTTGTAAGTCATAAGACTTATACTAGGTGAAACAAAAGGGGTATACTATTTTTTTTGCAACTTAACTTTGTAAGTCTAAAACTCTCAGCTTTGTGGGACAGTTGAAGTACTAAAGGTTTTGTTGACTTGTGAAATCTGTCAACATGTGTATTCCTATAACACCTTTTGTTTTTCAAAATTCCTCCAAAGCTGGTAGTTGTAGAATTACAACGTTAAGTTTTGAAAAAAAAAGTATACCCTTTATGTTTCACCTTGTAGAGATGACTCCTAAAAATACCATCCACTAAACTCTATAAAAAGTTTGATTTGGGTCTCCATGCCGATAACGTGTAATGTATAATCTCATGTTTCGTGTTCAGGCGGCGTGCCACAAAGATATCCAGATCGCGAGCCTGGCTATTCAATGTCTGCACGACTGCGCAACGGCGCTGTTGAACCAGCAAGTGGAGCTGCCCCATTTCCACTTCAACGAAGCACTCTTGAAGCCCTTCGAGAACCTTCTCTGCTTGGAATTATGCGACGATGACATACAGGTAAACAAGCTTCTAAATTATTATCTGAAGGAACTAAATCGTCCAGATACATTTGCTTATGATATCTTTTTGTCCTTAGGAACAAATAATATCATGCATCTGCGAATTTGTAGAAACGAACAGAATGGAAATCCGATCTGGGTGGCGACCCTTATTCAATACACTTCGAGCGGCAAACAACTCCAACCAATATTCCGCTATTTTGGAAATCTTCAAAGTGTTTCTCAGTACAGATAATACCTTGGTATTCGCTAACGCTGCACTCGATTGTATCCTTTGTCTCTTGAGTCATATCAAAGGCCTACATTACGAAGAAGTACAAGCAACTGAGGTGAAACAGAAGAAGCCTACAACGCCATCGCAGCCAAAGCCAAGTCTAAGCCTTAAGTTCTCAAAGAACAGCAAGTTCATACCGCTCAGCGAAGAGAAATCTGAGAAAGTGATTGTAGATATGTGCAGAGAAGCGTTATACCATTTGGAAAGCTGCGCTGACATCTTAACAATGATGTATAACATGCCAAAATGTCCGATATTCAACACTGGTAACAGAATCAAAGGAGACATGCCACTGAGTGTGGTTGATCCTATCATACCGAGTGCTTCTCTAGATATCACCAAGTTCATCACGAACGAACATTACGAAGAAGATCTTATTTCGTATAGGAAGCTCTCTACAAGCCTGCCACTTTCAAATACAACGAACACTTGCCTACTAAAACTTGATAAACAAAGTAATATACTAAAAGTATGGTACGTCCTCATTGAAGGCTTAATCTCCGCTACAGTTGTATGTTCCAAGAAGAATCAACCAGCGGCAATGGAGACCTTATTCAAGTTGCTGAGAAACACAGTCGAAGTCCCAGGGACTCATTTTGGTCTGCACTGTATAAATCATCTTCTATTGCCGACCGTTCAAAACTGGCTCCGTCAGATAGCAAACGTTAATACGCACTGGGACAGCGTAATGCCGAACTTCAAACAATGCTGTGGCCTGACAACGGACACTATTGTCATATACTTGCATCATCTACAACAAATAAACGTTGAACGATCAACGGTCGATGATAAAAGCGATGAAGAGATTGAACCTTTTGAAAGCGCAGAAGCAACGTTTGCTTTAAAACAAATAATGCTTATTCTAGTCGAGTGTATCGCTCAACCACAAGAGCCAATAGCGAGATTGGGAGCATCGTGCATAAGACATATAATTTTAACATCCGGACATCTTCTAACAGATAATCAGTGGGAAGTAGTCTGTATGAGCCTTCACAGAGCTTGTAACGTAAGCTTGACACCTTTAAAACAGCTTACATATGCCTTTAAAGAAAATTCCAATAGTTTCTATGGGGATTTGGCTATAGTGAAAGTAGCTGCAAGACGGGATTGCTCTGTGAATGATAATGTGAGACTGCACGCTATGGCTCAGCAAGTGTTTTTGACTGAACATCTAAAAGGTGATGGTCATGTAAAGTTGACACCGAAAAATTCTTCTCAAAACTTAATGTTGATTGATGATAGAAGTTACATATTCCTTATCTATCTTCAAGAGTCCATTAATTCTCTGAACCCCGAATTATATACCGTAAGAATTCCTCATAGAGGGTTAGTTGTGGGATTGCTGGCTCACCAAATATTAATTCAAATAATTGCCACAGTTCTGATTCAAGCATCATCGGACGTATTTCATGGCATAAACAGTATTTTGTTGGAGAGTTTGAAAACTGGAACAAATATTTGCAATTATAAATTTTTCCTTAACAGTGACAATACTGATTTGTTGTTAAGAAGTTTGGAGTTATCGTTTACAAGAGCTATGCAGTTTGATTCGAGACCGGGCTTGAAATTTCTCGTACAAAAAGTTTCCAATTTAGATCACGCAGCAAACCTTTACAAGCAAACCACATCATCGTGGCTTATCAAAATCATAGCGTTGACAGAAATATTCTTTAGTGGCGTTCACAGATTTAAATTAAAAGCCACTGATATATCGATCATTTTACATAAGTATACAACAACATTAAGCTTGACACTCGAATATGATAGTTTTGTGACAAAGATATTTGATTTAAAAACCACATGGGAGTTCTTATGCAATAATTATGTGAAACATTTAATTAATATATCCGATTTCGATGAACCGGAGATGAAAGAGCGTATGTCTTATAGTTCAGTAGAAAGCGATTCATCATCGACTCATTACGAGCAGTATTATGCGCCGGAGCCGACGGAAAATACAAACGAATCCGTCGTTCCTAATGAAGTGAAAGACGTGACTATTACAGTGGAAGATGGCATGGAAAAACCTAGACCTTTTACATTCGCTGATTTTAAAGCAAACAACCAAGGTGCCATACCTGCAGAAGTTCATGCAGATAGCTTAACATCTAAAATAGAAATCGAAAAAGCAACAGAGGCATCTGAAGGTAAAATAGTTACAGAGCAACAAGATATTTGTGATAACGTTGTGGAAGAAATCACGGAAGAAAAACAATCGCATAAAGATGGCCCAAAGGAAAAGAAATCGATCGTAACGGATAATGTTGAACACACAGACACACGCAAAGTGAATATTAGCATATGCGATGCTACTGCTTATGAGAAAAATAAGCATATCGAACCTTTGATACCGCCACAGCCCGTGCCGCCAGAGATAGAACAGCAAAGGGCTTTGAGCATTAATAAGGTAAGGCCATTTGATATACCACAAATTAAAAATATTCTGTGAGTAAAGTAAGTATATAATACATTTATTTTTTAGGACACAGTCGTTCAAAGAAACTGCTTCCAAAGTATTCTAATGGCATATCTGGAACTTGTTTTAACATTTTCACTGGAGAGGTTCCAGTTGATTCACCCGGTTCTTCAAGGTGGATTCGTGCAACTTGCGAAGACAGTGACTGACCCGCAGTTACTTGACAGAATCAATATATTTTTCGATAAAAAAGACTTATCAGAATTTAATTTTAAGTGATCAATTCATTGTGATAATATAAAATTCACATTATAATGTTATATTCCTCGATTGTTCAGTGTTATGTGCATAATAAAATCATATAATAATCATGAATTTTATTTTAATAACCATTATAATGTGTAAACAGTAATATTTTCAAAATCGCTAAACATCTACAAATTTATAACAGTGTAATAATAGTTATTGTAAAACATATTTGGTGTAAAGACTACGAGTAGGTACTCCATAAAATGTCTTTTGTAAAATGCTTACATGCAGTCTATCCAAACCTTAGCGAAATGAAAGGCTTCAACATCACATTACAGCTATGATGGCACAACGAACTCACATTATTAATATGACTACGATACTTTGTGCCTCAAATTAAAGCAAACCAAAGCATAATCTCTATTTTCTTTGTATACGTTACTAACGATGGCACTACAATTAATTATAACAATATGTACAACTACATATATTACAACATTTACAATGAGACTCATCACTGAAATAATATTCTAAATGTGAATGTGTAATGTACAGTTAATAATGACACACTTATAGAAAAGCTTAAACTACTCGCACTTTGCGTGGGATATGTATGAGCAACCAACGCATACGATAAAGAACTTAATCCTAAATCACTGGTAATTAACACACTATCTCTATTGATCATATCAGCTATCTTTTCTGCTTCTAGAATACACACATGCAGTTGTAAATCCGTTGGATTGGGCAACATGGACTCCACTGTCACGAATATTTCCATTTCAATAGTGAGGTACCCTCTAAGAGCGCATTCTGCAATCTTGACATGTCTTTCTAGAGCTTTCAAAATATTGTTAAGATTAATGACTGTTGCGGAAATATTCGTTCCGTACAGCGCTCGATCGATTTGTTTCCTTGAATAGAGTATTCTCAGAGCCCCACCGCATTTCGGACAACAAGCTCCTGGTGCGGTAAAACCGATGCAGTTTGATTTCTTAAGAGGGGGACAGATGATTCTGTCGAACGTGCACTTTTGTTCCATGAGATCTGATACAGGGCCGACTGCTAGACACGGGCCAATATAGTCAACACTGGCGTATGCTGCCCATGCGGCACATTCAGACACATAACTGATGCCGTTTACACCGCACACTGTTCCAGTCTAAAAATGAGAAGGGCATGCGGTAAACTTAATTTTATCAAAAAAAAATAGAAGTTGACGATTGCAAAAGTATAATTTTACTGTGACGCAAAATAAATAATTACTTAGTCACTATAGTCAGTGTAATGTTTTGTTCACCTTTGAATGATTCGTCGTTTTCGAAACACAAAATTGAGATGATGAGGAAGTTATAAGCAGATAATTGACGACCGCTTGGCGCAGTGGTTCGAGCGTAGGCCGCTCGGCTCACTGCATCAGGTGGTTGCGGGTTCGGCTCCTGTCAGGGTAAATTTCGGAAATGGCCTTTTCGTAATTTTCCCTGGTCTGGGTGTCACTGGGATCGCAATCTTAGTTTGGGACCATACAGTTGGTGTTCGTCTGGCGATATTTATTTATTTAATTACTCACAGATGCACAGCCATCTAAGCACGGTCCCCAGTAGGCGAACATTCTGCCGCTCATCACGAGGTGGCACGGGTTGGCGTGCGTCCGGCCGTCTGTATCGCACACCGGCATCGGAGGCTGCGAGCTGCAGTGATTTGGATTCACTGGAAAAGCAATGGTGTTTTAGCAGACT
Organism: Notodonta ziczac; assembly: GCA_918843915.1. Lineage (NCBI taxonomy): Eukaryota > Metazoa > Arthropoda > Insecta > Lepidoptera > Notodontidae > Notodonta > Notodonta ziczac. The sequence continues at coordinate 8,350,084 of OU974053.1, forward strand.
TTATTTTCAACTAGCGACCCGCCCCGGCTTCGCACGGGTATTTTTTATCAGTGTTTCTCTACTATATTATGCATGTATTATACATATAAACCTACCTCTTGAATCACTCTGTCTATTAAAAAAAACCGCTAAGCATACATAGGGACAGACAGATAGCGGGATGCGACTTTTATACTATGTAGTAAAGTGATAATAACCATTTTAGTGCTCGATTACCGTAAAAATAACAATACAACTTCTAGAGACTAGAGAGGAAGGTTCATTTTTTACAAGTAAATTTCGTGTAGGTAATTATAATTAAATAGAATAAAAAAAATTAATCGCAAATTTTAAGCGATCACGTGCAAACTATGCATGCTTGAGTGAAAAGTCTGTCTCAGCGATTCCAGTGTGTGAAAAAATCTTCTAATGCTGGATGGAATACAGCATCCCCTCTCCTTGAGCTACCTGCCCCCCTGCCCCTCTCCTTGAGCTAGCTGCCCCCCTGCCCCTCTCCTTGAGCTACCTGCCCCCTGCCCTTCTCCTTGAGCTAGCTGCCCCCCTGCCCCTCTCCTTGAGCTACCTGCCCCCCTGCCCCTCTCCTTGAGCTACCTGCCCCCCTGCCCCTCTCCTTGAGCTAGCTGCCCCCCTGCCCCTCTCCTAGAGCTAGCTGCCCCCCTGCCCCTCTCCTTGAGCTAGCTGCCCCCCTGCCCCTCTCCTTGAGCTAGCTGCCCCCCTGCCCCTCTCCTTGAGCTAGCTGCCCCCCTGCCCCTCTCCTTGAGCTAGCTGCCCCCCTGCCCCTCTCCTTGAGCTACCTGCCCCCCTGCCCCTCTCCTTGAGCTAGCTGCCCCCCTGCCCCTCTCCTTGAGCTAGCTGCCCCCCTGCCCCTCTCCTTGAGCTAGCTGCCCCCCTGCCCCTCTCCTTGAGCTAGCTGCCCCCCTGCCCCTCTCCTTGAGCTACCTGCCCCCCTGCCCCTCTCCTTGAGCTAGCTGCCCCCCTGCCCCTCTCCTTGAGCTACCTGCCCCCCTGCCCCTCTCCTTGAGCTACCTGCCCCCCTGCCCCTCTCCTTGAGCTAGCTGCCCCCCTGCCCCTCTCCTTGAGCTACCTGCCCCCCACCGCACTTGCGCTCGCCTTCTGTCCGGGTGACGTTGTTATGGCCACTCTGGCCAACAACATTAGGTCATAAAAAAAAAAGGTCGGTGGCAAAGTTACCGCAGTGATGCTGCGGGCAGGAGACCTGCAGGCGCGAGAGGCAGACGAGCGGCGCGGGCAGGCAGGCGTGGCGCCGCGCGCAGCCGCCCGCGCACGCCGCCGCCGCCGTAGTGCCGAATTCCAGCTCCGCGTCTAGCGCGCCCGCACATCTGATCGTATCCAACACTTTTAATTTGAATCATCAAATCCAACAGCAATATCAATTATTTTTGACCAAAACTCTAGAACAAAATCGGTAAGTACTAAATTTCCGATAGATATCGGAAATCGTAAAATTACTCTACGGCTAGTTCGACAGGCACTGAGAGTTAATATACAAAATAGATATCGCCAGACTGACACACCAACAGTGTGTGGTACCAAACTAAGCGACGCTTATGTAATGGACTGGGGGCGATCCTAGTGACACCCAGACCTGGACAAATTACGAAAACGCCATTTCCGAAATTTGCCCGAACCCGCAACCACTATGTGCACTGAGCCGAGTGGCCTACGCTCGAACCACTGCGCCAAGCGGTCGTACAAAAGTATAAAAGTGAAATTACAAATCCCAAAGTAGTTAACTGTTCAACTGCACAATGGCGTCGATTAAGATTTGGAACTGTAAGCAAGTAACCGCTAAGCGGGATGTCGGGGAGGCGGCAGCACTCACTTGGCGAGGCAGGCGTTGGGGTAGGCGGCGGCGCGCGCGCGCACGGGCAGGTGGTGCGGCGGGCAGCTGCACGGCAGCCCCGACAGCCCCGGCCCGCACGCGCGCCGCGCGCACACGCGCTCGCCCGACGCGCACGCGCACGGGTTGCACTCCATGTAGTACTTCTCGCCTGCCAACAACACTGCCGTCTGAACATCAATCGGGAGATACCGCTTTGACAGCAGATCTTGGATCCCATGAAGCTGATGAAATGTAGCGCAATTCTGCTTAACTGTCCAATGATGTTGAAGAAAAGAGAGACCGGGCATTTTGGTAAAAAATTATGAGTTTGAGAAACAAGATTTAAATCACGAGGATTCATTGCGATTTTGTAGTTAATATGTACTTAAACAGGTTGAAACAGGAGGGTATACTTTTTTTTCAAAACTTAACTTTTTAATTCTTAAACGATCATATTTAGACTTAGACCATTTAAAGAAAATCTATGTATTTAGAGGACATGAAAAACAAAAGGTGTTATAGGGATACAGCTGTTGACAGATTTCATAAGTCTACAAAACCTTTATTACTGTTTGTGGGTAATCTTATTGCAAACTGAGATCTCTTGTGGACAACCTTTGGATGGAGAACATTATGTCTGTCTAACGAATCGTAAGAAACCGTTAAGTAAGTAATGAGTTATTATGAAAAGCGAATGCCTCTTATATTGTTTCTTACCCTGCATAACTTCTCGTTCATGCAGACGACAGTTCTCAACTTCAACACATGGTAGCGGTTGGCACTCCGTCAGTCCTTTATTGCTGCAGCGACAAATCTTGAAACAAGCCTTCTGGATCGAAGAAGGCATTGGCACACGCACCCATGATCCTATAGGCACGAGCTGCGAGGAACTGTCTCCTGAACAATAAATAATCAAAAACGTAATAGAATGATGACTCTTCTTCCTTTTGAAATAAGAAGTTGTTAGTTCTAAGGCTAACTAATTGTTACCAAGTGGACATCCATCTATGCAGAAGTACCGGGAACAGGAGCCTCCGTGCAGACAGTTCCTGTTGATGACGCACAACTGCGAGGAGTTGCAAGGTGAGCCTGAGCACGGTGACGTCACTACTTCCTTTGCTGACAGTAACGCAGGTTCTGTACCTAGAAAATAGGTCAAAAGAAAAATAAAGAAACGTTAAAAGAAGACCGATAAAAATAAAGCAAAAAGCAAAAATAAAAATGAAGTATACTCACTGGGAGACATAAACTTATGTAAGGGAACGCAAGGCGCGGAACTGGATTGCGGGGTGAGGCGAGCACACAGCGCCGTGGCAGTGAGCTGCGGCGGCGCCCGCGACCACTCCACGCACGAGGACACCAGCTGCTTGCAGTCCTCCGAGCATAGGAGGCTGCTGTGACCCTGGATATGCATTCAACATTAATGTATCATTAATTATATCTAGCGTATACCTATGAGTACAGAGCAATAATAGGTTCAATAACTGATTATCTGCATCTCAATGCAAAACAAAGATTGAACTCCAAAGGCCAGATCCCTTCTCAAAACAGAAGATCAAAGACGTCAAGTCTAGAAACGTGATCTGTTACTAACCTTCGCAGTACATGGCTTCACATGGAAAGCGCAAGCAACACTTTTCCAGATATCAATAGGACATTGAGTTGAATTCTTCAATGGCAACTCCATACCAGATAATAACAGCAACCTGTAACATAATGCGTACATTGATTATACCGAAATTTCGGAATAGAAGACTTTAAGCAATCCTCTACACAAACGAATTCGGGAACTTTATGCTATAAAACATCTTACCCACTTCCTTTTTGTTCGGCGACCGCTAAATGTGCATCGAGGTCGGCTTGCGCTGTACAAGATCTGAACAGCGTGGTTGGTCGGTTGTTGAGCTGACTGCAATACGTTAGACCAGTACAGCCCAAGGAACATGATGCCTGCACTGAAATTAAAAATATTCAATAAGGAATAAGTAATGATTGGGTCAATGATTTTTGACTTCATTGGAACAGCTTCTATCGTGGACTTAGTCACACCACACCTAAATGGACTCAAGAACTTCCCTGGTAATGGGAGCCATTTATGATTAATACATACCGTCGTCCATGCACTCAGACAGCTTGATTTCCTGAGGATCGCCCAGACATTCCGTGTAGAACTTCTGCCACGTGGCCGGCCAGCCAGCGTTGAAGGTGTCGAAGCATAGTCGCCGACAGTTTATCGTTACCGCCTGTCAAAAGACAAAAGGTCATTTTACTTACTCTTAAGTGGGTTAACTTGATGAATTTTGTCGGAGTTACCTTTTGACAGCAGTGCAATTTGGGGATATCGTGCGGTATGTGGTCCTTTGGCTCAGGTGGCGCGTCTTTCTTCAAGAAACATTGCCAGAAACCGTCGTGTATCGCTGGCTCCCCGCAGTCGGCTGCTAAAGCTTCCATTATCTCTTGCAATACATCTGTACTTCTAAGAACCCTTTCGCAGGTTGGCTGACATTCTTCTCTGTTCGATTCACGACAACATGGCAAATCTAAGAGGAAAAATAAATCAAAACAGATCTGAATTGCATTCTAGCATAAATGAAAAAGCAATGAAGATTCTCATAGCTAAGTACCACTAAAGTCAATATTGGAACTCACATTTAAAAACATCAGTAGTTACGACGGAGTCCGTGAGGTCTCGGAGGCACTTCATAAGTTCCGGTGACTCCTCACAAGACTGCATAGCGGTGGCCCTTGCTCGGAGATCTACTTTGGACTGGCCTAGACGCCAAAGCGACTTTTGGCACGCCTCATGACACGTCATGGACTGTGTTTGTGCTGTAAATATGTGAAATTATAGGTTTATAGCTGTGCCCACCGACATCGTCCGCGTATTATTTAACTTAACAAAAATTTCGGGATTATCGGGATAAAAAGTGTCATATGTGTTAATCCCGGTTATAAACTATCTGTGTTTCTTATTTCATCCAAATCCGTTCAGTAGTTTTTACCTGAAGGAGTAACAAACATACATCCACACGCACAAACTTTCGCATTTATAATATTAGTAGGATAAAGACACTCCATCTTTGTCGAGCTGACCCCTTTAACGCATTTATCCGTCGTAGAATAGGTAACGAATAGGTATTTCCCCGAATCGGTATGACACCAATTTCTTCCATTTGTTTCTGCTACTAATACAATATTTAGCTGTAAGCTATCCAAATAGTTACGGTATCTTACGGTGAAGGAAAGCTACCCAAATAGTTTCAATATAAATTCGGATTTAACAATCGGCATGTGACAAAAAAGTATTAATTTACTTTACTTATAATTTTTAGGGTTCCCGACCTTAAGGTCTAAAAATTATTAACCCTTAAAATTATTTTCCCTTTAAAGGGAAAATCGGAACCCTTATAATATCACTTTGTTGTCCGTCTGTCTGTCTGTCTGTCCGTTTATGCAAGGCGATTACTTTAAAAAGAATTAAGTAAATCAACTCACAACAACAATGTTGCGCCTCCTCCTGCTTCTGCACGCAGTCGAAGAAGGCAATCTCGTCGGACCTGCGGCATGCGCCCGCGCCGATGAGCGAGCTCTCATTGGCTGCCTTGGCACACGCGTGCTGGCATGACGTCAGTCGGCCCAAGGAACAACACGCCCGTCCCCACCAACCAGAACCTGACACCACCTCTGAGAAGAGTTCTTCAAGATTAAAGCAATCATCCTCAATACTGTTTATCCTTCCTAAACTCTTGGGCAAAAGATAGATAAAGATTTAAGTAAAGTATATAAAACGAAAACTTACCTTGAATGGTCTTGTTCATGCATATCCAAAATTCTACCTGTAAATAAAGAACATCATGTAAATCCTAATTTAATAATACTTTTGTACTTCTTCCTTCCATCGATAATGATGCATATTTTAAAGACGAACCTCTAATTCATCCTCATTCCCTATTGTCTGAAGTAACTCTATACATCGGTGACGCGCTTTGTGCGTCCACAGGAAACCCTAAACCTACCCCAATTACAATACAATGCCGATAGGCGGTTTATTGACGAAAATGAATGAAGATTCATTTCAAAGCTCGCTCAATACATTGGATTAAACTGATTGTCTGAATGGAAGGTATCGCATTACCGCCTACGACGTGCTCTTCACGTGTAAGCAAGCAAGCATAATCATGAGTTATTGGAGATTTAACATTTCGTAAATAATTTATTTACTAATCCTCCATTTTTCTTGTTTCATAGCACTATGATAAGGACGAATAATAATAGTATTTTTTTTCAAAATTCGAGCCCCTTAAAGACATACCAGCGACCCACCGCATGAAATCATAAAATGTAGTTCGATGACCTCAATGACTTGAATTCAATATCTAACACCACGAATAGCTAATGTAAAGTAGCCCATCGTGAGTTTAAGCACTCTTGACGTTTAGCATGCATAAAACCGTCTTTGCATGACAAAAGCTCAATAAGTAGAGCGTTGCAATGTAAGGCGTTTTCCTTTGACATGTTGCGTTTGAAGTGTGTGTTGAGCGGCAATTCACATAATAAATAAATAAAAATCGCCAGACTAACACACGAACTGTATGGTCCCAAACTAAGCAACGCTTGTACTATGGGTAACATAATGGACTGGGGGCGATCACAGTGACACCCAGACCTGGGCAAATTACAAAAACACCATTTCCTACATTTACCCAGCGCGGGATTCGAACCCGCAACCACCATGTGCAGTGGGCCGAGCGGCCTACGCTCGAACCACTGCGTCAAGCGGTCGTCAATAATTAGAGCGTTGCAATGTAAGGCGTTTTTTGACATGTTGCATTAGATCCAGCGTTTGTAAGTAGTGTGTGGTATGTAGGCAATTCACATAATATAATGAATACTTACTAATCGAGGAGTGCAAAATCTATAGATATTCGGCACCCATTGTTCAAATGTTGATGAATTTGATGCTATCTCCACCAGTGACATCTGGAACAAGGAAAAGAAGATTTGCAATTTCCTATACAATCATGAATTTAGTTTTTATAGGTTTACAGCACAATGTTCGGTTGCAGCAAAAATACGCCTTTAAACATTCCTTTGATACGGCGAAAATAATTTGAAACTTGTTGCAAAACAGGTAACACAAATTATGCCGTTGATTTAGTTTGTATTACGGAAAATCTCACTGTTTAATGTTTGAACGTGAAATTACATAAATGTTTCTTGCAAACTCGTTGTAACAGCAACATTTACAACGCAGAGATGTAATAAAGCTTGCGCAACCAACGAGCAACATGTTAGATTGGAATAAACACATGTTTCCGCCGATATTGGAGCGTACGGCGCATCACACTCTCTTAATGATATTAATTGGTGTGCGGACACACGCACCACGTGTTACTCAACGCAAGAGAATTACACTTCACACACAGACCATCTTCTTGACTGCTTTATTGGACTACTTAGTGTATAGACTAATCAATAAACACATTGGTGTTTTGTTCACAGTATAATCATACCTAACAATAACTTGATGAAATCAAAATGAAAGTACAACAGGAGACCAAATGCTGTCCTACATTTTGTCAGATAACATTATCAAGATCATAGTGTGAGGTCTACTTGTGTACTACGGATATTAACATCACTGCAACTCATTAAAGTGCTCACTCATGACGCCAACTAATTATATTACTATATTAGTATTAGCGTATTTACATTAACGTACGTAATTAATGTAACATTTAATTAAATACATATAGACATTAGTTACAGATGTAGTATACCTATACCTACTTGCAATATCACATAGGCAAATACACACTTGCACCGCAAGTGAAAGTAACCTTTTCACGTCAGTATCTAACCTATGCAGACTCTTGATAGCCCTCTTCCTTATGAAATCACAGTGTGCATAAACGCGGTGCATCTGGTCCCCGGGCGCCGCCGGGTTATCGCAAGAGGAGTGCTAAGGTTATCAGCAGTCGCCGCCTCCGAGGTAACTGTTACACTGTACTGTGACTGATAATGTAGCTTTAATTATTTCTATGAATAAAGTTATTTTGTAAGATTTATGTAATAGCGGAAGTGCACTTATCTATGAGGAAAAAATAATTTAGGTTAAGTTCGTAGATACAGATGTATGTAATCGTCTTAACTTTTCATTTAATTTTATCGATTGAAAATATTCCTCTACACCTATGTGAACCTGGTGTTTCATTCTAGAAAGAAGCCGTAACATTTAATTAACGACGACACGGTTCTTGCAAAATAGTATAAACAGGGTATCCAAAAATATAATCCCACTCAGAGTCGCGACAGTAAAATTAAAAATGTAATAGATCATCCCCACGCATTAATGTCACAATAAGATCAAAGGCCAATATTATGTCGAATATAGCATTATATCGCCGATTAAACTCGACTGGAGTCAACGTCGAAGTGTCGGAACAATGATCATTGTATACAAATCAGTTGGTACGATCAAAAGTAAAGCTGTATACCGATTACACGCGATGAATTCTTTTACATCCTACATGCTACTCCTACACCATATTACTACCTCTTGCGAACACGCATGGTTGACGTTGGAACACCAGTTTTCTTATCAAGACTTTAAAAAATTTCGCTTGTATGATTTTTATGCTCCATATCCATTTTAGTTATTTATGACAACTATACTAGTGTAACTCTTCGTTGCGTTTGGACTATGGATAGATAGAATAAGTTGCCACCTTTTTCTAGTGCGAATATAATAGTTTCGACCTTAGTTGAACAAAAATATAGTAGATATTTTGCCCAGTTCCTTTTCATGACTAACTTGGAATGAGCTAATGTACCTGCCTAAAAATGTTAAAGAGCAATGGTTTCAAAAAATATTGTAACTTCCTATTAAGTGACTGATGGATTGGACCAATCCGTTTTTGGGGAACGGTAGGTATCTTGTGTCGAGTGAAAATATCTTGCGCGGCAAATAACTTCAACGATATTATTTGTGAATCAGACTTCGACAACCAGTTGGTACGCACCTTACAATCCACAACCCATCTGCTATCACGATTAACGCCGACAATCGACTCGCGATTTAATATACAGCCACGCGTTGAATGATAATATCATCATATATTGTTACTTATAGAAAAACAAATAGCCACATCCTCGGAATATTCATTCGGTTGACACATTGTAAGGCGAGAAATATAAAACAATGAAGACGTCGTCTAGATTCGTTAATCGTGGATATTGTTGGTGGATGCCTTGTTCGTATTGTTACATTAAAGTTATAATATTGACTATGGTTCAAGCACCATTTTTGAGCTATTACACACACCAACAAGGCACATTTGTCCTCAAATAATTTAGATGATAATGATGCCCATACCTATAGTTATGAAACCACGCAAACTTTAGAAGCATGAACGCAGCTGATGGTTATTGCGTATACAGTTTGTCATCTCATCTATAAGATTAATTTAAAACACATAAACTGTTAGTTAAAGTTTAAATATACTTTGTCTCGGCGCGTGAGTCACCTCGCTACTGTTCAGACGGTTGTCACCAGCGTCTTTGATTAGTTGGCAACACTCGCTATTGTAGGTATATAGATAAGTTCAATAGCTGATGATATAAATATACAAACAAATGGCTTGTATTAATAAATCGATCTAACGTCTGTCGATCATGGCACATTCACAGTTAAGGTGAAGGCGCCTGTCTATCCCGCGAAATTCAAAATTATCGAGTATTTTTATAGTTTATCCAAAATCTGAAAACATTTAAGACAAAATTTTGTGATTTGCGGCAAACACAGTATGCAGTGCGTTTATTAATACATTTATTTTACTCTAAATATTACCACGGTGGATATGATACTAGTTAATCACTCAATATACAAAAATTGCCAGATTATCTGGATAGCTGTCGTTCTTGAAATGTTTTAGAGTAAATTGGATATATTAATAAATGCACTGCACACGGTCTTTGTCGCGAATTACAAAATGTGCCTTTTATTATTGTCAGATTTTGAAAAAAATCTAAAAAACCTCAAAAAATTTGAACTTCGCGGGCTAGATGGGCGCTTTAGCCTTAAACGAAAGTTTCCTATGCCGGAAATGACAGCTTCCATCCTACTTGTACAAATGTATTAAAAAAGGATGAAATATGACATTTCGAACAAGGAGACTTTCCGTCGACTGGGAATACCCCTTTAGTACGCTTTTGACATGTCATTATGTACTTGTATGATAAAAGAATTTCATTTCCAAGACCGTGTTCAGACTTGAGATCAATTTATGAAATCTAATGAACACAGTTTTAAAAGAAAATTCCGGTTCCAAACACGCTGATCAAATTAGAGTAGGTAGGTACATTACACTATTCTGATTAGCCCCTCCAACCAAGTGGATTTGTTTACAAGCGTTTTTAAAAATCGTGATGCTTAAATTAATAGAAATAACATTAGCTGTCCATAAGTAGAGCACGTGACTTTTGTCATACCCTGATGCACAGGCTTGAAAGTTTTCGCTTACGCGAAGCGTAGATCCTAGTTCCATGTAGAAGCCTAACGATTTAATGGACAATTCAGTTAACAAAATGAAATAAATTCGAAAAAATACAACAGAAAGCAGAATATGCAAATTTATCCACAGAACCCATAACCATTCGTAATGCATTCCACAAGAAGAAACGTCTTATTTATTCAATCGGCAACGAACATTTGTCAATGACGACATTAAAAAACTGTTCTGTTGCATTACGAAGGTGGTCTCCCATGATATTAGCATGGAGACAATCGGATGCGTTTGACATCATTGCACTGGCGTTGACGCCGTCGCGGGTGACACGTCCTGCTATGTACGTGGCTCGAATGATACCTACTATGGTGGAGAATCGGCCGTTTATGTTTCCTGGATATAGTGTAGACAAAGTATTCATAGATACTTATAAAATAGTGGAATAAAACAAGAAAAACAAAAAACTATGATAAACCCCATAAATAGCAGAGCGCGGTGGAAAACAACTATTTGAGATAAGAGTATATTAAAAGTAAGTTTATTTTATTACAAGCTAATGAGAATAATACACTTTGTAGATGTAGCAATAACCGTATGCAAAGCGTGTATTGTTAATAAAATTGTTATCATTGATTCAAAGTGTATTTATTTTACTTTTATTGCCAATTAACCTGAAGAATAATAAAATTTGTTTGATTTAAATTAAAATCATTTCCATACTGACTTCGACAAAAACAACTAACTACATAATCCATAGAACTAATTAAATAACATGGACATCGGATCTATAATTAATACATACATAATAAATAGTGGCAGACTGAGACACCAACTATATGGTCACAAACCATGCAACGCTTGTACTATGGGTACCGTACAATGGACTGGGGGCGATCCCAGTGACACCCAGATGAGGGCAAATTACTAAAACGCCATTGCTAAATTTGCTCCGACAGGAATCGACCCCGCTACCACCTGATGCAGTGAGCCTAGCGACCTACGCTCAAACCACTGCACCAAGCGGTCGTGCAATTATAGAATGTAAATTCTTCCCATAAAGCCTAGAACGATCCTAGCATAAAACAATTATTTACTGTATTGTATCAAGTTCAGAATTTGCAACACTCAACATTCTAAGTCCAGTAGCATGGTTTGCATGATCGCCTGATGTAGCGATAGTCGGTCCTCGACCTGTGACAAATAGCACAGTTCAGAGGATTCGCTAACACAATGAATCTATTAGAATTCGGAACGCACGCGTGATGCCCATCCTGCATGTACATCGTAATAATAATAGCTGTAATAAAATTTAACTGCTCTGCGGTGCATTTTGCGGTAACATCGCGCGTTAGATAGCTACTTATTCATTTGGAAAGTGTTTGTATCAGCTCGTTTTATTCCATATTTGGTGTTATTTGGTGCATCAATAGAACTCTATAATATTGCTTCAGATGTACCGATATGTAAAGTCTACGTTTTGAAAATAATGATAATAATAAATAAAATGCTGTATCCATATTTCAACAAAATATCAGATGAGAAAAACGCATCGTTTATCGTGTGTTCAACGTCCCCCATATCTGCAAAAATGTCATGATTCAGTCCCAGACTGACAGTGATTAATTATGGCCACTGTAGCTATATGAGATATGTCGCTGCGATCGCGTCGTTACGATCATCAGTTTCAATAACAATATCACTCTGTGTTTTAGTAGGATCACCATGTTCCCAGAAAACAAACACAGTGTTTGTACCAGCGTCTAGTAATACATTATTATCCATAATTTCTGGGTCAAGAGGATCGCTTGAGTTAAGTGCAAAACGACTACATGTGTTCGCATTTACCAGTTCATTTGTTTGTTTTATGGGTTGTCCATATATAATGTTCAAGATGATTTTATTTCAAAGTGTATCATATGATAACGTGAAGTGAAACCATCTTGACCTACCTATTAGTTCCTAATAATATTTATTTATTTGCAAATCTCTTCAGCTTCGGATTAGGTCTTCCACAAATAAAACTCCCATATAAATGACATCTTAAGCGCATAATAAAGATCTATTATATCGATGCTAATTAAAACACAAAGGGTTTCAGATGCAGTTGTCGCGGATTTCATCGCGATTTACATAATATTATCAAGTTTAAAGTTGAATTGAGCGCCATCTGTTGGCTAGCTCTGTGAATAAAATAATATTATCCTTTAATGTTTACGAATGACTTTGAGTGACATTTAGATGTCAATCAAGTTGAATATGTCGGAGTAAGAGAGGGAGAGGGGAGAAGTGTAGGACGTGACGGCGAGAATGGCGGCACAGGATGGTGGTTTGTAAGTGTAAAAAGGAGTCTTGCTAAGACCTGTATGGTGAGTGTTATGAGCGATAAGTGAGTAGTGTTGGTGAAGCCATGACTACTGGGCTGTACCGGGGTAAGTCCTTTGCTATTACCGACCACCTGTGCTGAAGAGAGTGAATACTGATTCACCATCATGGCGATCATGCGATTCAAGTTATTGAGATATAGTTTAACTAAGACACTGTAGTGATGTGAAGGCCGGCACTCGTAACGCGGTTACGAGAGGGGCACGCATCAAGAGTCCTGGGCACCTAGAATTCTGGTGGAAGGGAAGAGCTGTAGGGGTGTGTGTGGAGGCTCATCATAGGGACCGAAGGGTCCCGCTGGGGTGCTCAGGAATAAGAGGAGAAACAAAACAGGGCCGACATTCCCTGTACCGTAATAGAGTACGGCTCCTAAAAGAAGTGGTACTTAGTTGTAAAGATAAAGAATTAATAGAAAAGGTAAAGCGCATGATATCCATGGCGGTGTATTGGTGCAACTTGTTACCTACTTAGCTATAATATTGTTTGTTTGAACCCAAAGGCCGCGACATTATGGTGGAGGTGCTCGGTCTAAGCAAATTATAATGATGTGGCACAAGATGGCAAAACTGCCTAAGTAAAGTAAATGCATATTTGTAAAAAAAAAAAAAAAAAATTATTGAAAAAATAAATAAGATAATAATAGCTGAGTGGGTACAATAATTATTATTGTTTCCTTTTTATGTTCACTTTGCCTTTGTGTTTGGGAGAGTCTGTTATCTCAGGGTCCCTTCGATGACAGAGTGGTGGACAGTCTGGCCCCGATTCGTTCGGGGCGACTGGCTACTGCAAGTTAAAGCGGTCTGCTCTGAGAGTTCAGGGAGGCTGGCAAAAAAGGTCTGAGGACAAGCGGTCTGCCCTAATGAGTTCAGGGAGACTGGCTAAAGGTCCGAAGACGAGTGGTCTGCTCTGAGAGTTCAGAGAGGCTGGCAAAAAAGGTCTGAGGACAAGCGGTCTGCTCTGATGAGATCAGAGAGACTGGCTAAAAAGGTCCGAAGACGAGTGGTCTGCTCTGAGAGTTCAGAGAGGCTGGCAAAAAAGGTCTGAGGGCAAGCGGTCTGCCCTAATGAGTTCAGGGAGACTGGCTAATAAGGTCCGAAGACGAGCGGTCTGCTCTGAGAGTTCAGAGAGGCTGGAGAGACATGTCATAGTGTTGACATGGCTAGGTCTGGTTGCTAAGAGAAACCGAGGCCACAGTTAAGTGAGTTGGTATGGAGATACCTACTTATGCTCGAAGGGAGACGAGCTGAGGTGACTATATACTTCTCATAGACAAGCCATGTAGAGATAAGTTTCAATAGTTTAAGATATGTTATTTTTCTATATTGTGATAAATATAATCAATTCATTATACTGTGTTGTGGTTTTATTATGTTTGCATGTAATAAAATTATAATTGTGTGTATGAGAGAATATAGTGTTTTTTGTTTCTCTTGTAAGTGTGTTCCGATTTGTAAAACATTATTGTGTAATCACATTCATCTAGGTTTCCGAACGACCAGCTTAAAGGAAGGCGCTGGGCAGAGATGACTTCCTTCTCTACGGCACAACTGTCTCTTTCACACCCGCTGTTTTGTTTGTATCTCGGTTTCTTTTCTGAATATTAATAACATTTTGTCTATAGCTTGCTGCAAGAATTTTATATATTAGCTTCTTGGTTTGCTGCGATGTACTGAAAGATACGAGAGTAGCTGAAGTTATGCCTTTCTTCATCTACTGCAACCCAGAAGTTTAAATGGTTGTTATTTATTGATTTACAGATGACATTTTATAATGATAATTCTGGGAAGAAGTATTTTACCGTGTTACGAAATAGTACAATGATTATGTTGAGATTGAATAAATATTACTGCTTTCAAATTAAAATTAGTCGCCTGTATTTTACAGCAATGTTCTTATTTCAGGAACCTTGGTCAGAATACTATTGTCTATGTTGTAATCCCAGACATGGGAAATAAAGGACCCGTTTTGCATGACGCCTTATAATATTATTTGTGGCTGATAGTTGTATTCCATTACCTATATTCGTGGTTCTACATATTTGATTGAGACAGAAATATGACAATGTGTATTTCTGTTCTCTTTCGCAATGGAGGTAAGAAAGTAGTAATGGAACTTTCCCGGGTGGCGTATGGGGAATCGTGTTGTACAGGTTTTCATACGTGACGCATGCTGCCGCCCATGAACGGAGGCTGTCTCAGGTAATTTGGGTCAAATGCGTTCGGGGTTGTCCCGGTTTTAGTGACAGTTATCGACCAGTGACTTCTCATTTGCCAAATTAGTGTTGTGAAAAAGATTCTCTGAATTAAATAGTTAACTGTAAAAAATCACGGGTGAAATTACAGTGAAGGAAAAACATAATTTCACGTAGTTAATATTAATTGAAGGTAGCAATAATTTTCATACCTATAAAGAAGTAATGAGTTATGTTTCAGTCTATGAATTACTTTGTCTACGACTTTAACGCTCTTTGAGTTGGCAGTACTGTGTCCGGAAAACTTGACAAACTTGCAAAGTGTTTTCAGTAAATAAAGTTATAACGGTGGTGTGGTGAAATATAAAACTTAGTAATGCTTTTCTGTGAAAGTTTGTAAAAGTATAAAGTGTGTGATAGGTTAGTGTGAAGAGTGAGGAAATCTTTATTCTACGCAGTTGTGAAGTACCACTAGCAGTAAAGCCGCGACATGGATGAGGCTCTTATTCTACGCATGTCGCTGTTGAAAACACGGCTTCATGAATCTATTATTCAAGCTACAGAAATATATGAGCGGTCGCAAACAAGTGGCATAACAGTGGAAGAAGTTAACCAGAGTAAAACCCAATTGACCACCTTTACAAATAGCTTGCAAAAAGAAATACACATATACATAGAGAAATGCACTAATATATCTCAAGATGTAATAAAACAAAGTACTGACCTCCAGCTTAAGGGCGAAGACTTCATTATAAAACTTAATACCATATTAAGTTCTGCATCTAATCTACAAGTAGATGCACATACAAAATTACCTAAACTAACCCTTCCTACATTTAGAGGGGAAATATTAAAATGGCATGATTTCTGGGACCAGTTTCAAGCAAGTGTAGACAGCAAAGCCCTACCAGATGTTGATAAGCTATCCTACCTCATTACATCTCTGCAAGGTACTGCCTTAGAAGCTGTACAAGGATTAGCTACTACTACACAAAACTATAAGATCGCTGTAGACACTTTAAAAAGACGTTTTGGGAATAAGCAAATTCTAATAGATTCTCACTATGAGGAACTCCATAAATTGCAGAGTAGGGAATCATCCGTCGAGATCTACCGTAAAGTATTAAATAACATTGAGAAAAATTTGAGAATTCTACAATCTTTAGGAGAAGACATTGATAATAATCATCTAAGGTTCACTATTCTTAGTAAGTTTCCAGAAAAAATAATTTATGAACTAAATTTGACCTTGAGAGGGAATGACTCTGTGAAATCCATTAGAGATCAGTTGGAAATAATAATAACAGCCATGGAACTCTCGCAGAAAACTGTTCCTAATCAAGGAGAAACATCTAGTATGATCAAAGAGATATCCACAACAGATGCCTTATTTGTTAGAGAAAGAAAAGGATTATTTTCCCCAAGGAACGAAGTACCATTAAATGATAACAAAAGAGGCATGAAACATACACTACCCACACAGTTTAGAAAGACAGAAACGAACTCTAAGCGTAGTAAAGGTAACTGCATATTTTGTAAAGGGCAGCACTATAATGATTTGTGTGAGAAATATTCATCTTTAAAAACAAGAAGAAACCAACTGGGAAACAGATGTCATTTATGTTTTCAGACAGGACACTATTTTAGAAACTGCCAACTAGAGAAAATTTGTTATCACTGTAAAGGCTCACATAACAGAGCTCTTTGCCCTCAAAAGTTTGCAGATAAGAACTGCAACGGGAATAATAATAAGAACTGCAACAAAGAGTAACTGTTGGCTTCTTATAGATATATTCAAATTCAGATAGTTTATTTTGTTTAGCCCTATGGGGGCACTTACAAATTGTTAATTTAGTTACAAGTTTCATTATATCTAATCAATACAGATTCTTGGATGGATTTTCAGTAAGAAAGTTGGAGACAAAACAGTGTTAAAGAGATTGTTTCAACTTATAGACTATAAGTACTATAAATCAATATGAATATACTTTAGTGTAACAATACAGTAATGTATAGAAAAAAAAAATACAGTCTAAATGAAGAGTTAAAGTAATCGTTGATATGAAGTTTTATTTGCCCGCCTTGGTAAGGTATTGGTAAGGTAATGTTGTTTGTTTGGCTAACAAAAGAGAAATTATGATGTGAATAGATTCTTGTGTTTTAGAGGTCACTAATTTGGTCTCCATAGAAAATCAATTTCAATCAAGTTAAGTTCTTACAAGATTTGAAGTAAGTTGACTATCCAGTAAGTACATAATAGTGATGTGACTTCACATTAGTAAAGACAAGACTTTGTGTTTTGTTGAGGAGGATCAGGATTTCATGGGCAATCCTGACCAAGTACTTGCATAAAAAACATAAGAATTTGCATAAGAGATAGCGTTATTTAAAACATATAAAGAACTTGTTTGGAAATTTGGCCGATATTAAGACATTGAAACAGATTATGTGTATTGTTGGAATAAATGTCAAGCAAGGACACTGCATAAGATGTAAGTACATTAATATACTGATCATGCTGGAATTTTAAATTAATGGATGTTTTGGAGTTACAGTTTAATCTGGGAGATACAACTGCAGACCAGAGTAACAAATTTGAGAGCTGCATGTCTTGAAGATATAGTGAAATAAAATAGTAACCTGAAGCCACAGGTACCAAATGGAAAGTTTGTAAGTAATATCATTGGATTACAAAAGCAATAAGTAAAATTAATGTTTATTGGTAAATAACTAATGGTTTAGTATGTTGTGTTGCTAAAGATGTATGAGACCTGATTTATTCATTCAGTTAGACATCTGTATCCCTTAGAGGGGGGATGTAGAAGGATAGTTAAGATATGCCTAATGACTGTATGGTATTAGGCCATGAACATAATTAAGCAACTACGGAATTACTGAAATTAACTAATAATTTGAGCAGTCATTCCAGGATGTTATGTGGTTTGACGTGGGACTAAAATCTTAAAGTTCCTATGGAGGTGAAGCAGATAGATAAAGTACCACGCTCGCAATAGGGAGCATAACGAAAACCTGAGAAAATGCTACAGCCAGAAAGAAAATGGTTGAGGAATACGAAACCGTTTACCGGCACTGCAACCTTCGCTGTAGTCCGGGAGTGTCGCGGATTTCATCGCGATTTACATAATATTATCAAGTTTAAAGTTGAATTGAGCGCCATCTGTTGGCTAGCTCTGTGAATAAAATAATATTATCCTTTAATGTTTACGAATGACTTTGAGTGACATTTAGATGTCAATCAAGTTGAATATGTCGGAGTAAGAGAGGGAGAGGGGAGAAGTGTAGGACGTGACGGCGAGAATGGCGGCACAGGATGGTGGTTTGTAAGTGTAAAAAGGAGTCTTGCTAAGACCTGTATGGTGAGTGTTATGAGCGATAAGTGAGTAGTGTTGGTGAAGCCATGACTACTGGGCTGTACCGGGGTAAGTCCTTTGCTATTACCGACCACCTGTGCTGAAGAGAGTGAATACTGATTCACCATCATGGCGATCATGCGATTCAAGTTATTGAGATATAGTTTAACTAAGACACTGTAGTGATGTGAAGGCCGGCACTCGTAACGCGGTTACGAGAGGGGCACGCATCAAGAGTCCTGGGCACCTAGAATTCTGGTGGAAGGGAAGAGCTGTAGGGGTGTGTGTGGAGGCTCATCATAGGGACCGAAGGGTCCCGCTGGGGTGCTCAGGAATAAGAGGAGAAACAAAACAGGGCCGACATTCCCTGTACCGTAATAGAGTACGGCTCCTAAAAGAAGTGGTACTTAGTTGTAAAGATAAAGAATTAATAGAAAAGGTAAAGCGCATGATATCCATGGCGGTGTATTGGTGCAACTTGTTACCTACTTAGCTATAATATTGTTTGTTTGAACCCAAAGGCCGCGACAGCAGTTGACAGAATAAAACTGCTCACACAGTAGACCGAACGACGCTGTAAATAGTTTAGCAACTACCCGCCTGTAATTATTGCCACGGGGAAGCCGGCGACGCGTGGCAAGCGGCCACCGAGCCCAGGGCTGTCACTGACTCAGTACACTCGACGCATATGTCTCAATTTCTGGACAACTCTCATACTTCATGTCGTCCCCGAGTTATTAAAGATATTTCCAGCGCTTTCGCACCGCTGTGATCCTTCACAATTTGTCAGAAGTGTCACTCTACGAAGGCATTAAAATAACCGCCACGAGACAAACTCGGCCCGTAATCAAAGGACGGAATCAAAACGAGAGCTCACCGCTTTGATGTTTCTTGTAAATGTGTCTTGATGCCATTCCTATCGCCCGATTTACATACCAACCTACACGATTCCTTCACAAATCTCACTTTGAACTTAGTATTTGAAACGCGCGAACTATCGGTGGTTTTCTATTCAGACAGTTTGTAAACATAGTATTCGAAGTGAAGAATTTTCGAACTTCTGAAGAATTTTCCGTTTGTTATTAAAATATCCAAGCAAGGGGAAGATGAGTCGCGCGAACTCGATGTTATTTTGTAAAGTCTTATTTTAAAACCAAACGGGATTTACGAGGCTGGAATGTTTGTCTTTTTCACTGAACTCCATGTAGGAGAAACAATAAAGTTTGGCCAAAACGTTGGAGACGTCACGACAGAACAGTGATTAACGAGCTGGTGACATTATATCTCCCGTCTCCTCGCCGCTCCCTCCCCTCAGTAATGATTCTTTCAACGCAAACGATAAAAACGCTATAATTCTATGCTTTTGCAAACTAATCGGACATTCCGGCGGTGATTTGGTTCATTTGGCTCAGATTTGTCGCCACTATCAAAAGCAAAATTTTAATTAATATAAACGTGTGAAATTCAAATTTAAATGAAAGAAAATTTCAATCTTCCAAATGTTTCTGTGCTAGCGACATAAGTAATTTGTCCTCCGCCGCGCCCGCAATTTCTCAGTCATGTCGCGCGTTCAAATGGATTTCAAAATTGAATTGTTGCAGAAAACAACTTCATCGTACCGCTAGTTCCCGTAATTTTAATTGGTATTGCCGGCATGGCGGCCGGGCGGCCGTCATATTTATTTGGCAACATAACTTCCTGAGATCATTTTCTACCATCGTCGGCAAACTTTAAAGTTTCACTGACAGGTAGTGGCTTATTAGTAAAATACGTTTTGAATTGAAATTAACAAAAATCAATCTCTTATTATGTAAACCCCCAAATAACGAAATAAATTGTCAACACACAATCCGTTGTATTGAAACATTCCATTATATATCACATATTTTATTTATTTAAAATAAAACAGCTTTTGGCATATTTCACAAACTTGGTTGGACTCCTCAAAACTTGGTTTCCTAATGTATTTAATAATAAAAAATACCTCGTATCATTATATCGAGCCCGGGTGTCGCGGACGTGGGACGGCCAGACATGAAAGGATTTCAGACGCGTCTATTTTCACCGCTTTGAACCGACTCGCGCGCATTTGTTTGTTTGTTTTCGCAACTCACAAGTTGAAGGGGAAAGCCGAGTCGGATTACAGTTACAATTACTTTGGAAATTCATTTATTGATAAATAATTCACCTCTTTTAAAAGAAATACACTTTGTAACTCGCACATGTGACGGCGGCATTTTGGCTGTAGTAGGGCCAGTCTGTAGCCAAATTGACTACAGTGCAGCTCATATACGAGCTCGACTGGGGTAGTACGACCCTGCCACAGAAAATCTAAATAAAATTGATATTATAACTGCATATCTCTGCTTATTCGTACGATGAGTGCCAGAGCCGTAAAGCCCAAGCTCCCCTCCCCTTCCTAAAAGTCAGTAACGTGCAAGCAATGTCTTTGGTATTGTACGCATCTATAGGCTACAGTAACAGCTTAACACCAAGCGGATATTGTTTACGAACTGTTTAATAAGTATAAAAAAATGGCGACCACTTTTTCATACATTGGCATAATCCAAAACGAAGGACCTCTACCTAAATATATTTCCACAATTTCCAAAGAGTAGTAACAAAACTAAACCAATATTTGTTCGGGGGCATCTGCTGTAACTTGTTTCGGCAAGCCCAAATCACGGATATTGGTTTACATATCTATAGAGTTCGTTATACGTGCTTAGCATCTAATAGCTGACCGCGTCTCTACATTATTGGTAAGACGTGTCTATAAAACTGCTTCTCTTGAAATAGAAAATGTTACCACCTTCAAAATAACAAGAAATAATGGCAAGAAATCCGTTCAGACAAAAGTAATAAGTAGTAAACTATGCCGTCTCAAAACTGATTCGATTTAGCATTAGCATTGTTACATTAAATGAAAAAAAATACAGTATGCAAAAAATAGTTATTCTATAATAAAATAAAACATATACTAAATAATATATACAACATAAATCAAACATTAACCATTATTCCCTCTGAAAGGTGGAAAATGACAACTCTATGTTTATTGATATTCGTTAGATTACAATGCATGTACTTACTTGTATGACCTAATGCATTCCATCACGCGGGCACCGACTGATCTGAGCTACTTAGTTAATTACATTAACTAAGAGATCATAATCATTATTCATTCAGGTAGCCCATTAAGGGCGTTTCAGTTTTGTAATTATTTTTTTTAGTAAGCTGTCGTTTCATCTCTTACAAATTATTCAAATACGCCGCTTAAAACCGTGAGCAAAGCTACCAATGACTATACCAACAGACATAAATTAGGTACCAGGTTTTAAAATTCATAGTACAGCGCCAGATCTGTAAACAACTTCTGTAAATATATACTGCATAACAAGGTACAGTCAACATGAAAAGTAGCTTGGTAGGTGATTGAACATGTTGTAATAGTACCTACTTATAACATCAGAATGTCTTTAACGATCACTACAAAATACTGTGATATGATTATTTTGAGCATTTCAGATACTGAGCTACTTTTCAAATTGATTGTACACTAGGAAAATTACAGCAACAGATAGATAAATCTAGCCGCCTATTTAACATGTGAACGCTGATCAACGTTGTGCCTACGTGATGTGAATCCCGCCGCCGACGGCTCCGCATCCCAATCACGCTTTTCGAATTACCGATGCGACGGGACCGCATGACTGTCACCGCTGCTGTCAGATCCAGGGACAGACCACGCAGATGATGGCGACGTATGTTTTCAATGATATAGTCGCGCCGTATTTTAGTGATCCTCAAGTAAAGCTTGAAAGAATAGTTGTTGAGCCAACGATCAGTCACCGATGGGTGTGTGTTTCCCAACTGTATACCTATGATCCGTTATTGTTAGGTGGAGGTCTAGCCTAGGAACTGACTGGCTGGATGAGTGATGCCTGAAATCATGTCATATCCATCTGAATAGACCCAAGTCATAATACTAGTCTTTATAGGACTATTCGTATCATAATTTTACGGAGTCCCTATGACAATAAGACACATCAATTCAAAATCAGTGTTCATGTCGTTAATTTTATTGTATTTACTGGACTTTTTAATGTCTTGTACATAGCCAATTGATTTATAAACGGAAAAAAAGTATGCGATAACACACTTTTTATTAATATTACCAACTGTAAATAACTCTGTACGCGTGACGGTTTCAGGCGGCTAGATCAAAGATAGCGGCGCCTTTGATTCGCAGCGGAATGACCTGGGTTGTCACGACTGCTCTAAATTTGTTTGTGTTGTAAATATGTTAACGGCGTGCGAAAAAATTAGTTTACGCTACTGGAAATATAAGATAACGTATTTGGGACGTAAAAATGTCATTACGTTGTCGGTTCTGGGCTCTGTGTGATGTCACGCGGAGCTTATGTTTAGGGCGAGGAAGTGTGGCGCCGGCCGCCGCGATGATTGACGGAAATAATACGACGAATTCAGAAGTGACATTTGTTAACTATTTAATTCGAATGTCATGTGATCAAAGCGTAAACTATTATCTTGGGTACTTACTTATAGGTACAAATACTTTTATACCCCTAAACATATTGAACTAAACGACATCACCACACTTTACGTAGTACTTATCTAGATCTATTTCTATAGATTTGGTCGTAGCCGGTTCATTTGTATCTATAATATTTAAATTTTAATCACAATTCATTAACAAAACAATATTTTAACTAATTCCCGTTCCTTTACTTTCCGAATAAGCAACGGAAACGACTTAATACTTTTTCTTTTCTTACTCAAACACAAATATCAACGTTACTGCACTGTAAATAACATCAGTTTCAATGAACACGACCAGTAACGAGTACAAGATTGCGCGTCGTGTAACTAATAAATACGCTTGTTCACTTGTCCGACGATTCATTCAGACTGTAGGGCTGGCAAATTGCATATAACATAACCAGGAATAGAAGCCTTCATATAAACAAGTTTATTGAATAACAATTGGTGAGAGACGGCCGCAGAATCACGAGACATGCTGAGGCGATGACTAATCCCAGAAACTTCATGCCCTAACATCTTAACCGGGAGAAAGACGTTGGTTATAAATAAATCACAATACACATACTCATTCGCCCGAAATTATAGACTTGATACATTATTGTAAGTCGTCTACAAAGCCACTTACTCATTATATAACAACTTTGTCTAAATATATAAATGTTTAACTGTCATGAATCTGCTAGAATGCCACCCGTGATCTTGCCAAGGATCTTGCCCGTGATGTCCTTTCATACCTTTGTTGTTCCTCTCCCTTTCTTTATTAATATAACGCTACCTGGAGACACATGTTAACGACTTCTGTGGTTTCGTCTGCCTGTAATAAAGCCACCCCAGCAATGCAATATCAAGTCAGCGGCATTAGCTGGAGCAATATCGTTTTCCCAGCTCATCGCATGTCACGACGCGAACGCGGCCCGCGCCGCGCTAGATTCATCACTGCCACTGCACAAATTCCACTACAATTTATGAGATAGTAACACATATCTTATAAACATTCTCTTGTTCTTGCAATAACTTATAAATAAACATTCTCTTGTTCTTGCAATAACTTATAAATAAACACTCTCTTGTTCTTGCAATAAAGAATATAATAAAATTCGTCATGGATGATCATTTGTTTTTTATGATTTTCTTCAACATTTATTTCCTTTGCATTGCAAAACCGGACGTTGGTTCGCAATAAATTATTTTCTGTGTTCCCATAAAACAAAGAAGAAATATATGAAACCACGTCGTAGGTACCTACTTTTTAATAGCTTTCATTTTATTCAGATAACGCGGCAAGAATCTGGGAAAGTCTATTTTCAGATGGAGTTTAGAGTGTTTTCATAGATTTTGTTAACCTCTTTGTAGCTAATAAAATACCTTCCCTTGTCACCAGATAGCTACGCAATTTACATAAAACTTTATAGGTTTATAACATTAACGTGGAACGCGAGCACAGTTTTAGGGAAAACCACTATGAAATATACTGCAAAGCTTGTTATTAAGTCTGCTTTTTGATGTCGTCTAGTCCACCCCCAAAGCAAAATGGCTGGCGATACCATTAAACCATTACACTGGATAGCGCTGCCCTGTCATCTAGTGTCCTAAGCGCCAATTATATGGCTATACACAGTCCACATCAACAATACCATTCCAATTACCGCTCTATCGGTCCATTAATAATTTTTCTATTCAGAGAAAGCATATGCTTTCATGTCTGTACAATTATTAGTCAAAAGGACTGTTACAAGGGGTTAAGTACATTTAATAGCTGGTTTAACGAGGAGCCACTTTATTTAGATCGTCCTCGGCTCGTCCCCGAGTCGTGACGTTAGAAATCACCGGATGAATTAGTGTTGTGGCTCAATTATCCCATCGATTATCAGTGACGATAAGACAAAACCTTTCGACGACCAGTTTTATGGGATTTAGGAAGCGATAAGCGTGTCGTTATTTTATCTTGAACGATGCATAAAGTTAAGTTTACAAACATCGTTCCAAGATATGTGCTCGGTATGTAAGTTGAGTACGGCACTATCGTGCATCATCGCGATATATATCATAATAAAGTTTTATCGACTCTAACTATACGTTTATGGATGTCACAATGTATCGATGTTGGCGCGTAACTTATTCAAGCAGTGTCGTGGGGGAGGAAGCGGCCGTCACGCGGTGTTCCCTAACAAGACGGAATTAAATACGAATGTATTAGTCCGAGGCGTTCGTCTCTTCTTACGCGTTTTAATAATTTAACTTTTATTCACTCGGCGCGCTTTCTTGGAACGGGCCGCGCTGTGACGCGATTCTTGATTAGAATCGACGTGCCGGCTCGAATAATATCCTTTTTAGAATAATATTTCAATAACGCAGGAAGCCGAACAAACATGGAAATCATAGGTGATTTCTGTACGTCGACGAGTCTTTATTTGTTTTACATGAAACGTTACATCAAAGACGAAGTCGATTCTATAAAAGGAATTCAAAGATTTCAAAGACTGGCTTACGCTTTTGTAGTTTCTATACGGTGCCATTATGTTGAACAAAATATTGAATGACCTCGGCGGGCCGGGATAAAAATATCGGCTCCCAAAAAGTTTCGGGGAAGCAATAAATCGTGTTAATTAGTCAATTTAGCTTTCCACTGAAAACTTTGATTGGAAATCTTTGTGGGTGCGATTAAGATTCAGCGGATGAGGGCCGCGTTCCGAGGAATATTCATGTCGAGAAGGAATGCTTACATGGAACGTGCCCGATACGGCACGGTCAGCGCGGGACATGGGACAATGCGATCGATTAGATCAAGGGCCCAACTCTGGCTACTGGCTGCAGGATACGTCAATACTGACGTATCCCGCAATGAATACGTCAGCTTTGACGTACCGCTAGTCGAGTGTGAGTCGATTAGGCCCCAGAACCTGTACATGCAGCGGGTGGAATGACGGCACTCACCTTATCACACACACTCCTGCAGGTGCCCTCGGCTTTGTCGCAGCACGCTGTAATATCTGAAACAAAATTAGAATAATTAATACTGAACGTTCTATTCTATTAAATTTATGTACGCGAGGGATCGCGCGGCCGGAGCACAACAGCTGGTGCCAGGCCACAATAAAGTAGCTGCGACAGTTACAGATGACTGTATAAAGCTTTTGATGTATTCCCACTAACGACCGCTTTTATTCATATCGCTACTTTTTAAATATTGGAATGAATACCGCTTGCAATTGCATATGCTTACCTACTTATATGATCTTGACCCGAAAATTTAGTATTCAGATACTAATATGAATTGGGTTTACAACTCAATGAATTAACGAGTAGCCTAGTCTTACGGCGTAAACAATCACGTTACCCACCTACACTATATTTTCATTACGACTATTTCTGAGCACGAAAGATTAAAGTGATTTTCATAATAATGTAAAATAAATTAACTATGATTTAAGACCTTCACCGACACACTAACATACCTTTAGAGTGATAATCGATTCTAAACATCAAGAATTCAGTTACAGCTATAACGGGCTGTTAATGTGTTTGTGAACTCGAGCAACAATGTTTCACATGAGTAGTTTTCCTCTTTCATTCAATTGAAGTACCTATACTTTCTTATTTATACAGAATACACCTAGTAATTAAAATAAATTAAATCTGTTTCCGATCTTAAATAGCGCGTTCTATCAGTATCAGTGAAAGCAGCAGATACGTACTATCAAAGTCCGCGGCGAACCAACAACCAGTTTAATAATCCAATCCCAAGCCAGATTTTGTAGGAGCCAAATTATAGGAAGTATATAATACTAGAACGAGTCTGGGCACTAAGCTCTATCTGCACTGTCAGGATCTCAATTTCTTCGGTAACACAAATATTTGCACGAATAACGATCAAATTTAGATCGAAGGTCTCTATTCGGTATGTTTGTTCCAGTATACTCGATATAATTTTATAAAAATATTTTTTTCGTCATGTCAACTTTCTTTCAACGATATTTAATATCTATTAAATAAGAATAAAATTACTTGGAGTAATGAATGTTGAATATGAAATTTGACCGTTTGATCTTACAGTAGATTTTTATTTAATTTAACAAAAAAGTTCATTAAGCTTGAACACCCAGATTAACTTGCGTTGGTACCTACTTACAATTATTTATAATAATCAGGTGACTGGACTGTATTGATAAATCAATCTCAAGTCTGAGAACGGTCTTAAGTACGCGTTTGACATGTCATTTTGTACTGGTATGACATGAGAATGATATTTCCAAGGTCGCTCTCAGACTTGAGATCGAATTATTAATATGGGCCATAGGCCCTAGCCTTTCAGCCATGTTTATTCAACTTGCAAAGCTTAGGTACTTACTTAGTATTATGTTAAAGAAGATAAATAGTGAAGAATAGTGTGCACAAAGCGTTAGTAATAGGACAGATCAGGGACTATGATTATGCCGTCGTCAAACCGGATAATCGCATCATATTCTGTACCTTACCTATATCGATCACAACTTTATTACACATCGACTTACGCAAAATATAGTTGTAAGCCTGCATTAGCCTGAGCTATTAGGTAATATTTCATTCCAGCTAGAGCCGCGATAAGTATATTTACTGATCGAATTCCAGGCTTGGCGTCCGTGAAATTATGAGGGAAGTTGACTCTACAGTGTAGGTAGAATACAATGCACGGAGTTGGTGAATAGCTACTGCTTCGTAGAGCGCCGTTTGATATAGCACAGTTTAAAAGTTCTCTCAGATTCGTACTAAAAATGTAATTTAGGTACTACTCTAACATTTAAAATTAAGTATTCTGTGTGACTATGATTGAATCATTTACGCATATAAGTACCTACCTTTTTTTTTTGTTTTCGCTGGGAAATACATTTACGCATACCGTCCGAGACCGGGGGGAACTCGGACGGTTATGTGGGGCTCCTGAACATGGTCCAGACTACCCACTAAAACCCAGCGGTCTGCCCTCACCACCGTTATCATGGAGCGCCACAGGATCTGAGTATGCACTGTGACGCCCCGGTGGCAGGCCTGGCACCATATAAGTACCTACCTAACCGTAGTTCCTTTATCCCAAAGTTTTGTACCAGTCCCAAAGTTGTTTTGTCACCAGCTTAGCAGTTGAAAGATATAACCGTTATGTTAATGCGAAGAGTGTGCAGGAGAAGTACTAGGGCAACATAACACAATATTATAACATACTAGCTGACCCGACAGACGTTGTCCAGTCTTAACTTTGAATATTGAATTCGAATTGTTCCGCTCAACTTTCTTATTTTTTTCTTTCTTAAGAACCTTCTCCTGACAATAAATAAAAATTAGCGAAATCGTTCCATCTGTTCACGCGTGATGCGATGACCAAGGAAATAGAGCTTCATTTTTATATATATAGAAGATTACCGGCGAACTCCATACGCAACTAACATTTGGGTTTAACGCCATACGAAAAACATCAAATTAAGAGGACTTGAGACTTATTTGAGTCGTAGACCCGAATTTCCAAACAATATGACAGATTATTCTTACCTTGCGAGTGAACACACGCCAGCGAGACCGCAGCAATTATCAGACTGGACTTCCACCAGCATGCTTCTATTCTACTGCATCGTCTGGGTATATTGTAGGCATCCTTATTTCCATGCATGTTGCCTGATTACCATCTGCAAAATAAATATATAGCTTAAATTATCTAAGTTGGATGGATTTGGACGACCATGTGGCGCTGTGGTTCGAGCGTAGGCCGCTCGGCGCACTGCACATGGTGGTTGCGGGTTCAATTCCCGCCGGGGCAAATTTCGGAAATGGCGTTTTCGGAATTCGTCCAGGTCTGGGTGTCACTGGGATCGCCCCCAGTCCATTGTATGGTACCCATAGTACAAGCGTTGCTTAGTTTAGGACCATACAGTTGGTGTGTCAGTCTGGCGATATTATTATTATTATCTACATTTTTTTTGTAATAGTAATTAAGCATTTATTCCGCTTTGGTTATCCAGGAGGCAAGGAAAATAGGTTATTTTGTTCACTTCGGATCTATATCACCAAGGTAAACAAAGGAGAAGTTATTAAAGTCTGTTGTTCACATTCATAACTCTATAGTGAATACATTATTTGCTTTCTAATATAGAAACAGAGATGAAATCTTAGTTAACTTAATACGGGTTATGTCTGTGGTTAGCTCTGTCCCACTATCACAATCTAAAATATAGTAGTTTTTTTTAGCCTTTAGTTTTTAGTAGCCCATAGGGATCCCACTGCTGGGCAAGGGCCTCTCCCAAACATTTGGGAGGAATTGCCATAATCGCCACGCTTGGCAGGCGGGTTGGCGATCGCAGTAAGATGTCAAACGGTTCAGAGACGCTGCTGCCCGTCTTCTGTGTTCCTTTATTCCCTTAGTCGCCTTTTACGACACCCACGGGATGAAATGGGTTGGTACTATTCGCCGCCGGCACCACACAGCTTAGTAAAGTAAAGTTATATTAATATTATTATAAAACTAAGAATAAATACCATGCTCAATTGCAGTCACTAGGTATTAATGTCTCTTCACTAAAGTTACGAAAAATGTCAGCTTCGCTATTAGTTAAGATCTTGAACAATAAAAAATTACAACCGAATTGAGAACATCCTCCTTTTTCTGAAGTCGGTTAATAACAGACAAAAGTTAACTATGTATATTCCAAAGCATTAATTTTCAAACATGGCGTTATCATATACGCTCTGTTTACAAATTATATTGCCGTGTAAACACGATATTTTATGAACCCTCCGTGTAAAGCGAGCTTTGGATATCAAAGTCGGTGAAACAGTCGTAATTTATCATATTATCACCATGTTGGGACTAATTAGCGCGTTCTCTTTACACCTTACGACACGACCGAGACTCGTTCCTGAAGCTCTTTACTAATGTAATATAACAGAAATATTCCTTCCACTTTACGACGACGGGTGCCGTGGGATTAAATTAAAAAGAAGTGGCTTAATTAGAAGACTTTTTCTAGCTACAATTACGCAATGAGATTAGGTCAACATGTAGTTTTTATACAGCTATGTACTACACAATACATATTATAATTTAAATGATTTCAGACAATTGTTATTACAATACACGTGTTAAATATTTTTTTTGTAACACGGATAGACTTTTAATTTATTCTGTCCCATCGGGTGTCTTTAAAAAGGCTATTCGTTAAGGCTAAAGCGCCCATCTAGCCCGCGAAGTTCAAATTTTTTGAGGTTTTTTAGAAATTTTTCAAAATCGGACAATAATAAAAGGCACATTTTGTAATTCGCGACAAAGACCGTGTGAAGTGCATTTATGAATATATCCAACTTACTCTAAAACATTTCCAGAACGACAGCTATCCAGATAATCTGGCAATTTTTGTATATTTAGTGATTTACTAGTATCATATCCACCGTGATAATATTTAGAGTAAAATAAATGTATTAATAAACGCACTGCACACTGTGTTTGTCGCAAATCACAAAATGTTGTCTTAAATGTTTTCAGATTTTGGATAAACTATAAAAATACTCGAAAATTTGGAATTTCGCGGGCTAGACAGGCGCCTTCACATTAAAATATTAAATTTTTGAGTTCTCAAAAACTGAATTGTCAACACTCTACATTATTTATCTATCAATACAAGTACGATTGGCAATGAATAACAAAACAAATATCACCTGATAACCACATTAATGATATCTGACCTATATGTCTAGATCCCAATGAATTTATTCAGAGTTATTAAAAGGACCAGTAGGCCCAGAATATTATGTGCCCACGTTATGTACGGTAGGTATATGGTACGAGCTCGCACTCTACTGAAACTTTCCGCATGTCAGAACGTCGGTAGTAGAGATGTGTCGGAATGGATACAAGTTCGGATCCGGATATGTATCAATTATAGATTAATCGACTCTATGTGGACATTTGCGAATATCAGATCGGGAATATGCGAGCAATGCGTCAATTTAGAAGCGTCAATAGCCTAGTGGCTAGAGGGGCCGTCCTCGTAGCTGAGAGGTTCCGGGTTCGATCCCCATCCTGGCCATTAAACTATTGACGTGAGCCCACTCCTAGCACAAGCATTAGCTTAGTTGGAAGGTCTAAAGGGAATACTAGTAATGTGATAAAAGCACATGGCTTTTAAATAAATAAATTTTAAAAAAAATGTCTTTGGCATGCATAAGCTACCGTATAACCGCTTAACATCATGCGGGTCGTTCGTATGCCATCTTTGGCGTGATACTCTGCAGCGGCGCCACCATGATAAAAAGTGACAAATCATAGTGGGAAAAAATGTACGATTAACGTATATAATGTACGTATATCGTATTTTAATGTACCTTTCCCAGGTACCGAGATAATTGACATTTTTAGTGGCGCCGCTGGGGAGTATGCTCTCCAGCGGCGCCACCTGGTTCTCATACTTATGAATGATATTGGCTGCTAAATTTTATTGGAAATAAATGTACCTATGCAGTCTACTATGTACATGTCAAAAAACATCAATATTATACAGTAGTTTAATTTATTTTGATCATTTATATTACCCTAAAAACGCCTGAACAGCTTAGGTTCACATACCTAGCACCGACAAAGCTAATGGTATTAGCAACTATATTCTATTGGAAAGAAATGTTTGGACGCTAAATAAGAAGTACATGTTAAAAGATATAATTATTAGACGGTAGTTTATTTTTTTTCATTTATTTAAAGTTGTCCTAAAAATGGCCGTTTACAGTTGATATTCACATGCCTGGTACTTACAAAGTATTATGGTTTAGCAACTATATTCTATTGAATATATATATACGAATCCTGTATATTATTTCTAAGTTACAAATTATCATTATAAGACGATTGATTAATTTATTTCAATTAATTAATTTTACCTTAAAACTCCCGTATACGGGTGAGGTTCACATACCTAGCGCCGACAAAGCTAATCGTATTAGTAACTATATTCTATTGGAAATCAATGTTTGAACGCTATATGAGAAGTACATGTTAAAATATATAATTATAAGACAGCAGTTTATTTTTTTTCATTAATTTAATGTTCCCCTAAAAATGGTCGTATACAGCTGAGGTTCACATGCCTGGTACGAACAAAGTATTATGGTTTAGCAACTATATTCTATTGAATATATATATACGAATCCTGTATGTTATTTATACGTTACAAATTATCATTATTCTATTCAAATCGTTTATTTTGTTTAGGCCTACGGGGGCACTTACAAATTGTCAATTTTACATAATTTTTTTTCTTATATCTACAACCGGATCGGAACGCGACCTCGACTGAGAAGATCCGGCAAGAAACTCAGCGGACTTGTCTTTTTACATGTCATATTCTTTTTTTAATCGCCAGTTGCTTATATTCAATAATTACAAAGGGTAGTAGATATTAACATAAATATTATAATAGCTCCAGTGTGTTGCCTTTTGATGTTAACAAGAATTACACAAATAATTCGGACTAGTAGGGCAATACACGCTACGCTTTGACATTATTATTGAGTGTCGAGATTTGAGCTGCTTACTCCCAAGCTGATTTATCATCCAAATAATCCGAGATTTTGTAATAACCCTTTGCACTGAGTTTAGTTTTAATTAGGGTTTTAAACTTATTGATAGTTAAATCTCGGATTTCATTGGGAAGCTTATTGTAAAAACGTATACATTGTCCCATAAAAGAATGACTTATTCTGTGGAGACGAGTTACATGTACGGATAGCTTGTGCTTATTCCTTGTATTAATAGAATGAGCGTCGCTCCTTTTCTCAAAAGTATTTGCATTATAACGTACATGAGATTTTTATAGATAAATTGTGACACAACAGTTAGAATATTTATTTCTTTAAATTTTTCTCTGAGGGAGATTCTTGGAGCTAGATTGTAAATAGCTCGTATAGCTCTTTTCCGCAGAACAAAAATGGAGTTTAAGTCAGCAGAGCATCCCCAGAGCAGTATGCCATATGACATAACGCTATGGAAATAACTAAAATAAACAATTCTAGCTGTTTCAACGTCGGTTAAGTGCCTGATTTTTTTAACAGCATATGCCGCATATGCTGAGTTTACCCGACATTTTTTTGATATGAGGACCCCATTGCAATTTTGCATCTATAGAGATCCCTAGAAAGACAGTTTCCTCCACAAGGTCCAATTCTGCTCCATTTTGTCGTATATTGGTTCCTACTTGTCTCACATTTAGCGTTGAGAACTTTATACATTTCGTTTTGTTCTCATTAAGTAGAAGATTATTTACATTAAACCAATCTACAACTTTAGCGAGTGCGTTGTTCATAATGTAAAAGCTGTCTTTTAATTTTAAATGATAAATTTCATAATATTTTTTAAAATCTTCGCCAGAGTCACAGGACGAACGGCGGCGCGGCGCACCTCAGCTATAAACGGGCGTTTTCAAAGTAGCTTTAAATTTAATAAAATAAAATAAACTGCTGTCTTATAATTATATGTTTTAACATGTACTTCTCATATAGCGTTCAAACATTGATTTCCAATAGAATATAGTTACTAATACGATTAGCTTTGTCGGTGCTAGGTATGTGAACCTCACCCGTATACGGGAGTTTTAAGGTAAAATTAATTAATTGAAATAAATTAAACAATCGTCTTATAATGATAATTTGTAACTTATAAATAATATACAGGATTCGTATATATATATTCAATAGAATATAGTTGCTAAACCATAATACTTTGTTAGTACCAGGCATGTGAATATCAACTGTAAACGGCCATTTTTAGGGTAACTTTAAATAAATGAAAAAAAATAAACTACCGTCTAATAATTCTATCTTTTAACATGTACTTCTTATTTAGCGTCCATACATTTATTTCCAATAGAATATAGTTGCTAATACCATTAGCTTTGTCGGTGCTAGGTATGTGAACCTAAGCTGTTCAGGCGTTTTTAGGGTAATATAAATGATCAAAATAAATTAAACTACTGTATAATATTGATGTTTTTTGACATGTACATAGTAGACTGCATAGGTACATTTATTTCCAATAAAATTTAGCAGCCAATATCATTCATAAGTATGAGAACCAGGTGGCGCCGCTGGAGAGCATACTCCCCAGCGGCGCCACTAAAAATGTCAATTATCTCGGTACCTGGGAAAGGTACATTAAAAT
Organism: Notodonta ziczac; assembly: GCA_918843915.1. Taxonomy (NCBI): domain Eukaryota; kingdom Metazoa; phylum Arthropoda; class Insecta; order Lepidoptera; family Notodontidae; genus Notodonta; species Notodonta ziczac. The sequence goes on from OU974053.1 coordinate 8,384,111, forward strand.
ACGATATACGTACATTATATACGTTAATCGTACATTTTTTCCCACTATGATTTGTCACTTTTTATCATGGTGGCGCCGCTGCAGAGTATCACGCCATCTTTGTGATATTACAAACTAAAAAAAACTATGCAATAAAGTTCCGATATGGACTTAGATCCTACAAATATCGGACCAATATCGCTAGTGGGCGGGCCGTTAGTGTTGGCCGTGACTAAGTAAAATCGCTTTATTGCCACATGCGGACAAAATTTGTGGAAAACTTGGCCTCTTGCGCTATTAAGAAAGTAAACTAGAAGAATAGCTAAGGGAATTTTATTCGTATTCAATGTTAGGGAAAAAATATAAGGGAACCTAAACTCTACATCCATTGCATTCGAGTTAGTTTTCGCTGTAGTACCTAATTCTATTCTACCTTATTGCAGTTTCCAGCTTCATTAACTTAATGTTGGTTCTAAGCCTATTTTTAATCCCGAATATAATTTTCTTAATTCGAAATGTTTAGATCTGTCTTTATGATTTATCTGGATTGCGAATTCTTTTCGACGATAAAAAAACATCAAAGAGTTCCGTATGAAACTAGATCATGTTCAATTAATCTCGTCACTCTACCAATGATGTTCGTCTCTTTGACGTTATTAAAAACATAATTCGTTATCTAATGTTTTTTAAATAAAATCATCATATTTAGAATTGGGTACTTATATTTAGTACTTACCTAACTAAGTACCAACATAAGATTGTACCACGCACATAAACAATTATTTTTTTCACAACAACAAATTTCATAGCTATGATGTGTTTCCTAATATTTGCCAATTATTTTTGGCTCATCTCGCATTATCTACGAAACGTACTTACAGATATGTCTTATCTTAATTATTTACTTTGATACATAACGTTTCTTCTGCATCTTATTAGTCCACGAAATGAATCACAACACACACATTAAAGTATTTTTTTAAATCATAATAGTAATTTTAAATCACTTTCAAATTTTTCTGTCACGACAAATCAACACATTCGCGCGCTTTTTGTAAAGTCTCGGTGTAACTTCCTCCACAACCTTTCTCGCGCCAAATTGACGCGTTACTAAATAGACCGGCATAAATTCATTCAACTCCAGCCTCGACGCGCCCTATCTTTATTGCTCTAAGGAGTTTGGACATGTCGTTGTCTCTTTCACCCGCTTCCGTCTGATGAACCCTATTGAGCTCGTTAGTCATTAATTAATTCTGCATAAGAAAATTAGTTTTAATTTAAACAGTGCACAGATGGCATCGATTTCGTACGGTCACAGTGTTTAATTATAACTGAAATGCGGGTATTTTTACGTAACCGCATCGGTGCACCTAAAACCACACAGTCTATATTAAATGTATAAAAATATATCACCAATATTTTAAGGTTTTATCACTTGCTTACGGTGAAGGAAAACATGAGGAAAACTGAAACTAAACTGATTTTCCAAAGACATGTAAAATCCACCAACCTGCGTGGTGGATATGACTTAAAATCCCCCTCTCATTGAGGGTAGGCCGATCGCCCAGAAGTGGAATATAAAGTATTTTAAATCTTAAATACATTTTTTATCTTTATAAATAAAATAAATATATTTTTAATATAGAAAATATTATGTAAGATCGAGGACGCATATATAAGGAGGAGAGTTTAAAATATTAAAATATTAATTAATTTGTATAGGTAGGTATTCCTTACATATTTAAGAGGCGCTAATTAAAATATCAGCTCTATGAAATCCTTGTTAGGACTCTAGTTAGCGTGTCGCAACTACCTGCTGAAAGTCAAGTGCCCGTGGGACAGCGGACAGCACGCCGCTGCAGCCACTCGAGCCAGCCGCTGGCGCCAACCCACTTGTATTACTACACAAATGCACAGATTCTACTTGATAGTTCCGCTAAAAATAGAATATTGTAATGAATCAAGCATTTTATCTGCGGATCCCTTTTAACTTAGATACCTAATCTGTGGTCAAATTTTAGTAAATTTGTCAACAACAGACAAGTTGATTGTTTTACATACTTCATCTCTTTTGTTGTTTCAACTAGCAATAGTCGCACCTCGGATTAACCTCATCGGTTACGATATTGCCTCTGCGCACCTCGATGTCATTATTGGTCACCATTGTCGATCCTGGCTTACAGGAGTTTTTCGTCATTTGCCTTGGTCTGGGTGTCACTGGAATCGCTCCCAGACCATTGTACGGTACCCATAGTATAAGCGTTGCTTAGTTTGGGACCATACAGTTGGTTTGTCAGTCTGGCCATATTTATTTATTTACTTAAGTTTTAATCAAAAATAACATTTTAGATTCCTTGACAATTGCACTGGCAATTTCCCAAACCGTCATTAAAACCTTTCAAACAAGACATCACTTTTATTTATATTGCAAAGTTCCGTATCAATGCATAGGAACACTTTCATGAATAAATTTACATGCCAGTCACGCAGATGTATCTCACGGCTTTCCGATAAAGCTCGCAACGGCCGCTACACACAAGTAGGTAGGTATCCTGTAGCCTTCCAACGGAAATATGTTACATCAATAAATAAGGATCCTGTGGATGTTATTGGCTTCCTTAGACATGCATGTTGGGAATAGATCGTAGCTAGGTACACACTTAAATCCAAAGTTCGATATACTCCTATAGGCAGAATGTAGGTAAGTACTCGTCTCAAAGTTTTGTCTTGGAGAGTAGAGGCATCATACGTAGATAGAGAATCTTTATACCTTCGAAAAAGACTCCTAATTTATGAGAACTCTAACATTTACATATCGTTTGCGTTTTGATTTCACCGACGGGAATGAACTCACAAAAATGTATTGAAGTCAACGGTTGATTTAGAGATCCTCTTAAAGGTAATTGTAACTTAGTTAATGGATACCGTTTAGAAGTTCTTGGTGAGTCTGTGCATACTTAGAATTGGGATCCCTTAAAACGAAAATTTAATAAACCGGTCATCGACCGCGAGAAATACCGAATAATTTAGTTAATTGAAACCACTTCAGCGCTAATTCGTTGGAGAGCATCTAATAAAGCATTAGTTAGTAGATAATAGTTAACAAGGTTCTATGTTCCTGTACATACGTATTTTAGAAAAATACATTTCTGAGTGTGGAGATAAAATCCAATTCGTGTTGCTATTGAATCCGCGGGTCTTGCTCAAAGGCAACGGTTTTATTGAGATCCGGGAAAGGTTTTCGTAAATCATTCAAATAGTGTTCAGGTGACAAATCTAAAATTAAATTTAGGCCTTTAGGATTGTGTACTAGAGGCGCCTTTTCAACACGTCCCACTTTAGGGCAATTTCCTCATAAAAGCATTACCAAGGTATCCTATAAACTTATGCCTACTGCGACATTTTAGTGCCTGCCTACTGTAAACCTTAAAAACCATCCCTTGTATCCTTTACAACGATTGTTAGTTCAAACAAATATTGTACGTGTAGGTACATTTGCACTTTGTCGGATTTCCTATGTGTTTTCTGCACATTTCCGAGTCTCGTAGGCAGTTACGTCATCAACTTTCGCTTTAAATTTAATTCTTAATTCCAACAACAAGCTTCCAATCCTCCATAAACATTACTTACATTCCTGCATATTTCAATAGCAAATACATACATCTAAAACAACCGGGGTGGACGGTTAGATGTGGGTAGGTAAGTACTTACGCTGCATGCATAAAAAGTTTGGACAGTTACAAAGTGTCGTCCGAAGCTCACACGTGTCGGGCGCAAGGAGGGACTGGGGTGGGAGGGGGGGTCTGTCGCGTTTTGTTTATTTGCCGCCTATTTGTCCGCCGCACCCAAGAACCTGGTTGCACCAATGGCCACATTGGCAATTTGTGAAATTGACGAATCAAGTATTTGACAAACGTCTGCGCAATCCTATAGTACACGTGTCCCTTATGGTACCTAATAACTCGAGACCTGGCGCTTCTTGGCTCTTATGACAGTGCTAAAGGGCGATCGTCATCTATAGGTTAAGACAGCAATATTGTTCTTCTAGTGGTCAATTTGTTACTATTTCACTAAAAATATGCTATCCTTAGGCTATCGCAATAATGATCGAAACTTAAGTCCCATATTTATACCAAAAACGTTCAATTCTCATAATTCCGACCACGATCTATCATTTCCAAAGCATTTCCTGGTGCTGTTCAAGTTATTTTTATGCAAAAATATACAGCAAACGGCGTGCTAGTGCGACATTGACGAATGAGCGCGACGCACCGGTTCAGATGTGGCAAATGTACCGGCCGCTCCGCCACGCTCCGCTCAATTTCCCATCCCACTCTGGAGCGGTTATTCAATCTAATTAACTTTATAACGTCCCGAAATAACGCGTATCAAAGAGATCTTAATGTTTGTAAAAATAACCACATAAAGAACTATCGTCTCTGTTTGATGTTGAGCAAAAAATTATATTGCTACCGCAGATATTTTAGGAAGCAATGAAAAATCTATACATCTATACAAATAAATAAAATTGGAGTGTCTGTTTGTAATATCAAAATAACACCTTTTCACTAAATGCATATGAAAGTACATACGATACGTATAGCAAAAACGCGAATTAATTTTTTTTTGTCTGTCTGTCTGTGTGTTTGTTCCGGTTAATCTCCGAAACGGCTGGACCGATTTCGACGGGACTTTCACTGGCAGATAGATGATCTTATAGGGGGTAACTTAGGCTACTTTAATTTTAGAAAAACAATTAGGGTTCCGCGTAAATTAATAAAAACACATGAAATCAAAGAGTATCTCCGAAACAGCTGGACCGATTTAGACGGGACTTTCACTGGTAGATAGCTGATGTTATAAGCAGTAACGTCGGCTACTTTTAATTTAGAAAAAAAAATGATCCTGTCGCGCGGGCTCAGAACGCGGGAGCGGGCTTTTTTGTAGAGTTAAATTCCACGCGGACGAAGTCGCGGGCTCAGCTAGTAATCAATATTTAAAACGTTCCTTGTGTGATCTACAGAACGAAGATGATGAGGGACAAGATATAACTTTAAGGTTCAATTAGTAGTTACCGGCAAACTAATCATCGCAATTTCTTTATACCTTTTCATGAAATCAATACAATTTTTAAAGCGATAATTGTATCTCTAGATTATGCAGTGCACTAGTTGATAGTAGATACCTAACCACCTCAATATTACATCGACTTTTTGGATTCTAAATTTATTTATTTAAACATCACAAAGGAAGCCACAAACGCAGCCACATAGATTTGACTATTAAACACTTCACGTAACAATGCAATTTCATAGAAATCCAACGGGAGGACCTAGCTACCTTGTGCTCCATAAAAACGAATGGAATAAACTGAAGAAGAAAGCTGCTCCTCCCGAGGATCCTGCAAAACATGACACTGAATACTTAAAAGCGCTAACAGAACAATCGCAAGCATGGATCAAAACTTGGCCGGATACTGTGCAGGTACACTATCTATAGGTATTACAAATCGCTGAATATTGTTTTGTGGTACAAAATCAGAACAAGGCAATAAAAGATAGATATAATGCAACAAGCCATTCACATCTATATTCCTTTAGGGTCATCTCAATAAACAGCCAGCGGTTTATGCAAGAAGAATATTAAAGATAACAGTCGAGCTTTTAATTTACGTATGAATGTTTCAGGGACACGTGGCGCTACTGGCAAAGCAGAAGGAGAAGCAGCGAGCAGAAGAATTAGGTTCCGTCAAAGCTTTTGTAGCGAAGAAAGCACGAGATAATACCACTGAGGCAATTAAGAAGGCGAGACAAATCATTTTTGATGAAAGCTGTTATGGAAAGAAGCTGCTGGCGTAAGAAATTAATACCTACCTACTATATTTAATTTGAAATGTTAATCTTGCTTCATAATGAGATCTGAATTTAACATTACATTTTGGTATTATCTAAGAGCTAACTATTTTCTTTAATACGTACATTAACTATTATCACTGGTGTAGTGCTTTCCGTGAATCTAAAACTCTAGAAGAAAGGGACGTGCAAGTTGAATACCTTAAGAAGCTTAGAAATGAAACAGCCGAATTGGAAAAGGAAATGGAAAAGCAGGAAGTACAGCATTGTTCCTTCTATTTAGATAAAAATGACCCCAATATGGTGCGCGAAAGGAGGCAAAAAGCTATTGAATTTGCCCAAATCAATAAAGAGACGTAAGTAAAGCCACATGAATAGGTACGCAGTAAGCTCTACGTACTTAGGTACTTATTATTATCATATTGACGCTTCAATACGTGTTTAGATACAACAAACAAAAAGAGGATATTGCTAAGACAACTAAACAGGAAAGGATGGACGAACTTGAAGAAGCAAGACTAATGAAAGAACTGCTCGAGCGCGAGAAAGAAGCTCATGTAAGCATAATATCTTCTACATACCGTAGATTATATCCTTGATGTAATGTAATTTGCCTTTCCTTACAATAGGTAAAAGTTACTCTACTAGAGAAACAAACCATGGCAGAATACGGAGCAGAACACAAAAAGATTAAAGCTATGCAAGAGAACAGAAACGCTAAATATGACAAAGATATCGAAAAGTGTAAGAAGGAACAGGACAAATTCCAATGCAAGGTTCAACAAGTTCTAAAACAAGTTAGTGACTTTTCACTCAATAATATAGGTACCTACGTTAAATTTATTTGCCTACTCAATTTCTCAGTTCCTTCTTGACCGTAAGTGCTTAACAAGTAGCGCCGGATGTCGGTAATTCTTTAATTTAAACTTTATTACCGGAATGCCAGAACCCTTTATAAGAACTTATGTAAGTTTTATACCGACACGCGTTATGAAATATAGCTATAAATAATAAGCTTACCTATGGCTATAAATTTTCTTCAGGTTCAAAACAAGAGACTACATAATACAAAATCACAGAGAATTTATGAAATAATTGAAGCATATCAACGGAAAGAAAAGAATCGTTATGATAGCTTTATTAACAAACGAGTTCAGGACATGGAGGACCGGTAAGACAAAAATGTTGAGGTTTATATTTATTTATTGATAGGAAGACCAACAGCTAGAAATAACAATTATAGACACAAGTAAAAAAGTAATAAAGCCTATTATAGGTCTGCACGCATAGCAGTTGAATAAGTAGCAAAGAAGAAGCATTCAATTAGATCAATAATATAAATTCCATATTATTTAAGGACTTCGAAGAAAGATGAAAATGACAAGCAGTCGTTAAAAGAAAAACGTGAAAAGCTACAGTCAATGGTAGAAATGAACAATAAGTCAGCAGAGACGACACGACAGATGCAATGTCCTTCGAATAACAAATGCTTCTGCGATAGACAGTGCATCCTTCCCAAATCTCATAAGGAACGTTTAAGAAAAATCGACAGTGAAGTGGAAACTGAAGGTTGGGACATCGATGTTAGTGTTGACATCGATTAGTGATGTTAGTGGTTCAACACTTACACGGAGCGGAGCGAGGAGGCCCCTAGGGATGGTCGGGACTACGGTCGGGATCGTAAACAGAAAATAATATAAACATTAGCGGTTGTGTAGTTAAACCATACTTTGTCTTCTTTCGAATGTCAAATTATAGATGACAGAAAGAGATAATTCGGTGTGTACTATTCGCCCGATACACCACGTTTATTAATAAGGGGGTATTAGTGTAGGTAGGTACATGCACCGTTTTAATACTGTGATAATACTAAAGATATCTGTATGTAAGAATACTAAGGCCATGGACATGATATTTTCTAGGGCGTAGTAAGTACTACTGCAGGAATCAAAGGCAACAATACTTTATATAAGTGTTGAGGTTATCTATTAACATAGCACTTTTATAACAGCAAAGTAAAATCGTCTAAGACTTTTTAGCTCCCCAAAATTCCGTAAAACACCTTATCTATACCTTACAACTTTTAGAAAAAGGAAAATTAACTCACTTTGGGCCATGCAATAAGCTGATAGCAGCTCTGAAGAGACGCGAGAAGGAACCGTCGCCGTACACCGGCGCGGGCGCAGCTCACGAGCAATTCGCTAAAGAAGCTGACGAAGCACTGCGCGACTCTAAGTATAAGATAGCTGGGAGGAAAGTCGTTGATGTTAGTGGTTACTTCAAAATCACCCTAAAACCAGGAAGCCAAGGCTGCTGATTTCGTAGCTATTTGAGCCACCGATGGCTGAAATATTAACGAAATTTGCAGACTTGGCCCCCAGTATTCTTGTCTTGCTGACTCTTCTAAGGGTTACCAGCGACCCGAACCGATGGGTAATTGGTTGACTATCTACTTGACTACGACCTCTCTCAAACAAACGACATCATGATAAAGTATTTTATGCGTTATAGTCAAGGAAGTTTTAAGTGTAGCCAACCAATGTATCTAATAGATATGCCAGTAATTAAATCTAGATGCAATAGCTGTGTGATTTCAGTGGCGCTAGATACTAATAACTTTTATTATTTTATTTCAGGAATACAGGAACTACAATGGACTCGACGCTACCACATTACCCATCCCCGACTATTATTGAATCTTACCATAATAATTGTAACCAAAGAATTTGATTTATTCCAATTACTTCAATTGTGACGACGTTCAAATAAAAATACATTTTCGACAATCATTATACTACATTTTATTTTATACTACAAACATATACTATATACAAAAGTCTGTTCCTTACATTCAAATACCGATCCGTTAATCTGCATTCCATATTTCTACTAGTGAGTACCATGATTAAGTTACATTGACGTTTTAACGTTTTGGAAAGTCGAAAACACTGTGTACGCTTATCTATTAAATAACAAAATAAATAGCATCGAATCACAATATACAGGCGCAGCCGAATATTATCATTTTTACATTGAAATATACTGGAATATGAGGTAAGAGACTGACATTCGGCTACACGGGTGCATTTCTGTAGTATTTCTTGCATAAAAATGATTGCAGAAAGGCGAAAATATAAATATAATTACCCTAGTTATCACATTCTGCGCTTGAGTTTTCTGTTTTTATGACATTGGATACACAAAACTCATGCGCATGAAGTAAGGAATATATATTTATTACATTTAATAATCATACGACACACTACTTCCGAAATCGAAACGATTGACACAAAAACCCATTGGAAACCGTATAAAAACCGATCAAAACCAAATCATGGGCAGTCGAAACCGAACAAACTTCGGTCGAAATCAGACAACGGCAATAACTTCAATTTGAATCAGGTTGTCGTGTGTCGTGTTTACTATATTGCGTAGTTCAGTACTGCGATTGCTTCTGCTTGAGCACAGCCTGCACGCACTTGGCCATCGTGGGCGACGCGCGGCTGATGACGTCGGTCATGAAGAAGTCCTCCAGCGTCTTCAACTGCACGTCAAGCTTGCCGGAGACCGGCTTCTGGAGGCTCTGCCAATTGATTGGATGCCATTAGATTAGATCATACAATAAAGTGATGCCGAAAAATTATAATGTTGGTATACGAGCAACTTTAGTCCATTTAGGAATACGCGCGGATGACATCCCAGTTGCTGAAGCTCCATGGAAATGTGAACTTTAGTCCTTTAGTAACCTTTAAAGACGCATCAATATCCTTCACCGAATTTTAAATGCGCACCGCTAGGCCTTTAATTTCTCCAAAGGCTTCAACGGGCATAATGAACGCAATTGAATCGCTCACTCACAATATTGGTGGTTTTTATCAACTTAGTCAGTCAGTAGACTACTCCAGTGGCCCGCGAAAAAATATCGAGGCTTGACCTCCGTAAGCAATGCCCGTCTGTGGGTCTATAATAATGGGGGGGATGAGTCGACCAATCAGCCAGTTTGCTGCCGGCCGGGTTGTTTGATTGGTGGACAGCAGGTGCAGGTGCAGTGGAGGGTACCTGTGCGAGCGCGCGCGCCTGCGCGAAGTAGTTGTTGTTCTGCACGTCGCCGTACGCGACCAGCGCGGGGCTGATCTCGCTGAGCCGCGCGCGGACCTCGTCCAGCGTGTCGTACGGCAGCCGCTCGCCGACCACCTCCGACAGCGCTCTGCACCACATTCATACAACAATGAGGTCACCAAATAAAAAAGGGCTAGCTAGTGAAGTATGACTCCATATCTGAGTAGTTTTAGCAAGTACTTAGTAATGGAGAATAGGGAACTAACACATATTTTTTTTTACAATTCCCCCCGTCCCCCCTAGGTGACCACCCGTAGTATATGCTAAGAACATCTCTAGTGTTCACTTAGTAATTAATAAATACGATTTTTAATCATTTGCATGCCATGTTGGAATATACCTCGAAAAAGCGCGAGATTTTCCTAGAGGATATTGACTACGTGACAATAACCTAAGTCCCCCCTCCTTCACTCCGCCCCTGTGACCAAGCGTAGTATTTTGAAGACCTACCTCCCCCCTTAACGGGTAACGTAGTATGGGCATGCTCCCATATATTCATTTGATATTTTTTAAATATTATTCAACAGTATGCTCAGAAAACAATCTGATATTCGGTATTTCAAGACTAGTAATGGTCTCCACCACAGATATAGATTTACATAGATAACGCAAGTATCGCGATTTGTATTGAAACCAAGCGTGCAGAATTTTTAACACCTACTGTGACGTCATTAGTGACGGGATATCCCAACCGCTTCAAAGACACCGATGCCGCCGACGCCCCTCCGCCCGCTACGATTCTCTCGAGTGATTATCTCGCTCATACTCATATTTTTTATATCTGTAGTCGCGCAGACTGTAAGATAGCGGCGACCAACCTTGACGCTTGGTCGGGGTTTCGTACACGCGAAGTACATGCATTTGCGTTATCTATGTAAATCTATATCTGTGGTCTCCACTGTGCGAGCAGTAGCTTGTCTGACCGGATGATCTTCCAGTCGTCGCGCGCGAGGCCGGGCGGCGCCACGGCGGGCAGCGCCTGCTGCGCGCGGCCCTCTGCGTTCACGTACGTGCCGCGCTTCTCCGTGTACGCCGCGCCCGGCAGCACGATGTCGGCGATGGCCGCGCCCGCGTCGCCGTGGTGCCCTGACAATAAGAGCCATATTTCAACTGCTCATACCATACAAAAATACGATCTTCTTCTTTCTTTAAAAATATGGCCCGCTCAAGTTAATAGGTATGTCACCAGTGTCAAGTAACAAATATCAATTAATAACAATACAATACAAAGATGTGACCGTCCACTTTGGAAAACTAAAATGGAAGAAAACCAAAAATGTGAAATTTTGATTATAGTCCGCTTATGACATAGTTAATATCGGTCAGTTTATCACCTATTTATTCTGTATTGGTTTAACATTTAATTTAATTGTCACCTCAATACAACATTTTACAAAGTTTAATTACAAATTTCATTTACATCTTGTGCGTAACACAGTCCCCGGATACATACATACTGAATAAACTTGACGGCCCGTCCCGATCGTTTAAACCGATCGCTATACACAAACAATCCTTTACGTAAATATGCTATAAATTTCCTAGATACTTACAGTCCCCGGCACGTAACTTGGCAAGATTGTGGTGTAGTGGGGGTAAGTTCGCGCATCGGCACGTAACTTGGCAAGATTGTGGTGTAGTGGGGGTAAGTTCGCGCATCGGCACGTAACTTGGCAAGATTGTGGTGTAGTGGGGGTAAGTTCGCGCATCGTACACTTAGTGGAACAAAAAAGTGGTCACTTTTATTGCTTGTCATTATTCTTTGGTTATTGGCATCATTTATTTTTAATCATGTGTTTAGAAGAAAGTTAAAGAAAGGAGAGGAATTCGTGAGTTGACTAGGTGTCATAAATAAAATTAAAATTATTAAAAAATATTATTATCATAAATTAAGTGTTCTCGTCGTCACTATCAGTTGATAAAACTGCTACCCCTAGCATCAAATTAAAAGTACCACCTGAGGTGGTGGAAGGAGTAACAAAAACTAAATTTAAAACAATAACAAAAACTCAACAATAACAAAGGGAACAACTTTCGTGCACGCAAGTGTAATCGGGAGCGAATAGAACGTAGACTCAATGCGGGAGGCAAGGGTAGACTGACGCACCAATCGCGCGCTCGGATGGGCGCTACCTCATACCCCGCGTCCCGCTTGACCACCAACGAGACCTAAAAATCGACTTGTGCGCATCTAACGCTTCTTGCCAAGTTATATGCCGGGGACTGTACAAAATGCTATAAGTAGATTGCATCACTCTACTTTCACAGATAACAATAATGGGTTCGAATAAAGTTACTGACCGGTAAGATCAATCTCATTAGTACCTTCTGTGAAAGTCTAGTAAACCAACTACCTAATTTGCTCGCACTTGTAGAGGAACAAATCATCGTTCTTTCGACTAGAAGGGATAAAAAACCGCTCTTTCTGTGGGGTAAAACAGTAGATTAATAAGAAATGAAGTTCAACAGTACCCTGGTATATGACAACGGCGTCCTTGGGCAGCGCCTCGCGGGTGACGACCCCGCCGTCGGCCCCCAGCAGGTACACGACCCGCGGCCCGCGCTGCAGCGCCGCGCCCACGCCCGCCTTGTACCCGATGTCCAGCGCCGCCACCTGCGACGCCGTGCGTTGCAGCACGTTCAGCACCTGGCACCAGACGAGAGGATTAGTACCAAACTATTATAAGTACTGAGCGATACATTGTATGATTACTATTGTCAAGGCCACCGATAGATGTCGCTAATATCGATATAGCGCGCGGTGTTAAGGTGGTCAAGGCATTTCATAGACCCCTTGAGCTTTTTGTCTTATTGTGTGGAGCAATAAACACCTATGTTCAGTACTCGAATGTTTTATTGTGATATTACAAAATCCGGTCTAAGAAATATATACCCTCATCTGTTATTTATTAGTGATAAGAAATAAATGATAGATAATATTCACATTAACATATTGCAAATAGGTTGTCTAGTTAAAGTGCGCCCGAATAATATTAAATAGTTAAATTTTAAATGCTTTGTGGGCCAGTTGAAGCAAATGGTTTTGTAGACTTGTGAAATCGGGCAACAGCAGCTGTATTCAAATAAAACCTTTTGTTTTTCAAGTTCCCTCCAAAGCTGATAGTTTTAGAATTACAAAATGTTTTGAAAAAAAAGTATACTCTTTCTGTTTCACCTCACCTATATATGTCGCAGCCAAATAGCTTAATTCGCCGTTCAATGAACAGCCTAGGCACTTAACTAAACAGCGCCGTTCAACTAACGGCCTAAATGATATTCAGCCGTATCGTCTGTTACAACATTTAATAAACTGGCTGGCTAATGCTTAGGCAACTGGTTGACACACAGTACTACAAAACTTTTTCAAAATACTACCCAAGCAGAGCGACCCAGATGGGTTTAGGTTAGGGTTATTTTTTTATGACCCCACAGAAATCCCACCCGGCAAGTAGATTCGGTGGATCTAAATAATTTCGTAAAATACCTAATAAAATTATTCCATCAAAGTTGTATTTTGCCGACGCCATATTGACCAAAGAGAATATTATAATAGAGATATTGACAGTTTGGTGAGTTTCGGCGTTAGGTGGCAGAAAGTAGAACTATATTGAAATGAACAGGTTAGGCAAGTAATTAAACGTCATCGATCCAAGTCATTTGCCTAGCTGTTTGATCAAATGCTGAATATCATTCAGGCCGTTAGTTGAACGGCGCTGTTTAGTTAAATGCCTAGGCTGTTAATTGAACGGCGAATTAAGCTATTTGGCGGCGACATATATAAGTTGAATGTTTGCCTGTATGTCCTTTATAGAATCGTAAACTATGCAATTGATCGTGTCATGATCTTCAGCAAAGTGTTGTGCATGAGCCCACAAAGGTTTCTGAGTTGGTACGACCAACCTTTGACTGCGTAGCAACGCGCGCAGGGTACAGCTAGTACATTGTGTAATTACTATTGTCAAGAACACCGATAGATGTCGCTAATATCGATATAGCGCGCGGTGTTAAGGTGGTCGTGGCATTTCATATTGCCCTTGAGCTTTTTGTTTTATGTGTGCACTAATATACACCTATTTTCAGTGCCCTAATGTTTTATTGTGAAGACTAGAGGTAGGACACCGTGATGATTGTTTTTTTTTATATAAATCTTTGTAAGTAAACACTGATAGTCGATTGGTTAATCATGCGATTTGCGAGCACAACACAAGGTACTGCGTTCAAATCCCGGCTCGCACATTAGTTCAATGTGATTATCACTCGCTTACAGTGAAGGAAAACATCGCGAGGAATCCTGCATGTCTCAATAAAATTTAACCAATTTTCGAAAGACCTGTGAAAACCACCAGCGTGGTGGATTACGAACAGAATCGCCCTCGTAGTGAGGGGAGGCCCGTGCCCAGGAGTGGGACCGGACGTTCAAAGGGCTAAATTATTATATTTATATAAAAATATTGTCAGACAAAAAGCAACTGTAAGATCAGAGGCTCACCTTCCAATTCTTATCCTCCAGCCGGTCCTGCAGCGCCAGCGCCAGCTCCTGCGTGTACGCGAGCAGCGCGGCGCCGTGCGGGCCGGCCAGCTGGTCTGCGCCGAGGATGACGACGGGCCGCTTGGCACGCTGCAGCTTCGCCCACACCGCGTGCGAACACGTGCCCGCAGCCATCTCCTTCACCACCGCCGCCGAGTCGCCCACGTGCTGAGACATAGTTTACAACACATCATATAACAACTTAAATTGTGAAGTGTTCATTTTTTCTTCCAACTCCTCCTATTATTTCTTTCGATTAAATTCGTGCGGGTTCCAAGACAATTTACCTTTTCCCCGGGACTCGTCGAGGGTCAAACCTCGATGTCGTTAGTCACCATTGTCGATCCTGGCTTACAGGAGTTACAGTGGTGGGAGTGTGTGGCGGGACTAGTCCCATAAGAAAAACTACTTAAATTGAAAATTTAAAGAGCCCCGATGAGACTACTTTTTAAACTACAAAAGGGGTGGTAATTTTCAAACGGCTGAACCGATTTTCATTAAACGTAGCTAAAAACACTCGAACAGAATAACTTTCTACCAAAAAAAAAAACAAATTTAAAATCGGTTCATTCGCTTAGGCGCTACGATGCCATAGACAGACACGCAGATACACATGTTAATCTTATAACACCCCTCTTTTTTCGTCGGGGGTTAAAAACAGAAAACCAACATAACAAATCTTTACAAATAAATAAACTGACACCAGTCTGGCGGTATTTAGTATTTTTTTTGTCTATGTGTGTCCGTTTGCTCTGGCTTATCTCCAAAATAGCTCGACCGATTTTGACGGGACTTTCACTGGAAGATAGCTGATGCCATAAATAGTAACTGAGGCTACTTTTCTTTTACTAAATAACCACGCGGACCACAAGCTAATAGATAATTTGTATGAGATAAAGTGTTTGTTACATACCGTGTAGTCGTAGGTGAGGTCGACCTGGGGCCCGACGAGCGCGACGTCGGTCTCCCTGTGTATGAACGCCTTGCGGATGCGCGCGTTCAGCAGCGGCGCCTCGAGCCGCGTGTTGGTGCCGATCAGCAGCACGAAGTCCGCCTCCTCAACGTCTACATGCACACATTTATAAAAATAAAAAAAACTTGAGAGGCGTCAAGGGACACCCGGATGGAACGAAGTTCCTTTCGATTAATTAGTGAAGGAATTGTAATAAAATTGTATTATGTACAAAAAACATGTATACACTCAACAAAAATAATCGTCGCGACACCACACTGTTCAATGCGAAATAGAAAGACGAAACGAAAATAACTGGCTTGCTTTCTATAAGAGAGAGCGACAGACAGAGAAACACGCGCACGCCGCACGGCTTACAACTATAGCAAAAAGTGTCGTTACAACTTTTGGTCTTAATTTTTTCCGTCTAGCCCCCTTTCGCAACGCGCGGTGAGGAACTTCGATCCAATTAATAAGTATCGCCTGACTGACACACCAACTGTATGGTCCCAAACTAAGCAACGCTTGTACTATGGATACCGTACAATGGACTGGGGGCGATCCCAGGGACACTCAGACCAAGGCAAATTACAAAAAGGCCATTTCCGAAATTTGCCCCGGCGGGAACAGAACCCGCAACCACCATGTGCATTGAGCCGAGCGGACTACGCTCGAACCACTGCGCCAAGCGGTCGTCACATTCACTTTTTAACTTCAAAAGAAGGAGCAGGTTCTATGGTTGACATTATCTATTTATTTTTTTAATGTATGTTCACCAATTTCTCCAACAATTAAACGTAGTTTTGCTAAATGGAACCAACCCACACACACTTCTACAAACTGAAAGCAACCTAGAACCACGAACACAAGGTTGGTTTTGGTCTACAGCAGTGCTTGTGGGTTGATACCGTTTTGCAAAACGATATCGAACTATAGACTGATTTTTAATTGTAGACCCCTTTTTGCTAATACCTCCGTGATTACACTAGAGCAGCGTTTCCCGCTAGCCGGGTCGCGACCCGGTACCGGGTCATCAAAATAAAACACCCGGTCGCAACATTCCCGCCTTGTTTTAAAAACAATTCCTGCATCGTAAATAAACAAAAATGTGGAATTAATAAAAATAAATTACTATTAATACATGTGTATTATTTTACCTAATCAAACGAGCTTGGGTTTAAAAGTATTAAGTTGGTCACGAAGGGGCAGTGTGAAAATGACCGGGCTATGGCATAACAATGTTTGGGCAACACTATACTCTAGTGCAGTGTTCTGCAGAAAAGAGCTATACGAGCTATTTACAATCTAGCTCCAAGAACCTCCCTCAGAGAAAAATTTAAAGAAATAAATATTCTAACTGTTGTGTCACTATTTATCTATGAAAATCTCATGTACGTTAAAAAAAATGCAAATAATTTTGAGAAAAGGAGCGACGCTCATTCTATTAATACAAGGAATAAGCACAAGCTATCCGTACATGTAACTCGTCTCCACAGAATAAGTCATTCTTTTATGGGACAATGTATACGTTTTTACAATAAGCTTCCCAATGAAATCCGAGATTTACCTATCAATAAGTTTAAAACCCTAATTAAAACTAAACTCAGTGCAAAGGGTTATTACAAAATCTCGGATTATTTGGATGATAAATCAGCTTGGGACTAAGCAGCTCAAATCTCGACAGTCCAATAATAATGTCAAAGCGTAGCGTGTATTGCCCTACTAGTCCGAATTATTTGTGTAATTCTTGGTAACATGAAAAGGCAAAACACTGGACCTATTATAATATTTATGTTAATATCTACTACCCTTTGTAATTATTGAATATAAGCAACTGGCGATTAAAAAAAAATATATGACATGTAAAAAGACAAGCCCGCTGAGTTTCTTGCCGGATCTTCTCAGTCGAGGTCGCGTTCCGATCCGGTTGTAGATATAAGAAATAAAATATATGTAAAATTGACAATTTGTAAGTGCCCCCGTAGGCCTAAACAAAATAAACGCTTTGAATTTGTTCCCAAACTGATTCTGTATACTGCCCACTTTGAGAATAAATTATTTTTTAGCGCCCCCATTTTTTCACCTACTTAAAAACCACTATAACGTCAAATTAAATTAATTGATTATTGTGAGCTACACAACGATTTTTCTTCTGGGTCTCTTACGCCCCCTTTGGGCCTGCAGAGCCCACAAGGGGGCGTTATCGCCCACTGTGGGGAAGGATGCTCAGTGTATCCCAGACATTGTTCTGCCATGGCCTGGTGTGGTGACTAGAGCACTCACTGGCGATCTTGGTGTTGAGCAGGTAGGACGACCGCAGGTCGGTGCCGGCGCCGTCCAGCGGGAAGTACCGCTCCGTGCAGGCCAGCTCCGAGCCCAGCCGGTTCACCAGGTCCTTCAGCGCCACCAGCGACTCCGCGTCCGCCAGCTCACCCGCCACCGCCAGCAGCTGACAACCAATCATGTCATGAGCATCCAACAACATTCACAACAAAATATAATGGAATACAACAATATAATAATGTATAATGCTAGCTGACCCGGCAAACGGTAGTCTGACATATAAAAAAAATATAGATGGTAACCGATTCTCAGACCTCCTGAATATGCATATAAAATTTCATAAAAATCGGCCAAGCCGTTTCGGAGGAGTATGGTAACTAACATTGTTACACGAGAATTTTATATACTATAAGATAATTGTACTTTATTATAAGACCGCTTGGTGTATTAGTTCAATCGTTGGCCGTACGGCTTAGGTTTTTATCACGTAGTCAATATCCTCTAGGGAAATCTCGCGCTTTTTCGAGCTATATTCAAATATGGCGCGTTTGCAAAAAAATATTAAAAACCGTATTTATCAACTACGTGTAACCTAGAGCGGGAGGGGGAGGTCTTGGCATATCCCAAGGCGGGGGGGGGGGGGTAATTTTTTTTTAATGGGTCATGTTACTATGGGTGGTCACCAAGAGGGGGAGGGGTGGTAAATTTTAAAAAGTGGATCACGTAGTATGGGTACGTTTCCGAATGGTTTGTCCTTGTACCTGGTCCGGCGGACAGTCGCGCAGCGCGCGCGCGGCGGCCACCACGGCGTCCTCCCAGGCGACGGGCGCCAGCTGGCCGCGGCTGTCCGCCAGCATGGGCGCCACCAGCCGCTGCCGCTTCAGCCCGTCGCACGCGAACCGCGACTTGTCCGACAGCCACTCCTCGTTGATCTCCTGCCATTTGTCGATTCAATCAATCAGATTGCAGTGTGCATAGCGGGATACTCTATCGTGATCGTTTCATTATTGAGAAAACATGCTGCCACTGTGATTCGTATTTATGAAATGTGTTATGTGCACCGGACGGCGCAAGTACTTTACGGTAAATATTTTTTGTTCCGATCTTTGTCAAAGTCAAAGTCAAAGCGCTTATTTTATTTAGGCCTACGGGGTACTTACAAATTGACAATTTGATTTAATTTTTTTATATATATCTACCACCGGGTCGGAAGAAACTCAGCGGGCTTATCTTTTCACATTTTGTAATACTTCTTTGTTTTTTTTTATATTGCCAGGTGCTTATATAGTTACAAAGAGTAGTAGATATTAATATAAATATAATAGCTCCTGCTTTGAAAGTGAAAATAAAAATTGTTAGAAACTTATCCCCTTCCTCTACAGTGGTGGGAGGCGGGAGCGGGCTCAGTCCCAAATAAAACCAAGAAATCCCTATTCAAGTTACAAATATTGTGTAAAAACTTTACCTCATTGGTTCTAGGGAGAATGCGAAGAACCTCATTTGTTCGTGTGGCGACGACAATGTTGCTGCCAAGTGGGTCTAGAACATCCACTGAGTCAATCTGAAATCATTTATAATAATAATAATATCGCCAGACAGACACACCAACTGTACGGTCCCAAATTAAGCAAAGCTTGTACTATGGGTACCGTACAATGGACTGGGGGCGATCCCTGTGACACCCAGACCCGGGTAAATTACGAAATGGCCATTTCCGAAATTTGCCCCGGCGGGAATCGAACTCGCAACCACCATGTGCAGTGAGCCGAGCGGCCTACGCTCGAACCGCTGCGCCAAGCGGTCGTCGAAATAGAATATGGTCGTCGAAATGAAATAGAATAATTAACTTGGCAATGCAATACAATTGAAACTCAATTTGAATTGCTTTTACGCAATGCACAAAGGGAACACCCTTTTAAAGTTACACATCTATGTCTGTTTCAGAGGAGTCAGGTTTTTAGCTGGTATTTGCATAATTGGCTTAGTTATGTTTGAAGGAAATCTGGCATAGTCAATATGATGAATAATTTTTAATCAAACCCATCTTAGCCATCCCATCTTTATATTATTGTTAGCTTTTGTACTTACCCTCCTGGTCTCCCAGGGTCGTGCTGCGAAACTGTACGGCTTCGAGGTGAGGGCGCCCACTGGACACAAGTCGATGATGTTCCCGGACAACTCGGACAAGAACATCTTCTCCACATACGTTCCAACCTGTGAAAGGGAGGTCATTTTGTTAGTATCTCGTAAATTGCATAATTTATCAAATCTTTACATTGCTCATCATATTCAAAGTCATTAGGTATCTATATTATAAAGAGAGTAGGATTTGATTGTTTGTTTGTTTGCATTGAATAGGCTCCGAAACTACTGAACCAATTTGAAAAAATATTTTACTGTTCGGAAGCTACACTATCCCCGGGTGACATAGGCTATATTATATATATTTTTTAAATTAGGGTTCCTTACTAAAACTCCAATAATGTAACCGTTATGTACTCATATGAAGCCGGGGCGAGCCGCTAGTTTTAAATAAGCATATGGCGTCATTTACGAACTGTCTATTTGACATGTTCACACACAACTGCGCTGGAATGAGGTCACACCTGAGAGAATCCACAATAAATGAAACAAACCCACCAATTAGGATGATGCCCCTCATTTATGCTGTCACAATTTATGTGGCTGTCTGTATTTCTTGACAGATCAAAATAATACAACATCACTAACCAAGGAATGTATTGTATCAGTATAAACAATGGCTTAGCTGGCTTACTATTAAATCCCTTACACAAAGCAGATTGGTCTTGAAAGTCTTTGAAAAACAATGAAAAGGAAATAAGTAGTCACCTGCATGTCTGTGCCTCGGCCGGTGGTGCCAAAGTCGTCGACTCCAGCTACCTCAGACGCGAACCGAATGCACCGCGTACAATGGATGCAACGAGTCATGATCGTTTTGATTAGAGGGCCTACATCTTTGTCTTCGACAGCCCTAGGTAGGTAACAAATAAATATAAATTAAGGTTCTTCAGGATGACATATGTGCAGCAGTTCTATATGATCTTTTTTTTTTTTTTGTCTAAAACTGTTATCTGGAAAATAGATTTATTCCTTTTATGTATATTAGCCAACATTTGGGTACCTATTTTATAAATTATTTTTTATTATAAACAGTAATATAAATTAAAATAAATTATGGCAAAATGTTAAATCAAATAATTTATTAAAGTAAGCTATTTATTTTACCGAAGTATAGTTATTTTTGGAGAAGACTTTTACAATTAAAAGTAAACAATGTCTACACTATGTCATAGAACTCACCTTTTGCCAGAGAAATGAATGTCAGTGAAACGGCTCCTATCAGAACCGAATGCCATAGACTGATCCTGCAAGTCACATTCACCTCCCTGGTCACAGATGGGGCAGTCCAAGGGATGGTTCACCAGCAGGAACTCCATCACACCCTCACGGGCTTTCCTGGTGAGGTCCGAGTTGGTCTTGATCCTCATTCCCTTCATAACAGGCATAGCACAAGCAGCTACTGGTTTGGGGGACTTCTCCACTTCAACCAGGCACATTCGACAATTACCGGCCACGGCTAAGCGTTCATGGTAACAGAAACGGGGGATCTCTACACCAATTTGAGCAGCTGCCTGTTGAGAATAATGGTTATCAATAGACATGTTCTGAAGTTCATGATAAGCTACACAATAAAAAAATTAAATCATTAGAATGCAAATAGAGGATTGGATAAAGCTCCATCAACAAAAGTGACACTGTTAAATTAAGAGGAAGGAGAATAAAGATTTGGTAATATCAGAAGCAAAGTATACAACAGGCCTACAATCACAACAATGCGACAATCTTATGGATCTTGTCACACTAAGTTGTTATCTCTACTTTTTAGATCATAGGAGGGAATGAGACAAAAACCATTTTATTGGCTATGCTAGGCACAAAGAGAATTTATTTTCTATTGTTACTAGTCTGGAAGCTTTTCACTAACCAAAGTACAAAATAAATGATAATAAAGGAGAAATCATTATATTTGGTTACTCCTTTTAATAATACACAATCAGCTGACCTGCAAAACAGTAGTGCCTGGCAGAACATGTACAGGCTTATCATCAATGAAGACTTCCACTTTTTCAGGCTGCTGTCCAGCGTAGCGGCGAGACGCCAGCGGCGCCGCTCGCACCGGCGAGCTCAGCGCAAGCGCCCGAGATAGAGGCTGGCGCAGCATTTTCTACGAACATCACCAACACATATACCACTACGTTTTTATGCAAATTGAACGACTCTGGATAAACTTCCACAGATGTATTAGATTCTGTACATCCACAGTTACGTAAATAACAACAATCTTATCAAAGAAAACACTAAAAACCCGCAGTACACAAGAAAATCGACTGTTATTATTACATAAGAATGAACACCTAACCTAAATAAATATTACGAGTAATTTAAAATAATTCTAACTCAGCGTAATATTTACATGCTATGTTATCTACAAATCTTATTATTTATTGTAATTTACACCAAATTCTTCATAAAATCGTACCTAAAAATATGTTTCGAAAATTTTTGGATAGATGACAGATACAAGAACTGTCAAATCTCCGACACAGAATACATTCACATTTCACAGACCAATAAGAGAACAAGTTAATACATTTAACCCTGATGGGCTCTTGAGGTTGGTAGCAGTGGTAATCACCCAATAATGTTCGATTGTTACCGTTGTACCGGTTTTATCTATGAAACGCTTGTTTAGTCGATTAACTAAGGCTGAGTTGAAACCATAGATTATACACAGTTGCAACTTTTCCGAAATCATTCGTTCGTTTTGCTGTCAGTCAGTTTTGTCATCTTTTACCCTCCAGTTTCTTTCTCTTTCTTTCTCGTTCACATTGTGCCGGGGCGTGTGGCTGTCGTTTGAATAAAACTAAGATTTTTGTATAAAAATGGCAGTAGGAGACGTAAAAACCGCCCAAGGTCTCAATGATCTGAACACATATTTGGCTGAGAGGAGTTACGTGTCTGGGTAAGCGAATTATACCTCCAAAATCCTTACCACGTCAACCTGACACAGATTGTAGAAATCTATTATAACCTCAATCTTATCAATATATTAATGTAATTTACCTAAACTATTGCAATTTCTTCCAAAACTGATATACGTAGTGACTCAGCAACAATGTTAAAGTCATGACCTTGATTACATTATCCTTGACAATCAGCTGGTAGTGCTTACCTACCCTTTACTATTTTTAGATACACGCCGACTCAAGCCGATGTTCAGGTATTCGAGCAAGTGGGCAAAGCCCCGAGCGCCAACCTGGCTCACGCTCTTCGGTGGTTCAACCACATCGCTTCCTACACACCCGCCGAGCGCAAAGCCTGGCCTCAGGGTGTGAGCCCACTGACAGCTGGAGGCAAGCCCACCGCGCCCGTCCCCGCGGCGAAAGACGATGACGATGATGATGTCGACCTGTTCGGCTCCGGTGATGAAGAAGAGGTCACTGACCTTCATTACTTTACTAAATTATTTATAGAAATGTCAGTACAATGGAAAATCATTAAAACAACCGGTATTTTTGTTACAGGACGCGGAAGCCGCCAAAATCCGTGAAGAGCGTCTGAAGGCGTATGCCGACAAGAAGTCAAAGAAACCCACCCTTATTGCCAAATCATCTATACTCCTTGACGTGAAACCCTGGGATGATGAAACAGATATGAAAGAAATGGAAAATCAAGTTCGCACCATTGTCATGGATGGCCTTCTGTGGGGCGCCTCCAAACTTGTACCTGTTGGATACGGCATCAACAAGCTGCAGATCATGTGCGTCATTGAAGACGACAAGGTGTCTGTTGACCTTCTTACTGAGAAGATCCAAGAATTCGAAGATTTCGTCCAGTCTGTAGATATCGCCGCATTCAACAAAATCTAAGATGGAGCCATAATTTATAAGTTCAATTTTCAATAAAATCGCATTTTTCCACATTTATGTACTTTTATTACACAGTTAAAAAAGCTATTTACACTATAAACCGAAAGTAATATTAATCAGTCAAATAAACTGGTTACAGCCAATTATGATTTGATAATTGTTAAGTTCTACCAGTGCTTGATAAAATTGTCTTTTTGATGAAGGAACTACATATATTAATAACAACAGTACATACATTTACATTATCACAATCATTGCACTCTGCATAAACAATCGCGCACTTATATTATTGAGATTAAGATTCAGGAAAGCCTGAAATGTCAAATTCAAGTTAGACCGCCGAAATAACATCCAGATATCCAAAACTGCTGTTTACAAAGATACCTATGTATCATTGTACATATACTAATGCCAGTAAAATTTATAAAGGAATTCCTATAAGCATAATATACTCAAAACCTGTTTCTTTAATTACATAAAAGCGAAACTAAATGCTTATTGACCTGTAAATTTTTTGGTGAAAATATGGTAATGAAAACCATATATTCCTGACATAATTTACTGGCATTCAGCAGCTTTACTATTCAATGACTAGCTGATGTTTCGACAGAGTAATTAAAACTCATTCAACCTGCACAGCCTTTGGAATAGGAACACTGTCGCCGACGTTGGCCTGGAGGAACATATTCGGGATGTCATTGCCAAAATAGATCTTATTATTGAGAGCAAGAGCTTCATATCGCTTTAGCTCCAAATATTCTTTTGTTAGAAGCAGCTTGTTGGCTTCCGATTGTTTCTTCAGGTGGTAGTAATCTGCGTCGGCTTTGGTCTGCTGTTTCGCTTTGTGAATGCTGTCCTCGATTAGTTCGATTTTCTGTAGCGATTCCTTCTCCATGATTTTTTGTTCGTACGTGATTTTGGCAACTTGCGCCTCTTTCTCAGCTTCGATGACTGCCTTGCGCCTCGCTGTTTCCGCTTCCTTTTCTACGACCTGCGGAGGCAGATTCGTATAATATACAAGCTTTTACCCGCTAATTCGTCCGTTGACGGACGTCGGCGGATTCGGCGTTGAGACTCAACGCCACTGAACTTTCATAAAAACTTTTGCCCCCTAAATCCCTCAGGAGTGAAGTTTTCTAAAATCCTTGCTTAGTGGATGCCTACGTATAACAGTTACCTACTAACACAACCCCAGCAGCTTAGGTAACGCGATGATAGATTTTAATATAAAGATTCCTGATCACAGTACAGTGGAGACAAAGCTCATAATATCTAAAATAAATTAACATAGACCACCTGTGTTTGGACCGGCGAGCTAGGCACGACATTTGGAATAGTAAGTCTAAAATAAGTATTATACCTTTTGATGCTGAGCCGCTATGAGGAGCTTGGATTTCTCAGCCTCCATCAGCTCGTAGTTCTTGCGAATAGCCTCTGGTATCTTTGGTTTGGTTACTCTGACCGCCTGCACCCTCAATCCGGGCGCCATTTCGTCTAGATCTCTTTGTAGTGCCTATAAAAAACACGATTTCTACTTTGTACTTAAAACTTTACACAACCTTCAATCTAATAAGAAAGGGTTATAATAATTAAGATTCCATACATATATTGCCTAAATATAATTAATCATTTAACAGAAGTATATATTATATTAGAGTATGTTAAATTATGAAAGGAAAATTAATAATCAGAGTAGATTGATGAGGTCAAATAAATTGTCCTGGAATCTGCGTCATTCTGTGGAGACATAATAAGGATGTGATATACTAACAGTCCGCAAATTCTCGTCAATTTGATCGAAGAGATCGATATAAACTTCGTGCAGTGTATGGGCGCTGCAGAACTGGTTCAGTTCGTGATGGACCTTGTTGAATATCAGCGTCTTGTCGTAGTCCGCGGTGAAGTTACGCACCATGTCTAGCACTGGAAGAAGCAAGATTACTGAGACCAAACAATCCAACCATATCTACTGGAAACTTCAAAAGTACCTACCTAATCCATCTCACTCACTTACAATCTATTCAAATTTCCTAAAATCAAATGCCTATAATTTATAATACTACTAGCTGTGCCCGCGACTTCGTCCGCGTGGAATAGTGTCACACCCTTGAGGGTAAAACTTTTACAAACTTTGAATGTCATATTTATTTATATCGAATCAACAGCCGCATTATTAAGTTTCAAGCTGCTAGCTCTAAAAACGACGATACTTCCATACAACTTTTCATCCCCACCTTTCAACCCTTTTTTCCCATTATAAAGTAGCCTATGTCCTTTCTCAGGCTCTAGACTATCTGTGTACGAAATTTTGGCTACGACTTTGACTTATTGGATAAGTGTAGGAATAAATTATTTCGTTCCCATACACTTCTGTGCTACCTTAGTTTTCAAATCTGCAGTATATAATATATATAGCTGTGATTACAGACATCTGAAACCATGGAGCCATAGGACAGAAAAAATATGAAGTAAAGAGATCCAGGCACACATACATATACAAACCCTCTGGGTTTTTCGATCTATGTGCAAGTCATAATTTCTATATGATTATCACTTGTGAAGGACACACACGGTGGAGGAAAACATCGTGAAGAAACCTGCATGTGTTAGAAAATCCAAGCAATTATCGTAAGACATGTGCATTCTGCCAACCCGCACTGGGCCTGAATCATCTTTGTCGTGAGGGAAGGCCTGCGCCCAGGAGTGGGACGTCAAAAGGGGCTAAATTATTATTATTATTATAACATACCACTCACTGGCTCCAATTTATTGACAACTTCAATTCTTTCAAAGTATATCATCACACCACCGCTCGTACCGCATGGTACATTCTTAACCTCATCCGTTTGGAGGGTAGTCTGCAATAACATATAATAATACATGGTAATTGCAGATCATAAATCTACCTTTTTATTGGCAACCACTTAGAGTAGTGGATCAAACGTAGGCTGCTCATTTCACTGCACCAAGTGGTTGCTGGTTCAATTCCTGTCAGGGTGATTTTAAGAAATGCTATTTTCATAATTTTTCCCGGTCTGGGTGTCTCTGGGATCGCCCCTAGTCCATTGTACAGTACCCATAGTAAAAGGGTTGCATTTGGGACCATACAGGTGAAGAGTAAGTAAGGCGATATTTATAAAAAAAAACTTGCTTCCTTTACCTGAATGGCTTTATAAGATGTTAGAAGTGGTACCATCATATGGAAGCCCGGGTGGCTGGTCACAGGCAACAGGGCACCTCCCTATGGTAAAAATACAATTTAAATTGATTATTTAATACTTCAAAAATAAGTACAATAAGTATTCCTAGTATCATTAGTGTCTATTATAATATAAATACCAATCAGTGATTTATGACTGTGTACATTATTAAAATAGTCAAAATAATTTACTTTCCATTAACATCTCTTTACTATCAACTTGTCAATCTGTTCAATTTTCTTATGTGTGCACGTGTTGTGGTTTAAAAACATATTTGTACAAGGATAACTACAGGTAATAATAGCGGGGACCAATAATGTTTCTGTAGAGGATATGAGATATAAATAAATAATGACAAAAGCTTTTTATTGTCTACCATTGAATTCGCCGTAAGGCAGGGCAATAAAGTTTTATAACTTGGTACAAACAAGTTTTTAATGACATAGCAGTCGTAATTATGAATTGTAAGTTAATATAAAAGTTTTATGTGTTGAATCACTCCCTACTGGCTCAGTGCCAAAGAATAATCGTTATGGAAATTCTTTTCACCACTTGGCCTAAGGTTGTTTGGCTCACTGCACTGGGTGGCAATGAGTTTGATTCCTGTCGTGGCAAATTTCGGAAATTTTCATAATTTTTCCTGGACTGTGGCAATGGAATTGCAGCCAGTCCATTGTATGGTGCCCATAGGACAAGCGTTGCTTAGTTTGAGACCATGCAGTTGATGTGTTAGTCGGGCAAAAACATATTTATTTTATTACCCACGTAGTTAAATTAAATTATCGTTGTCGTTGATACATACGCGGTAGTAAACACCCACATGACCCTCCTCCACTTTATGGAGGGAAAAATGCACTGTAACTCCAACTGCCAGGATAACCAGCGCTAAAACTGATGATTGATCCGCCATGGCCGGACTGAGGGCAAACAATTGATTAGATAACATAACAATTAAGTTAACTTAATATGGTCACTATTATAAGCAGGAAAACTCACCTCCACAAATCTAAGTGCACGCTCACGATTAGCGGTATGATGAATGAATAATATTGTTATTCGTCGGGTATAAGATGTGCTTCTTTTCTGTTACGAATTTAAATGGACTGCTGAGCGAATATAACCACAATATTGGATAATTCACTAAAGTACCCCGACTTCCATTGAGAACAAAATAGTATTGACACAATTCAAACATGAAATTGACATCGCCGAATGACGTTGACAGTTATTTATTCGTTTAGAAATAAGCAGCACGGACAAGAATTTTATGAGTACGGGCGTCCATTTTGGTTTTCCAAAGTGGGCGGTCACGTTTTTGTATTATATTGTTAAATGTGTTTCTTACTTATACGTAGTATTGAAGCGAAGCTTCTTTACGGACGTTCGGGGCGCTCGCTACCCGGGCACTAAAACGGTGAAAAGCGTAACGCGTTAATATAATATATCTAATATCTACTGCAAAGCTTCGCTTCTTTCGGGCGTCCCTAGACGGCACTGATTTTTTTGAAGCGAAGCTTCTTTACGGACGTTCGGGGCGCTCGCTATCCGGGCACTAAAACGGTGAAAAGCGTAACGCGTAAAGCGTGACGCGTTAATATAATATATCTAATATGTACTGCAAAGCTTCGCTTCTTTCGGGCGTCCCTAGACGGCACTGATTTTTTATAAGTTTGTGTCCACAAGCAACAAAACTCCAATCACCCACTTTTCAATAAAATTAAGAGAATCACATAAGCGACCCTATTCACTATTCCTCGAATCTCATTTTCTAACATTTACACTTTCACAGCAGTTATTCTGCATCACAGGATGGTAAACAATAGTACATTGTTACATGAGTGGTGAAAGTTACTTATTTTGTCCCGAGACGGGGTTTGGCGCCCGAGCGTAGCGAGGGCGCTAATAGTTCGAGGGACAAAATGAATCTTTCACCCGAGGTAAACACTGTGCTTTTCATTACGAATACAAGGAAAATAAAAATAAAAACAGGAATTGGCTAAAGAAATAATACAAGGAAGTATAAACAATACTCTACAACTCAAAAAAAAAAAACGGATTGCCGCCTATTTTGTTTTTTTTTTCGTTGGCCGGCCAACTTCATTATTTAGCCATTATTTTTCATTTTCATCTTTAAATATTTTGCCCAAATCTATGTTATTTTAAAGAAATTGTTGAAACTAAATTATAATTAAGTCATTTAAAAAATATATTCTTGAATTAATACTTAACTTTATGTTATTTCAATTTTACATCGTGCTGTAATTGAGTGACTGTAGAAAAAGTTTGAACATGGTTCCATAGAAATGTGAAAATGGAACTAGTTTTTTTTTTATAATTTGACAGCTGTCAGTTGAAAGCAAAACTCCCGGGCCTGAAAAGTATTACTTTCAACCCGCTTCTCAGGCAACTTCAGACCTACTTTCAGAGTATGAGTAATGAAAAGTTATATTCGTATTCGGCTCATATCTTCAGTACATACCAATATGAGGAAATAGGTAATGAACCTCCGACCAGATGGTATGGCGATCTGCGAAAGACTGCAGGCAGATGCTGGATGCGGCAAGCTGATGACAGGGCACTATGGCGGTCATTAGGGGAGGCCTATGTCCAACAGTAGACTAGTATAGGCTGATGAGGACGAGGATGAGGAGGTAATGAACAGACAAATTTGATTTGAAGTATTTAATACATTAATTCACTGTAGGTACCGTGGTGGACCCGTACGTTTCCGTTGTACTAACATAAGTTTTGCCTTCGGCGTGTATTCCATCCAACACAGTCCTCATTGTAGCTTTTAACGCCCTATACTCTTCTAGCGCCTTGGCACAGAGTTCCCCTTCTGGCGAATTTCCCGGCTCAATAAATAACATCTCTAATGATTTCTTCAAGTATTTCTCCGCGCTAAGTAGTTCATCCTACAAACAGAAAAACATATAGGTACCTACTCCTATCACATAAATTAGTGTTACATAATAGCTTTTATCAAAAAATATGCGTATCACCATTTAGCCACAGGCCACGTAGGGTTTCCGGCGCCAAATCTAAATGCAGACGTATTATACAAGCCCGTTATTAGTAGTATTATACTCGCCATATATGCTGATCCATTTATCTCCCGCCCATCAAAAAGTTTTTTCGCTAACTGGACAATGGCAGCATGTAATTCGTACATTGTGATTGCTGAAATAATCAACCAAAATATTAATGTTTTTTTATGCAAGTAATAAAGTCCACTCATCCAATATGTACACACCTTTAGTTCTGGAAATTCCTGGACAAAGTATCTCCAGGACCGGTAGTAACATCTGACATAATTCCTTTTTACGTCTCAGTAATTTCTTGGTAGGCCGCGGCTCCCTATTGATGGTATCCCTCAAAACCCCCGCCAGACGCTGCTTAGCTTCGACCAACAGGTAATGATTAGGAGCGAGAACTAGCGACACGTTCCTGATATACTCTTCTAGCTCCTTTTCATCTTTTTTATCTGTAAAATAATATAGCATTGTCAATTTGTGAGAAGAATCTTCACATGACTTTGTGCCTAGTCACTCTAGATATAAAGTCCACTTTCCTTTGAATCACCGATAAAGGAAAATCTTCATCGCGCAGAAGATTTCTCCTAAGTACTTTGTATACCATATGATTTGCCGATGGACCCGCGCT
This sequence comes from Notodonta ziczac, assembly GCA_918843915.1. NCBI lineage: Eukaryota > Metazoa > Arthropoda > Insecta > Lepidoptera > Notodontidae > Notodonta > Notodonta ziczac. Next base: position 8,414,638 of record OU974053.1, read on the forward strand.
AAGGAAGAGATTATAATCACTATGTTATGCGCTAACATCTGCCATAAAGTAGCTTGGACGCATGAAATGTGGGGTCGTCATTAATATCAAAGTTTTGAGAAAATATTATTACAAAAGTGATAATACTCCTGTCAGTTATCTTTACATAAGTAAATAATAATAATAAATATCGCCAGACTGACACACCAACTGTATTCAATTCAATTCAAATTCAAAGCGTTTATTTTGTTTAGGCCTACGGGGGCACTTACAAATTGTAAATTTTATATAATTTTTTTTCGGATCGGAAAGCGACCTCGACTGAGAAGATCCGGCAAGAAACTCAGCGGGCTTGTCTTTTTACATGTATTTATTTATTTTCTAAATACATACAAATATCTTTACAGGCTAGACCCAATGCGATATTGTTGCAAACTTAAAAATAATATAACTGTTTTTCTTGTAAATTCACCCAAAGTGCAACAGAATAAGTCCAAGTCCTCAGCAATGAGGTTGAGAGTGCGGAGTGCGCTCGTGAGCGGCGCCTCGTGTAATTTTTTTTTTATCGCCAGTTGCTTATATTCAATAATTACAAAGGGTAGTAGATATTAATATAAATATTATAATAGCTCCAACTATGGCCCCAACTAAGCAATGCTTATACTATGGATACCGTACAATGGAGTGGGGGCGATCCCAGTGACACACAGACCAGGGCAAATTACGAAAAGGCCATTTCCGAAATTTGCCCTGGCGGAAATCGAACCCGCAAAAACCATGTGCAGTGAGCCGAGCGGCCTACACTCGAACCACTTCGCAAAGCGGTCGTCAAAAAGTAGGTACCTATATTATAATTCTTCTGTACGTGTGTATGATTTTTTTCTCTGTCCTAGATGGTTTAGATGCCCAATTGGATCCGGTAGGTGGCACTGCAACTTTATTTTTCAGGAACGTTATCTACGTTTGCATTGACCGCTAGTTATTGATAATGTACTATATATATTAATATGTACTCACTTATAACGCCAAATTTATCCACGCAACATTGAACCTTATCTCCAATATCTCCAAATGCCTTATTGCAGGAGTTGCACGTCCACTGGTCGGGACTTGTCTGCGAGACGTACCCGATCTTGCACGCGGGGCACACCGCTGAGCTCATGTGGGTGCCCATTTCGGTGATATCCGAACAACGGTTGCAAGTGCATTTGAAATATTTTCCGATGAGTAAATGCTGTTGCCGGATGGCTGTGCCCTGCGAGGAAAAAGTTAAATAGATGTGTGTATAATGCTAGGTTTAAACGATAATCGGTAGTTAGACAAGTAGGTATACTACGGCCAACGAGAAGCGATTCGAAATTTAAATCAACTTGTAAATTTATGGTTACAGTTTTAAAACATTAAGTTGACATTAGTGATGGATCATTTCAGAGGTAGCGTGTGAAAGATCATATTATATAAGTTTTAATTAGTAGCACCTTCTACCGACGTAGGTAATAAATACCAATTCAAAATAATCGCAATTAAATCGCACAGCGTTCGGTACTGTGCCAGTGCCTTCATAGGATTACTTCACTACGAATAAAATCTTTAACTGTGAAAAACCACAGGTGAAATAACAGTGAAAAAAAATATAATTTCAAGTACCTAATGAAAATGAAATGAGAGTAGCAATCATTGTTATGCCTGAGAATCATTGTTATGAGAGATTAAAATTGGGGGGGAAAAAAACTGTGTTAGAATTTGGTTTTTTTTTGTTAAATTTAATGCTGATATTCCTCCAAACCCCAAACCCCAAACATTATTTCGATTTTCCAACAAACCTTCAAAGGATCAGTGTAATTATAATAAATAGTCTCTCCCTTCTTGATATCGGTGCTCGCGTGGCACACCAGCGTATTGTTATCGTTGATTGCCATGTGGGTGTTGCCCACGCAGTCGTGGGCCAGCAGAGCCGCCTTCAGGTAAACTCCTCTCAGAACTTCAGCGCAACCGATCGCAGGCACGGCGGGCCCGCGCACTTCGAAACTGTTCACGTCTATGGCCGCGCATATTTGCTGGATCAAGATGTCGTCTGGCACCTCTTCAATCACGGCCAGTGATTGGATGAACTGAAACAGAATTAGAAGTAGATAAATAATTATCGCCAGACTGACACACCAACTTTACCGTCCCAAACTAAGCAAAGCTTGAACTATGGGCACCGTACAATGGACTGGGGGCGATCACAGTGTCACTTAAACCTGGGCAAATTACAAAAAGTTCATTTCCAAAATTTTCCCCGGCGGCGGGAATCGAACCCGCAACCACCATGTGCAGTGAGCCGAGCGGCCTACGCTCGAACCACTGCGCCAAGCGGTCGTCATAATCATAATAATGGGCCCTTCATAAATTACGTCACACGAATTTCATGATTTTTTTACCCCTCCCCCGTGTTTGTCACAGCTGGTTACATTTGTGAGACCACCCCCTATCTAGTGTAATGTCACATATTTTGCGATTTTACATTTAGAAATGTATAAAATTAAAACAGCAGTTCCGTAATTATTTTTATTTTCATTTAAATTATTTTTCAATAAAGTCAACATTAAATCAAAAATAGGCATGAAAATAAACAAAAAAAAATATATATATAGTCATGCAGACGAGTGTTGCAAGTATATTTATGTGATTCTTTAGCAGGTATGTAGTTTAAATTTAGTGTTGTTCTAATACTTGGATATAAAATATTGTGTTTTGTAAAAATGCGATGTCACACAATTTGGGACTCCACCCCACCCCTTGTTACACAATGTCACACTTCGTTGACCCCCTCCCTCCCCCTTAACGCGTGACGTAATTTATGGATGACCCCTAAAGTAATATTCCAAATGTAATAGGTAGAGAGCAAAGAATTTTTAATATTACAAATTCTTTGGTAGAGAGCTAAGGTCGTTACTACCTGGAAATAAGCTCATATTTATGCTACATAATAATGGAGCTATTACGAACTTTATCGTGTATAAAATAAGGTCCAGTTTTAACCGGTTCGATAGCCTGGGAGCTACCGCAGTATACACAGACAATGCAACACCTATGACCTGTATTACCTACCTTTACAGTATTTTCATAAAATTCCCAAATACTAGTGCCTTTCCTCTCCTCCAAATGTGTCTCCAGTTTCATAAACTCATCCCATCCCTGAGTTTCCCTGTTCTTTTTGAGTAAAGTGCGTAGGACAAGTAGCGACCCCACATTCTGTACCATCGTCATCGGATGAATACCTTTCGTTAATTTAAGAGTTCTGAAGTAGTCACACTCCTGTTTGGTATGATGTTCTGAAAGAAAATACACTTTACATTATTTTTTTCTTTAAATGCCACACCGTTAAGTAATATTATTGGACAGAGCTGCCATTATAATAGCCGAGATTCAGCCATATTTATTATAAACTAGTTTCTGCCCGCGACTTCGTCCGCGTAGACTTATGTAAAGTATTCTATGTGTTAATCCAGGTTATAAACTATCTGTGTTCCAAATTTCATCCAAATCGAGAGTGAGCCGAGCGGCCTACACTCGGAGCCATTGCGCCAAGCGGTCGTCAGAAGTTTTTATTATGTCCAACTAGGTACTGCTATTTAGTCCTAAAAATATGTACTAATCAGGCACATTACTGGTCAGAACCCATGGTACGGGTGCACAACACTCAAAATATATAGAAAGTTGAAGTATTGTGATGCTTGAAAAGGTTTATGCATCAACTTTGCCGTTATTATAATATGTTTAACTCACTCTTATGATATTCCGGGCATCCTTCGCCAGGGCATACCGGCGCCACCGCACATTGCTTACATATTACAAACTTGCTGATCAACGGCGAGTAGCAGTCGAAACATACTAGCGATGAATCGTTGCTCGGGCCCAGAACAAACGGCTCGTCGGACAGTATTGTCTCCCCCGCTTTCAAGTCTTTGGCGGCCACTAAGTATCTATAATTAAAGTGTGTTAACGTAGAGAGTTATCTAATAGTGACTTTAGGGCCACCTGTCTTTCAATTTGTCTTTCTCGTTATGTAAAAAACTCGCTTACGTCCAATGGAAAGAGCTCTATAATATTCTCGTGCCATACTTCCTGGCGATAACTTCGTACAGACTAGTCTTTTTGTAACACCTATGTACCCACATTTATATATGTATAATATCACGACCGTAATTTCCAGAGGTCGTCAGATTAATTCCTAGTTTTGTAATATACAATTTTCACAAAAATTTCATCAGCAAATGAATATTATAATTATGTACAATACGTGGTCATATATTTATGTTGTGAGAATATTGTTTCGTGCGTGACCTAATTGGCTCTGTCGACAATGCCGTTATTCCGGTATAGGTCAGTGGTCGATAGAATATCTTGTCGGGCACATTTCCTTAGCCCACAAACACATTCACAATATATACTTAATATTATAAAGAGAACGATTTGTATTTTTGTATGTTTGTAACGAGTTAACTCAAAAACTACTGGACCGATTTCAAAAAATATTTCACCATTAGAATGCTACATTATCCCAGAGTAACATTGGCTATATTTATTACTAGAAGAAAATAGGGATCCCTACGAAAACTTCAACCCGTGCAAAGCCGGGACTAGTTAAATAATAATTTTTAAATTTACGTTTTATTTTTTGATGCTGGACTCGAGTCCATACGATGCCATATCCCCGTTAGGTTGGCCACCACAGGTGTACAATGGGAATGATTTTTATCATGGTCCCATTGGCCACCAAATTATTATAGTTACTGAACCTATTAATGAAAAACACTTGAAGTTGAATTAGTAACAGAATCTTAACACACGAAGCGTTTTTCCCAAGTACGGAACCACGCACCTGCCTAGCTTTTCCGATGTCTTCACTTCATATCGTGCGGTCATTTTGCGCTGTTTTGGTATGTAGCGAATCACGAGGGCCGGCAGAGGCTCCGGAGACAGCCACGTACAGTCGCGGACTGAAAACGTTTGAGGGCTAACCACACACTGATGTATTAATAGACGCGAACAGGTATCGCGATATTTTTAGAAGAACTACAATCGAATATCTAACAATCGATACGTTTTGTTATTCGGTTCTATAATGTTCTATGTAAATAAAACTGATTTCGTTCTAAAGAAACATTGCATTTCATTTATTGCTATTTACAATATTTTCTACCTTATTTTAAAGGTAATCTTATGACTAGTAAACTATTTTTTATTTACAACAACGCTATGTACATTCAATTAAAAAAAAACAATTTATAAAAATCTGATTATCACCTGAAATAATGTACAATTTTTATTCCATCGCATAAACGGATCTCCTATAATGAACATGCATAATTTTATATAGCTATATGCAAACGTCAAGTATTATTTACAACAGTCTTCTCTCAGTGATAGTGCTTCATTGCCGTAATTACATTAAATATTATTAATTTTCTAATAGTACAAAATGGAAGCATATCATTGGTGTATTTTAATTAATATTATATGACCTAACGGGATATTAACTAATCATCTATCATGGGATATAAATAAGAGATTTTACGGGATTTTTCTGTTATTTCATCATTTAAGATAATTGCAATCGATAAAACATTAAAATCGTCAATACCGTATTTTAGACTATGTTACGTTAATAATATGTGAACAATGTTTTGCCATTCTGTACAAACAGATCATATACTGTGTCATTAAAAAACATACATGCAGTCAAACATTTCTATGTTCTATGTACTCCTCCTTTGTTGAAGTCGGTTAAAAAGAGTAAGCCAAGCGATAAAAGGTATTATGTCAAATTTGACCTAACTCTTGTTTAACACGCAACGCACGGAGCAAGAATTGAAGCTTATTCCTTTTTACACTGATAGATTGCGCATGGAAAATTCACAGATCGTTGCAAACCTGTTTCAATAATCTCGTGACAAATTTGTTAACAGATATTAATATTGCAACTTGTCCATTGAAATCGGATCTTGACTCTTCCAGATTTTGCAAAATTAATTTCTGTTACTCACACATGATGATTGAAACAGGTTTGCAACAGTGATTTCGTCTCAAGTCACACAGGAAACATAATTATCATGGTATAAATAGCCCCACATTACACCTACAGCCATTTCAATAACATACCCACCACAGATATAGATTTACATAGATAACGCAAGTATCACGATTTGTATTGAATGAATCCAAGCGTGCCGAATTTTTAACACCTACTGTGACGTCATTAGTGACGGGAAATCCAAACCGATTCAAACTATTCTACTATTATTTCGAGTGATTATCTCGCTCATACTCATATTTTTTTTATCTGTAGTCGCGCGGACTGTAAGTTAGCGGCGACCAACCTTGACGCTTGGTCGGGGTTTCGTACACGCGCAGTACATGCATTTGCGTTATCTATGTAAATCTATATCTGTGATACCCACCCAGTCAGCAGGTGGGCAGACAAGACAGTACATCGAAGAGCCTGTAGTTCAAAAGTAAGTATAAGTACTCCAATACGGTTTGTGCTTGTTCAGGGCGCAGTGACCTCGTCGAGCACGGCGATGGCGGTGGACTGGTGCGACGCGCTGATGATGTCCTGCAGACAGCGCGCGAACTCTTCAATGACGTCACGCACCGGGTCGGGAGATTCGCTCGCCCCCTCTTCTTCCCCCCGCTCCGCGTCCCCCTCCCCGTCGCGGCCATCTTTCCCCTCGCCGCTCTCGACCGCCGCCGCCACCAGGCACTGGCACACCGCCTCTATCACCTCCGAGGTCATGAAGCTGCACGGTTGCCTGCTGACAAAAATTGAATCGTGAAAATTTATTGACGACAATTTTTTTGTCTCTTCAGAAACCGTCGCCGCTCGTAAATATGATTCACGTTAAACCGGTCATTAATAATAATAATATATATCGCCAGACTGCCACACCAGATCCAGCGTGTCCTCCACAGGGGGTGTGTGGGGTGCTAGGGGGTGTGTTGGTAGTAACTAGTACGGTACCGGAGCTGCAGCGCGGGCGGCGGCGGGCGCGCGGCGCCGCTCCAGCGTGTCCTCCACAGGGGGTGTGTGGGGTGCTAGGGGGTGTGTTGGTAGTAACTAGTACGGTACCGGAGCTGCAGCGCGGGCGGCGGCGGGCGCGCGGCGCCGCTCCAGCGTGTCCTCCACAGGGGGTGTGTGGGGTGCTAGGGGGTGTGTTGGTAGTAACTAGTACGGTACCGGAGCTGCAGCGCGGGCGGCGGCGGGCGCGCGGCGCCGCTCCAGCGTGTCCTCCACAGGGGGGTGTGTGGGGTGCTAGGGGGTGTGTTGGTAGTAACTAGTACGGTACCGGAGCTGCAGCGCGGGCGGCGGCGGGCGCGCGGCGCCGCTCCAGCGTGTCCTCCACAGGGGGTGTGTGGGGTGCTAGGGGGTGTGTTGGTAGTAACTAGTACGGTACCGGAGCTGCAGCGCGGGCGGCGGCGGGCGCGCGGCGCCGCTCCAGCGTGTCCTCCACAGGGGGTGTGTGGGGTGCTAGGGGGTGTGTTGGTAGTAACTAGTACGGTACCGGAGCTGCAGCGCGGGCGGCGGCGGGCGCGCGGCGCCGCTCCAGCGTGTCCTCCACAGGGGGTGTGTGGGGTGCTAGGGGGTGTGTTGGTAGTAACTAGTACGGTACCGGAGCTGCAGCGCGGGCGGCGGCGGGCGCGCGGCGCCGCTCCAGCGTGTCCTCCACAGGGGGTGTGTGGGGTGCTAGGGGGTGTGTTGGTAGTAACTAGTACGGTACCGGAGCTGCAGCGCGGGCGGCGGCGGGCGCGCGGCGCCGCTCCAGCGTGTCCTCCACAGGGGGTGTGTGGGGTGCTAGGGGGTGTGTTGGTAGTAACTAGTACGGTACCGGAGCTGCAGCGCGGGCGGCGGCGGGCGCGCGGCGGCGCTCCAGCGTGTCCTCCACAGGGGGTGTGTGGGGTGCTAGGGGGTGTGTTGGTAGTAACTAGTACGGTACCGGAGCTGCAGCGCGGGCGGCGGCGGGCGCGCGGCGCCGCTCCAGCGTGTCCTCCACAGGGGGTGTGTGGGGTGCTAGGGGGTGTGTTGGTAGTAACTAGTACGGTACCGGAGCTGCAGCGCGGGCGGCGGCGGGCGCGCGGCGCCGCTCCAGCGTGTCCTCCACAGGGGGTGTGTGGGGTGCTAGGGGGTGTGTTGGTAGTAACTAGTACGGTACCGGAGCTGCAGCGCGGGCGGCGGCGGGCGCGCGGCGGCGCGGCGCACGGCGCGGCGCCGCTCCAGCGTGTCCTCCACGTTGCGGCAGCCCACGCACTTGCACATCGCCGTGCACGCTATCTTCGCCTGCCACACAACACTACTATTCAAACACACCAAACGAAACACGCTCGCGGGCACGCGTGGGCACCGACCAAATCTAATAAGGGGCCATCCATAAATAACATCACACGAATTTCATGATTTTTTTGACCGCACCCCCGTCCTTGTCACCCCCCTACCTTGTGTGATGTCACAAATTTTGCAATTTACAGTTAGAAATTTATGAAAGTAAAGCAGTGTTTATATCAAACATAGGCATGAAAATTAACAAAACCCAAAAAATATAAAAAATTATAGTCATGCAGACAGAGTTGCAAATATTGATATGTTATTCTTTAGTAGGTATGTATTTTAAATTGAGTGTTGTAATATTTAGATATAAAATATTGTTGGATAATTCTCCTACCCCACCTAACCGCACCGAGTGGAAAATATAAAACAGCGCGCAGAACGACCGACGAGACACTCTGCGCTTGGCTCTCGGACACGACGGAAGTATTGATTGTGATAGGAAGGTTTCCTTATAGTTATTGTCAAAGTTTATTTAAACGCTGTCAGTTAAATTGTTGAAGTAATGGTCATTGTGAGAATTAAATTGTAGTAATCTTGATGGTTGTCATATTTTTTAAAGAGATTACATTATAGTTTCTTATAATATTATACTTTTTTAAATAGTGATGTCACAAAATTTGGATCCCCTCCCCGCCCCTTGTCACACAATGTCACACTTCGTCCACCCCCTCCCTCCCCCTTAACGTGTGACGTAATTTATGGATGGCCCCTAATACATGTGGACGCGCCGGAGACGTGGTAGCGAGCAAGGCGGATCACACCCTAGCCGGAATCTTTTGGACCCGACCCGGAAAGAAAAATAAATAATACACCATCGCAGTGCACCTACGTCTCGCCGATTATATTTTTTCATTACTCATACTCTGAAAGTAGGTCTGAAGTTGCCTGAGGAGCGGGTTGAAAGTAATACTTTTCCGGCCCGGGAGAATCGCTTTCAACTGACAGCCGTCAAATTATTAAAAATAAACTATTTCTATTTTGACATTTCTATTAAACCAGGCCGGCCTACTTCTACTTCTAATTCTACTACTACTTTTACTTTTACTGCTACTTTCACTGCTACTTTTACTGCTTCTTTCACTGCTTCTTTCACTGCTACGTTCACTGCTACTTTCACTTTTACTTTTACTTTTACTTCCACTTCCACTACCACTTCCACTTCTATTCTTAATGAAAAGCACAGTGTTTACCTCGGGTGAAAGACTCACCCCTTGTGTAACAATGTACTATTGTCCCAAAAAGTGGTTCCTCCCAATAGCTAATAATTGTTCCACCTTGGCGGACGCTGCTGTACTACCCCTTATAAAGCAAAAAGTTTAATAGGTGCGCTTGACCTTCGCTCTTATATTTATAACACGTGGCAACGCATCGACCGATCATTCGGCATTTGACCCTGAATCGAGCTGTAGTGTACATAATGTGTGTTAAATACAGTATCAAAGAAGGATTGGTAAAAATGTATACTATTTACCTCGAAGCATTCGCAGTAATTTTTGAGGCATCCGCTCCTTTTACAATTGCATCCTTTATTATGCCGCCTGATTATGTCTGGGCCACCGCTTTTGGCTTTTCCTATTTTCGGCCTGCAAGTGACGGACGAGATAAATTATCATCACATAATTTCGGTCAAAACACACGTTATAAATAAATTATCATAATAAATATCGCCAGACACGCACCAACTGCACGGTCCCAAACTAAGCAATGCTTGTACTATGGGTACCGTACAATGAACTGGGGGCGAACCCAGTGACACCCAGTCAGGGGCAAATTACGAAAAGGCCATTTCCGATATTTATCGACAGGAATCGAACCCGCAACCACCCGATATAGTGAGCCGAGCGGCCTACGCTCGAACCACTGCGCCAAGCGGTCGTCAACATGTAAACATATAAATTTATTACCTAAAAGCGTTAGGGTTCCTGTCCAAACACGCTCTGATAGCCTTTTGCCTCAATTCCTCGTTCTCCAAATTATTATGACAGTTGTTGCAATTGCAGCGGTTGCAGAACTCGCCGTTGGCGAAACAGTCGCAGTACAATTTGAGGCATTGCGACTTCGTGCAGTTGCACGCTTTGCGCGGCCGCATGCCGAGCTCGCCCGCCACTACTTCTACGAACAAAATGCGCAATGTTATAAAAATAATGATAATAATTTAGCCCTTTTGACGTCCCACTCCTAGGCACGGGCCTCCCCTCAACACGAGGGGGATTCAGGCCATAATCCACCACGCTGGCCCAGTGCGGGTTGGCGGATTTCACATGTCTTTCGCAAATTAGTTAGATTTTCTAAGACATGCAGGTTTTCTCACGAATTTTTCCGTCACCGTAAGCAAGTCATAATCATATAGAAATTATGATTCGTACATAGATTTCGAAATACCCAGAGGTGCGAGCCAGGGTTTGAACCCAAGACCTGGTGCCCGCAAGCCGCGTGCTTTAACCAATCGGCTATCACAGCTTGTAATGTTATAGGTAATTAAAATATCAGTGCGTTTAGATGACAGTGGCTTACCACTTTCTGACAGTGCGCGCGATGCCTTCGGCGATAGATACGGCGCCATAACTTCAGCTTCAATATTCGTATAATTAAGCGAGTCATCCTATAGAACAAAACCATTGTTGTATTTACTTTACACTGTATAATTAAAATGTTGATAATTAATAATGTTAATTCACAGTAGTAGGTACAAATTTGTCCATTCACCTTGTGTCTAGAATGTTCGCTGGTGACTCTAATTTGGCTTTCTTGTTTGATAAAGTTATTGGGTATGACTATAAGCGGGTGTTCATTTGAGTTGTGGCTGGAGTCTTGCTCCATACTGTTGTCCTCCTCCTGATCTGAAGTCTGGAAACAATATCACTACATAGTAAAAAACCAAGTCGCTTCCCGCTGTCTGTCTGTCCCTATGTATGCTTAGATCTTTGAAACTACGCAACGGATTTTGATGCGGTTTTTTTAATAGTTAGAGTGATTCAAGAGGAAGGTTTATATGTATAATACATGGATAATATAGTAGAGAAACGCTTTAGTATCAGCATTGCAACCGTGCGTAGCCGGGACGGGTAGCTAGTAAATAATAAATAATAGATATCGCCAGACTGAGACACCAACTGTATGGTCCCAAACTAAGCAACGCTTGTACTATGGTTACCGTACCATACTCTCTAGGTTAATTACGCACCTCTCGCCTCTCAAATTCGACCTCAACCTCGTGCATACTGTGCATAGCGTCAGTCGTGTCCTCTGCGACCTCATTGAGAAGAGCTCTCAGATCCGCCTTTGAGTTTATCTCTTCATCCGGGTCGAAGTCCTCGGGGCCGCTCGCCCCGGCCGCCTCGTCGGGCGCCAGGTCCCGGCTGTCCCGGGACGTGGTGCGTCCCGCCAGTAACTCGGTCATTGCACCGTCTTCGAGCTTGCAGTCGGCGGTCGGCGATAATGGCGCGAGAAGGCTTTGCGCAGATCGCGTAGGTTGTTGCTGCGAAAGTTGAATTAGTTTTTTTTTTGTTTCGAGCTAATTTACATACATACTCGGGCCGGCAATCTACACAAATAAATAAAATTTAATGTTTGTAATATCAAAATAATTGCTTATTGGTAAATGCATTTGAAAGTATATAGGGAACTTATATACACACTTTTTTTTGTTTGTCCCGGCTAATCTCCGAAACGGCTGGACCGATTTTGACGGGACTTTAACTAGCAGATAGCTGATGATTTAAAGAGTAACTTAGGCTACTTTTATTTTATTGAAGTACCACGCAGGCGGAGCCCCGGGCTACAGCTAGTCTAGTATGAAAACCATAATGAAGATAAATAATAAAGTAACTGCTCTATGACCTTTGAGTAGCCGAGTTTATGAACATGTGCCCAGATACGACATCACTGTAACACATTGTCTATGCATAATTTTTTTTAATTAATTACTGTACTTATGAAGAGATAAAAACTTTTTCGAAATTTGTAAATTATTATACAGGAAAATGGAAATCATAGATTTAAGAATTTATGGTAAGGCAATTGATTTAATTCAAAAAATAAATACATACAATGTTTCAACTGCACGTAACTTACCGTTGTGGGTTGCGCGGGCTTCGCGGTAACAGGCGCTATTCGTACTAATTTCCTCTGTGGCTTTGTCGTCACTGCACAATAAATATTACTCTTTAATACACGACACAATCCTGTGCGGCTAATGCGGGCTGACATATGACTTTTATTTCGAACGTTCGTTATTCCAAAACTTATTGTTCCATGTTTAACATTTTCAAATTATGCAGTTTCAAATTGAGAAAACATTTTTTTGTAAATGGAGTTTGTGTCAGTAATATTTGAATTTTCTACTTTTTCATCCAACGTTTCTTTTATGAAGTTTTACTAAAGAGTTAAAGAGTCATATTTTATTAAAATCTATAAGTAAATTGCAAAAACAATTTAATACAATTAACTTACTTTTAGATGTTGCACCAATGTTGCTGGTGACGATCAAAGGCGGCGGTTGTCCACTGGACACTTTCTCTGCCGTCATTTGAATTAAATTACCTGAACAATTATTCAAAGTAATTGATAAAATTGAACTTCCTCATGGGGTTCGGGTTTAAAATGGTTATAAATAATCGTAGCCTACCCTTATTGTCGGTTAACACGAAACTCTTCGAAGGCACAGCCATCACTGGCTGAACTTTCGGCATCACTTTCTGTGGCGCGGGAGACGAATTAGTTATAAGCCTAATGTATTGGATCTGAAACAAAAGTAGGAACTTAGAACTTATGAACAAGAAATTGGTCTGGAAAAATAAAAAAATAGTTTGCACCAAGACTATACGTGAATTTTTGTAATTTTAAAAATGAAGATTAATAATATTAATAGACTTTCAAATGTACTTACGCCTTTCCCAGGCACGTTTATTTGATGTAACTGCGACCGTTGCTGGCTTTGTACTACAACATTACCATCTTTAGTTACCTGAAGAAATACATAAATATATATTTACTAGCTGACCGACAGACGTTGTTCTGTCTTAACTTTGAATATTGGATTCGAATTGTTCAACTCAACTCTCTTATTTTTTCTTTCAAAATAACCTTCTCCTGACAATAAAGAGAGTAACTATTGAGTTTCTTGCCGGATCTTCTCAGTGGAAGCAGCATTCCGAACCGGTGGTAGATTCTGACTATTCATAAATGCTTTGTAAGCCATTACATGAATAAAAACAATTTTGAGTTGGAGTTGAAACAATAAACACAACAAAAAAGAATTAGCGAAATCGTTACATACGTTCACGCGTAATGCGATTACCAAGGAAATAGAGATTCATTTTGATTTAACATATTTAATACCAGATAAGTGTTTAAAGAAAATGTATATATCGTTTGTTTATTTCATATCAGTTAATCACAGAATATAATATTATACAATAGGTACCTGCGTAGTTTTCGGTGGCGCAGTCGTTTTTAATATTACATTCTGATTGGGGTTTGTTGTTATAACAACTTTTTTTGTTGTACCTGTAAACAAATATAAATAAATTCCAACACTGAAAAAAAATATACCACAATAATTAAGAAAACTTATTATTTACCGTGCGATGTCGCCGGTAACAGTTTGGGCGTTGGCGATTTGATTGCGATTATTTGTTTTTTACCAAATTTAATTCCCGACTTCGTTGGCGATGTTAGTATAACCTAAAACAAATAACTGTTTTTACAACATGATAGACCATCAATTTACGAAAAAAAAACTGGAAAAAAGTTTGTCACATTACATCGTTTTTTTTTAAAATTATTCAAGTATTTGAGCTATTATTTCATGTTTATAAGTAAAACACATCTCTATTAATTATAATTTGGAGGATATAATGTGTTTGCCCAATACGAATTTTACGACCACTTAGCGCAGTGGGTCGAGCGTAGGCCGCTCGGCTCACTGCACATGGTGGCTGCGGGTTCGATTCCCGCCGAGGCAAATTCCAGAAATGGTATTTCCGTAATTTGCGCTAGTCTGGGTGTCACTGTGATCGCCCCTATTCCATTGCACGGTGCCCATAGCACAAGCGTTGCTTAGTTTGGGATCTTACAGTTGGTGTGTCAGTCTGGCGATATTTATTTAATACCTTATTCCCTCCTATCGATATGGGTACAGTTTTCTGTTGCATGACGTAGCGCGTCTGCGGCGCGGCCGACGACGTCGCCGGTAGCAACTTAGTTATAACCGCCGGCTGATTGGAGTCAATGTTTTGACTTGTACCTGCACAATAAATCTAAATTTATATAACTCAAAGGTGACTGACTGACTGACTGACTGACATAGTGATCTATCAACGCACAGCCCAAACCACTGGACGGATCGGGCTGAAATTTGGCATGCAGGTAGATGTTAAGGATTTTGATTAATTCTACCCCCAAATAGGGGATGAAAGTTTGTATTAAACTTTGTCAATTAAATTCCACGCGGACGTCGCGGGCACAGCTAGTAAATAATATAGCCCTTTTAACGTCCCACTTCTGAGCACGGGCCTCCCCTCAACACGAGGGGGATTCAGGCCGTAATCCACCACACTGGCCCAGTGCGGGTAAACGAATTTCACATGTCCTTCGAAAATTGGTTAGATTTTCTAAGACATGCAGGTTTCCTCACGACGTTTATCTTCACCGTAAGCAAGTGATATTCATATATAAATGATGATTCGCACATAGATTTCGAAAAACCCAGAGGTGCGAGCCAGGGATTGAACCCAGGACCTGGTGCACGCAAGACGCGTGCTTAACCAATCGGCTACCACTGCTCTCGGCTATACCTGCACAATACCCAGATAAGAATATATTTACACCATCACGCCTGCAATCGCCGAAAGGGGTAGGCAGGGGTGATCTGGACCATTGATAACTGGTACCTTTCGCCTTTACTTGGTTCCAATGTAATATAGGGCGAGCCTGACTCTATTAAACCAGGCTCACTCTCCCTGAATGCGATGGGGACTATTGCTTTATGGACTACTAGCCGTGCCCCCCGACTTCGTCCGCGTAGTATTTAACGTACTAAAAATTTCGGGATTATCGGGATAAAAATCCTATATGTTAATCCCGGTTATAAACTATCTGTGTTCCAAATTTCATCCAAATCCGTTCAGTAGTTTTTGCGTGGAGGAGTAACAGTCATACATACATCCACACTCACAAACTTTCACATTTATAATATTAGTAGGATAATAATAATAGCGTGGGACACTATTCTCCCACGCTCATCCAGTGCGGCTTGACAAACACACAACCATAAAAAGAAGCAAGACCTTCTTATGTAAGACGATTTTATTGTCTTAGTGATATAGTTTCAAATTAGAAATGAACCTAAGATACGGCAATAAATTAAACTTGACCTATTTAAATATTTATTAAAAAAATATAATGTATACCTTGTACAATAACTTTTGCCTGTAAAAGCTTCTGTGCGTTGGCGCCGCTTGCGTTTTTGGTAGCGATCAGTTGCGCCTAAACATAAACATGATTGTTACTTAACATAAACAAACTTCATTCAAATAATATTCATTGTACTTTGTATATGAAGACCGCTTGGCGCAGTGGTTCGAGCGTAGGCCGCTCGGCTCACTACACCGGTTCGAGTCCCGTCAGGGAACATTTCGGAAATGGCCTTTTCGTAATTTTCCCTGGTCTGGGTGTCACTGGGATCGCCCCTGTCGACTGTACGGTGCCCATAATACAAGCGTTTCTTAGTTTGGGACCATACAGTTGGCGTGTTCGTCTGGCGATATTTATTTATTTACCTGATCGGAGTTGGCTCTGACATACTGTATAGTCCCCGAATTTCCTGATACTAGTTTAATTTTTTGAGCACCAGCTGGCATCATTACAAGTTGTTTGCCTATTTGAGCTGAAAATGATTGTTAACATAATATTAGAAATATAATGGTGTGATAATTTTGACTATTATTATTTATTACCATAATAAGCTAAGGTTATCTGTGTAGTAAGGATAGTGATCTGTGGAACTTTTAGCTAAAGGGTAGCTTTAGTCCAGTTGCTTGTTCTTCTACTAATTAGATAATTCTGAAAATTCTACTGCCTTGCTTGTACACTACCATTTTGAGTAGGTCAGCAATGCATTTAGTTTGTTTCTTTATGTGCTTAAGAAACGTGATAATTAAACAATTTTGAATACTGTATTAAAAACAATACTTTTTTTAAATAAAAACGAACATGGCGCCTGACCTCGTGCTTTTTCGCGCCAAGTCATTTCGTCCGCATGAGAGGAAAGGATGAAGGACGATGTTGGACGCCATTACATTGTCTGTTCTGCATAAATAAATCTACAACTGACGACCGCTTGGCGCAGTGGTTCAAGCGTAGGCCGCTCGGCTTACTACATTGGTTGGTTGCGGGTTCGATTCCCGCTATGCTAGATTTCGGAAATGGCCTTTTCGTCATTTGCCCTGGTCTAGGTTACACTAGGATCGCCCCCAGTCCATTGTACCGTACCCATAGTACAAGCGTTGCTTAGTTTGGTACTATACAGTTGGTGTGTTCGTCTGGCGTCATTTTATAACTATAGAATACTTTAACTACATGAAAATACGGTTCGAAATAAAATGGCATGCTTACTCAACACTGTCCCCCGTTTCACGTTTCCCGGTAAGACTCCAGTCAGCATTTTATTAAGTCCAATAGACTTATTGGCCACAAGGGTGACGGGTTTCGGCGCGATCGCGAACTGTTTGCTGGCCAGGTAGGACTTGGGGTTCAGGGCCTTGGGAGCCTTGGGAGTGAGGACTGGTTTGGGCGCGATGGGGACCTGCCGGGGCATGCTCGCTACCATCGTGTCACTCTTCTTAGGTCCACGGGATGTACCAACCGCTGCCTGTCGATAGATAAAGTACTCTATGTAAAAAATCTAATTCAAATTGTTTATATAGTTTAAATTGTCAATAATACATCTTATATCTACAACCGTGTCGGAACGCGACCTCGACTGAAAAGATCCGGCAAGCAACTCAGCAGGCTTGTCTTTTTTTTATACATTTGACATTTTGTTATATTTTTTTATTTTTTTTATCACCAGTTCAGAATGCTTAAATCATATAATTCTTACACATCAGCTAGTAAATTTTTGTCTGATATTTTTCAGGACTCCTTAGTAAATGCTAAAGATGATGTACCTTAAACTAAATTACTAGTACAAACCAGCTGTACCAACTAACAGAAAATATTTATACTGTCAAGTTATTTATAGATATTATTATGTTTGGCATATACTAAGGTGCCTTGAGAAATTTCGTGCATTATTAGAATAAGACTTTAAATTATATTTATTTTTTTATCATTCCAATGTCAATTTAATATATCCTGCAGTGATTTATTTTGAAAACACAATTTTTTGTTTGTTACTATATATTTCCAGTTTTTATAGTTACCTTGACTGAAATGTATTTAGGCTGAACGGTCACATCTTGTGAGATACTTGATTGGGGCTCAAACTTCAAGTCTATCATGGACTCGGACTGTGATGTCAGTAAACTCAATGGCTGAAAGTAATTGTATAATTTTATCAAAATGTGTTCCATGTTTTATAATAATATTTTCACACAGGGCCTTTATTAAGATGCATTACATGGAGACATATTTAAGAAGAAACATTTGAAAATACAGGTTGTCAACAGAAAGGGTATACTTTCTTTTCAAAACTTAACTTTGTAATTCGAAAACTATCAGCTTTGGAGGAAACTTGAAACACAAAGGTGTTATAGGGATACAGCCGTTGACAGATTTCACAAGTCTACAAAACCTTTAGTATGTCAACTGTCCCACAAAGCTGATAGTTTTAGATTTACAAAGTAAAGTTGCAAAAAAATAGTATACCCTTTCTGTTTCACCTAGTATATGGGCTAACTCAATGGGGGTAGTTGGTAGTTCTCATGGAAGATCAAGATAAAGTGAACACTATACTAGGTGAAACAAAAAGGGTATGCTATTTTTTTTTTGCAACTTAACTTTGTAAATCTCAAACTATCGGCTTTGTGGGACAGTTGACGTACTAAAGGTTTTGTAGACTTGTGAAATCTGTCAACGGCTGTATCCCTATAGCACCTTTTGTGTTTCAAGTTTCCTCCAAAGCTGATAGTTTTCGAATTACAAAGTTAAGTTTTGAAAAAAAAGTATACCCATTACGTTTCACCTTGTATATGCTTATCGTAGCGAGGAGGCTGGAAGACCAACCACTTCCTTCCTCCCTTTCCCACCACCAGGGTGGTGGACCCTTCAGATCTAGAATGTGCCAGCGACGCCTTTGTAGGCTTTTGCTGATTTAATTTTATAAAAAGAATATGTACACACATTTGTTTCAACTGCTGCACCAGTCTCTGGTGTGGGCTCATCTTGAACTGAATACTCTTCTAATGTGTACTGATCATTGATGAAATCTGAAACTGTAATAGTGTTAAATTTTTTACTTGAACTTTAGATGTCCCACTCTTGAGCACGGAGGCCTGTGCTCAATGTAGGGGATTCAGGCCATAATCAACCTAGCTGGTCTAGTGTATGTTAATGAATTTAGATTTTGTTAATAAATTATTTTCATTTTTATAATACCACATGCTAGGTTACCAAGTTTTATCTTTTTGTCTACCTTCGAATCATTGTTCCAGACCCAAAACTGTTGAACCCACTTACGCATATATATTTGTTTCATAGCATAGTTTCATATCTCTGCAATGATCTTAAGGTTTTCTAAATTTTGGGACCTTATAAATAACAACATAATATTTTTTAAATGGATAAAGCTAATAGGTTTTTTTTAATCTCCTATATGGAGTTACATGTATATATGTAAGTTTAAACAAGTACCAATGATCTCTTCATTCCCCGTGTCCATGAGCATTGGTTGCTCTTCAATCTGCTCAAACTGCATGGGGATGTCCTCATCATGGCTGGTCTCTAGTGTGATATCTTCCTGGTTCACCACCTCTCCGGAATGGTCAAAATCCATCTACAAAATATTTTTTTATAGCCCAATAAATATTTACTAATTTCTTAAACCTATTGTGACTTAAACAAAATGTAATAGCTGGTATAATAGTACTAAATGCCACTATCCTGACATATATATCTTTTCTAATAGGAATTTATAGACATAGATATTTCTTCAAACAAAAATAATTTGGGAACTACAAAATCATGGATATGAATTCTATTTCATATATAATTATACACATTTTATGAAATTTGATATGTATGTATGTATCAATGTTAAGAAAATAAGTAAATTTATAAGCAAAATTTGTTTTCAATACTTACACTACCAATGGCACTCTCCAAATTCAAAGAGTCCTCCAAATTATGATCCATTATGGAGAATTGAACTTTTAGCTTTAACACACAAAACTTATCATAACTTCCACGAATAGTCAATCATACAAAATCAGTGCCGAAAGCAAAATGAAAACCATTTTTGAGTTCAAAAGAGGCCGCCATTTTAACTTGTCAAATTTTTCCGTAGAGTCCCCTTTGAAGTCTCGCAAGTAGCCACGGTTGAAAACAAATCGACACAACTTATAACAATGTTCTACACCATAATTTTACACTATCCACAACAATAGTCACTTCAGTTCATAGAACGTTTACTTTCCTTGAGTTTGTAGTCCATTTAACTTGATTTTAGAAGCCAATTTGCTAATAAAATACACTAAAAATGAATAAAATTCTAATGGCGCTTCTTTCAATTTTTTGATGTCACACGCTGCCAACTTAAGAAATGAAATGAATGAATGAATGAACGAAATAAAATAACCTATAATTATCGACTAAACAATAACATTAATCTATAATCTATTTAAAATATAAACAAAGAACCATGTAAATAATTTATATTTCTATTAGGAAAGGAATGTAATTTATTATTTTATATTATAAGCTGCATTATAGATACTTGAAGTTCCGTTTTTTACGGTAAACAGTCTAGCTCTAGCCATAAATACATCAAAAAGAAAAATATATATCCAACCAAAGAGAATACAATACTACGTAAGAAGAGACGGGACTCCATAGATTAAAATAAACCTTGCTTTTAAAATGGGGCCACCATTTACGGCCAATCTAACAACGAAACTGACCACTATAATACAGTGTACCAACATAAAGAACGAAATAGGGATGTACGGTGAAAAATATCGATGGATTACCTAATTAGCCATATACCTGTAAGGGTTTTGTGTTAAATAAAAAAGCCTTGATAAAACAAATCATTTATTTTAAAATATGTGAAATATTAAACCTTGAATACATATTTTTTCCAAAACTGGCTACTTAAGTATATTAACAATATTTAACATAAATATATACATTTGTTGCAAATGCGCGGTCCACTTGTATGAATTTATATTGTATCTTCTATTGGAGTAAGCTCACTCTCATTGTAAACAGTACCTAGCAGTTGATGAAGTTGACGGAACTTCTATAAATAAAGAGTAAAACATTTGAAATTAGGAAATACATTATTATTTAACTTAAGGATTTGCTCCTTAGGTAAATAAAGGCATAATTGTAAAGAATATAAATTAATGGTCGATGAACTTTATCGACCTTTATTTGGTGTCCGCTGTTCTATAAAGAGGTGGAAAGGAAATTCAATTAATTTGTCATCTGATATTGGCTTAGTAGTCAGTTGTAAGGACGGGGCGACGGCTATCTTTAAATTTGAGTAATTTTTCTGAAAATATATATTTTATAAATGGTTACCAAAAACAAATTTCAAATTATTCAGTTTTGCGATGGGCATGTTTACTAAGTCCGCATTTCCATCTTGACCCATATCTTAAAACTAAAAATAAGAATATCGAATGTCGATAAATTTTTTCACCACACTATTTTTCAGAACAATTTTATTTTATTCTTGAAATTATGAGTAACCTGCCTTTTAATCCCAAAATCAAACATAGGCGTGGTAAATTAGTTAATATTCTACTAACCGATCACCATCCAGGGGATATCTCGCCATAAATAAACTTTTTATACCGGCTTTTCTTTCTGATATTTTTCCACATAAATCACACTTTCTATATTTCATTGGTAGGTACTTAGTAAAGTTATAGTTTCTGAACTTAATTTACATAAAACTATAACATAAAAACAGCCCAGTAACACTTATTTTCACAGTAATCACCGAACCAAAATTGAAAACAAACAGTTGTTGACGAGATGAGTGATCATTTGTGACAGATGGCCACTGACGTTTTAGTTCTGACGTTCACCATTAAAGTTCTACCCCATTTCATAGATCGTTTTTTTCTTCTGAAGTTGCTGAGACAGCCTGGAGCAAAACAAAGCCAAAAGTCATCAAACGCCCGCTGCTTAGGAGCAAAAAAATATAAACGCAAAATTATATAAACTGTCGCAGAAATCACACAATATGCCTGTAAACTTACCAGGCGTTCGTCAATATTTGAGCGACCTCAGGAATTCAGGGGGTTTACATAAAGATCAAGCTGAAAAGTAAGTTTTTGTATACCTGCGATTTTATCCTCTTTTTATTTCCCTCTGGTAAACAAAATAAATTACGGACTGCTTGAAATCATGCTCTAATGCTTCATATTTTCTTAACTTGCCGCAGGTATAGATGGAATACTACTATAAATCTCTAGTTTCATTTCTATGAACTACCATCTACTGCCTACTTTGCCTGTTACAATATTTATAATTATTCTACGTTATTAAAACACGTGTGTTCTTATTACTCTAGGTATCGCAATGTCCTTATGGAGATTTTGAAAAGCCCAGAATCCGAATTAGCAGAATGTCTCAAAGCATTTGTTGAGGCAAGTGAGTATTATGCACATATTTCTTTGTTTAGTTTTGTTTTGGCAAATAATAATTGATATTTATTTAATTAACATGTAATCTATTCTATAAACAAATCGGGACACTCCTCTACATAATTGGCAAGTTGTAAAATATAACTTTATACTTGCAGAATAAGTTTTTCATCCTATTTATATAGCACTGAATTAAATAATCACACATTTTTCCAGTAATAAATGAGAATGTAAGTTTGGTGATATCGCGGCAACTCCTGACAGATGTGAGCACCCACTTGGCCCTGCTGCCAGACAATGTGTCACAGGAGGTGTCCCACTTCGCACTTGATGTTATCCAGCCCAGGGTGATATCTTTTGAAGAACAGGTAGGATTTCAAAAATGTTCTGACCTATTGATTAATAAATACACACACATGCATAGCAGTGATAGCCAATTGGTTAAGCATGCGTCTTGTGGGCATCAACATGTCTTAGAAAATAAAAAATTATCCTAAAAACATGTGAAATGACGTCAAAAATGACTAAATTATTATTATTTTTTTAATGCTCTGTGATTGTGCTTTCAAAAATGCATTAAATTTAGTTTTTGCATTTTAATTTATGAGTACAAGAGTACATGCATGAAATAGCCTGTTTTGAGAAAGAAAGAATTACACATTACATTTATGTAGCATACTTTTTACACTATTGCTTGGAGCAAAATTTTGAAATTTGTAGCTTGGTTGGTTGCACTGATCTTCAATTTAGCATTCGTTCCCATGCGATGCATGATGATGCAATTGCTTTATCTGAATTTCACCCTACTAGATCCAGCCAAACAGAACCAAATATTAATTTAAACCCAAAAGCTTTACCAGAAACTTACTTATATTATTCATTCATGCAGGTTGCCAGTGTCAGACAACACTTAGCAGATATTTACGAACGAAATCAAAATTGGAAAGAAGCAGCCAATGTGCTAGTCGGGATTCCTTTGGAAACTGGTCAGAAGTATGTATTGCCTCTGTAAAGTACACCCACATAATACAACCAATACTGTGAAGTTACCAGGCCCCAACGCTGAAGCAACTTCACCCATACTCACACACATAGTATGCAGAGTGCTGTATTTTCACGTTAAATTTAGCGGCATGCGGCATTAATCAAGCTATGAAATTATTTTTTTACAATTGCATTTGGATGGAATCATTCTGATGGAAGAAAATTTTCAGACAATATCCTGTGGACTATAAGCTGGAGACATATCTGAAGATAGCCCGCTTGTACTTGGAGGTTGATGACCCTGTGCAGGCTGAAGCATTTGTCAACCGAGCATCCCTGCTGCAGGCAGAAACAACCAATGAACAGCTACAGATATACTACAAAGTCTGTTACGCTAGGGTTTTGGATTATAGAAGGTGAGAGGAAGGATTAATTTAAGACAGGTCACTAGTGGACGTGAGAATACGCAGTGGACTGTATTTCATTTGGCAACATTAACTTTACCTGTACAAAATTGTATTCAAATTCAGGCATTTTCGTGGTATGTTCCGTGCAACAAACATATATAAGTAGGTACCGTAAATAATTGCATGGTTCGAAACTAAGCAAAGCTTGTACTATGGATACCGTACAATGGACTGGGCGCGATCCCAGTGACACCCAGACCTGGGAAAATTACGAAAAAGCCATTTCAGAAATTCGCCCCGGCGGGAATCGAACCCGCAACCACCATGTGCAGTGAGCCAAGCGGCATACGCTCGAACCATTGCGCCGAGGGGTCGTAATACTTTCATGCATTTAGTAAGAAGCTGTTATGTTGACATTACAAACAGACACTTCAATTTTATTTATTTGTATCCATAAATAAAAATCTTGCAGTGGCCGTTTAGTGAGGGTAGAAAATAATTTGTAATATCTTATTTTTACAGGAAATTTATAGAAGCCGCCCAAAGGTACAATGAGCTCTCATACCGCAACATAATACATGAAGATGAGAGGATGACATGCCTCAGGAATGCACTCATTTGCACTGTACTGGCATCGGCAGGTAATTATAAAATTACCGCATAAATTAGTTTCACCATGGGGGTATATCCGTGTCAGACACATCTTCCATCCTTCTTCTAATTCATTTGTAAAAGCATGATGAAGCTGTCGTTTTTCCTGATGATTACATAACATTTTAGGACAGCAACGGTCCAGAATGTTGGCGACACTGTTCAAGGACGAAAGGTGTCAGCAACTGCCGGCGTACTCCATTTTAGAGAAAATGTATTTGGACCGCATCATCAGGCGCTCAGAATTACATGAATTTGAAGCACTGATGCAAACCCATCAAAAGGTGATTATAGAGTTCCACTCCGTCCTATCTTCATTTTAAATAGAGAGCACGTTTACAGGGGTCCAAACGTTGCTGTGAATTAATTCAACACAACTCGGTTTCCGCGACAATCAGTTGTTTATTTTAACACGGAGCAATTGGTGTGTGGAGCCTTTACTCTGCAGTGGCAGGGAAAGGGAATCCCTTTCTCCTCTTGCTCCTGCTATTGCTTTGCTTCCAGGGCCAATCTGCTAAGTAGGAATCCAGGTTTCTTTAAAGTATTTTACATAGATTTTATCACTTAATGTTTAGGCCAAAACATCAGATGGCACCGCGATCCTGGACCGCGCTGTATTCGAGCACAACCTTCTTTCCGCCAGCAAATTATACAACAATATAACTTTTGAAGAGCTTGGCGCGTTGCTCGAGACGCCGCCGACCAAGGCGGAGAGAATTGCTAGTCACATGATCAGCGAGGGACGCATGAACGGATACATTGACCAAATTAGCTCCGTTGTCCATTTCGAAAGTAAGTTTAGTTGTAATTGGACCTGCTTTTGCAAAATGGAACCAACCCACACACACTTCTGCAAACTGAAACTAACCTAGAACCACTAACAAAAGGTTGGTTTTGATTTACAGTAGTGCATGTGGGTTGGTTCCATTTTGAAAAAGTAGGTCCAATTTTTGTTTGTTCACATGCTGCTTGAGATTTTACACTTTTATCTCTACCTGTTAGGCGCTGCGCTGCGCTAAATACTTTTTGTTGCCTACATGGGATTCTGTTATAGAAAACCGTAGTTGCCGTGTCCGCTGTCGGCAAATGCATATACACAATATTATATGGCTGTATCTCGAATCGGCAACAAAAGTATTATACAATAATAGTACATTTGCGCAGCGCCCGTGACTCTCTTTTATTACCATTCATCTACGTAAATTATGATTCGCACATAGATTTCGAAAAATCCAGAGGTTCGAGCCGGGGTTTGAACCCGAGACCTGGTAGCCCGCAAGACGCGTGCTTAACCAATCGGCTATCACTGCTATAAGCCTAAGTATAAGTCATCGACACGTCACCACTTCGGTATATTTTTTTATAATGTTGTTTTTCCTCGTAGGTCGAGTTATTTTGATATGAATCGGGTCCCTAATTAAGGCTAAAGCGCCCATCTAGCCCGCGAAGTTCAAATTTTTTGAGGTTTTTTAGAATTTTTTCAAAATCTGACAATAATGAAAGCCACATTTTGTAATTCGCGACAAAGACCGTGTGCAGTGCATTTATTTAATATATCCAACTTACTCTAAAACATTTTAAGAACGACAGCTATCCAGATAATCTGGCAATTTTTGTATATTTAGTGATTAACTAGTATCACATCCACCGTGATAATATTTAGAGTAAAATAAATGTATTAATAAACGCACTGCATACTGTGTTCGTCGGAAATCACAAAATGTTGTCTTAAATGTTTTCAGATTTTGGATAAACTATAAAAATACTCGAAAATTTTGAATTTCGCGGGCTAGACAGGCGCCTTCACCTTAAATCTTATAGCTTCAGGCGTATCGGATGCCAGTACTTTCAGATTATTGTATTCTATTGATTATTTATATTTCATTATCAATCAATCAATCAGTACGACAGATATAAATACCACTGAGATTACGCGGAGTAGTGCGTGTACTTATCGTATGATTGAGATAAAATAATACCTTACACTATGAATAGCTTTCAATGAAAAATCTTGATAAAATATTACTAGGTATTGCAGTCAATATTTTTAATAACCTAAACTCCTACATATTACCACGACCATAATGCTCGGAGGAGTATTGTGAGAGTTACAAACTGTTATCGTCTATTTACAGCCCGAGAAATCCTGCCGCAATGGGACAAGCAGATCCAGAGTCTGTGTTATCAAGTGAACAGTCTGATAGAGAAAATTGCAGCTGCCGAGCCAGAGTGGATGGCTAAACTTATGGAAGAGGAGATGATACAGTAACGCAATTTGGATATATAGAGTATTGTCGTTATAGTATGGACAAACACTTGAGTGGAGCAAATAATGCAAAGAAAAATACTTTATTAAACAAATCTTAATGAATTCAAAAATAAACATATAATAATATAAAGACATCTAAATTATCATTATCCCTTTCAATAACCACATTACGACAACAAAATGGCGGACGAACACGAGAGATATGCGAAATGGGAGTATCCATGGGGTCTAATAAAACAAATGTGCGCTGATTTCAACAGACTATTCATTTTTATTATCATTCAATCAATGGAATAGGATAATACACCATAGGTGCTTATTTACAAGACGATAACTGGCGTGAGTGATGTTTAGGTTTATTATTTAGCGATACAGTGATGCTATAACGCCGCGTGCTAATACGATACATGACAGCACTAGTTTCGAATAAGTGAGCGCGTCCGCCACCTTGAAATAGAAATGATATGACTGACGGCGCCTTGCGTATGCAGTCGGGTAGAAAACAAGGTGATATGAAAATTTTACTGTTGCGTTTTGAACGCTCAATTACTCTATACAGATACACTTGAGGATACTGTTTAATAAAATGATTTTGCTATATACGCTTCGCTTTCTGTTATAGCTATAACAGTTCATGTGGCATGATGACTCGATCATTTGTGACAAGGACATTTCATTTCAAAAATGTAATGTTATCATATTTTACAGCAGGAATATAAAGTCACGTTTCGTTTTTGTGAGAAAATGTTCTTGTCGTAAATGTGCGATGTATTATCTACAAGACTAAAAGCCGTGTTGCCTGCGAGTGCTTAGGGCTCCAACTCTAGGGCGACGCCAACTTTGTGTCCGCCTGCGTTGAAGTTCTGGCCGTCGATGGCGGCGGATAACGTCAGAGTCACGCCTGCGAACAATGATAACACGTTACATAATTGAAATCTGGACGCATCTCACGACTAAGGATATTATTTGTAGATAACGACGAGATAACGCAAGTCACGCGTAAAAGAAAATAGAACAGATAATACAGCTCGAGATAACTGTATCCAATAAAAAAGGTGGAAAAATTGTAACAGACCATATTAAATTTGTTCAATGCTATTCCTATTCAGTAAACCTTCAACAATGCTTTCGAAGGTAAACTATGTATATTTGCTAAGAAACAACCAGCAATGCATGAAAAATAAAACTTTGGGAATTAGATTGTCTTCCAACACTAGTAGTACTAGCAATCTCTGAAAAGACTGTAGTTTAGGGTGATCACAGTCGACTTCTTGCAATTTATTAGTAAAAGAAGGATAGAAGCTTTTGTTTCAGAGACAGACAGGTAATCAGACTAACAGCTTTCTGTGAAACATGATTCTTACCTGGGCGCAACTTCTGTTGGTATCCAAGACCGATGAGAGATTTGTTGTTGATCTTGGCGTGGAGCGACGCGTCCTGGTCGAGCGCGAACTTTGCGCCGACGCCGAACAGCGTGTCCGCGGAGCCAGCGGTCCACTTCATGCTGATACCGCAGTCGATCTTGTCCGACACCTTCTGGTAGATGGAGCCGCCGAAGTCCTTGCCGCCGTCACTGCACAAAACATCGACTATAACTATTTGATGTTCAATTACAAATGATACATTTGGGTATTCATAAGAGCTTTGTCGGCCTACATTAATAAAAAATAAAAATTGATTAGGACTAAAATCACTCTTCTTGACTAATTAAATAATTTGAAAGCAATGACCTGGCTGGCAGATATTCCTCAGAATTAGTTTCTACTTGCACTGACAAGACCTTAAGAGCACGATAATAAGGAACAAAATTGACAGACTGTGAACACACATTTAGGTCAATCTCATGTCACTAGACATAACTGGTTTGAATTACTGCAAAATGACATCCTTGCTGAACTCAACTAGGGCGTATGTTATGCAATCGTACAAAATCAATACCTGACTCACTTTGCAGTAATCAAGTGCCTATTGTGGTAAATAAATTGCGTTTACGTTAATACATCACTGGTACCTATTGATTTATTGCTGTGAGGTAAAATATTATTTGGTACTTAGCAAAAGGATTTAATTTGTTTGATTCATAATATTTCACCTAATAAAACGACATTTTATGAAGTTTTCAAATAGGTACACTTGTAATATAAACATCATGTGTAGTTTATTGATTTTTAAGAACTTGAAAGAAGAATTTTATTTAAATTTCATTCATAGCAGGTTTGTAAGTATCAATGTTTTTAATAACTTACACGTTGGTGTGAAGAGCGAAGTCGTTGGTCTGGTAGCCAAGGGCGAAGTTGTTCTTTGAGAACTTGGCTTTCTGGGAGTCGAACTGTGCGTGGGCACCGGCGAGCCAGCCCTGGTAGTTGAGGACGGCGGCGACATCCACGATGGGGCCGGCCAGGTCGAGGTCCAAGTTGGTGTTCACCGCCACCGTGTCATTGGTGAATGAGGTCTTCAGTTTACCAGTCTTGGTTCTACAAATAAAAAGGAGTATTTAGCAATGTTTCAATAGTTTCATATGTATAAATTACTGTGAATGTTCAAAGTGCAGATACACTAATAAGGCAGTATGAGTTTATTATCTACTAGCTGTGCCCGCGACTTTGTCCGCGTGTAATTTAACTTAACAAAAATTTCGGGATTATTCATCCCCTATTTTATCCCCTTGGGGTAAGAATTAATCAAAATCCTTTCTTAGCGGATGCCTATGTCATAACATCTACCTGCATGCCAAATTTCAGTCCGATCCGTCCAGTGGTTTGGGCTGTGTGTTGATAGATCACTATGTCAGTCAGTCAGTCACCTTTGAGTTATATATATTTAGAAGATTGAATATAGAATTGGAAAAGGGTTGAGTTTTCTTACCCAGTCTGTGGGGCAAAAGTGCCCTCAAGTGTGACCTTGAGACCAGCGGCGATCTTGTCTTGGATGGTGATGTCAGTGGCCAGTGTATTGTCTGTGTTCCATTTCTCTGTGAACGATAGACCATAGTCCTTCACGGCATACTTGGATGAAAGGCTACCGAAAACCTGTAGAATAGAATAGAATAACATTTATTTGTAATATTTACACATAATTTGTATTTATGTGTAAATAATAATATTTTATAAAATACAGTTTTGTATTCACATACTATGAACACACTCAAAAAAATTTGGCATATAATAGGTAATTAATGATAATCGGATTATTACATCACGCCATAAATGCAAATTATTTTGCTTTGTTTAATTTTTAATAGCCTATTGTGAAAGGTGAATATGAATAAATGGACACAAAAAGTCTGTTGCTAACAACTAAAAGTGAGCAATGATGGTTATTACCTTTCCACTCTCCTGGTTGGAGGTGATGCCGCTGGTGAATTCAACACCAGATTCGCTCTTAGTCTTCAGGTCAAGTTTGAACACACCAAAGTGGTAGCCTTTGCTGAAGACATCATTGGCCTTCTTTCCGAGATCGGCATAGTATGGGGGAGCCATTCCCTGTAAAATATCAGGTAATGAAATTACACAGATCAGAGATGGAGGTTAGTGAGTGGGTTCAATAACCTTAAAAGGTTGTAAAAAAAGTGGCCGCTATATTTCCACCTATAGACGCTTATCACATGACCTCAAGGTAAACCAAGGTAGCTACAGCTCGCGAAATTGCAATCAGTGCCAGCTGTGTCAGGGTCGGGATCGGCTTATGACTTATTTACAAGCGACTTTACTGAAAGTATTACATAACACATGCATTATGCTAAGGCCACGGCATTCTAAATCATTCTGCGGGCAGTGGGATCACGATATTGGAATATTTCAAAATAGACTAACAGGGTCGTAAACTTGACCTTCGTGTAAAGGCAGGTAAGTAGGTAGGTTGGGACTCTTAAAGGTTGAAATCACATGGGTAGATTTGCCAACACCCTCACTGACGTTTCCACACACTAAATAGGTAACGTTTAACACGTTTTGGTCGAAAGGACACTGATCCTGATGCTTTGCTACTGAATAAATTAGGTTTAATTGAAGGGAAGGATGAATAATTTGCAAAATTGGAGTATGACGTCGATACTTCCCCGTTATGACCGGCTCGGACGGCAAATTGTAACCTAAATATAAACCTGTGGTATTGCTTTAAAAATCACAATGGAAAACTTATTATGGTATTAAAGGTTTGAAATATACTTACTGCGGTTTATATAAATTTACTAATGGATATTATAATCGTGAATTCCAGGCAATTTGCCGAGAACAATACCTTCCTGCACCACACACCACAAGACAATTTTAGTTTATTCTGATTTACGAAAGAGGGCGCAAACACCGGAACTGTCGTTATTGATATTTCATTCGTTTGAGGTTTATATAAACTATATTAGGCATTTTAATATATATTTACAACTTTAAAATATTTACCTGAATTTTATAATATCGTAAAGCTCTTTTATTTTATTGATAATAGTTTTTCACTACTTTTTATATAAACTGAGGATAAAATGACTCTAATAACTGACAGTGACGTATGAGCTCTCCTACTGATCACCACAGATCTGTGTATCAAAATCTTACCTTTTTACATCACTTCACATATTACATTACTTTTCCAAATAATATATCATAATTTAGTTTTTATTACGTATTTAAACAATTAGCTATAATCAATAAGTGATATTTGTATGGTAATAATTATTTAGTTATTAACTCTTTTCATTTACCAAATTTGCGCGAAATTTTGAACTCTATGAACATAGATCCAATTGAGCTTACTTTTGATCTTTGATCTTTATATCCTGAAAATATGAACTACTTTGCTTATAACAATAATAATAGAACTTACTTGACCAAAACCACTGAAACTAAACGTGTAGCCAGTCGCGTCATCAGTTTTGTATCCATCCGAGTTGCTATTGCCATTATATCCACCTTCATCCTCTGCGTCGAAGGGGCAACCTATTCTTTCCCCATTTTCATCTTTACAAATTACTTTTTTAACCAAGAAGCCGTCCTATGTAACAGAATTACGTACTGAGAATCTATCTGCCTATCTAAATCATTCAGTAAATCTCAACTTCTTGCAATTTAGTCATGCTTAAAGCTGTAACTTAACACCTATATTGCAATAAAATAAATTATAATATTTATTGAAATCTAGATAGGTTCTCGCTATTCTCTTATTTTAAAGGAAAAGGTGACACAAATTACCTACTAATCCTTCCTTGGTAGGTCATAATTTTTCCTCCTAAAATACACACACAATACTGTGCCGTGTAAATGAGGTTATAGAGCCTGTGCACACCCCGTTTTTAAACGCGCCATCAACGCGCGTTTGTAGCCATACAGACAGAAGCGATACGCACGCGAGTATAACGCAGCCTGTAGACCTTTGTAGGATAAAAGCGCGCCGTCGACGCACGTTTCTAAAACGCGCGTCAACGGCTCGTTTATAAAACATGGTGAGCACAGGCCCTTAGATAGGCAGGTTACGTATTACAGGGCTAACAAGATGTATGTATTCAAACAACTCTATGATGCAGCTACCTGTAACTAATTGCCGACGGTCAGATTTCCGTTCTTACTATAAATTATACGTAAGTAAATATAATATTATGCGAAATTAATGAAAATGTAATCTTACTGAACGAATGCATGGTACAGTTTCTCTAGTAATCGCTGCACTCACTGTAGTCCATTTAACGTATTGCAAGAAATCCACAAAGTTGCTTTCAGTTATGAAACCAAGTAAATTATCAAAAACTGACATAATTAAGAAAAAATAATTAAATTACATTAATAAGTTAAGGAAAAATGTATGACAAGTGAAATGCGACTAGATTGGTTGCAGGCAATTTCAAATTATATAAATCTAATAGGCTTTACACTGGTGGCCTACAGTGTCCTTAATTATTATAAAAATAAAATAATAATTTTAGCCCTTTTTGACGTCCCACTCCTGGGCACGGGCCTCCCCTCAACACGAGGGGGATTCAGGTCATAATCCACCACGCTGGCCCAGTGCGGGTTGGCGGATTTCACATGTCTTTCGAAAATTTGTTAAATCTTCTAAGACATGCAGGTTTCCTCACGATGTTTTCCTTCATTATTAGTACCTACTTATATAATTATATACATACAAGTGTTGGACAATAGGTAATATCCTATAAGTTAGATTAAACAACACCAGGGTCCTCAATCTTAGAACAAAATTAAGGGAATGTAAGGGAAGTCATGCTACTAAATTACGATGCACACAGCATTCTTTTCAGCAAAAGGATAGTTGGTGCTTTTTAATTTATTTGGATTATTTTTAAAAAACTTAAAATACAGATGGCACTTTTATAAGTTTTGCAAATTATTTACTCATCGATTCACAAGATGTCGCTCTACGCAAAGTAATACCTATGCAAGAACTTCAGTGCTTTTCTAAGCTTCTTGGTCCTATGGCACAGTTGAAAATACTATCTACTAAAATAGTATATTTTTAAAGTATTTAAATAATCTTTAAAAACATTCCCCGCTTTCTGGAGCTGTAAACAAATGACATGAAAACGTTTAGAGAAT
This sequence comes from Notodonta ziczac, assembly GCA_918843915.1. NCBI lineage: Eukaryota > Metazoa > Arthropoda > Insecta > Lepidoptera > Notodontidae > Notodonta > Notodonta ziczac. The sequence continues at coordinate 8,447,652 of OU974053.1, forward strand.
AATATGTTTAATACCTAATATGGTAAATAAGTGCTTCATACTTTAGTATGTTTTTTTGTGTTATTTCATTGTTTTGAGTCAATATTCAATATACTTATAGATTCCTTTTCTTATTTTATTTATAATTTAATTAATAAAAGCTGTTATTACATTACTATGGTCTATGGATGTAGAAATTTTAATACGAATTTGGTATTTCGTTTTATTGTAAATTGGCAACATTAAAAACATTTTAAAAGAAAAAACGCCAAACAGCTCAAAATCAAAATGGTGGTCGTGTAATATTTTTGAAACGGTAATTTTAATTGTTTTCTAATTAAACTCTTAACTTTGTTTCTTTGGATTTTACGATCAACCTACGTTGTTGCACTGTGAATTACTATTGAGTTGATCCTGTGCGTATCTAGTTTATACAAGGTAAGTCTGTGCTGTGTTCCCCCGGTGGTTTGTTTGATATTTTTCAAATACCTAGTTACCAAGAGGAGTCCTCGTAATTGGTCCCTGTGTTATTCTTCGCATCGGCATCGGTATCGAAAATGTGTTCAGGGTCAGTGTGTAGCCTTGTGTGGGCGCTATGACTTAGGTTAGGTTAGAACAGTGACCAAAACGGAAATATTTTTTTTCCAAAATTCGTCTAAGTCCTGGCACCATAGCCCCCCTAACTGGGAACTAACATAACCTAATGACACATTCGGATTCTGGCGCTTCACCGGCCGCTGCCGCGGCGCGCTCGCTTCGCTCGCTCGGCTCCCGCATTTTGGTCACTGTTCTAACCTAAACCTAAACCTAAGTCATAGCGCCCCTAAGGCTACACTCCAACCCATTAATTACTTACGTAATTTATGTAGCCAGTGGTGCCCATAATCTAAGCTCAAGTTGTAAAATTGCCCAAGGAATATCAACTACTAATAATAATATCAACTTTTTATTAATTTTAGGGACAGAAAAAGTTCTTCATTCTTTTCCATATCCAGAGAAAGATAGCGAACGGTTCCACAAAGTGGGTTTTTCAAATTGGTGGTGCCATTGTGGGGCTGAAAAATGAATTGATATATAAGTATCGCTGTGTTTGTCGTCGACGACACTTTGAAGATCTCTGTCGCTATAAGAAGATAAGCGATTCCGACATTATATATGCCAGGTTTGTATTAATATTATTAGGTACATAATATTTTATTTATCTCAAGTTTTATAAAAAATATTGCATCTAGCCATGTCCGTCAATTATTTAGTATTTACAAGTTATTTATACTATGCATTTTTTAAAAACTGAATCCTGAATTCTTGTCCTGAATCTTTTTCGCATAAAACAGAATCCTGTAACCAGTAGTAGGAAATTTAAAATGTCTATCAAATAAAATCCAAATCATATTAGATTTAGTGTTTCAATAATGTTCCCATTGCATTTCAGATCCATTGTCGCTGAAATATATCAAGCAGAGAGAACTGTGGCAACAAATTAAAACTAAAATTGCTCTTACAAAACCATCAACATCAGCAGGTAACTATTTATCTATTTTACACATTTGTTTGATACACAACCGAAGTTGCAGGCAGCAGGAGTATAAGAAATAAGGTGCGTTGAAAGTTGTTTTTTTAAAAAACTGGACATGTGTACATCTGGCCATGCACATTGAAGGCTTCCGAACCCATTTCAATAGCCAATATGTATCGTATCTATAACCAAAGTAGTGAAATACACGAAACAATATTTGCGGGATAGAAAAACGGTCTTGACAGACAGACAGGCGGCCGACGGACAACAAAATGATCCTATAAGGGTTCAATTTTTACCTTTAGAGGTACGGAACCCTAACACAAAATGTCATTTAACCTGTATTATTATATTTCCAGATCCAGTGCTCGAGGCTGTGATACCAGAATCAGACACTAACTACCAACCTAAGTCAGTCGTCAAGCCCGTCAATCTCTACAAAAGATGTTCAACGAAATCAAAGTAAGTTTCTTTGCAACAAACAATGTCCACATAGTAGTAAATTATAAAAACGTAATTAGGAATTGAGCTAGCAATTACTTCATAATATTTATATTGGTGGCACGTGGCTATGGTTACCTACTATTAGGGTTGCAGTATTACAGCTGTGATTTTAAATTAAATTTATTTATATGCATGGATCATTTATGTGGTCTGAATTAACATAAAATAATTACTATTACTATAATATTATCAACACATTAATACAATAATACATATGCATATAGATTTCGACGACCGCTTGGCGCAGTGGTTTGAGCGTAGGCCGCTCGGCTCACTGCACCAGGTGGTAGCGAGTTCGATTCCCGCCAGGGCAAATTTCAGAAATAGCCTTTTCGTAATTTGCCCAGGTCTGGGTGTCACTGGGATCGCCCCCAGTCCATTGTATGGTACCCATAGCACAAGGCTTAGTTTGGGACCATACAGTTGGTGTGTCAGTCTGGCGATATTTATTATTATATATTTTATATAAAATAATTTCCTTAGCTATGAAATGCACCTGTTGATTTTGAAAACAAAAACCATGGTGTATTATTGTACCATCCGATAATGTTGCTAATAAAGTTCGCTCGTCTTGCATTGACCGCGCATTGCCATCGGGTCCCGAGTAGACCGCGCGCCCGTAACCCTCCTGTCGACAACGAGTAGACGCCGAACGACAAGGCGGAGCTGGTTGGGTGCCGGGTGGCTCTAATAAGTTACGACGTTTTGGGAAGTAATGAAATACCGCAAACTAAAGAACTTTTAATATAATTATGATACATATTTTGATAAAAAACCGTGCAAACTATACCGTTCTTATTTCTTGTAAGATTATCTTTTCGCGGTTAGGTTAGACAATATAGGTTAGACAAAGACAATTTGAACAATTGATAACGTAAAGGTTTAATTTAAATAATAATTAAATAATTTTAGCCCTTTTGACGTCCCACTCCTGGGCACGGGCCTCCCCTCAACACGAGGGGGATACAGGCCATAATCCACCACGCTGGCCCAGTGCGGGTTGGCGGATTTCACATGTCTTTCGAAAATCGGTTAAATCTTCTAAGACATGCAGGTTTCCTCACGATGTTTTCCTTCACCGTAAGCAAGTGATAATCATATATAAATTATGATTCGCACATAGATTTCGAAAAATCCAGAGGTTCGAGCCGGGGTTTGAACCCGAGACCTGGTAGCCCGCAAGACGCGTGTTTAACCAACCGGCTATCACTGCTATATTAATTAAATAAATGTATGAAAATACAGCTGTATTAACAAAAAAAAATACTTTCTTTAGTTTCTCGTATTTCATTACTTCACAGAACTTGACCCTAATCGGATGGTGCAATAGTACAGAATGTTGTTTCTTTTTCTTAATCAACAGGTTCAATTCCTGGCTAGATAAATTGTTTTTCAAAAATCAAATGATGCTGTTTTAGTTTAATCAAAATGGGTCTAGAGGTTCGTTTAAGCATTTTTCGATATCCTACTAATATTATAAATGTGAAAGTTTGTGAGTGTGGATGTATGTATGTATGTTTGTTACTCCTTCACGCAAAAACTACTGAACGGATTTGGATGAAATTTGGAACACAGATAGTTTATAACCGGTATTAACATATAGGATACTTTTAATCCCGATAATCCCGAAATTTTTGTTACGTTAAATACTACGCGGACGAAGTCCGTGGGCACAGCTAGTTCTCTATAGTTTCTTATCAAGCCAACCACGCACACTTGAAAAATTCACCTGTAGATAGGAAATTTTACTATCAGCGTACTTTAATTTCAATTAGTATTAAATATTTTTTATAACCCACTAAATTCTAGAAAATAAACATTATATGCTTTTATTTACTGACCAAAATGGTTATTTTTGCATCTCCGCAATTTATGAATCAAGATTACCGTTTCTAAAAATAAAACTGTCGTGTTTATTTTCAGGAAAAGCAGTTCTTCTAGCAGAATGCCAGGAGACCACTGATTTATTCCTATTCCTAGACAAAATATTTGATTAGTTGAATGGGAGCTTCATGAAATTGCCAAGAGCCAAGCCTACAGTCGATGCCGTAACAACAAATTCAAGCCACCATAAAATATGGATGGAAGGAAGAAAAATATTTTGATCAATGAAATTTATTATGATGCTGGAAAAGTCGAGCCTGTTCCTACAGTGAATAACTGGCTGTGGACACTGGAAGCTGTAAAAGTTTTATTGAAGAAACTAAGCGTTGATTTTGTGGTGAACCTCAGATGGATGAATCAAGACCCTAGAAAACTTCTTGGGAGAAATTAGGAGTCATGGGTGCCGTAACAATAATCCAACATACGAACAATTCGAGTCGGCTTTTACAACATTATTAATTAACAATGTAACAAGTATACACAGTCGTGGTAAAAATTGCGAGGATGATTTATGTGATGCATTACACACCCTCCTCATTGGAGACCAGCCAGACCAGACCAGCTCAGTAGAATTCCATTTTGAAAGCATTCTTAACACAGAGTTTACTTCTATTGAGGAGAAAGAAAAAGACCCCCGCATTATAGCACCACTACAGTATGTGAGCGGGTATTTCTTAAAAAAGACTAAAACACGAATATTTAAAAACTGTTCGGAATGTAAAAAAGATTTCATGAGTGATGATCAGTTAGAATATTAAGGTACAGGGAATATGCCGGAAGACGGTGGCTTTGTTCTCCTAGTCATGGATTAATACAATTAATTTCTAATATTCAAGATGTAATCAATATAATTTTGAAACAACATTTGGAAAGAAAATGCCTGAAAGACATAATTAATACAGCTTTAATAGTATTATTAGATTTTGACTTCATAACATGCAACATGCCCAAACAAAAATTGATAAATTACTTGATGAATGTCTGTGGTAGGTTTATGGTATTTAATTATTGTAAGAATTTAAATAAAATTATGTATGGGAAAAACAAATAAATGATTATGAAGACGTTTATCAAGTTAAAGCTAAGAAATTTCTAGCCAAATGTTGTAAACGAAAAAAAATATGTTAAATTTTACTAATAAAACCAAATGTACCAGAGAATTCGTTGTTATTGAATTAATTGTTAGTTTTAGGTACTTTAATAACTTGCTGTTTTTCAAATAATTAATTACTTTCAATGTTTGTTTATCATAAGGATAACTTTCAAACGCATTGAAAATGTATCCAAAAGCAAACTGATAAAATCTACTTTCAGTGTTGTTTTTTGAGGTTGGTAAATTTGTTGTTGTGGTTTTTAAAGTAAACTCTCAAATCTAGTATTTTATGTTAGATATTTTGTTTATTTTACGCTAGAATTTTGTTATCTTTTTTACTTAATTTCTTATTTTCTATAATGTACATTTTCGTTTATATTGTTAAACTTAATCTAAAATCTGTGTATTGTTCTAATTTTGCTAATTGTTATAAGGGCTTTCCGAAGTGTGGTATTTTTTAATTTTGGATTTACTTATGATTGAGAATTATTTCCATGTACGTTACGCTAGGCATTATAAATGCTTACAAGAAGTATGCTGATCTGAAATCTACTTTCAGTACTTTGTAGCTAGCTTGTTGTTTTTTAAGGTACCTACTTTATCATCTACTACTACTACAGTTTTTGTTTATCTAATATCATTGTATGTTCATGTTATATTTCCTGTTTTTATAAATATTTTAACAAATACCATTTAATGATGGATATTTATTATAAACTATGTGCTATATAATTTAATAGCATTGTGTTTATTTTCTATTTTTAATGCACGTAGAAATTTAAAGTAGTAGATATATAAAGGCATTCCTTGGTATTGATTTTTGTGTAAATCTGAAAGGCGTGTGTTTATCTATAGTTTTAAGTTTATTTAATAATAGGCTACTAATTTAACTATTACGTTGTAAAGTAAGCAATTACCTACTGTAGGCATCATACAACAATTTATGTTTTTAAGTAAACTCGTCCATTATGTTAGCTATTTTGTTTATTTTTCGCTAGAATTTAGTTTTCTTTTATACTTAATTTGTTATTTTGTATAATGTATGCTGATAAAATCTACTTTCAGTAGTTTGTAGCTAGCTGGTTGTTGTTTTTTAAGTTACCTACTTTTGTTCATCTACAGTTTATTTTGTTTATCTACTATCATTGTATGTCCATTTTATGTTTATTAAAAATAAATATGTGTTTCTAATAATGTAGCATTTTATTTTCAATAGATAATATATTTAATAGCACCTATACAGGTTACTAGGTACCTATAGCCACATTCCTGATTTAGTTCCTAACTTAAAATCCAGAGGCGCTAGTTATGCATTCCCTATATACCTATAAGATTGGTCTCTATTTCTAGTATATACAAGGTACTCTGTGAACAACACCATTACAGCCTACTTGGTATTTTGGTACCTACTATACTCCATTTGTTATAGCATTAGACAGAAGTTAAAAAAGGTTATTTTTAGTGTCCACTTTGTAATAAAAGTACAATTAACGAGTAACAGTTACGATTGACGACGAATTTATTATAATCTATTTATATACCAGCTTGTCATACCTAACTGTAATAATATTAAATATTTATCTTATTAAATATATTGCCTTTCATTTAAATAATTATTATTTAATTTCAATTTAAAATAAGTGTCGATGCTAAAAACCTAAAAGAAGCAGGGGTGAACATACCGGGAACGTTTTTCGTTTCACTATAATCCTACCAAATCTAAAATGTTACCTAATCCCTTCAGAGGTTATGACAGCAGGGTATTTCTAATTTTGTCGGACTATGTTATCTATGAAATTTACGTAAATAATGTGCTGTCAGTGTTTGTCATTGAGTCATTCGCCTGCACTCTAAGTTCCTGTGAATACCTTGTTTGTTATTGTTGTCGAATTTTCGTGATTTAATTGTTACTTGTTACTGTTTTCCTATCAAAAGTTATGTTAAAACAATTTTAATGTAATGACTCTAAATAAAAGTTGTTTTAACTTGGAAATAAAATGTTGTGCATCCCTGCTTCTGCGAGCCTCTTATGTCTAATGTTATACTAAATGGAGTATAGGTATATGACTATCGAATAGTTAGATAGTGTTATGGTTGACTCCCAAGAACGAGGATTGTGTAGGTGTAATACTTTCTTGATTACTTGAGTGAAGTCAAGTATTTCTTACTGCTACTACCTAAACTACCTAGTACTAGTAATAGCGTACTTCGTGTCAATTTTTTTTTATATCCTAGTACATACCTACTGCCACATATTACAATTTGGTTTTGACAGTGTGAATGACCGGCAGCACTTACATGTACCACTAATAAGTAGGTATACTAACATAGGTACCCAGGTATTTCAACATGCGTATGCAACATTGGCATCGCTCCACGCTAATCTAGGCAAAGTACCTACTCACTTACCTAATAGCGATATTTTTTTACAATGTAATTTATTTTATTAGATGCCGTCAACTTTACTCACGAATCTTGGCAGTCCAATGACCGGAATTACTTATTTTATTATTTTAAAAAGCGCACTACAATAAAATAGTGAATTTTTAAATAGCCGTCTATCGTCACTATACGACGCGACGTCTGCATGTCCCTCGGACGCGATGAGCATAGTTCGTATTGATGCCGGGATAGACGCGAGATATTTTCGGTGGTAGGTAAACGTAGTAGCTAGTAGCCAATCTATATATAGATATAAATAGAATACAATAGTTTATCGAATGTAAACTCATATCGTATCATATGGGAAGGTTTAGAAAGCCCGAGCGGCCCAATTCTCGAATGGCCGGAAGCTTATTATAGACCTGAACCTATCTCAGTCGGGCTAGAACTTTCGGACGCTTCAATCTTTATCTGCAGACCTGAATGTCATTAGTATTCTTACGCTTACATCGAACCCAATAACGTTAAGATGGCTGAAGACGTGCGTCACTACGATATCAAACAAAACGATAAATACGGAAGGTATTTAGTTGCGGATAAAGACTTGGCTGGTGGTGAGCTAATATTTACGGACACACCCTTCGCAGTTGGACCGAAACCAGGCAAGTGTGTTTTAATGAGTACCACACAAGTACAACAGTAAACACAGTGTTTACTGATACACCACTGCACATGATTTATCAATGCGCTCCCACACGTACTAGGACACGCATCATGTAAATATAACCACGCACCAAACGAATGTCACTAAATGCAGTTACTGCGACTTGAGTTATAAAGCTATTTTAATGCATTCATCGGCCAAACCAATAATAGGATGAACATAGAAGATGGACGCTGTACAATCCTTTCTGAAAACAATACTTACAATAGGTATACCTGTGTACTTAGTATGGTACTATGTTACGTAATTAACTGCATTTACGCATGTTTTGGTTTGTCCGTTCGTAACTTTCGAGTAATTACGCAACGTAAACAAAATTAATTCATACCGTTCCCGAGCTTAATAAATGATATTTGGCGTAGCAGCGTTACACATACCTGCATCCCAAAATATACAGACTAAGTATTAGATATGGACATACCATAATATGATCTAACGTCGATGGACAGAACGTTGCTCTATGTAGAAACGGATAGATCGAAAGACGATCGATCAATGATGGCAAAAAGGAATCAAACCACCTCGGTCACTTGATTGGACTGGATGGCCTGCCGTTATCACTTCACTTTAATAGTGTCATGACAATGCCCACTCCCGCCTAGGTGGCGCCGCCCTGACATTTTTGCCCCCATTGATGTGGTAACACCCTCAGGTACATTAGGATCAAATGCCATTGCGTTGCATTGCACTGCACCTCTGCCGACCTCTTGTGAGACGACCGTCATGACGGGTTTTTTTCTTCCAGATACCCCACCGCTATGTCTCGGCTGCTACTGTCCGATCGAGGACTCGGTGTGTTCGTACTGCGGCTGGCCGGTGTGCAGCGAGGAGTGCGAGCAGTCGCCCCAGCACGCGGCCGAGTGCGGCGTGTTCTCGGCGGCGAGGGTGCGCTTCCAGGCTGTGGTCGACTGGACGGCCAGCTCACCGCAACTCGACTGTATTACGCCATTAAGGTGTGTGATTTAAATGTGTTTAAAAAAATACATGGGGACTGAAGCCGATAGCTGTGAAATCGTATAAACGCACACCGCTGTCCATAAAACTCTTCTGATTCTGTTTTGCTCTGTGCTTTAATAGAACATGCTATTAAAGTTAAATCTCAAAGCTTAACCATGATCTTGACTTGTAGGCCTAATAGGGAACGAATAAAGATATCGTAGTCTTATGCAATTTATTTATATCGTAAAGGTACCTAGGTATGTTGACGACTTTAATTTGATAAATCGAAAATGTTTCGTCCCTGGAATACTTTGCCATGAGAATGAGGGACAAATGGTACCTACATACATTAGACCTCCTATTTGTAGACTAAGTAGGTATATTGTAGTTATTATTAATAATGTGTATATTATCCTGTACATTTCCTAGGGTACTTATCGCTAAAGAGAATGACCCAGAGCGGTGGCAGCGCGAAGTCGAAATGATGGAAACTCACACGGAGGCGAGGCAACAGCGGCCCACCTGGGGCGCCGACAATGTCAACATCGTAGACTTCCTGATCGACCACTGCAAGCTCGCCAATAGATTCAATAAAGAATTGGTGCGAAAAGTTTGCGGTATGCTTGAGGCAAGTACTATTGTCATCTTTGATAAAGGTTTCTATTACATTCACTGAAAAGAGCAACCATTGAGTTTCTTGCCGGATCTTCTCAGTGGAAGCGGCATTCCGAACCAGTGGTAGATTCTGACTATTCATAAATACTTTGTTTGCTTTCATGAATAAAAAATGATTTTGAGTTTTAGAAGAAAATGGTCATAAGTTTAATTAGGTACCTACTTAAGTACTTCCTGTTTCTTTCGAGCGAATAATTAGCTTAGGTGGATCATAATCTTTTTACTTTTAGCCTTATTTGTTACGGCATTATTATTTATATCAAAGTCGGCAAACAAGCGTAGTTAGGCAGTTACCGTAGACCAGTGTTTTTCAACGTGTGGGTCGCGGCCCCCTGGGCCTCGCCAAGCTTCTTTGCGGGGGTCGCGAAGCTTCTATAGGGGAGTTAAAGAAGGTTGGGAGCGCTACTGCAGTAAAAAAGCAATAAAGGTTTTAAAGATTTATTAAGAAAAATGTTAACTGCTTAAAGGACATCATCATCCGTAGATTCACCAAATTGCAAGGACACAAAAGTACTTTCTTTAATTTTTTCTATGACTTAATGATGTATTCTTCCGAACCCTAATTATTAAGATGAATAATTAATATGTTCGATTGAATATTTGTCACAACATAAAATACATGACTTAAAAGCAACGGGTAGGGCGGTCGCGAAATATTTCTTCATACTATAATAAAGGGGCCGTGTCATGAAAAAGGTTGAAAAACACTGCCATAGACTATAGATGCTTGCCAGAAGTATTGCTCGCGCATTGCCGACTTGAAGCGGAGTGGGATGGCGGGAGGGGCAGGGAAGGGTGGTTGGGCTAGGCTTTCCCACTTATCGTACGAAACGCAAATATAACAGCTACTTTACGCCGATCCATGCTTGTTAGGTAAGTGAGAAAGATCGCGGTTGTCGTGTACATAAGTGCCTGTCGGTTGGTGCAGGTAAATTCAGTGGAAGTCCCAACCCGAGGCGGGTTCAGCGTGCGGGCGCTTTACCCTCGCCTCGCCATCGCTGCACACAGCTGCGTGCCCAACATTGTGCACACTATATTACAAAACGATTATCAGTAAGTAACATTATGTGTCCGTCTATCTGACGACCGCTTGGCGCAGTGGTTCGAGGGTCGGCCGCTCGGCTCACTACACCCCGGGTGGCTGCGGGTTAATTCCCGTCAGAGTACAGTTCGGAAATGGCCTTTTCGTAGTTTGCCCTGGTCTGGGTGTCACTGGGATCGCCCCAGTCCGTTGTACGGTACCCATAGTATAAGCGTTGCTTAGTTTGAGACCCTATCTACACTTGGTGTGGTCGCCTGGCGATATTTATTTACCTATTATTTATTACCTATCTAGCAACTCCCAACATTCATTAAACTATTATAACAGTAAGCAAACAATTATACTTTGCGTGCGGATCATCATTACGTTAGGCCTGTGCGTTAGGTAAACTTTTGACGTATCGTAGGTGTAGGTACTTCTGGGAGGTATCCATAAATGTAGTTAGTGAATTATATAATTAGGTACACCTCCCACATATTCTTAACATTTTCAGTAGGTAAGTACATTCTTTCTATAGGCATGTTATTTGTTACAATGATACCTACCTACTTGGGCCGATTTTTTTATTCGATTCCTATTATATCCTACGAGACCTAGAGTGACATTTAAAAAAGCTTTTTTCGCTCCAGAGTGCAAATAAGGGCAGCGGTACCAATAAAGGCGGGTGACACCCTGCAACTGTGCTACACCTTCGCCCTGTCTCCGACCCTGGTGCGGCGCGACCACCTCATGGACTCCAAGTTCTTCCACTGCGACTGCCCGCGCTGCGCCGACCCCACCGAGCTGGGCACTGATCTCAGCACGCTCCGGTGCAATAAGTGCGATAATGGCATGATTCTATCTACTAATCCTTTGGGTCAGTTGTTTTACCTAACTGCTGTTAATCTTGAGTTATTGGTATAGTATTGGCTCACAAATATTGGGTAGTACCTATGTAGGCACTTCATACTATGTAGCATATTTACTGAAAATCATAACTTACAACTCTTAAATTACAAAGAAAATAAATAACAGCAACCATTGTGTATTGGGCGGTCATATCGTAAACTGCGATCTCTTTCAGCTTTTAAACAGCCATTGGATGGAGACGATATTTGAAAGGAGTTATATAAAACAAAGTAGGTACTTATATATAAATGTCTTAATACTATGCACCATAATGTCCAACCAATGGTAAGTGGTTAAGGGAAGCTGACACGTTGCCGGAATTATAGGGTTAGGTTTTGTTAGTTACACAAGTAACTTTGGGTGTATGTTACCGTTGACCACTACCTTGTCAACATGTCTAAATTCTCTACATCCAAATGTTGTCTGAAAGGGATCGCAGCCTGCGGTAATACCACCAAATGTGCACAGTAGTGCATTAATATGTCGAACCCTGGTATAGGTACAATAAATAATTATTCTGAGATTTCTGTAGGGTCCCACAAAAAAAATACCCAAACCTAAACCCATCCGGGTCGCTCTGACGGCTGAATATCATTCAGGCCGCTAGTTGAACGGCGCTGTTTAGTAAAGAGGCTAGGCTGTTGATTGAAAGGCTAATTAAGCTAGTTGGTTGGTTGCGATATACACAATTACACACCTAAAGGTAAGCTAAACTAATAGTTAGTAAAACAAGGCACTCGATTTGTTTTAAGACAACGAAGCGCCGTGGACCTGCAATGACAAGGATTGCGGGTTCAAGACATCGTGCGCAGCGGTGCGCAAGCTGCTGGCGACGGTGCAGGCGGAGCTGGACCAGCTGGACGCGCTGGAGCCCGGCCCCGCTGCCATCGAGCACAGGGAAGCTACCATTCATAAAGTGAGTTTCCCTTCTTTTACTTATATGCCCCTGGTATCGATAAACGGATCCAATACAAGGCTGAATTGATCGTTTGCAAAGCAGTCTATATGTCTATATGTCAGCAGTCTATATGTATATATCGCCAGACTGACACACCAACTGTATTGTCCCAAACTAGGCAACGCTTGTACTATGGGTACGGTACAACGGACTGGGGGCGATCCCAGTGACACCTAGATGAAGTTTTTCCTTATTTTTATTATTCTATAGCTGTGCCCGCGACTTCGTCCGCGTGGAATAGTGTCACACCCTTGAGGGTAAAACTTTTTCAAACTTTGAATTTCATATTTATTTATATCGAATTAGCGGTCAAAAAAAAGTTTTAAGCTTCTACTTAGCTCAAAAAATGACGATACTTCCATACAACTTTTCATCCCCCCTTTCAACCTCTTTTTCACATCAAAAAGTAACCTACATCCTTCTCAGGCTCTAGACTATCGGTGTATGAAATTTCATTTAAATCGGTTCAGTAGTTTTGGCGTGAATGCGCGACAGACAGACAGAGTTACTTTCGCATTTATAATATTAGTAAGGATTGTTATTTACAGTACAAGTCAATGTTCCACCCGCGCCACTCCTTGCTCCTCTCGGTGAAGCACTCGCTGGCGCAGCTGTACGGGCGCGTCGAGGGGTACGGCCTCGAGCAGCTGCCTGACGCCTTGTTGGAGCGCAAGGCACAGCTCTGCAGGCTAGTGCTGGACACCTTAGACGTCATCACTCCGGGAGAGAGTCGGATGAGAGGTGTTTTTATTTGTTATTATACGAAAAAGGTAATTTCCGAAATTTATTTCGGTGGTAATTTAACCCGGATCCACTCGATGCATGAGCCGAGTAGCCTACACTCGAACTACTACGCCAGTGTGTGGCTCCAGGGCGATGACCGATACAAATATCAATTTTAGCTATATCAACGAGATGGATTAATTGCCATTTTCAACCTAAGTCTTTCATTTACAAGATAATTGAGGCCAAAAGATAATTTGGTCTCAATAGTATTGAGTCACCTACCCTGGTAGCACTAAGTACCAAGTTGAACCAAAAAGGCTGTGTCTCCAGTAGTAAATATGATATTGTTGAACCCACATTATCTAAACACTATAAAACAAAGTAGCCATCCGTATATGTCCGCTCAGATCTACACTACACAACAGACTCTGATGCAATTTTTACTATCAATTAGAGAATTTCTTCCGGGAGGTTTGTGGTTTATGTATCTAAATACTTATATACTAGGTGAAACAAAAAGGGTATACTATTTTTTTTGCAACTTAACTTTGTAAATCTCAAACTATCGGCTTTGTGGGACAGTTGAAGTACTAAAGGTTTTGTAGACTCGCGAAATCGGTCAACAGCTGTATTCCTATAAGACCTTTTGTTTTTCAAGTTCCCTCCAAAGCTGATGGTTTTAGAATTACAAAGTTAAGTTATGAAAAAAAAAGTATACCCATTTTGTTTCACCTTGTATAACTCAAAGGTGACTGACTGACTGACTGACATAGTGATCTATCAACGCACAGCCCAAACCACTGGACGGAACGGGCTGAAATTTGGCATGCAGGTAGATGTCATGACTTAGACATCCGCTAAGAAAGTATTTTGATTAATTCTACCCCCAAGGGGATAAAATAGGGGATGAAACTTTGTCAATTAAATTCCACGCGGACAAAGTCGCGGGCACAGCTAGTTAAGTATAAATTCTAATTAAATGTAATTAAAAAGCTTCGCGCAACCGAGGCGGATCGCTAGTAACTTACAAGTTAATTTCAGGTATGATGCTATACGAACTACACGCACCATTGATGTTCATGGCAAGAAACAAGTTCAGTGCCGGCCTCATTACTCAGGAGAAGTTGAAGGAGCGACTGCAAGAGCCGGTCCGCTGCCTGGCGGAGGCGGCGCGGGTCCTCGGCCGGGAGGACCCGCACGGCGCTGAAGGCATCACGGGAATAATAGCACATCAATCAACGGAACAATTGAAAGCCAGCGTGGAGTGTCTGTAAACTGTAGTTCAAACGCCATATTTTATTTATTCCACCCCAAATGGTTGTTCAATTTGTAATGGCTCCTTCACCCTTTGCCGGCGGCACGGCCAGTGGTTATGCCGGCGAAGGTTAATAAAATAAACAAAAGCGGCAAGTGCCGGCAGTATATGTGTTTGCAGTTTCAGTCAAATAATGTAGTTCAATTGTTTTCTTAAAAACTAACAAGTTCGTAAGATAGGTAGATGCTTTTTAATTTTAGCTAAGTAGGTATTACAATTATTTTGTTGTCACATTCTTTTGATGAAACTAGAAAAGACAATTTCTTAATGATCTCCTCTAAATATGTTTTGTAGAATATTGTGACATTATGTATTATTTATAATCATTAATACTTACTTATCATTATAGTTCATTTATTTTTATTTATACAACATCCTTATACATTTTATTAAATACATTATGCTCTAGAACTTTATTGTCTTGGGTTTTTTATTTACTTGTTGAGTGACTGGTTTTGTTTGTTGTTCAACATCTTCTATGTTTTCAGTTGCATCTAAAGTCTGCAGCTTAATGTTCGAGCCTTCTCTCTTATCACTTACCTGTAAATAAACAATAATGTGCTAATTCTGTTGGTACACAAACTAAACTAAGTTTATTGCCGCCCTAATCATGACTGTGTAGTATGAGCAAGACAGCAATTACTTTAGTTCTGTCATATTTAGCATAAACATAATTTTAAGAAACTAGAATCTGTAACAAGATCACACAGACCAATAACGCATAGACAGCTCACTTAAAATATGCATTGCCATTGAATGTATGATAGCACTTGGTATTTAAATTCTCATACAATACAGGATGCCGATTGTTTAAGCACGCGTCTTGCGGGCTACCAGGTCTCGGGTTCAAACCCCGGCTCGAACCTCTGGATTTTTCGAAATCTATGTGCGAATCATAATTTCTATATGATTATCACTTGCTTACGGTGAAGGAAATGCATGTCTTAGAAGATTTAACAAATTTTCGAAAGACATGTGAAATCCGCCAACCCGCACTGGGCCAGTGTGGTGGATTATGGCCTGAATCCCCCTTGTCTTGAGGGGAGGCCCGTGCCCAGGAGTGGGACGTCAAAAAGGGCTAAAATTATTTTTTTTTTATTATTATTACAATACAGGATGTAAGTGGTATGTTTGTGTTATTGGTCTGTACCATTAAATAAAGCAGCATTTTATTGCTACTGTAATATTCATAGTTGTCTCATACTCACTGTAGGACAATCTTTTCTCAAGTGAGTAACATCTCCACATAGTTTACAGGAGCCTCCATTAGGGTACAGGCCCTTCGGGTTATCTGGACACTGTCTTGCTATGTGGCCCTGAAATTAAATGTTCAACAATGTTGTAACGGTTCAACTTATAATACTACACAAATTAAATAGACCTATTTCAAGAAAATATATTGTTGTCTCTATTTCATGACAACATGTAATGTGTTCTGTGCCAACAAAGGGTTACTTACAGCTTCTTTGCAAATGAAACATGTAGCAAATCTAAATTCCTTGTCCCTCTGCACTTTGCATTCAAACTGCCTGTGCTCTGTCGAACCACACTTAAAGCAGACGCCTTCAGCGGCATCTACATTTGGTATTATAGACTTCAGTTCTGGGCAGTCTGAGAGCACATGACCTCCTTTCCTGCAGTTGTAGCACACTTCCCTCTTTATCCGAGCCAATGCCTTCTCAGCCCTCCTTCTTTCCAACTTCATCGTTCTCTGAACCTCACTCTTAGGTATACCTTTCTTGATCATGCTTGTCTTTAGATCTTGTAGCCTCTCAGCATCCTTCTTCATAACAGGGAAGCCATCGAATCTGATTAATTCAACCTCCTTGCCATTAATTATCAATTGGAAGCTGTGATCATTTATTTCTTTCCTGCGGACAGGTTGGCCATTGACCATTTTTTTCTTCTTGCCTTTTGGATTCTGTTTATTAGCTTTATTTGGTGTTTCATTGCCTGCAGTACTAGCATTAGTATCCTGTACTTGAGCAATGACTGACTGATTTTGATCTGTGTTATCTGTTGCATTGAATTGTTTCTTCTTTTTCTTTTTCTTGTTGCTCTTTTCTGGCTCTAAGATTTTTAATGTGTTTTCTTCAGTTTGTTTTTTATCTGTTCCAATTTCTGTTTGAATGTTATTCTTCTTCTTCTTCTTCGGTTTAGGGTTGTCTACTGAACCTTCCGAATTATTTTTAGTAGAAATATTTTGGGAGCTCTCATTTGAATTTACTACCACAGACTTTTCAGATTCATTCACAGCTTTCTGTTTGCTTTTCTTTTTCTTTTTGACTGTTGATTCATTTTGTGTTACATTTGCATCAGTCGCCTTACCGCCTGCATCTGGAAAATCACACCAAGTGGCCTTTCTCTTCTGAACTTTTCGTTCCTTGAGGAAGTTTTCATAATTTTCTATGCGTTGCTTTTCGGCCTGAAATTAATAACTAATATTTACAATTACTCTAACCTTACCTTAACCTACTACTTTTAGAATTACGCAGCACAAGTATTGCTTACGTTTTAAATACAACATTTACGAATAAAATGGTCCAAATTACCTCTTGCCTGTTTTTGGTTTCATCGCTTTCCTTCTTAGCTTGCAACAATTGATGTTTCATCACTTCCCATGGTGTACTGTCCTCAGGCGCTCTTTCATTTGAAGATTTGGAGCCTTTAGCTCTAGCAAATCTCGTCATATTTATTAAGGAAGTACCAATAAAAATATATTCTATTTCTTTCAATTTATGCAATACACGCACCACAAACCAAACTGCCACAAACGCACGTGTTATTTGACAGTTTTGACACACAGGCATAATGACATTAGAAAAGCCGGTTCTATGAAAGTAGTTAAAAATACGGTGTTCTTAAAAACCGACTTTTTTTTTTTTTTAAATAGTACTATATTCAAACCAAACACAGTATTCAAAAGAAAATGTGCAATTTCGAAGCGATTTATTGAATGGTAGTCAAAGAGCATATTATTATTCATAGTGCATAATGATTACATTATTTTTGTTAAATCCTGTGTTTTCGCAGCTATGAAATTTAATGGTCTAAAGGGAAAACGTCTTGAGCTCGAATATAAAATTCTTGGCTCGATACAAACAAAAAAGAAAGTACATTTTTCTTTTGTCTGTGGTCTGTCAGTGTTGTTTTTGTTTTGAGGTTATAGATAGTTTGTAAATACGATAAATACGTTTATTTTCTTTGGAATTGGAAGTTTAAATACGATTTGCATATATTGCGAACCAATCAAGAAATAAGTAAGTATTTTTTTAGGAATTCAGCAAAATTGGGTATATCTACCTCATTTTTTACCTAATATTTTGTAGGTATTTTGACTCTCCTTACATACCTAGGTCGATGCTCAATATCCATGTAGCATATCTATAAAATCGAGATAACTACTTACCTAGCAAATTCTACTACCTTTAGAAAGTCTGGCCAAGTGCAAGTCAGACTCGCAGTACATACTAAGCACTTTTGAAATTATATAGGTTTAAGGTTAGTACTTTTTGGCACCTGCAAAAAAGGGTTTGTTTGGTATTATTGCTGTACAATTTTCTTGTAGGTTTTTGAAGCTAGATTTCATAACAGACAGACATACACAACATCGAAACTATACGAAATCCTAATAAAAACACTTTGTTTTTGTTTATTATATAATAATAATTTAAGGAAAAAATAGATAGGTACTTATGTATACAATTGGTTGTAATTAGACAATTAAATTATGTTAAATAATTCCGTACATAATAAACATTTAAATATAACCAGCAAAATTATCAAATATGTACTTTAGTATCTAGCAACAACTACTATCTAGTTATACAAATTCAAAACTATGTTTTTACCCATGGTTTACACTGACCAAACATACCTATAGGTGCAACACTGATTTATGGTGTCCCTATTTTGTGCTGTCAAAAAATTGAGACTACTTCAGTCATCTAAGTACCTACTTAAGTACATAAATCAGTGTAAATGTTTCCAAACTCACGGTTGGAATAATATGTTTCATAAATCGTAAGATAACACCTATTTCAACCAGTAAAATGTTTTTTTTTGCGAATGCACGTTAAAACTAGGTACAGTTAAGGGCAAAGATATGATAAGATATATATAGGTACCTATACAAGTATTATTATTAAAAATATGCAGTCATAATAAGAAGCACAAACTCATCCAAATGCTCATAAATATGTACACTTAGCAAGCAATAATTTTGTACTATGCGATTCAAATAAGAATAGGAATTTCAATAATCTCTATCTATCAAATGTCACTTGAAAAGTATGGTTTGCAAAAAAAAATCATTGCATATCAATAATAATAGTCTTACATCAAATTTACATAAAAAGGTTAAGTTAGTAGTAAATTGTCTTAATATAATATTTAACTATTTAAAGTCATCATTCGTTTTATAAAATCATACCATAACCTTTTTTATTTTCATTTTTGGCGCATAGTCCAATAAAAAAGCAGAAATGCAGTCATGGTTAACAGAAAAAAATATTGAATACGACGATTGCTTCACAAAAAACGTACAAGACATACCACAATGTTCCACGTCCCTTCAGCCACTCTAAATACGCTCAGAATTCGGTCATTAGTCGAACACTTAACTGTTATAACAAAGAATATTTCACATTAGACATTTTCAATCCGAGTAAATTTTCTTTTAAAAATCAAATAGTGCAAATCCTTAATAAGAAATAGATTGATGTATAGGTTAAACACACTCCTTCACGTTCACTCGCACTTTTTCCCATCCACACTTACACAAGCACACTCACAAACACCTACATACACTACACATTTAACGAGGTACTTCTATAAATTTAAGTAATATATCTTGATACAATTAGATTATGAATTAGATTAAAAACAAAAAAGAAAAAAATTAAAAAATGTTCTGTACTGTAAGAATGTAATTTATCTTAGTAACTCATATAAGATCCAACTATGTGGAAGAAACCTGTTATTGGCAGTTGGCAATGTATAAAAATATGTAATTAATATGAATTAAAAAAAAAAAAAAAAAGCAGAACTTTTTCGATTAATAAAAAGGAACAAACCGTTTTTTTTCGTTTTTTCAACCTTTGCAAATAAATTGTATTTTAAAAATATCTTGTTTTGCTCACCCTAAATAACTTGCTAGAATTGACAGCTATGACGTCACAATATGGCGCAAATTCGATCCTATTCTTATTTGAATCGCACTATATATGCTTTGATAAAGGAAGGAATGGATACAGTACTTCATTCTTCATTATTATTCAAATGCGATCTCGCGGCAATGACAGTGTGTGTAAAGCGCGCCGGCGCGCGGGACCCAGTGTCAAAACTGTGCAAAACGACGTCAAAACTATGGATACGCCTCACGATTTCAAGTCAATTACATAAGAATATTATAACGTGGCGGGTTATATTCAAAATACCGTTTTCGTAAAAGAAAAAGTATTAAGCAAATAGGAAATACTTATATTTTATTTTATCGGTCCACAAAAAAATACATTAAATAATAAATACATGAGATTTTAAGAAAAACTGGGACTTTAAAATTAAATGTGACATTTAATTATAAGCGGCACGACGTCCTTATGATGTGTACAGTGTTAAGTTAAACAGTATTAGAGAAGCAGCCTGGTAAAAAATATAAGAATTTATACATACTCAAGCAAAGATAAGTAATGGAAGTGTTCATTATATTGCTTGGCGCAGTATCGCTTGGCTTGGTATCGTGACGACTGTTTTTGCACAGTGGTTTGCACGTATACCACTGGGCTCACTGTACCGGGTGTTTGCGAGTTCGATTTGCGTCCCAGGAAATTTCGGAAATGGCCTTTCTGTAATTCGCCCTGGCCTGGTTGTCACCGGGATGGCCCCCAGTCCATTGTACGGTACCAAGTATGATATCGGTACATAGTACAAGCGTTGCTTAGTTTGGGACCATAGTTGGTGTGTCAGTCTGGCGATATTATAGCAGGTGCGGTATTGAGTATAACCGCCGATTACTCAAATATATTTCGTTTTCCACTACCAATATTATGTTTTCTTTAACATCCGGTGGCCTTTGTTACTTGTGTAAAAATCCGATTGATCAAAATATAATGAACAAATACAGGTACGTTTTCTTGGCCTCCAATCGGGTGCTCTCGTAAAATGTATGGCATTAGTCCATTTTTCACGCCTCTCTATAGATTGAGGAAATCTGTGGGAAAATGTTGAATTCACTGTCGTATCTCTAATTAAATGTCTCAAAATAAACTTTTCGAGATTTTCGAGTTTAAACTGTCGAGAAAAGTACCCTAAAAAATATATTGTTATTGGAAGCGACATTGAACATGTGTTAAGAAAGAAAAGATAGAGGAATATACGACGACCCTTAGGTAAGTGACTATATTGGACGACTGTGCGACTGCGATGTGATTTGGAAGTTTTGTGTGTAACAAATGTTATTGTACCTACTAGTGCGTATAAATTAAGTTTGTGGAGAGCGCAATAAACCGTTTTCTACGAAAACGGCATTTTAATGCGAAACCACAGATTTGTGTACGAAACAATATAATTTTTCATTACTCATACTCTGAAAGTAGGTCTGAAGTTGCCTGAGGAGCGGGTTGAAAGTAATACTTTTCCGGCCCGGGAGAATCGCTTTCAACTGACAGCTGTCAAATATTAAAAAAAAAACTAGTTCCGTTTTCACATTTCTATGGAACCATGTTCAAACTTTTTCTACAGTCACCCAATTACAGCACGATGTAAAATTAAAATAACATAAAGTTAATTAAGTATTAATTAAAGAATATATGTTTTTAAATGACTTAATTATAATTTAGTCTCAACAATTTCTTTAAAATAACATAGATTTCGGCAAAATATTTAAAGATGAAAATGAAAAATAATGGCTAAATAATGAAGTTGGCCGGCCAACGAAAAAAAACAAAAAAGGCGGCAATCCGATCTTTTTTTTTTTGAGGTGTAGAGTATTGTTCTTACTTCCTTGTATTATGTCTTTAGCCAATTCCTGTTTTTATTTTTACTTTCCTTGTATTCGTAATGAAAAGCACAGTGTTTACCTCGGGTGAAAGACTTATTTTGTCCCTCGAACTATTAGCGCCCTCGCTACGCTCGGGCGCCAAACCCCGTCTCGGGAAAAATAAGTCACTTTCACCACTCATGTAACAATGTACTATTATAGAAGTCGTATCCACATTATCCAACTACATAGAATGTATGAAAATATAAATTTTACTTTTTCTTGTAAAATAATGTATTTTAAGGGGGACTTACTGATAAAATGAAAAGCCATTCGCTTTCATATGCTTCCAGTTCTCACTTTTACATGTTTTAACGATGCAAAACGGTATTTTTTCAATATTTTACGCCGCGGTTTTGACAGCTCTTGTGTCAATGGTCGATTGCAGACTAGCGGGCGCCTGCGCGAATTTTGAATCATGCGTATTTTTTGGTGGAACACAGCGTGTACTAACATGCGGTATCCTTTACTTCTTTTATCAAAGTATATATGTAATTTTTACAGATATTTTCATAAACTAGCCTACAGAATACAGCTAGCCTATAGAATGTCCAATGTCCGTAAAATCTTAAAAATTCTATTAAAATTTTTTTTTTTTGTGTGCTTTCGTCAGGAACACTATCTATAGGCCAGTAATCAATATTACTCTATATTATCAATAAATTGTCTTAGTACCTACGTAAAGGAAGACTCTTTACAATGAAGTGGCTGGCCACTTGGAAATGAAGGATTACCGCAGGTCTTGTCGCCTGATGTATATACATATATTGATTAATTTTAAAGTGTTTCTAAATTTATGCGTTGATAGAGGACATAATATTGCACCTTTTGATGTTCCCTAATTTATCATCTCAGTGATGACGCCAATTTTGAGATTTTGTGGCTTTGCCCTTGACTGTACCTACATTATTTTTCGTACCCTTTGCTCTAAGTTACAGTTAAAATTTTAATTACAAACTTTCACTTATTAACTACGCACATGAATAGGTAAATTATTATCCAAGCGCGGTTATAAATATTTATTGCATTTTTGTGTAAGAAAAACAAAGATCAACCATGGTAAAGTATTACTATACGTGTTATTGTAATCTGGGACCTTTATCAAACATTTTTATCTAAGTATACTTATCCAGTTTTATATTACCTTTCTGCATTAAGGCTCTACGACGAATGCTGTAGGCTTATCGATTATTATTTGCTTCATATTATAATAATAGGTTAATATATAATAATAGGAATTAACAAGCAGGTCAAAAATAATAATAATTTAATAGTAACTGCCATATGCACAGTGATAATTATATAATACGAGTATATCAAGTGCAGTAGGTATCCACGAACTGTAAGGCATAAAATACGTACATCTAGTTAGGTGATATTATTAACTATTTCTTCAAGACTCCTATATGATAGCTATAGCAGCTCCTTTTGCAGCATCTCCTCCAGATGTAAATTCTAATGGCAAACTGTAATAGTGTTCAACAGCCATTTGTAATACAGCATTTCTGGATAATCCGGATCCATTTCCAACAATTCGTTTTACATTCGCATTCCGTAGTATTTCTTTAGGCATCATAGAATGCAAATTTTCTATCAAACTCTCACATAGAGACTTGAATACCGCGCCTAGTTGTATATTTGACAAATCTATATTTTCAACTGAAGCCTTCGCTGTAGGCGAATGTCTCTCACCTAATAAATGAGGAATTATTTTCATATTGGACGTCGACCGTGCCTCTAGACCGAGACCTATCAGTTTTTCCCATACTTTGGATTGTGGTATGGGAAACCCTAATTCAAGCATCCATTGTTGCAGCATTTTCACAAATGTTGCGAGTACATTACCCCCGTTCAATGAGGCAGCAACAGCTAAATATGTGTTATTAAAATATGGTAAATGCTCGACTGTTTTACAGCCTAAATCTGAAATATTATCCACAACAAATGCCAGCTGAGCAGATGTTGAAATATTTAACACTGCGTCTTGTTGATTTTCTAAGGTTGCGACAATAGAGCACTGGAGATCACCCATAGCGACGCTAACTGGTGTTCCTTGGGGGATTCCATTCCAAGAATAATTCAACTTGCCGGCAAATTCGCCACTTTTAATAATCTTTGGCAGAAGATTAACTGGAAAATCTATAGATTTTAAAATCTCAGTATTCCAGGCATTGCTTTCAGTGTTGAAATAGCCCCAACTAGCTGCATTTTGATCAGACATTACTGGTGTTTCCAAGTCGCATAGCATTGTAACTACGAAATCTTGAACAGTTCCTGAGTAACTGAAATTTTTAAGCTTTTCGGGTTTGTGTTTTAGCATCCACAACAAGGTGGCACATCCGTAACCAGAATAACAGTTTAAATGTGAATCCGGTTTTGGTAATGTTTCTAAGAATTCCGGTTTGCATCTTATATCTTGCCAGGTGTATAATGCTGATAATGTTTCCCTAGTAGCCTCAAATCGCATTACAACTCCATCCTTTTCCACTTTCTCCCATGCCCTAAAACAAAGTTATTAATTATATTAGAATATAAAACATTAATTTGTAATTTTAATAACGGAATTTAAACAGGTGAGCACCGTACATTTCTACATCATATTCACTTATAGAAGAATAAAATGTCTGGACGAATTACATACAATTGCTTTAATCCATGGTAAACTCATAAATAATTGTATTTACATAAACAAAACCAAATAAGTTGTCATACAAAACATTTGTTAAAACTACGTACTTACCCGTTTTTCCATAAGACAACTCCGTGCATTTGTCCACATACGCCAATTTTTGTGACATTTCGTAATACATCTTTCGGAAGACGGGAAATGCAATAATGTATGGCTGATACTATTTTTGGCACATCTTGCTTGTTACCTTCAATACCCTGGTCACTAGGTATATTAGCTGCTGTGTCTTTACTCTGATTAGCCACTATTTCTTTCGTATTCGGGTCATAAGCACATACTTTTACTGAAGTCGTACCGATGTCCATGCCCAAAACATACTGTTTTTGAGCCATTTTTCTTCAAAATAAATAAAAACAGATCGTATTAAAATATAACACTAGCCGTACCGCGGCGAGACAACACGGTTCGCCCAGTAATAAGTTTCAATTGACTGATCACGGCAGCCCGCGCGGTGTGGTGAGGTGGGTGGTGGGTGGACGCGTCTGGTGGCAATGCGCCCGTTCGTGTCGGTTATTACGTAAAGACAGCTAGTGTTTATATTTCTTATCTCATTCAATGGCCGGTATGTTTATCATACACTTCAACAATTCACTGACTTACAGCCAATAAATTACACCCGTTGATATTAGTTTCACGATAACAAGTCAAAAATTGCTTCTGTTTTATGTAAGCCCCAGCTTGTTCAAACATTTTGCTACATAGATGGGAAAATGGGAGTCAGAAGTTAAGTTTTGTGAATTAATGAAACTTATTTGATTTGATAGGACTTAAACATTCGAACATAACATACTCGTAACATTATAATGGTACGAGTTTCGGGATAGAAGCTCTGTCTGTAGCGAATATATCGCGAAAATAGTCTCGAATGAAACTCCTCCAACAGAACTATGCCAACTTGCAACTTTCATATATTATTTGTAATGTCTCATAAAAATATTTCATTAAAATAATTATGAACTTATTTTATTTTTAGAAAAAAATGGGCAAGAGAAGCAAATGTAATAAAGCTATCGTTGAAGGTTCAACAAACGACAACAGTAATAAATTACTGAAAAAGAAAATTAAATTCGAAGAAAGTGATACAATTGAATCTGCTGCAACTCCCTCTCAAGAAACTGAAGATAAAACTAAAACTAAGAAGCAGAAAAAAAAGTTACTAGCAAACGCAAAAATAATTGAAGACGATGGAGAGCCCTTGGAAACCCAAAGTGACTTAAGTGAGGAAAAAGGTGCAAATAAGAAGAAAAAAAATAAACGGCAAGGTTTATCACAAAACGATGAGGAGGAAGTCAAAGAGTCGGATATTGATCAATTTTGCGATGAAATAACAGAGGAAGATAACGTAGAGTACGAAAATTGGGTTAAATTAATTGAAGCCAAACTGCACTCCAATATAAAGAAACCTAAATAAGTTTTTCTTTTTATTTTAATTACAAATCACTGAGCAGATATATAAGAACTGTTAGATGTCAACAAGGATACTGGTTGCGATAACATCCGCGAGACTATAATAATTTTATTAGGATGTGACCTATTTGATTGAGCAAAGATCTGTAGCCGAGCCCCGCATTTGTTAGTAACGATTTTAAACGCAGCCACCTCTGTTGAAGTCTGTCCGCAATTCCACCCAGTATTCGGTACCTACCAGATCTACATGCATATTTCAGTACCTAGCTGCCTATTTATTAACTGAAAATAATGAAACAAATAAAATTGAATTGTCTGTTAGTAATGTCAAAATAACAGCTTTTTACTAGTTCATAAGGTTCTTAATAAGAAATAAAAACTTTTTATCTGTTTTTCTGCCTAATCTCCGAAACGGCTCGACCGATTTTGACCGAAATTTCACTGGCTGATAGCTGATGTTGTAAACAGTAATTTAGGCTACTTTTATTTTATGAAGTATCAAGCAGGCGGAGCCGCGGGCAACAGCTAATGTAAAATAAACTGACGAAGACTTGGTTTTGTACAGCTCGACCATGTTAGCTCCATCAAACTTTTCTGATAAGTCGGCCCAAATTTTAAGTGCAAAGGACCTCTTTTTCTGCGGCGGAACAGGACACCGAACACTCTTAACTTAAACGACGTAAACCTAGATCCATGCGTAATAGAGGGAGAGCCAGCGATAGCCAGACGTTCCATATTTTATAAAGGCTGTCAATTTCTCAGAGCATGCCCCCAACACAGGTAAGAACGATCATCGAGTATGGAGTTGGGATTGTGGTTACTTCGGCAGTTAACAAGTAGTAAAGGTGTATAAAATAGTACCTCAAATTCGTTATAGTATAAAGCTTAATTTTTATATATTTCCTTCGGAATAATATTAGAAATCACGCCATCCATTGACGGACACTTAGTGCGGTTTCAACCCCCTGCCAGACACCCCTAAACTTTAATAATTTATGAGTATACTTTCGTCATAGTATAAAAGCTGGGTTTTACATATGTTACTTGGGAACCCATAAAAAAATATTACTTCAACAGCCGGACAGTTTTAATGGTTTTAACATCTTGCCAGACACATTTCAATAGTTATTTAATCATCCAAGTATGAACGCAATAAAACTATTTTTCATTGGGTTTCTTGAACAATTTCGATACACTAAACTGCCTATCTTACTTACTGATAAGTCAATTTGCAAAATATCACCATAATATCTGACATAAATGGCCGTATCTTTTGATTGCGTTGAATAGAAGCCTATTTTTTACATCTCCAAGGGATCATAGCATTTGATAATTGATATTAATTTTTACTTGATATCTTTATCCGTTTCCGAGAAAAAGGGTATTGATAAACAGACAGACGGACAACAAAGTGATCTTATAAGGGTTCCGTGTTTTCATTTTGAGGTGTAGAACCCTAAAACTATATCCTGTACTGTAACTACATCCTTTGGGAGTGCAGTCGCTGGCACAACGAACGGACTACTATGCTAAATAGCCTGCAAGTGACATCTGGAGCAGTTTATTACACAGACCTTGTAGAAACCAGGGACAATTTCCGTGCGTTCAAGCGCTTTAGCCATACCTATTATTGGAATCAAGTATAATCAGCTCAGGAGGTTAGGTCCAATTAGTCATATTACGATCCGTGGTGCCTTACAACTGGGCCCTTATTACGTTAGCTACTTCAATTGCAATAAAAAAGCAAATGCAAGCGATTGAACGCTAATTAGCTTTCAAACGCTTGGGCAAATGTTTGGTATTCCACTAGCGACCGAATTGCGATCGAAGGCTTGGTAATTTGGATTATTGCATTTGGCTATTAGGCGCATGCTCATAAAATTATAATACATTTTACTAAATATAAATAAATGGAATATAATAATAATAAATAATATGTTATAATAATACAATATAATAAAATAGTATATTATATTATAATATATTAAAAAAAATGTATTTTTATAATATATATTTATTTTATTATTATATAACAGACAGACTTTAAATGTGTCTGGCAAGATGTAAAAGCCATAAAACTATCCGGCTGACGAAGTAATATTTTTTTAGAGGTCCCCAAGTAACATATGTAAAACCCAGCTTTTATACTATGACGAAAGTATACTTATAATTTATTAAAGTTAGGGGTGTCTGACAGGGGTTTGAAACCGCACTAAGTGTCCGGCAATGGATGCCGTGATTTCTAATGTTATTCCGAAGGAAATACAGGCTATTTAGCATAGTAGTCCGTTCGTTGTGCCAGCGACTGCACTCCCAAAAGATGTAGTTGCAGTACAGGATATAGTTTTAGGGTTCCACACCTCAAAAGGAAAACACGGAACCCTTATAAGATCACATTGTTGCCCGTCTGTCTGTTTATCAAGACCATTTTTCTCGGAAACGGATAAAGTTATCAAGTAAAAATTAATATCAATTATCAAATGCTATGATCCCTTGGAGATGTAAAAAAATAGGCTTCTATTCAACGCAATCAAAAGATACGGCCATTTATGTCAGATATTATGGTGATATTTTGCAAATTGACTTATCAGTAAGTAAGATAGGCAGTTTAGTGTATCGAAATTGTTCAAGAAACCCAATGAAAAATAGTTTTATTGCGTTCATACTTGGATGATTAAATAACTATTTAAATGTGTCTGGCAAGATGTTAAAACCATTAAAACTGTCCGGCTGTTGAAGTAATATTTTTTTATGGGTTCCCAAGTAACATATGTAAAACCCAGCTTTTATACTATGACGAAAGTATACTCATAAATTATTAAAGTTTAGGGGTGTCTGGCAGGGGGTTGAAACCGCACTAAGTGTCCGTCAATGGATGGCGTGATTTCTAATATTATTCCGAAGGAAATATATAAAAATTAAGCTTTATACTATAACGAATTTGAGGTACTATTTTATACACCTTTACTACCTGTTAACTGCCGAAGTAACCACAATCCCAACTCCATACTCGATGATCGTTCTTACCTGTGTTGGGGGCATGCTCTGAGAAATTGACAGCCTTTATAAAATATGGAACGTCTGGCTATCGCTGGCTCTTGGTATATAAACTAAACACGACGTGATGGGATCCGGAACTCGTTAGATATCCGCTTTCCAGACGGAAGTTAAAAAGCAAAGAGATTATACTTAATCTAATCACTACACAAAATGCTCTGCTCAAGCACAGACTTTGTTCAAGTCATCTAGTCTAATATAGCTGCCGGATGCGCTTGCCGATGCGTTATCGTGGTTGCCTGGCAGGAGGTGAAGCGAAAAATGTATAAGGTCTTTGGGCAGCACTGCAGCAGCCATTGGCGTTGTGGACAGAGAAGCAACTTATTTTACAAAGGTGAGAGCATTCACCAGCTCCAGGCGTGTATTCGTTTTCTTCATAATGAACACAATGATTCATAAAAAATTAACAGCCCATATCTGCCATAAGCGGTTTTTTATCTAAAGCCTCCTCTATATTATAATACTCTTTGATCTAAAGTTACTACACATCACTAATGGACAAACCAAGGACAAACTAACCAGCGATTGATGATTGACAGTTGATTGATAGTGACACTGACGGATAGACAGCGATAGACGGCTGCGCACTGCGCATAGCGTAGTTTTGCTTTTGGTTTGTAGGATCTCTTGTTGACTTTCAAGACCGGTAAAATTTATTTATTTAGGTAGACTAACGGGAAAAGTGTACCTACCATAGAGGTACCAACCTATTATACAGTAAACAACAGTAAATTACTACTAATACTTTAACCAAATTGCAATTTTCTAATAAGTACCAAGAAATGATCTGTGATGACAGGATCATAGTTGTGAATATTATTGGATACGTAGCCGAGTGAGTAAGCAAAGCAAGTGAACACTTTGAATTGTAACATATCTGTAAATTATAATGGAAAGTAATCAGAAGGTTGAAGATATTGATAGTCCAACTGTTGAAGGGAATCTCTTAGAGCAACCGAAGGAGCAAACTGTTGCAGCTCGAAATCCTCTAATGAAAGTACGAACGTATGTGCTCGCTCTGCGCCCCTGGTCCCTCAGTGCGAGCCTGTTGCCCACGCTGCTGGGCGCTGCACTAGCGTACCGACTGCCTGGAGACAGTGGCTTCAGCTGGTGCACCTTCTTACTGACTCTGTGTACTGTATTGCCTGTCCATGGCGCTGGAAATGTTGTGAACACTTACTTCGATTTCGTGAAAGGTATAGACAACCGCAAATCTGATGACAGAACTCTTGTTGATCACATTTTGAGTACTGATGAAGTGGTCTCTCTCGGTGCTATACTGTATCTGGCAGGGTGTGCTGCATTTGTACCGCTAGTGATTCTGTCGCCAGCTCGCATGGAGCATTTGGCTTTAGTTTACTTTGGTGGTTTGTCATCATCCTTTTTGTACACTGGTGGTATAGGGTTAAAATATATAGCTTTAGGTGATATCCTAGTTTTAGTTATATTCGGGCCGGTATCGGTTGTATTTGCATTTCTAGCTCAAACAGGAAGGGTGGATTGGCCTATTATCTACTATGCAGTGCCACTTGCACTGAACACAGAGGCTATACTGCACAGTAACAACACTCGAGATCTTGAGACAGATTGTAAAGCAGAAATTGTGACACTAGCCATATTAATTGGGAGAACAGCCTCATGCTTGCTGTATGCATTTTTACTTTTCATTCCTTACATTATGTTTATGGTGGCATCGGTGCGCTGCTCCTTGTGGTTCCTGTTGCCCATGCTGACATTGCCTCGGGCGTTTGAAATAGAGAGGAGATTCAGAAGTCTGGACACAATGAGATATGTTCCACGACAAACAGCTAGACTCAATTTCTACTTTGGTATGCTGTATATGATCTGCTGCTTATTTGCATATCGTCTGCCATTCCTCCTTCGATGAAAACTATTCAAAGTGTTGTAAACTATTTTTGTACCTATTGAGCTTGACTCAAAATAAAAATCATGGCCTTTATAATGCTTTTCAATTGTTACTTAAAATGTGACTTATTAGCTGTGTAAGGCTATTGTGTAAGAACTCTGGTAAAAGCAGTACAATACAAAAACATAATTATTATTATTCTGACAATGCATGCTTGCTCAATGTCTGCCGATTGAGTTCTACCACCAATTTGTAATTGGTATAAGCAAACATGACATAAAGTTACTTCATAACAAGGAATGTTACTCTTAGCAAATTCCATATTATAAAATTTGTATGTTACAAGAAACTATACCTAAAACAGTTAACAGAAATACCATAAAATGCCAATAGAATTTAAACTAGCGGGTTTCTGTTTTGTGTTTTGTCACCCCAATAAGGTGCTTGCGCCCATGGCGCGTCAGACGTCTCGTCAAAATGGTAATATGTGCCAGGTATATGTATTCTGATTTTTAATGATTTTGTATCCCAGTGACAAATTGGAGTTGATCAATGATTAAGTTAATATAAGTCTCTACTTAAAATGCAGTATGCGGTAAATGGTCTATAGCTATACTACTATACATGGTCAAACTATGTATAAACTGATGTATCTCGAAATTCACTTGTTAGTGTCCTACTTCAAAAATAATGATCTTGAAAGTCCATGGCAAAAATAGTAATTGGTTAAATGGAAACTGTTTAAAATGTAAAATAATTAGGTAATCAATGTGTTGATGAGTAAGCACAAACAATTATGATATAAGTGTCTTAACTAACTATAACTGGGACATGGATCAATTTAGTATTCTTGTTTTTGAAGTAAGCCCTGAGTGTATTATTATGTTATGTTCATAAAATAAATTATGGAGGTTGCTGACTATGAACTCTCTTCATAGGCATGCAAAGCAGGCAGGTGATGAATATGAAACATGCATGTATAATAAGATCTTTTATCTGAATGGCTAGGGGCCTCTCTTGAATGTTATATAAGTGAACTATATTATTAAATTGTTAACTACCTCTTGTAATAACTAAAGGGTAAAGTAAGAATGTTTGCAAATATTTATTGAGCTTTGTGTGTAGTTTATTTTTGTACTAAGTATGTTACAATGAAATCTCTTAATTGTGAATTGACAATAATTTATTTATTTAGTTAGATAAAAAAATTTTAGCCAAATATAATTTACGAGAAAGAGATTATTTTATTTTGTGATGAAAACAATAATTCCCATTTAGTTAATTTTATTTATATAATCAACGTAGGAGACGTCTAATATAGAATCTTCGTAATATAATGATAAATTACAAGTCAAAGTATCATACAAGTGAGACTATGTAATTTGAAGAAATGGATTTCATTCAGGAATGCCTGTTCTAACACTACACTGAATACATGGCAGTGGCTGGACATTGGCTATTAACGTTATAATTGTTGAAATACATATAAATTATTATGTAGATTGTACATACAATACTGGTATAATTATATGGTTATATATGTATTGATCATTCTGAAATTGATAGTGGAGCTCTTTTTCTAAAGATGTGCTATTACATTTTTAATGTGTAGGTAATATACAATTAAATATCCAGAGGTACTTCTAACATGATAATAGACACTGTTACTGCACTACAAATACTATACATACATATTACATTATGCTAATGATATTATAATGAATGCTATTCCTTAATTCACAATTGAATATCCATTTCAAATATGTATAACTAAAGATATAAAAGGAACAAATCACATTGTTTTATATGATAATACAAAATTATGTTGGCTAACAAAGACTAAAACATAATATCACTAAAATCGCATAGTAATTGATTCCATACATTTTCCTAATATTTTTGGACAAAAATAAAAGTCTTCAACATTCCATACAATGCCTAATAGTTTTTTTAATATTTTATACTCTAACGTATAACCATTAGTTAAACTAATGCAGGACTATTTAAAACCTAAAATTGTAATTACTTGCACATTTTTTTCGTAAGAGACATTTCCTATCAAATGCAAGGTTCACTTTCATGCATCATACTTATGTCCTAAGGCGTGCTGCTCTTTCGTAATTCCATAATTTTGGGGTCGAGATGTGAGCACCTTGCCGAGGAAATATCATGACGATTGTGGTCAAAGTTTAGGCCTTCTCATATTTCATTGTGCGATGTTAATTATAAATATGAGTTCAATGTTTACAACACTGAAAGAGTTAACATTTGAATGTTCTTATAATACAGGTGTTAATCCATCTATAATTATTATTTTCGAAATATTCTAACGGGGCTTGTTACTTTATACGTACTTACATTAATTTAGAACGAACATGGTGGCTAGCTAGCTAGATCCAGCAGAAGACTTGCCATAATACCTGGTGTGACGAGGCGATGGCACTCCATGCTTTGTAAAGAAATCAAATTAACACCTATAATACTTATTGAATTTGATCCAATCGATCCGAAACATTACAATGACTCGCTGTTCCTTGGCGAAACATTCTCACTGTATAACATACATGGAATAATCTCACATTCATGCATTCGGACAAAAGTCCATCAAAGGCGGAAATATCCGTCCCGTAGTCTTTATATAATGTGGTACTTTATATACATCAGACTTAAATATTGGCTTCGGACGCTTATGACGTCGATGCTTTCTTGTCGCGTTGCCATTGGTTAATTTTTTCTTTCAGTTCCGTTGCTGGAATTAAAAAAATATATATTGTTACCACATAATTATGTCAAGGAACAAACGAATTATATTTTAGCTTAGTTATTATAATATTACAATAATACCTGGACGCAGCTGGTCTTCAGACAGAGGTTGCCTGTTAAATGGGTCGGTAGCGCTATTTAGTAAGTGGCGCAGGATCACAGATCGGTCCATTATCTGGAAAATTCAATACAGGATAAAGTAAATACATATTACAAACAAAAAAAACATACACACGAATTGATAACCTCCTCCTTTTCGAAGTCGGTTGAAAAATAACCTTCACCTTTTTCATAAGTCAGTAAAAAAATACGTGCAATTTACTGTAGAAAAGAAAATAGATAAAATATTTATATTTCGTGACATTCTCACCTTCCCAGAAGGCAAAAGCACTGGGTCAGTCATAAGCGTGTCCATAAGCGGATCCCTGAACTCCTCTGGGGCGTCAGCAAATTCGTCACTCTTTTGTTGATTCGATACTGGAACAAAAATCAGTAGTGAATTTTCAAAAAACTAAATGATAGTGGGTTTAGCAAGAATGCCGATTTCCTTGATTAAGGTTGAGCGGGGTGGAGTTAATGTCGAAAAACTTGTAGGAATATTTTTGCCATAAAAATATATCTGCTTTAGTATGACGACCGATTGGCGCAGTGGTTCGAGCGTAGGCCGCTCACTACACGGGGTGGTTGCAGGTTCGATTCCCGTCAGGGTAAATTTCAAAAATGGCCTTTTCGTAATTTTCCCTAGTCTGGGTGTCACTGGGATCGCCCCCAGTCCGTTGTACGGTACCCATAGTAGAAGTGTTGCTCAATTTGGGACCATACAGTTGGTGTTTTCGTCTGGCGATATTTATTTATTATTATTTTCTTACCAACGATTTGATATGCGTTGTCTGCGAGCGCGATGAAGCGCTCTATCTCCGAGGGCGTCTTGATGCACGACTTGGCCAACCGTACTGCAGCTTCTTTGAATAATTCTTTTCGGAATGATCTCTGTCAAATACACAACAAATAAAACAGGTTTAATAAAAGGCCTTCATTAAAAGTTCATCAAACAATTAGTTATTTTTTCATGGATATACCTCATCGGCTGCAAGTGCGGCGTGAAACTGTGGCGAATCTAAATGCAAATAAATGTCAACGAGCTGGCTTAGAAGTCGTCTCGGCTCCCACCCGTATTTCTCCGGTCGCCGGACCTGAAAATGGTAACATTTCAGTATTAGTGTGGCGCCCTCACATTCACGTCGCCAACAGAAACGGACAGATGTCGCTAAATGCGGCGCCTCAATACAATGTACGGATTATTCGTAGAAAAACTGAATCACGATATTAAGACTCGCAAGCATCGTGACTATAATATACAAGAGAATAACCAGCGGTCGCCCCGCCAGGCATAACACCCGCCTGGCTGCCAAATTAGGTACACAAGAGTCTTTATTTCAATCGGAAGAGAGCGTGTTATCGATCAGGAAGTCCACAAAGGTACCTTGAGGTTCTTGCACTTGGGCCCGCAGAGCTGCTGCAGGTTGAAGTTGAGCATGGAGGCGAGCCGCTCCACCAGCTCGGCGCGCAGGAACGGCTCCTTGATCTCCACCGTCAGGTACTCCAACATGTCCACCGTCTCCCTGACATTCAAATGGAACAGCCTCAGCACACTTACAACGGAACGTTGGTCACTTTGAAAGCAAGTTTGACGACCGCTTGGCGCAGTGGTTCGAGCGTAGGCCGCTCGGGTCATTGCACCGGGTGGTTCAGGTGGTTGCGGGTTTGATTCACGTCAGGGTACATTTCGGAAATGGCCTTTTCGAAATTTGCCCTGGTCTGGGATCGCCCCTAGTCTATTGTACGGCACCCATAGTACACTAGTTGCTTAATTTGGGACTATACAGTTGGTGTGTTCGTCTGGCGATATTTTAAGTTTTATACGTCGTTGCCATTACTTTGGTGCTATTTCAGTCCCATTTTAAAGTGTCGATGCCATCGTGACATCAGTCGACGTCGATAGACAGTTCGATCCTTCATCGATCGGCGAGGGGACATGCTCGTTAACGTAACAGAAAAAGTCCCCAATGACTGCATTTACAGAATACTCGACTGTCCCACACGATATCCTTGATAACTACAACGACCTAAACCCCCTAATTAATACACGTGGTATGGCGGGCCAATAGATGGACACCGAATTATCTATTTCTGTCATCAGTAATTTGACATTTGAAAGGGGAAAACAGAGCATGGTGTAACTATCCAACATCTAAACCACGTTTATTAATAAGGGGGAAAATGTTTAGGGGTAATAGTAGTAAGTGGAATTTTGTTCTTCCAACTCCGCCTATTATTTCTTTCGATTAAATTCGTGCGGGTTCCAAGACAATTTAACTTTCCCCGGGACTCGTCGAGGATCAAACCTCGACGTCATTATTGGTCACCATTGTCGATCCTGGCGTACAGGAGTTACAGTGGTGGGAGTGTGTGGCGGGACTAGTCCCTTAAAAAAAAAAAAGGGGTAATAGTACCTGGCGAGCGTGAGGTAGGAGCGGCACTGCCGCTCGTCCTGCGCCAGCGCCCGCGCCCGCGCCTCCCCCCCCGCGGCCGCGCCCCCCGCGCCCGCCGCGCTCTCCTGCGCCTCGTGGATGCGCTTCAGGTACTGCACACACACACACACACACACATACATTATTATTATCACAGATATAGAATTACATAGATATCGCAAATGTTTGTACTTAGCGTGTTCGAAAACCCAGACCAAGCGTCGAGGTTGGTCGCCGATAACTTACAGTCCTCGCGACTACAGATATAAAAATATGAGTCTGAGCGTGATTATCACTCGAGGGAATCGTAGCGGGCGGAGGGGCATCGGCGGCATCGGTTTCTTCGAAGCGGTTTGGATTTCCCGTCACTAATAACGTCACAGTAGGTGTTAAAAATTCGGCACGCTTGGTTTCAATACAAATAGTGATACTTGCGTTATCTATGTAAATCTATATCGATGATTATTATCA
Source organism: Notodonta ziczac (assembly GCA_918843915.1). Classification (NCBI taxonomy): domain Eukaryota; kingdom Metazoa; phylum Arthropoda; class Insecta; order Lepidoptera; family Notodontidae; genus Notodonta; species Notodonta ziczac. Next base: position 8,484,101 of record OU974053.1, read on the forward strand.
TCTATACCACGGCCGACAAGTCGCAATACGAAATTACAATAATATTGAAGTTCCCGCCGCCGGGCTCGCCGCCCGCGCCATTCAGGCGGCCATTTTATAAATTCGCGGTTCATTCAATGTCGGATACCGTAATGTAGATATAATAAAAGTAAATGAAGGCGAAACGTAAAACACAACTGATTGAATAAACTATTAATATATTCGTATCGCTTCTCGTTGGTCGTGAAATATAATATTATGTGAAAATGTAACACAGTTTGAAAAGAACCACAGCAGTTTACAAAAAAAAACCATGTAGGCCAACAAAGTCCTTATGAATAATCAGAACCTACCACTCATTCTGTAAATGATAGAAATAATGTCAGAATAAAATAATTATTAATGTTACCACGATGTCTAGATAACGCTGTATTTAGCTAGTTAGCCCTATTCACGAGTGGACTAGAATATTATAGAAAGGAGGGCTCGTCATCCCCACTCACCGTTAGACACTCGTCGAGAAGGAATGTGGTGTCGTTCATCAGCATGTTGATGAACTTGACAAATTGTCGGCCGGAGCGGGACTCCTTCACTATGGCCTGCGAATAATCGACAAATATAATGCAAAAGTTTACTTTATACCATGCAATATAAAGTTGCTATTACATTGATCATGCATCCTATACTCTACACAAATAAAAACGATTATGTATTGATAACAACTTTTTACTTAATGCATATGAAAGAATATACGGAACTCATAACAAAAACAATTTATAAAATTTTTGTCTGCATGTTTGTTCCGTACGGCTTATCTCATAAACGGCTGGGCCGATTTAGACGGGACTTTCTCTGGTAGATAGCTGATGGTATAAGGAGTAAGTTAGGCTTATTATATTTCATTGAAACACCAAGCGTCCGCAACAGGTAGTGGATAATATATTTTATATAACAAGCAATAAACTCACCTGTTTATGAATGGGCCTCTCCCACATGCCTTTCAATATGATACTGATGTGGAATCGGATCGTGAACTTGTCGTAGAACTCCGTGCTCTGGCCGGTGGTCTCAATGTCCGTGTAGAACTTCATGAGCGCGCTAGGCAGCGCGGTCTGCGACATCGGGTGGTCCATGAACTTCTCGTAAACATTCTTCAGTTTCAGCGGCACAGAGAGGTTGATGACGAACAAGACCTCGACTATCTTCGCGACCAGGTACGGGTTCTTGAACAGCCGCGAGTTGCATATCGCGCTGAGCAGCCACGTTATGATCGGGTCCTCGATGTAGTCCGCCACGATTTGGGGGACGTATCTGGAACGGAAGGTCGAAGATATTACAGATGGATTGTAACAGCCGTCTCCGAGTGTTACGAGACTTTCATATTTTTTTTCTGTGGTCACCATGGGGATTTATTTTTTGTTTTTAATATCGCCAGACTCACACCAACTGTATGGTCCCAAACTAAGCAATGCTTGTACTATCGGTATCGGTATCGATGGGCTGGGGACGATCCCAGTTACACCGAGACCTGGGCAATTTATGAAAAGGCCATTTCCGTAATTTGCCTTATATAGATTGTTTTCCTTATAATGAATTGTGACACCGCGAAGAGCATGAACTCGGCGATGTCCTCGACGTACCACTCGGGCGTGGCGGCGAGCGCGTGTCGCGCGGCGGGGCTGGCGCCGGGCGCGGCGGCGGCGGCGGCGGCCAGCGCGTTATAATAGATTGTAGCACTGTGACAAGTAGTGTGTGGTGGACTGGTGGTACTCACTGCACCGCGAAGAGCATGAACTCGGCGATGTCCTCGACGTACCACTCGGGCGTGGCGGCGAGCGCGTGTCGCGCGGCGGGGCTGGCGCCGGGCGCGGCGGCGGCGGCGGCGGCCAGCGCGTTATAATAGATTGTAGCACTGTGACAAGTAGTGTGTGGTGGACTGGTGGTACTCACTGCACCGCGAAGAGCATGAACTCGGCGATGTCCTCGACGTACCACTCGGGCGTGGCGGCGAGCGCGTGTCGCGCGGCGGGGCTGGCGCCGGGCGCGGCGGCGGCGGCGGCGGCCAGCGCGTTATAATAGATTGTAGCACTGTGACAAGTAGTGTGTGGTGGACTGGTGGTACTCACTGCACCGCGAAGAGCATGAACTCGGCGATGTCCTCGACGTACCACTCGGGCGTGGCGGCGAGCGCGTGTCGCGCGGCGGGGCTGGCGCCGGGCGCGGCGGCGGCGGCGGCGGCCAGCGCGTTATAATAGATTGTAGCACTGTGACAAGTAGTGTGTGGTGGACTGGTGGTACTCACTGCACCGCGAAGAGCATGAACTCGGCGATGTCCTCGACGTACCACTCGGGCGTGGCGGCGAGCGCGTGTCGCGCGGCGGGGCTGGCGCCGGGCGCGGCGGCGGCGGCGGCGGCCAGCGCGTTATAATAGATTGTAGCACTGTGACAAGTAGTGTGTGGTGGACTGGTGGTACTCACTGCACCGCGAAGAGCATGAACTCGGCGATGTCCTCGACGTACCACTCGGGCGTGGCGGCGAGCGCGTGTCGCGCGGCGGGGCTGGCGCCGGGCGCGGCGGCGGCGGCGGCGGCCAGCGCGTTATAATAGATTGTAGCACTGTGACAAGTAGTGTGTGGTGGACTGGTGGTACTCACTGCACCGCGAAGAGCATGAACTCGGCGATGTCCTCGACGTACCACTCGGGCGTGGCGGCGAGCGCGTGTCGCGCGGCGGGGCTGGCGCCGGGCGCGGCGGCGGCGGCGGCGGCCAGCGCGTTATAATAGATTGTAGCACTGTGACAAGTAGTGTGTGGTGGACTGGTGGTACTCACTGCACCGCGAAGAGCATGAACTCGGCGATGTCCTCGACGTACCACTCGGGCGTGGCGGCGAGCGCGTGTCGCGCGGCGGGGCTGGCGCCGGGCGCGGCGGCGGCGGCGGCGGCCAGCGCGTTATAATAGATTGTAGCACTGTGACAAGTAGTGTGTGGTGGACTGGTGGTACTCACTGCACCGCGAAGAGCATGAACTCGGCGATGTCCTCGACGTACCACTCGGGCGTGGCGGCGAGCGCGTGTCGCGCGGCGGGGCTGGCGCCGGGCGCGGCGGCGGCGGCGGCGGCCAGCGCGTTATAATAGATTGTAGCACTGTGACAAGTAGTGTGTGGTGGACTGGTGGTACTCACTGCACCGCGAAGAGCATGAACTCGGCGATGTCCTCGACGTACCACTCGGGCGTGGCGGCGAGCGCGTGTCGCGCGGCGGGGCTGGCGCCGGGCGCGGCGGCGGCGGCGGCGGCCAGCGCGTTATAATAGATTGTAGCACTGTGACAAGTAGTGTGTGGTGGACTGGTGGTACTCACTGCACCGCGAAGAGCATGAACTCGGCGATGTCCTCGACGTACCACTCGGGCGTGGCGGCGAGCGCGTGTCGCGCGGCGGGGCTGGCGCCGGGCGCGGCGGCGGCGGCGGCGGCCAGCGCGTTATAATAGATTGTAGCACTGTGACAAGTAGTGTGTGGTGGACTGGTGGTACTCACTGCACCGCGAAGAGCATGAACTCGGCGATGTCCTCGACGTACCACTCGGGCGTGGCGGCGAGCGCGTGTCGCGCGGCGGGGCTGGCGCCGGGCGCGGCGGCGGCGGCGGCGGCCAGCGCGTTATAATAGATTGTAGCACTGTGACAAGTAGTGTGTGGTGGACTGGTGGTACTCACTGCACCGCGAAGAGCATGAACTCGGCGATGTCCTCGACGTACCACTCGGGCGTGGCGGCGAGCGCGTGTCGCGCGGCGGGGCTGGCGCCGGGCGCGGCGGCGGCGGCGGCGGCCAGCGCGTTATAATAGATTGTAGCACTGTGACAAGTAGTGTGTGGTGGACTGGTGGTACTCACTGCACCGCGAAGAGCATGAACTCGGCGATGTCCTCGACGTACCACTCGGGCGTGGCGGCGAGCGCGTGTCGCGCGGCGGGGCTGGCGCCGGGCGCGGCGGCGGCGGCGGCGGCCAGCGCGTTATAATAGATTGTAGCACTGTGACAAGTAGTGTGTGGTGGACTGGTGGTACTCACTGCACCGCGAAGAGCATGAACTCGGCGATGTCCTCGACGTACCACTCGGGCGTGGCGGCGAGCGCGTGTCGCGCGGCGGGGCTGGCGCCGGGCGCGGCGGCGGCGGCGGCGGCCAGCGCGTTATAATAGATTGTAGCACTGTGACAAGTAGTGTGTGGTGGACTGGTGGTACTCACTGCACCGCGAAGAGCATGAACTCGGCGATGTCCTCGACGTACCACTCGGGCGTGGCGGCGAGCGCGTGTCGCGCGGCGGGGCTGGCGCCGGGCGCGGCGGCGGCGGCGGCGGCCAGCGCGTTATAATAGATTGTAGCACTGTGACAAGTAGTGTGTGGTGGACTGGTGGTACTCACTGCACCGCGAAGAGCATGAACTCGGCGATGTCCTCGACGTACCACTCGGGCGTGGCGGCGAGCGCGTGTCGCGCGGCGGGGCTGGCGCCGGGCGCGGCGGCGGCGGCGGCGGCCAGCGCGTTATAATAGATTGTAGCACTGTGACAAGTAGTGTGTGGTGGACTGGTGGTACTCACTGCACCGCGAAGAGCATGAACTCGGCGATGTCCTCGACGTACCACTCGGGCGTGGCGGCGAGCGCGTGTCGCGCGGCGGGGCTGGCGCCGGGCGCGGCGGCGGCGGCGGCGGCCAGCGCGTTATAATAGATTGTAGCACTGTGACAAGTAGTGTGTGGTGGACTGGTGGTACTCACTGCACCGCGAAGAGCATGAACTCGGCGATGTCCTCGACGTACCACTCGGGCGTGGCGGCGAGCGCGTGTCGCGCGGCGGGGCTGGCGCCGGGCGCGGCGGCGGCGGCGGCGGCCAGCGCGTTATAATAGATTGTAGCACTGTGACAAGTAGTGTGTGGTGGACTGGTGGTACTCACTGCACCGCGAAGAGCATGAACTCGGCGATGTCCTCGACGTACCACTCGGGCGTGGCGGCGAGCGCGTGTCGCGCGGCGGGGCTGGCGCCGGGCGCGGCGGCGGCGGCGGCGGCCAGCGCGTTATAATAGATTGTAGCACTGTGACAAGTAGTGTGTGGTGGACTGGTGGTACTCACTGCACCGCGAAGAGCATGAACTCGGCGATGTCCTCGACGTACCACTCGGGCGTGGCGGCGAGCGCGTGTCGCGCGGCGGGGCTGGCGCCGGGCGCGGCGGCGGCGGCGGCGGCCAGCGCGTTATAATAGATTGTAGCACTGTGACAAGTAGTGTGTGGTGGACTGGTGGTACTCACTGCACCGCGAAGAGCATGAACTCGGCGATGTCCTCGACGTACCACTCGGGCGTGGCGGCGAGCGCGTGTCGCGCGGCGGGGCTGGCGCCGGGCGCGGCGGCGGCGGCGGCGGCCAGCGCGTTATAATAGATTGTAGCACTGTGACAAGTAGTGTGTGGTGGACTGGTGGTACTCACTGCACCGCGAAGAGCATGAACTCGGCGATGTCCTCGACGTACCACTCGGGCGTGGCGGCGAGCGCGTGTCGCGCGGCGGGGCTGGCGCCGGGCGCGGCGGCGGCGGCGGCGGCCAGCGCGTTATAATAGATTGTAGCACTGTGACAAGTAGTGTGTGGTGGACTGGTGGTACTCACTGCACCGCGAAGAGCATGAACTCGGCGATGTCCTCGACGTACCACTCGGGCGTGGCGGCGAGCGCGTGTCGCGCGGCGGGGCTGGCGCCGGGCGCGGCGGCGGCGGCCAGGCGGCGCGCCAGCAGCGCGCACACGGACGCGTAGAACTGCACGCTGCGCCGCATCAGCTCGCCGTCCAGCAGCGCCGTCTCCGCGCACTGCTTCGACCTGACCGTGCGGGCGGGGGCGTTCAAGTAACTAGGAGTAAGTACCGACTCTAACCAAACTCCACTATTTATCTCTAGCTTTTTAGTGCACTCAGATTTTTTGAAGTCGGTTGAATTTAATTGTTGAATCTAAGCTTCTATACGGACGTTCGGGGCGCTCGGTTCGCTCGCCGCGCGGGCACTAAATCCGTGCAAATCGTCAGCAGTGACGTAGCGTTACACGATTACGTCAGAGCTGCGGCGCCCTACGCTTTATACTATTAATTTGATCTGAAGGTTAGAACTTAGGTCAGTATTTTTTTTTATGTATAACGCTTCACAATTTTGAGGGTCATCAAGCGGTCACCAATCAGAACACTGACCGCGCCGAATTGCTTAACTTCGATGATCAGACGAGAACCGGTGTATTCAACATGGTATGGACGTTGGCGATATAAGTTCTGAATAATGTAACCCATATCTACAATCACATACGATAAGTATTTGTTTTATGCATTTTCAATTTTATTTCCTTTTTTAGCTGCCCCACAACACTATTTTTAAAGCCTCACATTATCCGGCTGAATAATATTTGAAATAACAATATCCACTCAATACATTTTAGATAACCCCTGTTTATATAATAATGATAACATAAAACATCATGACAACCAGTTTGCTGGTACCAATTGGTGTCGTCGGGATTCTTTATGTTAAAACAGCGCCCTCTAGGATATTAAAAGTTATTTTTTACAATAGCTTCTCAAATTAGTTTGCTCATTCCGAACTGTTTTAAATAGTAGTTATGACACTGCAGAGATATCGCTGTTTCAATTTATTAAATCTCGACAAAGCGTTTCTTCTTAGATATTTTAAATCAGATCTTTTGCTCTGGGACCTTCCCTATTTCCTGGAAAAATCAAATAATAATTCCAATTCTTAAACCTGGAAAGGATCCTAAAGAATCCTCTTCTTACAGACCTATTGCTCTGTCTTCGGTTATGGCAAAGATATTTGCATACTTATTAAAGAACCGTTTAGAATATATGGTAGAAAACCAAGGCATTCTATCTAAGTCTCAGTTTGGATTTAGACGTGGGATGGGAACCTTAGACAGTTTAGCGCTACTATCCACGGATATAAGACTTGCTTTCTCCAGAAATGAAAATGTTGTGGGTGTATTCTTAGATATCAGCTCTGCTTATGATTCGGTTAATCTTTCACGTCTCAGGCAAAAATTGCTTCATATGTGTATTCCTGCGAGGATAACTATCGTCATTTGTAATCTTCTTATGGCTCGGGTGATTTTCGTCACCTAGGCTCTCTCCTACCCCCCCGTTCGATCTGGAAGGGACTCCCTCAAGGATCTGTGTTGAGCCCAATATTATACAGCCTTTATACTCATGATCTGGATAAATCGGTCGATTCATTTTGTGATATATTACAATATGCCGATGACATCGCATTGTATGCCTCTTCGCCCTCCTTTGCGGATGCTTCTATTCAACTTAACACCGCCTTATCGTACCTTCATAGTTGGTTATCGGTTCATGACCTTTATTTATCTGCTGAAAAGAGTAATGTAATAGTTTTTTCCAGAAAAAGGTTAATCCCAAATTTAGATATTTGTTTTGTCGACCACCGTCTGCCAATTAAAGATCAAATAAAATTCCTCGGAGTCATCCTTGACTCAAAATTAACAGGAGTTCCACATCTTTATTACATAGCTGATAAGTGTGAAAAGTGTGTTAATGTATTAAGGGCACTTTCTGGTGTCTGGTGGGGCTCTCTCCCTTACTGCCAGAAATTGCTCTATAATGCAATTATTAGAAGTCACTTCGATTATGGGACTTTTTTACTTGAACCGTGTAGTAAACTAGCCCTAGACAAATTGGTGAAAATTCAATCAAAGTGTCTTCGCATTGTTTCTGGCGCAATGAAATCATTCCCGACAAACGCCCTGCAAGTAGAATGCGTAGACCCTCCTCTACATTTGCACAGGCAATATCTCTCTGACCGCTTTCTATGTAATGCTATGCAGCTCTCACACCATCCACTGTCTTTTAAACTTAATTCACTCTCCCAACTCATTCTCACTTCTAAATACTGGGCCCATAAGGAGCCTCCATGCCTCATTATTAGTTATAAAAGCTTCACTGATCTACCTTATCCTGTTATCCAATTTGCAATAAACCCTGTCTTTCTGATCAAGTTTTACGCTCTCTTTTTCACCCCTCGAATAATTTTTAACTTTGGAATAGGTAAGGACCGTCCATGCGCGAATCAACTTTTTAACAGTATCCTTAATGACAAATGGAATGACTGGCTTGCTATCTATACAGACGGTTCTAAGGCCTCGCCTTCGGACTGTGTTGGGGCGGCTGTTTGGATCCCAAAATTTAAGATAATTTTGAGTTTTAAAACTCCGCCTTCTTCGTCATTTTTTTCAGCTGAGGCAATTGCTCTTTATGAAGTAATATCTTATGTTGAATCCCACAATCTCGACAAATCAATCATCTTTTCTGACTCCTTAAGCTGTCTTCAGGACATATCTAAATTCCCCCTCCGATCTAAAAATGTTTCCTCTTTAAACCTCAAAACAAAAGAATCTCTATATAAATGTCACTGTAGGGGAATACAGGCATGGATTCCCAGTCATAATGGCATCAAAGGTGGTGAAATGGCAGATCTTTGTGCAAAACAGGGTATTACAATAGGATGCCTTTCTCATCTTAACTATTATACAGCAGATCATCGATCCCTTGCTAAACCTCGTCTATTTAATAAATTGAATTCTGTATGGCAACGTTCCAAAGTTATAAAAGGTAAACACTATGGAAAAATTCAATCGGACATCCCTGTGAAACCTTGGTTCTTTAAATCCCGAAATGCCAAGAAGTGGGTTACCTCAACCATCATTCGACTTCGTTTAGGGCATGTCTGTTCTCCCGTTTTTCTTGCCAAAATTAGGGTCAGGGACCACTCTTTGTGTGAATGTGGGTTGGAAGACGGCTCTGTTGATCACTTGTCTTTCAACTGTCCCAAAGTAATATTTTCTCTTTATGATTTAATTCCTTCTTTTATTCCCCGTCCCACGAATTCTAACTGCCTTTTAACTTATGTTTATTCTCCGTTTATTGAAACTTTATCTAAATTAATTCTTATAAATAACATTAAACTATAATTTATATGCTACTTTTTTATTTTTTATTTGTTTTAGTTTGTATTATCGTAAATTTTAATTGCAAATGATATGTAGGATTGTCCTGTAAATGGTATGTGTTTGTTGTGTGTGGTGATTTTTCAACATGAATTCGTTGTTTTGATTTTTATTTCGCTTCACACTGGCCAAACTCTCCAGTGCATACCGTGTATTGACCTCACTTGACATTGGCAGAATTGTCCAAAAGGGCAGAGCCATATAAAAAAAAATATATTAAATAAATCTTACCTTTACAGAATATTATTTTATTTTAGAAAAAATCTAAATTAAATTAGTACTTGATTCATGGAAAGCACCATCTTAAATATTATAAAATAACTATAAACTGATTAATAAAAAAATAATTATAAAATGATCTATAAAGCTTCGCTTCTTTCGGGCGTCCCTAGACGACATTGTTTTCTTTTTAAATATATTTTTCATGATTTTTACTGGTAAACTAAGTATTGAATTCCTGGTAACCGTAAATAGCCATCTCTCAAACTACTAAACCGATTTTGATGAAATTTGTATGGGACTATTTGGAGAGAATACTTGAAAAAAAATCGCTGCAAAATGCACGGAGAAATCTATGAACATACATAAAAAATTACACAGTCGATCATAGAACCTCATTCTTTTTTTGGAGTTGGTTAAAATACCTGTGTAGCCGCTTGATCTGGCGGCGCCACCTGCGCAGCAGCTCGCGGTTGCGCAGCGCGGACAGGCTGTTGCGCCACTGCGGCTCGGCCGCCATCAACTCCTCGATCACTTTCTGCAGGTCTCGGAACGCGCTGCGCAACATAGTACATACACCGTCTCATTCCTTTACCCCAGTAAGGGGCCATCCATAAATTACGTCACACGTTTAGGGGGTCGACGAAGGGTCCCAAATTTTGTGACATCACATTTTTGCAAAGTCTAATATTATATATCTAAGTACTACAAAACTAAATTTAAACTACATACGTACTAAAGAATAACATAAAAATAGTTGCAACTCTGTCTGCATGACTATAATTTTTTATATTTTTATGTTTGTTAATTTTCATGCTTATGTTTCATTTGAAGTTCATTTTATTGAAAAATAATTGAAATGGAAATAAAAATAATTACGGAACTGCTGTTTTAATTTCATAAATATCTAAATGTAAAATTGCAAAATATGTGACATCACACTAGGTAGGGGGGGGGGGGGGGGGGGGGGAGTCTCACAAATGTGACCAGCTGTGGCAAGGACGGGGGAGGGGTCATAAAATCATGAAAGTCTTGTGACGTAATTTATGGATGGCCCCTAAAGTGAAAAATTCAAGGAAACAAACCACAGGTAATAAAAGAGGAAATTTGATATACCATCACGCGGCCATTGTTAAATGTGGCAGAAACAATCTGTAGATGTTGACTACAGCTTATATACGCGCGGGCTCTCACATAAAATGTTTATATAATAATAATTTTAGCCCTTTTGACGTCCCACTCCTGGGCACGGGCCTCCCCTCAACACGAGGGGGATTCAGGCCGTAATCTACCACGCTGGCCCAGTGCGGGTTGGCGGATTTCACATGTCTTTCGAAAATTAGTTAAATCTTCTAAGACATGCAGGTTTCCTCACGATGTTTTCCTTCACCGTAAGCAAGTTGTTTGTAAAGTAGGTATTATAGTTGGCTAGTAAGAAAGCCGGTTGTGTGTACCACATTGGACTAGCTCGTAGTATTTAACGTCGAGAATGATGGGTCAATTGGACATAGTTTTGCAAAAAGGAATCAACCCACACTTACTCCTGAAGACTAAAATCAACCCCACTTGAAGTAGTTGTAGGTTGGTTTCAGTTTGCAGAAGTATGGGTGGTTGGATCCATTCTGCATATTTACGAGTATATATATCTAATTGTACACGTAAACCTTTCTAAAGAAAATGTAATGCATACTATCTAATAATTTTTAATGCCCGTTATATTTTTTAAAGAAATTAAGATCATGGATATTTAGTAATGTTAAAATGCTTACCGAATGCGCCTTTGATGTGTGTGCAGAGCAGGTATTAGCGCGACGTGGTGCATATGCAGCGTCAGGAACCAACACACCGTCTGGAACTTCGCTTCAGGCCATTTGTGGTTCGGGTCCTTGTCTGAATCACAAAAATATTACACAAATAATGTATAAAACTCCAATCTATCAATAATTTTATAAGGGTTCCTCGTAGGGACTACGGAACCCTACAAATTTGACCAAACTCGCAAATGTAAGTTAAATTATTGGACAATTAATTTTATTTGGTTTCAAGGCGAACGGCGGCTTGATAATTGAAGTAGTTAATTGGGCAAATTATTTACGAATTAATGCAATGCCGACTAGTGTCTATGACTCACGCGGTACGCCCTAGTATGAGGTTAATTTCGTCTGGACAGGTTTAACATATTCTGAGATGATACAATTTATCGAAAATATTAATAACACCTAAAGGAGTCGTAACTGCATAAACCTCATTTTTTTAAAAGGCAGTGAAGGTTCTCAACGCTTGCAGAGCTGTATGTAGTCTGAAAAATAGTATCGTTATATTGCAGTTTGTGGTTTCTTGTACAATGGTACGCTACGAAGTGGTGGAAGTGAAGTGGAGTTGTGAAATTGAAATGAAGTGAAATAGAGTGGAGTTGTAATTATCAACTCTCCGAGTGTGGCGAACCAGTCCTGCGTCTCCTAACTGGATCGATTAAAGTAAAGAGCTGTGGGGTGGAGTGGTAATGAGTGTGCCAAGCCAATTCCGCACCTACTAAGTGTAGCGATGGAAGTGATGAGGAGTGGAGTGGTGGAAGTGAAGTGGAGAGGTGGAAGTGAAGTGGAGTGGCGATGATCAACTCACTGAGTGTATCGAGCCAGTCCTGTGCCTCCTGCGCGGTGAAGTAGAGCCGCGTCTCATCACGCACGTTGACCCACGAGTCCGGCTGGAAGGTGTACAGCGGGTATACGCGCTCCAGCTTAATGCGAACCGACAGCAGCTGCAGCACCGAGCACACGTTCAGCATGAACCCGTCGCCTGGGGACAAAGGACACCGCTTCAGCTACGTCTAAATCATGGATCTCTGTACACACGTAAATGGACGGCACACTTATGTTTTTGGTTTATATGATATTGGACTTTATTTACCATACTTAAGGTCTATTTTACATTAACTCTTCTGTAGTCCGAGCCGAGGGAGATAGTTCCTCTTACTCCGAGTTGCGATGCTTAAATACCGTCCGCGTCCATACCGCCCCTAGTGGACACCTTAGTAGAAGTAGGCATGGAAATGATTGTTACTTTCGATTCATATTCATTTCATGAAATTGTGTCTCTCTGTCACTGTTATTTCACCTGTGTTTTTTCACAGTCAATGATTTTATGCATAGTGAATTTTCACTATGTATCCGATGAAGCCACTGATCGATGATTAATCGTGAAAACCGGGACAGTACCGAACAACAACAGAATCGAAGCGATTTAATTGAATTGATTTTCAACACTTCCTATGTGGGTCGCAGGTACTACGTATGAAATATGATTTTCTACACGCTACCTATGAAATTTTCCATCACTAGTAGAAAGAGACTCGGTTTCAGGAGGAGCTTCTCACTCGGCTCATAAAATCGAGGACGTCACATCTCATGACATGTAAAAAACTTATAACGAAGCACAAGTCTGTATAAACATGTTTACGCCTTCGACCGAATTAACTATTCATGGTATACATTGAAATAAAGTGTTTCCAATTTGTCTACGTCCTCAGAGTCACCTACATTATGAAGTTATAGACTTTAAAATTATTGTATTGAATCATGAATGAGAAATCTATAGCGTGAAACGGTGCTGTTTATGTTATATAACTAACGCAAACATTTGTGGGGTAGCCAAATACAACCGAAGTATATAATTTACAGCGAGTTTTATTCAGTTCATGTAGAACATAAAACAACGGTGGCATATACAAAAAAAAACAAACAATTGCTAAACTTAATTGTTGTTGGAGCACTCCTTTTAAATAATATTAATACATGTTTAAAGAGGCCACGCTTTTCCATATAATGGTGCCTATAAAACGAATTATGGTAGTAAAATGGAAATTAATGTAATAGGGAAATTATTTTTAAATTAATTCTTTGTCTACAAGACGGTGTGAGTAGGGGATGCGATTTTGTGAGGTGTGTGAGGGTGTGCGCGTATGAGTGGGGTGTGTGCATGTATTTTTGTATTGTAGTATTGAGAGTGTGTTATGTATTTTGGTGTTATATGAAAATGCGTTGTTTGAATTCCGTATTGTTTGTGACCCAAATTATTTTTGTTTTCCTCAGTCTACAGACTGTACATCGTAAATATAAATATTTACAGAAAACAAGTCTCGAAGCACCGAGTTAATGATTCAATCTGAATCTTGGAAAGTAAATAATTTGGACGGGTGCCAATATTAATTCGTCTAATAGACAAACGGAAGGTGAGCGACATTTGAAAGAAATATGCGATCTATTTTCGCCAGTCATTACCCGCAGACGGCAACTACGCACAACACAATGCTAACATAATATTATCCACAATACAATGCTAACAATAGGTATAATAGTATCGGAGAAGTTCCGATAAACACGCCGCAATGTCTTTATCAATTAGTTATGAGGGACTGTCTCTCTATCAACGAGGTCTTGGTAGAATGCTATAAATAAAATAATCGAGAAGATGCAAAAGCGTTGAAAAAGAAGATGCATGTACTTACAATAAACAATGGAACTTAAATAGCAATACGAAATACACGATTCTGAAGCCCAATGTCTCGCTCGAATGGTCGGCGTGTTGCGTAAACAAAACAAAATATTTTCTCATTTTTTTCAACAAACCTTTTTGAATATTTTCTTATCGATTATAATTTCTCAAGAGCACCTGGGTCTCATTATCAGTTTCTATATTGCAGCAGTGCCGGATTTATACTTTTAACTTGACACTTAAATTTGTAACGTCCTTCGCCCCTCCTACCTACCTCCATCACTCGTTTTTAAGTTTTGAGTAGGTCAGGACAAAACTTAAATGTTTTTTGAAGGCTACCGCCCGCAGTCCGCGGACTGCATAGTCTATTTAGAAATCCAGCACTGCATTTCACTAAAAATATACAGGATGAACTTTTCAAGTGGGTCTGGATGGCCAAAATAGAAACTATGAGCAATAGCGAAAAATACTCAAAAAAGTCTCGGGCCCGATTTTAATGAAAACTGAAACTGCATCATTAGATTTTTGAACAATCTAAATACCTAGCCAGAAATCGAATCAGTAGATTAAAAAGTAAAAACACTCTGTGTATCACCATTCAATAGTGTCGCCATATTCATTGCGTAAATCGCAATTTTAGTTTATTGTTGCGTATTGCGATATATGGTTGGTTTTGGTTACGTGTATTTCCTACTTAACACACGCTCACCTGCAAGCGATCGTTCGTCGGTCTGTAGCTGCGCCCTCCTCTCGTTCCTCTGCAGCAGCGCGGCGAAGTAGTTGAGCAGCGGCTCGCGCGCGTCCGGGCACAGCAGGATGTTGTGGCAGATGTTGTGCAGCGTGCCGCGGCTCGCCTCCACCTCGCGCTGCAGCGCGAACGCCAGGCTGCGGTCCCCGGACCCCGTCGCGAACAGACGCTCCGCCAGCCGCGGGTTCTCCTCCGCGAACAGCGATATCTGACAACCATATAACCTCATTACTATTATGTTCTGGCAATATTCTGGGCCCATTACTTCACTATTTGTGATGCCTTATGCATTAACCTACATTGTCCTCACACCTCTAATTATACCTACTGTAAACGCAAACATAATTTAAAAAAGAGAAAAGAAAAAATGTATCCCTGAAGTTTCCTTCATGTTCTTCTCCATAGGATATAGTTTTGGAACATGCAACTAACTCTTGACTTAAAAGTGCCAATTAATCTGGCCTACTTGAAATAAAAATATTTGAAATTTGACTATAGAGCCCGTTCCCGGGGCTTATTCATCATTCATCATATTATGCAACACTCGGAAATGTTCCCCTCTCAGTTCTTTGGAATACTGGTTCTAATTGATTTATGTGCTATCCCTTATGCCATTGTTTTCCTGTAACACTAAGTAAAACACTTAAGACAAATGTTTTAATACCAAATTATGTTATAATTAAATCACACAAAGACCTATTATAAGCACAGCCATCCGTCTGCTATTTGTATTTAGTAAGGACACACAGAATGAGTGTCAGTATAAGAGCGGGTACTCACAGCGAAGAAGGGTCCGAGGAAGCTGACGCGCGCGAGCTCGCGGCCGGGCGCGGTGGTGACGGGGTCGGGGCACAGGCTGGGCAGGCGCGCCAGCAGCTCGGCCAGCGGGCGCCGCGCGTGGCGCGCGCCGGCGCGCAGCTCGCACAGCGCCCGCAGCGCGCGCAGCGCCGCGCCGCCGCCGCGCCCGCCCAGCGGCGACACGCAGCGCCGCATCTCCTCGCGGATGCCCATCACCAGCGGCACGAACACCTGACCGCGCACACACTCGATACACTATTCACTTGTCTCGCTGAACCCATACCTGCTTTCGTGGTAGATTCGTGCGGAACAGTTTTGGGGAGTGTCCTATACCTATATCACGGGTGATTATTATGATCGTTGAACGACCACAGTCTTAGTAGTGACATTACCTGTTTGTAATGGTCTTTTGATGTTATGTAGGTATTATGTATCTGATTTAAGTAAACAAAATAATCGATGATAGTTAGACCCCCAAAAAAATAATGAACCAAGAATCAACTCACACGCCATCAAATACGAGCTGATACAAAAACGCTTTCACTCACCTCTTCAAACACTTCCTTGTCCATATACGTCGCAAGCAATAGTTCCGGAATAAGTCCTATGGGAGTATTCCCAATCAGGATGTAGGGGAGCAGAGGTGCCTTCCGGCACTTCTCCAGGTCGAGCTTGCCCTGCAGCACTAGCACCAAATGATTGACCAGCAAAGTCCTCAAGCTTTGCAGCAAGTCACTTAATGGGGGTTCTGAACTTTTCTTTGAATGCTCCCGTTCATACAAGTTGATGTTATTGTAGAATCGCAGTATGTAGCTGACGGCGAGTCCTTGTGTAGGTATTGTCTTTGGTAGCGGCAATGAGGGTGTGGGACAGTCTGCTTTGTCGGCGTCGGCCTCCGAACCGAGCAGCCCACTCGTTACTGCATCGTCCCCACAGTCTTCGCTCAATCTCTTTGATGTGTCAGAAATTGCGATGAGTTTTTGGTTCAGTGGATCAGATCCGTCTGCTATTTGTGTGATTACATCCATAAGTGCCTCAGACGCTATTTCATCTAATGTTAGTTTGGGGTTGTCAAGTAGTGAAGCAGCCACTGATGGTACGAAAATTCCACCTGTAACAAAGCCTTTGATACAAATCTTTTCTTTTATACATACAGGTAGTATCTAGTAATTTATTATTTGTGTAAGCTGATAGAAGGAGATTAACTTGCCCTTTGTATGTCCATTTTATGGTTCAAAGTTTTTCTTGTATGTTCTCAGACAAGGTATGTGTGGCCAGTAAAGGTATTTTGGATTCTATTATATTGAAATTATATCAATACCTTTATATTACTAATTAAAATGAATATTCTAAGCTAAAATACTAAGCATGAAACAGACACTAAAACCACTACTTCAAAGAATGTAACGTAGTAACAGGAATATTTATTGTTGAAAATAAAAGCAATAAAAGGAACATAATACACAGTGTAACAGCTTCCTCAATATGTTAAGTACAATACCCATGTATCTTGTAAAATATAAACAAGAATTTGTGACAATCTGTAAGTTTGGAAGCAACACTTACCAGCGCTATCTTCAGACCACGACACCTGCAATATCTTGGCCACAATGCTACGTAGCTGCTCCTCTGTCATCTCTGTGCAGCTGACTGTGCGTGACCGGTGTATCTTGCGAGCCGGTGATGCTGTGTCATTGTCATCCACCTGAATAACAAACAATATTTTTACATTTGTTTAATAAGAATTTTGTTTCTTTAATACCTCAGTATGAAAGAACTAATTGTTTTGTAATTGTTTTATCAACAATGCAAGGTTTAATTATTTTTTACCTAAAAATTTATGTAACATTTGGTCAACAAGTTATTGAAATGTAATGGAAAGCTAAGGTCACCCAGTACTTATTGCATCACCTATACTGACCTCCATTGGTTCCTGTTGTTGTTCTGACTGTGAGCTCCTGTCCGCCACGTCATCCACCTCCATAGAGAGAGACCGTCGAGAGCAACTAGGTGAGGTATTACTCTGCCGGGGCCGCACTGGTGATGGCTCTGCGAACTGTGCTGGGGATATTGACCGTGATGTGCTGTCTTCTCTTGTGGAAGCTCCCTCTGATGCTCCTACTGTGGATTGTGGCAAGCTGGCCACCCTCACTGAACCACAGCTCAGTAATGTGTCATCTCCCATTGAATCAAAGCTATTATACTGTCTGGTTTGAGACAGATCTGTCATTTTAGTATCAGGCATTTCATCTAAAAGATTATTGTCCGTTTTTTCTGTCACAATTAAACCATCAGCGGGTATTTTGGTCTGGTCGGTCACTTCACTTTTACTGTCTGAATAGTTTGGTTCTTTGTTAGTGTTGGAGTCGGGGGTAGACGGTTCTGTGGATCCGCGAGGAGCTGGAACTGGGGAAAAGCGATTGGCGGGCTGTGACGAGGTTTGGACGTCGAGTAAAGGCATCGAGACTCCTGGCGTTATCGGGGGACTGGCGGGCGAAGGGGCCGAGCCCGCACCACTGAGCGCTGCCAGGCGCGCTAGGCGCCGTCTCCGTATCTGAAAAGAGTGAGCATGAGGTCCTGAGGCACGTGCGTACGCCCAACACGCGCGCGAGCGTCAAACACCAACGCTTTGTTTTGTTACGAAATTAGATTGGCCATACGCATTATGCCAAGGTTCGTTTACAAAACAAATTTTCCACTTACCTCTTCTTGACTCAGTTCGCTCATGATGGAAGATTATTTCTTTGCACGTTGAGAAGTACCTTTGAAGCCACTATTCCTATGAATTTAGTTTCAAAATTCTGGATAAGATTGAAGAGCAAGCCACACAACGGCAAGTCCAGTCACCTCGCTCAGCTGTTTGACGTTTGGTTGGTACAATGACGAGAAAGTATTGAAAATACACGCGTCATCCTTGTTCCAAGTACCCCCAATAAAGGCTTCAATCGGTTTATCTCTTTCTGCTTAGT
Source organism: Notodonta ziczac (assembly GCA_918843915.1). Taxonomy (NCBI): domain Eukaryota; kingdom Metazoa; phylum Arthropoda; class Insecta; order Lepidoptera; family Notodontidae; genus Notodonta; species Notodonta ziczac. Next base: position 8,502,356 of record OU974053.1, read on the forward strand.
AAAAAATTTGAAGTATATGAATGAGATAGCAATAAGAATTGGATTCGTTAAGAAACCAACTGATTAGTTTACGTGGCCAAAATAAGAACTAACGTTGTTCCAAGAAAATATCATGGTTTTTGACAGTTTTGTGAAGACAGTAGCGACGCTATCATCCGAAAAAATAAATTGGTGTTAGTGAGGTATCGATATTGGAAAAATATAGATACAAGTATCTTGTAACTGGGTGTAAATAAGATAACGATATAATATATTAGGTACCGTTGTTTATAAAAGTCACAAAATTTGCAACATAGTCACCGTTTTGAAGCGAAGCTTCTTTACGGACGTTCGGGGCGCTCGCTGACCGGGCACTAAAACCGTGAAAAGCGTTACGCGTTACACGTAACGCGTAACGCGTATTTTTATGTTACACTCTGCCTACCCTGTTTCAAAACCCTCTGCACGCCACTTATAATATATCTAATATCTACTGCAAAGCTTCGCTTCTTTCGGGCGTCCCTAGACGGAACTGATTTTTTTTTGTAGTGATTACTTCTTATAGGAGGGTAAACCGCTTCGTAACGTAACGCGGTACGGCGCCAATCTGTCAGTTTAAGTTATCACTTCTGTCAAGCGTCCCGAGACGCCAGAGAGATGTTAACTTAAATGGTCTAAGTCTAACACGTTTTTTTTATAGAAAACTCTTCCGACTTGACGATCACTTGATCCCGTAGTTTGACCTATCGAATTACTGTAACGAATGATTACGGTTTCGATTCCCTTCCGTCCGGCTGAAGCATACTTACGCTTACCCTTTCTACAGGTGAAGTTGTTATAAATACTAATAACAAATTTTAAAAAAAGTATAATCGTGTTAGAACAAATTTCGAGGAGGGGCATTTACCTTTGTAAAGAGAACCTCTACCTAGTACGTATAATATTTTTAATATCAGCTTCTTGAGTACGTACCAAGGTATTACGTACGGTCGGTCATGTATGTGACGGGTAGTAGTTTCGTTCAGAAATATAAGAAGTGCAGACTTGCTTTGTTTTGGGTAATCTGTAATGCGTAACATCCCTAAATTTCTGAACGGAAGCTATGTGGTCAATGGCGAAAGAGTTATTGTCAAGATTGACGTATGGCGACCATAGACAATGATGACAAGATTTTGTTTTTTAATGAGACCATAGACTATACGTTTTTATGTCATCACGGATATGATTCTTTTAAACCAAGAATTTTATATATGGCTTCTTGTTTTAAACCCTTCTGTGAAAAGTTGTATTTTTGGAAATGTTTAACTCCATCTTATTTATTAGCTTCTCTGACAGGTTTTCAAAAATATATAATATACTGAAACTCGTCACATTCCTACCCACATAGGCATAAAAAAACAGAAAATAAGTCTAACTATAATAAGATTACGATTACTTTAATCCCCTATTTTATCCCCTTGGGGGTGGAATTAATCAAAATCCTTTCTTAGGGGATGTCTAAGTCATAGTACCTTTATGCATGCAAAGTCTCAGCCCGCTCGGTTTAAAATTGACAAAGTTTCATACAAACTTTCATCCCCTATTTTATCCCCTTGAGGGTAGAATTAATCAAAATCCTTTCTTAGCGGATGCCTACCTCATAACATCTACCTGCATGCCAAATTTCAGCCCGATCCGTCCAGTGGTTTGGGGTGTGTGTTGATAGATCACTATGTCAGTCAGTCACCTTTGAGTTATATATATATAGATAGATGTAGGCCACTACGCCGTAGCGTATAAATGGTATTGTATTCTCTTTGGATGGCTACTTACAGAATAGTTTAAGTACCTTATTGTACCTTCTGACATAACTTAATAGAAATAATAAGTACCTACCTATGCACCTATTAGGTACTTACCTATATATTATGAGCGACACAGAATACTTATATACTTATCTACCTAGCTTACTACCTCATAGAGTAAAGTAATTATTAGGTTCTTATGTAAAAATAATACTTACCTCTGTACCTAAGTAGAATAAATAAGTTTTTTACTTGAGTATTAGGTAATCCCAAACTGATGTGCTGATGATTGCCCTAAGGCATAGGTACAAGTTAATAAGTACTTACCTATGCTATTTGTGTATCTACATACACCATACACTTTTAAATTTTTATATAACCATTTTTTGTAATGAAGTACTTATTTAGGAACTACATACAGATAGATAACTATTTATATCAATGTAGACTGAACGCAGACCTCCCTTCATTTAATATAGTATTAATGGATGGTCAAACTTGGTACCAGCCTGGAAAACTGCACTGACATGGTTCACTCTATAAGTAGCATGAAAACAATACTTAATAATGGTCGGCTGACTGACTCTATCTATAAACATTGTGTTAAAAGCACAACTTGTTTTACTGAATTCATAAGTGTAAAGAACAGTTAGAGATCACTGCTGCTGACACTTTAAAGCTATCTCTGGTTGAATAAAGAATAGTGAACTGTGCCCTGAAACACCCACACATTGGGAGATGTGTGGGATAATATACACTCTTTGCTCATATACTTACTTATTAACCATATTGCTCCCAGTATCTACATTCTTTAAATTTACCAAAGGCCGGTACCACCTCCAGCAATAGGTGGCAGGAGGCATATACCTACAATACCAATATGTTATTAGACTCTGATGAATTGTTCTTCTAATTTTGAACGTGGATACCTCCACATATTGATTTCCTTTTTCTTTCAAACTAATAATATACAAATCCAAATAACACCCTGGAATCGCTCACTCAGGCAAAACTTATCCGCACGCGGTTACTAAACAAGATTATGATTCTCTATCGAGACTATATTGGTACATATCTCTAATCTGGGTTAATATAATACTAGCACAGAACACTACGGAACGCCTTTAGGCACTTTACGAGAAATAATGACAAATTTCATGATCATTGTTGATTTGTAAAAATGTAGAGGGTTACCAATCACGTGGTCATACACGTCGATCTTGAGTAGTAAAAATGTAAACATTAGCGTAATTAAACACGTGGGTGATAAACTTCAATCTTGGGAATAGATAGCTTTTGACAGCTTTTTATGCCTCGATCGAAGATGATTGGTTCAAATTATGTCATTCATAAAAGAATGACCAATCACAGCAACTTTCCATGGGAGTTTTTCAAGAAAATCTTTTTCATTCATATTTTGTGGCGCTAGTAGGAAGTTTTTTTGACAGTAGAGTAGTAAATTTGACAGTTAAGCGTCCAAATTTGACATTGATAACTGACTTTTGACAGTTGACAGCTGTCAAATGAAATCCGCCATTTTTTCCCCCACCCCTAAACTCATCTTGGAAATAGATTCGGCCGGTCAATGGCCGCACATGTATTTATTTTGTTTACGTTTGAATTGTTACACAAATACTGTAATAAACATTAGTTTCTCTTAATTCTTATACATATTAAAAGTAGTGTACAAATATTGCCTAAGTTTTGAGTGTTAAAACTAAGTTTGGTTGTATTAGTGTAAAAATGTGATATGAATAAAATACCAGCTAAGAATGTGAATTTCAAGTGTGATTTTATCGTATTTTTACGTTAGAGTATATATTTCTGAGTTATTAGAATAAAAATGTCGAGTTTTCAAGTGTCCGATCTCATCACGGGACTGAAATCACGCCATGCCGAGACGCGACATAAAGCCATTAGAGAATTGCTGCATTTTGCCAAAACAGACCTTCGAGAGATGTCTCAGGAGTCGCTGGCCCAAGTGCTCGACGACCTCAACCAGCAAATACACGCGTTGACCTCCAGTTACGATAACAATGAAAAGAAAGCGGGGATTCTTACCATAGGTATGTGATTTATAGGTTATATGTTTGTCAATATTATCAAATCTTATGGTAACACAAATTGATGTAAAATGTTTCTTATTGAGTAGTGTAAAATTTTTGAGCAAGTTACATCACTATAAAACAAGTTGAACCGCAATCATTTAATTATTATATTCAATGTGGGATATGTATGTAAACATTTACCACAAATTAAATGGCTGCTACTTGTTTTCAGTATGTCTAATCGGTGGTGATACAGAAACAACTAGAACAAGAACCATTCGCTATGCCCACTACCTAAGAAATGTATTCCCTTCCACCGACCCCACTGTCCTGGAACTGGGTGGCAAGACCATGGGTCGCCTTGCACTCACACTTGGCATAAAAAGGGGGGGAATATGTTGAAAATGAAATCAAGAGATCCTTTGAGTGGCTGGCCGAAGAACGAAATGAGGGCAAAAGGCTATCAGCCGTGTTTATATTGAGAGAACTAGCTATTGCAATGCCCTCATGTTTCTATCAACAAATAAATGGCTTCTTCAATCACATCATGATAGCTCTTAGGGATCCAAAGGAACAGATAAGGGAAGCTGCAGCAAAGGCATTGAGAGCAGCGTTAGTGGTGACAGCGCAAAGAGAGGTGCCAGAGCACAGTATTAGAGCTCACTGGTACATCCAATGCTATGAACAGGCAATGATCTCATTCAGCGATCAATCGGGAAGGGAAAGAGGTCTAAGCAGGGATGACCATGTTCACGGAGCTTTATTAATATTGAATGAACTACTGAGATGCTCAAATGCTTCGTGGGAGAAGAAATACACAACACTCATGCAGAAACTTGATTCGGAACAAGAAACGTCAGATGAAATGTCCTCGTTGAGCACTAAAATGCAAAGCTCCTGGTCACCACAACATTTTTCTGAAGACAAAAGCCAACATGCAGCAATATTTGAGTCTATTATTTGTAAAAGACTGATTGTGGATAAATATGATAAAATTTGTTTAGGTAAGTGTTCATCAATAAATTTAAACCATTTTTAAGGTTACTGATTGTGCGTCAGTACAAGCCTAGTGGTTAGTTGGGTTGCCTACATAATTGAGAGGTTTCAGGTTCCTTTTCCAACCGGGCCATTAAATTATTGATGTAAGTGCATTTCTCGTACCAACATTTAGCTCAGTAAGAGGGGCTAACAGGTAAAGTTTGATAACCACATATTGAAAAGTAATTTTATAAAAAAAAAACACATTGTAAGATTAATAGTAGAATTAAAATTTGCAGGAATTTCAATACAAACATGTATAGTGATGTAGACTACTGTCAGCTTCAATTAAAATTTATTTGCAGATGTAATGGCTCAGCAAATATCCAGATCACATAATGTGCACCAACTGCTGCTCCTAATGATACCGAGGCTGGCCGCTTTCAACAGGGAAGCTTTTGCAAGGAAACATCTGAAATCCACTATCAATCACTTGATAACATTTTTGCACGGACGGGAAAAAGAAAAAGCTATGGTTTTTACAACGCTAGGCCTTATTTGTGTCGCTGTTGAGGCTGATGTACAAGAATATTTGAGTAGAATTATAGAAATCATTAAATTGACATTACTAGCTAAAGATTCATACAAAAAACGCAACGGAACGGACACACCTTTATTTAATTGTGTGACTCTGTTAGGATTCGCTATGAAAGAGAATGTTGCTGGGGAGGTGAAAGAGCTGCTGGATCCAATGTGCGCCAGCGGCTTGAGCTCCCAACTCACTACATGTTTCAAAGAACTGAGCCAAAATTTACCATCCCTGAAGAAGGAAATAACAGATAGACTTCTTAACATGCTATCATTAATACTGCGAAAGAAACCTTATGCCTCCACTAATGGAGAGAATCAGATAGTCCACATGTTCACAACAGCTTTGTTAGTGGAGCCACACGATGCTACTAAATTAGTGTTAGCACTACGTACACTAGGTTCTTTTGACTTTGAATGGAATAACACACTCATGTCGTTCATTAGAAGATGTACAGACCATTATTTGCTGAGTGAACAGCACGATATTCGAATAGAAGCCGTCAAAACTGCCTCAAAATTGCTAATAAAAGCTGTTGAAAGATGCGCTCAAACGAATTCGCGGACTTTGAACGTAATCATTGATGAGTCTCTTGGTAAACTGCTGTCAGTGGGGCGATCGGATTTCGACCATGAAGTTCGATACAGAGTGCTCGAAATATTTACAAATCCTATCTTTGACAGGTACTTGGCTGTTGAAGAGCACTTGAATTGCCTCTTTGTTGCAATAAATGATTCTAATTCTGATGTTAGCGAGTTAGCTCTGTGTATCGTCGGACGTCTTAGCAACATCAATCCGAGTTATACGATACCCACGCTACGACAATTGTTTGTTCAAGTTCTTATGGAGCTGCAGTATTCAGAATCTACGCGCAATAAAGAACAAGCTCTGAGAATGATAAACAACATCATCTCTCATGCTCCGAGGATCACGCGACAGTTTGTGGACACCATACTCGGTGCTCTTGTTCCCAAATTAAAAGAGGAAAGCAGTAATTCAACCATGGTGTCAACTATACTAAAAGCTATAGGAGATTTAGCCGAAGTGAACGGCGGAGGGAATGCCCTTAATCAATGGTTACCAGAACTGATGTCGATCCAACTCGAGATACTTTCGGACCCAAATCAACCTGAAAAGAGAAGTGTGGCTCTGTGGTCATTCGGCCAAGTTGTCAGCGCAACTGGACATGTAGTCACTCCGTATATGGAGTACCCTCATTTGATGGATATGCTATTGAATTATTTGAAAACAGAGCAACAGCCGAGAGAAAGAAGGGAAACTATACGAGTTTTGGGATTGCTAGGAGCGCTAGATCCGTACAAGCACAAAGTCAATCAGGGTCTTATTGATTTCCAAACCGTCTCCACTCTGATCCCCGTCTCGGACTCGTCAACAAGCGACAATTTCGAGTCGAACATCGGCGATATGCTGGTTAACATGTCACCGCTAGTACTTGATGAATTTTATCCAGCCATCGTCCTTACGTCACTGATTAAAATGCTTCGCGATCCGATGCTGACCCAGCACCACACGAGTGTGGTTCACGCAGTGACCTTCATATTCCAAACGCTGGGCATCAAATGCGTGCCCTACATATCTCGCGTGACGCCGAGTCTACTGTACGTGATACGGACGACAGACAACAATAACTTTCGCGAGTTTCTGTTGACTCAATTGGCACAGCTGATTTCCGTTGTTAAGATACACATTCGGAATTACTTGGAAGACATATTCGATATCATCAAGGAATATTGGACTCCAAATGGTCCAATGCTGCCCACGCTTATAATGTTGATAGAGCACATCACTGTCGCAATCGGAACTGAATTCAAAGTATACCTTCGAAAGATACTTCCTAACATTCTGAGAGTGCTCAAATACGACAGCAGCAAGGATAAATTTTTGACGGAGAAACTGTTACTGGCTATACAAAAGTTCGAGAATAACTTGGACGACGTGCTCCTGTCCGTGGTGCCTGCTATCACTGGACTCTTCGAAGGCAGGAACATACCTATTTCGGTATCAAAGTTGGCCATGGAGACAATCGAGCATTTGTCTATGTACTTGTACTTTAGGCCTTACTCGGCGGTGATCATTCAGGCGTTGGCTAAGGTATTGGACAACAATCCTTTTTTGAGACAAACCGCAATGAACACGCTGTGTGCGTTGATAGTGCAGTTGGGCCGCGAGTACATCGATTATATACCTTCGGTGGACAGGATACTGCTGAAGCATAAAATTCAGTGTCCAAACTACATAGTGTTGGTAACGAGGCTGCAAACTATATCCACACTCGCGTCTGACGACGATTATTTGGATGAAACTCGTTTACGACTACGGAACCAAAAGTCTGATGTGAGTTTTCACAGAAATGTTTTACTGAGTATTGTTTTGTTATATAACAAAATCGAATAAGCGTTCGCCCCACCTGATGTTCATCATTCACCGTAGCGTATAAATGACTGACATACAAAATTTATAATCGTTGGAAACAACAGAATTCATCCTTCTTCTAATTCATTCGTAAAATAAGGATGGAATCTGTTATTTCCGACTGAAGAAATTTCCGTCGATTGTGAATAGCCACCCTGAAGTGGAACAGAAGGAGTGGAAAGAGAGCCAAAGCCCAACCCCTCCCGTTGGGCTTTGGCTCTCACACTCATCGTACGGAACACAGCAATGATAGCTACTTTTACTACTTATATACTTACTACTAGCCAGCCCGTATATTAGCTATTAGTAAATTGGCAACAGCTTGGATTTACCACCGTATTGCAAGGGATTGTGAATTGAAAATTCTTTTTTTAATCACCAGGTTGTTGCTCCCGCGGGCGACATGCAACCTGCCCAAAAGTTAACGGTCAACGTTCATAATTTAAGGAAATGTTGGTCTGTGAAAAATATTGTCTCCAAAGAGGATTGGGTGGAATGGCTCCGACGCTTGAGTGTTGGCTTTCTGAACGAGTCAAATAGTCCTGCGCTCAGGCGAGTAATGGTCTTGTGCACTCCATAATACATTACATATTTGAATAACAAACATTTGGTTGAATGTCTTACATTTATGTTTTATTTATTTTACAGAGCATGTTCTACCTTAGCCCAAAACTACCCGCTGTTAGCACGGGAGCTGTTCAATGCGGCATTCATGTCATGTTGGACGGAACTCGACGACGAGTCTAGGAAGGATCTCGTTGATGCTCTGGAAGATGCTCTCACTGTCCCAGATTCACCGGAGTTGGCTCTTATAGTTTTGAACTTAGCTGAGTTTTTGGAGCATTGCGAAAAGGGTGCACTGCCCATACCGATCAAACTGCTTGGTGATACGGCTATAAGCAGCAGAGCTTATGCCAAAGCGCTGTATTATAAAGTAAGTGGGATGTTATCTGGAACTAAACACATTACTTTATGAATATTTAATCAATTTTAATTTGTTTTTACAGGAAGAAGAGTACAAGCGGAGCTCTTCGAAGCAAGTCATCGAATCGCTCATTCACATCAATAACAAGCTCCAAAGAAAAGAAGCAAGTCATGGTTTGCTAGAGCAAGTGTTAATGCAAAAGAAGACCGGTGATACCACTCTCAGCGTCCACGTCAGGTGGTATGAGAAACTGCACAACTGGGAACAGGCGTTGGACATTTACAATAAGAAGCTGGAGACCGAACCGCAGGATGACGACACACGGCTAGGCATGATGAGATGTCTGGAAGCTTTGGGGGAGTGGAGGAAGCTGTACAACATCACCACTGATCAATGGGACAATATGTCTGACGGTATAAAAAAGAAATCTGCAAAAATTGCCGCTGCAGCGTCATGGGGCTTACAGGAATGGGACTCGATGAGGAAATACGTTGACGCGATATCTGACGAGACCCAGGAAGGCGCATTTTATAGAGCCATCTTAGCGATCCATGAAGGGCGCTGGCCCGAATCACGGCATTACATCGATTCCGCCAGGAGCTTGCTCGATGTTGAGTTGACCGCAGTCGTCGGCGAGAGTTATCAGAGAGCTTACGGAGCGCTCGTGAACGCCCAACTGTTGACAGAGCTAGAGGAAGTAGTGACGTACAAGTTAATTGAAGAGAGACGGAGTGTCATACGGAAATGCTGGTGGGAGAGGCTGCAGGGTGGACAGCGACTGGTGGAGGATTGGAGGAAGATGCTCCAAATACGCAGTTTAGTCATGTCCCCTAGAGAAGACTTCCAAACTTGGCTCAAGTTCGCATCCTTGTGTAGAAAAACCGGCGCGATCAATCAAGCGCACAAGATAGTGCTGTCGATATTGGGTTGTGATCCTATCACCAATCCAGACGTGCTCCTGCGGATGCAGGATCCAAGAATCGTACTGGCATACAGTAAGAACTTGTGGGACGCCGGAAACAAGCGCTACGCATACGACGTTCTTCAGAGATTTGTCGACAATTCAGAACCAGATAACGAGGAGCAGTACAGACTGTTGGCACGTTGCCATCTGAAACTGGGATCCTGGTGCGAATCCCTCCAAGAAATCAATGAGTTGTCCATCCCTGAGATACTCAGAAATTACGCCGCGGCGACTATTCGCGCCCCGGACTGGTACAAAGCGTGTCACGCCTGGGCCTGCATGAACTTTGAGACAGTTTTGTTCTTTAAACAGCAGGACAATATTTCCGAGAGCAGCGTCGCCGGCGGTTCAGGAGAGAAGAAGGTCTCGAGGACCGACTTCATCAACACTCACACGATACCGGCGATCGAAGGCTTCTTCAAGTCTATAAGTCTGTCCAATGGCAGCGCGTTGCAAGACACATTGAGACTCCTCACGCTCTGGTTCGACCATGGGCACCATCCGGCGATATACGACGCTCTGTTCGAAGGCATAAGGCAGATCGACGTGAAGATTTGGCTGCAAGTGATACCGCAGCTCATAGCGAGGATAGATTCGCCGAGAAGTTTGGTGGCTAAACTGGTGCATATACTTCTGATAGACATCGGGAAGTTGCATCCGCAAGCTTTAGTGTATCCTCTGACGGTGGCAATGAAGTCCTCGTTCGTGAATCGTAAGAATGCTGCCAATTATATCTTGAAGACGATGTGTGCGCATTCGCAGAACCTGGTGAACGAAGCCGCTATCATTTCGGAGGAACTGATTAAAGTGGCTATATTGTGGCACGATCAGGTTGTTATTGCGTTAGATGAAGCGTCTAGGTAAGTGCTAGAAAGTTATCTCGTGGATCTCGGTAGGGAATTTTCTAAAATCCCTCCTTGTTAGACTGCCTAATGTCTAAAAGTTATCTTCTGTAAAAAACTTTCTAACCCCAGCGGTTTAAGCTGTGTGTTGATAAATCAGTCAGACAGTTTTGTGTAAACTTTTTGTAACATATTCGTTAAGGTAACTATTATTTTCAGGTTATACTTCAGTGAGAAGGACTACCGGGGAATGTTCAAAACGCTGGATAAAATGCACGCCATGCTCGATAGGCCTCCGGAAACACTTAAGGAGGTGTCTTTCCTGCAAATGTATGGAAGAGATTTGCAGGAGGCGCGACGGTGGTGTGAACTTTACAAGGTCACTTAAATACACATATTTAAAAAGCATATTTCATTAGATACCCATTCAAACAGTCCAGTCGAGTCGCCCAGTTTACAGACGTTTAATGAACTAACTTCTATATGCTAAACTACAACTTTCTTTTCAGGAAAGTGGCGAAGATAGGTATCTAAACGAAGCATGGGATCTGTACTACCACGTGGTCCGTAGCATCGCGTCGCAGTTCCGCTCGCTGACGTCACTGGAGCTGCAGTACGTCAGCAAGAGACTCCACACGTGCAAGGACTACGAACTCGCTGTCCCTGGCTCATATGTCCCCAACGAAAAGGTCATCAGGATATCGCATATACATAGCCATTTGCAGGTGAGTTTGCATTTTTGAATTATTAACTTGCGCTAAAGCCACTTTCAGGCCGGAGTCGTATTGTAATACCACAAACAGACAAATAAATACATTTGAATTTTAATCATCAACTTAAAACTACTGGTCCGAATTACTTATGTAATTCTTGGTAACCTTAAAAAGCTACTAAAGGCACTGGAGCTATTATATTAATGTCCTTTCTAATTATTAACTATATAAGCAAATGGCGATAAAAAAAAGAAATATGTATAACAAAATGTAAAAAGTCAAACCTGCTGAGTTTCTTGCTGGATCTTCTCAGTCGAGGTCGCGTTCCGATCCGGTTGTCGATAAAAGAAAAAAAATATAAAAATTGACAATTTGTAAGTGCCCCCGTAGGCCCAAAACAAAATAAACGATTTGAATTTGAATTCGAAAAGCGGAAGATCTAGTTCAAAACGTATACCTCTGCATTTTATAGGTAATCAAATCGAAACAACGCCCTCGCCGTCTAACAATCCAAGGTTCGGACGGCAAGCAGTACATGTTCCTGCTGAAGGGCCACGAGGACTTGCGGCAGGACGAGCGGGTGATGCAGCTGTTCGGGCTGGTCAACACGCTGCTGCAGGCCGACACTAACACGTACCGCCACGACCTGGCCATACAGCGATACGCGGTCATACCGCTATCACCCAACTCGGGGCTCATCGGCTGGGTGCCGCAGTGCGATACACTCTACAACCTCATAAGCGACTACCGCGATAAGAAGACGAATAAAATGGCCCTGAACACCGAGCAGCAGATCATGTTGAGGATGGTGTCCGATTACCAGAAGTTGATGTTGAAGCATAAGGTGAGAATTGGGATCGCTGGGATGTTTACGCTGCTAATATAACATAGCCCCGCCGCTTAACCCCGTGGTTCAGATCACTGTCAGGTTTGAGATCGAATTATTAATTTAGTTGGTTCATACTTTGAGATTGTGTTTTTTTTTGATACAAAAATCTAAACCTTATCAAGAATGTTAGTAAGGTACAAGTAAGGACGTATAAATGTCATCACATTACGATTCACGCCCCTACTCTCAAAGCCGGTATCAATAAATCGATCTCATTTTACTCGGAGCGATTTTTTTACTAAGTAATACTTAGCGACCCGTCCGGCTTTTCACGGCATTCTCTACTATTTATTAATTGAATTAGAATGTATTATGTATACCGGATTTCCCTGAATAACAGTGAAAACCGTATAAAAAGTCATTGCTTAGTTTAGAAGCACTGAGCGGACAAACAGACCGACGCAGATAGCGACTTTATTTTATTATATTTAGAGAAGACATGCAGTAATTTATATGGTCGGCATGTGTGGACCATACTGCGCTTACTGTTCACAAAGGCCCATCCTTACATGCCGGATGGAATAGCTATCGGCAATGTTGTGCAGTCAAGTTCCCCGTCTCCACAAGTCAGGTTATTACCGAGAATATCAACTGTACTCCTTACATCTTTAGGTTGAAGTTTTCGAGTACACCCTTTCTCAAACTCCCGGGACCGACTTGGCGCGCCTCCTCTGGCTGAAGAGCCCGTCGGCGGAGTCGTGGTTCGAGCGGCGCACCAACTACACGCGCTCGCTCGCCGTCATGAGCATGGTGGGCTACATCCTGGGGCTCGGCGACCGCCACCCCTCCAACATCATGCTGCACAGGGTCACCGGGAAAGTGCTGCACATAGATTTCGGTGATTGCTTCGAAGTGACGCAGACGAGGGAGAAGTTCCCGGAGAAAATACCTTTCAGACTGACCAGGATGCTCATCAAAGCTATGGAGGTGGGTTGAAGTTAATTTTTGTTCACTTTTATGTTCAACTACCGAGCATGGGTCTCACTTCATCAATAAGGGCCAGTGCACACCACGTTTTTTAACGAGCCGTCGAGGCGCGTTTTAGAAACGTGGGTAAACGGCGCGCTTTTATCCTACAAAAGTCTACAGGCTGCGTCTGACACGCGTGCGTATCGCGTCTGTATCGCTACAAACGCGCGTCGACGACGGCGCGTTTAAAAAACGTGGTGTGCATAGGCCCTAATGATTAATACATTACTAATTATTAGCAATTATGATTAAGTATTGCGTCAGTGTGACGACCGCTTGGCGCAGTGGTTCGAGCGTAGGCCGCTCGGCTCACTGCACATGGTGGTAGCGGGTTCGATTCCCGCCGGGGCAAATTTCGGAAATGGCTTTCCGTAATTTGTCCAGTTCCGAGTGTCACTGTCATCACCCCCAGTTATTTGTACGGTACCCATAGTACAATCGTTGCTTAGTTTGGGACCATACAGTTGGTATGTCAGTCTGGCGATATTATTATTATTATTATAGTGTAAACAAGGGGAAGGGTGTGAGGCTCTTATTTTGAGCTATCAAATAATAGAGGCTACATAAATCATACGGTATTCCGTCGGTGTAAATGTTAGGCTGCATTTATCATAAATTGGCTGTTACCGTTTTGCGTCTTAATTAATCCATTTGATCCCGGTCGGTTTAGTCAATTGATGAGGGCAAAAAAAAAACAGGTCAACAGATGTCGCTTGATTACACTGGGATGCGGCGCTGTCATTTCACTGCTGTCGGTGTCACTACAAATGTAATTTATCGCGACGACACACACACATATCGATCGACGGGAGAATGCAGAAATGTCGTAACTTGCATTTTGGGATAAATCACTTTTTACCATATTCTTGTATAAAAAAATACTGCTTCGAATGGTCTGGGTCTCGATTTCCTACCATTTTTTTTATCGATACGATACGTTCTTAAGACAATTCAAAGGTTGGAATTTAATAAAATAAACGACATACAGCTAAATGAAACGTGTATCGAAGGTTTTATATTTAAGATACAGCAAATCCGTAGCTAAAAAAAACATTTTTGTCTAAGTTATGACAATTCCGCTTTCTTTCGTCGATATATAGAAACATCAATAAAGTTTTAAGTTTTATTTATGCACAATTTAGTACACATTTAATTGGCTATTCGATCAATTATTTCATTTAGAATTTATTCCAGGTCCTAAAATTATTTTAAATGCTTAGACCAGTATTATTAAATCTATCTCAAGTCTGAGAGCGTCCCTAAGTGCGCGTCCTTAAGTTGGCTTTTGACAAGTCATTTTGTACTGGTTTGACATAAGAATGACATTTCCAAGATCGGTCGCAGACTTGAAATAGATTTATTAATACGGGGCTTAGGCACCAAAGATGAATTGGATATCGTTTTGCAGAATGGTCTCAACCCACATGCACTGCTGCAGACCAAAACCAACCCTTGTTATCGTGTTCTAGGTTGGTTTCAGTTTGCAGAAGTGTATGCGGTTTGGTTCCATTTTGCAAAACTACGTCCAATTGCAAGGCCATTCCGACTTCCCAATATATTTTTTCATATCCTGTCTTGACTGCTTAGTCTTATTTATATCGTCTAGGTAACCGGCATCGAGGGCACGTACCGCTCGACGTGCGAATCGGTGATGCACGTGCTCCACAAGCACAGGGACAGCGTGATGGCCGTGCTCGAGGCGTTCGTATACGACCCGCTGCTCAACTGGCGGCTCGTCGACAACGAGCGCCATTCCCTCACAGAGTCCTCCTTCTCATCCGACATAGACTCCTCCTACACGCTGCCGAGCAGGAGCAGAAATCATCTACACTACGAATCTCTAGAAATACCCCCGGAGGCGAACCTGAACAAGCGTGCGTTGTCAATACTGAACAGGATAAAGGATAAACTGACAGGCAGGGACTTCCCGCACGTGGAGGCGGTGGTCAGCGTGCCCAAGCAGGTGGACTTGCTGATCAAGCAGGCGACGAACAACGAGAACTTGTGCCAGTGCTACATCGGCTGGTGTCCGTTTTGGTAACGAAAGGTAACTTACATCTCACATGGACCATACATACTTTATTTTCCGCATTCTAAAACAAATGTTTCCGCAACAAAAGCGCTTGAGCTGTTTTATTTTGTACATTTTTAGGTATTATTTATAATTTAAAATTAATGTGTAAATGATATTAAAAATCGTGAATATAAGTTGACCTTTAGCTGACCTATATGACTTGGAATGCGAGTGTGCATGAAGGGTGTGCCCGCCCGCCGACATACGGGGTTACAAAGGGCCGAGCCGATGACTGTACGGTTAATTAAGTGACTTGCGATCGACCAATCACGGTCAATTATATTTTCAATGGACCAATCATAATGCGTTGCCTCCGCTCCTTACAGCGCAAAGGCGTTGAAAGTTGAAGGTGACTTTTTAGTATGATCGATCGCGTGTTTGGCCATCCAATGCGTGATCTTAGATGCGTGACCACAACTATTTGCGTAAATGAAGCCGGTTCGAGGAAAAAGCATCTTTAACAGCTTAATTTTACTTCGGAATAGGAAGTGATTCCTTTGTATCATCTCGCTATCTGCTTACGTCGTCACTGGCACGGCCATGGAACAAATTAGTCCTTGCGCAGTAGTAGGTATAGTTAATAGGAATATGAGATTGCAAGCAAAATGTTATCTAATTTTTCTGTAAATTGACATTTTCCCTGTAAATAGAAACGTAAAGACGGGTGTAGGTAGTTTTAAATTGCTCGCATTATCATTAAGCCTCGTACACACATAACCTTATGTAACAATCATTTGTATTGTATAAATAACACTAAGAACTTTTAAATAAGATTAAAATATTTTATTTATGTTAACGATATAAGTATTTATTAAGAACATAAATTATAATCTTGTTGAAACATTATTTTGGTTATGTTAATTATTAGTTATTATTTAGATTACACATTTAAGAAGTTATAGGTCGAGTTTGAACTTAATTTGTTACTCAATATGTGTTGTTTGTAGCAATATTGAACATTATTATATTCCGAATAAGTTGTGTGAGTAGTGCAACGCCCCCTAGAAAGTGTATAGGAACAACAACTTCTTAAATATTTACCAATAGCGACGTCATCAAGTTCACACCACTGGTAGATTTGCGTTCATAGGTAACAAATTAAGTTCACTCGCGTTTATAACTTTTCTGGATTTGCGCTGACGAAACATACAGACGAACCATATTGCTGTCTCTATTTTCTATTGACATAAATCAGAGACAACAACATGTTTCAGTATAACGTTTTGCCCAGTGCGAACATAGGTTTACATTTACAAGAACAACATGTTTGTCGACTTTCAAAAACACATTACGATAAGTTCCATTAATTAACTGGTTCCCAATTATTGATATAATGTATCAGGCCAACTAGTGGCGGATTTACCAGCAGGCTGAGTAGGCTGGAGCCTAGGGCGGCAGATTTGGGGACCGATAGAACTACGCAACAAATTTGCCGATGACTTTCCTCTCTCACTTGTCATATTGTACATTCGGTGTAACAAACTTCCAAATCTAAAGTAAAACAGCTAGTTCGGCCTAATCTAGGACATGACAATTATAGAGGCAAGCGCGCAAAAACTTAACAGCCTATACCTTGGATATTTGTAAATCCGCCACTGAGGCCAACCATTGTTTTGTTTGTCGCATTTAACGTTGTTCTATATCTATACAAAATTACAAACTATTGATTCCTATAGCCATAATTCAACACTTACCTACAGCAGTATTTTATTATTTTAACCACCGAATTAGTGCAAAGGTCGAGTCTATGCCTGTCATTAGATACGGGTATTTAAATTAAACGGGATTCTCTGTCCCATAAGAGTCAGCGCACCCACGGAGTGGTGGTGAAGCTACTAAAGCCTTATTGAAAATCAACTTAAAGGTCTTCAATATATGGTTGGAATTGACATGACAAATAAATTGTAGTCATGGTCACGCTGACCCTAGACTCTTTTTAGATAGGTATCTATAAATATATCAACAAAATGGCCATGATCGTTGACATATTTTGGGAATATGTATAAACAGATACCAGAACATTAGGTTCCATTTTTGAGTTCTTTATATTCTACGGTTTTACTATAGACTTAATAATGTTATCTTACGAACTTTCTGTTTTAAGTTATATTTTATTATTGATGTGTTCATTTATATAGCTGAGTTTGAATGACTGTATATTTATCGTGATTGCTTTATCTAATGTTTTTACAATTCACAGCAATACCTACTGTAGGAAGTATCAAGGCAATATAGATAAATTAAATGACGGAATTAAGTTACAGTTAAGAGAAACAAACATAATCCGGAAGTTCGTAGGCTAAATATACTGACGCTTAACGCGTCGGTCCTAAATATATCGCCTTCGCGCCGTGTATATTGAATTCACTCTCTTTAAATATAATTTGTAATACATTTTGTAAATATAAAATGCAATAAAAATTGTTAAAGCCTTTTTATATTTTTCTATCATTCGGTGCGTCTGGAGACTGCGACCAGCCTTGCTTGGGTAATCAGATTTAAACGTTATTTTATATGTAGTCAGAGGTCAGAACTGATTGCTTGGGCTAGGCAGCTTGACGTGTGGACGTACCCATTATTATTTTCCCACCCTTTAGATTTTACTCAACTTACGCGACACCATTATCGGCATTGTCTTTTTTGAAACTCACAAATGATAGAGGCAGAAGTTGCGAAAGCTTTGCACACAGAACTTTGTCCATGGCGGGTTTACTCAAGTAAATGTCGATGTCACCGTTGGAGCCGCAGAACTCGTTCAACATCTGTCTGCAAACACCACAGGGTGCGGTGAAAGACTGTTGGTGGGCCACTACTGTTACTATCTTGAACTTTAAGTACCCATCGCACACTGCCTTCGCCACGGCCGTGCGCTCGGCGCATATCGTCGGCCCCAACGCAGAGTTCTCAATGTTACACCCTGTGTATACTTTAGAACCCTCTTCGGTGAGTATCGTAGATCCTACTGCGAAGTTCGAGTACGGACAGTACGCTCTCTTTCGTATATCCGCGGCACCTTCCAGCAAACGTTGAACATCCTTGCCTGCAAAATGCTCTGTTGTAAATCTATGCTAATAATTATGCAATTATCCGGTGACTTGCTAAGATAACAAAGGTCGCTGTGTACGAGTAATCAATAGATACCAATGTTTTTTTAATCAACAGGAAAAGTAACGATAAATATACCTACTCGGAGCTCTGCAGAGATATAACTATATTAAAGCTAGTATTTTTATAATCATAAAAGTGCAACCTTCGCTTTCGACCTTCTCCCATACTCTGTGACCTAAGAACTCTGTGACTCAACAATTAAATAAGCATTCGACGAATGTTCGCGCGTCAGTCATGCAGCGCACACGTTGATGGACCTGCCTCCTACTTAGGAATCCTAAGTACCTACACTACACTAAAACATGTTGGATAGGTACTCACGCCACCACATGAACAATAATATGTATATGCGTTCACCATGACGATCGCATATCAATGTTATTGAAATCATTTGTATGTTCGTCGCAATTATTCATTGGTATTGAATCTATAATGTAGGTCACACTAGCATGCGAAAACAGTTTAATAAATAACTACAATACCTATCTACCAAATAATAAAGGTCGACTGTTAACAATTCCTAAATACCTACGTAAGAAAGGTACTAATTTTAATAAAGAGATACAAAGAGAATACAGCTAATAAGTATTCAATATTTGAGGATAAGCAACACAAGCAAATGAATCAAGAAATAAGTTTAAAAAGTAGGTAGGTACTTACTCAATGAGCTGAAATCGACAATTTCGAAATTATCCATTATGAGCACGTTGTTGAAGCAATTCGCGCGGAATGTGTGAGGGGCGACCAGCACTTGCCGCGGTCACCGGCCGACTGATTACTCAAACGATTGTTGATTAGATATTACTTTATTTATTATTGAACATCCCTTGATATGAACAGCTGGCTGTTTTGTCTGGCGCGCACTGGCCATATTGACTTTCTCCAAGCGTCATGTTGCCGTTATAACATTGCTTTATATTTCTCTGGTTACATTCTCATTTATAATGTAGTGAGCTGGTTTATTTTAACGCCTCCGTACGAAAATTGCAAGATACCAACGATTGAAACATTTGAGTACTGTAAGGAGGTCCATGTCGGCGCACTAGCCACTGGCAAAAGCGTTCCTGGCCGACAAGAATATTTAAATTTTGAAACATATTGGTTTTTGAAATTGAAAGCTCTGCGGTGCGGTGGCAGTGACAACCGAGAGACCACTAAGATAGGAACTATATTTAAATAAATGTATTAAAAGTGAATACTATAATAAGTTTTATATTACCCAGCATTACTTAGTTATTTGTTGATTGAAGCCACGGTTGCTACAGTACCTACCTATTTGCGAGTTAATTAATTTCGTACAATGGACTGGGGACGATCCCAGTAACACCCATACCGGTAAAGTAAGTACTTAGTTGGTTTCTATTGAGTGTGTATCACCTATATATGGTAATATCACGTCAGATTAATAGTTTAATAATAGCTCCACTCAAATACCTAGCAGGGAATATGTCGAACTACCATAGTCACCCTGTTATGTGCAAGTGAAAGCACCCAGTCGTTCAGCGCAAACATAAGACTTATTAATACAAAATGTGCACGCAAGGGCGTTTTCAATTCAATGTCGACCTCTTTTAACGTGCGTCACAACAACCACGTACGATAAGTCTGTGACAGCAACAAACGTACAAAAGACAAGTTTAGCACAAAGACCTTAAAAATGGTTTAGTAAATAAGTATAATATTATCATGACAAATACAATATTTACTTACGATGGTGGTAAAGCCAATCTGTAACCAATTGTAGTACTACCCTCTCACAGAAGATCGATGAAAAGTAGGTTCTCGAAGAGTGAGAAAGCTGGAAGCCCAAACCCCATCTCCCTCGATCCCACTCCTCGATCGTGCAGGCAATGCCTTTTGTATTGTAAGCATCTGTAGTAACTGATTGACATCAAGTGGGTTGTACACTTGTAGCCGACTTGGTTAATAAAAACATCTTCCACAAGAGCGATCTAACAATCAAGGTGACCTCTAGTATTATGAATATCATAACAAAATGTTTTAATAGGTATGATATCTAAATCTAAATAAACATAAGCAATTACTTATTTAATAATAGTTCCTATCACCGCAGATTAATTGATACACGTAACAGGCGGAAACATAATTCACGGTAGATTAAATCTTTATTACTTAAGTACTTAAGTGCGTGGTTGAAAGGGGGCTCGGGGGGAGGGGATATTTTTGGGTGAATTTACCGATCGAACACTTAATAAGTACGAAGCAATTAATGTAAAATAAAATATTTTCAAAGTGCCTTCTATGTTTACATAGGTAGTGACGAACTTTATAAACAGTGATGTGGTAATAACTATTTCAATTGTATCTATACAAATAAATAAAATTGGAGTGTCTGTTTACAATATCAAAATAACACCTTTTCACTAAATGCATATGAAAGTACATACGACACCAATAGCAAAAAACGCGATTTAAAAAGTTTTTGTCTGTCTGTTTGTTCCGGGTAATCTCCGAAACGGCTGGACCGATTTTGACGGGACTTTCACTGGCAGATAGCTGATGTTATAAGGAGCAACTTAGGCTACTTTAATTTTAGAAAAACATTTAGGGTTCCGCGTAAAAAAATAAAAACACATGAAATCAAAGAGTATCTCCAAAACGGGTGGACCTATTTTGACGGGACTTTCACTGGTAGATAGCTGATGTTATAAGCAGTAACTTAGGCTACTTTTATTTTAGAAAAACAAAATTAAAAAATGGGTCTCGTCGCGCGGGCTCACAACGCGGGAGCGGGCTTTTTTGTTAAGTTAAATTCCACGCGGACGAAGTCGCGGGCTCAGCTAGTACAAAATAAAATATTTTTATAGTGCCTTCTATCTTTACATAGTGACGAATTTTATAAAAACAGTGATGTGGTAATAACTATTTCAATATTATTTTTATTACTTTTTTATATAATGACAAAGTCAGCAAGTATCGCTGGTCGATCGAGATGAGTCAACGTCGATCGAGAGTACCTACATAGATCAAAGTTCGATTAATGAACGATAGACGGAAGATCGATTGATGAGCTGTCACCCGATCCGCTGTGTTGTATCCATTTTTACAGTAAGGGAGTTCCCCGGCGAGTACTTACTTGTGTTGTAGGTGCATAATGAACACTGCTATTGGTTTCAATTTTGCAGAATAGAATTTAACCCACATGTACTCCTGCAGACCAAAACCAACCCTAATGCGAGTAGTCGTAGGTTGCTTTCACTATGTAGAAATATGTACGGCTTGGTACCATTTTAAAATACAACATCCAACACAAAATCAACAATATCCAATCCACCACAATACCCTTACATTTTATGCATTACATTTTTCTACGGGCTGTGCGTTCGCGCGCACTGTGAGACCTCACAGTAATGTTGGTGAACACGGAGATCCCAAACGCCTACATGGCATACAATAAATAAATAAATAAATAAAAATAGCCTTTATTTACTCTGACCTTTGCACAATTTGTAATGTAATAAAACATAAACTATACTAACTATATTTAACTATACTATACTAACATGGCATACATAGTGTAAAATGGATCGATTATTTTGTACTAGCTAGTTATGTACATATCACCACGGCATATCCCTTAGACGTTGCCAGACCGAGCAGTTGATTGGAATTGGAAATAATTAACAATTAAAGACCGTATTAACAATAATCCATTTATTGAGTGAAAAATCACTTAGCACCTACTTACCTACATGACTTATTTAAACAATTGTTGTGTTATACCAAGTAAATACAAATTATACAATCGCCAAATGGACGTCATAAAAATAAAATAAAATAACCCGAAGTTAAAGAGTTTTATTTTCCATTTTAGGCGTACTTATATGCATATAACCCAAATATAAAATAAGCATAACATTTTAAAGTATAAAAAGCAATTAAATGCTGAAAGCTGTTTTATCATTAAGATCTTATAGTACGATCATCATCGACTACATACCCTGTAGACACCTATTAATTCGAAATTCAAATCTTACAGTAAACTAACTGCGGTACCAGGCGCCGGGTACTGAATGCTCATTGGTTTGGACGGTGTTACGGCAAATTCTGGCACACACAGTAACAATAAATCGATATCAGGTCTAAGAGCGGTCTTGAGTACGCTTTTGACATAAGAATGACATTTCCAAGATCGCTCTCAGACTTGTGATCGATAATTAATACGAGCCACAGACACAGATCGATCGTTGCCGGCCAAACATTAGTGGCTGTCAATTTCTACAAGACCTGGCTTCCTAATGTACATGTGGTATCACAAAAAGTTCGTCCTATACAAGGTGTCTACTGGATATGAAGTTGATGGATGATACGGTCTTCACTTAAAATTACCTTTGTGAACTGGGAACTTATGAAAGGGACTTGTATTAGTATAAATGCAGAATTATTATTGGTTAAAAAAAAAAACCTGTGTATTTACACAATAACGCCATGCTGTTGTTGTCAAATGACTGAACTAAAGTTGAATCTTCTTAAAGTACTCTCTGTCTTGCTCATGCGTTACTACCAACATGAAAAGGATAGCAATACATTGTTCACCAACAGAATTAGCACGACTATTTTAATTTTGTAAAGGACTAGACCATCAACTTTATATTTGAAAAAAAAAGAAGAATTTTAGGAACAATTAAATCTTAACATATTTTCCGTACAACTTATAAAAATAAATATGATAACAGTTTTATAGCATCACACAAACAAAATAGAACCTCCTCCATTTTTGAAGTCGGTTAAAAAAAGCTGGCCGTCACACCGGCAGATGTGAAACATGTGTAGACTATAGTATGCGCGCGCACACAACGGAGTCGAGAGATGTGGCGTAGAGCGGGGCATGACGACATGAACGAGCGTCATGCCATTCACCGTGACGGCAAACTGGTCGATTTTGTTTCCAATACATTTTTCATAAAAACCCCCTAAATCCCCCTCGCAATGAGGGAATATGCCCTATATAATTGCAATAGACTTTGCCTTTATAAACAACACACGAGCATCATAGGACCGGTTGTTTTAGAAAACTTTGGGGGATACATTTTCTGGACAAATCCATCATTGGACTTTCGGCTGATGACTCGAATGATCATGATGATACAAACCAAATAGTTATACAACTTACCAGAACGGACACCATCCGACATAACACTGGCACAAGTTCTCATTGCTGGTCGCCTGCTGGATGAGCAGCTCCACCTGTTTCTGTACCGACACTATCTCGTCGATGTGCGGGAAGTCGCGGCCCGTGAGCTTGTCGCGGACCCTGTTCACGATGGCCAGCGCGCGCTTGTTGAGGTTGGTCTCGGCCGGCGGGTCCAGGGCGTCGTTGAGCCCCGCGTGGAGCCTGCCGCGGCTGGGCTGCGGGGGCGAGGCGGGGTCCGCCGCGGGACAGATGTCGGGCTCGGCGCGGGACCGCCGGCCGGCGTCGATCAGCCGCCAGTTGAGCAGCGGGTCGTACACGAAGGCCTCCAGCACGGCCATCACGCTGTCCTTGTGGCGGTGCAGCACTTCCATCACCGATTCGCAGGTGCGCCGGTAGGTGCCCTCGATGCCGGTCACCTGAGGATTATTAAATAGATAAATATCGCCAGACTGACACACCAACTGTATTGTCCAAAACTAGGCAACGCTTGTACTATGGGTACCGTATAATGGACAGCGGGCGATTCCAGTGTCACCCAGACCGGGGCAAATTTCGAAAAGGTCATTTCCGAAATTTACCCCGATAGGAATCGAACCCGCAGTAACCGGTGCAGTAACCGAGCAGCCTACGCTCGAACCACTGCGCCAAGCGGTCGTCATTACATAAATACACATCGCTAGACTAAATATAGGAAAACTGTCAAAACTGACGAATTCAGTCATATACGGTACGTCAGTTTTGACGTATTGCGAGATGAGTGCCTGTCGAGTGAGAAGCTAGCGGTTAACAAAGTATGTGTTTGTTGTGTGTGGTGATTTTTCAGCATGAATTCGTTATTTTGATTTTTATTTCGCTTCACACTGGCCAAACTCTCCAGTGCATACCGTGTATTGGCCTCACTTGACATTGGCAGAATTGTCCAAAAGGGCAGAGCCATATAAAAAAAAAAAAAAAAAAAAAAAAACAAAGTTGGTCCCCTGTGTGGTTGCTTACCAAGACACCACTATTGTATGAAAATTAAATAGTCAGGGGGAGGCATATATACATGCGGATTACAGAGGCAATGTATAAGTAAGGCGAGCAGGGGTGCTCGCTATGCGGCGTCTATGGCTTATTGGTCTGTGCCAAACTAAGTAACACGTGTACTATTGTGATAATTCGGTCATCAAATTTTAATTGTAACTCGTTTGTACTGTTGATGTTATTTTAATACTAGATTGATTTAGTATGTAACTCGGTTTTGGTCAACATATTGATAACTACGACCTTCATTTTATTCAAGTTCAATTAATGATTGAGTATGTCAACAAATTGCTTTGTAGCTGGAAAACATATTATAATAAGGACAAAAATATGTAAATTCCGATAAGGACGCATTCACGAGCTGCTTGTGCTTTTGATGCCAAACCGCTGCCAAACGTCTTTAGACTTAGTATCGCTTGTTAAAACAAAAATGGCTGCAGAAGCTTACCTCCATAGCGTTGATGAGCATCCTCGTCAACCTGAAAGGTATCTTCTCCGGGAATTTGTCTCTAGTGACGGCAACTTCGAAGCAGTCGCCGAAATCGATGTGCAGGAACTTGCCGGTGACTCTGTCGAGCATGATGTTGGAGGGGTGGCGGTCGCCGAGCCCCAGGATGTAGCCCACCATGCTCATGACGGCGAGCGAGCGCGTGTAGTTGGTGCGCCGCTCGAACCACACCTCCGACGAAGGGCTCTTCAGCCAGAGCAGCTTAGCAAGATCGTCGCCGGCTGTGTTGTATAAGGCGTGTTCGAATACTTCCACCTGTAGACAGTTATAATATTCACCATAGGTTTAACAAAATACCATCGCGCTGTGTTCGATAGTGTAAGGTTTTAGGCCGGGCTGTTGCATACTAAAATAACTAGATAACATTTTTATAAGTGTGGGTGAGGATATACAGGTTGATAAGAACGCACGAGACCAAGGGGAATGTATCCTAAATATTATTTTTGTATGTAGGTAAAACTGTAAACCTACATATTACAAAACTAGTTTGTTTCAGGCCGAAATCGACCCGACACAAGGTGAAAAAAATATCACTTTGTTTTTTTACAACCCATCAATAGTGTCAACTATAAAGATCGAAATATCTCTAATAAAGCAACCATTTAAGGAAGACCATACAATTAGGAAATATAAAAAATTCCATATCCTACTAATATTATAAATGCGAAAGTTTGTGAGTGTGTATGTATGTATGTTTGTTAGTTGCTCTTTAACGCAAAAACTACTGAACGGATTTGGATGAAATTTGGAACACAGATAATTTAAAAGCTGTATTAACAAATTGAATACTTTAGTTAAGTCTACGCGGACTAAGTCGCGGGCAGAAACTAGTAATCCATAAAAATATACTAACCTTTTGCATCAGCATCAACTTGTCCAGATCAGGGGCCATCCTCAGCATGATTCTGTGTTCAATATTCAGCAGACACTTCCTCTTGTCTCTGTAGTCCCTAATAAGCGAGTGCAAGGTATCACAGTGCGGGACCCATCCGATCAGGCCGGAGTTGGTGGACAGAGGAATGACTGCGTATCGCTGTATGGCCAGGTCGCGGCGGAAGGTGTCCGGGTCGGCCTGCAGCAGGGTGTTGACCAGCCCGAACAGCTGCATCACGCGCTCGTCCTGGCGGAGGTCCTCGTGGCCCTTCAGCAGGAATATGTAGTCCTTGCCGTTGGAGCCGCGGATGCAGAGCCGCCGGGGACGTTGTTTCGATGTTATTACCTGTGTGTGAAGGGTGAATGTTACTGCCTTGTTTTGGTCACGTGTTACGAAAGAGAATCAACTCCATAGAACACTTAATTGTGGAAGTAAAATTCCAGAGTAAAATCACATTGAAAACATAGACAGCCCATTAATATCACTGCACCAGTCAAGCATTCGAAGCATGAAAGACATGGTTTAAAGTGCTTAGCTGTAAATTCCACTAACGTTCAACTGTCCAGGTATTTTGGGAACGTGGGGGAACGTTATCATACTTGATATAGATAAATAACATGATATCTTGTAATAAAATAAAAAAAACCTTCATAATATTAATCAATTTAAAAGCCTTAACTTTGCGTAAACACACCAAAAAGTGGGACCCAACAACAAAATGTTAACAAAAGTGGGCAATAGCCATAGGAGTCTTATACCTGCAGGCTGCTCTGTATGTGCGCGATGCGGATGAGGTCCTGGTCGGGCACGTACGAGCCGGGCACGGCCAGCTGCAGGTCGCGGCAGTGCAGCAGCCGCGTGCTCACGTACTGCAGCTCCAGGGACGTGAGCTGCGGCAGCTGCCGGCTGATGCGCCGGAACACGTGGTAGTACAGGTCCCACGCCTGGTTCAGGTCGCGGACCTGCCCGGATTGCTGCCCGGAACAAATAGCACCAATTCAAATGGACCTACTTTTGCAAAATGGAACCGACCCACATGCACTTCTGTAGACCAAAACCAACCTTGTGTAAGTGGTTCTAGGTTGGTTCCATTTTTCAAAAGCAGGTCCAAATAATAATAATAATACTTGCTAATTCAGTATTACCAAGCTCTCTAAATCTCACTCAAATTTAGGTATTTTAACTGGAAAGATAGTTTAGTGAGGTCCTACTCCCACTTTGCAGTAGTAGATAATATGATCGATGGTGGTTCGCCACTCGACAATTTTTGTACCACACGAACTAGATTACATAGTCTAAGAGTCTAAGACGGATTCCATAAAGTAAGCCGTTAAGTAGTAAAAAATATTTTAAATTTATGGATAGAATAATAAAAATATACTGGAAAATATTTTAGAATAAGGTGGTTATTATTTTATGCTTTAGGTCAAATGTGATGCTGACCCCAAATTATAGAGGATAAGGCCAAAGGATGATGAAATATTTAATGTGAAGTTATGCACAACGGGAAAGTTCGGTCAATAGTACAGATAATTAAAAGGTTAGTAAAAGGTTGCGATAACTTACCTTGTATCGATTACACCACTCCAAAGCTTCGTTGAGATCTCTTGCGTAAGCTGTGCTGAACGACACTTCCTTCAGCGTCTGAGGACCGCGCTCCAACAGCGCGTGGAGCGGCTCCAACGTTTTGAACATCGCGTTCACGTCATTCTCGTTGAAGAACAACCTCGACGCCTCTTCCAATGCTTCGTGCCATTGTTCATGCCACAAAATGGCCACTCGAATGAGCTCCTCAGATATCATTGCAGCTTGGTTGACCAAATTATTTGAATGTGTGCACATTGACTTCAAAACTTGATTCGCGGCATTTTTCCGTGCTACGAACGAGGATTTCGACGCCACAGTCAAGGGATACACTAGGGCTTGCGGATGAGACTTTCCGATATCGATCAATAGAGAATGGATAAGTTTTCCCACTAAAGCTCTCGGCGTATCGATTCTCGCGATGAGTTGGGGTATGACTTGGAGCCAAACGTTAATTTCAATGGTTCTGATGCCTTCGACCAACGCCTCGTGCACTGCTGGGTAGTGGCCGTAGTCGAACCACAGAGTTAACAACCTGAGGGTATCCTGCAGCGAGCTGCCGTGCGACAGCTTAATAGACTTGAAGAAGCCTTCCACAGCGGGCACGGTGTGTTGCTGAATACATTCCGGAGACGGCCGCCTCTCTCCCGAATGCGCACCGCTGGTGTTTGTATCCTGATGCTTGTAGAACAGAACAGTTTCGAAGTTCATGTAGGCCCACGCGTGCCACGCTTTATACCAGTCGGACGACAGCTCCGTGGCCGCTTCGTAATTTCGAAGAATTTCCGGAATGGAAATCTCGTTGATTCCCGACAAGGATTCGCACCACGAGCCTAATTTCAAATGACAACGAGCTAGCAGCCTGCAATGTTCGGCGTCGCCCGACTCTGTCGTGTCGACATACCTTTGCAGCTGGTTGTAAGCCAACTGTTTGTCGCCGGCGACCCACAGATGTTTCGCATACGCTAAAGTCAACCTCGGCTCGTGTGTCGGCAGGGGCATGTCGCGGTTGACACTTGGATCTACTCCCAGCAACATTACTAGCGTGTTATGCGCCTGGCCCGGCGCACCGCTCTTCCTACACAGCGATGCGAATTTAAGCCACGTAGTCATGTCCTCCTGAGGGGTCAACACGAGACTGCGCACTTGAAGCATCCTACGCCAATCTTCCACAAGTCTCTGTCCACCCTGAAGCCTCGTCCACCAAGCTTGTCTGATAGTTTCTCTCCTCTCACAATCCAATTTGTACGAGATGACTTCCTCCAACTCTGCCAGCAACTGGGCGTTCACTAAGGCCCCATATGCTCTTTGATAGCTCTCCCCGGCTACAGCGGTCAGCTCGCTGTCTAATATGGAGCGCGCTTGATCAATATAGTATTTCGACGTGTCGAATTTTTCATTGCGAATACTGAGGACGGCTCTGAAGAACGCTCCATCCTGAGTATTTTCTGGCATGAAGTTGACATATTTCTCCATAGAGTCCCACTCGTTGAGTCCCCAGGCGGCGGCGGCGGCCAGTCTAGCCGCTTTGAATTTCTCGTCGTTGGACATTTGCGTCCATTTCGTGGAGACGGTGTTGTACAATTTGACCCACTCACCTAGAGCTTCGAAGCATCGCAGCTCACCTAGATAGGCGTCGACATCGTTGGCATCCACGGTCAATTTTTTACTGTAAAGATTGAGCGCCTTCTCCCAGTTGTGCAGTTTTTCGTACCACCTAATTTGGACTTTGAGATTGGCATCGCCGGCTTCGCGTTGAGCCATCACCCTCTCCAGTAAACCTTCGGCTGCTTCTTTCTGCTGGAGCTTGTTGTTTATGTGGATCAAAGCTTCCACAACTTGGGATGTGGTACCGCTTCGAAATTCTTCTTCCTGTGCAATAAGAATATTTACGATTTACGATTAGATCAACGATAGTATATTTTGACAAATAGGCAAGCAATAATGTACCTTATAATGCAAGGCTTTAGCATATGCTCGGCAATGCATAGCCCTCTCGCCGAGTAGATGAGTAGATATAGGCAAGGTGCCGCCTTCACAGTGTTCCATAAACTCGGCGAGGTTCAAGACAGTGTGAGCCAATTCCGGCGCGTCGGGAGCGGTTAACGCCTGCTCTAAAGCGTTGGAGAGTTCCGTGCGCGAGGTATTGTCGAGTTCAGTCCAGCACGATACAAAGGCCGCGTTGAATAAGTCCCGGAGAAGTTGAGAGTAATTATGGGCTAATGCGAGACACGCCCTGTAACAAGTAACAAGTGTTGTAGAAGTGGTATACTGTCACCAAAAGCAAATATGCTCTAGAGCATCCTTTCCCAAAGTGGGCGATAACGCCCCCCTGTGGGCGCTGCAGGACTACAGGAGGGCGGTAAGAGACCCAGAAAAAAAAAATGGGGGCGTTGTGTAACTATCAGTAATCAATTAATTTAATTTGACTTTATAGTGGTTTTTAAGTAGGTGAAAAAATGGGGGCGTTAAAAAATAATTTATTCTCAAAGTGGGCAGTATACAGAATAAGTTTGGGAACCACTGCTCTAGAGGTATTATTTCTCACCTGAGCGCAGGGCTGTGTGACTCGGTTAGTAGTCCAATGCTAAATCGTCTCAGCCATTCGAGCCAATCGTCTTTGGACACACGGCTGCTGACCGTCCACGCCATCTTCAAGTTGTGAGCGTTCACACACAGCTTGCGAATGGATTGTGACGTTTCACACTGGTAACCACGCGCCTAGAACACGATAAGATGTGTTAAGCGATTATGTGTCTACTAACTTCATTGATATAGCTCATTAGTTTGATGACCGCTTGGCGCAGTAGTTCGAGCGTGGGCCGCTCGGCTCACTGCACCGGGTGTTTTCAGGTTCGATTGCCATTAGGGTACATTTCCGAAATGGCCTTTTCGTAATTTGCCCCGATTTGAGTGTCACAGGGATCGCCCCCAGTCCATTGTACGGTAACCATAGCACAAGCGTTGCTTAGTTTGGGACCATACAGTTAGTGTGTTCGTATGGCGATATTTATTATTTAGTATTTTTTACCTCTTGATTACCGTTCCTAGGTTTGCGTCTAGTGCTCTGCAAGAATTCGTCCATCGCAAACACTTGGTTGGATTGAAGCCGCGAGAGCAGCAATTCATAATGTTGATGCTGGATCCTGTGCCTCATAATCACTTTTTGGACTAGCGGTATGAAGTCATTGAACTTGCGGCCGAGCTGCACGATCAACGCACACAACGTGTCCATGGCACTCGGCCGCAGCGCCGCGCACGACTCCAAGCTTCTCACCAGAGGATGGATTATTCGAGACACCAGTTCACTGTAGTTCAAGGAATCTGAGAGGTAATCCACAGTCTCCATGGCCACTTTAGCCACGTGGATCGGACAATCGGATGCATCGAACAACTTGACTATGGACGGAATGACCAAGTGCATGTAATCGTCTAAATTGTCTTCAAACTTTTGCAAGGCGTAAAGTAGTTTCTCCGTGACCACCCTGTCTTTGCTCGTATCGTGCGCGAGGACGCGCAAAATCTGCGGCATCAACTGCGGCAAGTAAACTTTGAATTCAGACCCCAGAGCAACAGCGATGTATTCAACAAGCAAGATTAAAGTCGGTTGCAGAGGACTGTTTGGTGTCCAAAACTCTTTGATCAAGTCGAATATCTTGTCCAAATAATTGCGAATGTGTTGTTTCACAATGTCGATCAACTTCGCCAATTGCGTGAACAGGAATTCCCTAAAGTTGTTATTGTCTGTAGATCGCGCTACGTAGAGCAGACTGGGAGTGACGCGTGATATGTACGGCACACATTTGATTCCGAGTGACCGGAAGATAAATGTCACTGCCTGAACCACACTCGTGTGATGCTGTTGCAGCGTCGGGTCCCGCAGTATCCGCATGAGTGTAGATATCACGATAGCCGGATAATATTCATCAAGCACAGGGGACGACATGTTTACCAGCATTTCGCTCGTCGTCATGTCGAAATTGTTCTCGTCGGCTTTACCGTCGGCTACGGGCACTAAACTGGAATCTGGCTGTTCCCCAATCAGTCCTCTAGTCATTTTATGTTTGTAAGGGTCCAAAGCGCCCAAAAGACCCAACACACGAATCGTTTCCCTCCTGTCTTTGGGCTGCTGTTCGGTTTTGAGGAAATTTAGAAGGACATCCATTAGATTAGGATATTCCGTGTAAGGAGTCACAACATATCCAGTAGCACTGATCAGTTGTCCGAACGCCCACAGTGCGACACTTCTTTTCTCCGTCGCACTAGCGTCAGATATTAGTTCAAGGAGAATGCTGAGCATTTCTGGTAGCCATTTCTTCAGGCCACTGTTATCGCCATGTACACCGGCTAAATCACCAACAGTTTTCAATACACTGATCACTACACCCGGGTTTGAATCAGACTCTCGGAGCTTCGGCACGAGGACGTTAAGTATTGTTTCCATGTATGGCTTGACAAGCTTAGCTGCATGCAATATGAGGTTATCTAGCATTCTGGCTGCCTGTTCTTTGTTCCTACTCATCCCAGAATGTTCCAGTTCAGTCAGGAACTGTATCAATGTCTTTCTCAGGCCCGGCATCACATAAGCGGGATTCACGGTGCTCAGCCGACCGACAGTACAAATAGCCAATTCGCGGATCGCTAGATTTTCATCGTTCATGGCCATAAATAGGAAACTCAGATTTTCGATTTGTGCTAAATGGGTGTCAAATATATTATTAAGTGATTCTAGAACCCAGTACCGGACCTCGTAATCGGGATCGGTAACAGCTACTATTAACAATTTTCCTATGACTTCTGCAGTCAACAACGTGAGAGTCCTCGATGGCGTTTTCATAGTTCTGACGGTTGAGTCCGCTAAGAGCTTAGCAGAAGTTTTTACAGCTTCCAATCTAACTTCCTGCTGTTCGCTTTGCAAGAAATGATCGGCGCAGCGTCTTACGAAAGTCAGTAAGCTGTGTTGACCTTCAAATCGAAAGGTCCCGAGGGTCCTTAATGCCAATACAATATTTGCGGTGTCTTGTGGTTCAATTACCAGATTCATATTACTCATTTGCTGTTCTAAACTCCTTGGGACTCCAGGATGTAGGAAGGGTTTGTTTCTCAAGACCAGAGACAGCATGTTCAACAGACCTTCTGATATTTCAGACCTAAGAGACGGTAGGTTGTCACTCAGTTCTCTCAAACAACTTGTTAATGAAGGGCTAAGTCCTGTTGCAAACATAGCATCTAGGATTTCTTTAATGTCACTAACAACCAAATCTTTTACGGCACTTCCTAGTAATGTAATGCAAGCAAATATAGATGGGTCGATCCACACTCTTTTCTTTGTTTGGCTGTCTCTTACTGGCAGTGTTTGTTTTATGACATCCATAATGCTGGGTATATAGTTCTTGATGTCATTATCTATGGCCGCAGCCATCAGCCCCAGGGTGGTGAATGCCATGTTCTTATCCTTCTCCCTGCTGCGGACACAGGCTAGTAAGTAATTCATTGTGGAATGGAGGTACTTCTTCAAAAAGAATTCTTTATTGAAGGCTGCTAGTCTCGGAATGATGATCAGCAAAATTTGGGGAACTCCTTGTGTTTTAAGCAGCCGCTGGCACATGACATCTGTAAGCAATAAAAATAATCAAAGGGATCATAAAATAATTCAGTTTGGTACTCAACTAAATTAACATTCTGAAATGGAATTGTAAACATATTCTAATTTTAAAAAGTCCAAAACATTTACCTCTGCAGATCTTCTCAAACTTATCAGTTAATAATTTACGACACACCTCAGATTCATATATAGGCACCGGATATCTAACATTCTCAGTTTTGAAACCTTCACACAAAAACCCTCTTTTAACTGATGGGCTATGCAGTTTAGTACTTATGAATATAATGTCATCGGACACTGTAACATCTTTCTGTGTGTCCAAGTTTTGCATTAAGTAAGTGTATTTTTTCTCCCACTCGGCATTTGAACATCTTAATAGCTCATTTAAGATCAACAGTCCTCCGTGTACTCTATCCTCTTTAGTCTTTTCTTTAGTTGGAATATCTTCAAACGCCAGCATGGCTTCCTCATAGCACTGCATGTACCACTGGGGCTTGGCAGTCGACTGCTTGGCTGTTTCCCTCTGAGCAGTCACCACCAAACCAGCTCTAAGTGCTTTGCCGGCCGCTTCACGAATTTGAGGTTTTGGATCCCGTAGGGCTACAAGTATGTGGTCAAAAAACCCTGATACTTGTTGGTAGAAATATGTTGGCATAGCTATAGCCAGCTCTTTTAGGAGCAGCACGGCCGAGTGCCTTCTACCCTCGTTTCTCTCTTCGGACAACCATTCAAATGCTCTCTTGACTTCAAATTCGACATACTCAGCTCGTTTAACGCCGGACACTGTTGCGAGGCGCCCAACTGTTTTGGCGGCCAGTTCCATAACGCCAACATCGGACGAAGGTAGCAAATTGCGAAGATAATTAGCGAATCTCGTTATTCGTGTTTTGGTTGTGTCGCAGTCGCCGCCGATGAGACATACTGAAATTATGTTGTATATATGTAGGTCCCAATATTCTCTGATAAGAATTTTGTGAGGTAGCTAAGGTAGTTGGGAAAGTTCTTACAGCGAAAGAGCATGGCAGGCAGGATCTGAGCATGGGGAAACAGTGCAATGTCTGCCTTATTACATGGGCCACAGGCGTGAATAAATTGTGTTTTGAAAATGCGTAATAGAATATACAAACTTACCTATGGCCAACACACCACCTTTTTTCTCATTAACGTCGTTGCTAGACACCATTTCGAAAATTTGGTGGTTGAACTCATCCAGGAATTGGGTGAGTTCCTCCTGTGGGACCTCGCGAAGCTCGGTTTTCGCATAGTGATAAAGTTCACGGGCGGTCTTAATTTGAACGTCGACATTTCGGGATTTCAGACCCGCGACAAATGCGCCTACTAGATTCGACATCTTTATTCTAATTTATTTCATAATGTACGTGTAAATTAATTAATAATTTCAGGCAATTTTCCAAAACAAAAATAAATAAACAATACAGCAGGCACACCACACTCTTCTTTGGTCATAGACTAATTTGAGTATGGTTTTTTTTTTTATTTCCAAATGTCTCTAGAGGTGCGGTGAGATTTGTTGGGATGCGAATTATTACGGCTTTTGCCTCTACGAGACGGTTGCAACGGATATTACTGTATGTTGCGTTGTCAAACTATTCGAAAGGAATAAAGGGTACACGTGACAGAGATCATCCCTCTCAAGGCTGTTTATTTACTATTCCCAGATGGGTTAAAGTAAAATCGATCAACAAAATTCTACTAAGTGAGCTATATATATATTTTGTCCTTATTTTATGACAACAAAAAATAGAGACAAACATATTTGTGTGAATGTTGCGTCAGAAATGAAGGTTATGTTTTATTTCCATCAAAATGACGTATAAAGTGACGTGCACGAAACAAAAGTCTATGGTTATATATATGGCCGATATTTCATTCGTTTGTGGAGCTTCCTTTTCTTTCTGTCGTTTATGGTTATCTATATTACGGGCGGTCATCGTTGAAGATTTCCGTATAAATTATTAAATGAAGGTGCTATAGGCGTTGATTTTATGAAAAAGCTGTAGGTTATCAATTGTTAAATAATGATCTTACTCGAGATCAATAATAGAATTATAGAAGAAACACTAACAGTAAAATATAAAAATGCACTGGCACGGTGAGTACGTTACGCTTAGAAAGTTTACTGTTTTTTGCAATTAGTATGTGTATACAGTGTACCGAGCATGCATTCTATTTACATCAATTTCGATGTTCGGCTGCGAGGACTTACCCCCGGGGGGTAGGTACTTGACTATAACCCCTTTTCGGAAGTACCTATAGTGGCAAGTGTCAAATTCCTGGGGTGGGCCCACGTTGATCGCATCGAGCAGGGCCAGGTACCCGAGGTGGGATACTTGGGACAGTGATTTATATTGCCATTATGTCATGGTGCGAGCATGACGCGGTTGTGCCTATCTCAGCATGGATGAGTCATGCCACTGTTTATTGGGAGCTGTTTGTGTGCGTGCGGAAACGTCCTATATTTTGTTTTCGGATTCCATTGGTGGTAAACAATGTAATGATTTTGTTGTGATACTGATTCTTATTTGGAGTAGGGGAGAATGCAATGATAACTAATGCAGGGCTGTGTGCTAGGATATGAGTAATTTGTGGTGTTGGTTTGTTTTCAGTTTAAAGCCGGAGTCCATAGATGTGAAAGTTGCAGACTTTGATGGAGTTCTGTTTCACATATCCAATGTCAATGGAGACAAAACCAAAGTTAGGGTATGTGATCATTAACAAACATCTATCCCAAATATTCTATGTGCGTTGAACACCAGTAATAACTGTTGTGAGAGTGCCATAATTACTACACTCGATAACATTGGCTAGCATATAGGATAGCTCACCTACTTGCTCTTTACTAAAGCCTTGGAAGCCAATCAGTTTTACTAATTTTATAAACCAAATGTTCCTAAATACTCATATTGTAAATTAAATTTAATTTCAATGTGAACAAGCATGTAGTTCCTGTGTTTAATAAATTTAATTGCAGTAGATATTAACATAGCCAAAGCCCAACACCTGTGTAGTAAAGCAAAGGCCATGGTCCAACACTGTGATATTAATAAGCAGTATATAACATACATACAGCATTGATATTTGTTTAAAAAATCCTAACATGCGTATTAAAAATGTTTGCAGGTTAGTATATCACTGAAGTTCTACAAGCAGTTAGAGGAACATGGGGCAGATGAGTTGCTCAAAAGGGTGTATGGACCACTCCTCACTGAGGCAGAGTCTGGTGAGTTCGAATTTATGTTGATTCAAAAATCATGTTTATTATGTACCTAACTGATTCAAGAAGTTGTCACTTTACATTTTTTTAATACATGCAAAGCTTTATATCAGGATTATCTTATGGCATAATGAATAACGTCATCCATTTTATTATACAAAAAAATGTTCCACTGTTGCATAAAACTGAGAGTGGGAACGTGAACCTGTTTTTATGTTTCAAAACTAGTTCAGTGTTCATTGTTGCAGTACATTGCTTAGTATGGCACCCATTAATCAATAAAGTAGTAATACAATTGGTTTTCCTTAAATTATTCTAAACTACTGAGGATACCGTATTATTACAGTATATGAGTTTATAAAATTATATTTCCTTAAATGTGTTGATATTGATTTCAGTATATTTTATTTTACAGTAACTTTGTGTTTCATATAAAATGTTGTTGTGTTTCTCCTTATATGTTTAAATGTAAATAACTAAGAAGAATGTTGTTAAAGACTTTTAGTATGTCAAGATCATTCTCAGTTTAATTAAAACCCAACTGAATATTTTTATGCCACTTATTTTAAATGAGTATGGATGTAATCCATGTACTTACACTAATCATAATATTTACAATATATACTACTAGCTGTGCCCACGGACTTCGTCCGCGTAGTATTTAACGTAACAAAAATTTCGGGATTATCGGGATAAAAAGTATCCTATATGTTAATCCCGGTTATAAACTATCTGTGTTCCAAATTTCATCCAAATCCGTTCAGTAGTTTTTGCGTGAAGGAGTAACAAACATACATACATACATACATACATACATACATCCACACTCACAAACTTTCACATTTATAATATTAGTAGGATAAGTAGGATTTACAGTAGGGTTGCCACTTATTGCGTCAAAGGTTTAGCATCGAACTTCCTTCCACCAACTATAGCAATTACCAGTCATACTTGCACCAAATAGTATAAAATTTTAAACATCATACAATGAATCATGAATTGTAACGAATATACATTTTTACTTACACCCACAATATTGAAAACATATTTGATAAGATTAAAATTGCTGTCGAGTTGGAAACATGCATTTGATAAGATAGTGTGCTAAATTTGAAACTTTTGGTTTATCTTTCTGAATGTTTTATTCACTTTTATTTCCAATACATTTTCAAACTTGTTTTATACATGTCAATGACCTCTGGATGCATGCTGTCAGCTGTGCTGATAGAAAGCCGCATCTGTAGACGTGTGAGGCCATGTTGACCTGGATAGGTAGCTGAATAATGATATTTTTTGGCCAGTATGCTTCAGCATACATGGCAAACTGGCAATCTCATATAGTGAAGAAACCTGCATATTTTGCGTAAAATATGTAGAGTTCCCCAACCCGGACAGGGCCAGCGTGCTGGACTATGGCCTGAATATTTTTCGAATTAAGGGACTATGCTTGGTATAATGGCAATAGGTACGACATTGGGTGGCAAAATGTTAGTTAGTCAGTGTGTATCTGTGCCTACCCTTGATGTGTATGCTTGATGGTGTATTTATCTATGGCAGTTGTTATTGATAGTCTCTGAATAACCCTGAATAAGGAAGACCTTGATCCCGTTTGACTTTTTTGTAGCAATTTGGGAATATCCTAGGGATAATTAAATGAGCTCATAATATTTTTGGGTGATTTTGATCACTAGCCTAAACACTTTTAGTGCAGATATTGGCACATGTAGACAGACGTAAAATTTTGTGATGAGACTATAATTTATTTCATTATCTAAATGATTATTTTAATAAATAAAATAAATGTTATATTACTCTTTGATTGTTGGCGCTATTACGACACTCCATTATGGGAATGATTCATAAATTATGTATTGATTAGTCATAAACGGCGCACCCATAAAATTGAACGACGCCAACATATTACCGTCCTTAGGGAAATTAACCCATATTGAACATGAAGAGTCAAACTATGTAAAACCCATATCCCTATTGAAGTAAACTTAATTGGTTAATATTAACACGTATATTAATTTTATCAGGGCGTTATAATAGTATCCGTATTAGGTGGTATGTAAACAGTTCCACTGTCTTCTCGATTCTCGATTATAGAAGCCTAAGTATTAGTAATCTGATAATCTCATCGGGCGCCGACACGCTGGTTCTGCCTAACTCCACGCGGAATCAGTCTTATCGACTGGGCCATCCACATGTTGTCTTATTTAAGATAACGAAGTGAGACAAACTACCCATACCATAGAAAAGTAAAACAAAAATACCATGTCAAAAGCGTATTCGAGATCGCTTTCAAACTCAAAATCGATATTTAATTCAGGCCTAAGACGTATAGTCGTAGTTATCCACATGTTCGCGTTGGGTTTTGTTCGTACAGACTAGGGCACCGTCTGACTTATATCTATTACTAGTACTGTTGCTATTAATCTAAAAAAATGTGATTGTCACGAGTTTAAATTTTCCCTTCTTACTTATAATCAGGCTACAACATCTCGTTGCTTCTCGACCTGGAGAACATCCCCGATGACTGGGAGGAGGTGGTGAAGAAGGTGGGCCTGCTGAAGAGGAACTGCTTCGCGTCCGTGTTCGAGCGCTACTTCCGGCTGCAGGAAGACGGCGACGTGAGTCACAAGCGCGCTGTCATCAACTACAGGCAGGATGAAACGCTGTGAGTACGAGGCCTTATCAGCGGAGTAATTATTAGAGTTAATATTTTATAATTTACTAGCTGTGCCCCCCCCGACTTCGTCCGCGTAGTATTTAAGACTTTTGTTTTAGAATTACAAAGTTAAGTTTTGAAAAAAAGTATACCCTTTCTGTTTAAACCCGTATAACTTAAACCTCAATCAAAATAAATGTTATCTTCGCCTCACGCTAAGGGTTGCGACATGAATATCTAAATCGATGATAATAACAACGAATATGAACAACTGTCATGTCACTGTCATCCACATGAACTGTGGATGTCAGCCAACTTCAACGTGGGGCTACCATGGTGGCAAAAGAAAAAAAAATATGCCACCATTAGAGCTAGTACAAAAGCAAAAGGAAGCAACGAAACAGAGTAAATAGGTACTGTTAGTAGTAAATAATCTTACAACATTGGACTGAATCAATAATGAGCTTTAAGGTCAGAAAAGCGTTTAAACCTTTGCACTAAAGAGATACGACGACGCAAGTAGTGAACCATACGCGTAAATAAATCTTACATACCAAAGAAAAATATTATGCTACTAGCTGTGCCCACGGACTTCGTCCGCGTAGTATTTAACGTAACAAAAAATTCGGGATTATCGGGATAAAAAGTATCCTATATGTTAATCCCGGTTATAAACTATCTGTGTTCCAAATTTCATCCAAATCCGTTCAGTAGTTTTTGCGTGAAGGAGTAACAAACATACATACATACATCCACACTCACAAACTTTCACATTTATAATATTAGTAGGATTCTCTCTGTTGATCGCGGCTCTACCCGCGTGGTACTTCATTAAAATAAAAGTAGTCTTAAGTTACACCTTATAACATCTGCTATCTACCAGTGAAAGTCCCGTCGAAATCAGTCCAGCTGTTTCAGAGATTATTGTGACAAAAAGACAGACAACATTTTTTAAAATGTTTGTGTTATTAGTGCTGTATATACTTTCATATGCATTTACTTAAGAGCTATTATTTACATAATACAAACAGACACTTCAATTTTATTTATTTATATAGATAAGAAAACTGTTGTATATGACGGGAACATCATTATGTGATGGGTGCCTTTTGTGGAAAATAATCAGCCTTTTTAAGGCTTGATATGGGCACTGCCCTCAAGTCGGTATAGGCAATTCAGGCAAACACATTGGCCCATTGGGCAAGTCCCTTGAACACTCATTTAATGTGATTGAACCAGATTGTACATAGGAACATGTATGTATTTTTTAATTAGTATTCGAGTACATATTGTTTTGAAGGCCGTTGCTAATATGATAAATTGCCGGAAAACGCGAAATGAATTGTAAATGTAACGAATATTATAATAATTCTTATCAATATAACTAGTCTGGTGTACTGTGAAGTTTTAAATATAAGTTAAAAATAGTCACAGTTACATACTTTTATTACAAAATGAGATCGTTTGTTTTTGGGTCGTGCAATGTCGTACATAGCACAGTATTTAAATTGCGGCATTTCTCCACAAACAATGGACCATTTGTTATCTTGTCATCTAAGCTTGCTTTTGTATTTGCTTCTCTGACACATGCACTTGAAGAACTCATGGCCGCTACTGGCAATTGAGTGAGAATAGGGGAGTTTTGGGGGAGTAAAAAAATATGTACGTCATTTAGACGAGATAAATATCTAAATATATATAACTTAAAGGTGACTGACTGACTGACTGACATAGTGATCTATCAACGCACAGCCCAAACCACTGGACGGATCGGGCTGAAATTTGGCATGCAGGTAGATGTTATGACATAGGCATCAGCTAAGAAAGGATTTTGATTAATTCTACCCCCAAGGGGATAAAATAGGGGATGAAAGTTTGTATGAAACATTGTCAATTTTAAACCGATCGGGCTGAGACTTTGCATTCATAAAGCTACTATGACGAAGACGTCCCCTAAGAAAGGATCAAAATTCCACGCGGAAGAAGTCGCGGGCTCAGCTAGTAACGTATACTTTTTCTGTTTTTTTGTTGGTGTTAAGCTGTGTGTGCTTGTTTTATTTTTAACGTTGGTATAAAAATATACACCATTGTCATCACACAAGACACGTAAAAATGCGGCTTAAGTTCACTTCAACCGACGTGAGATGCTTTTAGAAGCGTATACAGAGTATACCAACTAAGCAAAATCTAGGAGTTACATAATAAACAAATGAGAATTTACAATTATAACCAATAAAGGTTGGCCGTCACGAGACTCCCGGCAGATGTGGAATATGTATATTATACACGAGCTCACGCACAAGGGAGTCGATAACGGTGGCGTAGAGGAGGCATGAGAGAGCGTCATGCCGTGACGGCAAACTGGTTGATTTTAACATAACATTTTAAAACTATCAGTTTTGGAGCGAACTTGAAAACTAAAAGGAGTTATAGGGATACAGCTGTTGACAGATTTTAAAAGTCTACAAAAACTTTAGTACAGCAACTGTCCCAACAAAGCCGATAGTTTTAGATTTACTAAGTAAAGTTGCAAAAAATAGTATACCCTTTCTATTTCACCTAGTATGAAGTAACTTTTATTTTAAGAATTCCTTCTTTTGGTTCAGTTACGTGGAGGCGCAGGAGGACCGCGTGACCGTGGTGTTCTCGACGGTGTTCCGGCACGAGGACGACATGGTCATCGGCAAGGTGTTCATGCAGGAGCTCAAGGAGGGCCGGAGAGCCTCGCACACCGCGCCGCAGGTACTTCGCATACATATGTAGTGGGTCGTTTTGTTTTAGCCCATATTTATGTGAACAAATAGACGTCACTCACATTTTAGAACTAATCATTTTCTTTAGTACTAGATTTTTTTAAAAATATCTGCATTGTCTATGTGAAGAAATAAGTAATGACCACAAAACCGTTTGGTAGTATCAATTCTAACTAAGAAAGTTATTTACACAAAACCTGATGATTTGAAGTGCTTCTTCTTCTTTTTCTTCTACCGGCGGTGTCCACAAGTAAACGTCAAAAGCGCCCGTTTTGTGCGATGGAGGGTGGTGAACTGGTCCAGTTAGCCATCCAACTTCTGCAAGGAATTCAATGGATATGAAGATTTTATTTGATTAAGTTAGACGAGTCAACAAAAAACAGAACCCTACCCCACCCCAGATACAAGTATCAATTGCGCTAATTCAGGATGCTGTTTATCAAACTATATCGACCCAAGGTCCCTTATGTCATCAGACAATATCAGTCCTCTGCATGATGTCAAGCCCCATGACGTAATCTACTAATAGTAGATCGTTGAAGCGCGACTTAAATACAAATACAATGTGCTTTGCCTTACCTTTGCGAGTTACGTAAACATTGACAATGCCAATATTTTAAACCGCATTATCTGTTACGAATTAAATATATGTTTGCTTCTGAGCATATTGTTTGCAAAGAAAATCTAACTGTAATCTTTAACACACATACTTAACCCACTAAGGCGATTGAGCTTGAAACTAATACCAACGCCGTAACGGATTGTTGTAAAATGCATGGCCTGTCTACTCTACACGCGAGCGTCGTAGTAAAAAAAAAGGTTTCTGAGCGCACCGTTCCGTCGAGTTAATCACAGAAAATACTCAATAAATTTTGTACCGATTTATCACGCTGAACATGTGGGTTGTGTGTTTAGGAATGGGGTATACAATGACAGTATGTATAGGTGCTTACTCTGAATTGTTCTTCCAGGTACTCTTTTCACATAAGGAGCCGCCGCTAGAACTAATGGACACCGACGCGAGAGTAGGCGACAATATCAGCTACGTCACGTTTGGTGAGTTAACGAAAATTATACATGATGTCGTTGAAGGAACAGTTAATATCGCCATTTGAACGTTCTCAGAAAATTAGCATTATATAATAATTTGTAATTCGATCTAAAAGGGTGCTTGGTTTATGACGATAGCGTCTCTAACTATTACGTTGGAACCTAGTAGTATACTTTTAGTACCGCCAAAAGGTTACAAGCTTGTTTTTTTATATTTCAATGTTCAAACACTTTTAGTTTCATGCCGTATATCAGTCGAGATCGCCTTCCGATCCGGTTGTGTGATGTTAAATGACAATTTGTTAGTGACCCCTAGACCTAAACAAATAAACGATGTATACGACAGGCGGCGCGCCGTCCCGCGCCAT
Organism: Notodonta ziczac; assembly: GCA_918843915.1. Classification (NCBI taxonomy): domain Eukaryota; kingdom Metazoa; phylum Arthropoda; class Insecta; order Lepidoptera; family Notodontidae; genus Notodonta; species Notodonta ziczac. Next base: position 8,545,477 of record OU974053.1, read on the forward strand.
CTCGCGGCGCCGAATGTGGGAACGCCTGATAGGATTAGGTAGTATTTAGGTTCGTAGGGTATCCTAGGGCTGCCACTGAACACTGCGGTCTCATTTAGCACAGACGACGCGGGCGCGTTTGCTTTATTACACTTTGTACGTGTTGCCTGTGTTAAATAAAATGATGTTCTTTAATTTATATTTGAACTAGCGACCCGCCCCCGGCTTCGCACGGCTCTAAAATGATCAGTGTTTCTCTGCTATATCATGCATGTATCTAAATATACATAACTGAAAGGTGACTGACTGACATAGTGATCTATCAACGCACAGCCCAAACCACTGGACGGATCGGGCTGAAATTTGGCATGCAGGTAGATGTTATGACGTAGGCATCCGCTAAGAAAGGATTTTGATCAATTCTCAATTCCCCCAAGGGGATAAAATAGGAGTTGAAAGTTTGTATGAAACTTTGTCAATTTTACACCGATCGGGCTGAGACTTTGTATTCATAAAGCTACTATGACGTAGACATCCCCTAAGCAAGGATCAAAATTCCACGCGGATGAAGTCGCGGACTCAGCTAGTTATACATATAAACGTTCCTCTTGAATCACTCTACACTCTACTCTATTAAAAAATCACATCAAAATCCGTTGCGGAGTTTTAAAGATCTAAGCATACATACGGACAGACAGCGGGAAGCGACTTTGTATTATAGTATGTAGTGATGTGTTGTGTTGTGTTGTGTGCAGTGCTGTTCCCGCGGCACACGTGCGCGGCGGCGCGCGACAACACGATCGACCTGCTGCACATGTTCCGCGACTACCTGCACTACCACATCAAGTGCTCCAAGGTGTACGTGCACTCGCGCATGCGCGCCAAGGCCGGCGACCTGCTCAAGGTGCTGAACCGCGCGCGCCCGCAGAGCACCGCGCGCCCCGCCGAGCGGAAGACCATCACGTGAGTATAGTCTACTATGACGCCGCCAGGGAAACGATAAGAAATTGTTATAATATTCGTGTCCACAGATATAGATTTACATAGATAACGCAAATGCGCCAGCCCGCACTAGGCCAGCGTGGTGGATTATGGCCTGAATCCCCCTCGTGTTGAGGGGAGGCCCGTGCCCAGGAGTGGGACGTCAAAAGGGCTAAAATTATTATTATTAATTATACGCAAATGCATGTACTTCGCGTGTACGAAACCCCGACGAAACGTCAAGGTTGGTCGCCGCTAACTTACAGTCTGCGCGACTACAGATGTAAAAATATGAGTATGATCGTGATAATCACTCGAGGGGATCGTAGCGGGCGGAGGGGCATAGGCGGCATCCGTGTATTTGAATCGGTTTGGATTTACCGTCACTAATGACTTCACAGTAGGTGTTAAGAATTCGGCACGCTTGGTTTCAATACAAATATATTCATTTTCGTATCGTTTCTCGTTGGCCAGCGTATACATAATAAACCCATTCTTTATTCCAGGTATACCTTTACATGGTTTGCCTATAAAAAGTCATTTACATTTCGAAGTTATTTGACTACTCTCAGTCGAGGTCGCGTTCCGATCCGGTTGTAGATATTAGGAAAAAAATATGTAAAATTGACAATTTGTAAGTGCCCCCGTAGGCCTAAACAAAATAAACGATATGAATTTGAATTTGAATTTGAATTTACTAGCATTGATCTCTCATCTGCAAATTATCATATACAGTTAGATAGACCGACAGTCCAGCATTTGAACATGTGTTTCGATATTTTTAAAAAATCCTTATAGCCATCGACTAGCGCTGTGATTGCAAGTCACTTTGCTTCTTAATCCTGTTGCAGTCCGAGAGACACATAGTTCAATTGTGGCCAAGTACCGCACAGCGTACTGCTAACATGTTAATTTTACTAATTTGTAATTTGTATGTTTGTACAGGGGAAAAACGTTTATAAGGCGAGATTGAGTGTTGCGTGTCGGCGGGACATAGGCGCCGATCTCAGCGTAACTCTATCTGTTGCACCGTGACGCCGCCACTCCGGTAACATCTCCCGCGAACCATGCGCCACCGACGATCAGGGGAGAGCAATATAATGTTAAGCAATCCGAACCACCTACAACTGTTCACCTCGTGAGTCGACCAGTTTTATGATCTAGTTCCGCAATCACCGATCCAGGACTCGCCGAGCTCGTGGATGTTATTCGAGTGGACGCGTAATCCACGACGGAAATCCGACAATGTGCGTATTTCATACATCTGTCCGCGTGTAAATGAAACGTCATACCATATTTATACTACTATTCATTATTTCTACACACGAACGTCACAAAGTACTTACTCTTAATCTCGATGCCATTTGTAAAGAATTGAAATTGCCAAATAAAGGTTATGCTCAATGTATTTATGTACTGCCCATGAACATTTTGTAATAGCGAGAAATGTGCACATTGTATTTAATTATAAATATTTATTGTCAACTCTTCAGGCATAGCGTTAAAGTCGATAACTTATGTTGCCGTAGTACTTGTTGATGACAAAATTATGCTTTATTATTGTGAGAGTTGTATTTAGAGCGGTGGTGGTGGCACTGCCACGTACAACACTGGGTTCCTAATGTCTAGCGCACGCCCCGCGTCTATTTCACATTAGATAGCCGTAGTGTCCACACCTGGAGCGAACTTTTTGTAGCTTACGTAAGTTATGCAATTACCAGTCCTCATGTAGGGTAAAATGTATTATAAAAAAGCTAGCCTATACTTATCGTTTCGGTTTACAAATCTGTAAAAATGTATATCACCGGAATATCGAGACAGGTATCATGCACAAAACTCGTACGAATTATATAATAATATATTCAATTATTAATTTTACACAGCTCATAATTATTTAGTTTGATAATGTTACGCGATATATACGAACAATAATTTGTTATGAAAGTTTTCACCCTTACCCCTAGTTCGCACCAAAAAACATGTCGCGATACATGTTGTGAAATTTGCTGTAGGAACAAATGTCACAACATGTTTTGTTAGCGTTTGCGTTCGCATTGCCGGAAACTAGATAAGTTTCGGAATTAATTTCGAGATTTGTTGTAGCCTGCGTTCGCACTGAACTGAAACATCATACATTAACATGTTTGTCAGTAGATTTGTTACTGCTCGCGTTCGCACTGTCGTACGACATGTTTCGAGATTTGTTGAAATACGTAATTTTCTGCCATTTTATTGTTATCCAGAAATGTTCGTAAATATTTCATTTATTGTTGCCAAGTCCAAGGATTTTTCACCTTTAATCTCGAAGGCAAAGATAATGTAATATCGAAGGGTGTCTGAGCAACCATAAAAATTGCGTTTAAGTACCTAGCACAATATTCATTTTAAGTACCAAGGTACTATTACTTATTCTTAATTTTAATATAGGTACTAGGAATATAATACTAGTTGATAAATCAAAAAATAGCCATCGCTTGGATCCAAGTTGGTCTACAAATCATACAAATTAGTAAGTACCACCATAGGATCTGTAGCAGTTCATTTTTATTGTAATGTGATCCGTAGTAATTTGGTGTTGAAAAATACTCAAAACCGATACATAAATTAAAAGTTTGTAAAAAGAATACCTATAGGTATCTTTAAATATATACAAAATTTATTCCATGAATAACAATAATTTGTTGGTAACTCAGTAATTTGGGGTGAAATTCCAAAAACAATTCTCATAACTATTTCAACAACAATGCATCCAGCATATTGAGTGATGATGTATCACAACTTGTATTACAAACATGCTGAGATACTTATCTCATGCAACGAGTTGTCGAACAGATTTCAATGCAACATGTTCATAGACAGTGCGAACGCAATTCGATAACTGTCAAAAACATCTGAAAATAACTTGAAAATAAACATGTTTTGAGTGAATGTTTCGTCAGTGCGAACTCACGGTTACGTTTTAGGTAGGCCCGATTCAATTATAATGTAAGTGAAAGTGTATAGTATTTCTCAATAGATTCTTCCATAGTCAAGGGGAACTCGACAAGTAAATCATAATGGCCTTATTTATGATGGAGATTGAGTTCAGTTTGCTGAGTTCTACAGCCGCCTGGCTTCGTTCGATAGAGTCGCTAGTTTAGATCACGATACACTATGTATCTAATGTTTAAGTGCAATTCAATCGGTTACACACTTCTTTCTTCGATTTCAAAATGCATTTTGTTTTTAGTTTTAGACAATTATTAGATAAATTCTATCAACATTAATTATAGCGAAAAATTGTTTCACACTTTATATGGTATTTAAAAATATTATAGTTAGTTTATTCCTCCTGTAGCTAAACACTTCTCATTCGACGCAATGTCTTATGTTCACGTCATATTCGCACCAAGATTAATTGAATTGCTCAATGTATTGCGGACACCAATGAGCTATGTAAGTGTGTCGGTCGGAACAATAGAACTTGGAAACTCAACGCATACATTATGGCTAGTTGTTGCGATGTCTAGTGTATAAGATACTTCTATTACCTGTGTTTGGATGAGATTGTGGCAAAGTTATATCGAGTCATGGACTGAGAGTTAGGCTGTCTTAAAAAATAAAGTCGGTGGGATTATTATAAAATTTTAATATAATAAAATACACTAAGTCAAATGAAGGGAATGTTTGTGGACATTAAAACTTGTAATTAACATGACAGATTCTCAAAGCAACATGTGGGATAAATAATGGTTAAGATGGATCGTAATACAAGTATTTAGAACGATTTAACTATTTAATAAAAAACTTAGCTAACTTGAATTTATGTAATTATTATTTGCAAGATGTATTATTTATGTATTATAAAAATGTAAGTTAAATGTTGCTTTAAAGTTATTGCTTACATTGGAACATTGTTTTTACTGTCAGTTTTAGTGCGAGATTATTTAAACACGCAGAGTACCGATGTTATTTGTGAATATGTAATTATTCTTGTGATTTAAAATCCGTTTATACTGTATTTTTTATTTTCTAGATTAAAGAAAACTTACTGCATTTTAGATTTTATTTCATTTATTAAACTTTACACCCTACATACAGCTACACATCTAACTACTGAATAATATGTAGATAAGTAAATAATTATAGTAAAGTAATATTTACCTATATGCCAAAGAAGTTTATTATTCTTTATTTTTATAAAATTTAAAAATCCATTTTATTTCCCGAGGGAGTTGGCGACGTTGGTGACTTCGGTTGTCCTAATTTTGACAGGGTGGCCACTTTAGACGCAAACTTGACGAAGCTCAGTCCTGAATTTTGGGGCTCCGGTTTCTGGCCACCTTCAGGTTGAAACGATGCGTCTAACGAACCTGCAAATATTAATTTCGTTATAGAGTAGGTAATATTGTATGTGGCTAAAAGTCAGTGGCGGACTTACAAATTTCCAAGGTATGGGCTGTAAAGTTTTTGCCACCCTTGCCTCTATAATTGTTAAGTCCTAGATTATATTTACAAATCATTAATTTCGTTGAAATTGAAAAATTTCTTACAGTTCTATCACTTCTATCTGTAAAACATCAGAAAACCGTAATGCAGAAATCTTAGCAAAAAGTTACCAAAAAACAAATTCGGTCCCCAAATTTGCCGCCCCAAAAATCTGCCGCCCAAGGCTGGAGCCTACTCTGCCTGCTGGTAAATCCGCCACTGCTAAAAGTGTAATTGCTGTAGTAGGCTTGGACCAAAAGAGCCCCACACCCCCTTGCTACGCCTGGTTTATTCCACCATTTTTACCTTTCTTTAGTTCCGTTTTTTATGTTAGGTATTTATAAGCAAACCCTCACTGTGTTGCGGTGACATGATGGAGCTGGCTTGTGATCCCTGGTTATCTCCTTCCATAGTTGGATTTTTCTTTTCGTGCAGCAGTTCCAGGGCTTGCGGCGTGCGAACAATGCGATATACAGGTAAATGTGAACATTATCTTATCGGAGTGTAAATAGATAGATAGAGTAATGTGATGTTCTGATTCATTATTACTAATATCACGTATGTTAACTAGATAAATGAGAGACGTGTGGGAGATTTTGATAAAACTTCCATAACGATTGGTTGGATGTACTATAGTTTGTACTTTGTAGTAGGTCAAGAACTAAACACCGAGTTAATTTCCGTCTTAGGCGATATAGGGGCCGGGGCCGTTAGGCACATACAGTTTAGGGCCCTTTTAGAAAATAACAAATAGATATTTTACGCGAACTACAAATCTAAGTGTGTACTTTTTCTAAAATTTTCGTAGATTTAGAAATCTCATCTCTCATTCAACTTTAAACATTTTTGGTATAGATATACGATGTCCGCATATTGAGGCTTGCTGGGGCTGAACCTAGGCTCGTGTACCATAGAAAAGACAGTAGTGGGTACCTATACTAAGCCTAATGTAGGTATGAGAAGTCTTACCGTCCTTTAACGACATTGCATCCATCTTGGCATCCTGTATGGTCTCCAGTTTTTGTCGGAATTTGGTGGTGATTTTCCGCCTTTGATAGTCTGCCTCGATTTGTTGCTTCGTGCGCGGGATGCGGAACCGGAAACAACAGCATACCATCACGACTAGAAGAAAGATATCGGATATTGGAATCTTTTAGGAAACTAACAAAAATCCACCAAGTAAGGTCGAGACTGGGGCGGTTGTAAATTTTGCATTCAAAAATAAATTCGTAATAAAATGTAAAAAATATAGTAAACACGTACTCAGGGAAGTGATGCCAGCCAAACAGAGGAACATAATATGCCACACTCTTATTTTGCCCGTTACTTCTACTTCTAGCCACAGAGGCTCTTCCATAGTGATTTAAATCCCACCGTTTGGATGAATAATAGGGATAGAACGCCTGAGTAGACGTCCGGAGAAAAAGAATAGAAACTACGAGTCTATGTATATTTCAAGGAGTGGTTGTATTCAGCCACACCTAAAACTATCACCCCTCGGCGCTCCCATTACATGATTACCAGTTGGTATTTATGTATGATCCAAGTTGCTAATTGACTAAATACTTCGTTTGTTTGTAATTTGCTTTTAAAGTAAATCCTAATATTATTCAGTTCATTTACGCGATTATGCTATTGAATTAAGTTAAGTACAGCATAGAAAGCAAGAAAGATAGGTAAGGTTGGTTAAAAATTAAATTCCCCGCGCTCGCTGGTGACCTTCAGTGTTGCTATTATGAAATAATTTCGTATGATTATAGTTCATGCTACAACTTACCATATCCGCATGCCTATTTATCATTCAAACTTAGAATTATCGCATAACTAAAAGGTATCTTAGTTATAATCAATCAGTTATGAAACACGGAACAATAAAATTGATCATTCGATTTTGTTATGATCAGTCGAGTCGAGTATCTATCGAATTTATCACGAATTTTATGAATGAATGAGTTTTTTGTGCATTGACAACATTCAGTTCGTTTTTCTCTTTCGTTGAAGACTATTTCACTTTCCCGCAGAAAATAGGGTGTCGAATCTGTCCTATAACCTACGTTATATTTATTACTATTTAAAGATCGAAGATGAATCTTTTATGATAATTGTGGATTAATTCATGTAAAGGTTGTTCTAAGTGATGTTGTGTAAGATCGTTTGTGTTCTTGCGATCATTCTGTAGCGTTATAAAAAATTAAACATGGCCTCGAACCGGGGAATTCAGATTGGATCCGCGTGGTTTCAACGGAAACTGAATTTGAGGCCGCAGCACCGGGGCGTGCACCTGGTCACAGAGGAGATCCTCAAGCAGGTGCCGGAGCTCTCGCAGTTCGCTGTCGGCCTCTGTCATATCCAGAGTGAGTACCCGAGGCATCGTTTCTATCTTGCCGCCGATGCTGCACCCCTGTCTACCTGTCATTCGTAAAATGTATTTATTCGCGTAATTTTCCAATTAGACTAGCGATTTGAAGAGATGTTGTGAAGTGTTGCGAGTCGTTGGCAACGTGATAAAACACGCGCGGCAGCCAGCTGATCAATGGATGTTGTTTCCAGTAATGCATACATCGGCGAGTCTCGCGCTCAACGAGAGCTGGGACCCCGACGTCAGAGACGACATGGAAATGATGCTCAACAAAATTGTGCCAGAGGGCCTACCGTACCGCCATTCATGCGAGGGACCCGACGACATGGTGAGTGTTTGTTGTGCTAATCACTGTTTATATAAATCACTTATTTTGGTATAGATTGGTGATTGACATTCATTTGTTTTTGTTAGTTCCTTGATTGAGACACTGCAAGGCAATCCAAATTCAAATTTAAAACAATTTGTTGCCATCTTTCAGCAGCAAGTGTTAATTTGTCTTTTTGAGTGATGTCTTATTTGGAATTTGTGATTGACTTTGAATAGAGGTTGTGAGTACTAGGCTATGGGTACTGGTGTGATAGGTATATGTGATGGTATGCTTAAATATATTTTGTAACTTCCTGCAACATCAAGTTAGTTGTATGGTTTATGGCAGTGTGTTTTTGACAACACGTCTTAGTAGACATATTTTATATCAACATGTTATGTGTGACCATTCTTATTTGATTAACATAAATTATGACTTGAGAAGTTATATGTGATAGTGCTATCGTTATATGTTATGTGATACAGGTCAGTAGATATGCAAAAACCTTGAAATTTACTTACCTGATAAGATGTTATTGTCCATGTATACTGTAAATGTGTGATAACAAGGCTTTAAATAAGAATCTCCAGTTATAATACCTATATATTCATAAAATAAAACTATGTTTTTATTTTAAAGTGCTTACTATTCTTGTTATTATTTATCTACTGATGTAAAAACTGGTATGTTAAATGAATATCTTGAAATAAACACAAAATCTTTATGATCCTAATATAAGCAATGCTTGTTGTACGAGGATGCCTTTTAAGTTTTGTCGTTTGAAGAAAAAAACACAACTAGAACCTTATAGTACTTTTTATTGTTTTTCAAAGTATTCACCACGTAGCTTAATACACTTTTCCATTCGCTCAAACCAGTTATTATAACATTTATTCCACTTTAAAGTGGGGGTGTTCAAAATGGCTGACTTGAAAGCGTCGACTGCTTCTTCACTGGACTGGTACCTTTGACCACGAAGACTTTTCTTAATTTTAGGAAATGTAAAAAAATCGTTAGGGCTTAGGTCAGGACTGTATGGAGGATGGTCAAGAATTTCTACTTTTTCCTGCTTCAAATACTCAATCGTTTGACGAGCGCTGTGTGAACTTGCATTGTCGTGGTGCAGGATGATGCGTCGCTTTGAGTTAGATTTTCGAAGTTCGGCGATGACTTGTGGTAAACAAACTGTGGTATACCACTCTGCGTTAACCGTTCTACGATCATCAAGTGCAATAGTCGCAACATGGCCGGTTTTTCTAACGAACGTGGCCACCATCTTCTTTGAAGTGCTTCGAGAACGAACAACTTTAGTCGGCTTTGGCTCGTCTTGAAAGACCCAGATTGTAGATTGTTGTTTGGAATCAGGATCGTAGGCATAGATCCAAGATTCGTCACCACTGATGATGTCGTAGACGTGATTTGACTCTCCTCGGTTGAACCTTTGCAGAGTTTTCTTACACCATCTGACGCGGGCCGCCTTGTGATCGTCGGAAAGCAGATGCGGTATCCAACGGCAAACTAGCTTTCTTACACCAAGCGCTTCATGCAAGATCTTCTGAATGGTTGTCCCTGAGATGCCTAATAGAGCCTCTATCTCTCGATACGTCACATGACGATCTTCGAGAATTAGTTGTCTCACTCCAATGATGTTATCTTCAGTGAATGCAGATTTTGGGCGACCTTCGCGAGATTTGTCACTAACACTAGTATGTCCACGCTGGAATTCTAAATACCAGCGTTCGACAGTCCGCAGACATGGGGCTTCATCCCTGAACACAGATATTAGCTCTTCAAAACACTGAAGCCGTGTCAGGCCTCTTCTAAAGTTGTAGAAAATTATTGCACGAACATTTTCCTTAGAAAGATTCATTTTCGTACGTAACCTGACAGATTCTAATCGACGCTGTGACTAAACAATAACATTAATCCTAATACATTCAACTGTTTTGAGATTCGAAATTTAAACACATTCGAATATAGAACAGTTCCAAATTCAAAATTGCCGGGAATTATGGAAACGACAGAACTTAAAAGGCATGCCTCGTACTATGGGTTCAGAAAATGGACTTGGAGTGATTTTTATAACCTTGCTGGGCCTGTACCTATATGTTCTTATTATGTAAAAAAATAAATTGTGTTGCAATGTGAGTTTATCACATTACTAGTATTCCTGTTAGCCCCTCCAGCTAAGATAATGATTGTGTTAGGAGCGGGATCACATAAATATTTTATTTATTTAAACTTTATGCACAAGTAAAAAACACAATCTACAAAGGCGGACTTAATGCCTTAGGCATTATCTACCAGTCGACCTTAGGGTGGTGCAGAAACAACTAGCTAGCAATAAATAGCTAGGATGAGATATAAGATAAATAGCTAGGATGAGATATAAGATAAATAGCTAGGATGAGATATAAGATAAATAGCTAGGATGAGATATAAGATAAATAGCTAGGATGAGGATTGATCCTGGAACCTCTCAGTTGAGTGGACAGTCCCTCTAAACACTAGGCCATTGATGTTATAAAAACTAAAGCTGTTTACATACAGTAGGTTTGGAAAAAAATATATTTACAAGTTTGCTATTTAATTGAAGGGCAAATAATGATATATTACTCTTAAAATGTTGTAATATTGTTGCAGCCTGCACATGTGAAGGCTTGCTTCCTCGGCTCCTCGTTGACAATCCCCATCACAGACGGCAAGCTCAACCTGGGCACCTGGCAGGGAGTCTGGCTCTGTGAGCATCGAAATCACGCCGGCAGTCGAAAGGTAAATACGATTTGTTTCGCTACATGACACTCGCCGTTGAGGTGAAAGTTTGGTTTAATTGTAATTGAACTTGAAAGTCCAAATGGAGACATCAGAACCAGAGTGATCTAGGGCACAACAATCATCATCATCATCATCACCTTGCCCTTATCCCATCCACGTCTTTTTAAGACGTCCCCTACCCCGACTACCGCTCACTCTCATACCCATCGTCTTCGTCATTGCCTGCACAACAGCATGTTTCTGAAAAATCTAAGGAAACATAATAAGCGTTGCTGTTAGAAATCTATGGGGGTTTTATTATTATTTCTTCCGAGCGGCATAGGGTACAAAACCTGATAATATAATAATAATAAATATTATTTCTTAGTTAAGTATATTAAATTCTGATCATATTGTTTTCTTATATTTACGCGAATACTACACATTGAAATAAAACTATTTTTCGGATTTTATCGCGTTTATTTAATTTAAAGCAGCCGAAACGTCGGGAACATAAATTAAATAAACGCGATAAAATCCGAAAAATAGTTTTATTTCAAAATTCTGATCAGTTTAGTTATTATGCCATTCTGTAATAAACGAAGTATTGGTATAAATGACTCTTAGATCACTCTGATTCCAACATCGTCAAATATGGTCTCTTATCTTTAGACAAGATAACTCATAGAGTTACTGTGTCCATCTTTAGTATATTATGCCATTACTTTAGTTAAACCATATTTCCAAGCCAACTAAGTTGTTGCTTCATGTCAACCTATAACAATGAGCATGCTGTCCTAGTATGGGCCAATGTCATAAGCCCCGCATCTCTTTTTTTATTAGCCTGTTTTTGGGTCCCACTCCTTATCAAAGGCCTCTCCCTTAATACTCCACAAAATACGATCTTGTGCTGTTTCGGGCCACGTATCCCGCAGAAGTGACCAAATCGTCCCGCCATCATTTCCTGGGTCATCGCCGTCTTTAGTTGTTATCAAATACTAGCAGCCCGCCCCGGCTTCGCACGGGTACATTGTGGTTACATTATACGAGTTTTAGTAAGGATCCCTAATTTAAAAAAAATATATTATAGCCTATGTCACCCGGGGATAGTGTAGCTTCCCAACAGTGAAAGAATTTTTCAAATCGGTTCAGTAGTTTCGAAGCCTATTCATTACAATCAAACAAACAAAGTTTTCCTCTTTATAATATTTTAAAGTGTGTGGTGCGTGCGCGCAGGTGGTGGTGACGCTGTCGGGGTGCCCGCGCGACTCCCCGCTGTCGCCGGTGTCGGCGGCGTCGTGCTCCAGTTAGGAGCGGGGGGGGGGGCGCGACCCCCCACACGCACTCGCACTCGCGCCCCTCCTCCAAGAGCACGCGGAGGTAAACCCCGCGACGACACCTTTTATATCCCCGCACCTGACCTAGACGTTAGTTCTTACTCTTATCTTCGAGCGACAATATGTACATAAGAATAATATTTTGTAACGAGTCGCGCGGCGCCGCGCGCGACCGACGCGGGAGCGGCGCGGCGTCCGCCGGCACTCGGCAGCGTCGACACTCGACACTCGGTAGCGTCGACACTCGACACTTGGTAGCGTCGACGATCGACACTGGACTCACGACAGGAATTGAGGACGGCGCCGGTCCCGGCCCGCGGCCGCCCGCCGCGGCGCCGCGCGTTGACCGGAACCCTATTAATGTTACGTACGGTCAAACTTAATAATGAAACCCGTTGAACTTGTACATAATTATTATGTGCGACGGTTTTAAAGTATAGTGTAATTGTTGTTTTGTTATTGCGACTTGTCGATATGGTGTACATAGATCCGCTTTGTAGGTTCGGATCGGGCGGGGTCCGAGGGGCGCCTACCTTCACCGTTATGATCATTGATAGGTACGTCAGGACGTATGCGAGATGAGGAGTGGCGGTTCGAATGGATCGACTGTTTTTCACTACTGCACTCGTTCAAATATTTTCAAACTACACCGGGATACACGATATTTTTTAACATGCCAGCACGTTAGACATTTTTATGGATTCGAACACTCATTTTACTACACCAATTTTGTATGTAATCGCACTGGTTAACGGTCAGTTCGTGTAAGTTTTAAGAGCTGAATGTAGGTGTAATAGTTAAGTATGTATGTGTACGATAACTCCCTTCTCTCTCCGTGTTAGGTTAGACTTTATTAACGATTAGTACGTGGAACATGTCCATAGCTTTAATTGTGTCACATCCGTTGTATCAACGGGTCCCTTGCGGGATGACAATGAGCTACATCTGGTACCACTAGTTTGTAGTTGTATATCATTACTCTTAAGGTCATATAAGTGCCTCGGATTTATGGGGTGGCCATGTGTTAATTTGCAGACTGTGTCCGACCCTCGGATCAGATTGGGCAATGCAGTGTCCTAAGCACTATCTTCTTACGTTATCGTATTGACAACGAAAAAGCATACTGTCTCTAAAATAATAATAAATAATAATTACAACTTTCAATGTTCTACTTTTGGGTGCGGGCCTCCCCCGTCAATTCTAGGGTGCTTCAAACCATAATCCGCTGGCCCAGTGTGGGTTACACATGACTTTCGAAAATTGATTAGACTTTCTATATCCGTAAAGTTACCGGGTAACACGGATACGTTAACGTATACTACGTTAATAGATTGTGCTTAAGCCACTGCTCGAACGAGTGTGACGAGCTCACGCGCACAAATGCTCCTAGGCGTTCCGTTTCCACTTATGAGTTGCAATTAAAAATCACCTTGTCTATGTTATGTGATCGTACAAATGCAATAACTTCCTTCATACGGAATGTACTACGTAATAGGTTTAATATTTTGATTTGGCAATGTCTATAAGGGCGTATGTGTATAGTTGTATGTCTTCCTATGTAAGTTCCATCACATAAGAATCAAGATTAGGGTAACCGTGTCGGAATAAATTAAGCGGTATAAATGTGAACGGTATTAGGGTATACAAACATCATCTTTATATCCGGCCACGTCTATATAAATTAGATAATGTAACGAGAGTATCGCGATAGGGGATCCAAATTGATACCAAATTTGAGCCTAGCCATTATAATATAGTTATCAGATGGAGTAATCAGTAGAGGGTTTTATATGATACGAGCCGCAGTAGAAATTACACGATGTAATGCATTCACTCATTTTACAGGGTTGAGAACCCTGTCGTTTTACAGGAATTTATTATATTTATTCCACGGCCGACATTCCACCGGTCGGGAGCTCGGCTTCATGTCCCATCGAGATCGCTTGTGTGGCACAATTTTACACTTGAAACTTAGTTAGGAGTTAATAAATTATAAATAGTAGGGTACAGTGGCGTCAGGAGCGGTGTTGACGCCGCGTAACTGCCGCCGGGCACGCACACCGCCGCGGCACCGCGCATTTCGTGGATTAGAGATAGGTACTTCACTCTAGGGAGCTTATTGTACGTTCATATTCGGGCTTTTGATAGATTCACGTTAAACATTACGATTTTGAGTTTTTTTTTATTAATCAATCAAATAGACTTAGGTGATGTTTTGGAATTATCTAAAAGCGTTATAAAGCTTCATTATGCTGCTATTGAATATATTTATTAGAATACTTTATCAATGCATGATCGATGTACTAACATTTGATAGTTTTGCGTATCATCGTTTGTTTTTATTGATTGTATATAAGTATATCATGGTTTATCGCTTCGTACGACTCTTTTGGATAGTATCAGGGATGTGGGCAGGGGCTGGCTATTAAGTGCTTTTTAACACAACTAATTAAGAACGTGTAAATATTTTTTGCATTAATATAGTGTACATGTACATTGATCCATGTACATACGGTTCATAATTATGTAAAAATGTTCAAGTACTATTTGTGTATGGGTGTTAGGTATGCCACTGCCATGAACGTTGCATATTTGTTAAGTATATTGATTTCATAATCGATTTAATGATTCCTTTGTAAGTATCGTATTAAATGAAATTCATACCTACGACTTTAATTACGACGGTCAAGTGAAAATGTCCTACTGTGTAGATAAATTTTAGACTGTGACAGAACGCGACTGGTTCGCCCCTAGTGTATACATTCCTTATGTTCCTGTTAAGTAGCATCCACACAGGGACTTGGTTTAGTTCACGTACGTAGTCTAGCATTGTCACAATTAGGCTGTTCAGTAACAACGAAACTTCTAGTTTAACCTTAACCGGACTCCAGCTATCTAACCAGATCAACCCTTCAGTAAATATCTTAAGGCCCGTATTCACAGACATTACTATGAGCTCTCACAGTGCACGCGAACACACAGTTCATTGAGAAATGTTTAACTTTCTATAGATAGAGTTGGGCCCTTACTGAGACAAGTATTGTTTGTGAACTCGGCTAATAGATATGTAACTGTCTATCCTTACCTCCAGTATGACTAGGCGTTTATGTGACAACCGCGTTTGTTATGAAGATGTCAACTTAAGGCTAAAGCGCCCATCTAGCCCGCGAAGTTCAAATTTTTTGAGGTTTTTTCGTTTTTTTTCAAAATCTGACAAAAATAAAAGGCACATTTTGTAATTCGCGACAAAGACCGTGTGCAGTGCATTTATTAATATATCCAACTTACTCTAAAACATTTCAAGAACGATAGCTATCCAGATAATCTGGCAGTTTTTGTATATTTAGTGATTAACTAGAATCATATCCACCGTGATAATATTTAGAGTAAAATAAATGTATTAATAAACGCACTGCATACTGTGTTTGTCGCAAATCACAAAATGTTGTCTTAAATGTTTTCAGATTTTGGATAAACTATAAAAATACTCGAAAATTTTGAATTTCGCGGGCTAGACAGGTGCCTTCACCATTAACTAGCCGCTAGGGGAACGCTCACACATACAAACTTGCGTAAAAACGCGGTCGCGGAAGAATGGGTAAAGTCTCACTAAGGACCGACATATCAGATGGACGTCCAATAAAGTCGGTGATGTTTGCCATCTTGCTATCTGGCTACCGCCGGTTCTTAACGAGAACTCTAGGCGGGAATTGGTTAATAATAAATTTATAACAAATATCCCCGAACTAACACACCAACTGAATAGTCCAAAATACGCAACGCTTGTACTATGGACTGGGGAAGATCCCAATGACACCCAGACTACAGCAAAGAGAATACAGCAATTTCCGAAATTGACTCTGACGGGATCAAACCCGCATCCATTCGGTGCAGTGAGCCAACTCATTCCGTTCCGCTTAGACCATATTAGTGGTAATTGAATTGAAAGATTATAAATATACGTTCCCGCTGACTTTATCCATCGTCTGCGCGGTCCCTTAGCCGAAATTCTGGATACATGTATAGGTATAAAATCGGTTTCGTTTTTTTCTTCCCTATATTATATGTATACATTCCTTATAGTTTTATATTTCGTCAAAATACAATTTATACATACTAAGTAATTATATAAACGTAACAAGTTCAATAAATAGGGGCACGGTTTAATTACATTATTTACGTATCTAGCGAGCAGAACGGCAGAGTCGTTCATTAATTGCGTTTAATATTAATTGCACATAGTAAAACGAGGTTGTAATCAGGTAATAAAATAACTAAAATGGGAGACAAATAATTTGTGTACTATGTATTATTTAAGATCAATAATAAATTATATAATATAATATCAACATTATTATGTACAGTTCATTCACGTTTTTCTTAGAAGACCCTCGTCAGTTGTATATTGTTGGTTTTATGCGCTCACTTTGTACGTGACGTTGGGATATCTGTCACGATAAAATTCGATTGTATCATACTATAACTTGTACAATATAAATATATAGATCCACAATTATGAAAGAGATTAAATATTTGCAAAAGTTAATTTGGTAAGTGTTTTATTTATCTTAATACACCCATTATATTTCAGTCAGGACATAAGTACAGATCTACCGTTAACTTACAATATAAGTTGTTAATTAACTACGACTATTGTATTTGGCATCTCTTATATTTCTTTATCCGCGGTATCTATGTTGTGAGGACCGGGGCCGGCGTCTGAAACGAAAACAAAGGTAACGAATAAGTTTGACCTCCTTTATGGGATTTTTAACAAATTTAAATTGGTTGTACAAAACAATTTTCAGAAAAAAAAAAACTTTGTACTTAATACTGCTATTATAAATCGGAACATACTATAAAGGTATCACAACAGGGCCCTAACCACGCTAGCTACTCAAATCGTAATAGAAAAGCAAACGCTCGCGATTACGTTTCAAACGCTCCGCTTTAGACGTTTTCCTGACACCATACCATATCAATATCAGTAGAAATCGTGAAGCTCGTGTCAGCAAAACGTCAAAGGCGGAGCGTTTGAAACGTAATCGCGAGCGTTTGCTTTTCTATTACAATTTGAGTAGCTAGCGTGATTAGGGCCCAGGTATAACAATTTTAAATGTTAAGCAAGCCTTACCTTGCTTTGGCTTCGAATCGTTTTTAATATTACTGAAGGCATGCGATAGATCTTTGGATATTAGCTTGAATTGTTGAGCGGTTACTGACAACTCTCCTATCCCGTGATTCATATCGCTGGCCAGTTTATCCATCTTCATAGTGATGTCACCCACCTGGGAACAACATTCATTTGAAAAGTGCTAGGGGGCAAAGCGATTGTTTTAATTAATTAACACAGAACATGTTGACACATACACAGACTATACACATACATGATTATACACAGGTCGTTAACTTACCTCTGTTTTAACATTGTTCATTGTCGCCGAACTGCTATTAGCGTATTGGTGTGTGTATTCCTGTGGACATATGAAAATGTTATGAATTTGATAACTGTGACTGAAATTACATGCTAGTTTTTTATTGAGTTATTGTTAAGGGGAAAAATGTTGCAGGACAGCGCCACGTTAAAATGTACAGTCAACATCAAAAGTAGCTTGGTATTTGAAATTTTAAAAAAAACTTTGTTAAATACGTCATAAATGGATGACACCAGATGGTCTATAGGTATATTATAATAGTGTAATTATGATCGAAATATGAATAATGTGATTCTATTGGATATTACAGATACCAAGCTACTTTTGATGTTGACTATATGTATACCTATACAAAGTTATTCAGGCAAAGGGACATCAAAAGCTCCCGCCACGTTCAATGCACAAGGGCTATTATCGAATTAATTCTGATTTACTTAGTACTTGAGTACTTAGTACTGCGCGGGCGCTGCTTGCGCGGATTGGTCCACTCAATTTCCTCTTAACAACATTGTCGTTAAACCCTATTAATTTATTTAGCATGGAAGGCATCACACCAAAGCAATTATCTATCCACCTTTGTTTAATTCATGATTATTTTGGTTTGTAAATGTTTAATTTGATGTAAAGTGTGAGTAGTATGCAGACCCCACTAAACTATTTTTCTTTCTATTTTAAATCTGAGTGAGATTGAATTACTATTTATTTATTTAGTGGCAATGGTGTTGCCTGCTCGTATTCTGTTGCTGTTCCTGAGAATGTAAACCATCTTTTATTCATTGAAAAGAGTAACCATTGAGTTTCCTGCCGGATCTTCTCAGTGGAAGCAGCATTCCGAACCGGTGGTAGTTTCTGACTAAATGTTCATAAATGCTTTGTTGGCCTACATGAATAAAAACTATTTTGAGTTTGAGTTTGACTTACATCAAGTTCGGATAAGACCCGTTTGCTTAACAGAATCTGCTGGTGCATGATGCCGATCTGTCGCCACACCTGCGACATTTGCGTCTCCATTTTCGACGTCAAACTGATCATTGCCATGCTCTGATTGGCTATGATAGTGGATTGGACGCTCTTCAACCTGAAAAACAGTAAATTCTTAATGACCAACATGGAAGACAATAACTAAGTATAAAACATATCGATGCCTTCCGGCCAAAAAGGGATAAGCGACATTTTGGCCGAAATCGACTTATATATATGGTTGGAATCGGCTGATTTTTCTGCGTCGATTGGTCTGGGTTTCATGGCTCTACGACATACTTTTTGTCGCTTACGCAGTTCGTAAATTGAGGCCTTGAGGCAAATTTCTTGGACGTAAACGACGAATATTTTGATGATTTTTTTATGTTGGTGGATGGATAAAAATTGTATTCCAGAACTGAGATTTATGTCATTTGGGCGTAATATAAATTTCTCCTGCCTGAACGTTAACCTTTTTGGGCTGGAAGTAATCTATGTAGAAAGATGCGTTAATCAAATTTTGCTTGCAATTTTACCATCGAGAATTCGTGTTAAGACGATAGGGCTGTTTTATGAAACAACATAATTTGAATGTATGACATTTAGGCCGGATTTTTAGACATGTATTTGGTAGCTTAGTGCTTTTTTCCCTGTCACTATACCCATTTTCGAAGGAGCTTAACCCAAATTGCCCTAACGAATTCGGCCTCTAATTTTGTCGCTTGGCCTTTTTTTTCCTCCCGATAAATAAAACGAGTGTGGTGGTTAGATAAGAAAATAAAACTATAAAGTGACCCTTTTGTCGGTTACCCTGTGCAACAAAAACTAAAAAGCGAGTTATCTCTTCCATTCGTTCGGTACAAAAGGGGTTAAGGTCACACAGGGTACATTCGATGCTTGGGCAATCGCGGCACAAACGCCACAAGTACAAGCAGGTTATTTCAGTGAGCCATTTTTTTTGCTATAATCTACAAGTTACTACAGAAGGATAAGCTCTTGTTCGCAATATCAATGCTGCGTCTGGAGAGGGTACGATTGGCGAATGATTTTGGTTTAATCGCTTTCGTAGTGGTAACTTCAGCTTATGGAACCACGAGGAAGACCAGGCACTAATGAAATAAAAGTAATGGTGGATGCCGATTTCTAGCAATTAACGACATGGTTTGACATTAATATACCAACAATATGGACTCTTTTGCACTTAAAAAAAACCTGATAAATGGGTATCTTATGAATTAACTGATGAGAATATAGAAGCCACCGTTGAAGCATGCCTTGATTTAATGAGAAGGTTCAGAAATAAACGGATTTTAGACTGAATTGTTCTCTAAGATGACTGCAAGCGAGAAATTTAATATTTCAAATACTGGAACAGTTTCCTAAGGCAACGCTAACCCTTCAAAAAGTTATGATATTTGTTTGGTGGTCACTTCATGATGTAATTCACTATAGCTTTTTGAGATATAGTGCATTAATAACAGCACATATCTATTGTGAAGAACTTCGAACAATGATGACGGAAACTCAAATAGCATCTTCGCCATTATTGCTGCATGATAACGCAAGACCCAACTAGCCCAAGGACTCACGATAACCCATTTTAACATTAAAGACCTGCAGTTGGAAACAGCATCTTCCGTACTCGCCAGATATAGCCCCAACCTATTACCAATACTCCATAATGAAGTAATGTTCGTGTTTATGCCAGAAAATGCTCATGCGTATACCGCAGGCCTGGTGATTAAAGTTTTCCAATCGTGTGACATAAATTACAAAATATAAAACATGCATGGGCTAGTGCACAACTAGTGTTGGGACCACTAAAAGAGAGAAATAAACACATTCAACACAGACACATAAGGTAAGAAAGAACTACTTTCGAAGTTGTCGATGAATACATCTACCTGGGGGAAGAAATTCAAATTAGGCAAGTCGAATTTCAAAAGACAGGTCGATCATCGAATCTAACTCGGCTGGGCAGCATTTGGGATGCTTCAAAATGTATTTTCGATTGAATTACCTCCGTGCTTAATCACGAAAGTCTTTAACCATTATGTGCTACCGCTGATGAGTTATGCCACTGAGACTTGTTCGTTAAATATGGGCCTCATACGAAGGCTTGGAATATCACTACGAGATCGCATCAGTAATGAAGATATTCATAGACGAACAAAGGACACCGGTTTGAGTTTGAGTCCTACGGATTAGTAGGCTGAAGTGGCAGTGGGCGGGACACATAGTCCAAAGAACCGATAGCTGATAGGGCAGAAAGGTATGGCGACCACGCACTGGAGGGCGAGGCGTGTGAGGGCCACCAATAAGGTTGACTGCCGATCTAGTGAAGGTCGCCGGAAACCGCTGTATGCCAACAGAACATGACAGGTCGTTGTGGAAAACTTTGCGGGAGGCCTATATCCAGCAGTTGACGTCTCTGGGCTAAAATTATGATATTCAGCATGGCAAGGGGATGCAGTACCTTAACCAGTGGATCAAAAGGTCCTACTGATTATAGCATGGAAAACATCACACCAAAGCAATTATCTTGTTACCCACCTCTGTTTTATTAATTATTATTTTGCTTTTTAAACATTTAAATTGATGTAAAGTGTGAGTAGATATGCACACCTCACTAAACTAGTTTTCCCATGTTATTTATATAATTATTTTGATTACTATTTCCTTATTAATGACAATGGTGTTGCGTGCTCACATTCTGTTACTATTCCTGAGAATGTACACCATCTTTTATTAATTTAAAGAGTAGCCATTGAGCTTCTTGCCGGATCATCTCAGTGGAAGCAGCATTCCAAACGGGTGGTGAGTCTCACTATACATAAATGCATTGTTGGCTTACTTGAATAAAAAAAAAGAGTTTGTGTTTGAGAATATCGCCCACGCCCCAAAATGCGTTATAACATTTTCTGCCTTTTTGTATTTATTATTTTCTTACGTTGACACTTTTTTGTTATTTTTAGAATCATTTTAATAATATTGCTTAAAATAAGGCTTTTTTTATTGAATAAAAATTGAATTAGCAAGAAAAATGTATTCAATAATGTTGGCTAGGTAGCTACAACTAGTAAATTTGGCACCTCTTATCAATAATGCTATACAGCTACTAGAATACCTATTTGATAATTTAATTTTGGAAGACTTAATTACAGCGTTTGATAGTTTTGCTATATCTTTCAATGATGTTTTGTTAACTTATTACAATTTCCTTGTCCGACTATCATAAACCAATAACCGGTTATATCATTATGGCCCCAATTTGAATTATCAAAACTCACCATTATGTCATTTTTCTTCGATTTAAATAAAACATAAGTTGCAGTTAAGTCATTTAGGCTGGAAGTAAATCACTAGTGGTTTTCATTTAAGACGTTTTTCCTGTTGGTAAAATTTGGGTCATTTGGGTGTAAGCGACAGAAAGTGGTGTTAGGAGGCTGATTTGTGTTTAATTAATGATGCCATTTTGTAGAGAAATAATTAAAAGCTATATGTGCAAAATTGCAAGCTTTCGGAACTTATAGAAAAAATTATATGATTTTTTTTCGTTTTTTTTCAACTTTAAACCTCTCTCCTGTAAAGTTTGCAAAGTGTCGGTTATCCCTTTTTGGCCGGAAGGCATCGATATTAATAACTGCTATAAAAGGAAAGTTAGACGATTATCCAGCATCTCTACCAAGGGTATTACGTTTGCCTATCGCTACCGTCTGCGTAAAATATTTATATTGCGAATTGTACAGTGCCGCACACAGCTTTCGGCCACACGTCACAAAAAAATTGGCATACAAACATTACGTAGACGTTACCGACTAGCGAGCGTAAAACTCATAGTAGAGCTGCAGTTTACAATGGATTATTAGGTGCTTCCCCTACTATATTCTTAATATTCAGTAAGCAATTAATATTGCTACAATGATGTTAATCATATGTACCATCAACAAAGTTGACGCTTGATCAATTTTTAACACTTTTTCCTTGCAGGCAGTAATCATAGGATGCCTCGCCCATTATGTTGTTGTCCAATGAGACGAAAAGCGTCCGATGAGACAAAAGCCCTTTTTGTAGAAAGGCATTTGTTTTAATTGTTTTTATGACCATGCTAGTCGCATGTGGCTGCTGGTCACTGCATACAAAATGCAACCTTAAGGTGATCAAGCGTCGAGTTTGTTGATTGTACACTTCGGCCAACGAGCAGCGTTAATCAAATAAATAGATAATTTTATATCAATAATGGTAGTTTTTAACGTTTCGCGGTCATTTATTTTTGATTAAAGTAACGCTTTCCGAGACAGAATGAAGCAAGAATTTATAAAACGGCCGCCTAATTGTTAGCAAGCCCAGCGGTGACCGACTAGAACTCGAAGATTACCATTTCGTATCGCTTCTCGTTGGCCGTAATATAATCATATTTTTTTATTTTACCAACAATATTGAAAGTCGAACTGTATACAGTTACCAACACAAGCCGAACACGTTTTTTTTAATATCCTTGCTTAAAATTCTACAAACTTTATTTGGCTGGTGGCCAAAAGAGGAACTGAAATATTCATTAGAAGTATTACGTATTTTGACAGTCTTGGATCGACACTAGCGACGCTCTCAAGTGCCAAAAGATACTTGTATCACTATAGAACGGTTAAGTTGTTTCGATACTTACTGGCTGCTAAATGTGGTGTTCATATTAATCATTTGGTCGCCGATGAGGCCTCCGAGCCCCTGTATAATCTGGATCACGCCGTACTCCAGCCGATTCTTCGTCGCGAGCGCTGTGTCGTGAGTGTCGACTATCATTTGCTTGATGTTGGTCAATACTTTTACCTGGACAAAAGAAGATGATAGTTATGGGAATTTCTGAAAATTTAATGTATATGTCGCAGCCAAATAGCTTAATTCGCTGTTCAATCAACAGCCTAGCCACTTTACTAAACCTGTTCAACTAGCGGCCTAAATGATATTCGGCCATTTGTTCAAACAGCTAGACTTACTTGGATCGAAGACGATGGAAGTACCCTTTTAACGTCTATAATCATTCAAGATTCAGGCTATAATCCATCACGCTGGCCCAGTGCCGGTTGACAGATGACACATGTCTTTCTAAATTTGGTTACATTTTCTAAGACATGCAGATTTCCTCACGATGTTTACCTTCACCGAAAGTATGTAAGCAAGTGATATTCTGATTGAAATTACGCTTCGCACATAGATTTCGAAAAACGGGTACGACTACGCGTATTTCTATAACTTATCTATACAAATAAATAGAATTGGGAGTGTCTGTTTGTAATATCAAAATAACACCTTTTCACTAAATGCATATGAAAGTACATACGACACCTATAACAAAAACGCGAATTATTTTTTTTTGTCTGTGTCTGTCTGTCTGTCTGTCTGTGTGTTTGTTCCGGGTAATCTCCGAAACGGCTGGACCGATTTTGACGGGACTTTCACTGTTTATAAGCAGTAACTAAGGCTTCTTTTATTTTAGAAAAACCAAATTTTAAAAAATGGGTCCTGTAGCGCGGGCTCAGAACGCGGGAGCGGGCTTTTTTGTTAAGTTAAATTCCACGCGGACGAAGTCGCGGGCTCAGCTAGTCTGATATTATAAGCAGTTACTTAGGCTAGGTACTTTTACGCGCGGGCTATAGGTAGTGTTATATAAGTAAACGAAGGGCAATGTAATTACATCGGTGACCAGGTCGTAGAAGTTTTTGGACATGGTCTCCACCAAGGTGTTGCTGACGGTGAGGCTCTGTTGGATGTCATTGTTCGTGCTCTGCAGTCTGTCGCCCACATTGCGTATTTTCGACACCAACGTGTCGACAGCTGAAAATATCAGACGTTTGGGTAACGGAATGTATTGGCAGCAAGGCGATGTATTCCGGAGTTTGAGTATTGAAACAAAACAGAAGGGTGTTGCCACCCCTTTAGTCTATCCGTCTCTGCCATCGTAACTTCCAAACGGATGCGCACAATTTTAAGGCGGTTTTATAAGATTTTGTGTACTTAACCGTTAGATTATGTAAGTCTTATGCGATTATAGGCCGTACTCATAAATCAATCTTAAGTCTGTGAGCGAACTTGAGTTCGCTTTTGACATGTCATTTTGTACTGCAATGACATTTCCAAGATCTCTCTCAGACTAGATATCAATTTATTGATATAGGCCTAAAACACCTACCTATTTGTTTGTTTAAGCACCATACTTTTTAAGCTTTTCTCTTATTATAATAATTTTAAGTTCCGGCTCTCAATGTCCTGTTGTAATTAACATAATGAATTGCCAAAGATGGTTCGTAGTCGTTTCAGGTGTATTCAAGAAACACATTGTTAGTTACCTATCCAAAAGCGTGGACTTACATTTGTCGTTATTCTCCACGGTTGCCTGTGTGGCGAGGCTAATGGCCTCCAGCGTCTGGTTCGTGGACCGGTGCAGATCCGCGAGCCGCGGCAGGTCCTTCCACATGCCCTCGGCATCAGACAACAGCCGCTGGATCTTCACTATCTCTTTCTTTTGCTGCTCCATCACTGGAATTCAAATTATGCATCAATGAAGATCCCAAAATGTGTGAAAATATTCCAGCAACACGGATTGCTTACTTAGCATGAGAATTTTGTTGAAATCTATTAGCTTTGATCATCACATTCATAGGCATTATTTTTACGATATCAAGAACATACCTATAGACTATTTATTAAAACATCAAATTGACGCCAGCAATTTGGGTGTCGTCTTTTATTATTACACGCAAAAGCAATGAAATTAATAGCAATTCCCTACCTTCAGACATATTGTTGTGCCACGCCTCATCGGCCTGCGACACCTCGTCCAAACGAGGCTGTATATCTACCAGCGGCTTGTTCGCGGTGCAGTTGTACTCGCCCAGCTTCGTCTCGTACTTGGTCAGTAGCTTCTCCGCCTCCGATATATGCCTCTCCAACGGATTTATGTCTGAAGTTACATCTGAGCACATAGCGCGCAGGGAATCCTAGGAAGTCATTAATTTCATTTGTAAAGTAAAACTTGTATATTGCAGTCCTTTTATCAGCCACACAAGAAGATCTCTCATTTGCTCGCGGCGGACGCAGCAAACTGCTGGAGTTCAAATAGTTGATGGAAAGTTTGAGTTCACATTCTGAAAGTTTTCGATGTCTGAGACGATAGCTTCCATCTTTCTTTTACAGATGAATTAGAAGAAGTTTAAGATACGGAATTCCATCGACTGTGCATACCCCTCCTGAATGCGATAAACCTTTCGTCATCAACCATGTGCATCATTCTTTTAATACATAAAGAAATAAAGAAAACCTTATTCGACCACAGACATAAGACTATTACTAACAGTAGGTACTATTACCAATAGTAAGTACCTTAATAATGAGCTTCCATCCGCACTTACCTTACTTAAACTACTCTTCAGGCCCTTGATTTCTTTTTTGACTGCATCGATCTTGGCGTCGGTCGCGTCAAGTCGCCTCAGCAGAGCATCATCACTGGCTGGAAGGTTGTTGTCCATATCTACTGGAACTTTAGGACCAGGTGTGGTCAATGTTTGGAGAGATTTTTGAATATTCTCTAAAGCCTCGTCTATCTTTTTTTGAGACGCTGTCTCTCTTTCTTCTTTCTGGAAGTAATACTAGTGTTTATTCTAATCATTCCGGCGTTTTTCAAATTGATATTAAATCTTTAATTGCTTATTCATCAGTAAGTTATAATATGGTATACAAGCTGAAACATAATGGGTATACTTTTTTTTCCAAAACATAACTTTGTAATTCTAAAACAATCAGCTTTGGAGGAAATTTGAAAAGCAAAAGGTGTTATAGTAATACAGCTGTTGACCGATTTCACAAGTCTACAAAACCTTTAGTACTTCAACTGCCCCACAAAGCCAATAGTTTTAGATTTACAAAGTTAAGTTGCAAAAAAAAAAGTATACCCTTTTTGTGTCACCTAGTATATGCTAAATTCTGTGTTTGTTAAAGTCATGCAAGGCAATGTATTAATGCCAGCAAGGTCTTAGACAATTAAGGGGCATTTTTATTTGCCAATTTTCTTACTACATTTTTCTTACTACAGAGCAATATGTATATCCATATTGTTCTTGGGAAAACATAAGTAAGTGCAAGTAGGTAGGTACAAACCTGTAATAATATTGTTTCCACGTTCGATAGCCGATCGTCTAGTCTTGTTATTTTGCTTATCAATGGCTCCAACGCCTTCTTCTCGAGACCCACTATCATTTTCTTCAGCTGTTCCCCAAGCGCCTTCTCCCGTAACTCATGCCTTTCCAGTTTGCTTTCTGACGAGCGCATCATGTGGACCAGTGACAACAGTGCTTGCCTGATGTCTTCGTGTCTATAAATGAACGGTATGTTTAAGTGTATGTACTATCTGTCCACTCTCGCTAATCGAAGCATTAAGTGAAAATACCTTGGCCAAAAGAATTTTCTCAATATAACAAATAATATTTATTATAGACATTTGACATAAGGTAAGTGTTATTTTATTGAGGGCGTTTTATCAAAGATTAGTTTCACTAACTTGCATAAGTGCTTACTAAATGAAACACCTTTGTCTAATTTAATAGGTATATTACACGGTTAATTTGTGGGCAGATACTGCCACTTAAAAGGTCTTTGATATGCAAAAGGATCTTCCTCTAAATGCAATATTGTAAGCAGTTGTAAAAGCCAGGCTGGAATGCATAATTTTAGCGAGCGTGCAGTTTAGTAAATGGAACTTCAAACTATTAATAATGCCGTGAGCTCGTTCTGGTTTCTGCATTCGTTGTATTTCTAACGAACTGTTAACTGTCTTAAAATAACTGACATCCCAACAGATATATGTATAAATTGTTACGCAGCCCTATGATCAGTAATCCTACTAATATTATAAATGGGAAAGTTTGTGAGTGTGGATATTTGTTACTCTCCGGCAAAAACTACTGAACGGATTTGGATGAAATTTGGAACACAGTTTACAACCGGGATTAACACATAGCATACTTTTTATCTCGATAATCCCGAAATTTTATTTAAGTTAAATACTTACTACGCGGACGAAGTCCGTGGGCACAGGTAGTACAGTTTTGGCTAGTTCAGCATATGGGAGACTAAAACTTTAAGCCTTTCATAGGAATTTAACTAGAAAGTATCGCAAAAAAGATTTATGACTTGAAAAGCAGCCAAAAAAAAATTATTTACAAAATAAGACGTTTACGATGTCATAAAAACCCACACATCACACGAAGATCAATGCACGCATCCCTATCATGTCGATGGGATAATCTGCAATATTTCTCATCCTATTCATAGAACATCAATCACATCTACATCTTAAACATAAACTAATTTATTTTATGGACTCGTCCTACCGAACCGTTTAATGAAGATTTATGGGTTTTTGTGAAGTAGATATGCAGCGATGCACTCAGTTCAGCGGTATAAATAGATATTATTTGAAGATTTACGAGCGGCGCCAGTAAGTAGATACCTAGTCGTGTCTTTTTGATGTCCGCAACCATAGGCCAACTGCCTAACTATGCACACTACAATACGTGTAAAGTGGTACTATTCAGTGCCTAGACCTATTATTCAGGTTGTAAAGACGCCATTATTGTTATTATGCGTTAAATAGGGCAAGTTAACTCAAACCGCAAAATCTGAAACGTGTTCCGGTGTTCACATACACAAATGTCGATTATCACATTGTAAACAGTCTCGTGTTTATTTCACGTTTAACTGCGACTAATTCTGTTATATTTACGATCAATAACATTTTGGCAGTGTTTGATATTTCAGACCAGGGAGATTTGCTTCGTGTTTCTGACTAATCGACAAAAAGAGAAACAAAAAGAATTCAATCAATCGAGCAAGAGATCCGTGTCTTTGTTTGACAAGTCTTAACCATTGGTTCGCACTGGACAAAACATTCACACGAGACATATTTGGGTCTCTATTTTCAGACAACATGTTTCGTCCAGTGCAAACGGAAGGTAAGTTCAATATTCAACTTTTTCGGACATGTAAAATATGTCATCGATGGTCGTAATCGTAACTTATAAATGTACTTGATATTGTTATATTACA
Organism: Notodonta ziczac; assembly: GCA_918843915.1. NCBI lineage: Eukaryota > Metazoa > Arthropoda > Insecta > Lepidoptera > Notodontidae > Notodonta > Notodonta ziczac. The sequence continues at coordinate 8,574,157 of OU974053.1, forward strand.
AACCACTACTTATTCAACTTTGAACTTACGTGAACTCCCGGGTTTGTGCGTGCGGGGCCCACACCAGCAGCGCCACCGCGACCCACCACAGCCTCTGGGGAAAAGCGCCAAATAGCTTGAATATTAATACTAATATAATAACTAGAATGCTAATAGCTAAACAGTGTCGTGACTGCGTGAGGTACGGTGGGTGAGGTCAGTTGTTTTATTCATGCGATACGATCAGACGCCGTAATGTATGGCGTCATTGGGAGCCCTACTATCTAGCCCACTATTGATGTAAATGAAATATCTAGGTAGGTAATCAAATGAATAGGACCTAATATTCTTAGGTATAAATTATAAAAATACCTTTACTATCTTGATAAAAATAAACTTTCACTAATTGTTGTTGTGTTGCCATAAAATAGTTTGAAAAATAATTTTAATAAAAATTGTGAGCTACACATACACACATGTTAAACATATAACACTCCTCTTATCCTTCTGGGGTTAAAAATGGCAAATTGGCTTACACGCGACATTGCAAATTACCAGTAAGTAGTAGGTACCTACAGCGTGGAAGTTCCAAGGTTCTATTAACGGGTTATAGCCCTAATTCGTGAAGTGTGTATTCAGGTATGGTAAGGACAATATTATGTTCGCCCCATATTATATTGGGACTCTACTTTTTTACGGTGGTAGAGCTATGCTGTACACTTCATATAAGGGCTGGTTCACCCCTCTCACAGAAGATAAATAAATAAATATCGCCAGACTGACACACCAACTGTACGGTCCCAAACTAAGCAACGCTTGTACTATGGGCACCGTACAATGGCCTGGAGCCCATACCAGTGCCACCCAGACCAGGAAAAAGTACGAAAAGGCCACTTCCGAAATTTGCCCTGGCGGTAATCGAACCCGCGACCACCATGTGCAGTGAGCCTAGCGGCCTACGCTCGAACCACTGCGTCAAGCGGTAGATCAGTGGAAAGTCGCTATTATAGCTGTGTTTCGTACGATGAGTGAGAGAGCACGAAGGCCACCCCTGCCTTCCTTCCCCTCCCTCTTTCCTACTCCCCTTCAGGACGGGAACCAGTGAGTAATGCCATTGGTACCTATTACAAGCAGCTATGCTACGATAACTACTTAAGGCTAAAGCGCCCATCGAGCCCGCGAAGTTCAAATTTTTTGAGGTTTTCTAGAAATTTTTGAAAATCTGACAATGATAAAAGGCACATTTTGTAATTCGTGACAAAGACCGTGTGCAGTGCATTTATTAATATATCCAACTTACTCTAAAACATTTCAAGAACGACAGCTATCCAGATAATCTGGCAATTTTTGTATATTTAGTGATTAACTAGTATCATATCCACCGTGATAATATTTAGAGTAAAATAAATGTATTAATAAACGCACTGCATACTGCTTTTGACGCAAATCACAAAATGTTGTCTTAACTGTTTTCAGATTTTGGATAAACTATAAAAATACTCGAATTTTTTTAATTTGGCGGGCTAGACAGGCGCCTTCACCTTGACGTCAACTATAGGTGAAATTACAATGTAAACTCTGCTTGCCCTTCGGGGAAACAGGGCGTGATAACATGATTTACATTCGTCACCCCTTCCAGACATAGCTTCCAACCTCTCGCTATTTGCATAATCTATTTTGTAAAGCCTCTTTGACAGAACTTTTGTACATAAACTATTGAGTTAATTTGCTTATGAATAGGATCATCGTTATTATTATGACGGGCTCTTTCTTCCGTCTTAACTTTTTCAAAGTTTATTTATATGAATGGTAGGTGCAAGCATTCTATCATGGTTGTCACGGATGAAGGTGTGGCTCTATGATTATAATATACTAGCTGTGCCCACGGACTTCGTCCGCGTAGTATTTAACGTAACAAAAATTTCGGGATTATCGGCATAAAGAGTATCCTATATGTTAATCCCGGTTATAAACTATCTGTGTTCCAAATTTCATCCAAATCCGTTCAGTAGTTTTTGCGTGAAGGAGTAACAAACATACATACATACATCCACACTCACAAACTTTCACATTTATAATATTAGTAGGACTAGTTTGTAGCTGCGACTTCGTCCGCGTTGTCTTAAGTAAAGTTTTCTATGTGTTAATCCAGGTTATAAACTATCTGTATTCCAAATTTTATCCGAATCCGTTCAGTAGTTTTTGCGTGAAAGAGTAACAAACATACAGCCACACTCACAAACTTTCACATTTATAATATTAGTAGGAAGTAGAATTAATACGGAATACGTCTGTTTTTATATTTACGATTGAGTAAAAAAAGTCGCAGTCCGCTCATAGCTTCTCGAGTCGAGAATCGGTCGGCACTGGTGGCCGAGTAGCTATCTATAGTGGTATACGGAAAACGGTCAAAACTGACGTATTGATTGCGAGTCGAGTGTAATTCGAGCGTTATTGGAACGGTAAACAGACTTGACCCCCTGTACTGTTACAAGTATCTAGTTACACCCTGTTCTCATTGTATCTATGTCAACCATTAGATAGGTAGTCTAATCTAGGTCTTTCCAGTCTATTTCACATACGAAGTTCCGTAGACGCGCTGTAGTCGCGTTTCGGTAATATAATGGACGTAGTTTTGCAAAATGGAATCAATCCACACACGCTTCTGCAAACTGAAACCAACCTAGAAACACTAAAACTAGGGTTGGTTTTGGTCTGCAGCAGTGCATGTGGGTTGATTCCATTCTGTAAAACGATATCCAATTAATACGGTGTACAATTTTAATCAGTTCCGTATTGCTTCGCGGAACTTCCTATGTGGAATAAACTGTAACTACATATTGACAACCGCTTGACGACCGCTTGGCGCAGTGGTTCGAGCGTAGGCCGCTCGGCTCACTGCACATGGTGGTTGCGGGTTCGATTCCCGCCGGGGCAAATTTCGGAAATGGCCTTTACGTAATTTGCCCAGGTCTGGGTGTCACTGGGATCGCCCCCAGTCCATTGTATGGTACGCACAGTACAAGCGTTGCTTAGTTTGGGACCATACAGTTGGTGTGTTCGTCTGGCGATATTCATTTATTTATTTATATTCCTTTCTTTATACCTTCGTGCTTTCGTCAATAAATCCTTTAAATTCAACATTCCTAAATCTCATTGTGTAGATAGTAGGTACCTTTCTTTCGCTAGTCAAAACATGATTAGTGGTAATAGTTGAATAAATAGACGCGTGAGTTCGCGATAAACTGACCTAAGGGTGTCGTCACCAGCCACAGTTATCTCACCAACCGCGCTTGGAATAATTATCTATTTGCCGTTTCTTTAAGTGGGCGATGTGTGTCAATTCTACTCTTGATAAAGTTTCTTTTCTTAGAACGCGGTTCTAATTTTATTGGGATTGTCCAGTTTTTTATAGGTGTATATGAATGTTGGCAAATAAGAGTGCGACCCGCCTCATGATCGAAGATCCTTGTGATGAAAAACAACACAGTAAATATGCGAAGTATCCGTACTGTAAGCTTACACCAAATACAAATTCTCTAAAATACTTGAGCATAATGCTTGCAGTACCAAATTAAGGCTTGCTCCTATGTTACCGACCTGAATGGGAGTGGGAGAGAGGATAACGGAGGGTTGGGCCTCCGGCTCTCTCACTCATCGTACTGTGACAACTGGGTTTTAATTAATAAATCATATTGCTTGGTAATATTTATTATTGTTAATAATTTGTTTATATATATTTATTTATATTTAAATACACGTCCTATCATAACGGTACCCCGGTTGTCACTGCCAGCGCACCGCCGTTCTTTCAATTTCAAAACAATAATGTTTTCTTAAATTTAATATTTCCTCGTCGGCCAGGAACGCCTATCGCCAGTGGCCAGTGCGCCGACATGGACCTTACAGTACGAAACGCAAGTAGATAATAATAGCTACTTTTCGGCAATCTTCTGTAAAAGGGTGGTACTACCTTTGTCGAGCCAGAGCGGTTATGAAGTTCAATTAAATAATAAATATCGCCAGACAGACACACCAACTGTACGGACCCAAACTAAGCAAAGCTTGTACTATGGGTACCGTACAATGGACTGGGGGCGATGCAAGTGACACCCAGACCAGGGTAAATTACGAAAAGGCCATTTCCGAAATTTACCCCAGCGGGAATCGAACCCGCAACCACCATGTGCAGTGAGCCGAGCGGCCTACGCTTAAACCACTGCGTCAAGCGGTCGTCAATTGGTTATAGCTTAGCTCTACCGCCATCTTAAACCATGTGCATGAACTGGTTTACCTTTGTGCATTTTTGGACTCCCCCATATGACTTCTGTAATACATACCTTAATAATGTAAGCCAGTAGGTAGATAATTAAATAACTATCGGATCTCTTGAGTAAACGCACATGCTCGTGATTTGTTCCGGCAGTGCGGTGGAGTGCTGTTATTCTAAGCTAACATCTGCCGTTCGTCCAGGAAGAAAAGCATCTAGTCTTTGAAGTACCTACTTATCGCCTTCTGTGTGGAGTCTGTCGGCTAATTTTGGATATAAAATAAAATACATGTCCTCTAAAACCCTTTCAAACACTCTTGCACTAACAGTGCATGTTTCTAACTCTCTCTTGTACAAGTAACAGTGGCGAAATCAGCGAGCCCTTTATAGGAGATTGGACGGAAGTTGATAAAATTATTAAAGCATAATAATAATACAGGCTGTCCTAAAAGTCCGAAATAATAATTTGGGGTGGGTATATGATATATACAGTAGCTGATATGGAGATGCCTAGTGAAGATGGACTATACTTCTATGAAATCTTCTGTGATACGGGCCTTTGAATATTTGTCGTAACTTTCGTGTTGTGGTCTCAAAACAAATCCAATCGCCTATAGAAAACAGTGTTAACCGAATAATACGAATAATAATAATAATAGTCCGTAAAATAATGCATAGAACGCATACCTACATGAGATGAGATACGTAAAATTATCGTGAATACAAGTGTCAGAATTAAAAAAAAAAACATTTAACTGTGTACCTACCTGATACTCATAGCCAAGTATTGCTTCGGATTTTTAAAACACCCTGTTTAGTCTGCGACTTGCGTTAATTCTACATTGTTGGGGAACGGAAAGAAATGTAAAAATACCTACAATAGCAAAATTAATGTGGGGATTATAATGATGAATTGCCTTCATAACGTGGTGATAGGAGGCAGAACCTGCAGCTACGAGTACCTATGAGTTCCCACGGGAAATTTTAAATAATAGAAACCAGTCCTTAGGGAGCTCATTAACTAACGATAAACGAATGGTACAGTCAATACATTCATTCATCATTATCTTGTCAACTTTAACTTGACCCAGTAAGGGTAAGATATGCGTCAGTTACGATCCAAAGCGTAGGCACTAGATACAAACTTGTTGACTGACTTTTGATTTAGGTAGGTACAAACAGCAACAAACTTAACTGACCATTCTAGACCCAACAGAGAGAAAATTGTAGTGCTAGAAAAGGATGAATATTGTCTGACATGACAACTTCTTAACAAAATAAAGTTTTATTATGTCAAAATGTCATTGTGTGTGTATTCTTAGACGTTGCCATTCATTTTTAAAACTTGATCATTTGTTACGTTATTCACACAACTAAATAGCATGTATGTAGACGTCATTTAACTCTCTTTCTTACAATATTTTTGATCACGTGATGTGCATACTTAAGAGTGTTGCCGTTTGTACAACATGGGAGGCGAAATGCAATACATAAACTTATTATCATATAATTGTCAGTTATTTTATAATAAATCAATGATTTGCCTTTTTAGAGCACTATTCATATATAAGACGAAATTAAACGTAAATGAAACGCAATTATAGGGATAGCGCAACTTAGAGTTCTTTAGGTACAAGGTATGCGTCGACCTTACAATGGGCCTCGAGCCTCAAAAGGCCAGATGTAACGTTCAATCATTCAAGATATCCGATTGTTTAATTGCCTCGTTATGTGGGCTTAAATTGTTTTGGTTACAGATCTTCAATCACGAATATAACCGCGGTGTCGTAACAGACCAATAAAATAGTCATTTTTCAACGTCAAGTGCACTCGGTGCGTCGTGTGGCAATTATTATCCATTCGTAATAGTGAAAGTTATAGGTTGTCACAGATTTTCGGTTTGAGTTACATGTGTTCAAATGTGGGACTGTTTGGTGCGCTGTGTTGGTATAATTTGCTCTGACGAAGAGATGGTGGTATGCTATCAATATCTATAGATTCAAAGATTAAATATGGTTTGCTCCTTCTGTCCACCGCTGAACTGTGTATTGGTGTACAACTGGAGAATATTCCTATAGTGAATATTGAATAAGTTCACAGTGAAAAAGTGAAACTCTGAAAAAAAATCAGTGCCGTCTAGGGACGCCCGAAAGAAGCGAAGCTTTGTAGTAGATATTAGATATATTATAAGTGGCGTGCATAGGGTTTTGAAACAGGGTAGGCAGAGTGTAACATAAAAATAACGCGTTACGCGTTACGCTTTTCACCGTTTTAGTGCCCGGGCAGCGAGCGCCCCGAACGTCCGTAAAGAAGCTTCGCTTCAAAAGCCGCAAGCCGTGTATTCACCATAGCGCCAGAATAACACGCAAAATATGTACGTAGGTTCTGTCCCAAACTATGGAACGCTTTACTGCAAGTTATATGAAAATTCAAAATTAAACATTTTGGACATTACCAAACAAAATTTATTATTACCTACAAAGCTTCATCATAAGAAAATCTGGCGTAGAAACAGGGCTGAGTGAGTCCAATAAGGACTTCAGAATGAACGGTTAATTAATTACCAATCAATCGCAACGTGAAAGGCATCGGATGAAAATCATGTTTTACAACTGGTTTGATGTCTGTATGAACCGGGGTATGCCAGTACGCTATTATTAACGGATTTTGTAATTAGTAAAGCTTATATACAGGCATTCAAAGGGAAGAGATAGACAAGAAAAGTAGAGTGGGCTATTTGTATTCCGGGGACAATAGAATTCCCATACCTAATAAGGAAAAGAGACGGGCCGTGATGGTAGACGAATAAGTTCCTGGAAAACTAATAGTCAAGTCCTAAATGCACGATATAACGTTCATTATTTAGTATATACCTAATACACCATGTTGAAAACCCTTACTAAGGTGGATACTTTTTTCTATATTTTATTTCTTTATATTTTTCTACTTCATAGTATTTACGAAATCTTCCCCTCCGTGAATCTACCTCAATTTTTTTTTTATAATTTTTGCATCAAAATAAAGTTTGTCGCACACAATCACACCTAGTTCGACATTTACGTTCGTATTTCGTTAGTGTTTATTAGTTGAATCATGTAATCATAATACTGTGCTCTTCTTGACTTGGTGGTTATTTATTAAACTTGTAAAATAATTTAGAACGCGAGTGTTACGGCGAAAACGTCGTTATCGTAGCAGTTCATCGCTGTCATTCATGTTGAGAATTTTTAATTGCAGTGCATTTCATGGGACCCAGGAAGAATAAGTAGGTGCTGGGGCAATATCTGAAGCTATAGAGAAGACTGATTAACGTTATAGTTACGTAAATTACACGTATGCAGGCGCAGTGTATTTTGATGCTTTCCCACTTACCACCTGCTACAATATTTTTTGGGTTCCTTTAAACGTTTTCTGATCTAGTAGAGTAGATATGTACGTACGTATATTATCTAAAATTACATAACTACTCTCGTCTTCTAAGAAGACGCTTTGGAAATCGTAACTTGCACATAGTTTTGCAAAACGGAACCAACTCACACTTACTCCTGCTGCAGACTGAAATCATCCCCAGTTGCAGTGGTTATAGGTTCTAAATTAAATTTCGAAAACTACATAGTTTTACAAAGTTCAAAAAGTAAGTCGTTATAAAGAGGACGCAAGATCTGTTAATAAGGAGATCAGAGAACGTTTTAAAGGAACCCAAAAAAAGTTGTAATAGGTGGTAAGTGGGAAAACATCAAACTGCTCTGCGCTGCATACAGACCTATTAAAATGATTTCATAAAACGCACTATGCGGTGTCTATATTTAATTATGATAACAACTTTGGGACTTTTATAGGTGAGGCTAGCCGCATCAGCTATAATGGCATTGCATGTTGTAACCACAGCGGCGGCGCGCCGCAGTGACTTGCGGTTAACCTTACATTATAGTAAAACCATGTGCTTTGCAGTTTCTTGCTTTAGAAATTTCGATTCTTGTTAAGCTCTCTTAAAATCAGGATACTCTTCTAGAATATCCATAAAACACCCTCTTTAGTCGAGTTACTATACCTATTATAGGTACCTAAGAATCTTCATTACTAGGTTATCAACGAAACCACTTGGCCAGACTTTTATGAAATGCATGAAATCATGAAACCTGTTCGCATCATTATTGCATTAAGGTTTATAATTGTTTAAATAACCCTCTTCACTCCAGACTTCATTAATTGCAAAGTTGAGAGTGAACATACACAAGTAACAACCATTGAATTATTTATATCTGTAACCCTGACATAACTTCAATATAAAAGACAAATTAGAACAATTATGCCTCTTACCATAAACTTAAAATTACAGTAGGCGTCAGCCGTCGTCACTGATTTCGGGACAAACAAAAAATGCTACAATTGCAATTTAAAACCGATTCGTATGAATTGAACAACTAATTAATCAATTTAAGAAACTGTGATTGTAATTATCTAATATTGGAGATGGCAGACTGTTGATAGACACTGTACTCTCTAACATGATGTCATTCGATGATAGTACACCAAGACATGATGCGAGAGCCCTAGCGTCACAAAGCGAAAGGTGTCCAAGCACTGAAACTGCGTGGACAGACCTTGGCCGGCTTCCAGGCAAGTCATGCAAACATACAAAGCTGCTGAACACTGCGTACCTAATCCATAACAGCATAAGGAAACATGTAGGTATAAAGGAAACTTTGTAAATGTGCATTGTTTACTGTTCTCGTACCGAACTAAAATATTTTAGTTAATTTGATATTAACCTTCCGCAAATGTGTGCGTATGAACTATTTTAGGAAATTAGTACATAGGTACCTACTTATCGACGCAAATTTGTAATTATGACTTGTTTTTACCCGCGGCAGCTTTGCTAGCGTGTTTTCTGGGTGTTCACAATAGTATCACCTACACACAAAAAAAGGCGCCCAAAATTTGTTTTCAGTCAAGAATAATTTTATTCTCAGAAATATTGTTTAATAACAAGTAAATATATGCTTGAACTGACAATAATGTCTTAGTTTAACAAAAACGTTTTTCTCTGCGTAAACCAATATTATTCTCGATAAATTTACTAGAATTAAAACAATTAGTGTCTCTTCGAGAATATATCAATCTTGACCAAATAATAAATTAGTTTTGGATATTAAAATTTATATGTCTTGATATGAAACAGCATTGTTTATATACAAGAACCATAATTAATTGGATCAAAACCTGTTACAATTTTCATGAATCAAAACTCTTAATATGTTAGATGAAGATTTTTTGTTTTAGAATAAAACATTATATTCTTCCTTCAAAAAAAGGTGTGATTCTCCTAAACTGTAAACGATGAATGCTTTCGCCCAAGAAAAATGTGTGTCGTTTCAAGAATAATGGTTTTTAATTAAAATAGTAATATACTTGAATTAATTATATGAAATCAAATACAAACGAGAAAAAATGCTATTATTCAAATAAAAATAAAAATATTTGGATTATAACCTTATATTCTTGGCGTGAGAAAAGTGTGGTATCAATTCAAGATAATAATTAATTTAAAACAAGATGCTCAATGAGCGTAAACAATAAATTTGAATATTTTGTGTTAGTAAATAATGGAGTTAAACGAAAACTCGTAGTGTTTGCAAAAAAGATGAACAAGCGTTTTGTTTAAAGAAAATATAATATTTATATAAATAACATTTTTATTGAGATGAGTAAATGTAAGAATTGATCCAAGAAAACGAATAATTTATAACAAGATACTCCAATTAGTTCGTACAACACTTTTGTTGTTTTTTGAGAATTGAGTTATTGCGTTCAGCCAAGAATATTTTTGTTTGCAAAGAAGATAAACCAGCGTTTCATATAAAGAAAATATAATAGTCAGTTCTATAATATTTAATTGAGACGAATAAATCCGAGTATTGATGTAAGAAACTGAATAATTTTAAATAAGATACTCCGATGAGTTAGTACAATACTTTTGTAGTTTTGTGAGAATCAGTTATTGCGTCCACCTAAGATTTTTTTTTGTTTCTATATGAGATGAACGAGCGTTTTGTTTAAATAACGAATAATATTCAGTCTAATAAAAACAAATCTTGAGACGAATAGGTTTTACAACAAAGTTCGTTTCCCTGTTCTATTTGCATATTACATGCTAGGCATTTCATCTATACTCTATACATACAAATAAATAAAATTGGAGTGTCTGTTTGTAATATCAAAATAACACCTTTTCACTAAATGCATATGAAAGTACATACGATACCTATAGCAAAAACGCGAATTAAAAGTTTTTTGTCTGTCTGTCTGTGTGTTTGTTCCGGGTAATCTCCGAAACGGCTGGACCGATTTCGACGGGACTTTCACTGGCAGATAGCTGATCTTATAGCGGGTAACTTAGGCTACTTTAATTTTAGAAAATCAATTAGGGTTCCGCGTAAAAAAATTAAAACACTTGAAATCAAAGAGTATCTCCGAAACGGCTGGACCGATTTTGACGGGACTTTCACTGTTAGATAGCTGATGTTATAAACAGTAACGGAGGCTACTTTTATTAAAACAAAAACAAAATTAAAAAAATGGGTCCTGTCGCGCGGGCTCAGAACGCGGGACCGGGCTTTATTGTTAAGTTAAATTCCACGCGGGCGAAGTCGCGGGCTCAGCTAGTTTTTAAATAAAGCTTTAAAGCCTGCTTCTAATATATAAGACCACACAAAACAGAGTGTATTATAATGCACTTGACCGACAGTTAAAAACAATAGTTCAGTTTAAGCCGCCTTTGGGATTTGCAATGATAGTGACGGAAATTTTTGCTACGAAAAGCACAGCTACGGTGGTGCGTCGCGCAAACAGCCCGCCCACACCGACCGACCGTGCCCAGGACGCGGGTTCAAACCCAACCGCAGGCAGAGATCTCAATGCAAAATATCAAACAAATATACGACGAGAATCCAATAGGCAACTGGGTCTTATGGGGCCACTCCACAAGATAGTAAGAGAGGCACCGATAATTTGAAAGACAAATGTATACCAAAAATAAAAGCAAGCACTTAAGCACGACAAATACCTCCAATCACGAGAGACCCTCAAAAAAAAAAAATAAGACTCAAGTTCAAGAACTTTTTTCTTAATCTAATACTACAATATTCGTCAGTTAAGATTAACAATTATCAAGACAAGTGAATTGTATCATTGAAATAAAATGTAGAAAATATTGAATCAAGATAAATCCGTTTTAGTTTAAAACATCTACTTTCTCAAGTTAACAAATATTTTAAATCACTTCAAAACTCAGTATTATCTGTAGGAGCCCCTTTATTTTTTAATCCAATAAAAAAATACTTCCATTTAATCACTATTATCTTAATTCAACAATGGAAACATAAAATTTCAAGAAAATATTGTTTATGTTTGAAAATCCTCACTCTTGGTTTGAAAATAAAAATTAAGCTGAAAATTCAAGTTATTTGTTTTTGTTCAAGAAAAATGCATGTCTTTGAATCCCGAGAAATGTATCGGTCTTGATTTCAAAAAGTGTTCATTTCTCTAACCAATAGATATCTTACTCTTAATTCAAGCTAATTATTGTTAATCTAAGAATAAAATCCAAAACAAATATATGCTACATCCAAGAAAATATCGTTTTCCCCATATATGAATCAATATTATTCTTGACCAATAAATATTTACTTGGTTCAAGAATATATTTCTGTGTGTGTATACCGGGTCTAACTATCTAAGAACCATGTCGGTGATTTTATAAGTGTAAAAAAAAATGCTAAATCGGGCAAGCCTTTCAGGAGGCGAAGAATTAGAAACACACGCTAACCGGATTTTTTATTTATTTAATATCGCCAGACTTACTCACCAACCAACTGTATGGGCCCAAACTAGGCAACAGACTGACACATCCACTATATAATACCAAAATAAGCAACGCTTGTACTGTGGGTACCGTACAATGGACTGGGGGCGATCCCAGTGACACCCAAACCAGGGTTGTTTACGAAAAGGTAATTTCCGAAATTTTCCCCAACGGGAATCGTACCCGCGACCACCCGGTGCAGTGTGCCGAGCGGCCTACGCTCCAACCACTGCGCCAAGCAGTCGTCATTTTATATATCAATAAGATGTAGAGTTCGTTCATACGTTTTGTTAGGTACTAACCGCAGTATTACATAAACTACTCACAATTAATCATGTTAATATATACCTAGATGTTTATATTATTATTGTTTTCCTACTAAAGGAATTATAAATGTCGTAAACATATGGAGTTCCATTTAGAATCCAGTTATTAAAGAGTCAGTTATACTTTAATCGACAGTTTAATTGCTGCCTAATTGTAGCAATATAAACATGAGGCAGTAAAATTAAGAAGTACCTTATGACTGATAAAATTTGTAATTAAAAAGTTAGTTTACCTACCTGTTTCTAATTTAAATGTGTTACCGCTAGGTGCGCCGGCCCAAGGAAAAAATAACAAAACAGGATCTCGTCTTCTCTAAAATAGAAGCAAAGTGTCGTCGCCACCGTTAAACACGCCTAAAAGCTAATAAAAGCCCATTAGTGATGTCTGTTCATACGTTAGAGGAGCACAGTCCAAAAAGGACAAACAACTCGACGACCGCTCTTGGCGCAGTGGTTCGAGCGTAGGCCGCTCCGCTCACTGCACATGGTGGTAGCGGGTTCAATTCCCGCGGCGGGGTAAATTTCGTAAATTGCCTTTTCGTCACTGGGATTGTCACTGTTGCTTAGTTTGGGACCATACAGTTGGTGTGACAGTCTGGCGTTATTTATTATTATTAACATTCAAAAGACCGTTTTGTTCCAATTATCGGCGTCGGAAAACAAACGGGAGATGGTTAGGTATGCGCGTGCGCAAAACGTGCTTGAAAAGGTGCGAAAAGCACGCGTTAATACAACGCTTGGGGCAATAAACTTTCATATCGACTTCTGAACGATGTCGCAGGTGTTTACGTAAACTATAGTTTCAATGTGTCTGTTTGTTTATGTATAGCAATCTTATGTTGGTGTTAACAATTCGTTAAGAGCAAGATGAATTATGTATTTGGTATAAAATGCGGTGAAAGTATCTTATTAGTTGTGATGAAATAGGTAGAATTGGTTTTACTTCTTCCGGTGTGGGTTTAGTAATTAGTATGGCGTTTAAGCTTTTCATCGATAACAATTAAGAGATCGTAAATACAAGGATAAATAAATTAATCAACTTACAAAATTACGTACTTACTTACAAACTATCTATATTATATTATTATACCTACCTACTACAAGAGTCAGCCGCATTACAATCATAATTATCAATAGGGAAATATTATTTTACCACACATTTGTTCACACTAGTGTTAAGACCCTTACGTAATAAATTGTAGGCCTATTTTCATTCAAATAAAATCTGCACATTTTGTTAAAGTTTTACCGTATAAAGTAAAGTACTATTTCTTAAAGAGAGCTTATCATAAGGCTGAACTAACAGCCTCTACATAATTGTAGAACTGTTCCGTGAAGGGAAATCCACATTGCAATTTGCAACTCCATAATGTTGGAAAAAGAATGTAGTTAATTAACCGATGCCTATGAAAGACCATCTCACAGATGACAATTCCTTATACCATCTCATTTAAAATGGTAATTATAGTGAGCGACATGATCATGTATGTGGTTATTATTATAATCCCCTCTCGGCTAGGCCCACTTACCCGAGACAGGATTTACAAAACCTTAACCTTTGTAACTTAAAAACAAAATAATTAAAAAGTAACTCACCGGACTGTGAATCGCCATGTCGCCCTTTTAATTCTAAATTAAACTAGGAAGCACCCTTTGTTCGTTTTACTGTTGCACCGTCGACGTGCGCGCAGACGATTAGACGATTCTATATTAGTTACAGAGCGAGCCTGCGTCCGCGCACGCTGTCCGCCGCGAACTGACGGTGAACCCTGCGGGGCTACGCCGCCGCCGGCGGCAGCCGCATACGCGCCTTATAATCACATATTGACGTATACTTCGATCAACATTCCAAGGGTTGAGAGCCCTGTATTTTCGGAGACTATGCAGTCTCCGTCAATGAACGCGGTATTTGTTAATCTTCAAACCGAACCCGGATCACAGCGACGCATGAACAACGCCTCATTACACTGTTGGAGTTAAAACACCTCGTACGTATGAGGCACTCATAAATACCAGATAAAGATGTTAGGACGTTGCTCCTTTAATTTCGGTCATGTCAACATAGCACTATGTTGGCGCCTAGCACTATCTTTGTACATTTTGCAATGTTTTTTTACCCTGAATAGGCAGCAATAAAAAATTCTAGTCCCGGGAGGCATCACTTTAATAAAAAATTGTTTGCGGAAGGCTGTGATTGTTCAGTATCTACTTGTACGCAACATATTCACTTGAGAAATCTATGTGAAGATAACACCGCGATAAAACAGGCAAAGGTTGAGCGAATAATACCGAACAAGGTCGATTTATAATGTATTTATTAAACTTTTTTTATATTCTTTATATTTCTATGTACAATACGTTTGTGTCTACTGACGCAGCCGGCCGTTCTGAATGATTTCCCACACTCTTGACAACTGAAGGGCCTCTCGTCGGTGTGCATCCGACTGTGGACCTTCAAAATATCCAAGGTATTGAAACGTTTCCCACACGTTTCACATCCATACTTTCTTTCGTTCGCGTGATAGACGAAATGCCGCCTGTACTCCGCTAATATATGGAACGTCTTCCCGCAAACCTCGCAAGTCTTCCGCGGCGTCGGATCATGGACGGCTTTATGTAGTCTTAAACCACTTTTGAATTTAAACTTCTTGTCGCAAACGTCGCAGGAGTAGCTTTTATCGTTCGAGTGCGAGTCGAGATGGCTGATGAGATTTCTCGTGTGCTTCCCGCACACCTCGCACACTTTCAAATAGTTGTATTTTAACTTGCGAACTTTTTTCTTCTTTACTACAGTCCTTTCTTTCTTTAATTTCGGTTCAATAACTTTTCTTGGGACGCAATCGTTGGATTCTAATTCTGCATCAAAATGTATGTCCATATGGTCTTCTGCGTTGTCATTGTTTTCCTCTTTAGTAGCATCATCTGTTTGGTGGTCATCGTGTTTCTCCAAAACTTCAACTTTGATAGTGTGGTGTGCCGTGTTACGCAACTGTTTGTCGACGTCTTGACATTTGCGACGAAACTTGTACGCGTTATCTAGTTCTTGAAGGCAGATTAAACATATGTGCGATGGTAAGTTGTCAGACTTGTCCACCTGTAACAAGAGTCAGTGTGAGCGTATGCCGAGGCGCAGGCGGCGCTGTTCAGGCAGCGCAGGGCAGAGCAGATTATGTAACAAACAAACAAGCATAGAGAGCTTTTTGAGCGTACAAAACGCTACGCAAGCTCTAGCCCGCCTGGGTGTTTAAACTAAAACACAGGCGACCTCTAGGCCATATCACGGGTGCATGGTATTTGAGAGTGCTACGAGCGACGCAGGGTTGCTACTCTTAGTAACGAATATCGATATATCGTGACATTCGTATTGTCGAATCCTACACTAAATTCCATCTTCTTTGCCGTCGTATATCGTCTGAACAAACGATAATTTGGTATTGTTCGTTCAGTTATCGATACGACGAAAAAAAAAATGCAATTTAACGTAGGATTCGACAATGTGAATGTCACGATACATCGATTAACGTTGCTAAGAGTAGCACCCTTGGCTGTTTGGAGGCGGCTCTCGCGCTCGGCCCCCTTAAGAGCCTGCGCCGCATACTCTGAACTATAGGTAAAGCCGGCCTTAACGCAGCAGATATGTTTCTGTTTAGTTCTCTACAGCTCGTTGTAGTGACGACAAATACTTCTAAATGACGTGACGCGTGCACGATAAAGTCTTCCGTTTTCACGGGTCCAAACCCCGGCTCGCACCTCTGGGTTTTTCGAAATCTATGTGCGAATCATAATTTCGGTGAAGGAAAATATCGTGAGGAAACCTGCATGTCTTGAAAAAACTAACCAATTTTTGAAAGACATGTGAACTCCGCCAACCCGTGCTGGGCCGGCGTGGTGGATTACGGCCTGAATCCCCCTCGTATTGAGGGGAGGCCCGCGCCCAGAAATGGGACCTTACTAAAACGTGTCTTACCTCAACACCGGCAATTACTTTTAGCTTATACGCTACATCCAACCCCTCATCATCGCGATTCTCATATATATCGACGCACGCCGTCAGGCTCGAGCACGACCGACACTGGTCCGCGTCGCTCACTTCGCACTTCGGCTTCACTTGTACTTCAAGCCTCTGCTTCAGCTCAAACAGCTTCAGATCATCCTCGTAATCGTCATCATTGGTGACGTCAGCGAAGTGATCCCGGCTGTCTTCGACTTTTTGTTTCTTAATAACCTGCTTCTCTTGTGTATCGCTGTGCCGCGTCATAGCTTCAAAGTACGGCCAGTGCTCAGTTAGGATGCCTTTCCTTGCGAACTTTTGCTTCCACTGCAAGAGGTGAGGTTTCATTTAGTTGCAGTAACTTAATTTCAAGTAGATTTAAAAGTTTGAAAGGCACAAACCAATCACATCTATAGTTTGTTAGTTGTTGTCGTTCCGGAAGCCTAACCCCCCCACCCACAGATATAAATTTACATAGATAACGCAAATGCATGTACTTCGCGTGTACGAAACCCCGACGATACGTCAAGGTTGGTCGCCGCTAACTTACAGTCTGCACGACAACAGATATAAAAAATAGGAGTATGAGCGAGATAATCACTCGAGAGAATCGTAGCGGGCGGAGGGACATCGGCGGCATCCGTGTATTTGAATCGGTTTGTATTTCGCGTCACTAATGCCGTCACAGTAGGTGTTAAAAATTCGGCACGCTTGGTTTCTATACAAATCGTGATACTTGCGTTATCTATGTAAATCTATATCTGTGGCCCCACCCCCTTCCCTCCACTGTTACCCCTTCAGGTCGGTAACATACGAGCCATGCCATTGGTATTACAAGCATCTATATAATCAGCGCTGGGAGTCTCGTTCTTCTCCAGCACATGCTGAGCCATTACCTTTCGGCACAGTTCAATGTTTCTTTCTATAGGCTACAGTAACTACTTAACATCTGGGCCCTAACCACGCTAGCTACTCAAATCGTAATAGAAAAGCGAACGCTCGCGATTACGTTTCAAACGCTCCGCTTTTGACGTTTTGCTGACACGAGCTTCACGATTTCTACTGACATTGATATGGTATGGTGTCAGCAAAACGTCAAAAGCGGAGCGCGCTCCGCTTTTGACGTTTTGGAGCATAGGGTTCCGTAGACTACAGAATTTTCAGTTTAATATTGTAGACTGGGTCACCCTCTTAATGTCGCTTTTAACTCATGCCTAGCGCGGGCGCTCCATGCGGGGACTGGTCCACTCACTTTCCTCTTACCAGCATTGTTGTTATACTCTATTCATGTATATAGCATAGAAGGTATTACAACAAAACACATTATTTATTACTCTACACTATTGGTTATTGACATTAATGGGAGTTTTAGCCAGTAAAAACTGTTACCGCCTTCACCGCGTGGAGGTACTCCCAGCTTATGTTATTATTATTGTCATGGAGGAAGTGCTATGAACATACATAGATAACACTCATACAATTGTTAACTTTGCCCTTAAATTATATCGCTAAGTATAACTTTTGCATTTCCGTTTATATAAGTACTAGCGACCCGCCCCGGCTTCGCACGGGTGCAAAAACCCTCTAAAATTATGAGTGTTTCTCTACTATATTATGCATGTATTATATATATAAACCTTCCTCTTGAATCACTCTATTTATGAAAAAAACCGCATCGAAATCTGTTGCGTAGTTTTAAATATATAAGCATACATAGGGAAAGACAGACATCGGGAAGCGACTTTGTTTTAAACTATGTATTGATGGTTAAGCTGGTCTCTTAGAGACCTCAGACATAAGATAATCCAAACCACTGGTTGTATATATCAACAAAAATGCTATTAAGTAAGTATATTTTTTGCCAAAGAAAAATTAGATCCGGATATAAATTATTATCTTTGAGCGTGACAACCCTAACGACAAAAAATCGGGATAAAACTTAAAAAAATTGCGGTTCCTAGATTCCATGGAATTGGGGTGTGAAATTTATGTGGTGCATTGGGAGAGTAAAGAGGATAATTTTAGTATAAATAACTTTTCCCAATACGGCGGAATACTCGAGAAAAATACCAAAATATAAAAACGAAAAAACGCGTATATATCGGAATCTAACAAAGCTACGAGATTCGTTTATGCATTAAAAGGTGCAGCATAACATACACCATCAATGCACCCAACATCATAATTGCGTATCTTGCCTTGTTTAAGAGATATAATTTTTTCGAAAAATCCGGAAAATTTGACGATTTTCAAAAATTTTTATCTCAGAAACTAGACATACTAGACAGATGGGTATTCGACTCATAGCATTTAAATGATTAAATCTATCAGTTTTTGCTATAAAAACGCGATGTCCGAAAAATGGTCTTCATAAAACACTGTGGAGCGTTTGAAACGTAATCGCGAGCATTTGCTTTTCTATTACGATTTGAGTAGCTAGCGTGGTTAGGGCCCAGGCATGTTGTACGCTTGTTAGCTCACTTTGTTACATAAAATCACTAAGGCTGGGGCCGCACCGGTGAGGCGCGCGATTGCGATGCGATGGCGATTTATAAACAAATACTCGTGTCTGTGACCACCGCCATTATTATTGTTGTTTACGTTTGTTTGTTACGAAATCACTGTCGCATCGCAATCGCCTTATCGGTGCGGCCGCGGCCTTAGATTAAATAGAAAATGAGTTTACTGTACTTATAAGTGATGCAAGGCCACCCACACACGACTAGTGGAACTAGACCGCGCCTGTAATGCTTTACAATACTTAAGCCTTTATGAAATCTATTTCAAAGGAGTTTTATAAGTTCATAATTAAATTACCAACTGAGATATTAATTAAGTGACTATTATGAACGGACAAAACAATAAATATAACACAAATCTAACGCGCGCCATTATCTATTGTTTACGCGAACAATGCACACTGATAAAGACTTCGCTGACGAGTCTGAGCTTTGACTTAGTAAGTTTTATTAAAATATTCCCAATAAACAGGAAAATTAAAAATTAATGTATCATGTTAATCTTATTTACCCTAAATGTTTTCAACAGATGTGCCCAAATTTCAGGCAAATCCAACAAGCTGTGGTCGAGAGGGAGTCCGATTCTTCGTAATCGTTTTTCAACTTCCCTACGGAAATAAAAAAGTACATCATTAACATTTACCACATAACAGGAAAAATCTATACATTTACGAATACAAAAAAACAATGTGTCTGTCTGTAATATCAAAATAATAGCATTTCAGTATATGTATATAAAAGTTTACACATAATATATACACTTATTTACATATTTGTAACAAAATAACTTTTCTTTACTGTCTGTTTGTTCCAGCACATCTCCGAAACGGCTGGACCGATTTTGACGGGACTTTCACTCGCAGATAGCTTGTAATTTAAATCAAAATACTGCCTCATGGTTACATACCTCCATCCACGCTTTTGATCCTTGAACGTTCTGAACAAATGCTCCAGGTGTGTTCTAGAACTGATCAGGTTAAAAACCCACTCCTCCTGCCCTGAACAAGAGAATAAGGCAAGGCTCTATATTATTGTTTGACGACCGCTTGGCGCAGTGGTTCGAGCGTAGGCCGCTCGGCTCACTGCACATGGTGGTTCGGGTATAACGCCGGAAATGGCCTTTCGTAAATTGCCCTAGTCTGGGTGTCACTGGGATCGCCCCCAGTCCATAGATAACGCAAGTATCACGATTTGTATTGAAACCAAGCGTGCCGAATTTTTAACACCTACTGTGACGTCTGAATGTAAATCTATATCTGTGGTGTCCATAGTACAAGCGTTGCTTAGTTTGGGACCATACAGTTGGTGTGTCAGTTTGGCGATATTTATAATTTTATTTATTTAAGTATTTCAATTTGTATCATTGATCTAATAGTTTGTTAGCCCTGTACAAAAATATTATAAGTACATTGATGACGGGCAGTAGAACTAAGCAGGTAGTTTGCTGTAGCTTCTATGGCCACTATAAGCCATGGTATTGAGATGTACTCACAGTCAACGAGAGGGTTCAAACTAAGCCGAGACTCGCCCAGGTACAGCTCGAACAATGTGTGATACACCCACGACGTGTTGTTAGTGGCCTTCGATTTTTGATAGTCCTGATAAAATTATTGGAAAAATGTTATCCATACAATGACGACAGCGTCAGAGACTATGGAGTCACCATTTTTAACGTAATTAAGAAATCATGCCGTTCTTGTTTATGAATAGAATTAATTTATTAATAAATTCGACGTCGCGGCGGACCAAGGCGAAGATGGTGCGACGATTTGAACACCTTTGCGGGTAAATCGTGGCCACAACAAGCCAAGGATAGGGACCTGTGGCGTAAAAAAGGGGAGGCCTTTGCCCAGCAGTGGGACATAAAATAGGCTAATAAAAAAAAAATATAACTAGCTGACGTTGTCCTGTCTTAAATTCGAATATTGAACTTGAATTGTTCCGCTCAACTTTCTTAATTTTTTTCTTTCATAATAACCTTCTCCTGACAATAATAAATACAACAAAAAAGAAATTAGGAAATCGTTCCATCCATTCGCGCGTGATGCGATGACCAAGGAAATAGAGAATCATTTGTATATAGTATCATTATTTTAGGGACCTAAGTAGGTAGTGACTCATATATAAGAGTTATCGATTGTCACTCACAGACATCGTGGCGGCCCATTTTCTGCCGACCTCCCTTGCAGTCAAAGTTTTAGGGAAACCGTACTCTTGTATCATCATCTGCAAGAGTTCACTGTGGAATAACAATTAATTTAATTATTTAACTCAAAAGATATATTTAATCACTAGCTGTGCCCGCGACTTCGTCCGCGTGGAATTTAACTGACAAAGTTTCATACAAACTTTCATCCCCTATTTTATCCCCTTGGGGGTAGAATTAATCAAAATCCTTTCTTAGCGGATGCCTACGTCATAACATCTACCTGCATGCCAAATTTCATCCGTCCAGTGGTTTGGGCTGTGCGTTGATAGATCACTATGTCAGTCACCTTTGAGTTATATATATTTAGATTTAATGTAATAACATATTCTTACTTCCAGGCTCTTTTCTTTTGCCTGAACAGCCAGTCGTTTTGGAGTCTGATCTGAATAAATGTTTCCGTTATGTCTTTCGACCCTGAAATAAGAGATACACATGACTTTTCGAAACAAGAGCTTCGGTAAGTATAACAGAAGAGTACGAATATAGTACACAAAACAGGCGCAATTAACGTCGATTTGTGGACACCGCCCACAGAAGAAGAATTCAATTCAAATCGTTTATTTTGTTTAGGCCTACGGGGGCACTTAAAAATTGTCAATTTTACATTTTTTTTTCTTATATCTACAACCGGATCGGAACGCGACCTCGACTGAGAAGATCCGGCAAGAAACTCAGCGGGCTTGTCTTTTTACATGTCATATTTTTTTTTTTTCGCCAGTTGCTTGCAGAAGGCTCTATTTGTTCTACAAGTTCTTGTTATAGATATTCTTTATCTTTAGGAGAGTACTAATATCCATTGACCAGCGGCCTACCCTGAGACTACATGGTCCTCAGACAGTCTGACTCAAGGCCTTAGAACATGTAAATACAGTATGGGGTAGGCAGGGGAGGAGACAGGGCATTACCTAAAACAAAATCCTGATTTACCTATGTTGGTCAATAGCTCTAATTTGACCTTCTGGCTAAAAGCCTTAAAACAAAAAGTCACCCAAGCAACCATTAAGTACACTTACATTGAAACTCGCTTTCATTTTCATTATTATCAACACTGTTATTGGTCCTAGAGTATTTGGAGGACTTCAGCCTGTTGCCGAATACGCAGGCCGGCTCGTTCTCCAGGTTGGTCAGGTTGTCAGCGTCGAACTTCTCGTAGTAAGTGTACATAGCGTCGTAAAGCGACCAATCGCTGGCGTCGGTGCCCTTCTTTATCTTTATACGATGTTTCCTCTGCGAATAAAAGTGTACTGTAGAATTTATAGGTAACTAGGTTTTAGCCGCAGCTTTGCTAACGCAGAATTTCAGATCCTCAAAGATCGGCACCGAAATTATAGATTCTGTTTGCGCCCAATTATTCATCCCCTATTTTATCCCCTTGGGGGTAGAATTAATCAAAATCCTTTCTTAGCGGATGCCTACGTCATAACATCTACCTGCATGCCAAATTTCAGCCCGATCCGTCCAGTGGTTTGGGCTGTGCGTTGATAGATCACTATGTCAGTCAGTCACATTTGAGTTATATACATATATTTAGATAATAGTATATGAAAGCACTGTTATGTTCCCTCTATTTTTCCCTCTAAAGTTAAATATATATAGATTATTGTGTTGTGTTGTGTGTGTACTTAAGTCGATCTTACATTGAATGTGGTTCTAAGGTGATGCCACAACGCCGTCATGTCTTGGATACAGCAATCGATCGGTAGATCCTGACTTCGCATCGCCCTTTCTACAGACCTGAAAAAATGTTCAAAAATGTAACAAAAATAACAATTAACATGTCATGCATGCAAGCGTCTGAAACTTGGCACGTCTGATCTTCAGATTAGCTGTAATTCAAATGAAATTCACCAGTGGAAAAATCCTGAGAGTTATCTGTAGTGGACTCTTTCCCAAAGTAAAAACAGACTTTATTTGTATGTGCACTGGGCACAATTTCCAAAAAAAATAATCGCGGGAATGTCAAACTCTCTGCTACGGAATAACAGCAGTTTAAATACCAGATGAACTTAATTTTTATTTAAGCACAGAGAAAAAATTGTTTTGAGTATGTAATGATTCGCGCGAATTTTCCGTGGCATTGTTGGAGTCTTTATTGTTTACAAATCCTATCAAAAGTCCTACTGATAAGGGCAACAAACTTAACATAAAATAACTATAAACATGGAATAGAATTTCAGCGTCCCTGTCCATAGGTATAAGTGAAAAAGTAATATCTCACATTAGTAAAAAGATAATATTGAAAAAATTAATACTCACTTCCACATAGTAAGAAAGTCAAGTTTGGCTTCTTTTGCTTCTGATATACAAATGATCAATTTTAATCTCCATTCATCATTCCCTATAAAAGTAAACATGATCAATAATGAGAGTTAAACATTCTACTATCCGTTAGACAACTGCTTACCTATATTTAGTACTAGCTGAGCCCGCGACTACGTCCGCGTGGAATTTTGATCCTTTCTTAGGGGATGTCTACGTCATAGTAGCTTTATGCATGCAAAGTCTCCGCTCGATCGGTTTAAATTAAAATTGACAAAGTTTCATACAAACTTTTATCCCCTATTTTATCCCCTTGGGGGTAGAATTAATCAAAATCCTTTCTTAGCGGATGCCTACGTCATAACATCTACCTGCATGCCAAATTTCAGCCCGATCCGTCCAGTGGTTTGGGCTGTGCGTTGATAGATCACTATGTCAGTCAGTCAGTCAGCCACCTTTGAGTTATATTTAGATTAAGATGTAGCTACCTATTAATAAGATTAGATTCAACTAACTATAATATGTCCAGATTTGACTCTGAACTTATAGGTATGTTTAAAAAATCTTAATAATTTTAAATAAGATTCTTTCAACAATATACTTACAAGATTCATATTTGTCCAATATTTTATTATGACCAAAATGTTTGTCAAATAATTTGTAATATGGCCAACTTTTATTGTTGGTTTTCTTCGCAAGTCTATACATCTAGAATAGATTAATAAATTTAATCAAAACCAATTATGTTAAAAAGCTTGTGTCATACTTTGAATTTATTATTAACACTCACATCACATGTGTATGACCACTTCTTCCTCACATGATCTACTGTCATCTCCTTAGGAAAGCCATTTTGAATTAATATATCATGAAATTCCCTGAAGAAGAGATAGAAATACAATTGAACATATTGTATACAAGATTAATGGTTGGTTTAGTTATTAAACTTTATAATATTATGATGAATTTATTGACTTTTAATAGACGCAAATTATAAGTTAGCTTAATATTTTTGCCTAATAATCCTTGTTTTTATAACATGAAGTTATAATAACAAAGGTAAGTACTTACTTATAATATATATGTCGCAGCCAACTAGCTTAATTCACTGTTAAATCAACAGCCTAGCCACTTTACTAATAGAAATAGAATAGAATTCAGGTCACTAGTTGAACGGCGCTGTTTAGTAAAGTGGCTAGGCTGTTAATTGAATGGCTAATTAAGCTAGTTGGCTGCGACATATATACAATTCTAGTATTGTTATCAACGTAACAAAGTTGATGGGTGGTCAACTAAATTTCAATTTACTTATGTTTGAGTGAGTGTTTTAGTAATTAATCAGTTCAATTGATGTATTATGTTCAATGCCAAGCCAATGAGAAGGAACAACCACATTAGTATTTTTGCAACTTTACCTCCATGGCTGTTTTCTTGTTTGGAAGAGCAAATCGTTTTCGAATCTCAGTTGAAACATTTTCTTATTGAGTTCAGACGTCCCTGGAATTATATAGAAAAAATTGAAAAGCAAACAAACAATTATTTTTGTCGGAGAGAAAACTATTCATTGGGAAAAATAAATGTAACAAAATAATACTAATACTTACAAATAAAACTTTTATCGTCCATGATATCAATATGTATTTCCTAGTAGTAAAATATACCAACGCCTGAAGGTTAGTAATATTATTTGTTTATATATTTCCTAGAATAAAATCTTAAGAAAATAAAATAAATCGACTGCCAAGTTTCTATTATGTCAATTTTTTTATCGTCCGTCACGTCTGTGTATTCTCTTTGGTCTGTCAAAGACAAAAGGGGATACAAATACGCTGTGCAAATTTATACGCCCCACCATAGCAAAGACTTTAAAATACTACGTAATACGTAAGTAAGTAATTACTTACGTATTACGTACTACGTAAGTAATTCATAATTTGGAAATGAGTGAAAACTGCACAGAGTTTTAGTTTTTGGAAGTCTGTGGAAAAATGAGATCTTTTCCAATGAAAAATCATTTGTTAAAAAAAAAAAAACATTTCATCTATTACGCATTAGTCGACTCTCCTGAAGTATAATGCTTATAGTTGATTATTAAATATCTATAACCTATAAACAAATATGTCAAACAAATGTCAGAGCACCTCTAGTAACTTTATTTTGATCTGCGTTTTGTTCTACAATTTTCACGTGGTTTCACACCACTTTCACACTTTTCGGCATGTTTGAAAGAGTTAACTTGTATTTTTGAATTAAATTTGGCGATAATGCATCGTCTTGCATCTGCCAGAAATTTGTATCAAAGTTCTTTTCTTGGAATTCCGCTGCCTAGCAATAATACAGCAAAGTGCAGTCCTATTCCGGAAATAAAATGTTCGTTTTGTCGAAGAATTTTATTGGGACGTTTCGGTGCAGGTAACTTCGTTTTTTTTCTTAATAAATAGCTTTAGGAATAAAGATCCAATAAATACGCTCCCATATACCTTTGCTAATTGGTCTTTATTACTATTTAAATGCCGACAGTTTAGGTTATGTGTAATTGCATAACGTGATGCTTTTTTTTAGAAACAATATTTTCCGCCCGACATCAATCCACGAAAACGGCTAATCTGCTGAATTCTTCAAGGAAACGGTCGAAACATAAGGGTTTTAAAAAGTATGGCGAGTTACTTGAAGGTATTAGACGTTTACATTATTTTTGTATGTGATCACAACAGGGACATGTAAACAAACAAATTTTTAATTTTATTTCAGTTGGCGATAAGGCTATGACTGAGATGAAGGTGTCCATAAGTAAACTGCATGCAGCCCACCTCTCCAAGCTGGCTTCTAGTCCCGTTTCCCTTGGACAGTTGCACCAACTAACAACAAAGTCAGCAAAGAAGTCTAATGTTGCCGAAGTGGATCCAGAATTACTGCAGACAGTCAGAGAAAAGATTCTAAATGGAAGTTCTGCAAAGAATTTGTCGACTATGACCTCAAAAGTGCCAGAAATAGTATTGGAGGATGACAAATGTGCATTAATATTTACTAGTCATCCTTTATCTAATTTAGAGGATAAGTTTAGTATGAAACAGTATAAAGACACAGTTAGGGAGAGCTATTACAATTTTCGTAAGGCTACTCTTTATGACCAACGGCTGCAAGACCTGAGATATGCTATAAATGAAGGGTTAACACAGGAGTTGGACCTGGGTGTGACTCCCAGCCAGACTGACACACCACAAGGCGAGGACCAGTTCCATTCCATGCCGAAAGGACCACATGCAGTGTTCAGAGAGCTGTTTGTTGATAATCAAGTAGATCATTTGGACAGTTATGACCAAGACCTAATGACACACATATCTAGTTTACAGTAAGTTTGTACGTGGAGTAGTATTTGTAGTGGATATTTTGTGGGAATATCTTGTATATTCTCTTCATTTAATTTAATGATCATATCTTGATTGGTAAAGCAATTTATATTTGAAACTCCCTTCATAAGCTGAAAGAGTGAAATAATTTTAGTGCAATGGAAATAAATATCCAAGTGATTAAAGGTCAACATGAAGAATCAGCTGAAGTAAATGTGTTTATTTTTTTCAGTGCCCAAGGGCTGGCTCACCCCGCCATTGAGGACTTCTATGATGACCCCGCACTGCACAGTGAAATAATTGACCCCAAGGACGATTTAGAAGTGGGGGCTGTTCCAGCTCAAATTAAAAGCTTGAAAATTAAACAGGCGTAAGTTATTCAAGAGATTTTTTAGCTGTGACAACTGATAAAATCACATGGAAACAAAGACTCTGTGGTTAGAATAGCATTATATAAAAGCCCCTTGTTAAAGGTAAATAAAGGTGGATTAGCGGTTGTATAGTTAAACCATGCTTAGTCTTCTTCTTTTGAATGCCAAATAACTGATGACAGAAAGAGATAGTTCAGTGTGTGACTATTCACCCGCTAATTCTCATTTATTAATAAGGGTTGAAATAGTGTTTCTATGACATAACAGGACATTAGACAATTAAAAATCATGTTGAATGAATCTAAGTAACACTAACAATATATGGGTGAACAGTGTTGTCCCAAATTTATTCAGTTGTTAGGAAATAGGAATATAATTTATAAACAATCTTTTAGAATTTAAATCCTGGTATTGCAAGCATCTATAGGCTTCCATAACTGCTAAACATTAGGCGGTTTGAATGCTTTTAACGACTTTGCTATATCAGATATGCTATATCAAAACCTAAAATAGTCAAATATTTGTTCCAGAAAACAGGCAATCAAAGAGAAGAAGAAGGCGCAACGCGAGAGACGACGTGTGAAGCAGGAAATTAATATGAAGCACGATATGAGCGAAATACAGAGGCGCGGCAAGCAGGAGTCCCTGCACCGGTTGCTCAACGCTCATCTACAGCTACTCTGCTCCATCAACATGATACAGGAGGTAAGAAAGCACACCTACATAGGCCGAAAGCCATCATTATTCTCACCATTACTCAACGTCATTATTGGTCACCATTGTCGATCCTGGCTTACAGGAGTTACAGTGGTGGGAGAGTGTGGCTGGACTAGTCCTAAAAAAAAAACAAAAAAGCCCGAAAGCCCACCCCCGTCACAATTCCTTTTCTTGTCTCCCATGCCCCTAGGTTGGTAATGTGTGAGCAATGTCTTTGGTATTGCAGGGTCACATCTACAAAGTGAAACATAAAGGGTATACATTTTTTTTTCAAAACTTAACTTTGTAATTCTAAAACTATCGGCTTTGGAGGGAACATGAAAAACAAAAGGTGTTATAGGAATACAGCTGTTGACCGATTTCACAAGTCTACAAAACCTTTAGTACTTCAACTATCCCACAAAGCCGATAGTTTGAGATGTACAAAGTTAAGTTGCAAAAAAGTTTATACCCTTTTTGTTTCACCTAGTATAAGCTCCGACTTTGTTCTATAACAAGTAAAATTATATGCATACAATTAAAAATACGGACTTTCTAGTTTGTGGCAGGTATATATATAGTATAGTATATTAGTAAGTATTTGTGATTGAAAGTTGTACAACTTTCATACCAATATAGGTCAAATAGAATTCAATTTTGTGCTTGTGAAGAATGGTCTACCGTGGACCATAATTTATTTATTGTTGCCATACATTTTGTTGTTTCAAGGCTCGATCGGCGCGGGCAGTGTGCCATCACCATTACAATAGAATAAGGATTTTAGTTTTTGAACAAATGACGCTAAATTATTTATTAATAAATGTTATTCATTTATAATAATACTTATTTATTAGTATAGTCAATACTATGCAATGTTGGGTGCCAAGCTGAGCAGTATGAAGTTTCAAATATTTCGAAACTTGTCTATTAGCACGCGACGCTTTCCGCACATGTGATAACTACCTGTGTACAATAACTGTATATTGTCTACAATGTCTGACCCACTTAAATAAAACTAGCACAGCAACGCGACATCTCAACTATTTATCAGCCGAATTTGCCACTGCAACTGATAATATGTCACTGCTTTTGGTTGAAAAAAATAATACATTGATTAATTAAGGCTGCTTACTTAAAAATATGGATTTAAGTTTATATTGAAGACAGCTGTTAAACCAATTACTCTGGTCAATAAATATAATGGGCTCATTCAGTTATTGTACAACATCATAATCCTTAAATGTAATCTGGTATCTTATAAAAATAAAACTGCCAAAATGTCAACTTGCCGGTGTCTTAAATGATGATCTTAAGTGTGTAAGAATTAAAGAGTGTGTATATTGTTTCAGGCGCGTCAAGTGTTACAGTATTACAGACAAAGATGTAACCGGCCTGACCATCCTAAAATTAATGACGTCAAAGTATATAACACCCTTCTACATGGATATGCATATAAGGTAATATATATAAATACAGTAAAATAAATAAATATCGCCAGACTGATACATCAACTGTGTGGTCCCAAACTAAGCAACGCTTGTACTATGGGTAGCGTACAATGGACTGGGGTCGATCCCCGAGACACCCAGACCAGGGCAAATTACATAAGACATTTAAAAAAAAAGCCATACAAATTTATGCCATTATAAATCACATAATATAAAAATTTTACCTAAAAATAAAGTTTTTATTATGTTTCCTCAGACGTCCGAAGTCCCTTTATGAGAGAGTACATCGATTCCTTCCGCCGGAAGTTGTCGTTTCGCAATTCTCCCACCACCGCGTCAGCGCCCTCTGTACTTCCGGTTTGGCAACAAATTCAAACCAACCAACGACACCACAAGCCACGATATCTTTTTCATTGTTATGCTCGTAAAGGTGAATGTTCCACCAGGAAGCCCTTACTGGGACTTCGGACGTCTGAGGAAACATAATAAAAATTTTATTTTTAGGTAAAATTTATATATTATGTGTTCCGTTTGACGTCCGAAGTCCCTTTATGAGAGATTTGTTTGTTATCTCCTGGTGGCTTGTGTGGTAGGTAATGAATAATAGACGCAACAATGTGAATAAGTATCCTGAATGTATTATTAGAAACTTATTATTCAAATCAAACATGATTTTGATGAATACACATTGCGTAACCTATATGTTTAGACATATGTACACAAATCAAAATTAACAAATGATAATGTTTAATCAACTTAATTATATAAATGGTGCCTTCAAATCTTGAAGCAATCAGATACTTAGTAATGTCTACTAAGTTTTTATGAAGTTAGGAATAAATTTGACAGCGAGCTTTCTGTGGCCGTCGCGGTACCTCTAGTATTTATAATACTTTTTTGATAAAACTTCCTAAATGTACATTCATGTTGCCAATTTGCCTTTTCCAAAATTTCATTAATAGGATAATTTTCTATCCAATTCAAAGAAGAAACAGCTGATCTAAAGCTTCCAGGGGAAGCTTCAATACCTGCTTCCACTAAAAGTTTTTTAACCCAACCCCCAATCATGGCTGGAGTAGCGGGCCTTACGGGTTTCCTAGTTGTAATGAACAGGTTAGTCACGGGACCCCTTAGGTTGGAAGAAATCGTTTTTAATTTTCTTAACCAATAAACTGGGTCTATATTTCGATCGGAACAAGTCAAGTTTCCAACTTGACTGCTGATGGATTGCAGAATCCGTTTTAGAACCAAACGAGGGGTGTAATGTAATAGAGTCCGAATTATCTATAAAATTACATGAAGGGTCTAGACTATGCTGGCCACACCAAAGTGTCCACCTACCCCAAATAGGTGTATAGGTCTTCAAAGTGGAAGCCCGCCAACAAGTTGAAAGTAACGCTTCCTCCTGGGGTGACCAATTTTGTGTTAGCGCGTCCCACCCAAAATGAGCCAGGCTTCCAGCTGCAGGCTGTTGATGTGAGCTGGCGGTCGTCCCGTTGCCGTGTCCACTAGGTTTCTCTCTAGATGAGGTATCTTCCTGGGTCTTGTTAAGGATCGGGCCCTCAGGTCCGGACGCCAAAATGGTTTCTTCCACCTGGGTGCTATGATCACAAACTGGCCTGATGCCGAGTTTAGGTGATGAAGAACCTGAGGCACTAGGCAAGGCGGTGGGAACACCCAAGCCAGATTGTAGTGCCAACGTCTGCTGAATGCGTCGTGAAAGCATGCGTTCGAGTCGGACAAGTCGAGTGTAACGTAGTTTTGTACGACGTGTGCGGACTGAGACGCAAACAAATCTATTTCTGGGATACCCGATTGCTGGAATATTACACTCAGTGCGTCTGCCTTTATGTGCCACTCGGAGCCGGCGCGATTTCGTGACATGCGGTCGGCTTCCGTGTTGTACACTCCTGGAAGGTAGTGTGGGAGGAGTACCACGTTGAGGCTGTCTGTCAGAGCTAGGAGCTGCCGAGTCAATTCCAGGAGAAGTTTGGACTTGGTTCCGCCCTCTTTCCTGATATGAGCAATTACAGTCTTGTTGTCGCTCTGTAATATCACCGCCGAGTTTTTGAGGACGTGAGCTCTGAAGGAAATGGCTGCTATTACTGCGTACATCTCCTTTGCGTTGCAATGCCAATGATTCTGTTGACGCGTCCAGGTACCGCACATCATTTTGTTGTTCACCATGGCACCCCATTTGATGTCGGACGCATCTGTGATCACGTAGTTTGTTGATAGCGTCCGATGATGTATTGGTGTCACCTGGTCCAAGTTGTTTAGCCACCACTTTAGCTCCATTTTCACCATGTGTGGGTAAGGGATTGAGGCCAGAGGTGTCCGACGTAGCAGATTGCTGTGGCTCTGTAGACAACGGCAATGCAGCCTTCCCCGATGGGTGATGAAGGCCGCAAAGTTTAGATACCCTAAGAGGCATTGCGCCTGCTTGAGGGTCCAACTGCCGGCAGCCAAGCGAGTTGACAGACATTGACCGATCTTGCTGATCTTCTCTGGGGGCAGGCTTTTGGTGTTTAGCTCCGAATCCCAGGTGATGCCCAAGAAGTCGATCCGCCTGGTCGGTATGATGACTGACTTGTCGAGATTGACACACCAACCCAGACTGGTTAAAAAAGATATAGCGGTCTTCATGTGCGAGCTTAGAATGGCCTTGGATTGATGGACAATCAGGTAGTCGTCCAAGTAGACCACGAGGCGCAAACCCTTCTTTCGCAGCATTTCGGCTGTCCAGTTTGTTACCGCTGCGAATATCCTCGGTGCCGCAGAAAGGCCAAAAGGTAGGCATGTCATCTGGTACATTTGACCCCCGTAACTGACGCGCAGGTAACATCTGTGCTTTCTCCTGATTGGGATGTGATAATATGCCTGACTCAGGTCTAACTTCCCCATCCAATCCCTGTCTTGCAAAAAGGTGGGCATACGGTAGTGAGTAAAGAGATTGAATGACTTGGGTTTCATGTACCGATTCAAAGCCTTGAGGTTGAAAATTACTCGACTTTTCCCATTGCTTTTGCATATAATAAAGAGAGGGGAGATAAAACTTGGAGTTAATGGGGCAGGTTCGAGCACTTGACTTTGGATCATCTTTTGAATTTCTAGTGACATTAAAGAGCTCATTGGTGTTTGATATTTTAACATTACCTCCGCTGTAGGAAAAATTAAAGGCGGCACCTGGCTGAACGGAATTCTCGCACCATGAATAATTTTTAAAATTGATTTGGGGGGATCTAAGCGGTGCCAATTGTCTATATAAAGCTTTAGATAACCCCCTGAGAAATCGGCCGAGTCATGCTTTATTTTTGTAGGGTTTGTGTGAGTCCTTATATTTTGCCCCCCCTTTTCTTTTGAAATGTTCATTATTTTGCTGTGAGGCAGACTCTTTTTTGTCCGTCCGTACCGATTTGTTAGTAGGGCGGGTACGCCGAAATTTATCGCGAAAGGACGTGGATGGTTGTGGAGTCGGCGCGCGATCTGACCGAGCAGAAGAAGTCTGCTTCTCTAGCTTATCAATACCCCCAATTTTTTGGACATAAGTTGATAAAGACTGAGGGTTAAACATATATTCTAAATTTGGGGGTATCTTTTGTAAGTCATCACGCATGTACTTGCTTTTCAAATTTTTCACTAGACCCCGACGGAGAGTCTCTAAGACTTCCGCTCTTCTACCACAGATAATTTGCAGTATATCATGAGATACGGTTTTATACGCTGAAGAATCTCCAAATAAATCCTTAAGTTTCTCGTAAACAGTAACAGGTGTAAGTTGGGTGCCGCTTTGCGACGACCAATCTATGAGGCTTTGTAAGGCTGTATTTACACACTCATTCTGAACCATAACCGCGTTAGACATGGCCGCGAAGCTTCGTTCCATTTGAGACCAGTTTAACGGTGCAGCTGACTGCGCGTTTTCAAAACGTTTTAGTTCTTCGTTCACTTTCAATTACATAAAACCCGGTGAGGCGACGTATTTCTTTTGTGTCTCCATGTAACGAACGCCTTTCCAGTCATCCGTGTCAAAACGTTGTATACCGGCGAGCTTAGAGAGCCTTTCTGGTATAGCCTTAGGTATAGAAGGCTCTTGAACAGTCACGGTAATATTCGTAATATCTTCAACCCTATTTGTCATTGGGGGTCGTAAAAAACAATGACTGGGGTCGGATACCGATGCAGAATTCGTCAACGGCGATACCACTGGTAGATGCGCACTTAAAACATTGTTCACATGACTTACCAGCTGATTTGCAAGCATTGCAAACCTGTTATCCATTTCCGAGTCCTGTGATGTGGAGCAGCTGCGATGGCGGGTAACACGTGCACGTTTTCTGGCCGGTGATGCCGCGCAGCTACCTGCCTCCGCGTTTTCAGACTCGCTCGAACTCGAATCACACGAAGACTCAAAACTGCGACGTTTTCTTCCTGTAGCCTCCGGCGCCGGCGCGGTAGATTCGTTATTCATTTTAACTATTTTTTATAATAATTTGAACTTTCTACTTTTAATCTCAAAAGCTCAGTGATTATGAATTTATATTTGCGAAAACAAGCAACCGTCCGAACGGTATGAAAACCGACGCAACAATGAAAAAGATATCGTGGCTTGTGGTGTCGTTGGTTGGTTTGAATTTGTTGCCAAACCGGAAGTACAGAGGGCGCTGACGCGGTGGTGGGAGAATTGCGAAACGACAACTTCCGGCGGAAGGAATCGATGTACTCTCTCATAAAGGGACTTCGGACGTCAAACGGAACACATAATATAATTATCATTGGACCTCAAACTAGGCCATTACGAAAAGGCCTTTTTCGAAAGTTGCCCCGACGGGAATCGAACCCACAACCACCACACGCAAGGAGCCGAGCGGCCTACGCTCGAACCACTGCGCCAAGCAGACGTCAACTATGTGCTATAAAATTAAAGCTAGCTTATTAAATATTATTGTGATTATTATTTTGAGTTTTTTACTTTTTATAATATCAGTTCATAACAACCAGTATTCTGATAAGCTAAGTTAGCATCAGCAGTAGTCGGAAAGTTGGTTGTGGACTCGTCTGAATTTAAAACTTTTTCCTAATTAGTGTTTTTCTAAAAAAAACTTTAATATTATTGTGTCTCAGATTGCAGCATAGCAGTGGTTAATGTTATCTTAATTTTCAGGGCCTACTGGATGATACTAAAGAATTGTTATCATACATGTCCCTTGATGGCATGGTGCCAAACGCACAAACATATGCAGCAGTATTCGAATGTATAGAGAGAAGCCCAACTGAGAATAAATATGAGTTGCTGAATGATTATAAACTAGAAATGGAACATAAGGTACCTATTTAAAATCACTTTTCAAAACAAATACTTTACTTAAAATATGTAGATGCACAGTGAAAATTTTGGTTTTAGGCTTGTTCAGATGTAAGCTATTAAGTGATCAATGTATCCCTATCGTTGCTTCGAGGTTTATGCACGGCACGTAACTTGGTGGCTAAAACCGCCTATATCTAATACATTTTAAAATCAACCTTTCATATCTAAAGCATGCCAATTTATTTCATCCTTAGGGTATCTCACTAAATGATCTTCTAGACAAGTGTAAATTTCTGAACAATCAACGCGAGGTGGTATTACAAGCGATTCGCCGAATAGATCCTGGATTTGAACCACAATACACGCCGCCGGTGCTCGACTACGACTGCCGATTGTTAGACCAGCTAACACTGAACCACGTTGAGAACAGACAGGGTTTGAATAAATCACCTGCTGAGGGGCTACTTACGTTGGAAGAGTTAATCGTCAATGGTAAAGAACAGTTGGAAACCGAGATCAAAGGAGATATTGAAATACAGAATATTGATGTAAAGGATATTGAAACGGAGTCTGTGAAGTTCTGTGTAAGTTATTCAATACTATAATTGTTACTTTTATGAGCATTTTCTTAATTTTTATTAGGATTTATCTCTTCTAAACTAAATGATGACTTTTCTTCAACTATTCCAATATTATTGGGTCTATGTCCAGTTGATATCTCTAAGCTAGTGGAGTATAAACCAACTTGGAACACTAACAACAAGTTAAGTGATCAACTTCTTAATTTTTTTGGCTTGTCTCCCTGTTATTTTTTCATGTACATATTCATAATAGACTATAAGGCATGTATTAATAAACTTTTGACGTGTTATTTTGTACTGGTATGACATAAGTGTGACATTTCCAAGATCGCTCTCAGACTTGCTTAGACTAAACTGTCAATCGTACCTCTACCTCTTACTAATTCTGAGATCACGCCCACAATAACAATTAGTATTGAGAAGAAGACTTAATATTAGTTATAAATATTATTTATGTCCAACAGAGAAAGAAATTGGCGGAGACGGAGAAGGAATGGCGCGGTGTAATCCGCGAGGCGTTCGTGCGGAACCTCGGTACGCTGAAGTCGCAGAGCAACGCCTCGCACACCGCAATCACCCTGTACCCTTATCTTAAAGTATTAGAGGTGTGTATATCAAGAAGAAATAGTGTAAACTTTTGTCATAGCGCCACGATACATTTAGCTTGACATGTACCACAAAGGGGAGACTGTGGACATAGTTAATTGTTTGTTACGTCATATTATTATGTGGGTATTTGAATCGTAAAATTGTCTTGCAGGTAGACCAATTTGTAGAACTCATAATGGGTGAAATCAGTAAACTAGTGGACGGCAGTGAAACATACAGTCCCACACTCAAATTGCTGCAAAGAGAATTAGGAACATTGGTATATCAAAAGTAAGTTACATTGTTTATGCATAGTCCTTTAAATTTTTAGTGAAATATTTGGTAGTAGTTAAAGCATATTATTGTTTAACTCTAGGTATCAAATAGAGCAATATCGTCGTAATGGCGTGTTAAATAAGTTCTCTGAAATATACGAGAAGTATTGTGAATGGTACTTAACGCGGCAGTCGACCGATGGCACCGGACTGCCGTACAATAGCCGGCAGGCATGGCAGACGCTCGCGCATCTGTACAGGCAAGGAGCTAGCTTGGTGAGTGCTCTACAGTGATATTCATAACTATATTTATCTTTATTTTACCATAAATAATACTCAAATTACATCTAGAGGCTAGACAAACTCGATGTTATTCCCTGTACAAGTTATTAATTTAAACATTAGTGGTCCAAGGATTGAACCCTGGGGAACACCTTATGTAACTGCGGAGCTGGGTAATATTTTATAATTTACTTCGATTATTTTTAATCTGTTGTGTAGATAAAAAGTGAATATGTCGAACCTAGTGTTCTTAATCCTGCACATTTGCAAATTCCTGATAAAAATTACGTGATAGACTTTGTCAAAAGCCTTTGACAAGTCACAGAATAAGATATATAACGAGACGCTGTTTGACATCGGTTTATGTTTTCAGGATACGGAAGAGACCCAGTGGCCGATGGAGATGCGATATAACATTGGCAAATTTTTGTATAATATCATCATTAACGACGTCAAAATCGATGTTAATATCTTCAAGCATAAAAACAAAGAGTGAGTATTTTGTGCTTTAGTTCAATAGCATAATATTTTTCTTTGGTATATAAGATTTATTTAAGATTTATATACGCGTATGGTTCATTACTTGCGTCGTCGTATCTCTTTAGTGCAAAGGTTTAAACGCTTTTCTGACCTTAGAGCTCATTATTGATTCAGTCCAATGTAAGATTATTTACTACTAACAGTACCTATTTACTCTGTTTTGTTGCTTCCTTTTGCTTTTGTACTAGCTCTAATGGGGGCATATTTTTTTTTTCTTTTGCCACCATGGTAGCCCCACGTTGAAGTTGGCTGACATCCACAGTTCATGTGGATGACAGTGACATGACAGTTGTTCATATTCGTTGTTATTATCATCGATTTAGATATTCATGTCGCAACCCTTAGCGTGAGGCGAAGATAACATTTATTTTGATTGAGGTTTAAGTTATACGGGTTGAAACAGAAAGGGTATACTTTTTTTCAAAACTTAACTTTGTAATTCTAATACTATCAGCTTTGGAGGAAACTCGAAAACAAAAGGTGTTACAGGGATACAGGTGCTGACAGATTTCATAAGTCTACAATTGTACATTGTTACCCAAGGGGTGAAAGTAACTTATTTAGTCCCGAGACGGGGTTTGGCGCCCGAGCGTAGCGAGGTCGCCGATAGTTCGAGGGACAAAATAAGTCTTCCACCCGAGGTAAACACTGTGCTTTTCATTACGAATACAAGCAAATTAAAAATAAAAACAGGAATTAGCTAAATAAATAATACAAGGACGTATGAGCAATACTCTACAAGCTACAACTCGAAAAAACAAATGATGATCGGATTGCCGTCCATTGTACGGTACCCATAAAGCGTCGCTTAGTTTGGGATTAGGCTGTAACAAGTAACCATCATATTTTTACCGACTAGAAGTGGAAGTGGAAGTAGAAATTTAATATGCTCGGATTGCCACCTATTTAATTTTTTTTTTTTAAGTCAAAATAGAACTAGTTTATTTTTAATAATTTGACAGCTGTCAGTTGAAAGCGATTCTCCCGGGGCGGAAAAGTATTACTTTCAACCAGCTCCTCAGGCAACTTCAGACCTACTTTCCGAGTATGAGTAATGAAAAACCTTTAGTACTTCAACTGTCCCACAAAGCTATTAGTTTCAGAATTTCAAAGTAAAGTTGCAAAAAAAAATAGTATTTCCCTTTCTGTTTCACCTAGTATATATCGATATTTCATTGTCGTTAATCGATTCGATTGATACGTTATTTACCGGTGCTAATTGTAAGGCCTGTATATACTATATATAGCTCACTGTGATGTCACTTGCGCGTCAAATCTGACAGTGGTGACAAACCAAGGTGTTGATGGTGATGGTCCCCTTAGGAAGAAGCTGCCGGGCGTGTACAAGGTGCACCGGCCGTGGGGGCGGCTGGTGCGGCTGGAGCTGAAGCCGCACCCGGTGCTGGCGCGGCTGTGGGCGGGCGCGGCGCGGCCGCAGCTGCGCCTGCGCGCCGCCCTGGCGCCCGCCCGCGCGCCGCCCGCCCCCTGGCGCGGCCCCGCCCACGGCGCCTACCTCGTCACGCCCACGCCGCTCATCAGGCATGTCTCATTGATTAAACTATTGATTTGTATACATTTGAATGAGCACCTGTCGTCGCAGTGCTATGGTTCGTTTGGTATTGATCCTTGAGTAATTTTCACGCTTGCACAAATCTATTATTTTTAACCGACTTCAAAAAGAAGGAGGTTTTCAATTTGGGCGTATTCATGAAGCAAAGCTTCTTTACGGACGTTCGGGGCGCTCGCTGCCCGGTCAATCTATCCGTGCAAATCGTCAAATGACGTAGCGTAACGTACACGTTACACGATGACGTCAGAACTTCGGCGCCGCGCCGGCGACCCTAATACTAATCAGATGATGATGATACCGAAAGGTAGGATAAAATAAATTATAAGGTTCCTAGTTATTTCTAGCTCTTTAGTGGTTTATTTAAAGTCTGTTTTTTTATATATATGTCGCCGCCAACTAGCTTAATTCGCCGTTCAATTAACAGCCTAGGCACTTAACTAAACGGCGCCGTTCAACTAGTGGCCTGAATGATATTCAGCCATTTGATCAAACAGCTAGGCAAATGACTTGGATCGATGACGTTTAACTACTTGCCTAGCCGTTTAATTACCTGCCTAGCCTGTTCATTTCAATTTAGTTCTACTTTCTGCCACCTAGCGCCGAAACTCACCAAACTGTCAATATCTCTATATTCTATATTCTCTTTGGTCAATATGGCGTCGGAAAAAAACAACTTTGATGGAATAATTTTATTAGGTACTTAGGTTTTTTACGATTTTTTTCCGATCCACCGAATCTATTTGCCGAGTGGGGTTTCAGTGGGGTCATAAAAAAATAACCCTAATCTAAACTAAACCCATCCAGGTCGTTCTGCTTGGGTAATATTTTGAAAAAGTTTGACTACTTAAATGTCAACCAGTTGCCTAAGCATTAGCCAGCCAGTTTATTAAATGTTGTAATAGACGATACGGCTGAATATCATTTAGGCCGTTAATTGAACGGCGCTGTTTAGTAAAGTGCCTAGGCTGTTAATTGAACGGCGAATTAAGCTATTTGGCTGCGATGTATATATTGTTGATCTGTAAGAAAATAAGATATAATTTTTTTTATTTAAAAAAAGTTGTCAGTGCTTGTCGAAATTGACTTCGGCATATGTTATGGCAGGATGCCGTACTTCGTGTTGAGCCAGTGGCGGCGGCTGGAGGCGGCGCCGGCCGCGGCGCTGTTCCCGGTGCTGGACAGCCTCAACCAGCTGGGCGAGGTGCCGTGGCGCATCAACCAGCCCATCCTGGACCTGCAGCTCAAGATATTCAGGTGCACATCTTATTACCATCATAGTAAGCCGTCATGGCATGTGAAATCCGCCAACTCGCACTGGGCCTGCGTGGTGGATTATGACCTAAATCCCACTCGTGTTGAGGGGAGGCCCGTGCCCAGAAGTGGGATATCTAAAGGGCTAAATTATTATTATTATTTTAATTAGTCTTCAATAGCCTAGTGGTAGCAGGGGCCGCCCTCGTAGCCGAGAGGTTCCGGGTTCGATCCCCATCCTGGCCATTAATCTATTGACGTGGGCCCACTCCTGACACAAGCATTAGCTTAGATGGAGAGCTTAATGGGAATCCTAGTGAGGTGATAAACTCACATTGTTAATATTTTTTTTTTAAATCCTGTTTTTTTGCGAGTTTTAGCTTTGTTTTGCAATAATTCGTTGTGCTGTTTTCAAGACAGCATCGAGGGTTTTATTTTTAATGTTTAATGATGTTGATTGATATTTATTTAAACCACAATAGAGATTGACAATATAAATAATAACACAAAGTTTCTTGACAGATAAACGATAATGCTAGAGTTACTAAGCGCTGACGTCATCGCAGTTAACCAAAGCGAGGTCGACAGAGAAATAACACGACCCTAATCTCCCGTCACTACTTAATAATAATAATAAATATCGCCAGACGAACACACCAACTGTATGGTCCCAAAGTAAGCAACGCTTGTACTATGGGTACCGTACAATGTACTAGGGGCGATCCCAGTGACACCCAGACCAGGGAAAATTACGAAAAGGCTATTTCCGATGTTTACCCTGACGGGAATCGAATCCGTAAATGTACCAAACTGTTATGTTACCAAACTTTAGCGAATATTTTCGTGACCGTTTAATATTTTAAAAAATACACTAAACTCCATAGTCACATTCACTATTAGTGATAATAAAATTGGTTGTTTCAATATCGGAGTTCCCTGGCCCCAGGTCTGGCGGCAACAAGAAGCTGGACATCCCGCCGCCGTCGTCAGCGCTGGACACGTCGCAGTTCAGCGGCGCGGGCGCGGGCGCGGGCGCGGGCGACGCCGCGGCCGCCTTCAAGCGGCGGCTCGCCATCAACCGCGCGCGCGCCGAGATGCACTCGCTCTGGTGCGACACACTCTACAAACTGTCGCTGGCTAATCATTTCAGGTATGTCTACAGATATAGATTTACATAGATACCGCAAATGCATGTACTTCGCGTGTACGAAACCCCGACCAAGCGTCAAGTTTGGTCACCGCTAACTTACAGTCAAATATGAGTATGAGGGAGATAATCACTCGAGAGAATCGTAGCGGGCGAAGGGGCATCGGCGACATCGGTGTCTTTGAATCGGTTGGAACTTCCCGTCACTAATGACGTCACAGGAGGTGTTAAAAATTCGGCACGCTTGGTTTCAATACAAATCGTGATACTTGCGTTATCTATGTAAATCTATATCTGTGGTATGTACGAGTGTGTTGGTGTCAGGGAGCGGGTGTTCTGGCTGCCGCACAACATGGACTTCCGCGGGCGCGTGTACGCGGTGGGCCCGCACGTGTCGGCGCTGGGCGCGGACGCGCAGCGCGCGCTGCTGCGCTTCGCCAGCTCGCGGCCGCTCGGCGCCAGGGGGCTGCGCTGGCTTAAACTCCACGCGGTCAACCTCACCGGGACCATGAAGAAGAGCACCGTGGATGAGAGGTCACTATCATTATGCACCTGTACTGTAATTGGGTTAGGGCGCTTGTGCAGTCCGTACTAGTCTATATCCAAATCACATAATCTCCGTCAAAATTTGTTGTCCAAAATTCGATTTTTTCGCGGATTGTGCAATTTCCATACTGTCGAATATATGGAATATACGATTCACAGTAGCTTCCAATTTGCAATTGCAACTAATATATCAATGGTTTGTAACACAACATGTCGTTTCCAGGACGTAACAATAAGCAACCGGACTTGATTGCGTTTACGAACTGTAATATTGCACTGACACGACATTTTTATCAGAGCGCCTTTAGTCCCGGCTCGCGGACTCCGCTAACATAGGGGTCAGATACCTTTATAATCCTCATGTAACTATTTTATTATTAAGCAGCTGTTTGTTTTCCATGTAACATAAAATAAAATTAATGTAGAATATTACAATACAATTAATATTTTAATAAAAAGTATCACGTGGTTTAATACCGTGAACAATATACAAATAACATTTTCACTTCTCATACTCTGAAAGTAGGTCTGAAGTTGCCTGAGGAGCGCGTTGAAAGTAATACTTTTCCGGCCCGGGAGAATCGCTTTCAACTGACAGCTGTCAATTTATTAAAAATAAACTAGTTCTATTTTGAT
Organism: Notodonta ziczac; assembly: GCA_918843915.1. Lineage (NCBI taxonomy): Eukaryota > Metazoa > Arthropoda > Insecta > Lepidoptera > Notodontidae > Notodonta > Notodonta ziczac. Next base: position 8,616,163 of record OU974053.1, read on the forward strand.
ATTTCTATTAAACCAGGCCGGCCTACTTCTACTTCTAATTCTAATTCTACTGCTACTTTTACTTTTACTGCTACTTTTACTGCTACTTTCACTGCTACTTTCACTTTTACTTGTACTTCCACTTCCACTTCTATTCGTAATGAAAAGCAGTGTTTACCTCGGATGAAAGACTTATTTCGTCCCTCGAACTATTGGCGAACTAACCCCGTCTCGGAACTAAATAAGTCACTTTCACCCCTTGTGTAACAATGTACTATTAATAGAATAATAATTTCCAAGTTAGGTCTCTTGCTTGATATCGATGTATTAATACCGATCTAAGAATCAGTGCCCGTGAATAAGAAGTTTTTTTATTTCAGGCTGGCATACGCAGACAGTATACTGGACAAGATGTTGGACTCGGCGGACCGGCCGCTGCAGGGCGCGCGCTGGTGGACGCAGTCGGAGGAGCCGTGGCAGACGCTCGCCTGCTGCATGGAGATCGCCAACGCGGTGCGCTCGCCCAACCCTGAAGGTAGGATCGCATATCTAAACGTGTCATTTGATGTGTGATGTTTGAGTTTGGACTTTAACATCAATGTATTTAAGCAGAAAGTCGTAAGTCGGAGAAAAGGTAGCGGGCATTCAGAAACCTGGAAAACTCTGGAAACTGGCTTTTTTAAGATTATTAGCAATGTGAGTTTATCACGTAACTAGTATTCCCGTTAGCCCCTCCAGCTAAGCTAATGCTTGTGTCAGGAGTGGGCTCACGTCAATAGTTTAATAGCCAGAATGGGGATCGAACCCGAAAGCTCTCAACTATGAGGGCAGTCCCTCTAACCACATGGCTATTGATGCCTTAAATTATATTATTGTCTTTCTCACGGTTTTGATCTATGAGCAAGTTAGCAATAGTTGTCAGTTTTAGTTGTGACTATAGACCAATAAGCCATAGACGCAACATATCCGGGTACTCCCGCTCTCGTAACATATGCATTGCCCGTACTTACGTATGACTTCATCTGTCATTTTGATTGGTCCATTCCCGATTCGACCTTGAACAGACCGATCAAAATTCACCGTCTACTCCGATACTCCGCCTACATTTGACGATTGCATTTCCATACAGTTGTGGACGTAACGCTACCTTGTCTTAGTGGTCTGGGCACCATGGACATTGCAGAAAACGAATATATAATAACATCATATGTTTTTGTATATTTTTTGTCCCAATAAAATTGAATAAAATTCAAATGGAATAAAATCTCTGAGTATCTACAAGTGTAAGGGCAAGTTGTATTATTAAGAATATCATAGGACATAAGAGGGTATGGGCAAGCTGTAGTATAAAGAATATCATAAGACTTAAGAGGGTAAGGGCAAGCTGTAGTATAATTCAAATTCAAATATTTTTATTTCAAATAGGCCAGATTAACTGGCACTTTTAAAAAGTCAAGAACTAGGTGCATGTTCCAAAACAAAATCCTATGGAGATGAACATGCAAGAAACTCCATGGATACATTTTTTCTTTTCTCTTTTTTTAAATTATGTTTGTTTATTTACAGTAGTTATTTAGATATGTGAGGACAATGTAGGTTAACGCATAAGGCATCACAAATAAGGAAGTAATAGGCCCAGAATATTGCCATGTCATAAACTTATTTCTACTAGGAAGTTATGCTATATTAATGCATCAGTGCTTACATGGTGCTCACATTTTAACATTTTGTTATTATTGTTACAATATTATTTTGCTGTCTATCATTTGATTAAGTAGGTACCAAGCAAGCAGTAGCATAAAGAATATCATATGACTTAAGAGGGTAAGGGCAAGCTGTAGTATAAAGAATATCATAGGACATAAGAGGGTAAGGGCAAGCTGTAGTATAAGGAAGAATATATCACTTAAGAGGGTAAGGGCCAGAGGGCTTAGCCAAGATGACTTTCTACAATCGTTAACGCTAATAGAAAACGAAAAAAATGTATGGGAATGACATATCTCAACGTTAAATTACGTGGTCAGAACAAACGAATAGAAAAATCGTAGCCAAGTTACCAAGATAGCTATTCCTTCCAAATGATAGAATAGAATATAAGCGTTTCTACAATGCCGATTGCTAAGTCCCGTACAAAACGTAACCAAGTTGCTGTTTTGACAAGCGCTAACGAAAACGATATCGTAGTTTGTGAACGCCTAGCTAAGCGATCTCCAAGACCCTGTAGAAAACGGTAAAAACATGGCCGCTTGCAATCAGCTGTGTGGTTAACAACGTAAATTGTAGTGTTTAATAATTAAAAAATACGAATGGTTTGGACTATACCTAACTTATAGCATGCAAAATGCATACTTGCATACTCTCAAATATGTTGTGGTGTGGCTAAAATGAAGAATTGTGGTTTAAAAACCGAAAAAGAGATTATTTAGATACCCAGGAATTGTCAATAATGAAATACCTAAGTAGTGTAAAACTTTAAAATCATTGTTTCTATACGAAATATTTTCAAAGTGCTGAATGCTCCATGGTATAATTAAATGCTTTCGGATTGACATTGAATTTATATAAAATATAAGTAAAATATGCAGCCGTTGACGTCTTTTGCTAAAAAGATGATGATAATATTGTTCCTTTGATAAATTTATCAATTCAGTACAAATGGATGAGGGATGACAGTAAAGGCAAGCAAGTGATAATGTTGTTCCTGAAATCAAAACATATTGTTTCTTACTTAATATGTAAGTGATATAATAATACATAACCTCTCACAGTTCCTGCCACAAACAGTCATACTTTATTTCTTTGAAACCCTTGCTAGGGCCTCGCTCGCTACATAGCTGTGACTAGAACATTTATGATAGACTATTTTAGAGAAACATATAATCTGAATCTTGAATGAACAATGCAAATGCCCCGATAGGAAGAATTTGTCCGAGTAGGTATTAGACAGAATTAAATAACAAGGGAATTATTGAAATTACTAATGTTTTACGTACCTTCTATGAATTGGTAAAGCCACGAGCTGTTCCGGGCTAGCTCTAGTTCATGATTACATTTATTATTCCATGGCAAAAACCACTTAAGTAGGTATTTATTAGATGCTCTTGATGTACATTTCTAATTAATAGTTTTGAATATGAAATGAAATTTTAAACAAATATTCCGCTCGAGCGCTCGCACCTTGTTTACATACAAAAGTACTTTGAGGTTATGATGACTGACGTTTATGAACGTTCAACACAGACAAAAAATATTATTTTATCGATCGGCATTGTAGAATTTGCGTTCGCCGTTGATATGTCAACTTGGCTACCAACTTATCGTTTTCTATCTTCGCTTACGCTAAGGCGTTAGCAATTGTAGAAAGAGAATAGAAACGAAACGTTTGCATCTTGGCTAGGCCCTCTGGTGTAGTACAAAGAATCTCATAGCACTTAAGAGGGTAAGGGAAACCTGTAGTATAAAGAATCTCATAGGATGTTAGTGTGTATGGGCACGCTATGGTGCGCGGCGGTGTAATGTGTAACGTGTTGTGTTGGGTGGTGCGGCGCGCAGAGTACATGTGCGGGTTCCCGGTGCACCAGGACGGCTCGTGCAACGGGCTGCAGCACTACGCGGCGCTGGGCGGGGACGCGGCCGGCGCCGCCGCCGTCAACCTGGCGCCCGCTGCGCGCCCCATGGACGTCTACAGCGCCGTCGCCGCTCTGGTCAGTACACACTCTACACACACACAACATTACTATACTAGGTGAAACAAAAAGGGTATACTATTTTTTTCAATACTTTGTAATTCTAAAACTATCAGCTTCGTAGGAAACTTGAAAAACAAACAATTGTGCAGATGCATTTGCTGAGAATTAAGCGACCTTTGTCAGGTTTATTCGTATTAAAAATGTTGTATGTATGTTCTCGTTTACTGAAAATGTCATCTTTGACGTAGTAAATTATTCGCTATCAGGTAGAGGAGATGCGAGCCCGCGACGCGGCGGCGGGCGTGAAGGCGGCCGTTATCCTGGAGAACTTCGTGCGGCGAAAGGTCATCAAGCAGACGGTCATGACCACCGTGTACGGGGTCACCAAGTTCGGCGCGCGGCTGCAGATCGCTAAACAGCTGAAAGGTACTATTCAGAGAACAAATAGTGTATTACTATACAATACATTTTATAATTTCATAAATTTACATATACTAAATTCTCGGGTCTAACATCATTTGGACTCTGCACTAAGTGGAAATATAAATCAAATCGTTATTTTGTTTAGGTTTTGTATACACTTTATTATGCGTATGGGTTTCGGAAGATTTCCCTAGAATGTGGCGTACGCAGTTTGTTTTGTCATATTTTTGACAATTGTTAGATAGGTATGACATCTATGTTACAAAGTAAAAATTAAGTTGTTCCCAAAACTTTTTCACATAGCATGTTTTCTTTGTTTTCTGTCAAATTTTATTTTATTAATTTGTTTTATTTAGTCCCTTTTACGTCCCACTCCTCGCAATTGGCTTCCTCTCAACACGAGGGGGATTCAGGCCATACTCCACCAAACTGGCCCGGTGCGAGTGAAATCCGCCAATTTCAAATGTGTTTCGAAAATTCGTTAGAATTGTTGTTTCCTGACAAATTTCTCAAAATAACTATGTTGGTCATTTTCAAAACAATACTTTCAATCACACAGCTACTCAATTATGTCGTTGTGTTATGTTTGTCAGACATAGACGAGTTCCCGAAGGAGCACGTGTGGGCGTGCTCGCAGTACCTGACCGCGAAGACGTTCGACAGCCTGCGCGAGATGTTCACCTCCACCAAGCTCATACAGGACTGGTTCACCGACTGCGCCAAGTATGTCTTGTTACTACATTCACATTTATAAACTTCTTATTACTTTTTAGGGTCCCGGACCTCAAAAGGACAAACGCGGAACCCTTATAGGATCACTTTGTTGTTTAATTAAATGCAACAAATATGATTGCCAATTGATTGAACAATAACATTTTTTCTTATGTTTTTTTTGATAATGGTGTTGTATGTTCTCATTGTGTTGGTGTGTCTGAGAATGTACACCAAGTTATTTACTGTTCTTAAAGAGTTACTTACCATTGAGTTTCTTGCCGGATCTTCTCATTGGAAGCAGCATTCCGATCCGGTGTTAGATCTGACTCCTATCCTAGTCTGCGTGTTATTGAGATCGCTCTCAATCCATAACGCAAGCTTTGCTTAATTTGTTACTCATACAGTCGCCCCAATAATATATTTACAATAGCACTTTATTAACAGGGGTATGTAAATGAATTTGTTAATGAATTATAATTCTTGTAAATTTGGTGGTCGGTGTTTGTCTGGCGAGGCCAGTAACAGCGTATAAGGTCACTTGGTGTTGGTGTGCAGGTTGATATCGGGCGTGTGCGGCGAGAGCGTGGAGTGGGTGACGCCGCTGGGGCTGCCCGTCGTGCAGCCCTACCACCGCCGCGCGCCCCCCGCCCCCGCCGCCGCCTCGCCCGCCGCCTCGCTCGACCAGCACCAGTCAGTACTCCGCCCCACTCCAACACATAGCCCACCACATAGCCTACCACCGCCGCGCGCCCCCCGCCCCCGCCGCCGCCTCGCCCGCCGCCTCGCTCGACCAGCACCAGTCAGTACTCCGCCCCACTCCAACACATAGCCCACCACATAGCCTACCACCGCCGCGCGCCCCCCGCCCCCGCCGCCGCCTCGCCCGCCGCCTCGCTCGACCAGCACCAGTCAGTACTCCGCCCCACTCCAACACATAGCCCACCACATAGCCTACCACCGCCGCGCGCCCCCCGCCCCCGCCGCCGCCTCGCCCGCCGCCTCGCTCGACCAGCACCAGTCAGTACTCCGCCCCACTCCAACACATAGCCCACCACATAGCCTACCACCGCCGCGCGCCCCCCGCCCCCGCCGCCGCCTCGCCCGCCGCCTCGCTCGACCAGCACCAGTCAGTACTCCGCCCCACTCCAACACATAGCCCACCACATAGCCTACCACCGCCGCGCGCCCCCCCGCCCCCGCCGCCGCCTCGCCCGCCGCCTCGCTCGACCAGCACCAGTCAGTACTCCGCCCCACTCCAACACATAGCCCACCACATAGCCTACCACCGCCGCGCGCCCCCCGCCCCCGCCGCCGCCTCGCCCGCCGCCTCGCTCGACCAGCACCAGTCAGTACTCCGCCCCACTCCAACACATAGCCCACCACATAGCCTACCACCGCCGCGCGCCCCCCGCCCCCGCCGCCGCCTCGCCCGCCGCCTCGCTCGACCAGCACCAGTCAGTACTCCGCCCCACTCCAACACATAGCCCACCACATAGCCTACCACCGCCGCGCGCCCCCCGCCCCCGCCGCCGCCTCGCCCGCCGCCTCGCTCGACCAGCACCAGTCAGTACTCCGCCCCACTCCAACACATAGCCCACCACATAGCCTACCACCGCCGCGCGCCCCCCGCCCCCGCCGCCGCCTCGCCCGCCGCCTCGCTCGACCAGCACCAGTCAGTACTCCGCCCCACTCCAACACATAGCCCACCACATAGCCTACCACCGCCGCGCGCCCCCCGCCCCCGCCGCCGCCTCGCCCGCCGCCTCGCTCGACCAGCACCAGTCAGTACTCCGCCCCACTCCAACACATAGCCCACCACATAGCCTACCACCGCCGCGCGCCCCCCCGCCCCCGCCGCCGCCTCGCCCGCCGCCTCGCTCGACCAGCACCAGTCAGTACTCCGCCCCACTCCAACACATAGCCCACCACATAGCCTACCACCGCCGCGCGCCCCCCGCCCCCGCCGCCGCCTCGCCCGCCGCCTCGCTCGACCAGCACCAGTCAGTACTCCGCCCCACTCCAACACATAGCCCACCACATAGCCTACCACCGCCGCGCGCCCCCCGCCCCCGCCGCCGCCTCGCCCGCCGCCTCGCTCGACCAGCACCAGTCAGTACTCCGCCCCACTCCAACACATAGCCCACCACATAGCCTACCACCGCCGCGCGCCCCCCCCCCCCCCCGCCCCCACGCCCGCCGCCTCGCGCGACCAGCACCAGTCAGTACTCCGCCCCACTCCAACACATAGCCCACCACATAGCCTACCACCGCCGCGCGCCCCCCGCCCCCGCCGCCGCCTCGCCCGCCGCCTCGCTCGACCAGCACCAGTCAGTACTCCGCCCCACTCCAACACAGCCCATCACACAGCCAAGACCTCCCCTCCCCCTCTGGTTTTCACGTAGTAAATCATAAATACGGTGTTTAACAATTTTACAACGCTGCATAGTATATTTGGATATAGCTCTAAAAGCGCAAGATTTTCCTAGTAGATATTGACTACGTGACAAATACTTTAGCCCCTCCCGCCGCCCCTGTGACAAAGCGTGGTATTTTGAAGACCTCCCTTCCCCCCTGAACGGGTCACGTAGTATCGGTATGTTCATACAGGTTGAAACATAAAGGGTATACTCTTTATTCAAAACTTAACTTTGTAATACTAAAACTATCAGCCTTGGAGGAAACTTGACAAACAAAAGGTGTTATAGGAATACAGCGTTGTTGACAGATTTCGTAAGTCTACAAAAACTTTAGTACTTCATCTGCCGATAGTTTTTGATTTACTAAATAAAGGTGCAAAAAAAATAGTATACCCTTTTTGTTTCACTTAGCATAAGAGCGCGCGTGTTTGCAGGCGGCCGTGCACGATGAAGCAGCGCAACGCGTTCCCGCCGAACTTCATCCACTCGCTGGACTCGGCGCACATGATGCTGACCGGGCTGCGCTGCGCGGCCGCGGGCGCCGCCTTCGTGTCAGTCCACGACTGCTTCTGGACGCATCCGCACACCGTCGACCTCATGAACCAGGTCACACACGCTTTTTAATATTTGACTTGCGGAAATCCTCATAAATAGCCTGGTCCGGTTCCGAAAAGCTTTTAAGGGAACCAGAATATTATAAACCGTTACCAACCGTGAGAGCGAATGAGATTTCTAAGATCGCTCTTAGATATGAGATCGATTTATTAATAATATAGACACGGTTGGGGTTCGTAATTTTGTACTAATATACATTAGTTTATTTAATACCTTTTTTTTTTTTTATGCCGTACTTTCTATCGGTAACAATTAACCACGATCTTTTTTCTACAAATATTCGAGCGAGCGTTTACAATACCCACGATGAATCTAAGGTCATGGTATGCTTCAACAGATCTGTCGTGAACAATTCGTCGCGCTCCACTCGCAGCCGATCCTGGAAGACTTGTCGGAATTCCTCGCGAAGAGATACAGCTATGCAGAGGAGTAAGTTACTATAAACAATTTATATTCCACATAGATTATATCCGTATAATTATTTATTACGATATTGTTTTCTTATATTTACGCGAATACTACACATTGAAATAAAACAATTTTTCGTATTTTATCGCGTTTATTTAATTTATGTTCCCGACGTTTCGGCTGCTTTACAGCAGCCATGGTCACGGGGGGACTGAGGTGTTAGACGTCCTGATGTCATAGTTAGTAACTGGGTACCCTCATATTAAGTTCAATGGCCTCACGTATCATCCTTGGTCGGAATCGGTGTTCTTTTGCGAGGATCTGTGGTTTATCAAATCTGATATAATGGCGGGTGCGGTCCTGTACATGTTCACAGATTGCAGACTTCTTGGAGCGCCGGTGTTTCGCCGGTGTTTCAACATATAGCTGACGTGAAACACCGGCGCTCCAAGAAGTCTGCAATCTGTGAACATGTACAGGACCGCACCCGCCATTATATCAGATTTGAGATTTGTGAGGCCATTGAAATTAAAAAACATCCTAATTTCAATAGGGAAGATGGCTGGGTGCTACCACCAACTTGGGATCCAGTAATTAATATAATTAAATCCAAAACCAAGTGTACCATTGCAAGACCTCGAGACACTGTGAGCACTTTCTGCGTGATTCGGACCGCAAACAACAACTTAATATGAGGGTACCCAGTTACTAACTATGACATCAAGACGTCTAACACCTCAGTGCCCCCGTGACCATGGCTGCTGTAAAGCAGCCGAAACGTCGGGAACATAAATTAAATAAACGCGATAAAATCCGAAAAATAGTTTTATTTCAATATTTATTACGATATTCCGATATCGTAACGAATTATTAGCTGTTGCCCGCGGCTCCATCCTCGTGAGACGTCGATAAAATAAAAGAAGCCTAAATTACCCCTTATAACATTAGCTATCTGCCAGTGAAAGTTCCGTCAGAATCGTTTCGCTTAACCGTAACAAACAGACATACAGAAAGACAGACAATATTTGTGTTATAAGTACAGTATAATACTTTTATATGTCAGTATAAAAAGATATTATTTTGACATTACAAGGAGACATGAATTTTAATAAATATAATTATCGTCACACCGACACACGAACTGTATGGTCCCAAACTAAGCAACGCCTGTACTATGGGTCCCGTACAATGGACTAGGTGAGAACCGAGTGACGCCCAGTCCTGGTCGAATTACGAAAAGGCCATTTCCACCATGTGCAGTGAGCCGAGCTACGCTCGAACCACAGCCCCAAGCGGTCGTCAATTTTTATTTATTAATATAAATTAATGTTGTTTCCTTTCTTCCCCGCAGTGAGTTGGACAGCGGAGCCGTGGGCGCGGCGAGCAAGCAGCGCGTCAACAGCCTCCTGCGGCGCGTGCCGCACAAGGGCGACTTCGATCTGCGCAGCGTGCTGCGCTCCGTCTACTTCTTCAGCTAGACACACCCGCTCACACTCAACACTGCACTATGATACCTAATTACCTGGTTAGATGAGTGACTTGCCATTGTAAATGCGAATTCAGTTACTATTATATAGTAGGGAAGGTCTAGTATTGTACTGACACGGAAATAATACTTAGTATGTATTCGATTGGTATTATACAGATGGAATCTATAATTTCTTTGGTCCCAATACCGAGGTTATGAGTACCATATGGACTGGAGATTTTATTAATCCAGACAAGAGCGAAATTATGAAAATACCAAAATGTAGACTTAACTATGCATGTCTTGTTACTCAAACACGCAACATAATGAGAGACTGAAGTAGTGCGTCAATGCCGCGGGATCAAGAAAAGAGAAGAGAAAAAACTTTAGCTTGTGAACAAAATATCTTAGAAAAGTCGGACAAGTTAGATACTCAAAGATCGTAAAAGAGGTATTACATTTCGGATACCTGAAACATCCAGTATAGTATGGGGATTGATCTGTTCGTAGGGGGGCCTCTAACCACTAAGCTATAGACACTTGGTAGTCCTTGATCTCGCGCGGTATATACCTACAAGCTTGAATGTATGCCTTTTGTAATTTTAATATGAACTGCCTTTGACACTGCACTATGAACTTTGTACATTCTTATTATACCTATGTATCAATTCTTAATTGCTTTTGGTGTAGATAGTTGGTGGTGTGATCAATGAAGTTGTCTTACAAAGTGATTTTTTGTAGTTTAAACTAGCTGTTTGCAGGCTTAATACATGACGGGAGTTCTGGGGAAACAAACATTAAAAAAACAACTACAACCGAATTGAAAACCACCCCTATTTCTAAAGTCGGTTAAAAATTTAATTCAATTTGGCAGTTTCAATGCATGTGTTTAGTTTATTGCGTTCACATTCCTCTGTTACGTACAGACCTTTACTTTCAACTGCCAATTTCAAAAATACTGCCATAACGTAATATACTCGTATAGGTTCGAATATAATATACATAACCACTGCATATGTATAACCGCACCTGACATTTGAATTGACATTAATTCACGGCTCGACATTGAACGGACCGATCAAAATATAATTGCAAGTCTCATTTGCAGTCTCATACACATGTGGACGTAAACTGTGTCTAGTCTTATTGGTCTATGGTTAAGGGTTATTAGTGTGCAAACAGCTAGTGTAGCGAAACCATAGCCTTTCGTTTGTGTTTACTCTTGTAGAGTACAAATTATTATTTGATTCGTATTAAATATCAGTGATTTATAATGCTCGATTAATTCGTCCGATTGTTTTTTTTATTGTTAGCAACCCAATAAGTAGTCCGCCAAATATGTGAGCAGAATTAAAATTTAATTTTGCGTAGTTGAGTCGTTGCTATGTGACACGCAACTGAACAAACTGTGATTGTTAGTAGAAAATAAAACGTAAGTTGAATTATAATAGGTTTTTCATTTCGATAGAAATACAAGATGAATTTTGGTTGAGTATCGTATAAAGTAACGTTTGGTCGAAGTCCATTTGAGTTTTGACTACTAAGATGGCAGTGGTCGGCAGCGAAATTTTCGATACGTTGCTTCTCCTGAATTTACCCTTTGGATAGCTACCTAACAAAGTGGGAAATGGAAGCAGGGTTGTAAAAAGTACAGTAATGTCGGTTACTTTAAGACTGCCGCTGCCTATTCTATTTTTCCGCTCTAATGGGGGGCTAGTCTAATTAATGAAAAATATTATAAAACACTGTTTTAAAATTATCCTTTATATTGTGGTACAAAAAATCAGAGGTTCGTTATACGGGACGTAACTTAATTACAATTATTTTTTAATCTAGCAACATCATCACAGGTCGTCACAACACAAACAGTGGACGGACAGTATTAATTAATCTACTAAAAGCATTGCTATTTTTATGAGTTTTTTTACAAATAACTATGGATGTACAACGGAGAAGAAAAGTAAGTAAAAATAGTTTGGCGTGTGCAGTCTACAGGTTGTTTAAATCTATATGCTGGCTACTATTAACAAAGTCTCAATTAAGTTGTGTGCTCGCTAATACACGTTCATTACAATCCGTTTTATTAATTGTGACAAATTTAGAAAACAATCTATTTTTTTCGATTTTTAGGTGACACCTAATGGACCCTCTTTTCATCTTAAATTCTATCATGGGGCAAATGTCGCAAACCTTTCGTATATATTTATTTACCAATTTTCCCATCTTTCGGAGCGCATTTTTTTGCATTACTGATGGAAATAATGTATTCCTTATATTTACTGTACTGTATCAACTCGAACACTACGAAATCGATTCTAATTATTAACTAGGTAAGGTCAAAACTCGTCAGGTGTCTATATCGTGTTCATCGATGTCTGTTCTTGTGGAAAACGCGCAAATTGTTGACGCTGGTGTGCGGCCGCGCGGTCGGGTCGGCGGACTCGTTGGAGCCGCTCGTCGTGGTGCGCTGGCTGGCGTCGGACGGCCTGGCCAGCACGATCAAATACTTAACATTAACACGGTTCCAAAATAATCATTGCAATTATCACCAGCCTTAATACAACAATTATTATTTATTATTAGACGACCGCTTCGCACAACGGTTCGAGCGTAGGCCGCTCAGCTCACTGCACCAGGTGGTTGCGGGTTTCATTCCCGTCAGGGTAAATTTCGGAAATGGCTATAAAAGGCCATTACAAGCATTGCTTGGTTTGGGACCATAAAGTTGGTGTGTTCGTCACTGGGGACGATCATAGTGACATCAAGACCAGGGCAAATTAGGAAAAGGCCATTTCCAAAATAAGCCCTAACGGGAATATAATCCGAGCGGCCCACGCTCGCGGTCGTCTAATGCCAATAGTAGTAGATACCTATACATTTTCATTGATCTTGGAAAGTGCATTCTTATGTCATAGCAGTACAAAATGACGTCAAAATCTTGCTCAAGATCGCCGTCAGGTTTGAGCTTGAATTATAAATAAGGACCTTAGTAATTCAGTCGTATCGTAGGGAACAACAACTTTTTCCCAAAACGTCTCCGTTGACGAACACAACATAGTGGCTGTTGGGGACAGACCAGTTGAGATGTACGTACGTTGGCGTTAATCCGTCGGCGTCAATGCTCTGGAGACAGATCCACTGCGACGAGAGGGTGTCGTCGTTTTTGGCGCAATCCAACGTACCGTTGTATAGCAGCAGGTCATCCATCAGCACCTTCAAATAATATACCACAGAAATGAAAGGAGAAGGTTTAGCACACTCCGAACTTTAGGTAGGTATTTACGAAGTACGTCGGCGGCTTCGCCTTGGCGGAACCACTCAAATCATTGCCGCGCGTCAAAAAAGATAAGGGCTACGTGATAGATAGAGACTAGTGATAGATAGAGTAGGTCATTATAAAGCACACCCCACTAAACTAGCTTTCTCATATTATTTAAATACCTAAACCTGAGTGAGATTTGATTTTTATTAACTATTACTTATTTAGTGACAATGGTGTTGCCTGCTAATCTGTTGCTGTTCCTGAGAATGTACAATCAATAAATCATCAGCCTATACTTGTCCACTGCTGGACATAGGCCTCCCCTAATGAGCGCCATAGCGCCCTGTCTTCAGCTTGCCGCATCCAGCATCTGCCTGCAGTCTTTCGCAGATCGTCATCCCACCTGGTCGGAGGGTGTCCTACACTACGCTTGCCGAGTCGAGGTCTCCACTCAAGAACACGTTTACCCCGTTGTCTGAGAATGTACACCATCTTTTATTCATTGAAAAGAGTAACCATTGAGTTTCTTGCCGCATCTTCTCAGTGGAAGTAGCATTCCGAACCGGTGGTAGATTCTGTCTAATGCTTTGTTGGCTTACGTGAATAAAATCAATTTTGAGTTCAGGTTGAGTAATTGTAGGGAAACAGCGCTGTGCGAGCTGAATAATTTATCTTGATTGCGTCTTAGAAAGTCGCTTTATTTAATTGTCTTTTTCGAATATAAATATCTGTCCGTATGTAGCACAACCGCAAATGATTCCTTACCCCAAATTCCTTGACTCCACGTGTCGGAGTCTTCCCATAGTTCCACACCTTCATACCGTATACTGACATCGGCACGTCGAACACGAAGAATACACTGCGAACAAAAATGAAGAAACAGTGACACATTTTCATTTTGGTACTCGGAACTTTTACATTAGTGATTGCATAGAACTTTAACATCCACATTCTAACGCGTACAGAATTACAGAACAATGGACTTTATCACTGTATGGATTAAATCGAAAGTTGTCCACAGACGAAGCTATTTTTTTTAAAGATTACTGGAAATAAGTGTTTATCACATTACTAGTATTCACTTTAGCCCCTCCAACTAACCTAATGCTTGTGCTAGGAGTGGGCTCACGTCAATAGTTTAATGGCCAGGATGGGGATCAAACCCGGAACCTCTCAGCTACGAGGACGGCGCCTCTAACCACTAGGCTATTGACGCTTCAATTTGGCAATAGTGTTTGTCTCGGTTCAAATCAGTTTGTTAATAAGTAATGCATAATAAAACTATATAGTCCTCCTTGTGCTACTAACTACCGTCAATGCTCTTTTTTCCTGCGAACTGTTAAAATTTTCAATTCAAATTATTCTGTAGATGTAGACCAGTTTATAATGAGGCATAATACGTTAAAAAAGTTAATTAATTATGAATTATTTTCTAAATAGTATAACCCAAATGTAATCATTGTATTTGAACTATTTCGCTATAATAGTTACAATTATTACGTTATTTGACTCTATTTTATAACTTAAAACTGTATTACTTTATTATAGGACACAATATCTTTGTCTGTACTAAAAGTGGAAAACTGTTTAAGGCTCTCTAATGTATATTCTCATATAACTAGTTTATTATTAAGCGGCTGTTTGTTTTCCATCTATCTAAATATATATAACTCAAAGGTGACTGACTGACTGACTGACATAGTGATCTATCAACGCACAGACCCAACCACTGGACGGATCGGGCTGAAATTTGGCATGCAGGTAGATGTTATGACGTAGGCATCTGCTAAGAAATGATTTTGATTAATTCTACCCCAAAGGGGATAAAATAGGGGATGTAAGTTTGTATGAAACTTTGTCAATTAAATTCCACGCGGACGAAGTCGCGGGCACAGCTAGTATAAAATAATGTATACCTGTTAAGTGTATTGGGTAGGACAGGAGTGAGCCAGGAGTGGGAGCCGTCCCCGACGCGCTGGTTGTGTCCGTCGATGAGCTTGTCGGGCGTGCGCGCGTCCTGCGCCTGCGCGTCCAGCACGTTCACGCTGGCCGGGTGCGCGCACACGTCTGCGGCAGGCAAGCACTCGCTACACCTTATCAGTGCCGGATTAAGCAAGCGCGGGGCCCGTAGGAAAGCGCGGGGCCCGTAGTCGGTTACCGAGTGCCTGACATGGATTGTCTTAGTAGGAAAAGTTGTAACGTTTCACGTTTTTGTGACATCAAGTTAATTCAGTATACCACATCTTAATAAGTTTCACTCAAAAAATTACGCTCAGGCAGAGATGAGTGGGTTTAAATATGCGGGGCCCCCTTTGGCGCGGGACCCGTAGCAATTGCTACTCTTGCTACATGGTTAATCCGGCACTGCACCTTATTACCCTCACTCAGGGGAACCAGTCTCGCTAAGCTGGTCTAAGTTGACGGCCATTCAGATGTACTCACAGATATAGATTTACATAGATAACGCAAGCATCACGATTTGTATTGAAACCAAGCGTGCCGAATTTTTAACACCTCCTGTGACGTCATTATTGACGGGAAATCCGAACCGATTCAAAGACACCGATGCCGCCGATGCCCCTCCGCCCGCTACGATTCCCTCGAGTGATTATCTCGCTCATACTCATATTTTTTATATTTGTAGTCGCGCAGACTGTAAGTCAGCGGCGACCAACCTTGACGCTTGGTCGCTACGTAAATCTATATCTGTGGTATTGAACATACTAGTCTCAGTCAAGGGTATTAGATTGCCGTGCGGATCGAAGAGCTCAACCCCGGTGAGCCCCACGTAGTAGGGGTCCCCCCAGGTGGAGAATATGTTGAGCTGCAGCACGAAGCCGGTGGGCGCGCCCAGGTCCAGCCCGCGCCCGTACACCAGGCAGTCCATCCGAAAGCTGTCTGAGTCCTTCGCGTCTTCCAGCCTGAACGAAAAGTCTTGTTGTGGAACTAAATGTTGCCTCACACATCATTTGCTTAGTTTCGTTGGTCAGTGTTAATTGATCTAATCCTCAGGGTCCATTCAGACGAACTATTGCATGCTGTCTGCAAGCAGCTGTTTGCAGTCAGCATGCAATCAGTTAGCAGTTTTGATGCATTTATATCGAGTGCACCAAAACTGCATAGTCGGTTAGCAGTTCAGATGCCGCTCGGCATGGGTTAAGACTGCCAGGAAGAGAGAAAACGATATCATTGAAACCAAGTTACATGCACGGTCGGGTGTCATGTCATGTATGGTTTTTTGCCATTATTTTCGACGAAATTAGAAAGAAACTGGGCTGCTACGTAATCCGTGATATATTGGATTAGCAACGCATCGCAGTATTTTTAAATTAACGCTCGTGTCAAACTGCGCAAGCTACTGGTATCAAATTGCATAGTTTGAACAGTTTTTGCTACTGAGGACAAATGGTTTGAATTAGAGCGCTTGCGCAAGCACTTATGTTTAGTATATCGTGTGCGACGACGTTAACGAAGTGGCAGGGGTAGATGCAGAGGTATAGTGACCGGTCGTCGATGGCACGCAGCTCGATCTGCTGCAGGTAGTCGTAGCAGGTGGCGCCGGGCGCGCGCCGCAGCAGCAGCGGCCGCCAGTGCAGCGGCCGCCACGCGCCGCCCGCCCCCGCCCCGCCCGCGCCGCCCGCCCCTGCCAGCCACACGCGCGCGTGCTTGGCGCCCAGGTACGACAGCTCCATGTTCGCGTTGTAGTTCCACACGCGGATGCCTGTCGGCGAACACCGCGTTGTCATATTTGTATGGTCTATGGTCAAGGGGCGCGTCCTTAGTCGGCTCGCCGGGCTTGATGGCGTGCGAGACTGAGGCGACTCCATTGTCATAATTTATATGTGTTAATTAATAAACCTGGTTATCAGTAATGTGATGTGAATTTTAACTGTAGGACACCCACAAATGGCATAATATTCTTCCTTATTATGATCATCTTAAATATTATTTTAAAGTATACAAAGGTTTGTATGCGGCCCGTTGTAAATTTCTCCCAGACATTGTTTCGTTTTTATGGCTTGTTGTCATTGATTTAGATCATTCCTAAGGCCCCCTGTTGACTTTCCTTTTATTGTCGACCGCTTAGCGAAACGGTTCCAGCGTAGGCCGCTCGGCTCACTGCACATGGTGATTGCGGGTCGATTCCCGCCGGGGCAAATTTCGTAAATGGCCTTTTCGTAATTTGCCCTGGTATGGGTGTCTCTAGAATCGCCCCAGTCCGTTGTACGGTACCCATAGTACAAGCGTTGCTTAGTTTGGGAACATACAGTTGATGTGTCAGTCTGGCGATATTTATTTATTAATTGTGGGATGCACTGGGAATCCGAAAGAACTTGACCAGGGTTAGTCCAGAAAAAGTCCAGGTATAACCCAGTAAGTATTGGATTGGTGAACAATTTTAGTAACTTCCTTTGTACTCTGGTGAAACCCATAGTATCCCGGCCTTTAAACCCTTGGTACGAATTGCTCTGCTTATAATTGGAAATGCTGTTGGTTACAAATTACATTTGGCACACAAGGGCTAAGCGTTTTATGCTCTTCAGGCTCAGGTATCGACTGACTTCAGGTATCGATTGCGATAAAGAAGGCGACTAGTCCAAAGATTTAATGTCGTGTTGAATTGAAATTCCTAATTTAGATATGAGAAGATTTTAGTTGAAGCAATTTGAACAATTAACTCACTAGTAATCTCAGTGGGCTCCAGCAGTTCCATGACAATGTGGCAGAACTTGTTGTCAGGGGAGAAGCTGGTGCACCACATATCCTCGAAGTCGGTGGTGATGTTCTGCCCGTTGAAGAGACTCTTGCACTCGATGAGGCCGCGCTCCGGCGCCAGCTCGTCCGATATCAGGGTAGTGTATGCGTACGCGCGGTGCACTTTTATTGTTTCGTTGTAGCAGAGGATTTCTATACCTGTTTTGGATAGCATAAGGTACTAATTGGCATAGTCTTAATGGGAACTCGTCAAATACCTCGTTGTTCTTCAAATAGGTTTAAGTTTCTTTAAGAAAATCTCTATGGTGTCACGAAAGTGTTGCAATTTTATGAGTTCCAACTTGGAAACTAGTACTGCTTTTAAGAAAAAAAGTTATCAAAATATCTTACGTAGAGTTAAATAGTAAACCTATTATTGCGAGTAAGAGTCTGGTATTAACAGTATCATACCTGTAAGTCCAATCAGATGCTTCTCTCCCCAGTTGGACATGAGTGTCAACTTTATCTTCTTCGCGACATATTTCACCTCCTTCTCCTCAATATCTAATGCTTCTAACAGCGCCGTCGGGCTCATGTTATGGTTGCTGTCATTGGCAGTCGGCGGCCGCTTCTCTATTATATTAGGATAATCGCTCATTGGCTCGTTATCTTTCAGCAACGCTTGGAAATTCTTATCGTTCCTCATTATTGCCTCGAGGATCATCGGGTCTTTTGTGAAGAGGATTGTCTGGAACGTTTTAAAATTAAGTAGTATTCCATTTCTTGCGGGCAGGGTTTAGAAGTAGCTTGTTGTCGTAGATCAAGTGAGAATTATAATCTTATTGAGAATCTGATCAATAGATGTGAAGCACTTGAAATTGGCACCAACAAAACATAATTATATATGTAACATAGACATAAATAACTTCAGAACTTACGTCACCAAAAGAAGATAGTGGTCCTTTCAACTCGCCGCTTGATCTCGCAATCTCTCCGTGGAATATAACTTGGTCGTCCAATTTGATTTGGACTAACCGCACGCCGCGAGTTGAATAAATACGGGATTTGTTGTAATTCTGAAAAGAAATAATGACTTAAACAAGTCCGAACTTGCACATTCCGTCTTTGTAGAAATTTGGCCTCAAAATTAGTGTTCGCTCGCTAGATCTTATATAGATTGTCCAGCTCGTTCACTGCTATACTCGTACAAGGACAGAAAGGTTCTAAAATAGCGACCAAGAGCATACGTAAAGTGAAGCGGTTTCACCACAAAATTTGATAAATGGCATCACAGAGTCTCGAGAAACTGTATTGTGCTCTTTGAAGAGGTAAGGTTGTAAGGATGGGACTAGCTCGTTCACGAGGCCAAATTCACTGGAGCTTTCTGGTTAAAGCTGGCCGCTTCTTGACTCACCCATATCCTGAGCAGCGCGATGGGAGCGGCGGCCAGCAGCAGCGATAGCGAGACGGGCGCGGCGCGCGGCACGCCTGTGCTCCACGCGTGGCGCTCGTCGCGCGACCTCACCACCCCGTCCACTATATTCTCAGCGTGACCGTGCTTCGACTGATCCCCTGTGTCCGAGTCTGTCCACACCTACGGAATTTCTTCCAGGTTATATGATATATTTTTTACGTATCTATTCATATAGGCTGCACCCGGACTGCAAGCCGCCTAACACCCGAAATTAATAAACAATCCTGAGCAATTTTTTTTCTATCTATGATTGATATTACTATCCACTTACAATGTATTTTTCATTGGCATTTTGTTAATCGTAGATTGCGTTCATGTCATGGCACGCGAGTAGGAGATCGATGAAATAGTTAAATCAGCAAGTTACTGGAGGAGTAAGATGAGGGGAATTCGGTTAATATCATGCCAGAGTAGTGTAAACTAGTGTGGGTTGGTAGACTTGTAGTAAGTCCCGGGATCCGGAGAGTAAGCTCTACATCTTTGTTGGAGATCACTATTGATCCTTACAGGTCCCAAGACCTTTTAATAAACCAGGCCAGGGTATTTACTCATGTATATGATATAACTTTACGCTAATTATAGCCATAACTGAAAGTGTCTCTGATTATGTTATAAATCTTACCTTTTCAACTTTAACTGGGTTGCCATGGCAGTCGAAAAGCTCTATCCCATTTAGCCCAACCAGGTATTTGTCACCCCAATTAGAGAATATCTTCAACTCCAGTAGCCTTCCCTCAGGAAGTTCGGGGATCACAAATTCGCTTTTAACTTTCTCCTTCGGCGTATTTTTACTTTGTACGGAACTTAGTGAAGCTGGCTTTTTCGTGGGATTTTTCATTGAAGGCCTTTTAGCAGAGGTGGTGTTTTGTTGTAAATTTATCAAAGATTCTTTTGAAACTCCCTTCTTACGACTTTTATATTCCGGGGCTCCTAAAAACAAGATATTTGCTAGTATCAGCAAGTGCGATGACGTAAGTCCTGAATCATTGATAGTAAATTCCTTACGTGAACCCAGAATAACATCATGGAAGTCATCATCCACAACGTTGCTCAGCCGTCTGTGTCTAGGCGTGACGTAGTGCGGCAACAAGTCCGACAAGAAGTCGTTTGAACTCGCATCCGATGGGTCCCCCCAGTCCAATTTGCCCTTAACGTTGTATTTTCGTCTACCATTGTGGCTGTAGCCTAAAAATACAATTAGTTAGGACCGAGCCGTGAGGTATGTTTGAATCTTACCTATAAACTGCAAACGGGGGTGGAAGTGTCGGAACAGTGCACCAAAGAAGAACCTTCCCCGACTAGATCAAAGTTCATATCCGTATCTCCCTCACTCAACTATCGGAAGAGTATGAAAGTGGTTGAAAGAAAATATGTGGGTCAGTCAGCCGGATCGAAGTATTGTAGCATAGGTATAGTAAATAATGACTGTGGCCTGCCGCCCTAGGATATAGGAGGTAGCTAGGTATATGTTCACAAATAGATCTTGAGTCCACCTTTATTTTCTCGTAAAGTACCGGCAGAGTGCGCTACTGTTGACACGTGAGGCTTCATCAGCAAATCCATCTTCGTGTCCAGGGACGTCGGGCGCGTTAATCTAAAATTTAATTGTAGGTAGGTATTCCAAAAAGTAAATTAAGCCACATTCCACTTCCTAAATAAACCTTACTTATGATTATCCAGTATAGAATTTCCGAATTTGTATTTCCCGTCTTCCAAACTTGAGGACGAATCACTACTGTTATTTCTGATATGCGTCTCTTTCATCTCCCTAAAAAGATTAAGTGATAAAACTGTTTGGCATAGATAGGTAAGCAACTACATGCTAGGGCCGGCACAGCCTTGACACGGAAGTTCCGAGAATTTCCATGTTCTATTGACGTCTCAGCTAAAATAGGTAGGTACTTAAAGGTGTACATGAGTTCATTAATCATTCTGCTCGCTATTAGAATAAATCGAACTCACTTGGTAAGGTTTTCGAGCCAGTGTGGTAGGTCTGTGTCCTTGTATGCATGGTCGAGCCCATTTGGTTGCTGTGCCATCCTTGAGCCATCGGAGAATTGTTATCTCCGCACTGAATAAGAAAATCTGCTAAACTTCACGCACATTATAACAACACTGAAATCCAAGTTTCTGTAAAAAGGACGCAGTTTCAGACGAGTAGCGTGGTATATCGCTTATAAATTAGAAGGATTTTTATGTCTATTATTAATAATTTAATCTTCTTTCACACTTGCCACTTTTGAATCATATTTTTGCCGCTGTTTGTTTGACCTTGGTTACTATAGTAACAGTCCCCTTTTCAATCGGGCTGATGTTGAATTGAGGATTGTGGACATTACATAAATATTCTCCTAAGCAGCGATGTGCTCATAATATCGCTATGCATTTTCGGCACTAATTTGGAATCTATTATGCAAACAAACCCCTATATTATATTATCTTCCATGACATCCTTTATTTTCTGAACGCACATCTGAACGTCAACTGACAAGCTAGTGTGACATAACTGACAGACGTCAACATGTGATTGTTGTGCAACGGTGGCAGATAATTAACCTAAAATTTGTTTCTATTTTTATCGATTATCTTTTAATTATTCACCAAAATATCAATAAAACACTAAGCAAAACTACTTTCAGTGTCATAAAATCCATAATCTATAAATAATGTCTGATCAAGAACAGAAAAACATGGAAGAACGAACCAGCCGGGCGGAGAAGGAAGCGAAAGCTATCGAGGAGGAACTGGACAGGCTTGCTAAAGGCGATCTGAGCTATATCGGGGACCCGCAGCTCGATAAACTAACATCCGAAAATGAAAAACTAAAACACCGACTCGCTATCTTAGAAAATGCCATTAAAGTCGAAAGTTCCAGTTCAAAAGCACCGGCTGTCAAAAAGGAACCTAGGAAGCGGCCCACATTGATCACTGAGATCAATTCAGTCGAAGGAAACGTGTGTTTATTAGACGAACTCAGAAATGTATTCGAAGCTGCTATCACTTCTGCATACCCTGACTTAGAAGATCCACCCATTGTCATCACATTGTCTGGCAACAATCCTAAATTCGGAGATTATCAGTGCAACTCTGCTATGGCTATCTCACAGTTGCTCAAGGCTAAAAACGTTAAAACTAATCCCAGAGAAGTAGCCAATAATATTCTTAATAAAACTCCTACATCACCACTTATTGAAAGGATTGAAGTTGCAGGAGCTGGCTTCTTGAACATTTACCTCAACAAGTCTTTAGCTGAACATGTCTTGAACTGTATACTTCGACTTGGAGTTCAACCACCTCCAGTTAAAAAAGAAAGAATTGTTGTTGATTTCTCATCACCCAACATTGCAAAAGAAATGCATGTTGGCCATTTACGGTCAACAATAATTGGAGAGAGCATCTGCAGGGTTCTTGAATTCTTAGGTAATGATGTATTGCGTATTAACCATTTGGGTGATTGGGGAACCCAGTTTGGCATGTTGATTGCACATTTACAAGACAAATTCCCCAATTACAAGACTCACTCACCACCAATTGCTGACTTGCAAGCATTTTATAAAGAATCAAAGAAACGGTTTGATGAGGATGAAGAGTTTAAAAAGCGAGCCTACTCTTGTGTGGTCAAGTTACAGTCTCATCAGCCTGACTACATTGCTGCCTGGAAATTAATCTGTGATGTCTCATACAGAGAATTTCAGAAAGTGTACGATCGTCTTGACATCAAAATAATTCCTCGAGGGGAATCATTCTATCAGGAGCGAATGGACACCTTAGTCAAAGAGCTCAAGGAAGGTGGTTACTTAGAAGAAGATGAAGGCAGGTGGATCATGTGGGCAGACCCTCAGAAACATGACAATATACCATTAACAATTGTGAAATCTGATGGAGGTTACACCTATGACACCTCAGACATGGCAACTATTAAACAAAGGGTACAAGAAGAGAAAGGTGATAGGTTTATCTATGTCACAGATGCAGGGCAGGCAACACACTTCATGTTGATAGATGGTTGTGCTCGCAGGGCTGGTATCCTCAAAAATGGTCTTGCAGTGGAGCATGTGGGCTTTGGAGTTGTTCTAGGAGAAGACAAAAAGAAATTCAAAACAAGGTCTGGAGATACAATCAAACTTATTGAGTTGCTTGAAGAAGGTTTGAAGAGGTCATTGGATAAACTTGTAGAGAAGGGAAGAGACAAGGTCCTAACTCCTGAGGAACTCAAAAAAGCTCAAGAAGCAGTAGCTTATGGATGCATCAAATATGCTGATCTCTCACACAACAGGGTCAATGATTACATATTTTCATTTGACAAAATGTTAGATGACAAGGGCAACACTGCTGTATATCTGTTATATGCATTAACTCGTATAAGGTCCATTGCAAGGACTGCTCAAATCTCACTTGAAACCCTTTTGGCTGAAGCTCAGAAGACTGGCTTCAAATTCGCCCATGAAGCTGAATGGAAACTTGGCAAAGTTTTGCTTAGATTTCCAGAGGTTATTCTCAAAGTATCAAAAGATTTATTCTTACACAGTCTGTGTGAGTACTTGTATGAAATATCATCAGCATTCACAGAATTCTATGACAAATGTTACTGTGTTGAAAAAGACAAAGAAGGAAAGATTGTCAACATAATATATGAAAGATTGATGCTCTGTGAAGTAACAGCCAGGGTAATGGAAAAGTGCTTAGACATCTTAGGAATCAAAACCGTATCTAAAATGTAAACCGCTAATAGTACTTATTTATTTAATAAATATAGGGAATAAGTTTTAATGGTCAGTTGCATGTAACATTGAATTATTAAGGTCTCATACAATATTTATAAAATATTACATCATGTCAAGTTTTAAACTAAATGACATCATAATTCAGTGTTTCATGAATATATTAATATTTTTACCTTGCCTAAACGTTTGTAAAAGAGAATAAATAATAAGACAAGCAGTTTGTAAAAAAAATATTTAATGAGTTCCCAAAAACCTCTACAAAACTATATCAGGGTCCGATATCGAAGGTAACATTCATGAAATAACACTATTGTTAGCAAAATTATACAGAATAATCACTGGGTATTCATTTAACATAATCCGAAGTATATTGTTAACTTACCATCTACAACAATACATTTTACATTAAACATTGTACAGACAAAAAGTTCAATTGCTTTCGCATAAGCGTCCACTTGCCGAATTTCTTTAACCTTGCGTGATGCGCTAAAATGCATGCTTTAAAATAAAATTGTTATTTAAATTTCGATAATTCTCTCAGTCGACACTGATCGAAAACTAATTTTATGCTTCTGCGAAAGTAATTTATTATCCACGAATAGATACCAACATTAAAGAGTAACCTCTATTATGTAATAGTTCTTTTATTTTAGGATTGAGATTAAAATTATTGGAGTGAGTGATAGCTACCGAATCTATGTAGGCACCTATAACTAAAATTTCCTTTGATACGATCTGAACTACCGGCGTCATTATCACACGTTTTGTGAAGATACAATTATTTTAGATTTTTTGCGAGGAACTTATACTGACAAACTTTAATTTGAATGACATACTTTCAACGCTGATTAGTGCTTAGGATAAATAATCGAACATAATTATGAGGATATTATGCGGTAGTTTTACACACCTACTTGGTCTGGAATTACCTAAGAATCTATATAAAGGTTTACATTCCAAAAGTAAATTCATGCGTTGATAAAACATAGCTGTCAAAAAGTAGTCTCCAGATCAAACGTAAATTTGCACGACTCGAGGTGGTTGAAAAATAAACAGTGAAGGAAGACTATTTCAACATATTAAAACCATTTAAAACCAAGTGGAATACATAAGGAATGTTAGTTTTCTTTCAAAGATAAACCGGTGCCGTCTCCCTGGAAGACTTGATATATAGTTACCTCAGAAGATTAGCTCACAGGCGTTATTGGACCATGTGTATTAAATATAAGAGCTATTCTAGCGTGACTATAAACAAAACCAACGAGGATTTTAATTGATTAATACAGTCGCGTTCAAAAGTGTTTTTTTTATAAAGAACTTAGTACGTATATGAATTATGGGACCCTAATAATATTGGAAACATTGTGATTAAAACGCGGTCTGACTACCCTTCCCTACTTAGGACTACCTACTTTGCACTTTACGAGAAATATATTATTTAATAATGATAATACAACTAGGTACCTTTTCCCTAAAACCTGATGTTTTATATTCTAAATGAAATACTATTTTTGCTTAGTTACAAAATAACTCTGATTTCCTTCAACCCAATCATACACCGAGTAAAAATAATTTCTAAAATTTTGTGCACTTTTATAATTGGTTTACCCTGTGATAACCTTGACTAACCATGTTAATGATCCTATTCACATTCAATACATTTAAAAATAATCCGTTGAAAATGTGGGCGATTTTATAACACAATAGAAAACCTAATCAAAATGATAACTTATTATTAAAAACATTCGCTCACGATTCCGGGAGAAGTCACTGTAGTACACGGGTGTACAGCAATACAATTATTAAATTTTCACTACTTACATTAAATGTTCGTAGCAAATAAAATGACTAGAAATCAGCACTTTGAATTCATGTGACAGGACTAAAAATACAAAATAGTTGCCTTGTTGAAATCATTTGTCTAATGCATCCATGCATAATGCTATTTACCTACAAGATTAGGTATTCCGTTCGTACGAAAAGGTCAAAGATCTAAAGTCTGTTGGGCTTGAACTCCGTCTGTCTATTGTGTGAAAGAACACGCTACAGTGACGGCGCGGGATGACGATGCGATGCGTCCTAGTTTCCAAACAGTCTCGATTGTTAGAGCGTAATGCGAGCGCAATACCGAACAATACCCAATGAGTGTCATCATGATACCTGATACCCAATTAAAACGCATTCTGAATTTAATCATGAGTATCGGAGTATCCGCTATTGAAATTCGACATTCTAACGATTGTAAGTCTAGCAAAATATTACCTAGTCACACGAACGATTGAGCAATTCTTAAGAATTCTAAATTGGGACAATTTATAAATAAATAATTTTAATCTGGGATGTTAGCTACTTACAAAATCCTATTACAGTAGATACGAGATGGAACATTCAACTAGCTACACTATGACAAACTAATACTAAGGAACAATTCACATTGAGGTGTATAAAAGATTTTACTGAAAAATCTGGATTCTCGTATTACTATAAGTTAATAGGTATAAACGTTTCTAAAAACCCTCAATACGATTTTTTTAATAGATACTCTAAAAAGGGTTGGATTGGTCTCGAGATTCTGAGTTAGTACAACTACAAACGCTACAACAATAGTACAATATTCAACAATACTTTACAAAATATACACACATTTACGATCATTATGCAGTAAGTTTGGCCGTACCTGGTTCATGCTGCTAATTGTTCTAATAAATTATCTATAGTAATTGCATTATATTAACAATAGATACTTACACGCCGCACTGGATCGTCAACTCATTATATCTTGTGCTTACTAGAGGCATTTATGATTATTTTTCTATGCAGGAAAATGTAAATAACATTCAATATTAGATTTATTAGAGTATGAGATTTCATTACGAATTCGAAACCAATAACCGGGTATTAGTTTTTTACTAAACTTTTTGTAATTGCAGCATTGATTTATATAATGCCGCGTAGTCATAAATTACTTGTTGTAATTACAAAACGTTATACAAAAATACGAAAAGTGATACTGTAGGAGTACAAAAATCATCTGCTGTCGTTTTTTTTCTCAGTGCACTTTTGTAATAATATAATATACACAAATATAATTTAAATTGATTTACTATACCCCTTTGTACCGTAAATATAACTTTACTATCCGCCCGCGAACCCCGCCCCGCTTTGATAGCGACCGACGGGTACTATAATGAAACTTCCTTTGCAATTTCCCGCGATAAATGTAATCGATCATTCCACCGACCGAAATGGAATGCCCAGCTACGACGATCCTATCATTTCATAACCTTGATATGGGATTGAGCAGTATCGATTGCAGTACGGCGTGTCGGACCCTCAGAGGCGACGGTCATATAAGTCTGATGCGTATCCATTGCCGCGCACGCAGAAAAGATATTCAGTTGTTAATCTACATGCGCGTCAAACTCGTCGGTCAGTTTGACGCGCATGTAGATTAACATGCGCTTGTGTTCAGACACGGATACAGAATTTCTTCCAGGGGGAAATGGAGGCTTTTGTATAAATAGTTTAATTACGGTGAAAAAAGTGCCTTCGGTCTCATATCAGGGAAGTGCAATCGCATCTATTAAACCCCCGCTCCCCCCCTAACTGCACCAAAAGGCCGGAAGTCTTGTGCGACTCTTTATCATGGGGCATATCCACAACCCGACCGATACGATACAGTCGTACGGTAACATGTAAATACGCATGAACACGACATGATGGCTGCTTGAATAAATCGTTATCCTGGCTGTCCCGTAAAAAGTAAGTCGTATGATATCATCATCGTATACCCCCTCATAACATTTGCTAAATGAAACCCGCAGTTAATGTTCCGCAATAAAACCTGAGGCAACAAATGTTATGACCGTAAAATCCTTCATAACAGCCACATTAAGGTGCTCATTCTACCGAATTTAATGTAGTGCAAGCCGCCATTTCACGTCGCTAGGGTCCAGGTCATTAGACAATAATATGTATACAATTACGTTCGGTTCCGGTCAACAGCACTGAACTATGGTCTATTTCGAAACACTACACAGAAGGTTCACACACACATAACTAAACGACCCAACAAAGCCACAATTCACAGCGGCATAGAACCGATATCGTCCGTCGTTCTCGGGCGATTGTCGGCTGAATTATTTAATCTGCGGCCTTGTTGGCGAGTCAGGATACAAAAATAGGCTTAGAGAGCTCTAGTAATGGAGATTCAATAAGTTAAACGGGCAGTCTTCAATATGATTTAAGTTCGGGGAAGAGATGGCGGAGTATGGCCAGATAGTGAACGGTGGCTGCGAGTGCGACGAATATGTGCCATATGGCGTGGGCGAAGGGTATACGACCGTCAGACTTGAAGAAGAACACGCCGATCAGGTACAGAATGCCGCCCACCTTCAGGTCAGACATCGCTGGGAACTGATGCTGAAAAAAATAATGTCATCATTAATGTTTGAAAGTGAAGGCGCCTGTCTAGCCCGCGAAATTCAAAATTTTCGAGTATTTTTATAGTTTATCCAAAATCTGAAAACATTTAAGACAACATTTTGTGATTTGCGACAAACTCAGTATGCAGTGCGTTTATTAATACATTTATTTTACTCTAAATATTATCACGGTGGATATGATACTAGTAAATCACTAAATATACAAAAATTGCCAGATAATCTGGATAGCTGTCGTTCTTGAAATGTTTTAGAGTAAGTTGGATATATTAATAAATGCACTGCACACGGTCTTTGTGGCGAATTACAAAATGTGCCTTTTATTATTGTCAGATTTTTAAAAAATTCTAAAAAACCACAAAAAATTTGAACTTCGCGGGCTTGATGGGCGCTTTAGCCTTAAACTAAACAAGGAGGTTATACTTTGTGCATCTGTTCACCTGTGGAGTTATGACGTAAATTTTAAAACGATATTGCAAATGTTTTCAACTTTCAACCTATCTCATTTTGTTAACTTAAATAAATTTTTGCAACTATATAGTCGATTAAAGCCCGATCCGTGTTCCCCTCCCCTCCCTATGTCCCGCTCCCCCATAGGGTCGGCGACGTGTGAGCAATGCCTTTGGTACCTATTGCAGGCATTTATAGGGTACAGCTAGAACGAAACCAAAAAAAAATGATTTGGTTTACGGCAAAAGAAACAGTCAAGTAAGACATTGGGAACACGAGTCGATAGGTATATTTGCTCTGTCAGTTTGTTCAGCAAACTCAGCAAAAGTTTAGCGAATGACCTGCGTTTAAATACAATGAAACATAGTGTATCTACTTCAGACATAGTGATGACTAAATCTATATCTGTGGTGATGACAGTATCAATGGAAATGATATGAAACGGGTCTGAAATGATATTGAGGGTGAAGGTCTGAACTTGAATGCAATTGTTGATAAATTTGAATAAAATACTCTCAATCAGGTACCTATTTTATGATACCAGATATTAATAACTATAATCAAAAAAATAAATACCAACCACTACTTTAAAAACAATTGTAACAATGTGCAATGAGTCATATTATGACTATCGTTAGTGAACTTTGTGCTAGGACCGAGTTTCACTGGCACATAACTGATGTTATAAGGAGTAACATAGGCAACTTTTATTTTTTCGAAGTACCACGCGGGCGGAGCCGCGGACAACAGCTAATATTAAAACACACAACAATTGTAACCATTTCAGGAATTATACCTGTAATAATTGAACTGTGTAATTGGGTCGTCGCGTAACCAAGAGAAAATAATTGTATTAGGAAATCGAAAGCCAATAACATTAATTAAACTAGGTTTTTATACAAATTGTCTTATTTTAAAAATATTAATTGGATTTTCTGAACTACAGTTAATTTTTCCACAGCGACTTGGAGAATTTGTAAATTAAATTGTTCAGATTCTAGTTATAATATCGTAATGCTTTGTGGAATAGTCGCGCACATTTCAGAGAGCATTCCTATGTTGGTTGAGCTGTCAAATGCTTAGCAGCTTAGTCTAAGGAATGTTGATGTACTGAAATAAAAACATAGGAGTATAATTAACTTAACTGTTTCAATAACATGTCAATAATAGTTAAATAATTAACTAAATACGTTTTGAAACATTTCGGCAGCGTGTGCTCACTAGAGCTGAAAGGTCTGTTTTAATAAATTAGTCATAAAATGTATAAGGTAACAAGTTTAACTAATCCAAAGCAAAATTTTAAGACCGCATTTCCTCAAATATGTTAACCTCGTTTTCTATAACAGGACTCTGATCAGTAAAATAAATAGGAGTTGTTCTTATTATGATCGAGCACGAACTTTGTCATGGCAGCAGTGCCACTCTTAGTATTCTCTAATTAGGTACGGGCACAATTGATGCTGATTATGAGCACCACCCGATTCCAGAGATGAGTGCGGTACCTAATCAATTTACTGGGCAACAATCATACGCGTAACTAAGTAATGACAGGTTGCCGGCATCCCACAGACCACAACGGCCTATGCTATGTCATCAATTGAATCAACGGAAACGAGCAGTTTGACAACCAACACGTTTGATAAGATCTAAACGTTTCTGCAAGACTATTTTTCACCTTACTCGCTTCTACGAATTTATCCTTTAAAGTTCTAATAAGGAAGGAGGTAAATTAATGAGGGACAAACAATAAGATGTAACAATTGTTGCAAGTTGATGCTATCTATACAAATAAATAAAATTGGAGTGTCTGTTTGTAATATCAAAATAACACCTTTTCACTAAATGCATATGAAAGTACATACGATACCTATAGCAAAAACGCGAATTAAAAATTTTTTGTCTGTCTGTCTGTCTGTGTGTTTGTTCCGGGTAATCTCCGAAACGGCTGGACCGATTTCGACGGGACTTTCACTGGCAGATAGCTGATCTTATAGCGGGTAACTTAGGCTACTTTGATTTTAGAAAAACAATTAGGGTTCCGCGTAAAAAAATAAAAACACTTGAAATCAAAGAGTATCTCCGAAACGGCTGGACCGATTTTGACGCGACTTTCACTGCTAGATAGCTGATGTTATGAGCAGTAACTGAGGCTACTTTTATTTTAGAAAAACAAAATAAAAAAATGGGTCCTGTCGCGCGGGCTCAGAACGCGGGACCGGGCTTTATTGTTAAGTTAAATTCCACGCGGGCGAAGTCGCGGGCTCAGCTAGTAAGTAATATAATTCTTACATGCGATGATAGATAAAAGTATGTCGAACGCTTTAGCTTTATGTCATAAATTACAAGAATAAGAATTCCCAACAGATCCGACAAAAATCTAAAACAGGTGGTGCTGAGGTTCCATTTAACGTGTGCTTTAAAAGAAGACTTCAAATTATTTGGAAAAGAGGAAGTGTGCGCTCAGGCATTTAGTTGCCTAGAATTAAGACCAAAGAAGCTAACAGATTTATGATTTGCACGACAAGTACAATAACGATGGCCTAACATATCGATCAATATTATTAAAAAGTAAAATATTTTCCTTGTAAAAGTCGAATGAATCGAGACGCGAATTAAAAAACAAAATATTTTTCTGAAAAAATATCAACTCACGCTTTATTTTAGTACATTAAAAATCTAATCACGAATTAGATTGCTCCCTAGAAGGTTCCGTGGTATTAAATCTGTGCCCTGTATTTTTAAGTGAGTCAAGGCTGACTGCTATAAATATTCAGCATGCTAAAAGCTATTCCATAAGGCTGACGGATGAGGTACCAACATGTTTGTTAAAAATTTAAAGATACTACAAAATAACCAGAATTTGTAAACGTTTCTTCACCTGTTCTAATAAGCAATGCAAGGCTCGTTTTACCTACCTAAGAATTACACTAATCAATTTTAGTAATATTCCTTTCAAGAGATCATCATTAAGTATAATGTGTTTTAAATATTATAATAACGTTGATGTATGTGGTAATACTTCAAGCAAGGTTAGACTACTCTCTTCATAACTGGTTTTACAAGTGAATTTTACTGACGTATGTAATTTGACGTATGGAATTTATAATACTTCATTGACATTTGCAGATATTTTCGATAATTACTTAAATATTTTTTTTATATAAAATGGTAGATGTATTATTACATGAACACAAACGTGCAAAATACGTGAAGTGGAACAACCAACTAATAACACCTAATAAAAATGGGTACAAGCAACTAAAAAAGTATAGCACAAAACCTACAGAAGATTTAAAGGCACGTGATATTTTCAGCATTGTAACTCAAGCTCAAATTTAAATAATTACAGATCTATAATAACATAATAATTATAAAAATTACAATTCAGGATTTTGAGTAAATATTGAAGAAAAATTTTATTAAATCGTAAGTTGACCTTAACGTCTTTATCTTTTACAGATTACAACTACATAGGATGAAAAATGTTGGATCTTTGTTTTGTGAACAATACTTTGCCATACAATGGCCTACTTCAACAGACTTACTGTTGTGTTACCCAACCACGATAACACTGACACGATTATTTTAAATAAAATAAAAGTTATCAATAATTAAATAATTCACAGAGAGCTCAATGCTTATCCGGTACGTATCCACGATTATTTCCAATGATCTCTTTATACTATTGAAGAGATTCACTTTGTACAATAACAAATAGTATTGTATTATGCGCGGGATACATCATCATATGTGTGAAATACACGAACAAAGCTGACGCTTCCAACAAAAATATTTAGATTTAAGTAGATGAGATTTGTAATGACTTAATGAGCGTCCTCATTCAATGATCACCATTTTACAGTACAAATATTCATAGCAGACTTACAGTTAGTGATTTTACTCTGTCTGTCAAAATTTTTCACTCGTTCGCGGGAGTGTAAGCGGTAGTATAGCAAGCTGTTAGAATCTGTTAGCCATGCGAAAATAACCTTTGAATCCAGGTACATAAATATGCAGACGTAACCAGAAATTTCTGCCACCATGCCAAAAACATCACGTGCACAATTCAGTAACGTACGTTTGACGTGACAATGATGGCCGCCGGCCCCAGCCCCATGACCAGGTACAGCAGCAGCTCCAGCATCTTGTATCGCTCGTGGAATATCTGCTGGTAGGTGATGCCGAGCACCGCGAGCAGCCAGATCGCCCAGCGGAGCTCGCGGAGCATCCAGCAGGAAAGCGTGCCCACCGTCAGCCACGGGAAGTAGGAACTCGCGATGAATATGTATATCATTGCCCGGTCGCAACGGTGGAGGAAGTGTTTCATTTTGCTGTGGAAATTTGTTCGCTTTTAGCTTGGTTACGTTGGAAAGCGGAGTGGTAAGCTGCGTGTACAGTGCTAGGAACAGACTGTAGAATTATATTGCTGAAATGAATAAATATAAGTATTTTTATAAAATATGCACAAACTAAAACTGCTTATGCAACGTTTATTCATATAAAGCTATGAATATAGTTTGCACGTAGAACATTCTGCAAAATGACTACCCGAAGGCGTGGTTGTGGTTTATTATACGATCGAATTAACGCTTTAATATAAAGCATTTTACAGAGATTTACGAGAACGATATTCTGAAAATCGCTAACAATTTCTGAAGAACGTCCCTACCCGTTAAAATTAAAACAGACAGGGATAATCTTGTACAATATTTATCAGGGTGAAACGTTCATCTTCATAAAATAGATTCTTCACCGCGGGTTATTTTTGCAACGCTTGTACTATGAGTACCGTACGATGGACTGAGGGCGATCTCAGTGACACTCAGACTAAGGCAAATTACGAAAAGGCCATTTTCGAAATTTGCCCCGACAAGAATCGAACCCGCAACCACCATGTGCAGTGAGCCGAGCGGCCTACGCTCGAACCACTGCGCCAAGCGGTTGCAAAATTTAAATAAATTTATTAACTTACAAGTTCCCCGCTGAATTGAATACTTGTATCGAAACAAAGTTGTGCAAAGCCTTTGTGCAAAGCTCATTTCTCGAGAAACCGCACTCAACGTCACTGGGTTTTAATTAAGCTACCGAGATAGATTTTGTACACTGAGAAAAGAAAATATGACAGCAAATAATTTGTATGGTATAGTACCTCTATCTAGTATTATTGTTAGTTTTTTTCTATGTTGTAATCAAAGCAAACATATATGTATGTAATGCTTCGTGTTCGTAAACTGTTTGCTGTAATTACAAGACGTTGAGTCAAAAAGAGTATTTTTAAAATATTGAGTGATACTAGGAATTACAAAAATAATTTGATGTGTATTTAATTTCTCAGTGTAGAAACAGGCATTTGTATAATTAATTCCGTTATACGCTGGGTGGACAGTGGACACCACGAGTTTGCTTTAAAATAATAAATTAATAAAATAAAAAGATAAGGAATATAGCACAACTCAATAAATTGAGGGAAAACTCGCTGGATGTTCATAAAAATATTATAATATTCTTCCTTTCCATAACTTGACAAGGCACGACACGAGGCATGTGTGTGACCCAGTAGACTGCACATCAAACATACCTTATATTATATCTTAGATCTTGCGTGACATGCGAAGGCATAAAATTAGGACGTCATTTTCGAATATGATCATGAACTAGTGAATCAGCTTCTTATTTCAGGATAATGTACTCTTATTCAACCACGAGCACACAGAAATACCAATCATCTAACAATAACCTAGACGGATACGTTCGCGTAACGAACGACTTCCTGCGTAGTGCGCGACCTTGCCTCTCACATGAAGCCTTAGCCTTAGCCAGCTTATGTAAGTATTGTTGCTATTTATTTAACGCACCCTTTAGTTTCGTTTGAGTTGTTAACTAACGTGTTGTACTACTTATTGAGGTTTGTTGATAGTGAAAACATTTATACGCATGTAAGTGTGGAAGCAAAACTAATAAGAGTTGGTCAACAACCGATAGATACATTTAATTGAATTGATAGCAATTAGAATTTCATAAAATAACAATCCTTTGCTTACGGCGTAACAAAACATCATGAATATGTTGTTTCAAATAATGGAATGGTGTCAAAACTTTATATCAGAGCGAGTTTCTAGGACAACGGGGCCGCGGAGCTGTTTGTAAAACTTCTGAAAACCCGGACATCTGCTACACTTGGAGTAATGGCTACGAGCAAAAAGTTTAGGGTTGGTGGATTTGATACAAATTTGATTATCCCAAACAATAACGCTTTGTGAATAATCGCTGGCTAAAGTACATGTAACCACCCTAGGATTATATCCAAAGCTTTTGCTAGCTAAATAGTACTTACATATACAGCTGAATCCCCACTATCTTCGCGTTTCATCCTACTTAATATTATAGATGTGAAAGTTTGTGAGTGTGGATGTATGTATGTATGTATGTATGTATGTTTGTTACTCCTTCACGCAAAAACTACTGAACGGTTTTGAATGAAATTTGGAACACAGATAGTTTATAACCGGGATTAACATATAGGATACTTTTTATCCCGATAATCCCGAAATTTTTGTTACGTTAAATACTACGCGGACGAAGTCCGTGGGCACAGCTAGTAAATTATATTCTTCTATAATAGCTTATACATTACAAGCGTAATATTTTATAACAGAACTTATGTTAATACATCATTAGTTTATGTGAAGCAATATTATCTAACTCAAATATAAAGAGTACCTACAGCAATTCCCGTCTGGCAAAACATCATCTATCATCAATCCTACGGAAGTTTTCGAAATTAATTACTGAAAGCTTTCTTAGATCCATGTTCACCCATATTCATTATTTTACATTTTCGTCTTGTTTTATTAGCACTTGCTAGAGCATCAATCTTGAGCGCGTTTTTAATGAAAGTGCCGGATTATTTTCGATTTTGTTTGTTTTGAGTCATTATCCATGGCATCAAGAGTCTTGGAATGTTATCTTCGAACAACATTTATAATAAGCGTTGACCACTACAAGATTCATTCTATAGATATTGAATGAAGAAAATACAGGGAGTCTTGTAAGACATCGTCTGCTAATGCTATAAAGAAAACATGTCTAAGAATAGACGACCGTCTTTTTATCCGATTAGTTGTCACATTGAACAAGGGCGAGTTTATAAAGTTTAATCAAGCTTGTTATGGGGTCCATTTGTATTATATTCGCACGAATCAGGTCTTCACTAGATTCCCCTAAGAGTCTGGGAGAAACTGGTCAGGAGAATGTATTTTAATGATTTTATCTTACACATTCATAATCTAAAAAATATAATAACATTATATAATAAAAGACAGGGAGAGGGGAGAGATAGAGGAGCTAATATAATATGGTGATAGTGCGGCGATAGTGAGGCGAAATTGTATCGTGAGCACAATTCAATAATGACCAAAACGGCATAACGTGAAGCTAATGGCATAGATTGTTCCCCAAACAATAAAGGCACAAATTACATAATTCGAAATAGATTGGAGCGGATTCAAATTTAACCTCTATTTACAGAATTCAATCCCCATAAATGGATTTTATACACGGGAGACGCAATTACGATCACTTTGCCATTTGCCGCTTCGTTTCGTCTGATAAAGTACCTAAAAGGTTTTTATCTAAACCGGCTTTAGGACGCTTTGTATTTGTACTGAGGGTGGTAATGACATTCATTTCAAAGTTGTTCTGGAAACTTTCAGTACCTCGCTTTTGATTAGTAAGTTAACTTGTGAAAGGACTCTCTGGTCAGAGTACTTGGAATAATTCAGCACACAAGTTACAATTACCAATTGGCAAGTATTCGTAACTCTAGTCATTTGGTGTGTCATAAACAAGGTAATATGTATATAGGTGTTGGTGTTAATGCAAAACATGTTATTTCTTTTTCTACAGATCATGAGGTCATTGAAATGAATGAAACAATAATCGGTTTAAGAAACAAAGCTAAGGTGGGTGTTACGAAACACGGACTTTACTAAAACTCTATTGAATTAACTCGAGGACGATATCAACATTATCTAATTCCGAAGCAATAAATACCTCAATTTTCTCCACTATCGTCCCCGGAATGGTACCGTGGGCGTTTATAGCATTCCTTGCCTTCCAAAACAACCTTGACCTAATTAAATGGGGCATCGCATCAAACGTTTAATATGCTTATATAGTTCAATAAATCCATAGAACGTAAAGCAAAATGTAAGAAGATCTTTTCCACAAAAAGCTGAAGAAGTTTTTCTGTGTTCCATGACCCATAGCCAAAGTAGGTCTACTTTGCATAGTGCCCGCGACAACGTCGCGTGGACTTTTGTCCAATTATTTTTCTGGCACTTTTGTTACCAGTACCACCTTTGTTTGATTTGATTATTACTGGAGCCTAGACCGTCAGATTTGTGGGGCAGCAAATTTGAGACCCCATTTTTTTATGCTACTTCGTAGAAATCAAAAAGATTTCAGATAGAACTCTGCAACAAATTTTGCCGATGACTTTCCCCTCTCACTTGTATTTTACGTGCATGTTTCAACGATTTTTTTGGATTGTAAAAACAATCTAGGACATAACAATTGTAGAAGCAAGGGCGGCAAAAAATGGAAATTTGTAAATCTGCCACTGCATACAGACATGGCCCCGTTATTTTTCGTTATAGTTTTATTTGTATGGAGGATGTATA
Source organism: Notodonta ziczac (assembly GCA_918843915.1). Classification (NCBI taxonomy): domain Eukaryota; kingdom Metazoa; phylum Arthropoda; class Insecta; order Lepidoptera; family Notodontidae; genus Notodonta; species Notodonta ziczac. The sequence continues at coordinate 8,653,604 of OU974053.1, forward strand.
AGCCACGTCTGTGAGCTAATTCTGTTTGCTATTAGAGTAGATACCTAATAGGAAACGTTTTTGAAAAGCAGTAAAGCAAATTATGTACATCATTTTCAATAAACATTATTGATGTATGGAATGGAATGTGATAAAACGCATTAAAAACTTTTACTTAGATGTATTGCTATTTCTGTATTGATAATTTGAAACTATTAAGACACAAAGTCAAATGAACTTTGAACATTAATAGCAGTTATCTATCTAAACCGCATTTGTCACATAAGTCAAACTTGCTACATTTAACGAGATAGATATTAAAATGAAACAATATTTAGATGACATTTACAAAGTTTAGGTTTGTATGTCCACAACAAAGTCTTTTCTAAACGTTTTGTTGGCCTTATATCTACCTAACAGACAGGCTAGGAGTAAGTACGGTTTGAGAATGGTGGCAGATATATGTCGCCTGCCGGATTTAATCTACTATATAAAAATAAGTCGGGTTTTCCTTCCTGACGCTATAACTCCAGAACGCACGAACCGATTTCCACGGTTTTGCATTCGTTGGAAAGGTCTCGGGCTCCGTGAGGTTTATAGCAAAGAAAATTCAGGAAAAAATTCAACAGAACGCGGACGGAGTCGCGGGGCACAGCTAGTGGATTAAAAAATGTTAGTGTTAATTTCACGAGTTTAGCTCTATCTTGTCGCACCATAGACTTTATAGTTTCATGTGTCGTACAGCACAGACTATACTTATAATTTTTAGTTTTTGTTTAAATTTTATGTTTATTATAGTTTTGGGTACGAGCCCTATTGGTTTCAATTTAATTTTATTTTGTTTGTTTTATTAGTGGTTTGCGCCCGTGAAATCGCCAAACGGGCCCAATGGAAGATCAGCCCTGGTTGCTGTCAACCAGCACATGCTGAAACGGGTCCGTTTTCGGCGAGCAGCATTCGTAATATATTTTTTTTATTTCCATTTATTATTATTATTTTTGCTAAGCGTAATAAAGTATTTTTTCTTTAAATATGACCCTTCTATTGCTTACACGTAGACCCAGCGCTAAGGTTCACAGAACACAGCAGCAGTGATTCAGTTATCTTAAGTTACTACAAAAGTACTCACGTGTCAGATTTACAACAACACACTGAATGGAAGGTGGTGGAGACCGCGAAGAGAAGACACAGCGCCAGTCCGTACACCACAGCGGCGATGGCTTGCGGGGCGTTCACCGAGCGCGTGAGCAGCTCGCGCGCGCCGAGCGACGCGGGCGCTACGCACAGTGCGTGCGTGCACACGTTCGCTACGTTCTCCACCTGCGCAACAAACATAATTTTATTATTTTTATAATTTTTGTATTCAAAAAGGATATCACAATTTTATTACATAGGTAGCAGTTACATAGTTTTTAACCCTCGACAAAAAAGAGGGGTGTTATAAGTTTAACATGTGTATTTGAGTGTCTGTCTGTGGCATCGTAGCGCCCAAGCGGGTGCACCGATTTCAATGTTGTTTTTTTTTGTTAGATAGGTATTCCGATCGAGAGTGTTCTTAGCTCTGTTTCATGAAAATCGGTTCCGCCGTTTGAAAATTATCAGCTCTTTTGTGGTTAAAAAATTCGTCACATCGGGGGATTTCTACATTTTCAATTTTAGTTTTTGTATATCTTATTTTAAAAACCCTGCTAATGGATACAGGGAATGATAATGTCGGAAACTGTAATTTAGGAGCCATTAATTTGTTTAAGTCTGCTGATAATGTGTTTTATATGTTTAATAAATGATGAAACTGTGTGGTACTTTTAGTTAGACTACTAAAGCTGTATGGATCAAACAAACATATTTGATAAATCTTTTGAATTAGTATTTACATTGAGCATATAGTTAGTCCCGATGAAATCTGTATGTAGGAAAGTACATCAAGTTTCCAAAAGACAAGAGTCGTCTGAATCTGACAGACAATGTAGATATCTACGCTCTGTCTAAGGTAGCGTCAATGGTAAAATTAGAATAAGATTATCCGCTTTGAATCTCCTCGGGCTGAAATTGCTAAAATTATATTCCGTTGATCACGTTTTTCAACAGATTATACAGTGAATATTTTCCTTTCATTACAAAGAAAAACATTGCATAATCTTCTTAGGTTCCGAAACAAGCCGTTATAAATACACAGAAAGCAATGTTACGTTATAGGTCATTTTATGACGTAACATCTCGTCAACGTTTTATGAGATACGTAAGTGTGCAATATGCGAGAGCGCGCGGGAACAACCAATAAAACCCGTAGCTAGGAATGCACTGATGTATTCGCGGCATAATGTTTGGACACAATATTAGCGGCGGTGCGCAGCCCGCACGCGCATAAGCTTTCGCGCTATAACATAGATAGGTACCTATGCATAGGTACCTTCGCTATATAGGTAGGTAAGTATAAATATAATTACCTACACATTATCTATATATACATATAGAACAATCCCTTCCCCTTATAGCTAAGAACAAAAATGCGTAACTCTAAAATAACAAAATCTTAGGGGGTATCAATCTGATCCGAAACCAGAGGCTCGTCGGAGGGTTCTTCCCAGGAAGGGGTCAACTCGCGCCGTCGAGGCCTTATGGGGCCCGCTGCCGATGGAGTCATAAAACAATCCTCCCCTGCATCCTCTTCCCTGACAGGCGGTGGTGTTGTCAACATCCTGTCCGCGGAATCCGCCTCCACATCACTGACCTCATCGGTTATCGAATCATTATCTGGTCGAAAATCGGAGATTACGTCCGCGTCCCAACGAATGTTTCCTTTGTGTATGCCGTCTGCATCGAGCCTTGGCCTTATTTGGTTTATGTGTCTTGTCACTTCCAAATCTAGACTCGGAATATACACAACATATAAAACTGTACCCAACTTCTTTTTTATAATACCCTCGATCCAGGTATATTTTTTATTTATAACATTTTTCATTATCCAAACATCCATATTAATATTAAATTCTGGTCTTTTTTGTCCGTTGTAGCGATTAGCCTGTGAGCACTTATTAAATTCTACAGTACGAGAGAGGTTCGTGGATAGAGGAGACGTTGGAGCTTTCAGCAGGTCTAACCTGGAGCGTAATTGCCTGCCGTAAACTATCTCGGCAGGTGATTGCTCTGTAGTACTATTTTTAGAGTTTCTATAGTCAAATAAAAATTTCGAAATCTGTTCCGGTAGTATTTTCTTATTTGTATTCTCTAAAATGACTGCTCTTAAACCTTGTTTCACCACTTTCACCATACTTTCAGCCTGGCCGTTACTAGACGGGTGGTATGCTGGTGAAAAAAGGTGCTTTATCCCGTTTAGCTTACAAAAATTCTGGAATTCAATAGAAGTGAAAGAGGTACCATTATCACTCACTAAGGTATGAGGAACCCCGACTTTAGCCATGAAATCACACAATTTGCTAATCACCGCTTGTGAACCGTATGAAGTTGTCATAGTATAACATTCTACCCATTTACTGTACGCGTCAACTATGATTAAAAACATCTGATTATTGAACGGGCCTAAAAAATCAAGATGCAGACGATAGAAAGGTTGCGGCGGGTGCGGCCAGGGCGCGAGGGGCGCGCGCGGCGGCAGGGGCCGCAGCGCCGCGCACACCGCGCACCCCGCCGCTAGTCGCTCGAGCGCAGCGTCGATGCCGGGAAACCACAAATATTTCCGCGCTTCTGCCTTCATTTTGACTATTCCGAAATGAGAGCTATGCAATTCACTACAGATGGTATCCCTTAGAACTTCTGGTACGACTACTTTATGACCTCGCATTAAAATCCCGTTTTCCAATGATAATTGTAATCGGCAACAGTGGTAGGGTTTTAGTTTAGGATCTACTACTTTCCTGGGCCACCCGTTAATTACATAATACTTGACCCTGGACAGCAAACGGTCTCGATGGGTTTCGCAACGCAGCTGACTAGACGACACGGGCATGTCGCCTTGTAGGACGAAGTTGACGTACGCCGCTTGGTCGTCTTCACTGCCCTCCGCGCCCCGCGGTCCGCCCGGCCCCCCCGTTGCATCGCCCGCCGTGCTCGTTGATAACGATGCTCGCGAAAAATAATCTGCGCTGTTATCTTTACTACGTATATATTCTATTGAATAATTATAGGCCGATAAGAATATAGCATAGCGCTGGAGCCTGTTAGCGGACACCTCTGGAATTCCACGGTAGGGCCCAAAAATAGTTAGTAGCGGTTTATGATCCGTGCGTAATACGAAGGGGCAAGATCGACCGTATAGGTATTGGTGGAACCTTCTTACGCCGAAAACAATGGCCGTCGCCTCTCGTTGTATTTGCGCGTATTTTTTCTCGGCAGCTGAGAGAACGCGCGATGCGTAAGATACCGGTCTTTCGAGGCCATCAATTCCTATCTGTGATAATATCGCCCCTAATCCAGTAGGCGATGCATCCACAGTCAAAATTAATTTAGCCTCCGGGTCGAAATGCGTCAAAACATTATTCGACGCCATAATACTTTTTATTTTACTAAATGCATTGTCATGATCTTTTGTCCAATTCCATGTTATATTTTTATGCAGTAAGCTATATAGAGGACTTAACACGGACGACGCATTTGGTAAAAAATTACGGTAATAATTAGTTAGGCCCAAAAACGACTGTAATTGCGAGACGTTTTGTGGCTTGGCCGCGCTTAATACAGCCTTCACCTTATCGGGTGACTTACTAATACCATGCCTATTTATTACGTGTCCTAAATAATTAATTTCATCTTTATAAAACTCGCACTTGCTAGCTTGTACGGTTAACCCGGCGTCTTTTAATCGTTGTAATACAGCAGTTAGGCGAAGCCTGTGCTCATCCTGGTCTCGCCCTGTAATTAACACGTCATCTAAAAAGGTCACTACCCCTTCAAGGCCCGCCAACACGCACTCCATCGCCCGCTGGAAAATCGCTGGCGCCGACGATAACCCGAACACCAGTCTAGTGAATTTAAACAACCCGCGGTGTGTGTTAATAGTAGTGAGAGCCTGTGAATCCTCACTTAAACAAAATTGATTGTAGGCCATCGATAAATCGATTTTACTGAATTGTACGCCTCCATTCAACTTTGAAAACAGTTCTTCAACGGTTGGTAACGGGTATTTGTCAATGATCAGCTGTTTATTTATAGTTACCGAGTAGTCGGCACACAACCGCAGACCGCCATCCTTTTTCAATACCGGCACCACTGGGGAAGCATACTCGGAGTATTCCACAGGTTTTAGAATACCCAACTCCACGAGCCGGTCTAATTCTTTGTCAATTTTTCCTCGCAAAGCGAATGGTACCGGCCGAGCTTTGAAAAAAATTGGCTTCGAATCTGGCTTAATCCGCAATTTAACGGAAAATTTATTAAATGTACCTAATTTACCCGAAAACACGTTTGGAAATTTAGCAATTAAATTATCAACTATAGAACTATTTTCAAAATAAACCGCATTGACATCCGGGGTCAATTTCAATTTGAAAATATAGATGAAATCACGGCCTAAGTGGGAAATATTGCTATTCATAACAACATATAAATCGATAGGTTTTGTTTCGCCACGGTATAAAATAGATGTTTTAAGCACTCCAAAAATAATAATATTATCTCCCGTGTAACTTCTCAACCTTAGCTTAGTGGGCGATAATGGTATTTTTCTAAAATGTTGCTCGTAAATTACCTTAGGAATTAGACTAACCGCAGAACCACTATCAATTTGAAACTCTAAAAATACTCCACCGACACAAACACTCTCAGTCATGGGCTTCACCCTATTACAGCGAATGTTGTAAATGTACATACCATCGTCTCCTGCATCCACGTCCTCCACGCAATTCACCTTATTATCGATATCATTGCTCTGACACATTTTACGCAAATGACCTTTACGATTACACTTTTTACATTTGTAATTTTTAAAACGACACTGATTAGCTTTATGGTTAGTATAACCACATACACTGCACTTCACTTTGGTTACCGCGAAAACGTCGCCGCCCGCGTCTGCAGAGGCCGCGGAGGCGGCGGCGGCCGCTCCGGCGACGCCTGCAACTCCCAATCCGGCGGCGATGCGCGCGCAGCGGACGCTTTCCGCTAAATTTACCGCCTTCGCCAACGAGAATGCCCGTTGATCCTGGGCAAATAACTTATCGCGTTCACGTCCCGCTAACATGCCCATGATGAATTTGTCCAACAGGGCCTCTTCCAAACATTGAAAATCACAGTGTGTAGCTAATCCTCTGATTCTTGCCGCCCATTTGGTAGGGGTTTCGCCTGGCGATTGCACGGCGGAGTAAAAAGTTGATTTTTCTGCGAACCCGTACCGTTTTGGATTACAATGGTCATCCAAGAGTCGCAGAATGTGATCGTACTCCACTTCCTCCACTTTTTTGGGCAGCGCCAAATCATTTGCCAACTTATACGTTGATTCGCTGAGTGCACTCAAAAGTATTGCTCGTCGCTTGACCTTGGCTTTGTCCGTTTCGTCGGTTATGTCGTTCGCGATGAACCATTGGGACAAACGTGACTTAAAACTGTCCCAGTCATTACTGACATGATCGAAAGTGGCTAATATGCCGTACATCACTCCCGAAGACATTTTATTTAATTAATAACGCGAGTTCGATCGTCGCCACTGTGCAATATGCGAGAGCGCGCGGGAACAACCAATAAAACCCGTAGCTAGGAATGCACTGATGTATTCGCGGCATAATGTTTGGACACAATATTAGCGGCGGTGCGCAGCCCGCACGCGCATAAGCTTTCGCGCTATAACATAGATAGGTACCTATGCATAGGTACCTTCGCTATATAGGTAGGTAAGTATAAATATAATTACCTACACATTATCTATATATACATATAGAACAGTAAGTAATAATCCATTCTTGATAATTATGTTTCAAATACAAAACTACTAAGAATTTTAGCCAAATTTTTGCTTAATCGTAAACCAATTTGATTACGAGTTTGGGCATTTGAGGGAAGATATAGTAAGGTTTTCCTTTAGATAACATAGTAAAAATTGAGTAGGTAGGTATCTAATAGATATACCAGCTTAGCTATTCTTCCTTGACATCCATAAGTGTTAAGATACTTACAGTGAAGAAATGAAGAAATCACTGAAGTCATCAAGTAAGACTTCCATCACTATAAAGCTAAGTTATAAATGTATGAAACAGTCCGGAAATATTCTATTGTTAAATAAAACAAGAACTTATTTCCCAAGAGCGAATAAGAATAAAAAAGCAATGAAGTTGTTTATGTTTGTTGTGGATGAAAATTACGAGCGCGGTCGCGATGTCGTGACTCTTGGTCGATTAGGTTTTAGAACATGTTGGTGGAATGGAGTAATAGTTTAAGTTTACAAGGAAGCTGGACCCGCAAGATAAAAAAATACGATCTGACTGAGAGTAGCCTTTGACGTCAGATTAAATATTTTTGGTATACCTATGCCTTTGAGGCAAATTATTTCCTTTCGGGATGTTTTAGACCAATAATTATGGAACCCGCGTAATCTTAATAACATACATGGTAACATTACGCATACTTATAGCTAATTAATCAAGTAAATAATAGTATAATAAGTAATTAATAACGAAACTAAACAGTAAATTAAGTGCAACTTATTATAGGTACTTTTAAAGTAAAAGCCCCTTTCACGATTTTTTCATAAGCCCAATAGCTCTCTATCTAGACGAATATTTAAGAGATTCAGAGGTAGTTGCCGTGCGTCTCATTTTATTGTATAGCTTCGTGTTTCTTTATGTTGAGCAGTTGGGTCGACCGTGTGTGTGGAAGGCCTTCAAGTAAAACTCACCACACAATACTTTTTAATAAATGAATAAGAACAAAGAACACGATCTAATAAAGAAGACTTGGGGAAAACTCGTTTAAACCTAGCTAGTTAAGTATTTCATAAGGTAACACCTGGGACTTAATGGTGTGTATGGCCAAGGCTAGTCTTATTTTCTCGTGACTGCTAGCAAAGCTTGTCATTAAGTAATTATCTACATGAAAATACCTAAATGGTTTATTGCGTGTACTATACTTTTATATTTACGCAAACTGGTAATATTTGGGTAGACAGTGTGTTAGGAAGACAAACAAATCGTAAAATGAACTCAACATGGATGATAAACATTTTTTCTTGATAAATAATTAATGTACAGTCAACATAAAAAGTAGCTTGGTATCTCAAATGTCCCAAAGAATCACATTCTTATAAGCACACGCCATTATAAGTATGCCACCAAAAGCCTTTGACAATATTTCGTATTGCAATAATTTACTTCAGAAACTTTTGGTATCATTCAATTATGCCGTGTTTAACAACGTGATTTTTAGACATTGCAGATGCCAAGCTAATTTCGATGTTAACTGTACCTACAAATAATTTTCGCAATACGAGGTTAGTATGCTTGATGCATCGCCGCTATGGTACTATACAAAGTAGGACTTGTTACGTAGCTTATGGCCCGTGCCGCGATAGTGAAGTCCGCGTCGTGATGTGTGACGAAAAATTCTAAACCTTTTATAATATTATAATAAGAATCAGGACTGTCACTGTCTTAATACCTACTACCCGTAAACATGACAGATAATAACATGGGACAAAGCCGACGGTCGTAACGCGATCCGGCAACATCCCGCCATCGCGTGACTGATTGCACGGCGAACTCGTACCTCGCGGACGATAGTTAACCGTTTAACGCTGTGTGTAAACATTTGTTATGTAATTGTGGATTACTCACTACTAATATTATATTGAAAAAGTTTTTTTTCTAAAATGGAGAATCACTGAGTTAAGACTCAGTTCATAAGGTTTAGAACCACAAGTTTTTTAAGACAAAATATGTAGATGACACGGACTAGGTAATTACAAATATGTATACTAAGTAGAAGGTTTTTAATGCTGACAAGGTACCTATTTGAGTCGCACAACCCAGCAGTGAGAGGCTATTTATATAGGACTAGCTGAGCCCGCGACTTCGTCCGCGTGGAATTTAACTTAACAAAAAAGCCCGCTCCCGCGTTGTGAGCCCGCGAGATAGGACCCATTTTTAAAAATTTTGTTTTTCTAAAATAAAAGTAACATAAGTTACTGCTTATAACAACAGCTATCTACCAGTGTAAGTCCGTCAAAATCAGTCCAGCCGTTTCGGAGATACTCTTTGATTTCATGTGTTTTTATTTTTTTTTACGCGGAACCAAAATTGTTTTTCTAAAATTAAAGTAGCCTAAGTTACTCCTTAAAACATCAGCTATCTGCCAGTGAAAGTCCCGTCAAAATCGGTCCAGCCGTTTCGGAGATTACCCGGAACAAATACACACACAGACAGACAAAAAAAAATTAATCGTGTTTTTGTTATAGTTGTTGTATGTACTTTCATATGCATTTAGTGAAAAGGTGTTATTTTGATATTACAAACAGACACTCCAATTTTATTTATTTGTATAGATGTATAGATGAGAGTCACTCAGGCTAGTGGAGTGAGGGCTATTTTCATTAAGAAAGGTTTTTTAAATAAAAAATGTGCATCAGACATCATTACTTGGTAAGTAAATTAGGTAGTATTATATGTACAATATAAATAATTCAAATACCTACCTACCTAAATATCAGTTCTAACCTTGACAAATGAATTGGAATGTTGAAAGAACTGATTAGAACTCCATGTTTACATTTCATATCAGCAAGGCAGACAGTATCCATGTATAATGAATGGGTTTAACTAATAATTTTATGATATTATACACAGTAGGTATTTAACTGGACTGATTAATTTATGCTAATTAGCAATTGTTTTTTTAAATAAATTAAGATATGAATTACACCCATTAAGGCAATCATAGATAATAATAAGCAGGAAATATTAAAATTAATCTGAATAAAATACGGTGACTGTGATTAGAAATAATTAAAATCTTGTACGTAAGCACCCGTAGTTTTTGAAATAATATTCATGTAATATTCAAGGTGCTTATATGGGAAAGTTCAAAAATATTCTAACTGTAATAAAATAAACATTGTATGAACACGCGAATATTTTCACGCGACTTTTAATTTAATTCCGGCAACAATATAAATAATGGGCAGTCCGGTATCACACGATAAATTATTATTTTTTAACTTTAGCTATAAATAGCTCTAGTCTAATGGAATACTCACGGCGGTAGGCACGTACGCCTTGTTCGAGGTGGCTCTCTCATTCATCCACTTCACGGCCTTCAGCTTCTCCCACGGAAGATCATAATGGAAATATATCTTGCTCTCATTGAACTTTGATTTAAACTTCATTATTATCACAGAAAATAAGCTTAGAACATCGCCCATTTAGACGTTGTACCTTTCTGAGAGCTGAATGTTAAGTGGTCATGAGACCAACAATTGTACGCTTATTCTTATAATATTGTTAACTTTCATATTTTAATTCAATTTACATATTTCCTGTTTTTAATACATTTTTTTCTTTATTTTACAACCACCTCGGTCAATGCGATATGACAGAATGTTAAATATTGACAGACAGACAGAGTGATAGCAGTCAATTATAACTGTCAGACAGCTATATTATTTTTGTCTTTGGGTACCATAAACAATAAAAAAATGATGCTATCATGGAAAAAGAATGCCATATAAATGCGGCTATGCGTGCGTGCGTACCCGTAAGGGATAGCAAGTTGCTAGTTAGTGACTCGTGTTGATCCTAAGCCTCGTTTGCACTAGATTAATCATGTTATTTCGTGTACATGTTTCGTCCAGTGCATGGAAATGATTGCTTGTTTCAATTTACTTTCATTCCGTGAAATTATATTTTTCTTTCACTGTTATTTAAAATGTGATTTTTCACAGTCAATAATTTGATTCAGTGACTTTTACTATAATAATAAGGCCCGTATTCAATCAATCTCATGTCTGAGCGCGATCTTGGAAATGTTATTCTTGTTATACTATACTCCATTTATTATAGCATTAGACAGAAGTTAAAAAAAGGTTATTTTTAGTGTCCACTTTGTAATAAAAGTACAATTAACGAGTTACAGTTACGATTGACGTCGAATTTATTATAATCTATTTATATACCAGCTTGTCACACCTAACTGTAATAATATTAATTATTTAACTTATTAAATATATTGCCTTTCATTTTAATAATTATTAGGTATTTCATTACAATTTAAAATTAGTGTCGATGCTAAAAACCTAAATGAAGCAGGGGTGAACATACCGGTAACGTTTTTCGTTTCACTAAAATCCTACCAAATCTAAAATGTTACCTAATCTCTTCAGAGGTTATGACAGCAGGGTATTTCTAATTTTGTCGGACTATGTTATCTATGAAATTGACGTAAATAATGTGCTGTCAGTGTTTGTCATTGAGTCATTCGCCTGCAGAATACCTACCTTGTTTGTTATTGTTGTCGAATTTTCGTGATTTAATTGTTACTGTTTTCCTTTGTTATTGTTTTGTTATAGACGTATTTAGCTAGTATTGTAGATTGATCTATCAAAAGTTATGTTAAAACAATTTTAATGTAATGACTCTAAATAAAATGTTTTGCATCCCTGCTTCTGCGAGCCTCTTATGTCTAATGTTATAATAAATGGAGTATAGTACAAAATGACACGTCGAAAGCTTACTCAAGACGGCTCTCAGACTTGAGATTGATTTATTAATACGGGCCTTAATCCTATGAAGTCACTGGTTGATGAAATGCGATCTCCTATTTAAATCTAACATGTGATGCTATTTAAAGGTAATGATTTTTAATAGCATGAAAACCGTATATTATAAAATATATTTTTCACACTTACCTATGAATGAAATGAATTCACAGTAGTGATGCTACTGTAAATACTTAGATACAACTCTATACGGACAAATCATTTTTATTTATCTATGGTAAACATTATGAATATAAGTTATAAATTAGGATAAATTCAAGGGATAAATTACATTGCATTATTTATATGTATGATTGCCTCAAATTATTATTAAAAATTATCTTCAAATACTTGTAGAAGTTTTTTTATTTCTGCAATTCTTGCAGCTTGTGCCTGCACTGGGATCATTGCTTGTGATACTTCTTCACCTTTTGCTAAAATAGTATACATGCTCTTAATATTATTGTCCATTGCATCACAAGTTTTTCCTACTGCATCTTTGTAAACATCCATATTTTCAGCAGTTAATGATGAATTGGAATGTAGTATACTTGATAAGTTCTCAATTAAATTATCAACTGACTGTGCAATTCTCTGAGCTTCATACTCTAGATCATGTAACACTGTTATGTCTATTTGTCCAATCTGTGGCGCCAGTATTTGTCTATACAACTTCCCAGATGGTGTACTAGACCTTGATGCACTTGAGCTACCGAAAACTGGTGTTTCACCCCTCTTAGTTACAGGACTAGATAGTTTTATTTTAAACTCTAAGTTATCAGCCACATAATGTGTCATCTCCCCCTCATATCTGACATGCCCGTCCATATCGAGTGGCAATTTTTCTTGTTTACGATTCTCCGATGGCAAGTCATAAGGTCTCGACGGTCCAGGAGCTTTCTCCGGTTCTTCCGCTTGACCCTGGTCGGAATGGAATGATATCTCGCTGTAGGACGCAGTCATTCTAGCTGATATTTCTTCATCTATGTCCACATCACCTTGGTGTTTAGTTATTGTTTCCTCATCTAGCTCATTTAACTGAACTGATGGAGACATCGGTTCTGGGTGATCTGCCATGATAAATACTGAAAAATAGTGGACGTTGGTAGTTCAATATTTGATTATATCACTGTTTAATTAAAAGTGTTTAATTATTTTTTATATAAAGGTAAACTTGATTCCTTACCTACCTAAAGATATAACTTTATACAGAAATCTGAAAGCGTGAACGTTTATTTATCAATCACCTCGATAAACAAACAATTTCCAGTAAATATTAGCGTAAACATATCGACAAAAGCAACTTATTGCACCAAACGTGACACTGACTGACTGACTTTTGACACTATTTTGGGCAGAATGAAATCAAAATCTACTATTTATGGAAAGAAAAGAAAGCATTAACGAATGACCTAGTCTCTGGTTTGGTAAGTGTTGCAGCATTTTTTTATAATTCCTACCAAACTCGTTCAACTTTTATAAAAAACTTTACGACAATGTTTTTTATCGTAATACCATGGAACAATATTATTTTGCATATATTGTGTTAATTTTAGTCGGGTGGGTACTTACACATCCATTAAACAATGCTTAAAATGCCCAACATATGGGAGAATTCCGAAAATGACAAATTTGCGGGAATTTTTGACAGTTGTCAATAAAAACATCGTGAGTTGTGGATTTCGTTTCTTCAGTTATATTGATTGATTTTTCATGGTTTTCTTTAATGAAATAGTTCATTATTTTTGACAAAAGTGTAATAAACAAAACAGTGAGTTCGATCGGTGAGTTTTCAATTTCAAAAGTCGCTGCGAACGCAGCTACATCGCTCGTATAACATGGCGCTCCGTAACGACATGTGCGGGTGATAACGCTCGTCCTTTGTCGTGTTCGTTTCTATTTCGAGTGTGAAACAGTTGTGTTTGTTAATGATTTATTAGCTGCGTGCTTCGGTAAGGTTGTTCGTCCGGTACGTAGCGGATATTTGGGATTGTATGTAAAGTTACGACACGAGTACTGCAATGGTGAAAACCCGTCGCAGTAACGGAGAGAATGGGGATATTGAGGATGGGAATTACACTATTAACGACGTGGGAATCGTCTCTGACGAGAAGGTGACAAGTTCTATGTTCCATTAGATGTTGTGCAGTGGTTTGGTCGCAAGGCTTTGTTTGATACACTTGTACACAATACTTCAGTCCAATTTCCTCTTAGGTACAATGGTCGCGATTGCACGTTGATGCATGAGCTTTTAGTGCTTAGAATGTGCATAATATTTATTTGATGAATGAAACCTGGTGTCTTCATATTCCTCAGTAACAGGTTAGGCATCCATACTGTTAACATTGATATACTCTGAAGACAGAACCTTGATGCAATGATACTTATATCAACTGATACATCTAGTAAAATGTAGCTATGAATTTAAATTGTCATTAGTTATGCAACATCTAGCATTTAAATATAGGACACTTAAGTTCACCTTTTCTGTGTTTAATATTATGTAAACAATAAGCTATGATATTCCAGTTAGAATCATACATATTGTCACTCTTATAGCATAGATAGTTGTTATGTTAAACCACAACCAAGACATGGCTAAAATGTATGAATAAACTATTTGCTAGTGAAAATGTATCTTTATTAAGAATCAAGGTCACTTCCTGTTGAATAAAAATGGGGATTTTCAATTTAAAAAAATACACCCATTCAAACACATTTTTTAATTGAGCTCCACCCAATAGAGTGTGTTGTGGCTTACCCAATCATTATAATGTGTACCTTTCCATGTGCTCACAAGCTATGAAAAAGTGAAAACACTATTACATACAACTAAATATGAGGGTACCCAGTTACTAACTATGACATCAGGACGTCTAACACCTCAGTCCCCCCGTGACCATGGCTGCTGTAAAGCAACCGAAACGTCGGGAACATAAAGTTAATAAACACGATAAAATCCGTAAAATAGTTTTATTTCAATGTGTAGTATTCGCGTAAATATAAGAAAACAACACTATTCAAATGTAATATTTAGTGTGGTCATCAAACAGACAAAGATCACCTACTTACAAAAGTAAATGATACAGAGATGGCTAAATATTAAAGATATATTATTTGCAATAGTTACAATCTAAGCTTGGTATATAACCAAGTAAGGTTGATTCAACCTAAAATCTATGCATTTGATGTGAAACCGCTTGATTGTGCCCGAGGTCCTTCAGAGATTAATCAAAGTAGGTATGTTATATGTTATTAGTATAGGTAAAATAAAACTTAGTTATGTATGACACTTACCACATCCTAGCATGGGGTGAATGTGGTAGTTTTCTCATATAATAATAACAGCACAACACTATGGAATATTCTGTTTTTTTAGTTAATATTGATGCTCTCTTATTAGTCCTTCATAGAATTGAATGGTAGTTTGGGAGACAATCCAGCAAATGTTTTATCAATATGCAAATATAATAAATAAACTAAATACATACAGGTTGAAACAGAAAGGGTATGATTTTTTTCGAAACTTAACCTTGTTATTCTAAGACTATCATCTTGGGATGAAACTTGAATAACAAAAGATGTTATAGGACAGATTTCACAAGTCTACAAAAGCTATAGTACTTCAACCGTCCCACAAAGCCCATAGTTTTAGATTTACAAAGTTTGGTTGCAATAAAAATTGTTATACCCTTTTTTTTTTCTAGTATACCCTAGTATATATTTCAAATAAAATCAATAATTATATAAACATTTTGGTGTTGCTTGGGAATGCCAAAGGATCCTATTGTGTAAGCTAATTTATTTGTCGTAATTTTAGGCATCTAATTGGACACCCCGTGAGTTGAGAAGTAGCCAGTACAAGGTCACAAGGAAAATCCAACGCTGGCCTAATAAATGTACGTCTAATTACTTTTATAATCAGGTTGTAGCTACCAATTCGGTTCAAATCTATTTCATATCCATTAAGAAACTATTTAAAGAAAAGAAAGAAAGAAAAACTTTATTATGACCAGCAGATTGAGCAAAATAATATATATATAAAAAAAGGAAATAACAATAATAAAAAGTTCTGCTCGTCACAAACTGACCCAATTCAGCATTTGCTGGCTGACAAGAGCCAGCGCTGGTCTTCCATTGGGCCCGATTGGCGAATTCACGGGCGCAAACCACAAAAAACAATAAATAAATAAATAAATAATTTCACTTTATGATTTAAGTATCAGTCATTGGGTCTATCACCTTATACACTTAATAACTATATGTTGGATCATATGACATAACTAGCTGAGCCCGCGACTTCGTACGCGTGGAATTTAACTTACCCGCTCCCGCTCCCGCGTTCTTGTTTTTCTAAAATAAAAGTAGCTTAAGTTACTCCTTATAACATCTGCTATCTGCCATTGAAAGTCCCGTCAAAATCGGTCCAGCCGTTTCGGAGATTAGCCGGAACAAACATACAGGCAGACAGACTGACAAAAATTGTTTAAATTGAGTTTTTGCTATAGGTGTATGTACTTTCATATGCATTTAGTGAAAAGGTGTTATTTTGATATTACAAATAGACACTCCAATTTTATTTATTTGTATAGATATGGAGTATACATTAGCCTTCTAGTTTCATGTGGATTGCAGATAGCCGCCGTCGTCGCACAATTAAGATGCCTCGAATCATGTTTCCAGAGAGTGATACGGAACCTGAAAAATACTCCAGACGGTGAGATTTAAATATATTTTCTTTAATGCTTGTTGTTCCGGTCGAAAACTAGTTTCCAGAATCCTTCCCTCTTTCTGTTTTAGGGCTCCTTAGTCCCTGAGACTCTTATCTCCTATATAATGTTTATAAACCCTTGAAGACAATCATCAAAACATTCATTAAAAATTTTACTGGTTACAATAAAAGGTGTATTATTTGTCTTAGTTCAAGACAAGTACGCGTGTTCTTTGCCGATGACAATGACTCTACAAATAGGAGCGTGAAGATCCGGCGCAGTCGTGGCCCCAGGAAGAACTACATGGAGGACAGTGAGGACAAACCAATACAGGAAAGTAAGTAAACAATAAATAAATAAATATCGCTAGACGAACACACCGACTGTACTGTCCAAAACTAAGCAACGCTTGTACTATGGGTACCGTACAATGGACTGGGGGCGATTCCAGTGACACCCAGACCAGGGCAAATTACGAAACGGCCATTTTCGAAATTTACCCTGAGAGGAATCGAACTCGCAACCAACCAAGCGGTCGTCAAAGTGACTTTAGTCCTCTACTCGCGTTAAAAAGAGAGATTGGCAATGACCTATTATAATGTCGGAGAAAGGAAGGAATGAATCGTCTCCTTTGCCGTGTCTTGGGTGTTCTGTACAACTTTGCACACCTAATAAATAAATCTGAGTGAGATTTGATTATTATTTACATTTTTTTATAAAGATTACTAGCAATGTGTGTTTATCACATAACTAGTATTCCCTCTAGCCCCTCCAACTAAGCTAATGCTTGTGCTAGGAGTGGGCTCACGTCAATAGTTTAATGGCCAGGATAGGGATCGAACCCGGAATCTCTTAGCTACGCGGACGGCCCCTCTAATCACTAGGCTATTGACGCTTCAAATTTACTATTACTTATTTAGTGACAATGGTTTTGCCTGCTCATATTCTGTTGCTGTTTCTGAGAATGTACACCATCTTTTATAAATTGCAAAGAGTTCCAGTATCCACTGAGTTTCTTGCCGGATCTTCTCTGTGGAAGCAGCATTCCGAACCGGTGGTAGATTCTGACTATTCATAAATGCTTTGTTGGCTTACATGAATAAAACAATTTTGAGTTTGAGTACTTTACCTCTTTTTCATCTCATTCCAACACCCGCTCCAAAGGGCTAGGCAGTATTAGTACATGTAAAATCTTACTACGTCTCTCCTACAGATGTTCGAAGGAGTTGCCGCAAGCGCAAGCTTCTCCACCACAATTTTAACGAGAGTTGGATCACCAACGAGCTGAAAGTGAAAGGGTATCCGGACCTGTACGGCTTCCCTGGCTCTAGTTCGTCAGATGAATCCACTTCAGCTGATGAGACCAGAGTCAATAAGAAATTGGTGAGTTATTCATGTACTGACTCTTCGTTTTTGTCTTTCTTTTTTCTTATGAAATCGAGAAATAAGTTGATGCAGACCAATTCACGGGAAGAAGATATTATAAGAAAATATGGCTGACACAATTGCGGATATTGGAGAAAAGTAGCTTTATACAGATCTCACATTACAGCTGGCTATTTGAGGCCTTTGCCAGAACGTAATGCAAGATAAAATACCTTATACAGGGTGATTGTAAAACATTTACAAACAACCTTCCAGGACTGTCTTACAACTATCATACACAATAACTTTTGTTCTATGGCATATCACAAAACATAATATATTTATCAAAAACTAGCTGTGCCCACGGACTTCGTCCGCGTAGTATTTAAAGTAACAAAAATTTCGGGATTATCGGGATAAAAAGTATCCTATATATTAATCCCGGTTATAAACTATCTGTGTTCCAAATTTCATCCAAATCCGTTCAGTAGTTTTTGCGTGAACGAGTAACAAACATACATACATCCACACTCACAATCTTTCACACTTATAATATTAGTAGGATATACATTCAAGACTTCAATGTTATATCAAACACATTTCAATTCTTTACGTCGTCTGCACTACCGAATATCGCTACAAGGATACTACGCTGGCATTGAATTCGTAACATTTACCCCCTTATTAATAAACGTTGATTAGAGGGCGAATAGTGACATACTGAACTATCTCTTTCTGTCATCAGTATTTTGACATTCGAAAGAAGAAGACAAAGTATGGGGTAACCATAGAACCGCAGATCCACATTTATTGCGGTATATAAGCGGGTTGGTGTTGCAATTAAATGTTTTCATTTGTGTTTGAAAGTTTGATGAAATGAAATCTGATGAATTATCAAAAGCTGTTTGTTTATGATGTTAGTCATATAGTCCTGAGAGGTTGTTAGTGTTTTATAATAGTGGTTTATTACCCTGTATAATCTATATGTCGATGCTGTAAGTAATTCTCAATAAAGATCATATTCGCAAATAATACTTTTAAAAGTAAGATACACACACTAGAAAAAATTACATTTGTCAATGTACTGTGCGTTTACACGCACGGCGAGAACTCATAGTAATATAGATGAATACGAGCCTTATTATTATTTTAAAACGAGCCTTTGTGGTACTTGGAACAAAAATCAGTCAGGACAACAGATGGTTCTGTATTCATTTTCATTAAAAAATACAAGACATATGGTACATCTATATATCTATAATAATATATACGTGAAACATTGGTAAGATGCAAGGTATAAAATAGATTGGCAACCGTTATAAACTATCCCGTATGAGCCCTGTCTATTATACATTTTGTTCTTGTTGATATCGTCCGCAATGAGTGAGCACGAGCTTCGAGCTATGAGCTCTATGCTCAGACTACGCCTCTGAGGGCTACTGCTCCCCGGCACAGATAACCCAGCATTACAGAAGGTAAACGGCTGATAGACTTCATTATATGTACTTACCTACTTTTATTTCGTAGGAATAAATACGTACATATACATTGTATAATTTAACTGCACATTCACACATAAAAATGAATTGTTATGCATTATAATGTGTCAAAATACGACGTCGGGTGCCTTTTGAACCCTTCAATAATGGTGCCCTTCAATACAATTTTTACTTCACAAATTCGTTTTGTAAGTCGTCTTCCTAACATCCTATCCAAATATCCAAATCATTCGGCATACCTCTTTCAATCTTCCAACTTCATCGGTCCCTTACTGGTTAAAGAGCCAAGCTCTAGCCAATCGACTACATCTTCTATCTATATATATATAACTCAAAGGTGACTGACTGACATAGTGATCTATCAACGCACAGCCCAAACCACTGGACGGATCGGGCTGAAATTTGGCATGCAGGTAGATGTTATGACGTAGGCATCCGCTAAGAAAGGATTTTGATTAATTCTACCCCCAAGGGGATAAAATAGGGGATGAAAGTTTGTTAAGTTAAACTCCAAGCGGACGAAGTCGCGGGCACAGCTAGTCTCATATACGGGCTGGCTTGACTAGGGTAGTACCACCCTCTCACAGAAGATCGGCGTAAAGTGACTATCATAGTTACGTTTCGTACGATAATAGTGATGATAATAATAGTCACTTACCATCAGGTGAGATTGTGGTCAAATACTTGCCTATATCGAAATAAAAAAAAAAAAAAAAAAACCCCTCCCCCTACCCTCTGTCCCACTCTCCTATAGGACATCAACGTGCGAGCAATGCCTCTAGTACTGCAAGCATCTACTAGGTGAAACAAAAAGGGTATACTATATTGTTTACAACTTAACTTTGTAAATCTCAAACTATCGGCTTCGTAGTACAGTTGTAGTACTAAAGGTTTTGTAGACTTGTGAAATCGGTCAACAGCTGTATTCCTATAACACCTTTTGTTTTTCAAGTTCCCTCCAAAGCTGATGGTTTAAGAATTAGAAAGTTAAGTTTTGAAAAAAAAAGTATACCCATTATGTTTCACCTTGTATAGGTACGGTAGCTTTACATTATGTGGTTCGTACGATTGTTCGCTACCTTTATTATATTACAAAAAAAAACGAATATTTCACTATCAGTTCTTTCCATTTCGCATCCGTTGGCCAGCTATAGGCTAATCACTGATCGACTCTTGCGGATTACGAGTTATCGATATCGATTAAAACTTGCGGTAAAAAGTAAAACATGGATATGTTTATACGCAGGCCGGCACTCACCCTCCTACCAACACCGACGAAGACACACAACTATCCCGTCAGCGGAGAACATCGGCTAGATTCAACAACAAGAAAGCTAATGTGAGTCGCACAATTCATTGTTGAGGCTGCATGAGCGCAATTGGACGTAGTTTTGTGAAATGGAACCAACCCAAACACAATTTTGCAAACTAAAATCAATCTAGAACCACTAACACAAGGTTGGTTTTGGTCTACAACACTTCTGCAAACTAAAATCAACCTAGAACCACTAAGACAAGGTTGGTTTTGGTCTACAACACTTCTGCAAACTAAAATCAACCTAGAACCATTAACACAAGTTTGGTTTTGTCTACAACATTTCTGAAAACTAAAATCAACCTAGAACCATTAATACAAGGTTGGTTTTGGTCTACAACACTTCTGCAAACTAAAATCAACCTAGAACCAGTAACACAAGGTTGGTTTTGGTCTACAACACGTTTGCAAACTAAAACTGTTTGGAAATAAATCTGTTTGTTTTGGGACATTTTAGTTTAATCGATTTGATTGTATTTGACATAGCTATGTCACATCTTTATGTGGCCGCCGCTAATGTGCAATGGCGGTGACAGACTTAGCCGAAATACGATCAAAACGGCGAATTTTCATAGAAAAACATGTTGAAATCAACAAAAATGTTTGACTATTAGATGATTAGATTTGCTCATGTCTGTCAAAACCAGGCAATCCCCACTTTGCATACAACATTATTATCATTTTGCACGTATACTAAGGATGTAGATATTATGGAACCTTCAAACGTGTTCAGGTTATTGAATTGTAAGTGTTGTATTAACAAATCAATCTCAAGTCTGACAGCGGTCTTGAGTATTCTTTTGAAATGTCATCTTGTAATGACGTGACGTAAGAATATCATTTCCAAGATTGCTGTCAGACTTGAGATCGATAACTTAATACGGGCCTTACACTGACGACCGCTTGGCGCAGTGGTTCGAGCGTAGGTCGCTCGGCTCCACTGCACATGGTGGTTGCGGGTTCGATTCCCGCCGGGGCAAATTTCGGTAATGGCTTTTACGTAATTTGCCCAGGTCTGGGTGTCATTGGGATCGCCCCCAGTCCATTGTACGGTACCCATCACAGATATAGATTTACATAGATAACGCAAATATCACGATTTGTATTGAAACCAAGCGTGCCGAATTTTAACACCTACTGTGACGTCATTAGTGACGGGAAATCCAAACCGATTCAAAGACACCGATGCCGCCGATGCCCCTCCGCCCGCTACGATTCTCTCGAGTGATTGATTATCTCGCTCATACTCATATTTTTTATATCTGTAGTCGCGCGGACTGTAAGTTAGTGGCGACCAACCTTGACGCTTGGTCGGGGTTTCGTACACGCGAAGTACATGCATTTGCGTTATCTATGTAAATCTATATCTGTGGTACCCATAGTATAAGCGTTGCTAAGTTTGGGACCATACTGTTGGTGTGTTCGTCTGGCGATATTTATTTATGTAATTTTTTTTTTTTTTTTTTTTTTTTTTTTTTTTTTTTTTTTTGAATTGACTATATGTTGTTGGCCAGAGTGGCCATAACAACTTCACCCGGACAGAGGGCGAGCGCAAGTGCGCTCCAGCCATAGGGGCAGGGGGGCAGCTAGCTCAAGGGCGTCACTAGGGACACGACCTCGGCTTGGGCTGCTGCCAGGAGAGGTGGCGAGGGTAAATCTACCACCGGATCGGAACGCGACCTCGACTGAGAAGATCCGGCAAGAAACTCAGCGGGCTTGTCGGGTGCCAAGGTGCGTCTAGGTAAGTAGACGCACCTTCTAGCGGAAGCGGGGGTTCGTCGACCTCGCCGGCGAGGTCGGTGTCTGGCGGGGAGTGTGCGTGTGTCGTTCTCCTCGACATCTGAGTCTAGGAGAGCGGTGAGTGGGTCGGGGGGGAACTTATTTATGTAATATATCACGCCAGGATGCAACAGAATCAGATTCAGAAGATGAGAAAAATCAAACAGTCATCGAAAAGAAACCTCCCCCGGAGGAGAAAGAAGAAGAGAAGATGGATACACAAGAAGAAGCCAAAGAGGACGTGAAAGAAGTAAAACCTGAGAGAGAGCCGGTGCAGGCACAGGACAGCGAAAGGTAGAGTTTACCGATTCTGTAGTTGTTAAATTACAAATAATATAAATTTACTGTAACCAATTCAATTCAAAATATTCAAGCCATAATACACATTGGCCACATTGCCCCAGCGCAGGTGAGTTTTTCTAAGACATGCAGGCTTCCTCGCGATGTTTTCCTTCACCGTAAGCGAGTGATGATCATATTGAAATTATGATTCGAAGCTTTGAAGCGAAGCGTCTATAGGGACGTTCGGGGCGCTCGCCGCGCGGCCACTCTGACACACATTAATATAAGTATAATGTACTTCAATTGTAAAATGATTAAACTACTATCTTATTAATAATTATGCTGCTATGCACCTTACTACTACCTGATGGAGAGAGTGTTGGGTGGCAGTAATAGATTAATGAGGCTTCCTAAAGATCTTCAATCTTCAAGGGTATCGATCATCCAGACCACTTTCTTCGAAAGTGTACTCGATGACGCAGCCTAATCGATCCGTTGATACCCGATGGAATAAAGCTTCTTATTTCCAGCGTCAGACGTCAGTATCGTTACACGATATATATCGGTATACAGAATGGCAGCTGCGGCGCCTTACGCGTTCTACAATTAAGTTTTTTTGTTTGTCTTTTTCTTCTTCTTCTGTACGCAGTACTAAACATGCATTATGTGACGTAACTTCACCTATCAGCGCTTTTTGTAAAACTTATAATTCACTAATCATTTTATTTTAATTCTAGTAATCAACCTCTCACTAGGAATAGGAGAAGAGCTCGAGGAAAACCAAAGAAGGATGATCGACAAGAAACAGGTACATGGGCCCCTTTTAATCGATCTCAAATTTGCGAACGGTCTTGGAAATGTCATTCTCATGTCATACCAACACAAAAAATAAGTCACAAGCGTGCTTAAGACCGCTCTCAGACTTGAGATCGATTTATTAATAATTTAGCCCTTTTTTGACGTTCCACTCCTGGGCACGGGCCTCCCTTCACTACGAAGGGGATTCAGGCCGTAATCCACCACGCTGGCCCAGTGCGGGTTGGCGGATTGCACATGTCTTTCGAAAATTGGTTAGATTTTCTAAGACATGCAGGTTTCCTCACGATGTTTTTCCTTCACCGTACGCAAGTGATAATCATATAGAAATAGTGATTCGTACATAGATTTCGAAAAACCCAGAGGTGCGAGTCAGGGTTTGAACCCAGGACCAGGTGCTCGCAAGACGCGTGCTTAACCAAAAGGCTATCACTGCTTATTACGGGATATAATAATAGTCTTATATTGCAATATTTTGTCTTTTGTCGTAAAGATTACTAGCAATGTGTGATTGTCACATTAATAGTATTCCCTTTAGCTCTCCAACTAAGCTAATGCTTGTGTTAGGTAGTGGGCTCACGTCAATAGTTTAGAACCCGGACCCTCTCAGCTACGAGAGCGCCCCTCTAACTACTACGCTATTGATGCCTTAATTTTACCATCATATCTTCTCCTTGTCCGTGGTATAGTATACCTAGTGTGAAGTAATGAATGGTAATGAAGTAGTATTAGTATTTTTAACGTTATCCTACTAATACGAGGGATGCCTTTTAAGTTTTGTCGTTTGAAGAAAAAAACACAACTAGAACCTTATAGTACTTTTTATTGTTTTTCAAAGTATTCACCACGTAGCTTAATACACTTTTCCATTCGCTCAAACCAGTTATTATAACATTTATTCCACTCTAAAGTGGGGGTGTTCAAAATGGCTGACTTGAAAGCGTCGACTGCTTCTTCACTGGACTGGAACCTTTGACCACGAAGACTTTTCTTAATTTTAGGAAATGTAAAAAAATCGTTAGGGCTTAGGTCAGGACTGTATGGAGGATGGTCAAGAATTTCTACTTTTTCCTGCTTCAAATACTCAATCGTTTGACGAGCGCTGTGTGAACTTGCATTGTCGTGGTGCAGGATGATGCGTCGCTTTGAGTTAGATTTTCGAAGTTCGGCGATGACTTGTGGTAAACAAACTGTGGTATACCACTCTGCGTTAACCGTTCTACGATCATCAAGTGCAATAGTCGCAACATGGCCGGTTTTTCTAACGAACGTGGCCACCATCTTCTTTGAAGTGCTTCGAGAACGAACAACTTTAGTCGGCTTTGGCTCGTCTTGAAAGACCCAGATTGTAGATTGTTGTTTGGAATCAGGATCGTAGGCATAGATCCAAGATTCGTCACCACTGATGATGTCGTAGACGTGATTTGACTCTCCTCGGTTGAACCTTTGCAGAGTTTTCTTACACCATCTGACGCAGGCCGCCTTGTGATCGTCGGAAAGCAGATGCGGTATCCAACGGCAAACTAGCTTTCTTACACCAAGCGGTTCATGCAAGATCTTCTGAATGGTTGTCCCTGAGATGCCTAATAGAGCCTCTATCTCTCGATACGTCACATGACGATCTTCGAGAATTAGTTGTCTCACTCCAATGATGTTATCTTCAGTGAATGCAGATTTTGGGCGACCTTCGCGAGATTTGTCACTAACACTAGTATGTCCACGCTGGAATTCTAAATACCAGCGTTCGACAGTCCGCAGACATGGGGCTTCATCCCTGAACACAGATATTAGCTCTTCAAAACACTGAAGCCGTGTCAGGCCTCTTCTAAAGTTGTAGAAAATTATTGCACGAACATTTTCCTTAGAAAGATTCATTTTCGTACGTAACCTGACAGATTCTAATCGACGCTGTGACTAAACAATAACATTAATCCTAATACATTCAACTGTTTTGAGATTCGAAATTTAAACACATTCGAATATAGAACAGTTCCAAATTCAAAATTGCCGGGAATTATGGAAACGACAGAACTTAAAAGGCATGCCTCGTATTATAAAAGCGAAAGTTTGTGAGTGTGGATGTATGTTTGTTACTCTTTCACGCAAAAACTACTGAACGGATGTGCATGAAATTTTGAACACACATAGTTTATAACCCGGATTAATACATAGAATACTTTACTTAAGTCTACGCGGACGAAGTCGCGGGCAGAAACTAGTTAGATATATTCCGAACTTTGGTGTGCAATAAAGAGTTGTTCTATTTTTTTTTTGTGACGTGTGATATAGCGTCGGAACTGTCGTCGTCGGAGTCTGGCAGCGAGCTGTCCCTGCGGCGGCAGCCGCGCCGCTCCAAGCGCACGCGCAAGCCTAAGCCCGCCTTCGTACAGATCGCGCAGGACGAGACCCGCGCTAGAGGTAACATTATCAATATCAAAGATATAGATTTACATAGATAACGCAGGTTTCACGATTTGTATTGGAACCAAGCGTGCCGAATTTTTAACATCTACTGTGACGTCATTAGTGACGGGAAATCCAAACCGATTCAAAGACACCGATGCCGCCGATGCCCCTCCGCCCGCTACGATTCTCTCGAGTGATTATCTCGCTCATACTCATAATTTTTATATCTGTAGTCGCGCGGACTGTAAGTTAGTGGCGACCAACCTTGACGCTTGGTCGGGGTTTCGTACACGCGAAGTACATGCATTTGCGTTATCTATGTAAATCTATATCTGTGATCATTATTATATGTTGGTGGGCTTCGACAATATCATCATTGTTAGCTATCCGCTTCAAGTGATGACTTTATCTTTAACTAGCTGTACCGTGCGCGCGTTGCTACGCTGTCAAAGATTGGTCGTACCAACTCAGAAACCTTTGTGCCCACATGCAAAACACTGCTGAAGATCATAACATGATCTAATACATAGTTTACGATTCTATAAAGGACAGACAAATATATTTTTTTATATACATAGAAGATAATATAACTAATTTCTATTTAACTTTTTTTATTATTTAATGTTCTACATGCATTTAGTTCGTTCCACATTAAGAACTCTACCAACACCATTTTTTTTCTTTACAAAATGTTAGTATAGTAGGTAATGTTAGCAGTTAACAATAATCCTTCTGAAATGTAATATTTGCAATGAATGTCTCTTGTTGTTTTCGCAGCGAAAACATTCACGATACGAAAGAAACCATATTGCTTGAGAGAGAGGAAACCAAAAATATTACGCAGGAAGACAATCCGATGTAAGTCTTATGTTCTAGTGAAAAGAATCTGTTTTTGAATGCTAGTAGTTTGTATTACTTTATCGTTGTTGATTACTTTTTATAGCCCAATCCCCATCAAGTAGCAGCAGCAGTAGTACCACGAGTTCCGATACAGAAGAGGATCTTAATGTGTCAATGAAAAATAAGACTAAGGGCCGGTGAGTACAGTCCATAATTCCGTGTGTTAAATCAATTTAATATAATAAATACGATTTTATTTTCACAAGTTTGTTTAAAATAGTTACTTATATGATTTTTTTTTGTAGACAAAAGACCAAAGCGATGGATGATAAGAAAACTGACAGAGCTTTGAGGGACATACAACCTGTGGAGGTCGACGGGAGTGTGAGATTTACATCAGTGAGTTGAACACCATGAGTACCTTACATGTCACTAGTACCACAGTAAACCCCAATATATACTTAGTCAGACCATTTCACGAATACGTAAATTCATGTTATTGCAAATTGACCCTTATGCTACTGTCATAAGGGTCACAGTACATGTCTTTTTAAAATGAACAAACAATACCAAGAGCATCGGCAAAGTTTAGAAACCCGAACACTTCTGAACGAACAGCCAATAGCCATCCATTAATTTAGCGTCTAACTATTGGCTCGTTTCGTGATGTATTTTTTTTTATTTTAACCGATTACTAGCTTTGTGAGTTTGTCATATTACTAGTATTCCCGTAACCCCTTCCAGCTAAGCTAATGCTTGTGTTAAGAGTGGGCTCACGCCAATAGTTTAATGGCCAGGATGGGGATCGAATCCGGAACCTCTCAGCTACGAAGGCGGCCCCTCTAACCTCTAGGCCATTGACGTATCGAATGCATCGTATGTATGATAATTATTTTTTTTTCCCTCTTAATCGATTTCCATCGTTTCCAGGTCGGAGGTCTAGAGGAGCACATCAAATGCCTCCGAGAGATGGTGCTCTTCCCTCTCATGTACCCGGATGTTTTCCAAAAGTTCAAGTCACGGCCGGCCAAAGGAGTTTTATTCCACGGCCCCCCGGGCACAGGGAAAACGTTACTCGCGAGAGCTCTGGCGAACGAGTGCAGTCTGGTGGGGGGGAGGAAGGTGGCCTTCTTCATGAGGAAGGGGGCGGACTGCTTGAAGAAATGGGTCGGCGAGAGTGAGAGGCATTTGAAGTTACTGTTCCAGCAGGTGAGTGAGTGTTCTGGCTTTGATTTTAGTACGATTTTACTTTGTTGTATTTAAAAATGAAATCACTTTTGTTTGGTATGACCGAGGGGTATGGGAATGATATGTTCTAAAAATAATGTTTATGTCTCCACAATGGATAAATCGTCATATTTGTTATACCAGATCCTGTGAGGCGTGTCTCCTTTATAGGGAAAGTCTTTCCGCTACATCTTGAGCTTATGAATTGGCACCGACTCCAAATTATAAAAATGATCTGGTCTCCAGACTTATTTCTAGCTTTTTAGTGCACCCAGGTTTTTTTGAAGTCGGTTTAATTTAATAATAACAATATCGCCAGACGAACACACCAAAAGTATGGTCCCAAACTATAAAGTAACGCTTGTACTATGGGTACCGAACAATGGATTGGGGGTGATCTCAGTGACATCCAGACCAGGGCAATTTACGAAAATGCCATTTGCAATATTTACCCTGATAGGAATCCAATCCACAACCACCCGGTGCAATGAGCTTAGCGGCCTACGCTCGAACCACTGCGTACATTGCATTAAATATTTTAGGCAAACAAAATGAAGCCGTCGATAATATTCTTCGACGAGATCGATGCGCTCGCGCCGGTGCGCAGCGTGCGCCAGGAGCAAGTCCACACCAGCGTGGTCGGCACGCTGCTCGCCGAGATGGACGGGCTGTGCGACAGGTACCACCGAACCACAGCTATAGATTTACATAGATAACGCAAGTAACATGATTAGTATTGAAAACAAGCGGGCCGAATTTTTAACACCTACTGTGACGTCATTAGTGACGGGAAATCTAAACCGATTCAAAGACACCGATGCCGCCGATGCCGCCGATGCCCCTCCGCCTGCTACGATTCTCTCGCATATTTTTTATGTCTGTAGTCGCGCGGACGGTAAGTTAGCGGCGACCAACCTTGACGCTTGGTCGGGGTTTAGTACACGCGAAGTACATGCATTTGCGTTATCTATGTTAATCTATATCTGTGCACCGAACTGTTTATCTCTTTCACTACTTCTCGTATGAGTGAGGTACTCTAGTGCCGGAGTTTTCAAGATGGCCGAAAGCCTCCGATACAGCATAACGATTGGTGATATCGAGATCAATTTGAAGCGGGAAAATTTGAACATTTTTAAATTGTTGTTGTTAGTAGGTATCGTTTTTTTTTTTTGGTACTACATTGACAACATGAGGTTGTCTGGATGAGATCGCAGCCTGCGATAAAACCGCCTAATGTGCACGACTGTTTTATTATGTTCCGTACTGTCAAATTCAAATTCTGATGGTACAATAAAGATTTTTATACTATACTAGCTGTGCCCACGGACTTCGTCCGCGTAGTATTTAACGTAACAAAAATTTCGGGATTATCGGGATAAAAAGTATCCTATATGTTAATCCCGGTTATAAACTATCTGTGTTCCAAATTTCATTCAAATCCTTTCAGTAGTTTTTGCGTGAAGGAGTAAAAAACATACATACATACATCCACACTCACAAACTTTCACATTTATAATATTAGTAGGATTCTAAAATCTCGTCTTCGTTACTTGAATTGAATCCACTTGAATTGAAATTAGAGGTCTACTAAGGGGCATGTAAATAAATAGAACGATAATCCAAAGACCGGGGATCGCTTTGCGTATAATCGGCGAACAAAACATCAAACAAGTTTTTAAATCAACTTTTGCATTTCTGAAAAAGCAATGAAATAAATGTAGCTCGATATACAGGGTGTAAGGGGCATAATAAAGAAAACTGATACCATGGACTCAACTCATTATTGTGGACGTCCCAGAATTAGTATTTTCCGTCGGTATTTTCATGAATTATGCGAAAATTATTCTGATTCTTTAAATTGATTTTAGCATGTCATGCGCGCTGGAGCGTATGAAATACTTAAATTTACATTGCAGTTTATGTGTAAACTAATTTTTATTTTTTATGTATGTTAAACACGTGAGATAGATTTGTATAATGATTTCATGTTATGAAAATATAGATGCAAATTTCCAACTCGGGTTTTAATTCATGAGTTGATTCCATGGTATCAGTTTTCGTTACAATGCCCTTTCTACTATGTATGTGCCAGTGTAAAATGGACCGTGTGTCCAGGGGCGAAGTGGTGATAATCGGCGCGACGAACCGCCTGGACGCGGTGGACCCGGCGCTGCGGCGCGCGGGCCGGTTCGACCGCGAGCTGCACTTCCCGCCGCCGCACGCCGCCGCGCGCCAGCGCATCCTGCGCCTGTACACCGCCGCCTGGCAGCCCGCGCTCGACCCCGCCACGCTGCTGCACGTCGCCGACGCCACCGCCGGCTACGGGGGTACCGCTCCTTCACTGTTAAAAAAAAAACAAAAAAAAAATTGTGACCTTTAGATGGTACCTAGTGTGTATGAATATGAGTGAGACATCAAAATATAATTATTTCATTTATTGCAGGGTCTGACCTGAAGGCGCTCTGCTCAGAAGCAGTATTGAAAGCACTGAGAAGAGTGTATCCGCAAGTGTATGAGAGTGAACACGCGCTAATTATTGACACGAAGAAGGTGCGCATTAAAATTATCGTGTTCATAATCAAATGAAAAGTTATATCATCCAAAAATCCGTCAAAAAGTCCGCAGCCGAGATTCCTGTTTAAATAATATGATGCACGTGCCAGGTGGAAGTGACGCGGGCGGACCTAGAGGCGGCGATGCGGTCGCTAGTGGCGGCGGGAGCTCGCGCCACCCGGCCGCCTGCCGCGCGCCTGCCGCCGCACTGCGAGCCGCTGCTGGCCGCGCAGCTGCGCGCCGCCGCGCTGCTGCTGCGCAATGTCGCGCCCGCGCTCGCCCTCGCCGACACTAGCGCCGGCTCACCACGGTCAGTATGAGCTAGCAACGTACCGCGCCGCCGCACTGCGAGCCGCTGCTGGCCGCGCAGCTGCGCGCCGCCGCGCTGCTGCTGCGCAATGTCGCGCCCGCGCTCGCCCTCGCCGACACTAGCGCCGGCTCACCACGGTCAGTATGAGCTAGCAACGTACCGCGCCGCCGCACTGCGAGCCGCTGCTGGCCGCGCAGCTGCGCGCCGCCGCGCTGCTGCTGCGCAATGTCGCGCCCGCGCTCGCCCTCGCCGACACTAGCGCCGGCTCACCACGGTCAGTATGAGCTAGCAACGTACCGCGCCGCCGCACTGCGAGCCGCTGCTGGCCGCGCAGCTGCGCGCCGCCGCGCTGCTGCTGCGCAATGTCGCGCCCGCGCTCGCCCTCGCCGACACTAGCGCCGGCTCACCACGGTCAGTATGAGCTAGCAACGTACCGCGCCGCCGCACTGCGAGCCGCTGCTGGCCGCGCAGCTGCGCGCCGCCGCGCTGCTGCTGCGCAATGTCGCGCCCGCGCTCGCCCTCGCCGACACTAGCGCCGGCTCACCACGGTCAGTATGAGCTAGCAACGTACCGCGCCGCCGCACTGCGAGCCGCTGCTGGCCGCGCAGCTGCGCGCCGCCGCGCTGCTGCTGCGCAATGTCGCGCCCGCGCTCGCCCTCGCCGACACTAGCGCCGGCTCACCACGGTCAGTATGAGCTAGCAACGTACCGCGCCGCCGCACTGCGAGCCGCTGCTGGCCGCGCAGCTGCGCGCCGCCGCGCTGCTGCTGCGCAATGTCGCGCCCGCGCTCGCCCTCGCCGACACTAGCGCCGGCTCACCACGGTCAGTATGAGCTAGCAACGTACCGCGCCGCCGCACTGCGAGCCGCTGCTGGCCGCGCAGCTGCGCGCCGCCGCGCTGCTGCTGCGCAATGTCGCGCCCGCGCTCGCCCTCGCCGACACTAGCGCCGGCTCACCACGGTCAGTATGAGCTAGCAACGTACCGCGCCGCCGCACTGCGAGCCGCTGCTGGCCGCGCAGCTGCGCGCCGCCGCGCTGCTGCTGCGCAATGTCGCGCCCGCGCTCGCCCTCGCCGACACTAGCGCCGGCTCACCACGGTCAGTATGAGCTAGCAACGTACCGCGCCGCCGCACTGCGAGCCGCTGCTGGCCGCGCAGCTGCGCGCCGCCGCGCTGCTGCTGCGCAATGTCGCGCCCGCGCTCGCCCTCGCCGACACTAGCGCCGGCTCACCACGGTCAGTATGAGCTAGCAACGTACCGCGCCGCCGCACTGCGAGCCGCTGCTGGCCGCGCAGCTGCGCGCCGCCGCGCTGCTGCTGCGCAATGTCGCGCCCGCGCTCGCCCTCGCCGACACTAGCGCCGGCTCACCACGGTCAGTATGAGCTAGCAACGTACCGCGCCGCCGCACTGCGAGCCGCTGCTGGCCGCGCAGCTGCGCGCCGCCGCGCTGCTGCTGCGCAATGTCGCGCCCGCGCTCGCCCTCGCCGACACTAGCGCCGGCTCACCACGGTCAGTATGAGCTAGCAACGTACCGCGCCGCCGCACTGCGAGCCGCTGCTGGCCGCGCAGCTGCTATGTTGTGCTAGAAAATAATGAGAATCTCGAAGTGATCATCTACTATCAAGGAATAGAAAAAAGAGGTCGTTTACCGAAGTCAGTGTGTGTAACGAGTTGTCCTGCGCAGGGCGGGCGAGTGCGAGGCCGGGGGCGCGCTGCTGGTGTCGGGCGCGTGCGCGGACAGCCTGGTGGCGCCGGCGCTGCTGGCGCAGCTGGACCACTGCTCGGTGCACGAGCTCAGCCTGGCCGCGCTGCACTCGCCGCACGCCGCCACGCAGGAGCAGGCGCTCATATCGGTCAGTGCCACGACACTATCTTACAAATCTAATCTATCAAACTCGCCTTTATGCGTGATGCGATGATTAAGGAAGTAGAGATAATTTTTTATATATATAGAACTATTAAGAAGTTTATTTTGGTTAGTAAAAATTTAAATTGATGTAAAGTTGAGTGTGGTATGCACACCCTGCTAAACTAGCTTTCTAATTTAAATACCTAAATCTGGATGAGATTTGATTGCTATTTACTTATTTAGTGACAATGGCAGGCCTGAGAATGTACACCAATTTTTTGTGATTGAAAAGAGTAATCATTGAGTTTATTGCCGGATCTTCTCGGTGGAAGCAGCATTCCGAACCGGTGGTAGATTCTGACTATTCATAAATGTTTTGTTGTGTCACATGAATAAAAACAATTTTGAGGTTGAGTTTGAGTTTGAAGTCGAGCGTTATTCGACTCTCCCATCCACTACTGCAGGTACCTACTTAGTTGAGCTATCGCCTTTATTATATGGCCTATAGTGAACCTCTGGGCGTTGTCGGTCCCGTCTCGTGTAAGCTGTAGTTCCGTCCGTGGGCAGGTGTTCTCGGAGTGCCGGCGCGCGGGGCGCGGGTGCGTGCTGTTCGTGCGCGACATCGCCGCGGTGTGGGCGAGCCTGGCGGGGGCCGCGGGCGGCGGGGGCGCGGCGCTGTTCCGGCAGCTGTGGCGCGCGCGCGCCGCCGGGGACGCCACGCTGCTGCTGGCCACCGCCGCCGACCACCCCGAGGACTTGCCGGCAGAGGTATGTCGACCTTCACGTGCTGATGATAAGGTGCAATTTTCATTGGCGCACGTCTGCGACCTGTTGTACGTGTCGTGACTGCAGTCGCGGAGCACTACGGGATGACGAGGATTTGCCGATAAAGGTATGTTAGCCTACAGGCGTTTGTGTTAAGGTTCAATTTTCATTGACAAATGACACACGTTTGCGAAACGTTGTACATTTTGGCTGGCGGCACTACGAAGACTTTCTTATAGAGATCAATGAACCTCCAGTTGTAAGTGGTAAAATTCGATTTTGATTGATGCATTTCTTATTGTGACGTAATTTTTGTTACTGATTATACAATTGTCTTAACGACTGTTGCGGGGTACGGGATAGTATCCACTAGAGGTATTGTGAACCTACAGGTGTTAGTAGGAGAGTTTAATTTCAATTGGCTCACAATTTTAAAAATGGAACCCTCATTAGTGTGTATGTTGTTCCAGCTCCAGGAGCTGTTCCCGGTGTACAAGGACTGCGTGTACAGGATGCGCGAGCCGAACGCGTCCGAAGTGATCGCCTTCCTGAAGCCGATCGTCGCCGAAGCCATGCTGGAGCCGCCACCTGTTGAGGACACTGAACCCCCACCACCTTTACCTAGAGGTAATAATATATTCTATTTTTTATTATCTTTGACGTTTTGTTTTTTTTTGTGTGTGTGGTGGTGAATTTACTTATTTACTGCACTTGGATAGAGTTTCTGTTCTTAATAGAGTAGGCGAAGTAAACACATGCAGAGAATATTTATGTTTTCATAACTATAAAAAATTTATGCGAGACCAATATCTTCACAATATCGCAGTCTTTACGGAACCGAAAGTTTGTCCACGTTACTCCGGCACAAGGGAATGCGCATTTGTGAATAGAATAAATGAAACTTGAATTTATACAAACATTTTTTTGTAACTTTTTGCGTTCTAAAGCTCTATACAATTTGACCTTTATCTACTGGCAATGACTGATTTTGGACGACTCATCTAAAGCAGTGATAGCCCATTGGTTAAGCACGCGTGTTGCGGCCTAACAGGTCTCGGGTTCAAACCCCGGCTCGAACCTCTGGATTTTTCGAAATCTATGTGCGAATCATAATTTCTATATGATTATCACTTGCTTACGGTGAAGGAAAACATCGTAAGGAAACCTGCATGTCTTTGAAGATCTAACCAATTTTCGAAAGACATGTGAAATCCGCCAACCCGCACTGGGCCAGCGTGGTGGATTATGGCCTGACTCCCCCTCGTGTTGAGGGGAGGCCCCTGCCCAGGAGTGGAACGTCAAAAATGGCTAAAATTATTATTATTACTATAATGACTGATTTGAGAAAACCGCCCCCCCCACTTAGGACAAAAACCTCAATCCCCCTACCCTAGGACAGGAGCTGGCTGATGTTGATTGTAACACGGTTTTGATTGGATAATGTCAGCGCCTCCCCCTCCCCCGCCGCGGGAGAGCGCGGAGGAGGAGTCGCGGCGCAAGCGCAAGGAGGACTACAAGCTGCGCGAGCTGCGCATCTTCCTGCGCGACATCTGCCGCAAGCTCGCCTCCAACCGCCGCTTCTACAAGTTCACCAAGCCCGTTGACTTGGAAGAGGTATGGTAATACCATTTTAATTATCTAATACACTATTTTTTGGACGCTTGTTGAAACGAGGCCATTGATTGCTGTGACCTTCCACAAGTGGCACGAAACATAACCATGTATTTTGTAGTGTATTTTTGTGAATCGGGTCTGATTTGGCCGTAGTACTGTTGCCAGATAAGAAAGTACCTAATTAATTCCGTTTCTAGATATTTCGCAGTGATTTTGGCTGGTTATGTGCTGCGCAGTTATCCGGTAGTAGATTTACCCTCGCCACCTCTCCTGGCAGCGGCCCAAGCCGAGGTCGTATCCCTTGTGGCGCCCTTGAGCTAGCTGCCCCCCTGCCCCCCTTGAGCTAGCTGCCCCCCTGCCCCCCTTGAGCTAGCTGCCCCCCTGCCCCCATGAGCTAGCTGCCCCCCTGCCCCCCTTGAGCTAGCTGCCCCCCTGCCTCCCTTGAGCTAGCTGCCCCCTGCCCCCTTGAGCTAGCTGCCCCCCTGCCCCCCTTGAGCTAGCTGCCCCCCTGCCCCCTTGAGCTAGCTGCCCCCCTGCCCCCCTTGAGCTAGCTGCCCCCCCTGCCCCCTTGAGCTAACTGCCCCCCTGCCCCTCTTGAGCTAGCTGCCCCCCTGCCCCCCTTGAGCTAGCTGCCCCCCTGCCCCCCTTGAGCTAGCTGCCCCCCTGCCCCCCTTGAGCTAGCTGCCCCCCTGCCCCCCTTGAGCTAGCTGTCCCCCTGCCCCCCCTGAGCTAGCTGCCCCCTGCCCCCCTTGAGCTAGCTGCCCCCCTGCCCCCCTTGAGCTAGCTGCCCCCCCTGCCCCCCTTGAGCTAGCTGCCCCCCTGCCCCCCTTGAGCTAGCTGCCCCCCTGCCCCCCTTGAGCTAGCTGTCCCCCTGCCCCCCTTGAGCTAGCTGCCCCCTGCCCCCCTTGAGCTAGCTGCCCCCCTGCCCCCCTTGAGCTAGCTGCCCCCCTGCCCCCCTTTGAGCTAGCTGCCCCCCTGCCCCCCTTGAGCTAGCTGCCCCCCTGCCCCCCTTGAGCTAGCTGCCCCCCTGCCCCCCTTGAGCTAGCTGCCCCCTGCCCCTCTGGCTGGAGCGCACTTGCGCTCGCCCTCTGTCCGGGTGAAGTTGTTTTGCATTGCCTTGATTTTGTAGGGTGTCATGTTTGTTCGCAGGTGACAGACTATCTAGATATTGTCAAGCAGCCAATGGACCTGGAGACTATGATGACCAAAGTGGACATGCACAAATACAACTGCGCTAAAGAGTTCCTCGACGACATCGATCTCATTTGCGCGAACGCACTAGAGTATAACCCGGACAGGTAACGATGTCTTATGTTACTTTATAATTCGATTTGTTGAAGTTGAGATATCATTTTGTAGGGTTATACGAGCATTGGACTCCAACAAAGTACCTGGTTATTTTGGATGAAGCAAAATATTTTGGACTGTTTATCAGTGGCCTGGTAGTGTGGCTTTAGTACGATCTTCTGTACTAATATGACAAATAAATTATTTTCCCTTTCCTTCTTATGCATAAAGTGAGATAGATAGATTAGTGTGACAAAATCCGTGAGACGAATTGTCTAAAATCGCGGGTTAGGCCTACGGTATCTAGGGTCGAATCAGAAGCAAGGCACGAACAGAACAAACGCGGGCGAAAATATCCTCTGACGGGAACAGTGTCTAGAATATATCAAAAATATCACTTAATTTATGTCTACATTATGAGATCTTAAATCCTACTAACGATTCAGAAAATAAATCAGTAGTATATTTGGTCGCTGGATGGCTAAAGCCTCTCGCTGAGCGAGGAGCGCCCAGCCCCTTGAATTGCCGTTTGCTTCGACTAATGTTTTTAACGAAATGATGCGTGCATTAACCCTGACCTCGGGTCTCGACTCCAATTAATTTAATAATTCTATATTTTGATATTTACAACATATCTTTTGAAGATAGCGAAATGTTTTTAAAGATACTTAAGTGTTTTTTGGATTGTATAGAATTCATAGTTGCTCCCATTAGCCATACTGTGAATTAATTTGCAAAAACATTGATTTAACACGTCTTCCTATCCGCCAGTTTTCCTAATTTCCATTTTGTTAACTTACCACTTTCTTTTCCACATAACCGGTGCCAATCAAAGGGCTAGAGGGATGTATAGGTATGAACAACGCATACGCTTGTAATATAATAGTATATTATTATCGATATAATAATGATATGTAATGGAATATATCGCTCAATATTTACATCCTCTAACCTTTTGTCCGCTTACAACGGACATTACGCATGTAGTGAATGTGTTTTAGTTGTTATATAGCATGAGTTGTGTAGTAAAATGATATATAGGTAGTGTTTGTTCATGCCAGGAAGATGCGTGAATTATTGCAAATTGACCCTTATGTTAAGTGTCGTAAGAGTCGCAACACGCGTCTTTGTGAAATGAACGAACTATATAGTAATATGGTAGAGTATTTTGACTTTTTCGACGTCATTAATATTTCGGTTCATTCATATAATTATTTTTAGACAACGGACACAGCAGCAGAAAATGCTTTTAAGATTTTTAAATCGATGATGACTTCCTAGTTATTGAAGTTTTATAGCTTAAGGTCATATTTGGGAATGTGCGAATGAGACCGCGACAGACAGAGATTATAGAATACCATGGACAACGAGAAGTGATACAAAATAAATACATATTGTTTTTCTTACTTACGTTTCGTTCTCTTTTATTTTTAATAAACATTACAGTTTCTGACACAGAATGAATCGAACATGATCGCGCGTATCGCGCTACGTATCGCGCCTCGTTGGTTGGTATAGCTTTATATTTGCTTAGTGTATTCATTGTTAAGTATTACGACAGAAAAACGCGACGCGACGGTTCTTGAACTCAGTCTCTTGTCTCATTCGCATATAATCATAAAACTACCGCAGTCAAGTACTCTACTAAAACTAGTTGGTAGATAGTAGCTCCAATCTACTATATATTTTATTAAACAAATGTTATGTGACGTAGGACGTCGTCGGACAAGCAGATAAGGCACGAGGCGTGTTCGTTGCGCGACCACGCGCACGCGCTGATCGACGTGGAGATGGACAGCGACTTCGAGCTGGAGTGCCAGGAGATCGCGCAGCGCCGCCGCGACGAGGGCAACATGGCCGACAACGACTTGCCAGACTTCATCTACACAGCTTCCAATTTACGTAAGTAACCTTTTACAAATATTAATCGGAGTATTTTACGACCGGTTGGCGCAGTGCTTCGAGCGTAGGCCGCTCGGCTCACTGCACGTGTGTGGTTGCGGGTTCCATTCCCGCTGGGGTAGATTTGCCCTTTTCGTAATTAGCACTGGTCTGGGTGTCACTAGGATCGCCCCCAGTCCATTGTACATAGTACAAGCGTTGCTTAGTTTAGGACCATACAGTTGGTGTGTCAGTCTGGCGATATTTATTTATTTATTTACTCGGTTTCCTTATGTTTTTTTTGCACTGACCACATATGCATTGCCACTGCAAATTTATGACCGCATGTGACATATTGTTTGGTCCACCCACGACCTACGGCTGGCTTACCTAAAATTTAATGCAATATTTCAATTTCAACCATAGCTATGTAGTAATTAAGTTCAAATTCCATTGACATGTGATATGATTCTATTAATATTTGATATTCAATTAGAAAACGATCTTCTAGCGGCCGGCCTCGACTCGATAGCGTCGGATAAGACGCGAACGCCGCAGAACGGCGACAAGAGCGAGTCGCAGTCCGCGAAGCGCAAGCGAAGGCGCATGAACCCCTGGTCCAAGGGTCTGGTCGTCAAGCGGCCCAGGACTTCCAAGGTATTATTTAACACTATTATACATTCCATTATTATACTTTTACTAGCTGACCCGACAGACGTTGTCGTGTCTTAACTTTGAATATTTAAGGTGAAGGCGCCTGTCTAGCCCACGAAATTCAAAATTTTCGAGTATTTTTATAGTTTATCCAAAATCTGAAAACATTTAAGACAACATTTTGTAATTTGCGACAAACACAGTATGCAGTGCCTTTATTAATACATTTATTTTACTCTAAATATTATCACGGTGGATATGATACTAGTTAATCACTAAATATACAAAAATTCTCAGATTATCTGGATAGCTGTCGTTCTTGAAATGTTTTAGAGTAAGTTGGATATATTAATAAATGCACTGCACACGGTCTTTGTCGCGAATTACAAAATGTGCCTTTTATTATTGTCAATTTAAAAAAAAAAAATGCGTGATGCGATCGAACTTGAGTACTGTTTAGAAATTCAATTTTGTACTGGGATAACATGAGTATGATATTTCCAAGATCGCTGTCAGGCTTGAGATCGATCTCCAACTTAGGTCTTCGACCTCAGCTATTTGACATGTCGTTATTGAGGATTCCCTCACGCCGCTGCTTAACCCAGACGCATATTATTTACTAAACGCATATTATTATGAGCTAGCATTCAGATACAATAACGTCGATATTCGCAGAACTTCAAAGACTCGAGCATGCCGATAACAGACGAAGAGTCCAAAGAGAACAAACCGATCACGTCGACGCCGCTGCCGCACGCGAACGGTGACGTGACGTCATCGTCGGCGTCCGACGACGACGCGCCGCTGCGGAGGCCGCAGGACGCCGCCGACACCCTGCTCAACATCACGCCGCAGCCCGCCGCCAACACGCACGTGCTGGAGAGGTGAGCCATCCGCTCGAGTGACGTCACACGCAGGTGCCGACACCCTGCTCAACATCACGCCGCAGCCCGCCGCCAACACGCACGTGCTGGAGAGGTGAGCCATCCGCTCGAGTGACGTCACACGCAGGTGCCGACACCCTGCTCAACATCACGCCGCAGCCCGCCGCCAACACGCACGTGCTGGAGAGGTGAGCCATCCGCTCGAGTGACGTCACACGCAGGTGCCGACACCCTGCTCAACATCACGCCGCAGCCCGCCGCCAACACGCACGTGCTGGAGAGGTGAGCCATCCGCTCGAGTGACGTCACACGCAGGTGCCGACACCCTGCTCAACATCACGCCGCAGCCCGCCGCCAACACGCACGTGCTGGAGAGGTGAGCCATCCGCTCGAGTGACGTCACACGCAGGTGCCGACACCCTGCTCAACATCACGCCGCAGCCCGCCGCCAACACGCACGTGCTGGAGAGGTGAGCCATCCGCTCGAGTGACGTCACACGCAGGTGCCGACACCCTGCTCAACATCACGCCGCAGCCCGCCGCCAACACGCACGTGCTGGAGAGGTGAGCCATCCGCTCGAGTGACGTCACACGCAGGTGCCGACACCCTGCTCAACATCACGCCGCAGCCCGCCGCCAACACGCACGTGCTGGAGAGGTGAGCCATCCGCTCGAGTGACGTCACACGCAGGTGCCGACACCCTGCTCAACATCACGCCGCAGCCCGCCGCCAACACGCACGTGCTGGAGAGGTGAGCCATCCGCTCGAGTGACGTCACACGCAGGTGCCGACACCCTGCTCAACATCACGCCGCAGCCCGCCGCCAACACGCACGTGCTGGAGAGGTGAGCCATCCGCTCGAGTGACGTCACACGCAGGTGCCGACACCCTGCTCAACATCACGCCGCAGCCCGCCGCCAACACGCACGTGCTGGAGAGGTGAGCCATCCGCTCGAGTGACGTCACACGCAGGTGCCGACACCCTGCTCAACATCACGCCGCAGCCCGCCGCCAACACGCACGTGCTGGAGAGGTGAGCCATCCGCTCGAGTGACGTCACACGCAGGTGCCGACACCCTGCTCAACATCACGCCGCAGCCCGCCGCCAACACGCACGTGCTGGAGAGGTGAGCCATCCGCTCGAGTGACGTCACACGC
The DNA here is from genome assembly GCA_918843915.1 of Notodonta ziczac. Lineage (NCBI taxonomy): Eukaryota > Metazoa > Arthropoda > Insecta > Lepidoptera > Notodontidae > Notodonta > Notodonta ziczac. The sequence goes on from OU974053.1 coordinate 8,694,470, forward strand.
AGGTGCCGACACCCTGCTCAACATCACGCCGCAGCCCGCCGCCAACACGCACGTACTGGAGAGGTGAGCCATCCGCTCGAGTGACGTCACACGCAGGTGCCGACACCCTGCTCAACATCACGCCGCAGCCCGCCGCCAACACGCACGTGCTGGAGAGGTGAGCCATCCGCTCGAGTGACGTCACACGCAGGTGACGTCACCGTCGGGGTCCGACGACGACGCGACGCTGGACGCCACGTTATAAGCAGGTGACGTAATCAAATGGCGCGGACGGTTACAGGCTCGTTGTTATATAACTCACTCGCAGGACACTATCAAGGAGTCTATTAAGAAAATTAAATATATAGAGAAAAATATATATTTTTTTTTTTATAGCGATATGATTATTATAATGTTATGTATTTTTATATATTTTTTTACAGTCCTACTAAATCTACGGAACATCAGAAAACGCCGTCGAAGACATCACCAAAGAAAAGGAACTCAGGACACGACGCCTCGGGTGGAGGTAAGTTTGTGGCATGGAACTAGGATGCCATGGAAACGCAATATAACGACAACACAGTAAGGGACAGCGACAGTACACAAAACATCCAATTAAAGTAAAGCTTACCATTTTTCAATGACTATTACTACAGCATATAATTAAATATCGATGATCCAGTCTGGTTATTATTATGCAAATAATCCACCAGAATCACAAACTAAATTTGTGTGGGACCAAGAAATTGGTGCCGGATGTACTAAAAACCGATACGCTGAGCAAGACACAAGATACTCTGTGGGAAGGAGACACAGACCAGTACAAAATGTCAACATGTCAAAAGCGTACTCAACATTGCTCTCAGACTTAAAATCGATAGTCTATTATAATAGACTCGATATAATAGACTGCCGGTCAGCTGTATCCAGCTGACCGGCAGTGAAAAGTTTTGAATATCGAACAATTTTAAATTTCCAGACGCAGAGAACGTACTGATAAATAAGACTGAGTTAGATAACGTCATATATAAGAACGCGAAGGCGCTGCGCTCAGTCGGGCTGGAGGCGCTGCTGGAGCTGCACGTGCAGCTGCGCCGCGCGGTTCACGCGCACGCGCCGCGCCGCGACCGCGCCGCGCTGCCGCACCAGCTGTCCGCCATCGTCGCCAGGTACTTGCAGGCCAAGAAGTGAACCAACGAGGGCGCCCACGATTGTTCCCACGCCGGAGTGGGCTGACTGTTGACGGATCTGACGTTGTCTCTCTTATTCTCCGACGATTATTCACTTCACTTCACTTTTTAAGGTATTAAACAATCGTTTTTACGATGATTTTTCCAACAACAGTTCGAGACACCTGGACGGTTATTATTTATATTTATAGTGACACTGACAGCACTTGACAGTTCTGACAGTCGCTCTCCGACCCCGCGATATTTTTTTATTTATTTGACACTGACAGAAGTGAAGTTACAGATAACGTCAGCCCATTCCGATCAAGCGACATCTGGTGAGCTGTTTTTTTTTTCTGCCCTCATTGATACAGATAGTGATCATCGCGCGTTCACTATGAATTATGAGGTTGTGATGTCATAATGTTTGTACAATGGTTGTCGAAGTAGACATTGAGTCTTGAGATGTTTGAGTTGGATTTCGTATAATATGCGATTATAACATTAATAAGTCGCATTAATTGTGTACGAACATTGTGCAACTGCTGGTCGGAGAGCTAGTTGTATCGTATAGAATTCATTTGTTCTGGGTAAAGACAAGCGAACGAACTAGTAGACACAGCAAGCGCTCGCTCGCTCACTCGCGTTACCAACGAATATGAATACGTCACTTTTGACAGTTCTCCTATAGGTAAACTGTCAAAAGTGACGTATTCATTTACGCGATATGTCAGTTTTGACGTATTGCCAGAGTTGGGCTTTGGACGATTTTATACAACGTTCGTTTGTTCTAACTCCCGTGTATTTTATTATTGACTTATGGCCATGCTAAATGAGCTTTCTTGTGCTCGGAATGTGCTGTGTGAAATACAAAATAATGATAATATTTATTTGTCGATTTATTTGAATATAATATCTCGGGGATCCAGAAATAGAGTAGATTTTTCTTAAAGGCGCGCGATACAATGCGGATAACTTTTGATTAAGATTACTGGAAAGTCCTGTATTCATATGCAAGTTCACACAGTATAGTTTTGAGGACTTCGCAAGTTCTTGATTTTATATCGAATAAATCGACAACCCTGGAGAGACACATTCCATTCATAATCATAATCGAATAGTCATATCCCCACAATCGACATCGATATATGTAAAACTAGTGTTGTGGTATTTGTGTGGTCGTTTTAATAGGTAACGAATCACTGCCGTTATGTAGGGTTCGAATTAATTTTGTATCGATCATCTTCGATTTGAAATGTAACTAACTATTACTATGTCCATTCCTACTCAGCCAAATTGTGTGTCTGATTACAAATATGCGGCGTTTGGTTGGAATGCTACCGGTGAATCGAGTTATCAGTATTGACTGTTAGTAGACGTTAACAATTATGACAGATTATAAATGTAGAACAAAATATAATGATTTGCCAGTAGCATTACGATCAGCCGCCCTAATAGGTTAGGTTATATACAGTTGTGTCGATAAACAGCGGACGGAACGGGGCGTGAAAGGTTGTAAAATGAACTGTATCTTAATGTAAATAAGTGTGAAACTGCACATAGCATGTCCAACGAAGACAAAACACGCGCGGCGTACCCTTCTTGGCATTAAAGACTGTATCTTTGTCAGAAAAGATTTCATTTTTGACTGACTCGAGAGTAAAATGATTCAACGCCCCGACGCGTCCTCTGCTGTTATCTTCATATTCTACGCGCGCTGGTCTGTGATATGTACAGGAGTTGTTACAATATTATAATAGTTATCGATCTATTTCCTTCAAGACTCTATGGTAGGGTATCGACGCACACGTCGATCTAGTTGTCTATGGTTTTGCGAGGGCAAAAAATCTTATAAGTAGTAATTCAATCTCTGCTCATTTCCAAAAAGAAAACAATTTGGCTTTTTAGGAGTGGATATTAATTAACATTTGAAAGCATTGACTTGTGTTGTTAAACTTACCAAATAGGCTAACGTATCTTGCTTAAACTTAGAATAAGTAACTAACAAAATATATCTAAATACAGTTAAGCTTCAGTTAAGTTTTTAAATTATTGTTTTTTTATGGTTAGAGATTTGTCTCCATCCGAATTTGAATGATTGTGTAGAGAAATGAGAATGTTGATCTTAATGTAGGAAAATATTAATATAATAACAATCATTTTAAGGGTATCTATGGCACAATACACCAACAATATAGTAGTTAACAAACGCACGAACGTCAAACTGCAAATAAGTGGAAAAAACATATTTTTTAAATAAGAATAGCTTCCGAATGGGATATTTGGTACTGCAATAGAGTTTACATTAATGAATATTATGTAATAAATACACCCTGCCAAGCTTCTCTATGGTTTGTAAGTAATAAATACCCGTTCCTGTGGGAATTTAAAAACACTCTTACATAGAGATGCATTAGATTACTTTTCGAGTTTTGCGGATATAAACTTTCATTAGTGTGCCATTAGGGCTAGCTCCTCTACTTTCTCTGCTGCTGAATTGTGTGTATTGTGCACATGGTTCTCAAACATTAGTTTCATCTTATGACGCTGACAGACAGGGCCCTAACCACGCTAGCTACTCAAATCGTAATAGAAAAGCAAACGCTCGCGATTACGTTTCAAACGCTCCGCTTTTGACGTTTTGCTGCCACCATACCATATCAATGTCAGTAGAAATCGTGAAGCTCGTGTCAGCAAAACGTCAAAATCGGAGCGTTTGAAACGTAATCGCGAGCGTTTGCTTTTCTATTAAGATTTGAGTAGCTAGCGTGGTTAGGGCCCAATACCAATTCCAATTTAAAGTTTGTGGCTCCATCGACTACCGATGATTCTGCCAACCACAAGTTTATGGGACAAGACTATTAAACGGCAGTTGGACCTCGAGCAAGACAATTTCAAAGATCGGGGGAAATTTTCATCTTTCGAGTCTGTCAGCGAGTACCTGTCACATGTCATTATGTCACGTAGATGGGTACAGCATTTTACGTCACTAATTTATTATAACACGTGGTAAGTGATCGTGAACATAGACCACAGACCAATAAGACAAGACACTGCTTATGTCCACTATTGTATGAAAACGCAATCGTCCCAAGTTCGCGGGGTATTGGAGAAGACGGCGAATTTAGATTGGTTCGTTCAAGGCTGAGCCGCAAAATATCAGGTCCGGTCATACATATGCAATGGCAATGCATATGTTAGGCGGGTGTGGGTGCTCGGCTATGCGCCGTCTATGGCTTATTGGTCCGTGACCTAGTGTTCACAAATATAACATAGTGACGCGAACAACGGTAATACAAAGCCGTAGAGTCGAATATGGATGTGAAAACATTAAAACCAATCATGGTAAACAAGATCTGTAGTATAGTGGTTGAATTTGGAGTAATTAAATTAATTTATTTCTGTGCTATAAGAAAAAAACATTAATCTATGTTATGTTGCCGATATCGGAAATAAAATTAAATAGCAATCACAGCGATACTAATTTTATTTTGTGGGTAAAAGCGCGTTAATGAATTGTATTTATCAAAATTGTAACCTATTGCCAGGTTAGTAAGGTCGTTATTCCTGTGCCACGCAATTGATAACGTCACCTGGTACTTGGATGTTTATTTCTTTCACCGTAAATAAACATGTTTCTAAATATCACAGGAAAATCGCCCTTACTACCACTAAATTAAAAGCGTTGACTTATTCGTGAAGTAGGTACTTAATCTGTGTATACTTACAATTGGATATCGTTTTGCAGAACGGAATCAACCCACATGCACTGCTGTAGACCAAAACCAACCTTGGGCTAGTGGTACTAGGTTGGTTTTAGTCTGCAGAAGTCTGTGTGGGTTGGTTCCTTTTTGCAAATCTACGCCCAACTATGCATTATGTACATAATAATATAATTACCGAATAAATAATACAAAGCCGTGTGATATTGAAGGAATAATACAAACTTGTAGCCGTTATAATAAATAGTTACCTTTAATGATAATCGGATGTTATCTCTGAATTATGTCCGATTTTAACATATAAATATGTATCGAACTAGATGTATGTATATTAATGCAAAGGCGAGTAAAGGGTTCAACGGCTGAATACTCAAACGGTGCTCAAATTTGAGAACTGCTTCGTTAAATACTGAATGTGAAAAGCAAGCAAAAGTAAAAGGTAAAAAATGATAATGTAACAATGAATAAGGCTTAATTATTTTAGTGGCGTTTGAGAATTTGGCCGTATTTGTCTTCTAGTCTTAACCTGTGACCTCAAAACCAGATTTTTTAAACCGACTAAGTTGTTGTCTCTGTTTTTTGATAAAACTAAAAAGAGACCAACATAAAGCGATGTTAATATTCCCTCAGTGTAAACGACGGTACTACTCGTATGCATCAATAATTGGATGCAATAAACTAGAAACAACCCACACGTACGTGCAAACCAAAACCGACCCTAGTGCGAGTGATTGTAGGGGTGGTTTCAGTTTGCTGGAATATATGTGATTTATTATGAAACAGAAAGGGTACACTATTTTTTTTGCAACTTTACCTCGTAAATCTAAAACTATCGGCTTTGTGGGACAGTTTAAGTACGAAAGATTATGTAGACTTATGAAATCTGACAACAGCTGTATCCTTGTAACACCTTTTGTTTTTCAAGTTTCTTCCAAGGTGATAGTTTCAGTAATACAAAATTAAGTTTTGAAAAAGAGGTATACCCTTTCTGTTTCAATCTGTATAAGTCTTATTAGTTTTAGTTATTAATTAATTAGTATTACCATATTGCAATTTTTTTTCGAACGTGACATACAAATAAACGTTTTCTTGTTCATTAGCCTACTCCGTCACAGGTCAAGAACTAGAGATAATTCAGTAGATAGGACTGTTCAAAATAATACTGTAAGACCCGTATTAATAAACCAATCTCAAGTATGAGACCGATCTTAAGTACCTACGCTTTTGACAAGTCATTTTGTACTGGTATGGTATGGACATAAGAGTGATATTTACAATATTGGTCTCTAGACTTGAGATCGATTTATTAATAAGGGTATTAGACAAAATATTAATATTTTCAAATAAAAAAAAAACAAGTTACTTGCAAGCTCAATGGAGTGACGAAATGTAAGGAGATTAGCAACCCAAGTGTCAGTTTTCTCGTTTATTTATGTAAAATAGTCAGCAAACATGCGTACGAACCGCCTGATGTTAAGCAGTTACCGTTAGGGATCGCAATCCGGAAAACCGGATCCGGCATCAATTGACGTCTACCGGATCAATGGAACCCTATAGTATGCGTGGTCCAACACGCACTTGGCCGCTTTTTATAAGCCTTCTGATACACTTAAACATGTTTTAAACAGTTAATTTTGGAAGGGAAAGTACCACTATGAACCACAAGTACCATGTGGCCAATCCAGCCGGATCCGGCCGGGTTGAAATTGGTGCCGGATTGCAATCCGGGTACGATAACCTATCGATGGTTGCAACACCAATGGAATACTCCACACGTTGACCACCTCAAGGAGAACGAAAAAACTCACACTTGGTGTTGATCCACCGTTTGGTTATGTTGTGCATTATTTTGTATTTATAAACATATTAAACAAACCGAAAATAAAGGGTATGAGGTCATGTGATAAAAGGTGATGTTTTATTATTCATACTACCCTCTATTGCGATGACGGATGATAGGCTTGAATGGAAGAAGAGAACGTGCTGCGCCGACCCCACCTAGTGTGGGATAAGGGCAAGGTGATAATGATGATGATGACTACCCTCTATTATTTAAATGTGTATGTCGAAGCCAATACAGGTTTTTGTTATTATTTTTAACTTCTAATTTTGTATATCTGTTGTTCATAGGTTTTGCTCTGGTTTACACGAATGCACGGAACTGACTACAACAGATTATTTTATCTTTTGATTTTATTATGATCTGACATCGACTTTTGTGTTTCCTCACTGTTGTTAAATCTTGGCAACCATGTATGAAATGGCTATGCAAACTTCTTTCAGGTGGCGCCTCTCGTGGGGAGTAGCGTAAACTTGAATGGACGTAACATGTTCGTCAATAATTATTAGATCTCCATTTTAATTATTGAAAAAAATAAAACAACACAATTGGTATTTCATATTTTTATTTTTTACATTTGACGTCGGTCACCGTAAACGAATTTTACTACATCGCTCCATCATTTCAATTACAAGTTAGAATGATACTAGAACATAAATATTTTTTTCGTATTTTATTTAAGATCAAATAGATAATCTTTTTTACACCCTAATGTAACGATATCATTTAATTTAATTTGTCATTATATTAAGCAAAAAATACAACAAATTAAATTACAAAGAAAATAAAACTTACAATTAATTATACTCTTTATCGGAGAGAACAATTTATCTAAAAGCTAAAATAATTGCAATTACAATTTATAAATACTCGTAACAAAAAATTGAAGGAACTAAATATTTTGAATTTTTATTTACTAAAATTAACACGAATCACATGTTTATCAACTAAAAATAAGTACTCAATTGTCTTACAATATATTATCTATATTCTTTACGCTATTACATTTGGCTCCTGATGTCACCTATGCTTAATGAGAACAGTGCTGAAAAGCTGAACATAGATTTATTAATAACGTTTCTAACGGCGCGTCGAGAATAAACCAGAATTTAGTATAACAGAGTCGTTCATAAGCAATAAGGTTAGTACGGTTTATACAACGGAACCATCAAATGTTGGAATGTAAAGACAACCATCGCGTCTCGGGAGTTCGTAGACATTTCTTATCCATAACCATCTCCATCGCGGTACACATTAACAAATAACAAACTTAATTAAAAAAACATCTCAATTAAAACTTTAACAAAATCACTCTAATACTGCTGAATTTGTACGAATTAGGTAAATATTCAAAACGATCTGTGGACACAGGTCACAACACAAGCTTGTTACGTGAGGGCTCCGACGCGACTAAAACAATGTGAATTTATTTAATGCTGCACATGAAAAATTATCCGATTACAATTTTGGCACATGTATTTACGTTTCATACAGACATTTTAATTACTCAATACATGACCTTATTTTTATTATCTACACGATTCCAAGTTACATTTTTTTGAAAGTACAAAATTTGCGCGGTATTTTTTATCTATGTTTCTTTTATTAATGTTGCCAGCGTGAACGGAACGAGAAAAAAAAGCAATATAAAATCTGTTAAAACTATTACAATATTTTAATCATATTTAATTGTTTAATATATAAAATCCCTGTAATGATAATATTGTTAATATGAAGTGACACTATGTGTTACTACTGTGTTCTTTGACTCGCACACGACCAATGTATTGCCGTATTAACATTATTCCCGTTTGCTGTAGATTGCTCGGATAGTGGCAATGCGGTAATCGCTTTTGTACGTGTGACGAGCAATGGGCATGAGAATCCACTGTGGCCTGTTAAGTTTACAATATGTTTTTATAAAATAGAATCGTAAATAGTGTTCAGTCTTCTGTTGAGAGATTTTCATGTTTCGACTATAGTTAATCGATTGTAAAATGATTCGATGCGGAAACGTGGATCGATATTACTGTAAGTAAACACTGTTTTGGGTACAGCGTTCAAAGGAATCGATATATTTAACACTTTTATATAGTACAAATAATATTTACAATAGGTAAAATCATGTGAACTAACTAACCAGACGGTATCTCTAGTGATCACTGTATACATTTATCTAAAGCCAGATAGTATTGAACGTTATATTCTAACCTTCATTATTCACTATAATCTTGAAAGCTCCTTTTTATTTGAACATTGTGTGCAGATACATTATTTGTCTAGACATGGCGCGCACTGTCATCTCCGGTGGATCATTATGACAAATTTCAATGAATCTTTCAGGCGGACATTTTGTGTCGTCACACTCGTTGACCGAAGCTATTGATCGATGACGCATTTTTGTTTGAGCCAAATTTCTTAATCTTTATAAGATTAATCTCGTCAATCGATCAATTTATTAGATTTCGATTTGGAACAAGTGGGAATCGACAATAACAAATGTCATCTATGTATGTTTTTTTTTAAACAAAGTAAGTTTTTTTGGACTCGGATATCCTTGTTTTGCGCCAGTTAATTTAGGGAAAGTATGTGAGTGGTGTGTGTGTGACTAGTGCGTCGCGGACCCCCAGTGACGTGTCTGCGTCCCCCCCTCCCCCCCTGCCGGGGCCAACTCACTGTTTCACATCACTAATGCTACAACAATTACAACTACTATTTACCATTTTAGACACATATACATGTCCACGTATTCAATGGTTAATTCAAAAATTTTATGTCCCATTAAATTTGTATTTATCAATAACTATTTACATTTAAAAATCGTTTACCATCGAATTATAAACTATTATTACGAGATATTTTACAAACTTTGGTGAAATGCAGAAGTGAATTCGCACGTTTTATATCTACATTCGTTTTCACAATGAAGAAAAGCAATCGTCATAAAAATATATCTAAGAAATTATAGTACAGTACCTACATTATTATCTAAAAATAGGGAATGTAACGGAATGTTAACAATAATGAAATTCGGAATGTCCTAACGATAACAATCACAACACCTTTCATACTTATTGCACTCCTTCAAAATAAATTATCGCCCATCACGTACGCGATACCATATACATTTACAATATAAACACATCTTTTTAAATATAAATTTAACTAGTTTAACGTGGACGTCGCCGGCCGCGAACTCACAATACTTACTAGTACGAATAACGTTATCCGTAAAACTGAAACTTTTCTAGTGTATTCCAAGTTAGTTCCGATTCATGTATTGCACATTTAAAACATATCGGACGGCAATAGCTGCCGTCGCAGTTACTATAAGCGAGTTTTAGGTTCCAATCGAATGATTACACTATGTGGCCGATGCCTTACATCTCCATACACCTATCCTTTCACATCTAGATGTTAGATGCTACCATTTGACGTCAAACAGGTACGCCACAGGATAAAGTCCACTAACACATGCCTACGAATCGACCACAAAATATAAAATTAATTTCTAAAACACGTAATTAAAATTTAAGAGACTTAATAATACACTAACTAAATTCCAGTTTTAGTCCATTCAAGATATTAAATGTACAGAGTTCCGTGTTCGGAATGCAGCTGCGAGCGGAACTCGAATACGACAGTTGAAGGTACCTACAGTACGTAGAAGACGTACGATGGAAGAGCAACAGAACGCCTAGTCCTGTCCGTTGTGGTGCAGGAGGGTGCGAGCGTCGGGCGGGTGCGGCGGGTGCGCGGGCGCACGGTACGAGTCGCCCTCCTCGTCCGCAGAGTTCTCCTTGGACCTATCGCTCTTGCAGTCCTCCTCCTTCGTCACTCCCGACAGCGAGTCCAGAGCCATCGGCATCGACTGGTACAGCTCCCGCGCCTTCTCGCTCGGCGGCAGGAGGTGCAGCATGTTCAAGGGCATCGGGAACCCCGGCGGAAACTCGGGGTAGAAGCCCTGCTGGAACGGGTTGAACATCGGGTTGGAGCCGATGTCTGGCTCGGAACTCGCCGGTCTTTGGCTCGCGTTCTGGTGGTCGTCCTTCTCGTGGTGTTTGCTCGACGGCTGGTTGTTGTTGTTGTTACCGGAGTTGAGGTTCAGCACGTCGAGCGGCCCGCCGATGCAGTCTTTCCTCAGCTGCTCCAGCTTGAGGCTCTTCCCGTACTTGCCTCGCACGTACATCAGCAGCGAGTTGTACGGGATGCCGAAGATCCTCGAGGCTTGGCTCGTCGTCATCTTCTTGTTCCACACGTGCTGTAGCGCCTCCGTCAGCTCGGCGTTCGTCCAGGAGCGGGGCGGGCCGCCGCGCGGCGCGCTGTGCTGCCCCTTCGGCCGCCCTGTCGAAGGAACACGCGTTAATTGGATTGGAGGTTTCGTGTCGAATGAGCAGAAATGTTTGACTAACTAATTACATAACTAAACGACCGCGAGCGCGGAGCTCTGTGATTTACGAGCGGCGGAGTGCAGCCGCGGGCACGACATGTGCCGTGCGCCGCCGCGACGGCATTACGCGAATGCACCATTATCTAATAACCGTGTTTCGGCTGAGCGATAACCCTGTGCCGCGAGCGACCGAAATGAGCGGGTTGCGGCGACATTTTGTTCGCGGCGATTTGTCATTAATTCGATGCGAGCACGCGACTATTACAGCGGCTTGTCAAAAAGAAACGCGGACATGCATACGCCGGCGACGTCGCCCCTAACTTTATAGTTTTATAATTTCGACTGAGCACGTTAACTCGATTCCGATCAGACTGTTCGACGAACATTTCTTTTAGTAGGTAGGTACCTATGTCGGACGAACGATATTTTATTATGGAAATTAGTTTTTCTTTTAATAGTCGTCGGTGATCACGCGAACGGTTGAGAATTAAAAGGGATGTTTTCCGATCGTCAGCCGGCGGGCGGCGAGCCGAGCGGCGGCGGGCGGCCCACGAGGGCCGTCTCGAGCGATGGGCGCTAATCGATCGACGACTATTGTGCGAGGACGCCGACGAGAGCATTCAAAGCATACGTTAGACTCGGCGTCTGTTCCCCTACGAGATACGCTATCAGATCGTCTTAATAAACATTTGCTGGAAACAAAGGCCGTTTAACATTAGCGGCGCCCGCTCGATGTGTGGAGACGCGAGGATGCAGTTTGTGCATTATGTGGGGGCTATTGTTGCGCCGCTGTCTCGGCTCTCTGCTCGTTATGTGGGGAAAGTGCTACTTGTTCGATTGTTTCAAATATGGTATGAAATGTGAAGGTAACTTGGACGACGTTGGGTGTTTAGCAGCAATGTAACTAGACGCAAAATATCTTGATTGAACTATTTACTTTACGGAACTATGAGTACCTACCTATATTTTTAAAATAATCCTAAGTTGATGGTAGGTGTTTTATTTCGAGAAAATTGTGATAAAGACCTATGCACACGAGACTGTTTTACGCACGTTGGACGCAACAAAAACGCAGCGGTCTAAGCAGCCGTAGGTGACTAAGTTTTATTATGGTCTTTGTTGTCATGATAATTTCTCAAAGGAATACGAGATAAATAATAATAAATAAATATCGCCAGACTGACACACCAACTGTATGGTCCCAAACTAAGCAACGCTTGTACTATGGGTTGGGGGCGATCCCAGTAACACCCAGTAATAGATATATAAGGTTTTATTTTAATAATGCGCGATATGATGCATGCCGCTTTAGTTAAGCAGATACACCTGCTAAAATGACGTAGGAATCTACAAAAAAAAACTGACAGGATTCTTCTTAACCGCTGACCTTTGAATTAATCACTCGCTATCAACCAGGCTGTACCTATCAACCCACGTAAAATATTTATATCATACTAGCGACCCTCCCCGGCTTCGCACGGCTCTAAATTTATCAGTGTTTCTCTACTATATTATGCACTAGCAGTCCGCCCCGGCTTCGCACGGGTACATTGCGGTTACATTATTCGAGTTTTAGTAAGGATCCCTAATTTGTTTGAAAATATATTATAGCCTATGTCAATCGGGGATAGTGTAGCATCACAACAGTGAAAGAATTTTTCAAATCGGTTCAGTAGTTTCGGAGCCTATTCATTACAATCAAACAAACAAAGTTTTCCTCTTTATAATATTATATTATAGTATGATGTACTATACATATAAAAATTCCTCTTGAATCACTCTATCTATTAAAAAAAACCACGCGGTAGTTTTAAAGATCTAAGCATACATTTAAATGTCCCCATTTGAATGTTACCTAATTTCGATCTCGGAAACTGCTCCCAGGCAAAATATAAGCCGGCTTTCACGAGACAGGCTTGTCCTAGTGTGGAAGCCACAGGTACATCATCCTTTTTTCACTTACCATTGTTTTATAACCCTAGTTTATTTCGTCTATGTACCTACTAACATGTAAGTGAGTTGAAATTGATGGCAAATAAATGTTATTATTATTATTATTATACATAGGGACAGACAGCGGGAAGCGACTTTGTTTTATACTATGTACCTAGTGATAGTGCAGTGATAATAGGTAGGTAGGTATTTGAGGCGTTTAAGAACTCACATTTCTTTTTGACGTTGGTGAAGAGTTGCGCGTCCAGGGGCGGCGGCCGGTGGTCCATGTCCATGAGGGGGTACATCTTGTGCTCCATGCCGGGGGGGAACAGGCCCAGGGGGGAGTCCATGCCGAACACTGCAACAAACAGAAGTCATTAGGAACACGGGAAAATATTTCTTATATTGACCTGCATAAAGTTTAATTACATTTTGGAAGTCTGAATTCAAGGGTGTGTTCGGGCGGAATTCAGGCTACTGAAAAGGGCTAGTTGTTGAAGCAAGGTATTTTTGGTTTCACATTTCATGGGTTAATGCAATTTTTATTATTTTCTGATTCTGGTGAGCTTTGGTGACAAAGTTAAATTCCTTCTTCTCTGAAGTGGAGAATTATTTTTTCGTTTGGCAATTCCAATAATGTATGAAATTATCAATTATATTAAATGAATGAGATACTAGAGACACATTGTTTTTGCATTATTATGCCATTTTAGAATTAGCAATACAGTAGTAGGCGCAAGGAAGCGTTTTCTAAAACATTATGTGCTTTTAGTTCGGCTACTCGACGCTAGATGTCGCGACTTGTCGGATTCAGTTCCACACTGAGTTCTCTCGAGGCTCTTACAAAAAGTAAAAAGCGGGTATTTTTAGATTTTGTTATCATTACGTAATTAATGTTTACCGGCGTTTCTGTTTTATTGTTTACTCTGCCATTGTTTTTCGAACATAACCAACCTCGAAAGAAAGTTACGTACGAAATTACGATACCTTTTATTATTTTTATAATGTTTAAGATTATGATTTAAGAAAAGCCTATGATTTTCAAGATAAAAATGTTTAACACAAACAATTATTTTTTAATAGGTACGTAGGTAAGTTTGTAGACAACTATGTAAGTAGGTAATGGGTAACTGATTACTTTTAAAATCCATTGAACTGATACAGAACTGACAAGATCGTAAACTAAGCAAGTACCTAGCTATAAAGCTACCTGCGTAATTGGTTCTATGACTGAATCCTTACGATGTAAGATGCAAAGGAGCTTTCTCGGCTCCGCGGACGGAATGGGACAAATCGATATCGCCCGGGTGTTGTTTTATTTCAGACGTTAGATGTAGTTCTGTTCTCCTCGAGGTAATGTCTGGAACGCCATTTTGTATTTTATGGGAATTATTTCTTCACTAGCTACCCGCCCGGCTTCGCACGGGTGCAATAAATTATCAGTGTTTCTCTACTATATTATGCATGTATTATACATATAAACCTTCCTCTTGAATCACTCTATCTATTAAAAAACCGCATCAAAATCCGTTGCGTAGTTTTAAAGATCTAAGCATACATAGGGACAGACAGCGGGAAGCGACTTTGTTTTATACTATGTAGTTATAAGAAGTAGGTAGGTTGGTATTCCTTACTAAACTGTTCCCGGCCCTAAACAGTTACAATGTTTTTGTGAGAAGGTTTTTAGTTACACGTAAAATATAATGCAAATACCTTCTTATCTGAGAACTGTATTTTTATTGAAGACTATTCAAGGGATACTAATGGATTATAAGATTCAAAATCGTCGACACTGTTTATAGGCAACTGCATCCTTAAGTATCTACCTTCATGGGTACAAAATAAGGTATATAATGCGACTTAATGCTACATCCGTCGGTATATAAACAATTTTTCAGATATTTAATGCTCCCGCGTGCGTGATTACAACTAGTCATATCATGATTTCCAACTCAAGTCCCACATCCCACATCAATGGAGCCGCGCGGTTAATTAACATCGCAAATAGGTAATCTCAGGTCTACATTTTATTGCCAATTCAGATTGACGTTACATACGTGAGGACTAAGTCGCAGCCGCAACTAAAACCACTTTCCACAGTAACACACAACTGTTCATTTACGCTTGATCCCGTATTATCTGAGTACCGCTACGCTAAAGATCGGCGCTTCTAATTAGGTAAATTGCGGATAGGTGCATTACGGCGACATATGCGCACTTGTGCAGTAACAGACAACCGAGTTTTATTACTTACTATGATTATGTACGGTTAGAACGATCAACGGATCGCATCGTAACTAAAATTTTAATTATAATTAAACTTTGTGTTTAACTTCCGACGAAAAAAGTAGTGTCATAAGTTTAACATGTGTATCTGTCTCTGTGTGTCTGTCTGTGGCACCGTATCGCCCAAGCGGATGAACCGATTTTAATTTTGTTTTTTGTGTTAGAAAGGTATTCTGATCGTGCTCTTGCCTATGAAAATCGGTTCAGCCGTTTTAAAATTATGAGTTCTTTTGTAGTTTTAAAGGCGTCGTATCGAGCCAAAATAAATACTGATATACAAAGATGCGTTTAATTAATTAAATAGTGAGAAAACACTATTATAATAAGTGTAAAGTCACAAGGAAACCACGTCAATCAATAATGGCGTGCCCAACTAATTTTATCATAAAGTGCTGTAAGCAACATAAAAATAGTTGTAGATTTTCTGTAATAAACTGAATGATATGCCATACCCACATCGCCGTAAGTTCTTCATGTATAAGCAAGACATGAGGGTCCTAACCACGCTAGCTACTCAAATTGTAATAGAAAAGCAAACGCTCGCGATTAGGTTTCAAACGCTCCGGTTTTGACGTTTTGCTGACACCATACCATATCAATGTCAGTAGCAATCGTGAAGCTCGTGTCAGCAGAACGTCAAAAGTAGCGTGGTTAGAGCCCAGTATTTTAGTTTAGTTTAGGCGAAATTTGTAACTATCAGAATAAGACAGCATCGAACATGCAATCATTTAGTAACAACATTCTCAGAGAGATTACTATAGTCATTTAAGTACATGTTTCATTAAAAGGTTTAGTTCATTATGACCTCTCGGCGAATTTAATGAGAGTGTGCTACAATTACGCATTTGTGATATCATATATATTATCAGAACGAATATTTCTTAAGATCGATACATAATTATTTTCGGACTCCTGAAAAACCACGCCGACCATACTTCTGTCTGTACAAGGTTCGTTAAGCTGCATGTCGGCGGGCGCTGTGGCCGGCCGCGACTCGTTATTTTGCATAATTACCGACAATCAATAAGCCTACATTCATATCGAGTGGAAGCTTATAACGCAAGTTAGTTTGACAATGTTAACACATGGTTCCGCATGTTTTGCGGAGAGAGTGGAAAGTGCAAATGTTTTGTTACAGCAAGAGGTATTGTGGGGATACAAATTGGTTGTATCGGTGATCAGTTACAGACGATATTTAAAATAAATTTTCATATTTTAAACTAATCTATCACTCAAATATAATTTAATGACGAGTCGACTAGCGCTTAATGTCAACACATCACATCTAGCATGTGCAGCTCAGGCTGCGCAGACTAGTAAATTAATTAATAATACCCAAATTATTCATTTCTTGTCAAAAGTCAATAATAAATATATTGTTAGCCAGCTTAGGTACCAGTTGCAAACGTACGGAATAAAAAAACTCCACGCCGTATCGAAAAAGCATAGGTTTATTTTTATTTCTAACAATAGAAAATAAGGACGAGAATGAAAACACAAGCCGAGGACACGTTGAACAAAAACCAAAAGGGTTTCAATATTTTCCCACGGAATCCAAACAAAATGAAGCAATTCTTGATCAAAACATAATTAGTCCGAGTACTTTTAATAGGCTGATTTTTACTGGCTATGTCACCGTAAAATATTGAGTACAATTTTCTGTTATTTGAATTTATCCGACACTAATTTAATTACTAAATAAACTGCCTAATGTTTGTTAAGCGACGTCCATATAAGTTTACTGTTATTATAAAATGTGCTGGTATTTTATTACGAATTCGTGGTAGCCTTAAGACCTCCAGAATCAATTACGAAATGTACGTACCTAATTTAATCAATTTTAAAGTACATAAATAGGTAGATATCTGGTAGAAAGGGTCACTAGCTATGTTAGTGGACCCCAAAATTTGTATAACTTGTTACCAATTTTCAAAGTCAAATGGTTTCCGTTTTATTGCAATGGAAGAAATAGCATGACGAGATAATATTAATAATTTGTGAGGTCGGTAATAACAAAATTCGTTTTACAATTTTAATATCTATTAACATTTTTTTAAGTTTAATCATAAATAAATTTAATGATATTCCATTGCATTGTTGCCATAATCCAAAATTAATCTATTGCTGAAATCAAACTAAATTTCATTTTCCAAGTGCAATTTTACGCAGAAATATTTACCTATAAGATAATTTAACGTCGAATTTAAAAAATGAACCCTAGCAAAAACCATCCGGCTTGCATTGTGCAATGGAGTCATCAGTTATGATGATTATAATATTTTTAGGAAATTATTTACTGTCGGCTTACAATAATAGGCGGTGCTATTTTCAATATTATGTTACGTCACAATTTCTAGCAGAATAGCGTAAACCTTGCGGTCAATTAGACGTAGCGCAGTCGGCTCGCTTGACGCTTTCTAATTCCGGTCGCTCGGACCCCTTCAGCGAACTAGTCGACCATAAACAATGATTTACGAAACACACCACCCGATAACCAGACACTCGCAATACGTTAGCGCCACGATTCGATCCGACATTTTTTAAACAACATTTTCACAACGAATTTTTAACAGTATTTTCGCAATATATTCTCGTTGACGGCTATTAATATTATTTAAATTAAATCGAAACTAAATTCACCGGCCAGCGAAGTTCGCGCGCGATCGATCGCCGCGCGGCCCATATGCACCACGCGTTGAAATCGAAAGCGTAAACTTAGTTCGCAACTCGGATCAACCCTTCCGCTGGCATGTGTACACAACTTGTCAAACTTCACCCCGTTCATTCAGACAAAAGTTGACGCACCCTCTCCCTCACGCTCGGGTCACGCATACGTGTTGTTTCATCTAGCCCGGCTCACATGCGTGCGTTTCCTTATAACCCTGCGGGATGACGGAGGCTCGGCTCGGCGTCTGGGGTGTGGGTAGACAAGTGCGTGTTGCGTCGGTCGGGTTGGCGACATATCGCCACGTGACGTGTTGTTTACGACCCAGGAAGGGTTCCATTGAGGCCGGCGGGGGCGGAAGGAGCGTGACGTGTCACGGCGTGTGGGAGTCCCGTGTTGTCCGCGGTCAGGCCCCGGGCCGGCGCGCCACGCGAGCCCGCCGTTTATTTTGCAACGAGATTTACAACTATAACTGTAAATTAACTTTATCGAGCGGACCCGAATCTAGGTCGTATGGAATCAGCATTAATTATCGCTTTAATCTAATACCGATGTCGGGTGTACTACAATAGATCACATGATAGATAGCCGCTCGGGCCAAGGATACGAGAGAAATAATATCGCGGGACAACAAACGCCATAACTATAATAGGGCGTGCAGCAACTGGGTTGATCTATTGTTTCAGTGAAATACACGTTGTAATCGATGTGGGGAACAATTAAAATGGAAAGAAGTCTAGGTCGATCACGATGGGCAGCGTCTATCCTTGCATTGTTCGAGGAGATCGCGTGTTCAATATAAGTCCCCATTACATAATAAGTATGGGGTGTAAACACTGGCGAATGCTCATGAAGGCAAGTTAATATTTATAAGGCCGGTGGACCTTGAGCGACGTTTGATTACCACTGATAAAACAATAGCCGTTTACTGGGAACCGCCGCTCCAGTCTCGTGTTTAATAAAATGGTCCAGTTCTTAATATATACTCTTTGGTGTTCTTATATGCATCGTAATTAAGTTGATTTCACAATGACAACGGTGTCGGAATAAAAGCGCAATAGGTGTTATAAACCGTCGTTTGCACTGGCGAAACATTTACACCGATTTGTGATGTCTCTATTTTGTGCACTCAAAATGTAGAGACAACAACATGAATAGTTACATAAACGTATCGTCGGTGCATACTCACGTTAACAAGTACACATTAGTGGCATCACACACGCTCACACGCCGCCTGGGAGAGTTGCCACAAATGAATGACGGCCACTAACGCGATAATTTCGTAAGCTCACTCGTCCAATTTTGCTTTTAGCTATTGAAATGTATTTTCGTTAACTTTCCACCGAGTCCCGTGTGAAGTTGTGGGACGCCCCGCTTTCTATTGTTTCGAGGCGGCTACCAAAATGACTCGCTCATTGTCTATGCACGAAACGCACGAGATGAGCCTTTAATATCAGACATCTCTTTCCGATGCTCGATCTATCGACCACACAGCGGTCGCACTCGAATGAAATTGGCCATTGTTGCTTCGAAATTGGCTCACCGTCTTATTAGATGTGTAATTATTGAATTATTAAAATAAAATGACTTTTTAATTCAATTGATTAAAGAGTGAAAGTTAGAAATGTGTGTGAGGTTTACCAATATCAGTTGTGAGTAGCTAGCTTCTTTATTTAGCTTCATATACAAAATCAAATCAGGGGTTAGCATGAGTTTTTGTTGTATTCAAATACCGATTGAGTGCTCAAATGTCGCCAAGGCGCCATTTATTAATCAGTAAACCTGCACGTTTCCGCTAGGGGCGCTGCCGTGTTTTTTTTTAAATACTAGCAATGTGTGTTTATCACATTACTAGTCTTCCCTTAAGCCCCTCCAACTAAGCTAATGATTGTGCTAGGAGTGGGCTCACGTCAATAGTTTAATGGCTAGGATGGGGATCGAACCCGGAACCACTAGGCTATTGAAGCTTAAATGATAGAAAGAATAGAAATATATATAAATGTATAGAAAGATTAGATCATTCGATCGGGACTTGATGCCATCAAAACTTGTACTAAACCCCCAGTACATAACAGTTAAGTAATACAGATAACAAAACTCACACATTAAAACCATAGTGTTTAAATCTTCAATGGCGTATAACTCAAAAAGTTCCATCTGCCTGAGTAACGAGATAAAATTTGAAGATAGCTCCATTTTGAAGCACAGGTCGGTTATAAAAATGCACTTGTTTAAGCCGCAATTTAGGTTTACTGCGAGCAATGAATAAATATCTCAGCGTACGTACTCGCCTATCTTATTTAAAATACTTTCACTGTAAGTACGTTATTTTAAGTACACTATAACTTTCAGTCCTTTCAGAGTTCCGTGTTGCGTGTCTACGATATTTTATGCTTGTTTAATATATTGATTTTATGTTGTAATAGATGCAGTGCATACTATGCAAGGTACCTTATTGTTGAGATGCGAGCAACGGGACCATAGTTTTATCACACTTTCAGATGTATTACAAATAGACAGGTTGGTAGATAAACTAAAAAATATAAACATTATGGCACCACATTGTCTTTTACCAGTGTCAAGTTTATGCATTTTACTCATGGACTGAATTAAATAAGTAAATATCGCCAGACGAACACACCAACTGTATGGTCCCAAACTAAGCAACGCTTGTACTATGGGTACCGTACAATGGACTGGGGGCGATTCCAGTGACACCCAGAACTAGGAAAATAACGAGAAGGTCATTTCCGAAATTTGGCCCGGCGGAAATCGAACCCGCAACCACCATGTGCAGTGAGCCGAGCGGCCTACGCTCGAACTACTGCGCTAAGCGGCCGTCAAATAAATACAATTAAAACAAGACTTTATTGATACTTATTATAAAAATAGTTATCGTATTGTTGTTTGTGTATACTATTGTCTATGGTATTTATAGTATATTTTTAAATTCAATTTGTTTTGAATTAAATATTGCCCATCAAACGCTACTGCGTTAAGTACTCTTAAAATTTGAATTACATAATAACTAAAAAATCGTATTATATTTTCTGAACGAAATCGAATTGCAGTTTCTCACAATACATTTTGTGGTGGCAGTTGCGTATGTAATCTACCATGTGGAATGATATCAAAACAATTGCGGTCTCAAGAATCGATTCAAAGCGGATAAAAAGATACGAGTAAATAAAAAAATCGATACGGCTCCATAATCGAGAGTTAGCGACTTTCACTGTGAACTTAATAAAAAAAGGTGCGTGGTAATTTATATGAAATTAGTTTGTTGCGTAGGTAATTTTAAAATTACAAATTAATGGATTGTACACATTTTGCTTTATTAGTGTATATTCAAGGAAAATTAATGTTTTGTTGTATCTATATTACTATTTACTTATTGAGTGACAATGAGTGACAACGGCTCACATTCTGTTGCTGTTACTGAGAATGTACACCATATTTTATTAATTGAAAAGAGTAACCATAGAGTTTCTCAGATGCTAGATCTTCTCAGTGGAAGCAGCATTCCGAACCGGTGGTAGATTCTGACTATTCATAAATGCTTTGTTGGCTTACATGAATAAAATCAATTTTGAGTGTCTGTAGAGTTTGAGTATCTGTAAGTACAGACTAAGCACTCCATTCATTTTTTTTCAGTTAGATGAGGTCACCGTTAGATGACTGCTACTTGATACACTGGAGGTTCGCGGTTAAGCTGCAATTAGTCAGGTCCAGAACTGCGTGGGTGACTGTGTCCAATAGTGTAGTGGCTGTTGCCGGTATTATGGAAAACACTAAGGGATAAGAGAGTATCAGAACAAAAAAGGCAAATTGAAATTGTGTATCAATGATACCTACTTGAATGTTAAAAGTCCGTATCGGTATGGAGTACGCTTTAGAAAACTCATCTTGTACTGGAATGACATTTCCAAGATCGCTCTCAGACTTGCGATCTATTTATTAAATGCGGGCCTCAATTAGGACTCAAAGTTCTTATTTTCTAAGTGCAATTAAAATGTCAGTAATCATGGTTGTTGTTATTATCTACCTACTTAATTGCAGACCATTATATTAACCTGATAATATAATCCATTTTAATGTTGTTGACATTGCGTTTTGTGTTTTTTTATATATATATATAGGTATATGAAATAAGTACCCATCTTTTGTAAGAGTTTAGAACTGCGTTACTTAGGGGTTGCCAAGTTCCATGTTTCCCAAAAAGTAGGAATTTGGTAGATTTTTTTTATTTGATTTTTATATTGCATATTTTGAATGTTCGAACACCCTGATTTTGAATTATTTTTAAATTAAATGGGTTCCTATATTTAAAATAAAATTAACGTATTATGACTTTACTATAAAAATATATATTATATCGGATAATATTCGGAATAACATCAAATTATTCTCCAACAAAGCAAACGTTATTATACATTATATAAACATTATGAAAGTGGAGTGGAATTATAATTAAAGTACCGTTTGTTGCGTTTAAAACGACCAGTGTTATCATGCAAGCGTTAATGAACGTACCTCTGACGAGTATGAAACCGCGCGGCGTGAGTGCGAAGGAAACATGGTTTATATTGGATTCTTATTACTCAATTAGTGACGTGATTTGATATCGGGAACCACATGACATGTCGTTGGGGAACACATGACGAATTAGAATTGTATGACGATTTATGCCAACCCACATGATGTTACTTACATTTTAAAATACCCCCTCCCCCATTGATCGAAGATAAAGGCACAATTAGATAATAACTAGCTGTGCCCACGGACTTCGTCCGCGTAGTATTTAACGTAACAAAAATTTCGGGATTATCGGGATAAAAAGTATCCTATATGTTAATTCCGGTTATAAACTATCTGTGTTCCAAATTTCATCCAAATCCGTTCAGTAGTTTTTGCGTGAAGGAGTAACAAACATACATCCACACTCACAAGCTTTCACATTTATAATATTAGTCGGATTTATGTGATATAAAGCTTAGCGTTTATTTATACAAAAGCCTCGAGATAATTAAAAAAACATTTTATTTTGTCTGAGTTTACGCAAGTCCAACTCGGATGTGTTAGTTAAGCCACTAATATGAAGTCGCGTTTACTTATCATTAATTAAAAGTAAAAGCTTTTTAAACTAATGTGTAACTTTAAAAGCATTTTAATATGTTTTCTCATGGGCATAATACGCAAGTCAATTATCATTTGCTTTTTCTTTTATAGTTATTATGACAGTAGGTAGGTAGGTACTAACATTGTCAATGCCTTTCCTTATAATATACAGTGTTGGCATGCATACATAGAAAGTGTATTGATATTACGGCTATAGAAAAAGTGTAGATTGATTTCAAAATTGCCATTTACCAGTGCGGTTGACCGCGCAAATCATTTGTTGTCAATCAGGGCTACCATTTATCACATTCAAATTACCCTATTGGATTTACGAATAAAACTTTAAGAGTCCTGTTACTATGTTGGACGTAGCCTTTTTATATAGGGCGATGATATAATCAAAATGTATTTTGAACAATTCGCAAATATTATGTACGCAAATTAATCATAAAAATTGCGTCATATTATCAATGATTCACTAAGGTACGTTTAATGTTACACCATACACAACTCAAAGTTTCATAGTCCCACCAAAATAGGTTTATGTGGGAGTGTGGCAACCCAGCGGGCCGGCGCTTTGAGTCCGCCATTATTACTCACATGTGAGTCACTCGTGCGCAGATAAACGAGCCGGTGTAATTTGTAATTAAATTACTCAGAATATTCCAATGACATTTATTATTTCCTGGTAAAGCTTTTAGTTAATGCAATACAAAATTAATTAAGTATCGTAATGACTCAAATTTCATGTGTTTCATGAATGGAACATATGATCACACTACGCTGCGGTTTAGTAGTGATTTGAAATGCGTTGTGATTCATTAATTTACTGTAAATTACGCAGATTTATATGTAATTACGTTGTGGCTGTTTTGTTTACGGACCACTTGCCAGACAGTGCTGCCAACTCTTGAAAGCAAAAATGGGCTCAGCTCCCAAAACAGCGTTAGAACGCACTAAACGCCAGCTGATACCGTAGAAGACCACCGCTGTTGTTCATATTGCCCACACGCACGTGACCATCACTTTTCCATTTCCCGCCAAAAAACCCCCGAATTGATTGTGTTATCAATTCCTAAAGACAC
The DNA here is from genome assembly GCA_918843915.1 of Notodonta ziczac. Taxonomy (NCBI): domain Eukaryota; kingdom Metazoa; phylum Arthropoda; class Insecta; order Lepidoptera; family Notodontidae; genus Notodonta; species Notodonta ziczac. The sequence continues at coordinate 8,718,662 of OU974053.1, forward strand.
TAATTGTTCCGTTTTACGTATTTATTTGATTTCAAAAATTGCTAGATTTGCGCTAAAAGAGCTAACTTAGCAGCACTGGTATGAGACGTCGCTTGTTTGGTGCGTCAAAGTTCTCAAATTTGAGTTGCTATTTCACTATACTGTACTGTACAGACTTAAATATAAGTCTGTGACTAAGCGGCTACAGTATAATGAGTAGGTACGACTTTTGTTAACCGACACTTGAAAATCGGCAGTCACATACATATTCAAAGTTATTTTACGAAAGTAACTTTTTGCATTTACACAGTAAACACAAAAAGCGAACAATATATCTGTTTGAAGATCACTAACCCAGAAACTCCGCGGAAACGGTTTTCCAATCGTGTTTTTGCCGTCGGTTTCGATCTCGGAAGTCACGTCCGAGCCACACGTAGTACGTACTGTAACGTATCTCCATAATACATGGCCGCGTGGTCGCCGCCACCAAATTGTGGTCGCCGGCCCTTTGTGCCGCGCCCGAAACTTTATAATCGCAGGATCCGTAATCTGATTTCGATTTCATACCAACCTTTTTGTTGTTATAAAAAAGTAAAGTCCACTTTCGGCGGTTAAGTAGTAGCTTTGTACAGAAAAGGTAGCTACACAAAGTTTTAGCGATTGTTTGCGAACATTCAGCCCCTCGGGCAGAATCTTCTAACGTAATCATATCGTATCGAAAAAACATTATTATTTATGAATATTATCATGTGAGTGGGTCGGAACGCGTTTACGTTAACGTTATGCCCAAAAATATTGAACGCAGACTTAGGCCCAAACATTGGTGGCGCCAACTCTAAATTTGCCAAAACATTAACACAAACAGCTACTCGCTGTTATGGTTATGCCGAGAGGAGCGGACGAGATTACTCTTTAATTTGCTTTTTCCTGTTGATATCTAGTTACCGGTATGCACTGTTGGTACCTACCTACTCTTTTTGTCGAAATAATTCAGTTTCTTGAAGTAAATGTACTGCGGCATCATGCACCGAGCGGTCAGCCGAGCGAATATCCAGAGATCGTGCCCAACGCGCGACGTGTTCGGCGATTTCATGTCTCCATCGCACTTTTTAGTCGCGTTCGTTTTCGTGGACACAGATTTTAATTGCTTTCTAAAGTCCATTCGTCGCTCGATTCCCATGACGGTCGCTGTGAAATTGACTAGCACACGTAGATGCATGACATGTAGTTTTTTCGTAACGTTTTTTTATATCTGTTTATCGAGAGAGCGATCTGGCCGTATGAGACGCTCGCGGTCATTGTGCCTCGCCGTGAGAGGTTCGCCGCGATCCGTCCGCGTTACCGAACGCGCCGCACTCGTGATCTTATTTCGGTTCTCATTCAGCGAACGCCCATTCTCGAATTTTACGGGCGGAATCAATTACGGATGTGTGACGACCGCGTATTGCTACTGGTGATGGGCGCGGGAGAGCGTCGCGCGGTGCTCGGCGCGCGGTGAAAGGAGTCGCGCTGTAATACTCGTATAGGGATGAATGGATTATGGAATATTAATTACCGGTGCCGGCGCTCACAGCGGGTAGATACGATCACGCATGCGCATCAATCTTGCTCCGAATTGTACGTCGGCACCTCTTTATCGGCAACAAAAAAAATCGGGCAGTGGTATTTTCTCATGGTCACGGGCCGCACAATGGACGCGCGCGCATCTCACTTGTTATTAAATTCGTATAAAATTAAATCTAACGTGTGATTCCAGTTCCGGTTGCGTGATGGGAACCTGAACAACGGTGCTTTGAGATTTTCCAACAAACTAATAATTCTGTTTCTTCAAATGGCAATGATTTACATACAGTTCTAATGCTCCCGTACTTACGGAGATAACGATCAACATTTCTATAAAACTAACCACGCCGAGCGTTTGATTATGTTAATAGTATTGTTTTACTAATATTTTTATTACAGGTAATTTGTTAATTAATTGCTTTTAGCACGTTTTAAATTTTAATAAAATTCGAAATCTGCTCGTCTAAAGTGACACAGATCACCTTAATTTAATCTATGGGATTTCCCAGGGAAGCGTCCTAGGCCCCGCACTGTATCTAGTATACAGCAAAACAATATAAGTCATCGAGTATCGACGAATGACGCAGCATAATTGTCTATTACCGCGGACGCATAGCCCGTGTCATAGCGTTAGTCATTCGCGGCCAGACAACCGGAAATAAGGAAAAATTACCCTATTCAAGTCTAATGTTTCACCTAATTTCACCTCGTCAGGGTACCCATAGAAAAACTGTCTGATAGTTTGATGTCTTTAGATCGGCCTCAGTTAGATAGAAGAAGGATTCTGAGAATAAAGATGTTCAATCAGGCCGCGACGGTGATTCAAATTTGTTATAACGGTGGTAGACCCATGCTGTACCCAATTGACGCTTATTGACGGGCTTTCTGGCAATGTATAAAAATATGTAATTAATATGAATTCATAAATGCTGTTGGTTTTGTGGTAAACAAAAAAAAAAAAAGAAGGTCGGCGTAAAGTTGCTATTATAGTTGCATTTCGGACAATAAGTGAGAGAGCCAACGAGCAGTCCAACTCCTCTCCTTTCCCTTTCCTCTATCCCACTCTCCTTCAGGTAGACAACGTGCGGCCAGTATCTTTGGTAGGTACTTCAAGCATATACAAGGTGAAACAAAAAGGGTACACTAATTTTTTTGCAACTTAACTTTGTAAATCTAAAACTATGGACTTTGTGGGACAGTTGAAGTACTAAAGGTTTTGTAGACTTGTGAAATATGTCAACAGCTGTATTCCTATAACACCTTTTATTTTTCAAGTTTCCTCCAAAGCTGATAGTTTTGGAATTACAAAGTTAAGTTTTGGAAAAAATAGTATACCCTTTTTGTTTCACCTAGTATAGGTTACGGCAATTGCTTAACATCAGGTAGATCGTCCGCTTGCTTACCGACTTTGTTTTGTAAAAAGAAAAAGCTGAACACAAACGATCTTTATAATTTTTGTCAGATTTTGGTATTCTTAACGGAATCAATGACCGTGACACTGTAAGCTATGCAGTCATGTTCATAAATCACAAATACCTACACACCGATCATCTTGATGATTTGTTAAATGATATTGAGGTGCTTTGAGACATGAGCTTTTGATTATAAGGCGTTCCGATACAAATGCAATTTAAAATAAAGATAAAATTGTGGGGTACGTTTATAAAACCCCAAATTGTTTGAGCGTTGTGTTCAAACTGAAATTCAGATGGATACGACGTATCTTTGATTTAAAATTCCTTAAAAGTATTGCAACCAAAAAGAAGAACGGGAATATAATGTAGAAATCGATCGGGAAACATCAGGGAGTATGTTAAAGATTTGCCCATCCTGGTCCTAAAAAATAACGTTTATGGTGCTATTTACTCTAATGAATACTCAATCAACGAAGATAAATAACAATGGACTCACAATCTTTGGAACAGCTCGATATTTGCGTTGAGCCACTGGTAAAATCGTAGCCACCAAAACAGGCCAGTATTCAATGCAACGGTAATTGATAACGCGGCGTCATCGTCAAGCTCGTAATTTACAGCGCGGACAGGCTCGCGGCGCACGCGCACATTTTCATCCAATTAACTGCGAGTATTTGTCAATGCGCGTGAGTAACGATCCGCTATTCACTCCATGCGCCCGCGCATGCGTCCTATGCATCTAATGCGTTGGGGTACTCGGACTTGTTCTTAAGAAACAGTTTGATAGACTGATAATTAGGAACCAGATTTTATTACGTATGGAATTGGCTGATAACACCAAAAATTTTGTATTTTGATTGACAACAGGTAAATCTTTATCGAAATTATCAATGAACAGGTGTTATTATCAACTCAGTTGAGCCTGTTCTGGAGAGTCCGTTAAGAGTAATTCAGCGGTATTCCGTCAAAGGATTGCCACCATTACATTGATTTTCTGGACAGGATATCCTTTGTCTAGCAATTCCAACGATTATAACTAATAGTCAATTTATTTCCCTAATCAATAAGCTTGACTAGTTCGATATTATTGGTTGCCAATATGTCCGTATAACATGCGCTATAAGCGTAAATTTATAACTTCCTCGAGGAGATTACTTGTACAAGAAAAAGTGATGTGATTGATTTAGATTAAATTATTAGCATTATCATCGTGGGGTCGTTGCTTAGATGACCAAGGTGGGAGGGAAGCTTTTAATATATGCTAGCCGATTGTAGATCCCAAGGTATTTTGTTCTCACAGCTAACTCTTAAACAATGGTTTAAGATGCAGTTAAAATGTGTAATAATTTAATTTTAATTTATTACTAATTTCCACAATTAACGCGTGATACTCTGCAGCGGCGCCACCATGATAAAAAGTGACAAATCATAGTGGGAAAAAATGTACAATTAACGTATATAATGTACGTATATCGTATTTTAATGTACCTTTCCCAGGTACCGAGATAATTGACATTTTTAGTGGCGCCGCTGGGGAGTATGCTCTCCAGCGGCGCCACCTGGTTCTCATACTTATGAATGATATTGGCTGCTCAATTTTATTGGAAATAAATGTACCTATGCAGTCTACTATGTACATGTCAAAAAACATCAATATTTTACAGTAGTTTAATTTATTTTGATCATTTATATTACCCTAAAAACGCCCGAACAGCTTAGGTTCACATACCTAGCACCGACAAAGCTAATGGTATTAGCAACTATATTCTATTGGAAATAAATGTTTGGACGCTAAATAAGAAGTACATGTTAAAAGATATAATTATGAGACGGTAGTTTATTTTTTTTATTTATTTAAAGTTACCCTAAAAATGACCGTTTACAGTTGATATTCACATGCCTGGTACTTACAAAGTATTATGGTTTAGCAACTATATTCTATTGAATATATATATACGAATCTTGTATATTATTTATAAGTTACAAATTATCATTATAAGACGATTGTTTAATTTATTTCAATTAATTAATTTTACCTTAAAACTCCCGTATACGGGTGAGGTTCACATACCTAGCACCGACAAAGCTAATCGTATTAGTAACTATATTCTATTGGAAATCAATGTTTGAACGCTATATGAGAAGTACATGTTAAAACATATAATTATAAGACAGCAGTTTTTTTTTATTTTATTAAATTTAAAGCTACTTTGAAAACGCCCGTTTATAGCTGAGGTGCGCCGCGCCGCCGTTCGTCCTGTGACTCTGGCGAAGATTTTAAAAAAATATTATGAAATTTATTATTTAAAATTAAAAGACAGCTTTTACATTATGACGATGTGAACAACGCACTCACTAAAGTTGTAGATTGGTTCAATGTAAATAATCTTCTACTTAATGAGAATAAAACGAAATGTATAAAGTTCTCAACGCCAAATGTAAGACAAGTAGGAACCAATATACGACTAAATGGAGCAGAATTGGACCTTGTGGAGGAAACTGTCTTTCTAGGGATCTCTATAGATGTAAAATTGCAATGGGGTCCTCATATCAAAAAAATGTCGGGTAAACTCAGCAGTGCGGCATATGCTGTTAAAAAAATCAGGCACTTAACCGACGTTGAAACAGCTAGAATTGTTTATTTTAGTTATTTCCATAGCGTTATGTCATATGGCATACTGCTCTGGAGATGCTCTGCTGACTTAAACTCCATTTTTGTTCTGCAGAAAAGAGCTATACGAGCTATTTACAATCTAGCGCCAAGAATCTCCCTCAGATAAAAATTTTAAGAAATAAATATTCTAACTGTTGTGTCACAATTTATCTATGAAAATCTCATGTACGTTATAAAAATTGCAAATAATTTTGAGAAAAGGAGCGACGCTCATCCTATTAATACAAGGAATAAGCACAAGCCATCCGTACATGTAACTCGTCTCCACAGAATAAGTCATTATTTTATGGGACAATGTATAAATTTTTAAAATAAGCTTCCCAATGAAATCCGAGATTTACCTATCAATAAGTTTAAAACCCTAATTAAAACTAAACTCAGTGCAAAGGGTTATTACAAAATCTCGGATTATTTGGATGATAAATCAGCTTGGGAGTAAGCAGCTCAAATCTCGACAGTCAATAATAATGTCAAAGCGTAGCGTGTATTGCCCTACTAGTCCGAATTATTTGTGTAATTCTTGTTAACATCAAAAGGCAACAAACTGGAGCTATTATAATATTTATGTTAATATCTACTACCCTTTGTAATTATTGAATATAAGCAACTGGCGATTAAAAAAAAAATATGACATGTAAAAAGACAAGCCCGCTGAGTTTCTTGCCGGATCTTCTCAGTCGAGGTCGCGTTCCGATCCGGTTGTAGATATAAGAAAAAAAAATTTGTAAAATTGACAATTTCTAAGTGCCCTCGTAGGCCTAAACAAAATAAACGATTTGAATTGAATAATGATAATTTGTAACTTATAAATAACATACAGGATATTCAATAGAATATAGTTGCTAAACCATAATACTTTGTTCGTACCAGGCATGTGAACCTCAGCTGTATACGACCATTTTTAGGGGAACATTAAATTAATGAAAAAAAATAAACTGCTGTCTTATAATTATATATTTTAACATGTACTTCTCATATAGCGTTCAAACATTGATTTCCAATAGAATATAGTTACTAATACGATTAGCTTTGTCGGTGCTAGGTATGTGAACCTCACCCGTATACGGGAGTTTTAAGGTAAAATTAATTAATTGAAATAAATTAAACAATCGTCTTATAATGATAATTTGTAACTTATAAATAATATACAGGATTCGTATATATATATATTCAATAGAATATAGTTGCTAAACCATAATACTTTGTAAGTACCAGGCATGTGAATATCAACTGTAAACGGCCATTTTTAGGGTAACTTTAAATAAATGAAAAAAAATAAACTACCGTCTAATAATTATATATTTTAACATGTACTTCTTATTTAGCGTCCAAACATTTATTTCCAATGGAATATAGTTGCTAATACCATTAGGTTTGTCGGTGCTAGGTATGTGAACCTAAGCTGTTCGGGCGTTTTTAGGGTAATATAAATGATCAAAATAAATTAAACTACTGTATAATATTGATGTTTTTTGACATGTACATAGTAGACTGCATAGGTACATTTATTTCCAATAAAATTTAGCAGCCAATATCATTCATAAGTATGAGAACCAGGTGGCGCCGCTGGAGAGCATACTCCCCAGCGGCGCCACTAAAAATGTCATTTATCTCGGTACCTGGGAAAGGTACATTAAAATACGATATACGTACATTATATACGTTAATCGTACATTTTTTCCCACTATGATTTGTCACTTTTTATCATGGTGGCGCCGCTGCAGAGTATGACGCCAATTAACGTGCTTGGACAATTTGTTCGTAAAAACGTTTAGAATGATTTACGCGCAATGCACCACCTCTCGCGTAATTTCGCGTAATTACAGGGTAAAAAGGGAAACAGTACTAAGGGAGCATTAATTAAATTATGGAAACGTCATAGATATGACAAATATTTATAGTTTCTTTGACTTTGATGGGTATCTGATAATTTATGCGGATAATTATATTATGACGTCAGATAGAATATCGAGTATTCTATTTAAAACCAGTAATTATTAGTATTTATAGTGATGTGTGAGTGTTATTATTATATCGTTCATAATCTCAGTGAAATGTTATTTTATATTTAGTAGCTACCTACCATGCAGTCCCATCTAAATAGACAGAGCTTGAATATAACTAAAAATTAAAACACGGTTGACGTATTGTAAAGACAATGAAGTTATGTAATATATATATGTTGTTAGAATAATAGTAGCAACATGAAACATTTCTTTAGTTATTTTTATTGTTAAAAAAAGTGGCAACACTGTCTCTCTGTATTTTGTGGTCAGTCAGTTAAATTAAACAGCAATTAATTCCTATACAGTTTCTATTATTTCAACAACAGGTTATGGCCCAGTTATGCCTATCTGTTTGCTAAAGTCAAATTAAATATTGGAGTGTGAAGATAATAAATACATCAAGCGGATTGACTATCAACGAAAAGTGAGGTTAGCGTCGGTCGTCAGTAAAATTGTCGTTGAGAAGGAAATACTTGTTTTAGTCACTATAAAACAAGGCAGGAAGGCAAGATGGAAGTAAATAACACTCACAATGTGATGAAACTGGAAGGTATAAAAAACTGGAATGTTTGGAAGTTTCAAACTACAGTACTGTTGAGGGGTCAGGGATGGCTGGATATTGTGGAAGGACGAACTGTAAAACCCGAAGACGCAACTGCACGTGTCGCCTGGGCGTCTGCAGATGCTAAGGCTCAGACATTATTGGTCACAAGAATGACTGAAGATGTTATGCTACATCTCATATCATGTGAAACGTCTGCTGAAATATGGAGAAAACTTTTAAGTGTTTACGAACAAAAGTCAGAAACCAGTATCCATATTCTACAACAGCGTTTTTTCCAATATAAATATGAGAGTGGGATTGACATGTCTGTGTTCTTGTCGAAAATTCAGGAAATGCAGAACCAGTTAAAGCAATTGGGCGAGGAAATTTCCGAAAAGTTCACGATAACTAAAATATTGATGTGTTTGCCGGATGAGTATAAACATTTTGTGTCAGCGTGGGAGTCTGCACCTGATGATAAACAAACACTCGACAATCTGATGTCAAGATTATTAATCGAAGAAGAAAGAGTAAAGGAAAAGACAAAGGAAGTCCAAGAACCTTCATCGGCGTTTGTAGCTAAGAGAAACGTAAAGTGCTTTAAGTGCGGTAAACCGGGACATTTTCAAACGGAGTGTAGAAGTAATAAAGACAGTGAGAAAAAAATGAACGATAATAAGTGTTATTACTGTGGTAAAGTTGGACATTTTAAGGCGCAGTGTCGTTTTAAAAAATCAAAGGAAAATAAGAAGATGAGTAATGCGTTCGTCGTTTCGAACTCAGTTTATGGACAATATGAAGAAACAAAGTGGCTAGTGGACTCGGGGGCAAGCGAGCACATGTGTCGTGATCGTTCATTGTTTTCATCATTTTCAAGCGTTTCGCGACGGTCGGTAATAGTTGGTGACGGCTCTGCCATTAATGTGCAAGGCTGTGGAAAGATAGCGGTACAAGTCAAAAACGGGAGTGATTGGATTGATACGACAATAGACAACGTGTTGTTCGTTCCCGATCTAAAGACAAATCTATTCTCTGTGAACCGCGCTTCTGATCGAGGTTATGTCATGGTGACAGATGACACTTCGTGCATATTCTACAAAAATGGCGTTGTTTGTGCCATCGCAAATAGAATTGAGAACTCTTATTATATGGATTTACGTTTTAAATGCGAGGTGGCGAGTGTTGCAAAAATATTAAAGAACGATTTATACGAGTGGCATGAAAAACTAGCCCATCAAAACTTTGATTACGTCAAGAAAGTATTGGAGAAAAATAACATTGAGATTAAACAAACTAATGTGCCTCAATGTGAGAGTTGTTTGAAGGGAAAGATACACCGGTTACCGTTTAAGAAAAGTGAAAACGTAAGCACCAAGACATGTGAAATAATACATGGGGACACTTGTGGGCCCATGGAGGAAGAATCGGTCGGCGGATCGAGATATTTTGTTATTTTAAAGGATGACTATTCGAACTTCCGAACTGTTTACTTTGTCAAAGCTAAAGACGAAATTAAACATTGTCTAAAGGACTTTTTCAATAAGGCAGAGAATATTACTGGAAACAGGGTTAAGATACTACGAACAGACAATGGATTGGAATTTGTGAACAAAGAAGTCATGGAAATATGTTCGAAAAGAGGGATAATTCATCAAACTACAGTAACCTATACACCCGAACAAAATGGTAAAGCCGAAAGGGAGAATAGAACTCTGGTTGAAGCGGCAAGGACAATGCTACATTCTAAGAACCTACCTAAGAAACTGTGGGCAGAAGCAGTGAATACTGCTGCGTTTGTTTTGAACAGAACAGGTAAAGAAAAAGAAGGGAAATCACCTTATGAAATATGGACAAATAAAACTTATGATATACATCAACTGCAGGCTTTTGGTTCACCGGTATATGTACATATCCCAAAGGAGAAAAGAAGAAAATGGGATAAGAAAGGTGAAAAAGGATTGATGGTCGGATATGGGGAAAATAGCAAAGGTTATAGAATATATTTTTCAGAGAAAAATTATGTTGATATTAAGAGAGATGTAATTTTCTTAAAAGAAGAGAAAAATGAAGAAAATGGATCAACGGTGATGTTGGACTTGAATAATAGTGAATCTACACAAAATAATTTTCCAGAAATTGTGACAGCAAGCGAAGAATCTGAATGTAAAGAGTTCCAAGATACCAATACTAGTTTCAATCAAAGCGAGAGTGAGTCACAGAGTGAATATGAACCCTCAGATGACAGAACATCGGAGGATGATCAAATAGAAGTCCAAAATGAAAGATCCAAGCGTATAAGGAAACAGACATCATTCTATGAGTGTCTCAATGTTGTAAGTGAAGACAATGAGCCTATATCATATAGAGAAGCAATGAATAGTAGGGAAGCAAGTAAGTGGAAGGAGGCAGTTAATAGAGAATTGCAAACTTTGAAAGACAATGACACCTGGGACTTTTGCGATGTACCTGTAAGTGAATCTGTAATTAGTAGTAAATGGGTATTTAAGCTAAAAGGAAGTGGTAATGATAAGCAATATAAGGCTAGATTAGTTGCTAGAGGGTTTCAGCAAAATAGTTACTTTGATTTGGGGGATATTTATGCACCTGTAGCTAGGTTGCCAACATTTAGAGTTTTTGTTGTTGTAGCGACTATGTTAAGGCTCCCTATATATCAAATGGATGTTACTGGGGCATTTTTGTATGGTGACATAGATGAAGATGTGTACATTAGATTGCCAGAAGGGGCTTATTCTGGGAAAAACAATATTGTAAAATTAAAAAAGGCATTGTATGGATTAAAAAGTTCACCAAAGTGTTGGAATATAAAGTTTAATAGTACAATGGCTAAAGAAGGTTTTGTTAGGTCGAACTCTGATTCATGTTTGTTTATGAGATGTAATGGTAGAGATAGAATGTATATGTTATTATATGTCGATGACATTTTGATATTTGGTACAAATGAGAAGGATATTTCACAGTTAAAGGCTAATTTAAATAAAGAATTTAAAATGAAAGACATGGGACCTATATCAAAATTTCTAGGCATAACTGTGAAGCAGAATTTGGAAAGTGGTATTACTGAACTAGATCAAACTAAGTACTTAGAAAATATCCTTAAAAGATTTAATATGGAAAATTGTAAAGAAATGTCCACTCCAATGGACCCGAATTTTAATGCTAAAGTACTTGCTCATAATAATGTTTCAATAGATAAAGACATTGAAAAGTTATGCAGGCAAATTATAGGATGCTTAATGTATGCGGCATCAGGTACTAGGCCTGATCTATGTTATCCAGTTTCTATGTTAAGCAGATATCAAACAAGCGCTAATAATGAGTTATTAAGTGCATTAAAGAGAGTGTTAAGATATGTGAAGTATAGTTTAGATTATAAATTAATTTATAAATGTAAAGATGTTACTTTGAAAGGATATTGTGATGCTAATTGGGGAGGAGATCTCAAGGACAGAAAATCCACCTCAGGTTATATGTTTAAATTGTCAAATTGTCTTGTTTTGTGGTGCTCTAAGAAGCAAGCTTCTGTAAGTCTGTCCTCTACAGAATCTGAATATGTATCATTAAGTATGGCTGCCAGTGATGCGTCATGGCTTATAAATTTACTAACTGATTTTAGTTATGAAAATGTTTGCCCAGTTGTGATATATTGTGACAATCAGTCGGCTATAATAAATGCAAAAACAGATAACATAAAGCGATTAAAACATGTGGACATTCGTTATCATTTTGTTAAAGATCTGGTCAGAGAAAATAAACTTTGTATTAATTATGTCAACACTAGTGAGCAACCAGCTGACATGTTAACAAAGGCTTTAGGTAAAGAGCTAATTGAAAGATATTTAGATAAGTGTGACATTATAAAGACAACTGTAAGGTAAAGATAAAGTTTAAGATTTGAGTCAATGTTCTTTATAAAATGTTTTATGTTGAGAAGGGGTGTTAGAATAATAGTAGCAACATGAAACATTTCTTTAGTTATTTTTATTGTTAAAAAAAGTGGCAACACTGTCTCTCTGTATTTTGTGGTCAGTCAGTTAAATTAAACAGCAATTAATTCCTATACAGTTTCTATTATTTCAACAACAGATCCTTATACAGAAACTGAAAAATAAATGAATTATGCAGTTCCGTCTCTGAAGCAACCTGTTGGGCTTTAGAGCCACAAAAATAACAAAATTAATGTATGTATGCGTGGCCGGACCTACAGGCGGAGGCTAGGCCAAAAATGATATCATCGTATTGAGGCCTTTCTCAGTATTGGTACAGGCCAGGCTTCGGCTTCGCCAATCAAACGCCTACATTATCTCCAATGAATAGAACTCGATCTTATCAAAGCGAACGTTAACTACAGCGTTTTCGCATTAAACTCATACTTTCTTGCTATTTATAGTTCTAGTTGTAAATACTTGTTTGAGATGTAAAAGCTCGAGGTTTTACATATAACCATGTTTAAGTCATATTCGATTGAATTTCTAATTGGATGAGATCTTAACTGAGTGCTTGTTGAGTGTGTATCTTGTTTAAATTATATAGTAAAGTATATGTCAGTAATCGTTATTAAAGTAAGATTTTGCCTTTTAAGACATTATTCAGATGGACTGCATCCGTACTGCAAGTCTACTACAAAATTTCAAAATGGATGCGGTTGATATAAGTGCATCGAAACTTCAAACTGACTGCAGGCAGACTGAAAATTTTCGCGTTAATTGAACGAAGTTTAAGTTATAACTAGCGCCTAAAAGTGAATTAGGTCGCAACTCTCTTTTCATCTTTATTTCATATATAGTTGCCCCTCTTTTATTAAAATAACATCACTTTTATTGCACCGATAACCATGCATGCTAATTGTTGTTAATAAAACTGATTCAAACATAATCTCTTTTATGCCAAACCATTAAATAAATACCCCTTTCCACATAACTGTACAGCAGCTTAGCCATGAGTTTTATGCGAATTTTACTCTCATTTCTTACTAGCACTATTGGTTAAGATGAAGTCGCCTGTCCAGCCCGCGAAATTCAAAATTTTTGAGTATTTTTATAGTTTATCCAAAATCTGAAAACATTTAAGACAACATTTCGTGATTTGCGACAAACACAGTACCTATGCAGTGCGTTTATTAATACATTTATTTTACTCTACTCACATATAAGTAGAAATTTCGCATTAATTGATACATAAAATTTTAATCTCTTGCGCATGAGCTCTTAATGGGTTTTATATATAATATATTAAGGTCGTAATTATTTGCCCGGTGCATATTATCTGTGTCATAAAATTGGCCGTGAAATAGGGTTGTTGGGCGCAGGTTTCATAGCCCGATAATTGTAGGTATCTACTCGAGTAGGTATGTAAGTACTATCAAATTATAAATGCAAAAGTATGTTCAGATGTGTATTGCTTGATCAGTCTGTTTATGACAAAGATATTTGAATTTTAGCGGAACGAGTTCTCTGTAATCGGGGTAGATAAAAAAATATTATTTATTCGGTGGTCGCAAACCTAGTTGGTAATGCACAGCCCTAGAACTAAGTGACGGATGGGTTTGGGTATTCAAATTTATTAAAACTGAGCTTGTGAGGAACCATCACTGTATCATCTAGAGTTGTTATGGGCAAAGATAAGTTGAAAAATTCACAGCAAATAAAGGCTGACTTGAGGCATCGATTACATAAGCACCTACAGCTGAAATGACAATAGTTGCGAATAGGGCTTGCTAAAAAAGGTTGTTTTTTTTAAATGAATACTTTTTCCTGTTGCTGCTGTTGGTTTTCTATAAGTTAAATAAATAAATAATATTCTGGTCAATGTATTCAAGCACAGCGTATGAACAAGCAATGTATGCAAGCCAGCTAGTGTACAATACGGCTTATCGTGTCGGCGGCCGTATGTCGGGCGCGTTGCGACAACTCTCACCTTTCACGACGGCACCTGCTGAATAAATTGTTCTGATAGATATATGCCGGTGAGTTATTGTCGCTCGCTTAGATTATATGAATTGTACCTACGCTGTTCTAGCTATGTTTCATGTCATAAATGTGAAAGTTTGGATATGTAGTGGCTACTTGCGTCGGGATTTCGGTCACAATAGGGTGTCTATGTAAAAAAGTATTAGGATAAATCTTGCATAGTCTGTTTTTAATTTTATTTTCTTATTAGTCGTATACTACTTTTACTAATTGCATTCAATATTTTTAATCAGGATTAGCTGTATTTTTTTTAAGAATTATTTTTCAAGCTAATAATTAGGCATAAAAATAAATGGATCATTTATAGGTATTTTTAATAGGTAGGTAATAGGTACCTACACAATAGATAATAATGCTATTACAAACTACATACCTACTAACTACCCACGCTTACACGTGTCCGATATAAGAAAAAAAAATCGACCATAGATAATTTCGCTCACTTCTTTTCATCATTGTACATGTAACAGTCATCGATGTGAGTAGCCGATATACCAACAAACAATTAATTACACACGTGGTCCGCCGTTAATGGTGTGGCTGGCGCCGCAAAAACTTTTATAGCAAGTTTAGTTAGGGATCCGTTTATGGTTAATGGTGAGAAACGCACATAAACCATTTTTCATTAGCTTAAGTATAATTTAACTGTTTTAAATAAACTTGAGTGATGTTTTTATAAGTATGGTACATTTTTGTTCATGAAAATTAATTAGTACCTACTGAACTTAGACAACCTTTATATAAAGATGATAACCTCGTTATAAAAAAACTGGGACATTGGCGCAATATACGAGAAAAACACAAACAACTTCTTCTTTTTCAACCGGCTTCATAAAGGAGGTGGTTTTCAATTCATTTGTATTTTTATAAAATACTAGTTGCTGCCCACGACTTCGTCTACTTAGACTTAAGTAAAGTATTCTATGTGTCAATCCAGGTTATAAACTATCTGTGTTCCAAATTTCATCCAAATCCGTTCAGTAGTTTTTGCGTGAAAGAGTAACAAACATACATCCACACTCACAAACTTCCGCATTTATAATATTAGTACGATGCCCCACCCAGTTTAATAGGTATTTTACTGGTATTGAGTAAGTAACAAATTGCATTAACAAACACATCTAACACGTAAATTTTAATTCGAAATTTGAATTATTGGCGGGAGTTCTTAACACCCATCGAGTTCAACTCGTGCTTAGCTAGTTTTTTTTTATTGACTCACAGCAAGTAACACAATGCTTGATTAGAATGTTAATTATCTTACGCTCACAACATTATAATGTTACATGGAACTTAATTGACGGATTAGTAATGTGTGTCCGTTTAATGTTCGTTTTTATTGTCCAAATCGGGTTAGTAGGTTAAATGTTGCAGAAAAATAAAATACAGTTTGCAATAAAAACAAACTCAAATGTACCCACATAATGAGCATGTTAAAAGAAGGATAAATTGATTAGATTTGCTGAAGGTAAGGTGCGGTATAATTGTTTTCAAGTAAAAAATTCAGGCCATTATTTTATTTATAGTTATGGAGCGTGTTATAGTTATGTAACAAATTTATTTACTTATCGAAATAGTACCCAGTCAATATTTATTAGGTACTAATTGACAATCAGGGACCACTATTAATAACAAAACTGGGTACCTACATAGTTATTTTTATTACAACACCAGCGATAAAACATTTTCCAATAACAAGAAAGAATTGCTTTCTTTTGGAACGGGTTTCAAAAACTTTTTAAAGTTTTTGCTGTCGTAGGTCAGTATAAAATTGTAGCCTTGCCCGCACCGGTTTTTTACGAGACAGACAGGCAGGTGTCTGCTCTTTGCGATGTCCAGACAGACTACGAACTTGTGGTCTCCCTTGGGGACTCGTCGTATTATGATCTCGTTTTTTAAAACTCAATGGAGCAACTTACAAATTTGTGTCAAAGTTAATGTTTTATTAAGGTTAACCGACGCATTTTTTCAAACAACTTGTCTTGTTTATTTTGCGAGGATGCAGATAATGCAAGATTTTTTGTCTCATAATTTATTTATTTTTTATTAAATGCTTGTTGATTTTGAATAACACACAAAAACATAAAAGGTTCGATTTTAATTTATGCATTAAAGAACAGTTAGCTTCCTGAGTTTTCTGTTTGTAAATCAGTTTTCTTTTTGTTTAGCACAAAAAACGGCAAAATAATCCGAAAATAGCATCTGTATTGTAACGAGATGCATTTTTTAGGGTGTTGCAGTACCCAACAATGCATGTTTTTGCGCTAAAGCTAGTTGGATGAAACGTGTAAAGTGCGCAAGTGGGTCAACGGGCGCAGCGCAGATGCAGTCGATTGAATGTAAATGCGCAAGCGCAGATCGCATAGCGTCGCTACCATCCTTAGTAAGGTGCGTATGCTGCGCGAGAATTTCGAGACTTTTCATTGAATAGGATATATTTTTTATTTGGTATAAATGGTCTGAACACGTTTACCGACTTTTTTTAATTGTGTTAAAATATTGAAATCTACTACTTTTTTGTTTTGATACCTAATAGAAACTCATAATTCTTCATGTTGTAAAATCAGAAAATATTGTAAGTTTAATTATTTGTCATAAACCTATACTATGTTACCGACGACTGGAATATAATAATGTATTCTGAGAATTAAACGTATTGCTGGAATATGAATTAAAATTCCTGTTATTAATTACTAACTGAAGTTCTCGTCTACTGCTTCAGTTACATAATGTGCTCGTGACGTCATTATACCGATAACTATGTTGCAAAGTAAGTATTAAAGATAATCCGTTTATTGAAATATACAGAGCGATTTTTTGTCGTTAACCATCGCTGCTTTTTGTTTCTGTCTCGTAAAATTCATGTGACATTGTTTATAACGAATTGAAATTTTGATGTTTCACTGCAGATGTGAAAGCCTACATTCTGTGGGTGGTTGATAGCCGATAATTATTGATTTTTATCAATAGGAAAATAGGAGGATTAATAATGGCCCAAGTGGCATTGTTCTTGACTCATTAGTGGTGTAGATAATTTGTCCCATTTATTATATATGACGCATATTGTCCCTAGGCGCCCTTGCGTGCGCGCACAGTATCTAGCGCTTCGTGCCAATGTCGTCGTCTGCGCAGTTTTTTTCTGTATTTTTTGCCACCCTTGAAGGTTGTACATGATGCAGAACCTCGCGTGTCAGATGATGAATTAATGTAAACAAATGACAGCTATTCGCATTATGGATTCAAACGTTCAATACTATTTGATATTTCTTATTGATATACATTTTTTTTTCATTCCTTGTCAGTAGTCATCGTTCCTTTTTTATTTCTTGTTTAGTTTAAATTGTCGTGATTGTATTTTTTGATCGATCAACTGAAATATCACGATAGAACACAGATCGCCGCGCACCAGTGGGACACTCAAACCGGTTCAGTGGTCATAACGCGAACAATGGAGTCAATACGTCATTTTTTTATTATTTCATAGTGCTTAATGCATCTTCCTTTAAAATTATATTGAAATAAGTTTAAGTAGTTATATTCTTTATTTATGCATTTTTATTTATTTTTATGGTAGCAACATGATCATTTCAATTTTTATCTTTAGGATAAAGCTTCAGAAGGGAATTTTCAAATAAAAAGATGTCATAAAAAATTATGGCAACCAAAAAATCAAATCAGGAAAATCCTGCATATTTATTGAATCTCGGATTAAACCGAGTATACTTACATTATTGTTTAATTTCGAAATTTACATTAGTATTATAGGTAGTCGAGCAGTAAAGTTGAATGAAAGAATGAGCAAGAAATTTGGATTTGCGAACTCCAAGCGGGTACAATCAGGAAGCCTTGCCGACGCTCTGTGATTGCCAGCGGTCTCCGCCAACCCCTCATTACATTTACGCACCACCATTAACTGTAATCAAGCTCATCACACACGGAGATGAAGAATACAATAAAATGAACGCTCATAATGAACATCCACGGTACACGAGACGTGAATAAACACAAAACAATCACGTATTTTCTTCAAAAACATTTGTTATTAAAAAAAGAATGGCAGGTTAATACAACGTAAATTTCACATTTTTAAATATATTGCTATTTAAAATTCGAACTGCCGGATTAAAAGTAACTATGAATACTCATTCAAGTGGAGGCAATTTAAAATTTGATTTTGGAAACTGAATGACAACTGCGAAAACGTTCAGAAATCCCCCTCGTGTATTTAGTTTCCCCACGCACGTCGTCGGCGGCGAGAGGCGAGTGCGTGCAACCCTTCATTACAACCTACGACTATTATGGCGCAATCAAGCACTCTGCACATACGCGAAACTGAGGAAACAATAAAACAAAATTGACGTATAAACCACTCCTTGGACTAATTCCGAGCTGAGCCTATAGCTCTGTTGTGTACAATATATTAAAGCGTAATTTATGAGCGCGTTCAGAAATAGATTGGATGTTGAGCCATAATTGACAAAATTGATGTTTCTTTTAGAAGATAAACTTTGGATGTCAGAAAACATTTTATATTGTAGTATGGAAACAATATTTTTAAACGTTTCACATTATTTCATATTTTTACATCATTTGTACAACCTTCATCCTGTTTTGAAATAAAAGATAATAAAATCTATAGTGGCAACAATAAAGGTTTAAGAGATCGAAATGGATATAGTGCCCTTAAATTAGATTATGACAATCGGAGAATTTCCACCATAAACACGTTTAGAAATCTAAAAGAGGTCGTAAAACATGATGACTGCTGGAATTGCTTCCTCTTATAAGCATACGGAGTCTACAAGCAATAATTATTGACGTGCAAAATTTACACTGACATACTTTTATGGGTACCATACACGATCGGACTAAACTCAACTACGGTATACGTATAAATATATTTTACGGCGAATGTTTGCGACATGCTCAGTTAATGGACTTTATAAAGTTAAAACCTTTCACGCGATCGTCGAGATAATGCATCCGACGTATGAATAGGTGATCTTAATTTATCTGTGAGGCGTACCGGTTAACACTCTGTATCGGTCGCTAATCGAATCACCGGCAACCTGTATGCGATTTATGAAATCGATAACGTTCGAACGATAACGGATCCTTTGATGATGCGAGTTTAATTAGACTTATAGATTCATTCCCATGGAGCCGCGTTCTATTAAAATGTAACATTCAGATCACATCTTGTAGGACTCTAATTAGAATATGTTATTGGTATTTTCGAGCGTTGTTGTAGGTAAGTAGAGATAAACATTCAATAAAATCTTATGAATACTAAAAAAATACATTTGGCATTAAATTAATAGAACACGGGTAGGTATGGTGCACAGGACTAAGCAGTGAACAAAAACACATTTAGATTAGAATCGACGATGTGGACAATGAGTGATCGAGGTCAGTTTTTACCGGTAATTATTTGTTTACTCTGTAATTGTTCATCCACAACGGCATTGAATATGATCGACCTTTGTTTTTTAACATATTGGATGATTTTGTATACCTACCCACTTAACAACTTCATGTAGTTTGTAATTTATTTTTTACACAATGTTAGGTTTTCATGCAGACTTCATATTCTAAAGAAATTTTAAATTAGTGTTATTGTTGTCCGAAAACTTGGACACCCTATTATACGATCGCTCCAAACTAATAAAATCTGTCACAAAATATTGGCTACTCACTGTGAGGTGGTGTCAATGATAATGCGGACACAGCGGCGGGTGGCACCGGGGGGAACATGTCCTGGTGTGACGGGAACATTCTCGGTGGCGGTGGAATATCAGCTTCAGGCTCATCGCATTGCTCCTGTTTAGGTGGCGAGCGAGGCCTCGACAAACGGACCGCCTTCAGACCTCCGCTCGGTGAACGCCTCATCGACAAGTTCTCAGGTGTATCTGATTCTCCTGAACGGCGACGTGGTCGGGCTTGCTTACGTCGTGGCTGGGGACTCGCCGGGCTGACAGGCGGCGAGGGTGCCGGCGGCGTCGTCTGCACCGGACTCCGGGCCAAGGGCGTCGGTGGGGGAGACCTCGCATGCTCTTCTCTATCCTGGTCGGCTAGTCCTCGCACCTGTAGCGACTCCCCCGCGCGTATCACAGTTCCAAGCTGCTCCTGTGCCACAGAAACCTCGCCACGATACATAAAGTCCACAACCGCTTGCACCTCCCATCCTTGAAAGTCTTTCAACACGATCACCGGGTGTTTGCACGGATTTTCGCTGAATATCCGCCGGAATAACGGACTGCACGCGCCGAGCAGGACCTTATGAGCTCGAACACGTCGTTCAGCGCAGACGAGGGTCACGTCCACTAGTGTCTCTGCATGGAGCAGTGCTTCGAAGGACCGGAGCAGATGAGCCTGGTGGTTGTTCCAGCGCAGACTGTAGTGCTCCTCGCCGCCGACGGCGGTCGGCTTGTCGTCCATCGCGCGCGCCGGTGTCAACGCGTGTGTCGGAGCCGCGGCGCGGTCTCCTGGCGGGCGCGTGCGCGGCTTCGCGCCGCCCTCCGCCCGCTTCGCACCCCGCACTCCAACCCTTTCGTCGCTCAAAGAATCGCCTTCCCGCCGGACCGCAATATTCGCATTGCACTATTCCGTCCGAGTTCACAGTATTTTTTTAAAGTCCGTTATCACTGAGCCACGTTCAAGTTTGTTAGCACTGCACGGTTAACGTCGGTATGTCGGCGCTTTCGTCGAGGGTAGCGACAGGAGCGAGGACGTCACGTACGTGTGTCGCGGGAGGCTCGCGAGCGCGAAGTGAATTGAGGAGACGGACGAGCGCGCGGTGCGGCGGTGTCGCGCGAATGCCGAATATCGGGTCGGCGGCGTGCGGTCGGCGGGCACTGGCCGCCCGCGCCGGTGTGAGGACCGCCCCCGGCCCCGCCCCGGCCACACACACACACACACGCACGCCCGCGACAGCTCGCCCGCTCCCCCGCGACACCCGCCTGCCACACATGTGTCACATTACTTGAATACCTACACACATGTGACGCCTCCTTCACAGTATGTACTTATCGGATACCTACCACCTACTTTATCTGGTTTAGATGTTATATCAATGAAAAAAATGTGAAGTTTAATATTATATTTTATATAAAAATGAAAAACATTTAAAGCGACGGGTTCAATAAAACTGTATTCGGGTATATACCTATTTAAGATGTCAACTTTTTGCATTAAAAAGGCGATGTTGTCAGTTATCGCACTCCTACCGGTCGGCCGGAGGTTGATCGAAAATTAGGACATGTCCGAGATAACGCGGGCGGATGGAAATACTACTGAAAGGACATTCTTAAAAAATAAAATATAAGTTTTAAAAAGGGTAAAAAAGTTGGTTGGTTTTCTCAATCATTTAAATATTATTGATCATTTTATTTAAATCCACTAGATAGGTAGGTACCTTCCAAACAGAATAGTTATGTTTTTATCATGAATACCCATAAAAATCTTACAATATGAAGTGCGAAGGTTTATTACTGGCTATAAAGGTTTAATGATTTTTTTATAAAACCTAATCCTAGTTTATGTTTTAAAGAAAGTTTTTTTTTTCAGTGTTATCTGCACAGTATTTTAAATGTGCCTGGTTACCTAACTGTAAAATAAAATTTAATTCAATAAAATAACTTAATAGTAAAGAGCCTGTCACTATGAAACTTTAAACTGTGTGCTTTATCTCTGGTTGCGTGGGGAACCGATAAAGACAAAGGCAGGTGTAATTTTAGAAACAAAAGCCATATATATTTACTTACCTATCAGATATACACATGACAAGATTTTTATTCAAAACTAGCTGAGCCCGCGACTTCGTCCGCGTGGAATTTAACTTAACAAAAAAGCCCGCTCCCGCGTTCTAAGCCCGCGCGACAGGAACCATGTTTTTAAATTTTGTTTTTCTAAAATAAAAGTAGCCTAAATTACTGCTTATAACAACAGCTATCTACCAGTGAAAGTCCCGTCAAAATCGGTCCAGCCGTTTCGGAGATACTCTTTGATTTCATGTGTTTTTATTCGTTTACGCGGAACCCTAATTGTTTTTCTAAAATTAAAGTAACCTAAGTTCTTCCTTAAAACATCAGCTATCTGCCGGTGAAAGTCCCGTCAAAATTAAACCGCGTTTTTGTTATACGTCTCGTATGTACTTTCATATGCATTTAGTGGAAAGGTGTTATTTTGATATAACAAACAGACACTCCAATTTTATTTATTTGTATAGAAGATCGAGTTTTCAGAACATCGTGTACTCACAGCTTAAACATATATCATGTTTCTTAGTTATATTGAGTCCAGCAAGATATGTGTCTAGATCATAGGCCTCTTATATAATCCTTTGCCTTAATCAAATAAAATTGTGAATTTTAATATTTTCTCTATGTGAAGGTAAATTATTATATTTTTACAACATATTAATTACGGCCATATCGGTGTGTTGTGGTATAATTTAATGGCGACCGTAATAGTTCATAATCCCATGATTTAGGGGATTAGCGATAATGTCGCATTCTTAAGATTTATATTTATTTACTATTTAGATTTATAGTTAGGGACGTGTGGGTAACTAATTAATTTAAAAAAATGTTGGATGTACTTATAGAATTGCGGTTGAAATACCTCAATACTTGAGCTTATAAATAAAAGTTGAGAGAGTTAGAGAGGCGGATTATAAACAACATGACGTCAGAAACTTGAATAGATTGGGAATATTATTAATTAATTATTAATAATTAATGAGTGGAGACCTCGACTCGGCAAGCGTAGTGTAGGACACCCTCCGACCAGGTGGGATGACGATCTGCGAAAGACTGCAGGCAGATGCTGGATGCGGCAAGCTGAAGACAGGGCGCTATGGCGCTCATTAGAGGAGGCCTATGTCCAGCAGTGGTCAAGCATAGGCTGATGATGATGATGATTATTAATTACATACCAAATTAGAAGCCACAGTGTGTGCATAAGTTAGGACTGAAATTGTTATTGATACTTCGTGGTGTCCATTCGACACCAGGAACACTCGAGAGTTTGAACCATTAGGGGAAGGCAAAAATAACATAATAATAAGCTTGTTTAGGACACTGGCTAATCTTTAATACCGTCGTAATAGAGTCGAAAATGTTTCTACTTACAATATTATGGTACGCGCTTTTTCGTTAGGAATGTATTTTCTCGGAGTACATCCTATTTAAACGATAAAACATTTACGTACCCTATTAGGTATAATCACATAACATGTATTAATTAATCTCACATGAGTAAGTACCTACCTAAAAATTTGAATAATTGATACGAACATAATATCCAGTTAATTAATAAACGACAACGAACCATCAAAATGATCCATAGTTTACGAAAATTTTACCAAGGTCACAAGACTTACCACCTTTTATCTATGCTTTTGAAAGAAAAATAAACTCCATTGTTTATGGGACAACACTCTATCATTGAGGCCCGTAATCGTAGACGAATATCTAGTAATCTTGCACTGCCTATGGCTTACCTTGACTTATTTTCGTTTAAGGGCAAATTATTTGACTCTTTTATCTAATGGTAAAATCTAGTTTTGTTTTTTGCTATATATAGGTATTGTCCTCATTTGTAGAAATGTGTAGCCCCTATAATAGGAACACCTAGATAATGGTTTATTCATATTGTAAAGTTAAAATAATATCAACATATTAAAGAAAATATACTTAACTAATAGGAAATATAAAATTCAAAAAATTTCAAACTTGGCGAATACTCAATTTAGTTAAAATAAGTATTAGGTAGGCATATAGGTACATGCGTTAAAGTATTATGATGTAATATTATTTAAATACCTTCTATAGGTAAGTTTGACAGTAAAGATATTCAGGGACAAGTTTATCAGCCCAGCTAGCGGTCGTTGACGGACCCTTTCATCTCGAAGAATGTGACATAATTATTTTTTTCTTGCTATCTGAAAACTGATTTGTACATAGTTTCTCACCCGGTACCTTTGGGTAAATAAAAAAGGTTCCATTGAGAACCAGTTAACGCGTGACAACGACCGTCACTTACCCGGGTGTTGAACCCGTGGCGTTCACAATTAGAGTCGGGAATGAATGAATTTGAGCATTGCAACGATGTTGCAACTCGAAAATGCGTATCTAGATACATGTAAAAAGTGGGTATTACCTATTTTACGGACATCTAAAAATATTGTATCTATGTTTGCTGACGTTATTTTGGACCTTATATTCAGATTGCTATGACGTACATACAGACATGACTAGAGAAGCCTCCCAATAACTAAGTATTATCTCAATTCTCACTGATTATGCAACCTCTTTCTGATATACAAAAGAAATCGTGAAATACAACATTTTCCCCGATTTTCCCCTACGCGTGTCCGTCACATCGAATCACCATTACGTGTGTAACGTTAATATGTGAGCACTTTCGATAACATCTGACCTCACTTAATAAAGTCGGGGGTGAATAGGCTTCGGAACTGCTTCGTAATAAAGCGATATGATTTATTGGAAGCGTACGTGGCTATGTGGGTTGCGGGTTACGACTGTTACATTTCATGTGAGCCTTTATTGCTTGGGAAAGTTGAGTGATGACGTCGAAAGGTTTATCGTTTCGTGAATGATAAATTCTGTAGCTATAAGAATGGAAGATTCTCTGTAAATCTGTTCGCGTGTTTGACTTTTTTCTTTATAAATAGTTCTTGGATATTTTACGCATATATGTGTCATTTATGCGCTATGTAAGGAGTTCCTACAAAAAATTCGCAAAAAAAAAAATATTTTGTTTTTCAATTGCTTTTGTTGATTCCTAAATCATACATGAGGAGTAAGACTAGGGTGTAATTTGATAATGTTATCAGTTGTAGGAGTACCAGTCGAATCAAAAGTAAAGCAAGCTAATATCAGACATATTTCATTACCAGTTAGGAGCAAACTGCAGACTCGTAAGTTCACTCAAGTGCATAGTGGAGCGGCGGCGAGCCGGAAGAAATGAATATTTTGGCATCACGTACACGGGTCGCCGCGCTGTCTTCGAAGGCTTTTGCGGACAGAGTAGAGAAGCAAAAAAGAGACTTGTAATAGGTAAAGAGAAGTTAGGATATAAGTTGAGTTACAACGTTTTACCTGCGGGTTCCGATAATGGTGGTTTTATCTATGATCATTATAATCTACGTTCTATTTACCATTGAATCAAGATATACTGCAATTTTTTCAACTTAGGAAAATACTAGTAAGAGTATGAGCTCTTTACCCGCTCATAAATTTTACTCAGAATATTTAAGCTGAATACTCAATTGTTTAGTAGACTTAGTTTTATTTAGACGTAAAACATGGATGCGAATAGTTTTATTTTTATGTTATTCTAAAATAATTACACACTTTGTTTTGTTTTGTAAGAAAATAAGATAAGTCTCTGTTACCACCTGCTCTACGACCCCGCGATGCATGCGATGCTCACATCACTTCAGCGACGGCTGAAAACTGAAAAAAGGCGTCGTCCACGTTGGCGCTTGTCTGGCAACTTGTGGCCGCCACTTAGATTACTTCCTAACTTGTGCTGTGTCCTGACGTGCCAGAGGGGAAGGGGAGTATTTGACGTTTTATTGCCAAACGGTGTGGTGTGGGAGTTTGAAAGTGGAAGTGTTTGGTTTGCTTACATCAGGTCTTATTTTAATAATGCACGACATTTTGCATAGCGACATACTCTATCTTCTAAATATATATAACTCAAAGGTGACTGACTGACATAGTGATCAATCAACGCACAGCCCAAACCACTGGACGGATCGGGCTGAAATTTGGCATGCAGGTAGATGTTATGACGTAAGGATCTGCTAAGAAAGGATTTTGATTAATTCTACCCCCAAGGGGATAAAATAGGGGATGAATAATCCCGAAATTTTTGTCAAGTTAAATTACACGCGGACGAAGTCGCGGGCACAGCTATTTATAAAAATAATTTGTAACCATTTATAGTTCTAAGGGTGTCTGTCCACTTGCGACGGGCGGGCTGGCTGAGCTTGCTTTTTACTACCAATGGGATCACTTCATTTTAATGATCTGTGGCAAATGAAGCGATCTGGTCGAAAGCTAGCCCAGTTAGCTTGCCCGGCTCAAGTGGACGGACTGTCAGTATGATCCAGTTCAGTGTATGGTAGGTATGTGTGCCGTAACAATGGTTCCGCACTTTCACATGCCATTTCTACCTACCGTCACGATTAGCCGGCCGATACTGTTGAAGGAATGTGTGATAGCGATCGAGTGGCCATTGCTAAATGCTGACAATATACTATGTAAAGCAGGGTCGCTGAGCACGAAGAATTTCGTACAATGTTATTACCTGTCACTGTCACTCACGCGTAAATCTAATACGTCTCGCTCACACAGTTGCCGTGAACTGCGTGTGACCGGCAACTGTGTGAGCGAGACGTATTAGATTTACGCGTGAGTGACAGTGACAGGTAATAACAGGTAATTGTATGATATTCTTCGTGCTCAGCGACCCTGCTTTAGCAATTTGATTTTCTATTCGTTATTTGTGAGGTGATGACGTTGAACGTCTTACGTTTGGTTCGGTGGATACTCCAGAAAAATTGTGTCAGTAAAAAAATGTAGGTGCTTGTACAAAAGTGCTGGTTCTACATTATGTCGAAGATGGGTTTTGTAATCAGCAGTTTTACATAATAGCAGTAGTTTTGTAAAATAGCTAATTATATCTACCATAGATTATCTTCGACGTGTTTAGAACATGTGCACCTTTGTCAATTCTTTCAAGAAAGAAACATGTTAAGTTAACACCTTTTTTTTTTGTTCCTAGTATCTTCTTTAGGGTTTATTTTACGAAACATTTTAAAATAACAGTAAATAATTTAGAAACAGCTGGCATTTCAAAAATCTTTGCTGTAATAACAAAATGTTAAGTAATACTTGAATACTACAAACTACAAAAAATCCTGTAATATTCTCGATATGAACTTCCGATTGGGTAAAACTGTAAATCGATATGACGAAGGTGCAGTCTTAGACCTTTTGGTTCGTTAATCTATGGGTGCAGTCTACACGTATTTAACATTTCCTTGCTTTATGGTTGAACCATAGACAATGTGTATCGCGGCACGGTAATGAATCAGATATGTATCGCCGGACGTGTGAGAACATACGGCCGAAATAACAGCCGTAAATACTGGCTCGCGTGCGCTTCGATTGGATGAATCGTGCCTCGTGTAGAACGGGCAGTATTCTTTAATTGGACATTATACAGCCTTGGATTATACAACACTGGAATTGGTATAAATAGTACATTAATTTGGCATTTATTGCTACAAATTTGGACTTCAAAATGCGACACCATTGTCCCTCGATGCTAAAATAAATAATAAATATCGCCAGACTGACACACCAACTGTATGGTTCCAAATGCTTGTACTATGGGTACCGTACATGGACTGGGGGCGATTCCAGCGACGCCTAGACTTGGGCAATTTGCCACGGGAGGAATCGAACCCGCAACCACCATGTGTAGCCAAGCGGCCTACGCTCAAACCAATACGCCAAGCGGTCGTCAAAAAGAATCTTAGTTAAAAATATATTTTAGATGACACAAAATACTTTTTACATTTACTCCTTAATCTTAGATGGTGTGGAAAACTAATGTTATTTTCACTACATCATTGAATGTCAACCTGTTTCAAAGATAGACGTTTCTTTTAAAGATTATCATATTTCAATAAGAAATCGAAACGTGTACTTAGTAGACAGATCATAAAGCTCAAAATAGACATTGCTTCTAATCAAATTGTTTTTTTTTTATAAACGTCATGTCTAAACCCTACACGAGTCTGCGATCAATTCGTGCACACACGGCCCGCCTCGGGCGCCAAAAATAAAAGTTAACCCGCTCGCTGATAAGCGTCCAAATTTTCAATGTTTTCCCTACAGTTTTAGCGGGTTAGCTTGCCTTGGCACGTAGCGCTCTGCGCTATAGCACACATGCTTGTAAAACCAAGAGAAAAGAAGCAAGTCGGATAAGGCAAGCCGCGGAATGTATTTATCTTTTTTGTGAAGCAATTGCACGGTACCCAAAATGCTTTTTATAAAGCACGTTGCTTTATAGCAGTTTGGGTGATAGATACCTGAAAGTGTGATTCAAGCGATATTTGAGATGTAATACCAGCATAGGCTAAGCTATATATATGCTAAAAATATTGGTGTAAAGTCATGAGCAATCAAAATCAATAATTTTCTACTGGTAAATTACACGGTATGAGTTCTGTATGAAAAAGGGGAGCGGGGTGCAGTCTATTTTCAGGGATAGCTGCCCCACTTGCTCCTCGATACGTCAATTTGCACAACCATTGCTCCTTAGACCAATAAAAACGTTTCACAATTAGAATTTCCATTTTTAAATAAAATAAGTAAATAAAATAAATACCGAACACAGCAACTGTATGGTCCCAAACTAAGCAATGCTTGTACTATGGGTACCGTACAATGGCCTGGGGCGATCCCAGTGACACCCAGAACAGGGAAAATTACGAAAAGGCCATTTCCAAAATTTACCCTGACGGGAATCGAACCCGCAACCACCCGGTGTAGTAAGCCTACGGCCTACACTCGAACCACTGCGCCAAGCGGTCGTCAGCAATTTCCAATAATCACCGATCTTCGCTAATACCAGGGTACCTATTAATGATTGAAAAAAGATATCACGCCCTCTGCATTATGCATGAAAGTGGTTACAAGGTAATAGTCATATCGTATACAGCTCGGCGGGCGGGGTTTTGCTTATTTTGCACCGTAACGCCCGTTAGGCGGCTTGTCTGCTTCGTTTTGTTTCGTTTCAGCTTTCAGCAACTTCAATGAGTTGAATGGTGTAGTTAGAAATTTTGGGCGGTAGATAATTAAAGTTATTTATGGGGTAGATATACAGGATGTTTCAATTTTTTTAAATATTTTGAGGTTTGGATGAGTAGGTATAGGATAGGGCATGAATCAAAAAAGTTATCATATCTTAACAACTATGAAAAAATTTCGCATGGTACTGTTTAAAGCCACTGAATTCATTCTAAGGCCGCAATGCAAACGTTGGGAAAACTATTCAAAGATCCGTAACTCAGAAAATAATTCTTATGTCGGTTTTAAGCAGTAAGGAACCGAATAGTTCTAAATTATCGTTGGCAAAATCATTAATCCTTGTATTTGGGCAACTGTTTCAACCGACTGCTTAGCTGGTTTATACTACTAGGTTGTTGAAGAACAAACGGCCGTCAGTCATCCCTTGTAAATATTTATAATCGGACAAATTATGGTACATGAGACTAACCACAGATATAGATTTACATAGATAACGCAAATGCATGTACTTCGCGTGTACGAAACCCCAACCAAGCGTCAAGGTTGGTCGCCGCTAACTTACAGTCCGCGCGACTACAGATATAAATAATATGAGTATGATCGAGATAAATGACTCGAGACAATCGTAGCGGACGGAGGGGCATCGGCGGCATCGGTGTCTTTGAATCGGTTTGGATTTCCCGTCACTAATGACGTCATAGTAGGTGTTAAAAATTCGGCACGCTTGGTTTCAATACAAATCGTGATACTTGCGTTATCTATGTAAATCTATATCTATGAGAATAACCAACAAAATTGAGAAAATACTATTCAACATTTTTAACAATTTTTACTAGCTTCTGTAGATTACTTTGTCCGCGAGGACTTAAGTAAAGTAACCTATAGGTGCTCCATTTTGGTTTTCCAAAGTTGACATTAACATTTTTGTTTTGTAATGTTTATTTATTTTATTTTATTATATTACTGTTGTTAATAAAAGTGTTTGTTTTGCTATTTGTTCCTTCAGACTGGCGAAATACCTATTAAACTGGGTAGGCCATATTTTTTAAAAGAGAAGTAACCTATGTGTTTGTAATCCGTTTTTTCAAGATTGACAACATCCAACTTTCACATTTATTATATTAATTAGCAGGATAGGTAGTAGACGGGTCTTTTTACCGGACTACGGCAAGTCTAAAAGGAAGGGTTATGTTTTTAACGTAGGTACATCAGTCCAATCACGTTACGACTTGTCAACGATGACGTGAAATCCCAGAACGGAATATTCCAAACAAACAATATGTACATTCAAGTAATAAGGATTATTGTACACCCTCGCCCAACGTGAAACAATTCTACCTGCGACACACATTCCGCAGTTCTTGGAATAGCCATTATGCCGAAAGAAACGTTTAACAGCACATATTTTTATCCCTTATTGTTAAAATATTTTTAACTAGAATGGGGATTTCAGAACGCCTTTCTTTTGTTTTGACTGTCTTTCTGTTTAGAGGTGTGTGTAGGATAAGTAAACGTTAAGCTACTTTTTAACCGACTTCAAAAAAGAGAGGAGGTTCTAGGTTCAACTCTAAGTATGTATGATTTCACTATAAATTGTGGGATTTGAAAAAAAGCCTGTATAGTTAGGAGCTGCCCACCCCTACTTACTTCAATTGGCACAGACTCCAAATTAAATAAATTATGGTGTTCCCAGTTATTTCTAGCTTTTTAGTGCATCTAGGTTTTTTTTGCCGGTTTATATATTTTTATTACAATTATATAGATTACTGGCAAAGTGAGTTTATAACATTAGAAGTAGGTACCTACGCTCGTTACCTCCGTTACCACCCGGAACATTACATCTACGGCAGCAAACTGTCTTTTAGAATATGCAACAAATGTAACAGGATTTTGTTACAGTTTACAAGACCCATGTCATGTTCTTTTCCAATAAAGCGCGCACTTTCTTACCCAAAGAGCCACATTTCGGAAGTCTGGATAAGGGCATTAATGGATTGGCTGACATAAATGTGACGTCACCACACATTTCCACCTCGCATGTTCGTTTCGTCCAACGTAAATTGACCTTTGCTTTCTTCGAGTAGACGGCAGTCTTGTAACATGTGCCTGATAATTGTAGCACATCCTTAGAAGTTCACTAGCCGACATGTCGACCGGCAGGCCGTTTTTTATAGGAAGATAATATTAATAATTAATAATAATCATTACATTATTCCAGACACAAAGATCCACAGTTACAATTTTATTAAATATTATTTGATTAACATGTAAAAAACTCAAAAAAATAAAAGGATAGTAAAAAGCGTTAAAAAGAAAATTACATTATTAACATTGTATTTTTACAAGAATATTGTATGTCAATTTCCACTCATCGTCTAAACTTTGCAGTCTGCAGCAATCTAACAATGGTTTAAAATAAGCTGACTTAGGCTCGTATTAAGAAATCAATCTCAAGTCTTAGAGTGATATTAGAAATGTCATTCTTATGTCATACTAGTACAGAATGACATGTCGAACGCATATTCAAGACCGCTTTCAAACTTAAGATCGATTTATTAGTAGGACCTGTGGATACGGAACGGATGCCTTTGTCCAGGTACGGGACAAAATAAGGTTTTCCTTTCCAAGTCGAAGCTCTCCCAAAACTGGTGGCAATCGAACGTGTTTCATCAGATAGTCCAAGGGTTACACTTACATTATGCGTGGTCCGGCTCACGCGGCGAGGCCGCGATTAGGATCGGAGGCATTAGCATTTTTCGATAGCATGCTACCTGTCTTTGAGGTCATGTGGTAATGGGGAGAATAGGGGGGGTCACACGCGATCCTGGCCGCCTCAGATTTGGAGCACGGGTGTGTGGAGGCATTCACGAGGGGTGTGTGTGAATAACTTAAGTACTTAGCAACTTTTTTTGTTTAACAAATCAAAACAAACTTACTAATGATTTAAAAAATGTACAAAATTTGGCCCATGCGGAAGCGTACCCAAGATGCTAGCCGCATTCCCTCGCTGGATGGCTAGAGCCACTCGCTGAGCGAGGAAATATCCAGCCCTTGGGTCGCGCGTTGCGGCGACCAGTCTTTTTGAGATCTCTTGTATCAGATTATGCAACTGTTTTTGTTTGGCGTTTAAACTAGGCGACGGTCAACACACGTCTTAGTCTAATCAAGTCTAATGTACTAAGGCCGGTATTAAGAAATCTATGTTAAGTATGAGAGCGATCTTGAAAATTACTTATTTATTTTATTTATTTAATATTAAGGAAAACCAACAGCTTCTTTAAATACATATACAATGACAGTAGATCACATGAAGCCAATTAGAGGTTTCCACGGATAGCAGTCGACTGATTAACAGAGTTTTAGCGATCTCTAGGCAGCACACAACATATTAGGTACATTTAAAATTTAGACAATAAAAGCACAAAAATAATAATAATATAAACATAACAAAGATTTTAAGGTACTGAGTGGGAAAAGGAACATACTCAAAACAAAACATTATTTAAAGAACTCTAGATTCAGCCGCTGCCTAACCACATTGCTTTTGGTAATGAAAGGGTCAATAGAAAACTCTTTACACAACTTATTAAGATCATTGCTCGCTCGCACCATGTAGGAGTTTTGCCTATAATTTGAGGAGGAAGCGGGAACAGAGATGGGTGGATTGAACCTAACCGACTTACGGGGAACATTGAAGTAAAGTTTTTTTAAAAGATCAGGACAGTCTATTTCGTTGGATATTATTTTAAGTAAAAATACACAGTCCGACAAGCGACGACGATTGATAAGTGGCTGTATGTGGAATTTCTTGCAGTTATTTATATAATCAATTGAGCGATAAGGTAAATGAAGGCGATAACATAGAAACCGAATAAATCTTTTTTGTATGCTTTCTATACGATCTATGTATTTATCATAGCAAGGGTTCCAAATTTGTGAGGCATACTCTAAATGGCTTCTTACGTAAGAACAATACAGTATTTTAAAAGTCTTTGCTTTTTTAAAACAACCAGACAGTCTCATGATGAACCCGAGTGCCCTTGAAGCTTTGGCAACAATTGATTCTACATGCACATTAAACAAAAGCTTAGAATCGTGGTGAACGCCCAAGTCACGCACAACCTCGCATCTTGATAGTACTTGCCCTTTGAGCTTATAAGTGGTAAGGAGTGCAGAGCGTTTTCTTGTAAAAGAAATGACAGAGCATTTCAGTGGGTTAAGATCCAGGTTATTAGTTTGACAGTACACATCCAATCGCGTCAAGTCTGACTGAAGAGCTTTCATGTCATCAAGCGAGGATATAGTTGAAAATATTTTCATATCATCGGCAAAGCACAGTAGCCTAGATGTAAGAAAACAAGAGTCGATGTCGTTTACATAAATAATGAAAAGCAAAGGACCCATTAATGATCCTTGAGGTACCCCACTAGGAATAGTAACCCAACTAGAGATGTAATTACTAATAACAACTGCTTGAGTTCTGTTATCTAGGTAAGAGGAAAACCATCTAAGTAGATCACCTCTTATGCCATTGTTAAGCAGCTTAAATTTAAGGATATTATGATCTATCCGGTCGAAAGCTTTACTATAATCAGTGTAAACGACATCGACCTGTGCTCCATTATCCATGCTTTCAGTCAGAAAATCATTCAATAATGTGAGGTTCGAAACCGTAGACCGACCCTTGAGAAACCCATGTTGTGAGGGACTAAATGAATTACTAAGCGCTGCATAAACCTGGTTGTATACAAGTCTTTCAAGGACTTTGGCTAAGATACAGAGCTTAGATATTGGCCTGTAGTTAACTACTTCTGTTTTCGGTCCCTTCTTGTGAACAGGAGTAACATAGGCAGATTTCCATATTTGAGGAACAGTACAAGTATCAAATGATTTTTTGAATAATAGGAAGATCGGTACAGCAATGGTTTCAGAACATTTAATCAAAAATTTCGGTGATATGCGGTCCGGCCCAGCTGATTTAAATGAGTCCAGATTGGCTAGCAATTTCTGTATAGATTCAAGATTGAATTCGATAGAATTGATGTCTGAAGCTACCCCAGAAATTGAAGAGGGGTTGACATGATTATTAGAGGCTACATCAATGACAGGATCAAGAAAGGAAGAATTAAAATGGGTTGAAAAGGCATTACATATTGAATCGGCAGAGGAGATGGTTACTCCCCCAAAATTAAGATGACTAGGTAGTCCGCTAGACTTGGAGCGATGCTTAACAAAACTCCAAAAACGCTTTGGATTACTTTCAATAGATGTTTCGGTGGAGGCAAGGTAATTACTATAACAATCTGCTTCAAGCCTTTTTATCTTATCACGCAGATGTTTGAACGTTCGATCATCAGAAAGTCTACCATATATTTTAAACTTCCGAAAGTACTTAAATTTCTCTCTAATTAACCGTTTGAGTGAGGTCGAATACCAGATTGGATAGGTATTAGGAGTGATCTTTTTCGAGGGAATAAGCCTATCATGAATGTCATTCACAGAACTATAAAAGTAGCTAACTGCGTCCTCTAACGAACGAATACGGAATTCATTCAACCAGTCAATGGCTGCAATTTCACTATTAACTGCATCAAAATCACACTTATCGTAAAGATATCTGGTATACGGCCTTGGTGATAGGTAAGAATGATGAACAAAATCTGCCTCAATTAAAAGAGCCGGGTGATAGTCATCAACTGGCACTAGGGGTTCCAAGCATTCATTAGTAGATACCACTTCGTTACACAAGACCAAATCCAAAATTTTCCCATACTTATTTAAAATCCCATTACATTGATGTAGTGATAAAATACGCAGTT
This sequence comes from Notodonta ziczac, assembly GCA_918843915.1. Taxonomy (NCBI): domain Eukaryota; kingdom Metazoa; phylum Arthropoda; class Insecta; order Lepidoptera; family Notodontidae; genus Notodonta; species Notodonta ziczac. The sequence continues at coordinate 8,753,501 of OU974053.1, forward strand.
CATCAGTCAGCAGACACTCGTCACCGCTAGATACGCCGTGAGGCGAATATATATTATTAATTGCGTGCCACGATATACCGCTCAAATTGAAATCACCTATAATTAAAAAGTTGTCAGATGGATTATCTATGATTATGTTACTTAACTTGTGAAGAAAGTTGGACAATTGATCAGAGAAAGAAAACCCATGGTTTTGTTTACACAGGTATATGACGCAAATATTTAATACAACATGGTTCTTCGTATTTGGTTGTTTCAAGTTCAATGTAACCCACAAATCTTCCGCCGAGGAATTAAATGATGATCTTGAAGTAACAGATATATGTTTACGAGCAGCTATTAACACGCCACCCCCACGAGACTGACCTGTGGCACACAAATCGCGGTCACGTCGCCAAACAATATACTGGTCACTAAACAAATCCGAATCAGAAATACAATCAGTTAACCATGTTTCCGTTAACACAATCAAATCGAACGAGCTTAGACAGAGTTGGCGATAAAAGGCTTCAGTCTTAGTGCGAAGACCGCGAACATTCTGATAATATATATTTAGTTTATTACTATTATTGTTATCGAATGTAAAATATAAGATTTATAGCTACAGTATTAAACACAATGTAATAGCACAGGCGGAGGTAGTCAAAATATAATTTAGGATAGGTGATGAACACCATAATGGATAGTAATATAGCAACAAGCGAATTAATATATGCATAATGCAAGCAAAACTGCAATGCAAAAAAAGGGTAATGAGTGACGAATACACAGGTAAAAGAGGAAGCAAGCAAGTAATATCTGTAAATCTTCATAAGTGCGAGCGAGATAGATCTATGCAGAGATGATATATCAATTAGAACAGCGCGATAAGCAATACAAAGGACCCATTCATGAGAACAATAGCTAGGTGTCAAAGTGATGAGCAAGGCAGAGGCGCTAAACCTTTTATATAATATTAAATGGTTAATAACAAAATTAAGTACCTTGTAATTTAAAAGTAGTCTAAACGAACATAAAAAAATTAAGAAATTAAAATAAAGCAAAAGTTTACTGCAATAGATTAGAAAAGCTTGTTTAAATCCTTTTCCTTAGTTATGATAAAAACTTGTGATCCGTCTTCTTTGCGCACATGTATCTTGCCGTGCTTAACCCAAATATATTTAAACTCTTTCTCCTTTATTACTGTTCTAGTTTTATTCAGCAGTTTTTTAGAGTCCGGGCTGAGGTGGTCATTCACAAACACTCTGCTGTTTGATTGAGTATCAAGCCCAAGATCATGGGCTGATAAGTTTTTGAAAGAACGGGCAGCAGCAATAAAATCTTCCTTGATATATCTATTCAGAAAGCTTACTATAATAGATTTATCTTTTGTGTTGAACAGTGGTATTCTATATATATAATTTATCTGGGTTCTAGAAAATGAATAATTAATCTTTTGGCAAATTTTGTCCAAAATAGCAAAGAGATTTTCATCCTTTCTGACAGGAATACCTTTAATTTCCACGTTATTAAGTCTGGATCTTTGATCATTAGCAGATATTTCTGATTTCATCTGGTCCATATCAATTTGAAGGGATTGCACTTTATCATGGAGATTTTCCAATTTAGCAACTCTAGACTCAATACTAGCAAGTTTTCCAGAAAATTCCTCTATCTGGTTACCGTTGAAATCAGCACTGGTCCTGAGTTCATTGAGCTCTTCTTTCATGGATTTGATATCATTAGTGAGCGTTGGCAGGCAAGCTAATTGGGCCTTTAGATCACGGATCTCGCTAAGGATAGTTTCCAGAGAAGCTGGTTCAGGTATAAAAGCTGTAGGCAGTGGAGAAGATAAGCGGCAGGTTGGACATTTCCACGCCGCTTTCTTGTCCTTACTCAGTCTTCTCCATCCAGCTTCGGTGATATTGGCACATCCGAAGTCCAGGTGCTTCTTACACGCTCCACATTGGACGCCATCATTGAAATCAACATTGCAGTTGGCACACTTCATGTTAGATGGATCAAGAATAAACAAATAAAATAAAATAAAACTTATAAACACTGTGAATATAATAACAGCCAAAGGTTGAAAACCTCTGACCTCTTGGTATGTCGTATCAGGCGCTTTGGTTGCGTGCTAACTCAACGAGTGATCGCGGTGAACTTATGTCGTACTATTACAAAATAACACGACAAAAGCTTACTCAAGACCGCTGTCAAACTTGAGATCGATTTATTAATACGAGCGTTTGTCTATGACGACTCGATAATTTATTTAGTCTGGGCTTCAATTTTATTTTTGTATCACCTTTAATTTCTTTGTATTTGAAAATTAATATAGGTTGCTATAGTGATAATAATAAGTATTTACGCAGTGGTTCGAGCGTAGGTCGCTCAGCTCACTGGACATGGTTGCGGGTTGGATTCCCGCCAGGGCAAATTTCGGAAATAGCCTTTTCGTGATTTGCCCAGGTCTGGGTGTCACTAGGATCGCCCCCAGTCCATTGTACGGTACCCATACTAGGGTTCCTTAATTTGGGACCATACTGTTGGTTTCTCAGTCTGGCGATATTTATTAATTAATTAATAGTTATTCTGGGCTTCAATTTGTACAACCTTTAATAACCTTGAATTTACAAATTAATATAGCTATAGTGATCATTAATCATTTCATAAAAAAGTAAAACTAAATAAAAATATTCACTAACCAGTCGATTTAAGAATGTCAGAACTAATTATTATCATGTGAACTTGTTTTTTTGTTTAGTTTACACAAAGAAAGGCTTTATGGGGCATTACAAGGGTATTTACAAACATCAATGGGCACGGTGTAATATCTGAAAAATTCGAATACGTCTTCGAAGTTTGAGGGGGCAAATTCGAACACTTTCACAAAAAATGCCATGTGTATTCCGAGCTTAATTACTTTTAACATTTCTAGGCAGGAATGGTACCATCCGCATGGGCAGGTACACAGCAATAAAACGTTACTTACATATTGTATTGTGTGTCGGTACGTTTGTTCTATATTAGTGGCCGTTCCATAAACATTTCTCTTAGACAATGTGTTTATGGTGATGGTGAAAAAGTTGAGGATGATAATTGTTTAGGTGTTGTGTGCGTGGTCTTGGACTTTGAATGGTTTCACTAAAAGGAATTATTATTCTATCGAGGTTTGCTTGAGTAAGAATATTTTGTTTGATGTGTATGTAATTTGCGACGGCTATGTGAAACGTGGTACGTTTGTATACCTTCCTGAAATTATTTTGTGTTGTCTATGTGTAAACTAGTAGATATCACACTAAACTTGAATAGACTCAAAATTATTGATTATGAGAATATGGGTGTAAACAATAAAGAAAATAATGTCTTCACGAGCACGCGAAAAACATTAAATATAATAAAAAAATTATATAATAAAAAAGTAGAGACAAAAAAATATTTTTTTTAATAAGTACATAGGTATCATCCGCTTTAAAAATTAAACGTTGGCAGAAAAATAACTAAAACTCGACTTCACACAGTGAATTGAATTCCTTCCGTACCCACTGTCAAGCGTAAAATAAAGAAATACGTAAATAAACACGTAATAAACAACTCAATATGGCTGTAATTCACCTTAATTACAGGGCAGCGACGCCAATCTCTTGTTAATATAAAGCGAACACGCTTTTACTCCGACTGTACCACCTACTCACGTGACAAACCTCCTCGCAAGTATTTTGGTTTAAATATTACCATATAAACAGTTATGCAAGAATGTGTCATTTGTTTACAATATATTCAAGCAATTTTGAACTCTATATTTTAATTATGTAAAGTCTTATTTAGTGTTGCGCTCGAATGGGTGTAGAGCATAATTGTGTAATGTTATGAGTGTAATTTTAGATTAGCCTAATACGAGTGAAAGTAGTTCTAATTTATAAAATGTAAGCATTTTGACCGATTTCTTTATAGAAGTTGACGTGAAATTACTCTACTACTCTACCAAACGCCCTAAAATATGGTTTTATATAATTTTGCGTACGTAATAATCATTTCGTTGAATATATTGGAAATGAAAATGTTTCTATTGCGTTGTCATGGCCCCCTTCCAGTAAATGAAAAGAATATAATTATTAATATTGTAAGAAAGGACCAAAGCTTTTTGAAAAGGAACACGACAAAATATACTTATAAAAAAAAATAAAAAAGCCTTTATTTCCTTATCCTTAATTTCCATTTCAAATGTTGGTACTTGTTTGTCAGTGTTTAGTTCGTTATTAATGTTTTGCTTATGTCTAAATGTTAGTAAGAGTTAGTTTTTGTTATTGGATATGGACCCCTCCTCGGGTGAAGGCCTCCTCCAGTCCTTTCCACTCATCTCTGTCCTTGCCGATAGTTTGCCAGTCCTTTCCTATAAATTTGGTGATGTCGTCAGCCCATCGTTTTTTCGGTCTCCCTACCCTTCTTTTACCGATTGGCCCTTTCCACCTCGTAGTGTTGATTGTCCACCTGCTGTCTGTTAGTCTCGATACGTGACCTGCCCACTGCCATTTCAATTTTAGAGCTTGTGTGAGGGCATCAGTTATTTTTGTTTTCTGTCTGATGACTTTGCTCCTGACTTTTTGTATTTTTCTTATGTTTAGGATACTTCTCTCCATAGCTCTTTGTGTTGTTGTGATCCTTTGTTTGGCTTTTGTCGTGTATACCCAAGTTTGGCAGCCATACAGTAGACAGGGCAGTATACAGGTGTCTAATACCATTTTCTTCAGGTTTATCGAGTAGTCTCCTTTTAGAATTTCTTTGAGTGACCAAAATTTCTTCCAGGCTATGTTTGTTCTTCTCTCAATTTCATCTTCATTGTGCGTTTTTAAAAATGATATTTGTTTGCCTAGGTAAATGTAACTATGGACATATTCTATAGATTTTTCTTTTACATTGATGGGCCGTTCTATACTGTTTGTCATGATCTTGGATTTCGTAGCATTCATCTCTAATCCTACTTTTGAGCTTTCTTGAGCAAGAGAGCGGAGCATATCTTGTAATTCATTTGCTGTTTCAGACAGTATAACTATGTCGTCTGCGAATCTGAGATGGCTGAGATAGCTGTTGTTTATTTTTATGCCTCTAGTTTTCCAGTCTGTGTTTCGAAATACATCTTCTAAAACCGCAATAAATAATTTAGGTGACAGGGGGTCCCCCTGTCTGACTCCTCTTTCGATATTAATTGCATCGCCTCTAGATTCTAGCTTCACATTACTTTTGCTGTTGTTGTATATGTATTTTATAATATTGATATATTTCGAATTTATGTTTAATTTTTTTAGTGATTTCCATATAGAGCTGTGGCTTATGCTGTCAAATGCTTTGCTGTAGTCGATAAAACCTAGGTAGAGTGGCTTATTAAGCTCTTCGTATTTTTCTATAACTTGCTCCAGTGCCTGTATATGGTCTAGTGTGCTGAACCCAGAGCGAAAGCCAGCTTGTTCTAGTGGTTGTGCATTTTCAATCGGTTGTGTTATGCGTTTAAGAATTATAGATGAGAAGATTTTGTATATATTTGCCAGTAAACTAATTGGTCTGTAGTTGTTGATATCGAGAGGGTTTCCTTTTTTATATAGTAGTATGGACCAGGACTTTTATCTGATTTTAGTTGTTTCAGCTGGACGTATATATCTTTTTCTTCTATCGGTCTAATTGTTTCCGTGTTATAACAATAATCTGGTTCGTTGAGTTCCCCGATGGTTTTATCTTTGTTTTTGTATAGTTCTTGGTAGAAAGTAGTTGCCTGCTGTATGATTTCTTGTCTGGTTTTAGTTTCTTTCTTGTGATCTTCTAATTTTTGTATCCATGTTTTTCTTAAGTTTAATTCTTTAAATGCTTTCTTTGTGCTTCTGAATTTGTTTAGATTTTCTGTTATTATCATTTTTCTGTACTTACTATAGTCTCTTTTGATCGCTTTGCTAGTATCCTTATATAGTTTGCTTAGTTCTTTCTTTGTATTAGCATCTTTATTCTTTCTTATAGTTAGTTCACTGCGTTTGTTTATTAAGGCTATTGTTTCTTCGCTAAATATTTTGTGTCGTTTTTCATTTTTAGGATTGTTTTGGCTACTTAAACTTTTTGTTATAGTTACTTCTAGCGCATCATAGTAAGATTGTACGTTTCTAGTATCTACTAGTTTGTTTTCGATGTACAATTTGCGGCTGTCTACGTAGTTTCTTGTTTCCTTTTCAGTTTTCGGAATTTTTGGTGGTGGTTTGAAGCCTTTTCTACTTTTTTTCGATTGGCTCAATAGGACTGTTGCTCTAAGTAGTCTATGGTCTGTTCGGAACTTTACGTTATTGAGAACTTCATAATTTTGGACTATTTTTGGGACATTTGTCATGATGTAGTCGATTTCGTTTTTGGCTCTTTCATCTGGTGACTTCCAGGTCCATCTTCTGCTGGGTCTTTTTTTGAAATAAGTGTTAATTATTGCTAGTCTATATTCCAATGCATATTCTATTAGTCGTTCGCCTCGTTCGTTTCTTTGGCCTAGCCCATACTGTCCCATGACGAGTTTTTCTTCTTTTTTGGGTTGCCCTATTTTTGCATTGAAGTCTCCTAGTATTATAATTTTATCATCGGCTAGTGTGTGAGCTGTCTTCAGATCATTGTCGAATTTTTTTATTTCCGTATCGTCTGTACTTTCCGTGGGTGCATATGCCTGAATTATAGAAATGTTTAGTCTGCCAAATTTCATTTGTAATAACGCTACTCGCTCCGAAATGCCAGTAAAGTTAGTTATATTATTTTTCCATACCTTTTTTATTATAAATCCGACTCCATACAGTCCCTTTGTTTCTCCAATATAGCATAAAACATAGTCTGAATGCTCTTCTATGTGGCAACCCATTTTTCTTGTTTCTGATAGTCCTAGTATGTCCCAGTTTATATCTTTCAGTGCGTTATTTAGTTCTATGTGACGGTGTGGTGATGACAGAGACCTGACATTATAACACGACAAAATATACTTACCTTATGCAAAATATATAAGTACAAAACATAACTGGCTATTCCCGTGGCTTTGCTATCTTAATTATTTTTTGTATGTCGACAACAGCGCCACCTGCTGAGCCTATAGTAGTACTATAGCTCAGAATGGATGGTTCTATGGAGCGTTCTAGTCACCCAACTGGTACAAAGAAAATCATCAAAATTGTCAAGGCGTTAAGGAAGTGCACACACACGCACACTAGAATTGTATAGTATAGGTTGTCACAAACCCTACAGAGATTACATTCGTTACTTTATAAAGTACTAACTGTACCCTGCGTGCATTTCTACGCTGTCAAAGATTGGCCGTAACAACTCAGAAACCTTTGTGGGCTCATGCACAATACTTTGCTGAAGATCATGTCATGATCAAATGCATAGTTTACGATTATATAAAGGACATACAAACATTTATTTTTATATGTATAGATAGAAGATATATATAGATATGTACAAGATATTTATCTTCACGTTAGGTCAATTACGGTACCCACAGTCCTTACTTCTTAGACTTTCATGGTTAACCCTTACCACCGGTTTAAAACTAAACTAATACAAAATTCTTCATGAGATCGCTGTCGATTAATCAAAGTACCTATCGACCAATTACTGCAACCATTAACCGGGGGTTAACTATCGTTAACCGGAGTTTGGACGAGAGTTTAATCGCTGGAATGTAACAGTGTTCACAATAGTTTTGTATCGCCTAGTTTTGGGCCATTAATATTAGACTTCTGAGTGGTGTTTGGAGTTGTCTTTATTACATTATATATCACCTTATTCTAAATACCGTTTACTCCCGTCTTTCACTAGAGGTGCTTTGCAGTACACCCATAGGTATTTCTCGCGTGATATTTTGGTTCCAATATAATGGTGGCACATGACACGGCATATTTGCACATATATTTGCGTAATACAGCCAAAAAGAAACAAACCTACTATAATGAGTATTAAGGGTTATTTCGATTTGTCATGATAACGCAAATATTAGTACAAATTCACCATGTGAAGTGCCACCATAAGAAGGGTCTGTCTATTGCCATTTAAAAAAAGAGGGGGTATGCATAGGTATAACCATTTATTTTTGTTCCTGGGAATGAAATCTTCGAAAGAGCACCTAACCTTTTGTGGGAGAGCCATGGGGTATGTGGGATTCTTTCCCTCTAAAACTTCTCCGTTGGCCGCTTTCAGCATTTCGGAGAATGCCATAATTCTTATCTATCACGAACCTGATTGACTGCTTTAAGCCAATAATCTTAATTACCGTTACAAGCTATCTGTAAACAATTTTACAACATATCTTTAAGTATATTGAAATCTGAAATAATAATAATCGCAATAGTGAATTGATTCGACATTTCCATAACTGCACGATACATATTCCAATTCTCTTTGCATAATTTGCCCTTCCAAGCCCGAACAAAAGTATCGTATATCAAAACAGTACGTTCGGATATCCAACTATGTTTTATCAAAGTACTGAACTTATTCGATATCGTATAAATTCTTTTTATTACCACTTATAAGTGCAATAATCTGTTACAAATAATATTTTTCCTAATTACTAATTAGTTTCCGCCTAGGAAGGGGAATCTCTAATTGGAGAATATTATGGAAAATTAATAAAATATGTTCTCTCAAAAACAAAATGATTTCATTATAATTATTAGTAAGTAGCAGTTTTTATATGAGAGTGAATATACATATTAGAATTTAAGCATTGATGTCAAGTCTGAGAGCAAAATTAGACTAATGTAATTCTAGTAAACAATGACCGATGGTCAGACTCCTTCAGAGACAGGGAGATTTAGAATTGAAGAAATATAAAGGACCTCGTATTTGCGTAATAGGTACAGGACTCACACTGCCATTCAAGCAGCAGAGCGTAAAATTTTACTATATAATGCGATTCAACTAAGAATAGGAATGTCAATAACCTCTATCTGTCAAATGTCCCTTGAATAGTATGGTTTGCAAGAAACTTATTCGCATAAAATAATATAATAAAATAAATTTAATAATATAATAGTCTTACATCAAATTTAAATAAAAATATTAAATTAGCAATAAATTGTCTTAATATAATATTTAATTATTTAAAGTCATAATTAGTTTTTTAAAACCATACCACAACCTTTTTTATTTTGATTTTTGGCACAAAGGCCTAGAAGCTATGCCAAAGTGATTAAAGAAAATAAAATAAGCACGCCAGTCGCCAATGCAGTGATGAGCGGCATTGAAAAGCTCGAATCTGATTAAAATTTTCACTCAACCTTTGCAAATAAATATTATTTAAAAAATATCTTGTTTTGCTCACCCTACCTAACATTTTAGAATTGACAGCTATGACGTCACAATATGGCGCTAAGTCGATCCTATTCTTATTTGAATCGCATTATACTATACTTTATTTGATAATATATTACGCTCGTTAACGGGTGTAGTTAACGTAAACTCGCAGTAGGGGCGACCAGGTAGTTGGTGGCGATATCGATCACACAATTCGTATTAATGAGTGCGAGTTACGAAACAGTTTTGGGCTTGTGATTCATTAAGGGCGATACATCGTTGGCTCATACAGTTCCACAAACGGTTTTCAAGTCATAGAATAAATTCTTATTGGAGTAGACGCGACATAATGATTGGAGCCGAGAACGATGCATTTTTTTTAATTAGGAGCTCATAAGCCTTTTCATAAAAATACATGATATCATGATTCATAATAATTCATTATCAAAATACTGAAACTCGTATAGAATGACTAGCTGACCCGACAGACGTTGTCTTGTCTTTTAGGGGTATGAAAAATAGATAGTAGACGATTCTCAGACCTGCTGAATTTGCATATAAAATTTAAAACACGAGATTATATATAGTTTTAGATAACGGAAATATACTGAACATTTACTTATTACTGTTATCTGGTAATTAGGAACTAACTTTACAAGTAACGTTTTCCATTACAGGATACCTAGTCACGTCCGTATAATATTCTCAGTCATCTTAATGGTTACTAGACTTAGCAAATTTTAGTGTTTAGTGGTTAATCACTAGGATTTTCCTCGTTTTTTCTCAAAACATTTAAATTGCATCGATTAGCCTAGTCTTTATAGCTTTTTGTGCTAATTTCCGTTAAAGCTAGCGTACCTAACAGTGATTGGTGATTATGGTGACTGAGATGGACATTTTTTGCCTGTATCTAGTTAGTTAATAACGAAATGAGTATGACGCGGTTTCCTTAATTACGAAGCCGTTTTTGAGTAGGTAAGTATTTGGTTAATTAATTGTCGTATAATATATTAATTTCTAATCAAAGGTTTGCGTTGTGCGTTATAAAACAAATAAATAATGCTCTTGAGAAAAATGGGTTAACAGATAATTTAAAAAGAAAATTGTATTGGCGTAAAAAATAATACTTACATCCTTTTGAATAGTCAGGTATTACTTATCTGTAACAATTATTGAGTGATACTTGACTTTATGAAAAAAAAACACCCTGGTCATTTATCTAAATACATTTTTCATATTTATAGTCTATAACAAGGAGAAGCAATACAAAATGGTAGTAGGTAATGTTTGGGTTCAAGTCAGTTGCCGCCAGGCTTGCCAACCATTTGATACATTCGTGTCTCATTCTGTGTCTATTCTATGTATAATAATACATTTATTTTCGTTTACCTATTTCCACGTCTACCCCACATATTCGGTAACCGTATACACAGGGTGTACGTGCAATATTCGTTTTTCATAATACGAGCCAGCACGCGAGCACACGCGCTGTGAGGAGCGGGACTAATGCAAATGAGCGAGCTTTGATATTAACATGTTATAGGGTGATCGCTGTTCGATGGGCCGTTCACTATGGTAATTATTACGACATTAAGCTTTTAATTGTCATGATTAAATGTTACGCTTGTTGAATACATGACAAGGTAATATTTTTAGTGGAATTATACCTGGTCGCTTTGAAGGTAGATTCTAAGTAGAAACTTGAGTCTTATGGGGTTGTTTCGTGTTCGATATTAGTACTTATTGATTATTTTCTAGTAAGATTGAATCTGATATCTTATTATTACATTTTAAATTGTCTAGTTTGTAATTTTGTGCATTTTTTATTGTTTTGATTATATTTATGGCCCTAGGTAAGGTACTAATCAGGGTTGATACCAATTATTACCGAATTAAATTAACATTAATTTGTCATTCCATCGTGAAACACCATGTATCAAAAGTGTAAACGGCGCAAATTCGGTAAGGCTCGGTGCCAGGCCGCGCCGTACCCACCCTGTATAATTGCCTGTCTCCCACGTGTGCCCGTACGCCAATGTTTGCCGATAGACACTAAGAGTTTGCATTTTATCGCACTACTTTTTTAGTCTATGGTTAAAGTTGGTTCACGACGTCATAAAGTTGTTGAGTTGACAGTTATTTGCCTCGTAATGGGTGTTTAATTTTAGTTGGCTATGTTAGATTGGATGGTTAAATATAGTTAAAATAGTTTAAAAACTTGTTTTTTTATTGCTATTACTAGCTTTAGCGTTAGACAGGTTGATATATAGAATTAAATACTTGAATAAATTGTAATTTTAAAGAAATTTGAATACACGCTGTATGAAGTTAGAATAGAGCGAAATAAGCGTTATTATGTTGCATATCGAATGCCTCAATAGGAGAATCGTTTTTTGCTTGAAGATTGAATCTTGTGCAAGTCAGACCGCTGTGATTTCTATACTAAGTAGGTATTGCAGTTTTAATCTGAACCTAATCCCAAGAAATATATCAACCGAATAATTCGTCAATCGGTTACGTCTGTAGAAACTTTGACAGCGTGTTGCAACTGCTAATAGTCCTTCAATAGTGATTTTCCAGTTGATAATTTTTGTAGAAACACGACAGGTCGACACGGTACTGTCGCACGGGTCGTCGCGTCGTGTCGCTGTGTGTGCCTTCTGTCGCGCACACTGACCGTGGGACACTCCGCTGCGTAAACGGAACAACTGTCACGAATCGATTACAAAAAATCGATTTTTCCGAATAACGGTAGCCATAAGCGATTTACATCTCGATAGTTGCGTTGCAATTTGTGAACGTGATCGATGAAATTTCCTTTTGCGGGTAAACGTTTGCGCATTGAAGCTTCAACTGTCATTTCATAAGGCACGGCGACGCAACGGCATACAACGGTCCGGCTTACCCTGAGCCCTGTGTGACATCTTCGGACCCCTCTGGGACACCGGTCTGTTTGCAATCAGTCGGGGCAGGGCGGGTCTAGGTGCACTGGTCAAGTGACACATTGTCGCCGATCGCACGATTTCACTGTCCGGCGAGACGTGACAAGTTACGCGTGGTCGCCGTTTTTATTTCTGCCAATGACGGGTGTCGAGGCGTGGTGCGGCCACTGCGAATCCGCAAACATAACAGTTCGCTCGCTTTGATTCTTATTACCAGACACAAAGAGTTCACTTTTTCTTCATTAGCGGTCGGATTTAATGGTCGTTTTGTAACCGGTCGGAGTGGGAGTGATATGTTTTTTTTCATCGGCTACACACGCCCACCTTGCGAGACGAAATCGTCAATCGAACGTCGTTGATTGCGTCCGATTTCTAAATCGATTCCGCAAGACGCTTGTCGCCTACCATGTGTACATTCCGCATACTGTTCACGTGAGTACCTACGCCATTGTCTTGGAGTGTTTGATCAGATTCGAGTTCATTACTCGACTGCGTCGGGTTAACAGTAACATAATTGTAGTTAAAATTTGTAACGTAATCCTGTCGAGATATCTCATAGATTTGATTTGGCTTTGTATTATATCCGCCATTATGATTATGAAGTGACTGGCACATCTGTCTGAGCGTCGCACGCGCCGCCCGCACCGAGGTCAACGAACACGTTTGGTCTGTCGCATTCTCGAATAGAATCTTTTTGTGGTAGCGACAGAACTGTTTACTTTGTTTTTGATAGTTTCCCAGTGGGATGTCGTCTCGGAATTTAATTCGGACTTCTGTTTCTTAGACTTTTTATTCACCGTTTCGGTCCACGGTGTAATAAGTGTTTTTACGAGATTACAATTTCAATTTTTGTAATATCATGCCGGTAAATCTGGACTAACTGCATTGTCATCCTTGAACTATGGATTATCCAAATTCACGGTACAATAATAATTCAATATTCTTCAGTAAACATCCGAAAATTTGCGTACTTTGAAAAACAATGGTACTGGTCAGCTTATGCATCACACAAAGGCGCTATCGATCCCTAGAATCGGTCCCATTTCGGTTCCCAAGGCATTTTTAGGCGCACGTAATGGTCGAACTATCGACATGAACACATCTCGATAGTATCGATACCATTCACACGTAGCACACGCTTCGGCCGCTGTCAGTAGAGATGGGCCGGGCGGGTGCTTTGTTGCACTATCGATTATCGACATCGTTTTCCGACGGCGGTCCTGTCACTCAAAGTTTTTCGGAGTTTTTGTGGGCCCGTCGATGTATCGGTATGCTGCGGTTGACTGCAACGTTGAGTGCTTTAATATTTCTTTTAATAATTATTATTTTACTAGCTGAGCCCGCGACTTCGTCCGCGTGGAATTTGACTTAACCGCTTCCGCTCCCGCGTTTTGCGCCCGCGCGACAGCACATATATATATTTTTTCTAAAATCAGAGTAGCCTACGTTACTGCTTATAACATCAGCTATCTGCCAGTGAAAGTACCGTCAAAATCGATCCAACCGTTTCGGAGATTACCCGGAACAAACATACAGGCAGACAGACAGACAGACAGTTTTTTTTTATCGCGTTTTTGCTGTACGTGTCGTATGTGCTTTCATATGCATTAAGTGAAAAGGTGTTATTTTGATATTACAAACAGACAATCAAGTTTTATTTATTTGTGTAGATTAAGCCTTATATTTAAGTGTTACCTAATTAATTTTGGAGCAAAAAGTTTAGAAAGACATTTGGTATCAGCTGTAGTCACTTGGCTTCAGCGTGGCTCTACTGCTATTAAATTAATTATTTATGTAAACGTTTGTAACTTCATAGTCATTGTTTTACATTAAAATGATATTTACACCCGATGTGACTCTGACACGATGATAGCATTAGTACATGCCTCTCTATTAAACCACCATTCTACCACCGTTTAAATAATATATATGTGTTAGGTGCTCTATATATGTGTATTGACATAGCTATGGAGGCCTAAATGCATGGTAAACCAAACGAAAGGAAAAAATACTCACCTGGTAAGTTTCCAAAACGTCTAAAGTTCCAACTTTAACCGCAACAGATGGTAATATATCGATAGTATTGGTGATATTAAGTTGTGTAAGAGACAGATATCGCGACGCGCATCTGAGCGGGCGCAGATTACCGATGCCTCGTTTAAAAAACAACTATGTGTTTTGTGCGGTGTTTTAACACCATGGCCGAGATAAGCTAGGGTTATCTATATTATGTGTTATTAGATTTCGGTGCCTGTTGTTGGTTTAAAAAATAAAAGCTTCGTTTTTGGATCGATGAAGTCGTATGTAATGTGCTGTCAGTATTTTGTTTATGCAATTAGGTTATTGACTGATTTATAATTTAGTATAGGTATATGTAAAAAATCATAAGTACTAACCAATACTTCATTGATATACTTATGGTGAAAATTGTTTTTCAAAAATACTTCTTTAATGATTACAAAGTTGTGACGACATAAATCCGTGGCTGTTTTCGAAACTATGAACGTTAATAGTTTTTTAAAATATTTGAAGTTATTTTGAAGATTATTCCAGTGTAATCCTGAAACATGATTTAAGTTCCTACATAATTATGCAATAAATCTAAATATATATAACTCAAAGGTGACTGACTGACTGACATAGTGATCTATCAAGTCACAGCCCAAACCACTGGACGGATCGGGCTGAAATTTGGCGTGATACTCTGCAGCGGCGCCACCATTATAAAAAGTGACAAATCATAGTGGGAAAAAATGTACGATTAACGTATATAATGTACGTATATCGTATTTTAATGTACCTTTCCCAGGTACCGAGATAATTGACATTTTTAGTGGCGCCGCTGGGGAGTATGCTCTCCAGCGGCGCCACCTGGTTCTCATACTTATGAATGATATTGGCTGCTAAATTTTATTGGAAATAAATGTACCTATGCAGTCTACTATGTACATGTCAAAAAACATCAATATTATACAGTAGTTTAATTTATTTTGATCATTTATATTACCCTAAAAACGCCCGAACAGCTTAGGTTCACATACCTAGCACCGACAAAGCTAATGGTATTAGCAACTATATTCTATTGGAAATAAATGTTTGGACGCTAAATAAGAAGTACATGTTAAAAGATATAATTATTAGACGGTAGTTTATTTTTTTTTCATTTATTTAAAGTTGTCCTAAAAATGGCTGTTTACAGTTGATATTCACATGCCTGGTACTTACAAAGTATTATGGTTTAGCAACTATATTCTATTGAATATATATATACGAATCCTGTATATTATTTATAAGTTACAAATTATGATTATAAGACGATTGATTAATTTATTTCAATGAATTAATTTTACCTTAAAACTCCCGTATACGGGTGAGGTTCACATACCTAGCACCGACAAAGCTAATCGTATTAGGAACTATATTCTATTGGAAATCAATGTTTGAACGCTATATGAGAAGTACATGTTAAAATATATAATTATAAGACAGCAGTTTATTTTTTTCATTAATTTAATGTTCCCCTAAAAATGGTCGAGGGATGCCTTTTAAGTTTTGTCGTTTGAAGAAAAAAACACAACTAGAACCTTATAGTACTTTTTATTGTTTTTCAAAGTATTCACCACGTAGCTTAATACACTTTTCCATTCGCTCAAACCAGTTATTATAACATTTATTCCACTCTAAAGTGGGGGTGTTCAAAATGGCTGACTTGAAAGCGTCGACTGCTTCTTCACTGGACTGGAACCTTTGACCACGAAGACTTTTCTTAATTTTAGGAAATGTAAAAAAATCGTTAGGGCTTAGGTCAGGACTGTATGGAGGATGGTCAAGAATTTCTACTTTTTCCTGCTTCAAATACTCAATCGTTTGACGAGCGCTGTGTGAACTTGCATTGTCGTGGTGCAGGATGATGCGTCGCTTTGAGTTAGATTTTCGAAGTTCGGCGATGACTTGTGGTAAACAAACTGTGGTATACCACTCTGCGTTAACCGTTCTACGATCATCAAGTGCAATAGTCGCAACATGGCCGGTTTTTCTAACGAACGTGGCCACCATCTTCTTTGAAGTGCTTCGAGAACGAACAACTTTAGTCGGCTTTGGCTCGTCTTGAAAGACCCAGATTGTAGATTGTTGTTTGGAATCAGGATCGTAGGCATAGATCCAAGATTCGTCACCACTGATGATGTCGTAGACGTGATTTGACTCTCCTCGGTTGAACCTTTGCAGAGTTTTCTTACACCATCTGACGCGGGCCGCCTTGTGATCGTCGGAAAGCAGATGCGGTATCCAACGGCAAACTAGCTTTCTTACACCAAGCGCTTCATGCAAGATCTTCTGAATGGTTGTCCCTGAGATGCCTAATAGAGCCTCTATCTCTCGATACGTCACATGACGATCTTCGAGAATTAGTTGTCTCACTCCAATGATGTTATCTTCAGTGAATGCAGATTTTGGGCGACCTTCGCGAGATTTGTCACTAACACTAGTATGTCCACGCTGGAATTCTAAATACCAGCGTTCGACAGTCCGCAGACATGGGGCTTCATCCCTGAACACAGATATTAGCTCTTCAAAACACTGAAGCCGTGTCAGGCCTCTTCTAAAGTTGTAGAAAATTATTGCACGAACATTTTCCTTAGAAAGATTCATTTTCGTACGTAACCTGACAGATTCTAATCGACGCTGTGACTAAACAATAACATTAATCCTAATACATTCAACTGTTTTGAGATTCTAAATTTAAACACATTCGAATATAGAACAGTTCCAAATTCAAAATTGCCGGGAATTATGGAAACGACAGAACTTAAAAGGCATGCCTCGTACAGCTGAGGTTCACATGCCTGGTACGAACAAAGTATTATGGTTTAGCAACTATATTCTATTGAATATATATATACGAATCCTGTATGTTATTTATAAGTTACAAATTATCATTATTCAATTCAAATCGTTTATTTTGTTTAGGCCTACGGGGGCACTTACAAATTGTCAATTTTACATATTTTTTTTCTTATATCTACAACCGGATCGGCACGCGACCTCGACTGAGAAGATCCGGCAAAAAACTCAGCGGGCTTGTCTTTTTACATGTCATATTTTTTTTTTAATCGCCAGTTGCTTATATTCAATAATTACAAAGGGTAGTAGATATTAACATAAATATTATAATAGCTTCAGTGTGTTGCCTTTTGATGTTAACAAGAATTACACAAATAATTCGGACTAGTAGGGCAATACACGCTACGCTTTGACATTATTATTGACTGTCGAGATTTGAGCTGCTTACTCCCAAGTTGATTTATCATCCAAATAATCCAAGATTTTGTAATAACCCTTTGCACTGAGTTTAGTTTTAATTAGGGTTTTAAACTTATTGATAGGTAAATCTCGGATTTCATTGGGAAGCTTACTGTAAAAACGTATACATTGTCCCATAAAAGAATTACTTATTCTGTGGAGACGAGTTACATGTACGGATAGCTTGTGCTTATTCCTTGTATTAATAGAATGAGCGTCGCTCCTTTTCTCAAAATTATTTGCATTTTTTTTAACGTACATGAGATTTTCATAGATAAATTGTGACACAACAGTTAGAATATTTATTTCTTTAAATTTTTCTCTGAGGGAGATTCTTGGAGCTAGATTGTAAATAGCTCGTATAGCTCTTTTCTGCAGAACAAAAATGGAGTTTAAGTCAGCAGAGCATCCCCAGAGCAGTATGCCATATGACATAACGCTATGGAAATAACTAAAATAAACAGTTCTAGCTGTTTCAACGTCGGTTAAGTGCCTAAATTTTTTTAACAGCATATGCCGCACTGCTGAGTTTACCCGACAATTTTTTTATATGAGGACCCCATTGCAATTTTGCATCTATAGAAAGACAGTTTCCTCCACAAGGTCCAATTCTGCTCCATTAAGTCGTATATTGGTTCCTACTTGTCTCACATTTGGCGTTGAGAACTTTATACATTTCGTTTTATTCTCATTAAGTAGAAGATTATTTACATTGAACCAATCTACAACTTTAGCGAGTGCGTTGTTCACATCGTTATAATGTAAAAGCTGTCTTTTCATTTTAAATAATAAATTTCATAATATTTTTTTAAAATCTTCGCCAGAGTCACAGGACGGACGGCGGCGCGGCGCACCTCAGCTATAAACGGGCGTTTTCAAAGTAGCTTTAAATTTAATAAAATATAATAAACTGCTGTCTTATAATTATATATTTTAACATGTACTTCTCATATAGCGTTCAAACATTGATTTCCAATAGAATATAGTTACTAATACGATTAGCTTTGTCGGTGCTAGGTATGTGAACCTCACCCGTATACGGGAGTTTTAAGGTAAAATTAATTCATTGAAATAAATTAATCAATCGTCTTATAATGATAATTTGTAACTTATAAATAATATACAGGATTCGTATATATATATTCAATAGAATATAGTTGCTAAACCATAATACTTTGTAAGTACCAGGCATGTGAATATCAACTGTAAACGGCCATTTTTAGGACAACTTTAAATAAATGAAAAAAAAT
This sequence comes from Notodonta ziczac, assembly GCA_918843915.1. NCBI lineage: Eukaryota > Metazoa > Arthropoda > Insecta > Lepidoptera > Notodontidae > Notodonta > Notodonta ziczac. The sequence continues at coordinate 8,772,282 of OU974053.1, forward strand.
AAACTACCGTCTAATAATTATATCTTTTAACATGTACTTCTTATTTAGCGTCCAAACATTTATTTCCAATAGAATATAGTTGCTAATACCATTAGCTTTGTCGGTGCTAGGTATGTGAACCTAAGCTGTTCGGGCGTTTTTAGGGTAATATAAATTATCAAAATAAATTAAACTACTGTATAATATTGATGTTTTTTGACATGTACATAGTAGACTGCATAGGTACATTTATTTCCTATAAAATTTAGCAGCCAATATCATTCATAAGTATGAGAACCAGGTGGCGCCGCTGGAGAGCATACTCCCCAGCGGCGCCACTAAAAATGTCAATTATCTCGGTACCTGGGAAAGGTACATTAAAATACGATATACGTACATTATATACGTTAATCGTACATTTTTTCCCACTATGATTTGTCACTTTTTATCATGGTGGCGCCGCTGCAGAGTATCACGCGAAATTTGGCATGCAGGTAGATGTTATGACGTAGGCATCCGCTAAGAAAGGATTTTGATTAATTCTACCCCCAAGGGGATAAAATAGGGGATGAAAGTTTGTATGAAACTTTGTCATTTAAATTCCACGCGGACGAAGTCGCGGGCACAGCTAGTATAAATATAAGTCGAATACCGTATTAGATGCACCTAGCCAATAAGTATAAGGTGCATTGTCCCAAAAAGTGAAAATCGGCAGCACCTGTCATCGAAGGGGCTAATCTGAGCTGCTCTATTTAATTAAACTGAGAACCAAAGTAAACAGACTGCTGCAGTAAAATAGAACCGACTTATGAACAAACATTATTTTATCGGTTAGTGCATTAAGATTTATATATAAAAAAGTCCGAGGTAGAATGCCAAAATAAAACAAAGTCGAACGCCTAATTCCAAGTTTAAAAATATCAAACAATTAAAAAACAAAACACTCCTCTAAAGAAAGCATCGCCTCCTTACGTAACAACCTATTCACTGGCCACTCAGTTCGACGACCTCGCCATATTAAAAAGTTACGGACAATGGAAAAAAGTAGGTAAATTTGAAAACATAATGTCAATAGCCGGCCGGCCGAACCTGCCCCACGTGCCCTTGACTTGAGGAGATAAAAAGGGGGAGATGACCGACACCCCCACCCCTCCATCCCTCCCTCACTGCCCTCTGCCCAGGCCGTGGTTTATTGCTACTTTTATCAAGCCCCTCAAGTTTAAATGCAACTGGTAGTTTCAAGTTTCGAATGTTAGAAAAAGAGTTTGGTTATGTATTTTTTATGGCCAGAACTTTTAATGAATGTAGTTTTGTTGGTAGTAGTGAATCATTATGGTAGTGGAAGTTTACAGATGATTTAATGTAACCTAATTTTATGATCTGCTCCTATCAGATGACAGATCATGAATCTAACCAAAGATTCCTTACTTAAAAACTTTCAAAAATTTAATAAATCTGTCAAAATTCACTTATACGTTGGTACTGTTAATTTAATTTAAAAAAACGATGTCCTTAAATATCAAGATCGTAACTTTGAATAACAAACTTTTAAAACATTATGCCAGCACAGATAAAATATACCACCTAAATATTATAACAGAAACAGCTGATCGCAATGTCCCCCTCGCGGGCGATGACCTTGAGCGCGACCCCACTATTGAAATTAAAGGAACACCGAGGTTACTGGCACTCTGCACTTTTAAAAATGGAACTGCGAAACTGCTGGTCGACTTAAAAAAAAATGCATTTTGATGAATTTCTTCATCCATTAGTTTTATTTACGTTTGATTTTTTTACAATGTGTAGAAACTTACACAGATATGCGTGATGATTTAATTACCTATTGTTTTTCTCATTTATAAGTTCTTCTAGTAAGTACTTATTTATATGCATAGAACATAGACATTTTACAGAATTTCCCAACAAATTTTATCTAATATAACAAAGAACAAATCAACCTTCAATGATCTCTACAAAACTATTTCATCAGCGATGCTGTTTACTTAAAATAAACAATAAAAGTGTAACCATTTTATAATAATCCGGCGGCATTATTAAAGTATAAATAAAAACCTATTATAGTCAATTTTGTCTCGCGGCGGTGAAGAAGTTTCAATTCACCGGCTCTCTGACAGACTAACAAGATGAGGCAATGAGAATAGCTATATTACTTTACCTTAAGGGACCTACGATAGATCAAAAATATTCTAAGACTTTTCGCAAGTTTTGTTTTGTGTCTTCTAAATATATATAACTCAAAGGTGACTGACTGACTGACTGGCTGACATAGTGATCTATCAACGCACAGCCCAAACCACTGGACGGATCGGGCTGAAATTTGGCATGCAGGTAGATGTTATGACTTAGGTATCCGCTAAGAAAGTATTTTGATTAATTCTACCCCCAAGGTTATAAAATAGGGGATGAATAATCCCGAAATTTTTGTTAAGTTAAATTACACGCAGACGAAGTCGCGGGCACATCTAGTTAGTAATAAAATCAGAGTATTCTAACCTTCCACTCAACAAGATAGGAGCTTATAATTCACAACGCTGTCCATATTACAATGTGCAACATTATATTACAGCATGTGTAGGTCTTGGGTGCTTAAAACTCCGCTTTTCCCAAACTTTTTCAAATTCGGACTCCTAAGTGATTCTTATACCATCGCAACGCAAACCCTGCTCCAAGCCCGAACTAAAGCTTGGAAAAAGAAGGTTCTAAAAACTCAAAAGGTTGCGATAGACTACAAAACTTTCATCACTCCATTCAACGTCATGAAAAAAGTAGTGAGCATGAGTTCATAGCCGCTTCCTTCATGGACAGAAGTCAAACACAATCGAGGGGGCCAATGTCCACTGCGTTCCATTGATCCAACTTTCTTCAAGAAATCACGTTTGACGCCGGAAGACGATTCGACGCGCGATACTCAGACCAGAACGGTTCGCCTTTAATACACTGACCGCTCCTCACACTAACGCCACCTACATACAAAAATCAACCATAAACTAATGAGATATAGTCCGGATTATATCGACAAGATATTCAATCCAAGACCCAAAGACATCAGTGTCATAATCATTCAAAATTCAACTTTGGGTTTGAATGATGAGGTTGATTTTTTATTGCGGTGTACAAGAACAGTGTTAGACCATTTCCAATCTCGGTTCGTTCCTTCACGCGCGGCTGCTGGGGGATGTCCAGGAACCGCCGCGTCATCGCGCAGATGCGTTCCGCCCCGATAGGTGATCGGACTGGGATTCGTCACGATGGCTGCCGACGCGAGTGTGTGAATGACAATCATGGTAATGATTTCTAGTCGGATTTACTTCGGTGTTCAGTTTTTAATGACTTTTGAGCTTACGCTTAACACTTAGCGCAACCGGAAATAAGTCTCTTGTCTCCGATATTATTATCAGGTATCAGCCCCTCTAGCCAAGTGGCTTCGTCTGCATTCGTTTCTACAAATCGCTACGCTTCATGTATGGTAATGACATAAGTCATGTGATCTACTTATCGACTTGTAATGTACCATACATTTAAGCGTAGCGTTTTGTAGAAACGCTTGTAGACGAAGCCACTTGGCTAGGGAGGCTGGTATCAGTAGCAGTGATAGCCGATTGGTTTAGCACGCGTCTTGCGGGCTACCATGTCTCGGGTTGAAACCCCGGCTCGAACCTCTGGATTTTTCGAAATCTATGTGCGAATCATGACAAGTCATTTTGTACTGTTATGACATACGATATTGACCCTTTTGTCACCAGTGTGTCCTCAGCTAGAAGGTGCTTAAGCCCAAATTTATTTAATTAACTTGGAATGACTTATAATCTAAATATATATAACTCAAAGGTGACTGAATGACTGACATAGTGATCTATCAACGCACTGCCCAAACCACTGGACGGATCGGGCTGAAATTTGGCATGCAGGTAGATGTTATGACGTAGGCATCCGCTAAGAACCGCTAAGAACCCCAAGGGGGTAAAATAGGGGACGACTAATCCCGAAAATTTTGTTATGTTAAATTACACGCGGACGAAGTCACGGCCACAGCTAGTGAAGTATAAGTAGTAGTGTAATACTAGGTTAGCTGCATAAGTATAAATAATGGCTTGTGGCTCACCCGGATCTGTACTCCTCACAATCCTATTTTTTATCTAGTCGCCATAAGTGAAGACTTGTAATTAGCTTTCCTATCGCTAAGTTATGTTTATTTCTGTCTAGTCTACTTAGCTGTAAGTCTTCCATATACCAAATTAAATAAATAAATAAAGAATGACATTTCCAAGACCGCTCTCAGACTTGAGAGTGATTTATTAAAACAAGCCTTAGTTTTCTTGAGGTTACAGGTAGTTCTACTACTTCCGGTTACTTAAAGTAGAGATGACAGAAGATCAAATCATTCTATTGGTGTTAGGTTTTTCCTCAAACCTGAGCTTTTGTTGCTAGTTGAGTGTGGGTTACTGCAATTACCTTGTGCTAGAGAAGAAGTAACATAATCCTGGCTGACGACATTTTGTTCTTATTATCCATGTTTTTAATGTATTACAAACAGAATTTTAATGAGAAATTACGTAACGGAACACGATCTAAATTTAATTTTGACTTTGCAAAAGGCTTGAAGACCTTCATTTTGGCAGCGCCAACTGGAAGTTAAAACTAAATTATGCTTTCATTATGAACTTTATACTTTATAACGGAGTTGTGTATACGTATGTAGAATTTATAGGTAGGTAGGTAAACTTATTATAATATGCGAACGATAAAAAAAAAGAAAGAAAATGTGTGCTTTTAAAGATGGTTTAAGTTACGTTGTTGATTTGATACCTGTACCTGAAGTTGTGGTTTGTAAACTTCATCTGTACCAATTATTACGTAGTAACCTCAAATGCTTCAGGGACATTTACATTATCTATAATGATTTGAGAATAATTGTTATGACTCTCTACTCAAGAAATTAAGTACTGCGATATTCCATCCAATATACATAGATACTTTAAATAAAATAATAATGTATTCATATTCTTATCCAATAATCCGTGAGAGCGGATTGTTTTCTCACTTTATCCCAGTATCCATTATGCAGGCCAGCGAGAGTGCAGCGTCGCATAAACTAAATCTGAAAACCGATCGCTTCCTTCGATTTTCCGCGCTTCTGTCCATTATTGTGTTCGTGAACTCGCCACGTATGTAAATCACTCAATCCTAGTCGCACACACAAACACTCGCCATCTCTCTTCCACACGTCCGCACAGTGCATGCCCGAGCAAGACAGCACCATCCGAATTGGTGTTAATTTACAGTTGGCAATTATAATTTTCGTATTCATGTCCCTTTCTTGCGTTGAATTTTTTTGTTGTCCGTCTCACTTGCTACAGGGGGGTTAAGATAAAGCGCGAAGACGCGAGATATGTAGAATTTTTTAATAAAACCGCGACGGCTGTGTGCGCTAAGTGATATGCCTTGTTCTTTTTAATTTCGTTGCGAATGCGAGCGCAGTCGGGATCATCTATCAAGTTTTTTTTATTCCTCCCTCTCCTCCACACGGCGTTATGGTGATTTCGCATGGGATATGAATATTGATTGTTTCGCTCTGTACTAATGAAAGCTTGATTGGTGTGCGATGTGTAATGAACCCACAGGGGGCGGTGGGGAGACGTAAAAGGTTTTTTCTGAATGCGCTAGTTGGAATATTTTCTTTATCGAAATGCTTTTATATTCTCTAATGATCGACAGTGTAACATTGCCTCTATTTACTCAGTCTGATTGCGTAATTACTTTAAATCACTCGTCCTTAGAAAATACTACTTGATGAGATAATCTGTAATAGTGACCAAACATTGTTAAACTGTGATAAAATAACTAATTTGCATATAATTGTAATTTCAATATAATTTAAATCATTGAAATTTGTTCACAATGATAATTATCTCTTAGCGATAAGAAAAAAGTAGCGTAGTGATTTTTCGTAGCGCGTAGTAGTCGCGCATACGTTGCTACACGCTACACGTGTGCGTAGACATGTCTACCATGTGAGTAGAAGAATTCAACGCACGTATGAGCTACGCGGAGCGACTACGAAATTTTATCGGTCAGTTATTTGTCCGACATAGGTAAGAGTTCATGTAAATATTTTTTTAAATGATTCGACTACGGCTTCCACGTTGAATATTTATAGTTTGTTAGTTACTTCGTTGAAGTTTTTCAAGAAATTATTAGGCAAGACCCAACTTCGCAGTTTTGTTTTTCAGACGACAAAATTTGTATTGTTACTTACTAATTCGTGTGTAACTGTGCTATAAGTAACATTATTTTTCTTGGAAAAGAATATTGAGCTACGGTTTTCGAGAAAAACATGTCCTAGATGTCTGTAGAGCAATGTAAACAAAACTATTTCTTACGGTCAATATAAATTAGGTACACTGTTATTAGGATCTATATCTATCGGGGTACCTATGACAAAACTGTAACACATTTAAACAATACTCTTCTATTACGTGACTTATCTTAAGAAAATCATCATATTCATATACAGTTTTCAATAGGTCAAACGAGTCCAGGATTTCATTTAATTTGTAACTTATATTTTTGTTAGGTTTGCATATTAACGCCTTTCTGATCCTTGAACCTCGACACCTTGTATACCTATACACCCGGGTGGATATCTAATAATATACTATATATTGTTCCTCCTTTTGGTGGCTAGGTAGATTCATTCCTTCCCTCCTTTTTTGTATTGTAAGAACATCATCAAGTATCTTCGTAAGAGAATAACATCGACATTTTGCCCGTTTTAAAATCGACAATAAATTAATTACATAGGCTGAACACCCTTTACCCTCCAAGGAACAGGAGTACATAATATATAGATATAAGAAAGCTTAGAATGTACAGTCGCACGCACAAAACAATGGCGAGGCGACGGTTGACCTCGTGGCCGCGCCTCCCCATGTCTTGCCTCCCTCCGGTAGCGCCGCGTGCAATTAATATGCCGAGGCGGCCGCGTCTGCCTCGACTGGCTAATTTTGATACTCGATGAGGTATTCTTTATATTTGTTATTGTTACCAACTGGGTACAAGACCTTGGAATACAATAAAAAAGGTTTTTTTTGAAATTACAAGAGGTCTACATATTCTACTATAATTGCAGTTACACCAAATATTAATAATTTAAGGGATTCTAGTTGAGCATTTGAAATAAAGCTATCCTCCATGTCATCATCATCATCATCACCTTGCCCTTATCCTACACTAGATGGGGTCGGCGCAGCACGTTCTCTTCTTCCATTCAAGCCTATCCTCCATGTATAATTATCTAATTTAGGTATATTTTTAAACGAGTTGTTATAAATTATTATTATAATTATTAATATTAATAACGGTTACTCATTGGTAGTCTCTTGGATATTTATTATTATAATGAGAAAATCCCTAATATAATGTCAACAAACGAAAACTATGCAATATTTCAACTTAAAAATAATAATTAATATATTTAATTAAGTACAACTATCAAATCTTATCGGTTCACACATAACCCGTCCAAGTTTTCTTTTGCGAAAGAAGAGAGAGAATTTTTGATCAATAATTGTCACTGGGCGGCCCCCTCTCCCGCCGCGGGGGGGAGGGGGGTGCGGATCCGCGGGGTGGCGGGTCGCGGGGAGGGGGTAATTACGAGTGCGTTTTGTTACCGAGATGATAGGCGCGAAAAATGGCTTGCGCGTGCTTTTACGTGTCTCCTCTAGTTTTGAATATTCAGAGTCGGCCTCTCGGCCTGATGAAATATTGAATAGACGGAGTAATTTATTCCCCGAGGAGAGTTTCCGAACGGTCCACGTTCCGTTCGGATATTGAAATTAGGCGGTGCTTTGCTTAAGAAAAGCGTTTGTTTGACGGCCGTCCTATAACGGGCCTTTATACGACGAGATATTTTTCTCACTGATTTTTCATTTTGTCCCAAATGACACGCGCTCCGTTTATTAAAGTTTATTTCGAAGTTCGTAATAAAACTGATGCTGGCCTGGAATATAACTAATTGTTTTGTGCGTGGGATGTCAGTATTTCACTGTCTACGTTTCTATCTGTCAGACCTTTGAGAGATGAAATCTATTGCGAGCGTAAATACGTAGTATCTCAAATAAGATTTTATATTGCTTGACAACAACATATTGGTAGACAATAAGGTATTCAATGAATTCTATTTATCTGTCTTCTCTTTTACACTCTATTTTATGTCTCGCTTTACTCTTATTTTTAATCAAAATAAGTGAAATAGCGCCGACTGTACTGTCTTATTTCTTCGACAAAACATATTGTTTTAACAATGCGAAGTCAAAAACAGTATTAATTAAGGAATCGCGATTGGCCTGGTGTCGTGGAGTAGAAGAATGTATGAAGTGCGTACAAACAAGCTATTGCACTTAGTGAACGGGCGAATATGCAAATTCATGCTTTAGTACCAACGCCAACGAGTGTACTCCGTATGCAGAGACGGCACAGGAAGTGCATTGGAGACGTCGTTGATACTACAAAATAAAGTTTGAACAGAATAATAAAACCTATAGAGATCAATAATAATAACAGTAGCAATTTAATTGGTAAGCAGTGATAGACGTTTGATTGAGCACGCTGCTTGCGGGCACAAGGTCCTGGATTCAAACCTCGGGTTCCACCTCTAGTTTTTCAAAATCTATGTGCGAATCATAATTTCAATAACATGATTATCACTTGCTTACGGTGTAGGAAAACCTCGTAAATCTACCTGCAATTTTTGAAAGACATGTGGTATCTGCCAACCCGTACGTGGCTAATTGTGGCCGGGTTCCTGCTTGCATTCAGGGAAGCCCATTAATTTAGTTGATACAATTGACTGGTATTAAAGCAAAATGATTTATATTTAAGGGGTGTTTCCCAGTAGGACTTTCGTTTCAGGAAACAAATTAATTTTAACTGTAGGTATAAACGTATTTTGACTTACGCTAGGATTTTTGCATACATTTGAAATCCAGTTATTTTTATTAATTTGTAAAAAACATAAATTAACTACATAAGAGTATAGCCTAGTAACTAACCAAATTCCGTAACAAAATCGAGTGAAATTGATTGCTTATAAATGAAAAAAAAAACACTTAATTGTAAAAACCCTCTACGTATTTCTCTGTTCCTCAGGGACAGTAAGAAGAGAGGGTGGTTAATGAATAAAAAAATTCCAATTTTTTTTCTCCACAGTTCAGTGATTAGTTACCCTTATAATGAGTAGTGTGCGTGTGTGCGCGTGTGTGGCGGTGGGGGTGCGGGGGTTGCCTAACTTAAGTTTATATGACAGTTGATAAGGGATGGAGATCAGGGACCTTTTTTGGGTATCGACCGGCGTTCTTAGCACATTTTAATTTTGTTATCTTGAGCTCGTTTCCATTGGGTTGTTCTCTATTGTTTAATATATATTTCTAAATCCATGTGTTTCCTAAATATGTGTGTTGAGGAGAAAAGTGATGATATTTATTTCTGAAAATATACTTAACTAGCTGTGCCCGCGACATCGTCCGCGTGTAATTTAACTTAAAAAATTTCGGGATTATTCATCCCCTATTTTATCCCCTTGGGGGTAGAATTAATCAAAATCCTTTCTTAGCGGATGCCTACGTCATAACATCTACCTGCATGCCAAATTTCATCCCGATCCGTCCAGTGGTTTGGGCTGTGCGTTAATAGATCACTATGTCAGTCAGTCAGTCACCTTTGAGTTATATATAATAAGAAAGAAATGTATTTTGATCTCGTGTCTTTATTGATTATAATTATAAAAGCTCAAATGGATGGTCGCAGATTCGACTCCCGAGCAGGAACGTGAACTAGTATGATGTCGCACCTATTACTAGGATTGTGACTAGTTAGCAAAACCTGTTGCTTAATTTGGGACTTCATCATTGGTGAATTATTCGGTGATACCAACATTTTCTTTGCTCAACAGTAAGTACAAGAAAGTATATTAAAATTGTGTACACAGGCTTAACAGTCGTTATTTACCTCAAAACGAATAATAAAAAACGGGCCAATTTTCCTTTTACGTCGCCGCAAACGGCGTGTTAAGGTGGGCTCCGAACAAAATCGGCTGAGTATCACACACATACCGCCCGACCGCCTCGAGGAAGGGCGCTTGCTTTCTTTTCCTCCCTCATCGTGTCACGCGTCCAATATAACTTGACCTGTGCGACTCCCCGCTAATACTCTCATGACACTCATACACCGGTGATATGAGGGGAGTGAGGGAGTTCTGCGGGAATGGTTGTACTCAAGTAGGGATGTAAAAGTGACTCAAGATAAATTAAGAATGTAGAGTTTTTCCTACTTTGTTTGTTGACGAAGACTTTTTTGACATTGTGGACTTTGCGACCCCCGTTTCCCGTATTTTTTTTAATTCTTGAGGCGTTCGCGTGTACCTTTATTACACCTCGTGTGGGGCCCGTTTTCCGTATTAAGGGATTCCGGTTGGTGTATTCTTTGGATTAAGGCCTCTTTGATGTCGGTATAAGGAGATGCGTTTTGTTTGCTCTGGTGTTCGGGCATCATATTGGAATTAGAGTGCGTAATATGTAGTTATTAAATATTGTACTTTGATGTGTTTAAAAAAAACAAAGTTGGCAAACACGCTATTACGACCGTTGATAATAAGCAGCTCCCGTAGCCCTTAGATCCTTACAATACCAAAGGCATTGCCTGCACGTTATGTTACCGACCTAATGGAGAGTAGGAGTTAAGGGTTTAGGCATCCGGCCGTCTCATCGTGCGAAAAGCAGCTAGTATATGACGTTTTTTTTTTTTTTTTTAAACATGGTTTTTCAAAATCAATAACTTTTGTCGTATCGTCTATTGTTTCTCGATGACCGCTTGGCGCAGTGTTTCGAGCGTAGGCCGCTCGGCTCACTGTACATGGTGGTTGCGGGTTCGATTCCGCCGGGGCAAAATTCGGAAATGATCTATTCGTAATTTGCCCAGGTTTCGGTGTAACTGGGTGTCACCGTAGTACAAGCGTTGCTTAGTTTGGGACCATACAGTTGGTGTGTCAGTCTGGCGATATGTATTTATTTATTTATACAATCCATAAAATACGTTAACAACTCTATTATAGAGATATCAATGCGTAGACAGTTGTCGCGTCGCTCTGATAAATGTCCAGATTAACTGTTCCATCATCTAAAACGAATTCTACAGTGTCATTAACCTGGTTACTGGTGTTTCTAGGAAAACATGGATTGAAACTGACCAAAGCAAAAAGCGGGCAATTAATTAAAAAAAGTACCGCTGAAACCGGCCGAGATGGTCGTAAACATACCAAAATCGACCTTACCGCTGTAGAAATACGAGGTACGCGTTCATGGTTACGATGGAGGCAGGTGGAGCGTAGCGCGTAGAAAAACGCCACGGTTTTGTTTAAAAAAAGAATAAAAATTGTGTATCTGAAACTCTATGACAACACACATAGTGTAAGTAGGCATGAAATAGATGATCAATTAATTTCGCAGCGTTGGGTAAATCATGAGGTTGTCGGAAAATAGGTTTTTTTAACCAAATTCGTGACTGTGGAAATTTAACGGTCTCCGAGTTGATTTCATGTGATTTCCTTTGTTGCATTATTAGATTGTAATTCTTTTTGAGTTGCAGATGAGTCGTGAAGGACTTTGTTGACGAGATGGTATCGTTCGTTCATTCCATTCAATGAAGACGCATGCTGTGACTCTTATGATACTGGCATATGGGTCAATTTGCAATAATTCACTCGTATTCGTGAAAAAAACTAGATATACTAGCGTAACTGAGAAATAAACCGTGCCGAAATAATAAATTATTAAACTTTTTATTGGTTGATCATTATTTTTATGACTCCACTGCTGGGTGAATTTATATAATTTTATTTTAGAATTAAGAATAAATAAATCATAATTTATAAAATGATTTTATTCTGGAATTATATACTAATATGACTTGTTTTTTTACTTGATAGTGTTCAAACACCACTATTTAACAGACCACTGGATGCTACTATAACAATATTGGCAGAACGACATGCCTAGTCAACTAGAAAAAAATACAATATTCTTTTTAGGGATCCCTAGTCCCTATGAGGAACCGTTATAATATACCTTAAGAATAGATCTTTCTTTAAAAAATATAAAAAGCAAAATTACTTTTTTGTAGGTACCTCCCTGAGCATGGATAGAGGGGTTATTTTATTTTTATTTACCCTATCATGTGGTATATTGATGAAAAGGTCTTCTCATATAAAATGGTGGAAATTTCGACTGCGAGATTCTTAAATTTTAATGATTTTATCAAAGTTTACGTAATTAATTCCGACACTTCTTACATTTTTATGATAATCGACAAAACTAGTTAGCCCAAAATTAATTTCGTTATTGAAATAGCAATGGAACCCTACATCGTGTGTGGCACGACACGCACTTTGCCAGTTTTTTAATGCCTACTACGAAATGAGTTTACTACTTGAGCGCACACATAAAAATATAATTCAAAGGTGTTTCAAGCACGTTTGAAAATGGAAATAAAAAAAGTTGAACGTGTTGGTTACATTGTGTTCGTGTAAAATTTGTACAAATAGAGCAATAATGGGAACGTCGCCTGAATAGCGCTATACTACAAGTACCTATACACCAGCCAACGAGAAGCGACACGAAATGTCTTGGCTCATCAACATTCGGGCGGTAATTTGATAATGTTTAATAAAAATAATAATAATAATTTAGCCCTTTTGAGGTCCCACTCCTGGGCACGGGCCTCCCCTCAACATGAGGGGGATTCAGGCCATAATCCACCACGCTGGCCCAGTGCGGGTTGGCGGATTTTAAATAATTATAATAAATTATATTTTTATATTATAATAAGTCTCTAACACACCATGAAGCTGATAAACACATTACCTTTGCATGGCGCAGTCGAGTAAAAAGGTCTGCAAACTAGCGGACGTCCCGCCCGATGTTAAGCGAATGCTTATAATCTATATGCTGCGGTAGTTACTGTAATACCAATGGCATGCCAAAGGCATTAATCGCACGTTGCTGTCCTTAAGTGCAGTAAGCCAGAGAAAAAAGAGGAAAGGGAAAGGAGAACCCCCCTGGGCTGGTCTTCAAGCTCTCTGCTTATCGTACGGGTTACAGCTAAAATATCGAATTTTCGCGTATTTTCTGTAAGACTCCGGTCGTATACTAGGTGAAACAAAAAGGGTATACTATTTTTTTGCAACGTAACTTTGTAAATCTCAACTATCGGCTTTGTGGGACAGTTGAAGTACTAAAGGTTTTGTAGACTTGTGTAATCGGTCAACAGCTGTATTCCTATAACACCTTTTGTTTTTCATGTTCCCTCCAAAGCTGATGGTTTTAGAATTACGAAGTTAAGTTTAAAAAAAAAAAAAGTATACCCTTTATGTTTCACCTTGTATGAGCTGTAATCAAGTGGCTACTGTTTGGCTCTACCGCCGCCGTTATCTGAAAATATAATTCATTATTATTTGTTAACATAAAAATGATAGATAAAGACGATTGCATTATACATTGACACAATGACGACACGCAGTGGTTCGAGCGTAGGCCGCTCGGCTCACTGCACATGGTGGTTGCGGGTTCGATTTCTGCTGGTATATTTCGGAAATGGCCTTTTCGTAATTTGCCCTGGTCTGAGTGTCACTGGGTTCACCCCCAGTCCATTGTACGGTACCCATAGTGTACCAGCTTTGCTTAGTTTGGGACCATACAGTTGGTGTGTTAGTCTGGCGATATTATTATTATTATTTTGTACATTACATACATACAGCCTCTGTCTATTTAGACAAGCCAAATAAAATGGACTATCATTTACTTAAAAAATAACGTGCCTAGTTAACGCAAAGTGAATCGTGCAAAAAAATAATGACAATAGTTTGGTAAGTTTGAATAAAAAACGTTGGTAGGGGCCGCGGAGTCACTGAAACGCATCGTAAAAGTTTGTTAGCGCCAGATTTGGCAAATTTCTCGGTAATGTCGCTCAGTTTCAGGTTGCAGGTATTCTAACGGCGTTTATGAAATCTGTGGCAAACATTGTTGCTGTGCGCTAATGATTGGATCCCGCGATTTCGCGTGTCTTATTATATACTTTTTATAGTTTTTCACCGATTAAGTGCCTCGATCTAATTGGTAATTAAGCTTAACTTTTATAAGAAGTTTTACCTCTAGTTAAGTAATATTTTTAAATAAAAGCAAAAAAGTAATAATATAACCCCTGCCCGCGTAGCGTGGTACCAAGAATGCTGGCTGCATTTCCTCGTTGCATTTTTTGAGCGAGGAAAGAGCCAGCTCTCTTGTTACTTGTATAGGGATTCATTAGAAAATGAAAATTTTATTTTATTAATTATTGATACTCGTAATTGTCACATCCAAATCGATCAAGCCGTTTAGGCGAAGAATTAGAAACACTCTACACACACCGGAATTTCATAATAATATGTATTTCGCGTGTTCATTGTCGATTTCATCGGTTGTTGCGACTGTATTATTATAGTGGTAGATTAAAATGCCCAATCTATGTACGAGGGATGCCTTTTAAGTTTTGTCGTTTGAAGAAAAAAACACAACTAGAACCTTATAGTACTTTTTATTGTTTTTCAAAGTATTCACCACGTAGCTTAATACACTTTTCCATTCGCTCAAACCAGTTATTATAACATTTATTCCACTCTAAAGTGGGGGTGTTCAAAATGGCTGACTTGAAAGCGTCGACTGCTTCTTCACTGGACTGGAACCTTTGACCACAAAGACTTTTCTTAATTTTAGGAAATGTAAAAAAATCGTTAGGGCTTAGGTCAGGACTGTATGGAGGATGGTCAAGAATTTCTACTTTTTCCTGCTTCAAATACTCAATCGTTTGACGAGCGCTGTGTGAACTTGCATTGTCGTGGTGCAGGATGATGCGTCGCTTTGAGTTAGATTTTCGAAGTTCGGCGATGACTTGTGGTAAACAAACTGTGGTATACCACTCTGCGTTAACCGTTCTACGATCATCAAGTGCAATAGTCGCAACATGGCCGGTTTTTCTAACGAACGTGGCCACCATCTTCTTTGAAGTGCTTCGAGAACGAACAACTTTAGTCGGCTTTGGCTCGTCTTGAAAGACCCAGATTCTAGATTGTTGTTTGGAATCAGGATCGTAGGCATAGATCCAAGATTCGTCACCACTGATGATGTCGTAGACGTGATTTGACTCTCCTCGGTTGAACCTTTGCAGAGTTTTCTTACACCATCTGACGCGGGCCGCCTTGTGATCGTCGGAAAGCAGATGCGGTATCCAACGGCAAACTAGCTTTCTTACACCAAGCGCTTCATGCAAGATCTTCTGAATGGTTGTCCCTGAGATGCCTAATAGAGCCTCTATCTCTCGATACGTCACATGACGATCTTCGAGAATTAGTTGTCTCACTCCAATGATGTTATCTTCAGTGAATGCAGATTTTGGGCGACCTTCGCGAGATTTGTCACTAACACTAGTATGTCCACGCTGGAATTCTAAATATCAGCGTTCGACAGTCCGCAGACATGGGGCTTCATCCCTGAACACAGATATTAGCTCTTCAAAACACTGAAGCCGTGTCAGGCCTCTTCTAAAGTTGTAGAAAATTATTGCACGAACATTTTCCTTAGAAAGATTCATTTTCGTACGTAACCTGACAGATTCTAATCGACGCTGTGACTAAACAATAACATTAATCCTAATACATTCAACTGTTTTGAGATTCGAAATTTAAACACATTCGAATATAGAACAGTTCCAAATTCAAAATTGCCGGGAATTATGGAAACGACAGAACTTAAAAGGCATGCCTCGTATAATTAACTAATAATCCTACTAATATTATAAATGTGAAAGTTTGTGAGTGTGGATGTATGTATGTTTGTTACTCCTTCACGCAAAAACTACTGAACGGATTTGGATGAAATTTGGAACACAGATAGTTTATAACCGGGATTAACATATAGGATACTTTTTATCCCGACAATCCCGAAATTGTTGTTACGTTAAATACTACGCGGACGAAGTCGGTGGGCACAGCTAGTTATAAAAATAATTTAGTTCTTTTGACGTCCTACTCCTGGGCACGGGCCTCTCCACACGATGGGGATTCATGCCGTAATTCTGAATTCACCACGCTGGCCCATTGCAGGTTGGCGGATTTCACATGTCTTTCGAAAACTTTCTGAGACATGCAGGTTTCCTCACGATGTTTTCCTTCACCGTAAGCAAGTGATAATCATATATAAATTATGATTCAAATATAGATTTCGAAACCCAGAGCTATATACATCACTGCTATAATTAACTATCACCATTATAATTTCCTTAATCGAATTCATTAAAATCACTTTAACATGGGCACACAACTATTAAACGCAACCATAACGCCTCGTCATCGTGACCATCACAGCTCTAATTAATTAATTTACCACCGGCTCACAGACAAAAACACTTATTTTTTCTACTTCCGTTTAAAAAACCGTAATTTCCCAGAGAAAGACAAAAAAGGCCAAATTGGAGTCGCTAAGTAAATTTTGACAGTTGCGGAACCGAGATAGAAGAGTGTGAATAGGATGCATAGAGCATCTTTTGTCTTGTTTAGAGTATCGGTTTCTGGTTCAACATCCGATCACGCCGTATTTAGCGGAATGATTGGTCTAATTTGTAAAATTATCTTTATGGAAAATAAATGTAAAGTTCATTTTTCTTTCCTCGTAATGAGTCATTCAATATTATTAAAATACGTTATATTAACCATTTTAATATTACTTAACACGTTTCAACCTTATTACGTAAGGAGAACTAGTTATTATATATTCTAAAATTTAACATAAAAAAGACATGGCAAGATTGTTGACAACTAAGGAAAAATACACTATACATCAACGAATATTGCATTGATATTAATTGCTAAGCCTGTTTTCTGAACAAATAACGACCCACTACTAAAAAGCTTACTTATCATTTAAGAAAACCCACTGTTTTCTACCGAATAAAGCGAGCGAAGCCGCACTCATCAGCCAGCCCGTAGGAACGGAGCCACGTCCACCTGTATACGTTTCTACAAAGCCACAATAAGGCAGGTGTGTGGATTCGAGCGTGATTCCTGCAATCACATTGGAAACAGCAGGAAATTTGCGGTGGCTACAATAGGCCTCCGTCAGCCTGCCACTGTACACTATGAATGTATGGGGCTGAATGTGCCCCCCGAAATGCTACCAATCAGAAATAAATGCCAAGTTTCTAAACTTGTGAACCGTGAAGATGGAAACTATCATGGGTTTTTTATAATAAAAATTTGTTTAGTAATCTAGCTTTTGTCGTGCAACGTTGTGAGGTCGGACCGGGATCGATGGCGGGATAGGATTTGCTCCCTGATGACTGCTGGCCACCACAATCATCAGTCATGTCATGATGGATGTGATCAAAAAGAAGAAGTAGGTTCTTAGAACCCGACCCCTACTTAGTACCTGCAGATCACGATCGAAGTGTCCGGAATTATCTAAAGAAAAAAATATTTGTCTGGTCTATGCCTAAATCTCTTCACTGTGGTGGCTTGTCAAATGTTAATGTATGTATCCTCTAAGTTCGTTCATTTCAAATAAGGCTTCCATTTTGGTTATCCAAAGTGGACGGTCATATTTTTGTATTGTATTGTTATATGTGTTTGTATTGTATTTTTTTACTGTCAAGTAGTCAGTGTCAACTGGCGAAATACCTATTAAACTGGGTGGTATTTTTAGAAAAAGAAGAATATTTTAAATAAAAATAATATGTACATTCTCAGTTTTAAATGGTTGTACATTCCAACGAAATCGAGTGCCTTAGTTTTAATAGCTTCCTTAACGAGGAGATACAAATAGTATATGGGTACTATATCCTTACCATAATCTGAGAGTGTAATAACCTTATCGATGTATCGGCCAATCACGAGTAAACTATTTTTTTTATTTGGTAGACGGCTAGTTCGCTCGTCCATGGAAACTATAGAAATTTAGTATAATCAAGTTAAGTCGTGTAACAACAGAATTAGCGCCACAGTCGACATACAAACGCAACAGATGGACGAACAAAAACACGTTGATACAGTCATAAAAACTAAATAGCCACCATCTCATACAAACACAGGTCTAAGTAATTTTTCAAAGAAACAATAATCACAACCGCGTCGGTTCGGACGTGTGAAATAGCGATTTATCGTTGGCCGGTAACCGCAAATATCGCCGGTAGGACATGGGCATCGGTTATTTAACGATTTCCAATCGAATCGCACGTATTTTTATGTAGATGGGTGCAGTAAAAAGTGGGTAAATGACTCGCGATGTGGAGAGGCCACCACACAATGTTGAATTGGAATAACAATAAAATAATTGTGTACTGGTTATCTGGCCGCGACTACGTGCGTGTGAGCACCTTGCTTGTGCCAGGATTTGCAACTTTGACCGTTTCGCTTTAGAGATAAAATATATTGCGTAGACGCAGACGTATTCAGACGTATTTAAGAACATTTTGTGATTTGCGACAAACACAGTATGCAGTGCGTTTATTTATACATTTATTTTACTCTAAATATTATCACGGTGGATATGATACTAGTAAATCACTAAATATACAAAAAATTGCAGTTTTTCTGGTTATCTGTTGTTCTTGAAATGTTTTAGAGTAAGTTGGATATATTAATAAACTAGCTGTGCCCACGGACTTCGTCCGCGTAGTATTTAACGTAACAAAAATTTCGGGATTATCGGGATAAAAAGTATCCTATATGTTAATCCCGGTTATAAACTATCTGTGTTCCAAATTTCATTCAAATCCGTTCAGTAGTTTTTGCGTGAAGGAGTAACAAACAAACATACATACATACATACATACATTCATCCACACTCACAAACTTTCACATTTATAATATTAGTAGGATGCATTGCATACGGTCTTTGTCGCCAATTACAAAATGTTGTCTTAAATGTTTTCAGATTTTGGATAACCTAGAAAAATACTCGAAAATTTTGAATTTCGCGGGCTAGATGGGCGCTTTAGCCTTAATTGTTGGTCGTTTTAGATTTCATACGTGTACTCTTTTTTACTGTTTGTTACTAGACATTTTGTTTTTTTTAAGATTAGCGAATACTAATATTTAATGTGTGATTATCACTTGTGTTAGGAGTGGGCTCACGTCAATAGTTTAATGGCCAGTATGGGGATCGAACCCGGAACATCTCAATTATGAGGACAGCCCCTCTAACCACTAGGCTATATTGACGCTATCAATTTATTTTAATAAAGATTTATATAATAGCTTGTATTTATAAATTATTCGCTAAAAAAAAAAATGGTTAAAATATTATAAGGCTTTCTAGGAAGGTAAAAATAAGGCGTCATATTTGATTCTCAGAGTATTTTAAGGCATCTGCCTGAATTTGTGTAACTTCTTTTGTTTATCAGCTCATGGTTTAACCACCAACAAAATTAATAATATTTTAATAAGTAATCAAGTTTTACAGATACCTTAAACGAGTACATTTTTACATTCGATTGCAAACGATGATAGTTGAAAAATGTAGTTGTACGTATAATCGCGTACAAAATAAACATGTGCAGTTATATTCAAATGGCGTAGTTTTGTCAACTGTGTTTAGAACGAATCGCGCGCTATCTGTACTATTAATCTATAATTTTCGAACGTGTGAACACGGCGCGCGCTGTAACCTATTAACTGAAACTGAAAATAATTTGGAACTTGTACACGTTTAGTGACATAAGAAATATTAAACATATTTATTGTTTGAACTTAAAGCATCCGACCAATCGGTTAAAGTATTTTTTGATTGACTGTATTCTTGGTTTAAAAGTTCTGATTTTGGTAATGCTGCCTGCGTGTTAACTCTCAAACGAGAACTGTGTCTAAATTCTAGAAATATCTTTAAAAATTAATTAATTAATTATTGAGTAAAAATTGTTAACGCTTACAACCAAGTATAAACTAGTGTATAAAATTTAAACTCGGCGTCTATATCCGTCCCTATATGTACAGTCACATCAAAAAATCAGTGCGTGCGCGCCCCAAGACTTAACCAAGAGATTGGTATCACACTGTTTCGTTATTAATTACGCCCGAATATCGCGGCGGAAGGGTTCCGGGGAATAGTCAGTTCATTTCACGTCAGTTTATTGGAAATTAACCCATATGCCTGTGTCATAAGGGTCACAGCACGCGTTTTCGTGAAATGACCGAACTATATTAACTAGTGTAATTTATCGCGCACACGCAAGACGATACGTGCTGATGCTAGTGTGCGCGCTGCTTTACGATGTGACGCACGCGAGCCATTTTTTACGTGAATACGTAACTTTATCGTGTGACGTCACAGAATCTGAAATTTCCCATGGAACTATGGCCTTGCAAGGGTTACATAATACTGAATAGAAATAGACTTTGTAAACTTTTGTTTTGTAAAATGTTTTGTGTACCAGATGGTTAATCTTTCTAAGAATCAAGGTGTACACAATTTAAGTATTTTTAGGTTGTTATTTCGATTTTGTAGCGCTTGTTAATACCTATAAGATTCATTTTATTGAATGTCAGCCGTATCTCTAGAACATTTTATATATAATTATCATTAAATAAGAACGTACTAGTGCACTTTGAGCTTCGAAATCATTATAATACCATTTTTATATTTTTTCTATATAAAATATCAGTTCTAAAATCTGTTTTGATCACAAATTACCGATGAATCTTCTTACTGAGTTGTTAGATTTCAATTTGTAATCGTAGCCGGTTGTTTGATAACAAGACAGGCTTTACTAGGGATTTTGGTGTACTGGAAAATAGTAATATTTAAACTTTATTCTACATGCTTACTTAATCAGAATTTCCATCCAATAGTGCCTACTTCGAAAACTAAGCCCTGTAATAAATCGATCTCAAGTCTGAGACCGAACCAGGAAATGTCATTCTAATGTCATTAAAAAAAATGACTTGACAAAAGCGTACCTAATATCTGTTGAGACCTACCATGTACCTATATCATCAAAGCACTGGCCTGTTTTCATAGTTGCTATATTTAAATTTAGTATGATTTGTATTGGCAAACGTTTGTACATTTAACTCTTTTCTGTCTGCCTAACGTATTAGGCAGACAGAACTTCGTAAAGTACATGCACATATTATTTGGTCTTCCTATAATATGTTTTTCATTTAATCAATCACGATCTGCTACTCTGTACTCAGTCATGAGGTAGATTTACTGATACGGGCCTAAGACTCAAGGATTTCATGAGTACCTAATGCCTACCATCCGACAGAGAACCAAAGTTATCGACATAGCTTAAAGAATTAGCAAGCTGAAGTGGCAGTGGGCTGGCCATATCTCGCGAAGAACCGACAACCGCTGGGGTAAACGTGTCCTTGAGTGGAGACCTCGACTCGGCAAGCGTAGTGTAGGACGCCCTCCGACCAGGTGGGATGACGATCTGCGAAAGACTGCAGGCAGATGCTGGATGCGGCAAGCTGAAGACAGGGCGCTATGGCGCTCATTAGAGGAGGCCTATGTCCAGCAGTGGACAAGCATAGGCTGATGATGATGATGATGATAATGCCTACCTACCTTATGTATCTTCCAGAGACTTGACAGTTCTCGCTTGACATCCAATATCTCTGGTATCTTACTATTTCTAAAATACCTACGTATTAGTGATGTAACGAATATTCGCATTCGCATTCGCATTCGCGAATATTCGCATATTTTTTGACATTCGCATTCGCATTCGCATTCGCAAGAATCTATGCGAATGTTTGGCGAATGTTTTTTGAAAAACAAAAAGGAAATTATGTATAGATGGAAAGGGAAATTTAATACAACTAGTAAGAATTATGTTTTTTTTTCAACAAACTTGCTCGTAGGGTTTTATTATTGCACTGCTTTTAGGTTAATAAAGCAACTTATTACACACTAGTGCTTTTGACTTTACATTTTTGTAAATCTTCGTAAATAATCCTAAAATAGTAAACATTTTTATAAAATAAATATACAATGTTTATTAAAATATTATAAAGAAATATATCTGGCTTTGCCAGACCCAATGATAAATATAAGTGGCCAAATGCATGTCGGACTACGCATACAATATGTAGAGGGTTCCGTAGACATCCCGCCACTTTTCGATAACACTTCGATCATTTTACGATTTTATTGATTTGAAACATTGAATACGGCGGCTCTCGTAACCTATTAATTTCTGCGTAATTAATTAACGATTGGCTACCGTATTAATAAAATTGTAAGAAATTCTGTTACTAAATTTATTAAACCGACATTCATAGTCATCTTAAGCAAAAGTGTCATAAACCTTTATTTTCTTTTTGGACTGCTGAAAAGTTTTTATTAGGAATTTAATTCAAATAATTAAGTCATGATTAGACTGGGTGCACGAGCAGTGGTGTGTGGGTTTGAGACTCAGTCCAAACTTTAGATATTTTAAAATTAATTATATTTATTTTTAATAGTAAATAACTATTTATTTCCTATAATAAACAATTTATAATGTTGTTCTAAGTCAAAGGATGAATCTTGCTACTCATGTAAAAAAGTCCTCTTTGAAGCTCAATATATCGTAAAATGGAATTAATATTGAAAAACTGTCAAAGAAACCTTCAAATTATTTTAAAATACTTACCGAACAATACCTCACTCGAGGGGGTGAGTGAACATTTTTTTCACTCCCCTCCTTAAGTACGGGAGGTAAAAAGTATTCATTGATTTCAAAATATAAATACTCAGTTTTGTAGCGGTACATAATCTCTATTTTTTTTTGCAAATTTGCAGTAGTTTTTCCGTAATAGTCTCTAAGTAAAATTACTGTGATGTCAGAGAGACGAACAGGCGGACGTGGCGGAACTACGAGTATAAGGGTTCCGAGTTTGACTACGAAACCCTAAAAACTTACAGCGCGACATCTTATTTTATTTTTCATTCATCCTGCAATTCTCTAGGTCTGAAATAATTCGTGTACTGTGATTTTTTTTCAATTAAGATTGTAATATTTTAATTATTTTTAACAAAAATATGGGACTGTTTTGAGGTAAGCAACTAAATTATAAATAGGATCTTTCACTAGTGTTCTTGTTAGTCTAATTAAAATATTACCAAACTCAATTAAATTTGATTAATGCACTAATACTAAACTACCCTCATATCAAAACGAATCTCTTTGAATTAACTTTATGTGACTAACTTCGTTCTTTGAACCTGTTTGGGTTCGGCTATGTTCGGCCGACACGAAATGTCCGACGCAAAAAGAGGGGTGTTATAATATTAATTTATCATTTTTTGTTAGAATGGTATTCTGATCGACAGAGTTCTTAGCTCTGTTTCATGAAAATCGATACAGCCGTTTGAAAATTATCCGGTCTTTTGTAGTTTAAAAATTAGGCCTATCAAAGATTTTTTTAAATTTTAAATTTAGAGTTATGAAAGTCAACATTCGCATTCGCATTCGCATTCGCGAATGTTGGAGCCAAATATTCGCATTCGCATTCGCATTCGCGAATGTCAAAAATCCAACATTCGTTACATCACTACTACGTATGATCACAGATTCTTACAACTAAAAATTAGCGCGGACCGCGTAATAGCATTCTATTAGAACGATGCCTTACCCCACGTTTACGCGGACGTTATACTTGTATTGATTCATGATGTTTCTGTCTCTATTTTTAGCTGTCAATAAAGGAGACAGCTTCATAAATCAAATCGAAGTCACGATACTCGTATCGCGTCAGTGTAAATGAGGGGGCTAGATTTGCGATACAGTGTTATACTAGGTGAAACAGAAAGGGTATACTATATTTTTTGCAACTTTACTATGTAATGATGTTGTTTGTTATTTAATGATGTTGTTTCCAGACCCAGCCGCTAAGTGCATATGCTTAATGTTCCTAGACGTAGAATTAAATTGTTCTCTAATAATGTATACTGCATGTCCATTACTGTTTATAACAAATTACCTGATAGCTACAAAACCCTCTGCATCAGAACTTTTAAATGTAAATTATTTAACTTTCTCCTAAACAAATGTTATTACACGATTAAAGATTTTATGACAGAAAAAATTACCTGAATATTTGTCATTATTGCCTATTATCATAATTTATCTCCTTGTCATAACTGAATTTTGACTTATATAATTAATCTCGTTGACCATAATAATATATTATTGTTCAATTTATTTAGATTATTTGTAATTGTAATTCTAATGATAAATAACTTTTTTTATGTAATAATACACCCATAATTTTAATAACCATATTTGTACGCCGGAAACGGCAGAATATTATGATCGTAATATATAATTCTCAAAACAACTTTGTACAATATTCACACAAATAAATGATTCTATTCTATTCTATTCTAAATCTAAAACGATCGGCTTTGTGGGGCAGTTGAAGTACTAAAGGTTTTGTAGACTTATGAAATCTGTCAACAGCTGTACCCCTGTAACACCTATTGTTTTTCAAGTTTCCTCCAAAGCTGATAGTTTTATACTTACAAAGTTAAGTTTAGAAAAAAAAGAAAGGGTATTCTTTCTGTTTCATGCGTGTAGCCAGACAGGTTGGTTCAGCAGAAGAATAAAAATAGACCAAATACGATAGGTTCGCAGAACCCTAATAATAATTCAATAATCCATCGCTAAGTAGACAGTACCAAAACTAAAAGATATCGTGAAAATTGGAACTACGTGACCGAAAGTACACAGTTTAAAAGTTGTAGCGCTGCGTAGATCACCGTTCGACTGTTTTGCTATAGTTTAGAGTGTGACTAAACTTGTTTTGTCGTTAGACGAAAATTTCTGCGGTGTAGGTAAACGATTCTGACTGTAAAGTTGAATTTAAATTTCTAGATTGTGATTATTTTGGGTATGATCACGTTTTGAGTTAGTTTTAATAAAAAAAAATCAAGGATTTACAACCAGAGATGTGCTACTGTTTCCAAAGCTATTGGAAGCGGCCACGGAAATATTGGAAATATCTTAAAATCCTACACTCATTCCCGGGAACGGCACATCACTGGTGGTGATGTTAGAACGTTGGGCGTTGAGAACAAAGTGGCCACTCAAAATCTCATTAACGACTTTTTAACTTTTTGAACATTTTTTTTTGTGTGAATTAGGTACAATGAATTTTAAATTCATTATTAATGTAAATGTAAACATTTATGATAATGATAAATGTAAATAATTTATTTCCCTTGACTTAAATCGATTTATTAATAGCCTGTGTATCAAGGGCAGGTGATATTCAGCTTGCTAAATAGTTTTCCCATGAAAGTAAAAGCTATTTACCTACAGATATCTAACGATCGAGTCTGTTTACCATAACCGCATTGTAGGACTTTCACTGTTCACCACCAACTCTGATATGAATAAACGTGGGTAATACACAATCTAATAAAAAGCTAGACGTGAAGACAGACTAATTTACCATTGTCGACCATGTCTGCGACTAGGGTTACCAGATCAAATAATGAGATTTCTGGCAACGTCCCTGACTTTTCACCTAATTACCAGTTAGTTATCACAATAAATAATAAATTTATATATTTTGTTTACTTACATTTTCTTCATTAATTGAACTGACAATTAGAGTCGCTCGCCGTTTCCCTGACTGAGGGACAAATTACAGACTTACCAGGAAAATTCCCATCGTCTGGTAACCCTATCTACGACTGTATTCGATTAACGAAGATGGTACCAATTTAAAAGGTAAAATGTTAAATATAAAGCTACTATTAATTTTGAGTGACAAACATACAAGTACTTAAAAAAAAGATTGCTAGAAGATTGTGAGTTTATCACATTACTAGTATTCCCGTTAGCCCCTCCAGCTAAGCTAATGCTTGTGTTAGGAGTGGGCCAGGATGGGGATCGAACCCGGAACCTCTCAGCTACGTGGGCGGCCCCTCTCTAGCTATTGACGCCTTAAATTCGTTCATAGGTACAAACTTCAAGGCTCCAAATCTAAGAATTCAACGCATGACGATAAAGCGTGCGGGTTCTAATCATAGGCAGCATCTTAGATTTTGCGGATTTAACTTGCGATTCTATTCTAACTAAGATATACTTACTACTTGCTGAACGGCAACGCGAACCTTTGAGGAACCTATACGTTTTTCAAATCGTTCAAATACGCTCGGCATTACGGCAAAAGGCTCGGTATTACGGCAAAAGTCTCGGTTCCTAATTAAATTGCACCCAAAATACCATCGATGAAGTGTGGGTTCACACAGCAAATTATATCCTACCCCTCCAGGAATAGCTATGTACCTGTACGTCAGGGTGTATATTGCTAGAGCTTATATTATATTTATGTACTCTCTTTTTGCAAGTGTCTGTATGTGCGAGGCCGAATAGAAAACTGTGGCGGTCCGATCGCGAAATTCACTTAAAGGCATCGAACGCTTTCTGAATAATTTAACCAATAACAATCCGACGGCTCATTTTAGCTGCCAATGGAAAAAAATGGCAAGCTGGAACAGGGAAACTCTAGGATTGGTTCCGTAGCTATTTGAAAACCGCAGGCAGCTCGGGTCAACGCTCAGATCGCTCCGCTTCACATCATAGGCTTGGCATCGGGTTGTCGCAAGTCATGGCACAGCAAATTTTGGGTACTGTATAAGGTATTCGTAATTTTTCATGGTTTGTAAAATTTCTTCAGTGTATTCTGATGAACCTAAGCGGTAGTCTACACGGTACGTACAGACTACTTGTAGCCTACCGCTAAGGTAAGTACTAAGTTTTTTTGACTCATTTCCTCTATTTCATAGACATTTTCTTATTTTTAACCGAAGTCTAAGTTAGTCTGTATTTTATTGTTTTTGTATTCGAGGTTGACTTCCCATCTGCCTTGATTCGGCTAATTACACAGTATTTGTACTTATTTGTGAGTATTATGTGTTTGTCCTTGTAGTAGTAGTTTATTGTACGTGGTTTTCTTAACATTTTCACGGTACCCTAAATTGGTCCATCGTCCCCGACGCGCGAGCGCGCTCAGTAAAGCAATTTGCGCGGCAAAGTGACGAGCTGCGTTCGCTAGCCGACAGAGATGAAGATATAACTACTTATGTATAGTACATATTTGACAATATATACCCATAAATACACTTGCTTATGTAAGTATGTATGTTCCTAAAGTCTGAAAGGTTAGGTATGAAAATTTATATTCACGTAGAGTGCCTGTACATTACTAGTTTAGGAGAGGTGTGAGTGAGCTTTAATCAGCTTGGTAATACTCATTTACTAGTGATAGTAATTTATCTTCTAGTAATTTTAGTGACAATGGTGTTGCCTGCTCAAATTGGGTTACTGTTTCTGAGAACGTCTCTACACCATTTTTTATCAAATTGAAAACAGTAACCGTTGGGTTGCTTGCCAAATCTTCTCAGTGGAAGCGACATTGTGAACCGCTGGTGGAAGATTCCGACTATTTATGACTGCTTTGTGGCCCTACATGATACAGTTTAAAAAAGTAAATGAAATAATGGTAGACTTTAACTTTACATAGAGTATGTAAAAGTAAAGTCTCGTGGTCTTCGTCTCTATGCAGGGCCTGGAAGAGGATAGATTTTAAAAGAGTTTGACAAGGGTTCTATACTACTAACCCAAAAAGTGTTTTACTAAAATGAAAAAATATAAATGCATCGCCAGACTGAGACACCAACTGTATGGTCCCAAACTAAGCAACGCTTGTACTATTGGTACCGCAGAACGGACAGGCGGTCCCATTGACACCCAGACCAGGACGAATTACGAAAAGGCAATCGAATTCGCAACCACCATGTGTAGTGAGCCGAGCGGCCTACGCTTGAACCACTGCGCCAAGCGGACGTCAAATGATAAGTATATATAAAATGTTTTTTACTAAAATGTATTAATTAAAGTAACTAAAGTATTTTAGTTTTAGGAAGGAGTTAGTCCCATAAAAAAGCGTTTCAAATCCCTTTTAAAACTATCCGCTTCCGCGGCTTGTTTCTCTTAAAAGGACTCTATGTCCTACATAGAGCACCGCAAAGGCGTGTACTGGTTCCAGTGACACTTTCGATTTCCGCCGGACGTCGTAGATTAAACTCGAACATACCGGGGCATTAAGCTGTCTCCTACATCACTGGGTAAGACACCAGTACTTAATTAGTGTCTTTTATAGACGTTTACATACATCAAGTAGAGATAAAAGAGAGCACAGCACAGGTTTAATCACAGATATAGATTTACATAGATAACGCAACCATCACGATTTGTATTGAAACCAAGCGTGCCGAATTTTTAACACCTACTGTGACGTCATTAGTGACGGGAAATCCAAACCGCTTCAAAGACACCGATGCCGCCGATGTCCCCCCGTCCGCTACGATTCTCTCGAGTGATTATCTCGCTCATACTCGTATTTTTTATATCTGTAGTCGCGTGGACTGCAAGTTAACGGCGACCAACCTTGACGCTTGGTCGGGGTTTCGTACACGATAAGTACATGCATTTGCGTTATCTATGTAAATCTATATCTGTGGGTGCAATCAATGTTTATTTTAATATCAAAAACTCTATGTTGAAATAACATTTTAATCCTACTTATAAAATATTCCTACTAATATTATAAATGTGAAAGTTTGTGAGTGTGGATGTATGTTTGTTACTCCTTCACGCAAAAACTACTGAACGGATTTGGATGAAATTTGGAACACAGATAGTTTATAACCGGGATTAACATATAGGATACTTTTTATCTCGATAATCCCGATATTTTTTTGTTAAGTTAAATACTACGCAGACGAAGTCGTGGGCAGCAACTAGTCTTGAATAATTAGCTACAATAAGTATAGTTTTACTATCAAATGGATTGTTTTTTTTATATATCAATGTTTGAATGGTAGAGTCAAGTTGTAGCCAATTAACTAAAAGTCATATACGAGCTGGATCCACTGGGGCAGTACCACCCTCTCACAGAAGATCAGCGTAACGCATTGTTAAGGTGAAGGCGCCTGTCTAGCCCGCGAAATTCAATATTTCGAGTATTTTTATAGTTTATCCATAATCTGAAAACATTTAAGACAACATTTTGTGATTTGCGACAAACACAGTATGCAGTGCGTTTATTAATACATTTATTTTAATCTAAATATTATTTTATTTTATTTTATTTATTTTATTACTGTTGTAGAAGGCTTACAGACAAATAAAAAAAACTATGTTTAACTTACACTAAATTAACAAAAATTGCTTATTACAAGCCTCCATATATAGGATCACGGAGGATATTATCACGGTGGATATGGTATCATAGTTAATCATAGTCATAGTTAATCACAAAATATACAAAAATTGCCAGATTATCTGGATAGCTGTCGTTCTTGAAATGTTTTAGAGTAAGTCGGATATATTAATAAATGCACTGCACACGGTCTTTGTCGCGAATTACAAAATGTGCCTTTTATTATTGTCAGATTTTGAAAAAAATCTAAAAAACCTCAGAAATATTGAACTTCGCGGGCTAGATGGGCGCTTTAGCCTTAAAGCAGATAATAATCAAAATTTGGAATTTCCATATTGGCTCTGTTTATTCAGGGACGGATTTGGTGTAACCATAATGTTCTGGCACGAATTATTATCGGTATTTATCCTATAATCATGCATCTTATTACTCTCATTATGCAACTAAATTGTTTACGGTTATAAACAAGATTTTAGTACGATTAAGGGATAATTAACGTCTCCGGTTAGCGGATTAAATTGTGAACAAACTCATACGCCATGAGTGACACAAACTGGGGTAATCCTACCTTACCTGATATTGTAATATCTACTATATCTACCATACGTCAGTAGCGGAGGTGATGGCAGTTAACAGAGTGAGGAATTATTGCGAAAAGACACAGGTTAATGGTACTAATTCTGTTAGCACAGACCACGACTAAATTAAACAAATAAATAAACATCGCCAGACTGACACACCAACTGTATGGCCCCAAACTAAGCAAAGCTTGTACTATGGGTACAGTACAATGGATTAAGGGCGATCCCAGTGACACCCAGACCAGGGTAAATTACGAAGAGTCAGTTTCCGAAATTTACCCCGTGGGAATTGAACCCGCCACCACCATGTGCAATGAGCCGAGCGGCCTATGCTCAATCCACTGCGCCAAGCTGCCGTCATGCTACACCGAAAAATATTGCGGAATATCATTACGGGTGACTGTCCACTAGGCTATGCAATGAAGCAGGCCCGCTCGCTTCGTCCAATAGGATCGTTTCATTTCCTCACCTTCACTCGGCTTAGCTCAAGTTGACAGGATCGGCAATCTTAGACCAATAGCGTCGCTCCATTTTAATGAGCTGAGGAAAATGAAGCGATTCTATTGGACGAAGCGAGTGGGCTAGCTGGCCCAGCCAGCCTGCCCGTCTCAAGTCGACGGTCACCCTTAGGCCGGTATTAACCAATCGCAGACGCGTTAGAAAATCAAATATGTCACGCGTGAATCTCTCGATGGTAAAAAAATACTTAGATATATCATTATAATAATCATTCCAGTAGCAAATTACATCCTAAAATTGTACTCAAGTTCGGTCTTAAAACTCAAATTGTTTAGTAAACTAAACTACCAACTAAATTCAGCTATCAACATAATCAATATCAAAGTCCTTCGAAGTCATTATAATATAACATCCCTATATATACAGTCGCATTAAACTGCTTTCGCTGCCGACATAACCTCATCAAAAATGGCGGATAACTTTGTCTCTTCTATTTACGGGTGTTTATGAGAGAAAGAAACGAGTAATTGAGTCCTGGATAATTTAAAATCTCGGAAAACCATGTGCTTTGGAAGCACTAGAAGTTGTTACTGAGTGCATGTTCAAATATAAATACATGAGCCCATCACGATAGCTTCCGCATGTTCGTCTAAGAATGTGATAGTTGTGAAGCTAAACTCATCACCTAAATTAGATACCGAAGTCTTTGATAAAGGAAATCTAGGCGACTTTGCTGGCCTACTACGGTAACTTGCTGAAGGCCACTTTGCTGGCCTCGAGTGCTCCTAGCCGTAGTCTTGTGCAAGCTATCTCAGAAACTACTGACACGATTTTGGTCCGGTTTCCAACCTAATTGCGAGTACGATCGAATACGAATCGCGAGTAAAATATTGTTAAATAACTTGGTATCGACTTAATTCATTATAATATACAATAGTCAATGAGACCATCTCCACAGATTGCTAACTCTACGCGAGTCCACGTCGCGACATGTCACTTGAATGGACGTTCGTATTCCAACTATTTACATATTTAATGACGTAAACGTCCGACGAGAGCCAGCTTAATGAGATACACTATCAAGTTGTTAGTGAAAGCACTGTTTTATGTCCTTTTAGTTTTGTTTAGGGTGCACAGCGTCGCTGGTTTAAATGGTACACATACTTACGAAATGCGTATCAAATTAAATGTGAAATGTCTGGCGTTTTATAACAGAAGAAATAAGTTTAAAATAAAATATTAAATTTAAGAGGTAGGTAACAAATGGAATTACACTACCCAACGTGTTATTTAATTTATTTATCACACAATTATGGTCAATAAACAGCTATTTATGTAAGTTTTTTTTTATTGGGACTAGTTCGGCGATACACTCTCACTGTTACTCTTGTAAACTGGGATCGATAATGGTGTCCAATAATGACGCCTAGGTTTGACCCGATTAGTTCTGGGGTAAATCTAAATCGTCTTGGAGCCTGCACGAATTTAATCGAAAGTAAAAATATGAGTATTATACTACTTTACTATTATACTTACTTACTTTTATTATACTCACCATGAATAACCATATCAACCGTCTCCAATCGCACATTTCACAAAATACAATTTATTATACGAATAGACCATTCACCATTGAAATTGTGGGCTATTCATATCCATAATATCAAACGGCCAGTCCAGTCACACATGCTCCCATAATGAGGGCGCCGCGGAATCGCCCGATTGTCATTGGTGCGCTATTGTCCACTCTATATGGTGGCGCTACTGTGCGCTTTTGGACGTGTCTAAATAAGCGCAGATCTATGCCAGCGGCTTCGCTTTTGCGGCCGCCAATATCGCTCGACCCCTCTTTACATTTCAATTTTAAAGTTCCGTTTAAAACCACCAAAGGTCATTTTATTAACCCCCGACGAAAAACGAGGGGTGTTATAAGTTTAACATGTGTATCTGTGTATCTGTGTGTCTGTGTATCTGTGTATCTGTGTATCTGTGTATCTGTGTATCTGTGGATCTGTGTGTCTGTCTGTGGCAACGTAGCGCCCAAGCTGATGAACCAATTTCAATTTTGTTTCTTTTGTTAGATAGGTATTCTGATCGAGAGTGTTCTTAGCTATGTTTCATGAAAATCGGTTCAGCCGTTTGAAGATCATCAGCTCTTTTGTAGGTTAAAAAAGTCACATTCACGGCCAAAACCAATTCCCTCGGCTCGAATCCAGTCGAAATTTGAGATGATTGGATTTAGATTTATTATATTTTTAAATGATCGTAATAGTCTAAACTGGCTTTTTACAATATTATAAATTTGAAAAGTTTCCCTGATTCTGAAAAAAATGAATATTTTATCAATTTTATTGAGATTTGTGTATGAACTAAAGACGTTCCATAAGTCACGTTTCAAATGATGGATACGCGCATGCGTTAAATTTTGTTTGGTTTGTTAATGGTCATGGAATATTACGCTATAATAATTCTAGAGGGCGTTGCTCCGCCATTGACAAAGAATATAAAAAAACTAATCTAATTTAAAATAATTTTAGCGTTATTGAAAATTCTTCCCCTAGGCTGCTCCCGTCTACCTCAACCAGAGTTATTACATCAAATTGAATCATAATTGATAATATTTTACTAGGAATAAAACCTCCGTGACATCAATATTTAGATTCGTTGTCTATTCTAATGTCAATTATTATAATGTCATAACAAAATAATGTCTCATACTTTTACACAGATTTTCTGTTGATTATTGTACATCTTAGATTATAAATGAGGAAGCCAAAACAATGGATATAT
This sequence comes from Notodonta ziczac, assembly GCA_918843915.1. Classification (NCBI taxonomy): domain Eukaryota; kingdom Metazoa; phylum Arthropoda; class Insecta; order Lepidoptera; family Notodontidae; genus Notodonta; species Notodonta ziczac. The sequence continues at coordinate 8,805,408 of OU974053.1, forward strand.
GAAGTAAACTATGGATACTGACTACGGGAGCTACGCAAATCGCGCTAACATCATTATTTGGAAGAACTAGGTAAATTATACATTTGATGAACAGTTCATCGCATCGGGGGTTTTTAAATTTTCAATTTAGAGTTATATTGGATCGTTTCGTAAACGGTTACGTATGGTGAACATTGTCAAAGTTAAGGCTTTCTTCTGGGTTGTTGACTTAATTAGTGCATTGGATATGTGAATGGCAGGGCAATGCGGCGTTCTGTGCTAGAACATCGTTATATTGGAAATATGGGTGGCGTCGCCCTTAAATCTTGTGAGATTTGTAAAAGACGTCTGTTTTGCTTTTGTTTCTGCGGTTGGTTTGTTTATGGAAGTTGAGTCGGTTCAAGGAATCCTATATTCAAAGACACGGGTTTACTCAGCTTGTAATATGGAACCTATGTACGTACCTAAAGATAAGTATCAGAATGGCATCTCTGAAAATTACATTGAGTTCGCAACGTCCGAAGGCTTTTCATCCTAGACAAATTGTGTAAAAAAATGATGAATGATGATCCGAAACAGCTGCACCGATTTTGACGGGTCTTTCACTGGTAGATAGCTGATGTTATAAGCAGTAACTTTGGCTACTTTTATTGTAGAAAAACAAAATTAAAAAAATGGGTCCTGTCGCGCGGGCTCAGAACGCGGAGCGCGCTTTTTTGTTAAGTTAAATTCCACGCGGACGAAGTCGCGGGCTCAGCTAGTTATTTAATAAGAAAGTACTTACTTACCTGAGAAAGCATTTTTTAGCTAACCTGAGCTATAAACATCGGCCCATGCGCCTAATTATGAATATTATATTATAATATTATGTAAGTATATTATGTTATAATATTATATCGGTGTCTGTTTCGACCTTTATTACACGTATTCACGTATACTAGGACAATTTAACCATTGGACGCGCGATCCAGCCTTCGGGTATACCCTGCTAGCCAGTTACCAAAAACATTACCCTTGTCGTTGTTATACGCTGCCTGCTCCAGTATTAAGCGCTGTCAGTGTCAAATAAGTAACAGACAGTTACAGCGCTTCATGCTAGAATAGGCAACACGACTGCCCCCCCCCCCCCCCTCCCCACGCGAAGGTTGGTTGAACGTGTATTCAAACTTCGTCGAGTACTTCATCGCATCCAGTTGTTAAATACCACTAGCTCATATGCAATAAAGGTCCCGGCAGCGGTACCTATAAAGCTTTTACTACGGACAAATAATTAATGCTAATTGAGTAATTTACTCATAATAGTTTTGTATTTTTTGTCTCAGGCAGATTATCGCGTAAAAAGTCTGTAGCTAGAACATAAAATAAAGCTAGGTTGATAGTTAGCGCACAAGATTAGAATAGGACTGGTTAGGATTGAAAATGACTTGCGATTATTTTCTAAACGAGAAGACACGATAATTTTATAGATACAAAGTAAATTCTGGATAGCTCAAGGGCACCAAACAGAAAAATAAATACACTTTAAAGAAGTATCAAACTTGAACAGAAGAAAGGTAGCCGCGCTCATTACTTACTCACAGCCATAGATAAAGTTTTGTTTTCCTAGCACACCAAACGGAGGACTTATTTATTCAGGGACTATACCACAGACATTACACCTGGACTATACCCAGATGACGTGACAAGCCTACACTTGCAAAGCTATGTATATTTTACAGTCGACAATAACACGATCCCCTTATATTAATTAAAATACACACAAAACTTGCGTGCGCATAGACAATGCGGGTGTATTTACGTAATAAAGAATCAATAAGACTAAAACCATGTTAAATCAACATTGGGCGAAGCTACCAAAGACAAGAAACGAATCCAACAATTTATGGTCGCGTTCGCGCAGAGCTCGGGACGACTAGAGCCGGAACGCAAATGACTGTAAATTTTTCTTTGTCACTTGCTCGGCTTTGTGTAAATTGTTCTTTAGATAGTGATGTTTTTCGTGTTGTTATGCGTTCGCCTTTGTGGAAAGTAGTAATGTTGGGTTGTGTTCTTTTTTATTAAGTAGAACATTTCTTCGTTGCTACAGTTTCCATCAGAAAATAACTTTTACTGACACTTAATATTTGTTTAACTGGATCGTTTTAGAATGTGCAGGCTAACTAGTACGTGTTTAAATAATAAATTGTTTACTATGAAAATGAAATTATAATTAAATATAAAAAATATTATTTTGTAGAAATATCTACAGCTTTATATGTCTACGTTCCTGAGCCTAATTTTATTAGGAACGCGCCCGCACCCGAAAAAGGCGCGAAACACACGCGATATAAAAAATGGCGGCGCGCGATTTGAATGCGTGAATTATTGTCTTTTGAGGAGAAATAATACACCTTCGGAAAATAACATGGAAACGCAGCGTCGCGTAATCGTGAAAAATAGACGCGTGAAAACGTTTCCTGAATTTTATTATTGAGTCTGTGTAAACTTCATGTTTTTCTTCCCATTGGCCTCACTTTTCGCATTTAGCCAGTGTCATGTAAAATAATATTTTCTAGTTTTATTTACGCATCGATTATGTGAAGGCTTTTGGGTAGGCCTAATATACCCCCAGACCCTATCAGTAAAGTGGCAGATGCTTGACTGACAAACTTACGAGACTTCTTAGAGGTACCTGAAAAATATTTTTCAGAACTCGACGAACACGTAATGTCTCTTACGGCAAAAATCATCACGGCAGTTCTTCTTCCCCTAAAAAAGTTAACTAATTCGTAAATAAAAGTAGTAATTATGTAGAGCGACGATATATTGTAATGTAACTTAACAGACTGTGTGATAGAGTTGATTCACTAATTAGACGTAACACACAACGCTGTCACAAGTGATTGTTGTCTCTATTTCAAAATGCGGTAGTCATTTATTTGTCTCTACATTACAAAAACAAAACCTCACAAAATTTGCGACACGCCATTCTCGTTAGTAGAGTTTTTGCATATCCTTGGCGGTCAGTTGCAGATCATTGGGCGCTTTGATGGCTCTCTCATTGCCTGCCATTACCCGTAATGAGCTGAACCAGGAACTGCCTTGTTAAGCAGCCGGAGCACATCTAGTGTGGGGCGTGAAGCATATAAAACTGTCTATGGTAGGTATATTCGATTTAAATCAAGATCGGGAAATTCCTGAATAGTTTACGAATGTAAATCAGCAAAATTTGATATTAAAAAATATGAAATATACCTGGAAACACAGAACAATAAGACTAGACGCCGTTTACGTCCGCTATTGTGTCAAAAGTTGGCGTAGTATCGGGGAAGACGGGGAATTTTGATTAGTCCGTTCAAGGCTTGACCTTCAAAACCGCAGCTGCGTTTATACATGGAGTGGAGTCCGGCTATGCAGCGTTTGTGGCATATTGGTCTGTGCCTGAAAATAACACCAAGCTACAAGCAGAAAAAATAAAAATGTTGATTTCCTTTCAAGGTTATTTCAGTTTATTAATTTTATCAATCATTTAGTTGATTATTGTCCGCAAAACCATCTACCATGACCTTGAATGTATGTTAAATACATCCTTATTTGAAATTGCAAGCTGCGACAACTTATCAGTAAATACATTTTTCATTACTCATACTCTGAAAGTAGGTCTGAAGTTGCCTGAGGAGCGGGTTGAAAGTAATGCTTTTCCGGCCCGGGAGAATCGCTTTCAACTGACAGCTGTCAAATTATAAAAAAAAACTAGTTCCATTTTCACATTTCTATGGAACCATGTTCAAACTTTTTCTACAGTCACTCAATTACAGCACGATGTAAAATTGAAATAACATAAAGTTAAGTATTAATTAAAGAATATATATTTTTAAATGACTTAATTATAATTTAGTTTCAACAATTTCTTTAAAATAACATACATTTGGGCAAAATATTTAAAGATGAAAATGAAAACTAATGGCTAAATAATGAAGTTGGCCGGCAAACGAAAAAAAAACAAAATAGGCGGCAATCCGATCTTTTTTTTTTCCGAGTTGTAGAGTATTGTTCATACTTCCTTGTATTATTTCTTTAGCCAATTCCTGTTTTTATTTTTACTTTCCTTGTATTCGTAATGAAAAGCACAGTGTTTACCTCGGGTGAAAGACTTATTTTGTCCCTCGAACTATTAGCGCCCGAGCGTAGTACTATTCTGTCATAATGTTAAGTTATACTTACTTAACTTGGCGCAGTGAAATGAGCGTAAGCCGCTCGACTCACTGCACCGGGTGGTTGCGGGATCGATTCCCGCCGGGGCAAATTTCGGAAATGGCCTTTTCGTAATTTACTCAAGTCTGGGTGTCACCCGGCTCGCCCCCAGTCCATTGTACGGTGCCCATAGTATAAACGTTGCTTAGTTTGGGACCATGCAGTTGGTGTGCCAGTCTGGCGATATTATTAATGATATTATTATTTCGGTATGCTATATCCTACTAATAATATAAATGTGAAAGTTTGTGAGTGTGGATGTATGTATGTATGTTTGTTACTCCTTTACGCAAAAACTACTGAACGGATTTAGATGAAATTTCGAACACAGATAGTTTATAACCGGGATTAACATATAGGATACTTTTTATCCCGATAATCCCGAAATTTTTGTTAAGTTAAATACTACGCGGACGAAGTCCGTGGGCACAGCTAGTCAATGAATATAATCAAAGTTCATGTAGTTGTTATAAAAGTATTACCTTCGAAAGGCGGGTGTTATAGTTATAATAATACGAATAAAGTTCTAAATCTAATATTGCCATTAACGAGCGCCCGTGTAACAGGCGCTGAGTTCCGTATACGGTAAGGGCGTGTTCACATCTGCATACGCGCTATCTGTTCTCTCAATAGCTTAACGGTTGTGGTCCAATAATATTGCAATTCTAAATTTAATGAATTTGTTGTTTGGAGGGGTCAACAACATTTGATGCAATTATTTTGTTGTAAATAATTCCCTAAGAAAAGTAAATTCCTAAAACCGTTCCGCGACTTTATTTAGTATTGCTATTATAAAATGAGCTTGATGTTAATCTTTGTCAACTTTTATATATTTATTATATATCTACCTACGTAAAAAGTTGAGATAATTTATAAATAAATATCGCCAGACCTTGCACCCTTCATACCTATGAATGGTCCCAAACGAAGCACGCTTGTACTATGGGTACTGTACAATGGAACAGAGGCAAATCCAGTTGAAGACCGGGCGCAAAATAAGAAAATGCCATTTTCAAAATTAACCCTGTCTGGAATCAAACCCGCAACCACTCGTTGCAGTGAGCCGAGCGGTCTACGATGAAACCGCCCCGCTAAGTGGTGGTCAGGTTATTGGGTATTTTTTTTGTAAAAATAAATACTACTTTACTAAAAGGTCAAACTATTCCTACACTTCTAACATTATTTTCTTAGTAAGGTGGTCCTATTTATATCACCGAGCTGGAATTAACTCCAATCATAGCTTTACAAAGACATACGGCTCGGCGCGGTCCGCTACAAAGTATGGAGCACGGAGCTCGATATTCTACAGTTACTCGAAAGTACAGACATTAATATAAAGCAGATCCCTGTAGTGAACTGATATCTTATAAAAATATAGACAAATAACATCACACAAGTATCGGTATACTTATCTAGATAAGGCATGAACTTTATTTATGTCGGGAGTAGTAATATGACTATTCTAGCTGTACCCGCGACTTCGTCCGCGTGTAATTTAACTTAACAAAAATTTCGGGATTATTCATCTCCTATTTTATCGCCTTGGGGGTAGAATTAATCAAAATCCTTTCTTAGCGGATGCCTACGTCATAACATCTACCTGCATGCCAAATTTCAGACCGATCCGTCCAGTGGTTTGGGCTGTGTGTTGATAGATCACTATGTCAGTCAGTCAGTCAGTCACCTTTGAGTTATATATATTTAGATTATTACTAGGATCGACATATACAAAGATAACACCGATATTTGACCCTCGACGAGTCTCGGGGAAAAGCTAAATAATCTTGGAACCCGAATTTAATAAATTGAAGAAAGAAAGAGAGTGGGGTTGGATGAAGATTATTCCTACATATACTGCAATTATAGCCGATTGGTTAACAAACATCGTGAGGAAACCTGCATGTCTTAGAAGATTTAACCAATTTTCGAAAGACATGTGAAATCCGCCAACCCCCACTGGGCCAGCGTGGTGAATTATGGGCTGAATCCCACTCGTGTTGAGGGGAGGCCCGTGGCTAGGAGTGGGACGTCAAACAGGCTTAATTATTAATATTATTTTAGACTGCATAAAATTTAATGAAGACTTTAACCGTAACTATTTATGTGTTTGACGCAGACATACGTAATTCGACAGTGTTGCTATCATAAATGAGGACAGGTAATCTAAAACAAAACATTTATTTAATTAAATATTGTTGCCATTTACGTATCTGCTACAAAACACTTCGTATAGAGGTAATATTTTAAATAAATAGAAGTTTCACCAGAATGTATCTTAAAATGTTTATTTAAATAGTATATCGAATATTAAGCAGGTAGTTTACCACGCGTGATTTTATTTACACGCGCTGTGAACGTCAAGCTCTCATTACACAATAAACAAATAGGTGCAAATACCACACTATACTAACGAAGAACAACGCAAACTCTCATTTACATTCAAATAGCTCAATACAGTGTAGATTTTAAACGGTTTATCTTTAAACGGAAATTCGTCCCACGTTAGAATATATTTGCGCGAATATAATAAAGTCAGTAGTGTTACTGTTACTCCATCGGACCATTTGTTCGACAGTTTGCGCAGATAATGCACGTATGAAGTGGGCACGGAATTCCGTTGCACACTTCACCCAACCGCACTCGCTAATAAGTAAAACGATAATGTCCCACAAAATCTCTCAATAGAAGCGAAATAATCTCATATATGCAAATGAGACTACATACTCAGTATTCGAGCAAAACGATCGATTTGTCCGAGAAATATATGAAACTCGCGGCTTATTACGTCAACCGAGTTTATGTGGGCAATAACGTTTGTATCTGCAAGTAATTCCTACATTCTATGAAATGGACTATCGGCAATAATATCAATGTGATAAAATGAAATGGTGCGCTCAATACTATGGCTCCACTTATGAGGCACAATATCGCTTTCGCATATCAGAATTGCTAATAAAGGGAGTGAATGTGTGCCAGGTTGTGCGCGGGCGCTGCTTATTAGAGGGCCGACGGTGGCGCCCTCCGGACAATCGTGCCGGGCCGGCGCACTACCGATATATGGGTGACTCTACGGCACTTGACTTTCTATAGTTTTTTGTTAACATTATAACAATAACTGTAACTTGCAACATTGAAAAAAAAAACCGAAACCAAAAATGTTTACAACATCTGACTATGTTTAAATTATGCTAATAATGGTTGCGAATTTACTAAGTTTATTAACAAAATATTAAAATGAACGGTATGAGTATGGCATAACGGACGCTGTTCTAGGACCTTACTTATCTAAGAAAATAATATATTTAATAAGTACCTATGGTTATCTTGATGTGGGACTACCTATATGTAAAATTTATTTCTTACAATGTCATTTATAAACAACTTTTACTATGCGTCTACTATTGGACACGTTCTGACTTTTGCATTCGTTTTACCTTCATACTAGCTTTTGCCCAAAAGTATTAAACATCATCTAAATCGGTCAAGATATTTAAGAGGAGAAGTAAGTACTCGACAACGCACAGTGGATTTCTTATATTTTTTTTAATATAATAATAATTTCTTAATTCCATAGCGTCATACAAAAAATGTTCACAACCCCTGCACAAGGAAGGAGCCTATCATAGGCGTCACGATATAGGTTAGCAACACACAGTAGCTTGCAGCCGCATCTCGCATGCATCCAGTCCATAGATAAACGACGGAGATACACCGCGATTTAAGAATATGCGATCGAGGTTGATTCTGGTATGCAACTAGCCTTAAAACCATTAAGCGTTGCGTTAGATGTATGTAGGGGTATACTGCTTTTAATTAATAATAACGTTGGTTTATAATGTAAATATTAATTGTCTAGTTGGTGCATTCGTTGCCATATTACGGCATTTGTCTAAAGGTTTCAACTAATGGCTCGAATCAGAGGCTTTTGAAATTTATATGCGTATCTTATACACAAAGATTTCTGGTTATCTATGATTAAAACATGACATAGTGTTAGTGTGAGTAATCACAGATTTGCTACATGGGCTTTTTATATATATATATATATATTTCTATACATATATATATTAATGGCCTCTTATAATTGGGTCAAGCCCAATATGATTCTGCCAATGTCGAGTAATGAATAGCAATAACAAACACAATTAATATCAATAAAATACAAAAATGTGACCGTCAATTTTGGAAAACCATAATGGAGGCCCCTACATGGGTTTAAACTTGCATGTCTTGTTTCCAGGAAAACTGAGGTATTTAGTTACGCGTTACGTCATTTTTGACGTATTACGAGTAGAATTGAGCGACATTCGTTAGCGGAGTTGGGTTCCAGATCTTATCGCAGCATCCCGGTACACATGGAGCTCGAAACTGATAATTCCCGCCTACTAATCAGAGCCGCGTCACAACTAATGAATGCTAATGGGTTAATGGGTGACGACCGCTTGGCGCAGTGGTTCGAGCGTAGACCCCTCGGCGCACTACACTGGGTGGTTGCGGGTTCGATTCCCGTTAGGGTAAATTTCAGAAATGGGCTTTTCGTAATTTGCCCTGGTCTGGGTGTCACTGGGATCTCCCCCAGACCACTGTACGGTACCTATAGTACAAGCGTTACTCAGTTTGGGACCATACAGTTAGTGTGTCAGTCTGGCGATATTTATATCGAATGTGAATCGAGCGACAGTAGATAGCGAAGTTGATCCAGATCTTATCGCAGCATCCCGGCACACATGGAGCTCGAGCCTGACGATGCCCGCCTACTAATCAGAGCCGCGTCACAACTAATGAAGCGGTATCGGTGTTAATTATAACGGTCCGTGGAATGAGGGCTCATAGATAATAGTGACATAATGTCGTGGGTAGAGCAAACCTTGTTTTAAGAAAAAAATTATGGTAGAGCTAAACAGACAATTGACTACAACATATACGGGGAAGCTCGACTGGGGTAGCACCACCCTCTCACGGAAGATCAGTGTTAAGTGGCTATTAAAGCTTCGTGAGAGCTGAGGGATCATAGATAACGATGCCGTCATTTCGTAGATAGTGCAAGCCTTATAATAGAAAAGAAAATGGTGGTAGAGCTAAACAGACAATTGACTGCAACTCATATACGGGGGCCGGGTTGACTGGGGTAGCACCACCCTCTCACGGAAGATCAGTGTTAAGTGGCTATTAAAGCTTCGTGAGAGCTGAGGGATCATAGATAACGATGACGTCATTTCGTAGATAGTGCAAGCCTTATAATAGAAAAGAAAATGGTGGTAGAGCTAAACAGACAATTGACTGCAACTCATATACGGGGGTCGGGTTGACTGGGGTAGCACCACCCTCTCACGGAAGATCAGTGTTAAGTGGCTATTAAAGCTTCGTGGGAGCGCCGGTACTCTTGCCCTTCATCTGTCCCACTTCTCTACAGGACGGCAATGTGCGAGCGATGCATTTGGTATGGAAAGCATGTATAGGCTACGATAATTGGATATCGTTTTGAAGACGGAATCAACCCACATGCAGTGCTGCAGACCAAAACCAACCTTGTGTTAGTGGTGCTAGGTTGGTTTTAGTTTGCAGAAGTGTGTGTGGGTTGGTTCCATTTTGCCAAAATACGTCCAATTAACATCAAGCGGATCGTACGCTTGTCTGCCGACTTTGTTATGGAAAAAAAACGAAGAAAAATTACTTTCCTTGTAGTTAGTTAATTTATTTTAGGTGATTAATATTTGTTTTTCAATAAATTTTAAAAAGAAGATTATAATGCATGCACATATAAGATAATAAGCAATATGTATTAATGCAAGATTCTCGTGTGTTTTCCGCTCACATTAAATATTTCATAAATAAGACTGGCAGTGATAGCATACAATACGATTACGTTAGAAGATTGTGTTAAGTTTCATTAAATTTAGTAGGACACCCAATTTATAGTCAGGTTGTGTCAACGCAAAGATTCCTATGAGATGGTTGTTCTTAAGTTGCCACACGTACACACTCCCCCACACACACACATACACACGCCCCCACTCACATATTTTAGTAACAACCGTGATATTTTAGTGGTGCCACATGGGTAAGACAACACAATGCATAGGTATTCCAACAAAACATTTCCTCAATTCCAAATATCTAAAACACAATTCGTCGCACGTTCCTCGGCGACAGTTCTGCGCAAACGCAATTAACTGGCTGCGCGGGCGCAGCGGCGCGCAGACAATTTGTTTTGTAACGTTCCCTTCGCGGCCTGACGTGCGCTCTGGGCCCTAACCACGCTAGCTACTCAAATCGTAATAGAAAAGCAAACGCTCGCGATTGCGTTTCAAACGCTCCGCTTTTGACGTTTTGCTGACAACATACCATATCAATGTCAGTAGAAATCGTGAAGCTCGTGTCAGCAAAACGTCAAAAGCGGAGCGTTTGAAACGTAATCGCGTGCGTTTGCTTTTCTATTACGATTTGAGTAGCTAGCGTGGTTAGGGCCCGGATTGTTTGTTTGCTCGCTTAATTGTTTGTCTCACAATTAAGTATTTATACTGTTATTATGGTAATGTGGAATGATTTGTGGATGTTGCTATTTCTAGTGAAATTCCTTAATATGAAATTAATTTATATTTCAGTCATTTTTCTTACCTATCCATAATACCTACTTACGATCTTCAGTGCAACTATGCTTTAGTGCTTTTTATGTTACCTGTGACTTTCCTATGTTACATCAGGCATTGTAATTTTAAGTCAAATCTGCATTTAAATTTTATCTCATCTCCAATACATTTATCATCATTGGATCTCTCCGCCTAATATATTGCCTCTGAAGAAGCATAGTTGATTTAAGACACCAAAAATGTATTTAACACTGGGTATATTTATACGAAACCTATACTTGTATCCTGTTACTTCTGGGCACCGTCCAAATTATCATTTAAAAAATATTTATAACAAGCAAGCTAGTTACAGCTATATCAACTAACATGTGTAACAACTAAATTGCTGGCACTAAAATCAAGATTAGGGCATGTCCACACAACACGTAGTTAGGTCGTGATGTAGCGTTGCATAACTCGGAGTTAATGCGACAATAATAAAAGTTTAACGCGAAAGTAACAATCGCCTCTGATCTGCTTCGTGACCGTTACAGATAAGTGGACATGTGGGGTTGCACAAGGATATTCGGACATATTCATATTGGTGCTTAAAAAAAACATCCGGTTGAAAAAAAAAGTGACCTATTCTATACGAACGTTTGCGAACGCGGCCACTATCTGTGCTAAGCGTCAGCAGCGTTACACGGTATATATAGGTATACAGAGAGGCAGCTGCGGCACCCTACGCTTTTTACTAAGCTTTGTTTCTTTCGGGCGTCCCTAGATGGCACTGTTTTTTTTTTAAGTTTGTTAATAAGGTAACCTAACAGATAGGTATATCTAGAGGTTAACAATATCATTGAAGTATCTATTAAGTGTCGTGAGTTACCTAATATTAGCATCATAAGAGCTCAATAAAATAAAGTTAAATGGCAATTAATTGGCTGGAAGGCAACCTAGAAGACGTATGTAAACGGTTTGGAAGAATAGAAGAGAGAATTAAATAATAGTTTAGAATGGAATGGAATCTTTACAGTAATAAAAAAGCAAACTACTTTAGTTTACTTCTTACTCTAAGATCAAACAAAATTCTTAGGATGAAATCACAACAACTAATTTCTAAACCAAAACTGAAGACGAGCATAGCGGTGGAAACTCATTTAGACTAAAATAACAACGTTAAAAACATACTGAACACGTTCTAGAATTGCATTTGCACGTTTCATTGATCGTTACGTAATTGGGTTTTCTAATTTTAAATCTTTATTGTCAAAGAGTTTTTTTTAAACATTTGGTTTTCAATTTGGTATCCCTTGTGGCTAGACCCTAAGCCGCTCATATCATTACTGTGACATGCAAGTTACATTACGGGCGGCTCGAACCAGCGATTACTTAACGCAAAACTGCCGGGTATTTAGACAATAGTTAAGGAATTACAAGCGATTTGAAGTTTATTGCGATTGCCCTGCGCGGTGCACTTTAATTTTATTTAATTCTATCATTATCGTGTTCATTTTAAATACTATGGTAGTTGTGAAATAGAGAATGTTGCAACACTATTCGCATAGTCTTGAGGGTCTAACACCCATATCCTAAGTCGTTTCCTCCACATTCCCTCGACTCCACTGAATCTTAATCAATGAAATCTTTTAAATCTTAATTGTAAATAATTTTCTCTACCCGACACTCTTGCTTATTCGAGGAAAAGAAATGGGAGCAATTGAGAGGGAGCACCTACCAAACTCATGACTGATACCTTAAGACCTACCTTATGGATGTTTTAAGGAACGTTTGTCACAGTTTTGATTTTGACACCTCCTCAAAATGTGGTCAGCCAATTTATCGAAAGTGAACTCCGTCGACTTTGGGTCAAGGAACTTATAAGTCGTTTCCTAACATATTGATTTAAGTATGCGTTAGGGGTTTCCTAATTCACCCATATTATTAGATCATTTAAAATTCGGAAATTTAGTTAATTTAACTACCTAATGATACATATTAATCATACCGTTACATCCAGTTTGCTATACTATCGATGTAATAACTGCAGCTCATAACCGTAGTGGCAGAAGTGCGCGAGCGCACGCGTCCGCGGCCGTGGGCGAGCGGTAGCGCCCACGGTACCGCAGGACAATGTACCGTAACAGATACATGCTGTATACAACCGATATTGACTTAATATTAGGTGCTTTAATTGTATTGAATTAGAATGGCGACTAGGAGTTGAGACATGGTGTGGGACGGCCGCTACTAATTGAACCAATGACGTTACAAACGCCGGAGCTAGCGTGTGCGAGTAGTGGAGGATTATTAGGTCCTAAGAAAATCTTCATCATGTAGTTAGTATGAAACCCCAAAACAAACTAAACAAAACATAAGCGCTGGTGGCGGTAAAAATCTAGATGGGTGACCGCTAGTGTCATTTACAATAGAGCGTCTCCATTCAAGATTAGGACGGCAAGGCAAGCAGTCGGTCTTGGAAAACATTTTTTTTTTAAGATTACTAGCAATGTGTGTTTGTGACTGTACTACCCCTCGAGCTAAGCATTAGCTCGTATAGTTCAATGGCCAGGATGGGGATCGAAGCCGGAACCTCTCAGCTACGAGGGCGTCCCCTCTAACCCTCTTACCACAATAAACACCAACCTGTATCTAAGTCCCGTGGCGTTACCATTCCCGTTTATAGGGTACCGGGTAACACCTGATTATCTGTTCACAATGTGCTCGGTACCTGCGCGTGAGTGCTGTACATTGCGGTATTCATTCATTTGTGTATCGCTACAGGCGATGGAGAGCTCGCAAACTATATTAATCCAGTCGTTTATTACTATGGAGATATTTCGCTTTTGGCACCAGAATAGTTTATTTATCTTACTACAACTACTATATTGGATACGTGATCGTGGCATGAATAAACTCATCGTTTGGTTAATAGCTAGAATGGTTGTAGAATGTCTTGTCCAATACGTCCCAAGGCTTCAAACTTAACTACAGTATTGTAGAAAATTGTAAGTAATAAGTAAGCTGAATGCCCATAGAACTCATTATCCAAAACCACACTTCATAATCTACAGTTAAGTTTTAATTCCAATACCTACTTAAGAATCGTAGTCTTAACGTAAGTCATTGTTTTTGGTATCTATTAGGCTACGGTGACTGCTTAGCTTTAGGCTGGTCTTGCGCTTTTTTGTCGACTTGCTATATGTTAAACTAGCTGTGCCCGCGACTTCGTCCGCGTGGAATTTAATTGACAAAGTTTCATAGAAACTTTATCTCCTATTTTATCCCCTTGGGGTAGAATTAATCAAAATCCTTTCTTAGCGGATTTCTACGTCATAACATCTACCTGCATGCCAAATTTCAGCCCGATCCGTCCAGTGGTTTGGGCTGTGCGTTGATAGATCACTATGTCAGTCAGTCAGTCAGTCAGTCACCTTTGAGTTATATATATTTAGATAAAATCAAAACAGATTCTACAGTTGAAAAACGAAGTTCTTCTGAATGTACCCATAAAATTTGTGTGGTGAATTAAATTTATTGGTGTATTAGGTAGGTAGGAAATATTAACAATTTGTTGAATGCAGGTAGCTAATCATAAATTTTACTATCCGAACCAGGCCGGAGATTGTGTTTATGGCCCATAGTTACTTCGTTCTAGTGCAAAATAAAGCAATGGCTGACTCGTGAAGGACAACACTTGATCTTACAATTGTTTGACGAACAGGTGTTCATAGCTACAGAAACCTGTGTTTATAAGATTTGATCAATTTAATTTATAAGAAATGCTTTCGTTAAACTATATCTATTCTGAGTTATACTAGGTGAAACAGAAAGGGTATACTATTTTTATTTAAACTTTACTTTGTAAATCTATAACTATCGGCTTTGTAGTACATTTGAAGTACTAAAGGTTATATAGACTTCTGAAATCTGCCAACAGCCGTATTCCTATAACACCTTTTGTTTTTCAAGTTTCCTCCCAAGCTGATAGTTTTAGAAGTACAAAATTAATTTTGAAAAAAGGTATACCCTTTCTGTTTCAACCTGTAGTTATACTACCATCTTCATTGTCTTTTTCTGATTTGCATAGGAGTCAGGTTCCATTCCAACCATGATTTCATCACCATACTCATATTATACATACAAAAGTATTTGTTTGTAAGTTTGACTGAGTATAGCGCAGTAACAGGTAAATGGTTTTCAATTAAATTTAGAGCAGAGGTAAGTGATGCCCTGGAATAATATAACATACTACTTGTTATCTTCAAAGTACACGCAGGGAGTTGGACACCTTCACCTGCGTACCCGGATCATGCGACGGAGAGGTCGAACCGTGGGGTTTTAGTCGGTAAGAGTCCGGCATAACCCTCACGCCTCAGGGAAGTCGTGTGGGTATCCATGAGGATTTCCCCACGAAAAAAAAAGGTTAGTTACCAATATCTATACATCGCGACTACTATTTGCTGCTCCCCGAAACAAAACAATTTGTACTTATTTGTTACTGTCTCCAAGGTCTACCCATAGTTGTTAGTACGACAATCGCACTGCCAGCTTAACATGCTAACTTATAACATAATCTACACTTGTCCCAGAAACCGTAATCAGCTTAAGTTCTATATGATCTAACACGGTTAATTCTAAGCTAGTAAATTCCGTCAGATTTGCGTGCCATAAGTATAACTTACAGTCACCGAAGCCACGCGTCCGTTCGTATGTTTGTTAACGAATTCACTTATTTATGAGGATCTAAGGCTCTTTTGAAATGCTGATTGCGGGTCTCGGGTTTATATTGAAACTAGTTGACGACCGCTTGGTGCAGTGGTTTGAGCATGTAGGCGGGTCTCACTACACCGGGTGGTTCGGGTTTGATTCCCGTCGGGGCAAATTTCGGAAATGGCCTTTCCGTAATTTGCCCAAGTCTGGGTGTCACCAGGGTTCGCACTCAGTCCATTGTACGGTACCCATAGTACTAGCTTTGCTTAGTTTGTGACCATACAGTTAGTGTGTCAGTCTGGCGATATTTATTATTACATTATTATTTACTAGCTGTGCCCACGGACTTCGTCAGCGTAGTATTTAACGTAACAAAAATTTCGGGATTATCGGGATAAAAAGTATCCTATATGTTAATCCCGGTTATAAACTATCTGTGTTCCAAATTTCATCCAAATCCGTTCAGTAGTTTTTGCGTGAAGGAGTAACAAACATACATACATACATCCACACTCACAAACTTTCACATCTATATATATAAAATAAAGTCGTGTTAGTTACACTATTTATAACTCGAGAACGGCTGAACCGATTTGGCTGAAAATTGGTGGGGAGGTAGCTTAGAACCAGGAGAAGGTTATAGGATACTTTTTATCCCGTTCCAATGGAACTTTACATAAAACGTGAAAACGTGATATTAAGAAACGCCAATGACAGCAAAAAAAAATTATGATTTAAAAATAAGTCTAGCCGTTGATTATTTAAAAATAGTTTAAATAAAGGGAACTGACAGCTAAAATATCGTCTATAATTAAATATGGTTGAATATTTGATCATTTAAAATTTTGAAGTTGACAGTTGATTTGTCAGTTTCGAATTTCTATTAGCTTATTGTGCGGATATTATTATTAGCAATACGATGCCGCGTAAAAGACAATTCTGATCTTTCGCGACAAAGCCGTACTGCAACTAGGATTAGAAACATTGCGAATGAAAGAACTGAATAAGAACAAGAAATTGTAAGTGAAGAGCGCCGCAGTAGTATGGCTCGAATTCGTGCTTCTCAATCACAAGAGCAAAGAGAGGCAGTCCGTGAAACGGCTCGGTTGGCAATGAGGAATCGTCGAACATACCTCAGAGATAAAGAACTAAATAATTTTCGACGCACAAGAAGAAATTTATCAAGTACTGATTGTGGCATGGTCACGGGTCGGAAGACCATCAGCGTTATTTGTTCTTGCGATTGATAATAAAACGAAAAATGTCGTCTATCACAAGATGCTTCAATGAAGAGTGCAAACGAAGCACCAAAATACATGGCAAAGATATTGTTATCTAAAATACACAAGCCAGAGGACCAGCTCCGTCCCATTGTAAGCCAGATTGACACACCAACATACAGTCGGGCCCAGCACGTAGCAAAGGTGCTCTCACTACTAAGAGGACACACAAGAGCACATAACAAAGGATTCATAACATTTTGTAAGTGAGATTAAACATATACATCATGCTAACAATGAAACCATGGTCAGTTTTGATGTTCAGTCTTTGTTTACCTGTCTACATGTTGCAGACTGCATCACAATAGTATCAAAGAAGCTAGAGGAGAACAACATGCCAGAGGAATATGCTGAACTCTTAAAACATTGCCTCACATCAGGGTATCTGTTGTGGAAGGAACAGTTCTACAAGCAAGTAGATGATGTAGTGATGGGCTCCCCTGTTTCTTCCGTTGTAGCCGATATATTCATAGAAGACTTCGAGGAGACAGCCCTTCGCACTTCACATGTGACTGCAAGATTCTACAAGCGGTACGTAGACAATACTTTCACAATATTACTATCAGACAAAATAAGAGTATTTCTGTACCATCATAACTCGATACAAGATAAAATAAAATTTACAATGGAGTTAGAGGCCAACAACACTCTATCATTCTTAGATGTTTTAGTAATCCGAAATCCTTATAACAACTTAGGCCACACCGTGTATAGGAAAAAGACACATACCGATAGGTACTTAAACGGTAAATCTCACCACCATCCAACACAGTTTGCTACCATGGGTAAATCTTTGTTTCAGAGAGCACAAGGGATCTGAGATGAGCAACACCTGGCTGACGAGATACATCATGTCAAGCAAATAGTTGTCAGACACTGTGAGCAATTTCTGCGTGGATAGGACCGCAAACAACAACTAAATATGAGGGTACCAAGTTACTTTGACATCAAGAAGTCTAACACCTCAGTCCCCCGTGACCATGGCTGCTGTAACGCAACCGAAACTTCGGGAAAATAAAAAAGGAAATAAACGCGATAAAATCTGTATAGTAGTTTTATTTGAATACATGGCCAAGAAATAATCTTTATATTTGTATTTTAAAATAAATATTTAATTAATCATTTTTTAAATCAGCACATTTATAGCCACAATGGCGAAACAAAGTTTGCCGGGACAGCTAGTTTATAATATTAGTAGGATTTAGTTTTTGCTCGTAGCATCGCAAGAGTAGATTTAATATTCTGGATGCCGACGACAGCGCCACCTACTGGGTCCAACTATAGCTAAGAAGAATCAAGGTGCCACATATATATAAAAAAAAAAATAGTCAAATGTGGTCAATTACGAACCTTAATATCTTATTATTACAATTTCTTTGGTCTAGCCGTTTATTAGGAGAAGTTTTATGAACACACGTACACCGGAATTTATCCCAGATAAGCCTGAAACTAAAATTTTCTGAAAATTTTGAAAAAAGTTACATTATTTAGTTTATTTTCTTATGCAACATAAAAAAAATTATGAAAAAAAAATTAAGTGTAAGGCTTTCAGGGAAACAGCCGTCCTATATGTAGGACAGTAGGATAATAAGAGGAAATAAAAGACCATTTATGACAAAACAGAATGTAATCAAAAAGTGTAGTTTATTAGATAACTATTGATTATATTACCCATTGTTATATGTAATTTACTAGATTAACACTATTTATGAATGATATGTTTCAAAACACTTGACACACACTCCAACATCACATTTCTTGCAACGTGTCAAACATTTTTTGTGACATTGACGACAGTGTGTTTGCTTCGATTGAGGAATAACCAGATGATTCATTTGGTCTTTACGACTATCAGCATGTTCATGATGGGA
Organism: Notodonta ziczac; assembly: GCA_918843915.1. Taxonomy (NCBI): domain Eukaryota; kingdom Metazoa; phylum Arthropoda; class Insecta; order Lepidoptera; family Notodontidae; genus Notodonta; species Notodonta ziczac. The sequence goes on from OU974053.1 coordinate 8,824,053, forward strand.
GGGTCGGCTAGGCCCTCTTTTGGCATTTTTTCTGTTTGATTCAATCAAAGCAATTGCTACCCTTCTGCGAAAGCCAAGATGATCCAGTTTTCCATGATTTATTTTATATAACTGCCATGCATTATGTTCGGCAAGATCAATCATGTGTGTGAGCAACGGCATGTACCATTTCTTACCTCGTATACCGATTCGGTAATGTGAAATATTTTCATCAGACCGATCCACTCCTCCCATATATTTGTTATAGATGGACACCATATGTGGTTCTTCTATGACAATGTTTCTCTTTTCACTTTGTGAGAAGCGTTTGGCAGATTGTTTAGGATTTATTCCTACAGCATTAGAAGCAATACTGAATATATTATTGTCATGCCATTTAGCAATAATGAACGTGTTGTCATGTGTCGTTCTGTAATCGACAGCACCACGTTCCTTTTTTTTCAGTAACTTCGATGTAATCAGAGGACAACTAGATGTCCTGTTTTCTCGAACTGTCCCAGTGCAACGAAGGCCTTTCTTTGTTATCTCTTCCAGCAAGGGCGTCCCAGTAAAAAAAATATCAAAAACTACGTGGTAAGGAAGGTCGAAGCCACGTGAAATCAGCACATCGCAAAAAGTGAGAACAACGCTTGCACCCAGCCCCAATTCTTTATATATTGGATTGCACATAGTTGTAGCACCTTGGTATGGTTCCATCCATAAAACATACCCTAACCGTGTAGCACCAACCCAAGCTTTGAACCCGTACCTAATAGGTTTACCTTTTATGTGCTGTTTGCAGCCATGTCTACCATAGTAGGGGATCATGGCCTCATCTACACTGTAATGCTCTTCAAGAGGAGAAAACTCTAAGAACTTTTTATTTAGAAGTGTAACTAGGGGGCGTACTTTTGTGTATTTGTCTTGCAAATCCAGATTGTCATTGACATGAAGGTGGCGAAAAATAAAGTCAAATCTATCCCTAGTCATAGCAGAGCTGATCAATTCATTCTTTGTATCAGGGGAGTTTTCCCAATACATTCTTCTACGGGGGAGCCATGAATAACCACTAACCAACAATATGCCGATGAAACATTTCATATCTTCAGTGGTTATGTCTCCAGGCAAATTCTTTTTGACAGCATATTTATTGCTCTCTGACACCAACAACGAAATAACATCTTCATCTAAGAAGTTTTCAAACCACTCAATTGGGCGCTTATCTTGGCAAGCGCCTTGAACATCTGGCCAATTCACGGGATTTTTTGCCAAGTCCCGTTTTCTCCATGCGTAGGTACGCCTACGTTTAGTTCGACCTGTAGAATCAGAAGGTTCTTCTTCTGTATCACTCACCATAATCTGCCCTTGAATCATTACTTCAGCCGGTTGAAGCAGAATGTTTCGTGGCAAATTATTCAAAGTTACATTATCTTCTTCACCCGAATCTTCGTCAGTGAGACAGTCAGGATCAACAGGAGGAGGTAGAATACATATCAGTCGTTCTCTATAATCTTCTTCATTATCAGAAACATTTTCTAAAGCATCTAAAATTTCATGCGCAGCTAACGGTCTGTAAAGAAAAAGTTGTATTATTGTACTAAAATCATGTATATTATCCTACTGTCCTATATATAGTACGCTAGTATTTGTAACAAGTTATACGTAATTTATTTATATTATTTTGCTAGAATATTTATTTAGTACAAAAGTTAAGGTTATCAACTAGATATTAACACAGAAAAAAACAACTCACGAGTAAAATATAACTTTTTATACATACCTGTCATTTGCCATGTCTGCAACGCACTTTTATTACACACTTATAAGGTAAAATATAAGGTAAAAACTGTTAAAATAACTGTCTTTTTATTTTTTCTAATAAAGCTGACACGTTTCTTACTGCAAATCATGACTAAATAATCTTAGATAAAGAGGGTATTCTGATATTTTTTTTATTTCTACTGTCCTAAATATAGGATAGTAGGCATATCTGGGTTATTCCTATCCTACTATCCTACTAATCCTACTAATATTATAAATGCGAAAGTTTGTGAGTGTGGATGTATGTATGTATGTATGTATGTATGTTTGTTACTCCTTCACGCAAAAACTACTGAACGGATTTGGATGAAATTTGGAACACAGATAGTTTATAACCTGGATTAACATATAGGATACTTTTTATCCCGATAGTATGTTCCCGTGGGACAATTATTGTTCCTACTGAATGGATTTGGATGAAATTTGGAAACCACATATTTCAAAACCTGTATTAAAACATGGGATACTTTTTATCCCGAATACTTTACTCCCGATAGTATGTTCCCGTGGGACAATTATCGATCCTACTGAACGGATTTGGATGAAATTTGGAAACCAGATAGTTCAAAACCTGTATTAAAACATGGGATACTTTTTAACCCGAATACTTTACTCCCGATAGTATGTTCCCGTGGGACAATTATCGATCCTACTGAACGGATTTGGATGAAATTTGGAAACCAGATAGTTCAAAACCTGTATTAAAACATGGGATACTTTTTAACCCGAATACTTTACTCCCGATAGTATGTTCCCGTGGGACAATTATCGATCCTACTGAACGGATTTGGATGAAATTTGGAAACCAGATAGTTCAAAACCTGTATTAAAACATGGGATACTTTTTATCCCGAATACTTTACTCCCGATAGTATGTTCCCGTGGGACAATTATCGATCCTACTGAACGGATTTGGATGAAATTTGGAAACCAGATAGTTCAAAACCTGTATTAAAACATGGGATACTTTTTAACCCGAATACTTTTTATCCTGTATGTTCCCGTGGGACAATTATTGATCCTACTGAACGGATTTGGATGAAATTTGGAACACAGATAGTTTATAACCTGGATTAACATATAGGATACTTTTTATCCTGTATGTTCCCGTGGGACAATTATCGATCCTGCTGAACGGATTTGGATGAAATTTGGAACACAGATAGTTCAAAACCTGGATTAAAACATGGGATACTTTTTATCCCGATAGTATGTTCCCGTGGGACAATTATCGATCCTACTGAACGGATTTGGATGAAATTTGGAACACAGATAGTTTATAACCTGGATTAACATATAGGATACTTTTTATCCCGATAGTATGTTCCCGTGGGACAATTATCGATCCTACTGAACGGATTTGGATGAAATTTGGAAACCAAATAATTCAAAACCTGTATTAAAACATGGGATACTTTTTATCCCGAATACTTTATTCCCGATAGTATGTTCCCGTGGGACAATTATCGATCATACTGAACGCATTTGGATGAAATTTGGAAACCAGATAGTTCAAAACCTGTATTAAAACATGGGATACTTTTTATCCCGAATACTTTACTCCCGATAGTATGTTCCCGTGGGACAATTATCGATCCTACTGAACGGATTTGGATGAAATTTGGAAACCAGATAGTTCAAAACCTGTATTAAAACATGGGATACTTTTTAACCCGAATACTTTTCTCCCGATAGTATGTTCCCGTGGGACAATTATCGATCCTACTGAACGGATTTGGATGAAATTTGGAAACCAGATAGTTCAAAACCTGTATTAAAACATGGGATACTTTTTAACCCGAATACTTTACTCCCGATAGTATGTTCCCGTGGGACAATTATCGATCCTACTGAACGGATTTGGATGAAATTTGGAAACCAGATAGTTCAAAACCTGTATTAAAACATGGGATACTTTTTATCCCGAATACTTTACTCCCGATAGTATGTTCCCGTGGGACAATTATCGATCCTACTGAACGGATTTGGATGAAATTTGGAAACCAGATAGTTCAAAACCTGTATTAAAACATGGGATACTTTTTAACCCGAATACTTTTTATCCTGTATGTTCCCGTGGGACAATTATTGATCCTACTGAACGGATTTGGATGAAATTTGGAACACAGATAGTTTATAACCTGGATTAACATATAGGATACTTTTTATCCTGTATGTTCCCGTGGGACAATTATCGATCCTGCTGAACGGATTTGGATGAAATTTGGAACACAGATAGTTCAAAACCTGGATTAAAACATGGGATACTTTTTATCCCGATAGTATGTTCCCGTGGGACAATTATCGATCCTACTGAACGGATTTGGATGAAATTTGGAACACAGATAGTTTATAACCTGGATTAACATATAGGATACTTTTTATCCCGATAGTATGTTCCCGTGGGACAATTATCGATCCTACTGAACGGATTTGGATGAAATTTGGAAACCAAATAATTCAAAACCTGTATTAAAACATGGGATACTTTTTATCCCGAATACTTTATTCCCGATAGTATGTTCCCGTGGGACAATTATCGATCATACTGAACGCATTTGGATGAAATTTGGAAACCAGATAGTTCAAAACCTGTATTAAAACATGGGATACTTTTTATCCCGAATACTTTACTCCCGATAGTATGTTCCCGTGGGACAATTATCGATCCTACTGAACGGATTTGGATGAAATTTGGAAACCAGATAGTTCAAAACCTGTATTAAAACATGGGATACTTTTTAACCCGAATACTTTTTATCCTGTATGTTCCCGTGGGACAATTATCGATCCTGCTGAACGGATTTGGATGAAATTTGGAACACAGATAGTTCAAAACCTGGATTAAAACATGGGATACTTTTTATCCCGATAGTATGTTCCCGTGGGACAATTATCGATCCTACTGAACGGATTTGGATGAAATTTGGAAACCAGATAGTTCAAAACCTGTATTAAAACATGGGATACTTTTTATCCCGATAGTATGTTCCCGTGGGACAATTATCGATCCTACTGAACGGATTTGGATGAAATTTGGAAACCAGATAGTTCAAAACCTGTATTAAAACATGGGATACTTTTTATCCCGAATACTTTATTCCCGATAGTATGTTCCCGTGGGACAATTATCGATCATACTGAACGGATTTGGATGAAATTTGGAAACCAGATAGTTCAAAACCTGTATTAAAACATGGGATACTTTTTAACCCGAATACTTTTTATCCCGTATGCTCCCGTGGGACAATTATTGATCCTACTGAACGGATTTGGATGAAATTTGGAACACAGATAGTTTATAATCTGGATTAACATATATGATACTTTTTATCCCGAATACTTTTTATCCTGTATGTTCCCGTGGGACAATTATCGATCCTGCTAAACGGATTTGGATGAAATTTGGAAACCAGATAGTTCAAAACCTGTATTAAAACATGGGATACTTTTTATTCCGAATACTTTTTATCCCGTATGCTCCCGTGGGACAATTATTGATCCTACTGAACGGATGTGGATGAAATTTGTAACACAGATAGTTTATAACCTGGATTAACATATAGGATACTTTTTATCCCGAATACTTTTTATCCTGTATGTTCCCGTGGGACAATTATCGATCCTGCTGAACGGATTGGGATGAAATTTGGAAACCACATAGTTCAAAACCTGTAATAAAACATGGGATGCTTTTTATCCCGAATACTTTTTATCCCGTATGCTCCCGTGGGACAATTATCGATCCTACAGAACGGATTTGGACGAAATTTGGAACACAGATAGTTCATAACCTGGATTAAAACATGGGATACTTTTTATCCCGATAGTATGTTCCCGTGGGACAATTATCGATTCTACTGAACGGATTTGGATGAAATTTGGAAACCAGATAGTTCAAAACCTGTATTAAAACATGGGATACTTTTTATCCCGAATACTTTTTATCCCGTATGCTCCCATGTGACAATTATTGATCCTACTGAACGGATTTGAATGAAATTTGGAACACAGATAGTTCAAAACCTGTATTAAAACATGGGATACTTTTTATCCCGATAGTATGTTCCCGTGGGACAATTATCGATCATACTGAACGCATTTGGATGAAATTTGGAAAACAGATAGTTCAAAACCTGTATTAAAACATGGGATACTTTTTATCCCGATAGTATGTTCCCGTGGGACAATTATCGATCCTACTGAATGGATTTGGATGAAATTTGGAAACCACATAGTTCAAAACCTGTATTAAAACATGGGATACTTTTTTTCCCGAATACTTTTTATCCCGTATGCTCCCGTGGGACAATTATCAATCCTACTGAACGGATTTGGATGAAATTTGGAACACAGATAGTTCAAAACCTGGATTAAAACATGGTATTCTTTTTATCGCGATAGTATGTTCCCGTGGGACAATTATCAATCCTACTGAACGGATTTGGATGAAATTTGGAACACAGATAGTTCAAAACCTGGATTAAAAACAAGGAATATTTTATATGCCGATAGTATGTTCCCGTAGGACAATTATCGATACTACTGAACGGATTTGTATCAAATTGGGAACACAGATAATTCTTAACCTATAGAATACTTTTTATCCCGATAGTATGTTCCCGTGTTTTTTATGTGCAAGCTATTATCGCCAAAATAGTGAACCTTAAATACAATAAAAATTGATAATTTATTTTGAACTAACTGGTGGCCGAGTCTTATTCCCTACTACGACGTACATTTAGTAGTAACAAATTAATTCTTAAATCAAAATAAATACTTTTATCACTTCTGGTATTTAAAGTACTGGCCGGACCGATTTTGACGGGACTTTCACTGGCAGCTAGCTTATGTTAAAAGAAGTAACGTGAGCTTCTTTTATTAAAAAAATACTTTCCGTAAACTGCGAACTAGACAAATATTTTGTGTTAAATAACATTTTTGTTAAGTTAAATTCAACGCGGACGAAGTCGCGGGCACAGCTAGTAATATTATAAATGCGAAAGTTTGCGAGTGTGGATGTATGTTTGTTACTCTTTCACGCAAAAACTACTGAACGGCTTTGGATGAAATTTGGAACACAGATAGTTTATCACCTGGATTAACACATAGAATATTTAGCTTAAGTCTACGCGGACAAAGTCGCGGGCAAAAACTAGTATATAATATAAATAAGAAGGAGTTTGTGGGCCTGCTTGCTGCGATTTGTAGTCTGTTTTGATTATACAAATCAGGTCATGTTGTTGTATGTATGAAGTGGATCATGAATAACTTTGGACCAGGATAAAATTGCGTCTCCACTTTCTTCCTGTGAATAAAGCTAGGCTACCGTATTTGGCAGTCGCTGTTTCATTTGAAAGCATATGATGTGAGAGGGACAGGACTATCCAAAAAAAAACTGCTTGATTATTCATCTCTTTGCATCGCGCGCTGCTGCGTACGTAGAATAAGAAAATAGGTCACTTAGAGGGTTTCTGATTGCAGCAATGTGTATAGATAACCCATATTTCGCACATTAGCCAACAGTCACTTATAGGCCAGTCACGAGAAAAGTTTTTGCGACAAATATTAACCAAATGTGCAGCGGGGTTTCTATCCGAATCCACTTGGTTAGGGCTTGCTTGTACGCCGCGCGGCCGCGCCCGGTCAATCTCGAATAAATGCTAATTTTTGTTAATAAATCATTTCCACTTCGCACACCGACCATGCCTACTTCATTTGCACTTTAGCTTAACAATACAACGATCTAAGTTTACTTATGCTTCGTTTACACAAGGCAAGTGAGTGGAGCAAGTCACTCGCTGCACGGACCCTCGATGGATTATCATAACATTATGAATAACGGCGGTACCACTGGTTTACGACGCGGACGTGTCGACGTGTCGTATGCAAAACTGATTGGCGAGTAGGAATAAATTTCACTTAGATAAAGAACTCGCTTGGACATTGGTAGTGGTTTGAATAAACATGACAATGTTTAGGGAAGAGAATAGCGCTATATGGCGGCCGCTTGATACGTACGAAAGATAAATGCGTGATATATTTTAGTTGCGCGCGTAATCGGTGTAGTACTAAATAGTTATTAACATTCTTGTAAGGCTTGCCAAGTAATGTATGACCTGTCATGAAGCTGTTATTTTATGTTCAACTGATCTCATAGATTAATAATATAGTATTGAAGGAAACCTATAAGTGAAAATACATTTTATTTCTTATTTCGAATTCGTATTATTACTTAATAGTATATTGAGAATTAGTAAAAAGTGAAATGCAAATGAACTAGAACAAATTCTACAGGGATTTCCTAATAATCACATCACGATTCTAAAACAATAGCGTATAAAAGGGCCATTAACATTTCGCGACACTACCGAGTGTGCTCGACACTGGCCGACACTGGGGCGACACTGGGGCGACACTGCCGACATCGGGGCGACACACGGCGGCGTGTGTCGAGTGTCAGCGTGCGCGCGTGATTTGTGCGCGCCGCTGTATCAACATCAACACAGCTCGTTTGCGCAGATTGTTATTTACCGTATTGCTAGGAATGGCCCACACTTGCGAAGAAAATAATGACACACAATCAACCTTGTACCATGAAAAAATATTGATAGTACCTAATGAAATATAGTTCCAATGATATTTATAATATGTGAGTTATAGTGGAATACATTTCACTGGGCCAGCGTGGTGGATTATGGCCTGAATCCGCGTCGCGTTGAGGGGAGTCCCGTGCCCAGGAGTGGGACGTCAAAAGGGCTAATATTATTATTATTTATTATTATTGAAATAAAACTATTTTTCGGATTTTATCGCGTTTATTATATCAGATTTGATAAACCACAGATCCTCGCAAAAGAACACCGATTCCGACCAAGGATGATACGTGAGGCCATTGAAATTAAAAAAACATCCTAATTTCAATAGGGAAGATGGCTGGGTGCTACCACCAACTTGGGATCCAGTAATTAATATAATTAAATCCAAAACCAAGTGTACCATTGCAAGACCTCGAGACACTGTGAGCACTTTCTGCGTGGATCGGACCGCAAACAACAATTTAATATGAGGGTACCCTGTTACTAACTATGACATCAGGACGTCTAACACCTCAGTCCCCCCCCGTGACCATGGCTGCTGTAAAGCAGCCGAAACGTCGGGAACATAAATTAAATAAACGCGATAAAATCCGAAAAATAGTTTTATTTCAATGTGTAGTATTCGCGTAAATATAAGAAAACAATATATTTATTATTAATTAAATTTCTATGTCTTAAAAAAAATACGATCCATAGAGCGACTTTTGGTTAATGTTTTAGTGCAGTTTCCAAAATTCGCTGGGTCGGAATTTTACCTCTGTGTTAATCAATGAAATATTGCAGAAAACATGGCATACTCACAATTGAAAAAAAGTCTAATGACATTACACTACACTACAGGTATAGGTACTGTTCTTGTACCCAAAAACCGGGATATTAATATTGAAGTGGTTCCGATTTTAGTTAAGTAGTAATACGTAGGTAGTAAGATATAAGATACTAGCTGTGCCCACGGACTTCGTCCGCGTAGTGTTTAACGTAACAAAAATTTCGTGATTATCGGGATAAAAAGTATCCTATATGTTAATCCCGGCTATAAACTATCTGTGTTCCAAATTTCATCCAAATCCGTTCAGTAGTTTTTGCGTGAAGGAGTAACAAACATACATACATACATACATACATACATCCACACTCACAAACTTTCACATTTATAATATTAGTAGGATTTATAATATTAGTAGGAAGAAGGATTGGGAGTACTAAGATTTAATAAACTAACTGATGCAATCAATACATTGCGCTGAACGCATAATTTAACATATTTTGTCGGTTGTGGTGCGGCGGTGGTTGGAACAGTCACGTTTGACCTGTGAAGCTGACTTGATATATGGAAACTGAATTACTTCGGAATCAATATAATATAGGTTAAATCTTCGACGTCATCCGCCGTTAAGTAGGCAGCAAGAAAACTTCGTGGTGACAGCGTTTGACCAGTTTTTGAAAAACATGTATAATTAAGTTTTGTATTGTTTGGAGGAAGATTTTAAACGACTGGCAGATGTATCTTTTATTTGGGCCGCACCTAATGAGGCCCTATATGTCCAAAATAGGACTGAAAACGACTACGAATTGGCACGATGACTAATATTGATTCATGTATATTTTTATACTAGCTGTGCCCGCGACTTCGTCCGCGTGGAATTTAATTGATAAAGTTTCATACAAACTTTCATCCCCTATTTTATCCCCTTGGGGGTAGAATTAATCAAAATCCTTTCTTAGCGGATGCCTACGTCATAACATCTACCTGCATGCCAAATTTCAGCCCGATCCGTCCAGTGGTTTGGGCTGTGCGTTGATAGATCACTATGTCAGTCAGTCACCTTTGAGTTACATTAAGATTAACTCTATTTTGACATAATTATTGAAAAATATATTTTACAAAATGATAATTGTTTACAAAGATATTCGCTATTTAAAGATTGCTAAACTTAAGTATTATTTTCGAAACATTAATCGTCTGTATTCTTGCCAATTATTAAGTTATTTTGATAATTATTTAATGTGTTGCAGGCGTAAGACATACCTACTTTAATAATATCGCCGGACTCATAAACCAACTGTATGGTCCCAAACTAAGCAACGCTTGAACTATGGGTACCGAACAATGAACTGGGCGATCCCAGTGACACCCAGACCAGGGCAAATTACGAAAAGGCCATTTCCGAAATTTGCCTCGGCAAGAATCGAATCCGCAACCACGATGTGCAGTGAGCCGAGAGGCCTACGCTCGAACCACTGCGCCAAGCGGTCGTCTATACTTATTATTATACTTTGTATGTATAATCTATACGAATAAATAAAATTGGAGTGTCTGTTTGTAATATCAAAATAACACCTTTTCACTAAATGCATATGAAAGTACACACGGTACTTATAACAAAAACGCGATAAAAAATTTTTTGTCTGTCTGTCTGTCCGTCTGTCTGTCTGTCTGCCTGTCAGTCTGTCTGTGTGTTTGTTCCGGGTACTCTCCAAAACGGCTGGACCGATTTTGACGGGATTTTCACTGACAAATAGCTGATGTTATAGGGAGTAACTTAGGCTACTTTAATTTTAGAAAAACAATAAGGGTTCCGCGTATAAAAATAAAAACACTTGAAATTCAAAAGTATCTCCGAAACGGCTGGACCGATTTTGACGGGATTTTCACTGGCAGATAGCTGATGTTATAGGGAGTAACTAAAGCTACCTAATGTTAGAAAAAAAATAGATAACAAATGCTGTCTGTCGCGTGGGATCAGAACGCGCGAGCGGGCTTTAGCGATAGTAGGTATATAAAACACGAAACATAAGACTCGCGTATGTTAAATTTCATTTTTCTAAAGTTAAATTCCACGCGGAAGAAGTCGCGGGCGCAGCTAGTGATGCTATAAAAAATAGTCACCATCCCGATTGTCCTAACATTGTGCACCTGTTGATTTCTTATATTTACGCGAATACTACACATTGAAATAAAACTATTTTTACGGATTATATCGCGTTTATTTTTGGATCGGACCGCAAACAACAACTTAATATGAGGGTACCCAGTTACTAACTATGACATCAGGACGTCTAACACCTCAGTCCCCCCGTGACCATGGCTGCTGTAAAGCAGCCGAAACATCGGGAACATAAAAAGTAAAAATAAACGCGATATAATCCGTAAAAATAGTTTTATTTCAATTGTGCACCTGGCTTTATTCACACATACCGACGTATGCAGGCTTCTATTATATTATTTGTGTAGACTCCAAATGAACCTGTCGGCGGTCCTGCTATGAGTTAGTGAGCGGGCCAATGTCTAAATTATGGTTTCTCTATGCATATGTGGCCTGGAGAAAACGCACTCGTTAGCGAGCGTAGATATTGATTGATGTGTCGTTTTATGTATGTATGCATGCAGTGAGTACCGTTGCAACGGCAGTTGATGTGGTATAAAAAAATATATATTATGGGACTGGTCCCGCCACACACTGCCACCACTGTAACTCCTGTAAACCAGGATGGACAATGCTGAGGTTTGACCCTCGACGAGTCCCGGGGAAAAGTTAATTTGTCTTGGAACCCGCACGAATTTAATCGAAAGAAATAATAGGGGGAATTGGAAGAAAAAAATCCACTTCCCTCCGGTGCAAGGCGGGAGATAAAAATAGCTGGTATGGGTTGATTGCCATAGAAACAAGACAATGTCTTGCTGATTGATGTGTGACACATCTTTTATTGAGGCATGGATAGGTTTGTTCAGACCGCTGAAGGTGTCAGCTTAAAAAGCTTCAAAGCCTTATGAGCGTGTTTCGAGACGATTTAACTTTTTCCTGAGGCTCAGCGTGCGTCAAATCTTGGCGTCTTTGTTAAACACCACTGTAGATCCGAGCTTACAGGATCAAGAGTAACAGTAGTGGAAGCGTATAGTGAGCTTCTTCCTAGGGTTTTTTTTAGTCAGTTGACTGCCATGTGCCCTTCGAAACCCTTACTCAGAGGACTATCAGTGGCCTGTAACAACATCCAAATCACTGGTAAAAACAATCGAGCGGACGTGTATTAATTCTTTATGATTCGGAGACCTATGGAACCGATTGGAACCATGCTAAGACCGGATGGAATCATGCTAAGATGCATGCTTGGAACATACACACTCTTATACGATTGCAATATTTATACCAAGTATAAAATATTTGCAATCCTTGAAAGCGTCATTTCAGCAAACAATAATTGATAATACCGTCAAATGCGATGTGGAGGCACGTGCAATAACAAGCAGCCGTCCATCAAGTGTTTGGTTAATACTGATTCGTCATTATTTAAGTGTAGGGTTGAATATACAATGTCATCGAGTAAGCATAGAACATTAAATACTCTTAGGCCTCTTTATGCATAAAGTATTATTTTAGCGTAGGCATAGCGGTGTATCTAGTACAGTGGTGTCGCATCATGGCCGATATCTGATTGTGGACCACTTGATGATGGGTGCAATGGATTTTGTTAATTCTAAAAGTGAGCAGCAGTAATTTTATCTTACGTTAGGGGTAACCTGTGTTTACCAATATGCATATTTTAGTTGATGTCCATAATATTGGCCCAATATTGGCCTAATAAATTGAATAGTTATCATGACCGCAGGCTCTGTATAATCGGTCTGCAACTGGCGATGACGATATTTTTGAAAAAGAACTGTTTTTTTTAATATTTTAGTTAATATAGCAGTGATAGCCGATGGGTTAAGCACGCGTCTTGCGGGCTACCAGGTCTCGGGTTCAAACCCCGGCTCGAACCTCTGGATTTTTCGAAATCTATGTGCGAATCATAATTTCTATATGATTATCACTTGCTTACGGTGAAGGAAAACATCGTGATGAAACCTGCATATCTTAGAAGATTTAACTAATTTTTGAAAGATATATGAAATCCGCCAACCCGCACTGGGCCAGCGTGGTGGATTATGGCCTGAATCCCCCTCGTGTTGAGGGGAGGCCCGTGCCCAGGAGAGGGACGTCAAGAGGGCTAAAATTATTATTATTATTATAGTTAAGATATAGAATCAAACTAACGATCATGCCATGTTCCTACAACGTAAAAACCATAACACTTCACAGGAAACCATTGCGACCCGATTCGTTATCACGAGAGTTGTGTATGCAAATATATTCGGCCGACATCGGGCCGGCTCGGCTATAAATAACAAAGTTTTGATTAGAAAACCATTTATAACTGCATGTTTATTCATATGTTCACTAATTATGGTGATCTAGGATGTGTTGAAGGGAAAAGCGTTATGCTCATTCTGAGACCATAGAACAAGGAAATTGCTTGCCTGCTTAGTTCATCTATTATGGCTGTAAGATCGTGAGTTCTTGTTTTCGATTTCAGGGCTGTATCAAGCGTGATTTTTTATTCTGTACAGTTTAACATTGCATTCTCTAAATCAAGAGTATAATAAATAATGTCCTTCTTAAATTGTATTATTATGATCAAATCATATCGAAGAAATATTGTACAGCACCTCTACAATTTTTCCGTGAATATAAATGTGAGGTTTGATCTAGAAATGGCTAGTGTATATTTTTTTATTTCTCTGGCATTCTTTAAACACATATTACACACGGCCTGATGTGATAAGTGACAGAGATACTGCATGTTTCTATATTGATCTGTCTCTCTATATCACCCATCGGATCATTATATTTTACATGATAATGCTACTCCATAGATTTCTAATTCTAATTCTGATTTCTAATGTCCAAATAAATAAATAATTATTCCAGTTGTCGTATTTTGTATGCGGTCCAGTAATCATCGACTATTGACGTATCTAAATTAAGACCGGATAACCGTTGACATGTGCTAATTAATATCATACTAATATCGACGGAACGAAAATTCAATACCTTCATGAGAGGTGGCTCTAGATATTCGTTATTCTATCTTCCAAGTCCGTTGTCGTTCCTATTCGGTCCAGTAGTCGTTGTCAGTACTATCGCGCGCGATGTATCGACACCCGACACTGGAGATTTATAGAGCATGCCGCTGGCGTGTGTTAATTAATATCGGACGAATATCGGACTAATATCCAGTAATGGGGAAATCGCAAACGCTCACGCACCGGGAAATCTCACTACTACCGTATGTTAATTGGTTTTAGTTAGGGATATTAGTAGATTTAATTGCCCCAGTTGTACAGTCGAGTGCTAATAAGTTAGTTAGGCGTTTAACGGTGATCGTCAATATTTCGGTATACAATAGTTTGTTTATGCGTGGTTCAAAATTGAAGATAAATTGTAATAGTTTTGGAAATACAGCCGAACGGTAACTTATTGTTTTCTTTTGAGAATTCTCTATAGTAAATCTAAGGTCTGATTTTACCAATGTCGGATAAATTTATTCCTGATATAACTTAATGTTTGTTATTTTTTAATATATGCCATTAAATAAATCAATCAATTTAGTAAAGCAGTGGAGTGGATATTGCTATTATAAAAAGTACGAAGACTGTAATCAAGTTTCAATTATAATCAAGTGCATATATTTTCAATTGCAAAATTGAATGACTCTATTTATTTTAAGTAATAAGCAAACACCGAAAGCTGGAAATATAGTTTGGAGGCACTTGTCTTAGCTTATGTAGGTGATACAAATAGGTTTGTCCACAAAAACATGCTGATAAAAGATGCTAGTAACATAATAATAATACTCCCTGACAAAAGTAATATTTTTAAAACGAACAAAGTAATACATTTAATTATCAAAACTAAACGAAATTTTGAAACTTCAATTTTTTTGAAATCGGTTAAAAGCCATAGCTTTTTTATATTCAATTGAAAAATAAAAACAATAGCCGCTCCACGCCTCCAGACTAAAACTATTTAGCTAAGCCACAGAATAGATAAAAGGTTGATAGGTTAGTTTTATTTACGTACATGTCGCCGGTTCAACTCCCTGGCCGGACAGCGCATTGTCCGCTGCCGTATTCATATGCCAACACTCGATTTATCACTTTACTAACTTAACTACACAACTTTGAAAAATATTTTTTCCAGGAAAAAGTACTTATTGTAGTCTCTTAAGGTTCCTTTTTGTGTGTGAGTTAATTTAGAAGGTAGCAAAATTAAATTTGGCTGGAAGACTGAGGATCTGATGCGCGGTGACTGCAATAAGCTCCTAGTGAACAAGTAGCGTATTTATGGGTATTGTTAGGCTAATTATTTTGCATTGAGTAATTGCGTACTTGATGGACTATCTATTCAGCTATTGTGTGGGCTTCGTCCTGTAATTTGATACGATGATGTTGGTTTTGTGGCTATATAATAGGGATGATGAGTAGTCAATAGTATAATATAATAATTATTATATTTTTAAATTATTTTTTAAAAATATCATATTGCTGCATCGGTTTTATTTACAAATAAATCCGCGATTTGTTATGTGAAACACTAACATCTCCTCTCTTCACCTCCCAATGTCCCACTCAACTCGCGGAAAAAACGTGCGAGCGATTCCTTTGGTATTGCAAGGATCTATAGGCTACGGTAACTGCTTAACATCAGGCCGATTGTACGCTTGTTTGACGAATTGGTTATTCAATTCAAATTCAAATCATTTATTTTGTTTAGGCCTACGGGGGCACTTACAAATTGTCAATTTACATATTTTTTTTCCTTATATCTACAACCGGATCGGAACGCGACCTCGACTGAGAAGATCCGGCAAGAAACTCAGCGGGCTTGTCTTTTTACATGTCTTTTTTTTTTGTCGCCAGTTGCTTATTTTCAATAATTACAAAGGGTTATACATATACTTGCCTATGTTAAAATAGGCTTAATGGTTATAGGCTATAGGCTTAATAGGCTTAATGGCTTAATGGTTTCGTTAAGACTGGACCTTCTGTTTTACTGTACAATATTCCATGATTGAACACCACATTGTCTTATCACACCTGCAAATCAATTTCTAATATGGGAATAGTAAATATATCCCCGATTAGATAGAGATAACCGGCCAATCAAAAATGGTACTTAGTTGGAACAAAACAAACGACTAATCTTCCTAATCTCGTGTAACGCGATATCCAGAAACGTGATACCCCATTGTGTTGTCTCCCGGACTAAACTTCCAATAGTAATTAAGTGTTGATGGAGCTTAAGTTACTGACTGATAAATAAACAAGGGAAATGGACATCTCGCTTATTTTGTAAATACTTACCCCCCTTTCTATAGATACCTACCTAAGTTTACACACAAATTCTATTCTATGATTCGGATATTGCCATGAGTTGCACTGTCAAAAGTTGAATACTTTTTCGTTAATAATAATAAAATAATTTTAGCCCTGTTGACGTCCCACTCCTGGGCACGGGCCTCCCCTTAATACGAGGGGGATTCAGGCCATAATCCACCACGCTGGTCCAGTGCGTAGTAGTAGTTAAATCTTCTAAGACATGCAGGTTTCCTCAGGATGTTTTCCTACACCGTAAGCAAGTGATAATCATATTGTTAGCCCAGAACTCAACATGACTCATTCTTGTGGGCGGGGCGTAGCAACAGGCGATATCGCGGCGCTCGTTCATGCGGAACGTCAGGGAATAATGGAGGGGGAAAGCAACCTGCGGGCATTTGTCGGCGACGGAGCTCACTTTATCACCAGTATTCGGAACGGACGGACTATCACGAGGCTTTGTTACTAGCTCATCTTAATAATTCTTTAGTGTTTAGATTTATAAAATTATGTTGTAATTGTATTAAATAGTTTCGCCATTTAGTTATTTTTTTTAAGTAATTTTGATTAAGTTTGCTAAAATCAGAAGTGGGATTCGGCTTCATTCGGTCCTATCCGCTTTTTGATTCGTTTAAAGTTTATATCTGTAATTCTAAATAGTTTTGATCGAATTAATATTTTTCTTTGAGAATAGGGAAGTAATATTTGTAATCATGTCGAAAAGTACTGGTAAACGAACTGGTAAGGGCAGGGCCCGTGAGAGTGCGCCGCCATCCGGTGTGGAACAGCAGCTGCAAGCAATCTTAGATCGTTTGCATGCGCTGGAAAGTGATCGACCATCGGCTAACGTGGCCGCTAGCAGTGAGGCGGGTGCGTTGGTATTCGCACAATCAGTCTACTTGGTGCCGCCGCCTCCAGTATACGTAACGGAGCCGTCTTGCGCTGAAGCATCGCTGTCGCCGTTTGTGAGCTGCGCACCATCTTCGGGCATCGTGCCGCCGCCGTTGCCTCCGTTCTTCGGTCCTACTACTGTCAATATGCCGCTGCCACCGCTGCAATCTCCTGCTATGCCGTCTTCGGCTTCGCGAGTGGATGCTGTTTCTGACGTCACGGACAAGATAGTGAGCGCTATCAACGCACTAAACCCGGTGAGGTCAAACCATATTTACATTTCTAAATTTGATCCTTCTTTACATGACATAGATGTTTGGTGTGACGAAGTAGACCATGTGCGTACCTTAAATAGATGGGATGATAGGGAGACATTGTCTCATATTGGAAATTGCCTCAAAGGTGATGCACGTGTCTGGCTGAATGAGTGGGCCACTAATGACCGTTCTTGGTCAAATTTTAAAGCTGAATTTAAACCACTATGTCCCCGTAAGGTAGATGTGGCAAACATTTTGTTTGAGGTTATGAAGACCGATTCAGATAGTTATACTACATATGCCGATTATGCAAGACGGTCTATTTTACGCCTTAAAATAGTTAATGGCCTGAGTGATGAATTAATGTCCGCTATAGTCATACGAGGTATTACCGATCCACAAATTCGTGCCGCTGCTACTAATGCCAAATTAATGTCTAAAGATTTAGTAGATTACTTATCGATATATGTTAAACCTGTACAAGTATTGCAATCACAGACTACCCGCAAATTCCAAAATAACAATCGCGACTTTGATGTTCACACACGTCAACGAGAACATTTTGATTTGAAAACTAAATGTTTTAATTGTAATGGTTTTGGACACACGAAATATCAATGCCCTAAACGACCACGCCAAACAATATTGTTTAATTCAAATAATTATTCTAATTCTGCCAATACTTCTCAAACACGTCCTACCCTATCACCAGTGCCTGAAACATGTTCCTATTGTAAGAAACCCGGACATAAACTCGACGATTGTTTCACCAAACAACGTGCCGAAGGTCGTAATAAAATATAATTTTTGTAGTGCGATGGGAGACGTGATGACGTCACCACCTCTGTTGTATAAGATTCACCAGTAGAAATATTAATTGATTGTTTTACTATATCTTTGATCATTGATCATCTCCAAAAAGTTTCAATTAAGAAACGTACCTTTCTTGCTGACAAAGTCGAATATTAGGGCCGAACTATTAGTAATGGTCAGGTGAGGCCGAGTGCATATATGGTGTTCGATCAAGTTTCCAGTACCTGGCAATCCTAAGAAAGTACGTCAATTTGTAGACCTCGCCGGTTATTTTCACCGCTATATTACCAGTTTCTGTCTCATTTCAAATTGTTGCGTAAAAATGTTGAATCTAAATGGAGAGAGGAACAGGAAAGAGCTCGTTGTGAAATTATCCACCAGTTAACCTCTGCGCCTGTTCTTGCAATATTTGACCCATCTTTGCCGACATAAGTGCATACTGACGCCTCGTCGTTGGCGTATGGCGCAGTTTTATTCCAATTCCATGAAGGTGGTCGTAATCAAGCCATAGCATATTTTAGTAAATAAACACAGGGCGCAGAGCCACGCTATCATAACTATGAGTTGGAATATTGGAAGGGAGCTGTGTTGCCTCATGCTGATTATTTCAATTTAAGTTTAAATTGTATAAATATTTGCGAAATATTCACTTAATTTGTTGATTGGTAGCGAAGCTGTAACGCCTCTCATCCGTTCCCTGGTGCGTGATGTGACTTTGGAGAGTTCTACTCCTAATGTCGCTGCAAGTGCTCGCAAGGCAGATGCCGTCGGAGTCGCTGGATAAATAAAAACTGAGCCTAGCAGGACTCGCGCCGCGTGTTTCATGTCGGTGGCATAGTGTTTGTTCACAAAGATGCCCAGTCTGCTGGCATACTGGACTCTGGCAGGCGGGGTCCGCATCAAATAACATGAGTTTTGTTACATGGACGGTACGAGTTAAAACTCGTATCGGGTTCTCATGGAAAAGTTACTCGGGCCGCAGCCGAATATATGATGGTGTGGCGAGGAGAATGGACTCCCGATGTCTGTACGGCATTTTTTGAATGTGAGTAACGTTATAACGTGGATATGTTTCACTTTTAGTATCTCGAGCTCTACTAAAAGTGGGTTCCAGACGAGAAGGTCTGATGCCGGGTGTGCTGCGGTAATCTTACCCAGTTTCCCCGAAGTTCGGGTATAGCTGCAGCAATCTGCTCAGTTTCCCGAAGCCAAGCATACTGCAGAATTAACTTCTCAGTTCCTTGGTGACAAGGACATACTGTCGGTCGGTTTTGTCTGCCTTATTACTTATACGTATATATGTTGATATGTTTATACATTTACATGCTTAGTTTCTGTTTTTATTAATTGGTGTAGAAATTGCTTTTAAAAGTTACTGGGCTTTGGAATGTTTCGCGAGCATTCTTTGGTTCGTGACTGCGTAAAGTAATTTACTACTATTTTTATTTAATTATATTTTTATTTTGGTTTATTATTTATTAATATTTTTAAACCTGCTTTCAATAAACTGTTACTACAATTTGCTGTATTGCAGAAAAACTGCTGCATTTACTGCAAACGTGGATATAAGTCTAATTACAGGTGACAGTGATAACACCTCAGCTGATCATGTGCCAACCACTTGCTGTCCAAGATATGCTCCAGCAGACATCAATAGAAGTAGGCGAGGACGCGCTGCCTTCAGGAACGGCCGTGTTAGCCCAGAACTCAACATGACTCATTCTTGTGGGCGGGGCGTAGCAACAGGCGATATCGCGGCGCTCGTTCATGCGGAACGTCAGGGAATAATGGAGGGGGAAAGCAACCTGCGGGCATTTGTCGGCGACGGAGCTCACTTTATCACCAGTATTCGGAACGGACGGACTATCACGAGGCTTTGTTACTAGCTCATCTTAATAATTCTTTAGTGTTTAGATTTATAAAATTATGTTGTAATTGTATTAAATAGTTTCGCCATTTAGTTATTTTTTTTAAGTAATTTTGATTAAGTTTGCTAAAAATATAGAAATTATGATTCGCACATAGGTTTCGAAAAATCCAGAGGTTTTAGCCGGGATTTGAACCCGAGACCTGGTAGCCCGCAAGACGCGTGCTTAATCAATCAATCAATCAAATCAATCTTAAGCTATCACTTTCACAATTCTTTTTCGTTGCTGAAGTTATAATTTTCACTCTTGTTTTGACGGTTTTTGCTGAGTTTCGTACGATGAGTAGGAGAGCCTAAAAGCTCAATACTCTCTCTCTCTCTCTGTACCACTTCCCTTCAGGTCAGCGTCGTGGGAGAAATATTTTTGCATGGTATTGCAAGCATCTTTAGGATAATTCTGTAGGCTTGTTATAATATAAAAATAAACTAAAGCGACTTTAATAAAACCATCCCCCCTAGCCAAGTGGCTTCGTCTACAAGCGTTTCTACAAAACGCTACGCTTAAATGTATGAAAATGACATTACAAGTCGATAAGTAGATCACGTGACTTATGTCATTTCCATACATGAAGCGTAGCGATTTGTAGAAACGAACGTAGACGAAGCAACTTGGCTAGAGGGGCTGGGTGCTCTAAAAAGCTAGAAATAATTAGGGATCTTGTAATTCCTTTAATTTGGAGTCGGTGCCAATACAAGTGTGTAGGGATAGGTCACCTACTTAAGAAGTAGTCCCAACGTAGTGTAAAGATGGAGTCGCATAGACTTCAAATTGATGAAATTACAAGGTCCCCAGTTATTTAGCGGACCCAGGTTTATTGAGGTAGGTTTATTGTTTTTCAAAAATATTTTTGTCCATGATTTTAGTGGTAAACTACGTATCAATTCTATATTCAATAAATAACTAATAATAATTAACTAAATCTATAAATGATTAAAAACTTACTAATTATTTAAAAAATGTACAAAATTTGGCCCATGCGGTAGCGTACCCAAGATGCTAGCCGCATTCCCTCGCTGGATGGCTAGAGCCACTCGCTGAGCGAGGAAATGCCCAGCCCTTGGGTCGCCGGTTGCGTCGACCAATCTTTTTGATATCTCTTGAACTAGATTATGCGCGCTTGGACCCCATGGACCTAGGGTCTCAACTCCAAACGGTGCGAAAATGTACTCGGAGCCGATAACCCTATACTTGCGGCGTTTCAAATTTTCTGCCCCCTCAGCCGCCGCGCCCGCTCTTTGGCTCGTTCCCAGGAGGTGAGACGGGGCCAGAGTGTCAACGCAAGTCGCGTCCCACACCAAAGCCCGCCCCCTGCTCCAAGGAACGAGAGACATACCGTCCGGCCTCCTACCATCGTCACGTACGATACCTTGCGGCTCTAAAATGGCCGGTACGTTGGCGGTGGCAAGAGAACGTCGGATGATGTCGTTCAGAGCAGCATGGCGGGAGAAGCGGCCAGCACTCTTGGCACAGGAGAGTCCATGGTGTCCAAGCCGGTCGACAGCAGCCCCGCATGGGCATGTGTGCGGCGTGCATACGTCGGCGCCGAGTCGCAAACCTAGTGCCACACGGAGTGTATTTGGGTCAAGGTAGTTTCCCGTATTCGCACATGGAAACGCATGTAACCAATAACCGGATTCCTTACGGGAAACTGCCTCGATCCTAGCGAGCTCGGAGCCTGTACTAGTCTCCTTTAACCCCTTCAACGTGACACTGCAACACAAAACATCCCAGCTTTTTTGTATGGTCGGATCAGATGGAGTTAGACCCGGCCAGGCCAACTGCCAAGCTTTTCTGCCCTCATCCACAAAAGAAATATCAACATTAAGCGAGGATCTGGATAGGATTCGCTTAATGAGATTCTCATTTTTGTATGTTGAAGACAGAAAAGCTGGTACACAAATACTTGAAATTTTGCGTATTCCTACTCCTCCGTACCTTATAGGTAGAGATGCTTGGGACCAAGACTTTTCAGACAGTTTCACATTTATTATGCCCTCGAAAGTTCTTTTGATGAGGTTGTCTATGGTGACTCAGGAGTTTTGGTACAGCCAAACTGGGGATACACGGAGGAGATAAGTAAATTTGGGAACAAAAAGACAAAATTTTAAAATAAATAGGGCCGAGTGAGAGTTAATACCTAAAAGTCTATGAGAATGTTCATTGAATTTAGCTAATGATTTTTCGATTGTAGGTTCTATCGCGTCAGGAAATATTGGGGACCCTAGGAGATGAAGAGACTTTTTGTCCACAATTTTGATATTTGAAGCCAAATTGTTAAACTGGCTAATAATATTAATTTTGTTTTGAATGGCCTCAGGTAAAAATAGCTCACACTTGTCAAAATTTAACTCTAGACCTAAAGAATGAAATGTATCAATTATGTTTTTAAGATCTAAAAGAACTTTGTCTGGAGTGTCTCCTAGGGTTCCGTCATCCAAATACCAAACATTCAATTTAGAGCCTAAACTTTGTATAGTAGAACTTATTGCCAAACTAAAAATAGCCGGGCCGAGGGGATCACCTTGTTGGCAGCCGACCGCAGAAAGAATTTCATGATTTTTATACATTAATTTAGAAGGTTCCCTGTAACATTGGTTTAAGTAGCCGAAAAATTCTGGAATGTTTTTTTCTATTTCATTCAACAAGGTGACCCTATTTACCGAATTGAAAGCATTTTTGACGTCAATTTTAAGCAGCACCTCGTTGTCCTGGCTATGGTGCAAAAAGGTGCGAGTGGCATGAACAGCTGCTTCACAGCCACCACTCACACCAAAGCCTAATTGAACCGGAGAAAATTGCTCTCGCAGTTTCGGAACTATTTGTTTGACAGCAATTTTGGAGGCTAAACGCCGGATAGTGGAACCAACAGCGATAGGTCGAATCCCACCATCTTTTTTTGACAAAGCGATAAGGTTGGCTCCATACAAGACTGGCACCACTGCTGGGTTCACTCGTCCGGCCAGCATAAGATTAACTAGCTTAGTTAGAGCAGCGACCAGCTGCCGGCCGGCGTCACCTACAGAAGTACCTATCAAATCTTTGAAATGCTGTGGTGACAGGCCATCCAAACCCGCCGCCGAGCCAGTCTTGAAGGAAAATATCGCACCAGTTATGTCCTTTTCATTGCATTGGTGGCAGGGAGCGATGGGAACCGCAGCTGGGTCCGCGGGTTGAGGTGCTGCCGATTGAGCTGAGGGATGTTTGTCTTGCAGAGCCACCAGGGTTTCTGGCGAGTCCGGAGATAAGACATCACTTGAAAAAAGAATACGGGCAGCACCTTTGAGATCTCCGTCACTCACTTTATCCTCTACCTTCCTGAAGATATTAAATGGTCTTAATTTTGAATTTGTATGTGAAAGAGAAGGATCGGTACAATTGTTTTTTATTGTTTGTGTTATGGAAGTATGGCTATGTTGAATTTTAGCGTGAAGGGTCGAAAAGGAAAATATAAAAAGGTCCTGCCAGTCTGCAGTTGTATTTGTACCTACACATTTGTTTATTAAATGTGTAAGTCGAGTGGCGACAGAGATTCTAGCTCCACGTGGTATTCTTTTCACAAGTGGAGTGGACTGCTTTAAGGAGCTTAGAAGCAAATGAAGTGGTGTGGTGTTGTTAGATGTATCTACAGCTGAGGTGGGGTGAAAAACCGGTTGGATTAATGAGGTATGTTTGTGGATTTTACCGGCATGTATCCTCAAACCTCTGATAGAATTGAATGATTTCGAGCACTGTGAGCATGAATGGCTGAGATTACCTTGGCTCGGACATGGCGTAATGACTACCGGACTCGCCATGCAAGGAGTTTCACGCACGCACACACTGTGTCTTTTTCCTAGCTTATAAAACAGTATAGTAATATTAATATAAAAATATAAATGTACAAACACATGAGACAAATTTTGACATATTATTGTCAAAGCTGGCAAGGGTGCAATGTTTATGGATGGCTGTTCCTCATTTGGTTTACTGGCTGCAAAATAAAATAATTTGACGCTAGTATCAGAAACTAAACTGTTGTTTCAGTTCCAGCTTCAGTATTGGCTTCTCTATGACTGACAATAGATTGTCAAAGTGGATTCCCGTATAGATCTGAAGGGGTACGTGAGAGCCTCCGCTAAGTCAGCTTTTAAAGTCAGCCGTATGCGCTTATTTCAAAGTCAATCAGAGCACTTTTAAATTATCGCATACTTTGCAGTCTTTTTCTGCGGTTTCACTATAATAATGGTATTAATTTAACTACGTATTAAATTCCTGGTGACCGTCAATAGTTTATATTTATCTCAAACTGCTGGACGGATTTTTATGAAATTGCTGTAGGAACACTTGGAGTAGATACACGCTTTCAAAGAAAAGAAAGAAAAAAATGATCTAAATCAGGTTACAATTAACGGAGTATTCGATGAACACACATACAGACGAACATGGAACCTCTTCCTTTTTGGAAGTCGGTTAAAAAACAGGGTCGAGAAATATATGTATGAAAATTGTATAGTAACAACCCGACTGCAATTACAATAATATGCAATATATATATTTTGCAGTATAAAAAAACACAATCGTTAGGCGGTCTTCTTTAATGCTTCAAACCAATTAATATCTAAATGAAACCATTTAGATTCAAACTGAAAACAGACCAGCATCTCATGTTTTCCGTGTACCCAAAGACACCTATTTTGATATATCGACAGAACCGAAGCCGCCTTCGAAACATTTGCAAACACTTTCACCGTGCGCACGCGACGCCGACCGGTCGCAGGTTCGATTCCCGATAACAGGCACACTTAATGAGAATACTAGTTAATTGATTTATTGGGCCGAAGCCGCTATGGAGAGCATTAGAAAAGTGGCCTCTATAAATTATTTGCGTTCTTGTTTAGCTATAAATTGAATGTATAGTACATAGGGTGGGTAGTTGATGCAATTACCACCTATGTCATCATCATCATCATCATCTTGCCCTTATCCCAAACTAGGTGGGGTCGATGCAGCACGTTCTCTTCTTCCATTCAAGCCTATCATCCGTCATCTCTGCACGCACTCCCTTTTCGCTCATACCCTCTTCCACGCAGTTCATCCACGACTTTTTAGGACGTCCCCTACCCCGACTACCGCTCACTCTCATACCCATCGTCTTATATCGTCAATCATCGTCAATTGCCACCTTTGTCAATGATTAAGATTTTTTAATGAATATATTTTATTCCTGCTAACGTCCTGTTTATATAAACAAATAATTATGATGATTGTAGAGCAAAGCTGCAGAAAATTGACTACACCTCATATATCATCATCATCATCATCATAAGCTGGAAGACGTCCACTGCTGAACATGGACGGTTGCTCGCCATCTGCATCCAACGGCTCCCCGCGACTCTCACCAGATCGTCTTTCCATCTAGTGGGGGGCCGTCCAACTCTGCGTCTTCCAGTTCGAGGTCGCCACTCGAGAACCTTTCCTCCCCAACGGTTGTCGGTTCTACGAGCGATGCGATCGAGCGGTGGCTTTGTGGAGCGGGTCACCCTCTTCCCTCTATTATGGTTGAGGAGAGTGATGCCGCTTTTCAAGTCATGCTCGTGCGCGGGCGCTGCTTTCGGGGATTGGGCCACTCACTTGCCTCTTAACAACATTGTCGTTAAATACTATTCATTTACTTAGCATGGAAGGCATCACACCAAAGCAATTATATTATTATGCACCTGTTTTATTAATTGTTATTTTGGTTCGTAAACATTTAATTTGATGTAAGTATGAGTAGGTATGACCACCACACTAAACTAGCTTTCTCATTTTATCTACATACCTAAATCTCAGGGAGATTTGATTATTATTTACTATTAGTTATTTAGTGATAATGGTGTTGCCTGTTCATATTATTATTTTATGCTGTTCCTGAGAATGTACACCATCTGTAATTCATTGAAAAGAGTAACCATTGAGTTTCTTGCCGGATCTTCTCAGTGGAAGCAGCATTCCGAACCGGTGGTAGATTCTGACTATTCATAAATGCTTTGTTGGCTTACATGAATAAAAACAATTTTGAGTTTGAGTTTGAGTTTGATGAGGCCTGCCCATTGCCCATTGCCACTTAACCTTGCTGATTCTGTAAGCTATGATGACTTTGGTTTTTTTGCGGATATCCTGATTCCGGATCTTATCACGCAAAGAAACTCCGAGCATAGCATAGCATAGCTCTCCATAGCTCGCTGCGTATATGCGCCTCATATATGGACTGACTCAACTAGGGTAGCACCACCCTCTCACTGAAGATCGGTTAATTTATAGCTGCGATTTGTTAGTGAGAGCAGTCTTCCCGTTAGCGCCTCCAGCTAAACTAATGTTTTTATTAACAGTGGGCTTACTTCAATAGCTAATAGCAAATTAGTTCGCAAACAGAACTGACCCACAATTCAGCTATCATTTTAGTCCAATCACGCGCATGTATTAACATAAAAATGTTATTAACTCCATGTAAGAGCGCACATTATGTGCTTACCAATAATCATTTAATTATAAAGGTAAACGCACATTAAAATAATGTATGCAGTAACATGTTCCTATAAAATCTTATGAGGAGGCGTATTCTGTGAAAGTGGAAATATTGCGAGCGTTTAATTGCGAGCCAATCAATTCGATTAGTGCGGTTGAATTGCTGATATACTAGTTTTGAGATAGGTGGCAGGCAATTATTGATTATATTCTGGTGTTTTAATTAGTTCTACTAGTCCGATACTCGAAGAAGTAATGTTTAGTCAAAGACAAGGTTGACCGTTGGGTCATTACGATAAAGGTAATGTGCGGATCGCCTGGTCGCTGTGGCTAAAGTTATTATAATAATATAAATAAAAAAAATAGGCCTTTCGATGTCCCACGCCTGGTCACGGGCTTCACCTCACTACGAGGGGGATTCAGGCCGTAGTCCACCACACTGGCCCAGTGCGGGTTGGCGGATTTCGCACATAGATTTCGAAAAACCCAGAGGTGCGAGCCAGGGTTTGAACCCAAGACCTGGTGGGCACCAGGACGCCGCGTGGTTAACAATTCGGCTATGACTGCTTGTAATTATAATGTTATGATTATAATATATAAGTATATTTAATTGAACATACACCCCCATAGTTACACACTGAATTATCTATTTTTGTCATCAGTAATTT
Organism: Notodonta ziczac; assembly: GCA_918843915.1. NCBI lineage: Eukaryota > Metazoa > Arthropoda > Insecta > Lepidoptera > Notodontidae > Notodonta > Notodonta ziczac. Next base: position 8,851,692 of record OU974053.1, read on the forward strand.
GACATTCGAAAGAACAAGACAAAGCATGGTTTAACTATACAACCGCTAAGCTATGTTTAGTAATAAGGAGCATAGGGTGTAAGCGGCATCGTAACGAAAACTGATACCATGGATTTAGCTCATGATTCTGGACCACCAGAGTTGGAATTTTCCATAGATCATGAATTATGGTCAATTTTTTAATTTTTAAATTGATTGTGTAAAATTCACTTACCTGTCTTGCATTATGTTGAGAATAGGCATGTAACCTGTAGCGCTCACACGCTAGCGTATCAGTGGCGGTAATGAAAACGCTCCCGGTTCATTCTCTGATGCTATTTGCATATTAGCTTGATAATAGACTTGAAATGGGGTGGAGGATGTATGTTTCATTATTTTTTCACATTGGCGGGACAATTTTAGAACAAGTTTGAACAACACTACAGGCACTTAGATAATGTTTTTTTCATATTCCTAGAAGATATTTGAACAAAAAAACGATATTTTAACTTGCTTTTAGTGCTTACCTACTTCGAATATAATTGCGACAGTTTTAAAAATAACTTACAAAGATGAAAAACAAGTGATCATTATGAAACTTATAAAGATCAGTTGTTCTTTAATGTTATGGTTTAAGTTGAAAAAACTGTTCGTACTTATGAACAATAAAAATGTATTTTTGTCTATACCACAGCCAACGAGAAGCGATACGGAAATAAATCGATGATTTTATTAATTAGGTAAGGCGTGTTTAACAAATCAACTTTATTTATTATAATTAACATTACGGCTTCTGTCACAGAATGAACCACGAATTAAAGTAACATGACCACCCAAATGTTGGCAAGCCCGACGGTGACCGACTCGAACCCGAACATTTCTTAACGTTCGTTAACCATTGAGTAGACAAGGGTTTCAAACCACCGCGAATTCAAATGGAATACAATAAAGGGACTGCTTAAATTAGACGCGCATCAAGAACTAAGCGGGTCTTGAGCATGTGTTAGTAACGGGTTTTGGAGTATATTTGTAGTTTGAGTAACCTTCTGTTCCAAAGTGGTGCATCCGATGACTTGGTCATCACTATTTGCGCAAATTTGTGATTGACCGAATTATTTTTGTAAAATCATAACGACTCCATTCTTCCCAGCACAAAGTACGCATTGGTCAATCGGGTTCTGTACGGAGATAATATTGATTCGATTCCGTCGGCGTGTATCGATGCCGAGATAGCGCGACCCCAACGCATCTGATTAACATAGTGGTCTGATGGTCGGCCGATATTGCTTCATATTAATAATGATGTAGAGATTAATTTTCATAATTATATTTTCTTTGCCTTTCATTAAAAAAGATTACTAGCGATTAGAGTTTTTACATTGGACGATAATGATATCGGTAGCCGACTACCTTAGAACTTGTGACCGTGTTCACCAACACACTGACGGGCCGTTAGAGCGGTAAACGTCTGTTACACGTACATCAAACAAGCGGTTAACTATATGATGAGTAGGGGGAGAGCAGGAAATAGTTCAACCTTAATCATGCACCCACCAAAAATGTACTGCAACATGATGTCTCGTTTTTATGTTAACAAAAAAATTAACAACAATACCTATATCTTTTAATGTGTGAAATGTGTCTTCAGTGCAAACCAAGGATAGGGAAAGAGATCGATGGGGGAAGAAGCCGATATCGTTTTTTCTATACATTTTTGACATTATGACTGTAATTGACATCTGGACATCTGGATACAGAGAAATAATTGGAAATTATCAGTGCAGGGTTAACTGTGTGAATTATCGCTAAGCAGAAGTACACTGTTAAGAGGCGCACCGAATAATTTCGGCGGAATGGTTACCCATTACCCACACATTTAACCGATAATAACTTCCCAACCTAATAACACTATTATTGCAATCCTAATCGTCTATGAATTGGATAACTTAGAATCCTAAACACGGAAGCGTCTAGCGAACGTGTGAGGCGATACGATTGTGTGTACTGGTAATCGCAAGCCCCGGGGAAAGGCTTTCCATTCCTGTACCTATCATGTAATCATTACAATGCATGCGCCCACAATTCATATAGAAAGTGTTCTACGAACGATTAACGACTACAGTGAGTTTGGACTTGAATACTCTACACTGAAAAATGATTTCGAACGTAGAGGTAACATACCTTAGTATTTTAGTAAATACTGAATATGTTCTTTCGCTTAAAAAAGCGATAAACGTAACTTAGTAACGTCCACTGTCAATAAGTTATCTCAAAAATCACCAAGATGGCGTAAGTGAATTATTCAGGTGACTGTATAGTGCGACATCTACATCGTCTTTAGCCTTTAGGTACTAGGGCGCTTTGAAAAATATCGTCCATTAATCAATCTTCAATCTATCTATCTATATATATATAACTCAAAGGTGACTGACTGACATAGTGATCTATCAACGCACAGCCCAAACCACTGGACGGATCGGGTTGAAATTTGGCATGCAGGTAGATGTTATGACGTAGGCATCTGCTAAGAAAGGAGTTTGATTAATTCTACCTCCAAGGGGATAAAATAGCGGATGAAAGTTTGTTAAGTTAAACTCCACGTGGACAAAGTCGCGGGCTCAGGTAGTTAATCAAATAAGGCCTGGGCTATAAAAGCATTATAAAAGGACCAAACTAGTTTAAGTAGTTGCCATAGAAAGCTGGGTGCGCTGTATGTATCAGATCTGGCGGGCTGGCCCCGAGACATCCTGTACAATGTGTTGCACATCTAATGACTGACTGTACTGTACAGCGGACTTTGCATATTGAACCAGTTTGCTTGCTACTGAGTGTAAAAGGAAACTGACAGATAAGCTGGAAGTTATAGTTGGTAATGAAGGGTGGGATGATTGGTGTTTATTTATTGTTGTGGGAAAGTTGACATTATAGAGTCACGGAATAGAGTTCCTAATACAGTTTTAAATACAATAAAAAAAGGTATGATTTATGTCATTTTTATTTTATACTAACTAGCTGAGCCCGTGACTTCGTCCGCGTGGAATTTAACTTAACCTAAAAGCCCGCTCCCGCGTTCGTTTGACTTCTAAGCCCGCGCGACTGGACCCATTTTTTTATTTATCTAAAATAAAAGAAGCCTTAGTTACTGCTTATAACACCAGCTATCTACCAGTGAAAGTCCCGTCAAAATGAGTCCAGCCGTTTTGGAGATTACCTGGAATAAACATACAGACAGACAGACAGATGGACAAAAAAATATTAAATCGCGTTTTTGCTATAGGTGTCGTATGTACTTTCATATTTAGTGAAAAGGTGTTATTTTCATATTACAAACAGACACTCCAATTTTATTTATTTGTATAGATATATAGAAGTAGATGTATAGATATAAATAAGTCAGCAAAAAAAGTCGAATGTTAAGCAGTTACCGTAGTCTATAGATCCACGCGATACCAAAGGCAATGTCAGCACGTCGCCAACCTAAAGAGGAGTGGGATTAGGGGAAGGAATAGGAAGGGGAACCGAGCTTCCGGCTCTCTCATTAATAACTAATTTACGCTAATCTTCTATGAGACGCTCACAGCAAAACTAATGAAGAGAGACAACCCTAAAAATAAAAATTAAACAAATTTTTTATCGTGTATAACACTTATTAGTACAAGGTTCTTCCATAAACAGGACCACACAAGCATACATAGTTAAACAAAGCAATGGATATGCAACTGGCCGAGGAAGGAATTATCTCCGTCGATCGCAGGATCATTTACTGTGACGGCATCGTGTGACGCCGACGTACGCATATTCCATTGTTATAGTGGCAATACGGAAAACAAAAGTTCAAGAATGAAGGAGACACTTATTGGTGTACACTTCATCCTGTAGTTAATTGGCAGGTAAAGAACACTTAATAGACAATATATAGATTGTTCAAAAATCGCGTGAGACTTTACAACCTTTTTATAAAAAAGAAGTAGAAGAAGTACTTCTTCTTCTTCTTTCTTTAAAATATGGCCCACCCAGGATAATAGGTATTTTGCCAGTGTCACGTAACAAATATCGGTACACACACATTTAATAACAATACAATACAAAAATGTGTTCGTCCACTTTGGAAAACCAAAATAGAGGCCAAGTATACTTACGGTGGTGAGTTTAAAATCAAAATCACTCATATTCAACACCGTTATAATAAATATTTCTGATGGCTATTAAAATGTTCTTTCTTAAAATTTAATGAAGGGTATCTTCTTGGAGTTATTTACCCGTATACAATAAATATTAGCCCCTTATTGACCATAGAACTATAGAGCAAAAACTGGTATTAAAAAATAATCCCCAAAATTACTGCCTCCACAGGTGACAAGAGAGCTGACTCTTTCTTAGTTCAAAAATCAGTTAGGCACCATCCAACGCGAACAGGCATTATTTTAATATATTATATATTTTCCATTATTGTCTATTAATCTGTTCTTAATTAAAATTAAAGTAAAATATGCACTATTTCTTAAAAAAACTAATTGATGTATGAATTTCATTCAGAGCCAGAATATAAGCTAATTTATGAGTTATTCATAAATTCGCAATATCTGCCTTTTCTTTACTAACACCGCCGCCACACATCTCAGTATTAAAAGGAGTATCATCTATGATCAACGATGTCTCTGGTATCATGTCCCAGGATCGCGTCATCATTACCGGCGACAGCTCCCGGCTGACCGAGGCTGGCAGTGACTGATGCACCGATGCACTGATGCTGGTAACGCATGATTCAACTACGTACCAACATTTATAATTCACAATTACCTATACCTATAAATAAATCAATAAATATCGCCAGACTGACACTCCAACTGTATGGTCCAAAACTAAGCAACGCTTGTGCTATGGGTACCGTACAATGGACTGGAGGCGATCCCAGTGACACCCAAACCAGGGCGAATTACGAAAAGGCCATTTCCGAACTTTGCCCCGGCGGGAATCGAACCCGCAACCACCATGTGCAGTGATCCAAGCAGCCTATGCTGGAACCACTGCGCCAAGCGGTCGTCAGGCAGTTTATTTCACGAAGACGCACGAATTATTTCAAATTGAACCATATGCCAGTGTCATAAGTGTCACAGTGCAGTGTGTCTTCGTCAAATGAAATAACAGAGGAATACTTCGAGCTGAGGGGCTATGGTAACTGCTTAACATGAGGCCGGTTGTACGCCAGTTTGCATCATAAAATCACATTTGTCACTACTGTTTCACTGCATGTCATTCACACGAAGAAGCCGACACGGTTCAGTCTTATACATTTCTGAATGATAATACCCGCAGGTATTTGATAGCTGGATATATTTAAATGTATAGATATTATCCGTGTTGGGTTAACCGCGTGAATGATCGCCAACTTGTTGTTGCAAACATGTTTTTAAAATACTATATCGGTGGTTTATCTATTCGTTAGGTTTATTTTTAAGTTACGACAGTTAATTAATAGACGAGTCAGCATTAAAGTTCTGCCGACACCGGGCGTTAATAATTACAAATCTATTTCGTTTAATTCCATTGGTAGTGCTCATTGTTACGAAAGCGAGCATTGCATATCATTCGCGTGCAAGTAATCTATAACTCAGCAATCCAACATACATGGTGTGTGGGCGTTTGACGAATAAATTATCTGGGAATTTTAGTGTCGTGTCTCATAAGAGTTATGCGGCCTTGCTGCCACGAATGCAGACAGTTCTAATGACAATAATTGAGTGTTATTGGCGTATTAACTTGACTTAAACGCATGTTTCTCCAAAACTGAAATGCGCAGTGTGATTGGTCAATTTATAAGACATATATAGATTTTAAGTTATCTTAATGTTTCTGTTCTATTTATTATTACTTGAATTATGAATATACTTACCTGATCGTTTGGTTCAAAACATAAATATAGAATCATCTCCTACTTGATTAATTGTTTCTGATTAATACTATTTTGATGTTTCATGCGATGACTGACGACCGCTTGGTGCATTGGTTCGAGCGCAGGCCGCTCTGCTCACTGCACATGGTGGTTGCGGGTTCGATTCCCGCCGTGGCAAATCTCGGAAAATGGCCTTTTCGTAATTTGCCTTGGTCTGGTTGCCACTGGGATCGCCCCCAGTCCATTGTTCGGTACCCATAGTACAAGCGTTGCTTAGTTTGGGACCATACAGTTAGTGTGTCAGTCTGGCGATATTCATTTTTTTATTTATTTATGTTGTGCATATCTTTGACTGCAACCGTCAACAAAATAAATTCATTTTAATCAGAAAATAAATTCAAATACGCTTATTCATAAGCTGTTGAAAAACAAACACAGTATAGGTATGATATTGAAATAGGAACACATAACTATAAGTGAGGACATTTCTCATGGTCTCCAATCGCCAGTCGCCATCTATCTGCGGATCGCGTCGACTCGCGCGCAATTATTCAAATCGGCTCAGTGCGCTTTGCGAATTTCACTGCTTATATGCGATCCACTTGATACAGGAATTATACGGTTTCTTTTGCTGACAGACCGGTGGGTGGTCAATGCAAAATATACATATTTAAATAAACTAGCTGTGCCCACGGACTTCGTCCGCGTAGTATTTAACGTAACATAAATTTCGGGATTATCGGGATAAAAAGTATCCTATATGTTAATCCCGGTTATAAACTATCTGTGTTCCAAATTTCATTCAAATCCGTTCAGTAGATTTGCGTGAAGGAGTAACAAACATACATACATACAAACATACATACATACATCCACACTCACAAACTTTCACATTTATAATATTAGTAGGATAACTAGTATTCCCGTTATAATGGTCAAATTTCGACCATAATTCATTTAACTTTTAATTTTAAACGTCAATACGGTTCTATTGTCAAAGACTATTTCATACTGGCACGTAAAATACACTATGGAAGTCCGCAAAATAAAACTATCACTGTTTGTCAGTCAGACAGTCAGCCGGTGTGGAGGTTACAAATGTGTGTGTGTCAATTCATGGAAGTGTGTGTAATGTTTTATTTATTGATTTTAATGTATTATAATATAAACATATTAGCTTTCTGCACTCCTTCTCCTTATAAAATTTTACTGTGGCAAATTTCATACTCCACCATCCACGTAATTTTCGTAAAAAGGGATACAATGTTTTTGCTTCACGTATAATTATAATGATTTAAAGTAATTTTGTAAATAAGTACAAAGCTAGGATTTATTATGTACTAGCTGTGCCCCCCGACTTCGTCCGCGTAGTATTTAACGTAACACAAATTTCGGGATTATCGGGATAAAAAGTATCCTATATGTTAATCCCGGTTATAAACTATCTGTGTTCCAAATTTCATCCAAATCCGTTCAATAGTTTTTGCGTAAAGGAGTAACAAACATACATACATACATCCACACTCACAAACTTTCACATTTATAATATTAGTAGGATGCAATGTTGAACCCTTAAAAAGTCTGCGTCACGCTAGAATCATAAGGTATCTATAGACATACGTATTTTTACGCCCCTGATGGGAGACTTGCGACCTTAACCTTTTATTTCAAAGCTTATATTATTTATAAGCACAGCTGTTGGTAGTTAATTATCTTTTCTTGTGATAATTCAAACAATGTTTCTAAAAATAAGATCTACTATGTAATGCAACATTATTTCTCGGCATGTGTTCAGTTTGTAGAGCGGTCGTCAGCGCGCGCTATCAGATCACATGTCGGCTACGCACGCGCACGCTCTACCGTCGCTCGTAGAGATTGAATGCTAGGATTATTGGATGACACGTGTAGAGACATTCCTATTATAATTAGACCCTAACATTGAGAGCTAAGGTAACCGTGAATTAAAATGGACTCTATATGCTGCTTTCTATTAACATTTTTAAAGTAGGTTAATAAATGGCTATTTAATTGGAGCAAACCAAAATCTACAGGCCACAAACCATCAATCTACGAATGCACTATCCTACTAATATTATAAATGCGAAAGCTTGTGAGTGTGGATGTATGTTTGTTACTCTTTCACGCAAAAACTACTGAACGGATTCGGATAAAATTTGGAATACAGATAGTTTATAACCTGGATTAACACATAGAAAACTTTACTTAAGACAACGCGGAAGAAGTCACGGCTACAAACTAGTATATTCATATAATTACCTTCGCATTATATTATATACTTACCTACACTAACTATACTTCTTGATGTAGATGTTATAACATCATTTCTAAACCTCAGTGGTTTTTTGTATGTTATGTACTTAGACAATATTACATGTGATTAAATGATAATAAATAAAAAAAAAAAATTATGTAATTAAATATTTTTTTTTGAAAACGTGGAGGTATATCCAATTACAAAACAAGCAATCTATGTATATCGATTGATTAATAGATTACATGATAATAATTGTATAACGCACGTTGCGTAAAGTAAAGTAAATCAATCCCAGTAAATTGATGAGTAAAATCCAGTCTAACGGGTCCATGACACATTGCACATAATAAAATTGTAACGCCATAAATGGTTACATCTAAGGTGACCATAAAAATTCAGATCCATTCTATATATTTGTATAAGTGAAAAAGTGATAGGTATTAACGGACCCACCTAACACATTCATAAACCTACAGTTTCGAAATTTGAACTCAAAGGCCTCCCTAAAAAGGATTTATATCTGCGCGTACGCAAACACAACCGCACGGTACTTCCTTTTATGGAATTTCGCCTATAACATTATAGGCATGATCTTTATTGGATTTCTACCTCTCCTTTTCTTAATTCTCCCAACATTTTTTCTTATGAACATCATAGTTGCTTCCGATAAAATACGAATTATATGAAAATCTTCCTAGTTTCCGGTAACTTTAGGTTTTAAATGCGATTTTAATTACAAGGCAATATAATAAGTTTCGTCTATGTTGACTTGTAATGGTTACTCTACCTTCGTCACGATAACCTATTGTATATTTATAACTTCCTTGCTATTTATTTTTTAAGGTCTTGTTAATATCATCTCAAGAATCTAAACATCCCAAAATTGAAACTCAGTGTCGGTAGTAAAATTACAATGAAGTTCCAATAATTTGTTAATGCAAAATTGCATTCTTGTGGTTTAAGACTAGAAATTACATGAATTACAAGTGTTTTTTTTATAATAAATTTTAGTAGAGTCTTTAATAGGCAGTTTACTTCATGAAGACGCGTGAGTTATTGCAAATTGACCCATATGCCAGTGTCATAAGGGTCACAGCGCGCTTATTCGTGCAAAGAACGAAATATAACGCAGCAATCGCACGCGCAGCTCGTGCCGCTAATCGCTTGCGCCTTATATCGCGATACAGAAGCTATACCGCGCTGAATATATTGTATCCTGTACACTGGTGGCCAAAGGTAATGGGACGTCGTTTTTATGTATTTTTTTTGGTCTTAAAAAAGGTTCAAATGGAATAGGTATCGTCAGACTGACACATCAACTGTGGCGTACCTATGTTAAGATATTCTCAAAGATTTTCAATGCATGTGCAAATGTTCATGTTTTGACAAAAAAAAAACAAACAAATATTGAACTCATTTATATACAAATTTATTGAAAAAAATATTGTAATTCTTAGTTGTACAAATTTAAATTTGGTATGTCTTGCAAAATGACTAGCTATAACTATTATCTTCTCCATGTTACTATCACCTTAGAAACATCCAATCGACTAATAGGCTCAGGCGCACATAAATTTCGATAAATCATCATACAAATGTCTTCATTTACTTAAACTAGTAGTGTATTGTAAATGTATAAGTTAATTTGGCTTGCAGCAAACACATTTATCTGCATGCGTTACAGTTATAGTTATAAATAATGGGAGGCTTGGGGTCTAAAGCATTAGTCACGTTTGCCTTGGCGCCCGTAACTTCATATATCCCTGTACGGACTGAATTCCTGTTGTATGATGCAGTGTATAGTTCATATACCTATTTTATATTCATTGGTGTGCGAGCGATAGCAATAATAATGTTGACATGGGCTGTTAATTTGGCACAAGTTGTATATTTTGTGTGTGAAATGGATAATTTTCTTTCAACTTCTCCTATTTTTTCATTCGATTATATGAGTACCGGTTCTAAAACAATTTAAGTTTTCGCCGGTACTCGACGAGGGTCAAACCTAAACGTCATTATTGGCCACCATTGTCGATCCTGGCTCACAGAAGTAACAGTGGTGGGTGTGCGTGGCCGGAATAATCCAAAAAAAAATACCGTCTAGGGACGCCCGAAAGTTGCGAAGCTTTATAGTATGAAGCGTAGGAAGTAAGCGTTAAAACAGCTGTTTTATGTCGTATTATATATCGTGTAACGCTACTGACGCTTAGCACGGATAGAGTGGCCGCGTGGGGAGCACCGCTAACGTTATTATAGAAGCTTCGCTAAATAAAAGGTTACATTTTGATAGACAGTGGAATGTAGTAAGAAAGTGTAATTAATTATTATTTAATATGTGATGAAATTAAAAGAGGTAAGACTGTAGAAGTGTTTTTAACTCAGATAATTAAACGTACAGTTTAATTGCTAAAGCTGTCCACACATTATCATTTAGGAAACCAGACTGCAATCTCATTTCCTGTACGATAGAAACTAGATATCATAATTAAACGCGATCCCACATTTCAAGTATGTATCCGCGTTCGTACATATTCATGAAGCCTCGTTAATAACCAAGATTAGGGCATAAACAGCTTAACCAGGCCCCTAACATATGAGCATGGTACTAACTCTATGATAAGTTTTGCGATAAAGACGACCGCTCGGCGCAGTGGTTCGAGCGTCGGCCGCTCGGCTCACTGCACACGGAGGTTGCGGGTTCCATTCCCGCCGGGGCTAATTTCGGAAATGGCCTGTTCGTATTTTGCCCAGGTCATTATTATTTTTATTAGATATTATCTTACGATACAGGGCTTCTGTGATACAAATTTATGTATTTTTATAGAACAAAGTCGGCAAGCAAGCGTACGACTGATGTTAAGCACTTACTGTAGCCTATAGATACTTACAATAACAAGGGTTTTGCTTGCACGTTGCTGACCTGAATAGTAGTGGGATAGAAGGAGAGGAATGTAGGTTGGCCCTCCAGCTCTCTCACTCATTGTACAAAACGCAGCTATAGTTGTTTGTTTGTTTTAAAGTGTCTTTATTGATAATAAGATCCTACTAATATTATAAATGTGAAAGTTTGTGAGTGTGGATATATGTATGTATGTATGTATGAATGTTTGTTACTCCTTCAAGCAAAAACTACTGAACGGATTTGGATGAAATTTGGAACACCGATAGTTTATAACCGGGATTAACATATAGTATACTTTTTATCCCGATTTATCAAAAGGACGATGAGTATGATAGTGAGCGGTAGTCGGGGTAGGGGACGTCCTAAAAAGACGTGGATGAACTGCGTGGAAAAGGGGAATGAGCGAAAAGGGAGTGAGTGCAGAGATGACGGATGATAGGCTTGAATGGAAGAAGAGAACGTGCTGCGCCGACCCCACTTAGTGTGGGATAATCTACAATTCGGCGGGAAGCGTCTACAATTCGGCCCTACTATCATAAAATAACGTAAATATAACGTAACTAACCATGTCGCACTTTTAATCTCGCAATATCTTCGTTTGATCTTATGAATAACACACTATGTATTAATCAGATACTGTTAAAAGTTACAAAGTAACAGTAATCCCTGAGTTTTACGAGCGCCAGTCATCCTGTACGTTTAACGTGATATTAATTTTGGTTTAATGTATGTATATAGAGACTATTTACATAAGGTATGGACACATGCGTATTGATATATAGAGTTGTTTGGTGTAACGCGATGTGTCGTGTGGGGATTTAGTGGGGAGATTAGATCTCTATCTAATCTCCCCAATCTCTCTAGTCTGCGTTCGACTCTACATAGAGCATCAAATACATCAAATAATCAATTTCCGTATCCCTTACGAAAATATATTGAATATATTTGATGCTCTATGTAGAGTCCAAGTCATGGTTTGATGGCACGCTTGTGCGGTGTGTGTGATGTCATCAACAACCAATAGAATTGGACGTCAGAAATATGATTCTTGACTTGGTGCGAACACTGCCGTGCCCTTGAATATCTAATACAAATGAAGTTAGTGTCTCTTCTAAGCATCGTCTTTTCTATGTGTGTTACCGAAAATCACTACTGGAAGGTTCTAAGTCACGTCAACGTTTCACTCAAGTTTTATCACTTTTCAAAGTCAAAGCGTTTACATTGTTTAGACCTACGGGCCTACTTATACATGTTCATTTTTAAATCTTTTCTTATATCTGCAACCGGATCGGAACGCGCCCTCGATTGAGAAGGCCCGGCAAGAAACTCAGCGGGCTCGTCTTTCAACATTTTGTAATTTTATATTATTTTTTTAAGCGCCTGTAACTACTTCTCTCTAACTTCATATAACGTTCCGGAAATCTCCTATACCACACTTAGTACCTTACGTTAACAAAGTCGACACTCACACAATGAATAACACTAATTATGCAATACAATAAACGGTATTCCAAAACAACTATTCTCGCATATCCCTTTAGTTTACACTTAATTACGGGATTTGTCCTCGAGCGGCGCCCGGCGCGGCGCGTACGCAGGAAACTTGTTCAGTGGTGCAAATGTGTCCGATTTCATAACAGATCTTATCTCATTGTGTCCACTCGCTTCCCCGTTTTAATTGAAATCGATTTGAATAACTTATGGTGCGTTTTATCGGTGTTTTCTGTTAATTGGTAATTGAATTGTTCGAGATCAAATTTATAAATAACGTTATAGATGCGATAATGTGTTTGTAAGTTTTACTGAGATCACGAGAAAAGGGCTGAACTGTTTTGAATAAAATTTCGTATAGAGGTCAGTCATGCTCCGGAAATGTATGCTGGTTTTTCTATATAGGCGGGGCTACGATAGAAAATATATAAAATTAATGATTTACCGACTCAAAATCTTAACAAAATAAGGTAAGCATTAGCCTGTTTAGCGATACCATAGTTATTTTTATATTGATAATTGATTGACCACATATTATACATTCAATTTGCGCTTTTAGTTTATGTATCAGCTTTCGAGGACTAATTTCTTTTTTCAAAATTCGCTAATTTGTAATTTGAATGCACTTCCTTACTAAAACACGTTGCTATAGAATAAACTAATCCAGTCTGTAACCAAAACAAAAATGAAACCCACAATATTAGCTCCAGTTCTATTACTAACAGTGCCTTTAGAATATTATAACAGTACCCACACACAAGGAACGCTAATGCCAGGAGGCGTGTGTCCAATTTAACATATCTGGCTGCCGCGCCGGCAGTATCTCGGCATGAGACAGGCGACAGCGGCCGCAAGGTGCGTAGGACGGCGTAACGGACGCGGTAGTAGCAGCTAAATCAACCATTGTCTGATTGGGTGTAGCCTGCCGCATTCTCCCTTGGAAGACTAGGAAAGGATAGGAGCCGGATAATTTGCAAAAATTCGATGTTCGGTGGTCTTCAGGCTCTCTCACTCATCGTAAGCAGCTATTATAGTAATTTTACGCCGATCTTTCGTAAGAGAGTGGTACTATCACTCTACCACCGTTCTGATTAAAGTTAGTTCGAACATCAGCGGTCATTAATAATAGAAGAAGGTAGAGTAGCAAGTATGTTCGGATTGTTCTTATGCTATAAATATAATCGAGCTCGCACCTTATTATTAACTGGCTGTACCCGCGACTTCGTCCGCGTGTAATTTAACTTAACAAAAATTTCGGGATTATCATCCCCTATTTTATCCCCTTGGGGGTAGAATTAATCAAAATCCTTTCTTAGCGGATGTCTACGTCATAACATCTACCTGCATGCCAAATTTCAGCCTGATCCGTCCAGTGGTTTGGGCTGTGCGTTGATAGATCACTATATCACCTTTGAGTTATATATATTTAGATTAGTAATGATTGCCGCGTAGCGAGAATAACTCATTTTTGTGCCATTGCAAAGTGACCTATAGGCAGTACTATAATTATGTTCTTGAACCACCATCTTTATTTAGGGGATACAGGCTCCACCACGCTGGTCCAGTGCGGGTTGGCGGAATTCACATGTCTTTTGAAAATCGGTTAAATTTTCGAAGACATGCAGATTTCATCACGATATTTCGAGAAACTCGGAGGTCCGAACCGGGGTTTGAACCCAGGACCTTATGTCCCCATGATGCGTGCAAAACCAATCGGCTATCAGTGCTAATTCAACCCAATATATTCTTTAAAAATATATCGACGATCTACTCCACGTGTTCCTTATTCTCTTAGAGCACACGTCTGCTAGAGCACACGCTCGCGTGTTCCGGCTACCCGCTGGTGTATATCGGCCATAACTCGCTGGACCGTTGCGCCGGAGTCCCGCCGCGTCGATTATACTCGTATGTTACTAGACACAATTAAACCTCATAAAACTCATGATAGCCTAGTACTTTGTTGCTGTTTATTGGTATCTAGCTGCTGAAGGGCGGTTGCCATGTTTATGCGCACATTCCATACTGGTTTAAAGTAGAGTAATTAAGTATTAGAAACATGTTTAGAATTTTACACCTTATTGGACTTGTTCACCGGTGGAATAGTTTGAAACACTACTGTTTGGCAACACTACTAGTAATCTTCTTACAGAGCGAGCCGAATTAGGCTTCATTGCCGTTATGATTAAGATTTTTCAAAGCTTCGTTTAGTGTATCATGTATCCACTCATCCTTCCACCAGCTGAAATACTTCTACTACTTGACATAGGCCTCTCCCAAATTTGTTTAACATATCCTGGTCTCTCACCATTTGCGTCCACCGCCATCCTGTGACACGTGTGATGTCATCAGTACAAGAGGTCAAATTTTTTTAATCCACCAAAAAAAATATCTGGCTTCTATTTTGCAATACCAGGCATTACATGCCATGTTCTAGTGGGATAGAGAGAAGATGAAACGCAGTTATAGTAGCTTCTTTACGATACAAGTAACTTTAATGTGTCAATTATATAAGTAAGCGGTGTACCATCAACAAAGTTGATGCTTGACCAATTTTTAACACTTTTCCCTTGCAGGCAGTAGTCATACGATGCCTCGCTCATTATGTTGTTGTCTAATGAGACGAAAAGCGTCCGATGAGACAAAAGCCCATTTTTTCCGAAAGCCATTGTTTTAATTGTTTTTATGACCATGCTAGTCGCATGTGGCTGCTGGTCACTGCATACAAAATGCAACCTTAAGGTGATCAAGCGTCGAGTTTGTTGACTGTACCTACATTAAAAGTTGACCTAAAAATAATTTGAGAAATAACGAAACCAAGGCAGCTGGTAAAAAGCTTGCAAATGGAAGTCGACTAAGTGGAAGTTTTGGGAATTTCATTTGGTTTAAGTATGTTTCAAGTCCTTTCTCTCGGTCTAGATAGCACACCTTAAATGATATATTAGTTAATTGTAGTTCGAGGCCACAGCAAAGGAACCTTTATTGACACAAGGAAGATTAATACGCGACACGCAATTAACAACACCCGCATGTGGTAACGACGGAGGCTGGAATGTGCTTTGATTATGTTCTGATTATCACGACAGGTGTCTTGCGGGGTAAGCAGTATACAAATATTGTAATAATGATTGAATTTTACTAAGTAAGTTCAGATTTTCAACCGACTTGCAATAACTCTAAATTGAAAATCTAAGAAGCTCCCGATGCGACGACTTTTTAAACAACAAAAGAGCTGATAATTTTCAAACGGCTCAACCGATTTTTATGAAACATGAACACTAGATCAGAAAACCTTTCTAACAAAAAAAACTAATTAAAATCGGTTCATCTGCTTGGGCGCTACGATGCCACAAACAGACACACAGGAACACAGATACACATGTTAAACTTATAACACCCCTCTTTTTTCGTCGGGGATTAAAAAATGAGGAGGTATTAATATGCTTTTATGTAAGTACCTATGGACACGGAACCGACAATTGTGGACCGATTTTAAAAAAATATTTTTGTAAGCAAGTATATACTCTCCAGGTGGTCCCATAGAATTTTTATATAAAAGTTCTATCGGACCACTGGTTAAGTAAATGAAAGAAAATACAAGGTCCCTATATTTATTTCTAGCTTTTTAGTACACCCAGGTGTTATTGAAGTTACCAGTACCAATTTTTTTTAATACTTATGTCGACGACGTAAAGAAATCTGATAATATTTCACATTTTTATAATTTATACACACTTAACATAGAAATGACTAGATGGATTTTAATAGACATTCGTACGACAATAGTTTATAATATTGGGTCAGAATACATTTTGGAAATTTGACAAGTCCTGAAAAACAAAATCACCTTGAACACATACCCACCCCCTAATTACTAAACGCGGTTTAGCGGTTGTATAGCTGAACCAAGCTTTGTCTTCTTCTTTCGAATGTTAAATAAATGATGACAGAACGAGATAATTCGGTGTGTAACTATTCACCCTCTAAACCACGTTTATTAATAAGGGTAATAAAGCTCTACCATTATTTAACTCTACTTGCCAAGTAACAGATGGCCCTGGGTCTGCATATCGCTACCAATATTATAATATACTATAAGTATGTTGAACAACATGTTTAAAAACACATTATTCAGTAAAGCCGTGGAACAGGTATGCGCGGAATCGATATGAAGATAGATTCATCCAGTACGGAGATTTGTGACTCCATTTCCGACACAGAATTATGTGGACAGCCTGTGACGGGTGAGATGTGACATGCTAAGAGAGACTATAGAGACTACACACAAGTCTTGTTTTCGAACGCAATGCAATTGGTGCTTTAAGTGGCATACTATTACGTTTCAAAACGGTATTTTGATTGCTGGTATGATAGTAAAACATTTTTTTATTTATGTATTAAAGTCAACAAACAAAACTATAGATGCTACACGACCTATAGGGGAGTGAAAGAGATGGAGAGGAAGGGAGGGTAGGCTTCCAGCACTCTTAATCATTGTGCGAAACGCAGCTACACTAAAAGTTACTTTACGCACACATTATTTAAGATAAGAGAAATATAGGTAGATAGTCAGAGTTTGAATAAGAATACAATTACAGCCGATTAAACATATAATATAATTTTAAACAAGATTCTTCTCGGACAGTATGCACTCTCTACAATACCAAGCTAAACACCTTATTCATTCTGAATCCAACTCTACATCACTACTATTTAGTTCAAAATGGCATGCACGTAAAACAGGTTGGACCAACCCGTCCGTCTGTCTGTCCCAGGTTGATGTGCGACCAGTGCGTGTTGCAGACTCCATTAGAGACGCGAATTATGGTCGCCTGTCGCGTTCAGCTTGCACCGGGTGCGTTGTGGCGACCACCGACATTTTTACCCAATACCACAGATATAGATTTACATAGATAACGCAAGTATCACGATTTGTATTGAAACTAAGCGTGCCGAATTTTTAACACCTACTGTGACGTCATTAGTGACGAGAAATCTAAACCGATTCAAAGACACCGATGCCGCCGATGCCCCTCCGCCCGCTACGATTCTCTCGATATCTCGCTCATACTCATAATTTTATTACTGTAGTCGCGTGAACTGCAAGTTAACGGCGACCAACCTCGACGCTTGGTCGGGGCTTCGGACACGCGAAGTACATGCATTTGCGTTATCTATGTAAATCTATATCTGCGCCCAATACATTGATAAATTATTTTGTTTGTTGATGTGTGGTTCTACTGTTTGGCTGTTTACATTGATATATAGTACATTATTGTTTAATGG
The DNA here is from genome assembly GCA_918843915.1 of Notodonta ziczac. Classification (NCBI taxonomy): domain Eukaryota; kingdom Metazoa; phylum Arthropoda; class Insecta; order Lepidoptera; family Notodontidae; genus Notodonta; species Notodonta ziczac. Next base: position 8,869,515 of record OU974053.1, read on the forward strand.
TACACAGTGTTTATTTATTTCTATTGAATTTATAACCCTCGACGCGTCCCGCGGGGAAAATCTGAATTGTCTTGGAACCTGCACGAATTTATTCGGAAGAAGAATAGGAGAAGTTGGAAGAATATTATACAGAAGCATAAATACAGTACCTGTTCAGTAGCTTACTCTAGTATAGTCAATATCAAAAGTATTAATAGAATGACTCCAGAAGTCTCAAAAAGTATAAGATTTCTATACGAAATACGTTTTGTGTGATCGTTTCTTTAGAAGACTTTCTCGTGTCATACTATTATGACGTGTTCAACTATGCGATTCTTTTGGAACTTTCTGATAACACGACACTTTTGATGTTGACTGTACCAGCAGTCTTAATTATGAGATTTTAGACGGTAACATGTTACTGACTCCGTACCCAATAATGCAGAGCCGTGACCAATAAATGGACATTTCCTAACATCGAACAAACATGTTACTGCTAGACGCGGTCAGTTAAAATCTAATTTAACTTAGTTCAGTCATAAAATGCGCAGGCATTCAGGCCAACTGTTTTATTGTTTGTGTGGCGTAATTTGTACTAGGTATTTTTGTTGGATATAGAACAAGGTACTGTATGGCCGTTCGTAACTTTACAACAAACGACTATCATTTCTATTACAACTACTTAAAAGTCATTTTCGTTTAAACCCGCATTGGTTGTCGAGGATCTTCTTCTTCTTGTGTTTATGTGGTGTTGGAGTTTTCAGGTCACACGAAGGCCTTAACAATTTGAGTGTGAAGTTTCTTAACCCGTATTGCACTAGCATGGTCTATGGCCCGAATTGCCTTCGTTATGAGGAGAAAGTGCCTGGTATAGTGGCAATAGTTTCGGCCTATTCCGACGAAATGTAGGGCACCGCTGCCTATCCCTTCGGGGAATTAAACTTGATGTGCAGATAATATTCAAAGAAATGATAGATTTTTTTCCTATATCAATGTTTAACAAAAATACCAAAATAGTGTTGCAGCATAATATGTGAAAGGTGCGAAATGGAAATTGTCAGAACATCACAGCAAGGATGTCGTCAAGATGATAGTTCATTTACTCACCTTTTACGATATGTACAAGAATTCACATATTTGATAATACAAAATGTAGATATACTGAAAGAGTAATAATCTATATGTATAAAAACATATCTCTATTTCCTTGGTCATCGCATCACGCGTGAACGGATGAAACGATTTCGCTTATTCTTTTTTTGTTGTCTATATTGTCTGGCGTGCGTCTGTTGTCAGGTGAAGGTTCTTATGAATGAAAAAATAAGAAATTGAACGAGACAATTCGAATTCAAGATTCAAAGTTAACACAGGACAACTACAATAAAAGTACCAGGACATCATAAAACATAAGCGAGGGATTTCGTATATTTTAGTAACATCGTAACTGCAATTAGACGGCCTCCTCGCAAATTAGTTTCACAAATTATAATACGAGCCGACATCATTGTAGAGTCGTGATGCCGTTGCCAAATAACAGAGTACTGAAATGTGCCTAATTCTAGAGATACACTGCGCAGGAGTTTTCTATTAGCAAATGCGGTTTAAGGGTTAGGTTATGTTGGGTTAGTCCTATAAAAATATATATTATTTAGTTTAATATTTCATTGTTCTGTCATACCAGTTCAAAATGACACGTTAAAAGCGTGTTCAAGATCTTCATTAGATATAGTGCGGCTCTACCGCAGAAATTGTGTTATCTGGTGACGCTGGTGCTTCATCCACTGCCGTAAAAAGTTATGTTTGTAATTTTTGGCAATTTAATGCATTTTTTTTAGAATATTTCCTCATTCGCTCCCCGCTCCCGCTGTGGGCGAACAGCACCATTCAGTATCGCTCGCTAGGACGACATTCCTACGGTGACCGCAGGCACACGCTCACGAGAAATTAATCACAATTATGTGACAACGCTACTCCACGCCATCTTGCAGACGTTTAGCTTGTGTGAGCATGTCGTATCTAGTTCTGTCGGCGATTTGCACAGGAACACGGCAATAATGATGGATTGTAAATTAAATTGTGTTTATGTAAAAAGGTATTTTAATTTTTAAATTTGGCGCATTGGTGCGCTGAAATGTTATCAAATTGATTATGTCATCATCAAGAGTTCAAAGGGCAGAAAAGATTATTATTATTATTTTTAAAATTTTATTAAATTGATAACCTTTTCAGGTAGTTACAGCGCCACAAAATTATTTGGCCCGGCGCCCAAACGAGGAACTAAAAGTGATTTCTGGCTACAGAAGTTTTTAATTGTTTCATTTTATTTGCCGTCATTCGATGTATATTCTTTTCTGTAAATATTTCAGGAATTTTGGAAATGGCTTTTCGTTTTTTATCCCGGTCTGGATGCTACTAGGATCGCTATTTCCATGGCGTACTAGCGTAGATTAGGTACTTTGGGATCATACTGTTGGTGGGTTAATCTGGCGATATTGTTGTATTTTTATTATTGTATTAACATTGCAATCTTTCGGGCGTTATGGTAACGAGTACCTTCTCTAACAAACTACCTTTCGAATACCCAAACACTACCAACAAATGACCATCGCAAAATGTAAGTTCACCGTCCGCAAGCTATCGGATATCTGCCAATAACCGTCAATTTGAAACCAATGTACGTCCAACAGGAGCACATTGTTCACAACGGGGAAGCGTCTGTGATGGTATCGGTGCAATGATATATGTGTAACGAACTGCGACGAGGTGGTCTACAGGAGTTGGTTTATGTTGGCGGCAATATTGGCAGTGGAAAAATTGACGGTATCCAGATTTAAGAAACTTGAAACAATATCACGTATTTTATACAATATTTATCGGATTAATTAATATTTTTTTCATATGAAAAATTTAAAATATTATATTTGATTTGCGAACGTCATTTATGTTTGAAATAGTATTCTGTTTAGTGGATGCTACTCAAAGAATTTTATAAACAACTTTTTTTATCGGGACGTCGCGCGTCGTATATTGCACTGTAGTCATCTATATCCGTCATACATTCGTGTGCACCTCTCTGGAAAAAAATCCAGCATAAGCTGAACTCTCTTTATCATGAATATCAATAATAAGGAGAGCGTATAGTGGCATTGCTAGTTCTGGTTTCTTCCTAAACTAGTTTTTAGTGCAGAAATTCTATAAAAAACTTCCTAAGGTTTTGCTGTTAGGGTGGTTTTCAATGGTCGATTATTACCTTCGAGCAATGGCTGATAATTGAAATCGTAGAATTGAACTAATTCATAAACCATTGCGCCTACGCCTCCGATTTACTACTTTATCATTACATCTCGAGTATTCAATCTGTATCTATTCTGATAATGTTAGGATAGATTTGTTTGTTTGTCTGACTATTCTGTTATGATTCTAACTCCAGCGGTCTACTGACTATTGGGTAATGATATGATATATGGATATTGACTATAGACAAAAGTGGTTTAGTCAATAAGTAGAGTTTTGTAAATCTTTGGTAGTAGACTAAGTACTACCAAAGTATAATCGATTCAGCTCGCTAATTCGTGACGAAAGATTCATCAAGTATTTTGTTTCTGATAAATAATTTTGAAAAATCTAGGTTTCCAGTATTTAGTATCCAGTGATGATAGAATGAGATGACTCGACATCCATCTACAGCTTTTACATAGAGCAACGATCGATCATTGACCTATGGTGGATTGATTGGAAAAAAGTGAAAAGCGATCGGAAAGCGTAGCGTGGGAGGTCTCCCACAAGGTGGACCGACGACCTGTTGAAGGTCGTGGAAATTCGCTGGATACGGGCAGCGCGAGACCGGTTCTAGTAGCGACCCTTGGGAGAGGCCTATATCTAGCAGTGGACGTCTTTCTGCTGAGATGATGATGATGGATTGATTGGTGTGGTAGCAAGTTTCTGTCCCCCTAGATATGCATTGACCAAAAAATTATACTTTCTGAAACGTCTCTACTTCATGATAACAAATTTTTTTACAACAATAGGTTTATGTATACTATATCATCAATTGATGACTGCAGCTTTTACACGTCCGTATTTTTTTTTTACTACATACTATTATCTTCATTATTCTTCTATATGCGACGGATTAATAATCATTTTAATATAAATTACTCCTAACGCCACTACCTATGTTGTTAAATTAACAAGCTGTTACATTAACGCGGCAGAATTTCACTTAGAAGATAGTGTTCGCTATCACGACTTCCGTGCGGGCGAAGCCGGGTGTCGGGCGAGTGTAAAATAAGTGGAACATGGAATTATCTCGCAATATCCGTATTAGAAACTATATTATATCATCCTATAGAGGGCCGAGCGCGCAACCTGCGCCTGAGTTTGGGGCACACCGAGTGAATGGTGTAAAAACTTGTACACCTAAAAAAAGTGCTGTTACGTCTCCGCTTTTGAATGTTTGTGGACTAGCGGATAAAAGGAAAACTTAATCTGTAAACGCTTCGCTGGTTTTAATCGGAATTAGAGAAGAAAAACTTACATAGATATATATTTTTTATGTTATCTTTTATGTCTGCGGTGAGTAAATGTTTTTATATACCTATTTCATCCCCATTACCACGTTTTGTACACATCATCGTCAAAAACAACCAAGTAAGAGGAAACTGTGACTTCTACGTTTTTCTGCGATAAAAAGTTTTTTTATCGTAAATTTTCTCTCAGTGTGTCTCATTATTTGTATACAACACACGTAGTACAGTATTAGTTTGATAACAATACACAGCTCTGGGCAACTGAGATTGCCGGCGGAGTGGATTTCATTAGAACCTCAGACCAATAAGACAAGACACTGTTTACGTCCACTATTGTATGAGAATGCAATCGCCAAAAGTTGGCGACCACCGCTCTGACGACCGCTTGGCGCAGTGGTTCGAGCGTACACCCCTCGGCTCACTGCACATGGTGGTTGCGGGTTCGATTCCCGCCAGGATACATTTCGGAAATAGCCTTTTCGTATTTCTCCCTATTCTGGGTGTCACTGGGATCGCCCCCAGTCCATTGTACGATACCCATAGTATAAGCGTTACTTATTTTGGGACCATACAGTTGGTGTGTCAGTCTGGCGATATTTATTATTTAAAACTTGGCGGGGTGTCGGAGAAGAAGGCGACTTTTGATTGGCCCAATCAAGATCGAGCGGTGAATAGACCAACTAAAGTGTCAGGTGCAGTCATATATATACAGTGGCAATGTATGATATTAGGCGAGCGGGTGTACGGCGTCTATGGCTTATTAGTCTGTGAGTAGAACACACGGTAAGCGGGAACTGTTATTTTATGTAGGCCAAAATGCAGTACCTAGGTAATCTCTGGTGTATGTTGTGTGAGATACGTATGCCCTATTGTACGATCACGTATTAACCAATATTGTTGCTGATGTTAAGCAGGCAAAAGCCCAATATCCCCCCTTCCCCTGCCGCCATCCCAATTCCTACTGCCATTCAGGGCAGTAACGAGCGGACAGTGGCATTGGTATTGCAAGCATTCGTAGGCTACGGTAACTACTTAACATCTGGCTGGTCGTACATTTATTTGTAGACTTTGATATAATACTAGTTGAGCCCGCGACTTCGTCCGCGTGGACTTTTGATCCCTTTTTAGGGGATGTCTACGTCATAGTAGCTTTATGCGTGCAAAGTCTCAGCCCGATCGGTTTAAAATTGACAAAGTTTCATACAAACTTTCATTCCCTATTTTATCCCCTTGGGGGTAGAATTAATTAAAATCCTTTCTTAGTGGATGCCTACGTCATAACATCTACCTGCATGCCAAATTCCAGCCCGATCCGTCCAGTGGTTTGGGCTGAGCGTTGATAGATCACTATGTCAGTCAGTCAGTCATTCAGTCAGTCACCTTTGAGTTATATATATTTAGATACCAAAAACAAAAAAAGAATGAAGATGTTTGTAATACGAAAGGCATTGCTCGCATGTTGTCGACCTAAATGGGTAGGACACAGGGCAGGCACGGAAGTGGGGTTTGACTTCCGGCTCTCTCACTCATCCTACGAAATGCAGCAATAACAGATACTTTACGACAATCTTTTATGAGAGGGTCGTGCTACCCTGGTGGAGGTAGCCCGTATTTGAGGTATTGACTCTATAGTCAATATAGAGTGGTAGAGCCCAGTTTACACAGTGCCGTCTAGTGACGCCCGAAAGAAGCGAAGCTCTATCGTATAAAGCGTATGGTGCCGCAGCTGCCACTCTGTATATCTGTATTTATCGTGTAACGCTGCTGACGCTTAGCACGAATAGAGTGGCCGCGCGGCGAGCGCTCCAAACGTCTGTAGAAGCTTCGTTTCAACAATTGGCCAGGTTTGACTTACAAGAAATGACCGCCGTCTATCTTTCATTAAGAGTGTGAGTGATTTCAGGGTTAGATCACGTGTTGCAAGATTATTTAGGTTCCTCAGACTGCCAGTAGATAACGAAACTCATTCATAAAATAAATAGCCAAAGGTGTTCAAACGTAGAGTCTAGTATGTATTGAAATCGTTTTGTCTTACTGTAAAATTTCGCAAGAGCAAGAAATTTAATCAGCTAAATGTATGCTTGTCACGGCGATCACGAAACGTTCGTGTGTGGATCTTATATCGTTACCACATTAAGTATTACTCGATAACTGAAATACTAAAACCCCTAATCTATTCACGTTAAAGCACAAATTCCAATAGCAAATATTTTCTTATAAGCATCTTGTCACATGCAACAATCATATTTGTTACTGTTAACTTAAAATAGCTTTACCTTTATTAAAATTTGGCTAAGGTTGAAATTGGTTTGCACGAGAGTGTGGTACAGGTGTTTGTATGTTTGTAATGTCGGTACACGTTCCTGTGACGTGTATATTTATCGGCGCCGGCGCAGCGCGTCCAAACACGGGCACTTCGCGCGAATGTGACCTAGATGCAAGAAGTGCGGTCTATGTAAGGCGAACTTCGAAATTACAGAATAGATAAATGATAACAAATAAATACAAAAAAAGATTTATCCTACACTGAAGAAAGAAGAACAAATTTTACCAACGGTGTCTTAAATACGTATTGACGTAATAAAAAATATGCATTTAAGCTTGAGTACAGGAAACAGCTGGATGCGAGCAGCTAAGGACCGATCGTTGAGGAAAATTTTGGGGAGACTATCTATGTCCAGTAGTAGACGTGTTTCAGCTGAAATAATAATGATAATGAAGCTTCGGTAAGAGTGCAATATAAGAGCTCTACCAATAGAAAGAGCGTCATTTAAATTCTTCGCAAGCAGCCGGCACTCTCGCTATTGGCGATCACGAGTCCCGTGTTCGCTTATTAACGCTACAGGGGCGATATATCACGCCCGCCCTCATACGGACGTCGCCTCACATATACCGTGTTTAACCATAGAACTGACAATAGGTAAGATTTGTATTAATTTATTTTGGACAGAGGTAGAGACCGGAGGCCGTAGCTCTGTCTGTGGCTGAAGTAAAAATCTATTTCATTATTACATCACTGTCAATATAAATATATTATATTTGTTTTTATATAAAAAAGTTGGCAAACAAAGTACGACCGGCCAGATGTTAGGCAGTTAACCTAGCCTATATAATATGCTTGCAAAAAGCATTTTACCGCACATTGCCCACCTGAGGAGAGTAGAATAGAGGATGGGCACTTATATCAGATGTAGTCACTTGGCTCTACTATCATTAGATTATGATGGTAGAGCCAATTGCGTATAACGCGTTGCGCTCAACGTCGCGAGAGCAACGCGTTATACGCTAATAGCGAATCCAGAAGGAAATATGACTAGGAACGCCTGTCAAGTTAATGTCTACAGTGTCTATCTAGCGTCTATTGAATCAACATAAAATTCAAGATCCATTTTTATTTCATAACTAGTGATCGGTAAATAAGAAGATATCCCGTTGTCCATTAAATCTTGTGACTGAGTCTAATATATTACACCTTTTGGCCACATTTACGTTGGACCAACCAGCTAAGAGAACTTCTTCTCAAAAATATACCCATAACCGTGTGATCCTATGGACCAGGATCAATGGAGGAAGAGCATTCGCTGCCTGACGAGTGCCGGCCACCACAGTCATTAGTCGTTATAGATGGTCAAGAAGAAGAGAGATCGGCAAACAGATTCCCACTATTCAGGTAGGAATGAGGCAATTTTTTAACTAAATATCTTTCCGTTTCCCGACAACTCTACCGCATGCTACCCACTAGAAAATCTAACAGCATTGTATCGCAAGTAGGAAGTGATTTATTTAGAGCGAGTGCCGCCTATATATCTAAGGATCGTGAGGCGTCGCGCGCGCACCGGCGCTGACCATTTACAGGTACGCCAGTCTTTAAACAGTCATAGTGTAGAGCTTAGAAAACGTAGTTTGCATGTCGTAGAGTATAACGATGAAAATTCGATCTTAAGAGGTATATCTTGTGGACTGAGGACTGTTTCATTTGTTTGTTTTTTTTAAAGCCTAGGAAGCATCACTGGTAGAGTCCACCTTATAGTGAGTGGTAACCGTCGGCCGAGAGACGCGGTGCCTTTAAAATACCTGCAAATATGTTGTAATTGTAAACTAGAGAATATATTTTTTCCACTCCAGGGCACGGGCCTCCCCTCACAATAAGTGGGATTGAAGCCATAATCCACCACTCCCAGTGCGGATTGGCAGATTTCACATGTATTTAATGTTTTCGTTCACGGTAAGCAAGTGATAATCATATTATAGAAATTGTGATTCGCACATATTATATTTCTAAAAACTCATAGGTGCGAGCCAGGGATTGAACCCAGGACCTGGTAGGCACCTGTTAGGCTCAACTTGGTAGGCAAGATGCGTGCTTAACCATTCGGCTATAACTTTAGAAAATACGGTGAAAATAAAATGATCTCCCATTTTTTAAGTCTCTAACGGATTTTTGTTTACATCAAATAACGTTCGACGTACATACAATTTTAGTAAATAAAAATTTTAGTTTACTGAACTATTGTTTGCTATATTTTCCTATAGGGCAAGCAACTCAAATGTTTTATTTTCTTTTAGGTACGTTTAAGTTAACCATGTGCCATAGCCTTTTTATTTATCTGTATGGCCTTTGTAATCTGCTCTTCTAATCAGTGCAATGTAAAACAAAACAAAGTTCACGAAATATCACCAAAAATAGTGTAGGTAAGCACTAAAGTGTGCAAGTTTTGTGTAAAATGTAACATTTTAACATTTGTCGTCGGCACAACGTAAACTGTTATCTTGAAATATGTACCCGCCATTTTAATGCTGTTTGTTTTTTATGTTTACTTATGAACTTGCAGACATTCTGTGTACTCGTAAACATTTACATAGTATGTTCAGAATTATTAGGTAACTGAAATAAATATTAGTTTTACTGACTGAAAACAAAACTGTATTTATAATGTATTCCCAGAATATTGTCAAATTCAAAGTTAAATCGAATATTTTGCTATGGCCTACGGGGGCACTTAAAAAAGGCATTTTACATTTATTTCCCAAACCCTTGACTTTTTTACAGTAATTTCTAACGTCGTTAATTGCTTTTTAAACACAAAAAGTACTTTCATGAGTAGTATTTTAAGTAGCAAATTGTCTATCTCCCGGGCACATTTTGAGACTTTCCAACTAAACTCAGGACCTTGTTATCAATATAAATGAATGACGTAGTCAGCAAAAACTAATCATAACTCATCCAAGCACCACACAAAAAGCTAATATGATTCAATCACGAATTTAATTAATAAGTAGGTACCGTACGGGGTCAATAACCGGTGCGCGGTGCATTCGGCTGCGCGGGCGCAGCCCTGCCGCCGTGACTCGCTAGGGCTCCTATTAAAATACCTGCCACTTCAAGACGATGTAATAATGCGGTAAGGACCTTGAGGTTTATAATGAACCTCGCTTACAAAGGGTCTTGTTGATACAGGAAAGTTGAAACCCTAGACTTTTTAACCTGGGTTTTTAAACTTAATTTTCTTTCCTTGTATCAATTGCTGCTTATAAGGTTTTTTGGCTTTGTTTTGTATACTTTATTTATATATGTAATATGAACAAACCGGGCACATTCGCCCTTAAAGCGAGGGGGAGTCAGACTATAGGCCACCACTCTAACCAAATGCAGGCTGGCATAGTTCAGACGTCACTGCAAATAAGTTTCCTCACGATGTTCCTCCTTTACCGTTCAGCAAATGAGTATCGCAAATGAAATCCGAAAACCACATCAGTGTGTTTCCTGTTTTATCCAGGGCCGCATCAAGGCGTGTTCTACTACATGCGGGTAATAATTACAGTTAAACAGGGCCGGATTCCGTTACTATTAATATGCAATTAACTTGCCACGCGATCCCGTGTTACACCGCCGTATGTTAAGATATAGCCTGTTAATTATAGACTAATGTTTCACATGATAGTTAAAGCATATCTGGGGTGATTTTGTAATGGAACTGATTATTTTCTTTAAAAGATTTAGTTTAGTTCCAAGGAAATTATGATCTATTAGGAGCCGATGTACAAAGGAGTATTATAATATCCCTCCCCTATCCTTCCTAAAATAATTAAGTATTAGAATCAACGTATTTTTAATATAATAACTCTAAATTGAAAATTTAAAAACCCCCGATGCGATGACCTGTTCATCAAATGTATAATTTACCTAGTTCTTCCAAATAATGATGTTAGCGCGATTTGCGTAGCTCCCGTAGCTCAGTATCCATAGCTCATCTCGTAAATTCATCTGGTACAACTAGTTTCGATGCCAGATTATGAAAGCACCATTAAATCATTTGTTTTGGCTTCCTCATTTATAATCTAAGATGTACAATAATCAACAGAAAATCTGTGTAAAAGTATGAGACATTATTTTGTTATGACATTATAATAATTGACATTAGAATAGACAACGAATCTAAATATTGATGTCACGGAGGTTTTATTCCTAGTAAAATATTATCAATTATTATTCAATTTGATGTAATAACTCTGGTTGAGGTAGACGGGAGCAGCCTAGGGGAAGAATTTTCAATAACGCTAAAATTATTTTAAATTAGATTAGTTTTTTTTTATTCTTTGTCAATGGCGGAGCAGCGCCCTCTAGAATTATTATAGCGTAATATTCCATGACCATTAACAGAACAAACAAAATTTTACGCATGCGCGTATCCATCATTTGAAACGTGACTTATGGAACGTCTTTAGTTCATACACAAATCTCAATAAAATTTATAAAATATTCATTTTTTTCAGAATCAGGGAAACTTTTCAAATTTATAATATTGTAAAAAGCCAGTTCAGACTATTACGATCATTTAAAAATATAATAAATCTAAATCCAATCATCTCAAATTTCGAATGGATTCGAGCCGAGGGAATTGGTTTTGGCCGTGAATGTGGCTTTTTTAACCTACAAAAGCGCTGATGATCTTCAAACGGCTGAACCGATTTTCCTGACACATAGCTAAGAACACTCTCGATCAGAATACCTATCTAACAAAAGAAACAAAGTTGAAATCGGTTCATCAACTTGGGCGCTACGTTGCCACAGACAGACACACAGATCCACAGATACACAGATACACAGATACACAGATACACAGATACACAGATACACAGACACACAGATACACAGATACACAGATACACATGTTAAACTTATAACACCCCTCGTTTTTCGTCGGGGGTTAAAAATAATGTGACGTAATCACATTTTTAATAGCATCTAGTTAGCCCAGTATACGCTTTGTATAAAATAACAACACACTCAATATAATTCGAGAGTGTCCCCCAGAGGCATAAGAGTTAAACATACATACATTATAGTGTTATTATAATAATGCTCGATATTTTAAAGATAGTACATCATCCCACAGAACATATATATCACATCAGATTATTATTTTTGGTAACCGCATTTACTAAGAGGCCATGCAAATATCGTGCGTTATTAAAATAAGACCTTATAGCAGCATTTGATGCATCTAATGTTAGTTAATTCTGGAGCGAGGCATAAGTACCTCGAGATAGAGATAGGGTAAACAATCACTGACTCTACCGGTCTTCGCTCGCGGTTAACCGTACCTTTATTATTTATTGGCTATTATTTATTGGCTATCAGTTAACTCTAGTATTAACTTGATAATAAGAGCCCGTAGGAAGTGCGTATATAGCTACCTACATTAAAGTAGAGTCTTAAAAAATGATGAGTATTAAAGAGGTAGAGAGTATGGTAGAGTATTATGGTAGAATATAAAATTGTAGAGCCCTTAGATTAAACAGTAAATGTAACATTGACGCCAATATACCTCTCAAGTACAAAGGTGCAGGTAGAGTCTAAATTAGTAGAAACTATGAAAATATATTTTCTATTTCTGGTTTGTCTCAGGTTTGTCAACCCCATATGACAATTGGATTTGAATCGCGTATTTCAGATTATCCAAGACACGTCATATTCAGCCGGAAGTGGGAGAAGGGGACGTAAATAAAATTAATGCCACAACCAGGACATCTCCCTGCAAATAAAGAATTAAAACCTTCGCTCAACCACGTGAAACTCAGCGCGACAGCTTCGTCACGCGTGAAGCGGGCGATCCATCACGCAGCGTGTTAACAGCCTTGCCAATAACATACTTCGGTCTACATCAACCTTAACACTGCACACCAAAGTTCAAATCCCTGTAGTACACTTGTTTTTAATAAATTGGTTTCACGGTATGTTACCACATTCTATTTGCGGTCAGCATTGACGAATTCGTTCTAAATTTAAATAATTTTAATATTTGCTGGCCGCATATTTGAAATTGGAAGAAGACATCATGTACAAAATTATAATTGCACACGATTTTGAGACATACTTTCGACATGTAAGAATGCTTTCTAGTTTCGCAACGGCAAAGTTAAGTGTGTTGGAATGGAACGCGGATTTTTCGCGTCACACGTAGGTACCTACAGGGGGCTGGCGAAACGGAAAATTGCGATATAACTTTATTTTTTAAGGATAAGATTGACGACTTAAGTAGGTGAGTCGTGATATATCCCGCGGTTGATACGTGCTTATCTCGTTAGTATTATGGGCGCGGTTGAAATGTTTTTCAGGATTTTGATTTTCGAATGAAACGAGGGAAAATTGATTTTATTATCACGGAAGCATTATGTAGGTACAGTTTTGAGTAAAGAAAATATTTCAAATTAGTTTGTCTAAATCAAATTTAGTTAGGCTAGAACGTAGATTTAGTTTTAGGGTTTCACATTTTAGTTTAAAACCATAAATAAGGGACAAAATGGCAATGAAATATTATATTGTTAACTTAATCGAGACTTGTCTAATACAACAAAAGAATGAACAGTGATTCCATCCAACATCACGCAATATCCTACGCGCCCGTGACGTCACCGTTCACAAAACTGTCTCAGACAATCCGACAAAGAGCCGATGGAACCTATAACTGGTGTACACTCCAGTATTGATTAAAAAAGCAACATAAATTAGCGAATTCGAGGGGTCTGAGACGCGCGGGGTTGTGTTGTCAAAAAACTTTTATAAGTGTTTATGTGTACGTGGCGCACCCCCGCCGCCCGCGCCCCGCCTTCCCCAGGGTGCGGGGCGCCCCCGCGCCGCTGACACCCTTTCGCGCATACCCACATTCGTATAAAGCACCCGGGTACAGACGCAGGCGGAACTGTACGGAGACGTAAGCATTTCTTTTTAAAGTATATTATATACTTTTTTTCCTATAACGTATTAATATAAAGCTATGACTGCAGAATACTTTAATAATTTGATATTAAACATGTACCCTATATATTTGTGTAATTATTTGAAATTGGGCCGATATTGGTGAAATACTTGATGAAGTTTCAATTTTAAACCTCTTTAGGTAGGTACCATAATGGGTATGTATATAAATTAAATATTTTTTTTAGTTTTTTATTACACCACATAATATATGTGAATAAAAACTTCACAGACTGTCAATGACATAAAAAACCAACAATTAATTAATTCTTGTATACTTGAGTATTGAATTATTTCAATACTTATGACCACATAATTTTCACGAAAATCATGTCTCTCAGTAAGTATACGCATTGGTTCATACTAATTTACCTCTCCTCTGTACACTGACATACAAGTACATGTAAATTAAACACCACCGCACACAGACACGCACACAAATAAAAACGTAAAGAAACACCGCGGAGAGGAAGAATGTATTAAGAAAGCGCGAGAGAGACGCCCTTCTAATTAACGCCCCGCGCCAGAGAGGGACGGGAACACACGACACGCTAATTAAGAATACAAGAAGAAACGCGTTTTATGTACAGCCACGAAAATCTTCAGTGTGCGGGTTTGTTGTAAATGTGTGAAACGAAGATTTTCCATTTGTAACGCGCGTGTATAGGTGTTGTGTTATTAACTCATTATGTGAAGAGTTAGTAAGTACATAAGCGTTATTTACTGGTTAATTGAAAGCGGTTTCTTCGATAAGAGCCTGGTAAAGACAGCGGTATCGAGACGATTTCCATTTGATTTTGATTTTAATAAGTCGCTACCTACTAACTCATTGTTATGTAAAAATAACTTGGATGTTTCAAAGTTTTCGTCTGCTCAACTTTTAGTTTTGTTGAGTTGACCGTTCTAAGAATACAGTATTTTTGTTACACCTAATTTTAGCATTGAAATATCCTACTAATATTATAAATGTGAAAGTTTGTGAGTGTGGATGTATGTATGTATGTATGTATGTTTGTTACTCTTTCACGCAAAAACTACTGAACGGATTTGGATGAAATTTGGAACACAGATAGTTTATAACCGGGATTAACATATAGGATACTTTTTATCCCGATAATCCCGAAATGTTTGTAACGTTAAATACTACGCGGACGAAGTCCGTGGGCACAGCTAGTAAGGCAATATGTGCTTCTTTAGAAAAATATACTGCATATTCAAGTTCAGCTAATTAGATCAATCATCTACCTTAAATACCTTCTTTGTAACTGTTGCTTGTAACATTATTACAAAAGAAATATAAATACAGTTAATCCATTGACCTTAAACTTCAATTTTTATCGAAATTTCCATGGAATATATGAAAATTCGTAAACATAATCGAGACATAATAAAAAATACCCCAATTGCCGGTTTGTTAAACTGTTAAAACCTTTTTTTTTTAAAGCAACAAGCGTCCTAATCTCTCTTTTATAAGTACAAAAAAGTTTGGGAAACTGTAAGAGGAAAATATTGTGGTAGATAATTTTTTATTCAATTCATTCAGGGGAGATCCTTCGATCATGGAGGTCACGGTCAGTCTTACAAGAGTCTGTCTGGGTGCCGGTGGGATTCCTTGAAAAGGCTTATTTGACAGCTGTCTTTTCATGCAATTGATATAATATTAATATTAAATTTCGGAATAAGCTACTCGAATATTATCAACATCATTTAAAATTTACGCCTTTCGGTTCAGTGTATAAAATAATGTATATATCTATTGTTGTTAAACATATACTAGTAGAGTAGGCATTGTAGAGTAAAAAATAATAATGAGGATGATATTGTAGAGAATGAATAGCCATTGACATTGACAAACTGCAATTTTATGCCGTCATTATTTTAAAATGTCTTCATCCACGCGTGTTTTTTTCAAAATGCACCCTTAAAAAACTTATTGACATTCATTTTTCTTTGTCTATCACAGTCACCGGCGATAGGATCGCAATTCCACGATCGCATAGGCCGTGCAAAAGCCTAATGATGCGACCTGTCCCGACCGCCGCCGCAGCGATAAGACACACAGCCTTGATCACCTACCGACATCAGCGGAGTCTTATCTCACTCAGTTGTAGGTTTATTTGTTTTAAGCTTTCAATGCGAACGAATGAAACGGCCGGCGATATCGATTTACAAAAAAAGGCGTAACTGCATTTCTGTTTTGTTCTAAATTCAACTTCAGTGACAGGTGGGTACGGATTAGTTTTGCTTGTACGTGTGCTTGTGATATAGTATGCTGTTCTATCTGTCTTGCTCTCGGAAAAAGCTTGCAAGAAAGCAAAGAATGGCGGAAGAAAGGGGACGGGACTCTGTGGAGATATGTCTCAGGACGGCGGTGATGAATTAAATTTTTAGGGGGTGTTTAGGGGGGCAACTTTGCCCCTTTCATTGGCGCGTCTTCATCCAGTTATTCGTTTCTTTAATTTGCGTTAATTTTTTTCTTCGTTAATGCGTATCGCGGTTTCTTTGTTTTCGGAATGTTTTGCTTTGCGATCGATCTCTATGAGGGAATCCTAGAGCTGTATACGACGGCGTAGTGTGACGATCACGAAACCCATTTGTGATCAGTGGCTATACAATTTTTAATATGAATTAAATTGTGTTCATACTGTATTTTGTCTTTTATCCAGGTGTTGGTAAAGATACGGAAACATTATTTCAATCATACAGGGTTGTTTAGCCTATGTATCCATTACCTGTTGTTGACGCAGTAGGTATTTCTTTTTCTTCCATACATTGTAATTTTCTGTCACTCTAATCTCCTTTATTTCACTCACTTCCTGTCACTCACTATCTCCCAACGTTCATACTCATAACTGTTATGTACTTACGTTATTTTTAATATTTTGTTTTATTATTGAACTAAGAATATTGGATCGTTGAATAAATCCATGGTGAACAGCAACTCTCAGTTTCAATTAAAATCCCAGACCACTACAGTGTACATGACATTTCAAACCTTCTTAATTTAGTCACATGCTTGTCATCTCGAACCATTCCGAAACGCTCCAATAAAATACCAAAATATGCTATGCGACGCATTAAAAAAACTTATCCCCAAACACACCAGCGTCAAAATTCATAAAGAAAATCGATGACGTCACAATTCATTGCCCTCCACAATCGCGCGCATGCAAGCTTAAACACGTATGCACACGCACTCGCTAGCCTATTCAAATATAGAAAAAAACTCGAATCGATAACCCAAAACAAAAGAGTAACCCTCGGGAAATGCTAAAATCGATGCGAAGAAGTGTCATTAAAGAACCCCCAAAAATTAAAACCCCCTGTTTGTGTACACACACACGCGCAAATTCTAATATGACTAATAGATGCGCGCACACATGCAAGATTTTTAATGAACTATTCACGGCAGGATATGCGATTTTGTGATGGGTTGAGTTTTTTAACCGACTTTAAATGAAGGAGTTCTGATGGCAGTTATATGTTCTATGTTCAGATGGTAATAATCATCAGAGAGAGACACTGCCTGAACTGCCAAGTATCAAATGTCAAATGTCATCCCACTTGCAACCTGGCACCGCCCTGGTGGAAATAAAATTCTGGTTGACCATCATATCAGAGAAAAAAGAAACACTCAAAACCTTTGACTATTTATCGCTCAAAACACATTTGTCCAGAGCTTTGATAAATAAAGGTTCAGAGCCACTTAAGCAATCCACCCCAAGGTACGGAAAGAGCCCAAACAAAATTACATTTATACAAAAATATGTAAACATACAGTAGTATGTGTACATTTATATACACGCGGAGGCAGGCGGCGATGAGTTTTAAAGTTTTTAAGGGTTCGCCGAAGATTGCGTGTCTTGATTACCGCACCCCCTGGGCGGGGGTTGGGGCCTCCACACACGGGGCTAGGGCCGCCGAAAACACCGCTGCCCTCCCTTTTTTAAGGAGGGAAAATTAAAAGTGTTACGTGTGGGCGAACGGTCTTGATACTTGTAAGACATTCGGTTATTGGAATAATTGGTTGGTAGTGTTTTTGTTAATAATTCGTTCTGCTGATAGGTTGCAATTGCGGCCGGGTGATGATGAGGTCTTGGGCTTGTTGCCCGGAGTTTACAAAAATAGGCATTAATCTTAAAAAAATACATATCTATAACAGTCTACTAACTGATAGAATGTTCAGTAGGTAAACGGTAAAAAGTAAATACAAAGCTTCTTACTTCTACTGGGTTAATATTTCTGTCATGTAAGTACCTATAGGTCAATTCATAACCACATGATCAGAGCTGGTCTGAAGAGATACTAAATTGAAGAATGCATCGAGAAGAACATGGATTATTTTATAAACCATATTGCACACGAATGAAAAAAAGAAACAAAAATAAACAAAAAAAAATTGCCCTTATGACGTCCGACTCCTGGGCACGGGCCTCCCCTCACTACGAGGGGTTCAGGCCGTAATCCACCACGCTGGCCCAGTGCAGGTTAGCGGATTTCACAAGTATTTCTAAGATTGTTTAGACGTTCTAAGACATGCAGGTTTCCTCGCGATGTTTTCCTTCACCGTAAGCGAGTGATAATCATATCATTGTAATTATGATTCGCACATACATTTCAAATTCAGAGGTGCGAGCCGGCGTTTGAAACCAGAACCTGGTGCCCGCAAGCGGCGTGCTTAACTACCGGCTTTCACTGATATCACATCATCACATCATCAGCCTATACTTGTCCACTGCTGGACATAGGCCTCCCCTAATGAGCGCCATAGCACCCTGTCTTCAGCTTGCCTCATCCAGCATCTGCCTGCAGTCCATCGCAGATCGTCATCCCACCTGGTCGGAGGGCGTCCTACACAACGCTTGCCGAGTCGAGGTCTCCACTCAAGATATCTTACGAGTGAAATATAAAATAATTATTAATTGTATCAATGCCATCCGATCGGCGTAGTGAGTCATGTGCGTCGCAGGACCAGACATCGTTCGCCCGGTCGTTCATTTGCGAACGATTGTAATTTCTCGTATCTATGTCGTTGTCGTGTCGTCGCCGTATCGTGGTGTTATTGAAACATTTCTCATTCGGTACCTACATACTTATGTAGCGATTTTTATGTCCATGACTTAAGTTAATGGCTAAGTAAGGTTGTGACTTTACTGCTATATACAGTTTGTAAGGGGCATCATAACGAAAACTGATACCATGGATTCAACTCATGATTCTGGACTCCCCAGGGTTGGAATTTCGTCGATATTTTCATGAATTATGCTCAAAATTTTCAGCATCTTAAAATTGATTTTAGCATGATTTCATTATACAAATCTATCTTAACGTGATTTTAAACAAACAAATTTAAACATTAAACTGCAATCTATTTTAAAACTCAATACACACCAGAGGGTATTGAGTTTTGATTTACATTTCAGTCAGTGCAGTAGGTAATTTACGGTGAAAATATCTACGGACATTCTAACTCTGGGGGGTCCAGAATCATGAATTAAATCTATGGTACCAGTTTCGTTACGATGCCCCTTATACCATCTATAGGTACTAATAAATTTGAGATAGCTACAGATTTATTTTTTTATCAGTGAGTGGTAAAGTAATGAATGATCAATGTATCACTAGGTATTTTATATACATTTTCAGATTATAAAAGAAAACATAATATCTCAAGAAACATAACGTATAGCACTTATTAAATCAAATTCGCAACGACCGACACAAACAAGGACATTTACCCTAGCCGTCACCCTACGAAAAAATTAAAAACAAAACACTACCCTAAAGTTGCGCACACACACCCGCGTCACCTAATTATCGGCGCGAAGGGACTTTGCATAAGAAAGTATTGCTGCGTTTTACGACGCGTGTCGCGACCCCCACCACCCACCGGCCCAGATAAAAAATCTCCCATTTCCTTAATTCGTTTATCGGGGCCTGCCGAGGCTTTGTCTCCGATCGATGAACGCCTCTAAATGAGCGTGGAACGTGACGCGCGTGTGTATTAAGCTTAAGGTGACGCTTTGAGGAGCGGTTTTAGCGTTGGTGGAAATTTTCGTTATTATGCAAATTGCGTGACAGCCTTAAGTTATGTAATTTTTCGTGGACTACATTAAGACGTACGTATTGCATTAGAATCGGGTTACGGAAGTTAGTTATCGGTTAAGTACTGAAAAACTTTATATTTTTGTAAATACCACTTCTAACTTGGTACACCATCTTCCACTATTATAAATCAACTATTTTCTATATTGTCCACTTCCTTGCTGGTATAGACAATTAATTACAGCTCATATACGCGCCGGCTTCAATAGAGTAGTGTCAAATTCAAATTCAAATCGTTTATTTTGTTTAAGCCTACGGGGGCAATTACAAATTGTCAATTTTTTTTTTCTTATATCTACAACCGGATCGGAACGCGACCTCGACTGAGAAGAGCTGGCAAGAAACTCAGCGGGCTTGTCTTTTTACATGCCATTTTTTTTTATCGCCTGTTGCTTATATTCATAATAACAAAGGGTAGTAGAGTCAACCTCTCACAATAGATTGGCATAAATTAGTTATTATAGCTTAGTTACATACGATGAGTGAGAGTGTCGGAAGACCAACCCCCTTTCCTCTGTCATAGTTCCCTTCTGGTCAGCAACGTGCAAAAATGCTTTTGGTATTGAAAGTAAGTTTTATCACAAGCTAGTCCCTCCCCGTAACATAATACACTCAAAAATTAAATAAAACTCTTACGCAAATAAAGTTGAGCAACCAACGGTACCCCTAAAACGCCACAAAAGTCAATAAATTAAGCTAGGAACACATGTATCGCCCCCGTTTCCAACGATAACTTTGTAATTAAGAAAGACATTAATCATTGGATTGGCGACAGGCGTTCCACGTCTGATTGCGAATGTGACAAACTGGCATAAGTCATGCGTTCGTGGGAGCTAGGCCTTAGTGCGTGTATACACGACACTCAATTTAAACAAGACCATAGAAGTATATTAATATATACTTAGAAGACGTTTGACTATGTACGTGTTTGACGTTCTGTGTATGTGACGTTTTGCGTGTTTGACGTTCTGAGTACGTGACGTTTTGTGTATTTGTAATTCTGCTTATAATCCACCTAGTATTAGAACGCATTGTGTTTATGTATATTAATTATTATAGATTGTGGTATTGACTATGGTTAATAAGACAACTATTAAATAGGACTAAAAATTTTAAATGCTCGAAATATATTTATAGGTGACTTATTTATCCTATTACTTTATAAAAACAAACAAAAAATACTAAGTATCTAATTAGTTAGTCCGAGAGACTTACATTTCGTGTACCACTACACTAACAATGAAACTCGTAAATGGTCGCAATCTCAGACATTTCAAATCTTAGGTAAGTACTGAATTTTATATAATGTAATAGAGTCGATTCTGAAGAAATCTATGAATATATTTTAGCCTTTCAATGAATATGAAAATCAAAAAGCTATCAATATATACGACGTGAGTAGTCCAAGGATTTGAGAATGGCACTCTGGACCTTCAAAAGTTCGAGGACTCTAGAGCTGTTAGCGATATAGAGTCTACAGTGTTACAATTTTAAATGCATTTTCCCACTCCTAGCACAAACATTAGCTTAGTTGGAGTGGCTAAAGGGATTACTAGTAACGTGATAAACTCATTGCTAGTATTCTTTTAAAAAAATGTGCGAAAAATGATGATAGATTATAAAGTACTCCATACTTGTTAGAATTAGGTAATAGTTTGTTTTACTATGGTTTTAGACATCTTACAAAAAACAATAATTGTTTCACGCCGAGGTGTGAGTGAACCAAAGAATTTTGTAAATATCACACATCTTCAATTTGGTGAACTATTTTGTTGGTTGGTCCCTTAGAGTAACTTATGTTGGTTATGCTTACATGTCTAACATAAAAAGTTTGCTATACAAGTTACCTAATCAGGTGTATATGTTTTTTATTGTAAAACATATCATATGCTCGAATTATTACGGTACACTTACCTCCAAACATTTACTTTTTAATATACCAAAACACTTCGCGGAAAAATTGGGGCATCGTTCGCACCTCAAAGAAAAATCGGGAGGTAGATTTCCCAACTTAGATCTACGGTCTTCCACACCCTTATGCTGGAGGTCACAAAGTTGACTCTTGTTCGCGTTCAGTGGTCGATATATTTGCGCATTAACATAAGGGAGTGGACGTGACATTTATTGTTTGACAAGCATCGATCTGCCCTTTGCTATGCGAGCCGTGAAGCAGCCAAAGTTCACGGGTATTCGTCTTCTTTCAGGAATAATGGGGGCTTTACAGGTGTGGTGTGTGAAAATATTAGATATCGCTTTAATTAAATACCCAAGGAAACAAACAAACACACATATATAGGACATGGACATGTTTGTCCATGTATATAAGATATGAACTTAAGTTGTTCAAGTTGTGTCACCTTTAGAAATTGATAATTAAATATGGAATAACAATAATATGTTTCCATTCGCTCACGCAGCTTAACCTAGACCCCTATTGATTGAACCAGAGATATATGGACTAAAATAATTTGGTATAAGACTCCACCAACAACTAACAGATTTCTATAGAAAATGTAGAGAAGAAATGAAACATTAATTGACGACGGCTTGTTGCTGTGGTTCGTAATTTGCCCAGGTCTGGGTGTCACTGGGATCGCCCCCAGTCCATTGTACGGTACTCATAGCACAAGCATTGCGTAGTTTGGGACCATACAGTTGGAGTGTTCGGCTGGCGATATTTATTTAATACATAAACAGACGGAGAAAACAAAACACATTAGTCGTTAGCGGTCATTCACATGATTAAAAAGTACACCGTTTTTCTATACATTTTTGACAGACAATAGTCTATTCACATACCCAGAAACAGTTAAAAGTATGAAAATTATTGTTAACGAATTATCAATGTGCGCTTACTGTCTTTTTTAAGATTTTTGTCAGGTGACAACTTCTGAGGAGTCTCACTAGAAGATTGGGTTAATACGAGTTGATCATAACGTGACGATGTTGATGTGGCTTATGAAGGATTTCTACCCCTTTTACAGCCCTTTCTAATTCTCTATACTCAAAGGCCTATTCCTGAAAGTTGCTCAATCATCGGAATGTGTGAACACCCTCAGGCGGCGATTGTATCTGTTATCGTATTTCCACATTGTCATGGGAATAAGGCCGTGTAGACATTAATTTAGAGTATTCTTTGTAGAGAAGACGCTGGAAATCTTTTGAAGCATGATTTTTGAATAAAGAATATGAATAAGAATATACTAAATTGTTTTTATTTATGTAAGCCTTCAAATCATTTATGAATAGTCAAAATCTAACACCGGTTTGGAATGCTACTTCCACTGAGAAGATCCGGCAAGAAATTCAAAGGTTACTCTTTTTAATGAAAAAATATGGTGTACATTCTCAGGAGGCAACAGAATATGAGCAGGCAACACCATTGTCACTAAAATAAATATATTTATTTAGAGATTGTACTTAATTGCATTGTTTCTTAGTACGTTACGACTACAGTAGTTTTGAAGTCAGCAAGAAAATTAATCAAACAACCTCAGTAAGGCATTCGCGATCATAGACTTTCTTATACTTAAAAACTGATAGAAACATTTCCATATTTGGCCAATTCCATTACAATTTGAATCG
The DNA here is from genome assembly GCA_918843915.1 of Notodonta ziczac. Classification (NCBI taxonomy): domain Eukaryota; kingdom Metazoa; phylum Arthropoda; class Insecta; order Lepidoptera; family Notodontidae; genus Notodonta; species Notodonta ziczac. The sequence goes on from OU974053.1 coordinate 8,892,972, forward strand.
TAATTAATATGTAACTTCTGAATGTCGCCAAAACAACATACATTGTCTAATTCCCAAACTTTGGCAACCGATAAGTGAATTTGTCGAGCTGTGATGTGCGGCGTGTTGAAACGCAAACACCCTCGGGCGACGATTGTATCGCTAAACGTAACACATTGTTACGGCGACAAAATAGATTATTATGCCGATTGATCGGAAGGAAAAATAAACAAAGTTGAATTAATATGTTTAGAAAAATAAAGAGTTTTATAATTGGTTTGATATACCATTATTAGGTCTTAGTGTTGTTCAATATACCTATAGGTACTAGAACTTGAGAAACTTGTGTCAAATACCTAATTATGTCCATAGGTTTGAATTTAAGGACAAGTAGAGTCGAAAAAATATGATTTAAAAATATTTCCCGATGGAATATTAAATAGTCATTGTACATTGTGTTTTCAATTTGTAATAGTTTTAGTAACTGCTCTTCCTATTACAAAGTAGGAGACCTTAGTTTAGGCAATTTTTCTGGGATTTGAATCGACTCTATCTTCAAGTCGACTCAATAAACACAAGTCATAACGCGCATCTCTACATCTAACACGAACGGTAAACAACATGAGAAAATTAATAAATTTCACCTGAATTACATTTAATAATCTCCGTACACATCCCCACATAATTTAAGCGGAAAAAATGTAAAAATGAAATCTGAAAGAACGCACCAAGACGCTCCCCATACATGCGTATCCATACTTAGTGAGTTACACCCCAAATTAATAGCATCCTAACAAAAAACTCCCCCCTATCTTATGAGGGGTGGTTTGTGGGGTTCATTTGCATATATGTCTCCCTGGCACCCCAAGGAGCGGGCGAGGATGTATTTTTAATTTCATTCTTATCCCGGTGCTTAAATCATGAGAGCGGCCATGCGTGCGGGGGTGGTGTTCCTCGCCTCCCCCCCTCCGCCAGTGACTCCCCTCATTCCTCCCCTCCTGCGGCCGTTAGGTTGCGTCATACGTCGCTAACCACGTACAGAGTAAAAAGAAAAGAAATCTTAATAAGTTTGTTAGGGTGCGCTAGGATAGGGTGGATGTGACCTTGTTAATGAATGAAAAATAAAAGATTGCTTATATTACTGACTAGCTGTACGCGCGACTTCGTCCGCGTGTAAGTTAACTTAACAAAAATTTTGGAATTATTCATCCCCTATTTTATCCCCTTGGGGGTAGAATTAATCAAAATACTTTCTTAGCGGATGCCTACGTCATAACATCTACCTGCATGCCAAATTTCAGCCCGATCCGTAAAGTAGTTTGGGCTGTGCGTTGATAGATCACTATGTCAGTCAGTCAGTCAGTCAGCCACCTTTGAGTTATATACATATATATAGATTGATTACGTATGAAAATATATTTTTCTTCGTCATGGCAATGAATAGCGACTCTCGCTACGACGCAATTAAGTGCAATTCAACAATATAATTACGTACAAGGGTTGCTCTATCTATCACGTAACTCTTATCTTTTCTGACGCGCAGCAACGTATTGAGTGGGTTCACCAAGGTGAAGACGCTGTTTTACCGACTTCACTGAATTTAAGTACGAAGCTACAAAACTTCACACTTAAAGTTCAGACACGCGTCCCTTGCATGGTCTGTCATTCACCATTGAAAACGAAGTGAGATATTGCTACTTTCTAGATTACTTCTCAATATTCGTATCATATATGACATTTCAGCCATGTTGTATATTATTGTTTAACGAGATTTGTTCGCCATCAATACTGATGTCAAATTAGTGTTAGAATTTATATTCGCACGAACCATATCCACTGTCATCATCGGGTCCTACCATTAAAAATATTTCAGCTCCCTAATTAGACACGGCCTTATCCACACAAAGCCATCGCGGTTATAAGCACCTACAAAAAACAAGCGTCGTCATTTTGGTGAGCAAATTTCGCGGAAGTTTTCCGTTCTTCCGTCTCCATACTATATCTCTGCTATGTTTCAACTTGTATATGCCACGGGCCAGTTTGGTTGTGTGTGTGACATTTGTGGTCCCGCCTGTGTGACGACTTGGCACGGACGCAGAATGGAGATATTTTTAAGGATTTGTCGTTTTATGGCCGTTTCCTTGTTGCCGTTTTTTGGAATTAATTATGTGGGTATATTAATTCCATCTCGTTTTCGTTGAGACATCCGTATGTAGTCTTATTATAAATACGTAATACATCGAGAAATGCTAGGTAGTGGTATTTAGGCATCAGACGGCACATAAATGATTGAAGGTAGAGGTGCACTGTTTTAAACTGAAGTTGCATTGATGATATTATGGAGCATCAATTGATTTAAGCCTAGATATCTAGATGATTTAGCATTCAATGACAACGTGTTAGTCAAAAGCATGTACTTATGACAAACAGCGACATAAGTACTGGTTTTATCTTTCGTAGTTCCAGCTGTCAGGTCGCGAAAGGATATGCAGTAGCTCTATATTTAAATAATTATCAGTAAAATCAAAGTGGTTAGGTCGACCCCAACGGTAAAAGGTCAGAAAGGTAAAAGGATACGATTTTTACGTAAGTACTAATAATCTTTAAAATATGTAATCAGGCATTAGCCGCGCCACATTTCCCCCTTTCTTCAAAAACTTCACAAACTCAATTATCAACAAAGAGACTTCACTGACCCGACTTCCGAACTTCGACATTTCGAAAAAAATATTAAAGATAAAGCAAAAACCCGCAAACCTTTATAATCGCATCAGCAGACCGCGGATTGTTCCCGTTAATTATTGATAGAATGAAACTTTTATCAAAACTTCAAGAGCAGAAGCCGAAATTATTTGAAAGCAAGGAAACCCTTCATAATGCCTGAGAAAATATTAAAACAAAGCCGAGGTGGCCGCCCCGCCTTACGGACAGGCCAACTGGAATGTACATAGAGCTGATAATTCGAAACTAAATTTAGTATTTTATTTAATGTTCCATATTGGTAAGTCTCGTCACATTCATGATCTCACTCCTAGTCTGCCAAACTAGAATAAATTTTATGTGTTAAGGAAAGCTCTAAGAATTTCATAAAACACCTCGCTTGAGGTTACAATCGCATGACTGAGGCGACAACGATTTTTCCATTTTGATATTCGAATGGCGAAGTACAGTAGAAATGTATGAAAAATTCGTTACGTTTATTTATTTATTTATTTATGCCGTGCTAATGATTGATGACCAGGTGAACGACCACTCTCTCATAGAAAATAGGCGTAAAGTAGCTGATGTAGCTGCGTCTCTCGGTTGTCACTGCCAGCGCACCGCAGAGCTTTCAATTTCAAAAATTAATATGTTTCTAAATTTAAATATTCTTGTCGGCCAGGAACGCTTATTGCCAGTGGCTAGTGCGCCGACATGGACCTCCTTACAGTACGATAAGCCGGAAGCCTAAGCCCATCTCTCTACCCCTTCTGTTGTCCCACTTCTTAATATCAAGCGGGTCTTACGCTTGTTGGCCGTCTTCTAAATATATATAACTCAAAGGTGACTGACTGACTGACTGACATAGTGATCTATCAACGCACATCCCAAACCACTGGACGGATCGGGCTGAAATTTGGCATGCAGGTAGATGTTATGACGCAGGCATCCGCTAAGATTTTGATTAATTCTACCCCCAATGGGATAAAATAGGGGATGAAAGTTTGTATGAAACTTTGTCAATTAAATTCTACGCGGACGAAGTCGCGGGCACAGCTAGTTGTTATATAAAAAGAAAAACAATTACCCCAAAACATCTCTATATGAATACCGCGAGAATCCGCGAAGACGACTACCGGGTGGTGATTAATACAACGCATCTCCCCCAACGGTTTAATCGCTCGCTGGCAACATTTTTACCCAATTTTTGGGAGCACCCCTCCCCCCCTACACCCGGCCCCGGCCGCTCCCACCCCTTTCTTTCGTTAAGATAAATTATCCTACGATCAGGATAAGAGTGTAGGTCCAAATTGCTGCCTTTAAAATTCAACGTTCGGCCTTAATATTTATGCCAGAATTAGTGTCGCGCCCGCGACTTTACGCGACTTTTTTGTCTTAATTTTATTCAGGACGGGTTTAATTTTGATTGGAATTTACGGGTTGAATAATTGAAGCGTTATTTTATTACAGCGTCTTTTATTTATATCTTGTAAAGGTAAGAGGAATCTACGCATTCACACTCCAAAAACTTGTATTTAGCGTTCACGCTTTTCTAGTGTATTTTGTTTTAATTTATTGAACACTAATCATCCTAACAATATCATAAATGCGAAAGTTTGTGAGTGTGGATGTTTGTTACTCTTTCAGGCAAAAACTACTGAACGGATTTGGATGAAATTTGGAACACAGATAGTTTATAACCGGGATTAACACATAGGATACTTTTTATCCTGATAATCCCGAAATTTTTGTTAAGTTAAATACTACGTGGACGAAGTCGGCGGGCACAGCTAGTAGACCATAATTTAAAGAATGTCGCAAAAGACCCATATCCAGCGTTCGTTGTGGTAAAAATAACAGACATATTTTTAATAGCTTTTCACATTCGAAAAAAGAACACCAAGTTTATTTTTTTTATTATTAGATTGCTCCTCATTGTTTCGGCATTAAACCTTCAAGGACCGTTTGTTTTGTCCTATCGTTTGTTTGTTATTTCAACTTTGTAACACCACCGTTTGGTTTCAACGTTAATGATTTCTTTGATATTCGAACTAAGGCCGATTCGTTTTGGCACCGAAGACGTAAAATTATATTTTACTTTATTGTTCAAAATATGGAACAATGCAATCAAAGCAATCGTTACGCACCTTTAGCGGGTGAAATAAAAAAAACACAAATAATTGTTTATTGATTAAAAACACTACCCTGCCTGTGTTATCCGAAGATGAAAGTAGAGACAAATACTTAATATGTGAATACAAGTATAAGCTAATTGCTGTAAAGACAAAGGTTACGTAAAAATACTAAAAGTGATACTAGGAACATAAAATAATTTAGTGTCGTGTTTTTTGTTTCTCAGTGTATATTAGGAGTATGTATTTTTTTTATTGTATTACTACAATATTAATTAAAATAACTCGTATTGATCTGATTACTATCGGACCTTCAAAATTTTTATTTCAAAAAGTACCAAGTAATACAAAAAACAAAGAACTTTAAAACAAATCACGTTGAAAGCGAAAAAGTGCACGATTGTAACTTAGTATTCAAAGGGCACACGATCCGCAAACAAGGGGGTGTTGTTTGTTCCGTGACATGTGGGAACTTGGCCCTACACGACGCTGCGCGACTAATGAACGGTGTCGTACGACTTTTAAAAAATAATCTTACTTTTTTTAAATCACGGCTGAACATTTTATTTTAGGTTTCTCTTTCTCTTTTTAAAATGTAGCTATATTATTCCGTGAAGTACTTGCTAAAAAGTCGATTAGTGATCTAGTCTTGTTATATACGTATGGTAAGATGAATGATGTAATCATGTATTTGTTCAGTATCTATTTATATATAAAATAATCATAGGTACCTAATATTAATGTTATGAGTATGAAATACCTAATATTAGATTTTATAGTGAAGTACTTAGTATCAGTTACATATTCGGAACTCCCTATTATTTCCATGTACCATAAATGTTATTTTCCAAAAATAAAAACGCATCAAAATTTTCAATTTAGGGTTGTTCCACAACATACTTTTTTTTGAATCCGGATAAGTTCAAACAGCACTAGAAGTTCCGGTCACCGGTTGCCATAACAAAGAATCACATCGCTTGCCAATTAGCGCGGCGAGTGGTCGCCGGTATTTGCCGCTGAGCTCCGGCGAAAATACCGGAATTGCCGGACTCGAGTGCCGGAACTTGTTTGCCTCGTCAATATTTTGTTAATACGTTGGTTTAGGTGTGCATATAGAAGGAATCAGGTGGTTTTTAATGAGGTTTATCGATGATGGGTTTGCACGGACGCAACATAATGATTAATGATGCTGTCCCACAGATATAGATTTACATAGATAACGCAAATGCATGTACTGCGCGTGTCCGAAACCCCGACCAAGCGTCGAGGTTGGTCGCCGTTAACTTGCAGTTCACGCGACTACAGATATTAAAAATATGAGTATGAGCGAGATAATCACTCGAGAGAATCGTAGCGGGCGGAGGAGCATCGGCGGCATCGATGTCTTTGAATCGGTTTGGATTTCCCGTCACTAATGACGTCACAGTAGGTGTTAAAAATTCGGCGGGCTTGGTTTCAATACAAATCGTGATACTTGCTTTATCTATGTAAATCTATATCTGTGTGCTGTCTCTATTTTGTGCTGTCAAAAATTTATGCAACATCAGGTTTGTGTGAATCTTTCGTTCAGTGCTAACGCGGACTGAAAAGGATAAATTAAATTGTAATTAAATGGTACTTATATGTTTTACAAAGATAAGTATTATTCAATGGTATTCTTTGGACTTAGTGACATTCAGAAAGGAATTCGGATTTGTGTACGGTGAGCGAACTACCTCCTTTATGATTCCTCGACTTATTAACAATCTACCTCCTACCTTACACGATTCTATTACGCCCAATAATATTAAAATAAAGTAAAAAAAACATTTCTTAAGCACCATGGTATGTTAAGTTAATGCGTTTACCTAGTTCCATTTAAAATAATAAACCAGTTATAGTTATACCTTCGCATTATGTTATACTTACCTACACTTAACGATTCTTCTTGATTTAGATGTTATAACATCATTTCTAAACCTCCGTGGTTTTTTGTATGTTATGTACTTAAACAATATTACATGTGCTTAAATTTAAATAAATAAATAACCAAAAAAATACACATAATTCATTTTGGACTTAGATGTTATAGAAAAAGGTAGTATTAGTAACTAAATAAATACATAAAACCATAGACAATGAAACGATCTTATAAGTAGATGATGTTTATAATGCATGAAACATAAACATGTACATACATAGATTTCTTTAATTGGGCTATTCCGTTGTAATAATAGAATAAGAATGATATAACTTAAGAATGCTCACACATATATTATTAATTATGTAGTTTTTTCCCGGGGTCCGATGAGGGCTGAGGGCCTAAATCGGGAAAATTGGGGAGAGGACTTTACATCTTAACTTACAGGAGTGACATTGGTTGAAGGGCGTGATGGGCTAAGTTGAATTTAATGTGACTTTAAAACACAAATGTATTATTTATTACTTAGAATCATATTTTATTTATTATTAGGTAAACTTTTCATAAAATAAAGTTCTTCAAACCTTATTTCTCAAAAAAAAACAAGGTGTAGCACCAAGTCACAGCTTTCAAATATGTGTTCTATTTTAAATTTAATTAGTTTACTTTTGAATATACCTACTTATTACAAAAAAAATCACGCAACCGTTGACACAACTTTAAATAATTCCAAATTCAATTTACAAAATGACATATTCCAAATATTTTTAACGAATCCAAACCGATAATTCTAAAGTTGAATATTACACTGGTACCGTTACGTACGTGGTACGGTATGGTACAAAACCTTCGTGCATGGATTTTAATTATTATCATGTACCGAATACGACTCCTAATAAATGTCATTATGAGACTGTACCGTGACAAAGGTTACGTGCACCTTGGAAACAGTCTTTATCCCTTGGAGCTTTCGTGATAAGGTTGATATTAGTGATGTTTGATGGTAAGTATAAATTGGTTCTGATATAGTTCTTTAATGGAACCGCGATGTCCCGTGCGTGACAATGATGGTACGTAAATATTACCGTTGAACGTTTAATATGGATGCAAGGCTAGAACAGGTCTTTGTACAGAAACTTTTGAAGAAATTTTTGCATTGAATTCAGTCTAACGATTATTATATCGTGATTTAGGTATTGCAGAAGTTTTAAATTTTCGTTTTAGTTAGCCATTAGCTTTGAAGGTTTTGCTCTGTTTCGTGTCATTTGTTACTGCAAAGGTTATTCAAAGTGCTTTCATGTGACAGAATGCTTCTATTAAAGTCTAAATAAATGTGGCAACATTAATTTTCTTTTTGTCGTGCCTTTTCTGTATTTCAAAATGTATTATCCAAGTATAAAAAGTGTAAATAGTAGGAATTGTTTATGGTACCTTCTTTATGATGTGTAAAAAGGTATCTATCTATTTGCAACTACTTTGTGATGTAACCTTGTTCCTTTTTTAAATTAGAATAAAATAAAACAAACATTTTATAGACCGACCATTTTACGGCCAGTATTTTTAACCCGCTACGTTTATCCTCAATTTTATTTCTCAAATAATATTTTCAACCAAAACTAATTTCTTAAAACAACACCTAACCCACCTTGATGATCATGCGAATATCGAACCAAAACAACGAACAATAAGAGGCAGTAGGCTGTAGAACGCGTTTGCGCGGGGCGCAACACCCCGAGAGGGGGCAACCGAGGACAAGGGGGTAGGGGGAGGACTTAAGTCCTACCCTTTTAAAGATTCCACCGTCCTCTCATTTTTAAGACTTTACAATACCAACACATAGACACGCTCATATATCAGGGGGGATCTTTAATTTATTGCATCAGTGTGCGGAAGTGTACCCCACTTAAATTTCTTTCGGGAATTAAGATGGGACGTAATGTGTGTGTTGGATTGGATTTTTCCGTGTTCTCCGTAATTAGTGCGTCGCCATTCATTACGGGATGTGGGCTGGGATAATGAGGTCTTCGGAGGACATCGGAGGTTGCGAATACGGGGTTTCGGACACGCGATGGGATTGAGGGCGACTGATTAGGTACTTTGTATGTTAGTAGATGTCTATGTTGTTTTCTTATTTTATAATCTACTGGCTGTACCCCCCGACTTCGTCCGCGTAGTATTTAACGTAACAAAAATTTCGGGATTATCGGGATAAAAAGTATCCTATATTTTAATCCCGGTTATAAACTATCTGTGTTCCAAATGTCATCCAAATCCGTTCAGTAGTTTTTGCGTGAAGGAGTAACAAACATACATACATCCACAGTCACAAACTTTCACATTTAAAATATTAGTAGGATGCATGACTTTACAAGTGTTATTTTCTCTCAGCCTAGTGAACCAGGTGGCTGCTCGTTCGATTCCTGTCGGGAAGATATATAGAAATGGCCTTTTCGTAATTCACCCTGGGCCCCAATTCCGCTAATTCATTTGAAATTAATATGAATTAAAACTGAGTGGTTTTTGTTACTTAGAACAGTTTCAGTAGTAATAACCGAAAAGCTATTGAGTTAATTACAAAAATAAATAATCCAATCTTTTGTCGGGTGCCACTGAGATCGCCAGCAGACCATTGTATGGTATTAGCACAAGCTTTCCTGCTTTCCTGCCTGCTTTCCTTAGTGAGAGTCCGTACAGTTAGCGGTCATTCACACGGTTAACCCAGCATCGATACAGTCTACAGGTTGAAACAGAAAGGGTATACTTAAAAAAAAAACTTTACTTTGTAATTCTAAAACTATCTACTAACTAGCTTTGGAAGAAACTTGAAAAAAAAGATGTTACAGGGATACAGCTGTTGACGGATTTCATAAGTCTACAAAACCTTTAGTACGAGTATTTCAACTGTCCCACAAAGCCGATAGATTTAGATTTACAAAGTTAAGTTGCAAAAATATACCCTTTCTGTTTCATCTAGTATACATTTTACTGTATCCAGATGTAAACACGGCTATTAATTATCGGTCAAAAATGTATAGAATTAATAAATAAATAAATGTTACCTCTTACTAAATAGACGGCTTTTTCCGACGGCTTTCGACGGAAGAAGCCGACAAAGCTTAGTGTGGAAAAAACAAAACACAGTGATAGTGTTTTATTAAATTTTTGGTGTTACCAAAAAGGGCAATTCCAACATTAACTCAACTTACCCCTAACGTAAACTCCGTCACTTTTGTAAGTAAACTTCAATAATTTTACTTACCTTCAACTCACCGGGCGACCCACAACACGTGTCCGTGGAACATAGGGGTGGGTTGGCACGAGGCGAGTCCCGAGACACCTTAATATATATTAATGTGTGGCCAATGGTGCGCCACTGCAATAGCAAACAGTTTGACTTTTTAACTCTCTCAACTAGTGAGGTAGAGCTTGGAAAGGTTTTCCAGTACATTGTTTAATAATAATAAATAAATATCGGCAGACTGACACACCAACTGTATGGTCCCAAACTAAGTAACGCTTGCATTATGGGTACCGTACAATGGACTGGGGTCGATCCCCGTGACACCCAGACCTGGGCAAATTACGAAAAGCCATTTGCGAAGTTTGCCCCGGCGGGAATCGAACCCGAGTAAGCCGAGCGGCCTACGCTCGAACCACTGCGCCAAGCGGTCGTCGTGTTTGGCTGACTATTGGCCAATTCTTCCCAAATTATAATCCGTAATTACAAGCGCAAACATATTTTATTGCTAACAGCCGCTAAGTTGGAGACACCAATAAAACTTGGCCAGGAAATTTGTGGCAGCAGCCACGCCAGCCCGCCATAAAACAAAAGTGACATCCCTAATGCGATCGCTCCACTAATTATATCTGAAATTTCCAAAAATTCGAACCGTCAACCCTCTTTCTTAACCCATTAGCCGGAACTTTGGGAAACTCGCACTTTTCAAACTGCCACGAGATGAACACAGATGAGGATTTAAAAAAGATTAAAAAAAACTGATGCGACTTACTAAACTCTACTACTTACTAAACTACAAAAAAAACTAAATTAAAATCGGTTCATCCACTTGGGCGCTACGATGCCACAGACAGACACACAGATACGCATGATAAACTTTTAACACCCCTCTTTTTTCGTCAGGGGTTAAAAATGATGCGGATAGATTGAACTCTCCAATCTGAAAGGGACGTGGAAATCAATTATTTAATCATCACACAGTTTTACCATCGTTAATCATGAATCCTCTACTAAAGATGTTTAGATTTGACCCTCGGCCAGTCTCTGGATCTTGGAACCAGTAAATAATAAAACATTGAAGGATTGGAACATTCTTCTGCTAAATAGGCACCTAACTTTTCCATGGAATGCCAAATGGTAGCCTCTATACTGCAAAGCAATAAGCAAACATTTTTGGAGAACACAGTCGGATTAACCAGTATTCATCTACTAGATGTTACCAAGGCGTAGGCACAATATACTGAGACAAAAACCCTACAATCAGAGGTCACAAAAAATAGACATTTTCTCAATTCTTTCACGCGTCGCCGAAGTCGTTCGTGATACCGTTAACTTAAAGCCAAGATAAAATGTTATCAACCGAATTTAGACTTTTGAACCTGTGAAATAGAGTTGATAATAATATGGAAATAGCGTTAAGTATAGGGTGTTTGTACTGATAAGCTCTGAAAATTAAGAACGTGAGTGATGATTGCGGATTTACATACCGAAGTAATTTGCATGTGGTGTCAATTCCAAAAGTTTATACTATCTCTTTAACTTTGCCTTATCGATAGAAGTTTAGTACATTCTGTTTTACATAATGTGGTAACATTTTAGAAAAGTGTTATAATGATTGATGTATGATTATTTTAAATACATCTTCTTTGTAATTAATTACAATACAATCATCAATTTACAAGCAATGTAAAATCTCATGAAACTTGGGCTTAGGTAGAAATAGAAATCAGGTAGGTAGATACCTTATTTAAATAAAAACAAAAGCTCAGTGTTACCAGCTTAAAAATACTCATCGTTAGTCACGAAAAAAAATAACTTAATGACTACAACGATCAGGTCAAATCAAATATAATAAGAATTAGACACAATAAATCTTCAATATACTCCTGCCATTAAACAACAGACCACACTATAAAACCAATGAGGAATAATAATAAAGCGGCGCACACACGGGACGTGAAACGTGCGGGCATATAGGTGGCGCTGACAGCCGCCCTGAGGAAGACAGATTGTCTCACCGCGGATCCTGCACCCGGCTAGTGTGGAGACCGCCTTGCTATAATATTAACAACTAGTATTCCCGTTGTAATGGTCGAAATTCGACCATAATTCATTTAAATTTTAATTTTAAACTCCATTAAGGTTTTATTGTCAAATACTATTTGATACTGGCACGCAGAATGCACTATGGAAGTCCCGCCCTCCAAAAACCGTCACCGTTTGTCAGTTAGACAGTCAGTCGGTGTGGAGGTTACAAATGTGTGTGTGTCAATTCATGGTAGTATGTATAATGTTTTATTAATTGAATTTAATGTATTTCTAAGTATTATATTATACAAATATTAGCATTCTGCACTCCTTCTCTATATAAACTATAAGTGTGCCAAATTTCATACTCCTCCATCCGCGCTATTTTCGTATTAAGCGTCTGAAAGTTTTTAGATATTAATAGATAAATATCGCCAGAGTGACATACCAACTGTATGGTCCCAAACTAATCAGAGCTTGTACTATGGGTAGCGTACAATGGACTGGCGGCGATCCCAGTGACACCCAGGCCAGGGCAATTTCTGAAAGGGCCATTTCCGAAATATACCCCAGCGGGAATCGAACCCGCGACCACCATGTGCAGTGAGCCAAGCGGCCTATGTTCGAACCACTGCGCCAAGCGGTAGTCAATACAATCTTCAGCTTAGTACAAAAATCTTCTAGGAAAATACTAATCTAATTTATTTTTTAACAGAACCATTATTATATTAGAAGTTAGTTTATTAAACTATGTAAGTATCCAGATGCTTGCAGTTAAAAATAATATACTTATCAAAGTTTTGGTTTAATAATCCCAGAAAAATATTCTAAAAGCAGCCAAAAATTTAAAATCTCTTCTGATAAACAAAAACCCTCAAAAGGGTCCCACTCCATCCTCTTGAACCGTTCCTTAAGCGATTGTCCGGGACACGCGTGTTCTATCGCATATCTAAACTCCTTACCCCTACCATTGGCTACAGTTATTTCAATTTATGCGGCTACTGTTTTTTGCTTACATAATTATTATCAGGTATTATGACGACCGCTTGGCGCAGTGGTTCAAGCGTAGGCCGCTCGGCTCACTACACCGGGTGTCTGCGGGTTCGACCCCGTTAGGGTAAATTTCGGATATGGCCTTTTCGTAATTTGCCCTGGTGTGGGTGTCACTGAGATCGCCCCCAGTTCAATGTACGGTACCAATAGTACAAGCTTAGAAGCTTAGTTTGGGGCCATACAGTTAGTGTGTTGGTCTGGCGATATTTATTATTATAAAAAGCAGTCTTGCATGCACAAGGTCTAGGGCGGGTTCAAAACCCGGTTCGAACCTCTGGCTTTTTTTATAATCTATGTGTTAATCATAATCTCAATAATTATGATAATCCTTCGTCTCACAGAAAATCTAATTAATTATTTAAAGACATGCGATATCCGTCTCCTCACACTGGGCTAGCGAATTCAGGTGAATCCCCCCTGAATTGAGGGGAATCCCATACCCACATGCGAGTAATTAAAGGAGCTAATTATAAATGTATTAAAATTTTGAATTATATTCAAGCAGAAGCTTCGGGCCCTGGGAACGTTTTGAAAATGTGTAGACTTATTTAATGAATGTTATTATTTATAAAATATAACATATATTTTGGCAGAAGGCTTATTAACCCAATAGTGCAGCGGCCAAATAATAAGAAAGAATGATAATACTTTAATCCAAGGACATGGTGATACTCCTAAATAACTTTTACAGTTTTACCCACGCTTTTATGTCATATCTGACTATTTAGTACATAAAAATGCAGTTTTAATAGTTCAATTTAAATATTACAACTTAACCTTAAAATAGGTTAACCGTATAATTTCAATTTCATATCCGAATGCAAATACGTGCATGAAGATTCAATCTGTTACATTCCAAACTGAAGACTAAATAAGAAAAGAATATAATAATCAGAATAACTTACGTCGGAAACTGTGCAATGCAAAAATGACAATTTTGATAGAAAAGTGAAAGTTAGATACGAAATATATTTGTTAATTTAATAGTACACGATTTCATATTCGTATGTATGATTTTAGAGTTAGTGCCTATCTATTTCAAAACTGATAAGTCTAACTAACATGGCTGTATTTGACATCATTTGATAAATTATTGGTGCCGATTTTTACCGTGTAAATGACAATGCACAAAATATTATGAAATCAATTTATTAATAAACGCATTATCACTTAGGTTGGTATTTTTATTAAATAAATAATGTTTTTTTTGGGATAATTATTTTTGTTCATATCAAACTCGCTGGATGATATGATGGTAGGGGTAAATGATAAATTATGCGTGATGCGTCTTGTTAATTGTCTGGACCGCTTGTTATCTGGAAATAGTTACTGTTGTTTATACGCTCACACTTAGTTTAAGTGGCGCTATTCTAGTTGTTAAATTTTTATTAACGTGACGTCACAGTAACTACGAAAAGCTTAGACATACAGCTAGAGAATAAATATTAAGTATTACCCAAATTACTTAAGAATAATTGAACAGCTTGCCAAGCTGTAGCCGCAACATTGATTACAGCTCATAAATGAGCTGGCTCGACGTAGTACCGTCCTCTCACAGCTATTATAGCGGCGTTTCGCACAAGTCAAATTCCTCCTCTCTGATCCTTGCACTTCACGAATAAATTTCTTTATTTTATTATAATTCTACATAGTCACTACCCTATACAGTTAGTTAAAGGTTACAGATGCATTATTAACAAACTAAATTGAAACTAAAACGAAAATTTTACAAACATAAATAAACGGTCACCTAAATCGTTCGACCTTGTGAATTTATAAAAAGAAAAACATTTGCCAAAACTCTACCAAGCCACATTTAAGGCGGGTTTAGATAATCGGTATTGTACTTATTTTTTTTATTTTTCAAAATCCGAACTAAAATTCGATAAGCTTGTATGTACGTGTCAAACGAGGTGTCCAGGCTATTGCCTGGATATTAAAAAACAACTTTTATAATAATAATAATAATAATAATAATGACGTTTTAATTAAAATTATTACAATTATTTATGTTCAATCAAAATGGTCGGCGATAGTGTTGTGACAATATCAAATCAACAAAAACCTAGTGATGTCCAAAATTAAACTTATTTTTTTCCAATCATTGTTGCTGCGTTAACACGAGGCACATTATTACAAACTAGTGGTGACTTTGAACTGTCGATATTGTTGTAATAACTCACTCAAACATTCCTAGGCTCGACACTTTCTGTTTTCGCATTAGTTTAGTTCATATGAGATCAAAACCTATGTCCGATACTTTTCCAGACAAAATACCTGTGGTCAATTAACGCGACATCAAAAGGAAACAATAAAAGAAAGCATTGACTCCATTACAATAAAAACACGCCTTAACAAAATTCGAACACAAAAAACAAGATATATAACCAACGAACGGGCGAAACACTCGAAAATCGGTTCAAACAATTATTTTTTGCTCGAAATACGAGACTTAACGAAATTCCAAATCGCTTAGGCGAGGTGGAATTATAGAAAAAGCTCTGCGCATCTTCAAAGGTGGGTCGCAACCCTTTCGGGAGGGTGCGGGGGTGAGGCGCCGCCGGCGAGGGGGGTACGCACAGTAATATAGAAAACTTGTGTTAGCCCAGTTCCGCGCCTTTGTAACATCATTTCGGCTGCCGGGCGAGTCGGTTGCACTCGTTTTGATACTTGTCTTTGTCCCTTTTTGAGATTTAATTATAAAGAATCTTGAATTTTTTGAGGAACCTTAATTTGGCAGTTTATTTTGTATTGGTAATGTTCTTCGGCGACCATTGTAGGTATGCTATGTTTATTTGGGATAAAATATCTATTTAATAAGCTTATTTTAATCTCGTCGTTGGTCATTAGCTTAGTAATATTGGCTCGTTACTAAGGCCAAGATAATCATTATTTAAGTTCTAGTAATATTTGCTTAATACCAAAAGGATGCTTTGATACTTTTACATCGAAGTGTAATATCTCATAATATACATGTCTCATTAACCTAATCTACATCCAATATCCAATCTTTTGCGTAATGATCAGACATTGTAATTTAAATTTTATTAATCAAGTATCAAATCTTTCCATTCCACACCGAGCTTTATAATTTAAGAAGAAGAAACAGGCCATAAGAAATAAATGTAAAGAAGGAGAAGAAACGTTTGGACCCCGAAAGGGTTAAAAAGGGGTGCGAGATACCCCCACCTGTACGTACACGCTTTGAATACACGTAATAGAAATTTAAAAGGGTTATGTTTGTTCGTTTCAGTGGTAAATTTTTTAAGAAGTTTTTTAAAATATAAAAAGGTTTGTTTTTTGTTCTTGAATTTATGTTTAGCTGTGATAACAAATGGTTATTATTAATTATGAATTAAAAAATAACAGAGAGGTGTTAACTAAAGCTCTCAGAAAAATAAAACAAATATTCAGAATCACCTGTTCCAAATTCAAATTTAAAAAAGAGTATTTTATTCAATTATGTATTAAGTAATTTGAAAAAATGCTGTCAGATTGTCACAGGTTACCAAAATTAGCGAGTAAACCCATGAGTGCACACTAACTTTTTACCCATTTGTGTGTTTGTCTGTCTGTGTGAGTGAATTTTTGTTCACAAAACATAAATCGTCAGCAGCATGTATTCGGGGGGTACCTCTCGGCTCTTTTTGTTTCCAAATGAACGGGGGCTACGTTTTCTCTCACTTTAAATTGTTTTTAAGACGTGTATTGATTGCGTTCCTCCGAGATTGCGCTTTCATTGTCTGTGTGACTATTGTTCCTTGTAATTTGAGTGGTGGGTTATGTTTTAATGTTGCTTTTTCATTGATTACGAAATAATATGTCTTCATAGAAGTTAATTTTAAAATTTTACTACTATAATAATTTGGTTAATCTTTTGATACCTAAGTGTATTGGTAGTGAGTGTAGGAACCAAAAATATATTTTTTTTTGTAAAAAAAAATATTGATTTCACTAAATTCAGAATTAATTTCTAGAAAATGTATTTTTTTTGTAATTTTAATTAATACAGATATTGGGTGTTAAATCCAGCATTAGCTGAGCTATCTTTATCAAAGATGTCAATAATAAAGAAAGCCCAGCGCATGTTAGAAATGTTCCCTGAGGTCTGCAGTCGACAGTCCACAAAACTTGACTAAAAATTGTATTGTATTTTTTGGTGTAATCATAATTTGTAGCCTATAGATTAAGCATCATTGGATACTTTATTATGGAGACAGTTCCATAAATCAATACAAGTAGTAGTAATAATACTATTACTAGTAGTAATAATAATAGTAGTAATACTATTGCGTCAGTGTAAATGAGGAGTAATAAATGTCATAAATGTCTACAAAGACAGACCGATCCCGATGAAAAACTAGTTTGCATTCCCGAGCGGACAATTATGAGATCCCGGAAACGACATCGCAATTGAAAGAATTATTTACTTTTTAACGAGAAAGGGTTAAGACGTAAAATTATATTAAAGCACAGTTATTATTTCCATAATACTTTGTTGTATTCAAATAATTTAATTTTGGATCGAGATTACTTGGAACACTATAGTTTGAAGTGTCTGTGGAATTGTTAACAATCAAATAATGAATATGATAGAGGTTTCATAAGTACGAAAATAAAAAAAAACACTTTACCTAAATTTTTTGCCTATCGGCTTACGCCGTCACCTCTATCTACTCTTTATTTTAAACAATACTCAAATGTTTCAGTCCTTCTTTCCTGTATAGAAGTCAAAATTGAGCAATTCTCAAATATTAGTACGTTTTAAGTAGACGTTAGGTAGAGACACATGAGTCGATCTATTAGCTGGAAGACTACTACAGCTCGATATAATATAAATAACCCAATTCAAAATATTGTAAAAGCTTCGTAATTTATTAATCGTTGCTACTTGTTCTGACTTACATGTTCTTGTACTCGTGTATTCTTCTTCTAAGTCGTAGCACTCTTGTCAGAGCGGTCGTGGTCATGTTTCGGTCGCTTCTTGGTTAAGTATATCAAAACGAATAATCCTACTAATATTATAAATGTGAAAGTTTGTGAGTGTGGATGTATGTATGTATGTATGTTTGTTACTCCTTCAGGCAAAAACTACTGAACGGATTTGAATGAAATTTGGAACACAGGTAGTTTATAACCGGGATTAACATATAGGATACTTTTTATCCCGATAATCCCGAAACTTTTGTTACGTTAAATACTACGCGGACGAAGTCCGTGGGCACAGCTAGTCATTTATAATGCAGACACCATACAAAGTCATCTCTTTCATCCGGTCACAAACCGCTTCACAATTTCCCACGCGAATCGTTACACAGCCTTAACAAAGACACTTAAAAAAATAAAGGCTCAAGTCACCAAAGTGTCCTTCAATCGAAATTCAATACCAATTAAAAAGCACCCCCTCCCCCTTTAACCCAAAGATAGTATTTAAATTAAGGAATATTCCCATTGAGTCGTCTCGAGCGGCTCATTTAAATTAAGCTTTTTGAAAAAGTCTCATATCTTCTTTAGGGGCGCACCGGCACATCAAAGGGGAGGTAAAGGGGTAAGGTATTTTTCTTCGCGGGACGGGGGGGTGGGTAAAAATGCGTAACGAACGCACACAGATATGCGTAAGTATTTACCGAACGCACACAGACGCGGGTTATATGTAAAACACTTTAAGAAGCGACGAAGAAATGCGAGAAGCTTAGCGGGGTACAGGGTGTGGGCGAGATTCTAATTAATGGCCTCGGTGATGCTGCGAGAAAGGATAAACTTATCTTTTAATATTTTGCGGGGAAAATGCTTAAAAAGGCTGTAGTAGGGGTATGGAGATCATTAACATCCTTGCGTAAGAAGAGATGCGTTGCCAGTTCAAAAAGGTAGCAATGATGGGAGCCATCGTAGTAAGGTCCTGGGTTCAAACCCCAGCTCGCACCTGTGGTTGTTTCGAAATCTATCAATATAAATCCCAATATGATTATCAGTTGTTAACTAACGGTGAGGGAAAAATCGTGAGGAAACCTGCATGTCTAAAATCGAACAAATTTTCGATAGATGTTTGAAATCTGCCAACCCGCACTGGGCCAGCGTGGTGGATTATGGCCTGAATCCCCCTCGTTTTGGTGGGAGGCCCAGCAGTGGGGCAATAATAGGATATTATGATGCAAGACACTAAATGCTTTGCAAGACGAGAAGACAAGCCCACGTTATATCTGGGTGTCACTAGGCCCCCAATCATTTGTTCAGTACACCTGTCTAGTACAAGCACTGATTATTTTGGGGCCATACAGTTAGTATTTTTGAAGATATTTACTTATTTCATTTGTACAAGTAACCTGCTCAGTCATGAATAGTAGTTTACACGTCTTTCAAAGACTGTTTAGTTTCCCTGGAATCTGGTGTTAATTTTTACTCACCACGTACTTATATTGATTTTTTTAACAATTATTTTCTATATAATATTGACATCACCCTGTCCGTTGGGTGTAAAAGCGAAAGGGTTGTGGGGTAGATTACCCCGGCGGGGGTGTCCACCGCCTTCTTACAACCTTTTTACACAGGGGGGTACAGAGTAATGGCCCGCAGAGACTTTGTATGCGTAGATTGAGAATTTCCTTCTAGATTTTTAATGAGTATTTTTGAAGACGGACGATAATATTTAAATAAGAACAAAAAAAATAATATATAAACGTGAAACTAATTTTCGTTTCATCAGCTATTACATCGAATTAAATTAATGAGAGACAAATGTTTCACCGATAGTTTTCTTATGTATATATTGCAGCTAAACATTTGGACTATTTTATTTATGTTTAACCTCATCTGTACTTTTGATTGGCGATCCTACCTCTAAAACTTGATCATAAAGATGAGCAGTGGCTCCCATTTACTCAATTAGAGAGACGGCAGCTTGAAGATAAATATACAAAAATTAAACTATTTTTTTTAAATAAATAAGCCTCTCACCACATCCTCTGTCCCAAAAACGGGCTGTCGTCAAGAATGTTGTATTAGCAAGGCGTCTCGGGCGCAGGGGGGTGAGGCCGACGCGGCCCGGGGCGAAGAGGGGGTGTAATTGCAAAATAAAATTAGCCGGAACGGGTACGTGCTCAATTTGCGCCACCCAGCACTGATTTGTTTTCGCTCACGCCTATGTGCGGGTGCCTCGGAGCCTCGGAGTTCTTAGCTACACTGTGCCACCGTCTTCTTAGCCTATATATTATTGATCCGACGTTACGCTCTGCCATATTGTTTCTTATGCTCGCTACGATGCGAACGGTACGATACTTATATTTTTCAATGTAGATATCATTATTGTATTTATGTAGTCGGCGTCGCCGTCCGTACGCTACGCAGAGAGCCCGTCCAATTACTATGACGCGACTCGAGTGTCATTTGATGACGTAGTATTTGCATTTAATTTTATTTTCGAGAGCAAACTCTAATTAGTTGACAGGAACGAGCGCTGAAAATCCTTCTGGCGATAAAAAAACATCCGCCGGTCGTGATTTCATCCGCGGGAATGTTTAAAAAGGCGTCTAAAACTTTCGGGGCCGGACTGCGGAGTCAATGGCTTTTTTATTTTCGCGTTTTCTTCCTTTTCCGGTTGAACTTTTCCAAACTTTTATTTTGAGGAAGTTCCACGAGTGTCAGTTTGCCGTTCGCTCCACAATTTTCCGCGGTTTGCGCCGATAATTGCGGACGCAGGTGGGAAAATAATTTCCCTTTTTTTCATCTCTCTCTCCAGGCCGTCTGTTTTACTTCCAGGGCCGCGGGCGTTTATTACTATTTCCCAGTAGATACGTCGTGATGCCGCGCAGCTGTAGGGTTGGGCCGGCGCGTGACGTACAAACGTGTCACATACGCACGCATGTCTAGCGCACATATACATGTTAACACTTGAAGGCGACCGGCTATTTTCCTTTTCAAGTCGAGCCTATCTCCACCCATATACTGACATGTGGCACGCCCACCTCGGCGCACGCCCCTAGCATGTGGCATATAATATGTGCCCCAGTTACGTGGCGACGTATGTGAGACACATGGGCGTGTGTGTTGCATTGCGCAGCCGCTGGGCGTGGCCTCCCCCACCGTGAACGTAAACGTGACGCTTCCTCGGGCTCACGCCGCTGTGTGCGAGCCAACGTGACAGCTATTTATTCCTATGCCTCCGTCGCTCGCGACTACGCTCACGATAAATGAGTTATAATTTATTTTTACTCGAAAAAGGAAGGGTAAGGGAGCCTCCGCCTGTAATTAATGGCGAAATTGGCTATTCCGAGTATTCGGGATCCGGTAATGAGGTGAGATTGAGATTAAAACTCGGGTAAATGAGCTCCGTAAAGGATTAAGGGCGGAAAAATTGTGAGTTATAAAGCCACATCCGACGGCCGACGGTGAAACTTTGATAGTTACTCTTTTTCCCGCTGTATTATTAATGTTCTCGAAATTTTCGTCTGGTTTTAGATTGCGGCAAGTGTTTTATACTACCTAATGAGTGGAGTTAATTTTTATGTAAATTTATTTTTTTATCATTAACAAAGTGAGGGAAAAGGCGGACGACTCGCTTGATGTTAAGCTGTTCTTGTAGCCTATAGAAGCTTGTAGTACCTAAGGTATTGCTCGCATGTCGCCGACTTGAAGGGGGCAGAGGGAGGGGAAGAGAGCGGGGGTTGTTCGGTACTACCCTGAGGTGCTACTCTTAGTAACGATAATCGATATATCGTGACATTCGTATCGTCGAATCCTACTCTAAATTCCATCTTTTTTGCCGTCGTATATCGTCTGGAAGAACGATAATTTTGTATTGCTCTTTCAGTAATCGATACGACGGCAAAATATGGAATTCAGAGTAGGATTCAACCATACGAATAAAAAGACATAAAGACATAAAAAGACATCAAAATTTATTCCATTATAAATTACATCATACAATTACCTATCATTGGAACTCAAACTAGGCGCGCAGGGCAGCCTGTATCTTGAGTCCAAGTTGCTGAAAAGGGTCAGTGAGGAACGTATGAGATTACAAATTAGTACACATAGTGTTGTCTAAAAGTACCTGTTATAGGAATATGTAGTGTGTCTGTGTGTAGTGTGTTGGAGTGGGTGTGTAGTATGTTTGTGTGGTGTGAAGTGTGTGTGGGATGTAATGAATATGTTAGGGTGTGTTTGTGTATGTGTGCTAGGTACGTCAGATGATGAAAATGTAATACTACCGAAGAGGTTTTAACATGTCCTCCGTGTCGTTATAAGTAAGTGTGAGAAGTCACGATATACAATAATAATAATAATTATTATTATTATTATTATTATCGATTCATCATCATCATCATCATCAGCCTATGCTTGTCCACTGCTGGACATAGGCCTCCTCTAATGAGCGCCATAGCGCCCTGTCTTCAGCTTGCCGCATCCAGCATCTGCCTGCAGTCTTTCGCAGATCGTCATCCCACCTGGTCGGAGGGCGTCCTACCTTTTGTCAATTATCGATTAATTTTTATTAATTATTATAACGATTATCGTTGCTAAGATTAGCACCCCAGGTCGAGCCAGGTGTAGTCAATCAGTTACATCTAGACTCTACCGCCGTAGAGCTATTAGTTTCAGTAACTGACCTCACTCTTATGCTATCTTTTTCATAATAGCATTAGTTTCGCGATAGTGTTTCTACCATCGCCAGACTCTTGTCATCTATACAAATAAATAAAATTGGAGTGTCTGTTTGTAATATCAAAATAACACCTTTTCACTAAATGCATATGAAAGTACATACGACACCTATAGCGAAAACGCGATTAAATTTGTTTTTGTCTGTCTGTCTGTGTGTTTGTTCCGGGTAATCTCTGAAGCGGCTGGACCGATTTTGACGGGACTTACACTGGTAGATAGCTGATGATATAAGCAGTAACTTAGGCTAATATTATTTAAGAAAAACAAAAACAATGGGTCCTGTCGTGTGGGCTCAGAACGAGGGAGCGGGCTTTTTTGTTAAATTAAATTCCACGCGGACGAAGTCGCGGGCTCAGCTAGTTCATTAATATAAATAGAAATTCGGTAACAGAGACCAAATTTTGTAGTATCTAGTACATTCACCCTTTTGTGAACAGTATTACAAAAATCCGACTAAGCTCCTGCCTTCGTCGATTGATTTACGATAACATTGAACCTGCCTTTAACGAAGCATTGAACATTGTTTACTCTTGAATCATCATTAAACCTCCTTAGAAACGTCCAAGGTCAAAATCCGTTTTAATACCAGAACACTCAATGTTCCATGACTCTAAATAATTCAGGGTTGGTACCATCATCCAGTGGGAGGTTCATTTGCATGTTTCAGCCCTGTTTCCCGGTCACAGTGATTTGCATAACTCATGTCTGTAAGCCAGCTGAAGACTGTAATCTGGGGGCTTTTTATATACAGTCAAACAGGTCAACAATTATTTTTAGTCTGTAATGTAATAAAAAGCTGTGATAGCGGATTGGTTGAAGCACGCGTCTTGCGGGCACCAGGTCTTGGGTTCAAACCCCAGCGCGGACCTCTGGATATTTCAAAATCGATGTGCGAATCATAATTTCTATATGATTATCACTTGCTTACGGTGAAGGAAAACATCGTGAGGAAACCAGCATGTCTTAGAAGATCTAAGCAATTTTTGAAAGACATGTGAAATCCGCCAACCCGCACTGGGCCAGAGCGTGGTGGATTATGGCCAGAATCCCCCTCGTGTGGAGGGGAGGCCCGTGCCCAGGAGTGGGACGTCAAAAGGGCTATCTTATTATTATTATTAATGTAATAAAAAATACGAATAGTGATTTTTTTACGATGGTAGAGACAGGCCAATATACTAAAGCTCTTATACACGCTAACTCGACAAAGGCAGTACGACCCTCACACAGAAGATCCGCGTAAAGTAGTGAGTAAGAGAGCCAGACGTCCAGCCCGTCCTTTCCACTCTCTGTCCCATTCCCTTGAAGGTCGGCAACGCGCCAGCAATGCTTTAGGTATTGCAAGTATCTATAGGCTGCGATGACTGCTTAAGATCAGGCGGATCGTACGTATGTTTTCAAATTTTGTTAAGTATATAGAAAAATTACAAGTTTGTAAAGAAAGTTAAGCGTCAATAGCCTAGTGGTTAGAGGGGCCGTCCTCGTAGCTGAGAGGTTCCGGATTCGATGCCCATCCTGGCCATTAAACTATTGACGTGAGCCCACTCCTAGCACAAGCATTAGCTTAGTTGGAGGGGCTAAAGGGAATACTAGTAATGTGATAAACACACATTGCTAGTAATCTTTAAAAAAAAAAAAAAGTACTCACAATATAGATGATAGGAAACATTTCAGAAAGGCGACATTTATTTATTTTAACAAGTAAGTAAAACTCCATTCAATAATTCTTGTTCATGGTCACTCCAATACTCTTGGGACCATAAGTACCGCCAATCGATAGATGCTTACACTAATTCGTTCAACACGAACGAATCAATAAAATGTTAGCACCAACACTAATATAGCTACTTAAGCATTCTTTATTCAGACCTTATCGTACATTGATTAACCTCTATCTTATTCAAATTGAACTCATATATCAAGAACAAAACTTGGTATCTTAAAAAAAAACACAAATATTACTTTACAATCATCAAACTAAAACTAAACCTTGTCGCTCAAATAATAAAGACTTTAATCTAATTAGTGGATTGTAATAAGCCAAATGTGTCTTCTTGGAATTACCAAAGTTACTTTGCAAGCAAACGAACAAAAATCCTTTCAAATATCAACTGTATTCCCCAAATAATAGAGTTGTATACAATATTTTCAATTGCATAAAACAAGGATGTCCACCTATGTTGACAAATGATCTCACAGCAGGCAGTAGGGTGACCATTAAACACCGTCAGAGTGGCACGTGGGCTTCTCCCAGGAATTCAGGTAGTGCGCTTGACTGATGGACTGTCCGCGGGCGTTCACATTGTGTGGTCACTGTTAATTTAATACAGTGTGTTTGATTTTAATTTTATTTGACGATGCTAGAGCTACCTGTAGCGCAATTACTACAGCTCATATGTGGACTAGCTCAACGGGGTAGTATCAGTCTCTCACAGAAGATCGGCGTAAAGTAGATCTGCGTTTCAAATGATGATAAAAAGAGCCGGAAGCCCCATCCTCCCTTACGCTCCCTTCCCTTATACTACTTCCCTTCGGGTCCCCTATGTGCGAGCAATGGCTTTAGTATTGCAAGCGTCTTTAGACTACAGTAACTGCTTAACATCAGGCTGGTCTTAAGCTTGTTTTCCGACATAGTTCGGATTAAATGTAATCTTAGCCAGTTGAACAACTTACACCACTGGCCTAAATCAAATGCAACACGCTGTATAACCGTTAATAATGCATATGGATCGCAGTATAAGTGATTAAATAGTTTTAAATGTACAGAGGCAACCGCGCGCCGTACTAACACGCACGCTGTTAGAGCAGTATGTTACTGATTTGGTATTTTATCCATTTGGTCCACACTTTAAAATCAAAGTAAAAAAATACATAGATAATGAAATGCCAGAGTAATTTTTGGAGCAAGCTGTTTGAAATCGGGTGACATAAATGCAGGTTTTTTTCTATGAATCCATTTTTATATTTTGATAAATGAATTTTGAACGCAGCGAGATGAAGGAGGGATGGAGAAAGTCGAAAGGAGGAAAAGGAAAAACTATACGTTCTAATTATAAAGAAATTTTCATTAATAAAAACCATAACATTGGAAAAAAGAGCTGTATGGACTCTCCATTGGTGAAGTATGCGATTACAAATAAAATAAAACCCTTATTATTGGAATGACACATTTTTTATTAAAATTATATATAATCGGTTTTGATATTCTTTATTTGAGTCATATAGATTACTGTAGCATATACATGTATGTGTTATTCCAACTATTTGAAACGACTTACCCAATGAATATGATCACGAAACAGGTTCAAACCCACTACCGTATAAGATCAATTTATCAACCGCGTCACGGCACATTAGGCGTGTCCAAATGGATCATGTAAGATACCGCGATACAGGTCCAAGATAACTGATCTCACGTGATAAGGTTCCATGCAAGGTATTTGACTATTTGTTTTACAATTTATTGGTTAAATGTGGTTTAATCTTAATAGATGCGAGGTATAAATTAGACCTACGAAATTGCATAAAATGAGATTAAAAATTGCGAATGCAAGCTTCAATTCAGTAAACAAGCGTTGTTGACTTGAAGGGTAGTGAGATAGAGGAAGGGGAAAGAAGGGTTTTTTTAGTTTTGTGGGACTAGTCCCGCCACACACTCCCACCACTGTAACTCCTGTAAGCCAGGATCGACAATGGTGACCAATAATGACGTCGAGGTTCTATCCTCGACGAGTCCCGGAGAAAGTTAAATTGTCTTGGAACCCGCACGAATTTAATCGAAAGAAATAATAGGCGGAGTTGCAAGAAAAAAATTCCACTCACAAGGGGGGGATGTCCTTCCTGCTTTCTGATTCATCGTACAAAACTCAGCTTTAACTGCTCCTCATGCCGATATTCTGTGAGAGAGTGTTATTATTATCCCTCGTCGAGACAGCCCAAATATGAGCTGTACCTACTCAATTGGTAAAGGTAAAGGTAAAAGGTAAAAGGTAAAAGGTAAAAGGTAAAAGGTGAAAGGTAAAAGGTAAAAGGTAAAAGGTAAAAGGTAAAAGGTAAAAGGTAAAAGGTAAAAGGTAAAAGGTAAAAGGTAAAAGGTAAAAGGTAAAAGGGTAAAGGTAAAAGGTAAAAGGTAAAAGGTAAAATGTAAAAGGTAAAAGGTAAAAGGTAAAAGGTAAAAGGTAAAAGGTAAAAGGTAAAAGGTAAAAGGTAAAAGGTAAAAGGTAAAGGTAAAAGGTAAAGAAAGTTAGACGAGGTCGTGCGTGTCTCTTTGTATATCTTGTGTCTGGGTTATAGATACTTTATGTCCAATTGCACATCGAGTTGGTTTAACGTTCAGGCTCAGAGTAACTTATTACTATAACTCATACGTAACCTGTACGATACCCTTTGTCCCATCATCGTTGAAATCGTAACAACGAAGGGTATGGAGTAGTCCGTGATTAATATTATATGTTTGCGGAACAAAGTGTTTTTTCATAATCTATTTTCATAATTCATAATAATATGGATTACCATATTTAGCAATAATTATAAAAATAAAATACAGTTAAGCTTATCCCACTTTCTCCACCAATCACTTTTTGTAATACGTAATACTATATCTGGACTACCTCTTGGGGCAATTCCCTACCTATTATTTTTAGCATTTTTACTAGACGTTTTATAATTACAGCAAAGATTTCTGTAATGCCTCGTATTTTTTCCAAATTGTAGCGTTTAACAGGACTCAGAGTTACACTTCAAATAAATAAAAAAAGCGTCAACAGAATAACGGATTGGATTCTTTTTTTTAAGTAGTACAAACAAACTCCACAGATTTGTTGTTCGACCGCAACAAAGACATAGTAGCGGCGCGGTGTCCATTCATCACAAACGATCGCTATCGGCCGGTATCGAGTGGATCTGCGCGCGCGGCTATGATTAGCGCTGTGAGCATTATTTTAATAGCCGATTTATAGGAAGCAGCGCTGTTACGTAAAACCAATTTATTGTAAACTGTGTTCAACAGAAGTTACTACAAATGCTGATACCGCGTGTTAGAAAATTTCGCTTCTATTTCTTTAGTCATATTTCCTTACTAGCTGTGTCCACCGACTTCGTCCGCGTAGTATTTAACTTAACAAACATTTCGAGATTATCGGGATAAAAAAGTATCCTATGTGTTGTAACGGAACAGACTTGTACGTGGTTCCGTCTCATGCACAAATATAAATATAACTATAGGCTTTTAAATAAATAAAGGAAATAATTAAATATTACTTTAAATTTAAGCAAATAATCTGTTAATTAATTTTATTATTCTGAAATAACTAGTTAGACTGACATGTTAATTGATAGCGTAAAACTCCCCTATGGGTAGTATTAAGCGTGGCGTACTTCTCATTGTTAAGTTTAAAGAATTGCATTCGACGTGATGCTAGGCAAAATTGCGTACGAAATTAGGTATAATGTTAGGCTTAGAGTAGGTCGGAACTTGTCTAAGAGCGCCCAAGCATGCCCATATTTGGTTCGGCGCCACGGTGTCGGCGTCTATTTTTAGCTCTCGTCGCACGAGTATTAAATATATTTGAGGGTAGTTTGAGAAGAATGTAGGAACAAGGTAGAGATGAGGTTAGCCGCTAATTTACGTTTTCGATATTGATAGATTCGGTAAACGTTCGGACATTCATATTATAATCGATGGAAATTACTTCCATACAGGTAGGATCTAAAACAAGCTAGAAGCAGTTAGATAATCACGTTCACTCTAGTGGAGGAGTTAGAAATAGTCTATATATTTTATGCATTATTCACTTAGTAGTTTTGATAATTAGAATATTGTTTATATTCAGGATATTAGCTGTCTGAGGAAACACTACCAGTAAGATAACTAACTAATTATAAGATGTTTATCTTCCTATATAAAGATTGATCGAATTGCGTTCGGTGTTGTGGGATTGAATTCGTAGAAATTCTGACTTTGCGCGTCTCTAGTTATTAAAATATATTGAAGGTAGAAATATACATGATAGCGTCAGGTGGCGAGATTATAAAAGCCCTTGCACAGATTATTTCGTGGTCATTCTTTTAGAGTTCCCAAGCTAATCACAAGTATCAATCTTATAGTTATTCGCGTTAATATATTTAATTAATATTATATACCATCTGAAAGTGCTCAATATTTCATAAAGCAAGTCTTATGGCTGGTTTTGTTGAATATTGTAGGTGTATTTTCTAATGGTATCGTTGTAGTTAAACGGGGAATCTCGGTCGGTGATAGTGTATATTCTAGCCATTTATATATAATAAAATACCATCCGGAGGTGCTCAATGTTTGATAAAGCAAGTCTGATAGGCTCGTTTTATTGAATGTTGTAGGTGTATTTTCTGGTGGTATTATGTTTTCACACGGGAATTCGCGTTCGGTAATTTGATACTTGTGTGCGGCTTACTTTTATCCATGGTCATGGTTCCATGGGGTGTAATGGCGCTGGTACGCTGGTGTTCATTGCATCGTCCTCTCATTGGTTAGGTCTGGGTCAGTTGGTGCGCTCCAGAAGTCGTTTTTCCCTTGCATTGGGCTCGGCTAAGCACCCCGTTCTGGTGTATTCTATGTACGTGGGGTGAGGTTCCCGTCGAAGTGGGAGCAGGCTTAGGCAACTCACTACCTGTGCTTAGAGTCATCCGTTCGGTCTATCTATATATATTTATATTTATACACAATTATTGTCCCTGGTCCGTTGGAAGTCCACACCCCAGTCAGCCCGGCTTCGGCCACGTGGATAACCGACACGTAGGGAACGTTAGAGGTTATAGAATTCCCCTCGAGCCTAACCACCTCAATCCCTCTAGAAATTGTTAGTTAGGTGTCCATCATTGCACCGTGATGGACAGCTCAAGTAAATGTAAATGTGAGTCGCGAACTCTAGTGTTGCTTAATTTACACACAAAGATCGAAGGTAGTTAGATGTCTTGGTTAGAGGTTATAGTTTCCCATCGAGCCTAACCACCTCAATCCTCAGAAACTGTTAGTTAGGTGTCCTTCATTACACCGTGATGGACAGCACAATTAAATGTAAATGTGAGCTACGAGCTCTAGACTTGCTTAAATTACACACAAAGATCAAAGTTAGGTTTCTTGCTTAGGTGTTATTATTAGGGAATTCCATTAGGATAGGTACGATGCATCGGACCTTATTAGGTGATTAGGTAAAACTAAATAACGATGTTAGGTAGGTAGAAGTATAAGATTTAGAACGTGGCAGGTAGTTTTATTACGGTAGTACTATATGGTAGTACTGTACACGGATTAATTGGTATTTATAATTTATGTAGGTAGTTATAACCTTAAGTATAAAGACGCGGTATTTAGAACAGAATAGAAATATATTCAAGAGTTAGGAAGGTGGATAGATAGGTAGGTCGGAATATATTTAAGCCTCGATCTAAATATAGGTAGGACATAAATTAGGCAGGGCCTTTGCTTCATCCATGGAGTTTCTTGCCCGTTCTTCTCCATGAGATTAAAACTTGTGAATGGGTGGTAAATTCTTGTATTATTATAATTCACATTGGTGATAAATATATTTACTTTCATTGAATGTAGTATTGAATCAATATTTCATTGAATCCTGTACTTTTGAATAATATAACCATATCGTTTGTTCAGTAATGAGATTCTGGATGGATGGATACTGAGTGATAAGTCTATTTATTTAATTTAATGTTTTCCTCATGTAAAGCTTGATGGTTTTAGTTACACTGGGGGCGGTAGACCCTGTTGGCAATCACTAAACAGTAGATGATAGAGTTGCTAACCTGCAGTCACTGACTAAACTTAATAGCTAACACATTGACCGGAACTCATTAGTTTGAATTCGCCCAGGCAGTAGCCTTTTAGTATTCTCATCACAGTAGATGATTGAGATGCTAATCTTCACATCAGAAATCAAACTTACTTCGTTTGACTTTGACTCAGTGATATCCTGAAGAACTCTTGCTGTCCAAATGATTCGACTTTTGTTTGTTCAGTTAATGGATTTACTACAATGATACTATTGATGATACAGTTATTCAATGTGTACTCATATTATTACAAATAATTGTTATTAATGATAATATCAAAATATTCACAGATAATAAATAAGACAAGTCAAGGAGGGAATATAGATATGAGACGTTATCCCACAGTACAGGGCGGGGAGGGGCCCTGTACCTTGTCAAAAACCAATAATTGTTGTATTTATAATCTTTTAACTGTTGAAATGTAATGTAGAATTGACCTTATCGCGACAAAGCAATTATTATACTTAACTCTCAGAACAACCAGCTTATTAGGTACATCAATAGCTTCATTAATTACTTATTTAACAATGAAACTCGTTTAGTTATGTAAGTACAGTATTGAATCATTTATCTGAGTATTTTAAGTAGGTAGTGTTGCTACATACGACATCAGAATACCAATCTTTCACTAAAAGAATTTAGGTTACTATTCAGGGTTTCACTACGTTAGGTCCTATAACCACTAGACAATACAGATCACATGGCCATATCAATATTCAAACCCAGATCACAACCAAACTAGTTATAGATAACAATTCACAAAGTGAATTCTTAGGCGCTTCATTTGGTTAGGGTAAATTGTTATATTCATAGGTTTATTTATAGTTAATTATTAATTTCATTACTTATTTATATTTGTATAGTTATATATAGCATATTTATATGCATATATTTAACTAGAGAGAGACGAGAGAGAGTGGGTGGTTACAATTTGGTGCCGTGACCAGGATGCTAAAAATCTTAGGTTGCTATGGTATTCTATTCGGTTTACATAATAATCAGAATAAGTTTCTGAATTACTTAGGTATTTGTTTTAGTTGTCTTGTTTGGTTTGATCTGGTAAAGTGACTTTAAAGTCACAATTTGTTGTTCGTGAAATGGAAAGTGATTAAGATTGGTATTCAGTATGTTAGATAGATGAAACACTGAAAGGTAGAAATTACGTCATTTGATTCCGATAGTTGGTAAGTTTGCGAATCCAGTGTAAGTAGGTAACGCGCGGTAAAGACTATTCATGGCATTAGGTCGTAGCATTTCATATTAAATAGTTAGACCTGTTAGCGCACTAATAATTCCTTATTCGATCAGTCAATTTAGCCATTAATTTAGAAATTATAACGGAAATTTCCATAAAATCAGTTTCCATTTTAGGTTATAAAACTTAATTGTCGTTAGGAGTAAGCGATCCAATCAACTAGGATTAAATCGATTAAAGAAAATGTTTTGATTAGAGTATGGTTTATGTTAAATCAATAGGTACATAAATAGTAAATCGTTACGGTTCATACAGGTTCAAACTTTTGATATAATAACGTTATGTTATTATTCCACAATAGGCAAGCTAAGGTAGTAGTAGCAAGAGTAGGAAATTACAAAAAAAAAAAAATTGTCAGTAGTCCATGTTTATGGTAATGTTTCTTAGGTATATCTTTCGTAGGGCGGAAAACTTTCAAACATAGTAATTAGTAGAATAAAACGAACTTCAAAGACTTGTATGACGTACGTTAGTAGATTAGTAGTTTCTGTTTTAGTAGATTGTAGGTAGTAGGTTAGTTTCTAAGACTCGTGTGTGGATGTTCGTAGGGTTACTAGACCAATGTTGACTTACTACGCGGTGGTAAATTTTAACTAATTACCCATTTCATAAGGAAAATGATCCGTATTTCAGAGTCTGGGGGTTGTTAATAAAAAATAATTTGCAGCGTAGTATTAGGTAGGACAATACTTTTAGGTATATTATTAATTAAGGGAAGGTTTATTATTATAAGTCTAGAATAAGTTTAGTGGTAAAATTTAGTGGTGAAACAAGCTAGGTAGGTTACTACCTATTTATGAATTTTGGAAACTTATCAGGTAATTGATGATCGCTTTGCATAATGTTTAAGCGTAGGTTTGTCCTGGTTGGTACGATGGGTTCGATTCCCGTCAAGAATTTCAGAAATGGTATTTTTATGAAAGCACTAGCTCGGGTTCGTACGGTAGGTGTGTTAGTCTGGCGATATTTATGATTATTATCAAATATAAATTTGTGTAGGTCGAAAGGTATTATTTTATGCTGGTTGGTACGATGGGTTCGATTCCCGTCGAGGATTTCAGAAATGGTATTTTTATGAAAGCACTAGCTCGGGTTCGTACGGTAGGTGTTAGAATTAATTGAAACCGTCATAATGTGATTAATATAGTTTTTTTTTGACAGCTGTCACTCCCTTCTCTATTATATTCTTTTTGGTTCGAGTAATATATTTTTCAAGCTAATGCGTATATTTTTTATTTAAAACTACTCTGTTATCAGGTTAAAGAGCCCAGTTATATCCTTAAATAGTGTAGGATTTCACGTACGTACTTCTATATTGGTAATCAGTATGGCAAATAACAATACCATGGCAACAATAGAAAAATTGGCTGGCCGAAGCAATTACGCCACGTGGAGGTTCGCCGTAAAAACTTTCCTGCAACATGAAGAGTTATGGGACTGCGTTGAATGCACCGACCCCAAAACTTTGGATTTGAAACGGGATACCAAGGCTAAAACTAAGATTGTATTGTTATTAGATCCCATTAATTACGTTCATGTAGAAGAAGCTAGCACCGCTAAGGAGGTGTGGGACAGTCTCTCCCGCGCTTTCGACGACTCCGGGCTGACACGCCGAGTTGGACTGCTGCGTGATCTGTGCAATACGACATTAGCAGGCTGTCAGAACATAGAGGAATATGTGAGCAAAATAATAACAACAGCACACAAACTGCGTAACATTGGATTCAAGGTAGATGACGAGTGGCTCGGCACATTGTTACTCTCCGGTCTCCCTGACAGTTATCAACCAATGATTATTGCAATTGAGAGTTCAGGAATGAAAATCTCCGCTGATTCAGTTAAATCAAAGATTTTACAAGATGTGAGGCGACCTGAAAATGATTCTGTGGCCTTTGCAAGCAACCAGAAATTTGTCAACAATAAGAGTAAATTCAATAAAGGACCACGCTGCTACACGTGCAATAAATATGGTCATAAAAGCCCTGACTGTAAGTCTAAAAATAAGAAGGATACAAAGTGTGTTTCAGATAGTCAAAACAATTCACATTTTGCTGATGTCTTCGTAGCCACGCCAGACTGCAGTGACGCTTGGTATGTAGACTCAGGAGCTTCAGTTCATATGACAAAACATAATTTACTCAAAGAAGAATCTACTTCGTCTATTAAGAATATTAAAGTTGCAAATAATAAAGTATTGCCAGTGCAAAGTTGTGGCCAAATATCTTTAAATGTTTATGATGATAAAGGTCGAGAAAACAAAATACTTTTTACAAACGTCTTGTATGTCCCTGAACTAGCAACAAACCTGTTGTCTGTAAGTCAAATTATAAGGAAAGGAGGCCAAGTAAAATTTGACAACAACGGCTGTGTTATTATTAACAGTAAGAATGTGGTAGTAGCCACTGCAAGCTTGATCAATAACATGTACAGATTGGATACACCTGGTTATTATGCATGCATGTCTGATATTGATGAGCGAGATACATACCTCTGGCACCAACGTATGGGTCATCTGAACTTCCAGAGTTTGAAGAAAATGGCAGAGAATACAATTG
Organism: Notodonta ziczac; assembly: GCA_918843915.1. Taxonomy (NCBI): domain Eukaryota; kingdom Metazoa; phylum Arthropoda; class Insecta; order Lepidoptera; family Notodontidae; genus Notodonta; species Notodonta ziczac. The sequence goes on from OU974053.1 coordinate 8,927,293, forward strand.
GTGTAAGGTTATCTGAAGGAAAACAACATTTAACTTGTATAACGTGTCAGGAAGGAAAGCAAACACGTTTACCATTTAAAAGTCAAACTACACAGAGTAGAGGTCTACTAGAACTGATACACTCCGACTTATGTGGCCCTATGGAAACGAAAACACTAGGTGGAGCTAGATATTTCTTAACATTTTTGGATGACTACTCAAAGAAAATATTTGTTTACCTGTTACATAACAAATCTGATGTTCTTGAGAGATTTAAGGAATTTAAAAATCTAGTTGAAAACCAACTTAGCCGTCACATAAAAGTTCTCCGATCAGACAATGGCCTTGAATATGTAAATAAAGAGTTCTCAAGTTTTCTTAAAGGTGCTGGAATTATTCACCAGACAACCACACCGTACACACCTGAACAGAACGGGACTGCTGAGCGTATGAACAGAACTCTAGTGGAAAGAGCCAAGTGCATGCTCCTGAATGCAAAGCTGCCCAAGTGTTACTGGGGTGAAGCAATTAATACAGCTGCTTACGTCATTAACCGTTCTCCGACTAGGTCCCTGTTATTTAAAACTCCAGAAGAGTTGTGGTCTGGTCAAAAGCCGAATGTTGGTCATATGAAGACATTTGGATGTGAAGCTATGGTTCACTTACCGAAAGAGAAACGCAAGAAGTGGGACCCCAAAGCTCAGAAAATGATATTCATAGGGTACTGCGAAAATTCAAAAGGTTATAGATTCATTTTGCCTGACTCTAGAACTGCTATCAAAAGTAGAGATGCCGTTTTTCTCGAGTCTACTATTAAAAGAGACTTTGTTCCTGTAGAGTTGTCCGCCGCGACACCTGAAACAAATGAATCTGATAGCGAAAGCAAGTCTGGTGAAAGTGAAGAATATACCACTGATGAATATGATACAGTTACTGAAAGTAAGACAAGCTCAGACAGTGACTACTTACCTGATGAGAGCATAGAATCATTACAGCTAAGAGACCTCACGTTGAGACCTAGAAGGAAAGCAGCAAATAGAAATAAAGAGGATAATACTTACCTGTATTATAGCGAGGAACTGTTACCGAATGTTATTCCTGAAACATATAAAGAAGCGTTAAATTGTATTGATAGTGAGAAATGGAAAATCTCTATTGGTGAAGAACTTGAAGCACACAGTAAGAACAATACTTGGACTTTGGTAGAAAAACCTAAAAACGCCAAGGTTATTGGATACAAATGGGTTTTCCATATCAAAGAAGAACCAACAGGTCTACGTTTCAAATCACGACTTTGTGCTAAAGGATATTCACAAACTGAAGGTATTGATTACAAAGAAACGTTTGCACCAACAGTCAGGTATGATTCCATCCGTTTATAAGGTTAAGGTTCCAATTAAGGGGGAGTGTTAGAATTAATTGAAACCGTCATAATGTGATTAATATAGTTTTTTTTTGACAGCTGTCACTCCCTTCTCTATTATATTCTTTTTGGTTCGAGTAATATATTTTTCAAGCTAATGCGTATATTTTTTATTTAAAACTACTCTGTTATCAGTAGGTGTGTTAGTCTGGCGATATTTATTATTATTATCAAATATAAATTTGTGTAGGTCGAAAGGTATTATTTTATGCTGGTTGGTACGATGGGTTCGATTCCCGTCGAGAATTTCAGAAATGGTATTTTTATGAAAGCACTAGCTCGGGTTCGTACGGTAGGTGTGTTAGTCTGGCGATATTTATTATTATTATCAAATATAAATTTGTGCAGTTCGGTCGGTATTATTTGTACGATGGTTGGTTGCGGGTTCGATTCCCGTTGGGAATTTCAAAAATAGTATTTTAATGAAAGTACTAGTTGGGGATCGTACAGTTGGTGTGTTAGTCCGCGATATTTATTATTACTATCAAATATAAATTTGTGCAGGTAGGTAGTATTATTTGTATGATGGTTGGTTCCGGGTTCGATTCCCGTCGGGAATTTCAAAACTAGTCTTTTAATGAAAGTACTAGTTGGGGACCGTACGGTTGGTACGGTTGGTGTGACAGTCTGGGATATTTATTATTACTATGAAATATAAATTTGTGAAGGTAGGTAGATATTATTTGTATGATGTGAGAATTAAGTAAAAGCAAGTAGGTAAGTACCTTTTAGAACGGATCATCTTAGTCTCGCGATATTTATTAATTACTATGAAATATAAATTTGTGAAGGTAGGTAGATATTATTTGTATGATGTGAGAATTAAGTAAAAGCAAGTAGGTAAGTACCTTTTAGAACGGATCATCTTAGTCTCGCGATATTTATTAATTACTATGAAATATAAATTTGTGAAGGTAGGTAGATATTATTTGTGTCATGTGCGAATAAAATAAAAGAAAGTAGGTAAGTACCCTTTGGAACGGATCATCTTAATTATAATTCGTATATTTTTAATAACGAGGATTTCACGTAGTTTTCTAAAGTAGGTTAGTACCTGTTAAATATGATAAAAAATATTTAGGTCAGAACAGGACGTCGTAAAATCAGAAGTGTTGGATACCGGTTTCGTTTATTATTAAAGTTAATTCTATAATAGTTATAACATCCGACACATTTAGGTAGCACGGTGATATAAGATATACATCTTAAGTTATTCCGGTAGAAAGGACCTAGGTAGCAAAAGGTAATAAGTAAATCATAGATTATTATTTGATAAGTAAATTGCTGGGATAATCGAGAGCGATTAATGAACATTGATATTTCACTGCTAGTTAGTTGGTTACGGACCTCGCGTCGAATTAGGTAAAGCTGATAAAATTTTGGGAAAGGTTTACAATTCTGGTCGTTCAATTCAAGATTTTTGTAAAAAAATGCTATATAACTTAAGTCCATTGCTTGATAGGAAATATAACTAAATAAAGATAAGAATGGCGGCTATGATTACACGTTCGGAGATTTTTATGAGAAAACACAAATCTGTATTAAGAGTTTAATAGGTAGAAAAGTAGGAATTTAATTAAATCTATAGGAACAAATAAACAAAATTGGAGTGTCTGTTTGTAATGTTAAAATAGCACCTTTTCACTAAATCCATGTGAGAGTGCGTACGGAACCTATGGCGGGGGCGCGATTTAGAAAAAAATGGTCTGTCTGTATGTTTGTTTAGGGTAGTCTCCGGAACGGCTGGACTGATTTTAGCGGGATTTTCACTGACAGATGGCTCATGTTTTAGGCGGTAACTTAGGCTACTTTTATTTTGACAGCACGCGGGAGCGGGCTTTTGCGATAGGTATATAAAGAAAAAAATAGATTAAACTTAGCATAGGTGTTTCTTTATTAACTTCATTATTTTAGTAAACTCTGCGAACGGAACAAACAGTTTTTGTTTATTAAACATTTTGTTAAGTTAATTTTCACGGGGGCGAAGTCGCGGTCTCAGCTAGTATAATAATATAGTACAGATAGGGGGTTGAGCAAAAATAATACACAAGGTTGATATTGGTTAGATAAATCTGTAGATACCTTTTTCTCATCTACTGCCTAGTTCAGTGGAATAGGACTTAAAATACATAATGGCGATATCTACTTAGTTAAGTAGGAAATTCAGTTAGTGCGTATCAATTATGTCGAATTATTATAGATAGCGGAAAAGAGAATACAATTTTGAGGTTTGGTTAGTGAAATAAATAGATTTGGTAAGATTATATATTGTTTAGTCTAGACACATCATCTTTAATGAAATAAAACAATTTTCGAAGCAAGTTCAAATAAGTTAGAACGTTATGTAGGAATCCAGATAGAAATAATGGTCTAACAATGATCAATTCCAGTGAGTAGGTATTGTTTAACTTTTCTCAGCGTTACATTTTATTTAGCTATATTTTTACTCTTATAGTATCTATTTAATTAGGAATGTATGAGGTAATAAGTACAGAGAATAACAATTTTGTTACATAAGGCCAGTTTTATACAATAAGTAGATAGGTAGATTGATAGTTAGGTATGATACCTATTACATATAGGTTAGAAAAGTAGTAGGAAGAATTTAATTTAGAATCTGTAGTTATCTGTTTCGCTAGAAAACCCCAAAATGTTAGTAAACAAGTAGTGTATTTTATGGTGTAAGATTTTGTAGGTAGATAAATGTTTTAGACTTACCTATTATATAATATATTTAAAGGTATGGTTACGTTGCGTTACTTTCCTTTCACAATAATGGCGATGTTGATTTGTAAAGTACATTTTACCTTGAAGTAACTAAAGTCATAAAGAAAGCTGGATGATATAGGTAGGATACTACGCTACTTCGCGGCGGTAATAAAAAAAATAAATTCCAAAGTTATTAGGTATGTATGTACTATTCTAATACTGAGACAATTTTACAAGTATTAGTGAGGTACGTAATAATATTTAAAAATAGTTTTCAGACATTAGTTTAATTTACCATTCTATTATAGGTATTTCGTAACTGTCATTTTCTTAAGATATTTTGTGTAGCTACTACTTCACGTATTCGCATGTTGCGTATCTTTTATTTTGCGTTTATCTTTTAAATTTAAGTCATATTGCGGAACTATTATTTTTAAATTTCTGGCGTTGGCGTAAGCGTTTATAATTTTGCAGTTCGTAGTGTGTATCTATTTGTAATTACGTTGTCTAGATATTGCGTAAAAGTCATGTCAAGTCTAACTAGTATTATGTGTATAAACTGTTTTGTTGCAACCAATCGGGGGGTTGTGCAGTGATGATTAGGTATCTACCTAGATTTTACGTGCAAAATTATTCGTAGTTTCGTGCCGAGTATGTTGTTGGGTTATTTAGGTGGTGTGAATCGCTATGAATGTAGAAGCTTTGTAAGCATGTTATGTTTTATAGGATAGGGTTGATGATGTATGACTTAGTTATGAAATGACTCCTCATAATTTTCTTGAAGGGCCTAAGTGATTCAACAATGTCTCGGTACGGAACGGTTTATCAATGTTTGAAGTTCAGAACATCATTCACACAATCAAAGGACTTTTTATGATGGAGCTTTGGTGTTAGGATAGGTCAGTAGACATGCATCAGTATTAACTGATTTCATAAAAAGTCCGTACTCTACAGGCAGCAAATAACATGACTTGGTACACTCTACATGCTCCGAATTGTGAATAAGTTGCTGTTGTGGCCTTAGGTCTTGATGGGATGTTGCAATCATGGGGAATTATCACTTGTTAGCATTGGAAGGTCCAAACTTTGATAGGATAGTGTACCCGGTTCACACCATACGTAAGATGGGTTTGCTGTGAAAGGCTTACACTAAATCATTAGGATTGACCTGCTCACAACGGGTTTCCTTCCGGAGTTCGGACTGACCTGAGAGCGGTTATTTTTTGTTCATGATTGCTACGTTAGTAAACTTTGACTTGGGTCCATACAGCAATTATTACCAATTCGGTGTAAATACACTGTTCATTGTAGGTTTACACACATTTAACATACATGCATTACCACAATTTTCTGAGTTGGATATTGATAAATTAGAATTTGCACTTGTTCGTTCTTTTGGGGTTATTTAAAATTATTTGAGCATATTTGTGCATTTATTTTGGTTCATGAAAAATTTACTTCGGTTATATATTCATTCACCTGCATAAATTTTGGGGGTTGGCTGTAACGGAACAGACTTGTACGTGGTTCCGTCTCATGCACAAATATAAATATAACTATAGGCTTTTAAATAAATAAAGGAAATAATTAAATATTACTTTAAATTTAAGCAAATAATCTGTTAATTAATTTTATTATTCTGAAATAACTAGTTAGACTGACATGTTAATTGATAGCGTAAAACTCCCCTATGGGTAGTATTAAGCGTGGCGTACTTCTCATTGTTAAGTTTAAAGAATTGCATTCGACGTGATGCTAGGCAAAATTGCGTACGAAATTAGGTATAATGTTAGGCTTAGAGTAGGTCGGAACTTGTCTAAGAGCGCCCAAGCATGCCCATATTTGGTTCGGCGCCACGGTGTCGGCGTCTATTTTTAGCTCTCGTCGCACGAGTATTAAATATATTTGAGGGTAGTTTGAGAAGAATGTAGGAACAAGGTAGAGATGAGGTTAGCCGCTAATTTACGTTTTCGATATTGATAGATTCGGTAAACGTTCGGACATTCATATTATAATCGATGGAAATTACTTCCATACAGGTAGGATCTAAAACAAGCTAGAAGCAGTTAGATAATCACGTTCACTCTAGTGGAGGAGTTAGAAATAGTCTATATATTTTATGCATTATTCACTTAGTAGTTTTGATAATTAGAATATTGTTTATATTCAGGATATTAGCTGTCTGAGGAAACACTACCAGTAAGATAACTAACTAATTATAAGATGTTTATCTTCCTATATAAAGATTGATCGAATTGCGTTCGGTGTTGTGGGATTGAATTCGTAGAAATTCTGACTTTGCGCGTCTCTAGTTATTAAAATATATTGAAGGTAGAAATATACATGATAGCGTCAGGTGGCGAGATTATAAAAGCCCTTGCACAGATTATTTCGTGGTCATTCTTTTAGAGTTCCCAAGCTAATCACAAGTATCAATCTTATAGTTATTCGCGTTAATATATTTAATTAATATTATATACCATCTGAAAGTGCTCAATATTTCATAAAGCAAGTCTTATGGCTGGTTTTGTTGAATATTGTAGGTGTATTTTCTAATGGTATCGTTGTAGTTAAACGGGGAATCTCGGTCGGTGATAGTGTATATTCTAGCCATTTATATATAATAAAATACCATCCGGAGGTGCTCAATGTTTGATAAAGCAAGTCTGATAGGCTCGTTTTATTGAATGTTGTAGGTGTATTTTCTGGTGGTATTATGTTTTCACACGGGAATTCGCGTTCGGTAATTTGATACTTGTGTGCGGCTTACTTTTATCCATGGTCATGGTTCCATGGGGTGTAATGGCGCTGGTACGCTGGTGTTCATTGCATCGTCCTCTCATTGGTTAGGTCTGGGTCAGTTGGTGCGCTCCAGAAGTCGTTTTTCCCTTGCATTGGGCTCGGCTAAGCACCCCGTTCTGGTGTATTCTATGTACGTGGGGTGAGGTTCCCGTCGAAGTGGGAGCAGGCTTAGGCAACTCACTACCTGTGCTTAGAGTCATCCGTTCGGTCTATCTATATATATTTATATTTATACACAATTATTGTCCCTGGTCCGTTGGAAGTCCACACCCCAGTCAGCCCGGCTTCGGCCACGTGGATAACCGACACGTAGGGAACGTTAGAGGTTATAGAATTCCCCTCGAGCCTAACCACCTCAATCCCTCTAGAAATTGTTAGTTAGGTGTCCATCATTGCACCGTGATGGACAGCTCAAGTAAATGTAAATGTGAGTCGCGAACTCTAGTGTTGCTTAATTTACACACAAAGATCGAAGGTAGTTAGATGTCTTGGTTAGAGGTTATAGTTTCCCATCGAGCCTAACCACCTCAATCCTCAGAAACTGTTAGTTAGGTGTCCTTCATTACACCGTGATGGACAGCACAATTAAATGTAAATGTGAGCTACGAGCTCTAGACTTGCTTAAATTACACACAAAGATCAAAGTTAGGTTTCTTGCTTAGGTGTTATTATTAGGGAATTCCATTAGGATAGGTACGATGCATCGGACCTTATTAGGTGATTAGGTAAAACTAAATAACGATGTTAGGTAGGTAGAAGTATAAGATTTAGAACGTGGCAGGTAGTTTTATTACGGTAGTACTATATGGTAGTACTGTACACGGATTAATTGGTATTTATAATTTATGTAGGTAGTTATAACCTTAAGTATAAAGACGCGGTATTTAGAACAGAATAGAAATATATTCAAGAGTTAGGAAGGTGGATAGATAGGTAGGTCGGAATATATTTAAGCCTCGATCTAAATATAGGTAGGACATAAATTAGGCAGGGCCTTTGCTTCATCCATGGAGTTTCTTGCCCGTTCTTCTCCATGAGATTAAAACTTGTGAATGGGTGGTAAATTCTTGTATTATTATAATTCACATTGGTGATAAATATATTTACTTTCATTGAATGTAGTATTGAATCAATATTTCATTGAATCCTGTACTTTTGAATAATATAACCATATCGTTTGTTCAGTAATGAGATTCTGGATGGATGGATACTGAGTGATAAGTCTATTTATTTAATTTAATGTTTTCCTCATGTAAAGCTTGATGGTTTTAGTTACACTGGGGGCGGTAGACCCTGTTGGCAATCACTAAACAGTAGATGATAGAGTTGCTAACCTGCAGTCACTGACTAAACTTAATAGCTAACACATTGACCGGAACTCATTAGTTTGAATTCGCCCAGGCAGTAGCCTTTTAGTATTCTCATCACAGTAGATGATTGAGATGCTAATCTTCACATCAGAAATCAAACTTACTTCGTTTGACTTTGACTCAGTGATATCCTGAAGAACTCTTGCTGTCCAAATGATTCGACTTTTGTTTGTTCAGTTAATGGATTTACTACAATGATACTATTGATGATACAGTTATTCAATGTGTACTCATATTATTACAAATAATTGTTATTAATGATAATATCAAAATATTCACAGATAATAAATAAGACAAGTCAAGGAGGGAATATAGATATGAGACGTTATCCCACAGTACAGGGCGGGGAGGGGCCCTGTACCTTGTCAAAAACCAATAATTGTTGTATTTATAATCTTTTAACTGTTGAAATGTAATGTAGAATTGACCTTATCGCGACAAAGCAATTATTATACTTAACTCTCAGAACAACCAGCTTATTAGGTACATCAATAGCTTCATTAATTACTTATTTAACAATGAAACTCGTTTAGTTATGTAAGTACAGTATTGAATCATTTATCTGAGTATTTTAAGTAGGTAGTGTTGCTACATACGACATCAGAATACCAATCTTTCACTAAAAGAATTTAGGTTACTATTCAGGGTTTCACTACGTTAGGTCCTATAACCACTAGACAATACAGATCACATGGCCATATCAATATTCAAACCCAGATCACAACCAAACTAGTTATAGATAACAATTCACAAAGTGAATTCTTAGGCGCTTCATTTGGTTAGGGTAAATTGTTATATTCATAGGTTTATTTATAGTTAATTATTAATTTCATTACTTATTTATATTTGTATAGTTATATATAGCATATTTATATGCATATATTTAACTAGAGAGAGACGAGAGAGAGTGGGTGGTTACAGTGTTAATCCCGGTTTTAAACTGTGTTCCAAATTTCATCCAAATCCTTTCAGTAGTTTTTGCGTCAAAGAGTAACAAACATGCAACCACACTCACAAACTTTCGCATTTATAATATTATGATATTATATTATACTAGCTGTGCCCGCGACTTCGTCCGCGTGGAATTTAATTGACAAAGTTCCATACAAACTTTCATCCCCTATTTTATCCCCTTGGGGGTAGAATTAATCAAAATCCTTTCTTAGCGGATGCCTACGTCATAACATCCACCTGCATGCCAAATTTCAGCCCGATCCGTCCAGTGGTTTGGGCTGTGCGTTGATAGATCACTATGTCAGTCAGTCAGTCAGTCACCTTTGAGTTATATAGATTTAGATATAAGTAGGATTGCCTCGGTCCTACATAGGTCTACATCTCTTGCAAGACCGGGGTAGTATCACCTTCTCACAGATAATCGGCGTGAAGTGGCTGGTATAGGTGTGTTTTATAGGATTCGGAAGCCCAACCCCTTGACAATTTCGCTCTCTCTGTCCAATTCCCATTTAGTTTGGCAACATGCGAGCAATGTCTGTGGTATTGCAAGCATCTATAAACTATGATAACTGCTTAAAATAAGGCGACCGCTTGTTTGCCGACTTTGTTATGTGTAAAGACGGTCCACCTGGGCCCTAACCACGCTAGCTACTCAAATCGTAATAGAAAAGCAAACGCTCGCGATTACGTTACGTTACGCTTTCGACGTTTTGTTGACACCATACCATATCAATGTCAGTAGAAATCGTGAAGCTCGTGTCAGCAAAACGTCAAAAGCGGAGCGTTTGAAACGTAATCGCGAGCGTTGGCTTTTCTATTACGATTTGAGTAGCAAGCGTGGTTAGGGCCCTGATAGTTAGTAGTAACCGTCATCCGACATCCGCAAGTTAAGGGCAGCAGAGGCGTCGCCGGCCTATTGAGGACTTATAAACATGCGTTTTGAATAATCGTATGATGTAGCGCAAAACTGCGGAACACGTACGTCTTTTATTAAAAGATAAGAGGGGTTTGAAGAAAAACATCCACTTCTTTCCATTGAAAACCGGACGACACAAAGGACTGTTTGATACTGAAATCTATGACTGACAAAAAACACTATGAATGGACTTACATCTATGGATTTTTATATTATAAAGTTTCTAGAATCTATTCAATACATACAGGTGTAAACGAAGAACCCCACATTTACGTTTCATTTATGGTACTATCAATTTCATATTAAGTTGCAACATACTAGCATATCTTCGTTTATAACCCAAGTTTGCGCCAGCTGTGCTAGTGAATGGCGTAAGGGACCTTTTAACCGACTGCAGCGAGGTGGTGTGCGATGTTATCGGTTATCGAACGTTTATAGGATCACATCAGCCGCAGGCGGACATTGTTCGTATGAATAGTATCTATAGTATGGATTGTAGATAGTTTATTATTCCAAGCGAGTCTATAGGATAAAATAACGACTTTTGTTACAGATTTCAAGTCCCAAAAGGTTTTGAAGCTAAGATTAAAAGAAGAATTGAAAAATGTAGGCATCTTTGTTTTGTAGTAGGTATGTCAGTCATATTTACTTTCAGTTATAAAGACAATGCTGATGATTATGTTGGTACACAACTAAATTTGACTAAACTGTATTGGCATCCTTTCCATGGCGGTAACATTTGAGCGAGACGGAAATACTTTTATATGTGTCAAGTTAAGTTTATTCGTGATTTAACGAATACATAATTTGAATCAGTAACAGCCTACGTGTTTGGCAGAAGAAGCGAAAAATAACCTGAGTATATTAAATTCAGGTAATAATAGTCTTGACTATGAATAGGCCCCGTAAAGCACAAAACGGTAACACGGCTATTATACAGTGTATATTACGAGCCACGGACGAGAGTGAGAATTGCTGCCTCCAGGACACGCGGCCTTACGCAACCGCTGCGCCTGCGCCGGCATTGTACACAATACACATCATGTACTGTACTTAATGTGAGTGGGAGTATTTGATTTTAGGCCCGAAATGTTCTCCCGTAAGCTACCTTTCTTTATACAATAATGCTTGTGGAATCAAACGGAAGTTGCTACTTTGTGTGGTCTGGACTAGTGTTGCCTAACTATCGATAGTTGATGTATCGATAGTTGACCTCGAAAAATTGTCACAATATCGATAGCCCTATCAATACTATTGAAATTTTACAATACATTCGATACTATCGATGTTATCTATGCAAGAAATTGAGCAATACTATTGATAAAGTGCAATACTATCGGTAGTATCGATACTATTGGGTATAGATACTATCGATAGTATCGATACTATCACTAGTATGGCATATTTTATTGCATTCACTGTCGATACTATAAATAGTATTGTAATTGATTGTAAAATTTCAATAGTATCGATAGGGCTATCCATATACTGACTATTTTTCAAGTTCACGATAGTATTGACAACTTATCGATAGGCAATCGATAGTAAGGCAACACTAGACTCACCCAACGGCGATAGGTGGTAGAGCTGTAGCTGTAGCGGTAGCTGTCACCGCCACTAGTAAAATTTATTTTGAAATTGAATAATCAAGGGCTTCAGAATACAATTACTTAATAGAAACCAGTGAAGTAAAACCACCATTAAAGTTTTTAATGATAATGGCCGCAGTAAGGAAGTGACCACCTGTAATACAATATCTGAACGTATCGCGCGTAATCGCATTCTAGAGTGTATGTAGCTACGAGCTAGTTCCACTATTAGTACTTTGTATTAGTTCTAAACTTGGAAGTGGAATTACAATAACAATGTTGTGAGATTAATCTCTATATCGTTATAGGTACTGGGCATGTGACCAAATTATTTGAATTTCATAATATAAATATATACCTAGTATGTCTTATGATGACTACCAGTGAAATAATTTTAAAAATAACTTTAAAATTTGCAAAAATTCAGACATTAAAATTTCGTTAACAGTATGTAATACAAACAGTTTAAAATAGTACATTGTTACACAAGGGGTGAATCCCTCGATCTTTTGGCGCCCTCGCTACGCTCAGGCGCCAAACCTCCTCTCGGGCCAAAATAAGTCTTTCATCCGAGGTAAACACTGTGCTTTTCATTACGAATACAAGGAAAGTAAAAATAAAAACCGGAATTGGCTAAATAAATAATACAAGAAAGTATGAACAATACTCTACAACTCGAAAAAAAAAAGATCGCATTGCCGCCTATTTGGTTTTTTTTTCGTTCAACCACTTCATTATTTAGCCATTATTTTTCATTTTCACCTTTAAATATTATGCCCAAATCTATGTTATTTTAAAGGAATTCTTGAAACTAAATTATAATTAAGTCCGCCCAATCAGTGCTCGTATGGGCGGATGATTATAACGTGGCCACGGGCATCCTCATCAGCTGATTTTATTGTTTACATTTTTGATATGTTGTCATTTTGTTTGTGTTGCCGTGGTTTCGCTCTCCCAATGGGAGCCGAGCACGGGAGTGGTGATACCAGGTCACCAAGGCAACCAACGTTCCACGCAGGCGTAGTCGCTGTCTGCGCGCTGGCTGCTGCAGTTCTTGACACAATATCTGTCACCTAAACAGACTGTTTTGTGTCATTTTGACTGATAAGTAGTTGTATTTTGTATGATATTCTTAATTTGTGTTTTAGTTCTTATAGTAATAATATTCTGTCACTATATGCATGCTGGTGCCTCGCAGCAGGAGCTCCTGGAATGCCCCCATTGCAGAAATGGTAGACTCTTCAAAGGTCGCAGGGGTCTCAACATACACATCTCTCGTTGTCATTCAAAACCGTTATCATTATCACACCCCCAGACTCCACAGATTTCTGTTCCTGATGACCACACTCAACTTCCCTTTGAAACACTAGTCTCTCGGCTTTATCATTCCACTCCTTTAGTGAAACATATTCCAAGAGGGGCGAGAATCCAGTTAGCAAGATCCCTAGCTAATTACGTAGACAATTGTCTAACTAATTCGGAAAAATCCTGGCAAGACCTTTTCACATATGCTTACAAACATTTTCATGCCCCTAAGACTCGCAACTCCTCTCTGACACAATCTTTGAAACAAAACTGCTTTAATACTCTAAATTTTTCCTCCCAACCACCTGGGCCCATTTCTAATTTTAAAACATTTAATCTGGCCCGTGCGATAGAAGCCAAAGTCCAAGACGGAGATATCAGAAACGCAGCCCGTCTCCTCTTCTCAAATGACACTATCGCTCCTGCTAACGATATAACGCTAGAAGCCCTCCGCAGCAAGCATCCTTCACCCATCTCGGTCTCACAGTTACCAAATCCACCCACTTCAACTCAAAATTTTCAGTTCAAAGAAGAAGATGTTCGTGCAGCAATCTTCTCTTTCCCAAGTGGCTCTGCTGGCGGTATCGACGGAATCACGCCTCAACATTTAAAATATTTGGTTGGTGTGTCCGCTGGTGATGCAGGTAGGGCCCTTTTGAGTAGCTTGACCAAATTATGCAATTTCATGCTCACTGGTAAGGTCAACCAGTCATTTTTACCCCTTCTGTATGGCGCAAGACTTTGTGCCTTCAATAAAAAAGATGGGGGCATTCGGCCGATCGCAATAGGTTGTACACTTAGACGGCTGACTTCCAAATTAGCCTGCAAATACATTATTTCCGATTTAAGTTCCAAATTTAAACCCCTCCAATTAGGTTTTGGTTGCAAAGGTGGTTGTGAGGCCGCAGTACACGCCACTAGAACGTTTATTGAATCTGGTGATATGGAAGTTCTGCTGAAAGTCGACGTAAAGAATGCCTTTAATTCTTTAGATAGGTCAGCTTTACTAATTGAGGTAGCTTCACAAGCACCTGAAATTTATCCATATATTTGGCAATGTTACAATTCACCTTCAAAATTGTTGTACGGCGAATTTTCCATCGATTCCGCAGTCGGCGTTCAGCAGGGTGATCCACTCGGACCTGCTTTATTCAGTTTAGGTATCCACCGTTTTATTTCATCTCTAAATTCAAAACTGAACGTGTGGTACCTTGATGACGGTACTCTAGGAGGCACAGCGGATACTGTTTTGAGGGACCTTGTTCAAATAAATAGAGATTTTCAAACAATAGGACTTGAGCTAAACCCATCCAAATGTGAAATTTTCGTTTCTGATACTCTTCCTCCGGACCGTCTTAATTTTATAATGGATAGTTTTAACAAAATTACCCCAAATATTAAGACTCTCCATAAAGATACGCTCTGCCTCTTGGGTGCACCTTTACTCGACGACGGAGTGAGACCTTTTTTGGATAATAAAATTAAAGATTTTTCGGAAAACTCGGACAGATTGGGCATTCTAAATTCCCACACAGCCTACACAATCATCAAATATTGTCTTTTTGTCCCAAAGCTCACCTACTCGCTCCGTGCCAGCCCAATCTGGAAATTTTCGGCCCAGCTCGAACAAATGGATGCCACCCTTAAGGACACTCTGGAGAAAATTCTAAATTTATCTTTAAATCATTTTTCCTGGACGCAGGCAACTTTGCCAATAAAGAATGGTGGCATCGGCGTGAGAAAAATTTCAAGTGTAGCCCTTCCAGCATTTCTCGCCTCTGTGCACAGTGTAAGTGACCTGTGCTCAAGGATTCTAAAAGCCAACACGGTCCTAGTCTCTGGTGCCACAGAGGCCATAGAAACCTGGAAACGAATTTGTCCCAATGACGATATCCCGAAGGAACTAAACCTGCAAATACTTTGGGACGGGCCATTGGTACAAATTACCCAAAAATTTTTGTTCGAAAATTTATTCAGTGACCGTGACCACGCACGGCTATTAGCGTTATGCGAAAAGGAGTCCGGACATTGGCTTCACGCAATTCCTTCATCCAATCTCGGCACCTTCCTCGACAACGAGAGTTTTAGAGTCGCTGTTGGCATTCGCCTAGGGGCTCCTGTATGCACTGGACACAAATGTCCGTGTGGAGTGGAGGTGGACCAGTCTGGTCTCCATGGGCTCTCATGCCAAAGAAGCGGAGGCAGGTTTTCTCGCCATGGCTCCCTGAACGACATCATCAAAAGGGCTCTTGCCACTATCAGCGTCCCTTCGATCCTTGAACCGTCCGGGGTTTTTAGGGATGATGGCAAGAGACCCGATGGCATGACGCTGGTTCCCTGGGAGCGGGGTCGTCCACTTGTGTGGGATGCCACGTGTGTGGACACTCTGGCCCCGTCCCATCTCAGGGAATCTGCGTCTGCAGTGGGAGCTGCGGCTGAGAAGGCGGACCTCGGCAAGCGGCGCAAATATGCACTGTTAAATAGCAATTATGTGTTTGTGCCGTTTGCCGTGGAGACGCTTGGCCCATGGAGTCATAGTGCTAAAGCGCTATTGAACAAAATCACCCCAAGACTGGTTACCGCCACAGGTGACAAGAGGGCTGGCTCTTTCCTCGCTCAAAAAATTAGCTTATCAATACAGCGAGGAAATGCAGCCAGTATTCTTGCCACCATCCCACGCGGACGGGATTTGTTTAATTAGGGGTAGGTTTGTATTTTATTTTATCTTAATTTTAATTTTTTTTAATATAATTTGTATATATGTATATAAGATTAAGACCTTATTTATTACTTAAGCTTTTAATCACCGACTTTATAATATCTGTTCAAGTCGCAATATGTGTGAATTTATTTTCCATATCCTACTAATATTATAAATGTGAAAGTTTGTGAGTGTGGATGTATGTATGTATGTATGTATGTTTGTTACTCCTTCACGCAAAAACTACTGAACGGATTTGAATGAAATTTGGAACACATATAGTTTATAACCGGGATTAACATATAGGATACTTTTTATCCCGATAATCCCGAAATTTTTGTTACGTTAAATACTACGCGGACGAAGTCCGTGGGCACAGCTAGTGCTTTATAATTAACGCCTGAAATGTTCAGATTATTTCTGAATCCATTCATGAGCAATAACTGGGAAAATATTTTGTAATCTTAGTTTAATTGAGCTTATCGTTTTAAAATTGTGTTACATAAAATACATTAATAATAAGTCATTTATAATGTATACTTTTTAACTTTATGTTATTTTAATTTAACATCGCGCTGTAATTGAGTATCTGTAGAAAAAGTTGGAACATGGTTCCATAGAAATGTGAAAATGGAACTAGTTTTTTTAATAATTTGACAGCTGTCATTTGAAAGCGATTCTCCCTAGGGCGGAAAAGTATTACTTTCAACCCGCTCCTCAGGCAAATTCAGACCTACTTTCCGAGTATGAAAAATGAAAAAAATTCTACATATGTGCCTCGGGAATCAAACTCAGCCCTTCTCTATGCGCTACTCTGTATCAATTGATAAACAAACACTAAACCAACTATAACTTGAACGTCTTTCGTGAACGTCGAAAGTTTATCAGTAAATGCCACGCCAATCTAATCAGGAGACACGATTTAAAAACGGTTCTGTAGTAAGGAAGATTTATAATTCTCCTCCCACGGCGTGTATGAATTATCTCGACACCGTGACTGATCGCCCCGCGGACCACTTACAAGCAACACACGGAAGCTTATAAAAACAACAGACACGTCAAACGGGCCCAATTTGTTACCAAATGCGTAGGAGTAGACAAAATGTTAGGTGACATAGAGACTATACTTGAATGACTCAAAATAATTCGTATAAGTTTTTATTACTATGAAGCGGAATCAAAAATGTTTTATTTATACAAACCATTATTATTTAGTATTTATAATGTTGGTTTGTTGGATATGAGGATTGATTTAAAGACTCTATCAGTTTTCACGTATTGTCGTATATTTTCAATAATGAATAGAATGCACATAGATCGGGAACACAGAAAGAAAACATAAAATAAACCATAAACTAAATCACTAGCGCTGACAGATTATTTTTTGTAAGAATACTAAACAATTATAGCGCTTATGAATCATCTAATGTATCGTAAGAACTCTACCATCTACCCATTCGGAAGGTTTTTATATGAAGAAGAATTCGGAAGTATTGTTTTATGGATACCATATTTTTTCCTCTTTGAAATAAGCGATAATCACCCGACGTATGGCTAGATAATTACAGCACTTTACGAAGCAACTTCTCAGGGATTCAAAGAACAAAAATGTGACGTTTCATGAGACATCAGCGATATAAACTAAGCTTAGATTACATACAAACCTTGTGGTCCGACTTATGTATAAGAACGCAGAACTCTACTTTATAACTCGCATTTACAGCTTGCTCTATCTAGTCTGTGTACATCCAACGGCAAATACTGGTAGGTAGAGTTTTAAAATAACCAACCAGGAATAGTCAAGATTATGAGCATTGTTGCCTCAGGATGCGGCGCAGGAGCTATGAATTTATACTCAGTTGCCGAGCACACATTGATAAGGTTTTTAACAAGCATCTCTATCATCGGGTCTTAGCTCAGGAAATATGATCGTCCAACATAAGGCGCGCTTGTTAGCCCTCGCCCAGGGCTCCTATAGAAAATAGGATAATTCTCTATTATAATTCGTGTTCTCAACGAGTTATCAGCCTCTGGTGACGTCGCAACTATGCTTACGCGCACCAGATAATATCCAGAGTAATAAGTAGTCAAGTACTAGACTCAAGGTTGTGCAGTAGCGAACGGTGCGACCGTAATAGGTGGGTACCTAAGGGCGGAGTTGGATAGCCGTTCGGTTGCGAAATCTTTAGAGAGGAATTCCATCTAGTGGGGGACACGTTTGAACGCACCTTTGCGTTTTAAACACGGCAATTGGTTCGGTATTTGACAGGTTGATATATGTGCAACAGTTTGGGTAAAACAGATACAATATGATTCTATATTGAAGCGGTTAAATTGATTGCGATACCATAACTTTATGTATTGACTAGCTTCTGCTCTTCATCGTTTATTGTTCTTAGCGAGTACTTACTTTGAGATTGGGAGGAACATGCTTGCCAAATTTTAAGTCTACGGACTACAATTTTGGCAAGCATGTTCCTAATTGAAGTAAGCTGTAAGACCTACTCATCATAATATCTCCAAAACTGAGAGACCACAGGCTTATTTGATACATGGGTTCCTTTTGGGCCTCAGGTGCTGAGCTTAGACGAAAATAATAAATTAGACGCAGCGCCAACTAACTGTTGAATTAAGCCAGCGAAAGGAATACCGAATAACATCAGAAGAAGAGCTAAGCTGTTGCCAATGGATTACATGGAAATTGGAACAGTTCCTTAATTATATTTTCCCCAATAATATAAAATTATAAGGACTCAAGAGTTGTGACAAATGTTTACAATATTTTTTGTATAAAGGGTGCTGGTACGCGTAAATGCAATGCAATCACTTTGTGTCCAAGGCATTGGATGTGTTCTAAAACCGTTACATGAAAGTTGTGACCGATATTCAAAGGCCCCAAACACAGAAAAAAACATAATTATGTATAGTATATCTTCTCTAAATATCTACATATCAGTTACCATATATACTATTAAAAATAATATATAATAATTTAGCCCTTTTGACGTTCCTCTCCTGGGCACGAGTCTCCCCTTACTACGAGGGAGATTCAGGCTGTAATCCTCCACGCTGGCACTGCGGGTTGGCGGATCTTACATATCTTTCGAAAGTTGTTTCCGATTTTCGAAAGATTACAGCCTGAATCCCTCTCGTAGTGAGGAGAGGCCCATGCCCAGGAGTGGGACGTAAAATTATTATTATTGAACGAAATTATTTCGTCGAACTTTTGAAATGTTCTGTACAAATAGTTATCTAGTATTCGTCAGTAAATTTTTAGTGAATTAGAGCTGGTCCATTCAAGGTACGGTTATGTTGTTTATTATCTACTGCTATTTATCTATCAAATTACTTCACACCGGGCGGCATAATACATAGGTATCGCACTGTATATAGATATAAACTTGGAAAGGAATTCGTATTAATAATGTTTATATAAGGTTGCATGTTTATGTAGCAGTGATAGCCGATTGGTTAAAGCACGCGTCTTGCGGGCACCAGGTCTTGGGTTCAAAACCCGGCTCGCACCTCTGGATCTTTCGAAATCTATGTGCGAATCATAATTTCTATATGATTATCACTTGCTTACGGTGAAGGAAAACATCGTGAGGAAACCTGCATATCTTAGAAGATCTAACCAATTTTCGAAAGACATGTGAAATCCGCCAACCCGCACTGGGCCAGCGTGGTGGATTATGGCCTGAATCCCCCTCGTGTTGAGGGGAGGCCCGTGCCCAGGAGTGGGACGTCAAAAGGGCTAAATTATTATTATTTTATTATATTATATAAGGTTGCGCAAAAGCTATCATAGACACGACAAAATGTGTAGTTGCGAACCAATTAACTCTCCCCATCTCTTTCTTTAGGCTTTTTGGTTTACAATAAAATACAGTCAAACACAGTGTCGCTTGAATATTTTTTTATACAATTAACAACTGCTTTCCAATAGCAATTACAGATCAATGGCATAATCAATCACCGAATGGCCGATTGTTATAAGGCGCTGCGCAAGCGATCTTATCTCAGCATCCATCTGTAGGTATTTGCGCTGTTAATTCACTTAACTGCTGACGTGCGGCCGGACTAAACGATGTAGTAACTGCTTGTGTTAAGGGTAAGCTTTCGGTGGAGATAAAAATAAAAGTTTTTTTTGCAAAATTAAATTTGTTTTTTTTTGCATAATTAAACTTGTTTTTTTGCATAATTAAATTTGTTTTTTTTTGCTAGTTATTGTAAACTGTTTAAAAGGTGGTAAAGCCAAGCTGTAGTCAATTGACTACAGCTCATATACAGGCTGGTTTGACAAAGGTAGTACCACCCTCTCACGGAAGAGCAGCGTCAATTAACTATTACAGCGGCGCGGTTTCGTACCATGAGTGACAGAGCAGCCCCCCTAGCCAAGTGTCTTTGTCTACAAGCGTTTCTACAAAACGCTACGCTTCAATGTATGGAAATGACATTACAAGTCGATAAGTAGATCACGTGACTTATGTCATTTCCATACATGAAGCGTAGCGATTTGTAGAAACGAATGTAGACGAGGACACTTGGCTAGAGGGGCTGGAAGCTCAACCCCCTCGTTCTGTCCCACTTCCTTTTTGGTCAGCAACGTGCGAGCAATACAGATAATTGCTTAACATCAGGCCGGTCGTAAGGTTGTTAGTCGACGTTGTTATAATATACTAGCGGCCTGCCCCGGCTTCGCACGGGTACATTGTGGTTACATTATTCGAGTTTTAGTAAGGATCCCAATTTTTTTTGAAAATATATTATAGCCTATGTCACCCGGGGATAGTGTAGCTTCCCAGCAGTGAAAAAATTTTTCAAATCGGTACAGTAGTTTCGGTGCCTATTCATTACAATGAAACAAACAAAGTTTTCCTCTTTATAATATTAGTATGATAAAAAACATCGTAGTACTTAATGTTTCTGTGAATTGATACATAAAATATTTTTTATATTTATGTGTGTATAAATAAATTGCGTAATATTTTTTACTATATTTGTTTTACCTACTTTTTTGTTTATTTTATGTAACTTAATAATTAATAATTTTAGCCCTTTTTGACGTGCCACTCCTGGGCACGGGCCTCCCCTCAACACGAGGGGGATTCAGGCCATAATCCACCACGCTGGCCCAGTGCGGGTTGGCGGATTTCACATGTCTTTCGAAAATTGGTTAAATCTTCTAAGACATGCAGGTTTCATCACGATGTTTTCCTTCACCGTAAGCAAGTGATAATCATATAGAAACTATGATTCGCACATAGATTTTTAGAAAAATCCAGAGGTTCGAGCCGGGGTTTGAACCCGAGACCTGGTAGCCCGCAAGACGCGTGCTTAACCAATCGGCTATCACTACTTATGTAACTTACTTAAGTAATTATATTATTTGAATATAGCACTTACTTTTACTTTCAACCACCTGCGCCTTAAGTCACCGATATAATACCCGCCGTACTTATTACGAATGTAGTCATTATACTGAGGAATGTCTGACATACATGTGTTTATAAAACTGACTGCAAGCCGCAACTGTGTCACGGGTGTCTGTTTATCTACCTATACTTTTGGTTTCGTTGACGTGTTATCGATTATTTATCGATATGATCGAAGTATTCAGTAGGTTGATACATTTTAATTATACAAAATCTGTATTTTGTTCAGTTATTCTTTTTTGTAAAAGACTCGTGGACAAAAGAATTATAAAAAAATGGTTCCATATCTTTAATTGACGTTATTGCCAATTCAAATTCTTATTTCAAATATTAATAGTGATGCGATTTACATTAGGTATTCCGATTCGTAAGTACAATATTTTGTGAGATTTATGTTTAATTTATTTACTATATATATGTTTTATTTTATAATATTGTAGAAAATAGGTTTATGACAGTATGTACACCAACAGCATTGCATACTAACATAGTACTTAGTCATTTATGCTAATTGCAGAAAACCTCATAAAACTTCTTAGCAAACGACAAATAAATTATAGTTTTTGTAAAACCGTTAGCAAAACTAGAACCAACATTAAACCAACTTAGTTGCGCCTGATCTCCATATAAATATTGCTCTACACGTTTAATTAACGGTGACTTGTAATAGTCGATTCAAATAGTCGATTACCACATGATATCGATTCGAGATTTATACACTACATACAGAGCGCACGTAAACACATCTAATCGATTATAATCGATTAAACGGATGTTCCCTTTGCATACGTTAAAGGTGTATTAGAGCAATTTTCTCGAGAACTCGATTTGCAAGTCACAATGACATATTGACAGAGGTCTGCAACTAGTAGCACCGTTAGAGAAAAGTCGGGTTTTGATGGAATATGTCATCGGTTCGGCCTCGGGGTACAATTATGGCCCGCCGTCTGTCCTGGCGTCGATGATTTAAAGCGACTGATAGTTCGCTCACGGCGGCCTTTTAACATAAACTTTGAGATAAACGGATCGTTGGGTAAACACTGCTGTTAGGTACTACTCGGCCGATGCAGTTGTTTCGGTCGATAATTAGAGTTTTAATACCGATTTTTTATTTATTTAATAGATAGTACTTGCGTGAAAAAAATCAGATAAGTAAAATTTATTTGGCATCAATACAAAGTAAAGGTTCCTTATAACTTACTTAATACTTATCTTGTATTGCAATATGTCTTTGAAATCCATTGAATATGAAACCAATTTAATATAACTCAATATTATTACCTATCTTGCTTCCATGAATACCTGTACCCGTATTTACCGCTTCCAATACATTACAACTGCCATGATTTATACCACACAACATCTAATACCCAACAATTTATTGTACGTCACACATTTCACATGAAAATTATATTGAGCACAAACTTTAATTTACCAGTTCTACCGGGAGCATGCGATGGTATCGATACGGCGATGTATCGATGCAATTACCGGTTGAATCGTTACTGATTTATACGATAATTACGGGACGGCACTAGTTTCATTCACGTGGCCGGGTTGCGCGGAACACAGAAGTCATGTGTGTTGTAATTATGAGGTTCGCTTCGAAATTCAAAATGTTATTCCTGCGGTTGTTGGCGTTATTCTGTAAATGTTTTATTAATGTCACTTTATTTAAATAAAGTCGCAAACTTACAATTAACTAGACAAATTATTATTATCAATTCTTTTTAATCTTCTTTTATTTTAATGTACATGTACATTGATACTTAAAACATAATATAAAACATTACTTCTATTATAGGCTACCTTTTTCTTTTTGACTAGTATTATGTGTACCTAAGTGATTTAGTAGGAATCATCTTTTACATTTATATTTCCTTAATCGCACCACTACCTAATTGATTTAAATCACAGTAATAAAATAATATCAGTTAATAAATCAAAATAAGGTGTGAACAATAAAATAAAATGAGAATAACACGACACCGTTCCAAAAAATCAATTCACCGGTCGACCGGCCAAGTAGCCTGCGGCCATTTTGATTTATATCTATTAAACAAAATGGCGTGTAAATCATAATTTAACTATAAAATGTTACAAAGAGGAAGATGGCAATCGTTTTATATAAATATCGGTAATCAGCCAAAGAAATGGGAGAAAAGTCTAGGATAGGTAAAGAATATGTTGATAGAATGGCAGTTTACCTGAAAATTTACAGCGAGCAACTATCATCTATCCTATAAAACTGAAGTTACCTCTAAAACTCAGTCAGACTACCGACTTAAAATATAAACCAGTGCTTAAAAGAAGGATCAATAATGAAAAAGAGATGATGAACCACATAAACTTTCGATTAATAATTTAATGAATTTTGGACATAATTTTCAAATGCCGAGAACTTTATTTATTTATTAACACAATATGTATATTTCAAGTGGTAATTACCTACTTTAGTGGAACCAACGCGCACAGAGGGCCAGGAGTGAACTCTTAGCAACTATATTCGATATATCGTGACATTTTTACATTCGTATTGTTGACTTCTACTCTAAATTACATCATTTTTTTTAAAGATTACTAGCAATGTGTGTTTATCACATTACTAGTATTCCCTTTAGCCCCTCCAACTAAGCTAATGCTTGTGCTAGGAGTGGGCTCACGTCAATAGTTTAATGGCCAGGATGGGGATCGAACCCGGAACCTCTCAGCTACGATTGCCGCCGTATATCGTCAAATGTTGGAATTTAGAGTAGGATTTGATATATCGAATATGGTTGCTAAGAGTAGCACCCTAGGTTAATATTTCGGTCAATGTTTCGATAGGTACGGCACATAATGAACACTCAAGAGTTACTAACGTGAAATGTTTCTAAAAATCCTGGTTTTGTTTATCTTATCCACTTCATAATAATAATTATGATAATTTTGGTTACAGAATAGCCCACAGTAGTGCTGTGCTGGCAATTTGTGGTTGAGAGCTAGTAACGATCCGTTTGCGTATGTCGTGTGATCCGCCATTACGTCCAATCAACGTGCCACGCATGAGGCCGGCTACAGACGATTACATGGCGATGTTTGGGCCCGCATTAATAAATCGATCTCAAATCTGTGAGCGGTCTTAAGCACGCTTTTGACATTTCAGTTTGTACTGGTATGACATAAGGATGACATTTCCAAGATCGTTCTCAAGCTTGTGATCGATGGATTAATTAATAAGGGCCTAGGCGAAGAAAGAAGCATGCGAAAGACATGTATATTTGTAAAGCTCTTTATTATACATTTAATTTAATTGTATCTCATTATAAGTGAACTGTTCTCATGAGAAATAAAAATCTCGAAACCTAAAAGAATACCCGCAATTTATTTGTATAGTTCCTATTCCTTTCATTATTTATTATAATATAATAAAAATAAATAATAAAATATAGGTAATAATAATTATTATATTTTATTATTTCTTACTCAACGTGTTTGTAATTTCATCAAATTTTTAAAGAGGTAATACAAACATATTTGCTGCAATTACTAACCATTTAGTAAAATAATCTAGGAACTACGAAAAAAATGTTGCCATCGTAATATTTTTTTTGTGCATCATTGAACAAGAGACAATCGGAAATAACGCGACAAAACATGTCCGAATAATCACTTTTGTCTCAGCTAATTGGTGATTTCGCAAAGCCAGAACAGACAGACCGTTACTTACTGTCCATCCGAGACAAATAGCTTAGCTTTTTGTAACTCTAATTTGACGCGAGAGTCACAAATTTTTTATCATAACAATTGTCTGATGGGAAAAAACTGTTATTATGAATTCATATCGGTTGATTATATTCCTAATAATAAAATTAAACATATGGCCTGAATCCCCCTCGTGTTGAGGGGAGGCCCGTGCCCAGGAGTGGGACGTCAAAAGGGCTAAAATGATAATTATTATATGTAAATATATCTATATAAAAGTTACCTAACACATCATACATAATAGGAGAATATAATATTATAAGAATAAGGTCATCTTTCCACTGTGATAATCTGCTTCTTATTGCAGTTTAAAAGTACAAGGTGAAATTTAATTCAATACCCAAACATTGGTGATTGATCCTGTGTGTACCAAATACGACTTAGAGTTCATCACTCAATAATATAAATGGTGACTTTTTTAGTTCCTAGCATTATTTTTTAGCATCTAACACTAATTAGGATTAAGAGCTGTGCGGGGCGGCGTGAACGCTAAAGCGCGAGCGTCAACGTTGCTAAAAAAAAATAAGTATCTACATTAATAACATTAATGTTATACATTATATAACCATGCGAATGATGACGGATGAATCTAGTAGCTCTTTTATTCAACATTGCTTTGATAAATTACATTTTCTAAAAAAAATATTAATTATATTAATATGAAACTGGTTTGAAAGTACATACGATTTAGACCTATGTTTGAGTTGTTTTTTTGGGGCAGTGAAGTGAAAAAATCGTGTAAATTATGAATAGACTCTTTAGATAAAATACTCTAGAATAAGATTCCACTTTTTCAGATTCGAATTGTCTATAGATTCTGAATAAAACGTGTTTGAATACTCCAAAGTTTTGAATCAAGAACTGAATGACCCTTTTATTCGTACATCAATAAGTTATTGCAACCCTGAGTGAGAGCATTGAGTGATTTAAGAGGACTGGAACATGTCCCGAGTCCACTTTCTATACTAAACCGTGCGAATCGAGGCTTTCTACCTCGGTAATCTGCAACCGGATTATTGGAAACATATTGAACAATAACAAAACGGTAGTCGGACCACGACTCTGCCCATTGGGCTGAGAAGTATTGTTTCAGGTCAGATTCAATGGAAGAGACAAAGTAACATAAATGAATAAATATCGCCAAACTGACATACTAACTGTATCGTCCTAAACTAAGCAACGCTTGTACTAGGGGAAACGTACAATGGACTGGGGGCCATTTCCGAAATTTGCCCCAGCGGGAATCGAACCCGCAACCACCATGTGCAGCCTACGCTCGAACCACTGCGCCAAGCGGTCGTCGAAACATAATACAGTACTAGCTGAGCCCGCGACTTCGTCCGCGTGGAATTTAATTGACAAAGTTTCATACAAACTTTCATCCCCTATTTTATCCCCTTGGGGGTAGAATTAATCAAAATCCTTTCTTAGCGGATACCTACGTCATAACATCTACCTGCATGCCAAATTTCAGCCCGATCCGTCCAGTGGTTTGGGCTGTGCGTTGATAGATCAGTCAGTCACCTTTGAGTTATATATATTTAGATTATGGCGTTGTTCGTAATTTAAAAAAGGAGACAGATATGGTGTTTTTATGAACTCATGAGCTTTTGCCTAGGGCTTTGCTATCGTAGATTTTATTTTCTGGATGTCGCCATCAGCGCCACCTACGGGGTCCAGTTATAGCTAAGAATCACCAGATAACACCAAAAGTAACCACAAAAAATATCACAATAGTTCGAGCCGTTTAGGGGAGAATAATTACGAACAAAAGCACACCGAAATATATAAAAGCGAATGATTTAAAAACAGCAGTGTATATGTCGCCGCCAAATAGCTTAATTCGCCGTTCAATTAACAGCCTAGGCACTTAACTAAACGGCGCCTTTCAACTAACGGCCTGAATGATATTCAGCCGTATCGTCTATTACAACATTTAATAAACTGGCTGGCTAATGCTTAGGCAACTGGTTGACATTTAAGTACTACAAAACTTTTTCAAAATACTACCCAAGCAGAACGACATGGATGGGTTTAGGTTAGGGTTATTTTTTTGATGACCCCACAGAAACCCCACCCGGCAAATAGATTCGGTGGATCTAAAAAAAATCTTAAAAAACCTAAGTACCTAATAAAATTATACCATCAAAGTTGTTTTTTTCCGACGCCATATTGACCAAAGAGAATATGGAATATAGAGATATTGACAGTTTGGTGAGTTTCGGCGCTAGGTGGCAGAAAGTAGAACTAAATTGAAATGAACAGGCTAGGCAGGTAATTAAACGGCTAGGCAAGTAGTTAAACGGCATCAATCCAAGTCATTTGCCTAGCTGTTTGATCAAATGGCTGAATATCATTCAGGCCGTTAGTTGAACGGCGCTATTTAGTTAAATGCCTAGGCTGTTAATTGAACGGCGAATTAAGCTATTTGGCGGCGACATATACACTGAGCTGTAGTATGACAAGTTGTAATCTCTTTCAGACTATATATTTCTCGTTTAGGACCATAGTTGGTTTGATCTGACAATAAAAAGTAAACAATCGAGAGTTTCAAGTCCTATTTGAGATTTAGATTTCGTTAAGATAGGGACATTATTATGAATAGTCGTCCTATATATTGGCATATGCACCGAAATAAATTGTACAACTTGGAATATGCAAGCTGCATATTTGTGGTAATAAGGCTATTACTATCATCACCACGTAGTGTTATTTTGCTTACTTTAATAAGTGGTTTGAAGAAAAAATGTTTCATTTCTAGTTCACAACTACATCTCTGTTAATATTATTTCCAATTGATCGTGAGACGTGACGCTCGTGGAAGTGAAACCCTCTTTTGTAATGAGCGATTATGAGTACCGATTCTCGATTTTTTTCGTCAAAATACAATATCGATTGCAAAATCGAGTCGAATCCGAGATTAGGTTTTGAATGAATATTGAATAAACGATTGTGCACTAAGCTAGTGTTTGATTAATATTTCCTTTCTGATTGTAAATTTTACCGAGGCTACCTATCAGAAGCGAAACTAACATCGCTCTAGCAAGTAAGTTTTTGTTTTTTTTTACATATTAATGGCCTCTTTCAATTGGGTCAGGCCCAATATGATTCTGCCAATGTCGAGTAACAAATAGTAATAACATACACACTTAATAACAATAAGTACAATACAAAAATGGGACCGTCCATTTTGGAAAACCAAAATGGAGACCAAGTAATCAAACTATTAAAATAAACGCGATAAAATCCGAAAAATAGTTTGATTTCAATGTAGTATTATTTGCGTAAATATAAGAAAACAATAGGAGACCAAGTAAGTTTCATTGGTACCCTATTGTGTATTTCAGTTTTTGTAACCACTAACGCCATCTATGTTCAAATTACACAAACACGAATGAATAAAAATAATGAATAAGAAGGCCTGCCCTATGTCAAACGAAATGTGTCAATTTGTCATGATTTGTCAACAGCCAATCGATAGCGGTTGACAAAGAGCGATCGGCGCGAAGATTGCGCGCGCGCAGATTTTATTTATGAATCTTTTGATGCGACTGCCTGTTGCGTCTGTTTCAATGGCGGCTGCAAAATAGAGGCGGGTAAGAAATAGAGGTGTTTTTATGTTGGCCAAATAATACTTTTTTCCCAACTGGGTATTTAAGTAGTTTAGTGGTTTATTTTCACGACTGTAACGATTTTGTTACTAGATTTTCTGATAGGTTTATTTTTATATTACCAATACCTACTTATAAAGACACTTTTGTCAAAGTAAAAATATAAAGAACTAATATAAATGTCTACCAATACAACACAATACAGAGGACTACATGCGTGTTAACATATCTATTTATCTGATTTCAGGATCAAAAAAATCTACAAAATTATCTAAAAAAGTCACAAAGATTTGTCTTCAGCAAGTCGCTGGGAGAAGCTGAAGCCTTGAAACCCTGGAAGAATATTTGGAGGAATATCTATTAAATTCTTGATTAATAAAAATATAAAAAATATTTTAAATCGTTGCTCTCTCAATTACAAAGTAGGCGACGAGGAACTGCATTCATGGTCTACCATTAATTGCCAGTTTAGCATCCGTAACAATATGTAATGTGTAACACACGGTAGCTGCCGTAGTAAGCCCATGTTATATAACACACATCTACAATATGTAATCAGCTAATGCGCTTGAGCTTTTGTAATGATAGGTACTGTGTAATGACATGTGCTGTGCTTAGGGGCGGTATGTGCTGCGGACGGAGGATCAAGGGGTCACACTGACATAGTTTGATTGTTTGTTATTTATTTCAAGCTTTATCTAAATATTAATACGTAAAGGAAAAACATGAAAACGCTTAGTAAGAAAATTGCGCGGACGGAGGAGTATGAAATTTGGCACACTTATAGTTTATACTAGGTGATACAAAAAGGGTATACTATTTTTTTTGCAACTTAACTTTGTAAATCTCTAACTATCGGCTTTGTGGCTCAGTTGAAGTACTAAAGGTTTTGTAGACTTGTGAAATCGGTCAACAGCTGTATTCCTATAACACCTTTTGTTTTTCAAGTTCCCTCCAAAGCTGATGGTTTTAGAATTACAAAGTAAAGTTTTGAAAAAAGAAGTATACCCATTATGTGTCACCTTGTATAGAGAAGGAGTGCAGAATGCTAATATTTTTATATTATAATCCTTAGAAATATATTAAAATCAATGAATTAAACATTACACACTACCGTGAATTGACATAGGTCGGTGTGGAGGTTACAAATGTAACCTCCACACCGACCTATGTTAATTCGACTGACTGTTTGACAAAATGTGACAGTTTTTGGAGGGCGGTACTTCCAGAGTGCATTCTGCGTGCCAGTATCAAATAGTCTTTGACAATAATAAAGAAATTATGGTTGAATTTCGACCATTACAACGGGAATACTAGAATGGGACAAATGTAATATGTGCATGTAACTTGCATATCCGCCTGAACTTTGTAGAAACCGTCATTATACAGTTATTTAAATTGAATTGTGACCGTTATTATAATTTACTTATCGGTATGTAAATATATTAACTATTTAATTACAAAAGTGATTCAGGCTAAAAAAAGCAGTGATAGCCGATTGGTTAAAGCACGCGCCTTGCGGGCACCAGGTCATGGGTTCAAATCCCGGCTCGCACCTCTGGAATTTTCGAAATCTATGTGCGTATCATAATTTCTACATGATTATCACTTGCTTACGGTGAAGGAAAACATCGTGAGGAAACCTGCATGTCTTAGAAGATCTAACCAATTTTCGAAAGACATGTGAAATCCGCCAACCCGCACTGGGCCAGCGTGGTGGATTATGGCCTGAATCCTCCTCGTGTTGAGGGGAGGCCCGTGCCCAGGAGTGGGACGTTAAAAGGGCTAAATTATTTTTATTCAGGCTACAGTCCACCATGCTTTTTCTTTAGGTCAGCGGCCTTTATAAGCTTTACAAAAACCGTAACAAATTTACGTACCTACTTAGGAAGTTTGATACAAAATCGATCTTAGAATCTCTAGATAGGTACTTAGAAGAACTTGTAGACAATTGCATAAAATACATTTAAGTCACCATGTTCCATTACACCCCCATCTCCTCCATCTCGCTTACCACTTGACATACTTCTCGGTATAATTGTAGCAATTTAGCCAGCGCCACAACTGGCGACCGTCCTACTCGTGCACGTCAAAACACATCGTAACATGTTGCGTAACTGTCCGATTGAGCCATTCACATATAATCAGTGGTGCATTTACGCCAGTTTCGCTCACTGTTCCAACCGACCCCTACGTCCCTTTGGGCTATTGCAATGTTGCAATTTCTAAAATTGTTTAGCTATTAATTCCCTTGGCTACAGGTCGCGACTTAAATAAAATAAATTTGACATTTCTTATAAAATAATAGTAGGTAGGCATATAGAAAGTTATTTCAAACTAATTTTATTGTGTGTTTAGAAAGAATGCCCCGCATTCTTTTTAGGTTTTGTAATTTGTTTTGATACTGTTACCTCTACTATGAAGAGTGAGTCAATGTCTTGGGTTTATTTTCACATAAAAAAATAAATATATCTGGATAATCAAAGTAGACGGTTTTGGTTTATTTCATCTACTTCATCTAATAAGATTAAGTATTATACAATAGATAGGTACCAAATGCAGCTGCTATAGCTCTATCTATGGGCTCTACCATACACATAACTACACATGATGTAAACTTGTACACAATATATTTTAATTTCAGTTGTCATAATCTATTCTATATATATCTCTTAATCTCACATTATTTTCATCAACCGAAATATGTTCGAGAACCCATAGTAGCGGCGCCCGAACAATGCGTAATGCGGTGGCTCTTTGGAAGCTCATTTCATGCTCCATTGTGAGATCTTGTGAAAGCAATCAGTCCCCAACAGTTTTTTATACACAATAATTACCGACGCCTATGTTCTAGTTAACTTTGGCAGGGGATCGACGATCGAATTTTCTGATCGAATGACCGGCTCGTCGGTCGAATCGTTGCGAGACACGATGGCGTCCCGATAATCGGATGCACCTGATTAATTTATTGACGAATCGTTGTGAAAATGTCGTCAAGTGTAAAAGTAATTTAATGATGAGAATATATGAGTTTTGATGTGTAATTGCAAAACGTTTAACTAATTGGCTGATTGATACACTTTAGATTTTGTGGGTAATCTGCAAGAATGGTATCGTGTAAGAAAAACTCGGTTACCTACGTAATTTCGAAGAAACTCGAAAACCTATTGAATAGCCCAAAGTAATATTAAATTAAAGGCAGATTAGTCACAGATGAATAACTTTTTAACTAAGAGAAAAAAGGTGAAAATGTGTACTTGATTAAAAACTTAATTACGTTCAATATAACTATTTATTATTGCTTACATAACATTTCTGCGTTAACGATTGTGTAACCGTGAAAGGTTGGCAGCATAATGATACAGTTTTTTGTTTCATTTTTTCTCCCATCTATGTGATAAGCGGTACCATTTAATCAAAATAAATTGGTATCAAGATAACATGTAGGAAACGTGTGTTCTGAGAACTTGTTGTAGCAGGTGTTAAGACGATACAAAGAGAATGTTCTTGGAATTCATCTGAGAAAAAAATGCCTAGTTTATGTTATATTACAACTACCTATAGGTACACTGCTTCAGACCTCAGAAGTTTTTTCAATTGAAAAAAATGCAATTAAGCTCTACAATTTATGACTATGTAAGGTAGGTCTGTTTTTCTTGAAAATGTAGACAACGCATAATCGAACCCAAGAAGATGATATCTAAGCCCAGGATTTTTTTATTTTATTTTATGCGCACACAATAACTTTAGCAAGTATTTGTAATTACATTTATAACTAGCTATAAACTTAGGGGTTCAGGTATAATACAATATATAAAGAAAGTCCGTAATAATTATGCTAAAGCAGCCCCATCGGTACCTACTTCATTGTTTAAGAAGGCAAGCTTATCCCGCTATATCTGTTCTAATAAGCTACTAAAACCGTATCAACATCGAAATAAAATTAACACAGCACATCCCTGTTCTACAAAGCGTTTGACACTTCGTCCGTCACACCTCATTAAAAAATAGACAATCATTCTATTACCAAAGTCATTGAAAATTTCAGATTTTATTTTAAGTTTCTTTTTTTAATCAGAAATGTTATAGTGAAGTGACCGATTCGCAACGTGTCGGAAACGCTTAGCCACGATTAGTGCGACATCGCAGACCTGTGACGAAAGGCTGCTAATAAAAATAGTTGAGAATAAAAAAAAGTTTCAAGCAAAAATGGAGGTCGCATTTGACTTTGTATAATACAATTTTGAAATTGATTCGCAAGTTTGTCGTCCATGTGCAAAAAGTACTATCGAGTACAAAAGCCCCTAACTCCCTTATTAATAAACGTGGTTTAGCGGTTGTATAGTTATACCATGCTTTGTCTTCTTCCTTTGAATTTCAAATTACTGATGACCCTAAGAGAGAATTGGGTGTGTATAAATAAGTGGGTAAGTGTCAAATTTTATAAGTACATCATTTCGGCTTGCATTTGTATAATTTTTTGTTCTATAACAAAGGCGGCAAACAAGCTTAGGACCTGCCTGATGTTAAGCAGTAACCGTGGCCTATAGATGCTTACAATGCTAAACGCACTGATATCACATGGCTGATCTAAAAGGGAGCGGGACAGAGGGAGCGTAAGGGGAGTTCGACTTACGGACCTCTCTCTCATCGCAAAACGCAGCTATATTATGTCCGATCCGCACGAACCAGTCTGTATATGAGCTGTAGTAAATATTAGTTCCATCGTCAAAATTTTAACACTTTTCTGCACAAGCATACTAGTCAAAAGAGTGTTGATTAAAAAGAACATACAAAATGCTGTGCATAAAAGATCCATTATTATGATTTGATGAAATGCAGTGCCGAGTTTCCGATCGGCGAGGTTATGTATGCAAAAGTGAAATTGTCCATTTCGTCATGTAAATTGTAACTCATGTATTAAACGTCATTTTTTGTTTGTATAACGGTCTGTCGCTTTGTGACGACCGAATTGAAATTTTTGAGAGGCAAATATTCTTATTGTGTGAAGCCGTTGGGGACGTCAATAAAAATAATACTATAATACCTATTGCCAAAAATATAATAAAATCGTTTGGTCTAGAACTAACGGATTACCAATGGACACCATGCAAATATCGTGGTGTAATCCCAGTGACAGACTGAGACAAATTACGAAAAGGTTTTTTTCAAATTTTCGCGATCTTCGGGTTTGAGATTGAGAACGCTCAGAACTTTTAAAATGATGTAAAACAAAAATAAATCGGCCATTTTAATGTGAGGAACATCTTAAGGCAAGGGTGTCTATCAATATGGGGGGATTCAGGCCATAATGAACCTAACTGGCCCAATGCGGATTAATGAAAAAAATATACCTACATGATGAAAAATCTACTTAAAGAAAATTTTAATAGACGCGTGAAAGTAGTTTTGTTAGATACATTGAAGTAGGAACCTATCACTTCCATACCTAATATACCTGAACTTCAATTTATGCCAATCCCTTTCCCATTCAATATTCTCGCAAACTCTATAATCTCACTAATAAATCACCCGCTACAAATAAAATCTCGTTACTCAGACCGCATCTGTGTACCGGCGCAGCCTCTGCTACGGACTTCTCAAAGAAACCTACGACATGCACCCATAAAAACTAACCAGCACACAATTTCAACTTCTAATCCAGAAAACTTAGAGTTGAAAATTGTTTCGACAGCAGAAGTGTGTTATATCAAAACGGAATTAAAAAAGTAATCGAAAATGAATGCACGTCGTTTCAGACGGCCGAGAAAGGAAAGCACGTATTTGTCGCGGTTCCGTAGAAAAAAAAATCTTATTTCATTCATAAAATGAGTCGCATTCAGAGTGGCGGGTTTGCGTTTTTTATTTCGTCTTCCATCATCGGACCGCGTTATTCATCGGTTGATCGACGTGAAATGGTGTCAAAACTAAACTTTTTTTAGGGTTCTTTACATTTAACACACTGTTTACACTCGAATGGTTCCGTCACGGATCCGGATTTTCATAGTTCGGTTCCCAAGCTGTGGAGTTATCTTATTTTAGTCAGGTTATATTTTTATTTTCAATTTGAACATACGTGATTGGTCATCCTCGAGGATTGAGGTTTTTTCGTCTCTTCTTATCATGAGTGGCCTGTCATCATGATGGAAAAAAATAAGTAGTCATGTTCAAATAGTCCGAAAAATGAAAATCTTATTTGCTTAATAGAATAAAATAAAATTACTTTTTTATAATTTCAATTTCTAATAATTTGAATCGTAAATATAATAGTGGTAGAGAGGCATCTGGTAAGCGTTTGTTTCCCATTCTGGCCATTACACTCTTAACGTGAGCCCACTCCTCGCAAAAGCATTGAGATTAGTTGGAGAGGAGTTATCCTTTGACAGAACTTCACTTTTCTAGTAAATAAATATCTCACCAACTAAGTTTAATTACGAAAAAAGCCATTTCTGAAATTTACCCTAACTGAAATCGAACCTGGAGCTACTTGAAGCAGTGAGCCGAACAGCTTACGAACGAACCACTGCTCCGAGCGTTAGTCATGCTATAAAACACCTGCAATTATATTTATTATTATATACTACCGTTTCATTCATCATCCTAATAATATCATCAAACTATACTCTTCTATATCTATTACGTGAAACGTTTAGTAACAGATAACCATTACGTATTGTAAAAATTGTGTTGACGCATTAACACAGGCGACCTCACACAGCCGGCAAAACGACCAGTCCTTCCCCACGGCGCAAAGAGAACAAAACAGTACCTTTACATAAACGGCTAAACTTTCGAATGGTAACGTAATCGAGATCACGACTCGATCCTTTGTGCGGATCGATACGATCCATCGATCTCTGCGGCGCGTCGCGGCGTGCGTGCGCGCATGCATTATGTACTCGCATTCTTATTCAGGCCGGTTGCACGGTCCGCGGTTAGCGTTTGATTATTTGTTATGTTTAATACAGAACTTGATCCAGAGTATCTTTACAGTTGATTGAATATTGCATCACATCTGTATAGACACACTTTTACCTGGGTCTTGTCGATGGTCAAACCTCGGCGTCATCATTAGATACCATTGTCGATACTGGATTACAGGAGTACCAGTGGTGGGAGAGTGTGGCGGAACAAAAATAAATATAAACATATTTTAATAGGTTGAATTTGAGAGTTGCGAAGGAGATGCAACAAGCTCTAATAAATTGCTACTCTCAATGACAAAATTATTAGAAACAGGAAAATATTTAAGTTGACTAAAGGGAAAAACTTCACAAGAACTATAGATATCTCAAAATAATGACAAGTATAAAAGGACTTATATGGACTACAGCATCTAAAATATCTAAGTGGTACGTTTATTTAAGTAGTGCATCAATATTCGCTCATATTGGTGTCACAACCTACTTCGCGACTGATAATAGTTACATTCGTACAGCTACCCTGTTTTGATAATATAATAACCATAGTTTTGTCACACGGTCACACCATTTTTGTAATGAACCGTCTTAAGAAACTGAGCGTTAAATTCAAATGTCAATTACTTAAACCGAGGTTCAACTCGCCGGTGCCACCGGCCCGCACTTCGCGCAGAAACCCGATAGGCATCTAGCAATGGGATCGTTAGTTAGTGCAACTCCAAAGCTATCGCGGGCGTTCTGCTCGAAATTAACAATTATGGCTCGAGCACTATTTGTGTGCTCTAGCCCACGTACCGACATGAAATGGGAGACTGAAATAAGTTGTAAGGACTTAGATTTATTTTGTACCAACTCGACGTTAATGTTCTAATGTTGTAAATATCTGTCGGAGATACGTCAGAATGCGATTTGTTGAGTATTTTAAATTTTATTGTGAAGTCAATAGCATACCATGTTATTTTAATGCATGCCCTACTATATGCACGGTAAGCTCTATCATATAGAGCTCTATAATTATTATAAATTGTAGTGTTAAAAATATTATGATTTGCCATATTATCTTGTTTTTCTTTAGTACTACCATTATGCAGTTATCTGGCAATAATTTTTGATTGCATGATTCATTCAGATGAATTATTTTTATTTTTATTTTTTTTACTAATTTAAACAGAATGTAATTCATAGTTAGTAATTGCAGAATATTAAGTAATTGTTATATTTTATTATATAAATTTTCATATGAATTAATTTGGGTGCAATATGTAAATTAAAATCAATACTTATAGTTATATCTTAAATTTGACAGCGATCTTGGAAATGTCATTCTTATGTCATACCAGTACAAAATGACATGTCAAGACCGTACTCAAGACCGCTATCAAACTTGAGATTGATTTATCAATACCGGCCTTAAACACTCACTAGGAAAGCTATCATGAAAAGAGGTATTTCTCTATTTAGTTATCCATAAGTACCTATATAGAATGTTAGTTGCAATTTGTAATCGGACGCGATGTGGTCCAGATCACATCCCAATCGGACAAACAGGCATCCATTACCGTCGCCGTGTCCGATACCGGAAGAGCGCTCGCACACGGCCCGGCCCGGATCGACGGCAACCTTCGACATCACACGACGTGAGTAGATATGGGACGCAGCGATTATCGATATCGATAAAACGTTACTTAAAAAAAATCTTCGATATACAAGTCCGTGGGATTTAGGGTGAACGCAATGTTGATAAGAAAGTATTAAGGCCTGTGCACAACACGTTTTTAAACGCAACGTCAACGCGCGAGTGAGACGCAGCCTGTAGACTTTTGCAGGATAAAAGCCGTCGACACACGTTCCTAAAACACACGTCGACGGCGCGTTTAAAAAACGTGGTGTGTACAGGCCCTAATACTTTCTTATCAACATTGAGTTCACCCTAAATCCCACGGACATCACATAAAACTGTTTTTGATGACAGTCGTTCTAGTTTGAGTTGTCAAAATATGCCTATTAAATATCTACACCGCAATAAATTTACCCTAATAAGTAGTTAATATAACTTGAACAGAAAATAGAGATGGAGAGTAAATAAAGCCAAACAGGAAATATTTTCCATCTTAAAAAAAGAACTCAAACCATTTAACCGTGGCCCGTTAAATCTCATCTTAGAAGCTGGGTAATTATCCTGGCGACACTCCAAACTGTCTCGCTCATTTCAATTAGCTCTCTTAAATATTCAATGTCTTTAAAATAGGCTGCGCGATTCCACGTCGTTGCCGGGACTAGTTCAGAAGTTTCATTACAGCTGTGTTGCCATCATTTATAGTGAGAAGTTGTACAATTATTTTCCCACACCAATCATAAAATATACTTTTTTGTAGTTTTATAACTAATCACTCGTGGTGCATAATAATAGTAACAATTATATTTTGGGATGAATTAATGGTAATGCAAACAATAATGTCATAAAATGAGGAAATCCATGGGCGGGGAGAGGATCCGAAATCAAACCATTTGGGTCGATTTGTGGACGCCTACTTATAGAAGAGGAGATGTAGAAGAAGATAAGGGCTGCTTAACTTATTCTTAAAACTAATTAACTATTTTAAAGCAGTACCCAACTGATGTATGATAAGATTATTTGGTTGTTTGAGTAACAAGCTACTTAACCTTACACTTTTTCTGCACTTTTTGTTTTGAAAAGCTGGCAACACTAATTACCCGCCAGGGTTAATTGTTGACGCCGGTTAGAATGCCTCGGATTTTATTTTTACGACACCACAAGAGTTTTACGAGTTATGAAGTTATGGAGCTGTACGATTTGACAGTAAACTCAGTGATTTGACGGTTAATGTTTAATGACATTAAAATTTATGGCATTAGAATTTTGATAAAGTATTAAGAATATTTAATAATTAAGTACTTAGAAGTTATACAATAAGTAGGAAGCATCAAATATTTTATGTGAATACTAAAATAATAATAACCTTCAAATCTTATCAGTCTGGGCCGAGATGTGTTATTCTGTGATAATTTTCCTTTTGTTGTTAGCATCATTATTTTCCCCTACCGATTACGTATGTATCTAATAGGCAATATAATACAATCAATCCTAAGGCCAGTGATACACTTAGACTAGTTAAGAGCCTCTCGTAGTGACGGCTCGTGCCCAAGAGTGGGACGTCAAAAAGGGCAAAATTATTTTTATTATTACTCTGTGTACCGTAAGCATGTGTGTGTGTGACATAAGCATTATACCTATATGGTATTCCTATAAATATTTTAGGTTTGTAAAGAATTACGAAAACTATTTAAAATCTAATCAATCCCATCAATTTCATCGCATGAGTTAATTACATTTAAATTATTAACTAACACTACACTAAGTTCCTGCTGTCTTATTAGTAAAGATACTTTATAGAATAAATCAAGGCACAGTTAGAAGCCGTATGTTCCTCTAATTAACAATTTCGCATACGTTGCATGAGTCATCACAAAAACACATCTCTAATACGAACAATGATACAACCAATCGATCACTCGATAACGTCGTATCGATGCTTCCGCATCGATAGGCGGGCGGCGCGCGGGGAATGCGTCGTCGCATCACTACGCACACGGACTGATGATCATTGGTGGCGCATGCGCTCTATAAATAATATGTTGTAAAACGATTTTCGATAGATTAATCTGAATCGTGCGCACGGTCGTGCGCCGGCGGGCCGAAGGGATCTATTGTAGATCGATACTGATTTAGGAATAGATAGAATTGGATGGGCTGGTGTATTAATTGTAAATTAGTATGTAATTTGAACGTTTTGTTTATTTCATTTGAACTGCTTTATTGAAGCTAGTTTTGCAGTGAAATAAATATTTATATTTGACTGTTTAAAAAGTATGTTAGAGCAGTCTTATTCAGAAACATTGTGACTTAAACTATTGTCACTATAGCGATGATCAAATATAACATGTTTAATTAAACTGTGACCATGTGATCACAGTTTAATAAGGAAAACAATAAATTTATGTAGGTTTCTTGTTTTTCTTCCCTCCCTCTGTATAATAATAATTTAGCCCTTACGACGTCCCACTCGTGGGCACTGGCCTCCCCTCACTACGTTGGGGATCCAGGCCGTAATCCACCACGCTGGCCCAGTGCGGGTTGGCGGATTGCACATGTCTTTAAAAAAAATGTTATATTTTCTAAGATATGCAGATTTCCTCCCGTTATTTTCCTTCACCGTAAGCAAGCGATAATCATATAAAAATTATGATTCGCACATAGATTTCGAAAAACCCAGAGGTTCGAGCCAGGGTTTGAACCCAGGACCTGACCTGGTGCCCGGAAGACGCGTGCTAAACCAATCGGCTATCACTGCTATCCCTGCCACTACCAAACTTTAATCTATTATCCGATTGCGTCTATCTCATAGATCTATAGGCCTGTGCCTAACTGCGCACGCGTGTCTGTACGTAGGTAAATGCGCTCTCTTGTTGTGGGAATGTCCGATGGGACTATTTGCTTTGGACGACGCGCATGCGCATACCTCGCATCTAAATGTGCGTTCGTGGGACCGTTTATGGGGATTGAAATGGCATAGGTACGAGTTAAATGTAGGCAGGTAAGAAATGGAAGTCTCTTTCCGCCTCTATGGGTTGTATGGAGTGATAGGAAATATAAAGTTTGTAGATAAACTGGCCGTGGTTTCGGTAATCATTCGATTAATAAAGTCTGATTTAAAATGGAGTCTAAGCGGCTATTCACACGGATACCCAAACACTTATAATTTTCATATATTTTACTATATCCGTGTGTCAAAATACGGCAGTTATTTGTCAAAATCGTATAGATAGAACTGTGTCTTTATGGTGAGAATGACCGGTAATATTTAAAGAACCGTTTGAACTCTCTATATTTCTTATGTTTATTAAAATATTACCGATTTTAATAGGTATGTTTTATATCGTCTTCTATGGTTTCTTTAGATTCTTCGTGCGGATTTCATGACAGTTACTTTGCATTTCTCCGGGACTCGTCGGGAATCACACCTAAACCTCGGCATCATCGTTTGATACAACTGTTGATCCTGCTTAAAGGAGTAACATTGGTGGGAGCGTTTAGAATTTGACTTGAGTTTTGAAATTATTATTCCAAGTCCTAGTCCTAAGTACCTACACAGGGTGTCAGGGGCATTGTAACTGAAACTTAGTATAACTCATTAAAATATCGACGGAAAATTCCAACTCTGGGTGGTCCAGAATCATAAGTTGAATCCATGGTATCACTTATCATTACGAAGCCCCTTGCACCCTGTATAAATATAAATAAAAACACTTGTACCTATTCTACATCCTGTCCATATCCACCTTAATAGAAAAAATCAACATGTAAATTTCTCTTTAAACTTTCTTAAATGGAAACTTTAAGCCTCATAAAACTTTTCAAACATGCCTCACATAAGTTTTACGTTCAATACTACAACTTTGCTGATTTCATTTTGCGGCCAACGAAACGTATTGACACCCTTATCACAAAGGCATACAGTAACAAATATAAATGGGAGTTTTACTAAGTTTGTATATGTGTAAGAAGACGTAAAATGTAAGGCACTATACCGAATAACCATAAAGGGTTGCTGGTGTGTAGAGGGCTTTATCTGGCAGTCTCGCATGAGTTTTATGATACGCAAACGATTTACAAAGAGTATATAGTTTTCATAACATAGCAGCTTTCACTCTTTCCTCACTTTAATGGTAATATAGGATAGATAACAGCACAGCACGCCTGTTTTTGTTAAAGTGATAGGCAAAGCTGAACGTATAAACACCTTAGAGTGGTAGACGACCCTTGGCGCACTGGTTCGAGCGTAGGTCGTTCGGCTCACTGCACATGGTGGTTGCGGGTTCGATTCCCACCGGGGCAAATTTCGGAAATGGCTTTTTTGTAATTTTCCTTGGTCTGGCCCCCAGTCCAATGTACGGTACCCATAGTACAAGCGTCGTTTAGTTTGGGGCCATACAGTTGGTGTCAGTCTGGCGATATTTAGCTATTTAAATTTAAGTAGAGCAGAGTTGTAGTCAAATGATTACAGCTCATATTCGGACTGGCTCTACCAGGGTAGTACCATCCTCTCACAGAAGATCAGCATAAACGAACTATCATAGCTGCGTTGCTTGCGATGAGTGAGGGAGCCGGAAGCCCCCCGTTCTCCCTTTCTATCCCCCTATCCCACTGCCCTTCCGGTCAGCAAAGTGCGAGCAACACAGATTAAATTTGACTCTTACTGAAGCTATGATGGTCTTTGAAATTTTTATTTGAGGCGCCGCTTATCATATCTATACAAACAAATAAAATTGGAGTGTCTGTTTGTAATATCAAAATAACACCTTTTCACTAAATGCATATGAAAGTACATACGACACCTATAACAAAAACGCGATTAAAAAAAAAATTGTCTGTCTGTCTGTCTGTGTGTTTGTTCCGGGTAATCTCCGAAACGGCTGGACCGATTTTGACGGGACTTTCACTAGCAGATAGCTGATGTTTTAAGGAGTAACTTAGGTTTAATTTTAGAAAATCAATTTGGGTTCCGCGTAAAAAAAACACATGAAATCAAAGAGTATCCCCGAAACGGCTGGACCGATTTTGCAGGGACTTTCACTGGTAAATAGCTGTTGTTATAATTTTTTTTTCAAAAATGGGTCCTGTCGCGCGGGCTCAGAACGCGGGAGCGGGCTTTTTTGTTAAATTAAATTTTTGTTAAGTTAAATTCCACGCGGACGATGTCGCGGGCTCAGCTAGTATTAAATAAAAAAATACATAAAAATTTAACCGACTCCAAAAAGACCTGGGTGCACTAAAAAGCTAGAAATAACTACAGACCTTGTAATTTCTTTTATTTGTAGTAACCAAGCCAAGCAACAAGTAACCTAATCCTATCAAATGCAAAAATATTTTTTCAAATCAATTTATGTATAAATGACGGAGTTCTGAGGTATGAACATAAAAATACAAACGAATAGATAACCTCCTCCTTTTTGAAGTCGGTTAAAATATAGGTAATATATTCAAGTCTCTGCCTACCTAGAGTTCAGTTACATACCAGATGTTCGCATTGTATAGACCTCTTAACGTTTTGGTTGATTGTATAACCCAGTATGCACATATTCTACCTCAAAAAGTATCTAAGACACTAATGAGAAGTTTAGCATAACAATAGTGGCGACATTCGCACATTTGCAAGATCAATCGATAGTTAGTTTTGCGAACGCTAATGCGTGGCCGTAAAATGACATAGTTGATCGCAATTAATGATAGCAGAACTGCAGTAACCGGGACTATTGTGGGGAAGGTGGCAGTATTCTTGAAGTCACTCGATATTTGGGTGAAAGTTTATCCCGGTTTTAAGATCCACGCAGACTTTGCAATTTTGCAAATGAATTTTCAAATAGCCAAGGTTGTAACAACTAGTCAATGTGTTATCTAGAAGATATTAGCGTTCATTTTATTTTTACAAACTGAAATAAAATGAATGTATTGCCTTCCTTTTCCTTGCGATGAATTTTTTTTTTTTCAGCTGTACTATGTTTTAGCCGTTTTAAATTAAATCAGTGGTAAAAATTCGTGAGTTAGTTTCGGATATGTCGCTCTTGTCTTTTTCACCCTTTTTTAACTGTATCTGTGTATCTGTGTGTCTGTGTGTCTGTGTATCTGTGTATCTGTCTATCTGTGTGTCTGTCTGTGGCAACGTAGCGCCCAAGCTGATGAACCGATTTCAATTGTGTTTCTTTTGTTAGATAGGTATTCTGATCGAGAGTGTTCTTAGCTATGTATCATGAAAATCGGGTCAGCCGTTTGAAGATCATCAGCTCTTTTGTAGGTTAAAAACCCACATTCACGGCCAAAACCAACTTCCACGGCTCGAATCCAATCGAAATTTGAGATTATTGGATTTAGATTTATTATATTTTTAAATGACACAGATTTTCTGTTGAATATTGTATACATTTGATGAAAAGATCGTCGCATCGGGGGTTTTTAAATTTTC
Organism: Notodonta ziczac; assembly: GCA_918843915.1. NCBI lineage: Eukaryota > Metazoa > Arthropoda > Insecta > Lepidoptera > Notodontidae > Notodonta > Notodonta ziczac. Next base: position 8,970,793 of record OU974053.1, read on the forward strand.
AATTTAGAGTTATATTTAACTTCAGTCAAAACGTGACCCATATCACTGACAAACTAAAAGTAAACTTAATTCTCCTAATCATATGTTTATCGAGCACTTTCCTGTATTAATTATATCGAGCGATGTATAATAGGCGTCAGTTCGACACGTGTGTGACAAGATCTCATTGTGGTGTGCGCGGGCGCAAGATCGCGCGCGCCGATTGCGCGCGACTGCGAACGAACACGTTCCCTTCCGTTCCCATCTAGATCTGCTTCAGCTGTTACCAGTTTTGCATACACCTACAGGTAATGGGCTACTTACTACACTCTAGATGGGTGAAAGCTCGTCTTGGAATTAAGGTGTTTGTCCCAAAAGCGATAGGCGTAAAGGCTTAATCCTCTATTTATATCCATCTTCTATTCTTTATTCATATTTTTATAGTCTTCCTCTTGCTCTTTATCTAAGGGGCAATTTCAAAATTGTTGGCAAAATTTAAAACAGGACTTTATTCAATTTATTTTAGGCACATAATTATAAACAATATTTTTTTAATTATAAAATAGACTTACCTATCTACTAGAAAATGTAATAATTACTGTTATCTAAATATATATAACTCAAAGGTGACTGACTGACTGACTGACATAGTGATCTATCAACGCACAGCCCAAACCACTGGACAGATCGGGCTGAAATTTGGCATGCAGGTAGATGTTATGACGTAGGCATCCGCTAAGAAAGGATTAATTCTACCCCCAAGGGGATAAAATAGGGGATGAAAGTTTGTATGAAACTGTCAATTAATATTGGTTTCTTATATTTACGCGAATACTACACATTGAAATAAAACTATTTTTACGGATTACTTACAACTTGGGATCCAGTAATTAATATAATTAAATCCAAAACCAAGTGTACCATTGCAAGACCTCGAGACACTGTGAGCACTTTCTGCGTGGATCGGACCGCAAACAACAACTTAATATGAGGGTACCCAGTTACTAACTATGACATCAGGACGTCTAACACCTCAGTCCCCCCGTGACCATGGCTGCTGTAAAGCAGCCGAAACGTCGGGAACATAAAAAGTAAAAATAAACGCGATATAATCCGTAAAAATAGTTTTATTTCACTGTCAATTAAATTACACGCGGTCGAAGTCGCGGGCACAGCTAGTCATTAATGTTCGTGGCCATTCATACGAAGAATCTGACACCGTTTTGTCAATACACCGTTGACAGATGGCCGTATGTGACAACTGGATATAGTAAAATGTATGGACATTTTAAGTTCCAGGTTAACCGTGTAAATTACCGCTTGATTGATTGCTCATCAATAAAAAAAAACAATATTTTCGCAGAATAAAGTCACAAAAACGCTCTGTATAGTGATTCAGACTTGACTCGACTTCGAGAGACTATGTAGAGTCAAAGTTAAAAAAGATTGCCAATGATTTCAGTCACCCTGTATAACTAAATTGACCGTATAATATACTAATTGCTAGTCCCGTGTATGTTATCACCCAATAGAAACTATTACCCCACAATAATAGGGTACAAGGCCCAATTACTTTCCTAAGTTATAGAGCTGTGTTTAATTACGATTGCATTCAATTAATTGTACAATACCATTGTTTACAATTACCGGTCGCACCCTCCGGCGCGGGCGCAGTGGAATACATTGTTCATGTAATGCGGGTAGATAGAGCTATGTATAATGAAAGTTTATGTGTCTTTGTGTTGAGAGTAATATGGAGAACTAATTGTATAAATCTGATAAAATTTGACAAGACATTGATTACAAATACAAACGGTTTCGTAAAAGTAAACAAATTGTTAGAATCGCTGTTAGGTTTAACATATAAAATATTGATGTAGAGCTAGCCAATAGCGAGGTTATGAGAGTATAGTAGAGCTATTGTATCCGGGTCGTGACCGCGTATCACACTACCGATTATGACACGGATAAGAGTACGTTGGAGTACAAGTTTCGTAAAAATTCCTCCTTTCTTATTAATGTTTGTATAATAGAGAAATATGATTAAATAGTTAATTAGACTTATTTATTTCTAAAATGGTAGGATTTTTTCCAAATATCTCGGAACTCAGCCACACGCATTCACAGGCTTTCTTAAAAAGGTGTGATGTCATCAGTCCACGTTCAATATTTATAAAGGCCATTATATTCTAGGATCTAGTCTGCTCTACAAAAGAGCTATGTCGCATGCAGAAGTTAGCTAAATCCAATATGTGACTTTCGTAACGTGTGTTGATATCAGTACAATACGTAACATGGCAGTTCAATTAAAAAAGCAATTCGTTCCATTAGAACGTTGAAAGTATTTTGCAATGGCTCCTTTGTGGTCACATGTCATGGCAATATGTTGTAGAGTTTTGTGTATGTATGTATGTACAAAAGCTAGAGATCTTTATAAATTTATAGTCAATTTAACAGTTGATAAGTGTCATATAAAGATTGAAAACTAAGCGGCAACCGAGTCTAAAAGAGAGGTTTTTAATTTGACTCATATTATTAACATTTTAGGGTTCCGTAGGTAGGTACCATTGAGGTCAATAAGAAAATACGACACCTTGATATTTTGCTGTCAAATTCAAAATACGTTTGGAAATAAATCAGAAAAAGCACTGGTTTTTTTTTTCAAGAATCAACTCTTAGTAGGATTAAGTTAGGGTTTGAATTTGTCAGATTTTTTTGTCTCAGATCAGACTCTAGTCCTCCACCTTTAAAGCCTTCAATGGAATCAGTGACTTGTAAGAGTCGCCATAACTTATGTGTAGCCACCCGGAACTCTACCATAAGACAAACGGCGTCCCGCGGCAGATCTCCGACGCCACGCATCGTACATCATACATCGGGTAATTGTTGCCTCCGGTGCTCTACTGGACAGCTTCGAGCTTGGATTCATGGTGCTATTAGTGATTTGACTGAAATATGACTCGATTGGAAGTATTCACATCATTTGGAAACGCTCAGGCTTTGGGGTATGATCAGGAGACTAATCTTACTTATATTATAAATGCGATAGTTTGTAAGTTTGTTACTCAATCTCTCGTTTGTCAATCAATGATGTTTTCGGACATTATAGTTAACGCAGACAAAGTCACGGGCAAAAGCTATGTGTAGTTCTTGCAGTGGTTCAATACGATTAAGCTTTGTATTTTATGTAAACTAGAACACATAACATGACTTCACGAGCAAACCCTTAGGGATGGGATCAGAGATAAACCTAAGATAAAAAGATTGACTACATCTCGTTTGGTAAATATTACGTTTCGACATCATCATAAAATACCAACGCAAATCTCGAAATCTAACTTTAAACTCTTACCGAAAATGATGAAAAAATATAGATTATAATTTATAAATAAAAACGTTTTCTTTAAACTTTTGGAGCTGACCGTGCCATATAGAAATCTATGGTTTACCAAAGGGGCCTTAATTGTATAATAAGATTAAAATATTTAAGAACCGCTACTTTTGTGGGGGTATATTTCAAAGGTATCAAATTGGGGCATTTACCAAACGGGATAAACCCAAAAGATTCGCGTCGTCCAGTTTTTACCAATATGAAATACTTAAGTGGTGGGTGAAACCATCGATTACAAAATCAGTTTTGTTTTTCTATATCTTTTTATGACTTTTAATGGCAATAATTGAATCAATAAAGGAAATCACTCGACACGCCCGCAAGACACACGTTAAGGGCGAATTACGTCAAATAGAAAAAGATAAATAAAGCTTCCCCTTTCCCGAATAAACGGCAATAAATCGGCGTGCCCTTATGTCAACAGCGTATTAGTGAACTCTGAAACACCATCTAAACAAGACCCCACAAAGGTCCCATAAAAGAAGGCGTCATAGGTCGATTTACATCGGACGTGTTAGGCCCTCAGATTTGTCGCGGGTAAATCATGCGAAAAATCCAACGATAAACGTCTATATCCGCTTTTCCCACACATTTTCGCGTTTCCCTCTCTCATGTGCTCACTTAATATGATGGTGTTTGCCCTTTCTCCCCCATGACTACACTTTCAAACGAAAACCAACCTTATTTTAACAGCTCTAGACTTCAATATCATAAATGTATTCTCGAAATAAAAATGCATGTTCTTTTTTCACGAAAACTCCACTCACACCAGTATATAAACTCTAGCGCTAATAAAATAAAGACTATTTTTCTTTGTTCTAAAAATGTTGTATACGGTTTTCCGTCGATAGGGGAAGTTTGGGTGACATTGTTATACACTGTATTGAACATTATTGGGTGATTGAATGGTGTTTAACTGGTTGAGCCGACAAGTTTGATAACGTACCCTCGAGTTAAGGATAACATGTTCTGGGAAGTTTCCTATGAATTCATTTTGTGATAATACTTTGAAAGTAGTATAAATATATTTCTTACATCGTCTGTTTGTCTGGTTAAGTATTTACCAATGAAATATCACGACCCTCGATTAGGAGGTCCTGAGTTGTTTAATCTTGAATTGAATTTTCTTATCTAGTATATATTTTAACATCGTGCTCAGTATGATAGGTTTTATTGAGACTTTGGAACCATAATATACTATCGGCAAAATATCTAAAACACAAGCATGAGAATAGGCATTTTATTACCAAGCAATCTTTATTACAACAATGTTCAAAACAATAGATACATAAAAATAATTGAATAAAATGTAGCTATCTCCTAATATCATCAGTGTGTATTGTCTGTTGAAAGTGAATGGTTAAGTAACCCGCGTCTACCCTAAACATAAAGGTCATAAAATAAAGTAGATTATTTTCCGGTGAAACTAATTCATAGTCTTATCATTGTCAGCACGGATTCCAAACATTGTTGCAATTGCCAATAATAAAATAACAGTCTATATTATTCAAATATGTCATCCAATCAGTAAAAAAAAATACAGACAAACATAGAACCTCCTTTTTGGAAGTCGGTTAATAACATTGACTTTGCTGTCTAATTTCCAAATGATCTTAGTCAATTAGTCTGTACTGTATTTATTTGTTTACATGTATTTGATTCTTACCCGACTGCGCGACTCAAAGGAGGGTAATGAGTTTATCAGCTTATGTATGTATGTTTGTTTATTTGTAGCACGCTAGAGCACAAAACTCACCCATAAATAAATTAAACCGGCTCAAATACCCAAAAATGGAGTTGTATTTTATTATTTTTATTTACTCTTTTTAACCTATAAATGCATATACTCTGTATTGTAACTGAAATACTTTATTAACTGTATCAACAATCAATACATTACAATTGTTATTGTATAAATAGAAACGCGACCTCTTCACCTCCAAACATATCACCTACATAATTTGTATGTACCATTTTATTGGTACACGAGGTGGTACAATTTAATTTATGTTACAACTTGCGATGCGCCAGACAGCGGTAGGAATTAACGCGTTCCCACACCCACGGACGCTATATTGGCTTGGAAGCTGCGCGTACGCAATACGAGACATTAAGGAGCGTGTCTATTGGTTGGCAGAGACGCAGCGATTGTCATAAATAAATATCGCAAGACTGACACAACAACTGTATGGTCCCAAACCAAGCAACGCTTGTACTATGGCTACCGTAAAATGGACTGGGGGTGATCACGGTGACAACCAGACGTGGGCAAATTACGAAAAGGCCTTTTCCGAAATTTATTTTCGCGGGAATCGAACCCGCAACCACCATGCGCAGTGAACCGAGCGGCCTACGATCAAACCACTGCGCCAGGCGATCGTCAAATATTATTAATCATTTGTTTTACATACACCGTGGTGTATCTACAACGGGTCATGGGTCTCGTGGAATTTTATAAAAAAACGATTTTAAAGGCATTTTCCTACCATTATATAGATACTAGCTGTGCCCACCGACTTCGTCCGCTTAGTATTTAACGTAATAAAAATTTCGGGATTATCGGGATAAAAAGCTTCCTATGTGTTAATCCCATTTATAAACTATCTGTGTTCCGAATTTCATCCAAATCCGTTCAGTAGTTTTTGCTTGAAAGAGTAACAAACATCCACACTCACAATCTTTCGCATTTATAATATTAGTAGGATTTAATTAAGATTAATTACGTTACTGAACTACTTAAATACTTTTTACACCTTACAAGACTAACCTCTTAAAATATCGAATTTTCAATTCATCTACAACCATTTACAACGTACTCTTAGGTCATCATTGTTTTGTAATTCCATTGTAAAAGGGATCGAAATTATGAAGTGAATATTTCGTACAATAAACGCAGCATACTTCCATGTAACCAAACTGTTAAATTAAGCAGTTAATTTCACATTTCGATTAACAGTAACACGGGGCAATAACGCGAACATGGTGTCCCGCTGTTGCGCCCGCGCAGCCCGGACTATTAGCGCTGTAATACTCAACACATATCATTACGACGTGACGTATGGGCAAATGGTAGATTGTGACGTGTATGTAGAGAAATGTAACAGGTGTAGAGCAAAATCATTATTTTTCCTTTCATACTTAACCCCCCTTATTAATAAACCTGAATTAGTGGTTGTGTAGTTAAACCAAGCTTTGTCTTCTGCTTCCGAATCAATGTCAAAGTTATTTTGTTGAAGCCTACGGGCGCACTTACGAATTGTCAATTTTACATATTTTCTTATATCTACAACCGGATCCGAACGCGACCTACGGAATGTCAAATGACTACCGACATAACGAGATAATTCAGTGTGTGTGTACACCTATACCAATAAATAAGGGGCAAGGAGTTTAGTAGTTAAAGATCCTGCTCTTGTAACTGAAAACTTCCGTGTTCGATACCAGCCTGGGCCCTAACCACGCTAGCTACTCAAATCGTAATAGAAAGGCAAAAGCTAGCGATTACGTTTCAAACGCTTGGCCAATATTTGGTACCACGCTAGCGTCTCATTTGCGAGTGGCTTATGTCATCGAACGCTTTGTAGTTTTTTTTATTTGGATCTGCGTTGGTAACTACGTTTGGCTTTATGCCAAAGTTCATAAAAAAATACACGTATCTGTGAGTGGGGGCAATTGGACGAATAGTAGTGAAACATGATTATTCGAGTTCCCCCAATAAGTCTGGTAATATTAGGCCTAGACAAAGACCTTCATATAAAACTTGAAAATTATATTTACTCGACATTGGCTAAATGCGTAAAGCAAATCATCGCAAATAAACTTTACTTTAAAAAAACGAAGTCAGTCGCAACCTCAAGGTCAAGCGCTAAGAATCGCGAGTGAAATCAATGTCAGTATAAATCGTGAAGCTTGTGTCAGCAAAACGTCAAAAGCGGAGCGTTTGAAACGTAATCGCTAGCTTTTGCCTTTCTATTACGATTTGAGTAGTTAGCGTGGTTAGGGCCCTGGTCACGTGTCTATTTTAATAACTGATACCAAGCTGTAGCTTCCGCGAATATACGGACTGCCTCGATCGGGTTAGTACCACAACCACCCTATCTCAGAAGATTGGCATTAAATTGCTATTAAAGCTGCGTTTGGCACGATAAGTGTGAAAGCTGTCCCAATCCCTTTGAGATAGGCAACGCGCGCGCAATGCCTTTGGTATTTCAAGCATCTATAGGCAACGTTAACTGCTTAACATCCAGTCCATACGCTGGATTGCCAACTTTGGTACATATTATATTTTTTTTTTTAAATGTCTACTAACAATTGTTACAATAATTCATGCAATAAAAATAATTTACAATCGGTATTTTAGCCAATTGCACAATTACTTATGGTTAAACACCACTAATCCAAAAGGCAGTAACTTATTAGATTACAAAAATATAAAATAAAGTGTTTAAAGTTAATTCGATATTGCATCCAACAAATGTTTACGGAAACGGTGCAGGGACATGGAGAAAATAAAAATAAATAAGTAATCAATAATTATCGCCAGACTGACATACCTACTGTATGGTCCCAAACTAAGCAATGCTTGTACTATGGGTGTACGGTTACATTGGACTGGGGGCGATCCCAGTGAAACTCAGACAAGGGCAAATTACTCAAAGGCCATTTCCGAAATTTGCCCCGGTGGGAATCGGACCCGCAACCACCATGTGTAGTGAGCCGAGCGGCCCACGCTCGAACCACTGCGCCAAGCAGTCGACTGATTACCAGCGATATGTGTTTATTACATTACTAGTGTTCCTTTTAGCCCTTCCAACTATGCTAATGCTTGTGCTAGGAGTCGGCTCACGTCAATAGTTTAATGGCCAGGATGGGGATCGAACCCTAAACCTCTCAGCTACGATGACGGCCTCTCTAACCAGCAGGCTATTGACGCTTCAATAAATGAATAAAAATATAATAACTAACTACACAGTGAACTTAAAATAAATCATCACCCAATTTCACACTCCCCAATCTGAACAGTACAACAATTATAACATACAGTAACAGTATTAAATAGATTTCGATTAAGTGCAACAACGGACTGAGGTCTTTGTGCGCGGAACTAAATGCCAAACCGCTTAGCCTATCGCCCGGCGGGATCTAAGGCGGTGGTCGAATGTGCAACCGGCTGATGCAACGAGTCCGTGTTAATACATTTATTTCGATGTAGGTTTAAATGGCAGATGTGGTAAAGAAACTAGGTTTGGAGATGATTGCTACTTTCAATTCAGTCTTTCACTGTTATTTCACCTGTGATTTTTCACAGTCAATGATTTTATTCACAGTGAATTTTCACTAGAACATTTAATCCTATGAAGTCACTTGTCGATGATTTATCACGATGACCGGGCCAGTACTCGACGATTTGCGATTTCATTGCAATTATTTTTAACAGTCTCCGCCTATGTCGGTAGCACGTGCTATGTCTGAAATCTTATATAATGTGATTTTTCACATGCTACCTGTTAAATGTTCCATCATTAAAATAAACCTAATAATAATAATTTAGCCCCTCTTTTAATAAGAGGGATATTCAGTCCATAATCAATAGGTAGCCTATGTCCTTGTCCAATCTATCTCTATACAAAAAATCAACGAAATTTGTTCAGCAGTTTGGGCGTGAAAACGTAACAAACAGACAGAGTTACTTTTTTATTACTTTGGATTCATGTTAAGTTTTACATTGCTTACGATTGGCAGCAATGATACAGAGCTCTACTTTGACTCTTCTAGCATACAGCAAATAAAATGCAGATATGGACATGCTGCACTTTTCTGAGCTAGAAGCATGATAACTCCGTCATATCGAGAAAAACACCCTAAAAACAGTATTTTTATGTTTTTCAATTCAAAATGTTTTTTCAAATATTTAATATTAAAGGTCCTAGACACAAATTACAAAAAGTATTATATAATTGATTATTAAAAAAAACAATAGAATCCACGTCAATCTACACAGAGCCCAAGCCCCGGTCAAATCAAGCCACCGGTACTCATAAAAAATTGTATTAACCCAAACTCGTATGGTACCAATCAAAGGTCACATCATTATAATCTCCGCGGTACGTGACCAGCCAAAATGGCAGCCGGCTATCTCGACGTTCGTAATTCGAAATTTCTATTCTCTTGTCGTAATAAAATCATGCGCGCACGCATGCGGCGCCCGTCTGTTCCAAATTTAAATTGTTTTTTTTAATACAAAGTACATTTGAGTTAACGTGTGTGGGCTATGTATGAATCTGATGGTAAGTTATAATATATGCGATTGTTTTGTTGTATTTGAGGCACTGATTTTAAATGTTTTGAAAAATTGTGTTCAGTTTATTGAGAGCCTCCTCACATAATTCTGCTATAATCCTGCTAATAAATTAATTTAATATTATCATTTTTTAAATGGATATTAATGTTTTTTTTTAAAAAAAACGAATGGGATTTTAATCAATATGTTATAATTATTAAAAATTTCCGACTTATTTAACTCTGTCAACATAGAGCTTTCTCTTTACAACACATTTATATCAGAACACTTAACTACGAATTAAAATATTAATTAAGTAACTTCGCATTCGAATGTGAACACGCCCGGCCGATATCTAAAACCCATATCAAACAATCTTAAACTTCTAATTAGTCGAACAAGATAACAATTTGCACCATGCTCATTGTTACGACAGACATACGGACATACGAAATGTCAACTAGATACACTGTGTTCGCACCAGCCGAGCTAATTAGGAGACTGGGTCTTGGCCCGCGATGTATACGTGTCTTGTTAGATTTATTGAGCGAATTCTTTGGTAGAGTTTAATGGCAAATATGTTAACATAGAAAGTCCTGGCATAAATATAATTAGGTAAATGTACTCAGTAGTTCTTAAAACATTTAGTGGAGATAAACGAGTTTACAATATAATTTCAAATAATCTACTGCGGTAGAGCCAATTGACTGACTGTAGCTCTACTGTAGTAGGAGCACCCTCTCACAGAACATGTCCACCGTTCGCCTTCCTCTGTCTAAAACTCGAAAAATCTGGAAATCTCTGAACCTGGATATGGTAGCACACTAAATTTTGTAGTTATTTGATCAAAGTAGCGCTCACAAAATATCACCTAATCGATGTATCAAAGTCATCACAGAAAAAAAACAGTAAGACCACAAAAGACAAGTACTATGTTCGCGAACAAGCTTAGTTAATTGGTGTACAGAACAATAGCTTGCAGAATCGTGAAATTGGACCGAATTATCGGATGTGGGACATCAAACAATACGGTGTTCAGTCTTTTATTTTTTTACTTTCTAAACTTACCTGAAAAAGCCAACTGTTCTCGAAGACGCGTAATGTTAGATAGAACTTAAAGAAGCCTGTAATAGTGATATGTCTTAAGGAACCTGGACAGTGGCCTTAACTTACCGAACATAATATTAATTATTCCAATTAATTAATTATGCACAAAAATTCAGAGGATAATTCTAGCTAGAGAGAAGATATTATATTATCACTAGCTGACCCGGTAAACGTTGTTTTGCCATAAAAAAATAATAACAATAGATGTTGACCGATTCTCAGACCTACCCGATATGCACACAAAATTTCATGAAAATCGGTCGAGCCATTTCGGAGGAGTTTGGCAACAAATACCGCGACACGAGAATTTTATAAATTAGATATCTCAGTGCCTTCTAGTCCACCGAGTCCACAATCGATGCGAAACTCTCTCCTAATCGCGGTCTAATGTCTTGGCGGGCACATTCCACCACACTCCTGCATTATCGTCCGTAATGCACGAACAAAACGGAGGATTACCGCAATGACATGTTATTATTGTGCGACACAACTTATCTGATCAGTATTATTTATCTGCGGCCGGTGTGTGCATGACAATTTTATAGATTATTTCAATGGCCATGCATAGAGAGTGTAGTAAACGCAACAAATTCAGATTAAATTTGAAAATCTTGCCGCTTGCGCTAATTCTATTGATGTAGTAGATACACGAAATTTACTGCTGTATTTTTTGTTATTCCTTTTCACAGTCTTAATTTCTTCAGACCTCTGGAACTTACATTAGTTACCTTCCATTTTAATAAGTAAAAAGCAGGTAGTAATAATAAAGTATTGTCCACTTACCTGCATATTGCCTTATTTTTTTAGCGGGACAGGAAGTAGCCAGAAGTTCACTGCTGTCGCCCCTGGTCAGACCATCTGTCAACAAAGTATTAGGCGCATATTAATAAATCGATATCAAGTCTGAGAGCAATCTTGACTGTGGTTTTGACGTGTAATATTGTACTAGAATTACCTCTGATCGATATTTTAATACGGGCCTTAGTCATGATAGTATGAAAGGAAATAACAGTCTTTAGTCAGTTTTATACTAGGTGAAACAGAAAGGGCATACAATTTTTTTTGCAACTTAACTTTGTAAATCTAAAACTATCGGCTTTGTGGGACAGTTGAAGTACTAAAGGTTTTGTAGACTTATGAAATCTATCAACAGCTGTATCCCTGTAACACCTTTTGTTTTTTAAGTTTCCTCCAAAGCTAGTAGGTTTAGCAGGTAGGTAGGTAGATAGTTTTAGAATTACAAGGTTAATTTTTGAAAAAAAAGTATACCCTTTCTGTTTCAACCTGTATAAATCTTTGTAATATTATTTGTGTGAACATTTTCAATATACTGTCAGCGCACGGGCGATCTCTCTCTTTTGTCCGGGACGCGCAGCTCACCGCATTGCGGCGGCGCAGGCGCAGGGCCCTAACCACGCTAGCTACTCAAATCGTAATAGAAAAGCAAACGCTCGCGATTACGTTTCAAACGCTCCGCTTTTGACGTTTTACTGACACGTGCTTCACGATTTCCACTGACATTGATATGGTATGGTGTCAGCAAAACGTCAAAAGCGGAGCGTTTGAAACGTAATCGCGGGCGTTTGCTTTTCTATTACGATTTGAGTAGCTAGCATGGTTAGGGCCCAGGTCGCCGATGCGCCTGTTGCATTGTTACCATGCGGACCACGCAATCATATATCAATATGTTGAACATTGGACGAGGAAATGAGTTATGTTGAAATTGAGATTGAAAAACAAATGACTACCTACTTTTTAACCGACCTCAAATACAGAGGAGGTTCTCAAACCAACCCCTGCCTTTTTTGATGACACTATACTTTGAAAGAGAAAATTGATATGCCAACAAAAAGGCGTATTTGCAGTCCACTACGGATGAAATTAAAGTATTCTTGGACTTCTTGAGGTAGGTAACCCAATTACAATCATCAAAATATTGGGTCCCGTTCCCAAAATGTGTAAGATTAATTTTAAGACTGGCATTTCAACTATGTGCATAATTCTTGTTCAGTTTAAATTTATGGTTCCAATGTATTTTTTTATACAATTGGCGGATGGTCTCTGAAAAAGGATTTCCACCAAGTTATAAGCTTCTTGATTTCACTGTGTGTTTATAATTCTTGTTCAATTCAAAATTAATAGTATCATTGTTTTTTTTATATATACTGGCGGATGGTCTGTGATAAAGGTAGGGGAGGATTGTCTTTGGGATAGATTAAGGAAAGAAGCAATATAACGTTTCTCGTGAAAACTTTTATAAAGTATTTAATTTAAGAATCCCCTTCTGGTATTTTATAAATGATATTGAATAACAAGAACGAGAAAAAAACCGCTTTTGACGACCGCTTGGCGCAGTGGTTCTAGCGTAGGCTACTCAGCTCACTGCACATGGTGGGTGCGGGTTCGATTCCCGCCGGGGCAAATTTCGGAAACGGCCTTTTCGTAATTTGCCCAGGACTGGGTGTCACTGGGATCGCCCCAGTCCATTACCGGTACCCAAAGTACAAGCGTTGCTTAGTTTGGGGCAATACAGTTGGTGTGTTCGTCTGGCGATATTTATTTATTTATTATATGGAGCTAAGGGTAACATTCGAAAAGACGTAAAAGATCCCGCATACTTATTCTACCACATCAGTTCTAATTCCAATGAATTGCCAATACAAACAACGTAATGTTGCCGCCGTCAATTTGACAGTCCCGAAATAGCAAGCACACATTAGCGCACCCCTATTTGACAAGCAAATTCAACAGGCGACGCTTAGGCTGGCTGCATAAGTGAGTGTCGATAAATGTTTGTTTAACACATATTATGGGTTAGGTCTCTATTACGGTGGACACATTTGTAGACGGACTTTCTTGGGTAGGTATATTAAGGCTAAGGCGCCCATCTTTTTTAGAATTTTTTCAAAATCTGACAATAATAAAAGGCACACTTTGTAATTCGCGACAAAGACCGTGTGCAGTGCATTTATTAATATATCCAACTTACTCTAAAACATTTCAAGAACGACAGCTATCCAGATAATCTGGCAATTTTTGTATATTTAGTGATTTACTAGTATCATATCCACCGTGATAATAATTAGAGTAAAATAAATTTATTAATAAACGCACTGCATACTGTGTTTGTCGCAAATCACAAAATGTTGTCTTAAATGTTTTCAGATTTTGGATAAACTATAAAAATACTCGAAAATTTTGAATTTTGCGGTCTAGACAGGCGCCTTCACCTTAAAATAAATAAATTGAAATTCGCTTGCGAGCTGAAGGTGAATGTTTCTTTATTTGGGTAGAAGTTTTTTTTTCTGAAACAAGTTGGCAAACAATACGACCTGGCTGGTGTTAAAGGGTTACCGTAGCCTTTAGATGCTTGTTATATTAACGGCATTTTTTTACTGTCACGCCAACTGTATGGTCCCAAACTAAGCAACGCTTGTACTATGGTTACCAATTACACCCAGACCAGGGGAAATTACGAAAAGGCCATTCCAGAAATTTGCTCCGGCGGGAATCCAACCCGCAACCACCATGTGCAGTGAGGCGAGCGGCCTACGCTCGAACCACTGCGCCAAGCGGTCGTCAATTGTTCGCTCGTTTCTATCCTAAAGGAGAGTGGAAGAAGAAAGAACCGGGCGTTGGGCTTCCGGATCTCTTATCATACTAAACGCAGCTATAATAGTAACTTCACATCAAACTTCTGTGTGAGCGTGGTACTACCTCGGCTAAGGCAGTTCGTATATGAGCTGTAGTGAACAGTAGCTACAGCTTTTCTCTACCAGCGTAAAAGTCAAGTGACCTATGATAACGCCCGTTTAGCGGTACTCTTAACGCTGTAAATAAATAATATCGCCAGACAGACACACCGACTGTACGGTCCCAAACTAAGCAAAGCTTGTACTATGGGTACCGTACAATGGACTGGGGCGATCCCAGTGACACCCAGACCAGGGTAAATTACGAAAAGGCCATTTCCGAAATTTGCCCCGGCGGGAATCGAACCCGCGACTACCGTGTGCAGTGAGCCGAACGGCTTACGCTCGAACCACTGCGCCAAGCGGTCGTCAAGGACCTTTGTACCTTCGCTCGCAATAATTTCCATATCAAAACTCTATTCTACACGAGCCCCACCAACTATTATGCCCACGATAACTGCAAACGATAACTCATGTATGTTGCGGGCGCATTCCCGCGGAGTTTCGGCCCAGACGCGCGGCGTTGCGACACCGCGTTGAAACGCGACAATTTGTCGCAAGATACGCCAACATACGGCATTGTTTATTCGCGAGATATGTTGCAATTTATGAGGCAGTAATTTCATATTTTGTTCCAGTAATCATGAGTGATTTGGGCCGGATTTAAATCCTACTAATAATATAAATGTGAATGTTCGTAGGTTTGAATGTTTGTTACTCAATCGTGCAAAAACGGCAGAACGGTTTTGGATGAAATTTGGCACATGCATAGTATACTTTACTCAAGTGCACACGGACGAATTCACGGACAGAAGCTAGTAAGCTACTCCGAGATATGCTGACTATTTCGCGATAGTTGGTTTTTCACACATAATAGGTATTATCTGTACAGAAAATTCAGGCTTTTAACTTTCATTAAAACAATAAAATAAAGGCATTACTTAATAGACCATCTATTACGTCACTTATCTCGGCATTAAGTTCCCACGTGTAAACAGAGAGAGTTTAAAAGATCACTTATGAGGAGATAGATGGTCATTAATTTGTCCTGTATCTCGAGACAATGGACCAAAGAGCCGTGCATCCTAATAGATAATGTGAAACGGGGTTTATGTACAGGCTGATGTGAAAAAAAAAATGAAACTTAAAATCGTTGAAGTCTATAAATTGTAACTTTTTTTATAGCTAGAGACAATAGAGCTGAAAAACAATAGAGCTGAAAAAGTTTATATAAATAATATTTTCTAGTGCTTTGTCGCTATGGAATCTTTATTATAGCAAAGCAACATTGTCAATTACTTTGGAATACTTACCACTTAGTTAAGTTACTAGGTAGACATGGAATTGTGACTGAACTTTTTAGGACTCTATACTCAATTCCAGAAAGTCGAAATCGAAACACTAAAATGACGCTCACTGAAAACTATAACCAAGAATCTGTACAGCATCACTCTATACATCATCCCATCGGTCGATATGATCTAAAGCCGCGTTGTCGCTCGTCAACGCGTCGCTACCAACGCTACCTGCGATAATTGATGCCGTCCGCTGTGTCGTGAACGGGGGCACTTATGCGACGCTATTATGAGAGTGTGATGTTCGGGTTTTGTGTCGATTTTCGGATAACGGGTTTTGAAAAAGAGCTTGGTAAATAAATTCTAGTAAATAATAAATATCGCCAGGCGAAAACACCAACTGCATGGTCCCAAACTAAGCAATGCTTGTACTATAGGTACCGTAGAATGGACTGGGGGCGGTTCCAGTGATACCCAGACCTGGCCAAATTACAAAAAGGCCATTTCCGAAATTTACCCTGACGGGAATCGAACCCGCAATCGACCCGTCGTATGACTCACCACACTCATCACAGAATTGAGCAGGTGCTCTCTTTCTTTACTCACTCTCATTATAGAACAATGAGGACAATCCTACACCACTGCGGAAGTCAAGCGAAGGACCGACGGCTTTATGAGCCCTCCAAGGCTTGAAGGTTACTTCAAATTACTTACCACTGAATGTCACCCATCTTTCCATCTCTGACTAACCTTGTGAAGCATTGCTTAACCTCCGATCGATTAACGCTCAGTGATAACAACTAGCTATGAGCGCCTTCAATTTTTTTTTCTTTATATACAAAACTACACTCATAATAAAAAGCAGTTTACTCGTGAAACTGATCATATTTTTTACATTTCTGGTAAACCCTACGTTAAAAAAGGCAAGTAATCTTTTAATCGAAGGCAAAAAAATGTAGCGGGAATCCAATTTTCCAACGTTTCGTCCTAAAAAATTTGGACTGCAAGTACGAAAAAAAATTTAAACATAAACTGTACTGGAGTTTCAACACCCCTTTATAGGTACCCACCTACTTACTTATTAAACAAAAGTAAAACAAATAAACAGCATGTAGGTACATCTTAGATATAAAATTCTCGTGTCACAATGTTAGTTACCATACTCCTCCGAAATGGATCGACCGATTTTCATGAAATTTTGTGTGCATTTCGGGTAGGTCTGAGAATCTGAATTCTGAATAAATAAATTCCGAATATATTGTGATAAAAGTGCGTTATTGTAGATACTGAGTAAATCAATTTCATGATTTTGAGGAATATTTTTATTGGAATAGCGAGCGGCTGTCAAATTATTTTTCCTAACAGCGGATACGCGCATCAGTCCTGTTTTTGTTGATGCGACAACAAATCGTATCGTTCGTCAACCCGGAACTCTAAAACAAAAGTTGGTTGGTAAACGCAAAGATGGCATCTATAGAATAGTATGGACACCTATAAATATTCTAAACTAGTACATTTTAACGGCAGATTCTACTAGACTATATCACCATCTACTGAGTCGAACTAACAAACTGAGTCCAACCAACAACTAACAAAAATCATCAAAATCAGTTAAGCCGTTTAGGGGGAGGAGAATAACGAATTTTATAAATAAAGGAGATAAAATAAATAATAAATATCGCCAGATGAACACACCAACTGTATGGTCCCAAACTAAGCAACGCTTGTACTACCTGCTTGTACAACGCTGGGTACCGTACAATGAACTGGGGGCGATCCCAGTGACACCCAGACCAGGGAAAATTACGAAAATGCCATATCTGAAATTTACCCCAGCGGGAATCGAACCCGCAACCACCATGTGCAGTGAGCCGAGCGGCCTACGCTCGAACCACTGCGCCAAGCGGTCGCCAAATTACATAGAGATGCTTCCGGTTGACACTATTTGAAAAATAATGAACACTATACAAGTTGCGTTGGGTTAAAATGCGCCTGACTCATGTTTTTTTAATGATTTATCCTTCTCTAAGCAGGGTTAATGCTAATTTGGTGCAAATGAGAAACTTCATTTTAACACCACGAAAATAGCTTACCATTTACCAAACAATACTAATCCAATTTTGATGGAAACCTATCACCACATTCATTCTATGTCATCACATTCTCAATCATAAACTCTATAAATAAACAGCCCATAGATAAAGCTTTTAAGTTATAGATAAGTGCGTGATGATCGATTGTGGGAACATGGGCGATGGGCTGGTGACAGTAAGTTACATTTAAGTTGGTTCAACTTGATCTTTGCTTAGCGTATGGGCTGCGATGAGATAGCATCGCTTAGAGGGTAAGAATAGTTTTGATACTAGTAGTTATTGAATACTATTTTTTATGTTGGTGTAAGTAGTGATAACGGTCTTTTGAGTCTAGAAAAATCAGTGTTCGAAGATTGAAAACTGTAAAAAGGAAGTTATATGGATTTACCTTTAACGCCCTATTAGTGGGGTGTGAGAGACTGACATCAGTATACAGGATGAATATTATAATATAAGTATGAAAAAGTAACAGTTTAAATAACACAATGTTCACTTATAATACCTATACAATTATTAATAATTATATAAAAAAACAAAAATAAATCTCACCATTATCAAGACATTTCCATCCACATGCACAATCGAAATGCCTCTCTCATACATTATGCGGTTGACAAACATTATAATATAATCCACATAATCACATCTCACATAATAACGTCATTAGAATTAGTGCGCGCCCGCGGCGGCGACGTGTGCGGTCGCCCTAAGTCCTAAGTTACTAGCGATGTTGGTGGACAGCGAGGTCCAAGAAAGGGTTTAAGAGCGATTAGGTTAAGGGAGGCTATACGTCCCATGCTGGTGGGCTGTGGAAGAATGCCTACGCCCCCGTGGTCCACCAACCAGCGGAGCGGTGGAACACCGTCAGGTTTTTAGTGAGTACTAGCTGTGCCCGCGACTTCGTCCGAGTAGTATTTAACTTAACAAAAATTGCGGGA
Organism: Notodonta ziczac; assembly: GCA_918843915.1. Taxonomy (NCBI): domain Eukaryota; kingdom Metazoa; phylum Arthropoda; class Insecta; order Lepidoptera; family Notodontidae; genus Notodonta; species Notodonta ziczac. The sequence continues at coordinate 8,989,568 of OU974053.1, forward strand.
TTATCGGGATAAAAAGTATCCTAGTGTTTCAAATTTTATCCAAATCCGTTCAGTAGTTTTTGCCTGAAAAAGTAACAAACATCCACACTCTCAAACTTTCGCATTTATTATATTAGTAGGATGAGTCTCACATACCCAGTCTCCCTCCCGTGGCGGACTGGAACGAAAAAAAAAACAAAAAAATGGCTACACGTCCCATATTTCATATTATTACTCTTTGATAAAATGTATTAGTCTCATTTTATTAAAAAGTGGTTTAGCAGCGATTGATTAAGCACGCGTATTGTGGGCACCAGGTCCAGGGTTCAAACTCCGGCTCGCATCTATGGTTTTTCAAAATCTGTGTGCGAATCACTTGCTTACGGTGAAGGAAAAAATCGTGAAGAAATATCATAAGCATATCTTAGAAAATCTAACAAATTTTCTAAAGACATGTGAAATCAGCCGACCCGCACTGGGCCAGGGTGGATTACGGCCTGAATCCCTCTCATAGTCAGGGGAGGCCCGTACCCAGTAGTGGGACGTCAAAAGGGCTAAATTGTTTTTATTGTTATACTAGCTGTGCCCACGGACTTCGTCCGCGTAGTATTTAACGTAACAAAAATTTCGGGATTATCGGTATAAAAAGTATCCTATATGTTAATCCCGGTTATAAACGATCTGTGTTCCAAATTTCATTCAAATCCATTCAGTAGTTTTTGCGTGAAGGAGTAACAAACATACATACATACATACATACATACATACATACATACATACATCCACACTCACAAACTTTCACATTTATAATATTAGTAGGATTAGTCTTATTAGCCTCTCTTGCCCCTTGTTTACACTGTCACAATACTTGTATTGAGTTATGCTGTGGTATCTCACTCTGAGCTGTCAAAAATAGAGACAGCTACACAATTCAATATAAGTATTGCGTCAATGTCAACGAGGGTATAAGCTACATTATTGTTCTAGGAACGAGCTCATGTTAACCGTTTTATGGCCAGGATGATCCGCTATCGCTTGACGCTCCGCTTGCGGGCCACCTTCAAGCCCAAAATGACAACTATACCAAAACGTTTAGTCTCCCATAATTATGACTTTCCCAAATGACCTGATTCTCTATATTTTCACAATAATAAATGGCTTCGAATTTTAAGTTCTCTTAACTTGGACCTCACCAAAAATTCGAAAAGTCACGAAATTAGAACGTGTGTGGAGGCTTTAACGACCTCTTATTAGTACGTGTGGGTAAAGGTTGTAAGGTCGGTATGAATGGGCGGCGGGAGCTCGTGCCTGCCTCTATGAGATGAATATTTTATGGTATCATTAACTTTTAGGTGGAGTACCTTTTATAATATTCACAGGAAAGTATGGATGTAGTTTATCCGAGTGCTCTACTGTCGTGAAAATTAATTAACGTAAAATTTTAAGTGCGAGACGTGTGTGACATTCTATCCTATAATCTTATACCATTCAGTATTACGCGGATATTAAATATATACTACACTAGCTGTCCCGGCAAACGTAGTTCTGCCATATAAATTATACTATTCATGCATGTATTATACATTATAAACCTTCCTCTTAAAACACTCTATCTATTAAAAAAACTGCATCAAAATCCGTTGCGTAGTTTAAAAGATCTATACATACATAGGGACAGACAGACAGCGGGAAGCGACTTTGTTTCATACTATGTAGTGAAGTGAATAAGTAATCGTAATTATTTTGTGACATATTTTTTTACTATTCACCATTTAATTTATGTTGTTAAATAGTGGAGAGATTTTGAAAATTTAAATATTATGTTTTTCTATTGCCCAAGTAGGCACGGCACACCGGCAAATAATCCACCTGATGGTAAAGATCGCGGACGCGCTGCAACCCTATAAGGGACCTGTGGACTTGCCTTTTAAAGAATCCCATGTGGTTGTGCAATGGAAAGACTTCAGGAGGGAGACCACTTCACAACTTGCAGTTATCTTTCATAGTGGATTATTGTAAAGCATATCATACAAAATTATATTCATATCAATTCACATTGAGCATATCTATCTTCTATATATAACTCAAAGGTGACTGACTGACATAGTGATCTATCAACGCACAGCCCAAACCACTGGACGGATCGGGCTGAAATTTGGCATGCAGGTAGATGTTATGACGTAGGCATCCGCTAAGAAAGGATTTTGATTAATTCTACCCCCAAGGGGATAAAATAGGGGATGAAAGTTTGTATGAAACTTTGTCAATAAATCCCACGCGGTCAATGTCACGGGCACAGCCAGTCATATCATATAATTGATTAATTGATCCAAATTGGCATTCAAAAATATTCGTACGAAAAAGTTATCAGCTCAATACCTTAGGAATTTAACTTCGCAACCCCATATCAACTTCGAAATAAATAAACCCTTCAGTCGCCACATAGAGTAAACTCAATTTTCCTCAAGCGTGTCGCGCCGAATTTTCCCGTAAAGGCTCGGAAGTGGCGGGACAGTCCGTGCATATACGTGTAGGTAGGCGTATGCTCCCGTACGGGTGAGGTTACACGTTGTATGGGTTTGTCGTATGCGCTCAACAGGTGGTAGCCCGTAGGGTTAAACTGTGTGTGGGATGCATGGGTAATATGCTCTAGTTGTGTTTTGACGTGAATTCTTCTTCCTCGTTCTTCAAAAATATGGCGACTATCTATACTAAAACTTGTCATTTATCCATTTTTTTATGCACCTTATGACGTCCCTAAATTGTGTTGGATTTGTTTTTTATTTCGCCATGAACCTACCCTGATTTTTATTTTTGTATAAATGTTGGGTTTCGTCTAATAAAAATGGAGAAATAACCTTTTTATTACTTGTCCAGGTTTCAGATAGTTGTTTGAATAAGGATGTTTTCCAATTAGGCATGCAATATATTTCTTCTGCGAAAAGTAATTCTCTTAATTCTATTAGGGAACATAATTTGTAGAATAATGTTACAAGGTTTCGATCCATGGAACCGGAAACCAATACCAGGTAGAAAACTAAGAAAGCAAGTAAACAATTCCTTGAACTTAACCAATTTTGCTTTTAAAATAAAGTAGATATACCACATAAAATAATAATTCTCAAAATGATTTGTAACTATTTTAAGTTCTGTGAAGTTAATATTCGGAATTGAAATAGAATGTAGAGCAACATTCGAAAATTAAAATCCGTAACACCGCCACGGAAAATGTTTTTCTCATACATGTCGGAAAATCTCTGAGCTAATGCGTGTTGGGGCCTCGGCAGACAGTTTATACTGTGCTTTTGTTTTACGAGGCCCGACGCTGAATAAATTTCATACGGCCACCGCCTTTATGGGATCGCGTTATAGTGGCATGAACTGAGTGAGATTTATGGAATCATGTATGTGGGGTTTTATAGAGTGGTTCTTTTGTGAACTCGTGTTTTATGTCTTTATAACTATGGTGTATTATTTGTTATAAGTAGATATTTTATTTTAAGCAGTGATAGCCGATTGGTTAAACACACGTCTTGCGGGAAAGGTCCTGGGTTCAAATCCCGACCCAAACCACTGGATTTTTCGAAATATATCACTGCCGATAGAAAACTATTAAGGTTATTAAGGTTATTTTCCACTTGGCCGGGGTATAAAGCGGGCCCCTTTTTCGACCTATTGGATCGCTTAGTTTCCTATCAACATGACTGAAGCTGGGTGAAGCTGAGGAAACGAAGCGATCCCATTGGTCGAAGCGGGCGAGCCCGCTACATAGCACGGCCAGGTGGACGGTCACCCTTATTGTTAGTAGTTTACAGGACTATTTATTAACTAGATAAACTCATATGGCTTATATAAAAAATAAAAATAATAAATTTAAGTATACACGCGCTTTAATATATCTAAATAAATCACATGACAAGCCATAAATCCGACGTAACATCTCTATTACGGTACACCCTTCCAGCAATATTACACTTCATTACGTGCTACGTGTTATGGGGTAGCGTTATCTCCCACGGGACTCCCCTCACACATTACGGGACGTTTACGGTGTCACGTGGCTATGGGAGCCAGATTAATCTCGGTCGCGAAGTGATTTTGTGTAAATTTGTGGGAAATACTCGTAATGATGCGAGAATGTATCTTTTGATATGGAATTTTGTTCAGTAAAATGTTTAAAAATAATTAATTTAAATCGCCAGACGAACACACCGTACTATGGGTACCGTACAATGGACTGGGGGCGATCCCAGTGATACCCAGACTAGGCTAAATTACGAAAAGGCCATTTCCGATGTTTACCCTGACGGGAATCGAACCTGCAACCACCCGATGCAGTGAGCCGAGCGGCCTACGCTCGAACCACTGCGCCAAGTGGTCGTCAATGTGTTATTTTAATAATTAAAAAACGTTTTCTGTGACTCCTTGGTAGATGCTAAGATGTACCTAGCTCTGAGAAAAATAGTAATCTGATGAGTTTATTTCTAACACCGGATATTCGACAAAATCACTCGCTAATCATCCAATTGTACCAACGAACAAAAAATATTGATATCGGTAAACTGTTTTTATTTTTGTGGTAGATAATTAAGTCAGAATTTACAAAGGCACCATGAAAAATATCATGCATCATTAAATTAAGAACTCGCGTTTATGGAACTTCTTATGGTAATCCAATGGCTTCTGCAATTATATTCCCGTTCCCTAATAGGCACTGAAACAACTGCTCTTTGTCTGCGCACACGCAGCGAACATTACAACTGATATGGACAAACGCACGCGCCACATAAGTCAACAAATAAGATTGGCCCTACATGGATTGTTCATTAAACTACTTTCATATGGCGCCCGTAATAGGTACGGTAAGCATGATAAGTAAGTAACTCCTGATTATATGACTTTAAAGCAAACGATTTTTGTATATGTGAACCGTTAAGGGACGCCCGAAAGAAGCGAAGCTTTATACTAGGTATAAAGCCTAGGAACTAAGCGTTAAAAACAGCTGCGGCATACCTGCCACTCTATATACCTATATAGGCATATGTAGTGTAACGCCAGTAACGCCACATGAGTAGATAAACGGAACAGAGACCAAGCTTCTTAAGAACGTGCAAAATTGTTACCTATTTTGGTAGGGTTGTCACAATAGGTTAAGACAAATTAAACAAAACATTTGTTAAATAGTTTTATTATTCAGTATGATAGAATACTTTACAAATAACTTAGTCTAGGTACTTACTTATACTTACTTACTTACTTAGTACTTACTCATTGAGGAGTTCCCTCGTGAGGAGACAATCCTGGATGCAGCGTCAGGTTATATATCATTATTGCATTATCACCGAAGTTACGCGGGTATAAAAATTTCGGCCCAATCAGACATCGGGAAGTGGTTCAAATAATTACTTACAATATTTAAACTGAACACACATACCTACTACAACCCAACCCACCCACATAGTCACAAATGCTAAACTTGTTATAATAATAAAAAGGTAAAAACACACCGCATACAAAGGACCATACAATAAATAAAAGTAGGTACTTACTTGAAAAAGTAAAATTCTAATAGGTATTTATTTATTTTTTCTAGTATTATTGATACACACAGTACAATAAACAACTATTATTAACGATATTAAAATATACAAATTGTAACTAACAAAACAACGTGCGTCGTACACCCTGAGATTGTCAACTGGCTGCGCAAGCTTCAACCGGTTTTTTCCAGTCTCGCCGCGTACGCGACAAGCGGCCAGTGGTCACACACACATGCCCCGCGTGCTTGTAGTAGTGCAATCGATTCGCGCGGTTGTTCGAAGCTTTGTCTCTGTTCCGTTTATCTACTCATGTGCTAACGCACGGATAGAGTGGCCGCACGGCGAGTGCCTTGAACGTCCGTATAAAAGCGTCGCATCAAAAAGTGCTATGGATATGCTTTTGAAATAAATTGTAGTCTTCTTGTGAGCAAGGCGTTTGATATTGCAAGCATCATTCATCAGCATCATAGGCTAGTCGTAGAATGTGTTATATATGGCCGGCACCCTCCTCGTATTGAGAGGAAGCCCGTGTCCAGGAGGGCGACGTTAAAAGGGCTAAATTATGTTTATCTGCATCACGAACTCTTTCTTTGAAAGGCTTGCATGGGGACTTCGGTATTATTAGTTTTATACGGCTATATATAGATTAAGTCGGTAAAAAAAGTAAATAGTTGATTTGTTTTGCTAACGCTATATAAACCGTTACACGCTGAATATACTCGTAGGTCTAGTTATTCACGTGTTCTATCGAGCTATCTCACGCACCGCGGTTGTTGACGCTACCACCATTCGCGGCCGCCGCTATCAGTTCCTACAGCGGAATAGAAATAGGTTCTTTAGAAATTTAAGTAATGAATATTCAACTTTTTTTACTGAAAGCTTCTGCAATATACATGCATTGCCATGCTATTAAAGGTGCCCCTTTAATAGCAACTTTACGCCGCCCGTATAAAAGCTGTAATCAGTTGGCTACATCATCATCATCATCATCATCATCAGCCTATGCTTGTCCACTGCTGGACATAGGCCTCCTCTAATGAGCGCCATAGCGCCCTGTCTTCAGCTTGCCGCATCCAGCATCTGCCTGCAGTCTTTCGCAGATCGTCATCCCACCTGGTCGGAGGGCGTCCTACACTACGCTTGCCGAGTCGAGGTCTCCACTCAAGAACACGTTTACCCCAGCGGTTGTCGGTTCTTCGTGAGATATGGCCAGCCCACTGCCACTTCAGCTTGCTAATTCTTTGAGCTATGTCGATAACTTTGGTTCTCTGTCGGATGTATTCATTGCGAATCCTATCCTTCAGAGAAACTCCGAGCATAGCTCTCTCCATAGCTCGCTGAGCGACCTTAAACTGGTGGACCAGCCCTACCGTGAGTGTCCACGTCTCGGCTCCGTAGGTCATGACGGGTAGGACGCACTGATTGAAAACTTTCGTTTTCAAGCATTGCGGTATGGATGACGAGAAGACTCGACATAGTTTCCCAAACGCTGCCCAGCCCAGCTGGATCCTCCTCTTGGCCTCCTTCTTAAAATTGTTTTTACCTAACTGCAGAATCTGCCCAAGGTGTACTCGGAAACAATTTCAAGAAGGTGGCCATGTACGACCACCGGTCCTGGATCAATGTGGCCATTGATCATGACTTTGGTTTTATCCAAATTCATGCCAAGACCGATGCGTCGCGAGGCTGAAGCTAGGTCGTCCAGCATCCGGTTCAGCTCCTCCAGCGTCTCTGCCATTAGAACTATGTCATCAGTGAATCGCAGGTGCGAGATGTACTCACCGTTTATGTTAATGCCCTTACCTTTCCAGTCCAGCGTCTTTGTTGAGTTGGCTACAATTTGGCTCTATTACCGTCATTTTTCTACTTGTCTCTACAAAATCGAATACGAACATTTCCAGTCTTGAATGCTCATATGAAATTGAAAATATGACAAGTGAATGCATTGGAATAAACAAAACATTACAAACACGGATGAGAATTTTGAGCCATTTGTAATCTTACCACACTTGTATAGGATTCAGTTTTGAACGTGATACTGTAATAAATGATATTAGTATTGTAAATGGCATTGCTTATAGGATACAAGTTGTTGGAGGACTAGCTGCAATCAGATGGCTGGACAATGCGAGAATAAAAATGGAATAGAGAAGACTTGGTGCTCGATAAATTCATTATAAAAAGGTAAAATGCGGTACTCGGTGAATGAAATAACAACCGCATATTGCACACTGATCTCAAACATTTTTTATTTTGAAGTAGATGTGTATTCATTAAAAACATGAGATTAATCTGCACAAATTTGTGGCACTAACACCATCGCTAGATTGAAAATCCCTTTTATTTAAGGGATGAAAAAGTAAATTTAAACTTTCTAAATTTTGTGACCATTCCCTATTGAATGTATTTTACAATACTTAAATTAATCGACATGATTCTCATAGAATTGAATCAAATTTAAAGTAACTGAATTAATCGTTTATAGTATTAAAAAAAGTGTCTTTTAGGTATTAGAGGTTACCAACATACAGATTACCACCATTTATTTATTTAGCAGATAGTAATTAAATAGTAATTACAACAGTTATCATTAATATTTTCAGTGTCAAAAAATATAATACATTTTAATTTTATGCAAAAATTATTGTGTAAGAAAGATTTGGCCACTCCACTCCACTTCTGTCCAGGTGCAGTGCTACTGATAAATCGGCACAACTCCGCGCACATTACAATTAGACCAAATCTGTAGAGGCATAAATAATGTGGACATTTAATAAGTGATTCTTGCATACTGTATACACCGGTCCCTGATTGTACCAGATATGGCGTGAATCAGAATTATTGTAATATAGATAGATTTTATTAACTTACTACAGAATGGGCTGCTCTGGAGTACACTTTTGAGGTGTAATTTTGTGCTGGTGTGAAATATTATTGACATTTAGTTGTAAAAACAACTGCGGTTTGCTGAAATCGCAATTTTGTGCTTATAGAAATAAGGTTCATTTTCTGGCCACTGCTTGCAGCCACATCACGTGTATTTCGTCATGGCCATTAGGTGCCCCAAAAGACGTAAAGTCAAGGAAATAATGGGCTAAAATTAGAAGCAATAAGTAAGTACCTATTGTTTTTAGTAAATCCGATAAAAACTAAGGACATAGGTACGTTATTAATCAGCGGGTTAATACGGTTCATCGCATAGAACCTTCTAAGTCTTCGACATGCTTAGCTGCGCATGCGTATATCTGTGACACGGAAAAATACCAGCAGCTCTACCATAAGTTTTACGCTAGCAAGTAGGTAAGTAATGTTGACCGTTTGGCGCAGTGGTTCGAGCGTAGGCCGCTAGGCTCACTACACCGGGTTGTTACGGGTTCGATTCCCGTCAGGGTAAATTTCGGAAATGGCCTTTTCGTAATTTGCCCAGGTCTGGGTGTCACTGGGATCGCCCCCAGTCCATTCTAGGGTATTCATAGTACAAGCGTTGCTTAGTTTAGTTATCTCGAAACCAAATCAACTTTTCTTTTAAATTTTATATGTAAGTCCAAGCATCACTAGGAAAAGGGCTGATCCAATTTTAAAGAGATTTTCACTGTTTGACAGCCTGTAGATAGACTGAATTCATAGAGTACATAATATATCGGCACACCATAACCATTGGCAGTCTAGCTGCAGAATAAAACGAAAGTTCTGTTTTATTTTGGGATCGAAAATTTGCTCTAGCGAGGCAGGCGACAAACAAGCCAGTACAAGCAAAAATCCTGTATTTACCTGTATTCTTTGCATAATGGAAATGCTAGTAAGTGTATAGTTGATATTAAAATAAACATTAAGAGCTGTGCATTGAGTCTCGTGGAGCATTAACGCATTTAACATAAAAATCTTTTTAATTCATACATTTCCACTGTTCTGTGCGGCCGTATTCCATATAATGACGACCGCTTGGCGCAGTGGTTCGAGCGTGCCGCTAGACTCACTGCACATAGTGGTTGTGGGTTTGATTCCCGCCGGAGCAAATTTCAGAAATGGCCTTTTCGTAATCTGCCCAGGTCTGTGTGTCACTGGGATCCCAAGTCCATTGTGTGGTACCCATAGCACAAGCTTTGCTTACTTTGTTGGGACCATGCAGTTGGTGTGTCAGTCTGGCGATATAAAAAAAATGTAATGACCTCAAAACTACAGAAATAAAGAAGTTCTGAGAACAGAAGTGAGGCCCAATTTTTATCTAATCTTCACAAGTACTTCATCATCATCGTCTATCCTAGTTCAGATTTCGTTTCGGAAACCTATCTTGATAACTTCTCTAAAAATGCAATTATTTTATTTTTGTCATCGAGTTGACGAACAGTCTATTTAAAACTTGTCATTTATTAAAATTGAAATTTAATATCTAATATCATATGAATTATTTAGTCAGATCGTAATATTATTATTATTCTGTGACTATAGCAAGCAACTCACATACAATTTAGATTTCTTATGATCGGATATAATGATAATAGACAAGTTTATAATTGTGAACTATTCTAAGCTTAAAAATCAAACTCTACCAAAATTCGTAGCAAGTCAATATTTTAGCAGATCATTATAATGAACGTTGAGTGATATCAGAATAAGTCCGCGGGCGAGTGTCGGCTACGTTTGTTTGAATGGGAGGCGCATTAACGCCCGGCATTCATCAACCGACTAATGACACGTCCGCACGTCACACAGGTGCGTGACCCAAGACACAAGCGGCCATCATTTACCCCGATAGGTGGCAACAGGAAACGGAAGTACTGGTACCTCTACGATGCCCCTCCACTTAAGCCAGACAGACTGGCTGAGCTAGTTTCTCACTATAAGGATCGCTTAATTTGACGAGCTGTAGAACTAAAGCGATCCTATTGGTAGAAGAAAGCTAGCCCTGCCAGCACGCTTAGACGGTTCTGACAAAAAACGCGATGCATTTTTAAAAGTACGAGACTGGTAACGCACGATCAGTAGTTGTATACATAGGTACGTAGGTTTTGGTAGTGGCAAACGCAAACATCTAGATGTTTCACACAAAGACTTGTGATGAAGACTTGGATTTATGTAAGAAAATAGCAGAAACAAAATGTCAAAATTTCAAACTTTATTCTGTAACTGCTCCATTTTATTCCAATACAGACTGCGAGGTGTGAGAATATTAATAAAACTTAATTTAATTGCGCGTGCTGTGACTCTTATGACACTGGCATACAGTTCAATGTATAATAATTCACGTATATTTGTGAAACAACCTGAATATAGCCATAGTCGCTTGCACTCATCAGCCTGGACCAAACCATGACGGATAGTAATATTAAAATATTACATATTTTCTTTTCTTATTCAGCCTCTGGCGTTTTCAGGGCATAGACCTGAAGTGAATGCTCTACATATATCACGTGAAAAAGTTGCCCACTCATTTACAAACTCCGTACATGAAAATAATGAGTAAAAACGGAACGAAAGTATTTAAAAAAAAACAATTTAGGAGAAGGACCCACCACTCACCCTTGGCTTGTTAACCTCCAAAATTATAAATCAAATAGGTTGATCGATAATGGAAGAGGTCAACAAAACCTAACTCCGTCGGTCGAGTATGTCAGTCAAGAGTGCCAGGGAGTCTAATAATTTGCAATTTTCCGCGGAACAAAGCGAATTAAGAGTAAAATTCGACAAGTGTTTCGCCTCTGAACGAGACATCCTCAGAAAAGTTGGGCTACGAATGAGCCAAATTATTTTCTTGAAACGATGAAAAATCTGAAAACTGTCAACAGTTTTACGGCGATAGAGTTTACCTGTAGCTCATATAGGAGCTACCTAACCGCCATTAAGTAGCTATTATAGCTGCGTTTCGCACGATGAGTCGGAGGGCCTGAATCCTTCCTCTTTCCCTTTGCCCATCAAGTTGGGCAACACGCGAACAATGCCTATGATATTGCAAGTATTCAGAGGCTACGGTAACTGCTTAACATCGAGCTGGTCGTAAGCTTGTTTGCCGACTTTGCTATCAAACTACGTGGATTATATTATTAGACAACACTGATTTTGACGTGTGTGTGGTGGGCAAAGTACCTATAAAAAGCTGTATTAAGATTAATTTCCCGAATTACATAAAACCCTGTTAGTAACTTTCAGCTTCTATTCAGCTATTGTTCCACAGCTCACACATTATTCCTACCAGACGGGGGGTTATTACGCACGACGTTCTCATAATGCCGGTAATGGCTGTATAATAGCCCCTCTGCGCCACTTCAGGTGTAACGTGTGAATACCCTCTCAAAGAGGGCGCTAGTGTGGAAAATAGGAGTCTAGTTTTTTTTTTGTGTACCATTAAACTGTGTGGAGAATTTGTTGGGAGGTAGTTTTGAAAGTAAGATGCAGATTTGTATAAGTTGTGGTTGCACTTTTAATAGTTTATGGTTGTTGTCTGTCTGCTGTTGATATTTTACTATCACTATTGTGTTCGTTCAGTTCGTTCAAAAAGGATTATCTCTTTATGATCTTAAAGCAAGATCTAGAGATCTCAAGCCACTTTATAACTAGAAATTACTTAAACTATGCTTAATTCTAGATCTAAATGTTATTACACAATCACAAAAGAATAGCCAAGCTGGCAAGCTGAATGACTTATACTGATTTACATGTTTTCAGATTTAACAAATTCGGGAAGCCAATACAAACTCTTACCTCTCATTTTTAACACTTAGGAGTGGAATTTTCCGAAATCCTTCCTAAGTGGATACTTACGATATAAAAGCTATATATGCTTAAATTCTTTACACCTCCAAGAGACTATAGCATAGACTATAACGAGATAACGCTCCCCGTTTTTGAGAAAAAGAGTTTTGACAGACAGACGGACAACAAAGTAATGTTATATGGGTTTCGTTATTTTTCCTTTTGAGGGACAGGACCCTAAAAATACCTAGGCATCTAAGGCACGCGTCTATAAGCTCTACATAATCATTTTACTACCATATTATTTTATTTAAAAGGATTACTATCAATGTAAGTTTATCACAGTACTAGTATTCCCGTTAGCCCCTCCAGCTAAGCTAATGCTTGTATTAGAAGTGGGCCCACGTCAATAGTTAAATGTCCAGGATGCGGATCGAACCCGGAACCTCTCAACTACGAGGGCGGCCCCTCTAACCACTATGCTATTGACGACATACCCAAGGAAACCTAGTAAGAGTCGAACTTAGTAACTGGATACCTCAATCAGCGCGCTTGCGACTCCAACGAGGCAGTAAAATCGAAATGCATTACAAATGTCTCAAATATATTGCCTAGCAATCACATACAAATCAGTGTTATCAGAAGGCAGTAAACAAGCGAACTAGATCTGAAACATAATCACTATTCACATAACCGGTGTTTATCACGTGGACTCACAATGTTTATGTTATGTTTTTAGCTTTACAACTATTTCTAGCGAGCGCTTACGACGGTGATCCAGAAAGAAATGAGAAGGTTCACTTCGAACAAGACTGTGAATTTTATTTAAATAATTAATAATAATTTGGCCCTTTTGACGTCCCACTCCTGGGCACGAGCCTCCCCTCACTATGAGGGCATTCAGACCGTAATCCAACACGCTGGCCCAGTGCGGGTTGGTGGATTGCATATGTCCTTCCAAAATTGGTTAGATTTTCTAAGACATGCAGGTTTCTCCACCATGTTTTCTTGCACCGTAAGCGAGTGATAATTATAAATAGAAATTATGATCTACAAATAGATTTCGAAAAAAACCAGAGGTGCTAGCAAGGGTTTGAACCCAGAACCTGGTGCTCGCAAGACGCGTGCTTAACCAATCGGCTATCACTGATATAACTTTAATATGCTAATTTTATTTACTAACACTAATTGGAAAACTACTGTATGGTTTTTCGCCTCCATGGCATAATGTACAATATGCAATATGTGCAATAAGTAAACTGTAATAAGCGCAATTTCGTGAAATTTTACACAGCAGAAGCTTGATCTTTAATGTGTTTTCGACGCAAACTCAAACTCAAACTCAAAATTGTTTTTATTCACGGAAGCCAACAAAGCATTTATGAATAGTCAGAATCTACCACCGGTTCGGAATGCTGCTTCCACTGAGAAGATCCGGCAAGGAACTCAATGGTTACTCTTTTCAATGAATTAAAGATGGTGTACATTCTCAAACGAGCCTACAACTGCCTGATTTTAAGCATTTACCGTAGCTTATAGATGCTTGTAATAATTGTACTTCTGCAATGACTCTACCCAGTCCACGCATCCACGGCGTTAAGATACGATATCTGCGCGGCTAATGCAGCTCTAAGTCATGTGCGCGAGTTGCATGGCGCAACTATACAGCTGCCGTTTCTATAACCATGATTTCCATTGCTTGTTCTCTTTCGGGAACATTCAGAGAAGGTAAAATTACTCTATACAGTTTGAAGCAGAAAGGGTATACTTTTTTTTCAAAACTTAAATTTGTAATTCTGAAACTATCAGCTTTAGAGGAAACCTGAAAAATAAAAGGTCTTATAGGGATACAGCTGTTGACAGTTTTTATAAATCTACAAAACTTCCAGTACTTCAACTGTCCCACAAAGCCGATAGTTTTAGATTTACAAAGTAAAGTTGCAATAAAAATAGTAAACCTTTCATGTTTCAACCTGTATAAGAAAGAGGTAACAGAAGATATAAGAAGGAAAATTTGGTGTCTATGCCTTAAGCCCTTACCTGAAGGTTGAGTATCTTTAATTATCTACGCAATGGTTTGAGGGTCAAATGTCATGAAGTAAATTTTACACAAAAATCTTTATCTCTTTTCTGAATGTTGCAATCAAGCATGTCCACTCCATTGTCAAGAAAAGATTATGTTGGGTCTTTATTATTCCACTTTTATCAGTTTTATACAGCTACAGGACTCTAAAATGAGTGTTAAGGTCATTATTATAACTTTTAAAAAACAAAAATGTTGCTTCAAGTACTTAATACTCCAACTACTTTAGTTACAGTGACCCGAAACTCACATAATATCCGCTCACATAGTCCATTTCAGAAACGACTTTCCAAAATTGATAGCGCTATAAAGCCACACCTATACGACTACAATGCGACTTCAAAATCGATCCAGAATTACAACACACATTGTTCATACATAATCTCGGGACTGAGCACGCTGGCGTGTTCGCCTGACAGATGGTTGACAAATTTATGCGGCCGATAATCTTATCGGTTGGACTCTACGACTTTATTGCCCAGTTCGAGAGTGCGTAGAGGTGGACATAACTGTCTCATATCGGATTACGTGTGCATTTTCAGTTTTGTGAATGTGTTGCGAATGTAGGTTATACGAGTATTTGCATGGGTTATAACATAGTTGTCACTTTTTACTTCAGTTCCTTAGCTCTACGTCCTCTTTCCCCCGTATTAATAAACTTGGTGTAGCAGTTGTACAGCTACACCATGCTTTGTCTTCTTCTTTCGAATGTCAAATTACTGATGTCAGAAAGAACTAATTAGGTGTGTAACTATTCGCTCGCTATACCACGAAGCAAATAAGAGTGCACATAATATATATATAATGTATTAATTGATCCTTGTTATTTCACCGAATTTTTCAGCATAACTAATCTGCTTAGGAAAAATCATGCTATTTCTAAAATAAAGATCCACTGATAATTAAAGGCGTTGAAAGAAATGCAGACTAACCCGGACCTATTTCAAATTCTGAAAATTATTTCCGCAATAAGTAAGTATGCAATACACAGCTTATAGTAATGCAGCGTTCAGTTGTTCAGCTGTAGCTCTTCGCGTGTTAACAATCACGGCAATGAGACAGGTTTCACGCGCATCTCCAAATCCTAAAGAATGATAGTACTTCAAAATAGAGATCCAACCGAAAAAAGATGCAACCTAAAATATAAGTAGATCTTACATTTTAGTAAGTTTTATTGCACATCGAAATATATATAACTCAAAGGACTGACTGACATAGTGATCTATCAACGCACAGCCCAAAGCACTGGACCGATCGGGCTGAAATTTGGCATGCAGGTAGATGTTATGACGTAAGCATCCGCTAAGAAAGGATTTTGATTAATTCTACCCCCAAGGGGAAAATAATAGGGGATGAATAATCCCGAAATTTTTGTTAAGTTAAATTACACGCGGACGAAGTCGCGGGCTCAGCTAGTATTATATATACAGCTAATAGTTATATAGTGGTTGCTTGTCCCGCTGTAGTGCTGCGCGTGTTAGTAAACACGTCAGCGCGACAGGTCTCGCGCGGGACACGGGCCCGCGACGCGTGCAGACACTACCGTATCGGGTTACTGATTTACAGGCCGATGCAGTCACAATGTACCACTTAGCGGTGGGACATGGTGGAGGGAATGAGCGGTTTTTCTAATTTATTTTTGAACTAGCTGTTGCTGGAATTTAATTGACCAAGTTTCATACAAACTTTCATCCCCTATTTTATCCCTTTGGGGTAGAATTAATCAAAATCCTTTCTTAGCGGATGCCTACGTCATAACATATACATGCATGTCAAATTTCAGCCCGATCAGTCCAGTGGTTTGGGCTGTGCGTTGATAGATCACTATGTCAGTCAGTCACCTTTGAGTTATATATATGTTTGAATATACTTTCATTTTGTATTTAAATAATAATACTGACACACTAACTGTATGGTCCCAAACCAAGCAACACTTGTACTATGGGTACCGTACAATGGGCTGGGGTCGATCCCAGTGAAAAGGCCATTTCCGAAATTTGCCCCGGCGGGACGCAAACCTGCAACCACCTTGTGCAGAGCGCCGAGCGGCCTACGCCCGAACCACTGCGCCAAGCGGCCGTTACAATAGAAAGTTTTGTAACCAAAGTTATGTTTCCATTCATCCAGAAATTATATTTAAAAAAATGTGACGTCGGGGCCTCCGTCAGGAACTCAGTTAGTCAGTCAGTTTTTTTTAATAACTTTTTCACAGTGGACGTTACAAACTACGTATAATTGATAGCCATATAGTACATAATATATCTATGGCATTTTATTTTAATTATCAAGCAGACAAATATGGAAATTGTGCGTAAGTGGGTTTTGAAAACGTGTGACCTTCATCTATGAATAAATACCTAAATGCAGTTCAATATTCGCCTATCCCATCAACATAACCGCAGTCTTACATACAAAGGGGCTTGTAGGAAACAAGATTAAACGTTGTATGTGATAGTTTATTTGGAACTTTATTTTCACGACATTATTCTGTACAAAGCAACACGTAAACGCGATTTTTTATGCAAACTGTACACGGCGGCTATTTAAATGAACCTCAAGTGTTTGCGATACAAAATTAGCGAGAGAATAAAATTAATACAATATGGTAATGTGGTGCAAATAACACATACACAAAATATAGTAGGTACGTACAGCAAGTAGATATTTTGTATGATAGTGGGTTCATGTTATTGCAATTAAAATAATAAAAAATAACTCTCTTAATCTCCCACTCCACCACACTGACTCAAACTCAAACTCAAATATTTGTATTTCAAATAGGCCAGATTAACTGGCACTTTTAAAAAGTCAAGAACTAGGTGCATGTTCCATAACAAAATCCTATGGAGAAGAACATGCAAGAAACTCCATGGATACATTTTTTCTTTTCTCTTTTCTTAACGGTACGGTGACTCAGTACGGTTTCGTGGATTTCACAGGTATTTCGAAAGCCGTTTTGGGTACCTATGTTTTGTGTGGTGGTGGTTAAATATCGTGCATTATTAAATAAGACCTATATTGACGTGTGTCAACTTCTAATTCAGTACTTTCGAACGGTTAACATGGTTAATACGCGTATTTTTTTCGTAAAACAGTGACTAAGAGCCTCGCTGAATTGAAGCTGTACGCAAAAGCTAGTTTTATTATAAAAGCTCGAATTACACGAGTCTCGCTAAGCTGCGCGCGCGCGGTAATGCCGGATGTTTACGGTAATCGCGCGCTGACTCGTTATCATTGGTGAAAAGTGCGAGAATTTTATTACGTGTGGCGATAACAATTGATGTAGTTACTATTACTTTAGTAAAAATTGGTTATTTCGCCGGCCTATATTATTTTGCATTAGCAACTAAAATTAGGTAACTTTCCTTTGATATTTATATTATTTAGTAAAATAAGTACCTAGTAATAATTATTTTTCAGATGACCTTAAGTTTTCAGCAAAAATAGTATCAAATAATAGTAAAAAGTATCTCATTCTGTTTATTATTTACTTCGAACACATCTAAGCATCTTGATGATATAACTTAAAGCACATCTTATCATTAGGTAGTCAAAATTTTGTAATCACACCGGGTATCAAGAAAAAACCCATAAGCACATCTGACAAAACGGAAAACAATTCATGGGAATAGCAACTCCAATCTCCAACAGCACACGTATTCTACACCGCTGTAAGTGAATTGAGCATATAGTGCATTAGTGTTTAAACGTAGAACACGGTGCGACGGATCGCGCCTGACGTCGTATATCGGCCAAACGACGCAGTTACTTTGAACTAGTGTCGCCGAAACTGTAACTGTTTGGGGGAATAATCAGTTTTGATATTTGACACGACTGACAGCTTGTCTTTGCCCACTTCACTACACCCATGCAAATAATCTCGACAATAATTCTTGACGATAACACAAAGTCCTTTACTTTATATAACCTTCATTTTATTTTATTTTTATTTTTTGGGTCACGTTTTTGTATTGTTATTAATTATTTGTAATTTCTATTTGTTCCTTGACACTGGCGAAATCATCGATAAGCGATGGAAGCCATAAACTAAATAATGATAATAATTTTTGACATAGCTTCGACACACTGTCTGGCCTGGAAACTCCAAAAACTAGCTTATATGAGCCAACAAATGATTATAGATGAGGAAATTATTCGATTCAACTAGCGCGTAATAATAAAATGTGAAAACTTTACTAAAATACCACTAATTTCTAATAGTATGAAAAAAAAAGCTGTACTAGTTAATAAATAAATAAATAAATATCGCCAGACTGACACACCAACTGCATGGTCCCAACTAAGCAACGCTTGTACTATGGATACCGTACAATGGGCTGATACCCAGAACTGGCAAATTACAAAAAGGTTATTTACGAAATTTGCACCGGCGGGAATCGAGCCCGCAACCACTATGTGCAGTGAGCCGAGCGGCCTACGCTTAAACCACTGCGCCAAGCGGTCGTTATATTATATTTGATGTCTGATGTTAATACACACGTCATTGGCCGCACGGCATTGGTCGCACTTTGCCGACGTGAAGGTAAGTGGTATCTCTCTCTCACTCATCGTATGAGACGCAGCTATCTTCTTCTTTGAAAGGGTGGTATTGGTACCCCGGTTGAGACTGAAATTTGGCTCTATCGCCGCAAGATTAAGACATTCGCAAAAATGATTCCGCAAGTATAAAAATCACTGCTGTCTCCGTATACAAAATCTAGTCTGCATGGCGTGTTGTCAGTGCACACATTACGTGTGAGATACTACAGCATTGTGCTGGCTGCGGCCGATTTAGCCACGTATTATAGAAAATTATTTGACTGGAATTAGGTCGAAACGACCCGACGCCCACTGCCGCGGTGCAAGGATTAAGATTATTTATGCCGCGTATAACTATAAACGTGTGATCTAGGGTTAGGTGAGTTTTATTAGTGGAAAATATTCCTAAAATAGATCCTGTAATTGTACTTTTATGTCAGCTTTTAAATATTAAACCCATATTTTCACATAATATGTCATCCCTGGTTTTGCAAATCACAAGTTGTTTGGTCAAAGTATACTTTAAGTATCAAAATTGTGAAGTCTCATCGACCTCAAGTCTGAGAGCGGTCTTGAGTACGCGTTTGACATGTAATTTTGTACTCGAATGACATTAGGATGACATTTTCAAGAACGCTCATTGGCCGGTATTTATAAATCGATATCAAGTCTGAGAACGACTTTGGAAATGTAATTCTTATGTCATAACAAAATGACATGTCAATAGCGTACTCAGGACCGCTCTCAGAATTTATACGAGCCTTTGGTACATAATCTACAACCAAATTAATGTGGACTCTTCAAGGAGACTATCGTAAGCAAGTAAATTAGAAATCCCAAACATCTTCGCCGCCATACCTGTCTCCACAAACAAATTAGCAACATTACCCATCACATATCATTTGGTGAATCGTGACCCCAGCTAATTGGCCGCAGCCGGCCGGGGCGCGGTCACGAACGGACACCACACACATTAATCATAGGATATTGATAAACAATTGCCCTAACTTAAATGAGGGGTCAACATTGCCTTTACTGGCAACTTTTCGAAGCCTTACAACAAAACAATCAAAATTACATCTTATCGTCCAACAGCTACAGTATCAATTTGTTTGTAGTTTCAAGAACGCTTGTGTCCTTTCAAATTGGAATACCAAGTTCGATTTTTCCGGTACCTATATTTCGAAATTTAAACTCAGTAATCGATAATTTAAGAGTGATTTTAGAATGTATGCAGATGATACGTAGCGACGGCATGTTGTCGGCGAGGCTTTGTCGCGGACCGACAAAGGAGGCACGTGGGAACGTGCGCGTGCGCATTCTTAGAGAATAGTAATGTATGGTTGTTATTGTTGATCGATTTTCGGTCGGTTATTTTCTAACATGTGTTATTATACTACCGAACATTATTCGGTGCTAAAATGATGGGATTATGTAGATTGTTCTATTACTGTAATTTGGATTACCACATCCCTTGATCATTAGACAGGGTAATGCAGTGATTTTGACATCCAATAACGGGTTTATTCAGACCTGTGCAAGCAATGTAAGACGCCTACCGCTTAGAAGAGTAAAGGCCGGATGGTATATTTTGATGAACTACATCTCAAGTTTAAACATTCGGACTTTACATCACTGCCAATCCAATAACAATACAAACGGCTCGAGACCCGACACTAATGTTTTTTTTAGCATACAAGAACAAATAATACTCTTATAATGCTCTTAAAATCTATCTCATGTCTAAGAGCGACGTTTTGACGAGCCCATTTGTAGTGAAATGACACAAGAATGACAATACCGAAATAGCTCTCAGACTTAAGATCGAATTATTAAAACGGCCCTTGGAAACGAAACAGACCAAATAGTTTTTGTATAACTAATTCTCATTTTAACCTTTAAGGCTAAAGCGCCCATCTAGCCCGCGAAATTCAAAATTTCGCACTGCTTTAAAAAAAACTAAAAAAAAAACTCACTGCATACTGTGTCTGTCACAAATCACAAAATGTTGTCTTAAATGTTTTCAGATTTTGGATAAACTATAAAAATACTCGAAAATTTTGAATTTCGCCGGCTAGACAGGCGCCTTCACCTTAACGTAATCACCAATTATAATTATGTACCGATACAATTTTATTGTACGTATATATTATAACCCGTTACTTCGCTAATTGATTCACCGGGTATCGCGCCGGGGATACTGCTAATGATGGACACATGTACCTACGTCTGGAACCCGTAGGGTTTATGGGAAGGTTATTGATATATAATGTAAAGTGGAACGTTTTGGTGTTGGAACCTAATATTGATATAATTAATGGATAATCTATATATATATATAACTCAAAGGTGACTGACATAGTGATCTATCAACGCACAGCCCAAATCACTGGACGGATCAGGCTGAAATTTGGCATGCAGGTAGATGTTATGACGTAGGCATCCGCTAAGAAAGGATTTTGATTAATTCTACCCCCAAGGGGATAAAATAGGGGATGAAAGTTTGTATGAAACTTTGTCAATTAAATTCCACGCGGACGAAGTCGCGGGCACAGCTAGTATATAATATAATGGATACTGTAAATGAGAGCAAAAAAGTATAATTAAAAAACAGTTACGTATATAAATAAGTAGTTACCTTAAAATATAATGTTACCACGATTTTCTAATTCAACTTCTAATGGACAATTACCTTGATGCCTACTAATTAAGAAAAGTCATGGTAAAAGACGTATATTGTACATTTTTTAAATTCCTATATGCGCCGAATGACTCAATTATCTCTGAAAACTCCAAAACAACCCATGAAGCGTGCGCGTTTGAAATCTGGTGAAGACTTTTCTCCTCATTTCTAAACGATTACGCAAGGATTTTTAATTGACACGCACAGAGTTGAGCTCAACAGCTTGTGAATAAATGACAAGCCAACAATGGTACATGAAAAGTTTTTATTAAAATTCAACCCAAACGTCTTATACTTTACGTCCAATCGGACCCCACATGCGATCGTTTTCCGCGAGTCATGCCCAAATGAGGCGATCCTATTAACGATATAAATACCCGCAGATATCATCGCAGACGCTTGTTGCCGAAGGTAATACGATATTGTTCCTAGAAGGGGCATTGAGATGCGATTTTTTCATAAGTACTGTTCCTAGTGATTTCGTATGGTTGATCTATTCTCAGAAAAAGTATGCAATTGGCCGCTCTACAACATTTTATTATTCTGTGTCCACACGCAATGAATTTTAGCCGCTAGCGCCGTCTTATATGCATTATTTTGTACATACCTAATACAAAGTCGGCAGGTCACCGCTCGCACGCCGCTGACTTGAAAGGGAGCGGAAGGGAGGTTAGTTTGGTTACCAGCTTTTTTTCACTCATCGTGCGAAACGCAGCTATAATAGCAACTTTTTCGGCACCACCACAGTATGGGTACCAAATGAAAGGGCTAATTGAAGAGAACACGATAACTAAAACATAATTAAAGCTCATAAACTTCTTCCACCGGTAGGGCTGGTCCACCAGTTTAAGGTCGCTCAGCGAGCTATGGAGAGAGCTATGCTCGGAGTTTCTGTGAAGGATAGGATTCGCAATGAATACATCCGACAGAGAACCAAAGTTATCGACATAGCTCAAAGAATTAGCAAGCTGAAGTGGCAGTGGGCTGGCCATATTTCGCGAAGAACCGACAACCGCTGGGGTAAACGTGTTCTTGAGTGGAGACCTCGACTCGGCAAGCGTAGTATAGGACGCCCTCTGACCAGGTGGGATGACGATTTACGAAAGACTGCAGGCAGATGCTGGATGCGGCAAGCTGAAGACAGGGCGCTATAGCACTCATTAGGGGAGGCCTATGTCCAGCAGTGGACAAGTATAGGCTGATGATGATGATGATGATGAACTTTTAAATTCTTGTTATTAAAATTTTATTAAACCATTAATTTATTTATAACATTTCCAGTATTCATATAGCAACAATACATCAGAAATATCGTCGGTATTGTGTGGCTGTGTATCGAAATGCGTGCGGCTAACGGAACGCTATCGATGTGAACCTCATTGTTGCCATCGGAAATTGTTTATTGCAAAAATAAAACGCCGACTGAATGTCTATTGTTATACTTTGTTATGTATTAGGTCGTGTCTACATGTTCCGTAGCGAAAGATTAGGTACTTATATGACTCTAGGGCCTCCAATTAATAAATCGAGCTCAAGTATGAGAGCGATCTTGAGTACGCTTTTGACCTGTCATTTAGTACTGACGCTGTCAGACTTGAGATCGATCTTATACGGGCCTTAGACTTCTGGTTTTGAAAATGTTTTAAAAGTAACGATTTATCGTTCTGTATAGGTACATTATAAGTTTATTTGATGCTAGAACAAAGGTGTATTATTCTGGCCCCCAGAAAACAGCTCTAAACAATTCAAATATACAGTCCAAGATATATTAAAAGGGACTTTTTTGGTAATTCAGTGGCTGAATCCCAATTTTTGACATCTTTCTCTTAGCCACATGATACAAACCACTAACTTATGTGAAGTGATAATTAATTAAGTGATGGATTTTAACGAATCTTGGCACATTATTTTTATCATTTTATTTTTATATTTAATAAGTTGGCGTGATGCGAATTAACAACCTCCGTAAAATACCTCACATCCACTAGATTTCGTTAAGACCATAAGGAAGTGCAGTGCAAGAAGTGACCTACACATTTACTTTAAGATTATTGGTCACGGCGCGGACACAACGTGTTATTGTCTTCGATATCGACAATCGTCGTTCCGTAATATATTCTTATTTGTCTCAGCACCGCTCTATTACGTAGGGCTGGCGGGTGACGGCGAAAGCATGAAGCGAATAAGATTAAAAAAAATAAAAATGTCTTCAAAAAAACCTGGATGCAATACAAAGCTAGAAATAACTAGGGACCTTATAATTAATTTTATTTGGAGTCGAATTGAGAACCTCCTTCCTCCTTTTTGCAGTCGGTTGAAAACAGTGCCGTCTAGGGACGCCCGAAAGAAGCGAAGCTTTATAGAATAAGGCGTAAGGCGCAGCAGCTGCCACTCTGTATCCATCTAATATTATAAATGCGAAAGTATGTGAGTGTGGATGTTTGTTGCCCTTTAAGGCATAAACTACTGAACGGGTTTGGATGAAATTTGGAACACAGATAGTTTATAACCGGGATTAACACATAGGATACTTTTTTTCCCGATAATCCCGAATTTTTTGTTAAGTTAAATACTAGTCGGACGAAGTCGCGGGCACAGCTAGTACCTATATACATAAATATTGTGTAACGCTGCTGACGCTTAGCACGGATAGAGTGGCCGCGCGGCGAGCGCCCCAAACTTCCGTATAGAAGTTTCGCTTCGAAAAGCTTGATGATGTTGCCGGTAGTAGAGGCAACTGACAACTGACTACAGTTCATATACGAGCTGGATAGACTGGGGTAGTACCTTCCTCTCACATAAAATCGTACAGTGAACGAGATAGCCGAAAGCTCACTCCTCTTCTTGTCGGCAATGTGCGAGTAATACTATTGGTATTGCAAGCATCTACAAGGCTACGGTAACTGCTTAACAGCAGGTGCGTTAGATGCTCCCTTGCCGACTTTGTCACATAAAAGAAAATGTAGGCAATATTGGGCGAACTACATACATATATTTTTTAAGACGTAGGTTAAAGCTAAGGTCGCTTAACGTCGCTCAGCGAGCTATGGAGAGAGCTATGCTCGGAGTTTCTCTGAAGGATAGGATTCGCAATGAATACATCCGACAGAGAACCAAAGTTATCGACATAGCTCAAAGAATTAGCAAGCTGAAGTGAAAGCCGAAGAACCGACAACCGCTGGGGTAAATGTGTTCTTGAGTGGAGACCTTGACTCGGCAAGCGTAGTGTAGGACGCCCTCCGACCAGGTGCGATGACGATCTACGAAAGACTGCAGGCAGATGGCGCTCATTAGAGGAGGCCTATGTCCAGCAGTGGACAAGAATATGCTGATGATGATGATGAGGTTAAAGCTCCAAGATCTAATTTTCGAAACGACACTCGCTATCGATACGATTCGATAACCCTCAAACACGCGGCATCGAAATCAATCGGCCGACACGTGCCTGACTTAAAACGTATAATTACTAATGCAATAGTGGTTTATCTATAATTTCAGATAGTACGGCCACGCGACTAACAATACGTTGCGGCAAATTGATGTAAGGAGGAAATCCGTGGGGCCCAGAGTAGCTACGAGCGTTTACAGATCATGTTATATGAAGAAAAATGTTGATAAGCGTAAATTTGGTGTTAGAAAAAAATAAAAAATGATCATGACCGTTCGTTTATGCAAAATTGCTTAATGTTTTTGGTCATAGAATCGGGATCGTAAAGCAGCACCAAATTAACGACGGCGTTCCAATATTAAAATTTCAAACTGGCAATTAAAAATTCAAAACCGTTATACGCACTCGAAATTCGAAGTGTTTATTATTTGAATATCGAATTTACACGAGACGCAACAAACTTGTGCGATCGGGAAGTTTCGAAATGCATTCTCGATACGAATTTCACAAACGAACAAAGGCATTTCGATTTCGATTGGTCGCAAATTGGGTGCAATTAAAAAGTTTACGAATGCGACGACGGAGTTTTGATATAAGTAGGTTGGTATTGTTCTTACGTTCTGGATTTAATATTGTCAAAACCTAGCAAGCTTTATATTAGACTAGCTGAGCCCGCGACTTCGTCCGCGTGGAATTTAATTTAACCGCTCCCGCTCCCGCGTTCTGAGCCCGCGCGACAGGACCCATTTGTTTTTTTTTCTAAAATAAAAGTAGCCTAAGTTACTACTTTCGGAGATTATCTTTGATTTCATGTGTTTTTATTTTTTTACGTGGAACCCTAATTGTTTTTCTAAAATAAAAGAAGCCTAAGTTACTCCTTAAAACATCAGCTATCTGCCAGTGAAAGTCCCGTCAAAATCGGTCCAGCCGTTTTGGAGATTACCCGGAACAAACATACAGACAGACAGACAAAACAAATTTAAATCGCGTTTTTGTTATAGGTGTCGTATGTACGTTCATATGCATTTAGTGAAAAGGTGTTATTTTGATATTGCAAACAGACACTCCAATTTTATTTATTTGTATAGATGTAAATTTAAGGACACGTTGTTACCTATCATAGCATACCTAAAATTTGTAAGGGTACTAATTTCGTTGTTCAAATGTTTGCCACCGCACGTTCCATTCCATTAACCTCACAGTCAAAATTATTTGCACATTTAAATAAAGAACAAACAAAAATAACAGCTCAACCAATTGAGTAAACAAAATGTATGTATTCGGCGAGCGTAAAAACGCTGACTCTATTGATCCCAATACGGCTGTTGCACTCGTTTGCAGTCAGCATTTTGTGAACTTACTTATTTATTTATGATTCAGGGATTCGATTTTCAAATTGTGATGAATGTTTAATAGATTACGAATAAATTTAACCTACTATCAGCACCATTCCATTTTTAAATTATTTTGAATGTACACACAATTACGAATAAATTGAATGATTCGATTTTCAAATCATTTGGGATGTGCACACTGCACAGATTACGAATTAAATAACATGGCGGCACCAAATTATTCTATACAGGCCGCCAAAAAAATTACTGACATTGTTATTTTTGCCATTGCCATCATCTCATCGCTGTTACAGTGGTGTCCAACGAAAGCACCGAGCTTATATTTGGGTACATGCAATTCTATATAAATCGATGTCCTTCTAGTTACCCCATATACCAAGTCACTGAACGCAGATGTGCTATAATTAGACCCGGTGCTACAGTATATGCTTAGCTATTGTGGGAAATGGCGACGACAGATGAGATGGAAACATTGACAGGTAGTATAGTTGAGATATTTTTTGCATATAATCTACTGATGCCATTTTTCGTGGATTGAAGCATGTTATTCTATGTTTTGATATTAGCCATAAAGATAAGTAGGAATGTGATTTTATCATATTACTAGTGTTCCCGTTAGCCCTTCCAGCTAGACTAATGCTTGTCTTAAAGTGGGCTCACGTCTATAGTTTAATGGCCAGGATGAGGATCGAACTTGGAACCTCTCAGCTACGAGGGTGGCCCCTCTAACCACAAGGCTATTGACACCTTAATTAAATAATAGTAATAAATATCGCCAGACTGACACACTAACTGCATAGTCTCAAACTAAGCAAAGCTTGTACTATGGGCACCGCACAATGGCCTGGGGGGATCCCAGGGACACCCAACCTGAGCAAATTACGAAAAGGCCATTTCTGAATTTTGACCCGGCGGGAATCGAACCCGAAACCACCATGTGCAGTGCCGAGCGGCCTACGCTTGAACCACTGCGCCAAGCGGTCATCGTACTGTTTATTTAATTACTTGTGATTATCATGAGAACTTAAAAAAAACGTAAGAAAACATAAAATATACGCGCTTTTAATTCCATGGTAGGAAATGCAAATATAGCTTTTAGTAGCATTAATATTGTATCTTTGAATATGGAACACGGCCATTCTCAAAACTGTAGACTAAACTAACATTAAGATTTAAATAAGGGATAGTGAAAGTGGAATCACTTCGCAATTACAGACTGACAAATGCCGGGGTATTAGGAACACATGTGCCACTAAGTTGCCGGGTCGGCCGCCCCCACAAGGTGGTGGGGAGGGACGGTCAGACTACCCACTTATGGGAGATTGGAATGTTTTGATTCTAGAGAATTTAGGGGTTTGAATTGTCTGGGATCTTGGACTATCTCTATTAAAGTCAGTTATAAATTAGGAAATATTGATGGAATTATTTTTATCTATCCCCAGATTTGTAAAACTATTTAATTTTTAATTCGCACAGTTAACATGACGACGATTTTTATTTAACACTAGTTGCTGCCCGCGACTGCGTCCGCGTAGAATTTAACTTTACAAAAATTTCGGGATTATCGGGATAAAAAGTATCCTATATGTTAATCCCGGTTATAAACTATCTGTGTTCCAAATTTCATCCAAATCCGTCCAGTAGTTTTTGCGTGAAGGAGTAACAAACATACATACATGTATACATCCACACTCACAAACTTTCACATTTATAATATTAGTAGGATACTTTTTACTGTATACAGGTGCAGAATACGGCCTTTATCTGTCAAACTTGACAGACACACGGACAGACGGATAACAAAGTGATCCTATAAAGGTTACGTTTTTTCCTTTTGAGGTACGGAACCATAAAAATTATAAAAATATCATAAGAAGATGACTTCATCGTGTGGATGAAGCGGAACTACTGGGAATGGCGGAAATTTGCGTTTTTCATGTTACGAAGCCGGCAAAGAAGCTGACGACTCGTCTGATGTTAAGCAGTTACCGTAGCCTAAAGATACTTTAAACACCAATGGTATTGCTCGCTCGTTGCCAACCTGAAGAGGAGTGGGATAGAGGGAGGGGAAGGGGGCTTCCGACTCTCTCACTCATAGTACGAATCGCAGCTATGATAGCTTCTTTTCGTTGATTTTCTGTATGAGGATGGTACTACCTCCGTAGAGCCAGCTATATATGAGCTGTCGTCAGTAGGCTCTAACTTGACTCTATCACCTGCAAACTACTTAATGTGATGGCGCCTGTCTAGCCCGCGAAATTCAAAATTTTCGAGTATTTTTATAGTTTATCCAAAATCTGAAAACATTTAAAACAACATTTTGTGATTTGCGACAAACACAGTATGCAGTGCGTTTATTAATACATTTATTTTACTCTAAATGTTATCACGGTGGATATGATACTAGTTAATCGCTAAATATACAAAAATTGCCAGATTATCTGGATAGATGTCGTTCTTGAAATGTTTTAGAGTAAGTTGGATATATTAATAAATGCACTGCACACGGTCTTTGTCGCGAATTACAAAATGTGCCTTTTATTATTGTCAGATTTTGAAAAAAAACTAAAAAAACCTCAAAAAATTTGAACTTCGCGGGCTAGATGGGAGCTTTAGCCTTAAGACTTTCCAAACAATATTTCACTACCTTTGCCATTCTGTAAAACATCATTAATCTAGCCAAACGTTACGGAAACCGTATCCCATTTAATCAGCCAGGTTACTATTTTAAAATGAACTTCACACGTACCATCTTTTGAAGGAGTCGTTGTTAGATAGGGGGGTCAAGTGAGATTGGTCAGGATTTGATTCGTTGCAGGCAAGTGTGGAACTTTCTTTCGCCCACGCTACGCCTACGGTATAGGTATCTGTGACGTGTGGTGAGGCTAGAGTGTTAGGCAGAGAGTTTAGATAT
Organism: Notodonta ziczac; assembly: GCA_918843915.1. Lineage (NCBI taxonomy): Eukaryota > Metazoa > Arthropoda > Insecta > Lepidoptera > Notodontidae > Notodonta > Notodonta ziczac. The sequence goes on from OU974053.1 coordinate 9,018,739, forward strand.
CATTATTTTGCTGGAAACCTAATTCGTTCTGTTCGAAAAACTCAAACTCAAAACTCGCAAAACTCTACTCTTTGGACGTCCCGTAAACTCTATTATTACTGTCACTATACAATTTCGAAAATATATTTATTTAGTCTAGAGGCTACATAAACACGTTCGCAGTCTCTTTGCATCAAAATATGCGAATAAATGATATGAAATGTTTGGTAATTAACAAAAAAAATATTTTTTAAGCTCTACCTAACGAGCTAAGATTTACACCAGAACTCTGATGTGTAGACTAGAAATATGACTCTAAGTATTAAACGTCTTGTATGACTTCAGGTAATCAATACATGTTCAGAAGGTTTTACAAAATTAAAGATGGAAGGATATGAGATATCATGATTACGTCCCAATTACAATTGCGTTTTTTTCATCCTCTCACTCAGTTTTCAAAGCCGCAATAAATAACCACTTAAAAAGTCTCTCTTTCTATCTCTACACAACATAGCCTCTACTTAAACTAAGCTCATGTCCATATTTACGGCACAAAGGGCGAGAAGCGGCGTCCAGTGCGCGGGCGCACGCGACATGTGAACATTGACACACTTCCGCCATGCTGAGCTTGTCTCATTATGCGCTGTTGTACTGCTTGGCCACCACTTCGCTGTATCTAATGTGATGAAGATTATGATATTGGAATAAAATTATTTAAATAAATTCAACATCCCAATTGTATTGGAGACAACCTCAATTTCACGACGTCGACGGATAGATGGCGCTGATTGTGATGCTTCAATACAACGTGCGGTTCTTCATAGAAAAACTGAATCGCGATATTGAAGTTTACAAGTATCGTGACTATATATACAAGAATCAGTCAAGATCCATTGGGGCATAGCTCGTCGAGAATAGCACTAACATGGCCGAAATTTCTTCACAACTTCCGCGAAACTTTCATCAAAATTAAATACTTACAACCTTAAAGTGACAACAGAGTCACATATAAGCTAAAAGCAAGTTAAGCCAAGGTGTACAGGTTGAAACACTGGCTCGCACCTCTAGGATCTTCGAAATGAATGTGCAAATCTCATTTTCAACACAGAATATTACTTGCAGATCTGTTCATCATGAGGAAAATATCTTGTCTTTCGAAGAATTGGGTGGAGTTCGCGAAGCCGTATAAGAATTTATTGGAAGTGTTCCCAGTTTTAGACATTGGGATCACAAAATACCATTGACGAAATGTGGGTGCGAGGCATGTATAGGCTTTACTGTAACTGCTTAACATCATAATATATTTTGCTATACCTCACTTTTAACAAAGGTTTTAAAACTGCCACACTAAAATTTGTTATATAGACATTATGAATTCACACACCCTACCAAATATACCTACTTACTCAGAAGTCCTAAAACAATACGTTTCTAACATCGCAATATCTTAGCGGGGCCATTAAGTTTTCAATAAGCGGGAGCGGGCCACACATTGCGGGCATGGCTGCTCTATTATAATTTTGATACGGGTAAGGGATCGGCCAGTTGGAATTAACTTATCACGTTCGTACCGCATCTGCATATCTTACACATTTATGCGAGGGGAACGGATTTGAGGACATGTTGTAGAGTTAAATCGTTGATATTTCGTTTCATTTAATGATAAGTGGCAGACAAGAGAGCTGTAATTTTCCCCGTTTAAAAAAACTGGGGCACAACTCGACTCAAACTCCACTCGCAATATGTCAAAACCTATGACGTATCGAGTACCTGAATACGACTGTCAAAATCTGACAAACTGTCACTGTGTGTGTGTGTTCACAACTGACGTATTCATTTAGTAGAAGTTATTTTGAGAAATCAATGTGAGAATCATAATTTAAACATGATCATCACTCGCTTACGGTGGCAAAATCGTGAGGAAATCTGCATGTCTTAAAAATCTAACTAATTATCTAAAGATATGTTCGATACGCCAACCCGCACTGGACCAGCGTCGTGTATTATGGTCTGAATATCGTTCGTATTAGGACTTTAAAGGGGCAAAATTATTATTTAACGATTTATTGATTGAATACGTCCCTGCCGCCACCCCTGGCTCGGACACGGGTAGCTAAGACACATATCTCAGACGGGGATGCAAGAAATGCCCACACCCCAATATGTAGATTTGTACCTCGCCCGCTCTGTTGGTCATTATTGTATGCGGACGGACTGATTTTGATCCTCGGCGTTTAAAGTTTAATGTAACTTGTAACTATAGGTTATAAAGCTGGTATATTTAAAAGTACTTACTTAACCATACAATACTTCTTTGGTGTAACTAACGTTTGTACTAAATTTGATTTAAATTCCTTCAGTCGTTTTCATGCAATTCTCAGTCAAACAAATAAACATTATACTAAAGCATTCAGAATAAGTAATGTGAGGTGTCATTGATAAAACCTGAAAATAAGGGGGTTATATACATTGGTAACCGCACGTTACCGCTAGGGACGCGGCTGTGAGATGTATATAAATATTCGATAACTTGATTGGTATTTGAATTCGTTATAACTAATACTCATCTCCCAGGAAAAATGTTTGAGTAGGTTCCTTTTCGTCTCTCAACATGTATTTTGTGTCATATTTGTCACTATTATAACATTCACTCAAATACATAATGTCTAATGTTATTTTAATGCACCTAAAATACTTTAACGATATATTTTTGCATGTTGACCTCTTTATGAAAAGTCATTGACAAACTGTCATAAAAATCTGTTGAATTACATAAAGTATCAAGACCATTTCATTTTCATAAGAACAGTCTCAGAACATGCCTCTACCCAATCAGCACGTAGGAGAGAATGTTTTGTCTGCCTCGGGTCGTTACCAAGTGTGCCGTGTGACAGTGCCTCGTGCCTCGCCTCGTGGCCGCCGTATGCCTCGAATATCCTTCATTGCGGACGACATGTTTCGATTAGACAACCCTTTTAGTCCAGGAGTGGTGATTGGAGATTGTGATAAATGTACTATTTCTTGTAAATCTTGTTGAATATTTATTCCGTACTTATGTTTGTTATCAAAACTATAAGTAGTACCTATAATTTTATTTAAAATTTTATGCGTAGTTAAAAAGCCCGGTCAGGTTTTTAACAATTAAACAATATTGCTTTACTAATTTATACCAATCAGGTGTTTATTAGTAATTTTAATAACTGAGATAGAATACGTAAAGTAGCCCCCAAATAAATAGAAATTAGTCCAGTATTTTACATTATGACAGACTACTTAAGGAAGTGTTTATTTAATTGTATACTCAGTAGGATTCATTTTCGCAAAATATCAGTCGAAAATTTAAATAGTCCAAAATATTCCACGCTCCCGCACTACACTATCGTCTCAAGACGTCTTAGGGTTGTCCAACGCAGATGCCAATAATATAATAATATGAGAACTGCGATTGTCGTATGTGCGTCTGAAGGAATTATTAATGCCGCCGTGCACCCGACGGGCGAGGATTGAATGTGGCTTATTTAAATAGTTTCTGTAGACCGGAGTTAATGTTAGACCTTTGAGTATTGATTAAGAGGCGTCGTACTTGAAAATTGAGTTATGATTCCTAGGCGATAGACTGTGATGACTTACAACGTCCTTTACAAGTAATTTGTTTGTTGTTTAGTTTAGTATTTAAAAATATAAATAATTCTTATGGCCTGAAAAATACTTCCATTTAATTGTGATTCTGTAGCTGGCTTCTGTCAAATAAATAACACTCTAAAACGACAGATAGAATACGTCATTCATACGTGATTAAAAACCACAATTGCTAAACCAATTTATCCCAGATCGCATAGCTCTAATGGCGCGGGGAAGTGAAGACTGACTAACGATTGAACAAACTCATTATTTTGTGTAAATTTTTGACAGCCCTCAGGTTTCCCGTCGCGCTGGGAGCTGGACAATGAAATATACGCTCATTAGAGCGTCTGCTGATTAATTGGGCTCCTTAGCGTAGATGTGTGGTCCCACTAACAGAGGTTAAAGTACCCTATGTGAGAGCCGAGATGACCACACGTCAATTAGGTATTTTTTTAAAAAAAAAGAACACGCTTTAACCGACGTATCAATTTAAACAAGTTTTCAATTATTCGTAATTATTATTTAGTTCTATATACAGTGGGCAGTACCACCCTCTCACAGAAGATAAGCTTAAAATATCTATTATAGTTGCGGTTCGAATAATGAATGAGAGAGCCAGAAGACTAGGCCCTCTCTCCCATACCCTCACTCTGTCTCACTCCCCTTCAGGATAGCAACGGGCCAGTAATGTCCTTGGTATTGTAACCGTCTGTAGGCTATGGTAACTGCTTAATATTAGGCGGGTCGCACAATTATATTCTTAAAAAAGTCCTCTAAACAAACTTGGTAGGTATGACTTTCAGCAGTTTTGTGCCAATGAGAACATTTTTTGAATGTTTAAATACAAAGACAGCCCAGAAATTATTAAACTTAACTAAAAAAGTTGTGCCTTTAGATATTTCAACTTAGTTTACTTAAAATAACCCAGCATACAGGCTACCCGCTCTCACTGGGGCTCCCAGTAAGCTCGTCGGCTCCTAACGTAGCCATTGTATTGTTTAAACCGCAGATATAATGTGTTTTGTCGGTAGCTGCCGTGATACGAGCATACTTTATGCGCCAACTAAATGGATGCAACCTGGAATGTGGATAAGTGAGCCTGCTAATGGGGTGAAGAACTGATTGTGACAAAGTCGTTGAACGGTGTACTTTAACGGTCGTAAAGCCAGGCTGTAGCGAATTAACTAACGTAGTATTGTATTCTCTTTGATTAACTATTGGGACCCAACTCTGCTACCGACTGTCAATCGATGTGACTGGCAATACGTCAAAACTGACGTGTCGCTTTTATTTATTTATATTTATATTAATGGCCTCTTACAATTGGGTCAAGCCCAAGAACTTTATACATAGTCAAGCCCAATATTATTCTGCCAATTAATACAAGCTTCTTGGGTCAAGCCCAAGAACTTTATACATAGTGAAGCCCAATATGATTCTGCCAATCAGAATATGTCACTTTGACAGTTTTACTTTGAAAAATATTCCAAAATTTTCCTATTTAACATTTCGTATAATAGTTAGACCGTATGTTCAAAATCCATCATGAGTGGTTCAATTCAACATCCCTTCTAACAACTCTCATAAGTTTTCTATTCCTTCGCAATAAACAGCACTCAAATCTAAGCGATTCGTGACTCATAACATAAGCACTTATCATCAATAACCATTTCAACAGCATCCAAAACCCATAAACAAATATTTTCCCTTCCTAAATCCCGCCACACGTAACAAAACAAGATAGAAATCTACCATCTCTGTCAGTTCAATAGGTGATGAAAGAGACAAAGGGAACCTTTATAGGCCTCACATGAACATAATTGTCGAATACAGATGTCGCAGAACCCAACCGAGATTAATTCTAACAAGGGACTCACTATAATTATACGGGGTTATGTGGTGGTACAAATCACGAGAGTTCGTTCAATAATTCTATTAGATTTTTGTCACACTTTCTCTGATACAAATCTAACCCAGCAAGAATTTTAAGTAAAGTAAAATATAAACCCAGAAATATCAATTTTCTCACAATTTTAAGTGCAGTTTTTCATAAGATGCTATTGCCAATATTATCTACCTTCTACTAATATATCAAAATCAAAACTGAGACACTGTTATTACATACAATTTTACAAAATGGTAACACAAAAGCGTACTCACGTTCAGATTCAAAGTTGAGACAGCCTTAGTTACCCGATAGAGTCTAAGAGAACAGATGACAGTCGTTTCAAAAAACCAACCAAATTAATAGCCTATCAGAGCCCATAGTAGCTTGTACAACTTTTCTAGAATGGCAGCCAACTTTAACAAAATAGAGACGCACAAAATGTCTGTCAGAGCCTTTATTGAACCGCTATTATTTCATCGCTTGGACCAACCAATATCAGGCAGCGTATAGCACACGTAGGCAGATCTCGACAGATCATGTGATCTGATATAATCCGCCGCAACGCGGGCACACACGAACGGTGTAATCCAGGGATAGATCCGCAAATATTAGCCGCAGACGTGGTTTGTATTGCCTAAAATATCCTGTTTATTGTTACCTGTTATCCTGTTTGTTGTTTTATTGTTTTATCAGGAGCCTGTGTACATTAATTAGTACATATGCGACCCTTACTATTGTTTTTATTAAAAAAAATATCTCAATAGTCTGTGTCGAAACATTATATAGATGAAGTAGTAAATACCAGTTTGGGAAAAAGCTTAATTTTGAAGATGTATGAAGCAGTCATAGCCGATGGTTAAGCACGTGGCCAGCGAGCATAAGGACCTGCGTTCAAACCCCGGCTCGCATCTCTGGGTTTTTTTAAATCTATGTGCGGAATATAATTTATATAATATGATTATCACTTACTGTGAAGGAATACATCGTGAGGAAACCTGCATGTCTTAGAAGATCTAACAAATTCTCGATAGACATGTGAAATCCGCCAGCTCGCACTGGGCCAGCATATTGAGGAAACGCCCGTGCCCAGGAGTGGGATGTGAAAGGGCTAATTTATTTATATTTATTTTAAAAATATATATGTTTTGTTGACCATGTTAAACTAATTGATGACTCCTGAATATAACCGTATAATTATCAAAATTCAAATCTATACATACATACCTAACTATTCGGCCGTGTGATATGTAAATGTATGTTAATATCCGTACATTTGGCACAACTATCTTGGACCCAAGGTACCCGAACCCATAACTTTACGTGTTTATACGAAATGCAGATGTGGGTTTAAAATTAATATGTTTTGATTCAATTATCATTCTAGATAGTTTGCATGATATCATTCAGGTAGGCAACTCAATCAAAATATTAAAGAATTATCATAACCTTTAATAGTACCTACTAAAAACATTAACTGATCATTTCAATGCCTCCATCTTTTCAACGAGGCATAGTCAATACGGTGAAGGAAAACATCGTGATGAAACCTGCATGTCTTAGAAGATTTAACTAATTTTCGAAAGGTATGTGAAATCCGCCAACCCGCACTGGGCCAGCGTGGTGGATTATGGCCTGAATCCCCCTCGTGTTGAGGGGAGGCCCGTGCCCAGGAGTGGGACGTCAAAAAGGGCTAAAATTATTATTTATTTTTATAGTCAATAATGCACCCAGTATGGCTTTGTGGACTCTACATATTATTTAAAAACTTTAAAAAAAGTTATGATTAATTTACGAAATACCATTATTCTGAAAAATACAACGAAGTCATCGTAGTAGTATTCTTAAAAAAATATATAACTAAATTGTAATAGAAAAAAAAAGACTTTCCAGTCTTTTTTTTGCTTAGTTTTATAATCTATTTCCACAGAACTAAGCAACAATAACATAACATTAGGTGCCTTCGATTTATAAAAAAACCTGCGGCGTGTAACGAAATACATCCACGTAGTGATGGAACGAGTTATTCGATATGTCGCGAAACGATCCTCGATTATCGATAACTCGCTTACGTCCCGCCGGCTATCGGATTCATATCCAAATTAATAATCTCGATACGATGATACGTTCGGATTCGTTACGTGTGATGTTACTGGAGGTAGGAGAGGGATGGATAAGCCATCTAACAAAAGTAATTGTCTGGTGATATATTTTATTGATGTCTGCTTGTTTATCTGTCATCTTAGCTTTAGAACATGAACTGATTTCAACTCATTTTTAGGCTTCCGTAATTCCTGCCATTGTAAGATCCTCCTTAATTTAAGATTATTGCAGTCCGTTCGTACGTAAACAAGCAAGTTTATCGTTTTTTATAACCTCCTAAAAATCCTAGTTAGGCAAGCATAGTACTGTGATGACTACAGAATCCTACAAGCACCCCCCAGAGGACGGGGGGCGCTAGCATGTAGCGCACTGCATCTATAAGCTACGGTACCTGTTTTAAATCATACGCTAGATTTCTAAATTAATTTATCAAACAAAAAATATCATAATACTTTTAAATATCTACTACAGTATTGTAGCTTTTCCATGTCTTACGTCTCAACAACATTTGAAATATTCTCTCCTAATGTTTAAGAACTTATAATTTATAATAAGTATACCCGATCCATTCTAAGCCAAGCGAACCATTTCGTAACTCATTGTGCAAATATATTAGACGGATTCAATTTCCGCGGCACAGTATTATTGATGCATGATAGCGTCGGTTACTAATGTGTTTTAAATGTGTGCCTCGGTCCGCCTCGACACTGTTTCACTTTGAAGCTATAGATACACATGTCACAAATGTAAAAAAAACCCCTTAAATACTGTATTTGTAAACGAAAATATTATAACTAGCTGTGCCCGCGACTTCGTCCGCATGGAATTTAATTGACAAAGTTATTTTATCCCCTTGGGGGTAGAATTAATCAAAATACTTTCTTAGCGGACGCCTACGTCATAACATCTACCTGCATGCCAAATTTCAGCCCGATCCGTCCAGTGGTTTGGGCTGTGCGTTGATAGATCACTATGTCAGTCAGTCAATCAGTCAATCAGTCAGTCAGTCACCTTTGAGTTATATATATTTAGATGAGACTGAAGAATTTATGAAACAGCTATCATAATATATTTTAAACGCACGAGTTCCTTTGGAGGTAATCTAGCACATCCACAAAAAAGTTAACCGACTGTTAATAAACCTGGGTGCACTAAAAAACTGGAAATAAACCAATAAAGTCGGCGCCAATTCAAGTTAGTAGGGGAAGTTACGTAAGAAGTTGTCCGTAAAAATAGTGGTAATTTTCTAGATCAGTCAACAATTAACGGAGAAGTCGGTGAACGGACATAAAAAAATACATAGAACCTTCTCCATTTTTTGCAGTCGTTTAAAAAATAGGCCTTGATGCTCCTCCTAATAATCAATCCTATAATAATTAGGGATCAACAGGACCTGTTCGCGATTGTATGTCCCATCCCTATTATCACTACATATTCATTTATCGGAATAAATCCCCGCTGAACAACACAAGTTTGCCGGTCCAACTCCACGTGGACGCTGCAGACAGCCGGTGCAGTTTGGCAACTAATACGAATCCTTATTCTAGACGGATTTATCCCGACTTGGATCAACCTTTAAGTCCCTGGACTAGGCACTTATCACTATCCAAGATATATCGTTTGGTGGCTGTTTTATTTCTAATGACTATTTGTTATGCTTAGAAATAGAATAGATAACCACAAATCAAGGATTGAATAAAATATTGCATAAATTTTCGTTTCTCTTTGAAGTTATTAGATCCTGAATCTGGTAAGTCTAATTCACTTTTGATTCTAATTACTGATATCGAACAGTGTTCATCAGAATAAGTCCACAAACGGGGAACGTCACAAATCTCACGTATTTGATCGCTCGCTTCTCAATACACAAGTATTCTTACATATGACTAGCATATCTATATAGAGCTGAGTTTGAACTTAATTGATTTCTTTTATATTGCTTTCTAGTCGAGAACAAAGTCTGAAAAATGTCGTAAAATAGAGGCTATAGTTTCCGCTTATAACGCAAGACTTATACAGAAAGAAATCATTCTCGAACATTTTCGGTCTATAGTTTTTGACAAAATCTTTCCGGGAATTCTTGGCACGGGTGTAGAGCGGCCTTTTTTCTATTTTACATTATATTTAGCTTCTTTTAACATAATTTCGTGCAGCGTGAGGCTGCAACAACAGAGTAGCTGCACAAATGTAACGCAGTTTAGAAAACCGAATAGAATAAACGATGAAAAAATATTGTGATTTAATTTAAACACCCAACAATCTACCAGATATACACATGCACTCAGGCAGCAAGCAGCCAATTAATAAAAAAGAACATTGACGGAATGAATCATATTTTTTTGTTACCAGCATTAATTATACGAAGTATGTCTTACGATTACAACCATTGCAATACATTTTCTAAATAACTCTAAAATTGACAAAAACACAGACTTTTGAAAACAATGCAAGCTAATCGATGTCAGAACAATGTAGTTTTAGCAAACTTTAATTGTAGATATCTGTCTATTATTTTAATATTTCTAAACAAAAAATCACAAAATGTCAATGCCGATTCCTAAGGCGGTTTCAACAACTCCAACAACATACTCACAGAAGTACGAGATGTGTGCAAATCAAATAGGCCGTGTCTCAGCCAATCAACAATTTCAAGATGTTTGCGCGGCCCCCGTCTGTTCGAGCATCTTGCATGCAACTCCGCGCTAGATGCGAAGCGAGACGAGTGTCCGGGATGACTAGGATTATCGAATGTCTACATTCTGTATATTAAGCTGGAATGTATTGGATGTACTAAAATGAGATTTTGTAACCCGTAACGCGTCGCATATACACCCGGGAATAGATTATCTATTGTGTCAGTGTTTATTTCACGCTAACTGTGCCCGCGACTTCGTCCGCGTGAAATTTTATTTTTTTATTGTTTCAAAGTCCCGTCAAAATCGGTCCAGCCGTTTCGGAGCTTACCCCGAGCAGACATACAGACGGACAGGCGGATAGAGAAACATACAGATAGACAGACAGACAAAAAAAACTCATATTTGTTATAAGTACCGTATTTACTTTCATATTACATATGACACTCCAATTTTATTTATTTGTATAAATAATATAACTTTTGAACCAGGTAACAAGGAAACATTTAAACATCAATAAATTCGCCCCAAGCACGCCCACATAAATTAGATATGTTTATGCGTGCAACAAAATATGTGAAACAAAAAGATTAAACCCTTAAGTGTGTTAGTATATTGCATTAATGCAATTTAATCGGCGCACACGCATCACGAAGGCGCGCCCACGCGTGTTCACTTCCACACAACCCATTGGGATTGCGTTCCAGCGATTTTGTTCAGCGAACAAATTTTATATCTCGAGTTTAGCTAACAAATAATTTTCCTTATAGTAAATTGCTCAATAAGTATCATCAATTTAGGGTTAATAAATAAATCTATTGCATTGAAATATTTACTTAATGCAAACTAACGTTGCATCGCTCCTGAACAGGTAATTCTAGAGTATAAAACTAAGTAGATATTCCTGTACTAAAAACTTGAAAATACTTATAACTTAGTTGTACTTTGTACTGCTATTAATTCCATTATTTCCAATATGAATAACTCTAAATTGAAAATTTAAAAACCCCCGATGCGATGACCTGTTCATCAAATGTATAATTTACCTAGTTCTTCCAAATAATGATGTTAGCGCGATTTGCGTAGCTCCCGTAGCTCAGTATCCATAGCTCATCTCGCAAATTCATCTGGTACAACTAGTTTCGATGCCAGATTATGAAAGCGCCATTAAATAATTTGTTTTGGCTTCCTCATTTATATTCTAAGATGTACAATAATCAACAGAAAATCTGTGTAAAAGTATGAGACATTATTTTGTTATGACAGTATAATAATTGACATTAGAATAGACAACGAATCTAAATATTGATGCCACGGAGGTTTAATTCGTAGTAAAATATTATCAATTATGATTCAATTTCATGTAATAACTCTGGTTGAGGTGGACGGGAGCAGCCCAGGGAAAGAATTTTCAAAAACGCTAAAATTATTTTTAATTTGATTTGTTTTTTATATTTTTTCTCAATGGCGGAGCAGCGCCCTCTAGAATTATTATAACGTAATATTCCATGACCATTAACAAAACAAACAAAATTTACGCATGCGCGTATCCATCATTTGACACGTGACTGATGGAACGTCTTTAGTTCATACACAAATCTTTTATAAAAATTGATAAAATATACATTTTTTCCAGAATCAGGGAAACTTTTCATATTTATAATATTGTAAAAAGCCAGTTCAGACTATTACGATCATTTAAAAATATAATAAATCTAAATCCAATAATCTCAAATTTCGATCGGATTCGAGCCGTGGAAGTTGGTTTTGGCCGTGAATGTGGCTTTTTAACCTACAAAATAGCTGATGATCTTCAAACGGCTGAACCGATTTTCATGAAACATAGCTAAGAACACTCTCGATCAGAATACCTATCTAACAAAAGAAACACAATTGAAATCGGTTCATCGGCTTGGGCGCTACGTTGCCACAGACAGACACACAGATACACAGATACACAGATACACAGATACACAGATACACAGATACACAGATACACATGTTAAACTTATAACACCCCTCGTTTTTCGTCGGGGGTTAAAAACTAGACAGGAAAGCAAGACTCAACATAGACAAAAAACAACATTTAATTTTACGTGTTAGATAGGAAATGGATTAAAAGTGTATTTTATGTCAAATAATTTCAATGTATGTATGGCGCGGTGTCCTTAGCACGCAAAAAGCCAACGGCTAGGTCCAGATCCTGCTCTGTTACCCCTAACTGGAGGGGGGAATGCCTACATAAGTAATATACTTATGGTAAAGGGAAAAATATCGCTTCAAAATATTACGTTCCTTCAACTGGACGTCGAACTTAACCGAAGTATGCTCATGGTAATGTAATTTAAACAAATGTCCTGGACAGTGTGTGAGAAACCCGAGATAATCGCGGTGACGGCGCGCGTTTAGTTTGTTCCTGTTGATTTGTTCCTCGCCTGTATCTCGGCGCGAATGTTACACTGCTATTTAAGACTCAGTACGTGGGTATAGATGTGCATTTGGTGAATATAGCGCTACCAAATGAAAATAAAGCTTGACTCTTGACACACGCGTTCGTCACTTGTCTAGATACTTGAACATCGAGAGTTCGACACTTGACAATCGTCCACCGTCGTTATTCGACACTTGACTGACGGTCGTTTATCAACGCACTCTCCTGACAGTAAGTAATTAGGTACTAATAATGTTCTATTAACTTCCAATTTGAAATGTTGAATGTATAAGTATCCTTTTTAATTTTTAACCTGCGTGTGACTTTTTATTCTATTAACTATTTCCTGTATAAATCTTATCTGAAGTACCTACCCAGCTTGCGTTATAATTTTAACCGGGTGCACACGGTAGCTTCCATCCAAAATTGCGCGTAACAATTTATTAGTCAACTTAACGAAGAACAATAGCCTTTATTGGACATGTCATAAAGGCGTTTCTATACACATTTAAATATTGCATGAATCCCGAACAGAGAAGGTAGGAAAGGAAATTATCCACAGATGGGCATCCCAGTATTGCGGCGGTTGTTTGACGAGCTTCCCGCTAACTTTTTGTTTGGTCGGAGAACCATGGAGTACCGTGCTTCGAGAGAAGCTCTAGAATGTTGAAGCAAGCTTTATACATACTTAGATACAGTGAACTATATATGGTAATTGATAAAAAACGAATAACCTTGCAGGACTGTATTATTAACATCTATACAAATAAATAAAATTGGAGTGTCTGTTTTTAATATCAAAATAACACCTTTTCACTAAATGCATATGAAAGTACATACGACACTTATAACAAAAACGCGATTTAAAAAATTCTTGGCTGTCTGTCTGTGTGTTTGTTCCGGGTAATCTCCGAAACGGCTGGACCGATTTTGACGGGACTCTGGTAGATAGCTGTTGTTATAAGCAGTAACTTAGGCTACTTTTATTTTAGAGAAACAAAATTAAAAAATGGGTCCTGTCGCGTGGGCTCAGAACGCGGGACCGGGCATTTTTGTTTAGTTAAATTCCACGCGGACGAAGTCGCGGGCTCAGCTAGACATAAATAAATAAATAGGTACCTATCGCCAGACTGACACACCAAACGGTATGGTCCCAAACTAAGCAACGCTTGTACTATAGGTAGCGTACAATGGACGGGGGGCGATCCCAGTGACACTCAGACCTGGGCAAATTACTAAAAGGCCATTTCCTTAATTTGCCCTGGCGGGAATCAAACCCGCAACCAGCATGTGCAGTGAGTCGAGCGGCCTACGCTCGTACAACTGCGCCAAGCGGTCGTCAAAATTAAAACTTTTGTTCTACGACTTTAATTAATGAAGTTGATAGGTATGCTGCGCCGCGTCGTCTGCGTGTGAGCATACGCTTTAGCTAAACTATCCGAAAAAGGACACAATTTATTCACGATCATTTTATTTTTAGATTAATATCATTTTAGCTGATTATAAATTAATCTCGCGAATCCTCAGGTAAACTCCTATAAATCCTGTCGGCGGAAACCTATAACAAATTTTAATTTTTTCGCAGTTTTGAGTTATGAATTTTTAATGAGATCGCGAGAGAGATTAAGAGTCAGAAAGTCATTTCCCGGTAAAGGAGAGCAGCATGAAAAAAAAGGATTGCTTCAGTCGGAGCGTTTGTTAGTGTCGGGCCATTAAAAAGGCGGATGCGAAGTGAGCGAACAAGATAGCGATTTACTTAGGCATCCAACAACATTAAAATTACCTTATTGATTTAATCTGAGAAGGTGTCTTTATCAAATTTGCCTATCGCCGCTACTTAATACCGATATGCTCACCCAATAGTCTAGACAAGTTTCTTCTTCAGAGTGCCTTAAACCTGACTCTATTTCCCTATATACTTGCCACCTGCATCCCTTAAGCCTCTGATTGCGCTGAATGAATAAGGTGGAGCTCAAACCCCAAAACCTCTTTATTACAAAGACGAACTTTTTATGCTTCATGGACTTCGGATGAACGAAAAAAAAGATACTTATTTTTAAATAAAACTATTTTTACGGATTATATCGCGTTTATTTACTTTTATATGTTCCCGACGTTTCGGTTGCTTTACAGCAACCATGGTCACGGGGGGACTGAGGTGTTAGACGTCCTGATGTCATGTTACTTATTTTTTTTATTATTGCATGTAGCGGAAGATAATCATGTTTTTTTTCGCTGTTATTCTGGGAGTCACGTTAGTTTTATGGCTCCACACAGGGCCGGTGCCTATCTTCTCGAGGGCAATCCAGAACGTTTCGGTTTCGGCTTGTGTGCCGCTTAACCGAATTTTTGTGTTTTCTGTTTTTTTTTTTTTGGTTGTTTTGTTTATTATTTTAGTGGGGCCTCGTTACGTTCCGTTGCATCGTCTGTGGAGGACGTTGTTATCTGAGCTCTACGAGATCATACTTGCATAGAGTATGCTATTTATGGTCTTATAATACAAACGACAGCTTGATATTTTTTTTAATATAAAAAAATTGGCAAACTGGGGTCCGGCTCTGTCACTTATGGTACAAAAGGTGGTGTTTCTCATGGAAGTTATCGTGAGGAAACCTGCGTGTAATAGAAAATCGATTTTTTTTTTGAAAGACATGTGAAGTCCACCAACCCACACTAGGCCAGCGTGGTTAATTATGGCCTGAATAATATTAAATAACTAGCTGTGCCCGCGACTTCATCCGCGTGTAATTTAACTTAACAAAAATTCGGGGTTTTTCAGCCCCTATTTTATCCTCTTGGGGGTAGAATTAATCAAAATCCTTTCTTAGCGGATGCCTACGTCATATCATCTACCTGTTTGCCAAATTTCAGCCCGATCCGTCCAATGGTTTGGGCTGTGCGTTGATAGATCACTAAGTCAGTCAGTCAGTCACCTTTGAGTTATATATATTTAGATAAATATCGCCAGACTGACACACCAACTGTATGGCCCCAAACTAACGCTTGAATCGCTGCCAAGCGGTCGTCAAATCCCCCTTGTATTGATGGGAACCTGTGCCCAGGAGTATGACGTTAAAAAGGGCTAATGTATTAATCATTCAAATTAACACTGGAGTGGTACTTGGTCTGACAATGTTTATTTTTGTCAAGCTAAAATAGGATACACCCAACCACACAGGTTTAGCATAAATCCCGTTAACACATAATACAAAGTGCATCATAAATGTGGAGCGTGGTGTACGCCTCTCAGTCGGAGATTAAGCGTAAACCGTTTATAAATTAGTGCCTCGCCCACGTCCATGTATTGGGATTAGTGTATTTGCAGTACCTATTAGTTGAGCTACGGTGTGTGTATTAATAGTCCTAATGTAGTCCAAATGTACACGAATGTAGAGTCTAAATTCAGAACTATCAAACTGTTAAATAATGCATGAGCTAGCTAATTTCAAAGATATCCGCTAGTGAAGTCTGATACAAAATAATTTATTACAAAAATTTTAAAAAAATAATAAATACATAAATTTCTTTTGGAGTCGTTGCAAAAAATCGTCCACAATTGAAGGACAAATCGATAAACATTTACGTTTTTTTAAAAAAACATACAGATGGACATAGAACCTCCTTCTATTCTAGAAGTCGGTTAAAAGCAAGTAGCGATGAGGTCACGTTCTTTCTCTCTCACACTCGCGCTGACTTATGACGTAAAGACAAAGTCTTGGATCCCTACATTTGTAGTTTTTCTGAATGGAAACCTCAAATAAGAGTTATTTTCAAAATGTATTTCATCGTTATAACTATTTAATAAGAACAGGCAAGAACATAATTAATCGCTCTTCATTAAAACTCCGGTGTGCGTGTGTTCTTAATTATTCTCCTCCTAAACGGCTTGACCGAATTTGATGTACCATGTTTGGACTTATAAGGTCATTCAGACGATTCTTAGACATCTTAGATAGTGTGACCCGGTAAGCTTATTTGTTATTGACATCCAGTAAATCAAAAGTACTCAAGCGAAGCTGCAGGCAAAAGCTAGAAGGTACTTAGGTACTTAATTAATAACATTTATAAAAAACTATAACAAGATTGCTGGTACCATATTACGATTCGCTTAATAAAACCATTCGTGACTACCACAGTGGTGTTTATCACTGGTAATTGTATGCAATTTCGCGATGATTCATTAAGGAGTCTACACATGAGGGGCTTTCAGCGATGCATTATGAAAAGACTGCTTGCGTGCGAATCGCGGGAACCACTGAATGTGCCGGTGAAGTTCAGACTAGTGTGGATACGTCTTAAGATGTTTTCTTTCCAAGGCTTTGAAAAAAATGTAGCCTCGTACGAGTATTAATAAATCGATCTTAAGTCTGAGAGCAATCTTGGATTGCTCATCCTTATGCTAGCATCCATACATGGTATACATATCCATGCTCATCCATACTAGCTGTGCCCGCGACTTTGTCCGAGTAGTATTTAACTTAACAAAAAATTCGGGATTATCGGGAACAAAAGTATCATATGTGTTAATCCCGGTTATAAACTATCTGTGTTTCAAATTCCATCCAAATCCGTTCAGTAGTTTTTGCCTGAAAGAGTAACAAACATCCACACTTACAAACTTTCGTTGTAATATTAGTAGGATCAGCACAAAATGACACGTCAAATGTGTACCTAAGAACTCTCCTAGAGTCCTAAAACAATTTAAGAAATCATTGATTCACTCCAACCCCCGCTTGCTATATGTAAAAACTGACGTATCGCGTATCTGAATAAGTACGCCACTTTTAACAGTTTTCCTATAGAAAAACTGTCAGTTAATTTTAACATATTGCGAGTCGAGTGTGAGTGGAGTCGAGTGACAATCGTTAACACAGCTCCTGTATATCTACTGCACACATTTTGTTTCTCAGTGAATAAGTAACATCTGGGGGGCTTGAGATTATGGTTTACAACAGCTATCGGTTGAAAGCGCTCTATGGGGCCATGTCCACACTATTCTCGCTTCACATGACGGATAGGGCAGCGGCGGCCATTCGTTTTAGTTTCTTTCACGACACTCATAATCTATTCAACCTTTCATACAACATCCGCACAACCATACAATGTTCATAACATTACGGTATCGTTCTGTCACATGATTCCTTGAATGATGGCTGGCTTTTTTATTTAACATAAATGTACTAGATTCTGTACACAGCTTCGATAGCGTAGAATTTTGTGGATGTCGAGTGTCGACAACAAAGTCATCCACCGGTCCAACTACAGCTAAGAAACATTAAAGTGACCTCATAAGTGAAAAAAAACCTCTAATTCGGTCAAGCCATTTAAGAGAAGAATAATAATGAATAAAAACGTGTCATGAAAGTTAAACATATTAAAATAAATATTGCCAGACTAACATACTTATTGTATGGTCCCAAACAAAGCATCGCATGGATACCATACAGTAAAACGGGGGGTACATCCAATCCGATTGTCAACCTGATCAGGGCAAATTACGAAAAAGCCATTTCCGAATTTTCCCCGATGGAATTCGAACCCACCACTACTCGTTACAGTGAACCGAGCGGCCTACGCTTGAACCACTATTATTAAAAGAAAAAAAAAACTTTGATAGTGCGGTATCGTACCCAAAATATTAATACTATATTAGATAAGTACGTGCTTAGAAATACTTACAGCAATCAACAGTGAAGGTATTTTTATTTGCATTGCCTTAACATGTTATTTGATTATAGAATATTAATAGCTTGTGCATGCAAGCCTATGATTACTGCAAGGACTGTTGGATTGCGAATGAAATAGATACATATTTAACCTTATAAATATGGGTGTCATGAGGGAAAGGGTAAGCCGATTCGAGTTGTAACAGTGCGGAGTATTAGTGCGCGAGTTAAAATTAATAGACTATTTTTGACAAGCGAAATCCAACATTTCCTTAAAATTGAGTCCTTCATAATGGCCCAGGGTGGATTGATAGACTTTGTAGGTACACCTTTTAATTCACTGTGGCTCAAAATTTAGTCCACATAGGTACCTACTGAATAAGAAACTTCCGAAATTATAAGAAGGAATCAAAACGTGGCTACTTTTGATACATCAAAAACTAATAAACTAAGCCCATCACTATTCGGAATATATATACGAACTAGGTATATCGTAAAACTTGTTACTAATATCGGTATTGTATTCCGTGCGCGGTCACACCCTTGCATTTCAAATTAACATTCGAATTCCGAACGTCTGCGGTAACGACCCCTGTCTCGGGTCACGTGACTCGGGAATGGATCACTGCATACGTGACGGGAACGGGACGGACCCGGGTTTGAAAGTTCTAAAGGTATTTTTGTACTTATTAGTGAAATTCAAGACTATAAAATTAGTTATGAATACCTTCGTTGTTAATAGGATTCTGCGGATCCATTCACACACCGCATATTATGCAACCTACACATCTAATTCAATTTCTGAATGTGGGTCGAGCTGATGACCTTATAGATGGCGCTGCTGTGCATCGATACCTGCTGTTTCAATTGTCGAACACGTTTCAAATTACGAACGCCATTCGATTCTGTTAGGGCGGCTGCAGATTGGGTGATATGTGATCGGATTGCCGCCGTAGGGAATTTAGAGAGGAGAATAACACGCCTTTGCAATAATATTGCGTGAAATGTTATATTTGTTACAACATTTCAATGATGTTTTGTTGTTGGTGGCCCCTAAGAGAAAATGGACGTCAATTTTTTTATGAGATGGACAGTAAAAAAAATATATATATTGCATACGTATGCTTACTGCTTCTGGCAGTATTTAAAAAGTCACGTCTCATGAATATGTTACCTGATAAATTAAAAAATAATAATTTCTACAGGCTTACTTTGCTTATCACACCCTCGCTATCACACACGTGACATATATTTTTGGTATAGGCATAAAAAATAAAACCCCGATAGAATTTAAGTTCATTGTGACACCGTTCTTATACGCCACGCCTACGACCTATTACTGGCCACTCGCAGCTTAGAGGTCACTGTTTTGAATTTGAATATCGAACGAATGAATTTGCAGAAAAATAATCGGTCTGATGTTTTTTTAATTTAATCAATCAATTGTAACGAATGAACTTAGTTTAAACAGTACGATTTTATTTAAGACGTGTGATAAAGAAAACAAATACGTGAGTAATCTAACTATATTATACATCAAATTGGATCTCTATTTCCTTGGTCATGACATCACGCGTGAATGGATGGAACAATTTCGCTAATTATTTTTTGTTGTGATTATTATTGTCAGGAGAAGGTTCTTATGGAAGAAAAAAATAGAAAATTGAGCAGAACAATTCGAATTCAATATTCAAAGTTAGGACAGGACAACGTCGGTGGAGTCAGCTAGTTTATTAAAAAAAATATCGCTGCATTTTTGATCGCAGAATTACGATTTAAACCCACAGTGCGTCGGTACAGTATTGGGTCAATATGACAGGAGCTCATCCCTATCTAAATGACCAATGAGGTTTTTTGTACAAAACAAAAGTATTCTAACAGATTATCAAAACATAGAAAATAATACAAATTGAAAAGATTCCAATTTCGATCGAGATGTTCCCGATTGAATAGGGCTTCACACATCATGACGTCAGCACCTTCATTAATCGCGGTTCTCCAATTAACACCTCCGCGGTTTGTGGCATACGCACGTAAATGTCATTGCGTTAGACCCTGGAATACTGTTAATTAATTAATTTATTTTATTATTATGAGTATATTAAATTTTCTGTCCATTATTAGAAATCTTATTTTTGATTTCCGTGCAGACTACTTTTTGTTATGGGACTAGTCCCGCCACACTCTCCCGCCACTGTTACTGCTGTCATCCCGGATCGAAAATTGTGACCAATAATGACGTTCAAATTTTACCCTCGTCGAGTCCCGGGAAAAGTTAAATTGTCTTGGAACCCGCACGAATTAAATACAAAGAAATAATAGGAGGAGTTGGAAAAAAAAACATAAAACCCAGACTACTACATCTAGGTACATCTTGAAAGACAAAGCTGAGAAACAATTAATTCTAATCATTTTTGGACCTAAGCCACTAGATTAAACTAAACCAAGCCAAATAATGAATTAAGCAACCCAAACTTCGGTCACTAAAGCACATATCAAAGCCTCTAATCACCATAGGGTTTAAAAAAGTGAAACACATGATAAACGCGTCTTGCCAATTTACTCAACGCGTGTCTATTTAATTTATTAAACGCACAGTATCCAAATCGCTCACCTTAACGAGATAACCGAATAGCGTCTACAAATGTAGGGAGTGTCTTTCACATAGTTCTGGTGACAGATTCAATGCTCATTAGGAATGTGGGTCCCACATCCAGCGCGCTGTAATTACTGTTTGATCAACATCCAATCAGGTCTACAGACTATGTTCTAATTTATTCACTGATTTACTTGAAATATACGTGGTGATTAAAATTATTTATCTATATATATAACTCAAAGGTGACTGACTGACATAGTGATCTATCAACGCCCAGCCCAAACCACTGGACGGATCGGGCTGAAATTTGGCATGCAGGTATATGTTATGACGTAGGCATCCGCTAAGAAAGGATTTTGATTAATTCTACCCCCAAGGGGATAAAATAGGGGATGAAAGTATGTATGAAACTTTGTCAATTTTAAACCGATCGGGCTGAGACTTTGCACGCATAAAGCTACTATGACGTAGACATCCCCTAAGAAAGGATCAAAATTCCACGCGGACGAAGTCGCGGGCTCAGCTAGTTACAATATAAGATTAACCGATTCGACAGATTAGGTAGAGCCGAGCCGTAGCTGTGGCTCGATGGGGTAGTATCACCCTTTCACAGAAGAATACACATTTCGTACGATAAGTGAGAGACTACTCTCTTCCTTCTCTTTCCTCTATACTACTCATCTTCAGGTTAGCAACGTGCGAGTCATGCCATAGGTATTACAAACATCGATAGGCTACGGTTACTGCTTAATATTAAACAGGTCGTAAGATTGTTTGCCGACTTTGATACATAAGAAAGAGTATGCTTGTTTGTGAAGTCACGAAACCATTTTTTAAAAACCTACATTCTCATCTCTTGTTAACAAACTTGGTCAGAGTTGTTCAAAATATTCCCACTGCGAGGAGGTTGTTAACAAATCAGTAATCACATATAACAAAGTTGAAAACTTCACAATTGCCGCTTACAAGTTTTATATGTCACATATAAATCGGGGTCTATATTATTTTATTGGGTTACCGCTTTTTGAATCACCCTATATTCGTTTCTATTCTCCCCCTCTTTTAAATTATTACACTGATAAATTTGGTAAGTGCATGTGTTTACCTAGTACGTAAGTACTTTTAGTCCATCTCTAATGGGCGGGTTTATAATTTACCGTTTCTGGCATTATCATGGTCGGCACTAAACGATCACATACGGTAAAAAGCAAAATGTACTCAGCTTTCAAATATTTCAGTTACCATCGACGGCAAACCGTTGGTCTTCCGGCTCTCCCAGTCATCGTTCGAAACCAAGCTATAGTTTTTACTTTACGCCGACTTTCTGTCGAAAACTGATACCATGGATTCAACTAATGATTCTGGACCACCCAGAGTTGGAATTTTCCATCGATATTATGCTCAAGTTTTCTGGCATTTTTAAATGGATTATTATACAAATTTATATGTACCTAACATAAATAAATCAATAATTACTATTTTAAGGTGAAGGCGCTGTCTAGGCTGCGAAATTCAAAATTTTCGAGTATTTTCGTAGTTTATCCAAAATCTGAAAACATTTAAGACAACATTTTGTGATTTGCCACAAACACAGTATGCAGTGCGTTTATTAATACATTTATTTTACTCTAAATATTATCACGGTGGGTATGATACTAGTTAATCACTAAATATACAAACATTGCCAGATTATCTGGATAGCTGTCGTTCTTGAAATGTTTTAGAGTAAGTTGGATATATTAATAAATGCACTGCACACGGTCGTTGTCGCGAATTACAAAATGTGCCTTTTATTATTGTCAGATTTTGAAAAATTTCAAAAAAGCCTCATAAAATTTGAACTTCGCGGGTTAGATGGGCGCTTTAGCCTTAAACATAAACTGCAATGTAAATTAAAACTCAATACGCTCGAGCGCGCATTTCATAGAATAGAATAGAATAGAATCATTTATTTGTGTGAATATTGTACAAAGTTGTTTTGTGTTTTATATATTACGATCATAAGTTTCCGGCGTACAAATATGGTTATTAAAATTATGGGTGTATTGTTACATAAAAAATAAGTTATTTACCATTAGAATTACAATTACAAATAATCTAAATAAATTGAACAATATATTATTATGGTCAACGAGATTAATTATATAAGTCAAAATTCAGTTATGACAAGGAGATAAATTATGATAATAGTCAATCATGCTAGACAATTGGTTGAAACTTGGCTCTACCGCTTAAATGACTCCGGTAACCCATCCAATCCTAAGCCCGACTATCATGCTTGCCTATCAAACTCTACATTACCAGGTATTTGTTAAGCGCACAAATCAAAACAAAGACCGACTTTCAAAGCTAAAAAAGTGTATCGGAAATGGGGAGGAAACGCGGGATTGTGATGGAAGGCAACAATATTTTCCCCAGCCGATAATGTGGGGCGCGGCGGCCACTTGGGGCGAATCGATAAATACATATCGATTTGCATAATGGAATCAACCCACATGCACTGCTGCAGACCAAAACCAACCTTTGCTTCACTGTTTCTAGGTCGGTTTCAGTTTGCAGAAGTCTGTGTAGATT
Organism: Notodonta ziczac; assembly: GCA_918843915.1. Classification (NCBI taxonomy): domain Eukaryota; kingdom Metazoa; phylum Arthropoda; class Insecta; order Lepidoptera; family Notodontidae; genus Notodonta; species Notodonta ziczac. The sequence continues at coordinate 9,042,233 of OU974053.1, forward strand.
GGTTAGACTTTTAAAACCATGTGCAAATGTGAAGGCTATGACGTGTCAGCAAGGAAGTAGATAGATAATTCTCTATTTAAAAAACTATTTTAAAAATCTTCGGTAACAATTCTAGGGCACGTATTAGTCTGAGATTGATCATAGAAATGTCATTCTTATGTCACACCGTTACAAAATGACATTTCAAATGCATACTCAAGATCGTTCTCAAACTTGATTTATTTATACAGGCCTAGGAGCACTTAAAGGTTTTAGCCATTAGATAGTTATGTAATGTACCTACTCTCTATTCAAACTAACAGTACATTTTAATGGTTCCATAATCCTGAAACATGATTGTCTTATTAATAATTAGTAATTATACAATATTTTTTTGGTCACATTGTTTTTTTTATATCTACGCGAATACTACACATTGAAATAAAACTGTTTTACGGATTCTATCGCGTTTATTTACTTGACCCCCGTGACCATGGTTGCTGTAAAGCAGCCGAAACGTCGGGAACATGAAAAAGTAAATAAACGCTATAGAATCCGTAAAACAGTTTTATTTCAATGTTTTTTGGTCATTATTTAATTCGTTTATTAAATCATATTGCAGTAACAACTTTGTGAAACAACCTATAAGTACTTTCCGATCACCGTAGAAATGAATAAATTATATCCGAACTAACTCACATGCCTACATAAAGCTCCAGTCTCCAAACATTTCCAACGTATAAAATACATTCAACATATTATTTTCTCCCGGTTTCCACGCGAATCTTGAACATAAAGAATGTCTCAAGGAACTAAATTGCGCTCTCCACCGAGAAAATATCGTTGCCACAGAATAAAAAGAAAAAAACATATAAAGTAACGAATAGGAAACAAAAACAATATTGTAAGTGCACCCATACACGGTATTGTGTCACACGTCAGACAGGTCATGCGATAATACCGCACGAGACTGCACAAAACGGGCACAAAACGTCTATTGTGTCGTGAATGGGGTGCTTTAAATGCGGTACGCGGAAACAAATTTTTTTAAGAACGCGTTCTTTTTTGTTTTGTTGTTTGAAATGTGTGGTGGAAATTTATGGTGTGGTGTTTAGAGGTTCCGCATAATGGCGCAGACATTTAGCTGAAATTAATGATATTGGGATCAACATACATTTTAAAAAGCTCAAACAGAAAGTTTTAGGTTTTTTTTAATATTTTTTTGTGAAATTTTATTAAGTACCTACATTAAAAAAATATATTTTTCGTAGAATGCGATGGTATTAGGTATGGACATAATAAAGTCTGAAAACTCTTTGAACACAACATTATATTTAAGGTAGGGTTGTATTTTTTTTATTTCTTCATTACCGCAAGGAACCCTAATTTTATCCTCCACAGTGTGTTCCGGGCCTCGTCGTGTGAATACTTTTAAGTTTATTGCTTTGCGTGTGTTTTCTGTTTTTAATTTAAACAAATGCGTTCCATTCTTATTGTATAAAAATATTGGAAATAAAATTCTTATTTATATGCACAAGTACTTACTTACTTATGTTGAATCGATTTTAGGCCAGTATTAATATATAAAAAAAAATACTCTCTATATAACATTTTTGAATTATATTTCAAAGGTTGCTTTTGAGTTGAGATCGATTTATTAATACTGGAGTTATTACTCATAACTATCTTACTGCTGGGCTTTTGCTGAGAAGCCAAAGTCCTGCCTAAAAGAATAGTATCAACATACGGACTGACGAAGAATCACAGTGTAAAGAGGTCTTAAGCCGGGTGATACTTGAAAAACATGTTAGAATTGAAAAAATGGCATAATGTAACCGCCGACTAATACTAGAAATATTTTTTGGTTATTTCAACTCCATGGAGACCAAACTAGCGGGTAAACACTAGAGGCGACTAATAAACCAAATGCCAAATTTAACTTCTTAGATGCATTAAAGATTAAAGTACAGTAAGTTACACGTAACTTGAGCGTATTGTGCATTCGTGGTGATCGTTTCACGCGTTAATGAAAATGACACTCATTTCCTCGTTCATTATATAAATCCAAAACTTCAATAGGTACTGCTTTGTTGTGACATAAAAATATTTGCATAGATTGCTCAAAACCGTGCAGCTCATTAGTAACGAGTCTGATTCATGTCAATCAATTAATTACTCCCGCTTATTCGCCGTCAAAGGTTTTTATTTTCATTCCAAATATATGGGGCGGTCGTGAGCGTCCGCCATAAGTTGACCTGTCGATATTAGTTAAACCTGTAATGGACACCGCGACCACGCCTGCTATGTCCTCGCCTTGTGGTGTGTTTCTGTCTCGAGGTTATTTCATTTGGTCACATAAATAAATAGAAAAATAACCAGTGAACTTAATTTTACTGTGCTCCTGTCATTAATAAGGTTTAAAAAATGTAAGTTTGCAAAAATAAGATGATCATAATAGTGGTAGTTGACAGTCATAGTAGTACATGATTAGTTTTATTTTAGTTAATATCAGTAAAATAAGGCACTATATCGACACTTCAATTTAATGGAAAGCCCGAAAATAAAATGTAATTTCTTCAGAATTCAGAGAAATATTTCTCGAATAGCTAGATTTTAAGTTGCAACTACGAGAAATTGGAAAATCGCCAATCATTAGAAACAAATTTACGAGTAATGAACACATAAATTGCATTCGATTTGAATATTGGAACCATCCAACAACTACTTCTGCGAACTGAAGCGAACCTAGAACAACTGACACTAGAGTTGGCTTTAGTCTGCAGCAGTGCATGCGGGTTGATTCCATTCCGCAAAACGATATCCAATTAATCGTACATTCAAACATTCGCTGATTGCGAGAGTCACGAAACGGGAACAAACCGTAGTCGCGTGCTAACACCCACTCAGCCAGCACATCAAAACAAAACTGATACGCACTATTATTCCTACACTGACAGCCGCGAGCCGATTTATTGGACGATCCGTTCCATAATGGAAACAATGTTAACATAACATTGGGAAATGGTGATCGACATTTTTATATTTAACTAGCTGTGCCCGCGACTTCGACCGCGTGGAATTTAACTGAACATAAAAAACCCGCTCCGCTTCCGCTATATCGGTTTTTACGGTGGCAAAGCCAAGCTGTAGCCAGTTCATAGCCGGGATGGCTCGAATAGTACCAGCCTCTCAAAAAAAATTGGCGTAAGTTCCCCCCTCCCTTTCTTCCCTCCGGCCTGTCCCACAGGAGTGAAAGAGACTGCAGGTCGTCAACCTATAGAGCCATCTATGGACAACGGTTACTGCTTAACATTATGCAAGTTGTACGCTTATTTGCGGACTTTGTTAAATAATAAAAGCAATCTAAAATTACTGAGCATGACTTAAGATTCCATGCTTGTAAAGTATCTTCAGCAATAAGCCCGACTGCGCCGGGCATACCGGAAATAAAAAAGTCCGCCAAGGAAGCCGTCCACTCAAGTATTTCATAAAGACAAGAGATCCGTTGTCTCGAGGACTGTACAGCGCTGAACAAACTTGCTACCATTTTCAAATGTAGGAAATGCAACATAAAATAAGTATATATTGAATGCAGGTATTATTAGATAACCTGGACATCAGATTAAATAAATAAATAAATAGATAGATACATCATAAATAATGGATACCGTAAGTTAAACATTAAAAGCTTCGCTTCGCCAATGAAGGCAATGATAGCGTCTATGTAGAGTCTTCTGACAACGCAAGAAAGGTTAAAAAAGTATAAATCATCTCGTAAATCGGTAAACAAACATTAATTAAAATAAGAAGCTTCATTACAGCTGCTGATCTGGTATCCCATCAGAAGACGATAAACATTTTATCTTATTACACCTCTGAGCTATAATTACTGGCTAAGGTGAAAAAAGCGCTACTAAACTTGCCGCTTTTTTATGTTTTGAGACCCAACCGATCCTCCCGACAGATTGGGAGAAAAATGGTGCCAAATATTCGGTTCATTTTAATTGAATTAATAAAATAATGATGGACACCGTAGCTCTCTCCGGATTAATTCCACCTGGCCTAATAAATAATTGCCCCCCCCCCCCCCCCCCCCCCCAGCCGTGCGTGGTGACCGCAATAGTACCGATATCCTACCGTGGCGATTCCATCGATAATAATTTAACATACTGCACTATTGTTTTCTTATATTTACGCGAATACTACACATTGAAATAAAACTATTTTTCGGATTTTATCGCGTTTATTTAATTTATGTTCCCTTTATTTTCCCTTTTATGTTCCCTTTATTTATGATACATTCGTGCGCAAAACCACCTAAGCTCTATGGGTTACCTAAAATACACAAGCCCGAGGCCCCGCTGCGTCCCATTGTTAGCCAGATTGACACACCAACATACAGTCTGGCCCAGCACGTAGCGAAGGTGCTCTCACTACTAAGAGGACACACAAGAGCACATACAAAGGATTCATACCATTTTGTCAGTGAGATTAAACATCTACATCTTGCTGACAATGAAACTATGGTCAGTTTTGATGTTCAGTCTTTGTTTACCTGTCTACCTGTAGCAGACTGCATCACTATAGTATCAAAGAAGCTAGCAGAGAACAACATGCCAGAGGAATATGCTGAACTCTTAAGACATTGCCTCACATCCGGGTATCTGTTGTGGAATGAACAGTTCTACAAGCAAGTAGATGGTGTAGCGATGGGCTCCCCTGTTTCTCCTGTTGTCGCCGATATATTCATGGAAGACTTCGAGGAGACAGCCCTTCGCACTTCACCTGTGACCCCAAGATTCTACAAGCGGTACGTAGACGATACTTTCACAATATTACCATCTGACAAAATAACAGCATTTCTTGACCATCTTAACTCCATACACTCTAAAATCAAATTTACAATGGAGTTAGAGGCCAACAACACTCTAGCATTCTTAGATGTTTTAGTAATCCGTAATCCTGATAACACCTTAGGCCACACCGTGTATAGGAAAAAGACCCATACTGATAGGTACTTAAACGGTGAATCTCACCACCATCCAACACAGTTAGCTACCGTGGGTAAATCTTTGTTTCAGAGAGCACAAGGGATCTGTGATGATCAACACCTGGCTGCCGAGATCCGTCACGTCAAGCAAGTATTGCATGACAACAAGCTTCGGATCCCGCGCCTCCATCACAGTGACCGAGTGAAACCAGCCACAGTCGAGCGTCTACCTGCTGTACTACCATATATAAGAGGTGTCACAGACAAGATTGGCTACATCTTGAAACATGCTTCAATCAAAACTTATTTCAAGCCACCAAAGAAGATTAGTCAGTTCTTACCACCTGTCAAGTGTCACATTCCTCTACAAGATGCAGGGGTATACAAACTCGACTGTGAATGTGGGCTCTCCTACATAGGGCAAACTAAAAGATCAGTAAAAACCCGCGTAAAAGAACATATAGCTGACGTGAAACACCGGCGCTCCACGAAGTCTGCAATCTGTGAACATGTACAGGACCGCACCTGCCATTATATCAGATTTGATAAACCACAGATCCTCGCAAAAGAACACCGATTCCGACCAAGGATGATACGTGAGGCCATTGAAATTAAAAAACATCCTAATTTCAATAGGGAAGATGGCTGGGTGCTACCACCAACTTGGGATCCAGTAATTAATATAATTAAATCCAAAACCAAGTGTACCATTGCAAGACCTCGAGACACTGTGAGCACTTTCTGCGTGGATCGGACCGCAAACAACAACTTAATATGAGGGTACCCAGTTACTAACTATGACATCAGGACGTCTAACACCTCAGTCCCCCCGTGACCATGGCTGCTGTAAAGCAGCCGAAACGTCGGGAACATAAATTAAATAAACGCGATAAAATCCGAAAAATAGTTTTATTTCAATACTGCACTATATTATATTATTACTAGCTGAGCCCGCGACTTCGTCCGCGTGGAATTTAACTTAACCGCTCCCGCTCCCGCGTTCTGAACCCGCGCGACAGGACCAATTTTTTTATTTTTATTTTCAAAATAAAATCAAAATCCTTTCTTAGCGGATGCCTACGTCATAACATCTACCTGCATGCCAAATTTCAGCCCGATTCGTCCAGCGGTTTGGACTGTGCGTTGATAGATCACTATGTCAGTCAGTCACCTTTGAGTTATACATATTTAGATTTATGCTTCACTAAATGTATTGGCAATGCTAATCAATATGAAGTCGTATTGTTCAAAAGCATCATGTCCTATGTCCCTACACTCGTATCTCATTGCGGCATGTCTTAGCCGGGCTCTTGTGACTTCATTTTACCTGAGACGGGATTTTTGCATGAGTAGCCGCCCGCCCCCACTCTCCCGCCTGCTAGAGTTGTGCGTGTTATGACGATATCGACAAATTAATGACTTGTTTGATAGCAACATCTTAAGAAAACCGTACACCATAAGAAAATTATAATTTACTAGTTGCTGCCCGCGACTACGTCCGCGTAGACTTAAGTAAAGTATTCTATGTTAATCCAGCTTATAAACTGTCTGTGTTCCAAATTTCATCCAAATCCGTTCAGTAGTTTTTGCGTGAAGGAGTAACAAACATACATCCACACTCACAAACTTTCGCATTTATAATTATTAGAAGGATTATGTGAATAGTATTCAGCTTGCAATCAAACTCAAACAAATCTAATAAAATAAGATGTAGAAATGCCTAACTCAATGCTGCTCATCGGCTATGGAAAGTGAAGTAACATGGTGGCTTGTTTTCGTAATAAAATGCATATACAAAAGGTATTAGCCGAATTCCCAATAAGATCTTGGAACAAATTTTCATCCCCAATTTCATCCCTTTTTGCCGAAATTCTTTCGTTGTGCTCACCTACGTTATACTAGGTGAAACAGAAAGGGTTATACTATTTTTTTGCAACTTATCTTTGTCAATCTAAAACTATCGGCTTTGTGGGACAGTTGAAGTACTGATGGTTTTGTAGACTTATGAAATCTGTCAACAGCTGTATCCCCATAAAACTTTTTGCTTTTTCAAGTTACTCCAAAGCTGATAGTTTTAGAATTACAAAGTTAAGTTTTGAACAAAAAAGTACACCCTTTCTGTTTCAACCTGTATAAGAGATTCCTGTGCAAAATGGCATGCTTCTAGACCTAGTTTAGGCTGTGCGTTTGTCTGACAGCTAGTGTGTTAGAGAATTTTAGTAAGAATTTTTTTAATTTAAAAATAATTTAAGTTTTTGATAAATTGTCGTTCCTACACTAGTAAAACGTCTACAGAGCATTACTCGCGGAGATGCCGACCGCTGAAACCAAACCCATTTAACTTCACTTGAGTACGTACTGCGCAGCAATCTTGGATCTGGATTAACTAGCTCTTATTTTTGAAATACCTGAGATGTCTGTGATAGCCGATTGGTTAAAGCACGCGTCTTGCGGGCACCAGGTCTTGGGTTCAAACCTCTGGATTTTTCGAAATATGTGCGAATCATAATTTCTATATGATTATCACTTGCTTACGGTGTAGGAAAACATCGTGAGGAAACCTGCATGTCTTAGAAGATCTAACCAATTTTCGAAAGACATGTGAAATCCGCCAACCCGCACTGGGCCAGCGTGGTGGATTATGGCCTGAATCCCCCTCGTGTTGAGGGAAGGCCCGTGCCCAGAAGTGGGACGTCAAAAGTCTAAAAATTAATATTTTATAATTACATATTCTGACTGTGTGTTTTTGACGAGCAAAAAACTAACGTGAGGTCATTCGAAAAACGTGTGAAGCTCGCAAACCTGTATTCCCTCTTGCATTGAAGGATAGTATGCCTGTTGTAATGACAATAAGGATCAAAATACCATTGGTCAGTATCTGGTTGAACAGCTGTGCACTCCAGCCTACCTTTTAGAGGAGTCCTGTGCGAACCTCATTTCAAACAAAGATTACCTTAAAATTGATTAATTAATACGAGCCTTAAGCTAGCGATAATTACCGTGTATTTTCTAATTGTGCCTTTAATTTGACGACCGCTTAGCGCAGTGGCTCGAGCGTAGGCCGCTCGGCTCACTGCATCGGGTGGTTGCGGGTTCGATTCCCGTCATGGTAAATTTTGGAAAAATGGTCTTTTCGTAAATTTCCCTGGTCTGGGTGTCACTGGGATCGCCCCCAGTCCATTGTACGGTGCCCATAGTACAAGCGTTGCTTAGTTTGGGACCATACAGTTGGTGTGTTCGTCTGGCGATATAATTCTGAACATACTCAATTTTCACAAAATTAGCGACTATATAACTATGTTTTGTGGACAATATAATAGTTTCTTATTTATCGCCCCTATCCATAAACATTAGGCGCATAACACACAACACAAAAAATTGTTGCGTTGCCAAAAATCCCCTCAATTTTGCATACGAAACGCATTTACAGATAATGAGTAAAAGGAAATTGTTAGCGGACCGCTTTATTTGCGTATTTTCGGCTGTGTGCCCCTCCCCTTTGTTTTTGCGTGTGTGTTTTGCCAGTCATTAATTTTTTAAGCTTCAGAGGAAATGGGAGAGTTACTTACGTAGTTTTGTTTGGGGTAACGTTTTGGATAGCGTTCATTTGCTGTGCGAGAACTATTTTGCTCATAGAAAGAATTCTTATGCTAATTGTATCGTCAGCAAGAAAGCATGTCGTCACTGTCATTTATACCACACACGTCATTTATATTTATGAAATCCGTCATGTGAGCGAGACGGCACAAGTTTACATTAGCGTTAACATTTATGTTAGATATTCCGTATTTAATTAAATAATAACTAATCGTACAAAGTGAACAATAATCCCTAAAGGGTTTTAGTCCTTTTCTTCTTGCATACGTCTTCGAAACCAAGGAATCAGTTATAATTTATACCGTCGAATTAGGCAATGGTATTAATTATGGTAGTACCAAATTACGGCTAAACTAAATTTTGCGAATTGACTAAAAAACTTAAGATGGCTAGCAATATATTCAGTCAACAGAATAAGCACCAATAAGTACTGAACTCTTTTAAAATGCACCGGCCTATGAAGAGCGTAAAAGAAAATAATAATAGAATGATATCTGCATACAGTTCGCTCAGCATCACATTAATGCCACTTAAATATACCGAAAAACAATTAAAAAATCCCAAATCCTCCATATTTATAGCTCGACGTGCAGTTTCCTGGGGAGGTCGGGGTGAATGGGGCCCGCAATTAAAATTATAATTTTTGGCAAACTCTTCCGCCCCTCAACGTGTATCTGTATCTTTGACTGGTCCCGCCGGCGATGGTGCCGGAGACACAGCAAGAGATTACATCTATTAACAAATATATATTACTAGTTTCCGCCCGCGACTTCGTCCGCGTAGACTTAAATAAAGTATTATGTGGTAATTCAGGTTATAAACTATGTGTGTTCTAAGTTTCATCCAAATCCGTTTAATAGTTTTTGCGTGAAAGAGTAACAAACATACATCCACACTCATAAATTTTCGCATTTATAATATTAGTAGGATGTGATTATTTTAATCAAATCATAAAATTACAACTTTAAATAGAAAAATTAAAATTCAAGAGATGTGACAATACAGCATTGGTATTTACATAAAAGTTTTTTTGTCAATATGTGACAAATAATAATTACAACTATTATTTTAAATATTTTTATATTTAGTATGCATTAGTATTGTGAAAGGTATCTTTTACTGGTATTCTGTGATAGATTTTAAAGGCATTTTAATGTTTTTCACTATATCCTCTTCCAAAAATATTCTAATAAAAAGCCTGGAGAAACACGTATGCGTTAAAACTAAATTTAATAATAAATTTTAGGTAGAAGGAATGAAAAACCTCAGTGTACTGCGGTACGGATCTCGGCTTCCAAAAATACGTATATTTTAGATTTGGGCGCCCCAAACGTCATTGTGACGTGGGAGTGAGCCCTTCAGGACGATATTTAAATATTCATTTCTACTCTTTAATTATACTTTGTGCATGTGAGCTATGTTTTTTTGTATTTATTTTTGATCCTACACAAAGATGCGCTTGTTTACATCAATTTGACAATAAACTAAATTTCACTTTATTTAACCAGTACTAATTTAAGACGTAAGTAAATAAATAAGAATACAAATATAGCTTCAATTATGTAAAACTCAAATGTATTTTGTGGTGTAAATGAACATACGAGTTTTCAAAAGAGTCATCAATACACATAGCCCTGATGTGAAATACTTAGTCATAAAAAATCATAGTTATTTCAACAAAACGATGCCAAACGTAAAGTAGAGAGTTTACTCTCCATCTATTACGAACTCAATTTCCACCTTATAAAAACCTCCGACACCTTGAGGCGTGTGCAAATTAGATTGCGTTAAACGCCGACGGTACTAGGTGCATATAAGTAGTAGACATCGGCTAACAATTTTACACGTAATCAATTTACGGTGTTCCGCTTCACCCGCGCCTCCCCAGAGCCGCGCTTCACCGGTCGTAGTTGAGGACAAACGTGGTCGCATAGTGGGCTTATTATCTTGATAAATGTGTTGTATTTATGAAAAAGTCTTATTTATTTGTTTATCCGTAATGTTTTTTCTGAATCATAATATCTTCGTTTATTTTTAAGCCCAAACTTACAGAAATGTTTTTCATTAGGTACTCGCTCAATACTATATCAGATTTCAAATAAAGTAATTGAGTGAGAATATTCTTTTTGGTTATAATTTGAGTTTAAATAACATAATTGGGTGCCAAATTTACGAATTTAAAAGTGTTTTATTGTTTTAAATTATCGTAAGCATGTAATAGTTAAAATTCTCATTTGAGTTCATTAATTTATTTGTATCACAAGAAAACACAATGTACTTACCTATCTACGTAGTTTGGAAAATCAGTACCTACTTGAAATCCAAATACCAAATATATATTTATTTTTTTTCCTCCATAGCCTGCCTTTCAGCCCAGTGGGCAGTCGGTGGGCGTCAAACATACTTACGTAGAGCTGTGATTACTTTTCCTGCACTGCACTCGCTCAGCGGCGCTACTGTTTATTGCTCTCGCTTCAATGCCCACCTGTATTCTGTAGGACAGATATTTTCATGGAACAGTTTTAAATAATACTTTGTTGTTGATTTCTTAAATAACATCAAATATTTATTAAATGGCATGAAAAGTTTCAAAATGCATTATTTTCAGAATAGGAGCATTCATGAATGAATCTCAAATCGAGCATGAAATGATGTTAACTTAGGCCTTTAAGTTACGATCACTTAGCTTTATTATAATACCCATGTATCAGATACTCATACACATAGATCTGATGTGTGCGTTTTTTTTAATTACCTATATTTTCTCAAACCTAAGTTACCAATTTCACCTTCATAGGTAAGTATTGCGTTTTTAACGATAAAACATTACTTATAACTAAGCACGTTTTCTCATCTCACAAAATCGTTAAACATCACCTAATTTAATAACCTGTTTACACGCCGAACAATATTTCGGCCTATAAAAGCTTATAACGACTCATAAAGGCTGATACACACGTAAACAAAAATCCATTATTATTCATCTGCGGACTGACGTGGCGAAGTCAATGTCTATCTTATTTCTTTTATAATTATTCACGGGGTACCAGTTGCCACCCTGTGGGTGGTTTTACCCCCGTCTCCCCCCGGGTGGTGCGATAGAGAGAACGTCTTCGGTTTTTGCGGCGTTTGTTTCAAGTTTTTTAAGGGGGTAAACCCTTTCCTGTACATGACAGGAATTGGATCATTAAGCAGGCCTAGCTAAGCTCCTCTGGCGCCCTTCGGTACCTTACAATCTAATGAATAATATACATAAATTGTTATAGGTATATTTCAGTTTGGTTGATATAAAACTCTTAGGGTATTCTTAGGGTTGCAGTCAAAATGGCTGAAGAAACTTTTTCATAATATGAAAATGTTATAAGTGATTTTAAAACGAAAAAGGTAGTGACGTTATTTTAATATATTTCAAGCAAAAATAATAATTAGGAAACAAATTTACATTTTAATTTATAAAATAACCGCTTTAGATCACGAATGCACCAAAAAATGCAGGTAGATACTAATTTTCAGTTGCCTCTTTTTATTCTATATGCAATACAGTGCAATTATTGAATATCAGCCTATTGCCATGTATGTATGTCAAACGTAATGGATACAATTTACAAACTTAGTGCCAAGCGTTTACTATCATTTTTTTTTAGATTCTCCTGAACGATTGTACTTTGTAAAAGAACATATTCCATATTTTTATTTCAGTGCAATGAAAGCTTCCAATATCATCCACTTTAACCCTCGCATATTACGCAGAAAATCGTACTCGTACCACAGCTAATAACTAATACTCAACTGAATATTGGCCCTGCCTCACCGGTACGGAATAAAAAGGAGTATACTAAAACATCTGAACTCCATTCACTAACTCGATATGAAGCCGACCTAATCAATTCAAAAGGGGAAAATGGGGCAAAACGAACATACGACTGCTTATGAAATTATATCGTGGAAAATCTACGGTCGGGAATGTCGGGAAATTATTCTTTTTTTTCGTCGGTGCAAGCAAAGTCTGAGACTTAAATGGGTTAGAAAATTGAATGTACCAACCGAGTTACTTCAAATAAGTGTGGGAGAGTATGCGGATGGTACACATCTGGTTTTTATTGAGATGTTTGTTGATTCTGTTTTGTTTTCGTGTTCCTTATTGTTTGTAGCAATTCGTGAAGCATGTGGAGTGTGCGAGTTTTTAAAAATATCTTTTCAGTAAGCGTACGTAGCTTATCTTCAATAATTTTAAGTAATCTATATTACAACATAGCCTTGAGCTCGTTTGTAATTTCAACCTTTATCAAAATTTAAAACCAGTTATCAGACTAACAATTATCCTAATTGTTATAAATTTTTAGACGTTTACGTCCTATTTTCTAGCATAATAACATTTTATCATCAATCACAATGTAGACTGATATATTACGAAAATATATTTCAAGAAATCAAAAGGAAATAATGATGGTATTACTATTGAATGCACATTGAACTGTAATGCTCTTATCGCTCGCGCCACTAACGACGTCTACATCAAAGATTTCCTCCCACATGTGCGGCGAGGACTAATGAAAGAGTCTGATCTGTCGATCCCGCGAAACGCGAAGATAGGAAAATTAAAATGTCTAGACTGCGACATGGACTTTTTGTTTTGCAAAGACATCCGCCGCTTTCGTATGTTGCAACTCACAATATTATTTATGAGATGTGAATTATGGAAATGGGAGCCGTGAAGGATTTTCTTGCTGAATAAATTTGAATCACTTCTTCCCAACATACATTAAAAGAAATGTAATATGCTTTATATAATATGTTTATTAAAAGCTTCACTTAAAGAAAAGGCACAAAGCTAATTAAATGAATTAGTAAAGGCTGAACCGCATGGTCTGAATAAAAGCCTTTAGCAAGTAGAAAGGCAACCATCTAAGACGTTCTCTTCATTAGCGACAAGAAAAGTGATGTCATTCCGTTGTGCACAGCAGCGTGCGGGGAGGTCTGCTCCCCCCGGCGGTCGCTCTGCGACTGACTTCCACGCGGTTACCTCTCCCCGTCCCTCCCGTCGCCCGCTCCAGGGAGGGGGTGGACGGCTTTCTCTTTCATTTTTCCTTCGCTCCTCGGCTCATCCAGTTACATCGTTCTTATGTTTTATTTTTAATTAAAGCGTACGCAAGTCGGCGGCGTAGATCTTCCCCCCTCGGATGAGGGTGGCCGGCGGCGGGTACATACGCGGTGGGTGTTGATGATTTTTCAATGGGGAGAAAGAGTTCCCTCATTTTCTTAAGAGAAAATTGCGTTTTGTTTTCGAGTAGTCGAAGTCTGTAGTAATCGCTTTTGTTTTGTGGAAGTTCTTCGTCGTTCACTGTGCATGTGAACGTAAATTGTGTACTTTAAAGTTTCGAGTGGATTTCGAGACAATCGTCGGAGTAGTTAAGGTGTTGGACCTTTCTTGACTTATATGAACTCAAATACATTTAATCTGTCAATGTTTTATTTGCTTAAACCAGCAAAACTAAAGTTACATGAATTAATACTAAATAATTCGATCTTTCACCATTAATAAACAAACAAAGATTATGTAAACTTACTTAAGATATACTAAATTTAACTTAAAATTTTAACAACAAAGCCATGATTACTCAATTCGGTAACCCAATACGAGATAAAAGCAAACATTTTCATAACGACCAAAAATTACACTCACACACTAACAACACATTATCCCCGTCTCAAAAGTTAATGTAATGAAAAACAAAAAGGGCCAAGAAAAGGGTGCGTTAAGTTCCACCTAAAAACGGGAATTTGTAAGAAGTCCACCCCCAACCACCCCGGGGGGGACTGCCCCCGTGTGCGAAAATAAATTGCCAAGAATAATAATTATAATGAAAGCGAAAGAACGTATAAATTAGTGGGGACGCCTCGAGACTTAAAACTCATTGGCTGTGTGCGTGTGTGCGTACACGCGAGCCACTGTGTGCGTAACATGCAAGACTTATACGAATTCTTAATTTGTTTTCTGTCAAACTCACTTGAAGGTTTTTGTATTGATTGCGAAGTAAGTTTAAAAAAATATAGGTACATTTTTGTTGGCTGCTACCAACGAGTCAATCTGAACACAAATATTTTTTTTTTCCTCAATTATGTTCATGTTACCCACCACTGACATAAGTAACTATAATTAATCATACATGTGTGTGACGGCGATGGGTCCACACAAAATAAAATAGGCTTTTATTGGCGAGGCACAATCACTTTTTATTTGTATATTAATTTGGCACATACAATTACACTTCCTACCGGTACGGTGTTGGTGGTGAAGAGAGAGAGGGAGGGTTGCTACTCTTATAATTAAAACTACAATAATATAATTGGAGGAAATGTTGCCAACAATAAAGTTTTCAGAAAGTCAGATTTTTTTATCATAATATATTACAACCAGCATGTCAAAGTCGAAAACGGCGGGAGTCAGAACGTGACGGAACGTTTATGGTCTCACCACTGTTCTGATTTAGCCCACTCTCCCCTCATTATGGCGACGATATTATGAACGACTAATGGACATTCCTCGACGTTTTTACGCCCTTGATTTTACACTGTTGACGGGGAGAACTGGATAATGATTTTAAATTTAGAATAGGTCGAATAACTTGATATTATTCCTTTGTTTTGACTTTTGACAGATTTCAAATCCGTAATGAGATGATGGAGTGAAAAATAATGTTTGTAAATAGAGAAAGCTTTAAAATTATTTAAAAAAACATCAACACGCGTTTAACTTACCTAGAAAGTGTTTATGGTGTGTTTAAAATACACACATACCCAAGAAAAAATATTTAATTCCTACCCGCATACATAATTGTTATGAGTAAACGTGAAAAGTTTTAATAGTACGAGATAGATTTATACTTTGAAATAACGTATCACTTATCCTTAAAGTCCACGAAGATTGTACCTCAGTTGAAATTATCATATAAAACAATATTAAACGGTTATCAAGTATATAGTTAAATAACTCTTCAAAGTAACACATAAATCGATTAAAGTAGGCACATAAAAACACACATACACAAGAACTCGAATACATATTTCTTGCACGATCGCCGGGATGCGAAAAAGGGGGAATGAAAAAAAACTAATTAAAAAAGCAATCAAGGTTTTCTTGACGGCGCTCACGTTCGCCCATATCGTCTTACCCCCCATTTCCTGGGGTGACTTCCCCCCTCGTCCCCCCGCTCGCCAACACACCCTTTGAGGGGAGGTAGGGGCCGAGTGGTACTAGATTTACGTAACACGTTTAAAGTGTGTTTTGATGAAGTAATCATCCCATTTCCAAGGACTGCGTTTAAGAATTTTGCGGCTCGGACTTACTGCGACATTTACCCTTTTTTCCTCTCAACTCTTTAATCCGTTCTTTAACGAGCCACCATAATAATTTCTGCGAGCAATTCGTTGGATTCGTCCGGAAAATGTATTGGAATCTTTTTCTGTGACGATTTTCTTTCGCGCGAAAGAGTAATTGCCTATTTAGAATTTTTAAATTCATGCTGTTTTTTTTTTGTAATGAGATCACTATGGAAATACTTATATATTTTTAATTTTACATCCTAATGAAATTTTCAGGAAGAGTTTTGTAAGGATTCGTGTTCAGCATCGTTTTCAGTCGACCCTGTTTTGGCGGAATACCTAAGTTGATTCGATGCCATAATACTCGATACCCAATTAGTTCAACCACAGGTAACGTAAAGGTTAGAACGGTTGTATACATCATGTTGCATGCAATATAAAATCTGAAACAACTTCTGAACAACGGCCTTACAGTAAGTAAGCCAACTGATACCTGCTTTGTCAAAAGAAAACGTAAGAAATTAGTTACAATGAATGTCTTAGCTAACCATCGATGTCATCCGCTTCAAAATAGAATATAATATAAGTAACAACATAATAAAGTAATTGAAATTCTTCGTGTCCTTCAGAATCGTCTTGTCCTAGTTATAAGTGGGTAAGGCATGATTTTTTCAGTCCCACAAGCTAAAAAGCGCCCTAGT
Source organism: Notodonta ziczac (assembly GCA_918843915.1). Taxonomy (NCBI): domain Eukaryota; kingdom Metazoa; phylum Arthropoda; class Insecta; order Lepidoptera; family Notodontidae; genus Notodonta; species Notodonta ziczac. The sequence goes on from OU974053.1 coordinate 9,058,823, forward strand.
CAGTCGGCGTTGAGTTGTATTTCGTTTGATTATCCCTTGGGTTTATTAAAATACTGTGGCCGTACACAGGTACAGAGGTAGAAATAAAAACGAGGCAAAGCAGTTACTTTTATGAGGGCGCGAATAAGATGTTTCGTACTCGGTCTAAGGAATGAGGGGGAAGGCGCAACGCATAGTGCCTTACAAAATCGCAGAGCGAATTAGGACAGAACTTGTTTTGCTGGCATCAACATTTAAACTAATCGAGAGATAAAATCATTCGTTACATTTCACAACATCGCAAATGGAATCGATCACTTGATCGGTATTAGAATACGCTCAAAACTCATGCTAAAACAACAATTTCTTGGTGTCGATTTTTCCAGTACAATGCGTTGCATGATGATGATGCCAATCCAACCGATTCCGGTTAAGGCGACCGCTTTAACTCTTATCCTGACGATGGTGAGCTCTCGTGTGGCTGACGTAACCGATCTACTTATTGAATATCCGCCCGCACGAGAGACACTGCGTTGCATACTTATAAGCCGACGTAAATATAACAATTTAGTACTTACAACCGTCGCGAACACAAGCGTAAACCCTAGTTTATTAAGTCAGGATGAAAAACTTCCTCTCTCAGAGAACTAGAGAAAGTCTTGATGAAATAACGCATGCCTACAAATGGTTACGTATCAACGAAAATGAAGGCGTAAAAAACGGAAAATTTGAAAAAATAAACTATGCGTCGTAAATATTTAGGTACTTTAGGTAGTTGCTTAAAATTTGTAGCAATTTTCAATCCCACTGTACGCGAGTCCCGCGAAAATAATAAAATGCCGTTCCGCAGTCGTAACAAGCGTCGTTGGAACAAAGCGGGCGCGCTCAAATAATTTGTATCAATTTGTAAAAATGCAGCGCCCACCTCTTAACGACTGGATCCCCCTAACGACGAGGGGGGAGCTATGTAACGCTATCTCGGAACGTTATAATTACCGGCGACAGATCTTCGCGTCACGGCTTCTTGGTTCCTCGAAAGACTAGACGGCTTACAAGATTGATGTTTAGATATTTTATTTTGCCGGGTTCTTAGTTTATTAGTAACTGATATTCTATTTAATATCATGGGAAATAGGTCGTCTCTTTAGGAGAACAAAGCAATTATAGCTAGCTGACTCTATCCGTAGAGCATAAACGAATAAATGACGGAATCATTTTAAATAATTGACTTAGGTATATTTATTGCAATGATGATTCCGTAAACTCCGGGATTTCTGAAGTTAGTTCCCGTAATATTTGGGCCTAGAAAACATCTAACTATTACAGATCCCAGGGATAGTTTATTTTGAAGCATCCCCGAAAATATAGAACGTACAAGTTTCCGAAAACATCGTCTCTACATACGTAGTGTACATAGTACGCACAAGTAGGTACATCATCTCTACGAACAACCTTTTTAAAAATAATATATACTCTACGCATGAGTATATATTTTTATCCAGAACACGTCGTCTTTACGGATATCTTTTGCCGAGAATACCGTCTCTACCAGTCTCTATATCAGAGAAAGCAACACAATTCGTATAAAGTAAAACGTAACCAAACAACTTCCGAGGCAAGGTGGAAAATTACAAGGAATTACAGGCACACACGCCACTCGGCGATCATACGGCGATCGTACGAGATAAGTGCGGAGATTGAGCGCGATAAACACACATACATACTGTTATATGCTAATGTGGGATTCGGGAAAGAAAACGGATACGAATAGAACTTAAAGGAAATAACCTATAAATTAGAGGGACGTGCCTTTATTCTTAACTCATATAATTTATAAAAAAAAAGAAAAAAGATAGCTATAGGTACAACGCAATAATTTTCTTCAACAGCCTGTGAAGCTAGGTTTTTATAAATAAACACATAAATATCGCCAGACTGACATACCAATTGTATGGCCGTTCATAAGCTTGTTTGACCACTTTGTTAAGTAAAAAAACAATGTTCTACATATTTTTTTTTAAAATTACAAGTCATGTGAATTTATCACGTTACTTTTATTCCCGTTAGCCGCTAATGCTTGTGTTAGCGGTGGGCTCACGTCAATAGTTTAATGGCCAGGATGGGGATCGAACCCGGAAACATCAGCTACGAGGGCGGCCCCTCTAACCCCTAAGCTATTGCCGCTACATGTATAAGTTAGAAGTAAATACATGAAATGGGAACCACAGATAGTCGATCGCATTTAATATGTGAAGCAATTTCGGCATCAGCCATTACCATCGATATGACTTCTCATATCATTGTTCTTGATGATGATTACCTTATAATAGTAATAAAATCGTTGGCGATCTCAAAACAATAGGGCATACATACAAAAATATAATGACCTCCATACCCTCTTGAAATGTATGTTAAAGAAGGGGAAATAGAAGGGAATGGATAGAAGCTGGAGGTCGATTTACAATGGTAATGTATCGACATACAGTAGAGTTAAATACTAATAGAAAGAACACGCAGTGAAATGGAGCAAGATACATTATGAAAATACTAGTTGCTGCCCGCGACTTCGTCCGCGTAGACTTAAGTAAAGTATTCTATGTGTTAATCCATGTTATAAACTATATGTGTTCCAAATTTCATCCAAATCCGTCCAATAGTTTTTGCGTGAAAGAGTAACAAACATACATCCACACTCACAAACTTTCGCATTTATAATATTAGTAGGATATGAACAGAGGAAGGGAAGCTGTAGCTAACTAACTACAACTCATATACGAGTCGGCTCGACTGGCGTAATACCACCCTCTCATAGAAGATCAGCGTTAATGCGCTAATATACAATGTGAAACATAAAGGGTATACTAATTTTTTTGCAACTTAACTTTGTAAATCTAAAACTACCAGCTTTGGAGGAAACTTGTAATACAAAAGGTGTTACAGGGATACAGCTGTTGACAGATTTCATAAGTCTACAAAACTTTTAGTACTTCAACTGTCCCACAAAGCCGATAGTTTTAGATTTACAAAGTTAAGTTGCAAAAAAATTAGTATACCCTTTATGTTTCACCTTGTATATGCGTTTCCTACGATATGTGAGAGAGCCAGAAACATTATCCTCCCTCTTATCTCTCCTCCCTTTCCTTCCCTCTGTTCCATTCGTGCGCCCTCTCCTTTTGTCCCAGCTCCGATCAGCAAGGTGCGAGCAATGCCTTTGGTATTGCAACCATCTATAGGCTACGGTAACTGCTTAACACCAGGTGGACCGTGCGTTTGTTTGCAGACTTCATTAAATTAGAAGATGTCATCTCATGCTCATTGTTATATTTAACTAGCTGAGCCGACAGACGTTGTGCTGTCTTAACTTGGAATATGGAAAATGACAAAATATTTATTTACCTCTAAGTCTAAGTGTTTCCAGGTTAATTCGTTTACAAATGATGTCCGTAGACTTGAAAAACAGAAAAATAAATTATGGAACAGTTTTTTACTTGTGACCCATAAACTAGGCGTTGTCTGTATCTTAAGGGCCAGATATATTGCCAAAACAATGGCGCGATGTTAAGAATAATGTAAAATTATACAAATCAAAACAAAAAACTAAAATATTAACTAATATACTGAATACGAATTGTTACAAAATTGTCGAACAAAAAAAGAATTAGCAAAATCGTTCGATCCGTTCACGCGTGATGCGATGACCAAGGAAATAGAGATTCATTTATATATGTATAGATTTAAATATGGAAGAAACAAAAGAGCGTCAATAGTTTTTTTTTAAAGAACCTATTATATAAATTTGTGCTCTATCTAAACCGAATATCAGTCTACTCTACGTAGAGATGATTATAATGATATGAGTTTATTCACATACACGTTGCGTTTATTATGCGTCATTACTATGTAAGTAGTATGTAATTACGCGACTTGTTAAATTCATTGTTACAATTGAATTTGTTGTCATTATAAACACACGCACACACCCCACACGCATGAAATAGAGAGAGATAGAAGAAGCTCACATAATGAGATTATTTTGAATAACAAGCTGAAAAAAAAAACTTAAAACAATCTTCGTGAATTCTTCATTGTAAATACCCTTTCCTTACCCGCCCTTAAAATTAGAGTCCAGAAGTTGTAGTACCTTGCCTGCGCGATACTAACTGTCACCGGCCGATGTCTTCACACAAAACGCAGTAACTACCAGAACCCGATTCGTGAATAATCAATGCAAATGAAAATTCCCTTTTAAAAACCGCGGGTTCCCAGAATTGTAATGTAAAATGGTTAATCCGTAATGGTCTCGGCGCTATTATGGCCAATTGGTCCGTTGCGCGGCCGTGTCACGCTCGAATATCAAGCAGGCTTGAGCAACACCACTTAGGGCCTATGCACACCACGTTTGTAAAACGCGCCGTCGACGCGCGTTTGTAGCGATACAGACGCGATACGGACGTGAGTCAGACGCATCCTAGACCTTTGTAGGATAAAAACGCACCGTCCACGCACGTTTGTAAAACGCGCGTCCACGGCGCGTTAAAAAACGTGGTGTGCACAGGCCCTTACTGGGCAATGCGTGAGGTGCCTACTATGCGCGGTGGAAAAGAGTATAAGGGTCGTATTAATGAATCGATCTCAAGTCTGAGATCGATCTTGAGTACGCTTTTGACAGCTCATTTTATACTGGTAGGTATAACATAAGTTTGATATTTCCAAGATTAATCTCGGACTTGAGATCGATTTATTAATACGAGCCTAAGTAAGATTTAAAAAATAAAAAAGCTGTTATAGCCGATTCGTTAACCCGCACGCGTCTTGCGGGCACCAGGTCTTGGGTTCAAACACCGGCTCGCACCTCTGGATTTTTCGAAATCTATGTGATTATCATTTGCTTACGGTGAAGGAAAACATCGTGAGGAAACCTGCATCTTCTTGGAAGCGTTTGCGTCTTAGAACATCTAACCAATTTTCGAAAATACATGTGCAATCCGCCAACCCGCACCGGGCTAGCGTGGTGGATTATGGCCTCAATCCCAGTGCCCAGGAGTGGGACGTCAAAAGGGCTCAATTATTATTATTATTTAAGTAAGATTTAAAATTGTATGGGGAAAATCCTCGACTTTCCCGTATGAATCCAGGGGGTATTCACTATCGCCGCAAAAGTTCCATGTCGAAAACAAAAGCTTCCATCCTTCTTCTAATTCATTTGTAAAAGAAGGATGAACTCTGTCGTTTCCGACATCGGAACCTTTCCGTCAACAGTGAACACGGGAGCAGGTTACTAAAATCTGGACTATATGCGTTACTGGATAAGTTGAAAAACAGTTGTTGTTTTTGCCATGTGAATGTAGTCTAATTGTGCCTAAGAGACAGCACTATGGGTGTTGAGGTCTAGTGCGGATCTTATATAAAAATGACGAACATATACCTAATGATAATGTTAAGAAACGTGACCCATATATGACGTCTTACATTCGTTCTGCTATCATTTAATAAACCTAGATACCTACTTAGTGTAATATTTAATTACAGGTGTATTAATTATGTTGCTGGCTCACATAGCATTTGTTTTGAGACTATTCACAAGCTATTTTTTTCTAATGATAACAGTAAGCATTGAGTTTATTTCTGGATCTTCTTAGAGGAAACAGCTATTTTACTATTTAAGAGCCTTGTTTGCCTACAATCTAAATAAATAAAAATATTTAGAATTTGATTATCTAGAATTACTTATAAGATCGAATACGGAAATATGCTTATTCTTAAAAAAAACTAAAATCTTAAGAGCGCAAGCGAATCGGAATCCTAGCCCCATATGTATTAATATCAAAATGATAATTAATGTGTTTTTCCTGAGTATCCCTGAGATTGCTTGGCCCAATCTGTAGTATATTTATACCTAGTTTATATTCAGCAGCGATTAGCATAACTCCCCGATAATCCGATGAGCTGTTTTAAGCTGTATTGCACATTATCGATCCAAAAATGCCGGTTTTCTACCGCTGACGTGATTCTATTCTTACAGGTTCTCTCTTGATATTTGTAGTTTTCTAGATGTTACCAATAGGACAAATGTTACGTATTCAAGTAGTTTGGGACCAGAAATGGTTAAGTAATAGTGGTTATCAAGCTCACAAAAATAAATAAATAAATATCGCCAGACTGACACACCAACTGTATGGTCCCAAATTAAGCAACGCTTCTACTATGGGTACCGTACAATGACTGTTCAAAAGTAGTTATAGTCGGTTCATTTCATTAAGTCATGTGATTTTTTAAAAAAATTACCCATACCTATGCTAGTGTCATAAGAGTCACAGCACGCGTATTGAATTGGTGAAAGAAACGATTTTCATTATTCTATGATTTAAAAAAAAATGCAGTATTAAGCCACCAAAACTCTATCTTGAGCAATATGGCTGCACAAGACGCAGTAAATAAACCAAAACGCCTCATATGTATACAATGTAAAGGAAAATCAATCAATAACAGACATCAGACATATTTACCGCGGTAAAACAACATTGTAGATTTAACCAATCCAGATCGTTTAAAATCACATGACGCCAGCTAAAATAGTTTGATACCAGGATGTGACTTGAACCCGGAACCTCAAGGTTACGAAGCTAGAGGGCTAGTCTAACCAACTTAGCTATTGATGCTTTGAGTTTTTAAACAATTCATCCAGTTGCAAAACTTCTCATAAATTATTATCTATCATCCGCTGTGTATTCCCATACGCTGTGATCCAAGTTCAAACACCTCTAGAACATGTTTGTTTTCTATCCTCCTTCCTCATGAAGATGTTACCTCCACGTCGTTACTCGTGTCAAAGGTTGATAAATATGCAATATCCACGGATAGATCCTAGATCGATGGAGCGTGTACTTTATGACCAACCTCTTTAGACCTCTGCACCCCCCTGCGGATTATAAGATACAGGTTTCTCCAGGGGTTCGCTTCTATAATTAATGGGTCTAGTTGTTCTGGACATGTTCGGAGTATTGTTAGAAAATTATAGATGGCGCCTGAGGAGATGGCTCGCTGTTTACATTCCGTACCGATCAGTTCTGTTGTTTAAGGGGTTATAAGGTTACAGTGTGATTACACTGCCGTCTTGTTTGTTCAGATCAAATTGATTCGGGTCCGATGATCTTGTTACGATATTTGTTTGTTGGTAGTAATTAGTGCATTTTTAAGATTGTTTACTGTTATTTAATAATAATAATAATATCACCAGGCTGGCACACCAACTGTATGGTCCCAAACTAAGCAACCCTTGTACTTTGGGTACCGTACAATAGACCGGGGCGATCCCAGTGACACCTAGACTATGGCAAATTAAGCAAAGGACATTTCCGAAATTTACCCTATCGGGAATCGGACTCGCAACCACCATGTGTCACTACACGCAGTGGTTCGAGCGTAGGCCGCTCGGCTCACTAGCCGAGCGGCCTACGCTCGAACCACTGCGGCAAACCGTCGTCAAACATTTAGGACAGTTCTTTTACATTGATCTTACTTACAACAAGTCGACAAAAAAGCGCACGACCAGCCTAAAGCTAAGCAGTCACCATAGCCTAATAGAATAAATTACGTTAAGACGACGATTCTTAAGTAGGTATTGAAATTAAAATCTTAACTGTAGGTTATGAAGTAAGCTTTTGGATATTGAGTTCTATGGGCATTCAGCTTTCTTACTCATGGTACGAAACACAGCTATAACAGCTACTTAAGACCGATCTTCTGTGAGAGGGTGGTACTATCCCCAAGCCCGCCCGTACGTTGGCTGTAATTAGTTGGCCGAGCTTGGCTCTGCTACGGTTAACTGATTTACCTATGCGAAGTAATTATATTCCCTTTACCTTTACAAATTAAATTACCCATATCATCCCAATTATATAAGTAGGTATCACAGATATAGATTTACATAGATAACGCAAATGTATGTACTTAGCGTGTCCGAAAACCTGGACCAAGCGTCGAGGTTGGTCGCCGATAACTTACAGTCCTCGCGGCTACAGATATAAAAATATGAGTATGAGCGTGATAATCACTCGAGGGAATCGTAGCGGGCGGATGGGCATCGGCGGCATCAGTGTCTTTGAAGTGGTTTAGATTTCCCGTCACTATAATGACGTCACAGTAGGTGTTAAAAATTCGGCACGCTTGGCTTCAATACAATTCGTGATACTTGCGTTATCTATGTAAATCTATATCTGTGGTAGGTATTAAAACTAACGTTACTATTCACAGAAGAATCCTACGCATATCCCAGGACCGTCGACCGAGCGATCTTGATACGCGCATCCCACTCGTGATTTAGAGCAATGGCCAAGAAATAGTGGTCCATTTGCACGGGCCGGCGCGCGGCGTCGTGACGCGAGCGTTTGCGCAGATGTAGCCATGAGAAAATTATACCCAATGATTGGACTGAGGATGTTGTGTGACAGTGCTCGGTTATGGGGTTAATGGTAGGCTAGGAATAATGAAGAAATGATGTACATAGCAATGTTAACCTAACACAATACACATAATACACTAAAATGATGACTGACCGATAGTTGCTCCTTATAATAATATGAATATGCTACTCGGTCAGGATGGGGAATCAAATCTCATTGCCGTTGTTGGAATCCATTGTAGATTCCGGATAACTGGCATAACTGTGGTGGGTAAATGATGGGTTAAAACCCCAAAAAGAATCGTTCCTATCGTCAAAGTGGAATTATTTTCGGGGAAAAAAACGTATTAGTACATTGTTACCCTAGGGGTGAAGGTAACTTATTTAGTCCCGAGACGGGGATAGTTCGAGGGACAAAATAAGTCTTTCACCCGAGGTAAACACTGTGCTTTTCATTACGAATACAAGGACAGTAAAAATAAAAAATGAATTAGCTAAAGAAATAATACAAGAAAGTATGAACAATACTCTATAACTCGAAAAAACAAATGAAGATCAGATAGTCGTCTATTTTGTTTTTTCCGTTGGCCAGCGTGGTCCAATAGAAATGTCAAAATTGAACTAGTTTCTTTTTAATAATTTGAGAGCTGTCAGTTGAAAGCGTTTGTCCCTAGGGCTGAAAAGTATTACTTTCAACCCGCTCCTCAGGCAACTTTAGACCCACTTTCCGAGTATGAGAAATGAAATAATTATTTAAATGCCATCAAGCTTTCAAATAATTATTTACTCCCGTTATTAATCGAACGATTTCAAGTATGAGAGTGATCTTGTAAATGTCATTATTTTGTCATACCAGTACAACGACATGTCAAAAGCGTACTCAAGACCGCCCTCAGACTTGAGATCGAAATATTAATACGACCCTAAGTTTCTGATACTATTATGCTTTTCATCCTTCTCCGGTTTATTTAACGAAACGATCACGAATAAACTTGTATGCTCAATAAACATATAACCTCAACTAGATACTCGGTATTCTTATTTAAAGAGAGCCCAACCAAAAATGTTACAAGTACTACACAGTATTTTTGAAAACCGAAAAACTACAAATATAATGCAATCGTAACTTTCAGTAACCCTGTATCTTTCTAAAAGTTAAACGTAGAAGCAAACATGACTGCGGTTATGATCATCTAACCACTTTAATGTTAAACTGTGAGTCAAGCAAACACCTATTTAATGGTCTATACCAACATAAACGTTGTGAAATTCGTGTTGTTTGCTGCAGATCTGACATTGAAGCAGTAAAAAGCCGAGTTGCATAGTGTTGTTTACCGTATTCATAGTCGAAAACTAACTAGTTTCACGTCATCCGCGTTTATGATAAATATTGGCAAAATTGAATGTTCCAAATTTGAGCAATCCAAAAATACTTCTCAACAAATAAAAGTTGTCGTATAATATTGACGAATGAATATATAATAATGACTGAATAATATTGACTATAAAACGTACTACAATAAATACTTTCAGTAAATAAATAATAGATGAATTGCTATTATTTTTTATCATAGTAAATAATTTTAAATATTTTATTACGAAAAGTACTAGATTCACACAGAAAATATTTTACGAAAATATTGTACATACAACATAGAATAGGTTGATATAACCTCATTATAATTAGTTTAATTGGACCAAATTATGATAAAAGCAAGGCATATAAAATATTATTTAGCTAAAGTTGGACTATGAATAGGAAATGATGGGTGCGCTATTTGTCGGTTACCGCGATGCGCTTCTAGAATAGCCTCAATACACCACGTTCACTTAAAGAATGTGCAGTTTTACAACTAAAAGAAATGCCAAATCACGTTCTCAAAACCAAAGCGCTAGAATGGATGGATGGCAGTAACCACTTGGATGGGTGACCCTAGTGACATTTACAACTGAACGCTTTCGTTTGTTCTGCGTAGGACACGTTAAGCTGTCAGTCCCGGCTATCACATTCATCACGCCATAATCAAAATTACAATTATTTTACTTAACACTGGCTAAATGCAAAAAAGCGAAGCTATTAAGGTGAAGGCGCCTGCCTAGCCCGCGAAATTCAAAATTTTCGAGTATTTTTATAGTTTATCCAATATCTGAAAACATTTAAGACAACATTTTGTGATTTGCGACAAACACAGTATGCAGTGCGTTTATTAATACATTTATTTTACTCTAAATATTATCACGGTGGATATGATACGAGTAAATCACTAAATATACAAAAATTGCCAGATTATCTAGATAGCTGTCGTTCTTGAAATGTTTTAGAGTAAGTCGGATATATTAATAAATGCATTGCACACGGTCTTTGTCGCGAATTACAAAATTTGCCTTTTATTATTGTCAGATTTTGAAAAATTTCTAAGAAACCTCAAAAAATTTGAACTTCTCGGGCTAGATGGGCGCTTTAGCCTAAAGGAACAAAAAACACCAGAGACACTATAGCGGTGCAACATTTTTTTAAATTTGCGATTCACTGTTTTTCATAAAGCGTATTGTACGATCCGCGGCCACTCGGAACCCCACGACTTTGCGTGAATTGGAACAACAATAAATACATTATCTTGCCCACTCGCTCGGATGAGATTTTACACTATTTTCTCCACACAGACATCGATACACATAGTTATTAACCGATATAATCAAATAGGCTGCCATTTCAAATTATACCCAGTGCAGAATATTGAAATTAAAAATACTTTACAGTGGTTAATTTAACCGCTTTAAAAAAAACAGACACGTCATCTACTGCCATTTCTATCTTACAGCTCCATATGGCTCTGTTGGTGGTGGGTACCCAACGACTTTAACATCAGTTTTGTATGGGGACCACTAAAATAATGATTTATTTATTTTATTTTAACATAAAAAGGCTCATATTTATTTCTCATAAACATATTATTTTAGGTAAGCAATCAAATTAAACATTGACAATTATCAACCGATTTGGCTATCTCAAAACTATCCATTCAACAAAAAGACTTGCAATCCAAATTGTGCGTCAGTTCTGTAGCTCCGATAACGAAGACAGATATGTAAAACTCTTTTATAATAACGGTGACATCCAACATTACTGGTGTTACATCAAACACTTCGAGACTCTAACGAGCAATTGGCACCTGAAGTGTTTGGAAGTGAAAGTCGTTAGGGCGAGGCCCACTCGAGGCCGACGGTCTAGCTATCAGTCTTGCCCAAATTGACTCTAGATGTAGAGTTAAGAAGTAATAGAGGTTGTTTTTAAAGGAGACATGGCTTAATATCTCGCCAAATTGTATAGAGATAGATGCATCCCGTATATTTCTTTAAGTTATCTCTTGTCCAAATTAAAATTAACTACTTACATAAGTCAGGTGAAGAAGAAGAAAGAAATAAAAGAAAAAACAATAATGGCCATTGTAATTACATAAGCTATATATTTTGACTCCCGTTTTGACAGTTACATCTAAATATATATAACTCAAAGGTGACTGACTGACTGACTGACATAGTGATCTATCAACGCACAGCCCAAACCACTGGACGGATCGGGCTGAAATTTGGCATGCAGCTAGATGTTATGACGTAGGCATCCGATAAGAAAGGATTTTGATTAATTCTACCTCCAAGGGGATAAAATAGGGGATGAATAATCCCGACATTCTTGTTAAGTTAAATTGCACGCGGACGAAGTCGCGGGCACAGCTAGTTATTTAAATATGACAAAAATATTGCTACACAAAACTAAATACAACGTAAATTGTATGGATGTCCTTCTTTTAATGATAATATATGACAAAGACAGCAATATTTTAGGTTGCGTCAAAACTATTGACGAAATTGGTGTACAAACCCATTCTGGTTCCAATATTTTTACTGTCTATCTCCTTCTTAATTCTGCTAACAACTTAAACGGTGTAAGTAAGAATCCCCAAACTGTAGTTAAGTGTACAAATTACTTAATTTAAGGTTAAGTTGGCGCCGATCAGTCAAGCTTTCTAAATGCCCTGTTCAAGTTTTAAGCACGGAGTGTAGGGTGTTAAGTTTGTATGCAAGTGTAAACAAGTTTGCTAAGTTATATTAAACCTTAAGGCCTTTTGCCATACGTATTATTGGAATTAAGTATAATCAGCTCACGAATTTAGTCTAATTACGATCGGTGGTGCTTTACAATTGGTCTGCAATCAACTGAAACGTCTCGCTTCTGTGGCAATCAGGACATGGGTGCAGTTATTTTGGTCTCCCGCTGTACGATGGAGAAAAGAGATGGTATTCCGACCTCCTTCTATTCTTTCTTTCGATTACATTGGCGCTGGTTCCGAGATCATTAAACGTATCCCTGGGATTCGTTGGGGGTCCAACCTTGGTGTCATCTTTGGGCACCATAGTCGATGCCAGCTTACAGGAGACAGTGGCGAAAGTGAGTGGCAAGACTAATGATGTAAAAACCTTTTGGCCAAAAGGTCAAAAACACACAGAACTATATTTAATTCTTGGACATTCGAAAGGTGGACTAACCACGCTTTAGACTCTAGGAATAGCCTAGGCTCTCCACTAGGAATAACATGCATAACATTGCAGAGTGGAGGCAACGTCATTGTGATTGTTCTATAGAAAATGATAAGAGATTGTCATTAGTCGATCTCTTAATTTTATCCACCTAATTAAGCGTATATATTTCGGAAGCTCTTGTTTCATAGAGTACGGATAAATAAATAAATATCACCAGACTGACACACTACTGTATGGTCCCAAACAAAGCAACGCTTGTACTATCGGTACGGTACAATGAACTGGGGCCGATCCCAGTGACACCCAGACCAGGGCAAATTACAAAAAGGCCATTTCCGACATTTTTTCCGGCGGGAATCGAACCCGCAACCATCATGTGCAGCCGAGCGGCCAACGCTCGAACCACTGCGCTAAGCGGATTCCTAGTTCTTACATCACCTTAGTATTTAGGTGTATAGTTCGCAACAGGTAGGTATATCGCTTCTAGATATCTTCGGTATCACCTACCTACATTAAAAGGGATTAGAATCAGTAATATGGTACCTCAATTGAAACACCCACCATACGTACTTTAAGGAGAAACTATCCGAAATTAGCATATTATATAAATGAACGTTGAGCTCCGGTCAGATGGAATTTAATATCATCCCATACACAGACGTCTGTAGCTACAATCGTATTCAAAGGTCTTTGGTGGCCCGAAACTCTATACAGGGTGTTGGTGAATATTGAAAATGAAAAAACCAAGTTCCTTCTACCACTTAGTGTGAAGTAAAACACAGTTTAAGGATGAGAATGAAGATGCTCACAAATAATTTATGAATATGATGTATTGCATAAATAAATGCATAACTCCGAATGGTTTAGTAAACTACTACTCAGTGTTTTTGATGAACACTTTTGCCTTTTTTCATATAATTTTAATAGCGTTTGCTTGCATACAAAAATTACCGTAGGACCTTACCTACTTACTTGCTTTTTTGCTTATATCTTTCAATATGAAGGAGGTAAGTATGTATTCGTAAATTTTTAGTCTGCAATAAAATACGAAGAACCCTACCTATTACTAAAATTAAAAGATGAAATTGTTTGTATCTATCAACACAATAAAGCAAACTTTCTTGTTATTACGAAGTGCACGGAAATATTCTTCTTTTAACCTACCTATAACGTTCATAAGTACCTTGACAACATGACATAACTTCTCCATCCAAAGGTTGTCTGGAAGCGATCGCAATCTGCGATAAGGCCGCCCAATGTACACTATTGTTTTTTATGTTATTTGATATATTCCGAACTTTAGTGTGCAATAAAGAGTTATTCTATTCCATTCTATAAGTTTATGTAACTCAGCAGACAATTAAAATTATCTTTAATAGAATAGCCCAGCAGGTAACCAAACAACATTATTGAACAGCAAATATACCAAACCTCAACCCGAAACACTTAATCATGTTGTTACAGTATATAAATTTCGCTATTATAATCGGCACATACCAACTTGGGAACACCCTGTTGATCCGTCGCCTCGGCCAAGAAATTGCTTGACGGCCAAAATATCTTAGTTATGACCACTCCTGTCCAGCGCACGGCTTACGATGGCCAAGTTTGGCCTCCCTAACGTCCCCTAGGGCATAGTTGGGCGCCCCCATCGCCCACTCGCCCCGCTGTTATTAATAAATCTATCTGTGTATTCGGAGTTAAAGACAGTGGTATTCAAATGTTGGAGTGGCGTTATCTGTGACGATTATGATTGGTTGAGCTGTCGACGTGAAGCGTCATCGCGAGAAGATTTTATCTCACAGATTTTGCCAGACTGAGTCGCTCTCTCTCTTTCTGACAAGAGAAATTGTGACGAAATTGGTAAAGGTTTTACCGATACGCGCGGAAAATTCGCGCGTATTATACGCACTCAACACACTGCTGCGTATAATGAAATGTACAGTATACAATAAACCTAGGTAATAAGGTCTTACTTTAATAATGCACAATAATTTGCATAGTAATCGAAGCCGCCGTAGTAATCTTAAAGATAACACGCGCGGAAAATTCGCGCGTATTATACGCACTTAACACACTTCTGAGTATAATATGCGCGTATAACGAAATTTACCTACTGTATACAATATACCTAGGTATAAGGTCTTACTTTAATAATACACGATATTTTGCACAGTAGGTACCTAATCGAAGCCACAATAGTAATCTTAAAGATACTTACGACAAAAAAAGTTAATCTTATGGGCAATTTTTAAACAGCTGACATTTTTAATCACTCGCTACAGCCTGCCTGTACAAACAAACAGTGAACATTTAAAAACCAACGGATAAATTTTTGTGGTACATCATCATACATATGTATTATTAAAATAAGATCTTATAAAAATATAAATTAAATGTGTCTGCCCTAAATCTGCCTATTTGCGTGTTTGCCACCAGATACAACAAGTTTAAACTAGAATCAGCAAGTAAATGCACTGCAGAATCTCCTTCAAAATCCATCTCAACCGGAATACGGAACCATCGCTTGCTAAATGCAAATTGAAATCAAAATTCATCACACACTTGTATAACTCAATCACGTAAAGGCCAAGACGTCCGGACTCGCGCCGGACACCCTTCCCGGACACGCAGACACTACGCCCGGACACCCTAGGAGTTGAAGCTGCCGGACAATGGAGAGCCGAGGATTGGATTTACGGAATTCGAAATTCAAATTGCAGATTTTGATTTACTGGTTTTGTAAATTTGAATGATCAAACTGAAAAATTGGCCAATCAATTGATATTGGCTAGTATTAATGACCTTCCTTCCACTCGGGCATACAAAGGATATTAACTAATGAATTTAAGGATTCACATCTTCTTAGAATCAACGTTCCACAACAGACTTAACTATTCAATTGTCTTGGAGCATGAAACCAATAATTACTTTTTTTTAAGTTTAATTAGTGTAAATCCCTTTGATTTACACAAATTTTAAAATTCTATGATTTCTCGTTCTTAATCCAAAACGTTGCTGTGATCTCGCGGTATTTTTACCTCGAAATAACCCTGTCCTATTGGCTACAGATTTGAATTTCGATCATACCGGTAACGGCCGGAATGAGCCAATAACAATCAATAATTGTACCGTTTGTTGCAAACACGCAGGTCCTTCAGTTATGTTAGATATTCGTTGGCGATCGTCTTGCAAATTTGAAACATTCTATGGCCAACGCCCATAGGGTCAGACCACTCGTAAATTCCGAACGTCTTCAAATTCAACTATGTACAACTATTAGTTGTTATCGATGTAGAGAGAATAGATGAGTCATGCATAATATTTTATTGGAACGAAATATAATGCATTATTGACGAGCGATTAGCGTAGTGGTACGAGCAAGTATCACGATTTGTATTGAAACCAAGCGTGCCGAATTTTTAACACCTACTGTGACGTCATTAGTGACGGGAAATCCAAACCGCTTCAAAGACACCGATGCCGCCGATGCCCCTCCGCCCGCTACGATTCTCTCGAGTGATTATCACGGTCATACTCATATTTTTATATCTGTAGTCGCGAGGACTGTAAGTTATCGGCGACCAACCTCGACGCTTGGTCGGGGTTTTCGGACACGCTAAGTACATACATTTGCGTTATCTATGTAAATCTATATCTGTGGGTACGAGCGTAGGCCGCTCGGCTCATTGCACCGAGTGTTACGAATTCCCGCAGAGGTAAATTTCGGAAATGGTCTTATCACAATTTTCCCACGTCTGGATGTCCCTGGGATCCCCCGTAATCCATTGTACGGTACCCATAGTTGAAGCGCCGCTTAGTTTGTGTGTTACCTTGGCGATATTAATTTTATTACTTATTTTATTTCGCATTTTTCTTGTATCCGGCCAAATCAAGATTTTTGTTTAATAATAACTAAAATTTTAAAACCTCCCGATACGAAGATATTTCAAACTACAAGAGAGCTGATAATTTTCAAACGGCTGAACCGATTTTCATGAAACATAGCTATAAACACTCTCGAATATAATTTTTTCCTTTCTACCAAAAAAAAAGAAAATGAAAATCTGTTCATCCGCTCGGGCGCTGCGATGACGCAGACAGACACACACATGTTAAACTTATAACACCCCTCTTAATCGGGGGTTAAAAATATGCCTTCTGAAAGACGTGTTTCCCCACAATGCTTTCCGCCACAGATCTATAAATCATAATCTTAGTTGTAAATTAGATTCACACATGAATTTCGAAAACTAAAGCAATAGCGGCGCTTGGCGCTTCTAGCAAAACACTACACAATTGTACATCAACTATGTTTTGCTTTTACACGGGCGGGACCGCGTTATTATTGTGCCTCTGTCAACGGAATATGAAATGTATTGGAACTCGGGATGAGCTGGTAACTCCTTGACCAACCCCCCGGCACCCCCGTCCTGCCCCCGACACCCCTTGACCTCGGGGTGGTGGTCAGTGGAAGGGTTAGATTGGTAGTAAGGTGTAAGGGTGGAAGTGTGATTTCGTAAATCGTAAATCATTTTCGAAACCTTTTCGATAAAACTAACGCTTAGAACCGGATATGAATTATCTACCAGTGGCAGAAATCTAGACTAATAAGGTCACTAAAAAGCGTTAAAGGTTTAAAAAATATTTTAAAAAATACCAATGCTATTATCTCAATCTAAGCAATACTAATAAGCAATACTTGTAGGAAACTTGGTGGTGGAAGGAAGATGTAAAACAAGCTTTGTATAAGAAGAAGAATGCATTTAAAGAGTGGCAGAGTTGTAAGAGTAATGATCAGATAGCTCAGGAGAAGAAAGAGTTGTATAACCAGGCAAAACGGGGAGCGAAAAAAGCTGTAGCCATGGCAAGAGCGGAGCAGCAGGAGAAACTCTATTCCCAGTTAAAAGACCCTGTGGGACAAAAGCTGTTATACCGAATGATCAAAACAAGAGAAAATCAGAGCAAGGATCTTACACACATAAAATGTGTTAAAGACGAAGCCGGAAAAGTACTAACGAAAGATGAGGATATTCAAAGTAGATGGAAGATGTATTTTGAAAGATTATTGAATGAAGAGAATGACTGGGATGGCGTATTGAATGTGGCAAGAGAAAACTTAGGATTGATAAGTGAAGTGTGTGTAGAAGAAGTTAAAAATGCGGTGAGAGGGATGAAAAATGGAAAATCGGTGGGTCCAGATGGTATACCTGCGGAAGTATGGAAAGTTTTAAATGTGGACGGATATAAGTGGTTAGCTTTATTCTTCAATAAACTCATAGACGAGGAAACTATCCCCTTGGAATGGAGTAGCAGTCATCTGGTGCCTATTTTTAAGGGGAAAGGAGACGTCCAAGATTGCAATGGGTATAGAGGAATAAAGCTAATAGCACATACGATGAAGATATGGGAGAAGGTAATAGAGAAGAGGCTGCGAATGGAAACTGAGGTCACACAAAACCAGTTCGGTTTTATGCCCGGAAGAGGCACTGCAGATGCTATATTTGCCATTCGACATTTAATGGAAAAATACAGACGTGCTCATAAGAACTTGCACATGGTATTTGTTGACCTCGAAAAGGCATACGATAGGGTACCTAGGGAGGTTCTGTGGTGGGCGATGAAAGAAAGAGGTTTGCCTGCGAAGTATGTTAATTTGATTCGTGCCATGTACAGAAACCCGGTTACCAGGGTGAGATCCGCAGCTGGAGTAACGGACGGATTCGGAGTAGCAGTCGGTTTGCATCAGGGATCGGCCTTAAGCCCATACCTCTTCCTGTTAGTTATGGATGCTTTGACATCGGCCCTACAGGAAGAGGCGCCCTGGTGTATGCTCTTTGCCGACGACATCGTGCTCATAGAGGAGGATGGAACGGTATTACAGAGCAAACTGCAGGATTGGCGGCACGCACTGGAGACTTTTGGCTTGAAAATCAGCAGAACCAAGACTGAATACATGTTCTGTGATTTCGGCGGTGTCTCTAGTGCAGTGTCCATTAAAATGGATAATGTTGTAATACCAGTGTGTTCTGATTTTAAATATCTCGGTTCGTTACTCCAGCATGACGGTGAAGTTGACCGTGACATAAAACGGCGAATCAATGCAGGATGGCAGAAGTGGAGACAAGTTACCAGCACTACATGCGACCCAAGGATGCCAATTAAAATTAAGGGAAAAATCTACAAATCGATTATAAGACCGGTAATCATGTACGGCTCGGAATGCTGGGCGGCTAAAGTGCGGGAAGAGAAACGTCTCCACTCTGCTGAGATGCGAATGTTGAGATGGATGTGTGGAGTGACGCGAATGGATAAGGTGAAGAATGTGTATATAAGAGGTAGTGTCAGGGTAGCGCCAATAACAGATAAAGTGAGAGGTAGGAGGCTGGAATGGTTTGGACACGTGATGAGAAGGGATGAGAAGCATGTGACTAAACGAGTGATGAATATGAATGTGGATGGATACAGTGCGAGAGGAAGGCCCAAGAAAAGATGGATGGATTGTATTAAGAAGGATATGAACGAGGTTGGAGTGGATGTGAGTATGACGGGGAAGCGCGATGTATGGAAGGAAAAGACATACTGCGCCGACCCCAGATAATGGGAAAAGGTAAGGCAGATGATGAAGCAATACTTGTATTATGGACTCCGTTCAATGGACTGAGGACAATTACCACTAATGATGATTACAGATAGATTACATAAATGACAAAAATACAAACTATTTAACCCCCGAAAAAAAAGAGGGGTGTTATAAGTTTAACATGTGTATTTGTGTATCTATGGCATCGAGCCCAAGCGTGTGCACCAATTTAAATTTTGTATTTTTTTTGTAAGATAGGTATTCTGATCGAGAGTATTCTTAACTATGTTTCATGAAAATCGGTTCAGTCGTTTGAAAATTATCAGCTCTTATCGCATCGGGGGTTTTCTAAATTTGGAATTTTTGTTATCATACTAATATTATAAAGAGGAAAACTTTGATTGTAATGAATAGGCTCCGAAACTACTAACCGATTTGAAAAATTATTTCACTGTTGGGAAGCTACACTATCCCCGGGTGACATAGGCTATAATATATTTTCAAAAAAAAATAGGGATCCTTACTAAAACTCGAATAATGTAACCGCAATGTACCCGTGCGGAACCGGGGAGGACCGCTAGTTATTAATATTCAGAAGGCAGTTACGATACTACCTTTTGGTAGCGTAGAGTCGTCTTCAGATGCTGTACCCTGAGGTGCGGGCGCTAAGATTTAGGGAACATGGCCAGTGTAGAGCTTAGTCAAATATAGACCGGCCAGAATAATGTAAAACGTAAGAATTATATGTCAATTTATAAAGGAAAAAATCCTTAAAATCGTCGCTCCATAAAATAAATTATTTCTTAATTTTCCTTGTATTTTTATTGGTTGTCTAGAACGAGTGGTTCTAACAATAGGTGCCTTTTATAATTTTATCACTAGATGTTATATATAAATGTGTCTTGTGTCTTGTCGCAACAAAATCTCAAATACACGCGTGTGAATATTTTCATTTGAGACAACCAATTTTAGAATTATTTAGTAAATTTTTTTCTTATCATAGATGGAAATATTTTATAAAAAAAATAGTCTAACAACATTTTTAACAGTCACTGAAATCTACAGGTAACGACGCAAAGTAATAATTCATTAAGCTACTGCCAGCTCTATTCCATTCTGAAACCGCTCGCTGGTCACTCGACTTACCCATTTCAAATTGGAAAACACTGCCCCACGACTTATCCTTGTACCGTCGTTCCTCCACCTAGATAGACCTACTCGCTATTTGAGTTGCCACCCGCTCTTAGTAAGCACTACTACGTCACAAGGTTATAGCGGACGGATTTCCTTATAAATTTAAATATAATAATAATCATAATTTTGCCCTTTTTGACGTCCCACTCCTGGGCACGGGCCTCCCCTCAACACTAGGGGGATTCAGGCCATAATCCACCACGCTGGCCCCGTGCGGGTTGGCGGATTTCACATGTCTTTCGAATATTGGTTAGATCTTCTAAGACATGCAGGTTTCCTGACGATGTTTTCCTTCACCGTAAGTAAGTGTTAATCATATAGAAATTTTGATTAGCACATAGATTTTGGAAAATTCAGAGGTGCGAGCCGGGGTTTGAACCCAACACCTGGTGCCCGCAAGACGCGTGCATAAACCAATCGGGAATCACAGCTTTTCAAATTATTAATGACGAATTTTAATATACTATCGGGTAATAAAGGTTACTTGTAGAATTGATTCAGCCTGTATATTATCTAAGTCTGTTTTTATACCTGACGTAAACCAATGGTACTCATGAATTTTCAATAGTAATTTATTTAAATATTTGGGTAAAACAGCAGATTACAATAATTGAATAAATGTTAGAGATTCAAATTTGAAAGTTAAGGTTTTGAAAGAAGGAACATAAGTCGACTCGGGTCGGGTCGAGTCGGGCAAAAGTCAACTCTTTCTCAAGTTCTTGAAGTAACATTACTTACATGTACACACAAGGCTATTACAGCTACAATACTATTAAGGTTATTTTCGCATGGCAATACTTAGCTCGAGCGCTTGAGCTTGCCATACTCGTGCCTGTACAGTTCATGTAAACAAAATACATGCATGAAATTTTGAGAGTTTTTTAACTCGCCCACGTCTTGTCTCTTGTACCACACATTTAACGAGATTATCTTAACGTATTTATATGCGGTGGGAGCTAATTTTCGGACAATTACAGAGGTCCGTTTGTTCGGTGCCTTATGTGGTGCGGAGGTGATTTGTGTAAACCGTACAGGAGGTACAAATTCAGAACATATTGTAAGCAATAGTTGTAGCGCTTTCAGTAGGTATTATAACGGCCGGGTGGGGGAATTAATCATAAATTATTACTATTTCGTAATATGGTATTTATTCTTATATTATTTAAAAATAGATGTTTACACAACTGTTCCCCGAATGTCACTGCCCGCGCACCGCATTCTTATATTTTAAAAACGGTATTTTTTTAATTTATTATTTTATAATCAGCCAGGAACATCTATCGATAGTGGTCAGTGCGCCGACATGGACCTTACAGTACTATTCATTTTATAAGCGATGACGTCAGAATGAGTGTTGACATCAATGTCAGGGATGAATTCGAGGACTGAAGAAGACTAGATTTTGGTTTTTCTGTGACGTCATACTACCAGAGCACATTAACTATATTCAACACGTTTTTATTTATTGTCTTATAGCTACATTCTATGAAGATATTTTCTGCCGTTTAAAGATGCTGGAGTTTTTAAAAGTCGATAGTTTTCAAAGTAAAATTAACTTTATCCACATAACTCAAAATCTAGATCTCTCTATTCTGACCTGAAAACAATAGGTATAGAACTCTATAAGCCACAGTGGCTTCTGATAACCCCCTACACCATATTGGAACACCTACTCACCAAGCCCACGCGAACGCACAATTAATCAAGCACACTTCCTTGGCCTTCGAACCCTTTCGCTAAGACAGTGAAAAATACACAAGCCTCGACTGAAACGCGGCTAATTTGAGGAGCCTACCTTATCTCTGTGTGAGTTCGACATCGGCCGTCATTTGTCTTCGTCAGTCTAACCCGGTGATCATTTATGCCACAGCACACCCCACCCTTTCTTGGGGATATACGGGTAAGGAATGGCACGAACTGAGCAATATGAACTTGTAGAGTAAACAAAGTGGTCTTAAGCATTAGAAATAACAAAATTAAAATGATTAAAGTCATCATTTCAAAGTCATAAATTGAGAAGGGAGGTATTTGCAGGATTATTTTTTAGTCACTATAGGTGTGCCTACTATACTCTTATGCAGCTAGATAGCTAATGCCAAGTAAATAGTACTACTCTTAAGATTTCTAGTCTGATACAAAGTCGACTAGTCTTCTTAATTATCATCAGGAACTATCTAACAGAGACGCCGTGTTTTGGGGATTAATAATAAAATTTATTTCCCATCAATTTCAACTCACTTACATGTTAGTAGGTACATAAACGAAATAAACTGAGGTTATTAATGGTTCCAAGATTATGTTTAATTAACTCCGCCAATGCCTTACCGAAAACTAGCAGTCAAGTTCGACAAATCATACTCCCGTATATTCTAACAAATGACTTTTCTCGTTCTCACCCCTATTCCCTCCAATACAAGGGCGTGTTTTCCTTAACATATGTGGTTTGTCGATGACTTTGTGTTTTCCCAAGGAAATTGCGGACACTCGTTTGTGGATGTACAATGACACCGCGCTTTTACTAGTCAACGAGTGGGTAATTCTTTGGGTTTTTTTACTGTCTGGAGTTAGTGTATGAAAAACAATTAGTTAGAACTGCTTACTATCACATTAATTTACGTATTTTTATCGCTCTATTAACTCGATTGTCCCTAGCTTCTTCGTAAACAATTTATATGGCAATTGGACAGCACCTTTATCAATAATCATATGACCTAATGTGTGTAGAACTTATAGTAGAGATATCTCTACAGGTAAAAAAAATCTACAAAAGACTCATATCCAAACCAAAAAAAACAGAGCTGTGTGTGTTGACGTCCTCAAAGCGGATTATCGGAAAAAATCGGCTAGACTCAACTACATCAAGGTACCTTATGTCCAACGTTACTTAAAGGCATTATATGATAATCTACATAATATCATTTTAATTTGTGACTTAAGTTACCGTTATTATTATCATATTCCGAACGTTTGTTTTTCAAATTTGGAACGCCCGAACAGAGCCGAACTCGGCCAAGATGTTCCGAGCAGTTAATTTAGTTTACTTTGATAAGGGTCAGCCCTTTCAAGTACTTCAGGTAGCCGGTCAGCAGGACGGGACAAATATTGAAACTATCGAGTTTGTAGGTCGCTTAGGAAATTATTAATTATTGCTTACTTGTGTTTGGATTTGGCTGGTGCTGGAGATAAGATGCTATGATACTTTCTGTCTTGTTAAAATATGAATGGGTCCGGCCGGTATAAATAAATCGTTCTGAAGTCTTAGAGCGATCTAAGAATGTCATTTTACAAAAAAAAAAATATTCAACTAAGTCGGCAAACAAGCGCTCGGCACGCATGATGATAAGCAGTTCAAGTAGCTTATAGATGCTTACAAAACCATTGACATTACGCACAC
This sequence comes from Notodonta ziczac, assembly GCA_918843915.1. Lineage (NCBI taxonomy): Eukaryota > Metazoa > Arthropoda > Insecta > Lepidoptera > Notodontidae > Notodonta > Notodonta ziczac. Next base: position 9,082,916 of record OU974053.1, read on the forward strand.
GTTGCCGACTTAAAAGAAAATAGCGACATAGTGGGATGGAAAGTAAGGGAGGGCGATTTTTCTTCCAGCTCTCGCACAAAACGTACAAAACGCAGCCTCAACAGCTACCTCACGCCGATCTTCTGTGAGAAGGTGCCACTACCCTGGTCGAGCTAGCTCGTTAATGCGCTGCATGCAATAAGCAACAGCTCGCCTCTACCACAATAAGCCCGCCACTGTTTACAAAGTAAACTTCCCTATCTCAGAACAATAAGCCATCGGTCACCGCAACTCCTCGCCATTGCTGCTCATCTATTATTCGCCAAGATATTCATACGTCAAGGTTTCTTACAGCCGGACAGGGGTCAAGATATGGTCGAATTAATATTCATACGACAGGCCCAGGTGGACGTCACAATCTGAGAAGGGTGGCCTTTGGAATGGACAGTGGATGAATATGAGGTACGGGGTGAGAAATGGTTCAGCGAGTTTAATGCCTATTGCAAGAGATCCTCTGTGGGAAAAGGTGAAAATTTTAGGTTGATCTTGATTATAAGTTTCACTTTAATTTACGAACGCAAAAGCAATAATCTGATTTATAAATAAGCTGAATTTAATTAAAAAGTGTGATGTGTCATAAATGTTAAGCTAAACTGTTTATTTGGTTTAAAATCGGCGTGAATAATGGACTTTAATGATCCGTTTTCAAGCTTTAATAAAAATGTTATAACTTTCCAATAAAAAAATCGATTTCAATTTTGGATAGGTACCTACTCAAATATTTTTTTATTGAAGTATTTATAAATCAATAAAAAATATTGCATTCCAGTGCAATCTGATAGGACTAATTACATTATTTAATTTAATTTCTCGTCAATAAATAAGTTGGTTTTCTATTAAGATCCGGACGAAAACTATCCGTTTATTTTCATAAAATAAGCATACCTTTGTACCATCTACATTTTATTTAATCTACCTCAAACAGCCCGCCCAAGACCGGGGTGTGGTATACGGGCCCTCGTCTTATCTCTGCCCACGCCCGAGGACCCGGCCTGATGGATTAACTTCATTGTTCCACCGTTGCCGAGTGACGACGATTTATAATTATGCCGGTCGCGTTTTATTTGTTGTTGTTTCATGTATCGATGAAATAGGACGTATATGATTACTGAGTGACTTGAACTCGAACCATAATACCATTTCGTATCGCTTCTCGCTGGCCATGGTGTAGATGACGGACATTTTTAGGGGTCCGTACACAAAGGAAGCAAACGGATGTTGTTATTTTTCTCAGTCGGCACCTATTCATTCATTTTAATCAACTCATAACTCAAAATTGTTTTTATTCATGTAAGCCAACAAAGCTGAATAGTCAGAATCTACCACAGGTATGGAAGCTGCTTCCACTGAGATGATCCGGCAAGTAACTTAATGGTTACTCTTTTAAATGGATAAAAAATGGTGTGCATTCTCAGGAACAGCAACATAATGTGAGCAGGCAACACCATTGTCACTAAATAAGTAAATATTAATCAACGATTTACGTACACACTAAACAAACTGAACTAAAAATAAAAAAAATGAAACAAAAACCAAATTAGATACCTAAGTACTTATTATAATATTTTAATCAATTATGTAAGTTAAATTTATCAAACAACTATTAATTAGGTAAGTACTTACTTCTCTATTAATTAATATAATATTAAACTCATAATAATATGTACATACAATCATGAGTACAGTCCCAAATAAACAATCCGGACTTCGGTCAAATGAGTCCAATTAGCGTAATATCTTAATTGGGCCCGGCGTTCCTTGCGAGAGGTAACTGCGGTGATCCAACATTTGAACGTAACACTATATTGAAATTTATATCTGTACTAGCTGAATTAGAATTGTTTCGCTACACTTTCTATATTTTTTTTTTCTTTCATTAGAACCTTCTCCTGATAATAATATACATAACAAAAAAGAATTAGCGAAATCGTTCTGGAAATAGAGATTATATTATATTAAATTTATACATACCTAAGTGAAGTCAATTCATAACTCGCCTAATACCAACCCCGGACAATAGCGATTCGAAATTCAAAATGTATGTCGCAATGCCATCTAGTTCCGGTCCAGTTTGAATATCCGTCCAAGTTGGACATCCGGTGGAAGTGGCCGCACCCAACATGGCGGACGTCTTTATCTGAAGAATTAACTTGTGATAGTTATTCAAATGCGTTCGGTCAAGGATAAGTTAGGTTGATAAGGGTTGGGGAACCCCCCACAGTGCTTGCGTCCTCGTCGCGTTCCCTGGGCAACGACCCGGTTCTGACCACCGTAACGGAGTGGCAGACCGGTGTTCGGCTAAAGTGCACTGTGACGTCGTAGTCTATGAGGTTTACTACGACATTTGCGGATAAACTTGTAAAGTGTTGCGTTGATTAATTTCCGCCACTTTGTGGTTTCTGCTTGTTTGAAGGGCTCTTTTTAGGGCCACCAATTGCTACTGGCGTTAATTTTTGTCGGGAGTTTTTGGACTTGGGCTCAGCGATGGGCTCCGACCCGGACATTCCTGGAGGTAGAGGGAAAGGGAAGAGAAGATGTAACGTGGCAGAGTCAGAGGTTTCTGGCTCTGACAGTGAGTTGAGTGTTGTTGCGGCGAAGATAACCACAGGGCGCCGTGGAAAGTCTTCTGGTGCTAAGCGTGGGTTGGGACTAACCCGTGCAAGAGCGGAGCTCAGAGCTCTTGAGGCAGAGGAAAGGGAGGTGGCCTTTGACAAAGCGCTGAGGTCCAAAGCGTTCCGCAAGGAGGTGGCAGAGCCAGTCTTGGACCTCACAGAGGAGGAGATTCAAGGAAACCTTGATGCGGAAGCGCTTCCAGCGGAGGAATTGCGGGCGTTGGCTGGCCAAAACATGGCGACAATTTTTGAGGTGGCCAAGAAGTCTGGGCATCTCCAGGGGCCATTCGTTAAGCGGTTAAAGGATGCGGCGACGAAGATGCAGGAGATCGTGGATATTCTTGTGGCGAGGCCGGAGGCGGAAGAGACGCGCCGACTCAGGAGGAATAATGGTCTCCTACGCAGGGAGATCGACTCCCTGAAGACTGAGCTGGGTGCACATCGGCGTGAGTTTGAAGCAATGAGGGCTTCGATGGCGGTAGCCAGAACATCTCCGCCTGCTCCTCCACCGGTGATTGACGGAGACCTGATGGAAGAGTTCCGGCGCTCCATTGTTGTTTCGGTGGGTGAATTTGTAAATGCCCGATTCGCGGGAATTGAAGAGCGTTTACTGCCAGCGATTCCGCATCGCCCACCGTTGGCGGCAGACAATAGGCGGCAGACCGCTGCATTCGTGTCAGAAGTGGAGGAACCGGTGAGGGCACGGCCAGGACCATTGGCGGGCCGAACGAGGGTGGCTGGGCGACCGATGGTAGCTCAAGCCGGTAGCTCCACGGCCCCGGATCGGCCAATTTCGGCATCTGCTCCCGAGGCTGCCCCCGTGGGCCAAGAAGATGGGTTCACGCTGGTCACCAAGACTAAGAAGGGGAAGGGGAAGGGGAAGGGTAAGAGGTCGGCCCCGCCGGCGACTCCCCATTCGACCAATGCTCTGGCTCCGCGTGTATCGAATGCCCCGGCTTCCAGTGCGGCCCCTCGTCCGGCAGCTCCTCGTGCAGCGGCTCCAAAGCTTGTCCCTCCCCGCACCGCAGCCGTTGTAATTACGCTGCGTCAGGACGCAAGCGATGCGGGCGTGTCCTATAGCCAGATTTTGGCGAAGGCGGAGGAGAAGGTGAACCTGGAGGAGCTGGGCATCGATTCTCTGAAGTTCCGCCGCTCGGCCACTGGGGCTAGGGTCCTGGAGCTGCCGAAGGGGCAGACCACGGAAAAGGCGGATCAGTTGGCGGAGAAGCTCCGCACTGCACTAGAGGGCATGGCCGAAGTCGCCCGGCCTACGAAGACCGCAGAAATTCGGATCTCTGGTCTGGACGACTCGGCTACCAAAGAGAAGGTGGTCGCTGCAGTGGCTACGGCTGGGAGTTGTGCAGCGGAGCTGATTCGAGCCAGGGAGGTGCGGACTGGCCCGGGAGGTATGGGTGCTGTGGTGGTGCAGTGCCCTGTGGTGGCGGCAAAAGTTCTGGTCGCTGCAGGCAAGATTTTAGTCGGGTGGAGCTCTGCTAAGGTTGAGGCACTGCAACAACGCCCCATGCGATGCTTTAAATGTATGGGGATCGGCCATACTAGGGCGATGTGCCCTTCTGGTGTTGATCGTGGCGCCCTTTGCTTCCGCTGCAGTAATGCAGGTCACAAGGCAGCGGGATGCACGGCAACACTGAGGTGCGCGGTGTGCTCCGATGCGGGTAGGCCTTCTGGGCACCAAATGGGGGGGGCACAGTGTAACCCCCCTCACACGAAAGGAAAGGCGGCTGTCCGGACCTCGGCCGCTATGGAGACTGGACGCCAACAGGCGCGCGAGGAAGGTAACATGTCAGAATGAACATAACACAACATGTTACTTTCCTCCAGGCGAATCTGAACCACTCCGCCAGGGCTCAAGATCTCTTCTTGCAGTCTATGGCGGAGTGGGAGGTTAATGTGGCGGTGGCTTGCGAGCCCTATTATGTCCCCGCCCAGCACTCGTTCTGGGCGGGGGACTTGAATGGCTTGGTGGCAGTCACCATTAGACTCGGTTCCAATATTCCGCTCTCAACCTTGGAGAGGGGGGCTGGGTATGTGGTGGCCGAATGGGGAGGGTATGTGATAGTGGGCACTTACTTCTCCCCTAATCGCAGCCTGGCAGAGTTTGAGACTTATCTCGACTCCGTCAGGAATGCCCTAAGTAGGTGGTCACCGAGGCCTACTATTTTACTCGGCGACCTAAATGCGAAGGCTAGGGAATGGGGGAACCCTATCACTGACTGCAGAGGGAGGGCTGTCCTGGTTTGGGCCCTTATGTGTGGCCTGTCCCTTCTTAATAGGGGGGAAGTTCACACCTGCGTGCGACATACGGGGGGGTCCGTGGTGGATATTGCGTTCGCCACCCCCGCTGTCGCACAGAAAATCTCTGACTGGAAGGTCGAAACAGGGGTGGAGACCTTATCGGACCATCGATATGTCCGATTTGGAATTTCCACCCCTCCAGATTCGACGAGCACTCCGAGGGGACCGAGCCATTTCCCGCGTTGGGTCCTGAGCCGTTTAGACCCGGAAATGGTGAAAGAGGCGGCCATCGTCCAACGTTGGGTGTATGGTGGAGCCGATCGGGGGGCCAGCGTCGACGAGTTGGCAATTCGTATGCGCAAGGCCTTGACTAGGGTCTGCGACGCGGCCATGCCGAGGGCTCAACGTCATACGGGTCGTCGCGGGCTCTATTGGTGGTCGGCCGAAATCGAGGACCTCAGAGCGGCGTGTAGCTCAGCACGTAGAGATTACGTGCGATGTCGCAGGCATGATGGTCGCGACCCAGTGTTGGAGGCCCGGTTAAAGGAAGCCCTCTTTCAGGCTAAGGAGGCTCTCAATGTGGCCATCTGTCGAGCCAAGGAGCAGGCGGATGAGGAGGTTCTGGCCGACCTTGACCGAAACCCCTGGGGGCGGCCCTTTCGTGCGGCTCGGAAGAAGCTAAAAGGCAGTGCCGCCCCAGCGACGGAGACTCTATCTCCGGATATCCTTGAAAGGATTATGGGGGGTTTGTTCCCGAGAGCGGTGGAGGACTTCACCCCCCCGAGGATGGCGCCTCCCCTTCCAATAGCTGCAGAGGTCAATCTGGAGGTTCCCCCTCTCGTGCGGGACGAGGAGATGGACGGAATTTTGGAACGCCTTGGGACGCGGAAGAGGGCACCAGGACCGGACGGGGTGCCGGGCCGAATCTTAGCGGTTGCCTACGATTCCCTAGGAGGTCAGCTTCGGGAACTGTTCGACGAATGTCTCCGCGCTGGACGGTTCCCGAAGTTGTGGAAAGAGGGGAGAGTTTGCCTCCTACCAAAGGAGGGGCGTCCTCCGGATCAGCCGTCGGCCTATAGGCCTATTGTGCTCCTCGATGAGGTGGGAAAACTCTTTGAGAGAATTCTCGTTTCCCGCCTCGTCCGGCACCTCGAGGAGGTTGGGCCTGGGTTATCTGAGGCCCAGTGGGGGTTCAGGGCTGGTCGTTCGACCATTGACGCCCTGAGTCAGTTGAGAAGGCTCTCCAGGGACGCAGTTGAAGAGGGGGAGGTGGTCCTGGCAGTCTCCTTGGATGTGCGGAACGCCTTCAACAGCCTCCCGTTTGAAGCTCTTGGGGAGGCACTCCGATATCACAGAGTTCCTTTCTACCTCGAGAGGCTGTTGTTGGCGTACCTGCAGGACCGCCAGGTGGTCTGGGAGGGAAGAGACGGGGAGTTATGTCGGCGGCGGGTCGAGCGGGGTGTTCCACAGGGGTCAGTGCTAGGACCTACCTTGTGGAACATCGGGTTCGATTGGCTCCTTCGAGGGCCGCTCCTGCCCGGGATGAGGGTGTTGTGTTATGCGGATGACACCCTCGTCACAATAAGGGGGAGAAATTGGGAGGAGGTGGCTCGTAGGGCGACTGTCGGGACCACGCTGGTAGTGGACCGTATCTGCCAGCTTGGTCTCGAAGTCGCTCTGGAGAAGACGGAGGCTCTCCTCTTTCATGGGCCACGGCGAGGTCCCCCTCGGGGCGCCCGTATAATCATACATGGAGTAACCATAAGGGTAGGGGCCCAAATGAAATATTTGGGCCTAACACTGGATGGACGCTGGGGGTTCGCGGCTCATTTCGCCCGGCTTGCCCCGAAACTTGTTTCCGCCGCTGCTGCACTGGGAAGGTTACTGCCCAATGTTGGGGGGCCCAAGTCCGCGTGCAGGCGTCTGTACTCCGGAATAATCCGGAGTATGGCTCTGTACGGGGCCCCCATTTGGGCGGAGGCTCTCAACGCCTCAAACAAGATTCTCTTGCGGAGACCGCAGAGGATCATAGCGTTGAGAGCCATAAGAGGGTACCGGACGGTGTCTTGGATGGCAGCCACGCTCTTGGCGGGTGATCCACCGTGGGAGCTCGAGGCCGAAGTGCTTGCGGTGGTCTATGCTTTCCGAGCGAATGAGCGGTTGAGGGGCACCGTGCCGGACTGGGATGCGGTACGGCGCTTAAGAAGGCGGGCACAGGATGCGGTTGTGCAGAGGTGGGGGGAGCTGTTGGAGTCCCCCCAATATGGCCGGGCCACAGTGGAGGCGGTCCGTCCTCATTTAGCGGCCTGGCTCAAAAAGCGAGGGCCGCTCTCATATAGGCTGGTACAGGTGCTCACTGGACACGGGTGCTTTGGTGAGTACCTGCATCGGATAGCCGGGCGGGAGACGACCCCTGTCTGTCATGCGTGTGGAGCTCCCGTGGACACGGTGCACCACACGCTGGAGGAGTGCCCCGCTTGGGGGTTACAACGAAACGACCTGACGAGTGTCGTCGGAGGGGACCTCTCGTTGCCGAGCGTGGTTGAGGCCATGCTCGGCAACAAGAGGTGTTGGGAGGCAATGATCTCCTTCTGCGAAGCAGTAATGTCGCAGAAGGAGGCTGCGGAGAGGGTCAGAGAGGAAGATGCCTTTGCTGACCCGATCCGAAGAGCACGGCGAGGCAGAAGGAGGAGGCGCTATGCGCATCTCCTGCCTCCGCCGTAGTGGAGGGACGGGATGTTGGGTGGGGGGTCGGGGGACCTCCTGCTCAAATTGATCCCCAGAGGGGGGACCCTAGTCCCACTTTGAAGTCTGCGGCCTGGCACCAATGCCAGGCCTGCCGCCGGGGCGTCACAGTGCATATCGATCCTGTGGCGCTCCGTAGTACCGGCGGCGAGGGCAGACCGCTGGGTTTTAGTGGGTAGTCTGGACAACAGTTCAGGAGCCCCACATAACCGCCCGAGTTCCCCCCGGTATCGGGCGGTATGCGTAAATGCATTTCCCAGCGAAAAAAAAAAAAAAAAAAAAAAAAAAAAAAAGGTTGATAAGGGTTTACCTCGGGGTTTGTTAATGTTGGGTGAAGGTAAACTTACCTATTGTCTATTACTAAATTGAGAAAAAGAATCCCAGTATCCTACTTGATTTTAATAAATAAAACACTAATACGAAATAATAATAAAAAAAATATTTTTAGAACATGATGTAAAAAGAAGTCTAATGAACAAAACAAACTATACTGACGAAGGTTTTAATTAATTTCAACATCATTTAGTATAGTTTATCTAAGCGTTTTGTAATTACAACAAATTATTTATGATTGCGAGGTACCTATTCCATGAATATTGGCTGTAATTACAAATACTAAAAAGAATACTAGGAATTTACTTTCGTTATTTGAACGATATCAGAAAGTATTATCATTTTAATACCTATTAAGAGACTATAGGCACGCCACACATTCCCACTGTTAATCCTGTAAGCCAAGATCTATATGAGAGACCGACGATGATCCAATGTTATTTAAATATCTACGATTGTGGGGATGAACCTTTTGAAAGAACACCCTAGTACTAATGTTTTATGCTTCTACTTTAAGACATCAAGCAAGAGGATTACAGTGAAGCCAATTTAAGGCTGCCCATACACACATCACACACATAGTCTCAACCCCATAATATTGCCCATTTCTTACCTCGTAACAGAATTAAAGGGTGTGCAAATCCTACCATATTTCAAATGTAAGTTTACGCAAGGTGAAGCCCTAAAGGGTTGTATATAATTGTGCGGGGGTGGCGGTGGGGAAGCCCGGGGTGGTGGTCAGTGTTTGTGATTTGTAAATGGGCTCAGACCTTAGCCCTTCCTGAGATGGGGATATATCACGTAGACGAACGATAACTTTGTTTAGGGAAATATTCGGAGATGTTAATTTGAAATTAACATTTGCATTACAACTTTATAGCTTGAGATATAACATTTATTGAGGTTCCGTAAACCTTTATTTTAAATGAAAGTAAACTTAAGTACCTAGTAGCTTAAGTAGTAGTTCATTTATATTGATAAACTATTTAAACCATTCGCTATCAAAATGAAGAGATATCTCTACGCATTTTTATCTTTGCTACCACCTAATAGGAACTTGCTTTATTACGCTCGACGTTAAATGTCTCCAATGAGCAAGCAATGGTCTACGATTAAAATAAAATAACGACAGACTCAAGATTTTATACAAAAAAAAACATGTTTCGGTCATAGACATTCACGCAAAGTTGGAAAGGAGAAGTTCTAGACAATTGTACGTAAACACACCAAACTTAACACTGACACACCACAACCAACTATGTACTATTCCACCACAATCAGCATACCCCAGTACAATTGTCTGTGAGATATCTTAAGGGGCACAAAGGTTCCCTCAAATTGCCAAAGTAAGTAACGTCCGAACTGAAATACATTATCTGGACTGGATGGCCGCCGCGATCGGTAGATTTATAGTTTCGGACTTTGTACGCAACTGTCCTATTTCCTATGGATATAAATGATCGATTTTGTCCTTTGTCCAAACTATAATTATAAAGGTTGAATCCGTTCTACCTTTATATAGTTTTGGTGATGGGTAAATAATATTTTTTGTAATGATGATCAAGCAAGCAGTGATAGCAGATTGGTTAAGCACGCGTGTTGCGGGTAGAGGTCCTGGGTTCAAACCCTGGCTCGCACCTCTGGATTTTTCGAAATCTATGTGCGAATCATAATGTCTTTATGATCATCACTTGCTTACGGTGAGGGAAAACATCGTGAGGAAACCTGCATGTCTTAGAAAATCTAACCAATTTTTGAAAAACATGTGAAATGCGCCAAACCGTACTGGGCCAGCGTGGTGGATTACGGCCTGAATCCCACTCGTATTGAGAGTAGGCCCGTGCCCAGGAGTGGGAGGTCAAAAAGGACTAAATTATAACTATTATTATAACTATTATTATTATAATTATGATGATCAAGCAGCACTAGCTCAGTGGTCGAGCGTTCGGTTTGGAAGACGATATGTAGAGATTCAAATCACAGCTCGCACTTCTGAGATTTTCATGTGCGAATCTCATTGTCTACTAAGATTATCTCTAATCGATTACTCGCTAATCGGTGAAGGAAAATATCATGAGGAAATCGCACAATTTTCGAAAGACCTGAATTTCACCAACTCGCACTGGAGCAGTGTCACAACAGTTCACGAACTAGGTATAGCCTGAATCTTTATTAAGGTGAATCGTCTATACATCGCCTTACGTGGTAGCACACGGGAGACATTTACATTTTATACAGCCACATCATTCCAACAATAGAACCGAGCGTATTCCATTCTGCTCATAATATTCCCATTTCTATGCCCATATTCTCATAATCTGCAGGTAAGTGTAAAGATCACACCGGCACCGTTTCTCACAAGACAGTCGTGTTGGACGTTTAGCATTAAATATATGTTTTACCACCTTATAAAGATCGCGTCCGCGATCCCGCGCCTCGGGCATGCCGCACGAACAACTTGTATCGCCTACGACACCGGCGCAGGCATAGTCCAAGAGTTAGAATGTATTTTAGCCACCGACGACCGCTTGACACAGCGGTTCGAACGTAGGCCGCTCGGCTCACTGCACACGGTGGTTTCGGTTTCAATTCTTGCTGGGGTAAATTTCGGAAATGGCCTTTTCGTAATTTTCACTGCTCTGGGTGTCACTGGGATCGCCCCAGGTCCATTGTACGGAACCCATAGTACAAGCTTGGCTTAGTTCGGGATCATACATTTGGTGTAGCAGTCTGGTGATATTTATTTATTTTTATTTACCTATATACATTGCATGTTGACGGAGAGCTTCCATTGTCAGGAACGACACCTTCCATCCCTCTTTTACGAATGAATTAGAAGATGTATTTAACGCAGCTATAAAATCAACTTTACGCCGATCTTCTGTAAGAGAGCGGTACTACGACAGATATAAATTTACATAGATAACGCAAGTATCACGATTTGTATTGAAGCCAAGCGTGCCGAATTATTAACACCTACTGTGACGTCACAAGTGACGGGGAATCCAAACCGATTCAAAGACACCGATGCAGCCGATGCCTCTCCGCCCGCTACGATTCTCTCGAGTGATTATCTCGCTCATACTGATATTTTTTATATCTGTAGTCGCGCGGATTGCAAGTTAGCGGCGACCAACCTTGACGCTTGGTCGGGGTTTCGTACACGCGAAGTACATGCATTTGCGTTATCTATGTAAATCTATATCTGTGGATACTACCCTGATAGAGCCAGACCTTGACTGAGCTGTACTCAAATGACTACAGTTTGACTCTACAATGTGCGTGGGTCATCAACAGTATGGTGCCAAACTAAGCAACGCGTGTACTATGGGCACCGTACAATGGACTGGGGGCGATCCCAGTGACACCCAGACCTGGTCAAATTACGAAAAAGCCACTTCAGAAATTTTCCCCGGCGGGAATGGAGCCCGCAACCACCACGCAGTGAGCCAAGCGGCCTACGCTCGAACCACTGCGTCAAGGTTGAAGTTTTTTTTTTCAATTTCCAGGTGGCTCTCCTTCTCCTTGTCTATAGGCTGGCTACACACACGGCGTGCGGCGGTGTGAGCGCCTCGCGCCGCCATGTGTGCCATGATGGCCACAGCTCCGTGACTCGCGGCGGGAATGTTTATTGGGCCGGCCAGGGCTTGCAGACAAAGGAGACAGGCCAGTGCCTGTAACTTCAGTAAGTTTGGCATAATATATTAGGTATCTGAATATTTAGCAGATACAACTTGCTAGATACTCTAGCTAAGTAAAACTATGTATAGTATATAAAAAAACACTGTTGTTATGTGTGTGCTATCACTTTCAGAACAACCCCAAAATGCGATAGTGTCCAAAATCAAATTCGTTACGGACGGAAGTGATATACAATATCAGTAACGGCCAGTTTCCTCATTGCAAGTACCTAACACCCAAAGTGATGTTCTCTTCTTCGCAATTTGAAGACCGCTTGGCGCAGTGGTTTGAGCGAAGGCCGCTCGGCTCAATGCACATGGTGGTTGCGGGTTCGATTCCCGCCGGGGCAAATTTCGGAAATGGTCTTTTCTTAATTTGCCCTAGTCTGGGTGTCAATGTGATCGCCCCCAGTCCATTGTACGGTACCTATAGTACAAGCATTGCTTCGTTTGGGACCATACAGTTTGTGTGTCCGTGATCTTTATATTTACTAGCTGCTCCGGCAAATGTTGTTTTGCCATAAAAAAATGCTGTTGACCGATTCTCAGACCTACCCGATACGTACACAAAATTTCGTGAAAATCAGTCGAGCATTTTGGAGGAGAATGGTAACTAACATTGTGACACGAGAATTTTATAATATATTAGATAAGATTTTATTTTATTTTGGCTGTTTTGGCTGTTGCTTTTACTCTAGTTGTTTATTAAAAACTGCCCGCCAGATACAATCCTTTTAATACCTGATACCCAGAGGTTGCAATAAGTAGGTAGCTAACACATCCCTAAGCCCGCTTTAACACTTTAATGCCCGGTACACACAATCAGATATTTGTTTTAAATTATGGTAATAAAATGTCCGTGAGAGTCACGAGCGCGTGAGCGAGTGCGCGTGCGCCGGCCGACGGGATGAGCGAATTGGATCTGGATCGCCATCGCGGATCGTGGAGGGAAACGTGATTCGAATTTGTTATAGTCGAGGTCAAATAAATACTGTGCTCGTGTGGGGGAACCTTTAGGATTTAATAGGTAAACATGCAACGAGAACCTCTGTGGTGTTGGAAAAGCTAGACCTTTGTCCAGCTGTGGGATATTTACGGGACCGATTCCGGTCAGGTTCAATTTGTCTGGGTGTCACTGCGAACGCCCCCAGTCCAGTCCATTGTACGATACCCAGAGTAAGCATTGCTTAGTTTAGGACCATACAGTTGGTTTGCTAGTCTGCTGATATTTGTATTTATTTATTGAATACGCTAATAACAAAGTTACTTATGCAAAATAATGCTCGCCAAATTTTATTTATAAAACGGTGAAAACGAAACGTCAAAACCATGTAAATCTTTTGAAAGGCATGTGAATTTTGGCAACTCGCTTAAGGCAAATTTAGTGGACTGAGGCCTAAGTCCCACTCGCATTATGAGAAGGTAATGCCCAAAACGGGAATAAACTCGTACATTAATAACATTGGGATTAAAATGCTAGTGGTAAAATCGGTGAATACTTCAGACGGAATTGTAATAAAGAGACAACTAATAAATAAATATCGCCAGACTGACACACCAACTGTATGGTTCCAAACTAAGCAAGGCTTGTACCTACTATAGGTACCGTACAATGGACTGGGGGCGATTCCAGTGACACAGACCTGGGCAAATTACGAAAAGGCCATTTCCGAAATTTACACCAGCGGGAATTGAACCCGCAACCACCATGTGCAGTGAGCCGAGCGGCCTACGCTCGAACCACTGCGTCAAGTAGTCGTCGAAACTAAACTGTTTCTCCTATTAATGTTTCTAATACTCCAATATAATAACGTTCCTAATATAATTGATATCTCAATAGTCAGTGATAAGCGATAATAGTGCATAAAGGCATAGATATAAGCGGTATGCTTGCATGGTGCAGTGTGCCGAGTGACGCATACTCCGCGCCAGAGCAGGAAATGCGCAGTGAGCGATAAGCCGATCCGAACGGACTTTGTCATGTCTACTGTCCGCGCGCCTCCTATGGACGATGGGAGTAGTGTGGATGCGCAAAGAAAAGTATAAAAAATCCTACTAATATTATAAATGTGAAAGTTTGTGAGTGGATGTATGTTTGTTACTCCTTCACGCAAAAAACTACTGAACGGATTGGGATGAAATTTGGAACACATATAGTTTATAACCGGTACTAACATACAGGATACTTTTTATCCCGATAATCCCGAAATTTTTGTTACGTTAAATACTACGCGGACTAAGTCGGTGGACACAGCTAGTTATTCATAAATTATTTGCTTTAATTAAAAAACGGTTTGTAAAAAAACGTAAAAAACTAGGAACTACAATAATCATTTGAAGTGGTTTTTTTCTTGGTGTACCTACCTATAATGGTCGACAACGACGCCGACGCTAATGACGACTAGCGACTATCGACGGTCGGTCGGTTCTATCTTATTGTTAAACAATAAGATAAATGCTGTCATCGATATTCTGCCATTTACCATCATCTAACAAACTGTGCTTAATTTTAATTCATGCTCTGTTAGTAGTTAATTTGTTTTTTAATATTTTTTGAGACATTACAAAGTCTATTTTTAAAGTAACTATATGAAACAGAAAAGGTATGCTAGTTTTGTAACTTATATTTGTAAATATTTAACTATCGTATTTCGTGTCCGATCGTTTTAGAATTACTAAGTTGTGATCCGAAAAATAAATGTGTATCCTTTCACCATGAGTCTTATCCACACAAATCGCACGTACACCTACAAGAGAATCGGAGCAAGCCAGAGCGGCATTGTTGCACTGATTTAGACCGGCAGACATCTCCAAACTAACTCGGCCCGTTCTCACGTATTAATATATTCTATTCGATTCGATAATTCGCTAGACACCTACCCATGTATCGATTAAAACCGATTATCAAGTGGCAAGATCGCTCGAGTGTTTTAGTTGGCGTTGCGATTTAGTATCGAGTGATTTATAACTTTGATGTTTTGTTGTTACAATTATAAATTATTGTAGGTATGTATGTTGATATGATAATGACATTATCTTAATAATGTTTTGGGAGGTGTTCAGCTTACTTAGTGTAGAGTGGGTACCCAGTACCCAACCTATTGGGACAAAATAAATTAAGAAATAACATTCTAAGTCTTTGATTTTTGAAATGCCTATATCCAAGCCATGCCGGAATTCCTCGAAAAGATTTGCAGAACTGGTGTAGCCGGTACCTAAGTGATAGCATTTTTATCCAATTGTAATAGGGGCGAGCATATTGGCTTTATACTAGGCACACCCCCTTTAAGTGTGAGCGTAAATCGTAAGCGAATCAATTAGGATGAATTTTGGAATAGAGATATATTAGACTTTGAAGAAGGACACGGGCTACCTACTATCGAAAACATCACACTTCAAGAAAAGATCTCGGGAATGGAAGTTTTTGTTACTCGTGCGCAGAAGAATGACTGCGGAAGAATGTTACCGCGCCCCTAGCGGAGTGATGGAACACCGTCAGGGTTTTAGTGAGCAGTCTCACATACCCAGTCTGCCTTCCCGTGGCAGACTGGGAACAATGATTGGTGATCCAAACGTAAAAAAAGAGGATGGAAATTTGTGTGTACTTAAATTCCGTTTTGAGATCCACGCGGACGAAGTCGCAGGAAAAAGCTGGTACTCTATAAGTATACTTTAGATACTGTCAAGAAGATTCTCATGTCTATATGCCCAACAAAATTAAAAAGCTAAGTAGTCACGACGCTCATTTACTGGCAAGTAATAGTTCCATTTCTAAAGATAAACTATTATCAATTAAGTAAATGTGCAGTTACCGAGCGTGTGAGGATGAAGTCGCCCGGTCAATGTTATTCAAGGTTAATTAAGACCGTTAAACTTAACTCTAGTTAACATTGCCGACGTTCCTCTGTAGATAAGTATAATTCCAAGGTTCTGAGTAGATTTCTATAAAAGTTACTCCTTAGTTAGTCCTTGACCTGTCTGATGACAAGCTAACCAATGGATGCTTTAATAATAATAATATTTAATTTCGCGGGCTAGATGGGCGCTTTAGCCTTAAGGCTAAGCACATTTTGTAATTCGCGACAAAGACCGTGTGCAGTGCATTTATTAATATATCCAACTTACTCTAAAACAATTTGGCAATTTTTGTATATTTAGTGATTACCTAGTATCATATCCACCGTGATAATATTTAGAGTAAAATAAATGTATTAATAACCGCACTGCATACTGTGTTTATCGCAAATCACAAAATGTTGTCTTAAATGTTTTCAGATTTTGGATAAACTATAAAAATACTCGAAAATTTTGAATTTCGCGGGCTAAATGGGCGCCAGGGAGAAGTCGTATTGGGTAAATAGTCACATATTAAGTAGTAAAACAGAGCTTCAATTTTTCATATTTTTTTTAACAGGGCTCTTTCACGAACAATCATCCTATGTTCCCACACTTTTATTCAAATGCATGCGAATTTGAACCCTAACCCCAAACACTATCAAGTAAACTAGCTCCAGATATTAATATAAATCAAAACACCACAACACACTAAGTATTTCTTGCATCGACATATCTTAAGGCAACCATTTTGCATACAACCGACCATTTTAAAAGTACACGTGCGAAAATTAATTTGGAGCTCTATATTATACAGTTTAAAGTTGCAATTCCCTTGATAAGGATTTTGGATGGTGTTATGTGATAAGTTTGTTCGGCATATACAGCGTGTTTTATCTAAATCGGTCAGCCATCGTGTGGGGGCTGTGGCAATTGTAAATCAATTCGTGTGTCTGTCGCTGGCAATACGCAATGTAGGGCAATTCGAGAATCGACTAGAAAATTTCATGTGATTATGACAAGATTATTATTTTTAAGTCATGTCATAATTGAATCATAAAGAATTTGGGTGATAGGTATTTTTTTTGAGACTGGTCACAAAAAACTTCCCTCCGGGGCAAAGCGGGAGACAAAAATAGCTGGTATGGGCTGGTTCCATAGAAGCAATACTGTTACAGCTGTTTGAAGACCAGGCACCAGGCACCAGGGTGATAAGGATCTACTGATAACCAGCAATAGTGATTTAAAAATATGAATCTGTGATAATTTGTCACTTAATATGTGGGTGACATATTGGATGCGGTTGGGGCGATTTTGGATCAATAGAAAGTCAATACAATATCGAGCTTTTTATCAAAAAATTCTGACAAGCTTATACCTTGCCTAACGTTAAGCTGTAACCGTAACCTATAGATGCTTGCAATATCATACCAAAGGCATTTCTCGCATGTTGCCGACCTGAATAGGAGTAGGATAGGAGGGCAAGGGAGGAGTTAGGCTTCTGGTTCTCACACTCATCGTACGAAACACAGCTATATTAGCTACTTTACTCCGATCATCTGTGAGAGTGTGGTTCTACCCCAGTCCGTAGGTATATGAGCAGTACTCAACTGGCTACAGCTTGGATATACCCCCGTAAATAAGTTCAAATCCTTAAATAAACATTATCGTATGACCCTAAACTGGTTTACGTGCTTACACTTTTATTATTTTCCAATGACATCTGTTTTGGGATCACCCCGAATTTTTACTGGGGCGATCCCAGTGGCACCCAACGGGTAGGGGTACAAAATTATAAGTAAGTACTTACTTAATAATGTTTGAGTTCGAGTCTTATAAAAGGCTAATAAATGCCGGATTAATAAAACGATCTCAATTTTGAGAGCGATCTTAAGTAACCGCTTGACAAGTCATTTTGTGCTGGTATGACATAAGAATGAAATTTCCAAGATCACCCTCAGACTTGAGATCAGAATATAATAATTATTGAACATAATTTTAGTAATTTTGTATTCTCTTTAATCCTACTAATATTATAAATCCGAAAGTGTGTGAGTGTGGATGTTTGTTACTCTTTCAGGCAAAAACTACTGAAGGGATTTGGATGAAATTTGGAACACAGATTGTTTAGAACTGGGATTAACACATAAGTAGGATACTTTTAATCCCGATAATCCCGAAATTTTTGTTACTATGCGGATGAAGTCGCGAGCACATGCTAGTTACTTATATAACTGTAACATATCACGACTTTGTCATAGAGGGCCAATCTTCTACACGACCGCTGACCCCGCCCACTCAATGACAATAATTAACGCACACAAACAAACGCACAGGCGTACAGACAAGAGAACGGTACTCACACTAACGCACGCTTAATATGTACCAATTCTCAATGACCCTTCAATTAGATTAGTCTCTTAAAGTCTGTATAAAAAAAGGTTAGAGATAAAGGCTCACGTTATATTTGAGGTTTAAAAAGTAGGTTTCATGTGACAGTTGTGTTGATAAGATATCTAAGTATTTATGTGGATATTCAGATAAGGAGTGGACATGGAATCATAGATTAACGAACCAATGGATAAGTGACGTACTTCATTTTACGAATCAAATTTTCTGTCAGATTTTGGGGGAGACGAGGTAACCACTACAACGAAACGATGCACAATTACAAAAAAACAAATTGTGTCATTATGAATGCACACTTAAATAAATGTTCAACACTAGTAACTTTTACGCACACTAATCGGTCAAATACGTCAACATGCAAGAATTTACGAGTGTATGACACTAAGTGCAATAGGGAGATACCAATATCGATATTTCTAATTAGATATATCGATAGTTTCACTTGCTCATCATCACAAAAATATTGCATAGACGTGTGCATTTCTTCATCTAATACAAAATAAGAATTATTTTGTATATGATGGTATCTTATACAGTACGATGATTTATCGTTTATGAATTACTTTAAAAAAAATCCCCTCGCTGTGGTAATGAAACATCTAAAATAAATAATATTTTACAACAATATACAAGGTGAAACTTCTACTACATAGTCTAGTCACAAATATTACCACACAAACACTTTACGTGTATATTTCAGTGAAATATTTTTTTAGGATCATTTCAGTAGAAGTATAAATCAAATACTTACAGCATCAGCTAAAAAATAATATTGGTACGGCATTATCTACTAATTTTCGTCGTTTATTAGATAAACATTGGAATTGCGACGAATCAAAGTGTACCGAACAAATAATACTTGTGCGAGTGGGTTCCTAACCTCTCTTTCTATTGCAAGATTTTTCCCATTTGGTTTTAATTGAGGGTCTTTGCTTTCCCTATTTCTAGTGGAATAATGATAAGTTAAAAAATTAACAATAAGTAATTAAATTTTTACTATTTATAATTTAAAAGAAATATATAATAAAAACTCTAAAAAATATAATTCTATCGATACCCAATCATAAATTATCACTACCACAGCACTATTCAAAATGGCGAACTCGAGATACCATACTACACTTTTCAATTATTTCGTACTCGATTGTTTAATCGATAATGTTTTCGATTTTTATCACATTTTATATTTTAATTATTTTATTAGGAAGAAGGGATTAATTACACCAAAAACACTTACATATGAAACGTTACTGCGTCTTTTTGTAGATTATAGGTGTTTGACCTTTTCTTGCACAGGTTAACAGCACAGGTCGGCATTTTTTACGGAGCTCCTTACACCGCGAAAACGATGTTGACTTTGATAAAATCGATTCCGTAAACAGTTTTTATAAACGTGTTAGACCTTCTTGGTCTTATACCTTGGCAGAGGGGAATGATCATGTAAGTCTTGTCCATAGATAAAAGGTCTAAGCATGGAATACATAATGTAGCTAGTGCTTTATATATTGTACATACCTGAGTAATACATTGAAATTTGTATCTTTAAATCCACGCTCGATTCTGAAACCTTTGACAGGTGTAGTAAGTACTTAATGGTATATCTAAATATATATAACTCAAAGGTGACTGACTGACTGACTGACTGACTGACATAGTGATCTATCAACGCACAGCCCAAACCACTGGACGGATCGGGCTGAAATTTGGCATGCAGGTAGATGTTATGACGTAGGCATCCGCTAAAAAAGGATTTTGATTAATTCTACCCCCAAGAGGATAAAATAGGGGATGAATAATCCCGAATTTTTTGTTAAGTTCAATTACACGCGGACGAAGTCGCGGGCACAGCTAGTTTATATCTATACTAGCGGCCCGCCCCGGCTTCGCACGGGTACATTGCGGTTACATTATTCGAGTTTTAGTAAGGATCCCTAATTTTTTTGAAAATATATTATAGCCTATGTCACCCGGGGATAGTGTAGCTTCCCAACAGTGAAAGAATTTTTTCAAATCGGTTCAGTAGTTTCGGAGCCTATTCATTACAATCAAACAAACAAAGTTTCAGTTTCATGTAAAGTCACTTCTTACGTAAACCTCCGAGTTTCTAGAAAACTCTTTAGTAGTACGAATCAAAAATAAAATAAAGTTTTTTTTTCAGTCTATGCCAAAGCGATCTTAAAAACGTACCTAATGAAATACACGAATGCGCGTAATGAATACAAACTTAGATACTGCACATTTGATACGCTGAAGCAGACTCAGTTTTAACAAAATATGCCTTAATACTCTACGTCATTTAGTTTAATTTTATTTGTATACGACAATGAGTACGAAATTTAAAATGCGAACTGTTTATTCTGAACGTACTCTTGAAACAGACAAATAGATATCAATTTTGACATCATTATAATAAAGTTGACTTTCCTTTGATTGAATAAACAACGTTAGTTGAAGAAGAGTGATGGGCAGACTCCGTGGGAACGATTCAGTTTGGTAATATTATAGCATGAACGAGAGCAACAATTCGCGATCGGTCCGACGATACCAACGCGCAACAAGCTATTTACTTTAGGTATATTAAATAGAACGCTATACCTAACAGTATCGGAGGTTATGCATAAGTACCCTCTACATTTTTATGAGTACAATGCTCTTCTCTTCAAAGTATTTATTGTAGGTAGATATTTATTCATGTTTACAGAGGCACCTATTGCAACTCGTTAAGAAGCCAAGTATCGCATTTTTAAGACTTTCGTACTAATATAAAAAGTATAGGTGGCCACTTAAGAAACTCCTTAGTATAGGTAAAAGATCAATTACTAAACGACTCTGAGTGCGGCAGCTATTTTTAAATTTAAATGTACGGACTAAATAATTATGATTCTCATTATTAAAGTCATTACCTGCGTAAGTTACTAAGTAGGTTGGTACCTATATATCTATTAAAAATTAACTCCATAAACCCCCTCAACGCAATTTACGTTAATACCTATCAAGCGTCTTTATTAAGCGCAAGTGGCATATCTTCGGACTGACCCTGTGATCTTCAATCACGCTAATCGTTTATCCTTTCGATAATCGATTTGCACGCACGCGACCTTACCACATTATATTTACAGTTACCAGTTTAATTGCTGTTCTATATTCAACTTTATGACTTTAAAAATAAAAATGCTTAAATAGTTCTTGTAATTTTCTCGTCTTTGTAATAGATACATGTGCGTTCGGACGCGACGACCACATCCTGCCCATTATTCGATTTTAAATCGAGAACTCGTTCTAGAATCTTCGGTTTTTGCTGGCTGACGCAGACGTGTCAGTGGACGCGTGTTTTTTTTCATTTCAAATTTCGAATTGAATGTCTTTATAAAAAGTGAAGAATATTTGACAGGCAAACCGTGGAACCCACGAAAAAAATAATAATAATACTTCATACAAACTCTTTGTACGAAATACTAATCATGAAACCATTTAGTAAGTAGTTTACTTTCCATAAAATATTTATTTAGCCAGAAGATGTCACAAAGAATCTTCCACTTGAAGTCCGTTACAAAATACCTGTCAAATATTACTTGTACGTGCCTAACAAGAACAAGAATACAATGCTGAAAACCAAAAGGCCAATCACCAAAACTAAATAAAAAATCGAATGTTAGCATCCCAATTAACGAAACAAGTCTATCTGCGACTGGAACAATGATCTTCAGATTATCGATATTGAAACAATAGGTCGAGTGTTTTGACATGTTGACGGCTTAATAAGCGTGCTGAGATGATATCAGGACCTCTGATATAAATGCTGTATAACGGCTGTATAATTTTTAATGCAGCAGGAAAGGCTTTCGCTAGACAAACATACCAACTTTAATCATCAACTTAAGCACGCTTGTGTTTTTAATACTCTAGAACTAGGTATTAATTATAGCACCCAGACCAAAGTAATTTTCATAAGGACCATTTATGAAATTCGCCGCAACGGGAATCGAATATAAAACCCTCAGTGCAGTGAGCCAATGGCCTACGCTCAAGTTATTGACTGAGCATTCGTCATCGTGAGGAATCCTACTTGCAACACTATTTCATGAATTAACATAGAAACGTGACTAGTAACGCCATCTGTTATCGAATAGCGGAACTACTTAACTAGAAAATCATAGGCTAGTGCTTGGATTACTTACTTTTTTTCAATAAACATAGTTTGATTAGGCTTATAAGTTCGATTTTAGAATTCATTGCTATATGCAACTGTAAAGGGACAGGATTAAAATAAATTTATAATTATGCTAAGTACTAAGGTGGATTAATAAAACGTAAATTAGTAAGCAATCGATAATGAAGATTAACTATTCTTTGTGGCATGTTTAAGGAACTTCCTGTGGAAATCTAACAAAAACACACGCCTCGCGGTCCGTGACACAAATACCGTTGTGGCGTGAATTGGATTGAGAGCACCCTGTGGGCCGGTGTCTCAGCATTAGCGGGTGGCGCCGCGCCGCGGATAAATCTCGCGACTACGTACGGTAGGGGTGTCAAACTGTTTTTTTTTTAAAGATTACCAGCCATTTGTGGTTTTGGACGTTGAATTTCGAACTGCAAGCTCAAACTTTTTTTAAATTATCATGTTTAAAATGTGAACTGCACGATAGAAGAGGGCACCTTATCGCGGATATAGGTAACTGTCTATGTAAAAATTTCAATACTTTGATACTTAGGTACTTATGTTATGTTGGTAGGAACCTAACATCAGGTTATATCTAGGGTATGAGTTATCAGATTGAGAACCATTAGAGATACTTATATAAAATAGTTTTTAGCCACTCATCAACAAAAGCTACTTTTCGCCAACACGATGAGTTGTCGGTGATCTTGATCACTTGTGAGCACATAATAAATGTGAGTCTTCAAAATCCGACTGTCCACATAAGCACTACACTTCATTTTTGAATACCCCACAAAAATACACTTATAAAAGGGACCCATTACTGAGCCTCGGTTCTCAACTCTTAACACTGGCACCTCATTTTGTTTACCGTAACTCTATTTCAAATAGTTGTTGTTTAAAAATCGAATCCCATTAAAAATTAAAAAAAAAACTTAATTGCAACTAAATATAGTAATGCAAATAAATGCAAAATATTGTATTTCACCAAAGCAATTTCCAAAAACAAAAGCAGTTTGTTGTATATTTAAATTATTTTTCCAAATTTAAATTATGATTCCAACTCGTGCCAATCCTACGAGAGTTCGCCACTTATTCCGCGCCACCTCCCCGACTCCCACAGTACACTGTATGTTATAATTTTTGTCTACCCTCAAAATATTGGAACAAAAGCGCCTAATGAATGTATTGCGAATTCGCGAAACCATTATTAAGCATTGTTGCCACGTCTCGCTGGAAGGGGGTAGGGGGGAATGTTTTTGTGTAGCGATATTTTTGGAACTGTTTTCTTCTTAATAAGTGGGCACCTTACAAGTAGAGATTCGTATTTTTGCGACGAACGTGCGAGTGATGCATTTGGTATTGCAAGCATTCATTAGCTACAGTAACTGCTCAACATCAGGCTGTACCAGCCGGTACACTAGTTTGCTGACTTTGTTATTGGTACCATAGGAAAATGGAAGCAATAAGATTTCATGTCCTTGGGTCTCAAGACCTTAGACCAGCTTGCCTGGTTGGAGATCAACTGAAAATTTACATCGCCTGACTTAGCCTTAAATATTTTTTTCATGTCCAAGATTACGAGGACGCGATCTCTTCTAAAATCTGAAATGAATATGTAAATGTAATTCCAAACGGAATCTCCCAGCCAAGTTTTCAAAAGCATTTTGACAAAGCATCCACTTGCGCGGTTGCAACTGTGGCTCCTAACAAAAGAAATGGTGTGTGAGTGTGTTATCATTAGCACCCCCCTCTTGCCCCCTTACTGTACCCCTGCCCACCCCCGCCCGACGTCTTTCCACAGATTCTATACAAAAGTTTGAGTAAGAGTAATACACATCTTGTATTCTTAGGTGTAGGGTGACTAACCGTTTTATATTTAAAGAGATTAGTAAAAATTTTTTTATTTATTAAAATTACTAAATCACTGTCCCATTATTCTGTGAAGATATTATTAATTAAGGAGTTGGATGCGTTACATCGTGTAGGCAATTGTAAACTTTTTATTTTTCGCTTACTTCATTGATGTGGAAACATTTAATTTTGAAACTGCAGTGCTGCTGCAATTTTTATTAAGTATAATAACATGAGTTAAGGTATAGCAGTGATAGCTGATGGGTTAGGCATGCGTCTTGGTGCCTGGGTTCAACCTCCGCCTCGAATATAGTGGATTACGGTGTGAATCCTCCTTGTAGTGAGGGGAGGCCCGTGCCCAGGAGTGGTACGTCAAAAGGGCTAAATGATTATTATATTATAAGGCCTACGTTCAGCAGTGGACCAAAATATGAGTGGTAGTCTTATCACTTAATTTCTAATTCAGAGTCATCCATGGAGAAATAATTTGATAAGAGAGGCCAATATTTTCATTAAAAATAAATGTATAAAGCTTTTCACTAAATCATGGTCGCCCGTCCCTCAAGTATTACGCCAATTGTTCTGAAGATTGGTTTAAGGCGCCGCGTGTGATCTTAATTAATGAATGCGAACGAATGACTAAGCTTATTCCGTTAATTTATTTATTAAGTACCCCCTGGATATGAGGGGTGTTCTCGGCACACATTTTAAATGCGCGTGATACATTTAAATTATGTATTTGCGGTAGGTACTACAGACCTATACAAAATCTCTGGGAGTTATACGAAGAGAAGTTTCAATCTACACAGGCTGTTTCCAAAGTCTAAAATAATAATTTGGTTGTAAAGATATCATTATTTGACGACCGCTTGGCGCAGTGGTTCGAGCGTAGGCCCCTCGTCTCACTACACCTGGTGGTTGCGGGTTCGATTCCCGTCGGGGCAAATTTCGGAAATGACTTTTTTCGGAATGACTTTGTAAACATTTTGCGTAGTAAGTACTCGATATATGGGCACTTTTATAAACTAGCGAGAAAAAAAAAAATTAAAAAAATGTGTTCGGACTTATTATCTATAGCAGTGATAGCCGATTGGTTAAGTACGCGTCTGGCGGGCTACCAGGTCTCGGGTTCAAACCCCGGCTCGAACCTCTGGATGTTTCGAAATCTATGCGCGAATCATAATTTCTGTATGATTATCACTTGCTTACGGTGAAGGAAAACATCGTGATGAAACCTGCATGTCTTAGAAGATTTAACAAATTTTCGAAAGATATGTGAATTCCGCCAACCCGCACTGGGCCAGCGTGGTGGATGGCCTGAATCCCCCTCGTGTTGAGGGGAGGCCCGTGCCCAGGAGTGGGACGTCAAAAATGGCTAAAATTACTTATTATTATTATTTTTACTTATTATCTATATATTTGACTAAAGTTTATAGAAATCCATATAAAATGACAAACGCTCTAAACCTGAGCATCAAAGTCTAATCAATCGGTCTCAAGTCGGAGAGGGATCTTGGAAATGTCACCCTATAGTCATCCCAGTACCTACAAAATTACATGTCAAACGAGTACTCAAAACCACTCCCAGACTTAAGACAGATTTAGTAATACGAGCCTGTATCAGAACAAAGAATCAGAATAATAGTTAAGTAGGTTCCTGTTCGTTTTATCAATTTGCAAATTGGCAACAGAACGGCATGCGGAGTGAGCCGACCTACGTACGATAATGCTTCATTGAACATTAATGCTTTCTAGTTAGCGTATGAATATTTCAAATGTACGAGATGCACCGATAATGTGGATGTATATTTGTTCAAAGTACCGTTAACAAGCAAACTCAGTGCTATATATTTAAATGTATTTTATTATAAGGTACTAGGCTAACATAATTAGTAGGTAGGTACCACAGATATAGATTTTCATAGACAACGCAAGTATCACGATTTGTATTGAAACCAAGCGTGCCGAATTTTTAACACCTACTGTGACGTCATTAGTGACGGGACCTCCAAACCGCTTCAAAGACACCGATGCCGCCAATGCCCCTCCGCCCGCTACGATTCCCTCGAGTGATTATCACGCTCATACTCATATTTTTATATCTGTAGTCGCGAGGACTGTAAGTTATCGGCGACCAACCTTGACGCTTGGTCGGGGTTTTCGGACACGCTAAGTACATACATTTGCGTTATCTATGTAAATCTATATCTGTGATAGGTACCTAGAAATAAAAGTCTGAGGAGTTAGTAGAACGAACATGAAAGCAGCGAAGCCACAGAAAAAAAACTAGCCAGCTATACTAATCGCACAACACTCAAACTATCGATTCAAGAAACAATTCATGAAACTATCGACAGAAAATTCCAACTCTGGGTCCAGAATCATGACTTGAATACATGGTATCAGTTTTATTTACGATGTCCCTTACTACTTGTATAATTAAGTAGTCCAGTTTTACTGCTCTTGGAATTATAAGGAAGTGAATGTAGATTGTTCTGCTGTCGCTCCCAGCACACAGACTGCATGTCTCTGCACGATAAGCGAAACACATTACTAAACCGCCTCAGATCTCGGACGCAGTCGGTGAACTGAACCTTTCGTTGAAAGGCCACTCGTTTTCGTACCCTGAATAGATGTAGAGAAGTAGGTTTTTAGCTTGATAAAGTTTAGCAGCAATTTTTTCATAGAAAGGACAAATAATGTTACCAACGCTTCTTCTATAGTTAACACTAAAAAGACGGCATGATGACTTTTTGGTCGTCTGATTTTGAATAATTAAAAAAGAGAGTATCTTTCGGTCATCAAGTAAGCTAAATACAACCTTGTTAGAGCATGAATAAAGTAAGTTATCTCACGTCAATAGTCCACGGCCTAAACAACTGTACAAAATAATTTAAAAAAATATATTGCTGGTTAAGGTGCAGGCCCTGCAACAAAATTGTGATTGGTGTATCGAAACCAATAATCGACTGTAATCAGTCGATCGCAAAACTTATACACCTTATAAAGCGTATGTGTTTCGGAAACTTTTGTCCTAGAGTTTTGAGTCCGGTCTGAAGGTTCTTATCGTATGTTAAAACAAACAGTCTACATATAAAATACAAGTGAAATCTTCATACAATACTTCCTTACTCCCCAAGGAGATCTCTCGTGCGCGGATGGCAATCTCGCATCATTTGATTCCATTACATTTAATTTCTCATGGCGTATGTCTCAGTGAATTTTTATCAGCCAACGTCGGGTTTATTAAATTTTATCCAGTCTATAGCACTGTCTGCGGTGTCTGCGTTTGTTTGATTTGAGGGTACTTTGAGATTTGTTGGCGCACATAAACTTAGCACATGCATTTTTTGCTGAATACTCATCGGGTATTGTATAAATTACTAGCTGTGCCTCCCGACTTCGTCCGCGTAGTATTTAACGTAACAAAAATTTCGGGATTATGGGGATAAAAAGTATCCTATATGTTAATCCCGGTTATAAACTATCTGTGTTCCAAATTTCATCCAAATCCGTTCAGTAGTTTTTGCGTGAAGGAATAACAAACATACATCCACACTCACAAACTTTCACATTTATAATATTAGTAGGATATTATTACCTACTGTTTCAACAGGCTACTTACTGTATTTCAGACTCTTAATCAGACTATTTGTAGATTACTTACATCACTAAAACAGCTACACTATTTGTGATGAAATCTTGCTAAAAGATAAGTAACGTTTGCATAGAAGTTTCCCCTTTTCCACATCTGTGATTAGTTCAAAAAATATCACAATACCACGAAATTATAACTCCAGGAACAATGAGCATGTCGCAAACGCGTCAAAGTGGCTAGACGTCGACATGTCCTCACGATTTCTATTATATGCACGAAGTTGCCGGCTGCTCTACCACCCTTAAGTCGGGGAAACAAGGTCCATTATGGCACGTTTTATGTGTGAAGGATTAAGACGTGTAGACTAACCTCATTCGTACGAAATTACCGTAGACAGTTGCGGTTTTCCTTGGCAGGAGTATTCCGTATTTTGTTGGGTTTAGTGTGATATTTTTTTAATATTATATCGTCACAGTTATATTTCCAGGATTAGTTTGGTAATAATTATGGAACAGGGAGCAAATCCTATAGCCCATTTTAATATTGCAGGATATTTAATATGGCGCCTTAACCTACCACAATAATAAAATCTAATAAAAAATTATATCGCTTGTATTTATTGGTACATCTGTTTAAGGCTAAAGCGCCCATCTAGCCCGCGAAGATCAATTTCTTTTCGGTTTTTTAGAATTATTTCAATATCTGACAATAATAAAAGGCACATTTTGTAATTCGCGACAAAGACCGTGTGCAGTGCATTTATTAATATATCCAACTTACTATAAAACATTTCAAGAACGATAGCTATCCAGATCATCTGGCAATTTTTGTATATTTAGTGATTAACTAGTATCATATCCACCGTGATAATATTTAGAGTAAAGTAAATGTAATAAACGCATCGCGTATGCAGTAAACTGAGTTTGTCGCAAATCACAAAATGTTCTCTTAAATGTTTTCAGATTTTGGATAAACTATAAAAATACTCGAAAATTTTGAATTTCTCGGGCTAGGCAGGCACCTTCACCTTAAGGTCAGTTATTAGACAGAAACCCATCAGATATTTTTTCTTATACCTACTTAGGTACATTTTCATAGCATTTACTAAGGTCCCGCATAATTTAAAATAACACCATATATAATTATACCTATATACCTAGGTCCCCCTCATGTTGAGGGGAGGCCCGTGCCCAGGAGTGGGTCGTCAAAAGGGCTAAATTATTATTATTATTATATACCTAGGTGTTATAGAACAGTGGATTAAGTATATATAGTCGGTTGCTATAGCTTAATACCGACCTTCATTACTTTCTCTAGATATCACCTTTCCAAATGCCAAACAAAACTTTAAAACAAACACAATCAGAATAATGAACTGCCCTGTTTCAGATCATACGTTGCGCCCGCGCAGGAAAGGTCATCTGATCACGGACTGACATGAGCATGACCAGGCTCATTAGATCGACCATAAGTACCTATACATTGTAGATAATGGCTTTATTACGAAAATGGTTCAATTACTTTGGTTAAATGAAATAAGTATTGAGGCAGTGTTGAAATATTTCGTAGCGTACCTAGTGAAGATTAGAATTAATTTACTGATGTAGAAATCTTTACAAAGCAGTAACCGTAGGCTAGATGCTTGCAATACCAAAGATATTGCTCGGACGTTGTCAACCTAAAGGCGAGTAGAAGAGAGGGGTTGGGCTTTCGGTTCTTTCAGTCATCGTACGAAACTTAGCTTAGCCCTTTTTGACGTCTCCCACTCCTGGGCACGGGCCTCCCCTCAACACGAGGGGGATTCAGGCCATAATCCACCACGCGGGCCCAGTGCGGGTTGGCGGATTTCACATGTCTTTCGAAAATTGGTTAAATCTTCTAAGACATGCAGGTTTCATCACAATGTTTTCCTTCATCGTAAGCGAGTGATAATCATATAGAAATTATGATTCGCACATAGATTTAGAAAAATCCAGAGGTTCGAGCCGGGGTTTGAACCCGAGACCTGGTAGCCCGCAAGACGCGTGCTTAACCAATCGGCTGTCACCGCCTTTTTATACTTAACTTACTTACATACTTAATAGTTATTTTATGCTAATCCTCTGTGAGAGCGACAGCATTAGTTTGGTCCAGCCAGCTCGTATATAAGTGACTCTATCAACGTAAACACATTGCTCATTTCTTTCGATATTTGTCTTTGACAAGTCACACCACAGATATAGAATTACATAGATAACGCAAATGCATGTACTTCGCGTGTACGAAACCCCGACCAAGCTTCAAGGTTGGTCGCAGCTAATTTACAGTCCGCGCGACTACAGATATAAAAAATATGTGCATGAGCGAGATAATCACTCGAGAGAATCGTAGCGGGCGGAGAGGCGTCGGCGGCATCGGTGTCTTTGAATCGGTTTGGATTTCCCGTCACTAAATTTCGGCTGTGACGTCACAGTAGGTGTTAAAAATTCGGCACGCTTGGTTTCAATATAAATCCTGATACTTGCGTTATCTATGTAAATCTATATCTGTGAGTGACACTCATAATGGTCTATTTGACATAGGAAGTCCCGCGGAAAAATACGGAACTAAATTGTACACAGTGTAAATTGTATTTTCATTACTCATACTCTGTAGGTCTGAAGTTGCCTGATAAGCGGGTTTTTCGGGAGTTTCGCTTTCAACTGACAGCTGTCAAATTATAAAAAAAAAAAACTAGTTCCATTTTCACATTTTTATGGAACCATGTTCAAACTTTTTCTACAGTCACTCAATTACAGCACGATGTAAAATTGAAATAACATAAAGTTAAGTATTAATTCGAGAATATATTTTTTAAATGACTTAATTATAATTTAGTTTCAACAATTTCTTTAAAATAACATAGATTTGGGCAAAATATTTAAAGATGAAAATTAAAAATAATGGCTAAATAATGAAGTTGGCCGGCCAACGAAAAAAAAAACAAAATAGGCGGCAATCCGATTATTTTTTTTCGAGTTGTAGAGTATTGTTTATACTTCCTTGTATTATTTCTTTAGCCAATTCCTGTTTTTATTTTTATTTTCCTTGTATTCGTAATGAAAAGCACAGTGTTTACCTCGGGTGAAAGACTTATTTTGTCCCTCGAACTATTAGCGCCCTCGCTACGCTCGGGCGCCAAACCTCGTCTCGGGACAAAATAAGTAACTTTCACCACTCATGTAACAATGTACTATTATTACACGCGACTACAGCGCCGCAACTACGGGATTTCGTACTTTATGTGAAATAGAATATAGTCGAGGTTACTTGCACTGCTGATACAATACTTAACGAGTCTCGAAACCTTGTCAACTTAAGTTAACCTTACAATAACTATATTAAAAATTGTAAATACCCCCGATGCGACGTTTTAAACAACAAAAGAGCTAATAAGTTACAAACGGCTGAACCGATTTTAATGCAACTTAGCTAAAAACTCTCGATCAGAATACCTCTCTAACAAAAAACAAAATTTAATATCGCTTCATACGCTTGAGAGCTACGATACCACAGACAGTAACATAGATACACAGATACACATATTAAACTTATAACACCCTCTTTTTTTCGTCTGTGGTTAAAAATAGGTACATCACTCGTTCCCTTTGTCTTTACTAGACACCCCTAATTGCTTGCGAGTTGACGATTCTTACATTACCGTGCTGTATATATTTTAGTCATTAGCCGTGTGCAGTGCGGTTGCACTGTAGAGACGCCAATGACTCTGGATTACAGGGTAGAGATATGATGTGGCGGTGGGAGGTAGAGGTTGAAAAAATAAATATAAATTGAAAAATAATTACATTTGCCGCTCCGCGCTGTAGTGTTTGCAATTAAGACAAGTAATATTAGAGACGATTTTGATGTAGACACAGGCTTTCCAAAACCGTGTGATGTAATTATGTCATATTCAGTATACCATTATGACGGGCCGTAGATAACGCAAGTATCACGATTTGTATTGAAACCAAGCGTGCCGAATTTTACAACACCTACTGTGACGTCACAGTCGAAATTTAGTGACGGGAAATCCAAACCGATTCTAAGACACCGATTCAGCCGATGCCCCTCCGTCCGCTACGATTCTCTCGAGCGATCATCTCGCTCATACTCATATTTTTTTATATCTGTAGTCGCGCGGACTGTAAGTTAGCTGCGACCAACCTTGACGCTTGGTCGGGGTTTCGTACACGCGAAATACATGCGTTATCTATGTAAATCTATATCTGTGGGCTCTATTCTATGTTCTAGATCCTTTGTGCCGCAACCAGTGCTGTAACTGGCGCAGTGCCAGCGGTGCCCAGGAACAGGAAGCAGACCCAGGAGGAGCGCAGAAATGACTACAATAGGAACAAGATATTTATGCAGATACTTATGGGAGCTCGCGCCGGGTGTTAATTCACAGTTTCAAATGACGTATAGCAGTTTCTGAACTGGCGATTACAAAAAAATATATGACATGTAAAAAGACAAGCCCGCTGAGTTTCTTGCCGGATCTTCTCAGTCGAGGTCGCGTTCCGATTCGGTTGTAGATATAAGAAAAAAAAATGTAAAATTGTCAATTTGTAAGTGCCCCCGTAGGCCTAAACAAAATAAACGATTTGAATTTTAATTTGATGAAAAAAAATGTATTGTGACAAAAGAATTCACAAGAATCTCTCACTCATAAGAACCTGTTATAGCTTCCTTGCTCACATATTAGATTGTGAATAGAAACTCAAAACACATGTTTTATTAACCTACTAAGAATCCCAATTTTATTTATTAAATTATATAAAAAATATTTTTAGTAACAGTGTCATCCACTCAAAGGGGAAATATGGAATAATGAAATTATAGGTACCTAAATTGGTTTAAAATGTCATGAAGTATCTCTACTAACCTATTGTACAAATAGCTTCACATTTGATAACAGCATCTAAGTGTATTATAATGAACTTTATTATATTCATTGTTTCGTGTTTCACATGACATTTTCGAAATGCGCTTTTGATGTGTGGCATTGAGGTTATTACAGATAGCACTTACCTACCCACGTACCGACATTATCTTATTCTAATGGCTACCTACTGAATTTACGTTTGTATTGTTAGGTACTAAGGGGTAGGTACAATTAATGCCGACTACGTGTATAAAGGGTTTATTCCGCTCTCCGCAAACTTGACAAATACACAGTACTACACTAGTTCACTAATACTAGTTACACACAACAAGCACTGTTCCGAATCACTTAGCAGACTCACAGTATTCCAATATTATCGCCTAGGTCACTGGTATATCACTTACTTAAGTTCCGTACACTGTCGCTTCCAAGAAGTAACTAACTCGCTGCCCGTCGTCAACACCTTATATACGGAATAAAGATGCGAGCTGGTATTTTCCTGAACATTCTCGGTAGGTATGTAGGTAATAATAATCGGAATCGAACGATCTCGAGACACATTGTCGGCTTCCCTTTGTATTCGTTCGCGAGTAGGTATTCGCCGGCCGTCGCGCCGATAACGCAAGGGCGTTCACCTTATACCTACATACCTACAGTCTCGAACATTCAATTTTTAGAGATCCTTCGTAACTAATCGATGGAGTACATCTAGAATAACAATGCGTTTTTTGTATCAAGCTGATAAAATAAGGATCCTTCGAGATATTTGACCAAATAGTTTCTAGGTCGCAACAGTATGTATTTTTAACGATCAGTAAGTAGGTAAATATTTATGGAATAGTAACTTGGTGAAGATATTAGATGAGAAATTGCCAAGAGATCAAAAATTACCTCAGTTTCCAACAGTAATACGCAAGCTAAACAAGCTAAGTATTTAAAACATTCAGTTATTTTATTTAGTGACATCTATTGGCCAAGGCATACACTTCTCAATTTCTTACATAGATACCTACGTGAGTTCTGAGGAGAACGTCAGAGCCTCTGTCACGATAACGAAATAACAACTTACACTTTGCATTGATAGATGGCGGTTATAAAGAATAACAAATAATCGGAACTAATTCAACAAATACTTATCATACACTACCTGTGCGCGCGACTTTCATATTTATTCACCTTTTAAACCTTGTCTGGACTTCCACAAATAATTCAAGACAAAAATTAGCCAAATCGGTCCAGCCGTTCCCGAGTTTTAGTGAGACTAACGAACAGCAATTCATTTTTATATATATAGATGGGAACTTACCGTGACTATGGTAGGTAATTGTGCAAATACCTATAAGGTCTGGCCCTATATTGGACATGTTTTAGTGCCTCATCATTAAAATTAACATGTTTTCATAGTACCTAAGTATATAAGTGGAAATTTGGTTCTAACAACTCCTCCTATTATTTCTTTCGATTACATTCGGGCGGGTTTCTAGACAATGTTACTTTTCCCCAGGTCTCGTCGAGGGTCAAACCTCCACGTCATTATTAAGCACCATTGTCGATCCTAGTTTATAGGAGTACCAGTGGTGGGAGTGTGTGGCGTGACAAGTCCCAAACAAACAAAAGTACCTAAGTAAGTATGTCGAGGGCTATTGATCTGTGATAATCTATACAAATAAATAAAATTTGAGTGTCTGTTTGTAATATCAAAATAACACCTTTTCACTAAATGCATATGAAAGTACATACGACACCTATAGCAAAAACGCGATTTAAAAATTTCTTGTCTGTCTGTCTGTCTGTCTATCTGTCTGTCTGCCTGTCTGTGTGTTTGTTCCGGGTGATCTCCGAAACGGCTGGACCGATTTTGACGGAACTGTCACTGGTAGATAGCTGATGTTATAAGCAGTAACTTAAAATACTTTAATACTTTTATTTTCGAAAAACAATTTTTTTTTAAATGGGTCCTGCCGCGCGTGCTCAGATCGCGGCAGCGGGCATTTTTGTTTAGTTAAATTCCACGCAGACGAAGTCGCGGGCTCAGCTAGTAATTTATATAGCTAGCCGTTTTCAGATAGCAGAATAACTGCATAGCCTCGATACTTATCAGGAAATCCCAAACTGAACTGCAATCGAATCGATAAAGCGAAAACTAACTCATAACATTATAATCTGTTTGTAGGTATTTCCGTGAACCTACATAGTTTTGACTTCCCGCTCTCTCACTCATCGTATTCAACTATATTAGTTGCTTCACGCCGATCTTCTGTGAGAGGGTGATGCTACCCCCGCTTGAGGCAGCATGTAATGTACTGTAGTCCATTGGCAACAGGTTGCCTCGTCCACTTGAGCTAGGCGGGCTGGTCAGGCTAGCTTTCGACCAATGGGATTACTTTATTTCAATGAACTGTGGAAAACATGCCTTACTGTCAAGACGAGGTTTTGTTAGTACCAAAATACTGAAGGCATGATACTTAACTTTTTTCAGGTATACCCTGAAAACGTTTGAATAAATAAATATCGCCAGACGAACACACCAACGGTCCTAAACTATGGTCCTAAACTAAGCAACCCTTGTACTATGGGTACCGTACAATGGACTGGGGCGATCCCAGTGACACCCAGACCAGGGTACATTACGAAAAGGCCATTTCCGAAATTTGCCCCAGCGGGAATCCAACCCGCGACCACCATGTGCAGTGAGCCGAGCGGCCTACGCTCGAACCACTGCGCCAACCGGTCGTCCAAATTGCAATCTACTTATAACAAAAGGTTAAAGGACAAGCCCGCCGAGTTTCTTGCGGGATCTTCTCAGTCGAGGTAGCGTTCCAATCCGATTGCAGATATAAGAAAAAAATGTAAAATCGTCAATTTGTAAGTGCCCCCGTCGGCCTAAACAAAATATACGCTTTGACTTCGACTAACTTAAAT
The DNA here is from genome assembly GCA_918843915.1 of Notodonta ziczac. Taxonomy (NCBI): domain Eukaryota; kingdom Metazoa; phylum Arthropoda; class Insecta; order Lepidoptera; family Notodontidae; genus Notodonta; species Notodonta ziczac. The sequence continues at coordinate 9,118,260 of OU974053.1, forward strand.
GCGCGCAAAACCAGGGTATGGCGTAAAATCCATAAACCAATCTCGCGTGTCCATTCGTCATTTGGACACTATCAATCATTTTCAGATAAGAAAGCTTTCATGGTAATGGACTACCTGAAAATATTTAGCTATCTCGAGTGCTCTGAATATGAATTCCCGGTTTGTATAGTATAGACGTGTTTTCAGTTTTCCAGCCGGAACTTTTCGGTGACTTTTCAAGGTGGAATCTTTCGAGGTAAGTATTTTTAATTTATTTGAATACTAGCTGAGCCCGCGACTTCGTCCGCGTGAAATTTTGATCCATTCTTAGGGGATGTCTACGTCCTAGTAGCTTTATGCATGCAAAGTCTCAGCCCGATCGGTTTAAAATTGACAAAGTTTCATATAAACTTTCATCCCCTATTTTATCCCCTTGGGGGTAGAATTAATCAAAATACTTTCTTAGCGGATGCCTACGTCATAACATCTACCTGCATGCCAAATTTCAGCCCGATCCGTCCAATGGTTTGGGCTGTGCGTTGATAAATCACTATGTCAGTCAGTCAGTCAGTCACCTTTGAGTTATATATATTTAGATTATGTCTTGCAGAAGACTTATCATTGTTATAGGTTTGGTTTACTAAGTATGTTTTCTCACACATTTTTTTCATTGTTAGCAAGTTTTCAAAAATAAAAAAAATTGTCAAAATGGATATGGAAGACGATATAGACTATGACGATAACAAACAAAAACTCTGGGATAATTGGACTTTGGATTATCTGGAAAATGTGAGTATTATAAGTTTTTAATTATAAATGTACTCCTAGGCTCCTCAGTCATTTTAAATATTATGATGAGTACTCGCTAGGCATCGCGAAGAAAGATGCGACGTACACATTCCGTCAGCCCGCTCTGGGCCAACATCAACTCTCTATTATTTATAATAGACTCTATTAATCGAGACTTGATACCTTCAGCGAACCATTAACGGTGGTAGAGTTAAATAGCGACTCTCGAAACGACACAATAAAGTGCAATTCAGTTCGCACAGTGCTACATGCGTTAAATTATATTTTATCTACCTATAAGGGTCTCTCTTTCTATCTCGTAACTCTTATCTTTTCTGACTCGTGGCAACACATTGAGTGGGTCCGCCAAGGCGAACCCGCCGCTGTACTTGTAATAATAATAATATAATATCGCCAGACTAACACAACAACTGTATACTTAGTCCTAACCTAAGCAACGCTTGTACTGTGGATACCGTACAGGGGACTGGGTGCAATTCCAGTGATACCCAGACCAGGGCAAATAACGAAAAGGCCATTTTCGAAATTTCACTCCAGCGGGAATCAAACCCGCAACCACCATGTGCAGTGAGCCGAGCGTTCTACGCTCGAACCACTGCGCTAAGCGGGCGTCTGTGGTTGTAGCTTCCTACCCTAAAGTTCGAAGTGCAGCAGGCCTGCTATTACTTAATAATATTTTTTTAATTCCAGCTAGATACATCTCAATACCCTTTCCCGAACACACTATGGCACGTCAAGCCACCGGAAGAGATGGCGATAAAGACTTCAATGATGCTCTCTGTCGGAGTGACCGGCATATTTTTAAACGCCATAATCCTGCTTGTGCTGCTTAAGAACAAGTGGTTATGGAGCCCTAGTAGCTGCTTGGTCGGGAACCTGGCTCTGACCGATCTGATGACACTGTTACTGTGCCCCTGGTTCATGTTGGTTAGGGATTTCTATCAGAATTACGTGTTGAAAAACTTTGGCTGCCGATTTGAGGGTTTCATGCAAGGTATGTGATTTATACAATACTAGCTGAGCCCGCGACTTTGTCCGCGTGGAGTTTAACTTAACAAAAAAGCCCGCTCCCGCGTTCTGAACCCGCGCGACAGAACCCATTTTTTTTGTTTTTGTTAAATAAAAGTAGCCAAAGTTACTCCTTATAACATCACCTATCTACCAGTGAAAGTCCCGTCAAAATCGGTCCAGCCGTTTCGGAGATTACCCGGAACAAACACACAGACAGACAGACAAAAAAAATTTAATTGCGTTTTTGCTATAGAAATGAAATGAAATGAAATGAAATGAAATGAAATGAAATGAAATGAAATGAAAAATATTTATTCAGTACAGGGAACACATAAGGAAATATCAGCACATAATTATAAAATAAGTGAAATATATACACCTAAGGACAGTAAGCTGCATTTCCTACAGTGTGAGCTGTACCGAAAGGCATTTGGCTCAGCATGTGCTGGAGGGGAACGAAATCTCCTCCAACGCTGATTTTCAGCCAAAGCCTCCTCATACCTTGTCTTGCATACCTACACCATTTGCTACCCAAATCACTAAGCTGTTACAACAATATAAGTACTTATACGTAATAATAAATATAATACATATTTAAATAAAATAAAAAGGAATATAAGAGAATTGTTAATCTGACAAATTGTTATAAAAATAAAATAAATGTGTGTGAATGAACGTGAAGTAAGTATGCACCCACGACAAACGACCGCCTCGCCCGACGCCCGAATCCTTACGAGTGCATATATATATGTAGGTTAGGTGGCTAGGTATAGGACTAGCTACGAAGTCGCGGCACGGGTCGCAGGCGCAACGACGCGACATTCCGACGCATCCCCGTGCATCTCACTCAGTGACTTACCGCACTCACAGGCATACGCTGCGCTGTATGGAGCTGCATAGGTGTCGTATGTACTTTCATATGCATTTAGTGAAAAGTGGTTATTTTGATATTACAAACAAACACTCCAATTTTATTTATTTGTATAGATTGCACACAACATAAAGCCCCCAAACTTCAGTTTTTTTGCTAAAGATTTTTATTCTGTTTGATTATGGATGTTACCTACAGGTAATCATTTAGAATTTGTCATTATAGATCTAATGTAGTCAAATAATAAATCCTACCAACTTAAAATGAGTAGGCATACAAAGCATTAAATGACCCAAGAGTTGTATATGTACTTATTTTGATGCAAACACGAGTGTAAACTGAAAACTTGGCAATACAAGGTCTTGAAACCATAATTTTATATTGCCTTATTTATATCTTCTTTCTTTATTTATAAAATGCTGGTGTGCATGCGTATGTTGTTAAGTATTCTCTTAAACGGCTGGACCGACTTATTTTGTAGTCATGGGATCACCTGGATGGTTCCTAGCTATAGTTGTACCCGGTAAGTGGTGTTATTGTCGACACCCAGAATATAAAATCAATGATAGGGCTGCGTCGGGCAAAAGCTAGTATCTATAATAAGCTGTATAAGTTGAAATAAAACTATTTTCTATCGCGTTTATTTACTTTTAGTAAATTTAGTAAATAAACGCGATAGAATCCGTAGAATAGTTTTATTTCAATGTGTAGTATTCGCGTAAATATAAGAAAACAATAAGCTGTATACGTACAATTTAGCTTCCCCGGGACTCGTCGACGGTCAAACCTCGACGTCATTATTGGTGGTTTACAGGAGGTACAGCGGTGGAAGCTGTAGGTAGCTGTTTAAAGCAATTGCTTCATATTTTGCAGCGTCACTGCTCCTATCAAGCGTATGCGCAGTCCTCCTAGTCAGCTACGACCGTCTTGCGGCAGCTGCGCTACCTGCAGATGCAAGAGTGACTACCAAAGCTGCTCCCAGACTGATTGCAGCTTCCTGGATACTGCCTTGTGCATTCTCGTTACCATGGGCTCTGAATAGAGAGTATACGGTACCTTAGTTATTATGTCTATGTCCTTTACGACAAATTTTAGTGGAAGTGAACAAATAATTTGCTATCTATCATTTTGAATTATTTTAATGTGTTAACTATTTCATTATTAATAAATATTGCTGATTAAATAGGTAGATTAGGTAGGTTTCATAGTAAGCATTCTTAATTCAAGGTTGGATTTTGAAATTGTTGTATATTTACTTCTAAACTCTTTTTAGGAGCGGCAGTGGCTGGATTATCTGGAGACGTTCTGTGTAGAAGATGTCCAAGTTCTGGGCATATACTGGCACTTTTTGCTGACGCTACTCGTTTGGATTCCATTGGGATTGATGCTTATTACTGTAAGTGTTCCTGTAGTGTAAGGCATAGTAATAGTGTTTGTTGCCTCGCACGGAAATTCTTGAAAACTGGTTAGGTACTAAACAGAAGAGAAGCTAAATAACAGCCAAACTACGTTTATTAATAAGGGGATAACAACCTTAACTAAAATTATAAGCAACAACTTTTATCTCTATGACTTTTGTTCAATACTTAACGCATTTCCCAAAAACAATATTTCAAGTTTCCGTTGTTCTATCTGACTCATTTCAATTCTTTACGTCCTCACTACCGAATATCGCTACAAGGATAAGTATGACGTGACGCAAGCGTAGAGTTCATAACATTTAGAGCATTTAATTGAAATATTTTTGTTTTCGTTTTTGATGAATTATATAAGTAATAAAATGTGTGTAATAAATACACTGTTGACTACTAGGTACCTAGACAGCATGACAAAATTGTCCCCATCCAAAGGTTGTCTGGAAGAGATCGCAGCCTGCGATAAGATCGCCAAATGTACACTACTATTTTATTACTTACTAGCTGTGCCCCCCGACTTCGTCCGCGTAGTATTTAACGTAACAAAAATTTCGGGATTATCGGGATAAAAAGTATCCTATGTGTTAATCCCGGTTATAAACTACCTGTGTTCCAAATTTCATCCAAATCCGTTCAGTAGTTTTTGCGTGATTGAGTAACAAACATACATACATACATACACACTCACAAACTTTCACATTTATAATATTAGTAGGATTTCAATTTCGAAGTCTGGTATACAATATAGAGTTATTCTATTCTATAATCTGATGAATCATTAAAAGTCATAGAACAGAAGTTGTTGTTTATGATATTAGTAATATCTGAGAAGTTGGAAACGTTATACCAATAACCTAATAAATCTGGACGAGTCTGTACAATTTGACTCAAAATTTTTCATTTTCACAGTATGGTGCGATCATGTGGCGTTTAGAATGCAGCACCCGTGAGCTCTCCTCCCGCGGTGGTGGCCAGGTCGTGGCCAAGGCTCGAGGCAGAGCCATGAGAATCACAGCCTGCGTCCTCCTGGCTGCAGTGATCTGTCGCGTGCCATACACCGCCCTGATATACTGGAGAAACAACATGGATAAACATATTAATGCGGTATTTTCTTTGATTAAATATAGCCTTCACAGCTTTTTATTAAATACTAGCTGTGCCCACGGACTTCGTCCGCGTAGTATTTAACGTAACAAAAATTTCGGGATTATCGGGATAAAAAGTATCCTATATGTTAATCCCGGTTATAAACTATCTGTTTTCCAAATTTCATTCAAATCCGTTCAGTAGTTTTTGCGTGAAGGAGTAACAAACATACATACATACATCCACACTCACAAACTTTCACATTTATAATATTAGTAGGATAAACTTCTAAAATGATTGGTCTGGTCTAAGCCAAATTGTCTTCTTTTAACGTGCCAAGTAGCCACAAAAAATCCTTCTAAGCGTTTTTTTTTCTTTTTTTATTGAAAAAAGGTTGTATGAGTGTAAGCTGTCTGATGTTAAACAGTTACCATATCCAATAGACTCTTGCAATACCAAAAGCACTGCTTGCACGTTGCCAAGCTGAGAGAAATGGGACAAAGGGAGGAGAAGGCTTGGACCTCCGACTCTCCCACTTATCGAACGAAACCCACGTTAAACAGCTCATATGTATCTTATTTGTATAAAAGGCGTCAATAGCCTTGTGGTTAGAGGGGCCGCCCTCGTAGCGGAGAAGTTCCGGGTTCGATCCTCATCCTGGCCATTAAACTGTTAACGTGAACCCACTCATAATACAAGCATTAGCTTAGTTGGATGGGCTAAAGGGAATACTAGTAATGTGTTAAACTCACATAGCTTTTAAAAAAAATAAAAATATCATGTTTGTCATAGAAATTGCAGATGCTGACCCTTAATTAATCTTTGTCCGCAAGGTCGATGGTAGCTTTGACAGAATGTGGTTCGCTGCTAACTTACTGATGTACGTTAACTGCGCTATCAATCCTTTGATCTACGGCTTCACCAACGTCCGGTTCAGGAAGGCGATGGACAGGACCCCTGGAGTGGCTTGCTTCAAGTTTGGATCTTGGTGTTGTGTCTGCACCTCAGTAAGTGACTATTTGAAAATGATTATCCGTCATTATGGTCCAAAATGATTAGTCTGATGGGAGACTGCTTTAATATTATTAATATTATTCTGATTTATAAATTTTTTTGTGATCGCTATGGGCCGGAATTCGATCCAATATCCTGTCCTCTTTCTATCAATCAACTTTAGATTACCACCAAATATTTCTTACTGAGATACCGTCTTGCGATTTCATAAGTTTGCTCTACGTTTATAGATAAGATTTTTCAGGAAACACGTAAATACTTACAATGCTTCAGATTTGAATTTGCAACAAGTTGTCTACTAATGAATTAATAAGAACCAACTCTAGGCACGAAATTTTGAAATGAAGTCGCTTGCAGATTCAATATTCCGTGCATATTTTTCAGTTCAAAAGAAAACAACTACAAATCTCCGATAAAAACACAGAAAAGATATTTGTAATTGAAAACTCTCCGCGGCCCAACAAGAAACTCTCCCGCGTCATCAAACATATGCTGCACATCAACAAGGACTCCGTAGAGTTCAGCGTCAAATTGGACGAATGCACCACGAAGCCAACTAGAGTAACGCCGATTAAAACTGATCACGTGTGAATGATAGTACAGTAACGACGATTAAAACTGATCACGTGTGAATGATAGTACAGTAACGCCGATTAAAACTGATCACGTGTGAATGATAGTACAGTAACGACGATTAAAACTGATCACGTGTGAATGATAGTACAGTAACGACGATTAAAACTGATCACGTGTGAATGATAGTACAGTAACGACGATTAAAACTGATCACGTGTGAATGATAGTACAGTAACGACGATTAAAACTGATCGCGTGTGAATGATAGTACAGTAACGACGATGAAAACTGATCAGGTGTAAATGATAGTACAGTAACGACGATTAAAACTGATCACGTGTGAATGATAGTACAGTAACGCTGATTAAAACTGATCACGTGTAAGTTATAGTACAGTAACGACTATTAAAACTGATTACTTGTGAATGATTGTACAGTAACGACGATTAAAACTGATTACTTGTGAATGATAGTACAGTAACGCCAATTAAAACTGATCACGTGTGAATGATAGTACATTAACGCCGAATAAAACTGATCACGTGTGAATGATAATACAGTCACGCTGATTAAAACTGAACACCTGTAAATTATAGTACAGTAACGCCGATTAAAACTGTATTATTTATTACTGTAATGTATTATAACTAGCATTTTTAAAGAATAGAACTTGATTATGTATTTAGTATAATAACCAGGCGGTATAATATATAAAGGAGTATATAAAGCAGTCATTCACACAGCTAACCCGACACTGGTAAATTCTATACACTTACCTGTATCCAGATTTCAAATTCGACTATTATCTGGCAAAAATGTATAGACGAAACGGTGTCGGCTTATTCGTGAGAATGGCTACTTACGATACCAACATTCTTTAATTAAGTATCTTTTATTACGTAAGAATTTAATATACATTTATATATTTTTGTCATATCAGTGTTTGTTTTGTTTGCAACAATTTTCTATGGAGACACTGCTTTTTACATCCTATTCAATCCCCATTCTCAGTGGAATCCAAAAGACCCGACAGCTCTTGTATCTTCACTTCCAAAGTTGCCCTCATATGAGGCTCAACTCTGAGTATACTTGTTGCCTCTTGAAGTAATACCATACTCTCCTTCAATTGATCCTACAAACAAAAACATAACAATTAAATCATTAACATTTAAAAATTCATCCTTTTCTGCAATTATATATTAAAAAAAAAAAAAAAAAAATGTAAATTGACAATTTGTAAGTGCCCCCGTAGGCCTAAACAAAATAAATGATTTGAATTTGAATTGAATTGAATTTGAACTAGCTGGGCCCACGGACTTTGTCCGCGTAGTATTTAACGTAACAAAAATTTCGGTATTATCGGGATAAAAAGTATCCTATATGTTAATCCCGGTTATAAACTATCTGTGTTCCAAATTTCATTCAAATCCGTTCAGTAGTTTTTGCGTGAAGGAGTAACAAACATACATACATACATACATACATACATCCACACTCACAAACTTTCACATTTATAATATTAGTAGGAAGTAGGATGTGAAAGTTTGTGAGTGTGGATGTATGTATGTATGTTTGTTACTCCTTCACGCAAAAACTACTGAACGGATTTGAATGAAATTTGGAACACAGATAGTTTATAATCGGGATTAACATATAGGATACTTTTCATCCCGATAATCCCGAAATTTTTGTTACGTTAAATACTACGCGGACAAAGTCCGTGGGCCCAGCTAGTTCAAATTCAATTCAATTCAAATTCAAATCATTTATTTTGTTTAGGCCTACGGGGGCACTTACAAATTGTCAATTTACATTTATTTTTTTTGTCAATTTACAGATAAGATAAATAAATAAATATCGCCAGACGAACACACCAACTGTATGATTCCAAACTAAGCAGCGCTTGTACTATAGGCACCGTACAATGGACTGGGGGCGATCCCAGTGACACCCAGACGAGGGAAAATTACGAAAAGGCCATTTCCGATATACCCTGACGGGAATTGAACCCGCAACCACCTGATTCAGTCAGCCGAGCGTCCTACGTTCGTAACACTGCGCCAAGCGGTCGTCAGATCACTATTTAGCATAAAACTCGGGATTATATTTATCAAATTTATTATCAAGCAACTCTCCTGGAATTTGCATGAAAGACTAATAGTGTTATAACCGTTGGTAAATATAATATTAATTTTATACCTGCATCACGATCGTATAATATATAGGACGTATCGTATGGTACAACATGTAGCGTTTATTATCACTGGCATCATTCCAAATAACATAACGTTATGTAATCCAGCAAATGTTTCACAATTCACAGATCATTTAGAATTCAAATGCTAATGGAACAATAGTTTTTAAATTAAAAATAGATTAGGAAATCGATTATAAATTACAGAAGACATTAGCTTAAGATTCCTTGAATATCTTAACTGTGTTAGATTTTCATATATAAAACGCCATCTTTATCTGGGATGATGGTTAGCGTTTTATAAATAATTGTGAACTAAGCTGCAACTCAATCATTTTAAAAGTTATGAGGATGCAGTGATATATATATCTCTTTGATATCTATTATTTTAAATTAATGATGATAATACGATTTCAATCCAAATTTTATGACGGGGTCTCTTACCTGGGCGCCAGCCTTAGTTATTTTTCCAGTTTCATATTCCCTTTTAGTCTGCATCGTCATGGCACCTTGCAAGTCCAATAGCAGTGTGCCTCGGAACTTGGACCAACCAGGCTCTATTTTGTCAGCAATCTCTAGAAGCTCGTGGCAGAGGTCTAGTTTACGATTCAAGAGACGATTTGGTAACTCTACAAAATCAAAATTTACAAATGTACTAAAATTTAGTTAGCAAATAACGTAAATTTTTAAAAATTATGCTGATATAATTATTGTTACATCAGCTCAATATGAGTGGCATTTGTTGTACCCTTACAGCTAGTAGTTTTTTCTGAATATACACAATTATATTAAGAATTGATCAATGTCTGTGTCAAAATAAATCTACTATAATTCATTCATTGGGGTTAGCAGCATATGAACCTACAGTGAAAGTATATCAAGTACATGATCTATTTTTAGTATGAGCCTAGATACAGACCTGACAAGCCATATCCCTTGTAGTTCCCATATAATTGTATTAATGCCAATTTGGCTTGCACCACCAAATGGTTGCTTGGATGCAACGTTTGACTGTACTTCTCAATGAAGTCTTCATACTCATCGGGATCAGTCTTCTTCAATTTGTGCAGATCTTGTTTTAAAGCGTTGTTTCCCCAGACCATCTGCTTGCTCAAAATAACATGGCCGCATTTCTCACATTTCCATGATGCTGATTCGTCTAATGGATCTGTAGAAATCATCATCGATCCCCGACATTCAGCACTGCCATTGAAAGGTCCATTGCAAACTGAACAGTAAATGTTCCCCAAATAAGTGCCAAGTTCCAATGGATCTTTACATCTTACACATTCACAATCGAAATATTTATTACTTCTTAAATGCCTTCGCCTATCCAAAGTGCCCCATAAAGATTGTGTGTATGTAGCTGTGATCAGATCACCTTTTGCTATCGGCACCGTGGCTATCAAAGCCAGATTGTGGTCATCTCCTAAAAATATGTGTCTCGTGTTTGGTACACAGCTATGGTTCATCATGGACGCTGTCAAATAGATAGCCCTCAATCTTGTCGAACCATCTGGTGATCGCACATCAAATGCGTTCGTGTCAAATATAGATGCGACCTTGAGTATCGTTTCTTCATCGAACGGCAACCCAAGCACTTGAACCATGAAGGTAACTAGGTTTGCTTTGAGAATTGTATAAAGTGGTGTGTTTATCCTCTCCTCTAAATGGGACTCCAAATTCATTATATTTTCATATTGTAAAGGATTAGCATAGTGCATCAGTAACACTCTTAGAGGTGAAATAACACAGTAAGCCGCTTGCACTTTATCGGGACCTTGGTATTTAATATCACACCTATATTTTCTATCACTCATTGCTTTACATTCCGGCTGGTGGACCTCAGCTTTTTCGCATTCCGGACCGCACATCGGCCAACTACACTTTGAACATTTATAGTAATCCCACTTAGCCTCAAACTGTTTGGGGTCTAAATTTTTACCACACGTCAAACAAACTGTTGGGCAGGAAATCCTCGGGCCTATAACCGCTGGCTTTTCCTTAAGGATCATTTCTCCTTGCTTTATGTCTCTTGTTGCGATCATGTGTCGGCCCATGGTGTCCGTGTATTGGACTTTGAAGGCGCAGCACTTGAACTTGTGTCCTTCCCTCCATCCTAGCTTCTGGTGTGGTTTGGAGCAGTAGTAGACGAGCTTGCAGCCTCCGCAGATCTGGTTAGCAGGCTGCTGGCAAACTTCACACGCCGGCATGACGCGTAACTGTTTTAACTACACTGTATAGTTTCACAGAGGCAACTGCCTCGCTTGGTCTCAAACACAATACTCGTTCTAAATAGACACGCATAATTAACAAGACTGTAAAGATTTGGGAGCATTGCCAATGAAATGAAGTATTCATGTTGCTTACTTCTAGCAAATTGCTATGTATTGGATAATGACAAGTAATAGCATTCGAATAGGTAAGCGATTCCTTTGAATATTTTTTGGTAATTTTAATTACTTATTGTGTTATAGATTTAATAATTAAGCTAATAGGTCAATTCGAGCGTGGTAGGTGCAATGAAAAGTATGTGCCAAGAACATTCAACGGATTTGTAGTTGAAGTTGAATACAATGTGATGATTATGTAGGCATTCCGAATACATAATTTTAAAATCATTTTTTGTGCTACTAACCCAACTTTATATTTTTTTGTACAATAAGCATTTTGACTACATGGACTGTAAATTCTATTGTTTTAAACAGTCGCACAGCTGCCAAATAATATCACTGTAATTTTTTTCTTAAAGTAGGTATTCGGCAATAACATTCGTGAACATAAAAAATATAAACAAAAGTCAGATCAAATTAAAAAGAAGAACGTACATTACGATCTAAACTCGATCGTCTATAAATGTAAGAGCATAATTATAAGGAGCATTCTGCAGCTGATCACCACAGCAGGACTTTTAGTATCGGCCCTTTATTTAACTCGCTTTCTGGTACTCTAAATCGTACCTTAATAAACATTATCATGTAGTACTTACCTACACAACTCACCAGATGTCGCTAAATTGCACTAACCTGTCATTATCTGTCACTTCACTTCAGTCAGTGTCACTACAAAGCCCACGCTCAAGTGGCGCCGCCATGCGATACTTTTATCCCGCATTACTCTACCTATATAATGAAATATTTTAATCCTACTAATATTATAAATGTGAAAGTTTGTGAGTGTGGATGTATGTATGTATGTATGTTTGTTACTCCTTCACGCAAAAACTACTGAACGGATTTGGATGAAATTTGGAACACAGATAGTTTATAACCGGGATTAACATATAGGATACTTTTTATCCCGATAATCCCGAAATTTTTGTTACGTTAAATACTACGCGGACGAAGTCCGTGGGCACAGCTAGTAATGAAATATTTTAATCTTTCATAAAGTTATTTACGTGTTCTCTAATTAAGTGTGTCGTTAATGATGTCGAATTGGATATGGTGCGAACAGACAAGCTGGCACGCCAAGAGTGCCTTAATGCGTCACGGGATATTTGGTCGAAACTACGGCTGACCTCATTATGGAAGTTCAGGATCATCCCTTTGGCGAGAGCGGAAATAAAAAATATTAGAAACCATTTCAAGACCTCTAGACACTGAGCACTTTCTGCATGGATCGGACCGCAAACAACAGCTAAATATGAGGGTACCCAGTTATTTACTATGACATCAGGACGTCTAACACCTCAGTCCCCCCGTGACCATGAATGCTGTAAAGCAGCCGAAACGTCGGGAACATAAAAGAAAAGTAAATAAACGCGATAGAATCCGTAAAATAGTTTTATTTTAATGTGTAGTATTCGCGTAAATATAAGAAAACAATATTGGAAAACAAGTAACCATAGTGGTAAAATGTTACTCTGTGAAGTTAGAACGAATGACGATAGTTACGACCACAGATATAGATTTACATAGATAACGCAAGTATCACGATTTGTATTGAAACCAAGCGTGCCAAATTTTTAACACCTACTGTGACGTCACAGATGGCGGGAAATCCAAACCGATTCAAAGACACCGATGCCGCCGATGCCCCTCCGCCCGCTACTATTCTCTCGAGTGATTGTCTCACTCATACTCATATTTTTATATCTGTAGTCGCAAGGACTGTAAGTCAACGGCGACCAACCTTGACGCTTAGTCGGGGTTTTCGGACGCGCTAAGTACATACATTTGCGTTATCTATGTAAATCTATATCTGTGGTTACGACGGTCGGGCTTTGTAGAGCCATGCTGTTGCCGATTAACTAAGCTCATATACGCGCTGGCTCTACGGAGATAGTACCACCCTCTCACAAAACAAACGCATAAAGCAGCAATTATATGATGTGTTTGGTACTTTGATAATGGTTATCAAGGTGTAGTACTGTTAGGTCCATGTCGGCGCACTGGCCACTAGCGATAGACGTTCCTGGCTAATGAAAAAATAATAAACATTGTGACAACTCTTCATAGGGTTTACCGTGTATTAATTAAAACATTTATTATATTTATTTTTATTCTTATTTAAAAACACAACTTATTACATCGGTACCCCGGTTGTCACTGCCAGCGCACCGCAGTTCTTTCAATTTCAAAACAATAATCTTTTCGTAAGGTGAAGGCGCCTGTCAAGCCCGCGAAATTCAAAATTTTCGAGGATTTTTATAGTTTATCCAAAGTTTAAAAACATTTAAGACAAAATTTTGTGATTTGCGACAAACACAGTATGCAGTGCGTTTATTAAACATTTATTTTACTCTAAATATTATCACGGTGGATAATATGATAGTAGTAAATTACTAATTATACAAAAATTGCCAGATTATCTGGATAACTGTCGTTCTTGAAATGTTACTCAAAAAGAGTAAGTTGGATATATTAATCAATGCACTGCACATGGTCTTTGCCGCGAATTACAAAATGTGCCTTTTATTATTGTCAGATTTTGAAAAAATTCCAAAAATCCTCAAAAAATTTGAACTTCGCGGGCTAGATGGGCGCTTTAGCCTTAAATTTATTATTTTCTCATAAGCCAGGAAGTCTATTGCTAGTGGCCAGTGCGCCGACATGGACCTTACAGTACGATGAGTGAGAGACGGAGACCCAACCCTCCGGCCTCTCTTCCATAATGGTGCAAGCAATGCTTTCGGCAAGCATCTATAGATCACGGTAACCGCTTAATATAAGGCAGGTACTCTTGTTTGCTGACTTTGATATAAAAATCTATTTCTATTACTTTTTATGTTTTTTTGTTAATTAACAATGTTTGCAGAAAATCGATCGATTGATATTAAGCAGGTTATCAAAGCCTATTGTTGTATCGTATGATGGATTTTTTTTTATTATATTAAGTACATACAATTAAAAAAAAAAATGCATGTATGGTTTGAAAATTTGATAAAAGGATTTTATATTTATTGGGATCTATTTAAACATGAAGTGCATGCAAACTGATCACAATTTATCCAAACTCTCTCACCCTCTAGATAAACTGACAGGCAGCAGTACAATCAGAATGCTCCCTTAATAACAAGCAATGTGTTTAGTTCATTCACATCCGTTTGTTACGCAACTGAAAGCTATACTTTCTCAGTGATTCGTCGTCTGTGAATCGGCGCGTGCGCATAGGCACTTGAAACCGGGATAAATTGAAAAAACCTTAAAGTGATATTTTTCAATAATTGAAAACGTTATTTGGGTGAATATAATAGCTAGGTATTTGAAAAAAAAATTGTTATTTTAAAATTTTATATTTATTTTGACTTTCGGCGCACAGGAAAAAGCTCGATGTAAGTATACAGTTTAACCTAGTTTTATCAGGTACATTTTAGTTACTGTACCCGATATAAGAGAAGCCTATCTGCATAATATTGTAGAGGTTTTTATACTACCTACATAATTTTCGCAAGACATGTGAAATCCACCAACCCGCACTGGGCCAGCGTGGTGGATTATGGCCTGAATCCCCCTCGTGTTGAGGGGAGGCCCGTGCCCAGGAGTGGGACGTCAAAAGGGCTAAAATTATTATTTTATTGTTAATATACATAAAGGATTGATTGAGTAGGTATCTACTTATATATGCCATTCTCCGTCATAATTATTTGCCTCGAATGAATAAGTAGGTATGTATCTTTATAATAAGCAGGATGATTCAATATCATAAATAGTTATTTTATTTAATCATCTACAACCGGATTTTGTAAAAGTCTATGAAATCAAACATCATGGCTATAATCTAGGAATTCTGATGTTACTGCCAAAATTATTTTAGATAGAAAGGTTTTAGAATTTTATATGTTCCTTTTCTAAATGATAGTAAATATCCATAAATTAATGAAATAGATAATCCATTAAATGGATGCGGAAATTTTACTGTTGAAACATGAAGAAGTTTTACAAACAGGAGTCGCCGCGGGCCAAAATAACCCATAACCTAGTTAGTGGAATCGGTTCATGGAAAACAGTGTTCGTGCCAATTGTAATATATTTATGTTGTGTTGTGCTTTGAAAACGAAAGTTGATTGTATGATAAATATTTTGCTCATAAAACCCTTAGGTCCATATTAATAGATTGATCTTAAATCTGAGAGCGATCTTGGAAATTTCAATCTTATGTAATACCAGTTCAAAATAACATGTCAAAAGCGGACCTACTCAAGAACGCTATCAGACTTGAAATGGATTTGTTAATACGGGACTGAGATACGTAGAATTTTGAGTCTGTACTTAGGTAGGAATGTCCATCCACAAATTAAATATGGCTGCACTAAACTAAAATCTATGGATGCAGGCAGATAAGAGGACAGACCAATGAGATGGGCTGACAGTCTGAATAAACAGGAGGTTCAAAACTAGATACAGTACGATAGTAGCAAAGAAACTAAAGAAGATAATGGAGTGCATTGGAAGAGACATGCACTGAGTTTAGTAAAAGGTTGAAGAAGACGAATTAGAAATTGATTATCGACTTGGCAATCATTACAAGTACCAACGAAGTCAAGGTGGAGATTGGTGCAATGATCTTAGTATTTGCCAGGAGAAGGGTCAAAGACATATCGGACTTGCCAATTAAAAGTGTCCCATAAATAGTTCGTAAAACGATCGTTTTGGGATCAAAAATCTCCACACTGAAGCCGAATTCTTCTACATACATCTTTGAAGTTATTTGAACCTGGAATTGTTACATAAGTGTTATAGTGCAAATTTCAGAAATTATCTTTTCATAGCTTTCTCTGCTCTGGGTAATTGGGATTACCCTATAGATATTATTATAATAGACACTCTTTATTGTTAACATTGCAATGGACCGTCCTCAAAATACAATCGTTGTTTAGCTTAGGACCATACAGGCAGTGGTGTGTCTGTGTGACAATAATTATTTATGGAATCGCATACCCACTTCTTAATTGCAAATTAAAATAAAATAAGCCTGCACATAGCCGCCGTCTGATTGATGCACAATATTAAAAGCACAATGTGCACAATAAGATCCACATTCGATCGTTAAGCCGACAGATATCGATCGTTGCCACTTGTCATTCTGGTAGGATGCCAATTTCGTTGAAGCAAGCTTCGTGAATTTAATTCAACGATGAAAATCAAATCAAATCGGATTTTCTTTATTCGTGAAGGCCAACAAAACACTTCTATAGTCAGAATTATAAGTACTTCAACTAAGGAAAACCGGCAAGAAACTCAATGGTTCAATCTTGGTGTATGCTTAACATCCTGGTTGGTGATTTTCCCTTGAAGAGGCAGAGGTGCCAGCACCCACACTTTCACTAAGAAGTCTCGAATAAAACATGGTGATATTATTTTACATTAACTTCTATTTGTAATATTTTCCAGAATAATGGGAAAAGAAAACTGCAACACCGGATTGGCTTACGAGGTAAGTTGTTCAAACATTGCCATCTGACGGCAATTTTCAGAATTTAGCTATCTTTGTTAGCTCTTTGCTTGGCTCAGTGAATGTTATAGGCAGTAGATGTCACTTTGAGTACTAGATGGCGCAACTTGTTCCAATTCCTGAAAGTATTCCTCTTGTAATTATCTTTTTGAATGCTAGATGGAGTTACTTGTTTCTGAATAAGCAACAAAAAACCTATATCCGTTCGAATATAAATTAATTCGTGAAAATACCGATTAATTATAGGAACAGTTCTTTAATAAATCGTTTTTTAAATCTGAATTAACCGATTAATTTGAGTGGCTTCGTCTCACCTCCTCTTAATCAGAAACATAAATGTAGGGATGTCTTTATAACTATCTATTTTCCGCAAATGGTATTAAGAACTATTGGCTATTAAGAACTGCTGACACTCTGGCTAGATCTACTTCCGAAATAATACAAATGTATGCAGAACTTCATAAAACGTTCATGTCATCGGAATGTAGGTACTTAATTATAATATTTAAAATAAATACCACCAGACTGACACACCAACTTCATGGTCCGAAACTAAGCAAAACTTGTATAATGGATACCGTACCATGGACTGGGAGCGATCCCAGTGACAAATTACGAAAAGGCCATTTTCGAAATTTGCACCGGCAGGAATCGAACCCTCGACCACCGTGCGCAGTAAGCCGAGCGGCTTACGCTCGTACCACTGCGCCAAGTGCACATTCATAGATACAAACCGCTATTCCAGATTTACCGGTTAACAACCGGTAAATAAATATTACCGTAATTGTATCGAATACAAAATCGGTAGCCGGTTTAAAACGTAACTGAATATAGACTGTTACTATTTTCATTTTCAGGTGGGATCTTCAGAGGAATTAGGAAGATATCTCACTGCTGCACGGGATCTTCAACCTGGAGACCTGGTGCTGACTGAACGGCCTCTGGTCTTCGGGCCTAAAGCCATGCCGGACCCTGAAGCTACGATGCCATGTGTAGGATGCTATAAGCCAGTGTTTACTGACGTTGGAGAGAGGTGTCCTAGGTAAATATGATTCAAATTTTCTTGTTTGAGACAGTTTTGATCTGGCTAGTGCCACCCTCTCACAGAATATCAGCTAAAGTAGCTCTTTTAGCTGCACTATGAGTGAGACAGCCGGAAGCCGAGTCACCTCCCTCTGTCTCTCTCCCTTTCAGGTCATCCTGCGAGCAATGCCTTTGGTATCGCAAGCATCTATAGGCTACGGTAACTGCTTAATATCAAGCGAGTTGTACCTATGATAATTTGCCGATTTGATTACATAAAAAGCCCTTCAAGAAGAATGTATTGTTTGACAACCGCTTGGCGCAGTGGTTCGAACGTAGGCCCCTCGGCTCACTACACCGGGTGTTTGCGGGTACGATTCCCGTTAGGGTAAATTTCGGAAATGACCTTTTCGTAATTTGCCCTGGTCTGGGTGTCACTGGGATCACCCCCAGTCCATTGTACCGTACCCATAGTACAAGCGTTGCTTTGTTTGGGACTATACAGTTGGTGTGTTTGTCTGTTGATATTTATTTATTTATTTACCTACTATTATTTCAAAGTGCAGTAGACATATTTCAGCCGAAATGATGATGATGATGATGATGTAGGTTGACAATTTAAAATTCATTGAACAGATGCGGTTGGCCGGTTTGCTCAGGATACTGCCCAGGACTGAAGGACCCCAAACACCATGGACTGGAATGCACAGTCCTTAGTGTGCGGCCAGAATGCGTTTTGGACGATATGGCGGATTATTACAGGTGCCTTTAATTATACTAGGTGAAACAGAAAGGGTATACAATTTTTTTTGCAACTTTACTTGGTAAATCTAAAACTATCGCCTTTGTGGGACAGTTGAAGTACTAAAGGTTTTGTAGACTTATGAAATCTATCAACAGCTGTATTCCTATAACAGCTTTTGTTTTTCAAGTTTCCTCCCAATCTGACAGTTTGAGAATTACAAAGTTAAGTTTTGAAAAAAAAGTACTTATACCCTTTCTGTTTCAACCTGTACCTATAACAAAGCCAAAAAATCACTATGCCAGTGTGGATCGGCGAAATTCACACGTCATTAAAAAAGCACGTGCAGGTTTCCTCACAATTCCTTCCTTCAACGTCACGTAAGTGATCATCTGCAATCCACTACCTAATCAAAACCAACGCCACAGTAAAACCCGCAAAAACCCACTCAACCTTTAAATACCAATCTAAAATGGCCGACTGGGATGCATTTAAAGAAAAACTAACACAAAATATTATTGAATCTGAAATACTTAATACCAACTTCGAAAGCCTCGATGCTGCAAACCTCGATAAATTAATCACCAATCTCACCCTTATCATTCAAGCCACTTGTCAAAAAACCATACCTAAAAAACTACGCCACGGAGTTTACAACCCCTGGTGGAACGAAGAACTAGAAAGCATGAAAAAGGAATGCATCAAAGCCCACCACCACTTACACAACCTGAAATCACGAAATCAACCTCTAGACCAAGCTATCATCCAACAAAAACAGCTCAAAGAAAACTACGCAGCAGCTCTTAAGAAAACATCCACTGAGCACTTCAGGGCATTCTGCACTGCCCAAGACAAAGAAAACGTCTGGTCACTGACCAACCGCATAATAAAGGAAACATCTGCACAACGGCCCCCACAAACACTAAATTGCGGCAACACCTTCACCACCACATGCGCCAACACGGCCAAGGCCCTATTGGACCACTTCTACGCTGATGACACCGAGGATACAACCCAGCACCAAAAAGAACTAAGAAACCAAATACAGGACGAACCTGATACAGAAAACGACCCTCCATTCACTGTCGACGAGATAGAGAACTGTCTCGCATCAATTAACGCAAATAAAGCCCCCGGAGACGACCACTTGACTGCAGACATTTGTTACAACTTCTTCAAAATATTCCCCCACTTTTTAACTAACATCCTGAACCATAGCCTGAAAATACATCACTTCCCCACACCTTGGAAACACGCAATAGCCAAAATCATACCAAAACCCAATAAAGCCGACACTAGCCAATTATCCTCCTATAGACCCATTGGCCTATTACCCGTATTTGGAAAACTATTAGAAAAACTTATCATAAAACGCGTAGTTTACAAGGCGGATAGTCTCAATGGAATGAATGACAGGCAATTTGGCTTCAAAGAAAGCACATCAACAACTGATGCTCTTCAAACCGCAATAAACGAGATTCGCGAAGGAAAGCAACAGAAAAAACAGGTCTTGGCTGTGTCACTGGACATAAGAGGGGCATTCGACAACGCTTGGTGGCCCGCCATGTACAGAGGTCTTAAAGAGTTAAAGTGCCCAAGAAATATATACAAACTGTTAATCAATTACACCAAAGACAGAAGGGTCACTCTGCACTACGGCACGGACGAGGCATCGAAAACTACAACTAAGGGATGCATTCAGGGCTCTGTATGTGGTCCTGTTCTGTGGAACATAATTCTAGACAATTTACTGAACATCCAACTACCAGAAGAGGCCCACATACAGGCCTTCGCCGACGATGTGCTGCTAATAGTTAAAGGCCGCACGAAGCAGGCCGTAGAAGCAGTCACAAATGAGTGCTTAAAAATAATAGCCGACTGGGGCGAAAGTGTTAAATTATCATTCGCATCCGAAAAGACGCAGGCCATCTCATTCACGTCGCCCACTAAAACCGCCGAACTCTACATCAACTCAACCAAAGTCCCCATAATGAAAGAAATTAAGCTCCTCGGGGTCATCCTGGATGACCGCCTCAGTTTCATCAGCCACGTAAAATACATAATTCGGAAAGCTTCAAAAATCTTTAAAAACCTAAGCAAATTTGTCAAACCCACTTGGGGCATCCATCCAGCCAATGTAGAAACCATATACAAACAGGTAGTCCAGCCCATAATAACTTATGCCGCAAGCGTCTGGGGCGACGCTGTCAAATACTATAGTGTTCGCAAAATGCTAACCAGTTTCCAAAGGCAGTTCGCAATCCGAGCCATCCGCGCATTTAGGACGGTGTCCGCCGTTGCCTCGATCGCCCTGGCACAATTCGTCCCCCTGCATCTCCTGATACGAGAGCTCCACCAAATAGAAACCATAAAACAAACAAGAATCTCACCAGACTTACCCGAAGACATTCAACTCATAAAACCAATAACCAACCGTCAAAGATTGCACCCAGCCCATCGCAACAAAATAATATTCCACAAAATAAACAATATAGATGAACTTAACATAATAGTAACAAATACCCCAATACAAATTTACACCGACGGAAGTAAACTCGAGTCAGGAGATGTAGGTGCAGCCTACGTGGCATTCCGATACAACACTATCATAAATCAAAAGAAAATAAAACTCTGCAGAACCTGCACCGTCTTCATGGCGGAACTCAGGGCGATCGAGGCAGCCCTGATGTGGATAGAGCGGGAACAAATCCGAGAAACAGTCTACATCCTCTCCGACAGCCTCTCCTCACTAGCTGCAATACAAGACACAAACAATAAAGACCCTACTGTTAACTCGATCCACCACATAATCCAAAACACAAAACAGACCACCACTATAAAATTCGCATGGGTGCGAGCCCACAATAACATCCCGGGCAACGAATGCGCCGACGCCGCGGCCAAAAGTGCAGCGTCGGCAAAAACGGCCACCGACCACAACTTTTTCCCTCTATCGCACTCAAAGAGAATACTAAGATCCGAAACCATGGAAAAGTGGCAAAAGGAGTATGAAGATAGTCCCCAAGGAGCAGGGACTAAAGCATGGTTCACCAACATAGCTCAAATCACCGAATTTAGGACACTTTTCCCAACCAGCTTCGAACTTACCCAAATTGTTACCGGCCATGCTTACCACAAATCTTACCTAAACCGCTTCAAAATAACATCTGACAGTACATGCCCATGCGACGACACCACAACCCAGAACACAGAACATCTCCTAAAACACTGTCCAATTTTTACCAACACTAGACTTAATCACGAAGGCGCATGCTCAATGCTAAACATAGACCCTTTTAAACTTAACGACATAGCCAAAAACCCCATCGCAATTAAATCTTTCATAACTTTCATCAAATCCATTATAAACAACTTAAAAAGAATAAATCGTACTTAAAAACCTTTAACTGAAAACAAATCTTCTCTGTATCCATTAGCAGAGGAGAAATTAAAAATCGAAACTTAACACCATAATACAATCGAGACGAAATACACACACTCGTACCTAAACATAAAACCTATTAACCCTTTGACTAAAGTCAAAGGGCCCAAAAAAAAAAAAAAAAAAAAAAAAAAAAGTGATCATCTGTGATGCAAATAAAAAAAAAATCCCACCTTGCTTTTGAAACGTGCGTTTGATCACTGCCGTCATTGTGTCATAATTATTTTTTAATTAGCTTTTTCTATTTGCGCATGGCGCATTTTAGCAGTAAAATCGACTAATTTGCCGTAACTGAAAATGGCATGACGCTCTCTCATGGCCCTCTGTACGCCACCGCTTTCGTCTCCCTTGTGTGGTGTGCGCTCATACCTACACATGTTTCACATCTGCCTGACGGCTTTTTTGAAATTTCAGACACGATGCTCTGCTGCCATTGCGCTGTGTACTCCTGCAGAAGAGTAATCCTGAAAGCTGGAGCCAGCTGCTGGAGATGCAGTCTCACATGGAATGTCGATCACCAGGAACAGAGGCTTACGAGTAAGTATCTTATCTTCCCACATAGGCATATGGTCTAACAATAGTTGTGTATGTGCAATCAAGTAGGTCATACCACTTCTTCTTCTTCACATAACCACTACATATGTAGGTATGTGTAAATAAAATTCTGTCTAACGATGTAAGAATGACTTTTTAAGAATGCTACTGTAACTTTTCAAAATATTTATAAATATTGCCAGACTGACACACCAATTGTATGGTCCCAAACTAAGCAATGCTTGTACTATGGGTACCATACAATTGACTGGGGGCGATCCCAGTGACACTCAGACCTGAAAAAATTACGAAAAGGTCATTTCCACAATTTCGCTCCGACGGAAATCAAACCCGCAACCACCGTATAATGAGCCAGCCGAGCGGCCTACACTCAAACCACTGCACCAAGCGGTCGTCAAAATGTGTATACTTTTTAATTGATTTAATAGTAATTTGTATTTTACCAATATTCTTCAGTTTAATGTTGGGTACATTATTTATTATGTCATCACGATTTTTATTCCTAAAGAGGAGAATATTTAAACATATGAACAGATTTGAAATTATCACAATTACCTACCAATCAAATGGTTGGTGTCCTCTGTGCACACTGGGTTTCACTATCTTTTCTTATGTCGTCGAAAGAATGACCAGAGTCGGACTAACATAATTAAAGTTATAATTAATTATTTTGTAATTACTATAAATAGGTATACATTCAAACTACGAGATTCGAATTACTTACGACTTTAAGATTCCACTTAACTAGTCTACAAAATTTGTATTATTTACTTCAACTAATTAATAAACTCGCGATCTGTGACGTAATGAATTTAGAAGCAAGGGACCGAGAATATTACAATTTGGAACTGGAAACTTCCAATTACAAATTTACATTATAATTTCCTAATTAAGACATTATTTTACTTTCAGTGAAGCGAACGAATTCATAGTCGAGTACCTAATTAACAACTTCGTTAGGAAACTTGATGAGAATTCACAAGAAATAACACCCGAACTACTACACAGAATTTGTGGTATAATCGATACAAACGCTTTGGAAATACGTTTGAAAGAAGGCGCGGAACTAAACGCTTTGTATGCCAAAACGTGTAAAATGGAACACAGTTGTGTACCAAATACAAAACATATATTTTCCCTCACACCCAAAGACAAAAATGATCTGTATGCTATCACAATTAAAGTTGTTGTTCCTGTGACAAAAGGCGCTCATATATCTACTATGTACAGTCACGCGCTATGGGGTACTCAAGCCAGAAGACAGCATTTGAAAGACACAAAATACTTTGTATGTAAATGCATACGGTGCAGTGATCCTACAGAACTTGGAACATATTTAAGTGCAATGAAATGTCTCGGTGATGGTACCAACCCTTGCAATGGTGTTCACCTTCCTGATGATCCATTTGATGATGAAACTGATTGGTCTTGCAGCGAATGCTCAGCCAAAGTAAGTAATGCACAAGTGAATATGCTGATATCACAAATGGGCGAAGAAGTGGAGAATGTGTTAATGATGGGAGGATCAGTGACGTTATTGGAGAATCTTCTCTGTAGATTATCAACATTTTTGCACCCAAATCATTATCATTTGTATTCGTTGAAACATTCGCTCGTACAGTTGTATGGGCGACAGCCAGGGTACATGACGCAAGAGATTTTAGACAAGAAAATTAGAATGTGTAAAGATCTAATTAGTATCACAAAGGTTTTAGACCCCGGGAATGCAAGATTAAGTTTATATAACAGCGTTTTGCAACATGAATTACATTCAGCTTTGGTTATGGAATCCAAAAAGACAAATGATGATGGTTCCGTCAAGGCTTTAGATGATATTAAGCCTCTGCTGAGTGATGCAAAACTTGCAATAGAAGATGCATTAAATTCCATAAAAGATGATATGGAAGAAACGTCCGCTAAGAAACTGAAAGATGTTATAGTTGATAGTAAAAGAGATTTCGAAAAGTATTGCAAAGAAAAGAAACTTGTATTTTGAACATTTATTGCAACACAATACATAAATTACGTAAATATCCTTAATAATTAATATCACAGTGATTGCTTTGATAACAGTAAATTGTAACGTTTGATTATTTGATTTTGTTAATGGAGACAAATACACAAAGTACTCTGTATTATTCAGTTTAAATTTACCATATAACAATGTTAATACTTTGCGATACATTTACAGATAAATTCACAATTTTAGGGCTAGTATGAGTGGGTAAATATTCGTAGCGCTCTTCACTCTGTGTTTATCAATCAATTTTACAAGACAATAACATGCACCAGACAAATTAGTCTTCTACTTGGATCACTACATTCTACTCCGAATCTAAGAAATACAATTTATCGTTTCATATTTTTTCACCTCTATAAAGCTATCTAAAATAATTTCATGATACCTCTATGTTATAATATTACTGCATCAATTGATACTAACCTACGGAACCCGTACTTACAAGAAAGTATACAATGTTACTTACAGCTAAGAATATGAGGTCTGTTTTTTCCGTAGCCTTATCAAGCAAAATTCTAATCTCACAAAGTTCTCTCTATATAATATTCACTAGAAGAATAGGACAAAATTAAAATTTCTCATATTTTTGTCCTGCCAATGCGATAGGGTCTTTCAAGCTTATAAAGCTGTTTTTTGATTAAAGAGTCGGTCAACAAATTCAATTTACACTCCCAAAACTTAACAAAAAAACATATTTTTTGCCAAATACTTTACCAGAAATTTGAACATAGTAGTACTAACATCACCCACTCCTCGGATACCAGTTTAATCCAGCTCTGGACTTCTCGCTATTGATGCTCTCCACGATCCAGTCCGTGTATCTGGATATTCTGGTGTAGACTCCAGGCATTTTGGGTCTGGCGCACCCACTACCCGTAGACACTACCCCCACCACCATCACGTGGCGTTTGTCTTCTCTCACCATGAGTGGACCGCCGCTGTCAGCCTGGGGCAAGAAAACAATTACCAGAATTAGGAAACGCACAAAAGACAGTACTGTAAATACCTATAACGTTGACAGCTTGCAAGAGTTAAATGAAGTCGGCTAAAAGCTCTACCACCGAACATCGCTAAAAATGATTTCAGCTAATACATCATGATAGAAGAAGAACGAACTAATACATCATGATAACTTGACCACAATTTCTCATAGTAAACATTTATTCATTCAACTATCAGCCTATAGGTGCCCACTGCTGGATATTGGACCGTAAATAGCAAAGTCATTAGGGGGACTATTCTGCCGTCCGATTGCTAGACCGTGAAGTCAGTAATCAAATTTGAGCCATCTAGATAGAGTCCCTAAAAACTGTGAAGACATTTTTATAGATCAACTCAACATCATTTCAACTGAAAGACTCTAGCAGCTGGACATAGGCCTCTCCAAAAAATTCCCACAGCGACCGGTCCTGTGCTGCTTGCATCCAGCGGTTTCCCACGACCGTCACTAGGTCGTCGGTCCACCATCAATTAATTATAATAGGAAAATAAATATCGCCAAACTGACACACCATTTTTTTTTTTTTTTTTACGGGGAGGAAATCTTCCAAAGATACCCAGGCCTCTTGTGGGGGAGGCCTGGGGTATGTGGGATTCTTACCCACTAAAACCTCCCCGGTGGCCGCCTTCAGCACGTCAGGGGGACTCCGGGCCCTCCCGGAGAACTCGCCGGTGCCCCTCATGTGCCGCGCTCCCTCACGGGAGCTCGCCCCGGGGGAGCAGATGGTCGCTCCCCCTGCACCCTCGCAGTGCACGGCGGCGGGGAGCCACGCCCGCCGCCGTCCTCCTCAGGGTCGTCGTCGTCAGGGAACGTCCGGGGCCCACACCCTGGACGTTCTCGACCCCGAGGGTAGCCCGTTATTTTGGGCCCTGGGCATCAGGGCCGGGGGGCCCCGACGTGGCGCAGCACGGCGCCTACGTCGGCGAGCGGGATCGGCTCTCTCCCGATCCCGCTCGGCGGACTCCTTCTGGGACATGACTGTCTCGCAGAAGGAGGCCACAGCCCCCCACGCCGCTTCCCCGGACAGCATAGCCGATACTACGCTGCCCAGGGAGAGGTCCGATCCGATCCGGCGGACCAGGATCCGCCGCTCCGCGTCCCACGCGGGACACGCCTCGAGCGTGTGCTGGGCGGAATCCTGGTCTCCTCCACAGTGGTGGCAATTGGCCGTCGCTTCGCGTCCTATCTTGCACAGATAATCACTGAAACAGCCGTGTCCAGTGATGATCTGTGCAAGCCTGAAACTGACACACCAACTGCAACTACAATTGACTAGGGGCGATCCTAGTGAAACCCGTAATAGCAAATTACACAACGGTAATTTTCAAAATTTGCCCTGGCTGGACTCTAACCCGCAACTACCCGGCGCAATTAGCCGAGCTGCCTACGCTTAAACCACTGCGTCAAGCGGTCGTCCAAAATATAACCTATATTGGCCTATTGAGAAAAAGTTGCGCTTTGTCTTCAGTATTTTACGATTTCTATTATTACAATTTCTTTGGTTTCTTCATAATTACGATCGCTTAACGCTTTCACCGGCGTACTATAAAGAATACTCACCCAGCAAGAGTCCCTGCCGCCTGCCTCGTGTCCTGCGCACATCTGCGTAGGTACCACCTTAATCTTACTGCCTTGGGACTGGTACCAGTTGTTGCATTCGTCATTGGTTACTACTGTCACTTCTGTCTTCTGGAGCACGTTTGGTTTTGCACCTGCCAGTAACATTGTCAAGGATGTAATGGATTAAATACTGCTACTTGGCAAAAAGCAGGTCATTGTGATCATGCTATTTTCAAATAGCATAAATAGGTTTTGAAAAAGTTGAGTTTTCAGATTAAAATTTGAAGCAAGTTAATAAATAACAATAAAAAAATTAACTTGTTGGAATGAGCACTTATAAAACGTTTTTTTTATTATATAAGTACCTAAATTCGCCCAGATATAATTCGTTAATAACAGGTAAACATATTCGAAGGAAGATCTTGCAGTTGCACCAATGAAAAAGCCCACATCTGGATTTTAACCAAGTTAGGTATAATTATTTTTTCGATTTCAAAACCTCTATAATTATCCTTCTTACCTAACTCCCTATCCTCATTAGTGAAGCCCCAACCAGCGACAGTAGCCAGCGTGCCACTGAAGTCCTGAGCTGGAGACTGCGGCAGACAGGCTGGCTGCAAGCCATTGGACCACTTCAACTGCCGCGCAGTCTTCAGAAGCGCCACATCGTTAGACTTCTTCCTGCATCTGAGGAAATCTCACAACATAAAAACGACGATAGTATGTTACTTTGTATACTTGTTATAAAAGTTATAGTAGTTGAGAGGAGTCAGAAACTGGTAGAGATAAAATGGCTGGATTACTGCCACTCTGGCGTAGTCGAAATGGCTGAATTTGACTTTTAGGGAACAGCTGTGGACATGTACCAATCAATCGACTATCGATCGATGGTTTACATTGACAGTTTTAACTAAACCAAATCGATCTGCTGGATTTTTCGTCGATCGAGGATCGACCGAGAATCGATCAAAATCAGAATGCCTCTAGCATGATGATCGATTATACATCCATCGATAATGCTAGCCCTGCTCAGACATCAATTATTATGCATGTGTGGTATGTTATGTTTTCATAAAATATCTCAGCGAGGTTGCACGAATCGGGTCATTGGACAATTGCCATCTGATGCTTTGAAATTATTGGTTTCGCTGGTTTAAACGTGATTATTTCTTGTTTCACATCTTTGTAGAAAATCTACGATACAGGGGGGTTAGTATAGGTTTTGAATGAATTCAAATACTGATCCACGGATCGAATGATCAAAGCTTTCAATACATAAACCAGTTAAGCTGGACGTTTCCACTAGGGGCGCTGCTATGAGATATACATTATTATTTTTATGGATATACATACTAGCTGTGCCCGCGATTTCGTCAGAGTAGTATAACAAAAATTTCGGGATTATCGGGATAGAAATTATCCTATGTATTAATCCCGGTTATAAACTATCTGTGTTTCAATTTTCATCCAAATCCGTTCAGTAGTTTTTGCCTGAAAGAGTAACATACATCCACACTCACAAACTTTCGCATTTATAATATTAGTAGGATTCGATTGGTATTTGATACTGACAAAACTTAAGCTAAGCCCCCTAATCGTATTATATTGAATTTTATACATTCGATTTAGTATAAACTTTAGCCGGCAATCATCGTTACTTTTTTGTTGAGACCAGTCCCGCCACACACTCCTTCCACTGTTCTCCTGTAAGTCAGGATCGACAATGGTGACCAAATGATGACGCCAAGGTTTGATCCCCGAGGAAAAGTTAAAATGACTTGGAACCCACACGAATTGAATCGATCGATTGAATCCACATTGGGGCACTGTGTACAATACTTACCTGTACTCAGGGTGAGGTAGGATCCTGGATACAGGTTCATTTTCGTCACGATTCGATAAGTCTGTATGCCCCACTGCTATTGACAACTGCTTCGACTTGTAGAACTCGTCAAATACACTGGAACAATAAAGATTTGAGGATTTAATTCCTACATCAATCTCATCATCTATAACTGAAACATTTTAGAGATAGTACATACCTGAAAACAATCGTGTTAAATAATTAATGTCGCTTACATGAAGACAACAACATTAATGTTTGGATTTAAGCGATATTTGTTTTTATTTAGCCTAATTTTACTAAGCGACATGATTTTTTAGGTGCTAGTGAAATATTTTTGTGGAAATTAGACCGTTAAAGTCTCAAGCGCATGTTAGGGTGGATCGCACAGCATTATATAGGTTTTGTACAGTTATTTTTGCCTCCGGCATTGTAACAGACGAAAGTGGATAGTTTTCTTTCAACTCCAGGAGGAGTTAGAAACCGAAAGGAAGAATAGGAATTCTTCCTTTCGATTAAATTCGTGCGGGTTACAAGACAAATAAGCTTTTTCCGGGACTCGCTGAGGGTCAAACGACGCTGTCATCGCTGAACGCCATCATCGGTCCTGGCTCACAGGGGTAACAATAGTGGGAGTGTAAGGCGGGCCTAGTCCCATTTTCTGAACCTCTGATTTACTTGAATAAAAAAAAATGATCCCGACATCAATAAGGTTTACCTGCAAACACAGTGGCCAGCTGTCAGAAGCCATCTGTCGCTTAATACGGTGGCTCCGCATTGGTGGGCGCCCTGTCGCCACACGCTAGCCGCCCAAGGGAACTCTGCGGGCAGACTGTCCACGCCACCGACTATGCGCCCGCTCCTGGCTATATCTATACCGCACTCTACATCCGCAACTGTGGGGTTAGTACAGAATATGTTAAGGTGACCATATTATCGGCAAAATTTGAGATAGGTTTGAAAAAAAAAAGATTAAGTAAATAAAAACCAGTTTGTATATCGCATTTTTATTTATTTTTATTATAAATTGAAAAATGAAATTCATAAAACGAGTAAGAATATTGATTATTCATTAATTCTAAAGTGATAACTTCCTACACACCATTATTATGTAAATACAAATCATTTCCATAATTATTTCGTAATATTCCATATATAGTTTGTGGGTCTGTGTGTCAGCGGAGGTCACGGACCTCTTTTGTTATGATTTATCTCAGTCAAGGTCCTCTGTTCATAACATTGGTGACTAAAAAGCGACGTAAGCTCGTTCGCATAAATACATAGGTTGTTTTGTAAATTAATTTCTATAGTGCGATATTTTTTTTATTAAATTATCATTTGTTTTAAGATATAGTAAGGTAATTTTATAGTTCATGTTTTTTAATTTTAATATTATAGGCAAGTTTATTATTATTGACCCACTTTATCTACTATGATCTTTAGTTTACTTCATCTTCTGAATAAAAAAAACATTAATGTACCTATAATATTTTATATCGTTTTCCTTTTTGGCAGTTGCCATTGTAATATAATTTGGTATTTCATTGTTACTAAATAATTTATAAAGTATTTTTATATTTGTGAAGAAAAAATATATTCTAAATTTTTACATAAAACTTTTACACATTTTCACTTTGTATTGCATACATTGGAACATTAAAAATAAACTCACCATTAATAAAACAAAATCCATATTGCAAACACAAAACAAACAACACAACGGAAACTGCAAAGCGACACATATTGTCGGAACCGAATAATTATCTGATGGCGACGAGTTACCAACGAACGTATTTATGTTTCCTCTAAAATATAGGTCTAGGATAAATGTATATATTTAGGTACATAAATAGTTACATACAATTACTTAAATATAAGTGTCAGTGCACACACATGTCAAAGTGCGCGCACTAACTACATCGCGTCCGATTAACATAAGGATATTTAACCGCTCTATGATTTGTATCGGAAAGGCCCTCCTTCGTTCGTCTGAAGGCCTGCCCCCTATAACTTTTGATAGTGCGTTCGGATTTCACGTTTACGTTGAAGATATTGATTTTATTTTTGTATCATTTCATTTTGTGTGCCTACGTAAGTAATATTTTTATTATTAGGTACGTAATAATAGGAGGTAGGGTAGGTAATAATACTTTAGGTAGTAATTAGGGAAAATATAAGTGTTTTATTTAATTAGGTACTTCTAGTAATCTTGGTTTCAAAAAGACCTAGGGGCCTAGTAGTTCGTTTATATGTCAATACTACCTTGCTTATTTAAGAAGAAAAATTATATATAATTAAATGTATTATGTTGGCCTCTATTATACGAAAATTAGCTAGGGTAATTTACTTCTAATGAGGAACTATTCAGTTAAGTAGGTTAATGAAATAACAAGAGATATATTAGTAGGTCTTGGCATAATTTGATTAAGTGAATCAATATTCGATTTTTACTGTTATAATTCTTGGATCGTAAGCATGTTATTTTATATGACCGTAAATCATACTGAAATTTGATCAACAAATTTTTGTAAAAATATCGACATCGATATTTCCCGACGAGCGCATCACTATACTGAATTCATTGTCAGGTTCGCAGCACGGCCTCGTCTGATAAGCGGCGATTAGGCTCGCGGAACCGCCTGTCATTATTGATAAACACAACGCATTATTGACATATTTATAATGCAATGTCAACTATTGCATAGCTATTTACTAATGTAGTGGATATTTGTTTTTTTTTGTATTTCATTTAAGTTTTGTATTTATTTTCATTTTATTTTAGGGTTGTGATAAGTAGTTAGTTCCAATATTAATTCGTTCACATTTTGTTTTACTCTGACTTCTAGTTTTGTATCCGTGTTTAAGGTTCCAAACACTGCCTTATCAGTCTTAAATGTTTATACCTACGCACGTCTACATTTAAGTATGTAAAACTTTTTCAAATTTACGCATTTTTTAAAATATTATGCATAAATGTAGTAGTACTATTAGCAACATAAGTAACTGAACATTCATAACTTTTATAATCTGTAACACTCTTTGTTTTATAATCGTTGGTGAAAATTGTCAAAACCAAATATCAGCAACATATTAAAATATTATTCACCTCAAGAAAAATAATAGGTTTGATTCAAAATTGAGGATTCAAGATTCAAAACTGTGCAAAGAATAGAGGATGTTCAGCTAGGTACTTATGTTACTGACCGTACCTAACCCATATTTCTAGTATATATTTAGCATGTTGCAGGTAAAATAACGATAGATTATAGTCACATCTCTATCTAATAAGGTACTTTATTAATAAAACATTTAATATGGTTGAAAATATTGCTTCACAACATCAATTTTAAGTGGGGATGTCCTAAAGAAAGTACAAATGATGGTCACCCTAGTTAATAAGTACGCTGAGTGTGACACACTTATTGCACCTCAGTTGGTCAAGTTCAAACATAGGTACAACATTATCTTGCTCTATATTTGAACACGTATTTTCCTATTTATTAAGCTATTTCTTGTACCTAAGTATATCCTATTATGTGTATCTGTTACATAGTATAAATAAGGTATACTTACTTAGATCACTGTATGCTTTATGATTTTTTATTAAAATTTCCTGTTCCCCTTACTTATAATATTCCTGATTTCTAGTAGTAAATAAGCAGGTGTATATTTGAATACTTATAAGTATATTGTATTTTGTATAGTATATAAGTATATTGTATAGTTATATTATATACCTTTTGTTGTGATAATACATTTTATGCATTTCATTATTTTACATTACAAACACTTTTTAAATAATTTACATAAAAATAACATTTCATAAAATGCATAAAAATCCATTAATAAGCATAGTTAATACTCGTAACAATAATGCAATCAAAATAATTATATACGACAACAAAATCCATCGAAAACTGTTATCACTGCGTCCTTCTACTAAAAATAGTTATTCAAAGTCGGAAATGAACACGGAACACAGTGGGCGGTATGTGGGCGATAACAGAATGATCTGAGGTCGCACCAAGGTCCTCGTCTATTGGTAGTCTCGACACGCCCGTGGCTCATGCGTCGCGGTGTACATTTCCATAGGATTGGACCACAGATATAGATTTACATAGACAACGCAAATGCATGTACTTTGCGTGTGCGAAACCCGGACCAAGCGTCAAGTTTGGTCGCCGTTAACTTGCAGTCCACGCGACTACAGATATAAAAAATATGAGTATGAGCGAGATAATCACTCGAAAGAATCTTAGCGGGCGGAGGGGCATCGGCGGCATCATCTTTGAATCGGTTTGGATTTCCCGTCACTAATGACGTCACAGTAGGTGTTAAAATTCGGTACGCCTCTGGTTTCAATACAAATCGTGATACTTGCGTTATCTATGTAAATCTATATCTGTGGACTGGAGTATAGTTTTGATGTTCTAATATAAAAGTTCTTAGATCAGCAGCCCTGTGAATTAAAAATATATTTGTATGGAAGAACGGTGAAGGAAAACATCGTGAGGAAACCTGCATGTTTTAGAAAATCTAAACAGTTTTCGAAAGACATGTGAAATCCGCCAACCCGCACTGGGCCAGCGTGGTGGATTACGGCCTGAATCCCCCTTGTAGTGAGGGGTGGCCCGTGCCCAGGAGTGGGACGTCAAAACGCCTAAATTATTATTATGGAATATTTTTAGTCTCTCGGATAGCGACTTTACACAGACTCACAGTTAGGGTACAATTCCTTGATTCACAGATTAATAGCCCAACAGATGAAGATGGACATATCTCTCTATCAATCCATCCTTCCATCTATTTCGGGAGATAATCAAATAAATCTAATCAATCAGAGTTTAGCAAATGTATTAACTCATTCTAAATAGCTAAGTATCCGTTATCTACGATCTTCTCTAGGCGTTTCTTTCTCTCAAAATTATATTAAATCAATACTATAAATAAATATCGCCAGACTGGCACACCAACTGTATATTCCCAAACTAAGCAACGCTTGTACTATGGGGTATCGTTCAATGGACTGGGGGCGATTCCGGTGACACCCAGACCTGAGCTAATTACGACAAGGCCATCTCCGAAATTTTCCACAGCGGGAATGAGTTTGAGTACTGAGGATAAAATTAAGGTGAAAACGATAGGACATCAATGCTATAGTGGGTATAATTGTATAGCTTAACAGTGACGCTTACAGCCTGCTAAGGTGTCCGTCCACTTGGCTGAGATATGAAGCGGACGCGCTTCGACCAATAGGATCAGTTACTTTCCTGTCAACGCGAGTTAAGGCGAGTGAAGCTGAAGAAAAGAACAGCAAGTCCATCTCCTATATTCCCACGGTAACACCTATAGTACAACATCCATATAAATCCGTGCACTTGAAACAAGAATATTGCTAAATTAAATATTAACAACCTTATCCATTTTAAGACGGTGCAGTCGTAAATTTTGTGCGATAGTGCCGTCCAAATTGAGGCGAAAACATTTAGGTTAATCTTGAGATCAAGGAAACTTGGACCTTGGAGTGATGTACTAAAACGCTTATTTCTTTAAAATATTATGATTTATTTTTATATAAATTGAAGTCCGTGTTTGCTATCATATGTGATTGGTGTTTTATGCGACAATGATCCCTTCCGTTAGTGAAGCCAGACTCATGTGGTGAAGATTCCTTCCTAGACATAGTTGCCGTCATATCGACAACATTAGTACACTCATTTTTTTTAAAGATTACTAGCTATGTGAGATTATCACATTGCTAGTATTCCCGTTAGGCCCTCCAGCTTAGCTAATGCTTGTGTTAAGAGTGGGCCCACGTCAATAGTTAAATGGCCAGGATGGGCAGCGAACCTTGAACCTCTCGGTTACGAAGGCGGCCCCTCTAACCACTAGGCTATTAACGCCTAATAGTAATAACTAGCTGAGCCCGCGACTTCGTCCGCGTGGAACTTAACAAAAAAGCCCGCTCCCGCGTTCTGAGTCCGCGCGACAGGGCCCATTAAAAAAATAATGTTTTTCTAAACTAAAAGTAGCATAAGTTACTGCTTATAACAACAGCTATCTACCAGTCAAAGTCCCGTCAAAATCGGTCGACCCGTTTCGGAGATACTCTTTAATTTCATGTGTTTTTATTTTTTTTACGCGGAACCCTAATTGTTTTTCCAAAATTATAGTAGCCTAAGTTACTCCTTAAACATCAGCTATCTGCCAGTGAAAGTCCCGTCAAAATCGGTCCAGCCGTTTCGGAGATTACCCGGAACAAACACATAGACAGACAGACAGACAGACAATTTTTTTTTAAATCGCGTTTTTGTTATAGGTATGTACTTTCATATGCATTTAGTGAAAAGGTGTTATTTTGATATTACAAACAGACACTCCATTTTTATTTATTTGTATAGATATAGATGTCAGTATCTTATTTCTTCCAACTCCTTCTATTATTTCTTTCGATTAAATTCGTGCGGGTTCCAAGACTTTTAACTTTTAACTTTTCCCCGGGACTCGTAGATGGTCAAACCTCGACGTCATTATTGATCACCATTGTTGATCCTGGCTTACAGGAGTTACAGTGGTGGGAGTGTGTTGCGGGACTAGACCATAAAAAATATCTTATTTATTTTCTTTCAGGGACGTATCGAATTTCCTTTTACAAGCACTCAATTGACCGTCAATGTTTATGACCTACTTTCATTTGGATATAAAACCAATTGGCTACTTATTGAAATGATTGTCAGCAATTAAAACTGATTTCAGACGGTGACCACAGGACAATGTCAAGATGAGTTATGAATGATACATTTACTATTCTCCCTTTAAATACATACTTAAGAATCGCATGCTTCTTTGCCTACTTTGATATTATTCAAAGTATGAAAGATCTTAATAAAACGTGTAAGAAATTTTCTTATAGAAAACATCTGTAAGGGAATGTCAATTAAATAAATATCGCAAGACTGATGCCCCAACTGTATGGTCCCAAACGAAGCAACGCTTGTACCATGGGTACCTTACAATTGATTGGGGGCGATCCTAGTGACACTCAGACATGGGCAGATTATGAAAAGGCCATTTAAAAAAAATGTCCAGACGGAAATCGAACTCGCAACCACCTGGTGCAGTGAGGCCTACGCTCAAACCGCTGCGCCAAGCGGTCGTCAATTAATTTTTCATTGTCAATATTCTATGTTATAATTAAAAGCATTTCTAAAAGGATCATCTAGGTTAGGCGAATTGATTGCTTCAAACTGTTAAAATATTTGACTTTAGACAAGGAAATGGAAATTAATATTAAAACAAAGAAAATTTAATGAAATTCGCGATCAGAAATTCATTGGAAATTTACCTAATTGTTTATCTACTCTGCTCTGGAAGTTATCTTTGAGCCCTTTTGTAGTTTAAATTAAGTAGAAATTTGTTTATAATAAATTATTTCGAACATATTTCATTTATCTAGTTTCTTATTAGTCCATGTAATACTGGGCCCTAACCACGCTAGCTACTCAAATCGTAATAGTAAAGCAAACGCTCGCGATTACGTTTCAATCGCTCCGTTTTTGACGTTTTGCTGACACCATACCATATCAATGTCAGTAGAAATCGTGAAGCTCGTGTCAGCAAACCGTCAAAAGCGGAGCGTTTGAAACGTAATCGTGAGCGTTTGCTTTTCTATTACGATTTGAGTAGGTAGCGTGGTTAGGACCCTGGTATCTCGAGAAAAAAATATAAATATGTTAATTACAACTTGGTATAAGTACAGAATTAATTATCTTCTAAATACAACTTTGTAAGTACTATGTACTTTATACTATGTTTGATAGGTAGGCCACGTCTTAAAAGAGCAGGTATTTGAATAGAATAGAATAGAATGTATTTATTTGTGAACATAGGCTTGTGAATACAGTTCTTAGTTGATTAGAAAGTGCGCTATGTTTTGCCATATGGCGTACAAATATATGAATAAAGTTAATTAATAAATCATGCATAGGGATGTACATTATCATAAAAATATAAAATGCCAAATTCTAATATTATATTATATAAACTTATCATTTAAAAACTCGTCAACTTTATAATAACATTTTTCAATCAATTTTTTTTTAGACTATTCTTAAATGTTAGTAATGGCATTGTCTTAATTCTATCAGGAATCTTATTATAAATTTGTGGTGCACCAAAGAAATTTCTCTTCATAAGTGCAGTTCGACATTTGGTTTGGGACAATTGATTTATATACTTCATTGGGTCATTAGAGTCGAGCTATAGCTAATTAACTACAGCTTATACAGCGGGGCGCTACCATGGCGACTTTAATTTAA
Source organism: Notodonta ziczac (assembly GCA_918843915.1). NCBI lineage: Eukaryota > Metazoa > Arthropoda > Insecta > Lepidoptera > Notodontidae > Notodonta > Notodonta ziczac. The sequence continues at coordinate 9,155,615 of OU974053.1, forward strand.
CACACAGGTAGGGCTAGTGGTCAATAATCATAATAGTAATAAAAAAAAGAAAAGTCCGTAAATAAAACAAATACAATTTTCGAACAAAATAGATACTAAATAAAGTAATCAAATTGGCATCACCCTTGAAATCCGATTCATTCAGCTACTCTTACGCTCTTACCTACTACACGGAGCGGGGCGAGCTAATAGTATTATTATTATTTCTAATAGGTATTTCTATTTCATTTTAATTTCATTGAAGAAATGTTATTATTATTTATATTATCCGTATATTATTTATATTTATATTATCCGTGATTTCGGCAAATGACCTCTGCGCTAGAGTTATTTACGTACAGGCTGCTCCAAAACGGTATTTTAAGTAAAATGTTGTATTATTTTATAAATTATAATGTTAAAAAAAATTTAAATATCTCGAAAATCAGACAATGCGAAGCCTAATATGTGTGTTAATTTAAAGTCGCCATGGTAGCGCCATGCTGTATACAGGCTGGGTCGACCAGGGACTCTCACAAGGAGAGTACACCGCTCTCCCGCCGCAAACAACAACTAAATTTGAGGGTACCAAGTTTTTACCTATGACATCAGGACGTCTAATACCCCAGTCCCCCCGTGACCACGGTTGCTATAAAGCAGCCGAAACGTCGGAAAAATAAAAAAGTAAATACACGCGATATAATCCGTAAATTAGTTTTATTTCAATGTGTAGTATTCGCGTAAATATAAGAAAACAATAAAAGTATGAAATCCATAACCGTATGTGATTTAGTATGGCTATTTAAATACATGATACGTGAACGAGCATTGAAGTTAATAATGCCCTAAGGCATAAACCAATCAATGATTGTAACGTAAGTTACACGGGATGATTCAAAAGTCCGAAACAATAATTTAATTTAATGCATATATTATAACTAGCTGTGCCCGCGACTTCGTCCGCGTGTAATTTAACTTAACAAAAATTTCGGGAATATTCATCTTATATTTTATCCCCTTGCGGGTAGAATTAATCAAAATCCTTTCTTAGCGGATGCCTACGTCATAACATCTACCTGCATGTCAAATTTCAGCCCGATCCGTCCAGTGGTTTGGGCTGTGCGTTGATAGATCACTATGTCAGTCAGTCAGTCACCTTTGAGCTATATATATTTAGATAGGTAATATACAGTAGCTGGAATGAAGATACCTAGGAAAGAATAACAATATAAGTATTGCCAAATGAAAGAAATTGCCTCAGTGTTCATCGAGTAATTTTTTTTAAAACATAAATTCATTTATTCCCAATACAAATTCAAACACCAAAATAGTTTTTCGGACTGTTGAAACATCTTATATAATAAATGATGTATGATATGTAATATGTCTGTCTGTGGTTATATAGCTTGAAAATAGTACCTTAAGTACTGTTGAATCTAGTATATATACTTAATAGTTAATTTACTTATTCAGTAAGTAAGTAGGTACCTACTAAGGTCATTTAAATTGATTTATAGTGCCTTACTACAACTCAAAAATCTTTCTCATAAAAAATACATAAACTTCCTTAATATAAAATAAAACAGCGACAAAGTGTTAACCAATTATACATGTTATAAGTGCCTATTTCAATAATACACGATATTTTGGAACGGCTTAGCGAATGCTAGAGATAATGAAAGAAGGTACCTACACTACATAAAATAATCTGATGGGTTGGTGATATGTTGTAATTTTTTCCCACTACTTGTGTTTCTTTGAATTATAAAATGTGTAGGCAATGTTGGTATAATATTAAACATTATACTTATGTCCATAAATATGTGTGAATTTGGGAACTTGGAACAAATTTGGTGAAACATGATTTTTATGGTTTCCGCAAGAATACAGGTAATGTGTCAGTAAACTTTATATCCGAAACTTTACTGATAGGGTTTGAACAGGTATTTAAAGTCCTCCGCCGGGGCATCTCGGAGCATTTCAAATGACCCGTGGCGCCCGATTGCATGGCGGAGGGTGGTATACCGTTGGTTTTAGTGAGTATACTGAGCCCTTTTGGCGCAGGGACTCCCACATACCTCTCTCATCTCCCCCGAGGCGGGAGGAGACCCATAAAGGGTTTTTCAACGTAAAAAAAGGGATATAAAGTCCTGCCAAAGGCAAAAAAGGTGTCATGCAAAATATCGTGTATTATTAAAATAAGAGCTTATACAACGCAAGGATTGGCTGCGCGGGCGCCAAGGCGAGGCGCGTCGCGAATATTTTACGGTCACTTATCGATGTGTTACACTGTCATGGCTAAGGACGATCGGACAATTGGGACAATGTCAGATGTGCATCGTGACATGCTCGAGGCATGCTTAGATATGCATGCATGCATGCATTCTTGCTAAGGCCTTTAAGGGTGACCGTCCAATTGGCTGTGATATGAAGCGGGTCCTGGCAATATGAGCTGAGGTACGTGAAGCTGAGGCATAGAAGCGATTTTAACGAAGCAGGCGGCCCCGCTTCATAGCAGAGCCAAGTGGACGGTCAATCTACGAGCTGGTACGTAATACAATGTAATATAAATGTTGATGGGTTTTCCTGTTTGAAAAAAGATTTTTGACAGTTATATTATTTTTATGTTTTCTAAGTGGGCAAAGCTTACCACCTGCTTGATGGTAAACAATTACAAGGCCTATACATGCTTGTAATAGCAAAGGAAATTGCTTGCGCGTTGTCGACTAGTAGAGGAGTGTAACAGAGGAAGGGGAAGGCAGGGGAGGGGGGCTGGACTTCCGGCTCTATCACTCATTGTATGTAACTCAGATATTAATTTGTAGTTATTTCACGCCGTTTTTTTGTGAGAGAATTGTACTACGAGACATCCAAGAAGTTTATGAGCTGTTATCAACTGGAAACAACTCGGCTCTACTACACACAACATAGCAATGTACAACATAACTGTTAATAAGGGCTAATGTTGATTATCTCGAAAAATAATGACAATGTTATCTAAAAAAAAATATATAAGTAGATACTTATTTTTTATTTATAGCGTTTACGTACTTCGTCTTTTTTAAGTGGGTAATTGAGTTCACCTGTAGCCCTTGGCATGAAATAGAGATGCGGAGCTGACAGCCAGCATCAGAGGAACCGCAACAAGAAGCTAAATTTCACACAAACAAAGTCACTGGTATAGTTATGAATGATTTATGTATGTGTTACACTGTCAGGGCTAAGGACGTGTGGTCAATTGGGGCAATGTCAGATGTGCATCATGACGATGGGCGGTCTGTGTTCAGTTTGGAATACATGCATATTAAATACAAGCTCAAAATGAAATCCCACCCACGCTTAGAGAACGATAGGTCATAGTTAAGGTTGAATAATTTTAATCAATCAAAACATTTTTATGTCAATTCATTGAGGAAATGCAGCCAGCGTTCTTGACATCATTCCACGTTGAAAGGTTTATTTTTAATATGGTGTAGATATTATATTTCTTGTAATAAATGACAGCAGTGATAGCCGATTGGTTAAGCACGCGTCTTGCGGGCAGTGGGTTCAAACCCCGGCAAGAACCTCTGGGTTTTTCGAAATCTATACTGATGATCACTCGCTTACGGTGAAAGAAAACATCGTGAGGAAACCTGTATGCCTTAGAAAATCTAAACAATTTTCGGAAAACATGTGAAATCCGCCAACCCGCACTGGGCCAGCGTGGTGGATTATGGCCTGAATCTCCCTCATAGTGAGCGGAGGACTGGGCCCAGGAGAACGGGACAAATGCAAAACATAATTCGACGACCGCTTGGCGCAGTGGTTCGAGCGTAGGCCGCTCGGCTCACTGCACATGGTGGTCGCGGGTTCGATTCCCGCCGGGACAAATTTCGGAAATGGCCTTTTCGTAATTTACCCTGGTCTGGGTGTCACTGGGATCGTCCCCAGTCCATTGTACGGTACCCATAGTACAAGCTTTGCTTAGTTTAGGACCGTACAGTTGGTGTCTCTGTCTGGCGATATTTATTTATTTATTTATAATATTTTTATCATAATTAACTCCCACACATAGCTTATATTCATTTTTCGGTAGTCCCCCAACTATAGGCGTGTGTGCCTTTATCATAAATTACTCATTATTAATTAAAATAATAGTTATTATTGGTCCGTTTATTGTCCCAATCCTAGGCAGGGCCTCCCATCCACGCGCGGGAGATTCAGCACATAATCCTGAGTCCTGCAATACCAAAGGCAGTGCTCGCATGTTGCCGATCTTAACAGGAGTGGGATACGGGAACGGACCTCATAGTTTTTTTTTATTATCTGGACTATATGCTGTTGGCCAGAGTGGCCATAACAACTTCACCCGGACAGAGGGCGAGCGCAAGTGCGCTCCAGCCAGAGGGGCAGGGGGGCAGCTAGCTCAAGGGCGTCACAAGGGACACGACCTCGGCTTGGGCCGCTGCCAGGAGAGGTGGCGAGGGTAAATCTACCACCGGATCAGACCTCATAGTACGAAACGCAAGGATAATACAGCTGCGAGAGGATATCTGTGAGAGGTTGGTACAATCGCGGCCGAGCCAACCAGTGTACGAGAAACAGTCAATAATGTAATAATTATTTCAACTATAATATACTACTTCCCAGATAAGGAAAAGCAACAAAAACACATAGGTATCTACTAACAATAATTATTGATGTAATTCTGGTACTCTCAAAGGGCAAAACAATTATATTTAAACTAATTGCTGCCCGCGACTTCGTCCGCGTAGACTTAAGTAAAGTATTCTATGTGTTAATCCAGGTTATAAACTATCTGTGTTCCAAATTTCATCCAAATCCGTTCAGTAGTTTTTACGTGCAAGAGTAACAAACATACACCCACACTCGCAAACTTTCGTATTTATAATATTAGTAGGATTAATATCTACTACCCTTTGCAATTATTAACTATATAAGCAACAGATGATTAACAAAAAAAAAAGAATTGTAACAAAATTTAAAAAGACAAGCCCGCTGACATTCTTGCCGGATCTTCTCAGTCGAGGTCGCGTTCCGATCCGGTTGTAGGCATAAGAAAAAAAAAGTGAAATTGACAATTTTTAAGTGCCCCCGTAGGCCTTAATAAAATAAACGATTTGAATTTGAAAATTCAATCCCGTGTTTGACGTCGTTTTTCACGACAAAACCTGAATACTTTTTTTTCGTCTGAATACGAAATGCAAGTTAAAAGAGCAGGTTGATATTATGGCCCGATGTTTTTGCGTTGTTCGGTTGACAACAAAGTCTTCTGGCTATTTGAAATTTTAATCTGGTTTCATGTTTATGTCAGTTTCGGCTGTCCCTAAAACGGACGGAGATTCGTCAATGTTATGCCTCTGCAAAAACACATTTGCTATCACCGAAATCGAAGGCCCCTTATTTTGTTGCGTCGTAAGGATCAAAATTTAACAGGACCTAAGTTTGCGGGTGGGCGTGATAAATTTGTAATGCTATAGCTTCCATTCGTTGAACTGATGTGAGATGTACTTTTTCCCGCGCAACATCTACTGGACAAAGAAAGGTTATTGGCAGGTGAATCCTGTATTTTATATTAGCTACAGATTTCGGATACGTTTTAAAATAGCGGCACTGCGCTTACAATAGGTTTGAATATTTTGTTTGTTAAGACTCGTCTTCCATCGAGAGTTGCGAAGATTTTTTGTATAAAATGTTTAATCATTTGTGTTGGTGAAATTATAAATTGGGATTATCGATAAAAACAGGATGTCCTATGAATTTTACACTTAATAGATAAGATACTACCAGAAATTAATTCTTAGATCTTAGGGAAGTAGTTAAACTTTAATTATGATTTACCTAATGTTAAAGCTTTAAATTAGGTAGTAATAAAAATACCTAAGTTAGCATGCATAAAATCAATACCTTTATTAGTATTTGACGACCGCTTGGCGCAGTGGTTCGAGCGTAGGCCGCTCGGCTGACTGCACATGGTGGTTGCGGGTTCGATTCCCGCTGGAGTAAATTTCGAAAATGGCATTTTCGTAATTTGCCCCGGTCTGGGAGTCGCTGGGAACGCCCCCAGGCCATTGTACGGTACCCATAGTACAGCGTTGCTTAGTTTGGGACCATACAGTTGCTGTGTCAGTCTGGCGATATTTATTTTATTTATTTATATCTAATTCCGATGTGCGTGTGTTTGGAATTATAATATGTAAAACATAATATGTAAGGAATGAATTACACCAGAGTTTATTCACAGTGTTTTAATAATTCACCACATAAATGAAAATAAACTAATACAAGAGTTACACAGAATCAGACGATATTTACAAATTACAACAACGAAAACCCGACATAACAATTGAACGCGGCGCGCGCGGGAAGACCTCTCTCGATGGTCATGGAGTTCTCGCGCATGCGCAAATAATCAAAGAAACTCCTAGAGGGGAGTCAATGTAGGTTCTAATTAACTAATTTTTCATTACTCATACTCTGAAAGTAGGTCTGAAGTTGCCTGAGAAGCGGGTTGAAAGTAATACTTTTCAGGCCCGGGAGTTTCGCTTTCAACTGACAGCTGTCAAATTATAAAAAAAACTAGTTCCATTTTCACATTTCTATGGAACCATGTTCAAACTTTTTCTACAGTCACTCAATTACAACACGATGTAAAATTGACATAACATAAAGTTAAGTATTAATTCAAGAATATATTTTTTTAAATGACTTAATTATAATTTAGTTTCAACAATTTCTTTAAAATAACATAGATTTGGGCAAAATATTTAAAGATGAAAATGAAAAATAATGGCTAAATAATGAAGTTGGCCGGCCAACGAAAAAAAAAACAAAATAGGCGGCAATCCGATTTTTTTTTTCGAGTTGTAGAGTATTGTTTATACTTCCTTGTATTATTTCTTTAGCCAAGTCCTGTCTTTATTTTTATTTTCCTTGTATTCGTAATGAAAAGCACAGTGTTTACCTCGGGTGAAAGACTTATTTTGTCCCTCGAACTATTAGCGCCCTTGCTACGCTCGGGCGCCAAGCCCCCTCTCGGGACAAAATAAGTAACTTTCACCACTCATGTAACAATGTACTATTAAATAATGCCGCGCATCCGTTACACCCTTCCTTTTGGCTTCGCAGTAGTCGGATAAAAAACAAATTGCGCGTTCAAAACGACATAATAAATTTCGTGAAAAATATTGACACAAAATGAATAGGGTCATATTCACTATGCAATACGAATGGACGTAAATTCGGCGCATTACACGTGGAAATATATACAGATTTACATTTATAGATGCCATTGATGTCATCGAGGTATGTACATACATAAACCATTCATAAGTAGGTACATGAATTCGTTGTACCGTTAAAGGCGTTCGAAAGAATGCGTTTCAATTTTGTGTCGATCCCGCAATATTTGATTAAATGATTTGTCGTTTGTGAATCCAGGAAATCCAGGAAATTTTCGATTTTTACAGCCTCTAAGAATAAACATTTAGGTGCTTATTTGTGAACTCATGAGGCTTCTTTCATGTGTTAAACTGGTTGTTCCAACAACATTAAAATTACCCTAGATAGGATTACCTTAATACCTGTCATCTATAAAAAAAATCAGTGCCGTCTAGGGACGCCCGAAAGAAGCGAAGCTTTGCAGTAGATATTAGATATATTATATTAAGGCGTAACGCGTAACGCGTTACGCGTCACGCGTCACGCGTTACGCTTTTCACCGTTTGAGTGCCCGGGTAGCGAGCGCCCCGAACGTCCGTAAAGAAGCTTCGCTTCAAAAAACAACCGGCAAGTAATCCTTCACCTCCTTCTATCCCAAATTACCACTCCCGTTCAGGTCGGCGTACGAGCAATGCCATTGGCATCGCAAGCATCTATAGACTATGGTAACTGCTTAATATCGGGCGGGTCGTACGTGTTTGCCGACTTTGTTTGGTATATAAAAATACCATATTTTTTTATAAAAGAGAGACACGAGTCAGTCAAAATAATAAAATGAAAATAAAATAATTTATAATAATTATTATTTAATGTGTCGGCTGCTCAAATTTGACAATTTTGTGCAGCCAACGGATGGAAAAAACGAAGAGAAAATTTTCTCTTCGTTTTTTCCATCTGTTAATGCGTTACTCATTACAAGCTATATGTATTAATTACTACATAGTTTAAAACAAAGAATTTGTAATAATAAGACATATTATTACAAATTCTTTGGTTTAAAACAAAGTCGCTTCCCGCTCTCCCTATGTATGCTTAGATCTTTAAAACTACGCAACGGATTTTGATGCGGTTTTTTATTAGATAGAGTGATTCAAGAGGAAGGTTTATATGTATGATACATGCATAATAATAGTAGAGAAACACTGATAATTTAAGAGCAGTGTGAAGCTGGGGCGGGTCGCTAGGTTACAATAGAGTACAGAACACCAAATAAAACTATAGCAAAATAGAGGCAGTGCACACGCAATTAATTAATAATACCTATTATAACACGTTATTTTTATAGAATTTCCGTGAATAATCACGCATTGAATATAGTATGCGAGCGCCGTTGTTAAAACTAATATATTATAAGACAAATTTATATTTAATAGCTTTGAATGGACGGCATACCTGGGCCGAGGTCTGTACACACAGTGTGGACATTTACATTTTATTTTGTTGGGAACAGGTAGTTGTACATCGTTGGTGAAGTGTACTGTGAGTATCGATGAGTAACAATGTAGCTTCGTGAAATCAATTGAAGGTATTTAATATCTAGTATCTGAGATGGAATATCGTTATTCTTCTGTGTTCAATCTTCTTATTTTTCTTCGTCGTTCCCTCAATGCTGAGGATCGTGAACATGTTCTGTCCTGCGCCATATCAATAGATTGATACGTCCAAAAAATATTATATTTATTATTCATAATATCATTGACAAATTGAAATAAAACTATTTTTACGGATTATATCGCGTTTATTTACTTTTTATGTTCCCGACGTTTCGGTTGCTTTACAGCAACCGTGGTCACGGGGGGACTGAGATGTTAGATGTCCCGATGTCATAGTTAAAAACTGGGTACCCTCAAAATTTACTGGCTTGAGGTAAAGAAAAACATCGTGAGGAAACCTGCATGTCTTTAGAAATCTAACCAATTTTCGAAAGATGTGACATCACCAACCTGCACTGGGCCAGCGTGGTGGATTATGGCCCGAATCACTCCTCTATTTAGAGGAGACCTGTGCCGAAGAGTGGGACGTTAAAAATGGTATATTAAATAGGTATAATTTCAATGCCAGAACATAGATAGCATACCTATTCTCTCTTCTATCTAAGTCGTTACGCTCTTGACAGAGCGGTCGTGGTCGTCATGTATTGGTTTTCCGGGGCAGATGTTGTTCGCCTCACGATGTCTCGCCATCTCTCCCTATTGGACGTCATCCTGGTGCACTCGTGCAAGGGACCGCCAATGGCAGATTTAATCTGATCGGTCCATCGCATGGGTGCCCTTCCACGTGGTCTGGTACCTATTCTATTTTTCTAATAAAAAATATTTTTTTTTCTATAAAAAAAAATATATTAAAAAAAAATACATGTAAAAAGACAAGCCCGCTGAGTTTCTTTGCCGGATCTTCTCAGTCGAGGTCGCGTTCCGATCCGGTTGTAGATATAAGAAAAAAAATGTAAAATTGACAATTTGTAAGTGCCCCCGTAGGCCTAAACAAAATAAACGATTTGAATTTGAATTTGAATTCTATATAGTTTTATTGTTTGTTCGCGTTCGATATGCATGAAGTCTCGGAAGCCAGCCCCGGATCTTCAATTTTTTATAGGCGGGGCAAAATCTAAATTGTGCCGCCCCCGCCAACTTATATTTATTTTTACCTTTATCAATTTTATAATTTCAGCTATCAGATGTCCACTAATTAAATGACATTTGGACATAGGTCTTCCGGAAATAATGCATCCATCGCTATTCTTTCTGTGAAGCCTATGTATGTACAGATATATATGAACGTGTAGGATATATATTGTATACCCAGCATAGGATAGGATTTGAACACACCTACTGTATGGTCGCAAACTAAGCAACGCTTGTACTATGGGTACCGTACTGTAGCAACCGTGGCTTCAATCAATAAATAACTAATGCTGGGTAATATAAAATTTATTAAAGTATTCACTTTTAATACATTTATTTAAATATAGTTCCTATCTTAGTGGTCTCTCGGTTGTCACTGCCAGCGCACCGCTGAGCTTTTCATTTCAAAAATTAATATGTTTCCAAATTTAAATATTCTTGTCGGCCAGGAACGCTTATTGCCAGTGGCTAGTGCGCCGACATGGACCTCCTTACAGTACTATGGACTGGGGGCGATCCCAGGGACACCAAGACCAGGGCAAATTACGAAAGGACCATTTCCGAAATTTACCTGGGAAATCGAGCTCGCAACCACCACGTGCAGTGAGCCGAGCGGCCTACGCACAAACCAATGCACCAAGCGGTCGTCATAAAAATAAAATCTTCGGTCTTAAAAATCTGTATACTAAAATTGTAATATATTATAATTTTACTCGTCGAGCTTTTTGTTTAGCAAAAAAATCTATGAACTTGTCATAATTTAACTCGTGTGCAATTCGATTTTCTATCACTAAGATTGCAAGACTCGATAAGCGTTCCTGGCTCATAGTAGATCGCAAAAAATGTTTAATTAGTTTTAGTTTGCTAAACTCAAACTTTTTTTTTTTTTTCAAATAGGCCAGATTAACTGGCACTTTTAAAAAGTCAAGAACTAGGTGCATGTTCCAAAACAAAATCCTATGGAGAAGAACATGCAAGATACATTTTTTATTTTCTCTTTTTTAAAATTATGTTTGTGTTCACAGTAGATATAATTAGAGATGTGAGGAGAATGTAGGTTAATGCATAAGGCATCACAAATAATGAAGAAGCCCAGAATATTGCCTCGTAGCGTACCTAGAGTAAATTCGCAGGGCAATACAAATATTAGGAAAAGCATCCTGCAAACCATGCGCGTAGATCCGTTGCAAGAGATAGAAACTGTAAGCCTTTTCTATATACCTATAGAGACATTACCAAATAAAAAGAGAGATTGCTCCTTAAAAACGTAGAGTTCCTGGCAAAATTCAGCGGCGCTTAAATCTCGCTCGTATTTTCGAGTCAGATCTGCTCCATACTTTTGCAGTTCTTCAATAGACATTTTCAAAATATTAGTAGGAACCATTAAGAAAAGCACAATCAAATTCAGCTTGGTAGCACTAACAAAGCTCTTTTGCATTACTGATACTCGGAAAGTAGGTCTGAAGTTGCCTGAGGATCGGGTTGAAAGTAATACTTTTCCGCCCTAGGGAGAATTGCTTTCAACTGACAGCTGTAAAATTAAAAAAAAACTAGTTCCATTTTCACATTTCTATGGAACCATGTTCCAACTTTTTTTACAGTCACTCAATTACAGCGCGATGTAAAATTGAATTAACATAAAGTTAAGTATTAATTAAAGAATATATATTTTTAAATGACTTACTTAATTATAATTTAGTTTCAACAATTTCTTTAAAATAACATAGATTTGGGTAAAATATTTAAAGATGAAAATGAAAAATAATGGCAAAATAATGAAATTGGCCAGCCAACGAAAAAAAAAATCAAAATAGGCGGCAATTCGATCTTTTTTTTCGAGTTGTAGCGTATTGTTCATACTTCCTTGTATTATTTATTTAGCCAATTCCTGTTTTTATTTTTACTTTCCTTGTATTCGTAATGAAAAACACAGTGTTTACCGCGGGTGAAAGACTTATTTTGGTCCGAGACGTGGTTTGGCGCCTGAGCGTAGCGAGGGCGCCAATAGATCGAGGGAAGTTACATTCACCCCTTGTGTAACAATGTACTATTTAATTTCTGATATGATTCGATCAACTAGGTACCATAATTATTTCCTTAGAAAATAGTTGAATAGGTTGAAGTGTTTGTAATTCGACATCTCATCGAAATGTTTTTTACGTTTCGGAATTTTTTGCAAAATAGGTTCAACACCTATTTTTTCAGCAACTTCCCAGTCTCATTTATCCAATATTCCATTAGAATTTGTCTCATATTTTGCAAAGTTTTGATGACACGTAGGTATAACATTTAATTTTAAAGAATAAATATATTAAAAAGCATAATATAGGTTATGATAAAATACTGAGGCCTAGAAAGGCGATCGATGAGCTGTGATAGATTTATGGATGTGACACTAATAAAAACAGTATTTTACCTTCGGTTGATCGACAAGTACTAAGTTTTAGTAAATAATAAACATAAACAAACAACACACATGTTTAACCAGAGGCGTGCTGCCGCGATCTGCGATTCCTGCTGGCGAGGGGCGCGTATTTTGAACTATGCCTACGCGCCTCGCGAATAATGTTCGTGCAGCGCGTCTCACTCCCCGCGCTCTCACCGCGCCCGGTCACCTGGTCCGTCTGCTGTACCCAAAGAATTTGTAATAATAAGACATTATTATTACAAATTCTTTGGCTGTACCCCTGCCTGGGTATCGGTCGAGTTGATATGGCCACAGTAAAAAAATACTGAAATTTCTGATGAGTTGTCCATTCGTCTGTAAAGTGGGAACTTTGCCGCCCTCTGAACTTGCCGCCCGGGGCATAGGCCCCGGCTTGCCCCCCCCTAGATCCGGGGCTGTCGGAAGCTTAAAATAAATATTTCAATTCATCCCAGCACTATTTATATTCCATAGGTACCTAAGTAAAGAGAGGTCCAGAGATGATACATAGTTTAATATTAAATGGCCTCCTATAATTGTCGATAAATCTGAATTACATCCATCTTGACAGCCGGAACGAACGAAACGAACGATCGGAACGAACCGTATAAATCTGACAAATAGGATGGCTTCATTATGACGTGATAGGTTAATGACGCTATAATCGAACGATCCTATTGGTCGACGCGCTTAATACGCTCACACAGGCTTATTAATCTAGCTATAATCACAAGGTAATCTAGTGAGGTTACTTAGGTCCACCTTCTCAATCTATTCATCTGAGTACTTACTGAGTACTTAACATTCTCATTGCAAGTATGTTTGCTGTCATTATGTTCTTAATCACTTTTTGTTTTTTTAATACTTAAGTATCTATACAAATAAATAAAATTGGAGTGTCTGTTTGTAATAACAAAATAACACCTTTTCACTAAGTGCATATCAAAGTACATAAAACACCTATAGCAAAAACGTGATTTAATTTTTTTTTGTCTGTCTGTCTGTCCGTCTGTCTGTCTGTGTGTTTGTTCCGGGTAATCTCCGAAACGGCTGGACCGATTTTGACGGGACTTTCACTGGCAGATAGCTTATCTTATAAGGAGTAACTTAGGCTAATTTAATTTTAGAAAAACAATTAGGCATCCGCGTAAAAAAAATCACATGAAATCTAAGAGTGTCTCCGAAATGGCTGGACCGATTCTGACGGGTTTTTGACTGGCAGATAGCTGATGCTATAAGCAGTAACTTACGCTACTTTTATTTTAGAAAAACAAAAAAAAAACTAATGGGTCCTGTCGCGCGGGTTCAGAACGCGGGAGCGGGAGCGGTTAAGTTAAATTCCACGCGGACGAAGTCGCGGGACAATAAATGTCGGCAAGCAACCGAACGACCCACCTGATGTTAAGCAGTGTAAGTTTACCATAGTCTATAGATGATCGCAATACCAAAGGCATCGCTCCCACGTTTCCGTCCTGTAGGGGAGTGGGAGAGAGGGACGGGAATAGACTGGGTTCGATTTCCGGCTCTCCCACTCATCGTTCGAAACGCAGTTATAATAGCTAGTTAGCGCTTTATGTGAGAGAGTAGTACTACCCCAAACGAGCCAGTCCGTATGTGAGCTACTGTCAATTAGCTGACTTAATTGAAACTTAGTAGCCAACAAAACCCTGCTTCACAATACGCACATTTCTGAATGAATCACTCACACCTTTGGAAGGCGAGGTAATAAAGTAAAAAAAGTGTTATGATTCAAGTTCACATTGCTTGTGACTTGTTATTGTTCGAGCCGACTGTACCTGTGTTAAAGTAGAGCATATTCACGTACAAAAGCCCCCGTGTGCCGACTTGACTGCAATTTTGCCGGCTCACAAATAGCTCGTACAATTTAATGCCATTCCAACGCGCTGGTCGCGAGAAAATGCGATTTTTGCGATACCTTCGATCATCGCTTTATAAAAATTAAGGATGGGTCTCGCTGATGCGATGGCGCTACTTGAATTATGCGATTGGTTTTCAATGTTCACGACTTAACTTTCAAAAGAAAAGTAAGTTCTTAAGTGAATGCATACATCATTTTAATTAAACTGACATTTAAATATGTTGTTTTACTCTACTGGTACTTATGCCTTTTTTGTTTTTATGGGACTGGTCCCGCCACACACGCCCACCACTGTAACTCCTGTAAGCCAGGATCGACAATGGTGACCAATAATGACGTCGAGGTTTGACCCTCGACGAGTCCCGGGGAAAAGTTAAATTGTCTTGGAACCCGCACGAATTTAATCGAAATAAATAATAGGAGGAGTTGGAAGAAAAATAAATCCCACTTCCCTCCGGTGCAAAGCGGGAGACAAAATATCTGGTATGGGCTAGCAAAACAAAAATAGCGGTAAATAAGCTTTTAGAGTTCCGTTATTACTTAAAAACTGATAGGTATTTCTCATTTAAAAGTGAACTTGATGTCAAGAGAAATCTGTCTTACAGGAACTACAGATGAGAGGATATACATAGAGGTGTGAATACATTTTTGCGGCAAGGAAACAGCACGTTAACTAAATTGTCCTGTAATTACTTTAAACGCTTAACTTAATATTTAAGGCGAAACGTGCGGATGCATATTTTATCGTGACGGCTACGCGAATTATAAAATAATAGAGCTCTACTTACTGACGGTGTAAAATAATTTGTTTATGCTTTTTGTACTAAAACAAAACTAAATTCGGCCAAATTGCTGTCCATTTTTATTTGATTTAATTATTATAATTGCAACAATCAAACATAAAATACTAAAAAGGAGCAACAGTTGTTGATTATTTTTTATGATACGTACCTATTCTTAAAAGATTTTAAGCTTCTGAATATGAGGTGAGTCTATTCAAAATACTTATGTAGATTGGTAAGTACCTAGGTATTGATTAAATATCGATGTTAAGCCAATGCTACGGTTAACTAAATCTTATTATATACGTACTACATGTCTTTATAATGTCTGCCCTCGTATGGGCCAATTATGACATTCTTATTATAATTGGAGAGTACCTATGTAAGTGGTATTTTATTTAAATATTTATAGTTTAACCACCACATGACGAGTTTTAGTCTCTTATTTTTAATCTAGGCATTTTAATGCTAAACTTGTAAGCATTTAAAATGTGAGTTATTTATGAACAAATTATAAAATTAGTTTTATAAATTTAAGTCTTTTTTGTATTTAGTATTGGATAAAGTAATGCTCTAGAATCTTTGAGAAATAAGAAAATAAAAGCTAGCAAATTCATTAATTTTCCACCTGTTGGCAGTTATTTACTCGGTTAACCTGGCACTGAAAGTTTATATGCTTTTTATTGTATCCAAATGTCATCAACGCACCCACGATCAGGGAATGTACACCTACTTACTTATGGACAAAACGGTGCCAGCTTCTTCGTGTGAATAAAGACATAGATAATGAAAATAACCACATTTCGTGGAATGAAATGCCTTTTAAGCTCTTATTATGATAACAAATTACTTATAAATAATTAACATCAGACGGTCACAACGAACAACACCTTAACTCAACAACATAGCAAACACAACCAATATGAAATAAAACTATTTTTCAGATTTTATCGCGTTTATTAACTTTATGTTCCCGACGTTTCGGTTGCTTTACAGCAGCCATGGTCACGGGGGGAAGTGTACCATTGCAAGACCTCCAGACACTGTGAGCACTTTCTGCGTGGATCGGACCGCAAATAACAACTAAATATGAGGGTACCCAGTTACTAACTATGACATCAGGACGTCTAACACCTCAGTCCCCCCGTGACCATGGCTGCTGTAAAGCAACCGAAACGTCGGGAACATAAAGTTAATAAACGCGATAAAATCCGAAAAATAGTTTTATTTCAATGTGTAGTATTCGCGTAAATATAAGAAAACTATATGACAACCAATATTACACATACTTATATTCTTTCAAGTACTTAAATAATTATAATAATCGACCCATGAAAACGGCCCATTGAGAATCGTTATACTTACGCAAAGCTATCCAATTTAACCACTGTAATAATAGGTTAAACAGTCATCATAAAAACCCAATCTGGTTACTGGTAGTGCCAACTTTACAATCCACTATAACACTTAACAAACTCAAGTTGACCTTCCAAATCGTCGTAAGATAAAAGAAAAATTAACGGATGTTCTCTCATGAAGGGATCAAGTTGAAATGGCCGGTAAATAAGTGGCGGCGTCCATCAAACGCGCCAGATCGATGCACCAACGAGAAGCACTTTCGCATAGTATGCTGTGATATTTTCAAAACTGATAATATAAATAAGTAATGTAATACCGAATATATACTTCATCTATATAATATACTAGCGGCCCGCCCCGGCTTCGCACGGGTACATTGCGGTTACATTATTCGAGTTCTAGTAAGGATCCCTAATTTAAAAAAAAAAAAAAAATTATAGCCTATGTCACCCGGGGATAGTGTAGCTTCCCAACAGTGAAAGAATTTTTCTAATCGGTTCAGTAGTTTCGGAGCCTATTCATTACAATCAAACAAACAAAGTTTTCCTCTTTATAATATTATTATTATATTATTATAGTATGATTAATACGTGTAAAAAACACTTTGTAACGCTTTTTACGAAAATTGCGCAGAGGGAAGAGTACGAAATTTGGCACAAAAATAGCTTATATAGAGAAGGAGTGCAGAATGCAAATATTTTTTTGAATAATGCATAAGAATTACCTACATTAAATCACTAAATAAAACATTAAACACCCTACCATGCGTTTGACACACATTTGTAACTTCCACTTGGTAACTGCCTGACTGTCTGACTGACAAACGTTGACAGTTTTTTTTTCTGTATTTCGGAGGGCGGGTCTTCCATAGTGAATTCTGCGTGCCAGTATCAAATAGTCTTTGACAAGAGAACCTTAATGACGTTTAAAATTAAAGTTTAAATTTATTTATTTATTTATGATCAGGCATCGCAGGCCCATAGACACATACCTTAAACTAACATACATATTATTAAAAACTAAACTAAACTGTAGGTGGTGACGGCGGCAATCTCCCCCGAAAGCGTCTGTACACCACACCCTTCGGCCAGTAGTCTTCCTGCATGAAAGTTGACAGCCTGTCTGAAGGGACTCTAACCACAAACGCCTTGAAACTGGCGTTGTGACTGGAGTCCAACGGCTGAACTCTCAATGAGACATTGCTCTTCACTCGGATGTACTCGGCAATGTCCCCCGCCTTGCTGGTGTAGTGGAGGCGGGACAGGTAGACTAGGGTGGTCGGCACTGCTGCACGCAACAGGACGTCGGACCCTGTTGCCGCCGTGCCGCAGCGATTTCTGTTAACCCGCTGCGTGCGTCTCTTCTTCTGCACCTTGATGAATCCCTCTTCATCTCGGTCTTCGAAGCGTGCACACGCAGGGGCCACGCTCGGCACCTTACGGATGACAGGCCGCTGCTGGGCAACAGGCTTGCTGGCGGCAACGGTGGCAAAATCACGGGGCTTCTGTGGCACCGTTGATTTTGCTGGCGGGGCTGCTGCTCGCAGCTTGTCAGATGCCCGCGGGGTACGGGCAGCGGGGACGGGTTTAATGAATGATGGTCGAATTTCGACCACGTGCGACCACTAGTATATATTAATACTAGCTGAGCCCGCGACTTCGTCCGCGTGGAATTTAACTTAGCAAAAAAGCCCGCTCCCGCGTTCTGAGCCCGCGCGACAGGACCCATTTTTTAAAATGTTGTTTTTCTAAAATAAAAGTAGCCTAAGTTAATGCTTATAACATCAGCTATCTACCAGTGAAAGTCCCGTCAAAATCGGTCCAGCCGTTTCCAAGATACTCTTTGATTTCATGTGTTTTTATTTTTTTAAGCGGAACTCTAATTGTTTTTCTAAAATTAAAGTAGCTTAAGTTACTCCTTAAAACATCAGCTATCTGCCAGTGAAAGTCCCGTCAAAATCGGTCCAGCTGTTTCGGAGATTACCCGGAACAAACACACAGACAGACAGACAGACAAAAAAAATTATAATCTCGTTTTTGTTATAGGTGTCGTATGTACTTTCATATGCATTTAGTGGAAAGGTGTTGTTTTGATATTACAAACAGACACTCCAATTTTATTTATTTGTATAGATGTATAGATATGTCCCTAGGCATCATATGATGGTAATTTTAGGGGCCCATATAGTGAGCGGTAAGTCAACACCTGTCAAAGATAGTTGATAATACTGATTATGGCAATTGTCCAGGGCCCTAACCACGCTAGCTATTCAAATCCTAATAGAAAAGCAAACGCTCGCGATTACGTTTCAAACGCTCCGCTTTTGACGTTTTGCTGACACGAGCTTCACGATTTCTACTGACATTGATATGGTATGATTATATAATGTTGTAAAGATATCTCTACGGAAATTAATTAATACTGAAGTATAGGAGACCACGTTAATACTAAGGCACATGGAAATGTAGTTAGTATTATTATTTTTTTAACACGTTGAACGCTTTACGGCCCACCAGTGAGCCTAGCGTACTGTTCCGTTTGGGCTATGCCAAAATCATAAAATCGCATTTTTTTATCAACTTCAGATTTTCATCCCAAAATTTATAAAATGCGGCAATATGTATAGAAAATGAAAATTATCGATTTTTACCGTCCAGTTTTAGTGATATAACAAAAGGCTCACCGGTGGGTCTCTTGGCCTCTAATAAGGGAATACTGATTTTCCGTTGGCGGGGGCCGCGGGGTCACGCCATCACCCACCCGCCCGCGCTTGCATCGCTCAGTCTCAGACGGTTAGTGTCGCGCGTTGCGTCATCGTATACAAACGTTACACTTTGAATGCAAATATGGATGAGTTTGAAAATTTTGAGTTAACTCAAGAGGAGATATTACAGTTAGAGAATATTGAAATAAATCTACTGAATCATAGTTTTCAAGTAGATTCCGATGAAGATGTAGTTCAACCAGTGAAAAGGAGACGCCGCCGAATTGTTTTGTCAGAGAGTGAGAATAGTGACGATGAAATCTCGAGAGTTATTGCCGATACTATTGGTGAGTACCTAATCGTATTTTTTTTGACTATGCATTGCACACGATTTGCCTGTTTCATATTAGTTTAAACCGTCTAGCCCACGCGCAGTGATATAGTAGGTATTTACCGCGCGTGACTTTCTCAACAAAAACTATTACTATTTTCAGTATACAATTAGCTATAATAGCGCTTGAAGAGAAGGAGAGTTATTTATCGAGAGTATGTATGTATGTATGTATGTATGTAAAACAGATAAAACTTGTAACAGGTAGCACTGTCAGTAAATAGTGTGTAATAGTAAATAAAATTACGGTAATGTAATGATTAATTTATAATCTATCTTTATTTTAAAGGTAACACAGCGCCATCGGATACCTGGTCTAAACCTAAAGGTAATCAACGTAAAATAATACCCTTTACTGAGCATCCTGGAATGCCAACTAACCTTTGCTCAAGTATGCGAAACGAGTCTCCAGCTGATTTCTTCCGACTAATGGCTCCTGACAGTCTTTTCCAAGAAATTGCTCACCTAACTAACCAATTTGCTATTGACAAAATTGTGTCCGGACCAGTTTCACGCTTTGCACGGCTTCGCAAATGGACACCAACAGATCTTATTGAAGTTAAAAAATTTTTTGGACTGATCCTGTTTATGGGCATAACAAAGCTTCCTAGGTTGGCCGACTATTGGTCAACAAATGACATAACAGGTCATCCGTTTCCACGCACTATAATGCCAAGAAATAGGTTTGAATTGCTATTGCAGATGCTGCATTTTTCACAAAACGACGAGACAAATAAAAAAGACCGCCTCCATCGCATTCGCTACCTTTTGCAAGTCTTAAATGAACAATTTCAAATGTTTTATACACCAGGCGAGGACCTGTGTATTGATGAAAGTGTTGTCCCGTTTCGTGGCAGGATTGTATTTCGCCAATACAATAAACAAAAACGCCACAAATACGGCATCAAGGAATTCAAATTATGCTGTGTTCCTGGATATACATATAGACTAAGTGTTTATGCTGGCAAAAATGACGAAACAACTAATACAACTCCTCATAATGTAGTCATGGATTTGCTAAGCGGTCTTTTAAATAAAGGTCACACCCTTTTCACTGATAATTGGTATACGAGTGTCGGATTAGCAAGGACTTTACTTGATAACGAAACGCATTTGGTGGGAACAATCAGAAAAAACAGGAGGCACCTGCCAAAAGCTGTCGTAAGTTCTAAACTCAAAAAGGGAGAATACATTGCTAGAGAAAGTCATGATGGTATTACTATATTAAAATGGAGGGACAAAAGAGAAGTTTTGGTTCTGTCAACCAAACACTCAGACCGATTTGCAAAAGTAAGAAGGCGTCAGGGTAATGAAGTTTTGAAACCGCAGATCATTGTCGACTACAACAAAGCCAAAGGGGCAGTTGATTTATCAGATCAAATGTCTGCGTACTCGTCACCATTGCGGAAATCCGTAAAGTGGTACAAAAAGCTAGCATTTGACTTATTACTCAATACAGCGATGGTAAATGCTCTGACACTTTACAAATCAGTAACTAAAAAAAACATACAAATCATAGATTTTAGAAGATTTATACTGATGGATCTTTGTGTCGTGCAGCAAAATACTGCGCCTGTAGAAAGACCAAAGAGAATCAAACACGTCCTGGAAAAAAAAGAAGGTTTAGCTAGAAAAGTTAGAAGAACATGTCGCCAATGTTATGCAGAAAACGTACCAGTCATGGGCAGCAAACAGGCTAAAACCAAGACAAAAAAGGTTTCAACTTATTGTCAAAACTGTCCAGCTAAACCTTACCTTTGTTTACCTTGTTTTAACAAGATTCATCATTAATTTTTGGAGTAATACTTCTTTTGGCGTGTTAAGGAAATATGATGAGAATAAATTTTTACGTTTTTATTTGTATTTATGTATTTTGATTAGTTAAAGTATTGCTAATGTGATAATTAGAGAAGTGCCATAATTGTGATTGATAAGACTTAATAATTGTTATAAAACTTTATAAACATGAAACAATTAAAGATTTTCGTTTGACGAAGAAGAAAATGTTATGTTCTTTTGTATTTTAATTAAACATTTTTATAATTATTTATTAGTTTGATTTAAATTATATAATCAAAACAATAATTTCTACTGAAACTTGAGACGACCCATTTTAATTCTTACTAGTTTTTATAGTATTTAATAACCACGGCGTCCGGTTACGCTACAGGGCCATGCGGCTCATTTCTATGTACGTTTAGTTAGATAACGTCAATGCATGGCTTGTAGCAAGCGTGTTCGTTGGACCCATCATTCGGCTCACAGGTGACCCCCGTGGCTTGAACAGTACAGTATGGAAAGGCTCACCGGTGAGCCCTGCGGCCTGTACGAAAAACCTATCTTTTTCATACGGCGTTCAACGTGTTAAACTCATGTATCGTAAGTTTACAATGTCGCTACGAAACTAATAGAGCCATTCGCTTTAGTCATTGATTTTATAGGTGATGTCAAATTATTTTCGCAAATTTTTATATTTTTTGTTATAGATTATGAATAGGGGCTGGCTTCATGAGGTCCTTGGGAGTTACCAACAGCGTTTTATGTTTGTTCGTTGTGGTGACGACTACGCCGGGTTCAAAGGTTATATTTATTAAAGGTTGACGACCGCTTGGCGCAGTGTTTCGAGCTAAGGCCGCTCGGCTCACTGCACATGGTGGTTGGATTCGATTCCCGCAGGGGAAAATTTTGGAAATGGCCTTTTCGTAATTTGCCCAGGTCTTGGTGTCACTGGGATCGCCCCAGTCACTTGTACGGTACCCATAGTACAAGCGTTGCTTAGGTTGGGACTATACTCATACAGCTGGTGTGTCAGTCTCGCGATATTTACTTATTTATTATATTTAAATTATATTTATTAAAATTAGTAAGTGATCTCCACAGATGCCTATTTTCCAGTTTTCAGTACCTATATAACAGAGTGGGCAAACAAGCATACGACCCGGCTGATGTTAAGCAGTTCGTAACCTGTAGATGCTTGGAACAAAGACAAAGGCATTGCGCGCACGATGCAGACCTAACGGGGGGTGGCGCAGAGGAAGTGGGAGGGAGGGTGGTCCCTCACTTTTCCCCTTCGAGAAAAACACACATAACGAAGTATAAACCCGATAACAGGTTCTTAGGTACTCACCCACATGGGGCCGTAAAAATAAATCTATGTCAAATTTGAGAGCGATCTTGGAACTGACAGCTATTATTTTCATTGAATACCAGTACAAAATAACTCTAAATTGAAAATTTAAAAACCCCCGATGCGACGACCGTTTCATCAAATGTATACAATAATCAACAGAAAATCTGTGTAAAAGTATGAGACATTATTGTTATGACATTATAATAATTGACATTAGGATAGACAACTAATCTAAATATTGATACCACGGTGGACGTGAGCAGCCCAGGGAAGAATTTTTTTCATGAAACATAGCAAAGAACACTCTCGATCAGAATACCTATCTAACAAAATAAACAAAATTGAAATCGGTTCATCAGCTTGGGCGCTACGTTGCCACAGACAGACACACAGATACACATGTTAAACTTATAACACCCCTCTTTTTTCGTCGGGGGTATATCTATTCGTAGAGGTAGAGAAAAAAAATATATTTTAATTTCACTACACATTTTTCACAATGTTTAACCGACGACGTGATCCGAAAAGAGACGCATATATTTGACGTTTAATGAATTGTAACAATAGCTGGAAGCTGTATAACGACTTGCTAGACGATGTCCTCCGACAAACACGTCAAAACACCTCCTATTGTGCTTATCCCACCTTGAATATAGCCACCATCTAACAACGGATAAACAAATAAAACGCATACAACGCCATAAATACTTACTAATAAAGAATTACAAAATTAATGTGTCACTAAGAAAATATAACCCTATCTTATTTTAAGGACAGTTAAGGCGATAATTAAGGAATGCACACGTTAGACACGGTAAAAGTAAGTTGGCCCGATTTGCAGAATGAGCCGATATCGAAATCTGCCTATTAACGCGAAGAGCTTAGGGCGTGTCCGCACTGACGTGATGATTACATCTTTCGGTACCGAAAAGTTGGTCCCGATTATAACACGGTGAGCCCCACGGTTATTTCAGCCCTAATGAAATAATTCCGCACGTAATTTAAGACTGTTTAAGATGTCAAATTTTAAATTGGATGCGCGCAAAGGGTTGCTTTGAAATAATAAATTAATCGGTTCTCTGAACGCCGTAAGTGACGGAGGGGTAAATGAATTTCGGTTCTGTGCAGCCGCCTTTGAGGTTGTTTTCTTTTTTTTTACCGCACCGGTGTTAAAATTAGTGATGGAAGATGCGTTAACGCCATCTTGTTGTAAAATTAATTATCCATAAGTATGTTGTGTTGTGTTTTGTTAATTTCCAGTATGAAAAGTACGGCCTGGGCGTTAGACTTGTATTAGCCGCTTTTAAGTTTGATTGTTTGTCTTATAATATTTCTGCAGCTAACCGATAGTCTAAAGTTAAAATAATAAAGTAGTTACATATTGTTTTAAATAAAGAAAGTACATTGATACTTAACCCGCTAACTAATTTTGAAAAGTTACCCAGGTATTCATTCGACTTATTTATTGTATTTGAACGCCGACATAATAATAATAGTAAAACCTACTGTAATTATTTATTCATCATCATCAGCCTATGCTTGTCCACTGCTGGACATAGGCCTCCTCTAATGAGCGCCATAGCGCCCTGTCTTCAGCTTGCCGCATCCAGCATCTGCCTGCAGTCTTTCGCAGATCGTCATCCCACCTGGTCGGAGGGCGTCCTACACTACGCTTGCCGAGTCAAGGTCTCCACTCAAAAACACGTTTAATAATTATTTATTAGTAACACTTTATAAAACGCACGGACGGGACATAACGGGATCGCATTAGTAGCACCGCGAGGCCCCGGCGCGGGCCAGGCTTTATGTGAGGCCCGCAGACAATGGTTAAATTGTAATACTACCACTTTGTACAAGTCACTTTTCTAACTACCTACTTTTAAACATTGTTACACCTGCTATAGTTAGTTTGGAAAAATAGTAAATTGTTACACGAGTGGTGAAAGTGGCTTATTTAGTCCCGAGACGGGGTTTGGCGCCCGAGCGTAGCGAGGGCGCTAATAGTTCGAGGGACAAAATAAGTCTTTCACCCGAGGTAAACACTGTGCTTTTCATTACGAATACAAGGAAAATAAAAATCAATATAGGAATTGGCTAAAGAAATAATACAAGGAAGTATGAACTCTACAACTCGAAAAAAAAAAAAGATCGGATTGCCGCCTATTTTGTTTTTTATTCGTTGGCCGGCCAACTTCATTATTTGGCCAGTATTTTTCATTTTCATCTTTAAATATTTTGCCCAAATCTATGTTATTTTAAAGAAATTGTTGATACTAAATTATAATTAAGTCATTTAAAAATATAAATTCTTTAATTAATACTTAACTTTATGTTATTTCAATTTTACATCGTGCTGTAATTGAGTGACTGTAGAAAAAGTTTGAACATGGTTCCATAGAAATGTGAAAATGGAACTAGTTTTTTTTTAATAATTTGACAGCTGTCAGTTGAAAGCGATTCTCCCGGGCCGGAAAAGTATTACTTTCAACCCGCTCCTCAGGCAACTTCAGACCTACTTTCAGAGTATGAGTAATGAAAAATATTTTATACATTTTCCCAATTAATAACTCCGGCAGAAAAATTATAAAGTTATAGTGTTAAAAGATATCAGTGCGTTATTTTTTATATTTTTTATATAAGTACTGAGCTCGCGTGTTCGACCTGCATATATCAATATAATATTTTTCGCATATCTGTATGAGCGATCCGATGAAATTCCAAGAGCATCTATATCCAACTATTGGTCTATTACCTCCTTATTAATAAACGTGGAATAGCGGGCGAATAGTTACACACAGAATTATCTCGTTCTCTCATCAGTAATTTGACATTCGATAGAAGAAGACAAAGCATGGTATATGTTGAGACTGCATCTCGTGCATCGAATGTTAGACGCACATCCTTTAGTTAGACTATCATGTACCTACTTATAAGCTGACTAGCTGTGCCCACGGACTTCGTCCGTGTAGTATATAACGTAACAAAAATTTCGGGATTATCGGGATAAAAAGTATCCCATATGTTAATCCCGGTTATAAACTATCTGTGTTCCAAATTTCATCCAAATCCGTTCAGTAGTTTTTGCGTGAAGGAGTAACAAACATACATACATACATACATACATACATCCACACTCACAAACTTTCACATTTATAATATATAAGCTGATAAGCTGATATTGGCAAGGGATGACCAATCACAATATGTCATGTAGAGTATTGAAGACCTTTTTTTTTTAAAAAAAGTCAGCAACTAAGCTCCGACTACCCGATACTAAGCAGTTACCGTAGCTTTAAGATGTTTGCAATATCAAATGCATTGATCACAAGTAGCCGACTTGAATGCTAGTGGGCCAGAAGGAGGGAGAGAAAGGAGGGTTGGGCTTCCATCTCCCTCACTCATGAAGCGCAGCTATGATAGCTATTTTCCGCCGATCATCTGTGACTTTTTTTTTTTTTTTTTTTAGTGATTGTGCTCTATATGAGCACAATCTGCCGCTTTTTCTCCGACATGGTGGTCGGAGACCTTGTTAAGTTATAATTTTTGTCCACTTCGAGTTTCTTTAATTGTGTTTGAAATTCTTGTAGGTATTGTACATTTTTAGACTTGTTTTTAAATATTAAGTTTTTTTCATATTTCCGATAATTTGTTGATCATCATCTGTGACTGAGCTGTACTACCCCGGTCGGAGCCACCCCGTATAATGTATATGACATTTAGTAAAGTGGCTACACATTCGCTCTACTTCGTATATTTCTTACTAGCTGTGCCCCCCGGCTTCGTCCGCGTAGTATTCAACGTTACAAACATTTCGGGATTATCGGCATAAAAAGTATCCTATATGTTAATCCCGGTTATAAACTATCTGTGTTCCATATTTCATCCAAATCTGTTTAGTAGTTTTTGCGTGAAGGAGACAAACATACCTCCACACTCACAAACTTTCACATTTATAATATTAGTAGGATTTCATTTTGTGAACACTTGTATGATTCCTAATAATATTTTCCATCAGTAGAAGCTGATTTGTTAACCGAAGACCACATATTTGCAAACTTAAACCTTTCAAACAATTATCCTTAACAAACAAGCTTTCCGTCAGCATACTGCTTGATGGCTTTTAGACAAACTACTATTTGTTCCGAGAAATTATTGACTTAAATCTATACAAATAAATAAAATTGGGGTATCTGTTTGTAATATCAATATAACACCTTTTCACTAAATGCATATGAAAGTACATACGAAAACTATAGCAAAAAAGCGATTTAAAAAAAATTGTATCTCTATCTGTCTGTCTGTATGTCTGCTGTCTGTCTGTCTGTGTGTTTGTTCCAGGTAATCTCCGAAACGGGTGGACGATTTTGACGGAACTTTCACTGGTAGATAGCTGATGTTATAAGCAGTAACATAGGCAACTTTTATTATAGAAAAACAAAATTTGGTCCTGTCGCGCGGGCTCAGAACGCCGGAGTGGGCTTTTTTGTTAAGTTAAATTTCATGCGGACGAAGTCACGGGCACAGCTAGTGCTATATAAATCTTGCTTGAGTCTAGGCGAGTACGAACTAAGATCGTTATTGTGTAGCGAGTCACAAATATGGGAAGAAGTAAAACGTGCCACGTGTACAGGCGACTCAATCAAGCCAAGCGCTCTTTGCTTATACACCACTTGAACTGCTCTTCTTGTCCCTCATGACCATTTTCATGGGCATATGACCTATCAAAATTGCTCAAATTCAAAACTGGAGATACATTTTTTTTATTTGAACGGAGTTTCAGAACATTAAGCAAAGTTCATTTGGATGTTATCTTCGCTTTGAAACCATATATTATATTATATATTATATATTCACCATATTTTTAATTAAAATTTTGAATACATACGTAATTATGAAGTACGTAAATGAATGGTGTGAGACTTAAAGTCAATGTTCATAAATAAAGTGTTAAGGAGAAAGACACTTATGTGTATACAACGAGCAACACAGATCCCGAAGATTGAGACACGCATTAGCCAATCCGACACGTGTATTATTCAGTGTATCCTTGATTTAGCCCGGTGACGGACTGTCCATTGTCACTGGCCGGTTTATATTTAAAACCGAACGCGTTCGTCGCATTCTGCGCGTGCGCACAACATTTTTATTTTCTCTCTTTCATTTTATAGACGCCGATTAATTAAATGGCACATATGGAGGACGATTCGGAAACTGATTAAACTAAGTAGCTGTGGTTGTAGCTGTCCAAATGTTATTTATGAGCTGGCTGGATAAAAAATAGGGCTGCCTAGTTTTAGTTTTTATTTGTCAGGTATATATTTTATTAGAGTGGATAAGGGATTGAGTTACTTATGCATTCTGATTTGCAAATTTAGGCTTAAATAATAATAAAAAAATTACAAACTAGTAAGCTCTGAATTTTGTCTTTTATTTTAAACCAAGCTTATTCTGTACAGTTACGCAAAAGTTTATATTTACACTGAAAGGTTCCTTTCCGCTTCAGTACCAATACAAGCCGTAACCGCATCGAATATTATTATCGCATTAATTATATCGCCAATAAAATTGTGATTTCGTGCGTTCGCGAAGCTCGTCGCGCACCAAGCTTGGGCGCACCGCCGCGCGGTTTTTGTTTATTTGATAGCGACGATGCATCGCTAGCTTCCCACTGCACACGCACGAGCGTTGCAGTCGCCTCGCGGCGCGTGCGACACGCACATTCGTATCAAACGCTCGCCCCGACAACTATCGCTCGGTTTCGACGTTGATTTCGGCGGTGTGACCTCGCCTTTACATTCTTAATTCAAATGTCAAATTGTTATTTCATTTTTATTGGCGTTCCAAATTTGAAATGTGTTAATGTGTTTTGTTTGTTCGTAAGTTTTTGGAACATTTGCGTGAAAACTTTAAAAGTTTGCGGGTGCAAAATCTTTTTATTAGAATATAAATTCGGTGGCCATGAAGAATATAACATAGTTGAAAATATAAAAAGCGTAAAAGAATAATGTGCTTAATAAAAATGCAGCCTTCCACTTGCTCGGCGGAGTGCATAATTTAGATACACACGTTCCTGATTTCGGTTTCAAATTCGATCCCATTTTTCATGATCGCATTGAATTTCAAATATGTCTTTATAAACGGTGAATGTTTTTATTTTCGTGGACTATTTCCCGTTGTATGTGGTGGGAGTGCGTTGTGTTTAGACATTGTCCGTTTGGTGAGCCGTAGCTGTCAAAAAAGCGGAAATGGGGTAAGATGATTTTTAAAAATCTTTTTAAAACTTTTTTTTTATTTCATACCATAAGCTGCGTATATACTGAAATCTATAACTATAAAAGGCTTTAAAGTCGTAAGCTTTTATAGAAATTCCGTGGACAGTGAGAATTACTTTTTGTATTATAGTAATTAAGTCTGCATTTTAAGTCTCATTGAGTTAAGCATCTAGATAACCATTTATTAGCTCTATAAGTAGCAACTAAGAAGCTTTAAGCTGTTATAACTATTAATGATGTACTTATTTGCGGTAGCATAAGTGTAGTAACTTTAATTATTTCGCAAATATGTCATTGTGATAGCTCATTATTATTTAACTTTTATTGTTTTTGAAGAAGTTCATATCAAATATAGCCCTTTTGACGTTCCACACCTGGGCACGGGCCTCCCCTCACTACGAGGGGGATTCAGGCCGTATTTATTATACAACATTATCGAACTTAATATCTTATGTATTAGAGATTATTTAAATGATCGTGCATAATACTACACACTTAACTAAAGTCAGTAGATCGATACCTAAAGCTCGTTCCACACTAGAGGCTTAAATCGCGTGCAGTCCGACTTTGTAGGGTTACAACTCGCACTTTAAGTTACAACTCTTTCAAACTTGCTACCGAAAAGGTTTTAAAAGGAGTCCTTCAACAGTTCATATAAACTGGACCAATGGTGGTGAAAATAATTAAAAATAAATCCTTCTAAATTAAATATCCCTAAAACTTATTGATTTCTTATATTTACGCGAATACTACACATTGAAATAAAACTATTTTTACGGATTATATCGCGTTTATTTTTACTTTTTATGTTCCCGACGCATTGAATCTAGACGTCAAATCATTGATACCTTCGTGCGCAAAACCACCTAAGCTGTATGGGTTACCTAAAATACACAAGCCCGAGGCCCCGCTGCGACTCATTGTAAGCCAGATTGACACACCAACATACAGTCTGGCCCAGCACGTAGCGAAGGTGCTCTCACTACTAAGAGGACACACAAGAGCACATACAAAGGATTCATACCATTTTGTCAGTGAGATTAAACATCTACATCTTGCAGACAATGAAACTATGGTCAGTTTTGATGTTCAGTCTTTGTTTACCTGTATACCTGTAGCAGACTGCATCACAATAGTATCAAAGAAGCTAGCAGAGAACAACATGCCGGAGGAATATGCTGAACTCTTAAGACATTGCCTTACATCTGGGTATCTGTTGTGGAATGAACAGTTCTACAAGCAAGTAGATGGTGTAGCGATGGGCTCCCCTGTTTCTCCCGTTGTCGCCGATATATTCATGGAAGACTTTGAGGAGACAGCCCTTCGCACTTCACCTGTGACCCCAAGATTCTACAAGCGGTACGTAGACGATACTTTCACAATATTACCATCTGACAAAATAACAGCATTTCTAGACCATCTTAACTCCATACACTCTAAAATCAAATTTACAATGGAGTTAGAGGCCAACAACTCTCTAGCATTCTTAGATGTTTTAGTGATCCGTAATCCTGATAACACCTTAGGCCACACCGTGTATAGGAAAAAGACCCATACCGATAGGTACTTAAACGGTGAATCTCACCACCATCCAACACAGTTAGCTACCGTGGGTAAATCTTTGTTTCAGAGAGCACAAGGGATCTGTGATGAGGAACACCTGGCTGCCGAGATCCGTCACGTCAAGCAAGTATTGCATGACAACAAGCTTCGGATCCCGCGCCGCCATCACAGTGACCGAGTGAAACCAGCCACAGTCGAGCGTCTACCTGCTGTACTACCATACATAAGAGGTGTCACAGACAAGATTGGCTACATCTTGAAACGGGCTTCAATCAAAACTTACTTCAAGCCACCTAAGAAGATTAGTCAGTTCTTACCACCTGTCAAGTGTCACATTCCTCTACAAGATGCAGGGGTATACAAACTCGATTGTGAATGTGGGCTCTCCTACATAGGGCAAACTAAAAGATCAGTAAAAACCCGCGTAAAAGAACACATAGCTGACGTGAAACACCGGCGCTCCACGAAGTCTGCAATCTGTGAACATGTACAGGACCGCACCCGCCATTATATCAGATTTGATAAACCACAGATCCTCGCAAAAGAACACCGATTCCGACCAAGGATGATACGTGAGGCCATTGAAATTAAAAAACATCCAAATTTCAATAGGGAAGATGGCTGGGTGCTACCACCAACTTGGGATCCAGTAATTAATATAATTAAATCCAAAACCAAGTGTACCATTGCAAGACCTCGAGACACTGTGAGCACTTTCTGCGTGGATCGGACCGCAAACAACAACTTAATATGAGGGTACCCAGTTACTAACTATGACATCAGGACGTCTAACACCTCAGTCCCCCCGTGACCATGGCTGCTGTAAAGCAGCCGAAACGTCGGGAACATAAAAAGTAAAAATAAACGCGATATAATCCGTAAAAATAGTTTTATTTCAATCCCTAAAACTTATGTAAGCTTTGTCACTTCTTTGCGGCCTTAGAAAAATAATGCCTTAGAAGTGCAATTATGAGTAAGCACTCATAAATTGCACTTCTAATGCATTATTTATTTTATTACCTTTACGGGTATAGGTAGCCGTAAGGGCCAGTGCACAGAAATACTAATTAAAGTACCAAGCTAATGTTTAATGAGTTTTACAGCACTTAATCAAATATCGTCGTTAGACGTTCACTCTCGTCAATATTATGCAAGTAATCTGCCAGAACCACTGAAACGAATTCTGATTGGCACCAAAGCAATGGTGCCGGTTGAACGAAAGAAAACAGTGCCGTCTAGGGACGCCCGAAAGAAGCGAAGCTTTATTATATAAAGAGTAGGGCGCCACAGCTGCCATTCTGTATACCTATATATATCCTGTAACGCTACTGACGTCTGACGCTTAGCACGGATAGAGTGGCCGTGCGGCGAGCGTCTCGAACGTCAAAGAAGTAGAAGTAGAAGACGTAGAAGTTACGCTTCAAAAAAACCAAAAACGCTGAACAAGACAAAATAATGCTCTATGCATCCCATTCACTTTAACCCAAAGGTATAAGTATGCGTCTTTCTCGTTTCCGCATCTGTCAAAATGCTTACAGCCGCTCTAACTAGACCACAGAATTATTTTCTTTCTCTATGTTGTAGACCTAAGTAACTGTCGCTTCGCCGAAACTCAATTGTCAACGATTTACAATATATTGATGGTTCCTAATAATTAAAAGCTCTTATAAACCTGAGCCTGCCTGTGCCTGACCAGAGCAGTGATAGCCGATTGGTTAAGCACGCGTCTTGCGGGCTACCAGGTCTCGGGTTCAAACCCCGGCTCGAACCTCTGGATTTTTCGAAATCTATGTGCGAATCATAATTTCTATATGTTTATCACTTGCTTACGGTGAAGGAAAAACATCGTGATGAAACCTGCATGTCTTAGAAGATTTAACTAATTTTCGAAAGACATGTGAAATCCGCCAACCCGCACTGGGCCAGCGTGGTGGATTATGGCCTGAATCCCCCTGGTGTTGAGGGGAGGCCTGTGCCCAGGAGTGGGACGTCAAAAGGGCAAAAATTATTATTATTCTTATAAACCTGCTTTATGTCATGCAACATGTTCGCGTCGATGTGGAGGTACCGCAAACGCTTAACCCCTCGTAATTCGATGATGGGGGAAGCCCCACTCGTTACAAATTGATGTCCCGTAATACTGACACGATGTTGTTTTCAACAAACATCACCCCTGTGGAAGGGTTGGGTAATCACCTTATGGAAGGGGTAAATTAGATTGATCAAATTTTATTTTCTTAGTGTTGTTTATTGTTTTACCTGGTATTATTCGTTTTCTCAGTAAATACGAATCTTCATTTTAATGTTTTAGAGAACAAAGTCTACGAAGAAGCGTACGACCTGCATGAGGTTAAGTAGTTAAAGTAGCTTTTAGAAGCTTGTTATACCAAAGGCATTTCTCGCGCGTTGCCGACCTGAAGTAGAACGGGGCAGAGGGAGAGAAAGTGTCTCTTTGGTCTTCCGGCTCTCACATTCATCGTTCGAAACGCAGCAATAATAACTGCTTAACGACCGCTTGGCGCAGTGGTTCGAGCGTAGGCCGCTCGGCTCACTGCACATGGTGGTCGCGGGTTTGATTCCCGCCGGGGCAAATTTTGGAAATGGCCTTTTCGTAATTTACCCTGGTCTGGGTGTCACTGGGATCGCCCCCAGTCCATTGTACGGTACCCATAGTACAAGCTTTGCTTAGTTTGGGACCGTACAGTTGGTGTGTCTGTCTGGCGATATTTATTTATTTACTTAACGTCGATTTTCAGTGAGAAGTTGATACTACCCCCCGGTCGACCCAGCCAGTATATCAGCTATAGTTAATTAGCTACAGTTTGACTCTACCACCGTCTTGTTGTGTGTTGTGCTAAAGCGCCCATCTAGCCCCCGAAGGTCAAATTTTTTGAGGTTTTTTAGAAAATTTTCAAAATCTGACAATAATAAAAGGCACATTTTGTAATTCGCGGCGAAGATCGTGTGCAGTGCATTTATTAATATATCCAACTTACTCTAAAACATTTCGAGAACGACAGCTATCCAGATAATCTGGCAATGTTTGTGTATTTAGTGATTAACTAGTATCATATCCACCGTGATAATATTTAGAGTAAAATAAATGTATTAATAAACGCACTGCATACTGTGTTGGTCGCAAATCACAAAATGTTGTCTTAAATGTTTTCAGATTTTGGATAAACTATAAAAATACTCGAAAATTTTGATTTTCGCGGACTAGACAGCCTTCACCTTAATACGAAACGTGTTTTATATAATGTATGAAGACTTCATGAAGAAATCTATGCTGAAAGACGTGGTAATCCCGGGGGCTAAGTCTACCAATTTCATTAACATTTATGCCAACATAATTTAGGAGAAGGACCCACCACTCACCCTTGGCTTGTTAATCTCCAAAATTATAAATCAAATAGCCCAACTTTCCTGAGAATGTCTCGTTCAGAGGTGAAACACGTGTCAAATTATACTTTTAATTCGCTTTGTTCCGCGGAAAATTGCACATTATTAGGGTCCCTGACACTCATGACTGACAAACTCGACCGACGTAGTTAGGTTTTGTTAACCTCTTCCATTATCGATCAACCTTTTGATTTTATTTATAATTTTGGAGGTTAACAAGCCAAGGGTGAGTGGTGGGTCCTTCTCCTAAATTATTTTACAATGGATTTCCGCAAAGTAACGCCCGAGTCAATCAATTATTTATGCAACTGTAAACCAGTCGTAAAATACTTAGGGTTACCGTCGACTTGAGCTGGACGGCCGGCTGAGCTAGCTTTTGTCTAAGAGGATTGCTTCATTTAATGAACTATGAAAATGATGCTATACTATAGTATAGTATATACTCTACTATACTAAATTATACTATACCTACTAGTTTATGCCCGCGACATCGTCCGCGTAGTATTTAACTTAACAAAAAAATCGGGATTATCGGCATAAAAAGGATCCTATGTGTTAATCCCGGTTATAAACTATCTGTGTTCCAAATTTCATCCAAATCCGTTCAGTAGTTTTTGCCTGAAAGAGTAACAAACATCCACACTCACAAACTTTCGCATTTATAATATTAGTAGGATAGTAGAGCCGTGAGTTAGACTGCTAAATATATTACTTAAAAAAATACAATTTTGTAGCAATGACCAACAATGTTGTAAAAGAAATGGAAAAGATGTTGCTATCTTGCAAATCAGCAATTTCGCTCATAACTTTTAGCGCGATATGCTCCTTACATTGGAAACCCAGCTTTAGATCGGTGTGCAAAACAATATTTATTGTTATTTATTTCCCATGTTACCCCAGAGGGGCACGTTTGGACTCATTTAGAGTAAGTAACATGAGACTGAGCTCAAAACAATGGCCCCTATATTTGTAGTCCATGTGTACTCCGTTTGATATTTAAATGCCAAACTCATATTTTATAGTTTAACTGGGAAACAGCATGGTGTATTTTGAGTTTCAGACTAATTTGCAAATTGTTTCTTAAGATTTATAATTTCATGAAACAACTCAATCTACTAAGAATAAAATTACAACAAAATGATTCTTGTTGCTTCTAGTACCTACCACGCCTAGTTATAATATAAAAATTATAATATTACTATTAGGTTTTTTATACTAAACGTTTTGTAACTGTCGCAAAGATTTATTTTATTTGCAATGAAAAATACTAATATAATTACAATAGGAACTACAAAAACAACTTTCTATGTATTTCTCGTTCGGCTTCCGGTTTTTTCACTCATCGTTTGAAACGCAGCTATTATAAGAAGATTAAGATTGCGGGTTCGATTCCCGTCAGGGTAAATTTCTAAAATGGCCTCTTCGTAATTTGTCCAGGTCTTGGTGTTACTGGGATCGCCCCCAGTCCATTGTACAGTACCCACAGTACAAGCGTTGCTTAGTTTGGGACCATACAGTTAGTGTGTTCGTCTGGCGATATTTATTTGTTTACTTAACGCGGATCCACTTTAAGAGCCTTTTTTGGCTACAGCTTGACTCTAACACTTAGTTTTCGTTTAGATCTGTTACTACACTAAGAAGTCACACTAATAACTTGTGACTCAAACTCGTTTTGTTTTTATTCAGCTTTGTAAGCCAATAAAGCATTAATGAATAGTCAGAATCTACCACCGGTTTGGAATGCTGCTTCCACTGAG
Organism: Notodonta ziczac; assembly: GCA_918843915.1. Taxonomy (NCBI): domain Eukaryota; kingdom Metazoa; phylum Arthropoda; class Insecta; order Lepidoptera; family Notodontidae; genus Notodonta; species Notodonta ziczac. The sequence continues at coordinate 9,191,106 of OU974053.1, forward strand.
AAGATCCGAATACAAATTGGATGTTTACTCTTTTCAATGAATAAAATATAGTGTAGATTTTCAGGAACAGCAACAGAATGTGAGCAAGCAACACCATAGTCAGTTAATAAGTAAATAGTAATCAAATCTTACTCAGATTTAGATATTTAAATTAGAAAGCTAGTTTACTGAGGCGTGCATACCTATTCACAGTTCACATTGGTGTGATGCCTTCCATGCAAAATAAATGAATAAATGATGCCATGTTTGTGATAAAGGCAAAACAATTCACAACAAGAGATTAAACACAGATATATACAGCTTTCAGATCGATTTCCAAGCATGGAATTAACGTGATGAGTCCGTGATTAAAGGATTTCAAAGCATCCTGGCGACGATGTCTGTTGTATGTACTTACGCGTCCGGTTTAAGTATATTGTTAATCTGCTGTGATCAACGGAGATGTTGCCTTGTTTGTTTTATGAAACACTGGCTGTGCCCGGGACTTCGTCCACGTGGAATAGTGTCTTTGAGTAGCATTAATTATTTAGGCTAATTATTTTACACCCTTGAGGGAATAACTTTTACAAACTTTGAATGTCATATTCATTTATATCGAATCAAGATACTAAAAAATAAGTTTCAAGCTTCTACCTCTAAAAATGACGATACTTCCATACAACTTTTCATCCCCCTTTCAACCCCTTAAATCCCCTCCTTTCTCAGGCTCTAGACTATCTGTATACCAAATTTCATTTAAATCGATTCAGTAGTTTTGGCGTGAAAGCGCGACAGACAGACAGACAGACAGACAGAGTTACTTTCGCATTTATAATATCAGTAAGGATTGATATAAAATAGTATTTAGAGAGCTCCAAAAAGGCTTATTTTCTAATTAGAAAAAAGTGAATATCATTCAACTTCTATATTCTTCTTTGATTGAATTGATTAATTACATTTTATGTATACGGCCTTTAATTGTGGCTGTCAACGCGTCACACCTTTATGAAATGTTGTCCCTATTATTAGGGTACCCGTCCACTTAAACCAGGTGGGCTGGCGGGGTTAGCTCTCGACCCAATAGGGTCGCTTCATTTTAATGAGCTGTGGAAAATGAAACAAGCCCAGGTAGCTAGCCCGACTCTGGACGTATGGACAAGTACACATGTTTGAACTGGACGCTGTGTTTTTTATAAATTCTCATTAGCTATAGGATACTAAAACATCGCAGCACTATAATTCCGATCCACAACTCGCGAATTATTTTCGTCATTCATTTAAACGCGTGACAAAAAGATAGTCTTGAAAGACATTTATCAAGCGCTTTTCATTCTACGCGCTCGAACATAATTCAATCACGTCCGTCGAAAAACTTCACGCTTGCGCTGTAAAGCATCTTGTGAAAATGTCATTTGCATTCAGTATTTTAAAGCGTAGTCTGTTATAGTTTGCAAAACAAAATATAAAATTGGATAGAACGATGCTGTTGATTTTATTATAGGACGCTTAAAAGCATGTTTGTGCGATGAAAACTTTTGACGTGATTCGATGAAAGTTTGGCTCAGTGGTTATATCGAAAAAATTGCGACAGAGAATATTTTATATAGTTACCTACTTTAGAATGTTTTATACCTATTACTTAAGTTATATGGGCAGTAATCGCAAGACATATTCCAAGTTTATGATGACCGCTTGGCGCACTGCACGTGATGGTTGCGAGTTCGATTCCCGGCGGGGCAAATTCCGGAAATGGCCATTTCGTAACTTGCCTTGGTCTGGGTCTGGGTGCCTTTGAATGGAACGTTGCTTTGTATGGCACCATACAGTAGGTGTATCAGTCTGGCGATACTTATACTTACTTATAAAGTTGTCACGACCGAAACCGGCGTTTAAGACTTAGAGTAACAATCTATAAATAAAACCACAGTCTGCCCGTCTGTCTAACTGCCACCGAGTTTTGTATTTCTGTCTCTGTTTTGATATATTTCACTTGATGCAGCCGGATTTGGGAGCGTCACTTGTATATAAATATCTTCAAGGTTTGCCACGGCTTAGTTCCTTCTGAATGGGCGACATTGCGTTCTCTTTGTATTTAGTTCTATATTTGTACGTGTATCATTTGCTTTATATTTTAACTGCGGCGGCGAACAAAAGGAAGCTGTTAATTTATGATTGAACTAGCTGAGCCCGCGACTTCGTCCGCGTGGAATTTCACTTAACAAAAACGCCCGCTCCCGCGTTTTGAGTCCGCGCGACAGGACCCTTTTTTAATTTTTATTTTTAAATAAAAGTAGCCTAAGTTACTGCTTATAACATCAGCTATCTACCAGTGAAAGTCCCGTCAAATCGGTCCAGCCGTTTCGGAGATTACCCGGAACAAACACACAGACAGACAGACACAATTTTTTAAAATCGCGTTTTTGCTATAGGTGTCGTATATACTTTCATATGCATTTAGTGAAAAGGTCTTATTTTGATATTACAAACAGACACTCAAATTTTATTTATTTGTATATAGATTAAATAATTAACAGTGGTAGAGCTAAACTGAATTGAGTGGTAGTGCCGCCCTATCACATACGATCAGCAGCGTTTTGTGCGATCAGCAGAAACTGAACTGAAGGGAAGGGTCATTAACCTCCTTATGTTTTTTGGCCCCGTTCTAATTGTTACAAGAAGAAGATAATTATAGTGATTTCTTATATTTACGCGAATACTACACATTGAAATAAAACTATTTTTACGGATTAAGAAGCGTCGGGAACATAAAAAGTAAAAATAAACGCGATATAATCCGTAAAAATAGTTTTATTTCAAGGAAGATAATTGTAAAATATTATTTCAATGAAATATATTTATATTAAGTTTCGGCATGAGTTATTAGCGGTCATTCACACGGTTTACCTGATACCGATAATTTCCAAACATATCTTTATTTTTATCAGAGTGCAAAATACGGCGAATATCGATCAAGATTTTATAGAAAATTCGGTGTCAGGTTTATAGTGTGAATGACTGTCTTTTATATAATACTGGCGGCCCGCCCCGGCTTCGCACGGGTACATTGCGGTTACATTATTCGAGTTTTAGTAAGGAACCCTAATTTTTTTGAAAATATATTATAGCCTATGTCATCCAGGGATAGTGTAGCTTCCCAACAGTGAAATAATTTTTCAAATCGGTTCAGTAGTTTCGGAGCCTATTCATTACAATCAAACGAACAAAGTTTTATTATTATAGAGTGACATATACACTATACTGTCGTTCTTGAAATGTTTGAGAGTAAGTTGGATATATTAATAAATGCACTGCACACGGTCTTTGTCGCGAATTACAAAATGTGCCTTTTATTATTGTCAAATTTAAAAAAAAACCTCAAAAAATTTGAACTTCGCGGGCTAGATGGGCGCTTTAGCCTTAACAACGGAAATTCTCGCACGTTGTTGACCTGAAGGGAAGGGGGGGGGGGAAGAGGGGGCGGGGGGGGGGGGGGGTTGGTCTTTCGTCTCTCTCACTCCTCGTACTAAGCGCATTAATAACAGCTTCTTTACGCCGATCTTCAGTGAGATAGCAGTACCTACTACCCGGTCTAACCAACCCTTATATGACCTGTGTTCATACATGTCGTCTCGGCCACGCTCTCAATAGTATTTCTCGTTAAATCCCATTCGGTGTTCATGCCAATAATCGGTTATATATCAACGGGAACACAAAAGCGCTTATTAGGCGAGCTTGTTGTAACCGACACATTTATTATTTAATTTCTTCGAAGGTAACCCGCGCAACTGGCACTCCGGGCCCTTTGTACCTACAGGGTGACCAGGTTTAAGGAAAATATTTTGGGACGTAGGTAGATGTAATTTTTTTCGCTGGGTAGACAAGAAATTAAATTCGGTGTGAATTCGTACCGTCTCCCTGAAACACACCGATGTGATGTCACCAGCCTTTTCTGTGGCGAGTTGTAACACTGCGTCTTCTGGCTCGTGGCCACCACTCTGCAACTTCCTCTGTCCCAACGCCCATCAATTCTGCGAAAGATTAATATAAAAAACACTCCAATATTTATTTTCTATAAAAAAATACCGCTCATATTTTTGCTGGATCTTTTCGGTGGAAGAAGCATTCCGAACCGGTGCTACAATCTGCTCATTCATAAGTGCTTTGTTGGACTTATTTAATAAAATAATTGGCAATTATTATTTTATAATCTTGTTATTGCTGAGATTTTTTTCGAAAATATTTAGTAATAAGGTGTACACTGCTACAATTTTTTTTTGTGGTTTCTAGTTAATTTTCGTACCGTTTATAATTACATAAAATAATTTATGAAAATGGGGCATTACATAAATCGCTGCTATAACTACAAAACGTCTAGTAAAAATACTAAAGATAACACTGAGAACTTTAAAAATGATTTGCTGTCGCATGTTTTTTCTCAGTGTGTGCGTAGGTATACACTCAGACGGATGAGATGGAGGCAATGAAGAGACTAACCCATTGCCATTCGTACATTCGTAGAAGCTAGTGGCCAGCTCGTGTTTTGGAGTTTTCAGGCCACCCGAACCCCGTCGTCAAAGCTTAACGTAGTACGCACTGAAGCACGAATAGAAGTGCTCACTAGTAAATGATGACCACATGGTGGTTGCGGGTTCGATTCCCACCTGGTCAAATTTTGGAAATGGACTTTTCGTAATTTGCCCAGGACGGGTGTCATTGGAATCGCCCTCAGTCCGTTATACTGTACCCATAGTACACGCGTTGCCTAGTTTGGGACCATACAGTTGGTGTGTCAGTCTTGCGATGTTTATTTATTATTTAAATTCTGATGCCAATATTTTTTTAAGATTTTACCTTATTACGGTTTCATACAATGGTTACTCTACTCAGTGGGTACAAACTCGTAAATCCCATCACTTGGCTCGTTTAAAAACAAACATTTTACTACCTATATTTCTTTCCGAACAAATATTAAGTGGTTTGTTTGTGACAGGTTCACTTCGTTCCGACATTAGGTACTTACCTACTCGAATTATTCTACATGCTTTGCAATTTATGTGAGACTTAAATCTTAACGCCTAAGTCTCAATTTTAAGAATAAATGATTCTGTCGTGGGTTTTGACGGTTTTTAAACAAAGTTGTGGAACTAACTTGCGACCTGGCTTCTGTTAAGCTGTTACCGTGGCCTATCGATGCTGGCAATACCAAAAACATTGCTAGCACTTAGCCAATCTATTAGGCTTTCGGAAAGGTTCCAGCTCTCTTACACTTATTAACTGCTCTATAGAAGCTACTTTAAGTCGATCTTCTGTGAGTGGGTGGTATTACTCCGGCCAAGCTAACATGAGCTGCAGCTTCACTACAACCCATTAAAGTACCACAAACTTATTCGGCCCGATAACCAAAAGAACAAAAGAAGAATTTCAATACAGGATATTGATTTCTTATATTTACGCGAATACTACACATTGAAATAAAACTATTTTTACGGATTATATCGCATTTATTTTTACTTTTAATGTTCCCGACGTTTCGGCTGCTTTACAGCAGCCATGGTCACGGGGGGACTGAGGTGTTAGACGTCCTGATGTCATAGTTAGTAACTGGGTACCCTCATATTAAGTTGTTGTTTGCGGTCCGATCCACGCAGAAAGTGCTCACAGTGTCTCGAGGTCTTGCAATGGTACACTTGGTTTTGGATTTAATTATATTAATTACTGGATCCCAAGTTGGTGGTAGCACCCAGCCATCTTCCCTATTGAAATTTGGATGTTTTGTAGTCCTCAGTCTCCCCGTGACCATGGCTGCTGTAAAGCAGCCGAAACGTCGGGAACATTAAAAGTAAAAATAAACGCGATATAATCCGTAAAAATAGTTTTATTTCAATTCAATACAGGATGTTTAAAGGCCTAAAATAATAGTTCCTGGTACTTACTTATATTATTTTAAATGACTTTAGCAATAAATGCGAAAAGCAATGTAAAAATCCTATCCTACTAATATTATAAATGTGAAAGTTTGTGAGTGTGGATGTATTTATGTATGTAAGTTTGTTACTCCTTCACGCAAAAACTGCTGAACGGATATGAATGAAATTTGGAACACAGATAGTTTATAACCGGGATTAACATATAGGATACTTTTTATCCCGATAATCCCGAAATTTTTGTTACGTTAAATACTACGCGGACGAAGTCCGTGGGCACAGCTAGTGAAGAATTAAACTAACGTCTCAGCAAAACACAGAGAAAGTTGGTCTGTAATTATAAATCCGATTAAATATCTCCACGTATCTACTAACCCTTAGTATCTGGAAACATTCGAAGGAGCTATCAAATAGGCAAATAGCCTTCTATAACCGATCTTTACTGCCATTTTAATGTCCACTTGAGGAACGTTTGAGGTTAAGTACGTTTGTACAGTACACCATTGGAATAATTAAAATATGTTTATTTAACTTTATAATACAACAATAATAGTTAATTATAAGACTGGGTTATACAAATTATGTACTTCTGCTTATTCCTTATAACTATAATAAGCATTATGAAAGCATCAACAGCAGTTGCTATATTATTTAACTAGTTTATGTATATGTCCGAGACTTCGTCCGAGTAGACTTAAGTAAAGTATTATATGTGTTAATCCAGGTTATAAACCATCTGTGTTCCAAATTTCATCCAAATCCGTTCAGTAGTTTTTGCGTGAAAGAGTAACAAACATACATCCACACTCACAAACTCGCATTTATAATATTAGTAGGATTTATATTTTTTTATTAGTAATATTCGTAGTATTTATTTGAGAGAAAAAAAAACAGTTTAAGAACAGTCTATTCATTCAAATTAAAACAAATTTTGATTATTATATGTTTTGTGACACATTTCCGAGTTAATAGTCATATTTTTAAAATTATTAAAGACAATCTAAATATATATAACTCAAAGGTGACTGACTGACTTACTGACATAGTGATCTATCAACACACAGCCCAAACCACTGGACGGATCGAGCTGAAATTAGGCATGCAGGTAGATGTTATGACGTAGGCATCCGCTAAGAAAGGATTTTGATTAATTCCACCCCCAAGTGGATAAAATAGGGGATGAATAATCCCGAAATTTTTGTTAAGTTAAATTACACGCGGACGAAGTCGCGGGCACTGCTAGTATACTAATAAATGAGTAGTATTTTTTATCTACCGCCTAATAAAGTCAGTTAACAAGCGCACAACCCACCCAATGTTAAGTTACCGTAATACCGTAGTTACCTATAGATTTATACTATACCAATGACATTGCACGTACGTCGCCCACCAGAAGGGGATAGGAGGATAAGGGGATGGGGTTGGGTTCCAGCTCACTCACTCTTCGTACGAAATGCTGGACATAGTAGTTACTTCGCACCGCTTTCCGGTGTGAGGGTGCTCTACCGACAATAAACTCAAAACTCAAAATAGTTTTCATTCACGTAAGCCAACAAAGCATTTATGAATAGTCAGAATCTACCACCGGTTCGGAATGCTGCTTCCACTGAGAAGTTCCGGCAAGAAACTCAATGGTTACTCTTTTCAATGAATTAAAGTATAGTAAGTATAATAAATTCGACAATAGTAGGTATACCCAATCGCAGACAAATCCCATTCGTCCAACTGTGATTCAGACAGTAGTCGAATAAAAGTGCGTTAGTCTCTTTAATGAGACTATTTTTAAACGATAACTGTCTCTGTAGATGCTGCGATGTCTAGAAGTACAGTACTCGCAATAAATAACATGCGTCGTGACTCAGAAAGCGACAATTGGCTATTTTTGTTTTTGAATTGTCTCCTTTCTGACAATTCCTATTCGCGTCAGGCGTGGCCGTCCGTTTTCAATGCAGCGTTGAATTGAAACGTGTTAATAGCAACTAAATCGATATGTTAATGCTGTCGATGTTTTAGCATATTTTGAAGATCTTTGGCATGGTAAAATGCCAATCACACGACTAAGCCGAATTTGACGGAATACATTATTTTAAATTATACTTTTAGTTTGTTTAAGGTAAGGGAGTCAATATGTTCAAAGAATACGTACTTTAAACATGTTTACTACAAGTAACAAAAAGAAAATTGTCAGTGCTGTCAAAGACACAAACATTGTCAGACCACGCAATATTTCTGGCTTGCTTATGCTTACCAATGACTAAAGAATTTCTACGGTGTAAGACTTATTCATTTTAATTTAGCCATAAATATGTAATATGGTAACAGTTAGTTTTTTGTCATGATTATGCATTGATACTGCACTAGTCAAATTTTCAAAAATTAACAACATCAACATTTTGAGTACTAAATCGAAAAAAGGGAATGCACCGAGTAAGAAGATCTTACGAATTCTTTTTTACTCATTTTTAATTTGTGGTTGATAACAAACTTTATAGTAGGTATATTTTGACGTAACGTTTTGTAATTACAACATAAATTTATGTAATGCCTCGTATTTATTATAATTATTTTTAAATTAAAACACTTTGAAATAAAACTATTTTTCGGATTTTATCGCGTTTATTTAATTTATGTTCCCGACGTTTCGGCTGCTTTACAGCAGCCATGGTCACGGGGGGACTGAGGTGTTAGACGTCCTGATGTCATAGTTAGTAACTGGGTACCCTCATATTAAGTTGTTGTTTGCGGTCCGATCCACGCAGAAAGTGCTCACAGTGTCTCGAGGTCTTGCAATGGTACACTTGGTTTTGGATTTAATTATATTAATTACTGGATCCCAAGTTGGTGGTAGCACCCAGCCATCTTCCCTATTGAAATTAGGATGTTTTTTAATTTCAATGGCCTCACGTATCATCCTTGGTCGGAATCGGTGTTCTTTTGCGAGGATCTGTGGTTTATCAAATCTGATATAATGGCGGGTGCGGTCCTGTACATGTTCACAGATTGCAGACTTCGTGGAGCGCCGGTGTTTCACGTCAGCTATATGTTCTTTTACGCGGGTTTTTACTGATCTTTTAGTTTGCCCTATGTAGGAGAGCCCACATTCACAGTCGAGTTTGTATACCCCTGCATCTTGTAGAGGAATGTGACACTTGACAGGTGGTAAGAACTGACTAATCTTCTTTGGTGGCTTGAAATAAGTTTTGATTGAAGCACGTTTCAAGATGTAGCCATCTTGTCTGTGACACCTCTTATATATGGTAGTACAGCAGTAAAATAGTTTTATTTCAATGTGTAGTATTCGCGTAAATATAAGAAAACAATATATTAAAACACTTTATTTTTTTCTCAGTGTGAACCCAAACTTTTTGCGACGAGACTGTACCATGCATAATCTTCTGCCCACTAAATAATTTCCTCATTTCAGTAGTTTATTATAGTATTTATTTGCCGCTCATTTTCTTTTACCTCCGAAAGACTCATAAACTTCGCTGGTTATGTCCGGCCGTCAAAGTGGATGTAAATTAACTTAAACTGCACGGCGATGAATAAATCACTTCAAAAAATAACAACGCAAAGATTTATGTATAGGGCTGTCGTGTTTTCTCCTAAACAATTATATTTTGTGATCAAACACCGGTAAAATTTTACTGACGAGATAAATTTTGTTAGTGTTCAGACATTGATATTTACATTTATTTTTCATTACTCATACTCTGAAAGTAGGTCTGAAGTTGCCTAAGGAGCGGGTTGAAAGTAATACTTTTCCGGCCCGGGAGAATCGCTTTCAACTGACAGCTGTCAAATTATAAAAAAAGAACTAGTTCCATTTTCACATTTCTATGGAACCATGTTCGCACTTTTTCTACAGTCACTCAATTACAGCACGATGTAAAATTGAAATAACATAAAGTTAAGTATTAATTAAAGAATATAATTCAGTTTCAACAATTTCTTTAAAATAACATAGATTTGGGCAAAATGTTCAAAGATGAAAATGAAAAATAATGGCTAAATAATGAAGTTGGCCGGCCAACGAAAAAAAAACAAAATAGGCGGCAATCCGATCTTTATTTTTTTTTCGAGTTGTAGAGTATTGTTCATATTTCCTTGTATTATTTCTTTAGCCAATTCCTGTTTTTATTTTTATTTTCCTTGTATTCGTAATGAAAAGCACAGTGTTTACCTCGGGTGAAAGACTTATTTTGTCCCTCGAACTATTAGCCCCCCTAGCTACGCTCGGGCGCCAAACCCCGTCTCGGGACAAAATAAGTCACTTTCACCACTCGTGTAACAATGTACTATTTAAGTGGTGATACTTTAGTTTTATGAATAATAAAGGGAATTACAAGTTGCATAGATTATTTTCATCTTTTAAAACTCCTGCTAACCGGGAATTATACTGTCAGGAGCTGTAACTTTTGGGATCAGTTTTCTTTTTAAGTTTAATAAATGAGGACATGATTGAAGTAGTTTAAACACAAGATCAGGTATTGTTATTATAATTAACAGCCTAGGCACTTAACTAAACAGCGCCGTCCAACTAGTGGCCTGAATGATATTCAGCCATTTGATCAAACAGCTAGGCAAATGACTTGGATCGATGACGTTTAATTACTTGCCTAGCCTGTTCATTTCAATTTAGTTCTACTTTCTGCCACCTAGCGCCGAAACTCACCAAACTGTCAATATCTCTATTATATTCTCTTTCGTCAATATGGCGTCGGCAAAAAACAACTTTGAGGGAAGAATTTTATTAAGTATTTTACGAAATTGTTTAGATCCATCGAATCTACTTGCCGGGTGGGATTTCTGTGGGGTCATAAAAAAATAACCCTAACCTAAACCCATCTGGGTCGCTCTGCTAGGGGTAGTATTTTGAAAAAGTTTTGTAGTACTTAAATGTCAACCAGTTGCCTAAGCCTTAGCCAGCCAGTTTATTAAATGTTGTAACAGACGATACGACTGAATATCATTTAGGCCGCTAGTTCAACGGCGCTTAGGTTAAGTGCCGTGCGCTTTAGTTAAGTGCCTAGGCTGTTAATTGAACGGCGAATTAAGCTAGTTGGCTGCGACATATACATTATTATGAAGTCCACGCCTTTATATTATTGAACGATATTTAATTGATTAGTTTGTTTTACCAAAAAACTAAGTATCGGTCTGATTGATTCCCCGCCTCTTGTTGGTATAACATGTTTTAATTTAAACGAACGAAAAGAGAATAGTTAAGAAGCTCAACGTGAAGCTGATCGCGATGTGAGTTTTTATTTATGCTACATTTATGGTGATACGGCGTAGCTAACACGTTACCAGGGGGACCTTGAGAGATGCTATCGTAGAAATATATAAAATATTCTTAGAAACTACTCGCGTAATTTATTAATAAAAATGACCACAATCAACCTTACTAAAATATAATTCTGGCAATGATATTTACGTGTACAATTTAACAGACAGCGTTTAAATTAACATTGACAATAACTATAAGGAAACATTCCTATCACGACAAATACGTCCGTTGTGTCCGAAATCCAAGCGCAGAGTGACTCGCTGGTTTTTTTTTTTTTTGATCTGGACTATAATATGGTTGGCCCCTCTGGTTGGAGCGCAAGTGCGCTCCAACCAGAGGGGCAGGGCGGCAGCTAGCTCAAGGGCGCCACAAGGGACACGACCTCGGCTGAGAAGATCCGGCGAGAAACTCAGCCAGCGGGCTTGTCGGGTGTCAAGGTGTGTCTAGGTAAGTAGACGCACCTTCTAGCGGAAGCGGGTGTACGTCGCCTCGCCGGTGAGGTTGGTGTCTGGTGGGGAGTGTGCGTGTGTCGTTCTCCTCGACATCTGAGTCTAGGAGAGCGGTGAGTTTGTCGGGGGGGGGGGGGGGGGGGGGGTCCAGCAACACATGCCGCGGCCTGCGGCGGCATGTATCTGGCGCGTGTGTAGGTGCATAATCGGCGGCAGCGACGAGTAAGGTGGTGTGTTCAGAAGCCTTCTTGAAATAGCGTTCGGACGCTATTTTGAAGTGCTTCTGGATAGAATCGAGGCGTAAGTCAGAATGAAGGTCTATGTTCCTTACGAACCACGGGGCGTCGACGGCTTTGCGAAAGAAGCGGGTCTGAATGGCCTGGAGGCGACTAATGTGCGAGTTGGCCGCGTAGGCGAACATAACGCTCACATAGGACATGATAGGGCGTATGCAAGCTTTGTATAGTGTCACCTTATTTCTAAGGGACATTTTACTCCGCTTGCATAAGAGAGAATGAAGGCGACCTAGCACAAAGGCGGCTCGATTGCGGACGTTTTTGATGTGAGGACCGAAGGTCATGGTGCCATCGAGAGTGACACCGAGATATTTGACTGACTTGGACCAAGGGATAGGTTGCTTGTACAAAGCGACAGTACCTAAGTTGGAACGAGTGTGGCGTTTGGAGGGGCATCTAGAGGCGGACCTGGCAAACAGCACAGCTGCACTTTTGTCCGGGTTCACCTCTATCCGCAATTTCCTAAACCACTCTCCAATATAGTTGACAGCGCGTTGGAGAACGCGTGTGATTTGAGCCTTATTACGATGGGAGAAATACAGCGCGGCATCATCCGCGTAAAGAGCGAGTTGCACATTGTTCGTGCGGGGAATGTCATTAGTGTACAGACTGTACAAGAGGGGGGAGAGCACGGAGCCCTGAGGGACTCCTGCCCTGATGAGGTGGGGTGGGTATAGCGTGCCCTCGACTCGATATCGAAAGGTACGGTTTGACAAGAAGTCTCGCAAGATGAGCACGAGACTATCCGGCACGCCTAAGAGGTACAGCTTGTAAATCAATCCGTTGCACCAGACTTTGTCAAACGCCTTAGCGACGTCAAAGAAGAGAGCTCTCGTGGATAGGGGGCGACCGGGGGAGTTGAGACCTTTGAGAACGTACTCCGTGATGCGGTGTACTTGGTGGACACAAGAGTGGCAGGCCCGAAAGCCGAACTGCTCGTCTATGAGAAGATGATTTGAAAAGATATACTCTAGACTCTATAGAGTCTTGCTAATAGCAGGCGCTCATAGAGTTTGGCAATGGCCTTGAGGAGGCTAATGGGACGGTAGCTCGCAGGGACGTTGCGGCGCTTACCGGGTTTATGAATGCCGATGACTATTGCCTCCTTCCACGCATTGGGAAAGATGCAGTTCGTCATGGCGGCATTGAAAATAGCTACTAGGAGACAGATAAGTTGGGCGGGTAAGAGTTTGAGAACTCTGATGGTAATGCCGTCAGAGACCGGGGCCTTCTTGGGGTTGAGAACCTTTAATCAAATCCTTCACCTCGGATTCGGTTACCGGTGTGAGAGTGGTAGTGAGGGGCAAGGAAACCCTGCGCTCGACTTCCCTATCAACGAGTTCCAGGTGGTCGGGATCAGAGGATTGGGTGCTAGGGGAGCACTGGTTCTCGAGAGCGGAGGCTAGAAGCTCGGCCTTTTCGTCGTCATCAAAAGCAGGGGGGTCGCGTGAAGGGCGCAATAGGGGGGGCATTGTGACAGTAGAGTCGGACTTTAAGGCTCTCGCCAGCTTCCAGTAATCTAGATGCGATGGCGAGATTTCTTCGAGAAGCTCGCCCCACCGCGCGTCCCTAAGCTCGGCGATGCGACGCTTTACATCACGCTGTAAAGCATGCATGCGAACACAGTTAGCTTCGGTGGGGTAATAATCGTAAGCTCTGATGGAGGCATTATTAGCTCGGACCAGTTCTTTGATATCGTCCGGCAGGACGAGGCGGTGAGAGTGACTCGCTAGTTGTTTTATGCGCGGTTTTATACTTTTCCACTCGTTCCGGATTAGGTAGAATAATTATCTAACAATATTTTATTTATAAAACAAAGTTGGTTAACCACCATACGACCCGCCTGATACTATACAGTAACCGCAGCCTATGAATGCTAACAACATCAAAGGCATTGATGACCGCTTGGCGCAGTGGTTTGAGCGTAGGCCGCTCGGCTCACAGCACCGGGTGGTTGCGGGTTCGATTCCCGCCGGGGCAAATTTCGGAAATGGCCTTTTCGTAATTTGCCCTGGTCTGGGTGTCACTGGGATCGCCCCCAGTCTATTGTACGGTACCCATAGTACAAGCTGTGCTTAGTTTGGGACCATACAGTTGGTGTGTCAGTCTGGTGATATTGATTGCTCGCATGTTGCCGACTTGAAAGGTGATGTCTAAAGTCGGCGAGAGACTTACTTTGAATGGTGGTAGAGCTAAACAGTAGGGAATTAACTACGGAACATATACGGACTGTATACTAGGCTCATGAGCGCGCATGGTGCTGGGCTCGTCCGGGACCACCTCCTCACAGAAGATCGGCATAAAGTAACGATTGTTTTCTTATTAAACTGAACTGAAGGGAAGGGTCATTAACCTCCTTATGTTTTTTGGCCCCGTTTTAATTGTTACAGCAGCCATGGTCACGGGGGGACTGAGGTGTTAGACGTCCTGATGTCATAGTTAGTAACTGGGTACCGTCATATTAAGTTGTTGTTTGCAGTCCGATCCACGCAGAAAGTGCTCACAGTGTCTCGAGGTCTTGCAATGGTACACTTGGTTTTGGATTTAATTATATTGATTACTGGGTCCCAAGCTGGTGGTAGCACCCAGCCATCGGGAACATAAATTTAATAAACGCGATAAAATCCGAAAAATAGTTTTATTTCAATAAAGTAACTTATACAGGTGAGTTGTGTACGATGAGTAGGAGAGCCGGGAGGAATATATTTCCATGAATAATTCACACGAGCATCGAGATCGTGTTCAAAAATTATACATTTTTATAATTTGCTATTTAGTTAATGTATTATTAACTAGCTGAGCCCGCGACTTCGTCCACGTGGAATTTAACTTAACCGCTCCCGGGTTCTGAGCCCGCGCGACAGGACCCATTTCTTTTTCTAAAATAAAAGTAGCCTAAGTTACTGCTTATAACATCAGCTATCTTCCAATGAGAGTCCCGTTAAAATCGATCCAGCCGTTTCAGAAATACTCTTTGATTTCATGTTTTTATTTTTTTACGCGGAACCGTAATTGTTTTTCTAAAATTTAAGTAGCCTTAGTTACTCCTTATAACATCAGCTAACTGCCAGTGAAAGTCCCGTCAAAATCGGTCCAGCCGTTTCGGAGATTACTGTCTGACAGACAGACAGACAGACAGACGGACAGACAAAAGACAATTAAATCGCGTTTTTGCTATAGGTGTCGTATGTACTTTCATATGCATTTAGTGAAAGGGTGTTATTTTGATATTACAAACAGACACTCCAATTTTATTTATTTGTATAGATATAATTACATATACATCCCTATGTATATGGGGTGTTTTAATTAATTTTCCCTGAAAATATTAAATGAATCATAGAATTACTTAACAATTTTCACTCTACAGTTTCAGCTTTACACGTGCCGAAATTGACAAAAACAATTGCCAAACCATTGACCCCATTGTACCGGATCTGATAAATCACAATCGATTTAATTCGATCCCTGTTGTATAATCGAGTACCTATCGATACATAATCGATCGACAAGTGACATCTATTTTTACGCTTCCTGTGTCGATGTTGCTTTGTTTGATACGATTAATTTAATCGATTTAGTTGCAGACATTTTCTAATGATGTTTGACATTATATTACATTGTTATGCAATTCCATTGTATATTGAATACCACCTAATATAAATCTGAATAATTATATTTTAGTCACGTTCAAGTGTGACTTTTGTCAACCCGCGCTGAATCACCGTAGGGAACTAGAAGTTAGACGGTAAAGTGAATTATGTCCTTCTTCGTCTTCTTTCTTTAAAAATATGGCCCACCCAGTTTGATGGGTATTTCGTTAGTGTCAAGTAATAAATAGAAATAATAAACACTCCACCAAAAAAAAGTTGAAAACCAAAATGGGGGCCCTCTTCTCCCTTCTTGGTCGCTGTTACGCTGCCTACACTATGTAGCTGTCACTGTCTAAAATTTATTAAGCAGTGTCAGCGCTTCATGTGAGCATAGTGAAACAATAGTCCCCCCCCCACGAAAGTTGGTTGAACGTACTCGTATTAATATTGATGACCGCTTGGTGCAGTGGTTTGAGCGTAGGCCACTCGTATCACTGCACCGTTGGTTAAGAGTACGCTTCCCGCCGAGGCTAGTTTCGGAAATGGGCTTTTCGTAATATGCTCAGGTGTGGGTGTCATTGGGATCGCCCCTAGTCCATTGTACAGTACCCATACTACAAGCAATGCTTACTTTAGGGCCATACAGTTTGTGTGTCAGTCTGGCGATATTGATTTATTATTTATTGATACTTCTCGCGTTAATTTATCGTAAGTGGCGAATTCTCGCACTGACCCCGATGCCTCGCATAGAAAAAGAGTTTATCTGGCGTAATTGCAATACGTTCATCCATGATTGCTACCAAAATACTATCGGGGAATTATGGGTGTATTACAATGTTCCTCTGCCTACCCTGTTGTCCAAATCAGCGATCGACTGAACGAGCAATCGATGCGAATTCATCGCGCGATGAATATAACCGAGCGTTAGTCTAACAGGTGTCTTAACCGCTCGCGCGATCGAATCTCCACGTTTGCCTGTACAATCGCTGGCAATTAGTACGCAGCCTTACCTTAATTTTTATTTCAATTCCAGGAGTCTGAACATCTTCACAATAAGGCTGGCAGTGCTGCTGGTGGTCCACGCAGCGGGAGCCGGCTTCGCGTCCCCCACGGTTCTGGTCACCAGGCCCATGTCCCGGATACCGGTGGAGTGGTTGCCGAATGACAACCAGACGGTTTACCGGCTAGGAGTGGGAGAGAGCAGAAGGTAAGATTTATGTGACCTTTACTATAATTATGATTTACTAACTGTGCCCGCTACTTCGTCCGCGTGGGATAGTGTCTATGGGTAGCATTTTTAATTTTTTGGGCAAAATATTTCACACCCTTGAGGGTAAAACTTTTACAAACTTTGAATGTCATATTTATTGATATCGAATCATAAGCCTAAAAAATAAGTTTCAAGCTTCTAGCTCTAAAAATGACGATACTTCCATACAACTATTCATCCCCCTTTTCAACCCCTTACAACCCTTTTTTCTAATTAAAAAGTAGCCTACGTAATTTTTCAGGCTCTAGACTAACTGTGTACCAATTTTCATTTAAATCGGTTTAATAGTTTTGGCGTGAAAGCGCGACAGACAGGCAGACAGACAGAGTTGGGGTGACTGACACACATCCTTTCACACATCTCGTACTGCGGTGTAAAGAGCTCTCTTGGAATAAGTCAACTCGGACCACAGCAAATATAGTCCGAGTTATCCCCTTGTGCGAGTCATTTATTGAAGGATACTGAATAAATAAATAAAATGTTTTGATGTCATAAATAATAAATAAATACATATCGCCAGACTGACACACCAACTGTATGGTACAAAACTAAGCAAAGCTTATACTATAGGTACCGTACAATGGACTGGGGGATCCCAGTGACGCACAGACCTGGGCAAATTACGAAAAGCCCATTTTTGAAATTTGCCCTGCGGGAATCGAACCCACAACCACCCGGTGCAGTGAGCCGCGCGGCCTGCGCTCAAACCACTGCGCCAAGCGGTTGTCAATTATTATTTTTAGTATATTTTACTTACAGTATACACTAGTAGACATTATAATAAATTAGTTAGTAGAATCGGGTTTATATCAGAAAAAAATTGTTAAAACAGACGTAACTACCCAATAAATAATCCTTATCCGCGTGGCTTTATATCAAGTATTCTGTGGAGGAATTTAAAGCTGCTCTATCTTAACTGTCCGCAAAACACATCAGCGACACGAATGAACATCAATTAAAGATGGCATCGAGATAAAAATTAAATTGCGTGAATATAAATGAATATTATGCTAATATTATTGCATTTTGATTGGTTTTTATTCACCTGTTAATGATTGTATTACTATAAATGTTAACGTGCAACTGATTAATCGGGCTTTTAGTTCAATTACTATAAAATAAGAGAGTTATGAATGTCCGGCCTTCAGCTCGGTATATCAAGAAACATCCAACATTTTTCGGATGTTTTTCAGTGATGATTTCTTGTTTCATTTGGTGGCTTTTGTTTGTCATCACTAAATACGAAAACGTAATTAATTTAACTATTTTCATGTAACATACTTAATGATTACAACTTAACAAACAAATTGCTTATATGTATCACTATGATCTTAAAGCATTGGTCATCTCTATTCAAATACTATTTGCATAGGTAAGTGTAAGGTACGAATGCAGTTGCCACTAGAATAAGATAAACCATCTTCTAGGCGCTTCTACTTGTAAATGATAAGACATACCTACTAATGATAATGGCAACATTATTATGACTCTACGTTATAAGACTAAGTCCAAGGTGTTTCAAAAGAACGAAGTAAAATAATAAATTTTAAAAAAGTAAGTTTGTTCTGTACTTTAAATAAAACAGTGATAGACGATTGATTAAACACGCGTCTAGCGGGCACAAGGTCCTGGCTTCACACCCCGGCTCGCACCTCTGAGTTTTTGGAAATTAATTATCAATTGCTTACGGGGAAGGAAAATCACCGTGAGGTAGACCGCAAGTCTTAGAAAATCTACGCAAATTTCGAAAGACATGTGAAATCCAACCCGCAATGGGCCAGCGTGGTGGATTATGGTCTGAATCCGTCTCGTATTGAGGGAAGGCCTGTGCCCAGGAGTGAGACGTTAAAAAGGGCTAAATTATTAATATTATACTTATTTATAGTACCTAAGTTGATGTATAGATGCCTAGTGAGGACAGTATCATATTTTCAGAGTATCTTGCTTCCCACTTCTACCTTGTCGTTGAGGGGTATTAGTCCGATAGTACCACCAAATATTCGAACACCACTCAAATGTGAATAATGCTTAAATACCATAAGTACAAAAAATACACATAAGGGCGAATCGAACATAATTTTCTCGGTAAACTCTGGGTACATAATCTTATCCCTAAATATAAGGCTACAAACAAATATACTGCATTAAGCGCTACGTACCTTATCCTTCAGTGGCGTAAATTATTTATTTATTACTGTGCTTCGAATACTATAAAACTAGAATTTATAGTTTATTTTCTCGGAAATTCGCTTTTGTAATTTGATAGTGTAGGTTACGTAAAATGAATTATAATGACTCCTTTATTGTATAAATCAATTTAATTATTTTTATAGTAAATGTTTTATTTACAAAAAAGTAATTTTATTGTGTTGTGTTGAATAAATGTTTATTTTAGATTTTTTAACATAGGTCATTATTACCTATTAGGTTATCCAGGGTCAAACATGTTATCTGACTACGGAAATTAGGTCAAATTTTGTTCTAGATGTAATGGTTCAACATTTATGTACCAACGTACCAAAGAAAGATTTAGGGTCGAAACCGGAATTAAATATTCGAGCACATATAGAAATGAGGGTAGAATCAAGAAAATTGCGATGCATTCTCACAATCATTTATGTCCCATATTTTTCCCATTTTGTAGAATAACATCACCAACATGGAACAAAAAAGTATAAATTTGTCCACATTTGTTCCAGTTTGGAACTGAACACCACTTCAATATCGCGGTCAATGGTGTTCATCACAATCACCCGTTGTTCCCGCGACTTTCACTGGGCACTTTACTACGGGACGCATGGGAACAGCAATGGCGAGTATAAACTTATTTATTGAACTGACTAAATGTAAAATTAAAAGTAAAATTATCTAAAGTTAAAAATGTACTCTAAGCATGATCTTCCCCCTTGCTGTGCTATTAAAGAGGCCCCCCGAAAGCTTCAGCCAATAGGATCGCTTCATTTCCGGTCAACTTGAGCTAAGCCGGGTGAAGCTGAGGAAATGAAGCGATCTTATTTGTCGAAGCGAGCTCGCTCGCTTCATGTACCACACGACTTTGACAATCTTAATAAAATATTTTTAAGTTAACATTTTATAAGTAGCTTTATTATTTCCTTTCATTTCAGATCACCTAAGTTTGCATACTGAAAGCGGAAGTGGAGACATGTTTACATTGGCACTGAATGTTTCACAGCACGACAAATATGTGCTATTGGTGAGGAAATATTATATACTTATATATATTTTACAGTGATGTTATGTTATGTTATGTTATGTTATGTTATGTTATGTTATGTTATGTTATGTTATGTTATGTTATGTTATGTTATGTTATGTTATGTTATGTTATGTTATGTTATTTTATGTTATGTTGCATCCAGCTTGCCGTCTTAGCGCAGTTCGTCTGAATAGACATTAACTAGAATTTTTCCACCAGTTGTCATCAACGCGAGGGGGCGCTGCTGTAGTAAGCGTGCGCGGGGAGGCGACGAGACAGGTGCGCATGCGACTCCGAGTGCGTTCCAGGCGGAGACTGGCTGCCAACTGGGAACCGAGGTAGGTAAATAAATATCGCCAGACGACCACACCAAACGGTATGGTCCCAAACCAAGCAACGCTTGTGTGGGTACCGTACAATGCACAAATTATGAAAAGATCATTTCCGATATGTACCTTGATGGGAATCGAACCCGCAACCACTCGGTGTATTGAGCCAAGCGGCCTCCGCTCGAACCACTACACCAAGCGATCATAGAACATTAGGTACAGTTTTCGATCTGAAATAAGCTGGTACCTACGAGTCTTCTGAACACGTATGTATTTCACACAAAAAAATATTAGCATAATTAATATTATCGAGATACCACATTTCCGAATTCCAGGTCCAACTAATTTATCTCCTACTAATCTTGAACTAAACAGGGGTTATAACTTATATAACAGACTTTAAACTCTTGAGTCTAGGGTATAAAACTCTTTAGTAGGTATAAGAGTCACAGTGTACCTCTTCGACTTATTGCCACAAATAATGTGTTACAAATGTGTGTGTCAATTCATGGTAGTGTGTGTAATGTTTTATTTATTGATTCTAATGTATTTCTAATTATTATAATATCAAAATATTATCATTCTGCACTCCTTCTCTATATAAACTAAAAGTGTGCCAAATTTCAAACTCCTCCGTTCGCGCAATTGTCGTATTAAGCGGTTGAAAGTTATGCTTCACGAATTAATAATAATTAATATATAGAGATAAGACTAGGATATACTTACACAGAAAATTATTTTAATTTCAAAACTTTTGTCTGATAATTTTGTAACTGTCTGTACTTACTTAATTCATAGTCTAGTCTTAATTCGATACGAACTAAAGAAGGTCCGCAGTCTCCGCTTCTAATCAGTGCAACATGTATCAACATCTAATGTAATTTAAAACATAAATATTTATCCCAACAGCTCTCTTGGAATAAATAAATAACAAATGCGTCACATACCGCGCCGATTGGTTTCACAACTTATTATATCTCGCTGGCTATCTGTAACCAGTAATAAAATAACTTTAGCAGTCGTTAAGGGAATTATTAAATGTTGGAAAAGCTTATATGACCGCGCGATACGTTGGTCGTAAATTAAAAGTTACACGAGGAATTAAATATTTTATTATAAAATGGATTAAATCGATAAGGGTCTAGTTGATATCTAGGCTGATAGGAAGCTGCGCTAAAAGGCATCTCCGGTATTGAATAAAAAAATAAATTGTAACATCCAACACGCAGTCTGTGATTCAGTTCGTGTTCTAAACTTTTATGACAGTCGTTACAGTCTGTGAAGTCTGAAAAATTGCCTCTAGTTGATGCCGTGGAAGGACTCTCAATAAGGTTCTTGATTTGTAGACGAATCACCTATAACTTTAAGGGCAACAAAAAATAAAAAAGGACTAGAAACTAATCTCAATACAAATGGGCAAGTTAATTATTTTCTATGCGTTCTTCCATTAAAATCTCCCCAAACAAGGTAGAGTCCATCTATGTATAAACCCTCATGTAACTTCTATGTTGTTCGGTTCTGTAACATTTTCGGGGGGCATAGATCAATATCACTTCATCTGGACTGTAAATCAAATGCGCCGCTGACACGTAGGAATAACTCAATAAAAACACGCCAGTACAACTTACAGTTAGTAATAACTCTACTAAGGCACTAGGTACACTGAGCTTATAGACCGATCAGCTACTAATTACGGACTGACTCGATCGAGATATGGTCCGCCCATTCACAGGCATACAAGGTGAAACATAATGGGTATACTTTTTTTTCAAAACTTATCTTTGTAATTCTAAAACCATCAGCTTTGGAGGGAACTTGAAAAACAAAAGGTGTTATAGGAATACAGCTGTTGACCTATTTCACAAGTCTACAAAACCTTTAGTACTTCAACTGTCCCACAAAGCCGATAGTTTGAGATTTACAAAGTTAAGTTGCAAAGAAAATAGTATACTCTTTTTGTTTCACCTTGTATATAGTGTTTCGTAAGATGAGTGAGAGAGTGAGACTAACCCCCCCCCCCCCTCCCTTCCCCTCCCTCTGTCCCGCTCCCCTTCCCAGTGACACCCAAAAATACACGTGTATCCAGGCTGACAAAGAAGCAAATGACAAAATGACAGGGCTCGGATTAGGTACAACCTCGAGGCTGCTTGCTCAATATGAAAACAGCTTCCTCTTCTTCTACTTCTGCGGGCGTTTTAAGCAAAAGGACGTCTATCGCGGCTGTTTTGTGTGGAGGGTGGTGAGCCGGTAATTCCAGCCAACCAAGTTCAGTCAGGAAGTTCTCCAGCTTCTTAATGTCGCTGAAGACTTCTTGGAGGCTATCTGGTGTGGCCAGGTAGCTTGCCCGGTATGTGGCTACTCCGCTGCATTCCAGCAGGACGAGAGCAGCTGTTTCTTCCTCCTCCACGCAGGCTCTGCATAGGGGGCTGTCCGCGATAACTAAGTTATAAAGGTGTCTGTTATAGTTGCCGTGCCCTCTCAGTGCAAACGTAAACAGCTGTTATTTCAACCTCTTTATCAATTCCGATCCTAGTGTATTCACAACCTAACACCTTAACATAAGCACGCTGTCAGTTCGTCACGAGCGTGCGTATATATGAATTTATGATACAAACCTTTTAAGGCTGTACCGATGTGGGGTGGGTCAGCACACGTGTAACGGGCCTTATTAATATTGTATGAAGAAAGCCGCCATAGGTGAAGCGAGATTTTTATATTAACTAGTTTTCTTTATGACGGATACGGAAAATTGTTGTGGATGTGTCGTGGTAGTAAGAAATAATGGTGCGGCAGAGGCAAGCTATAGTCAAATAAATACAGCTCATGTGTGTGCTGTCTGGGGTAGTACCGTCCTCTCACAGAAGATCGACGGTACAGTAGCTATTATAGCTACATTTCTTACGAGCAGTGAAAAAGCCGGAAGCCTAACCTCTTTATCACGCTCCCTTCAGATCGACAACGTTAAAAATCTATAGTTGCTAACACCAGGCGGGTCGTTCATTTATTTGGCGACTCTGTACTAAAAATATAAAAAATGCCCTTTTGACGTCCCACTCCTGGGCACGGGCCTCCCCTCACTACGAGGGGGATTCAGCCCGTAATCCACTACGCGGGGCCAGTGCGGATTTCAAATGTCTATCGAAAATTGGTTGGATTTTCTAAGACATGCAGGTTTCCTCACGATGTTTTCCTTCGCCGTAAGCAATTGATAATCACATAGATTTCGAAAAACCTTCTCTCTGTAATAATATAAAAACCACGTAATGATCATATTAAATAAATTTAAAAAAAATACACTCCTGTGTTCACTGAAGGGTACTCTGTAAACTGAAGTGCGCCTACATTTAGAATACCTATGGTGGTCCGCATGTTATAGGGGGTGAGCCTTGCCTTTACACATGACACATCGCATACTTTCTTGGTCAGTTGTTGTTAAATACATGTTCACAGTTCCTACAAGTATGCTCCTGCGTAAGCGAAGTCACGTATAAATCATTAGGCCCAGTGTTCCAGTGTTGCCAGATCAAACACAGTGAAAATTATCGTTTTTGAAGAAAATATCAAATACTTATTGGCTTCTCTACTCAGTCAGCATAAATAAATTAAAAAAATATTAAGACAAATTAAATTAGAAAGTTTTCTGCCGTACTGCAAACAAGTACACTTCTTTCAAACACCAACGACTATGATCTCCGTTCTGTTCACAGGTTTTCTGGTCTAACAATCAAACGTCCATGACAAACATGCGTATGCATACGAGTGAGGGACGCGAAAGGAGACTTATTGTTGTTTAATTTGGTCCCGATGACAAAATATTGTTTCGCTATAAGCGATGCTCAAAATTATCGTACGTTTCACATAATTACGCTGTTCGCTATCGTAAATGGCCAATGACCGGATTACCGTACGGTCTGGCAACACTGGGTCAGTTGCAACATTGTATGGTGTTCGAAATGTATTTATATATTGGTTTAAAATATTGTAAATTAAATAACTGTGGCCAGTGACTGCAAAGTATACATAAAACACATATAAGTGCAAAGTGAAATAATGTAATAAACGTAAACATTCAACTGATAGGCTCAAAAGGGCTTGTACCCAGGGCCGTTAAACTAACTTAAAAAAAAATAAAAATTCAACATTGTAACTGCGTCGGAATGGCGCAGGTTTTTAATTGTGTACCTATCTGAGCATCAATACGGTGCTATAGTCCCTACACCGACATACCATATCGATGAGTCCCGTTAACGTCCTCTAGTTTTTATTGCAGAATTGTTGAGGGTATCGCTATGCTATAAATCGATCTCAAGTCTCTGAGCGGTCTTGAGTATGCTTTTGACAGTCATTTTGTACCGGAATGACGTTTCCAAGATCGCTCTCTGACTTGAGATCAATGCCTTAATGACATGTTTGCTTAAGTACCTATATACTTAGCTACTTATATATAAACATAATTTAGCCCTTTTTACGTCCTACTCCTGGGCACGGGCCTCCCCTCAACACGAGGGTGATTCAGGCCATAATCCACCATGCTGGCCCAGTGCGGGTTGGCGGATTTCACATGTCTTTCGAAAATTGGTTAGATCTACATAGCTACTTATAATAAAATAGCTGAGACCGCGACTTCGTCCGCGTGGAATTTAACTTAACAAAAAGCCCGCTCCCGCGTTCCGAGCCCGCGTGCCAGGACCCATTTTTTTTTTTTTTTCTAAAATAAAAGTAGCCTAAGTTACTCCTTATAACATCAGCTATCTGCCAGTGAAAGTCCCGTCAAAATCGGTCCAGCCATTTCGGAGATTACCCGGAACAAACACACAGACATACAGACAGACAACAATTTTTTAAATCGCGTTTTTGCTATAGGTATCGTATGTACTTTCATATGCATTTAGTGAAAAGGTGTTATTTTGATATTACAAACAGACACTCCAATTTTATTTATTTGTATAGATTAATAACTATAAAGGTCGTGCTCCAGTGGGAATGGCGTTTAGTTACGAAAATAAATACGAAATCATCTGGCTTGATGACCGCTAGGTGGCATACCTATCTAACATTGCGTTTGTATTCATACTTCGGACGATATGTTATGCTGTCGGTTCCAGCTGGCACAGTCGTTAAGCCGTCTCGGGTGGCCGGAAAACTCCGAAATCAGAGTTGGCCACTAGCTCATACTACAATTTAACTTTTCTCCGGGACTCGTGGAGGCTCAAACCTCGACGTCATTATTGGCCACCATTGTCGATCCTGGTTTACAGGAGTTACAGAGGTGGGCGAGTGAGGCGGGACCAGTCCCAAAAAAAAAATGCTCATCCCTTCGATTAGACAGATCCCCAAACTAAGCAATGCTGGAAGTACTCATAGGTACTTATGGGTATGAAAAAATAAGGGAACTCCCAATGTCTCCTACACGATTGCTTACGAAGTTGCCAATCACCGTTTAGCAGGTGCATATCTTTCCGAAAATACTAAAGGTGCGAGGCGGGCTTTGAACCTGCATAGTTTATTTTCAAAACGCGCTTTCAACCGCTCGGTTTAAGATTATTTTTAAACCCTTTTATGGAACTGACCTACAATAACCCTCGATTCATCGCTCAAGAATGTCAAGCTGGTTCTCGTTTCCTATCCTCTGAACCTTTGGGCAGGTCACAGGAGCGATTGAACCCTCACAAAACACCAGTTAAACACCAGTTAAATACCAGTTTACATCATTCCGATTACACTACATACCAAAGATAGCTCAGTTGAAAATAGAATAAAGTGTACCTATAGTTAAAGGCAAACCTCATTCCGTACACTTTTTGTTTTAATTGCCAATTAGTTTTAAATGATTACTGACCGTATTTCGTACCGGTTACAGATCAGTTTTGTTTAGACGGTCTTATAAATAATCGTGCGGAGTAGGTTTACAATATTGCAAAATTTTGTATACTATGATTACTTATATCAATAGGGTTGAAATTGCTTTCTAATGGAAACAATATTGTTTCTTCTGATACTTTGGGTAACTAATTTCAAAAAGATTCATTTATTCACTAGAAACCCGTGTGTGATTGATAGTTATTCAAGGAAAAAAGAAAAAAATCTTTAGAATTAGTTTTTTTTAACAATGATGGCAAACAAGCTTACCTACTTCCTGTAGCCCATAGATAGGTACATGCAGTACCAAAGGTAGCTCCACGTTGAGGACCTGGGCCCTAACCACGCTAGCTACTCAAATCGTAATAGAAAAGCAAACGCTCGCGATTACGTTTCAAACGCTCCGCTTTTAACGTTTTGCTGACGCGGGCTACACGATTTCTACTGACATTCATATGGTATGGTGTCAGCAAAACGTCATAACCGGAGCGTTTGAAACGTAATCGCGAGCGTTTGCTTTTCTATTACGATTTGAGGAGCTAGCGTGGTTAGGGCCCTGAATGGGAGTGGAACAGAGGGAAGTAAAGAGGTCCGTCATTCATCATACCAAACGCATCATAGAATGGCTACCTTTTGTTAAATTTTCAATAAACCTTTCAGGGTCGAAGATGCTGACGGCTGTAACACAGTTTATACTAGTATAGCCGTTAACAATATCTCTTAAATAATTTATAACATTGTTATGGTTTTGTTAATAATTAAGATAAATTTGTATTATTTATAGTTGGGACAAATAAATTATTATTATTATTATTATTTTGTGAGAGGGCGGTACTACCTCAGTCGAATCAGCCCGTAAATGAGCTGTACTTAATTGACTACAGTTTTGCTCTACCATCTTTATTATAATACTAGCTGTTCCCCGAGGGCCGGGCCTAAATTAAATAGATTGACTTGGCAATCGCACTATTAAACTAAACTAAAAACATTGTGTTTTCATGCGATGGCCAAGCCAATCTATTTAATTTAAAACATAAAAAATATTTTTAATATTTATATTGTCACTATAAGATGTTGTTAGGTAAGCTAATTACCTACTTAAAATAACTTAAGACAGAAGGTCCCTTTATTGGGGACTTAATATAGTAACTGACTTGGTATTACATAGATCTCACAACTTTTTAAGTAGAAGAACAGAGTTGCGAGACTTGGTTTTTTTAGAAGTTTTGTTTTTGATGGGATTAATATCTACTGCCAATGCCTTTCACAAGATTTACAGCCACTATGTACCAACCCTGACTCTCCTAAAGCTAATAAGTAATTAGTATGACAAGTGCAAGTTTCAATTGCCTATAAAGATATGATCTGACACGCATCAAACAAGTATTGATGGCATGTTTGTGTTTTTTAATCATTTTATGGATGCCATCGATTAAAATAAATAAATTGCTTCGGTACGCAAAACTGTAAACGATGATACTGTTGATGATGATGGTGGTACTATAATAAAGATTGTATAAGGTTATATATTATTAATTAAATTTCAATATAGAAGACAATATAGAAGACACTCGGTAACTGACTACGGGCCCCGCGCTTGCTTAATCCGGCACTGAGTGAGACTAGTGACTAGTGTCAGTAATAAATTAAAAACTAAAGAATACATTATATAAATCTACTGTTTTTAGCTCGGACTCCCAAGTAACTGAAGTGCTGCAAATAATCAAAACTGGACGTAATATGAAAACGATAAAATATTGTAATATCAATTGTGTAAGCTGTAATATACATTGTAAAGCTTAACTAAATCTTAAAGATGATACTAGTTATAAAAGCTAGTATGATAAAGTCCGTCTCACGAAAGAAGTCCTGCAGACGCGGCGCCACAGTCATGCGACGAAATGTTGTTAACCTCCATTATTTTCGACTCCCCAAAAAGTCAAGGTTTTATCACTGTAGGATGAATCCAATTTTATTATTACAGTAATTTATTGAAATTTATATAAATGAAAACAGTTAAATATAATAGATTGACGTCGTAGCGAAAATTATTTCCACTTATTGCCGTAGGTCTTCTTTCGTGAGACAGACTTTACCTAATCAATGAAATTACGAATTTCCACAAGACATATCGACTACTTAAACATAAAATGCAAGCCACATAGTCATCCGTACCTTATGATGAAGAAACTTTTTTGAGAAGATACTATCAAGCATCCACTAGTACTTAATGTTTATGCTCATCCTACCATTAAAGTAATTCAATCGGATTTTTCAATATGTTTTACCGCCACCGTACGTGTTTGATCGTCAATTTAACTTCTATAATTGTCTCCTTATACAGCCTGGAAGACCAAGGAAAGCCATCGTTAGGGCTGGTATCTGTACGCGGTTCGGATTCGGTTGGCATTCCACAGGGATGTGTTTTAGGACCACAGTTATTCAACCAGAGTGAAATCAATTTGCGAGCATAATTATTTGATAATTTTGTTTTTTCTTCAAAACGTATTCTATCTCATCTAGAATAATTCTAGTATCTGATGTTATAGTAGGTACTTATAAATAGTTTCTATTTCATTTTTTCCTTACTCCTGTACGGTATTCAACTAAGCTTTTGCCACCAATCAGATACATTGAGACTTATCCAGACTCTAGGGACCATATTAAAAAATCGATCTCAAGTCTGAGAGCGGTCTAGAGTATGCTTTTGACAATTTTGTACGGGAATGTCATAAGAATGACATTTCCGAGATCGCTCTCAAACTTGAGATCGATCTATTAATACGGGCCTCGAAGTAGGGATATTGGTGTTGAGACCAAAATAATATTTATCCCTGTCTAGCTCTTTCTTAGGACCACTAGTTGCTCCGGGGCATTCCTAAATATCATTAAAGCATCTCGTGGTTTTGTCTACATTGTTTACTTTACCGAGTTTTTTTCAAGAACAATTTTCGTTCGCCGCAAATCATGGATAACTTTCTATTAACTTCGAAGGTTACCTAACTTTTTCCAACAATATTGAGGAAGTTATGTATAGACATAACTTGGCAGGTCCAAATTGGTTACCGGATTTAAGAAGAAGATTTTGTTAAGTTCATTGCAAATTCGCAGAGAGATTATAGAAGAACCAATAAAAAATATGGAAATATGCTTGGCTCATTGCACCGGGTGGTTGTGGGTTCGATTTTCGTCTAGTCAATAGTGGTAGAGCCAAATGTAGCTAAATGACTACAACTCACATACGGGCTGAATCGAACGGAGTAGTATTACCCTCACACAGAAGATCAGCGGAAAATATACGTTTCATACGATGAGAAAGCCGGAAGCCAAACACCCCTCGCTTGATGAAATCTGCTTATCTCAGATAATCTCAAAAAAATTGTAAGCCATGTGAAATCCGCCAACCCGCACTGGTCCAGCCAGGTGGATTATGGCCTGAATCCTCCTCGTATTAAAAAGAGGCTGCCCAAGAGTAGGAAGTCAAAGAGGCTAAATTTATTATTAACTAGCGACCCGCCCCGGCTTCGCACGGCTTTCTCTACTATTTGCAAATTTAATTAGAATGTATTATACATATAAACCTTCCTCTCGAATCACTCTATCTATTAAAAAAAACCGCATCAAAATCCGTTGCGTAGTTTTAAAGATCTAAGCATACATAGGGACATACAGACAGCGGGAAGCGACTTTGTTTTATACTATGTATTGATATTTCATGCTCCATTCCAAACTAAGTCTGATATAGAGAATCTGGTACAGGCTTCAAAATGAATATTTTTCTTTCAGCCCCATCGATCCTCATTCCACTACATACTGCGTAGTTGCATCAAATACCAAGAACTATACATCGCTTTGTGCCGCACAGCATGACATCAGAGTCAGCCGTCAGGAGAGCAAAGCCAATAGACTGAGCACTGGTACTGATAGAACGAAGCCAGACGTCAATGCATCGAGGCCAGCCTCTAGTGAAGTGGACAACAAAATCGATATGGATATCGACAGTTTCAATATTTATGATGGAAATTTCAATAATATTGTTAGGAGGAAAAAGTTTGGTGAGTGAAATAAAGAAATATTCACCTATACCTAGGTGATACTCATAGCAAATTACGACGCAAAGTGTTTATTATGGCCGCGTTTTGTACGATGAGTGAGAGAACCTGAGGCCCTCTCCCTCCCTTCTCCCAGTGTCCCACTCCTCTTCAGGTCGATAACATGCGAGCAATCTGCTAAACATCAGGGCCCTAACCACGCTAGCTACTCAAATCGTTACGTTTCAAACGCCCCGCTTTTGACGTTTTGCTGACACCATATCATATCAATGTCAGTAGAAATCGTGAAGCTCGTGTCAGCAAGGCGTCAAAAGCGGGGCGGTTGAAACGTAATCGCGAGCGTTTGCTTTTCTATAAAGATTTGAGTAGCTAGCGTGGTTAGGGCCCAGACAGGCCGTAAGATTGCTTGCCAACTTTGTTGTATAACAAAATGATGAATCTGATATGAAGGAGTATTTACCAAGCTGGTTACGATTACAATTTATTTCTTACGTTAATTTCGATAACGAAACTTCCAGGTCGCAGCACAAAAGTAACGGATGAGGATCCAGTAATCGCCTGCGTTGGTAGCAGAACCCACCATCTAATTGAAAACCTAGATCCCAGTTCAGTACGTATAGATTATATTTTAGAACCTATACTAGAGTAACGAGGACCGTAGCCTTGACTGGCTCGCTTCGGCCAATAGGATCACTTCATTTACTATCAACTTGTGCTAAGCTGGGTGAAGCTGATGAAATGAAGTTGTCCTATTGGTCGAAGCAGGTGAGCCCGCTTCATATCACAGCTAAGCAAAGGAGGCGGTCACTCTAAGGGTGTTTTTTTCTATAATATACATACAAATACTTACAGTAAAATTTATGAAAATTGTGAGGGTTAACAATGTCAGTGACCGCTAACTACAACTATACTACTATATTTCTACTTCTAAATCATAGGGTTCCTCAACTAATTGACGACCGCTTGGCGCGGTGGTTTGAGCGTAGGCCGCTTTGCTCACTAGTTAGTTGCAGGGTTCGATTCCCGTCGGGGCAAATTTCGAAAATATCCTTTGCCCAAGTCTGGGTGTCACTCGAATCGCCCCCCGTCTATTGTACGGTACCCATATCTAGCCTGGCAAATGTTGTTCTGCCATATTAAAATTATTTATAGGTATGGAAAATAGATGTTGACCGATTCTCAGGCCCGATATGCACACAAAATTTCATGAGAATCGGTCGAGCCATTTCGGAGGAGTATAGTTACTAACATTGTGTCACGATTTTAGATATAAAGATTAATTGTTCTATTACCACATAGTCAATCATAAGTTAGCGCAAATCGAATTACTTTCGGAAAACTAACTAACAGGTAAGTTGGAACAATCCATCGGAAACTGTTCCATTAACTCGTTTAACTTTTGTTCTACAGACTTACTTCGTTAGCGTGTTCGGCGTGGCCAAGGATCGCCGAGCTGGCTCCCTACTGGCTATTGGAAAGGTCAAGCCCAGGACCTCTACATCCAGAAGATTGAAGGAAAATGTACCAAACAAAGCAGAAATTAGGGGAAGAAGTGTTTATTACTTCAAGGTAGGTAATTAGTCTAATTTCAATCCGTGGTGTTTTATAACTGTTCTTCAATCAGCTGTTACAGTCTTGTTGTGGCAATCAGCAAATACCAGCATTTTTTGTCTCCCTGTTTGCACCGGAGGGAAGAGGATTTTTTTCCCGATTAAATTCGTGCGGGTTCCTAGTCATTTTAACTTTTCCCGGGACTCGTCGAGGGTCTAACCTCGGCGTCATTATCCGTCAACATTGACGCTCCTGGTTTACAGGAGTTACAGTGGTGGGAGAGTGTGGTTTAACAACGCAACAATCCTGATATAATTCAATCAATATCAGGATAAAGAGAAAACAATCGGTTTGCTACCTCGGATTAGTATTAGAAAGGAATTTCCCATTTATAGAGCACTAGCGACCCGCCCCGGCTTCACACGGCTTTTCTCTACTATTTACAAATTTAATTATATATAAATAAACCTTCCTCTCGAATTACTCTATATATTAAAAAAACCGCATAAAAATCCGTTGCGTAGTTTTAAACATCTAAGCATACATAGGGGCATACAGACAGCGAGAAGCGACTATTTTTGCGATCCCAGTGACACCCAGACCAGGGCAAATTAAGAAATGGCCATTTCCTAAATTTACTCCAGCGGCCGAGCGGCCTACGCTCGAACCACTGCACCAAGCGGTCGTCAAATTAGGTAATATGTT
Organism: Notodonta ziczac; assembly: GCA_918843915.1. NCBI lineage: Eukaryota > Metazoa > Arthropoda > Insecta > Lepidoptera > Notodontidae > Notodonta > Notodonta ziczac. Next base: position 9,223,620 of record OU974053.1, read on the forward strand.
TAAAAATTCAGGCAACCGTCGGGTCCGGAGGTGGTCTGTGGATGACTGTCTCAACGTGTGGAGGAGCAGTGGATGTGGAAGTTCTAGTGCGAGGAAAGCGACTGCATATGGCTAAGAATATAGGTACGATTCCAACTTTTATGTTCCCTCAACTTTTATTAGTTGTGTAAGAATCTCAACTCCAAATAAAATATGCAAGACTGAAAATATGCAGAAGGTAACACGATACCTATGGTTTGAATAGAACCAGTGTTTAAAATTCGGTTTCAAAACTATATCTGGGCCCTAACCACGCTAGCTACTCAAATCGTAATAGAAAAGCAAACGCTTGCGATTACGTTTCGTATCGTGGTTAGGGCCCTGTTAGCATAACATGCCCATAAATTTTCCACAGATCCTCATACTAAATTCTTCGTACCGGCTCCGATGTTGGCATCTTCTATTCAAGAGACAAGTGATGAGGGGTCTATCCAATTTGACTCCAGCTCAGAGGAGACACGAATGAGATACGTCATCAAAATTGTGCCGAGCAGATGGGACAAAGACGGCGCCGTCGGGGTTGAGGTGATTTTTTCTTTCGAGCGGCTGAACCGATTTTCATGAAACATAGACAAGAACACTCGATTAAAATACCTTTCTAACAAAAAAAAACAATATTATAATTGGTTCATCCGCTTGGGCGCTATGAAGCCACAGACAGACACACATATACAGAGATAGGTACACATATTAAACGTATAAATAAAGAAATATCACCAGACGAACACACCAACTGTATGGTCCCAAACTAAGCAACGCTTGTACTATGGGTACCGTACAATGGACTGGGGCAAATTACGAAAAGGCCATTTCCGAAATTTGCCCCGGCGGGAATCGAACCCGCAACCACCATGAGCAGTGAGCCGAGCGGCCTACTCTCGAATCACTGTGCCAAGCGGTCATTTTTGGTCGGGAGTTAAAAATATGAATTTGATACGTGTACCTACTTACGTATTAATTCTCGCATCTTGTCTTTGAAGTAGGTAAAGTGAGTGTGGGACCCTGACTAAGTGAATAATGAACTGCTGCAGATACACACCCCATATTCTGAAATATTTTTTAAAATTTCCAGTTAACAGCATCAACAACAAGATGGGGTTTCAGTGCGCCAGAGCTTATGGAGGACGGAGCCAGTGTGAGAGAATTACGACCGAGGAGGTCCTGCAGATCTGTGGATATTGCCTTCTTGCCAGCTTCACACAACACTACGGATAGCATTCGGTAAATTTCATAATTCTTGCATTCGAGATTTATAATCTTGCGTTAACACAAAAAAAACTGTGCCGTCTAGGGACGCCCGAAAGAAGCGAAGCTTTTTCAGGCGTCCCGTTTTTTCGAAGCGGAGCAACAGCTGCCACTCTGTCTATATAAAAATATCTAAAATTGACTATATAATTATATATCGTAAACGCTACTGACGTAATCGTGTAACACTACTGACGCTTAGCACAAATAGAGTGGCCGCGCGGCGAGCGCCCCGAACGTCGTTTAGAAGATTCTCTTCGCGAGCCTATAAAATTAATTGTACAAAATTGTCTAAAAATCTGGCATTCGCAGTTGGAGCTAGGATGCATATTTTTTTATTAAGTACTTAAAGTTGAGAATGATTGCCTATTTCACAGACTAAATTGATCACTCACCGACATTATTGCGACCTACAAATAAATATACTTGGCACTCAAACTCGTTATAATTGTAAACAGATATTGTATTGCGGCTCGAGAGACACAGAATGGTGACAACTATCCCTGCTGGACCGCCAAGAAGCCAGGGAAGAGTCAGCTGTGCACTAATCACGGACAAAATTCGTAAGTTACTGTCTTACTTGTATGGAAGAGTAAATAAAAATATACATTTTAGGTATGTACTTATCTATATATGCCGATAATAATTAGAATAATAATATTATTGTAAACATAATTAAATAATAAAATAACAATTTAGCCCTTTCTGACGTCCCACTCCTGACAACGGGCCTCCCCTCACTACGAGGCGGATTCAGGCCGTAATCCACCACGCTGGCCCAGTGCAGGTTGGCGGATTTCACATGTCTTTCGAAAATTGGTTAGATTTTCTAAGACATGCAGTTTTCCTTCGCCGTAAGCAAGTGATAACCATCATATAGAAATTATGATTCGTACATAGATTTCGAAAAACCCAGAGGTGCGAGCCAGGGTTTTGAACCCAGGATCTGGTGCCTGGTGCAAGACGCGTTTTTAACCAATCGGCTATCACTGCTATTAATTATAAACATGTATATTCTTAAATTCAGGATAGTTATTTTAAAATGTAAGTACCTATAGTACCTATAAATAGCCCTATTTAGTGCATAATAATTTTACGGTTCGATCGCTTTTCAAAATTGTTGATTTATTGAACTTGTTTTTATTCAGGGCCAGGGTAATTGTGCAGAAAATCGGCGGTCTGAAGGCTGGCCGGAAGTACGCTATTCAAGTTACGGCGGCGGTGGGAAAAGGAAACCCTGTCCCATATAATGTCCTTTATGTGGACACCAACGTGTCGTGTAATAAAGATGAATAAGTACTTATAATGACGATTTTGTGATGCAAATGCAAGAAATTTAAGATACTTTTTATGTATTATAGACAAATGTATGGCTAAAATTATTGAAACGAAGCTTCTATACGGGCGTTCGGGGCGCTCGTCGCGCGGCCTCTCCATCTGTGTTAAGGTGAAGGCGCCTGCCTAGCCCGCGAAATTCAAAATTCTCGAGTATTTTTACAGTTTGTCCAAAATCTGAAAACATTTAAGACAACATTTTGTGATTTGCGACAAATACAGTATGCAGTGCGTTTATTAATACATTTATTTTACTCTAAATTTTATCACGGTGGATATGATACTAGTAAACCACTAAATATACAAAAAGTGCCAGATTATCTGGATAGCTGTAGTTCTTGAAATGTTGTAAGTTGAATATATTAATAAATGTACTGCACACGGTCTTTGTCGCGAATTACAAAATGTGCCTTTTATTATTGACAGATTTTGAAAAATTTCTACAAAACCACAAAAAAATTTAAGTTCGCGGGCGCTTTAGCCTACTTTAGCCTATATAGGTATACAGAGTGGAAGCTGCGGCGCATACGCTTAGTTTCTACGCTATATACTATAACGCTTCGCTTCTTTCGGGCGTCTCTTGACGGCACTGTTTTCTAGCTACATTCACACATATTTATTAATCCAATCTTGTCGTTATACATACCTAGTACTTACCTAACTATATTTTCAATAACAGCTTAAATGTTTAATTGTGAGAACTTGCATTATACGTTTCCATATCTTGCATCACATCATTAATTAGTAACAGTATTAATAGAATTTAATTTAGCAAGTGTTTTTTAATTTTATACTTAGGTACTTACATACCAAATTAAGCTTAAAATATGTGTATAAATAAATTTGTAGATCTAATAACCTACGTTATTCATGGCTAAAATACTAGAAAATATTTTAGTAAAATTATTTTCCATACCTAAGCACCTTAAAAAACAATGTAAATCGGTAGGTCGATACCTTTATTTAGTGTTTTTGAATTTTGTAAGTAGGTAATCTAACTAACTTTAAACATGGCATTTATATTTTTAATCGTTGCAATGAAAGCAAAATTAATAATACCTAAGTACCTACCTATTTACAATACCTATATGCCTGTAGGTATTTACATGAAATGAGAACCTACTAAATAAGTGGAAGTGTTAAAATCATATAAGTTCCTATAAATGTGTTTGTAAATATAATGTAAACCAATAATTAAATTATAATTAAGTGTAATAGTATTTAATTACGTCTAATTATTAAAAACACGCCCTCCGCAGCAAGCATCCTTCACCCATCTCGGTCTCACAGTTACCAAATCCACCCACTTCAACTCAAAATTTTCAGTTCAAAGAAGAAGATGTTCGTGCAGCAATCTTCTCTTTCCCAAGTGGCTCTGCTGGCGGTATCGACGGAATCACGCCTCAACATTTAAAAGATTTGGTTGGTGTGTCCGCTGGTGATGCAGGTAGGGCCCTTTTGAGTAGCTTGACCAAATTATGCAATTTCATGCTCACTGGTAAGGTCAACCAGTCATTTTTACCCTTTCTGTATGGCGCCAGACTTTGTGCCTTCAATAAAAAAGATGGGGGCATTCGGCCGATCGCAATAGGTTGTACACTTAGACGGCTGACTTCCAAATTAGCCTGCAAATACATAATTTCCGATTTAAGTTCCAAATTTAAACCCCTCCAATTAGGTTTTGGTTGCAAAGGTGGTTGTGAGGCCGCAGTACACGCCACTAGAACGTTTATTGAATCTGGTGATATGGAAGTTCTGCTGAAAGTCGACGTAAAGAATGCCTTTAATTCTTTAGATAGGTCAGCTTTACTAATTGAGGTAGCTTCACAAGCACCTGAAATTTATCCATATATTTGGCAATGTTACAATTCACCTTCAAAATTGTTGTACGGCGAATTTTCCATCGATTCCGCAGTCGGCGTTCAGCAGGGTGATCCACTCGGACCTGCTTTATTCAGTTTAGGTATCCACCGTTTTATTTCATCTCTAAATTCAAAACTGAACGTGTGGTACCTTGATGACGGTACTCTAGGAGGCACAGCGGATACTGTTTTGAGGGACCTTGTTCAAATAAATAGAGATTTTCAAACAATAGGACTTGAGCTAAACCCATCCAAATGTGAAATTTTCGTTTCTGATACTCTTCCTCCGGACCGTCTTAATTTTATAATGGATAGTTTTAACAAAATTACCCCAAATATTAAGACTCTCCATAAAGATACGCTCTGCCTCTTGGGTGCACCTCTACTCGACGACGGAGTGAGACCTTTTTTGGACGATAAAATTAAAGATTTTTCGGAAAACTCGGACAGATTGGGCATTCTAAATTCCCATACAGCCTACACAATCATCAAATATTGTCTTTTTGTCCCAAAGCTCACCTACTCGCTCCGTGCCAGCCCAATCTGGAAATTTTCGGCCCAGCTCGAACAAATGGATGCCACCCTTAAGGACACTCTGGAGAAAATTCTAAATTTATCTTTAAATCATTTTTCCTGGACGCAGGCAACTTTGCCAATAAAGAATGGTGGCATCGGCGTGAGAAAAATTTCAAGTGTAGCCCTTCCAGCATTTCTCGCCTCTGTGCACAGTGTAAGTGACCTGTGCTCAAGGATTCTAAAAGCCAACACGGTCCTAGTCTCTGGTGCCACAGAGGCCATAGAAACCTGGAAACGAATTTGTCCCAATGACGATATCCCGAAGGAACTAAACCTGCAAATACTTTGGGACGGGCCATTGGTACAAATTACCCAAAAATTTCTGTTCGAAAATTTAATCAGTGACCGTGACCACGCACGGCTATTAGCGTTATGCGAAAAGGAGTCCGGACATTGGCTTCACGCAATTCCTTCATCCAATCTCGGCACCTTCCTCGACAACGAGAGTTTTAGAGTCGCTGTTGGCATTCGCCTAGGGGCTCCTGTATGCACTGGACACAAATGTCCGTGTGGAGTGGAGGTGGACCAGTCTGGTCTCCATGGGCTCTCATGCCAAAGAAGCGGAGGCAGGTTTTCTCGCCATGGCTCCCTGAACGACATCATCAAAAGGGCTCTTGCCACTATCAGCGTCCCTTCGATCCTTGAACCGTCCGGGGTTTTTAGGGATGATGGCAAGAGACCCGATGGCATGACGCTGGTTCCCTGGGAGCGGGGTCGTCCACTTGTGTGGGATGCCACGTGTGTGGACACTCTGGCCCCGTCCCATCTCAGGGAATCTGCGTCTGCAGTGGGAGCTGCGGCTGAGAAGGCGGACCTCGGCAAGCGGCGCAAATATGCACTGTTAAATAGCAATTATGTGTTTGTGCCGTTTGCCGTGGAGACGCTTGGCCCATGGAGTCATAGTGCTAAAGTGCTATTGAACAAAATCACCCCAAGACTGGTTACCGCCACAGGTGACAAGAGGGCTGGCTCTTTCCTCGCTCAAAAAATTAGCTTATCAATACAGCGAGGAAATGCAGCCAGTATTCTTGCCACCATCCCACGCGGACGGGATTTGTTTAATTAGGGGTAGGTTTGTATTTTATTTTATCTTAATTTTAATTTTTTTTAATATAATTTGTATATATGTATATAAGATTAAGACATTTTCTATTGTAAATACTATTGAAATTTCGAAAAAATATTTACTATTCAATTCTATGCTCATTATAGACATAAAAAAAAAAAAAAAAAAAAAAAAAAAAAAAAAAAAAAAAAAAAAAAAATTAAAAACATAATTGTGCGTTATGGTTTATTTTATTTTATTTATATCCGACCCGTTTCCGACGACTGTCTGTTTCTATGATTTTTTTTTTTTTTTTTTTTTTTTTTTTTTTTTTTCTATCCACAATACTCTTAAGTAGATAGGGCCGTTACATAGGTTCAGTCCACAGATTTATAAATACTACTTATAAGGTACATACAGCCTAACGCAGAAGACTGGCCATGTTATTTTAGTATGTATATCATTAAAATTACAGGTTACAGGCCGTACCAAAGACCTTTTTTCCTCCCAAATTTATGGGCAGTACCCTTCCCATTTCGGAACGAAACAGTCTCCTTCAGTCAGCCTGACATTTCAACAAACGCGTCAGATCCGTCAACTGTCAAAATGTTTCTGATTATCTTTTTAATCAGTTTTTTGGGTTAGGAACTTATAAAATCCAATATAAATAAGAATTGATATAATAGAAAAACAATGTCGGTGAAAGAAAAAGAGTTTTTTGGGCCGCTAACATTACATCAGAAGAACGAAACACCGACTATATTCAAGAGCGATGAGCCCACAGAATGTTCGTGTGTTTTGTGCGATGAAAAGTTCACATTACCGGCGTTGGAAAAACAATTATTAACGCACTTGTTCATGGTACATCGTCTTGTGGTAGCTGATGTTAATCAAATAGCAGATTTTTGTGAATATCTACGATACTGGCGGTTAAGGTTTAAAGGTTAGTTTTGCTGAATTACTTTTTTCGCTGGGACATGTTTACTCAAAGACCATTTAGAAATTTTCTCTCAACAATACTAAATCGATGTGATCTTTGTGTAAATAATTAGACTCCTTACATAATATATTACATTGCTTTCAATGTTTTAATAAACATAATTTATTACATTTACAGATGAAAATCTGTCATACTTCTGCACAACAATGTTACTGGATAATAAACCGGATGGCACAAAATCCAAAGATGAAGAATATTACCTAATCAGTGATGTACTACCTGAAGATAAAGAACTACGTTCAAATCTACAACAAACAAAACTAGAAAAACTACTACAAAGGCATCAGTTTGAAAGGGAAGACAAGAATTATGTCAAAGAATGTCTCTTCTGCCGTTACGTCTCAACCACAACAAGATCCGCATACTTAAACCATTTGTATGAAAAACACAACTTTCACATCGCAAAACCGGACAACTTAATATTCATTGATGAGTTAATTAAAACAATTGCAACAAAATTGGAGCACTTACAATGCATATACTGTGAAGGACACTTCAAGGACCGTACAATACTCAAAGAGCACATGCGAAAGAAAGGCCACAAACGCATCAACCCAGACAACAAGGAATATGATAAATACTTTCTAGTTAACTACATAGGTGATAAGGAAAACGCAAGGCAGCATTATAGAATTCAAAAGCCTTATAAACCGCAGAAGCAAAATTTGTCGAAAAATGTTGATCATGACCATGATTCAAATGTAGACAGCGATCCAGAATGGTCAGATTGGACAGAAGAAAACGGTCCATTAATAACTTGCCTCTTATGTGAACACACCGAGATGGAATACGAAAATATTTTGGACCACATGGAACGGCAACATGAATTCTCGTTTTTGGAAGCAACAAATGGCATGGATTTTTACCATAAAGTTAAAATTGTTAACTTCATTCGTCGTCAGATTCATCTGAGGCAGTGTTTAGCGTGTGATACCAAGTTTGATGACTCAAAAAATTTGGAGAAGCATATAAAGGAGATGAAACACTGGGTTTTGGGTAAAGAAAGGTGGGATCAACCCGAGTACTACTTTCCAACGTACGAAGATGATTTGTTTTTGTGTTTTATCCAAGATGAGGACGAGAGTTGGTGGTCAAGTGATGAACAGGAGGTTGCTCACCGGAATAGCATGTCAGATAGCATATCTACAGAGATGGCTTTAGCTGTGCTTAAAGATTAAATATGTAAAGGCCTTTATGGTGTTATTGATAATCTCAGTAGTCTAATATGTTCGTGATTACTGTGCATTACAAATAAGAATAGAATTCAAAATTGGGCATATTGATCGACCAATGCGGATTGCTATAGATTTTTTAGTATGGTGTGCAAAAAGAGTAATGAATGTAGTCTAGTAACCAAAACACTTAATTTCTCTACATTATATTTTTTTGTTATATTTGAGATTCTTCCATCGTTTAATATCAATATAAATAATATAGTCGGTTTTATTGTCCTAAAGAAACGGCTTTTTTAATCAGTCGAACTAAAATTAACAACCATTTAATTGACAAACTTTTTAAAATGAAACTACAAACTTACTACAAAATTATTTTTTTCCGTTATTTTAACATATAATGCTGTTTGGTTTATGTGCTAACGCTACTTTTACTTAGCTGTCAGTATTAAGTTAAGTAGGAGGTTAGTCCAATTCTTATTTGAAATGCATTGTATCTATTTACTATGAAATATCATTATGCTTGTATGGTCCAAGGGTAGATAGGCCGTTAAGAGGACAGATGTACTGTTCTGGAAGGAGCCAGGACCTACTACGTTTTGAAGCAACAACTGTCAATAGCTTAATCTTATTGTAAATAATGTACAGGTTCATATATTATTAGTAGTTAATTTTTTACTCTTGTTATAAAGCTAAGTTATGTATTTCTGTTTAAAAAGTAACATTTATAAAAGTTTAAAAATTAAAGGCTATATAACTGCCAGAGAAGTGTACTTTTTAAAACCTACAGTACATTTTAGTCCGATTAAAATCCTAGATCGTATTATTTATTGTCACGACTTGCTTAATTTGAATGACAATAAACTTGGTAGGCAACAATTTTTCTCGATTTTTTTCCTACTCTCAGTGGCGCCATCTAGTTTTATCTTTTGGAACCAAATTGAGAATATTTTTAAGGGTTCCGTAGATAGGATAATTTAGGATCAGTGGTCTCGGTGTTTTCGTCTGGCTGTGTCACAGGGATTTTGTTCAAACTTCGTAGGTTGCAATTAACTTATGCAGGCTGCAATTAACTGCAACTATGACGGTGTAAAAATGTCTATAAAAATAATCAAGGTAGGCACTTCGGGGTAAGGGTGTTTAGTTTATTAACCTACTTGAAAAAAGGAGGAGGTTCTGAGTTCACTGTATGCATTTATTGTACACTAGTTGTTGCCCGCGACTTCGTCCGCGTAGTATTTAACTTAACAAAAATTTCAAGATTATCGGGATAAAAAGTATCCTATATGTTAATCCCGGTTATAAACTATCTGTGTTCCAAATTTCATCCAAATCCGTTCAGTAGTTTTTGCGTGATTACTCCTTCACGCAAAAACATACATTCACATTTATCATATTATATAATAATATTATTATTATATACAAACAAAAGTATGATAAGTAATAGTTGGCCTACTTACCTACAACGCATTCGTACCTACGGAATGAAAATAAACAAAGAAGCAGTTTTAATAAACCGCCCATTGCGCGTGCAACCCTAAATTATATCACCCCCACCCCCCACCAACCCCGCGTACCTCCTCCCCATTTCCGTTGGATAGCAATAAAAATTATTTTCAGGTTTGTCGTCTACCTATAATTTTCGTAATTTTGTATTACATTTTCGTGACACTAATGTTTCGTGAAAATTATTGTTTTTCTTATTAATTATTAAATGGGTCGCTCGCTAATTATATATTGGCGCTGCCTAACACAATTTTTTTTTTTTTTTTAATAGCCAATTTTTGTGTCCCACTCCTGAGCAAAGGCCTCTCCCAGAATTTTCCACGAAATACGGTTTTGTGCTGTTTCGGTCCACGTATCCCCCGCAAAGGTGACCAAATCGTCCCGCCATCTTTTCCTGGGTCTACCCCGGCTGCGGTAGCCGTCTGCTGGCACCCAATTTGTGATAGCTTTTGCCCACCTTTGCGGGACCATACGTGCCACGTGACCAGCCCACTCCCACTTAAGCTTTGCGGTCTTTACCCCCACGTCAGTAATGCGAGTAATAGAGCGCAGGGTGGTATTTCGGACGCGATCTCTCCGCTTGACATCTAATATACTACGCTCCATTGCTCTTTGGCAAATCTTGAGCTTGGACTTCTGTTGCTCTGTTAGTGACCACGTTTGAGCACCGTAGGTTAGGACGGGCAAGATACATATGTCGACAAGTCTACGTTTTAAAGATATCGGAAGATCCCCCTTCATCAGATCTTTCATGGACCAGTAGCTCTCCGTTTTCCTACCTAGGTAGTCATTTGTTTTTTATTTTATTTTCCTGTAGCAAAGTCGGCAAACAAGCGCACCTACAACCTGCCTGATGTTAAGCAGTTACCGCAGTCTATGCATGCTTGCAACACCAAAATTGCTTGCACGTTGTCGATCTGACGGGGATTGGGAATTGGGATAGGATGGGCTTCCGGTTCCCTTATCGTACGAAAGACAGCTATTATATAGTCGATCTTCTGTGAGAGGGTGGCACTGCCGTGGACGATCGTACATGAGCTACAGCTTGTCTCCACCACCTTAGTTGTAGTGGAGACTGAAACTAGGTATCAATAATTTTATCCATCCTGAACACAGACATACAAGGTGAAACATAAAAGGTATACTTTTTTTTTTTTTTTTTTTTTTTTTTTTTTTTTTTCCCTGACCCCCCCGACCCACTCACCGCTCTCCTAGACTCAGATGTCGAGGAGAACGACACACGCACACTCCCCGCCAGACACCGACCTCGCCGGCGAGGTCGACGAACCCCCGCTTCCGCTAGAAGGTGCGTCTACTTACCTAGACGCACCTTGGCACCCGACAAGCCCGCTGAGTTTCTTGCCGGATCTTCTCAGTCGAGGTCGCGTTCCGATCCGGTGGTAGATTTACCCTCGCCACCTCTCCTGGCAGCGGCCCAAGCCGAGGTCGTGTCCCTAGTGACGCCCTTGAGCTAGCTGCCCCCCTGCCCCTATGGCTGGAGCGCACTTGCGCTCGCCCTCTGTCCGGGTGAAGTTGTTATGGCCACTCTGGCCAACAACATATAGTCAATTCAAAAAAAAAAAAAAAAAAAAAAAAAAAAAAAAATTTTTTTTTAAAATCTTAACTTTGTAATTCTAAAACTATAAGCTTAGAGGAAACTTGAAAGACAAAAGGTGTTATAGGAACACAGCTGTTGACAGATTTCACAAGTCTACAAAACCTTCAGTACTTCAACTGTCCCACAAAGCCGATAGATTGAGATTTACAAAGTAAAGTTGCTAAAAAAATAGTACCTATACTCTTTTTGTTTCAACTAGTAGATTTAGAAGTATCACGTTTTGTATTGAAACCAAGCGTGCCGAATTTTTAACACCTACTGTGACGTCACAGCCGAAATTTAGTGACAGGAAATCCAAACCGACTCAAAGACACCGATGCCGCCGATGCCCCTCCGCCCGCTACGATTCTCTCGAGTGATTATCTCGCTCATACTCATATTTTTTATATCTGTAGTCGTGAACCTTGACGCTTGGTCGGGGTTTCGTACACGCGAAGTACATGCATTTGCGTTATCTATCTAAATATATATCTGTGATTCTGAAATTTTATAAAAGTAAGTTCCAAGGCTTTGTAATGTGGGTTATTTCAGGATCGCAAATTGGAAAGAATGACACGGTTACTTAGTACAAGACAATTTACTTTGAAAGTTGTTTGTTACTATCTCGTGTCCTTTCTCCAGAAAAGGACGAATATTATGATCATGTGCCTATGCATAAAATATTATTATTACTTATATAAGCCACTAGCTGTGCCCGCGACTTCGTCCGCGTGGAATTTAATTGACAAAGTTCATACAAACTTTCATCCCCTATTTTATCCCTTTGGGGGTAGAATTAATCAAAATCCTTTCTTAGCGGATGCCTACGTCATAACATCTACCTGCATGCCAAATTTCAGCCCGATCCGACAAGTGGTTTGGGCTGGATCACTATGTCAGTCAGTCAGTCAGTCAGTCAGTCACCTTTGAGCTATATATATTAAGATTACCTAGTGCTTGGGTAAACCTTGGTAAACCTATACCTATTAAGCAGGGTTGTTACAAAAAAATCATTTGATTTTAATCACCTTGTTTAAAACATGTTTTAATCATTTTGGGAAAAAATCATTGACTTTTTCCTCCTGATTTAAATCAATGTTTTAAACAACGTTTTAAACATGATTTAATCAGTACTTGATAGTCAAATAAAACAGCGTCATGTACAGGACGCTGTTTTATTAGTACAAGTAGAAAATAAACGTTTTATTATTTAAAATATTTTATATTATCAAGGGCCTGCATCAGAATCATCAGATAACACTTATCAACCAAATAAATATAGCGTATTGACATGATGTTCTAAGGAAAAACTGTCATGACGCCATATTTTGTGTATAAAAGTTGGGACGATTTTAAAACAAGCTCTTATATAACACACTTATTTAATCACCTAGGTTGTCTGTTATTGTGGTGGCCGTATCATATTATTTTCAATACTTTTGCAATTTGCATAATGTGTGTTCATTCTTACCACTAGCTCTATGACCTCCTTGTTACATATTTTGCACTAGCTGTGCCCGCCACTTCATCCGCGTGGAATAGTCAAAAACACTATGGTAGCAGTTTTAATTATTTCACAAATAAGACACATACATATTAATACTTTAATGAGCTATTTGCAGTGTTTAAGTAGGTAGGTTTGTGAGAGCTATATTTAATGCAGACTTTCATCCCCTAAACACTATTGTTATTTTAAACCCTTGAGGGTAAAACTTTTACCCTCAACTTTAAATGTCATATTTATTTATGGCGATCAATCAACAGCCTAAAAAATAAGCTCTAAAAATGACGATACTTCCACACAACTTTTCATCCCCCCCTTTTAACCCCTTAGAACCCTTTTCGCATTAGAAAGTAGCCTATGTTATTTCTCCGGCTCTAGTCTATCTGTGCTAATCAAATTTCATTTAAATCAGTTCAGTAGTTTTAGCGTGGAAGAGCGACAGACAGACAGACAGAGTTACTTTCGCATTTATAATATTATTAAGGATTAAGGATTTAACTCTACTAGATTTTAGCAGCCTCACATTCGGAACTTCAATGTAGTGCTTCCAAATATTGTTTTCTTTCTTGGTAGAAGGTGCAGAGGTCATGCATGTTGATATAAGGAAATAAAGAATACCGGTCTATAAAATAAATAAAGCTGTATAGCTTAGAAAAATAACTAAATCACTTTTAAATTTAAAGGTTTTTGACACTTTGTGTACAATCACAAGTTCTGAAGGAAAGAAACACACAATCGAGATGTCAAGTGTCAATGTCAAAGACGCGATCTGTGTAGAATGCGTTCCGATCCACGCAATGTCCGCTAATAAAAATCGAAATAAACGATTTAAATCAGTGTTTTAAACATGAATAAATCATAGTAAAAGCATATGAAAAAAATCATGAATTAATCATCAAATCATTGATTAAAATGAATAAAACAAAAAAATCATTTTTTATTTCAATTTTCCTGATTTTTTGCAACTCTGCTATTAAGAGATTATGTAGACTTTGTTACCTCCCTCAGAATGAAGACCTATTTTTGCATTCAGGATTTCTAACGTCATCAATATTCCTTTCTACTTAATTTTTTTTATTTTCTATTTAAGGTAGGTAGGTGCTTACTTAGACTGTGTTACTTATGTTTATTAACAAATAGGTACCTATAGGTTAGTAGAGTAGAGATACTTACCTACCTATCTATATACCATCAAATAATGAAAATGAATTCCTATAAGTTGTTCTTGGTATTATTATCATGAACTGTATTATGAACCTAAAAAACAAGCAGATAAAGACCATGATACAAGCCCACGAAATAAAAACTGTAAAGTTTTAATTAGGTCGCGTCCACAACCCGCCAAGAGTTTCCTTGAAACAACGCGGCTCGGACAAGCTAATGCAGAGCAGTGAGCGCTAGGAAATGAGAATGTCGACTTTCGTTGTGACACGGCACAAATTAATGTTATTCGTGTGGTAGGTACAATCAAAGTTAAGCATGTCTTAATTAATAAAAGCAATTAAAATGTACCAAATTTATCATTACCTAACTAGTGTTTAACTTTTTTGTCAGTACCTAATAACGAAGTGTATTAATGAATAATATGATAGGTGCCTACTTACATAAATACCTATTACTTACATTGATTATACTTTTTTATAGGTATTATCTACTACTTATCACATACATAGGTACACATTTTACTTTACCTACTTATTTAATTATGCTTATTTTAATTAAATATTAGAATGATTGCCGGCTTCGCCAGTAGGGTAGGTTGGTAGGTACCAGGATGAATAAAAAAAAAATTTTTTTTTTTTATTCATCCTGAAATTCTCTCTATCTACTAATAAGTCGGTAGGTAATTTGTAGTGGGAGTGTTTTCAAAAATAAGGTTATGGTATTTTATATAGGTACCTAAGTATTTTTTTCCTCGAAACGAAAGTGTGTTGAGAAATGTCGTAAGTAAGTACTTACCTAAATAGGTACCTACCTATATTTTAATTCAAATTATTGGTATGCAAGTTTCACCTTTCACTCCCATCACCTAAGTTTTAAAATAAGATGGCAACTAGGTTGAACGCTTCCCTTACATGATGACCAAGATACGGAGAGTAGGTAATAAAGTTCAGTTAACTGTTACCTAAGCTGCAATCCTCCTATGGCCGTAATTGCACGTTATTACAGCGATACACGCATGTACGGGACATTGAAGGAGCTCAGCCCACACAGCGCTCGTGTGCAATGAACACCGTGGCGCCCTCTAGGCCATAACACGGAAGCATGGTCTCGTGAAAATTCACTATGAAACGTAATCCCATTACGTCACTGGTCGATGATTTATCATAAAAACCGTGGTAGCACCCAACGATTAGCAATTTAACATCAGCTATATACCAGTGAAAGTCCCGTCAAAATCGGTGCACCCGTTTCAGAGATACTCGTTGATTTCATGTGTTTTTATTTTTTTACGCGGAACCCTAATTGTTTTTCTAAAATTAAAGTAGCCTCAGTTACTTCTTATAACATAAGCTATCTGCCAGTG
The DNA here is from genome assembly GCA_918843915.1 of Notodonta ziczac. Lineage (NCBI taxonomy): Eukaryota > Metazoa > Arthropoda > Insecta > Lepidoptera > Notodontidae > Notodonta > Notodonta ziczac. The sequence continues at coordinate 9,239,028 of OU974053.1, forward strand.
AAAGTCCCGTCAAAAGCGGTCCAGCCGTTACAGAGATTACCCGGAACAAACACACAGACGGACAGACAGACAGACAGACAGAAAAACAGACAGATAGACAAAAAAAAATTAAATCGCGTTTTTGCTATAGGTGTCGTATGTACTTCCATATGCATTTAGTGAAAAGGTGTCATTTTGATATTACAAACAGACACTCCAATTTTATTTATTTGTATAGATGTGATTTTCCACTGTGAAATGTTCCATCACTACCACATACCCTGCACCAGGTAGAGCCGGCCCTGAAGGAGCTACTGACGTGGGAAGACGGTGATAGAGCCAAGTAGTACCCAATTCCCGTCTGGGGTGTACAACCCTCACAGAAGATCGGCCTAAAGTAGGTATCTATTGAAGCTGCGTTTCGCATGATGAGTGACCCGGAAACCCAACCTCTGTCCCACTGCGCTTCAGTCGGCAAGAGAGCAATACTTGTTTACAAAAAGTATTGCTGTATTTCTCGCAGGTAGCCTAAAAAAAGTTTTTGTATTACAATACAAGCATCTTAAGGATACGGTAGCGGCAACATCAGGCAGGTCGCACGCTTATTCGACGACTGTATTAGTAAAAAAATTAAAAGAACATCGTTCGCAGCGTAAATATTAATTCTGTCATGCCGATTACTTCTCAGATCCGTTTTGGTCTTTCTTGCTTGTAACATATGCATGTAGGTAGCGAAACTTCAAATCTCAAAGTACTTAATCCAAATAAAATCTAACAGTTTTGTTGGCAATCCCAACATTACTTTTTTTGTGCACATTTTAATTTTGTAACTTGCAGCATTGTATTAAAAAATAAACTCTCTTCCGTCTTGGACCGCCATCGCATCGTAACCACCACGCTCTGTGTTTCAATTAAAATCCCAGCGACCTAAAACCCTACACTACAGTCTTTACAAACCTTTACAAGTTTTAGTAATTAAGGTTTAGTGAGTAGGTAATATAGTAATTTGTAGTGGGTTCCATTCCTCGTCGCTTTATTTGTCTGGTACTAAGTTCAGAAGGTTAAAACGGTCAATATTGATGCTGGCTAGACGTTATTAAACGCACCCTATTAATGAGACTAATCGTTTGATTAACAGACGGCTTCTTTATTGAGAAATTCCAATAAAGTTTTAAAGATAAATTGATTGTGTCAAAGTCAAATCATTGAGCCTACGCAGACACTTGATAGGTATTCTCTTATATTGGTTGTAGAAATTTTTGTTTTATTCATAGGTACCTTTGAGGCGTGAGATTTGATTATTATTTAATGACAATGGTGTTGCTCACATTCTGTTGCTGTTCCTGAGAATGTGCACCTTTCTTTATTAATTGAAAAGAGTAACCATTGAGTTTTTTGCCGGATCTTCTCAGTGAAAACAGCATTCCGAACTGTGGTAGATTCTGACTATTCATATTTCATGCTTTGCTGGCTGACATGAATAAAACAATGTTGAGTTTGAGTTGAGTAGGTTTATCTATTATAAATAAACGAGCAATGCCATAGTATTTCTTCAATTCTAATCAATCTATTTTTACTTTATATTCTAACAAAGTGGGCGAACAAGTTTATGACCCGCCACCGTAACCTATAGATGCTTGTAATATCAAGGACATTTCTCTCACATTGTCGTCCTGAACGAGAGTGGAACAAAGGGCGGGGAAGGTTCTCTCTCCCTCACCGTACAAAACACAGCTATAAAAGCTGCTTTACGCCGAGCTTCTGTGAAAGGTGGTTATTAACTACCCCGATCTTGTCAGCCTCTAAATGAACTGGCTACAGCTTAACTCTACCGTTAACTCTATTGTTGAATTGGAGTATCCAATTTTGGAGTGTGTATTTTTCAGTGCTTCAGTAAACGCTAAACAAATTTATTTCGAAACTTCTTAAGAACTGACCTTTGATTTACTATTTATAACGCACCATGTAGGAAGCGGTTATGTAATGGAAATGATTTATGGACTTTTTGAAATACGTAACTGATTGCTCTACCAACTCCTTACAACAACAAACTATTCGCAGTAACGTTTGGAAAATAATCAAGTGTGTAATTAAAGGGAAACATGTAGGAGCCTTGGCTTAAAACAGCTGTTTATTTCCCACGCAAGTGTTGCGTTTGAAGTAATGTGTTTTCGAATAATATTCTGTTTGAAAAAACAAAACTGGCCAAGTGCGTGGCGTGCCACGTATAATGTAGGGTCCCGTAGCCAATAACGAAATGATATTTCTGGCCAGTATTTTTTATCGGTTATCATAAAAATTTAAAAAGGGTCGGAATCAATTACGTAAAAGTTGATTAAATCTTTAAACGTTAAATGTCTTGCATACGGTATAACTGATAGTAAATGTTAAATTATATGGAAGCATCATGCTATTAGAAAAATCTTTTCAATGACACCAAACACAATGGGTTGATTAAAAAAAAAAATACCCCATCTCTATGATCGGGGTTAAATTGATAGAACATTTTGTTGTAGGACCTACGTTTACTTTAGAATTTTGTATGTGGGTAGCTAGTTAAAATGTGCCCCGTCTACCGTCATCGGCCTACCCCCCATTAATGTGATATTTCATGATGTTGTCTTTTTCCCCCTTGATGACACTGTACTGACGACTTCCGTGTGGCATAGACGTCCCCGCGCGTGCTCTTGTGCCTAAAATTCCTAATCGGGTGAAATTTATCTAATCTTCTGTGTATATGTGTTGTGTGAACTCTGAACCCTTTGGGAGCGCTCCAGTGTTGTGCCCGTGCTGAAGGACCTGAGGATCCAGCCATCCCACCCGAGGAATGCGCCCGCCTCCATCGTGCCGGTAATGTACACGCCTGACATGGTCCTGACCCTTATAGTTTTGCCTCCCCGCATATTTTTGCCTTTTTGGATTTAGCCCAGCATAGCCGTACCTACGTAATCAGGACCCAGCACTGTTCCCGCGACAACCTAGGACTATTAATTACCACTCGTTTGCACTGATAAACATTTAGCAATGTAATTTAGTATAGGTACAGTAGATCTTCTCAGGTGAATCAGCATTCTAAACCAATTAAGTAGTCTGACCATTCTCACAAGACCTTTGTTGGCTTACACGAATAAAAAATAATTTGATTTCATTTCGATTGTAGATAGGGATAGGTATTTTAAAAAAATTATTTAATTATATCGTAAGTATCGTTTGTACGATATTTATCGATATTTTGACCTAAACAATTATTGTTATCTACAATAAATATAAATACAGGCCATAAGACATTGGTTACTAAGCTGCTTTAAAAAAGTATTGAGCTCACTTGTTTGTGATACCTACTTAACAAAAAATTGTATACTTATTTCTAATATATCAAGACCAAATCAAGACCAAAACATAGATTATATTTACTTAATTATTGACTTATAAAATATGCTACTTCCTTTCTAACCTTAGATACATGAATGGCGTTTCCGTATAAAAAGGATCCATGTAACGCACGCGGGAGATTACGGCGTTCACACTATAAAACTTAACTTTTCCAGTTAAACATAATTTAAACTAACGGCTGCAGGTATTAGCCGCCGCTAGTTTTTAATTTCTCCATAACTTAGGGCTTTGGTTCTCAAAATGTAAAACGTTTCTATACCTATTCAATAAAATATTTTTTTAATACAGTTCACAATTGGCGAAAATATCTATGAACATACACAAAAAAATATATATACCACAGACAAACATAGATCCTCCTCCTTTTTAGAAGTCGGTTAAAAAGAGTCACTAGTATCACTTCAGACTTATAGGTCCTTTAAACTTCATAGACAACTACTCATTCTTCACCAATGGAATGGTACGTAGGGTTCATTCGTGACACGAAGACTCGAGCTGTGACTCTTATGACCCTGACATATAGGTCAAATTACAATAATTCACGGGGCTTCGTGAAATGAACTAATGTGTAGATAACTAGAGATGTCTTGTCTGATTAGTGCCACTATCTTTACACTACGTTAGGACAACTTCCTAGGTAGGTACTGTAAGGTCCATGTCGGCGCACTGGCCACTAGCGACAAACGTTCCTGGCTGATGAGAAAGTAATACATTTAAGAAAAGATTATTGTTTTGAAATTGAAAGAACTGCGGTGCGCTGGCAGTGACAACCGGGATACCGATATAATAAGTTGTTTTCTAAATAAGAATATAAATAAATAGATAAATATAATAAATGTTTTAATTAACACGGTAATCCCAAGAAACAGTTGTCACAGTACCTACCCCTACTTGCTTGAATTGGCACCGAATCCAAATGAAATAAATTAGAAGAGTAATTTAAAAATTTCAAATTGCGAAAGTCCCTGATGCGACGATTTTTTAGACTACAAAAGATCTGATAATTTTCAAACAGCTGAACCGATTTCCAGGAAACAGCTAAGAAAACTCTCGATCAGATTAGCAATATACAAAAAAAAACAAAATTGAAATCAGTTCATCCGCTTGGGCCCTACGATGCCACAGACAGACACACAGATACACAAATACACATGTTAAACTTATAACACCCCTCTTTTTTGTCGGAGGTTAAAAACCACTTAACTCAGTTGTAAGGCAGCTTTGTAGACTAACAAAACTTAAAACCGAGGTACCTAGCTTGAAAATGCAATATGTATGAGCCACGATGAGCGACAATACTTATAAAGTTTGAGAAACGACGGCTTATCTTCGCGGGTGGTGAAATAATAGCCGAGTTATTAAAAAGTATATAAACACAGCCATGAAACTAGTTATTTAATTAAAAACGTTGTAACTTCCACACTAAACGAAGAACAGTGATGTGATGAACTGAAATTTGAGAATGTCACTTAGCGTTCTTTTAGTAAATGATCGGAAATGCCAAAGCCTTTGAATTGAACCCAGTGCTTCAAAGCTGGTAGCGCGCTTATATTTTTTAGAATGTAATATCCATCATAGCGAAAATGTCTAAAAGGTTAGGTCTATGATTGTCATACTTCCTGACTGGCAAAGTTATCACCTACATTTTTGATGCTAAGCCAATATGCCATGTCATTCACTTGTAATTGAAAATGAAAAATGGGATTCTGTTGAAATTCCGACAGCTTCTATTAAGGTGAAGGCGCCTGTCTAGCCCGCGAAATTCAAAATTTTCGAGTATTTTTATAGTTTATCACATTCAACATTTTGTGATTTGCGACAAACACAATATGCAGTGCGTTTATTAATACATTTATTTGACTCTAAATATTATCACGGTGTATATGATACTAGTTAATCACTAAATATACAAAAATTGCCAGATCTGGATAGCTGTCGTTCTTGAAATAGTTTAGAGTAAGTTGGATATATTAATAAATGCACTGCACACGGTCTTTGTCGCGAATTACAAAATGTGCCTTTTATTATTGTCATATTTTGAAAAAACCTCAAAAAATTTGAACTTCGCGGGCTAGATAGGCGCCTTCACCTTAACCGATGACAATTTAATGCCTACCCGAATACCTACTGTCTCAGATTGTCATGATAATAATATCATGACTTCGAAACGTTGGATGTTCAGAATTATTCCTTGTGACATGAAATTTTTTAGAAGACTTTAGACTTTATAATATGCATTTGTCCGCGTAATTACAAGGACATGGGTATTTTTATTTTATACAACGATGCCGGCCGGCAAACAATCCTACGCGCCGGCTAATTGTTTTTTTTGTGACTTTGCGCCAGAGTGCACAGTTGCAGGGACCTTGGTGTTAGAATATTTTTTTCAGTCACATCTTTATTTTTACATCTACAGGTACATTTTCATTTCTTATAGCAATTCTACGTTCTAATTATAGTTTCAGAATATGTCATTCCAGTCATTATCAGTTATTTGCGGCATGTTGTGTAGCTAATCAACACTTGTTTTAATTACAATTACATTGTAATTAGCTTAAATAATATAGTAACAAGTTACATTGTTATTCATTACACAATTGTAAGTAAGTACCTATATGACTTTTAATAAATTCCAATTTTCTAAATAAATGAAAGTCTTAGGTTTAGAATATTGTATAAAGTAGAGTATCCTACTAATATTATAAATGTGAAAGTTTGTGAGTGTGGATGTATGTATGTAGGTATGTATGTATGTATGTATGTATGTATGTTTGTTACTCCTTCACGCAAAAACTACTGAACGGATTTAGATGAAATTTGTAAACACAGATAGTTTATAACCGGGATTAACATATAGGATACTTTTTATCCCGATAATCCCGAAATTTTTGTTACGGTAAATACTACGCGGACGAAGTCGCGGGCACAGCTAGTAAGTTTATAAAGTTGTAAATATGGTGTTAAATTGTAAATTTGAAGCCGGCTAATGTTAAGCAGTTACCTAGATGCTTGCAATACTTGAGGCATTGTGCGCGAATTGTTGACCTGAAGATGAATACGACAGAGGGGGGAAGACAGGGTTACTTATCGTACGAATCACAGCTGCCATAGCTTAACGCCAATCTTTTGTTACAAGGTGCTACTACCCCGATTAAGCCCGTACGTATATTTACTATGGCCGTACCACTATTAAATTTATTTATATCACTATTCTTAAACACTGCCAATAAAAAAGTTCAATAAAAAAGCCTCTGATTACAAATATGTTGCTTAAATGAAAATACTTCAACGCGAATACTTTTGGTGTATGTAAATCAAGGTTTAAAAGAAAAATATTATGTAGTAAGTAAGTAATAAATTTATATTTGCCTTTCATAGATTTTTACCTGAATCTCCAGCTGTCGTGAAAAAAGGTTTCTTTTCTGTCTGTAGGTACTAACGTCAAAAGATTGATTTACATTGAATAAAGCCCGTAATTGTGAATCGGCGGAGAGAATTCGTCAATATTTTATATTCAAAGCACGTATATAATAAATCAGCGATTGTATTACCTATTTTAGAACTACTTACATACGAACAAATAATAATATAAATAAAATTCATTTATTTTTCTCACCACAATGTACATTCACAAAAAATATAAATTACACATTTTTTATAACTTAAATTATTGTGGGAGACTGGTGCCTAAACTGGGCGTTAGCCAGTATTTCAGGCCACCAGGCCTCCATCCCAGATTTTCTTATCAACTTTAAAATTTCGAAACAGGGTTGTTACATGTACAAATAAATTTACTAGGTGATGTCTGGGGTAGTAGTTTGGTATAAGTATATGCGAGTGTGTGTGTCTGTGTGTGTGCGTGTGTGATTTTGTATTTTGGATCCTGTTATTTGGGAATCAACAGTAGCTTTTCGGTTGATTCATAGTTTAGTGTTAACAACCATTCTATCAAATGAACAGTAAATTAGGTAATCTTTAAGTTTAACCGTATTTGGTAATGGTTGCTCGCTGACTCTAACTTCAATTAAGTAGTAGGTAGGTATAACAATTCTACTAACCTAAATGTATTTTGAACCCAAGCATGCCTGTAAAAACCTAACCTAACCATACCTGAACTACATTAATTATTACCTATTTCTGATTTTTGAAGCATCCTGTAATAAATGTGGTAGATGTATTGATTTATTTATTTAAATATTTTAAATATCCTTAGGTACAGGTTCGCGACGATCTTATCATATTTACAGTGGCATTGCAACGCTCATATTATTTTCATAGTGAAGCTTCATAGTGAGTCTTCTCGACGCTTTTATAATTTTAAGGTCACAATGTTTCCATTATTTTTATAGTGGCATCGCGGCGCTCTTATACTTTTATTAGTGGCATCGCGACGCTCCCATAATTTTTGTAGTGGCGTCGCCGCTCTCTTATCATTTTAATAGTGCTGTCGCGACACTTCCTCTATTTTCAAAGTGGCGTCGCGACCACCTTATAATTACATAGTGACGCCGCCCGCGAGGTTTCAAGAAATGTTATAGAGTCCTTATTATTTCCATAGTGGCGACGCGACGCTTCCATATTTTTATAGTAGAGTTCACTTTACGATCAAGTGTGTTCAAAAACCATTTTTTGTCTTTGTTTCCTTTCTCTCAGTGACCTTTCTGTGCAATCGCAACAGAATAATTTAAATGCCGATCGATTTTTATCACGTCCTTTATCCGCCAGATATCGTGGGCGTTTCATTTAAGAACCATTTCCATAATGGCGCTGACATATTTACGTATATTCATCTCACCCGGGACGAGACAGGCGAGGCCTCTCCTAGAATCGGGACACCGAGAAATGGCAGTGCGTAACTCAAGACTAAGTACCTTGATGTAAGCGACACGATAAATTGCTGTTTACTTTTTATGGATCCTTTTATTTGATGTCGGACTTTGATATCCTACCTCTCAAAGATCTAGCTGTGCATAGTATTGAAATGGGTTTGCAAATTTTTCCTCGAAAGAATTCCTTAGTAGGTACCTACAAGTTCAGACAAAACCAACACAAGACAACCTCTAAACAAAAGAATAAAATAAATAAGTAATTAACATACATACATATAACCATATAGCTAGGTTAGTAGGTTTATTAAGTTTATTAAGTTATTTATTATGTTTTACGTTTATTAAGTTAATTTATTATGTTTTACGAAAGCACTTTGCAGGGACACTGAAACGTATTTATGTTACGCTAAAATGTTTGTCTTTACTTAATGGAGGGCGCGATATTTTGGGGTTTCAAGTGAGCCTGAAAAAATTCGAGAGAAATTACCAACAGACAGATGATTAAAGTAGACACCAATTGTTCTCACTACAACCAGACAAAGGTGCACTTTTACCAACTGTAGGTAATAAAAAATATAATAAAGTTATTTCACAAAGAGAGTTTTCCCATATTTTAACATACCTATACTGGCTCCGCAATATATCTTTGAAGCTAAAGAATCGTCGTAAATACAGACAGGTCAAATCAAAAGAAAAAATATGAATAGAGGATTATTTCGACATATCAAAATAGTCTCCATGGATATTCAGAAAGTAAATCAAATTGTGTTTCTGAAAGCATGAATTTTATGCTTTGAAGACTTTCATCACTTGGTTTTACATACCTACGTATTGGTCGGTATCTGGCATCCGTAAGGGCACGGGTTCGATGACATTGAACAATGAATAATATCGGTGGAATAAAACACGAAATGTTTAGTCCATACACAGATTCCGAGGACCTGTCTGTGGTCCTAAACAAAGGAATAGGACTAGGGTAACCATACAATGGAACACTTCGGAAACTTGCCCTGGCGAGAACCGAAGCTGCTATTGGTGCAGTGATATTCCGAGCGGTCTGCGAATAAACCACTAGAATAAAAAGTCGTAAAAAGTCAACTTTTGGGCGTTTTCACTTCTAGATTAACTTTCCCAGCTACTGAATACATACTTCATGGCCATGTTCTTCAAAAGAGTACTTACTCTATCTCTTCTTTTCTTTCTCTATCTAGATATAGGAGCAATAGATATCAGTTTAAATCAATCAATTGGAATCAGAGGGAATATATATACCTATATGGTCATCAGAGGGTTATCAGTAACTGCCACCTCGTTGCATCGGATCCGGTTTCCAGATCAATTGCTTTCATGATAACAGATTCACGTCCACTGGTCACATGAATCGTGAGTTGTATACTTATATAAACAGGCTTAAGTATAATAATTATCTCTATGTAGTCAAACGCACGATTTAAAAACGAAATTCATGCCCCGGCTAGCACCTCTGGGATTTCATGTGTTAATCTTATAATCAACAAACTGTCGACTTGAAACTGGTGGGCTGGGCTAGATGGCCCACTCACTGGCATCATCATCATCATCATCATCAGCCTATACTTGTCCACTCACTGTGACTAGAAGCAAAGAAGAAGAAAGAAAGAAACCATGATTGCGTACAAGAAGATGGGACACAGTAGTTAATGTTACAAGTTCTTCCTTAGGCTATAAAAACTGAGTTGTGTTTATTTACGTTTAGGTATACATAGCTCGTTGTATTCTTTTATTATGTGCCTCACGCTTGCACCAAAAGCTGTCAATTTCAGCATGTGCCAAGCGACTAACACCTGACGGTGGTTTCCAACTGCAACCCGACCTGTGACCAATAGAATCGCTTCACTTTCCTTAGCTCTTATTGGTCGAAGCGAGCGGCCCAGGCCAGCCCGCGCCTCTAATGATCACTTGGTGAATGTTTAAGCGCCCTAATTAATAGCCTGTTATCGATAAACAGAAACATAATAGCTTATTACCCCTTTAGAAACACGATCGTAAGTAATTAAGGAAGCTACACATGTTTACAATTTGCAAATTAATCAACGTCTATCGCAGCGTAGCCTCGGCTCGGTGGATCGCGTACTTTAGATTTAATTTTATAATTTAACAATTGGAAGTAAATTTGCGAACTGATATCAACCTAACACCACTAACACAAGGTTGGTTTTGATCTACAGCAGTGCATGTAGGTTGATTTCGTTCTGCAATACAATATCCAGTTTATCTTTTCCCCGGGACTCGAGGGTCCAACCTCGACATCATCATTGGACACCATTGTCGATCCAGGCTTAAAGGAGTAACAGTGATGATAGTGGCAGGTCTAGTGCCATTTAAAACAAATTATATTGTCTGACTAAAGTCCGGATCTCTCGAAGGTAACCCTTTGAAAGTAAGAATACAGATATAAATTCAAGTTGGAAGCTTATAGCTCCAAATGAAGATGATAAAGAAGGTCATAAAATCGAAAATTACTGGCAATTTCGGCAATTTGACACGTAAGTACGTAGGCGTGTGCTTAGTCGTGATAAGCGAAATCTGCCTTTATCTCCCCCAATAAATTATTAAGCTCTGTTTCTCGAAGTTTATTAGATTTTCCGGACCCGGAGGGTTGTGGAGGAAAAACAAGTTTAGTTTGTAGCTAATATATTAGAGCAATTGTGAAAAGTTTTCAGTCAATTATGTCTGTTTTATATTTGCTGAGGTGAGGTTCATACGAAGAAGGCCGTATTTGACACCCGAATACAGTAAAATGTATAGTTTTTTTTATTTTGTACTCTGTGGCTTGCATAGTGGTCACCTTGATGGTTCTTCCCTATAGTTTAACTCGGAAGGTGACGCTGTAGTCGAGATCAGGAAAATAAAAGCTACGCTACCAAATTTGCGGGAAAGAGCTCTAGCTACATTTGTAAATTTTCAACCGCCGGTGCAACAATAAATAAATGAATAAATATCGCCAGACGAACACACCAACGGTATGGTCCCGAACTAAGCAACGCTTGTACTATGGGTACCGTACAATGGACTGGGGACGATCCCAGTGACACGCAGACCAGGGAAAATTACGAAAAGGCCATTTTCGAAATTTACCCTGACAGGAATCGAACCCGCAACCACCTGATGCAGTGAGCCGAGCGGCCTACGCTTGAACCACTGCGCAAAGCGGTCGTCAATAACAGGGGCGGCGTTCAGATTGATGACATAACTTTGCAAAGCCTACATGCCATTTTAAAAAGGTTTTGTTAATATAATAATTCACATTTGCTTACAGAATCTTACTAATTATATTATTATTGAGCGTAAAACTTTACAGGCATTTTTCTCAGGAATTTATCGTAACAAACTGTACCTATATGGTGTTTCTTTTTCAGCACAGACCACTCAACAAGTCGTATATCGTGAAATTGAGATCGTCCGCTTGAATTATCAGAATGCCAATTTTCCGGTCCACTCGCATCCTCGCGACGGTGTTCTTCCACTTTCTTACACACATCGCAAAATCTTTGAGATCACTTATATTTGTATTAGTCATTGAGTACGCACTGCATTAATATTATATAGGTACCCTACCTGATTATGATCAGTATTTGGGATATACCCTGTTATTTGGTATGTGTTTATATTGTACTAGCTGTGCCCACCAACTTCGTCGGCGTAGTATTTAACTTAACAAAAATTTCGGGATTATCGGGATAAAAAGTATCCTATGTCTTAATCCCGGTTATAAGCTATCTGTGTTCCAAATTTCATCGAAATCAGTTCAGTAGTTTTTGCGTGAAAGAGTAACAAACATACATCCACACTCACAAACTTTCGCATTAATAATATTAGTAGGATTTTATTTTATTCGCTTCATATTTGAATTGTCTAGTTTTTATACCTTATTTTTTATGTCTTAACTTAACTTTGTCACTCTTTCATATATATTGGGTTGACCCTACTACTCGTACTGACTTTTTTTTTTTGATCTGGATTATATGTTGTTGGCCAGAGTGGCCATAACAAATTCACCCGGACAGAGGGCGAGCGCAAGTGCGCTCCAGCCAGAGGGGCAGGGGGGCAGCCAGCTCGCGGGCGCCACAAGGGACACGACCTCGGCTTGGGCCGCTGCCAGGAGAGGTGGCGAGGGTAAATCTACCACCGGATCGGAACGCCCACCGGATCGGAACGCTCGTACTGACATAGCACACTATGTCCATTATGAGTTCTGGCTTCAACCTGTTTCATTTACTTTCTTCTATAATATTATTTTGATATCTTACTTGAAATCATGGATTTAACAGGTGCTTTCTACATTATCTTAAAAAAACAAAGCGATAAACATGTTTTAAATTGGGTCTTAAAAATAAATAAACATAAAATTATATTATAATCATTTATATTCCAGGTGAAACGGAACTTCTCAGTATAGTGCAGAAATACGTGTAAAAGGTTTTTTTTTTTAATTCCCTGCGTAAAGTCGCAGGTAACATCTAGTAAACTTCAATGATAGGTAAGGTATGAGTTATGGATTCAGAGATTTACATGTGCACGCCTGAATAAACGCTCTATCACTGAAACTCCGCTGAATTTCACTGCGTAGAGCGCTCAGCCGTCACAACACGATTTTCTCATCGACTTTCTTATCTATCCATACAGGCATTACTTTATTTACCTGTCTATGACAAAAGGTTTATCAATTTTTTTAAGATTTTCACAAAAATTCCGATTGGTTAAGCACGCTTCTAGCGGGCACCAGGTCCTGGGGTCAAACCCCGGCTCGCACCTCTGAGTTATTCGAATATATGACTGATCGCTTACGGTGAAAGAAAACATCGTGAGGAAAACTGCATTAATCTAACCAATTTACGAAAAACATGTAAAATCCGCCAACGCGCACTGGGCCCGCGTGGTGAATCCACACCGGTTCAGGCCGTAATCACGGCCTGAATCTCCCTCGTGATGAAGGGAGGCCATGCCCAGGAGTGGGACTTCAAAAGGGCTAAATTATTATACATTAGATTTTCTTGTGATAGATTTAGTCATTTAACTAAAAAGCAAACTAAACTAAACTTAGCTATCTAGTTAAGTGTTGGCATTTTACTGAAGTTAGACAGACAGTTGTCTTGGGATGTTTTTAAAGATATGATTTACTCAATTTACTATTCAAATATGAAGATAAACATTGGTTAGTATTCAAGTAACGTCACATATTATATTAGGTATTCGAAGACTCTCTTCAATTTCTCGACAAAGGGGATGCCCGTTTTTTAAATGCTGGAGCATGTCTGGGACGAGAGAATGTACAATAAAAGGTCCTTACATTAAATTAGTTTGGCTTCAGAAAATAAAAACCCTATCTTTATTGTTCAGTAAACACTGATGTAAACTGACATTTCTTCTCATAAGTGCAGACTTAACTAAGATAATTAATATTTTTCTGACATTTATTTTAGACGTGCCGAACTCTCTATATCTTGTTCACGGAAGTGTAATAAATTCAACATATGACAATGGTGTCGCTTGGTCACATGCTCACATTCTGTTGCTGTTCCTGAGAATGTACGCCATCTTTTATTAATTGAAAAGAGTAACCATTGAGTTTCTTGCCGGATTCTCAGTGGAAGCAGCATTCCGAACCGGTGGTAGATTATGACTATTCATAAATGCTTTGTTACGTGAATCAAAACAATTTTGAGTTTAAATTGAGTTTTGTGTATATTAAACACAACAGTGCGGTGTAAGTCAGTAGGCTATTGAAAACAAAGTATGCAGGTTCAACTCCCGAATCACACCTTAGACATTTTCGGACCTTAGACACCTTAGACACCTGCGAATCTCATTTCCAATTAAGATTATCACTTGTTGAACGATGGGGAAAAACATTGCCAGGAAACCAGCACTTTTTTGTCAGACTTGTGAAGTTGACTAACACGCACTGGGTCAGCTTGGTGGTCTACGGCCCGAACGCCCCGGGAAAGTGCCAGCTTTAATGGCAATAGACTCGCCCCCTATTACATTGGGACCCACATATGTTGCGCAAATTGTGGGTGGACTACAGTGTACCTCTGCCTACCCCGTTAGAGAGTACGGGCGTGTTGAAATAAACTCTAAAACCGGAGACTAACATACATACTGTTCGTCGGAGGCTTTCAAACTGAGTAGTACCGTTTATCGGCGGGATGTCAAAGGGCCTTTTAAACGAGAGAGCTTACATTTTTCAGGGCGTGAAACTTTCACAAATATGATGGATGACACAGTGCAAGCGATTTCGTTAGTATAACGCAATACTTCATGGTAGATCTTTTCTTCTACTAAGTAGGTATTTCGTAGTATCTCAGGCGTTTTGCTTAGACGAGTATTAAAATATAATAACAAAATGTTGCCATACCGCTTACGACAGCTTCGCGCTGTGGTCTAGGTAAGTGTAGGCCGCTCGGCTCACTACACCGACGGGTTGCGGGTTCGATACCCGCCGGGGCAAATTTCAGAAATGGCCCTCTCGTAATGGGTACACCCAGACCTGAGTATAAGCGTTGCTTAGTTTGGGACCATACAGTTGATGTGTCAGTCTGCCGTTATTTTTTTTATATATCGATGCCTTCCGGCCAAAAAGGGATAAGCGACATTTTGGCCGAAATCGACTTATATATATGGTTGGAATCGGCTGATTTTTCTGCGTCGATTGGTCTGGGTTTCATGGCTCTACGACATACTTTTTGTCGCTTACGCAGTTCGTAAATTGAGGCCTTGAGGCAAATTTCTTGGTCGTAAACGACGAATATTTTGATGATTTTTTTATGTTGGTGGATGGATAAAAATTGTATTCCAGAACTGAGATTTATGTCATTTGGGCGTAATATAAATTTCTCCTGCCTGAACGTTAACCTTTTTGGGCTGGAAGTAATCTATGTAGAAAGATGCGTTAGTAAAATTTTGCTTGCAATTTTACCATCAAGAATTCGTGTTAAGACGATAGGGCTGTTTTATGAAACAACATAATTTGAATGTATGACATTTAGGCCGGATTTTTAGACATGTATTTGGTAGCTTAGTGCTTTTTTCCCTGTCACTCTACCCATTTTCGAAGGAGCTTAACCCAAATTGCCCTAACGAATTCGGCCTCTAATTTTGTCGCTTGGCCTTTTTTTCCCTCCCGATAAATAAAACGAGTGTGGTGGTTAGATAAGAAAATAAAACTATAAAGTGACCCTTTTGTCGGTTACCCTGTGCAACAAAAACTAAAAAGCGAGTTATCTCTTCCATTCGTTCGGTACAAAAGGGGTTAAGGTCACACAGGGTACATCCGATGCTTGGGCAATCGCGGCACAAACGCCACAAGTGCACGCAGGTTATTTCAGTGAGCCATTTTTTTTGCTATAATCTACAAGTTACTACAGAAGGATAAGCTCTTGTGCGCAATATCAATGCTGCGTCTCGAGAGGGTACGATTGGCGAATGATTTTGGTTTAACCGCTTTCGTAGTGGTAACTTCAACTTATGGAACCACGAGGAAGACCAGGCACTAATGAAATAAAAGTAATGGTGGATGCCGATTTCTAGCAATTAACGACATGGTTTGACATTAATATACCAACAATATGGACTCTTTTGCGCTTAAAAAAACCTGATAAATGGGTATCTTATGAATTAACTGATGAGAATATAGAAGCCACCGTTGAAGCATGCCTTGATTTAATGAGAAGGTTCAGAAATAAACGGATTTTAGACTGAATTGTTCTCTAAGATGACTGCAAGCGAGAAATTTTTATGTTATGTTATGTTACGAAAAAGTTATGATATCTGTTTGGTGGTCACTTCATGATGTAATTCACTTTAGCTTTTTGAGATATAGTGCATTAATAACAGCAGATATCTATTGTGAAGAACTTCGAACAATGATGACTGCTGCATGATAACGCAAGACCCAACTAGCCCAAGGACTCACGATAACCCATTTTAACATTAAAGACCTGCAGTTGGAAACAGCATCCTCCGTACTCGCCAGATATAGCCCCAACCTATTATCAATACTCCATAATGAAGAAATGTTCGTGTTTACGCCAGAAAATGCTCATGCGTATACCGCAGGCCTGGTGATTAAAGTTTTCCAATCGTGTGACATAAATTACAAAATATAAAACATGCATGGGCACTAGTTGGGACCACTAAAAGAGAGAAATAAACACATTCAACACAGACACATAAGGTAAGAAAGAACTACTTTCGAAGTTGTCGATGAATACATCTACCTGGGGGAAGAAATTCCAATTAGGCAAGTCGAATTTCAAAAGACAGGTCGATCATCGAATCTAACTCGGCTGGGCAGCATTTGGGATGCTTTAAAATGTATTTTCGATCGAATTACCTCCGTGCTTAATCACGAAAGTCTTTAACCATTATGTGCTACCGCTGATGAGTTATGCCACTGAGACTTGTTCGTTAACTATGGGCCTCATACGAAGGCTTGGAATATCACTACGAGATCGCATCAGTAATGAAGATATTCATAGACGAACAAAGGACACCGGTTTGAGTTTGAGTCCTACGGATTAGTAGGCTGAAGTGGCAGTGGGCGGGACACATAGTCCGAAGAACCGATAGCTGATAGGGCAGAAAGGTATGGCGACCACGCACTGGAGGGCGAGGCGTGTGAGGGCCACCAATAAGGTTGACTGCCGATTTAGTGAAGGTCGCCGGAAACCGCTGGATGCCAAAAGAACAAGACAGGTCGTTGTGGAAAACTTTGCGGGAGGCCTATATCCAGCAGTTGACGTCTCTGGGCTAAAATGATGATATTCAGCAGGATGCAGTACCTTGACCAGTGGATCAAAAGGTCCTACTGATTATAGCATGGAAAACATCACACCAAAGCAATTATCTTGTTACCCACCTCTGTTTTATTCATTATTATTTTGGTTTTTAAACATTTAAATTGATGTAAAGTGTGAGTAGATATGCACACCTCGCTAAACTAGCTTTCCCATGTTATTTATATAACTATTTTGATTACTATTTCCCTATTAATGACAATGGTGTTGCCTGCTCACATTCTGTTACTATTCCTGAGAATGTACACCATCTTTTATTAATTTAAAGAGTAGCCATTGCGCTTCTTGCCGGATCATCTCAGTGGAAGCAGCATTCCAAACGGGTGGTGAGTCTCACTATACATAAATGCATTGTTGGCTTACTTGAATAAAAAAAAAGAGTTTGTGTTTGAGAATATCGCCCACGCCCCAAAATGCGTTATAACATTTTCTGCCTTTTTGTATTTATTATTTTCTTACGTTGACACTTTTTTTGTTAATTTTAGAATCATCTTAATAATATTGCTTAAAATAAGGCTTTTTTATTGAATAAAAATTGAATTAGCAAGAAAAATGTATTCAATAATGTTGGCTAGGTAGCTACAACTAGTTAATTTGGCACCTCTTGTCAATAATGCTATACAGCTACTAGAATACCTATTTGATAATTTAATTTTGGAAGACTTAATTACAGCGTTTGATAGTTTTGCTATATCTTTCAATGATGTTTTGTTAACTTATTACAATTTCCTTGTCCGACTATCATAAACCAATAACCGGTTATATCATTATGGCCCCAATTTGAATTATCAAAACTCACCATTATGACATTTTTCTTCGATTTAAATAAAACATAAGTTGCAGTTAAGTCATTTAGGCTGGAAGTAAATCACTAGTGGTTTTCATTTAAGACGTTTTTCCTGTTGGTAAAATTTGGGTCATTTGGGTGTAAGCGACAGAAAGTGGTGTTAGGAGGCTGATTTGTGTTTAATTAATGATGCCATTTTGTAGAGAAATAATTAAAAGCTATATGTGCAAAATTGCAAGCTTTCGGAACCTATAGAAAAATTTATATGAATTTTTTTCGTTTTTTTTCAACTTTAGACCTCTCTCCTGTAAAGTTTGCAAAGTGTCGGTTATCCCTTTTTGGCCGGAAGGCATCGATATACTTTCACATTTTCAAGTTAGGTTACTGCATTACTTGTGCACTGTATACAATCGTGCTGTTGGATACCAATCAATCATACGGAATTAGGGATCACTTGAATGGATAGGCAATGATCGTAGAACCTAAATATAGGAAATCAGGTCCTATGTTATATTATTAAAGTTGAGAATTGATAATCGCATGACGGCCTTACCAAAATGCAAGACCGATTTTTGATAACATAAATGTACCTATTTATTTTCAATTTTAATACAATTTAAATTAAATTTAATTCATTTCCTATATTTCTTTTAAATTCCTAATTCAAATTCCATGCCATATCCCTGATATCAGTTTCCATCAACATAGACCTTAAGAATAATGAAATACAGTCTATTCTAGCAAATTTGCAGACCCGTCGTGATCAAACATTCTTCCATGATTGAAAAACGTGGTCCGACTCTGATTTTGAAATTAATATTCCTCGGAGATACAGCACTAGGGATTTCAATTTTCATTTTTCTTATTTTTTTAATGAAAAGCCAATAGAACAAATACGCGCCTGGTGTTAAGCAGTTACCGTAGCCTATAGATGCTTGCAATACCAGAGGCATTGAAATAAAGAAAATGAGGAAAGATAAACTTTATTACAAAACTAGCTGTGACTTCGTCCGCGTGTAATTTAACTTAACATAATTTCGGGATTATTCATCCCCTATTTTATCCCCTTGGGGGTAGAATTAATCAAAATCCTTTCTTAGCGGATGCCTACGTCATAACATCTACCTGCATGCCAAATTTCAGCCCGATCCGTCCAGTGGTTTGGGCTGTGCGTTGATAGATCACTATGTAGTATGTAGTATACATACCTTTACCTTTACCTTAGTATGCCTTTGAGTTATATATATTTAGATGTAGCGGCTGGATGTCGTGTCTTACTTTCCTCCACAAAAAATAAAACACAGGTCGTATCGTTATTTCTTCTAATTTTAAACTAAACTCACAAAAAATGTATCTATAGATCATAACCAACAAAGTCGCTTTTCTTAAAAAAAAAAAACTCGTCATAAACAAAACTAAAATTATGTGTAACTAGCTGTGCCCACCGATTTCGTCCGCATAGTATTTAACTTAAGTAAAAAATTCTCGGGATTATCGGGATAAAAAGTATCCTATATATTAATCCCGGTTACAAACTATGTGTGTTCCAAATTTCATCCAAATCCGTACAGTAGTTTTTGCGTGAATCCACACTCACAAACTTTCACATTTATAATATTAGTAGGATAGTTCCTCCACCGAGGCACGTGTTTGTCTCTATAATAATAATAAATGGAACAAAAAACATCGCTCTTACGGAAGGTGACTAAAGGGAGGGTTAGAGAGGGGAGTTGGGATAATTGATTCGCAAAAAAAATCACCATTCCAAATCATGTCTTCCTTTCTTTACGTTTACAACAACTTTTATTGAGCTACAGGAAATGAACAGAAGCTTCAGCCGGATCTTTTTGATCCATCAACATTAATGGAATGTTTGGTACAACGACCCACTCGATGTCGACGTGAATTTATCACTGTGGATGCTGATACCGACTGGAGATTGATGGGTTAGAATAGTTTGCTTTAATGATTTGTACACGAATAAGTATTAGGTTGAAATGTAGGTAGGTAGGCTGAAATGGAAATGAAATAGAAATGGACAGGACACATTATGAGAGAAAACAAAGACAAATGGACGAAAAAAGTTGTTGAATGGTTACCTCGCAATGATAAAAGGAAACGAGGAAGACAAACTAAAAGATGGGAAGATGATATACGTAGAGTCGCTGGCCCTATGTGGCTACGTAAAGCTAGATATAGAGAGGAGTGGAAGCTCTTAGAGGAGGCCTATGTCCAAGGACAAGCTGTAAATCAAAAACATACCGGTTTGCAGATCTTATAATTTATTTATATATAATCTAGTTATACCTATAGGAAGAAACACAATCTTTGTTAATTTAAGTTTACAGCAATAAAGGCTATTATTATTATTATTATTTAAGTATTAGGTAGCCCCATATAAACGTGGAACTAAAAGTAGTGAGTAATACGATTGATAGCTATAGTTGTGGGAATTAATAAATATTATATTCAAGACAAAAAACTTGAGAGGTGACAAGGGACACCCGGATGGAACGAAGTCGCAATATCCGGAACTTGTGCAGAAACACTGTCAGGATTCATTATTGTTATTATTTTTTATTATTTAGTATGTACAAAAAACCTGTATTCACCCAACAAAAATAATCGTAGCGACACCACACTGTTCAATGCGAAATAGAAAGACGAAACGAAAATAACTGGCCTGCTTTCTTTAAGAGAGAGAGAGACAGACAGAGAAACACGCGCACGCCGCACGGCTTAAAACTATAGCAAAAAGTGTCGTTACAACTTTTGGTCTTAATTTTTTCCGTCTAACCCCCTTTCGCAACGCGCAATAAGGAACTTCACTCCAATAAAAAACAATGCATCCTCTATATTTTTATTGTAAATAATTAAAATAATAATAACCGCCGCCGGGGTAGACAAAGAAGACGGTGGCGGGATGACTTAGACACCTTTGCTTGAAAGACGTGGCCGGAAATTGCCCTGGACAGAGCAGCGTGGAAGGTAAAAGGGGAGGTATTTTCCCAGAAGTGGGACAGCATTACAGGCTAATAAAAAAAAAATAAGTCGGCAATCAAGCTTACGACCCGCCCGATGTTAAGCAGTTACTGAAGCCTATAGATGATTGCAACACCAAAGGCATTGCTCGCTCGTTGCCGCCCTGAGACTAGTGGGACAGAGGACGCGGAAAGGAGGTTTTCAAAACCATTTTCACAAAAAAATAAATAAAATCCTACTAATATTATAAATGTGAAAGTTTGTGAGTGTGGATGTATGTATGTATGTTTGTTACTCCTTCACGCAAAAACTACTGAACGGATTTGGATGAAATTTGGAACAGATAGTTTATTACAGATATTTTAGATAGATTAACATATAGGATACTTTTTATCCCGATAATCCCGAAATTTTTGCTACGTTAAATACTACGCGGACGAAGTCGGGGGGCACAGCTAGTAAATAATAAATATCGCCAGACGTACACACCAACTGTATGGTCCC
The DNA here is from genome assembly GCA_918843915.1 of Notodonta ziczac. Classification (NCBI taxonomy): domain Eukaryota; kingdom Metazoa; phylum Arthropoda; class Insecta; order Lepidoptera; family Notodontidae; genus Notodonta; species Notodonta ziczac. The sequence continues at coordinate 9,260,339 of OU974053.1, forward strand.
AAAATATACAACGCTTGCACTATGGGTACCGTACAATGGACTGGAGGCGATCCCAGTGACACCCAGACCAGGAACAATTATGAAAAGGCCATTTCCGAAATTTACCCTGACGGGAATCGAACCCTCAACCATCCGATGCAGTGAGCCGAGCGGCCTACCCTCAAACCACTGCGCCAAGCGGTCGTCAAATACTACTACTAACTGAAAACCCTAAATACTACTAGTATTTAGGGTTTTCAGTATTACTCGTACTTAGCTTGCCGGTGTCAAAGAACCCATACATTCAGTAGTGGATTATTAAAATGTGGCACTCAGAGAAGTGACCTATTTAACAAAATTAAACTGTGTTAATATTAACGCTCTTATCGACAAGACGATCGACATGAATAATGGTGTAAGAGATTAATTCAGTGTCGAAACCATGATTAGCGAATGATTAATTACGGTTTATAACTTGAGCTAGTTGATCGGGCTGTGTTTAAGAAAGGCCAATGATAATAATAACAATAAGATCTTATAACTAAGTGGGCAAACAAGCGTTCGAACCACCTGGGCCCTAACCACGCTAGCTACTCAAATCGTAATAGAAAAGCAAACGCTCGCGATTACGTTTCAAACGCTCCGCTTTTGACGTTTTGCCGGACTGAGACAGGTAATAACAGGTCATTGTACGAATTAATTCGTGATCAGCGACCGTACCATACTAGTTTTCACATGTATTTCGAAAATTGTTTCGACTTACCAAGACATGCAACGATCCTTGTGATGTTTCCTTCAAAGTAGACTAATAAAACAAGTTATAAAACATTTCCATCATATCTTAGCCGTAGGCATGCACAAATAATGCCAACACATAACATTATTTTCACGCTAACCGAATTCCAGTAATAGTACATTGTTACATGAGTGGTGAAAGTTACTTATTTTGTCCCGAGACGGGGTTTGGCGCCCGAGCGTAGCGAGGGCGCTAATAGTTCGAGGGACAAAATAAGTCTTTCACCCGAGGTAAACACTGTGCTTTTCATTACGAATACAAGGAAAATAAAAATAAAAACAGGAATTGGCTAAAGAAATAATACAAGGAAGTATAAACAATACTCTACAATTCGAAAAAAAAAATCGGATTGCCGCCTATTTTGTTTTTTTTCGTTGGCCGGCCAACTTCTTTATTTAGCCATTATTTTTCATTTTCATCTTTAAATATTTTGCCCAAATCTATGTTATTTTAAATAAATTGTTGAAACTAAATTATAATTAAGTCATTTAAAAATATATATATTCTTTAATGAATACTTAACTTTATGTTATTTCAATTTTACATCGTGCTGTAATTGAATGACTGTAGAAAAAGTATGAACATGGTTCCATAGAAATGTAAAAATGGAACTAGTTTTTTTTTTATAATTTGACAGCTGTCAGTTGAAAGCGAAACTCCCGGGCCTGAAAAGTATTACTTTCAACCCGCTTCTCAGGCAACTTCAGACCTACTTTCAGAGTATGAGTAATGAAAAATTAATTTTAGCGCTCAGCGTAAAATGTTTTGTTCCCCAAAACTGTCGCCTCGTTTCGCCACTGCAATCCACATCTGCAATTCAAATCTAATTATTTCGGGACGTCCTACATTTTGCGAGAATGTTTCTCCCAGCGACTGTGAATTGCTGTCATTTCTCATAATTTGCGCTCTGGAGAAAGTAGTGCAACTTTAGACTTTCTTTCAGATTGTTTCATCTAAGTTTTCTGGGAACTTTCGCCGGGAATAGACTTATTATACGAGAGAGCTTCGACCGGGGTTATTACTGATTTCAAGATTCCAATTGGATTTGTATTTGCATAATGCCAAATTACTTGAACGAGAGTCATTTTCAAGGAATATTTTTTGTATCTTTTTAAAGCACTTGCTGTGTTATTGTTTATATTGCGACGACCGCTTGGCGCAGTGGTTCGAGCGTAGGCCGCTCGGCTCACTGCACATGGTGGTCGCGGGTTCGATTCCCGCCGGTGCAAATTTCGGAAATGGCCTTTTCGTAATTTACCCTGGTCTGGGTGTCACTGGGATCGCCCCCAGTCCATTGTACGGTAGCCATAGTACAAGCTTTGCTTAGTTTGGGACCGTACAGTTGGTGTGTCTGTCTGGCGATATTTATTTATTTATTATTATTTATATTTCCGTGATTAAACCTATTATATTTTCTTAGATTTTAATCTTCTTCTCATTCCCAAATATAAAGAAGAATTGTATGGTAGGTAGAGTATTTCGCAATTATTAATTCAAATTCAAATTCAAGCGTTTATTTTGTTTAGGCCTACGGGGGCACTTCCAAATTGTCAATTTTCTCTCTTCCATATATATTACACGATTACACGATATAATACACGATCACACCAATAATAAGGGTGAGCTTCCACTTGCTGTGCTATGAAGAGGGCCTGCTCGCTTCGGCCAATACGATCGCTTCAGTTCTATGAAGCAGGCCCGCCCCGTTCGACCAATCAATGGTCTAAGGACCAATACGATCGTCTAGGTCAAGTTAACAAGAACTTTGACAAGATTGTTAACTTGAGCTAGACGATCGTATTGGTCGAAGCAGGCGGGACCGCTTCATAGCACAGCCAAGTGGACGGTAACCCTTATTCTCCTGTAAAACCATCACTCCTGTGTTCCCGAACGTAGGTCGAAGTGCACTGCAATCTTTCACTGGTGTTATTTTTCCCTCTAATGTGATGGGGGTTCTCACATACTTCTAAGATTTTTTTGGGACCAGTCCCGCCACTCTCTCCCACCACTTTTACTCTTGCAAGCCAGGGTCGACAATGGTGACCAAAAATGATGCGGACAAGTCCCGGGGAAAAGTTAAATTGTCTGGAACCAAGCACGAATTTGATCAAAAGAAAGAATAGGAAGAGTTGGAAAAAACATGCAACATATTCCTGAATACATACCAGTCGATGAATAATTTTACAGTTTATTATGAAACACAATAAGCCATGAATTTAAAAAGCTTTAAACCGAAATTGATGAAAAAATTCATAATATTATATTTAGAGCTAATGGAAAATATCGTACGTTTAATGGTATTCACAAGGGATTTTAGCCAATTTGCTCAATTTGATAGCGGTATCGGAGCCAACATTGATATTATTACGTTAATATTTTGTATTAAAAACTCTAGTATTAAAAACAAACCCCTCTTAATGCTCTTAAAAAATGTCTCAGAATCAGCTTAGATATTAAATTAAATAAACTATGACAGTTTGTACTAAAAAAAAATTAAATGCCAGACAAAGCTCAGGACGAAATGTTCGGGCAGGCTGGGTTTAACTGGGCTAGCTGTCCCGCTCACTCCAACCTATAGGATTACTTAATTATCTCATTTTCTTCATCTCTAAGTTGACAGCAAAGGAAGCCAATCATTACCTAATCGTGTTGCGAGCAAGCACATGAAAATGAAAAAATATTTATTTATCTCTAAGTCTACATGTTTGCAGGTTAATTCGTTTACAAATGATTTCCGTAGACTTGAGAAACAGAAATATTTATTATTAGTAGTATGTAAGAATGTAAGAGTGCATAACTTGTAACCCTTAAGGTGAATGCGCCTGTCTAGCCCGCGAAATTCAAAATTTTCGAGTATTTTTATGGTTTATCCAAAATCTGAAAATATTTAAGACAACATTTTGTGATTTGCGACAAACATAGTATGCAGTGCGTTTATTAATACATTTATTTTACTCTAAATATTATCACGGTGGATATGATACTAGTTAATCACTAAATATACAAAAATTGCCAGATTGTCTGGATAGCTGTCGTTCTTGAAATGTTTAAGAGTAAGTTGGATATATTAATAAATGCACTGCACACGGTCTTTGTCGCGAATTACAACATGTGCCTTTTACTATTGTCAGATTTTGAAAAATTTCTAAAAAATTTGAACTTCGCGGGCTAGATGGGTACTTTAGCCTTAAACACGAGCTTCACGATTTCTACTGACATTAATATGGTATGGTGTCAGCAAAACGTCAAAGCGGAGCGTTTGAAACGTAATCGCGAGCGTTTGCTTTTCTATTACGATTTGAGTAGCTAGCGTGGTTAGGGCCCTGGTCGACAACGTGCGATCAATGCCTTTGGTGTTACATGCAATATGGGGTAACTGCTTCACATCAAGCTAAGCTTAGCTTGTTTGCCGACTTATACTTGTTATACTTATTATAGAAACTAGCTGAGCCCGCGACTTCGTCCGCGTGGAATTTAACTTAACAAAAAAGCCCGCTCCCGCGTTCTGAGCCCGCACGACAGGACCCACATTTTAAAATTTTGTTTTTCTAAAATAAAAGTAGCCTAGGTTACTGCTTATAACATCAGCTATCTACCAGTGAAAGTCCCGTCAAAATCGGTCCACCCGTTTCGGAGCTACACTTTGATTACATGTATTTTTATTTTTTTGCGCGGAATTTAATTGTTTTTTTAAAATTCAAGTAGCCTAAGTTACTCCTTATAACATTAGCTATCTGCCAGTGAAAGTCTCATCGAAATCAGTCCAGCCGTTTCGGAGATTACCCGGAACAAACACACAGACAGATAGACAAAATAATTTTAAATCGCGTTTTTGCTATAGGTGTCGTATGTACTTTGATATACACTTAGTGAATAGGTGTTATTTTGATATTACTAACAGACACTCCAATTTTATTTATTTGTATAGATAAATATAATAAGTCTCAATGGCAAACAATAGTATTATATCTCTAATGATACTAAAATTTTGCATAAAAATAAATAAGTATAATCTGTTGACTACAGCGCCATCCCGTTGAAAACTGCAATTAGTCCGATGGACGCTTTAACCTTTAACCAACATTGTCATCAGTAGTATAGGCGGTGGGGTAAACATGCCAGTGCTGCGGATAGCATTGACTCTGCTGGGATTTGGCAAAGGCCCAAATTGTACATGTTGTTTACATTTCCTTACGAAAAAGGGTTCAGTGCCAAGGAGATAACGATTAAGCGTCCGTGGCATTTCGGATTAAATACTGAATAGTATACTACTTAGCTTGATTTGAATGTGAGTATGATTTGGCATGAATTTGCTGATTGTAATAATTTTCCAAAACAATTGACGACCTTCTACGAAAAATATAGAATAACTCAGAGTTCCAATTCCAATTGAACTTGGAACTCTTTATTGTAAAATTGTGGTGGTGCAAAATTAATCACCCTATCGTAAGATGTTATAATTTTTGCAAATGGCGTCGTACGTCTATCATATCCTAATATATATATCCTACTAATATTATAAATGTGAAAGTTTGTGAGTGTGGATGTATGTTTGTTACTCTTTCAGGCAAAAACTACTGAACGGATTTGGATGAAATTTGGAACACAGATAGTTTATAACCAGGATGAACACATAGGATACTTTTTATTCCGATAATCCCGAATTTTTTCTTAAGTTAAATACTACGCGGACGAAGTCGCGGGCATAAACTAGTTATTGGATATTTGTGAACTAGACAGATGCAGAATACAAACAGACAAACAATGGAGTTATAAACTCCAGTTTTTGACCAATAATCGGTTGGTGGTGTTAGCGCAGCGTGAATTTCGACGTGGATTTCCTAATTGTGTCGTGCCAAATAGGCAAACATTCTGGCGCATAGCTCCTCGACTCGAACAGACTGGAACCACAGCCCCCTTAGCCAAGTGGCTTCGTCTAGAAGCGTTTCTACAAATCGCTACGCTTCATGTATGGAAATGACATAAGTCACGTGATTACTTATCGACTTGTAATGTCATTTCCATACATTTAAGCGTAGCGTTTTGTAAAAGCGCTTGAGAGACTTTGCTGGGCGGGGCCGCCATCGGCCGAAAATATCGCGGCTGTGGCTCCCGATGTCGCTGAAAACGAAGAAACATCAACCAGACGACGGGCCACGCAATTGGGCATCACCAGAGGGACCCTACAGCGAGTTTTATTGAAAGAATTACAACAGTTATCACCGGAAATGTAGCAGAAAGTCATGGAAAATGCGATAAAATGGTCACAAATGTGCATCAACACTGGCGGCAGCCACTTGGCGGATATCATATCTTCCACTTAACGGAAAAAAGTTAAAAGTCCAAATTAAGATTTCAATCAATAAAAAACTTTTTTTTATTTAGTACAAAAAATATTCCACTTAATACAAAATTGGATGATTAATTTTGCGTCACCTTGTACCTACACCAGAGTACGAATTTTGCATTAAGTAACATCATAATAAAACAGTAATCTAGGTCGGTACTCAGTTTAGTTTTTTGCATACATTAGGTTGTAGCTAATTCTGCTATCGTAAAACTCGTGTTTACCACTTGTTTAAAGGTTTCTTAACAACACGGTAATAACACTTTAGACGTTATTCAAAGTTATAATAATATAGCGTGCGCGATAAACCCGAGTTATGTCAAAATTTGACATACTTACCTCGGGTTTATCGTGTCTTTAACTTTTTGTAATAAAACCGACTGTATTTTTCAGCAATAAATGATCTTCAAAAGCGAGTGTCACTGTTATTGTCTAGGGAGTGGGGAGTGGGCCAGTGCCGGATTAAGCAAGCGCGGGGCCCGTAGCCAAGCGCGGGGCCCGTAGCCAAGCGCGGGGCCCGTAGCAAAGCGCGGGGCCCGTAGTCGGTTACCGAGTGCCTGACATGGATTGTCTTGGAAAAGTTGTAACGTTTCACGTTTCACGTTTTTGTGACATCAAGTTAATTCAATATACCACATCTTAATAAGTTTCACTCAAAAAATTACGCTCACGCAGAGATTTATTTATGCGGGGCCCCTTTCGCGCGGGGCCCGTAGCAATTGCTACTCTTGCTACATGGTTAATCCGGCACTGGAGTGGGCCCGAAGTGTTGTGGGCGGACACACGAAACCAAATGATTATAATGTATACTGACAGATGGGTCAAAGGTCGCTGACCGATCTAACGCGATTATTGTCAAAGCTGCTCGTTTCATACAAAAACCAAACTTTATTCAAAAACGACTAGAATAATTAATGTTGTGATAATTGTAAAAAGGTTTAAAAGCAACTTGAAAAAAAAATATGCTGAGTTGAAAAATAAATGGACACTGCTTTTGAGGCGCAATTTTCACGTTGAAAGGCTGTGAGGAAAAATTGGTAAGTAGGCAAAAAATATAGGTATTTACACCTATATTTTTTACATACATTCTCATGGGATCTTACCTCTCGCTCCCCCAATAACTCCGACCCCGTCTGAACCTGTAACGCAAGACAAGGTCGGCCGGATATTGGTGGCGGAAACGCTTCGGAAGCGAATAACAGAGATAATGACACACTACTGCTCTATGTACTGCGGGATCCATTTATCTTCGTCTATGGATGTGATTCGAATAGAAATTGCTTATTTATTCTTGTAAGTTACCTTGTTTTTCAACGCTGCAGAATGGTCCATAACTAAGCAACGCTTGTACTACTATGGGTACCGTACAATGGACTGGAGGCGATCGCAGTGACACCCAGACCTGGGCAAATTACGAAAATGCCAATTCCTAAATTTGTCCCGGTGGGAATCGAACCCGCAACCACCATGTGCAGTAAGCCGAGCGGCCTACGCTCAAACCCTGCGCAAAGCGGTCATAATACGAGCGTTGCTTAGTTTGGGACCATACAGTTGGTGTGTTAGTCTGGTGATTTTTATTTATTACTTACTAGCTGTGCCCGCGACTTTGTCCGCGTGGAATTTAATTGACAAAGTTTCATACAAACTTTCATCCCCTATTTTATCCCCTTGGCGGTAGAATTAATCAAAATCCTTTCTTAGCGGAAGCCTACGTCATCTCCAGGGGTTTGGACTGTGCGTTGATAGATCACTATGTCAGTCAGTCAGTCAGTCAGTCACCTTTGAGTTATATATATTTAAGTAGATAGATTATTTAAATGGGCTCAATTATTATGTCAGCATATTTAGACACAAACGCCATGCTTATGACTGTGTCTAGATATGAAAGCCAAGCCCAGACTGTTTTTTCTGATACTTTAAATAAGTAAAGATGAACATACATACATAAGTACATACCCACAGATATAGATTCACATAGATAACGCAAATGCATATACTTCGCGTGTACGAAACCCCGACCAAGCATCAAGGTTGGCCGCCGCTAACTTACAGTCCGCGTGACTACAGATATAAAAAATATGAGTATGAGCGAGGTAATCACTCGAGAGAATCGTAGCGAGCGGAGGGGCATCGGCGGCATCGGCGTCTTTGATTCGGTTTGGATATCCCGTCACAAATGACGTCACAGTAGGTGTTAAAAATTCGGCACGCTTGGTTTCAACTTTCAATACAAATTGTGATACTTGCGTTATCTATGTAAATCTATATCTGTGTACATACCGGTCGAAATCATAACAATACTTTTATCTTCGCTGTAGTCGGGTAAAAAGTAATGAAGTTCTTCAAGAAGTTTCTTTATTGAGGTGTGTTTCTGAACCGAGCTTGAAATTCAATTAACGCTGCTGTCTAGAAATAATAAGGAGTATATTTGCTCAGCATAAGTAAATAAATGTTTTCTATTCCAACACAGTGCAACTGTTTATTGTGCTCCGATAAATAGTGGTACATTACGATTTTCGTTAATGAACCGGGCCGTGAGAATAGAGATTGTCTTTGTTTTAAACCGACTTCCAAAAAAGAGAAGGTTATGTAAAATTCTCTTAAATGTATTAAATGGGGGGGATGAAAGTTTAAATGGGTAAAAAAAATCTCAACTTAGAGCCATGAAAATTAGTATTAAGGTTACTCATTATATATAAAAAAAATATTTTTCAGCGTTTCATATGTTTTAGTTTTTTCCATCCCAAATATACTGAGATTCAAAATTGGTTAATTTTTGAATCTAGTAGTAGTCATTTTTGAAGTAAGTTAGTGATAATAATTTAGCCCTTTTTGACGTCCCACTTATGGGCACGGGCCTCCTCTCACGAAGAGGGGGATTCAGGCCGTTATCCACCACGCTGGCCCAGTGCGACTTCGCGGATTTCACATGTCTTTCGAATATTGGTTAGATTTTCTAAGAGAAGATATGCAGGCATAATCATAATAAAAAATATAATTCGCGCAAAGATTTCTAAAAATCCAGAGGTAGGAGGCAGGGTTCGAACCCAGGACCTAGAGCCCGCAGGACATCGGCTATCACTGCTGTAGTAAGTTAGTGATGCGACAAGCTTAATCGATTTTCGCAATCGAATGCGATCGACTATGAAATCGCTGGTTTGATTCGTCTATTTAATGGCCCTTCAACCCAGCCAGACCTCAAAGCACAATGACATGAAAGGGAGCAAAAATCTTTGGGTCGTTGCTTTTAACTGAAATGATATAACCATCGCATGCGTGTGTAACATCAAACAACCTTTAACTTGTATTAAAAGTAATTATTTAAAACTTTATCCTCAAACAAACGGCTGTAATGCCGATAATGTTCTAACTCAGAATTAGGTACAAAATTAAATTAGAAAACTTTTAGTGAGGTGTGCGTACCTACACCGCACGTGATGTTACGTAGATGTTATGAAAAATAATTACTTTGGTGTGCTTATTTTTTAAGTCGGCGAAACAAGCGCACTACCTGCCTAATGTTTTAACATTAGGCAAGGACTACGCTTGCTTGTTAACTTTTTAGTGAACTTTACCTATAGATGTTTAAAAACATCGGGCTGAAATTTGGCATGCAGGTAGATGTTATGACGTAGGCATCCGCTAAGAAAGGATTTTGATTAATTCTACCCCCAAGGGGATAAAATAGGGGATGAATAATCCGAAATGTTTGTTAAGTAAATTACACGCGGACGAAGTCGCGGGCACAGCTTGTTTAATATAAACCTTAACTGCCTTTACATACGATCGCTTGAATAACTTCGCACGCGGTGCTCGGAGCGCCCTCAAGCTACTACAAGGGCATACGCGCGATTGCTCATACATACCATATGTCAGGGTACCTCTAGTTAAGGATTATATTAAACTAGCTGTGCCCGCGACATCGTCCGCGTGGAATTTAACTTAACAAAAATTTCGGGATTATTCATCCCCTATTTTATCCCCTTGGGGGTAGAATTAATCAAAATCCTTTCTTAGCGGATGCCTACATAATACATAACATCTACCCGCATGCCAAATTTCAGCCCGTTCCGTCCAGTGGTTTGGGCTGTGCGTTGATAGATCACTATGTCAGTCAGTCACCTTTGAGTTATATATGTCGCCGCCAACTAGCTTAATTCGCCGTTCAATTAACAGCCTAGCCACTTAACTAAACGGCGCCGTTCAACTAGTGGCCTGAAGGATATTCAGCCATTTGAAAACAGCTAGGCAAATGACTTGGATCGATGACGTTTAACTACTTGCCTAGCCGTTTAATTACCTGCCTAGCCTGTTCATTTCAATTTAGTTCTACTTTCTGCCACCTAGCGCCGAAACTCACCAAACTTTCAATATCTATATTGTATATTATCTTTGATCAATATGGCGTCGGAAAAAAACAACTTGGATGGAATAATTTTATTAGGTACTTAGGTTAGGCTGTTACTTGAACGGCGAATTAAGCTATTTGGCTGCGACATATATAATATATAGATTTCATTGTTGTCTTCAATTGCTCTCCGCTGCGCCTCCAGCAGTGTGCGCTGGGCCTTCGGATCCCCGACGCTGCCGACAACACACTAGTCTCAAGTCTCACAGTCGTATGGAGTTTGCGAAATTGTGCATCAAAGGCTGTGTCGGCACTAGTGATCGTGACAGCAAACCAAAGTTGGTTTAGAACTAGCTTGTTGATCAAAGGTTAACTTTGTCCAGACCTCAGATATAGATTTACATAGATAACGCAAATGTATGTACTTAGCGTGTCCGAAAACCCCGACCAAGCGTCATGGTTGGTCGTCGATAACTTACAGTCCTCGCGACTACAGATATAAAAATATGAGTATGAGCGAGAAAATCGTGGCGGACGGAGGGGCGTCGGCGGCATCGGTGTCTTTGAATCGGTTTGGATTTCCCGCCATCTGTGACGTGACAATAGGTGTTAAAAATTTGGCACGTTTGGTTTCAAAACAAATCGTGATACTTGCGTTATCTATGTTAATCTGTATCTGTGGTCCAGACCATAGTGTTGCTTCTGTCAGGGCACTAACTAAACATAACAAAATTAATTATATTGGCGTCTTTGTGACCGTAAAACGCAAAACAGTAAACTATAATTTAGTTTAGTTTACAACCGCTGGGTGTAGTGGTTGTGGGTTCGATTCACGTCAAGGTAAATTTTGGACTGGTTGGTTTTGGAATTTGCCCTGGTTTGGGTGTCAACTGGGATCGCTCCTTTATACTGTACCCATAGTATAAACGTGTCTTAGTTTGAGTCCATACAGTTGCTTGGTTAGTCGGGCGATGTTATTTGTATTTGTTTAGGTATGAATGTCATAATTTGTAATCGAAGCATTTACCACCAATAGTTTACAGAACGCTGTCTAAATTTAAAAAATTGTCTTATCTAGATTATATTCGCTAGATCGATGGGCCGACAGAAAACCAAGTGATCCTTTATATATATAACAAAGTCGGTAAACAAGCGTACGATCTGACTGATGTTAAGCTGTTACCGTAGCCTTTATATGCTTGCAATGAAACCACATCTATCAGCGAGATAAATTCTTTCTTTTGAAGTGTTAATCCACCCTCAACAATTCTCTTTACCTCATTCGCAAAACAAAATGCTCGGTATTTTCCTCCCAAACCCGCTTTTAATGAATTAATTAAAGGATTATCATAATCAAAGTGAGCCGCGTATATTTTTCGAGAGTAATCTACTTTACCTATTACTGTTTGAATTTGAGATTTTTTGGAATATCGGGAAATCTTTGTTTGCGTTTTCATAGTCAATGGAATTCATATTTTGGTTTTGTCAGTTGAAATCATCATTTTGACAGCTGCGCGAGTGGGATAGCATTAGCATAAACATTTACGGTTGGTTGAACCAAATTTATTGAGTATGTTATGTCTTGCTCAGCGTATCCGTTTGTACAATTAATTTAGTTAGTAATAAACCTCTAGCATTTTTTCCACTTGTCAGAAACATAATACAATTTAAAACCTATTCCTTGTTTAAAATACACTCAAAAGCTGGCATTGTCTTGTAATACGTATGCAATACCTATCTATCCTAGGATCACTGTGAATGATGTAATAACTCAGAGGGTCAAACATCTTACTTTATGATCTGGGCCCAAGTTCAGGGTTTTAAGAAAGTTTTTAAAGTTCCAACGATCTTGAATACACACATTTTGTAGTCAATCTGGCATGAACCCTACCTAATATTTGCGAAAGTATGACATTTATATTGATGCTGGAACCATTGATTTCTAATGGCTTACTTGATTCTCAGGTTAATATAACATTGTTCTTTTTAACACTTCTGTAGACAGATGAAAGAGTCAAGAGAGATAGTCTCTGGTGGTACTGTGCCTCTCTTACTCCCAATTGCCATGCCTAAATAATATCACGCCGACGACCGCTAGGCGCAGTGGTTCGAGCGTAGGTCGCTCGGTTCACTGCACATAGTGGTTGCGGGTTCGATTCCCGCTGGGGCAAATTTCGGAAATGGCCTTTTCGTAATTTGCCCAGGTCTGGGTATCACTGGGATCGCCCCCGGTCCATTGTACAATACCTATAGTACAGCGTTGCTTAGTTTGGGACCATACCGTTGGTGTGTCAGTCTGGCGATATTTATTTATTTATTTAACCGATGAGCATGGAATGACATAGGCATATAGGTGAAAGTATGGAGTTCTCACAACTATCTTTTAGCCAGATTTAGACCACCGTGCTCAGAAATTTGTGCTATGCTGGACACGAAAGTAGGTAAAAACCCAGCTTCCCAGCCGATCAAGACGGGGCTTTCGTTGTATAGCTATCTCTTCTTTCCTAAGATGTTTTTCGTCATGTATAAAGAGTAAAGAATATGAATTAAACTTTAATTAAATACGTAGACTATCGTTTCTTTCCTCTAAGGTACAGGGCTATCACTGTGCTTTTTAATTTTCCTTACCAGTAAGTATCTGCTCTAGTATGAATGAGTTGTTCAAGGATAAGAGTAGAAAAAAAATACTTGGTAGGTTGTGACGAGAAAATTACTTCACATTCTGCATAAGACATAACATTTGATTAAAAGAAGGTCGTAACACCAAATTGGTAGAACATATTATCTTCGAAAAGTAGTTATCACGGAGTAAAGAATTGGATATTGGAAAGGGCATGATAGCAGTTGAGATGTACCGAAGTAGGTATAATAAGTAGACTCACTCCGTTTTTCAATAAAAAATACACGTCAATGCTTTTATTTGTCCGCCTTATTAAGTCAAGGTGTTCACGAAAAAAGAGCAAATTTGCTGTATTACAAAATTTATGCTCGTTTAGCATTACATGGTTATTGGTAGAATATTAACAAACTCTATCACACTATCTAATCACTAATAACTATTACACTTTAATTGACTAGACTTTTATAAACAAAATGAAACCTCGACATCATTTTTGGTCACCATTATCGATCCTGGTTTACAGGAGTAACAGCGGTGGGAGTGCGTGGCGGAGCCAGTCCAAAAAAAAACAAAATCGAAATACTGAAATTCAAGGACATGTATGATGATGATACATGTCCTTGTAGCAATATTAAAATTTTAAATGTGTGAGATATGACAACGAAATCTTAAAGTATATTTTTGGTTAATGTATGTTTTGTAAAAATCCATAGAACAAAAGTTGTTTATTATGTTAGTAACCCTTTTATGAACATGTTACAGAAATACTTGGTTAACAACAAATTGTGAGCGAAGGACATTCTATTTATTATTTCTTGTTCAATTTTAAATACACGTTGTATTTAAAAATGACAATATTTTACAGTTTATAGCAACATAATTAGTAAAAGGTACCTTACGATTTATTTGTAGATTGGGTGGCACGACTGAGAAAATAATACATAATTTCTAGTCTAACCAAGAAATACCTTTGCTCTTATTAATTTGAGTTGGTTCAAGGAATTTTGTTTCCAATTTAAACAGATGGTGGTAATGATAGGAATTAGAGTAATAACGAAGTTGAATGTTCGACATATTACAACCCTACTATAAATAGAAAAATATCTAAAAGGTATTCAACCCCCGTTTGACAGAATAACCCGTCCTTACAAAGACAAGGATTCTTTTAACAAAGGCAATCTCTTCGCAATTAAATGAAAACCGTCAAAGAAGCTAGCCTTGCTGGCTACCTAAGAATGCTTCAGGATTCTCTCTTTTATCAAAACGAAACGATGGGTCAGTATTGCGTGTCAAAAGGTAAATACACATTTTTTTCCGTGAAAAGTTTCAATTTTATTAACTTTAGTAGAGTTGGATTTAACTCCCATTTAATTTGAAATCGAATTGAAATGGCAATACAAACAATGATACCTAATCGTAAATTGCTGAAGTCAGCAGAATACTTGGTGACGTAACTTGTGACTTGAGTTTCCACTGGCCAAACATTTCACAGATTTATATTGGTGTCTCTTATTTTTAACCCCCAACGAAAAACCCCCCTTTCGTTATAACTTTAACATGTGTATCTGTGTGTCTGTCTGCGACATCGTAGCGCCCAAGCGGATGAACCGATTATAATTTTGTTTGTTTTTGTTAGAAAGGTATTCTGATCGAGAGTGTTATTAGCTACGTTCCATGAAAATCGACTCAGCCGTTTGAAAATTATCAGCTCTTGTTTAGTTTAAAAAGTCGTCGCATCGGGGTATTGTTAATTTTTAATTTATACTATAACAATATAAAATAGGAGCGACTTCATAAAATGTTTTAAATGTGTAATCAGTGCGAACAAAGGCAAGTGAAACATATTTATATCTATACTAGCTGTGCCCACGGACTTCGTCCGCGTAGTATTTAACGTAACAAAAATTTCGGGATTATCGGGATAAAAAGTATCCTATATGTTAATCCCGGTTATAAACTATCTGTGTTCCAAATTTCATCCAAATCCGTTCAGTAGTTTTTGCGTGAAGGAGTAACAAACATACATACATACATCCACACTCACAAACTTTCACATTTATAATATTAGTAGGATTTGTTAATACGGATGGAAACTACGACTCGAATGCATCCTTTATTAAATTGGCCATGAAATATGAAACAGAATATAAACACTTTATAAGTGTAAACGAACTCTGAAAATAAACATCGTTTCGGTTTAAATCTCGCGCAAATCCTTATTTATTTACAAATAAACTACTTTGTTCGGATTAAAGAATTAATTTGTCAAGTTTGTTTTGTTTAATCAACTACTCTAGTATTTATTAGTTTAGTCTGCGACTTTTTCCTTTTGAACTCGTTGGACTTTAAACCATAGAAACAGAAAAAATCTTAGATCATGTTGTGATGTCTCGAGATTTGACCTCAGGTTATTAGGCAAATTAAACAGAACTCAGTAAGTACACACCGACGCCCGCTCCGTACCGGTGACGGTTCCGAAGTGAGACGTCATCCGTTGAGTTGTGTATAGGTACATTTATTTGGTATAGCACACATGTCATATTAGTAAAAATGACATGTCAAGAGCATACTCAAGATCGCTCTCAGAATTCAGACAGATTAAGGCACGTTTTAATAATTCGATCTCAAGTCTGAGACAGATCTTGCAAATGTCATTCTTATGTCATACCAATACGAAATGACTTGTCAAAAGCCTACTTAAGATCGCTTTAAGGCTAGAGATAGATTTATTACAGGTCTTATTAACACGGGCGTAAGTATTTTTTTTCAATGGCGAGTAGGTACTTACACACCTAAAAAAAATTATTCAATATCAATATTTTCTTCATTTAAACATCTATCATTCTTGGTGTACCAAAAGAGTCTGGGATAAATTAAATAAGAAGGTACCTTAAGTATAAAGGTATTGAGTTTTCAAGCTACTTGCTTACTTTACTTGCCATTGGTTCGAGATGGTGTAGGTAGGTAGGTAAATATATTCTTAAATCCCACGTATGATATTGGAAAAATTTTATACCAATAATCCGAAAAATTGTATGCCAAAGATATTAAATTCAAGTAGATAATGGATTTCTTTCCAATTTAGGATTTGAACTGAAAATGTATGGTTATTGTATAATCCGTTTCAGATATTGCGATTGATTCTCTCCACTTTGAGTCCATGGAATAAGATGAAAAATTGAGTGACAATGCTGAAACTTATGATGAATATAAGACTCCAAAAGATTCTGCAAAATCGTAGACACGTTTGCACGTTTGAGAGATGTCTTTAATTTGGTAAGATCTACTATCAAAATAAAATAATTACTTAAGCGCCCACCTGGCCCGCGAAGTAAATTTTTAGAGGTTTTTTAGATTTTTTTCAAATTCTGACAATAATAAAAGGCACATTTTGTAATTCGCGACAAAGACCGTGTGCAGTGCATTTATTAATATATCCAACTCACTCTAAAACATTTCAAGAACGACAGCTATCCAGATAATCTGGCAATTTTTGTATATTTAGTGATTAACTAGTATCATATCCACCGTGATAATATTTAGAGTAAAATAAATGTATTAATAAACGCACTACATACTGTGTTTGTCGCAAATCACAAAATGTTGTCTTAAATGTTTTCAGATTTTGGATAAACTATAAATACTCCATCTTTTACCTCTCTATCATCGCAGAAAGATATCTGATATTTGTCTTCTTTCTAATATAGCTCGGAATAAATTAGATTGTCCGGAACTCCTTGGCAATATTGGACTCAACATTCCCACTAGAAGATTACGTTCAAGCAATCTACTTCACGTTTCACTCTGCCACAACAATTATCGGGTTAATAGCTACTTTCCCAGAGTGTTACGTTTATTTAACAAACTCAACCATAACGCACAATTAGACCTATTTTGTAGTAGCACTCAAAATATAAAAAATATGTTTTGTAAGCAAAAAATATTATTGTTATAACGTTATTGTCATTGACCACAATTTAAATTTATTATTAATTCTGCTTTATTGTTATATATAGTTATGTTTTTCTTCTATATGTGGAAGCTTGTAATTGGCATTTGCTTAAACATAATCTTATTCACTCTGTAAAATTAGCCGTAAGCTCCCCAAACAAAATAAAATAAAATAAAATAAAATAAAAAATATCTGGATAGCTGTCGTTCCTGAAATGTTTTAGAGTAAGTTAGATATATTAATAAATGCACTGCACACGGTCTTTGTCGCGAATTACAAAATGTGCCTTTTATGATTGTCAGATTTTGAAAAATTTCTAAAAAACCTAAAAAAAATTGAACTTCGCGGGCTAGATGGGCGGTTTTGCCTTAATTGGAGTTTCTGTATTTAATTCGGCGATGACTGGCAAAGAGTAGATATAAAAGGACGCATTAGTACAATTTGTAATCTGTTACTACCAAAGCAATTATGAATACTAAGTGGATATCGTTAACTTAACCCCGTATAATGTGAAAAAGGCTCAACACTCCAAAGGTTATGAACCGCAAGATTATTGCTTATAAACTAAATGTAGGTATCAGCTACCAAAATGTAGTAAAAGTAAATGAGAGTCTTAAAAGTGGATATTAAAGTCCGAAATCGTAAAATTTACTGGTTTTCGTTTACTAGCTTTGCATATTGCGGGGTTTATTTGATTCTTACTCACAGTTTTCGGTACATTGCTGATTCTCGAGTCAACAACCTATAAGATCTGCAGGAGACAGAACCGGCCACGCTAATGCATTTATTTTGTTTCAGTGGAAAACCAAGCATTTGGTTGGTATGTATACAAATAAATACAATTGGAGTGTCTGTTTGTAATATCAAAATAACACAATTTCACAAAATGCATATGAAAGTACAAACGACACACATAGCAAAAACGCGATTTAAAAAAAATTGTCTGTCTGTATGTTTGTTCCGGCTAATCTCCAAAACGGCTGGACCGATTTTGACGGGACTTTCACTGGTAGATAGCTGATGTTATACGGAGTAACTTAGGATACTTTATTTTTTTTTAAATATAGCGTTTCGCAAAAACAAAAAACACATGTCATCAAAGAGTATCTCCGTAACGGCTGCATCGATTTTGACGGGACTTTCACTGACAGATAGCTGATGTTATAAGCAGTAACTTAGTTACTTTTATTTTAGAAAAACAAGAACGCGGGAGCGGGAGCGGTTAAGTTAAATTCCACGCGGACGAAGTCGCGGGCTCATTCTACTAAACAAAGGAAATGTCTCTGGTAACGGCGCATATACCCATCTCGAGGGCGGCTTATATATTGCCAGAATATATATAGTGGGTGCTTGTTTTATAACCTTTGATGTAAACCGCTAGCACACATTTATTCTATCTGCAATAGCTTGTCAAAAAATTATTCAGTAAAAAAGTGATACCTATGTAAATCATTTGCAACTTTCTATACATTTAGGCGTAAGCTACTAACTAAATAAATTGTACCTACCTAATTCTTATTCCGCTCGGTATGTCGTTTACAACAAATTCATTGGGTTTTCGTAACCGACTAAACATCCATTTTGAATAAGTTTGGTGCGAAAAATAGCACATAACGAGGCATTCACTACCGATGCTATTCAACCCGAGTTTAGTCAATGAAAGGCCTCTAATTAATCACATTGAAATTCTAACCAGAGACCAGAAGAAGTTTGTAATTAGAATCCAGCTCAAAATGTTCATATTCTGCATGATTGCATCTGTTTTATTTATACGCACGCCTACAGTTATTTGACAAGCTCGTTTAAACTATAGTAAACTATTATAAAATTTTCACTATTGCATAAAACATATACCTAAATAATAAGTAAACCCTCACTAATAAGAAATAATAAGTAATACAAAATGGCCTTCCGAAAGTTAGCGAGCCCAGTGATCAACTTGAGCTTTACCATTTCGTATCGCTTCTCTTTGGTCGTGATTATACAAATTCAGTAGGTATTAAAATAAAACTCGTCCCGTTTACGGGGTGAGTGGCACGTCAAAGTCATTTGCTAAGGGTTCAGTGGGACGACATTCGTGGGCGAGTAGTTTTGAGACGTATCCATGAAAAATAATAAATCGATAAGTACCTTATTGCGATGTACAGTCAAAGTTAAAACACTTTCGATATATCCCGCCAATGACAGAGCAACTTACTTTAACTAAAAGCAAACTAAATTAAACGCCAGACGATTCGTGATTGTTTGTCTCAATGAAATATGTAATGAAAAGCGTTTTCATGTCGCTTGTTACTGACTACATAGCATTATCCATTAGAGCGTAGGTACTTACTATACCTACTTACCTTTTTGCTAAAACTTTTTGACGACCGCTTGGCGCAGTGGTTCGAGCGTAGGCCGCTCGACTCACTGCACATGGTGGTTGCAGGTTCGATTCCCGCCGGGGCAAATTTTGGAAATTGCCTTTACGTAATTTGCACAGGTCTGGGTGTCACCAGTACAGTTGGTATGTTCATCTGGCGATTTTTATTTTATTAATTTAAAAAGGTTTTGTTTCGATACGACGTGTTTGACATATTAATGGTTTTCAACCAAGACATAATTAAGAAAGTAGGCCTCCATTTTGGTTTTCCAAAGTGGACGGTCACATTTTTGTATTGTTTTTTTATTAAATGTGTTTGCTATTAAATTAGAAGCGTCAATAGCCTAGTGGTTAGAGGGGCCGTCCTCGTAGCTGAGAGGTTCCGGGTTCGATCCCCATCCTGGCCATTAAACTATTGACGTGAGCCCACTCCTAGCACAAGCATTAGCTTAGTTGGAGGGGCTAAAGGGAATAAAGGCTAAAGGAATACTAGTAATGTGATAAACACACATTGCTAGACATCTTTAAAAAAAAAAAATTGTCACTGGCTGGAAATATCTATTAACTTGGGTGAGCCATATTTTTAAAAAAAGAAGAAGAATAAAAGTAGTTTTCGAATGTAAATACCATATTTTGGCTTAGACCTGGCGTCATTTCGATAGTTTGTTACCTGCATTTGCGCTATCTACGAGTCATAGGTACCTATTTTGTATTTTCCCTTATATTTTAGGTAGGTACTTACTTATTTTTAATTTAGTAAATTTTATCTAAAAATCTTACCGTGACATTCATCGATATCGACTCTGCCTACACACATAAGCTCCTGATAATAATGATTTAAGGCTCGCTTTATAACGCGGCGACTATGGATACGGATGGAAAGGATTCGAGAAATATAAATAGTACGGAAATAATTCCTGACTGTACGCCATGTGAAACTATTACTTTTTATACTATTTATATTATTTTTTTACATAAATACATAATAATAGAATTATTTCTCCCGATAATTCTGATTGTGTATATAGGTATGAAAAAATATCACCACACAATTCGACATCGAAGCCAAAAATATTGTATTCAGTATTCAGTACCACAAACGAGCTAGCGGGATTACTTTATATGGGATAAATATTTTGGCGACCATTCAGATTGTGTATTGAGAAAAATATAGGTAAAAATAGCCAGCCGAGAATATTTGCAAAAATAAGCAGAAAAAAGTAACAAATCGGCGACTGCTTTTGTATTTTTCTGAGCTGATGGCAATGCGAACCAAATCCAGTGAAAAAAAAAATGTTGAGATAGCGAGGTATATTCGAGTCATCTAGGTCTGCTAGCAGAATTTGCCAGAAGCACATAATAGATAATAGGTATTCCCAAGGCAAAGCAACTTACCGAAAGAAATAATCCTACTAATATCCTACTAATATTATAAATGTGAAAGTTTGTGAGTGTGGATGTGTGTATGTATGTATGTATGTATGTATGTTTGTTACTCATTCACGCAAAAACTACTGAACGGATTTGGATGAAATTTGGAACAAAGATAGTTTATAACCAGGATTAACATATAGGATACTTTTTATCCCGATAATCCCGAAATTTTTGTTACGTTCAATACTACGCGGACGAAGTCACAGCACACAGTGGGCACAGCTAGTAATTCAATAAATATAGAATCTATTATAACTAAGCCCGTATTAATAAATGCATCTCGAGTCAGAGCGCGGTCTCGAGTACGCTTTTGAATAGAGATGAAACGGATACCTGGTAACTCTCCGATATCCGGCCAAATTTTTTATAAGGCCAGAGAATGGATAATAAGGGATTTTTAGGCCGTATTTTAGGGATATATATGGCCGGCTCGGATTTAAAAAATATGCAAAATTTTGCGTACTGTACAAACAAAAACTAAGAAATAATATAATCAACATATTTTCATTGTACAACAAACAAGTTCTCATACTGCCCTAGGGTCAAATTGTGGGGACTGAATATCAAATTATCCGCGTTCAGACGGTTTTGCTTGTCTTCAGACATGGCAAGCTTATGAAATTATTATTATACTAGCTGTGCCCCCCGACTTCGTCCGCGTAGTATTTAACGTAACAAAAATTTCGGGATTATCGGGATAAAAAGTATCCTATATGTTAATCCCGGTTATAAACTATCTGTGTTCCAAATTTCATCCAAATCCGTTCAGTTGTTTTTGCGTGAAGGAGTAACAAACATACATACATCCACACTCACAAACTTTCACATCCTACTAATATTATAAACTAGCTGTGCCCACGGACTTCGTCCGCGTAGTATTTAACGTAACAAAAATTTCGGGATTATCGGGATAAAAAGTATCCTATATGTTAATCCCGGTTATAAACTATCTGTGTTCCAAATTTCATCCAAATCCGTTCAGTAGTTTTTGCGTGAAGGAGTAACAAACATACATACATACATACATACATACATCCACACTCACAAACTTTCACATTTATAATATTTGTAGGATTAAGTGAAATACTACGCGGACGAAGTCCGTGGGCACAGCTAGTTTATAATATTAGTAGGATAGTATTTCACTGTATTTGACGATCGCTTGGCGCAGTGGTTTGAGCGTAGGCCGCTCGGCTCATCGCACCGGGAAGTTGCGAGTTCGATTCCCGCCAAGGCAAATTTCGGAAACGGCCTTTTCGTAATTTGCCCAGGTCTGGGATCGCCCCGGTCCATTGTACGGTGCCCATAGTCCAAGCGTTGCTTAGCTTTTACTGTTGATGTGTCAGTCTGGCGACATTAATTTATCTGCTGTTGAAGATACCGCGATTTCACTCTGAACCTGACGCATAACCACCTTGTGCAGTAAGCAGATCGGCCTACGCAGACCGGACGGTCTTCAAAGTGACCCTCATTACCCAAGTTTGTGCCCTCAAAGCAATGATAATACCGGTTGTATGTCAGGAAGTTTTGCCGTCGAGTCCACTACACTTCACCGAAATACTTTCGCTTTGATCCCATACAAACTTCTCAGTTCCATAACTACTGTCCGTGATCTAAATGGCTGCGTTGAGCTTTGTAGTTAACGGCTGTACTGTACTCACCTAAGTAAGCGGAAACGCGAAGAAGCCCACACTGTTCTGACCATCGATTTAGAATGTACTTAGCGAACATCTGCCTATACATTTTTGACCAATACCTAATTTTTATAATGTCATAACAAAATAATGTCTCATACTTTTACACAGATTTTCTGTTGATAATTGTATACATTTGATGACAAGATCGTCGCATCGGTGGTTTTTAAATTTTCAATTTAGAGTTATCATTATGACATCTGGATACATTTAATGTATATTATAAATTATCAGTGCTGGGTTAAGTGATCTGATATGACATTCCACATGTATGGACGAAGAATTAAGATGTTCATAACACAAACTCTCTAGGCAGCCAGTCTAGTGAATATTGCAAACTCTCTGCACATTAAAGTTTTACTAATAATAAATACTAGTACTTACTTTCATTGCACCTATTTACAATATTACTCATAGCATGTGTAGATTTTATTTTCTGGATATCGACAACAGCGCCACCTACCGGTTTTCTAAGTACAAAAAAACATCAAAATCGGTCAAGCCGTTTCGGAGGAAAACAAATACGAACGCACGTTTTAATTGAAAATACAGCTTATGTCTTCAATACGGAAAATTCCAACTCTAGGGAATCCAGAATCATGAGTTGAATCCGTTACGATGTACCTTACACCCTGTATAATACTACTTATGTGTACAAGTAAAAAACTAAAGGGATATCGTCCTAGGATATGAGTACAGGGTGTGGTGTGAATCGACCGGAAAATTGGCATTCGGCTAATTCGAGCGAACAATCTCAATTCCATGACACGCCTTAGGTACGACAAAATAAACACCTAAGGCAGGTGAATGTACCTGTTTTAAATTCTGAACGCGCTGTAAGCCTCTTAACATATACCTATTTATAATTCGTACACTTACCCTTAAATTTCCCAGAATAAATAGGAAGGTACCTATAAGAGTTGGGGTCATTTCGGTCCGGGCATGGAGCACAATCGACTACACATGGTGGTTGCGGGTTCGATTCCCGCTTTTCGTAATTTGCCCAGGTCTAGGTGTTACTGGGATCGCCCCCAATCCATTGTACGGTACCCATAGTACAAGCGTGGCTTAATTTGAGATCATACAGTTGGCGATATTATATTCATTTACGCCATACGTCAGTTCTGACGTATTGCGAATGAATCGAGCGACAGTGTGCCCCTGGTCAGTGACGTGCGGGGAATGACTTTGGTATTGCAAGTATAGGCTACGGAAACTGCTTAACAACCACACCGATTTGTTGTTAATACATGAGTATTAACAACAAATCGGTGTGGTTGTACAAAGGAGATCTCAGATAAACGCACGCCATTGGTTCAAAAACACTGCCCTACAAAGTACGTCATAACTTTGATTAATTACTCCACTCAGCGGGTGTTAGAATGACGTGATACCTCAAGGGGCTTCAAGTTTAAGGGTGACCGTCAACTTGTCTGCTCTATGAAACGGGCCCACCTGCTTCGATCAATAGGATCGCTTAATTTCCCATCGACTTGAGCTAAGCCGAGTAAGCTGAGGTATGATTCGATAGGTCGCAACGGGCGGACGCTTCATAACCAAGTGGACGGTCAACCTAACACTCTGTAGGCAGGAAGAGATCTTTACT
Organism: Notodonta ziczac; assembly: GCA_918843915.1. NCBI lineage: Eukaryota > Metazoa > Arthropoda > Insecta > Lepidoptera > Notodontidae > Notodonta > Notodonta ziczac. Next base: position 9,284,477 of record OU974053.1, read on the forward strand.
AATTTCCAAGTTTTTGTTAACACAGTAGCCAAATTGGATTGCGTCCAGGGATCCAACCAATTCTACCTTGGTATTAATTTCTAAAGCTGTTTATGGTATTCCAAGATTCACCAGGATTATAATAAACAGGTGTTTCAAGAAAACGTTTAGTGTGTAACGATAATTGAAGAAGAGGGTATTACGGAAGTAATGAAGGAATACCGCATCTTTGTCTGCAATAACCCTAGGCCTGATTGTGTTAATTATATCTATCTATCAGTCCATAAAACCCAGTATTTAGACAAAATAATATCAAAAGGAGTTACTTACACTCTTGCCAAAATATACTAGTAAAAGTCAAAAGGGTAAGACAAGATGGACAAAAATATAAAAAATTACTCATTTTTTTACTTATAGCGTATACTCAAAGCACACGTCAAACTTCATAAACACCACAAAAAAACTAAAATTTTCCCGTTGCTTCGCTTACCTACGTATTTTCTGAATGGAACATTTTTAATTTTTATATTTATTGTTCGATTATTGAACCTGCAATCGCTGTTAATACAGACTTCTTAACATAGTTAGTACGTAAACACCACCCCTACACGTGGAAATACGTTCACACAAATTATAAACCTTGTGAGGCAATGACGTCACAACCCACTAAAGAGACAAAACATTCGACGAACTGGGTATTTAGCATTACAACCTTTTTATTTGCTGTTGTCTAACCCCCAAAGTCTTACATTAAGATAAAGCACAGGTGAACATTAAACGCAAAATGAAATTGGTTTCATATCCCCTAAGCATCCTCGCCCGTGTTATAAAAGTTATACATATAAAAAGGGATTCTTTTGGAAAAGTTTGGAGAGGAAAGCTGTCTAAACTTTTTTACTTTTAAAACTTAAAGTACCTATCGAAGATTGCATTATTGCGAAATGTTATAAGCCCAATAGGGTTTGAAATTCAGTGTTCAGAGTTGTAAAGGATACTTTTTTATGTTCATCTCTTCGAGAGGGATTTAGTTTGCGGCCGAACAAAGAATACTTACGGTTTTAATACAAAAAAGTTAAACGCTTGAACATGTGTCGTGTTTTGGTCTGGGTGTCACTGGGATCGCCCCCAGTCCATTGTACGGTGCTTAGTTTGGGACCATACAGTTGATGGGCTCGCCTGGCGATATTTATTATTAGTATTACTATTGTCAAAGATACGCGTTCAATGCCTTCTTATAATAACTCTGCTAGGGTCAAGAAAAGCACTAGAAAGTCCTCTGGGCATCAGTTACCCTTCGTAAGGCAAGTGCCTAAAAGGTAAGGTAAATCTAAAAACATAGGTAGGTAGTTTTTTTTTGTTTTTTTTGATCTTTATGAAGGGAAAAAAGGGAGTTTGTTCAGAATTGAACATGTCACTCCCGTAGAGTACACAGGAAAAAACACTTACAATACATCACATCTTAAATCTTAAGTACTTATATGTCCTACCCATCACCAAATTGTACAATTTTATATAGTATTTTAGCCTCCTTCGATGAAGGATAAGCCAAGATACTATTACACCAACCAACATTGCTAGGCGTTACATTTAAATCATGTGCTATTGCGCTGCATCTAAGGCTTTCATTCCTGACACACTCCATAACAATGTGATAAACATCCTAGACAAGCGTATTATTATTATAAATTATATTAGCCTACTGCCTATTTGTGTACTTACCGGGTCCCAGGTCTTAGGAACATACGCACACCGGAATTTAATAATATAAAGATAATTATATTTCCTAGCTCCATTCTTCGATATAGGATAACCAGGTAGTTTCCTTAACCTACAAGGTAGCGTCGCACTTTTTTTAGATTTCATCGATTAATCGAATGAATCGATTTACAACTCTTAAAACATCCACGTCCCTACAGTCACGCTGTGAGTATCTCATTCCTTTTTCGTGCGAGGTAGCGAACGCACGCATCGCTTATTTGTAAGTACCTAGTACCTACCGCCATTAATCATGTCCAAAAGGAAAAGTGAAGACCAACTAATTAAATGTTACAAAGCAAAAATCAAGAAAAAGGTTGGTTCATTATCCAATAATTTTTACATTCTACGTGCACCTATTGAATATCAATAATGCACGAAACATCTCTAAGTCTGCCGGGAGGTTTAACTGCGGGTTCTACACGAAGGCAAGACATGATGTTTTAATAACCGGGTGGTATGACTGCGGGTCATACACGAAGGTCATATTGTATAGAAGTAATAAATCAAGCATACTTACTCTAACAAAAAAAAAAAAAAAAAAGTTACCATCAAAAAAAAAAAAAAAAAAAAAGAACACAGATACCTATTTACAGAAATCGAAACCACATACGGTTCAATCTCCAGGAGATAATTTGAATATAGAATGTACCGTGAACAACGAACAATCACAGAATACGTCATCACCAGACGATATAGTGCCTGACAACATAAACCCTATTTTGCTAGACGATGATAACTCAACGTCAGTACTAGACCCAGAGATACGGTTAGCACTGGGAGATCATGCCGAGGACATGCCAACTTATCGTGATAATATCCTTCCAGATATAGCGCAACGTTGGTTACCTATATTTCGAAAGGGCCTCACGAAAGAAGTCAGGGAAAAATTACTGAAAGATCATAATATCCCAGACAATTGCAGGCTTCTAAAGGCTCCGAGTCTGAACCCTGAAATCGCAGCAGCAGTCGCTGAAGTGGTTCGCCCCAAAGACAAAAAAAAAAAAAAAAAAAAAAATATATATATATAAACTAAACAAGGCCAATTGGGTTTAGGGATTACGGCTATATCTAGGGGAATCTCACTATTAATTAGTGATGGTAATAAGCCCCCACAATTACTAACAATAATGGATTATGTTATCTGAAATAAATAACTAAATAAAAAATAAAATTGATGTCATAAAATTACTCTCACAGGGCTGCAGAATTTTGTCGGACCTCCATTTCTTGGAAATACAAGCACGCATCAAAGTAAGAACTCCTTGTTTGAATAAAGTATTTTATAATATTATTCAGGACGAACAAAGAGACCACTTTTCGGCAATAAACTGACAGAAAAGATATAAATAGATAAAAGTAGCAAAGACAATAGAAAAACAGGGTTTGCAAATCAAACGGAATATACCTGCTTCGATCAAACCCATACATCAACAGGCTACTCCCAAAGTTCGGCAGCCGGGAAACTGGTCGAACCCTCCTCGTTATCCCTCGTCGGCGAAAAAGGGGGGGGCGGGGAGGGATGTACACTTCAAGCAGGTAGGCGCCGAGTACCAGCTACAGGAAACCTCAAGTGCCACCGGCTCCGGTACCTCCGCCACAGACCAGAGAATCAACCAGACTACAGCGTGCTGCAACACGTCATTAGTGCAGGTGCATGCCGGCAGGTTACACTACTTTTATAACTGTTGGCGAGCTATAACAAAAAATAGATTTGTCTTAGACTGCATACTTAATGGGTATCGTATTCCATTAAATGACTTCGTGAAACAGTCATACATACCTCCTATACACAGTTTTTCTGAAACTGAACAAACAAATATTCAAACCAGTATAAATAATTTATTAGATTTAGGTGCTATATCGATATAAGACCAAGAACCCCAGTATCTGTCTTCCATTTTTTTAACACCCAAGCCCAACGGTACTTTTAGATTTATTCTAAATTTAAAGTCCTTTAATAAATTCGTACGTAAGGAGCACTTCAAAATGGAGTATTATAGGACTGCTTGTAACTTATTGCCAAAAAACGGTTTCGTTGGTACCCTATGGTCTTTCAACAGCACCTAGAACATTTACAAAAATAATGAAGGAGGTAATTAGTTATTTAAGAGGTCGCGGGCTTAGTTCAGTGTCATACTTATATGATACCCTCTGTATAGGAAATACGTATGAAGAGTGTCTCCATAATGTCAAGGAAACTGTGAAGCTTCTGGAATGTCTAGGGTTTGTTATAAATTACCAAAAGAGTATGCTAGAACCCAAACAAAACTGTAAGTTTTTAGGCTTTATTTTCAATACAATATACACGACAATATCGTTACCAGAAAAGAAACGTATTAATATTTTACAAGAGAACAGAAATATATTTAAAATTACCTCAGTGTACCATTCGTGAATTTTCACAGTTCATTGGTATATTGACAGCAGCCTGCCTAGCTGTTAAGTATGGCTGGCTATACACAAAGATTTTAGAGCATTAAAAATTTATTGCACTCCAAAACTATACGGATTATGATGTAACGTTCATACCGTCAATGAGAATATTGCCAGATTTGTACTGGTGGAAAGAAAATATCCTCACAACTAAAAATAATTTAGTCCCTTTAGACTATGTCCTTGAAATCTTTACAGACGCATCACGGGTAGGTTGGGGAGCCGTCTGCAATAATATGCGCGCTAATGGGAGCTGGAAGGAAAACGAGCTGAAGTTCCATATAAATTATTTGGAACTTCAAGCTGCGTTTCTCAGTCTTAAATGTTTCAGTCGAGACAGATCCAATTGCGCTATATTGATGCAGATCGACAATACAACAGCCATAAGCTACATAAATAGAATAGGTGGTATACCGTTTCCCCATTTAAACGAATTAGCAAGATCAATTTGGCAGTGGTGCGAGCAGCGGGCGATTTGGTTATTTGCTTCGTACATAAATACGAAAGATAACATAGCCGATGAGGCGTCTAGAAGGCTAAATCCTGACACTGAATAAAAACTCAGTTCAGAAGCCTATGAGACCATTGTTGACCATTTTAGGGAACCCAATATAGATTTGTTTGCATCTCGTACAAATGCCAAATGCGTTACCTATGCTTCGTGGAGGCCAGACCCTGATGCAATTGCTGTTGATGCCTTCACGTTTTCTTGGCACCTTTATTTTTTTTACTGCTTCCCACCGTTTTCGATGATTCTCAAATGTTTACGAAAAATAATTAGCGAACGATCAACCGGAATTATTGTATTTCCTTACTGGCCTTCGCAAGCATGGCTTCCTCTCCTCAACAGCTTATTAGAATCTGAAATTATTTAATTTAATAACGCTATACATTATCATTACAGTGTGCACCTGCCCCCCAACATTACCCTGGGGGCCGCGATTGTCTCAGGCAAGCGTTCAATAGACGGGGCATCCCAGAAGTATCTACAGACCTGATGATTTCTTCTATTTCAACAAGCACCTTAAAGCAGTACAATACCACCTATAAATTGTAGTGGTCTTTCTGTTTGAAATTAGGTCTTAACTATTTGGAATGCACTACCACAGCTGTCATCTTATTTTTAACTGAACAATTTCAAGAGGGAGCCTCATACGCTTCTCTCAATAGTCATCGTTCTGCGCTGTCATTATTGCTAGGCAATAAATTGGGCTCAGATGAAAAGATTTCGCGTTTGCTGAAGGGAGCCTTTAGGCAACGGCCAAATTTACCCAAATATAATTATATATGGGACCCACAGATTGTTCTTGATTCTATTTCAGCTTGGTATAATAATAACAGTTACCTTTAGAAAAGTCAACGAAAAAGCTTGCTGTGCTTCTCGCGCTGTGTACCGCTCATCGCGTGCAAACACTTTCTGTCATTAAAGTAGATAATATAATCATTTCGCAAAATCAAATTATAATCACCATTACAGATCTCATTAAAACGTCAGCAGTAGGTCGCGAACAACCGACCCTGCTGTTACCTTATTTCAATGATAAGCCTAACATAATATGCCCCGCTAAATGTTTAGAAGATTATTTGATCGCCACAGAAAACATTCGATCGTCAAACGACTTTCGAAATTTGTTCATAACACATAAACGGCCACACCGGCCGGCCACGAAACAAACTATTAGTCGTTGGATAAAGGAAGTGCTATAGACTAGCGGCGTTGATGTAGCAACATTCAGCGCGCACAGCACGCGACACGCCGCCACATCAAACGCGCGTGCCGCTGGTGTTTCTGTAGAGACAATCCACAAAACAGCTGGCTGGACACAAACTTCACATTGTTTTGCAAAGCATTATAATCGTCCGATTATTGTTGATAGTTTTGCGAGTTTAATTAATTATAAGAATAATAAGCAGGATATAGAGCTCTTATTTTATTGATTATTAAGAAAGTTGTTATCTTATTACTGATATACTTAAGTATAATCATAATTTTGTTACTTTAATTGTTACCTATTTAAAAACACACTATGATCAATGTGGGTGTGTTTTTATCTTTACCAAAAACTTTAGCAAATGCAGCTAGGCTCTGAACATCTACCTGGTTATCCTATATCGAAGAATGGAGCTAGGAAATATAATATATGATCAAACGAACTTCACAAGCGAAGTTCGATCATTATTATATGAGTAGCTCCATTCGAAGATATAGGAACCCACCCACCACAATCCCTTAAGTACAAGTTTTTGGATATACTCTAAAAGGAATGAGATACTCACAGCGTGACTGTAGGGACGTGGATGTTTTAAGAGTTGTAAATCGATTCATTCGATTAATCGATGAAATCTAAAAAAAGTGCGACGCTACCTTGTAGGTTAAGGAAACTACCTGGTTATCCTATATCTTCGAATGGAGCTACTCATATAATAATGATCGAACTTCGCTTGTGAAGTTCGTTTGATCATATATTAGTTTTGTTATGTTGTAAAAGAATAATCATTTTACAATTGTTGAAGAAAGTACCAAGGACCAGCGAATTCAGTCGTTTTTCTCACCCCTTTAGTATCAAGGACTTGTAAAGAATATTATTTATTCCATCAAAGACATAAATCTTGGTTGGAGGACATTTTAAAATGGATTTCCGGAGAAGGAAATTGGAATACCGCCGGTAAAAACAACTCCCTGTTTTCAATTTGTCTTTGAGTTAAGGGTGTGTGCCTTTAGTCTTTTACAACGTCTTTATAAGATAACCTAGCTTGCTTCCGTTTGATAGAAAATGACTTTATGGAACGCTTAGATACTAGAACATGACACTGATTTCTAGAAATAATTATCCGTACTTAATTATTAATCATTGTAGATTGGTTGCTTTAAACAAATTCTTAAAGTCAAAGCGTTTATTTTGTTTAGGCCTACGGGGGCACTTAAAATTATATTTTTGCCTTTTTTTCTTATATCTTCAAACGGATCGGAACGCGACCTCGACTGATAAGATCCAGCAATAAACTCAGCGGGCTGGACTTTTTACATTTTGCAATATATTTTCTTTTAAATTGCCCATAATCCTTTAGTTGTAGACACCTCTTGTTCAACAGAAGATCAAATTACTTTAAAAAGAGGAGAAGTGCCTTTGATACTGGACTTGGTTGAGGCACTACCCTTCCACCAGGTTGAATAAGTAAAATTATTAAGTACGAATACTCAATAATATTATCTTTGTGTCCAAAACTGACGACAAAATTTGTAAATTGTCTAGGCAAGCAAGATAATAATGATATTATTAGAACAATGAAATACCAATTAAAAGCCGTCTGTCTATTTTATATTATTTAATAAATTTTCTTCATAAAATTTATTTATTCATCACTTTTGATAACTCGAAACACAAATTCAGACAAAATATTTAAATTTACCAATTCCTTTTCAATCTTCCATTACTGAAAATGTAAATTAATCTTCCATTTGTGATGAGCGAAATTGAACCTTAATGTGAAACACTTCGGTAAAATTGTTGGGATTCTCAAACCTTGGGACACGCATCTGAGGCTTTCCTACAAAATCCGGCTTCGAAGGGATAATCTGATGCAAGAAATTCATATAGCATGTGTGTATAACCCTTAACAAAACCTGAATTACTTTGATCCACTTATTTACATTTCCAGTAGGTACGTCATGTATTTTCTAATGAATAATTTAGGAAATAATTTACGAAATTGAAAGAAAAATCTACTAATAAGTACACTCATTTTTAACCCCCGTCGAAAAACGAGGGGTGTTATAAGTTTAACATGTGTATCTGTGTATCTGTGGATCTGTGTGTCTGTCTGTGGCAACGTAGCGCCCAAGCTGATGAACCGATTTCAATTTTGTTTCTTTTATTAGATAGGTATTCTGATAGAGAGTGTTCTTAGCTATGTTTCATGAAAATCGGTTCAGCCGTTTGAAGATCATCAGCTCTTTTGTAGGTTAAAAAAGCCACAATCACGGCCAAAACCAATTCCCTCGGCTCGAATCCAGTCGAAATTTGAGATGATTGGATTTAGATTTATTATATTTTTAAATGATCGTAATAGTCTGAACTGGCTTTTTACAATATTATAAATTTGAAGTTTCCCTGATTCTGAAAAAAATAAATATTTTATCAATTTTATTGAGATTTGTGTATGAACTAAAGTGGTTCCATAAGTCACGTTTCAAATGATGGATACGCGCATGCGATACATTTTGTTTGGTTTGTTAATGGTCATGGAATATTACGCTATAATAATTCTAGAGGGCGTTGCTCCGCCATTGACAAAGAATATAAAAAAACTAATCTAATATTAATCTATTATGATTTTATTTTATTTATTATTGTTTATTATTGTTTATTATTATTTATTATTGTTTTTTATCATTTATAATTGTTTCTTTAAAAATTTTAACTTTTGTTTATTACCAAATTATTATTATGTACCTAATCATTAAGTTCATACTTTTCTGCCGACCGCTAAAACTGCTGGTAAACCTTTTCTTCGGACCCCACGATACAGGCTAGGCCTAGTGTGAGATCCACAGACAATGGTTTAATTGTAACACTACCACTTAGTACAACTTTATTATTATTACTTTTTATCTTTGTAACATCTTGGGTACTTTGGAAATAAATTATTTTTCATTTCATTTCATAATTTAAAATAATCGTTATTGAAAATTCTTCCCCTAGGCTGCTCCCGTCTACCTCAACTAGAGTTATTACATCAAATTGAATCATAATTGATAATATTTTACTAGGAATAAAACCTCCGTGACATCAATATTTAGATTCGTTGTCTATTCTAATGTCAATTATTATAATGTCATAACAAAATAATGTCTCATACTTTTACACAGATTTTCTGTTGATTATTGTACATCTTAGATTATAAATGAGGAAGCCAAAACAATGGATATATGAAGTAAACTATGGATACTGAGCTACGGGAGCTACGCAAATCGCGCTAACATCATTATTTGGAAGAACTAGGTAAATTATACATTTGATGAAAAGGTCATCGCATCGGGGGTTTTTAAATTTTCAATTTAGAGTTATAGTTACTGAAATAAATCATGGAACATTACGGAATAAAACATTTTAAAGGTATTATGTTCATAAAATAAATAGTCAGCACCTTTTTTGCATGGCAATTTTGCCCTCGGCAAAACGATCATTCAATATCAAAATTCGGTTCAACAATTCGTAGGTACTGTAAGGAGGTCCATGTCGGCGCACTAGCCACTGGCAATAAGCGTTCCTGGCCGACAATAATATTTGAAATAAAAAAACATATTGAGTTTTGAAAATTGAAAGCTCTGCGGTGCGCTGGCAGTGACAACCGAGAGACCACTAAGATAGGAACTATATTTAAGGAAATGTATTAAAAAGTGAATAATATAATAAATTTTATATTACCCAGCAACCTGAGTTATTAATAGAAATACAGGTGCTACAACTGGCGGAAGCGCCGAGAATAAGAAGTACCTCTCGCAGCAAAGAAGACGACGCCCAAACAGGGAGTATTAGTACTCCTCATATTTATTAATAAAGTGAAAATTAAGTGAAATAAAATAAAATGGAGGGAGTGGTAACAAGTTTCGCCGGTCATTTTGACGAATCGGTGGAAGAATTTCTTGAACAATTTCAGGCCATCGCCGTTTTCAAAAAGTGTACAAAACAAGAAGATAAACTTCTTTTATTGCCATCATTTCTAAAAGGCAGTGCCTTATATTATTTTAGATCTATAAAAGATTCCTACAAGACCTTTGAAGAGATCGCGAATAAATTAGTTGAAGAATTTGAAGTCTGCGACTACTCAGAATTGTTTTACAATGCCAGACAAAATAAAAAAGGATTAAGTGAATATTTCTACCATTTATCGGAATTGGCGAATAAAGCAAATATTAAAAAAGACGCTGTATTCGTAATTCAATATTTAAAAGGATTGAATCCTTATTTCAAGTCAAAATTAGTAAACTCGCATTATTCATCTAAAAGAGATTTACAAGGAACAATTTTACAAATAGAAAAAATTTATCCGCGGACCAGGGACGAGCAAATGCAGTTGTCCCATAATCCGGCTGCATTGGTTCAAGGAAGCTTTGAGGCAGCACAGGGCGACTATAAGACGGCCACTCCTTTTAGTTCGCCAATGTCGACTCCATCACAGGATGTACGCCGCCCGATTCCGGGACCAACACCTTCAACCCCGCATCGAAGTTCATCGGGACATAGTTATAATTTACGTTATAATTCTAGATCCAACCAGTCGCAACCAAATTTTCGACCACGCCAGCATTGAGAAAGGCCCAATGTGATGATGGCGTGGTGGAGTTCGAGTCAGGCCTTCTGCAGGCACATGCATCGGACAGAAATATGCGAGCGATGGACGGGGATAATCAACAGGTTAGACCTTTAGTTAGTTTATGCACTAATAATATGAATGGTTTAGCTCTTATTGATACTGGGGCTACGGTTTCCTGCATTAGCCAGACTGCCGCGGGCAAAATAGGTGTAAGATGTATGGATGTAGAGAATAGATGTTTGAAAGCTGTGAATGGTAATAGATTAGTGTTGTTGGGAAGATGTAATGTGATGTTTTCCCTAAATGATTTTTTATTTCAACAGGAATTTGTAATTGTATCTGACTTAAATTGTAATGTAATTTTAGGTCAAGATTTCTTACAAAGAAATAAAATGTGTGTTGATTTTGATAATTGCTGTGTATTTTTCTCCCAAGGGAAGAAAATTCCATTTTTTCAATCGAAAATTCTAGAACAAAATATAGGTGAACCTGCATTTGTTTTAGAACAAAATCTAGAAGATTCGAATTCAGATTTTGAAAAGCGAACTGTAGATGAGTTGGCAGATGTCAAATGTCAAACAATTGTCGATTCTATTGATTTTCAAGAACTAGGAAAAAATGACTATGTGTATTTTTCTAGATTACCAGATAGTTGCGAAGTTTCCTTGCAGATGGAGGAAAAGCATTTTATAATTAATGATGATTTACCCATAGAGGAAAAAAAGGTGTTAATGTCCGTTCTAGAAGAAAATAGGGATAGGTTTGCCTTTTCGAAAGAACAGTTAGGGAGATCGAAGGTAATTCCGGTTGACATCAAAACTAGTGATGATGAACCGGTACATTGCCATCCTTATCGAGTTTCGCCAATTAAACGTGAGATTATTGATAAACAGGTAGAGGAAATGTTGAAGCTAGGGGTGATTAGGGAATCAACGAGTTCCTATGCAGCACCAGTAGTATTGGTTAGTAAACCTGACAATTCGTGGCGTTTTTGTATTGATTATCGGAAGTTAAATAAAAAAATTTGTAGAGATAATTATCCCATCCCACGGATAGACGATATAATCGATAATTTAGCTGGAGCACAATATTTCGCGGAATTGGATCTTAATTCTGGATATTGGCAGACAGAGATTACAGAAGGAAGACATAAGACTGCGTTTGTTACGTCAACAGGGTTGTATGAATTCAACGTGGTTCCGTTTGGGTTAGCTACGAGTCAGGCGGTATTTCAACGTATGATGGATAAAGTATTAGGTAATTTGAAGTTTAGAGGTGTTATGGTTTATGTTGATAACGTAATTGTCTTTGGTAAAACGTTTGAGGAGTTTATAGGTATTTTAAATGAGGTTTTTGTGCGTTTTAGGGAAGCTAATTTAACTTTCAAGCCATCTAAGTGTAAATTTGGGTTGCAAGAGATAGAAGTGTTAGGTTATATGATTTCAAGTTTAGGGATAAGGCCAAGCGAGCAGAAGCTCAAAGCGATGCGAGATGTAGGAGCTCCAAAATCGGCGAAAGAAGTAAAACAGCTACTGGGTTTATTCTCGTATTATAGGAAGTTTGTTCCAGATCTGGCAAGAATAACATTGCCACTCACAAAACTATTAAAAAAAGGTGTGAAATTTTATTGGAATAGCGAGCTTCAAGAGTCATTTGAGTGTATGAAGAAGTTAATGTGCAGTTCGCCAATTTTATCGTATTTTTCGGCTGATAAATCGATTACTACGAGGTTGTATGTCGATGCTTCGAATGAAGCTATAGGTGCTGTGCTTATGCAAGGAAATATTACAATGTGTCCGATTGCTTACGCTTCAAGGAAGTTGACTGATGCTGAGAAAAAATATTCTACAACGGAAAAAGAATGTTTGTCATTAGTTTGGGCATTGCGATATTTTCGTCATTATTTGTGGGGTTTACATTTTCAGGTGGTTACAGATCATCGAGCATTATGTTGGTTGCAGTCAAAAAGAGACATGTGTGGTCGATTAGCACGGTGGGCTTTAGCAATTCAAGAATGGGATTTTGAAATTGTTCATTGTTCGGGAAAGAGTAACGTTATAGCGGATTTCTTGAGCAGGAATCCATTAATAGAGGTCGCAGATCAACAGAGGGAACCCGGCTTAGAATCTTATGATGGTTTAGAGGTCTTTAGTATAAATGTAGAGTCGTTGGCGGAAGATCAGGCAAATGATATGTTTTGTTCTAGTTGGATTTCACGGATACGTGAACGACCAGATGTAGCTCATGGTGGTTTCTTCTTGAGAAATGATCTTCTTTATAAAGGTGTACGTAGAAACGGTGAAGTATGTGAAGTATTGGTGTTGCCTAGAAGTTTATTTCAAAATGTAATGAGTGAATTGCATGATGAAGCGTGGACTGGAGGTCATTTAGGGCTCGCAAAGACGTTGAGAAGATTTCGGTCTAGATATTTTATGCAGCAAGCAGATAGAGAGGTCGAGCGGTATATAGGATCATGTGTGCCTTGTCAGGAAAGAAAAATGGTCAAAAATGTCGCGGAATTGATGCCGATTCGTATATCAAATATTTTTGAGAAAGTAGGAATTGATGTTTTAGGTCCGTTTCCTTGGTCTTCGAGGAATAATCGTTTTATAATTGTTGCCGTTGAGTATGCGTCGCGTTTCGTTATTTGTAAAGCTGTTCCTAGGGTTTTAGCAGAGGATATTGTGAATTTTCTAATAGAAGAAATATTTTGTAGGTTTGGTAGTATTAGGGAGATTATTTCGGACCGAGGTACAGTTTTCACGGCAAGGATAGTGAAAGAGACGATAGAGCGTTTCGGAGGTAGGTGTATACATACGAGTTCGCTACACCCGCAAACAAATGGCTTAGTCGAGAGATTTAATAGGACTTTGGCAGCCATGTTATCTAAATATCTGGATAATAGTCAGCGAGATTGGTGTTCGATTTTACCTCTAGTTGTACATGCGTATAATACGAGTGTACAGGCCTCCACAAAATTGTCTCCATATAATATTTTGTTCGGTAGAGAACAAAGTTCGATAACAGATCGAGCTTTAGGTTTAAATGTATTAGGATTGAATGACAGTATGACAGAGCGTGTAGATCGTATGAGAGGTTTGCTTACGAAAGCATTACGTAATATCACAAAAGCGCAGGTTATGCAAAAGCGATATTATGATAGGAAAATGAGGTCGGTAGTGTTTAATGTGAATGATTTAGTTTTATTGTATGTTCCAAGGCGAGTTACGGGCAGATGTACGAAACTGGCACGTCTTTTTCAAGGACCATACAAGATTATTGAACGAGTAGGAAGGTCTAATGTGGTGATTCGCAGATTAAATTCGCGTTCTAGGGGGGTTGTTGTCCATACAAATCGCCTAAAGCATTTTATGTCACGATGATATGTGTCTGTATACATTGTTGTATATGTATGTATAGAGGGAAGGTGGTTATGATAGTTTAGTTTTAAGTTGTGTATGTTGTTATTATAATTTATTAATATATGTCTTTATTTTTCATAATGAACGAGAGAAAAATTGAATATGTCGCAGAGCGACGTCAGAAATATGAGAAATCGTTCAACACATAGGTGATGGGCGAAAAGAAATCGTTCAACACGTAGGCGATGGGCGAAAATGAAAATAAGTTATGTTATTTAATTTGATATGATAAATGTTTTGTTGAAAACACGTGAGATAAGTATGTTAACATGTTAGTAATGGTTATATGATTACAGGGGGAGTGTAGTTTCAGTAATGGTAAAGGTTAAAGTTTGGTGGTTAATGAATTATAATGTTTGAATAGAGTTAGATGGATAGATACATTCGGTTAGTTCTATTTCTTGGTGTAACATGATAAAGCAATAAGCTATTGATCATGGATTCCTGATTTAGGTTTCACGCATTTAAGGGATGGAATATGGACGGATAGTATCTGGATTGTAAATGGTATGTTATTATTATGGTTAGAAGTTGGTAGTGGATAGTGGATAAAGTACAGTTAGAGTATGTGGGGAAGTATTATGGGTTATTGTAGAAGGTGTAGTAGATTATTATAAACATAGTGGTTGTGTAAAAACGAGTATAGGATTGTTTTATAGTAGATGGGTTTAGTGTATTTAATAGTAGGTTAATAAATTTCTCTCACGATAAGCAATTTCTGATGTAGAATAGAGCGCCTATTCTCATAAGCATTCGGAATTTCTTGGTAGAAATCTTACCTAAATAATTTGTTGGGATGCTGAGAATCGTCTTATATTTTCCAAAATTAGTCGATGAATCTCTTATTCTATGGATTATGCGGGAATATTGTATCTGTGGGCATCAAGTCGTAAAGTGGACTTTGACCTATTTTTGGGATTATATTTTTGACCTTATATTTGAGCCTCTTGAAGTCTTGAGAGCTTTAATTATGATGGTGTTGAATATTTCTCCTATTAATAAAGTTGAATTTATCTTCTTTGAGTCTTGTAGTCATATTTCATTTTAAGGATGACGGTCACACCTTTCTATAGTTTGAAAGGTTATTTATATTAATTTGATTAAAATGTTGATGGGTAATGTTAATAATGATGAAGGGTGGTGTTTACTAGTCATGTGTAGTTAATAGTTTTCCGTATGGCTTGAATTAGGTACGTGTTTTTCGGTTGGTTTTACACTTATCAAGTTATTCGAAGTATATATAACTCTTCCAATAACTAAATCCTAGCAGGATTTAATTTGAGCCATGCTTGATTGTATATGCATCGTCCAACCATAGGTAGGGTGTGCAAAAATTGTATGGTTAGAAAAAAAATTTTTTTGCTTTAAATTTTTTTTTTCCCCAGGTCGCGAGGAATGTAAGGAGGTCCATGTCGGCGCACTAGCCACTGGCAATAAGCGTTCCTGGCCGACAATAATATTTGAAATAAAAAAACATATTGAGTTTTGAAAATTGAAAGCTCTGCGGTGCGCTGGCAGTGACAACCGAGAGACCACTAAGATAGGAACTATATTTAAGGAAATGTATTAAAAAGTGAATAATATAATAAATTTTATATTACCCAGCAACCTGAGTTATTAATAGAAATACAGGTGCTACAGTACGTTGAAGAATAATTCTTCAACAATTTTATTTAATACCCCATACAACTTTAGTGTTTCTGATAGCTTAATTGTTAGCTGGTGGATAATTGGATTCTCCTGTTCACAGTTGGTACTTCGTGTGAACATGTAGTTGACCAAAAAAACTAATATTTATTATTTCTAAAATATTGGGTACTAGCAACGACCTTATAAATGTTCACTGCGCTTAAATATCATTTTACGGGTCTTCTTAAAATTACGTTTCTATGGCATCCTAGTTCCATGGATCCGGTATATGTTTTCTAAGAAATGATGGCCTAAATATAGAGGAGAACTTTTTATTTCGGAGAAATTGTGGGACCCAGACGAATGGAGATAGAAAGTTTATCAAATTAAAAGTTGTTCTCGTCAGTGCTTTTAAAAGAAATACCTATTCGTAAGCTATTAAAGTGTTTTTTTCAATGTAGAAAGTATACCTACCTTCATCACATAATAATAAAAATGACTCCATACTTTATTATATTGGCACAACATCTAAATTCGAGTAACACTAAGCAAAAAATACTATAGAAGTTAGTCACTGTCGATAATGCTAAAATTATCAGAAAATAAATGGGCTGTGAAAAGATTAATAGCAAAATATAATGTTTATAAACAACCATGTTAATACTAAATCTATAAAAAATACTCTCTGGAGTGATTTTATATTCATTTTGTGGAGTGACAAGAATGCAGATAGGTAAGTAGGTACTTTATTTTATTTTTATAAGAAACTCGTAATAATAATAAGGAAAATTCGACGCTTTTATAACAGACTGGTCGTAAAAAACATGAAAATGTTGATGTAGGGATCAATAGTACATTGTTACCCAAGGGGTGAAGGTAACTTATTTTGACAAAATAAGTCATTCACCCTAGGTAAACACTGTGTTTTTCATTACGAATACAAGAAAAACAAAAATAAAAAACAGGAATTAGCTAAAGAAATAATACAAGGAAGTATGAACAATACTCTTCAATTCGAAAAAAACGAATGAAGGTTGGATTGTCAATAGAACTATGTAGGTTATTTTTAGTAATTTGATAGCTGTCAGTTGAAAGCGATTCTCCCTAGGGCTGAAAAGTATTACTTTCAACCCGCTCCTCAGGTGACTATAAACCAACTTTCCGAGTATGAGTAATGAAAACATTTTTCTTATAACACCTTGTTTACACTGACGCAATACTTGTTTTGCCTCCATTTATATACATTATGTTTTGATGAAAATCAATATTATATTCCTGCAAGGTTGTTAGTGTTTTACCAATAACTCTCTATTATAACAAAGTCGACAAACGAGCGTACGACGAGACTGATGTTAAGCAGTTACCGCAGCATATAGATGCTTTAATCTAACTTTTTTGATGTGATCTGTCTGTAGATCTTCCCAAAAGCAAAGAAATAAAATAAAAAAATTATGATAATGTATAAATGATATGATATTTGATAATAAAAACTGCATCAAAATCCGTTGCGTGGTTTAGAAGAACTAAGCGGACAGACACACAGACTTTGTTTTATACTATGAATAGACTATGGCTGCTGAATTGACTAGAGTCCGTATCAATAAATCGATCTCAAGGTTGAGACCGATCTTGGAAATGTCATCCTTATGTCAACCAGTACAAAATGATTCGTCAAAAGCCTACTTAAGATCGTTCTCAGACTTGAGATTGATTTATATATTAATACGCGCCCCATCTGATTCCATTGAATTCAGAGTCATTACAAGTTAATATTATCCCCGTCATAAGCAATTTCATGACAGAACAAAGTTTATTATGAACTTTATTCATACAACTTCCTTGTATCGGCGCGGTATTATGATCAAAGGATTCATCTAATGAAAATCTGTCTGATATTGTAATAGGCTTACTAGAGCGAAATGGTTTACATATAAATTAATTATTTTATAACTAGTTTTTGCCCGCGACTTCGTCCGCGTAGACTTCAGTAAAGTATTCTATGTGTTAATCCAGGTTATATAAAATATCTGTGTTCCAAATTTTATCCAAATCCGTTCAGTAGTTTTTGCGGGAAAGAGTAACAAATATATATCCACACTCACAAACTTTCGCATTTATAATATTAGTAGGATTGTAATAGGCTTACAAGAGCGAAATGGTTTACATATAAATTAATTATTTTATAATCATGCTGGGTTAGGAACTATGAAATGATTTATTTTAATATACCTTGCGCGCGTGGCTTCGCTGTCAAAGATTGGTCGTACCAACTCAGAAACCTTTGTGGGCTCATGCACAACACTTTGCTGTAGATCATGACATGATCAAATGCATAGTTAACGATTATAAAAAGGACATACAGACAAACATTCATCTAAATATATATAACTCAAAGGTGACTGACTGACTGACTGACTGACATAGTGATCTATCAACGCACAGCCCAAACTACTCGACGGAGCGGGCTGAAATTTGGCATGCAGGTAGATGTTATGACGTAGGCATCCGCTATTTGATTAATTCTACCCCCAAGGGGATAAAATAGGGGTTGAATAATCACGATTTTTTTTATTTTAAGTTAAATTACACGCGGAGAAAGTCGCGGGCACAGCTAGTTTTGAATTTTGATATATATAGATAACAAAGTTGGCAAATAATCTTATGACCCGTCAGCTGTTAAGTAGCCGTAGTCCATAGATGATTACAATACCAAAGGAATTTCTCGCACATAGCCGACTTAACGAGGAAACGGACGGAAAGTTGAGCTTACTCATCCTTTTACGAATCGCAGCTATAAAAGCTACTTCACGCTGGTCTTCTGTGAGAGAGTGGTACTGCCCCGTTCGAGCCACCGCATAAATGGACTGTAGCCATATGGCTATTGACTACAGATTGACTCTAACACCTTTTATGGTGGTCCCATTCACCCGTGGACTTCTTAAGTTGGGTTGAAAACAACCTTTTTTTTGTTAGACGACCTCTTAACGCAGTGGTTCGAGCGTAGCCCGCTCGGATCACTGCACATGGTGGGTGCGGGTTCGATTCCCGCCGGGGCAAATTTCGGAAATGGCCTTTTTGTAATGGGGATCGTCCCCAGTCCATTGTACGGTACCCATAGTACAGGAGTTGCTTAGTTCGGGACCATACAGTTGGTGTGTCAGTCTGGCGATATTTATTTAATTTATTTTAATAGGTTGTTTTGAATTTATAATCTTTTAAATTGAAACTACAGTAAAAATGAAAATGGCAGACAAACAGCATGAAAACAAGAACAAAACTATGATAGATAACTATTTGCCTTTAAAAAAACTCATTTATACCGCTCTTGAAGGCCTTGGACATATTGATAAAGACACATTGTAATGTATAGAATGCTTACAATTTCATTTAATAAAAAATAGAATTATAAAGCAAATGTACCTAATGTAATTCAATATCATGTCACAAAAAATGTAAAGAATCCCTTTGATACTGGCATAATGTATATTTTCAGTAGCCAAAAAAGGAATAAAGAGGATTATTTTAACTTGATTTAACCTTTGAGCGATCAACAGAATTAGAGAGAGCTGTACCAAAGTATGACACGTTTGGTAACTGCTTCTTTCTTTCCCATAGAGTGGTCTCTACCTGTCCAACCTTTTAAGGCTAAAGCGCCCATCTAGCCCGCGAAGTTTTTGAGGTTTTTTAGTTTTTTTTCAAAATCTGACAATAATAAAAGGCACAGTTTTTAATTCGCGACAAAGTCCGTGTGCAGTCCATTTATTAATATATCCAACTTACTCTAAAACATTTCAAGAACGACAGCTATCCAGATAATCTGTCAATTTTTGTATACGAGTATTTAGTGATTAACTAGTATCATATCCACCGTGATAATATTTAGAGTAAAATAAATGTATTAATAAACGCACTGCATACTGTGTTTGTCGCAAATCACAAAATGTTGTCTTAAATGTTTTCAGATTTTGGATAAACTATAAAAATACTCGAAAATTTTGAATTTCGCGGGCTAAACAGGCGCCTTCGCCTTAACAGGAGAAGCTTTTAAAAGACAATCAATGGTAGAAGAGCCAATCTGTAGCCAACTGACTACAGCTCATACACAGGCTGGCTCTACCGGGTACCACCCTCTCACAGAAGATAAGCGTAGGTTAGTTATTATAAAAGCGTTTCGTATGATAAGTGAGAGATCAGGAATACGTTTATAAGCAACTGGCGATAAAAAAGACATGTAAAAAGACAAGCCCGCTGAGTTTCTTGCCGGATCTTCTCAGTCGAGGTCGCGTTCCGATCCGGTTGTAGATATAAGAAAAAATATGTAAAATTGACAATTTGTAAGTGCCCCCGTAGGCCTCAACAAAATAAATGATTTGAATTACCAACTCTACCTCCCTTCCCCGCCGCTGTCCCACTCTCCGACAGGGCGGCACGTGTGAGCAATGTCTTTGGTGTTGCCAGCATCTGTACGCTCCAGTTACTGCTTAACATCAGGCGGTTCGTTCAAAAGCGAACTTAAGATCGCTCTCAGACTCGTGATAAATTTATTTATCGGGCCTTAATATGCTCGATACTCATTCAAACAGCATTAACAAGTCCAAGCATTATATAAGAACTAGCTGTGCCCCCCGACTTCGCCCGCGTAGTATTTAACATAACAAAAATTTCGGGATTATCGGGATAAAAAGTATCCTATATACTAATACCGGTTATAAACTATCTGTGTTCCAAATTTCATCGAAATCCGTTCAGTAGTTTTTGCGTGAAGGAGTAACAAACATACATACATACACACATATACATCCACACTCACAAACTTTCACATTTATAATATTAGTAGGATTTCAAAACACCGTGTTTAATAAATTTAGAGGAGGTGCGGTATGAAAGCCAAATGGACAAGTAATGTAGCAAAATGAATGGAAATATAATGTATGAGCTGGGTGCTAATTGACTGCGTGCGACGTAGGCTGGGCCAGAGCGACTTGACCTCACACCTCAAGCAATAATTGTATACAACACTAGCGGCCCGCCCCGGCTTCGCACGGGTACATTGCGGTTACATTATTCGAGTTTTAGTAAGGAACCCTAATTTTTTGAAAATATATTAAAGCCTATGTCACCCGGGGATAGTGTAGCTTCCCAACAGTGAAATAATTTTTCAAATCGGTTCAGTAGTTTCGGTGCCTATTCATTGCAATCAAACAAACAAAGTTTTACTCTGTATAATATTATTATTAGTATGATTGAAATAAAACTTTCACATGTCTTTCGAAAATTGGTTAAATCTTCTAAGACATGCAGGTTTCCTCACGATGTTTTTCCTTCACCGTAAGCAAGTGATAATCATATAGAAATTATGATACGCACATAGATTTCGAAAAATCCAGAGGTTCGAGCCGGGGTTTGAACCCGAGACCGGGTAGCCCGCAAGACGCGTGCTTAACCAATCGGCTATCACTGCTATTAAACTAAAAAGAAAACAAAATTAAATTTTGAGACACTGCTTGTATGAAAGCAGCTTATGTTCATATCGTAATTATTGTATTTTACATTAACCAGGGGTATACAACACACAACCATCGCACCCCTTTTTTAATTAAAACCAAAGGCCTGGCTACAAAATTAAATTGTGAATGTATTCCAAATATAAATATTTAGAAATGAAACGTTGGCTGACAGCTCCTAATTATTTTTGTTTGTATGAAATTTTGTTAATGGTATTTGTCATTTATTTTTAGGGTTCTGGACCACAAAAGGAAAAAAACGTTACCCTTAATTGTGGATGGCCCGACATGCACTTGACCGGTTTAATATACGTACTAGCTGAGCCCGCGACTTCGTCCGCGTGGAACTTAACTTAATAAAAAAGCCCGCTCCCGCGTTCTGAGCCCGCGCGACAGGACCCATATTTTTTTGTATTCCTAAAATAAAAGTAGCCTAAGTTACTGCTTATAACATCAGCTATCTACCAGTGAAAGTCCCGATAAAATATTTTTAAATAGCGTTTTTGCTATAAGTGTCGTATGTACTTTCATATGCATTTAGTGAAAAGGTGTTATTTTGATATTACAAACAGACACTCCAATTTTATTTATTTGTATAGATAGGTAACGCAGTCGGTAAACATGCGTACGAGTTACGATCCGCCCGACGTTAAGCAGTAACCGTAGCCTTTAGATGCTTGTAATACCAAAATCACTGCTCGCACGTTGTGTTTTATAAAGAGACTCGCATGTACAGGTTAAAACAGAACGGGCATACTTTTTTTCAAAACTTAACTTTTTATTTCTAAAACTATCAGCTTGTTAGGAAACTTCAAAACAAAAGGTGTTATAGGAATACAGCTGTTGACAGATTTCACAAGTCTACAAAAGCTTTAGTACTTCAACTGTCCCACAAAGCCGATAGTTTAAGATTGACAAAGTAAAAATAATAAATAATAATAATTTTAGCCCTTTTTGACGTCCCACTCCTGGGCACGGGCCTCCCCTCAACACGAGGGGGATTCAGGCCATAATCCACCACGCTGGCCCAGTGAGAGTTGGCGGATTTCACGGTCTTTCGAAAATTGGTTAAATCTTCTAAGATATGCAGGTTTCCTCACGAAGTTTTCCTTCACCGTAAGCAAGTGATAATCATATAGAAATTATGATTCGCACATAAATTTCGAAAAATCCAGAGGTTCGAGCCGGGGTTCGAACACGAGACCTGGTAGCCCGCAAGACGCGTGCTTAACCAATCGGCTATCACTGCTTATGACAAAGTAAAGTTGCAAAAAAATTGTATACCCTTTTTGTTTCACCTAGTATAAATGTGGCAGTCCTGCCGCAATGCTAATTTGCTTACTGAACAATATAGCTGCTTACTCCGGTTTGTCCTATTTCGAATTCAGTGGGCACCACTAAAATATTCACAAAAGTATTTACACTTCCCTGACTCCGCGACATCCCATTTACTAAATTACAGCAGGGCTTATCTACAAATCCTTGAGATGCTGGAGTTACGTGAAAATGCCGGCCAAGTGGTTGTTATCCTTATGGACAGAGGGTTCTGTAGGTATACAGAATTATTGAAATGAATTATTATTAGTTTTATAACCAAACAAACTAACTAATGGAATGATCTATACAAACAAATAAAATTGGAGTGTCTGTTTGTAATATCAAAATAACACCTTTTCACTAAATGCATATGAAAGTACATACGACACCTACATCAAAAACGCGATTAAAAATTTTTTTGTCGGTCTGTCTGTCTGTATGTTTGTTCCGGGTAATTTCTGAAACGGCTGTACCGATTCTGACGGGACTTTCACTGGCAGATAGCTGATGTTATAAGCAGTAACTAAGGCAAATTTTATTTTAGAAAAACAAAAAAAACAAATGGGTCCTATTGCGTGGGCTCAGAACGCGAGAGCGGGCTTTTTTGTTTAGTTAAATTCCACGCGGACGAAGTCGCGGGCTCAGCTAGTCATCAATATTTAAAAACTATTAGAAGTTATTTATGCTGATCTTAATATTATTTTTTATATAGGCATTATAAATAAAATAAATATAAATAAATAAAGAATTGAATAAGGATAAAAGGAATAAATTCAGTACCTACATACCTACCTATTTACAAATTAATTAGAAAATTACTCAAAATTTGGCCCATGCGGACCCTCATTAATGCCTGCCGCATATATGCGCTGGATAGCTTCTTCAAATTTTATTTTAATGTGTGGAACATCATGAAAATGGATTCATAACCGACTTCCATCAATCATCACGGCGCTGAAATAGGCTTATCCTTCTGAGGATCGACACGATGCCAATATGACATCTAAGTTCTAACTCCTCAGCTCGTGTTATGTCAGTCATTAAAAAATAAAATAAAATAATGTAATTGTGCTACTTAGTAGAATTTATCCATTTTAACAAAGTAGTAAACAATATATCATCTATTTGTGATTTAAGAGTGTATTTTATAATATTATTTGAAATACGGAATCCTAAAATGAAGATCGGATTGAAGGATCGGCCAGCGATAAATAAATCGAATTCTCTCCATTTCGGTGGCGCGAGAACGGGGCTTATGGGATACTAATTTACGATTTCGGTGGACTTTCTCGTGATTTTCTGCGGTCAGATTTCAAAGTATATCTTCTGAATCGTTGATTTTATGTGTTTAAACACTGATCTTAGAATCATTGCATTTTTGTGGCCTGTTATCAGTTGCAAGTGATTTGAGCAAAATAAATTAACCTTAGTGTTGCTTAAGTATCAGTCGGTACTTAGGCATTCTACAATCTACTTAGGCAGTCTATCTATACTATGTTGAACTCAAGAATTAATCAGAATATCGATGTCGCAGCCAACTAGCTTAATTCGCCGTTCAATTAACTGCCTAGGCACTTTACTAAACAGCGCCGTTCAACTAGTGGCCTGAATGATAATCAGCCATTTGATCAAACAGCTAGGCAAATGACTTGGATCGATGACGTTTAATTACTTGCCTAGCCTCTTCATTTCAATTTAGTTCTACTTTCTGCCACTGAGCGCTGGAACTCGCCAAACTACTTCCTACTAATATTATAAATGTGAAAGTTTGTGAGTGTGGATGTATGTATGTACATATGTATGTTTGTTACTCCTTCACGCAAAAACTACTGAACGGATTTTGTATGAAATTTGGAACACAGATAGTTTATAACCGGGATTAACATATAGGATACTTTTTATCCCGATAATCCCGAAATTTTTGTTACGTTAAATACTACGCGGACGAAGTCGGGGGGCACAGCTAGTTGATGGAATAATTTTACCAGGTACTTTACGAAGTTTTAGCTTAGATCCACCGAATCTACTTGCCGGGTGGGATTTCTGTGGGGTCATAAAAAATAAGCCTAACCTAAACCCATCCGGGTCGCTCTGCTTGGGTAGTATTTTGAAAAAGTTTTTTAGTACATACTTAAATGTCAACCAGTTGCCTAAGCATCCAGCTAGTTTATTAAATGTAGGTGCTAATATTATGGATGGAAAGCAATAGTATCGATAGTATCGCTATTATAGTGCGTATAAGGTATATCGTGATAGTATCGACAGTGATTTCAGGAATAAGCGAAGCAGCGATTTAGTTGTGTCAAATTCAGTTCGGTCGTATTTTGTAGCCCACAATTGGATATATTTTTGCAGACCAAAACAAACCCTAGTGGAACTAATTGTAGGCTAATTTCAGTTTGCAGATATATAATATGTGGGTTGGTGCATCAATTCCGTTGTAGATAGTAGGGGCAAAGATGAAAATTTAATAATCAAATCAATATCAGACACTGCCATTGAATATTGAAATACTTCTACTATTATAATAGGTGAAACATAAAGGGTATACTTTTTTTTCAAAACTTAACTTTGTAATTATAAAACTATCAGCTTTGGAGGGAACTTGAAAAACAAAAGGTGTTATAGGAATACAGCTGTTGACAGATTTTACAAGTCTACAAAACCTTTAGTACTTCAACTGTCCCACAAAGCCGATAGTTTGAGATTTACAAAGTTAAATTGCAAAAATATTAGTATACCCTTTTTGTTTCACCTATACTCCATTTATTATAACATTAGACATAAGAGGCTCGCAGAAGCAGGGATGCAAAACATTTTATTTCCAAGTCAAAACAACTTTTATTTAGAGTCATTACATTAAAATTGTTTTAACATAACTTTTGATAGGAAAACAGTAACAAGTAACAATTAAATCACGAAAATTCGATAACAATAACAAACAAGGTATTCACAGGAACTTAGAGTGCAGGCGAATGACTCAATGACAAACACTGACAGCACATTATTTCCGTCAATTTCATAGATAACATAGTCCGACAAAATTAGAAATACCCTGCTGTCATAACCTCTGAAGGGATTAGGTAACATTTTAGATTTGGTAGGATTATAGTGAAACGAAAAACGTTCCCGGTATGTTCACCCCTGCTTCTTTTAGGTTTTTAGCATCGACACTTATTTTAAATTGAAATGAAATAATTATTATTTAAATGAAAGGCAATATATTTAATAAGATAAATAATTAATATTACTACAGTTAGGTATGACAAGCTGGTATATAAATAGATTATAATAAATTCGACGTCAATCGTAACTGTAACTCGTTAATTGTACTTTTATTACAAAGTGGACACTAAAAATAACCTTTTTTAACTTCTGTCTAATGCTATAACAAATGGAGTATAGTATAGGTACCGTTCAATGGACAGGGGCAATCCTAGTGACACTCAGAACAATAATTAAAATTTACGGAAATACCATTTCTGAAATCTAAGCGCTCTATATCTCTTTTCAAATTTTCAAAAAGTTAATAGTTAAGTTATGAACGCATAAATTGAAATTTTCTGAAAATGTTTCACCTCCCCTTTATTGGAATATTTTGAATAGTTTACGGGTGCCTACGGTTTATTAAGGTCTTAATATTGGTGTTTTATTTTATGAGCTCGTTCATTTAGCTCGTTTTGTGTACGACAACAACCGCAGCGTGATAATAAAGCCGTGAGCATAATTAAATAGATGGAAAATAGGCCATCTAAATTCCTGCCCGAGTTTTTTTTATAAAAATTCTGACTTTATTATGGAGAACAGTTATTTCGTCATCACTCATACGTGTTTTGTTTAGTCATGGGCAAAATAAATAAATATTTGTAGGTATATATAGAAACCAAAGAACAAAAACATAATACTATAACATAAATGTTAAGAAATTACGTACGTATAGATACTTCAGTGTGCTTAGTTGAGATGGATGTGTGGTGTAACAAGGATGGATAAAATTAGAAATGAGTATATATAAGGGGAAGCCTGAAAGTAGCGCCGGTGACAGAGAAAATAAAGAGCGGAAGGTTAGCGTGGTATGGGCATGTTATGCGAAGAGAGGATGTTCACGCGGTCAAAAGTACGATGGGTACGAGAGTGAGCGGTAGTCGGGGTAGGGGAAGTCCTACAAAGACATGGATGAACTGCGTGTAAGAGGGTATGAGCGAAAAGGGAGTGAGTGCAGAGATGACGGATGAAAGGCTTGAATGGAAGAAGAGAACGTGCTGCGCCGACCCCACCTAGTGTGGGATAAGGGCAAGGTGATGATGATGATGAGACTCTTCAGTTTGCTTGCAATACCAAAGGCATTGCTCACACGTTGCCGACGTAAATTACGTAGCCAGGATTTTCTTCACGTTATCAAGTCTCCAATAACATCAGGTCTATTGGCTCTACCAACCCTTCAATGCTCGGTCAGATCTTGAAAAATAAACCCCTATAAATCATTGTGCCCCAACATACTTTAGGCAAGCCAAGCTTATCCATCCCGGCTCGATGCCCAATCACAGACCGCAATATTTCAGCGTAAGCCCGTGACGTCACGGGGCACAGGTAAACGCCGAATTAATATGCGTAAACCACGCAACTTGATATTATAATGTCGCCTAAAAGGCCATTAACACAGCGGTTTTGAAATAATTATGCAGCCTGTATTTTATTAAAAGCAATATTTAGAAGCTTTTGTTTTTGAAACAGGTGATGGGAATGAATTATTAGATTTTACTCGCTGCAATAATGTTTTTTTATTTTATTTATAGGTACTTACTTATCAATGTCGGCGAGCAAGCGTACGATCCGTCTGATGTTAAGCAGTTGCCATAGCCTATAGATGCTTGCAATGCGGGCAATTGCTGACTTGAACTGGAGTGGGATAGCGGAAGTGGCAGGGAAAGGGTTGGGCTTCTTGCTCTCTCATTTGTTCGAAACGCAGCTATAATAACAACATTACCCCCCTACCTTTTATTTTAGTGTTTTATTAAAAATACAGTGATAGCCGATTGGTTAAGCACCCGTTTTGCGAGCTACCAGGTCTCGGGTTCAAACCCAGGTTCGAACCTCTGGATTTTTCGAAATCTATGTGCGAATCATAATTTATATATTATAATTATCACTTGCTTACGGTGAAGGAAAACATCGTGAGGAAACCTGCATGTCTTAGAAGATTTAACCAATTTTCGAAAGACATGTGAAATCCGCCGACCCGCGTGGATTATGGCCTGAATCCCTCTCGTGTTGGGAGGGGAGGCCCGTGCCCAGGAGTGGGATTATTAAATTACTAGCTGTGCCCGCGACTTCGTCCGCGTGGAATTTAATGGACAAAGTTTCATACAAACTTTCATCCCCTATTTTATCCCCTTGGGGGTAGAATTAATCAAAATCCTTTCTTAGCGGATGCCTACGTCATAACATCTACCTGCATGCCAAATTTCAGCCCGATCCGTCCAGTGGTTTGGGCTGTGCGTTGATAGATCAGTCAGTCACCTTTGAGTTATATATATTTAGATTATTAAAAATACATTGTACCTATGAATTTATATGTTAGTAAGCAATTGCTACGAGTACTACCTAGTACTACTTATATCCTACTAATATTATAAATGTGAAAGTTTGTGAGTGTGGATGTATGTATGTATGTATGTATGTATGTTTGTTACTCCTTCACGCAAAAACTACTGAACGGATTTGGATGAAATTTGGAACACAGATAGTTTATAACCGGGATTAACATATATGATACTTTTTATCCCGATAATCCCGAAATTTTTGTTACATTAAATACTACGCGGACGAAGTCGGGGGGCACAGCTAGTACTATATAATCTCAGGTACCTACCTAAGATTACATTTGGATGAGATTAGTAAAGCTCCAAAACTAGGTATAGGTAGGTCCATAAAAGTGGATGGTGTTTATAAACAGTTTTATCTTTAGATAACCGTCCGCCTGTTGGCGTTCCGTATGTCTTACTCTACTAAAGAAAGGGAATTGGGATCGAGGGGGTTAGTATTCCGGATCTCTCTGGACTCAATAGATAAGCGGGCTATAAGGCTCATTGGCAGCGAAACCCTAGTGCAGGCTAAGTTGTAGAGCCTGGAACACCGACGCAGGGTTGCCAGCCTATCAGTTTTCTACAGAATACATTTCGGGGAGTGTGCGATAGAATTACACGAGTTAATTCCCCCATCTCCATTCTACCATCGGACGACAAGACGCACGCATACAATGCATCCATACACCGTGGACATTCCTTCAGTTCGTACCAAGCGTTTTGCTTCCACTTTTATTGTGCGAACTGCCAAGGAATGGAACACCTTGCCGGCCTTTGTTCTCGGTTGACTATAACCAGGATGTTTTCAAGTCGAGAGTGAACAGGTAGGTACTGTAAGGAGGTCCATGTCGGCGCACTAGCCACTGGCAATAAGCGTTCCTGGCCGATAAGAATATATTTAAGAAAAGTATTAATTTTAAAATTTGAAAGCTCTGCGGTGCGCTGGCAGTGACAACCGAGAGACCACTAAGATAGGAACTATATTTAAAGAAATGTATTAAAAGTGAATACTATAATAAATTTTATATTACCCAGCATTGGTTATTTATTGATTGAAGCCACGGTGTCACAAGTGGTGCAGGCGCTATAGAGACGTACCTCTCGCAGCAAAGAAGACGACGCCCAAACAGGGAGTATTAGTATCCCTCATAATATTATTAATAAAGTGAAAATTAAGTGAAATAAAATAAAATGGAGCGAGTGGTAACAAGTTTCGCCGGTCATTTTTACGAATCGGTGGAAGAATTTCTTGAACAATTTCAGGCCATCGCCGTTTTCAAAAAGTGTACAAAACAAGAAGATAAACTTCTTTTATTGCCATCATTTCTAAAAGGCAGTGCCTTATATTATTTTAGATCTATAAAAGATTCCTGCAAGACCTTTGAAGAGATCGCGAATAAATTAGTTGATGAATTTGAAGTCTGCGACTACTCAGAATTGTTTTACAATGCCAGACAAAATAAAAAAGGATTAAGTGAATATTTCTACCATTTATCGGAATTGGCGAATAAAGCAAATATTAAAAAAGACGCTGTGTTCGTAATTCAATATTTAAAAGGATTGAATCCTTATTTCAAATCAAAATTAGTAAACTCGCATTATTCATCTAAAAGAGATTTACAAGAAACAATTTTACAAATAGAAAAAGTTTATCCACGGACCAGGGACGAACAAATGCAGTTATCCCATAATCCGGCTGCATTGGTTCAAGGAAGCTTTGAGGCAGCACAGGGCGACTATAAGACGGCCACTCCTTTTAGTTCGCCAATGTCGACTCCATCACAGGATGTACGCCGCCCGATACCGGGACCAGCACCTTCAACCCCGCATCGAAGTTCATCAGGACATAATTATAATTTACGTTATAATTCTAGATCCAACCAGTCGCAACCAACTTCTAGGCAAGTATGCACCACCGTAGACCACATCGTCAGCATCAGGTGAGATTGTGGTCAAATACTTGCGTATATCGAAAAAAAAAAAACTCCCGCTCTTCGTACGAAACTTAGCTAATATAGCTACATTACTCCCAATTTCTGTGAGATAAACTAACTAAACTAATCCAAACTAGTCAACTGTTTGGCCCCCAACTTAGCAAACACAACTGACCAGGGGTTTGATACCAATAACACCCAGACCATACCAAATTAAAAGATAACTAAGGCAGCAAATGAATATAGCTTTTTAAAAGGGGTTTTTCCTTACGTATAAAGATTCCTAAAACTCATAAAACGTACACCTAAGTGTAGCACACTTCTAATTTTATAGACTGAACGTACGAGTTTACGTAAAAGTGTTTGTTTCATTTACTAGAGCTTTGATCAGGGTATTGTTTCAAAGGAGCCATATGGAAGCCATTAATCGAGATTTTTATGATATACAGTAAGCCCTTGGATGTTGAATACTGTCATTGTTATTGCAGTTACGCGAATTATTATGACATCGTGAGGAAACTTACACTTAGTTCTAAAGACGTTTGAACCTCGCCAGCCTTCACCGGGCTAGGGTTGTCGAGTATGGCCCGAATACCTCTGAAAATTGAGATAGAATGTGCACGCTATAATCGTTATAGACTCGCCCCTATTACGTTGGGACTTTGAGGTTAAAATGCCACAGGTGTGCACTGAGAAAATAAATCCAATATATAAACTTCTCGTGTCGCGGTGTTTGTTGCCAAACTCCTCCGAAATGACTCGACCGATTCTCATAAAATTTTGTGTGCATACTCGTATCAGGTAGGTCTGAGAATCGGTCAACATCTATTTTTCATACCCCTAAATGTTAAGGGTGGTCCACCCTTTAATAATGTATTTCGCAAAACAACGTTTTCCGGTCAGCTAGCTTTTATATCGAGTATTTAATAGTTCGTAGTTCCTTTTTAGCACTTACTTCTTAAATCAATTATAACTCTGTACTTTTTACTATATTTTTTGCCTAAATAAAATACGAAAAAGAATACCTGCCAGGAACCTGCTGGTCTGGGTGTCACTGGGATCGCCCCCAGTCCATTGTACAGTACCCATAGTACAAGCGGTGCTTAGTTTGGAATCATACATTTGGTGTGATCGTCTGGCGATATTTATTTGTTAAAATAACTGCAAAAACCATTTGCCGTCGTATTTTATTAGTACATTGTTACACGAGTGGTGAAAGTGACTTATTTTGTCCCGAGACGGGGTTTGGCGCCCTCGCTGCGCTCGGGCGCTAATAGTTCGGGGGACAAAATAAGTCTTTCACCCGAGGTAAACACTGTGGTTTTCTTTACGAATACAAGGAAAGTGAAAATAAAAACAGGAATTGGCTAAAGAAATAATACAAGGAAGTATGAACAATACTCTACAACTCGAAAAAAAAATTAAGATCGGATTGCCGCCTATTTTGTTTTTTTTTCGTTGGCCGGCCAACTTCATTATTTAGCCATTATTTTTAATTTTCATCTTTAAACATTTTGCCCAAATCTATGTTATTTTAAAGAAATTGTTGAAACTGAATTATAATTAAGTCATCTAAAAATATATATTATTTAATTAATACTTAACTTTATGTTATTTCAATTTTACATCGTGCTGTAATTGAGTGACTGTAGAAAAAGTTTGAACATGGTTCCATAGAAATGTGAAAATGGAACTAGTTTTTTTTTTTATAATTTGACAGCTGTCAGTTGAAAGCGATTCTCCCGGGCCAGAAAAGTATTACTTTCAACCCACTCCTCAGGCAACTTCAGACCTACTTTCAGAGTATGAGTAATGAAAATTTATATTTTCATCACAAGCATTCCACAAAGAGCCACATTTCAACAAAGTTTTTCAATATACCTTTTTGAGAACTATCATTTCGGTCTGACACAGATAAAGCTACCGTCATATTATCTAGCCTGAATGCCACACCTTGTGAAACTTTGGCAATATTCGCCAGTCGACAGACAGACATTTTGAAAGTTCAGCCTAATTAGCATTGTCAGTGAACAAGACATTGAGGTTTTTACTGAAAGCCGACTGTAACAGCAGCTTCAAGCAAAGTTTACTTCTTAATTGTGACTACACTCTTATAACTTTCATAATGAAATGTATCTTGTTGACCCAAATATAATTACAGGATTTTGCAGATGACCTATATAATACTAACGCATATGCACGATTATTGTGCTAAGACCTAATAATTTAAATAAAAATAAAGAATACGTAACATTCTCTTTGGTAACATTCTTAAACTTGTATAAAATGAATTAAAAAGCAGTGATAGCCGATTGGTTAAGCGCGCGTCTTGCGGGCACCATCAGGTCCTGGTTTCAAACCCCGGCTCACAGGGTTTTCAGGTTTTTCAGGATCTATGTGCGAATCTTAATTTCTATAATGATTTTGACTTGCTTACAGCGAAGGAAAACATCATGAAAACCGGCGAGTTTTAGAAATCTAACCAATTTCCGAAATACATGTGAAACCCACCAACCTGCACGGAGCCAGGGTGGTGGATTACGGCCTGAATCCCCCTCGTAGTGCGGGAAGGCATTTTCCCAGGAGTGGGACATGATAAGGCTAAATTATTATTGTATTATATATAAAACGTGGAGACACTCTGTACAAACTGGCAATACTCAATATTTTTCTACTCGTAAGCTCAGTAACAGTAACCTACCCTTGTCGTTACATCATAATTCATCAAACAAGCTCCCAAGTCAAAGTTGATTATTTATGGCTGAAGTTTCGATATTCGTACCTATGTTTAGTTTGTAACAAGTTTCTTGTTTTCGTAGAATTTCGAAGCTATTTCTCGGTTATTTGGTTTAGTTCAACGATTATTATTTTTAACCGAGTACGACCGAAAAGTAGTACGCATACTATTTACCGACAAATCAATCATGAACTTGATTTAATTATTGAAGACAATTATTTTATACTAGCTGTGCCCGCGACTTCGTCCGCGTGGAATTTAATTGACAAAGTTTCATATAAACTTTCATCCCCTATTTATCCCCTTGGGGGTAGAATTAATCAAAATCCTTTCTTAGCGGATGCCTACGTCATAACATCTACCTGCATGCCAAATTTGAGCCCGATCCGTCCAGTGGTTTGGGCTGTGCGTTGATAGATCACTATGTCAGTCAGTCAGTCACCTTTGAGATATACGAGTATATAACTATATACTTAAACTCTACTTGCATTATCTAAATATATATATTTAGATAATGCAAGTAGAGTTTAAGTATTTTTTTCAGTTCAACTGAAAATATACTAAACTCAAACTCATTACTCAATATTTTTATTTCAAATAGGCCAGATTAAATGGCACTTTTAAAAAGAGCAAGGTGCATGTTCCGAAACAAAATCCTATGGAGAAGAACATGCAAGAAACTCCATGGATACATTTTTTCTTTTCTATTTTTTTAAATTATTTTTGATATTAATAATGATGGCGTTGTGTCAAACTGGGACAGACGGACTGGATGATCTTATACGGGTTTCTCATAGGGACTACGGTATTCTACACGATGCTACCAAAATTGGATTCTATTCCCAACTTCATAGACTAGCATATCAATTGGCATTCTATGGATCACATCTCAGTCACGAAGCTTGTGAATATCTATCTCCAAGGAAGAAAGCCTAAAAAAACAAATTACCAACTTGGAAATTATAATTTTATAAGTTGGTATGCTAAAGTTAACTAAAAACTGTTACAACACTTAAAATGTTGACGATAATATCCGAAAACGTGGAAATTTTATATAGTAGTTGATTTACTATATCCGTATACTTAAGTCCATCAGTCCGTACCATACAGGTCCACCTTATTTAGTATGTGCAGACTTCCTACTTAATTAATGTTGTCCTTAAATTTCTAGTGCAAAACATACACACGTAACATTTCAGTAAACAAAGTTACGAACGTAGATCTACCATAATCTTTACGCGATTTTTTCGCTTTCGCTAGTCAATGGCGTCTGCGTGAGATATTTGTACGACAAATTTTACATCGCCCGTTCGGCTACTCGAGGAACTATCGATTTGGCATACAAATATTTTAAGCAGACGGTAGAGACTCGCTATTCTTAGCAAGCATTATACACTCATAGTCTGGTAGAGCCACATCTATACAAATAAATAAAATTGGAGTGTCTGTTTGTAATATCAAAATAACACCTTTTCACTAAATGCATATCGATGCCTTCCGGCCAAAAAGGGATAACCGACACTTTGCAAACTTTACAGGAGAGAGGTTTAAAGTTGAAAAAAAACTAAAAAAAATCATATAAATTTTTCTATAGGTTCCGAAAGCTTGCAATTTTGCACATATAGCTTTTAATTATTTCTCTACAAAATGGCATCATTAATTAAACACAAATCAGCCTCCTAACACCACTTTCTGTCGCTTACACCCAAATGACCCTAATTTTACCAACAGGAAAAACGTCTTAAATGAAAACCACTAGTGATTCACTTCCAGCCTGAATGATTTAACTGCAACTTATGTTTTATTTAAATCGAAGAAAAATGGCATAATGGTGAGTTTTGATAATTCAAATTGGGGCCATAATGATATAACCGGTTATTGGTTTATGATAGTCGGACAAGGAAATTGTAATAAGTTAACAAAACATCAATGAAAGATATAGCAAAACTATCAAACGCTGTATTTAAGTCTTCCAAAATTAAATGATCAAATAGGTATTCTAGTAGCTGTATAGCATTATTGACAAGAGGTGCCAAATTAACTAGTTGTAGCCACCTAGCCAACATTATTGAATACATTTTTCTTGCTAATTCAATTTTTATTCAATAAAAAAGCCTTATTTTAAGCAATATTATTAAAATTATTCTAAAAATAACAAAAAAGTGTCGACGTAAGAAAATAATAAATACCAAAAGGCAGAAAAAGTTATAACGCATTTTGGGGCGTGGGCGATGTTCTCAAACACAAACTCTTTTGTTTTTATTCAAGTAAGCCAACATCATCATCTTGCCCTTATCCCACACTAGGTGGGGTCGGCGCAGCACGTTCTCTTCTTCCATTCAAGCCTATCATCCGTCATCTCTGCACTCACTCCCTTTTCGCTCATACCCTCTTCCACGCAGTTCATCCACGTCTTTTTAGGACGTCCCCTACCCCGACTACCGCTCACTATCATACCCATCGTCCTTTTGACCGCATGGTCATCCTCTCTTCGCATAACATGTCCATACCACGCTAACCTTCCGCTCTTTATTTTCTCTGTCACCGGCGCTACTTTCAGGCTTCCCCTTATATACTCATTTCTAATTTTATCCATCCTTGTTACACCACACATCCATCTCAACACTCGCATCTCTGCTACATGCACTCTTCTTTCATCCACCAATTTTGTAGCCCAGCACTCTGATCCATACAATACGACAGGCCTTATAACCGACTTGTAAATTTGTCCCTTAAGTTTAAGGGGCATTCGCCGGTCGCAGGTTATCCCTGAGACCTGTCGCCATCTCATCCAACCAGCATTTATCCTGCTTGCTACTTCCCGGTCAATGTCGCCGTCGCTTTGCAAGATAGAGCCGAGGTATCTGAAGTCTGAGCAGACTGGAAGGGATACGCCATCTAGGGCAACTGGAGTAAAACTGGAGAGGCCGCCAAAATCACAGAACATATGCTCTGTTTTGGTCCGGCTGATCTTCAGCCCCACGTTCTCCAGTTTCTCCTGCCATTTTACCAGTCTACTCTGTACCTCAGGCCCATCTTCCCCAACAAGAACAATGTCGTCAGCGAACAGCATACACCAGGGTGCTTCATCCTGTATGTCTGATGTCAGTGCATCCATTACCAGGAGAAACAAGTATGGGCTTAAAGCCGATCCCTGGTGTAAACCCACAGCCACACTGAATTTGCTGGTTAGGCCGGCTGCAGACCGTACGTAGGTACTCGCATGACCGTACATCGCTCGGATAATCTGCTGGTATTTTCCAGGCACTCCTTTCGCTTTCATAGCCCACCACAGAACCTCACGGGGTACCCTATCGTACGCTTTCTCCAGGTCAACGAAGACCATATGCAGGTTTCTGTGAGCACGCCTGTACTTTTCGCACAATTGTCTCAATGCAAATATGGCATCAGTTGTACTGCGTCCCGGCATAAACCCGAATTGGTTCCGTGATACCTCGCTCTCCCCTCTCAATCGTCTCGCTATCACTCTCTCCCATACCTTCATTGTGTGTGACATGAGTTTTATTCCTCTATAATTGTTACAATTCTGTACATCACCCTTATTCTTAAAAATGGGCACCAGCTCGCTGTTGCACCACTCGTCAGGGATCGCCTCTTCTTGTAACAATCTATTGAAGAATAAAGTCAGCCACTTCCATCCATCACCTTTCAAATACTTCCACACTTCCACTGGTATCACTGGCTCAAGTAAGCCAACAATGCATTTATGTATAGTGAGACTCACCACCCGTTTGGAATGCTGCTTCCACTGAGATGATCCGGCAAGAAGCTCAATGGCTACTCTTTAAATTAATAAAAGATGGTGTACATTCTCAGGAATAGTAACATAATGTGAGCAGGCAACACCATTGTCATTAATAAGGAAATAGTAATCAAATTTTACTCAGATTTAGTTATATAAATAACATGGGAAAGCTAGTTTAGTGAGGTATGCATACCGACTCACAATTTAAATGTTTAAAAAGCAAAATAATTATTAATAAAACAGAGGTGGGTAACAAGATAATTGCTTTGGTGTGTTGTTTTCCATGGTATAATCAGTAGGACCTTTTGATCCACTGGTTAAGGTACTGCATCCCCTTGCCATGCTGAATATCATCGTTTTAGCCCAGAGACGTCAACTGCTGGATATAGGCCTCCCGCAAAGTTTTCCACAACGACCTGTCATGTTCTGTTGGCATCCAGCGGTTTCCGGCGACCTTCACTAGATCGGCAGTCAACCTTATTGGTGGCCCTCACACGCCTCGCCTTCCAGTGCGTGGTCGCCATACGAGAACCTTTCTGCCCTATCAGCTATCGGTTCTTCGGACTATGTGTCCCGCCCACTGCCACTTCAGCCTACTAATCCGTAGGACTCAAACTCAAACCGGTGTCCTTTGTTCGTCTATGAATATCTTCGTTACTGATGCGATCTCGTAGTGATAATCCAAGCCTTCGTATGAAGCCCATAGTTAACGAACAAGTCTAAGTGGCATAACTCATCAGCGGTAGCACGTAAATTCGGTCGAAAATACATTTTGAAGCATCCCAAATGCTGCCCAGCCGAGTTAGATTCGATGATCGACCTGTCTTTTTAAATTCGACTTGCCTAATTGGTATTTCTTCCCCCAGGTAGATGTATTCATCGACAACTTCGAAAGTAGTTCTTTGTTATCTTATGTGTCTGTGTTGAATGTGTTTATTTCTCTCTTTTAGTGGTCCCAACTAGTGCCCATGCATGTTTTATATTTTGTAATTTATGTCACACGATTGGAAAACTTTAATCACCAGTCCTGCGGTATACGCATGAGCATTTTCTGGCATAAACACGAACATTTCTTCATTATGGAGTATCGGTAATTGGTTGGGGCTATATTTGGCGAGTACGGAGGATGCTGTTTCTAACTGCAGGTCTGTAATGTTAAAATGGGTTGTCGTGAGTCCTTTCCTTGGGCTAGTTGGGTCTTGCGTTATCATGCAGCAATAATGGCGAAGATGCTATTTGAGTTTCCGTCATCATTGTTCGAAGTTCTTCACAATAGATATCTGCTGTATGAAGTGACCACCAAACAGATATCATAACTTTTTTAAGGGTTAGCGTTGCCTTAGGAAACTGTTCCAGTATTTGAAACATTAAATTTCTCGCTTGCAGTCATCTTAGAGAACAATTCGGTCTAAAATCCGTTTATTTCTGAACCTTCTCATTAAATTAACGCATGCTTCAACGGTGGCTTCTATATTCTCATCAGTTAATTCATAAGATACCCATTTATCAGGTTTTTTTAAGTGCAAAAGAGTCCATATTATTGTTGGTATATTAATGTCAAACCATGTCGTTAATTGATAGAAATCAGCATCCACCATTACTTTTATTTCATTAGTGCCTGGTCTTCCTCGTGGTTTCATAAGTTGAAGTTACCACTAAGAAAGCGGTTAAACCAAAATCATTCGCCAATCGTACCCTCTCCAGACGCAGCATTGATATTGCGAACAAGAGCTTATCCTTCTGTAGTAACTTGTAGATTATAGCTAAAAAATGGCTCACTGAAATAACCTGCGTGCACTTGTGGCGTTTGTGCCGCGATTGCCCAAGCATCGGACGTACCCTGTGTGACCTTAACCCCTTTTGTACCGAACGAATGGAAGAGATAACTCGCTTTTTAGTTTTTGTTGCACAGGGTAACCGACAAAAGGGTCACTTTATAGTTTTATTTTCTTATCTAACCACCACACTCGTTATATTCACCGGGAGGGAAAAAAAGGCCAAGCGACAAAATTAGAGGCCGAATTCGTTAGGGCAATTTGGGTTAAGCTCCTTCGAAAATAGGTATAGTGACAGGGAAAAAAGCTACCAAATACATGTCTAAAATTTCGGCCTAAATGTCATACATTCAAATTATGTTGTTTCATAAAACAGCCCTATCGTCTTAACACGAATTCTTGATGGTAAAATTGCAAGCAAAATTTGATTAACGCATCTTTCTACATAGATTACTTCTAGCCCAAAAAGGTTAACGTTCAGGCAGGAGAAATTTATATTACGCCCAAATGACATAAATCTCAGTTCTGGAAAACATTTTTTATCCATCCACCAACATAAAAAAATCATCAAAATATTCGTCGTTTACGTCCAAGAAATTTGCCTCAAGGCCTCAATTTACGAACTGCGTAAGCGACAAAAAGTATGTCGTAGAGCCATGAAACCCAGACCAATCGACGCAGAAAAATCAGCCGATTCCAACCATATATATAAGTCGATTTCGCCCAAAATGTCGCTTATCCCTTTTTGGCCGGAAGGCATCGATATGAAAGTAAGACACCTATAGCAAAAACGCGATTTAATTTTTTTTTGTCTGTCTGTCTGTGTGTTTGTTCCGGGTAATCTCCGAAACGGCTGGACCGATTTTGACGGGACTTTCACTGGTAGATAGCTGATGTTATAGGGAGTAACTTAGGCTACTTTAATTTTAGAATAAACAATATATAAAAAAGGGTCCTGCCGCGCGGGCTCAGAAAGCGGGAGCGGGCGTTTTTGTTAAGTTAAATCCTACGCGGACGAAGTCGCGGGCTCAGCTAGTTAGTATCATAATATCACCCAGGTATTTCCGTCAATAATTTTTAATGGGAAGGTTCGCAACAAAAAAGGAATTAAACGCGACTTCCTCGCGAGTACCGTCTCTACATTTTTTGTCTGAACGTGTCTGGTATAATATCACTGTATACTGTCGGCAAAAACATAAATCCACGCCACCCGAGCGGGGGAACGTCGACGCCGTTGATGTAGAGCGTGCAACATACATCTTGAAATACATAGAGCCATTCTCTATATGCTACAACTAGAGAATAAGTGCTTAGGAACTCCAACACGCTCATTACAAGAATTCTTGATGAGAAAGTAGGTACATTAATAAGACTCTATTGTCCTAAATTAAGCAACACATTTGTACTATGGGTACCGTACAATTGACTGACGGCGATCCGTGACACCTCGTCTAAGGAAAATTACATGAACACCAATTTCGAACTTTCTCCAACGGGAGTCGAACCCGCAACCACTAAGTATACTTGATTATAAAGGTTTTGTTAAATACAGTGAGTAAACAATGCTATTTATTTAGGTTAAGGCTAAAGCGCCCACCTAGCCCGCGAAGTTCGTTTCCGCGAAGTTCGCTCTACTATTCCTGCCTTCACCTTAACTAAAGTTGTAGGCAGGAATAGTAGAGTTAATAGGTATATGGTAATTAGTTTATCGTTAGATATTCAATTCAATATTCAATATCAAGGACATACAACCCTAACCTGACCTAACTTTCTTTAAAATCAATATTTGAGCACATATCTCAAATAATGTGGTATAATTATATGTTAGAAAGCAATTTTGAAGCCTACACTAGAATTTTCTAGAATATAGCCTTATCTAAACCTCCAACAATGTCATTAAAGCAAAACACTGACGTGCAATTCTTCTACACGATATAATTCCTTGTTTATGTTTTATTGAGAAAAACGCTATCTCTACATTTTGGGGCTATAAAACGTCTGAGACGCTTAATGTGTGTAAAGCGACCTTTACGAGCTTACAAGAGTATTACAAAAATATATGCCATGTTCTAGTACTTAATTTAAATCAATTTACATTTGAGTTACTAAGCAATTGATGACCGCTTGGCGCAGTGGTTAGAGCGTAGGCCACTCGGCTCACTGCACATGGTGGTTGCGGGTACAATTCCCGCTGGGGCAAGATTCGGAAATGGCCGTATCGTAATTTTGCCCTGTTCTGGGTGTCACTGGGATTGCCCCCAGTCCATTCTACAGTACCCATAGTACAAACGTTGATTAGTTTGGGACCATACAGTGGGTGTGTCAGTCTGGCGATATTTATTTATTATTTATTAGTTTCTGGCCGCAACTTCGTCCGCTTAGACTTAAGTAATAGTACATTGTTACATGAGTGGTGAAAGTTACTTATTTAGTCCCGAGACGGGGTTTGGCGCCCGAGCGTAGCGAGGGCGCTAATAGTTCGAGGGACAAAATAAGTCTTTCACCCGAGGTAAACACTGTGCTTTTCATTACGAATACAAGGAAAATAAAAATAAAAACAGGAATTGGCTAAAGAAATAATACAAAGAAGTATAAACAATACTCTACAACTCGAAAAAAAAATCGGCTTGCCGCGTATTTTGTTTTTTTCCGGCCAACTTCATTATTTAGCCATTATTTTTCATTTTCATCTTTAAATATTTTGCCCAAATATATGTTATTTTAAAGAAATTGTTGAAACTAAATTATAATTAAATCATTTAAAAAAATATATTCTTGTATTAATACTTAACTTTATGTTATTTCAATTTTACATCGTGCTGTAATTGAGTGACTGTAGAAAAAGTTTGAACATGGTTCCATAGAAATGTGAAAATGGAACTAGTTTTTTTTTTATAATTTGACAGCAGTCAGTTGAAAGCGAAACTCCCGGGCCTGAAAAGTATTACTTTCAACCCGCTTCTCAGGCAACTTCAGACCTACTTTCAGAGTATGAGTAATGAAAAGTATTATATGTGTCAATCCAGGTTATAAACTATCTGTGTTCCAAATTTCATCCAAATTCGTTCAGTAGTTTTTGCGTGAAAGAGTAACAAACATACATTCACACTCACAATCTTTCGCATTTATAAAATAGTAGGACTATTTATATTGTTTTCTTATATTTACGCGAATACTACACATTGAAATAAAACTATTTTACGGATTTTATCGCGTTAGCAACGTCGGTGAACATAAAAAACTAAATGAATGCGATAAAATCCCTAAAATTGTTTTATTTCAATTTCAAGGCCAATTTATTATCTAGGATAAGGCGGATTAAGGTGGTAGAACCGAGCTATAGCTAATTGAATACAGCGTATATATAATAATAATAATAAATAAATCCATTTATTTCAGGCAAATACCCATATTAAATTAACATTACAAACACAATAACAAATAAAATAAATAAAAATATCAATAAAATCGAAATCAAATTAAATTACAATTACAATAGCATTAAATAAAAATAATTTCAATTACACATTCACATCTGAGCTGGCACGACCAGGTAGACCACGGGGCGTACGAATGCATTATATTAGCTACGTTTCGTACGATGAGTGAGCGAACCAGAAACCCGACACCCTCCCTTCCTCTTTTTCTTTGAAATGTATTAGAACTTTCAATAAATTCTGCAGTAACTAAAAAATGAAATACAACCTTTAAGCTACTGAACTATTCACGAAAACCATAATTTTATTTACTTTGGTTGGAATTACGTACATTATATCTGGAATGTTTTTGTGTTGTCCTTATTCGCGGGCCCTTCAAGGGTCTCTGTAGGACGGCGGACGACCCGTGTACGTGTTCCGGTGTCCCTTTTACATGCCTTGCTAAGGGTTGTGCCCTAATTTTGTCAGTATGTCTTTGAAGACAGGGATACTTTTGATAACATTGAAATCTGCTATCCTCTTCACATTGAGGGGAGGTCTGTGTCCAGAGATTAAAAGGGCTAGTTGTTTTTATTATCTAAATATATATAACTCAAAGGTGACTGACTGACATAGTGATCTATCAACGCACAGCCCAAACTACTGGACGGATCGGGCTGAAGTTTGGCATGCAGGTAGATGTTATGACGTAGGCATCCGCTAACAAAGGATTTTGATTCATTCTACCCCCAAGGGGATAAAATAGGGGATGAATAATCCCGATTACACGCGGACGAAGTCGCGGGCACAGCTAGTTGAAATATATTTTTTCTTCTTAGCTCATTTTAATAGTAAAATATGTAGAACAATTTAAATAGCCTTATGAAGGAAAACCTGCGCGTCTTTTGAAGCCTGCCAACCTGCACAGCGATTCACGTTTATGAACTCGAAATGTTATCAATATTGTCTATAATAATATAATTTAATCTATTCATATTTTCGCACAAAATCTAATACATTTCCAACACAGTTTTTCCACAGAGTTTTTATCTGTTTTTGTAACATATCCGATTTTCCCCCTCGGCGACGTCATAAAAAACTTTCATCCAATATGGCGACGCACACTGTCATCGGTATCAATTTGATCGTTGTTATGACACGGCACAGTGAGCCGAAATCTATGCGCCTATTTTTGCGCGAAAAATGTTTTGAAAAGATTTTAGTGAAAAGAGCAGTTTCATGGAAAAGGTAATTTTTAATAAATACATGTGTTTGTCTAAATTTATACCCGCTACCTTTCTATTTAATTATCAATCTACTTACTTGGTTTTTATATGTTAGAATTAGTGACTATACCTACTTATTATACTATTGTATAGACACGGCTACACTTCATTCA
This sequence comes from Notodonta ziczac, assembly GCA_918843915.1. Taxonomy (NCBI): domain Eukaryota; kingdom Metazoa; phylum Arthropoda; class Insecta; order Lepidoptera; family Notodontidae; genus Notodonta; species Notodonta ziczac. The sequence continues at coordinate 9,327,449 of OU974053.1, forward strand.
TAGAGTGATATATTATATAGATTATATAGAAGAAACTAGCTGTGCCCGCGACTTCGTCCGCCTGTAATTTAACTTAACAAACATTTCGAGATTATCAATCCCCTATTTTATCCCCTTGGGGGTAGAATTAATCAAAATCCTTTCTTAGCGGATGCCTACGTCATAACATCTACCTGCATGCCAAATTTCAGCCCGATCCGTCCAGTGGTTTGGGCTGTGCGTTGATAGATCACTATGTCAGTCAGTCAGTCAGTCACCTTTGAGTTATATATATTTAGATCCATAATAAAAATTCAACATATTATTGACGATCGCTTGGCCGCTCGGCTCACTGTACTAGGTGGTTGCGGGTTCAATTCCCGCTGGGGCAAATTTCTGAAATAGCCTTTTCGTAATTTGCCCAGGTCTGGGTGGCAATGGGATCTCCCCCAGTCCATTGTACGTACAAGCTTTGCTTAGTTTGGGACCATACAGTTGGTGCGTCAGTCTGGCCATATTAATATATTTATTTAATTAATTGTGTGTCTAAAAAAAATTGTATGTGGTTAACTTACAAGTAAGTAGATAGGTGCCCTATATGTCACTTTAATTATTTCCCACTGGGCGTCAAGTGCGGTGACCATAAATCGAGGGAGATGTCACCGGGAAATTTATGGGATACTGTATTTTTCCATGATTCCACCCATAGTGCAATTGCACTAACATAATCTTTAACATCGAGCTTCATTCACACGGCAAAGACGCCAACGTTTATTATATCTAAAGTCTTATTACTACAAACACACACAGCATAAATGCAAAGTATAAGAAAGAGGTGATGTACATTACCAAAAAAAATATTATCTGGTGGTGTTATTCTGTTGATTGGTGAAATATAATTAAGGTTGGCTGTTAGAAAGAAATACATCCATTTTTTTTGTCTACGTAAGGACATGATCTTTAGCATTTATTACGGCGCTATGCAAAAATATCGTGCTTTATTAAAATAAGACCTATTCGGGTTTACAATGCAAGTTACGTAACCCTTTTTATCCTACTAATATTATAAATGTGAAAGTTTGTGAGTGTGGATGTATGTATGTATGTATGTATGTTTGTTATTCCTTCACGCAAAAACTACTGACCGGATTTGGATGAAATTTGGAACACAGATATTTTATATCCGGGATGTTAATCCCGTATTATATGTTAATATTATAAATTATATGTTAATATAGGATACTTTTTATCCCGATAATCCCGAAATTTTTGTTACGTTAAATACTACGCGGACGAAGTCGGGGGGCACAGCTAGTATACAAATAAAGCCTTGTCATGTTTTATGAAAAGTTAAGCTAAAGTAAGTGGCAAATTTCGATGACAACATAGATATTGGAATTCGATCACTGGCAACCGAAATATTATTATTATTTGGCTAAGAATTCTTACTTGTGAAATTATAACATGAAGTATAAAACAACATTGGTGACTTAAGTATTACTTTTACTAAATAACAAGAATCAATCATCTATAGACACAGGGTCTAGTGTCTTAAACCGTACTATATTTATTCACTTTCTCATTGTCAGGATTGTCCAAAAAACAGAGCCATAAAAAAGTTGGTACTATAAAAAGTATTGTTTTCTTATATTTACGCGAATACTACACATTGAAATAAAATAAATAAATTAAATAAACGCGATAAAATCCGAAAAATAGTTTTATTTCAAGGTACTTAGGTATTCACATTAATACCTATAAGTAAGTATTTAAGACAATATTATATTCCTTTCTTCCCCATCACAATAGCTATTGCTATTTCTGTCACACTACAACGCAAAATCAGTTCAAATTGTGTATAAAAAGGCATATCATGGCGTAGTTTACGCCTGTCTAGACCTGATTGACCTCTCTTTAAATTTCTCCTCTCACCAATTATTTCCGACGAAATGCGGAATATACGTTTTTTTATATAACAAAGCCGGCAAACTACTGCCTGCTCGCATTATGTTGCTGTTCCCGATAATGAACACCATATTTTATTAATTGAAAATAGTAACTATTGAGTTTCTTTCCGGATCTATTCAGTGGAAGCAGCATTCCGAACGGTAGATCCTGACTATTCATATTATATGCTTTGTTAGCTTACATTAATAAAACTTGTGAGTTTGTGCCATACCGAAGGCTAAGCTACTCGATCACACCCTACAAAGATTATGATGAACTATCAGTAAACATCTATAAAAAAATATATAACAATTTAGCCCTTTTGACGTCCCACTCCTGGGCACGGGCCTCCCCTCACTACAAGGTGATTCAGGCAGTAATCCGCCACGATGGCCCAGTGCGGGTTGACGGATTTCACATGTCTTTCGAAAATTGGTTAGATTTTCTAAGACATGCAGGTTTCGTCACGATGTTTCCTTCACCGAAATCGAGTGATAAACATATAGAAATTATGATTCGCACATTGATGAAGAACCCAGAGGTGCGAGCCGGGTTTTGAACCCAGGACCTGGTGCCAGCTAGACGCGTGTTTAACCGGGTATCACTGTTCCAATCGGCTATAAACCTCTATAAATAATACACTAATAAGAAATCTGTAGAACAAAAGTCAAGTCAATTATCTTTAACAATCAAAACGTTTGCGTGTTGCGGTTAATTTGAATGTTGTACTGGTTTACTTTAGCGTTCTATAACAGATGTAAAGCTGTGTTCAATATGCGGTCATAGCTATCAACTACCTACTTTTGCAAAAAGTCTACCAACAGAGGACCGGTTTAAAGTAACTTTTAGAGCTGTGTTTCGTACTGTAAGGTCCATGTCGGCGCACTGGCCACTGGCGATAGGCGTTCCTGGCCGACGAGGAAATAATAAATTTAAGAAAACATTATTGTTTTGAAATTGAAAGAACGGCGGTGCGCTGGCAGTGACAACCGGGGTACCGTTATGATAAGACGTGTATTTAAATATAAATAAATTTGTATAAAATAATAATAATGAACAATAATAAATATTACCAAGTAATATGATTTATTAATTAAAACCCGGTTGTTACAGTACGTTAATGAATGATTCGAAAGGCCAGTTGACCCAGTCCCCCCTCCGTCTGTTCCACTCCTCAGGGCGGCAACGTGCGGGCAATGTCTTTGGTACGGCAAGCAACTATAGGCTAAGGCAATTGTTTTACATGTGACGCGGTCGTACGCTTGCTTGTCGATTTTGTTACACATATTAATTGATACTAGTGGTCGACTGTGGTCGAAATTCGACCATAATTAATTTTAATTTTAAACGTCATAAAGGTTCTATTGTCAAAGACTATTTGATACTGGCGCGCAGAATGCACTATGGAAGCCCCGCCCTCCGAAATAGAAAAAAAATACTATCACCGTTTGTCAGTCAGACAGTCAGTCAGTTACCAAGTGGAAGTTATAAATGTGTGTGTGTGTGTCATACGCATGGTAGTGTGTGTAATGTTTTATTTAGTGTTTTAAAGTATTTTTAGACATAATTAAAAAATTTTGGCATTCTGCACTCCTTTTATATATAAACTAAGTGTGCCAAATTTCATACTCCTCCGTCCGCGCAATTTTCGTAAAAAGCGTTACAAAGTTTTTGCGTCACGTATAAATATAATGATATGTAAAATAACGAACAAAGAATAGATGTCAATGAAATATAAAGTCACAAGGTGTATGGAAAGGGCTTTACTTCAAAAGGCTCAATTTAACGCCACAAAGAGTGAGATTGTAATCACTTCTAGACCAATATTCTGTAACCGTTTCCTTTTCAAATAAACCCAGAGTTTATTTTAGGCCTTTGAGATATCTAGCCAATAAATAACTGGGCCCAGACTTATTTTTAGGGATCCCGGTAATTGGTACGGAATCCCGCAACGGATAGGCTAAGGTTGCTGGTTTCAGATATAATAATAATAAAATACACAGACCTAGCAATAGAAATTAAAACCCAATGGAAAGTTAACACTGTCCACACGATCCCTATCATTCTGTCCTCTACCGGAGTGATACCACACACACTACACACAAGCCTTAGCACTCTCAACATGCATCCATCCACATACATACTGTTACAAAAAGCAGTCATCCTCAACACCTGCAGAATAGTTCGAAAATTTCTGTCCATGTCCTAAATATCAGAACATGATCATTAGCTTCCTTAGTCACTTGGCTCCGGCCCGTGCCTTTGGATTTACCTTTCCTTAAACAAGGAAAGTGACAGAGAAATCTATAAAAAACATAATAATAATAATATTTCTTTATTTTTAAATAATAAGCTGCCTCTAAAGGTTGCAGCCAGCACTCATAATAGTATTAAACTGTTATGAGTGCTGGCTGAAAGTGATAAGATTTAAAGTTAAAAACGATAGCTTATACAAACAAATTAGGCGTTCGACTATTTTCGAATTCAATTTTTTTTATATCAATTCATTTCTACATTACTTTATTATTTACTATATAACAAATAACCAAATAAAAAAAATAAAAAATACGAAGATATTTTACGAACAAAATGTTCACCAATAGTTTTGTCAGGTGTGGGGTTCGAACCCACGCTCCCTCTCGGGAACCAGAGCTTAAATCTGGCGCCTTAGACCACTCGGCCAACCTGACATACTTGCATTACTCATAATTTCGGCTCTGTTACCAACCAACTTAAAAAGAGGTTTTTCATTTGATCTATTTTTATTATGTCTCTATGATGAATTAGGGTCACGGTCTCTATATACAGGCGGAGGCAATCTGACATTGCGGTTGTTTCAAAAGTCCGAAATAATATTTTAATTACATATAGGTATGGTACAGATCCCTGGTAAAGATAGTCGTAACTTTTGTATTTTCTGAGTTATGGGCCCAAATGTCAGAACTTTCTTGTTGCGGTCTTAAACACACATCCAGTGGCCTAAAAATCAGTGTGTTTGCGAGTAACAGCCCGGTGGCTGCTTCAAGCTTTTTCCGGAATGCTTTTGATAAAAAAGGCCGCTGCACATTCCGAGAAAAGCTTAAAAAAACGTTGCTTACTACTTTAGATATCAATATACATATTAAACTGGCGGGATTTTTGAAGTGTTCCAATTAAACAATTTTATTATGTTTCGGACTTCTGAAACTCCCTGTACGCTTTGCAACATTTTATAACTTTAGGGTAGGCGGTTATAGATACATAACGATAATGCGTATATACGATTTAACAGTTTAATCATTATTATGAGGAAACTGATTTTGCTTTCACTTATTTTTAACCCCCGACGAAAAACGAGGGGTGTTATAAGTTTAACATGTGTATCTGTGTGTCTGTGTATCTGTGTATCAGTGTGTCTGTCTGTGGCAACGTAGCGCCCAAGCTGATGAACCGATTTCAATTGTGTTTCTTTTGTTAGATAGGTATTCTGATCGAGAGTGTTCTTAGCTATGTTTCATGAAAATCGGTTCAGCCGTTTGAAGATCATCAGCTCTTTTGTAGGTTAAAAAGCCACATTCACGGCCAAAACCAACTTCCACGGCTCGAATCCAATCGAAATTTGAGATTATTGGATTTAGATTCATTATATTTTTAAATGATCGTAATAGTCTGAACTGGCTTTTTACAATATTATAAATATGAAAAGTTTCCCTGATTCTGGAAAAAATGTATATTTTATCAATTTTTATATGAGTTTTTTGGATGAACTAAAGACGTTCCATAAGTCACGTGACAAATGATGGATACGCGCATGCGTTAAATTTTGTTTGTTTTGTTAATGGTCATGGAATATTACGTTATTATAATTCTAGAGGGCGCTGCTCCGCCATTGAGAAAAAATATAAAAAAAACTGATTTGTTTTTTTTTTTAATTTAGCGTTATTGAAAATTCTTCCCCTGGGGTGCTCCCGTCCACCTCAACCAGAGTTATTACATGAAATTAAATAATTGATAATATTTTATACTAGGAATTAAACCTCCGTGGCATCAATATTTACATTCGTTGTCCATTCTAATGTCAATTATTATAATGTCATAACAAAATAATGTAGATTTTCTGTTGATAATTGTATACATTTGATGAAAAGATCGTCGCATCGGGGGTTTTTAAATTTTCAATTTAGAGTTATTTTAATAGTTACTTATTACATTCAAGTTAGAGCATAAGTGCTCGCTTGATCACAAGCAACCGGCCAAAGTAGTACCTCCTTCTCACAGAAAATCGGCGAAAAGTACGTATTATAGCTGCATTTCGTGTGAGTGAGAGAGACAGAAGATACCACCTTCTCCTACCCCCTCCCTTTATCCCACTCCACTACAGGTTGTCAACGTGCAAGCTATTCCATTGGTATAAGCATCTATAGGCAATGGCAAATGCTTAACATCAGCCAGAACGCTATTTGGCGACTTTACCTAAATATATATAACTCAAAGGTGACTGACTGCCTGACTGGCTGACATAGTGATCTATCAACGCACAGCCCAAACCACTGGACGGATCGGGGTGAAATTTGGCATGCATGTAGATGTTATGGCGTAGGCATTCGCTAAGAAAGGATTTTGATTAATTCTACCCCAAGGGGATAAAATAGGGGACGAATAATCCCGATTTTTTTGTTAAATTAAATTATACGCTGACGAAGTCACGGGCACAGCTAGTTACATATAAATGGGATGCGGAACCCTCATGACGACATTTCATTTTTTACACAAAATCATTTTTTATTTATTCACTACTTAAGTATTTTCAATTCCTAATTATTATTTAATTAGAGTGTTTCACAGCATTGCGTGTTAAATTGCTTTAATCATTTTTTTTGTAAAATCTCAATAGAAATAATCAAAGTAATTGAAATTCGTAATAGGTTACGGCAGGTACTTACAAAAAACTAATTTACTTACTGATGCTGTGTTCTCGATTCTCGGAGGAATAAGTGAACAAAATGTCATGTGTATTAGTAACTAGCGCAGTTAGACAGCGTTATGGCGTAGTAAAAGCAATTCAATATCTTTATCAGTAAGGTCCATTTTACCACAGGAGGATACTTAGCATTTCACTATTAAGACAACTTAAAAAAAATGCTGAACCCACTTAAAAACAAATCTGGGTGGCATTAAAAAGCGAGAAGTAACTGGGGACCTTCTAATGTATTTTATTTGGAATCGGTGCCAATTCAATTAAGTAGGGATAGGTAGGTACCTAAGAAGTTGTCCTAGCGTAGTATGGAGTGTAAAGATAGTGGCACGGACGAGTTTTTTTTTTTTCAAATCGGTTTATAAGTGTCGGAATTCTGAGGGAACAAACTTAAAAAAAAATACACGCGGATTGAGAACCTCTTCCTTTTTGAAGTCGGTTAAAAAGAGCATTATGGTACAATCGTATATCAAAGTACAAAATAACAAAACCGTACGTAAGCGTAACTCTCACCTGATGTTAAGCAGTTTCCTTAACTTGCAAATGTAATGTAATGGCAATTGGCATTGCTCATTCGTTGCCTACAAGAAAAGGAGTGGGAATTGGGATAGAGGTATAGGAAGGCGAAGAGGTTTGGTCTTCCAGCCCTTTTACACATCATATGAATTGCAGCTATTGTAGCTTCTTCACGCCGATCTTCTGTGGCAGTATTCCTCGGTCTGGCCAGCCAGTATAATATGATCTGAAGTACTTTGGCTATATACAGCTTGGCTATAACACCGTAAAAATATACAATTAGAGTGTCACAATTGCTCGCCTTGCATAGTTTAAATAGGTCCTTCTAGATTTGAGTTAATCCTAGATCTATGGCGATCCATGTTAGATCCTAGTTTTTTCTAACTATAGTCTACAGCGCGAGCTGGCTGGTTTCAAAGCGGATCGTTAATTGCTTCCCGACCGATGAATGTGACCGGAATGAATGAATGAATGAGTAGGGAATGAATGGCCTATTCAATCCCTGATTAGTCTCGATGGTGTTTGTGAAGGTGAAATAAGGTTAAAGGTTAGGCCTCGTATTTATTATTTTACTAGCTGACCCGACAAACGTTGTCCTATCTGAACTTTGAATATTTAAATAGAATTGTTCCGCTCAACTTTTTTATTTCTTTTCTTTCATAAGAACCTTCTCCTGACAATAATAAACACAATAAAAAAAGAATTAGCGAAATCGTTCCATCCGTTCACGCGTGATGCGATGACCAAGGAAATAGAGATTCATTTTTATATATTAGATAAGCAATGACCCGCGGCATCGCCTGCGTAGATTTCAAAATTGAATAGCCTATGTTAAAATACCGCTTCATCTCTATACCTATCAGATTTTATATAGTTTTTTTTTATATTTGACGAACGCTTGGCGCAGTGGTTCGAGCGTCGGCCGCTCGGCTCACTGCACATGGTGGTTGCGGGTTCGATTCCCGCTGGGTACATTTCGGAAATGGCCTTTACGTAAGTTGCCCTGGACTGGGTGTCATTAAGATCGCCCCCAGTCCATTGTACGGGACCCACAGTACAAGGGTTGCTTAGTTTGGGACCATACAGTTGGTGTGTCAGTTTGGAGATAATTACGTACCAACCTGATTTAAAGCAGTAACCGGAGCCTATAGATGCTTGCACTACTAAAGGCGTTGCTGGCTCGATTCCAACCTGAAGGGGATTGGGACAAAGGGTGTATAAGGGAGGGTGCGTCGTTTACGCCAATCTTCTGATAGTGAAAGACGTAATGCGTCAACGTAATGCGTCATGCTCACTTCAATGTCCTTGTTGCGGTGGCTTTGTGGAGCGGGTCACCCTCTTCCCTCTATTATGGTTGGGGAGAGTGATGCCGCTTTTCAAGTCATGCTCGTGCGCGGGCGCTGCTTGCGGGGATTGGTCCACTCACTTTGCTCTTAACAACATTGTCGTTAAATACTATTCATTTACTTGGCATGGAAGGCATCACACCAAAGCAATTATCATATTATCCACCCCTGTTTTATTAATTATTATTTCGTAAACGTTTACTTTGATGTAAGTATGAGTAGGCATGCACATCACACTGAACTAGCTTTCTCATTTTATTAACATACCTAAATCTGAGTGAGATTTGATTATTATTTACTATTAGCTATTTAGTGGCAATGGTGTTGCCTGCTCATATTATTTTTTTATGCTGTTCCTAAGAATGTACACCATCTTTCATTAATTGAAAAGAGTAACCATTGAGTTTCTTGCCGGCTCTTCTCAGTGGAAGCAGCATTCCGAACCGGTGGTAGATTCTGACTATTCATAAATGCTTTGTTGGCTTACATGAATAAAAGCAATTTTGAGTTTGAGTTTGAGTAATATAGTTAGTGCAGACCCTAGTCTCGGTTCAAATCCACCGAGAATAAAGCTAACATGAAAGTGTCGATATACGGGTGTATTTTATCCCAAAGGAATGACAGAGGTGAATAAGAATTGTATATAAAGCAAGGGCTGTAACTTTCTATTACCAGGCATGCCTTTTAAGTTCTGTCGTTTCCATATTTCCCGGCAATTTTGAATTTGGAACTGTTCTATATTCGAATGTGTTTAAATTTCGAATCTCAAAACAATTGAAAGTTTTGGGATTGATGCTATTGTTTAGTCACAGCGTCGATTAGAATCTGTCAGGTTACGTACGAAAATGAATCTTTCTAAGGAAAATGTTCGTGCAATAATTTTCTACAACTTTAGAAGAGGCCTGACACGGCTTCAGTGTTTTGAAGAGCTAACATCTGTGTTCAGTGATGAAGCCCCATGTCTGCGGACTGTCGAACGCTGGTATTTATAATTCCAGCGTAGACATACTAGTCTTAGTGACAAATCTCGCGAAGGACGGCCAAAATCCGCCTTCACTGAAGATAACATAATTACTGTGAGACAACAAATTCTCTAAGATCGTCATGTGACGTATCGAGAGATAGAGGCTCTATTAGGCATCTCAGGGACAACCATTCAGAAAATCTTGCATGAAGCGCTTGGTGTAAGAAAGCTAGATTGCCGTTGGATACCGCATCTGCTTTCCGACGATCACAAGGCGGCCCGCGTCAGATGCTGTAAGAAAACTCTGCAAAGGTTCAACCAAGGATAGTCAAATCACGTCTATGATATCATCAGTGGTGACGAATCTTGGATCTATGCCTACGATCCTGATTCCAAACAACAATCTACAATCTGGGTCTTTCAAGACAAGCCAAAACCGACTAAAGTTGTTCGTTCTCGAAGCACTTCAAAGAAAGTGGTGGCCACGTTCATTGGAAAAACCGGCCATATTGCGACTATTGCACTTGAAGATCGTAGAACGGTTAATGGAGAGTGGTATACCACAGTTTGTTTACCACAAGTCATCGCCAACTTCGAAAATCTAACTCAAAGCGACGCATCATCCTGCACCACGACAACGCAATCTCACACAGCGCTCGTCAAACGATTGAGTATTTGAAGCAGGAAAAAGTAGAAATTCTTGACCATCCTCCATACAGTCCTGACCTAAGCCCTAACGATTTATTTACATTTCCTAAAATTAAGAAAAGTCTTCGTGGTTAAAGGTTCCAGTCCGGTGAAAAAGCAGTCGACGCTTTCAAGTCAGCCATTTTGAACACCCCCACTTTAGAGTGGTATAAATGTTATAATAACTGGTTTGAGCGAATGGAAAAGTGTATTAAGCTACGTGGTGAATACTTTGAAAAACAATAAAAAGTACTATAAGGTTCTAGTTGTGTTTTTTTCTTCAAACGACAAAACTTAAAAGGCATCCCTCGTACACTTTTGATATGACAGCCGACATCTTGAAAGGACACAGATAAAGAAGATAGAGTTAAGATGGGTATTTCCACTGGGGGCAGAATACGCGTGTGTAGAGTATGGGTGGAATTGAAACAGATAATACCAGTTATCAAATAAGCGTCCGACCAGCCTGATGTTAAGCGGTTACCGGAGTCTATAGCATGCTCACTCTTTGCCGTACTGATAGAGAATGGGATAAAGGGAGAGGTAGGGTAGTAGGGTTGGGTTACAGGCTCTCTCACTCATCGTACGAAACACAGCAACTTTATGCTGATCTTCTGTGAGAGTGTGGTACTACCCTGAGCCAGCCCGTATTTGAGCTGTAGTTCATTGGCTTAGCTCTCCGTATAAAAATACAAATTGAATAAATACTTGGCGGTTTTTAATTAAATTTAGCATAGCAGTGATAGCCGATTGGTTAAGCACGCGTCTTGCGGGCTACCAGGTCTCGGGTTCAAACCCCAGCTCCAACCTCTGCATTTTTCTAAATCTATGTGCGAATCATAATTTCTATATGATTATCACTTGCTTACGGTGAAGGAAAACATCGTGATGAAACCTGCATGTCTTAGAAGATTTAACCAATTTTCGAAAGACATGTGAAATCCGCCGACCCGCACTGGGCCAGCGTGGTGGATTTATGGCCTGAATGCCCCTCGTGTTGAGGGAAGGTGCGTGGCCAGGAGTGGGGCGTCAAAAAGGGCCAAAATTACATAATTATAATTATTTTCTTGGTTTCCAGTCAAAATAATATGAAATTCGATTATGAGTTATGGCTACCATACCAAGAGATATGGATAAGGGTCCCGCAGATATGGGTGGCAACAAATCATTTGATAAATCGCTACGAGCCGGGCGCGAGGTATGAAACTGTCTATTCTATGAATTTATTCTATCCCGTATTTTACTTTGATTTTCCTGATTCCTAGATTTCATCTTATATAATAATATAATCTACGTCTGTTTACAACGGGGATAACTGTATGTGGTACATGTAATATTTTATTTTTATTTTATTTATAGAGTAGATATTCCGTATTGATAGACAACTTACGATTCTGTTGGTCAATAGATTTAGTTTTATTTGTAATCTATCTGTTGCCCGCGGCTTCGCCCGTGTCTTACCTGTTACAATCAATGAAATAAAAGCCTATGTTACTCCCTATAACATCAGCTTTCTGCCAGTGAAAGTCCGATCAAAATCGGTCCAGCCGTTTCGGAGATGAGATTGAACAAATAGACGGACAAAAAAATTGTATACGGATTTTTTTTTTCCGTCCGTCTGTTTGTTCAATCTCATCTCCGAAATCTTTTCATATGCATTGACAAAAATGCTATTTTTATATTACAACCATACATGTTACTTTTATTTATTGTCATGGATAGATAACCATAGATTTAAAAGAACTATTTTTAATTTTAATAGTTAATCTTAATCCCAAAAAGGTTTGTAAATTACCGCAGGTGGCTTTATAATATGGCAGATATTAATTTGTCGCATCACGTTGTTGTCAAGTTGACTCGAGTCTGAATTTCGACACGTCCGGCTGCACTCTCCCGTCTCTACAATGCAGTTCCAATTAGCGCTCGGCTGGACCAATGAGGTGCCGCCATTCATTTTCTACATTTAAATTTGTAAAAGTAAAAATGTTCTTTATTTAAATTATTCATTTTAATAAAAATCAATGGCCAGATCGCTAATTCGAAATACGAATTTTTAAAAATCACCTAGGAGTAGTTTATTTAGCTCATCATCACCAGAGCCTGATAAAAAAGTAATGAAGTGATATTTGACGCTTCATTAAAATATAATTACCAACGTATCAGAATTGCTTTAATTAAGATATTTTTAATACGTTTTTTTTTAATAAGAATCCACGACGGTAATAACCTAGTTAATAAGGTAGCTCCTGTTAGTACTCAACGAATGCGGAACGAATAGTGCTTTCAAAGCCCCCGGCCTCAGGCCAAACCTAGCACTTACGTAGCGCGTAGCGATGCTCGGAGAGGGCTGGCTGGCTACACTCCACAGTCGATGTCTTGCGACCGTGTACGACGGCCGACCGTCCGACGAATGAACCAAGTTACTGCGCGCGAACGAATCAGTTCAACTCTTTTCCATTTTCAAAAAAATCTAACTTCATTCCGTTTTTAGAACGTTTTCAAATTTAAATAAATCCTGCGTTTACTTAAAAATAGAACGAAATTCTTATTTCGTTGCAACTTTTTTAATTGGCTATGTTAATTTCGGAAAAAGGTCTTTGCATTAATTTCATTGGACACTCTTCGGTATTTGAAAATTGTAGAGTTGGCGAATTTTCAAAGTCTTTACAATTGAACAATTTTAAACGACTTTCTTGTATGTGTTAATGAATAGTGTACAGATACGTGTAAAGTTACATTTTGTTTTCTTGTGTGGTGACGTCATAATTGAGTGATTTAGTAAATGTACTAAGCATTTTGTACGTGGCTATGTTTTAATTTTCATCGTAATTCACACGTAAGTACACATTTGAACTTTATTCCTTCATCCTCATAATATTATATTCTTCTTCGCACAGTAATTTCATCAGTTCAAAAATACTTACTTAATTGTATTTTCTTAATAAATACTTAGTGTTTACATTAAAAAAAATGCGTTTAATGTTTAATCTTTATAAAAGTAAAAAATAATAAAAATATAAAAGTATTAGGTACTTAAATAATTATTTCAATGTTAATACTGAGGAATGCTACAAACAATAGTTTTGTCGTAGGAGAAGAGAACTGTAAAAGAAAAGCTGATAGAGTACGGATTGCTTTATTTTATGAATGTATTTTTTCATAATAATAAACATTTACAACGGTATATTTAAGAAATTTATTGAAGTATTTATTCTGAAGACAGGGCGCTATGGCGCTCATTAGAGGAGGCCTATGTCCAGCAGTGGACAAGCATAGGCTGATGATGATGATGATGATGATGATGATTTATTCTTATAATAAACTCCAGAATCCTGCATGAGGCATTATGTGAACCCCTAAAACCAGCGAGAACGTGTAAAACTGTTTAAAACTCAATGTTTTAGCCGGTTTTTGGTCCCTATTTGTGAATACTGACCCCCATTTCAAAAAGGCGGAATAAATTTTTATTTCTCTCATTAAATTGTACAAAACAACAAATACAATTAATGAACACGTCACATTGCTCCAGATATATTACTAACACGGTGTTATATGAACAATCCGGGCTAAAACGCAGCGTCACAGTGCAAACCGAGCAAAAGCTTTTAGCAAGTCGATTTCGAGCGTAATTCTCAATGTCAGAGACAAATTCGATCACGTTGAAAATTAAAAAAAAAACGATAACTTCATGTATGTATGTTAAGTAGGAACCTATTAAAAATGTATTTTTTTTTAATATTGGTTCCTAAAACAAATTGCAAATAAAATATTTTTACCTACCTATATTCGGAATACCTAATTCAAAATATGATACATATCTACCACTTTAACACATGACGTTAAAAATGAATTCGCAGTCAGTCAGTCGAATAAATAATAATCCATAACAATATGTCATAATTTTTTTTTAATATAAAACCATAAATTTAATATGCCACCGAGACAGAGCGTCTGAAATTAACAAAGACAGATTTGTTGTTCAACCGATCGTATTACTAATTAGCTTGTTAGCTGAAAATCAATGGAGAGGCGAGGCTTGCGTGCCTTTACTTCTCACGAATTATAACTTTAATACCATTCCCCTTAATACCGACGGGATGGTTACATTACTCACCACGACTGTAGCTTTCAAAAAAGAAAAAAACAGTGCCGTTTAGGGACGCGCTAAAAAAACTAAGCTTTATAGTATAAAGCGTAGGGCGCCGCAGCTGCCACTCTGTATACCTATATATACCTATGTGTAACTCTACTGACGTCATCGTGTAACGCTACTGACGCTTAGCACGGATAGACTGGCCGCGCGGCGAGCGCCCCGAACGTTCGTATAGAAGCTTCACTTCAATAGTTTCACTATTAGGTACATTTGTAGAGGTTAAAATCCGTTCTCCCTACACAAATAGATAAGTCCATTTACTTCCAAAACATGATCATCATCCGAAACCAGATGCTCCGATGCCTGATATAAACACAAATGTAAGAATTCTCAACGATTAAGGCTGCATTCGCATAAAGCGTGCGGAAAAAATTATACGCCATACTGTGTATTTATCGAAGTTAATTTGTAAAAAAAAACTTCCCCCAACTCAATCTTTAAACATAATCGTAGCTTATTGTTTTCTTATATTTACGCGAATACTACACATTGAAATAAAACTTACACCGGCGCTCCACGAAGTCTGCAATCTGTGAACATGTACAGGACCGCACCCGCCATTATATCAGATTTGATAAACCACAGATCCTCGCAAAAGAACACCGATTCCGACCAAGGATGATACGTGAGGCCATTGAAATTAAAAAACATCCTAATTTCAATAGGGAAGATGGCTGGGTGCTACCACCAACTTGGGATTCAGTAATTAATATAATTAAATCCAAAACCAAGTGTACCATTGCAAGACCTCGAGACACTGTGAGCACTTTCTGCGTGGATCGGACCGCAAACAACAACTTAATATGAGGGTACCCAGTTACTAACTATGACATCAGGACGTCTAACACCTCAGTCCCCCCGTGACCATGGCTGCTGTAAAGCAGCCGAAACGTCGGGAACATAAATTTAATAAACGCCATAAAATCCGAAAAATAGTTTTATTTCAATAATCGTAGCTTTATCAAGAAAGCAAAGTGTCGCACTTTTGGTCTAACTAAGGCCATGATACTCACTCTTATTTATAAAGCGATGAGAGTGGGACGGAACTCACGTTAATAAGTACTTAGTAGATTTTAAAAATTATCACAAATATAAGGTAAATTAAGAAAAACATTTTTTTTTAATCAATCTGTGTCCCATTATGGCAGTGACAAACTTGAGCCGAATTATGAACTGAAAAAGGAATGATATTTACAGATATATTTCAGTGCTTGTGTTTATAACTTTTGCTTATGGTAGGGTTAAAAGAAAGCGAGCCTATCTTCGAGTATTTATGAAACTCACAGATTATCATTCACAATAAATTTGAAAACAATAACTCAAGTAATATTACTGTTTCTTAAACGTAGAAACCGCCAAATCTGCACCAGCCTTACGGAGATAGTGCGCGAAAATGTATCCCGTTTAGCAATTTTATTGCCAGATCCAGCTCACAATTGGCAATTTGGTGTTTATTTTTAAGCGGCAACTGGCAACATGGTTCGCGGGGAACACAGAGACTTCCGTGATTAATGTTTATTTCCCGCTAAAAATATACTTTCTAAAAAATGGTTGTAAACATTCTGATTCAGAATTCAAAGTTCGAACGTTGCGTTCGGTTTGCGGGAAGTTCTTTTCATAAACATTGGATAAATGAAGACTCGTCTCAATTATCGAGGAATCTTTTGTGAAATTATAGTCATTTTGCCTAGATGAAAATGTTTTAGTATTGTTCAATGTTCTTTTGTTTGTATCAATTCTATTAGGTACTCATAATAGTGTTAATGTAAATGGGGGACAATTTGCGATCCGAGTGTAGAAATTATAACATTATCATTTTATAAAACATAAATAAAAAAAAATAAAAAACATTCATAACAGACTCAAATGTTTAGACCAAAATAAATTGATCGCCGAAACTAGTTACGCAACTTAACCCTAGCAAATAAAAAATAAATATACATAAAACTATTAAAATGCTAGCAAATCAATTGTTGAAAAAAATTTGCAATGGACCATTCTTACGAATTAAATTAATTATTATTTTCATTCTTAAGCTTTTGACATTAATCAATTTCACACTGCACTCATTTATTCTTGTACCTGAGTCACATCACAAAAAAATATGAACTTTGAATTTCGAACGCCGTAATTTGATTAACGATAATTCATTTTCGATATTATTTGTCTGTAAAATGCTATTTTTAAATTGAATCAAGCTTATTTTAATTGTGATTTATTTTGTTTATTTATAGCTTTATGCTCCCAAACTGTTTATTTTTGGCTAAAAGCTTAAGCCTTAATTTAAGATCTATACATTATTTAGAATATTATAAATTCAACGTTAGCTTAACGAGGGTAATTGAACCCTAATTACTGTTAATTGGGAACTAAATGGCGTGTCAAGAGTAAAATAAATACATAGAATATATTATTATGTTTAGTATTAAATTTGGGGGTGAATATAACCTACTAAAAATCTTTTATTAAAACAGCTTTTGGAAGATGAATTAACTACGCTTTACTTGCTTCTCAAGAATGTGTCAGAAAGTTCCAGAATAAGACAGCTTAATATAAGACTCTACAGCGAGCAAGAAAATCTCTCTCAATATCTTTAATTCTTGTCGAGAATTCTTGCCATAGTGTAGAGGTCGCATAAAACCTTTTCAACGCAGAATAGAACATTAACCCTATAACCTAATATAAATGAATACAAAGATAGAAAAGGGATCTAAATTCAATTTCAACACATCTCACTAAACACATGTACTATAGGTAACACAATTTTATTAGTCTGAAGCAAATCCCAATTCGTGTACCTAGGTGTTGGATCTAATAAAAGCCTGTTTGGGCACCCGTAAATAGTTCCAAGATAGTATGTCTCTTGTAAGACGTGAACGTTTATTTTATAACTCTATTTAGATTTAATCGGGATGCCCTGAGTACCGAAGTCTTGCCCACATAACGAGAAGGGTCGAGAACAAGAGTGTCAGATACAGTTCTTGATGTTTTTTATATCGCGAGTCTACAACGACTATATGGTCCCAAACTAGGCAAAGCTTGTAGTATGGGAACCTTACAATGGACTGGGGGCGATCCCAGTGACAACCAAACCAGGGCAAATTACGAAAACGCCATTTCCGAAATGTGCACCGGCGGGAATCGAACCCGCAACCATCATGTGCAGTGAGCCAAGCAACCTACGCTCGAACCACTGCGCCAAGCGGTTGTCGAATATCCTACTAATATTATAAATGCGAAAGTTTGTGAGTGTGGATGTATGTTTGTTACTTCTTCACGCAAAAACTACTGAACGGATTTGGACCTGGATTAACATATAGAATACTTTACTTAAGTCTACGCGGACGAAGTCGCGGGCAGCAAATAGTAATATAATATTTTTAAAGTATTTGCAAATAGGTATTCTTTATTGCAAGTAACAGCCAAAGCAAGTCTTAAAGTTGAAGTAAAGTTAAACTTGTATCTTTGCTTTACATTTTTTGTTGTTATTAGCTGTTGTTCTTATTGAAGTTGTTCATGAAGAGACTGGCTATAAAAGAGAAACGGGTCTGAAAGTTTAACCTAGAATTCTTGACTTAAATGTAAGGCGTTCTCGCACCTCATTTGGGACTTAATGATCTTATTGAACCGTAGTGATTGTTTACAACACTGTTGCTCGTGTGACGTGTGTCTATCAGGAGGATTCCTCTACAGTCTGAACAGTGCTTTAAGAGTAGGGTCGGTAGGTGTTTCCAAGCGTGTAAATAGTTTGGGTTCTCTTGAAAGTTACATCTTGTTGATATTAGAATTATTTTGAACTTATATTATAGTATGCCGGGAACAAATCCAATATAAATTCTCGGTACCTACCGCATAATAGTGGTAACATCATCCTACTAATATTATAAATGTGAAAGTTTGTGAGTGTGGATGTATGTATGTATGTTTGTTACTCCTTCACCCAAAAACTACTGAACGGATTTGAATGAAATTTGGAACACAGATAGTTTATAACCGGGATTAACATATAGTATACTTTTTATCCCGATAATCCCGAAATTGTTGTTACGTTAAATACTACGCGGACAAAGCAGGGGCACAGCTAGTCTATTAATATTATAGAAACAAGGAAATTTCAACCAATAGTATTGCTTCAAATTGACGTCATTTTCTCATCACGTCATAATGGAGTTATCTTATTGGCCGATGCTTTCTCACCGTCTGGTTTGAACACAACAAACAAATGATGTTATCAACAACTAATTACGTAGCCTATCTACATATAAGGAGTGTCGAAAATTAAATGGCTCGTTCTCACGAACTTCTCACGTATAGGTGTAATCCATTTCGCAAATTGTAGGTATATTCTAAACATATCCGGGGATGTATTCACAATTGCGGAAAGCTTATGATGTCAGAAATGACAGCTTCAATCCTTCTTTTACAATTTTTTTATTGCGGATTTCGAACCCTGGTCTTGTGCCCGCAAGACACACGATTATTTGGATTTATAAGCATACTAAAATTTTACTGACTCCAACCACATAGTAAAATATCAAAATAATGTGCTATAATATTTCTATAGCATAGAAGTTATATTAAATTTCCGGTGCAATGAAAGTTTCATGCCACTGCTGAATCCCATAAAGTTCTGAACTCTGAAGGAAAATGAAGCCGCTGAAATATAACTTGCGCTGCAATCAAAGCTTGATAGAGCTAACATTTTGAAGTTATTACGAAACTTTCACTTCTGATTAAGTTAATTATGTCTTAAGTTCTACATTCGCTCGGTAGACGTAAGAAACACGTGGTTGTTTTCTTTATTTAAGTCATCTACATTCTGCAAAGTTAAACTGGCTCCGACTCCAGATAATAAGTCTTTTAGAGCTCTAGAATTGTTTTTAAAGTCGATTTTAATGTTTGGAAATATAATGTCTGTATAGACTTGATATGAGGCACTGCTCAATTTGAAGTCCCGTCAAATATTCGGTCAGTAAGTCGGCAATATTCGATACTCGAAGGTTGATTCGACCCTAATAAAACACAAGTTTCCACTCACCAACTAATAGAAATTCCGCCCGTGTGGAGTATCATTCTCGATATATAAAGTTTCGGTCGAAACTTTTCGATCACCGGTTTGTGTTGCTAATCCAGACTAGACCGAATTCGTGGATACCTTCAGCAAATAGGTTTCATGTCTGGGCTGAACATGGCCACCTACTTTACTTGTAACTTCTTAATTGGACTAAGCATATTAGCCGTTCCCTAAATTTCTGCTTAACTTGCATAATCTGCGTAGATACATACCCCTTACTCAGCAGTCAAGCATTGAAATTTAAACTTTTAATGTTTTTTATCAACATTTACAATCTTATTAATTATACAATCTTAGTACAACTAATACAATAAAATGGTACAGTAGGTACATTATAAGCATATTATACATAAATGCCTTTTTAGGGGTCAAAAGGAAATAACGGAACTCGTATACGATGTCTCTCACTTTGTTGTCCGTCTGTATGTCTGTCTGGTAAGAGCCTTTATTATAAAGATTACTAGCTATATGAGTTTATCACATCACTATTATTCCAGTCAGCCCCTCCAGAAACGAATGCTTGTGTTAGGAGTGGGATCACGTCAATAGTTTAACGGCCAGGATGGGGATGGGGAACCCGGAACCTCTCAGTTACGTGAGCGGCCCGTCGACCTCATTATTATGACATTATATCTTTGATGAGGTTGGTAATTGGGACTATATCTTGAACTTATATACGAAGTACGAATTATCTTGATAATTTACATCAAGACTTAAAACTTGAACGAGATATCGTTAATCATGCGTCGAAGTAGACAACGGACGCACATTCTCGACTCTCTTATTAATTTCCTTGTTGGGTCTTTATTTGAGGGAAGTTTTTCGGATCATAATTTATGCCCGGCTTTGTCCTTCCGTTTCCGGGCAATTAAATTTTTGGTCCAAGTATCTAATTAGTTACAGGATTGATATTGAAAGTTCGCGTCTGCGTCATGTGCAAGTGAAAAGTAGATGAGACCTATCTTTTATAGTTGACGAGAATTGAATAATTATGTTACTTGTAAAGATTAGATATTGGCAATATTCAACATAATTATAAAAGCTTCCATTTGACAATCGTCTTAATTGGTTACTAGGAGTCAACCATCAACCCATGTTACCTACCACTATCACATATTTGCCTTCTTAGCTTTCTTTCCGCTTGAACTTGGAGCTAATCATGCGTGAAATTGCGGCTGAATTTCGCACGCCGCTGATAAAGTTAAGTTCAAACATTATGTTTCAGGTGAATAATAAGTAACTAGAAACTAAATCAACGGTTTCATACAACAATAAATGTTGGCAAACAATCGTAATGCTCGCCTGATGTTAAGCAGTTACTGTAGTCTATAGATACTTGCAATAACAATAGCATTGCTTTCACCTTGCTAACTTAAAGGGGAGTGTGACAGAGAGGAGGGAATGGAGGTGGGGTTGGACTTCCGGCTCTCACACCCATCTTACGAAACGCAGTTATAACGGCTCCTTAACTGGATGTCACTGGGATCGCCCCCAGTCCATTGTACGGCACCCAAAGTGCAAGCGTTGCTAAGTTTGGGGCCATACAGTTGGTGTGTTCGTCTGGCGATATTTGTTTTTATTATTATTTACGCTGATAGAGTTCTGTAAGAGTTCCTGTACTGGTAGAGCTAGCCCATATAAAAGCTTTAGTCAACTGGCTCGTCTCTACCACCTGAAACCTTGTTAGTAGAGTATGAAGATATTTCAACTCCTAAGCCGCCTAGATAAATAAAACGCCCCAAGTGTACCGATAAAGCCAATTGCCAATAAAATACACAAAGTTGGGTATTGAACGCACTAACAATATTTGTTATCAGATAATGCCATTTCAGTCCGAAAATTATTTTGGTAGCGATATCAATAATAAATCAACAGCCATGCTATATTGGGGACTCGATATCGACCACGGGCCAAAATGAGGTTATATTATATGAGGTGCTGATATATAATAATAACTAGCTGAGCCCGTGAGTTCGTCCGCGTGGAATTTTGATCCTCTCTTAGGGGATGTCTACGTCATAGTAGCATTATGCTTGCAAAGTCTCAGCCCGATCGGTTTAAAATTGACAAAGTTTCATACAAACTTTCATCCCCTATTTTATCCCCTTGGGGGTAGAATTAATCAAAATCCTTTCTTAGCGGATGCCTACGTCATAACATCTACCTGCATGCCAAATTTCAGCCCGATCCGTCCAGTGGTTTGGGCTGTGCGTTGATATGTCAGTTAGTCAGTCACCTTTGAGTTATATATATATAGATAGTAGCCCTTTTATGATTTAACTCCCTTCGTGCAAGAGGGATTTAGAACAGTCCAAAGCTGTCCTAGTACATACTGATTGGCAGACAATTTTTGGTTAGATTTTGATGATCATTTTGTACTAAATAGGTAATCCCAAAATTTTGTGAATTTCATTTATTTATTTTCTGAGCGAGCGTTCAACAACGTGACATGACTATTACTTGTAATGTATAAATATTATACTTATTGGGTTGTATTGTGAAATGAAATCTATATCGCTCTAAAATACATTATTATAGCCATCGTATAATAAAGATAAGGTTTTGTATCGTGTTTTCCCATACCAATAATGGTATTTCAAACGGAAAATACGTGTCACATGAACTTCCGTGTTCATCGTGCAATATAGGTATAATTTGATATCAAACTTTTATAATAATATCATGAACTACGAACTTCTCTATTGGCTGCCACAGACACGGGCATCATATTGATACCTAGTTTCTAATATGTAAGTGCTATCAGTAATAAGTTATAACAATCCTTAAGTACGACATAGGTGTGCTTTCTAATTGGTACATTCTCTTAGATCGTCCACTTCCTGAATCGACGACTTTTAATGAAGTAATTAAAGAGTCATCAGTAATCCTACTAATATTATAAATGTGAAAGTTTGTGAGTGTGGATGTATGTATGTATGTATGTTTGTTACTCCTTCACGCAAAAACTACTGAACGGATTTGGATGAAATTTGGAACACATATAGTTTATAACCGAGATTAACATATAGGATACTTTTTATCCCGATAATCCCGAAATTTTTGTTATGTTAAATACTACGCGGACGAAGTCCATGGGCACAGCTAGTTTACTTATACAATCTTCGCTCACCTTTTAAGTTGATTTGTGAAAGAGAATTACTACCCATTACTAAGCAACAACTTCGTTTTGTGTGATCGAACGTATTCTATTCCATCATTATCATATTTCCGCTTTTCATTTCGGCTGAACCATGTTATATTAGCGATAGTTTAAAAGTTTGAATCGATGCCCAATGTACGCAGGCCACAAGTATAGCGGCATGGAGCCGCATTTGAAGGATTGGGGCCAACGACGCAATTTGTTTCGGTCCATTCCATCAATTTGGATGTTCGTTCCCTTTTTGGCTAACGACCTGGGCCCGCACCACGTTAGCTACTTAAAACGCAATAGAAAAGCAAACACTTTACAAACGCTTGTCCAAATATTTGGTACTCCACTCGCGTCTGATTTGCGAGTAGTGGCTCATAAGCCATCGAACTCTTGGTATGTAGTTTGTTTAATGATGTTGTATATCCGCTATCGTATAACTATACCAACCCCATACTAACTAGAACTAGCTACTAGTAGATTACGGGAAAATGTCAATAGCGGAGGGTTTGCTTGCATTTGCGCTATTGCGTTTTAAGTAGCTAACGTGGTAGCCCGATTCTGTTAACAACTGTCGCTCGATTCGACTCACCCTCTATTCGCAATACGTCAAAACTGACGTATCCCGTATCTGAATACGTCAGTTTTGGACAAATTTCTATGGGAAAACTGTCATAACTGGCCCCTGGGCCATTTGAACGGGTTAAATTTGATACAGTGCTATGAAGTCGCCTTTGGCAATCTTCGTCTGTTTCCGGATAGAATAAATGCTCTATCACAGTGAAGAGTCCATTAGGTACAGTACTACTGTTCAGCTTTATCGCCACTGATAATATTAGAACCCTATTGTCTAATTTCATTACGGCGTAGCGCGTAGCTAGTTCAGAATGATACCTACATTTATTTTATCTAATGTTAACAGCACCTATCTTTATATATAAAAAATCATCTCTACTTCCTTGGTCACGCGTGAACGGAACGAACGGAACGGAGCGCGATTTCGCTAATTATTTATTTATTGTATTTATTATTATTAGGAGAAGGTTCTTATGAAAGAAAGAAAAAAATAAGCTGAGCGGAACAATTCGAATTCAATATTCAAAGATAAGACAGGACAAGGTCTGTCGGGTCACCTAGTATTTTATAAAAAAAAAACTTGGAATAGGTACTACCTACACTACTAGGAACTCATTCTACAATAAAATATGTTCCCGCAGGCTCCTCGAGGGAACCTGAGTACGACACTCAAGGTACCTCAAGGCAACAGGATGCATTTCCAAGATTACGCTGGCGCGAGTGTTGGAAAGGCAATAATTTAAGATATTTATTATACCTGAAGCCACATAGGTATAACATGTTGGATATTGGACAATTTATTGGTATAATACTGGCGAGAAAATCCTAATAGACATTTAAAAATATATTTTTCAAAAACAACAATGACGTTGGAACTAGTCTACATAAAATAAGTATATACCTAATTATAAAAATATTTGTAGTATTGCCATCTGAAATGAAAACACAAATGATGAGTAAGTTACCTTGTACTTTAAATTGACAAAGGTAATTCAACAAATAATTTTGATATCGATACCTACTCAGATTGCTTAAGACATGTTTTTTTTAATAATCCCGTTACTACGACATCTTAATCCGAGGAATAACTGTAAAATGACATCCATGAAAATACATTAAATATTCCTTTGATAAAGACTAAAGCGAAAGTAATCCTTAATAATTAACTAAATACTTTCCACTTGACAAAGTCACATTGAAATCCCTTTGTGATGTCTACATCCAAACTGATTAGACAAAGACATAAATATAAACAAAAAGTACAGACATTACAGACTTAAATACAAGCAGATGATTATATAAATATAATAAATAATGATAGCCAATTGGTTAAGCGTGCGTCTTGCGGGCATCGGGTCTTGGGTTCAAACCCCGGCTCGCACCTCTGGATTTTTCGAAATCTATGTGCGATTCATAATTTCTATAATATGATTATCACTTGCTTACGGTGAAGGAAAGCATCGTGAGGAAACCTGCATGTCTTAGAAGATCTAACCAATTTACGAAAGACATGTGAAATCCGCCAACCTGCAATAGGCCAGCGTGGTGGATTCTGGCCTGAATCCCCCTCGTGTTGAGGGGAGGCCCGTGCCCAGGAGTGGGACGTTAATTCATATTTAATTAGCATTCACCCGCGGGCCTGCTCGCGTGGACTTGTGAATAGTAAAAAGTAGGTAGCCTAGGTAATTATCTTTTCAATTTCTTACCATTTAAGTAGTATTCAATTTTATTATACAAAATTCTTATATTTGTAAAATATTTTATGACATCAAGGAATGAAGGAAAATGAAAAATTATGATAACATTGACTAGTCTGAGCAAAGAGATCTATGTAATCCTACTTCTTACTAATCCTACTAATATTATAAATGTGAAAGTTTGTGAGTGTGGATGTATGTATGTATGTATGTATGTATGTTTGTTACTCCTTCACGCAAAAACTACTGAACGGATTTGGATGAAATTTGGAACACACATAGTTTATAACCGGGATTAACATATAGGATACTTTTTATCCCGATAATCCCGAAATTTTTGTTACGTTAAATACTACGCGGACGAAGTCGGGGGGCACAGCTAGTATTATAAATGCGAAAGTTTGTGAGTGTGGATGTATGTTTGTTACTCTTTCACGCAAAAACTACTGAACGGATTTGGATGAAATTTGGAACACAGATAGTTTATAACCGGGATTAACACATAGGATACTTTTTATCCCGATAATCCCGCAATTTGTGTTAAGTTAAATACTACGCGGACGAAGTCGCTGGGCACAGCTAGTTTTATATGATTTGAAAGAGAAAATTTCTTTCAAGTGTTGAATATATTGATGGTCTTTACTGATCGTATGTCACCGACATTGTCTTTGAGAAAAATATCCAATACAATACAATACAATACATTATCCTTTGGATTGACTTTTCTTTCGGAAAGCATTTCTAATTAATTGCTATCAGCACTTTCTATCCGTTGAGTGGTTATATTTTATTGTTATCTTATCAAAGCAACAACTATAGGTAACAATTGTGTAGGTACCTACCTACCTATATAATATATTTTTTGTATCATGAATTGTAGTTATACCTCATTCCGGAAAAATAATGTGCCAAGCTATCGTTATATACCCTGAACTAGAATTCTAAAGGTAAAATTCACATCGTCAACGTGCGAGCCACAGATATAGATTAACATAGATAACGCAAGTATCACGATTTGTATTGAAACCAAGCGTGCCAAATTTTTAACACCTACTGTGACGTCACAGATGACGGGCAATCCAAACCGATGCCGCTGCCCCCTCCGCCCGCTACGATTTTCTCGAGTAATTATCTCGCTCATACTCATATTTTTATATCTGTAGTCGCGAGGACTGTAAGTTATTGGCGACCAACCTTGACGCTTGGTCCGACCAAGCGTTTTCGGTTTTCGGACACGCTAAGTGCATACATTTGCGTTATCTATGTAAATCTAAATCTGTGGTGCGAGCTATGCCGTTGGTATTGCAAGCATTTCATCGGAAGTGCTTAAACTTTAATTAGGTCATACGCCGTAGGTAACGTTTTCCGAATTGTTGCATAAAAAACTGAGTCGAATTACTGTATTCGCCCATAAGCATCCTACTTTAAATCAGGGCCCGTACCACGCTAGCTACTCAAATCGTAATAGAAAGGCAAAAGCTAGCGATTACGTTTCAAACGCTCCGCTTTTGACGTTTTGCTGACACAAGCTTCACGATTTATACTGACATTGATTTGGTACCACACTCGCGATTCTTAGCGTTTGACCTTGAGGTTGCGACTGACTTCGTTTTTTTTAAAGTGAAGTTTATTTGCGATGATTTGCTTTACGCATTTAGCCAATGTCGAGTAAATATAATTTTCAAGTTTTATATGAAGGTCTTTGTCTAGGCCTAATATTACCAGACTTATTGGGGGAACTCGAATAATCATGTTTCACTACTATTCGTCCAATTGCCCCCACTTACAGATATTTTTTTATGAACATTGGCATGAAGCCAAAAGTAGTTACCAACGCAGATCCAAATAAAAAAAACTACAAAGCGTTCGATGACATAAGCCACTCGCAAATGAGACGCTAGCGTGGTACCAAATATTGGCCAAGCGTTTGAAACGTAATCGCTAGCTTTTGCCTTTCTATTACGATTTGAGTAGCTAGCGTGGTACGGGCCCAGAACTAATCTCCGTGAAATAAGCATCTATAATACCTCCTTTTTGCATTGCGTCTGTGGTTGAGAAGATAAACTAATACAGTCACCATTGATAAGGGCCGCATGGCAATTGACAGCGGCCTCCGCTAATGGCGTTTATCAAAGGGTGTCGATTACTAAGGGTCCTTGAAGGGTAACGCGACTATGTGAAAGATATTGTGGTTAGGTCTATTTTGCGTTTGGTACAAGCGACATTGCATTTCTGTCTGTCACGTGTAGTGACAGACGCGAGTTGTTACGTTGTAGACGTAACAAAAAATTAAAATTTAAGGTAACAAATAAAATACAAAATAACCTTAAGCTTTTATTTATATGTAACCATCCACGTTTACAAAGTTGTTACGGAAGGCTAGAATTCAAATGACGAACGGTTATTTTCAAAGGTTGTAAATGTAATGTTCTATCTACCAAGCTATTGGGTCGTTATTAGGGATAAGAAACCAGTTTGGAAAATAACCATTCGCTTTTACAACCAATTTACGCTACGTTAAAATTCGAATGGAGTAACGGTTATTTTGAAAAAAAAATATATATACACGGAAATCTTTACAGTATGAAGTTAACAGGGTCGTAGGTACGTTCTTATCTAATGTATTTGTTGCACCGTTAGCGAGGGAAAAGAATGGTACGTATCTTAGCGTCGTAGATAGCCGTTGGTGTCCAACAGCCGTTATGGACAGCGCCGGAGGCGGGGTCAAGCGGCAACGGTAGTGGCGAAGGCGTCGGGGCTGTTAACCAGCCCAAGCAGCGAGCAGCCAAGCGCAGGCAGCCAAGCAGCAGTTACACGGCCACAGCAGCGTAGCGTGCAGTGAATTGGATTTCTTAAATCCGGTCTTAGGACCCTGGAATCCCACAAGGGTGGGCAATCAGGTTTTTGTCCCGTGGGCTGCGTCGGCTTCAGGATGGGACCGCTATACGTACCGCTATTCGCCTCTTTATCCGTTAGCGATCCCATTCGATGCCTTACAGCCCATCAGGTCAAAATTAGGCGGCGGCTCACTTGAAATTGAAATGCAGGGACGATGTACCGGCGGATTACACCGCGTATTCGACTGTTAACGCAAGCATAGGCGTACGGCTCAAGCGTCGATACCGTTATATCGGTGAAGAAAATTAACGGTCACTGCATTTCGATCGGATACACTTTTCGTTTATATAAGACCTACAGAAGCTAGATATAATTGCACCACTTACCCAATTATGGGGTCGAAGTAAGCCTGGGTTTATAACACGGTTGAAAACTATTAGATCACCATGAACTGTCTCGATTAGAAGATAAAATAAGAACTAAGCGCGTGGAACAATGGCGTCCCGCTGCGAGTGCTTCCTTGGAGTCAGTCGGCGTCGTAATGACTGGCCGCGGGCCGGCGCGAGCGCCGGCCGCGGCTGCCCTTCGCTGTGTGAGGCGACGCGCCGGATTGACCCGAGTCGGGACGGGGGAACCCGAAGTCACCGCGGCACCAATCACCGCTCCGGTAGGCGCCGCGTCACGCATACCGGCCGATCTTGCTGGTTAACGCGGATATCCGATGTCGATAAAGTGATCGGATATATTTACGGTATTGCAACGTAACAGTACCCCCCCTTCCCAACGAGGATTTTTTCCGGAGGGAACGAAAGTAAGGGGAGCGACAAAAATCCGTGCTGAGGAGACAAGGATTCCGAGTTATACGGCAGACAGCTTCAACTTCATGTCCTTTATATGCCAAGCCCCAAGATCTCTGCCGGCCAGATCCTCTAGTTCATACACCAAGGGGGACCTTTTTGCCTTTACTCTGCACTTTTCGAACTTAGGGGCAAGTTTCTTGCTGAAGGATGCCCCCTTGTCGCTTTGGAAGAAGCAGCGCTTCCAGACGAAGTCACCGACGTTGAATTCTATATGCTTTCGCCGTAAGTTGTAGCGTTCGCCAGCCCTCTGATGGCTATGCCAGAGGGTTGTCTGGACTTTGTCGAATATTCCCGCTAAGTGACCCAGGTTTTCACCATAGGCGTCGCGTGGTAAGAATATGATTTCATTTCCCAGTTCACTGTCTATGTAGTGCGATCCACAAGTTACCAACTCCCTGCCGAAGACAAGGAAGGCCGGGGAGAAACCGGTGACCTCGTTCACCGCGCAATTGATTGCAAACTGTATCTTGGGCAAGTTTATATCCCAGCTCCTGTGGTCCTCTTGCACGAACGTCGAGATGGAAGTGACTATGGTTCTGTTGTACCTCTCTACGTTATTTATCTGAGGTGAGTATTTAGGTGTGAAGTGCACGTTAGGAACCTTGTACTTCTTAAGTAGAACGTCCATCACTCGACCAGCGAACTGCGTGCCATTGTCCATGATAATGGTCTGAGGAATCCCATGTACTAGGAATACGCCGTCCTCTAGATGCTTGCAGACTAGTTCGGCGGTGGCCCGCCTCATGGGAAATATTAGGCAATATTTAGAAAAACAGCAGTTGACCACCAGAATGTAGCTGTTCTGTTTCCTACTGACTGGTAGGGGCCCGACGATATCTACTGAAAGGGTTTGGAAGGGCCGTGAACAGTCTTTAGGTCGGCCCATCTTCCCTAGTGTAGCATGGGCGGGATACTTGTATGCTAAGCAAGGGCTACAGTCCCCTATAAATTTAACTACATCTGCGAACATACCAGGCCAGTAGTATTTTAGTAGAAGTCGTCTATATGTCTTAAAGATCCCGAAATGACCCGCTGTTGGGTCGGAATGGTTCGTGTCTATAGTTTGCTGACGCATTTCTTGAGGCACAACTTCCTTCCAGCCAAATTCACGGGTGAGTGGGTTGGTACCCTTGATGTGGCGAAACAGTGTATTTCCTTCCACTCTATAGTTCCCGTGAGTGCCCTGAGACTCGGTGCACTTTTTAAAAACGTTTAGGTACCAACTGTCCGAGGTAGTAGGCGCGGTGTCAGGTCCGAAGTTGATAGCCGCCATAGGAACGCCTCTAGACAGCGCGTCCGGAATGACGTTATCCTTTCCGCGCCGATGCTTGATGTCGAAGTGGAATGACGACAGTCTTACGCCCCATCGAGCGAGGCGACCGGTGGGATTGGAAAGCGACAAGAACCATTTTAGCGCCGAGTGGTCTGTAAATACAGTGAATCTGTCGCCGTTCTCGAGGTAACAGCGCCAGTGTTCTAGAGCGACGAGTACCGCTAGGGCTTCCCTCTCGGTGACGCTGTAGTTCCTTTCGGCCTTTGTCAGAGATCTGCTCATGTACGCTATCGGGTGTTCATCCCCGTTGATGGTTTGTGACAGCATTGCGCCAACACCGAAGTCACTGGCGTCCGTGTGTACCGTAAATGGGTGCGCAAAGTTAGGGCACGCTAACACCGGCGCATTTACCAGTAGTCCTTTGAGTTCAGCGAACGCCTTGTCTGCTTCCTGGGTCCAAGCGAACGGCGGTGCCTTCTTACCACCTGACGTGAGACGATTTAAAGGACCCGCTAGAGTGCTAAAGTTTGGTACGAATCGCCTGTACCACGATGCTGTGCCTAAGAATCTCTTTACCTCCTTCCTAGTAGTGGGAGTTGGGAAATTTATGATGGCCTCGACTTTAGCTGGATCCGTCCTAAGGCCTTGCTCGTCGACTATATAACCGAGGTATCGAAGGTCGCTTCTGAAGAATTGACATTTTGCTAGATTCACCGTCAGGTTAGCGTACTTTAACTTCTCCAAAACACGATGGAGTAGCGTTACGTGTTCCTGGAAGCTGGCACTTACAATAACCACGTCATCTAAGTAGCAAAAGACCTTCAGCTCAAACTCTGGTCCAAATAACGTGTCTACTAGTCTTTGCTGCGTAGCTGGTGCATTGGATAAGCCAAAGGCGGTGACCTTGAATCTGAAGGTCCCTTTTCCTGGCACGTAGAATGCGGTTTTATCGCGATCAGCCTCTTGGATTGGAATTTGCCAGAATGCTTTTGATAGGTCGATGCTGGACAGGAACTTAGCGTCCCTAAGGTTGTCTAGAATCTCTGACATGTAGGGTAGGCTATAAGCGTCCTTCTTTGTGACTGCATTCAGCTTCCGGCTGTCTAGACAAAATCGAGGTTTGCCGTCCTTTTTGTCCACCACTAGAACGGGAGACGACCAGGGGCTTTCGCATGGTTCCAGCACGTCAAGGGCCAGCATTTCCTCAACCTGTTCAGTTATTATCCTCTTCTTCTCCGGTGACAGCCGATAGTATCTCTGCCGAATGGGAGCAGCATCGCCCGTGTCGATTCTGTGCTCGATTAGATGGGTTCTGCCAAGCCCCTTCGACTCAAAGGACACCTGCTTAAATTTCTCTACTATGTCATCAACTAGTAGTCTCTGAGAAGCAATAAAGTTACCATAAGGCAAAATTGATGGCTCAGGGTGATGCTCAGCGATTTCAAGCAATTGGGGAGTATCCCCGGAAAGCAGCTGGACATCCTTAATATTGTTAGGGAATATTTCAAACTTAGTCCAGAAGTCTATGCCCAATATAAGCGAAGTTGCGACCTCTGGAACGACGTGTGCCTTAATAACGTGGCACTTGTCATTGAAGGACATGGGTAATTGTATGAAGCCACGCGATTGCATAGTCTGCCCTCCGGCAGCCGTGACAGTAATACTTTCACCTTCATTCAGTACCAAACCTTTCTTAATTAAGTCTTCGTGTAACCGATTACCTACTATAGTGACAGCAGAACCTGAATCTAGTAGCCCATAGATAGGTAAAGAGCGATTATCTAAGGTCACCTTAACGAAGGGCCGGGGGTCATCGGAGCCGTTAAAGTTTTTAATTGCAGCAACTGTGTTATAAGCGTTGAAGAATTTATTGACAAAGGCCAGCCAGCTCTGCCATTCTTCAGGGTCCGTCCGTGACAAGTTACTGCAATTCCTAACTAGTTTTTTGACCCGTTGTGGCCTTGGTCTGAAGGAGACTTGCAATCCGGGCAGCTAGTTCTCCGAAAACCCTTCTTGCCACACTTGAAGCATATCAGGAAACGAGGCTCCTTACAAGTGCGTAGAGAATGACCTTCTGCGCGACACCTGGGACAGTATGTTTTGAATGGGGTCTTACTTGTAGCACTCGCCTCAACCGGTGCGGTCTCCAAGGCATAAGTCCCGTAGCTCCCAGAATTCCTGGTCGAGGCTTGTGAGCTTGCTGTGCTAGGCCTGATGTATGCACATTCCGGCGCAAGAGTGTCAGGAGTAACCCTAGGTGGCTCCCTGAATTGCGAAGCGCGAGACTTGTAGTTCTCGTAGTTGCGGCAGGCGGCTCGTAGTTCAGCAATGGTGGTGACCTCTGGCAAGCAAGCCAGTGCATCGGCGTAGCACGGTCTGATGTTATGCAGTAGCACTTCCAGTTTTTCCTCCTCAGAGACCTTCTTAGATAGCTTAGAGAACATGCCATCCATTATAGCCAGATAAATAACGATAGGTTCTAGCTCCCCCTGCGTGCGCGACCTAATCTCGTTCATTAGTCTGTAGTCGAAGTCGTGTTTGCTAAAGTCCCGCTTTAGTAACACCGCTAGCTGTTCCCAGCAGTCCACAGAGTCGCGTACGCTACGGTACCAGTGAAGTGCATCTCCAGTGAAAATCTCCGTCGCGTAAGCTAAGACGCGATTGAATTTGATATCTCTAGCCTTCACACGTTCTTCCACCTCCTGTATGAATGTTCGCACGCAAGATTTTCCGTCAAATTTCAACCTGGATAGTTCCGCTGCCACGCCACGGTCACAAGTCACGGAAATAGTCGGCAAGCTTAAGACATCCTGGTCTCCACTATTAGCAGTAGCTGAAGTCGCAGTGAACGATGTCAGGACGCCGTAACAACCGTGCAGCTTCTGAGAGAGCTCACTTAGTACCGATTTGTCCTGGGAAGTCGACGGCTGAATCCTGGCGAGACGGTAATATATGTGATGTGCCAGGTTCTCCGCTCTTGAATGCAGGTTCCTGTCGTGCCTCGTTTGCAAACTCTGCACGTAGCCCTGTAACTTGGCCAAGCTCTCTTGTGCGCCCTCCAAGTCCTCAGACGAATCAAGATGAGATTCCAGTATGTCCTCCGAAGGAAAGCTCCTAGCCTGCTTCAGGATCTGCCTCCTGAGGTCCTGCACGTTATCAGCAGGAACCTCGCCTCTAATTTCTACCTCGTACATCAGCTCGGACTTTTGTAGAGATAAATATTTAATATGTTTAGCCATTGCTGCTAAGTGAAGTTAAAACAGAACCGAGAGCAACCAACAACCAGACTGAGAGCAAGGTCGACCGATACGCGCGCAGCAACGCTATAGGATACCAAACAAGCAAGGTTAAGCAGTATCCTTAAGGTTAAGCAGTATCCTTAAGGTTAAGCAGTATCCTTAAGCTGCTTTTTTTTCTTAAAAAGGGGTCACAAGGATAATATCATAAGCCTAGTCTGAGTAGTAATCGAGTAGTAATTTTTTTTTAAATAAAAAAAAAAATTAAAAAAATATGAAGTTCTTAATTAAAAAATTAAAAAATATTTCTATTTAAATGAGTATAAGACGGTACTATGCTAACAGCCGACCACACATTCGGTAGATGGTGCAATTACAACGTACATAAAAACGAAATTACACAAAATAAAAAAAAATAGTCGTTAGAAAAAAAAATAAAAATCAAATATGAGCACAGCCGTTACAATTCTCCAGGAAACAACTGAAATTACACACAGTTAAAAAACACCCTGTATAATAACCTACAGCATTGAAAGGGATAACTAACTAAGATAATCAGTGCAACAAAACAAAAGAAAAAGAACCACGAAAGGGGCGCCACTTGTTACGTTGTAGACGTAACAAAAAATTAAAATTTAAGGTAACAAATAAAATACAAAATAACCTTAAGCTTTTATTTATATGTAACCATCCACGTTTACAAAGTTGTTACGGAAGGCTAGAATTCAAATGACGAACGGTTATTTTCAAAGGTTGTAAATGTAATGTTCTATCTACCAAGCTATTGGGTCGTTATTAGGGATAAGAAACCAGTTTGGAAAATAACCATTCGCTTTTACAACCAATTTACGCTACGTTAAAATTCGAATGGAGTAACGGTTATTTTGAAAAAAAAATATATATACACGGAAATCTTTACAGTATGAAGTTAACAGGGTCGTAGGTACGTTCTTATCTAATGTATTTGTTGCACCGTTAGCGAGGGAAAAGAATGGTACGTATCTTAGCGTCGTAGATAGCCGTTGGTGTCCAACAGCCGTTATGGACAGCGCCGGAGGCGGGGTCAAGCGGCAACGGTAGTGGCGAAGGCGTCGGGGCTGTTAACCAGCCCAAGCAGCGAGCAGCCAAGCGCAGGCAGCCAAGCAGCAGTTACACGGCCACAGCAGCGTAGCGTGCAGTGAATTGGATTTCTTAAATCCGGTCTTAGGACCCTGGAATCCCACAAGGGTGGGCAATCAGGTTTTTGTCCAGTGGGCTGCGTCGGCTTCAGGATGGGACCGCTATACGTACCGCTATTCGCCTCTTTATCCGTTAGCGATCCCATTCGATGCCTTACAGCCCATCAGGTCAAAATTAGGCGGCGGCTCACTTGAAATTGAAATGCAGGGACGATGTACCGGCGGATTACACCGCGTATTCGACTGTTAACGCAAGCATAGGCGTACGGCTCAAGCGTCGATACCGTTATATCGGTGAAGAAAATTAACGGTCACTGCATTTCGATTGGATACACTTTTCGTTTATATAAGACCTACAGAAGCTAGATATAATTGCACCACTTACCCAATTATGGGGTCGAAGTAAGCCTGGGTTTATAACACGGTTGAAAACTATTAGATCACCATGAACTGTCTCGATTAGAAGATAAAATAAGAACTAAGCGCGTGGAACAATGGCGTCCCGCTGCGAGTGCTTCCTTGGAGTCAGTCGGCGTCGTAATGACTGGCCGCGGGCCGGCGCGAGCGCCGGCCGCGGCTGCCCTTCGCTGTGTGAGGCGACGCGCCGGATTGACCCGAGTCGGGACGGGGGAACCCGAAGTCACCGCGGCACCAATCACCGCTCCGGTAGGCGCCGCGTCACGCATACCGGCCGATCTTGCTGGTTAACGCGGATATCCGATGTCGATAAAGTGATCGGATATATTTACGGTATTGCAACGTAACAGAGTGACGGTGACAATGAGGTAAATAAAACAAATATAAATAAATAATTTAGCCCTTTTGACGCCCCACTACTCGGCACGGGCCTCCCCTCAACACGAGGGGGATTCAGGCCATAATACACCACGCTGGCCCAGTGCAGGTAGGCGGAAGTCACATGTCTTTCGAAAATTGGTTAGATCTTTTAAGACATGCAGGTTTCCTCACGATGTTTTCCTTCACCGTAAGCAAGTAATAATTATCATATAGAAATTATGATTCGCACATAGATTTCGAAAAATCCAGAGGTGCGAGGCGGAGTTTGAACCCAAGACCTGGTGCCCGCAAGACGCGTGTTTTAACCAATCGGCTATCACAGCTATTCATTAATGTGGTAAATATTAAAACAAATTGTGCGGGCGGGGGACCCCCGTCAGGAACGAAGCTCTCCTTTAAGTTCTTCGATGTCACCTGAATAACTTCACGCCGCCATCTAGTTGATATTTAAGAACTTTTTCTCAGTGGACGTTACAAAGTTACGTGTAACGCTTTTCAACCGTGACGATTTCAGCCATTTAACTCCTACTACAAGCCGCGTCAAGAAATTTCGATCCATCATTCAGACGAATTGGACCGTTTGCTCCATACTTAGGCCTGTATTAATAAATGGATTCCACGTCTGAGATCGATCTTGGAAATGTCATTTCAGTACAAAATGACATGTCAAAACCCTACCCTACCTTCTTGAATTTGAGATCGAACTATTTTACGGGACATAGTTGCTAGACACGTAGGTAGCCTTACTTAATTATGCTTAGTCCTATGGTTTATAAAACACACATTGTGAATGTGAAAACAAAATTCTTTCATACCTACGCGAACTCTTTACCCTTATTTAAATTCCAATTTCGACCCACGCGCCTGACTACTGAGTTCAAACGCCCTCAGCTGTGCCCCCGCTGACGCTATTTCCGCGTATAATTGAAAAAGAAAATCGTATGACTCTGTAAACTAACACACGGTGTCAGAGGACAGTCCCGAAGGCATGTTTTTTCGCCCACTACAATGGATATTATAACCAACTAGCTGTGCCTGCGACTTCGTCCGCGTGTAATTTAACTTAACAAAAATTTCGGGATTATTCATCCCCTATTTTATCCCCTTGGGGTAGTATTAATCAAAATCCTTTCCTAGCTGATGCCTACGTCATAACATCTACCTGCATGCCAAATTTCAGCCCGATCCGTCCAGTGGTTTGGGCCGTGCGTTGATAGATCACTATGTCAGTCAGTCACCTTTGAGTTATATATATTTAGATTC
Source organism: Notodonta ziczac (assembly GCA_918843915.1). Lineage (NCBI taxonomy): Eukaryota > Metazoa > Arthropoda > Insecta > Lepidoptera > Notodontidae > Notodonta > Notodonta ziczac. Next base: position 9,363,936 of record OU974053.1, read on the forward strand.
TAATTATGATTTACTTTCATGTATGGTAAAAAATTACCTCTAGGAATTTGTACAGAATATCCAGTATCGCATAACAGACCCGTTCACGGAAATAAATGAAGTAGGGAACTAAAAATATAAATAAATGCTGTGTGAGGTTTGGGAATGAGGGCAACAAAATCAGCTCGCGAGATGTCTCTTGATTTGACTGTCTGTCGTTATCTGTCACTTACCTTCTGTCAGTGTCACGCACGTGAATGTGGCGCCACCCAACGACAGGAGCAGGAATATATATTTTTTAATTCATTGAAAGGTTTCTCGATTCAAAATACCTTGTTAATCCTTAGTTATAAGTAATCTTTAATATATTTTTTATTCAAGTAAGCGTGATACTGTTTAACAATTGCCTGATTTATATTATGTTTTTATGAGCACAGATTAGCTAATATTTTCACAAAGCTCCGACATCCTCAATACTCTGATCCGACGATTCGTCCGTTGTGCCATTGTTCCGACACAATAGCGATTACAATGGAGATCCTTACGAGTAGTTTTAGGTCATACGACGACGATTGACATAGTCTGTGAAGACAAGCGAATGAAAACGAATGAATGAAGACACGTCGATAAAATGAATTATTGTTTTTGTGGATTTTTTAGAACTTTTCTAGCTATTTGAGGCCCGTATTAATGAGAGCGATCTTGAGTATGCTTTTGACATGTGATTTCGTACTAGGATGACGTTTGGATGACATTTCCAAGATCGCTCTCAGATTTGAGATATATTTATTAATACAGCCTTGAGACTCACACATTTCTTTTTATCGTAAGCTATCTATAACTTAAGACGGATAATGAATAGAAGTAAATCTCGGTTCAATAGCCTCAAATTCAAGGGCACAGCTATCGTAATTTTTTAACGTCAGACAAAGTTTTTAAGCCTTTACAAAGAGTTTGAGACCTTTGATTTCCACAATGGAACCCGATAGCAAAAGTTTTTCAACTTGAAAAATTATGTGGCCGAAGTTCTGGTTGCTATCCCCTGAAATAAATCAGTTGGTGATAAAAAATGGACAAGCCCGAGTCACTCTTAAAATTGTGGGAGTTTTAGTTTTTTAAAATATAACTAATTTTAATTAAGAATGCTAACCATAAAATTGAGGGCTGCAATAGATTTACAAAGGCATAAAGAGATGCTTAATACTGAAAAAATAAGTTTAAGGTCACACTGATCAAAATTTCAATAAATTTGTGGGTTATCTATTTTCTGCAAAATCTGACTCTTGGGGTAACCTGCTAGTTTTAGAAAAACTAACCAATTTTATAAAGACACGTAAAACCGCACTGGGACATTTATTTTTAATAACTAGCTGGTTACTGCTACGTATTCAGGAAAGTGTATGATTACTCGTATATTCTTTGTTTTTAAATAATTAAATATGTTTTAAAGATCTCAAAGGATTCGCCGGCATGGAAAACTGTTCCTGACAAACGGGCCCGCGGTATAATAACGTAAAGTGAAACCCCTTCCCTCTCAACGGAATCCTACAAATGCAAGTATAATATACAAGTGTTCTGAATTTAAAAGGGTCCGATTTTACTTTTGGGGTTCCCAATAAAAAATAATTTGATTGAACGGTTTGATTTCAACTGGATTATATAATACTAGCTGTGCCCACCGACTTCGCCCGCGTAGTATTTAACTTAACAAAAATTTCGGTACTATCGGGATAAAAAGTATCCTATGTGTTAATCCCGGTTATAAACTATCTGTGTTCCAAATTTCATCCAGATTCGTTCAGTAGTTTTTGCGTGAAAGAGTAACAAACATACAGCCACACTCACAAACTTTCGCATTTATAATATTGGTAGGATGCTTACTCTACCTCATCTCTACCTACCAAAAAATCGCTTCGTATGACAACAAATGTACTCTATTTACGTGAATAAATTTCATTTCATTTCATTTCATTACGAACCATACCTATAAGAGACAGGGTCGGCCGAGTCAGGCCTTATACGAGCTGTGATCAATTGGCTAGTGATGCTGTGATCAAGTGGTAGAGCCACACTGGAAAGCCAAGTGTTGGAAAGTTCCAACACTTATTTTTATTGGGGAGTGTTCACCACACTTCTATCTACCTGTACCTAAGTTAGGTTCTACAATCCATTCAAGTATAACTAGGTGTCGATTTTCGTGTCCATGTTCAATGAGTAATTTATTCCCTAGATGGCGCTTTTGTCATCTGTGTTATAAATTGTCGCGAACTTGAGAGTTTTGTAAGCCTGATTAATAGAGGCATTAAAGTGATGATAACGAGGGATTTTTGAAAGGAGTACTTTCTACGGAGTTAAGAATTTTATCTCTGTAAATGGCGGTGACTCGCTTGAGCCGTACGACAAGCAAAACGATGAATTTTCATTGAAAACACCTGAACATCACGAAAAAATATTGATTTTTCTCAATTCACGTCATGTCTGTCACCTAATTAATTTAATTTTAGCCCTTTTGACGTCCCACTCCTGGGCACGGGCCTCTCCTCAACACGAGGGGGATTCAGGCCGTAATCCACCATGCTGGCCCAGTGCGGGTTGGCGGATTTCACATGTCTTTCGAAAATTGGTTAAATCTTCTAAGACATGCTGGTTTCATCACGATGTTTTCCTTCACCGTAATTAAGTGATAATCATATAGAAATTATGATTCGCACATAGATTTAGAAAAATCCAGAGGTTCGAGCCGGGGTTTGAACCCAACACCTGGTAGCCCGCGAGACGCGTGCTTAACCAATCGGCTATCACCTAAGGCTATTGGAAAAACTTTGAAAATCTATTTTCATAACAGCCTTTAGCGGTGCCGATATTAACTAGGTACAGATCGAATAAACAAATTATTCACGTGAGCGTATGCTGAGACGCAGCCGAACCAGTTCACGCAACGCAGATAAATTACATAAATAAATATCGCCAGACGGACACACTAACTGTATGGTCCCAAACTAAGCAACAGGTACTATGGGTACCGTACAATGGACTGGGGGCGATCCCAGTGACACCCAGACCAGGGCAAATTACGAAAAGGCCATTTCTGAAATTTACCCCAGCGGGAATCGAACCCGCAACCACCATGTGCAGTGAGCCGAGCGGCCTACGCTCGAACCACAGCGCCATGTGGTCGTCAGAGTAGATTTTGTAACGTGTGAAAAACTGTGACGTGAGCGCGTGAGACACAGACGTTATGGCTATCCTGTTCTGCATCTCAATGTATTAATAATAATCATTTATTTGCTCAGAATGTAGGTGGTTTTATAAAAGGTGTTGATAATATAAAATGAATCCCTGTACACTCTGCCACTAAGGGCATGCAAACATTAATACTTATATACTACTTAAAGCTAAACACTAAAAACTAGTATCATTAAGAAAGTCTAATACTGAGTAATAGCATCTTTCCAATAGTAAAGAAGTCAGTTTTATTAAAAAAAAATCTTAGAACTTAGGTTGCTCTTTAGAACAACCAATAAGAAATTCCGAATTCTATTAAAATAGAATTCGGAATTTTATTATAAATAGAAGGTGCCATACAAATTACACTTTAATAAAGCTGTTTCTTTTTTAATAAATTGACGGAACGTGTTCTGCGCTACGCGTGCATGTATAGGTATTTGTCTAGCTTGCAGAATTTGTATAATTGGGAAAATCGAGTTATATCTCTATCATTAAGGCAATTAATAAATCAATCTCAAATCTGAGAGCGATCTTGGATATGCCATTCTTATGTCAAACCAGTACAATATGACATGTCAAACGCGTACATAAGACGGTCCTAAGCTGCGGCATAGAATACGTTCGTGACCTATGTCTGTGTCAACAAGGCTGCCCTACCGATTCTGTGTGTCTAAACTGCGTCCCCTGCCTCTCAGTAAACGCTCCGCCTTATCTGTTCTTAAAAGACATACTGATCTTTATTTTGATTTCCTTTGACAGACAATCTGACATCTTTCGTTTAATGCCATTCAGTTAGATGAATTTATTTGCGTTGCAGACAGATTTATTTCTGAATGCTCCAGACAAATTCTCGCAGTTAGGTAGAGTCAGTTGCTCGGTCAGTCAGTCGGTACGCGGTAAAACAAAAGAAAAAATCTCTCAAAGGCGGACAAAGCTATTTATGTACACAGTGATACATTCGACTATAATTCACCGTGAAAGAAAAACAGTGCTCCTGGAGAGTGCGTGAAACAGTGTACCTTTTATCCTTATTAATTACTAGCTGTGCCCACGGACTTCGTCCGCGTAGTATTTAACATAGCAAAAATTTCAGGATTATCGGGATAAAAAGTATCCTGTATGTTAATCCCGGTTATAAACTATATGTGTTCCAAATTTCATCCAAATCCGTTCAGTAGTTTTTGCGTGAAGGAGTAACAAACATACATACATACATACATCCACACTCACAAACTTTCACATTTATAATATTAGTAGGATGTCTGTATGTTATACTAAAGTTCTCGGTAGAGGTGGTGTGGCATGGGCGGTAACAATCAGTTATATATTGTTCGCTCATGTTCCCTTAAACTACCCCATACATATGGAGGGACCCAAGGAATGGGTAATTAACTAATAATGAATCTATTAGTTAAGTTGTTAAAAATATATTAATACGTCTTGTTTATCCAGGGTTGACTAGATGACAAACGCAGACTTGGGTACATAGTGAAAAGTAGCATAAGTCGATAAAAATAATTACTCCGAAATTTGTGTTTACTTATAATACATTTTTTATTTTTTTATAATTTCATTTACAATACCTAAGTTCACAGCTTTAGGACACGAAGGTCTTGCAATGCCATCGTTAATCCATTTTAAATGTAGTAATTCAATACTGTTGTTATTCAGATTATTATTTTGAAAAAGATCATCGATAAAATTCTACATCATTGAGGATAATATTTCTTAATTTCTGATCATGAAAAAATATCAGAGATCTTAAAATACTGAAGTCTCGAAGCTTTCACAACCTAAGATTTAGTGCGTAAGTTTCTTTTGATGTCCCGAAAATTGAATTGACTGTAATGAGATCTGGTAATGATTTAAAGCGTTTGAAGAACGTTGGGTATCTACTCATTTTTACGGCTCCTTTTTGTATTACCGTGATTTACGAAGTAGGGTCAGCGAATAAAAGCCGTTTCCTTTATTGATTTAGGGATGAGAGTAGATGCGTATCGTTTAGCATTAATTGAAATTAAGTGCGTAGAAAAGGGTCATCGGTCGGTCGTTTGAGTTCGGGAAGTCGGAGGAACCACGCAAATAATAAATACTCAAATGGAAAAGTGTTAAAATGAGAGAGTGTGTGTTTTCTGTCGCTCTCTTACTCTCTTTGATTACTTAGAACTTTACGGAGAGCCGGCGGCGACCAATGGGACGACACGGTAATTAATATATTTTTTTTATATCACAAATTAGGTATATAAGCAAATAGCTGTGCCCGCGACTTCGTCCGCGTGGAATTTAATTGACAATAAGTTTCATACAAACTTTCATCCCATATTTTATCCCCTTGGGGGTAGAATTAATTAAAATCCTTTCTTAGCGGATGCCTACGTCATAACATCTACCTGCATGCCAAAATTTCAGCCCGATCCGTCCAGTGGTTTGGGCTGTGCGTTGATAGATCACTATGTCAGTCAGTCAGTCAGTAACCTTTGAGTTATATATATATAGATAGATGTAAGCAGTTATCGAAGCCTATAGATCTTTGTAATACCAAAGACATTGCTTGCACGTCGCCAACCTGAAGGAGAGTAGGGCAGAGGGAGAGCAAGACAGATGGGGTTGGGCTTCCGACTCTCTCACTTATCGTACGATACGCAGCCATAATAACTACCTTACGCCAATGTACCTACTGTGAGAGGATGGTACTACCCCAATCGATCCAGTCCGAGTACGATTATGTAGGTGTGTATGTAGTGAACTAGCTCTACCACCGATATACAATACCCTTAACACGCAACTTCCGCTGGAGTTTGAGTGTTAAAGGTGTCAAAATAAGGTTCAATATCATTGCCATTCCGTCCTGCCATAAGGCGCCGATATCACAGAGTACAAACAACTGGACTAAACTGACTGTAAGCATTTCCGTGTCATGGTTTGAACGTTAGATTAAACAAAACAAATGCCTAAGAGCGTTATTTACGGTTCACTTCACAAAACGGACAGTTAAAATAACCCACTAGGTACATAATCGTAAAATTCCATTATCAAGGTATTTATGACTGTTTATTATAAACGATTTATACACGTTCGTGTTAATTTAATTAGCGTGTGATTGCTAATTAATTTATCGATAGGATTTTGTTTTGATGATTTGACAACACTACTGTGGCGTGATGACGCAATCAATTGTATTGGGATATGTTTTCTGTTGCTGTTCCTGAGAATGTACACCATCTTTTATTCATTGAAAAGAGTAACCATTGAGTTTCTTGCCGGATCTTCTCAGTGATAGCGGCATTCCGAACCGGTGGTAGATTCTGACTATTCATAAATGCTTTGTTGGCTTACATGAATAATAGTACATTGTTACACAAGGGGTGAATGTAACTTATTTTGGCCCGTGACGTGGTTTGGCGCCTAAGCGTAGCGAGGGCCCCAATAGATCGAGGGACACAATTAGTCTTTCACCCGAGGTAAACACTGTGCTTTTCATTACGAATACAAGGAAAGTAAAAATAAAAACAGGAATTGGCTAAAGAAATAATACAAGGAAGTATGAACAATACTCTACAACACGAAAAAAAAAGATCGCATTGCCGCCTATTTTGTTTTTGTTTTTCTGTGGCCGGCCAACTTCATTATTTAGCCATTCTTTTTCATTTTTAAATATATTGCCCAAATCTATGTTATTTTAAAGAAATTGTTGAAACTAAATTATAAGTAATTTATAAATATACTAGCGGGCCCCCCGGCTTCGCACGGGTAAATTACGGTTACTTACATTGTTTTTAGTTTAAGTAAGGATCCTTATTTTTTTTATAATATGATATAGTCTATGCCACCCAGGGATAGTGTAACTTCCCAACAGTGAAATAATTTATCAAATCGGTTTAGTAGTTTCGCCGCCGCGCCGGCCCCCGGCCGCTTTTAATGCAGTATTGCATAAAACCGCTTCGTAAGTAATCCATTATTTCTCGTAAAAAGTAAAGGATAACAAATGGTTATTGTGGGTTATCCCTAAAAGATATACATATATCATCGCAGACTTTTTGTAGACCTTTTTAAGGTGTACAAAACTGTAGTTTATTAGTACATTGTTACATGAGTGGTGAAAGTTACTTATTTTGTCCCGAGACGGGGTTTGGCGCCCGAGCGTAGCGAGGGCGCTAATAGTTCGAGGGAAAAAATAAGTCTTTCACCCGAGGTAAACACTGTGCTTTTCATTACGAATACAAGGAAAATAAAAATAAAGACAGGAATTGGCTAAAGAAATAATACAAGGAAGTATAAACAATACTCTACAACTCGAAAAAAAAAATCGGATTGCCACCTATTTTGTTTTTTTTTTTCGTTGGCCGGCCAACTTCGTTATTTAGTTATTATTTTTCATTTTCATCTTTAAATATTTTGCCCAAATCTATGTTATTTTAAAGAAATTGTTGAAACTAGTCATTTAAAAATATATATTCTTGAATTAATACTTAACTTTATGTTATTTCAATTTTACAACGTGCTGTAATTGAGTGACTGTAGAAAAAGTTTGAACATGGTTCCATAGAAATGTGAAAATTAAACTAGTTTTTTTTTATAATTTGACATCTGTCAGTTGAAAGCGAAACTCCCGGGCCTGAAAAGTATGACTTTCAACCCGCTTCTCAGGCAACTTCAGACCTACTTTCAGAGTATGAGTAATGAAAACATATAAACCTTCCTCTTGAATCACTCTATCTATTAAAAAAACCGCATCAAAATCCGTTGCGAACTTTTAAAGATCTAAGCATACATAGGGACATACAGACCGCGGGAAGCGACTTTGTTTTATAATATGTAGTGATATTCTTTAATTAATACTTAACTTTATGTTATTTCGATTGAACATCGCGCTGTAATTGAGTGACTGTAGAAAAATTTGGAACATGGTTCCATAGAAATTTGAAAATGGAACTAGTTTTTTTTAAATAATTTGACAGCTGACATTTGAAAGCGATTCTCCCTAGGGCGGAAAAGTATTACTTTCAACCCCGCTCCTCAGGCAACTTCAGACCTACTTTCCGAGTATGAGTAATGAAAAATCAATTTTTTGAGTGATTCATTTAAACCAAACAACAAAACAAACTATGGGATGTAAAGTAGCGGCGGCGTAAAGTAACTATTATAGCTGCGTTACGTACTATGAGTGGGAGAGCCGGAAGTCCTCCCCCCCTCTCTCTGACCCGCTACCCTTGAGTTCGACAACGTGCGAGCCATGCCTTTGGTAGGCATTGCATGCATATATACGGTAACTGCTTAACATAAGGCGGTTTAGCTTTGTGCCAACATTGTTAAAAAAAATAGTGGTAGATCCCGGCCGAAAACATAGTTTAAATCATTGCACTATAACGAGGGGAGATTCTATAAATAAATTAGTTGTAGACACGCGAATGTAAATCAAAATGTAAATTAGGCATTCGCTAGTGATTTACAGTTTGTAACACAAAGTCTCAGTTACACAATTCGAATACAAATTCAGTTACAGTTATGATTATCTTGGAAATAAATTAAATAGGAGACAGTTACGTAACTGCGGTAATTAGATCCAATTTTGCCGGCAAATCAAATCAAATTAAAATATGAATATTTTTATTAATATAGGCCCAAGTACTTATGAATAGTCAGAATCTACCACCGTTTCGGAATGCTGCTTCTACTGAGAAGAAACGAAAGGAGACTAACAAGAACAAAAGGGCATTCTGAGAAGATCAGGAATATAATAGAATTTACAATATAGGTCGATATGAACGAGATATACAGAGCGCTTTCACTACGAACTTTTACTTTTCAGAGTACATGCTCTACGATGACCATTAGAGCAATAAGTATGTAGAGCAGCTGGGCTTCTTCTTCCACTAATTCAGCATTAAATTTTGTGAAGAGAAAAAATAATATTTAATTTGTGAAACTATATTATTATATCAAGCGCGTCTAAGATTCCCCTTTTAAAAAATGATTACTACTAATATGACTTTATTACATTCCTAGTATACCCGTTAGCACCTCCAGCTCAGCTCAGTGGGCTCACGTCAACAGCTTTATGGCCAGGATGGGGATCTAACCCGGAACCTCTCAGCTACGAAGGCGGCCCCTCTAACCACTACACTATTGACGCCTCCTTAGTCCGCAAAATAGCTGTTCTATTGTATTGAGAACGCATGGGGAACATTGTCAGTACAAAATGTTTAATACGTCACAGGTTGTTAAGACGCGTTTGTTATTCAGCGAGCACGCGAGCTGTCAGCCGGCTTCCCGCTGAAGACATAAGTATGCAAATCACTTGAGCACACTTGCACAGTGTAGCTGAAATGTTTTGGAAACGGCGTGTGCTTAATGCAGCGGAAAATGGTATCTAAAGCCCACCACTGATATGCCCGGGGCCAAGTTATCCGAATCTATTATTTTTATTTGCATCGCTATTTCTGGGTTATTAAGAGTTTTTTTTTTCTACAAAAAAGTCGTCTTATAGGTGAAGCAAGTCTGGTTATTACGGCCGGAAATAATTGTAGATACAGTGTTTCAGTTCCGGTTGATTGCTTGCTCAGAAGGGAGGTAATAGGATAACCGCTTACAGCATTAAAGGAATCATTTCTAGACATAAAACAAGGAAATATGAATTGATGAATTAGTTTTGCTCTGACGTCATGAAGTTTTTACATCATAGATTCCCAATCTTTCTGACCTGCGCCCCTTTTTACAATAAAAAAACATCTAACGCCTCTGTCTTACATAATAGTGAATGTACAGATGTAACACATTACTTGTTTCGTTAGCCTCTCCGAATAAGTTTGCCTAGCAGCCACGTTGAGAACCACTGCTCTAGATATGAGAGAAAATATTAATTAATTAATGGATGGTATAAGTAAAAGAAGATTTCTGCTGATATCATAAAGTTGGCCTCAATAGGTATCGTTCGCATATAGAAACACGTTGGTATAATAAGTATATCATCATTCAGAATATTATTTACGTATATAGATCACGTTATTATTCTAAGCTAACTACACGTAGTTTAGTAACACACTGTACACAAAGTTTAAATGTAACATCTAAATATTATGTTATTCTTACAAAACTTTTATTTTGACAAAGGTTCTCAATCTTCCACCCAATAGAGTATTAAACACAGTTGTTAAGGTGAAGGCGCCTGTCTAGCCCGCGAAATTTAAAATGTTCTAGTATTTTTCTAGTTTATCCAAAATCTGAAAACATTTAAGACAACATTTTGTGATTTGCGACAAACACAGTATACAGTGCGTTTATTAATACATTTATTTTACTCTAAATATTATCACGGTGGATATGATACTAGTTCATCACTAAATATACAAAAATTGCCAGATTATCTGGATAGCTGTCGTTCATGAAAAGTTTTAGAGTAAGTTGGATATATAAATAAGTGCACTGCACACGGTCTTTGTCGCGAAATACAAAATGTGCCTTTTATTATTGTCAGATTTTGAAAAAATTCTAAAAACCCTCAAAAAATTCGAACTTCGCGGGCTAGATGGGTGCCTTAGCCTTAAACACAAAATTCATTTTTATTACTTATTTCCAACGATAAGAAACATAGATACATGTTTCTAATACATACCAAAGTATAACCTTGCTTCTCATCTCCCGTCACTTAATTTATGAAAACTACTTACTCTGTTCGGATTTTACGACGACGTAATCACAGCGCGCGAAAAACGTACTCTGCATTTACCTCTCGTCCAGTCGGGTAATAAAACAACAAAATAAAATATTCATTACAATATAATTTTAAATAAACATTGAATACATAAAACTGAATACATGCCAATTTTCAACTTTATTTTTAGTGTTTATACACGAATTAAATAAGGAGCATGTTTTTAATTTTACTCAATTTTTTTATCAAAAAGTTTAAATCCTTTACTTTACTATTAATTACATACATAATATGCGTTATTCTGTTTTCAGCCAAAATAAACCGAATAAATAATTATTATATTATATTTTATGCAAATTATTCGATTTTTTATTCATGTTTAAATCAACAGAAAATTTCATTTTGTATTTTATTGTATCATTAAATGATTCAATTTGGATCTAAATCGCAAATTGTTTTTGTGTTTAGCATGTTATTTGCATAGTAATGTCAATTTTGTATCGTTTCATACAACTAATATTAATCCAATCATATTTGCGTAAATCCGTACCCAAACTCCAACGTGAAATGCAGACAAAGCAAATTTCTCTCAATGGAGTTATCATCCCCTTGTGTATGCGGAATGATACGAACAGATTAAAACCGATATTTCGCGAAACTCGATTAGTTTCCACCAAATACACACTCAGTGGTAAGACTCGAATTTAATCTTAGCGATTTAACTTGATTCAAATCGATTTTGGAGTATTTTACTGCGATTCGATAAGAATAATAGGACACTTTGTTGCTGATCATACAAATATAATTAAAGTAATATTATAGTTACAGTATGGTACAAAAGTTCGTAATAATTCTTAAGAGTTGGCTAACAATCAAATTTGATTGGAATTCGAAAATCATACACACTTCTTTGTAATATAGATTTTTGGTGCTTGTAAAAACAGATATACTGTTTTTTAAACTATTTGATATTTTCTAGGGACACAGAATTTGTGACAAATATTAAGTAATAATACTCAGTAAATATGATAAATATTTACTAAAGGAACCTACATATCAGCTATCGTGCCTACCGTATATGAACTTTCCAACAAATAAGTTGTCAAGTTTCTTATTATAAAAGTTAGATTTGAAAACTGTCGGTCCCTATATTAATAGGCGCCACCTTCTTTAATTTCCTAGCTATGCCTAAGTCCTATCGTCTATGATATTTTGCAAAACTATATCAGTCTGCGCGGCTCACACATAAAGTATTCCACGAGCCCATGAATTATTATTTTATTTTAAAACGTAATCAAAACCGCGGCGGCGCCTCGGGACATGATGTTAACACTGCGACCTCCAATTTTTAACTGGCGCAATAAAAGAGAACTGACATCTACACACAATTTGTTTAGCAGTGTGTCTCATAAACGTAAATCACACGATATAAAGTTGATAATAAAGCTTTATTTACACCACCGCTCGTAGCTAGAAGCTATTCCCAATTGACAACCGCATGGTATAGTACAGAGGCTCCCAACCTTTTTCCATACGCGCCTTCTCCCCGACTTACTACAAAATCACTAGCTACGTCATTATTATCTTTGTTTAATTTAAACAAACCATCAAATGTCTTCACCTTATTAACCAACTCTAGATAATGTTTTTGTAACCCCTGGTTTCTACAAACGAAATCGATATATATGTTGTTCCTGTTTTGTGCTGTCAAAAAATTGAGACAACTAAATCAATTTTTATAAATATGTGGCCAGTGCAAACTCAAAGTATAGTCTGTTCATTTCACATTTGACCCCAATAGACCCATATACCATTGCCATAAGAGCTACAGCATGCGTTTTCGTGAAATAAACAAATTATAATCAAACCAAGAACATAAATTTTAATGAATATACAGTACACGCTACTGTTATTTTTAGAAGACTCCCGCCTTTGTGAGTCTTTGTCAGCTTCGATGGTCATTTTACAGCCCCCAAATAAGGGCGCCCCACAGGTTGGGAACCCATGGTCCAGTGGTTAGAGCGTAGGCTGCCCGGCACCGGGTGGTCGCGGGCTCGATCCCCGCCGGGGCAACGCAATTATTATTTTATGCGTTCCCAGCGCTGAAACAATAAAGTTGTAAGCCATTTTGAACATCTATTCGGGTAGTTATAGCTAATAAAAGCTAAGAAGCCAGTGTTATGGGCTCACATTTGCGTTTTATGCAATCTTTTTGGGATCGGTGCCAATGCGTCGTGTTGGTTTCCAATTTCGTGGTCTCGGGTTTAAGTTTTGGTTGTCATAATATTTGTGCAATTCAAATAATCATTGATAGTACTTATTCTGTATGATTTGTATGCTAAAGTTCAGTAGGTAATGAAAAAAAATACATCAAAATTGGAAAAATAAGTTATCTCTAAATTATTATTTTATTTTAGCCCTTTTGACGTCCCACTCCTGGGCACGGGCCTCCCCTCAACACGAGGGGGATTCAGGCCATAATCCACCACGCTGGCCCAGTGCGGGTTGGCGGATTTCACATGTCTTTCGAAAATTGGTTAAATCTTCTAAGACATGCAGGTTTCCTCACGATGTTTTCTTTCACCGTAAGCAAGTGATAATCATATAGAAATTATGATTCGCACATAGATTCCGAAAAATCCAGAGGTTCGAGCCGGGGTTTGAACCCGAGACCTGGTAGCCCGCAAGACGCGTGCTTAACCAATCGGCAAGACATAAGAACTAACGTATATTTATGAGAATGTTTCATATTTTCGCAAAAGTATGGACCGTCGAAGTCGATGGATGCGGAAATCAAAAAGGACATTGACTATAAAGAGTAGGGTTACCATACTCCAATTTTCTGTAGGACTTGTGCGTGAACCCAAAATGTAAATCTGCATAAGACGCACATAAGGATTGTAAATATCCCTCTTTTGGATCCCGGATAGGGCTGTTTGTATCGAAATTATTTTGGGTTTTTGAACAATAACACAATATGAACTATTCTAGTAAAAAATAAATAAAAAATATTTACAATTCAAATTACTACCTGCCATCCCTATATCCCTATGCCCATCCATCGTACTCACAGATATATATTTACATAGATAACGCAAGTATCACGATTTGTATTTAAACTAAGCGTGCCAAATTTTTAACACCTACTGTGACGTCACAGATGGCGGGAAATCCAAACCTATTCAAAGACACCGATGCCACCGAGATGCTCCGCTACGATTCTCTCGAGTGACTATCTCGTGCATGCTCATATTTTTATATCTGTAGTCACAAGGACTGTAAGTTATCGGCGACCAACCTTGACGCTTGTTCGGGATTTTCGGACACGCTAAGTACATACATTTGCGTTATCTATGTAAATCTATATCTGTGATCGCGCTTATGGGACTCCGTCAACCGATACTGAGGATACTGAGGGTGGGGTGGGCAGCGGTCACCACTGGCTCGTCCCTACGACTTTATAGCCTGCTAAACACGGCCAAACAGAAAGGGTATAAGATATTTTTGTTGTAAATTGAATAGGTATTATCGACTTTCGCTGAAAGTTCAAGAACAAAACGGTGTTGTACTGATATCGGAATAAATATAAAATATAAATAAATATCGCCAGACTGAGACACCAACTGTATGGTTCTAAACTAAGCAAAGCTTGTACTATGGATACCGTGCAATGGACTGGGGGCGATCCCAGTGACACCCAAACCTGGGCAAATTACGAAAAGGCCATATCCGGAAATTTGCCCCGGCGGGAATCGAACCCGCAACCACCATGTGCAGTGAGCCGAGCGGCCTACGCTTGAACCACTGCGCCAAGCGATCGTCGCATGTCTAACGATTCCAGAAGTCTACATCGCCGTTAAGTCTTAAAATTTTCCCCTAATGCCGATTCTTTTAGAATACTGCTTCCAAAACATATATTAACATTTCCTTGTAGATCCTACTAATATAATAAATGTGAAAGTGTGTGAGTGTGGATGTATGTATGTATGTTTGTTACTCCTTCACGCAAAAACTACTGAAAGGATTTGGATGAAATTTGGAACACAGATAGTTTATAACCGGGATTAACATATAGGATACTTTTTATCCCGATAATCCCGAAATTTTTGTTACGTTAAATACTACGCGGACGAAGTCGTGGGGCACAGCTAGTATTATAAATGTGAAAGTTTGTGAGTGTGGATGTATGTATGTTTGTTTGTTACTCCTTCACGCAAAAACTACTGAACGGATTTGAATAAAATTTGGAACACAGATAGTTTATAACCGGGATTAACATATAGGATACTTTTTATCCCGATAATCCCGAAATTTTTGTTACGTTAAATACTACGCGGACGAAGTCCGTGGGCACAGCTAGTTTATTATAATAATGGAATGAAATGAAGAAAATATTCAAGAAAAATTAAATGTTTAAGATCCTTCTGTTTATTTTGTAAAAAATATGAGACGTAGGCATTTAAAATTGTTTATTTCATGACAAAGTTGTAAAAATGAACCAATAACTTCATTCAAAGTGGGCGATTCAAATAGTTTATTTTATGCAAAACTTAAAAACTGAGATAATATCGTTTCAAATAATTTATTTCGTATCTGTCTCAGAGGTGATCTACCGATTTTGAGGTCCGTTTAGATTCCAAAGTGTTGGAAAATAAATATCAGCCACAATCTGGATATTCAATAATCATAACGAAAAATTCTCGTGAAATTGATCCGATTGTTATGCCTTTTGTTATAATCCCATTTTCATTTCGGCCAAAGTAAATATCGCCGAAGCCTGGCGGCCTTTTCTATTAAGGCATTGTTCCGCAAACGGAAGTTATTCGGCGAACGAGCGGTTTCGTTAATTCGGCTACGCCTTATGCATAATAAATGTCTTTATAATATCGTGTTATAAACGGAAATGAAAGGCCTTTTTATTAATTTGTGCTATTTATTAAAAAGCTTCCTAATTACAAAGAATTTCTCAATTATAATTTAGACTTACAACGGTGATACGTAAGTCGGAATAATGCGAGCTTTGGATTTTCGGATTTCGTGTGAATCTCTTTTTAATTATTGTGAGGAAACCTGCACGTCTATTGACGGCGTGTGAGGTTCGCCAACCCGCATAAGGCCAGGGTGGCGAACTAAGTGAAACCGAAGCTAATTTATGGTCACCAACGAAAAATTGGGTTAGTCACTAAATCGAAGTACCTACCGTAGATAACGCCCCGTCCGGGTCCAGTTGGTTAAACCGCATATAAGTGAAGTTATTTATTCTTCAGCCCTGCAAAATATATCCGCAAAAAAAGCATATTGCTGTCTCAAGTTTGTGCTGTCAAAAAATTGAGACAACATCATAAATCTTTGTACCTATAAACACACACAGGACTGAAACACAAAAAGGACTGGAACTCTCTGAAAGAGTCGTTTTACCTAGTAAAACTGAAAATTCACAAAGACATTGTAATAAATAGCGACACTTGCTACCTAGGAATTTCGCTAACATTTCAGCAAGCAAAACGCTGCATTGCTAAACTTCGCATTGAGTGGACCCAGCGAGGTAAGAGCCCTGCCACAACCTGATCTTCCAAATATTATTGGATACCAATAAGTACTTGGTACGATACCTAAATAACTAGAGCACTATATAATAAAGTTTTTGTATTCGATATCAACTTCAGCAACGGTTCAACGGTATCTGCTCTATTGCCCTCATAAAAGTTTACAAGCGCTTTACGATATAAAACGAATCCTATGTTATTGAGATTTTATACGGCTTTATTATGGATAAATAAGTAGTCATCATCATCTGCCTTACCTTTTCCCATTATCTGGGGTCGGCGCAGTATGTCTTTTCCTTCCATACATCGCGCTTTCCCGTCATACTCACATCCACTCCAACCTCGTTCATATCATTCTTAATACAATCCATCCATCTTTTCTTGGGCCTTCCTCTCGCACTGTATCCATCCACATTCATATTCATCACTCGTTTAGTCACATGCTTCTCATCCCTTCTCATCACGTGTCCAAACCATTCCAGCCTCCTACCTCTCACTTTATCTGTTATTGTTATGGATAAATAAGTAGTCATAGCCAATTATAATAATAATAAGAGGTAGCCAGATGACTACAGCTCAGATATGGGCCGGCTCGAGTAGGTACTACACTCTCACAAATGATCGGCGTAAAGTATAATAAAGTAGCTAAGAGTGAGAGAGTGGACGCCCTCCCTTCCTTAACCTCTTTCCCACTAGCCTTCAGGTCGGCAACATGCGAGTAATCCCTTAATGTTACCTGCTTTACGTCAGGTGGACCTTACGCTCGCTTGCCGACTTTGTTATGTAAAAAGGGGCGATTTTTGAAGCGAAGCTTCTTTACGGACGTTCGGGGCGCTCGCTACCCGGGGACTAAAACGGTGAAAAGCGTAACGCGTAACGCGTGACGCATAACGCGTAACGCGTTACGCGTTACGCGTTAATATAATATATCTAATATCTACTGCAAAGCTTCGCTTCTTTCGGGCGTCCCTAGACGGCACTGTTTTTTTTTTTAAAAAAACCATCGAACGACAATTTTTATATGACGAACTAAGTCGTTCTTAAAAATCCACCTATAGGATCAATGGATTATGACGCGATAACAATATGACGTGATTATGAAGCGTTGCTATTGGTTGAATATTTCCTTCTTATTCTTTGGTGATTAGAACCTTCTCACTAATACTTTCCGTTATGATTGCGGAACCACTCAAATAATTACGACGTTATTGGATAACTTGGTGGGTAGGTAGGTACCCCCAACCCATCTAGTAATTGTCCCGGGCTAACCTTTCTTTGTCTTGTTACTTGAGCTTGCTTTTGTGATTGTACACACAAAATATTGGGGACGCTTGAAATGGAATTAGTTTCCTCTATGACCAACTTTCGCGACCCCTTAAATAATAAAATAAATATCGCCAGACGAACTCACCAACTGAATGGTCCCAAACTAAGCAACGCTTGTACTATGCGTACCGTACAATGGACTGGGGGCGATCCCGGTGACACCCAGACCAGGGAAAATTACGAAATGGCCTTTTCCGAAATTTATTTACCCTGACGGGAATCGAACCCACAACCACCCGATGCAGTGAGCCGAGCGGCTTACGCTCGAACCACTGCACCAAGCGGTCGTCAAAATCGGCAATTCACACGATAAACCCGACACCGATAATTTTCATATATTTTACTGCACCTGAGCACGGTATACGGCCAATATCTAACATTTTTTTATAGAAAAAAATGTGTCCTCATCATGTGGATGATCGCTTAGACATTCTCCTATTGATGGCAATGGAAAATTAATTCGTTCATACATTCAAAAGTAGTTAGTCGCTTAAATTGGTATTTCTGTATACGCAGTTGACATCTTTATTAGATCTTTCCTCCAAGACACGAATCAATTAAATACAAAACAATTACGGGACAAGCCATCAAGCATTTAATGAAATTGAAGATCGTAAAACTACAGAGCAAAGTAAACTGAATAATATTGAACATTTCGTTTTGAGAAGTTAAATATCGTTTCCGAAGGTCGTATTGTTGTCCGAAAATTCGATTTGAAGTTTTTCATCGAGTCACAGGAGCGTAATGGAATTGATGCTTACCGAAAAGTTTTTTTTGCTGAAAAACGAAACCTCGCTTTGAATCTGAAACTTTTTTACACGCAGCTTTTATTATTATTAAGTAAGGTATATAGCCTCCTTACCCTCACTGCCTCTAACTGCCCCTAAGACAGCCTTGTCCCAGTAGAAAGGTTAAAATCACCCCTGATGCACTATTAGACACAGTTGGACATAGTTTTGCAAAATGGAATTAACCCACACACATTTCTGCAAACTAAAACCAACCTAGAACCACTAACTCAAGGTTGGTTTTGGTCTACAGCATTGCATGTGAGTTGATTGCATTCTGCAAAACTATATATCCAGTTTTCCTGTGGTATTTTGGTCCCAATGCAAGGGGTCGGGCCTATGGCGATTATACAAGGCAGGCATTTGGAACCATTTTGCGGGTCCAGTGAGCCTTGGCGACTTCACATGTCTGTCTAAAGACGTGCACTTATTTTTTTATTGCCTAGATATGCACACTGGCAGGCTCCATCTGATGGTAAGTGGTAACCGTCTCTGGACATCTGCAACTCAAGGGGAGTAAACCCAGTGGCGGCCTTTTAGAGACCTGTAGACTTGCCTTTTGAATATGTCTTTGTCGCCTTTTGAATATGTATCAAAAAGGCAAATCAGCACACTACATAGTGTAGTGTGCCCATGTTGACTTCACATGTAGTGTGACATGTGTGACTTCTGTGTGAGGGTCATTTCGCTACGTGCGCGTGCGCAGAAAGAAGGCTCGCGATACAAGTTCATTATGTTTTCCTCCACCGTTCAGAGAGTTCCTTGCTGATAACTTGCCATAGTTCTCTCGAAAATACGAAATGATCTCGAGATGTTTTGTTGTATGACATCAATTTATCTGAAAAGCCCCACCCGTGGTACCCGCTTCAACTTAACGTCAAAACCATACGTGTCGGAGGAGAAAATTTAATTTATCATCACAATGCCCAACACAACAAAGATGATTTCCTTTATTTTGATATAGGGGAAAACGACTTTAAAAGAAGATACTCGTACTTCGATTTCTCTGAATTATTCGAAAATAAATTTAAATTAGTTACGTGGTATAAGACTTATCGTCTGGTAAACAAAGTATCAATTTTTTTTGGGTTCCTTACCTCAACTGGAAATAACGGAACCGTGATAGGATCAATTTGTTGTCCGTTTGTCTGTCTATCACTCAAGACCATTTTGCCATGGAACGGTTAGAATTATTAATTTGATTAATATCAAATTCTAAGGTCCCTCAAAGGTATAAAATATGTAAGCTTCTAATTCAAAGCAAAGAAGATACTGCCATTTATGTTAAACGAATACTGATTGAAGATTACTGACCGAAGCTACACAGAGAAACATTATTTTAGCCATCGTAGGTTTTTTAAATCATAAAACCTAATAAAGCTTACATTACGTTTTAGTCATTACGTAGTTACTGAAGAAACCTATCAACAAAGCGTTTATCGTAACACCCTCTTCACAATTATCCAACGCCCGATTTAGACGAAGCTATTGGAAAATACAATTCGATGACAGTGCATCTCATTTCTTCACATAGCTCTCTTATCAGTAGAGGCTGTGTGGACGAGATGTTACGTGCATTGGATGCATACCATAAAACGCAAATTGTATCAGCCGAATAGAGCACAATGTAAGTACACTATGTATAAAGCGGCCACAAATAAAACATTTGACGTAAAGACAATCCCGTTTCATCGCTCCGTATTTATATATGCTTCGTGAAATTGAATCGCGAATGAAGTTGTCTATTTTATTATTATTATATAGGGTGACTGAAATTGTTGGCTTTATTTTAAACTATTACGCTACATACGATTTAGATTGCTGTAGACACATAAATATAACAACAAAAAATGAAAATAAAAAATACCCACATCTGAAAATAACTCGAGTTGACCAAATGATTGTTCAAGTAAACAATCACTTACTTAATACAAAAAAACAAAGGCAAATAATTCTTAATTATTAATAACAGTTAGTACAATTTAAATTTCGTATTAAATTCAGGTTGTTTTAAATTTATTTTGAATGAATTGCTTATTATTTTAACATAGGTAGAGGCATAGTCTGAAAAATTGCCAACGATTTCAAAGTAAACCTGTATATTATATAGCTGTGTCGCTTTATCGTTGAGCCTACGCAGCAGAAAGCTTTTCTCGCAAAGATGGCTTTAACAGACTCCACTGTGCGCTAGAAATGTGTTAAACAGTCGTTACAGTAAATATATTGCTATTATATCAAAGAGCTTCCATAATGATGACGATATACACTTTATGAAATCAAGGACCTTTACATTTTACGAACTAATCAACATTTTTACTGACACTTCAGTACAGTTGACTCTTAATAAAAGTATATTAGACATAAACACCCCATTATATATCGGTTATGACATACGCAGTAAACGCAAAGGGCAAGTGTATACGACATAATACGTACGAGTCGTATATAAACATACCCAATTTATGTGAACGATGTAAATAACAAACTACTGTATACGACTAAGTAGTTACGCTGGTAGAAAAAGCCGCTAATCTAAAATTTAAAGGACTGACAAAAATAACAAAACAGAGAGATTAGTTCAAAAAACATCACATACGACATCGGGGAAGTTATTCGGGGAAATGGCGGATAAGAACACAAATATAAAGGAGTGACCTGTGACCTAAGATAGAGAGAAGTGGAAGCCTAGTCTTTGCCCACCAGTCGGACCACAGGCTGATAATAATTGAAATTAACAAGACGAACGCAACACAAGAATCACAAAAAATCCTAACAAAAGATCAGGATTTAAACTTTAAGGTTTCATATGGCATCAATTTAGCAATGCACATGCTACATATTGAGAAAAACTTTTTAATGAATGAGTCGTGTGCCAAATCAGCACTCTGATGCACGTGCCGCCTCCCAACTCACATTTCTGTAATAGGTGGGTATACGTTGCATTAAAATTATGGAAATTTCGCCGGCTTTTATGAGAATAAAAGTTTGCTGAATGTTGAACGTTGTTGGGTGGTAAAAAGATTATAAACTGTCATTTGGAACTGGTCTAAGAGGTCGTAAAAAATTCTATATTTTTTCATGTACTTATGTGATCAGTGGATGATTTTTGTAGATAAGGCACCATAGAAAAATAGCTGGTTTAATTCGGTTACCTTTTCAGAGCTTATAGGAGCAGTATAGTAAGGATTTATAAGCCGACATAAATTTAAATCAATGAAAAGCAATTAGAATTAATGAAATGGTTTTCAAAAGTCACCCCGTTAAATTGAAAATTCCCATATGAGCTTATTTTCATTTCAACACGCGTTTCTCATTAGATATTGTGTTCGTGAGAGAGCGGAAAGCTCTACATAATTATTTTGTTGCTTAATAGGATTACTCTTAACTTACTTTGAGCTTGTAAGAAACTTCGCTAACAAGATTGCAAACGGTACGGAAGAGGGAGGTATGCCAGCTACTTCAAAAGAAACAATAAAATTAAAAAGTGTTTTAAATGAAAAATATAGAGAATTTTAAAGTGTTCTGCGGTAGGGGTGCATACGGAAGACGTTTATGCAAACTTTTCCTCCTGAGCGAATTTCTGTCACTGCGGCCAATATGAACGAAAACCATCAGTTATGCAGAAGATATTGTAGAGCACCTGTGTAGAGCACAAAAGTGTACGCATGCACAAGTGCACTCTCTTCTATCGCTCTCATAGTCTGATTGGACGGCATTTCGAAATACCCGGAGAGGTAGCGCAGAACGATCGCCGCAGAACGACGCTTTACGATCTCTCCGAGGCATGAAGCCGGTGGTAGCGCCATTAACTTGGTAGAGCTAAACTGTCACCATCTGCTGTAAAATCAAGGTCAGTTGTTGGAAAAAATCAGATTATTTATTTTCGGGTAATACATCATCTTTAGCCTGTAGTAAGCCGCCATGCAACATATCGTATACTATTGAAAAAACTAAATTAAAATCCGTTCATCCGTTTGAGAACTACAATGCCACAAACTGGTACACAGATACACAACGCCCCTTTATATCCGTCGAGGGTTAATAAAATAGTATAACTGAAAATTGCCGAAGCACATAATTCAATTCTTAGGTACCTGTATATTATGTAAATGCGAACCCTTTAGCTGCTTTAGGCTCTATTATGTAAACTCACGTGAGCCTTACGTCATATTCAACTTACAAAATAAATCTCGAATATGTTTCCTGCGAGCGTTTCCCTCAGTAAGTGTAGCGTATACCACCATCCTTCCAATATAAGACTCCATCGTTACACATTGATACAATAAAATGGTGGTTATGTGTCGGCGGCACTCGGAACGACCCTTATTACGGGGCACTAAGGCTTGCAATATTCACGTAAAATATTATCATGGCTTCACCTTAATAATTTCTATATTATGTCGTTTCGCCAAATAAAATAAGAGTTGTTGAGGTGTATTATTTATTTTTCATTACTCATACTCGGAAAGTAGGTCAGAAGTTGACTGACGAGCGGGTGGAAGGAATACTTTTCTGCTCTAGGGAGAATCGCTTTCAACTGACAGCTGTCAAATTATTTAAAAAAAATAGTTCCATTTTCACATTTATATGGAACCGTGTTCCAATTTTTTCTACAGTCACATAATTACAGCGCGATGTAAAATTGAAATAACACACAGTTAAGTATTAATTAAAGAATATAGAAATTTAAATGACTTAATTATAATTTAGTTTCAACAATTTCTTTAAAATAACATAGATTTGGGCAAAATATTTAAAGATGAAAATGAAAAATGATGGCTAATAAATGAAGTTGTCCGGCAAACGAAAAAAAAACAAAATAGGCGGCAATCCGATCTACATTTGTTTTTTCGAGTTGTAGAGTATTGTTCATACTTCATTGTATTATTTCTTTAGCCAATTCCTGTTTTAATTTTTACTTTCCTTGTATTCGTAATGAAAAGCACAGTGTTTACCTCGGGTGAAAGACTTATTTTGTCCCTCGAACTATTGACCACAATTGGAACAAACCACGTCTCGGGCCAAAATAAGTTACATTCACCCCTTGTGTAACAATGCACTATTGTGTTGGTGTAAAAATGAGAATCTGTAGCTTGTAAATTACACTGAATCATTAAAACGTATCACTTATTTTTGGGAACTCCCATAGGTCGATTATGTTAAGTACTTCAATTTTTGTACGAACTCAGGGGAATAAATAATCATTTTCAATAGTATTACTCCAAGGACTATGTCAACAACAGTCGCTAGGATCTACGTAAAATAAATTGGATGGCAATTTTTTTCACTACCACTCATGAAAGCCGACAATTTTCTATACAAATATTTCACGTAGACACTCTACCGACCTCTAAGGAATGTGTAAACTCACGATAGAGTATCTCTCTCATGTGTTTATACGTTAAGAGTAAAACTCTATGGTTAGTTTCAATTTGCTAGTTTACATGTCAATTTTCAATTTCCTTTCATATACTAAAATAACACATTTACCAAATCAACTTACGTCAAAACATATTATTAGAGGTACTTAAGTAATCAATGAGATGAAAAGACCTAGTCATTTATGACGTATACGTGAGGGCCTGTCACGTGTACCCTTCACACATAAAGAAGAGTCCCATTAATCCATAACGTCAAAAGTCCATATCGACGGTGAACACTTACGACATTCCAGTTCTGACCTTACGCTCTATAAAATACAGAGTATTTTCGCGTTCATAGAAATATTGAGTTCTTTTGACAAAAATAATACCTATCACATTTTTGGTGTATACATCACCTATTTTTGAACTTATTGATACCGTGTTTAGGCGACGAATGTTATGTCTAAATAGGTATAATGTTACCGCGTGTGTAAGAATAGTTTGTCATTATCTTTAGTATCATAGCTATTTATTTATTTATCACAATATCTCAGCCGTCTGAAAGTAAGGACTATTTTAGTGTTCGTTGGTAACACAATTAGTATTGTTTTACTATAAATAAAGATACAATATCTGGAGGATAAAATTCTAACTACATTATTCCAATAGAAATACCTAATACACGACTTTGTCGACGAAATCGAGAAGTAGAATTAATAATTCAATATTATAATCAACGTTTACTATTTCCACGAAAACTTCATATTTATTATAAGAGATTTTTTTAAAAGTACAGCCTCGGAAATCAAGCGCACAACCTGCTTGATGTTAAGCAGTTAGCAGTTCGTAATACCAAAGGCGTTACTCGCCTGTTGCCGACCGGAAGGGGACTGGGACAGATGGAGGGGTTTGGTTTCCGGCTCTTTCAATCATCGTACGAAACACAACTATAACAATTAGTCGACGTCAATCTTCCGTGAGAGGGTGGTACTACTTCTGTTGCGCCAGCTAATTGGTTACAGCTTGGCTCTACTATACCGTATAGCTCACAGATATAGATTTACATAGATAACGCAAGTATCACGATTTGTATTGAAACCAAGCGTGCCGAATTTTTTACACCTACTGTGACGTCATTAGTGACGGGAAATCCAAACCGCTCCAAAGACACCGATGCCGCCGATGCCCCTCCGCCCGCTATGATTCTCTCGCTCATACTCATATTGTTTATATCTGTAGTCGCGTGGACTGCAAGTTAACGGCGACCAACCTAGACGCTTGGTCGGGGTTTCGTACACGCGAAGTACCTACATGCATTTGCGTTATCTATGTAAATCTATATCGATGGTAGCTGCTCATTTGAAGATTTAGCTCAACCGCCCACGTCCAAACAAAACACTTCGCCTTTCATAGCCAAAAGGCAGTTTCTCTACATAAATGATTTTTTCCCTTTATTTCGTCAGTTGTATAAAAATATCTCGTAAGCTCTATGCAAAACAAAATGGGAGAGTTCAGACGGCAACTCTTGACTTGGTCCTTTCATGTATTCTTTCTCGTGAATTTAATTTACGCGATATTAGCGCTTATGTTTATTGAAAGAAAGAAAGAAAGAAAAGCTTTATTGCTTGTTTTTCTTGTGCTCTCGTCATGATATTGTTGTTGTTTCAAGTTTGTATTCAATTTGTCTGAGAATATTTATTATTTATGAAACTCTTGCCGAGATTATCGCTGAGAAATATTTCCATGAATAGTTAGCTTTTAGGTCCAGTTATTATATTTTTTTACACAGTATTCTTATCCTACTTCAATTAAATTAGCAGGCTTAATGCTACATAATACTAACTAGGATGAATTAAATTAAATACGTTTTGATAAGTATTGATAAGTATTTTGGTATTTTTTGGTATGAAACTTAAAATATACCTTCCACTTTGAACCTATCATATTATAGATAGGTATAATATATAATACCAATATTATAAATGCGAAAGTTTGTGAATGTGGATGTACGTTTGTTACTCCTTCACGCAATGACCACTGAACGGACTTGGATGAAATTTGGAACACAAATAGTTAATAACCTGTCTAGTGTAATTAGTCAAATAAGAATGTCATTAAGACAGGGCACCTTTTTCTTACTTCATCTAAAAACTCACTTGTTACAACGGTGTTGTTCCTTATTTAAATTTTATTTAATACTGTCCACAAAGCAATTATTGTTTTTTGGAGTTTCATTGCCTCGATCTAAACAGTACCTACGCTTTTTACATGCCATTTTGTACGCATGACATAAGAATGACATTTGAAAAAGGTGAAGGCGCCTGTCTAGCCCGCGAAATTCAAAATTTTCGAGTATTTTTATAGTTTATCCAAAATCTGAAACATTTAAGACAACATTTTGTGATTTGCGACAAACACAGTATGCAGTGCGTTTATTAATACATTTATTTTACTCTAAATATTATCACGGTGGATATGATACTAGTTAATCACTAAATATACAAAAATTGCCAGATTATCTGGATAGCTGTCGTTCTTGAAATGTTTTAGAGTAAGTTGGATATATTAATAAATGCACTGCACACGGTCTTTGTCGCGAATTACAAAATGTGCCTTTTATTATTGTCAGATTTTGAAAAATTCCTAAAAAACCTCAAAAAATTTGAACTTCGCGGGCTAGGTGGGCGCTTTAGCCTTAGCAATGGGGACTTTACTATGGACTGAGAGCGATCCAAGTGACAATGAAACAGCTATAAAATAAATCCGGCATCAAAACATTATCATCTGGTAACAAAGGCAGAGTAGCCATATCCAAAGCCAGCCGAACGTTAAAAGATTTATCTGCCAGTTCACCATTCGGGATTTACGTGACAAAAACAAAGTAAATTCTGTGACGCAAACCTTTCAGCTAAGAAACTATTCGAACGAACTGTGTCCTCGCCCCGGGCTTCCCAAGAGCTTACTGTTCAACGTGTCTGAAGAATATCCTTACATATATATAAATAGGTAGGCACTCTTTCTTATAGATCTGCGTCAGTATACAAAGTTTTATTCTATTTCTGTAATAATCCGTCCAGCGCAATAGGAAGATCGTGTTGTCTACAATGACGGGCTCGAAATTCCGATATTAAAAACAATGAAGTATTCGTTTTGAACTATCTCCACTAAACAACTACATTAATTAGTTTTGTTTTAAACTAATTTTTTCTTGTAAATTGCAAAAACTATTAACATAACTCTAGTAGGTATACTGAAAATTTAAAACCCCCGATGCGACGTCTTTTTAAACTGCAAAAAAGCTGATAATGTTCAAACGGCTGAACTGATTTTCATGAAACATAGCTAAGAACACTCTCGGTCAGAATACATTTTTAACAAAAAAAACTAAATTAAAATCGGTTCATCGGCTTGGGCGCTACGATGCCAAGGACATACACGCAGATACACATGTTAAACTTGCAACACCCTCTTATTTCATAGGGGGATTAAAAATACTTCCCATAATCCCCCTTACCATAATAATTACAACCGATCTTTCAGTAGGTACCTAATATAAATACGAACTTTTCATGCCAAAATATATATAGAACTAGCTGAGCCCGCTCCCGCGTTAAGAGCCTGCGAGACAGGACCCATTTTTTTTTGTTTTCTAAAATAAAAGTTACCTAAGTTACTGCTTATAACATCAGCTATCTACCCGTGAAAGTCCCGTCAAAATCGGTCCAGCCGTTTCGGAGATTACCCGGAACAATCATACAGACAGACAGAAAAGGTATTATGATATTACAAACAGACACTCCAATTTTATTTATTTGTATAGATTTATATAAAATAAGATTACATTACCAGTAGCGGTCAGCGCAAAGGACGATTTCCCCGGAGCCCATCAATCAGCCGAGATGAGCCACTGGCCGCAATTAATCAAGGATTGTATCGTGACTGACGAGGCGATAACGATTGGCCGAACGGACCGCTAACAGCGCAAGATTTGACCGAATGATTGATGTATTTCAATGCAAACTTGGACCTACGCGCTGGAACTCAGGTAGTACCGTCCTCTCACAGAAGATCGGCGTAATGTCGCTATTATAGCTGCGTTTCGTACGGTGAGAGAGAGAGCCGGAAGACCAAATCCCTCTCCCTTCCGCTCCCTCTATAAGTAATGCCTTTGGTATTGCAATTTTCCCCTTTGACGTCCCATTCCTGGGAACGGGTCTCCCCTCAACATGAGGGAGATTCGCACCATAATCCACCACGCTGGCCCAGTGCGGGTTGGCGGATTTCACATGTCTTTCGAAAATTGGTTAGATCTTCCAAGTCATGCAGGTTTCCTCCCGATGTTTTCCTTCACCGTAAGCAAGTGATAATCAAAAAAAAATTATGATTCGCACATAGATTTCGAAAAATCCAGAGGTGCGAGCCGGGGTTTGAACCCAAGACCTGGTGCCCGCAAAACGCGTGCTTTAACTAATCGGCTATCAATGCTCTATATAATAATTATTAACATTGCTACATTAATTGCTTAACATCAGGCAGGTCGAACGCTCGTTCGCCGACTTGATTCCATTCAGAAATTGACTAATCGCCGCAAACGCTTAGAGGCATTAATTTATCAAGACTACCCTGAACCTGATATCGCCGGGATAATGTTTAAAAATTCAGGACACGCCTCCGTTAAGCAATCTGTGCCTTATTTCGAAACCCGTAAATGCGTCTGTTTCGGCCTCACGAGATAACCTACGTGGGGACCATCTAAATGATTGGAGCCACAAACTGCTATTAACAATTTAAGAGCATTATTCCGTTCATTTTTAAAGTTATAGCTTTTGACCGCAGCTTCGCTTGCGTGTTTTCTGTATGGCAACAACAGTGCCACCTAAAAAGTAAATAAAAAATATTCAAAATCGGTCAATTCGTGTAGGAGCAAAAGTATTACAAACACACGCATAGTCATAATATATAACAAGCCTCAGATTGTATGCCTAAAACCAGGATAACATAAATAGGGCAGGGTTCATTGATATTCAGTGGGTTTCTGGAGAGAGGGATCGATTATAATCCTTTCGTCAAGTAACCGATTCGATTCGTTACGATTTTCTATAAGATACGATTTAAGAATAACCGAATGGAGATTCAAATAGCCGATACAACGACCCGAGTGTTTCGGCTCGATATCTTATTGGCGGAATATCATGTTGCTAGTTGATCAATATCGGTGCTCTGTGGTAACTTACATCGACGACGATCAGTAGGCTAACAAGTCAAGATCTGGATACATCCATGTACATGTACAACTGTATACTCTTACCCGCCTCTAGGGGTATTATTTTTGATGTAACCAAGTCGGCTAACAAGCGTACGAGCCGCCTGATGTTAAGCAGTAGCGTCATGATTAAAATACTAAACTAAAGGTAATCCACATTCGTTGCCAACCTGAACGAAGGGGGACACGGGTAACAGAGAGTGGGGCTTTCGTATGTCTAACAGTATTGCCAGTATCTATAGGCAACGGTAACTGCTTAAAATCGGACATTTATTTGTTATTATAAACACCAAAAATATGATCATAGAATAAGCTTTCCCACCACAAAACAACACCTCGTTAAAACAATATTTCGCATTATCCAATAAAAGTCATTTCAAAATCTCTCCTTTGTACATATTTTATGCTCGCTAAGGGTCCAGAAACACTTCGAAATTACCTCCTATTAAACTTCGGAAGCATAAAGTTATGCCCACTCGAGTTTACGAGTTCCTAAACAATTCCTTACTCATTGCGAATGTTTTCGTTTTACGATTGTAGGCTGTTTAACGGCTGAACGGTGCGTGAAACTGGCGGGATAAATTTCTGTGCAGGAGAGATGGAGGGGAACATTTAAGATGATGGGACATTACGCAAAAAGCCCAAGATAATTCATGATGACCGTTACAAAAAAGAAGCAAAAACACTGATCTATCTCAATGGAAACCGTAATAAGTTCCGAATGTGGACAATCTTACGCTAGCGAGTATGTGAGCTCTCTTGTCTTATCACAGGGCCTCTAGTATAATCAGTTATCCCCTCATACTTTTAAATTAGCTAAAAACTGGTAAAATTTTTGTTTTCTTATGGTGTCATGGAGGAAAAGTGACAGTGGCACCAAAAGATTAAAAAACACACCTTCAACGTTACGAAAGCTATTAATACCTATAATAATTTAAGTAAGTAAGAAAAAGTTACAAACACATAGAATGTTTTTCAAATCAGAGCTAGTCAAGTAATTGTTTCGTATGAAAAAAGTCGAGACAGCAGTAGACTCGACTCGTTACCAATCTATTGTAATCGAGCAGATCCCATAAGAATTGAACTTTTATATTCCGCTGCTGATCTTTTAGTTGTTAAAAGAAAATTAATCCCTCTGGTGTTTTCGTCGGATACTTTATCCATAAAATGGGAATTGCTAAATCTGTGAATTTGAAAAGTACCTACTAACTTTTTCTTTACACTTATTTGTTTACCTACGTTTGTTTTTGTTGTTACTTGTTGTTTTGTGTGTTGTTTTGTTTTTATTATTTAAACCAGCGGTGGTCGTAGTTTACCTGTATATTATTATGCTGAATTGTAGCCGTTTGCGTCGAGTACAGTTTTTAATTTTAATTGATGTCTGTTTTTCTTTTCTACCTTTTTTGTATGTATTTTTTTCTCAATTAATTAAAACAATATATAAAATATTGTTTTCTTATATTTACGCGAATACTACACATAGAAATAAATATATTTTTCGGATTTTTTCGCGTTTATGGCTGCTGTAAAGCAACCGAAACGTCGGGAACATAAAGTCAATAAACGCGATAAAATCCGAAGAATAGTTTTATTTCACAATATATAAAATAATTAAAAGATTGAGGGTTCCAAAAACACGACTAAATAATCTGATATGCCGTGCCGAAACCAATCAAAATGAATAATCTCAGTTTAAATCAAAGTGTCTCTTGCCGACATCCAATGACATCAAAGCCCCAAAAGGATCCCCATGAGAATGGTCAGTCTCCATTCTTCTCAAACTGGAAGTAATGCAATCTCTTCAATCTGGCTACAATGCCGGTTCGTTCGTGGAAACCTGGAAAATGGTTTTAATCCTACAAACGTAGAGAGTTCCGGCCAATTGTGTTCCATTGTTATCTCTCGCCTGCACTGGGTCAGCGCTGGGAAGTGACTGCAATTCAGAATAAAGGAATATAAAATATATTTCTTACTTTTTATAGTAGGCACACGAAGTAGGTAGTAGGTAATCTGAAAGAAAACTTAAGAAATTACTCCTTTCAAGTGATTTAGAGCTGATGACCTACTTAACTTTTTTACATTATATGGAAAGCTTTTTAAAGACTTTTTACATTTTATACTGTTATGTGAAGCAGATGAAATAAGTTCAGCTGGTTTACCATTGCATTGTATGAAAAAAACTTATCTTATTTATTATTTGGTTTCAGTTAGTTTCGATAAAAAAAAGAAATAAAACAAAATGTAAAAAGACAAGCCCGCTATGTTTCTTGCCGGATCTTTTCAGTCGAGGTCGCGTTCCGATCTGGTTGTAGATATGAGAAAAAAAAATTGACAATTTGTAAGTGCTCCCTTAGGCATAAACCAAATAAACGATTTGAATTTGGTATTTTTTTTTATAACAACCCAGAAATCCTGTTATAAAGAACCCAGGTAGGGCAACCCAGGGGAACGATCTAAGCTGTCAATTGTAAAACGGCTAGTACATTACAATTAATCTCCAACATATCTATTGACCAAATGATCTGCTCTTTCCAGATACTATGCAACATGGAGGACTATAACGAAACCTACGAGGATATGACAAACAATTCCGAGTCCTACCAGCCGTACTACGAGCGGCCGGAGACTTACATAGTGCCCTTCATCTTCGCGTTGATCTTCGTCATAGGTGTGGTCGGGAACGGGACGCTTGTCGCCGTGTTTGTGAGACACAAGGCAATGAGGAATGTGCCTAACACGTAAGTAACATCAGTGTAATAATCAGGCGTCAATAGCCTAGTGATTAGAGGGACCGAACTGGTAACCAAGAGGTTCCGGTTTCAATCCCCACCCTGTCCATTAAACTATTGACGTGAGCCCATTCCTAACATAAGCATTAGCTTAGCTGGCGGGGCTAACGGGAATACCAGGCATGCCTTTTAAGTTCTGTCGTTTCCATATTTCCCGGCAATTTTGAATTTGGAACTGTTCTATATTCGAATGTGTTTAAATTTCGAATCTCAAAACAATTGAAAGTTTTAGGATTAATGCTATTGTTTAGTCACAGCGTCGATTAGAATCTGTCAGGTTACGTACGAAAATGAATCTTCCTAAGGAAAATGTTCGTGCAATAATTTTCTACAACTTTAGAAGAGGCCTGACACGGCTTCAGTGTTTTGAAGAGCTAACATCTGTGTTCAGTGATGAAGCCCCATGTCTGCGGACTGTCGAATGCTGGTATTTATAATTCCAGCGTAAACATACTATTCTTAGTGACAAATCTCGCGAAGGACGGCCAAAATCCGCCTTCACTGAAGATAACATCATTGCTGTGAGACAACAAATTCTCGAAGATCGTCATGTGACGTATCAAGAGATAGAGGTTCCATTAGGCATCTCAGGGACAACCATTCAGAAAATCTTGCATGAAGCGCTTGGTGTAAGAAAGCTAGTTTGCCGTTGGATACCGCATCTGCTTTCCGACGATCACAAGGCGGCCCGCGTCAGATGGTGTAAGAAAACTCTGCAAAGGTTCAACCAAGGAGAGTCAAATCACGTCTACAACATCATCAGTGGTGACGAATCTTGGATCTATGCCTACGATCCTGATTCCAAACAACAATCTACAATCTGGGTCTTTCAAGACAAGCCAAAACTGACTAAAGTTGTTCGTTCTCGAAGCACTTCAAAGAAGGTGGTGGCCACGTTCATTGGAAAAACCGGCCATATTGCGACTATTGCACTTGAAGATCGTAGAACGGTTGATGGAGAGTGGTATACCACAGTTTGTTTACCACAAGTCATCGCCAACTTCGAAAATCTAACTCAAAGCGACGCATCATCCTGCACCACGACAACGCAATCTCACACAGCGCTCGTCAAACGATTGAGTATTTGAAGCAGGAAAAAGTAGAAATTCTTGATCATCCTCCATACAGTCCTGACCTAAGCCCTAACGATTTATTTATATTTCCTAAAATTAAGAAAAGTCTTCGTGGTCAAAGGTTCCAGTCCGGTGAAAAAGCAGTCGACGCTTTCAAGTCAGCCATTTTGAACACCCCCACTTTAGAGTGGTATAAATGTTATAATAACTGGTTTGAGCGAATGGAAAAGTGTATTAAGCTACGTGGTGAATACTTTGAAAAACAATAAAAAGTACTATAAGGTTCTAGTTGTGTTTTTTTCTTCAAACGACAAAACTTAAAAGGCATCCCTCGTACTAGTTATGTGATAAACTCACATAGCTATAAATCAAAAAAAAACTTAGATCTTTGTTAAGGTAAAAGCCAGCCTGACACACCAACTGTATGGTCCCAAACTAAGCAATGCTTGTACTATGGGTACCGTACAATGGACTGGAGGCGATCCCAGTGACACCCAGACCATGGCAAATTACGAAAAGGCCATTTCCGAAATTTGCCAGGCAGGAATCGAACACGCAAGCACAGACATTGAGCCGAGCCACCTACGCTCGAACCACTGCGCCAAGCGGTCATTCATACGTTCCGATCCGGTGGTAGATTTACCCTCGCCACCTCTCCTGGCAGCGGCCCAAGCCGAGGTCGTGTCCCTTGTGGCGCCCTTGAGCTAGCTGCCCCCCTGCCCCTCTGGCTGGAGCGCACTTGCGCTCGCCCACTGTCCGGGTGAAGTTGTTATGGCCACTCTGGCCAACAACATATAGTAAAAATAAAACCGTGGTCGTTCTTAATAACACTAAACAACATCAGTGTAATAATCTTCGATCTTTGCTACAGTGCTCTCATAGAAGACCGTCGTGTAGTGGCTATTACAACTGTGTTTCGTACGACAAGTGGGAGAGCTAAAAGCCCAAACTCGTCCATTCCCCCCTTTTCCCACTCCCCTTGAAGTCGTGCCAGCAATGCCTATTGCTAACATCTATAGGCAACGATTTGCTGACGGGGTTATATTATATACTCGTATATCTATCTAAATATATATAACTCAAAGGTGACTGACTGACACGCACAGCCCAAACCACTGGACGGATCGGGCTGAAATTTGGCATGCAGGTAGATGTTATGACGTAGGCATCCGCTAAGAAAGGATTTTGATTAATTCTACCCCCAAGGGGATAAAATAGGGGATGAAACTTTGTATGAAACTTTGTCAATTAAATTCCACGCGGACGAAGTCGCGGGGACAGCTAGTTATACGATAAAATAGCAACAGCAATCACATGCGCGGACTCGGTTATGGGATTAATACACGCCAGAGATTCGAACCAGTGACCTAACGCAACGCACTATTGGTGTCTCTGAAGATAAACCTGGAGATTCTGCCTGACTGACTCGAGCAATGAATAATGTCTGAACAATGAAAAAGTCCCTACAGTTTGGTCTAATAAATCTACCCAAACGAACCGACGGGAACAAATTTTGTAAATATTTCAATGTATTTTACAACAAACCGTTTTTTTTTGTTAACAAAGGCCGCCAGTTTGTTGTCGGCTTACTTGTCATCCGGGAAGACGCAAAGGCTTACAAGTATAATGAACCATTGCTGTGCAATGAAATACTAAACTAAGTGTGGTTGTACTAAAATCTTTATTAGTAAAACGCCGTAGCTAGAACAAAGAAAATCTTCGTGTAAGTGTAAACACACAACAAAATTTCAATATTGGTAGAGCCACAGATATAGATTTACATAGATTCCGCAAATGCATGTACTTCCCCTGTACGAAACCCTGACCAACCGTCTAGGTTGGTCGCCGCTAACTTACAGTCCGCGCGACTACAGATATAGAAAATATGGGTATGCGCGAGATTATCACTCGAGAGAATCGTAGCGGGCGGAGGGGCATCGGCGGCATCGGTGTCTTTGAATCGGTTTGGATTTCCCGTCACTAATGACGTCACAGTAGGTGTTAAAAATTCGGCACGCTTGGTTTCAATACAAATCGTGATACTTGCGTTCTCTATGTAAATCTATATCTGTGGGTAGAGCCAAACTGTATCCAAAGTTGACTTCATATCATATAAGGATGGCCCGATCGGGATAGTACCACCCTCTCACAGAAGATCGGTGGAAAGTAGGTATTATAACTGCGTTTTGTATGATGAGGGAGAGAGACGCCTCTACCCTACCCCTCCCTCTGACCCATTTCCCTTCTGGTTGGCAATGAGCGAACAATAAAACAGAAAATAATTAAAAAAAATAGAAAAGAAAAAATTCAAATTCAAATCATTTATTTTTTTAGGCCTACGGGGGCACTAACAAATTGTCAATTTTCATTTTTTTTTTCCTTATATCTACAACCGGATCGGAACGCGACCTCGACTGAGAAGATCCGGCAAGAAACTCAGCGGGCTTGTCTTTTTACATGTCATTTTTTTTTTTATCGCCAGTTGCTTATTTTCAATAATTACAATGTATCTGTCGCCGCCAACTAGCTTAATTCGCCGTTCAATTAACAGCCTAGGCACTTAACTAAACGGCGCCGTTCAACTAGTGGCCTGAATGATATTCAGCCATTTGATCAAACAGCTAGGCAAATGACTTGGATCGATGACGTTTAACTACTTGCCTAGCCGTTTAATTACCTGCCTAGCCTGTTCATTTCAATTTAGTTCTACTTTCTGCCACCTAGCGCCGAAACTCACCAAACTGACAATATCTCTATATTCTATATTCTCTTTGGTCAATATGGCGTCGGAAAAAAACAACTTTGATGGAATAATTTTATTAGGTACTTAGGTTTTTTACGATTGTTTTTAGATCCACCGAATCTATTTGCCGGGTGGGGTTTCTGTGGGGTCATAAAAAAAATAACCCTAACCTAAACCCATCCAGGTCGTTCTGCTTGGATAGTATTTTGAAAAAGTTTTATAGTACTTAAATGTCAACCAGTTGCCTAAGCATTAGCCAGCCAGTTTATTAAATGTTGTAATAGACGATACGGCTGAATATCATTCAGGCCGTTAGTTGAACGGCGCTGTTTAGTTAAGTCCCTAGGCTGTTAATTGAACGGCGAATTAAGCTATTTGGCGGCATATCCATGGAGTTTCTTGCATGTTCTTCTCCATAGGATTTTGTTTTGGAACATGCACCTAGCTCTTGACTTTTTAAAAGTGCCAGTTAATGTGGCCTATTTGAAATAAAAATATTTGAATTTGAATATCTTTGGTATTGCAAGCATCAATAGGCTCCGGTAACTGCTTAACATAAGACGGGTTATACGCTTATTTACCGACATTCCTACTCTAGTACTCCTACACGAGATCTAGTAAATTGAGAGCTTCTTTCAACTCCTTTTCTTTCTGCGATCAAGTTCGTGCAAGTTCCAAAACAATTTATCTTTTCCCCATTATTGGACACCATCGTCGACCCCGGTTTATAGGATTAACAGTAGTGGTGGGAATGTGTGGCGGCACTAGTCAAATAAAAAATATAATTGCCCTTTAAAAATAAAATACAAAAGATAGATAGCTTGCATTTTAAAGTTTTGTTTCTAAGATCCAAGTCCCAGTTTAGTTGCAGTTTGCAGTTCAAACTATTTACCTAGATGTGGCTTCAAAGGATACGTCACGGATCACGTGGTATGATTAAGTAGGTACTTCGACTAATACTCGACCTCTCTTCCAGGTACATCCTGTCTCTGGCGCTCGCTGACCTCCTGGTCATCATAACCTGTGTGCCCTTCACGTCGATCGTCTACACCGTGGAGTCCTGGCCGTGGGGCACCGCCGTGTGTCAGGTGTCAGAAGCCGCCAAGGATGTCAGCATCGGAGTGTCGGTGTTCACGCTGACAGCCCTGTCCGCCGACAGGTACTTCGCGATTGTGGACCCGCTGAGAAAACTGCACGCCACAGGTCAGTTTTGTAGTAGTAACTGTTAAGGACAAAATACCTAAATTCTACAAGAAGAAAATTAATTAGATATAGTAAACATTTGACGTCACTAAAGAGGCAACACTGAGATACAAAAAAATATTAAATAATAAAAAAAATAACGCAACTGAAATCGCAACCTGTTTTTATATAGTTTAGCTATAGTAAACATTTGACCTCACTAAAGAGGCAACACTGAGATACAAAAAAAAAAAAAAAAACGCAACTGAAATGGCGACCTGTTTAATATAGTTTAGCTATATTAAAAAATTGACGTCAATAAAGAAGCAACCCTGAGACCCAATAAAATATATGAAATAATAAAAAAAAAACGTAACTGAAATCGAGACCTGTTTAATATACTTTAGCTATAGTCACATTGGACGTCACTAATGAGGCAACCCTGAAATAAATAAAAAAATATTAATGAATAAAAAAACTTAACGCAACTGAAATCGAGACCCGTTTAATCTTTACCCGTCTTTTGAATACTCAATTAACTTGATAATTTTAAAGCCGAATCATGTAAATTGATAGTGAGACATCTGAAATAACTTGGAAGGCTTCGCGAATGAGAAAACTTTACTTGGGATCAATCCGCCAGCGACTTTGAAACTTTACCGACGAACCGAGGTTGTCGAGTACAGTAGAATACATTCAAATCATGTTGTTTACGAGAGTTATAAAAACATATAAAATGTATATAATATATAGGGTTACTGGTATAAAGCGAAAATTTCTAACGTCTTTGGGTATAACAGTACCTAACCTTGCAGGACTGTTTACTTACATCATAAACAACTTTTGTTGTATAACTTTTTACATAGGTAACATAATACTTGTAATCTATACAAATAAATAAAATTGGAGTGTGTGTTTGTAATATCAAAATAACACCTTTTCACTAAATGTATATGAAAGTATATACGACACCTATAACAAAAACGCGATTTAATTATTTTTTGTCTGTCTGTCTGTGTGTTTGTGACCGATTTTGACGGGACTTTCACTGGCATATAGCTGATGTTATAAGGAGTAACTTAGGCTACTTTGATTTTAGAAAAACAATTAGGGTTCTGCGTAAAAAAATAAAAACACATGAAATCAAAGAGTGTCTCCGAAACGGCTGGACCTATTTTGACGGGACTTTCACTGGTAGATAGGTGTTGTTATAAGCAGTAACTTAGGCAATTTTTATTTTAGAAAAACAAAATTAAAAAAATGGGTCCTGTCTCGCGGGCCTAGAACGCGGGAGCGGGCTTTTATGTGAAGCTAAATTCCACGTGGACGAAGTCGCGGGCTCAGTTAGTACATAATAATTGAGTTTGAGTTTAATACATTTACAAAAAAAAATACACGATTTTGTTGTTCTGTCTATCACTTATTTATGTCCTCACTACCGGATATCGTAACAAGGACACGTATGACGGGACGCGGGCGGAGGGTTCGTAGCATTTAGAGCGATGAATTGAAATATTTTTATTATTGTATGAAAATCTAATGAAATTATTCAAAGGCGTAGACTAAAAGTTGTTGTTTATTATGTAAGTTGTTAGTGTTTCACAAATAACTATGTATTTTCTAGTTTGTTATTGCAATAGCAACACATACTACAACCCTATTGTATTCTCTTAACAAAAACAACGTCTATTATATATTTTAATTAATATTCTATTTGGTTATTGTAAATCATGCGGTGTCTACCCTGTTATTGAAGTTGTCGATTCGCACGAAAATAAATTACTTTCGTGCGATTCACTAAGGCCTGTATTAATCAATGTATCTCAAGTCTGAGAGCGATCTTGAGTACGATTCTTACACGCCATTCTGTTCTGGAATGTCATTAGAATGGCATTTCCTAGATCGCTTTAAGGCTAACGCGCCCAGTTCTAGCCCGCGAAGTTCAAATATTTTGTGGTTTTTTAGGCTTTTTTAAAAATCTGACAATAATAAAAGGCACATTTTGTAATTCGCGACAAAGACCGTATGCAGTGCATTTATTTATATATCCAACTTACTCTAAAACATTTTAAGAACGACAGCTATCCAGATAATCTGGCAATTTTTGTATATTTTGTGATTTACTAGTATCATATCTACCGTGATAATATTTAGAGTAAAATAAATGTATTAATAAACGCACTGCATACTGTGTTTGTCGCAAACCACAAAATGTTGTCTTAAATGTTTTCAGATTTTGAATAAACTATAAAAATACTCGAAAATTTTGAATTTCGCGGGCGGACAGGCGCCTTCACCTTTTGACATTTATCGATTTTATTAAGACCGACCCTAGTCTTTTCCTAGCGGGTGCGTGATACGTACTTGCCCTAGAGCTCATAGAGTTACCTGGAATTAACAGTTATAAATACATACTTATACTCCCCAGTATAATGATTTACTGAATAAATTTACGTGATTACTGTGAGGTAAGCGTATTAAGTTAAATTGCCAATATAAATTAGTGGTTGTCAAACGGCAATCGAACGAGTCTGTATTGCTTTTAGAGGTAGTCGTTTGTATGGAAACTGTTGGTCTATTCAAAACGTATTCCATTAAGTATAAATAGAAATTAAATACATAAAGTAATTATCTCCGTAATTGATGAACACTTGGTGTAATAGTTCGAGCGTAGGCCGATCACTGCAGCGAATAGTTGCGGCGTCGATTCCCTTCAGAATACCTATATATTGCTCAGTTTATTTTTGTGTAGGAATTCTATACACTATTTTAATTATTTATTTAATATATTATTTAATAATTTCCTGAATGACAACATTAATGCTTGATACAATAAGTACTCATTAATGTTTATTGCCTCTACCCATAGAAATCTTGATAATAAGATTTCTAAGACTCTACCATGAGTTACACGCGTGTCATATGGCCGCTTTTCGCTAGACTCTACGTAAAATATTTATATGGAAAATTGTAGAGTTCCTATCAAACATAAATGGTAGAGCTACTGAAGTTAATATAAAATATCGATTGGGTCGCCGTTTGTAAAAAAAATGGGGAGCGACCATTAATTTGTTGCCGACTACTGAATATTTTTAATAAAATATCGCTAAACAAAATCCGACAGGTCATACTTACTCTGATGAATTAAATTACAAGGTACAGGAATAAATTCATGAATAAAAGGAAGCTTCAAATGTAGCGTGACATTCAACTCTTAACCGCAACGCCTAAAGTCGAAACAACAAGCCGCTGTAACGAGTCTTTCATCATATTTCGCATAAACCCGACGCCTCTACAATAATGACTTCTTACTTTACGAGTTTTGGAAGGAAAATAAATGTTGATTGGTTTTGTACACGCACATTGCCTTTATGGTGTTGTAATTCCCATTTAAAACATGACTACATGTTGTAGAAACAAAGTTCAATTTCATTTAAATCTGTGTCTATCTTATGGCGGTGACAGACTTAGATGTCATCTCGTGCTATGTTATGATAACCCAGTACTCTCTCAGTATGAAAGTTGACTCTACACTCTCTTCCTAAAGCTTGGTTTGAAGTGGAAAAAGAAATAAAAGCGTCTCCACACAATGCAACTTTTGGCCAAGTCGTAAGTGGGCGAATCAACATTTTTATTTGTATACAATTTAGAATGATCCCAGTAGAGCGGTTTAAAACATGCATTTAAAAAATGTCATATAATGTCACGTTTCTATCGTCAGGAACAAGATAACGAGATCTCATTCAAAAACGTCGTACAAGAGTAGTGGAAATAAATGTGTTCCGTAGAATTCTAGACTCTACCAGTCACTTACGAGACGAACGTTGAATTTTATTCACTTTATTATCTGCTCTACGTCGTCGTCATAAGCAGATCGACTCAGACGCGCGCCTCGATACGACTTTTGTTAGTGACAAGACCATTCCCCTCTCTGAACCCATCCTTCCTCTCCCTTTATCCCATTCCCATGCATCAGCAACGAGCAATGCCATTGGTGTTGCAAGCATTTAGATGCCACGGCAACTGTTGGACATCAGGGCCCTAACCGCGCTAGCTACTCAAAAGCGAGCGTTTGAAACGTAATCGCGAGCGTTTGCTTTTCTATTACGATTTGAGTAGCTAGCGTGTTTAGGGCCCCAGGTGGGTTGTACACTTGTTAGCCGACTTTGTTTTATACCTAACAAAAAGACGTTTCAAATTCTACAACCTACCGAAACCGAAATATTGGAAATTTCAGGAATGTTCAGTCTTACAGCCCTACTAGATTCAACAAATATATTAAAAAAACACAATTATTGGTGAAGTTAATATAATCGCTTGCGTTCGGTTCCTAATCGAACAAACAAACAAAATGTTTACTAAGTTTAACAGTCGTAACAATATACCCGGAAAAAATCCGGTCTTCGTTAAAGAAAGATTGATTTCTTTTAATAATGCGACAAAAAAACGTTCGTCTGTCTGTACACTGAAGCCAATACGCGACGAGCGGGAGACCGCATAAAAATACGCCTCAACACACCATTCTGAGCTATCTATCTTTTATTGCTATCGTAATTTATTCAGAGTCTCCACGCGTATATTGCCCATAAATATCGTTCAACAAGTCGGGCAATATGTTGGCTGATAATATGAAATGCTCAATAACTTTACCGCAATAATCCGTCCTTACACTTCCATCGCAATATTCATAACTAGCTGTGCCCACGGACTTCGTCCGCGTAGTATTTAACGTAACAAAAATTTCGGGATTATCGGGATAAAAAGTATCCTATATGTTAATCCCGGTTATAAACTATCTGTGTTCCAAATTTCATTCAAATCCGTTCAGTAGTTTTTGCGTGAAGGAGTAACAAACATACATACATACATCCACACTCACAAACTTTCACATTTATAATATTAGTAGGATATAAATACGTGTTATTCATATCAATACTTATTATATACGTACGTATATATAATACGTAATATAAAAAATAAAACATGTATGGTTGGAGGAGTTTCACGCAAAACCGGCTGAACTAAACAAACTAACTTGGTGAATTAGTAGACGATTCTATGGAACAACATACCCCATCTCTGCAACCTCGAAATGTGGACGAAATTTATATCTTGGACGTAATTATGCAATACTATCGTCAATAAATAGGTCAATTTAACTTAGAACACGCATGCTATGTAAATTAGTTAAGTTTTAATTGGATTATCGAGATGCGAGGTCAATAGCAATATCTAGGGCGCATAGTTTGAGGTATTGGACAGTCTACAACAAAGAATAATTACTTAAAATAAAAAAAATGTACCTTTTAATAGCAGTGACAGCCGATTGGTTAAGCACGCGTCTTGCGGGTTACCAGGTCTCGGGTTCAAACCCCGGCTCGAACCTCTGGATTTTCTAAATCTATGTGCGAATCATAATTTCTATATGATTATCACTTGCTTACGGTGAAGGAAAACATCGTGAGGCAACCTTGTATGTCTTAGAAGATTTAACCAATTTTCGAAAGACATGTGAAGTCCGCCAACCTGTACTGGGCCAGCGTGGTGGATTATGGCCTGAATCCCCCTCGTGTTGAGGGGAGGCCCGTGCCCAGGAGTGGGACGTCAAAAGGGCTAAAATTATTATTTTATTATTTACCTTTTAATAAATCAACTCAAATTTAACTAGTATAAATAAAATCTATGCTAGCCATCGCTATTCTTTGGAGACGGTTAACTGCCGGTTCGACACCTGAGTTGTTCACAAGCTCATTTAAGCTAAGGAAGGAAAAAAATCTATATTTAGCTATCAAGGGATTTCGAAAAGAACGTCATGCTTGTTTAATTTGCTATACCAACCTAGTACTTTCTATCCGTTTGAAACGCATCTTGCTGAAACCATTTATTTACTTATGCAATTCTTGGTAATCTCAAAAGACAACACACTGGAGCAGTGCCGGATTAAGCAAGCGCGGGGCCCGTAGCAAAGCGCGGGGCCCGTGGTCGGTTACCGAGTGCCTGACATGGATTGTCTTAGAAGGAAAAGTTGTAACGTTTCACGTTTTTGTGACATCAAGTAAATTCAATATACCACATCTTAATAAGTTTCACTCACAAAAATACGCTCAGGCAGAGATGAGTGGGTTTAAATATGCGGGGCCCCCTTTCGCGCGGGGCCCGTAGCAATTGCTACTCTTGCTACTATGGTTAATTCGGCACTGCACTGGAGCTATTATATTTATATTAATATCTACTACCCTTGGTTATTATTAACTAAATAAGCATCTGGCGATAAAAAAGAAGTACAACAAAATGTTAAAAGACAAGCCCGCTGAGTTTCTTGCCGGATCTTCTCAATCGAGATCGCGTTCCGATCCAGTTAAAATTGATAATTTGTAGGTGCCCCCGTCCGTAGGCCTACACAAAATAATAGATTTGAATTTGAATTGAACGCACTTTAATATGGTGGTAGCTTGTATCTTAAGTCAACAGAATCTATACAAATAAATAAAATTGGCGTGTCTGTTTGTAATATCAAAATAAAACCTTTTTACTAAATGCATAATATGAAAGTACATAAGGTACTTATAACAAAACCGGGATTTAAAAAAAAATATGTTTGTCTGTCTGTCTGTGTGTTTGTTACGGGTAATCTACGAAACGGCTCGATCGATTTTGCCGGGATTTTCACTGGCAGATAGCTGATGTTATAAGGACTAACTTAGGCTACTTTAATTTTAGAAAAACAATTAGGGTTCAGCGTAAAAAAATAAAAACAGATGGATTTCAAAAGTATCTCCGAGACGGCTGGACTGATTGTGCCTGGATTTTCACTAGCAGATAGCTGATGCAGTAACTTAGGCAACATTATATAAGAAAAACAATAAAAAAAAGAAACAAATTAAATTAAAGATAACAAATGCTGCCGGTCGCGCGGGCTCAGAACGCGCGAGCGGGATTTTGGGATAGTAGATATATAAAACAAGAAACATCGACTGGCAAATGTTAAATTACATTTTTATTAAGTTAAATTCCACGCGGACGAAGTCACGGGCTCAGCTAGTAAAACATAATTTTTATCCCGGCGCAGCATGCACGAAGGGTAAACTCGTAAAACTAAATACCATTCGAATAAAATAGAGAAGTAAAGAGTAGAGAGTAGAGAAGTAAAATAGAGTATCTATAGAGATTTTTAAATTTTCCGGTATTGCAGTATAAATCTCGACTCTACCGGTAGGTACTAATAAATGTCAGTGAGCATGGAACACCGTCCCGGCTTGCATGCGACATTTATTGGTAGATGGATATTATACTGAAGCGATGTTGTTAAGCCTATTTGTTACCTGTATTTTATTTTAAAAATATTTTGGGTGTAGAGCCAATTCAGCTGTAGCTCATACACCGGCTGAATCGACCAGGGTAATAGGTAGCACCTTTCACAGAATATCGGCGTGAAACATCTATTATAGCTGCGTTTCGTTCGGCGAATGAGAGAGCTGGTCGCCCAAACCCTACTGACCCACACCCTTCGGGTCGGTAACATGCAAGCATCTATAAGCTACGATAACTCCTTAATGCCGGCTCCACATTCGCGGCGCGAAAGCCGCGAACCGAGAATGTAGACGGTTTCACGGCTTCG
The DNA here is from genome assembly GCA_918843915.1 of Notodonta ziczac. NCBI lineage: Eukaryota > Metazoa > Arthropoda > Insecta > Lepidoptera > Notodontidae > Notodonta > Notodonta ziczac. The sequence continues at coordinate 9,408,485 of OU974053.1, forward strand.
CGCTTTTCGTTCGCGTCGCGTTCACGTTAATGAGTCACGTTAATGTGTCACGTTAATGAGTTCACGTTAATGAGCAATGAGCGTCACATGGACCAACGAGCTGGAGTTGACACTTCTCGAATACTACCAAGGAGAGCCTATACTTTGGCAAGCGGAAAAAAATTAATTAAAATTTTATTTATTTAGTTATAATTAAAAGGAAGCAGCGGCACAGAAGAACGTCACAGAAGCAGCGGCAGCCATATCGACGTCCATTCTCGTTGAGCGCGCGAACTAAACTGTGAAGGTCTTGCGAAGCTTTGCGAGTGTAGAGGCAACCGTTTTTTACGCCGTGAAGAGCGAAACGGTGCCATGCATCGGGGCGTGAATTCACGGCGCTAATCGCGGGCGAATGTGGAGGGCGATCGCTTATTTGCCGAGTAAGTAAGCGTGGCACTTGGTACCTAAACATTTTATGGATAATGTAATGAAATCCAGGAGAGTGGAATGATGAACTCGATTTTCAAAATTCAAATATTCATTATTTGATGTCGATCCGGGCGTCTGCCCACCATTCGAATTATTTTACTGATAAATTCATAATACCTACTGACTAAATAATTCACACAATGTAAGTACCAATTTTTTACTGCGGTTTTCCTGTACCCATCGGCAAATAGCAAAGAAACCAATTAAAATATAATTAAAATTAAATCTTATTATAAGGCACCAAGAACCATTTCATTCTGGGCCTGTGTTGCCATCTGTGCTCCACAATAAACATTGGTTACTAACACGTGTTTTATTACCTACATTTTACGTGTCATTAAAAGTGATTTAAGCTTGGGTAACGTGTCCAAATTTAAATTAAAATGCGGTTTGTTTCACAAATACCTGCGGAAACGTTAGATAAATAAAAAAATGATAACACGTCTGTAAATAAATTACGTAAGAAGGGAAAAAACCGGCCAAGTGCGTGTTGAAATACGCATACTATAGGGTTCCGAACCATCCCGTCGCTCTGCAATATGTTCTAATAATCGTGATGGTTCATTTTTTAATTATTTATATTTTATTTGGGTCTGGGGTAAAATAATAAATCTTGCAACTCACGTAAAATTGCCCACATTGGAGCTTAATATTTAGATCTCAGATTTATATTATACTCCTTGTATAATTGTTGCATACATAAGGTTCTTGATATTCTATTCTTTGTTAGATATTGATAGACAAGGTTGCCCGCCTTTCAGCCGACGGCTTAATTCACCACGTAATTTGTAACGTAACGTCGTTGAGGTAAAATACATGAAATTTATTTTCCTAATCAACGGGAGTCTTATAGGTTTATTTCTTTATACAATCTCACCTTTTTTAAATCAACAAATGCCAATAAAGGAGCTCGCTTATAGGACCACAAAGTACATTTACAAGTTCCTATTTACACATCTCAAATTCATTGCGTCAAATTCATTGGACGCTTCAGTGTGGTAGGTTCACCAAAATACTCCTATATTGATGCTGTTTACACATAGATACATCGAACATGCATGTTTAGAGCAGCCGACAGTTGTATAACAAACTAGCTGAGCCCGCGACTTCGTCAGCGTGGAATTTAACTTAACAAAAAAGCCCTCTCCCGCGTTCTGAGACCTGGACCCATTTTTTAAATTTAGTTTTTCTAAAATAAAAGTTATCTAAGTTACTGCTTATAACATCAGTCAAAATTTGGTCCAGCCGTTTCGACGATACTCTTTGATTTCATGTGTTTTTATTTTTTTACGCAGAACCCTAATTGTTTTTCTAAAATTAAAGTAGCCTAAGTTACTCCTTATAACATCAGCTATCTGCCAGTGCAAGTCCCGTCAAAATCGGTCCAGCCGTTTCGGAGATTACCCGGAACAAACATAAAGACAGACAGACAGACAATTTTTTTTTAAATCGCGTTTTTGCTATAGGTGTCGTTTGTACTTTCATATGCATTTAGTGAAAAGGTGTTATTTTGATATTACAAACAGACACTCTAATTTTATTTATTTTGTATGTATTATTTATTTGTATCTATAGATACGCGATCAATCAGTTGACTATCCACTGGGAGCTACGCTAATTATAAGAACAAAACTAGGTATCTAAATATCATTTAGGTATGTATGTTTCCTCACGATGTTACACTTGATTATTGTTTACATGACGTTATCACGTAGTAACATAAAATAATAAATTTAAATAAAAAAATAAGAAAATATCCCTTTTGACGTCCCACACCGGGGTATGGGCCTCCGCTCAATATAAGGAGGATTCAGGCCATAATCCACCACGCTGGCCTAGTGCGGGTTGGTTCACATGTCTTTCGAAAATTGTAAAGGTAAGCCTATAGATTCTTTCGTTTATTTTCATAAACAAATGTCTTAATTGGATAGCTAATGGGGCTAGGGATTAATAATGTCACCAAATAACCATTAGTAATAAAAGAAAAAGATAAAATGCTTTTCAGCAAGACTGTACTGGTTCGCAATATTCACAATAACATTTCAATCGCTTAAAATCTATAAAACCCAATGTAAGCTCGTTAACAACGTTGTTTTGTACAGGCGTAAACAACGAATGGTTTTATACGCCAGATGCAACGATCAATAAGTACCTACCTACCTACTTATACCACGGTCAACGAGAAGCGATACGAAATGGTATTAATGTTCAAGTTGGTAGCCGCAGAGCTCGCCAATTCGTGGTACATTCTGTGTCGGAATGCCACCCCGCGAGGATGTGGGTAAGCATAGGAGTGAAAAATACTTGTTTTCAAATCATCCCATAGGTTCTTAAAATAGTGATGAAATATTTAAGACAGTTTGACGACCGCTTGGCGCAGTGGTTCGAGCGTAGGCCGCTCAGCTTACTCAGTTGCGGGTTCGATTCCCGCCGGGGCAAATTTCGGAAATGGCCTTTTCGTAATTTTCCCAGGTCTGGTGTCACTGGGTTCACCCCCAGTCCATAGTATGGTATCCATAGTACAAGCGCTGCTTAGTTTGGGACCATACAGTTGGTGTGTCAGTCTGGCGATATTTATTATTTATTTAGTTTGGAATTTTATTTCCATTAATAAATGTGTGTCTAACATGTATACCGTATTATATTAGGTTTCCTTTCCCTGTCCCTCCTTCCACCCCCCTAAACAATAGCCTAGTGGTTAGAAAGGCCGTAGTCGTAACTGCGAGGTTCCGGGTCTGATCCCAACGACGACAGGAGGCCGCTCCTAACACACGCATTAGCTTAGCTGGAGGGCCTAACGGGAATACTAGTAATGTGATAAATACACTTGACTTTTAAATAAAACATTTTTTGTGTCTTCGTGTTGGTTAATTTAATATTTATTTTACATATTTAGTACAATATAATATGTATGATCACTATCTATCTATCTTATCTTTGTTATTCAAACTGTCAAAGTCAACTGACAGCTCAGCTGTCACACAGTTACGTTCCGTTATTACTAACTAGCTGTGCCCACGGACTTCGTCCGCGTAGTATTTAACGTGACAAAAATTTCGGGATTATCGGGATAAAAAGTATCCTATATGTTAATCCCGGTTATAAACTATCTGTGTTCCAAATTTCATTCAAATCCGTTCAGTAGTTTTTGCGTGAAGGAGTAACGAACATACATTCATACATACATACATACATACATCCACACTCACAAACTTTCACATTTATAATATTAGTAGGATTACTATCCTATATATGTGAGTGTGGATGTATGTATGTTTGTTACTCCTTCACGCAAAAACTACTGAACGGATTTGGATGAAATTTGGAACACAGATAGTTTATAACCGGGATTAACATAAAGGATACTTTTTAGCCCGATAATCCCGAAATTTTGTTACGTTAAATACTACGCGGACGAAGTCGGGGGGCACAGCTAGTCTTTTAATAAAAAAATCAAATGAACGTCCCTAGAGTTGTCGGAAGATCAAAATCATAGTTGTTATAACTTTGTTTGGCACGAACGGGTATGGCGCTATATTTTCTGATTCTGAAAATAGTATAAAGATCTTGCTGAAAGTGCTTTAATAACCTTGTACAAGTGTTCCGGAAATAATCCAATACGTACCTATCCAGTTTTGGTTTAAATACACTTTGATATTACATTACTAAAACGGGCCTTTGAAATTTTTCCACCTTATCAATCAGTATTTTGTAAGTACGTAGGTTCCCCCAGGAAAAATGATTAAACGTCGCTATTAGTGATTTCTTAAGATGTCTAAGGACTTTTTATATTTAAGTACTTATTTAATATTGTAATTAAATCTGATTATGAAAATACCAAAAACATATTTCTCAGGAACATAATAAAAGGGCCTCACGGTAGAAAAAAATACTAAAGACAAATGCAATTTAATTTCGACGTTCGTGTTGGTAGCGACATATAACCATTAAAAGTCGACCTCGCCAAACCGCAATATACAAGCCAACATGGTGCTCTCATAAAGTGGGACCACGACCTAGCTCACAGCACGAATAAAGTGGTTGTACCACGACACGAAAGTTTGAAATCATTTCATAAATTCGGTTATTATAAACTAGCGGCCCGCCCCAGCTTGCACGGGTACATTGCGGTTACATTATTCGAGTTATAGTAAGGATCCCTAATTTTTTTGAAAATATATTATAGCCTATGTCCCCCGCGGATAGTGTAGCTTCCCAACAGTGAAATAATTTTTCAAATCGGTTCAGTAGTTTCGGAGCCTATTCATTATGTTGCGGAGCGCCTGTATTATTTTGAAGGCAACGAATCAAAGTCACCCGCATTCGTGTGCATTTTTGTGACAGTTAAAAACTTAACTGCAAGTCACTTCGTGCTCGGTTATAATTCCGAATAGACGATTTTGAGCTAACACATTTGCTTTTATTTAAATACACCTTTGGGAGTCTTCTACATGGTCCTTCGAGCCGGATTCCTACTGGAAGTGGAAATACAAGCGCTTATCAAGAGAATTGGAATATTATTTATTTTTTCAACGGGTTAAACTAACGTCGTAAGAAGTTCAAGTGGTGTTTGAAGAAAGTGGCTTGGACATCAATTATTTATATGATTTAACGTTGTAGAAATAATCCAACACTCTAAAGGTAGTATTTTGTGTATAAGCTCATATTAAAGGTTAGTAGTTGCACAAATTATCTAAATTTGGTCAAAATCTGCTTTGTCATTGAGCAAGTGACGGTTATTTTTCTTCAATTTGAACCTGTGTTAGAAATAACTATTAATTTTGTTCAATTGTTCCGTCCTAGCTCATTTTATATGTAGACAAGTAGGCTCAAATAGATAATTATTAGTAATTTAATACAATTTGTGTGTATAACTTATATTATTAACCTTCATTATTCACGAGTATTTTAATTATATTGGTTTGTTTAATTCGATTATTATCTCCATTAATAAACGTATATCCCTATTGTATATTTAACTTGGCAAATTGTAAAGGTAATTACACAGGTAGTGACTAGCTGTATTGTCAATTCCAGGATTAACAACTGCCTCCGTGATGTCTACCAAAGGTGATAAACTTGATATGGAAGTAGCTAAGGAAGTAGCAGACCTAATTAAGAAACGCAGTAGTTACAAAGGGCGTGTTACAATATTTTCAGGATATCTGAAGGCACTAGATCTGGAATCTATATCATCCAAAGATGTTAGCGAAATAGAACTACGTGTAGGTAAGCTTGAATCATTGTATGCTCAGTATGACGAAGTACAAACGAAACTCGAATGTATCTCAGACAATTTTGATGCTCAGATATCGGATAGGGACGAATTTGAATCCAGATACTACAAGCTTATCTGTCAGGCGCAGGAAGTAGTGGTAACTCACAAAAAACCTTCACCGCCTAGTGAGTGTAGTTCTCGCAGTGGCAACAAGCCGATTAAATTGCCTACTATTCAGCTTCCCAAGTTTAGCGGGTCGTATGAAACCTGGCTCGAGTTTCGCGACACTTTTGATAGCTTAATACACTCTAACGACGATATAGATGTAATAAATAAGTATCATTACCTGAGAACGTCTTTGGAAGGTTCAGCTGCTGTGGTAATTCAATCAATTCAGTGTAGTGCGTCCAACTATCAAATAGCGTGGGGACTGTTGTGTGACCGTTTCGATAACAAAAGATTATTAATACAAAATCATGTATCAGCGTTGTTTAACATAGAACCGGTCACCCGAGAGTCGTCAGCTATGTTGAAACGCATGATGGATCAGTTCAACAAGAATATCCGTGCATTGGAATCCTTAGGTGAACCCACTAAACACTGGGATACGCTCCTCATCCATATCATTACATTAAAACTAGATTCCAAGACGTTTCGTGAATGGGAGGAGCACAAGGGCCGTTTGGATAAGGAAAATCCAATAACACTACAACACTTCCTTGAATTCATGAAAATTCGTACGGATCTCGTTGAAACAATAGAATTATCACGTCACACACACACACAGCAAACTAGCACGAATAACAAACCAGCAAAACATAAGACTATGATTGCAACGGACAACAGTGTCACTAATAATTCACAAAACTCAACGCCGAGTTTATGTCCGAAATGCAGTGGCGATCACAAGTTAAATAATTGTTCACAATTTTTAGCTTTAAGTAACGAAGCACGACTTCAGTTATTGCCTAGTTTTAAGATTTGCTTTAATTGTTTTCGCAGTGGACACTACGCTAATCATTGCAAACGGCCTGGATGCAAGTTATGTAAACGGCGACACAATACGTTAATTCATGTGGCAGATTGCACTAAAGACAAACCGGTTTTGCATAGCGGACGAGCTGATAACAACGGTAGCAGCACGCCCCCCACCACCATCGATGCGAATCCCAACTTAACGCTGTCGGCGAGCGTCGCAGCCTCGAGTCCCCAAGGACACGGTCAACGCGGCGACGTTCTGTTATCGACTGCGCTAATTAAGTTGTATGATTCCAACAATCGCGAGCATATAGCACGCGCCATTCTCGATAGTGGAAGCACCTCCTGTCTTATGACGAATAAAATGTATCGTCAGTTAAATTTGCCCTATCGTCGCATAGATCAATCTATACTTGGCATAAATAATATTACTTCGCACATTAATAAAATGTGCTATGTGCCTATGAAGTCATTAGATGAACATTATGCGACTAATCTAAGATGTTTTGTTTTGCCGTCGATAACAGACAATGTGCCGCGTCGTCCGCTTGACTTGTCCAACCTTAACATACCTACCGATGTGTGTCTAGCTGATCCCAACTTCTATGAGCCCGCGTCCGTCGACTTAGTTATTGGCGCAGACATCTTTTGGGACATAGTAGGATCGCAAAGAATTGGTCTAGGCGTTGGCAAACCTATACTGTTTGAAACTAGGTTAGGATGGATAGTTTCGGGTCCAATTCGGGGACAAGTACCCATTTCGCATCCTATAAAGTGCAATTTTGTTCAAGTTGATCCGATCGCCATCGAAAGGTTTAATGAAGACATTCAAAATCAGCTCGCACGATTCTGGAGCGTAGAAGAGGTGAATGTCGCCACTGACTTCTCACCTGAACATAAACGGTGTGAGGAGCATTTTATTAAAAATACCACACGGTTAGGAGACGGACGCTTCTGTGTCAGAATCCCGTTGAAAGATAACCCGAACGTTCTAGGTAATTCTTTACATCGGGCCAAACAGTGTTTCTTTTCATTAGAGCGAAGATTAATAAATAATCCGAATCTCGGCAAAATGTACCGAGACTTCATGTCGCAATATCAGTCACTGGGACATATGACAGAATGTAAGTTTAGTTCTGAGAATAATGCTCACTTCATTCCCCACCACGGTGTTTTACGTGAGAGTAGCTCGACCACCAAATTGAGAGCAGTTTTTAATGCAAGCAGTCCAACTTCTACCGGCGTTACTTTAAATAGTATACAGATGGTAGGTCCTACGGTACAGGACGATCTGTTAGCCATTCTTCTGCGATTTCGACAACATAAATACATATTGATGGCTGATGTTGAGAAAATGTACAGGCAGATACTGGTTCATCCTGACGATAGATATTTACAGCAGGTTGTGTGGCGCGATAATCCAAACGGCTCACTGAAGGCTTTCCAGCTGAACACCGTGACGTACGGTACCGCAAGCGCCCCCTTTCTCGCGACCAGGTGCCTCAGACAAGTGGGTCTTGAGTGTGAGGATAAGAGGGTAGCCGAAATCATCACACGAGACTGTTACGTTGATGATATCTTAAGCGGTGGGGATGACCTTTGTGACCTTCAAAGTATACGTCTTAAATTGACCTCAGTTCTAGCTTCAGCTCGCTTTCCCCTAAGGAAATGGAAGTCCAACGAGCCTCAGTTAGTCTCAGATTTCCCTCAGGCTCAGTTAGATTTAAATATTGGTGGTAATGAGCCTAGCAAGACTTTAGGCCTAGGCTGGATAGCTGAGTCTGACGAGCTATGTTTTCCCATTGGCACATCGCTCTCCAACATCAACTCTAAGCGTTCTATGCTGTCTATAATTTCTCAGATCTTTGATCCGCTAGGTCTTGTTTCTCCTGTAGTTATAACCGCGAAAATACTCTTACAGAAATTATGGTTGCATAAATTGTCTTGGGATGAGCCGTTACCGTTAGAAGTAGAAGAAATTTGGACTGACATTGTTAAAAAATTACATTTATTAAACAATTTACGCGTCCCTCGCCGTGTGGTTATAGATTTAAATGAACGATTAGAGCTTCATGTGTTCTCCGATGCGTCGGAAAAGGCATATGGCGCGTGTGTTTATGTTCGCAGCGTCAATGCAAATGATAAACCTCTAGTCAGGCTATTAATTGCCAAGAGTCGTGTTGCGCCCATTAAAGCTACGACCATTCCACGGCTCGAGCTCTGTGGTGCATTAGTGGGTGCTCGGCTTTATGAAAAAGTAAGGAACTCGCTACGAGCAGACATAGCGTGTGCGGTATTTTGGACTGACTCCACAATATTATTAGGATGGTTAAAGATGTTGCCATACAAATTAAATACCTTTGTTCGTAATCGCATAGGTGAAATTCTAGAAAAAACTGGAAATTGTGAATGGCGGCATGTTCCTACGAAGGAAAATCCAGCAGATCACATCTCACGCGGTGTGAGTGTTGAGATCATTCAGTCTCTCGATATGTGGTGGTCAGGGCCTAGTTTTTTAAAGGAGTCTACTGGCAATTTGCCTACTAATTTAGTAATTCCTGAATTACTGCCAGATACGCGTACCGAGATATCCTGTATTGCTAAAGTAGACGACTTTCCTAATGCTAATAAGTTAATTATCTTTAATAGATTTTCAAATTTTTATAGGCTTAAGCGTGCAGCAGCGTATATGCTGCGATTTATTAATGCATGTAGAGGACGACCGGCTCAAACCAGTTTTCTTTCTGAGACCGAGTTAAGTAATGCATTGACCGTCATTATTCGTGTATCTCAGATGGAATCATTTCCAGAATATGATTTGTTGGTAAAAGGTAAGGAATTGCCAAAAAAGAGCCCTTTAATGAAGTTTAATGTTTTCTTAGATAAGGACAATATTATGCGAGTTGGCGGTCGTCTTGAACATTCCTCATTTACATTCGATAAAAAACATCCAATTTTAATACAGTCCACTCATCGATTTACCAAGTTACTTTTTGAATGTGAACATGCAAAACTCATGCACGCCGGGCCGCAATTATTGTTGGCGTCAATAAGAGAAGCCTACTGGCCGATAGGTGGCCGTAATTTGGCGAAGGCTTGTTATCGCCACTGCATTAGGTGCTCACGAATGAAAGGAAGTGTTGTAGCTCCACTCATGGGTAATTTACCACAGCAGCGGATTTCACCTGGCGGCTTTCCTTTTGAAACCGTCGGGGTAGACTACGCAGGACCTATTTCTGCCGTTAGTCGTCAAGGTCGAGGTTGTCGCGTCGTTAAAGTGTACATAGCGTTATTTATATGCTTTACCACTAAGGCGATACATTTAGAGCTGGTAGGCGATATGACGAGTAATAATTATTTATTAGCCTTGCGTAGGTTTGTATCTCGTCGGGGGAAACCTGCTAACATTTACTCCGATAATGGAACTACCTTTGTCGGAGCATACAATGATCTCGCTAAGTTTTTGAAGGACAATGCTAATTCTCTATCTAGTGACTTGGTAAACGAAGGAATAAACTTCCATTTCATTCCTGCATATTCACCTCACTTTGGTGGCATCTGGGAGGCAGGTGTTAAATCCACCAAATATCATTTAGTTAGAGTGCTTGGAAATTGTCATTTAAGTTACGAGGAACTCAATTCAACCTTGATTCAGATCGAGGCAATCTTAAATTCACGGCCACTCACACCCTTGTCATCACACCCTGAAGACCTCACGCCGTTGACGCCTGGACATTTTTTAATCGGACGTCCCCTTACTGCATTACCAGCGAAGGACCTCCAGGATAACAATACTACTCATCTTAGTAGATTCCAACGGATCGAGCAACTTCGACAGCATTTTTGGGCGAGGTGGAGCAAAGAGTACGTGTCAGAGCTTCAACAACGGACCAAATGGCAAACTTCAAATCATCCCTTGAAGGTTGACACACTAGTATTAGTGAAGGACGACTGCCTGCCACCTCTGAAATGGAGACTGGGTCGGATTGTGACTCTTCACCCTGGCACTGATCAAGTTGCCCGCGTGGCGGATATAAAGACTTCAACTGGAGTCATTCGACGGTCCTTCAGCAAAATTTGTCCACTTCCCATTAATGAAGACTGTTGAAATGCAAGCTTTCAACGCCTGGGGGCATGTTGCGGAGCGCCTGTATTATTTTGAAGGCAACGAATCAAAGTCACCCGCATTCGTGTGCATTTTTGTGACAGTTAAAAACTTAACTGCAAGTCACTTCGTGCTCGGTTATAATTCCGAATAGACGATTTTGAGCTAACACATTTGCTTTTATTTAAATACACCTTTGGGAGTCTTCTACACATTACGATCAAACAAACAAAGTTTTCCTCTTTATAATATTGTTACGTACTAGGGGTAGGTACAATTAATGCCGTTAAACGTGTAAAAAGGGTTTATTAACGCTCTCCACAAACCCGACTTCTACACAGTACTACACTAGTTTACTATCACTAATTACTCACAACAAACACTGTTCCGAATCACTTAGCAGTCACACAGTATTCCAATATAATCGCCTAGGTCACTGGTATATATCACTCTTCGTTCGCTTACTTAAGTTCCGTACACTGTCGCTTCCAAGAAGTAACTCACTCGCTGCCCGTCGTCGACTACTTATATATCGAACAAAGATGCGAGCTGGTGTTTTCCTGAACATTCTCGTAGGTATGTAGGTAATAGGTAATTATAAAATAATCGCAATCGAATGGTCTCGAGACCCATTGTCGGCTTCCCTTTGTATTCGTTCGCGAGTAGGTATTCGCCGGCCGTCGCGCCGATAACGCAAGGGCGTTCACCTTATACCTACGTACCTACGATTTCGAATATTCAATTTTCGAGATCTTTCATAACTTATTCGATGGAGTACATCTAGACTAACAATGCGTTTTTGTCTAAAGCTGGTAGGATGTGGATTCTTCGAGGTAAAAGACGTCACAGTTTCAGGGTCGCAACAATATTATATATTATAGTATAATAAGTGGTTGAAACCCCCGTCTGCCACTGTCACTGAATCTTCTAAAACTAAAGTAACTGATCGTATTATGTATAACATACAAATGCATTTGTTCTATTTTAACGGATGTTAAAAAAGCTCCCGTGCTAACGAGGGAGTGTGTAAACATGTTTTTACTCCCATTTCTTAAGTACGGGAGGTACAATGGAATAACTTTGCTTTCAAAATTTAAAAAAGTTTATTTGCGGTACATAAACTCAATGTTTTGGCAAGTTTGCAGTATTTTAGCCCTTATAATCTCTGTATAAAATCACTGTGATTGTAGACGGACGTGCCGATATTGTAAGGGTTCCGAGTTTGACTACGGAACCCTAAAATTTTAAATCGCGTTTTTGTTATAGTTGCCCTATGTACTTTCATATGCATTTAGTGAAAAGGTGTTATTTTGATATTACAAACAGACACTCCAATTTCATTTGTATAGATTGACTATGTTGTCCAGCGTCGCCTGCGTATCAGGCGACACAGCTCAATTCACTCACTTCATTTGTAACGTAATGCGGTTCAGGTAAATAATAGTACATTGTTACACGAGTGGTGAAAGTGACTTATTTTGTCACGAGACGAGGTTTGGCGCTACGCTCGGGCGCTAATAGTTCGAGGGACAAAATAAGTCTTTAACCCAAGGTAAACACTGTGCTTTTCATTACGAATACGAGGAAAGTAAAAATAAAAACATGAATTGGCTAAATAAATAATACAAGGAAGTATGAACAATACTCTACAACTCGAAAAAAAAAATAAAGATCGGATTGCCGCCTATTTTGTTCTTTTTTCGTTGGCTGGCCAACTTCATTATTTAGCCATTATTTTTCATTTTCATCTTTAAATATTTTGCCCAAATCTATGTTATTTTAAAGAAATTGTTAAAACTAAATTATAATTAAGACATTTAAAAATATTACATTCTTTAATTAATACTTAACTTTATGTTATTTCAATTTTACATCGTGCTGTAATTGAGTGACTGTAGAAAAAGTTTGAACATGGTTCCATAGAAATGAGAAAGTGGAAATAGTTTTTTTTTTATAATTTGACAGCTGTCAGTTGAAAGCGATTCTCCCGGGCCGGAAAAGTATTACTTTCAACCCGCTCCTCAGGCAACTTCAGACCTACTTTCAGAGTATGAGTAATGACAATGATATTTCTTTTTATAATCGAAGGCAATCAGTTAAATATACAATCTCATTATTTTTTTATCAATGAATGTTGATATGAAATTTTGGTAAATTAATAAGCTTGCATAGGACATTAATTAACAAGTTTCGATTTACACACTTCCTCAGCGGCATATGGACCAAAATATTCCAATATTGATGCTGTTTACACACAGATACGTCGAACATCATGTTTACAGCAGTAGACAGTTGTATAACAAATACGCGATCAATCAGTTGACTATCCACTGGGAGCTACGCTTATTATAGGAACAAAACTAGGTATATATAGATCGTTTAGGCATGTTTGCTTTCTCAAGATACTGAATAAATAAATAAATATCGCCAGGCGAACACACCAACTGTATGGTCCCAATCTAAGCAACGCTTGTACTATGGACACCGTACAATGGACTGGGGGCGATCCCAGTGACACCCAGACCGGGGCAAATTACGAAAAGGCCAATTCCGTATTTTTCCCGGGCGGGAATCGAACCCGCAACCACCCGATGCAGCGAGTCGACCGGTCTACACTCGAACCACTGCGCCAAGCGATCGACATTTGACTTGATTACTGTTTATTTGATGTTAACACGCTAGGTACTAATAGAATACTAATATATTCTGAACTAAATTAACGGTTACGCTAATTACGCCAAGAGTAGGAACATAAAATATTTAAATTTATCCTAAAATAACCCTCTTGGTTTTAAATATAGAGTTCAAAATATAAAGCTATATAAGTTATTGTGTAAGCATATCTGACGGTGGGTTTCATTTCATCTCCCACATCCGCTATTGGCTGAGTGCATCCACACATTTACATCCAATATCAACGGCCGTACCATTATTGTCTACGTTCTGTTTATTTTACATTCCATAATAACATCAACACCAACGGAATATGATACAATTTCGGGAAATTCCATTCCATGTGGTATACTTAGCAATTTTTTTTTTAATAGGTACCATGTGTATTTTAGAATTTTGTAAGAATGGCATATTGATCATCTCCGTATATAATATCAACCGGAAGTCGTCCACAGCTGGACATAGGCCTCCCCCAATGACACATGGTCCAATCACATCTAATCTACAATTGGATATCGTTTTGCAGACTGGAATCAATCCACATGCACTGCTGTAGAGCAAAACCAACCTTGTGTTAGGGGTTCTAGGTTGGTTTCAATTTGCAGGAGTGTGTGCGGGTTGCTACCATATTGCAAAACTACGTCCAATATTTATGTGATAGTTAATTACGGCTTATTATATATTTGACGACCGCTTGCCGCAGTGGTTTGAGCATAGGCCGCTCGGCTCACTGCACATGGTGGTGGCGGGTTCGATTCTCGCTGGGGCAAATTTCGGAAATGGCCTTTTAGGAATTTGCCCAGGTCTGGGTTTCACTGGGATCGGCCCAAGTCAGTACAATACCAATAGTACAAGCGTTGCTTAGTTTAGGACATACAGTTGGTGCGTCAGTCTTGATATATCAATATTCATTACTAGCTGTGCCCGCGACTTCGTCCGCGTGGACTTTCATATATATTCACCTTTTAAACCTTCTCTGGACTTCCACAAATAATTCAAGACCAAAATTAGCCAAATCGGTCCAGCCGTTCTCGTGTTTTAGCGAGACTAACGAACAGTAATTCATTTTTATATATATATATATAGATATATTTTATTTTTCATAGGTAGGAGTATGAAGCGTCATCGAAATAGAGGAGGTTCACAATTCTTATTTTTTTTAATATCCAAATTGAAATTTCAAAGCAATCACGACTAAACGGTAAAGAAGATTCATTATTTTAGTCTAGCTAAATCATTACTTAATCTACAGAAACTAAGCGAACTCTGAGTAATTGGTCTCACAGTGAGACGAAGTCGCGACTTAAGATGGCCAAGATTAAATGAAATGAAATTGCGTCGAGTGTCTCACTAAGTTGCGGCGACATCTGACAGAGTGTCTGCCGCTATCATGGCCATAATCTCTACAGATAAAAAATAGTACAATAGTATCTATCTACTACTGAGGATAATAGAGATTTGATTGAATTACTTACTACATTACAAATAACCCGTATAATTCAAATATGCTATGTATGCATTGACCTGAAATATACAGTATACAAGGTGAAACAAAAAGGGTATACTATTTTTTTTGCAAATTTACTTTGTAAATTTAAAACTATGGGCTTTGTGGGACACCTTTTGTTTTTCAAGATTCCTCCAAAGCTGATAGTTTTAAAATTACAAAGTTAAGTTGACCGCTTGGCGTAGTGATTCGAGCGTGCGCCCGGTGGATGCGGATTTGATTCCCGTCGGGGTAAATTTCACAAATGGACTTTTCGTAATTTGCCCTAGTCCGGGTGTCATTGGGATCGCCCCCCAGTCCATGCTGAGTGTAGGACTATACGGTTGGGTCCGACGATAATATAATGATTTATTTAATTAGACTCGCAGTAAAGTGTAATTTGCACAGTTTTAGCTCGATCTTGGAATGTCATTCTTATGTCATCCTAGTCAATAGCGATATGTATTAAGGCTAAACATTTATTTTACTCTAAATATTATCACGGTGATACTAGTAAATCACTAAATATACAAAAATTGCCAGTTTTTCTGGTTATCTGTCGTTCTTGAAATGTTTTAGAGTAAAATAAATGTATTAATAAACGCACTGCATACTTTGTTTGTCGCAAATCACATTTTGTGATCTTAAATGTCTTCAGATTTTTGTCTATACAAATAAATAAAATTGGAGTGTCTGTTTGTAATATCAAAATAACACCTTTTCACTAAATGCATATGAAAGTACATACGATACCTATAGCAAAAACGCGAATTAAAAAATTTTTGTCTGTCTGTCTGTCTGTCTGTCTGTCTGTCTGTGTGTTTGTTCCGGGTAATCTCCGAAACGGCTGGACCGATTTCGACGGGACTTTCACTGGCAGATAGCTGATCTTATAGCGGGTAACTTAGGCTACTTTGATTTTAGAAAAACAATTAGGGTTCCGCGTAAAAAAATAAAAACACTTGAAATCAAAGAGTATCTCCGAAACGGCTGGACCGATTTTGACGGGACTTTCACTGTTAGATAGCTGATGTTATAAGCAGTAACTGAGGCTACTTTTATTTTAGAAAAACAAAATTTAAAAAATGGGTCCTGTTGCGCGGGCTCAGAACGCGGGAGCGGGCTTTATTGTTAAGTTAAATTCCACGCGGGCGAAGTCCCGGGCTCAGCTAGTAAACTATAAAAATACTCGATTTTTTTGAATTTCGCGGGCTAGACAGGCGCTATCACCTTAAGTTTGCACTTTGACTTAGGAAGTTGGGATTTATTCATTTTTAAAGGCCTTACCGTCAGCTCGCACTGGACGAAACATGTTGGTGAAACATATTGTTGTCTTTATTTTTTGTTTTCCTAAAATAGAGACAACAATATGGTCCGCCAACATGTTTCGTCCAGTGCGAACTCACGGTGAGAGTATGCAAGCGAATGCACTGTTTACTCAGAGTCTGAATAAAATTGCCTATAAGTTTTATGAAGAGGGACAGCGCGTACGCAGTCCCTCACTACCAAAAATTACGCGTCCGAGTTATCCACATTAGGGATAATCGCAGGGGTCAACCCAACCGCAGTGCAATGGGAGGGCCTCGCCCTGGGGGAACCGCCTTCATGATCACGGTGTCCCCTACGCCAGGTAAGTATGATTTCTTTCCCGCTGCCAAACCGGGTCCTTGTTTCCGAAACGGTTTTAACACCGCGATCAAAATATGGCGAAATGTCGATCAGCGCCATCTATGTTTAGCGTTGGGAACTAAACTCATAGTAATTTTAATACAGATATTATTTTTTACAAAAAGTTAACAAAGTTGGCAATTTCAAATTTGGTTGCACCTAAAATAAATTTGAACATTTAATTTAGGCTCTAGGTCTATATTGCAGAGACCAAAAACTAATAAAAAAATTACATTGGCGAAGGGTTTCATACCGATTTTACCTACCTACGTGGAATACTTCATAATTTCAATAATTAAGTACTCACCTATCAGCATTATGTGTCATCTGCCAAAATGTGGGTGCACAAAAGTACACCTCCATGAAACGCACCAAAAATGTTGGCGTCGTTGTAGGTAAGTACTTGAGAAACTTCCATCTCATCTCAACACATGCACACATTTTACGATGCACTAAAATTTTGTTTGTTTATACTCGTAATTGGTATTGGAAAACACATTTTGAGCTGTTTACATTGATTAGCGGCAGTGGTAGATTCTCTCCGCTCGTGAAACGGAGGCGTAATTTTATTGGGGCAACGCATTAGTAACTTTTATTTTTTATTGCGTTACGGAAATCGTTTCCTATCCATTTACATTCTAGGTAGGTACCTAAATCATCTACACCGAGATCTATTTACTTACTTAGGTATATTTAAAAAAATATTTATCTTCTGCTATCGTGAAGTCGCATACCAGCAAATAGGTTTTATATAATACTTAGTAGCTGACCCCGCAAACGTTGTTATGCCATACAAAGAGAATACAATACTACGTATGCCATATAAATTATAGATGTTGACCGACTCTCAGACCTACCCGATATGCACGCAAAATTTCATGAAAATCGGTCGAGCCATTTCTGAGGAGTATGGTAACTAACATTGTGACACGAGAATTTTATATACTTATACTTAAGATAAAATATAATATAATTTTGCATGGCGACTTAGCAAATGCTGAAGGTAATTTATTTATTTAATTTGGTACATGGAAGACTTGCAGCTAAGTAGACTAAACATAAATAAACAATAACTTAGCGCTAGGAAAGTTCAATTTTGAGGGCGTTTTTAAAGAATACGCATGCCTGACCAACCGACTACCGCGTGAAAACGCAAACACCTACCTAGGTAGGTAGGCTGTTTTTTAGGAATACCTATTTCTAAATAGCTAGGCACGTAATCTTTATTTACTTATAACAGTACCTACATACAAAACAGCTGATTTCTCTACGAATGTGTCACACAAGCACTCTTGGGTCATCCAATAAGACCGCTCGTGACCTACGCAAGCGTCGGCCCGAATATTAACGAATCCTCGCCTTTATAGCTGAGTAATAAACGGATCGCGCAATATAATAAGAATTCGGGACAATTAACGATATTTTTTGCCCGCTTACATATTTGAGAATCCAAAGAACTGGATATTAAAAATGTAGGTAGATAGGTTACCTTCTTTGTATGGAATGTTGACCTTTGGGGAAATCCCTTGATGTTGTCTTGAGTCTTCATACAAAGCTACATACAAGCAAAAAAGAGGTCCCTTTATCGTAAGAGAGTTACTTGGGTAATTTTGCTAAATTCCCAACTAGACAAATTTTAGTAACAATTAAAAAATACATGTTTCCACGTGCTCACGTCGCGCAGTAACCTGTGCTATCACTACAGCGAGCCGCCGAGAATCTGGGCCCTAACCACGTTAGCTACTTACATCGCAATATAAAAGTTTTACAAACGCTCGACTCTCGAGTTTGAAAGCTAATTCGCGTTTGAACGCTCGCGTTTGATATCTAATTCGCGTTTGAACGCTCGCGTTTGATAACTAATACGCGTTTGAACGCTCGCCTTTGATAGCTAATTCACCTTTGAACGCTCGCGTTTGATAGCTAATTCGCGTTTGAATGCTCACGTTTGATAGCTAATTCACGTTTGAACGCTCGCGTTTGATAGCTAATTAGCTTTCAAACGCTTGAAAGCGAGAGTTTGCTTTTCTATTTCGTTTTCATTAACTAACTTAGTTAGGGCCCTGCTCTGCGCTGCGCTGCGCGAACTCCGTCGCTAGCGTCTTAGCATACGCTTACACTTATCATCCCCATACCTGCCGCGAATAAGGGCGCAGTTGTAAATCCCGCTGAGTTACGACATTCGTTATTTAATGCGGAGTACGCCTGTTGGTTCAGGCCACCCGGCTGCTTTACGACACCAATAAACAATGATAGAACAACAACGTTTATCTTTAACTGTTACAATTGCGTTGTGAATTTTATTACTAGGTATACCTAAGACAATTTAACCAATGGACGCGAGGTGTATGCGATGACAATTAAAACACATTGATCCATATATCGCAGGGGAAGGACTATAGTTGCACTATTCTAGCATGAAGCGCTGTCGCTGGCGCTGTCATTGCTGTAACTTATTAGACAGTGACTGCAGCGCTTGATGCTTGAGTAGGCAACGTTGTAAAGGGCTAATGTTTCTCTGTGCGTACCTAAATAGGGTTAGTGTGCGTTTAATAATGAAATGTTGGGAGAGTTTATTTCGCTCCCAATTCCATTGCTAAAACCTCCGAAGAAGGGACTGCTTGTACAAGATTCCATCACCTCAATCAAAATTACACATTATGGTTGTTTTAAATAGAGTCTGTTTTCATTTTCAGGCGGCAGCAAGCGCGCTACCAGACTGACGGTGGCGACTGCCATCGGGATCTGGGTATTGGCAGCGCTGCTGGCTACTCCTGCGTATATTGGCTCTTACGTACGGGCATTCGTCGTCAACCCTACTACACAGGTATACGAACAATAATACAGGATGTTTCTAAAGCTCAAAATAGTAATTTTGGTAGATGCGTATACGGAAGCTGATATAGATTTCTACTGAAGACAGACTCTACGTAACATTCATATTTTACAAGCTACACTAATATTTAAGAAACTGTTTGTAAAAAAATTACAAAATTAAACGAATTTGGTGTTTTTAAAAATTCCATTTCACTATGTGCTTGCAACTCATTCTGACAACCAAATATTATTTCGGACTTCGGAGCAACATCCTGTATAACTGCATAAATGTACCTATAGTATACTCGGCTTCATTGACATTTCAAGACAAGATTGACTGCGTAATCTGTTTCGGTCGCTCGTGTCTCAAAGAAATAAGAGGGATCAATTGAAGTGATCTAAAAGTACAAGACCAACACTGTACTTCACTACATAGTATAAAACAAAGTCGCTTCCCGCTGTCTGTCTATCCCTATGTATGCTTAGATCTTTAAAACTACGCAACGGATTTTGATGCGGTTTTTTTAATAGATAGAGTGATTCAAGAGGAAGGTTTATATGTATAATACATGCATAATATAGTAGAGAAACACTGATAAAAATACCCGTGCGAAGCCGGGGCTGGTCGGTGGTACCTTATAAGTGAAAAGCATTCAAGCTAAATTCACACAGAGGTCAATCGTGAATATCAAACAGATTGATTACAATAGTTTTACGAGCCCATCTAATCCCTGTTCGGTGGCGCTCGGGTCCCTAATTGCGTTATAACTTTGCTTCCAACACACCACCGCAAATAATTAGAAAACTAAACAAGGGTCCATAATTTTGGGAGGTCTAAAACATTGCGGGGAAGTTTTAAGAGGTACTCTGCAAAGTGGATAAAACGAATTGAAAAGTTAATTGAAACTTGTTTGCCAACTTCGTTATATATTTAAAAAGGTACTTAGGTAGATATATTACTTTTTATCGTAGCATCTTATGATTGACTAGCTGAGCCCGCGACTTCGTCCGCGTGGAATTTAACTTAACCGCTCCCGCTCCCGCGATCTGAACCCGCGCGACAGCATCCATTTTTTTTTCTTCTAAAATAAATAATAGCCTAAGTTACTCCTTATAAGATCAGCTATCTGCCAGTGAAAGTCCCGTCAAAATCGGTCCAGCCGTTTCGGAGATTACCCGGAACAAACACACAGACAGACAGACAGACAGACAGAAAAACAGACAGCCAAAAATAAATTAAATCGCGTTTTTCTTATTAAATATCGTACTTATGTACTTTCATATGCATTTACTGAAAAGGTGTTACTTTGATATTACAAACAGACACTCTAATTTTGGGTCAATCAACTATTATACCCACACTTTGGACGGGGAAGAAATATTTTTTTTGAAAAAATTAACATTATATTTATTGTTTTCTGATTTGACTAAAGCATTATCAATATCATCTACTATAATGATCTAGAAGGGCAGTGAAGTTAATAGTAATTTAACACAGTTTCAGTAAAAAGTTGCAGCACAGACCCCAAAAACTGTCGCCAGTGTTACACACATTCAGCGTTAGATAAATGGTAAACAAAACACGGAAAAATTGTTTATAATTTTTTATTTACTCATACATGCATAATCAACTATTTTGGCATAATCAGTTTTCATATATTCCTAATTTTTATTATAAAAATAAACAACTTTTTGTCTTTTGCGTTACCGTAGTATAAAAAGTAGGGTTTTTTTTTAATATAAAACTAAATATAAAAGAAATAGAAATAAAAAAGAAGTTTGGTTAAAAGCGCGACAATCGTTTGAATTAAGAACTGCTTGTATAAAGTTATGTAATCAAATATTGAGCATGTTATAATCAAAAATATAATTTTGATTTTTGGGACAACAAGTAACTCCAGATAATAATTTGGGTAACGCCTAAGACATAATATAAAAAATATGAATTTAACTAATAGACGGCATATTATTAAATCAACCCAAATCAATAATTTCCCAAAAAAAACCAAAATAACAATCATTATAAATCAACAAAGCCACATTTTAGATATTCCAATCTTATTTTTCGTAAATATCAATCGGAAATATCAAAAAGCAGGAAAGCGGTGTTGGCAAGATTTTTTATAATATATTCATAATTTGCATGACACATATCATTCCTATCAATTCTGAACGTCTTTGCTTCATCACTAACAACACGTAGAAACATAACTTTGACTTCACCGTTTTCTTCGATAGGAGTCAAACCTTTGCACATGTAAGAATATGTTTTCTTTTTTTTTGTTCATGCCATACACATAGTCATGAAGAAAATCACCAGCTGAAACTTAACAGCTGAAGCTTAACACCTGTTGTGGAGCTTCATAGTTACTCGTGGTAGCCAATGGTCCCTCGGAATGAAAATCCTTAAACATAGCATCACCTACACACTTCGATCCTTGTTTGTCGTTTTCTTTGTCATGTACTCGTTCTGACTGTCCACCATCACTCTCAGAAGAAGATCCATAAATTACTCTATAAATACTAGGACGAGGTATGTTTTTAATATCATTCAGTATATCAAGCGGTACGTCATCACCTTATAGATTTGGAGAATAATTTCCCGTAGATTCGAAATTCGCTACTTTTGAGGGCTCCATGTTTACTTGTTTTGAGTTTCGACGGTATTTTGTGTCGCAGACTCTAAATTCACTCTTTATGTTGTGGGATTGAAACAGTTACAAAAACCTATTTTCGAAGATTTACAAAAGCAGGTAAGCCATCTAGATACGTCAATGAGTTTCGTTCTTCTGTAAATATTTGATGGACTTGTAAAGTTCCAATAAGTCTCGGGATCGTTTTTGGCAGCTCATCTTTTAGTCGTTTAATAGCTTTGACTTCTATTAGGAAAAGCTTAATTTTACTGCTGCCCTCGATATGGTTTAAAAATTCTTGTGCACTAGGAATGTCGGTACCCATGGCAACAATCTTGTCAGCAGTTCGCTTCAGGAACCCTCCAATCCCATCTGCTGGACCCTTACCGTGCCCTGCTTCAAAGAAGGACCAAGTTGTAGCAAAACCATAGTCAAAGTATTTTGTGCAAAGCAAATAAAAGTTTTTTTTCTGTCGGTATTGTGTGGACGGTCCATCGGAAAAGAAGTGAACTGTATTCACATATTCATATTCTTTTCTTACCCATTGCAAGATCGGGTGTAAGTGTGTCCAGATAGGGGTAGGCTGGGGACAATTTGACGAAGCAATTGTACAAAAAGAGTTCGCTGAATTTTTTTTTTCTGGGTCGTACTTATCACTGTTTTCAGGGATACTTGGTTTCGAGAGCCTCCAAAACGATGGGATTCAACCTCTTCATTATATTTGCAATTATAGTTTTCACTATAGTCGACTACAAGAGTGCACTCATAAGGTTGCAGATAATTTAAGCACTCCCGAAAATTGTGAAACTGGATTTAGATATTATAGACATGTTTTTTGAAGTGGATTAAATCCTTCTCAATTTTTTGCAATAAAAGCGCAACATCCTCAAATTATTCTACTTTTATATTCATTATTATTTAGATCATTTTCCCATCTTTTCATATTTTTCTTCCTTTCTTATCCATTCACTGTACTTTATGATTCCAGCTACTTTTTCTTGAGCATATTCCATATTTTTGTCTTTGCATGTCTCACAGTTATTGTACATACAATCCTTTAACCGGTCGCTGCAAACTATCGTTTAAATAATTGCATTCAATCATTTTAGGGTAAAATAATATTTCTGAAAACTAAAAAAAAATATCACGATAAAGTAAAACACGATTAATCTACTATTATCCATTTAAGACTAGATGTCTTCCTTCCTTTACAAAATCAGAACCCTGTAGATAAGTTGGTAAGTGGTAAGTATATAGGCAGAATGAAAAACAGACGATTGTTTTTCCTTTTTTAAAATTGATTAAAATAGAGTCGGTTTTACTTACGTGCTACTAGCTAATCTCACAAAGTACGTACATGTCTTAGGAGTTGCAAATAATGTCTCTGGTGTTACCGCCAAAGTAACTCAGTATATGAGTAACTCAGAAGACAAATGGTATATTTTCATAAAAAGAGCACACTAACATTTGAATATAGTACATGGCGTAAACATAAGTCGAAAACACATGTCATGTACTATAAGAACATCCGATTATTATTAATAAATAATAAACGTACATCGATAAATCGCGGTCACTCAGTAGATGACACAAAAAGGCACGCACTCTCTCCGAACGTTCTTTGCGGACTGGCGGCTTGTCAGGGCTATCAAAAGGCGCCGCCGCGCTGTGCGAGCGAAGGCACACACAATGAAAGCTACTTACGAAAAACAGAGACATTTCTGTGTTTTTTTGCAAAATTCTTGAAGTAACTCAGTGGATGAGAGGAAAAGCATTTTAGTAAGGGACACTATTTTGAGTTTTATTTTTATAAAAGGGGTTTGTCTTATTGGTGTTCTGTATCACACAAAATAAACTACATTATGCCGTCTTGTTATATAATAAAAGTTAGTCGAAAGTGAGAAGTAAAAGTTCATTTATAATGGAAGTTCACAAGTTAATGTGAGCTTCAGACAGGAATATTTTGTATGGTGCAAATATTTTGTATCCTGAGTTACCATAAAATTTCATATAAATAAAAGATTTTTGAGTACGTAAACACGCTTCCCGTTGTGCCTAGTTATCGTAGATATAACTGTGATAGTACTTTTGTGTATGACTATTATCAATAAGTATTTTTGTATAATTACATGTCGGGGACAGCAAAGTGTGGGTATAATAGTTGATTGACCCTTTTATTTATTTGTATAGATTTTTGGTAACCATAGGTCACCCACCACTGACCACCATGAATTGTGCACTTTTCCTTCCGGTAGGACTATAGGCGCATTTATTTTTATCTTTATATCTTTATTCCTTGTTGGTCGCTCGTTATCCCTGAGTCGCATATTTTATCCAAAAGGTTTCTACAGCAATCCCTAGGGATGTTCCCTTTCATAACATATTCCCGATTCTCACACCTTCCGTCACAACATAAAGCTATTGGGAGCCGGCGGTCGTTATGATAGATTGTTGCATGAACAGTTATTACACGAGATCCCGAAGGTTTCAGAGAAAACAAAATTACTTAGTAGAATATACCTATGTTTCTATCAATAAAAGTACCTATATTTCTCAAATCTAAATTTCATGATTGTGAACAATATTGTAGGTAGTGTGCATAGAGTTTGCATAGATGTGACATTGTAGTAAGGATCAGCTATGCTGAGTCACACTACGTAAACTTATTGTAGTTACCTATATCAATCAAGCGTCCCGCCCCGGCTTCGCACGGGTATTTTTTACCAGCGTTTTTCTTCTATATTATGCATGTATTCTACACATAAACCTTCCTCTTGAATCACTCTATCTATTAAAAAAAAACACATCAAAAACCGCTGTGTAGTTTTAAAGATCTAAGCATACATAGGGACATACAGACAGCGGGAAGCGACTTTGTTTTATACTATGTAGTGATTTTGATAGCTTTGACGAATTTACTACAGCTCTTATACTGTCTGGCCCGCCGGGATAGCACCACCCTCTCACAGACGATCGACGTTAAGGAGCTATTATAGCTGCTTTTCGTACAATGAGTGCGATAGCCGGAAGTCCATCCCTCCTCACCTCCCCTCGTTCTGTACCTCTCCCCTTCAGGTTGACAGTGCGAGCGAAGCCTTTGGATATTGCAAGCATCTACATATAGCACACTGAAAAAATGCTTTGGTTGAATTTACCACACTAACTAAGGTTGAAACTTTGAAAGGCTTATATGAACAATTAACAGTTATAAAGGTAAATTGTACAAAACTACACAATAATTGTTGAATTTACCAAATGAAAAAGGTTAAAGCTGCAGGGTTGCCAAATCCAAAAGTTGTAACTGTCGTAAGTCGCCGTGAAAATGATCGTTTATCAAGAAAATTTATCGCTAATTAAATTTATGATTAAATTAAATACGTATTTTAATAAATTAAATTATCGTATTCCCCCATAATTATCGTGCGGTCTGGCAACACTATTAGTTAGCTGCGGTGACTGTTTAATATCAGGCGGATCGCAGGTACACTAGTTTGACGACTTTGTATAAAAGTGACACTCATAAAATATTATTTTTTCCCAGTTCCTTGTATGCTACCCGTACCCAGTGGAATGGGGAGAGGGTTACCCCCGAGCTGTCGTCCTGATGAGATTCCTGGTGTACTACTCCCTGCCGCTGGCTGTCATCGCGCTGTTCTACGTGCTGATGGCCCGGCATCTAGTCCTCAGCACACGGAACGTGCCTGGGGAGATGCAGGGCACACAAAGACAGGTATGTAGGTAACTACAACGACCGCTTTGCGCAGTGGTTCAGCGTAGGCCGCTCGGCTCACTGAGTCGAGTGGTTGCGGGCTCGATTCCCGTCAGGGTAAATTTCGGAAATGGTCTTTTCGTAATTTACCCAGGTCTGGATGTCACTGGGATCGCCCCCAGTCCATTTTACGGTACCCATAGTACAAGCGTTGCTTAGTTTGGGACCATACAGTTGGTGTGTTCGTCTGGCGATATTTACCTATTATTTATTATAACTAGGACGGAACAGGGACACGATCCTTGAAATGATTTCAATTGAATATCTCTTTAGAGACATTGGCGCGGGCATCAGTCTTCATCACAAAACATTGGGTTATCTACCACTTGGACCAATAGGATCGTTTCGTTTCCTGTCAACCTGAGGTAAGCTTAGTGAAACTGAGGAAATAAAATTATCCTATTGGTGGAAGCGGGCGGGCACGCTTCATAGCATAGCCAACTGGGCGGGTAACCTAATGTTGTTATAACAAAATCATGAGTTAAGTAACTCATGATTTTGTCTCTAATTGTACCTTCCAGAAAAAAATAGCATGATGTTTTTATATATATATATATTCGGTTTTATTACTTATTATATAGTTTCCATTATTATTATATATTCTGGGCAAAAGCCTCATCCCAATTTCTCATCCGCAATGATGTCTTGCGCAATTTCCTGCTACGCCTTTCCCATGAAAAACGTGGCCGGAAATAAAAAATAAACATTTATTTTCAGACCTTTAGATAGTAAATATAGTTACTTACAAATGTCGCCATGAAAATATGAAAAGAAATGAGCGCTCTTTTAATACCTATATCTAAATCTTCACTGTCCTTCCCAGATGCGAGCAAGACGAAAGGTGGCAGTGACTGTACTAGCTTTCGTCCTGGTCTTCGCTGCGTGTTTCCTTCCATCACACGTGTTCATGATGTGGTTCTATTACTGGTAAGTACTTAAGCCTAATAGCGATGCCAAACTTATCAGAAGGGTTGTTGGGAAGGATGAAGAGGATGTCCGTTGCCATTTAAAGATTTTTCAATGGCGTCGTACGATGAAACCTTTTAATTTAAATATCAACTAAAAATATTTAATTATATGTATTAGTTACCTACCTATTGGTTTAGAAACGCCAATTCGGCACTAGCACCGGTGGCTTAACTACTTAAAATAAGGTCCAAATTGGCGCGAATTCATCAACATCGGGGGGGTCGCTCTCGCGTGAATATCTTTATTACTAACTTAGGGCCTAAGTAAGTTGGGGACTAAGTATTAATAAATCGATCTCATTTCTAAGAGCGGTCTTGGAAATGTCATTGTTAAATTCAATTCCGTTGTACTTTACGTATGTGTATACATAGATATATGTACATTTATGTACGTACACGTACATTATGTACGATACACTTTATGTAGGTAAATACGTTTATTTTTGGTAAACTATTTGTATGTTTATTTAAATTTTGTTTATTTTACACCACTGATTTCCCACCTTGCTACTTTTGTAGGTAAATCCTCTCCATCCAAAGGTTGCCTGGAAGAGATCGCACTTTGCGATAAGGCCGCCCATAGTACACATTTTTGGAAGGGTTTCTGTTTTTATTCTATAACTCTAAATTGGAAATTTAAAACCCCCGATGCGAGACGACCTTTTCATCAAATGTATACTTTACCTAGTTCTTCCAAATAATTAAGTTAGCGAGATTTGCGTAGCTCCCGTAGCTCAGTATTCATAGCTCATCTCGCAAATTCATCTGGTAATTAAATTTAACTAGTTTCGATGCCAGATTATGAAAGCGCCATTTACATCATTCGTTTTGGCTTCCTTATTTATAATCTAAGATAATAATTATAATCCAAAGCAATGTACAATAATCAACAGAAAAACTGTGTAAAAGTATGAGATATTATCTTGTTATGACATTATAATCATTGACATTAGCATAGACAACGAATCTAAATATTTTTAATTCCTAGTAAAATAACGCTAAAATTATTTTTAATTAGATTTGTTTTTCTGTATTCTTTCTCAATGGCGGAGCAGCGCCCTCTAGAATTATTATTGCGTAATATTCCATGAGTATTAACAAAACAAACAAAATTTAACGCATGCATGTATCTGTCGCAGTCAAATAGCTTAAATTCGCCGTTCAATTAACAGCCCAGGCACTTAACTAAACAGCGCCGTTCAACTAACGGCCTGAATGATATTCAGCCGTATCGTCTGTTACAACATTCAATAAACTGGCTGGCTAATGCTAAGGCAACTGGTTGACACACAGTAAGTACTACAAAACTTTTTCAAAATACTACCCAAGCAGAGTGACCCAGATGGGTACCCCACAGAAATTCCACCCGGAAAGTAGATTCGGTGGATCTAAACAATTTCGTAAAATACGTAATAAAATTATTCCATCAAAGTTGTTTTTTGCCGACGCCATATTGACCAAAGAGAATATAATAGAGATATTGACAGTTTGGCGAGTTTCGGCGCTAGGTGGCACAAAGTAGAACTAAATTGAAATGAACAGGCAAGTAAGTAAACGTCATCGATCCAAGTCATTTGCCTAGCTGTTTGATCAAATGGCTGAATATCATTCAGACCGTTAGTTGAACGGCGCTGTTTAGTTAAGTGCCTAGGCTGTTAATTGAACGGTGAATTAAGCTATTTGGCGGTGACATATCCATCATTTGACACGTGACTTATGGAACGTCTTTAGTTCATACACAAATCTCATATAAAAATTTATAAAATATCCCTTTTTTCCAGGATCCGGAAAACTTTTCAAATTTATAATATTGTAAAAAGCCAGTACAGACTATTACGATTATTTAAAAATACAATAAAGCGAAATCGTTTCAGTCGTTCTCAAGTGATGCAAAGATATTATTCCAATGAGCCCAAATTTCGAACGGATTCGCGCCGTGAATGTGGCTTTTTTAACCTACAAAATAGCTGATGATCTTCAAACGGCTGAACCGATTTCCATGAAACATAGTTAAGAACACTCTCAATGAGAATATCTATCTAACAAAAGAAACAAAATTGACATCGGTTCATCAGCTTGGGCGCTACGTTGCCACAGACAGACACACAGATACACAGATACACATGTTAAACTTATAACACCCCTCTTTTTACGTCGGGGGTTAAAAATTGGTGTGCCATAAAGAGTTTTCTATTCTATTATGTCATTTCAGTACAAAATGAGAAAGATTCATTAATACGGGTTTTAATGATGTTTGTCTCAGTCCCACAGCGCAAGAGGACTACAACGGCTGGTGGCACGGCCTGAGGATCGTGGGGTTCTGCCTCTCGTTCCTGAACAGCTGCGTCAACCCCATAGCCCTGTACTGCACCAGCGGCATCTTCAGAAAACACTTCAACAGGTTTGTTGCAGGCAGCATCACGTTGCAGTATGGCCACATTGACAGTTGACAGCTCAGAGAGACTCGTCTCTCTCTCTTTCCGACCGCGCGATAATTGGTATGTACCATCAACAAAGTTGACGCTTGATCAGTTTTTAACCCTTTTCGCTTGCAGGCAGTAATCATAGGTTGCCTCGCCCATTGGCTTGTTGTTGTCCAATGAGACAAAAGGCCTTTTTTGGAAAGCCATTTTTTTAAATTGTTTTTACGACCATGCTAGTCGCAGGTGGCTGCTGGTCACTGCACACAAAATGCAACCTTAAGATGATCAAGCGTCGAGTTTGTTGACTGTACATACCTATTTGACATGGAACTAGTAAGAATATAGGTATCTTTTGTAGGCATGTGTAATAGATCACAAGTCTGACATATTATGAATGACTTTCCGAGATCGCTCTTCGAGATTTATTATTACGGGCCCTAATGATACTTAAGAAAGTGAAGTGACAGATGACGTCAGCACAGGCCAATCAAGCGACATCTGGTTACCTTTTTTTGCGCCCATATTGGTGTAAAGCTGAACAAATGTTTTGACCACCGTAAGCACATCGCACCTAGCATAACGATAGCGTAACATTAGCGTAAGTGTGTTTTGTTACGGTTGTGTGATGTTTCAAAGGATTCGGCAGTAGTATCCGGACTATAATCTTCAAAACAAGTTTTGTTTCTAATCCAGGTATCTCCTCTGCAAGAATAGCTCCGCGCATGGGCCTAGGGGCTCCCTATCTCTCTCCACATCCAGGCGGCTGCATTCGAGCAGGAAAACAAACATCAGTATGGTGCCCAGAACGTATGTAACACCACAAGATGACACGCCCTTCAACATTTGGACGACCGCTTGGCGCAGTGGTTGCGGGTTCGATTCCCGCCGGTGCAAATCACGGAAATGGCCGTTTCGTAATTTGCCCAGGCTGGGTGTCACTAGGATCGCCCCCAGTCCATTGTGCGATACACATAGCACAAGGGTTAATTAGTTTGGGACTATTCAGTTGGTGTGTCAGTCTTTATTTATTAACATGCAAGTTTTAACAAACAGAAAATTTGTCCGCGTATAATTTAACTTACCAAAAATTTCGGGATTATTCATCCCCTATTTTATCCCCTTGGGGTAGAATTAATCAAAATCCTTTCTTAGCGGATGCCTACGTCATAACATCTACTTACCTGCATGCCAAATTTCAGCCCAATCCGTCCAGTGGTTTGGGCTGTGCGTTGATAGATCACTATGTCAGTCAGTCAGTCAGTCACCTTTGAGTTTATATACATTTAGATTGTATTGTATAATTATATTATATTGTATAATTTTAGTTTTAATTACGGGACCCATAGTACAAACGTTGCTAGTTTGGGACCATACAGTTGATGTGTTTGTCTGGCGATATTTATTTATTAATTATTTATTTATTGGACTGTTAAGGCCATGATGCGAAACGATTAGGTATTTACTATTGATGAAGTAATTTTAAAAACGACTTTAAAATTTGCAAAAGCACTGGTTTAAACCATCGCCTTCAAATATTATTTTTCATTACTCATACTCTGAAAGTAGGTCTGAAGTTGCCTGAGAAGCGGGTTGAAAGTAATACTTTTCAGGCCCGGGAGTTTCGCTTTCAACTGACAGCTGTCAAATTATAAAAAAAAAACTAGTTCCATTTTCACATTTCTATGGAACCCTGTTCAAACTTTTTCTACAGTCACTCAATTACAGCACGATGTAAAATTAAAATAACATAAAGTTAAGTATTAATTCAAGAATATATGTTTTTAATGACTTAATTATAATTTAGTTTCAACAATTTCTTTAAAATAACATAGATTTGGGCAAAATATTTAAAGATGAAAATGAAAAATAATGGCTAAATAATGAAGTTGGCCGGCAACGAAAAAAAAAAAAATTGGCGGCAATCCGATTTTTTTTTTTAAGTTGTAGAGTGTTGTTTATACTTCCTTGTATTATTTCTTTAGCCAATTCCTGTTTTTGTTTTTATTTTCCTTGTATTCGTAATGAAGAGCACAGTGTTTACCTCGGGTGAAAGACTTATTTTGTCCCTCGAACTATTAGCGCCCTCGCTACGCTCGGGCGCCAAACCCCGTCTCGGGACAAGATAAGTAACTTTCACCACTCATGTAACAATGTACTATTTCAGAACGAGCGTCGGCCGAGACAGCAGCATCAGGCTTCTAAACAACGGCTCATCGAAGCTCTGAGGAAGGTGCCTCGGCCTGACCACGGCCAACAACAACCAGGAACGGTCCAAAGAGAACTACAGCAAATCGTACGCGTACAGGGCCGATGTCACGGCCCCGTTTCCCAAGTGCTGTGAACACGAGAACGGAGTCCAACATATCGCAACTAACTTCGACGTTAAAGACGTGAGCAGTACTGAGAGTTTTTTCTTACCGACGGACAGTTTTCTTACAAGTTAATCTGTGAAGTGATGGATCACATATTACTGTTAAAGACTGGACATTTTTAAACTTATCCTCGTATGCCATACGGTCTACAGCTTAAAGAGCAACTGAACTTTTTTCACAATGTGCATGCAGTTATTTTACCGATAGTACATAGTTCAAAGAAGTGTCACATCTAATTGGTTTTATTTCCAATGGTAGTAGGTACACAATTAAGATTTTTCAGGATTAAGTTTTCTTTAGTACTTACCTATTGATTTGTTTCTGCCAAAGGTCACTGTGATTTTTTTCATCCATAGCTTTCTTCTAAGCAATTATTATTGCTTGCAATAAAAATAAAACCTCGCAATTACTAAATAGTTACGTATTATATTTTTTCCTTATTTAATACATACTCTCTTAATATTAACACTGTAAATATAACGTAATAGCAATTAATTTATCTACTTGCATGTTGGAAAATTAACATCTATGCGATGTAATCTATTGTATTTATGTACATAGGTAGGTACACCAAAGTTTAAGTCGCGCCAAATCAGAATACAATTATGAAAGTTTAACTAACAATGATATATTATGTCAGCTTAGCTGGGCACTCGTTGGGTCTGATTTCGCGCGAATTTAATTATGAAATGTTCACAAAACAAGCTATTTTTAAAACTTCCAGAATATTTTCTGAGTTTACCACAGTACGATGAGGTTCCAGATCGCCGAATCAAGTCTCGTCGAAACACTTGTTACTGGCGGGACACATTTTATAGAAAAACTGTTGGTCACACATTCACACAATCACATTTCAGATTATATTTTTATCTAGTCACATATGCCACTTACTTTACTATGTAAATATTAATATAAGAACAGATTCTGTAAAAAAACTAATTTGAAGTAAATTATAATAGTTTTGAATAATTTTAATGTGTTTTCCTCATATCCGCAAGAGGCGATGGATGACATTGACAGCAAACATGAATCGATATAGGTACCTAAGCTGAACTACTGTAACAGAAATATAGGTGCATGTGAACCTTAAGTAATTTGACAGCACACTCCTCATATATTTTATAATTAATGTTTTGGTCGTTTAATGATTTAGTTTCATTGAAATAAATGAACACGCCAAAAGTTCTAAAGCAACATTTAATGTCTGTTAAGGTGAAGGCGCCTGTCTAGCCCCCGAAATTCAAAATTTTCGAGTATTTTTATAGTTTATCCAAAATCTGAAAACATTTAAAACATTTTGTGATTTGCGACAAACACAGTATGCAGTGCGTTTATTAATACATTTATTTTACTCCAAATATTATCACGGTGGATATGATACTAGTAAATCACTAAATATACAAAAATTGCCAGATTAAGTATCTGGATAGCTGCCGTTCTTGAAATGTTTTGGAGTGAGTTGGGTATATTAATAAATGCACTGCACACGGTCTTTGTCGCGAATTACAAAATGTGCCTTTTATAATTGACAGATTTTGAAAAAATTCAAAAAATACTCAAAAAAATTGAACTTCGCGGGCTAGATGGGCGCTTTAGCCTTAACATCACACTTATGCCTATAACTTAAAATTTTGTCACACAAATAATGGCGTACCTATATACAATTTTAATACACTCATGTAATTACTTATAATAAAAAAATAATAATAATTTAGCCCTTTTAACGTCCCACTCCTGGGCACGGGCCTCCCCTCAACACGAGGAGGATTCAGGCCATAATCCACCACGCTGGCCCAGTGCGGGTTGGCGGATTTCACATGTCTTTCGAAAATTGGTTAGATCTTCTAAGACATGCAGGTTTCCTCACGATGTTTTCCTTCACCGTAAGCAAGTGATAATCATGTAGAAATTATGATACGCACATAGATTTCGAAAAATCCAGAGGTGCGAGCCGGGATTTGAACCCAAGACCTGCTGCCCGCAAGGCGCGTGCTTTAACCAATCGGCTATCACTGCTTTTACTTAACTGTAATTACTTAATTATTAAAATTTACCAAACTGTCTATACAACGCAAAGAGAAGATTCAGGCTTTGGTTTTAATAGGTAAGTACCGCCTCGCCTCTACGGCATACAAACAAATCTTACCAGTACTTAAAGGGTTTTTATGAAATCAGGAAGGTTCAATCAACGTTTAACTCAATGTTAAAATACTAAAGAATTAAGACCAGTTTTAATAAGTACAAATGAGTACTTACTTACTCGACTTGTAAGACCAATCAATTCTATGGGTGCGCTTTGCAAGAAGTGTTTCGCGTGGCATCGCGACACAAACTAAACATGTCTATGGCCGACATAATTTTATACAATATTGAATTTTGAGCTTCGTCAAGATTCCGTGACCCCGAGTGGATATTTCTCTCGCTCGTTACAAAAACTTTTGCTAGCAGTTCCTTGTATCTCTTGGGGTACAACTTCAAACGAAATCTACCAGGAAGTATAAGCCATGGTACAAAATAGTAGAATGGTGTAAAGCCTGAGTTGTCGTTAGTCAAACAAATTTTCCTGAAGCGGTCACTATCAAATAAATTGTGCAACGCATCGAAGAAATTATAATCGTTCATCTTAGCAGCATAATGGGCCAGTGACCGGCCGGACAAATCAGTTGCAGTGAAAATTCTCTCGAGCCGATCATTGTCTAATCTCTTCAAAACGTAGAACAATACCTTTTCACCCATATTAATTGCCCCAAATAAATTGAGTAAATAATAAGAATTGTATGGCAGGTCTTGATATAAAAACTTTAAGAGTTCAGCATCTAGGATTTTATCAATCGAACCGGTGACGATCGTGTGCGCTTTGTATTCTTGCATATCTTCACAGTTATATAGAGCGCCTATTTTACTTTCGTCTAGTTTCTTCACCATCTCTACTAGAAGTTTAACTACGCCTATCATATTTCGCTCAATGGCGGTACACAAAATACAACGACCCCTACACCTTTTGTTGATGA
Organism: Notodonta ziczac; assembly: GCA_918843915.1. Taxonomy (NCBI): domain Eukaryota; kingdom Metazoa; phylum Arthropoda; class Insecta; order Lepidoptera; family Notodontidae; genus Notodonta; species Notodonta ziczac. Next base: position 9,443,074 of record OU974053.1, read on the forward strand.
TTTTGATAAAGTCATCTAAGTTGTCTTTTGTTAGTACATTTCTAACGCACCATAATATAAAGATCGCAGTCTGGGTTAAAAATTCGTCGACCGCAACAAACAACGAATTGATTGGTAAGTTATACTGGTGCAAGAGAGTATCAAAAACGACATTCCTAAGTCTCAAATTTGAAGTTATGTCAATGAAATAACCACCTAAAGCCAGTTTACTGTTAAAAAACCTACGCACACCTCTTTTATCCGATACAAAAACAACATTCACCAAATACTTCCAAAGTAAAGGTCCACAACACGGTGAATTCAATTTGTCCCAGAGAAGTTCTGTTGCAAAGTACTCAGCAAAAGTTAAGTGTACGAATCTAGGTTTATTTTCAATAACACGTTCGATAATTCCAGTCTTTTCTTCGCCTAACTTTACTCTATAAATAAAATCATTAATTTCCTTGCTTTCATATTCAGAAAGCATTTCGTTAACAATATCCTCGTCAAAAATAAAGTAGGCAGATATTTTTTTGTGAATTTCGAAGAATGTGGCCCGCTCCCTTTCGACTAGTATTCTTACATCCGGGTCACCTACAGGCATGAAACGCTTTTTCTCTCCGAACCGAATTTTAATAAACTTCATATCAATGAAGCGTCCATAGAGTGAAATTAGATTCAAAGTTTTAAATAAATTGTGGTTATATGTATCAGATAATACCATTACCGTCGAGTCGGAGTACTCCTTAAAGAGAAACTGAAAAACTTCAGCTATCATGTACAAGTGCAACGGTATGCTAGTAAATTCCTTATTTCTGTCATCTAAAGCTTTAGAAATTATATTAAAGAAGTCTTCTATATAAACAGTACGCCACCACAATTCCTCTTCGATTCCTAATTTCTTAAACCAAAATTTCTGTAAAAAATTATACTGATTCAACGGAGTCAATGGTTGTATTGCGTAAGAAAAAAATCTTAAAGCTCCTTCTAATTTACTAAGTATATTGTAAGTTCTAGTTGTTATCCAAAAATGTGCAAGCTTAGAATCCTTTAAAATATTTATCATGTCCATGACTTCTTGTGCATAATCTGGACAAATCTCATCAAATCCGTCTAAGAGCAGGGCGACTTTATGGGTTCGATACAAATGGACAAAGAGTTTTACTTCAAACAATTGTAACCCTGATACATTGTCGGTTCCATTGACAATATCACATTCCACTGTGCGTTGATCTAAACCTATTATACTATCAACAATATTATCTAAGGCGTTTTTTGCAACTCCTTCACTTTCCTTAAATATCTTAAGCCCGACTGCTCCTAACATAAATTTCAATACTTCCTTTAAATTTATTTTAGTGCCATTTACTTTCCATTTCAAAAACGTGTCAGTGTATTCAATCAACTTAATTTTGGTAATCCATAGCATGGGATTGTCATGTTTCGTATGTATTGCTAAATGAGTCAGTAATGTGGACTTGCCCATGCCAGGTTCACCGCTTATTATGACCGTTTTCTCCTCCAGATCTATCAAAGACTTGACACGCACCATGCACGAGTCGTTAGAACCTCTGCAAACATACTTCATTAACGTTGCTATTTCACCTCGCGATTGTTTCCACAAAAATAATTTATCCTCATTTCTAAACCAATGTACGTTGACGTACTTGTGCTGTAGACAAAAATTATCAAATTCTTTTTCATTATCTGCAATTAAAGCAACGTCCTTTACTCCTTCTGGTATCGACGCTTGTACCTCTGAACTATGTACTATAAACAAATCATCATATTTCTGATCTATTGATTTTAATGTTACGTGACGACACACAGTTTGTTCTACATAACAATCTGCAGTTTTATCATATGCTGAACTTGTTAAAGTTTCACCGATGGATATTCTTTCACTTTCGAATATTATTTTACGTAATACATTATGGTCTATGAAATGTGTAGACTCTTGATCCAATAAAATATTCAGCGGAATTTCGTTGCCTTGATATATAATTATTTGTTCGAGAAGGCTTTGGCGATAGTTTGGGATAATATTATAGAAATTGTTCGACTCATCGAGATTTTGAACCACATCCTTGATAGGCACATCAAAATTAAACTGTGTTGCCAAAACACTGTTTGTAATTATGATGACTTTCCCTTTAAATGCTTGTAGCAATAAATTTAATTTATGGTTTAAATCTTTAGAGTCGGTATTATCTTTACAGGTGACTATCAACACGCCCGATACTTTTGAATCTCTTGACTCAGTACTGACAGACTCAAAACAGTCAACACTTGTGACATAATCCATATCAAAAAATGTATATTCACCATCACATTTCGTTGCCTTGAAGTATTGAATTAGTTTTATGGCGGTAAATTTGTTCTCAGCAGTGTGTATAACTAACACCTTCTCCATGCTACTTAAAAATGAATCGATTCCTAGTGACGCAACGGCGATATCGTCAAACTGGACTGAGATGTTTTTCAGTTTTTCTCGGAAAGTAAAATTAAGTATACTCAACAATGGACTGCGCAGGATTTCAGTTTCTGATTCATGATAGAATTTACAATTCTCTGTCAAATATGGAGCGCTTTTGGGTTTTTTCCACCACTTTTGTATTTTATCATGAACTTTTAAAAATATCGCATCAGTTTTAAGACGAAAAAGGGAATCGTTTTGTACTTTCGCATTGTAATACTTATCGATTTCTTGTTTTGCTATATTTTCTACCACGTCTTCTTTCGCTTGATTTGTATAAAATTTTAGGTCGTTTAAAAACATTTTGACCAATTGTCTGTCGTGTTCCTCATGTAACAGTGTTAGTCTAGGGAAGCCATGATAACTTATATCCAGACGATATCTTCTGAGATCAAATTCCATAGAACCCTTTACTTGCAGCATTTCACGAAGTTCAGTGCAATCACTTGGAAGACTTTGTTCGTCCATGTTAAATTTCAACATCTTACTTTCAGTATCATGAATAAGTAAGTTTCCTACTAGACCACCTAACCTGTATACTTCAAAATCAGAATCTTGAAGTATTTCATTTGGGCCGATTATGCTCTCATCCACTATAATAACAAAATCGTTCAAAGCTCTTCTGGATCGCGGAGCGCTTCGGAAGATTTTTTGAAATGTAGAAAACAGATAATCAAGGCGTCGCTGCCTCTTTTGCGCGTTTCCAACAAACCGAAAGTTAAGGTTACCAAAGCCGGCAGGTACTTTGAAAGATAGAGATTTTAATATTTCAATTTTGTTTCGTTGAAGTAATGAAATGTTGTTTTTAAGTGTCGCTAACTCTTTGCAGATGCATTCCTTTAAAATCAATAAAATATTGTCTTTAGTCTCCAAAAATGTCTCCCGAAACTGACCAATATGATAAGAAGTTGATGCGGAGCTGGTCAATGCTAGTACATGTTGCGCTAAAAAGACGTGATAAGTTTTTATCAAGTCATCCGACATCATGTTATTGCAATTGTCTCTGAGAATATACTTCATTAACTGTTTTGCTAACATAGAAGCACGTGATCTAACAACAGATTGAAGTAACATGTCGACGTCTCGATCATCATATTCAAGTTGGAATATTTTACCATTATCAGTTGTAGTTATGAAATACTGTTCCTCAGTAGGCGGCTTTACTTTCTTTTTAAAACATTTTTCCATAGCGGATGTGTATATTATAAAATGACAGTCTGTATTGTGAAAAGCGCCCCTGAATACTTCATCACTATTGTCTGGTGAAAATCTTTGTCGTATATTTATATAGCTGTCCAAGTATTTGTGTAAACTGAAGTCTCCATTTTGTTTCAACATTTCTTCGACTGTTATTTTATCCTTCGCAGGATCGTCTCTGTGTTTAGCTTGTATGAAAATTACTTTAGCCTTGGTTTCTCCGCTGGTGACATATCTAAAAACTATATCGTCAAAAGCCCCCATTCCATCGATATTTGTCCCTAAAGAAAATTGGGTTACTATTCGATTATTAAGGGCTCTAAATAAAATAAGACTCAATAGCTTACTCTCGTATAGTTGGCCGCTAAGTCCGCAGGTTCCGCTTCTTTTTTTATATTCATATTCTTTTGTTCTTGAAACTTCAGGAGAAGATTCTTCGACTTCGCGCAAGTTTTGTCGGTTTGAAGATGACAGGAAAGAGTTACCACAGTGCATTTGTAATATTTCTGCAATTACTTTTCCATCAGGAGTGCAAAGCAGCTTAGCAATATCTAAAGGAGTTTGATTTTCGCTATTTTTGGTGTTAATATCAGCTCCCTTGTCCAAAAGGAGCTGCACTACTTGTACCTCTTGTCTCGCAACGGCGACGTGTAGAGGAGCGTTATTCTTATTATTAGCGTCGCCGGCGTTGATATCCGCTCCTTGATCTAAATACTTTTGTATTTTCTTTAGTTTTTCCTCGGGGCGTACATTTCTTAAGATGGCAATAAAGAGTTTTCCGTTACTCACGATTTTCTCGTTAATGCATAGTGCCTGCTTGTTGTCCATTGTGTAAGAAATATTAAAATGACGTCATTGAAATCGTTTCACAGTCTGAAACAAACATTTTACCAACATTTATATCCACTTCACAAGTGATAGGTAGTAAGCATGTAAATGCGTAGCAGACAAATTGCCCAACGATTGCCCAAACAATTGCCCATTATGTAATGTGAGATATGAATTAGAAACATGTTATTTATTCCAAATTAAGCCATTGGCCCTAGTGGGACCTAACAGACACATAATTACAATAAGAAGCTAATATAATAATAAATTAAAATACCATGTTTTGACCATGTTTGCGCACAATATTGAATATAAAATCATCAACATTTCTTATACTTAAATTATACACTTTTTCCAATAGGTATTTTAAGTCATTGCAATGGTGTCGATTATACGGAAAATAATACAAAGGTGTAAACTTTGCTTTATCGAATGTCATACAAATATATCTGAAATGTTCGATGTCTAATAAGTCGAGTAATACATAAAAAAACATATAACTATTATTATTCGCTGCATAATGAGCTGGCGATTTACCGTCCCAATCAGTCACACCTAAAACTTTCGCACGTTGTGCTTTGTTTAATTTCAATAATATGGGATAAAAATATTGCAAACTTCTGTTATTTACAGCAAAAGAGTGAGCTATTGAACTATACGAATACGAATCGTACTGCAAAGTTAGAAGTTCCACTACAAGATCGCTATTATGTTGTATTGCACTCATTAACACTGATAGTACTTCCCGGTCTGCATCGAATTCAGCGTAACCAACAGCAACTGAAAGCGCATTATATTTTGGCATATCCCCGCAATAAAATATACTTGTTAACATTTCCTCATTTGTATGTTTAATAACGTCTATTATGAATTTAAGACTATTCTTATAACGTAGTTCAACGCAGGCACAAACAAAACAATAGGTATAGCAACGCTTATGAATGAATTTAAAAAAAATGTCTAAATTATTTTTAGTTAGCACAGTATTAATGCATCGCAATAAAAACATTGTTATATTCTCCAAATATTCAATAGTTACGGTCATCATTGAGGTAGTCGGTAAATGGTGTTGCCACAAAAGTGCATTAAACACTGCAGTTGAGTAGCTTTTATTCAATGTCAAGGCTATCAGAATATTGTCTGTTGCAAGTTTACTATTAAAAAACCTGCGTATACCCCTTTTATCCATTAAAAAGACGTGGTCCACTAGGTATTTCCACATTGAAGGCGTACAATATGAAGACTTTAACTTATCGCAAACAAATTCCGTAGCAAAATACTCAGCAAACGTTAAGTGTATGAATTTGGGTTGTTTTTCTATCACGCGTTCTATAATGCCTGTTTTCTCTTCACCTTGCTTTATGATGTCAATCATATTACGTATTTCCTTAATGTCTTGTTCAGAAAACCACTGCTTCACAATATCTGAGGGTACTGATGGAGAGAGTATATTGTGTATAGGGATATCGAAAATAAAATACGCAGATACTTTTTTGTGTATTTCGACAAAAGCTCTTCGCTCTTTTTCGACTAACTTTCTCATATCTGGGTCCTCTATGTATATAAAACGCTTTTTCTCACCAAAACGAATTTCCATAAACTTCTTATCAACAAATCGCTCATAGAGCGAAATCAAATTCAAAGATCTCACAATATCATAATAACTCTTATATCTGTCTTTTTCTTTCAGAAAGCCATCGAAAAATCCTCCAAAAAAATCTTCAAATATTTCTGCTAACATTATTATATGTATTGGCAATCTGGTAAATTTAAATTCGTAATTTGTATCATCAAGGCACGAAGAAATCATATCAAAAAACTCTTTAACATGAAAATCGATATTCACATTGTGATACCTTAAAGTATTTGACCAAATTTTTCGTAAAAATATTTCTTGATCTATCGGTGTCAATGGCTGTAATACGTAAGAAAAGGTTTTCAATCTATCTTCCAATTTATTAAGAGCACTGTATGACCTCGTGGTAATCCATAAATTTGCAAGCTTAGAATGACTTAAAATAACAATCATGTCAATTACCTCTTGTGCATAATCTGGACAAATCTCATCAAATCCGTCTAAGAGCAGGGCGACTTTACGGTTTCTGTACAAATAGTCAAAGAGTTTTACTTCAAACAATTGTAACCCCGATATATTTTCGGTTTCTTTCACAATAATATTTTCCACTGGACCTTGATCTCCACACATTAGACTTTTAATAATATTATCAACGTAAATTTTCTCAGCTTCATTTTTTCCATCGCCTATCTTCAAGGCCGTAAGCCTTACCGCCTGAATCACAAATTTCATTGCTTCTTTTAAATCTATATTAATGTTATTTACTTTCCATTTCAAAAACATTTTTGTGTGCTCAATCAAGTTAATTTTGCAAATCCATAGCATAGGATTATCATGTTTTGTTTGTATTGCTAAATGCGTGAGTAATGTGGACTTGCCCATGCCAGGTTCACCGCTTATTATGACCGTTTTCTCCTCCAGATCTGTCAAAGACTTGACACGCACCATGCACGAGTCGTTAGAACCTCTGCAAACATACTTCATTAACGTTGCTATTTCACCTCGCGATTGTTTCCACAAAAATAATTTATCCTCATTTCTAAACCAATGTACGTTGACGAACTTGTGCTGTAGACAAAAATTATCAAATTCTTTTTCATTATCTGCAACTAAAGCAATGTCTTTTACTCCTTCTGGTATCGACGCCTGTACCTCTGAACTATGTACTATAAACAAATCATCATATTTCTGATCTATTGATTTTAATGTTACGTGACGACACACAGTTTGTTCTACATAACAATCTGCAGTTTTATCATATGCTGAACTTGTTAAAGTTTCACCGATGGATATTCTTTCACTTTCGAATATTATTTTACGTAATACATTATGGTCTATGAAATGTGTAGACTCTTGATCCAATAAAATATTCAGCGGAATTTCGTTGCCTTGATATATAATTCTTTGTTCGAGAAGGCTTTGGCGATACTTTGGGATAATATTATAGAAATTATTTGACTCATCGAGATTTTGAACCACATCCTTGATAGGCACATCAAAATTAAACTGTGTTGCCAAAACACTGTTTGTAATTATGATTACTTTCCCTTTGAATGCTTGTAGCAATAAATTTAATTTTTGGTTTAAATCTTTAGAGTCGGTATTATCTTTACAGGTGACTATCAACACGCCTGATACTTTTGAATCTCTTGACTCAGTACTGACAGACTCAAAACAGTCAACACTTGTGACATAATCCATATCAAAAAATGTATATTCACCATCACATTTCGTTGCCTTGAAGTATTGAATTAGTTTTATGGCGGTAAATTTGTTCTCAGCAGTGTGTATAACTAACACCTTCTCCATGCTACTTAAAAATGAATCGATTCCTAGTGACGCAACGGCGATATCGTCAAACTGGACTGAGATGTTTTTCAGTTTTTCTCGGAAAGTAAAATTAAGAATACTCAACAATGGACTGCGCAGGATTTCAGTTTCTGATTCATGATAGAATTTACAATTCTCTGTCAAATATGGAGCGCTTTTGGGTTTTTTCCACCACTTTTGTATTTTATCATGAACTTTTAAAAATATCGCATCAGTTTTAAGACGAAAAAGGGAATCGTTTTGTACTTTCGCATTATAATACTTATCGATTTCTTGTTTTGCTATATTTTCTACCACGTCTTCTTTCGCTTGATTTGTATAAAATTTTAGGTCGTTTAAAAACATTTTGACCAATTGTCTGTCGTGTTCCTCATGTAACAGTGTTAGTCTAGGGAAGCCATGATAACTTATATCCAGACGATATCTTCTGAGATCAAATTCCATAGAACCCTTTCCTTGCAGCATTTCACGAAGTTCAGTGCAATCACATGGAAGACTTTGTTCGTCCATGTTAAATTTCAACATCTTACTTTCAGTATCATGAATAAGTAAGTTTCCTACTAGACCACCTAACCTGTATACTTCAAAATCAGAATCTTGAAGTATTTCATTTGGGCCGATTATGCTCTCATCCACTATAATAACAAAATCGTTCAAAGCTTTTCTGGATCGCGGAGCGCTTCGGAAGATTTTTTGAAATGTAGAAAACAGATAATCAAGGCGTCGCTGCCTCTTTTGCGCGTTTCCAACAAACCGAAAGTTAAGGTTACCAAAGCCGGCAGGTACTTTGAAAGATAGAGATTTTAATATTTCAATTTTGTTTCGTTGAAGTAATGAAATGTTGTTTTTGAGTGTCGCTAACTCTTTGCAGATGCATTCCTTTAAAATCAATAAAATATTGTCTTTAGTCTCCAAAAATGTCTCCCGAAACTGACCAATATGATAAGAAGTTGATGCGGAGCTGGTCAATGCTAGTACATGTTGCGCTAAAAAGACGTGATAAGTTTTTATCAAGTCATCCGACATCATGTTATTGCAATTGTCTCTGAGAGTATACTTCATTAACTGTTTTGCTAACATAGAAGCACGTGATCTAACAACAGATTGAAGTAACATATCGACGTCTCGATCATCATATTCAAGTTGGAATATTTTACCATTATCAGTTGTAGTTATGAAATACTGTTCCTCAGTAGGCGGCTTTACTTTCTTTTTAAAACATTTTTCCATAGCGGATGTGTATATTATAAAATGACAGTCTGTATTGTGAAAAGCGCCCCTGAATACTTCATCACTGTTGTCTGGTGAAAATCTTTGTCGTATATTTATATAGCTGTCCAAGTATTTGTGTAAACTGAAGTCTCCATTTTGTTTCAACATTTCTTCGACTGTTATTTTATCCTTCGCAGGATCGTCTCTGTGTTTAGCTTGTATGAAAATTACTTTAGCCTTGGTTTCTCCGCTGGTGACATATCTAAAAACTATATCGTCAAAAGCCCCCATTCCATCGATATTTGTCCCTAAAGAAAATTGGGTTACTATTCGATTATTAAGGGCTCTAAATAAAATAAGACTCAATAGCTTACTCTCGTATAGTTGGCCGCTAAGTCCGCAGGTTCCGCTTCTTTTTTTATATTCATATTCTTTTGTTCTTGAAACTTCAGGAGAAGATTCTTCGACTTCGCGCAAGTTTTGTCGGTTTGAAGATGACAGGAAAGAGTTACCACAGTGCATTTGTAATATTTCTGCAATTACTTTTCCATCAGGAGTGCAAAGCAGCTTAGCAATATCTAAAGGAGTTTGATTTTCGCTATTTTTGGTATTAATATTAGCTCCCTTGTCCAAAAGGAACTGCACTACTTGTACCTCTTGTCTCGCAACAGCGACGTGTAGAGGAGCGTTATTCTTATTATTAGCGTCACCGGCATTGATATCCGCTCCTTGATTTAAATACTTTTGTATTTTCTTTAGTTTATCTTCAGGGCACTTATTTTTGAGAAGCGCCATAAAAAGCTGTCCATTCTTTAAGATATTATCGTTGTTTTTTAGAGGGTTATGATTATTCATAGTGCAATAATCCTTAATTTGTTATGTTAATTCTATGTAAAGGCGTCACCAAAATCTGTTATTTTTCTGAAACAATCATTTTATCACCATTTAACAATTCATTCTGTCATTCTGGGCTGGCACAAACACACAATGCAACCTTTATAAGTAATTTGTAGGCCATACTGTGTTATCAGAAATATTTATCGGCAAATATTATCTGATATGAACGTATCTACCTACAGCGATATTGTAAGTATGCAGCAAGCTATGTATTTATAATCAAAATAAATGTAAAAGGGAGCGTCGGATTTTAATAAGCTTCGGTACAAAGGCAAGGGAGACACTATTGCCTATTTGGTAAGTTAGGTAGGCTGTTTCCTTTCACACACATGCATACGTTTCCTAAAAGGTAGTCACAAACGGTAGTCACTAGGGCCAGTGAAAGTCCCGTCAAAATCGGTCCAGCCGTTTCGGAGATTAGCCGCAACAAACAGACAGACCAGAAAGACAAGTATTATTTTTTTAATACCTAGCGTCCTATTGTTTAGTCTAAGCCTAGCGTCTATTGTTTTAAATCATGCTTTTAGTAAAAAGCTTTTATTATAATGAGTATTACAACCAGACACTTCAATTTTATTTATATGTATCGATAACATATGTGACTAAATACCTACCAGAGATTTAACAGTTAATCAACCGGGTAAGCGCGTGTTTCGTAGACATACCGCCTCTTTAGAATAATAGGTAACCCTTATAATAAACGTGATGGTTCATTTTGATTTGAAACATCTACTTAATACGGCGGGTCTCGTAACTCTGCAATTCTGTCAAATGCTTGATGATTTTTTTTACGTAAAAAAGGTTGTTTTGGAGCACAATATTTTGTAACCTAGGTAAGTACTTATTAATTTTAAAAAACTGTCAAGGAAACCTCAAAATCATACAACAATACCGCCTCAAGGGGTATATGGGGTGAGTGTTTTTTTTTTGTCACTGCCCCTTTCCATGTACGCGAGATACGCTAGAATATCTTTTGCTTTGCTTTCAATGTTTAAATAGGTACACAGATTTGTAGCAGGACTACACTCTATGATTGTGCCAATTTGCAGCCTTGTAGCTTTAATAATCTCTGAATAAAATGACTGTGACGTCGGACCGACAGACAGACGGATCGACCGACATGGCGAAACCTTGGTACGGAAGGGTTCCTCGTTTGACTACGGAACCCTAAAAAATAGGTACCGAACAAAGTAAATATTAAGAAGGTAAACCTACATTGTGTATCTATTTTTAATTACCTGTTAAATCACTTTATTTGGGTGATTGTTCTTTTCAACACATCAATTCAAAACACAGCAGTAGCTACACCTTTAATTCTAATTAAGTATAATCGTGCGCATGCACATAACATTTCACTTTAAAAAAAAACAATTTGACTTTCATCGCGTAGATAGTCGATGATTTTGATCACAGAGTACCTTGTTTATATGATTTTGATAACAACAAAGTTTGATGGTACCAAAGACCTTTTAGATTTTCTCTTTACTCCTTTATCTATGGGACACTAGGTCGGATAAATAAAACTTATGACAAGACCAAGAACTTTATACATAACACTGAATGTATTAACACGAACAATGGTTTGAAGCTAAGAAATATGACCTTGAATGAAGTTACATGTGCTTGTTGCTCCTCTCTCAAGGGTGACCACATCGGATCTCAAGTTTAGGACTTACGGTTTCGGGCCCATATTAATAAATCGATCTCAAGTCTGAGAGAGCGATCTTAGAAATGTAATTCTTGTGTCATACCAGTACAAAATGACATCTCAAAAGCGTACTCAAGATCGTTCCAAGACTTATGTGTTAACAATGTGCACTGCTTATTAGGTGCTACGCATATTTTAAAGCTTGCTAGAAATGTCTTCTTAGATTATACATTAACAACGCCGGATGGAAATGTCATTTAAATTTATTAAAGAACTTCTCATAGTTCAACTGAAAGAAGGGTTAAAATTGACCAAAAAGTTACAGGTGGACATGTCAACTATCATAGTATAAAAAATAATATATGTAGGTATGTCTTGCAGCGCAGACACTCATTTCCTCTGGCACTGATGCTATTGATTTCTTGTGCAACAGTGGTGATCCCAATTTCAGTGGAAACGAAGCTACCACAATATTTATTAGAATAATAAACAGATTGATAATTATGAATATTCATGTCATCATGAGTATTTTAATCTTAATCACATCACACACATTTTTGAAGCGAAGCTTCTTTACGGACGTTCGGGGCGCTCGCTACCCGGGCACTAAAACGGTGAAAAGCGTTACGCGTAACGCGTTACGCGTTAATATAATATATCTAATATCTACTGCAAAGCTTCGCTTCTTTCGGGCGTCCCTAGACGGCACTGATTTTTTTTGTATTGTATTGTTATTAAATGTGTTTGTTATTGCTATTTGTAACTCAACCCTGGCGAAATACCTATTAAACTAAGTGGACCATATTTTTAAAGAAAGAAGAAGAATCAATAATTTATAAAGCTTCCAAGTCACCGCAATCAAAATATACAACCATTTAAGTCACATCACATTATGATGATACGCGTTACAAACTCACTCATTATAAACAAATAAAAAAAATAAAACAAGCCAGTGAAACAATTTATAAAATTACTCAAATTTTAAAAATAAAAGTAAGCGGTATATATCAGCTAATATATTTCAGCTATCTGTGAAAGTACCGTCAAAATCGGTCCAGCCGTTTCGGAGATTACCTGGAACAAACCGCTTTTTTGTTATTATGCATTTAGTGAAAAGGTGTTATTTTGATATTACAAACAGGCACTCCAATTTTATTTATTTGTATAAATAGCCGAGCCGGCATTCGAGCTTAAGCGCGTTCTCTGCGTGACGGCCTAACTGTCACTAACTCACAGCGCGGTACCAGCGCGAGCACGTATGCGAGCCGAACGCCAGCGCCGGCTCGGCTCCTGCCTAGGGTGGAAGCGTGCAGGGGGCAAAGTTAGGTATACACTCCCGTCCTAAAATAGGTACCTATTGTGATTGTGCAACTTATAAGCTTAGCACAATCACAATATATGGTGGGTACTCATATAAGTGCAATAGGATGATATTTTCGACTTTGGAGCATATGATTAGTATAATACTTATGTATCCTTCCTTACTCAGAAAATCTGAAATACAGTGAGATGATGGTCATCCTTCTTAGGTCAATTGTTCATGTAAAAATATATGAATATAGTACGAAAAGTACAACAGAAACTGTTATATCATTCATCAATAGCCACACAATACTAATAATAATAATTTATTAATGTTTTTATTATGTCTCCCATTAAAAATAATATAAATATGGTTAAATACGGTTATAAGCGTAAAATACAATCACCCGTGAAACTTAATGTTTGAGTTTGGTATCCATACATTTCTGCAATTTTGCACAACACAATACATCGTTAAAATTACAAGAATACACTTTTATTTAAACATTAAACTAATTTAAAAATACGAAGTGCTTGAAAATCTTTGACAGATTGGCCATAGTGTCAAATTGAGTGTTCTATCAGTGTTGCTAAATTATTAAAATAACAGCTACCGACGATCAGGAATGTGAACGGTTGATCTATTTTTTGTTTTCTATATAATAATAAATACTGAAGTCAAGAGGGGGTTCTCAAATTGATGCATATGTAATTTGTAAATAAAATCCATTAAAAATCAGATACGAAATCCATGGACTTGCGAAATCTTGGCTCATCACACGTTAGTTTGGGTATTTTTTGTGTTTATGATGGCAATTTTCCTACCAACACTTTCAAAGCTATTTGAAAAAATACTATTACGAAGAATTCTGCCCATACTAACAAAAAACAACACCATTCCTGACCACCAGTTTGGGTTCAGGCGTCATCATTCCACAATCGAACAAGTCCACAGAGTTTGTAATGAAATAAGAAACACATTCGAAAGAAAAGAGTACTGTTCATCAGCATCCCTAGACATCCAACAGGCATTTGACAGAGTATGGCACACAGGACTACTCTACAAGATAAAATTAAACATCCCCCACAGTTACTATCTACTTATGGCCTCGTATCTATCAAACAGAAGATTCCAAGTAAATGAAGGTAACTTCACATCACCCTTCTATGAGATAAAGGCAGGTGTACCCCAGGGATCAATTCTTGGCCCTATATTGTACACAATCTACACTGCAGACATGCCTGAAACAGTAGGAATAACTACGGCCACCTATGCTGATGATACAGCCATCCTAGCCAGACACGCAAACCCCAGCACTGCATCAGCAATGCTGCAGAAGGGCCTTAATGAAATAAATAACTGGCTTAACAGATGGAGAATAAAACCTAGCCCAGACAAATCTGTACAAGTAACCTTCTCGCTCAGGCATGGCAACTGCCCAGAAGTTAGACTCGGAAACGATGTATTACAACAAACAAATACTGTGAGGTACCTGGGAATGCACTTGGACCGTCGACTGACATGGAAGACACACATAAAAACCAAAAGGGATGAGCTCAATATACGATATAAGAACCTTCTAATATACAAGAGCATCCTAAAACCACGCTGGATGTATGGGATCCAACTGTGGGGAAGTGCTTGTGTTTCAAACATCAACATCTTACAACGACTACAAAACATAATACTAAGGACTATATCAAACGTTCCATGGTTCATCACTAATGATGAAATACATGAAAATCTAAACATTTCAACTATAAAGGAAGAAATTCGAAATTCCACTACGACCTACAAGAAGAGGCTAGCTAATCATCCAAACGTCCAAGCAGCCCAGTTGATAAGAGCCGAACGGGAAACGCGGCTGAAACGACACGTCATCCTAGAGCTGGACTAAATCTAGCCTCTGAGAAACCAATGAGGAGCTGCCTCCGATGGGAGACACACTCAAACGACAAAGCTCCACACAACCCATCCGCTTATAGTCTTTGACTGATCGCAGATAAGATAAGAGAAAAAAAAAAAAAAAAAATGATGGCAATTTTAGATGAAGTGTGAGAGGGACAAAGCATAGACTTGAATGTAAAAAAACCTGTCTTCACTCCATAGTTCTACGTGCATTCTCCAGTGGTATTCTAAGCTTCTTGGACAAGACCATTAAATAGTGATGTAACTGGTTTCATAAAACCGATACCTACCTGTTTTTATAAAAACACTATTACTTTTAAATCAATGAAAATGCGCAATACGTGTCAGAATATTAAGCTGAATCTTTGAATCCTGGACTTTAAGGCACGTCATGTCCACGTCACAGACATGGCAAAACTATAAGAATTGCTTGATTTGACTACGGAATCCTATATCCTATCCTGTTTTTCAATATATACCAGTATTTGCCATTTTGTTTAGAAAATCGGTTTTATGGAACTGGTTACAATGTTCACTAGTGCAAAAAACCACTGCATCAATGTCTGTGCGTGCTCTTTCGTTCGTTCACGTAATTATTCGTATTCTTCCAATAGGAAATGAGTATTCCACAGAGTACCTTGAAAATACTCTAGAAATTGTATTCTCTTTGGTTCGTTCTTACTACATATCTCTAATCTGTCTCTTAGTAATCTGTGGTTCCTTCGTTCGACTGTTGGTCGATTCATCAAACAATTTAATAACTGAATAATTTAAAACGTTTCTGTTTTATAGAAAAACAAAGGCATACATTATTGAATTAAGTGTACGTGTGTGTTATTATTCGGTATTTGCCGCATTCGATTCTAAAGGACTATTGAATCAAAGAGAACAACGATAAAATGAACCATGGTGAATGTTATGAAAGGCGTGCTTGTGGAATGGTTTGTAACTTTGTAAACAATAACAATTTCGTACAATTAAAGTTATATCACAACATAACATCATGGAAGTGTCTAGTCGACCGCTAACTGGCCGAGAAATACTTACTTTCAGGGTTCTTTTTTAAGACCACTATAGCTCACCCCCACACCATGACTTTTTTTTGAAAAAAAAACAAGATAGATTAGTCCTCCGCCAATAGGTACTTACATAACTGCCTACTTCATAAATAGACACCATTCAACATAAGCAAATAGCTAAACCTACGGTTTTAAATCTCCGTAAACATTTACCAACTGCAAAATCTACCATGTCCGGGATATCCAGGCACAATAGTATGTAACTAAAAATATTGTAAAGGTATTAGAGGCTGTTAGGTACTTTATTCTAGGATTTCTAGGTAATATTTACAATTCAATGTAATCCAAATCTGCAGGTATATTGAAGCTTTGATCAACAGTCACATTTTCCATTTGGAATGTATTCTTGATGTAAGACTTCAGTATGTAGATGTTTTCAGTCCATCTGTTCACAGCCACTTTCAAATCCTGAAAGTAAACTATTCATTCAACATTTAAGAGTGAAATAAACAGGACAGCACCTGATTATGATCAATGGGAGGTTAATATCACTTTAGTAGTAGTCCCATTGGTTCTTCTAATGATCTATACCTATGTTTGTTACTAGTAAGGAAATTGCAAAAAGGATCATTAAGAAAAAAATAGATTTTAAACATCCACTTTTTAACAAAATTGTGTTAAAGACATACTCAAAATGGAATATTTAAATAACAAACATTTGCCATTTAAACTATAGCAGGCAGATTTTAACAATTTGATAGCAATTTTTATACTAATACAAAAACAATTAATAAATGAGCTAAATACTCTGCAAGAACCTAATAAAATTTATTGGTACACAGTCCATATTCGCTTTTGGTATGAAGTGGTTGGTGGAAGTGGGTATAGTGGTATTTAAAATGGAACTGAAGTGGGTGTGTGTACCTGAATCTCAGTTTTCAGGTTAGCAATGTACTCTGGATCTGAATCCCTGTACCTCTGCAATTCTTTCTTCAGTTTCTCTTCATGCTTTACCATAATTTCTAACATGGATAACACTTCTGACCTGTCCTCGCTAGCCTCTCTCCCCATCTATTAAAATTTTATTATATGTATAAATAAATAAATATCGCCATACTGACACACCAACTGTATGGTCCCAAACTAAGCAATGCTTGTACTATGGGTACTTTACAATGGTCTGGGGGCGATCCCAGTGACACCCAGACATCAGATAAGGCATTTTCCAAAATTTGCCCTGGCGGGAATCGAACCCGCAACCACCATGTGCAGTGAACCGAACGGCCTGCGCTCAAACCATTGCGCCATATGGTTAATATGTTAGAAATTACTATGTTTGGTTTTGATAAATAACTCAAAACTTGGGGAACAAACTTGAGCACATTGTTAGTGATTTTTGTACAAAATGAAAATTCATACGGCAATTTCAAGGCTTATCCCAAATTTGAGACAATTTTCAGACCAGTGCTATTTAAACATATTTTGTTCAGATTCCCTACAGTTGGACTTTGCTAAATAGTTGATAAATTAAACTAGATACTTACGGATTCATTTGCAAGGGCCTCCTCAGTCTTTTTCAGTTTCTTTGAGCATTCTTCAATTTCATGTTGCAAATCATGTAGCTTTCTTTTCTTGGCATTATTTGCTTTACTGTAAAAAAATGTGTACTTAGATGAGAAGACAATTATCAATAAGTAATGTTATATTCCACTGCTGGGAATATGCTTTGCTGGCGTTCTTTTTCTGCTCTCTCTTGTCACTCAGCAAATAATTATCAATCTATACCTACATCTATAGTTCATTATACATATTACTAGCTGTCCTGGCAAACGTGGTATTACCATATAAAAAAAATAAAAATACTTGATGGTGCCCTATTCTCAGACCGACCCGATATGCACACAAAATTTCATGAAAATCAGTCGAGCCGTTTCTGGGGAGTATGGTAACTAACATTGTGACACGAGAATAATAAATTAAATATGTTTAATAATAAGTTAAATATGTTTGTTAATTATATAAAAGTATGTTTGTAGGAGGAAATTTCTAGAACTACTGATTCCTTATGAAAAATTTTTACACTAATAGAAAGCTCCACTATCCCTGTGTATCAAAGGCTTTGTTTTAAAGCTCATGGCGCATGAAGTGATGGTTATAATTGAATTGTATACCTAGGAAAAGACCAAAAGTATATTGATGTTCCAATTTTCTCGGAGTCAACTAGATGGTCATCGACCAGGCTTTGAACAACTTCTTTAACCGACTGCATGGTGATGCCTTTCTCCTTCGGCGCTATTTTCTCCAATTCCTTAAATACATTTAGAAATCTCAAATTAGAATCTTAAGATGAGAGTGATTTGGGAAATGTTGAGATAGAGCTATTAATAATTTCATAATTCAGTTTCTAGGATAACTAATAAAACAAAAGTGATTTGAATCTCTGTGGCTTATGTGCAATGACTCACTTTCAGCTGAAAGAAATCTTTTGTCTGATGGAATATCTCCAGCATTCTAACTTTCTTCTCATCCGCACTCAGTCCTCGCTTCTTCGACATTATAAACAGACTGAAAATTAAGATTATGCCTTAATATAGCTCTTATTACACCAATTTTAAGGTCCCTTCTTGTTAACATTGTTGTGAAAACATGGCTCTACTGAATGGACTGAAGAGATCAAATACCATTGTTTATGCATTCTTCAAATAGAATTGCGTTGTATGCAGGACATGAGTGTATTTTTTTTAACCCCACCTCGCCATAGCACAACGAAATAGGTGTTATAAGTTTCTCCTCTCCCTCTGTCTTTGCTTTATAAGATATTTTTGGATGAACTTGATCTTTTATTAGTTCAAAACTGGATATTCATGGTGTACATATTTAAACTATGATTGCAGTGATCCGGCGATGAAACAATTCCTTCTGCACTTGGACGAAACTCTCGCCCTGGGCAGGAAGTTCATTCTACAAGATCTAGATGAAACACACTTGTTCATATCAGGGGACATTGTCGAGACACTACAGGTAGAGATCATTTGTACTTTATTTAGAACAAATTCAGGTACCTACTTGTGTGAATATTAAATCCAAAGATTAATAATGGTTAAATTATTATTATTAGAAGCTGTGATAGCCAATTGGTTAAAGCAGGCGTCTTGCGGGCACCAGGTCTTGGGTTCAAACCCCGGCTCGCACCTCTGGATTTTTAGAAATCTGTGCGCGAATCATAATTTCTATATGATTATCACTAGCTTAAGGTGAAGGAAAACATCGTGAGGAAACCTGCACGTCTTAGAACATCTAACTAATTTTCGAAAGACATGTGAAATCCGCCGACCCACTCTGGGCCAGCGTGGTGGAGGCCCGTGCCCAGTAGTGGGACGTCAAAAGGGCTAAATTATTAATACAATTTTTTTTTAAAGACCGCTTTCTATCATAAACCTCTGGGACTGAGTGACGGGCTTATACGGATTCCTCATAGGGCCTAAGGAACCCTAAAACCTTTAGTATTGTTTAAATATAGTCAGTAGGTCCTTAGTATGGTAATGCTACCAAACAGTGCAGTAGATCCAGATCTAGTCTAGTATCCTAATTGTCAAAAGTTTCGTAATTTAATTCTCTAAACACGTTTTTACAGGCCCGTGTTGACGATTTGATGGACCAGCTCAGTATACCGGTGCACGACAAAGGACTGTAAACCATGACGTCCAGGGAATCGGGTAGGGTTAAAGAGGGGGAGAGGCGGAAGGTCCTAGACGATGCTGCGAGGAAGCGCAGGGCCAGGAAGGCGGTCGAGGCCCTGGAGCAAGACAATTTCCACGAGGACCCCCACGCGGACCTGGTCATGTCCAAAAAAGTGCCGAAATTCGCAGACTCGAACGAGAAACCCACGAGGAAGAAGAAAGCGAAAAGCGCCGAATACTATAAAATGAGATTTCGCAAAACGTTCGCGCAACTGGTCGAGGAGGACGCGAGCTTCAGGCCGGATCCGCCTAATTACCTGTCAGCGCAGGTGCCGCCGTCGCAGTGAGTTAATTATTGTTTATTATCTGCGACCTGACCTAAAGTTATAAATCAATCTCAAGTCTGAGTGCGATCTTGGGCGAATATAAAGCATACTTAAGAGCGCTCTTAGGCTTAATATCGATTTATCTATAAAAATAAAATACATACAGACGAACATAGACTCCTCCTTTTTGGAAGTCGGTTATAATCGGGTCCTAATCAACAACTGTAAACAATGGAATCCAGGAAGCAGACGCGGCAAAATATAACACATCCATAATTCTACCATGAGCTTCTTGTTATGTACCTATATTACTAGAAATATTTGTATGGAAAATCAATTCCTTGGGTGACCGAAGCCTTAAGTTATACCTTATCAGAATTCTACCTTAAATTGTAATTTTAAAATCCCCTCTCTCTTTTATATTGGTAAGAAAATGGTCATGGTATATGGTCAGAAAATGTTATAAGTAAGTAATTATTACGAAATGGTTTTTCAGATTTCCCGATCGACATTTTTGCGCTGTTTGCGGTTTCCCATCTAATTATACTTGCATACCTTGTGGAGCTCGATACTGTTGCGTTCGCTGTTTAGGCACACACTTGGACACGCGATGCCTCAAATGGACGGCATGAATTAGCAATAAGTGAATTGTAAAGCTTTTAATAAAATAATGCAAAAATAATTATTTTTTATCGCATGAAGTTTAACACACCTAAGCAAAAAAGAAACAAATTTCCCGCCATTAGTACGGTGACTGATTTTTTTTTTACTTTCATAGACAATACAATCTACAGCACAATTAAAAATTTGCTTGTGCGCTACCTAGTAGTGAATAGAGTAACTATTTCATCGCTATTTAGATGGCAGTTTATTATGTAATCTATTCGCCGAAAGATGTCGTAGCTATATTTAAAAGACTTCCAGCGCTACCTAGAAGTCAGAAAGATCATTAATACGTGCTACGTTGTACTTAATACAGCTATTCGCCACTAGGTGGCATTTCGCAACTATTTAATTAGTTATTCCAAAGATGTCGCTAGTTAGTCGTAGTAAAAAGTTTTCAAATATTTGCATTATAAATAAATCATTTTCTAAGCCAGCAGAAACAATTACTACTTTACTATTATTTAAACACATTAAGTTCTTATCGTATTCTAATGTTCACACAGAATTTCGTAGTTTTTAATAAATAGGTGGCCGGAAGTAACATTGCAAGTTTTCAACGAGGGTTGACTGCCAATATTGACACAGGGCGCGTGCCACGTTATCTGCCAGTACTGTTTACACCTGGGATGATAATAGACCCTATTGTTCGCCGACAGATGCACGAATAGGTACTCCCACTTCCTATTTACTTAACCTTCCGCATTTTCATAAAAATATTTTTTTTATTCGTTCAGGAATGGAAGAAATAACAGATATAACAGGGGTGTCTCTGTATAGTAAGACCTACTTGATTTTTAATACTCTTGATGGAAAATAAGTAATCTTTAGGTAATAAGAAATATTTTTCGAATAAGTAGGTATAAATGTCATACTACTTACTAAGTTGGTCGTAACTTCTTGCCTTTAATTTTTTCTCACATTATCTTCTTGTCTACGTTATTACGTTAAAGCTAACGAAATATAACAGTGTTTGCTGCGGGGAACTCGCTGGCAATAGGTAGGAATCTAAACAATAAGAAATGAAACGTCAAAATAAATTGTGTACTTTCATTCATTTTATTATTTCCTTTTTTACTTATATCTAATTAAATAGGTATTGAAATAGTAATGCACCATCGGAACGAGTACAAAGATAATCCTGGTTGGTAAGTAGTAGTAGATTTTTATAGTATTTCTTAGAAATTACTGAAGGAAATAAAAGCAAAAATAATTAAGTACCTGCCTGCCCATTAGTACTTTCAGAAAAAAAATAAAAATGTTTACAAATATGGGAGATATCAAGCTGTTTCTATAATGATCAGACTTAACAATGCGATGGTTTGTAATTTATTATTAGGTACCTACATGATACTTATTTACAATTATTGTATCACAATACGTGTTCAAGGCATTCATTAATTTTTAGGCCAAAAAATCGGTACACTTGTTTAAAAAAAAAAGAGACTTCAAAATGAAAAAAATTCCGACCCATGTTTTTTTTTGGCACGGCGGCGCGACGTCGAAATGGGCTGTCATTGATACTTGACAGTTCTGAGAGTCTTTCTCTCTCTATCTCTCCGATCTCGCTTTAATTTGCAATTGTAGTGACAGTGACAGGAGTGAAGTGACAGATGTAATATCATCCAGTCAAAATCAAGCAAAATCTTGTGAGGTGATTATTTTGCTTTCATTGCCCAAAATATTATTGTTCCGTCAAAATAAGTACATACATGTTATTAAGGATTTGTCACAAATTGCAATCTTTCTTTGTGCCTAGACACTATGCTAGGTAATATCAAACAAAACAGTAACATATTTATGACCTATTTACGTTTACGAATCTAATATTTACAAAATGCAACATTTCTCTTAAACTAAATATAAACTATACAGTTCTCACTTACATTTACTGACTCGATTGTAATAAATATATTGTATTAAAGCCATAAATACATATTTTACACAGTTTTTCGTAATATTTTAATACTGGGTGAGGAATGGTTAACATTTGATCTCGCATTTAACGAAATTAAATACAACTGCAATTATTTTATATCGAAAATACGACATGGCTGTTTTTATTTTATCTACAATCAGTTAAATCGAATGCCAGTTGTCTTATTTTACAATTATTAATTATTAGGAATCAAATTGACCCGAGATCCGAAATACCAGGAACACTAAAATTTGTACTAGGGCCGATAATTCTGGAGCCACCGATGTTTAATTAAAAACAATAATTATTTTTGCAATTATCATCAGCAGATGAAACCGGACGATTTGAGATTCAAATTGATGATAGGAAAAGATCAAGCCTAGTTTCGATATAGCTCAATATCTTATGTGGGTAAGTATTCATAAAACCTAGTGCCTTCGAAAACATGAAATAAGAATCTAATTAATTCGAAAAAAAACCATAAAACTGAATATTTAACAACCTGTACGTACCTACTCTCTACCAAATACATTTTAAGGAATTACTAATGAATCCGCGGGACGTGTGAATCATTTACTAAAACGTGCGATTTTTAATTTCCTCACAAAAAGCGGGATCTAATACAAGTCTTTTAACTTCATTTTTTTATATATATTTCTTTATTATACTGTGTTTATTTCTATTGTTTCTTCCTTGCAAAGCTCTTAATCCATTTAAAACGTTAACGTTTGTCTTTTACAACGGACACATACCTCTCTATCCAATTCATTAAATTATAATTACTTACCAATATTATTGTCATCCTTGTACTAACACAACAATGAATAGGCATTTCTGGACGGTTTTTTAAATATCGAACATGGTGCAATGTATACTGTATCATAAACTAGGTACCTACTGTTTCAGAAAAATCTGTTTCTACTCTTATGCTATTTGCTTTGCGAATACCCAGTAAAGTTTGTTTATTATATATAATCTGGAGTAAATCAGAAATATTGAAAGAAAATTACTATTTGCGTAGACCTTCCAGGCGTCTTAAATTTCACCACATCAAGCATCTGGATACATAATAAACAGCCTATTCGTCTTTTTTAAAGAACATCCTTGTCCCACGCACGGGGGTCCATCACTAGAGATGTCACGGCGCTATCACTCCTTCTTCAACAGAAAGAATAATTCCAACAATTGTGTCTTGTCATTGTTGTTGTTGTTCACGCGTCATCCTTCTTCTTTCTCAGCTTCCCTTCAGTGTGTATTGTGTGCGTCACGTTATCCACTGCCGTTGTCAGATCGCCGTCGGGTTCTATCGCCGCGGACAACGCAGTGATGTACGCGCACGCTATCCGTAAAACCGAGAGCTTGGAAAGTTTCTGATTATGACTGTACGCGGGGACTGACTTCCTCAGGGTATCGAAAGCCGCGCTGATTGTGTGAACTCTAGTCCTCTCCCTCGCGTTAGCTTCTATCCTTCTCTCTCTAGTCATGTTTTTGTAGTTCCTTTGTTCTCTGGGCTTCGCTTTGTCCTGGAACGGGCCTTCCACTACGCCTGGATGTGGCGGCACTCTTGGGGGTCCAGGTGGGGGAGTGATCGGTGGCGGCGGCGGGGGCAGGGGCGGTTCCGGCCTCCGACGCTGCCTTAGTAAACTAGTCTCTTTCTTGACTAAGGATAGAGGTTCTCTTTGAGGTTCCTCTGGGTAGGACCAGGGTCTGAAGGGGCTGGTTGGGGCTTCGCTCTCAGGGCTCGTGAGGTCTTCCTCGGAGCAGAGCCGGATGCGTTTCTTGGGGGGCTGAAGCCGGGTGGGCGTGTGGGGGCGTTTGACTCGCGAGTCAGACTCGACGAGCCGCACGCCCGAGTCGTCCGAGTGAGCCGGCCCGGAGCACGAGTCATCGTCGTCGCCGCCTGACACGAATCCTGCGTCCTTTTCTAATATCCGATCTGTAACAATGAAAGGGTCTGTTAATTTGTCGTTCTTTACAACGGTGTGTACTTAAATATGTATCAATGCAGTGATCTCCAGAAAAGTGGCTATCTGATCAAAGATATACTTTGAAAGCATCTGATCTTAAGTCCAGGGGCCCAATTACGCTAGCAACTTAAGTTGCAATTGGAAATCAAACGCGAGTGTTTGATTTCCAATTGGCTTTCAAACGCTTGGGCAAATAATTGGTATTCTACAAGCGACTGAATTGCGATTGGCTGCTGATATGCATATAGGCTGATATGATTGGCTGCATATATGCGTTCGAACGCTTGGTAGTTTTTTTAATATTTGGATTATTGCATATGGCTATTAGGCCAAAACTCATAAAAAAATCTCCGTGAGTAGGGGCAATTGGATTAATAGTAATGAAACATGATTTTTCGAGTTCCCCCAATAAGTCTGGTAGCATCAGGCCTAGACAAAACCTTCATATAAAAATTTAAAATCTTATTTTACTCGACAATGGCTAAATGCGAAAAGCAAATCAACGCAAATAAAAAAGTAATATGTCAATACATGCTCAAAATATTTACATTACAAGTATCCTATTAATTTACTCGGTATAATGTGTTTAAAGATTTAAACACAATACTATTTTATCGTTTGTTGTTGTTGTCAATGTGCAGCAAATGTTGCAGTCCACGCAAATGCCGTAACCGGTAGTTTTGACTCATACCTATATTATGTGTATTGTGCCGACGTGCGTAGCCTGTGTCGTAAAAGCAGTCAGCAAACAAATGGTATGATTGCTGTAAGGATTAATAAGGTATTTTCATTTTGAAATTCCAAGTGATATACTGGGCTTCATCATGATAATTGGTTTGTTTTAGTTTCTCCTGCGTACTATATACTGCGTACTGTATACTACCAATAAATTTGAATATTTGCACCATGTCGAGCTACAGTCGTCGCAACAGAGATTCGAGCGAGGAGGGAAGATAACACTGAGGGTTTATTTGGGCACTCTCATCCCCTACGTTATAATCCAATAAATATTGCATCTTTAGTACATAACTGTTTTTTTTCATTTCTATTTACTCAATTATCCTCAAACAAAAATTAAGTTACGCCTGTACTAATAATACGATAGACAAATAATAAGAATGGTACCTACGTACCTAGGTACTTAGTACTAGGTGTTACTATAGGTATAACAAGTGTAAAAAAGAGCTAGTTATTATACTTATTTTAAAATATTATAGAAAAAAAGTTCCAATATTTTTAAAGGAGTGTTTTTAAATGTTGCTTCTTGAGTAGAATAGAATAGAGTACCTGCTTGTAAAGTTTTATTTCTATTTAAAAACAATTATCAGCAATCATAAAGTAAGTTACACCTATATTAGTACTGTGATAAATAAATATAAAATACTGTACTAGCTATAGGTTGTGCACAAAATTTAAGTAAAGAGCTTTTACTTTATAATATAATAAATAATTGTACACTTTTTTATGAATTACTTACCAAGTTATCTCCAAATTAAAGGCGATAAGTACCTCCATAACTATGTACCTACTTCACTACTCAATATTGTATAGTAGGTATGTTTAAAATATTTACCTATATAAGGTAAGCAAGTAGGTATAATTTTAAGGTAATGTTTATTTCAAAAGTTAAACAGTTCAAAATGTGTAAAGAATGTTGTGATTATTCAAATACTTAATAAGTACTATATATTTGTTTGTATTGTGGTTTCTTAAGCAGGTAGGTACTAATGTTAGGGATTAAATCAAACAAGTGTATGTACCTACATTACATTTGAATATAATTCATTCGTAAATTCTAGCTAGTAAATTATGGTGCAGTCTACACAAGTAGAAGCACTGCTTGATTTCTTGGAGCAGCATCCATCGGCATCAACGAATTCTCGGGGTTATTGGTGTGGTTCAATGTTTTCAAGAACACAACTTGCATTTATAATTACACCTTGCCATGTGCTGCCAATATGCTGCTAGTGAACACCTAAAACAAATGTTTTACAAAATATAATTATATGCATTTTAGCCCATTGGTAGTGGGCTACATACAGGAAAATACCCACTTCTCTGAAGCGAGCATTCCAATGCAGCATTCTACTGTATTGCAGGCAGTCAAACGGTTTTTCAAAGGGGATGACAATTATCACATCTGAAATAAGAACATTAATTAGGTATGTTTCTGTAAATTCATTACCAAACCAACTATAAGTAGCTAGTCATTATACTAACAAACTTATACAACAAAAACACTTTTTGCCACTCTTTGATAAGTAATTCAAATTGTGATTCAAGGTATGACTCGGCCACACACTGGAGTCATAGCAGAGCCAAGGCTGCTGGCATCCACATTCAAAATGGCATATCTGTAGATTTTTGTGTTATTACAAAAAAATATCAAATTATGTATTAAGGATAATTGTTAGAACTTACTGTCATAACATTTAAAGAATGGAATTCTTCTCGGTTATAATATTGCTTCTCATACACATGTGACCTTAGAGATGCCACATGGATACTGTCAATGCAGCCTATAACTCCACGGAACCCAACTTTTTGGTTGAATCTAAAACAATATAGTTTGTAGTCAACACCTGCAAACAAATTAATGTAAACTGTATTGGCAGTAGCTGTGTATTTCTTTTTTTTTTCAATTACACGTCATATACATAAATTATAGTGCAAAGTAAGTTAAGCTAACCCAGGGCTTGTTTTTCTGACGTAAAATATTTCTTTTTATCAATTATAAGTACAAAAAACTAATGGTTGAGTGATTTAGAGAAAAAAAACTAGGTTATTGTCTTACCCTTGCCTTCGTCTTCAAAATTAAGATGCTGCAACTTTTACCTCATAATCAGCTTATTTGAGAGGGAGAGATTATTTGTTTTTCAACACACAATATATTATTTAATCAAATTCCTACACTATATACGTTTTTCGTCACCCAAATAAAAACACCAACCACAGATAGCTACGTGACCATTGCTCTTATCTCCTTTTTTCTTTTTGCGTTCCGTTTCAGTCTGCTTTTAATTAAATATATAATTGCTAATTTTTAGAAATTATTATGACAATTCGTTGTTTTGCATAATTATTGGTTTGATTTTATATGATTAATATTTTAGAGGTAGAGCAGAATGTAATTTACGTATCGTTCAGTGGCGACCACGAATTAATCACAATTAATTTAAAAGTTAAAAATGTGTGGTGTTTTTGCTCAAAATTATAATACATTTCAAAAAAAATTATATCCGCTATAGTGCATCGTATCAAATCCATGGAACCGCAAAAATAATTTTATACGAAATGACTCCAATTGCATTATGCGCAGGGCCGCAATAACTTTAAAAAAAAACGATGTCAGTCGCAAGCTCAAGGTCAAAATCTGAAACGCCAGTCGCCAACATAATACCAAAACAAGCTCAGTTGCAAAAGTGAATCTGTTGTTTGTGGAATACGGAAATTCGTCAAAAGCTGAGCATTTGACAAGCTTTTGCTTTCCAATTGCAACTTAAGTTGCTAGCGTAATTGAGCCCCAGTTCTGTTTATAGCCGCCGGCCAATCAGCGGGAGTTACGATCGCGTCGGAAGCTGCGCGAGCGCACAAAAAGCAGCGAAGAAACGGCGCCGACATTCGTTACAGCTCGCGATGTGACCGGGGTATTAATGCAGTGAGGGTGGGGCCACGCAACCAGCGATACGGGTGCATGTTATTATAAATATCGCTTCTAGTAAGGAGGCAGAAAGCCGCTCTCTGTAAACAACAGGGTGAAATCTGGACACGAAAACTGACAATAAAAAAGTGTCTCATTTTGTGGCTAAATACTTAAGAAGGGTTAGGCCGTGTCGTGCTAATGCGTGGAGCGCTAGTCCAAGAAGATTGCTTCAACATTATCTCGATAGAATTAGGTACGAACCGATTTTGTCGTTTGAAACTTTATGACCTGACGCAGTTATTATTACGCCGCAATGGTGGCCCCACGTAATCTCAGAACAAGTTTCGTTCGGTCCCATTTGCTTCTAATGGCCGCGTACGAATGCCAATAAATGATACTTAATTAAAACAGCCTTATCGCTACGGCTATGCTTGCATTTATAACAAAGGGACACCCCGGACATTTGATCTGGACCCCTAAACACGCTAGCTACTCAAATAGTAATAGAAAAGCAAACGCTCGCGATTGCGTTTCAAACGTAATCGCGAGCGTTTGCTTTTATATTACGATTTGAGTAGCTAGCGTGGTTAGGGCCCAGGACTCCTAACTGAAACAGATGGAGCTATAGGTAAATGCAACTGATATATATTGTATCTCTCTCCCACTAAGTTGGGCAATCACGTTGTATATTGGGGGGGGGGGGGGGGGGGGGTTTAAAGGGGTTGGTTACACAAGTACGAGAGAAGGATGTATTTAAATCTAAAATTAATCCGATTTGGCTGAATTCTATGTCTTGCTGGTTCTATTCTGCCATACAAATTTCGATAAGGTTCGTGGTAAATTTTGACGTCGCGACGTTCACTAATGATGTTCTGTTCCCGGGTATATTTGTAGTAATCGCGTGCTCGTCACAATCAATGTTCCCAATTTATTCGGGATATATATAATGCCAAAAGTACTGTAAGGAGGTCCATGTCGGCGCACTAGCCACTGGCAATAAGCGTTCCTGGCCGACAAGAATATTTGAATTTAAAAACATATTGAGTTTTGAAATTAAAAGCTCTGCGGTGCGCTGGCAGTGACAACCGAGAGACCACTAAGATAGGAACTATATATAAATAAATGTATTAAAAAGTGAATATTATAATAAATTTTATATTACCCAGCAACCTGAGTTATTAATATAAATACGGTTGCTACAGTACCAAAGAATAAAAATGGGTCTTTGGTAAAAATAAATAATATGTTTATTTTCTGTGAATAAATGACCAGCGGATCTTCTTAGTAAGTAGTTATGTAGATACTGTACCTACCTAATCAGAGCAAAATACTAAAAATAGTTAATAAACGAAAAATATGACATTCGATGTTTTTTAAATCGTATAGGACAAGGTTGAGCGCGAGTCGGTAACTTGGCGCCGGCGCCTGCGCAGTGACGTCACACGAGACAAGAATAAAGCCTCGGTCGTATTACCAGATATAATTTTATTTCAAAACCTGTGAAAAAACCGCTGTGCCATTAAATCATATGGTTTTAATATAATTAGATTTTGATAATTTTATTCAAGTTTCAATTTACGAAATTTTCATAATTCAGTTCCTTATATCTATTTCAACGTCTAACACGATTTGCTTATAACAGCTAAATTGTCTACAAAAACAAAAAAAAACCGTGTCTTATAAGTAGTTGATACATAGTCGTGGACTCGCTTCACATGCGGGATAAACGGGATTTGTACCTATTTTTGTAATATTCCCCACTCTTAAATGACACCCAGATTGTCTCCCATTTAGCGTCTCCATTATAGGGTACCATATTGACCAGTAAGCAATCCCCGTAACATCTAGTGTTGGGAAAACCGAAAAGTATAATCCCGCAATTTACCCCGCACGAACCAGTGAGTAAATTTGGGAACATAGGTTTTTTTTTCTGGTGAT
This sequence comes from Notodonta ziczac, assembly GCA_918843915.1. Lineage (NCBI taxonomy): Eukaryota > Metazoa > Arthropoda > Insecta > Lepidoptera > Notodontidae > Notodonta > Notodonta ziczac. The sequence continues at coordinate 9,473,082 of OU974053.1, forward strand.
ATTATTCGGTGTATAGTGGCATCGCTTGCGCATCCGTGTAGTGGTGTGCACGTAAATCCACAGCACGGAACAGGTTCCAGTCCACATGGGCAGGCGCGGCGCCGATTGTTATTTTATCATATTATTTTACATGGTCCGCATTCCAAAACTAAAATATTCGTATTTATGTTGCCATACAAATGAATTTACATAAATTGTGTATGGATCTCGGTTTTCCCAAATGTTTATAACATAATATCTGACGAAATTAGAAAAATAAAAATTTGTAGGTACCTATTCTATTTTTTGGGATTATTATTGTGTATTATTTGTAGATCGTATCAAGTGTGGGTTTTTTTAATGTGGTTGAGCAAAAGTATTTTTAGAACATCTATCTATTATAGTTTAAGTAAACGGTACTCATATGCAGTTTGCCGTCTAGGGAAAGAGGTACCTAGTGAAAATGTCTGCTTTGGTTATCATTTACCAACTTTCTTATAGGATGAATCGCATAATGTAATGAATCACGTACCTAGGTAATATGTAACATAATATGCTAGTAATTCGACACATAACATTAAAACGAAGCATTGCTCATAAATCTTGATTTATTTTATTTTGGCGCCAAACTTTCATCAAATTCCTGTCACGTAACAAATATAAAACTTTTTTGGAACAACAATGACAATGACATCCGTCGGTGCAACCTAAACAGATGCTAGTGAAGCGAATACATACTAATACGTACCTATAATCGTTACTTCTTAATGGACTCGCTACCGGAATTAGTTTATTGCTCATAATCGGGTGGCCAAGGCGCCGGAGAGGCGTTCCAACTTAACAAAAACATATCGCCGTTCAATCAACGGAAAACACAAGATTTTAAACTCTATTTCTATGCAACAAGGACTCCAGATTTATCATAAAACGCAAACCAACTAAGCCACTCGACTAAGTCGCGTTCACGAAGCTTCTCACACTACAGGTGTTTTTATATCGTAAAAAAAAGATTGAATATAACTTAGACTGCGCCGCCTACGTTTGATCGGGGTTTTTAATCGTTATGGAGAAGTTCTTTGTGTTTTTCTAATGAAATTTAGTTGCGTGGGCAGCGGCCAGTATTTATGTAAAGCTGTTCCAATTTTCTAATGACATTTGGTTAAATGTTAATCTTCTGAACTATCATTCTTATAACTTAACTTACGATCATCGTATACATCCAATCGACCAAAAAATAATAATAAAGAACTAAAAGCATCCGTAAATTCAAATCCGTGGTGATTAATGGGTTAAATTCGAGACGATTATAATATATTACTGGTCGGTGGAACAATAAAATAAAAATGGAGGGGTCTCGTTATGGCGTCTCCTGAGTATGGCTGCGGTGCTAAAAGGAAGAGTTTAAGTGCCCTCAAAGCGCCGCTCTGAAGACCTCTCGGCGTTGAATAGGTGTTGATCTGATCTGATAAGGCACGGTCGTCCAGATACAGATCTGGCGCCAAATTTCACAGAACCAAACGGGTCCGAAGAACAAAAAATGTTCAACCCTTTTCAAATACAGTCACGAGTTAATGCGTCCGCTTTAAATTAAGTGAACTGTTTGATAGGGTTAAAACGTCTACGACCAGTGTTGCTTGCTACTTTTTTAAAATAATAACTTATATTGTTTATACATATAACAATTTAAACTAAACTTTAAGGACTTCTGAAATAACGTAGCGATATTCATAAAAAATTGGTAAAAATAAGAAATTTAAGTATCTATTATTTTATTTCTTCAGGGACAAACATTTGACAGCCCAATTTATCTGTCATTATGACAGCAAACCGCGAAATAGTGATGCGCCATCCATTTACCGGTGCAGTAATCACGGGACTTGCGTTACTTTACCGGATGAAATGAGAAAATGATGAGCGGTCACTTAAATGAAAAAAATAAAACTAATATGTCGTGTCGTGCATATTCGCACGGTCGCCTAAGCTTAATGTATTAGAAGTCGTGATTGTGACTTTCACCGAACAAACATTACGAATGGCGCCGTCGTGGGCCCGCTGGTACAATATTGTTGTACCATTAACCTATTAGATTTCTAAGCTCTGTGCATTAAACCATTGTCAACCTACAACATTTTATTAGGTATTAAAATTCCTAGACTTGATCGGCAAAATAAAACATAATCGTACCTACCTATTGTTAAAAGGTTCAAAAAATAAATATTTTGATGTTACTTATTATTTTACCAATCAGTTACGGCAATCTTAAACAATAGAAGTAGTTACGTAATTTAAATTAAAGGATATCGTATTATTTCAGTATTTTATTCATTAATGATCTTATAACCCGTGGCCCGGTATCGAATCCCGCGTTTCTAAATCATTCATTTATCATTTCAATCAATCATTTCAATCAATCATTTCTAAAAATCATTTCGCTAATAATTAGTTTTAACGTCAAAAAATAGAATAGCTATTTTATGATAAGAGTAAAAATGTTTCAAATGTTTATATAGATGCGTATTCCCTACCACGGGATCGAATCCCGCGATCCCGCCGAGATCGAATCATTAGTTACGTATGCGACGCGTCTTGGCGTCGACGCGTGGCGCCGGCCAGTCGCCGTTACCTATAATGAACCACTAATACCGCTTAGCCATGAGTAACTAATTACGATTGTTACATAGTCAGGTGGGTCGCATTAATTGAGTCTCATGTCCCTTTTCATTTATTATTAGAGTTAATACTTAATAGTTGTTGCCATATGTATATATCCGTGCAATATTATCATCGCTTTGGTATGTTTTTATTTCTATAAAATCCTGAAACTGTACAACATTTTTAGTGTAGAAAATAAAGTGATAAAAATATAGAACCAATAAAAAATAAACATAATTAAAAAAACATTTCCAACAAATAAATATGCTGTTGTATATTCAGAATAAACATGCATTTTATAGATATTCTGCTTGGTATTTTCACTTCGGTGAATAGTGTAACCCAGCATTGTTAAATTATAAAGCATAATAAAATAATTGCATATCCCTACCCTATTCAGTAATTCCTATTCGTATATTAAAGTTAAATATTCAAAGTTCTTGATATTACCACGTCGTTTCAGGGAATCCAAGCAAAATATAGAACGGCACAGGTGCCAGGCTTCCCGCGCCAACTACCTTTAGTGATTAACTAGATTAAAACAGAACAATAACCAAGTGGAATTAAATTATAATGAAAATCAATTTCCGGGATTTTTATTTCTACAATCCCGGGAAAATGTTTACTAGTTATGCACATACCCAGCACTATTATGAAAAAAAATAGACAAAGGTATTTTCGAGTTTCCAGAACGTTTATTTGAAGCTACGTCGCATTGCTTGATATATAATTAACTTTTAATTTTGACGTTATTTAGAGACTAAAAATAATAAGTGCAGTTCACACGGGCGGCGCCACCGCATGCGCCGCGATTATGTATTCACACGGGGGCGGGCGCGGCGTTTCTTGGAATTTTCGTGCGATCGATCCGCACATCTGAACTATGCCTTTCAACGATGCTAGTAGGTACATTTAATAGGTACCTTATGTGACCATTTTGCATTTATAAAACAGATCATAATTATACTTTATACCTAATTTATTTACGCAAAAAGAATGCTGAATTACAAGCTTTAAAATAAATAACATTTTATGAAGTTCCTAGGCAGTACCTGCGTTAGTTTTATTTATTTATATTTCACTCTTAAAACGGCTGCAAAAACCTTATTACATAAATAATTATTTTACTTAATACCAGATCCATACAACCATATAGGAAACGTAAGATCGGAAAGATCGGCGTAAAATAAGTAAGTACTTTACGCTATTTTTTATAACATAATCTTACAATAACTAAGTGGGACAGCGGGAGGAAACGGAGGTAGGGTTGGCCTTCCGAATCTCTCGCTCATTGTACGAAGGTATTGTACGATTATGTTATAAAAAAGAACAAACATTTTTCGTCATCTGACACGGAATCGATCGCCAATATGGCTTACAACAGTTACAACACTATTAAAACATCGGGCACCCCTCGTCGTAATAGTGCGCCATTGTCACCAACTGTTCAAACACGGCGGCTGAGCGCTGTCCGCCCCGTAGTCAAAATACACCATTGTTTCGCTCGTGTAGACTCAACATTTTGTATCTGTGGCTTGCACCTGGTTGACACGTGCCAAATGAGGGACGTTCCGATTCTTGCAAGTGTCGCCCAAAATTATTCAAATTTAGATTGGTATAGTACTTAATAAAAAAGTTACAAGTGAATCATAGAGGAAAGTAACTTTGTGAAGTAGATCAGTGTAGGTTAAAATAGCTAATACACATCGCCATTAAAAGATAAAGTATCATATTAAAAATAAAATTATTACTGATTGTATTGATTTCTTTGAATGTAATCGTTTTTATCACAAATTATTTTCTGGGTATGAATAGCGGTTTACTATTTTAATTCTTAATTTAAAATATTATGTTTATGAAAATCCGAACAGTAAAATAGGTTTATAATATTATCGACTATGGTGTCATTTTCAAAAACAGAAAATGAATCAACTGAGTTGTTGGCACCCGCAAAAAATATTTTAATTTTAAAATAACATGGCAACATTTTTTTCTGGTCATCCGTGATCCGATGTTTAATGGATAAAACCACCTGGTGAACCTAGAAAAATTGCATTGCTGTGACATTTTGGCAGAAGTCATTTGTTTCACAATATTGATCGCCCGAATTTGAATAAAGCCTAAACTACGCATCGATATTCCTTCAAAAAACAGCCACATTATGCATCCCGGGGACACAACTTGGTACAGTTGAGGCAAAAATATGCAGCGAGATCATTTTTCAAATTTCGAAAACAACATTTGTCGAATTAAATATTACATGTCGAATTACACTTGGTAATCAAATAGTTTGATATAACGATATGTTTAGTTACTTCAACAGATGTATTGTATATGTTTTTCGGGGGTTGATTGTACTAACCTATTTATGCGTCCGGGAGGGTTAATGCAATGCTAATAGCTAGAGTGTGATGTTTTTAAAGAACGTCATTTATCTAGTTGTTTTTTGCTTTCCACGGTGCGTTACTTTACATACATTTACGCATAGACCTCTTCCGTATTATGTACAGATGTTAAGAATTATATTGTTGCTAATCTTTATATTGAATATTTGTAACGAAGACTAGTTACGTAATATAAAATATAGTTTTTTTTTTATTCCAACATATTCGAGATTGTTGGAATAATCTTAAAACATTTTGTGATAATAAATCATGATTATCAATTTTACATTTGAATCCTTAAGTTTTTCTGCCCAAATTTGATAACCAATTTTTATTAATGAATAAAAGTAAATAATAATAAGTATCTAATAACAAATCCAAGAATGTCAAAATGTCGATAAGCATGCGCCGACTGTTCCGTAAGATGTGACCTCGGAACGGCGGCGGCGCCTTCGCGTCGACAAAATAAATCACATTTAATAAAAAAAATATTTTTGCATGCGCCCAATCTCCAGATGGTGTATTTATCTGCACATCTGTCGGCGTATTGTGACAATGGTTTGTCCGCCGCTTTACATAGCCTTGCTTCTGTAAATGTTACCTACCAATTTTTTAAAAATAATTGTTACCTTCTTCCCTAAACTTGAGTTTCTTACTGGTTTATGTCAATAGAACCAAACTGGTGATGGAATAGATCACTGGTTGCTGACTATCTATATGGTAATAAGCATTAAGGACCCTCATTAAGGATAGAAATACGCAATTTTTTATAGATTTACCTATACCTAAGTAAAACGATGATTTTAAGAAATGCTACTTATATATTATGCAATGACTTTAAAATAAGTCTATCAGAATACTTTTTTTTAAGGGCTATAGGTTATTAAGGAGAATTCAATGTCCAAAACTATGATCTACGGGGTCGTAATCCTGAAAAAAATACCTACTTACATACCTACCACTCCAGTCTTAAGACGGAAACACGGTCGATTAGATTCTGTGATACGCATTACGTGATTATCAACATGCATAGTATAATCGATGCGCATAACGTAAGGCGCCGTCTCCCGGATTCGTCGCTTAGAAACAAGTTGCGAGTTAAGCGCCGCCGTCTAAATTAAGCAGCAATTTATCTTAAAGTAATCTCAAATTCAGTCGGTTCTCGTTAGCAAATTAATGCAAATGTCTCGTTCGGCGCGCACGGAATGCGGTGACGCGCGCGCATCTCGTAAACATCACGTATAAACAAAAACACCGGCATGGTTTTATGTTATTTTATTTCTATGAGTAATAATATTAGCAATACATAAGCACGGTTAATAATCTCAATTGATTTAAAACACATTATTTAACGTTGTAATATCCCCGATGAGAATATTGCAAAATCTGCTACGCGGTTTGTGAGAACTATCTTATACAAGAATCATTTGCTTGTAAATTGTTTTTATATCGGACAGACAGGAGTCGAACTTTAAACTCTGACACGAGGAAAATACTGGTGTTACTAGCCAACAACATATTGTCAATTCAAAAAAAAAAAAAAAAAAAAAGTGCCTATAAAAACCACTGCGTTGCTTGCGCCTAAACTAATTATATAAGGTCTTATTTTTAATCACATAATTATTATCACAAATATGACCTTTGATTAAATAACTCGCTACCAACCCTCAAATTATTTTTGGTGTTGGTACTATCATTTTCTCATTTACTAAGACGATACAAAATATCGTGAATTATTAACATTTTCAGTTCCTCCTATAAAATAAAGTATGGATGACGGAAGCATCGGCGCGTGAAAAATAAATTAATAATATTTGACGACCTCACAAGGTTTTTACGTGACGTTCATATATTTACAGATTATCTTGAAAATTATTATAGTTGAGTCTGGCTCTGCAGATCACATAATCTACTCATAGAGAAGAACAGCTATACAAAACAGTAGCTAGTGTGACTTATTTATTTGTAAGGCTTTATCTCCAGACTTCAGGAATAGCTGATAATGTGAGTCTGTTAATACAGCCTCACATCTTTGAAGTATCCGAATAAAAATACCTACAGAGAAACAATTTAGTTTTACAGTATTAATTTCCGAGTAATTATAAAGTAGATAGTCGTGAAACTGCGCAAGCGTCGCTTTTAGCGCCGCCCGAGAGCAATAACTAATCGTAACGAACCAACAGCCAATGGGAGACTTTGCGAGCCACCAATTGAACTGGCGGAATTATGAACCTATCCAATGAAATAAATAATGGTGTGGTTATAAAAAATCAAAACACGTTCCTTTTTTAAAACATTTTTAAATGAGTTAAGTTAAGCTATCTATTGCCATGAGCTTAAGCGTGCAAAAAATATTACTGCTATTAACAAAATATGTAAATAAACAGCGTATCTAAGTCATATTTCTATTGCGTGACGTGAAATACAAGTATTTTAGCACACGACAAAAAAATAACAAAACCTTATCAAACAATTTCGCACAAGACGCCATAAAAAAGTCATATCCTGCGGAAACTGCGAAACGAAAGCATTCGAGGTAGCTCTATGTTATAGAGATGTTCGCGCGCTGCATGCGCCCACGCATGTCCAGCGAGTTTTACAAGTTTCATTTGTCTGAAGATTATCCAATGTTTAGACGTGCGAATGACGTAAACTTACTTTAAATACGAATAAAAATATATTTCTAATAACACAATGAAGTATGTCAAAAATGCTATGACACGGGTTCATTATAACTTACTATTAGTAACTAGCTGTGCCCTCCGACTTCGTCCGCGTAGTATTTCACTTAACAAAATTTTCGGGATTATCGGGATAAAAGTATCCTATGTGTTAATCCAGGCTATAAACTACCTGTGTTCCAAATTTCATCCAAATCCGATCAGTAGTTTTTGCCTGAAGATTAACAAACATACATCCACACTCACAAACTTTCCCATTTATAATATAAGTAGGAAGGAAGTGTCACGTCTTATGACATCTGACTGTACATACATTTCTTAAAAAAGTAGCTCAAAATTGTACCGAGAAAATTCTTCTAAACACGTTTCTAAGGCTTCTTTCTATTTTTTCTTTGCAACAATTTTTTTTTATATCCGCGACGCAAGGGAAGTGTCGCCGAGTTTTTGTCTTTGTCCCTGGCCACCCGTTCGCTTCCTCCCTTTGTTTGTTACGACGAAATTTAGGCTTCCCTACATCCCTTTCATATTAATGTGTTAGCAAAATTGTTTTGGTAGCGTGGTGCGCTAACGAACGCTAAGTCTTCAAACTTGTGTCCAAATGTATTAGTATTCAAATTTCTTTTAAAAGGTACACAGCTTTGTAAATAATAATTTTAAAACAATCTCTTCGACAATAACGTAAGCTCTGTTGAAAACATTTGGTCTCTGGTGCCTACATGAGACGATAACTAGCAGTTGGTAAAACAATGACTTCTGTATGACACACCAGGCTGGCAGATGGGGTCGATTCGAACAATGAATCCAAGGTCTTGACTGCAGATGTTGAAAGTATGGGAACTGTTGATAGGTAACGGAGAAGTGAATGGACCTTATTTTATGACATTTTATAAACCAATTGTTTTCCTTTTTCAAAATTGTGTCTATAAACATTTAAATTTTTATAAATCGATTGTCTTTTTTTAGGCCTTGGCCCACCACACCCGCACCCAGTCTCTATTCCTGTGAGCTAAGATTATCGATTTCGATCGAATTAGAAGACTGTCAGTTAAGAAATTTTGAATTTTCGTTCCAAATTCGAAAAAACAACGATAATTACTTTTTCCTCTTATATCGTATGAGCTAGTGGCCATTCCTGGTGCCGTTTTCGGGCCACCCGAAGACTTCTGGCGTAACAACTGTGCCAGCCAACGACAGCTTAACTTGCTCTTGAAGCACGAACGAAGCGCTTTGTTGTAAATGCTACCAGCGACCCAACACTAAAAACAACATACATCTATTAAGCACAAAATTAATCATTTGAATAGATACGAATGTACATTGTTCAAGCAGATGTTATGAATTCACCACATAAGAATAGCCGTCGTCATTATTTGCCCAAAATGTTATATCAAATTAACGAGATTCCGTTAACCTGAGCAATGAGCGTATAACTGAGCGTCATTCCGCCTCGCGAGACGCCGCCAATTCTAAGGAACGTTACGACTTTGGAAATCCCGCTTGTCGTCATTATTCTTACATTCTGTATTCGAGGTGCGACAAAAAAAGTATTAGATCGTGACACCGCGAACACGGATTGTATTTTGTGCTATGTAAACAGCCCAATTTCAGTTTTGTACATACATAAATATTCTATATACATTATATAAATATTCGTGATATAATACTCTCGTCGTGGGTAAAACCTCGGCGTCATTACGGATACCATTTTCGATCCAATTTCCAGGAGTACGAGTAACAGTCGAGGGAGTGTGTGGAAGGCCTACTTGTAGCTACCTATTCATAGTGACTGAGTGTCTACAGGCAGACTAAAATCTAGTCTTAGCGAGCACAGATTAGAAGAACCCGCGTGCCTAATTTTAAGTCTGTGTCTTTCCGAGATTTATTGATGACTTGATCAATGTTTTCCGTTTTTATGCACAAAAACAATAGCAAAATATATCTCGTGACGAACCATTTACCCCGATCTATAGGTCATTAGAATCGTCCCTACTTTAGTACTTCTTCTGGGACAATCTAGCAAATTGACGGAACTTTAGAATGTCCGAATTTCAATAGCTAGCTTATCAAGTTCTGCTTAGTTTGGTTATACATTTTAGTGCCTTGGTCTAGCGATTTCATACATCCTTAAAGTACTTATCCCATCACCAGAGCCTTAGACAATTTGAAATGCACAAAACTGCTTATCAAAGGAGGTGTTGCCCAAACAAACTGTACAGCTTCCGGCACAGCGCGGGCTCCACGTGCCCGGCAGCACGTGAACGTTATTTCAAAATATCGCCAGTCGTAAAAATCCTAACCGCTTAAACAAAACGGTACATTTCTGCTGAAATAATCACGTGATGAATTCTCCCGTAGCAATTTATTTAGTTCGTGAAATGTGTTGAACGTGGCTCTTAGCGTCGTTAAGTTGGATTATTTATGTTACTTTCAATAGGCAATTCAACATACAATTAAGAATTAAATTCAAACCCGTATTTTGCTAAAATAGGCAAATTAAATTGTTGTTACTTGATAGTAATCACAACACGATTTTATTTAATTAGTTTATAGGTAATCGAAATTAAATAAAGTGACAGATAATAAAATAACAAATCGATCTTAATGCCAGTAGATAGAGTACACTATTAGTGTTATGATGTTGAAGTAAAATTTATCATTTCAAACGTGTTACATACATTTTAATCAACTTTTCAAATCGCATAACTATTATGTATGACAGATGCTGTCCATTGAGTGGTTTCTTAGATGTCTAAGAGTTAATTATTCTAGTCGACATTTACAACATAAACGGCGTTCCTGTTTGTTTTCTCATGTTGATGCACACAGTGAAATGAAATACTCTTACCTCCTACAACTTAACAAATAAAGATACCGTTTATACTAGGAGAAACAAAAAGGGTATACAATTTTTTCGTAACTTTACTTTGTAAATGTAAAACTATCGGCTTTGTGGGACAGTTGAAGTACTAAAGGTTTTGTAGACTGGTGAAATCTGTCAACAGCTGTATCCCTATAACACCTTTTGTTTTGCAAGTTTCCTCCAAAGCTGATAGTTTTAGAATTACAAAGTTAAGTTTTGTAAAAACGTATACCTCTCTGCTTCAACCTGTATATCCATACATAAATAGCGGTGATAGTGCACAATCATCTCGATAAGAGTCATTGATGACTGGACGAGATATGATATAATCCGTGAGCGAGACAGTGCGGTCGTACCGGCGGCGCACACGCACGCACAAACAACATGTAGACTAGTAAGATCTTCACAATGTAAACAGGTTCTAATTACAATTTTTCCAGACAGAACGATACCGGAAAAATTTAAACCTCAAGGTGATGGATCTCCATCCTAATATTTAGCTTAACTAGTTGAATGGGCTTACGGAACCTTTAGTACGGTGATAACCAAACTTTGTAATATACTTAAAATATATATCTGTATATATATTATATTGAAAGTTGATTTTTGATCATATAATTAATCCTAATTTATATTATGACTAGCTGTGCCCCCCGACTTCGTCCGCGTAGTATTTAACGTAACAAAAATTCGGGATTATCGGGATAAAAAGTCCTATATGTTAATCCCGGTTATAAGCTATCTGTGTTTCAAATTTCATCCAAATCCGTTCAGTAGTTTTTGCGTGAAGGAGTAACAAACATACATACATACATACATACATCCACACTCACAAACTTTCACATTTATAATATTAGTAGGATTATCACTTGCTTACGGTGAAGGAAAACATCGTGAGGAAACCTGTCTTAGAAAATCTAACCAATTTTCGAAAGACATGTGAATTCCGCCAAATCGCACTGGGCAACGTGGTGGATTACGGCCTGAATCCGCCTCATAGTGGGGGAGTCTAAATTATTATTTTTATTGTTATTATTATACTTCAAACTGCACGCGAATAACCGGATCTTGGTGCATTGACAATAGATTGAATGACGGTTTTCATGGTTTCCGACGCTGGCGGGTATGAAATAAGTACTTACATAAACAAAAGCTAATAAGTTATGGAGGCCAAATTGGAAAACAAATCCGAAGTCCTAAAAATGAGACTTCTTATATTAAAGCCAAACTCGATAACGATAAGTACAAGTAAGTATAGAAAGTTTGTCAACAAACATTGTATTGTTTTAAACATTTCTAACTAAATACAAGTTTGGTGTTAAATAGGTTTTCAGAAAACGTTGAAAACGTATTATTTTAACTTATAGGAAAAGGTGATAATATTGCAATATTAATTATAATCAAGGGAAGCACTAAACATGGTTTGGTGATATTTTTCATTATTATGATATTAATATAATATTGTACCTATACATTGTCACAGCTGGCCGAGCTAGGTATCTTGATTATAAACAGATAAATTATTGGCTAGTCATCATGTGTCATTTGATTTTCGGTCTTGGCTTAACTTTTATCAAATACCTAATTAGGCGGATATATTGATATCAGTGATCTATAGTACCAGGTTCGATCCCCACCCCGGCCTTACACCATTAATCTAAACCTATTTTGGATACAAGCATTTAGTTTAGTGGGGCTAGTGTGACTAATGAAATCGGTTTAAAGATTTTTTTTTTTCTCTTAAGAACTTACTGTCCACTTAAAATGAGATACAGTACTGAGTAATAAAAATATACAAGCAAGGTTGGTTCGCCTCCAGTGCGATAAGAGTTACAAAGAAGTCACATAAGCCTTTAGTTTACTTTTAAATACATTCATGTTGTCACAATCTTTAATTTCATTAGGCAGTTTGCTGTACAGCTGTGCTCCGAGCTACAGCTAAATTTCGATTTAATGTTTTGTTTTTTGTACATAAGGGGTTATTTGCATAGTTCTTAGCTATAGATGGTCCCGGTAGGTTGACCTATTGTTGACATACGATAAATAAAAACGACGAACGCGACGCTGCGGCAATCTCTAGTATTAATTACACTGTATCCATTCGCAGAAGGCAAAATTAAATAAGTGTTATAAACAGAAGCGAAATCTAAAACTCGTGATCTACACTAATAAACCGAAATAACTCTTTGATTAGAGACAAAGCAAAGCCTCCCCCAAAAAAACTCGCATTACTATTGAAACAATTTAACGAAAGTATAATGTCCATCCATAGTATAGGTATTGCAACCTATAGTCCTCGAAACGTAAGCGCTATTACCACACCATCGATCATCGATCGAACGGAATCTGTCGATCGATGTCTACTCATCTCATTCTACCATCAATCGACGGACGATCCACCAATCGATCGATGGTAACACCCTAATTGCAATCATGGGGTATTATCATTTGTTAGCCTATAAGATAGTCTAGATAGTGATAGGATAGTGAACCCGGATCACAGTAAACGTAAGATAGGTTCTATGTCAATGGTTTAAAGCAGACATTTAATAGGCAAAGGAACAAGTACTTCACCAACTACAGGGTGAATTAGTTATTATACTTTAGGAAAATCACTTGTATGTCAAGTAACAGAATAAACGGCGCTAGAATAGGAGTTATGAGTGATGTAGTTAGAAGAGAGCTAATTTATTATATAGTAGTAAAATTAAAGTAGCCTTAATGTTCAGGTCTAATATTCGGTGTTCCTGAGAATGGTCACCATCTGTAATACATTGAAGAGAGTAACCATTGAGTTTCATGCCGGATCTTCTCAGTGGAAGCAGCATTCCGAACCGGTGGTAGATTCTGACTATTCAGAAATGCTTTGTTGGCTTACGTGAATAAAAACAATTTCGAGTTTGAGTTTTGAGTTTGGGTGTGGTAAGTCCATAGAGCTTAGTTTACGGCCAGTGTTTAAATCGGTCTCAATTCTGAGAGCGATCTTGGAAATTACATTTCTATTTCATACCGGTACAAGATGACATGTCAAAAGCGTACTCACGACCGCTGTCAGGCTTGACTGTTAAAAGCAATAATTTTATTGTAGTCGGCATTATGATTTGTAGTTTAATGACACAGCCCAGTAGTCGGCGGCACACTGACAGCGATACAGATGTCAAACAGTCGTCCGAACATTAAATGCTGTACCGCATCTGGTACGGGCCACATCTGGACTCCAAGCGGGGTGTGACGTCACTGACATGTGGCTACAAACGGTCCCGGCTTTATGACTTCGATTATTGTTTATTTTTTGTATTGTTTGCTAAATATGTTGCGTTGGTAACAAATTTTGTGATAAATTGTGCTGCTGTGTTAGGTAATTGATTATATTGCGAGTTGGGTTAGTAAGCCTATTATATTGTTATTTTCTTCTGCCTTGTGTTTGTCTTATGTTTATTTATCTACTAGCGACCCGCCCCGGCTTCGCACGGCTCGAAAAATATCAATGTTTCTCTACTAAATTATGCATGTACTATATATATAAACGTTCCTCTTGAATCACGCTATCTATTAAAAAAATCCGCATCAAAATCCGTTGCGTATTTTTAAAGATCTTAGCATACAGACAGACGGGCAGATGCGACTTTGTTTTATACTATGTAGTGACGATGATTAACCGTCTTAGAAATTTCATTCTTATTTGACAGAAATTTCATTTTAACTTGAGATAGATTTATTAATACAGCCTGTATATCTAAATCAAATTAAGGAGTTGATCTTTATGAGCTTACTAGCTGTGCCCCCCGACTTCGTCCGCGTAGTATTTAACGCAACAAAAATTTCGGGATTATCGGGATAAAAAGTATCTTATATGTTAATCCCGGTTATAAACTATCTGTGTTCCAAATTTCATCCAAATCCGTTCAGTAGTTTTTGCGTGAAGGAGTAACAAACATACATACTACATACATCCACACTCACAAACTTTCACATTTATAATATTAGTAGGATTTATATACCTAAACGTCTGTTAACTTTGGTATCTATTGAAGGAAATTGTTCACACCTTGCTTAGGACTCAATTCAGATTTTCAGAATCAACTCGCCACGTCATAACACTTGTAGTTTGAAGGCTTCTTAAAAAAATACTACTTAATTCAAATCTACCACGACCCCCGTCGTGCAACATGTGAACAAACAAACATATTTCAAGCCCCATATGTCACGCACGTAGAACCCTTAGCTCTATGTTATTAATAGCTATATTCCTTTGAATTGATAGTAAAATGTATGTTTGTAGTGCAATTCACTTGTTAGGCGGGTCACCCTTCGAACATGTGGGGTTGATTTTTTGTATCATACCCTTTGTTTAGGGTTGAAAAGTGATTAATAATTAGTATTGACGGATTTTACGATGGGAATTTGTAACAGTTGATTTTGGAAATGTGGCTTTTGTGACATAAATGGATTTTGAAGGGAAGCAAGTGACAATTAAACTTAGGCAAGAGCCTTTAGGTACTTATTATATTTACCTAAACCACAGCCAACGAGAAGCGATACTAAAAAAAAATATTAACTTTAAGTAACTAGGTTTATTTAGTCTTTAACGTTTTTCAACAGAAAGTGAACCACGAATTTTGAAAATGACTGGTTGTTGGCGAGCCCGTCGGTGTCTGACTTGCTTTCTCGCTAGCCACGGTACAGTTAAAACGTAGATGTTCTAAATTTATATTTGACTTTTGAGAATATTTCTGAACAAGACTTCCGGGAAGTAAGTACCTATTACCTATTTACATATTACGGTTTATGTGTGAACTTATATATTATGAATACATCATCAAGTGTGTTTGGGAATAAGTTAGGGGTAGGCAGAATAATTTCATAGAAATCTTCAGTATAACACGACGGGGATAATTTAAATTCTCAGACACGGCACTATAAAGAGTTGGTGGGTACCAAAACTATTTCAAAACAAATTTGTGGACAAATATGGTAACTTATAAAAATTCAAGAGAGCGGTCAACTAGTTAATGACTATACCTAATACTTCCGGACTATACCCATTTACGGCATATCATTGCTGTGGTATATCACCACGTACCGTCTATTGAAATATACTATGTGTTTTTCTTCCATAAAATCATAAGATCCTAAGTAGGTACTTACATACTTAACACTTTGTTTTTAAATAAGTAACTCTAGTGTAAAGTGCCTAGGTATTAAAATGCATAAATATAATATCCGGTTAGTTATTTGAGATCTTCAGACTCTAATTTTAAACAATAAAACTGAAAACGATTAGTTTTCTGTAATAAAAAGCAGCATTTTTTTAATTCCAAATTAAGAATTAAGTTCTTAGATTGAATTTTATATATTTGAAATTAAAAATTATGATTTAAATTAAAAACAAATTAAAATTAAATATTGTGCCATTAGGCGCTGCAAGGACGGCATTATGCAATAAATGCGTGTCCTTAATTAACGTACATAAATTTTACGATTTTAAATTGGTTATATTATTTCCATTTAAATATTAAATTAACCAACCTTTAACGGCGGCCTGCGTCGCATCACCCGACGTCGTAAAATTCGACATTTTTGAAAAATATCCTGAAGTCAAATCCAATTATAAACTTCCAATTAAACAATCCTTTGCATCAAAACAATTCATAAACGCACTTTTGAAGGCAACTTCTTATATTGGCACTCAATAAGACACAGTTGTCAATTTGTAAAACTAATGCACTATATTGTAATTTTTGTCGAACACGCACGTTCTGAAGTGTTCGGCGGATGCGACAGAGCACATGCCCACCGCTCGACACGCTGCGTCCAACTGACGAAACGGAGCGTATTATAAAGTTGGCCAGAGTGAGTTGGGCCGGGGTAAAAAAGCACGGCGCCAGCCCGGTCTCGCCCTTAGAGATGCGCCCATGTGATATGTATGGAATTTTATCGTGTCTTTCCGTTTAATTTGCTTAGTATTTATTGATCATTAATTTCAAATTGCGAATTGATTTGTTTTTCTTATCTGAATATTATTAATATTTGCTAATCTTTTATTTGATTTTTAGCAATCAGGCAATATCTACATTTTTTAATTGTATTACGTTTGGAAATTAATGTATAGGTTTTTGTCAAATGGCAATTCGTGGTTTGCAATCACGTGCTGCGGAACATAATCTAAAAACATATTTTTCTATTTTATTACATATTGCATAATACATCTTTGAAATACATAAAAATATCGATGGCAAAAAATATATCGATAAATTCACAACACTGGCGCGCCAGCCGGTCGCATTCTCTGGCCGTCGGCGCGGCGACTTGTCGTGAGGACCGCCACACAACACCGCACTATACGCCCGTGTATCTGAACATTTGTACAAACTTACAGGCTATTTCCACATGCACATGTGAGCGTCCGTGACTCACGCACGCATACGCATTATACGATCATTTACGTACACTTTATTCGCACCGTGCACTCTCTGCATTTAGAAGACACCTATCAAAATTCGTATTGGATAATCGATATCTCAATCGTGGGCTATTACTGGCCATTTTATTCGCAGCCGGCTCCCACATGCTAAATAGCTCGGGTGCATGGTTTATAACATTATAGTTATCATCGACGTGTTACCAGATGAAGATATTATGCAAGTCATCACTTTGTAATGATGCTCAGTAAAAGAACATTGGAAATTGTGCTTGATCACTCTATCACGAGTATTTTTACTGTAATTATGGGTGTCTCGAGAGGGCGTGTCGAGATATTTGTCTTTTTAAATGTGATTTTTAGATCCAGCACTAGGCCCCTACATGTTAGATCTTGGAAGTCACTTTCTTTCTTTTCTTAGGATTAAATCTTAGTAATATAGCTCTAATCTGAGCGTAGCGCCTTTTTGAGTTCTTCCAACTGTTTAACGTTATTCTGAAGTACTGGCTCTTATCTATCAAACAAGTTAGCTGGTTTATACATCAAAATGTCTTCGTTTAAGGAAGTACCCGCGTTATGCTTGCGCTTTTTGTGACTTTTCCAGTGAGATGCAGTTTGCACTCGGCTGCGGTGGCGGCGTCCTCTTTATCATTTCTTAACGCGTCCAGATTTGGCGATGTCGATACAAAATCCTGTTCCGTCGGCTTTTTGCTCGAACGTTTCCTCGATTTCTGGGAACGAGTCGCAAAACAACCAAGTTTTGCCTCCAGCCGTTTATACAGGTTTTGTCGTGAATTTTTATGGGCTCAAACTGGGGTTACTGCATTAATTCGAGTCATAAGAGAATCACAAAAGATTGTTGCGACATTAACGCCGGAATTCTACGACGTCTAATTGAAATTTTGTTTGATTTCATAAGCATTTGACTGCGCTCATAATTTATAAATGTTGCTTCTGATTAAATTTTCAACTTTTTATGTTCCTTTGTTTTAAATATAAAACAATCACGTCTCTCAAAAGCGCGAGCTAATTTACAATACGTGTCATTCTTAAAAGTTTGGCTGTTTGCATTACAATTTGAGTAGCGGCCTCGGTGGAGGTGTGAAAGGATAACTCCCGAACAAACATGATGTCGCTGAGATAGTAAATATCGGTCCAGTGCAGCGTTGCCCGTGTAGGTGTCAGTGGTCAGGTAAAGCTTTTGACACCTAGCCTCGACCGCAAGGAAACGGCGTGAATCTCGTCGCGTTTTATTTAACGTCTTAATTTTTTTGGCTATTTGATGAGGGCCTTTGAAAAAAACAAAGACCTGTCGAGTGTTATGTTGAATGAAATGTTGTTAGCCATGACTGTGCCGCGCCGCCCGCGCCGGTGCCATAACATACGACCGGAATATTATTACAATTATTCCCAGTACATCGTCTAGTATATGCGTATTCAGATAAAAAACGTGTTCCTACTAGGTAAGTACATATCTCGAAATGGTAAAAAAATTAAGTGGTCTCACTCAATGACCTGTCAATCAACGCGTCTGGGTATAATTGACTCGCCCTTACTCGCGAGCTGGTCGTGGTTAAATAAGATTTACCGGTAAATAACCCGAGTGCGCTAGCCCCCATCGCGCCACCTGGCGGCAATACAAGACACGCCAAATATAACTGACCTCTATGCGGCTGGTGTGCCCACCACCGTACTTATATTTAAACTTTATGTTTGCACAAGTGACAATTAGTCACAGACCGATACTGTATGTGGATTATCTACAAAAATATCTTGCACATTCGTAATAATTCGGTTCAATCATTAATTTTGTTGCATAAGATAGAAATTAATGTAAAGCTAATACAGAACGCTTCCTTAAAAAAAACGCTTTCTTTTACTCAGTGCTTGGAATTCAAAATCAAAGAACGGATTCAATATCGATGAACTATAACAATATACAAAATCAACATTATTCCCATAGCAGTAGAGTAGGAATTAAAATGGGAAAGAAATCACAGCTGATGTGGCTCGTGATCTTTGAATTTCAACTTTGCATGGAGGAGTGAAGGTTGTTTTACGAGTGGTGGTGTGTTATTATAGTTGACAGGATAGTAGGCGCCGCGTTTGCCGCCATGGCGCCGGCTAGCCGCCGACACCTCGTGTATTATGAACTAGCCCCGTGACCCGGCGTCGATCAACTGGCAAGTAGAATAGTACCAGCACACGTTTCCAAGGAAATTGGATTTAAAGATAACTGTTTTAAGTATATGCATTTTTAGAATATTAAACGGAAATAGCCGTATATGTAGCAGGTGTCATTTTAAAATGGAAACGAACTAATGCCGGTATCCATTGGAACATTATTATATCAAATATTAGGTATAAAAAATATGAATGTGAAACACCAACAAGGGAACACAATCAACATGTATGAGAATCTGTAGACTGGGGAGCTCGGCACTTGTCTCACGTCTACACATTCTACAGATCGGCGATGAAACAAAAACAATATCACAGAGAGGGACGGCCATATCCTCGACGCGTACGCGGAGAGAAACATCGATAATTTATGCGAACATCCCTACGAAACAGGAATGCAGTGTCCACTACCTTACATTCGAAACCGAACAGTATTTATATGATGATAAAATCTGAATTCGAATGTAGTTAGTGTGAATAAACGCTGCGGTTGAAACAGGTGTTCGCAGTGATGGGTGTCGGTGATCAAAACAAACAAAATTGAGCTATGAGCAACAGCAATAAAAGCTATTTTTGGCTGTTTTTTTATGGTAGTATGCGTTCTTTTCCGATTGTCAAGTCCTTCATTGCTCCCAGATGTGCATTCTGTATACGCAAACGCGTATCAGTGGCGAGGAGTCTGCGTAATGGGGACGCGACGCTGCCAATTAACGGGCCTAAAAAAAATGTCTTTGTGTTTTTGCATTTTACAGTGAAAAGATTCGTTTGTTTTGACTTCTACAGGTACAAGCATAATACGATTTAAAAATACGTTAATAGTAAGACGATAAGATAGGGACTTATCTGTAAGTATAATGAATAAAAATACTAAAACGTGGACTATGCAAAGTAGATATAATAAATCGAGTGATTCTGAATTTAGAATTAATACTTACAATGCACATGCGTGAGTATCAGAAAAAAGCACAACCAAATAGTCAATAAGTACAGTGCAGTAGACTAAACATGCACATTCTTTTAAATCTCGAGTCCTTTACTAAATTGTCACGTACTATTAACTGCATATTAGCGGCTGCTAGATTTAAATGCAGTCCAAGCTGTTTACTGGCATTACGTAAAACATAATCGGTTATAAATATTTTGATCACCCTGTATAAAGCACCCAAAACTAACAACTGATATAAAAATCTATAGAATATAATCATTTTTATCGGTAAAAGTGAACTAGTTCATAGTAGTACAAATATAAGTACATTTTTGACTGGTTCTTTATTGCATAAAGAAAATTCTGAATTCAAACAGGTATTTAAGAATTCGATGCTATCAAAATAGCTCTGGAAATCAAGGAGCTTGGAATAAAAATAGAATGGACATTATTTTTGAAGTGCTATTTTAATAAAGGTACCTTTCACTTATCTTAGTCGAATTAGATAAATATTGCGTACGGATATATAATTTACCGTTTTAACCCCCGACGGAAAAAAGAGGGGTGTTATTAATCAAACATATTCATTAAAACTTTTCTTTTATGATAATTTTTAAAAATTTCAGGCCTAATTTTGACGTGCAGTGTAATCAGCTGTACGCGCCTCGTATTCCACACAAAAAAAGATCGGTTCGTGGTCCGTGTGATTGTGTATTGTTTGAGAACAAAGCGCTACCTGTCTGTCTGTCTCCACACTTGTCTGCCGGCGGCGGCGGCGGCGCGGGCGCAGCGGGATGGGCCAAGTTACGTCATTTTTTTACTCGATCCTTTTGTGGTGTAATGTCAATGATAGCTTTCGGCCGATGTTTCTCGGTTTTGTTGACGTAGGTTTGAGCCTCGTCTATCACGATACACTTCTTATTTCAACAGATTCTTCATGATTTCTTTTAGGCAATATGTTCAATGAACTCTCCATTAACCTGATTAAAACGCCTGTCAACTAAATCACCAAACGGCGTTTAAGAAATCTGCCCGGACCAACGACGGCCTAAAGTTTCGTCCAAAAATCATGAAGAATCAGATTTTAGATATCAGGACCCAATTCTGATCAAAATCGCGCTGTTTTTTGCCCACAACGCCGACTCATGACTTAATAAGCCAAGATTTTTAGTGGTTTCCAACGGAAATACCGAGATTTGACCCCCACAGCTCACATCTATCTTGCTTGATCATAATGTCCCCAACTCGCCTCTCCTAAACTAGACACAGTATAGAATTATGAATGCAATCCGTAACCCAAATCCCGGCACCTGATCCCGCGCACCTGCGTCTGCCCGGCGAATCCTTTCGTTTTTTGTGCACCCACCTGCGAGCGATGTGACCTGCGCTATTGTGCAACGAAGACCCAGGAACGGATAGAACTGACCGTATTTAAAAATAAATGGTGTCATATGAGACTTACTATGAGATTTTCGACTTAACGGTAAGTCAAACACACGTATATTTTCAAATTTTTACGGTTTTTTTTAAGAATACTGCAACATGTAGTGATTTACATATACTTTAATAATATAAAATTAACATACAAGTTATTAACATAATTATGATAATGTGTGTTACGTATTTCTTAATCGATAATTAGATGTTAATAAGCTCCGCCTACTAGAAAGGTCCCGTTTGGCATTATGTTATGATTGGATACTTCTCGCGCTTATTATAATATAAACTTTCAATTCGCCTTGTCTTACATATTATAATCTTTATTATAATAGGTAAGTAAGTATTTAAACAATTAAGATTTTTGGATACGTTAATGATTTTTTTTTTTTGCTCTTTTTATTCAATCTAAATATATATAACTCAAAGGTGACTGACTGACATAGTGATCTATCAACGCACAGCCCAAACCACTGGACGGATCGGGCTGAAATTTGGCATGCAGGTAGATGTTATGACGTAGGCATCCGCTAAGAAAGGATTTCGATTAATTCTACCCCCAAGGGGATAAAATAGGGGATGAAAGTTTGTATGAAACTTTGTCAATTAAATTCCACGCGGACGAAGTCGCAGGCACAGCTAGTTTTCTTATAAATTTGTTCCTGATGTTTAGATAAAATAATATAAACCTTTATTGCAAAATTACTGTTACAAATGGTTTGAAATGTGTGGGAAGTTAAGGGTAGCTCCTGAAGTGGAACATTTAACAGCTAGTCAAAAAATATCTTAAAAATAATAATGTTTAATTATAATTACGCCGTATCGCTCAATTTATAATAAAAAATTGACATATCTATTCTATTCTCAACTCTATCTCGTACCCAGCAGAGTGTGTGAAGGACGACACGATACTTAATTTTTTTACATAAAAGGTGTGATTCCGATGCAGATTAAACTAAATTTTTTAACATCCCAATTGCACCCTATCTTTTAACCCACAGGGCACAGGTGAGCTCTACTTAGATACGGTTATGTATCAATTAAGAAAAAAATATGTTGATTTAGTAATAAGTTGTCTGAAAAAAAAAACATTGTAAGTATTCGATTTTTAAATGATGTTACATTTTCATGCTTGAATCCTTAAAGTGGTTGTTAACAAAAAAGGAAGCATATTTATTTTTTAACTAGCTGACCCGACCGACGCTGTCCTGTCTTAACTTTGAATATTGAATTCGAATCTTTCCACTCAACTTTCTTAATTTAAGAACCTTCTTCTGACAATAATAAACACAACAAAAAGAATTAACGAAATCGTTCCATACATTCACGCGTAATGCGATGACCAAGGAAATAGAGATTCATTTATATTGTACCTTAAAAAAACACTTGTCTCAAAAGAGAAGAGTAGAAGAGTATCCGCGTTACGTCTTAGAGGGCAGGCGGTAATTACTCCACGTAAATATTGGTAATCCGTGAACCGGAAGCCGACCTCAAATATAAAGACAGTCAGACCAGCAATGTTTATTGGTGAATCCACAGCTTTAGCCCTTCAAATAAACACTCGCGGTTTTCGTAGTTCTCTTGTGAGGTCCGATATTGCAAAAAGTGGCCACTTCACATGACTAATGACGTCATCAATTTCTCGAAGGAACACATGCGCAGACGCCGGGCGACACATGTCATCGGCGAATGAAATAACGACGCGCATTTCCGGCGCGAAAATGGCGCTTGTGAGGGCTTAATGTGGACATACCTTACTTTCTGTACTCAATCTTGTTTGCTCATATGGTTAGTTAAAAAATATTATATAGTAATTTTTCTAGTCTATAGGAATGTCCTACTCCTGGGCAAAGGCCTCCCAAATTTTTTTTCTTTATAGAGACAAGTTCTCATGAAACAAAAAAGCCTCATTTTTTTTCTTATAACCTGTCATGTGCGTGTAACAAGCGGAAAACGTTAACGCACTGAGAAAAACATATATATTTTTATAGTTCTTAATATTCGTTCTAGTATTTGTTGCTAAACGTTTTGTATTTACATCAAAGATTTATTCATTAATTATTTGTTGCTGTAATTACAAAACCGCTAGTAGGAAAGTATTAGAAAGGTTGTATTTTTTTATCGCTGTGCAATAATATTGTGCAATTTTGTCTACACTTACTTTTAAAGTGGGCACCCCATCCACATTATGCTCCTACCGGATGGGTAAACGTTAGAGATCATTCCACTGAGCTGTAACACGTCTCCTTGCGCCCGCGCAGCGCGGTACAACAAAAAACCCAACGTTCCGACAATTTGACAGCCAATGAGCCGGATGCAATATTTAATTAGTTCCAAATTGGTACCGTGTTTAAGTTAATGCAAATGAGGAGGTAATGTGTTTTGGGGAAATATTTCTATTCAAATTCACATTCAAAGCGTTTATTTTGTTTAGGCCTACGGGGGCTCTTACAGATTGTCAATTTTACATATTTTTCTCTTATATCTACAACCGGATCGGAACGCGACCTCGACTGAGAAGATCCGGCAAGAAACTCAGCAGGCTTGTGTTTTACGTGTCTTTTTTAATCGTAATCCCTCCCTCTATCCCAATTCTTACTTTTCTTCAGCAAGTCCAAGGGGAGTGATCAGTCCAAGGGAGTGGGGAGTGGAGTAATAGTAAGCAAATGGAACGTGATACGATACTGCTGCGGCTAATAAAAGCGTAATTCACACTGAAACTTTTTGCTCCACTTTTTCATAGAATTTCTCAGTAGCGAACACCCGTGAATGAGATCCTGAGAGACCCTCTGGGGCACCAGGATATGACGCATTACGGTTAATAACTGACTAATGACGTGACATGCCCTTTGGGGATGTTAGTTAACCTGTTTAAGTTAATTTTGGTGTAATTTAGGGGCTTGTAGTGTGTGTTACGTTAACTAATACAATTGGTGTTTTCCAAAAAAAAGTTTTTTTTTTTTCATAAAGACATTAAACTGTTTTCCAAGACTCCAAATGAAATAAATTATAAGTTCCATAATATATAGCTTTTTAGTGCACCCAGGTTTATTGAAGTCGGTTTAATTATTAGGTCGATATATGTAGAAGCTATACAAAATAATTTTCAAACAAAGAAGTAGCTGTACACGCTTTCAAACAAAAATTATTTTTAAAATCGGTCCACAATTTGCGGAGAAATCGGTGAACATACATAAAAAAGCACAAACGAACATACAACCTCCTCCTTTTTTTAAGTCGGTTAAAAATAAATAAATAAGGAGCCGTGAACTGCGTGTGACCGGCAACTGTGTGAGCGAGACGTATTAGATTTACGCGGGAGTGACAAAGACAGGTAATAACAGGTCATTGTACGAATTTCTTCGTGATCAGCGACCGTGCCATATCATAGTTACTTTATGTATGTGCACACTCTATGTCCTTGTAATTAATAATCTGTTGGACGTCCAAATAAATAAATAAATGTCAATTTTCTGTGAGAGGGTGGTACTTCTCCGTTCGAGTCAACCTATATATGAGCTTTGGCTCTATCACATTATAATGCTACACCCCTGCAGTAATCTTACACGAGAGAGACACAATCCTTTTAAAAATAGTCCGAACAACCTCTATTCTCAACGCATCGCATAAATACAGGGCCCTAACCACGCTAGCTACTCAAATCGTAATAGAAAGGCAAAAGCTAGCGATTACGTTTCAAACGCTCCACCTTTGACGTTTTGCTGACACAAGCTTCACGATTTATACTGACATTGATTTGGTACCACACTCGCGTTTGACCTTGAGGTTGCGACTGACTTCGTTTTTTTAAAGTAAAGTTTATTTGCGATGATTTGTTTTACGCATTTAGCCAATGTCGAGTAAATATAATTTTCAAGTTTTATATGAAGGTCTTTGTCTAGGCCTAATATTACCAGACTTATTGGGGGAACTCTAATAATCATGTTTCACTACTATTCGTCCAATTGCCCCCACTCACAGATATTTTTTCATGAACATTGGCATAAAGCCTAAAGTATAACCAACGCAGATCCAAATAAAAAAAACTACAAAGCGTTCGATGACATTAGCCACTCGCAAATGAGACGCTAGCGTGGTACCAAATATTGGCCAAGCGTTTGAAACGTAATCGCTAGCTTTTGCCTTTCTATTACGATTTGAGTAGCTTGCGTGGTACGGGCCCTGGGCAATATTTTATCGCCCTTCGAATAAAACCTGACACAACGGCAACGCCGGGGATTTTATTAACGCGCGTTAGAGCGTTTATTTTAAAATAAATAAATATGGACGCCGCCATCACTCATTGTCGTGTAAACTTGAACAGTTGTATCGGAAGTCCGACTTCCTGACGCGGGCGAGGGGCGCTCAACATTTTTTCTCGGCTTTAAAAAATAAAGACGTACGTACATATGAACGCGCATGGTTCAAGGATAGTGTTCCTTACCTCTCTTTGAAGACTTACTTCGTAATCATATTTTTGGCGCCACTTAAGTATGTCTCAGTTTCGACCCGAGTACAGTTCTTGCGAAATTGACATAAGCAGTCGAGCTGTCAGTGACCATAATGACAGATGACTTTGGAAATAACACTAAATTTTTCACACACAACACATAACCAGTTAAACGATCTGCAACTTAGCTGTGATTGACATACTACAAGTCCGATAAGAACCATCCCTTATATTAGCTATCTAATTAATTCCTTTCTGTCTGGTGTCATTCCGTCCGCAGTGAAGAGAGCTGTCAAGTCTCTAGCAGTGATTTTAAATTAGCCGCAAAACTTTTACGTAAACATCTATAAATGTCTCTCAATTAATAGATGATATGAAATCCGGAATAATAATTATAAAATCAGTTGTAATTTTTTGATAATTATGATAAGGCTAATCGTAATTTGATATTTGTGTATGATGAAATAGGATGCTTTGTGTCGATTATCCGTCAATTTATCTATGACTCATTATGGAATAGCCAAGTAATACATTAAGCCAGGTATTCATAAAACAATCTCAACTCTGAGACATAACTTGAGTGAGCTCATGAGATACAATCATTTACCAAATTGACATTTACACGGTTGCTTTCAGAGTTGAAGTGAACTCAATTTACTGTGTAAACGCACTGTAAAAACATGTGCACCGATTTGTGTTAAGTGTATTTGTGGTGTCAAACAATAATGACAACAACATAAATCGGTGTGAATGTTTCGTTAGTAACATCATACAAGTTGAAAGCTAGTTTTTAAAACCGAGCCAAATGTTGGCCACCCCTGCCACGTCCAATGCGTCGAACGGAAGCCACACACGAGATCCAAATTTGTCCGTGTTGATGTAAAGCAACGCACCTACGTATGCACTTAAAATTGTATTTACAACAATATTTTGTATCGCTTCTTTCAATTACATTTAATAACATCGTGATGAAATCTGGACATTTCAGGATTCTATTGCGTATTTGTGTTGATTTGAAGGCATTTTAACCAGAAGATTCATCGTAATTAGTGGTGATAGATGTGAGCCAAACCACGAGCAGAATAATCAAATAATATCGTTTTCTGTATTCAGACTTTTAGTTATATCCGTAATTTTCCTTGGGGTTCTACTTAAGTCTGTCACCACCATTAGTTTTCACTGAAATAAAAAAATGTTAACCTAACAAGTGGACGGAATTTACTAGGTTCTTTTGTTTTAAAATTACCCTCCCTATTTCATCCTACGTATGAGAGAAATTGCCCTTGAAGGCATACTCGTCTCTCAAGGAATACACAGTAAAATCGTATGACAACGTCGCGTCAAACCGTGCGCATGCGTTGCAACAAATCTGGGCAATCGTGGGGCGTCAAGTGGCCACGCGGGGATACCAGACTCGATTGAAATTACCATTTGGTTACCATGAGGTAGCTGACAAAACAGTGTTCCTTGTTTGTTATAGGTACCGTTAAAATAAATGCAAATGAATTTGCAACATGAACTTGTGACAAACGAATGTAGACTTGGTTTTGCAATAATCTGTCTAATCTAATTTATTATTGTTAGATAACAAAGTCCAATGTCCGAATTCAAAACTATACAATATTTTGGGACATGCATAAATAGAAACAAAGTACATTAAATTGAAGCAATCGAGCATTCATAATGTATGGCTTTAACAAGTGAATTTAAATTTATTATGCCATTTTCTCTGGAAATTTTATTTATCAGCAACTCCACCGGCCACCCCACTACCGCCGCCGGCGCACGCGCCACTTACCCGACTATAATTATCGCGGGCAATCTGTTCAGAACAGGATATCCTCGGCCATCTGGTCGATATGTCTATTTGAGTATCGATCGAGTTCTTATTTATAGTCGCGTTATTGTTTTGAGCGGTTTTCGACTGCACTCGAAGTTTGGGAGGAGAGGCTTTATTTATAAATCTGAGCTTTTTCTTCGTTTCTCAAGGTAAACTTAATTGTCTATTCGCTTTCTTAATAAAAACCACAGCGATATTAGATTATGGAAACACAAACTTATTTATTGTCATAATTTAAGAGCTATAATAGATATATCACCGTGAAACATAATATATATATGGTGTGTATGTTTTATATACATAATAGTTTACAAAATTACTCCATTCAGCACAATATAATGAGTTCGTGCTACAATAGATGGCGGCACGTGCGCGCCGTGCGGCCGGCACGCGCCAGTCGCGCGCCGACCTCCGGAGGGGCAACATCTATTATTCTGAACACGCGTTTGGGCATTCAAAAAACGGAAGGGGGTAAGCAGTTTTCTTTCGGTCTGTTGCTTTGTTTACGCATTATGAAAGATGCCCTGTATTGGGGACTGCAATTTTTATTGTAATAGCAATAGCCATCTTATTTTAAAATTCAAACGAATGCAGAAAAGATTAAACTTTTTTCAACGATGTATACAGACAGATTAAGTACTTATGTAAAAAATAGGTAATATATTAGAAGACAGCACGGGACTAGAGGGAAAGTGTATTTTGAATATTTTGTTTACAGCACCGCGGAATGACAGAAAATGACTTTAAAGAATTAAACAATACAGATTGGAAAAGTGCATTATAATTTTTGGATTATTCTTAATTTTAAGGTGACAGAACCAGATGCATTGACTGGAAATACTTTTCGTCGTTTCCTGTATTTTCCAGTGAGGTCCGCCATCCAAGATAAATACCAAATGACGCAAGCCATGACCGAATCGACAACAGACGTCTTAATGCACCTTGAATACATCTAAATATCGTATCAGTATGCCATCGATGACTAAGAAGCTATTTATGAGCCAATCACAAAAACTGGGCCAAATAATGTTGTTAATCATCTATATTAATTGAGATTGTTTCTGCAACAAAGTCGGCAAGCGTACCTACGACCTGCTTAACGGTAGGCTATAGATACTTGCACTAACAAAGGCATTGCTCGCATAGTGCCGACCTGAGCGGGAGTAAGCAGAGACAGGGGAAAGAACTTCATCTTTATAATTTACTAGTGGCCCGCCCCGGCTTCGCACGGGTACATTGCGGTTACATTATTCGAGTTTTAGTAAGGATCCCTAATTTTTTTGAAAATTTATTATAGCCTATGTCACCCGGGGATAGTGTAGCTTCCCAACAGTGAAAGAATTTTTCGAATGGGTTCAGTAGTTTCGGAGCCTATTTCGGAGCCTATTCATTACAATCAAACAAACAAAGTTTTCATCTTTATAATATTAGTGTGACTAAGGTGGTATGCGAAATAAAGTGCAGTATTGAAATAACACAGAATTGATGTTCTATTCATAAATGTTATTAACACGAGATGTGGTACAAACACTCAATCATACAAACAGACACAGTGTACTTAATCAATTTTACCATTAAATCCAGAGACGGCCAAATAAGCGTTATATTCACACATTGCAGAGTCGACCTGCGGACATGTTACGTCAATATTTAAATATAATATATTATTTTATCTTGCGTCTAAATTTCGGTACTAACTTTTCTCATGTAAATGAGTAGAAGTAGTAAGTTGATTTGTTTATCATAGAGATACAGAAAAATCTGTGCTAATTTAGAAGTAAGTTAACTGATTATAAAGAAGTCACAATTTATGCAAACGAATGTGAAGTGGTCGAATTTAGGGACCACAAATAGTCAGAATAAGCGCCCAAAGTGATTAAGTTGCTAGCAAAATCATTCCAGGTATAAAATTGACTGTGCATACCTATATAATAAACTCCAAGTTTAAATAGACACAAGACTATTGATATTTGCAAACAACTCAATCCGCTTCATTCAAACGAAGAACAAAGTCGTTCCACCAACCGCGTCGCTCATCAACAAACCCCCGCCCATTGGTGGATATAAACATGAAACAAACACTAGTGTCAGCCGTGATATCACCGCGCATTCATCGCTACCATATGCGGTAGCGATTGTTTGGACTTGCGAACAGTATTTACACCCTACGCACCTGTATTGTGTTCAGATAATGCGATGACCGTCAGAAAATCAAAGGTTTCCGTAGGTTATTGTCACAGATATAGATTTACATAGATAACGGAAATGCACGTACTTCGCGTGTACGAAACCCCGACCAAGCGTCAAGGTTGGTCGCCGCTAACTTACAGTCCGCGCGACTTCAGATATAAAAAATATGAGTATCGAGATAATTGTAGCGGGCGGAGAGGGGCATCGGCGGCATCGGTGTCGTTGAATCGGTTTGGATTTCCCGTCACTAATGACGTTTCAGTAGGTGTTAAAAATTCGGCACGCTTGGTTTCAATACAAATAGTGATACTTTCGTTATCTATGTAAATCTATATCTGTGGTTATTGTTAATGAATAGTGGCAAGTCTATTGATGTAGACTTAAGTCAATTTCAGGGTGATTGACAAGGATTAAAACGCTAGAAAATATCTTGTTGGGTGTCCCGGAGGTAGTCCCACCCTCGCTGTAGTCTCGATTACAGCTCGTATACAGACTGGCTTAGCCGCGGTACTACGGCCATCTCACAGAAGATCGGCGTAAAATAGGTATTACTGCGTTTCGTACGACGTGTGAAAAAGACGGAAGCTCAAACCCCCGTACCTTCCACTCCTCTCCTTCGGGTTAGCAACGTACGAGAAGTGCCTTTCGTATTAAAAGCTTGCTTAACATCAGGCAGGACATACGCTTGTTTGTCGATATATTTTTTTAAAAAGGAAAATGTTTCTGACGTTTCATTTAGGGTGGATAAGATGTTCTATATAAGTGTCTATTGACGAAATAAATAATTTATTAAAATCTATCATCTATAAGATATGTACCTACTACATACATTGTCCGTAATCGCACCTTGGCACCCGACAAGCCCGCTGAGTTTCTTGCCGGATCTTCTCAGTCGAGGTCGCGTTCCGATCCGGTGGTAGATTTACCCTCGCCACCTCTCCTGGCAGCGGCCCAAGCCGAGGTCGTGTCCCTAGTGACGCCCTTGAGCTAGCTGCCCCCCTGCCCCTATGGCTGGAGCGCACTTGCGCTCGCCCTCTGTCCGGGTGAAGTTGTTATGGCCACTCTGGCCAACAACATATAGTCAATTCAAAAAAAAAAAAAAAAAAAAAAAAAAAATTGTCCGTAATGTACGTACGTCTGTAATCAGATATGTTAATTACTTATAATGAATTATAAGATTTTATAAGATTATCTAATGAGTAAGCACCTGTGCGATGACACGTTCCATGATATACAAAACTACCAACAATATTTATACAAATAAATAAAATTTGAGTGTCTGTTTTTAATATCAATATAACACCTTTTCATTAAATGCATATGAAAGTATATACGGTACATATAACAAAAACGCGATTTAAAACATTTTTCTGTCTGGCTGTCTGTTTGCATGTTTGTTCCGGGTAATTTACGGCTGGACCGATTTTAACGGGACTTTCACTGGCATATAGCTGATGTTAAAAGGAGTAACTTAACTACTTTTATTTTAGAAAAAGAAATAGGTTCCGCCCAAAAAAATTAAATCACGTGAAATCCAATAGTATCTCCGAAACAGTTGGACCGATTTTGACGGGACTTTCACTGGCAGATAGCTGAAGTTATAAGCAGTAAATACTTTTATTTTAGAAAACCTAACAAATGTGTCCTGTCGCGCGGGCTCAGAACGCGGGAGCGGGAGTTTGCGTTAGGTATATAATGAAAAACGAGATTAAACTAAGCTTAGACAGAATTATTAACTTTTCGTAAACTCTGCAAACTGAACGAACATTTTTTGTTAAGATAAATTTCACGCGGACGACGTCGCGGGCTCAGCTAGTCTATTAATAAATACTTAGATACCATTTTCTCCACGCCAGTGCCCACTTGAGAAAAATAATAATTATACATAAGTACCACAGTTAAACTTACAGACTGCTAGTGCATGGCATGGCCTTGTCAATTTTTGGACTAGGCTGTGGGGGAAGCAAATCAGAGCGTTCAAACTAAATGAGGATTTCTTACAAGTAAATAGGACTGAAAGTATTTCTCTGCGCAAATCATAAGGTTCAAAGTGTTTTCATTGTGGTGGTCCACTATGGTAATAAACAACTTTCGGGATCAAGGTGAAAGAGATATTTTGACTGTGCATTTCCAAAATTGGCAACACTGTTTTTGCGTGCTACAAATAACTACAGAATTGTTATTGATACCGCAAATATCCGTAGATGCGTGGCCGACACATTAAATGAAATATAATTAAGGGGGAGGTAATTCTGTAACGAAAAGTCAAGGTGTTATGTTGTATCGTGACTTTAGCATCATCAGCTGCGAACGAAACGCATCAGGTGCTCAAATTCGTCAGGAAAGGTGTTCGGAAGGAGCAAAATAATATATTTTTTACAACATAACAAAGAAAATAGTGATCGCATTCAATCTAATTGCCGGAAACAGACGGCTATATTTAATTATACATTAAATAGGTCAGCCTATTATCTTTGCATTAACCAAACGCGCGTTTATCTAACCCGCGAACACGGCGAATGCATGTGCTGTGCACCTTCCCGCGCAAATGTCAAATGCCATTACGGTGTTGCCAATTTATCAAAAATATAATTAGTGTGTTATAAGGTAAACTTTTAATTTACTTATTAATTTATACACATATGCATATAAATATTGCGGAATTATCAGGTGTTTAGTCTGAAATTGTGATGAGTAATTTGCGGTTTGAATATACCCTTGCATAAGCTTGCTCAAACAAATTATGCCTAGATAGCGTTCTCATTCATTGACAACCTCAATAAGCTGCATTTTAAAAAATACTAACAAAATTTTAAATTCGTATTAATATTTTTTAATTAACCCATTGTGCGCATAAGGTGGTTATTTAAAGCTAGTAGATCTTAAAACAAAAAAAAGGTCTCGAAAAAATTAAAAAGTCTAGTACTTCAGTATGAATAACCGTCATTTAATAAGACCAAATATTATCCAATTTCGCAATGCAAGGCTGTTGCTAACGTAAGTACAAATGCAAACGCCCAGCTGTCTCGCAATAAAGCCACGTGCGCGAAAAAAGAATAAAAATAAGTGTAGGGGGGGACAAGATGGCGTCGGCTCTCGTGCACTTGACATTTCCAATTAATTTGCGCGGGACATCTGTGCCGTTAGCAGCTGAACGCGATGGCTATTCGGGCTATAATGCGGATTACGTTATACGCATAACGACTGCCCGTGACACAGTGGGGTGCGTTTAGGGTTGCCGGAAAAATTAATAACAGGTATATTTTTTATAAATACAAATATTTATTTGGATAATTTAATTGGCCACGTGGATTTAGGCTTTATTATCTGGGAACTTTATATATTTCTCTGATAATTCAAATTTTTGTATAATAATTAAAACACCTCAACCACCATGTAGTAAATGATAATTAATAATTTTAGGCCTTTTGACGTCCCACTCCTGGCCACGGGCCTCCCCTCAATACGAGGGGGATTCAGGTCATAATCCACCACGCTGGCTCAGTGCGGGTTGGCGGATTTCACCGGTCTTTCGAAAATTGGTAAAATCTTCTAAGACATGCAGGTTTCCTCACGATGTTTTCCTTAAGTAGACTACAGTCAATATTTTTTGCCGTCGGAAACTTGTTTTCATCTGAACTACAGCCAAAATTACTCGCTATTACAATATATAAGAAGTATCCCTTAACCTGATAATTGAATAGGTCGATTTATAAGTGAAAATCATATAGGAAACCCCACAGCCCTACAACTGGAGGCTCACATAGCGACACATGATACAGCTATCAGTTTTTGTGCAATATCAATTTGTGCCGACGCAACAATTATAACGTGAGGCCTCAGAGCCAGCTTGGCAAAGGTATCCCGATAATTGAATGAACGCAAATGTTACAACATGCCTAATTACGCTAATGTTTCGCATAATAAAACGATGTTTGATAGTTTAACGTAATTGTCTGTGGCATCACTCACATCACAGCTTTAAAAAGGAGTTTTCTTGTTTCACAGCTAGTTTCATTGAGACTGGTAATAATTATGATATATGGATATATATATTTTTTTTTGATTTACTACTTTAATTTTGTCTAAAGTGTCTTAAAATCTATTCCATTTCTCATCATCAACACCAACCCTTTAAATAATAGGTAGATGTTTCAGATCGGATCAACTAATGGTAGTGTTTCTGAACATCCCTCAGGGGCTTTCGATTTAAAAGTAGGTACACCACCCCTGTAATATTCGTAAGGGTGACATAGATTGAACATATTACAACCAAAAAATTTAATGAGCCTCTCAAATCGGTATAAACCAACATTTAACCGAGATAACTGTATGAAAATAGGGTCAATTTAAACCTAACTCATTTGCCGGAATTGGTAAGTTTAATACCGTTAATTGGCAACACCAACATGCCAGAAGGCGCGCTTTGTTCGGCTTACGTAAGTGCGATAAGTAAGTTCGACTTTTAAACAACTGGGTAACGATATTTGTGGAGTAATCGCTAGAATTATACGTAGGTGAGTCGTAAGCACGTAGAATTGTAAAAATCTTCTTACAAGAATACAAGCACTCAAGTCCCATATTACAACGATAACATGACCTATAGTTTGGTCGAGCTGAATTGTATATAAATCTGCGAACGTGATTACGAGTATACTAAGCCCATTGCCGCAAACACTCAAACAATTATTTCTTTTGATTAAATTCGTGAGGGTTCAAAACAATTTCGAATTGTGCCAGGACTCGCACCAAACCTTGGCGTCATCGTTGGACACCACTGTCGATCCTGGCTTACAGGAGGACATGAGCACCTAACAGTGGCGGGAGTGTGTGGCGGGCCAATATCCAATAAAAAAAACTTTTCTGTAGATGATTTTTCTACACATTTTGATCGTAATCTGATGCCAAATATACTTAAAATCTGTAAAAATTACGTAAATGGCAAGGATATAAGTAATAGACGCCTTTTTTCACGTCCACAGGAAGGATCCCTACTGCTGGATCCCTTCGAAATATATGCCCAAATACTTAACAACCTCCTTTCAGTACTATGCAGTTGGTTACCCACTTAAGCGGAGTACAGCGCCGCGAGAATAGCTCCATTGTTCTAGCGTCGGTTTGTTGGGCTACCAAGTTAGCGTCGGCCGAGTTTTATTGCGGAAGGAGGCGGGCTAATTAATCATTTCCTTTCTTAATCTGTGTTGTTTGAGTGTCGGGCCGTTTGGAATCTGACACAGTCAAAATGTAGAGTGGTAGAGATGGATAGAAATAAAAAATAATTAAACCCTCGATGGTTGTGTCTTGAAGACATTTGAATTGAACCGTAGTTAATTCATGTCTAAGACGCATCAAAATATTAAACCAACCTAGTGGAACTCGGGCACGCGCAATTATGGATTGGAAATATTTAAAGGAATATTTAAATGATTGGAAAAAATACTTTTCAGCAGATCCCAAGTTTTGGTCCTATTTTCATGTGATGGTGGTGAGAGACTGGGCGATCAACGAACAAAACAACGAATTTTCATTGAAAACATTTCAATATCAGGATTTTTTAACATTCGTGGTTATGCTCAATTGTGGCACCGCTATCAGGGTTTGTGTGTAAACACATACCCTGATAGCGGTGCCACAATTGAGCAGAGCTGTGTGAAAGGTCTTGTCTTGAAACATGTATTATATAAATTAATTCCATAGATTCTAGAAACCATTAACAATTTTTATTTACTCCATTTAATGTCAGTTAAGTTTCAATCGTTTGACGTTTCAAAACACTAACCTAACCTATCCAATCCTCTGTCAACAACACAATTCATTAATTCCAGTAAATAACAAACATTATTGTTTTAACACCACCGGCTCGAATTCACATTATAGCGCGGATTCTCCAAACTCGCACATGAAGGCGCAAAACGAAGAAAAAAGGCACAAAAGTAAAAAGGCGTATAATTGTAAGGCGCAGGTAGCGCTCGCATCTCACAAAACAATAGCGGCGGTCGCGCCGGCGCTGCGGTGGCGCCTCTTCGCACAGGGTTGACGATCATTCGTTCATTTCATTCATCATTCATTTTTCATCTGTCAAATTTCACGCTCATTCCAGTCCACTTGCACGTGTTAGGGGTCCCTGCAGCCAGGGAGTCTGGACTTAATACAAACCTTTGGTACAGTTAGTTTCTACGAGGGTTTCTTTAACTGGATGCGTCCTCAACCAAGGAATTGGTTTCAGGGGTTGCTCTGTGTCCATTAATCGGAATTGTTCAGCCCTATGCTAATCTAGAAAACAACGAGTTAACGTAACGGCGAAGTTATATTCGAACGAAACAATAGTGTGATATTTCATCGGTACAGATCGGATATCTGGGCGCTTTTTATTTGAGTTATTGATTTATTTAACTTAATCTGACAAAATACCTCGCTCTTTATGCTTCATACTTTATCTTCCTACCTTCATTTCTCTTTATCTTTCCTACCTTTTATATTAATATTCTCAATAACTCGTTTTCTTTTTAATATTTTAAGAAACTACAATGTAATTTCTTTAAAAAATATGACAACCATCAAGATTACTACAATGTAATTATCACAATGACCATTACTTCAACAATTTAACTGACAACGTTTAAATAACTTTGACAATAACTATAAGGAAACCTTCCTATCACAATCAATACTTCCGTCGTGTTCGAGAACCAAGCGCAGAGTGTCTCGCCGCCGATCGTTCTGCGCGCTGTTTTATATTTTCCATTCGGTGCGGTTAGGTGGGTAGGAGAATTATCCAACAATAAGTTGGCAAATAAGCGTACATCCCACCTGATATTAAGCTGTAACCGTAGCCTATAGATGGTTGCAATACCAAAGACATTGCTCCCACGTTGCCGGGAAGGGAAGTGAAGGGAAGTGGGAGGGGAAGGGAGGAGGACAGGCTTCTGTCTCTCTCACTCATCGTACCAAACACAGCTATAAAAGCTACTTCTGTGAGATCGATCTACTGCTAAAGGGTAAAGTAGCTACGGCTAAGTAGCTTAGTCAAGCTAATCCTATTGTTAAAACTGCAGGAGTACCGCGATTCGGAACCTGATCGATGTTAGCCACAAACACCAGCCATAATCTTATTGTACTGCCAATCACACAAGACCCGTTTGTTTGTTGAAGTGTGTATCAACCCTACGCAGGGTATACAGTACTTACTCATTCGTGAGACAGGGGTGACTGCTCTTGATACTTGTTTCGTTATTTGATTTTACTGATTTGTATATCTGATTGAAATAAATCTAACACGGTGGACAGACCTCATTAATTCCGTGACACACTCAACCGTGAAAGATTGCTCTCACTTAGCCCTCATAGACCCGCATGGCGACATATCGTACGAGCAGCGGTGGCACAAGAACCGACTGAAACATGACCACGACCGCTCTGACAAGAGTGCTACGACTTAGAAGAGAGAGTAAATAAATAAATTAATGTGTAAGGGAGATTATGATAGGCAATTTCATTCAAAGAAACACCTATTCTGTTTGTTTCAAATCACATTAATTATTCAGAATGCCTCAGTTAAAGTTTAGCGAGTCGTCATGTTATTTGTTAACTTAAAAGTATAAGGAATCAAGTTTATACAGGCTCTTAACTATAGTTATTCTGTTTTTAAATGTTCATTATACTATTATTTGTTATCAAACTATCAAACACACTCGACCCCGCTACTCCTCTGCAAAGATCTCATGCGCAAGAGTGGCTCGAGCGGCGCTTTTGTTACCCCATCGATTTGTGACTTCACACGCGGCGAACCATTGACACGCATTGTTCCGTTCGCTTTTAAAAACAATAAGCTTTTTTGTGTAAACAAAGAACGGAACTTCTATGAATTTATTTATTTCAATTTTCTTCTTCTTTGTTCCTTTTTTGTATATGGTAATTAAATATGAATGAGTTCGCGAATGGTATAATACCACAGTTACATATTACTAAAATGAAGTTCATATAACTTACAGATAATTATATTTCTTATATCCTCCCATTAACAGTAAAATTGCTGGACCACCGCTGTGAATAAATAAAAAATATCTTTAAAAAAGAGTTGTAAAAGAACACACAGGTAAGTATTCTAAGTAACGGTGAATAATTAAAGGAAAGTGTGGATCGAATTGTGCAAATAAATAAAGTCTATAGCAAGTAGGTATAAGTGCCTACTACTACTACTATAGTTGCTGCTATTAATACGTGAATTTGTTTAGTAACTTGTCATTAGCCCCCTTATCTATCTATATATATATAATTCAAAGGTGACTGACTGACTGACATAGTGATCTATCAACGCACAGCCCAAACCACTGGACGGATCGGGCTGAAATTTGGTATGCCGGTAGATGTTATGACGTAGGCATCCGCTAAGAAAGGATTTTGATTAATTCTACCCACAAGGGGATAAAATAGGGGGTGAAAGTTTGTATGAAACTTTGTCAATTAAATTCCACGCGGACGAAGTCGCGGGCACAGCTAGTATATATATATATAACTCAAAGGTGACTGACTGACTGACATAGTGATCTATCAACGCATAGCCCAAACCACTGGACGGATCGGGCTGAAATTTGGCATGCAGGTAGATGTTATGACGTAGGCATCCGCTAAGAAAGGATTTTGATTAATTCTACCCACAAGGGGATAAAATAGGGGGTGAAAGTTTGTATGAAACTTTGTCAATTTAATTAAACCGATCGGGATGAGACTTTGCATGCATAAAGCTACTAACTATGACGTAGACATCCCCTAAGAAAGGATCAAAATTCCACGCGGACGAAGTCGCGGGCTCAGCTAGTATAGCATATAATACCTACTCTATGGCGACCTTCTGTGAGAGTGTCCTACCCCAGTCAAGCCCATACATGAGCTTGTCTTCACCACCCACCCGACTTGATATTAACAGACAATATTTACACTGATATCATTCAAATAATTATAAAGAAACGCATCGAATCGTATTTAATTGCTTTAAATCCTCTTGCATAAACCCTCTCAGGTAACTTTAAGCGCCGTCGTATAATACCTTTTTTTTGTTGACCACAAACACTCATTCTGCACCTGCGAAATAAGAAAAAAACATTGTCGAGTGGTCTATACCCCGTGGATACGGGTGTTTTGACAGCGGCGCCCTTTGCGCATTTATGGGTTATTAAAAGTAAATCGAAATGTTGCATAGTACTGCGAAACGTCACCCTTTTTCTAATGGATTATAAGTTTTTATTGTCGGGGTACTTAAATGCGATTTGTCGTAAGTACATGATGTCAACTTAAATGTTTGCACACGAAAAACAAATAAGGCCTATATCTAAAATTCTCTTAGATTTATTTAAAGACTCATTTATGTAGGTCAGGAAGGAGACTATCCATTAGTAAGGAATAAGTACAATCGAGAAAAAATTATGTATGCCTCATAAAAACATTAACTACTATAGATAATAATCCCAGTTTATTTTAATCACAAAATCATTTATTATCTAATGTGTCTTTATAAATAGTGTCTATTTATGTTTAGCGTATATCTGTCGCAGCCAACTAGCTTAATTCGCCGTTCAATTAACGGCCTAGGCACTTTACTAAACATCGCCGTTCAACTAGCGGCCTAAATGATATTCAGCCGTATCGTCTGTTACGACATTTAATAAACTGGCTGGCTAATACTTAGGCAACTGGTTGACATTTAAGTACTACAAAACTTTTTCAAAATACTACCCAAGCAGAGCGACCCGGATGAGTTTAGGTTAGGGTTATTTTTTATGACCCCACAGAAATCCCACCCGGCAAGTAGATTCGGTGGATCTAAACAATTTCGTAAAATACCTAAGTACCTAATAAAATTATTCCATCTAAGTTGTTTTTTGCCGACGCCATATTTACAGTTTGGTGAGTTTCGGCGCTAGGTGGCAGTAAGTAGACAGGCTAGGCAAGTAATTAAACGTCATCGATCCAAGTAATTTGCCTAGCTGTTTGATCAAATGGCTGAAATCATTCAGGCTACTAGTTGAACGGCGCTATTTAGTAAAGTGCCTAGGCTGTTAATAAACGGCGAATTAAGCTAGTTGGCTCCGACGTATCTATTGGTAGAGCCAAGCCACAGATATAGATTTACATAGATAACGCAAGTATCACGATTTGTATTGAAACCAAGCGTGCCGAATTTTTAACACCTACTGTGATGTCATTAGTGACGGGAAATCCAAACCGCTTCAAAGACACCGATGCCGCCGATGCCCCTCCGCCCGCTACGATTCTCTCGAGTGATTATCACGCTCATACTCATATTTTTATATCTGTAGTCGCGAGGACTGTAAGTTATCGGCGACCAACCTCGACGCTTGGTCGGGGTTTTCGGACACGCTAAGTACATACATTTGCGTTATCTATGTAAATCTATATCTGTGAGCCAAGCTGTAGCGAATTGATTACAGCTCATACCAGGTAGTACCACCCTCTCACAAAAGTGTGTGTGTGTGTGTGTGTGTGTGTGTGTGTGTGTGTGTGGTAAAGTAGCTGTTATAGCTGCGTTTTGTATTGCCAAAGCAGGAAGACCAACTATCGCCATTCCACTCCCTCTGTCTCACTCCCTTCAGGTCGGCTATGTGCTAGCAGTTATTTTGGCACGGTAAAAGCTTAACATCACACGGATAGTAGTCAAAGTCAGTTCGAAGTAAGTATGCCGAATTTGTTAAAAGCATTTCTTCTCAAACAAACAAATATTTCAACATCATTATCCCCTTTCGGTTTGGTTGGTTGAAAACTGAATAAAATCGTGTCTGATTCACTATTCCCATAGTAACAATGAGACCAGCGGGCAATCAAACAAATTATACGATACGTATCACGACTGCTTTAAGATAAAAACTGAACGATTTCACACGAGATTATTGGTTCAGATAAACAGTTGATATTGTGAAGGTATGACTGAGCAATGTTCCCAGGTGGATATCAACATCTGATTATATAATCCAATGTGGGTTAAATCTGTTTTATATCTTGTCAAAATTGAGTCGAAACATTGATTTTCAACCGAAGTGGGATGAGCTACGATTTCTGATTCAAAATTGTTTGACTATCATTGTAATAAGTATATACTACTAGTTTATGCCCGTGACTTCGTCCGCATAGACTTAAGTAAAGTATTCTATGTGTTAATCCAGGTTATAAACTATCTGTGTTCCAAATTTCATCCGAATCCGTCCAGTATTTTTTGCGTGAAAGAGTAACAAACATACATCCACACTCACAAACTTTCGCATTTATAATATTAGTAGGATAATTATTGAATGCGCTATGACCATTTCCTCATAGTGTAGCGACACCCAAATTTATTTACTCAAAATTCTATAGGCACTTATTTGTTCCTACATCCATTTACATTTGTAATTTGCCTTGGTCTGGATGTTACTGGGATCGCCCCCAGTCCATTGTACGGTACCCATAGTACAAGCGTTGCTTACTTTGGGACCATGCAGTCGGCATGTCGTTTTTCATTAAGGCTAAAGCGCCCCTCTAGCGCGCGAAGTTCAAATTTTTTGAGGTATTTTAGAATTTTTTCAAAATCTGACAATAATAAAAGGCACATTTTGTTATTCGCGACAAAGACTGTGTGCAGTGCATTTATTAATATATCCAACTTACTCTAAAACATTTCAAGAACGACAGCTATTCATATCTGATCTGGTTTTTTTTATATATTTAGTGTTTAACTAGTATCATATCCTCCGTGATAATATTTAGAGTAAAATAAATGTATTAATAAACGCACTGCATACTGTGTTTGTCGCAAATCACAAAATGTTGTCTTAAATGTTTTCAGATTATGTATAAACTATAAAAATACTCGAAAATTTTGAATTTCGCGGGCTAGACAGGCGCCTTCACCTTCTATATATATATAACTCAAAGGTGACTGACATAGTGATCTATCAACGCACAGCCCAAACCACTGGACGGATCGGGCTGAAATTTGGCATGCAGGTAGATGTTATAACGTAGGCATCCGCTAAGAAAGGATTTTGATTAATTCTACCCCCAAGGGGATAAATTAGGGGATGAAAGTTTGTTAAGTTAAATTCCACGCGAAC
This sequence comes from Notodonta ziczac, assembly GCA_918843915.1. Classification (NCBI taxonomy): domain Eukaryota; kingdom Metazoa; phylum Arthropoda; class Insecta; order Lepidoptera; family Notodontidae; genus Notodonta; species Notodonta ziczac. The sequence goes on from OU974053.1 coordinate 9,515,186, forward strand.
AAAGTCGCGGGCTCAGCTAGTAATCTATAAAATAAAAAAATAAATAACCGCTAAATTCTTGACAGGCTAAAATTTAAAATTTCCCCAAAATACATACGCCCGAAGCGTATCGTGGGCTCCCTGTGTGAGACATGAAGCCCTTGAACCAATTTAAAATTCACATTCGTGAGAATGGAATCCGTTAATGTGACACCGGCCAATCCTTATTCCACGATTATCCAAAAATGTAAACCCACCCAAAGAGCATAGAGACTCGGATTACACCTCAGCACCCCTCCCACGCCCTGTTCCAATCAAGCGCGGAGGGCAGGGTAGACCTTTTGTAAGGAATGGTAATCGGTAGCATTTGATCACGCGAACATCTTTGAAGTATTCGTGCTCAGTTGATTGGTCGGCTGCTGGCCAGTAGTCAGCTGTGGATCATTAGCCTTCGTTGCTTAGTACTTAAGTATACCTACCTGCTTACCTACTATTATGCAGACAATTTGATACTTACCTATATTAATTTAGTAAATAGTTTTTTATTTAATTTTGTACAATTGTTTCAAGTTAAATAATTTGCGAATTTTAAATACTTTTGGAAGAACCAATTACCAACTCTTAACCCAATATCAAATAGGTACTGCAATATTAATTAATAGTAGGTACATTACTGCCGTGGTCTGTTATGCGTTGTTGTGCGTTGCTGGGCACGGTGTTGCTGGGCGAGAGCGCAGCGTTGCGCAGCTCCAAGCCACCACAGCGCGGTCAGCATGCAGCCCTTGATGGACAAGCTGAAGTAAAGGCCGAAACCGCTACAACAGAAATTGCGGAACACTTTTTTGTAGCGCCGCAACGTCGGCTTTAATTGAAGAAAGTTTGCAAAAAATATCAACATTACTAGAATTTTTGAGTAAAGTAATTAAGCATCTTAATTTACTGTAAAGTGAAGAAAAGGATACATCTAATAGGTATGGAGATATTACATTACGTAGTTGTAGTTAAATGTTATTAGTTCCTGCAGTACAACAAATCAATCAATCATACTCTGCCGCATAGTTCAGTAGGTGTCTAATTCCATTCCATTGTTATCTATTCATTTATTAGAACCATTTCTATTACGATTATTACAAAAATAATAATTTCCTTTGTCAGAATTAATAAGCTCATCAAAAACATAAAGCTTTAGATTAACTTTGGTGGTTATTTAATGATGTGATTCACTGAACTTTTAATCTACATACAGTCCTACTAATATTATAAATGCGAAAGTTTGTGAGTGTGGATGTCTGTTTGTTACTCTTTCACGCAAAAACTACTAAATAGATTTGGATGAAACTTGGAACACAGATTACAGTTTATAGCCTGGATTAACACATATTATACTTTGCTTAAGTCTCCGCGGACGAAGTCGCGGGCAAAAACTAGTTAGAAATAATTAGACGCAAATTCGATTGACTGCATATCTGTGATTTTGAAGTACATCGTGGAGAAACCTGCATATTTGAGAGAACCTAACCAATTTTCTTTAGTAGTGTAAAGTCCGCCAATCAGCTTTAACTCCCAATATAAACGATTTGTTAACTTTATCATTTAAGTATACAGAGGTTATACCGATCGCAAGTCAAAAAATTTAGCAATACCTTTAACAAAAATAAATGCTCTTGCAAAAAATTTCGGACCTCATTTCCATACTTAAATCACATCCTAAAGGCGTCATTATCCGTTTAAGGAGCCGACATGGTAATCGATCGTCATTTCAGATTAATTTTATTCAGAAAAGGGTTGATCACGACCCTTTCGGGCCGAACACCTGAGTATTCAGAACATTTGTCACGTGACTCTGAATTGATTCTGAGTTTTTTTTGTTTTTTAAAGCCGGTGCCTCACTCTTGGGTGATTTAGTATCAACTGATATTTAATTATAATTGTTATTTAGACATTTGTATAGCACGATTGATTAGGTACTTAGAGCCTTAACTGAGATCAAGATATTTTTGAAAATGACAAGTTGTATAAGTTTTGGGTAGAAAACGGAAAAATAAGAGCAACAATACACAAATTGTCAATACACAAAATTCAATGAGATTTTCACTAAAATACCATAAATATTAATTATTATCGTTATGGTACAATAACAGCTGCACACAACGTTTAAGGAGGCGGAAACAAAAGCAGACTAGAATTGCTATCATTTCCTAAAACAATAAATCTTAACAATTTTCACACAACATCTCTACTATGCCATAAAGTCTACTATTATTAAGTCGTAATGTCTTCAACGAGCGATCCCATTGAGTGGTGGAATGTTCGCGTGGGGCGGCGGTGACCTCGGGCGGGTTCCCAGTTTCCCACGCCCAGCTGTGGGCCCCGCAGTCATCATGCTGGACTTGGGTCACGATGTGGGCCTATTTGCAATATATACGCACCTAATTGTTAGTTGTTTATGTGTAGAACCGGCTTTTTCGGTGGCCTACACCGTGTAACAACCATCACCAACTAAAGTTATTGTCATAATTGCATCTCTAGTTAACACCGTTTAATAACTAGACAAAACCAGTAGCGGATACACAAATCACGATGTATCGATTATTCGGGACGGTATCGGTTGTAATCGGTCGTAAATCGAGAGATAACGATACACGAGTAACTCGGTGTTTTGACCCGGCAGAGGCTGCCTCTATGTAATTGGTGTTTTTGAATCATCGTTTATATTTAACTTGATTAGTACCTTCTAACTTGTTAATACTTTGATTCTGAGATAGCACCTGACTAGGATCTCATGTGGGAAGTAGAGACACAAATAAAATTACTAAGAAATAGATAAGGATGGAGGTGCCACGTGACTTTTTTATTTAAATGTATTATTTTAACAAGAAATCAGAGATATCCGATTGGTTAGGCATGCATCTTGCGGGCACAAGATGCTGGGTTCAAACACCGGCTCGTACCTCTGAGTTTTACGAAATCTATGTGCAGATCATAATTTCAATATGATTATCACTTGCTTACAATTAAGGAAAGCGTCGTGAAAACCTGCATGTCTTAGAAAATCTAACAAAAATTTTCGAAAGACATGAAGTCCGGCAAGCCCACACTGGGCCAGCATGGTAGATTATGACCTGAATACCCCTCGTTTTCAGGGGAGGCCCGTGTCAAGGAGTGGAACGTTGAAAAGAGATAACTATTATATTCATTTATTCAATTTAAAGTTGTCATATTTTGCCGTCATTTTTCTCTATCATCCTTGTTCATAATCTTAATATTTGCATTCTCCCTTCCATCCGTTGTCAGCTAAAAACATAAAGATTTATTTTCAAACTCTCCTTCCAAAATAAATACGGCCTTTCACGTCCACGTACACGCATCAAATACGTGACGGTACCGACATGGAATTAACAAAAAAAACATAAGTACGATCATAATGTACCCACGTTTGTCGCCAAGGGGGTTTTCTCACGAGCGAGAAATGTTCAACCGCAACGCACCGCGACCAACAACAAAATTTAATCTGAAGAAATCACTGTACCCCAATTCCATTGCCACTTTAAATAGAGTTACATGAAATGTGAATCGTATTAAGCATGCAATGGATGCAGACTTAGCTGGAAAGTCGCTTGTTTTATTTGTCGGTCATTATCGTGGAGTGATTACAGGTTGTGCCGGACAATATTTTAGCTATTACGATATTGATTTCTCCCAAAGTTTAATATATACCGTGACTGTACCCCGGGGCTTGAGATAGTGTTAGAAAGGTACTATTAAGTGCAAAAGGCGCGAATGAGCTAACGGTTTTAAAATATCGCAATTAAATGTTATTAAACGCCCGTGACTCCGCTTGTGTGTTGTTTGTATATTGGTATATTTCATGTTCCAATATAGAATAAAACATATTCCGTTAAGTTTTTTTTTTTCCTTGGCAAAATTTTACGTAACATTTTCCAAGAACTCCGTTTGCGTGGAAATTGACATTTCATCCTGCAAAAGCTTTTGAAAGAAAGAAAACAACTTTGTTCGTATAGCAAACGTTCTTTAATCAAAACTTTTTAAGCTATAGGAAACCCCAAAAATCTTGCTTTCCTTTAGTGTCCTGTTAATTTGAGCTACGCCGGGTGAAGCTGAGGAAATATAGCGATCCTATTGGTCGAAGCGGGCGGACTCGCTTCAGCCTAGGACTTTTTTTTTGGACTGAATATGTTGTTGGCTAGAATGGCCATAACAACTTCACCCGGAAAGAGGGCGAACGCAAGTACACTCCAGCCCGAGGGGCAAGGGAGCAGCTAGCTCAAGGCTCTGCTCAAGCTCAAGGGCGCCACAAGGGGCACGACTTTGGCTTGGGTCGCTGCCAAGAGAGTTGGCGGGGGTAAAACTACCACCGGATCGGAACGCGACCTCAACTGAGAAGATCCGGCAAGAAACTCAGCAGGCTTGTCGGGTGAACAGCCCAGGACGGCTCTAAGGAACGGTAGATCACTGGCCGTCGGCGCACGCGATCGGCGCCCGCGTCGGCTCAATTAGCGAATGTAGCGTGCGCTGGTAGAGCAAGATTTCGGAGAGCGGCCGGCGGCGCGTGATGTGTGGTATAGAGGATGAGAGCACGGATGCTGCTGCCAAGACGTGTACCATCAACAAAGTTGACGCTTGATCAATTTTTACCACTTTTCCCTTGCAGTCAGTAATCATAGGATGCCTCGCCCATTATGTTGTTGTCCAATGAGACGAAAAGCGTCCGATGAGACAAAAGCCCTTTTTTTAGGAAGTCATTTGTTTCAATTGTTATTTAATTAATTGCTACCTTAAGGTGATCAAGCGTCCAGTTTGTTGATGGTACATTTCGGCCATGACATTAGAGATGGGTTGTTGACGGATTTTGAGCTTGACCTTTTTTGTTATACAACAAAGTCTGCAAGCGTAGATGATTGCAACCCCGCCTCATGTTAAGCAGTAATCTAGACTATATATCCTTGCAACACTTAAGGCATTGCACGCACGTTGCCGACCTGAGGAGAAGGATCAAAAGGGGTAAGAGAGGGGGGTTGTCTCCTGGCGCTCGCGCACATCGCATAGAACGTATAAAATTGAATTGTACTTCTATATATATATAACTCAAAGGTGACTGACTGACATAGTGATCTATCAACGCACAGCCCAAACCACTGGACGGATCGGGCTGAAATTTAGCATGCAGGTAGATGTTATGACGTAGGCATCCGCTAAGAAAGGATTTTGATTAATTCTACCCCCAAGGGGATAAAATAGAGGATGAAAGTTTGTATGAAACTTTGTCAATTAAATTCCACGCGGACGAAGTCGCGGGCACAGCTAGTTAATTTATAAAATCTGATGACACTCGTTTGTTCGATGTTTAGACCTAAGTAGCACATAACGATTTCATCCCGCCTATTGGGAGATAAAGAATACAGGATGCAACTCGTGCTATGGGGCCTATGATGATGAAAAATGCAATTTTGAGAGTTAAAGATAGAAAGATAGGTTTACACCTCTTTGGGCCGTTTATAACTTAAGGGTCGATCAAAGCTATTTCTTCGGTATGGACGGCAAAAAAATGCAAATTGTCATAAGCCACGGGCGATTCACGAGCAGACATTCCCACAGTGGAGCTGACACGCCGCGGTACAGGCAGCAAAACAATCGCTAGAGTTACCACTAGGTATTTTAATAAGGTGCAATATTTTTACTAATTGAACCAAGAGAAGCCGTCGATCACAGATTATATAAACAGAAACAGTTAGAAATATTAGACGAACGCCCTTTTCGGCGCTCAGCCTAAAATAATACGGTTAAAAAAACTTTTCTCCTTTTTCAAAGTCTAATTTAGATTTTACCGCTTTAACACATAGCCTAAAAACAGAAGTGTCATAAATACCAATCGAAATCAAAGGTCAAGGTTCTAATTGAAAAAAAGGAAACATTATTTTTTTATAAAAATAAAATATGAAGCTTGAAATAATAAATATAATTATAAGCGACATCTTTTCCATTCAACTATTAATGTCGCTTAGTCACTTTTCCCTTTCAACCGTCGTGGTAAAATTTATTATTTATTGGACGCTCAATTTGCCGTCCGTACTGAAGCCGTGACTAAATCCCCGCACTACATAGAGTTTATCCGACAATAACGAATCTTGATCTGGTGTTCGGCGTGATATAGTGTAGACATCTGTCGGCGATTGTACTCAAATTATCACTATAAGTACCTACATTTTGAGAGTGTACAAAAGGCTTGGTAGGAGTAGTAGAGGCATCTAAGTAAAATGCTACTCATTTCAGAAATTACGGTGTGTTGTAGCCTAGTGGTTAGAGAGGCCACTTTCGTAACTGAGAGGCTCTGAGTTCGATCCCCATCCCAAGTATTAAACTACCGACGTTAACCCGCTCCTATCGCAAGCATTAGCTAGCTGGAGAGGTGACTCAGCCGGCCTACGCTCAAACTACTTCAGGTCCACACGACAGAACGACCTCATGACAATCACCATCAAACATTTCGATCATTACACGAACTTTGTATCGCACTTTTATTCGAAACCAGAAAATCGACCGGTTGCCACTAATCTCTTCTAAATTAGCATTTCACGTGCTCTCACACAATAGAGGCAGAGTTTCTAACTACAAATGTTTTGGAAGCTATGGCCACTTGTCTTCAACCTTGTGACCTCTGCGGTCATTAGAACGGTACAGCATCATTACTCTGCAGGAAAACTGAGATAGGTATTTATGGGCCCGATATGTTAAAAGTATTTTTACCATAGAAAACACATAGACTCAAAGTAGTGCGGTACATTTGCTAACATTGTGGTCTGGCAAACCCCGTTTACACTTATTTATGGCATTGTCTCAATTTTAAGCTGACAACTAATAGAGACGGCAACAAAACTTGGTGTAAATGACTCGCAAAATGAAACTAACGGTGAAGCACGGAAAGGTGTGTGATTATTGTTGCCTAAATATCGCTCTATGTCTTGCATTTTTCTGATTATAGCAAAACGTGGCCTAACTTGTGCAAGAATGGAGCGAGAACGGTTTTGGTGACAGAGTCTAGTTGTTGCCACCTGACTCCAGCTCTAAACGAGTTGGCTCGACTGGGGTAGTACCACCCTCTCACAGAAGTTCGGCGAAAAAAGTTATTATAGCTGCGTTTCGTACGATTAATTCAAATTCAAATCGTTTATTTTGTTTAGGCCTACGGGGCAAACAAATAAAATTACTACATATTATTATTACATTATTACTACCTACTTACAAATTGTCAATTTTTTTACTGATATCTACAACCAGATCGGAACCCGTCCTCGACTGAGAAGATCCGGGAAGAAACTCAGCGGGCTTGTCTTTTTAAATAAGAGAAGAATGAGAGATCCGTAAGCCCAGCCCATTCCCTTCTCCTCCCTCCGTCTTACAACCCTTCAGGTCGGCAACTCGTAAACAAGCTAACTGGCCCTTAACTGCTTATCATCAGGCAGGTCGTAAACTTGTTTACCACCTTAGTTCTATAAAATAACAACAATTGATGTTGCGAAAATGTTAAACAAAGATTGATTTGTTTGATGTTCTCCTTATCCGTACTAAGTGACCGGAATTGAGAAGTCCATGATGATGTCTTGAACGAAGACGTTTTCTAGTAATTTTGACGTCCGCCGCAGCGACAAGTGAAAGATAGGACCGCTTCATGTAACAGAGTGCTAATACAATGCTCCCAATACTTCCGTATAAGTATCGGCAATAAATATCCGGTATTACATCAATTCTATCGGGCAACTTGTCTATTTAGTCGTTTTTTAATAATAAAAAATAGACGAATGATCAGGGCAAGCTGCAAGAAAGGTCAAGTCAAAGGATTAACGGTATTTAGGCTGGTACCATGAGTGCGAAATGGAAGTCGGTACGGGAGACTTGAATTTTTTCTCCATATTAATCTTGTATTATAAAATTTGTTGTAATGCTAGAAGTACCTACAGTATGGTTATCTAAGTTTCTCGAACTTGTATCAAGTACTTACTAGGTACTCACTTTAATTTGTTATTTAATTTGTGTTCATACACAGAAATAAAGTGATCTCGTTATCTATCTATTTGTATAACCATGACCAAAATTTATAGCGAATATATAAAAAATATCCAGTAGATTTTTTATTTTCTATAAAAGAACATTGTTTGGCAATGTTTCGGCTCGATTCTGTTACGTAAAAGTACCTAATTAATAATAAATTCGGTATTTTATATACTTGGCTTATGTTGACTTACTTCAACATAACCCTATCCTCGTAGATGACAGCGTAGCAGGAAGCGGCGGACGTACAGACAAACAATGTAATTAATGCTAATAGATTAATGACAACCGACCCACTACCATACAGCATATAACGGATATGAGTCTATGGTATTATAGAGCGGCCATAGAGCATGTATGTAATTATTATTAACTACACATAATAGACACAATCAAAAAAAGTTTGACATTACTTTCAAATAATTTGAAGATCCAAAAGTCTAACCGACTAAATGTAATACTTATGGAACTATTAACATGCCCAAAGAAAGCATTTCCGTTGATAAATAATATAACAAATTTCACAACAGACTAGCAACCAACATACACAAAATAAAAGCAATATAAATATGAAATTATGAACATGTCTCCCACAGCAAACTTTGACCTCTGTCCCTTCCTACGCCTATTGACGTTTCCCTTCGCCCACCAAATTGGGCAAACACCCATGGCCAACAGGCGAACAAACATTTAGTATTAGCGGCCAACAAATGGGTAACACTCCGACACCTTTGCTGTTGACCGGACAAACATTGCCGTGGTTTTGTGTTGACCTCTCCAAATTTTCCCAGGACGACCTGGGTAAAGGTTATTAAGTGATTTTAAACTTTGAAGTTAGGCTTTTTGGTTTAATTTTCGGTGTAGGGTCAATGTAACAGTAGTTTAGTATTTGAAAAGTAGAACATTGTACGATGACAAAGGAAAGTATACTTTAATCCTGACTACGTAACATATTTCATTTTTGATATCTTATTTCATTGGAACATATACAATTCTCGTGAACTTCGTGTAAATAATGCGTGTGAAAGAAGGGATTTCTCTGAATCTCAGATTGGCTTTTTACGGCTTTAGATTTTATGTAATTTTCACGAGTATAAAAGTTGCAAAGTGTTCTTGTTCACGTCCAAAGAGAAGCGATACTAAATAGATAAGTAGATTATTTTATCAAAAAATAGTTGTTTTTACATTTCGCCTCCATTAAGGTGTTGTCGTATAGGTATTGTCATATTGTAACCTGCATATTTAAAACCAATGCATCCAAATATTCCAAGACATCAAACATCCATACTGAAAATCAGCCTCAAAGCATTAACTTTCTATCTGTTCAGGAGGCCAAAACTAGAACTCATCATAAAAATGACACAATTCCGTCAGGTACATAAAGAAATAAGAAATTGCTGGCCCATAAACAGTATATTATCAGAAGAGATCAAAGATTACTCAAAAAATAAACACATCTAAATGATATTTCTAAAAAATAGCGTAGCAATTATAAAGTGGTTATGTCATCAGGCCGACGATCGGTGCGAGTGAGAAATTCCCAGTGCATGGGGTCACGCGATGCGTGCGCGCAGCTCTGTTGACACTATAATAAAGGGAATGATACCAATACTTGCGTAGGCGCGTGGACTTAAGCGACTGTGTGAACTGTCTTGATACTTGTGTTTATTAATCTTATGACCGTATTAATAAATCGATCTCAAGTCTGATGGCGGTCTTAAGTATGCTTTTGACATGTCATTTTATACTGGATAACTGTGTTAACATGCTGTTCATTATAATGTACTTATATGAAATTCCAGTGTACTTAATTTTTCTCCTCAACTGCTTAACCAATTTTGATGATTGTTTTTTTGTACTTATGGGGTCATCTGGATGGTTCTTAGATCATTGCTGGATACAGAAAGTGGGGCTTTTGTCGATAAAGAAGAAAATGAAATCTACGCTAGTGAAACTGCGCTCAAAAGCTATTTGTCTTATATAAGTATATAGTTACTAGCTAATCCTACAGACCTTGTCCTGTCTTTTAGGGGTATGACAAATAGATGTTGACCGATTCTCAGACCTACCCTATATGCACACAAAATTTCATGAAAATCGGTCGAGCCGTTTCGGAGGAGTTTGGTAACTAATATTGTGACACGAGAATTTTTATATATAAGATGAGCTTACAGTTGGTGTATTTATTTATTTGTATCAAAAATGCACTCTATCATTTACTTAGGAGCTATTTGTATCATTTTATAGTCGGGATCCATTAATAATCTAGAATGGCTCAAATCTTCCTATCTAGCCCGCGAAATTCAAAATTTTCGAGTATTTTTATAGTTTATCCAAAATCTGAAAACATTTAATACAACATTTTGTGATTTGCCACAAACACAGTATGCAGTGCGTTTATTAATACATTTATTTTACTCTAAATATTATCACGGTGGATATGATACTAGTTAATCACTAAATATAAAAAAATTGCCAGATTATCTAGTACTAGCGGCCCGCCCCGGCTTCGCACGGGTACATTGCGGTTACATTATTCGAGTTTTAGCAAGGATCCCTAATTTTTTTGAAAATATATTACAGCCTATGTCACCCGGGGATAGTGTAGCTTCCCAACAGTGAAAGAATTTTTCAAATCGGTTCAGTAGTTTCGGAGCCTATTCATTACAATCAAACAAACAAAGTTTTCCTCTTTATAATATTAGTATGATAGCTGTCGTTCTTGAAATGTTTTAGAGTAAGTTGGATATATTAATAAATGCACTGCACACGGTCTTTGTCGCGAGTTACAAAATGTGCCTTTTATTATTGTCAGATTTTGAAAAATTTCTAAAAAATCGCACTTGTTTTTTTATTTTCAGTTTTTATTTTAGGTTGAGTTTTGCAGCAGTCTGGTTTTTTCTTTTTTAATCTATTTTTATAGGAAAAAAAATATTAAATCAATGTAAACAAGTATCAAGCCTACCGAACCCGAGTATAGGTACCACATAAGTAATGGGAAATAGATCCCATTTGAGAATGGGCGTTGTATCAGCTACGTTTATAAACAAGTCTTTTACTTTTGACACCCTTAGATGAAAAACGAGTAAGTTGTTTTTTTACATTTTTTTGAGAAAATTAAAATACTTCTTTAGAGCCCTAAAATAAGGTATTTTATATATTAATATGTATTGTATAATTTGACAAGAAAAGTGTGTCCCAGGTTTACCAATAGTGTCATAATTTTAAAAATCTCTAACTCCAAAATTTGCGAGTAAAGACGTGTAAAGTTTCAAAAACAGTTACAGACATTATGACGTCATAACTAACTACTTACTTAGTTATTAGTTTACTACTTACCTACTTTAAAATCTTTTCAATCATTCAATATTTTCCTAAACACGTTAAGGCACCACTAAACCGTCGTACCTAATGGTTTTTCAAACATTATAAAGTTCAAGTTAATTGGCTGGCTTAGGCCCTTAATACTCTGGCAAGTTTTTTTAAACATTTCAACTTACTCGGTTTTCCCTCCTCACCTGTAGCAGCCTACACTATGGGTATGGGGGCAAACAGAAGCGGCGGTGAGTGGGTGTCCCAGTTGCCGTGAGAACTACCGCTGGGAACCGTCTTATGCTGGTTCGAATCCGTGCCGGGCACAGGAAGCGAGTTTTTTTTTGTTGTCATTTCCTAACACGTCGTTCGCTGGACATTCGGATATTGTTTTGCAGAACAGAATCAACCCACATGCACTGCTGTAGACCAAAACCAACCTTGTGTTAGTGGCTCTAGGTTGGTTTCAGTTTGCAGTAGTGTGTGTGGGTTGGTTCCATTTTGCAAAGCTACGTCCATTTGGAATGTGGTGTTACGTAGAAGAAGAATATAAATTTGGTCAAGATAGAGTCGCTGTAAACATTTTGACAGCTGAGGAAACGAGATACACGCATAATACATTAGAGTGAACGGGATGCTTATAAACCTTCTTATGTCTCTGAGCGAAAGACGACACGGTTTTTAGTTGAACCCGCAACAATTTTTTGGTGCCAAAAGATATTTTGTTAGAAGAAAAGAAGTTTCAGTAGTTGTAGTGTAGTTTGTTGTAGATTATTTGCATACTAATAACTAGAGTGAGGAAGATAAAAGATCATCGGCGAAAATTAATTCAATAAACTGTGTCAAAAGTCAAATCATTAAATTGTTTAGTCCTACGGGGCACTTACAAATTGTATTTTTTACATATCTTCCTTAAGTCCACGATAGTCTCATATAATAGTGGACGCAAAGAATTATTTTAAAAATTCTTGGAGTAACCAATCATAAAATTCCTAATTAAAAAACCCACCAGATGTCAATCCGGTACACCTTAACATTCGTCATCCCGTATTAACAAGAGCCGATGCGTCGTAAAAAAGGAGAACCTCGTAAATACATAATAGCACAGTCGGGAAGCGAACCCCGGAGCGCGGCTACGTGACCTCTAATTAGGGCGGCCGCGCCGGCGCAGCGGTGCGCAGGCGCCGATTGATTCCACGCTGTCATTCCGTATTTATTGCCAGCTGGGATTATTAACCATTTTTTACATGGCAATAAAATCCCAGATAACTACCTAATTTGGAAATTAATTAAGGAATAGTTCAATTAAAAAATTAGGAAGTGATCAGTAATGAGGAAAGTACATTCTGGCGGCAGTCCAACAAAGACGAAGTCTGCACCTCATTTTTTTATTTATTATAGTCGGCATGCTAGCGTATAACCCGCCTAATGTTAGATCGGACGGCAGATATTAATAATATCTGCCGTCCGATGCCGCCGTCCTAATAATATGTTATCGTTACCGATAGAGAAGTGTTTTAATGGTAGGTACTTACAATTTGGTTGCTATATTAACGCTTCAGTAGGTATAATCTATGCTTAAGGTGAAGGCGCCGGTCTAGCCCGCGAAATTCCAAATTTTCGAGTATTTTTATAGTTTATCCAAAAACTGAAAACATATAAGACAACATTTTGTGATTTGCGACAAACACAGTATGCAGTGCGTTTATTAATATATTTATTTTACTCTAAATATTATCGCGGTGGATATGATACTAGTTAATCACTAAATATACAAAAATTGCCAGATTATCTGGATAGCTGTCGTTCTTGAAATGTTTTAGAGTAAGTTGTATATATTAATAAGTGCACTGCACACGGTCTTTGTCGCGAATTACAAAATGTGCCTTTTATTATTGTCAGATTTTGCAAATTTTCTAAAACACCTCAAACAATTTGAACTTCGCGGGCTAGATGGGTGCTTTAGCCTTAAAACATTCATTCATTCATCCGCACCATAAATAAGATTCCAAACCTCGCAGATGTACAAATGCAAAAAAATTACTTACTTTCCACTTTTTTTTACTTTTTAAAGATAGTTCCACATTGCGTTTGATTAACATTTTGATAAGTGACCATTTATAAATAAAAATTTGAAACAAAGGCGGAGAGGCGAGGTGCACGCGCTGCCTATAGTGACCACGAAGTCTGGGAAGAACGGGATTATCCTGGAAATGTGTTTGGGAGACCGTTAAAAGCTACTTACATTTTTTATCATTTAATATCTCTATCTATACTATTTTTCTGTATTTATTTATCTACTTTGTTTACTTAGTTACAATTAACTAGCACAGCTCTATTGGTATGTATTTGTAACATTTACTGTTGTGTCTCATGTTCTTCTTGTACTCGATAAACGTTTATTAAAATTTATTTACTAGCTGAGCCCGCGACTGCGTACGCGTGGAATTTAACATAACAAAAAAGCCCGCTCCCGCGTTCTGAGACCCGCGCGACAGGACCCATTTTTTTAAATTTATTTTTTCTATATTATATCAAAATAGGGCTCTATATTATCCTACTAATATCATAAATGCGAAAGTTTGTGGGTGTGGATGTTTGTTACTCTTTCAGGCAAAAACTACTGAACGGATTTGGATGAAATTTGGAATACAGATAGTTTATTTTATAACCGGGATTAACACAAAGAATCCTTTAAATCCCGATAATCCCGAAATTTTTGTTAAGTTAAAAACTACGCGGACGAAGTCGTGGGCACAGCTAGTACTTAATAAAATAAATGTCCTCAAAAACGTTATCACAAATCGGGCTACCCTAGTGCGCTTGCGCATCTGCTTACCTACATTAGCGAATAACATATCGCGGACACCGCGCACCGTTTGCAGGCTTTCTGCAGACGATCTGAAATATTTTTATAGAAGTATTTAACTTTAATAGGTGCTCTACTAAAGTTTGTTTATCTATTTTATATTGAATAGCTGAGCCCGCGACTTCGTCCGCGTGGAATTTAACTTAACAAAAAAGCCCGCTCCCGCGTTCTGAGCCCGCGCGACAGGAAACATTTTTAAAAATTTAGTTTTTCTAAAATAAAAGTAGTTACTGCTTATAACATCAGCCATCTACCAGTTAAAGTCCCGTCAAAATCGGTCCAGCCGTTTCGGAGATTACCCGGAACAAACACACAGATAGACAGACAGACAATGTTTTTTTTTAATCGCGTTTTTGCTATAGGTGTCGTATGTACTTTGATATGCACTTAGTGAAAAGGTGTTATTTTGATATTACAAACAGACACTCCAATTTTATTTATTTGTGTAGATTATTTTTAAATGATTCAATTAATGGTATGGCAACAAGCCTCATAAAAATGGTAGCTAATTAATAAACATGTAATTACTAGATATAATTTAAAAGTTGGATATCAATTATTTTGACCAGCCTGTGGTTTCCCCGCCTACTTTTATTATTCTGAAACAAAACGGAAAAAAAAATAAACAAAAAAAAAATATTCCTTAGTATCCTGATCTTCTTGACTTACCACAACATTTTTCCTTACTAAACAAATGAATTACGCAATTCTAATATTGTATTTCTTGCACGATCGTCGACAAGTATTACAAGTAATTATGACATGGCTTCAAATGTCGGCAAATTAATTTTGTAGGTCCAACATGCATAATTAAATAAATATTTCGTAAAAAACACAGGAGTACACATGCCAGTCTGTTCCTGCCGTTAAGAAGGTCGGCCGTACATGACATGAAATAATGTAGAATTGATCTCATGATATTTCAGAAATAAATATCGTAAAATTTGATTGCAGCAACTTCGTGATTCTGAGTCTTTTAAAAATCATATGACTAGAATTTTGCACTAATTTTATAGAAAGTTGTGATTTGTAATAAGCCTAATATCTTTATGGTAAATATATATGGTATGTAGTAAAGCCAATGAGTTTTGTTAAGGATATCTTCACTTATAGTGAGGTACCTACCAATGATCTCAAATTTTGCAAACGGAATCAACAAAGTTACAGCCTGCATTCAGACTAATATAAAAAGCTACTTAAATCAGATAAAGAAAGTTAAAGCTAAGGTAATAACTCATATCTTCTGACGAATCTACTGATATTTTATCCAATGTGTAGCATGTATTTGCCGAACGCCGCACCTGTTCACACGATCCAATTCAGGTGTTCGGAACATCCTGCACTAGCTATAAACACCCGGTATTATCGAACTGGCCACTGTACATTGAAGCTTTTAATGGAACCTTTTAAACGTGACGTTGAGTGGAACCGACGCTGTATGTTACGTTCGTGATATTTGTCGTATAATACAGGTGAATGGATGTCTTGCACCCATTGATATTATGACACGGCTGTCCAAAGTTCTCCAAAAGGAAAAATACTTACGTAGAATATAGCATAGGTACTTAATTCAAATATTACTTCAATTTGTTCGGAATAGAGTTTAGAATAAATTGTATTAAGAACTCATAGTCATCAAATGAATAGAGCAAGCGATAACTACCTTATACCTAATAATGCTGTTTAAACTAATTTAAACTATAATTTCCACATTCGTTTCAAAAAGAACTAACAATTAATCAGGGTAATAAAAATGACAACTTGCTTTAAGTATCTTATCTAGAGAAACACCTTGTAAGAATTCTTTATCACGCCACATCTCGAACATAACGAAGCCATTTACAATTATTTTAAATGCGAAACGACACGAAACGAAATACTGTTGTGTATTCTGAGACAAAATAACGAACTGGTGCAGAAAAACAATATTTAAGACCACCGAAAGATGAAATATTCGATCAACTCACCGATACCTTATCGAGAGACATTTATTATCGTGTGTACTAGCTCATTTGACGGTTCGTATATGGTATGATTAGCAAAAACGCCGATACCGTTCGCAAATTAATGGCTTATTGGCAGAACATTGTCATTTTGTGACTATTTGTCAGACGTCGGGCGTCAGGTGAGAATGCCGGGAAATGGCTGAGTCCCGAATGGATTTAGTTTTCTGTAAAGAGTGGTGAATCGTCCCGTCACTCCGTTCGCAAATATGTTAGTAATCAACTCTGGTGATGGAGTTTTCAGGCCACCTGAAAGCCTCCAACATGGGAAATGGTGCCGTAGTCTTAAAGTAAGTAACGTCTGTACTATGGGTACCGTACAATATACTTGGGGCGATCCCGGTGTCACCCAGAACTGGGCAAATTACGAAAAGGCCATTTCCAAAATTTGCTTCGACGAGAATCGAATCCGCAACCACCCTGTGCAGGGAGTCGAGCGGCCTACACTCAAACCACTCCGCTAAGCGGGCGTCAATATAACATTTATATGGCAAAATTAAATTAGAAAAAAAAAACATTTCCCAAAATTTATTTTCTTATGCATACCTCTCTTCTTTCTTTAAAAATATGGCCAATACCAAAATGGAGGCCCGATGGATACCTCAATTTTGAATCAGCTGTTTATTAATTATGACATACCTACTTGACAGTGGTGATAGTTGACACAAAGAAAATAATTTGACGTCTGTTGACGTGTAATTTTTCTCCTAAGACAATATGAAATACATTCATAAAACCTTTCTTCGACTAGTTGGTTAATACTAACCTATATCGGAGCGGGTCTAGCACTAGAACTGTGTCAGTTGGCGGCACCTGGCGCAAGGTGCGCACGCGCCGCGGCATGTGAGCGCAACTGCCAAATTGATGCGCGTGCGACGCCGGTAGAGTTGCCAGGCTAAATGAAATTTGTTGGACCAATTAAGATTCTTTTAATAGAACATTTGGCCCATCGTGTGACCACTGTTACCCCTAAAGGAACATCTACAGTGGTATTCAATAAACAAACTGATAACATAGACGTAAAATACTTTAGAGGTAAGAGGAGAGAGGCTTACAAATGATTAATAGCATAAGGCTATAGCAGAGCGGCGATCGGATCCAAATAAACGAATCGACGAAAGCATACTCCCAAACATTCTCCTAATTTGCTCTAATTAAAAATGTGGAGGGTAATTGTAAACAATATGGCAGCGAAAACTGACATTAGTGGCTCTTCGTAGCTTGCCAGGATACAAAAATACTAAAAAAATGCAATCGATCAATCAAAGGGGACATTTCAACTATAGCGTGTTAGTGCTTATAGAAACCCCTTGAAACCACTCAGATACCCTTTGAATTTTAGAAATTTCACCATGGCAACACCACTCATTAACTAGATCACGCGACGTCTTCAATGTCTGGATTAAAATGACCACGCAATGTGCGTACCCAAGGCCGTACCAGATACCATCTGATAGACGCATTTATACCTTTTAGTCGTTTGCATACCCAATTCTAAAAAAAATAAAAATATCGCCAGACTGACACACCATCTGTATGGTCCCAAACTAAGCAACGCTTTTACTATGGGCACCGTACAATGGACTGGGGGCGATCCCAGTGACACCCAAACCATTGCAGTGAGTCGAGCGGCCTACACTCGAACCACTGCGCCAAGCGGTCGTCCAATTCAAGACCCTATTTCTATAAAATAAAGGCCTATTTATTTCTCCTGTAAAAGTACCTTCAATTTGAATTTAAGAGATCGCTTCCTACATGGAAAATAAGCCAAAGAGTTAGTTTGGGGCCATACAGTTGGTGTGTCAGTCTCGCGATATTTATTTTTGTTACTATGTGTATCACGGGCTCTGCCCGGTCCTTTGGAAGGCTTGCATGAGGGCTTAGGTGCAGCATGTAGAGGCTCTTTGTGGGAATTGTATTGTCATGTAAGGCATATGTTGAGGTCAACCGCTGCAAATGATGGGACTTACAATAGAGCGGCCTGACCCCAACAGGTGCGGGAACTATTGCAAATATGGAAAGAGGAAAAAGGTTATTATTATTATTGCAAGGATCTGTAACAGCGGCGGGTCGCACGCTTGTAAAAATACATAGCAGTATTATATTTATTATGGAGATACAGCATTTTTATGTCACCCCCGCACGTAATAATTAATGCAGCTGTGACATTTGACTAAGTTCACAAGAATTCAAGCAATATAATTAGCACCCTGAAAGCAGTATTTACACGATGCACATCATGAAAAAAGCGGCTGACCTATTAACCGTCCGTTATTATTGTAATAGGACCTTAGACGAATGTAATGCGATCAAGGTGTGAGGCAACTGTCGTTACAGGTGGACTATGTCAGGTGCTGGGACACCCACCCCAAAGAGCCGCCAACATAACTTTGCGTTCGAAACAAACAAGCTGCGGTACCTTGCGAAGGCGGATGGGGTGATTGTAATTGTAATAGGCATGTTGTAATGCTACCTTTGTTGAAGAAAGCACCTTTTAGGTTGTATTCGCGGTAATTGAACGTCACCTGAAAACTTAAATTAAAGAAAGGCTTCTTGGCGGGAATTTATCGGTGGATACCGTGGACTTGATTCTTCTTTGAATAATCACTACATAGTATAAAAAAGTCGCTTCCCGCTGTCTGTCCTTATGTATGCTTAGATATTTAAAACTACGTTATGGATTCTGATGAAAGTTTTTTAATAGATAGAGTGATTCAAGAGGAAGGGTTATATGTATAATACATGCATAATATAGTAGAGAGACACTGATAATTTTAGAGCCGTGCGAAGCTGGGTGGCAAGGCGCGTCACTTGTATGTGATGATGAACAAATAAAGACGAAAAATACAGAATATTTCAAAAGTCCGGAATGATACTTGGGTCGGTGATAAGTATAGGGCATATAGATTAAATGGTATAACAGTTATTTTACACCGCCACTTTTTGAAAGAAAGTCTTATCTCGAACACTATTTATTTACAGAAGTTTTCTTAAATATTTGTTGCTCTTACTCGTAAATGAAGGTTACACTGTTATCTAGCTCATAGATGGGTTCTAAGGATCTATATAGGATTCAAGGTTCTCAGAAAATATTATATTTAGCCAGATATAATCTGCCTTCACTAGGCATCTATATATATCAGTTAGCATATAATGTTACTAAATTATTATTTCGGACTTTTGGAACAATGCTCATGAAACTTTTGGCAACTAAAATATAATTGTGAAACAAAAGTATTCCCAAGAAGCGTAGTAATTTATCAATACACTATCCATCACCTTACTGATGAGGCCTAGCTAAAGGCATTTTATTCACTTGAATCATAATAAAACACACTTTTACTTGACACTGGCAGAATGCCGAAGTACATGGTATAATAATTTAAAAAAACAGGCTAATGTCATATGTTTAACTTTTAAATTTGGAATTGTCGTGCGTCTATTTATACTGTTTATTCGCGGTATCTATCAATGTCTGTCGAAATGTGTTAATACTGGAGCCGAAGTGATAATAAGATGATAAATTGTTTCCTTTTTGCTGCTTCTGTCTTGTTTTACTTAATTTGTCACCTGCGGTGGCTGCGGCGCGCAAAAAGCTGAACAATGGGTATTTTGTACGTAGGTACTATGCGATAGGTAATAAAATATATTATCTTAAATATAACTATTTATGTGTAGGTATAATCATCTGATATATTCGTTGTCACTTTCTAGAAGATATGGCCTGTTGGAGTAGGTACATAAATATGGACGAACTAGGTATTATATAGCCATAATGTAACTACGTTATTTTTTAAATGTATAAATAAATAATCATGGTTGAGGCAGTCGTCAAACAGCGTCATAAAATGAAGTTGTTTAATGAATTTAAACAGTGCAATTGCAACCCAACCGTTTAATAGTTAATAAACTCAGGAAAGTTCGCCATGAGCTTTTAAAATTACCCTACAACCGTCCAGAAGGCTGTATCAATATATTCATTCATTATTATTTTGTTTTTTTAATTGCCTTCGACAAAGGCCGCATGCCCCTCTGCCGGGTGGCGCGATCTCGTAATGGCGCGCAAGGCAGAATGGCCAGGTGTCAGTGTTTCACGAAAAAAGTAAAAAAATACCCCAAAGATATCGTTGGCTAAAAAATCTGTGCAGGTGCTTGTCCGAACGTGGTCAGGCGAGGAGACAGCTGATTCGGAAATAGAATTATCCGTAGCATCAGCGCTCGATTTTGATGCGGAAAGTTGTAATGCGGATTGTGAAATTGTATTTTAATTGATAGTTTCAACGAAAACTTCGATAAGATCTTGAAAACTTTAGGACGCTTCGCAAACGTCCTTTTTTTTAAAAAAAAATTACTAGCCATATGTGTTTATCACATTACTAGTGTTCCCGTTAGCCCCTCCAGCTAAGCTAATGCTTGTGTAAGGAGTGGGCTCACGTCAATAACGACTAGATAGACTAGATAAGATGATGAAGCAAAGGCGATAGAAGAAGGATTTTTATAAAACAAATTTGGCAACAAACTTACGAGCCATTTATGAGATCTCGGTGAGTTGAATTTGCGTGCGTCCTACAACAATTTTGCTTAAAAAGATAATAACAAATATATAAATAAAATACTAAAATCGAAAATTAGAAAAACCCCCGATGCGACGACTTTTTAAACTACACAAAAGCTGATAGTGTTCAGACGGCTGAACCGATTTTCATGATCCATAGCTAAGAACACTCTCGATCAGAATACCTTTCTGTCAAAAAAACAAAATTATAATCGGTTCATCCGCTTGGGCGCTACGATGCCACATACAGACCCACAAATACACATGTTAAACTTATAACACCCCTCTTTTTTCGTCGGGGGTTAATAATAAAATAAATATCGCCAGACTGACACACCAACTTTATGTACCAAATTAAGCAACCCTCGTACTATGGGTACCGTACAGTGACTAGGAGCGATCTCAGTGACACCCAGACCTGGGCAAATAACGAAAAGGCCATTTCCAAAATGTGCCCCGACGGGAATCGAACTCACAACCACCATGTGCAGTGAGCCGAGCGGCCTACACTCGAACCACTGCGCCAATCGGTCGTGAACATACCTCTGTTTCAATTTATCTTCATCTACTTTGACGTAGCAAATCCCGTAACTGGTAATCTTATTTATTTATTTATTTATTTATATATAGGGATAACAAACAGTTGCACAGTACATTGTAACAAACAGTAGGAAATTATAATATATGAATAAAAGTGCAACCCACTACGTTATCCTCATGTTACTAGAAAGATAAGCTATAGACAGGTGGTAACTGTAGCAGAGACGTGCTTCATTATAATTTACTATGAAATAAAATCACATTAAAAATAATAAAAAACAAAAAATGAGATTAAAGTAGTGAGTTTCCCAATATTTCTTTAACGTTCTTTTTAAATTGAAGAGAGTTACTGTTAAAAATGTCAACATTAAGAAATTTTTGGTTAAATATCTTACACATTCTATGAATAGGTGCACGAAGGCCCGAGTTTGTGCGAGATGCTCCCGTAGCAAACAACTGTCCATCGCGCACCCGTCTTTTATAAACAGTAATATTCATCTTCGAACGGCATTTCCTGACTGCAGTGCCTTTAAAGGTCACCGAAGACATTATAAGGACATAGGCATAAACCGGCTATCAATAAAAAACAAAATCGCAAATTGGATGCGGCCATTTATAGGGCCACTAAAAAGTGTTCGAAATAAACGTAAAAGAACTAAAGGTGCCTTTACACCGGGCGGACCTTTTTTAATTTCAAACTCACGTCACAGGCGGCTATTTGTCTCGTCGCCGTTGCAAAAAAAGGTCCATACTGATGCGTGAATATTATTTACGACGGATAAATTACCTTATCAATATTGATGTTGACGAATTACGATAATCGTTTTATCATTACCAGATAATGTTACTTCAGTATTTACTTACATCTGTGGTGTCTGGAATGACGTGGGCACACGAACCAGACAAAACAAAAGTGTTTTGAAAATAATAAACATAAATATACCTATGTAGATAAATAAATATCGCCAGACGACCACACCAACTGTATGGTCCCAAGCGAAGCAACGCTTGTGCTATGGGTACCGTACAATGGACTGGAGGCGATCCCAGTGACACCCAGGCCAGGGAAAATTACGAAAAGGCCATTTCCGAAATTTACCCTGACGGGAATCGAACCCGCAACCACCCAGTGTAGTGACCTGAGCAGCCTACGCTCAAACCACTGCGCCAAGCGGTCGTTATCGATTAAAACTTGGTTTAAGACTGGAAACAAGATTTTAGGTTTATTTTTTATCAATAGAACGGTCGACACCTTCAGAGGAAGAAGACACCGGCAGGAAAGAACCCTACTAATATTATAAATACGAAAGTTTGTGAGTGTGGATATTTGTTACTCTTTCAGGCAAAAACTACTGAACGGATTTGGATGAAATTTGGAACACAGATAGTTTATAACCGGCATTAACACATAGGATACTTATTATCCTGATAATCCAGAAATTTTTGTTAAGTTCAATACTACGCGGACGAAGTCGCGGGCAGAAACTAGTAAAGAATACATTCGCAAATCAGATCTAATAATCAGAACCAACATCTCTCCTAGCAATTGGTTCAATATTAATATATCAGCCATTAGCTAATAGTTAGGCTGGTTGCACACTGGACGCGTGACACGAGCGCATTGCTGCAGTAGTCGCCGCCGATGTGGCGCCGCGGCGCATTGCTGCAGTCGCGCCGGTGGAAACTGGCCGCTGGCATGTATTTATTTTCTTAATTTCAGCTGTAGGTATCATCATGAGCACATAAATCACTCGCCATTATATATGTTTCGAATAGAATATACAAAATTATATCATTGTTTCAGCCTGCTTAATACGAGGTGTCACAGCGGCCCATAATTTTAGCCCTTTATAGATTTTTGATCCATTCACAAATT
Organism: Notodonta ziczac; assembly: GCA_918843915.1. Lineage (NCBI taxonomy): Eukaryota > Metazoa > Arthropoda > Insecta > Lepidoptera > Notodontidae > Notodonta > Notodonta ziczac. The sequence goes on from OU974053.1 coordinate 9,538,387, forward strand.
ACCAAAACACCTCTTGTTCTGAAAAGTACTTATGTAGGTACTTACTATGTCATTGTGAATGACTTGTTACTGGATTGAAAATTCTATAAATTTTGATGTTTGTGGCCAATATTTACCGTGCGCAGTGTGCGGCGCGTGTTAATCGGTGACGAATCTGTGAAATTGGCTCGTCGCGGCCGCTCGCGCCACGCCGCTCGCTAGATGCATCTCTCCGCTGGTGTGTCGCAAGCCTTAAGCTACTGCGGATGTCATATAATCATTACGAAACATATTCTTAGACAGACCTAGAGGCACTCATTATATTACCTTGGCAGACCCAAGCCAATTGACGAAAGCTCTGCATCGATAAGATTAGTACCACGCTGTCACAGAAGATCGACGTTAAGTATTTACTATAGCTGGGTTTCGTACGATGATTAAGAGAGCCGGAAGACCAACCTCTCTCCCTTACACTCCTTCTGTCCCACTCTCTTCAGGTCGGTAACTTGCAAGCAATGCCTTGGATATTGCAAGCATCTACAGGTTGAAACAGAAAGGGTATACTTATTTTTCAAAACTTAACTTTGTAATTCTAAAACTATCAGCTTTGGAGGAAACTTGAAAAACAAAAAGTGTTATAGGGAAACAGCTGTTGACAGATTTCATAAGTCTACAAAACCTTTCGTAATTCAACTGTCACACAAATCCGATAGTTTTAGATTTACAAAGTAAAGTTGCAAAAAAATAGTATACCTACCCTTTCTGTTTCACCTAGCATAAGCTACATTAACCCGTTATCAAGCTACGGTGAGCTTAATTTATCCCTCATTGACCAATGGCTGTTTCCCGCTGGCCGCTCGTGGCTTGCCCGCGCGCTACTGGCCCTACTGGCCCCCGCGCAGCTTCCACACTCCACATTGCAGTGAATGCGTCCCTGGCGCGTTTTATTGCGAGCGCGGGCAGTCGGCCACTATGGGCTGAGAATCGAGTTTCGAAGACATAGCAACTTAAATTATGATAGGTCACTTTTTTGGCTTGAAATAAAGCTTGAAATGGATTCAGTTTATTGAAAATTTCGACGATTTTTTTTAAAATCGCAAGTGGAACCGCAATATGAAGTATGTCAAAAAATCATAAAAAATAGTACTTTTTGTGTGTAAGAATATAACGGCCAGCCTTGCGATTCCAGAGATATCCTCATTTTTCAGGTCATCTCCATACATTTTTTTCTTAAAAAAAATATAACTTGTAAATTTTTACATCCCATTGTCTCATGTTTTATAGTGTAGTTGATTGATCAACTGAATCTATTACAAGCCAAAAGAGTGACCTATCATCATTTCAATTTCGATGTCTACGAAACCCGATTTTCAGCCCACAGTGCGGCGCCGCGGAGTACTTCGACGGCGATAGTGCCGCAACGCCACACACCGCGGGACGCACAAGACTTTCTCTTTGGTACGATTCGCTATCCCTATAAAATGTTCTTGTTCATCACGAGACGGGTTATTCCTGAACGCCCTATATTAGTAGTACTTACCTATAGTACGAAAAATCTTATTTTTCCATACACTTAATACCAGGAGCTCAAAGGCTAGGAATGGTGTTCCAAACGATAACTGTTTATTGCTTTTGATTTCAAGCGTAAATGTATCAAGATAATGTTTATAATGATTGAAGAATCCTCGCTATTATTTCACTAAACAAGTAGACACTATGCTGTTATACAAACAGACGAGGCTTGAGATAAGCTGATGCTTAGAACATTTAAAAAAAGATAAACAAGAAAATTTATTGTCTATACGGTTGATTGTTCAGTTTCCAACCCGCCGACCGCCTAAAACTTTTTATTTGAATTTCGAAATGCTTAATAATAATTTACTGGAACATCTGTGTCAATTTGTGTTGACACGAATTTGTGTCTGCGAAGGAGCTGACAATAAAAAAATAAAACTAACGACTTACAGCAGGCTGCACATGTGGGTTCCTTCGACTCAAAAATTAAAAAACCAACAAAAAAAGTGAAACTTCTTTGGAATTTGGAACCCAATGCCGTAGGCTTTATGGTCGAAATTCAAAAATAAATGACGTATCTTCCTGGATGTAAAAAGTTGCTAACTGTAAATTTTTACTTAAATATTGTGAGTCATTACTTTCAGGTTTTCATTTGTAATATATAAATTTATGTTAAGTTATTTTGAACTGTATCCACATGAAAATAAGAATGTTGTTTTAATTTTGAATGACAATAACTAAGTTTGTAGAGGTTTAGACGACCTTTGCCCTAATAACTATTTGTCTGCCATTTTATTTGGTGAAACGTCAACATTAACATTTCTTCCGAAATAATCTTCTAGATGTTTAACTAATAATTATTATTTTCGGGAATCAATTAAGGGTAGCACATGTGGAGAGTTAGATTGGATCTTAGTCAAGTTTTTGTCATAAAGTTGTAACTAATGATCGCCTTGCTAATGTCGTAAATGATGAACAAGAATTCAACAATCATTAGGTCGTCAAGTAATTATATAATTAACATTTTTATTTGCAGCATTGCATTGGATCGATCAAACTGAGAAAACTTTAAACCATAGTCTTTATTTTATTGATACATCCGATTCGTAAAAGATAATAGGTATTTACCTATAATAAATATACCTACTTACCTACAGTTGTAGGTACATATATTACTATGTAACAGTTAAAGGTATATAAGTTTGAAATGGTTTAAAACTGCTTGGATCTTACTAGCTAACCCGGCAAACGTTGTTTTGCCAAATAAATTATTTTTAGGTATTAAATACCCATATACGACCTATTCTCATACCTAGCACATATACATAAAAAAACACATAAAAAACATAAAAATCGGTCGAGCCGTTTCGAAGGAGTACGACCACAAACACCGTGACACTAGATATTTATACATTATAGATAGATAATGGGAAAAGGTAAGGCAGATGATGATGATACTATATAGATTGTAAGTCTTGGACGAATGGTTTTGATATGAAGCAGGTGAATAGGTATGATACATTAAACATATTCCGTTGTGAAATGTGTCTTGTGTTTATTATTTTCAGAATCAATTAAAAGTGCAAATATATGAATTTTGCCTGCTCAGCCTTTTAAAGAGAGACGACTAATCAATAATTTGTTTTTTTTAATTGTGATTAATCTTAGATAGGTAATTCTGACAGATCATGTAAGTAAATTAGGTAATTAAAATGATGTCTATAGATCAAATTACGTTGAACGTTGGTTATGTTTAAAACATTTAAATGGACACAAAGAAAACCAATAGTACCAGGCGCGCATGAACGCGACATGACATTTTATACGGAACAGGTTCAAGTAGATGGATTAATGCCAGTCCAGGTCACCACAACTTTATTACAATAAGCAGACCCCGACATACCCCCGAATTGGGGAAGGGGATGGCTACAAAAGAAGCCAAAAGTACTAGGGGCGTATGAACAGAAACAAGTTCTAATTCAACGGCGTTGCCACCTGATAGGGCACAGGTGGCATTGTTTAGGGGCTCGCGAAACACGGCACGCGCCGGGGCGACACCTTGCGGCGGCGCGCGACAGGTGAGCGCCGATCGCGCGGAAATTGGAGAGGAGATTAAGAAAGTATTCTCAATTGTCTATTGTCCTTTCAAGGGGAAGTTTTATTTAGGGAGGAAAAGTATCTAGAGGTAAGGTACTTGTGATGATACACTAATATAATTATTTAAAACGCAAATTGTGTCACTTCAAGTGACCGACAAATAGATAGTTTAATAATGCATAGGCAGGCGCTTTCGGTTTCTTTATTCCTTGAATTTACATGTGCACAAAGAGTCGCCTTGCGAGTATCGGAAAGGCCCCCAACATGTGGCCAGGGCATCGCCGCCAGATTGGCGCCAGTGTCGGTCGATACCACCTCAACCCTCCACCAACCTTACCGAATCCAATACGCCGAACGTCTTTGCAAGCTACAGTATTTAACGTGACATTAATTCTTAGCAGGGTTATACGGAAAATATGCTATAAAATGGGAAAGCGTGGCCAAGACATCCGGAACTGAGGGTGGTATGATGTTTGTGATTTCGCCGCGTTGTAAAACACTAAGAAGACGCTGCCAGATGTTCGTCTGTTTACTTTCTATCGTAGCACTCAGCCAAAAATGGACAAATAAATTGGATGTCTCAGGCTCTCGGGCAAGACAGGGCAAGACATTGTCGGCTCACATTTCAACTTGGAAAAAAGCTTTATGTAAGATCAGTTACAATTTGCAGGGTCCCTAACGATTAGGTAGCTCCTTTTCTCCAGATTCGAAGACATTTATATTCGAAATGGAAATCACCGAACGAATGATATCACAAAGATTCCATTAAGCACTTACCTAACTTATTTTCTAACGCGGTATCCTTCCTTTATTTTGAGGATAGAGGTGCCTATTTTCTTAAAGCATGCCTATAAATGGACTCAAATTCCTTTACGAAAACGATCAGTAAAGAAATCCAAAAATAATGATATTCTACATTACATTCCCAACATTATACTAAACTACATTATCTAAATTGCCCAGCAATATCTATTAAGCATACGTTATGCTTAAAGAGTTAGTTTTATCATCGCCTAGTGTGGATAAGGAGCTATTTACGAGTGGAATAGTGCCCGATGTGTGAATAACCATTGTTTGTCAGTGTGCCAAGCGCACATCTGCGACGCGACAACCAGACGCTGGACAAGGCGGCAATTCCTAACACCCACTTAGGGCAAAGCCAGATGTAAGTCTTGGGTAGTCCGACGCGCGTTCGCTTAGTAGGTTTCTATTGCCCCTCGTTTTACGAAATATTTACGATACCCGCGGGGGTAAATTTCGAAAATGGCCTTTTCGTAATATGCCCTGGTCTGGGTGTCACTGGGATCGCCCCCAGTCCATTGTACGGTACCAATAGTACAAGCGTTGCTTAGTTTGGAACTATACATTTGGTGTGTCAGTCTGGCGATATTAATTTATTTACACCGATTTAGGCTATATCTTTATGTTGTGCTGGAAGAAATAGGGACAGGAACAAAGTCGATGTAAATGTTGTGTCACTGAGAACTTACACACACTTGTCACAGGCAAACATTTAGGTTGACGCCTGGGATGATTTAAAATCATTATAGGGTGACGCGCACGATATCGTGTTTCAAAATGTGGCATTATACCCAGTATTTATAAGTGTGAGCATTCCACACACTCTAACATTCGGACAGCGAGTACCACTCTAACGTTCTAACAGTCGAAGAAAAAGGTAGACAGCTCCAATAGATTACCTTTTACTCGCCTGTTTCCTACCTATTTTAAGCCTCCAATATTTTTACCAGTATCATTATGACACTTAGCGCAAACCGATAGCGAGGTCGCGAGCCGAGACCGAAATTCGGCTTCCGCACGCGTTTTTGTTGGCGCCTGTCGCTGTCGCAGTATCCGGGGTTGTTTCTCATTATCTCTCATATTAGTGAGGAACGCTTATGGAAAGAGGGTCTCTTTTGTAACGAGGTTTTAGGTCATAATTAGTAAGTAGTTAAAGCTGCCATCCCGAACGTCCAAAAAAGTCACTGATCGCTAGCATAAAGGGTCGAAAACACTTAGATAAGTCTACCTAGATGGTGCCGCAAAATTGGAATATTCGGCAATCAATTATCGAATAAAAGATTTAAGCTATCGAAATTCGAAAAGGATCTATTCGTCGAAGCTAATTTGCAATAATATAGCCGCACCTTGATGCCACTAATGTGCCTTAGTTTTATTAAAACGAGTGAGTGAAATTATTGTAATTGTTCCACTCGAATTTATATTAACTGAAGGCTGAAGGATGCCTATCGAATATTGCACCTGCAAAAGCCGACAGCTATCGCAAGACATTTTTTTTTTTCGCTCGCTTATATAGAAGGCTACAGTCACTATGACCATACTGCCTCGTTTTACGTTTTTTCTCATAGATGTGATAAAAAAAACATTCTATTTCATTCGTATAAAATCATTTATATTATTTAAAAACTTTTTCTTCAGTATTTTCCAGATACATTCAATAAGTAATTCACCACGCACAAGTGCGGTCGGCGCCTTTTCTTTTTTTTCCTTTGGGTTCGCTTTTCGCATGTAGCCAGTGTCAAGCTTAATTTAATTCATAGCTAGGTCTAATATCTATGTACCCCTCCCCCAAACCCGTACGCGAATTTACAAAGGCTATACTATTTGAGTCACGAGTCAGACTCTAATAGATGAGCTTTTGTTTATGCATATTAATCGACAATACCTAATCTATCTCAGTAAAAAATTGACTCAAATGGATTAGCTTTTTGCCTTGATATTTTCAAAGAAAATGCACGGACAAAACCTAGTACTGTATTATATATATTCACTCAAATAGATAAGCTTTTATCGAGATATTTTCAAACATTACGTACGAACAAAACCTAGTCGAATACGGACCTATAAATTTGATCAAAGTGTCTACTTGTGTTACTCTATTATAAGGCTCTTTTTCCACCATAAGCAATGCGTTTACTTACGAGTATAGTATGTTTCTTATTTTGTGTTTTGTTGTGTTGTGTTATCTTATGTGCCATACTTAAATACGACTGATTGTTTCTACGTTTAAATTTGATAAAAATAATTATCTGCGTGTTGTATTTTACATTAAAGGTACCTACCCAAGAAAAATATTTTCGTTTTATTATTATTTGTACTCGCAACAAGTGTGTAGTGCCTAATAAAAGTTCGTTTTGTTAATAATTTATCTTTTTTTGGTTGGAGTGTAGCCTTAGGGGCGCTATGAATTAGGTTTAGGTTAGGTTAGAACAGTGACCAAAACGCGCGAGCCGAGCGAGCGAAGCGAGCGTGCCGCGGCAGCGGCCGGCGAAGCGCCAGAATCCGAATGTGTCATTAGGTTATGTTATTTCCCAGTTAGGGGGGCTATGGAGCCAGACTTAGACGAATTTTGGACACAAAATATTTTTTCGTTTTGATCACTGTTCTAACCTAACCTAAACCTTTTTTTTTTTTTTTTTTTTTTATCGTGGGGAAATCCTCATGGATACCCGCACGCCCCGGGGGAGACGTGCGGGTTATGCCGGACTCCTACCGGCTAAAACCCCACGTGAACTTGCTCCCGCCTTGCGATAGGGCCGCAGGCAAGCTTTCGCATACATCTGTGACCCTATCAGCGGTTGCCCGCGCGAACGGACACCTCCTCCTCACGGTGGGGTGGGCCACACCACGCCGCCGTCCTCCTTGGGGTTGCTTGCCTGACACGCAGGGCCCCCGCTCTTTGTGTCCACAACCCCAAAAGGTCCCCCGCCAGATGGTGTGACGAAGGGAATTGCTTCGTGCGTAGCATTGGCTACTGCAATTATCTCCTCCTTGAGGGCGTTGATGTGCACAGGCGACAGCCACCCTATCCTGTCACCCGCACTCCCATTTTATGGTGGCATTAAATCGGCTGCCGCCCGTCTCCTCCGTCCAGGCCTCCTGCGCCGATTCGGATGCGCCAGGGGACACTCTCCCTGGCCCTCTCCAGCGACTCCTTCCTCGACATTACTTGTTCGCTGAAGGCGATCATTGCCTCCCACGCTCTTTCACTTCCAACCATGGCTCCAGCAACAGTCGGCAAAGACAAGTCCCCCCCCCACTATTGCGGTAAGTTCGCTGCGCTCCTGCGCCCACGCTGGACAGACCTCAAGGGTGTGCTGTGCCGTGTCTACGTCGCATCCGCACTCATGACATGACGGATTCGCCTCCCTCCCAGCTATTTTATGCAGATACTTGCCGAAGCAGCCATGCCCAGACAAGATCTGCACAAGCCGGAATGTAAGCGTTCCCTGCTTACGGTGTACCCACTCCTTGAGGATTGGGCGCACTGCCTCTATCGTTGAGTGGCCGGCACTCGGCTCCGCAAGTCGCTCCTGCCATCTGCTAAGAGCAGCCACCTGTTCTTGCGTTCGCCATCTCATTAGGTCTATCGGCGGAGCGTCGCTTTGGCTCCGCGATTGCACCATTCGCCGGTAGACTGAGGCTAAGACTTCCGCCTCCAAGTCCCAGGGTGGGGTCCCCGCTAACACACAGGCAGCCTCATACGAAACCGTGCGGTACCCACGTATTACCCTGACTGCCATGACCCTCTGCGCCCTTCGCAGCAAGGCCTTATTATGGGCGATCAGGGTATCCGCCCACACAGGTGCGCCATAAAGAGCCATGGACCGCACCACCCCGGTGTAAAGTCTACGACAACTCGCACCTGGGACTCCCATATTTGGCAGGAGACGGCTCAGTGCTCCAGCTGTCCTTATTAGTTTGGGGGCAAGCCACTTGAAGTGTTCCTTGAAGGTCCACCTTCCGTCCAGAATGAGACCCAAATAACGCATCTGGGTCCCCACCTCGATTCCTGTTCCGCCGATGGTAATTCGCGCTCCAAAAGGCGGCTTCCTCCGAGGCCTGTGAAAGCACAGTGCCTCAGTTTTATTAAGAGCCACCCTAAGACCGAGCTGCGCAATCCTGGCAATAACCTCTGTGACACCTTCAGTGGCCAGCCCCATCACCTCATTAAAGTCGCCCGCCTGGGCGCAAACAAGTGTGTCGTCCGCATAGCAAACGACATGGAGTCCACGGTGTAAATGGCCGCGGAGCACCCAGTCGTATCCGATGTTCCACAGGAGAGGTCCTAGGACCGACCCCTGTGGAACACCGCACCCAACTTCCCGACGCAAGAGACGTCCGTTGCCAGTCACGCAGACGACACATCTATCGCGGAAATAGTCATTAATGACTCGCATTATGTACAGCGGCACTCGATGGTAATTGAGTGCCTCCATGACGCAGGAGAAAGGCAGGGAGTTAAAGGCGTTGGCGATGTCTAAAGACACCGCCAACATCACCCCACCCTGCGACACCGCTTCCTCCGATAGTGCCTTAACGCGTAATATCGCGTCGATGGTTGACCGTCCCCCTCGGAAACCAAATTGTGCGTCGGATAAGTCTGGGCCAACCGTACGTAGATGCTGGATAATTCGGGCAGCGAGCACCCGCTCGAACAGCTTGCCCGCTTCATCCAGCAACACGATCGGTCGGTAGGCTGACGGCGAGTCGAGAGGCCGCCCCTCCTTTCTAAGGAGTACTAGCCTCCCTCGTTCCCAAATGGTCGGGAAGCGCCCCGTCACCAAGCACGAGTTCAACAGGGCCCGGAAACGATCTTCCAGCTCGTCTAGGGCCAGAACCCAGGCACGGCCAGGAATTCCGTCGGGCCCCGGGGCCTTGTTTTTAGCACGAAGTCTACCCACAGCCGTAGCGATCTCGTCCGATGTTATGGGCGGTACGTCCCCTTCAGTGTCTATGTATAGTGGGGCCACCGCAGGAGGCCGGTGTTCTGTTCTGCTGGGAAAGAGAGCAGATATCACACCCTCTAGCAGTGTCGGCTCAAGGGTCTCGGTTAGCGGGGGTGCCTGGCTACGCAGCTTAGCGCGAGCGGCTCGATATGGGCGTCCCCAAGGGTCCCTATCCAAACCCTCCAGCGTCTCCTCCCGAGCCTGGGTTTTAGACCTCAGAATGGCCAGTTTTAGAGCTTCTTTCCGCTCCTTGTAGGCCTGGTAGAGCAGGGCCTCTGCTGCTTCGTCTCGAACGCCTCGAACGCGTGTCCTACGCTGCCGACTGTAGATACGGCGTGCCGCCACGCAGGCTCGACGCAGATCTGCAATAGTCGCATTCCACCAATACACCTGTCTTTTCGGCGGTTTGCGTTGGACACGTTGCATGGCCGCGTCGCAAATGCCGGTCATTGCATCGCAGAACCACAACGATTCCAACTCTACATCGACCGGCACTTGCGGTTGCGTGAGCCACGCCTGCACTATGGCCGCCTCTTTTAGGGCGTCAGAATCTAGCCGGGTTGTTGCCCACCTGGGAAATGGTGACCGACCGTTTCTGGAGCGATGGGTATTGTCCGTGCTTCGTAAAGGGGAGACATCGAATCGAATGTAACGATGGTCTGACAACGTCTCTACCTCCTCGAGAACCCTCCACTCCCTGATTCGCGCTCCAACAGCCGGGGAAGCCAACGAAATGTCCACTATGGAACCCCCCATTATGCCGCACACAGGTGAGGGCGGACCCTCGATTCAGGACAGACAAACCAACTATCACCAACCACTCCTCTAGGGTTTCACCACGCGCATCAGTGGCCGGTCCACCCCACGCCGTTGATTTAGCATTAAGGTCACCGAGCAAGATCACCGGTAGAGGTGACGCTCTTCTTACCGCCGCCCCAAGTTCGTCGAGGAAGGCTTCGAATTCCGCGAGGACCCTGTTAGGAGAGAAATATACACCTATTAGGGCAGCTTCCCCCCATTTTACCACGACATAGCCTTGCCCTCGCTCTAAGATGCTGAGCGCCGAAGACCCTACAATTGCCACAGAGCCTGCCGTGTCACCTGCCCAGTTGAACCGGTCAGGGACAAAATATGGTTCCGCAACCACCGCGATATCGATTAACCACTCCAGCATGGACTGCAGCAAGAGATCTTGAGCGCCAGCGGAGTGGTTGAGGTTACCCTGGAGTATCCTGTGTGAGCGACTATGGTCCATTGGATTCAGTCACCTTCTCCTCCTCCCGGACAAGAGCCGGATCAACCGCATTGGCTACCCCAGTCTTGTTAGTCGCCTTTTGGGTGGTCTTCTTACTCTTGACGGACGGAGCGTTACACGCTACACTTCCTAGTACGTGTCTTGCCGGTTTCTTAGCTGCCGCACAGATGGAACAGTGCGGATCGGCTGTACACTGATTGGCTTTGTGGCCAGGACTACCACAACGATAGCAATCCTTGCTTCGGTCAATCTCCGATACACAATTTGCTCCCAGGTGCCCTGTTTGCAGGCAGCGGAAGCAGCGAGGTGCCCTAGGCGGAAGCAGTTTAATGCTGGCCGCCACCCAGCCTACCAAGACCTTACCACTGCCATCCAACTTCTTGGCCACCACCACTGGGCAACTAACGACAATCGTGCCGAGGCCTGAAGGGCCCAGACGAATTGTTCCCGCTTTAAGCTCATCCACAGAACATTCAGCAGCCCGCGCTATAGCCGACACCACTTCTTCGACCGTCACTGAATCATCTAGACCAGACAGACGCAGATCTGCGCGCTTTGTAGGTCTGGAGATGCGGATGTCCTCGCTGTTCAGTGACTGTCGAAGTTTGTCCGCAAGAGTGTCAGCTTTATCACCACTTGAGACACCAGGGACCTCTAGGATTCTAGCCCCTGTTGCCGCTGTCCTACACCGAAGACCCGTAATTCCTAAGCCAGCCAAGTCTATCTTTGACTTAGCTACGGCCAGCACCGTTGCGTAACTCATCCCCTTTTCCTCGGCTCCAGGCTGCAGTGTAATTACCACCGCAGCAGAGCGAGGGGAGCGGAGTTTGGGCGTTCTAGCAGCTGTCTTCTTTTTCTGGGGCTTGCGCCTCTTCCGCCTTTTGGAGACTGTAGTCCAACCATCATCAATCGGCTCTACAGGTTTCTCCTGTACCTGGATTTGATTGGAGCCGCCACCGATTGCCCTAAGCTGACCTTTAGCAGGTGGAGTTTTGACAGGTCGAGCCTTTGCAGGCTTCACCTTGTGAGGCAAGACTTTTTCGAGTAGAGCCTTGTCAGGCTGGGCCTTCGTTGTTGAGGCCTTGACAGGCTGGGCCTTCGTTGTTGAGGCCTTGACAGGCTGGGCCTTCTTCAATGCAGCCTTGACAGCCTGGGATTGCTTGGGCGCCACCTTTTGGGTGCCGTTTGAATCCGCTGACGTGCTTGGCTTGTCTGCAGCAAGAGGAGGTCGGAGACGCTTTTCAGGCAGAAGCCGATCTCTAATTCCCTCAAACCGCGCATCCATCATGCTACCAACCTGTCGCATAATGGTGCGTGCTAGCTCCTCCTGCTGCTCCACTTGTTGGGGCGGCGGTGACTGCGGTTTACCGATTTCGGCCCGCAGCTCCGCCAGCTCCTTTCGTAGCTCCACGATTTCCGTTTGCAGACTGGCATTCTGCGCCTGCAGGATCGAAGTCTCCTGAGCAACCGTTCGGTTCCGAAGCAACTTGCCCGCCATTTTCACTCTATTGGCTGAGCTTTTGAGGTCGCGTACGAAGGTACCTTTCAGGTTCCCCGACCTAGCCGCAATCCTCAAAACCTCAGCCGCATCAACCTGGAGCTGGTCACATAGCATTGCCGTCGACAGACCCTGTAGCTCCTCCTCCCTTGCAACGAGTCCAGTCAACTGCACTTCAGCACGACGCTCAATCTGTTCGCATTGAAGTGCAGTCGACCGCTCTTCAACATCGGCGTTCTTCGACGTCTCCGATCGTAACGATATAAAAGAGACGTCGGTATCACCCCCGTCACTTGTTTTAGCCGAGCTTGGCACAACTGGAGGATTACCTGAACTTGTTTTTAGAAATCGACCTTTCGTTACCCTACACTGCGATATCACGGTTCCTGAAACCTTACGGCCTCGCCGCGAAGTGGCTACCTTAGGAGCCGAAAACTCAAATTCGTCATCTCCACTAGAGGACTGCGATTTGGAGCCCTTTTTGCGACGCCGCTTGCGACCGGTCTCGAAAAATTTCGAGGACCGGTCGCAATCGCCGACCTCTTCCTTGGCCCCAGATGGAGAACTGACGCCGACCGGCGCCCCCAGTTCCCCACCTCGGGAAAGGAGCTCGTGCTCCACTCCCCCTTGAACTTCTTCTTCAACAACCACAACAACAACTTCCTCTTCCTCCCCGACTCCAACTTCAACTCCTTCCACTTTTTTTATTTCGGCGCCCGAAGACGCAAGGCGGTCGTTGCCCCCCCCCAGAATACGACGGGGGCTTTGAACGCGTCCTGAACGCGTGGTGGATTCCCCGACTTGGTCGGGACCACCCTGGGGTAGATTATTCATCGAGCTCGCCATTTCATATATATTTTCCTTTTTAAGGGTGCGGTCCCTGTATACCCTTCCCCCCCCCCAGCGCTAACGACGGGTTTCGCCCCCCCCGCCTTTCAGCATTCAGGCACGCTAGACCCCCTGCATTGGGCAGGCCGCGGTACCTGTCTTCGCGGACTTAACAAACAACTTGCATACATCTCATTCATCCATCGCCTTTACCCACCCCAACCCCTTACCCCCCCAGTCGCCGGTCTGCTCCTGACCCTCTCCGAAAGCCGGAGATTGCCAGAGGCAGACAAAACACGACGCCCTAGCCAGACTATCCGCCACCGCCGGCCATCCCCCCAGCTAGCTGGAGGGATGGCCGACGATACCCAGGATGCACCACGTGGAGGTTGTCCAGCACGCACCCCAACCTAACCTAAACCTAACCTAACCTAAGTCATAGCGCACCTAAGGCTACACAATGACCCTTTTTTTGTCAATCAAATACAGATACAATTTGCATATCTGTATCAAATTGAATAGCATTTGTTGCTGCAATGTTAGAATGAATTTATCTAACAAAGTCTACGCGATTTCGGTCAGTTTCTGTACTAGAATAGATTAGGGTTTCGTCAAGTTTTTGTCAAACAAAAGCTAAGCCAGTTCAGTTTGCACTTTCACTCTAATGGTATAGCCTTTGTAAATTCGCAATCCGTACGCGGATAATTTACTGACAAATTACCAGAATTTTCGAGGGGCAACTCGAAAATCCTAATAATTATACCTAACATAATAATTTAATGCTTAGGCACATTTTTACCAATATAGCAATTCAAAAATACACAAATTTTGAAAATTAAAACAAAATGACAACAAACTTTTGGCGACTTTCCGCCAAGAAGTCGTTACGTGTGTTTTCTCTCTGAAGTGTTTTATTTAATCTTCTTGCTTTCCTCTGTATTTTTTTATTCATTCATTCATCCGGCTACATTAGTTTTTTAAACAGACAGCTTTTAATTGTATAAAACACCTAACGCCATCTATCATAAAATTTTATACATTACAGTGCACTAGTTCTGCTATTCCACGCTAGATGACACTAAAAGCTTATTAACACCACGTTTTGTAATGCCTTACGTAACTGTTATGTATAATTTGTATGTTTATGCAGTAACAAGCAAAAATATCTGACATTTATTAGCATCTGTCAAACAGATAAAAAGTCTCCGGCACCGCGACGTTATACCGTATCATATATTATTACGATTTTATTAGCTATTTTATATAAAGGTAAGTATTATGCTTTTAAATTACGTTGTACTTTTAATAATTTAGTGACATATACTTAGATTATTTTAGGTGAATATATTTTGCTGTATACGTACACACAGGCAATTTAATTTTATTATATTTACCCTTGCATTATAAGGTACCTATTATTCCACAAGATGGCGGTAAGACGAGTTCTTATAGTCAACAAAACGTATCCGGCAGCAGGTTTGGAGTTTCTTCAAAACAAGTAAGTGATGTTTTTTCATTTAAATAAACCCAGTTAATCTGCCTGCTGTTAGTCAGCTATATCATTCATGACAATGACATAATTGTTAAATTAGTGTCATACTATACGTTGTAATTACCTACCTAGTACCCACTGACAACAATTTTACTTGCGTTTAACAAACGAAGCAATGCTTGAACGTTTTCTGGCTTTAGGCCCCGATTCTAGAACTAATCTGCCCAAATAGCCTGCGAGCCTCAACACTCTCTGACCTGGTAGGACTACGAGTGTTTAACCTCCAGTCGTTCCGATCTAGCTCGTAATCGATACCAAGAGTCCAAACTAATCGGCATGTTTACAGACAAGTTGGCTCCCCCGCCTATCACATACCCTTTTTTTTATCGTGGGGAAATCCTCATGGATACCCGCACGCCCCGGGGGAGACGTGCGGGTTATGCCGGACTCCTACCGGTTAAAACCCCACGTGGACTTACTCCCGCCTTGCGATAGGGCCGTAGGCAAGCTTTCGCATACATCTGTGACCCAATCAGCGGTTGCCCGCGCGAACGGACACCTCCTCCTCACGGTGGCGTGGGCCACACCACGCCGCCGTCCTCCTTGGGGTTGCTTGCCTGACACGCAGGGCCCCCGCTCTTTGTGTCCCAAAAGGCCTCCCACATACCCAGATCAACCCTTCCAACCGCCAGCCAAAGCGCACCGGGCGACTTATTACCTATTATGCCTGGCGCCTGAGCAGACGCTAAAAATAGTGGACTTACTCAATATACATTAAGATGTTATTTGCAGTGGAATAGAAACGACAGTGCTGCCGTACATGGACCACTACCCTGAGAGCTTAACGGAAACTAAGACGAAGGTCAGCGGATATGACGGCTTAATATGGAACACTAAGTTCAGACTCACTGGAGAAATATTGGACTTGGCAGGTGGCGTGAAATATACCAACAGCTGAATATTTAATCACGACTCAATCATCGCAAATTAGTCTACAAATCCGTGCACATGTCCATATATTCAAATTTTATTTTTGCACAGATTCCTAACTTGAATATTAATCTGTGCACATATTCTTAAATTCAAAATTAATGTGTGCACATATCTTTGAATTCGATGTCGATCTTTGCACAGGTAACATTTGCACTGATTCTCAATTTTAATAATAATTCTTTACACAGGTCCTCAACTGAAAGCAGTATCTGCAATGGCTTCAGGCACCGACCACATGGATTTAGAAGAGCTCAATAAGCGTGGCATTCCGGTCGGCAATACGCCCAAAGTCCTCGACGATGCAGTCGCTGACATCACTGTCGGGCTCATCATAGGCGCCGCTAGGAACTTTAAGGAAGGCACTCGGATGTTAGAACGGTGAGGTTTCAATATACCTACATAATTTGTCGTCCCGTAGTCGTGACGTCATCCAGTAGGCGGCCATTGGGGGCTACCTAAAGATTCCACATAATCAGTGCTCCCTACCAAACTGGGCTTTTGGTAACGACCCATATCAACAAGATAAAAAAAGTGTATTTTCTTGCTTGCTTTCATGGGACCTACCTAATATTCTGAATTTAGCAGAATTACACCTAAGTACTTGTAGACAACACCAATCCTAGAACCTACTGATTACGATACAAGTACTTACCTACTTACTTGCACATAAAATTTTAAGGGGCGATTGGAAAAGCGGCGTGCAGTGGTTATTAGGACAAGACATAGCCAGTAGCACAGTGGGTATTGTGGGCTTGGGAGGCATTGGCCAGGCCGTCGTCAGGCGGCTGAAGGGTTTTGACGTGGCCAGGTTCATTTACTGTGGCAGATCTGATAAACCAGAAGGTGAGTTTTGTAGTTAAAGAATCAGCGCCAACAAGATTACTGTCTAAAATCTATCATAAAAATTGATTCGCAACCATTTGTGTGCCACCAGAGAAAATATCGGGTAATGAAACGTAGGTATAGGTGCTGTATATAATTCCATCAGCCAAAGGACACACAGAACTAGATATGACTTCCCCAATAGTTTCCACTTACATGCATCGCAGTCTTTCGCCAGAACAATCGCACAGACCAGCTTTCTCTGTGTGACGCGTTTAAGACTCCTTGAGGGCGGGTGTCGAGACGTTTTAGGACCTCTATCGAAACACCATACCTTTCCGCCTCAACAACCCCAGTTCAGTGACAAGCGACATGTGACATTCAACCTACTTCGCTGCCAGTTTATCGGCTTTAACTCAAAGACTCTTAGCATAGCTACCTCCATGAAGCGTCTATGAATACGAAATCTTTTCCTGGAGGTAAGGAAGGTATTGTGTGCTTTCAGCAAAACCGCTCGGCGTAGAAAGAGTACCACTAGAGCAGCTGCTACAAGAGAGCGACTTCGTTGTACTGTGCTGCCCGCTCACAGCCGAGACCAAACATCTGATCAACCCTGATACGTTGAGAATGATGAAGAATACGGCTGTACTGGTCAACATTGGAAGAGGAGGTCAGTTGATGAGACTATAGAAATTACGGTATAGAGATCACTTTTAAATCCTTGGGATGAAATGCTTGTTGCTATCAGATTATTAAATATGCATGTACTTAGGCTCAGTGAAGCTAAGAAGTATGATTATGTCGTAGGCAATGATTAGACGCTATATTTGTAGCTAACTTGCAAGATAATAAAACCTAGATTTGAATAATCCCAGATTTAGTTGACCACGACGCATTGTACGAAGCTCTCAGAGACAAGCAGATCTTTGCAGCTGGTCTGGACGTGGTGACTCCGGAGCCGATTCTCAAAGATCATCCACTAGTCTCATTGGACAATTGCTGTAAGTTGCTATTGCATAGTCTATATCTATAACATGACTAGCGACCCGCCCTGGCTTCGCACGGGTATTTTTATCAGTGTTTCTCCACTATATTATGCATGTATTACACAAATAAACCTTCCTCTTGAATCGTTCTATATATGAAAAAAAAACCGCATCAAAATCCGTTGCGTAGTTTAAAGATCTAAGCATACATAGGGACAAGCAGACAGCGGGAAGCGACTTTGTTTTATACTATGTAGTGATGTCCGTGTGTTTTTACAGAGTTACCTATTACACCTTATTTGGTTTGTAATGCTGAAACACAATTATGTTTTCAAGATGCGCTCAGATTATTTTAATATCCATCTTCTTGTTCATTTCAGACATCATCCCACATTTGGGAAGTGCGACTATAAAGACGAGGAACAGCATGGCGTTGATAGCTGCTCAGAATATAGTGCTGGCTCTTGATGGCAAGCCCATGCTGTCTCCGTGTTGATGTGACATCGAGACGGCATTTCTCGACCGCATTTATAAATAGGCTTCTTATTATACCTATGCTATAACTGAGTTCTAGTATTTATTATAAGTTAATCACGTAATTTTGTATTATAAAGGTGCTTGAGAGTCAATAGCGTAGTCGATAATAATTAAATTCTTAGGCCATTGAAAATATAGGTCATGTACAGGACCATGGTCAATACAGGACCTACAGGAATACCTCCAGGACTTTTAAGTCCATGTAATCTACATAACTATATACTTATATTCTATACTATACTTACATAACTATACGAGTATTATTTTATAATACCTAGGTATGCCGATATTTAATTATAGTTTCTTGTTAAATTAGTACTTAAATGTTATATACCTATCTAATGTTTATAACAAAGGATTTGCTTTCCTTTTTTATGTGCCTGAGCTGTTTTGTTATTGCCTTATACAAATACAATGGATGGAATGATTCCTCAATCGATATTATAATGCACCTAGTTATTTATAAACCGGTTCATAAATAATCCGGTTCTTTAATGAACTTTAAAATTAACTTTCAGTATAGGCGTGAAGATAGTCGCTCCGCACTGTTATTTTATCTTGCTCCAAGGTTCTTGCTATTACGTGCATGAGTTATACGAGTTAAGTACATAACATACTGTGTACTTATCTAAATAGGAATATTTATTGATCTGGCAAACAGATTTTATTCAAAACTTTTTATATTGTCCGAGTAGGTATTTTGAATCTCAGCTACAACGGAGCTTATATTTAAGAGGCAACTTTATTTTGTCACCCAGTTGTAACAGTCATTTATTGTTTTAAACTTGCGTGATAAAATTATTAAAGTTATTGACGGCCAAGTTTCCCGCCTATCGTAATCGCTGACATTATTTTTTTTTCTGGAAGCTTGGCCTTGACACCGCTCTCATACAGCGGGCGGCTTTACCATTACAATTCGGTCCCGCGCGACAGCAATACCTGCGTTTGAGTTTTTATCTGTAGATTTGCTTCGATAACTTATCTCACTGTTACGAGATGACAGCGCATTGCGTATTAGTGACATTAGTTACACTCGCCATACCGGCCATTGCTGAAGCACATAGTACAATGACGAAAAATCTAAAAGTGTTGGTCTCTTCAAATGATTTCCCTAAGAGCGGACTGGATATTCTACAAGAACAGTATGTATGAAATGTTTTATTTATTTCAATAGTATTAATATACCTACGTGTTTGGTTATGGAATAACAATAGCAGGTAGATATAAGTCCATCAAGTAGGCACCTAAATTGACGGAACAGTTCCAATGTAACCGGAAAGGTAGTTTACAAAATAAAACCTTGGTTTGGACTATTTGTTATGGCATATTAGTGACGTTAGTTCACAGCGTTAGTTACACTCGCGATACCGGCCATAGCTGTAGCACAAAGATAGTACAATGACGAAAAATCTCAAAGTGTTGGTCTCTTCAAATGATTTCCCTAAGAGCGGATTGCATATTCTACAAGAACAGTATGTATTTTATGTATTATTCATTTCAATGCTATTTATATGCGTGTTTGGTTATGGAATAACAATAGTAGGTAGATATAAGTGCATGAAATCAAGTAGGCACCTAAAACTGACGGAACAGTCCCAATGTAACCAAAAAGGTGGTTTACATATTAAAACTTTTTATTTGGACTATTTGCTATGACGAAGTTGCATATATTTATCTTCTAAACTCTATCCCACAGAGGTTAAGAATAATATTAGGTAGGTAATGATCTAGTTTTTGCTCAGTGCTAATGTCCTATAATGTAACTTTACCATTCAAGGCCTCATAATTACCACAACTTGTCCTTGTCTTGTTTAGGTATTTTTCCACCCATTCGTTGGTGTAAAGATTTGTTTAAGTCAATAGGTACCTTAACTTATACAATATGAAAATAATTCTTGACGTAGATAAGTAGGTAAGTACTTAATTAAGTAGGCTATTTACACTCTCTTCTATGTATAGGAGTCAGGATGTAGAGAAATAATAATAGGACCACGAGAAATAGGTGCCCTTAGTTAGTGGTCCCATTAAAGGATTCAATTCCTGGGTACACGACGAAACATTAAAAAATACTTAACTTTTACGTTGTTACTTAATTGTAAGTAGGTACCTACGTTTGTACCGAGCGATATCTAATTTACCTAACGATAACCTTTTTTATTTATTTAATAACAAAAGATGGCGGCACAATGTTTACATTTAATTATTATGAGCACCACTTATGACTTTTACGTAATTAAGAACGATACTTAGGTACTTACTTACCTTTCAGTTTATTTTCTATTTGTGATCATAAAGCAATAGGTACTGCTTAGTCCTATAGTGGGCATAGACAACCTACTTATTTACGAGATCATAATATTATTATACTAACACCAATAAACTAAGAAGTCGGTACACTTTGGTGTGCCTTACGATCTTAAGATTGTGGGTCTAAATCCCGTTATCAGACGTAAGTACACTATTGGTTTTTTCCACGACTTGCATATAAAATAATGTCCACACATCACGTGGACAAAACAGAAGCGCTCGAGGCGGTAAGCACTTAACCGGTCTAGTCTTAACAATATGGCTGCCATACCTGGGCCCTAACCACGCTAGCTACTCAAATCGTAATAGAAAAGCAAACGCTCGCGATAACGTTTCAAACACTCCGCTTTTGACGTTTTGCTGACACAATATGAATGTCAGTAGAAATCGTGAAGCTCGTGTCAGCAAAACGTCAAAAGCGGAGCGTTTGAAACGTAATCGCGAGCGTTTGCTTTTCTATTACCATTTGAGTAGCTAGCGTGGTTAGGGCCCTGTAGGCTAGGTCATAGGTAGGCTAAGTTTTGGGATACACACGCTTTCCAGGATGCTCGAAGGTCAGCTTCACCTGTGCTGGATCGCGCGGTATGACCGCCGCGGCGGCGCTAATTATCGTTTGCACTAAAACCCAAACACTACACTATAGCTGATGACTATTCCCGATTTTTATACAACAAAATAAAAACACGTAAACACGGAGGAACCGTACGCTTATACGGCTAAATGTGTGACCGCTGGTGGTATAATAACTGTGCGCTTCTGTACCTGGCTGGAAGGGCATGCTAACTTGCTAAGGCTGTGGGGTCTCACCTATTAGGTACCTATAGAAGCCATGTCGGAGGCCTTTGGGCGGCCTTAAAACTCAACCATCGCAGTTGGCCACTAGCTCATACAAGATGATTTATTTATTTAGGTTTACCAATAACTGTTACGCCAAAAATAACAAAGTTCTTATCACAATTTTTCTTATTCTAAATGTACATTTTTTTAAGGTAAACACAGCATGCAAGAAAATATTTGGCCAGTAGGGTGTGTAAAAAAAAACACTTAGTAATAATAATTTCACTTTTAAAAAGAAAATTAATCTAAAGAATTAAAAATAACAAAGAAAATAAATAAAAACACCAATATAAATACTATTTAATTAATTTAGTTTAGTTGGACCTGGTACTTGAGCTTGTGGAAAGATGTGTGAAATACATCGATTTTATCCATTTTCTTTAAAAGTTTAGAGAGCCTTGATACGGGTGAATTGGAACCAAGAACAGTTTTACGGAAAGAATGATGAAGACAGATACTTCAATAATCCTTAAAATGCAGTTTCACAGTAGTCCAGACTAAGTTCTTGAACTTCGGCGAAGAAGGCAAGACTCTAGCGCGGGAGGACTTGCTCAAGCTGATCCCGGGAAGTTCCGCCCTCGTGTGGAGCTCTAACCTGCCCATCACCAAGGAACTCTTGGACAGAGCTGGTAAACTCCATATCTATTTTCTTCCTAGTGTTTGAACACCTTTGGCTTGTAATCATCAAAATTTATCCCCTATGACTTCCCATGACTGAAAGGTGGTGACCGCAACGTGTCTTCTCCTTCCAACCTTCACTTTGTCATACTAGTATTCATTCAAAATAAGACTGTCACACTACAATTTTAACATTTATTTCGTTCTGTTTCATATCAACGTCAACCTACACATAAATATTTCACAACATTCGTTAGGAGGTTTGGGTGCTGTGCAAGTGTCCATGGTATCTTTTCGGATCTTGCTTTAAGTCCGGGCTACCGTTGCAACCTGTCGGTTCTTAGAAAGATGAACAAAGTTATCGCGATAATACAACCAGTATTGAATCATAATTTATGGCATTTTCTAATAATCTTGACACCCAATCGAATCCTACTCTTATCAACAATATCTGTGTATTTTAGACATTGATACGCAATTGATTTTGTTCGTGATAAGACCAATATCACAAGCTTTGCGCTGCCCTCTGCGAGCTGATAAAACTGATGGCCTGTACCAATTCCGCATCCCTTCTTCGATCCCATGTCTTCGACCTTTGTTTTTTTCAATTACTGAGGATAAGTTCTAAATTGTGTAACTGTCAAGATATTGTTTTAATTACCTTCTTCTTCTCCTTTTAAGTGTTCCTAAAACACTTGTCGCTAATTTTAAATTCACGCATCTAGAATCATTAATTCAACAATAGGAAGGTTTCTTCTAGATTACGCGCAGAGTAAACTTGGTAGATAGACTAAAGTTATCTCTAGCAGGGTCGCAATAAATGTTTTGTATGAAAATCGTTTATGATCGATGTAGACACAGCTAACTTCGGGCCGCCCAATTAAGTCCGCGCATACTTTACATGGCACCTCGCGTATTATTTGCCCGCTTCCCCGAATCACGAGAATTCTCGAATCTTTTCAAAATCGGTTTCAATTAAACCTATAAGTGCCTTACCTATATGCAGTGGCGGATTTACAAATTTCCAAGGTACTTATAGGCTGTTAAGTTTTGCCGCCCTTGCCTCTACGGGGAACTAGCTGTTTTACTCTAGATTTGGAAGTTTGCTACACCGAATGCACAATGAGGGGAAAGTCATCGGCAAAATTTGTTCTATCGCTAAAACATCATAAAACCGTCATGCAAGAAATCTTTTTGATTTCAATGAGGTAGCAAAAAAAAATCGTCCCCAATTTGCCGCCCTAGGCTCCGGCCTACTCAGTCTGCTGGTCAATCCGCCACTGCCTATATGCATACAATCATCCAATCCATCGCAGGCCCCCAACTGAAACTAGTGGCGACGGTCTCTGCTGGGTACAACCACTGCAACCCGGAAGAGCTCAAAGCGCGCGGCATCAAACTGTCCAATACACCCAATGTGCTCGGGCCAGCGGTGGCCGAGATCGCTGTGGCACTGATGCTGGGTGCCGCGAGGAGGTTCACTGAGAACCTGGATCAAGTGCGCAGGTAATCTATACTTCTGTATAAATATTATAAACACGAAAGATTTGATTGTTTGCATTGAATAGGCTCCGAAACTGCTGAGCGATTTGAAAAATTATTTCAGTTTTGGGAAGCTACAGTATCCCCGGGTGACATAGACTATATTATATTCTCAAAATTACTTTTAATTTTGAATTTCTTGTTAAATAACCGTGCGAAGCCGGGGCGTGCCGCTATAAACTATAATCTGAAAAAAGACTATTTACGAAATAGGATATCGAAAGGCCCACGTCTGGGAGACATGGGTAACCTTTGCGTGGTTTGAAGGAAGAATTTAACTGAGATTGAGAACAGACTACGACAAGTAACTCATAAAACCTGGATTATTTTCTTCATCTCATGTGAAGCTCTGATCTGTCGCTCGCATCGAAGGGAAATGAGCCCAATATTTCGAGGCTCGCCCCCTATAGGGCACCATAGGCGAAATGAGGGTGCGCTGCTGTTCACCTTTACCTTTTTGAAGAACACAGGCATGATGAGCATGTAATTGTGTAGCTATCATGTTAACTGACTGCTCTACTGATAAGGTTTTTGTATCCATGCATGCAGAATGCATGGAACGAAATTAAATATCAACGACGCCCACTTGAAACTCAATACATGAGTGGCTAGCATTCTTCTCCACCAGATACCAATGCCAAATTGCAATTCTAGGGGGGT
Source organism: Notodonta ziczac (assembly GCA_918843915.1). Taxonomy (NCBI): domain Eukaryota; kingdom Metazoa; phylum Arthropoda; class Insecta; order Lepidoptera; family Notodontidae; genus Notodonta; species Notodonta ziczac. The sequence goes on from OU974053.1 coordinate 9,562,103, forward strand.
ATGGGAGATAGGTTTCGACAAGGTACTCGGGCAGGACATCCGCGGGAGCACTGTGGGCGTCATCGGCCTCGGCGGCATCGGTCAGGCGGTGGTGAAGCGGCTGGCTGGCTTCGAGGTCGGCCAGTTCGTGTACTCAGGACACAGGGAGAAGCCTGAAGGTACTAGAATCATGTTTAGTGTCATTATTGATCACCATTGTCGATCCTGGTTTACAGGAGTAACAGTGGGAGTGTGTGGCGGGACCAGTCCCATTGAAAGTAACATGTAACCAAGACATTCTTCTATTGTCCTTCGATTTGCTTCCTTAGCTGCCATTGAAATTAACTTCCACTCGCATTAAGTGCAGGATATGATAGTTTCAAACTCTGCATCATCTGTTATGACGTAATTTCCAAATATCCTATATTCCGTGCTTCACAATCATTAAAGTATCAAATGGACACTATCGCAGCCACGTTTGAACAGGCCTAAAGATATCTTTAACGTTAGCAACACCAGGAAATTAAGTATTTCATAAGGCATCAGATATACATACGCCTTTTAACGTGTATCTTGCAGGCAAAGCCCTGGGAGCCGTGTTCGTGACCCAGGACGAGCTACTGCGACAGAGCGACTTCATATTGCTGGCGGTGCCTCTCACCAATGAGACCAAGCTCATGATCAACAAGGACACCCTCGGCAAGATGAAGAAGAACGCTATACTGGTCAACGTAGGTCGTGGAGGTATGGCAATTTAATGCACCATGGCAGAACCCATTTGGCACTTCATCGCCCATTGATGGGTGAAAAGATGGTTGATGAATTTAAAATATTTCATAAATTAGTAGTAGGTAGGTACGTTATATTTTATGCTCACAATAAATCTAGAATCATCCGAGATCACAATCACTTGAAATCTAAATAATAATAATAATTTAGCCCTTTTTGACGTCCCACTCCTGGGCACGGGCCTCCCCTCACCACGAGGGGGATTCAGGCCAAAATATATACTTACATATCTTTCGAAAATTGGTTAGATCTTCTATGACATGCAGGTTCCGAAAGATGTTTTCCTTCACCGTAAGCAAGTGATAATCATATAAAAAATATGATTCGCACAAACATTTCAAAAAATCCAGAGATGCGAGGCAGGGTTTGAACCCAAGACCAGATGCCCGCAAGATGCATGATTAACCAATCGGCTATCATCAAAATTAAATGAGGCAAATTCAGGAATTAATTTAGGGCTTTTCTAAATAGCGACCTTATGGAGTCCTAACGTCTTCTACGTAGGTGTTTGTTGCAAATTTAATATGGGGGGCCTATCTTATTCATATTTAACTTAACCTTTTACAGATCTAGTAGACCAAGAAGCCCTGTACGACGCGTTGAAAGACAAGCAGATATACGCCGCGGGACTGGACGTCACGACGCCAGAGCCACTGCCCAAGGACCACAAGTTGTTGACACTGCCTAATTTGTGTAAGTTGCAATAAAAAATCATCAAACTCAACTCAATAGTACATTGTTATCCTAGGGATGAAAATAAGTTTTTTACCCGAGATAAACAATGTGCTTTTCATGACGAATACAAGGAAAGTAAAAATAAAAACAGTTATTAGCTAAAGAAATAATACAAGAAAGTATGAACAATACTCTACAACGGATCGGATTGCCGCCTATTTTGTTTTTTTTTCCGTTGGCCGGCCTGGTTCAATAGAAATATGAAAAAACAACTAGTTTCTTCTTAATAATTTGACAGCTGTCAGTTGTAAGCGATTCTTCCTAGGGCTGAAAAGTATTACTTTCAACCCGTCAGGCAACTTTAGACCTACTTTCCGAGTATGAATAATGACAAATTGGTTTTATTCATGTAAACCAACAAAGCATTTATGAATAGTCGAATCTACCACCGGTTTGGAATGCTGCTTCCACTGAGAAGATCCGGCAAGAAACTCAATGGTTACTCCTTTCTTTCTTTCTTTCATTATGAATCCAAAATGGACAATACTAAATATAATCAGTCTTATCTGAAGGTTAACTAGAAAACTACATACCTACATCATAATCAAAGATTCAATGACAGTAGGTATCTCTCTCAGACGAAAATAATAACTTAGTTATTCTGTTCGTCCGAGGTGTTCCTATATCAGACGCATTTCAGTATTTAAAGCCAAACAATACCTTTAGTAGAATTGACTAGTCAATAAATAAATATCGCCAGACTGACACACCAACTGTTTGGTCCCAAAGTAAGCAACGCTTGTACTATGGGTACCATACAATGCACTAGGGGCGATCCCAGTGACACCCAGACCAGAGAAAATTACGAAAAGGCCATTTCCGAAATTTACCCCCGCGGGTATCGAACCCGCAACCACCCTGTGCAGTGAGCCTACCTACGCTCGCACCACTGCGCCAAGCAGTCGTAACAAACAAGTGCTACTACACTGAACTGTGAAACTTCATAGCTATTTTAGCGACGTACCTAATCCTTTGATTAAATTCAACACCTCTAGAAGATATACTATATCTTGACGGAAGCCAGCACTCATAGCAGTTTGAATACTATTATGAGTGCTGGCTGCAACCTTCAACCTTTAGAGACAGCTTATTATTGAAAAAATAAATAAATATTATTATTATTATATCTACGATGTACAGTCAACAAACTCGACGCTTGATCACCTTAAGGTTGAATCTTGTATGGTCATAAAAACAATGAAAAATTTGTTTGCTTTTTAAAAAAAGGGCTTTTGTCTCATCAGACACTTTTCGTCTCATTGGACAACAATATAATCAGGCGAGGCACCCTATGATTACTGCCTGCAAGGGAAAAGTGTTAAAAATTTATCAAGCGTCGACTTTGTTGATGGTACCTAGATTTCACAGATGTTGACAAATCATTTTCTTATGGCACAGTTGTTCTCCCGCACATCGGCAGCGCCACCGTGCGCACGCGCAGCGACATGGGCGCGCTCGCCGCCAACAATGTCGTCAACGCACTCACGGGAAAGCCGTTGATCACGCCAGTACAAATATAAACAGACACTTTCACTCATTTTTACATAAAGTCAAGAAATAACGAGGCTTGAGTACTTGGTATATCAATCTCCACTATTAAATATGTCATTATTTCCATAAAGATATATCACCGTAAACTTTAATTTTTCTGTTCCTTTCCTTACATATGTAATATCTATGATCTTTAGATAAAAGCATAATTAACCATTAGTACGTCAAAATACAGATTTATGAGAGACATAACTGATTTTCTGTTGTGTCTGTGATTCTGGCATTAAATGGTTTATGAGATTTCAATTAAGTTTCAAAATATTACTTATTAGAATATAATGTAAATAAATATTCAACATAAATACAAATTGGCTTTTATTATCCATTAACATTAATATATAAAAGTATTATTTATGTACAATAAGTGCTAATTAACAAGGGACCTTAGGTCTATTTAATAAATTTCTACAAAATTTGATGGTACCTTAAAACAAATGCCTAAAAATCTATCAATATGCAACAAAAGAAAATGGTTTTAAAACAAGAATACATAACTTATTACTAATAATTTAAATATTGGTGCTTATTCTGTTGATACATAACCAAACATGACTAAACTTTAAACTAAATATATTGTTGTCCTTTTTCATCTTCTTTGTACACAAAAAAGATAGCAAAATTTTAATTTGTGTAAAATTTAGTATTTTCTTAATTTGAAGCTAACAGAAATAGAACCATAATAAACTTAGAAATATAATTATAAATAAAATAAAAAACCTGTTCAACCTCAGGGTGCATCTGCAACCACGGCTGATAAATCCTTCAGGAATGGGTCTATCTGGGACTCCAGTGACAGTATGTGGCCCGTATTACAGTTGTCACTGCCTATGAATGTCACCACCAATGGCAACTTATTCATTTGTATCACCTGCAAGTTGCATACAATCTTAAAATAAAAATAATTAATTTTGCCCGTTTACCGTCCCACTCCTGGGCACGGGCCTCCTCTCAACATGAGAGGGATTCAGCAGGCCATAATCCAACATGCTTGTCCAGTGCAGGTTGGTGGGTTTCACATGTCTTTCGAAAATTGGTTAGATCTTCTAAGACATAGACAAGGAAAACATCATGAGGAAACCTGCCTCATGATGTTTTCCTTCACCATAAGCAAGTGATAATCATCTAGAAATTATGATTCACCCACAGAAACAATCAATCTATCAAACAATCTTATAAGATTATTATTACTATGTGAGAACATCATTAGCAGTCCCGTTAGCCCCTCTGACTAAAGCTACCTACCCATAAAACAGTTTTGAGTTTTTAATACAACCAGACAACTAGATAGGTAAAATAACTTTAATCCAAAATAATTGGTTAGCAAAACAAGAATGCGACACATCTCCATTTACCTGATAACTGGAGTACATTGATATGATTGTTTTGTTTCGCCCCAAACCTAGTTTGCTCGCTTGATCCGTCGCCATCCCAAAGGTTGATATGAAGTTTGGCCTCAACGCGAGTTGCGGCGCGCGCTCCGTGACCGCCCGCACCAGTGGCACTCCATCTCGATCAGTAATTAATATACAATGAAGCCCATTCACCCTAAAATAAATACCGTGATTACAATTTGAAAATGTTTTTAGGTTAAATTTATTATTAATTTATTCTATGATATTATAACATACTTCTCCAATAAGTGGTTTAAATATTTTCGCAGGTCATCAACCATTTTATTTAGGAAATATTGTTTTGTATCGAACTGAACTGAACCCGAAACCGTAAGAACGAAAATAACGATAACAAAACTTTCATCCACAACCAACCACTGAACAAATGAACTGTCAATTAAAATGAAATTGACATTGATTACATTATATTGATGTCGCCGCCAAATAGCTTAATTCGCCGTTCAATTAACAGCCTAGGCACTTAACTAAACAGCGCCGTTCAACTAACGGCCTGAATGATATTCAGCCGTATCGTCTATTACAGGGTCCTCAATCTTAGAACAAAATTAAGGGAATGTAAGGAAAGTCATGCTACTAAATTACGATGCACACAGCATTCTTTTCAGCAAAAGGATAGTTGGTGCTTTTTAATTTATTAGGATTATTTTTAAAAAACTTAAAATACAGGTGGCACTTTTATAAGTTTTGCAAATTATTTACTCATCGATTCACAAGATGTCGCTCCACGCAAAGTAATACCTATGCAAGAACTTCAGTGCTTTTCTAAGCTTCTTGGTCCTAAGGCACAGTTGAAAATACTATCTACTAAAATAGTATATTTTTAAAGTATTTAAATAATCTTAAAAAAACATTCCCCGCTTTCTGGCGCTGTAAACAAATGACATAAAAACGTTTAGAGAATAATATGTTTAATACCTAATATGGTAAGTAAGTGCCTCATACTTTAGTATGTTTTTTTGTGTTATTCCAATGTTTTGTGTCAATATTCAATATACTTATAGATTTCTTTTCTTATTTTATTTATAATTTAATTAATAAAAGCTGTTATTATATTAGTATGGTCTATGGATGTAGAAATTTTAATACGAATTTGGTATTTCGTTTTATTGTAAATTGGCAACATTGAAAACATTTTAAAAGAAAAAACCCCAAACAGCTCAAAATCAAAATGGTGGTCGTGTAATATTTTTGAAACGGTAATTTTAATTGTTTTTTTTTTTATCTCCAACTCTTAACTTTGTTTCTTTGGATTTTACGACCAACCTACGTTGTTGCCTTGTGAATTACTGTTGAGTTGAGCCTGTGCGTATCTAGTTTATACAAGGTAAGTCTGTGCTGTGTTCCTCCGGTGCTTTGTTTGATATTTTTCAAATACCTATCTACCTAGTTACCAAGAGGAGTCCTCGTAATTGGTCCCTGTGTTATTCTTCGCATCGGCATCGGTATCGAAAATGTGTTCAGGGTCAGTGTGTAGCCTTGTGTGGGCGCTATGACTTAGGTTAGGTTAGAATAGTGACCAAAACGAAAATATTTTTTTTCCAAAATTCGTCTAAATCCTGGCACCATAGCCCCCCTAACTGGAAACTAACATAACCTTATGACACATTCGGATTCTGGCGCTTCACCGGCCGCTGCCGCGGCGCGCTCGCTTCGCTCGCTCGGCTCCCGCGTTTTGGTCACTGTTCTAACCTAACCTAAGTCATAGCGCCCCTAAGGCTACACTCCAACCCATTAATTACTTACGTAATTTATGTAGCCAGTGGTGCCCATAATCTAAGCTCAAGTTGTAAAATTGCCCAAGGAATATCAACTACTAATAATAATATCAACTTTTTATTAATTTTAGGGACAGAAAAAGTTCTTCATTCTTTTCCATATCCAGAGAAAGATAGCGAACGGTTCAACAAAGTGGGTTTTTCAAATTGGTGGTGCCATTGTGGGGCTGAAAAATGAATTGATATATAAGTATCGCTGTGTTTGTCGTCGACGACACTTTGAAGATCTCTGTCGCTATAAGAAGATAAGCGATTCCGACATTATATATGCCAGGTTTGTATTAATATTATTAAGTACATAATATTTTATTTATCTCAAGTTTTATAAAAAATATTGCATTTAGCCATGTCCATCAATTATTTAGTATTTACAAGTTATTTATACTATGCATTTTTTAAAAACTGAATCCTGAATCCTTGTCCTGAATCTTTTTCGCATAAAACAATCCTGTAACCAGTAGTAGGAAATTTTAAATGTCTATCAAATAAAATCCAAATCATATTAGATTTAGTGTTTCAATAATGTTCCCATTGCATTTCAGATCCATTGTCGCTGAAATATATCAAGCAGAGAGAACTGTGGCAACAAATTAAAACTAAAATTGCTCTTACAAAACCATCAACATCAGCAGGTAACTATTTATCAATTTTACACATTTGTTTGATACACAACCGAAGTTGCAGGCAGCAGCAGTATAAGAAATAAGGTGCGTTGAAAGTTGTTTATTAAAAAACTGGACATGTGTACATCTGGCCATGCACATTGAAGGCTTCTGAACCCATTTCAATAGCCAATATGTATCGTATCTATAACCAAAGTAGTGAAATACACGAAACAATATTTGCGGGATAGAAAAACGGTCTTGACAGACAGACAGGCGGCCGACGGACAACAAAGTGATCCTATAAGGGTTCAATTTTTACCTTTAGAGGTACGGAACCCTAACACAAAATGTCATTTAACCTGTATTATTATATTTTCAGATCCAGTGCTCGAGGCTGTGATACCAGAATCAGACACTAACTAACAACCTAGGTCAGTCGTCAAGCCCGTCAATCTCTACAAAAGATGTTCAACGAAATCAAAGTAAGTTTCTTTGCAACAAACAATGTCCACGTAGTAGTAAATTATAAAAACGTAATTAGGAATTAAGCTAGCAATTACTTCATATTATTTATATTGGTGGCATGTGGCTATGGTTACCTACTATTAGGGTTGCAGTATTACAGCTGTGATTTTAAATTAAATTTATTTATATGCATGGATCATTTATGTGGTCTGAATGAAACATAAAATAATTACTATTACTATAATATTATCAACACATTAATACAATAATACATATGCATATAGATTTCGACGACCGCTTGGCGCAGTGGTTTGAGCGTAGGCCGCTCGGCTCACTGCACCAGGTGGTAGCGAGTTCGATTCCCACCAGGGCAAATTTCAGAAATAGCCTTTTCGTAATTTGCCCAGGTCTGGGTGTCACTGGGATCGCCCCCAGTCCATTGTATGGTACCCATAGTACAAGGCTTAGTTTGGGACCATACAGTTGGTGTGTCAGTCTGGCGATATTTATTATTATATATTTTATATAAAATAATTTCCTTAGCTATGAAATGCACCTGTTGATTTTGAAAACAAAAACCAATATGGTGTATTATTGTACCATCCGATAATGTTGCTAATAAAGTTCGCTCGTCTTGCATTGACCGCGCATTGCCATCGGGTCCCGAGTAGACCGCGCGCCCGTTACCCTCCTGTCGACAACGAGTAGACGCCGAACGACAAGGCGGAGCTGGTTGGGTGCCGGGTGGCTCTAATAAGTTATGACGTTTTGGGAAGTAATGAAATACCGCAAACTAAAGAACTTTTAATATAATTATGATACATATTTTGATAAAAAACCGTGCAAACTATACCGTTCTTATTTCTTGTAAGATTATCTTTTCGCGGTTAGACCATAATCAAAGACAATTTGAACAATTGATAACGTAAAGGTTTAATTTAAATAAATGTATGAAAATACAGCTAAAGCTACCAAAAGCTAACAAAAAAAAATACTTTGTTTAGTTTCTCGTATTTCATTACTTCACAGAACTTGATCCTAATCGGATGGTGCAATAGTACAGAATGTTGTTTCTTTTTGTTAATCAACGGGTTCAATTCCTGGCTAGATAATCAAATAAAAATCAAATGATGCTGTTTTAGTTTAATCAAAATGGGTCTAGAGGTTCGTTTAAGCATTTTTTGATATTCTCTATAGTTTCTTATCAAGCCACGCACGCACACTTGAAAAATTCACCTGTAGATAGGAAATTTTACTATCAGCGTACTTTAATTTCAATTAGTATTAATTATTTTTTATAACCCACTAAATTCTAGAAAATAAACATTATATGCTTTTATTTACTGACCAAAATGGTTATTTTTGCATCTCCGCAATTTATGAATCAAGATTACCGTTTCTAAAAATAAAACTGTCGTGTTTATTTTCAGGAAAAGCAGTTCTTCTAGCAGAATGCCAGGAGACCACTGATTTATTCCTATTCCTAGACAACATATTTGATTAGTTGAATGGGAGCTTCATGAAATTGCCAAGAGCCAAGCCGCCAGTCGATTCCGTAACAACAAATTCAAGCCACCATAAAATATGGATGGAAGGAAGAAAAATATTTTGATCAATGAAATTTATTACGATGCTGGAAAAGTCGAGCCTGTTCCTACAGTGAATAAGTGGCTGTGGACACTGGAAGCTGTAAAAGTTTTATTGAAGAAACTAAGCGTTGATTTTGTGGTGAACCTCAGATGGATGAATCAAGACCCTAGAAAGCTTCGTGGGAGAAATTAGGAGTCATGGATGCCGTAACAATAATCCAACATGCGAACAATTCGAATCGGCTTTTACAACATTATTAATTAACAATGTAACAAGTATACACAGTCGTGGTAAAAATTGCGAGAATGATTTATGTGATGCATTACACACCCTCCTCATTGGAGACCAGCCAGACCAGACCAGCTCAGTAGAATTCGATTTTGAAAGCATTCTTAACACAGTTTACTTCTATTGAGGAGAAAGAAAAAGACCCCCGCATTATAGCACCACTACAGTATGTGAGCGGGTATTTCTTAAAAAAGACTTAAACACGAATATTTAAAACCTGTTCGGAATGTAAAAAAGATTTCATGAGTGATGATCAGGGAAGGTACAGGGAATATGCCGGAAGACGGTGGCTTTGTTCCCCTAGTCTTGGATTAATACAATTAATTTCTAATATTCAAGATGTAATCAATATAATTTTGAAACAACATTTGGAAAGAAAATGCTTGAAAGACATAATTAATACAGCTTTAATAGTATTATTAGATTTTGACTTCATAACATGCAACATGCCCAAACAAAAATTGATAAATTACTTGATGAATGTCTGTGGTAGGTTTATGGTATTTAATTATTGTGAGAATTTAAATAAATATGTATGGGAAAAACAAATAAATGATTTTGAAGACGTTTATCAAGTTAAAGCTAAGAAACTTCTAGCCAAATGTTGTAAACGAAAAAAATATGTAAAATTTTACTAATAAAAACCAAATGTACCAGAGAATTCGTTGTTATTGAATTAATTGTTAGTTTTAGGTACTTTAATAACTTGCTGTTTTTCAAATAATTAATTACTTTCAATGTTTGTTTATCATAAGGATAACTTTCAAATGCATTGTAAATGTATCCAAAAGCAAACTGATAAAATCTACTTTCAGTGTTGTTTTTTGAGGTTGGTAAATTTGTTGTTGTGGTTTTTAAAGTAAACTCTCAAATCTAGTATTTTATGTTAGATATTTTGTTTATTTACGCTAGAATTTTGTTATCTTTTTTACTTAATTTCTTATTTTCTATAATGTACATTTTCGTTTATATTGTTAAACTTAATCTAAAATCTATGTATTGTTCTAATTTTGCTAATTGTTATAAGGGCTTTCCGAAGTGTAGTATTTTTTAATTTTTGATTTACTTATGATTGAGAATTATTTCCATGTACGTTACGCTAGGCATTATAAATGCTTACAAGAAGTATGCTGATCTGAAATCTACTGTCAGTACTTTGTAGCTAGCTTGTTGTTTTTTAAGGTACCTACTTTTGTTCATCTACTACTACTACAGTTTTTGTTTATCTAATATCATTGTATGTTCATGTTATATTTCCTGTTTTTATAAATATTTTATGAAATACCATTTAATGATGAATATTTATTATAAACTATGTGCTATATAATTTAATGGCATTGTGTTTATTTTCTATTTTTAATGCACGTAGAAAGTTAAAGTAGTAGATATATAAAGGCATTCCTTGGTATTGATTTTTGTGTAAATCTGAAAGGCGTGTGTTTATCTATAGTTTTAAGTTTATTTAATAATAGGCTATTAATTTAACTATTACGTTGTAAAGTAAGCAATTACCTACTGTAGGCATCATACAACAATTTATGTTTTTAAGTGAACTCGTCCATTATGTTAGCTATTTTGTTTATTTTTCGCTAGAATTTAGTTTTCTTTTATACTTAATTTGTTATTTTGTATAATGTATGCTGATAAAATCTACTTTCAGTAGTTTGTAGCTAGCTGGTTGTTGTTTTTTTAAGTTACATACTTTTGTTCATCTACAGTTTATTTTGTTTATCTACTATCATTGTATGTCCATTTTATGTTTCCTATTTTATTAAAAATAAATATGTGTTTCTAATAATGTAGCATTTTATTTTCAATAGATAATATATTTAATAGCACCTATACAGGTTACTAGGTACCTATAGCCACATTCCTGATTTAGTTCCTAACTTAAAATCCAGAGGCGCTAGTTATGCATTCCCTTATATACCTATAACATTGGTCTCTATTTCTAGTATATACAAGGTACTCTGTGGTCTATTACAACATTTAATAAACTGGCTGGCTGATGCTTAGGCAACTGGTTGACATTTAAGTACTACAAAACTTTTTTTAAATACTACCCAAGCAGAACGACCTGGATGGGTTTAGGTTAGGGTTATTTTTTTATGACCCCACAGAAACCCCACCCGGCAAATAGATTCGGTGGATCTAAAATAAATCGTAAAAAACCTAAACCTATATAAGTACCTAATAAAATTATTTCATCAAAGTTGTTTTTTTCCGACGCCATATTGACCAAAGAGAATATAGAATATAGAGATATTGACAGTTTGGTGAGTTTCGGCGCTAGGTGGCAGAAAGTAGAATGAAATTGAAATGAACAGGCTAGGCAGGTAATTAAACGGCTAGGCAAGTAGTTAAACGTCATCGATCCAAGTCATTTGCCTAGCTGTTTGATCAAATGGCTGAATATCATTCAGGCCACTAGTTGAACGGCGCCGTTTAGTTAAGTGCCTAGGCTGTTAATTGAACGGCGAATTAAACTAGTTGGCGGCGACATTGACATTTACAAAATGTTTGTTTTTTTTTTCTTCGCTCCTTGTGGAGCAGGCTAAAGTCATAAAATGTTTGAACAGCATCAGCATAGACAATTCTCTCCATAAAGCTGTTTATTTTCTTAGAGGAATGCACCTCTATTTTGGAATTTAAAATGTTAACAGCGACTTTCTTTTAAAAAAAAAAAAAATTTTTCTATGTCGGATTCCAATGTCTTAGACAAAATTACATATATTACTTCTTACGCCAGCCATGGTAAGTTAATCAATGAGGTCAATGTAAATAGGAAAGAAAGAAAGAAAGTAATGTCACTCTGGGCTCTTTGGTCCCTCTCTCTTTTCATCTTAGTTTTGTCTATTGCCAAAATGGCAGAATCGGATTGACAAGTCGTGCGATTTTCGTAATTTATTTTTGGGTACAATAATTATTGCCTTTGTACTTATTAGGTGTTTATGTGTTACTTTATATGGAATTACAATAGATTCATTCTTGAGTACAATATATATCGTACGCATTTTGTTCGCTCTTGTATGTTGCAATTTCATGAAATATCAAGCTTTGGTATGATAACAAAAGATATAAAAATTCAGCCTTGTCTCGGTATGTGCTCTTTTCGTCATATGTGTACCGTCGGTTTGAACATGGCATGAACGCTCACAGCCGCAGAGGTTCGGGTATGTATACATACGTAACTGTCCAGAATCGTGATTTTCGGGTTTGTGACGTCACAATATAGACAAGACGTTATTTACAGTGCAAATTAGGTAATATAATGTTTTAGTGTTTTCACCGGCGAGCAGAGGGAGTTGGGCGGCGTTCCCGTGAGGAAAGGATTCGCGGCGAAGCGGTGGGCCTCCGCTAGGATGGGCGGCGATGTCTGCCCCGTCTGAGAGCGCTGCGAGCCCTGCACCGTGCGCATGCACCAATATATCGCTTATGCAATTATTCCACGAGCTAAAACAAAAGTTTCCCGGAGTACCTGATCATGTTGTGTCCAGCACCATCGAGCTGTACTGCCACGACAAGCAAGCCTGCGAGAAGCACCTCCACAGCGAAGTCAAGGCCTCCCTAACGCACGCGTACCATGCCTCCTCGTCCGCCGCCGCGCGGCAGCTCAACGAACTCAAACTCAACCTCCCACTTAAGTGCCGCAACCAGCCTATAGTGAAGCATGAAGCTGTCAAATTAACGGTACCCAAGTCTGTCACATGCGAAGGTCCACAGAAGGCGATTCTGAGCTCTGGCACATTAACTGATGAGGATGAAATCAAAATAAACACTGATGATAATCAAAACATAGTGGAGGCATCAAATGAGGATGTGAACAAAAATAACAATAACACATCACCTATCACTGTTATAAATATTGATAATTGTTATGTGAAGTATAATGCTGAGTCACCAAGTGATTTAGAACTGACAAACGAAAATGTGAAAGAGGAACAAGTCATTACTCCAAGAGAGGATAAGGTTCTTTCGCCTACGCTGTCTAACAAAGAGGTGTTCTCCAATAAAGATTTAGAACAACCAGAGAGTACGAACTACAAGATACTGAAGAGCCACAAAATAAAGAGCAACTTGCCTGCAAGGTTAGAAAAAGGGAAAGAAAAGAAAACAATAAAGAAAGAAGAACCAGAAACACAACCACCACTGGAGAAGCCGAAACGGCCAAACACACTCGACTTCATAAAAACTAATCCAGATATTGCATTTAAGCAGACATTGAAGGAACCAGAAGCTGACACATGCAGAACAATATCACCGGCCCCTTCACTGCCCAAGAATGAGAGTCAGCCCAATCAAACTAAAACACCATACCAACCGGAACGTGGTTATCCACTGAATTTATCTGTTAATGTCAATTGTCGTATGGACTTAAGTCATGCATATGTGAATCCATGGTTAGAGGATTACGATAGCCCGAGAGCTATAACATCTGTGAACTTGACAGTTTGTACTCCGACGTCGAACATGGCGAGTCCTGTGCGGGATACGAGGGAAGAGGACGGTGGTTTCGAGGGGCACGTGACGGTGACAGTCAGCCCGAGCACGGCGCGGCCGCCGCGCCGCCGGGCTCCGCCCCCGCCGACGCACCCCTCGAGAATAGACTCGCCGAGGCCGACCAGAGCCGCGCCTGAACCTCCAGGATCAACACATGGTGAGTTGAACATACTTTTTTCCTTCTAAAGATTATTAGCAATGTTTATCACATTACAAGCAGTCCCATTGGCCCTGCTAACGAAGCTAAACGCTGATACCAGGAGTGGGCTCAGATCAATATTTGAATGGCTAGGGTGGCGATCGAAGTATCTTCCTGGTTAGCAGAGTGGTTATCTAACCACTACACTATCAACATAGTTATTTACTGTTAATTATGCTTAATTACATTTGGAAGTTGGGTTTCCACACTATTACATGTCAATGCTTGGAAACCCAACTAGAGGAAAGTCAGCAAAATACAGGTTATTCCAGTTATCTTGTGTGTTATATGCTGCGGGCAACTCAATAATAGTTGTTATTGCAAGTTGTCAGCATCAATCCAGATTCTTTTATATATTAGCTCATGTGTTTTTACATGTATATTACGACGCAAGACGGAATAAATGCAATTATTATTTTTTATGTTATTGAATGTACGCTCCCGATCGCGGATTGTGAACGCTGATCAACGAATCACTATTTCTTAACTCGCTCGCTTAGTAGCTCTATACGCTTCGCCTACGTCATTCTTTTCGTCTGAGACCAAAACGCATGTTATCATCTTTTGATGTACTGGGGGGTATTCACAATAAAAATTTCCGTTTTCACAGAGAAAATTTCCGTGTCGGAAAAGACAGCATTCATCCTTCTTCTAATTTATTTGTAAAGAGAATTCGGATAATTTCCGTCATCGGTGAATTGTAAAAGATAATGGGCAGGTGAATCTAATAAAATTATTCGCTCGGCAACAACAAAAAGAAAATGTTTCATTCAAAAATAAACAGTCTGTGATGAAAGAAATAAAAAGTACTAAAAACTATCATTGCCTGCGACAATCGCGACTTTGTGCGACCTAGAGATGAGCAATATAAAGACTCATGTCCGGATATAAATATATCTACAGTAATATACCCTAAATATCCAATATGAGATGCAAAACGAAACTGAATACCTAGATTAATTTTATTATATTAGTTGTTTTTGAAATTTCGCCTTCTTTTATTTGTAATTAACATTATGGTTCCCGATACAGACTGAACCACGGATTTATAAAATGTCCGCTCGAATGTTAGCCGGGCCAAACCGACTTGAACCCGGAACATTGTTACTATTTCGTATCGCTTCTCGTTGACCGTGGTATAGGTATGTTAAGGTGTGTCCATATGTCCCGAGCACCGCACCCAAGCAATAAGTTTTGACGTCTGACTACGTAGACAATGTCAATACGCATTACAACGCAACGACATGTGGACATATCCCTATATGTGTGCTCACAGTGGCGGATTCACCAGCAGGCTGAGTAGGCTGGAGCCTAGGGCGGCAAATTTGGGGACTGATTTTTTTTTCTACCTTATAGCTATCAAAAATATTTCTGCATGACGGTTTTCTGATGTTTTAAAGACTTATAACTCTGTAACAAATTTTGCCGATGTCTTTCCCCTGTCACTTTTCATTGTACATTCGGTGTACGAGGGCGGGATGATAAGTAACTAGCCTAATAAGAAAACACTTAACTTTCCGTGATAAAATTAATTTTATTTTTCGACATAGTCTCCGTGAACCTCTACGCACTTATTCCATCTTCGTTCTAAAGCAGTAATGCCTTCCATAAAATGATTTCTTTTGAGGCCTGCAAAATACTCCTCTACAGCGGCTATGACTTCATAATTTGTGGCAAATTTCTGTCCGCCCAAAAAAGTTTTGAGCTTAGGGAATAAGTGGAAGTCTGATGGCGGTAGATCAGGCGAATAAGGTGGGTGGGGCAGCAAATCATACTTCAATTCGTTGATTTTTGCCATAGCTTTTTTGATCGTGCGTAAGCAATCACGGCACCCAACGGGCCGATAACTTTTTCATATTTAATTCCTCACTTAGGATATGATGTACCCGTTCTTTTGAGATACCTGTAGTGTCAGCTATTTCAGATAACTTCAATCGTCGATCTGCTAAAACCATATCATGTACTTTCACGACTATTTCCGGAATCGTGACGCTTTTTGGACGTCCTGGGCGGGTTTCATCTTGGACACATGTACGACCGCGTTTAAACTCAGCCACCTAGTTTTTTACTGTGGCATAAGAAGGAGCACATTCACCCAAAACATTATTTAACTCGTCATAGAGATCTTTCCCCTTCATGCCCTTCATATGAAGAAACTTTATCACCGCTCTTTGTTCAATTTTATCCATTTTGAAAACAGTTGACGAAATATATTTTCAAATGACAAAAAAACAATAAAATTTTCATGCCACCAAATTCAAATTTAGAACACAGGTGGCCAGAGATACGAATTAAAAAATGACATATATTTTTTTATAATTTTAACTTTTTAAATAGCAGAGGCTAGTTACTTATCATCCCGCCCTCGTAGCAAACTTTGATTAGCTCAAAAATAAACCCAAAAAATATTTTGCGTGCAATTTCAACTAAATTTTTGGATTATAAACGAAACTTTAGTACATGACAATTGTAGAGGCAAAGGCGGCAACAACTTTACAGCCTATACCTTGGAAATTTGTAAATCCGCCACTGTGTGTTCATACATAATCCGTGTTACGAGCATGATAAAATACCAAATGATGTGACCGACGGAACGTACGTTTCGCAAAACACACAGATAAACGGACACATAATCATCCCGATGCGCGATGCACACATCCACAACAGACTCGGGAGAGAAAAAAAAGCGTAGGTGCGATAATTTATAATGCTCTTATTGTGCGTACACGTCTGCAGGTGATACAGATAGGTTTGTACAGTCTTATTTGTGTCCGGAAATAGACAACTATTGTTTATTCTGTTTTACAAATTCATTCTGGTTTCCCGGTCTATGGTATATCGGGCGCTTATCGTGACTAGACTTGCGTATGAAGAAGTTGTTCAAGTAAAAACTTACATCCGCCGCTTTTCTACAAATAAAGATAAAATGTACAGCAAGACTGTTTAGGATGTTGGAATCGGTGGCGGATTTACTAATTTCCAAGGTATGGGCTGTAAAGTTTTTGCCGCCCTATTTCTACAATTGTCATGTCCTAGATTATTTTTACAATCCAAAAATTTCGTTGAATTTGCACGTAAAATATTTTTATGTGCAATTTCAACGTGAGCTCAATCATGTACGATTAATAAAGGCGGGGTAATATACTTGTATAATAATGTACTGCGCTTGATTTCTGAGTTAGCATAACGAAAAAAAAAATGGTCCCAAATTTGCCGCCCTAGGCTCCAGCCTACTCAGCCTGCTGGTCAATCCGCCACTGGCTGGAATCATGGATATGCATCCAGGGCCCACTTTACCTATGGTGCAGGGTGTGCGGCGCACGCGGACGCAGGGTTTAAGGGGGCATCCATCGCCTCCAAAGAGCCTACGTTGTTTTCAAAAACCTATTGCCTGTGTTAAGGCCTAGGAGGCGCTAGTGTATTGATTGCATCCAGGCGCTACATAGAGCCAGCACTGTATGCATGCTTCATACCAACAGTCGTGAAGCCTGAAAAACGCCTGGACACTAGATTTAGCCGTAGGTTACACTAGTTGACTCTTAGAGGGTAGCAAGGGCAATCATAAAAATCAGGGCAGCTTGAAGATAACTCTGAATGAAATTGAACTAAATTGAAAATTTTTAAAAACCCCGATGCGACGACTTTTTAAACTACAAAATAGCTGATAAATTTCAAACGGCTGATGCGATTTTCTTGAAACATTGCGCAGAACTCTCTAGAATATTCATAACAAAAAAAACCCTTGATCTGAATTCCTTTCTAACAAAAAAATCAACTTTTAAATCGGTTCATCCGCTTGCGCACTATACAATGCCACAGACAGACACACAGATACACAAATACTCATGTTAAACTTATAAAACCCCTCTTTTCGTCGGGGGTTAAAAAAGGCTGTAAAGATGAGTTCATTAACAGAACTTCGGAGCGGATGCGAAATACAATATTGTAATCTGAACTTTTGATTGATTGATTAATTGATTATTGCTACATAGTATAAAACAAAGCCGCTTCCCGCTGTCTGTCCCTATGTATGCTTAGATCTTTAAAACTATGCAACGGATTTTGATGGGGTTTTTTTATTAGATAGGGTGATTCAAGAGGAACGTTTATATGTATAACTAGCTGTGCCCACGACTTCGTCCGAGTAGTATTTAATTTAACAAAAAATTCAGGATTATCGGGATAAAAAGTATCCTATGTGTTAATTCCGGTTATACTCGTATACTATCTGTGTTCCAAATTTCATACAAATCCCTTCAGTAGTTTTTGCGTAAAAGAGTAACAAACATACATCTACACTCACAAACTTTCGCATTTATAATATTAGTAGGATGATATCATGTTATAGAACGGCTAGACACTTATATGGGTGAATACAAATTGATGTCGTATATCAATATCCCCAGATCGTGCCTTAATCGAGCGGCAGAAGGAGCGGCTCGGGCGCATGGCGTTGGCGCTCGCTCAGGAGAAGGGCCAGCTCGCGCAGCTGAGCAAGGAGGCCCGGCTGCTGGCGAGCGCGCCGCCCACGCCCAGCATGCTGCAGCGGCTGCGCGACGACGTGGAGCGGCTCAGGGACCAGTGCGACACGCTCGCCAAGCGGCTCGAGATGACCGGGAATGGTACGTGTAAGGTCACTAGTCACTAGCTGTGCCCGCGACCTCGTCCGCGTGGAATAGTGTCTTTGGGTAGCATTTATAATTACTTATTTTATAAATAGGTCACTATGTATAAATATTTTAATTAGTGCTTTACTGCAAAGAACTATATTTCCATGCAAACTTTCATCCCCTATTCCCTATTGTTATTTTACAGCCTTGAGGGTAAAACTTTTACAAACGTTGAATGTCATATTTATTTATATGGAATCAACAGTCTAAAAATAAGTTTGAAGCTCTAAAAATGACAATACTTCCATCCAACTTTTCATCCTTCACTTTTAACCCCTATCAACCCATTTTTCGCATAAAAAAATAACCTATGTCCCTTCTCAACCTCTAGACTATCTGTGTACCAAATTTCATTGAAATCGGTTCAGTAGTTTTGGCGTGAAAGCGCGACAGACAGAGTTACTTTCGCATTTATAATATTAGTAAGGATTGAGCAAAGCGCTGTTCAGCTCAAATCGCTTCATTGAGGTGGTTCAGGAAAGCGTGGTTCAACGCAAAGTCGCTTTTTTATTTATTTACCATGAAACGAATAGCACTTATAAATTCATATTAATTACATATTTTATACATTGCCAACTGCCAATAACAGGTTTCTTCCACATAGTTGGTGATTATTGATTTATTGATACTTTATTAACAACAAATTTTCTTCTGTGATCTGGTCTCAGCTATAAGTCTGTAGGGGTCGGTTTTGCTGAACGGTTGCCCCATAAATTCCAGAGCCCGACGACGTTGACAACTTCTACAGCAACATCTACACGGGCCAGCGGCCCTCCGCCTCCTGGCAATGCCACATGTGCACCTTCAGGAACCACCCGCTGCTCGACAAGTGCGAGGAGTGCGACATGCCCCGGATATTCGTAGGTACGTCCCCCTCCAGGACCCACGACTCCGGCTTCGGCTCGTTCCGGGACCGCAGCCGGCGGCCCGCGCTCGCCGAGGACATCACTAACCCACAGTCGATCAATCTAGTCGAGGATTGCCGTCCCCTCTCTAGACTGAACTGTTGAGCAACGCGCCGGACGCGTAAAGTCCCTCTGCCTTATAACAGTGCCTTTCCAAGTGTGAAGTGCCAGTGTTGACGTTGTTACTAGTGTTCTGTGTTCAAGACTTGAGGCTATGAACTGTCTGCTTTAGACTGACCCCAGCATGTTGATGTCGGCATGCGACTTGTTTAACACTGACGACTCCGCGGTGTGGCTCACTCACTGCGCCCGTTTGTTGATTGTTTCTCCCTATTTACAAATTTTTATTATAATTCGTATATACTAGGTGAAACAGAAAGGGTATACTATTTACTTTGCAACTTTACTTTGTGAATCTAAAACTATCGGCGTTGTGGGACAGTTGAAGTACTAATGGTTTTGTAGACTTGTGAAATCTGTCAAAAGCTGTATCGTTGTAACACCTTTTGTTTTTCAAGTTTCCTCCAAAGCTGATAGTTTTAGAATTACAAAGTTAAGGTTGGAAAAAAATAGTATACCCTTTCTGTTTCAACCTGTATACTTTTACATTTACAATTTGTCTCGTTTTTATCTAGCGAAGTTAATTCTAAGTTATCGCCACGTTCGCCCCGCTTCCCTAGATAGGAACGAGCGAATACGGTCGTCGCATGTGTGTTCGTCTAGTTTTTTTTATATATATTTGACTGGATTAATCTACGATTTAAGTTTGCGTGTAAATTACTAAGAATTTAGATTGAAATGCGAAATGTCGACGGTTATCCTATACCGAACTTGATAAACTTTGATTAGTGTTCCGAGAATACGAGACGCTTTATGCCCAGACCTACATTTATCCTGATAACATATTGGTGTATAGATAATATCAACACAAATACATACGGTTCTTGGTAATCGATATAAAAAAGATCAACTCGTACTGAATATAAACTAGATTAATTTTATAGCAGTTAAACAATGAGTGAAATAACTACAATTAAACATTTATTACATCGTAAGTATTTAAGATTCCGTCCAATCGTATTTTGATAGCTCCTACTTAATTTGATACTAGCGATTTCGCTGTAGGCCCGCCACACACTCCCACCACTGTTACTTCTGTACATCAGGATCGACAATGGTGTCAAATGATAACGTCGAGATTTGAACTTTGACTGTCTCGGGGAAAAGCTCAAATGTCTTGGAACCCGCACAAATTCATTCTGGATAAAGAATAGGAGTTGGAAGAAATTAATCCACTTCCCTCCGTTGCAAAGCGGAAAACAAAAATAACAGTATAAGCTGATTGCTACAGAAGTTAATCTGTGAGGATGATGACGATGTTGCGATAGCAATGCGGTTAATATAAATAGTGTGTTGGCAACTGGTCCCACAACAATAAGCTCGGGTTTATTATACTAGGTGATACAAAAAGGGTATACTATTTTTTTTGCAACTTAACTTTGTAAATCTCAAACTATCGGCTTTGTGGGACAGTTGAAGTACTAAAGGGTTTGTAGACTTGTGAAATCGGTCAACAGCTGTATTCCTATAACACCTTTTGTTTTTCAAGTTCCCTCCAAAGCTGATGGTTTAAGAATTACAAAGTTAAGTTTTGAAAAAAAAAGTATACCCATTATGTGTCACCTTGTAATTGTAAAAAAAACAAGTTTTGATGATGTGTCATACTCGCGCTTTGTTTCTATATGTGATCCGCATAATAATCATTTTTATTTTATACTACCTATAACGCCTTAACACTACAAATGAAAGCTCGATCCAACTAACAACTCCATAGATAATCGTTTCAACTTTATAAACTTCGAAGAAGTCGCATAGTTGGCGTTTTACTTAAATTTGATTGTCGATACAATGCTAATAATATTTTATAGATACTAATTAAACACGAAGTAAACGTGCCGTGGGAATTCCAAGTCTCTTGACCAGCTATGCAATCCGTTCTTGTGGGCAATGACGTCAAAAAGTTATTTCTTTTTTTCCATAACAAAGCCGGCAAACCAACGTTGGTCCGCCTGATGTTAAACAGTTACCATAGCCTATAGATGCTTGGAAGTTTTAATACCAAAGACATTGCTCGCAGGTCGCCAACCTGGAAGTAAGTGAGACAAAGGGAGAAGGAGTTGGGCTTCCGACTCTCTCACTCATTGTACAAAACAAGAGGGTGGTACAACCCTGCTGGAGCCAGTATATGAAGGAGTCAATTGACTACAGCATGGCTACCGCCACAGATATAGATTTACATAGATAACGCAAATGTATGTACTTAGCGTGTCCGAAAACCCCGACCAAGCGTCGAGGTTGGTCGCCGATAACTTACAGTCCTCGCGACTACAGATATAAAAATATGAGTATGAGCGTGATAATCACTCGAGGGCATCGTAGCTGGCAGCGGTGTCTTTGAAGCGGTTTAGATTTCCCGTAACTAATGACGTCTCAGAAAGTGTTAAAAATTCGGCACGCTTGGTTTCAATACAAATCGTGATACTTGCGTTATCTATGTTAATCTATATCTGTGGCTACCGCCCATAGAGTAGTAGAATAATAGAAATCTACCGAATTTATTTGAATGTCGAACGTGAAGTCGCACGGCTCTGCTTTAAAAATGTCTCAAAAAGTCCACTTTGGAATCAACACCGATTGTTCAATCAATCTCCATCGTGTCTCCTCTACTACGTCGACACGTGCAGAATCCTGACTCAATGGAAAGAGGCCATTAACAAAAAAAAAACTTGTGTGGGTGTAATAGTATGCACAGTATGTCCTCCACCAAATCGAATCGTACTTTCTATTGTTTGTAGTTCCCACGTGCCGTTGATATGGTGACTCACTGACGATCAATAGCTCGTTGCGTAACATCGCTACATCGCGTTCACGTTAATTGCATAATAAAATCTCAATTAAGGACACATCTCTGTATTTCTCGCGTCTCCCCATGGAGTCTCTTTAATTATGTGTCCGACAAAAATACAACCCATTTTCTGCCGCGTTCCCAAGTCTTCCATTTTGCCCTGGAACAACTCTAATTGTTATTTATATCTGTGGACTTTCCGTCACCGTGTCGGGTTATTTTACCCGATAAGTAAGTTCTCATGAAATCAAATTAAACAAAAATATATAAAGACGTCATGATCCGCCTGTCAGAGAGGGCTATACGTGTATTGTATTTTTCCTTAGGGTGCGGATTTAGTGAACAATCTTGGCATGCCTTTTTATGTTACAATTTTAAAAAACTGTTTATAATATAGAAATACTAGTTTCCCAAATGGTATCCGGTTGAAGTATGTTAATGGTTATGTTAAATTATTATAAGAACGTCTTTTAATCATTTTGAAAGATGAATTATATTAAAAAGACATGCTAAGATTGTTTACTAAATCCGAATCTTAAGGAAAAATACACTATAAACCAGCTAATTTGCCTTATTTCTTTGTAAGTGCCTATAGCTCTATCTTTGTCCAGTCTTGTGGGATTGTGATAAAGTCACTTGAAAACTTATTTGAATAACATCCGTTCCGTGGGTTATGTACGCCACAGCTCGAAATAGCGCTTGAAAAACATGTCTAGTAAGGTATCGGATAATCGTCAAGATAATTTATTGTAAAAATATGTTTATCTAGCGTTTAGGTAAAATAAATTATTAGGTATTTACCATTGAGATGTATTTATTGTTTTAATTATTAAATTAAATTTTATTAGGCAAACTATTATTATTACTATTACATCACTTGTTGACTGGTCAAACGACGGGACATCACAGGATCTCGATATAAGACTATTTCGTTGCGCCTTGCCAAAAATGTTGAATTAAATAATTATTTATTGCCTTTGAAAGATTAAACTTGTTAGCTGTTTCCTTCGACTTTGCTCAAATCTTGCTCATCATCACAATACCATATTATAACACTTAATAAAAAATAAGCAAATTCCGATAAAATTAGAGCAGTAACATAGGTGAATAATAATTAAATCAAACAGGTATATTTGTTTACTATAAAACGTCGAATTTAACTGTGATAGGCGTAGGGTCTTTCCATTAATTTAATTATTGATATGTGTTTCATTATACTAGGTTCAAGTCACTAAATTGAATTCATAATCAGGGGTACCAACTTATGGCATATACAGGGTGTTACTGGCAACATTACAAAAAATGGTACTATGGATTTAACCCATGATTTTGGACCTCCAGAGTTGGAATTTTCCGTCGATATTTTCATGAATTATGCTTATATTTTTCAGCATTTTAAAATTGATTCTAGCTCAAAATACTTATTAATTATTTATATGTGTAAAATCACTTGAGATAGATTTTTATAAGGATTAATTTCTTCCTTCCTTTAATTTTTATAATTAAAATTCTTACTCGAGGGGGTTCAGAATCATGAGTTTAATATGTGGTATCAGTTTTCTTTACGATGCCCCATGCACACTGTTTTATATTTATTTAAATCAACTTCATGTAAAATCATTAAGTTCAGGTGTTGATCAGAAATGTCCGTTAAAGTATGTTTGAGTTAGAAAGCTGCTTTTGCTATAGGTGCTCTTTCGTACTACACAGGCTTCGACAACTCCGGGCCCTAGTGTAATAATACAATAATGTTGTTATTGTTGTAATAAGATAATATTCAAAAATAATTTTCTAAACACATTAATATAAATCCAGAAAAGAAACGCACCATATCTCTTAGGTAAGAATAATTTTACCACATATCTGTGACTTGAATTGTTAGCGTTAAGAAGTTAATTATTACCTAGTTTTACTATTGTGATCAATTATTATTTTCATTGTATATCAAAGAATAAATGTGAGGATTATTATCAGGACCTTTTTGTTTCACTTCGTGATGCTAGATAATCTTATTTGTGGATTTTTTTATATTAATTTATTAATTACGCCTTCTATGCTGCCTTTTTATATTTTTTCAGTTTAGTTTAAGTAGAAAAACAAACAGTCAGGAATACAAAATATACCTATAATCTGGATCGAGTTCAGTACTTGGTTTTTTGTGGCAATTCAAAAGATTGCCACTTTTAAAATATTATCAAGCATAGAATGTGTGATTATTTTTTCTTCCAACAGGATTCCAAATTGAAAGTATCTAAGGTAAGTTGTTTTTGCTACTAATTATTTACTTTTAACACCTATTTCGTGGAGTGGTATGCAGTGTTACAATAACATTAATAATTTATACAAGCAATACCTAGGTATATATTATATTTCTCATAAATATTTATTTCCATACAGTTCGAGCATCTGATGGAATAACTGTTCGCCTAATGCCGGGGCGGCGGAGTAAGTACATCATAATTATAAATTATTATTTTGTGAATATACAAGCATCTAATCCAAACTTTTGATTAGTTAAAACTTGCGAAACAGCTTAAAATGTACAGTCAGTCTCAAAATTATCTACTAAGTTCACGCATGAATCTTCTACAATAATAATTATGTAATTAAGTATTTAGAATTACCAATCACAATAAAATCAATTGTTTTTCTACGTTCAAAAGCAAAATAAACCATATTTTTTTTCTCTCCATTTACAGAAATAACACGCTCGTGGGTATTATGAGATGCAGTCGATTTATGAATGGTTATGTTTTGAGGCTTGGTCGCGTTCGACTTGTTCAAACTAAACAGACTATTAAAGAACTCTTAAGTACAGTCAGTAAAAAAAGATTGAAAAAGTTTAACGCGACCGACCCTTAAGTGCAGTGGTACAAAAAAAAACTAATCTGTGATATTCGCATTTGGTAATTTAAAAGTCTGATTTTAATTGTTATATATAAAAAGGTGGTGTAATGTTTTATTTTTGATTTAACACATTCCAAAGATCCCTGTTAGAAAATCGCAGTTTTGTTCTTTCCCGTTCTCTCATTGAGTGCTCTCTGTTGTACCAAATGCGGATAACTCGAATGTTATTTACATTTAAAACACTGCTGCACTTAAGGTGGAAAGGGAAAGCTAACTTGTAAGTATAAAAATATGTATGTTGTTATGTTAAACGATGCGGATTAACGCGCTGATGTTTCATGGGCACCATTATATATATAGTCGCTTTCTATAACTGTTAAAATATATGGGACGTCAATCGACCTAGGAAATTAGCCGTGAACCATCGAAGGTTATTAAATATTATATAAGTACTCAGATTAATTTAAGAAAACATGTCATCAAAGTCTGTTTTGTGCTAGTATCTGAGAAACTGGCGTGTTAATTAATGTCAAGAAAATGAAAATATTAAATTCGTGTTCGTAGTGTCGAAAGTAATATGATCGATTTGCGGAATAAACGTTTGTAGAAAGCGACTTTGATTTGGGCTCCAGTAATTTCATCAAAAACAATTCTCTATATTATATCTAAGATGTTAAACTTATCCTCTAAAAGTAGTGTACTTACGCTATAATTTTCTATCTAGTAAAAGTAAAATAACAAGGTTAAATGTTTCTATTCTTTTAAAAAAATACAGGAGATGCCATTAATACTAAAAGTCGATCTTAATATCTAGCAGCCGGTTAGAATTAGATATATTACGTAATTACTGCAAATTATATGAATACACCTAAAATAGTATCTAAGCTGTAGTAGGTAAGTAGTCAGTTTTCTTCCGAATATGAAGAAAAATATTCCGATTTAATACAAACTGACTGACTTCTCTGCTCAGTATTTACGATAAAGTAGCCAAGGGCTTAATACAAGTTTTGACAGTATTGAGAACCATATAGATATTGAATCTTTCCACAAATTATATTAACCAATACCCAAGCCAGTGTTGCAGCGGCAGCGGGGCGATGACACCCAAGACCAGAACAACGATTATTCTAACGTTTCTTCTCATTTCATGATTTTCAGTTTTTTATCGTGTTTAGGCTCAAGTCCGTCACCGTTATTAGGTTTCAAATGATTGGATATCGAATTTGCTATTTATAATCTATGATTATTTGTACTATAGCCCTTGGCATGTATGCACTAGTACAGTCAGTTACATAAGCCGCTGAAAATTATCTATATTTCATATTGGTACCACTCTTTATTTTTCAAACGTTTGTGGTGAACATTGTCAAAACTAAATATTAGCAACAAATATAAATATTGTACAGATCAAAAACAATAATAGATTTGATGTAAAACAAAGTTGCTAGCGATTTGAGAGACTGAAAAACTTCAGCGACTCATGTCGCTGACCGAGTCGATCGAAAAAATAAACATTTCTTATTGCTCAAATCCGCTTCGTCGCTAGATGGCGCTTTAACAAATATATAAGTAGAGAAAATAAAAAAGTAATGGTACAGTCAGTCACAGAAATTGCACACGCTTGAAGACAGTGAGTTCAGAATAGGAATGGATAGTGTATTTTGGATTAGGTGATAGCGCTCGCTTTTATACATATTTTCGCTTGTATCACGAGAACTGGCGAAATAGGCTATAAAGTTATTGACGATGCGGTCTTGTATGATGATGTATGCGAATGTATTCTGGACACTTACTGCTTTCAGGGTTATTGTGTATCTGTTTATAATTCATCTAACAAAATGGATACCTATACCTTTAGTTGAGAGGAAAATAAACTAAAATAAAAAAATATGACCTCGGTATGACAATTTTAATGCATGATTATTATCAATTAGGTACCTATATTTTAAGATATATCTGACTCTTGAGGTAGCTATTTTTATTTTAGAAAATATTCAGAAGATGTTATAATATAAAGAAGTTCATTATGGAACTATTTTAGAAATTGTATAAGAAATATGTCTGCTGTTTGATGTCTTCTGAATATATTCAGCTTTTACTTATAACGAGGAAATCGATCTTATCGAGGAATTTAATAATGAAACAATCACTGTGATTTCTAGTCGATGCTCCGAACTTTTCAATTTATTGTATAATATGTATTAAGAAATAAGCATTTCTTTCTGTAAACAAAATAAACTTGTGCTCATTTAATGTACATAATTATGTATTACAAAGCTATTGTATATTCTTCTAAGTTGTTAGATAAATGTTGATGTGCAAGTAAAAATTATAGATGAATATTATTGTTTTATATTACATAAATATTTAATTATATGGGTGTAACCTTAGTGCCATACTATTCAGTTTCTAATTTTTTTTTGCTATATCTGTGTTTTTGCCACAATATTTTAATAAATGCAGTATCAACAATAGTGCATTGGTGGAAGAAAATAAAATGAATTCAGATCCTTAAAAATAAAATACATTTACTTTTATAAACACTGTAATGAAATTTATAATTATTTTAACATCTGCATCAGATCAAAATACAACACTAGAATACACTTATATACATACTTGCACATTCAATGACATTGTTAAAAACAAAAGTATTTAGCGCTTTTATAGTATATTTACATAATGTGAAATATATATTTGATTATGTACTTAATATTTTTATTTAATTGGCACATTTATCAAAATAAACTTGTTATTTAAATTTGTTTAATTCGTTTGTTTGTTTGTTTTACTTACTCATTTACAGCAAAATTTATAAATATAAGTATCCAGTACAATAATATAAGTATCCAATACAAAGTTTTCAAAAATAGTTGAACAAATACTTTTTAATGCACTATTTTAATTTGTATAAAGGTGAAATTTGTTGTTACTGTAGCCCTTAAAATAAATGATTACAATACCATAGGCATTGATTGCACATTGCTCAAGAGGAATAGGACAGAAGGGGTGGGGGTTTAGGCTTATTAATCTCTATACATTAGCTTAGGGGCTTATTGATTAATACAAATTAAAGTAAAAATAAGACATGTATTTCTGATATCCAGAACTAGCTACTATTTTCGTCATACAAGTGCAAACAAATAGTAACTATATGGCAGTACCTCTCTCCAAATTCTGTTTGATCTCAGCAGTATGTTCTCCATAAAACCTCTCCAGTTTCTTATTGAATTTAGCATTCCTCTCATTGATATAGTCAATATCTGCATCATCATTGTGGGTACGTCTTCTGGAGTATCTTGCTCTCTTCGCTATTTGCCCCTCCAAATCATTCACCATTTTGTCAACAGCATCCTTACGGTCTTCATGCATACCATGTATTATCACATTAGGACCACCGTAAAAAGCATCCCCATACTTCTGTTTCTGCTTTTCATATTGCTCCATGTCAGCGGCAGGCATATTTTTGACAAGCCTATTGTACTGCCTTATCGTAGCTTGCTCGTAAGTTGAGAAACCCTGATCTGGGTTCTTTTTCTTCTTCTTACGTTCCAATCTCTCCGCTTCGATGGCGGAAATGTTTAGTAGTTTGACTCTGTCGTAATCCTTACCTGATGTTTCAGCATCATCTCGTTTTTTCTGATCCTCGACTAACCATTCGGCCTGACGACGTTTTGCTTCGTAATTCGGTGGCAATTTATTCCTTGCTTCTTCTGCGACCACTTCCTGGTGGTTATGTGTCCTGGCTTCGTTCCGTGCCGAGTGTAGTGAACGTAATCTTTTCATGCGTTCAGCTTGCTTCTCTGCAAACGTCAACTCCTTATTTGAGTCTGACGACGTTTCTTGCGTGGTAGCACTCATATTTTGCGATTTAGTAGTAGCCAGTAAAATTACTCCTTCGACGTTCGCGTGTGGGTACAGTTCTTTTTCTTTTTATTAATTTTCTGTTTCTGTAAACAGTACGCAGTACTCAGTGCAGAACTATTGACAGTTGTATAGTTGAGTGTTGGTTGAGTGACTAACTGACAGTAGTGAATGACATTGGTATTATAACTTTGATAGTTAACATAAAACATAGACAAATTCTTGCGTTTCGATCACAGCTATCGATATCCGATGTTCATAAAAATATTCGCTGATCACATGTTCTGACGACAGTCAATCATCGTACTTCTTCATGATAAAAAGACAACTTGTGATTGTTAACGGTTAACCGCGTCGGCCACCGTCGAGCATGTCTGTCATGCGCACAGAGTACCTTGTATATACTAGAAATAGAGACCAATGTTATAGGTATATAAGGGAATGCATAACTAGCGCCTCTGGATTTTAAGTTAGGAACTAAATCAGGAATGTGGCTATAGGTACCTAGTAACCTGTATAGGTGCTATTAAATATATTATCTATTGAAAATAAAATGCTACATTATTAGAAACACATATTTATTTTTAATAAAATAGGAAACATAAAATGGACATACAATGATAGTAGATAAACAAAATAAACTGTAGATGAACAAAAGTATGTAACTTAAAAAAACAACAACCAGCTAGCTACAAACTACTGAAAGTAGATTTTATCAGCATACATTATACAAAATAACAAATTAAGTATAAAAGAAAACTAAATTCTAGCGAGAAATAAACAAAATAGCTAACATAATGGACGAGTTTACTTAAAAACATAAATTGTTGTATGATGCCTACAGTAGGTAATTGCTTACTTTACAACGTAGTAGTTAAATTAATAGCCTATTATTAAATAAACTTAAAACTATAGATAAACACACGCCTTTCAGATTTACACAAAAATCAATACCAAGGAATGCCTTTATATATCTACTACTTTAACTTTCTACGTGCATTAAAAATAGAAAATAAACACAATGCTATTAAATTATATAGCACATAGTTTATAATAAATATTCATCATTAAATGGTATTTGATAAAATATTTATAAAAACAGGAAATATAACATGAACATACAATGATATTAGATAAACAAAAACTGTAGTAGTAGTAGATGAACAAAAGTAGGTACCTTAAAAAACAACAAGCTAGCTACAAAGTACTGATAGTAGATTTCAGATCAGCATACTTCTTGTAAGCATTTATAATGCCTAGCGTAACGTACATGGAAATAATTCTCAATCATAAGTAAATCAAAAATTAAAAAATACCACACTTCGGAAAGCCCTTATAACAATTAGCAAAATTAGAACAATACACAGATTTTAGATTAAGTTTAACAATATAAACGAAAATGTACATTATAGAAAATAAGAAATTAAGTAAAAAAGATAACAAAATTCTAGCGTAAAATAAACAAAATATCCAACATAAAATACTAGATTTGAGAGTTTACTTTAAAAACCACAACAACAAATTTACCAACCTCAAAAAACAACACTGAAAGTAGATTTTATCAGTTTGCTTTTGGATACATTTACAATGCATTTGAAAGTTATCCTTATGATAAACAAACATTGAAAGTAATTAATTATTTGAAAAACAGCAAGTTATTAAAGTACCTAAAACTAACAATTAATTCAATAACAACGAATTCTCTGGTACATTTGGTTTTTATTAGTAAAATCTAACATATTTTTTTCGTTTACAACATTTGGCTAGAAGTTTCTTAGCTTTAACTTGATAAACGTCTTCATAATCATTTATTTGTTTTTCCCATACATATTTATTTAAATTCTTACAATAATTAAATACCATAAACCTACCACAGACATTCATCAAGTAATTTATCAATTTTTGTTTGGGCATGTTGCATGTTATGAAGTCAAAATCTAATAATACTATTAAAGCTGTATTAACTATGTCTTTCAAGCATTTTCTTTCCAAATGTTGTTTCAAAATTATATTGATTACATCTTGAATATTAGAAATTAATTGTATTAATCCAAGACTAGGAGAACAAAGCCACCGTCTTCCGGCATATTCCCTGTACCTTATATATTCTAACTGATCATCACTCATGAAATCTTTTTTACATTCCGAACAGTTTTTAAATATTCGTGTTTTAGTCTTTTTTAAGAAATACCCGCTCACATACTGTAGTGGTGCTATAATTTAATTTAATTTATTGATTTATTTCAGATAACATAATCCATTATTGTTAGTAATTCTGGGGGCTTACAAACTATGTTAGTACTTAGATCACACATTATTTACACAGTTCACACATTATTTTACTGTGCCAACGACGATGCTTACCCAGAGCGAGTGCATAGGACATTGGTATTTACCAGAGACTATACCCAGAATGCTGTTGCTGCTGCCGCGTACTCTACTTAACATCGACCCCACCCGCTTGCGTCTTATTGCTTAAAAATCATCTGTACGCGCTTCGGCAAACATCGCAGACGCACTGCAAAACCGCGGCAATCGCAACAACATCCTGAAGACATTATTATATTATAATGCGGGGGTCTTTTTCTTTCTCCTCAATAGAAGTAAACTGTGTTAAGAATGCTTTCAAAATCGAATTCTACTGAGCTGGTCTGGTCTGGCTGGTCTCCAATGAGGAGGGTGTGTAATGCATCAATAAATCATTATCGCAATTTTTACCACGACTGTGTATACTTGTTACATTGTTAATTAATAATGTTGTAAAAGCCGACTCGAATTGTTCGCATGTTGGATTATTGTTACGGCATCCATGACTCCTAATTTCTCCCACGAAGTTTTCTAGGGTCTTGATTCATCCATCTGAGGTTCACCACAAAATCAACGCTTAGTTTCTTCAATAAAACTTTTACAGCTTCCAGTGTCCACAGCCAGTTATTCACTGTAGGAACAGGCTCGACTTTTCCAGCATCGTAATAAATTTCATTGATCAAAATATTTTTCTTCCTTCCATCCATATTTTATGGTGGCTTGAATTTGTTGTTACGGAATCGACTGGCGGCTTGGCTCTTGGCAATTTCATGAAGCTCCCATTCAACTAATCAAATATGTTGTCTAGGAATAGGAATAAATCAGTGGTCTCCTGGCATTCTGCTAGAAGAACTGCTTTTCCTGAAAATAAACACGACAGTTTTATTTTTAGAAACGGTAATCTTGATTCATAAATTGCGTAGATGCAAAAATAACCATTTTGGTCAGTAAATAAAAGCATATAATGATTATTTTCTAGAATTTAGTGGGTTATAAAAAATATTTAATACTAATTGAAATTAAAGTACGCTGATAGTAAAATTTCCTATCTACCGGTCAATTTTTCAAGTGTGGGTGCGTGGCTTGATAAGATACTATAGAGAATATCGAAAAATGCTTAAACGAACCTCTAGACCCATTTTGATTAAACTAAAACAGCATCATTTGATTTTTATTTCAAATTCAAATCATTTATTTTGTTTAGGCCTACGGGGGCAGTTACAAATTGTCAATTTACATATTTTTTTCCTATATTTGATTTTCCTATTTTGATTTCCTTATATTTGATTATCTAGCCAGGAATTGAAACCGTTGATTAACAAAAAGAAACAATAATCTGTACTATTGCACCATCCGATTAGGATCAAGTTCTGTGAAGTAATGAAATACGAGAAACTAAACAAAGTATTTTTTTTGTTAATACAGCTGTATTTTCATACATTTATTTAAATTAAACCTTTACGTTATCAATTGTTCAAATTGTCTTTGATTATGGTCTAACCGCGAAAAGATAATCTTACAAGAAATAAGAACGGTATAGTTTGCACGGTTTTTTATCAAAATATGTATCATAATTATATTAAAAGTTCTTTAGTTTGCGGTATTTCATTACTTCCCAAAACGTCATAACTTATTAGAGCCACCCGGCACCCAACCAGCTCCGGCTTGTCGTTCGGCGTCTACTCGTTGTCGACAGGAGGGTTACGGGCGCGCGGTCTAATCGGGACCCGATGGCAATGCGCGGTTAATGCAAGACGAGCGAACTTTATTAGCAACATTATCGGATGGTACAATAATACACCATATTGGTTTTTGTTTTCAAAATCAACAGGTGCATTTAAGGAAATTATTTTATATAATAATAAATATCGCCAGACTGACACACCAACTGTATGGTCCCAAACTAAGCCTTGTACTATGGGTACCATACAATGGACTGGGGGCGATCCCAGTGACACCCAGACCTGGGCAAATTACGAAAAGGCTATTTCTGAAATTTGCCCTGGTGGGAATCGAACTCGCTACCACCTGGTGCAGTGAGCCGAGCGGCCTACGCTCAAACCACTGCGCCAAGCGGTCGTCGAAATCTATATGCATATGTATTATTGTATTAATGTGTTGATAATATTATAGTAATAGTAATTATTTTATGTTTCATTCAGACCACATAAATGATCCATGCATATAAATAAATTTAATTTAAAATCACAGCTGTAATAATGCAACCCTAATAGTAGGTAACCATAGCCACGTGCCACCAATATAAATATTATGAAGTAATTGCTAGCTCAATTCCTAATTACGTTTTTATAATTTACTACTACGTGGACATTGTTTGTTGCAAAGAAACTTACTTTGATTTCGTTGAACATCTTTTGTAGAGATTGACGGGCTTGATGACTGACCTAGGTTGTTAGTTAGTGTCTGATTCTGGTATCACAGCCTCGAGCACTGGATCTGAAAATATAATAATATAGGTTAAATGACATTTTGTGTTAGGGTTCCGTACCTCTAAAGGTAAAAATTGAACCCTTATAGGATCACTTTGTTGTCCGTCGGCCGCCTGTCTGTCTGTCAAGACCGTTTTTCTATCCCGCAAATATTGTTTCGTGTATTTCACTACTTTGGTTATAGATACGATACATATTGGCTGTTGAAATGGGTTCAGAAGCCTTCAATGTGCATGGCCAGATGTACACATGTCCAGTTTTTTAATAAACAACTTTTAACGCACCTTATTTCTTATACTGCTGCTGCCTGCAACTTCGGTTGTGTATCAAACAAATGTGTAAAATTGATAAATAGTTACCTGCTGATGTTGATGGTTTTGTAAGAGCAATTTTAGTTTTAATTAGTTGCCACAGTTCTCTTTGCTTGATATATTTCAGCGACAATGGATCTGAAATGCAATGGGAACATTATTGAAACACTAAATCTAATATGATTTGGATTTTATTTGATAGACATTTTAAATTTCCTACTACTGGTTACAGGATTGTTTTATGCGAAAAAGATTCAGGACAAGGATTCAGGATTCAGTTAAAAAAAAATGCATAGTATAAATAACTTGTAAATACTAAATAATTGATGGACATGGCTAGATGCAATATTTTTTATAAAACTTGAGATAAATAAAATATTATGTACTTAATAATATTAATACAAACCTGGCATATATAATGTCGGAATCGCTTATCTTCTTATAGCGACAGAGATCTTCAAAGTGTCGTCGACGACAAACACAGCGATACTTATATATCAATTCATTTTTCAGCCCCACAATGGCACCACCAATTTGAAAAACCCACTTTGTTGAACCGTTCGCTATCTTTCTCTGGATATGGAAAAGAATGAAGAACTTTTTCTGTCCCTAAAATTAATAAAAAGTTGATATTATTATTAGTAGTTGATATTCCTTGGGCAATTTTACAACTTGAGCTTAGATTATGGGCACCACTGGCTACATAAATTACGTAAGTAATTAATGGGTTGGAGTGTAGCCTTAGGGGCGCTATGACTTAGGTTTAGGTTAGGTTAGGTTAGAACAGTGACCAAAACGCGGGAGCCGAGCGAGCGAAGCGAGCGCGCCGCGGCAGCGGCCGGTGAAGCGCCAGAATCCGAATGTGTCATTAGGTTATGTTAGTTCCCAGTTAGGGGGGCTATGGTTCCAGGACTTAGACGAATTTTGGAAAAAAATATTTTCGTTTTTCTAACCTAACCTAAGTCATAGCGCCCACACAAGGCTACACACTGACCCTGAACATATTTTCGATACCGATGCCGATGCGAAGAATAACACAGGGACCAATTACGAGGACTCCTCTTGGTAACTAGGTAGATAGGTATTTGAAAAATATCAAACAAACCACCGGAGGAACAGCACAGACTTACCTTGTATAAACTAGATACGCACAGGCTCAACTCAACAGTAATTCACAGTGCAACAACGTAGGTTGATCGTAAAATCCAAAGAAACAAAGTTAAGAGTTTAATTAAAAAACAATTAAAATTACCGTTTAAAAAATATTACAAGACCACCATTTTGATTTTGAGCTGTTTGGGGTTTTAATGTTGCCAATTTACAATAAAACGAAATACCAAATTCGTGTTAAAATTTCTACATCCATAGACCATACTAATATAATAACAGCTTTTATTAATTAAATTATAAATAAAATAAGAAAAGAAATCTATAAGTATATTGAATATTGACACAAAACATTGGAATAACACAAAAAAAAACATACTAAAGTATGAGGCACTTACTTACCATATTAGGTATTAAACATATTATTCTCTAAACGTTTTCATGTCATTTGTTTACAGCGCCAGAAAGCGGGGAATGGTTTTTTAAGATTATTTAAATACTTATAAAATATACTATTTTAGTAGATAGTATTTTCAACTGTGCCATAGGACCAAGAAGCTTAGAAAAGCACTGAAGTTCTTGCATAGGTATTACTTTGCGTGGAGCGACATCTTGTGAATCGATGAGTAAATAATTTGCAAAACTCATAAAAGTGCCATCTGTATTTTAAGTTTTTTATAAATAATCCTAATAAATTAAAAAGCACCAACTATCCTTTTGCTGAAAAGAATGCTGTGTGCATCGTAATTTAGTAGCATGACTTCCCTTACATTCCCTTAATTTTGTTCTAAGATTGAGGACCCTGGTCATGCGTGTCACTTCTTTCCTTGATAAGTCTGAAACCAAAGACAAAAAGTGTTTTTTTTATCTTAGGTAATGAATGAAGTTAGTCACACAGTAAGATTGACGTCGTTTGTCGTGAACCATAGTGAAGTGAGGCAGTCAGTCAATGTTTTGGAACTGTGACGGTTGTGTTACTTTGTGTCGGAAAGTAATATTTTTTTAAATAAATTTAGTGTTATTGGAATTCACCATGTCGGATGAAATCGCAGAGAATGGAACAGCGAACGGAGACGTCCCAGAGATCGAGCTGATCATTAAGGTAGATACTTTTCACGTGTTTAGCAACTAAGATTAGGTCAACCAATACCACACACGTTATCTTGGGAACTAAGATGATTTTGAAGAGGTGGCAAATTTGATACGCTATTTTCTTTAGTGTTATTCACACCACCTCGCACAAGGCGATGTATATTCCGTAGATAGGTGTGCCATCTGTCGATTGCTAAATCGTATGATCTATCGTGATCCACTCCTATGCAGCTAAACTGCGGGCTATTTGGGTCACTTGCAGCTCTGTTTTGACGGTCTCGTGTGTTTCGCGCGTATTTTTATCCCCGGTTGATAATGCCATAGATCAGTAGTTAAATATATTATATAGGTAGTAGTTATGTGGCATGCAACTACCCACAATGACGCGATATTGCACAACATTTCAGATTGCACTTGGGTTTGGGCTACCACTGGTTCCTAGTAGACTAGTCACTTTGAAGCTCTCTCTCTTCTTGAAGATAATTGAAGGAATAAAAAACTTGCCGAAATGTATTTCCCTGCTACTGTATAGTGGTTCCACAGAGTAGGTGATTATATATAGCAAAAGGAGCTCTGGGACTTATTCAGTCCATCACAACAAGGTTGGTTTAGGTCAAAGGGCCTCCGTGCTACTCCTCAGATAGGCTTATTATACCACTCATTCTGTCCATGAACAGGAAAAGGTGCATAAGTCATTGTCACTCTTTCCTGACCATTGACTGAATTAGTGGTCTTAAGTCACCTGTTGTGTTCATAAGATTGGGCATTTGTTATTTATGTCCGTTTATTGGTCACCAACATAGCCAACCAATATCTAGGTACCTACTGCAGTGCTGGTCATTCAGAGTGTTTTTCTAGATTGTTGACAAATTCTAAGCGTCTTGCAATATACAGTTAATAAGTGGCTTCATATTGGAAACAGGTTTGTCCTGTTACATTGGACCTGTATAAATCTATATATCTCATATCTCTTCTAAGTAAGCCGAGTATTATTTAAAATAAATGAATGTCACGAAATAAGTACCTACAATACTTATCTTGGCTAAAATCTTAATTAAAATCTAAATGGATTTTAATTATCATAAAACTTTACATATTCAATCCCTCCCTTTATTATTCAATGCTTTATTAATTGAATAATACTACATAAGAAATTGAAATGTCAATTACTACACTTAATTATAATAAAGGAGTGTCTGCCATTAATATTATCAGATTAAAACTAAAATATATAAGTTTTATAAACATATCACAATATATTTTTAAGATATGATAGGTATTGTCTTATCAAATACCAAGTAAAGTGACATGGTTCTTATCAATGATATCATACTTAATTACTGACACAAAATATTTGAATTAGTACAATATTTTTGTTACATCCTTGGTGTTAAAAAAAAAACTCTACTTTTTTATTGTTTCCCTTGTTTCAATTGAATTAAATATTAATTTGGATAAAAAAAAATGAGGTAAATATGTAACATATCTACATATTGTTGAAAACATGCCAGTCTTGAATCTGTGCAAAAAAAAAACAATGTTTACATGAGCAGGTTTATTTACAGAAACTATGTCAAGTTCAATACAGTAGGTATTTCGCCAGTAATCTGTATTCTATAGGTATAAGGTAGTTTTTCATTTATTTTACGGCAGATCTAGGGTGGCCACTACTAAGTTTTTCATGTGTTGCCACTTAAACACTAGATATTTTAAAAAATAACTGGTTTTTAACTATTCTGGTATCATTTCATCAAGCTAAATAAATAACCACAAACCAAAAAAAAATGCTTGAAAAATTCTGTCCATAGACAAAGCGACGGAACAACAGTTCGTGTTCACTGCTCATAAAACACCTTGTTTTCGTCGTTCATCAACTGTGTTCGGATGCGTTCGCTTCAATTACATAATTTTAATTGGCATTATGTGGATAATGAACGCGTCAAATGAATATAAGTTTGTATTCTCGGAAGTGAGTAGCTAAATTAAGAAAAATAGGCCGGGAAAATGTATTGCACATTCTATTCGATCAACTTATTCAACGCGAGACTTCATAAAAATAGATTTAAAATATAACTGTTATTATTTATACATTTTAACTATTGATCTCGCCACCCAGATTAAGATATAATACGTAAAGCAAAAACTTTCTCATGTTTCTAATGTTTTAATCGTAAAATTGCGAAGAACTCACCGGTAGCATGCTTCATTTTTTCGCGGAAAGTTTCGGTTTACGAAGATGCTCCTTGTTTTTCTCGCATTCCTGGTACGAATACGGAAACTGTTTAGAATTATAGTATTTCCAGAAGTTTCAAAGTACTTGCATCAATTGCACCTATTGCGGTGGGCATTCCGCGCGAGAGAGCGCATGCACATTGAAACAGAAACCTGCGCGGGCGCTGTCCAGGGGAAAGTGACACTGCTCAAGCGACAGCTCGTTCATCAGGGGCTCCGAGTGAAATGATCTATTAGCAAGCTATGACAATGCTACAAGAAAGCAACCTTGAAAGTTTCATAAAGCTTGTTGCCAAGCTTTTTTGGAAGTAGCCTTTAAAGATGTTCGAGCACTTTCGTGATTATCCACCAGCCGGAAGACGTCCATTGCTGGACCTCCTTTGAAAACTTCCACTTGTCACAGTTTTCTTGTGGTGCCGCCCGTTTCTCACTACGATTTCCCGCCCGCGGTCGCCATTCCTTTTCTTGACCCTTTCTGCTTCAACGGCCATCGTTTCTGTGGTTGTGGCTTCTGTACCCGTAGCAATCTCAAATATTAAATATAGCGGCCCGCCCCGGCTTCGCACGGGTACATTGCGGTTACATTATTAGAGTTTTAGTAAGGATCCCAATTTTTTTTGAAAATATAGCCTATGTCACCCGGGGATAGTGTAGCTTCCCAACAGCGAAAGAATTTTTCAAATCGGTTCAGTAGTTTCGGAGCCTATTCATTACAATCAAACAAACAAAGTTTTCCTCTTTATAATATTAGTATGACATACATAATGAATGTCGCCGGACTAACATACTAACCCTCTTATACATGGATTAGCGGACGAATAGTTACACACCGATTATCTCTGTCTGTCATCAGTAATTTGACATTCGAAAGAAGAAGACAAAGTATGGTGTAACTACACAACCGCTAATCCACGTCGTTTATTAATAAGGGGGCTACTGTTTTGGCCCAAACTATTTAACTTATACTGTGGGTATCGTACAAAAAATAGAGCGGTATGTCAGTTATTCTAGTTCGTTTACGTATTTGATGTAGTTCTTTCGCAATCTGTGTTATAAATTCAGAAACGGTAGTTCATTAAATATTGGAGCTAGAGTTCAATGGCCTACATTAATTACATTTATTACGAATACATACCGAGTCTTATGCAGATTTGGAGTTTAATTACCTGTCATTGCTTAACGGTGAAGTTTACATGCAAGAGAATGTTACATTCTAGCTGAAGCCGTCAGCAATGAACATTATAAATCATCCGAGGCTTATAGAGAAATACATGTACCCATAGTTTCGAAAAAAGAATAATAGATATTCTAAACTCCGTCTCCTCATAGCCGATATTAAATTATTGTCCGTGAATTTTCTTTAATCTTTAATTCAAATAAAACAGATTAAAGTTTTATTTTGACATTATTAATTTATATGAAGTTGTATTGCAGGTATCATCTGATATATATTATTGACGCGATAACGGTTTTTAGCAGAAAGCTTTATAGAAAACGGTGAAGCTGGTTTGATATCACGTTTAAGAGATGCAACGTACAATTATATTCTCCAAGAAAATATTGCCACGCGTTGATATCTTTCATGTACACGCCAAACGCTCGTTAAATGCATCGATGGACATATTTTATCTTACGTATAACTAGAATAGATATCTGATAATTATATATTTATTGTACGTTAGGACGTCACTCGTCTATATAAGGTAATGCTGACGACGTCAATTAATATATCATTACAAAAAACTCAATATCATCCACAAGGTGCCCCAGTGGTAATGAATACTATCTGCAAATATTGTATATTTCGGTACGTACATAGTAACAATCGATCACAAAAAGAACAGTGTTCGTACACAAAAAGTGAGGAAAATATAGCCTTTGTCATGACTCGTCCGCCCACGGTCCGTCCAGTTTTGCGAGACATATGAGTTCGTGCCAAAATATGCTTTAAGTTCATGGTGAAACAGTAATCATTTGCGACGATTCGTCTATGGAGCGAATCCTTGACATTGGACTCAAACTTACGACGGGTGGCCTCAGCTGGTCTAGATACACATTCGCTGGAAATTACACAACAATTATGTAGTAATGTTGACTGATCGGGGTGTTTCATTTGTTCGGATCTCATTCTCACCTCATTTACATACTGCGCCAGATAGTCGTCGATTTATAAAAATGTTTTAAGTGTCAACGTCTGCTTCATGTACAAATTACGTCGTAGGTTGCGTCGAAGCTAAAGTATTAAATTGACCAATTATGCCATCGGTGTTAACTTTTTACAAGATCCATTTTTCTTTCCATCACGAAATGCTAGAAATTATCTATAATTAGTTTAACAATACATCAAATATTTTTCAAATTAGTTGCAACGGAACTGTAACTGTAGAAACCTGTACTCCGTAAAATAATCCTAAGATGCAATTGAAAAGAAACATATTTCTCCGCGATCATCCGCTAGTGCGTTGTATTGTCGTAGTAAAGAGTAAATATTAGTTATCCACTCCAACAGTTTGTTTGAACGCGTCCTGT
Source organism: Notodonta ziczac (assembly GCA_918843915.1). NCBI lineage: Eukaryota > Metazoa > Arthropoda > Insecta > Lepidoptera > Notodontidae > Notodonta > Notodonta ziczac. The sequence goes on from OU974053.1 coordinate 9,603,210, forward strand.
CCCCACAGCTGAAGGACACTTCTGCACGCCATCGTCTAACTTGCGCTTGCGTCTTGCGCAACCGAGTGCCTCAATAGCCGTGCGTGGCGTAAACACGCTGGGCAGTTGACTTGAAATTCCTGACATAATTTATTTTTAATTAATAACAGCAGTGATAGCCGATTGGTTACACGCGTCTTGCGGGCTACCGGGTCTCGGGTTGAAACCCCGGCTCGAACCTCTGGATTTTTCGAAATCTATGTGCGAATCATAATTTCTATACGTTTATCACTTGCTTACGGTGAAGGAAAACATCGTGAGGAAACCTGCATATCTTAGAAGATTTAACCAATTTTCGAAAGACATGTGAAGTCCGCCAACCCGCACTGGGCCAGCGTGGTGGATTATGGCCTGAATCCCCCTCGTGTTGTGGGGAGGCCCGTGCCCAGGAGTGGGACGTCAAAAGGGCCAAAATTATTATTATAATTAATAACAATTCCTTTCATTTTGGGCAAACCTTGGAGAATGTAACCTGGTTTTTTTTATTGTTTCATCTCCAGGTTTTAAGTCTATAACTTCTTCTTACAGAGAATATCTCTATGAGGATACATTCAAATGCGCTTTGTAAATTGTTTATGAGAGCATTATCCATTATTCACTATCTCAACTGTAACTTTAATTTGTTTATGGTTATTAAGTTGCTTCCACGAGATAAAGTAATTACATCAATGGCTTGCTTAGTGCAATCATCATCAATGCAATGGATATTGAACTAATGTGTCTTGGAAGCGAATTCATTTATAATTAGTGGGGCCAATTACCTCGTGTTAACTATTGTACAAACTGCCATCGCTTACGTGTTTTAGATGAGCAACTGTCGTGATCAGGTACAATTATAAAATATGATTACCTATCAAAGAATTCTTCGGCGGCCATTTCATATGATCGGCGTAGTTGCACAGCAACTTGTTCAGTAAACTGATTGGGTGATTCATTTCGTAATCCATGCATGCATTTATAGGGTTATCGACCCCTTTTCTCTTGTCGGAAGATGTTAGCTTAAATTGTAATTTGCCTGTACCCACTGTCATGGCTTTAGTAGTTTCACTTATGTTAAGAATCTATCTGTTATTAAGGTCTATCATCATACTTCCATTTTTGCCATTAATTACCCAAACTGTAGCTCAAATCGGTTATGATCTTCTCAAAATGCACCAAATAATAAAAGGCGGATTTCGTGAGACTTGCGTCTTGCAGAATCTGTCTTGTTTTTGCTCAAGTCTTGTAGAATCTATCTTGCTCTGATTATATTTGTGCACTCATGTCAAAATGGTTTATGTCCCCAAGATTGTTTTTAAGATATACTACAAATACCAAAACAGAGAAAAGCTATTGAAAATGCTGAGCTTTTGTCGTGAATCTAGTGGTATATTTTTATCTGTCTGCACGATCCCTTAACTTAACACAACTGCTAGATTAAGATAGCTAAATCGTGTGTAAATAACATACGTACGGGCCATGGCTCCTGCAAATGGTGATACTCTTTTTCAAGGTTTATTTGAGGACTACAATCCCATTGTCTTCAGTAAAACACAAAGATTACAGTAATTTAACGGTTTCCTTATAAGACGGTCGCATGCCCATTGTGTTGTCAAAGGTTAAAATATATACCTTTGACATATAAGGATTTACTATGTGGTTATTGTATTAAATTGTAAAATCAGTTTTTGCTTAAATTCTGCTACTGTGCTGACTTAGGGGATATAAGTATTAATGCATTATAATATCAAAATGACGTCTAAATGAATCATAATTATTTATGGATACGTAGTTTCATTAAAAATAATGACGTAAACCAGTGACTAGAAACTATTAATATTTTTGGTTTTGGTCTTACTGAGTTCATTATGAAGCTAAGTAAAAATGATTCAAAATAATAAAACATGCTCTTTGAGTAACTGAATTACGTCATCGCTTTTGAGGCGTGATTGATTTGTTGTACTTTATTTGGCTGTCACGTTTAAAGCTTATTACGTAAAGGCAATACGTAGGCAACGAAACAGACGTTCTGTTGCCGACATAACACTGTACATAGCTTAAATGTCAGACGCCATTGCTAAATGTTTAAATATCGAAACACGCGGTTGGTTCGCGTTTTGTAATAGTACAAAAATGTCTTCCTTATTGAGTAAATTTGTAAAACTGCCTAATTAGCGAATTTGTTGATGATTGACCGTGTGGCCGCTTTTTCTAAACATGTAAATATATTATTTAGCCCCCTAAAGTCTTATCTTTTATAAACTTTTGGGCAAATACCTTTAAAGAACGGTCATCAGTTATCTATTTCGTGTTAATTAATAAATCTCTATATTGATATCTTATATTTACCGCAACTCCTATGAATATCCATCATTTTATACAAAACGTCCATCCGTTGCTTTATAGTTGACAGAAAAAAATTAGTCAAGATCACTTCGAAGCTAGGTTACGACAAAATCAAAGGCTTATTCGAGTGGAGGAGATGAGGAGTATTCGACTCAAAGCCTCGTGATTTTCGAATCGATCTTCATGGCCATCGATATGAATAGAATTATATTCGATGAGGGGCGGGAGTTGCACGCTTGGCTGTTTCGAAATTAATATTAAATTTGCATAGACATGCAAGTACCCGAGACTATAGACACATGGTTTATAATTTACTGAGATATATTATGTACTTTGCACTCTTTATCGCTGCTGTAATAAACATGAGCAATAAAACAATAATCGTAGGCTGCTCCAAAGTTTATAGTAAGTACTTAAGTAGTTAAAATCTTTCAATTTTAGACAATTAACAAGATACAGACCAAAAGTTGACTGGTGAAAAAAAATATTTCCTAGGTAGTACAAACCAAAGAGGGGATATAATTAAAACTTAAGTTAAATTGAGCATAATTTACATTAGTTGTATCTCTAATCAATCGTAGCAATTAGTTGTGTCGCCATTGTTATTTGTTACAATCCCACTGGCGCCCAGTTGCGTTCTTATCTCCCGTAACATTAGTACATTTGATCGATATTATTTAGTTGTTGTATCGTGATCGTATATTATACCATATTACGAAAGAAAATCGCAACATGTTAATGTTTTAAAAACCCAATTAAGACAAACTTTAATTTAAGAAGTATTTTTATGTTCGTATTAGGTACTTACTTATTGTTTTAATACGGCTAAAGCGCCCATCTAGCCCGCGAAGTTCAAATTTTTTGAGGTTTTTTTAAAAAAAATTCAAAATCTGGCAATAATTAAAGGCACATTTTGTAATTCGCGACAAAGACCGTGTGCAGTGCATTTATTAATATATCCAACTTACTCTAAAACATTTCAAGAACGACAGCTATCCAGATAATCTGGAAATTTTTGTATATTTAGTGATTAACTAGTATCATATCCACCATGATAATATTTAGAGTAAAATAAATGTATTAATAAACGCACGTCATACTGTGTTTGTCGCCAATCACAAAATGTTGTCTTAAATGTTTTCAGATTTTGGATAAACTATAAAAATACTCGAAAATTTTGAATTTCGCGGGCTCGACAGGCGCCTTCGGCTTAAAACCTATATCATCCTAAACAATACTCGATTTCCGCTTGTATTCTATGATGTTTTTTTATTTTTAATAGACAGGTGTGGCCAGCGAAGTCGCACCTCGTGAGGCTCGAGGAGGGTGGGGTCTGTGCACGCGCACCTTCTTGCTCCACTTTTTTACAACCTGCTATAATAATTTCCCTGCAGCCATTAATTCGTACCTAACTAATTTCTGTTCAATTATAATGCACCTTGCTACGTTTTTATAAAAGGAAAATATTTTTAAAGTACTATCTTTGACGCATTCAGGGATAGATATTTCATGTCCGATTCATGTCCAATTACACACATCAGTTCGATACTGACAGCTAAAATGTATGGAAGCAACAGTCGATGAATTTTAAAATAGTAGAAACGCTTTAGACAATCATATTTTGAAAGTTTTGAAACAATGATGGACTAAATATAAAAAAGGTATTTATGAATAGCCATAAGCATGAGGAATATAAAATATAGTTCAATACTCCAACGTTCTCATTAAACGTATTATAGATAGCAATTTATAGGTATTCTAAGCGCGAGGGTGAGTGAATAGACACACATCACCACATATGGCGTGGCCGGCCGGCGGCGCGCGGGCAGCTGTCAGCCGTTATAACCGTCAACCATTCAAATTTGACGCAATGATAATTAAATTCCATTTTTAAATATGTTTGATAATAATAGAAGTAACTTTTAAAGTATTCTTCTTCTGACAATGTCAAGGTAACGAGAAAATTGTGTTTGTACTATGGGTAATGGGTATTGAAATTCTTTGACCTGTTGTCATAATAGCGGATAAAAAAATGAAGTAGGTAAAGTGGCATATCAATCACGAGATAATAGAAATAAAAATGTCTCTTACGAGATGCAACTGGAAAACACGGGAATAATTCCAACTAACCGACACAGGATGTAACGCGTCAAGTCCAACTTATAGTAAAACGATGTTGATAACGTATCGATATATACTAAACGGCTTGTTGATTCAAGTACGACCGACTCGGGCATTTCAATAAGGGACGACGAGCTTAGATCATCGGCATTCATAATGGCCGCGCAATAGGTAAATATTGCCTTCGCGCAACTAACTCTAGAGAATACTAATATTGTTATCGGCACATGCCGGTCTTATATTGTCTATTCTTCATTCCTATTCAGTCTCTTGTAGTTTGATCTGGACTAGTTTATCCTCAGTCTACCTTGATTTGTGATTTCTATTAAAGTTTTAGACAAGTTTTCTGTCGAATTGCGGTCGTGTAAAATTAAAGTGCTAAACGTTTACTCTTGTAATCATAATTTGATTTGTAGAAGGTACCCTTTATCGATTATGGTAACTAAATTCATTGATAGTTTGTTTTACCATCGTTGATAATATATATTCACCTTCGAGGACGTGCAGTGCAGCATATCAAATTACCTCATGAGGTTGATTCTATGGAAGTGTGTCATGAAATAATTGACTTCTTCGAATACTTCATTATGTTATTTTTATTCCTGTTGTAGCCCATTTTTATGTTCAGAGGGATAAGTGTAAATTAAAGGCAAATTATCCTTTAGTTTATCCTTATAGTTGTTCATTAAGCTACATTATTTATGTGTTAAAATATATGTATTTCAACTTTAGTTCTTTAACTAAGCTAACAAATCAATGATAACATATAAGTTAAAATTTGCAGGATTTATTACAGATTAGCTTTTATATCTCTCATGTTTAAAATAACCTCACATAGCTTATAGCGAGGAGGACATTCGGATAGCACCGGAGAGGTCGGCGTGAGGTCGGCGGTGAGTCATTGCAAAACCGGATCCGTACCCGCGTACAACATAGGCACTCCGACGCGCCGGAACGCACAACCAACAAACTTAAGCCTTTTGATAAGCAAAAACTCTTTTTACCGCAGAGAAGCAAGTATTTAACTGAATATGATGACTACTTTGATAAAAGATGACTAGCGCTTTTAAGATTATGCAAACGTCGCTGACGTTTTTTGTCCAATCTTGCATTTATTCAATTTGTTGACAAATATCGTGACTTAATGTGCATTACCTAATCAAGAACTGTGAAGATATTGCATTCTCTAGAGCCTCAGACAAGATCAATTTCTCCGCTACCAATGTACCGCTTGATTTTGTCCGTTCGTCGTGATCTCCCATCATTGCAACTAGCCGTAGTTTCGGAACGTGTGCGCCTCTCGTTATCGATGATAACGAAGCGATTAGATTATATCTGTTGGCGTTTTGCTTATATTTTGTACACAAAATGTAGACTGCACCAATGCTACGTGTTTTTGTATACAGCAATATTTTAAGGTCGTCTAAATACGTTTTCTATTTATACCTTTCGAGAAAGCATTGTATGTGGATCATGAAATAGGTTTTCAGCTCTATTAAGATCAAAGGCATCGGGGTCTTGTTTTGATCGATTCTATAGCGTTTATCAAGCTAGCAAGAGAGTGCAGTATCTATATTACAGGTATCAAGTGCTTTTGTCGATAACGTTAACGCACCCATCGTTTCTTTCATGTTTAACGATAGGTTGTTATTGTAATATTCGTAAGAAGCTTAGCTGGACGTAATTGCATAGTATCGTGTGGGAATTAATTGCTATTTATCAGTAAATAGGTATTATGTATCCGAAAATGATAACGTATAAATTGGGTAAACATGAAGATTTTTTTTCTCTGCTCTATATCATTATTATTTTTTCTGTTGAAAAAACACTGCAAAGGCAATATAGCCTAGTAGTTGTCGTACTATCCAAAAAATACTTATTTAATAATTAACTACAGCTAAATGTTTCATGAGTTTGTATACAACAGCACAAAAACAATATTTGCATCAGGATAAATCGTGCAGACAAGGAAAAAAAATCGGAAATTGAAAAAGTAACAAAGCTCTGCCAAGCATAGCGACGCCACGTACTACTAATTCTTCAGTTTATGCATAATTAGAAATGTGTTTACACGAATCTGGACACGCAGCACATCGCGTGCGCGCTGAATATAAATCAAGCCAAAGTGGTGTCACCATAGCGTGGACTCTATAAAATATCGCAGGTTTACTTTCCTGGATAGATTGTAGACTTCCCATTAAGTTAAAAACCAAAGAAAAAAAAATAACTACGAGCAACCCGTGAGTAAAGTGTGGAATACTAAATTTAGAGAGATGCTCCAGTTTTCTCCCCCTATTAATTTCTTTTGGTGGCCTACAAATGCGTTTAGCTATGAGACTGGCCTTCTCAAATTATCGTCTACATGTGCACAAGACAAACTGTTTTGGTTATACTTCAGTCGTTCAATTTTTTTTTCCTATTCTGAACCAGAGAATCTTCTAACAAGACGGAGTTTGCCAAGTGTGCAAACACTTCACAGTTCACAGGGTTTATGGGTCATGTTCTACTAGTCTTTTTACGCGCGTCGCATGCGCCTCGCGACCGGCGCATTTGTCGCCAGTGACAGACCAAGTGCCAACGTTGGCAACGCAATTGATACATGTACAGTTTTTGTATGCCGTTTGCCTTGTTTACAGCTTTCGGCACGTTTTTACCGTATACTTTTTGCTATGAAACAGATGCAGAAAATATTGACAATGTAGGTGAGTTTTTTATGCAATAGCCATCTCTGACTCTCATCTCTCTGATCTAGTCATCGCTGTATTATTGCTACGTCTACGTTCTAATCGTTTCCTTAACGAAAATTTGTTAAGTTTGGTTTTACTAATGTCAAAGCACCATTGAGAAAATAACTGTTAAAAAGCTTTTTTTGCGATTATGTCCTCAAATTTACAACAGAGCTTGTCTGTATAAGTATTCGATTTCACCGTAATCTGAAATGCTGATTCTTCATGTCGTGCATAGAAATTGGGTATCAATTATTATTTAAAATCATCGCTAGACCAATTTATAGCTGCGCAGGTCAGAAAAACCGTTAGGTTTATTTAATGTAGTCCATAAGAAGTATTTTATTTTCAATCTCCCCGCTATTGATATTCAGTTGGAAATTTATATTTTTAAAACCACAAGCAGTCGGCCTTAAATTGCTGTTTGCGCCGAAAACTTAATTTATTCACCGTAGTATCAGAAGAATCAACTTATTTTATTTAAATAGTTATATTGAAAGTTTACGAAGTAAAAATAGCCTGCATTGCAATCATTAATTAATACACCTAACGGAATTGCTAACTATCCCATTAGTGAGTCTGATATGAGATCAGTTCTATCTTGACCATTGACAAAGTATTTCACATTGTAAACTCAAGAAGGAATATCTCATCTCGTCCTTATCTCACAAACGCGTGTCTCCAATTTCATTCGTCCATTGACCCCCAGACTAATTGTCCAGAATCAGCTAAATTGGTTTGTGACTTGTGTGCGACCTTCTTCACGATAAACGCTCGTTAGGTTTAATGAGTAAGTACTACAAAATCGTTGGTAATTTAGACTGGAAGGCCCCAAATTGTGGAGTCAAGTTATTCCAACAATTATATTACTTAGTATATAAAAATATGCATATTTGTATCTAAAGTGTGGATTATGAAGCATTGGAATCCCTATGCAAATTCGAACGCCGTTATTAATAATTTATTAGTCGGTACGAACGAACACTTTTTGTCGATCGATACTAAAAGATAGTTAATTATAATAATAGTACATATCTTTATCTGATTCTCTTTTATAATAAATTTATATTATAATATTTGCCATGACAGTATTTCTGAACTGGATTTGAAGGTTTCACCGTTAAAGCAAGAAATTGTATTACACGTATCTGATGCAGAAATCTACTTGGAGTTAAGTTACAATCGTAAAGTTAGTTACGTAGGTGTAGCATATTCACAACTAAAAAAAATCCGATTTTAAGCCCTTCTTAATAAATTTTTAAGCAGTGAATCTACACTGACTTTTGGAAGTAATAGTTTTGTCATCTGTAAGGTTTCTTCTAATAAGTAGTTCCTACCAGTGCTGCTAATAATATCAATTTAAATATTTCACGTGGCTTTCGTATTTTACATTATTCACAAGGGTTAGTGGCAGTGAAGGTTGGTGAAGATTTGTAATTATCATTTGATTGTGTTTCGTGTACACAAACTACTGATGTGATTTGTCTGTAAATCTTCCTAAACGCAAATAAATAAATAAGTACATCATGACCTACACTGGATTGTGCAATCGTTTACGTAATCACAATGTAAGCGGGGTTCACACAATGCTGTCAACTGCGTTAGCGCTGTGAATTTGCGTTTCTATTTACTTACGCTGCTTTATTCTCTTCATTTATCTGCGCTTAAGGAAAATGGATACTGAAGTTTTGAAGATCGGATTATGATAAACTTATTCAAGGTCTACTACTGAGTTAATATTCTAATGATTGCGAATTTAAAACATAATGTTTCGTTGAAAATCAATGTAACATAATTTGTGGAATATTTTCTTCGAGATAAAAAAGGATTATTCAAATATATCGTTATTTGATTGGCTTTCACAAAGCACTAATGTCCTTTGTGAAAGCCAATCAAATAACGATGAAATCATTGTTTTAATAAACAATGAATTCATAACCAATTTTTATACTTACCTTTCTATAAAATCGATTACATCTCTGTGTTACCGAATGTGACATCAAAAGTATATTTTCTTATTATCAGCATCGCCAAGGCTATCGCAATTATCACCAGTCCTCGAAGTGGTAAACTTGCAGACATGACTAATGTGGATTGTCGCTGTGGCGTGTGAACAGGCCTGACGTGTGACGTCATGCAAGATATGACTTAAAATATGCGTTCTTTCGACAACGCCCTCGGTTTCCGCTTTGATAAACTAAATTAATAAGTATATTGACGATATTGAACATCTTTCTAATAAACAAACCTGTCGTCTTTAAACAATGTTATTTGTTTGTTTTCACACAAATCTATTTGTATATTTGTATTGTGGTTTGCAAATCGTTCGGTGGGGTTGACGTCAGTTTATGCGTTTATCCGGTCGAGGTCAATTCAACATACGGATTCACACGTTGATACGAAACTTCTGTTAAATGCGGTATTATTATTAATTTCAAGGTTTTTGCCTTTGCATGTAGCCTTTATGATCCACTAGCTGTGCCCACCGACTTCGTCCGCGTAGTATTTAACTTAACAAACAATTCGGGATTGTCGGGATAAAAAGTATCCTATGTGTTAATCCCAGTTGTATACTATCTGTCTTCCAAATTTCATCCAAATCCGTCCGGTAGTTCTTGCGTGGAGGAGTAACAAACATACATCCACACTTACAAACTTTCGCATTTATAATACTAGCTGTGCCCCCCGACTTCGTCCGCGTAGTATTTAACGTAACAAAAATTTCGGGATTATCGGGATAAAAAGTATCCTATATGTTAATCCCGGTTATAAACTATCTGTGATCCAAATTTCATCCAAATCCGTTCAGTAGTTTTTGCGTGAAGGAGTAACAAACATACATACATACATACATCCACACTCACAAACTTTCACATTTATAATATTAGTAGGATTAGTAGGATGTGGCCATTATATTCACATTAAAAAGAGTTGAAGTATCTTCAGCAGGTGATCTCAAACAGTACTTAATTTGACGTCGTCATATATCATGAATAAAACATGACTAGGAAATTAATTCTTACTTATGTTAACTCGATATTGTAGTTATAGATGTATTGTAGTTTTGAACACACCGACTTGCGTGGCATTAAATAATACATTCTTCATAACATTGAATACTCAAATAAGTGAAATGATTATTGTGAAATTTATTTCTACCAATTTGATTATTCTGGTAGTGGACTAGAGTCCAGTATACAAAGGGAGAAAGTAAGTTGGCAAGTATTGACCGGATCATTGAAAACGCTATAGATAGGAAAGTTACCGAGTTAGACACGCCTCTGAATCATCGCGTTATTTTTATACCTACTACACAAACTGGTATTTCCATGAACTTGAAATTTAGTTTATTTATCTTATTTCGTGTTCCCCAATTAAGTCTTAACGTTTTAAAAGTATCTTGAATGTCAAGTAGACAAATCATTCATTAAAAACTTTATGTTATACTAGCTGAGCCCGCGACTTCGTCCGCGTAGAATTTTAATCCCTACGTCATAACATCTACCTGCATGCCAAATTTCAGCCCGATCCGTCCAGCGGTTTGGGCTGTGCGTTGATAGACCACTATCAGTCAGTCAATCAGTCAGTCAGTCAGACAGTCACCTTTGAGTTATATATATTTAGATTTTTTTGGATTAAAAACACACAATCGGACATTAATAACCACTATTAATTTACATCACAGTTTCTACCTACTAATCTCTACTAAAGTTAAATATTTCGTGGGAAACTGAAATAATTACATTTCCATGATTATTAATAGCTTATTTTATTTTGTTACAGGTAAATAACAAGGCTTAGCAGCAAACAAAGTCATCTGTCTGACATGTCCGACAGTTAAGAGTAGAGGTAAAAGTTTCGATTGTTCTACAGCACTATTCAATACAAGTTATATAAAACTTAAATGTTTTTCAATAGTTTTCGTAAGATTACTTTTTTGATAGAGAAGTCGTCCGTGGCGAAATGTTGCACTATTGTTCCGGAGACAGTCAGCACTAGTCAACAGATCAACCAACCTCTCATGTTACACCATCCCGATTCTTGGTATCTTAGCTCTTGTCCTAACCACCACACACAGCACAGCGCTCTTGGGTTCTGATACTGAATTTGATAAAACTTAAATAGCTAGGGATAGCTCGAAGTCAAGAAGTATTATGACACCTGCATTTCGAAACGATTTAGTACTTACAGGTATTATAACAATGAAAGCTAATTAAATATGCGATATGATCAGACGGCTCGTCACGGGACGCGTCCGATGTCACCTCCGCGCAACTGCATATCATGACCATCGCAGTCGTGTGCAATTACAACCGTTGTATGATGCGCAGGCTACGGCCGAATGTGTTTCTTGTGCAAATTTCTAAATTCAAGTATTGCGTTACGATCTGATATCATATTCCTATACTAGGTGTAACAGAAAGGGTATACCATATTTTTTGTAACTTTAATTTGTAAATCTAAATCTATCGCCTTTGTGGGACAGTTAAAGACTAAAGGTTTTGTAGACTTGTGAAATCTGTCAACAGCTGTATCCCTATGACACCTTTTGTTCTTCAAGTTTCCTCCAAAGCTGATATATTTAGAATTACAAAGTTCAGTTTTGAAAAAAAAGTATACCCTTTGTGTTTCAACCTGTATATCAATGTGAAAGCTTTTGTAAAATGGCATGTCTATTAAATCACGGTGTTTTCCATATTGAAGACTAAGACTTTGGAGACAAAAGAACTCTTTCTGGATGCAAAAAAAACACTATGCAGTTAAATTATTCCTTATGTTAATGCAATTTAATACGGGATCAAATCAACCAATTGGTATCACCGTAAACGGTTCCTGGTTAATTATCATTGTCACAGGTGTTCCTACCGAATACTGTGAATTAATGTTTAACTTGTTAAATAATACACCGTAATTATGTCCACGTTAGCTCTTACCCCAATTAGATAGGTAGTAATGAAGGCAATTACAACAAAAACATGAATTTGATCAACTTGTAGTTTCTCGATAAAGCCTTAAGAATACAAGGTAGACATAATTGAAACCAGAACCAGCTGCTAACCGATTACTCCAGACATTGATACGTCACGTAGTAAATGTTAAATGTCCCTCAGAAATGTGCAGCATGGCTGTCGTATTAATTGCAGGATACGATGACACGTACACAGTGTTTAATTAGTTGTGCACAAATGGTGCATGCAATTTGGTATCAAACGTCACTGTAGCGGTTAATGACGATTCACAAACAGCTGCACCATTACATAATTCGGAAACGCGGTATTGAAAACACTTGCTGTATAGTGTCTTAACTATCTACCCTACTTGTAATACTACGGAACAATATACATACGTATAGATTCGATAAAATTAAAAAAACCATAAATAGTTAGTAGATAAGCAATTTTATTGAGATGACAAATTGAAGCAAACCTACCATAGCCCTATTTAGTTAGAAAACGTGCATAAAGTCATTATTGCAATGAAATACTAAGAGCAACTAGTGCTTGACGATAATAATTGGCAATAATGATGCACTATTCCATCTATGAAACGCCATCTTTACGGCTCCAGGCTCTAACCTGCCAGTCCTTCATTGGGCCAATTATCAACTAGCTACTTAAGTATATTTTGTTTTACTAGCTGTGCCCACCGACTTCGTCCGCGTAGTATTTAACTTAACAAAAATTTCGGGATTATCGGGATAAAGAGTATCCTTTGTGTTAATCCCGGTTATAAACTATCTGTGTTCCAAATTTCATCCAAATCCGTTCAGTAGTTTTTCCCTGAAAGAGTAACAAACATCCACCACTCACAAACTTTCGCATTTATAATATTAGTAGGATATAATAAAGTCGGCAAACAAGTCGACAAACACTAATCGTACGAAACAAAGCTGTTATAGCTACTTCACGCCGATCTTTTGGGAGAGGGACCCCGACTACGGGGTAGTCTCTAGACTACCCCAGTCGAGCGAACCCGTATATAAGTTGTATTCAATTAGCTACAGCTTGGGTTGTACCACCGGAGAACATATTAATTTATTTTATAAAGTTTATTTAATACACTTTTTACGTGTCGTGTAGTGTTAACGCGATTGCACCTGTAGACTAGTTACCGTAAAGTTACTGTGTGTTTAATTATATTTAATGAAGCAATAATGTTAGTATAACAAACGTAATCATGTTGCCTTAACAACTACTTAATTTAATTTGCGCTTAGAGTCCGCTTATATCCTTGTTTTTCTACCATGCCTGTCTTCATTAATTTTAATTATCGATTTAACTTTTTTATACCAACCATGGTAGCTTCCATCGTGGCTGGTTTTAATCAACCTTGACCTTATGGAAAAATCTCGCAAGGTGACTTCACACTAATGTAATCTTACCAAAAATACAAATCTTAATCTTTTTAATCATGTTTGCCAACAAAGTACTTCTGAATTCTCAGAATCTACCATCGGTTCATAGAATGCTTCCACTGAGAAGATCCGTCAATAATTACTATTTCAAATAGAAAATCTTTACATTCTCAGAAACAATCGCAATGTCAGCAGGCAACGTCTTTTACCATTAGAAAATACTGGAAAATAATACTAGACTAGTAGGTAAGTAATTAAATAGTTAGAAGCTATTAAATATTTTTAAGTACTGGTGCAACTAATACAGGTTTTGGTACTTAAATCATAGGCGGCGGGTTAAGTATGGCAACAGGCTTAGCTCCAAGTTGTCCTTTGTGTGTGCCGTTGCCCAACGGCCTTTCTCCGAGATCAGCTGGTTTGCGGTCGGTTTCGTGAGGTCGCGGTCGCAAACGCTGCCCTTTCTAACTATATGCTAACGTTAGATTATACACATTCATGTTCAGTGGAGAAGTCATTCAAACTAACTTAGATTTCCTCAGTCCAATGAGGTAAAATCAGGTTTGGTATGATCCATTTTCAATGCTTTGCCTTCCTAGAGTCATGAGGAAAACGTCTTTTGATGATTGTACTACGAATTATTCCTGTAACCATGTCTTCCTTTGTTCAAAATGTAATCGTCCCGCTGAATAATGTTCGATGATAATATTTGTGAAATCATTTATTTCTAAGGTTCCATCACAAAACCATTTTTAAAGTTCAATAGTTTTGTAATCGAGATGCACGTTTCACGTTTAACGATTGCTCTTTGAGTTTCTGGATTAAATATCTAGAACGTCGGGGCTGACTCATATTTATTTTGAAGTGGTGAATCTGGCGATGGGAGCAGCTCGGTTAAAATCCATCTTATTGCTTATTTCTTTTTGTTAGCACATGCTGAAAGGATTTAAACAGCTGATATAAGGCCAATAGCTTTATAAACGCACGTTCTGCATTGAACTTTAGCATCAACCTTACGATATGAGTAAAAGGTTGAATATTTACAGTTCCCTATCACTGTAGTTTAAAATATAAAAACTCTAAGCCACCATCTAACCTTAAATTACAATGTGCAAGGCAAGATGATGTCATTGTCATAGCTAACGTATGAGCAGTGAGCAATTACAACACGCTGCGATCACCACAATATAATATATGAGCGGGGAACATCGTGTAAACACTGTCGGGGCCCAGCTGCTGGAAGTTTGGCAGTCTAGAAACTATGAATCAGTTAAGGACAAAGGATATTTTGCCACCAGCTGTACTAGTCAAGTTATGCTAACAATGAACATGTGGTTGACGATATATTAAAATAACAATAAAGATCGATCTATTGTCATAACTTAATTACTAGACACAAGGCCATGTATAATGTATGTGCAGGTAGCGGTCAAGAGAAGTGAAAAATGTTTGAAAAACCAGTGTTTTTAATAACAATTATATTTCACGCACAAAAGTATTTTAGTGCCCTTTTCTAACAAATAGGCATGTGCAAAATATCGGAGATGGATCAATTGAAATTCTTGGTAGAAGTCTCCACCAAGCGAAGATTCTTTATATAAACGAAAGGATTGTCTACACGGTTGAAGCGATTACTATTAAAGCTATATTTACGAAACTTCACAAACATATTGATTAGTAAAAAGTTTCTGTGAACATGTTATCTACACAGTTTTTTTACTTAAAAATAGATTTATTATAACAAATATAATTAACGTGGACAAACAAGCGGAGACCAACAGAGTTCGTACAACATTATTCATACGTACAAATGGAAGACGTTAAGTCAGCAAGTAGATAAAAAATGCAAATAAATAAATGATCTCCTCCAAATACCTAATGCAACAAGCGATAAAACTAAAAAACAATGTATTGATCAGATTTTTTGCAGTAGGTATATCGTAGTTGATTGGATGTGATTCCTTCATCACACAGAATCTTTACTGCATACCGTTAACCAGAAGAAGTGGTACACACAGCGCGGACAGAATTTAAACTGCCCACTTCATTCCTTATTCAATCCGAGCGACTCTTAATTAGATTGTTGTCGAATGCAAGGGAATTACTGTTACCGTACGTGTTATCGATCGAATGAGTTGTAAGATTTTTTGTCTCAGGACGTGCAGCAGTGCAAATATAAGTCTAGTCTCGCTGGAGTATCATCGGTTAATCTGACATGTGCATACATATCCATTGAGTAACCGTAATCGGTACCGGATGGCGTCGCATTGTACTCGTACAAGTTGCCGCACCTTCAAGTTTCCGCACCTCAAAAACTTTATTTCCCCCTAATTGTGCCATCGAAAGTATTTTGGCCAACCGTTTTTGTAGGAAACCTTCCAAAGGTTTTAAGGCTAGGGAGTAATTGGCAGCGCTCCAAGTGCAGTCATGTCTCAAGACCATCTATTATAGCTTCCAAAGAACAAAGATTCAGTGCTGCTACTACCGTGATAGGAAACCAAATATCTATTTCAGGAAGTTCTAGTGAGAGTAATACGCGATCGTAAATCACGCGGAAGATATCCACAACTGACAGGAGTAATGCGGATCGCTTCAATAAATTTTACTTAACGACACTACCAACACAAACCGGCACGCGATGTATTTTTTTCGTCATACATTACATAATTTAAAAATGCTTTATAGTTCCGCCGTGCAGTCCAGTAGTCATTCAAATAACAATTTTATAGTTTTTATCTCTGTGTAAGGTAAGACGAGAGTAATTAGAGAGGTGGTCACACTTTCACAGCAGTGACCAGGCTTAGCCGGTCCATCGCCAGATGCTGGTAGAGTTTCACTGTTGCGGGTCACTGCACTTACCTACAAGTATCTTTAGTTATACAGTCTTTACTAGACGAGTATTTTATTCCAGTTACTAAACGATACTGTCGTTTGATTGAGAAAGAAAGTTAAAAAAGCTTGCAACATCTACAAATACAGTCAATAAAATTATACTAATTTACTCAATTTTACATTCACCACACACACTGTACGATGGCGGAACACAACAACTAATTGCAGCAATTGACAAATTGATGGCCGCTGGATGCGCCCGCGCATGCTGCCGTGACGGATTATCAAGTTTTAGCCGCCATCTTGGCAAAAATAGCGCGACTTGCAGTGCGCGGGAGATGTATATGTCGCTTTCGATTTCACGAAACTGAAAGTGCCTTATATCGGGTAATGTCGTTGACTCTGATGTTTGTTTGTCACGGCTGGTTGGTTACATATCGTATCGTATGCCACAACTAGAGTTATCCTATCGTGTCCAACTAGAATGCTGTAATTTGGCGTTTAATTTATTTTGTTTTCAGCCTGTCTTCATTAAATGACGCGTCGTGCGTCGCTGGTCACTGTTACTACTGGTCGTTCTAATAATTTCTGCTAGCGTACGAGTCGACTCCGTACAGATTCATTCACATTTGTGTGTATGATGCTAAATATTGTTGTGTATGATGCTTAATTTTACCAAAGTGCTGCTGTATGCTTAAGCATACATGATATAATATCAGCTGGATCATTATACAGGTTGATACAGAAAGGGTATACTTATTTTTCAAAACTTAACTTAGTAATTCTAAAACTATCAGCTTTGGAGGAAACTTGAAAAACAATTTTATAAGTCTACAAAACCTTTAGTACTTCAACTGTCCGACAAAACCGATAGTTTTAGATTTACAAAGTAAAGTTGCAAAAACAACAGTATACCCTTTTTGTTTTTCTCTTGCCAGCATCACATTAATCTCAATATTCTTCATTGGCTGTGTAATGTGTGTAACAGAATTATTTTATTATTCATGGCAGCGCATTTGACTGCACTGCACCGGAGAGCGAAGAGTTCTTCCGCCAAGTTATCTCACATCGCGTGGCATTGTGGAAAGTTGCTCTTATTTTATAATATTTCATGGTTGAAATATGTGTATTAGACACACTCCGTTGGAAGTTCGCTGGCTACGACTGCTTAATGTTTTATAACTTACACTTTTTCTAACGTCTCGGTATTTCATAATAAAATTACTTCATATTTTGATACACTAACATGATGTATTATGTTGTTCATAATATAATAACATTATGCTAGTCTAGGTTCAGTACTTGAAGCCCCTCGCACTAGTTTTATTGATTGTTTATTACGTCAAAAGTTAATCGACCGCCGCGCAGAAGCGACTTGGTCTGTGAAGCACAGAGGTCAATAGTAGGTATAATAATTCACGATCAGCAGGCTATTTTACCAATGTTCTTGAATTAATACTGACATGAGATAGGTTATAGCAACACAAGTCTCGAGAGTCCTGACTTACTTTCTATAATTATTCAAATTAGGCTCTCTCATATTAAACATATATGTTAAACGGATTGTTAAAAAACAGGAATGTAAAAGGGAACATCTTAAAAGTGTAATGGTTACAAAAGGCTGTATCCAGATATTCTGTATCTTAGTACTTCATCCAATCGATTATTTGAATTAGCTTCACAAAACCGAGTATGTTGTTATGCACCATCGCACCGGGAGCGTCACGACGCAGCCCCGTCTCGCATCATTGCGCCTTCAGGTTTCTATTCCAACCGCCTCCGGCGATAATACCACCATGATCGCCTATACCCATGGCCAGCCGGCAAAAAATAACTGACCAAGAAATCTGGTGTCAGACTTGCAGTGATGAGATGGTTCTGTTTTTAGTAATTATAACTGCAGTGGATACACCTTAACCTTGAGATTGAGAAATTTAAAACAAAGATGCCTCATTGAATCTAGTTATAACTCTGTAAAATATACTCACCTGCATTAAGATGAATGTATGGGCAAAAACTCTAACCTCATAAACGATATCAGGGTAAAAACAGTGTAACAATAAATGGTTCAACGGCAACATCCTTAGATAACATTATAACAAGTTTCCTTTGTTGTTAACATAATGGTATATCTAATCATTGGTTTGACTTGAACGTTTTATTTGTGAGTAGTAATAGAAACGACACTACATTGAGTAAACTTCTCGAACGTCTATTAAGGCTAAAGCGCCCATCTAGCCCGCGAAGTTCAAATTTTTTGAGGTTTTTTAGAAATTTTTCAAAATCTGACAATAATAACAGGCACATTTTGTAATTCGCGACAAAGACCGTGTGCAGTGCATTTATTAATATATCCAACTTACTCTAAAACATTTCAAGAACGACAGCTATCCAGATAATCTGGCAATTTTTGTATATTTAGTGATTAACTAGTATCATATCCACCGTGATAATATTTAGAGTAAAATCAATGTATTAATAAACGCACTGCATACTGTGTTTGTCGCAAATCACAAAATGTTGTCTTAAATGTTTTCAGATTTTGGATAAACTATAAAAATACTCGAAAATTTTGAATTTCGCGGGCTAGACAGCCGCCTTCACCTTAATAGAAACATCCAGTAATTTACTGAAATCCTCTACCTTATTTATAATTAAGTATGTTGGTTTATATGTTTGACTGATTGTAATTTGAATAGAGTATGGTATAGGCATGGTAATCTCTGGAATCACATATAGGTATAAAACGAATGAAAACATATCTGTCCTAACTGCTGATCTAACAAACGTGGGCGCTTTGCACGTTTCTAACACAATGTAACTGCAATGAGAAAGTTGGGCATATTGCATTGCTTAACGTGGAAAGCCCTTTGACCTCGAATAGGCGACCCCATGAGTCATGAGTGAACCATTCCAAGCTTTCAACACATCACAATGCAACCTAGCCATAGAATGGAGAACGGCGCATTGATGGTGATTGGTGACTAACGTGCTTTGTTTTAAGCATTCTAATACCTACTGAAATCACTTATCTAAATTACCTTATGATAATATTAAAAATTTAGCTAAGTTCGAGCGCTCTGGCTGGACATTGTTTAACCCTAATTTTTGAAAACAAAGCACAATGCTCTTGGATGGTGTTGTATGCACCTTTTTATCTAAGCAACTAAATAAGCAAGTCTCGAAAATTTTTGACCCGTCTGCCCGAATGGTTAAATTTTTGGAATTAAAGTATTTCTTCACCTCCTATTATCAATGTCTCCACAGGAAGTTATTCTTCTACGTCTCTCCTTTATCGTGCTTTATAGTCAGCCCAGTTTTGAATCTGAAACAAAATGGAGCAACAAGAATGTTCGAGATTTGGTTATTAAATGGAAATACTCTGAATATCTCCACCTTGTCCTTGTTAAAAACGAGAGCGATACAAACAAACAAACCATCAGACACGGCTTGGTATGTCACGTAACAATAGCCGCTTATGAATATTCCACGAAGGTTCTCCATCTTGCTTAGAAACCGCTCGCCGAGGTAATGTATGAATGTTTTTTTTCTTACGTCGCGTGGACGTGACTTTTGCTCGTATTTTACTATGAAATATCGTATGAACTAGTTTTGCATCTCTACATGACTTGAGATTGTTTACGTATATTCTAGGCGGGTGATCAAATGGTGAATAAGCAGCGTCTGTGTAGCACATGTCTATCGTTATTTTCTCTGAAAACCGAAAGCCATACTAGTTTGATTAATTTATAGCGGCAAGCAATCTAGGGCTTTGCGATATTGGTAAAACAATATACAATTCCCTCTTTAATCCACTAGTCTATACCAAATTACATCGAACTGGTAATGGTATTTTATTCCGTTTAAACCTTCTTGGGTTAAAACTATCACCATTTACAGGTATTATGATGTTATTTTAAGTGACAAGAGGTTAATCATTAATACAGAGTTCCTATGCAATATTAACATTATTCATATGCTATCGTGTCTACCAAATATGTGTTTCGTATCGAAATACTTGCCTAATCTGGTTTAGTCACAGAATCGGCTTTTGAGTCATCTATGTAAAGAAGTATTAGGAAGATTTCAGTCTTTAGTTTACAAAAGGCTTGCTCATGGAGCCTTGACAAGTTTTAGTGAACTCTTTTAAATGGGCCAATGCTATCATCTATTTTCCTCATGCTATAAAAAGTTCATATTATGATAGGACAGGTTTGTCCTTCTGTTTATCAAATAGATATCTACAATGGAAACTTATCCAAAGAATCTCCCGCGTACTATTTTGTCATAAACATTTTAGATTTCTTCTAAAAAGTGTTGAATTTTAATGAAGTTCCATTTTGGTGCTTAACTTGATTTATAATTATCTTTACACCCAAGTACTTATTTAATTCAGCAATTCCATCCTTCCTATGCTTTCTTAGGCTTATTATATATGTTTCCTTATTCAGCCCTATACATTCTATCAATTTGACTCACCTACCATTATACATTTTTAATGTAGAACTGTAGATAGTTACACCTGTCAGTGTTTATAATCAAGCTGATTAATAGTTGCATTACTTCTAATTTCTTAATACACGTACCGTACTCATGAAGTAATTACCAAGTATAATTAAACGCTAAATAACGGCGCTGAACAAAATTATCAGATACCGAAAAAATATAACATTCTAGACATTTTATGTAAAACGTAGATGTGTCTTTATTAGGAGAAAGAAATGAAAATAAAAGAAATGGAAATGAAGTAGCGGTAATGGGATGAATTATGAATAGTTTTGTTTAATCTTGCTATGAACACGCGCCACTTATTATATTAGACAAACTTTATTAAAATTACATCTCAAACCGGTAGGATTTGGGGCAAAATATTGATGGATATGTGAAAAAAAACAATATATTTTTAGTAGCCTATTTTATGTCCCACTGCTGGGCAAAGGCCTCCCCTTTTTTACGCCACAGGTCCCTATCTTCGGCTTGCTGTGGCCACGATTTACCCGCAAAGGTGTTCAAAGAGACTCATAACTTTCAATATTTTAATTTGATTATATTGTTTTCAGGCTTCGACGATCGACGGGCGACGGAAGGGAGCTTGCCTCTTCTGCCAAGAGTACTTCATGGACTTGTACCTCTTAGCTGAACTTAAAACAATCAGCCTTAAGGTAAACTCTACTCTCTATACACGGTAACTAATGCTTTCTCACTTGCTTACGATGAAGCAAAACATCGCAAGGAAACCAGCATCCCTTAGAAAATCTAAACAATTTTCGAATGACATGTGAAATTCGTAACCCTCATTGGGCCAGTGTGATGGATTATGGCTTATATCCTCTACGTAGAGAGGGGGAATAGACTCGGTGATGCCGGCAACAGGCTCGCCCCCTATTACATTGGGACTAAAACCACAATGGGCGAAGAGTACTTAGGTGCGATCCCAGTGACACCCAGATCAGATCAAATTATGAAAAGGCCATTGCCTAAATTTACCATGAGTGAGCCGGTAAGCTCCGGGCCAAGCGAATGTCCGTCGGTATAAAATTGAGATATATTACGGCAATTGCATTAGATAATGACTTATATAGCTCACGAGTTTAGGTCCAATTAGTCAAATTACGGTCCGTGGTGCCTTACAACTGCTCTTCAATCAGTTGTAACAGTTTTGCTTATAATGGCAATCAGCCCTTACCAGCTATTTTGACTCCCGCTTTGCACCGGAGGGAAGTGGAAATGTTTTCTTCCAACTCCTATTATTTCTTTCGTTGAAATTCGTGCGGGTTCCAAGACAATTTAACTTCTCCCCGGGACTCGTCGAGGATCAAACCTCGACGTCATTATTGGTCACCATTCTCGACCTGGCTTACAGGAGTTACAGTGGTGGGAGTGTGTGGCGGGACCAGTCCCATTAAAAAAAATTATAATGACATATTCATTTGCAGGTAACAACAGTAGATATGCAGAAGCCCCCGCCAGACTTCCGCACCAACTTTGAGGCGACGCACCCGCCCATACTGATCGACAACGGACTCGCGATACTGGAGAACGAGAAAATCGAGCGACATATCATGAAGTCCGTGCCGGGCGGGCACAACCTATTCGTGCAGGTACATGGGGCATTATAAATATTCAAATGTAACTTAAATTTGAGAGCTGCTTAAATTTCTGCATAAATGCGAGTGGATTGGTACGTCCACACATACCGAGCATCGCGAGACATATGCTTTTGTCTACTTCGTCTGACGGTAGATAACTGAATTTCTTGGATGTACCTATGAATCATCCAACTTTTGGAACTGCGTATTCTAAGACAAGGGTTTCCGAAATACATACGCTTACTTTGGTGTATAAAATTTACAATCGACCAATCACAATGCACTGTTATTTTCAATAGACTAATCATAATGCGTTGTCACAGCTCCCGAACAATCGAAGTGTGGATTTTAGGTGTTCAATAACTGTTAAAAAAGTCAAATTTGACATATTTATCACGTGTTTCAACTTTGGTAGTCATGTAAGATTTGTTAATTTCCCCGTGAAACTTTAATATTGGAACTATTATTTTAATTAATTACTTTAAAAGCACGTGGTAAACTTTAGGAGCGTCACCCGACTGTTAACGTCGTTACAATTATTTATAAAAATTACTAAATATTTTTCCAAATGGACGTGCTTTCAATGCTAATCAGATGTCACATTGCTATTCATAAGTGTCAATAAAGTGTTTTTAACTGGCAACTTTTTATTAGTAATTAATATTTATTAATAGTTTCCGAAATTTAATATCGTTTAGTTTTTGATAAACTGGTTCAGCTTATCTGAATGACATTCCTACATGATTTTTAGAAAATAATTGTTTCGTTATGTTCTTGATTAATTTAATTTATTTCAAAGTATAGATTGCGTTCCTATTACTTAGGTACTTAATGTACAATGTGTGCTATGAGTGCGGCTGTCCATAGACAAGCGAAAAACGTAGTGCGTGCTAAACCTATACTGTTCTATAGTTTATTGTATTACAATTCTATGAGTTTCTTTACATAAAGTTTACACGCTTACTATATACGTAGATAGTATATACTAGTGCTCATGATACTTCATTTTCATAGAACTTGTTAGGGAAACCTATAGGCTATTCATCAATATTCATATGAGTCAGTCGTGACAATTCAGTTATACAAGTGAATAACAAGGTATAACTTGCCTACTCACTAGCGATGATCTAACTAAGCACTAGTTTGCACTGACGCAATATTTACACTTGTCGTCTATATTTTGAATTGTCAAATAATAAACATAGCAACATAAATCAGTGTAAATGTAAGGTCAGGGCAGACGAAGGGTAATAGGAACCTACTGTGGAATATACGAATCTATTTGTTAGATTGAAACACTTGTTTATCGCAAAAAAAACATTAAAATCATGTCAATCTGAAACCAAATGCGTTTTAAATGTTTTATGATAATTGTATTCATATTTTTTACCGTCTAAGAAAGCCCCAAACTCTGTCCAAAGGTGGCCTAAGACGTGGCCTTCATAAAAAAACACTTCTGGAAATTGAAACCAACCTAGAACCACTAACACTAGGTTGGTTTTGTTCTACAGCAGTGCTTGTGGGTTGATTGCGGTCTGCAAAACGATATCCAATTCCAGTTTTGTAACTTACCAAACAATGTTACCAGCATTGAAACTTAAAAGTGCCGAATAATGATAAACAGGGGTACTGATCTTAGTGTATGTCGCCGGCAGGACAAGGAGGTAGCGTCGCTGATCGAGAACCTGTACTCGAAGCTGAAGCTGGTGCTGGTGCGCAAGGACGAGCAGAAGTCGGCGGCGCTGCGCTCGCACCTCGCGCGCATCGACGGCCTGCTCGAGCGCAGGGGGACCCGGTAACACTACCCCACCACTACCCTGCCCTGAACTACCCTTTAAAAGTTATTGGTGTGACTTTGTTAGCCCAAACTATTTGACACGCTTGAAGACGATCAAAAAGTCTGACAAACACGTAAAATAATGATAGCGGGACTAGATACGAGTTTTACAAGAAAGGCAATGAGCATTGTTAAAAAATATGCACAACACGTCTGACCACAGAACGTAATTTACTCAGTTGGACCATTGTAATTAGGCCAGCTTCTCTAATTATTTTTTTTTTACAAATTTCATATTGTTTATTTAACAATAAATTGGATCGTCTACAGGGCACTTAAAAATACATTACCTTACCTCCCTATATTACCCATGGGAGAGTGATGGTACTGAGACTAGTGCGATTGCCTGCAGGTTCCTAACGGGCGACACGATGTGCTGCTTCGACTGCGAGCTGATGCCGCGGCTCCAGCACATCCGCGTCGCCGGAAAGTACTTCGTCGACTTCGAAATACCGGTGAGATTATCGGAAGACACTTACAATTTAACTTTTTTTAAATAAAAAACAAACCTACTTTAATGAAACCTGGGTGCATAAAAAGCTTGAAATATAATATAACTAGCTGTGCCCACGGACTTCGTCCGCGTAGTATTTAACGTAACATTATCGGATTATCGGGAAAAAAGTATCCTATATGTTAATCCCGGTTATAAACTATCTGTGTTCCAAATTTCATCCAAATCCGTTCAGTAGTTTTTGCGTGAAGGAGTAACAAACATACATACATACATCCATACATCCACACTCACAAACTTTCACATTTATAATATTAGTAGGATTTATTTCATTTGGAGTCGGTGCCAATTCAAGTAAGTAGGGGTAGTAGGTACCTAACAAGTTATCCTTAGATAGTAGCGCCGACTCCAAATGAAGGAAATTATAAGGTCCCTAGTAATTTCAAGCATTCTAGTGCACCCAGCTTTTATTGAAGTTGGTTTAAATGTCTTCATGTACTTACCAATATTTTGTAACTTTTTTTGCATTTACATTATTTCAGCCGGTATTAATATGTCTTTTCCAGACGAGTTTCCGCGCGCTCTGGCGCTACATGCACCACATGTACCAGCTGGACGCGTTCACGCAGAGCTGCCCCGCCGACCAGGACATCATCAACCACTACAAATTGCAGCAGGTAAACTGAACACAACCTTACAAGCATTGTAATAAAGTATGATTTACATTGATACAGTATGTCAATCCAGGGTTGCAATCCATTGCCACTGAGTCGTTATTTGACCAATCAGCATTCAGTATAACTGGATTCCAGCGCTAGATTTATATACTAAAACAATGTAAATCAGACTTAAAAATCAGGGCTGGATTAAACTCTTCGAAAATTTAATGTGTGTAGACAGTTAAGTCTTTTTATCCAAGAGTCAATCCACACTGAAATGGCAGCAATACTAAATTTATGTAGCTTTTAAAAGTTGTTTTATCTTCCTTACAATTTGTGTCTATTAGCAATGGAGATAAAGTTTAAAATCCTATGTAATTTTCGCTTTTTATGCATCCTCGGTGCGCATGGAGGCTAATCCGGCACTGTAAGAATATGCATGGAAGTTTAAATAAGTTTCATAATTATTAAAATATTTCTTATTATATTCAGCGGATACTCTGCTATCTATCTACTGCTATGCTAGTATATTCAAAATGTCTATGGTTCGATGTATATTATATAGGTATATTTTTTATTATTATTTTTCCTCCAATATAAACATGTATTATATACACGGCATGGACTTTTGGGCTCTGTTCTATCTATCATGTATCGCCTTCAGTTATCGGTGAAAGGTTTGGTGCCGTCGCCGACGCCGACGCTACAAAGGAAAGAGACAACTGATCCGGTACGTTCGCGAGGTGTTCCTGACGTGACGTCACACACGTGCTATCTTAACACCGGCTGTATTTGTTGGTCGAATCTAGTACACCTATTAAAATAAGTCGCTGGAGGCGCGGCGGAGAGCAATTGAAGACAACAATTTAATATAAACCTTAACTACCTTGACATACAGAATAAATTCGCACGCGGTGCTCGGAGTGCCGACGCTCCGCGTGCGAATTTATTCTTATATTGACCGTATGTCAAGGTAGTTAAGGTTTATATTAAATTGTTGTCTTCAATTGCTCTCCGCTGCACCTCCAGCGGTGTGCGCTGGGCCTGTCGGGTAATCGTCAGATGCGATTCGATAGTTATACCCGGTGAGTATGGCTGGATAACTTGCCAAGCAAGCTTCCGGTTCCTGTCTGGTAGAACCGTGCCTTTTTAAACCACACACAGGCAGGTGCACCCGACTAGCAACAAGCATGCCTGCCTGGCAGGTATGCAGGGGTATTAGTAAAACACTAACAACCTTTGACGACTATATTTCTAACATCATAAACAACAAGTTTTGTTCTGTGATATTTTATAAAACACAATACATTTTCAAAAAACAAACATTCTAGATTTTTACTGTTCTTTATAACGCATTTTTATTCCTTACGTCCGCACTACCGAATATCGCTACTAGGACACATGACGCGATGCGGGCGTGGGTTAGTTACTAACATTTAGAGCATTGGAGCATTTGGGCATTTAAATATTTTTATTTTTGTATGAAAGTCTGATGAATTATCAAAAGCCATAGAACAAAAGTTTTTTATGATGTTATTAATATAATCCTGAGAGGTTGTTAGTGTTTTACCAATAACCCTATACAATATGATTAATATGATGCTATAAGAGTCGGCCAACATGTATGGCGGGATAACAAAGCCTCTCTCTCTATCATTGGTAGAGGACATTCGGGCCGCAAAATCACCTGCATTCTTCTCTGCTGTTATTTTATATTAAAATTGCACTCTTTTCTTTATTCATTTTCCGGTTGTGTTATTGGTCTGTAAAGATTGACTTAGTGCAACCCCCAAATTCATAGAAATTTGAAAAGTAGTTTTGTTTTGAGAAATTATTTGTGAAGCAATTGTTAAGTTTCCCCAAACTATGCATTTAGTCAATGTTTACAGATTATTATAATTGGCTATATTTTACATTTCATATTTTTGTAATATTTCATTAAGAGCTCATTTCACTAGTTTCAATATAACCCTTCCATCTTCTAATTTAAATCAATTCTTCTAAAGTACGGACTACACCCTTTGGACTCAGCACTCGTAAGACAAGTTTCCGACAGACATACGCTTAATAAGGTGTATCAGACCGACCAATCACAATCCATTATTAGTTTTGATGGAACAATTGCATGCATTGCTTCCGGTCCTGTCCGGCAACTTTTTAGGAAGTATTTTGATGGAAGTAATTCCTAGTGCTGTATCCAAAGGACGGTTGGCCCTTATTCTAAATGCAAATATAAAACTGATATCCAAGCTTCTTAATGCCGTATTAATACTTAAATCAATCTCAAGTCTGAAAGCCAACGATTTTGACATGTAATTTTGTACTGGCATGACATTTCCAAGATCGCTTCCAGACTAATACGGGTCTTAGTTCGTTACCGGTGTTACTAAGGAGGCACGTTTTGGTAATTGAAAATAGTGAAATGCGCATTTTCTGGTATTGTATTGTAAATATTTATTAAAAACAATATCAGTCTTCATTGCTGCACCGAGCGTGGCGGCGCTGTAATGTTAATAATAGCATTGTTCTTATTGTTGGTTTGAAGGTGTGTTTAGTAACGGTATTTTTCTGTTGTCCTAATAAATTAATTTGTTTAGTTGTTAAGTGCATAGCTACAATGAAGGTACACTACATTAAGAAATAGTGTAATAGTTACATGTTATCTTCTGTAATAGATATTATTAGGTATAAGTTATGAAATAGGTACTTGCCCACTCGTCATAGTGATATTAGCTTTTAAATATTGAATAAGTATCCAAGTAGTCTAAAATTAATCGGGCCCCAATTTATTTTTGCTTTTCTTAGAAATTTGGCTTAAATTCTTTCCTTGATTTTTAGTTGTGAGCCTTGAGAAACGATATTTGAATACGAGGGCAGATTGTATAAGATATATTGAATAATGCCTGTATTTTACTTATCCAAAGTATCGTAACAAACGGCCTCGGTTAGAAGTGATAATTTACAGATGTACAATATTATCAAAGTAAGATCAACTACAAAAAAAAATATTCATGTAAGCCAACAAAGCACTTATGAATTCGGTTGGGAATACTACTTCAACTGAGAACTGATCCACGGTGAAGGAGTGAACCACTAGAAACTGTAGTACATTATATTCATTTCACATTACAATATTCTTCATTGCTTACTCGGGGTTGCAGTGCACACTGTACATAATAGTTTCGTATTTTCAAAATCAAGACCTCACCAAGCCCATTCATTATAAGATTTTGATGTAATTTATATATTTTTTCTAGGCGTTGAAAATGAAGAAACACGAGGAACTGGAGACACCGACGTTCACGACGTCGATCCCGATCGATGTCAGCGAACTCAGCAATGTCGAGTAACGACACGGCTGCGCGCGCGCCGCACTGAGCCTTGGTACAATACATGCAGGCGGTAACATTCTACCATTTCATACCACCAGTCAACTGTTTGCGAGGAAGTTGCGAGGTTTTGCATGTCTTTTGTTTAAAAAAAGAAAACTGTGTTGCCAATATAATATTTAAAAAAAATGACGCGCTTGTCTACCCACGCGTAAACAGTACAATAACTTATCTGTTCCGGTGGCGATTACTAGAATAAACAACCCCCTGTTGTTAGGACTTTTCAATAAGTAACCAAATGTATTCTTATATTAGATACTGTTTTCGTGCGATTCGATAGGATTTCAATGATTCTACTCGACAACTCGTCTTTTTCAGAGTTTATTTCAGAAAGCAAGTAAGAACTGACTTGGTCATTAAGACTTAAAGGTTGTGAATTTGGGAGCAGCGGTTACGATTGAAGTGTATCTGTTATTGACAATTTTGTATTTATTATTACGAGTATATCAACACCGCCATCTGAACAGATAATTGGTTCTACTGTCCCTTCGGTATATCTGACGTAGCATTAAAATCTTAATTTGCGACTAGCAGTAATATACCCCATGCATTTAGTTTTAGAATTAAAATGACCTACGCGTGGGTAGTGAGCGTTATGATTCCGCTACGAATTGTCGTATTTTAGTTACGTCCGTATGATACTAATCACCCATCGCACCCAAAACACCCAATCCCGCGCCATTACGATATAAAGTCACGTGATATTAGTTTTTATTTCATTATTCGGCGCTTAACGGCGCTAGGCGAGCACAAACTCGAGCCAATATAACCAAGTCGCTTAGAGTGTGGCAGCCGAGAAATAGACGTGTCCACACAAGCTATTGGCCACTCGTATTCGTCATGTTAAGGTGCCCCTATGTCGCTTACACCACCTAATTTTGCAAACACCAACGGCAATGTGTGTAGCTCCATTCTGATCTCGGTTGTTTCACACATTATGTGGAAGCCACCCGCCTATATTAGCTCCTTTTCGTGCGAGTTCAGATTACACCAACATGTCTAAGCGACAATAGTGGAAAAGACACTAATATCATGATTTATTCTGAGAAAATATATTTGTATAAATTCAACGTTTTACATTGCTATGTTGGTAGGTTTTTAAATCAATGAGATTGATTGAATGTATGGTTTGGTGCAATCAGAATTAAGTTTAACGAATATGAGTGTTGAAAAAAATTTTATATTAATGATTATTTATTAGTTATTTCGACATACTACTGCTACAAGAATCATGTTTTGACTATCCAACCAATTAGACCGCAGAGCTTATATTTATCTCAAATTGTAAAAAACCTGTGGCCATGGCCATAATTCTTGTTAAGTTTCGAGACCTGGTTTATATAAATTAAATGTGTACCCTTGTTTTATGACAATTTCCTGCGGGGGTACACGCAACTAGGGGGTGGGGGTTGGTTTGTGTAAAAAATAATCTCATGATTACCTCGTTCGAAGTGCCAGCGCATTCTTGAAAGATTAAGCCTCTTTTATGGCCAACACTATAATATATTCGACCTGCTAGTTGCTGTGCCCCCTACGTGAACGTCCTAACGCATTGGTATATTTATTTGGCAGAGGACCTGAACAATTTGAAACATTATATACAAAAAAATCAGTGCCGTCTAGGGACGCCCGAAAGAAGCGAAGCTTTGCAGTAGATATTAGATATATTATAAGTGGCGTGCATAGGGTTTTGAAACAGGGTAGGCAGAGTGTAACATAAAAATAACGCGTTACGCGTTACGCTTTTCACCGTTTTAGTGCCCGGGCAGCGAGCGCCACGAACGTCCGTAAAGAAGCTTCGCTTCAAAAATAACGCGTTACGCTTTTCACCGTTTGAGTGCCCGGGTAGCGAGCGCCCCGAACGTCCGTAAAGAAGCTTCGCTTCAAAACCGTGTGGTATCCAATATAACAAATTTCATTGTACCTTTGTCTGTATATGAAAATGATTTGACAACTTTAATAACAATTAGTTGTAGTGATTCAGTGTTCAAACAACGAAAAAATGTCCAAACGTGTTGTTGTATTTTATTCGCAATAGGTGTAAGATTGGTTCTACAGTATTCAGATTTGGACTCTAGAATTATTGTTAGGTTAGACAAGATCAGTTCGTCGCCATTTTAATTGAATATGCCTCTGCCTAATTTGTGTCATTTATCTTTTGCAACCACTCTCAGAGTACATCTTTAATTGTTCTGTAAGCAGTCTTGCCTGCCTAGTATTACCTTGGTCTTTGGTCAAAGGTACTTTTTGTCATAAGTACTTATTTAATTTATTTGAATTATGTTCTTTCAAATGACTTATATTGTTAATTGTCTTTATGAACCTACAATAGGTTGTAAGCGGTGAAGTTTAAGATGAACCACCTGTATAATACAAATTCCCCTACTGAATTTCCGTATCAGACACAATTTGATTGGTTTTCCTTTACTTTCATGATGAAAATCTGGTGATTTTGAAACATAAATATAGTACACACACAGTAGAGACATGGGCGAGACAACCAACATGTCAATTGGACAATGTATAAAATAATTACTATTATAGTATATAATGTAAGTGTTAAGGAATAAACCTGGATAATATTATTTTTTTTTGTTTTGTTTTATTTTATTTTCCTTTGCATTTCATTGGATATATTTTTCTTATTTTTAGATATAATTATGAACTAAAATTGTCAAAAGCTATCCATTTCTATCTTATCATTATGATATGATTAGATTGTAAGTAACAGATCCTGTTATTATGTTTATTCAGGGCCGGTCACTATACTCATGCTCAAAACTGGCCAAACTAATGCTTTCTGTGCCTTGCTTTAGTATAGTCTGAAATGCCAATAGTAATACTCAATGTGATAATTGTAGCTTTTGTAAGTATCTACAATAAAAAATTGTAAAAACAAAAAATATTTATTTCAATAATATAAATTAACTACTTACTAGTAAATTTTTCTAGTTATTGCAAACATTTTTTAAGCCTATCCTGCTTTTTCTATTACAATTTTCTTCTTCATCCATTCATTTCTATACACATCCTTGGATAGCACACAACTCAAGAATGCGTGTGTGATGTAAGCGGTGACTCCCCAGATCTTATAACCTTCTGCCACAAACACGGGCAGTATGTAACCATTGCTGTACTGTGTGTAGTACTGATTCTCCGGATCGCACAATATTTCAATTGGGACAGTAAAGACTTCAGAAACTTCTTTAGTGTTAATATTTAGGTCCTCCTGAGCCAAACTCGACACCGAACCTATCACAGGTGTTATAAGTATTTTATTGCTGCGGCCGGGCACTGCGGGGCCTTGTCCCCAAACCTGGATTTTGCTTTGCGATAATCCTATTTCCTCGTAAGTCTCCCGCAGGGCGGTCTGTACGGGGGTCTCGTTTGGATCGGTTTTGCCTCCAGGGAACGACACTTCGCCGCTGTTAGTCCTCAGAGTGCTCGATCGGACGGTGTAGAGCAGCGAGGGAACACCCGCGACGTTGCACAGCGGCACTAAAACAGCAGCAGTTGCCGAAGGTAACCTGCCGTACCGCTGAAGGGCGAGTTTTTTGAAATTCGTTATGCATCGTTCACGCGACGCGAGTGAAAATATATTTTTAATGCCAAATAAAATTTTAGGGCACATTATCGGAGCGCATTTTATAACTCACCTTCAAATTTAGATGTAATCAGGTACATAGACGTCCGTAGTACCTACTTGATTTTAGCAATATCAAACGAAAATTTCATTATTTTCCATCCAAAACATATCCTGAATTTTCTGCAAAGAGAACACAATACTACGTAAGAAGAGACGGGACTCCATAGATTAAAATAAACCCTGCTTTTAAAATGGGGCCACCATTTATGGCCAATCTAACAACGAAACTGACAACCATAATACAGTGTACCAACATAAAGAACGAAATAGGGATGTACGGTGAAAATTTTCGATATCGATGGATTACCTAATCAACCATATACCATTTTTGGTTTTGTGTTAAATAAAAAAGCCATTGATAAAACAAATCATTTATTTA
The DNA here is from genome assembly GCA_918843915.1 of Notodonta ziczac. Classification (NCBI taxonomy): domain Eukaryota; kingdom Metazoa; phylum Arthropoda; class Insecta; order Lepidoptera; family Notodontidae; genus Notodonta; species Notodonta ziczac. The sequence goes on from OU974053.1 coordinate 9,636,058, forward strand.
AAAATATGTGACATATTAAACCTTGAATACATTTTTTTTCCAAAAATGGCTACTTAAGTATATAAACAATATTTTAAAATTACAATTTTTAACATAAATAGATATATTTGTTGCAAATCCACGGTCCACTTGTATGAACTTCTATTGTATCTTCTATTGGAGTAAGCTCACTCTCATTGTAAACAGTAGCAGTTGATGAAGTTGACGGAACTTCTATAAAGAAAGTGTAAAACATTTGAAATTAGGAAATACATTATTATTTAACTTAAGGATTTGCTCCTTAGGTAAATAAAGGCATAATTGTAAAGAGTATAAATTAATTGTCGATGAACTTTATCGACCTTTATTTGGTGTCCACTGTTCTTTAAAGAGGTGGAAAGGAAATTCAATTAATTTGTCATCTGATATTGGCTCAGTAGTCAGTTGTAAGGACGGGGCGACGACTATCTTTAAATTTGAGTAATTTTTCTGAAAATATATTTTTTTTAAATGGTTGCTAAAAACAAATTTCAAATTATTCAGTTTTGCGATGGGCATGTTTACTAAGTCCTCATTTCCATTCACCATGACCCATTTCTGAAAACTAAAAATAATAATATCGAATATCGATAAATTTTTTCACCACAATATTTTTCTGAACAATTTTATTTTATTCTTGAAATTATGAATAACCTGCCTTTTTAATCCCACATAGGCATCCCAAATCAAACATAGGCCTGGTAAATTAGTTAATATTCTACTCACCGATCACTATCCAGGGGATATCTCGCCTTAAATAAACTTTTTATACCGGCTTTTCTTTCTGATATTTTTCCACATAAATCACAATTTTGTATATTTCATTGGTAGGTACTTAGTAAAGTTTCTAAACTTAATTTGCATAGAACTATAACATAAAAACAACCCAGTAACACTTATTTTCACAGTAATCACCGAACCAAAATTGAAAACAAACAGTTGTTGACGAGATGAGTGATCAGTTGTGACAGATGGCCACTGACGTTTTAGTTCTGACGTCCACCATTAAAGTTCTACCCTCTTCACTGGCCAAATTCTTAGCCATACTTTGTCTGCATCCAAGTTTATGACACTAGCATTACGGACACTGGCAGAATTGTGGCAAATAGCTACAAACGCCACTAACAAAGAAGAAGAAGAAGTTCTACCCCATTTCATAGATCGTTTTTTTCTTCTGAAGTTGCGACAGCCTGATTTTCTGATTTAATTTCAGTTTCAGTCACTCATAGAGTAAACCAAAGAGAATACGAATAGAATACTCACGTAAGTGTCGCAGAGTAATTTGTACATTTTTGGTATTCAAATGAAATATCTATAAAAATATCGAAATAATAAGATACAACACGTGTTCATGATTAAAACTCCATGCATTTGTCGTGGAGAAAAAAGTAAGAGTAAGCGTCTAAGCGAATTAGTAGTAAAATGTCTATGAGTAAAATAATGAAGAGCTGCACCCAGAACATTTTCATTTTCTTTGTAAAATTAAGTTCCTTGACACAATTGACAGTTGACACTTGACATGTACTTTTTTGACTGACACAAACAAACAGTAAAGTTTCTTCCAAAGAGAATACAATACGTTTCTTCCTAGTTCCTTCTTCGGTCAAAATTATCAATCAAATCTAATTTACAAGTTGGTTGGACTTGGACTTTTGACCTTGTGAAGAATAAAAGTGAACTCGAATGATAAAGTGTGTGGCCATGTCTTTATCACCAGAAAAGTTATTGTCAAGTGCTTCCCGAGAACGGTGTATCGCTAATATAAAACAATTACCAAAATTTCTTAGGGATGGAAACCTCAAACACAATGCGTCTGTTTTAGTGCCGATGTGCGTTCATAACGGTGATCTCTGCCTTCTGTACACATTAAGATCATTCAATCTTAATAGTCACAGCGGACAGGTGTCGTTTCCTGGCGGGAAAATGGACCATAATGAGACCGCATACGACACAGCGTTGCGGGAGACGGAAGAGGAAATAGGTATTCCCGCCAAAGATGTTACCATTTGGACTGAGATGTCGCAAGTACAAGGCCGGGACAAGAGTGTGGTAATTACTCCTGTGGTTGGCATATTGAACGACTTTGATATGAAGAAATTGCAACCAAGCGTGCATGAAGTAGCAGAGATATTCACTGTGCCTATCAAGGTACTCTGTGACCCTAATAACCATGCGCATATGATGCATGATCGGATAGCAACTCCGGTTTTTATCACCAGCAAGCATAAAATATGGGGTATCACAGGGTTCATCACACATATATTTTTACAATGCCTCTTGCCTCAAGAGGTGTATGATGTTGATTTTACAAGGAAAAAATATAAGTTAGATGAATTGATGCCATCAAAGTTATAGATTTTCAATTAGGTTCTGATTTTCATTCATTTGAAATTGTATAAATATTATAAATGTAAGTTGAGTAGGAAACCATAGGTATTTTTGAGCATTAGGTTGTTATGGATTGTGCCCTGATGAGAAACATACCCACAACCACCCAGTGCAGTGAAACCACTAGACCAAGCACTCTTCAGCATAATTATTTTATTTATTTAGTGAATTATTAGATTACCCTAATTCTGTATGGGATGAAACAAAATGAGAAGCTAAGGGAATTTGTTACATCAAATTCAAATGTTTGTAGTTTTGATGTTTGTTAGGTCTTAATAAATAAAAAATACCTAGATTTGTTTGCTCTTGGTATAACCAGACAAATCAAAATTAGGACATAAGTAGCAACTTTGAATTTTCAGTAAACCAAATAACATACACCTGTGAGAATCTGAAACAAGACCTGTACAATATGTACAACCATTACTTGGATAAACCCAGATAGACCTCAGTCAGCCAGACTTCATATATTTTTGACAGACAACCTACCTACCAACTTAGAAATAGTTCTTCGACCAACTATTAATTAATTAAATGTAATAGCTAAATACCTTGACACTGTGATAAAATAACATATGATTTACAATCTAAGTACCTACCACAATTTGTTATAAAAATATTATGGATTATATTTTTATTCTTGTTAAATAAAAAAATAATTATTTTGGGATTGTTTTATTTAAACTTTATTCCGGAGACTGCTTGCGGAAACATGTTGCCCATGGCGTTACTTAGCTCCAAACAATGGCGGCACTTTGGAACAATGGATTTCTTCTAGCGCCGGGAGGTTGTTATCCTTCAAGTATTTCTGTCTGCATTGGTAATAGCAATAGTTGGTGTATCGCACTTTATCTGCGCCACAGACAGGGCTGTACTGGGACGTGCAGGAACCACAGCCCCACTCGCTCCACGCGGGCGCCTGCGCGTGCGCAACTGACGTCATGATTGCGGAAAATAAAATAAAAGTTAAAGCTGAAACAACCAAGATCATATCAATATAACTGTACCATCCATATGATCATATCGTAAGTAATAAGGAGGGTGGGGATCTGGTGATATGTAATACAGGCATTTTGCCTACTTCAGACACTAACTCCTTACAAAATTGTTAACTGTTTATTACTATGGTTAAAATGTATCACTCTTGGTTTTTCGAGAGGAGTAATATATATTTTTTTATATATCATTGTAGGTAATCGTATGCAGCGACAAACTTAAATGGGACTCAAATCCCATGAAATGCCTACATTTGACGTGAGCCCGCTACTAGTCTTAAAAATAATGGGCGCAAATGAAAACGTGTACAAAATTGTGATCCAATAACATAGATATAAACCGGCAAGGCTGAATATCTTGGGTAGGAGGTATCAATTCGATAATATTACGGGACTACTAGACTGTGAATACATGCATAGAACATTCCTGTGTCTCTGCCTGGCTCGAAAATATCCTAATTACATGTAGACTCAGCCTTGTCATTATACAATAGCAAATATCTGAAATACTAATTCGTATGTACATATAGGTACGGTAGCTGGTATGCAGATACCTAGTGAAGACAGGCTATATCTACCTATCACAGGCCCTCAAGTCTGAGAGCAATGATCTGGGAAATATCAGTCCAATACAAAATGATATGCCAACACGTACCTACTTAAGATCCCCTGAGACTTGAGACACGGCCCCCTATTTTCTGAGTTACCGTTAGGTTACAGTTCATTGTTTTTTTTAAATGAGCTATTCAAATAAATAAAATTGGAGTGTCTGTTTGTAATATCAAAATAACACCTTTTCACTAAATGCATATACCTATAGCAAAAACGCGATTTGAAAATTTTTTGTCTATCTGTCTGTGTGTTTGTTCCGGGTAATCTCCGAAACGGCTGGACCTATTTTGACGGGATTAGCACTGGCAAATAGCTGATGTTATAAGGAATAACTTAGACTATTTTTTTTTAGAAAAATAAAATTAAAAAAATGGGTCCTGCCGCGCGGGCTCAGAACGCGGGAGCGGGCGTTTTTGTTAAGTTAATTCCACGCGGACAAAGTCGCGGGCTCAGCTAGTTTATAATATTTAAGGTGAAAAAATAAAAAGGTTCTAACTTCGATCCAATTATTTTCATTCATACTTCCAAATATTATTTCGGATTTTTGTAACGCCCCTGTATAAAGGTGCATCATAGCAATAACCTCGCCCTGTATTACATTGAGACCAAAATACCCCTTTAGGACTTACAGGTGAAATAGTGTATTTAACAATAACATATAATTATACATACTTAAATAAGGTGCTTCGCCTGGGTGCTCACAGTTCGCTACAACGCGAGTCTGAACGGATGAGGACGGCCGAACCGCCCCGAGCTACAACGTATTCTTTTTGACATTTGAACTCGCACAAGCTATTGTAGGTGGTCATTTCGTCCTGGATTAAAGCACACACAGGCAAGTATACCCTGGGACAGGGGCAAGCTGGCCCCCGGGGTGCACACAACGCCGACGTGAGCACCAGTGCGACGAAGAAAACTGTGGAGGAGAAAGCATAAACAGTGCGATTTTGGTATCAGGGGAGCGATGCAGTAAACTCAGTTCACTAGAGTGAACGCGTGAGTGAGAATTGCGCGTGAATGTGAGGTCAGGTAATAGGTATATCCACGTATGTGAATTGAGTTTACTGAGTAGTGAAATGTTGAAGACTTAATAATTCGAATTTTTATTATAAGTAACTTAATTTTATTGGAAAGGGATAACTGTTGTGTTGACTCTACACAACAGTTATAGAGACTGTAGAGACATAACAGTAAGCCAGATACTAGAGAGTCAACGGTATGAATGCACTACTCCTAATAATAGGGTGTTGCCGCTACCACGAAACTAAGTAAGTAGGTAGATAGTATGTCAATAAACTCAAAAAAAATTGCCATCGCCACTGAATTAAGTCAACTACTTAGGTAGCGATAGTTCTTGAGGTTAACGAGTCTCAGTTACGATGTTTAAGTAGTATTTTATTGGCTCGTTAATTATTTAATTTCAGTGCAGATAGTAAGACTATTTCACACAATGAGTGGGTGTGCGATTTAGGTGTATTATAAAAAAAACTTATTAAACAAAAAAACCTTCTTACCGATTTTGTAGTCCATGATCGATATTAACGGAACTCGTTACCGTTGCACTTATCCGATGCGCCTGCGCACTGTCAACTGGCACGTTATTTTATATACGCACGTATTACGTACTAATTGTTAACTAACCAGTATTATCGGCTCATTTCCTTTCGATAACCCATTGAGGGCCATTAAGTGGTTACAATTAAACTGTTTTCGCTACTAGAGGCGTGAGACGACACCGCTGTAACAAGGGATTGCATGCGACGCAAAGCACCGCAATCCCGCAATTTATATAAATAAATAAATATTGCCAAACTTACAAATAAACTGTATGGTCCCAGACAAAACAACGCATTTACTATGGGTATAGTACAATAGACTGGAGGTGGGTGATCCTAGACACATGCAGACCAGGTTGACTTGCAAACAGGCCTTTTTCAGTATTTACTACGACGGGAATCGAACCCGCCGCCTACGCTCGATCGAACCGCTCGACTAAGCGAGCAGAACGTGTACGTGCACTTTGCTGGAGTCACTGCATTTCGTGTTCGTAACTTAACGACAACCTAAAAAGTAACTGATCATTTTGGATATCGATAAACGTAGGTGGTTGGTAGTTTGTGGACTCACATTTGGTTTGTCCTAACGCAATCTTCTGAATCATCTTCGCCCTCAATTTTCAATTTGGTATTTTTAATACAGACGCCTCCTTTTACGACTGTCCTTCGTTCTATTAGGAATGATCCTTATATTGGTAGAAAGTAAATGCATGATAATCCATCTATTATGTAAATTAACTGAATATTGTATTACAAACTTTGTGGTTGTTTATGAGTAAGACAGTAATTCAATATCCACAAACTATAAATAAACTATATTGAAGTTACTTGACCCGAATCCCGCATGATTTCGCGGGATTCAAATCCCGGAATGTATCTCAATAACAACTCGATACCGACGTGGACGAGTATTGATGTTACCTCGATAAATCAAGAGAACAAAGAGTTTTGCACTTTGTCTCTCGTGATTTTTATTCCGATCAGGGTCTGATGTACTTAACATTTACTTCCTATTCAATGCGAATATTATTTTAATACTCAGACGGCCCTGGTGTAGGGTAAGTACCTAGTATATTTGAATTACGCATTAAAAAACGGTCCCAAGGCTGTGATAGTCGATATTTCTATAAAACCAAAGGCATCATTGCATTGCGAGCCCAGTCACGACATCCACGCTTCAGATCACTGATCATCGCTGTCACGATACGTATGCAGTTACTGACGGCGCCTACAATTGGTAGATTAAATGAAAACTCATCTACTAATTACCTACTCAACAATCTATACAAATAAATAAAATTGGAGGGTCTGTTTGTAATATTGAAATAACACCTATTTACTAAATGCATATGAAAGTACACGAGGTAGGTACGTATAACAAAAACGTGATTGAAAAATGTTTTGTCTGTCTGTCTGTATGTTTGTTCCGGGTAATCACAGAAACGGCTGGATTTTGACGGGGCGTTCACTTGCAGATAGCTGATGTTATAAAATACCGTAGGCTACTTTAATTTTAGAAAATAAAAGATATGACTACAAATGCTAACTGTCGCGCGGGCTCAGAACGCGCGAGCGGGCTTTTGCAAAAGGTGGGTATTTAAAAACATCAACTCGCAAAGAAGAAAAATGAGATTAACTTTTCGTAAACTCTGCAAACTGACGTCCACTTAAAAAAAAAATATTTTTTAAATATAAATTCCACGCGGACGAAGTCGCGGCCACAGCTAGTATTTATATATTTATGATTGATATAATGACGTTTATTCTACGGTATCCTGCTGTCCTGAAATTTTTTATTATTTTATATTAAAAATTTCGTGATGCGGGCGCTACGTGGTGGTACAATATGTCATTATTACTAATATTTCTAATACCATAGCGCTTACGTATTTCTTTCGTGTTCCCTCACACTTATCCTCCTATTATTACTGGCTGTGGGTATATCCTGGCGCATGGCTTCGCCTATGGTTTCTTACAAGCGACCACAAGATACATGTACTATGACTTATACTGTAAAGTGACTAAATATCATGAACTTTTGTTTTTTGCTGTTACAATTAGGTACCAACAAGAGGAAACAGTTCATATTCCGTGTTCAGACGTTAGCGGTGACGCGTGTTTATTAAGGCTAAAGCCCATCTAGCCCGCGAAATTATTTTTTTTTTAAGATTTTTAAGTTTTTTCAAAATCTGAAAACTTTAAAGGGCACATTTTGTAAGTGGCGACAAAGACCGTATGCAATGCATTTATTAATATATCTAACTTACTCTAAAACATTTCAAGAACGACAGGTAACTATAAAAACTGTCAATTTTTGTATATTTAGTGATTTACTAGTATCATATCCACCGTGATAATATTTAGAGTAAAATAAATGTATTAATAAACGCACTGCATACTGTGTTTGTCGCAAATCACAAAATGTTGTCTTAAATGTTTTCAGATTTTGGATAAACTATAAAATTACTCGAAAATTTTGAATTTCGCGGGCTAGACAAGCGCTATTACCTTAAGTACTAAAAGGTCGCAGATTAAAACTACTGGCTGAAATCATGACATTTATAAATAACAGAAGAAGAGTAGACCTCAAATAAATACCTGAATGTTTGACTAAAGTTTAGTTAGCCAAATGAATTTGTTATAGGAACATGTTACCTATCGTTTGATTTGATTTATCTCAGGTGTTGTTTAGTAGACAATATAAATGTACTACATTAGCACCGTATCTTTTCAGTTCAAAGATAATTATGAGCTTACGCATTGCATCTGTTTGCTAAACACATCATTGGCAGATACGACAAGAGTGATAGTTGCGTAATCATCGACAGTAGGTGCGTGATAATATAAATTACATAATATATAAATACAAATATAATTTTTATGTGATTAAACCAGGGTTGTTACAAAAAAATCATTTGATTTTAATCACCTTGTTTAAAACATGTTTTAATCATTTTGGGAAAAAATCATTGATTTTTTCCTCCTGATTTAAATCAATGTTTTAAACAACGTTTTAAACATGATTTAATCAGTACGTGATAGTCAAATAAAACAGCGTCATGTACATGAAGCTGTTTTATTAGTACATGAAGACAATAAACATTTTATTATTTAAAATATTTTATATTATCAAGGGCATGCATCAGAATCATCACACTTATCAACACTTATCAACCAAATAAATATAGCGTATTGACATGATGTTCTAAGGAAAAACTGTCATGACGCCATATTTTGTGCCAACGATTTTAAAACAGGCTCTTATATAACACACTTATTTAATCACCTGAGTTGTCTGTTATTGTGGTGGCCGTATCATATTATTTTCAATACTTTTGCAATTTGCATAATGTGTGTTCATTCTTACCACTAGCTCTGTGACCTCCTTGTTACATATTTTGCACTAGCTGTGCCCGCCACTTCATCCGCGTGGAATAGTCAAAAACACTATGGTAGCAGTTTTAATTATTTCACAAATAAGACACATACATATAAAAACTTTAATGAGCTATTTGCAGTGTTTAAGTAGGTAGGTTTGTGAGAGCTATATTTAATGCAGACTTTCATCCCCTAAACACTATTGTTATTTTAAACCCTTGAGGGTAAAACTTTTACCCTCAACTTTAAATGTCATATTTATTTATGGCGATCAATCAACAGCCTAAAAAATAAGTTTCAAGCTTCTAGCTCTAAAAATGACGATACTTCCACACAACTTTTCATCCCCCCCTTTCAACCCCTTAGAACCGTTTTCGCATTAGAAAGTAGCCTATGTTCTTTCTCCGGCTCTAGTCTATCTGTGCTAATCAAATTTCATTTAAATCAGTTCAGTAGTTTTAGCGTGGAAGAGCGACAGACAGACAGACAGAGTTACTTTCGCATTTATAATATTATTAAGGATTAAGGATTTAACTCTACTAGATTTTAGCAGCCTAACATTCGGAACTTCAATGTAGTGCTTCCAAATATTGTATTCTTTCTTGGTAGAAGGTGCAGAGGTCATGCATGTTGATATAAGGAAATAAAGAATACAGGTCTATAAAATAAATAAAGCTGTATAGCTTAGAAAAATAACAAAATCACTTTTAAATTTAAAGGTTTTTGACACTTTGTGTACAATCACAAGTTCTGAAGGAAAGAAACACACAATCGAGATGTCAAGTGTCAATGTCAAAGACGCGATCTGTGTAGAATGCGTTCCGATCCACGCAATGTCCGCTAATAAAAATCGAAAAAAACGATTTAAATCAGTGTTTTAAACATGAATAAATCATAGTAAAAGCATATGAAAAAAATCATGAATTAATCATCAAATCATTGATTAAAATGAATAAAACAAAAAAATCACTTTTTATTTCAATTTTCCTGATTTTTTGCAACTCTGGATTAAACATAGGTACGCCGCTGATTGCGGATCGCGCACAACGATCAGAAAAGATTTAAAAAATAATCTGGATTTAGACTATTATTATTTGCTCACAAGTGCAAATAATAATAACAAATAGTCTAAACTAGTTTTACGCGCTCTGTCTACGTTATTCTTTTCGTCTGAGTTCTTTGGGTGACCGATACGGGCGCTCTGTAGAATTCGCTATATGTTTAAATATTTAACGTAGTTAACAACCAAACCTGGTGAGAAATATGATTCGCGTATGATCAATCAACCAATCATTATTATTAATATTTCATTCATTATCAATAGTTCTAATGTTACGATATTTAATACCTGACGTTCAATTAGATACCAAGCAATTATATCGTAGTTAAGTATTCGCCACAATAACCATATCTATTATGTATCAACCTACACATACAGATATGATAGATAGATCCTCATAAGATATTTCCTATGCAACCGAAATTAGCTTTATAGTTCTTTGTATAATTTTTAACTCCCGACAAAGAGGGGTGTTATGAGTTTAACATGTGTATTTGTGTATCTGTGTGTCTGTCTGTGGCATCGTAGCGCCCAAGCGGATGAACCGATTTCAATTTTGTTTATTTAGTTAGATAGGTATTCTGATTGAGTGTTCTTAGCTATGTTTCATGAAAATCGGTTCAACCGTTTGAAAATTATCACCTCTTTTGTAGTTTTAAAAGTCATCGCATCGGAGGTTTTCTAAATTTTAAACTTTTTAGTATTTTTACTAAATGATTAGTAATAAATACATATAATATTTTTTTAAACTACTGAAATCATTTGTTAACGTAATTAGGGCTGGAAGGCTGCAAATCGGCACACAAATAGATTTTTGGTTCCGCAGCAAAACTGGGTACTTATTTAAATATTTAAAGAAGAAATATTCTAGAGTAGGTACCTCCCTTACTGGGGAAGGGGGAGTGAATATAATGTTTAATCACCCCCTCGAGTGGGGTATCGCTGAATAAATGTAATTTAGTCATTTTTAGGTTTCTTTGACAGTTTTTCAATATTAATTCCCGTTTACGAAATGCTGAGTTCCAATGTGATGCCTACGGAACCCTACTGAGGTATGCGTGTTCCAACACGCACTTGACCGGTTTTAGAAACCAAGACTAGGTACAAAGTAACCACTACTAAAATACACTTCTAAAATAATCCAATAAACGCATGAATGACTCTGTTGACGTTAACTAAAAATAAACGCATAAATTTATTTATAATCGGAAAATAAATAACACATTTATCAGAATCAGGTTCTCAGTACAGGGCGCGAAAACATTGCATATTCCGTACAAACATTGGCTGGCTTGTTTAAATATTGACAGATCGCGCAAAACAATCAGTTTCCACAATACAATATTATGTTATGTTTTCCTTGTGCATATATTTGTCTATATTAATATCTACCAGGAGGCACTGTTCCCTTGAGCCATTACTGGGAGACGATTTTATTTATATACATGTATATATTTTATTATTAAACTTTAAACCTAACGAAAATATATTATCATCTGTAGATGTCGCCTCATTTTTACTTTCGCTTGAAGAAAATGAAATGTAAGATTCAATAGAGTCTAGACTAAGGCCTGTATTAATAAATCTATCTCAAATCTGATTGCGAACTTAAGTAGCATTTTGACATGCCATTTTGTACTGGGATGACGTTTCCAAGATCGCTCTCAAACTTAAGATTGATTTATTAATAAGGGCCTTAAGTACTCATACCAACTCGTTTGGTGGGCTAATTAGTATAAGTAATCTAAATATATATAACTCAAAGGTGACTGACTGACTGACTGACATAGTGATCTATCAACGGACAGTCCAAACTACTGGACGGATCGGGCTGGAATTTGGCATGCAGGTAGATGTTATGACGTAGGCAATAGGGGATGAATAATCCCGAAATTTATGTTAAGTTAAATTACACGCGGACGAAATCGCGGGCACAGCTAGTTGTTTTTATAATCCGTAAGCGATATAGTAACGCAGAGCAAAACCAACACTAGTACAAGTGGTTGTAGGTAGGTATCAGTTTGCAGAAATATGTATGGCTTGCATTAATTTTGCATAACTATTTACATTAGATCGCAGTAGTATATTGCTAATTAATTTAGTTAGGCGTTACTGTAAAAGGCAATGAAAACCTTGTCGTTTTCTTCATTTGCCAATGTTCTTTATTGGTTTTAGGTATATCTAGGTATCTTTAAACACAACACTCAATTGTATCTTGTATCCTTGTTGCATTAAGCAAAACACGCGATAAAGTAATAAGTAGGAAGTTCTTCCTTAGTAACGGGTTTTTACATTAATGAACGACGGTTTTTCACGCAATTCTTGTATGAATAAAAATACAATTCGTTTCAAGATTTCGCGTCACACCGGTTTTGCATCCGCAAGAACTGGTTTATTCGTTGTCCTTTCATTGATAAGTTTGGTGTTTTATTGTTTGCGTCGGACGACTTTTTGGTAAATGTGGCCCACATCCACATTAAAATTGTCCAATGATTATTTTGTAGGTAAAATAATTGGATTTAGAATTATTTATGTATTGTTCACTTTGTGTAAATCACGGACCCTGAAGAGTGGTTCCCTTTGAACTCCGCACCAGGAAAAACTTGTCTCAAAATAACCACGATAAGTTGCGGGACGGGAGCGGGAGCAATGCATTGTGTTATAATGGTTTATCGAAAATAATATTGGATTGTGATTAGTCGATCGTAATCACATTATTAAGCGGATGTGTTTCTGAAACATTTGTTCTAGAGTGCGGAGTTCAAAGGGTGCATGTATAGTCCGTAGATATAATGGTGATTGAATTTGGAATTGTTATTTAACTTTCGACGGCGTTATTGATTGACTTAATACCCCTTTCGGGGAAAATTTCTGGAATTGTCATTTCGTAATTTGGCCTTGGCCTTTGGTCTGAGTGTCACTGGCCTTGGTTTGGCTCGCCCTCTGCCCATTTAACGGTACCCATCCATAGTAATCTGGGACCATGCAGTCAGTGTGTTCGCCTGTTTATCAGACGGAACTAATAACTTAGAACGCGTAGAACGTTTCAGTAATAAAGAAATACCAGAAAGCATCAATCCAAGCATCATCAGGCATCATCAAAATATATTTTTTTAGATTTACACATATTTTTACAGCTTTTAACCAGGCAATACGACATAAATACAATAATAAGGTCGCGATTAGCGATCGGTAATTCTAAATTGGTATTACTATTGCTGGCTTTACTCATTAGTTCTAATTGCTCCGTCTAAGTTATTCTTTTCATCTGAGTTCGGTGCATTTATTATTACAATGTTTGTTCCCAGAGGTGCTAATTTCGCTCTGAACAGGTTTACCTGCGTATGAGTGAGAAGGCCTGGCGTGAATGATGTCACCGCTATGGGCCCTGACACTCAAGCATTACACTTACTTTAAGTGAAACTTGTTAGTCTTCTGAGTAACTTGTACCTACAGTAGGTGTCATCCGGGATTTCATAATGATATAATCTGTAAATATGAATATAAATGCCCTAATTGACTCATTTAAATGTTAACGCTAGAGGCATCATCATTTGGACGTAGTTTAGCAAAATGATACCAACCCACGCACACTTTTGCAAACTGAAAGCAACCCAGAGTCACTTACACAAGTTTGGTTTTGGTCTACAGCAGTGCATGTTGGGTTGGTCGGTTGGGTCCGGTCTGCAAAACGATATCCATTTATATATACCTAGTAGATACTAGTGGGTATCTTCACAATACCAGAATGCCTAAGTCGTGACTTGTTTCTTAAATAAATGTCCAGAACGAGCTCTAATTGAATGGGGGAGTATTACATTATCAATCCGAATCACGATACTGAAATCGCGATCCAAAGGTTTCTGTATACAGGTTGAAACATAAAGGAGGAAACTTGAAAAACAAAAGGTGTAACAGGGATACAGCTGTTGGCAGATTGCACAAGTCTACAAAACCTTTAGTACTTCAACTGTCCCACAAAGCCGATAGTTTTAGATTTACAAAGTTAAGTTGCAAAAAAAATGGTATACCCTTTCTGTTTCATCTAGTATATCCTCAATACTACTGCGATAATTATGTGATACTGGCTGACCCGACAGACGTTGTCCTGTCTTAACTTTGAATATTGAATTCGAATTGTTCCGCTCAACTTTCTTATTTTTTTCATGAATAAGAACCTTCACCTGACAATAATAAACACAACAAAAACGAATTAGCGAAATCGTTCCATCCGTTCACGCGTGATGCGATGACCAAGGAAATAGAGATTCATTTTTATATAATATGTACATATATTATATAGATAACTGATATAAGTTCCCTATAAAAACGAATTGGTTTCCAAGAAACAATAAAATAAAGACTATTGACAAGATGGAGATGAGATTGGAGCAGATAATGGTCCCGTACCATCCGAATAAAATGTAGTGGGAAAAGTTGACAAAGGCCTAACCCAGGTGTGAAATATGAAATAAATATTGCATGTGTAACATAACGATAGGCAGTACTAATAGATTAAAACGTAATGAACTCTTAAATAAATAGAAAATAGGTCAGTTCTGTAAGCACAATACAATTATTGGCAGCACTGTTTCTAGGGCCGCTAATGATTAAACGATCTCAACAAAATAAAATTCTGTTTAATAGTTTCTATTATGACTCCTTACTTTTGGTCGAAGCTTTACCCCCACTTATCTAGAATCATCTCGCCCAATCTGTGTCTACATATCTGACGCACCGCTATCGACAGCCCCTATTCACATCGCAACTGACGTCAGCCCTTTCAAACTTAGAACACGCACGTGACGTCACGACAAGTGCAAACAACATTACAACATTCCCGCTGTCACACCACCATGCAAAGCGAAATGAGCATACTCTTGACGCTTGACGCACTATGGCCGCGGGGATTTACACCGCCAACAACCCGGCCTTCCTTGACACTTGGGAAACACAATTCTTCGTATATAAACTTGCGTTCGCGCATCACAGCATCACTGTTAACGCTAACGCCGCGGCAATTCCACGAACACTGACTGAAATAATATTTACTGAACCGCTTCTGACCTCAATTGAGTATAAAACACGGAATCCACAACTGAATCGTCAGTAGCTTTCATAACGTGAAGCGACCGTGTGTGAACTTCGAGATGATTTTTAAATTCGGTGAGATATTTACTTATTTATATTTTAATGTTATAAACAACATCACCATTACGTCCGTTCTCCGAAATGGGTAGACAGTGCGTCTAGGTTTTGGGAATGGTTTTTGATCCCATTGTATAGGGATCGAGCCTGTTGCATTACACCGGGCTTTTTACTTTTCAATACCAGGTATATTTAGACCCGTATTAATGAATTGATCTCAAGTCTGAGAACGATCTTGAGTACACTTTTGACATGTAATTTTGACATAAGAATACCTTAGACTTTGATAAGGAATTATTTAATAGGATTGGGTACAATGGGAGTCATAAAACTATACTTATTACTTAGCAGTTCTGTTTTTTAATGAGAGCCTCTTCCCATTTTAAAGTCAATTATAATTACAATATAATTTAGAAAATTAAAGTGGAAAAACAACAATGTAAATTATCACTTCGAAGTCAATAATGCATTTAATTGATATTATTTATATCAACAACTGCAAAGGTCATCGCTATTATATCTTGTCACGACGCGACACGACTCGGGTGGTCACTTTGTATTTAATAGTTTACCTATTTGGTTGTTTTAAAACCATTTTTTTTTAAAATACTTTGAATTTTCCTCATAAGTAATTAAATTTTAACGCGTAATTTTCAATGTGCGATGCAATTTTGATAGCGCGTTAACTTCGGTAAAGTGCTCGTACATGGACTGGGGCATTTATATTTTTATACATATTTCCAAAAAAGTGCCGCGGCAGGAATCGAAATATATTAATTTCGTAATTCCAAGTAAATAACTCCGGGTTAATGACCACAATAACCCATGATATGAATATTTTTGTTCACCGATAACACCGAGGTTAAATTGGAATTACTGAAGCAATCAATATTTAACCTAAATCTATAAAAATTAATAAAATTGGAGTGTCTGTTTGTAATATCAAAATAACACCTTTTCAGTAAATGCATATGAATGTACATACGACACCTATTGCTAGAACGCGAATAAAAAAATTTTTGTCTGTCTGTCTGTGTGTTTGTTCCGGGTAATCTCCGAAACGGCTGGACCGATTTCGACGGGACTTTCACTGGCAGATAGCTGATCTTATAGGGGGTAACTTAGGCTACTTTAATTTTAGAAAAACAATTAGGGTTCCGCGTAAAAAAATAAAAACACTTGAAATCCAAGAGTATCCCCGAAACGGCTGGACCGATTTCGACGGGACTTTCACTGGCAGATAGCTGATGTTATAAGGAGCAATGTAGGCTACTATAATTTTAGTAAAACAAAATTTAAAAAATGGGTCCTGTCGCGCGGGCTCACAACGCGGGAGCGGGCTTTTTTGTTAAGTTAAATTCCACGCGGACAAAGTCGCGGGCTCAGCTAGTATTTAATAACTTTCAAAACGACCTCAGTATGATGTCATCAGGGTATGTGGACGGCTTGTTTACATTGAATATGGTTTTTACAAACAGTAATTATCTCGCGCTAATGTGTGACAAGGTTGACCCATGCATGATGTAAATAGTGCATTCTATGGGTATTTTAATAATTTATGTAAATTCCACACTTAAAGTCACCTACCTTATTTCTGTTAAACAAACAAACATTTCATTTTAAATGACGAAGTCAAGATATTAGTCTATTTCTTATCGAGATTTTCCTCAAGGATTTTCCTTTTATTTGTGAAACTTCCAAACAATAAGGAAGAATTACCACTTTGAGTCGAATCGTCATTTTACTCATGAAATCACAATTTATTCATAACAAGTTTTCTCCCACAGCCCTTCTGGTCTTCGCTGCCCAAGTATGCGCAACACTGGCGCTCCCGCCGTGCGTGTGCACTCGAAACCTACGTCCCGTCTGCGGCTCCGACGGCAAAACCTACAGCAACCAATGCCTCCTCGACTGTGAACGGATGAAGAACAACCAAGAGCTATCCACAGTCAGGGAGGGGCCGTGCGAAGCGGAGGCCCCGGCCTGCATCTGCACTCTCGAGTATCGCCCGATATGCGGCACCGACGGCACGACCTACCCCAATAAATGCAGCCTGAAATGCCAAAGGTCCCTCTCTCCCGATCTAGAAATGAGCCACGAAGGACAATGTTCAGAGCAAGTTAAAGTAGTTGAACAACCACCGTGTGTGTGCACGAGGGAGATGAAGGAGGTTTGCGGCAGCGACGGCAAGACGTACGGCAACGATTGTCTACTGAACTGCGCAACTGCCAGCAACAGTATGTTGAGTATTGCGCACAGGGGCCCTTGCGCCGGGAACACTGCTCCCTTGCCCCCTTGCACTTGCACGAGGCAGATGAAGGAGGTTTGCGGCAGCGACGGCAAGACGTACGGCAACGATTGTCTACTGAACTGCGCAACTGCCAGCAACAGTATGTTGAGTATTGCGCACCAGGGCCCTTGTGAGGAAGATAAGGATATCAAGCCGGTCCAGCACGGGTGCGCTTGCGCAAGGAACTTGCAGCCGGTGTGCGGCGCGGACGGCGTCACTTACAGCAACACGTGTATGATGAACTGCGCCGGTGCGCAGCTGGCCAGGCAGGGCTCTTGTGATGGCTCCTACTAATGTACTAATGTACCATCAACAAAGTTGACGCTTGATCAGTTTTTAACACTTTTCGCTTGCTAGCAGTAATCATAGGTCGCCTCGCCCATTGTTTTGTTGTCCAATGAGAAGTAGAGCGTCAGATGAGACAAAAGCCCTTTTTTTGGAAAGCTTTTGTTTTAATTGTTCTTATGACCATGCTAGCTGCAGGTGGCTTCAGGTCACTGCACACAAAATGCAACCTTAAGGTGATCAAGCGTCGAGTTTGTTGATTGTACCTAGTGATCAAAGTCGTCTCAAAAATCTGAACAGACTTTGATGTCATTATTTGCCTTTGCAATTGTAGTCGAAATCTTGGCGAAAAGTAACTGAAAAGCCTGGAATATTCGGAGAATCAGCTATGATCTGTATATTATTCTAATTCTGTAGATACATACAGAAGCGCCCTCTGGCAGCAAATTTAGATTTTACCAGCATTTATATTCGTGTGTAAATAAAACTGCATTTGGGTTCAGTAGCACAAAAGTAATCCACTGTACCATAAGTACACTCGGGTCTGTTTGTCATCGTCATATAAAATAACAGCCAAATTGTTTCTACGAATTTATCTTGTTTTGTCTGTGTGTTCATCAGAAATACGAGTTCTGTTGACACAAATGTTCCGTGGGAACGGAAAATGTTTATTCTTAAAGTAATTCTAGTTGTTAGTTATATTGTATTGTACTGATTATTTAAATTGTATTGCCCTTGATCTGACGAACTATTAACTTGTTCATGTGAACTGAAATGTTTTTATTTTTATATTATTAGTGTCGTTTGTAATTTGTTAACATTGCTTTGTTGATTTTATTACAATTATAAAAAAAACCATCCACTTTTTATTTATATAATTCCATATTTTTGTGGGATTCATACGATGATAATCTCGGAAACGAGATACTTTTTTTTTAAAGTGTACCTACACTATCCCTAAATATTCATGAAATTTAAAACAACAAGGCGCTCGGCTCACTCCACATGGTGGTTGCGGGTTCGATTCCCAGCGGGCAAATTTCGAAAATGGCCTTTTCGTAATTTGCCCCGGTCTGGGTGTCTCCGGTATCACCCCCATTATACGGTACCCATAGTACAAGCTTTGCTTAGTTTGGGACCATACAGTTGGTGAGTCAGTCTGGAAATATTTATTTTATTTATTAACATTACCTTTATACTAAATAAATCCAATTGTAACAAAAATATTTAATAAATCTTTATTTAAATATCACAAGATTGCTTATCATAAATCTA
This sequence comes from Notodonta ziczac, assembly GCA_918843915.1. Taxonomy (NCBI): domain Eukaryota; kingdom Metazoa; phylum Arthropoda; class Insecta; order Lepidoptera; family Notodontidae; genus Notodonta; species Notodonta ziczac. Next base: position 9,655,063 of record OU974053.1, read on the forward strand.
GATTAGCCAACAGCTCATCATCTTCATCATCATCTTGAAAGGACTTATCGACATCGTCACCGCTGTGATCACTGCTAGTGTTCGCACTACAGCCGGCTGTGTCGGTATTGATAGAGTCTTTACGTATGTTTGTGCCCGGGATGTAATCGTTTTTGTTTTTCGGCAATAAATATTGGGTTATGTTTGTTTTACTGTCCTGAAAAACCGTAAGATGGTTGTTACAATTGACTTATTTGTTTGGAGAGGAGTACGTAACAAATCTTCGCTTGACAATGAGAAATTAAAAAAAAAACATACCTGATGTGTCATTGTGGTGTCTTCATAAGTGTCTCGGCTCAGACCAACATTGTTTAGTACCTGTTAATACAAAGTAATCTCAGAAACTATCCACTGAATAAGATATTATTTCAGGTTAGTTCAGATTGAAAACTTCGAATAAGAAACTTCGAACAAATTAAATAAAAATATTGTATGTACGTAGTGTTATCTGGGGTCGTAAAGTCAGGTGATTACAGTTAAAGCCAAAGCATTCGTATGGATGGGTCCATAAACGTTAAAACATAATTTAAACGTTGTCAATACCTCGGCGGGATGGTCTAACCACGGCAGCACAGGGCGGACATGGACCTAGCAAAAGTACTTCGTAACATGGTAATTTTATCATACACTGTCGGTTCTGCAGTGCTTACTCACAGTCAGTGTCAAACTCAAACTCAAACCAAATTTGTTTTTATTGACGAAACCACAGATATAGATTTACATAGATAACGCAAATGCATACATGTATTTGCGTTATCTTCGCGTGTACGAAACCCCGACAAAGCGTCAAGGTTGGTCGCCGCTAACTTACAGTCCGCGCGACTACAGATATAAAAAATATGTGTATGAGCGAGATAATCACTCGAGAGAATCGTAGCGGACAGAGGGGCATCGTCGGCATCGGTGTCTTTGAATCGGTTGGGATTCCCCGTCAAAGTAGGTGTTACAAATTTGGCACGCTTGGTTTCAATACAAATCGTGATACTTGTGTTATCTATGTAAATCCATATCTGTGGACGAAACCAACAAAGGATTGATGAATAGTCAGAATCTGCCTCCGGTTCGGAATGCTGCGTCCACTGAGAAGATTCCACTGTAATGAGACGAGTGCGACTCACGTGCAGCTTGTTCTGCAGCATGGGCCACATGTAGTCGTCGGCGGTGCCGCGCGCCAGCAGGTAGCGCGCCCGCACGCCGCGCGCCTGCCCCAGCCGGTGCGCGCGCGCCTCCGCCTGCGCCAGCACCTGCATCATCATCATCACCGTCATTATCATCATCATCGTCATCACCATCATCATTATGGTCATCATCATCATCGTCATTATGGTCATCAACATCATCTTCGTCATCATCATAATCATCATCGTCGTCATCATCATTATGGTCATCATCACCGTCCTCATCATCATCACCATTGTCATCATCATCATCAATGTCATCATAATCGTCATCATCATCAGATTAATTTATTACAGGCCTAAGAGCGCTCTTAAAAACCTATTTCTTATGTCATACCTACCAGTACAAAAACAACTGTCAAAAGCTTAATTAAGAAACAACCGCTTGGCGCAGTGGTTCGAACGTAGGTCGCTTGGCTCACTGCACATGGTGGTTTCGGGTTCGATTCCCGCCGGGGCAACCGAAATAGTATTTTCGTAATTTGCCCTAGTCTGGGATCGCCCCGAGTCCATTGTACGGTACCCATAGTACAAGCGTTGCTAAGTTTGGTACCATAGTTGGTGTCAGTCTCATTATCAAATGAAGACGTTGTATAGAGTAGAGTAGTTGTGGCCCTGACCCCTGGGTTCCAGTGCAGCTCGGCGAACAGCACGAGGCTGGCGGCCGTCAGCGTCAGGCCGGCGCCCGCCGCCGTCACGGACAGCACGGCGCAGCGCACCGCCGCCGCCGCCTGGAACCGCGCCACCAGCTCCTGCACAGTGTTGCCACATCCTAAACTTGTAATTATGGTACGCTTCTCAACTCCGGTCAGCATCCTCCCCCCTCCTCCCCCAACGATAAAGGATAAAAAAATAATTTTAAAAAATGAAATTAAGATTATTATTGCCGTTCTTCAAATAGTACACTTCTGACAAATACTAAATAATATGTATTAATGAAACCACGTAAATTGATTAATTACTTAGTTTATTTGTACAATATATGAGTTGCAAAACCACAGATTAAAAACACCGAGAGTGAGCGAGACAGGAGTAAGGTTCAGGGATACCACACTAAACATGAATCACAAATATGACTTCCGTTCTGGTTACAGGATTTCTGAGTTAGGGACGCAAAGAGATATTTGTTGGTTAATTTTGTCCAAGTGACAAAATATGTTTTGCTTTAAGCGGTGCTCATAATTATCGTACGTTTTACATAATTTAGTTGTCCACCAAAGTACATCGTACCGATGGACAAATTATCTTACGTCCCATATTGATCGTAGGGTCCGGTATCGCGCACCTGCCGCACACCGTCCATCGTTACGAACCGAAGCACCAAACTCAAATCTTTTACTTTGCTTAAAGCTACGGGGCTTCATACAAATTGTATCTTTTTCCCTTATCTCTAGATGGGATCAGAACGCAAACTCAACTGAGATGATTTGGTAAGGAACTCAACATGCTTGACGTTTTTTGACATTTCTTACTCAGACAAAAAAAAGGATCTTGTATATGTTACAAAAAAGGCTAGATATACAAACATACAACAATTATGAATTAACAGTGGTTTATAGCCCATTGCATGCATTTTTTTGTACAGTTTTATTCAGCTCAGCTTTATATATATATATTTTTTTTTTATTAGCCTGTAATGCTGTCCGACTCCTGGGCAAAGGCCTCCCCTTTTACCTTCCACGTCCAGGGCAATTTCCGGCCACGTCTTTCCCGCAAAGGTGTCTAAGTCATCCCGCCACCGTCTTCTTGGTCTACCCCGACGGCGGCGGTTATTGGCAGGTATCCAGCTAGTGCTGATATTGGCCCACCTCCGCGGGTACATGCGCGCGACGTGTCCGGCGCACTCCCACTTCAGCTTTGCAGCCATTTTTCCCACGTCCGCGATGCGAGTTTTATCGCGCAGAATAGTGTTTCTTACCAGATCGGTCCGTTTCACACCTGGTATGCTGCGTTCTATAGCTCTCTGGCAGACCATGAGTTTGGACTTTTGTTTTTCGTCAATGACCATGTTTGTGCACCATAGGTTAGGACAGGCAATATACACATGTCGACGAGTTTACGCTTTAAGGATATCGGAAGGTTGCCCTTCATGATATTATATATTTATGAGTTTATAATAATAATATTATTATATATTTGTGTGTTTATAATAATAGTATAGATGGATGGACTCACAGCTCTGGTGGCGGGCGGCGTGGACCCGACGATGCAGATGTACTGGACGGCGGCCTCGTCCAGCGTCTGGCAGACGGCCTCCACCACGGGCCGGTGGTGCGCGAACACCAGGAACTTGCCCTCGCTGTCATCCGCCACCACTTGTTTTATGTACTTGCTGCAAATATAATATACTAGCTGGAATTTAACTTAACAAAAAAATAATTTAACTAAAAAGCCCGCTCCCGTGTTCTGAGCCCGCGCGACAGGACCGATTTTTTTTCTAAAATAAAAGTAGCCTAAGTTACTACTTATAACATCAGCTATCTACCAGCGAAAGTCCCGTCAAAATCGGTCTAGCCGTTTCGGAGATTACCCGGAACAAACATACAGACAGACAGACAAAAAAAAAACACATTTTAGCTATGGGTGTCGTATATACTTTCATATGCATTTAGTGAAAAGGTGTTATTTTGATATTAAAACAGATACTCCAACTTTATTTATTTGTATAGAAGATAACTAGCTGTTGCGAGCGGCACCGCTCGCATGGTACTTCAATCAAATAAAGTCTAAGTTACTCCTTATAACATTAGCTATCTGCCAATGAAAGCCCCGTTGAAAACGGTCCAGCCATTTCGGAGATTAGCGGGAACAAACAGATTGACATACAAATTTTAAGTTGTTTTTTCTTTGTTATAAGTACCATAATATACATATTATTTCATATGCATTTACTAAAAAGCTATTATTTTGATATTAAAAACGGAACATACATTTTATTTTTTGTATAAGTAGATATAATAACACAATTCAATTCAACCCTTTTAAAATCCTCCCTCTCAATATGAGGGGGATATAGACAGTAATCCACCAAGTTGACCCATTGCAGGTCGGCGAATTTTACATGTCTTTCGAAAATTTGTTAGATTTTCTTGAGAAATGCAACAAAAATATACAGAGTGATGATATTTTCAAATGGACGCGTGTGGCCCCTTCCTAAACTATAGGCGTTATGATCAAAACTATAACTGTATCATAGTATTAAAACATAAACATTTATAATTAGTAAGGATTCTGTAATCTAACTCAATGAAAATAAAATATATTTTCAAACAAAGACATCGACGAATTATCGTCAAATATTCGTGAACTCACCATATAGCGGGTATCTTGACTATGGCCGACTCGCTGAAGTACGTGATGAGTGCGGAGTGCTTCTCGGAAGACGTGGAGGACTTGTACGTCTCTGCCATCTGCGAGAGATTCTGCGCTTCCTTCTTGCTGAACTGCAGCAGCGATTGGTCCAGCATAACTGTCTCCCTGGGAGAGCAATGTATGATCAGGCCTGGCGCACTTGGAACTTTACGTACGAAGCTCCAAATACATCGGCAGCTTCGCCTTGGTGGACCCACTTGATACATAGCAACTCTTCAGAAAAGAGAACGAATTACGATAGACAGAGGTAACCTTTTGGGTGAATATATTTTTTTTGACGCAGCGTTGTGCGAGCTAATTTGTATTTAAGAGCATTGCAGAAAAAATCGCGATTCATTTGAATGTCTTCCCGAGATAAATTATCCGTTCCTAAGAACTTTTTATCGAAGGGCAAGGTGAACTATCAGATGAAGTATTTGAAGTTTACCGATCGGTAATTGTCATAAATAGAATCTGGGTATATAAACGGCCAGGAATAGACTCGAGACACTTTTTGTAAGCTACGATGCAGGATTTATAGGAAGACCATTTAAATAGGTGAATTAAACCACGCATGAAGCTATTAAAATATACCGAAATACCACAGATATAGATTTACATAGATAACGCAGATGTATGTACTTAGCGTGTCCGAAAACCCCGACCAAGCGTCGAGGTTGGTCGCCGATAACTTACAGTCCTCGCGACTACAGATATAAAAATGAGTATGAGCGTGATAATCACTCGAGGGAATCGTAGCGGGCGGAGGGGCATCGGCGGCATCGGTGTCTTTGAAGCGGTTTGGATTTCCCGTCACTAATGACGTCACAGTAGGTGTTAAAAATTCGGCACGCTTGGTTACAATACAAATCGTGATACTTGCGTTATCTATGTAAATCTATATCTGTGCTAAATACCTTTAGGCAAATAGTCGTTTATTGATTTGGATATACCTATGCGTATATTTAGAAAAGTATGTTTAGGGAAATCCGTGTTACGCGGTAAAATACAACGGGACATTTGTACGAAACGATTTTTCATTTACTTTTCCAAGACGCAGGACCAACTGGATATCGTTTTGCAGAATGGAATCAACCCACATGCAATGCTGCAGACCAAAACCAACCCTTGTTTTAGTGTTTCTAGGTTGGTTTCAGTTTGCAAAACTACATCCGACTGTCCTGCAGAATCAAGGACCGTACTTAACACTAATATTCACCTGGTCTTCTCCTTCAGTTCAGGGAGCACTTGTTCCTTGGTCCGTCGGATGAGGAATCTCTTCTGCAGTATGACCTGCAGCTCCAACAGGTTGGACTGTCCGGTCATGTCCCAGCCGAAGTTAGTCTGTTTGCCGTCGCAATACCGTTTACCTACAAGGAGAATAGATTCTTAATCTTCTCGGACCCTCTCCTGGATAGAAATAGTTAGATTTGTCAAGTTAAGTCGTGATTTATCAACAGTAGAACTGCCAAAAAAAAATTAAAAAGACAAGCTCGCTCAGTTTCAACATTCCGAACTGGTGGTAGATTCTGACTATTCATATCATAACTGCTTTGTTGGCTTACATGAATAATAGTACATTGTTACCCAAGGGGTGAAGGTAACGTATCTTGACCCGAGACGGGGTTTGGCCAATAGTTCGAGGGACAAAATAAGTTATTCATCCGAGGTAAACACAGTGCTTTTCATGATGACTACAAGGAAAGTAAAAATAAAAACAGGAATTAGCTAAATAAATAATACAAGGAAGTATTAACAATACTCTACAACTCGAAAAAACGAATGAAGGTCGGATTGCCATTTGCCGCCTATTTTGATTTTTTTTGCGTCGGCTTGGTTCAATAGAAATGTCAAAATAGAACTAATTTATTATTAATAATTTGACAGCTGTCAGTTGAAAGCGATTCTCTCTAGGGCGGAAAAGTATTACTTTCATTCAACCCGCTCCTCAGGCAACTTCAGACCTACTTTCCGAGTATGAGTAAAAACTATTTTGAGTTGAGTTTGAATTGAGTTTCAGTTGAGTTTAGGTTGAGTTGAGTTTGAGTTCAGTTTAGGTTGAGTCGGAGTTGAGTTTAGGTTGAGTTTGAGTTGAGTTTGAGTGGGTGGTCGAGGGTGTATACAGCGGGGTGCTCACCATACTCAGTGTAGGAGACGAAGAGTGAAGGTTCGATGAGCGCGAGCTGCGTGTAGAGCTCGGCGGGGCGGCTGAGCGCCGGCGTGCCGCTCAGCAGCACGGCGCGCCGGCAGCGCCGCGCCACGCCGCACAGCGCCGCGGTGCACTGCGCGCGCGGAGACTTCAGGTAGTGCGACTCGTCCTTGAGCGAAACACTGCTTTTATAATTATAATGTACTAGCTTTGCCCACCAACTTCGTCCGCGTAGTATAAACAAAAAACAAAAAAAACGGGATTTTCGGGATAAAAAGTATCGTGTGTTAATCCCGGTTATAAACTATCTGTGTTACAAATTTCATCCAAATCCGTTCAGCAGTTTTGCGTGAAGGAATAACAAACATACATCCACACTCACAAACTTTCGCATTTATAATATTAGTTAAGTTATAATGTATAGGGTTCAATTAATCACGTTAAATACAAATCCCAAAGTTTTGGAGATAATTACGCCGCGTAATAATATCCAAACAATAATAGCTTAAGTAGGTATTTCACAATATGACCTGCTTACCAATCCTCCCTATTGTATTTATAACCTTTTCATTACTCATACTCTGAAAGTAGGTCTGAAGTTGCCTGAGGAGCGGGTTGAAAGTAATACTTTTCCGGCCCAGGGGAATCGCTTTCAACTGACAGCTGTCAAATTATAAAAAAAAACTAGTTCCATTTTCACATTTCTATGGAACCATGTTCAAACTTTTTCTACAGTCACTCAATTACAGCACGATGTAAACTTGAAATAACATAAAGTTAAGTATTAATTAAATAATATATATTTTTAAATGACTTAATTATAATTTAGTTTCAACAATTTCTTTAAAATAACATAGATTTGGACAAAATATTTAAAGATGAAAATTAAAAATAATGGCTAAATAATGAAGCTGGCCGGCCAACGAAAAAAAAACAAAATAGGCGGCAATCCGATCTTTATTTTTTTTTCGAGTTGAAGAGTATTGTTCATACTTGCCTGTATTATTTATTTAGCCAATTCCTGATTTTATTTTTACTTTCCTTGTATTCGTAATGAAAAGCACAGTGTTTACCTCGGGTGAAAGACTTATTTTCACCACTTGTGTAACAATGTACTATTATTTTATCATATATATTATACTATCATTTTATTCACTCTAACAATAAAAAGACGAAAATAACAACATTGTGGACTAATTTACTTGATACTTTAATGGTGAATGAAAACATGCATTGTGAAGAAATCTTGCACAACGTTGTTGACCATGGCCTAAATAGGAATTTGCCTGGAATTAAGGCCATAAACTCGCTCTCCATTACAAGAAAATGCCTACGCCTTCGAGGAGGGCAGGAATAATGGTGTAAATAGTAGGCACTTACGATAATAAGCACTCCAAACTGTTTATTTTTCAGTAGCTCCGAATGCATGCTTGTGATCTTGTAACTCACTATTACTATTTCAGTCTGAAAAATAGACAAAATGAATACTTACTTCAGTTTTTCATGTGGATTAATCACAGACCAATAAGACACAGACGCCGTATAGCTGAGCGCGCCCACTTGCCTACTATAATATGCATTACCACTGCATATGTGTGACCGCCCTGACATTTTGCCAATCAAAATTCGCCGTTTTCCCCGAAACCCCGCGAACTTTTAACAATAGTGGACGTTAATGGCGTCTTATCTTATTATTCTGTGGCGTCAATTGAATTACGGCAGTAAGGGTGATACATACCATCCTTCTTCTCATTAATTTTTAAAAGAAGAAGGATGGAAGCTGTAAATAACACCCCCTCCCCCACCCACCCCCTGATCGATCGATCGGCAGTTCCTACATTGAGCAACGTTCGTTTGCAATCGAATTTTGTGTGGTGCTAAGAAGTTCTTGTTTACAAGTTATCAATTGCAATCAAAAAGATAACGATGCCTGTTGTCATCCTATCGCAATTTGACTGAATGTGACACATCTCATTTCCGCCTCTTTCGTACATTGAGACTATGAGAAAGCCAGCAATACAGCTGGTTTAGTGAGTCGAATCTTAGTTTATATACCTGTTTGTCGGCGACGAGTTGCGCGTCTTTGCCAGTGGTGAGAGTGACTATGTTCATCAGTGGCACGGAGGGTAGCAGCTCATGGATCTTGCTCTGCCAGGTCTCCCTACAGTAAATAAATAAATAATAGTACATTGTTACCCTTTAGTCCCGAGACGGGGTTTGGCCAATAGTTCGAGGGACAAAATAAGGCTTTCACCCGAGGTAAACACTGTACTTTTCATTACGAATACAAGAAACGTAAAAAAATACCAGGAATTAGCTAAAGAAATAATACAAGGAAGTATGAACAATACTCCACAACTCGAAAAAACTAATGAAGATCGGATTGCCGCCTATTTTGTTTTTTTTTTCCGTTGGCCGGCCTGGTTCAATAGAAATGTGAAAATTTAACTAATTTCTTTTTAGTAATTTGACAGCTGTCAGTTGGAAGCGATTCTCCCTAGGGCTGAAAAGTATTACTTTCAAACCGCTCCTCAGGCAAGTTCAGACCTACTTTCCGAGTATGAGTAATGAAAATAAAGAGATATCTGTACACTGAAACACCAACTGCATGGTCCCAAACTAAGCAACGCTTGTACTTTGGGTACCGTACAATGAACTGCGGGCGATCCCGGTGACACCCAGACCGGGGCAAATTACGAAAAGGCCATTTCCGAAATTTGCCCCGGCGGGAAACGAACCCGCGAACACCATGTGCAGTGAGCCGAGCGGCCTACGCTCAATATTTCAACAATTCAATTGACGGTTGCCTAGTCTAGGTGTAGATCACTCAGCCGCACCTGGGCCCAATTCTCTTAACGACTGTCTATAGACTCGACCCACATTCGACTCGCAATACGTCAAAACTGACGTATCACGTCTATGAATACGTCAGTTTTGACAGTTTTCTATAGGAAAACTGTCCGTGGATGGGTATAATAGCAAACGGCTTGGCAACCCTATTACATAAGAATTAAAATGCCATTGGCGAAATAAGGAAGCAATGTTTTCCGATTCCTTAGGGGAATACGAGTATGGTTTCTCTTTTCATAAACGAAGTCGGCAACAAGCGTACGACCTGCCTGATATTAAGCAGTTAATGTAGCCTATAGATGCTTGCAATACTAAAGGCATTGCTCGCACGTTTTCGAACTAAAGGGGAGATTGGGACATTTTGCGTTGGCTTCCAAACGGAGCTATAAAATCTAAGTACAGCTAAGTAGATCTCGCCTACGACTCGTTACAAGTGCACTGACAGGGCACGGCAACTTTAACAGACACCTTTATAACTTAGGTATCACGGACAGCCCCCTGTGCAGAGCCTGCATGGAGGCGGAAGAAACAGCTGCTCACGTCCTGCTGGAATGCAACGGAGTAGCCACATACCGGGCAAGCTACCTGGGTACACCGGGTAGCCTTCAGGAAGTCTTCGGTGACATCAAGAAGCTGGGGAACTTCCTGTCTGAACTTGGATGGCTGGAATGACCGGCTCACCACCCTCCAACACACAAAATAGGCGCAACAGTCGTCGATTTGTGGAAACTGCCCGTAGAGAAGAAGAAGAAGAAGAAGCTATAAAAACTACTCTACGAAGATCTTCTGAAAGCGTGTGGTACTGCCGCCTGCTACCATTGGAAAATGGTGTGGTATTTAAGGAATGTAAAAAGTTACCTCATAGAAGATGTGGTGACTATCAGCAGTGGCCAGTCCTGTCGGTAGTAGCTCGCGATCGCGAGCGCTTGGAATGTCTTCCCGAGACCCATATCGTCCGCGATCATGCACCGCCCTCGACGGGATATGCCGAACCTACGCAACAGACATCATAATGTATGGTGTTAAAAACGCGATACAATATATGAACGTAGTAGGTATGTGGGACGACCGCTTGGCGCAGTGGTTCGAGCGTAGGCTGCTTGGGTCATTGCACCAGGTGGTTGCGGGTTTGATTGCCGTCAGGGTTCATATTGGAAATAGGATTTTCGTAATTTGCCCTAGTCTGGGTGACACTAGGATCAGCCCCAATCCATTATCCACTTAGTTTGAGACCATACAGTTGGTGTCTCAGTCTGGGGATATTTTATTTACAGCCAGTTTAAAAACTATTCTTAAAATGGTTTGTTATTATTTAAATCAGAACAACTGACTCAATTACCTGACTCCGTCTTCCTGGAATGGCATTAGTTTGTGTCTCAGTGTGGCTTCAATGGGTTTCAGATCCACTGTATTTGGGTCCACTGTGCCTTCAGTAAGAACCTGGCGGAAAATAAAATTGTATATCCAAAATTCACTTAAATAGGAATCAAGTTCATGACAGCTCAAGTGAAACTGTTCATCATAAGAAGTAGTATTAAATTACCTTGAGGACGTAAGGGGGGAGTGGCCCCAGCACAACATGGGGCGAGAGAGGTGCCACTTTAGACATCAACTCCCGATAATCATTGATTGAAAAGTTCCATAATTTGGTCTTCGCATCTGTAACAGCAAAAAATAAACCATAAATAATAATTTGTCAGTTATCATGAGGATAATATTCATTGTTGTATATTATAAAGTTCTTATTAAAGAAAAAATTACTAATATCACTACCAATAATTAGAACTTTGCATCTCACTCACTAAACATCATTTGGATTCCACACTCTAGGACAAAAGTAAGTGTTAAGATTTACGTACGACTGAACAATCACAATCCATTATTATAAGCAATAGAACCAATCAGAATAGTATTGCCTCTGCTCCCACTTGGAATTTTGTTTTAACTATTTTGATACCATGATACCATTAAGTCTGTAATCCCAGCAGGGTTAGGGGCAATGCAGGGGCTCCCACATTTAGTTTACAGAATAATAAAGTCACAAAAGGATAGTTACTAACCATAGCTTTTAGAAGGCAAAGTCTTGAATATATTTATAAGTGGCGTGCAGAATTCCGAAGGGTTTACTTCGAACCTATCTTCAGATATCAGGTAAACTGTGCCACTTACAACTTTGCCGACTGGCACGCTGTCTGTACTGGGGCCTAACTTGCCATAAGGGTGACTCCTGTAAGGAGTGCTCAGGGAACTCCTCACTGGACCAGGTTTTGAGATCCGTGGACTTCCATTGAATCTCACAGGCGAGTTAGAGTTCGGACTGTTGAAACCCGGCACCACAGAACTCCAAGGCAGTTTGCATTGTCGCTTCTGCAATGCCGCTAAACGTTTCCTTTCGATCTCTTCTTTTGTACACGACATCCTTTCACCATCCTCAGTGCACTAGAAGGTAGTACCTATATTATTAAATGGTAAATAAATAAAATCTACGAAGCAGTACCTACTTTTTAATGCTTTTTAACTTACGTTCAGAATTTTAAAAAAGGTAACTTCAAATATGCGCAAAAAGACTAAATATGAAACCACAGACAAACAATATTTTGCGCATGTTTGAAACATTATTCCAAAACACAGTTTCCTACTCAGTATAAGGCTGAGCCCTTAGCTGAGCCGCATTATGGTTTTATAGAACCAAAATAGAACCGCAGAACGTGTACACGCATTGTGGTTTTTTACCACCCTCGTTTTCCTCGGTTATAATTATAACCACTTATGTAGTTCTGTTGTCCTAGTAAGAAATTAAAGAATTTACAAATTATTAACATACATTATATAGCTGTTACAAAATATTGCGCGGTTTGTTGCCGCATGCTATTTTAAACAATTTCCTACAGTTCAATTTCAGTCGCCAAAAAACCACCCGTGTGTTGTTGTGTAGAAGACACCTCGCGCGGTGGCCTAAGCCTTACGCAAGACGCAAAGTGAATGTTATTTGATTACAAACACAGTTTTGTTCAAGTCATTGACATTGTTGATTGTCGTCTATCCGTTGAATGAACGTTGATTGGAACGCAATTGGACTTTGACATGTCAGACAAGACAGCTGTTGCTGTTGAATTATAAAAATCATATATACGAGAACTAGTTTTGTAAGGTAAACTGCCCTTTCTCTTTCGAACGAATAAACGAAACGAAAATGTCGGAAAACAGTAGCCCAATAAAATATTTTCTTAGTGGTGGTTTCGGGGGTGTGTGTACAGTTTTAGCGGGCCACCCAATGGACACTATAAAAGTGAGATTGCAAACTATGCCATTGCCGAAACCGGGCGAAGTGGCCTTGTACGCGGGCACCTGGGATTGCTGTAAGAAGACTGTGCAGAAGGAAGGCTTCCGGGGCCTCTACAAGGGTATGTCCGCTCCCCTCACGGGAGTGGCACCCATCTTCGCTATCAGTTTCTTCGGCTTCGGACTCGGTAAAAAATTAATAAAGAATGACGATAATCAAGTTCTGACGAAGCCTCAGCTATTCGCGGCGGGTGCTTTCTCAGGAATCTTCACAACGTCTATAATGGCCCCAGGGGAGCGCATCAAGTGCCTACTACAAATCCAGCAGGGTGGCAACATGCCACAAAAATATAACGGCATGGTCGACTGCGCCAGGCAGCTGTACTCAGAGGGCGGCATCAGGAGCATCTACAAGGGCAGCGTGGCCACCATTCTGAGGGACGTGCCAGCTAGTGGCATGTACTTCATGACCTACGAGTGGGTCAAAGAGGTGCTTGTGCCAGAGAATGCAAGCTCTAAATTTAAAATGATGGCAACTATAGTGGCAGGAGGCTGTGCTGGAATAGCTAACTGGCTGGTGGGCATGCCGGCTGATGTGTTAAAGAGTAGGCTACAGACTGCTCCTGAAGGCACTTATCCCAATGGTATGAGAGATGTGTTCAAGCAGCTGATGGAACGGGAAGGGCCTAAAGCTTTATACAAGGGTGTGACTCCGGTCATGATCAGAGCTTTCCCAGCAAATGCAGCTTGTTTTGTTGGCTTTGAATTAGCTGTAAACTTCTTGAACTGGGTCGCACCCAACCTTTGATAGCTATTATTATTTTTCAAAATGTATAGTTATTAGTTTGTAAGTGTAAAAGTATATTTGAAACATGAAATATAGATTTCTGGTATGTTGATTATAGTAAGTTTATAAAATAGGTATATTAAGTTAGTAATCACAATGTAGATATTTAAGATCAAAATAATCTCAGTATTGAGTTTTTATTTTTACCCTCAATGTAAACTGTGCACAACCATGTCAATGCTTCTCAAAACTGCCAAAACGTGACTTTGTTATGAAAATTATCATATTTTATATCTACAAGTACCTCTATGTACAGTGCCTTGAATAAATGAGTTTATATTTTCATTTTATATTTATTTTTTATTAATTATTTTAAATGAAATCAAACATAACTGATACCTTATTTAAATAACTTTATGAATGGCTGTAGGCTAGGCTTGAAAAATAAAACTTCAGATTGTTAATAAAACTCTCTTCTAAAATTTATTTCAAACTTCCTATTATTGTGGTAATCCTTCACTAACTTCTTTTTGTTTTTATGTCTGACATTATCTGGTACTATTTGTTCCTCTGTTTTCTGTTTCTTGTGACCTAGTCCTTTCCTGTCTTCTTTCTTTGCAACTTTAATTGGATATATCTTACCCGTACCATCTCTACCTAAACCTGAGTCTCTGTCCCATCCGACTTTCAACATAATTTGAAAGCCTCTGTTGGTATGTGGTATTGAGTAGCTTGCTCGAATTTTCTTCCCCCTGCTCGCACTTATATTGTGGATAGTTGATGACAAATGCTCATCTCTATCAGGAAATATCTTATTACATACATCACAGGCAAATTCTTCTTTCGAATTAACTTTATTATCTAGTTTTGATTCATTTTGACTGTTATGTCTGTGGTTCAGTAAAATATCAGCTAATATGTAATTCTTATTCTTAATAACTAAGCTACGAGCTGAATTGCCTGCTTTATCTCTAATAGACATATCTATTCCTCTTTCAAGCAATTCCTTGGCGGTATCAACAGCGTTTGCTTGACAGGCAATCATAAGTAAGCTCCATCCATAATCATCAACAATATCTATCTTATCAGGATACATGTCTAAAATACATCTTAATGTAACAACATCATTATTTTGTACTGACAGAAATACATCTTTGTCAGTCTTTGATACTATCTCAGATTTTACAGAACAGTTTGGTTTACATGGAGAACTTTTTGTCCGGTCTAGCGAGGTAGGGTTTGACGAAGTATTTTTTACTTCTTCTAAGTATATTCGTCGAGCTTCCTCCCCACTTAACGTTGTTCTTATATTTGTAGCGACGTCTCTGCACTCCACGGGTGATGACGCCTTCACAAAGTTGGTATAATTTCTTTGTAACATTTTCAGATCGACCGATGTGTCATGCTCTTACATGTATGTAGGAACATAAAAATAGTGATTGTTCTTCAGCAATTATATGTTAGATATACACAGAATCTACTATATTAGCTAACTGAAACCTTTAAATATTCTTGTATTTCTCCTCTTGCAAAGTGAAATGAAGATAGAAAGAAATAATTAACATTTTGTTGACTTGCTTGTTTGACTGATAGATAAGCAAGTTGGCCGTCAAACTCTGACATCTGTCAATGTGACATGCGGGACAACAAAAAAAAATGTTGCCAAATGAAATATGTAGATAAACCATCACGCTAGTTTTCCGTAAGGGGATAGGCAGAGGTGCACTGTAGGGTACCCACATTACACTATTTTCATTTTGATCGCAATCTAAATATTTATAACTCAAAGGTGACTGACTGACATAGTGATTTATCAACATCAACAGCCGAAACCACTGGACGGATCGGGCTGAAATTTGGCATGCAGGTTGATGTTATGACGTAGGCATCCGCTAAGAAAGGATTTTGATTAATTCTACCCCAAGGGGATAAAATAGGGGATGAAAGTTTGTATGAAACTTTGTCAATTAAATTCCACGCGGACGAAGTTGCGGGCACAGCTAGTATAATATAATATGCCACTATAGCAGGAACACACACATCTCAAAATCAATTTGAATTTTACCCAGCGTTCCTTGTTTGTATGGCAAAATTAAAATCATAATTTAATAATACTGCAGGATACTTTATCATTAGTTTAGAGTTTCGTTTCAGTTTAGAAAATATACAAATGAATAAGTGAAATTGTTTATTATAAATTAAAGTTAAGCCTAGTGATACACAAACTTATGCTATGATACAATTTGTATCATAAAACTACTGTTCACAATTTATAGTCCTACACAGCAATCTCTAAAAGAGCTGCTACTTGCAAAGTTCCTTAGCAATACTTCTTAATGCTTCAGTTTGATCTTTCATTATCTTTAATTTCTGCCTTAAATAATCCTTTTTGAAATTCAAATAGTCTTCTTTAATCTGTAACTTCCTCTCCTCTTGAGCTGCCAGCATATCACAGTTGATGACACAGTCGGAATGCTTTGAGTTATGTTTCTTAACTTTTTTAACTTTCTTTTTCAAGGTTTCAGTGAATACTTTTTCAGCAGGCAAGGATTCCGCTTCACTGCAAGATGGCTCTGATTCTTCATTATCCAAGTTGTCTGAATTTTCTTGATCCAATGGGACAAATTCGGTGTCTTCCTGGTAACTTGTGGTTGATGAGACATTTTTCAAGCCCAACACTTCTTGTTCCGCTTGTGTAAGCATCACTACTGATGTAGGCAGTTCACCATTTGTTTCAGCCTGACGTTTTTTAGTTTTCGATCGAAGATCTTGCCATGTCTGCAATTTAAAAAACAATTACCTACTGTTTGCAATTGAAGGGGTTAGTTTTTGTGGGATGGGAAGGAATAAGAAGGGAAGAAATAATATGTACTTTTCTCCATTGCCGCCAGGATTTTCTTGCTCCCGGTATAGAATTACATTCATTGGCAATACTGTGCCACAGTCTTTGTGAATCTCTATAGTTGAAGTCCTGGGTCACTTTGCATGATATTAGCTCGGGATGTTTCGTCATTAACTCAATGAGCTTCTTTTTCTGTTTTGGTGTTACATACACACCTCTTTGCCTTTTGCTTACGTCCATTATTTGAATTTATTCGTGTAGCGATTCCATTATTTTCCCGTACGTATTTCACCTAAAGATGTATTCTTTTAAAGTGAATTTCCAAGCCTCTTCCTGTAGGTTTGTGTATAACGTCGCTAAACACCTTAATAAATATGTTTATCTTATTTTATTCTCATTCATTTTATCAAATCTATTCATTGTTCAAAACTCGATCATCAACAAAAAGCACAGATTAGAGATATGTAGCAAGCAAAAAGGCAACAATCACAAAGAAACCTTGAGAAAACCATTCATTCACCATTCGGATCGTAGTGATAATTATCTTTGATTGTCCAAGAATGTTATATATAAGAATATATATGTTTGTTTTCAAATGTGGTTCAAATATAATCCGTAATAGTATGTAAGAAACGCTCTCTTTAAAATCCTTTAACTGAGCGTACACGGCCTGTTGTTAAAAGTGTCCTTTTAAGGCGATGGTGCTTGTCTAGCCCGCGAAATTCAAAATTTTCGAGTTTTTATAGTTTATCCAAAATCTGAAAACCAACATTTTTTGATTAGCGACAAACACAGTATGCAGTGCGTGCATATTTATTTTACTCTAAATATTATCACGGCGGATATGATACTAGTAAATCACTAAATATACAAAATTTGACAGTTTTTCTGGTTATCTGTCGTTCTTGATTTTTTTTTAGAATAAGTTGGATATATTATTAAATGCATTGCATACGGTATTTGTCGCCAATTACAAAATGTGCCCTTAAATATTTTCGGATTTTGAAAATTTACAAAAACTTCAAAAAAAAAAAGAATTTCGCCGGCTAGATGAGAGCTTTAGCCTTAATACTACTAAATTATAATACCCGCCATTACTGTTGCTTGAATTTTATTTTGAATTGTGTTAAGTTGCGTACCCTCCTTCTTAGTTTTGAAGGCGATTATTAGTAAATTTCGCATGGGTTGTAATTTTTCGTACATTATACATTCTTGAAAAGTGAAATAGTTCCGCGAGGAAGTGTTTGTATGTAGTAGTGTCCTCTTTGTGTTCTATACCTAGAGGTATGATTTTATTCACATTAGTTAATAATAAATTATATTAATAGTTTACCTTTACTTCACTTTTTTAAAAATATGGTTTTCATCGTTAGGTAGTCGATGATTTTGCCAAGAACAGAGTTTTATGGGACTGATGGTCGGTAGATGAGGCTTTTTTAGTATTACCTTGCTATTCGTCATGATACCTCTTCATGACTAACTATTGCCGAGCTCAGTGGAATACTTACATTTATTCGACACATAAAGAAACGAAACATTATAAGAGTATGACCATTGATATTCTAAACAATTGGCAGTGAATAAATCCAGAAAAAGGAATCAATATAGTATTATATATGAAACTAGCTGAGCCCGCGACTTCGTCCGCGTGGAATTTTACTTAACAAAAAAGTCAGCTCCCGCGCGACAGGACCCATTTTTTAAATTTTATTTTTTGAATTATAAGGAGCCTATGTTAATGCTTATAACATCAGCTATCTACCACTGACAGTCCCGTCAAAATCGGTCCAGCCGTTTCGGAGATACTCTTTGATTTTATTTTTGTTATTGTGTTTTTATTTTTTTACGCGGAACCCTATTTGTTTTTCTAAAATTAAAGTAGCCTAAGTTACTCCTTCAAACATCAGCTATCTGTCAGTGAAAGTCCCGTCAAAATCGGACCAGCCGTTTCGGAGATTACCCGGAACAAACATACAGACAGACAGACAGACAATTTTTTTGTAAATCGCGTTTTTGTTATAGGTGTCGTATGTACTTTTATATGCATTTAGAGAAAAGGTGTTATTTTTATATTACAAACAGACACTCCAATTTTATTTATTTGAATTGGATATTAATATATTATAGTAATATAATATATGAAATTAATACAGTACTTGAATGAAGGTTTTCAATTACCTTGTTATAACATTAAAATTCGTTTAATGAAAATGTTTGTAAATTGTTAAAGTTAAATTTTTCGACCACCTAAGTCTACCTGTCTCTAGTTGTAATGGTTAGAGTCTTTGATAAAGGAAGGAAAGGATACAGTACTTCATTGTTATTCAAATGCGATCTCGCGGCAATGACAGTGTGTGTTAAGCGCGCCGGCGCGCGGGGCCCGGTGTCAAAACTGCGCAAAACGACGTCAAAACTATGGATACGCCTCGTGATCTCAAGTCAATTACATAAGAATATTTTTATGTGGCGGGTTATATTCAAAATACCGTTTTCGTAAGAAAAAATATTATAAGAATAAGTTATATATACAAGCAAAGACAAGTGACGGAAGTGTTCATTATATTGCTTGGCGCAGTATCGCTTGGCTTGGTATCGTGACGACTGTTTGGCACAGTGGTTTGCACTATACCACTGGGCTCACTGTACCGGGTGGTTGCGAGTTCAATTTGCGTCCCAGGAAATTTCGGAAATGGCCTTTCTGTAATTCGCCCTGGTCTAGTTGTCACCGGGATAGCCCCCAGTCCATTGTACGGTACCAAGTATGATATCGGTACATAGTACAAGCGTTGCTTAGTTTGGGACCCTAGTTGGTATGTCAGTCTGGCGATATTATAGAAGGTGTGGTATTGAGCATAACCGCCGATTACTCAAATGTAAACCAATATATTTAACCAGTTTTCTTTAACATCCGGTGGCCTGTTTTACTTGAGTAAAAATCCGTTTCATCAAAATGTAATGCCAAACAAAACGTACCTGTATTCGTTATACAGGTACGTTTTGTTGGTCTCAAAACGGGAGCTCGTAAAAAGTATAAGTATAAGTAGATTGAGGAAATCTAGGGGAAAATTTTGAATTCACTGTCGTATCTCAAATTAAATGTCTTAAATTTCCCTGATAATAAAAACACTTTTTGAGATTTTCGAGTTTAAACTGTCGAGAAAAGTACTCTAAAAAATATATTGTCCAAAGCAAACCAAAAGCAAAGATAGAGGAATATACGACGACCCTTAGGTAAGCGACTATATTGGACGACTGTGCGACTGCTATGTGATTCGGAAGTTTTGTGTGTAACAAATGTTACTGTACCTACCAGTGGGTATAAGTTAAGTTTGTGGAGAGCGGAATAAACCGTTTTCCACGAAAACGGAATTTTAGTACGAAACAATATAATTTTATAGAAGTCGTATCCACTTTATCCAACCACATAGAATGTATGAAAATATAAGCGCCGCCGGTGCACACACGAACCGCGCAATTTGCCCCAACTGCCCAAGCCGTCAATTTAATCAACGCCGTAATTGCTCAGCAACCAGACCTTGATATATTTAATACTAAGTTACATGTATTCATTAAAAAGTGTATAAGCTTCTTGAGCGATCAGTAGCATTAATTTAGCTTGTTGTGCGTCTTGGCTAAGCTGTAAGCGCAACAAGCATCTGATAATAAATAAATAAATAAGTTTTACTTTTTCTTGTAAAATATTGTTTTAAAGGGGGACTCACTGATGAAATGAAATGCCATTCACTTTCATATGCTTCCAGTTCTCACTTTTATATGCTTTAATGACGCAAAACGGCATTTTTTTCAATATTTTACGCCGCGGTATTGACAGCTCTTGTGTCAATGGTCGTTTAGCGGGCGACTGCGCAAATTTTGAATGACGCGTATTTTTTGGTGGAACACAACGTGTACTGACATGCATTATCCTTTACTTATTTTATCAAAGGTTAGAGTGCGCCCAGTGAATAATTCTATGTTTTGGGCCATGGACATCACAGAACAAATGTATCTATAACTATCTACTCACTCAGTACTTACTCCTCATTCATTCATTGAGATACATTCCATAGACTAATTTTATCGGTCAGCCATTTTGGTTTATATTTTTTTGTACTCTCCACCCAGTCAATCAAATGTCAATCTTAAAATAAAACGTCATTCATTTTGTTCTATGATTCAATACAAAAGTGTCAAATGGATTCTGCTAGCGGAGTTGGTTGACGCACGTGTTAGTGAGATTTCGTAGTGATAATTGCCATTTAGTTGCTATTATTTTTCTTTTTATTGGGATTTTTCTTTGTTGTGGTGGTGGTTTGTGTTAAGGTAAGTGTGTTTTAACAATAATATTGGCCTGAAAAGGCCTAAATAACATCATGGAGACTGACCCTCCGGGTCGGCCTCCTGATATTCCTATCTCCCCGTCGCCTTCGCTCTTTTCTCAAGATCAGCAGGAACGAGGCGCTAAGCGCCCTTCCTCCGAATCAACTGAATATACCCAATCGGCCAAAAAGAACGTTTCTGATCTAGAATTACCGTCTGCATCAATTGAAACCGTCTATAGTCACCCTAGCCTCGAGTCTCCGCGCTCATATAGTAATCAGGACTGTGGTCCATTTATTGTTCACTTGTCTAGGTCTGAGTCAGAACCATCAGCTGGCCTCTCCATTCGTCCCATTAAAGTAGGCCTTTTCCTTAAAAAAAACAATGTCCAACACATAATCAAAGGTGGTGTAAAATTAATTGGGAGAAATAGAATTGCAGTGGAGTTCTCCTCTGCTGAGGCAGCCAATAATTTTGTGACTCATCCTTGCCTCTCCTCCTGCAACCTAATTGCCTCCATTCCCTCATATAATGTAACTAGACTTGGCTTAGTCCGTGGAGTTCCATGCGATTGGGCAATGTCCGAATTTGCTGAAGCCATAGAACTCCCAGAGGGCTGTGGTAAAATTCTGAAAGCTAGAAGACTTAACCGTAAAACCTCTACTGATGGTACAACAAAATGGATTCCCACCCAATCTGTAGTTGTCACTTTTGAGGGTCAGGTTCTACCTCAACACATCTACTGTTGTTATAATTCTTTGCCAGTGGAAATTTACCAGCTTCCTACTATCCAATGTCATAATTGCTGCCGCTTCGGTCATGTTAAATCCCAATGCCGTTCTAAGCCAAGGTGCTTCAAATGTAGTCAGAGTCACTCGGGTGAAGATTGCAATACCCCTGCTGATATGATCTCCTGTCTGTTATGTTCTGGTAATCACTCTGCTATCGACAAACAATGCCCCGAGCAAGGTAGGCAAAAATGTATTAAAATGTTAATGTCAGAGAGGAATTTATCCTACTCTGATGCTTCTTCCCAGTTTCCGTCGGTTCGCCGTCCTTATGCTGATGTTACCTCCTCCAACAATTTTAAATCCCCGTCTCACTCATCTCGACCTCAACTCCCCCTCACTGCTCTTCCTAACCCCTCATATAGAAAAACCATTACTCTTAAACCTAGGCCTAAACCTGTCCTATCCCAAGGATATGACAGACAGGCTCACCAGGCTATCACTGGTAGTCCTTCCTCCTCCTTACCTAATGGGTGTGCTTTCCAAGACTCGCCTGCGTCTCTCCAATCTGGTCATCCTGTCCTCCCTCTGGTAACAGATGACAATCTTATTGACCTTTTTATTGCTATTTTAGATAATTTTATTTCAAAATTCAATGAATGTGTACCGTCCAACGTTGCTGATAAATTAGTTCGACTAGCTTCCCTTGTTAACTCTAACAATGGCCCAATCCCAAATTCTCCAATGGAACTGTAGGAGTATAGCTCCTAAAAAATCTGAACTTATTCACCTTCTACGTAAATTCTCTCCTGTTGTTGCTGCCATCTCGGAAACATGGCTTCTTCCGGGGTCCAACTTCAGGATCCCGGGTTATGCGTGTCTGCGTGATGACCGTAACGATGGTTATGCAGGCTGTGCTATTTTCATTAACAGATCCTTTTCTTTTTCTCCTATTCCTCTTCCTTCCCACTCTAGAGACATTGGTGCCGTCGCCGTCAAGGTTATGGATACCATTTTCCTTTCACTTTATATCCCCCATCCGAACCCGAATATCGTGACTGATCTAACTTCTATTTGTTCTGCTGTTCCTCACCCTTTAATTATAATGGGTGACTTAAACTCGCATCACTCCTCCTGGGGCTCTTATCGCTGTGACTCCTTTTCACACCATATAATTGATATTTTCGATAGTATAAATGTCACAATTATCAATGATGGCTCTCCTACTCATAGAGTCTACCCCAATCAAAATCCCCAATCGGCCATAGATATAACAGCTTGTTCTCCTAATCTATCCTCTCTCCTTTCCTGGAAAACACTTCCCCAGACCTATGGAAGTGACCACTTTCCCATTATTATCTCCATTCCTCAGTCCGTTTCTCCTCTTCCCTCTCCGGTTCCCCTTCTCAAATATAAACTACAGGAAGCAAACTGGGATCTTTATTCTGCTGAGGTTGTCTCCAGAATAGTTACCCATCAGCCTTCTTCTGATATCTTAGCCGACTATTCCCACTTTATTAATATTTTAATTGAAGCTGCTGACCTTCATATCCCGCGTAAAAGAATTGGCAAAAAGACCTTAGCATCTCCCCCTTGGTGGGATGCTGATTGTTCTCGGGTGGTCAAATGTAGAGCCGAGGCAGAACTTCTGTACAGCCAGTCTATGACTCCAGATAACTTCATAAATTATCAAAAAATTGCCGCTCAGTCCCGCAAACTTCTGGCAAAAAAAAAGAAAGCAGGTTGGAGAAACTATTGTGAAAATATATATCCTGGAACTCCTATATCCCAAGTTTGGAAGAGTGTCAGAAGATATCGCGGTTCTTTCCTGCCTAACATCAATTGTTCCAACGACCCGTCACCCTGGCTAAATGCATTTGCTAATAACCTCGCTCCCCCTTTCGTCCCGAATTCTGAAATGTTTCAGTTCACTTCCTCCCCTTCTAGTCCTGCCGATAAATTTGACGAACCCTTTTGCATCTCCGAATTCAAAATTGTGTTGGACGGTCTTAAGGACTCATCTCCGGGTCCCGACGGAATTCCTTATTCCTTTATTACCAATTTAAATCTCCTTGCTAAGTCCCATCTTCTTAATATCATTAATAGAATTTTCGAACATGGACTTATTCCAGAGTCATGGAAAACCCAAATCATCATCCCTATCCTGAAACCTGGCAAAGATCCTTCCAATCCTTCCTCATACAGACCCATTGCCTTATCATGTACTTTGTGTAAGATCCTAGAACATCTTATTAAGAATCGCCTTGAATGGCTACTGGAGAGTAAAAACCTTCTTGCTAAAAGCCAATATGGCTTTCGCAAAAGCAAAGGCACCCTGGACAGCCTTACCCTTCTGTCCACAGACATCCGGATTGCCTTATCAGATAAGGAGGACCTTGTCGGAATCTTCCTAGACATTTCCGCCGCATATGATAGTGTCATTCTTCCGTTGCTCAGGCAGAAAATGCATCAGCTGAACATTCCTGTGAGGATTGTTAACATCATATCCAATCTCTTAATGTCTAGGTATATTATTATTCGATATCAAGGTTTCTCGCTTCCTCAAAGACAAATCTGGAAAGGTCTCCCTCAAGGCTCAGTGTTAAGCCCTCTCCTTTACAGTATATACACCTTTGATCTTGAGCAATCAGTAACTCCCTTTTGCAATATCCTGCAGTACGCAGATGATCTAGTTCTTTATCTAGCTCATGCAAGTTCTGATCAGGCCTCCACTCGTTTGAATTCTGCTCTTTATTATCTTAATGCCTGGCTAGTAGATCATGGTCTCCATCTTTCAGTACCTAAGAGCTCTTTAGTTGTTTTCTCAAGAAAAAGACAGATAACCTTCCCTGTAATTAATTGCGGTGAGGACATAATTCCAGTGAATGATAGTGTGAAATTTTTAGGGATTATTTTTGACTCTAGAATGACAGGTTCTAAGCACATTGACTATGTGATCCAAAAATGTGAGAAAGGGGTGAACATCTTAAGAGCCTTGGCTGGAGTGTGGTGGGGTTCTCACCCATACTCCATGAAACTACTTTATAACGCTCTCGTTCGCAGTCACATGGATTATGGCAGCTCTATACTAGAACCTTGCAACAAAATTCCTCTTAATCAATATAACTCAGTTCAGGCAAAGTGTTTGCGTCTCGTTCTAGGTACTATGAAATCATCTCCTAAAAACGCCATGCAGATCGAGGCTGCTGACCCTCCTCTTCACCTTCGTAGACAGTATCTCTCAGACAGATTTCTGTTTAAATTATCTCAGGATTCTTCCCATCCGTTACTCTCCCGCCTCGACATTTTATCACAAAAAGTAACAGCTGCTGCTTTCTGGGCTCATAAAGATCCCCCTAGAACCATTATAAGTCTCAGAAAACTAAGAAATTTTGCTCCTCCCATTTTAAACTCCCCTGGTCCTCTCCTTTTTAGATTTGACTTTCAGGTCCTCATTTTTGATCCCCCTATTATTCTAGATCTTGGAATCCATAAACTCCATCCGGGTGCCAATGCGTTATTAGAAGAAACCTTGAATAAAGACTTCCCACAGTGGTTAACAATGTTCACAGATGCGTCTAAACTTTCTCCTGAAGGCTGTGTTGGCGCTGCGGTTTGGATCCCTAAATATAGAATTGTTTTAAATTATAAATGCCCTCCCCCCACTTCTGTTTTCACTGGTGAGTCAGTGGCCATTTTAGAAGCTCTATACTATGTAGAATCCCACAATCTTAATAGAACCATTATTCTTTCTGACTCTAAAAGCTCCCTGCAGGCAATCGCTTCCAATCAGTTAAAGACAAAACAAAAATTCCAAATTGTTTTGCAAATTAAAGAAATCCTCCTGAAATGCAAACTTCGAGGCATAGATGTAGTTCTTGCTTGGATACCCAGTCATAGTGGCATTATGGGAAATGAGCGTGTAGACTCTCTGGCTAAGGATGCCGTGTTTACTGGTACTCTGGATCACTATAGTCTTCACTCTATCGATCTCTTGCCTACAGCTAGAGTAAATCTAATGGCATCTTGGAGTGCTGAGTGGAACTCTACCAAATCGACATGTGGTCGCTATTACGGACGTATCCAACCGAATGTTCGATCCAAACCTTGGTTCCATAAATACCGTCACGGTTCCAAATTGGCGACGTCCACCATCTGCCGCTTGCGTTTAGGACATTCTTGCACTCCAGTTTTCCTCAACAAGATTAGAGTAAGAGATCATTCCCTCTGCGAGTGTGGATATGATGAAGGCTCTGTAGACCACATTTTCTTTTCCTGCCCCAAATATCCTGTATCTCTGTATGATGCCCTCCCTCCTGAAATTCCCCGTCCTATCAACTTTCAATCTCTCCTCATGCTTGTCGATACTCCCTTTATTAATATTTTAATAAAATATATAACATCCCATAACATTAGATTGTAACATTTTAGTAGTATATAATAGTATTTGCATAATTGTGTCGTCTATTCCCTTTTGTATGTGTTATTTTGTGTTGTTCAAGGTAGTTACAGAATTAACCGGCCAATCTCAACAAAAAGTCGACTTTAGAACAAACACCGATTGGTCAATAAATCTCCATCGTGTCTCCTCTACTACGTCGACATTGGCAGAATCACATTGGGCCTGACTCAGTGGAAAGAGGCCATTAACACAAAAAAAAAAAAAAAAAAAAAAAAAAAAGTGTCAATCTGGGTGGTGGTTATCAGGGTCCTCAATCTTAGAACAAAATTAAGGGAATGTATGGGAAGTCATGCTACTAAATTACGATGCACACAGCATTCATTTCAGCAAAAGAATAGTTGGTGCTTTTTAATTTATTAGGATTATTTTTAAAAAACTTAAAATACAGATGGCACTTTTATAAGTTTTGCAAATTATTTACTCATCGATTCACAAGATGTCGCTCCACGCAAAGTAATACCTATGCAAGAACTTCAGTACTTTTCTAAGCTTCTTGGTCCTATGGCACAGTTGAAAATACTATCTACTAAAATAGTATATTTTTAAAGTATTAAAATAATCTTTAAAAACATTCCCCGCTTTCGGCCCTGTAAACAAATGACATGAAAACGTTTAGAGAATAATATGTTTAATACCTAATATGGTAAGTAAGTGCCTCATACTTTAGTATGTTTTTTTTGTGTTATTCCAATGTTTTGTGTCAATATTAAATATACTTATAGATTTCTTTTCTTATTTTATTTATAATTTAATTAATAAAAGCTGTTATTATATTAGTATGGTCTATGGATGTAGAAATTTTAATACGAATTTGGTATTTCGTTTTATTGTAAATTGGCAACATTAAAAACATTTTAAAAGAAAAAACGCCAAACAGCTCAAAATCAAAATGGAGGTCGTGTAATATTTTTAAAACGCGAATTTTAATTGATTTTTTATTAATTTCCAACGCTACACTTTGTTTCTTTGGATTTTACGATCAACCTACGTTGTTGCACTGTGAATTACTGTTGAGTTGAGCCTGTGCGTATCTAGTTTATACAAGGTAAGTCTGTGCTGTGTTCCTCCGGTGGTTTGTTTGATATTTTTCAAATACCTATCTACCTAGTTACCAAGAGGAGTCCTCGTAATTGGTCCCTGTGTTATTCTTCGCATCGGCATCGGTATCGAAAATGAGTTCAGGGTCCGTGTGTAGCCTTAGGGGCGCTATGACTTAGGTTAGGTTAGGTTTGAACAGTGACCAAAACGAAAATATTTTTTTTTCCAAAATTCGTCTAAGTCCTGGCACCATAGCCCCCCTAACTGGGAACTAACATAACCTAATGACACATTTGGATTCTGGCGCTTCGCCGGCCGCTGCCGCGGCGCGCTCGCTTCGCTCGCTCGGCCCCGCGTTTTGGTCACTGTTCTAACCTAAACCTAAGTCATAGCGCCCCTAAGGCTACACGCCAACCCATTAATTACTTACGTAATTTATGTAGCCAGTGGTGCCCATAATCTAAGCTCAAGTTGTAAAATTGCCCAAGGAATATCAACTACTAATAATAATATCAACTTATTAATTTTAGGGACAGATAAAGATAGCGAACGGTTCAACAAAGTGGGTTTTTCAAATTGGTGATGCCATTGTGGGGCTGAAAAATGAATTGATATATAAGTATTGCTGTGTTTGTCGTCGACGACACTGAAGATAAATATCTCTGTCGCTATAAGAAGATAAGCGATTCCGACATTATATATGCCAGGTTTGTATTAATATTGTACATAATATTTTATTTGTCTCAAGTTTTATAAAAATATTGCATCTAGCCATGTCCGTCAATTATTTAGTATTTACAAGTTATTTATACTATGCATTTTTAAAAATTGAATCCTGAATCCTTGTCCTGAATCTTTTTCGCATAAAACAGAATCCTGTAACCAGTAGTAGGAAATTTAAAATGTCTATCAAATAAAATCCAAATCATATTAGATTTAGTGTTTCAATAATGTTCCCATTGCATTTCAGATCCATTGTCGCTGAAATATATCAAGCAGAGAGAACTGTGGCAACAAATTAAAACTAAAATTGCTCTTACAAAACCATCAACATCAGCAGGTAACTATTTATCTATTTTACACATTTGTTTGATACACAACCGAAGTCGCAGGCAGCAGCAGTATAAGAAATAAGGTGTGTTGTGTGTTTTTAAAAAACTGGACATGTGTACATCTGGCCATGCACATTGAAGGCTTCCGAACCCATTTCAATAGCCAATATGTATCGTATCTATAACCAAAGTAGTGAAATACACGAAACAATATTTGCGGTATAGAAAAACGGTCTTGACAGACAGACAAGCGGCAGACGGACAACAAAGTGATCCTATAAGGGTTCAATTTTTACCTTTAGAGGTACGGAACCCTAACACAAAATGTCATTTAACCTGTATTATTATATTTTCAGATCCAGTGTTCGAGGCTGTGATACCAGAATCAGAAACTAACAACCAACCTAGGTCAGTCGTCAAGCCCGTCAATCTCTACAAAAGATGTTCAACAAAATCAAAGTAAGTTTCTTTGCAACAAACAATGTCCACGTAGTAGTAAATTATAAAAACGTAATTAGGAATTGAGCTAGCAATTACTTCATAATATTTATATTGGTGGCACGTGGCTATGGTTACCTACTAAACCCTAATGGGTTGCAGTATTACAGCTGTGATTTTAAATTAATTTTATTTATATGCAAAAGCAGTGATAGCCGATTGGTTAAAGCACGCGCCTTGCGGGCACCAGGTCTTGGGTTCAAATCCCGGCTCACACCTCTGGATTTTTCGAAATCTATGTGCGTATCATAATTTCTACATGATTATCACTTGCTTACGGTGAAGGAAAACATCGTGAGGAAACCTGCATGTCTTAGAAGATCTAACCAATTTTCGAAAGACATGTGAAATCCGCCAACCCGCACTGGGCCAGCGTGGTGGATTATGGCCTGAATCCTCCTCGTGTTGAGGGGAGGCCCGTGCCCAGGAGTGGGACGTTAAAAGGGCTAAACTATTATTATTATATGCATGGATCATTTATGTGGTCTGAATTAAACATAAAATAATTACTATTACTATAATATTATCAACCATTAATACAATAATACATATGCATATAGATTTCGACGACCACTTGGGGCAGTGGTTTGAGCGTAGGCCGCTCGGCTCACTGCACCAGGTGGTAGCGAGTTCGATTCCCGCCAGGGCAAATTTCAGAAATAGCCTTTACGTAATTTGCCCAGGTCTGGGTGTCACTGGGATCGCCCCCAGTCCATTGTATGGTACCCATAGTACAAGGCTTAGTTTGGGACCATACAGTTGGTGTGTCAGTCTGGCGATATTTATTATTATATATTTTATATAAAATAATTTCTTTAGCTATGAAATGCACCTGTTGATTTTGAAAACAAAAACCAATATGGTGTATTATTGTACCATCCGATAATGTTGCTAATAAAGTTCGCTCGTCTTGCATTGACCGCGCATTGCCATCGGGTCCCGAGTAGACAGCGCGCCCGTAACCCTCCTGTCGACAACGAGTAGACGCCGAACGACAAGGCGGAGCTGGTTGGGTGCCGGGTGGCTCTAATAAGTTATGACGTTTTGGGAAGTAATGAAATACCGCAAACTAAAGAACTTTTAATATAATTATGATACATATTTTGATAAAAAACCGTGCAAACTATACCGTTCTTATTTCTTGTAAGATTATCTTTTCGCGGTTAGACCATAATCAAAGACAATTTGAACACTTGATAACGTAAAGGTTTAATTTAAATAAATGTATGAAAATACAGCTGTATTAACAAAAAAAAAATACTTTCTTTAGTTTCTCGTATTTCATTACTTCACAGAACTTGATCCTAATCGGATGGTGCAATAGTACAGAATGTTGTTTCTTTTTCTAAATCAACGGGTTCAATTCCTGGCTAGATAAATTGTTTTTCAAAAATCAAATGATGCTGTTTTAGTTTTATCAAAATGGGTCTAGAGGTTCGTTTAAGCATTTTTCGATATTCTCTATAGTTTCTTATCAAGCCACCCACGCACACTTGAAAAATTCACCTGTAGATAGGAAATTTTACTATCAGCGTACTTTAATTTCAATTAGTATTAAATATTTTTTATAACCCACTAAATTCTAGAAAATAAACATTATATGCTTTTATTTGCTGACCAAAATGGTTATACTAGATGAAACAAAAGGGGTATACAATTTTTTTTGCAACTTAACTTTGTAAATCTCAAGCTATCGGCTTTGTGGGACAGTTGAAGTACTAAAAGTTGTGTAGACTTGTGAAATATGTCACCAGCTGTATTCCTATAACACCTTTTGTTTTTCAAGTTTCCTCCAAAGCTGATAGTTTTAGAATTACAAAGTTAAGTTTTGAAAAAAATAGTATACCCTTTTTGTTTCACCTAGTATTTGCATCGCCGCAATTTATGAATCAAGATTACCGTTTCTAAAAATAAAACTGTCGTGTTTATTTTCAGGAAAAGCAGTTCTTCTAGCAGAATGCCAGGAGACCACTGATTTATTCCTATTCCTAGACAACATATTTGATTAGTTGAATGGGAGCTTCATGAAATTGCCAAGAGCCAAGCCGCCAGTCGATTCCGTAACAACAAATTCAAGCCACCATAAAATATGGATGGAAGGAAGAAAAATATTTTGATCAATGAAATTTATTACGATGCTGGCAATGTCGAGCCTGTTCCTACAGTGAATAACTGGCTGTGGACACTGGAAGCTGTAAAAGTTTTATTGAAGAAACTAAGCGTTGATTTTGTAGTGAACCTCAGATGGATGCCGCATCTGAATCAAGACCCTAGAAAACTTCTTGGGAGAAATTAGGAGTCATGGGTGCCGTAACAATAATCCAACATGCGAACAATTCGAGTCGGCTTTTACAACATTATTAATTAACAATGTAACAAGTATACACAGTCGTGGTAAAAATTGCGAGGATGATTTGTGATGCATTACACACCCTCCTCATTGGAGACCAGCCAGACCAGACCAGCTCAGTAGAATTCGATTTTGAAAGCATTCTTAACACAGAGTTCACTTCTATTGAGGAGAAAGAAAAAGACCCCGCATTATAGCACCACTACAGTATGTGAGCGGGTATTTCTTAAAAAAGACTAAAACACGAATATTTAAAAACTGTTCGGAATGAAAAAAAGATTTCATGAGTGATGATCAGTTAGAATATATAAGGTACAGGGAATATGCCGGAAGACGGTGGCTTTGTTCTCCTAGTCATGGATTAATACAATTAATTTATAATATTCAAGATGTAATCAATATAATTTTGAAACAACATTTGGAAAGAAAATGCTTGAAAGACATAATTAATAAAACAGCTTTAATAGTATTATTAGATTTTGACTTCATAACATGCAACATGCCCAAACAAAAATTGATAAATTACTTGATGAATGTCTGTGGTAGGTTTATGGTATTTAATTATTGTAAGAATTTAAATAAAATTATGTATGGGAAAAACAAATAAATGATTATGAAGACGTTTTTCAAGTTAAAGCTAAGAAACTTCTAGCCAAATGTTGTAAACGAAGAAAAATATGTTAAATTTCACTAATAATAAAAATCGGTAAAAAAACTTTTAAGTTAAACGGTTTTATTTTATGTGCACTGAAAACTACAAAATAAATAAATAGTTACTTACCTATCAACCTACGTAGGTGATCTCGGTCATTAATATCTCTGATGGTAGTGGTTGTCATAGCATGAACTATGTCAGCGGCCGAAAGGCAGTTCATGAAAGAACACTAACACCAGGGTTTGCTTGGTAGGTAAACTAAGCAGCCCACACTATAACAAGTAGGTATTTTGACCTTCTAGTTCAGAAATATTTTAGTACTAGGCAGAATAGCTTTTAGGCATATTAGACTAAAATAAAAACGTGGGGCCCATTAACTATTTCTGTATTACTTTCTACTATACTAAGTGTGGATTGCATCGGCTTATTATAATCGTCATTATCATCATCCTAGCGGTTTATCCCGGTCGCATCCGAAACCTCATAGCTCCGGAGTCCAGGGTCCGCTGAATCGACTTACTATAATCGTAACTGGAGGTTTTGACCATCAATAACCAGCCGTTACGGCTTCACCAGCGAACGCCGAGCTCATGATCTACCAAAGTATAAGATATGCTCTGCCATAGGTATGATTTCAGAGGGGCCCCACGTTTTTATTTTAGTCTAATATGCCTAAAAGCTATTCTGCCTAGTACTAAAATATTTCTGAACTAGAAGGTCAAAATACCTACTTGTTATAGTGTGGGCTGCTTAGTTTACCTACCAAGCAAACCCTGGTGTTAGTGTTCTTTCATGAACTGCCTTTCGGCCGCTGACATAGTTCATGCTATGACAACCACTACCATCAGAGATATTAATGACCGAGATCACCTACGTAGGTTGATAGGTAAGTAACTATTTATTTATTTTGTAGTTTTCAGTGCACATAAAATAAAACCGTTTAACTTAAAAGTTTTTTTACCGATTTTTATTTTATTGTTTTTAGTATTTAGTGATATTGTCTACCGAATATTCCTCATTCTATTTAATTCATTCAGTGCATCATTATTACATGGTTTCTTACCTGATAATTTAGTACAATCTAATTCCTCAATACATAGCCCTTCCAGAGACTTGACTCGACTTAGAGCCACGTATGCTTGTCCTTCCTCAAACAATTTTGAGCCCAAATATACTACTTAATGGTCGACGGTGCTGCCCTGCATTTTATGGACGGTGGATGCCCATGACAAAACTAAGGGCAACATCCTTCTTTCAGCCGTACCATAATTGAATTTTGCTGGAAACTGTATGGCTTTAGGGTAAATAACGTGCATGCCGTCTCTGCCAAAGTCAATTGCTGATTAGTGGTGTATACCCTTAACGCTTTGTCTGTTGCAAACTCATCACTTGGGTTTTGAATAACTCTTTGCATCAAAATACTAAAATGGTTAGCGGTTAGCTCACCTATTCTCAAAGCATTTAATATGTCAATAAAAGTATGGTCCCCTTGCTGACGCATATTCTCCGTCAGCTCACAGAGCGTGAACAAACGCCATATATGCGTGGCTGATTGAAGATGGTCGGGTTGTTTGAAAACAGGAGCTCCGGAGCGTTTGATTGGAGGCAGTTGTAACAGATCTCCAAAAAGTAAAACGTTTATGCCTCCAAAGAACTCGTCTTCATGATTCTTAACTTGTCTTAATCGGGCGTCAATCATACATTGCATTTGATAGGATACCATTGAAATTTCGTCGATAATGAGAAACTCTGTCTGCCTCCACTGCTGTCTCATTATTCGCAAATAGTGTCCGGACAAGGGTGACATACCAGTTATTCGTCCATCCTTCTGTATTGGCTACTTTAAGGTACTATGTATAGTAGCTCGGGTGTTTCTGACGCTATTAGCTCTCTTCGTCTGTCACGTTGTGATGCTAGCCTGCACTCATGACGCTCAGGTGTTTCTGACTCTACCAGCTGCCTTTGTCTCTCACGTTGTGCTATTAACCTGGTATCATGTTGCTCAGGTGTTTTTGTTGCTAACCGTTCTCTTCGTTACTGTAGTTTTCATTTTTACTTTCCTTTGCACGTTTCGTTCTATACTTTTCTTTTGCCTTTACGAGCCTTCTTTTTCGTTGTGTAGCAGTTTCGTTTTTATATTTTTTTCTTTTTTATTTATTGTCACCATGTTGTTCCCACGATTAAGGGGCATTTTGACGGTCGACCATCCCCCCCCCCCCCCCCCAGAGGTCCAGTAAAGGGGCTAGGCTTAATATACAACAAGATGCGCCCAATCTTGAGGGGGAAGCGCTTACGACATTACATTTTTATCCACCCTAATGCCATAGAGTCCTCGGCACGTTTTAACCTATTACCTTAACTTGGGTGGTATAGCTACCGCTTACTAACGAGGTATCTAATTACCTATTTTTTTTTATCTGCCCCTCTAACGTCACACAATCTTGGACGCAACTGTTCTCGACACGACTAATCATGCCCCCACCTAATACGCCATTTTGTAACAGCGTCCATCTTGAGTTTGAAATTTTGACATAATGACAGTATTCTGCTAGTGTAGTCCTATTATTTGATACCCATATTGTGGTGGTTGTGGAAAATTATCTACCTAGTCCGCCATATTGGAACGGCGTCCATCTTGATTTTTAAATTTTGACATAATCATCGTGTTTTACTAGTGTAGCCTTTTCATTTGATACCCATATTGAGGGGGTTAAGGAAAAATATGTAATCCGCCATTTTGTATCGGCGGCCATCTTAGATTTATAATGTTATTGATTTTATTATATTGTATTGTCATCTAAATTAAATGTGTGTACCAAATTTCTGATCAATCTGACATCGGGAAGGTGCTTAAATTTCAATTTCTAATTTTGACCCAAATAAATAAACAAATAAATTCCGTACGGGTCGAGCTAAATAAAACCGTTTAAAAACCAAATGTACCAGAGAATTCGTTGTTATTGAATTAATTGTTTTAGGTACTTTAATAACTTGCTGTTTTTTCAAATAATGAATTACTTTCAATGTTTGTTTATCATAAGGATAATTATCAAATGCATTGTAAATGTATCCAAAAGCAAACTGATAAAATCTACTTTCAGTGTTGTTTTTTGAGGTTGGTAAATTTGTTGTTGTGGTTTTTAAAGTAAACTCTCAAATCTAGTATATTATGTTAGATATTTTGTTTATTTTACGCTAGAATTTTGTTATATTTTTTACTTAATTTCTTATTTTCTATAATGTACATTTTCGTTTATATTGTTAAACTTAATCTAAAATCTGTGTATTGTTCTAATTTTGCTAATTGTTATAACGGCTTTCCGAAGTGTGGTATTTTTTAATTTTTGATTTACTTATGATTATTTCCATGTACGTTACACTAGGCATTATAAATGCTTACAAGAAGTATGCTGATCTGAAATCTACTTTCAGTACTTTGTAGCTAGCTTGTTATTTTTTAAGGTACCTACTTTTGTTCATCTACTACTACTACAGTTTTTGTTTATCTAATATCATTGTATGTTCATGTTATATTTCCTGTTTTTATAAATATTTTATCAAATACCATTTAATGATGGATATTTATTATAAACTATGTGCTATATAATTTAATAGCATTGTGTTTATTTCCTATTTTTAATGCACGTAGAAAGTTAAAGTAGTAGATATATAAAGGCATTCCTTGGTATTGATTTTTGTGTAAATCTGAAAGGCGTGTGTTTATCTATAGTTTTAAGTTTATTTAATAATAGGCTATTAATTTAACTATTACGTTGTAAAGTAAGCAATTACCTACTGTAGGCATCATACAACAATTTATGTTTTTAAGTAAACTCGTCCATTATGTTAGCTATTTTGTTTATTTTTCGCTAGAATTTAGTTTTCTTTTATACTTAATTTGTTATTTTGTATAATGTATGCTGATAAAATCTACTTTCAGTAGTTTGTAGCTAGCTGGTTGTTGTTTTTTTAAGTTACCTACTTTTGTTCATCTACAGTTTATTTTCTTTATCTACTATCATTGTATGTCCATTTTATGTTTCCTATTTTATTAAAAATAAATGTGTTTCTAATAATGTAGCATTTTATTTACAATAGATAATATATTTAATAGCACCTATACAGGTTACTAGGTACCTATAGCCACATTCCTGATTCAGTTCCTAACTTAAAATCCAGAGGCGCTAGTTATGCATTCCCTATATACCTATAAGATTGGTCTCTATTTCTAGTATATACAAGGTACTCTGTGGTGGTTATTGAACGGATCCAGTAGTATTATAGTGCCCTAGAAAATTGAAATTCCTATATAATCGCTTGAAGCTCGTATTCGGTGACATTATGATATGACGAATAAATTATATTATTAAATTTATCCGTGATCGTGATTGAAAGTGAGAAAAATGGGTGGCTTGGGAAAGTATCCGCGAAGTTACCTGCATCTCGTTTGGAATTGCTTGCTGCTTTTTCAACTAGCACAACACGTAAGTAAAGCTGAGATTGTTACGCACTAATAGTTGGTACTGTGAAACACTGATAATTTCTGTTTTACTCCCTCCATAAGTCCGTTTTCTCCTTGCTACTTGTAGGTATCAGTATATTTTTGTCGTATATTTTGCTAGATACTTATACGCCATTTATTTCAGATACATCGTAATAAATAGATAGAGATAGCGAGAACATAGGTACGCATTTATTATGCGATCGTCGGGTTCCAGCAACAAGCATTATAATTCTATAACATCTTTGTGTTCTATACGCAAATCAAAGCATAGGAAACCCCCTTAGCAACAACAGAGTAGCAAAGTCAGCTACTAATGCAATTAAAAAAGTGTTCACTACTACATCAAAGATTTGAAATACCTTCTTATACCTAGGAGAGTTTTACGGTTTATTGAAAACAAGTAAGAACTAACAAATATATACACTATGTACAGATATAAAAAAGCTTAGGTCAATTTAAGTTTTATCTCTGATTACAACTACATAAAATATGTTTTATAAAATAGCAGTTGTGAATAGATGACCAGGAACACATGTTTATTTCTTATTGCTAGTACTTATAAGATTATGGTTATTTATCTAGGTCATTAATATGTAAAGAGTTTAATATTATTATAGATTGGCATGTTTTCCACTTAATTTGCCATGAATTTGTTGATTCTAAGTATATCAGCCATGTAACTACTGTTCAAAGATAAACACAGGCAGGTACATGTACCAGACCTATCAGACCTAGAGATATTAAATTTGCTATTTATGGTCCAGTCTCTAGGTCCTTGCTACAGAAGGCTTTTTATTGTAATGGGGGAAGGTAGCAGCTAACAAATAGATTACGTCTATTTAATAATGGAACAAATGAACTCACACAATTTTGCATGCTTGAATTGAAATGAGGTCATTTCTTTTTTCAGTTTACATGACGTAAACAGCACTGCTTCCATATCTCCAGTATTGCTCTTTCTGGGCATCTGTTGCAAATTATTCATGTTGATGCACAAATTACCTATTTATAACTTTTTTCCATTTATATGAAATCATGGGCTATGTCTTTAGCTTTTACCTGTGGTTGTAGATTGTCTTTTAAGCAAACCTCGCTTTGTTCACTCAGCATGACATATTGCCTCGATGTTCTAGAAAAACCACAACAGATGTGAATGTTTCAAGCAATACAATGTGTCATGCATCATTTTGATAAATGTCAATCAGAAGGCACTCCAATTGGTGCAATTAAGATTAATTTATATCAATAAACCAACATACACTTTCAATTGGAGCAGCATTAAGGCACTAAGTGTTCCGTCTTGTATTTATTGTCAAGTATGTAGTCCATTATTGATTGTTCAGGTACATCAATAACTTGTATGTATAGATGCACCATCCGGCCAAAGCTATGTGTAATCTTTGGCAAGTAATAGCCACACTTCCTTTATGAGAGTAAGATACTACAATGTGAGTAATTCCCAAAACTAAATCAATTACTTAGATGTGCATGAGTATGTATTCACATAACATACTACCAGAGATATAAACAGTGCAAAATGTAACAGATTAATTTAATTTACTTAATAATAAACTCACTGTTCAACCATTTACAGAGGCAACTTTATTTTTTGTAAACATTCTCGTCCATATATGGACTTTGTGTTAAATACCTACCTCTTTGTTTGCTGTAAAGCTTGACTGATTATTGGCTATTATTCTGATATGAGTTATAAATTCCACAAAAACTAGTCGGTATATTCCAAATATGTAATTCTGCATAGAACACATTTTGGAAGGCTATTTTATTTAAATTTGCAGACTTTTGATAACTAAGTACCTACCTAATCTAGCTAGCAAATAACCTATTTTGGAATGAGTTAAAATGTTAACACATGGTATGTTCTAAAATATTCACACACACATTATGATACTAAATTACATTACAATTTCTAACAAATAGGATAGGTTTTCCAATTAGGTCTTGTTTGATTTTTTATATGACTGCGGTATGCAGTTCTTGGTAATGATTGACGATAATACACACGAAATGTTTTGAAATAAGCGGCTCGGTCTCGTCTCTCACGGCCGCGGCTCGCGCAGTGCAGAAGGACATCTCGTCTCCATACTTATGTCGTGGCAATTAACACATATCGTGTTTTAGGTGAAATTACGTTGAAGCATTTCAGTGCGAAGTAGACAATGTTTATGTTCATATGTTCTTTGATTATAATGAATATTGTTTAAGTCTTGCGTCTTGACTGATCTGATCTCCAATACTTATTCTGTGTATCTTCTCCTGCCTATATTCGTAAACTATTTATTCAAGCCCTGTGATATCGCACCATTGGCACCGTCGCGATTGCACACGCGTCAAGGTTCAGTGCCGTACTTACTCCACACATCATATTTGTGAACAGAATAATAACTAGCTTTGTTTTCCTCGCACTGCGCCGTGGGCTCAAGGCAATGGATGCCGAGAAATAAAACTATAAATAACAACAAAACTGTAGATGGGAATTCCTAATCTGATACGAAGTTGTATCCTATCTTTTTTATTTACTTCTATTGAATGTTTTGCAAATGTTAATATATTTTAAAAACATCCGGCCAGGCAGATCCTCTATTATAGCATCTTATTGCGCAGCTAATCGTTAAAGATTTTACGCCGTTCTTATCAACATAAGCCATAATTAAACTGAATTCGTGTTCACTTCAAGTAGTTTTCCATGAGTTACTGCTGAATTTATGAATCATTAGCGTTGTTCTAACATACTGCAAAATGTAATTAAATTATCCCGATATTGCTCGAGTAAATAAAGCTGCTTCCTCGCCTCAGTTAAGGTCATAATTATTGAGAGTAACGTGTTTTGTCGCGGAGGCTGCGGACGTCGCAAGTTCACGTTTAATTCGGGCCAATGATTGTGTATCATATGTATGAACTGGGGCGCTCTACCGGGAGCCTTTGCTCCGTGATGTGGTCATGAAAAATTCGCTATCAATATTTTAACTGTGATATTTCCACGAGATATCATGAATCTCTCCTTTGATCTGATGGTTTCTAGTTACCACAGTTGTAGGTGTTTTGTTTTGGTATATATGTTGCATTGAATAACATATTTGTTTGGTATTTTCAATCAATCAAAGTGCAATCAGACATCTATAATCACTTGAGGAACACTTATTTGTTATTAAGTGGTCTGCAAATATTTGTGTCGCGAATTACTATTATTATCATCTTCATTAATTAGTCCGGCAATTCATAATAAGCCTATAATGGACCCGTTTATATCTCTGGGTTGGATTACATCGGAATGTTTTACGGTTATTCTGAAGAGATCAGCGGGAAGGTCGCGCGTCGAAGCCTAATGTAAAAACCTGCGTCTGTTGCAATGACGAGGCACAATTTGTACGTCACATAAAAAAAGTGTTGTCAGCAGCAATTAATTTGAATAACATCCTTTGTTTTATACTATTCATGAATTGTATAATGTGGTATTTAAAATATACTCAGGTTTTTTATCTGTTGAGGATTTAAAGCTGCATTAACTTTTGTTGACTTACTTGGCATTTGAGGAACTCAAAAATAAGAGGAAGGAAAATCTAGCAATTACTGGTTTTCCTTGATACCCCAACTATTTTAAAAATAACCAGCACACAGTACTACCAAATGATTTTGCGGTGACGCATGCATGTTTATAACCGGAAAGTCCTGATTCTAATTCTACACGAGGCACAGTGTGTCAAATGATCGCCGATCGACGATATTGGACTTTAATCTTACTTTGTTAAGGTTACGCTTCGCATGACCAATAACCAATACGGGTAGCAGGAACATAATTACAGGACAGGTCTTTATACTCACCCTCATGAACTGAAATTACGATTGTATCAGTCGTGACTTTGCCCATATAAGAGGGGAATTGCGTTGAATATTGATCATTGTGTTATAAGGCTTGTCTGCACGCGACGTTTGAATCGAACCAAAATAATAGCTTTCACAAAGTTCGTTAACACTTGTAAGCTATGAGGTATTTTTGTTTATTATACAAACGAAATTCTGTTTTGACCGCATAAAGAATTGATGGATCGTTTTGACATGATCGCTCTATGCCTCAAAATCATACCGCGATAAAATTACAGTCCTTTTATGAAATTGGTTAGCGCAAGCGACTCACTCTGGGTAGGCGTAGGTCACCAAGTCGCCCTCATGTACTGTGCTCAATGAATCACGTGGCCTGCAGCTATGTACATAGTGACGTCAGTCTGACTCACGCGCATGAATAAATCATAATGCTTTCCGCGATTTAAGCTTCTAGCTAAATTAACGCGATAGGGTACAACATTGGCCAAACTAAAATTTAGTTCTAATAAATAAATAAATATCGCCAGACTGACACACCAACTGTATGGTCCCAAAGTAAGCAATGCTTGTACAATGGGTACCGTACAATGGCCTCAGGACGATCCCAGTGACACCCAGACCAGGTCAAATTACGAAAAGGTCATTTCCGAAATTTGCCCGGCGGGAATCGAACCCGCAACCACCATGTGCAGTGGTCCGAGCGGCTTGCGCTCGAACCACTGCGACAAGCGGTTGGTAATTGGTCAAGTGTCTAAATTAGAATCACTCAGATTCTCGTCTAATGCGGAAATACACACGGTATGTATTTGATGAGTTAGAAAATCATCAACGTACAATGTTTTTAAAATTGTATTCGTAAGCAATAGTACATTTTGCTTTTCATTACGAATACAAAGAAAGTAAAAATAAAAACAGGAATTGGCTTAAGAAATAATACAAGGAAGTATGAACAATACTCTACAACTCGAAAAAAATAAGATCGGATTGCCGCCTATTTTGTTTTTTTTTCGTTGGCCGGCCAACTTCATTATTTAGCCATTATTTTTCATTTTCATCTTTAAATATTTGGCCCAAATCTATGTTATTTTAAAGAAATTGTAGAAACTAAATTATAATTAAGTCATTTAAAAATATATATTCTTTAATTAATACTTAACTTTATGTTATTTCAATTTTACATCGTGCTGTAATTGAGTGACTGTAGAACATGGTTCCATAGAAATGTGAAAATGGAACTAGTTTTTTTTTATAATTTGACAGATGTCAGTTGAAAGCGATTCTCGCGGGCCGGAAAAGTATTACTTTCAACCCGCTCCTCAGGCAACTTCAGACCTACTTTCAGAGGATGAGTAATGAAAAGTAGATTTGTATTAAAGAATCTGATACCTAACACTAATGATGCTTCTAAAATTAATTAAAACTGGATTGCCTATCACCAATTTTAATTAAGAAGTAACAAGCGTCTGCCATTTTAAAATCGGCAGTAATGACTTGGAGTTAACACAAATCGATATTGCAGCGAGTGTCGGCAACACACAACGGGTTTCGGTGAAGAGAGACTTTCAAGTGAAATGTCGCATCAGAGCCGTAGAGGGGTGCTACTCTTAGTAACGATAATCGATATATCGTGACATTCGTATTGTCGAATCCTAATCTAAATTCCATATTTTTGCCGTCGTATCTATTACTGAACGAAGGATACAAAATTATCGTTCGTTCAGACGATATGCGACAGCAATCAAGATGGAATTTAGAGTAGGATTCGATAATACGAATGGGACGATATATCGATGATCGTTGCTAAGAGTAGCACCCCAGAGTCGTGTACTAGTTGTCGCATGTACAGAAAGTAATTTCTGTAAATGTATTATTTCTCAATAGAGGTGTGTCTGTCATTGAGTCAAAAGAGCAGAGTAATCG
Source organism: Notodonta ziczac (assembly GCA_918843915.1). Lineage (NCBI taxonomy): Eukaryota > Metazoa > Arthropoda > Insecta > Lepidoptera > Notodontidae > Notodonta > Notodonta ziczac. The sequence continues at coordinate 9,696,911 of OU974053.1, forward strand.
AACGGCAGAGCTAACGTAAACAATAATAATGTACTATTAGCTTTTGGTTTATCTTTCCCATAAAGTTTTCTTTGATTTTGCCATAATAATTAATATCATAAGTTATTTAATTTCTATAATGCTCTATTCGTGGCTTCTTTGCCTTCGATAAAATTCTTCGTGTGAAACCAGTGACCAGTGTTCTTATTGTATTACTCTTTTACATAGCGCAGGGTAAAAGAAATTGAATGTAAATAAATAAATATCGCCAGGCAGACACACCAACTGTACGGTCCCAAACTAAGCAAAGCTTGTACTATGGGTCCCGTACAATGGACTGGGGGCGATCCCAGTGACACCCAGACCAGGGTAAATTACGAAAAGGCCATTTCCGAAATTTGCCCCGGCGGGAATCGAACCCGCGACCTCCATGTGCAGTGAGCCGAGTGGCCTACGCTAGAACCACTGCGCCAAGCGGTCGTCAATGTCTCATGTATGTACTTGGGTACATACGACATCCTTTTGTTATGTTTTGTGTTATTAGTTTAATCACATTATCTAATCTTCTCCATACATACGTTCGTGTGCGCGTAATCGTTTTGTCAGTCTGCTTTGTGTTGTTCATTGTTACTTATAAAATACAGGTCTTTGAACCTACATTAAATACAATGCTCGCGGCATATAGGCTTTCCAATTACTTCCACGTTTTAAGCCTATCTGGTGCTGAAATGTATTTGCGACAGGATTCGAAGGTCAAAGCTCCCGATCCCCAGCGCTCAGCAACGTGGAAGTAAAACGTATCGTAAAATATTACTTACCCAGTAATATTTTAAAACATTTCTGATTTAATACCATGACAATATAAGCTCTTTATGCAGTAAGCACCGTTGACATCCGTTGTTTGTCGAGGAAAATGAAAATTTTTAGGTCATCGCTTATTTTGTCGTGACTTTTGAAAACAGATTTTGTATTTATGTATTCTAAAGTTTATACAATATGTATGGCTTGCCATATCTTGCCCTTGCTTTGAACATTTTTAACAAAAAGAGATGACGTCTCTTCTGTCGTCAAGTCACGACTCCAAATTATACCGAATTACAAAAAAATACAAGTCTTTTCTGTCCCGCTCATACGTTACGTATGACCATGAGATTTATGGCACAAATATATTACAGTCCTGTTTAGTAGACCAAACTAGTCATTATTTTTTGTTAACGGGTGGCTATCATAGTCTTCTTCTGCATTCCCAAAATATGATTTTAAGGTTTTTATTATATATTATTTACACGGCGTTATTATTATTTATTTTGTTTTCAGTTACCTGTCTATTATAGTTAATATGCCCATGAATTTATTCAAATCTGTTTTTGTTTTGTGTCCTTTGCCATTATTTACTGTCGCATGTAGTTTGGTCATCTACATGTGTATCATCTATCTTATAAATATAACGGTCCCGCATCTCTTTATTATTCCTTTGTCCCGTGTGTCCGAGTCGACTGAATAATTCACATTTATGAACCGACACTGAATATCCGTTCGAGCTTATTGAATATCAAATTATTTAGCTCTATCTGGTTCCTTGGCAAAATGTTTTGATAATAGATAATCTATAAATACAGTATCAATCGTATCAGCTTCTTTTCACATTATATTTATACCATCATCCCACCATAACTGTGCAGATATAAGAAGTATATTTATTGTAAGTTGAACCTTGGCACATCGTGAGTTCATTTTGAAAATGTATGAAACTTTTCACACTTGCACTATGTGCACATAACCGGTTTGAATAAATTAAGGTGCTACTTTAATGCCCTGGTCATAGGTTATACATAAAAAAAAAACTGAGCGAAGTTGAAAATATAAAAAATAATGAGTTGCGAAACGTAGTTCCACCTTTAGAGAACCTTGTTCAATATCATATCTTTGTTGCTTTTATAATGATACTATTTCTTTGAAGAGTGTATGCTAAGCCGACCCAGATATAATACAAGCATAAAATATGATCATGTAATATAGCAACAACTGTAGAATGTAGATATACATAGCAATCATAATCACTATTGTTGTAAGTTGTATATGGACGATATAGTATACATTGTTTACATTTCTAGTTTTGTGTAAAGTTGGAATATGAGCTAGCTACACAAATGATTATGCATTGTGTTTTGTCAAAGATGGAACAGTCTTTATAACGCTTCGTGCATGTACTTATTTGTATTGTTTTAAACATTCAACTAATCGTCTTATACGAAAATTATTATTTCCTGACTAAATTCTTTTACTTTGGAAACAAATAATATTCGCATGCTGTAAGCTATAATTAATATGAAAATTACTATATCGGTACATGGATTATACACACGCAATGTTTGGTTCAATCAAAAGGTTTAAGGCTATGGTAACTATTAGGGCATCGCCGAAATAACGATAAAATGTATCTATACAAATAAATAAAATTGGAGTGTCTGTTTGTAATATCAAAATAACAGTGTGTTTGTTCCGGGTAAATTCGGAAACGGCTGGACCGATTTTGACGGGACTTTCACTGGCAGATAGCCGATGTTATAAGGAGTAACTTAGGCTACTTTAATTTTAGAAAAAAAAATTGGTTTCCGCGTAAAAAAATAAAAACAGATGAAATCAAAGAGTATCTCCGAAACGGGTGGACCGATTTTGACGGGACTTTCACTGGTAGATAGCTGATGTTATAAGCAGTAACTTAGGCTTTACTTTTATTTTAGAAAAACAAAATTTTTCAAAATGGGTCCTGTCGCGCGGGCTCAGAACGCGGGAGCGGGCTTTTTTGTTAAGTTAAATTCCACGCGGACGAAGTCGCGGGCTCAGCTAGTTGTAAATAAATTGCAAAAATACTAATTTATCTACAATAGGAAGACAGTTCAATTGAATCTTTGTCTCTACTAAAAAGCTAATTTATCAAAATGAAATCATTCGACATGTGTATTCTTTCCAGATACCTGCAGTCTCGGCGGAAGGTCACTGCATATCGTACGGAGTATGCGCTGTGGATCCTAATAAGCCAACTAACTGTTACTACAATGGGACAGCGCTACCAATCCAGGAAAAATCAAAGGTGAGCGAGATTTTCGATCCTCTAAATAGCTAACTCAAAACGAACATGTTCCATTTCTTGTCACTTTGACATGGAACCTCACATCAGTGGAACAAAGGGATGATTCTAGTACATTAACTATTTAGGCAACAGCGGCACTTTGGTATGTTAACGTGACAAGTGATTAGAGCTCACAGATTTGGTTACAGGAGTCGCTGACTCAATTTCTATTCATAAAAAAGAATGAGACAATTGAAGTAACACATTTTATATTGTCATATATGAAAGTCCACAGGTGTATTAAATTAATTCCCGAATATAGGGTTACAGCTAATAACCCTATATAAAGCCCGTGACTTCGTCCATAAAAAGTATCCTATGTGTTAATCCCGGTTATAAACAATCTGTGTTCCAAATTTGATCCAAATCCGTTCAGTAGTTTTTGCCTGAAAGAGTAAGAAACATCCACACTCACAAACTTTCGCATTTATAATATTAGTAGGATAGCATTATCTACGAAATTTCCAATGCCGAAGATCCTTTGATAAAGGAAGCGAAGGTCAGTTAAACAAACTCACTTCGATTAAATTACCAGTGGCTACGTGCGATCGAGCCAGATGAGCATCTTGTTGCTAGTAACATCCATTTACATAATGCTTTTGATGCAAAAAAACGCTGCAATATTATTTTTCTGCTGGCTTTAAACTTGTTATGTAAAGATGATAAATAATTACACATGTTATTTCGTTAAATATAACGTAAGCGATGCACCGCGCTGACTATTTCCAATTTTTTCTAGAAATTCTCATACGGCTCTGTATGGTCTAAGATGTTATCTCTCCCAAAAATGCTTTTGAAATGTTGCGAAATTTGCCATAGTTTTTGTCATATTTTGCATAACTGCTGATAGAATATTGTACCAAGCTTTCGTCATAGCTTCACCCACTGCTGGGTATACATCTAATTTATTTCGTAATCTAAATATATATAACCCAAAGGTGACTGACTGACATAGTGATCTATCAACGCACAGCCCAAATCACTGGACGGATCGGGCTGAAATTTGGCGTGCAGGTAGATGTTATGACGTAGGCATCCGCTAAGAAAGGATTTTGATTAATTCTACCCCCAAGGGGGTAAAATAGGGGATGAAAGTTTGTATGAAACTTTGTTAATTAAATTCCACGCGGACGATGTCGCGGGCACAGCTGGTCTAATATATTACAGGTTATTAGGGATTTATTATTGCCCCATCAAGGGTATGTGGTTTAACTGGGTCACCGAGCGTGGTTTTGTTCTCGGTGCTATATTTAGCGTGTGCATGCTACCGTGACGTCACTATAGTCCTAGTTTTCAGCCGGAACTTGACCTGCACAATCTAACAATAGGAATACTCTAATAGCTGCATTGGCTATGACGTCTGTGCAATAAAACACGCCAAATAGAATTCGTTTTTCAGTGTAGGTTCTTTAATTGCATTATGACGGGATATAGTACATTGTTACCCTAGGGGTGAAGGTAACTCGAGCGTAGCGAGGGCGCCAATAGTTCAAGGGACAAAATAAGTTTTTCACCCGAGGTAAACACTGTGCTTTTCATTACGAATACAAGGAAAGTAAAAATAAAAACAGGAATTAGCTAAATAATTAGTACAAGGGAGTATGATCAATACTCTACAACTCGAAAAAACAAATGAAGATCGGATTGCCGCCCATTTTGTTTTTTTTCCTGTTGGCCGGCCTGGTTCAATAGAAATGTGAAGATAGAACTAGTTTCTTTTTTATAATTTGACAGCTGTCAGTTGAAAGTGATTCTCCCTAGGGCTGAAAAGTGCTACTTTCAACCCGCTCCTCGGGCAACTTTACTTATTTTATTTTATTGTTTTATGTTATTTGGCTTGGGGTTAATAGGGTTCGGTAGCAATAGCATATTTATCGTCTTAATTGGTAGTGTAATAACAATTGTCTTATATTGTTGCAATCAGCTGTATTGTTGTACTGTCAGGGTCACCCACGCGCCGATGCGCTGTAGTCTTTGGCCTTTGTCATTATCATCACTTGGGTATGCGATAACTCCTTATAATTTTCGAGTGCCATCAATATGTTGCTGTTGTTATTCTTATCGGGCGTAAGCGTTCTCCCAAAGCTAATGAGGTTTAGGACATTTCTCATCGATAGCCTAGTCTTTCAGTACATGATCAGATGAGTCCGTGTCGTTTAACCTCATATGCCTTACCTTTTCCCATTATCTGGGGTCAGCGCAGTATATATTTTCCTTTCATTAATTGCGTTTTCCTGTCAGACTCACATAAACTCCAACCTCGTTCATATCTCTCAATACAATCCATCCATCTTTTCTTGGGCCTTCCTCTCGCACTCCATATATCCATCCACATTCATATTCATCACTATTTTAGTCACATGTTCCTCATCCCTTCTCATCACGGGTCCAAACCATTCCAACCTCCTACCGCTTACTTACCTTACTTACTTACGCTTACTTACTACCATAGAAAAGAAAATTGTGATAATAGATCTATGTAATGCTAAAAGTATTCACATTCCAGTGATGGCCATAATAACATCTTTATTTCAAGTGTGACACCCTGAGTCATCGCAGGCGCAGTAATTTGACGTCATTCATTTGTGTGCAGTCACTGTTATTGATGACAAATTCGCTTGAGGTGTTAATGTCGTAATCGATTTAACTAGTCTTTTGTAAGGTTGATAACTAATGTACGAAAATTTGTCACTCATGTGTTCTAACCAGATCTATATCTGTGTGTAGACAACTTCTTGATAAGGATGGTACTTCTTAAGCACTGTCTACAACATAATGAGTCATCCTTTATACGGGTTTAAAAATGTATCAATATGTTGTTTTCTTATTATTATAATACAAGTTAACTACATCATAAAGCGCGCTATCGTTAAAATAGTTTTTATTCCTTTGATAAGATATCACGCCACCTGCACGTTGCATTAGCGATCGTAAAGATGTATTCAAATAAATAAATAATGATGTATAGGTAGGTAGGAAGGAAGTATGGATGTTGGGAACCGGTTTAAAAACCACAGTCTGCCATAGCCACAGTTATATGCGGAACAGTCTAAAAATAGCAAATGAAGTCATTGTCCATTAAATTATTTAACAGGAATATTTTCTCATCGACGTCATTATGATTGTATGAAATTGGTAAAAAGTGGTCTGACAGCCTTATACATGCATGGTAGAATGCTGACTAGCAAATCGAAAATCGACTTGTCGTCTAACCATTGCAGAAAAAAATATGTTAATAAAAATATAATACCGATTTCAAAAATACTGCTTGAAATAACTAGGGACCTTATAATTTGCGTGATACTCTGCAGCGGCACCACCATGATAAAAAGTGACAAACCATGTCAATGTCAATTATCTTGGTACCTGGTAAAGGTACATTAAAATACGATATACGTACATTATATACGTTAATCGTACATTTTTTTCCACTATGATTTGTCAATTTGTATCATGGTGGCGCCGCTGCAGAGTATCACGCTATAATTTATTTCATTTGGAGTCATTTGCAATTCGAGTATGTAGGTGTAGGTTCCTAAAAAAATATCATAACTTATGTAAATATAGAGACACCGGCGACCGACGGTCTATAATTAACAAAGAAATCGGTGCACATACATTTAAAAAAAACAGACGAACAACGGAAACCTCTCCTCCTTTTTTGAAGTCAGTTAAAACATGACTGACGCAAACGCAATTAGCGTAACAAGAGCAGTTGTAAAATATTCGCAACTCATATACCCAGTGTTGTTGTTTACAAACAAAGATTTTGTAAAGTATTTATAGGATAAAAACTTTTGTCCGCTTACTTCGCTGATTTCGGTCCAGCAAATATACACGCCATAAAAGTTCTAAATAAATGTACTATGTTCTATTTAGTTCTGTCTATGACCGGTGTTTTGATCTTGAAATCCCACGATGTTGACTGGGCTAGTTGCCAGTCTTTATACGCATGTGCAAATACCAATTCTGCACCTTACATCACCGTCACAGCAGTTAATATGCCTTGCAACGAAACACCGTATAATGTTGTTATTATTATCATCAATTCAGGTTTTTTATTTAGTTTCCCGTGGTGAGGTCAGCTTCCTTATTTTAAGCACTTTCACAATATTAACTGGAGACCTAAATTCATTATTAGGTTTGTAAATTTATATTTCCTCATGCGACAATGGTTTTACCTGTATTACTTCCTAACCTTTGTCGGCCAGAAATATAATAATATCTAGTGATAGCTCAGATTCTCCAAAAATATTATTAACATAGTTTCTCGTTTCGAGAATGCCGTTGAATAACTTACTAGAAGAAGGACCAGAAATGGTTTTAACCACATATTAGATTTACATAGATAACGCAAGTATCACGATTTGTACTGTGACGTCACAGCCGAAATTTAGTGACGGGAAATCCAAACCGATTCAAAGACCCCGATGCCGCCTATGCCCCTCCGCCCACTACGTTGCTCTCGAGTGATTATCTCGCTCATACTCATATTTTTAATATCTGTAGTCGTGGGGACTGTAAGTTAGCGGCGACCAACCTTGACGCTTGGTCGGGGTTACGTACACGCGAAGTACATGCATTTGCGTTATCTATGTAAATTTATATCTGTGGTTTTAACCGTATGACATTATCCATAGAACTTCATGGTAACGATACGAGAGTTGATCAAAAGGTGTTCTCTGCTTCGTAGCAGAACATTAAAGAGGCCAATTGCCGACAGAATAACTTAATTGCAGGTAATCAAATTTATAGCGCGTCGGTTACCTACGCACTTGCTCTACTTTGAATATTTGCAATTCCTTAAAGGATATGGTTATAGAACTATGTCCTCAAACAATACTATCGCCCTAATTAATAAACGCGGTATAGCAGGCGAATAGTTCATCTCCGAATTATCTCTTTAAAAGAGGAAGGTAAAGAAAGAAGAAAGCCATAATAATATAATTAGTATTATTAGTAGTGTTTTCCTTCACCGTAAGCAAGTGATAATCATATAGAAATTATGATTCGCACATAGATTTCGAAAAATCCAAAGGTTCGAGCCGGGGTTTGAACCAGAGACCTCGTAGCCCGCAAGACGCGTGCTTAACCAATCGGCTATCACTGCTATAGCTATATACAGAAAGAAGAAGGCAAAGCATGATATAACTATAGAACCGCTAAACCACGTTTATTAATAAGTGGGTAAAATATTTATAGAACGTGTTATTCTGTATGAATTACTTGGTTCTGTTAACATTCTCCAATAGGAATTTTATATTTTCTTTCACTCAATTCCATGGAAAAATTTCCAGTTGTATCGATATAAACGATGTGGAAAATATCTTTATATTGATATTTATTTATGTCGAAATGATTTACATTATTCGATATACCTACGAGGTATTTTGGTGTTATTTTGTCTTTTTAAATAATCCGATAAAACTATATACAAATTGTTTAGTTCTCTCAGGTTTGTTGCTCCATCTAATCAAACAAGGCTTCCTTCAGACGAGCGAGCTTAGTTTATGTGAGAGCGTATCGAAAGTGATTCCAATTCCAGTAATTACGAGTCCATATTAGTATTTTTATTCAGGTGTTGCTTTTTTTAGATGCGACGTTTGTGGATTACATTAATCCGATTCGAGTTATACCTATAGTTCATTATTTCTAATCTAATACTGTTGCGTGTTCTTCATTGATCAATATTCGGCATTGCACCTTAATAATACAAGGTCGACATTTTATAGACAAATATTCATTTGAAACTTCTTTTCCTGGGTGTTAATTGCATTTTTTTTTGCTCATATTTCCGTACTCAAATGTAAGGTCGTATTAAAACGATGGCTTGCAAAATTGCCCTTGTCAATATAAATTAATGTTTGAGCGTCCTCTGATCGTTGCTCAGATAATCATGATCACCGTGATTTATACAAACGGATACATTTTCAGGAAGTATTTGAATTGATGGATTTTTAATATCACTAAATTGTTTTACTATCTTGATGATAAATTCATTCGTGTATGTTTCCAATGTCACATAGAATGGTCACAATAATTATTTGTAATATGTTTTAGAGTTGAGCTAGAGTTTACAAACAAAGGAATATTGAATTACTGTTGAAATGATGCAGTAGGCTCTTACATTATGCTATTCCATAATAATAATAAAACAAAGTCACCAAGTACCTACCTATGTTATTACTATTATGCGGACGATTAAATTACAAACCTATTAGCTCAACTTTTCGTCTGTCGATATCAATTCTGCCTCTCTTTCTAACATACTATTTTAATGGGTTGTAACTTGTAACCTACGACCGTGGGCGAGTCTAGGTTATAGTGGTTGCGGCGCCGATCCATGGCCGGCCCGGCCTTGTGTTTCATGGAAACGCTTCACTAGTTAAACCGGTGCCATCATTAGCATTTCAAGCCGAACATACAGAGATTCTTTTAAAACGTTTTTAAACCATTTATAATAATTAAGTGATATTCGAGCTGTTAGAATAGATTCGTGGATGGGATGCTTATAATTATTTTTTCGCAATGTACATCCGTTGTCGTTACTATAATCAGGTTATTATTACGGGATGTTCCTATCAATTTCACTTTGGAATGAAGTAGGAATTATATCGATACAGACTTATTCATAGCCACTCATTACCATGAGTCTTAATACATATTGTTTGTTTACGTGTGTGAAAAATATACCTACTACGCCTCAATTAATCGTCACTCGAGTATGAATATATTTCAAACACTTATCACAATACGTGAGTGATAATTAATCGCGCTTACACGATTTAAGAGCTACAATGCCACAGACAGACACACATTACATAGATAGTAAACACATGTGAAACTTATAACACCCTTAGTTATTCGTCAGGGGTTAAAAAGGGATCGTTATAGACGGTTATAACAATTTACATCTTTTAATATTTTTGTGAGAAAAGTAATACAAGAATAATATTACTTTGAATGCAACTGAACATACTCGTACTTACCTCGCAACTTGTCTCACAAAAGAAGACTACCATGAGAAAGGGAAATTCGGAATATTCCTGACAGCGAACGCGACAGGTCTGCTACTCTTAAGTATACAGCTTCAATCTGAAAAAGCTCTATGAGACTCCTATTTATCGACGAAAACATTATCAATACGGTTCTTATTGCACATCGATCACGTGTAGCACGTGTCGGCGTAGTGTGAGACATGTGTATACATACAACTTACTTTAATAACTAGCTAGAATATCACCAGTCACATCTATCAGTGACGCAATAACCAAGACCAGTTGGAAACGATGATTTAGATAAAGGCTTGGAAATCGGATTTTACCTTTTAAGATGTATTAAATGATGCAAAGCATAGAAGTCTTTAAAGGTTTAACGGTCGGCTTTTGAAAGCCACAACCACCTATCCCTACAAACGTTTTTATCGAAATTTGACAGGATTCTAAATCGATCACAGAATACCTACTTGAAGTTACTCAATAGAGTGGTAAATAATAATTTTAATGGATAATCAGTTATCGATATTGAATTTCTAGGAGTTCCGTTACGTATAGATGCGAGGTGATGCGAATTATCATGACTAACACGATAGTGAAATATTATCATACTCTGATGCGTGATAATAGTGTTTTGTATGTACATTATCATACGTACACCATCGATTTTGTATGTTAATAAATTGTATGATGCCCTTTGATAACCTTTATCATGATGAAAGCATTTCTTGGCATCCGTAATGACTCATTTCGATGTTGTGTTGTTATTATTTGTTTGCATATTTTTCTCAAATCACAATCGTAACGATTTACAATCTTACGAGCTCCACGATAACCCTGTGGTCAACTACCGAACGTTTCCCCGCGTCAAAACAATGCCTCGGCTTTGACTCCATATCACTAGAACGATAACTGCAGAGTCGTGAGGCCGATGACTCACTGTACCTTACCTATGCTATAGATATTGATTCATTTATATCGTGCGCTGTTATTGTTTTGGGAGAGCTTCATGACCTTTGGCGAACTCCGCCCGGTGGGATCGTGCGGTGTTTTGTGGGCGTTTGCATTGCTGTTGTTGGAACACTAGCCCACAGAATAAACAATCTGTAGGTTAGACCTAGACGCATGATTAAGACATGCCGTGGACAATTAAGATTATACCTACCTATCTTAATTGCGAAATGGATGCGATTATTTTTACGCTCGATCATTTTTATGTGTGACCGTCTATTTATGTATTAAATCTATTAAATATTCGTTATACATACATATACATTATCGTCATTATAATGTATCTAAAGCAATTATGTAGATTTATTTATTCACCGGAATAATATTATCCCATCAAAAACAAAACTTGTAAAAAAACCAAGTCTCGCAACTCTGTTCTTCTACCGTAAAAAGTTGTGAGATCTATGTAATACCAAGTCAGTTACTATATTAAGTCCCCAATAAAGGGACCTTCTGTCTTAAGTTATTTTAAGTAGGTAATTAGCTTACCTAACAACATCTTATATAGTGACAATATCAATATTAAAAATATTTTATGTTTTAAATTAAATAGATTGGCTTGGCCATCGCATGAAAACACAATGTTTAGTTTAATAGTGCGCAATGTTTAGTTTAATAGTGTTAGGTAAGCTAATTACCTACTTAAAATAACTTAAGACAGAAGGTCCCTTTATTGGGGACTTAATATAGTAACTGACTTGGTATTACATAGATCTCACAACTTTTTACGGTAGAAGAACAGAGTTGCGAGACTTGGTTTTTTTACAAGTTTTGTTTTTGATGGGATCTCATTTCTTTTTGTAGATATTGTTCTTTCTTTCATATAAATTTCGGGCAATTTAGTCTACTTAATACTTTATTGAGGGATTTTGGTACAATTCATATCATAAGTAAGACATGTCCCATTCTTGCTTTTTCATTCCGTTGACCATTTTACTAGTTACTTTTCAACATAATTATATCTAGGTACCTATTATTGCATTCCATTATTATAACATAGGTACATAATATGTACAGGTACACCGATACAATAACTGCATATGTAAATTTGTTATCCTATATATTTATATAGGATTACAAAGTTATTTATGCAGTTGGTGTAACTAGAAAACTGGACCGAAATTATAAAATATTTTAGTTTTCCCTTGATTTATACACTAAACACTAACTGTATTCTAAATTTGAAGCTTCTATGTCTGCTAGAAAGAGTTTTGATGATCGGTCAGTCAGTCAGTGAGTGAGTGACAAAATTAAGAATTTTGACTAGTTATAATTCTTAAACTACTGGTTCAATTTGAATGAAATTTGAAATATACCGTGTTTATACAATGCCTGCTTGGTTACTGAAAATTCAAGGTTCTAGTTTTATCCACAACGAAGTTATAGGGGGTCGAAAATGGCCCGAAGTGCTTCGAGAAAAGATGGTACGGCCGTGCCGTGCTCGACTTGGGGGGGCACTGCCGTGCCCCCAGATTTGACGGTGCACAGTTCACAGGACCGGAAACTATTATCCGCGATAATGTATAACGCGACATGAGATACTTGAACATTTTATCAACTTTATAAATATTAAAGACTGGTCTTATTATTGGATTTTAAACAGAAATTGGCAGAACCATATTTATGCTGTTTATGTACTGATTTTTTTATTAGCACACGTAGGTATGTACCTATTATACCCTTGCTCTTAGAAGATAGAAGTAAAATAATATATATTTAGGTACTGACGACCGCTTGGCGCAGTGGTTCGAGCGTAGGCCGCTCGGCTCACTACACCGGGTGGTTGCGGCATCGATTCCAGTCAGAGTAAATTTAGAAAATGGCCTTTTCGTAATTTGCCCTGGTCTGAGTGTCACTGGGATCGCCCCCAGTCCATTGTACGGTACCCAAAGTACAAGCGTTGCTTTGTTTGGGACCATACAGTTGGTGTGTTCTTCTGGCGACATATATTTATTTATCCCTTAGTCCAGGTTAATTTGTCTAAGCGACACTGTGATGTTGATGTTGACGTTACAGCCTATCCTCGAGAAATACTGCCCTGATATCGCCAAGAGCAACGTGACCTGTTGCGACGACGAACAGGTCGAGAGCTTTGGCACTAAGATCACGATAGTGGAGAGCATGCTCAGCCGGTGCCCCTCGTGCTTGGAGAACTTCCTGCAGCAGGCGTGCGCTATGATGTGCTCGCCGCACCAGAGCGACTTCCTGGACCCTGTGCTGGGGCCCTATAATGGCACAGGTCTGCAAATAAAATGTTTTAGTCCTCCTCATTGTTTTCATGCATGATAACATTAGATTGGGTGCTCTAAACACGGAATTTAACATGCAAATGAATACAGCGCGTAGATGTTAAATATTTTATCAATTTAATGAAATAACGATATTAATGAGTACAGCATATTTTTGGCAATTTTTCTAAGACGTGCAGTTTTCCGCGCGATATTATTCTTCACCGAGCAAGCGAGAATCGTGTTGAAGTTATGATTCGCATATAGTTTTCGAAAAACCCAGAGATTGAACCTAGTTCCTTAATAGTGCACGCAAGACGCGTGGTTAACCAATCGGCTATCCCTGGCTTATAAATGTAATTGTAGATATCAGAAAAAAATTTAAAATTGTCAATTTGTAAGTGCCCCCGTAGGCCTAAACAAAATAAACGACTTGAGTTTGAATGTTAAAGTGTGTTTGTAACGTAAATTGGGCATACCGCAGAGGAATGTTACCCAGGCAAGTTACGCTATGACGTAACATATACCTGCCCTCCTTTACAGCTGGCTCGACCGGGGCAGTACGACACTCTCACAAAAGATCTGTTTGGAGTAGCTATTATGGCCACGTTTCGTAAAATGAATGAGAGCCGAAAACATCGAGCATCGATTATCTCAGAGATACACCTGGGATTTTCAAAATTTCATTTGCTCATCTCATTGGTATTGTGGTGACATTCCGCGAACTACATCAACACTTTATGTTCCAGTCAACAAACAACGTGTAACGGCAGTGGTCTACCATTTAAGCGCCAACTACATGGAGTCCACATTCAACTCTTGCGCCCAGGTAATGTGATAATTTATTATGGAACTCTTTTAGAATTTGTTGTGGCCTTAGAAAGCGTGCTTGCCTAATGGCAATAGACTTTACTCCGTAAGCATGGCACCAAATACCTGTGTAATGCTCCGATATCACCATGTAACAATAATTTGGAGCGATCTTAGGGGCCTCGCTCACACGCTCAAGAGTCGAGACGCGTGTATCTAAGCGTCGCGCCGCGTCTAGGTTTTCTATAAGAGTCAATGGCAGTGCGCTCTTCTAATAGAGTCGAGGCGGGTGCGAGGTGTGCCCGCGCCTCGACGCCATCGCCATTTTGTCATTCCATTTCCGAAAAGCATAGCCACCAGCGCTTCGAAACTATTAAACGCTCACACCGCGACTTAGCAGTGAGCAAAATGCCTTAAAATCCAACCAAATCGCCTGAGGCGAGCCCCATTGTAAGGTCTATTTATATATATTCATTTATATTATATTATTTAAGGCTAAAGAGCCCATCTAGCCCGCGAAATTCAAAATTTTCGTGTATTTTTATAGTATCCAAAATCTGTTACCATTTAAGACAACATTTTGTGTGACATGACACAAAATGTGTGATTTTGAAAAAAATCTAAAAAACCTCAAAAAATTTGAACTTCGCGGGCTAGATGGGGTGCTTTAGCCTTAAACTCACAGATTGGCGCCGTAACGCGTTACGTTACGAAGCGGTTTACCCTCCCATAAAAAAAATGTATACGTGCGAATTAAACCAACCTTTTATTGTCAATTCGGCAGGTGCAAATGCCGTCGTCGAACCGGTTGGCGTTTGACATGATGTGCGGCGATTACGGGTCGCAGTACTGCACGCCCGAGCGGTTCTTCGCGAACATCGGCGACGTGAGACTGGCGCAGGTGCCATTCCAGATCAACTACACCAGCGAAGCGGACCCGGCGCGCGGGCTCCAGCCCTACGACCCGCCCACCAGGCCCTGCGAACTCGGACCGCCGGTAACACTTTAATATTATACTACACTATGTGTTAATCTTGACTTATTTCGTACCATAACTCAATAAATGTCCTCCCCCCCCCAATTTGCCGGGCGCCGGTCTTAAAAATACCACACATGGTCGCAGGGACCTAGGAGAAGGGCTCAGGTTTTTGTCACGTAGTCAATATCCTCTAGGGAAATCTCACGCTTTTTCCAGCTATATTCAAATATTTTTAATTATTATTCAAATATGGCACGCAGCGTTTGCCAAAAATGATTGTAAACCGCATTTATGAATTACCACGTCAAAACTAGAGGGGTTCTTGGCATATACTACCGGTGGTCACAACGGGGGGAGGATAAAAATTAAAAAAAAAATGGGCCACGTACTATGGGGTTACCTAAGTTTCCTTATATCATACGAAATGACGCGTCAAAAGCGTGCTGAAGACCGCTCTCAGATTTGAGATCGGTTTATTAGTACGGGCGTAAGAGTGTCTCGTGCGGCAGGGCCAGCCGGGCTGCTCGTGCCTGGACTGCGCGGCGGCCTGCCCCGCGCCGGCGCCGCGCCCGCCGCCGCCGGCGCCCTTCACCATCCTGGGCGCGGACGGGTACGCCGTCATCATGGCCATCGTCTTCCTCATCTTCACCACGCTCTTCCTCGGCGGCGTCTGCTGCTGCAGCCAACAGGATAACTCGGTCGGTCAGTATACGCCTTACTAGTCCTCCGCTCTGAGGTAGGTTCCACAGACAGACCGATCAATGGCCGCGTCCACACTGGTCGATCCATCGCGCTCCAATCACGCGCGGCAGGAGCGCGTTCAAAGGGCGCGGTAAGTGTGGATATGAACACAGATCGCCGATCTAATAAGAATCAAATTGTTGAAGCGTCAATAGCCTAGTGGTTAGATGGGCCGTCCTCGTAGATGAGAGGTTCCAGGTTCGATCCCAACCCTGGCCATTAAACTATTGACGTGGGGTCACTCCTAGCACAAGCATTAACTTAGTTGGAGGGGCTTAAGGGAATACTAGTAATGTGATAAACACACATTGCTAGTAATCTTTTTTAAAAAAAAAATGGAACGTCCAGTGTAGACCCGGCTAATGTGCATAAAAAGTTTGGGTAAACATTTCGAATAGTACCTTATGTAGTTTATAACATTTAAAATAGACCAATCATAATCTGTTATTATAAACGATAGACGAATCACAATACGTTGCCTCCTCTCCCGCCCTGCAATTTTTTAGTATAGTTGCAGTGGTTGGTTGGTCTGTGCGACGATCTTTACCGGACGTCCTCTAGATAGGCAGTAATGTCTTACAAACCTTACAGACATTTTAATATCCAGGTTTATATTCCCTTTTTAACTCAAGCCGAATGTTATAATGTTATTATGTTTTAGCAAGTTGAGGATAATGTTATCGTCTATTACTAACGCATTTTTCCGGGAAATATCAAAATTTGATGAACAATAATAGTGCAGGATATGCGTCATCAAGCACACCAATATCGAAGCACTTTTTATTACACTGCTTCACTTTAGTGCGTTATATAGATGTTATACACACTGAAGCAAGGATCGGTGCATGGCATATCGTTATAATCAACATTATTTATAACCTTGCACATACATTTAAATCATCTTATATATAAAATTCTCGTGTCACAATGTTAGTTACCATACTCCTCCGAAACGGCTCGATCGATTTTCATGAAATTTTGTGTGCACATCGGGTAAGTCTGAGAATCGGCTACTATCTATTTTTCATACCCCTAAATGTTAAGGGTGCTCCACATTCCACGCGGACGGAGTATCGGAGCACAGCTAGTAATATATACGATTAAATATTTTATGTTAAAAAGAAGCAGCCGCTCGAAGCTTAGACGAGGGACTTTTTAACCACAGGTTATCATATTTCAATCACTGGCGACTCATTCATATCCCTTACAAATATAATAATAATGAAGTATGTGTAATATGACACGAAATTCTTAAAAATCAGAGCCAATATTTTTTATAAGTATGCTAAATTTCAAAAATATAGAACCTAAACCCTATGAACAGTGACACAATGTTCAATTTAGATTGAGGATTTGGATGTGTATTATACACAGGTGATGGGTCATAATGTTAATAACAGCCTTAATTTATAGTTATTTTTTTCTGCGAAATTATTGCATGATGTTATGAAGTCCTTCCAAAATATATAGATTAGGCTATTTCTATATTTAGAAGTGGTTTCTTACTTTTTAATGAATTGAAATTATGCGGGTAAATACAAAAGTTAGAAATAATACTCGCGGGTTTGGATAATATAAGTATCGGACATAGAAATAAATAGTATAAAAATTTGATGGAAATTCGAACAATTTAGTAAATCATTTAGCTGGCCCTGTCGATGCACAGCTTTATTAGGCTCTTTACTGGGAGCAAGGGCACCAAGAAATAAATGATGTATAAACTCCCGGTCAATAATTTGGAAGCGACATTATGTTACTACAATAATAGTGTAAAATATTTTGTGAGTCAAATTGTCAAATCACGAGTTATTTGTCATATCTAAAAATATTTCTGATTCGCTCACACGTTACTAAAATGTTAGTTTAATTTGTGTATCAACATGATTAGCACCATTAACTAGGTAGATACTGATACAGTTAATTTTTAAAACCAACATGTAAAATGGTATTTGATTGAGTTTAAGTTGTTAAGATATTTTTTTAATTGTTGAATGTTCTCATACCGATACCGATTCAAATCATCAAATATTTTACACTATTACCATTAGTTACACCGTGTACAATAATTAGTGGGGTGCCATTACCGCGGATATTGGATATTTTTTGTGGAATATTCTCAATACTGCCGTCTGTGGCTGTAGTTATCAATATTTCTGGGAATGGCACATCACTAATAGTAACGAAGATACCGGTGAGGTTAGAGGGTAGCGGTGTTAACGGTCCGGTGTTGGTGTTGGGACAGACGGCTGGCAGCGCGGCGCGGCGGGCCACGGCGGCCCGGAGACCAGCCCGCTGCACTCGCACCGCTCTAGTACGTATACATACACACACACGCGCTCACACACACACATACACACACACACACACACACACAGACATGAAAATGACTGCCGCGAAAATTTCGATTATATTCCAAAATGTCAAAACATTCGCGCTGAGCGAGAATGAGACAAAATTGATAGGTATTTCTCTCATTTTGTCTTGTCATAGCCAGCAGTGGGTCTTGTTTTAATAATTAACACTACTGGTCTTAAATCAGTTTATCAGTTTGGGAGCTACGTCGCCAGGCAGACAGACAATGGGTTGTAACTAGTTTTGCGTCACTCTTCGCGCTATTATGGGGGAGGAATAGGATGCATGGCATCTGCCTCAACTTAAAGTTCTGTCTCTCTCCGTTTGACGGATGGCCCCGACTAAGAGCATCTGGTATAAGGTAAGTGTGGACGTCGATAGCGACGCCACGATAAATATGTTATGTGTCGATAGAGCATTGTGTCCTGTATTCTTGATGTTCTGTATATTGAGTAATCGTTCATCTTGCCTGTGGACTATATTTATGTGGAAACTAATTTAGTGTAGCATAGGACTCATAATGTAGAGCATAAAAAACTTTTAGATCTAAATGCATTACTTATTTTATGTAAGTTAGTCGATCTTATTAATGTTTAATTAGAATTTTTATTATTAATTAATATTTTTTACGAAGAAATTTGGTACGCAATTTTGTGACTGCTTGAGATGCTTCGTTTGAACGCTAAACCGGCCAGTAATTACAAGAGTCGAGTTTTATGACAATCTACAACCGCTCTATCTTATGTTTATTCGTGCGCAATAGTCGCTAGCTGACGTTTACGAAAAATATTTGAAACTTTGAAACGTTGTGATCGCTACTAGAATCCTGAATTTGGCTGCTAGCGTTTTTTAACCTCATTATTATAATGTCAAATTCATGTAGGTTTAAATTAAATTAAAAATCATTCAATAAGTTATTTCTTTTCGATAAGTCATTAACTTTCGCCTTTAGAGACAGAATAAAAAATCTAAATCATGGAATTATATCGAAAAGTACTCAATTTCATGGAACACACATGGGGGTCAAATTTGTTGCATTTTAGCTCCTATTATCTCTCCCTGCAAGGTATACGTCAATTTACAAGTAAGGCTGTATTGTTTTGACACTTAGTAGATACGGCCCGTATTGATATGATAAATTTATCTCAAGTCTGAGAACGATCTTGGAAATGTCATTCTTATGTCAAACCATTACAAAATGGCATGTCAAAGGCACACTCAAGATCACTCTCAGACTTGAGATCGATTTGTTTATACGGACTACATACACGTTGAAACAGAAAGGGTATACTTTTTCTTTCAAAACTTAACTTTGCAATTCTAAAACTATCAGCTTTGGAGGAAACTTGAAAAACAAAAGGTGTTACAGGGATACAGCTGTTGATAGATTTCATAAGTCTACAAAACCTTCAGTACTTCAACTGTCGCACAAAGCCTGTTTTAGATTTACAAAGTTAAGTTGCAAAAAAAATAGTATACCGTTTTTGTTTCACCTAGTATATTGACTAGTTATATCTGAATGTGTTGCTTTGATTTCACTGCTTGTATTGCTTTTGCGCACCCATGCTCCAATTGCATGTTTCCGTATGTATAACTAACTAACTTTTTTATGTTATATGCAAATCGTGATCATTTATCATTTTTATGTGTATTCGTGCATATTATGTGGTCATTCGTGGATATAATGTCGTGTTTCTCTATATGTACAGTCGTAAAAGAGAGCCTATGGTAAAATGGCCGCGATTTATAATCTACAAAGAAGATGTTGACTTCTCTTTAGCTATGAATACGTATTTGATTTGAAATATTCCCATGCATAAAAAAATGCGAAACGGCGATGCTCCTTTTAGGTCAATTTATTATAAATACTGCTTTATTATGGTATTAACTGTAAGTTCCTATCAAATTACAACTCGTTTAACGAGTTTTTTTCGTTCCAATAAGTTATTAACTTTAGTTTTTTGGATCTTTATAAATAAATTACACATACCTACTGAAATATCTTGAAAAGTACTAAATTTTGCAGAACATACAGGGGGTCAGATTTGTTGCATTACTAGGTGAAACAAAAAGGTATACCCTTTTATTTTCTTTGCAACTTTACTTTGTAGATCTAAAACTATCGGCTTTGTGGGACAGTTGAAGTACTAAAGGTTTTGTAGACTTGTGTAATCTGTCAACAGCTGTATTTCTATAACACCTTTTGTTTTTCAAGTTTCCTCCAAAGCTGATAGTTTTAGAATTACAAAGTTAAGTTTTGACAAATAGTATACCCTTTCTGTTTCACATCTTGCAGGGGATTCGTAGTAACTCTGTATTTTTGTACAACTAGGTGTTGCCTCCGAAAATAACCAAGAGATGGCCACGAACCCGACGTCGGCGGGCTGGGCCGGCGACCAGCCGGACGGCGGCGCGGGCGACGCGAGCTTCTTCGAGAAGCTCGGCGCGGAGACCGAGACCAGGATGGAGGACTTCTTCCAGTGGTGGGGCTGCCTCATGGCCTCCAGGCCGTGGCTCGTGCTGCTGAGCGGTGAGCGACAGCTCAGACTCCGTCTTAAGACTTAAGGACTGTATAATAAATCGGTCTTAGGTCTGAGAGCGATCTTAAATACCATTTAGACCTGTTATGATGTAAGAATGACATTTCCAAACTCGATTCTAGACTTGAGATTGATTTAGTAATAAGACTCTTGGTGACTCTAGAACGGTTTTATTCATAGTTAAAAAATACATTATCTAGGTCGCCTGGGAATTTCTGGTAAAAAATAAATGTCTACCCCAAAGTATCAAGCAAATAGTGTTGCGCCCATACAACATGTAGCTCTTGTAGTTACACTGAAAGAAAAATAACCACACGAGTCTTTTTACAGGAGATGTTTATTTGCGAATTTTACCATTATAACCACAATGCGTAAAAACAATCAAGACAGGCTCGCTCCAAAGGGCAATAGGTTGCATAGGATTTAAAATATAGTCGTACGATCGCCAGCACCTCATAGGGAACATTACCAAAATAAGGTGAGCTCTCTTTATCACGGGTCTCAATAATGAAGAGAGCGTAATTTATACTGGTAAATTTGTGCAGGCGACTAACCGTTGCTTACAGGTGCTGTATTTATTATTATTATTAAGTAATGTGATTGTGCCCTATGCCGCTCGGGCGGCATCCTGCTACTTCGACCATTTCTGATCTTTTGTAGCGAAGCACTTTCGTACTGCTTAGTCCTGAAGCCTTTAAGAACTTCCAAATACTTTGAGCAGTGGGTGTTTGCATTTCCTTCGGATGCATGATGTGCCGCCCTAGGAAGATACTTCTGCAACGCATTAGTGAGGCGCACGAGCAGAGGATGTGCATTGCACTTTCCTCTGCTTCTTGGCAGAGTCTGCACATTGCGCTGTCGCTCATCTTTAGGTTGAACAAATGTTTGTTTAGTTTGCAGTGCCCGGTGAGGATTCGTGTTACTGCGCACGTTTTATACCGACTGAGCTCCAGTAGCTCTTTCTATGCTTTCTTGTTGTAGCCTACAGTTAGCCTACAGTTACAGGTGTTGTAACGTGTGTGTGTTGTGTTATGCAGGCACGATGGTGGTGGTCGCGCTGGGGCACGGCATCAAGTACCTGCAGGTGACCACCGACCCGGTGGAGCTGTGGGCGGCGCCGCAGTCGCGCTCGCGGCTCGAGCGCCTGTACTTCGACTCGCAGTTCGAACCCTTCTACAGGTGACACTATTCATTATTCGCACTTTTGGACTGGTTTCATAAAGTTATTTTTAGGTTTCATTACAAATGAGGCTGGTTTGAGGCTATGATGGAGCCAAGTTTAACGACCGCTTGGCACAGTGTTTGGAGCGCAGGCCACTAGGCTCACTGCCCATGGTGGTTGCGGGTACGATTCCCGCCGGGGCAAATTTCGGAAATGGCCTTTTCGTAATTTGCCCTGGTCTGGGTGCCACTGGGATCGCCCCCAGTCCATTCTACGGTGCCCATAGTACAAGCACTGCTTAGTTTGGGACCATACAGTTGGTGTCTCAGTATGGCGTTATTGATTTATTTTATTTGTATTATTTAAGTGTGTAATGACCTATGCTCACGCGTTTCATGCGACGTTTGTCAACAAACTTTCGAGGAACAAAAAACAATAATCTTCTATTTGAAAACAGTCACAAATCACAATGTTGTTTAGCCAGGACGTAGGGTGTAAGAACGAAAGAACCAAAATGGCACGGTGAGATTTATTATCTGCGGCACTGGTGAAGCCGTTTACTAATATTTGTCATACTAATATTATAAAGAGGAAAACTTTGTTTGTTTGATTGTAATGAATAGGCTCCGAAACTACTGAACCGATTTGAAAAATTATTTCACTGTTGGGAAGCTACACTATCCCCGGGTGATATAGGCTATAATATATTTTCAAAAAATTTGGGATCCTTACTAAAACTCGAATAATGTAACCGCAATGTATCCGTGCGAAGCCGGGGCGGGCCGCTAGTAATATAATATAATTGAATGAAATATATATTTATCTAAAAGTTTTTAAGCAACGATAGCCGATTGGTTAAGCACGCGTCTTGGGTTCAAACCCCGGCTAGCACCTCTGGATATTTCGAAATCTATGTGCGAATCATAATTTCTATATGATTATCACTTGATTACGGTAAAGGAAAAACATCGTGAGGAAACGTACATGTCTTAAGGATCTAACTAATTTTCGAAATACATGTGAAATCCGCCAACCAGCACTGGGTTAGCGTGGTGGATTGTGGCCCGAATCCCCCTCGTGTAGAGGGGAGGCCCGTGACCAGGAGTGGGACGTCAAAAGGGCTAAATTATAATTAATTTATTTTTAAAGTTTTAACACACAATTCTAGTGACCCCTCTAACTATTGCTCCCAGGACGGAGATGTTGATCATCACATCGAAAGGTCTCCCCAAGATCGAGTACAATACGCCCTCTGGAAACGTCACCTTCGGTCCCGTGTTCAACGCGACATTCTTGCGCGATGTCTTGGAACTGCAGAACAGGATTATGAGTGAGTTCTAACTGTTAATATAATACTACTACTCACGGCCTTATACTCAGTGAAACAGAAAGGGTATACAATTTTTTTTGCAACTTAACGTTGTAAATCTAAAACTATCGGCTTTGTGGGACAGTTGAAGTATTAATGGTTTTGTAGACTTGTGAATGCTGTCAACAGCTGTATTCCTATAACACCTTTTGTTTTCCAAGTTTCCTCCAAAGCTGATACTTTTTGAATTACAAAGTTAAGTTTTGAAAAAAAATAGTATACCCTTTGTGTTTCAACCTGTATACTCGTATATCTGTCTTATCCTGCGAATAAAATCATCAAATCTATGCCAGTTTTTTTAAAGTAGGGGAGAGATTGAGCGTGATAAAATCTAGGCAGGCTCATGGACGGACAGTCTACCTGATGGTAAGTGGTTACTGTCGCCCAGCGAGGGTATTGTAAACCGTGCGAAACGAAATCGAAAACCGATTCGGAAAATTTAATCGCCATCATTGAAGTTATTTAGAAAATTATTGCATTGTTAGTACTCTTACTAACATTCAAATATTCTTCCGAATAAATATAATAATGGCAAAAATGAAGACGCTTAAAATTTCCAAATGCGTTTCCAATAAAAATAACCGACCTATGCTATCTGCAACTAAAGGAGAGCAGTCACGGTGTGGGTCTTTTAGGGATAGGCTTTTAGCGGAAAAGGGAAGATCTGCCAGCCAGGCGGATGTTATGCCTGGCGGGGCGGCCGCTATGCCCCGCTGGTTATTCTCGGAGTCTTGTATATATAGTCACGATGCTCGCGAGTCTTAATATCGTGATTCAGTTTTTCCATCAAGAATCCGTACATTGTATTGAAGCGCCGTATTCAGCGCCATCTGTCCGTTTCTGTCGGAGTCGTGAATGTGAGGTCGCCACAGACTTGCCATTAGAAGAACCCCATGTACCACCCGCTGGGCTTACAGGCGTGATATGTTTGTCCCTAGGCCTTGGCAACGAGACGAAGATCGAGGAGATCTGTTTCGCGCCGCTGTCGTCGCCGTTCCGCGGGCCCGTGTCCGCGGAGGACTGCGCCGTGCAGAGCGTGTGGGGCTGGTTCAGCAACGACGCCAGCGTGCTGGACGACGACGACTACCTCGACAGGGTGCTCGAGTGCTCCAGGTCGGTGGGGCGCCGGAGATGGCCCGTCACCCTATCACCTTGCCTCACGTCTCCTTTCTAGGGTTCCAGAGCCCCTACGAGGAACCCTTATAAGATCGTCCAGTCCGTCCGTCCGTCCGTCCCAGTACTCTACATAATACACAGTAATCTACAGTTGTTGTCGAAAATTGACTATATTTGGAGTTGATCTCACTTTAAAAAAAAACCGGGCAAGTGCACATCAGGACATGCACAATGAAGGCTTCCGGACCCATTTCAATAGCGAAGATTTCCCGTAACTATAACCAAAGTAGTCAAACAAAAAACAAAGTTGTATTTGCGGTTGTTTTTTGAATCTCAGTATTAAATTTATTCAGAAACGACGGGGAATTAACTTAACTTTAACTTGGCCGGCTGTAGCTCGTGATTTAGTGAACCCATTTCTCCGGTTATAATTTTAGTTGCAATGTAGTGTCATGTGCTATAGTCGTCGAGTTATAATAGGTCCGGTTTGACAACTTGGTATGACCATAGAATGTAACTTAGCACGTAATCAAGAAAATAATAATAAAAAAACCACAAACTTTTTGAGTTCACAAAACACTTATTATTATCGTGCGTTAAATAATATGTAAGAACATATTTCAAGTTAATTTTTTTGACGTAATAATGCAAAGTTAAAAATAATTTCGCATTTCTTCGAAACGTTTCAAAAACAGTTACGTTCTATGTCCTTTTTTTCTTAAACCATAGTGCTGTTACTAGTTTGATCACCGATTTTCAACGGTGATATCGATTCCATATAAAAATATATTGAAAATAAATATAATAAAAATATAATTTAATGTGTTAAGCCTTTAAAGGCACAGAACAGATAATTAAAGGCTTAAAACAAGCTTAGCACCCCAAGGCGTAAAGACGAATTTTAATTGGCAACACTATTTCGACCTAACGGTACATTGACTGGTCGTCGGTGTCCTTGCACCTCGCCTTGCCGTAGTCTCTCGCCATCTTGTAAGTTGACTGTGCGCTCTTTTGTATTCGGTGTATTTTTCTAGTGACTTATAATTATGAAACGATTTTATTTATTTTTGATACTAATTCAGGTTTCATTATATCACTTAAAAACTTAAAATACTAATATTTTAAAAGAAACGATTTAATGCTCATATAATTTGGAATCGATTTGTCGTGATAATCGGATACTTGGGATACCGATTTCATTGGTTGACATCCCTAATTACGTCATAATGGCATGTGTCAAACCGGACTTCTTATACCTCGACGACTATAGTGTCCTCATTTTTTCTAGATTTTCTGTACAATGTTTCAAGTTTTTACAGCAAGAGCTACCTAAAGCCGCGTTTTCAGCTTAAACAAATTCGGCACCCCATTACAAACTATTATTTATTTCACACACTTAGGGATGGAGTTTTATAAAACGCTGAAAATTATATGTTTTATTTGTAATGAGTAACCTTAATACTAATTTTCACGGCTCTAAGTTGAGCTTTTTTTTACCCATACAAACTTTCATCCCCTATTTTATTCACTTAGGGGTGTAATTTTACAAAATCCTTCCTTAGTGGATATTTACGGTATGACAGGGACCTACTGCCCAAATTTCATGATTCTGACACCAGCGGTTTCGGCTGTGCGTTGATTCCTTTATTTTGATTAGTGAATTTGCAAAAAGTACCAAAATATGCGACATAAATGGCCGTATCTTTTGATTGCGTTGTCTTAGAAGCCTAATTTTTTTAAACCTACAAGGGACCATACCGTTTGATATTTGATAATAATTTCAACTTGATATCTTTGTCCGTTTATGAGAAAAAAATTCTTGACAGACAGACAAACAGACAGACAGACAGACGGACAACAAAGTGATCCTATAAGGGTTCCGTTTTTTCCTTTTTATGCTGTTCCTGAGAATGTACACCATGTTTAATTCATTGAAAAGAGTAGCCATTGAGTTTCTTGCCGGATCTTCACAGCGGAAGCAGCATTCCGAACCGGTGGTAGATGCTGACTATTCAAAAATGCTTTGTTGGCTTACGTGAACAAAAACTATTTTGAGTTTGAGTTGAGTTTGAAGGTATAAGGCACCCCCTCCCCCCAGCAACCCGTTCTCGTGCCTGGCGCCGTACGGCGGGCCGGTGCTGCCGGCGGTGGCGCTGGGCGGGTTCCTGGCGCCCGGCGAGCCGCTCGCCAAGCAGTCGCGCTTCCACGAGGCCACCGCGCTCATCATCACCGTGCTCGGCGACAACAAGCACGACAAGACGAAGGTAATTCATTCGGCTCAGCAACCAGGCCTTCACATATTTCATACAAAGTTGCATGCATGTATTTATTAAAAAATGTATAGGCTTCTTGAGCCAGCAGTAGTATTTAATTCTACTCCTGTAATTTAGCTTGTTGAGCGTCTTGGCTAAGCTGTAAGCACAACAAGCATCTGGTGATAAATAAATAAATAAGGTAACTCACTATGTACAGACCTCAGTACTGACAGTCTGCGCGTCTCAAGTCATTATTTTCATACCATTAAATTTGATGATGATTGATGAAATATGATTATCATTAGCCTCAAAATAAATGCGAGGCGAGTAGGTCCCCACTACATTTTGACGGAAGGCAGTGATCAGTTTTGAATTTAGAACACGAATATTATTTCATAGTGTTCCGCGTCCATAGAGATCGGACGAAAATATTGTGGGAATGAAGTGACCGGTAAGATTTTAAAAAAGGAAATAATACCTTTGTTTGTTAAGTTTGACTGAGCATCAGTCGAAAACTAGTGATAACATTAAGTACTAAAGTATACTAAATCAGTACATGCGGTCAATCAGTGATGCGGTTTGAAATAAAACTATTTTTCGGATTTTATCGTGTTTATTTAATTTATGTTCCCGACGTTTCGGCTGTTTTACAGCAGCCATGGTCACGGGGGGACTGAGGTGTTAGACGTCCTGATGTCATAGTTAGTAACTGGGTACCCTCATATTAAGTTGTTGTTTGCGGTCCGATCCACGCAGAAAGTGCTCACAGTGTCTCGAGGTCTTGCAATGGTACACTTGGTTTTGGATTTCATTATATTAATTTAATAATTATATTAACGTCGGGAACATAAATTAAATAAACGCGATAAAATCCGAAAAATAGTTTTATTTCAATGTGTAGTATTCGCGTAAATATAAGAAAACAATAGTGATGCGGTTTTTTTAGTGGATAGAGTGTTTCAAGAGGAAGGTTTATATGTATAATACATGCATAATATAGTAGAGAAACACTGATAATTTTAGAGCCGTGCGAAGCTAGGGGGCGGCTCGCTAGTTATACTATAAACTAGCTGAGCCCGCGACTTCGCCCGCGTGGAATTTAACTTAACAATAAAGCCCGGTCCCGCGTTCTAAGCCCGCGCGATAGGACCCATTTTTTTAATTTTGTTTTTCTAAAATAAAAGTAGCCTCAGTTACTGCTTATAACATCAGCTATCTAACAGTGAAAGTCCCGTCAAAATCAGTCCAGCCGTTTCGGAGATACTCTTTGATTTCAAGTGTTTTTATTTTTTTACGCGGAACCCTAATTGTTTTTCTAAAATCAAAGTAGCCTAAGTAACCCGCTATAAGATCAGCTATCTGCCAGTGAAAGTCCCGTCGAAATCGGTCCAGCCGTTTCGGAGATTACCCGGAACAAACACACAGACAGACAGACAGACAGACAAAAAATTTTTAATTCGCGTTTTTGCTATAGGTATCGTGTGTACTTTCATATGCATTTAGTGAAAAGGTGTTATTTTGATATTACAAACAGACACTCCAATTTTATTTATTTGTATAGATGTATAGATCACATAGGCACTCCTATTTATTCCCGAAATTCACGCGGATAACGTCTTTGGTATATTTAGTATTTAACGAAAGAGAACCTGATAATTCTTAGAGATTAGATAATTGGATTTGAGATAAAACGAACTCATATTCTTTCAGCTTAAACCTGCCCTGCAATGGGAGAAGGATTTCATAGCATTCATGAAGAATTACACGGAGCACGAGATGCCGGAGTACATGGACATCGCGTTCACTTCCGAGCGGTCCATAGAGGACGAGCTCGACCGGGAGTCGAAGTCGGACGTGTCCACTATACTCGTCTCCTACTTCATCATGTTCGCGTATATCGCCATCTCGCTCGGCCGGTTCACTGGATTCTCGAGGCTGCTCATCGACAGTAAAGTCACCTTGGGTCTGGGAGGTGAGTGCTAATGTTTATTTAAACGTTTTCAAAACGTAAACGTCGTTTCGTTATTTTTAAGGGCTTCGCTCACACGGTCTAGAGATGAGGTGGCGTCGAGGCGCGAGCGTCTTGATTTTCTTTAGGAAGATACGTACTTACAAAGTATATATATGATTAATTCATTTGGTTAAAAATAAGTGGAAATTATGTGAAATTTTATTATTTCTGTTTGGGTAGCCCAAGTTGTGTGTAAGACAGGGTATGAGGAGGCTTTGGCTGAAAATCAGCGCTGGAGGAGATCTCGTTCCCCTCCAGCATATGCTGAGCCAAATGCCTTTCGGTACAGCTCACACTGTAGGAAATGCAGCTCTTACCTTATGTCTATTTATTTTACCTATTTTATAATTATGTGTTGTTCTTTTCTTGTGTGTACTGCTGTGCCGAATAAAATTTATTCAATATATTTTTTTTCAATTTTTCAATAGGTATATTATGGATACCTACATATAAAATAAAATAAATTAGTCGAAACTGGTATTAAAATAAATAATTCCCAGGTCCGTTGATATGTTACGCATAATTAGGGACCACACTGTTATATTGGTTTGTTATGTAAGTACAGTTGTGTTTGTTGGAAATAAATATAATTTAGTCAGTAAAAAAGCATACGAGCTGCCCGATATTAAGCAGTAATCGTAGCCTATAGATGTCTGCAATACCAAACACATTAATTGTGATTTCAATATAAAAATTAATACCATAGGTCATTGAATGTCATTAACGCGGTTGTATTGTAACATTGTCTGAACAGGCGTGTTCATCGTGCTGGCGTCGGTGGTGTGCTCGGTGGGTATATACGGGTTCGCGGGCGTGGCCGCCACGCTCATCATCGTGGAGGTGATCCCGTTCCTGGTGCTGGCCGTGGGCGTGGACAACATCTTCATCCTGGTGCAGACCAGCCAGCGCGAGCCGCGCCGCCCCGACGAGACCGTCGCCGACCACATCGGCAGGACGTGAGTCTTGGTCCCCTACACTACACTCTGTTTCACATATGAAGTCCCACGGAAATATATACATTGCCGACTAGGGACGCCCGAAGGAAGCGAAGCTGCGTAGCGGGATGGTGTGGCGCCCAAGTCGCCACCACTATTATGTTAGTCTAGCAACACTAGCCGCATAGACAAGATAATTTAGATTGCCCTTGACCGGTAGAGACAAGTTTGTACAACCTTAGTGATTTAGAAATAGTTGATGTTGTGAGATTTATGTGTTTGTTTGGAGGCAAAAAAAGCTGGTCGTATTGACGGGGTTAATTATTATTATGGTACCATCCCACTTACACCGACACCAAAATAGTATAAAGCGTAGGGCGCCGAGCAGGCAGATGCCACTCTGTATACCTATATATATCAGGTAACGCTACTGACGACTGACGCTTAGCACGGATGGAGTGGCCGCGCGGCGAGCGTCCCAAACGTCCGTATAGAAGCTTCGCTTCAATACGAAACTAAATTGTACACAATGTAAATAATTTTGCCAGTACGCAACTACAGCACCTCGTCTACGGGATTTCGTATGTGATATAGATTGTGGTTTAAGTTTAGAATCATAAATATGGATGTTAAGTTGTCTACGAATTACGAGTCTAAAAGTATCTTTATTTTACTTTTATTGAGGATGGTAATAGTTTTAGTTAACTTATGTACCCACAGATTTAGGGCTGACTTCAGTTTTTCAGAACGTCAATTTTAAAGTTAGTAAGTGGTACATTTAATGGTTTTAGCTAGGACCAGCTTTGAGTCTCATTAATTATTTAATTGTCCATACCGGGTCTCGTCGAGGGTCATTCTGAATGTGCTGGTGTAACAGTTGTGAGAGTGTGTAGCGGGCTTAGTCCCATTCGCCGCCTCCGGCCGCGCTTTCAGTCGGGATTTCTTGGTACCACAGACCAATAAGATGAGACACCTCTTACGTCCACGGTTGTATGAGAATGCCATCGTCAAAAGTTGGTTATCAGGGAAGACGGCGAATTTTGATTGGTCCAATCGAAATGTCGGGCGGAGGGGCATACATATGTATGCCCCTCCGTCCGCTACGATTCTCTTGAGTGATTATCTCGCTCATACTCATATTTTTTATGCTCCACCATGCTTAATATTATGCATATGTTAGGCAAGCATGGTGCTTAGTCACTGATATAGATTTACAAAGATAACGCAAATGCATGTACTTCGCGTGTACGAAACCCCGACCAAGCGTCAAGGTTGGTCGCCGCTAACTTATAGTCCGCGCGACTACAGACAGATATAAAAAATATGAGTATGAGCGAGATAATCACTCGAGAGAATTGTAGCGGGCGGAGGGGCATCGGCGGCATCGGTGTCTTTGAATCGGTTTGGATTTCCCGTCACTAATGACGTCACAGTAGGAGTTAAAAATTCGGCACGCTTGGTTTCAATACAAATCGTGATACTTGCGTTATCTATGTAAATCTATATCTGTGGGTTGGGCTGTCGCGCAGGCTGGGGCGCGTGGGCCCGTCCATGTTCCTGACGTCCGCGTCGGAGTCGGTGTGCTTCTTCCTGGGCGCGCTGAGCGACATGCCGGCGGTGCGAGCCTTCGCGCTGTACGCGGGCGCCGCGCTGCTGGTGGACTTCCTGCTGCAGGTCACCTGCTTCGTGGCGCTGCTCGCCATCGACACGCACCGACAGAACGCCAACAGGTACAGCCAACAGGCATCACCAACAGGAATCGCCAACAGGCATCGCCAACAGGCATCTCCAACAGGCATCACCAACAGGCATCACCAACAGGCATCGCCAACAGGCATTGCCAACAGGTATCGCCAGCAGGCTTCACCAACAGGCATCGCCGCGCCGACCGCTTGCAGTGTGAACTCATTTTAAACTCTATGTTATCTCTGTTATCTCGCCTGGTCGATGTGTTCAAATTTTTATTTTGTGTTTATTAGTCTCTAATTAAACTATACGTACAAGTTCGTTGAAGACGAATATAATATGTATCTACATACTTAAAACACCAGAGGTTGCTACTCTTAGCAATGATAGTCGATATATGGTGACATTCGTATTGTCGAATCCTACTCTAAATGCCATCTTTCTCGCCTATTTTTGTTGTCATAAAATAGAGACATTTGTATGTTTCGTGAACATAAATTCGTCACGTTCCGTCACGTAGTGCGAAGTCACGATGATGACAACAGAAAATAGAGACCACTTGTTTGTAATAAAACCATTGTAGTATGTTACCTTATTATTTTCTTGAATATTTTTTGAATTGAATTGATATTGATTTATTGATATGGCCTTAAAGTACATTTTCCCGCAGGTTTGACGTGTTGTGTTGCGTGCAAGGCAGCAAGGCGGAGGCGGGCGCGGCGGGCGAGGGCGCGCTGTACAACCTGTTCAAGCAGGTGTACGTGCCCTTCCTCATGCGCCGGGAAGTGCGCGCCGCGGTCATGGTCATCTTCTTCGCCTGGCTCTGCTCGTCCGTCGCTGTCAGTATACTCCCTACTCACTACTTAGGCTGGCCATAAATACTGTTACAATCTATATATATAAAAGAAAGTCGTGTTAGTTACACTATTTATAACTTGAGAACGGCTGAACCGATTTGGCTGAAAATTGGTGGGGAGGTAGCTTAGAACCAGGAGAAGGTTATAGGATACTTTTTATCCCGTTCCAGTGGAACTTGACATAAAACGTGAAAACGTGATATTACAAAACGACAATGACGGCAAAAAAAATTTTATGAATCAAAAATAAGTTTAGCCGTTGATTATTTAAAAATGGTATAAAAAAGGGAACTGACGGCTAAAATGTCGTCTATAGTTAAATATGGTTGAATATATTTTTATAATTTGAAATTTTAAAGTTGACAGTTGATCTGTCAGTTTCGAATTTCTATTAGCTTATTGTGCGGATATTATCATTAGATTCATTAGCCATATGATGCCGCGTCCAAGACAATCTGATCTTTCGCGACAAAGCCGTAATGCAGCCAGGATTCGAAACATTGCGAATGAAAGACCTGAAGAAGAACAAGAAATTGGAAGTGAAGAGCGCCGCGGTAGTATGGCTCGAATTCGTGCTTCTCAATCACAAGAGCAAAGAGAGGCAGCCCGTGAAACGGCTCGGTTGGCAATGAGGAATCGTAGAGCAAACCTCAGAGATCAAGAACTAGATAATTTTCGACGCACAAGAAGAAATTTTTCAAGTACTGATTGTGGCATGTTCACGGGTTGGAAGACCATGAGCGTTATTTGTTCTTGCGCCTGATAATTGAACGAAAAATGTCGTCTATCACAAAGTGCTTCAATGAAGAGTGCAAACGAAGCACCAAAATACATGGCAAAGATATTGTTACCTAAAATACACAAGCCCGAGGACCCACTATGTCCCATTGTAAGCCAGATTGACACACCAACATACAGTCTGGCCCAGCACGTAGCGAAGGTGCTCTCACTACTAAGAGGACACACAAGAGCACATACAAAGGATTCATAACATTTTGTAAGTGAGATTAAACATATACATCATGCTAACAATGAAACCATGGTCAGTTTTGATGTTCAGTCTTTGTTTACCTGTCTACCTGTAGCAGATTGCATCAAAATAGTATCAAAGAAGCTAGAGGAGAACAACATGCCAGAGGAATATGCTGAACTCTTAAGGCATTGCCTCACATCCGTGAATCTGTTTTGGAATGAACAGTTCTACAAGCAAGTAGATGATGTAGCGATGAGCTCCCCTGTGTTTCTTCGGCTGCTGTAAAGCAACCGTAACTTCGGGAAAATTAAAAAGGAAAAAAACGCGATAAAATCTGTATAATAGTTTTATTTGAATACATGGCCAAGAAATATTCTTTATATTTGTAATTTAAAATAAATATTTAATTAATCATTTTTTAAATCAGCACAATTATAGCCTCAATGGCGAAACAAAGTTTGCCGGGACAGCTAGTTAAAAATAAACAAAATATTACATTTGAATTTGGAATCTGTCATTTTTATATGATTGTTCATTGAGATTTCCCATTTTGGCGCCAATAAATTGTACAATATTTTGCGATATTAAAATGGAGTGGGGTGATAGAGAGAACCGAATCGCTGTGATTGCATTACACAAAGTAGGTATGGAGTTTAATGCAGTTTTTAAAACTCTCCATACGCTCGGTATTAGTAAAATGTTTGTGTACCGGACTATTAATAGGTACAATGAGACCTCCTCTGTTTGGGACAGAAAAAGATCTGGCCGTCCACGTAGTGTTCGTACGAAAAAGGTGGTCAAATCAGTAAGGGAAAGAATTCGAAGAAATCCGGTCCGAAAGCAAAAGATTTTATCTCGGGAGATGAAGATAGCACCTGCGCTCAGACCACTTCGCCAAGCGGTCGTCAAGAATTGTGACCAAAATCTCACTCGCATTGGGGATATTACTCGCGTGTCAAGGTGTAACAGTAAATTATACTTGATTGAATTTAATAAATGTTATTGTGTTCGTTCGCAGGTGGCGCCGCACATAGAGATCGGTCTCGACCAGGAGCTGTCCATGCCGCACGACAGCTTCCAGCTGAAGTACTTCCAGTACCTGAACCGGTACCTGAACATCGGGCCGCCGGTGTACTTCGTGGTGGCCTCGGAGCCGCGCGCGCTGGACTACTCCGACACCGCCGTGCAGAACATGGTCTGCGGGACCAGGTTCTGTCGCCCCGACAGCGTCGCCAATCAACTGTACTTAGGTACCATCATTATATTCTTCTAAAGTGCGGTCGCGGAGCAGGAAGAATTTCGTACAATGACCCCTTTGCATACTGGCAGTGGTCACAAACATTTTTGCATCAAGTGCGATTTAAATGAAATATTTCAAGTGGAAAAAAATATACTAGCTTATAGCTAGCACTCAGGTAAAAGGTTTACAATCCCCGAGGACGGCGGTCACGGCAACTGTATGAGCGAGACGTATTAGATTTACGCGGGAGTGCCAGAGACAGGTAATAACAGGTTAATGTAAGAAATACTTCCTGCTCTGCTACCGCACTTTACCTATATCTATACATATTGAAACATCAAGAGTAAAGGAACTTTTTTTTTCAAAACTTAACTTTGTAATTCTAAAACTATCAGGGTTGGAGGAAACTTAAAAAACAAAAGGTGTTATTGGAATACAGCTGTTGACGGATTTCACAAGTCTACAAAACCTTTGGTACTTCAACTGTCCCACAAAGTCGATAGTTTTAGATTTACAAAGTAAAGTTGAAAAAAATTGTAAACCCTTTTTGTTTCCGATTTATATGATTTTTTATGTATATTTGGTATGGCAGAACAACGTTTGCCGGGTCAGCGAGTAATAACAATAAAATATAAGATAGCCCTCTTTAACGTCCCACTCTTGCGCTTTGGCCTCCCCTCAACACTTGGGCGATTGAGGTCATAATACACCACCCTGGCCACAGTACGGGTTAGTTTCATTATATTTTCATTAATTAGATTTTCTGAGTCATTCAGGTTTCCACACGATGTTTTCCTTCACCTTAAGCAAGTGATAATCATACACAAAAATATATAAAAAAAATTGTGATAAAAAGTGGTGGAGTGAATGTTGTTGAATTTGAGTTCCATCATCAGACATTACAAGGAATACGTCGAAATACCAGTAGCACTTTATCTACAGAGTGTTTCAAAAGTACAAAATAAGAATTTAGGTACATTTACGTTGGCTGATATGTAGATGCCTGGTGTATTCATATTATACGTTATTATAATGTTATTAAAGCTACGGCCCTTGGACTATTTGTCGCAACTATCGTGTTGCGACCTTATAACACATCTAATTTTGTAAAAACTGTGTAAACTGCATTTACGAGTAGCAGCTACTACTAACATTCAAGAAACAGTGAATAAAATTGCATACTTGTTGAGATATTATATATATTTTTTTATAATTTAATTGAAAATAAATATTCAAGAAAAGTGTTTCAATTTGTATCAAATTTTTATACTACTTCTAAGTATTATTTCGGAGTTTTTAATTACTCTGTGTAATAATTGCATTTTAATTGAATTTATATATGTAAGTGTAGAAGGGAATGGGCCGGCAGTAATGTGTATTGTATGCGCAGCGTACCGCACGCCCGAGGACTCGTACCTGGGCCAGCCCGCCAACTCGTGGCTGGACGACTTCTTCGACTGGAGCGCGCAGAAGTCCTGCTGCTACTACTTCCCCAAAAACGAGAGCTTCTGCCCCAGCGTCAGTAAGTCACACCATCACGCTATTTCAACTATATTTATAACTAGCTGCGCCCGCGACTTCGTCCGCGTGTATTTTAACTTAACAAAAAATTCGGGATTATTCATCCCCTATTTTATCCCCTTGGGGGTAGAATTAATCAAAACCCTTTCTTAGCGGATGCCTACGTCATAACATCTACCTGCATGACAAATGTCAGCCCGATCCGTCCAGTGGTTTGGGCTGTGCGTTGATAGATCACTGTGGTAGTCAGTCACCTTTGAGTTATATATATTTAGATTTTGTTGCGACCTTGCAACTGTTTCGTCTAATATATCGAAGAATACTCATTCTACCAGCTCGACACAAAAACGCATTGTTAGTCTAGATGTATTCATAAAGATAAAGCCTGGAAAATTCGAAGTTACAGTCAATAAAATAATAATATTTGACTAGAATAATAATAAATGAATTCGTAACGATACGCAACGGTCAGCAATGATAATCGATATGTCGGGACATGTTATTGTGATTCAGTTACTTACTTGCAATATACCTCTTGTACCTACTATTTATAATTCCATATTTTTTGTCGTCGCATATCGTCTGAACGAACGATGATTTTGTGTTGTGCGTTCAGTAATCGACCCCAGTTCAATAACACACCCCAGTTTTGACGAATTTGTATTGTTTGTTGAGTAATTGACGCCAGCTGTTCAGATGTATTGCGAGGTGAGCGAGACAGTGGTTAAGGCTAAAGCGCCCATCTAGCCCGCGAAGTTCAAATTTTATGAGGTTTTTTAGAAAATTTACAAAAAGTGACTATAATAAAAGGCACATTTTGTAATTCGCGACAAAGAATTGCAATTGCAAAGAACTGCAGTGCATTTATTAATATATCCAACTTACTCTAAAACATTTCAAGAACGACAGCTATCCAGATAATCTGGCCATTTTTAAATATTTAGTGATTTACTAGTATCATATCCACCGTGATAATATTTAGAGTAAAATAAATGTATTAATAAACGCACTGCATACTGTGTTTGTCGCAAATCACAAAATGTTGTCTCAAATGTTTTCAGATTTTGGATAAACTATAAAAATACTCGAAAATTTTGACTTTCGCGGGCTAGACAGGCGGCTTCACCTTAACAGAGTCAAGCCCCTGTTCCTAGGGGAGTGGGGGGAGGGGGGGGTAGTGTCTAACATCCGGTAATCTTACCCCCGTGTGCATGTGTGTCAGGCCACGACACATGCTCTGCGTGCGACATCCCTCTGCTGGGCGCGGCGCAGCGGCCCGGCGCCGGCGACTTCCGGCGCTACGTGCCGTACTTCCTGCAGGACAACCCCAACACGGCCGGCACCGGCTGCGTCAAGGGCGGCCACGCGGCCTACTCGCACGCCGTCAACTACCGCATGCTCAACCAGACGCAGGTGCGCCATCTTCTCTATAATAATCATCATCATCATCATCAGCCTATGCTTGTCCACTGCTGGACATAGGCCTCCTCTAATGAGCGCCATAGCGCCCTGTCTTCAGCTTGCCGCATCCAGCATCTGCCTGCAGTCTTTCGCAGATCTTCTATAATAATGCTATTCATGTAATAGGTGACCCACTTTTTTTGCAATTTTTTACACGGCATTCCTAACCGGTGGCAGATTTTGACTATTCATAAATGCTTTGTTGGCTTACATGAATAAGAACAAGTTTGAGTTAAGAGTGTTGTGTGTTCGGGCAGGCGCTGGTGGGGGCGACGTACTTCCAGACGTACCACACGGTGCTGAAGAGCAGCCGCGACTACTACTCCGCGCTGCGCGGCGCGCGCGCCGTCGCCGCCAACCTCACCCTCACCCTCAACAACAACCTCAGGTACGACCACCACCGCGGGGTGGATTACGGCCTAAATCCCCCTAGTAGTGAGGGGAGGTTACGGGTGCCCAGGAGTGGGACGTCAAAAAGTGCTAAATATATTAGATATATTAATACGGGCCTTAAAAAAGCAGTGATAGCCGATTGGTTAAGCACGCGTCTTGCGGGCTACCAGGTCTCGGGTTCAAACCCCGGCTCGAACCTCTGGATTTTTCGAAATCTATGTGCGAATCATAATTTCTATATGATTATCACTTGCTTACGGTGAAGGAAAACATCGTGAGGAAACCTGCATGTCTTAGAAGATTAAACCAATTTTCGAAAGACATGTGAAATCCGCCAACACGCACTGGGCCAGCGTGGTGGATTATGGCCTGAATCCCCTTCGTGTTGAGGGGAGGTCCGTGCCCAGGAGTGGGACGTCAAAAGGGCTAAAATTATAAATTATAATACGGGCCTTGGATTAATCTGTCTTGAGTCTGAGATAAATCTTGGGTACGCTTTTGACATGTCATTTTGTACTGATGCGAATGAAATTTCGAAGGTCGAGCAGGGCCAGCGTGGTGAATTATGGCCGGAATCCCCATCGCGTTTTGGGGAGGTCTGTTTCAAGTTATACTTAGACACACTACTTATTACATCTATTTTTAATAAAAACAATTGCGACCCCGCCTTCTCAGAGAAGACACTGTTAAAACATCAGTATTGGTCCAGGGAGCTGGGCAAGAACGTGACCGTGAACGTGTTCCCGTACTCCGTGTTCTACGTGTTCTACGAGCAGTACCTCACGATGTGGCCGGACACGCTCAAGTCCATGGGCATATCCGTGCTGTCGATATTCATCGTCACCTTCCTGCTGATGGGCTTCGACCTGTTCTCGGCGCTGGTGAGTGGACCTGGCGAGCTAGTACCATTATAATTCACTACGTAATACGTTAGGACCACTTCCTAGGTACCTAGTCCTACTTACTTGAATTGGCACCGACTCCTAAAGAAAGAAAAGGTCTTATATTTTTCGCTTTTTACTGCACCCAGGTTATTTTGAAGTTGAATATTCTTTTTCATGATTTTTAGAGCTAAACAACGGATTGGTTTGCTGGTAATTAAATATATATATATATATATTCATAATCTCTCCACAATTGACGGAGAAATCGGTGAAACCGAAATTAGTCATATTTTTGGAGCAGTCAGTTTAAAAAAAAACCAACAGAATCAGCACCAAAATATCCCCTGTTGCAGGTGGTGGTGATCACAATCACCATGATTGTGGTGGACATCGGCGGCCTCATGTACTGGTGGGGAATCAGCCTCAACGCCGTGTCACTCGTTAACTTGGTACGTGCAACTTAACTTACATTATATTGTGTTCGTGTGATGAACATTCATGTTTCTTCCGTTTTTCTGACAGATTGTAGACGTCTTTATTTTTGTAACTGTCAGTTTTTAAAGACTGGGGGCGATTTCGATGACACTCAGACCATGGAAAATTT
Source organism: Notodonta ziczac (assembly GCA_918843915.1). Taxonomy (NCBI): domain Eukaryota; kingdom Metazoa; phylum Arthropoda; class Insecta; order Lepidoptera; family Notodontidae; genus Notodonta; species Notodonta ziczac. The sequence goes on from OU974053.1 coordinate 9,736,146, forward strand.
AAAAAGTGCATTTCTGAAGTATTCCCGTCGGGAATCGAACCAGTTACCGCTCGGTGCAGGGTACCGAGCAACTGGTAGACCGAGCGGTCGTCAAAAATATAGCGCATTCTATTAGGCACATCTGGGACCTAACCCGAGCTTCACGAATTCTACTGACATTGATATGGTATGGTGTCAGCAAAACGTCAACCGCGGAGCGCTTGAAACGTAATCGCGAGCGTTTGCTTTTCTATTACGATTTGAGTAGCTAGCGTGGTTAGGCCCTGTTGGACCATCGTATGAGATCGGTAGCGGGCCCAAAATATTATGTCGGGCGCCATCAATGATACGCGTGCCATTGGTTCGCCATCCCTGCTCTTAAAGAGGAATAACGGGGAACCCATTGTAATTGGTCCACATATGGACGCATTCCAAATTCGTGGTGGATTTTGGAGTGGTTGGACTTCCAACCGTCGAAGCGAGGCCAGTGGCATGTGTGACGAGCTGTGACGAGCTGTGACGAGCGTGTGCGGGCGGCTGCAGGTGATGGCGGTGGGCATCGCGGTGGAGTTCTGCTCGCACGTGGTGCACAGCTTCAGCGTGGCGGGCGGCGCGGGGCGGCAGGCGCGCGCGGCGGCCGCGCTCACGCGCATGGGCTCGTCCGTGCTGTCCGGCATCACGCTCACCAAGTTCGGCGGCATCATCGTGCTCGGCACCGCCAAGAGCCAGATCTTCCAGGTAAAGAACCCGTTCGCAACTACCTCCTTCATATCCTTACTAATATTATAAATGCGAAAAATCCTTACTAATATTAATATTACAAATGCGAAAATAATTCGTATCTGTCTGTCTGTCGCGATTTCACGCCAAACTACTGAACCGATTTAAATGAAATTTAGTACATAAATACTCTAGAGCCTGAGAAAGGACATAGGCTACTTTTTAATGCGAAAAAAGGGTTTCAGGGGTTGAAAAGGGGGGATGAAAAGTTGTATGGAAGTATCGTCATCTTTAGAGCTAGAAGCTTGAAACTAATATTTTTGGCTTTTGATTCGATATAAATAAATATGACATTCAAAGTTTGTAAAAAAATTACCCTCAAGGGTGTAAAATAACAATAGGGTATAGGGGATGAAAGTTTGTATGGAAATATAGATCTTTGCAGTGAAACACTGCAACCAGCTCGTTAAAGTATTTATACGTATGTGACTTATTTGTAAAATAATTAGCCAACATAATTAAAAACGCTACCCAATGACACAATTCCACGCGGACGAAGTCGCGGGCACAGCTAGTTCTTAATAAATCAATCTGAAGTCCGAGAGCAATCTTGGAAATGTCGTCCGTATGTCATACGAGTGCAAAATTTGCATGTCAAACGCAAACGTCAAGATCGCTCTCAGAATTGTGATAGATTCATGATTATACCATTGTATATCTGTGAAATAATAATCTGTTGGTATATCTATATAGTATATGGCTGTGACTATATTATGTATACTACTATATAATAATAATATAATAATTTTAGCCCTTTTGACGTCCCACTCCTGGGCACGGGCCTCCCCTCAACACCATAGGGGAGGGGGATTCAGGCCATAATCCACCACGCTGGCCCAGTGCGGGTTGGCAGATTTCACATGTCTTTCGAAAGTTGGTTAAATTTTCTAAGACATGCAGGTTTCCTCACGATGTTTTCCTTCACCGTAAGCAAGTAATAATCATATAGAAATTTATGATTCGCACATAGATTTCGAAAAATCCAGAGGTTCGAGCCGGGGTTTGAACCTGAGACCTGGTAGCCCGCAAGATGCGTGCTTAACCAATCGGCTATCACTACTATATATGATGTTCGAATTCGTCATAACCGGGTTCGCCGACATTCAAGCGGCCATTTTATAAATTCCTGGTTAATCCTGTGTCGGAAATCGTAATGTTAAGTACTTATTGTATCGCTTCTCGTTGGCCGGATTATACTTATCTCCGCCAAAGAAATTATCTCAATCCCGCTTTGCAAACATGGAATCGACTTACAGGCATCGAATTACTATGAAGTAGATTTGCATGTAGATTGTACGAACTACGAGCTCTACCAATTAGGTAGGACATGAGACATTAGGCGTGTACTTAAAGCCCTAGTGCACCAATCCATAACAACACTTGTCGGTACCGCAGGTGTTCTACTTCCGCATGTACCTGGGCATTGTGCTGTTCGGCGCGGCGCACGGCCTCATCTTCCTGCCCGTCATGCTCAGCTATATCGGTGAGTCACGCACACACACGCACACACACACACACACACACCCACACACACACACACACACACACACACACACACACACCGCGCGAGCGGCTTTACATGCCTCACTATATTCTATATCAGATACGCAGTCCCAAATGACTTTAGAACGAAACTTAGCACGTTTCTGTTATGTGACATAGATGTAACTACAAGTTATTTTATTTCAAACCCTACCATCATTTCATATACCTACTCTAGCAGTTCAATATAATTTTGTTAATCTTACTAATTTATTTATTTTTCAAACCTATTCGATTATGACTTCTTCCTAAAAGTAATAGCGATAGTTCATGATTTTTTTCAATTATTCTTCTTACTATTAATTAATAATAATTTTAGCCCTTTTGACGTCCCACTCCTGGGCACGGGCCTCCCCTCAACACGAGGGGGATTCAGGCCGTAATCCACCACGCTGGCCCAGTGCGGGTTGGCGGATTTCACATGTCTTTCGAAAATTGGTTAAATCTTCTAAGACATGCAGGTTTCCTCACGATGTTTTTCCTTCACCGTAAGCAAGTGATAATCATATAGAAATTATGATTCGCACATAGATTTCGAAAAATCCAGAGGTTCGAGCCGGGGTTTGAACCCGAGACCTGGTAGCCCGCAAGACGCGTGCTTACCCAATCGGCTATCACTGCTTACTGATTCTTCTTACTGATTTCAAAAATATCATTAAACATTTAATGATCATGTTGTACTATGAAAAATTAGTATCATTCATTATAGGTGATAGTATCAGCATATCATTCGACTTTTCACACACGCATATAATAATTATGACGAGCAAAATGGTGCGTTTCAGCAATTTTCGTTTGAAAAATATTGCCATTGGAATTTAGACCTAATTGTCATAGAATTACATTCGTGTTACTGAAAATAGACGAAGCTTGCCGTGCGCACAGTAGATGTAGTTTTGCAAATTGTATCCTACCCGCACGTATCCTGCAAAGCACAATCAACTGTAATGCAAGTATGTATAGGTTGGTTTCAGTTTGCAGAACGACGTCCAATTGTTAGTTTCATAGATCTTTATTTTACGAAGTTCTGTTTTGATTCTGCATGCAATGTCTTTGTTTTACGTTATTATTTAATTTGCACATTTTTTATCAACTCTCGCTTGTATATTGGACCTTTCCGTTTCGTTTTTTTTTCTGTTTATTTGAGAAATATCGTGGTTTTTTTTTCGTTTTTATAATATTTTTTATGTTTGCCTTGTCTAACCCATAACCATTGTTTAGTGCGTTTACTAACACCTGGAGGTAAGGTATGCTGTTCATTTGAATTTACAGCTTCTAACAATATATACTAATACACATCTCCAATCGCTGGATATTAATGATATTGTATCACTTGGGTAGTTTCGGGTCATTGATATTATTTGCGAAAATATACTTTAAGGTCGGTGACATATGATTTATTTTGAATCGTCTTGCAAAAAATGGAAATAAAGATGGCTGACATAATTCAACAAATTTGTTTTGGCTTGTCATTAAATTTAAATGTAATACGACTATACCATATTTGCGTACATTTACTACAAAATTCAGAAAAAAATCACAATTATTAGTTCAGCCTTTAGCACTATATTTTATAATTGTATATGCATCCACATAGCACAGAAATGATTTTGCACGCACCTCAGTGTGGCCATATAACATGTTGAATTGTTTACTTGCATGCACCAGTAATACATTGACCCATCAGGCAGGTGACCCCACTCCGTCGTTACAGGTTCGCCCGTCAACAAGCAGAAGTTAGCCAATCACATGCAGCGCGGGAAAGAGATGGCCGTCGCGGAGACCTCGCTCACACGAGTAAGAGCCGCCGACGGACACACATACACCCAGTATAACTTTGGATAAGCTTTCCCTTGTGAACTTGATATTATACGAGAATGGACTTTGTTACTATATGATGAAAGTCGTTTCTTAATTGTAGAGACTTTATATCAACGACCTAAACTGTATTTTTATGTTAATACACTCGGTGATACAAACATCTAAATGACGATTGTTCTCGAGTTTGACATAGCAAATGCAGTCTTAATAACATAGATATTGGGTTCATTCTCGTTCCGAGTTCGCGTCACTAACGCATCGGTGTACTGTGCAGCAGTGGGCAGGTGGACACGGCGACTCTAACACAGTGATACAACATTAACTATGCGCTTGAACAATTTCCACCCATCCTCGCAAAAACAAACCTTAACAATGGATTCATAAAGTCGTTATTCAAATGTCGGTGTCATGTTTGAGAACCGCATAAATAATGTTGTAACACTGTCAGCACCGGTTAATGGTGGCATTGAGTTCCTGACGGCCTTACCACTTGTGAAGATTCTGTGACTTTGGTGAATATTATAGAGAAAACGACCAAATGATGATCAAAATAAGGTTTTTGTATGTAAAAATATGTCTGTTTTATTCATAGACTTTGCTTATAAACTAGGCTTTAAATGTTGCGATACAGTTGCCAAGTTTTACTAAACTATACTGCACTTGTAAATGATTGTTTACAGTGGCTACGTCCTTGTCCATGTAATTCTAATTATACTTAATTATTATAATAAAATAGTTCGCCTCAAAGTCACAAAATCGTCTCGGGAATGTGGTTTTATTTAATATTGATAGCATTTATTGTATTTACTGAGAACTGTGTTCTGTGAGTATTATTAAGTAGTAGTGCAGTACTCTATTTGCAAGTGAAAATAAGCTTCGGGATAATTCGGAAACCCGATCACATCCGAACGAACCACCAATAGCGACCGTTCATTCTCGCGTCACTTTCGCTATTGGCCTTGAAACGTCAGTGTCGAATAAGGGTGATATCCCACTAGCGATTTGCACGCATGTCTCCAGCGTTGATCGAAACACGCTCGCGAATCGTTAACTAGTGTAATATCGCGCTAAGAGATGAAAAAATTAGCGTAATTCGTTTGGAAATGATTGGGTATCCAAATATTCCGAAGCTTCTTTTGAGTTTGGTGCCAATTATAATGGCGTTAAATTTGAACACTGAAAATTTGCCTCGCTTCTTCTGAGAAGGATGACAATAGTATGTTTAGTTAGTGTATGAACATAATAAGCGCTACTATAGTATTTTTGGACCCGAGTAGGGTAACACTCTAATTAAAATTGCGTGCACAAGTGACCACAAACCACAGTTCTCCGCACAGGGGGTTGGTTTCTAACCACAACGGTATACTGGTCACCCTTCTTTGTATTAAAATGTTCACGAATATTATTGTTTAGATGTAATCTGCATGTTATAGATCGTTGTGTTCCTAGCCGTGTATTGAAGACGATCATTCCTAATTATTTCGAATTTAAAGTTTTTATTTTTATTTAATTTTTATTTATTCAATGTCGCCGTAGTTTATCACTGCCTTTTAGCACATCGATACAGTACTTATGAATGACAAAAGAAATGTCAGCTGTTATTGTTATTTTTGACGCTAATAGTTGGCAATAAAATGTAAAATCATTTGTAACCCGCGCCGAATTACGAAAATTTCTGATTTGTCGTGGGTTTTGTTATATAGGTCATGGTTCAAAGAATACTACTTACTTACATGATACTTAATAATATTTTCCGTACTTAAACTAAGTACTTAAAGGTTAGAGGCAGTGGTTTAAGACTTAAATTATGAGAAAAGTATTTATTTAGCTTTGTATGCTGTGACGTAGCTAGGCAGTAAACAATGCTAGTTCGAAGTCTGTTAGTTTAAGCGACTTGGTATTGTTTTGACGGACTACTTATATCAAAAGAGAGTGACAGAGTTATGCGAAGAAACAGGAGATAATACTAGATATTGTTTTTTTATTGAACGGTTTTTTGTTGCAATCCTTGCCCTGGATTTTGCCAGTCACTTCTGTAGAAAGATTCTCAGGAATCTTTTCACACGGTGACTGTAACCTATCATGGCAATACTTCAACCGTGGGTCTGGGGACCTGTTTATCTGTGTTTCTCTTCGTAATGTAGTTCTATTCTCTTTTAGTTTTATTGAGTAATACCAAGTCGCTTGACTTATTAGACAGATTATCCAAACAAATTGCGAACCTGATAAGTTTCGAATCACAATACCGTCACTGCTCCATGGTGGCATTTTACTCCAATGAGATCTTCGATATTTTTGAATTCTATCAAGGGTTTAAGTATAAATCATTGTTATACAAGTTTATAGATTGCTTTCACTACTGTTCACAGGTCGTGAACAAGAGGGTAACAAATTAGGTTGTACAAGTTTAGCGTGTGTTGCCATAATTAGATCCATTTTATTTGGAAGAAAAAAGTTTATATGTCAGAGTATTATTTAAAGCACTAAGCGCCGTTATTCCAGCTACGTCACAATTTAGTATTCTATCGGCGTGATTATTCCAATGAGGTAAGGTTTGAACTTAACGACACCTTGCAATTGCTTCATTATGATAGATACATTATAGGTAATACGTGAATGTTCAGTCTGTATTCGTTGTTTTGCATAGGTTGTGCGAGAAATTGACTCACATCGCTACTTGTGAAAGGGATAAAATATATGTTACGACAGCTCTGTAACCATATTCAATATAATTATGTTCTTGTCAGTATTTCCAGCGACATCGGAACTTTATAAATGAATTTCATTTATGTTATAATTCACTCATTCATTCAGCGGTTATAAAGATGTGGAAACATGATTTACTTTCCATGGAAGTAACGTAAGCGATTTTTTACAAGAACCTTACATACATTTTATATTAAAACATTAGTTATCCAGTGTCTTCGTGCTGGTCTTTTGTAATTAAGATTAATAGATCTGTTTCTATTTTAATAAATAGTCAATTTCTCTGCGTCATAAATTTAATATTTAACTTTTTTTGTAGAGCTCGATGTATTTATGGATAATTTATTTTTTTATATTATACTTAATCATTTTCTTCATACAATCTGACTAACAAGCCAGGTAAAATGTACCAGGTTAAAAATACTAATTTTTTCCCCCAAATTCTGACTAACTATGTATGTAACGTTAAAATTGTTGGTGCTGGGTCCGTCGCTCCTTTCTGCACATTGAAATATCGAAATGCAAGGAGCTATCTGTTTTTACAGGAACGTCTGTAGCACCCCGGCAATTAAGAAAAAACATATTAATATCCCCATAGATTTTCAGTATTGTCATAAATAATCTGTTTTAATTTGAGATTTCTTTATATTAGGTTCCTACTAAAGATGACTTTTTATACCTAGAACATGTATTTGTACAGTAGTTAGTGTTTGTATCAGAAAAAATATATATTCGTTAAATGAAATCTCCTAATCAATGTTTAGTCAGTACTTAATTAGTGGGAAATAGTTGTGTATTAAATGGTTTATCAGATAATTTGTGATAGAAAATAAATTATGCTTTTTTAATTATTTCTTTTTGTTTTATTTTTAGTTGTAAAGCACCTATGCATGGTATGAGTGCACAGCTCAGTGTTGCCAGGTACGCATTAAATTTATGCATGATTACTCCTCCCGTTACATGCCAGACATAGAAAGTGCAATGTATCTTAAAATTTTAGTATACTATTTTTCAGTTTCTAACGCTGGCAATACACAAGCATGTGAGCAGTCGAAACCAGCTTCGAGCAGCGGTCCAACCGTGACCGCTCGAGCCTTTTTGTGTGCGCCAATAAAATATATTCCATCATAGTTGCTTGAAAAATACAGCTATAACTGGTATAATAATATGCTACGCCAGACGAATCCGGATATTTACAATTGGCGGAATGTTTCCGATGTCGTAAATTACAGCTTCCGTCCATATTTCAGAAATGAATAAGAAGAAGGATGAAACCTGTCGTTACCGACATGGAAACTTTTCGCCGATTATAAATAACTCCACAGGTAAGCTCTTCTCGTGACATTTGTCACATGATTGTCCCAAGACTACGTCATCGGCTGTGAGTATTGAAGATGTCAATCTATGACAAAATTGATCGTGAAGTAGTCTTGAGCCATGGTGGGAGGATAACCTGGTTTTGCCATGTGACTGCTTACACCTGCTCGTGTATTGTCGGCTTTAACTAGTAATAGTGCTTATTCTGTTGGACCAAAAACTAATTTCGTTCCAAACTAAGTTTGTTCCCGTCTTCCCAAGGTGGCGAGACAAAAATATTTTTAAATGTGTCTTCATTTGAAGCCAACAGGATTAGCACTATAATATCTAATTGCACTTGGAAATAAATAGCATGACCGGAGATCATGGTACCAGCATACTGACACCGGCGTAGGCGCATAGCTTAGGGGTAGGGTAAAGGTCCAATGTACAAGGAGAATTAATAAATTCATTTTCCCCTCATATGCCTAAGGAGCTTCTGAGTCCGACACAGAACAACGTAAGAAACATTTTTATTAAAACAAAACACATTCATAATTTGGTCATCATTATTGCAAAATGTGCACTATTCAGTTGATCAACTTCCAAATTTATAGAAATTTTATTTCAATTACATTGGCTTTAAAAAGTAGTTTTGAGAACAAACGTGCTTTTTAATAAATAAAAATTTCTGTAAATTTCGGGGGTTATTATTATTTGAAAAAACCCTTTTCATAAATTTAATTTAGAAGTTAGTGTTCGTTTTCACAAAATTTGTGTACTCATGACACTCTATTTTTTTAAACATTTATTTTTGGGGTGGACCTCTTCTTTTTCCCTAATTCAATTTTATTGAAAGTACCTAAAGGTTTTTTTTTAGAATAATAACTGAAAAGTGCTCGATGTAAATAGTAAGTCACTGTCACATCACACAAGTATTGAAGAGACGTGTATTATGCTAAGTAGGTACCTCGTGTTGTACTTGTCGCAGTGATTTATGTACTATCTATGTACTATATGAGCCACTTTATTATCTATTATCGGATTGTTATCTATTTAGGAACCATCTTTATCGACATTTGTCGATATAATAAGTATAATCATTCATAAGGTTGGCAGAATGGAAATGACCCACACATTTTTTTGCAAGCTGAAACATACCTGCAATCATTTGTACTAAGGTTGGTTTTGGTCTGTAGAGGTATGAGCAAAGAATTTGTAATAATAAGACATTATTATTACAAATTATTTGGGTATGAGTGTACATCTAATTATGTATGTACTTATACATCAAATTTCGTTTTATGGGGGTCGTTATAACATGACATAATTTGAAAATAAGTAGGTAAGTAAATTTGTTTCGCCAAAAGTACGACAAAGAAATACTTTTAATCCATAAACAGAATCCGCGTGTCGTAGTAATTGAAATATAAATTGGGGAGTCAAAATTAAATTTAAGATTACAAAGCTTGTTTTAAGGAGTCAACAAAGACACAGTATAATTTAGTTTTTAAAGTAACATAGAGTATGTCTGAAGGCTTTTTTTTTCTGAAAAGCAGGTACCCACAAAGGTCTCTCAATAATCGACAGACCCGTCCTTTAGTCCCGTCTCTGGAAACCTTTTTACTTTCTACAGGTTTTTAAAACCTCGAAAAATACTTAAATCATAGTATTTTTCTCATAACATGTGTCGTGTTATTGTAAACAGAGCTCCGTTCCCCACGCTTGTACCGCCCCATCGGTCATATAAATCATCCAGCATGACGGATTGGCAATGTTTCATATCACGTGTTTCAAATGTTAATATTCTCTTGAATTTCTTTTCTTTTTCCTCTACTGGCATGATTCTCGGAACTGTGTTTTTCTAATGTTAAGTATTTCAATTTTCAATAAAACTTTTATAAAAATAATTGCGGCGCTATATACCTACTATCATTAAGGGGTGAGTTCAGCAACACATTACCGGACGGTTAAAACTCTTAAACGATTGTTAACGATATCTATATAAAATACTAGCGGCCCGCCCTGGCTTCGCACGGGTACATTGCGGTTACATTATTCGAGTTTTAGTAAGGATCCCTAATTTTTTTGAAAATATATTATAGCCTATGTCACCCGGGGATAGTGTAGCTTCCCAACAGTGAAAGAATTTTTCAAATCGGTTCAGTAGTTTCGGAGCCTATTCATTACAATCAAACAAACAAAGTTTTCCTCTTTATAATATTAGTATGATAATTACTGCGTCAACGGTCCGTTAATATGTTGGAGAACTCTGCTCTCCATCCAATGGGTCTGAAAATAGTAGACTGGCATTTCAGACGCCTATTGTAAATAACGCGTGTTAATCACGTATTTAACTTAAAAGGATGGTGAAAATTTAAATAAAGGCTAGGATATAGGGGCAGGGTTGCCAGATTTAGTCGAGTTCTCTGGCGATGGTGAATAATGTGGAAATAATGCATTTTTAGCTGTTATTAATTTATAAATTGCGGCTTTATACTCAGCCTGTACTCATGTAGAAAAACGATATGTGAACTCATCCGCAATAGCATTTCACAACGGAAAAACTTTATTTATTTCGCTACGTAGTGTTCTACGTAGGTCGGCCCGCCAGCTGCAAAACTGTTAGTGGAACTGGGCTGGCCACATCTGCCGCATGCCGCATACCCTATGTGCAAAAGCAATCACAAACAATTGGATCCCAAATAGCGGGAAAGAATTACGCAGCAGACCGAATAATATATGGCGGGAAGAACGATTCCCACTTGACGAATTAGTTCCTGGGTTGGGATATGCACAGTCGATGAAATGTTCCTTCTAATTCATTTGTAAAAGATGGATGGAAGCTGACGTTACTGACATCAGAAAATATTCGTCAAGTTATGAATACCGCCCCTTTTTGGGGGTATTTACAGTAGACGGAGTTTCAAAATGACCATTGAGTCACTTTTATTTTTGCATTATTCAGCGAGGGCAAAGAATTCAGCTCGCCAGATGCCGCCTTATTTAACTGGGCTGACGTTCCTGTCAATTCACTCCTGTCAGTGTCACTACAGTGTCTCGGAGAGAGAAAGAGAGTGAGAAAGATACAGCTCAGTCCGACAAGGCGCCGCCTGACGGCAAAAAAAAATACATTGAAGCTCTTATTGAATTCGGAATAATTTCATAACTATCATTGATTCACTTTTTATCCTTACATCATTCAATTCGGTTGCGTCATCCAAACTAAAAGTGACAAGCGTTACCAGCATGAGCTAAGCTCTCTCTATCACTCGTGCCAATTATGAAGAAAGCTCAGCATATGCTGGATATGTTCCCTGAGGTCCAGTCGTCCGTATTATCATAGTTTGAATGTTCCATCAGGCATAACCCGTCGTCGGGGACGCTGGCGAGTGTCGTCGCGCGGCGGCCCCTCCTACGGCAGTTTAGACTCGACGTCGAGCGAGCCCCGCGCCTCCGGCAGCGGCACCGTCAACGCCCTCACCGATGAAATGTGAAGGTAGTTCACGGACTCGTTCTAGCACCCTACACGACCTGATTTCTAAACAGGAGAGACAGAGCTATGCGAAGATATAAGACATACTGTTAGCCGTAGACAGAGTAGGAAAGACATCAGGAAATATGAATTTTGTGCGCAATGTGGTAATAATGTTTTTGTTTGGTTCAATCAACATGGCAACAGACGATAAATTGCAAGTGGTTGATTGAAATCGAAAAGAGTCAAGTCCCGATTTCAATTGACTGGTTGTAGGTAATATTAAATTATGTTGTTGCTGATGTTCAAGATGATTTAAACCTTATGAAACATGGTTGCGACAGTTACATTACCGGTACCCAATTGTATAGTCTATGGTTCCAGTTATCCAAACTGAGAGCTGACTGTATTTAAATATAGCGCTGTCTCTTTTTATCGGGTGTCAAATCAGAATTCGTGTACCAGGTCTAATGCAAGATGTACATTCCTTCACATTCGAATCATTTGGAGGGAAAATGTTGAGAATTTCTTGCAAATTGTCTAGACATTTGAATATAATATTAATTGAAATGAAAATGAACATGAGTTATTTATATGTATGTGAAGTAATGTAAATCTCAGCATTGTTTTAGTGAAATTGGACAGTGGTCTCGAACTGTGAATAACATTAGCAAAATCTCTAGCGTTAGTTTGGAAAGTTAACCTTAATATTATTAGTGTAAGGTTAATAATTACGTGAAAAAATATATTCGTGTTGAAAACAATGTTTTGTACATCTTAAATACAGTACAACAATGTTGTCCTTTATTTATGTTATAACACAGATATATATTTCTTTGCCAATATATTTTGATTTTCAAAAGTGAGTTATCATATTTGAGTTCCACGTTAACAAAAAGAAGTGAACCAATGCAGTTGCTATCAAATCACGTCACTTTCTGATCACGTTATCACGGAGCCTTCTGATTGGCCGATTTATTACTCGTTAACTTATCCGAATATTTATTGCGAGTATTAAAAGCGCGTAATTATTTTATGTACATACTAAATTTTATATACTCAAACGTATAGTGAATGTTATGTTACCTATATATTTATCGTTTACAGTATTGTCATCATAATAATATATTATAATATAAATAGTTACTTATACTTAGTATACAACTTATAAGTAACGCGTTTATAGTAGTTCCACGTATTCCTTGCGGGGTGCAATAGAGGACCTTTAAAGAAACAATTCGGACTTCTTGTATGTTCCGCGAAATTCAGAAGGTAGTTTTCGACATATTTTTGAGTTTTTAAAAACGCATAAAAGATAGAAACTTATTGTTGACACTATAATAAATTCGTATGAAGTACCTAAATCATGAAAATGTCCAAAAATACCCAGCAGTTAGTAAGAGTTATGAATAAATTTAAAATTATTTTAGTGATCTATTCGAACACATTTTGAAAAAATACTAACTGAAAATCTTATAACACAAAGTGGTGGATTAAAAGGATTCACCTCTGCAAGGAATTCGTCGAATTAACTAGCAGTAATCCTGTATTAATATTATATGTGTATATAATAGGTAGGTACTTAGGTTATTTGTGGTAAGTACTTATGATAAAATAATAAAAATACTTATGTAGGTGGTACCTACCTACTTGCAAGAGTCAACATTAATAGTCTACCATAGATTTTATAGATATCATAGGTAAAATATACCTAGGTAGTTATATATATGTACTAGCTGTGCCCACGGACTTCGTCCGCGTAGTATTTAACGTAATAAAAATTTCGGGATTATCGGGATAAATATCCTATATCTTAATCCCGGTTATAAACTATCTGTGTTCCAAATTTCATTCAAATCCGTTCAGTAGTTTTTGCGTGAAGGAGTAACAAACATACATACATACATACATACTACATACATACATCCACACTCACAAACTTTCACATTTATAATATTAGTAGGAAGGATTACTATCGTTGCTTTGACAAGTTTGGAAGACTTACCTACCGTTTCATAAAGTTGTTAATATTATATTTTACCCCATGTTGGCACTGCCGGAACACTTAAGTACAATTATTTGAAGATATCACCATGTTGTGTGGTCAAAATAATGGTGAAAACAATATAAATCAGTGTAAATGTTTCGTCAGTGCGAATGCAAACTCATTAGAATTATATTCTTATGTTTAGTAGGTAATGGTTATATTTTAAATGACTTAAGTCATAAATAAATAAGTATAAATACTTATTTATCTTCGTGTGGGAATTAGTAAAACTTTAGGGTATTAGCTTATTCTCTTAGATTCTGGGTAGGTGATGTAAATCTCTAAAGATTAGAGTATGTATTAAAATACATTTGGCTTTGGGTGTATTGGCAGTTTGGCAACATTAAATATACATTTTTTATTTTGTAGAATCAATTAGTGACATGAAAAACATATACCTGCCAGATGTAAGTATAATGACTTTAGGTACAGTCAGCACAATGGAATTATGTCAACCATGAGTATAGTTTTATGTAGCAATTCTGATAAAGTCGAATTTGTCTCACATTTTTACTCCCTGAGTATCGTCGGGGTTCAGTAACATGAAAAGTTGCTTAACTATACGTAAGGGGAGAGGCGGGTAATATTGGTAAACACATATTATAACAGAACTATTCTTTTCTAAGCTAGGTAGGTATACATTTTCTTGACGATAAATATAGGTATTAGCTTTTAAAGCCTTACATTTGGAAGTACCTATCTTTATTTAAAAATATGAGATTTTAGTATAGTATTCGATTTATAACGCTTGCTTTCGCCTGTGTCTTTTGAAAGTCAATTTAAAATTAGACAACATAAAATATATGGGTAAGTATATATAAAAATTTCAATGTCAGAATTAAGCTAGCTTAGAAAATATGCCTAAATGTTATGCTAGAATGTGGATTTAAAACGGGGATTAAAATTAGAATAGGCGAAAACTATATTACTAAATTAAACTATCTTTAAAATTGATCAAATATATAGAAATTGTTTTTTCTTTAGTAGACCACTACGTATAGACTATGAATTTTATAGACGTCACGAAAGTACCTACTAAAATAGTCACCATTTGATATACCTGTATATTAATGTCTTGCAAATGTTAGCCTTAGTTCGCTGTAAACAGCTAAGCTTAGATCTTGTGTATAAAATCATAGTCGATAAATGTATTCAATTGTAAACTCTTCAGACTTGGGGAGAAACCGCTACCACAATACAGTACGTGATCCATATCGTTTTATATCTATATAGGGTGGGTTTGAGGAATCTTCGATATTGAGTATTCAATGTTGGTATTGAGGCGAATTCTTGATATAACTATTGGTTTCAATCCGCGTTTCAGCGGCTTTTATCTTTAAATTGTGAAAATGTATGAAGTATTTTCACCTAATATTTCTTAATTTAAAAAACTCAATATCCCATGTTGCTACTGCGAATACCGCTACTTGCAGATAATGGATCTGGCCTGAGTCTGAACAGCAGCTCTAATGATACATCGTGTCTATTTTTTGAAATTTTTTGTACATACTTTTGGCAAAGACTTTTTAGTTTAATGGATCGTGTGTATTTCTTATTCTCTTTAAACTTATTACCTTTCCAGTTTATAAAAATATAAACTATATTTACTTAGTATAGGTCTTCCTTTAACAGCACATAGAGTGTACCTAACTATAGTTGGAAACGGGGGTTTTGGAAGATTTTACAACAATTATAAGTAAATGGTGGTGCACATAATATTTATGTAATGTTTTTTCATAAAAAATGGGACGTTTAATTTCAGCATTCAAGAGCAAATATTTAATGCCCATTTAGATATAATGCCCCAAAAACCTTAATAATTATCAGATTTATTCGGTGCTGTCAGAAATCACTCTCTACATAATAGCAGTAATTTTTAAAAATACACAAATACTCGTACTGCCCTATGTCCTGCACTGTTAAAGTAGGACCTTGTAATTATCTAAAAGGGGCACAGGATTGAAAATATGTGTACATACTTATATTTAAAGTCTGTAATTGTTTGATAGATTATTATCATGTAAAGTCACGGAATTAAATTGTTATATAAAATAAATCATAAATTTTTTGTGTTGCAGATAAGTTTTTCTTATTGTTATAACATTTTTTTTTAAATTATTTTCCTTTAATTGTAATCAATTAAGTCCGTGACTGACATTGATCATTATTATAAATTATAAGTTTCATAAATGGTCTAGCAAACAGGTGATGGCGTCGTGGCAAGCGTGGTGGCGGTCTATTGGTCAATTTCCCGCGTTAATTTTTCGCCCTTCTACACAGGTAGACCCACCACTTGATAATGGGATGGAGCTGTAAGATAAAATGAAACACCCGGCAATTGCCTCTTTTATGACAGCTCTTTGACGGCTGCTTGATCTGACCGTGTCGTGAGAAGCCTTTTTAATTCTCTCACTGAACTGCCGACTGACGGCCACCACGACCGCCTCTGTTTGCTAAGGCTTAAACACGCTCGATGTTGTTTGTAAAGTCTGTGAAAATAGAGTTTTTAATAAACTGTAAAATACTAATGGCTATACGCGTGTGTTATTTACCCCCATCCACTCTTTTCTGTAAATTAATTTAAGGTGAAGGCGCCTGACTAGCCCGAAAAATTCAAAATTTTCGAGTATTTTTATAGTTTATCCAAAATCGGAAAACATTTAAGACAACATTTTGTGATTTGCGACAAACACAGTATGCAGTGCGTTTATTAATACATTTATTTTTCTCTAAATATTATCACGGTGGATATGATACTAGTAAATCACTAAATATACAAAAATTGCCAGATTATCTGGATACCTGTCGTTCTTGAAATGTTTTAGAGTAAGTTGGATATATTCATAAATGCACTGCACACGGTCTTTGTCGCGAATTACAAAATGTGCCTTTTATTATTGTTATATTTTAAAAATTTCTAAAGAACCTCAAAAAATTTGAACTGCGCGGGCTAGATGGGCGCGTTAGCCTTAAACAATGAAATTTGTGATTTTCGACACTTTTGTGTTGATACCTAACATTAGAATGCGACGTGTGGGTACCGTTCATTTAAATGTAAAAAAAAAACATTTAAAACAATGCGATATATTTTTGAACAATATTTAAACATATTTACAGGTATAATTATAACAATGTTTTAAACATCGCGATGACTAGATTCATTTTGTATATCTGAGCACATTCTCTCTCATACATTCCCCATAAAGTTTGTAAGTACAATAAAATAACAATGCCTTTGCATATAATAATGTAATATTTCGTCAAACCCGCAGGTTCTTCGTTTCACTTATAATTATTAATGATACCAGTACTGAAAACAATAAGGGGAAATTAACATTCCAATTAAAATACTTAAAAATATTTCTCATAAACTCCTTAGATCACTAACTTAAACGTAAAACGAAACAACAAACACAGGAAACACATTCTTTAACATATTGATAATGGTAGGGGTAATACAAAAAAAATTAAACACTACGAAATTCCGAACGCATTCCTAGATTAGCGTTATATTGTTCTATTTTTAAATTGTATCTACGCAATGTTTGTTTATTTTTGGCGCGCTTTCCTCAGTGCGGTAAATATAAATAATTTTGTAACTGACTTCAATAGATATAGATGGATTATTATGGATTATTTTACTTTTTACCCGACTACCGCAAAGCGAAAAGGAAGGGTTATGTTTTTAGCAGTCTATGTATGTATGTATGTATGTAGGTATAATTTTTATGTTCCACCGTAGCGCTTACACTACTTATTCCTAAGAACAATACTATGGTGTCCATCGATTCGTTCTTATGGGCCGGGTTTATTTATTATTATATTTATTATTATACGAATAAAATCAATATGACCAATGCTACACCCAAAAAAGTGAAGGTTCCTATTTTTTAAAGACGATAATTATGCAAGTATGTAGTGTATAATGGTTTGTGTTGAAAATTATTAGGTTATAGTTATTAGTTTATTTATCTGCTTTCCTGTCTGTGCCAGTTTAAAACAGTTATCGTATTAATTAGGTGTTTCAGTCATTGCATTCAGCCTAATCTACGCGAGGCCAATTGATTATACTTCTAACGGTCCGAACAGGTGTTTCGCTGGACAGTCGTCGCTTTGATCGCCCAGGAACTGAGCGAATAGTTCTTGGTACCTGGATAGGGTCAGCCCACCTTTTCTTCTATCATCATCCTGTAATAAAATACATCGGGAGAAGTTAACAGCGGGAAACCAGAAATCAGAGGTAGGACATCAGCAGGCCGCATGTTTTTTTGTTTTTTTTTATTGTTGAGTTTTTTTATTGTAGTACCTTTTACGTGTATATTTTTGGTGTTATTCACTGATTTTAATTTTGTATAAATACCTATAAGAAAATGTACCTGTCATTAGTTACTAGATAATGGTTTTGTTATTAAACATTCCATATCCAATTTGGCTTCAGCACTTATAGGTAGTTAAGTATACATTTTGTTAAAATATTCATCGAGTTTGTTATAAAATCGCAGGAACTTGGTAAAAAAATAGATTAAGAGTTGCATACGCCAGTAACAGTCATGGAAATGTTGGCATCTAAAGGTGTTTGATCTTAAACAGTTGTCCGCCTACCCATCACACATTATTTGGAAAATAATTGGATACGAACATAAACGTAGAGTCGACTAGGAAACGTGCCGAGACGACGCGACTGTCTTACATGCTGAATTGCTGGAGTGTTGCCAGCGAGAAAACTCGTTATTGTTTTATATTCTGTTGCATAATTTTATTTCTGATTACAGCTTTTTATAACGTATCTATGGTACCTATAGTAATACAGGCACCGATATTTTTAAATTCCAATTCTATATTTAAATTCTAACTCTTCTTATTTCGAAACTCTGAAGCTACGGCAATAACAATAGACAGTGATAGTTATTTTTATGATGTGTTTATTATTTGTGTATCCTCATTTACTGACATTTAAAAAAACAAAAAATAACTATGATAAATGCGTGTTGCAATAGACGATCTTTCATATTTAAATTGCTCATTTATATCGCCTATGTCTACACTGAAATGTAAACGGTTCCGTTTGTTTTGATGATGATTATTATTATTAAAATAGATAATTGTAAATACCTAAATTTTATATGTATTTCTAAATAAGAAATGAGAAGAAATGGGCCACAATGTTTAGGTACCTCAGTGTAACCTATGCCGAAAAGGCAGTATGATGGAGTATTTTACGTAGACGCTAACTACTCACGAGCGTAAATCTCACGGTAAGTGCGGTAAGCGATAGGTATTTCTAGAACGTTGAGGTAGTAGCCGCGTGATCTATATTCTGTTCGTGATTGGCATGCATCGTGTGCGTATGACTACATATTAAATTTATCGCTCGAATAATTAGGTGAGCGGTGGAAACTTTCAGACCGCGATGCTATCAAAAGCTATCGGGGTTCAACAAGCCTGGGGTAGTAGGTATGCGGACAAAACAAATAGTTTTGTATCAGACGGGTCGTACGCATGTTTATCGACTTTGGCCTGTACTTACTTATTAATAAACCTATCTTAAGCTTGAGAGCGATCTAGAGTATGCTTTTGACACGTCATTTTGTACTGGGATGACCACAGATATAGATTTAAGTACATAGATAACGCAAATGCATGTACTTCGCGTGTACGAAACCCCGACCAAGCGTCAAGGTTGGTCGCCGCTAACTTACAGTTTGCGCGACTACAGTTATAAAAAGATGAGTATGAGCGAGATAATCACTCGAGAGACTCCTAGCTGGCGGAGGGGCATCGCCGGCATCGGTGTCTTTGAAGCGGTTTTGATTTCCCGTCAGTAATGACGTCACAGTAAGTGTTAAAAATTCGGCACGCTTGGTTTCAGTACAAATCGTGATACTTGCGTTATCTATGTAAATCTATATCTGTGGGGATGACATTAGGATTATATTTCCAAGATCGCTCTCAGACTTGAGATAGATTTATTAATACGGACATTTGCCATGCAAAACAAGTTCATAAGTGCTACAAGTAGGTACCTACATACTATGTAGTATTTATATTTTTACCAATTAACATTCAATATTATCAGGTTTACCTACTTTGATTACTTAATTAGGTAGGTACTTAGGTTTTTTTAAGACAGCATCAGTATACGTCAAACTATCGCCTATTGTATAGCTGCCTTGATAGATAACTTATACCTACTTAACAACAGATTAATAAAATTCCTAAATTAGTAAATAGGTACCTACCTAGGAAATCTGATACATAATAGAAGATTGTCTATAACTTATTAATGTTAGATTACTGTTACATCGTCGGTCGTCACATGCTGTTTATATTTGTACCTACTTCTATCTAATCTACCAATAATTAAGATAAAACAAATCAGTCCCCTGAAAAGCCATAAATACAATACATTACGAGACGGCTAATTAATACAGATTAGAATAAAAATGTTAATCGTTGTTTAATCACAGATAATAGCGATGTTTTAACTGGTGACGCCTCAAGTCGTATAGGAGGTATAGGTACCTACAATCGGGTGTATGTCGATAAATAGACTAGGTAAGTATAGTAGACAGTTTATCTGTTGCCTACTCATGGCCGCTCGTCAGGTTAATTATTACCTCCGTGATCGAGACTAATTTGACCAGCGTCAATCAGTCTGGGTTTTAAATCTGTCAATTCTCTTTGCATCAAGGTATTGTTTTGGGTCATACATTTTATCCATACCTACCTTACCTAGGTACTTGCTTCGGTGAAATATGATAGTATGGCAGTAGTCATCAGAATATCAGTGTTCTAAAAAGTATATTAAAATATTCCTTAAGTTTTGTCAAATTCAAATTCTGGTGTACGTAGGTAGAATAAAGAGTTATTCTGTTATATTTTATGCTTAACAGCGTTATGGGTATCTTATCTAGGTACCTACCTTAAAATGCTGTCGAGTGTTTTACCTATTTCCTTGACTTGTATTCTCTCTTTGTAGGTAGGTATATCTAAATGTACCAATGTTATAAGCATTTGTTTCCTTGGGGAGGTTAACTAACTGACAGTTTTCGAACAAGCTTGTCCGAAAACACAGCAAAAAGATTTTTACTTACATTCATTAAGGAGTTGAAAGCTTCGTCTATGATCTTGATGTCCTCCAGCACCATCCGCTGCACGCAGTCGTATCTGTACTCCTCGATGCCCAGCACGCCGTCGCAGTTGATATCTATCATTCTGAAGTTGGTCTCTATAAAAGCTTTCATGGCCTGTGGAAAGTCCTCATATCGGCGGCCGACACAGCAGTTCTGGACAGCCTGTTTGAACTCTTCCACTGTTATCACCCCATCCTGTAAATACTCGTAATTGAGAACGCACCTTTCCAAATTTTAAATGGATAAAATAAGCGGGAAGCGTGTGCTTTGCTGTGCGTGTGTGGGTGAGTTGAAAATTATTATTTTTTAATTCTAATTTCTTGTAGCTTTGTAGTAAGATTAATTGGATTATACTATCTACCGAGCAGTAGCTACTACGATATCTAGACAATCATAATAACCTGGATCTGGTTGTTTAGATGGTAGATCCAAAATTCGCGTGTAATTTATTGTGTTTGAATTGATTGTTCGTGAACCATTGTAATTTTTCGCGATGATCTGAAAATTTGTGTAATTTTTGAAAATCCGCTTTGACTGAAGGTTTCAAAGTGTATTTTCTGGTGCAGCGGACAGAACGTGCGATACTGAGAGAGTCACAGTGCAGAGACGACGTGCAGGCAGAGTGCAGCGGATCTATTGTGAATCTCAAAATGGTAATCAAATGCCTTGTCAGGACTAGCGAAAACGAACAAAATGAAGAGGCCAACATCACACTTATTAACTTAATTTTGAATTAAGAAATTATGTATTCTGCAAATGGCTTTAACTGTTTTATCGGATGAAATGGCGAGTGTCTATTTTGTCCATCAGCTTTTACCCAAAATGCGGTTAGAGGGGTATCTCAAGAGAGTATGACGTTTCTACGTTCAAACCCGTTTACAACGGGAGTAAGAAAGAAGACACCAGTTTACGTAGGTATTTAAACCAAATTTTCGATAGCTGCTTGCTTTTTACCACTTCATTAGCGTTCGTTCGCCACAAACTAATGTCAAAGATAATTTTGTAATTATATATGTAAATGCTGGACCAACGGTCGATTGAGACGTACAATAGACCCTTATATTTAGCTATCTCCACCAAAAGAACAGCATTATTGGCCTCGAAGCATCGCCGACACCGCTGAGTGTATTGTGGGGGGATAACCGACATAGTCTGGCACCTTGTCGAAGTCGGCCATCTGCGCGATCTCCTCCCAGAGGCTGAGCATCACGTGCTGGTACTTCTGCAGGCGCGCGGCGCTGCAGTCGCCCTTGCCCTCGAGCACGCACGTGCGCAGCGCGAGGCACTGGAAGTCGTGCGCGTCCAGGTAACCATTGTTGTCGATGTCTGAAACAAATGGATACCACCAGATTTTTATGTGGGTAAAAAGAGCGTTTTTTTGCAACTTTACTTTGTAAATTTAAATCTATCTGCTTTGTGGGACAGTTGAAGTACTGGAGGTGTTGTAGACTAATGAAATCTGTCAACAGCTATCAGTATCCCTATAACACCTTTTGTTTTCAAATTTCCTCCAAAGCTGATAGTTTTAGAATTATAAACTTAAGTTTTGAAAAAAA
This sequence comes from Notodonta ziczac, assembly GCA_918843915.1. NCBI lineage: Eukaryota > Metazoa > Arthropoda > Insecta > Lepidoptera > Notodontidae > Notodonta > Notodonta ziczac. The sequence continues at coordinate 9,758,481 of OU974053.1, forward strand.
TTGTATACCCTTTCAGTTTCAACCAGTATAGGAGATTCGAAAAAAAAATATACTTTCTTCAGAAGACGAAATCTGAAGGGTTCTGAGGAAGGTGTGGCTACTTATGGTCTCACTCAATTATACACTAAAAAAGGACGGGAAAGGTCTTTTTAGGATTTTCCTACTCTCATCAAGCCCAGAAACATTCCCAGTGATCTGAATACTAACTACGTAAGTCTATTGGGAAGGAAATCCCCAGTAGTTTTACTGGCAAGACGCCCTACTGTGAATGGCCGACTATTAGGTACTACCTAGAATAAGGTACACCTTTGACAGCTTTTGCACCTTGCTGACGAACGTAGCCAATTAAATAAGCTGATCTCAGTCATGTGTGTAACGATTCACCAATTATTTCCCCATTTGGCACAAACCTATGGACGTGGTTCATTAACATTGTGGGAGGGAACGGCGGTGAGTGTCGCAACGGGCCTGCGAATGAGACACGACTTGGCTGCCGTAAACAATAGGTGACTATATTTTAATAGTGGCTAGTTACTGCCGATGCCAAAACCCGAGATACTTCGGTTAGCAATTACTTTTTTACAGGTGCAAGATAATTGATGTGTTCAACACAGTTTGTGCCTTAGAACATGTTTGTGCCTATCAATAACAGGATTTGCCAATGATAATATAGATAATATCAAAAAGATTTAATGCTATGCAATACGAACCAATTAAAGGTGCTTTTCTTTTATTGTTTTCGTAATGAAATGCTAGTTACACAAATCATTATCTAATTGCTGCGGAAAATTGAACGCGGAAGGTATATCTACGAATATTAGACAGCACTTTAAAATAGTGCTTCAATCTTCAATTAATTGCTTGCTACCTAAGTCTACATTCTTGTTTAAAAATAAATGTTAACAGTTGTTTAATTAGTCACCAATCGTTAGTTAGCAAAGCGTAGGCGTCAGATTCCCAATGAGGTTTCATAGTGTTTTTTTTATTTTGGGACACTCCCACCACTGTAACTCCTGTAAGTCAGGATCGACAATGGTGACCAATAATGACGTCGAGGTTTGACCCTGGACGAGTGCCGGGGAAACGTTAAATTGTCTTGGAACCCGCACGAATTTAATCGAAAGAACTAATAGGAGGAGTTCGGAGAAAAGTTTTTAATTGTGTATAAGAGACACCGTCTTTTAAGGATAGGCGGTAGTTATGGATTCGACACGTACCTACTAGGGCCTCATAAAAATATTGGGACTGATTTAGATCTAGCTCTTTTTATTATTATTATTCTTATTTTAATCAAATGAGTTCCTTCCTATACGAAACGAACTATAACCATATACTATACGTAGGTATAATTTATTAATTTCACGAAAGCAGTGCTGTGATGAAATGAACTGAATATACCTAGATATTACGATATGGGGATAGCTTGGGGACGGACCCTCTTGAAAGTTTTTATCCAAGTACGCGCTGTGCTTTACTGCTGCTGTATCTAGTATTGATGTTGCATATAAAAGTTGTGAAATGTTTGGCAAGCTCTTAAACGGTCCGATTGATACCTGGTGATTGATAAAGCTAATTTTATCTCTAAAGACATTAAGCTAGAAGCCATCGTATTTTGAAAAATGAAATCTTGGAGTGCTTCTACGAAAATGATTGCAATCAAAGAGAATATAGTAACACTTTGTTAAGTTGCAAAAATGTAGGTACATATACCTGCCTAAGTAAGTAAGTACCTATCTTGAAATTCCGTTATGCGTGTATTGGTATTTATTCTCCTAAACGGCTTAATCGATTTTGATGAAACATATTTTACTAAGTACTTTTAGGGTACCTGGATGGCTCTTAGCTACAGTTCGACCCAGTGGATGGTAGGTACTGTGTCGAAAGCCAGAAAATAAAATGTACTTACGCAAGCGAATCTGCGGACGAAAGCTTGTACTTAGTTTAAAAAAAGTTACAAATGTTTAACCAACATTACTTACGAGACAAGCTTGCGCATGAGCATGTGAAACTGTGGTCCATAGTCATACTAATATTATAAAGAGGAAAACTTTGTTTGTTTGATTGTAATGAATAGGCTCCGAAACTACTGAACCGATTTGAAAAATTCTTTCACTGTTGGGAAGCTACACTATCCCCGGGTGACATAGGCTATAATATATTTAAAAAAAATAGGGATCCTTACTAAAACTCGAATAATGTAACCGCAATGTACCCGTGCGAAGCCGGGGCGGGCCGCTAGTCACAAATAAAGAGTTACCTAGTTACGAGCCCTTTATGACTTAAGTCCGTTTTAATAAACCGATCTTAAGTCTGAGAGCGATCTTGACATGTCATTTTGTACTAGTAAAACAAAGCTTGGAAGTAATGCATTTTCCTGGTGATGTGCGGGAAATGTTTACACAAACTAAAATACAATTTAAAGTCTTTCCTTTGTAGATACCGCATCAGTAAATATATAGAGAAATCTAGTTATTATTCACCCAGCTATCATTATAAAATAACACACACACTAGCGGCTAGCAGGAAATCTGTTTCTTCAGTTGAATCATCGAAACGAAACATTATGAATGAATCAGTATCCAAAAGCTGTCGTTAGCCGCGCAAACTGCTTACGAGTAATTTGACAATGTCGGATTTTGTACCTACTGCTCTCAAAATATAAATATCTTACGCTCGGTCAAGTCCAATGGAACATTACCACTGACCGAATTACAATATAAACGATCTTTTAAATTTCTGTGTGAAGTTCTTGTGAAGGTAATGGTATCTGGAATAATGCGGATGTTTGGGAAAGCCATTGAAATATATGTTCGGGAAACGTTATGCAAACGATTTACCCAAATTTATCAGATTTAATTTTACCTATTTGCTCGAACAATGATCCAATAATTCGAGATTACATACAGATCGTATCAAGACGTATATTTTTTGTTGATATGTTTTTAGTATTTAACTGCATATGCCTAGCTAAGATGTTAAGTTTCCTATACAGTTACTAGTTATGATTTTATCTTCTCATTATTAGTGTGAAACGATTTAAGGGTTCTTCTAGGAGTAGGTACGAGGTTCTAACCGATAGTTAAGTTTTAAACTGTGGTAGGTCTGAATCGGTCTGAACTGCATTGTTGTATGAACTGAATCGGTTTATATTCTACACATCGGCTGTTATTTGGAAACAACGTAGGAAGGGTATTAAGAAATCCCCGAACCTTGATCTGTATTTAACTGATCAGCTGTAGGTATCCCATGACATAAACTGCCTACAAAACCACCTACTTGCAAAAAGATCAATAGGAAAACTCACCATACAGGTATCTCACAACAAAAGCGACTCTGTTGTCCCAGGAATAAGCCATTTTTAGTGATAAACTGTGTTTTAAAACTAGGCAAGTGTAGCGGTTGAGTTGAATTGGTAAGTAGCGCGGCGGCGGTCGGGAGACAACTGCCGGCCGCCGCCCGCGCCACACCGTCCCGAGTAACCGACGAAATAAAACAATATCACAACGGGGAGAGCGTCATCGAACGACATCCTAAATATCTACACAACGCTTGTATCAGTCGCGTTTAGCTGAGCCGCCCACGGGTCTCGATGCGATCGGATGTGTGTCCTAATGATTGCAAGGTCAGTTGCATTACAATGCATCGAAATAGACCAGTGATCGATAAAATGTCTATTCACTCAATGGAGTTAGAGGCAGATTCGGGTCAGACCCTGCAGATGGCAGCCTATAATAGATTTTGAGCGCATAAACAAACATAGAATATGATTTTGAGGCAGGTCGCTAATGCTTATAAGTTGGTCGGACATTTTAGCTTCTTTCGCGATGGAGCACCTTTCAAATGATCCAATGAATTCAATATTTATGATATGATATTGCTCCTAACAAAAAGTTAGGAGTACCTACTATTAAAAATATCTAATCTAGACGATTACAGCCTGAAAAATCTTCTTTGAACAAAAGTTGAAATATAACTCTGTGATTTGGAATTGTCCTTCCTCAAAAAGCCAGTGCTCCAAAACACGATCACTAAACATTTGTTAATATTTCAATACGTAAAATGAATCGCAACTGTCATCAAGAAAGCATGACTGCCAGTGCCAGATGACAGTGGTTATCAGTCGACATTTCATATCTTGTTCACTCACTTTTCCATATCTAATTTATATAGCGCCATCCTGCTGTCATTGCTTTTCACATGATTTGGTTGTGTGTGTTTGCCGATGTAAATAAAAATATTTTAATGAATGTTATATTGGAAAATAAAACGTTGATTACTAAATAAATTGATAGTCGTTTTCACACAACATAACACAATAGTTCACGGTAGTGTGCGGACCATCTGCTTCACAATGAATCTCCGATTTAATTTAATGATGTTTATCGTGATCGGTAAGTGTTCAAGACATTAATTATAACATCTTGAACAGTAAACATTATTTTGTATATCAATTTACCTATTTCACCTAGATTCTTATAAATTGATAACATTAAGCTTTTAATTAGGTACCCTAAAGCCTAACTTTACATGAAGTTCTTATCAAAGGTTCTTATTTGTAGCTAATCTTAGATTTATATTTCCTTTAATATGAGTCTCAGATCAACAATTAATTTTGTAATAGATATACACATACTTAGTGCAATCAACATACATTATGTGATACATAGTTATCGTTCATTGCAATCTACATTCCCTGCTTGGTTAGAGACATATAATTATAGTAGGTAAATATAATTTACTGAGCACTCAATCATACATCCATTGATAATGCAAAAAGTTAAACCTTCTATATTTTGGGTTAAAATATAATAGTGATGAATTTTTTGCTCAGTCAGGTAATAATTTTCTGTAAATGTAATGTAATGACTAAAACAGAAGTTTAATATATGTACTTAAAATACATTAATTCAATAGGTAAGTATTTATTGATTAACATTATGTAAAACAATCAGTAATTATTTGAAGACATCCACAATCACAACCTGCTCTATTCTATTCAAGTTATTTTTACAGGACTAGCAACCGCAACCACATTTGATATAAAAGAGGATGCCGAAACGGATACAAAAGAGGACATTGATATTGACATTCCAAATGTTGATGAGTCTGAGTCACTGCTCTCCAATGTGGTGTCAGATGTCAACAAAACACTCACCAACCTATACAACACTGTAACTTTGGCCAATGTCACAGCTGAAAACAAAACTCAGTCAGCCAATGAAACCAAAAAACTGGTGAAATGTAAAGAAATTGTTTATGATCAAAGTGAAGAAGTTGAACCGTCAATTGAAATCATAAATGGAACTCATCTCGCTAAGCTACTGCAGATCAAACCAGATATAACTACTAGAGATACAGAAGCTGATTGTGTTTTAGTACTATTCTATGCTAGGGCTTGTCCATTCAGTGCACATGCTGCTCCGTATTTCAATGCCCTCGCGCGGTCATATCCTAATGTAAAGATGGTAGCACTAGATGCTCTGAAAAACAATGGAGTAAATGCTCAGTATGGTATAGTCGGAGTACCAACACTCAAGATGTTCCATAATGGACGACCTGTGGGAAAATTTAATGGCACTGAATATAATATCCAGTCTTTCAGTAAATTTGTCCACGCCATCACAGGACAGCACCCGCAAGGACTGCTGGTCACATCAAAAGACTTCCAAGGACCAGTTTCAAGTGTTGTTGAGAAGGAAACTGACTATTTCTTGATATTGTCATGGCTATTTATTATAGTATGTTCTATTTACTATTTCATGCAGTCAAAATGGTGGAGAATGATCGTGGAGATGGTCCAGAACAACTGGAGAGAATCGGAAGCTCAACATGAACATAATGATTAAATATATATAATAATTTATTTTTAGGTGGAAGCTGAATAAAGTGTATATTTTTATTTATTATTGTTTTGAAATTTGTACATGCAATCCATCGCTTTGGATATGTCGCAGCCAACTAGCTTAATTCGCCGTTCAATTAACAGCCTAGCCACTTTACTAAATAGCGCCGTGCAACTAGTGGCCTGAATGATATTCAGCCATTTGATGAAACAGCTAGGCAAATGACTTGGATCGATGACGTTTAATTACTTGCCTAGCCGTTTAGTTACTTGCCTAGCCTGTTCATTTCAATTTAGTTCTACTTTCTGCCACCTAGCGTCGAAACTCACCAAACTGTCAATATCTCTATTATATTATCTTTGGTCAATATGGCGTCGGCAAAAAACAACTTTGATGGAATAATTTTATTAGGTATTTTACGAAATTGTTTAGATCCATCGAACCTACTTGCCGGGTGGGATTTCTGTGTGGTCATAAAAAAATTAACCTAACCTAAACCCATCTGGGTCGCTCTGCTTGGGTAGTATTTTGAAAAAGTTTTGTAGTACTGAAATGTCAACCAGTTGCCTAAGCATTAGCCAGCCAGTTTATCAAATGTTGTAATAGACGATACGGCTGAATATCATTTAGGCCGTTAGTTGAACGGCGCTGTTTAGTAAAGTGGCCAGGCTGTTAATTGAACGGCGAATTAAACTAGTTGGCTGCGCCAGATACATCGAATCAATTTAATATAATTTGAAAACTAGCGTACAAGTAGGTACAATTTTCATGTATTGATTTGAGCATCATCAATAAAGTCTGTCTCACGAAAGAAGACCCATGGCAATAAGCGGAACTCATAATATCTAATAAGTATATTTTTCTGTTGTCATTTATATCAATTTCAAATAAATTATTGAAATAATAAAATTGGATTCATCCTACAATGATAAAACCAGATAAAAAAATGAGTTTTTGGGGAGTCTAAAACAATGGCGGTTAACAACATTTCGTCGCATGACTGGCGCCGCGTCTGCGGGACTTCTTTCGTGAGACGGACTTTACATAAATGTTTTTCATTTCCGAACGGTGGTCATAGATGTCAAAATGACAATCGGAAAATCTGCAATAGAGTTGGCCCATATTGTTAGTGACTGATTAAAAGTCGATATCGATTTATGTACTCACCTGTTTGTGTTTAGCTGCGTAGATGTTCAGAATTTCATGGATTCATCATAAACGCTTAATGATTATCGTTATGCCTTAATTACAAAATGATGACACAGGTATCTAAACATCCACATATTCTTCACAATAATTGTTTAAATGTAACATTCAACATCTGATCAAAATCACACCACTCTCAACACTTAGATAGAAAATACAAAACTATAATATTATATAATGTAATTCATGTAATGAAAACAAACTGCCCTGAAAGAATGGATTGAAGTCGATATTTGATAAAAAGCACGTGTTTTTGCGCTACTCTAGTTACGTCAAACCTTCGTAGTGTGATAAATTTTTCAAATATTAATTTACCATTATTCTCATGTAAGAATAGTTATCTAAGTTGAACTTTAGATAATATGACTGCTTTATCATTCATAAAGTCAACCAAAGGCAAGGTTTTATTAGCAACTGTGGCCGCGCTCCATCTCACGATCTACTTCGCGAAACCTTCGTTTTTTAAAGGCGAGAATAACACAAAAACTCATGCTACGCCGCCCAAATATCTGCCGGAGAACTGAGTGACCTTGTAGCGAGTCGCTAACAAGAAAACCCGGAAATTAATTAGAATACAAGCTATTGATTCATGAGTTATAAAAGTGTGGTGTCAGTTGCTCCGTGTTTGATTCGCGGTGTTGTAAGCAGTTTTGTTAGGAAGATGAGCGGTGCAGGCAGGTATCAGGTGTTTGTGACGCGCTCCGACATGCCTGAGTGCGGAGTGGAGCTGCTCAAAAAAGAGTAAGTTGGATTTTCTAAACTCTATCCACATTCTATGATTCGGTTCCTACACCATATTGGGTACCGCTATTTTAAGTAGAAGATATGATATGGATTGCCACTACACTGAATCAACCCTCATATAACTGTAAAACGATGCAAAACTCCAGCAGCCACTTATTCACTGTTTTAGATACTTCACAAATTAAAACACTCAATCTTGTATAATTTTATATTTAGGTATATTATTTATAAGATTATAGATTTGAAAATATATTTTTAATAATCAATAACAATAACTGCACGATCGTAGCACATGTTACTCTGACCGAGTGATAACGCGGAATGAATCGTTCCGAGTCTTTGTTGGCCCTTTTATAAACCACCCTCCCACCTAATTCTCGAATGATGACTCAGAGGCAATCTGTGTTGCCATCATAATTGTAGAAATTGAGTGACGTGACTTAATGATTGTTACAGTCGGCCATCAGACTCAAAACGAGTCCTCTCGTTTAACAATAATATTAATTAAGTAGGTACATATGAAACATACAAAAACAAACAAAACTTTTAACTTCAGGACTGCATGATTATCATTAATTATACAAACTATATATATAATAATTAATTATACAAAACTATAAAATAAAAAAACAATCCAGGATTATGTTAAACCCTATTATATATTAAGATGTTAAAGATTCCGGTTTTAACATTCGTCGGTAGGTACTCCTTGTACTCAAGACATGAGCTCATGAGCTTCATGTTCGGTCATGATTTTTGTTAATCATGCTCCTGTTGGGTGTTGAGTCAACATCTAGTTTAATACCTAGTACTTAACTTTATTGTTAAAACTTTTATCTGCCTTACCATGTCTGAACAATGTTTACTCATTGGAGGAATCACTATCACTGGAATTATCATCGGTAGGGTTATTATCAAAACTAAGCCACGGGAAAATCTTATCTATGGATACAATTCCTTCATAACGCCTACCTTTCCTAGTTAAGGGTGTATCCTCAATCACGAAGCGGTCATTGGGTAGTATCTTCTTAATCTTATAAGGTCCTTGACATTTTGATTCGAGTTTCTTAGACTGACCTACCTCTCCCACTATAGTTCTAATTACTCTAACAAGATCTCCTTCTTTATGAGGTGTACTCTTCTTCCTACGTCTATCAAACCTTTCTTTATTTCGCTCTTGATCCTTATTAATTAAATCTTTAGCCTGATTCCTAACATCATCTAAGCAACCATTTATAACCCCGCCTCCTACATCTTCTATAATATCGTTCAGTACACCTTGCGAAGGATTAATAACCTTTTTTCCAAACAGTAATTCCGTGGGGGATTTCTTGGTAACCTCATGCACGGTGGAATTAATGCCCATTTGGATATCTTGAACGTAATCATCCCATCTATCAGGACTCTTGCCGTGAGACATTGCACTAAGGGCAGAGAGGATCGTGCGATTGTATCGCTCGACCTGCCCATTGGCACGAGGCGTGGCTACTGAATTCAAAACGTGTTTGATGCCCGACTTTTGTAAAAATGTTTTGAACTTCTTACTAGTAAAACTAGTTCCTCTGTCTGTGATCAGACGAGTAGGAGTTCCAAAATAACTGAAAAAGTTTTTGAAAACTTTGACACTTGCTTTGGATTTAGTGCTACGGACTGCCGTCAAGTTGACATATTTTGTAAAGGAGTCCACGACTACTAGTAAATACGTGTTCCTATGTTTACTACGTATGAATGGTCCCAAGTGATCAGCATGGATCGTGTGAAACGGTATCTCAACTTTTGGAATAGGGTGAAGCTCTCCCTCTTTTGCTCCAGATGGGATCTTGTGATGTGCACATTCCAAACAAGCAGACACGTATTTCTTAGTGAATCGTCTCATCTTTGGGAACCAGTAGTACGAACGTAGCCGTTGCAATGTTTTCTCGAAGCCGAAATGTCCTATGTCGTCATGATTAGCTTTTAACAATTTAGATTTAGATTAGATTATGCGAAACACTTTATTATTTTTTAATTTATATTCCTTATATATATTAGCGATTTTGGCGGTCGAAGTATCCTCGAGAACCTCTTTTATCAGTTTAATTTCCGAGTCCCCGGCCTGGACAGTTGTAATCCAATCTTCGAGATTTACCGTAAGAATATCTAGTGTGTGCGGTTGTTCCTCTAATTGAGATATAGGATTCCTGCTTAGCGCGTCTACGTGAGCCATTTTGTCTCCTGGTCGATATTGAATCTCGCAATCATACTCTAAGAACTGTATCCACCATCTCGAGATGCGCGGAATTAGATCTCGTTTGGTAAAAGTTGAACGCAGCGCGTTACAATCGGTTACGATCGTGAATTTGATGCCAATCAGATATACTCTGAATTTGCTCAGTGAACTTACTACTGCTAGAGTCTCGAGTTCAAAGGAGTGCAACTTTTGCTCGTCAATGGTAGTCTGTCTACTGTAATACGCCACAGGCCTCCAGGGATTGGTGTCTAACCGCTGCAGCAAGATACCTCCTAAGCCCATTTTGCTTGCATCTGTATGTAACTGCGTTTCAGCAGTGTGGTCGTATAATGAAAGCAAAGGCCTTTCAACTAGGTGATGTTTTAGAGTGTCAAATGCAGTTTCCTCCACGGACGTCCACCTCCAAACGGCATCCTTCCTTAGAAGACCCGTCAATGGTTGTGCTATCAATGCAAAGCCTTTGACAAATCTTCTGAAGAAACTCGCCAATCCCAAAAACCTTCTAACGTCATGTGGGTTGGTTGGACTGGGGAATTTTGACACGGCGAGAATTTTTTGTGATCCGGGTTTGATACCGTTTTTGCTGACCTCATATCCCAAAAAATCAATACTCTCTTGGAAAAAATTACATTTCTGCATTTTCAGAGTAAGACCACTTTGCTTCAATAAAGTAAGAACTTCTTCCAAACGAGCCAACCCCTCCACAAATGAGGCCGCCGGTATCAAAATATCATCCATGTATATCACCACATACTTGACCTTTGCAAGTATCTTGTGAATGACCCGTTGAAACACTGCTGGTGCATTTGCCAAACCGAAGGGCACACGCGTATATTCGTATTGCCCGTCCGGTGTAACAAATGCAGTTTTCTCTATGGACTCTTCTGCGATGGGTATTTGGTGGTAACCTGACGCAAGGTCAAGCGTGGTAAAGAGAACCTGACCTGACAATTGATCCAGCAAGTCCTCAATTCGCGGCAAAGGGTAATGGTCCCGTTTGGTTTTATTGTTGAGTGCGCGATAATCCACGCAAAGTCTCTTTTCACCAGACTTCTTGTTCACAAGAACAATTGGGCTAGCATACGGCGATTTAGACTCACGAACTATCCCGCACTCAATCATTTCATCTACCATACTTTGGACGTGTTGTCGTTCTGAATGTGACATTCTGTAGGGCCGGTACACAACTGGTTCTGAATCTTTTAACTGAATGATCATTTCAGCTTCGGTTGTGTAACCCAAGTCCCGCATTCCAGTAGAAAAACAAACTTTAAATTTATCTAATAGACCATTCAACTTTTGCTTCTCGTCAAAAGACAGGCTTGACCCACCGTGGAAGGCTGGTTTATCCAGTTGAGCTTTATGATCGAACATCACATTCATAACTTGCCTCACTGTACCTAAAAACCTGGCTCGAGTAATCAGTGAATCTTTTGTTAAGGTTATGGGCTTTGTACCTAAATTTTGTATTAATAGTAGACATGTCCCTAGGTGGATTTCATATTCACCTGGCAGAAGGTAATGTTCATTTCCTAGGCATCCTCTCACCGAGCCACCAACGTACACATTACCGGTAAATTGATTATCAGTCTTGACCCGAATGGTCCTCATGACGCCTACATCGATAGTCACGTCAGTCTCAGTTTTCAACAATATTTTTGTGTCGTCTTTATCATTCTGATCTACTTTTTCAAATTTCAACTCTGTCGCTGTCTTTATGATGCGTACATTTGGTCGTTCGGTAAAGGTATGTCCTAAGAGAACGGGGTTGTTTATCAGATGGTCATCTATCACAAATAACTCTATGTCTTTTTCAACTACACCTTGTGCATCGGTAACAACCTGAGCCCTGCCTAATGGAATATATGGTACATTTCCTAGGCCACGTAACAGCGGACCACCTACAGCTGACCAATGGACGTCAAGTTTTTGTGCATCCGTTTTACGAATCAAAGTAGCCTCACTGCCTAGATCGACCTGACAGGCTATTGGTTTACCATTGACTTTAATTACTATCTTATATTTACTGCTGGAATTATCATCCGGCAGATCGTAGGTCATAATGTTTTTGTCCTTCTTATTGTCCTCCAAACGCTCGTCTAAGACGATTTTCAAGACACTTTTGTCTTTTAGTTCAGGTTTTGAGACTTTTTTAGGACAGTCTGCAATCGAATGACCTATGAGGCGGCAGTATGAGCACTGAATGATAGGTTTTGGGCATTTTGAACACGGATGCCCTTTCTCCTTACAATTAAAACATGTGACATTGTCAGAAAATTGGCGTAATTTAGGTTGAATTGACAGATCATTACTTTTATTAGTTGGTCGGGTTATTACGAGACTGTTGATTGGTCGCTTGTCTTTTCTGACTTCTGAATCATTATCCTTTAGCTGTGCCTTTAGTGTTTTAAAGAACTGTAAAACCTGCTCCGGTTTTTTGAAATTAGCTGCTTGGGCTCCTACTCTGACCCCTCTATCATCTATACCATGCACCAAGCAATCTATCGCTTCCTTGCTGAAAATTTTGCAGCGGTTCAATAAATTGATTTTCGAATAATAATACAATTCGAGGGGTTCCCCGAATCGAGCTCTTTTATTTAACATCTCTGTCAGTAAGTCTGCATAATTTTCAGTTGCTGGGAAAGATTCAGTCAGTAAAACCTTCCATTCAGACCACGTACGTTTAAGAGACGGTAAGCCCTGATACCATAGCTTAGCATGCCCAGTAAGTTTTGGCAAGGCATAATGAATAGTCTGCCTATCGTTCCATCTGTAAATGTCCGCACACTCATCAACCTTGCCAAGCCAAACAGTGACCGGTTGTTCTCTACACAAGGGATCAAATTCCGGTAACACATTGTTCAGTACAGGAAAACTATCACGTTCATTAATCTGATTTCTAATCGCTTTCACAAATTCTTTAACAAGCATAGATGTTGACTCACCAGACCACTCCCTGTCTTGTTTGTCCCTTCCAGGGCTCCGTCTCCGGTCACGGAGCTCAGACTCTCGAATACGTTCTCGTTCCTGTCGGTCACGTTCCTGACGTTCACGCTCCATTTTTAGTTGACTTTCCAGAACACGCAAGCGTTGCCTTTCAAGTTCGAGCTCTTCCTGTACACTCCGGCTAGTTCTGGGGCTACGACTATGCGTGACGTTGCAGCGCGTCCTCGACCTCTGGTTCCGACTTCGGCTACGTGATCGTGACGATTCATGTCGGTCTGTGCGGCTCCTCCCACGGCTGCGTCTCGGTGTACTCAGAATTCTGGCAGATCTTTGCCGGTCCCCTCTATTCGCAGTGTAGTTTCGTTGGTGGTGTACGTCTGCAGTAGTGGTTAGCGTTTGCAGTATGGGACTGCCAGGGGTAAGTAGCCTCCCTTTATCGATATAGCCGTCATCAATGTCCATGTTCGTCTTAATCTGAAACTCAAACGTTGGTATGAACATTTAGTTAATTACGGGCGTTGTTTAGAAGGTACTATAGCAGGATTAGATCCTTGGATCGAACATTTCAAATTCAAGCTAGGATGTGGAATGATAAGCAGTGGTATTTCTTGGGGAAATAAATAGGATACGCCTACTTAATAGTGTCAGAACAGTTTAAATGTATTATTTTAAACACTGAATATTACGTAACATTATGCGAAAACGAGTATTTAGTCAAGTGTTTGTGCATTATAATTATGGGCACCTACAGTCTGCTAATGAGTGATCAACTAAATCCAATCGCATATGCCTATAATTACCATGTGGACGTATCTTGCTCTAGTTCAATGTTGTGGAGATCCTACGTTACTCAGATTATCAAAAAAACACACGGCCACATTACCGGAGAGTGCAAGTCTGTTTAAGATCGTCAATGATTGAATCACTCTTATCCATTGCCAGAGTGCCCTGGCCAAATAAACCCAAGATCGTAGATCACTTATGGTCAACAAATCTTATTACTTAATCTGATCAACCAGGGGCACATTATTACTATTATAGGAAAATTATTCACCCAACCGCGTTACCCAAAAGTGGTCCGGTCAAATTTTCGGTCATCATAACTCGCTAATCTTCTATACGTGAAGCAATCACACAGCTGCATTACCAGGGAGTGCCCTGGCCAAACGCTACTGAGATCATAGTTCACTCTTAATCAGATTAATCTAATCACGTGACCAGAATACCAGGGAGTGCCCTGGCCGAATCTAGCCATGATCATAAATTATTCGACGCTCATCTCAATATTTTTAGTACCTAGAAGTACCCTCAAGAGTGATGACACTATTTTTGTGGGCAGGTGGACGATAACATGGTAATCCAAGCCAATCCAATATTTTTAGGATATTTTGAAGACGGAATTAAAGCTCAAAAAAAAAAATATTATAATTTTAAGTCACTCAATGTGATAATGTATTTCACGTACCTTGTTATCGTATCCCACTTCTGATATGTAAAACGATGCAAAACTCCAGCAGCCACTTATTCACTGTTTTAGATACTTCACAAATTAAAACACTCAATCTTGTATAATTTTATATTTAGGTATATTATTTATAAGATTATAGATTTGAAAATATATTTTTAATAATCAATAACAATAACTGCACGATCGTAGCACATGTTACTCTGACCGAGTGATAACGCGGAATGAATCGTTCCGAGTCTTTGTTGGCCCTTTTATAAACCACCCTCCCACCTAATTCTCGAATGATGACTCAGAGGCAATCTGTGTTGCCATCATAATTGTAGAAATTGAGTGACGTGACTTAATGATTGTTACATAACTTTGATATTCATATTTATTTCATTTTAAATAAATTATAAAAGAAGATAAAATTTTATTACATTTGGTCCAAAAACATATGCCATGTTAGTGTGGTAATCATTTGAGGAGGCCTATATATGTATTAATTGGAGGGAAGAGGAATGTAGTGTGTGGTGTCATAGGTACCAGGTGTGATATTTGCTTATAGTTTTGCAAAAAGGAATCATCACACACCTACTCCTGCAGACTAAAATCAACCCCAGTTCAAGTGGTTATAGGTTGATTTTAGTTTGCAGAAGTATGGGTGGTTGGATCCATTCTGCATATGTATATATATCCATTTTATAACATTTTAAAAATACTTACAAGTGTGAAAGCACAAATTAGAGACACCAAGATAAATCAGTATAAATATTATGCAAGTGAAACTCACTGTTATATAAGGATTATTTAAAAAATATCTCTTAAAATTTTCAGATGTGAAGTCAAGCTATGGAATCAGCCATCCCCTGTCCCAAGAGCAGAATTCCTTAAAATGGTACCAGGCTCTAATGCTATCTACTGTTCCCTAACTGACAAGATTGACAAGGAGTTACTGGATGCGGCTGGACCTGGCCTGAAGGTGGTGTCCACCATCTCCGTGGGCTATGACCATATTGACGTGACCGAGTGTAAGAAGAGGGGCATCAGGATTGGTTACACCCCTGATGTGTTAACGGATGCTACCGCTGAACTAACTGTGAGATGCATTTTTTACATTTTATTTTTAATTTGATAATCAGTAGGTTTTATAAACAGTATCTACATAAAGAAACTTCACTTCCGGAATTCATCATCTGCCTTACCTTTTCCCATTATCTGGGGTCGGTGCAGTATGTATTTTCCTTCCATTCATCACACTTTCCCTTAATACCCACACCCAATCCAACCTCATTCATATCACTCTTAAAACAATCCACCCATCTTTTCTTGGACTTCCTCTCGCACTGTATCTTCATTTCCGGGATTACTCTATTGTATAATATAGTACTACTTGGTGTAGGTATAAAACAGCTTAACCCTTTGAGGATAGCTGACTCCCCGATCCCTGAGCGGTTAATACACAACAGACCATTAGGTCTGTTGTGTATTAATTATTATTATTGTGGTTTATTAAAACCAGCAAATTTTCACTTTGAATAACAAAAATTAATTTAACGGTTTATAATCCAATTGTGTCTTATCATTACTAACAGTGAAATAATTTTCGAAATAACTTTAAAACTGGTATAAATAGATTTTTAAAGTTACCGAATTCAATATTGATTAGAATGATTTTAAACCCCCACAGGAATTACTAAAAGACCAGGAGCAGCTATATCATAATACAGAAACAAAAAATACTTATGCTTATCAATATTTTTTTTCATATTTCAGCTAGCCCTACTTCTCTCTACATCACGCCGCTTACCCGAAGCTCAACATGAGGCCAAAACTGGTGGCTGGGTGTCTTGGGCCCCAACCTGGATGACAGGCCCTGGCCTGGCTGACGCCACCGTCGGCATCGTCGGCTTCGGCAGAATCGGGCAGGCGGTAGCTAGACGAGTGAAAGCCTTTAACACTGCAAAAATACTGTACTATAACCGCAGTGAAAGATCCGAAGCCAAAGAAACGGGAGCCATTAAAGTGAGTTTTGACGATCTTCTGGCTCAAAGTGACTTTGTTATTTGTTGTGCAGCATTAGTCCCTGAAACTAAGGAGATCTTTAATAAATTGGCATTTGAGAAGATGAAGAGAACAGCTATATTTGTTAATACAAGTCGTGGTGCTACCGTAGATCAGAATGCTTTGATAGATGCGTTGAAGAATAAGACTATAAGGGCGGCTGGTTTAGATGTAACAACTCCTGAGCCGTTGCCGTTAGATAGTCCGTTGTTTAAGCTAGACAACTGTGTCGTTTTGCCGCATATAGGCAGCGCTTCTATAGAAGCTAGGGACACAATGAGCGAGCTGACAGCCAGGAACATATTGGCTGCATTGAAGGAATCTGAAATGCCGGCGGAATTAAAGTGATTCTAGCAAATTATTAGCTGTAAGCTGAAAATGTAGTTATATTTATAACAATCTCAATCTTCAATCAGATTTTAACACCTGTCTCCTTAAAAAAGACTATCGTACATCATCGCTTGAATCGTTAATAAAATCTAGCAACATGCATATACTCCCTCTTAATGCTACACATCACTTTCCTAACTCTACTCCCTCGCTTCTTGACTTATTATTATTATCTTCTCCACAGCATGTTGCAAAACACGGTCAATGCTCAGCTGATGCTTTTTCGTATCATGATTTGATTTTC
Source organism: Notodonta ziczac (assembly GCA_918843915.1). Lineage (NCBI taxonomy): Eukaryota > Metazoa > Arthropoda > Insecta > Lepidoptera > Notodontidae > Notodonta > Notodonta ziczac. The sequence continues at coordinate 9,775,595 of OU974053.1, forward strand.
CTGTCCTACAAAGTTCGTCCTCCTAAACCTAAACCCAAAATAATTCTTCAGCGCAATTTTAGTGGTATGAACTACGATGAATTTCTTGGTGATGCACGTAACATTGACTGGTCTCCAGTTACAGATTCTCTGTCAGTGGATAACCAGGTGGCGATCTTTAACTCTATTATCACGCAGCTTTATGACAAACATGCCCCTTTACGAGCTATTAAGCTGAAGCACCTTCCAGCACCTTGGATCACTGATGATATAAGACTGTTGATGCGCAAAAAATCTAGTGCCAAATATAAGTACAAGTGTCGACCCAACGATCAAACTAAAGGCAAATATGTGAGATCTCGAAATCGTTGCAATGTTGCTTGTAGGGATGCCTTACGCCGCCATGTTCATGCTTCAGTTGAAAACGAGGATCCGGCTAAGGTATGGAAATTTCTCAGGTCTATTGGGATTGGTAAACCGCGTCATGATTCTATTCCTTCAGATATTAATATTGATTCTCTTAATCTCCACTTCTCTTCTTCTCCTCATATTAATGATTCTAATAAAACTAATACTATACAATATCTTTCAGGGTTGCCGATCCCAGACTGCGCTCCATTTGTCCTAAATGATGTTTCCACTTCTGATGTTAGGAAGTGCATACTCTCAATCACCTCTAATGCTGTAGGTAGTGATGGTATTAGTCGCAATATGCTTGTGCCTATTCTTGATATTGTCCTCCCTGTCCTCTGTCTCCTCCTTAATAACTCCATTTCCAGTAGTTCATTTCCTTCAGTTTGGAAAGACGCTCAAATAATTCCTCTACCTAAAAAACCCAATCCAAAATTGTTCTCCGAATACCGTCCCATCTCCATTCTACCCTTTTTGTCCAAGGTCTTTGAGCGCCTTGTCTACAACCAAATCAGTAAGTTCCTTTCAAATCATAGTCTCCTCAACCCCTTTCAGTCTGGTTTCCGCCCTGGCCATAGCACAGTTACCACACTCGTTAAGATCACTGACGACATTCGCTTCTCCATGGAAGACGGAAAGCTGACTGTACTCACTCTGTTGGACTTCAGTAATGCTTTTAACACTGTTGACTTCGATATCCTGTTAGCCTTACTGCGCTCTAATAATATATCACCAATGGTAGTTAACTGGTTTCGAAGTTATCTGTACGGACGTCGGCAGCGGGTTCGCCTTGATGAGAATTTCTCATCTTGGTGTGATACGTCTGCCGGTGTACCACAAGGTGGTGTCCTATCCCCTCTTCTTTTTGCAATTTTTATAAACTCCATTTCACAATCTCTAACTTGTTCATATCATCTTTATGCAGACGACCTTCAAATTTATTCACAGGCTTCACTGGATAGATTGTCAGACTGTGTGAACGACATTAATAACAATCTGATTCGTATCACAGTGTGGAGCAATAATTTTGGCTTGAAAGTTAATCCCACTAAGACACAGGCTGTGATCGTTGGAAGCTCACGCTTAATATCAAGAATTGATTGGTCTTCACTCCCTCAAATTATTTTTGATGGAGTGTCGATCCCTTACAGTGATTATGTAAAAAATTTGGGTGTGGTTGTGGATCGGTGTTTGAGCTGGGCTCCTCAGCTACAAGTTACCAGTCGTAAATTATATGCTGCAGCAGCCTCGTTAAAGAGGTTACGCAATTTTCTCCCTACTACCACTAAAACTGCGCTAGCACAATCTTTGTTGCTTCCCATTTTAGACTATGCTGATGTCTGTTATCTTGACCTCACGGAGGAGCAGCTTAATAAACTTGAGCGCCTCCAAAATCTTTGTATTAGATTTATCTTTGGGTTGCGTAAATATGATCATGTGTCTCACTTTCGGACTAAGCTTAAATGGCTTCCTATTCGTCTTCGCCGTAACGCTCACATCCTATCCCTTCTGTACACCATACTGTTTAATCCTTCTTCCCCACGCTATCTCAAGGAACGCTTTCAATTCCTTCACACCTCCAATCTGTATTCCTTAAGGTCAACCGATAACCTCTCTCTTGTTATGCCTTCCCACACCAGTTCCTTCTATGATGGTTCCTTCACTGTCGAAGCTGTCCGCCTCTGGAATTCGTTACCGGTCTCCATCAGAAACGCTCCCTCCTTACACATTTTCAAAGACCAGGTAAAAAAATTCTTTCTTTCTCCATAATTACTGCTTCTTATTTATTTTGTTTGTGTCTAAACTGTTGCGTGCTATTATATTCATTTAGCCATTATGTAGTAGGTATAAGTATTTCATATTATTTTCTTGTTTATTTAATGTAATGTAAATTTTTAAGTTAATTTATGTAAGTACACCCCCATAATAATTTTCTTTAGATCCTCTCCATCCAAAGGTTGCCTGGTAGAGATCACTTTTAGTGATAAGGCCGCCCATTTTCCACTTTCTGTGTAAATTATGTAATATTTTGTAATGTTTTGTTTTCTAGTGGTGGATTAATAAAGAATTATCTATCTATCTATCTAATCTATTTTTCAATGTAATAAATTTATTTTTGTTGCAATTTTTATTTTTAAATGCGTATTCTTTATTTGAGATCTTAAGATGATGGGTAACTGAAAACATTAATTTTAATAGTCTACAATTGGCTTGGGTTCCAGCCGTTGGCGCGTAATAAATAAATATAAAACCGACCATACTCATGGTAAGTCCTCGAAATAATTCCGTGGGGATGGGAACCAATACTCACTAATTCATCAAAATTGAGGGTAGAGAACAAAAATTATAACTAGGACGTTCAGTCCCCTTACGCCATCTTACCTGGGACGTAGACATGATGAAACGCGATTAATTCCGTAAATATTTCAATGCGTAGTATTCGCGTCAAACATAACATTTATTTCATAATGCAGGCAGTGAAATGATACAATCCTAAACCGTAAATAAAAGAAAGCTAGCGAAAATTATGTGATAAGTACCTTACCACTTTGTTGAATATAATATAAGGTCTACGTTTAGTCTGGGTCAGTTTTATTTGTATTAATTTATGTGGACACGACCGTGTTCCGGTACGTCTACTCCAGTGATAATTTATGGATTCATTTTATGTTTGTAATCGGTATCGATCGTGTTGTCATTGCGAATCGGAAGCAGTGTAGTGTTGTGAGTAATAATGTTTTATTTATTTTTATTTTTCAGTCATTCGATCGTCGAATGTTTTGTAATCTTGATTCATTTGGCTAGTTTAGGAATGACACTACCCGCTTTGAAACTCATGTTGGTTGAATCGCGAAGAATATAAAATTGTAATGGGGGTTCGGTTACCTTCGTGCATAGTTATGCTATTAGGTAGGTTTTGATGATGACCATTAACCAGTGGTTTGAATATTAGCCCGCAACTTGCGTTCCCAGTTTCAGAAATGTTCACCATTTTTAATAGAAATAGGTCATTCGATTCCAAAATTAGAAAAAGGTGCATCGTCTACTACATATATTAGGTATCTTATTTTAATACGTAGTGTACCTTGTGTATCTTTGCACAGCGCTTTAGTAAATGCTTAAGCTGTTGCACCTACCTACCTAACAAGATTTTGTTTATTGGTTGAAAGGGAAATATCAGCTGTTAGAAATAAACCTATACGACTATATTTTTGGTACGACACTATGAATAGGTATCTACGTGCCTAAGTATTAGAAATTCTTTACGCATGACCGATAATACCTAGCTATCTTGCTTAGCTACCATAAAATAGGAATGAACCTACCAAAGCTTCTGTCTGCGTAGCCAAACAACATTAACGCAATCATAATCAGATCAGATTGGTACGTGTATCTATTTACTTGTTTTAATTAGGGGCACATTTCTAATTACTTCTGTAATTATCGACTCTCGTGAACATCGTAGCTTTCCGAGGCTGCAGCCAGTCGCCGCGGGAATGCAAACGGAATTAATTAAAAGTGCGATCAAACTTTCATCTTGTTAGTGCGGAATCTAAACGTAATAATAATAAAGTGAAGTAAGTAAGTAACGCACAAAAATCATGTGCCGGAGTCGACGCGAGAAGCGTCAAGTTACTTGATAAAAAAATACTGCAGCTATACTTTCTATAGCAGTATTCATTCATTATATATATTTCGTTATTTATTGTGTACTGGGTACCTAGTCAGCAATGTACGTATGACCTGAAATCTGACGGATTTGGCTGAAAATCAGCGCTGGGGAGTCTCGTTCCTCTTCAGCACATGCTGAGCCAATTACCTTTTCGGCACAGTTCGCGCTGACCCTTTTTTTCTGTTGCCTATACTTTATGTTATGTGTCTTGCGATGTACTGTTTGTCGATATTTTTTTTTTCTTCATGTCAAGTGCAGTACACACACATTACGCCAATGGTGTTTTGATGCCAATGTGAAGAGGGGTTGAACGTATTATTATACCGGGCACATTCCCTCTACATGCGAGGGGGATTTGGGCCAAAGTCCACTACGCTGACTTAATCCCGTATTAATTAATCGATTTCAAGTCGGAGAGCGATCTTGGAAATGTAATCCTTATGTCATACCAGTACAAAATTCATGACAAAAGCGTACTCAAGATTGCTGTCAGACTTGAGATCGATCTAATAATATGGGCCTTAGTGTAAAGCCGAACTTCACACGACTTTCGAAATTTTAGCTTTCCTACTACCCATACCTACCTTGCCTATTATATATTTATGTAATACTAGCTGTGCCCGCGACTTCGTCCGCGTGGAATTTAATTTACAAAGTTTCATACAAACTTTCATCCCCTATTTTATCCCCTTGGGGGTAGAATTAATCAAAATCCTTTCTTAGTAGATGCCTACGTCATAACATCTACCTGCATGCCAAATTTCGGCCCAATCCGTCCAGTGGTTTGGGCTGTGCGTTGATAGATCACTATGTCAGTCAGTCAGTCACCTTTGAGTTATATATATTTAGATAGATGTTTATAAGATACCTACTGTTAAAAATAATAACATTTTGGCGTTTTCTATTAAAAAGATTATATTTATGTAAGTGCAAAATGCTGTAATGATTAATTAATTGCAGTAATTAGTCTCCGCTCGCAATCTGAGACGTACAATGATGTAACCACTTTCCACCTCTAACAATACTGCCTACTAGAATTACGATGCACTTTTTGCTTTCATAACTCTTTCAAATGCACTTTGACATAACAATTAGAGGTGTTGGTACCTAGGTACCTTGTAAAACGATGTAATTAACAAATGTAAAGCGAATGGCAAAGTTATTGTCACACCATTTTTATAGTTAAGTACTAGCTGAGCCCGCGACTTCGTCCGCGTGGAATTTAACTTAACAAAAAAGCCCGCTCCCGCGTTCTGAGCCCGCGCGACAGGACCCATTTTTTTATTTTGTTTTTCGGAAATAAAAGTAGTCTAAGTTACTGCTTATAACAACAGCTATCTACCAGTGAAAGTTCCGTCAAAATCGGTCCAGCCGTTTCGGAGATTACCCGGAACAAACACACAGACAGACAGACAGACAATTTTTTTTAAATCGCGTTTTTGTTATAGGTGTCCGTTGTACTTTCATATGCATTTAGTGAAAAGGTGTTATTTTGATATTACAAACAGACACTCGAATTTTATTTATTTGTATAGATTTAATTTGCATGGGAACAAGTCATCACTCGTTTTTTGTTATGGGGGTGAGTAGGTACTTACTTTAATTGTAATAAAGGCATACAACTAATCGTTATTTACACCATTACGAAATATAAATGATACCATAGAAATGCCATTGTTTATACAGTAAGAATTTTAATACGTTTAAGACTTCAACAGTGACTCCGTAAGTACTTTCCATAGCAATCCGAGTTTTTTTTCTCATTTGACTTGTCAAGCCCATAATGAATGATGTGTACCGACTGTGGTACCAAATGGATATCCGTCCGTCAAGTTGGAGGTCATTGTCTCACGGCTGATCGTTGACCGATGACTCGTTATATTGCTATTGACATGGGAGAGGTGAAAGTGACGCTAGAAACGTTGCGTAATGTCTTTCTGATTGGTAGGTGGGTGTAGCCAATTGATTAGGGCTGATATACATGCTGTCGACCGGGGCAGTACCACCTTCTCACATAAGATCGGGGTTAAGTACCTATTATAGCTGCGTTTCGAACGATGAGCGAGGGAGCCGGAATCAGCTCTTTTTGTCGGCTATACGTGCGAACGATGCAATTGGTATTGCATGTATTTGTAGGCTACACTGGCTGACTCAACACTTCAATAAAATATGCCTGAAAAAATCCATTATACCCCATTATAATCCATATATAACTAAATAAGACATATCCAAAACAACATTTTCTTACATGACTCTGTAATGGATAGCAGCACAGGGAGTCTAGTTTGGTTTATGTGCCGACAGAAACAGCACCAATGCTGGTTAATAAGTCGGTTTTGATATTTGCGAACGAGTCAAAAATTTCGCAGTCCACTAACGACTGCTTCTCGAGTCGGATCGAGAATCGGTCCGGTCAAAAATTTCGCAGTCCACTAACTACTGCTTCTCGAGTCGGATCGAGAATCGGTCGGGTCAAAAATTTCGCAGTCCACTTACGACTGCTTCTCGAGTCGGATCGAGAATCGGTCGGGTCAAAAATTTCGCAGTCCACTTACGACTGCTTCTCGAGTCGGATCGAGAATCGGTCGGCACGGGTGGGCAAGTGGTTAGTGGAATACGGAAAACTGTCAAAACTGACGGATAGCGAGTCGAGTGCGAGTCAAGCGATATTAGAACTATAAACAGACTTAACCCCTGGTTATCATGACCGTTCCACCTCTAGTCTGAAAACGATCTTGGAAATGTAACGAGAAAAGGATGGTACGGCCGTGCCTTGTTGAATTGGCGGGGGCTCTGCCGTGCCCCCAGATTCTTATGTCATACCAATACAAAATGGCATGTCCAAAGCGTACTCAAACCGCTCTCAGACTTGAGATCGCTTTATTAATACGAACCTTAGTGTACTTATCGGTTTTGGTTATACCATCACAAGAAATTTATTGTGGAAGGAAAATAATCGCATTACGTTAAGCTACGAATGCCACGATTCACATTACAGTTAGGTATTATGTGTTTGGAGGTACTTACTGCGGCTTTTTCTGCCGCCATTCCGTTCAATACAACACAATGGTCCATTATTACGCTAGTTAATATGTACAAAGGGTGCGCCAGTACTGTCGTGATAAAAGCAACTAGCTTACGACACAGTTCAATCAATAGTTATAATCGGTCCTAGAAATCGATTATGTGTGATAGGTAAGATACATTCGGAATACTTGACCGGTTTTAGTTCTTGTAGGTACTCATTTAAATAAAATAGGAAAAGAAAAAAAAAATATTTATTTTCGTAATTGGCCTTGGTCCGGGATCGCCCCCATTATACGGTACCCACCCATAGTACAAGCGTTGCTTAGTTTGGGACCATGCAGTTGGTGTGTCAGTCTGACGATATTATTATATTATACCTAACAATTTAGAAATTAATCAAAGTGAAACCCGGAAAATTGACAAATTAGACGAAAATTCTCTTGAATTGAAAACTAAACTGACAAGAAATATCCGTTCTTAAATTAATAGCTATACACCTATCCAATAGGATAGGGATATGGGATCAATGGATTATGACTTGTCCATCGTAGGAGATATGCCGCAGGGAATATATTTAAAACAAGATTGAAATGTGCAAACATTATGTAAATACATCAAACATAGCGATAAGAGCAGTTGATACGGAATCGGGTTAAGGTTACTGAGGTACCAACGCATTTAATACTATCGTCAACTTATCAAATACTGGTTTAACTTCAATAATTGCATTTTTCAGTAGGTACATAGATAATTATTAATTTTAAGATAATTTGAAACGTTTGTTTGACCATCTTACTCTAAAACGATAAGAACAGAAAACAGTAGGTAGGTAATGCAATTTTATTTCCCCAGTGTAATTTGACCTTATCTCGAAAGGGCAAAGTTACGCTTTCATTAATAATAGTTACATAATATTATTATTATAACCTCAATCGACACTACAGACTAAAAGACAGATATATAAGGATAGGGACTCATGATAATATTTGTGAACTAACTTTTATAAAGAATTAATCCCTATATTTCTCCATAAGTGCTTTGTGCAGAAGACCTCAACAAAAAAATACAAAACGTAGTAAAATATAGTAAACAGAGCGCATATGAGCGACAAAGGTTTTTGTGTGCGCAGAATAGCGCTCGCGGTAATGCGCGTACGCCGATTGTCGCACAATGCAGCTGCTTTACCGCTTTAGGATCTTTATGGTGCTGAAATTAACCAGCTTGTGATTAATATTGTTATTTCTTTGGATATCCGTCGGTAGATAGGCTGATTTATTGAGATGAGCGTTTACAATAATTTGCAAAATATTATGCGTTTTCTGGATACACCTATCTACATAGATTATCTTGTCTAGTCTAGGATCGGTGTAGACATGAGCCATGTTATTTTAAATGAGGCTACAATAAGGCTACAAAGCTCTCTTAGGCGGACAGACTGGTTAGATTTGTTGATTTTGGTTGAAAGCGTGGCATTGCTAGTTTTTCATCCTACTGCAAATTATTCAGCGGCTGTAACCGCTAAGTTGCGTTGCGACATAACATTCTCTCATTTCCGAGTGGCGGCAGTCGGTTGTGCGGACTCGTGCAAGAAACTCGAGAGCGCGCAGCCGCAGCGGGCGTGCGCTGCGCTACCGTACCGAATTTCAAATTTCTTTGAGGTTCGAAAGTTGAATAAAAAAAAAACAAGAACTGTGGATTATCTGTGCAGTGGTTATCGTGATTGTTTTCGGAAAAAAGAGTTTCAATCTTTTTTGTGTTGTAAGTAAACCTCTTTGTTTATTTTTTTGGAACGATTTGGAAACTGCGGTCACCTTATGAATTAAACTTGCACCATTGTTGCACTACCTACATAAATGGAAATCGTCGTGACTAAATAGATAGTTACCTAAACTATAACGTTGCACAAAACATGTATAAGTAAGTACTTATAAGGAATAAGTTCTAAATAAACAAAAAGTAACACAACTTTGTTTAATTCTAATTTAAATTTATTCTTGGCTTTGACTTGGGTTGAACTTTAGAATGCCCAACTACTTATAGCTTAGCATGTCTTACTTATTTGATTTTTTATTAAATGAAAGATATATTATATTATGAATGGTAAATTAAAATAATAAGACTTAATTTTCTCCTTGACAATTATTTTATCACTTCTCGCGTTTTCATTGTCGGCATCACAAATATTTATTTAGTTTGTCAAGGTTTAGTTCAAGAATAATTGATCGGACTCGCGTAGTTTTTGTATGTACCTACAGTTTTTGAATTCTATATTTTTTTATAAAGATTTTCCTAATTGATGTCAATGAATGCAATGCAGAAGTGTTAAAAGATATTGCACTTACAACTTATTTATTTATCCTACTAATATTATAAATGTGAAAGTTGGTGAGTGTGGATGTATGTATGTATGTTTGTTACTCCTTCACGCAAAAACTACTGAACGGATTTGGATGAAATTTGGAACACAGATAGTTTATAACCGGGATTAACATATAGGATACTTTTTATCCCGATAATCCCGAAATTTTTGTTACGTTAAATACTACGCGGACGAAGTCGGGGGGCACAGCTAGTTTGGACATAAAATAACAGATAACGATCCAGTATAGATACATTAGACAGATATAATTTATAGTCCATATCGGAATCTAAAACACGTTAAAATGAATATATTACACATCAATAAAGGAATAGACAAATACAAAAATCTTATAAGTATATAGTGTATGTTCAAATAAAAAATAAGCTATGCACATGTTATTCCAGAGCATAACTGACTTCCGTACCACTTTTATTAAAATCCGTTCAGCCGTTTTTGCCTAATACTCGGTCAAACTTACGAACACTTTTGTAATTCTAATACCTGTAAGTAAGTATTCGTTAATAATCTAAATATATATAACTCAAAGGTGACTGACTGACTGACATAGTGATCTGTCAACGCACAGCCCAAACCACTGGACGGATCGGGCTCAAATTTGGCATGCAGGTAGATGTTATGACGTAGGCATCCGCTAAGAAAGGATTTTGATTAATTCTACCCCCCAAGGGTATAAAATAGGGGATGAATAATCCCGAAATTTTTGTTAGGTAAGTTAAATGCACGCGGGCGAAGTCGCGGGCACAGCTAGTTCGTTAATAAAGTTGTAAGTGGCATGGCACCTTTAGTGTTAGGTAGAGACACTTTTGGCATTATCCGACCTCATTATTTATCTGTATAGCTTTCAATCGCTATTGATTTGTATCACGCCCCATAATAGTAACAATTCATCATTAAAGTCGTGTTCAGCTTGTCCTTCATAACAACCACTCACTAGCCCGGATCTGTTGCGTTTGTCTTCTATTTGTGTTAGATAATTGTATTTATAATGCTCAAGTGGTAAATGATATTGTGTAGGTGTAAATATCTAGCTCAAAGATAGGTATTAAAAAACCATGTCAGTTAAGAAATACCTATTTGTTGGAGGACTAATCTTTATAATTAATAAAATAGTGCCAAGAAACCTAAAGAAATATGTACTTTATAATGTTTTTTTTTTCTGCTTTATTTTATTACTATAAATGTTTTATGGATGATGCAAATTCTGTCTTAAAATCAGGACTAAACAAAAATTTTCATTTTTAAAAGTATTTCTGGCAGTCTCATTAATACTTTTAAGTTAAGACAGGCTATCATGAGGATAGCGATATATTTTAGTGAAGTAGTCAGTCTAATAACATTTAAAACTAGACAACAGCGCCATGTATTAGGTTTTACTATATTTAAGAACCATCCAGATCCCACAAATACATACAAAAAAATATCGAAATCGGTCAAGCTGTTTAGGAGGAGAAAAATTACGAACATATGCACACTGAAAAGTTGTATGTAATTATCTATATATTCAAACCTGAATGAAAAAGATTCAACCGCTTAATATGAAAATTGCGCGGATGGAGGAGTATGAAATTTGGCACACTTATAGTTTATGTAGAGAAGGAGTGCAGAATGCAAATATTTTTGCATTATAATACTTAGAAATACATTAAAATCAATAAATACAACATTACACACACTACCATGAATCGACACACACACATTTGTAACCTCCACACCGACTGGCTGTCTGACTGACAAACGGTGACAGTTCTTGAAGGGCGGGACTTCCATAGTGCATTCTGCGTCCCAGTATCAAATAGTCTTTGACAGTAAAACCTTCGTGACGTTTAAAATATTTTTTTTATGAATTATGGTTTAATTTCGACCATTATAACGGGAATACTAGTAAAATTAATTACACAGATTGTGTCCTATCCATCTTCGTACCTGTCTGATTCTTAACGCAACAAGTATCTTGTTGAGCGTAGCGTGACAATTTCGTTTTGGTAGATGTGATCATGCGATCAAACAAGCCGGCTTTCTCGATTGTTAAATTTTGAACAAGTTATCGCCATTCCTGCATTGTTTATAGAATGAAATGTGAAAATATTAGTGGATTTTCATTCGCATTGCACGCTAGATAATGTAGAACTTGGATCTCTTTAATTATAACAAATCCGGCTTAAATATTAAGCGATTCATAATATTACTGTTGCCGCGTTGTTGGTGTTTGTATAAGATTTATTAGGGCATAATTGCTTTTGCTAAACATAAAATAAAAAAAAATGTCAATGAATGTGATTTTTTAATAAATAAAGTCTAAACTTTTTGTTAGATATATTTTTGACAGCTTACGTAATGTCAATACGATGGCAGGCGAACTCACCAAACGAGTTTTTTTATTTTATTTATTGATACAGGCGTGTCAGTTTCCGGCCTATGGACCTATTACTTGTAATTAAATCATCTTTCTATAACATTAAACGTATCATAAATCAAATGTCATATTATATGCTCTGCGTGTCTTGATACTAAAGTCATTTTAATTTATTATACGATGTGTAGTATTAAATAAAACCGCTATCAGTTCATAAACATCAAATAATTAGAATGTGGGCAAGGTATGTATAATTATAGAATTTAGCATTTTGAGCAATGTAAGCACATAGTTTAGTACTCCACGACGAATTATATCATATCAATGATCATTATTATAGATTCACACTAGTCATTCTTAAATATTTTATGAAATTTCTGCCTCAGAATAATTTTCTGTAATAAATGCACATAATAATGTAGGAAAGTCCCAACTTCTCGAACTAAAATATATTATACTGCGTATTTAATTAATCGGTAGAGTACCTACATTACGGGATTTACATGTAATTAATAGGAATTATCACAATTTCTACGGACTTAGATTAAATTCGTAAATAAACAACATTTCACATAAATATAATGCCAAACAGGGAAAATACACAAAAATATGATTAGATAAATGATTCATTTGTCAGTATGTACCTTGATTGTTGAGATAACATGAGATTGTACCTAAATTTTTTGTAAATAATATATGCATGTGGTAGTTTGGGAAGATAAAAATGGCGGCTTCTTATCGTTGGCGCCTTTTTATCTGTTTTTGAGAATTTTGTGGCATTAGGTACATTCGTGGAAATTACTTAGGTAGGTATAAAAAACTGGTGTGAGTCTATTAATAAAATCCTGTTTTTTCCTGTACAACCTAAATATTGAATTGAAAATGTTGAAGACTATCCAACGGCTTAGAAGGCACACATCACCCAAGATCGTGACCTTATCAGTCAGCAAATAATGTAGAGTGGGCAGACACGGAGATACGCGATTGTGAACTCTAAAGTCTTGAGATAAGAGCAAGGGCGTACATCGCTTGACTCTTGAAGTGAGGACAATAAACTAATAAATCTTTACGTTATACCTCGTTTATGTCGTGTTACAACGTATTCTTTGGAGTTGTAGTAACGGAACTTTTGTTATTTAAAAGTGAGTAATGCATGGCCATTTGAAAAATAAATAACTTTGTTATATGCTTGTCTACTTTCCACCCTTGAATATTTGTCCCACATACAAAAATCTGCGCTCTGATTTTTCGTATGTAACGACTGGAAATTACTTAATTTTAATACTTACTTAATTATTATTACGTGACGGTTATTGGAAATTGGAATAGCCAATGGTATGGCTACGATTACACGGACTTAGTTTTCTTGTCTGCTCTTATAAATAGATAAGTTTATATAACCTATAGGTAAAGTTTATTTTGAACTATCTTATATTTAGCAGAATATTTTTTAGCAAGCAACAAGTAAAGGAAAACCTTCATACAAAAGATAGGTATTGTGTATGTAGTTGTAGAGATGTGAATATTTGACAGCAAAGCATGATATTCCATTGGTATATCAAGCTATGGTGAACCCTTTGACTATGTATGACAAGTCTCTTGGTGAACTTCACCATACAAGGAAGAAGTTCGTGACAAAGCGTCCAATATGTAACATGGCCATTTGGCCAGGCTGGTAACACGTGTTCTATCAGTAGCCATATGTAATTTGATATGCAATGAGTCATTATATAGAGACTAGGATGCTATTAACAAATATTTACTATCATGCCCCTAAATTATAATAATTTTACATAATATTTTGCTTTCGGTGAAGGAAACATCGTGAGGTGAATCTGCATATTGTCTTAGAAAATCTTACCAATTTTCGAAAGACATTTGAAATCCGCCAACCAGCACTGGTCCAGCGTGGTGGATTATGGACTGAATCCCCCTCGTAGTGAGGGGAGGCCCGTGCCCAGGAGTGGGACGTCAAAAGGGCTAAATTATTAGTATCATAATATATTATTTTGTATAGATTAGTTTAGTCTCAAGCTTTAAGGTAACGTGTGCATCTTAACGAAATTGTTAAAAATAATGTATTTTTCGTAATGACAACACTAGATTCAGTTTATACCATCTGTACCTACATACGAGAGGCGCTGCGTAGAATTTGGTTGAATTTAAACAGATGTCAGACGCATGTGTGTCTGTTAGAGGAAACAAAATATGGTTATTACTCCCAAGTACTAATTGGGGACTTGTTAACTGAGGCTTGATAACTAAGGCGTGTTTACCGAGTTCAGCCTTGAACCCGAAACAATGGAATGTTTTGAACGAAAATGAAAGTCAAATAGTTGGAGGCCCAGCTTGCTTAAGTGGTCTATTGGTCATTTTAAATAAGATTAGATCTAAAGAGCAAGAAATTAGAGTTCATTATCTGTTATCTGTATTCCTTATCTTGAGAGTTGCCTTGGACGAGGCTTGTCTCCCTTTATTATGTCTACTCGTTATACTTACATTATATATATTAATTATAGTATAAGTACCTACATCATGTATTAATAAGTATGCTTTATCTATATGGAACATTAATTTAATAAATATCGCAATAGCTCAGCATCTAACCGCGAGCGTTATTGGAAGGGTTGATAGACTTGGCTCCCTGTTGCTACCGGATACGGAGATCTTGTTTTACAAGACTGAACTATCTTTTAGTCTAAGTAGTTTACGAGAAGAATTGACATACTTCCCTAAAAAAAGTCACAGCAGAGTCCATGGATTGTCCATGATTTGTCTGCGGAAGTCTGGAGTCCGTAAAAGTCTATAGGCGAAGCAGCCTTTTTCCCATTTGCAAATTGCAGTACCAGCTTAAAACAGCGAATACGTAACTGAACAAGTTTATGAGTAGGTACCTAAATTATTCTCCCCTCATTCTCACCTATTTGAATGACAATACTTGTCTGCATATAAACAAAAGCACGTACTTCCGCGGACGCCTCCCGTCAGGTTAACTCCTCATAAACCAACAAGTTAGCCACGCTTTCACACTGGATTACGTAATAACGGTTTTGGTACTCCGCAGTGTAGCAGCGCGGCCAGCATACAAATCAACTTTATGCTTTTAATATTGATAGTGACGTAATTTTTAACGAACATTTTCCATGTGTTCGATATTTGAATATTAGGCACCTACGATCCTTGTGTTCTTGAATGTTTGTTCGTTAGAAAAATGACGATAGGTCGGCCAAGATTATTATATAGGAGTCTCTCTGATATATAATATGTATTTGCTTAGGGCGATAAAATTACAAGTTCTTTGGGTTATTTGACAAAGAGGGTATTTGTTTTAGTTCGAGGGTTCCTGTTTTAAAAGTTTATGAAAACATTTTTTTCTTGTATGGGGTTTGAGGTTCCATGGAAATACCAAATGTTTCGACGATCAAACGATTCATCGCCATAAAGTAAACGGAAGAGGTTTCATTAGATAAACAAAGAGGTTGAATACATGTTCTATTTTCAAATATTTAAAACATAACCATTAACAATAACAATTCAACTTTATTCTCGGAAAGTCGGTTAACGGCGGTCTAATAAAAAATACAATAGGTAATCTCGAAAGATTACCTATTGTATTTTTATTACATAATCTTAATTATAAGAATGTTTCATTTATAAAAATAGCCAGTTTCAATTAAAACGAAATTTTGAAGTAATATTTCACCCAATGGGAAGGTCTTAAATTTAGGGTGTCCCATGCCCCATTGGGTGATATGAAATGATATGTTATAAAGAAAAAAAATGAAATTTAAAGAACCCCCGAGGCAACGACTTTTTAAACTACAAAAGAGCTGATAATTTTATAAAGCAGGACCGATTTTCATGAAACATAGCTAAGAACACTCTCGATCAGAATACCTTTCTAACAAAAAAAAACAAAATTGGTTCATCCGCTTGGACGATATAATAATAATATATGTCTGTAGCATCAAAGACAGATACACATATTGTTTTCTTATATTTACGCGAATACTACACATTGAAATAAAACTATTTTACGGATTTTATCGCGTTTATTAACTTTATGATCCCGACGTTTCGGTTGCCTTACACGTCGTCGGACGTCTAACACCTCAGTCCCCCCGTGACCATGGCTGCTGTAAAGCAACCGAAACGTCGGGATCATAAAGTTAATAAACGCGATAAAATCCGTAAAATAGTTTTATTTCAACAGATACACATGTTAAACTTCTTAACACCCCTCTTTTACGACGGGGGTTAAACATAAATGA
Source organism: Notodonta ziczac (assembly GCA_918843915.1). Classification (NCBI taxonomy): domain Eukaryota; kingdom Metazoa; phylum Arthropoda; class Insecta; order Lepidoptera; family Notodontidae; genus Notodonta; species Notodonta ziczac. The sequence continues at coordinate 9,791,692 of OU974053.1, forward strand.
ATACCATTCATGTTCATCGATTCATTGGCACACCATGGGTAGCTAAAGCATTCTCATTCAAACTAGCCAGGTGTTATGCATTCGGAAGTGAAACGAGGTGCATTCGGAATTGTAAATCTCTACATTTTACGCAACTAAACACGGTCGATGTTGTGTAGAGTGCATATTTACTACGTGGTATAGAGTTTGTAATTGCAGAAGTAGAGGCAGGAAATAAGCGATACTTAATATCAACAACGCGGTAAATCTGTGACATTGCGGTGAAATAGATATGATTATGATGAGTACTATATAGTATCTTCATTTACTACTTCACTTAGCCATTATGTAGTAGGTTACTTCATTTAGCCATTATGTAGTAGGTATAAGTATATGTCATATTATTTTCTTGTTTATTTAATGTAATGTATATGTTTAAGTTTATTTATGTATTTATTTATTTATTCGTATGGCATTTTACAATTGTTCACAATTAGTTAACATTAAAATCAAAATTATAAAGTAAGTAAGTTTATGTAAGTACACCCCCATATTATTTTCTTTAGATCCTCTCCATCATAAGGTTGCCTGGTAGAGATCACTTTTAGTGATAAGGCCGCCCATTTTCCACTTTCTGTGTAAATATGTAATAATTTGTAGTGTTTTGTTTTCTAGTGGTGGATGAATAAAGTATTATATATCTATCTATCTATCTATACCTACTTAACGTCAAGTAGATAATAAATGGGTAATGTTAAGTTGACGCGTTAGTAATTCTTATAGGTAGGTACTTAAACTGAAGTTGACAAATACACCTAAATGAATTGCTCTGTCCTATTAATGATCATAGTGTACAGGTTGAAACAGAAAGGGTATACGTACTTTTTTTCAAAACTTCAACAACTTGAAAAACAAAAGGTGTTCAAGAGATACAGCTGTTGACAGTTTTCACAAGTCTACAAACCCTTTAGTACTTCAACCGTCCCGAAAAGCCGATAGTTTTATATTTACAAAGTAAAGTTTAAAAAAAAATTGTATACCCTTTTTGTTTCACCTAGTATAATGAGCATGATGGAATTAATAAATTAATAGGCGCGTCCATATGAAGCGAGCTGCCGCGTCCGCAAAGAGTTATCATCTATAGGCTGCAGTAACTACTTAACATCAAGCAGGTCGTACGCTAATTCGCTGACTTTGTTTTTTTTAAAAAATACAACCAAATATCAGTGATTACCTAACTTCTCCTTTGCTCATTCTTTAACTTTTTTCTCAGGTATTGATGTCTTACTGCGTCTTGGATTAGCCCCGTGGATACAAAAGGTATGTAAATAATTCTTCCCCTACCCCTTCGAAGAATAAAGGTGCGCACACACACACACACACACACACACACACACTACTGTCGATCCTCGCTTAATCGCTGTTATAGATTACCGACTTTAACATGGCTACCCATATATTTCTTATACTAAAAACTGTAACCAAATCTATAACTATTTAGATATAGTTAGTGATGTTAAATTCACACACAATAACTCCATGACAATTGTTACCAGATAATTATAATGATAAATTTCTGCTCTAGTTGGAAAATACAATGTTATCGCGCGCCCACCGCGCACCGCGGCGCTGCTGTCAAAGGATGCGCTCGCGCACCAATTATACTGGTTATTGAACTCGATAATAATATCACTATCGCTGGTAGTCACGCTACTGATAACCTTTTGAGATATGCGACAGGAAGTAAAGGAAATAAATTGTGTCACTTATTTCGATTTAAAGTAAGCACACAATGCATCATGGATAAGAGCATGCGTTCACTATGAATTTTAGAATGTACACCTTGTACTTAAGTCAAACCTGAAACATATCTAGTGGTTATCGATGCTTGGTAGGTAGAGTCCTGGTAGTAGAGTAGGTAGAGTCTTGGTAGTAGAGTAGAAAAAGCCACTCGGCTTTTTACCTGTAGGTATTAGATTTTTGTTTCACCAAGATATTGATAATTTTATTAACTATTGGAACTGTCAATAGTCTAGATAGAGGGTATACCTAACTTTATTTGTATTTAGTATAGATAAAGTAAGACCTAAAACCAGAGGTGTGATTAACTTTTCATAGTCTATTGCGGAATAGAGATGGACTATAATATATTCAACGCTTTAAGGTGAAGGCGCCAGTCTAGCCTGCGAAATTCAAAATTTTCGAGTATTTTTATAGTTTATCCAAAGTCTGAAAACATTAAAGACAACATTTTGTGATGCGACAAACACAGTATGCAGTGCGTTTATTAATACATTTATTTTACTCTAAATATTATCACGGTGGATATGATATTAGTAAATCACTAAATATACAAAAATTGCCAGATTATCTGGATACCTGTCGTTCTTGAAATGTTTTAGAGTAAGTTGGATATATTCATAAATGCACTGCACACGGTCTTTGTCGCGAATTACAAAATGTGCCTTTTATTATTGTCAGATTTAGAAAATTTTCTAAAAAACCTCAAAAAATTTGAACTTCGCGGGCTAGATGGGCGCTTTAGCCTTAAGATACCTTTGACACGTCATAGGTCTGTATAAATGAGGTGTATTATGGCCGGCCTCCATTTTGGTTTTTCAAAATGGACGGTCACATTGTTGTATTGTATTGTTATTAAATGTGTTTGATATTGCTATTTGTTACTTGTCACTGGGTGGGCCATATTTTTAAAGAAAGAAGAAGAAGAGGTGTATAAAAAAACTGAAAATGTTCTATTTAAAAAAGATAGGCCCCATGTTAGAAAGCAATATCATTGTTTCCGTGAAATATAATTCTTGATGGCGACACCTAGATAAATATAGCGTTTCAAATTGGCTGTCAATATTTGCGTAACTTGTAGTGCGTGCAATATATCAGAAATAGCTTAGCTAATTGGATTGATTATAATTGGTAGGTAGGCACTTTTGTTTTCGTAACTGTCGACATAGATAACATATACCTATAAGGTTTTATTTAAATAATTCACAAATTTCGAATGGATATATAATAGATTCCTACCCCAAAAAAAACTGAATGGTACATTCTGTTGCAGTTCCTGAGAATGTACACCATATTTTATTCATTAAAAAGTGTAACTATTAGTTTCTTGCCGGATCTTCTTAGTGGAAGCAGCATTCGGAACCGATGGTAGATTCTGGCTATTCATAAATGCTTTGTTGGCTTGCATGAATAAAAACAATTTTGAGTTTGAGTTTACCAAGGGCCCTATGAAATATCGTGCGTTATTACAATATACCCTTATATTTTTTGCTTATTGGTCGATATGGATTACAAATACTACCTAGGTCATAGACCTGACGCAATGGAAACATTAACGCGCTAACTGCGTAACAGTCATAAAATAGTTTATTGTCACGTAACTCTTTATCAATTAATTCAGGTAGGGGTTTTATCAAGTTCATTGCTTTCTGGGGCGTCTGGGTGACGTAAAAATTGTAATAATTCTTTTGTTTTTTACGCTGTAACGAATTGGTTATACTTATTCTCTTTGCGAATAAACTTATCCACATAATTAGGTATTTAGGTGTATGCACTGAGGAAAAATATTACCTACGTACTTAAACAAATTTTATTTATAGTTCGGTAGTATTTGAGAAATTATTTTTGTAATTACAGCAAATAAATGTATTAATAATGAACGTTTCATTAATAATAATATTTGCTGTAATGACAAAACGTTTACTAACAATACCTACTAAAAATAATAGATACTAGGAACCAAAACTTCGTTTGTGGTAATACATAATACGTAATAAATATAATTAATCTAAATATATATAACTCAAAGGTGACTGACTGACAGAGTGATCTATCGCCGCACAGCCCAAACCACTGGACGGATCGGGCTGAAATTTGGCATGCAGGTAGATGTTATAACGTAGGCATCCGCTAAGAAAGGATATTGATTAATTGTACCCCCAAGGGGATAAAATAGGGGATGAAAGTTTGTATGAAACTTTGTCAATTAAATTCCACGCGGACGAAGTCGCGGGCACAGCTAGTAAATAAATAAAATGTAATTTGTTTCTCAGTGGTCTAGTTACCATTTAAACTAGTGAAAGGTAGTCTATGACCTATCGACGTGCGGATCAGCTAAACGGCCTCTATCATTACACAATGGTATTGCTATTTATTTTACCCCTACGACTGGTTACAATCCAGTTAGAGCACTTGTTTAACTTCGCTGATCAAGTTATGGAGGCTAGAATTCAGTGACATAACTCTGAACGAGTATGACTTGTGGCTGAGAATTGTTTCGGTGTAACGAAACTACTGCCTGTCTTATATTTGCTTCCACAATACAGCATAGCGAAAGTACCTACTCCTGTTAATTATATTACCATTAGAATTATATTTGGGAATATTGACAGCCTTTTTTTAAACAAACAATTTTATTTTTATATAATTGTTTGCCAATTTGTCGTGACCATGTATTGCTCTGTCATGACATCAATGACGTCTGCTTGTCATCTTGCAAAATTGTTTCGTATTACTTTCAAATATTTAAAACGTAGTCAAATTGACTTTTATGCCTATTTGTTGAAACTATTTCGACCATTATTAATTTAAAGAAAAGGTTTTTTTTTAAATATTTAATTTAAATTATGTATTGTATTTTATTTGTTTAAAATGTACTTATATACACTTATGGTTTTTTTTATAGTTACTTTATATTTTGATACGTAAATGCCAAAAATACCACAGGATTGTAATCTTTGTTACTAGACATTATTGTGACGAAAGAAAGTTAAGGAGAACACCTAATAAAATTAATTGGCATAACACAACTTATGCGCACGCGTCTCGCAATTAGTGCCAAATTAACATCATCTCGGTTTCAGTGGGCGAATATTTTTAATTAGCAGAAAACGAAAGTGGTCATCACACGGTCTTGTTGCGTTTAATTGACAGCTTTTGTTAATATTACGAATAGAAATTCTAGGTTTTTAAGTTAGATAATTGTATACGTAATTATTGCGTGGTGAAGACTCACTTTAGGCTGTGAAGAAATTAAGGTAATTATAGGCACACGTGTCGGTGTAGTATTGTGGTTTTCTATACAAATAAATAAAATTCGAGTGTCTGTTTGTAATATCAAAATAAGACCTTTTCACTAAATGCATATGAAAGTACATACTACACTTATAGCAAAAAAGCGATTTAATTTGTTTTGTCTGTGTGCTTGTTCCGGATAATCTCCGAAACGGCTGGACCAATTTTGACGGGACTTTCACTGGCAGATAGCTGATGTTATAAGGAGTAACTTAGGTTACTTTAATTTTAGAAAAACAACTAGGGTTCCGCGTAAAAAAAAATTAAACACATGAAATCAAAGGGTATCTCCGAAACGGCTGGACCGATTTTGACGGGACTTTCACTGGTAGATAGCTGATGTTATAAGCAGTAACTTAGGCAACTTTTATTTTAGAAAAAAATTATTAAAAAATGCGACCTGACGCACGGGCTCGGAACGCTGGAGCGGGCTTTTTTGTTAAGTTAAATTCCACGCGGACGAAGTCGCGGGCTCAGCTAGTTGTAAACAAATAAATAAAATAATGACTCTCCTCATTGTTGAAAGTAGGCAGGTGATCTAGAAAAAATCATGGCAAAGGCATGCGAGATCTGCACACTTTTCAACCTGGTAAAAGTTAGTCCAATAGCTCTTTGGTACAATAAATCGATACGATCAATCGCTATTGTATCATTTCCCACAGCATAGAGTTATTAAATGAAAAGCGTAACCAGCCATAATATCTGATTATAAAAACAAGCGGTGTTAACAGTGAAATTATAAGGTAGAGTTCCCATGACAGTGGATAGAGTCGCGCAGCGTGTAGCACAATGTAGCGAGAAGGTATGTGTTTCATTTAATATTATGTGTCAGGCTCAAAATCATTTTAGAACAATGAGTTAAAATCATAGTCTACTAACGCCGGACCTGAAAAATAAATAATTGCGATTTGAGTGCGGGCAGGAAATTTCCATTTAGAATTACATATCCAAGTATTCTATCAGGGATCGATTAAGTAAAACCGACCTAGTCTTGGGCTTGTGAGAGTGCACAATCAGTTAACATGGATATTGGACACCTGATGAATCAGGTGTACTGCTGCTAGTTTGAACTCTACTACTCCCTCTCCCTCTCTTTTTACCAAAAAAGTGCGGGAATAATTCCATATAAGAATTTCCCATAAAAAGGGAAAGCGAAAGCGCCGTTTCCGAAATTACCCTGACGGGAATCAAACCCGCAACCGCTCGCTGAAGAGTCAAGCGGTCTTTGTTAGAATCACTAGTGGTAAGAAATAGTACTTATTTGCTGTATATCTTACACTAAGTGACGCTATCGCAAATCCCCAACTGAATGTGTTTTCTCTGAACCTCTTTAGTGGAGAAAGTGTTGAGATAACTGAGATATTGCTTAGTAATACTGGATGCTATTGTCACCTTGCTTTCCATACGACCCGTGTAGCGGGCAAGTTAATGAACTTTCTAAGATTAGACTATCTTTTGTAAAGTACTGTGACAACTGCGTTTTAATTAATAAATCATATTGCTTGGTAATATTAGGTTTATTATAATAATTTTATAAAAGCAACTTATTACAACGGTAACCCGGTTGTCACTGCCAGCGCACCGCACTTCTTTCAATTTCAAAACAATAATGTTTTCTTAAATTTATTATTTTCTCGTCGGCCAGGAACGCCTATCGCTAGTGGCCAGTGCGCCGACATGGACCTTACAGTACACAAAAGTTACAGCAACAGCGCTGAATTCGCGCTGCTACAGCCGCAACTTCACTTTTAGCCGTGGTAGGTGGATTAGCTCGAGTTTTGGTTGATACAGATTAAACTATGTCTGCCTTATTAATAAACGTGTATTAGCAGTTGTATAGTAACACCATGCTTTGTCTTCTTCTTTCGAATGTCAAATTACTGTTGACAGAAAGAGATCATTCAGTGTATAACTATTCCCGCACTCCACCACGTTTTTAAAAACGGGGTGTCGTAATAAATTTAAATAGTACGTTATTACGTCTGTTGCCGTTAAGCAATTAGACAAAACGAGACTAAATTAATCTTCTCTGCCTAGTTTTTAAAACAATTACCTAACTTCCGTCTGGTGGAGTCTGCAAGTAGGCGTTGAAACGGATTGAGAGTATTTCTATAAGTGGCGACTTTCTCCGTCGCTTCAAGGACGCGCGGCCGGTCATTGTTTACCATACGGCATGTTTGAAACTTGCTAATACCCGGGAGACTAGGTTAAAGTGAAATTTTGTGGAAAATTTACAGCTCTACGGTAAGGCTTAGGTCTCACTAGATTTAAGAAATCGACATCCCACTATGTTCTGTATAGTATAAAAAAACCCGGGTTTCGTGTGTTCGAAATATTTCTCATACTAAACGGCATGACTGATTTTGATGTTTTTTTTAAGTATCTATACCACGACCAACGAGAAGTGATATGTTGCTTTTAATGTTTCGCCTTCATGTACGAATGAAAAACGGATTAATGAAATGGCTGCTCAAATGTTGGCGAGGCCGGCGTTGACCGACTTGAATTCGAACATTATTACAGTTTCGTATCGCTTCTCCTTGGCTGTATAGTTGATTGTCATTAATACTTGCTTGTGGCAAAATTTGACCTTGGTCGGATGTGAGCGTGTCTCCTAATTTCACAACCTTCATGATCATTGTTTAATGTCGATACTGAACAAATCAATTTGTCAGTGTGCTGTTTCCGGCTCCACCACGACCTCTGGCGGGTTCCGTTCTGATTTTGAAATGTTAAGTTTGTTGTAATCACGTTTTATTATTAATTAACTACCAACTGTTTGTCAACGTCCAATTCAATGTTTTATTGATCGAAATAATTAGTAGTCTGTATTTCTTCTTTACACGCCATTTTTGTATTATTAACATTAACTGTACTTAGCAATTTCATTTAATTTGTAGCCTTTACTGTTCCACCTCATGGCAAAGTCCTCCCCCCTTGTTCCAACTTTAGTCTATTACTACCTGAGTCCAATCCGCGAAGTAGGAGTCCCGCTCATTCTGCTATGTTTTTCTGGGCTTACCGTAAGATGCAGTGTACAAAATAGGTATCTAGATTTCCATGTCAGCATGCCTTACCAAACTAAATCAGAATACTGAACAGTGCGCACGGGCTGCATTAGTTTAATTGCCATAAGGGCCTGTGCACACCACGTTTTTAAACACGCCGTCGATGCCCGTTTTATAAACGTGCGTCACGACGTCGCGCTTTTATCCTACAAAGGTCTACAGGCTGCGTCTGACTCGCGTACGTATCGCGTCTGTATCGCTAGAAAACGTGGTGTGCACAGGCCCTAACATCGGCCGCAGATGGCCGACATCAGCAACAGATGACCGCAAATGTACGCGTTAGCATTCTAGAGCGCACATGATTTCTTAAAGAGACGTAGAGAAACTTGGCCCAGGGATGTGCCGAGTAGTACTCGACTCGGGTATTGAACAGCTACTCTCGTGTTAGAGTAAATGCCCAGTGAGTAAGTACCGATTCCTTTTAATGAGAAGAAAAATACTTTTAATTAAACTCGGTACATTATTAATTCAATATTAACAATAAGAAAAACTAGTACTCTAGTTCATTCTCAGAGTTGAAACAAATGTACTAACATGACCTTCATACTTTAAATAGGTCAATTTTATTAGATAGTAGCCTCAAACGTTGGAGTTGATCTCTACAAACATCACACCTCTACATTTCCCCTTTGCCGAATTCAAGATATTCTATCTAATTATTATTTGCTTCAATTTCGTTGTTCAGTGCACTAATCGTAACCTTGACTGTGGCAATGAACCTTACAAGTACAACATGAATATCCATAGTTCGGTGGAAAAATCTAATAAAATAAAATTGTGAGACATTGTTTCTCCGCTCGGGTATATGAATCGTAGCCAGTTCTCTTCCACTTATTGACCTATTAAGATACGTTTCGCTTCTCAGGAATAGAGAAACTATCAACAAGAACAGAACATACTGCTTAGCGTCGAAAGTTGACTTACTTTGTGAAAGGAGGAAGCGAGCTATGCGTTGCAGTTGCTCTTTTTCGTTTTTGACTGTAAAATTGAAATTTTTATTACAATCTGGTGTGTTATGAGATGTCATTCTCACGGCACTTGGCTATGTTTAACAATATTGTAACTCTTGCTATTTACAAATAAGTTGCTCATAAATTATGAGGAACATTAATAAATAAATAATTACGCCCTTTTTGACGTCCCACTCCTGGACACGGGCCTCCCCTCACTACGAGGGGGATTCAGGCCGTAATCCACCACGCTGGCTCCAAAATCCAGAGGTGCGGGGTGCCAGGGTTGGAGCCCAGGAGCTGGTGCCCCCAAGACGCGTGCTTTAACCAATCAGCCATCACTGCTTCCATGAGGAACATTATGAATCATAATATTCTCCACATCAGACCTATGTCGCCGCTCGCAGAGAAGAACCTGAAATCAATTGTATTTATTCCTAAACCAGACTTCTGTTGTTAGGAACATAATTAAATATGGGCGTGGGTTTGAATTTTGTACGTATTTTATTATTTCATAAAACAGGACGGGATGAACATTGTTCAATGGCAATTAATTTTCATAATTATTCTAAGCTTTTATGAATCAGGTCACAACCTAATCTACAAAGTTATTTTGTACTAGCCCCGTTAGAGTTCACAACATTATCATAGCAATAACCACTTCCTTGTAATTAGATTTGGCGTGCGAATATTAAAACAATCAGAGCGTTTATCTCGAAAATTACAATTTTAAGTTATAAATTGCAAAACCAGTGGATAATCACGTTCACTGTCGGTCTGTGGCTAAAAACAACGTTTAGTTAAGTACTTTTTATTTGGAACGTATTTCAGTTTTGTATAGATCTGTAAATGTTTTGACCGGGTTATGCAAGTGACCCAGTCAAACATTTGGGTGCAAAACTGTAAAACGTTATTGTTGGCGGAAGAGTTACATGTTTATAGCAAATATTTGATGACGCTGCCTGCCACATTGGATGGTAATGTGTGTCTAAATTGGACATAGTTTTGCAGAATGGAACTAACACATATAAACTTTTGCAATGTGAAACCGACCTACTTACACTTGCACTGGGGTTGTTTTTGGTCTGCAGGCTGATGTATGGGTTGATTCGGTTTTGCAAAACTATGTCCAATTATTATTAGAAACTTGGACAGACTTTTTTAAAATTTTCACTTGTATAGTTTTGTCTTTGCTCAGATGATCTATTCTTTTTTCGTAATTGGATTTGGAACTGTTACTTCTGTGAGCCAGAATCTACAGTGGTGTCTAAGACGCTGAGGGTACAGGTAAAGTAGTCACCATATGGCATAATGTGGCTTCCGATCGGTAGGGCCAATCTAGGGCTCATGGAAAGGGTCGATCTGGGGATGCCTTGAGTAGGGATACCAAACTTGCCCTAGGGCACCCCAGCAATTTTTCTACCGATCGTGACCTATATCATGCTGTGTGGAGACTACTTCGCTATGGAAGCTGGACAAATACCTCCTAATTATCTTTTAAATTAAATTTTACAGAGAGATAATGTTTCCTTGCGACGCCAGGCTTGCTACTGTGTAAGTGTTAACCTAGATTACTTTTTTACTAAACACACCCAGAATATAAAATCCAGCTGTACCACATTCCTTCGTCAGTTTCAATGTGACTTTACAAGACTTATTTGGAAAGCTTTACTTTAGCAATATGTACTTAAATAGAGTGCGCGTACCTGGTAATGCAATTTGTGTGCTTCTTAGGTTATTTTCAAAGAATTTACTACAAATCCTTTGGTTATATTAATTGTGGGCACAACATATGATTGAAGTCATAAATTTTGTATATAGGTTTGATAACAGACTCGTATTTAAAAAATCTATGAGTTCCTAGCGGACGCACGCTGAAATTATAAATATACCTAATTATAATAAATTAGCCCTTATAGGTTCATCACCACATAGTATAAAACAAAGTCGCTTCCCGCTGTCTGAATGTCCCTATGTATGCTTAGATGTTTAACACTACAGATACTACGACTTGAGATCGATTTATTAGTATGGGCCTTAATGTCCTATTCCTGGGCGTAAACCATCTCCTAAATGCGGGGGGGATTCAGGCCATAATTCACCCGGCTGGCCCAGTGCTGGTTGGCGGATTTCACATGCCTTTTGATAATTGGTTAGATTTCAAATGCACGCAGGTTTCCTCACAATGTTTTCATTCACCGTAGCTGAAAATATACATTTAATCAAAGCTATAACATAATAATAATATGTTTTTTTTCGCGCCTACGCGGACGACGAAGAGTGCGTTGACCTCACTGTAATTCCATGTTTTCGTAACTGTAATGGGCGTAATCGTCGCGGGGGTTTACGAAATTATAACTATTAATTACTAACTCGATTTGGGTGCAAATTGTTGTTTTGATTTTTTTATTATAGGTTATTTCATGGTATTGGTAGGTTTGTTCCTATGACAGCTAGGCCACGTAATGAGGCCTAAGCCTACGTCATCACGTCATCGGCTAATAATTAACCTTACCTAAGTATATGCAAATATTATTGAGCTAATGATGCCAATTTTGTTGACGTCACGCCACTGAATTTGACACCAACAATTAGTTTAGTATAGAGCATTCATGAGTAAATTATATTTAGTGCAAAATAGTATTTTATTAAGGTGAAGGCGCCTGTCTAGCCCGTCAAATTCAAAATTTTCGAATATTTTTATAGATGATCCAAAATCTGAAAACATTTAAGACAACATTTTGTGATTTGCGAAAACACAGTATGCAGTGCGTTTATTAATACATTTATTTTACTCTAAATATTATTTTGGTGGATATGATACTAGTAAATCACTAAATATACAAAAATTGCCAGATTATCTGGATAGCTGTCGTTCTTGAAATGTTTTAGAGTAAGTTGGATATATTAATAAATGCACTGCACACGGTCTTTGTCGCGAATTACAAAATGTGCCTTTTATTATTGTCAGATATTGAAAAATTTCTAAAAAACCTCAAAAAATTTGAACTTTGCGGGCTAGATGGGCGCTTTAGCCTTAAGGGGCTATGGCCAGAAAAATGAATATCAGTTTTGGGCTATCTGACACTCGCGTTCGCTAGCCACGTCATTACGTCGGCACTACGGAAATCTATGGAGCAGTCTAAATAGTTATTTTTTAACAGAATTAAAAATATGGATGAAGTTCTCAGTTCAGTTGTTTTTTATGTATGTTACCTCAGATCTCCGTCATTTATAAACCAATTTGAAAGAATATTTATTTATTTGATATTTTTTATTGTTTATATTATTATTTATTGATACTTGTAGGACCCATATAAATTTCACCAAAATCGGTTCAGTAGTTTGGGAGATGGACTATTTACGGTTACCAGCAATTCAATACGTAGTTTACCATTAAAAACATGACCAAAACTTTATAAAAAAAATGTCGATTCCAATAAAACTGGGTGCGCTAAATAAAACGCTATAAATTTGGAGGTCCCTAATTTGGAGTCAGTGTCAATTCAAGTACAAGTACAAGTAGGAGTTGGTAGGTACCTAAGAAGCTGTCCTAACGTAAAGATTCCACCAGCGCAGCGACTCCATATGACATAAATTGACATTTCTAACTTTTTAATGCAGGTTTTATTGAAGTCAGTTCAATTTTTTTATCATTCCTTAGTCGCCCATTACACCAAAAATTTTGGCGTCAAGTATACTGATTCCATGTGCCCGCGACATAGTCGAAGTAAAAATGTTCCGTTTAAAAAAAACAGGTAATAAGTCTTAAAACACAAAGGCAATTGCAAATTGAATTATGCCGAAAAATTGTATTTTCTTAAATTCGGTAGTTAGCTAGATTATAAACCGATAGTAAGGTCGGTCGTCTGTCATCTTGGAATCCAAAATTTACGTCATAATCGTAATCGGCACGCCAAAAACCTAGAAAATTATACCCATATTGGCAGATTTTCCAAAATATTATATAATAGTCCGCAACTTGGGATTAAAAAATTCTCATAATTATACTTCATAAAATATAGCTTGATCTCTGCGACAACTGTCAGTAAAATCACGCCTATGAAGTCTTGAATTTCATAATAGTACAAACAGTACCTGTCAATGTCATACTTTATGGGCATGCCGATCTAATTAGTGATGGGTGATGAATCATCGTGACCACAGACGATATTTGAAATAAAACTTAATTTATCTTTTAATTTTATTGTATATTTTAATATCATAACATTATTTACATTTGTGCATACTGGATTTAAAATAATAGTGAGTAAATAAAATCTAATTTCGGGAGCGGGACGTCCGATTTGATAATATTTGCGAACAAGAGTTTATAATTAATTTACAAGATTGTTTTAGCGATTCAGAAACTGATCCAGACATGGATTTGGGTTGTACTCCTTTAAGTCTCAGTCGAGGTCGCGTTCCGATCCGGTTGTAGGAAAAAATATGTAAATTGACAATTTGTAAGTGCCCCCGTAGGCCTAAACAAAATAAATGATTTGAATTTGAATTTGAATAAGAGAATAAATGTCATTTTATATTAAAATATTAGTTTTTAGCATTGATGATAGCAAGAAACGTCCATAATTTCTATCGACATTTTTTTATATCCTCACAACCCTATAAATATCACTTTGACTTAAGTCGCAGATATCAATATTAGTCATGGCATCTCTTTATGACTCATTATTGCAGAGCTCAGTGGGATGGAAATGAAATCTATACAAATAAATAAAATTGGAGTGTCTATTTGTAATATCAAAATAACACCTTTTCACTAAATGCATATGAAAGTACATACGACACCTATAACAAAAACGTGTTTTAAAAAATGTTTGTCTATCTGTCTGTCTTTCTGTCTGTCTGTGTGTTTGTTCCCGGTAATCTCCGAAACGGCTGGACCGATTTTGACGGGACTTTCACTGGCAGATAGCTGATGTTATAAGGAGTAACTTAGGCTACTTTATTGTTTTCTTATATTTACGCGAATACTACACATTGAAATAAACGCTATAAAATCCGAAAAATAGTTTTATTAGGCTACTTTAATTTTAGAAAAACAATTAGGGTTCAGCGTATAAAAATAAAAACACATGAAATCACAAATAAAAAAAACATGAAATCAAAGAGTATCTCCGAAACGGCTGGACCAATTTTGACGGGACTTTCACTGGTAGATAGCTGATGTTATAAGCAGGTTAATTAATTTTAGAAAAAAAAATGGGTCCTGTCACGCGGGCTCAGAACGCGGGTGCGGGCTTTTTGTTAAGTTAAATTCCACGCGGACGAAGTCGCGGGCTCAGCTAGTATATAATAAATTTAGTTAGTAAATTTATTTGACACATAAAAGAACGAAAAATTACAAGAGAGTGACAGTTGATCTTCTTAAACAATTGACAGAGAATAAATCCAGAAAAAGAAATCAAATATGAAATTTAAATAAAACCTTATTTTATTTCTAACAATCGAGCTATGTTTTATGAAGTATAGTACTCCTAGTTTTCGCTTCTTCCTATATCTATGGTTCCCCAGATAATTTGGTCATGTCACTCTGTCCGAGCGCCCGACGTCACAGTCCTTTTATTCAGAGGCTAGAAGGCTGCAAACTGGCGCTAAAATGGATTTTTGGTACCGCTACAAAACTGTGTTTAAATATTGAAAGCAATATAATTATAGGGTAGGTTACCAGTTTAAAAAAATAAATCCCATTTACTAAATATTGCCGATTGGTTAAGCCCGCGTCTTGCGGGCTATCAGGTCTCGGGTTCAAACCCCGGCTCGAACCTCTGGATTTTTCGAAATCTATGTGCGAATCATAATTTCTATATTATGATTATCACTTGCTTACGGTGAAGGAATACATCGTGATGAAACCTGCATGTCTTAGAGGATTTAACCAATTTTCGAAAAACATGTGAAATCCGCCAACCCGCACTGGGCCAGCGTGGTGGATTATGGCCTGAATCCCTCTCGTGTTGAGGGGAGGCAAGTGCCCAGAAGTGGGACGTCAAAAGGGCTAAAACTATTATTTATATTATATTTCTAAATATTGAGCTCCGCAATGGCCTTTTTCACGTAATCACCTCTAACTGGTGGTATTTTAAATTATTCGAATTGATATCGGACACGGATAAGATCACTTACACGTCTGTGTTAGTGCCAAATTAAAATTTATTTTGAATATTTTTTCATGTCATTTTATTGTTGTATGTTATGACATATTCGATTACGTCATACGAATATGTCATACGATTATTAACATACAAATAAATAAATATCGGCAGACGAACACACCAACTGTATGGTCCCAAACTAAGCAACGCTTGTACTATGGGTACCATACAATGGACTGGGGATGATCCCAGTGTCACCCAGACTAGGGAAAATTACGAAGAGGCCATTTTCGAAATTTACCCTGTCGGGAATCGAACCCGCAACCACACGATGCAGTGAACCCAGCGGCCTACACTCGGACCACTGGGCCAAGCGGCGGCCAAATTATATTTTTAGTACATTTTAAATAGTCAAAAATATAAGTTGACTTTTAAAATACCCCTTCCCCCTGAACGACGTTATAAATAAACAATGATTATAATATAAAATATAATTAATAAATCATTAATAAAATAACTATTTCGTTAAGTAATATTCAAAAGCAATGTCTACTGAAATACATGTCTTTAAATAAACGTATCTTTTCTCATAATGTCTCCCTTCGCCGTTCAGCAAGTGAAAATTTACGTTGGAAATTATATGGAAATAGAATAATGAACTTTAAAAAAAAGACTGAAAATCTGTCAAATTACTACGATATACAAGTACATATAGTATCGGACTCGCACTTGAAATATTTTTTATTTGACCAAAGGAGTTTCCACTCTCTCCGTTTACGTATTGGTTACGACGAATTTATTTAAATTCGGATCTGAAAAAAATCGGCATAGGTCCGACCTCGATGACGTCCGCAGACGACTGAGCTAGTTAGAATATGACAGTGATGCAATTACTTCATGTATAGAAAATATGAGATGACACTAGTGACCGCGCGCCCGGAAGTAAACCACATAAGCGCTAAACAATATTTCTTTGGTTTTTAACAAAACTAGGGAATGGATTAAAACTTTCGGTTATCCGATCCTAGATATTATCAATTACTATGTGTTAGAAAAAAAATCGTGATCTAATTCGTAATAATATCGTGGATGAAACGAAAATAAAAAGCAATAACAGCCAACTTCGGATTTTTTTTCTATCGAGGAAATTTCACTTAATCGTGTTTACCTTCTATGTAATCCTAGTTAATGTTCTTGAATAACACATATCTAAAAATAAGCTTCTTAATCTATAAAATGATATAAATATTTAGAATTAAAAACCCAAAAATTACGAAGGCCTCAACTTAAAGGCTTTTATTAAAGTTTTTGAGAATTAGTGATTATTGAAATGTTTAAACTCGTTTTAAGTTCAAAGCAGTTCGGTTATAGGATTGTTATCTGCTTTTCACGGTGGTTAAGCATTTAGTTTCACTACGCACGGTAGTGGGTGCTATTTGTGTTAAGAGCACAGAGCAATTTACCTACTTTTGTTGCCTTTTACCTTTGAATCCGTTTACTATAATAATATCAAAACAAAGTAATACTTACCTATTGGATGTGCTACTGTACATAAAGAAACAGTTTATGATAGACGGTATAGAAATATAAAATTAAATAGTAACCCTTATATATTTTTTTAAGTTTAAGTACTTATAAGTTTGTTATTATATTTCGACGGAGCGCAGGATGATAAAAAAATATGCGGCCGGGGGACTCCCCGTCAGGAACGAATGCGGCACACACAACATTTTAAGTTTTTAGATGACGTATTTGTCGTAACAACCAGTGGTACCTGCATAACTCACTTACGCCATCTAGTTCATTTTTAAGAAAACTTTTTTACAGTGTACACATTAGGATACAAAATTACTAACATATGCCTGTAGATGGTATAACCACAGATATAGATTTACATAGATAACGCAAATGCATGTACTTCGCGTGTCCGAAACCCCGACCAAACGTCGAGGTTGGTCGCCGTTAACTTGCAGTTCACGCAACTACAGATATAAAAAAATATGAGTATGAGCGAGATAATCACTCGAGATAATCGTAGCGGGTGGAGGGCATCGGCGGCATCGGTGTCTTTGAATCGGTTTGGATTTCCCGTCTCTAATGACGTCACAGTAGGTGTTAAAAATTCGGCATGCTTGGTTTCAATACAAATCGTGATACTTGCGTTATCTATGTAAATCTATATCTGTGGGTATAACGCTTTTCAATCGTGACGATTTCCACCGCGTTGTGTGGAAAACGTAATAAGAACTATTCCGTAAACCTACCTACAGTAAAAAAAGATAAAGTATAATTTTATGCCAAGTTACAACGCTTGGTCGTCTCATAAGGGCCTCAGTTCATCGACTCTGCCTCGAGTAGACAGAAACGCATGGCATGCCAGCCGCGCCTGTGTCGTTAGACTCGTTAGACACGTGTGGACTTGTTCAGCCGTGACTGCGCTGATAAACATTCAAATTTCTTGGAACACAATAGCTTAAAAGAATACAAGACGATAAAGAAGTTACCCATAGGTAAACTTAGGTACCTGAATATAGCATTGCCTAGATGCGACTTGGTAAGGACCTTCCGTGGCAGCAGTAACACTAATAAACTCCTACGAGATTATCTTCATAATTACCCACAATCCCCACAATGAATCGCGAAAGTAAATTTAAAGCAAGATGAGATAGAAATCTGTTATGCGAACTCCATGACACGACGAGGTGTAACCTCTAATTTGTCTGTGCAACCCACTTTCGAATGCATCGCTTTGTTTCCCGCGCTTTGCCGTCTGACGTCTGTCATGCTGACAGCTTATTGTTTTAAAAAAGTTGCGATATTTCGAGGCACCGCAGAGAGGTGTTAACTAAAAGGTCTAAGAGGCACCGTCAATTTGAATTATTACCGAATTCTTCAAGTTTCATTTTTCTTTACTCTTTCTTCACATTTTTGTGTAGATGCATCATCATCATCTGCCTTACCTTTTCCCATTATCTGGGGTCGGCGCAGTATGTCTTAAATCATTTTGTGTAGATGCAAACTAGATACGTTTTTGTTCTCGTTATTATTTTGCTTGCGGTATTTAGGTGCTGTAGTGTACCTGTCTTTCAAGGCCTAATCATGTACCCTATGCGGCCGATGTAGCCCTTTAAGTTATTACTCTGTCACATTCAAAAACTGTACTTAGTAAGTCAGTATTTAACTGTATATTTGAAAAGAAACTAAAAAATACGGTCTCCGTTAAAGGAAATTCTTTGTCGTAATGATTTCACAAACAATGACCTTCAATTTGAGACCCATCCATTATGTGCTAATGAAGCGTCCGAAAGTACAGTTTAGCCGTAACTTGCACAAAGTTGGATAGCGGTTGAATTACACTTGCTGGCGTTAATTGGCATCAATTCTTGGGAAGTGGGTTGCTTCTGCTACTGCGTAGTGTCTGTAGGTCACAGCCAAGCAGCCACGTATCTTCAACCAAGTATCAGGTAACTGTCAGCAGTTACTGTCAGTATGACAGATGACAGACGTCAGGTGGGTCGTTCACCTATTTGCTGTCTTCGTGGTATATTTTTAAAGAAAACAGCCTCAACTGAGCAGATCCCTATAATACACCCTTTATTTACACAAATATTGGTAGAGTTGATACCTGTATCTTAATGCAGGTGTATTACGTAACAATAACGTCCTATTTAGTATCTATGTAACAAAAAAGATTATGTAAATTTCTGTGTATTCAAGATTTGGAATCAAGCGAAGCTTTGTGCGGACTAAACTTCAAGTTATCCTTGACTTCTCGTGTCGCGCCCACTCGCCAGCGCCTCCCGGCTGCGCGCGCGCATACCTATTACTTTCTTCATTGAGCTTTACTGCAGTTGAAGTGATGTCATCCAAGGTCAATTCTTCAGCAATTCAAGTTATGCACGGGACATAAAGTTGTATAATGGGAGCTATTATACGATGTTATTGTGGGCGATAAAGACGTGTTTGAACGTTCAAATTGTCGGTTAAAAGTTGCAATTTGTGCTGCTTTTTCGTCAGTTTATTTTAGATATGTAAATAAATACCGCATGAATATAAAAAGCAATTCTGGGAAAACAGATGACTCGATAATTTTTTTACTTCAAGATTGCTGAATTCAGTAAAAACGGCAACGAATTGCGGACATTTCGATTGATCTTTGAATGGATATGCTACTTGTTTAGTCATAGATTTATTATTATCAATATGTTTTGGCCTCATATTATTTATTATTATCGAACTGTTGATTAATAATAATTATTATGTGTAGGATGTTCCCTTAAAATTAGGTGCCGCTGGTAAAATGGTTTAAGGAAATGATCTTTGAAGTTTTTCAGTTCAGATTTGTGATAGACAATTCCAAAGAAATACTAATCCACAAAACACTGGTAGGTATCTCAATAATAAGTTCTAAGAACATGATCTTAGTTAGCCAGTGCACATAATTATTAAACCGTCAAAGGTAGTACACCTTTAGATCACTATAAATACGATTATATGGGACTATAAACGAGAATCACTTTTCTCTACTAAGCTATTAACTTGAATCGCAACGAGCCATTACAAAACGATAATTCAAGCGTCTTTATAAGCTCGAAGCTGGCGAAGTTCTCGGCGCGGCATTTCGCGGTTACCTTCACTTTTAAACTATAACATAGAGCACAGAATATAATTTACAGGTACGCCCGTGTCCGTCCATCACGACTGAGCGATGTGGCAATAGGATAGGGTTGTCCCTTCTCCAAGTATGGTTATTATAGAGTCGTTACAGACTGATGCCTTGCATAGATTGCGTTTTTTGTGAGACAGAACTTTGATATAATTGATTAAATCAGGCCTTATGATGCGTAAATAAATTGTAGAGCAATTTGGTATCTCTCCTGAATTGTTTTAATAGAGTTTTACAAACAGATATTGTACTCTATCCAAAGAGTGATACCGACAAACGAATAACCCGGCACCAATATGTCCATACATTTTGGTGTATCCGCCAAATAAAACCTTTTATCTGTCAAAAATATCAAGAAATACCTAACGGTGACGACATAAAACATGCTGGATGATCCCAACCTTGAGAAAATAAATGAATAAAGTTGGTAATTAGTACACCATCCAGAGCGAGCATTCTGTACAGATAACACAAGTTCTCTGTCATCATAATATAAGTGGCAACCCTACATAAGGCATGCCTCTACAATGCTCTGTCAGTGTCGAATGGAGTGCTGCGCAAGGTATGGTAATACCGATTATGTATGGATATAAGCTATTATATTATAATACGCCATCACTCTATCTATCTGATGTCTGTTACGTTGGTTTTGAGCTTTGAGAAGAGAGGTGGAGGCGAACTCTACCTCTACCTAACTACCTGTAAAAATAATAATAATTTTAGCCCTTTTGTCGTCCCACTCCTGGGCACGGGCCTCCCCTCAACACGAGGTGGATTCAGGCCATAATGGCCATATGGCCTAACTACCTGTACTATTCTATAATCTAAGTTAGTATCTTGAGAAGATTTGTTATGTTTCATTTGGACCACAGTAGCGTGATAGCTGAGATATCTCGATAACATATCGAAAAGATTTCTACAAGTCTCGAAAAGTAACGCGCGACCGAAAATATTTGTCGATTTTTAACTCTACATGTGATTAAAATTATTTCAGGAGCATTGTGCAACGAATCGATCGATTAAAATTGAAATAACCTTGAAAATAACAAAGTTCCTCATTTGAATATAGTTGAAAATATCGCTCACGATTTTGTAACCATTCTGTGTAGTCATTTTGGGTCTTATCTACCTCTACCGTTTAACAGTAACACTGCAAGTCAGGAAGGATATGAAAACCATTGAAAAATTATTTAGTTTTCGTGAACCGTAACAACAGGGTATTTGTTCTACCCTGCACGAGTATTAGTTATGGTAAAGTAGAAATCCAAGCAATAAAGGCGAGAATCTTGTGACATTACACAATTAACATTAACACCGACGTACAAACTATAATTAAACCATATTCATTACCATCCTCCATATTTCAACAATCACATCATGGAATGCTCGGTCCCGCCACCCTTCCCGTCTGCGGTGCGCACGCGCAACTCACATGAATTATGCATGACGCGCATCCGCCATTGATATGCTTGACGTTTATGTTATGCGTCTTTGTTTTCGATACTGGGAACGGCATTACAAGCACCGCTGCGCTGTGATATGACTTGCGAGGAGTAACAGGTCTATCGTGAAGGCCCGACTTTGATTTAAGAAGGTTTATTTGACATTTCGACTTGAATTTAAGACAGTTTTTGCTAAGGAGTTTTCGATCTTGATTTCACTACTTACTTATTTTAAATAATACTAGAGACCCGCCTCGGCTTCACACGGGTATTTTTATCCGTTATTCTCTCTACTATATTATGCATTTATAAGACATATAAACCTTCCTCTTGAATCACTCTATCTATTAAAAAAACCGCATCAAAATCCGTAGCATTGAGCCACGATGTAGATTCAAACTTTTCGGATTGACTGCAAAACATTTAGTTATCTCCAGCGACACCTCAGAACCTCTTCTTCTTGTCTTTAGGTATGTGTGTAAATGTATTAAACGCTGTTTACAATGGAAAACCCCGTGATCTAAGGCTCGAGCGTCGGTTCATGCGATTTTAACCGATAAGATTCCGTCGTGATATAGTTCGGCTGTTGAAACAATTACATTTTCGTTGTGAGAAAATACTTGCAATCGTTTGTCAACGCAAAAATATCTGGCTTGTTGCAAAAAAGTGAATGACGTGAAGAACCTGTGAAAAACGGTTTCTTTATGATGTGTTCATTCATCACGTTTTTTGTCTGTAATAACTTATATTCCGTTTTAAATTGTGAGACTAGAGCTCGTTGTAAATCTTACTCAAGTTTGAGAGCGATCTGGGAAATGTCATTCTAAGGGCCTAGGTCACTTTAATAGTTTTAGCATTTATCTAAAAGAATAATCATTTTAAGAAAAATAATTAAAATAATTGCCACTAATAAATAAATGAACAAAACATAGTATTAAAGCAATCTCATAATGCTAAGGCCAGTGCTATTGTAAATTCTATTCATTAAAATTTTGCAGACATCAATCTTAATAGGAATGTAATTAATTGATGTATCAGAATAGGTTTTCATCATAATTAATAATAATGGCGATACATGAACTGTATAATTAAATCTTGAAGAGTTGACTGATATGGTATAACTTGTATCAATGATCGTACCCCATAGCCACGTTTAATATGGGGTGGCCATAACTGACATGGGTTACTAAACTAATTTCCAAAAAAAATAATATTTAAAAAACTATCGATGCGACGAATTTATAAACTACAAACGAGCTGATAATGTTCAAACGGCTGAATTATTATATTATATTTTCATGAAACATAGCAAAAAACAATCTCGATCAGAATACCTTTCTAACAAAAAAAAAACAAATTTAAAATCGGTTCATCCGCTTGGGCGCTACGATGCCACAGACAGACACACAGATGCATAAATGTTAAAATTATAACACCCCTCATTTTTTTCGAAAATTAAAAAAATATATAATAACTTTTTTTAAGTTTAGTATTTGTGAACTTAACAAATTACTAAATGTCCGTTTACAATATCTGAAAGTCGATGTTGTTAACGTTAGTATTACAAAACCAATTGCAGATCTAGAAATTTTATATCAATTTGTCTGATTGGTATTGCGAGAATTGACATTTTACAATAATCTACTTTGTGTTAATATTCAATGCTAGAATACTGAGAAATAGTTCGTATGTCTATAGTTAGATTTTACACAGCTTTGATAAAATCTACTTCACTTGAGATTTCAGGATTTTCAGCACAAAACTAATTTCTATCAAGTTTATCAACTACCGAAAGTCGAAGGTGGATCATCGTGGGCCTGAAAGTCTTTCGAAAGATGTGAGACGGAACTACAATACCTATAAATTTTTTGTCTTTTTTTCTCAGTGAATATGAGCGCTCTGTAGTGCATTCCTGTCTATCTCGTTAGGCGCGATGGTGCTATGTTCTAAGTTTCTAAGGCTCTATAACTTTTATTCCATCGACCGTTTAATAGCAAGGTCGACAAGACCACATGCCTTCGAACGCGGAACTCTACAGGTCATCATGCCGACGGCGAGCACGCACGCGGAACCGAACTAATTAGACGTGGCCCTCATGGCTTTCACCGGTTCTTGAAGCCCTGGGGCTCCGGGTGAAAGTAGGAACATAACAGCGCACAATGAGAAACAAAGGCGACAAAATAGTTTTTGTAGTTCCTATAGTATCCCGTTTAATATTTTTACATAACGTTTTTTAAGGACGGGTTCTTTTGTTGCAGGGCCGGCGAAATGTTGCAGCAGATCCTGCGCGATATGTGGGTGGATCCCGAGATCCTCGCCGAGCTGGACGAGACGCAGAAGCAGACGCTGTTCTGCAAGATGCGCGAGGAACAGGTTCGTTAAGCTAGGGGTGTACAAAGTCATGGATATGTGCGAAATCGTTCCCATGTCCATTAGCTGATAAAGGGTCCCACTAACCAATACTTTGCCAGCAGTCCTTTGTCTGATCGGGCAGCTTGCCGAGGTCTACATAACCCACTCACTACTAATTAAAACTGACAATCACTACACTTTGATAGTTTAAACCGATGGTCCGCAGCCGAAACATTATTGCATAATCCACAAGGTTAAAACTTGAAGGTTTTGAACTGACAAGTGCAACGCTCTGACAGGTTACCAGCTGCCGACCCGCAAATGTGTGTTTGACATGAGGTCTCGAACTGTCCAGCCGAGGCCTCATTACTTTCAATTCAACTATTACTTTGTTTACCACATTGGGTACATCTGAATGACCACTAACTTAGACCAGCTTGGCAGAACTGCGTTCCCTTGAGGCGACTGTCCTCCAGCCGAGGCCTGTCAACACGCTAAATAACAGGCCATAATAAGCAGCAGCAGCTAAGCAGGTCGCAAGAAACTGCAGTCTCAGTCGTGGAAGTGTGTGATCTATTACGATTCATTAATAGGCTAATATCTTCCGGCGGACTATCAGTCTGTGGAAGATACCAGTTAACGCTTCCCCCGGAGCGTGTGGGTTTCCATGAAGATTTCCCCACGAAAACAAAAAGATTACCTACTTAAGAAGGCACCGCTATGATGATGTAGCTAACATCTCTCAGTGATCGAATTTTAATTTGTGAGGGCTAAAAAGCTATGCTATGTTACAAAGTTACTATGTCTTTGTGGTTGGCACATCTGCTAATGTTTAGTCCACTGCTATCAGGTAGGTAGGTACATGCGGAAACGTCTTAATCCATGAAAGAATCACGGCTTGCGATTAGTTACAATAATCTCTGATATTTCACGCTTCATTAGTCCGTGTCGGTGCGAACTAATTTAAATCTTAAGTTATAAATGTAATATGATATTTTCTACAACGTCTTATTTACATTGGCACGTCATGACGACTATTCCAATGACTATAACTACAGAGGATCTCCATATTAGTTTTACAAAGTGGAACGTACAT
The DNA here is from genome assembly GCA_918843915.1 of Notodonta ziczac. NCBI lineage: Eukaryota > Metazoa > Arthropoda > Insecta > Lepidoptera > Notodontidae > Notodonta > Notodonta ziczac. Next base: position 9,816,455 of record OU974053.1, read on the forward strand.
TTTTTGTATTGTATTGTTTTTAAATGTGTTTGTTTGCTTTTGCTATTTGTTACTTGACATTGGCGAAATACCTATTAAACTAGGTGGGCCATATTTTTAAAGAAAGAAGAAGAAGAACTTTACTTTATATTTTGTATAAAAACTGCACAACTTATGGTCCGTAAGATATGGACAAATGTTTTCTGCTGGACGATAAAGACAACATTTTACATGGTAATTAAATGGCCTTTAACGCTGCATTCCATAGACTAAATCAACGATTAGTCACATGGGTGTTTGGTTTAACGCGTGACGAATGTTTCACAAAGGTTTTAGTAAATATAACTCTATGATACAAAAATATATTATAAAGCCCGTTTGGTACCTACTTTTTAGGTTAATAATTATAATAATAATTTTAGCCCTTTTAACGTCCCACTCCTGGGCACGGGCCTCCCCTCAACACGAGGGGGATTCAGGCCATAATCCGCCACGCTGGCCCAGAGCGGGTTGGCAGATTTCACATGTCTTTCGAAAATTGGTTAGATCTTCTAAGACATGCAGGTTTCTTCACGATGTTTTTCCTTCACCGTAAGCAAGTGATAATCATATAGAAATTATGATTCGGACATAGATTACGAAAAATCCAGAGGTTCGAGCCGGGGTTTGAACCCGAGACCTGGTAGCCCGCAAGACGCGTGCTTAACCAATCGGCTATCACTGCTTCTTAATACAAATGCAAATACCTATAGCTATGCTATGCTAGTATTTTCCTTAAAGTGTAGTCAAATGTTCTTGCAAAACTTAGTGCTATACTGTACATCAACAAACTTGACGCTTGATTACCTTAAGGTTGTATTTTGTATGCAGTGACCAGCAGCCACATGCGACTAGCATGGTTATAAAAACAATTAACACAATGGATTTCTGAAAAAAGGGCTTTTGTCTCATCGGATTCTTTTCGTCTCATTGGACAACAGCATAATGGGCGAGGCGTCCTATGACTACTGCCTGAAAGGGAAAAGTGAAAAATGTATCAAGCGTCAACTTTGTTGATGGTACATACAAAAAGAGTAGTAGGTACTTACCTACAATTTCTTAGTAGCTTTTACCCTATGTACAAAGTAATGTGCAGGAATCGCCATTTCATTAGGTACATTTACTATTATTCTGTGATATTAGGTAGGTATTTCAACATTTTACCGTTTATTATCAGTACTTACCTAAAACAAATAGCTGTAATTAACTTGAATGGGGCGAGGCGCGTTGACGCATAGTTTACGGGAATAACAATTTAATATTCATTACGAAACATGTCACAGCCGCATTTGTCCCATACCACAGACCAATAAGACAAGACACTACTCACGTCCACTATTGAATGAGAATACAATCGTCAAAAGTTCTCGGGGTATCAGGGAGACGACGTTCAAGATCGAGCAGTGAATGCACCAATCAAGATGTCAGCCCCTCTAGCCAAGTTGCTTCGTCTGCATTCGTTTCTACAAATCGCTACGCTTCATGTATGGAAATGACATAAGTCACGTGATCTACTTATCGACTTGTAATGCCATTTACATACATTTAAGCGAAGCGTTTTGTAGAAACGCTTGTAGACGAGGCCACTTGGCTAGGGGGGCAGGTGCGGCTATACTTATGTAGTGGCAATGCGTAATTTTAGGAGAGCGGTGGTGGTGCCCGGCTATGCGGCGTCTATGGCTTAGTAGTCTGTGTCCCATATTTATATAAATGTGACGGGACGAAGCGTGGGGGCACTGCGGACCATTATGTTGTTGTAGATAACATACAAACTGTAGGTACTAACCCATAGGATAATCATACTAATATTATAAAGAGGAAAACTTTGTTTATTTGATTGTAATGAATAGGCTCCGAAACTACTGAACCGATTTGAAAAATTCTTTCACTGTTGGGAAGCTACACTATCCCCGGGTGACATAGGCTATAATATATTTTCAAAAAAATTAGGGATTCTTACTAAAACTCGAATAATGTAACCGCAATGTACCCGTGCGAAGCCGGGGCGGGCCGCTAGTGGTTGATAAAATGAGAACAATGGCGTCAGCCTCGTCGCTAGCAAGGATATAATTATAATGAATAATTTAGCCCTTTTTGACTTCCCACTCCTGCGCACGGGCCTCCCCTCAACACAAGGGGGGTTCAAGCCATAATCCACCACGCTGGCCCAGTGCGGGTTGGCGGATTTCACATGTCTTTCGATTATTTTTTTTTTAAATCTTTGACATGTAGCTGTCCTCACGATGTTTTCCTTCGCCGTGAGCAAGTGATAATCATATTGTTATTATGATTCGCACGTAGATTTCGAAATACCCAGAGGTGCGAGACAGGTTTTGAACCCAGGACCAGGTGCCCGCAAGACGCGTGCTTAACTAATCGGTTTTCACCAACCTATAGCGAGCATAACATATTCGCAATTCGTGTTTGTACATTATGTCTTCTGACACTGACCTTCTCCATGCCTTTGACGGCATTCGTAAATGACATATCAATATTTTGGGCTCTCAAAAGCTTAATGGTTTCTGGGTTTGGACCTAACCCCTTTGGTACATGTTTCCAGAAAAAACAAGTCAGTAAAATTAGCAGTATATCATCTTCTAAAAACAATTATATCGAATATGGATAAAGGCTCACCATCCATAGCATTTTTAATGGATATGACCAAAGCATTTGATCACGTTGATCACACCATATTGCTTAACAAATTATATGCATATAGAGTAAGAGGAAATGTTAATAAACTCATAAGATCTTATCTTGAAAATAGGAAACAAGTTACTGAGTTAAAGAGACTAAACACAGAAACCAAAATTGAAGAAAAATATGTTTCAGATGAAGGAAATATATTGTTTGGAGTACCTCAAGGGAGCGTTTTGGGACCATTATTATTTATTATTTACCTTAATGATTTACCAAAAGCTGTAGCTCAGGAAATGATCCTATTTGCTGATGATTGCACCGTTATATTCACAGGTGAAAATATAGCCTCTATAAAAGCGGAAATAAATAAATCTTTGACATTATTAATAGAATGGTTACGTAATAATAATTTGAAAATTAACATGGAAAAAACTAAAATTATTAACTTCAAACAAAGGGATAATTCGACTGAACAGTTAAACATAAATTATTTTGACTCCTATATTAAAGAAATTAAAGACGGTAAATTTTTAGGATTACATATTGACAGTAAAATTAACTGGAAGCTACACATTGAACTTGTCTCTAAAAAACTTTGTCAGTACTCATATGCGCTCTCTAAGTTACGGAAGGTCGTTAATCTGTCAGCTTTACTGACTGCAGATCATGGATATGTTGACTCTTCCCTTAGATACGGATTAATTTTTTGGGGTAACTCTACTGACAGGGAACGTGCATTTAAAGCTCAGAAAAGATGCATTAGGGGTATGGTAAACATTAAACAGACTGACTCATGCAAACCTTATTTCAAAGACCTTAAGTTATTGACTCTGCCCTGCTTATATATATTTTAAATAATTATATTTGTGAAATCAAACATAAAGCTATTTCATTACCGCACGCGAGCTCGGCATCAGGATAAATTATGTGTAGTTCCGTGCAAGACACATCTTATGAAAGAGAGTGTCTTTTGTAAATCAATACATATATTTAATAAAATCCCGATCTCTATGAGGCTAATTTCACAGATTGACATCTTAAAAAAGAAATTATTTGACCTTTTAGTTAATAAATGTTATTACTCAGTGAATGAGTTCCTTGATGATGATACTTTGTGATAAGCTTTTGACAAGATTCTGTTTTTATTTTAAATTTTATTGTTGACATTCTTATCATAATACTCATTAATATAATTGTAATTTAATTTTAATTAAGTCTGGACATTGTATTTTATAATAGCATGTTAATATTGTATGCCTACTACGTGTGTATTCCACAATAAATTTTTGATTGATTGATTGATTGATTCTGTAGGGCAGACGGGCGTTCGCTCTGTGTAAGTAAATATATATTCATTCTTGTTTAAAGAAGCTGAAGAATACAATTATTTCACTCTTATTCTGGATTCAAGTACCATCACACAATCTTGTTAATAATTAGCTAAACCTAACATTATCTTAGATATCTTGTAGAGTCGGACGGAATGTCCATAATCAATACATCCCGTAGTTAATGTATGTGGGTTAAAAGGTCACGTTGAGGTTACTACGACCTTGTGATGCGCTCCCGCAGTGACCCTGACTTAAAGACAGGACACCTGTGTCCGGAATGTAACCTGTCTAAGGAGGTTTTAGCTCGCAACTAAGAAGAGTTCGCCATTTTAGGCGTCAATAGCCTAGTGGTTAGAGTGGCCGCTCTCGTAGCTGAGAGGTTCCGGGTTCGATCCCCATCCTGGCCATTATACTATTGACATGAGACCATTCCTAACACAAGCATTGGCTTAGCTGGAGGGGCTAACGAGAATACTAGTAATATCACAAATCACATTGCCAACCATTAAAAAAAATTGATTGACGATGTTGTAGTGAGGATAGAAGCATTAAGTACCTACTGTTTAGTGAGTCAGAGTTTAAGCAAAAACTAATAATAATGTTGTCTTTGGTTTTTATTGACACTGAACATAAAATAATATACCTACCTATTTCTCTATGGCAATGAATGGCTGTCGATTTCTCAAAGGGTTGGTCAATTATATTCTGAACAGTTAAAAGTTTGCAATAATTGGGTCTGTTATTATCTTATACCAAAGTTAAATATGAGTATGTAGTGTAAAATAGAATAGAATAACTCTTTATTGTACACCAAAGTTCGGAATAGATCTATAACATAAAAAAACAATAGTTTACTTTGGGCGATCTTATCGCTGATTGCGATCTCTTCCAGACAACCTTTGGATGGAGAGAATTTTGTCATGCTGTCAATGTATCTAGTAGTCAACAGTGTATTCAGTGTAGTATAGTTCAGGATGACGCATTAATGGTTGCAAATTGACCTATATACCAAGTGTCATAAAGGTCACAGCACGCGTCATTATGAAATGAACCAACTATAGCCATAGGTATAATATTTATCAAACACAGTTCATATTGAATGATAATAATAAATGATTGTAATGTTTTGAAAATAATGTTATTTAACAACAGTTAACTTATGACAAAGCCTTTGTTAACGTTATTTAAAATACAGTATTTATGCCTTATAAAATTTAAGTATAGTTATAAAGAGCATCTTTAAAACAAAAAATACATTTAATGCCAAAAATAACATTTTTAAAATATTTTTCTCCATAAATATCGGTAGTCTGTAAATATTAATACGAACGATATTTATCGATATTTTATGCACTTGCCCATCCCTAATTTATTCTTAAACCTGTTATAAGTACTTCCTTTGTAGTAATGACCTGTTGTACTTGCTTACTTTACTTTTTTCTCCATCTAATGTGAGTATTGAACACAGGAAGTACCACATATGTAAAGGGCAACAACTCTTTGTTTCCTGTGCCAACTGATGCGAGGGGTTGCTGAACTTTCAATTCGACACAAGGTCGTTTTTTGCTCATTCTATTAGTGACTCAATGGCCAAATCGGTGTGGTCTGCAGTTACCATAGTAACCAGGTATTAGCCTGGCTATCTACTGAAGATATGCGAGCAAGCGAAGTGCACGGCGCGCGGCGAGAATAAAACTTATCTTGAACAAGAAATATACTAACTTAGTTTTATAAAATAATGAAATATACATTAATCTAATAACAATCAATAATATAAAAAAAGAAAACCAAAAATGGTATAAATTAAGTCTGTACCTACCTTTTAATTGGGACTGGTCCCGCCACACACTCCCACCTCTGTTACTTCTGTAAACCAGGATCGAAAATGGTGACCAATAATGACGTAGAGGTCTATACCTACCTAACTACTTACTCATTATTTAGAAAAAATACAAAATTGGGCGTATGCGGAAGCGTATCCAAGATGCTAGCCGCATTTCCCCGCTGAACTAACTTAAATGATTTCCATCAAGCATGCCATTGAATGATCTCCTAGCCACCATTAGAACGTAGGTACATATTATTATTTATTTTTACGTCGCCGTTAACAGCTATCAAAACAAATGATCGCTTTGAAATCTAATTACCTAATTACTTCTTTGTTGATTGACACTATCTACCTATAACATTTATAAACTAAATAAAATTTATTATCTGTTTGTAATATTATAATAAAATCGTTTTACTCTATGCATCAAAGGAAAGTATATAAATATACGGTACTTATAACAAGGCAACAATTTATATTTTTTTGTCTGTCTGTCTGTTTATTACGGTTAAACTCCGAAACGGCTGGACTGACTTTGACGGGACTTTTATTTTGTCGAAGAACGTGAGTAGCTTTGGTTTGTACAAGCTGTTTTTGCAAAATTAACAAATATAAATAAAAAAAATTATCAAAGAAATTCCTTTGAAAAGTATTCCACAATCTCTTGCTTCATTTACTCGCACCGCTTTGATAGACTACCAGCGTTACAATTGCTTGTACGCGGAGGCTTAGACCACCTATTATATTGATTGAGTAATGAAATTACAGTAATGACTCCGAAGGTTGTCCGTTCAAATAGCTGCTTAGTGCACTGATCGACTATTTTAGGAATTAAGAAGGACTTATGAAAGGCAGCGGTTTGTTTTTTGCCCAGATTAAAGTAATAAGAATGCAGTTAGATGATCTATTTGAATCAAGCTAACTTGAAAGTATTTGAGAGACATCACACTTAGCGTTAATTGTCCGAAAGATCGGAGCAGAATTCAACATATTGTTCGACCATCCCTAAGTTATGGGATAACAAACATTTGTTATTCTTGACAAACATGACTCTACCATCAATAGTGCATTGCTAAAGGGTTGTTTACAAGTGAAATGATAACTACTGAACACGATTACTAAAAATTTGTACTGACATCGAAGTAACGGTAGTAGACTCAAGCTGTAGCTAATGACTGCAGCCCATATACGAGCTGGCTGGACCGGGGTAGTGCCAACCGTAGCTATTATAGCGTAGCGTTTCGCACGATGCATGAGAGAGCCGGAAGCCCAAAATTCATTTCTTTCCTTTCTCTCCCTTCATTCATTCCTTTCCTTTCTCTCCCTTCATTCATTCCTTTTCTTTCTCTCCCTTCATTCATTCCTTTCCTTTCTCTCCCTTCATTCATTCCTTTCCTTTCTCTCCCTTCATTAATTCCTTTCCTTTCCCTCCCTTAATTCATTCCTTTCCTTTCTCTCCCTTCATTCATTCCTTTCCTTTCTCTCCCTTCATTCATTCCTTTACTTTCTCTCCCTTCATTTATTCCTTTACTTTCATTTCCTACTCTCGGTCGGAAACGTGCGAGCAATGCCTTTGGTATTGCAAAAATATATAGGATACGGTTATAGCTTAACATTCGATTAATGATGCGTTTTACAATGATTTATCCGTGCTTTCAGGTCCGTCGATGGCAGATGTGGGATGAGAAAGTAAGCCGGGATGACGAGCGGCCCAAGATTCAGAGGAATGAGAAGAAACAGGTGCAGTTCCTAAATGGGGAAGATGGAGAACCATGGGTGAGACATTTTATTCATTTTATGCTAGTGACGGTCTATTCAGACGAGCTGTATCCGGACTGCAAGGTATCTGCAAAATTGCAGCTTTGATGCAGTTGATATAACTGAAAGCGGAGTGCAAATGTACCTCTCCTGAAAGACCCTTAGCTTTGTTTTCTGATCATATAACTGTCCTTATAGCATGTGAGGACAGTATATGTAATTTTCTAACTCTATTATCATAATATAATCCATCCCTTTTTCTTGGTCTATCATCATCATTATCTATCTGTTTCCCTTTCCAATTCAAGTATTCTCTATGGCACTATCACTTGTGTGCTACAGTTTATGCCGTGTTAAGAGAAGGCAAGGCACCTCGCCTATAAATATGATTTATATATCTTATCACCGTGTTGGCATCATTGCGAAGATCTTAAGCTATTTAGGTTAATTAGCGCGATAATGGATTGCAGAAAAATTGTTAATTGGCAAGCAGATTATAACACGCCCATGTTAGGCAAGATCGAAATTTGAGGTGTTTCTGTTGTATTCCGTAACATTTCATTTTGGAGGCATAAACTGGAATGTAACTATTATTTGAAGGTTTGAAACAGTGAACTCGTTATCGCTAATACTACGCTCCCGCTGCGGTGATAAGAGTTGCTTTACATTGCCTCTCGACGGCAGTTATTCATTTGGATTCGGTCACGTTCTCCATCGCGTGCGCATTGAGAGATATGACGTCAGCGTTCATCAGTCATCCCAGGATTATGTCATGTGTAATCAGCACTACGATATCAAGACAAGAAAAGAGGCCAATTTAAGAAATAAAGATACCTTTTAATGTTAAAGTAAGGGCTAAGTTCAATATTAGGTAACATAAAGACAGTAATATCCACCAGATTTTTTCCAACTCCAAATCTGTGCACTTGAGATTTGGACTCTCAGTTAGAAATGTGTCTAGTTCCTATCGAAGGTGATTTTCTTTCTTTAGATTGCCAACCATTTTACAGGGCTGGAGCTTATAAGAGGTTTCTGTTTGTTTTAAGATTATTATATATAGATGCATTAATGAATCAAACTGGGTATATAGGGAGAAAAACGATAGGTTAATATAAGAGATAAGATATCACACCCCTTAATAGACTGCCTTTCCCCCAGGTGTGGGTGATGGGCGAGCATTCTAACGACAAGTCAATAGAGACGATCCTGGCAGAGGAGGCCCGCCAGAAGGCGCTGGCACAGGCTCGCGAGGAGGTGCACCAGCTCAGGAAGTCCGTCGAGAAGGAGCTCACACAGCTCATCGATTACAAACCTCTCGATAGCTTGGAACAGGTTATTACAAATTATCTATTGACATAGGAACTAGGAACCATAAAGATGCCAATTTAAACTAATTCTTAGAAAATGACGGTTCTTGTAGTGCCATATTTTAAAGATTTAGCTGGATTCAAATTAATAAAATCAGCAACATATTATAAGATCTGAGTCCGCTCCGTGTCAGTCTTAAATTTTATTTGAGAACACTGCTGGGTTGTTGTAAAAAGATTTAGATTTTGTAAAGTACGCGTTTCTAAATTTAAAGCAACACTATTTCTTTAAACTTTTTCAGAAATTCGACCTATCACCCAAGAATATAGACCCTTTAGAAGACTCCCTGGACATATACTGCACGGTGGACGAGCTCCGGCAGCGGATCGACGAGCTGGAGCCCGAGGTGAAGCTGTCCGAGCAGCCGGACCAGCTCGGCGACAAGCCGGACTACTGCACAGAGAACATCAAACTGGAACTCAACAAGAACACCCTACATTTCAATTTCATTGAAGGCAAGAGGGATGTTTTACAGGTGGGTGAAATATTTTGAACTGTTCATTATATCATCATCATGTTTATAAAAACAGCTCGATAATGCACCCGAGGACATTTTGAAATCTCGTGAGATCATGACCCAACATTGTAAACTAAAATAATGTACAGTGCACTATTAAAATAGCTAATCAGTATAGTACCCCAGGTTAATTTACGCTATTGCCTAAACCCTGCTTAATAATAGATTTACATCTTCGAAATGGAAGCAGAATTCCGAACCGGTCGTCGATTCTCACTATTCAAAAGGGCTTTGTTGACTTCCATGAAGATTTTGAACAGAATTGATTTGTGAGAGAGGTTAGTTATAGGAGGAGTGATGTTTGGCAGGACATGGCGGTGGCTGGAAATGGTGATGGTGTGAGCCAGTTGGTGGCGGCGTGGGAGAGGCGCGTGGCGGCGGCGCGCGCCGGCGACATCCTGCGCGGGCTGCGCGCGCGCCGCGCCCGCGCTATGCGCGACGCCACGCTGCACGCCAGGGACCATGACGCTACCTGGCGAGAGCAAGGTACGAAACCTTCCCTCACGGGGGCCGTTAGGGCCGTTATTAAATTTATATACAGGTTGAAACAGAAAGGGTATACTTTTTTTTCAGAACTTTGTAATTCAAAAACTATCAGCTTTGGAAGAAACTTGAAAAACATAAGGTGTTACAGGGATACGGCTGTTGACAGACGTCATAAGTCTACAAAACGTTTAGTACTTCAACTGACCCACAAAGTCGATAGTTTTAGAATTACAAAGTTAAGTTGCAAAAAAAATTGTATACCCTTTCTGTTTCATCTAGTAGATCCTAACAAGGTACGGACTTTCCTCACAGGGACCATTTTGGTCGTTATTAATTGTATATAGATCCCAACTCTGTGAGCGAAATTAGCGGCGGTATTGAGGTGTCATTGTATACTAGGGACGCTGTGACCTTATCTTGCCTGCCTTCTGAGTTACAGCCTTTAGTGATACATTACAAGTTACGGAATCCCTCGGTCAGGGACAATGCATAATGGTGATCATGATAAAGGTGGAGATACTGGAATTTTTGTAGGAAGGAAACCATACAAATCTTTACGTCATGGCTAATTGTATTGTATTGGTTATAGAGCGTAGAGCAAAGGAGGCGGAGGCGAACATGCGCGAGATAGCGCGAGCAGCGCGGGAGGCGCACCGCCGCAGCGCGCACCTCGCCGCGCCGTCCGACTCCGCTGAAGGTACCACCCAAGCACTCCTAGTACCCCTAGTAATCTAGTACTCTGCGTACCCCATGTACCCCTAGAACCTACATGCTGTACTCAGTGTACCCCTTGAACTCTACGAGTTCCTGTATTATATTTAGCCTTAGTAGGAGTACTCCACGTACCCCTAGTACCTTCAGTACCCTGTGTACCTCTAGTACTCCACGTGCATTTCTACTTCATAAACTGCTCTACATTCAGTTCTATACTCGTTTCGCTTTTGTTTTGTCCCTATTCAATTACCACTCACGTCTAAACGAGAAGGTAGTGTGCAAGAATTTAATGAAAAGTAATTTCAAATACTTAGCAGCATGCATATAGCAGTGATAGCCGATTGGTTAAGCACGCGTCTTGCGGGCTACCAGGTCTCGGGTTCAAACCCCGGCTCGAACCTCTGGATTTTACGAAATCTATGTGCGAATCATAATTTCTATATGATTATCACTTGCTTACGGTGAAGGAAAACATCGTGATGAAACCTGCATATCTTAGAAGATTTAACCAATTTTCGAAAGACATGTGAAATCCGCCAACCCGCACTGGGCCAGCGTGGTGGATTATGGCCTGAATGCCCCTCGTGTTGAGGGGAGGCCCGTGCCCAGGAGTGGGACGTCAAAAGGGCTAAAATTATTATTTATTATTATAATTTCAAAGCGTGAATTATGTTTTTTCTATTGGAAAATTTCTTTCACAGTATAATAAAAAGTAACGTGTTCGCAGCCGGCAAGCCGCCGAGCAGAGAGGCGGTCCTGGAGTGGTTCAGGACCCAGGAGCTGGCGCGGGGGGTGGGGCTGGACGAGAACAACAAGCCCGTCGACTGGTTCCATGGTGAGGACCCCTTTATAACATCATAGTAATATGGCGAGGATCTGGTGGTGATTGGGGGTTTCATACATTATAGTTTTCTTAATATTTTTCTTATAACGTGTATTGTCAAACGTTAATTTAGATGAACATTCATTTATTTATTCAAAAGGTCGTAATTTAACTTACTTAGCATTATTTTGAGAAATGGTTAATTTCAAAAGGAGTTACGTAAGGAGTACGAGTAAGGATAAAATGTGTGAATATCGGTTGATTTATTAAAATGAGCTGAATTGAATTTGGATTAGGTATGTTAAGGATTGGTAATTTTAAGTAAGGGTCATTTTGGAAAGGGATCATTTTGTGGGAAGTGATCATTTAGGGGACATTTTGGGTAAAGGTTATTATGAGAAAGTGGTCATAATGATCTTGAAGAGGCACATATTATCCTACGTGAGCCACTGCGGTTACACATTTAAGATTCAGGGGTACAGTTGGGACCCAATTCAAGGTGAACCTCGTGTGATCAGGGGCGCAGTTGGCACCCGATTCAAGGTGAACCCTGTGTGAACAGGGGTACAGTTGGCACTCCAATTGAAACTGAACACTGTATTATCAGGGGCACAGTTGGCACTCCAATTGAAACTGAACCCTGTGTGAACAGGGGTACAGTTGGCACTCCAATTGAAACTGAACACTGTATTATCAGGGGCACAGTTGGCACTCCAATTGAAACTGAACCCTGTGTGAACAGGGGTACAGTTGGCACTCCATTTGAAAGTGAACCCCGTGTGACCAGGTCTGATCACCCGCTCGGAGGCGGAGCAGGCGCTGTCGGCGGCGGCGAGCGGCGGCTTCCTGGTGCGCGTGTCGGAGCGCGTGTGGGGCTACGCGGTGTCGTGGCGCGGCCCGCAGCGCTGCAAGCACTTCCTGGTGGAGGCCGCGCCGCTCTACCGCCTGCTCGGCGCCGCGCACCACACGCACCACTCGCTGGGTAAGGATACGCTCCCCCAAAGCATTTGCAACTCTAATACCAACCAGTTAGGGACCTATAAGTACTACGTGAACCAATTTTTACAATTGTGTAAACCCCCTCCCACCCCTTGGTGACCACCCGTAGTATATACCAAGACCTCCTCCCTCCTCCTCTAGTTTTCACGTGGTAATTCATAAATACGGTTTTCATTATTTTTGGAAAAAGCTGCGCGCCATATTTGAGTGTAGCTCGAAAAGAGCGGGATATGGACAACGTGACAAAAAGCTAAGCCCCATCCCCGTGACCAAGCGTTGCATTTTGAAGCCTCCTTCCGAAATTTGCCCCCCTGGGGGTCGATAGCCCGCAACCACCATGTGCAGTGAGCCGAGCGCCAAGCGGTCATCATTATTAAGTTTTGATCCCTTTACCTTTGACGAGCACAAAATGCAACTGTCAGCCTGTCGGTTGCTTTTAGTGAGGGCCTATATCGACCCTGGATGTATCTGTGAGCGTTATTCGTCATTTAGTCAAGTCAAATTTAGTTCAATCGCAGTTTGCAGTCAAAAGAATCAGCATCAATATGAATTAATTAGTAGTTTGAATGATTCCAGCCGATCTCATAAACTACCACAAGTCAGTTCCTATGACGGAGAGCGGCGGCGAGTTGCTGACGACGCCGTGTCCGCCCGCGCAGCCCCCCGCCTGCCTGGCGCCCGCGCCCCCCTCCTGAGCGCGCGCCCCCTACACAAGGGACCAAAGGACCAAGGGACCAACCACTCATACAGGTTGAAACATAAATGGTATACTTCTCTTCAAAATTTAACTTTGTAATTCTAAAACTATCAGCTTTGGAGGAAACTTGAAAACAAAAGGTGTTATAGGAATACAGCTGTTGACAGATTTCACAAGTGTACAAATACTTAAGTACTTCAACTGTCCCACAAAACCGATAGTTTTAGATTTACAAAGTTGCAAAAGAATAGTATATCCTTTTTGTTTCACCTGGTATATCTTAGTGCTTAGGCCCGCATTAAGTAATCGACCTCAAGTCTGAGAGCGATGTTGGAAATGTCATACCGGTACAAAATGACATGTCAAGAGCGTACTTAAACCCGCTCTCAGACTTAAGATCGATTTATTAAAATACGGGCCCTAAACATGTAATCATACCATACTTAGTCCTAACTTGATTGCTGCCTTTGCAATGAAAATTTAATCATAGTTACTTAAGTGTTATTTACCCATATCGAAATTGTGTTGTTAACTTATTTCGGTTAAAGTTTTTATGGGATCAGGGCTAAATTATAGTCATTCTTATATGGTAGAGAACTATTGTTTTAGTGACTGGTTAGATATCAGTGGCAATGTTGTATTCAAATCATGACTAAAGTAAAGAAGCATCTCTATTGGGAAAGGATGGCAAGGCAGTTTAGTTAAGTTTAATGATTACCAGGAGAATTATCACCAACTAACTACTCAAACACCCTAAACTATATCTACATTTATGTAAATAAATGAGTGGGTAATTAAAATACATTATGATTAGTTTTTGTTACAAAGGCAGCATTTTGCAGCGGGTACCTAATTAATATCATTTACCTACCCACTGCAAATATCGAGGCACATAAACAATAAATCAAATGAAAATTCTAAACGCGCTCTGAAAATGATAGTATTAATCTATCATTTGTGTGTAATTTTCGTAAAAAGGGACAGTAATTTCATTCAAATAAAGTGCCTTTATATCTGAAAAAAAATCCCTTACTGCGTATGATTGTAATTGTAATCCTCCTAAACGGGTAGACCGATTTTGATTTATTTTTTGCCTTAATGGGTGTCACCTGGATGATTCTGAGCTATAGCAGGACCTGGTAGATGGCGTTCTTGTCGACATCCGGAAATCAAAATCTATGCAAGCGATGCTGCGGGCGAAAGCCAGTCCAACAATAATATTAACGCAATATTGGTGCTAAATAGTTCGAATACAACTAGTTGATCTCGATAGTTCGAAATTGTCTAATATTTAAATCATAATGCATTTCGTTAGCAATAATTAAATAATTAATGAACAAAATTGTACTCCTAAGTTAATCGTAGGCTTATGTGATAATTATGTACCAGTCCCTTCTGATATATAGTGCTTCAGTATTATTGCTTTGAGGCAGAAAATGTAGCTTATGTTGGCTTGTGTGTGAAAGTGCCTATAAATTCGCTTGATCATGTGTGTGAAAGTGCCTATAAATTGATGATGCAATGCCTATAGAAGATGTTTTAGACACCCATTCTCTTAGGGCTTCTTTGGCGACGGACAATTTTTTTGAAGCGAAGCTTCTATACAGACTTTTGGGGCGTTCGCCGTGCGGACACTATCCGTGCTAAGCGTCAGTAGCGTTACACGGAATATACCTATATAGTATACACTCTGTTTTTAAAGCTTAGTTCCTACGCTTTGTACTATAAAGCTTAGCTTCTTTGGGGCGTCCCTAGATGGCACTGTTTTATGTAACAAGCGTACGACTCGCCTGATGTTAAGCAATTACCGTAGCCTATAGATGCTTGCAGTACCAATGACATTGCTCGCACGGTGCCAACCGTTTCTATTATAGTTATCACGTTTATTCATGTAAACTTGAATTTGTCTGCCAAATTGTTTGGCTGCATCATAAAAATCCAGCCGATTTGTGGGCACCTTAAATAAGTACGAGTACGAGTGAGTACTTTTGAATTAAAAAATGGATGGCATGTCAAAATAATATTATTATACATCATATTTGTGTAAATGTATAATGTTTTATGTTGAGTGATTTGAGACAATCATATTTTCCAAATCTTAACTGTGTATCCGAATTCTGATATACTAAACCAAAGTTACATTCAGCTTCAGAACTCGGATGATTCGTGCTAGTAAGGTCTGTACCTAGTTGTAACGATTTTATATGCCATTTTGTATCGTTCTAGAGACGCATAGATCTATGATATTATTATTATACTTTAGTCAATAACTGCCAATTAGATATTATAATTGTGAAGAAAGTGTGGTTTTATTTCAGTAAATTTTTCGATCAATGAAAATCCGTATTTTGGAAACATTTTTTCACTTCAGCCTTCAGGTTCACATTTCCATATTTCCATGAATAGTTACAACCTTTTGCTTATTGAATATTTTTCATTACGTATTTTATTGTTGCATTTACTGCCCGATAGATGCCGCTTGTCTCCCATTATATCAAACTACCCACAATAAATTTTAGCTTTTTCCCGATGGAAGTTAATAGTTATCCCTGTTTATATCAGACTACCCTCATTCTAAATATAAAATAAATTTGGTGTTACAAACTCATTAAAGGAATAATGTAAGAGTTTTTTTTATAAAGTGTTTATTATAATATCGCGTGTAATAAATGTAACACTATACATATTTACAAATTACGTCCCTGTCTCCTCGCGTGAGCTACAGCTCGTACAAATTGGTAGCAAAACTCCTCAAAATAACAAAATTCTATCCTCTAAAAATCCATTTGGCATATTCTGGCTAAACAAACGCTGGCCGATTGCAACTATTATATAATTTGAAACCAACTCAGCAATGGAGCGAACAAAAAATATAACCAAAAAATATTAATTCATTCATAACTTTAACATTTACATTGTTAAATAATCTTTATATTAAAGATGACAGCTTTCATTTTACATTGATGTCGCAATTTAGCACGGTTTTCAAGACTTGTCGCTGACGGCTGGTCGTAAACATAGCCAAGGTCTTACCGTGCCCCACACTCAATCAATGAAGCTAATTCTATACCCAATCTGGATAGCATGTTGTCCAAGCACCTTCCGTCAACATCAACATCAATGTAAAATTACCTAAAATATTTAACTAACATGAATCGAATTTAAATTAAATAAGTAGTTTAATAAATTAATAAAATAAAATGAATGACAAGTGATTTCCACGGGTTGTCCTCACCGGCTGCGCGGCGGGGCGGCGGGGTGGCGGGGCGGCGGGGCGGCCGCCGCGGGCCGGTGGCTACTGGCACGCCGCGTGCCAGAAGCCGCAGCGGCGCGGTCACATGTACGGCAGGTTGGTGGGCGTGCGCGCGCTCGCTGACAACTCTACACCGCTGCGCTGTTGACGAGAAAAACATACATGAGGACATGCTTATAGAAATAAGCGCTTTTATATAGGCGTCGCGACGCCTTTATTAAGCCATCGCAATGGGGTTAGAGGCGTCACGACTCTTTCATAGTCAAGTAGTGTTGCATACGGCGTTATTTTAGTAGAAAACATATTTCAATTACGTTTTTAAATGCCATACAATCGAATGGTTGAAAAAACTGACAAGTCCTCAAGTCGAAACATAAAAAAATAGATGTGTGTGATCATACATGATACTCTATGTTTTTTATATAAAAAGATTTGTTAATACTTTTATTAATTTCATCCGGTACAGTGTTACGAGTGCAACCTCAGAATAGTCCAAACAATATGATTATTAAGCTTACAACGCCTTCCCAGGTTTCGTAGGACTTGGTCATGCTGTGGTTCACGGGCACAGGATGTGGCTTCTTCACTTTCTTCATCGGACTATTGCTCGCTGGAAATTTAATAAAAAATATGCATTATACAATGCATTCAAATTACATAGGTATTTAAATTAAGCAGTGATAGCTGATTGGTTAAGCACGCGTCTTGCGGGCACTAGGTCCTGGGTTCAAACGCTGGCTCGCACAGGGGAGCGAGAAATTAGGAATCGCACATAGAACATGAACCCCCCTGGGTTTTCCGAAATCTATGTGCCATTCATAATTTCTATATAATTATCACTTGCCTCCGGTGCAGGTAAACGCATCGTGAAGAAACCTGCATGTCTTACAAATTCTAACCAATTTTCCAAAGACGTGTAATCCGCCAACCCGCACTGGGCCAGCGTGGTGGATGATGGCCTGAATCCCCCCGTAGTGAGGGGAGGCCCATGCCCACGAGTGACGTCAAAAGGGCTAAATGAATAATTATTATATTAAATTAAATGGGAGGAGGTACGTTTTGTTTGCCGGTTATGGTTCGGTGCGATCTACTACCAACCGACCTCAGAGGCCGTGTGTTATGAATATGGTACTTATACTAGTATATACTAGGTCAAACAAAAAGGGTATACTATTTTTTTCAAAACTTAACTTTCTCATTCTAAAACTAACAGCTTTGGAGGAAATTTTAAAAACAAAAAAAGTTATAAGAATACAGTTGTTGACTGATTTCACAAGTCTACAAAACCTATAGTACTTCAACTATTCCATAAAGCCGATAGTTTTAGATTTACAAAGTAAAGTTGCAAAAAAATTTGTATACCCTTTTTGTTTCACATAGTATAGAGTATACTTACCTCCGGGCACGTACGGTAGCGAGAAGTCGGGAGGAGCCTTCTTGCTGTTCTTCTTGGCGGCGGCGCGGCCCCGCAGCAACTCTTCGTCCATCACCAGCTTATTGTTCACCCTGCACCAGAACGTCATCAATAATTTCATCTCCAAAATGGTATAAAACAAAGTCGCGAACCGCGTCAGTTTTTTCGTCCGCTTATTAATTTTAAACTGCGGAACGGATTTTGATGCAGTTTTCATTATGATTTAGAGAATTTCGTCTGGCGGGTTTTTGTAATTAAATTTATAAATAAAAAAGCCGTTCGAAATCGGGACGCGTCGCTAGTTATTACAAAAGCTTTCTTTGTATTTGATTAGATGGCTTTTTATTTGAACTACACAAAATTTAAATATCTAGTGTGAAATTTGGGACTTACTTTTTAATGTATGGTGTTCTTGGATATGTGTTCACTGGTATAGGAAACGACTGTAACACAATATTATTAAAACAGTTACAAATGGATAAACTATATAGGGAATACATTCCCTGATGATGGCCACACATCCCGGTCCTACCTCGCCCGTCCTCCAGACAGTGGTCATTTTGGGAAAGTAGTCATTTTAGGAAAGTGGACATTTTGGGAAAGTGGTCATTTAGGTAAGTAAAGTGTTTATTCTTAGAGTTGTAGAAAGACCAGCTCGGCTAGCTATGCGTCCCACTAGCATTTCTTTGAGCTATGTCGATGACTTTTATTTTGTCTAACGGCTTTCGTCAATTCCGATTTAGTATCAACGAACCGAATATGTAGATAAAACTAATTAAATATCGCCAGACTAACACACCAACTGTATGGTCCCTAACTAAGTAACGGTGGTACCATAAAATGGACTGGTGGCAATTTCAGTGGCACAGATATCAAGGCAAATAACGAAAAGACCATTTCCGAGATTCGCCTGGCCGGGAATCGAATCGGCAACCACGCGGTTCAAAAGTCACCGGGTATAATATCACCTGGAAAGTGTCGTTGATAGCTCGCGCGAGGGACCGCGGCGCCGCCGGCTTCGCAGGAGGCAGCGCCGCGTTGCATACCACTAAATGCTGAACAAACATCATACATTATCCTTCCTACTTTACACTTGTTACACTTGACCAGGAAGGTACCACCCTCTCACAGTAGATCGGCGTAAAATCGGGTGAGGGAGCCAGAAGCCCAACCTCCTCCCTTCTCTCTCATACCTTTCCCTCCCTCTATCCCTATCACCTGATGTTTACATGTTGTCGGGCGGCTGATCCCGGGAATATTGGTTTAGCTGGATATATTCCCATATTTCTTTAAATTTCCGGAAACAACAGCACTTCACTAATCGGACGACAGCCACCAATGTTATGGGTTGTTTCTACTAGTATATTTTTTAAATTTATTTTAATTTACTTTTTGTAAAGAAATATTACAAGATTTATAAGTGTATCACATTACCGACAGCCCCTTCAGCTAAGCTAATGCACTAATGCTCGTGTTGTACGGGCTCACGTCAATAATTAAATAGCTAGGATGGGGGGTCGAATCCAGAACCTCTAATTTACGAGAGCAGCCCCTCTAACCACTAGCCTATTGATGCCTTAAAGTTTCAAGGCTTCTCATCAGGGGGCAACGTCTGTTAACCGTTCCAATAACGCTCGACTTGCATTTGATTAGACTCACAAGACGTCATTGTTGACAATTTTTCGTAGTTCACTAACCAACCACTCGCTCACCCATGCCGACCGATTCTCGACTCACTCGAGAAGCAGTCGTTAGCGGACTTTGAATTTTTGGGTCGATCGTAACTGTCGGCTGCAAGTCGAGCGTTATTGTAACGGTTAACAGACTTGGCCCCCTGGTTCAAGGCGCCATGTGCCTCAGAGTAGTACCTCAACGGCATCCTGCATAGTAGTGGTGGAGGGCGGCTGAGGCTTCTTGTCCGCAGGAATCATCTCCATGTTAACCTCCGTACCTAGTCATCGGGCAAACGTTTTATGAACAAATATATAAATATTGCCTGAACAAGACACCAACAGTAATAAGTAAAAATAACTAAGAAACGCTACTATGTGGTACAGTTCAATGGACCGGGATATTTTATGGGGGGGTATTTTAAATCATTCACATTACAATATTGGAGGAATAAGTTGTGCTATAGTGTACTATTGTCTTCCTCTTCAGGGAAAACAGAGGCGATGATAACACCGGATAAATAAATAATAAATAAATATCGCCAGACTGACACACCAACTGTATGGTCCCAAACTAAGCAACGCTTGTACCATGTACCGTATAATGGACTGGGGGCGATCCTAGTGACACCCAGACCAGGGCAAATTACGAAAAGGTCATTTCCAAAATTTGCCCCGGCGGGAATCGAACCCGCAACCACCTTGTACAGTGACCCGAGCGGCCTACGCTCGAACCACTGCGCCAAGCGGTCGTCAAAGAAGACAATAAAAGTAATTTCTCACTGGGTGTGTAGTTGTAGTCTATGAGCGATTCTCCGGCCGTGCTGTCTGTTCGAGATCTGCTGTGGTCCTGCGTTGTTGATTGAACATTATAAGCCATGGTCATTAATAGTCATCATCATATGCCTTACTTTTTACCGTTATCTGAGGTCGGTCGCAGTATGTCTTTTCCTTCCATTCATCGCGCTTTCCTGTCATACTCACATCCACTCCAACCTCATTAATACGACCCATCCATGTTTTATTGAGCCTCGCACTGTATCCAATATGATTGTGGATATACATATTCATCACTCGTTTAGTTATGTATATCATTATTAGTCAGTAAGTGTGTACTTATATATCCGTGTGCACACACACCTCCACGGCACACAATCAAAAATCAACGCCATACAAATCTTACGCAAATAATGTGTCATATCATTTGAACTAAAAAAGTATTATGATGATGACACAGTGGTATATATGCGTGTTTCTTTTTTCCGCATCTGTCAAAATATTGTAGCGATAAAGTTTATTTGTATTATTATATTCGTCGAGAGGTACTTGCAGCAATACTATACAGTCACTTTTGATAAATATAAATTAAAATATTACATTCAAATGCAAAACAATGACATTTCCAGGTGTAAATTGTCTTAGTCTGATTAAAAATCAATGTTGCGTGCAATCAACTCACCGATATAATGTTGAGAGTCCACTGTTGTCTGGGCTTGCCCGCCGCTCGCGCAGCGCTCTGCGTTGGCGGGGTCTGTCGAGGTATAAGGGTTAAGCCATGTCAGGTCGTTGATCGAACAACAGATTGTTTATTGTGTCTATATCTATCCACTCATTTTCCTCTTAACAACATTGTCGTTAAATCCTATTCATTTACTCAGCATGGAATGCATCACACCAGAGCAATTATCTTATTATCCACCTCTGTTTTATTTATTATTATTTTGGTTTGTAACGTTTAATTAGATGTAAGTATGAGTAGGTATGCACACCCCACTGAACTAGCTTTCTCATTTTATTTTAATACCTAAATCTGAGTGAGATTTGATTATTATTTCCTATTACTTATTTGGTAGAAGACAGGGCGCTATGGCGCTCATTAGAGGAGGCCTATGTCCAGCAGTGGACAAGCATAGGCTGATGATGATGATGATGATTACTTATTTGGTGACAATGGTGTTGCCTGCTCATTCTACCGGTGGTAGATTCTGGCTATTCATAAATACTTTGTTGGCTACGTGAATAAAAACAATTTTGAGTTTATATGTAAGCTAATAAGAGTTTGGAGCAGCGATCTGCGGAGCATGACTACCAGGAGCGAAAAGACAATGATCATTCTTACCTCAATTTCTTTGCCCAATTTCTTCCTCAGCTCCGCGTTGAAGCTGTCTACAAAACCATCTGTCATGAAGTACCTGAAATAGATAAGGCTCAGTTCCTGAATCGATTGGTATTACTGAGACAAGTCTATCTACTCCCTCTAAAAGTGAGAAGATAGAGGAATAATAATGTAGAAATGGCCACCGCAAAGAAACCGAGTAATGGCCCCATTTCAGTTAAATATCATGAGTTTCAAAACAAAGTTCCAGGCAATTAATTTCAGATGCCTGAACTGATTGGTGGGATTTGCCTTATTTGTGAGTTTGGCTTTGACGTAGTCAGAAACAAAATTATTCATGAAGGTAAGTGAGTATTGGGTATTGCATTAGAAAGCTCATAATAAGACTCCAGGCAGTACATTTAACGCCATAAAGTGTCCTAAAATAAGAGTTAATAGGTACTTAATGACCGTAAGCTGCTGTCGTATTTTGGGTATATGGTCCTTCAGTGTGATTATTGGTGGTGTGTATGTAGTTACTTGTGCCTGAGCAGCGCGGAGGCGGGCGGGCGCGCGCGCGGCTCGGTGCGCAGGCAGGCGGCCAGCATGTCGCGCGCCGCGCCCGCGCCCGGCAGCGCGCTGCCGCGGCCGCCCGCCCCCGCCCCCGCCCCGCCGCCCAGCGCCGCGCCCCCCGCCAGCCGCGACACCACCTGCTGGTGCCGGGGGGCCAGCTTGCCTGCACGCAGGCACAACGATGACGTCATTAGTGCCTTTTCATAGAACACAAGTTACCGGGGCCCTAACCACGTTAGCTACATAACACCCAATTGAAATGCAAACGCGAGCGTTTGAAATCTAAATAACCCCTCAGCCGAAACACGACTCATTGAGTCGACGTAAAAAAATCGCACATATGCAAGTCGACTCATTGAGTCGACGTGAGCCTGGTCGGTGTATAAGCCTCTCAGCGCTTTCCATTTATTACCCAACAGTACCAGAGTTGATTTCAAACGCTTGCGTTTACTTGCTTTTCTATTGCGTTTTAAGTAGTTAACGTGGTAAGGGCCCTGGTATTCGGTTTAAGATACCAATCAGGCGCTGAAGAGTCAGATGATAAGATTTATCCATCCACAAATACGATCTCAGTGCGTTATTACAAAACCCAGTTATTAAGTAATTGGATTTGATTAGTATCCAGGAGCTAAAGTGTTAAGTGTATAGCACATGATAATGGATCTGGATCACATTAGGTACTGGCACCGCGATCCTAAGGTTTGTCCTCGCGATATTGCCATTACTGCTCTTGATTGTTATACGCGTGAAACTTCTAATATTTACTGATGGTGTAACCGGCGCTTATGTTAGCTCCCACATACATCGACTGTATTGAGCAAACCGTGGTCAAACCGATTTCACTATTGTTCGATTTCTTCTCGTCATCAGTTCAATAGATAACGTCTAGTTAGGACGCTAGAGTTCAATATTCAACTCATCGGTACATAAAAATTGCACTAACCTACAGTCTTTATAATGAGTGCAAGCTGATCGATGTCAGAGTCTCCCGGGAACAACGGGTCACCAGTCAACATCTCCGCGAACAAGCAGCCTATCGCCCAGATGTCCACCTCAGGACCGTACCTGAAATAAGCAATGATTAGTATAATAATGAGCCCAAGTCATAACGGTGGCTCTCGTGACTCTACTATTGGAAAAAATGCATCAAGCTCAAGATACTAGTTTTGTCATTGGAACCTGGACAGCTTGACGATATAATATACTAGTTTATTCCCGCGACTTCGTCCGCGTAGTATTTAACACAACAAAAATTTCGGGTTAATCCCGGTTATAAAATATCTGTTCCAAATTTTATCCAAATCCATTCAGTAGTTTTTGCGTGAAAGAGTAACAAACAAACATCCACACTCACAGACTTTCGCATTTATAATATTAGTAGGATTATGTCTGAAACCAACTCTATGACTCTGTGCTTGGGTTACCAGTTTTTTTATCCTGACGGGACCTGAAGGGGAGTGAAATAGAGGAAAGGGAAGGGAGGGGGCTTCCGGCTCTCTCACGCATCGTGTAAAACGCAGCTATAATAACTACTTTAGGCAGATCTTCTGTAAGAGCCGTTTACCTGTGTTCCGCGACGAGCAGTTCCGGCGCTCGGTACCACCTGGTGGCCACATACTCCGTGTAGGGCTCGCCGGGCGCCGCCAGCGCCCGCGCGAAACCAAGGTCACACAACTTCACGATCCCCGTATTGGACACCAGCACGTTCTCTGGCTTCACGTCACGGTGGATTATCTGGAACATGAGACATGATACTGATGATAATCTGGATAATCTGGATGAATTGCGAAAAAAACCTGGTCTGAAATTAGTAGAGTTCAATAAAAAAATCCTATTATATAATGCAATCGATTGGTCTAACTGTTTAAAACAAAGTCTGCCTTGACGTTGTATTGTACAAGTTGGAACTTGCATTCCTAATGCCAAAGAGAGTGCTCTTTCTTAAGTGTTCATACCATTTCGCTGTTGAGCTTGTATAACTTTAATACTCGCACCAGCTTACTGCGTCACATGTGTCATCTTCGATCCTTACAAGACCGTTCCTCACTACGTCTTCTAAGTCACGGTCGAGTGGGTACACAAAGCTTTTACCACAATTGTAAATAAAAAAACTCACAGAATTCTGATGGCAGTATTCTATACCCTTGAGCAGCTGATAAAGGTGCTTCTTGGCTGTGTCCTCGCCGAGCCCGCCGGGCGACGCCTCCAGCTCGTCCAGGAGTGTGTGGTCCAGGTACTCGAACACCAGGTAGAACCGCCGCTTACGACGGAACACCTCAATCATGTTCACCAGGTGATCATGTCGAAGTTTCTGAGGGGAGGAACGGGTCCTACTGAACACAATTGTGAATTGCTGCTAGCAAATTATAAGTAAGAAGATGGTGGTGTTTTTGGGAAAGTGGCCATTTTGGGATTATGAGGTTGACATTTTAGGAAATTGTTCAGATCAATTCATAGTTGTGGGCACGAATTGGTGTGAAAGTTCGCTGGTGTTAAAAGGGCACTTTTCGCTTCGATCTATAATAATATAAGTCATGCGACTACATAATGATGTTCTGAAGAGTTCCCATCGTAAAGAAAGAAAGAAAGAAAGAAAAAGTATTTATTCTGAATTTTAAAAAACATAACAACAATTCAATACTACTGCCAAACTGCACAGCAGTTTGTTGGCAGTCGAAGCTCCCATTTTAAAACATGGTTTATGTTCTCAAAAAAAAAAGAAATACAATAAAATAAAATAATCATTATGTTTCACTCAAAAAATCACACATTATAAAATATATTTAATGTAATTATACTTTAAGTTGAGAAGAAACGCTTAGAAGAAACTTTGCCGTTTTATGTTTAAACGACCGTTTTGATGTAGAAGCACTTTCGATGTCTGTAGGTAGGCTATTGAATATAGTTGGAACAAAAAATTTATCACATCTTTGTCCATAATAGTTATTACAAGTGGGCACCTCAAACGTCTTACAATGTTTTGCGCCTCGAGGCCTTAGCTGTACAGTTCTGATTTGTACTCCTGATGGCAGTAATGATCCACTGCTACTAGTAGCGCTACCCTTTCATGCACTGGCGATTTTACACTCGACAAACAATTCCTCATAATTGGTTATTTTACAGCGTTGCTTTGTTTTATTGTCAACAAGTTTTTTCATAAATCTGATTTGTAAGGCTTTAATCTTGTCCAAATATGTTTTAAACGTGCGTCCATAACATGCCAGTCCATAGGAAAGCAGCGAGTCTACCAGCGCATAGTATACAACAAACATTGTATGCCAGCCCCCCTAGCCAAGTGACTTCGTCTACTAGCGTTTCTACAAATCGCTACGCTTCATGTATGGAAATGACATAAGTCACGTGATCTACTTATCGTCTTGTAATGTCATTTCCATACATTTAAGCGTAGCGTTTTGTAGAAACGCTTGTAGACGAAGCCACTTGGCTAGGGGGGCTGTTCAGAAACAACACTGAGGTGGTGAAGTTTAACAAGAACAGATCGTAATTTATCACAAAGCTTTACAATGTGGGTTTTCCAAGAAAAAATGGTGTCTATTACTAGACCTAAATACTTGTACTCCCCCACCACCTCTAAAGCTGCACACTCACACCGTGAAACACTGCCGTCGTGCTCGTTATGCAGGCATTCATAGCTGTGTCCTATAATACGCGGCGGGCGTCCAATACTTTTATTGTGTGGCGAGCGTATATGCATACATTTTGTTTTGTTTATGTTAATAACTATTCCGTTATCATGTGCCCACTTTATAATATTTGTGAAATCATCTTGAATTTTGTTTTCTATTATATTAAGATCCTCATCAGCATACATCAGACATGTGTCATTTGCATACTTATATATAGTGCAGTGTTAACATGCATAATAAATCCTACCGGGCCATACACCGAGCCGGTGGGCACGCCACAGGTGATATGCTTAGCTTCCCCAACTACTCCATCGACCACAGTTCTCAGCGTCCTGCCTGTGAGGTACGCGCGGAGCCATGCATTAAGTGGCCCCGCGACCCCACACTCCTGCATAGCTTGAAGCAGCTGGTGGTGCTCCAAGGTATCAAAAGCTTTTTTGAAATCAATATAGATTACCACCACCTGCTTCCGCTGATCTAGGTACTCATTAATATCATTAGAAAACTGCTGTAGCCGTACCCCTACCTCGTCTAAAACCATGTTGAGCATTTGTTAAGATATTATTTTTCTCCAAGAACATACTTATTTGGCCTACAATATACTTTTCCACAATTTTATTTATTACTGAAAGTATAGCTATCGGCCTATAATTCGAGTAATCTGTGTGTGAACCTTGCTTAAAAATAGGCCTTAGCCGTAGGCTGATGATATAACATAATTGAGCCATGCATTCGTTCATTGCTGATGCTCATGTGGTCTGTTACCTTCAACATGCGTATTTCTCTGAGCGCCATCTTCCTGACGGCCACATCGTCTTCAGTCTCGAGGAACTTCTTGATGGCGACGAGCTGGCCCGTGTCGCGGCGCCGGCACTTAAGCACCACGCCGTACGAGCCCTCGCCGACCTGAACATCAGATAACGTTAAGAAAGACTAATATATTTCCAGTTCCCCTTAAGAGCAGAAACCTGACATACTCTGAGGGGTATGCAAATCTTTCGGGTTTCGGATTTTTGGGACTCGAAAGAGGATCAGGTCGTGTAAATATCGATTGATCAGCTTAGTAAGATTAAGATCTCAATTAGGGAGAAGTGGAAAGACTAACCTAAGATTTCCTTTTGTAGTTAGTGCTACAACTAGGAAAACTATTAGGAGAAGGACCCACCACTCACCCTTGGCTTGTTAACCTCCAAAATTATAAATCAAATAGGTTGATCGATAATGGAAGAGGTCAACAAAACCTAACTCCGTCGGTCGAGTATGTCAGTCAAGAGTGACAGGGAGCCTAATAATTTGCAATTTTCCGCGGAACAAAGCGAATTAAGAGTAAAATTCGACACGTGTTTCGCCTCTGAACGAGACATCCTCAGGAAAGTTGGGCTACGAATGAGCGACGAAGTGCCGCGCGCACACCTTATATAAGCGATCAACTGCCATCCCCACTACCCCCGCCACTCGGATGATCAATTGAGCGACTTTGATATTGAAATGAAAATAAATTAAGTAAAGGGGAGGCGTCAAAACTAATCTGTTCGTTCAACAACGTTGCCCTACTCCGCCTAACAATTTCTAAACGCTCAACCACACACAACCTGAGACCCTTTTACATAACTAGGGTCAAGTTATGCAACGGAAGCGAGCAGAGAAAATCAGTTTATGAGAGCGAGCAGAAAAAAGCAATGAGGTAGATAGAGCTACCTTTTTGAGGTGGATACAGTTGCATAGCGTCAGCGTTTCAGTGGTACCTATTACACCAAGGAAGTTAATTTATACGACCGACGTCACCATAACAGGTAAACAGGCCTATTCCTGTTATATGTGATTATGATGCTGATGGTACTCACCACCGCCAATTGTTCATACTTGTCCATGGCGCGGCTGTTAGGCGACGAGGGCGACAGCGCCGAGCGACGGTCTATCCTCATCGACATGGTCACAGCACAGGACAGACATCTTCAACAAAATGATATTACACACCTGGAACAAGATAAAAATAAAAGATTTATTTTAAAATAAAGGCTTCCGACGTGTTCTGATATTTTTCTGAAAAATGTTTTTTTATAGAACCGTCTGTATTAAGGTTTTTTTTAAAGAATTGTGACATTTATTTATGTTAGAAGTAAAATAGTACATTGTTACACGAGTGGTGAAAGTGACTTATTTTTTCCCGAGACGGGGTTTGGCGCCCGAGCGTAGCGAGGGCGCTAATGGTTCGAGGGACAAAATAAGTCTTTCACCCGAGGTAAACACTGTGCTTTTCATTACGAATACATGGAAACTAAAAATAAAAACAGGCATTGGCTAAAGAAATAATACAAGGAAGTATGAACAATAATCCACAACTCGAAAAAAAAAAAGATCGGATTGCCGCCTATTTTGTTTTTTTTTCGTTGTCCGGCCAACTTCATTATTTAGCCATTATTTTTCATTTTCATCTTTAAATATTTTGCCCAAATCTATATTATTTTAAAGAAATTGTTGAAACTTTATTATAATTAAGTAATTTAAAAATATATATTATTTAATTAATACTTAACTTTAAGTTATTTCAATTTTACATCGTGCTGTAATTGAGTGACTGTAGGAAAAGTTTGAACATGCTTCCATAGAAATGTAAAAATGGAACTAGTTTTTTTTTTAATTTGACAGCTGTCAGTTGAAAGCGATTCTCCCGGGCCGGAAAAGTATTACTTTCAACCCGCTCCTCAGGCAACTTCAGACCTACTTTCAGAGTATGAGTAATGAAAAATATATTTTTGAGCCGTTTGGGGTAGACCCTGGGTGCACCCATCGCATTTTTAGCGATTTTGGAAAGCGGCTGGTCGAGGCACCTGGTGACCAGAGGGCAGGCACATAAGTATCTCGCACAGAGAATTAGCATTGCCATTCAATGTGGCAATGCAGCCAGCCATCAGGGCACTTTGCCAAGCAACAGCGGTCTGGAACCAGTTTACTTTTTGTGCCTTTAAAATAATTATTAAGTTATTTTATATTTGTTCATAGTGTTATAAATATTTTAAAGAGTTTTGTGACTTAAGTGGTTACAATACTATGATAAACATCATTGATTTGTGGATCAGTTATCCCATTGTTCCCCTTTGTTATTAGGTAGCCATCTCGTTAATTCTAAATTACCTCTCGGCGTATAATGTCACGTTCGCAAAATGTCACATACCGTAATACTGTCAAAAAGTTGATGACACCTTTGGACCCATATTTTGTATTCCTGAACTTACTAAGTACTGAGTCAAGCTATCTGAAATACTGACTTGCGATAGCGATTCACTATAGACATATAGGCTAACTTTTATAGGACAGAACACACGTTTAATTACACGGTAACATTAAAAGGCAACACACTGGAGCTATTATAATATTTATGTTAATATCTACCCTTTGTAATTATTGAATATAAGCAACTGGCGATTAAAAAAACAATATGACATGTAAAAAGACAAGCCCGCTGAGTTTCTTGCCGGATCTTCTCAGTCGAGGTCGCGTTCCGATCCGGTTGTAGATATAAGAAAAAAAGATATATGTAAAATTGTCAATTTGTAAGTGCCCCCGTAGGCCTAAACAAAATAAACGATTTGAATTGAATTGAATTTAATTTAATCACAAAGGTTCTACTGACATACATACATTATGTGACGGCTATCATCGTGTAATTATTTAAACTGTCGAACGTTTTACAAAATGATAGGCTACGGCAGGCGGTCGAGTTTGTGACCGGTAATAAATTAATGTGGATGTACCTAGGTGCATTACTTATTATTCGTGGGAGCGTTTTATAAAAAAACACAAGGTATATTAGTGATATTAATAAATAATAATTATTATTATAGCCCTTTTTGAAGTCGCACTCCTGGGCACGGGCCTCCCCTCAACACGAGGGGGATTCAGGCCATAATCCACCACGCTGGCCCAGGTCGGGTTGGCGGATTTCACAAGTCTTTCGAAAATTGGTTAATTCTTCTAAGAAATGCATTTATCCTCACGATGTTTTTCTTCACCGTAAGCAAGTGATAATCATAAATAGAAATTATGATTCGCACATAGATTTCGAAAAATCCCGAGGTTCGAGCCGGGGTTTGAAACCGAGACCTGGTAGACCGCAAGACGCGTGCTTAACCAATCGGCTATCACAGTATACTATATACTTACTTTCATATATGCATTTAGTAAAAAGCCGTTATTTTGATATTACAAACAGACACTTCAATTTTATTTAAATGTAAAGATAAAGAGTCACAAGGTAGGTAGATAACTGGAATACCTTCCGTGTTTCGGTAGTTTACTTTGAGCTATTGCGCTGTTGTAACTTAGAGGCGAGT
The DNA here is from genome assembly GCA_918843915.1 of Notodonta ziczac. Taxonomy (NCBI): domain Eukaryota; kingdom Metazoa; phylum Arthropoda; class Insecta; order Lepidoptera; family Notodontidae; genus Notodonta; species Notodonta ziczac. Next base: position 9,846,620 of record OU974053.1, read on the forward strand.
GATTAAATAAAATGCTTTCAACCTACAATTTGATTAGTTAAAAACGTTAACACAACCCACAAATTTATCCTTGCGCACGCCACGCCACCTGGCGGTCAAGGCTACAACCAGTAATGGCTGTTGACGAAACAACTTTATCTACAACGATTGTCGCGAAGTATCGCGAAGTTCCATATAAATAGTTTATGCTAGCAACATCAAAGAGCGATAGTCTATGGTAAAGCGGTGGCGTTGTGAGTCTGTGGGTAATCTATGGTATTGACTGTCATAAAAGCGAGGCAAAATAGTGAATATATTTGAAGCCGCTGGATAAGTGGGACAAGCTAAGTTGTCTTTATTGACGGTAGATTGAGATATAAAACTTTAAGTATAGAATCATGTTTGTCGCATCTGTTTATTGTTATACGTATTATCAACATGGGAGAGTCTGCGAACAAAGCTAAGTATTTACTAAGTATTTCCAAGTATTAATAACTGTAACCATCTGCCTAAGTACTTATAAACATTAATAATATCAAGCATGCGCCTTAGTGATTATACACTATATAATCTTATTATCACACTGTTACTCACCGTCTATTTATGCTGCGCATGGACCGCAGGGGATGCGCTTAGGAATGGGAGATCGTGTAGTGGATTGAGCCCAAGAGTAAGGCAAGCGATTATGTGTTTAACACTGAGCCCAAGAGCTAGGCCAGTGAATGTGAATCTAAACTCCCAAATAGGATGACACACGCAGAAAGACGGACTGGGTTTGGAACGGCGCATTCACTCCCAGACGCTGGTGTGTACATTAGATAGTACCTTTGCGGAGTGTACTTAGGAACAGGAGGAACAAAACAGGGCCCCCTTCCCTGTGCCGTACTTGATACGGCTCCTACATAGGATGCATGACCTGCGGGGTGCTTAGTCTTGGGATGATGAAAGCCTCGATGAAAATACTTACACCGCATAACTGGTTGCGGCTCCCAAATAGGTGTTCACAGCTGTTGAGCGTGCTTAGACATAGGACATAGGACAGATCGATAGCATATCTCTTTCTTACAGTTGTATCGTTCTACATGTACAGACACCAGTCATCCCATCATGATACTTACATAACATAACTTACAAATACACACACACTCACGCATATATATATATATATATAATTGTAGGCCATCATGGTAGGGCTCTAACCTTAATGATCCATGGTACCGTTAGAATAGCGGTATCATGGAGTTATAATTATTCCAACAGGATACAAATGTGAGTGAGGCTGCTTTGTCTTGTATAATCAGAGAGAGAGAAAGGATTTGGAGGAGACTCGGACGTTGGAAAGATTAAGGTATTACAATTTCGTTTTATCACTCCTTCGTGATGGATGCCTTTACACCTCAATGATTGATTACCTAAGAATGTGAAATTAACATTGTGAGGCATGGCCGTCACGACATGGTGGAGGTGCTGGGATCTGATGGATCTGTGAGAGCGTTCAAGTGAGAATATGTTCTAGAAATTGGAAATTGTTGGATTGAGAAAGAAATGTTTTTAAATTGATCGTGGAGAACGACATCTGAGATGAGTGATGGAACTAAATTTGTGATTGGATATATACTTGAAAGAAAACATAATGATTTACTCCAATGTCTGGGGTCCTCAAGGTTCCTTCCTTTGCCATTAACGAGAATGTGTGTAATGAGTATATCGTGAGTTAAATAAGTACTCGATAGCTCTAGTGATAACAAACCAATTTAAATTTAGCATTTAATGTATTGGCTATCATTATTATTAAGATTGAACAAGAGATGGCGTCAAGTGTTCTAAATCGTTTAATGTTCGGAATTTGAATGTTTATGATTTCATGATTCAATTATTTATGAAGTTACAAGGCGTGAATGACAATTGTTCAGTATTTATAATTGTGAAATTAATTATATATAAAGGTGATCTACAAATGAAGGCATAATTAACCATAGGTAAACTTATTATTATGACTTTGAGAATATATTTAATTAATGACAATAAAATTTACACATTAATTGAAATATAATTGTAAGTAAAATATCTCTAGTAGGTATTCGATATTATTTAGGCGCGTTGGTTGCTTGATTTATGTTGGGCCCTGGGAGTTAAATTATATGCCTTATTGCGTCAAATAGTTATATTTTAGAAATATAGGACGCTGCGTGTCGCTGAAGTGTAATATTTCAAGGCATAGGTATCTACCCACCTTCTACACTACATAACTTACTATCAATTTGCTGTTTTTAAGGACTGAATTGATAACTTTATAAATTTAAATTGGGCTTAGGTTACCTATACAAGTGGATAATTTGTCAAGATTGCTAACTTCATGCGTTTGATTTTTTGTAGGTATCTAACCATAAGTGTGTTTTAAATATTATGTTGGTACCAAGTTTACTTAAAATTTGTTAAATTAATCGGGAGATAAGTACGTTCGATAAACAATGAATAGAATATACCTACTTATCGATTACAAGTATTGTCTGGATAGTAGATACCTACGTTGCGCGGGTGCCTTACATATTTTTTTTGGGGATTGCCTTCCTACTTAAATAGTTGCAAATATGTGTCACACGGCACAAGTGGCTTAGAACGGCAGAGATAGATGTATAAGTACCTACATAGGTAGATACTACACTGTTGGGATGAAACTATTGCGTGCGTTTTCTGAACATTAAATGGCTATATGACGGTGCCAGTGAAGTTGTAATGGTGAGATATTTGTTTGATGTGGGTACCGTTAACTTATTTAGGTGCCTTTATACACTGAGGTTTGAATCGAATATAAAGTTATCACTTTGGTATTGATGTCGATGTAAGTACCTACTAAGCATGGTACCTTTACGTAATGGGTGCGTGTACCTGACGTACTTACTTTGTTTGTATTTTCTACAATAAGTAGCGCCTGCAATTTACGGCAGTGACATCGTAGTGATTAAATACAATTTGTTTTTCTGCCTAATTGGTACCTAAATTTCTCGGTCGTTTCGTCTAAACCTAATCTTATGTAATTTCGCGTACGGATTCGCTTCCCATGACAATGTGTGCATACAATATAGGGTAGTATGAATATTCGGAATTCTAAACCTGATGATGAGATGCGGATTCACTGTCTACCCAAATTGTAAAACAGTGAAATTAGTAATAAGTGTAGCGAAATGCGAGATAAGTTGGATAATGTACAATTGGGCAGACACAGACTGAAGATTTGATATCGGATATACCTAGAGGGTGTCAGACGACATGATTGAAACGGAGGTACGGCTTCTTTTAGCTAGAATATCAGAATTACTCGTAAAATAACCTACGATGGAACTAGTTACCTATGTTCAATGGCGACGACGTCCTTTAAGTGGCACCAAATTAAATATTTAATTTAATTTCCTGCATTTAACAGCATATCTTTAATCAGTTTCTGAAAGTCATGTAAGGCAGGCAATCGAAGTTTTTAAATACAACATACAGACTACCTACTCTATTGCGATCAATATACCTTTCGTGGGCTATAAATACTTTGTTATTTTTCACGCGCATTATTTTACACGGTAGGTACTACTTATGAAACGTATATGGTATCATTCATACGCTAACTTTGAGCCATTTAAAATTCAATTAATAGGTATATCTTCTGTGATTAAAACACTTTAATGATTAATGCAGAGTAGGTACATACTTATGCAGGAGAGAAATCCCAAGCTAGAAACTGTTGCTATGACTTAAGTCTAGGACACACGATCGAAACTTGTCTTCTTGTCTAGCTTAAACATTATTAAATAGTATGTTTGTTAAAGAGATTATAAGTAAGTTGCTGGCTTGTAGTAGTCAGTGTTCATACAATGATTCTAGTGACAAAATATTTAAAATTATTCATTGTGGAAGAAATATATTTGATAAATCAATTGTGGAGTAAATAAGCTATTTCTCAGACAGATTACCATCAATTAGAGTATATTGAATTTCAGATGTGACTTAGGTGCTTAAATTAACTAGTTTATCAAATAGAAATTCGTGTTTCTGAAAAATTTATTTGAGTTTTCTCTACTCAACAAATGAAGAAAATGTCTTACTAAGATTAATAAGTGTTAGATTACCTAATATCATGAATAGTTCGGATTCCTGTAGTCAAGAAATAAATAATGTCCATTATCAGAAGGTCATTTGTATGAGAATATTAAATGTGCAAGTTGGTAATGTCTCGGATCAGATTCGTTAACCGTGATACTGTTAACCATGAAGCTAGTGTCATATAACATTATTGCTATTATCCCACTCCAATTAAATAATCTTTGGATATATAACTTTAAGTTGCCCAGTTCATCAATTATTTAAATATGTTTAATAATTGTATATGTAGGGTAGATGAGGGCATTACTGTCATAATTTGATACATGATTTGATTTACTATATCTCGTGTTTTTAAACACATAAATAATATTTAGTAGATGAAATCGGTAATTATTTATTGCTCTTTAAAATAATTTGTAAGCAATAACATATCTACCTTGTATAATTAAATAAACGTGTTTTTCTGTAGAATGCCCGTAGAGGAATTGCCCGAGGATTTAGGGTTATTGCGTCCAGCAGCAAGTTCTTTTAGAATCAGACAGATATTTTAAACACATGCTATTGGTAAATATATGAGAATACTAATCAAACTCTTCGGTTAGAACTCGAAAATATGGTCAAAAACAGTTTAGTGTTTTTCTGTCACGTTTATTAAACCAGATATGATGAACCTTTTTCAAGGGAGTTAAAATTGTTTTTATAAGACTACTGTGTGAAGCGATTCTTAAGTAATATCTGATCATAGCGTACGATCGACACCAAACCGTGTAATAACTAGGAGTTCGTGATAAAGTGGGATCTATAAACGTGTAACTAGTTGGCTCTTGTTGGCTCTACTAAATACATAGGTGTTAGGGAGGCGTATATGGGGAAGGTTAACGATATATACAATGGGGCAATATGACGATTTAGCTCCGTAAATATTGAATGGAGTTTCCCACTTGGCATATTGTGGTTGCACATTTGTACTATATATATTTCCGAAACAACTTGGTTTGGGATAAAACAGGTGACGGATATCGATGCCACACATGTTGGAGTCTAGGTACAAACCCAAATAGTAGTAAAAATGAATGATTTCATGCTTATCTTAGAGAATATAATTGGCATTAACATTTAGAGTGTTCAATCGATCTAGACATAAACAAATGTACCGTTTCGAGATTCGTCACAGTTATCTGTTTACGGATTTAACCCGCAGACTGATTTGGCCGCATTGACCCTACCTACTTCGCAGTGTTAACTGACTTTAGGGACGATCGGAAATTTGGAGGAATCATGAAGTTCATGTTTAGCGGCTGGGGACTACGTTTCCATTATATCTTCTTGTAATTTCGAGGTACTGTATAGCTGCCTCAATAGTTTAAAGGGTTATTCAAATTATAGGTATTTAAAGTTATTCAGGTACACTTGCGGGAAAGAGTGGTGAAGTTGTACGCCCGGGTACTACCTGGTACTGTCTGGCTGTCTATCATTCAAACACGGTACATTCATTGCTATATATCAGTGATAGTGATAGAACACTTCAAGTTGATTCATGATATGCATATGGTGTGGGCAAGGATTGTTGTGAAACTATAGTGGAAGTTAATATAAGATCATAAACCAAAGTATTACTAAATTCAAGATTGAGCAGTCACGAATTCACTGTTCGCATGTAAACTAGCATTGAGAATTTGGGAATAATGAGACGATTCACTAAAACAATTTATTTATTACCAATATTAAAACAATCGTTTCCTATAATTTAGCCGTTATGGAATTTTTCTTTACTGCAAACTTATAAACTAGATAAATAAAGAGATTCATGAGTTTGGAGATTAATTTATATTAATTTACTAATACTATACAAAGCAGATATGTGTCAGTTTAATCCATCAGATGTTAATACAAATTCAGACTGAGGAGATTTCAGTAAATACTTTGATAGTTCAAGCCTTTGTTTCTTTGATGAGAGAATCAAACAAGTGTAATAGATTTAAGGCAAAGTATGGTCAAGTTAGCAATTTATTTGGCCGGGGAGGGTCTTCCGAGCATACTTTCTGAATATGTTTGAATGTTAGACCGTCGTTATAAGAATTTTAGTTACAAAATATTTAAGGGGACAACTATTAGCGACATTAAATAACGAGAGAGGGTAAATCTTTGAGATGGGTCTTACAAAGAAACTAAAGAGGCATTTGCAGTAAGTTTCAATTAAATTGTGGGTAGAGCTTAAAATCTCATATAATTAATGCAATTGGTTTCTGATGTCTGTTAAGGTAAAGTCGTATACATTAGGATTCATTGGCAATAGGAGAACAATATTAAGGATCAAGAATACTTATGATGCAAACACAAAAGGGGTAATTTAAAGATGACTTCATCAATGTAGGATCCACGTGGATACTTCCAACCAAGTTGTTACTTCGGGAATAGTAGAAACAGAAGGCTGAATAGTTTATCTTAATAAAGGAGTCAACTAACTACCCCGATTCACCATAGTTAGAGTAATTTACAAGATCTTTCACATTTATATGTACTTAAATTAGGATGAGGAAGACGGTAATTTCCTCAAAGATACGGGAGATAGCGGTGATGATCAATATAATACACACAAGTTAGCTTGAACTACCAATGTTAGAATTAGATCAGTCAATGATTTAATAAATGATATTGATGGTAATAGAAAATAGAAAGTATTGTAGATTCATGATGAGGTCATAACCGGTAGGCCTGGAGAGCTAACTACCATACTCTTAATGATTGAACAGAGACAAGTAATTAAAGAGAAACGTAACTGCTCGAGATGTAAAGGAAATAAGAGTTGGCCTACAGTATTTCCTAACTTGGTTCTCTTTGGCGGGGAGTGTCGCGAAGTATCGCGAAGTTCCATATAAATAGTTTATGCTAGCAACATCAAAGAGCGATAGTCTATGGTAAAGCGGTGGCGTTGTGAGTCTGTGGGTAATCTATGGTATTGACTGTCATAAAAGCGAGGCAAAATAGTGAATATATTTGAAGCCGCTGGATAAGTGGGACAAGCTAAGTTGTCTTTATTGACGGTAGATTGAGATATAAAACTTTAAGTATAGAATCATGTTTGTCGCATCTGTTTATTGTTATACGTATTATCAACATGGGAGAGTCTGCGAACAAAGCTAAGTATTTACTAAGTATTTCCAAGTATTAATAACTGTAACCATCTGCCTAAGTACTTATAAACATTAATAATATCAAGCATGCGCCTTAGTGATTATACACTATATAATCTTATTATCACACTGTTACTCACCGTCTATTTATGCTGCGCATGGACCGCAGGGGATGCGCTTAGGAATGGGAGATCGTGTAGTGGATTGAGCCCAAGAGTAAGGCAAGCGATTATGTGTTTAACACTGAGCCCAAGAGCTAGGCCAGTGAATGTGAATCTAAACTCCCAAATAGGATGACACACGCAGAAAGACGGACTGGGTTTGGAACGGCGCATTCACTCCCAGACGCTGGTGTGTACATTAGATAGTACCTTTGCGGAGTGTACTTAGGAACAGGAGGAACAAAACAGGGCCCCCTTCCCTGTGCCGTACTTGATACGGCTCCTACATAGGATGCATGACCTGCGGGGTGCTTAGTCTTGGGATGATGAAAGCCTCGATGAAAATACTTACACCGCATAACTGGTTGCGGCTCCCAAATAGGTGTTCACAGCTGTTGAGCGTGCTTAGACATAGGACATAGGACAGATCGATAGCATATCTCTTTCTTACAGTTGTATCGTTCTACATGTACAGACACCAGTCATCCCATCATGATACTTACATAACATAACTTACAAATACACACACACTCACGCATATATATATATATATATAATTGTAGGCCATCATGGTAGGGCTCTAACCTTAATGATCCATGGTACCGTTAGAATAGCGGTATCATGGAGTTATAATTATTCCAACAGGATACAAATGTGAGTGAGGCTGCTTTGTCTTGTATAATCAGAGAGAGAGAAAGGATTTGGAGGAGACTCGGACGTTGGAAAGATTAAGGTATTACAATTTCGTTTTATCACTCCTTCGTGATGGATGCCTTTACACCTCAATGATTGATTACCTAAGAATGTGAAATTAACATTGTGAGGCATGGCCGTCACGACAACGATGATTAATGTGTAGGTATTGAACTAATCAAATAAAAGTTTCAACATGAAGTTTACACACGCAATTGGGGTCCTAAAAATATATCTGATAACCATTTTACCCATACCATTTTACATAGACACAGCTCCTTGGGAAAGATTGACCCTAAGGTGCTGTTTCGGTTTTCATGATGTCACAAAACGCCACAGCGACAAATCAAGCAAAGAAAGTTCAAGCGACTAGAGCGAGCGTTATAATCTCGCTCGCTTTAATTCGACTAAATCCTTAAAATTATCTGGAATTTCACAGTTTTTTGAGTAAATTGATGTATAAAACAGATTATACAGGTTGTTTCAAAAGTCTAAAATAATGATTTAGATACTTATGTAGCTGAATTATGTAGATAATTGTCACTATTCATACTATTCATAATATTATAAGAACATAACGGCCTACGTATACCTATAGTTAAACTAGCATAGCTGCGCCGATTTTTAACCGACTTCGAAAACTACCTACGTTAGGATTACTTCTTAGGTAACCTACCTACCTTACTTGAATTGGCACCAACTCTAATTAAATTACAAGGTCCCTCAAGGAAGTTATTTCTAGCTTTTTAGTGTACCCAGGTTTTTTTTAAGTCGGTTCAATTTCTTTATTAAAATATTTTTTATAGCTTTTGTATGTACTTGTAACAATTACCACTGTGTCTCATATTCTTCTTGTACTCAATAAAAGTTTTTCTTTCTCCTTTCAACCACCAAGTTAGGGTAATCGCATGACATATCGATGCGTGCCCGTGTCGTCGAGAGAACAAACGGTTGAAAAACGGCAACCACTCACGTGACATTGGGGGAACATGTTCACAATGTACCACAATGTACCGTGTGGACATTCCGTGCCGTTAATGGCACGGGTCAATGTCAACAGTGACCGTCTACATGGTGTTCACATGATTCAAATATGTATGACTCTATTGACAGACAAACACAGACAGTTTATTACACAGACCTTGTGGAAACCAGGGACAATTTCCGTGCGTTCGAGCGCTTTTGCCATACCTATTATTGGAATCAAGTATAATCAGCTCACGAGTTTAGGTCCAATTAGTCTAATAACGGTCCGTGGTGCCTTACAACTGGCCTTCAATCAGCTGTAACATTCTTGCTTCTATGACAATCAGCCCATAACAGCTATTTTTGTCACTCGCTTTGCACCGGAGGGAAGTAGATTTATTTTCTTCCAACTCCTATTTTATCTTTCGATTAAATTCATGCGGGTTCCAAGACAATTTAACTTTTCTCCGGGACTCATCGCGGGTCAAACCTCGACGTCATTATTGGTCACCATTGTCGATCCTGGTTTACAGGAGTTACAGTGGTGGGAGTGTGTGGTGGGACCAGTGACAGACAAACATCAATTCTAATGGTCCCAAACTAAGCGGCCCTCGTAAACGGTTTTCAATGACAAGCCAGGTGCTGTAGCCAATATACCATAGCCCATGCATGGGGTGACTCGATCATGGTGGTAGTACAGCCCTGTCACAGAAGAACAGCGTAAAACAGCTATTGCTTTAGTAGAGTTTCTTGCTGTATCTTCTCAGTGGAAGCAGCATCCCGAACCGACCGCTAGTCGACTCTGACAATTCAAAAATATATATTTTGAAAAAGAAAATGTTTTGAGTTGAATTCGAATTTTTAAGTTTATACGGAACTTATTTTACGATGAATGAGAGAACGTCTTAAAATTTATTTAAATAAAAATAAAAAGCGATTCAATGGTGGGTGCGCATTGCTTACTTGAGAATGGCTGAATCAATTTGGATATTAGTTGTTTTAAAATGTACGTAATAGTCCAAATTATGTGTTAAGGAAAAAGTAAGACGAAAGATTAAAGGTTCAATCTAGATTAATGAAATCAAAGTCATCAGTAACATCATAATCCTGTACTTTTTAAATCACGAAACGGTTTTATTCCGCGGAATCGCATTAGTTTCGGAGAAGCGTACTTTGACCTGTGAATATTAAACCTTATTTATGAAGCAATAAATCCGCATTGGAATTGCAAATTAGATAGTTAGTAATAATTTATGATGGATAAAATAAACTATTAGGGTTACATAATCATATATTTACTAGTATTCCTGTTAAAATGGTAGAAAATCGATCATAATTCATTAATATTTTAATTTTAAACGCCATTAAGGTTTTATTGTCAAAGACTATTTGATACTGGCACGCAGAATGCACTATAGATACTAGGTGAAACAAAAAGGGTATACTATTTTTTTTGCAACTTTACTTTGTAAATCTAACTATCGGCTTTGTGGGACAATTGAAGTACTAAAGGTTTTGTAGACTTGTGAAATCAGTCAACAGCTGTATTCCTATAACACCTTTTGTTTTTCAAGTTTCCTACAAAGCTGATAGTTTTAGAATTACAAAGTTTTGAAAAAAATAGTATACCCTTTTTGATTCACCTAGTAGAAGTCCCGCCCTCCAAAAACTGACACTGTTTGTCAGTCAGACAGTCAGCCGGTGTGGAGGTTACAAATGTGTTTGTGTCAATTAATGGTAGTGTGTGCATTGTTTTATTTATTGTTTTTAAGGCTAAAGCGCCCATCTAGCCCGCGAAGTTCAAATTTTTTGAGGTTTTATAGAATATTTTCAAAATCTGTCAATAACAAAAGGCACATTTTGTAATTCGCGACAAAGACCGTATGCAGTGCATTTATTAATATATCCAACTTACTCTAAAACATTTCAAAAACGACAGCTATCCAGATAATCTGGTAATTTTTGTATATTTAGTGATTAACTAGTATCATATCCACCGTGATAATATTTAGAGTAAAAAAATGTATTAATAAACGCACTGCATCCTGTGTTTGTCGCAAATCACAAAATGTTGTCCTTAATGTTTTCAGATTTTGGATAAACTATAAAAATGCTCGAAAAATTTGAATTTCGCGGGCTAGACAGGCGCCTTCACCTTAATGTATTTCTAAGTTTTATAATACAAAAATATTAGCAATCCTTGCAATCCTTCTCTATATATGTGCCAAATTTCATACTCCTCCGTCAGCGCAATTTTCGTATTAAGCGATTGAAAGTTTTTGCTTCACGTATTGATAGGTAATACAAATAATACAACAAATAAACATTCCCCAACAACAAGTCCCTTACGCCCTTATTATTAAATGTGGTATAGCGGATGAATAGTTATACACCGAGTTCTCTTTCTGTCAACAGTAATTTGACATTCGAAAGAAGAAGACAAAGCATGGTGTAATTATACAACCGTTGATAAGAGGGTTTAGGTTTAGATTATAGAGGCCAAAACGGCAGCTTTTATTATTTTTGTCGACTTGTTACATAAATGTATGTTGATCATAAAATAAACTAGATAGCTCTCCTATCGTCTAGAATGGCAAGTACACTGGGACTTGATTAATATGTCGATCTGGCAATAAAAGGACTAAAGTCTATTGTCTTAACACAGCAAAAAAAAACTGAAATCAATTGTTTTTGTAATTCCCAGTATTCTTTATAGTACCTAGTTTTACTAAACGTTTTGTAATTACAGCAAAGATTTATGTAATGCCTCGTTTTAATGAACAATTAGTTCTCATAAAAAAAACGTTAAGAAACAAAATATTTGTGGTCATTTTTTTTCTCTGTAGGGTAAGCAGGGGGAATGGCGCTCATCGGGTAATGGCGCGCACCTCTATAAGTCTATGAAAATGGTGCATAACAACATGCCACCATACGTAAAACGGGGGAGGGGAAGGGCCTCTAACACGTAGCGATGCGCAGGGGCCGTCAAGACCTGACAAGAGACGGTGAAGTGCGTTTGTTTGTATGCGGCTGCGCTGAACTAATTTTCGTCACTATCTTTTTTTCGGTAAGTTCAGAATTTTGATATTTATTAAATTGTTAATATAGCTTTCCTGGGTACTTAATCATTATATTTTATGATTAACTATTATATTTACAACAATTGCATTTCAATGTTTGTTTAATTTAAAGTTAAATTCAAAACGACCGTTTGGGGTTATCGCGCTCACATGAGCGCCATTACCCTTCAGTGACTTATTTTTTATTCTTATAGACATGGCCAGAAATAGCCAAAGAACAATTGCCAAAGCTGCTTGGAAGGAAGAATACCTTAAATCCGCTAAAACTGCGATACCGATAAAGTATAAGAAAAAAATAAAAATCCGAAAAAATCTTACAAGAGAAAAACATCCCAAAAAAGTTCTTCAGAGAGTGAAGTTGAAGAGCAAGAAAACATTTGTGACGATGACAGTGATGATGAAATGAATGTGGGCGATAAAAGTTATAACAAATGCATTATTTGTGAGGAATATGAAAAAAAATACAAGTTGTGGTATCACTGTACAACATGTGGGCTGTGGTCTCATGCTACATGTTCTGGATGGGATTGGGCAGAAGGATACATCTGTGATTTATGTACTTAACGATAAAATCTTATCATTTATGTTTCTCTATTTGTCTTTGTTTACCTTTAAAAAGTTTGTCGGTACACACTGCTATATTTGTTTAGTGTATAAGGCTGATCTCAGGTACAAATCCAAATATTTGGTGTCATTTTATGATTATAGACTGTACTTTAATTGTATCCTTTGATTCAATGCTTATTTGATAATGATAAAGGATCTTACTTGTTATATTACAAAGAAACAGGTTTGGGCATCATTACCCCTTCCCCTGAGCGGCATTACCCAATGACAGGGGTAATGACGCTCAAATCTGTTTTTTTTTTAAATGTTTACTACTGCTAATAATTCTAAGATAAATACGATTCCTATTAGAAAGTCGATTATTTAATAGTTAAAGTTTAAGTTCATGTTTTAAATTCCAAAAGAAAACAACTAATTTAAAAGATATAGTGTGTTTTCCTTAAGTGAACGCCATTCCCCCTGCTTACCCTACACTACGTTTTTTTATGAAAATGTAAACAAATTAACGCTTTTTATTTACCAATAAGATACAGTAGAATTGATCGCAAGTTGCATAGCCGCGTTGTGGTAGCTATTGATTTGTCATTCGGTACATGGGCCGCGCGGAACCCGCACGCGATACGACGGATTTTTGTCAATGCTCGCTTGCCCCGGGCCGCCCTTCGGAACTTTCTACATTACCAAACGAAGGTCGGAATTAATCTAAAGCAATATAAATAAAAAATAAATATCGCCAGACGAACACACCAACTTTATAGTTCTAAACTAAACAACGCTTGTACTATGGTTACCGTACAATGGACTGGGGGCGATCCCAGTGACAACCAAACCAGAGCAAAATACGAACATGCCATTTCCAAAATTTGCCCTGGCGGGAATCGAACCGGCAACCACCATGTGCAGTGAGCCGAGCTGGCTACGCTCGAACCACTGCGCCAAGCGGTCGTCGAATATATATGTCAAGTTAGTCCGTATTAAAATAGTTTACTTTTTATTTATTTAACTTATGCCCGCGACTCGGTCCGCATGGATCTTGGAACGGAATTTACATACTTCTATGCCCTATTTCATCCCTTTAAGTTTTATTTTCGCAATAGGTAGCCTAGGCTTCCTATTCTCTACCTATTCTTCAGGGTCCAATCTATCGCTATAACTAAACTCATTGAAAGGGGGTTAGGCTTCCGGCTATTTCACTCACCGTACGAAACATCTATATATATAAAACTCAAAGGTGACTGACTGATCTATCAACGCACAGCCCAAACCACAGGACGGATCGGGCTGAAATTTGGCATGCAGGTAGATGTTATGACGTAGGCATCCGCTAAGAAAGGATTTTGATTAATTCTACCCCCAAGGGGATAAAATAGGGGATGAAAGTTTGTATGAAACTTTGTCAATTAAATTCCACGCGGACGAAGTCGCGGGCACAGCTAGTAACTAATATACATTACGCCGTTCTTCTGTGATAGGGTGGTACTACACTAATCAAGCCAGCCCTTAGCCCCCATATAGATTGAGGACAGAGCAGGCTTACGTAAACATAACGTGTCTCATATCGACGTCACGCCCTGTATAATTACTTACCTTTTTGTAGTAAACGCATCAGAGTCGGTAAGCATAATTATGCACTATCCAGTTACTGGTTGGCAATAACTCATCCCGGGCACGCACCGCGGAGGCACGGAGCGGCCTCATTTTTACATCCCCCCTTTCCCCTTTTTTGTTTAACAAAATTACTTAATAAGCCCCCCCGCTGAGGCTGAACTGTTTCGTACAGACTAAAACAACGATAAGGCCACGTATTCAGAAAAATATAAAAAAATATATTTTATCCATGAACAAATAACTCTAAATTGAAAATTTAAAAACCCCCGATGCGATGACCTGTTCATCAAATGTATAATTTACCTAGTTCTTCCAAATAATGATGTTAGCGCGATTTGCGTAGCTCCCGTAGCTCAGTATCCATAGCTCATCTCGCAAATTCATCTGGTACAACTAGTTTCGATGCCAGATTATGAAAGCGCCATTAAATCATTTGTTTTGGCTTCCTCATTTATATTCTAAGATGTACAATAATCAACAGAAAATCTGTGTAAAAGTATGAGACATTATTTGGTTATGACAGTATAATAATTGACATTAGAATAGACAACGAATCTAAATATTGATGCCACGGAGGTTTAATTCGTAGTAAAATATTATCAATTATGATTCAATTTCATGTAATAACTCTGGTTGAGGTGGACGGGAGCAGCCCAGGGAAAGAATTTTCAATAACGCTGAAATTATTTTAAATTTGATTTGTTTTTTATATTTTTTCTCAATGGCGGAGCAGCGCCCTCTATAATTATTATAACGTAATATTCCATGACCATTAACAAAACAAACAAAATTTACGCATGCGCGTATCAATCATTTGACACGTGACTGATGGAACGTCTTTAGTTCATACACAAATCTCTTATAAAAATTGATAAAATATACATTTTTTCCAGAATCAGGGAAACTTTTCATATTTATAATATTGTAAAAAGCCAGTTCAGACTATTACGATCATTTAAAAATATAATAAATCTAAATCCAATAATCTCAAATTTCGATCGGATTCGAGCCGTGGAAGTTGGTTTTGGCCGTGAATGTGGCTTTTTAACCTACAAAATAGCTGATGATCTTCAAACGGCTGAACCGATTTTCATGAAACATAGCTAAGAACACTCTCGATCAGAATACCTATCTAACAAAAGAAACACAATTGAAATCGGTTCATCGCCTTGGGCGCTACGTTGCCACAGACAGACACACAGATACACAGATACACAGATACACATGTTAAACTTATAAAACCCCTCGTTTTTCGTCGGGGGTTAAAAATATAACATTTCAATTAAAAATGGCCTCTTCGAATTTTTTCCTGGTGTGGATATCGCTGGGATCATCCTCAGTCTACCGTGTACGGTACCCATAGCATAAGCGTTGATTAGTTTGGAAACATCTAAGTTAATGTGTTAGTCTGGCGATATTTATTTTTATTTGGCACACATATACCTGGAATTATTTAACCACTGGAATTGTAAAATTGCCTTTCTTAGGTCCGTATTAATAATCGAAACCACCCGGGTCAGTGAGCCACGTCATGTCTCGTGACGAGGTGTCAGCCTTTATTAACCGAGGATACGAAATAAACGGGATGAGTAATGAGTTTGGATTTTTAGGACATTACGATCGACTATGGACTTCAGTATTTGTATAGATATTTGAATCTAAATAATTAATCTTGCGTATAGTTACAATTATTGAAAATAACAGATCCATTTATCCTGTAATAACTCAAAATTGAAAATAAAAAACCCCCGATGCGACAACTTTTTAAACTACAAAAGAGCTGATGATTTTAAAACGGCTGAACCGATTTTCATGAAACATAGCTAAGAACACTCTCGATCAGAAAACCTTACTAACAAACTAAATTAAAATCGGTCATCCGCTTGGGCGCTACAATGCCACAGACAGACACACAGATACACATGTTAAACTTATAACACAATTTTTTGTAGGGGGTTTATAAAACGAAGTATGTTGCGATCCGTCTCACGGCTGTAGCATATGAGAAATATAATATGTTTAGTCACATGAAATTTAGTTGACTATCCAAGCTGTAGCCAAGCTCATATTCTGGCTACCACGACTGGGGTAGTATCACCCTCAAACAGTAGATCAGCGTAAAGTGGGTATTGAAAAAAAAATGAAAAAAAATTTTTTTTCTGAAGTCTACATGTTTGCAGGTTAATTCGTTTACAAATGATGTCCGTAGACTTGACAAACAGTAAAATAAATTATGTAAGAGTGCTTAACTTGCGACCCTTAAACTAGGCATAGCCTGTATCTAAAGGGCCAATTTAATAATAATTTAAAATTATCGCTATATTTCGTACTAGCTGTGCCCCCCGACTTCGTCCGCGTAGTATTTAACGTATCAAAAATTTCGGGATTATCGGGATAAAAAGTATCCTATATGTTAATCCCGGTTATAAACTATCTGTGTTCCAAATTTCATCCAAATCCGTTCAGTAGTTTTTGCGTGAAGGAGGAACAAACATAGATACATACATCCACACTCACAAACTTTCACATTTATAATATTAGTAGGACTATGAGTGAGAGAAGCCCAAAACCACAGCCTTTTCCTCTCTCTATCCAATTCCCCTTCAGGTCAGCAAAGTGCGAGTTCTACCGTTGGTATTGCAAGCATTTATGCTGCTTAGCATCAGCCAGTACGTACGCTCGTTTGCCAACTTACTTCTATAAAAAAAACATTCGTTTTTACATCAAATTTAGTTCAATCGTGATTTGTAGCCGACGTCGACATATCGTCGAAATGTGTGTATTCTGATGCACCTCCGCTGTAATGCTACTATTCCTTATCGGTCTTCGTCGATTGAATTTCCATTTGAACGCTTATGACGTGTTCAAAAAAGTGTGATTCACAGAACCCCATGTCATTTCGAATGAAGGACACTCGTTGGCAATACATTGGCTAAAATTACCGCAATGGGAAATTCGCAATGTCATGATACGCAATCTATATTTAGGCGCACATTAATGAATGATTTTTTTAATAGTTATCATAAAGGATTTGATTAATACTTTTAAATACCGAACTCTCTTTACACTGCTCGTAATTTTAACGCACAGTATGTAAATTTACTCAAAACAACAAACAATTTTACAAGCAGATTGCTTAAACATTAAAATACATTGTCAAAACAATTTTACTGCTCAACCAAAACAATCCACCCACTTAACAATATGCAAATCAAACGATAAAAACTTGAAACCGCAATCGAATAATTAGGCATTAAATTTATCAAAAACAACATTTCAAACTCACCGTTTGTTATATAACACGCACATAACACTTATCTGTAACATATTTGCAACAGTAACTTTTAATAACTGACTTATAATATTCAAATAATTTGTAAATGTTTGTCTTGCGGTTCGTAGCGATTACGGCGTAGCACTACGGAGGCGGGTGGCTACGAGCGCGCGGCGGCGTAGACTGACATCCGGAGGAAGTAGCAGGGTGAGCGGTATTTGCAAACCTACCTAAAAAAGTAGTCCTAACGTTGTGTAAAGATAGTGGCACGGACTCCATATAAAATAAATTTAAAGGTTATATCTAGTACTAGCTTCGCACGGGTACATTGCGGTTACATTATTCGAGTTTTAGTAAGGATCCCTTATTTTTTTTGAAAATATATTATAGCCTATGTCACCCGGGGATAGTGTAGCTTCCCAACAGTGAAAGAATTTTTCAAATCGGTTCAGTAGTTTCGGAGCCTATTCATTACAATCAAACAAACAAAGTTTTCCTCTTTATAATATTAGTATGATGAAATGTAAAGTTATATCTAGCTTTTTAGTGCACCCAGGTTTTTTAAAGTCTGTTTAATTTTTTTATTGACATATATATTTTTTCAGAATTTTTATTGGTAAGCTACGTATTATATTCCTAGTGACCGTAAATCATTCATATCTCACAAACTATTGGACCGATTTTGATGAAATTTCTATTGAACCACCTGGAGAGTATACCCTTTCAGACAAAACTATACATACAGACGATCATAGGACCTCCCCCTTTTTTGGAAGTCGGTAACAAAGCATGATCGCATTTATACATAAATCTTTCTCGCCAAACTTCAGACATTATATTAAAAATAGAATCGAAATTAAACATTGAAATCCAGGAGTTAATTGAGGGTACGAAGCGAGGTAGCGGGGATCACGACATAATATTCTAAGAAGTGATGAAGTTACCGTGTGAAACGGCCGAGTGTTTTATTATACCTTAGGGCTGCAGAAGTGGGACATAAAGGTATCAATAAATAATTAAAACACACGCGGCGTGTATCCCACCGTGTGTCGACGGCACGTGTGCTATTTATATTAAACAACTTATTAGCTCGGTCGCAGGTCGTAGTATCCCAGTAGGTATTAGCCCCCCCTTGTGTTTCGAAAGTCATGAGTTCAAATCCCGGTGGTGAACGTGCACGATTTTGAGTTTTTATTTTTATCTATGGAAAAGTAAAAAAATATAGATGTCATCTGACTGAATTCCTTTACCATGTCCGGTCCTAAAACTTATTCAATAAATTAAATATACTTATCTATCGTTAGTGATTACATACTTCTTATTTGACCATGACCCATCTGGTTATGGGCCCTGATGTTATTCCGCGAGTAAGAAAGTTGTTCACAGATTACCTCAAGTATTTTTTAAAAAATAGTATTTTTTTATTTTTACAGTCATGGCCGATTAAAATTTTTATTTGTTTTCTAGTGCAGCCAGGAGTATTATCGCATGTGAGGAATGCGAAAACTGCACACGAGGCGTGGGCAAATTTAAAAACGGTGTACGAAGAAAAGGGCTTTACCAGGCGGTTAGGTTTACTATGCACGCTTTTTAGTCTCAACGTGGCAGGGTTTCCAGATATGCAGTCATTGTCACGAATGGACCTTTCTCACGAAAAAAATCTATGTGCGCTTTCGAAGTTAGTTACCCAAGTTACCCAAGTTGGCAACCCAAAGTCCCTGCCCCTTTCTCCTACTCATATTAAGATTGACAACGTACAAGCAATGCTTTTGGTACAGCAACCATCCTATGTATATGCTACAGCGACTGCTGCTAACTGTATATAAAAAAAAAAAAAATGACGAGTTGACTGCATCTGAGCACACCACTGTCTTCCCCCTTTTGGGAATATAGGCGTCTTGAGTATTTACGGGCTTGGTTTAGCAATGAGTCATTGAATCGAAGTCAAGTGGGCCCAATGAGAGCAAATTACTTAAGGCTAAAGCGCCCATCTAGCCCACGAAGTTCAAATTTATTGAGGTTTTTTAGATTTTTTTCAAAATCTGACAATAATAAAAGGCACATTTTGTAATTCGCGACAAAGACCGTGTGCAGTGCATTATTATTAATATATCTATATTATTATTAATATATCCAACTTACTCTAAAACATTTCAAGAACGACAGCTATCCAGATAATCTGGCAATTTTTGTATGTTTAGTGATTAACTAGTATCATATCCACCGAGATAATATTTAGAGTAAAATAAATGGATTAATAAACGCACTGCATACTGTGTTTGTCGCAAATCACAAAATGTTGTCTTAAATGTTTTCAGATTTTGGATAAACTATAAAAATACTCGAAAATTTTGAATTTCGCGGGCTAGACAGGCGCCATCACCTTAAGCAATTTTTTTTATACCACAGACATAACAAAATTTATTATCCACACTTTCAACAAACTGTGGGGAATCAAATGGTAGGTATATTCGCATCATAGTCTATTTTTAACCCCCAACGAAAAAAGAGGGGTGTTATAAGTTTAACATGTGTATCTGTGTATCAGTGTGTCTGTCTGTGGCATCGTAGCGCCCAAGCGGATGAACCGATTTTAATTATGTTTTTTGTTAGAAAGATATTCTGATTGAGAGTGTACTTAGCTATGTAACATAAAAATCGGTTCAGACGTTTGAAAATTATCAGCTCCTTTGTAGTTTAAAATTTTCAATTATAGTTATACACCTAGTTAATAAGTGTAAATAATATGTTTTAAAATAGGTACCTAGTTCTTAAAATCGCTTGTAGTTAGAAATATGCGCCATTTACTTGTGACTAAGTATTGCAAAAGGCATGTTACGCATAACTAACAATTATTCCGCCGTTTGGTTTCCGTGGCGGTCTCGTGACGACCACGTCGTCGGTCATGCCGCCGGGTCACCGACCCCTCGCGTGCCTTCCCACTACGGTCAAGGGGGTGGCCAGATGTACAAAACACACGACAAAAAAGAGTGCAAGTTTTAAAATTTTAACGTTATATTACTTAATGTTCTCAATATACCTTCGCGTGTCTCATAAAATAATTCTCAGAGACTTATGCGCACGCGACGAGTGATAGATATGTTGAATTATTTCTTAAAGGGAATACGCAAATCATTTTCAACACACCAGATGTCGCTGTATTCGTATGGGATGGCAATCTATCACTTCAATTCTGTCACTGTTACTACAGATAACTATCGCGAGGTCGGAAAGGGAGAGACTTTTGAACTGTCAAATGTCAATGTCACCCCACTGCAACGTGGCGCCACCCTGATGGTATAATGTCCTGGATGTTCCTTTTGGCCTCAAGCCTCACTTTTATAATGAACTGACAAGGATATAGGATTTAAGTTATTAATTTATTGAGGTTGGATGCTCCAAACGGCATACCTAAGTATAACAAAAAAACAGTGGCATCTAGGGACGCCCGAAAGAAGCGACGCATCCTACTAATATTATAAATGTGAAAGTTTGTGAGTGTAGATGTATGTATGTATGTATGTATGTTTGTTACTCCTTCACGCAAAAACTACTGAACGGATTTGGATGAAATTTGGAACACAGATAGTTTATAACCGGGATTAACATATAGGATACTTTTTATCCCGATAATCCCGAAATTTTTGTTACGTTAAATACTACGCGGACGAAGTCCGTGGGCACAGCTATAGTATAAAACGTAGGGCGCCGCAGCTGCCACGCTGTATACCTATATATATATCGTGTAACGCTACTGACGTTTAGCACGGATAGAGTGGACGAACGTCCGTAAATAAACAACGCTTCAAAAGAAAAAACTATGAAAAAATAATTAATGTTTGAAATGTCTGTCTCCTACCTTTCAGAGATAAAGTTCCTAATAAGAATATTAAAATGTGTTATAAAGAAAGGATGCACTATATATTTTTAATGGCTTTTAAAGCTTGGGTCGTATGAAGATTACGAGGTATACTCTAAACAGTCCGAATATTTTACAGTCTGTAACCGCTAGCCTGCCTAAGGTGGTCATGGGTGTCATCCATGACGTGGTATACTCCTGATCTCCAACAAAATACAGAACGACTAAGAGGCCAAGGCAGTAAAGGTAGTAGAGTTAAGTGACTACAGCTTGTATACGGTTGGGTAGTCCCACCCTTAAACAAAAGACAGGCGGCGTAAAGTAGCTGATATCGCTGCGTTTCATACGGTGAGTGAGAGAGTCGGAAGACCGAAACCCTGCTTTCCCCTCTCTGTGTCCCTATAGCCTTCAGGTTAGCAATGTGCGAAATTGCCTTTGGTATTACAAGCATCTATATGCTACGGTAATTGCTTAACATCAGGCCGGTATTGTAGACAATATATACAAACTGTTAAAATGTAAACATAATAACAATGAAAATGTATCTGTACATATAAAAATATGGACATGAATGAAAAAATTATTGAAATACCAAGGTCCCTGATCATGTCAGGGGAGAAGTGGCAGACTGTGCAATCTGGTGCACAGTCACTAATGAAAAAAAAAAAAACATCAGGCCGGTTGTAAGCTTGTTTTCCGACTTTGTTACATAAAAAAATGAAACTAAAAGAACTGCTATTTACACCCACTATCTTAAGATTCATAGGGAGTTACTTATGAAGTATAATTTCAGACTGTTGAAACATCCTGTATTTCATGAAAACGCATATTACTCGGCCGGCCGTTGCACCTCCAATCGATGCTTATCGCCCCACTTAATCATACTTGAGGCAATAATTCCAAGTGTTAGAAATATGAGGTCCCTTACACCCACTCCTTATCGGCTAGAGATATTTTTTTGTGTCCACCTAAAGTAGGTACTTATGATTCTAACCGTACCATTTATATTTTGTTGCGGCAATAATGAAATATGTTTAGTCCGAAATTTCAAAGATTACTTATTATTATACTTTACGCTGATATTCTGTGACAAGGTGGTATAATCCCTGTCACGCCAACCCTTTATAAGCTGTAGTCAGAAAGTTATAGCTTGGCAGTACTATCGAAAAAACAATTATCTAAATATATATAACTCAAAGGTGACTGACTGACTGACTAACTGACTGAAATAGTGATCTATCAACGCACAGCCCAAACCACTGGACGGATCGGGCTGAAATTTGGCATGCAGGTAGATGTTATGACGTAGGCATCCGCTAAGAAAGGATTTTAATTAATTCTACCCCCAAGGGGATAAAATAGGGGATGACAGTTTGTATGAAACTTTGTCAATTAAATTCCACGCGAACGAAGTCGCGGCAGCTAGTATACAAATAAAATATGTGTGTTTAGAAGTAGGTAATTTTCATTACTAGCTAGCTGTGCCCGCGACTTCGTCCGCGTGGACTTTCATATTTATTCACCTTTTAAACCTTCTCTGGACTCCCACAAATAATTCAAGACCAAAATTAGCCAAATCGGTCCAGCCGATTTTATATACATATATAGATTGGATGGAAAGCCTCTGGACCAGTAGATTATGAACGACCAAACATCTTCTATGCTAATGAACTAGTTATCTATGTTGAGTTTACGAGAGTACGGGAAATAAACATTATATTCTAATAAAAAAGTTTAATATTAGTTTATTTTGTGGGGAGCCACGCGTTGGCTACGCGTCCTATCTAGGCGCTTAGTTCGTTTCATAAATGATTATGTAAATAGTGTAAAACTACTACAGAATGCTGTAGTCGAAAGATTTCCACCGCAGGACATATTACTAAAGTCGTTACCTAATTGATTACAACCTCTAAACGAAACCATTTGTTTCATAATGGCCTCTTTAATAATGATTGTCAATGTCAGTACCTACTTGCAGTACTTACTTAATTTGTACTTATGTACCTATCTAATGTATTAATAAAATTGTTCATGGGTAGGTAAGTAGGTAGGAATAAGCACAACATTATTGCAATCAAACTATTTTGAAACCTATAAAAATGCGAGCAAAGCACATAA
The DNA here is from genome assembly GCA_918843915.1 of Notodonta ziczac. Classification (NCBI taxonomy): domain Eukaryota; kingdom Metazoa; phylum Arthropoda; class Insecta; order Lepidoptera; family Notodontidae; genus Notodonta; species Notodonta ziczac. Next base: position 9,870,151 of record OU974053.1, read on the forward strand.
TAGGCAGACAATGTCATTCACGGACTACTTCAAAAACGATCACGAGATCGTAAATATTCTGTTGTCGAGTGTACCGCGCAAACATTGCGTCAAGCAGGTACAGTCGCTGACAGGCGGTCATGCTACGATAAAGTTTTTCCACGCGAAGTACAAAATTGGTCGCATATAAAAAGCCTAAGGAATAAATAATTTCATCTCATCGCGGGCCTAACGATTAGGCATGGAAATGATTGCTACAATACTTTAATTCACCTGTGACTTTTCACAGTCAATGATTTGATTCATAGTGAATTTTCACAATGACACGTAATCCTATGAAGTCACTGGTTGATGATTTATCATAAAATCCATGACAGTACCGAACGCCTTGTGAACGATCTTGAACAGTTTCTAACTATATCGGTAGCAGGTGCTACTTATGAAATCCTATTTAATATGACTTCTGTGAAATGTTCCATTATTACTAACTACCTATGTGCAAACAGTAAGTCTGTAGTAGGTACTGTAAACTTGAAAAATCTGCTATGTACTCTATGCAATGTAACATTGAGCATGTTACAATAGAGGTGATTAAAAGCTTGTTCCTTTAGGTACCTACTGTTAGTCTGCGAAATCTTGATACCCTTATCGTATTAGAATTGCTACGCATTACTTTCTTTATCGTAGGTTATGATTCCATTTATTTCAGTGCACATAATTTCAACAGAGTAAGTACCTAGATATGAAACATAAAACCAACGCTGTGGAGTCTCAACACTGTGAATGAATCCGCTGAGACGACAATGTCTGTTATCAATTCCCAGTAGCGACACAACGAGCCGCGTCGAGAGCTGATGAAGGATTCTGTGAATACTTTGTTTTTGTTACTATTGATTTAATGTAGGTATACTGAGCTCAATGGACTGAATGTTTTAAAAGACTTTAAGGCTAAAGCGCCCATCTAGCCCGCGAAGTTCAAATTTTTCGAGGTTTTTAGAATTTTTACAGATTCTGACAGTAATAAAGGGCACGTTTTGTAATTCGCGACAAAGACCGTGTGCAGTGCATTTATTAATATATCCAACTTATTCTAAAACATTTCAAGCACGACAGATTACCAGATAATCTGGCAATTTTTGTATAAGTATTTAGTGATTAACTAGTATCATATCCACCGTGATAATATTTAGAGTAAAATAAATGTATTAATAAACGCACTGCATACTGTGTTTGTCGCAAATCACAAAATGTTGTCTTAAACGTTTTCAGATTTTGGATAAACTATAAAAATACTCGAAAATTTTGAATATCGCGGGCTAGGCAGGCGCCATCACCTTAAATAAACGACGATGAAAAGAACCAAGCTGTAGCCAAATGAATACAGCTTATATACGGCCGGGGTAGTACCACCCTCTCACATAAGAGCGGCGGAAAGCAGCAGCTGAGTTTCGTACCATGAGTGTGAGAGCCGCGTAGCCCAATCTCCTTCCCTTTGCCGCCTTCTGTCCCATTCTCCTTCAGGTTAGCAAAGTGCGAGCAATGCTTGGTATTGCAAACATCTATAGGCTACGGTTACTGCTTAACATCGAGCGGGTCGTAAGCTTGGTTGCTGACTTTATTATATACTAGCTGTGCCCACCGACTTCGTCCGCGTAGTATTAAACTGAACAAAAATTTCAGGATTATCGGGATAAAAAGTATCCTATGTGTTAATCCCGGTTATAAACTATCTGTGTTCCAAATTTCATCCAAATCCGTTCAGTAGTTTTTGCGTGAAGGAGTAACAAACATACATCCACACTCACAAACTTTCGAATTTATAATATTAAGTAGGATGAATAAAATAGGTTGTCAATTCGACCCGTATGACTTTATCCTTAGATTTTATTTGCGTTCTATAGACACATTGCGCCTATTTACTTTCTTCATTATTCTACCGTCATCTGCTTAGTAAAATAATTTAAGGTACAGGATCATTCACCTATATTCAGGCCAGCCGAGCGAACTCTACCAAGTTGTTGGCAATTTCCAACAATTATTTTGATAAACCACGATAGGATCGGAGATAGGATGACCATAACTTTTATACTTAGTGAGGACAAGGTATCAATTTACACAGCCGCATAAAATGTTATTCACATTGACCTATAGTTATATTATTTTCAGCAACTGCTGAATGTAATTAAAAATACAAATATAAATCTAGTTTTTTAGAATATATACTTAAGTTACACTGTGTTTCACATATTTTTGTTGTTTAATAATAACGATCAACTAGATAAATTTCCAAGACAGCCCAAATTATTGCAGCCAGCTCATATATTAAGAGAATTCTACCCGTACTATGAGAATGACAACACATTTTAGGTCAATTTTATAAGTTATTTTTTTTATGGGACTAGTCATATCCCACCACTGTTACAACTGTAAGCCAGAATCGACAATGGTGATCAATGATGACGTCGAGTTTCGACCCTCGACGAGTACCGGGCAAACGTTAAATTGACTTTGAACCCGCATGAATTTAATCGAAAGATAAAATAGGAGGAGTCGAATGGACTTTTTTAAAACAATATTAGATTGTAAATGTATTCTTAAGGTGTTAGGGTCAATGTTAGTTTTACAGCTGTAATTTCGTGTATTGAAAAAACAAGTTGGTCTCATTAGTATGTCGCTCATGGTGCCCCCAGCGGGCGTTACTTCAGCAAGATCTAGATTACAGCCTTCACACTTTTTCACTTCCTGTATTACGCGTCATTACGTTAGCCTTTATTGGCAAACGAACTTTTGATGATTACTCGAGTACCTACTTGAGTAAATTAACGTTGAGTTTTGACTCACTGGACTAAGTTAGGTCATAAATATGACCTAGTTTTCTTAATGATCTTACATGAACATTAGGGTCGATGGTGGTAATGGTGGTGAGATTGTCAAAGGTGATGAAATTGCCGCCAATCATAGTTTAGTTAAGTGTTGTTAAGTTTAAAAACAAAAATATAATTTGAATTAATTTACTTTTGTAACCAGTTGCGATGGAAGAATAAGTTCTTCATGTTCGCAACCAATTGCCAACTTACATATTTTTTTTACATATTTGCTTTCCTACCCCTCACTCCTATTACTGTTATTCCTGTAAACCAAGTTCGTCAATTATGTCTAATGATGACACCGACATTTGACACTTGACGAGTCCCGGCGAAAAGCTAAATTTTCTTAGAACACTCATAACTTTAATTGAAATAAAGAATGAGAGAAGAAGCAGAAACAAAAGCAAGACTAAGTACAGATTAACAGCCGATTAATTAATTATTAAAATTCTTGCATTTTATGTCATGATTAATTTTAGTATTACAGCATTTCCCTCTTAAATATATGCAAGGAAGTAGCAAAAAAATCAGTGCCGTCTAGGGACGCCCGAAAGAAGCGAAGCTTTGCAGTAGATATTAGATATATTATATTAACGCGTAACGCGTTACGCGTCACGCTTTTCACCGTTTTAGTCCCCGGGTAGCGAGCGCCCCGAACGTCCGTAAAGAAGCTTCGTTTCAAAAAGTTAAACGTAACACAAAGCTGACACCGTTTTCCAAGTGACCGCGTTTTCTTGAGCGACCCAGTGTCATATACCTATCACACAATAAATAACGTAAAAACAACGCCGCGAACTGGCATCGTGACCTGCACAACGGACATAGTTACGTCCATATTTACCTGTGTCACGACGTATATTCACCCGGGTGTATATCGAACAATAGATCTAATTATTATCTATTGTCTGCATATGGTCACTCGTTAGGTTAAAAAAGGCCTAATTTGGTCCACAAATCACTAAGACAGAGAAGTTTTTTGATTGCCTAGGAAGGCACACTACCAGACGGTCCACCGGTGATGGTAATCGTCGCCCAGATCACCCAATTCTGTATCGTAATGGCCAAATAAATGTGTGGCTTACAATTAATTTATATCTATAGAGAGCCTTATTTATTATTTTGCGTTCCATTACAACCAAGACGAAACTATTACACTAAGTCGGCGGCACATTGGCCCGTAATACGGTCAGTGTACGGAGCCCGGCTATGTCCGGAGTACACCAGGTAAGGCAGGACACACTACTTCCGAACCGTTTCCGAGACGTAACAGAGAATTATGAAGAGTGAACCTACTTGTTGTAACTTAGTAGCATTCAGTTCAACGATAAAGAAACATTGTGCTAATGACAAAGGTAGGGAAGTATTTGGAAGATACTTAAAGGTAGGTATATAGAAACTTTTTTTTTAGTTTCGAGGCGGTCTCGCGGCGTTCGAGGCGGCGGGCGTCGCGGAGTGGTCGAGGCAAGGGTGCGAAATATACCTGTGCCACGACGCTACCGCTATTTTATAACTTCGTTTTGCGGTATTACTGGAATGTACGAAAGCATAGCCTCGAATCCATTATAACACGCCACGCCTGTATCACGACGCTGCCACGACGCCGCTACAACACCGTCTTAATTTTAGTGTGATTAAGAGTACTTATGAGGAACTTTCAAGGTGTCGCAAATGCCATCAGTACGGGGAATAATGCACGAAACGGAAATATTACCTACTAAAAGTTAAGATGACTGAATGTATTGTTTACGAATTCCTAGCCTCGAACCCGAAACATTGGCATACATTCCGAAGAATTTAATTCCTTCTCCATCTGTCCATTTAAAAAGAATCACGTCATAACAAATGTCAAATTATAAATTGCTCACCTGAAATAAATATGATGCTCACAAATTTTCACTTGCTTCTACGAAAATAATATTAAAACTACAACTTCAATGTTTTTTGCAATTCAGTTCAAATAAAAATCTTGTTACAAACTGGTGCACGGCATGTCAAATAACTACTGTCAATTTTGGAACATTTTTATTTTTTGACGGTAGACAATATTCTTGGCGGTATTCGGCCGGGTTTTGGAATTCACAACTGGCCAGTAGCAAATGAAACATATATTTGAATAAAGTTTCGTTGTACTAAAAATACATTAGACGGAGTACGCTCACTCCCTTTGTAACCCATTTACAAAGCGCATTAGTTCTGATGTTTATACTTTGTAAAGCAATTGTAAATGGATTTTCGTCACTAGTTAGATTTAAACGAATTGGTCTGTTGTCTACCTACACCTATTTTTAAATATAAAAAACAAGTTTTAAACTTTGTTTAATTAAATATTCAAGTTAAAGAAAGCTTAGAATATAGGTGTATTATGATTTAGGCAACAGCAATGTAACAATAAATAGGTATCCTTTCTATTTATTTTCTTTGTACGTTTTTTTGGGATTCAGATACAATATCGGTACGATGGCCATAATGACCAGATGTTGCACAAAATAAAATAAAAACAATGGCGCCGATAGAAATGGACAAACCGACCTACAAACACGTGTTGGATTTGTGTTGACTTCCACCTTTTTTATCCCATCTTTCACCATCAATTGCATACGCACTCAAAGCTTTTAAATATCAGGTACCTATCCGTGACTTCGCACTGGACGAAACATGTTGGCGAAACATATTGTTGTCTCTATTTTATGAAAACAAAAAATAAAGACGACAATATGTTTCGCCAACATGTTTCGTCCAGTGCGAACTCACGGTAATACATTATTTTTTACTAAACTGTTTAGTATAAAACAACGTCTTTTAGTCTAAACAGTAACAGCCATGTCTTGCTACAGAAACATGGGAGCGCGTATACCAGGATTTAGGGTCTATATAGGACTACCACTAAATTCCCCCTCGATTCGAAGGGAAGGCAAACAGCGAAATAAAACCAAAACATCGGTTTTATACAGAACGACACATACATACTCGTAATGGACTCAATTGGAGTGCCTGACGCTCTTTAATTGACAACAATAGAACAGACTCGCCTCAATAAATACAACCGAATAAATTATGTGGTACGTTATTAAGAGTACATTCGTATAGATATAGACTTACTTCTTAATTTGATAGTGTCATCGTACGTTGAAGATGTTTAATAGATATTGATATTATTAGATATTGACCTCTTTATGTGTGATTTTTATGTAATTTTTATGAAACGAAACTAACGATGAGGAATAAACAGGTTGAATTAATGTTGATACATTAAAATACAACATACTATCGCGACCTCTGTATCCTAGAACGTATAAGCAGAATGGTTCGACATGATAAGGGGGTCCTACCAAACTGCGAGTCGTTTGGATTTGTTATCAACCTATAGTCTTCAACTTTGCTCAGAAATGGCAAAACAGACTCATATTATTATAGCAACCTTTGCCACTATATTTGCAATGAGGTCCAAAGTCCACGTCTGCTATTCCCTTTGGGAGAGAGGAACACAGGCGTAAAAGTATGATTGTTTAAGTGCTTAGCAATTTATTAACTTAACACTTAAGCTGTCACATTTTGTTTCTCAAAAAACTTTTTGTAAGGACCCTCTTGAATAAAATGAAGTGTCTGAGAAAACATTTTAATGCGTTGAGGCCAAGTTTCTAGGGCCTAAAAAAGGGCATGATACACATGCCAATAATAAAATACCAGCAAAAAAATATTGTTAAAAAAACCAAGTCTCGGGTTGTTGAAGTGGGAAAGAAATATGAGATGTTATGAAACCAAGCGTAACTGCAATGTATTGTAGCTTTTCCTGAGTGAGAGTTGAGTCAAACTCAAAATTGTTTTTATTAATGTAACCCAACAAATCATTTATGAATAGTCAGAATGTACCTCCGGTTCGGAATGCTGCTTCCACTGAGAAGATCCAGCAAGAAACGTAATGGTTACTCTTTAAATTAATAACGCTTGTTTGCAGATTTAACTTTAGGCGCTTCATACGGGTGGTGGCGATCTATACAAATAAATAAAATTGGAGTGTCTGTTTGTAATATCAAAATAACACCTTTTCACTAAATGCATATGAAAGTACATACGACACCTACAACAAAAACGCGATTAAAAAATTGTTTGTCTGTCTGTGTGTTTGTTCCGGGTAATCTCCAAAACGGCTGGACCGATTTTGACGGGACTTGCACTGGTAGATAGCTGATGTTATAAGCAGTAACTTAGACTACTTTTATTTCAGAAAAACAAAACATTAAAAAATGGGTCCTGCCGCGCGGGCTCAGAACGCCGGAGCGGGTGTTTTTGTTGAGTTAAATCCCACGCGGACGAAGTCGCGGGCTCAGCTAGTTTTTAATATAAAAAGTAAGTGTGTGTACTGTATGTAATGAATGACCCACTTTTACGGAACTGTACTTATCACAGTGGGAGGTCTAGCAAAGCTGACTACGAAATTAATATTAGATAATGTTATTATTAGATTGCGAAAGGTCTAATTTTGATAATGCGCGATATTTTTAAGGGCGACTTAGTGAATAATAAGATTATGTACCAACCTACATAAAATATTTAACTGTCAGATTATTGTATTCTGGTTGGTGGTATACATCCACTTAGTATTTTTCGATATCGCGATATCGCGAATTACTCAAATAAGACCTTATAGGTATTCGTTACATCGACCTTATATTTGAATACGTCAAAATTATAGTTAATCTTACTTCCAAGAATGTATTGTTTCAGAACACTGCTTGGCATATTCGGTTCAGCGTAGGCCGCTCGGCTCACTGCACATGGTGGTTGCGGGTTCGATTCCCGCCGGGGCGAATTTCATAAATGGCCTTTTCGTAATTTTCCCAGGTCTGGGTATCACCGGGACCGCCCCCAGTCCATTGTACGGTATCCATAGTACAAGTATTGCTTAGTTTGGGACCATACAGTTGGTGTGTTCGTCCGGCGATATTATTATTAATTAATATGTTATTCACGCTTTAAGCAACATGCGAAATCAGATCATTAAACAAAATGGTACAATCAACGTCATAAGTAACTCGACGACAGATGTATTAATCCCTATTGTCGCGTTTAACTAAACAATGGATAAATTTACAAAAGTTCAAATTGAACTTTGTAACACTGAAAGAGCGTTGTTTCAGCATGTACCATGAAACGTAACGACTTTGCTGTACGCTCGTGTGGTCTGGTGGTACGGGGTGAACCAAAATATTGCTCTCGGTGTCCCGGCGCGGTCGGGCGCCCACATGGCCGAGCTAGTGATGCGACGCTGTGGCATCGATTGGAATTGACATATCGATGCGAAAGAGGGTGCAGACAGAACTAAATATAACGAGCTATTTTGTTTCTGTAGAACGCAAATCAATCACATCCACTCCACAACCAAACAATGGTTTTGGAGCTGCATTCTTAGAATGATTTAATTTAATTCAATAATTAAGATTGTTTTTCTGTAACTGTAGGTTTGTTCAATAAAAGACAGTCGTAGTGGATACCTACTATATATTTATACTGGAAAAGCATTCCAGAACGGTCATAACATGAAATTTCATAGTTTTTATTGGGAAAGTGCGCTTACATAAAATTTCTCAAAAACATTTTAACTGTTCTTATTCCAACATCAAAACGCAAATCGACACCAGATGTTTGTTCTAAATAACCCACGTCCCTATTCCCAACATCTCCCGTCTTAAGGAGCGGCCCGCGGTCGCTAGTCATAGTGTGGCCGGCGCGCGCGCATCCCGTCCCACTCAGTCGCGATCCAAAAATACCAACCGACCAGCCGCCAGCCGCCCCGGCCCGCACTGACATGGGCTGACGACAAACAAAAGCAACGCTCAATAAATTCCATTTTCAAATATTCAAATTCCGAATTCGAATTATAAATAGTGTTGTGCTGTATCGAGTTGTGACTTTACTGATGGTGCGATGTCGCCTACCGCGATCGGCGCCGATTTGCCGCAGTGGTGTGGGAAAGCTGAGGGATGTCCGCAAGCGCTGCTCGGATGGCTGTACTTGACTCAAGATCAGAATGATCAGGTAATCGATTTTGAAATATCCGATTCTGATTTGATTTCAATTCGAAGGAGCAGATCCAATGCCAACGGACTCGATCTTTATATAGGTTCCCTTGGTTCTTGCATTCTTAGGTTTTTTTCCAAATACGAAGTTCGGGAATATAACACATTATTCATTACGTAGCGCTTCCGTAGAAACATGATAACCTTACCGGTCACATGAATAGGTACTTTGGGCTTAAACCTTTGACCTCGCCGAAAGCGCTAGTGAACCATTGGGTCATCCCCGGATTTTACTTTATGTGTACCAAATTAACTTGCTTGGTTATTATACAGAAAGTTTAATATTTTAATGTTAATAAACTATAAATAAATAATGTATGTGAAACGAAATATCTAAAATACTGAAATACGCTTTCGAGTTCTCATAAGTAATTACTTAGGGATGTCAACATTTTAAATAGTGAATATTATTCAGTATTTTGCACGTGACTGTATGTGTACAGTCACTGTCAAAACTGAATACACTACATAACTATAAATTTAGACAAATACGGTTTAAAAAAAACATTATTTAATTGATAAGTAATAAGATGCCAAGATTCATGAAACCCACCAAGCGATTTTCCAATATACGCAGCAACCAATTTCAAAACCGCTTTTTCATTGTACATTTCTAAAGTACTTACTCTACGTTTTTATGGATGTGCTTAAGTATATTTGTTTGCATTTAAATTGAATAAAATAATAAGAAGACATTCGCCATTAAAGTTCGCTAAGACTACTCAGTTATGACGCCATACTTCAATAATTGGTGCTGTTTTCGAAACTTAACCATCTCTAACTAAACATATCACAACTTAAAACATCAATCGTAAGTCATTATTTATTATAATTATGTAATAAAATAATACTTATTATGCCCATTCCTTTGAGAATTTCAGATTACTACTTTCCTTTGGTAACCGCGGGAGGTAGAATTTATTAAACAGCTATGTAATAAAGCTCGACCATGACTTTACTCGTTCGTTACGTACGTTCGTTAGAGTCGCTCGTCGGTAGCATCTACGTTAAATATTAGTTGGGCTACTTCTTGGTTCCCCGGGTGATCGGAACAGTGTACAATTTGTCATACAATTTACGTAGACGCAGCTATCGATACTGGTAGAGCCATTATGTTACACAATGTCAATGTTTTGATACATCCATGTTGACTGCACAAAAATAAACAAAGTTCAAGTCCACGTGCTCAAAATACCATCGGATGCTGTGAGAGACAAGGATGGTACGCTGACCCGGTACGCGCCCAGTACGCCGGTACGCGCCCAGTACGCGCCGGTACGCCAACGATCAAAATAGGCACGGCCGCTATCGCCTAATCCTGCCAGTGGGGTCAATGACATAACTTACGTTGTTTATAGCTGATCATTAAATCAATTAGTGAGTGAAGCATTTAGAAGCTGTTTTTAGGAAAAAAACATTATCCGTTTGTTGTTATCAGCTGGTCAATTGATATCTACGTTTAAAACTCTCTGGAGTTTTATCCTTGTTTGATCAAGTAGTTGCAAGACGCTATCATCTATGTAAGAAGAAATAAAGAAAGAAGGAAATAAAGAAAATAACATTTATCTGACACAGCATAAATTAAACAATACAAAAAGAGAAAATAAATACAATTACAAAATTCCAAAAAAAATACAAAAAATTACAATTACAAAAAAAAACAAGATAAAGGATTGCAACAACAAATAATATGACATCGTGGTGAATGTATATCACGGCTGGGCCGAATAGGTTCCTAGATCGGCCAACATACCAGACGTGAGCTTGGCGAGTGATTTTCATCTTGGTCCTGGGAGCTTGACGGATTCCAAGCAGAAACAGAGTATGACATATATATATATAATGTACGTACTCTACATATTTGTATTGCAAATTTCAAATAATATTTTACGTAGATGCTTGCGACTTATCTATATATATTTAAAATACTTGTATCACAGTGTTTGTAACCAAACTCCTCCGAAACGGCTCGATCGATATTTATGTTTTTTTGTGTATATTAATGGTTGGTAATTGGTCAATAATTTTTATGGCAGAACAATGTTTTCCGGGTCAGATAATATAATAAGAATGCCCGATGATTTTCCGATGGAAGGAAAAAATACAAAATTAGCAGACTTCTGCCCGTGCACTTCCGTCATCATTAGCTTCCAAATCTGTTCCTAAACAGAAGTGATAGAAACCAAACAGGTAGCGCGCAAGCGACGCTAATTATAGAGTTACGGCCGGCTCCCAGCGTGTGGTGAGCTGCGGCCATTCATTGTGCACGGGAATGCTTGGGATTGCCCGAGCTACTGCTTGACTTACAGCCGAATACTCAAAGACAGCTCAAATTTGAGCGCTTATTCACATTGATGCGCTATGCACAAAATGTCAGAGCACCGACATCACAAATAGCTACGAAGGATATTAAATTTGCATAGTAGTTCAGTATTTCACTGTTCCCTCAAAATACCAGTTTTTTGGGTTCCACCGTATTATACTCGTATCATGGAAGATTTGGCTGACCAACGAATCTCGCTAGATCATCGGCTGTGTACCAAAGAATTTGTTATAAGAGAATTGAACGAAATGTGAACTTCCATCCCATATTTTACCTCTTTAGTGGTGGAATTACGAAATCTCATCCCTAGTGAATGTCTACGGCATAAAAGGTGTGTAGACCCCTACAGCCCAATTATCATGTAACCAACCCAAGCTTAGGCTGTGAGTTGATGCAAGATCAATCAGTCAGTCAGTTTTTTCTTTTGTACATACAGATTATTTTAAAATGCTGCATCCTTGGCCATTAAAGCGTGAATGTTTGACAAATATTCATCCACAACAACAGTAATTAATACATGACATAAAACAATGCATTTATCCTGTGTGCCTTTGATCACTCAGATTTGTTCTAAGCTCTACACTTTGCTATTAATTATATAGGTAGATCAGGTGTTCAAAGCCGCCGCGAAAACAACAGGATACGATCGTTAGCGGATGAAACACTACCCTTACAGCTTTAGACTGCAGTAACAATAATCTTAAATAAATAACAGTAACCTAAGACCTCATCTGGAGTCACATGATCTTCAAATGTACCGCAGAATCGACAGCGCTGTTGAAATGTTGTATAGTTAGTCCATTTCACGAAGACTCATGGTGTGACTCTTATCACATTGGCATATGGGTCAATTCGCAATAATTCACGTGTCTTCGCGAAATGAATGAACTACAAGAAAAAGCCGGTGGCAGACTTGAGCCGAGCGTGAAGCAAACCAACGATATTTATTTTCAATGAAAAACATCTGGAAATCAGGAAACCTGTTTGAATGTTTCTGCCTCTGCTCGACTTCGGCTTATGTATCTCATCACCATTATACGTCTCGAAATCTACCTAAGAGTCTGCTAAGTTACAACTTTGTACAATGGTGTATAATTACAACGGTAACAGGTGGCAAAAAGAGGGGTTTTCAATGTCTTTTTACAATGCAACCAAGAAAATAGGGCTAAATCAAGATTTGCAACACCACATTTCACAGAAATAATCATTTAAACTATTAACCGACGTCGCAAGATGTCAAGCGACACTTGTTTCTGTCGGCCCGTGTTTGTAGCAGACGTGAGATCCCACATAAATAGACTTCAGTCCAGGCTATAGGTTTCATCACGAGATACAAGGTCCAAAAACGTAAAGTAACATTCCACAGGACTTAAAAAAAAAATCGGCTACGCTCGCTAATGAGCCAATCAGGTGGGGTCACAAACTTATAAATACTACGTTTATGGGTAGGGTAGATATCATCCCACTTTTTGAGTTAGGTTTCTGCCCGAAGTAGGAATACATAGAATATTAGATTAGGGTATCCCACAAAGTACTAACTGCACTCACAAAGCACTAACCGAACAAACATAAGCATTCCCAAAACGCTTCCACCCACCACTCCCGCACATGTATTAATAGATCGACCACTAATAAACAAATGTGCAATATTATATCTGTCTGTTTTCGATCATAGAGAAAGTCTTATGAGCTTTTATTTGGGAGCATTAGATTTTTGTGTGTCCTTTTTAGTAGGTACAAAGGTACTTAGCTCAACCAACTAACCGCTAAAATGTTATCTTGTCTTTAACTTTTAAATAAATAATATGTAGGTACTTCTTAGACAGCTTTGTTGAGTGGACTTGATAATAATACCTAAACATAGAAAAAAGGTACTAAAAATATACCTATAAAAAATGTTTATGCCGTGAGAATGTTCCCAGTAAAAAAAAACAGTGAAGAATGATAGGTTAAGGACGACCAGCGAAAAATTAACGCAAGAAGGAACTGAAGACAATTCTTTATCCCATATTTCCGCCTGAGTATGCAGTCAACAAAAACCTTATTTTATTGAAAATTATGCAATCTTCCGGCACTACGCATATTACATTAGCCAACCGTATTTCAACATCAAAGTGATTTAAATCACTTACCTTAATAAATACAAAGTAATCTACGTTCAAAAAGCTACCATTAGCATTTCGGTCCATCCGTGATTCACGGCGTCAACGCACGCGCAGCGGAATTGGAGCGCGCGTAATAATTCGTTAACCAGATGCGCGCTTGCGTCGCGCCGGCCAATCGGAGAGCGGGCCGCCATTATTTACTGCAATTCCATTTGCCCAATGTTACCCAACAACCATCCAACCTTACACATTACAAGAGCGTATTTTGAACTCTAAACATACAGCGATAGAGTTAAATTCATAGTGGGTTGTGGTATAAGGTTGATAGGTATTTGTCTGGAGTTAATTTGTCTAATTGCCCCCGCATATTGTGTGATTAAGGACGTCTAGGAATTTGTTGTGATGAGTCGCGAAAACGCTATCAGTGGTATAATGATCCTTGATTGAACTCGTTCCAAGTGGATACTTGTTGATTTATAATGGACTCTTCCATAAGTATTTTATGGTTCATTCACAACTGACTATTAAATTTTTGTATAGTATTTTCAAGACTGGCCATTTAAGCTATCTTGTTTGCAAAATAAATAACTTTAGACTAATTAAGATGTTGGCCAATGTGGGAATACATTAATAATAAATACTTACGTACCTACCACATTATGGCAATTAAATTAATTGATTTAAATTGAGTTAATATTATCTTAGTTAAGGAACATATATTAGGGCCAGATATAACCTCTCAAATTCATATCAAACTATACCGTTTTTGGTATAATTACTAAATGCTAAGAGGTGATAGCCATGTGACAACAATAAATATGTCTTGTAATTCCTAGTAGGTAACACTTTAAGTAGTTTTACTAAACATATTGTAATTACAGTAAATAATTTATGAATACAAGACATTACATAAGTACACCCTTGCTATACCTATATAAATACAAAACATTTAGTAAAAAATACTAAAAATAAGACTAGGAAAACGACCGTTTGGCGCAGTGATTTGAGCGTAGGCCGTTCGTCTCACTGCACCGGGTGGTTCGATTCCCGGCGAGGCAAATTTAGAAAATGGTCTACGTAATTTGCCCAGGTCTGGGTGTCACCGGGATCGCTCCCAGTCTATTGTACGGTACCATTACTACAAGCTTTGTTTAGTTCGGGACCATACAGGTGGTGTGTCAGTCTGGCGTTATTTATTAACCCAGACAAAAAAGAGGGGTGTTATATGTTTAACATGTGTATCTGTGTGTCTGTCTGTGGCATCGTAGCGCCTAAGCGGATAAACAGATATGAATTCAGTATATTTTGTTAGAAATGTATTCTGATCGAGAGTGTTCTTAGTTATGTTTCATGAAAATCGTTTCAGCCGTTTGAAAATTATCAGTTCTTTTGTAGTTTAAATGGGATTTAAAATGTTCAATTTATAGTTATTATTAATTAAAATAAATAACAAAAATTGACGTATTTTTTTCTCAGTATAAATAGGGCACATAATTGATTTTTTACTTTGTTTTCTTTTTCCAGTGGGTGCCCGGCTCCGTCTGGGGCCCGCTTCCGACCGCCGCCACAGGGTCCTCGCAGCCACCGGCAGACGACAACAGCTCCCTCGCTGAACAGCTGGCTGCCCTGTCCCTGAGGAGGCCCCCGAGACCACCGCCCCCAGCGTACATGTGTCATCTATGCTTCAAGAAAGGACATTACATCGGGGATTGTCCTCAGGTGAGAACGTTTTCAAGCTAGCGTTATATGCAGACTTACCTAATATGTCACACCTGTCATACTACTGACGATGAGCCGATGATGTGGCTCGCTGACATAGTAACAGCTTTTTCACTCCAGATTTGAAGAGTTACATCTCTCCGAAAACACAGACGTTATATTCTGTGTGAAAGAATATTTCCCGGATTAGTTAGGCCAAATAAATTATTACAATTATTTTTTTTTGCAGAATACAACACACACGTACTCCTGTAGACCAAAGTCTACCCTAGTTCAAGCAGTTGTAGGTTGGTTTCAGTTTGACGAAGTATGTCCAATCCTGAAACGCTACTCATATCTTAGTGAGAGAGCTCAATCTGTAAAAAAAATCTTGATCCGGTAATATTAAGTTTCTCTCAAATTTAAGTGCCGTTGGAGTAGCCCGCAGTTAGCCGAAACTTTCAATTTGTAACAAACTGTAATGACCCAGACCATTTGAGGTCGATATTCCACCTCTGTGTAGCTTTAAAACAGCCTAATATCACAGAATTCACAGATTTCATCACGTATGAACATAAAAACAATTCTCCGCCGAATGTCACATTGCCTCTCTATTTTGGTACTTATCTCGCTATCAGAGACGTAATATTTGGCAGCTTCGCTGTATACTAATTAATTCTGAAACGCGTTTATGTAGTTTCAGCGTCAAATATCACTTGATTGTATCGTAAACGGTATTTCCGCTTCCATACGGTTTCTTGGTGATCGACCGATCTCTCGGCTCATTGCCAAATCTGTGCTTATTTATAATAATATGTTTTAATCGATATAATGAAACTGGAAAGTCTGCTTTGTATGAGATTAGTAATTAATTTCAAAATACTTATCTATATTAATCTTATAAAGAGGTAAAATTGTTTGTTTGTAAGTAATATAAGTAGGTATGTAGTAGATATGTTTGTAAGAGGCTATCGCCGGAATTACTGATTCGATTTTAAAAATTATTGAACTTATATAATGCTACATTAGCCCTGAGTGAGTATAACTCAAAATTATTACGAGAGCAGATCCGCTAGTAATTGCACTATTTTATTATAAATTAAAACAAAATATTTATCATCAATTGACCACCAGCATTGGATCTTCTTCTGAGTTGAATGGAGATATTGTTGTAACTCTTTAAAGTTATGAAAAAATATTATTATTGACTTATTCATCATCGCGCCAACCCAAACAGCTACTGCACAAGTAGGTAGCTATACTCGGTGTTGGATTACAAAGCTTGCTCTGTTCCGTAGCTTTGAACTTCAAAGCCGACCAATAAAAACTAGACGAATAGCTGGACGGTAGATTTAGGAGTGGGCACTTAAAAATGCGTCTTTCTTCAGCTATTTGTATATACTTTACATAGAAGGAACGGTTAGTAGCAGAGAATCGTGCTGTATATTTAAAACTAGCTGAGCCCGTGACTTCGTCCGCGTGGAATTTAACTTAACAAAAAGCGCTCCCGCGTTCTGCGCCCGCGAGACTGGACCCTTTTTTCTAAAATATAAGGAGCCTAAGTTACTCCTTATAACATCAGCTATCTGCCAGTGAAAGTCCAGTCAAAATCGGTCCAGCCGTTTCGGAGATTACCCGGAACAAACATACAGACAGACAGACAGACAAAAAAAATTTAAATCGCGTTTTTGCTATGGGTGTCGTATGTACTTTCATATGCATTTTGTGAAAAGGTGTTATTTTCATATTACAAACAGACACTCAAATTTTATTTATTTGTATAGACAAATGAATAAACAAATAAATATCGCCAAACGAACACACCAACTGTATGGTCCCAAACTGTACGTTTGTACTATGGTTACGGCACACTGGGGGCGATGCCAGTGCAACCCAGACAAGGGCTAATTACGAAAATTCCATTTCTGAAATTTACCCTGACGGGAATCGAGCCCGCAAACACCCGGTGCAGTGAGCCGAGCGACCCACGTTCGAACCACTGTGCCAATGGGTATCCCAGAATATTTTTATAGAACCACTAGCTGTGCCTACAGACTTCCTCCGCGTAGTATTTAACTTAACAAAAATTTCGGGATTATCGGTTTAAAAAGTATCCTATGTGTCCTAATCCCGGTTATAAACTATCTGTGTTTCAAATTTCATCCAAATCCGTTCAGTAGTTTTTGCCTGAAAGAGTAACAAACATCCACACTCACATACTTTTGCATTTATATAATTAGTAGGATAGATAAATTACAATAATTTAATATAACATAATTATAGGAATTAAGTGATTGCCTGTGCTGCTAGTTCCCTGTCTTTTTATTCCAACATACACAAAATGAGAAACAATGATTATTTATAAAAAATTCGGAACGTGTAAAAACTTATTTGAAAATTATATTTTCATTACTCATACTCTGAAAGTAGGTCTGAAGTTGCCTGAGAAGCGGGTTGAAAGTAATACTTTTCAGGCCCGGGAGTTTCGCTTTCAACTGACAGCTGTCAAATTATATAAAAAAAAACTAGTTCCATTTTCACATTTCTATGGAACCATGTTCAAACTTTTTCTACAGTCACTCAATTACAGCACGATGTAAAATTGAAATAACATAAAGTTAAGTATTAATTCAAGAATATATTTTTTTAAATGACTTAATTATAATTTATTTTCAACAATTTCTTTAAAATAACATAGATTTGGGCAAAATATTTAAAGATGAAAATGAAAAATAATGGCTAAATAATAAAGTTGGCCGGCCAACGAAAAAAAAACAAAATAGGCGGCAATCCGATTTTTTTTTTCGAGTTGTGGAGTATTGTTTATACTTCCTTGTATTATTTCTTTAGCCAATTCCTGTTTTTATTTTCCTTGTATTCGTAATGAAAAGCCCAGTGTTTACCTCGGGTGAAAGACTTATTTTGTCCCTCGAACTATTAGCGCCCTCGCTACGCTCGGGCGCCAAACCCCGTCTCGGGACAAAATAAGTCACTTTCACCACTCATGTAACAATGTACTATTTCTCCTGCGTGTAGCTGTAACTCTAATTTCACAATCAACAGTTTATACTGACGCAGAAGAAATTGTGTTTACATTCATAAATTATGCTTTGTAATGTAACATAAGCTCGAACAATAAATAAGCTCTACATAGAGATTCTGACGCGTCAGGAAGCCGAGATGTGGTTCTCAGAATACGATAAATGAACGTGCGCGAATTCGCTGCTCGCTCAGACCGGACCCACCGAGCTCTCTGTTAAAAATAAATCATTAGTTATTAGAATGTATAATTACTAACTTACTATTTCTAAGAATAACATTGCTCACGTTCGTGGGAAATATGAGGACTGATACTCGTACCCGCTTTCGTCACTAGAACTACCCACAGTACCACTACCTCAGCTATGTGTGCCCATACATAGCAGATATAGGCAAGTCAAAGTAGGTATGATTGGTGGGACCTCCAGGGATGTTGTTAAGGCTAAAGCGCCCATCTAGCCCGCGATGTTCAATTTTTTTGAGGTTTTTTGGATCTTTTTCGAAATCTGACAATAATAAAGGGCACATTTTGTAATTCGCGACAAAGACCGTGTGCAGTGCAGTTATTAATATATCCAACTTACTCTAAAACATTTCAAGAACGGCAGATAACCAGAAAAACTGGCAAGTTTTTTATATTTTGTGATTTACTAGTATCATATCCACCGTGATAATATTTAGAGTAAAATAAATGTATTACTAAATGCACTGCATACTGTGTGTGTCGCAAATCACAAAATGTTGTCTTAAATGTTTTCAGATTTTGGATAAATATAAAATACTCGAAAATTTAGAATTTCGCGGACTAGACAGGCGCCTTCACCTTAACAACAAGAATTTGTTAACGACAGCCACCATAATTATGCTTACACACATCACTAGTGTCAAGCAAGAGACTAGGTCTATGGTGGTCGTGATCGTCTATGTCATACAATGACAACACGATGGTCGATTTCCTTAAGCCCGTATTAATAAACCAATCACAAGTCTGAGATCGGTCTTGAGTACGCATTTGATATCTTAAAAAAAAAGATTACTAACAATGACTTGCTTGACCTTATTTTGTATTGGTATGGCATAAGAATGACATTCCCAAGAAAACTCTCAACCTTGAGATCGTTTTTTTAATAGGGACGTTAGTGCTACTTTTTTCAACTCATCGTTAATAAACGAGTAAAGTAAAGTAAAGTAAAGTAATAACTTATTAAATGTGGATAACAACAACAGGCAATTGTTGATCCCCCGAAGAGGTAGTCAGGCAGGGGTGCGGTGCGCTGCGCCCATATCACGCCCATGGTATTTAGGCCCCAATGTAACAGACCAAGGTTTTATCACTTCATAGAAAAAACCGTTATTAAATAATCATCTCGTTGATAAAAAATTATGCATTAGACCTTTTCTACTTATCTACTAAGGTATATTTTATGAAATGTCTAATCCTCGAACAGTGCATTTGTCAACGTTCAAAGCATGACTGCTTAGTCTTTATTAAAAGAGGTAATAACGGTATTTTTTATTCTTCCCATGATAAAATTGTGCATATCAGCGTTATGTCGAGAACAAAAGTCGTAGACGCAACCCGCCTCGTCTTTCCTCCGCCTCGTCGCTGGAAGCGGGGCGGAGAGCAATTGAAGATAACAATTTGATATAAACCTTAACTACCTTGACATACGGTCGCTTGAATATATTCGCACGCGGTGCTCGGAGCGTCCTCAAGCTTCTCCAATAAAAATGTTTGACGTCATCATTCCAGGCTCGACCTAAAGGCGAGGGTCTGACTCCGTACCAGGGCAAGAAGCGATGCTTCGGCGAGTACAAGTGTCCTAAGTGCAAGCGCAAGTGGATGAGCGGCAACTCCTGGGCCAACAATGGCCAGGAGTGCATCAAGTGCCGGATCAACGTCTTCCCACATAAGCAGGTAAAACGTACGACCCGCCTCTTGTTAAGCAGTTACCGTAGCTTATAGATACCAATAGCATTGCTCGCATGTTGCTGACCTGAAGTGGAGTGGGATAGGGGGAGAGAAAGGGAGGAAGTAGGGCTTCCAGCTCTCTCATCATAATGCATTTAGTAAAAAGCTTTTATTTTGACATGACAAACAGATACTCCAATTTTATACAGTTGTATATACTAGGTGAAAAAGAAAGGGTATACTATGTTTTTGCAACTTTACTTTTTAAATCTCAAACTATCGGCTTTGTGGGACCGTTGAAGTACTAAAGGTTTTGTAGACTTATGAAATCTGTCAACAGCTGTATCCCTATAACACCTTTTGTATTTCAAGTTTCCTCCGAAACTGATAGTTTTAGGGTTACAAAGTTAAGTTTTGAAAAAAAGGTATACCCTTTCTGTTTCAACCTGTATATAGATTGAGTAACACTCTTAGCAGAAGACGTCTTAATCATTGTTACAATAAATACATAACTATTTTGCTCTATATAAGCATGTGCGTGAAGTGTCCCTTCCGGTGGGGTATCGTTGAAGTCTTTTGAATGCAGCATCACTATAATGTACCATTTGCAAATAAAAAAATAAAATTCCTTTAACCATGTGATGTAAATTTTTCGAATTGCAGTAAACCAATTACGCAGTGACCTACTTGACCTATATTCATCAAAATAAATTGTTTACTCGTTTCAGAGGCCGCTGGAGAAGCCAGACGGGCTGGACGTGAGCGATCAGTCCAAGATACATCCGCAGCATCTCTGCCAGAAGTGCCGCTCGCTCGGCTACTACTGCCGCAGGGAGTATTGACCATCCACGAGGACGAATGCTGTGGCGTACTCTAGTATTGCTTGACCTGTCGTTACACAACGAGACGCCGTGGAACAACTCAAATTCGCTTTTTTACTTTGCTCTCTAAGTTATTGTATAAGACGTATTATTTGAGAGAATATAATACCCACATACCTACCTATATATTACCATGGTAACAATACATCTAAGTGATTTTGAACTTTGTATCATCAGACATACCACTAACTGTTACTATTTATTGTAACATTAACTCAGATATTACCACCGACAATTAATAGTTGGGTCACAATTTGTTTTCAAAGCTGAAAGAGGCTTTTTGACCAGTCTGAGAAATGGTCTAACCATACCAAACTGAATTGTTTCCATCCTTGAAACCGTCTTGTCTTTTCGCAGTGTAGTGCCCAAAAACCTTTATTATAAGATGCAGTGAAAATAGAATACAAGAGTTACTACTGCATTTGAAATCTAATTCAACATACATTTTGAATATTTAAGTAAGTAGGTACTTACTAAATATTCAAAAGCCTTTAGCTATGTAATTTACTAGATCTAAGAACATTACTTATTATTTTTAAAATATATAAGATGCTGAAATGTATATTTCGATGGTTTTATTCAAAAATGTTTTTAGTATATTTAAGTCGTAAATGTTAACAGACTTTAGTGCTCCGCTACGATTTAACGGATGTAATTTCGGCCAAATTGGGCTCACTTTTTTCATATGCTTATATCTTTGCCATCTCCTTTTGTTTGGTAACACTTTGCACGATTTTATGGACGAAATTCTGTAGGTAATGTCGTCTATCAGTATTTAATTGAGCCGACACTGTTCTGCCTACACATTTTTGACCGTTACAATTAATTATATACTTAAATTATCGGTGTCGGATTATCCGTGTGAACGACCGCTTATTTGAATGTCCGTTAACATTGACTTGTGGCAACAGCAACAATGTAAGTCAATAACACTAACTATATTAATAAATTGAGATTCCTTTGAGTCGTAAATTAAGTGTGTCCAGTCTGAAGGGGCAATGTCGCAGCCAAGTCGAGTTAAAAGGTATTATGGACTAAGTAGGTTAAGCAATTCTGCGAACTTTAGTTTTGTACTAAATCGTGACGGTGCATGAGTTGTGTAACATTTTTTAACAATGTTTTAACAATTACAATTATTGTTCAAACATTATCATGTTCATTGTAATTGTTGTATAACAATGTTTTGTATCCTTTACCATACATTTTTCTCCAAATGGCATTACAGTGACTTATTGAATTTTATATGTATATTTAGACATTTAATGTGCTTTGTTATAGATACGTTACTAATAATATGCCATGTCGAGATTATGCCACATTATTATATTTTAACTGTTTACTAAAAATGTTGATGTGATGTAAAGCCTTTATGGTTTTAGATATATGTCCAAGGGGGAACTAATAATAGTTGTGATTGGTCGCAAGTAAAAAATCGGCATTTTTGAACGTAAGGCCTATGTTCGACTTGTAAGTCTGTTTTACAGAAATTGTTTTTCTCTTCGCTTATTTCGAATTTTACGAAATAGTTTTTTTTTTATAAAAAAACTGATTAACCTCACTCTGTAATCTGTAATTTTTTTGGTAAAATTATATTAAACGCCTATCAACTAAGATGAAATAATTCCGAATACGAAATCATGCCTGTTAAAATATTTTTCTGTAAAATAGGCCAAGTTTTCATCATGAGATATATTATGTGTTATGAATTATATGTAAATTTAGATGAGCCATGGAATTATGAGAAAAATATGATTGTTATGTACCCCATAATTATAAAACTTTAACATAGTATTTAGATGACAACAAAGTAGTATTAGCCATGACAAAATAACGTTACCTAATACTGATATAAATTAGCGGCATTGCGTTTGCGTGCCTTATAAGATGTATTTATCCCAAAGAACAAGTGAATTCTTAATGTGCCAAAAAAATAGTTTTTAAGTGTTCAATTGCTATTTTTTTTAATTGTGCCATGCCTGGCAGCTTGACATGTCTCCTATTATTTTTTCGTAATTTTAAGCGTAAATATTTCCTTGTATTTATAATAAAGACTCGTGCCACGAGTAAACTATGCGACATTGTTCTACATACAAGCCAAACACACGTGTGTTTAGGGTGACCGTCCACTTGGCTGTGCTATGAAGCTGGCCCGCCCGTTTCGACCAATAGGATCTCTTCATTTCCTCAGCTCCACCCAACAGCTCGAGTTGCAAGGAACAGAAGCAATTAATTAGTCGAAGCGGGCGTGTCCGCTTTATTGTACAGCCAAGTGAACGGGCACCCTTATTATCATCAAATTCAAAGCGTTTATTTTGTTTAGGCCTACGGGGGCACTTACAAATTGACAATTTTAGTTTTTTTTCTTATAAACAACCGGATCGGAACGTGACCTCGATTGAGAAGATCCGGCAAGAAACTCGGCGGGCTTGGCTTTTAATATATTGTTTTTTTATCGCCAGTTGCTCATAAGTTAATAATTACAAAGGTTAGTAGATATTAATATAACAGCTCCAGTGTGTTTTGCCTTGCCTCCATCATGCCTTAGAGGAAACAATCATGCCGTATGGAAGGAAGTGTAATCATGTAAGTGCTTCCAAAAAAGTTGTAGGTATTTTTTTTCTGGCAAATTATTTTACTAATCAAATAAGCTATAAGTAAAGTCGCTGAATCAAAGGTGCTTGTAATTTGTAATATGTGTGTTTTTATATATTCAGACAGCGATAGTTTAATTTTATTGGTAGTCGTTTACAATTTGAAATTATTTCCATTTATTGAAATATAAGCGGCCATTTATAGTTATCATTCAAATAATGATATGTAAAAAGCAGTGAATATTTATTGACTACTATTATCATATTATTATGAAATAGTATATGTCTTACAACATATTATTTCCCTTTGCCGTAGGTATTCGGTTAAAAATAATTAATAATAGCCAAACAATTGAATGTGTAACATTGTACCTAATGTTTTTTGGAGCCAAAACTCATTTCACGTTATTTCTTTAACTTTGGTAGTATTATAACAAATGTATTACATAGAATATATTATCGATGAATATTTTATTGTATACTGTTACTTAAATAGATTTAATATGCGCTGAGATTTTTAAATTTTAAAATAAATTTATACAAAATAATGTAATCAATTTGTTTAATTTTTAAATGTGACACACACACATATATAATTTATATGAAAACTACATACCTAACCATTTTAAGGCTAAAGCGCCCATCTAGTCCGCGAAGTTCAATTTTTTTGAGGTTTTTTAGAAATTTTTCAAAATCTGACAATAATAAAAGGCACATTTTGTAATTCGCGACAAATACCGTGTGTAGTGCATTTAATAATATATCCAACTTATTCTAAAACATTTCAAGAACGACATCTAACCAGATAATCTGGTTATTGTTGTATATTTAGTAATTAACTAGTATCATATCCACCGTGATAGTATTTAGAGTAAAATAAATGTATTAATAAACGCAATGCATACTGTGTTTGTCGCAAATCACAAAATGTTGTCTTAAATGTTTTCAGATTTTGGATAAACTATAAAAATACTCGAATTTTGAATTTCGCGGGCTAGACAGGCGCCTTCACCTTAATGTTAGAATTTGCATAATGACCTACGTTTTAGAATATAAATCCTGGATATTACTTAATCTTGCATAACACTTTAAATACGCGTTAGTTAATGCACATACCTATTGTAAATAAGAAATAAAATATCCTTAGATATTCAAAAAAGATTTTCATAAATGTATTAAAAAAACAAAACTTAATAATTCTCAAGCTTTTTAATTATAAGTACTTACAGATAAACCATGCCTAATATACAATTTCATTAATCTATGCCCAATTTGAATACTGTTTGATTGCACAAATCCCGTGATAGCAAGAAAGTAAATATTAATGTAGAAAACCTGGCAACACACGAATCCTGTGGGGTCTGCTGTCGTAGGAATTATCGTAGGCGGGGTCGAAGCCGGCGTCGCCACCATCCTCGTCCTGGTAATCCACTGCTCTCTTCACGAAATGATGCCCTCGAGATGCCGAAGACGGCTTCCCAGCATTCTTAGGCCCACGCTCGCGGTTTGCGCAAGTCAAACCGATGAAACAAACGATTAAAAATACTAATGCCAATTTAGTGACGGCCGCCATTTTGGTAGAACGTTCTGAATTCAAAATTATTTATGACTTGACCCGTTGCAAGGAGGTTTTATATATTCTACTTTTGTTTTTTTATTCAATAAACGTTATTTCTCTAAATGGGATCGTGATGCAGGCGGTTTATTGACGAATTAGCACTATATATAGGATGTTATGAATTTGTTATTGCGATAACAATGATCTTGTAAACGTGTTGTTATTGAGCGGGCTTAGAAAATATTGTGAATTAAGTGGGAATCATTGAAATAAATAGGTAGAGCACTGGTTCCGGATACATAATTGTTATATATTCCATTGAGTTCTTATGGTCTATGCATAGTTTAAAGGCACTTGTTTTACTTTCATTTCAAATCGGGAGTACCACATTTTAATAAGTAGGTAACTACCTATATGTCATTATTCATATAGAATCGTGTGTTACTTGAATATATAATACTGATAAGGAAATAAGCCTTTGTAAATAAGTCTCATAGTGGCGTTTTCCTATTAACCTTAGATAGGCTTTGATTACCATAATAGGTAATTATTTATTCAGCCATTTTATCTGTTTAGTTGCTACGTTCTCAGTTGTCGTTAACGGTGGTAGAGCGAAGCGGGAGGCTACAGCTACAGCAATAGGCTACAGCTACAGCAATAGGCTACAGCTACAGCAATAGGCTACAGCTACAGCATTGGCTACAGCTACAGCAATAGGCTACAGCTACAGCAATAGGCTACAGCTACAGCAATAGGCTACAGCTACAGCAATAGGCTACAGCTACAGCAATAGGCTACAGCTACAGCAATAGGCTACAGCTACAGCAATAGGCTACAGCTACAGCAATAGGCTACAGCTACAGCAATAGGCTACAGCTACAGCAATAGGCTACAGCTACAGCAATAGGCTACAGCTATAGCTCATATAAGCGCTAGCTTGACTGTTATAGTACCACCCTCTCACAGAAGATTGGTGTAAAGTTGGAAAATCCACCTGCTTTTTGTATGATGGGTGAGAGAGCCGGGAACCGAACCCCCCTGCCTTGCCATGACTCCGTACCTAGGTCAATAAAGTACAATGTGAGAAACAACTAATTAAGTGGTCCATTCAGTTACGTAGTAATGCTACTAATATTATAAATGCGAAAGTTTGTGAGTGCGGATGTGTGTTTGTTACTCTTTCACGCAAAAACTACTGAACGGATTTGGATGAAATTTGGAACACAGATAGTTTATAACCTGGATTAACACATATAATACTCTACTTAAGTCTACGCGGACGAAGTCGCGGGCAGCAACTAGTCATATATACATATACCATATCTGATATTTGACGACCGCTTGGCGCAGGGGTTCGAGCGTAGGCCGCTCGGCTCTCTATGCCTTGTGGTTGCGAGTTCGATTCCCGTCAGGATAAATTTCGGAAATGGCCTTTTCGTAATTTGCCCTGGTCTGAGTGTCACTGGGATCGCCCCCAGTCCATTGTACGGTACCCATAGTACAAGCGTTGCTTAGTTTGGGACCATACAGTTGGTGTGTTCGTCCGGCGATATTTAGTTATTTATCTATCTATGTATACGAGTATATATAAACTAATCTCTATTTCCTTGGTCATCGTATCACGCGTGAACGGATGGAACGATATTGCGAATTCTTATTTGGGTTGTGTTTATTATTGTCAGAAGAATGTTCTTAGGAAATAAAAACTTATGAAATTGAAACAATTTGAATTCAATATTCAAAAATTGAAAATTCAGAAAACCCCCGATGCGACGACTTTTTAAACTACAAAAGAGCTGATAATTTTCAAACGGCTGAACCGATTTTCATGAAACATAGCTAAGAACGATTTCGATCAGAATACCGTTCTAACAAAAAAAAACAAACTGAAATCGGTTTATCCGCTTGGGCGCTACGATGCCACAAACAGACACACAAATACACATGTTAAACTTATAACACACCTCTTTTTTGTCGGGGGTTAAAAATAGCCCTTTTGACGTCCCACTCCTGGGCACGGGCCTCCCTTCACTTCGAGGGGGATTCAGGCCGTAATACATATACTATGAAATATAAATAATAAGTCCTTGTTATATCAAATCTAATAAAACGTAATATTTGCTGTCTCTTAATTAAATAATAAACTGTACCTTTGTTATCTTATTTGACTTGCAAACTAATACAACTAGTACAAGTTCCTAGGTGTTGCCTATCTTCAATTAAATTTTATTTCACACTTTCTGAATTTTTAATCTTATATATATAATACAAACTAGCTGTGCAACTAGCGGGCAAACGTAGTTCTGCTATATAAAAAAAAAACAGATAGTAGACCTACTGAATATGCATATAAAATTTCATAAAAATCGGTCAAGCCGTTTCGGAAGAGTATGGTAACTAACATTGTGACACGAGAATTTGATATATAAGATCAATCTCAATTTCCTTGATCATCGCATCACGCGAGAACGGATGGAACGATTGGGCTAATAATTTTTGCTGTGTTTATTATTGCCAGAAGAATTAAAAATGTTGAGCGGAACAATTCGAATTCAATAGTCAAAGTTAAGATAGGACAACGTCTGTACGGTCCGCTAGTATCATATAATTGTTTTTCCTCTATGAACCTCAAAATAGTAGGGTGGATGGAACGACGGAAAATGCACAATGAATGGTCCAGGGCAGTTTATGGTATTTAATTTCAGCAGTACCTTTCAGTTTTTATAATTTTTTTCAGTATGTTTTGATTTAGTCTTTAGTTTTGTCGTTATTTACAAGAAGGTCGATACGCTGAATAAAAATTAAAA
Organism: Notodonta ziczac; assembly: GCA_918843915.1. Classification (NCBI taxonomy): domain Eukaryota; kingdom Metazoa; phylum Arthropoda; class Insecta; order Lepidoptera; family Notodontidae; genus Notodonta; species Notodonta ziczac. The sequence goes on from OU974053.1 coordinate 9,897,988, forward strand.
GGAAATCTATTTATTAAATTAATAATATTTCGTAGTTGCAAAAGTCTTGTTACAATCGCGTTATAAGATAAATGAAAATTAAGACGAATAAACATTTATGAGTGTTAATTGTTTTTCTATGACATCATAATAGACAGAGTGATTATATACACTATGTGTGATAACAATTAAACAATGTACACTGTTAAGTGACAGAGATCAGTCCTCTTTTGCTTGTTCGTGATGTAAGTTAAATTTATTTATTTATTTATTTATTCTTGCAGAAGACTTACGGACTAATACAAAATTATATGACAAAAATGGATTCACAAATTGCCAATAACAAGTCTCCACATGTTGTAGACACACCTAATAGTAAAATATCCACATAACTAAATAACTAACTACTAAATAACTTAATTTGTGCCAGAGTAACATTACAAACCAACGAGAAAAGAGAAAATAAAAAAAAAAATAGTAACAATGCCAATGATCGCAGTGAGGGTAGTGAGCCGCCTAGAGGTAACCGCAGTCGCTGTTGCAATCCCAAAGAACTGTTTACTTAGTAACCGTCTCACGTAATGCGTGTCCGTGCAGAACAGATCGATATCTAAATCCAGGGGAATGTCATTGAAGCTAGATACAGAGCGTGGAATAAATGAGTTCTTTCTATAGTTGTAAATAAGTATTTATTCGTTGTTTTGACCGTCAACTATGCCTAATTATTGAATTCGTTTAAGTAAGTTATTGATGCTTTTCTATTATATTCATAAATTTTATTGAACATATGCCGTTATGCCGTTTCATAAGTACTTTGGTATACAGGTTGAAACAGAAAGGGTATACTTTTTTTCAAAACTGAACCTTGTATTTCTATAGCTATCGGCTTTTGAGGGAACTTGAAAAACAAAAGATGTTATAGGGATACAGCTATTGACAGATTTGATTTCATAAGTCTACAAAACCTTTAGTACTTCAACTGTCCCACAAAGCCGATATTAGATTTACAAAGTAAAGTTGCAAAAACATAGTATACCCTTTCTGTTTACCCTAGTATTTGTCAGCATTCCACACACATTTTATTGTATGAATGCGCTGGATGTTACAAAATTGTTATAAAAATATTAATAAACTAGCTGAGCCCGCAACTTCGTCCGCGTGGAATTTTGATCCTTTCTTAGGGGATGTCTACGTCATAGTAGCTTTATGCAAGCAAAGTCTCAGCCCGATCGGTTTAAAATTGACAAAGTGTCATACAAACTTTCATCCCCTATTTTATCCCCTTGGGGGTAGAATTAATCAAAATACTTTCTTAGCGGATGCCTACGTCATAACATCCACCTGCATGCCAAATTTCAGCCCGATCCGTCCAGTGGTTTTGATCAGGCGTTATAATGCTGGCGAGATAATAGTTAATCGATACTTTACGGCGGATTAGGCGATTTTTTCAAATCGTCTCCCTGTTTTGCGTATTGGCAACACTAGCGGTCGGCGGTTTTTCGCTTCTACAAGTAACGGACGGCGGTGACGCATGTTAAACGTGCGAATAAAATCTTATGTTGTTCGAATTGTGGTTTTTTGGTGCTTTTGTGCAAATGAATAGACTTTTCAACGAGCTTCAGCTTGGACAGCGATCAGGACCCTGTGCATAGGTGGTTGACCACGACGGACAGGCAGCGGATGCAAGCAGGGTGTGGTTCCAAGTAAGTGCGGTTGATTGTTGTCTGAACGGTACGATTTATAATGTCCTGAATGCCTATCGAATTAGGAAGGCCATGACCAGCAATCTATCTTTAATACGGTCCATTATCGGCAAAAATTATCTACGACGCGATCTTGCGCGAACAATTTTCGTGGTCCTCCCACGCGGATTTGGCTTTGCTTATACTAAAATTCGTTAGTGCATCCTTGATCAACGGCTTTATATTTGTAAAATCTCTTTGCAAATTTAATATTCATCATTTGGTTTAGTTTTTACATTTTTTTCTTCGATCCGTTGGTGGTCGAACAAAATTATTGTAACTATAGGGTAGGTCAGGGTAAGATATTCTCGGTCGGTCGGTCGGCGCGGTGCGGCGCAGTTCCGCACGCAATTTGAACAACATTCCATTATTATTAATTTATCGGTTTGGTTCCTTACGGTTAATAATATCCCCTTTCTTTTGGTTTATTTACCTTGTTATCAATCGGTTATTTCGACTATTTAGTTATTCGGTAATAATAACTAAGTACTCACGGTTATATTCAAATAGACACTTTGTTTACGTTAAGGCTACGAAACTTAAGTCCATTTATACGTTTGGTTAATTAATAACGTACATATTTATACGGTAAGATGTCTAAGTCTCATATTATTAAGTTCAAAACTCATTATGATTGGTTTGTTAATTCTTTGGAAATGGTTAACGGTAAGACACACAACTCGGGAGTCATCTCAGCACGACTGCGTAAATTAGATGACCGGCATACCCAATTGTGTGACAGCTATGAGACACTCTTGAACCATATAGATGAGAAGGATACGGAGTTAATTTTAGCGAATGATAAGAAGTACCGGGAAGCTGAAGAAATTTATAATCAGCTGGATGCGGTATCGGCGGCTTACCCTAATCTCGATGGTACTCATAGACCTACGGAAAGTGCGTCTACTGCACGCTTACCTAGAATTAATTTAACAAAATGTGTTTTTGACGACGATCTATACTCTTGGTCTGGTTTCATATCGTTGTTTACGTCATTGGTGATGGCTAGGAACGATATTTCTAAAACGGAAAAGTTTCATTATTTATTTTCTAATGTTGAGAAAGAGCCTCGGTCTTTGATTCAACATTTACCAATGATTGACGAATCACTGGATACGGCATTAGAGATTTTGCGAAGTCGGTATGAAAATCGAAGATTATTAGCGGATAGTTATATTTCACGCATATTACATTTGCCTACATTGAATAAATCGGTAGGACTTCGGACTCAAATTTAGAATCCACTTTTGGAGTCTACACGGGCCTTAGAAAACTTAAAGTTTCCAGTAAAGGAGTGGAGCTATTGGTTGCTTCATGTTAGTTTGAACAAACTTCCCACGGACTTAAAAACGCGCTTTGAACACAAGCACGGCGGTAATCATCTTATACTTCCAACCTTTACTCAATTAGAGTTTTTACAAAATGAGTGCAGATTCATAGATACGGCATCGTCGGATGTAACGATCCCGGGCGGCTCTGCAGCTTCTAATAGTCCAAAAAATTATAATAGTGATAAGGCAAAGCGTACTAATCCCGGACGAGCTACTCATGTCACTAACAATAATAATAACGGTAAATCTCAAAAACATTGCACTTACTGTGACATGAATAATCACTATATTTCGGATTGTTATAAGTTCGCTAAGATTAGTGGTAATCAGAGACGTGAATTTGTTAAAATTAGCGGATTATGTTTTAAATGTTTTGGTAAACATACGGCGGCTTCATGTACTGAGCGTGTACCATGTGATAAATGCGGACACATCGGTCATCATCGGCTGGTTTGTTCAAAGGACAAACAAACATCGCCTACTCGGCACGCAATGAACATCGTTGCGCGCGATTGTACTAGTGCGAGCGGCACTCGTCGGAGATCTACCGATAACGGTTCCTGCGGCAGGCGGTCAGCTGATCGGAATATATCTCCTATAGCTAGAGAGCGTCAATCTAGACATGCACATCGCACGCCGGCATGCACGTGTTCACGTAACTGTAAGAAAAAAAAAAAAAAAAAAAACATGTAAAAAGACAAGCCCGCTGAGTTTCTTGCCGGATCTTCTCAGTCGAGGTCGCGTTCCGATCCGGTTGTAGTTATAAGGAAAAAATATGTAAATTGACAATTTGTAAGTGCCCCCGTAGGCCTAAACTAAATAAATGATTTGAATTGAATTGAATTGAAGTATGCAGGGCGTCAGCAGCACTCTGCGAGCCCCGTCAATCTTCGGCAACGGAAAAATAATATAGAATAGCAATTAGCTTACAGTAACAAAGTCGTTTCATGTTTATATAATTCGGACAGCGCGGATAAACCTATTTCGGACGGATCGGTACCAAAATTATCGGATAATGTAGTTTTACCCACGGTTATTATTGAGGTAAAAACATTAAATAATTGTTTTGTTAAAGCCCGCGCTTTGTTAGATCTCGGTTCACAGATCACAATTATTAGACGCGACTTAGTTACTCGGTTAGGTTTACGGCGGTATTATACGGACGTACCTATGGTAGGTATCGGTGGTTTAAAGATTAACGGTAGTCAGTCAGTTGTTTTGATTAATTTCAAACCTGTAAATTCGGATGACTTGTTATCGGTTACGGCGGTGGTTTTAAAGAAACCTACAACCTATTTGGCCCATAGATTAGGTTTACATAGTGATCATAATTTTAGGTTTTCGGATACGGATTTCACTCACATGCATGAGATAGATATTATTTTCGGTTGCGACATATTAGGTAAGATATTGAACGGTAATAAAATTGTTTTAGGTAAGAACGGTCCTTACGCGTTGGGTACTATTTTTGATTTCGCTGTTTCCGGTCCGGTACAGTCGGAATATCAATCAAATATTTTCGCAGGTACTTCTTTGTTGGAAGCGGTTGAAAAATTCTGGCGTTGTGAAGAACCGCCCCAACTAAAGGTTAAGGATCCGTTAGATATTGATGTGAACGTTTGTTTACAACTACTACGCCACGCGTCCACTTCTACCGGAGTGTGAAAGACAATTATTAGGTGATTCTCGGAATAAAGCGTTGAAACAATTTTTCTCATTGGAACGCCGCATGGATCGGAACCTAGAATTCCTTGAGAAATATGTTCAGTTCATGTCGGAGTATTTGACACTCGGACACATGCAGGTTTCAACTTTTGATTTAGATTCGGGACGCGAGCATTATTTTATTCCTCACGACGGGGTGTTTAAAAAATCTGGAGACGTCAGCAAAATACGTGTCGTGTTTAACGGAAGTGAGAAAACCAGTTCAGGTGTCTCTTTGAACGATTGTTTATATCGCGGTGAACGACTTCGGAATGATATCACAGAAATTATTTTGAACTTTCGGTGTCCCCGCATAGTTTTTACGACTGATATAAAAATGATGTTTAAGCAAACATGGATACATCCTGAAGATCGTAAATATCAGTTAATTAATACTACGGCGTATATTTTGCGATTTGCTTTCAATTGTCAACATAAGAATTCACGGATTTACGGTAATGTTTCGGTATCGGAAAGGAGAAGAGCTCTTTTATGTTTAATTCGGCAAGTACAATCGGCGTACTTCGGTGATGAAATAGCAACATTAAAATGCAATAAAACTCTTAAAAATCATTTACGGCGGTTAAGTTTATTCATTGACAAAGATAATCTTCTTCGGGTCGGCGGCAGAATCGGAGCTTCGGATTTGTCTTACGGTGCTAGACATCCTATATTGTTACCAGGCCAAGGTAAATTTACGGAATTGTTGGTTACGCATTACCATCAAGTTTATTGTCATGTCGGCGCTAATACTTTAGCTGCTATTTTGTCTAGAAATTATTGGATTATCTCGGCTCGGCGTGTCACAAGACACATTACTTTCAAATGCATTCGATGCTATCGGACTCGTAGCCCAGTCATATTAGGTAAAAAAAGGGGTCAACCTCGGAATGAAAGATAATAAGCTGCAAATTGGTATGAACCTTTGTTTTGTCATTCTAAATGTTGTCTCAAAAGTCACAATCGTTATCGTGTCCGCGTCTCAAGATATTCAAGGTCAAAGGTCACAAAAATCGGTTTTTCGCGAATATCTGGCTTCCTATCGGTTAAATGAGATTTGCATTTATTATAAAAGTTGTAGGCTATAAAATTCCCTACAACTTTTGTTTAAACTTTTTTTTCATACGACTAACCGTTTTGAAGGTAGAGCGCGAAGAGTGCACATCGTACAGTCATATACGGCCTAATGCAAGGTCAAGCGTGAGTTATGGTTATCAGTACGTTATAAAGTCAATTATTTACTTGGAAATTATAATTATTAAACAATGCCTATTATTTATGTACTAACTATTAATTATTTATATTTAACTATTTAAGTATAAAATATTATTAATTCTGGATTATATATTTTAGTTTTATTTTAAGTTAACACGACATTATATATCTTTTCTTTAAAACGCGTAAATTTCTCAATACTTATATACCTGGAAATACTTGTCCCTACCCTATGCCCTTTTCTATTCATTGCCGGGACAGATGTTCTATAGTATTCAAGGCCACTCTCTCCACTTTGTATGAGTCAAGATTATTCGTTAGTTTGAAATTGTACCGTTGCAACTACGGACGTACGGTTTTAAGAGCTATGGCTGATTTGTGTTTTATATGTGATAACAAACTTTCAGAAGGTGTTTCTGTGAATGTCGTACGTGGTTTACAAACTTTAAAAACTGCAAGTATTGAAATAAATGATGGACATATAGACTATTTAAATACTTTAAGTTCTGTAAATGTGCATTCCGAGTGTCGAAAAGTGTACACGAGTAAAAATGTTATTATTGCATCAAAACGACGCACAGATGAGAGTGAACCTTCAACGTCAAGTGCACCTCGTAAAAAACGAAATGAAGTCTTTGATTTTGGAAAGTTATGCTTATTTTGTGGCCAAGAAGCTGATGAAATAGCAGAAAAGAAAAAAAAAATAAAGTATAGACGGACAATAAGTAATGTAAGTACTCTTGCATTCAAAGACAACGTAATTAAGAGAGCAGAAGAACGAAACGATTCCTTAGGAGAATTAGTAAAGGAACGTATATATTACGAGTATGATTTGATCGCTGCTGAAGCAAAGTATCATACTATTTGCTATACCAACTTTTTAACCCGAGTACCATCTGCAGATAAAAAGCCTCGCCAAGATGATCAAGTCACTCAAGCAATGAAGGAGATTTTTTATTATATAGAAAATAATGAAGATTCTCAATTTACTTTGAAAGAACTTAAAGATGTCCCTACGGAATACATACCTGACGATAAGACAATTATTACAAAATTACAACAAAAGTATTTAACTGATATAATAATCACAAAAAAAATTGGATCATTTACAATTATATCTTTCCGTGATACACAGCTTAACGTATTATCAAAAGCTTGGTACGAAAATAAAAAAAGTACTCCTGTAGAAGAACGTCTACGGATTGTAGAAGCTGCTGCGGCTATTATTAGGGAAGACATCAGATCATCTGTAGTTGAAACAAAAACGTATTCACCTCCGAATAAAATGCTAGATTGTATTAATGAAGAAATACCAAAAACATTATCACATTTTTTGGAAGAAATGATATTATAAAATAGAAAAGGACAAGTAGATCATTTAAAAACGAAATGCACATCTATTAGCCACGCAATAATGGCTTCGATACGAGAACGTTCATTTTCATCATAGCTACTGTTGGGCCTTTCCGTATTTCTTCACAGAAGATATGGGTCTAAAAAATTGTTGGATGTTTTATCATCTTTAGGATTTGCTGCATCATATAGTAATACCATACAGTATGAAGTTTCAGCAGTTTACCATCCACAACCTCGTATTTTACCATCAGAGTCTGGTGCGTTGGTACAATATGTTGGAGACAATGCAGATATTAATGTCAGTACTCTTGACGGTAATAATACTCTTCACGTTATGGGAATGATAAAAATAATTACTCCGAAAGATGCTGTAATTTATGATGATCGCATAAAAAAATGTACAACTAAACCGAGTGCAAAAGAGTTAGCAGCAATATCACATGCATCTCTTTTAGCATATGAAAAGCCAGTTGTACCTGGGTACAGCAAGATTCAAGTCCAAAATCTACATGATGATCAATACTGATTGAAAAAAAATTTAATGCAGTTGATTTGTTGTGGTTATACGGAAAATGGAAGAATCTTTCACCGTTGCCAGGGTGGAATGGCTATCTTCAACAACTTACGAAAAATAATCAAAATTTTTCAACTTCTCAGGTTATATTTCTACCTTTCATTGATCATCCTGCCAGTAATTTAGACACAATTTATACAACTTTACATAGTGCTATAAATATTGCCAAGTCACATCAACAAAAAACGTGCATAATTACATTTGATCAGCCCCTGTACTCAAAAGCACGTGAAATGGTTGCTGCGTCAGATGCAAACTCAGACTTGTCTAAAACAGTTGTCAAACTTGGAGGATTTCATATGCTCATGTCTTTTCTTGGATGCATAGGACATGTAATGGACGGTAGTGGTCTCAAGGAAGCTTTAAGTAAAATATATGCTACAAATTCGGTCGACAAAATGTTGAATGGTCACGCTTATGCAAGAAGTATCAGAGGCCATATATTATTACGACTTGCATTATCAATAAAGATTTTTGAAGAGATGAAAATTGAAAATTGTGTGTTAGATGAGTTAATTGAACAGATAACTAGTCGCGATGTTTCCTACGAAGATGTTGAAGGATGTACGAGCAGCTCCAACTCGTTAATTGATCAATTTCAGGATAAACTAAAAGAATTAAAAGCTCGAGGTCCCACGGCACAGTTATGGGTGCAATATTTTGAAATGGTATCAATAGCCCTAGATTTCATTCGCGCTGAAAGGCTGGGACTTTTTCAAGAACATTTGGATGCAGTGCGAAAAATGCTGCCCTATTTTCATGCTGGTGGTCATTTCCTATATGCGAAGTCAGCTCATTTGTATCTTCAAGATATGTTAAAACTTGAGGAGACAATGGATCAACAGGCTTTTGAGAACTTTAAAAACGGATTCTTTACTGTAAAACGAACAGAAAAATTCAATTCTGGTACATGGACAGACATGGTAATCGAGCAAAGTCTGATGAAATCTATGAAGACAGAAGGAGGAGTATCTCGAGGCCGAAGTACACAAGAAAGTGTTCTATGTAAGTGGGTATATGCTATGTATGCCACGAATACAATTTGTGAAGAAATTGAACGGTTTTGTAACATTTCTTTCGATTCTGTGGACCAACATGTTGATGCTAGAGATTCACGAATAAAAAGGGATGATACTGATGTAAATGAACTGGTTGGTTGGTTTACGCTTCATAATCCCTTTCCAAATGCGAATCAGTTGGTATCCTTAGCTTCAGGAATCGTTGGAAATGACCAAATTAATTGTCACCGAGCCCATGAAATCGGATTGCAATCTATGGTAAAGATAACTGGTTTGAACTTCAACGAAATAAAGTTAAAACGCGTCGATAAGGTTTTACCGCTTTCAGCCATTAACAAATCTGTCAAAATTAATGATTGTAAAGTTTCTATAGATCCAATGTTACTTTTCCAGAGAATAACTGTAAGCAAAAAATTTGAAAGTAATTTACAAGAATATCTTCAGTATGAACTAAGTCCGTATCCGACATCTTTATTTGATAGTAATGGCATGAGAAAAACCACGAAAGCAACATTATATGACAATATGATGCCTGTCGTTATCGATCTTGATGAAAATAATGTAACATACATCATCGATGGTGGATTTCTTCTGCATCGCGTCGTATGGAGCAAAGACGATACTTTCTCTATTATTTTAAATAAGTACAATAAATATTTACAAACACATTATGGCTCAGCAATTGTTGTTGTATTTGACGGATATTCGGACTATAGTAAAAATATTAAAGCACTGGAACAACAAAGAAGAACTGCTGCACTTTCAAAATCATATGAAGTTTGTTTTGACGAAACAATGGTTGTGCCAATCAGTCAAGAATTTTTTTTATCAAATCGGTCTAATAAAAAAAAAATTATCGACATGCTTGTTGAAAAATTTAAAACTGTTAATATCACAACAAAACAAGCCAGAGATGATGCTGATGTTCTCATCATTGACACAGCTATTGCCTTATCAGAACATCAAAAGACTGCTGTCATCATAGGAGAAGATATCGATTTGCTCGTTATTTTAATTGGACGTACTCAATCACATCATCAGGAATTTTTTTTGAAAAAAGTTGGCAAAGGCAATGTCAAAACACAAATATATTCTACTAAAAGTTTTGACCAATATCCTCGTACTAAAAAGCACATTTTATTTTTACACGCATTCAGTGGCTGTGACACGACTTCTGCGCTATTTAAAAAAGGAAAAAAAAACTGTTACTAGAGCATTGGAAAAAATTCCTGATTTAGATAAACTGGTGGAAGTATTTCAACAAGAAAACTGCCCAAAACAAACATTATTAGAAAATGGAGTGCGCATCTTGTTGGCATTATATAATGCTCCAAAATCTGAGGACAACATTGATCATTTCCGCTACACGCAATTCATCAAATTTACAAAACTAAATAAACCTGTACAACTGTCAACACTTCCACCAACAAGTGTAGCAGCTCATCAACACATAAAACGTGTCTACTACCAGATTCAAACGTGGTTAGGGAAGGACTTAGAACCTCAAGAATGGGGCTGGATGCTTGAAAATGAAATCCTGGAGCCCATACGAATGTTATTACCTCCAGCACCAGCCGAACTACTAAACGTAATATTTTGCAATTGCAAAAATGGTTGTGGTTCCCGCTGTGGATGCAGAAAATCAGGGCTACAATGTTCTTTAGCTTGCGGCCAGTGCAACGGACAAGCTTGCCTCAACGCTTCACTGTATCCAAGTAATCCCGATGAAGAAAATACATATGATCCCGATATTCTGGAAGGTTTGGAGATGAACATGACAGATAATGAGGATGATGACAATGAATCGAACATTTTTGAGCGACAAGAAGAAGAAGACGACGAAGAAGAAGAAGATAATTAGCTTCCATTTCCAATTTCATTACAATTAAAATCAACAAAGATACTTTTGATATTTGAACTCACATTTTGATAAATGTATATTATGCCGTATTTAATAATAAATAAAAATATGTGTAAAATATATACTCTTACTATCATTTTAACTTAAAATAAAACTAAAATATATAATCCAGAATTAATAATATTTTATACTTAAATAGTTAAATATAAATAATTAATAGTTAGTACATAAATAATAGGCATTGTTTAATAATTATAATTTCCAAGTAAATAATTGACTTTATAACGTACTGATAACCATAACTCACGCTTGACCTTGCATTAGGCCGTATATGACTGTACGATGTGCACTCTTCGCGCTCTACCTTCAAAACGGTTAGTCGTATGAAAAAAAAGTTGAAACAAAAGTTGTAGGGAATTTTATAGCCTACAACTTTTATAATAAATGCAAATCTCATTTAACCGATAGGAAGCCAGATATTCGCGAAAAACCGATTTTTGTGACCTTTGACCTTGAATATCTTGAGACGCGGACACGATAACGATTGTGACTTTTGAGACAACATTTAGAATGACAAAACAAAGGTTCATACCAATTTGCAGCTTATTATCTTTCATTCCGAGGTGAAAGCCCTAATATGACTGGGCTATCGGGCTAAGCCTACGCAACCCTACATGGAGGACTTACCCTCGGATCGTATTAAGGGTGTGCGTCCATTTCTCGGTGTCGGAACTGATTTTGCGGGACCATTTTTCATTAAATCAAGTACATTACGGAATGCTAAAATTTTAAAATGTTATTTGTGCGTTTTTGTCTACTTAGCGACAAAAGCGGTACATTTAGAGATAGTGGCGGATCTCTCGGTTGATGCCTTTGTAGCAGCCTTTACTCGGTTTGTTTCTAGGAGAGGATTGCCATCCTTGATTCGGTCGGATTGCCGTACTAATTATACGGGAACGGATAAATACTTAAAAGAGTTGTACATCTTTATACGGAATAATCATTCGGATTTCGAACGGAAACTTACTAAGGAGAACATAACGTGGCTGTTCAATCCTCCAGCGAGTCCCAATCACGGCGGTTTGTTTGAAGCGGCGGTTAAGTCTGCGAAGACCCACGCTCGACGCGTGCTTGGTGAAGCTCGTCTTACGTTTGAGGAGCTTACCACCTTTTTCACTAAAGTGGAAGCTGTCATGAACTCTCGGCCGTTGTGTCCCCTAAGTACGGATCCAACTGATTTGGAAGTGTTGACTCCAGGTCATCTTTTAATAGGGCAGCCGCTGATAGCACTCCCTGAGTATCCTTGGACGGAGACTAATATGTCTCGGTTGTCTCGGTACCAACAAATTCAAAAGATGTCTCAACATTTTTGGTCACGATGGATGAACGATTACCTTCATACGTTACAACAGCGATTTAAGTGGACTTCGGTTTCGGAACCCCCTAAATTAGATGATTTGGTGTTGATCAAGGATGAAAACTTACCTCCCCTTAATTGGAGACGCGGTCGGATAGTAAAGTTGTTACCCGGTAGAGACGGTATTGTTAGAGTCGCGGACGTAAAGACTCAGAGCGGGACCTTGGTTAGACCCGTTTCAAAATTGTGTCGGTAACCTTTAAATAATTAAATTTAAGCAAGTCTGGCCTTGCTTAGGCGGCGGGATGTTCAGGCATTATAATGCATGTCTGTTTAGATAATAGTTAATCGATACTTTACGGCGGATTTGGCGATTTTTTTAAATCGTCTCCCTGTTTTGCGTATTGGCAACACCGCTAGCGGTCGGCGGTTATTCGCTTCTACAAGTAACGGACGGCGGCGACGCATGTTAAACGTGCGAATAAAATCTTATGTTGTTCGAATTGTTGTTTCTTGGTGCTTTTGTGCAACTGAATAGACTTTTCAACGAGCTCCAGCTTGGACAGCGATCAGGACCCTGTGCATAGGTGGTTGACCACGACGGACAGGCAGCGGATGCAAGCAGGGTGTGGTTCCAAGTAAGTGCGGTTGATTGTTGTCTGAACGGTACGATTTATAATGTCCTGAATGCCTATCGAATTAGGAAGGCCATGACCAGCAATCTATCTTTAATACAGTCCATTATCGGCAAAATTATCTACGACGCGATCTTGCGCGAACAGGTTTGGGCTGTGCGCTGATAGATCACTATGTCAGTCAGTCAGTCAGTCACCTTAGAGTTATGTATATATATATATTAATAAATATATTAATGCTAACATAACGTGTTTTAGAGAAGTTATACATTTAATTTGAACCATTTTTATAACGCTTATTTCCCCTTTCTAAGTGAAAAAATTGCTTTCTTATTAAGTCTTCATTTTGGTGGCAATTTACTACGTGCCTTTCTGTTGAAACGACATTATTTATGACACAACACCGAAAAGGGGTCTGCTAGCGACTATGACAGACGAATATAGTCTCTGTGCTCTATTTTCCCATCAAAAACACCTGCCTTTATCTCAAGGACGACTTTAGTTCAGACGCGTTTCCGCTACCGGCGCTGGTGTGCAATGTACAAAACAACTTCTTTCTCGATCAATTTTTTTGAATACGTGGCCCGCACATCTGACTTGGGATACTGAAAACCACTGTCAATATTGACCCAGTTGTGTAAGTATCATATTATTAATAGTCAGTTTATTTATTAATAATTATTTCAGATTTCACTGGGATATCGGCCGCAATGACGGCCACCAAGACTGATGATAAAGTGCGCGATATATCGGATCTGTTCGAAGTGTTTGGCAAGTACCAAGTGCTCCAGTATGTGAAGATCTGCCTGCCCGCCGTGTTCATCACCATGATTAACATCAACTACATATTCGTAGCTGGAGACCTACATTACAGGTACTTTTCTTGGTCGAGTGGTTCATCTATACAAATAAATAAAATTGGAGTGTCTGTTTGTAATATCAAAATAACAACTTTTCACTAAATGCATATGAAAGTACATACGACACCTATAGCAAAAACGCGATTTAAAAATTGTTTGTCTGTCTCCTGTGTGTTTGTTCCGGGAAATCTCCGAAACGGCTCGACCGATTTTGACGGGACTTTCACTGGTAGATAGCTGATGTTATAAGCAGTAACTTAAGCTTCTTTTATTTTAGAAAATATTTTTTTTAAAAGTGGGTCCTTACCCGCGGGTTCAGAACGCGGGAGCGGGCTTTTTTGTTAAGTTAAATTCCACGCGGACGAAGTCGCGGGCTCAGCTAGTACAAACTAAAACTCATATATTTTTTTATTCATGTAAGCCAATAAAGCATTTATGAATAGTCAGAATCTAACACCAGTTCGGAATGCTGCTTCCACTGAGAAGATCCGGCAAGATCCACAGTGGGGTTACTCTTTTCCATGAAAATAATATGGTGTACATTCTCAGGAACAGCAACAAGCATATTTAAGCTTTAAGCTAGCAAGCTTAAATTCAGGCAGTTCGTAGGCTTGGTTCACCTTTCTGGACCTGTATGGGTTTGCGAACTTCTCACGTCCTTCAAGAGACGTGCAGGCTTCCTCACGATGTTTTCCTTCATCGTTCAGTAAACAATAATCTTTGTTTGAACATGAAATCTCCTAAGTGCGTCATGTTCGGAACACATGATTGAATGGAATTAGTGCCTCAACGCGTGTTGATATAGGCATAATGGAATCGACACGACCGTTAAGAGTTGTGGTAACATGTTTTTGACTTATTTTTATCCTACTAATATTATAAATGCGAAAGTTCGTGAGTGTGGATGTATTTTTGTTACTCTTTCACGCAAAAACTACTGAACGGATTTGGATGAAATTTGGAACACAGATAGTTTATAACCGGGATGAACATATAGGATACTTTTTATCCCGATAATGCCGAAATTTTTGTTATGTTAAATACTATGCGGACGAAGTCGGGGGGCACAGCTAGTTTATAATATTAGTAGGATGTAACCATATTACTCAGCTGCTTTACGCCGATCTTCTAGGAGAGGGTGGAAGTACCCCGTATATGAGCTGAAGTCATCTGGCTACAGCTTGCCTCTACGTCTGTCAACTGCAAATAGCGCAGATGTTCGAAAGTCAGACGCGGGACTCCAGTCAGACCTCTAGAACGGAATGTTTTCATAGTGCTAGCGGATTCTGGGTTCCGCTTATTTAATTTATAAGAGCCAAAAATTCATCTCTATTTTAAGAAAGAAATAATTGCTATGCACAATCAGTAAATAATACTGGAGGATACGTCAATAGGAGCGTCAACATATACGGAGCAGCCGCGCGAGGCAAATGTCTCTCTCGGGTAGGTACTTATACCCTTTCCTGTCCTTGCCTCGTGATGTCTGAACTCAGAAAATGGGTGCGTCCAGACCACACCGGACATCCGCACCCGAGCAATCAGTTTGATGCACGGAGTTGATTAACGTAGGACCATGTTTACGTAACGTCATTCAGAGCTAACCTCGCGTGTCTGGTGATGATGTGGTCCGGACACACCCAATTGTAGCACCTATTTCTTTTTTATTTTTTCTCAGATGTCGCGTCCAAGAGTGCGAAGGCACAGACTCAACAGTGCACTATCCTCTATGGTGGCCGAACAGCACCATAGACCGGTGCTCCCGGCCGGTGGTCAGACAGGACCTGGAGCAGGAAACATGCACAAACACCAGCTTCACGGGGAAGATGACCGAATGTACTGAATGGGTCTACGAGAGTAACAATACTGTGGTCGCTGAGGTACGTAGAGATGGGACCTAGCTTTATTATTATACTAGTGTCTGTGCATGACTTCGTCCGCGTAGACTTTAGTAAAGTATTTTATGTTTTAATCCAGGTTGTAACCTATCTGTGTTCTAAATTTCATCCAAATCCGTTCAGTATTTTTTTCGTGAAAGAGTAACAAACATACATCTACACTCACAAACTTTCGCATTAATTGTAATATTAGTAGGATTTTAGGCATAAGTCTTCCTTCGGTCTCCGCCCTAGTGATGGTGACTATCTAGGACCAAGGGAGTAGTATAGTTTGTAATTGTTATTGTTTTGTTTCGAATCTTGTATCATAAGGTACACTGTTCAATTTTAAATCCACCCATATGGGAATTCGGACAGTTGAGAATCCGGCCAACTGAGAATCCGGTCAGATGCTAATCTGGTTGTTTGAGAAACCGTCCAGTTGAGAATGCGGTCAGCTTTTAATCCGGCCAGCTGAAAATCTGGCGCCGAACTCTGATAACCGCTGGCATCTCGATCGACTCGCAATACGTCAAAACTGACGTATCGCGTATGTGTATACGTCAATTTGGTCAGTTTTTTTAATTGAAAATCTATCGAAATTCACATACGAGATACGTCAGTTTCGTCAGAGTTGGGCCCCTGGTCGCTTGAGAATCTATCCAATTGATAAATTCGGCCATTTGAGAATCCGGCCAACTTAGATTCCGGTCAGTTGAGAATCCGGTCAGTTAAGAATCTGTCTAGATAAGAATCCGGCCTTGCTTTTTGCGGGTGACATTGTATTCGTAGCTTTGTGATATAAATGTACATTGTTCCAGCTAAACTTAGCGTGCCAGCCGTGGAAGATCAATTTGATCGGTACTGTGCACAACATGGGGATGCTGGTGTCTATGGTCGTCTCCGGATGGAAGTCCGACAGGTTAGTGACCAGAACCTATAAATCATTTTAAATATTCTAAAGTACTCTGACACTCTACATGATTTTTCAAAATAAGAATAAGTGCTCAAACGCTTCTCAAATATTTAGCTGCTTGAGTCATCGTTAATGTATTTTTTTGTAATTCGAATAGCATACGTGTCGTTATCGTTTAGATTCATGATAATAACTAGCTGTTGCCCGCGGCTCCGCTCGCGTGGTACTTCGAAAACATAAAAGTAGACTAAATGACTCCTTATAACATGAGCTATATGCCAGTGAAAGTCCCATCAAAATCGTTCCAGCCGTTTCGGAGATTAGCCGGAACAAAGAGACAGACAGGCAGTCAAAAACATTCATAAAATATTATTTAGCTGCTTGAGTCATCGTTAATGTATTTTTTTGTAATTCGAATAGCATACGTGTCGTCATCGTTTAGATTCATGATAATAACTAGCTGTTGCCCGCGGCTCCGCTCGCGTGGTGCTTCGAAAACATAAAAGTAGACTAAATGACTCCTTATAACATGAGTTATATGCCAGTGAAAGTCCCATCAAAATCGTTCCAGCCGTTTCGGAGATTAGCCGGAACGAACAGACAGACAGGCAGTCAAAAACATTCATAAAAGATTTTGTTGTATTAAGTACCGGATATAATTCCTTTCATATGCATTTATCAAAGCTACTAAGTATTTGGATATTAATAACAGACACAATTTCAATTGTATTTAAATGTATGTTTGTACACGTTAAGAGGTATAGATAAAAATTTAATTCAAAAAATGGAACCGACTTCATAAAACCTGGGTGCACTAAAAAGCTAGAAATAACTAGGGACCTTCTACTTTCTTTCATTTGGAGTCGGTGCCAATTCAACCATGTAGGGGTAGGTAGGTGCCTAAGAAGTTGTCCTATCGTTGTGTAAAGATAGTGACACCGATTCCAAATGAAATTTTTATAAAATTTGTATGGGACCAACGGGCATAACCTTTCAAACAACTGCGAAAATCAAACCAAAAAATACATAATTATATACCTATATCTGCCCTCTGACAATCATGGCCACCCAATATAAATACGACTTATACCAATAATCTGGCACTTATAGCCAGAATGCATCTCATAACAATTCCACTAAGCCCAAACACGACTAGGTCACATTGTTTTATTACAGAGTTCCGGCGCCTAACTTCCGGTATCATCTTCAGATTATGTTACGATGTCAACTGGACTGGGACTGATGTCTTCTGGTGTAAATATATTTTCAGATTCGGCAGAAAACCCACACTGATATTTTGCGTGGTTGCTGGGTGCATTGGGCAAGTCAAAACCTGCGCTTCTTCTTACTACGTCTACTTATTCGTTGAGTTCCTCGAAGCGGCATTGACGGGAGGATCCTATGCGGCGGCCATGGTTCTTTGTAAGTACTTACATTTGATAATGAACTAAATGCATTTAACAGGTTGCATTTGAAAAATAATATTAAATAGGTTTTCTTAAGTAGTGCCTGCTACCGACATAGGTAGAAACTAATAAAAATCATTGCAATAATTTCAATGAAATCACTAAGTGTTCGGTACTGCTACGGTTTTTATGATAAATCATCAACCAGTGACTACTTAGCATTACGTGTAGGTAATTGTGAAAATTCACGATGAATAAAATCATTGATTGTAAAAATCACCGGTAAAATAACAGTGAAAGAAAAATATAATTTCACGTAATGAAAATTAATTGAAATTATCAATCATTTCCATGACTAAAACTCTCATTCACATTGCCGAGCACATCACATGACTGTCTTAAACGAATCAAAACCAAATAATGACGTCACGGAAAATATTGCCATACTTTGCTATGTGATGATTAGTTCTGCTAATTAGAAAAATCTCGCAAGGCAGGCGAACAAAGGTTTAGTCAAGGCTTCGAAATGTTGTTAGCTAGTGTTTGCACATGCAGTTTTAGCCATAAATTAAGAAATAACGACATTTCGCAGTTAACCCTACACCGATTGTTTCTCTCATAGATTAACTTTAAGTGGTCTAAGGTTTCTCTACATTTTACTGTATCTAGATGTCACATACGGCTATAAGATGTCATCTGTCAAAAATGTACAGACAGAACGGTATTGGTTGCTTCGTGTGAATGACGCTAAATCGGCAAAGACGCCAACTATTCAACCATACATATTGAGAGATTTTAATCGTATTTGACACCTGAATTGACTACCAATCTGTAAATTCGGCAACATCAAATCAAGTTATATTTTTGCATGCCATTTGTGAAAGAATAGCTTCTCACACTTATCTACGATGACACAGAAGACATGTTAAAACCTCTTCGGTAGTGTAAGGAGGTCCATGTCGGCGCACTAGCCACTGGCAATAAGTTATCACGGACGTATTTATTATACACACTCACATATTCCACACTTACCCCTACTTCTCACACTCTACACTCACTCACTCTCTCTCGACACTACACACACTCTATACACCAAATAAAATATCACGAACAGTTATCTTACTTACCACTAAAGCTATTCAGCAACCCTACTTTACCTTGGCCTCATGATACAGGCTCTCGCGTAGTTTGAGGACCGCCGAAAACTTAATGTACTTATATGGGACTTTACTATTAAAAATCTTTTTCATACCTCATTTCAGTGATAGAAACCTCCGGAAAGAAGTACAGAATACTTTCAGGGGTCCTCTTCGCTTGTTCAATCTACGTGGGCGAGTCTATGTTCGCCTGCATTGCCATGTTCGTGCCCTATTGGAAGACCTTGATCCACATCATCAACGGCCCTTCAATCTTCTTCTTGTCTTACATATTCCTCGTCTACGAAAGCCCTAGGTGGCAAATCGTCAGAGGACATATTGAAAACGCCAAGAAAACCATGAAAAGTATTGCCACAATTAATAATATTAAAATAGATTTGGATGCACTTGCTAAACTTGATGAGAAGAATTTGAAAGAGAAGTTAAATATAATAGAACATGAAGTGAAAGAGAGCTATATAGATATTTTCACGTCCAAAGAGATACTTAAACGGTTATTAGTAGCCGCTGTCTGCAGATTTACGTCAAGTTTCGTGTATTACGGGCTAATGATCAACTCGGTGTGGCTGCCGGGGGACAAATATATGAATTTCTTCTTGTCCACGGTGATGTCGTTCCCCGGAGAGATGATCTCCTTGTACCTCATGAATAGAGTCGGCAGGAAGCTGCCTCTGATGGTCGGGTACATGATTGCGGGAGTGATGTGCGTAGCGTCGGCCTATGTGCCTGCTTGTGAGTAATTTATCAATGTTAATATTAAGTTAACCTGCATCATCTACTTACCTATTGCCCACAATAATTGTGATGATACAGTCAATGAATTGAATTTTGATTCACTATTGAATCTTCGAATTCCTCATTTATGTGTTCCTCAATTCGGTGTTATTGACAGTACATACCTACATTGATTTGGATGATATATTACCTCTATGTGTGTGTATTCGTTGCCAATGGTTGTAGATCGACGGCATTTGTAGACAAAACTACTGTGATTTGTCAGTATCGTTCATCAGAAGGTAGGTAATTTACATTTCCCTTCAAAACGACTTACCACGTCACTATCCAGCTGCATTCATAACTATAACTAGTGTGTATATTAAGCCTTAGGTACCTTCATTGATCAGATTCCTCAAAAAATATAAAATAACCAGGCATTTCTTAAATGCTTACAGCGTTCATCTGGACGAAAATCGCAGCGTTTCTAATAAGCAAAGTGGTCATAGCAGCTTGCTTCACTGGTGCCATCACCTACTGCATGGAGCTGTTCCCCACCAGCGCGCGGGGGTCGCTGCTCGGCCTCGGTGCCTTCGCCTCCAGGCTGGGGGGGATGCTGGCGCCGTTGACACCTATACTGGTATGGCTATAGGATTCCTTTTGCAGAGTTTATATGATCTTGGAAGTCTCATGTAAAGACGGATGGTCATAGCCCTTAAGCGTTATTTAAATACTTGAGAGGATTGAGATCCATATGATATAAGTCTCTAGTTATGCTGCTGGAATCAACTGTTTAAGTTTATAAGTGTGTACTAGGAATCCCATTTCACCTTGTCAGGGGCGATGCTCCTATCTCAGATGACTTATTAGTACTTAGTTAGTAGTACCTCATGAGTTCCACTGAGGCTACCCTTCTGAGGCTCGTATTCACAAACAGCACTTGCCTAAATAAGGATCCAACTCTATAGAAAAATAGAAATTTCTCAGTGGGCTGTGCGTTCACGCGTACTGGGAGACTTCATAGTAATGTTAGAGAATACGTTTCAAATGTTTTCTACGCATTTTCAGAACACTGTGTCACCAGTCCTGCCAACAATTTTCTTCGGGTGCTCTGCCGTGCTGGCTGGCAGTCTCATCAGTCTGACTCCTGAAACCAGGGACCTGCCTCTCATGGACACGATACGACAGATAGAAGAGTTCGCTAAGAAAAAACGGGCGGACAGAAATACAGAAGTACAGAGCGTTGGAAACTCCATGGATACTATTGTCAGTACCGCGTGATCTCCGTAGTAAAATTTATCTCGTTCTTGAAAGTGCACTCTTTTCGTTCGAAAGATACCTTGTTCTTTTAGTATCATGTTCAATTTCCCGAAAACTGTTCATCTACTTTGAACTCGTCTATAGATATTTTTCTTGAAGTGTACACTTTGCTATGAAGAAACCCTTCCCTTTTGTGCTCAACTCCTGCCCATGCCAGAGGCAGCTGGAACCAGTGCATATTTCAGACAGAAACACCAGAGGATAGAGGAATGTATCTGACCATCATCAGGTTTTAGTTACACATAGAGTGGCTCGGAGCTTGAGGGATGAGCTCAGACAAATCAGTATAGACCTGGCTTTCATAAGCATAGTCTTCTGCCATATTATTATACCATGTGGTACTTTAAACGATTACATGTTAGGTGTGTTAAGTGTGACTTAAGTTGTGTATGTGTGCTATCCGTAGATATACCTACCTTATCCGCCACGCCAAAACTGGCAGATTATTTTAACGGATTAAGTGCGTTCTCAATGGCATAACAGTATTTTATCTGATTTGACTTGCAAACTATAATAAAAAAGTAAGTTAATTTGTACGCGTGTTTTTTTATTAACCAAAATTTAACTTCTCGCCTTTACTTTTACCCGAATATGTCAAAACATTTGTGTTTGTTTCTAATAATAGTTGATATTCGTTCAACATTTTTTTTGTGTCATATTTAGTATTTTTCATTATTTCGTGTTAAAATCATGGTTGTATGGGAGGTTGAAATAGATCGCTATGGCGCTCATTAGGGGAGGCCTATGTCCAGCAGTGGACAAGCATAGGCTGATGATGATGAAAGTTAATCAGTATGCAAAGCAAAACTAAATGAAATGAATACTCGTACGGAAACATCATGAACATTGAACACTGAATTTGTTTGTTCTGACAGCTCAATCAATAAATGCACTTCTTCTTCTTCTTTCTTTAAAAATATGGCCCACTAACTGAGAACACTGGCGCAGTCATCACTGACACTGACTGACATGCGTTCATAGAAAATATGGCGGTACCGTGCCGAATATTATAATTATAATATTGTTTATCACGACAATCCGAATTTTGCGGATATATGTTGTCGACTCGAAATCATTATTTTTTTAAGTGTTATTATTCTGATAACGTTTCAATCGAGTTTACCGTACCCCTTGACGGAATTATTAATATAGATGGCGCAATATAGGGATACACATATTTGCAATAATAATTTGGTCACCACCATCTGTCATTTCAACTAGTACACTATTAGCACGCAGTTTACTCAAAGTACAAATTTTATGTTAATAATGGCCTAATTTAGTCAGATGGCGCTGACAAATTCACACACACAGGCGTAAATTTTAACAAATTTTACGATCGATTTTAATTATGTTAATCTATTTTTAAATGCCTGAAATCATTAGATGCGAATACAATAATTTATTTAGAAGTGATAAAATCCATTGTTGTAAGGAAAAACTTTGTGTGTCTCGTATACATTCGGAATGAAATATGTATGGAGAACACGATCGCCCCATCGACCTTAAGTGATAATTTTAAAACACATGTATTTGTACGCTAGAATATATTTTTAAAACTGTTTTAGTATACTCGTTTGACAAGCTTACAAGATACATACAAGAGGCCTTGTCAAATTAGGGAAATATGAGACCGAATGACATTCAGTATTATAATTATTTTATACGTATCACACGTAAAACATATCGACTTGTTTGTAGTTAATGTTGGAAAATTAAATTGGTTTTAAATATACTTAATGTCTTAAATGTGCCTCATTATATTGATTTATTTTTAGACGTGTGTATTATAATAATGTAAGTACTAATCATTATGGTTTGTGTGGGTTTGCTAATAATTCAGACAGAGACATTTTAATAGATTTAAATATGAATGCAGCTATGCTGTATAATTTAAAAAGTTAAAAAAAATATTAAGACAGCTACTGCATTAAGTAGGTACTTATTGATCTGAACAAGCTTGAAATGTGTTGTTTTTCCTTAGGTAAAGTACTTAGTTACATAATACATAATATTTTTCGGATTCTCAGTATAGTCAAATTATGTACAAAGTAGCTACTCTTTGAGTGAAGGAAACACAAAGTCTATCTATGTCTGACTATCTGTCTGTATGTCAAGGTATCTTATCCGGAGACTATTGGGACTTCGTGGCTGAAAATTGGGGCACTTATACTTTTCCTGAACAAATATATGTACTCAATTCAGTTCCCCTAATAATATAATAATAATAATTTAGCCCTTTTGACGTCCCTCTCCTGGGCATGGGCCTCCCCTCACTACGGGAGTCAGGCCATAATCCACTACGCTGGCCCAGCGCAGGTTGGCGGATTTCACGTGTCTTTCGAAAATTGTTTAGATTATCTAAGACCATGCAGGTTTCCTCACGATGTTTTCCTTCACCGTAAGCAAGTGATAATCATATAGAAATTATTATTCGCACATAGATTTCGAAAATCCCAGAGGTGCGAGCCGGGGTTTGAACCCAGGACCTAGTGCCCGCAAGCCGCCTAAAGGCGAGTATTTCAATCATCTCGCATCTGTTCCAATAATATCTAGGGATAATTTACAAATGTATTGTAAATAATTCATAGCATGATTACGTCTTAAAGGTGTTCCCAAACCAATCAATCGGCCGTCCATCGATTGGAGTAACAACACCTTAAGATTTCATAGAGTATACTCAACAAAATGGCGGCCATCAGTTCCGAAGGGAGCAAAGTGCGCGGTATATTGGATGTGTTCGAAGTATTCGGCAAGTACCAAGTGTTGCAATTCCTGAAGATCTGTCTGCCTACCCTGTTCATCACTATGATTGAAATTAACTACATATTCGTCGCTGGCGACATAAACTACAGGTATGTGTTGATATGTACGGTGGGCTGTACATCTCAGGGATCATTTCCAGCATAAGCTGAAGCTCCCTTTTTTAAAAAAAATATTTTATAAAGACAGCACAGCCTCTGCTGGTAATGTTTCCCTGAGAGGTGCAGGCGACTGTATGTCTACTTATTCCGACATAAACTGCTTGGTTCAGTGATTTGAGACCTTTGTTGTGTAAGTATGAATGTCGAAATCAAGGCAATTGCTTGAAACCTTGCCAAAATAGGGTTTTAATGACTAGAAAGACATAATACTCCTCTGAAACTCCTCTAAAAACATATTATGTTTATGTTACTCCTCTAAAAACATATTATGAGGAGACACGATGGAGATTGATAAATTGTTTGATAAGTTTTGATTCACGTTATAACTTTACAACTTATTATTATTCACTTCCATTTTTGCTCAGATGTCGCGTCCAAGAGTGCGAAGGCACAGACTCAACAGTGCACTATCCTCTATGGTGGCCGAACAGCACCATAGACCGGTGCTTCCGGCCGGTGGTCAGACAGGACCTGGAGCAGGAAACATGCACAAACACCAGCTTCACGGGGGAGTTGGCTGAATGTACTGAATGGGTCTACGAGAGTAACAATACTGTGGTCGCTGAGGTATGTCGAGATGGGCCCTATCTTCATTGTTAGGCATAAGTCTTCCTTCAGTCTCCACCCTAGTGATTTTGACCCTATTGCGGACTTATTAAGCCAGTTATTATGATCAATAATAATTAAATAAAAATACAACTTATTTCCGTTTGTTAGGGGCATCTTTGACGACATCTTAGTTTCTTTATTAAAATATGTGCGTGTGATTATTATTGAATTTTTAAATGTTTTCAGCTGGACTTGGCGTGCCAGCCGTGGAAGATAAATTTGATTGGTACTGTGCACAGCATGGGGATGATGGTGTCCAGACTCATCTTCGGATGGACATCGGACCGGTTAGAAATGCAAAATAATATTCAGTAACATTTACAGGTATTTCTGGAAAACAGTACTGAATATAAGGAAAGCGCCCCAAGTCTGCTCAAAAACTCAAAACTCAAAATTATTTTTATTCATGTAAGCCAACAAAGCATTTATGAATAGTCAGAATCTACCACCGGTTCGGAATGCTGCTTCCACTGAGAAGAGCCGGCAAGAAACTCAATCTTTTCAATGAATGAAAGATGGTGTACATTCTCAGGAACAGCATAAAAAATAATATGAGCAGGCAACACCATTGCCACTAAATAGCTAAATAATAATCAAATCTCATTCAGATTTAGGAATGTAAATAAAATCAGAAAGCTAGTTTAGTGTGATGTGCATACCTACTCATATTTACATCCAATTAAACGTTTACGAACCAAAATAATAATTAATAAAACAGGGGTGGATAATATGATAATTGCTTTGGTGTGATGCCTTCCTTTGCTATTAAACATAGGGCATAAAATTAATAAAACTATTAGTGGGTAAGTATTATGGTACTTTGGACATCTTGTTAGGACGCTGCTAACTACCGAAAGTTTTGGTTGTCTCCTACCCGCGAAGCTGCCGATTTTTGGCACGAATATAAAAGACCAATTATTTTCCGACCGATTTTTTTTATATACCTAATAGAGTCAACAAGTAGGGTACGACCTGTCTGATGTTAAGCAGTTGCCGTAGCCCTTATAAATGATTAATACCAAAAGTATTGCTCGCACGTTACCGACGGGAAGAGGAGTGGGACAATAGGTGGGGCAGTGAAATGAAATGAAATGAAATGAAATTTATTCACGTAAATAGAGTAGATTTGTTGTTATTTATCTTGTTTAAACCTTACATCTATTTAGCCCACCACAGGGCATATGAATATTAAAGTTCAGGGGAAAAAAAATAATAAATTAAATGTTAATTAAAATAAGAAAATAATAATATGTCAATAAAATACCTCGTCATAATATCAATTAAAGAACACTTATCAATTTAACATGTCATTGATGGTATAAAATTATTTATCAAGCAACCAAGTCCTGAGCTGTCTTTTAGTGAGGGTAACGCTTCCGGCTCTTGCACACATCGTACAAAACGCAACTTCATCATCAGCCGGAAGACGTCCACTGCTGGACATAGGCCTCCCCCATAGAACGCCACAATGGACGGTTGCTCGCCATCTGCATCCAACGGCTCCCCGCGACTCTCACCAGATCGTCTGTCCATCTAGTGGAACAAAACGCAACTACAATTTCTATTTTATGTCGATCTTCTGTCAGAGGCTGAGCGGTAGTCAACTGGCTACAGCATGACCGTACCACTAATCAACTGTGTTGAATAAACATTTTCATTTCAAAAAATAAAAATTAAAAAATAATATTTTAGCCCTTTTGACATTCCAATCCTGTGCACGGGCCTCCCCTCACTCCGAGGGGGATTCAGGCCGTAATTCACTATTCAGTGAGGGTTAGCGGATTTGACATGTCTTTCGAAAATTAATTAGACTTTCTAAGACAAGCAGGTTTCCTCACGCTGTTTTCCTTCACCGTAAGCGAGGGATAATCATATAGAAATTATGATTCGCACATAGATTTCGAAAATTTGGTTTTAACCCTTAACAGGGTGGTAAGACGCGTGCTTAACCAATCTGCTATCACTGCTTATGCATTTCTAACTTTTACATTTTCAGATTTGGCAGAAAGCCCACTTTGATATTTTGCGTGGCGGCCGGGTGTATTGGGCATTTCAAAACTCTCGCAACTTCGTACTACGTGTATATATTCATAGAGTTCCTCGAAGCGGTTGCGACGGGAGGATCCTACGCAGCAGCCATGCTCCTAAGTACATTGAACGAAGTTTCCTAGTTAACGCGAAAAACACCGCTCGTTTTAGTGGGAAAATCTTACTAAAGAAATACTTACCGAAAAATATAATTATGATACAACAAGATACATAGGCGTATGAATGAGGGCAGTTTGTCAACAGTTTAAATAGTTTGGAACTCAGCCAAACCAGGCTTGACAAATAGCTCTGTATTTAAAATGATAAAGAAATACTTTTCGTTAAAATTTTGATAGTTGGTAAGGTTTTGAGATAAGAATCTTGGTGGTTTATATAAAGTTGTATCGAATGTTTAACTCTAGTATACTTATCCAATTTTTGCTGCTGAGTGGACTCATGTCAATAGTTCAATAGCCATAGTGAGGATCACACCCGGAACCTTTCAGGTACGAGACAGGCCCCTCTAATCACTATCTAGACCATTTATGCTTAATTAAGACTGATTTTGACTGTGTTCAGCACCCACTTATAATCTAAATCTAAATTACACTTGACAATAACATTTCTACTATCTGTTTTCAGTGCTTGAAATCTCTGGAAAGAAGTACAGAATACTATCAGGGGTCATCTTCTCTAGTACCATCTACGTGGGAGAGTGTATGTTCGCCTGCATCGCCATGTTCGTGCCTTATTGGAAGACCTTGGTCCACATCATCAACGACCCCTCAATCCTCTTCGTCTCTTTCATGTTCCTCATCTACGAAAGCCCTAGGTGGCAAATCGTTAGAGGACATATTGAAAATGCGAAGACAACCATAAATCGTATTGCTAAAATTAATAATATTAATATAGATAATAATGAACTGGCTAATATTGATGAAAAGAATTTGAAAGAAAAGTTAAATATAATAGAGTACGAAGTGAAAGAGAGATATATAGATATGTTCATGTCCAAAGAGATAATGAAACGAGTGATGATTGCTGCGGTGTTCAGATTTACGTCAAGCTTCGTGTATTACGGGCTAATGATCAACTCGGTGTGGCTTCCGGGGGACAAATATATGAATTTCTTCTTATCCACGGTGATGTCGTTCCCCGGAGAGCTGATCTCCTTGTACCTCATGAACAGAGTCGGCAGGAAGCTGCCTCTGATGGTCGGGTACATGATTGCGGGAGTGATGTGCGTTGCGTCGGCCTATGTACCTGTTTGTAAGTAATTATAATGATATTATGTGGCTATTTTGAGTTACGTAAAGTTAACGAATAAGAATTGTGACTAAGGCTAATTTTGAGTAACAATTCCGATACGATACGTTCGATCTGCCCAGTTCATGAGTTTAAGTCATAGATTTAAGAAAATCATTTAGTACTAGTACGTAAAACTGCCTGCCATAGACGTGTCCGTTTTGAAAGACCCTTATCTTGATGGTTCAGTTTCTTGCAGACTTTACTATTGCCTGCTTGTCTCAGTTGTTCTGATAGATACCTATAGATCCTATAGGACCCTTCTTCTCTGCTAATTAATTACCGAATAACCAGGCATTCCTGAAATGCTTGCAGCATATACCTGGGCGAAGATCGCAGCGTTTCTAATGAGCAAAGTGGTAATATCGGCCTGCTTCACTGGGTCCATCACCTACTCCATGGAGCTGTTCCCCACCAGCGCGCGGGGGTCGCTGCTCGGTCTCTGCGCCTTCGCTTCCAGGATGGGTGGGATGCTGGCGCCGTTGACCCCCATAATGGTATCAGTGTAAAATTAATTCCTTCACAAAATAGCTACCTTTATGATAAGTGGAAGTTCTGTGTAAAGATTGGTAGTTGGACACCAATCTTTATTCTTTTGTGAGAATTTATTGATATGACAACTTGCCTTTGCGGCGTAGTTCACACTTCAAAGAGGACCATTTTTCACCTACAGTCCCCTACAGTCGCTAATCATAAAGCTGGGATTTAAGATTAAAAGTGTGCGCGAGGGATCCAATTCTACCTTCTTAGTGAGAAAAATAATCCAAAAGTCATATCAAACAAGTTTTTAGACAATTATATTCACCCATTATTGGGAGTCGCAATCAAAACATTTATTTGGTTGAGCCAGGCGGCTGGGCTAGCTATTCCGTTAGCTTTTATAGGATAGGATCGCTTCATTTTCCTAAACTCATAAAAATACAGCGATCCATGTGGTCAAAGCGAGCGGGCTAGCTGCCTAGCCAGACCGCCTACTAGCCATGATAAACGGAGAAAATATTTTGTTAGCAATAAGTTGACTTAAATGTTTGTCTCGAATTTTACAGAACACTGTATCACCAGTCCTGTCATCACTTTTCTTCGGGTGCTCTGCCGTGCTGGCTGGCGGTCTCATCACTCTGACTCCTGAAACCAAGGACCTGCCTCTCATGGACACGATACGACAAGTAGAAGAGTTCGCTAAGAAAAAACCGGCGGACAGAAATACAGAAGCACAGAGCGTTGGAAACTCCATGGATACTATTGTCAGTACCGCGTGAAAAAGGTATCATTTCAATATCAATATTTTGCAAGGAACCATGTATATGTTGCCGCCAACTAGCTTAATTCGCCGTTCAATTAACAGCCTAGGCACTTAACTAAACGGCGCCGTTCAACTAGCGGCCTGAATGATATTCAGTCATTTGATCAAACAGCTAGGCAAATGACTTGGATCGATGACGTTTAACTACTTGCCTAGCCGTTTAATTACCTGCCTAGCCTGTTCATTTCAATTTAGTTCTACTTTCTGCCACCTAGCGCCGAAACTCACCAAACTGTCAATATATCTATATTCTATATTCTCTTTGGTCAATAATGGCGTCGGAATAAAACAATTTTGATGGAATAATTTTATTAGGTACTTAGGTTTTTTACGATTTTTTTTAGATCCACCGAATCTATTTGCCGGGTGGGTTTCTGTGGGGTCATAAAAAGAATAACCCAAACCTAAACCCATCCAGGTCGTTCTGATTGGGTAGTATTTTAAAAAGTTTTATAGTACTTAAATGTCAACCAGTTGCCTAAGCATTAGCCAGCCAGTTTATTAAATGTTGTAATAGACGATACGGCTGAATATCATTCAGGCCGTTAGTTGAACGGCGCTGTTTAGTTAAGTGCCTAGGCTGTTAATTGAACGGCGAATTAAGCTATTTGGCGGCGACATATACATAATATGCAAAAATGTATGTAGGTACGTAGAACAAAAAACATTGATGGTATCAATATTTCCTGTTGGATCATAGCGAGTTATTTAATGAGAGGTCAGTTTTTAAAAGAGATCTATCATGTATTTTTGTAGTACTTCCTTCAGCCTTTATAAGGCGCGATGCAGAATATCTTGCAGTATTTAAATAAGAATACTCGTAGCAATAACTTAGGGCGTATCAGACGCGCGCATCCGCATTCAATCTGGTGATTGGTTTTTATTTTATTTTATAAGACAACCTCTTGACCCTAAGCCGCTCGTTCAGCGCACCGGGTGGTTGCAGGTCCGATTCCCGTCAGGGCAAATATGGGAAATGGCCTTTTCGTTATTTGCCCAGTTCTGGGTGTCACTGGGTTCGCCCCCAGTCCATTATACGGTACCAATAGTTTGGGACCAAACAATTAATGCTTGTCAGGCGATATTTACATTTATTTATTTACCGAAAATGAGATTGTTGTATCGGCGACAGCAACACTTAATATACCAATAAGGATTACAAAAATAAAACCGGCTATAAACAAAACTTGTTTAATTTTAACTTAACAACTAGGTACATGGGTTAACATCATAAACAATTAACCAACATACGCATATAGGTAGGTACGATACATTATTTGAGAATACGAGTACAAAATATATACCTTTAATATTAAAATT
Organism: Notodonta ziczac; assembly: GCA_918843915.1. Taxonomy (NCBI): domain Eukaryota; kingdom Metazoa; phylum Arthropoda; class Insecta; order Lepidoptera; family Notodontidae; genus Notodonta; species Notodonta ziczac. Next base: position 9,928,497 of record OU974053.1, read on the forward strand.
ACTTACGTAAATTCGAAAAATGCAGGAGCAAATCGCTGATAAACAAGTTTCCGTCGCATTATTTCAATGAATACTTCTGATATTTCCGAGCGCTGTCGGGCTGCGGAAGATACTTTGTGCGAATCTCTACATTTTAGAATGGCCAACAGTAGGTTTCTCAACATTTCATACTTATGTCTTTCAAGGGTTTCCACGTGTCTTGTTAAACACAGTTAATAGGTCAATCGCTCAAAGTATTAAGCGTCATATTTCTTGAATACTGAAGAGTTTTTGTCGATACTAAATTTTCCTGACACTATTCTTGAAACTTAGTTGAGCGGACGAATAGTTACACACCGAACTATCTCTTTCTTTCTGTCACTAGTAATTTGACATTCGAAAGAAGAAGACAAAGTATGGTGTAACTACACAACCGCTAATCTATGTCTATTAATAAGGGGGTTTAAGTAGCGTCAATAGTCTAGTGCATAGATGGGCGCCCTCGTAACGGAGATGGTCCTGGTTCGATTGCCCACCTAGCCCTTAAACTATTGACGTGACGACCATGCTAGGAAAGATATTCTTAATATTAGCAGTTTTCTTATCGTTATTTAGTATTCGGTAGGCGGCGCAGCGTCAGCATAAGCCTTCACTTGCGGAATGGAGTACACGTTCTCAATGAGTTTCTTGAAGATCGGGTATTTGTCTTCGAGATTCGGCATATCAAGCATCGACTTCAAGTAGTCAAACATACCAGCCACTGTGAAGTCACCCCAGGTCAACTGGAAACATTGTGAAATATTGAATCCTTTGTACAGCTTGATAGGAGACATCGTTGTTACCCCTATGTTACACTGACGTGATACATGTATAAGGCGTCAATAGCCTAGTGGTTAGAGGGGCTGCCCTAGTAGCTGAGGTTCCGGGTTTGATCCCCATCCCGGCTATTTAACTATTGACGTGAGCCCACTCCTGACAAGCTTTAGCTTAGCTGAAGGGGCTAACGGGAATACTAGTAATCTGTTAAACTCACATTGTTAGTAATGTTGTTTTTATAAATGTCTCTTTTTTGACAGCTCAAAATAAGAGTCAACAGTATAGTTCGATTGCGTTAGTGTAAACGAGGGGTTGCAGGGCTAAAATACAGACAACCAGGTACAAGCACATTTGATATATTAAAACCCTTGTGCACCTTCAAAGGAGACGCCATTCTTACGCCTCGCTTGGACCAGGGACTTGACAGTTCTCGATTCGCTCGTTAAGCCAGAGAGTGCGAGAGGTTGGCATCGTACGAAACGTTGCTATAATAGCCACTTTTCGCCGAGGCTGGAACTACCTCGGTCCAACCAGCTCGTATATGAGCTGCTGTTAATTAGTTACAGATGGCTCTACCATCGTCGTTGCTTTTACTTTAGTTGTTCATGAAACTAGCGATTAAACGGTATATAATGTCTAACGACCGCTTGCCGCAGTGGTTCGAGCGTAGGCCGCTCGGTCTATTACACATGGTGGTTGCGGGTTCGATTTCGGAAATGGCCTTCTCGTAATTTGCCCAGGTCTGGGTGCACTGGGATCGCCCCCAGTCCATTGCACGGTACCTATAGTACAAGCTTTGCTTAGTTTGGGACCGTAGAGTTGGTGTGTCTGTCCGGCGATATTTATTTATTATTATTTATTTAATTAACTTCTAAGACCGCTTCGATGACGTCATAAAGTTTATGTGTGTATGTTACCTTGCCAGCAGCGATGTGGCCGTTGTTCTTGACGATGATAGCGTTCAACTTCTCGAGGAGGACAGGGTACACGTTCTTGGCAAGGTCCTCTTGTTTTTTCGCCTTGACTGCCTCGTCAGCCTCGTAACGCACTGTAGCTGCCTCTGAAGATAACAGTATTGTTTAAATCAATTTTGCTGTAAGTAGATATTGAATGTATAGGTATATTAATGTTTTGAATTTCACTAGAGAAGGCATGTTCTTCTTATTTAGGAGCCTGGGAGGATAATTTTTTTTAGTTAACAAAGTGGACAAACAAGTCCGGCTATCGTTGCCTATAGAAATGTTTACCAAAGACAATGCTTGCACGTTGTCCACCTGAGGGATTTTTGTGATGTGTATCTTTGGAAAATAATATCTAGGTTACACCCGTGACTTCCTCAGCGCCAATTTGCTCGTAATAGCATACCAATGTTCGTTTCCCTTTCAGTTCAAACAAGTTTGAAGTAAAAACTCCGTTGAAATACTTGCTAAAAGTACAGAAAGAGTAAAGGTCCGGAAATGCAGGCTGGATGAGGTTTTATATCATGTGTATTTTAATGACCCACTTCTGGATTCTTAATTATAATTTACAGGAATTCTTCAAAAATATGTATCAATGTCAAATAGTATACCCATGAAGCTTTATTTATACGAATAGGAGGGATCACAGTTACACAAAACACTAGCCGAGTGAAAGACTCCTGGTGAGAGCGTGTCCCTATCTAATAGGTTCTCCACGGAAGAAGATGCAACTCGAAGTGATAGCGGCAAGATCCCACCACAGACTGTCTCTCTCATCTCGTGTTTCTGTCTACAGAAGTATAAGAGTAAAATAGACTGTAAAGTGGGTCAATACGTAATTATATAGCTGTCGCCGCCAAATAGCTTAATTCGCCGTTCAATTAACAGCCTAGGCACTTAACTAAACAGCGCCGTTCAACTAACGGCCTGAATGATATTCAGCCATTTGATCAAACAGCTAGGCAAATGACTTGGATCGATGACGTTTAATTACTTTCCTAGCCGTTTAATTATTTGCCTAGCCTGTTCATTTCAATTTAGTTCTACTTTCTGCCACCTAGCGCCGAAACTCACCAAACTGTCAATATCTCTATATTCTATATTATCTTTGGTCAATATGGCGTCGGCAAAAAACAACTTTGATGGAATAATTTTATTAGGTATTTTACGAAATTGTTTAGATCCACCGAATCTAGTTGCCGGGTGGGATTTCTGTGGGGTCATAAAAAAAATAACCCTAACCTAAGCCCATCTGGGTCGCTCTGCTTGGGTAGTATTTTGAAAAAGTTTTGTAGTATTGTGTGTCAATCATTGCCTAAGCATTAGCCAGCCAGTTTATTAAATGTTGTAACAGACGATACGGCTGAACATCATTTAGGCCGTTAGTTGAACGGCGCTGTTTAGTTAAGTGCCTAGGCTGTTAATTGAACGGCGAATTAAGCTATTTGGCTGCGACATAGCGATACTCACTGGCGCGAATATCATCGACGAAGTTGACGTTCTGGTCGATCTCGAAGGCCTCCTCTTCGTTGTCGCCAGCGAGCCCATACTTGCGGCCGAGGTAGCGGGCCAGCGCCAGGCTCTGTGCGTACTGCTTGCCATCGATCTCCAAGATCGGCAGCTGACCGAATAAGGTATCTGACGAGAGGAACAAAGAAATTGTAGGTAAGTATCTTTTCTTTTTATTGCCTAGACAGGTACACTGACAAATACTCCAAATGATAGTAATGGTAACCGTCGCACGGGACTCAACGGGAGTAGTTACGGTGCCGGCCTATAGGGATCTGTGTAAAGGTTTTTGAAGAAACCCATGTTTGAGTGCAAAATAAAGACTTCACGATCATAATATACGCTATTGCTATTGTAATTATAATTTAATTTGATTTCGATTTTATTGATATTTTTATTTATTTTATTTGTTATTGTGTTTGTAATGTTAATTTAATATGGGTATTTGCCTGAAATAAATGGATTTATTTATTTATTTATTATAATCAATACTATTGATGACGCTATCGATTGTATCGGTCGCAATTATGCGTATTTATTTTAATTTGACGACCGCTTGGCGCAGTGGTTCGGGCGTAGGCCACTCGGCTCACTGCACATGGTGGTTGCAGGTTCGATTCCCGGCGGGGCAAATTTCGGAGATGGGTTTTTCGTAATTTACCTTGGTCTGGATGTCACTTGGATCACCTCCAGTCTTAGACCTTTTTTAGTTAACACCTCTCTGCCCCCAGTCCAAGGCACGGTACCCATTGTTCAAGCGTTGCTTAGTTTGGGACCATACAGTTGGAGTTTATCATTTGTTATTAAATTTATTAATGAAATCACTGTCGATCGATACAAAAGTAATCGCTAGTTTCTAAAACTCTAGATTTTATTGATACTATCAGTCAGTGTCAGTGGGATAACTGATATCTTTAGAATAAGTAAAAGAAATAGTTTATTATGGGTTCATATAAGTGAGTCTAAGTTTAATGCTTTGAAAGTATATTTTTATTATTAAAAATGATCGGCCTAGTTCGTTTCTTCTAAATTAAATTAGAAGTATATAATTTTGTTTAACTTCATATTTTGAAGACTTAAGAATTTTACCGAGAAATAAAATGGTTGGAAATGATTCACTGACTTTTTACTAAAACTACAATCCCGGGATTCCCGGGATCCCGGTATTGGCTGTAGATAATCCCGAATCCCGGGATCAAAAAATGGGCCGGGATCGAATCCTCTACACGCGTACCTACTACATACTACCAAATGATTCGTCTTGGAAACTTTCAACAGATTGGGTTACTGATTTTCAGATTAGCGGTCATTCGCACAATTAACCTAGCACGACAATTAACATACACATGTTAGGCGCGTACTCGTATTAATAAATCGATCTCAAAAATTAGAGCGGTCTTGAAAATATCAAACACGTTTTCAAGATTGGCCTCAGACTTGAGATCGATTTATTAATACAAACCGTAATGGTGCCTTAATGTATTCAGATGAAAAATACGTCTATAAGGTATTTTGTCAAAAAAAAAGTTTCCCCTTGTGAATAGCCGCGCCGCTTAGCTATTTGGTTTGTATGGCAACAATGTGTTTTGCACTCAAGCGAGGCGTTAACATAATGATGTCACCATCCTATTGTCACACTTGTCACTAAATTGAATTATGATAATGAAAATCATGCGACGGTCAAGGTTGTTTTTAGACGACAAAGGTGTTAATCAAGCGTACGATATGTATCGTAGCGAAGTTTGCGGTACCAAAGGCTTCGCTCGCACATTGCCGACTTGAAGGGGAGTGGGACATAGGGTGGGGAATGGAGGGGGGATTAGGTATCCTCCTCTCTGACTCATCGTACGAAACACAGCTGTAATACCTACTTTACGCCGATATGTTCATGCGATATTATAACGAAATTTGAATAGGAACGTTTTGGTGATTAATTTTAAAACATCTGGAAGAGCCAAAGAAATACAAATTCTTTGGGAAGAGCAGACCAAAGGCCCAAAGCCCGGACAAGCTAGCAAAATTCCTGTTAAGGTGAAGGCGCCTGTCTAGCCCGCGAAATTCAAAATTTTCGAGTATTTTTATAGTTTATCCAAAATCTCAAAACATTTAAGACAACATTTTGTGATTTGCGACAAACACAGCATGCAGTGCGTTTATTAATACATTTATTTTACTCTACTTCAAATATTATCACGGTGGATATGATACTAGTTAATCACTAAACATACAAAAATTGCCAGATTATCTGGATAGCTGTCGTTCTTGAAATGTTTTAGAGTAAGTTGGATACATTAATAAATGCACTGCATACGGGCTTTGTCGCGAATTACAAAATTTGCCTTTTATTATTGTCAGATTTTGAAAAAATTATAAAAAACCTCAAAAAATTTAAATTTCGCGGGCTAGATGGGCGCTTCAGCCTTAACCTTAGACCGTTATTTGCATACAAATTTGTATCCAATAATTAACCCTCTTATGGGATGAATCCTTTTTTAGCGCTTGCCTTCATTATACCTCATGAACTTCTGTGAAAATATTCACTATTCTAGAACTAACTAACACTAATCATTAGAAGGTCTTATTTCTATACCTCTTATAACCGTAGGTATGACTTCCGTGCATTAATCCTTTTATCAAACACCCATCTGGGTTTGTAATCTTGTTTACACGTGGTAGTGTTATCTGCGCTATGTAACTGGGTTATTCCGTTATCAAAATGTTCTCAGCGCGTGTGAAAGGTATTTCACTCGTTCTTAAGCTGTGACAAGTGTGGAAGTTGTGACAAGTCTTTGACAAGACAGCATGTAATATGTGTAGGGTTTGGTCTTAACCACCGGGCTTAACCTTTCCAATAAATTAGAGCATTTTGTGGCATTCATCCTGATCAATACTATTGGTAACAAGCAATAGTAGGTACCTATACTTAGATAGTATAAGTAGTAGCGTGGCGATAATCTGAAAATCAGTAACCCAATCTGTTGAAAGTTTCCGAGACGAATCATTTGGTAGTATCTAGTAGGTACGCAACGCGTGTCACCATCGATAAATAGGTATCTACCTACAAACTAATCTGTTAAAATGTAGCCCTACCTATAACTTTATGTCTCTATTATTTGCTTTATGTTTGGTACTTTATTATTACGGACAACTCAAACATCCTATATACCTATAATACATATTCCATTGTATAGCCAGACAATATTATAATGGCAAGCAACTGTGCGATTTAGCAGATAACCTTGAAAGTCTGCTCGCCTAACGACAAATGAGGTCATACTAAAACCGTCCCACCCGGCAACTAAATTGCTGCCTTCGTGAATCGTTCACTAATTTTTGCCCAATTTTATTTTATTACTGTACGATCCGGTTTCCTACAATAGCTACATATCTACAGCATCCATATAATAATCATGTATACCTATTCCGCTCTTGAAAAATGTAAGAAAACTAAAATAAAATAAAATATTAAGAACCTATAGGAATATCAATCCTATCCCCACACCAATCAATCAGCCATTGATCGATTATCGATTGATGATCGATCGACGCTCGATGATCGATCAGCGGTCAATCGATAGTTGCAGTGATAGCCTCAGACTCCATTACATTTTGCATCCAAACACGGTCAAAATCTGTTAAAATACAACAGAATAATAAAAACCGACATGTGTTCCGCATTGTAAAAAATGCCCTCATTAAACACCAAGGTTATTGTAATTACCTACATTATTGTTTATTACACCGGTTCGGAATATCATAAAGCCACAAGTTCCATGTTTTATTCAACAGTTACCTAACTTATTATATTTTGAGACCTCTATAAATAGTTATGCTTGGTGTGATGCTTGGAGATTAACCAGTTATTATCACATGATGGAATCCCACTGCTATAATTAACGCTTATCAAGCGCCTATCTAAATTATGTAACACAATATGTAACTCCATGTTTTATCTGTAAATATTTACGCAAAAACAACTGAGATAAAAATCCATTAGTATTTTTCATTGGTTGGCAACAATGCATTGTTGATTTGACAATGAATGGCCTGCCTACTTTGATACATTTATCAAAGTCTGCCTATATGTACTTACCTACTTATATAAAAACTATAATTCACCTGCGTTCTGGCCCGAGAACAGTTTCAGGATAATAAGAAGCATGCATTGCGTTATCTATACAAACAAATAAATAAAATTACAGTGTCTGTTTGTAATGTCGAGATAACAGCTTTTTAATAATAGCATGTATGAAAGTATATACCGTAAAATTTGCGGTTTTGTCATCTGTTACCAACATCAATGAATGTGAGTACACTATACCGGCGGCAAGCCCGGCGGCGGCAAGCCCGGCGGTCATTACCGGCGGCATAATAAGTATGTGGTTAAGATAAAAAATTGTGAACCTATAGACTTATATTATACTAGCTGTGCCCGCGACCTTGTCCGCGTGGAATTTAATTGACAAAGTTTCATACAAACTGCCATCCCCTACTTTATCCCCTTGGGGTAGAATTAATCAAAATCCTTTCTTAGCGGATGCCTACGTCATAACATCTACCTGCATGCCAAATTTCAGCCCGATCCGTCCAGTGGTTTGGGCTGTGCGTTGATAGATCACTATGTCAGTCAGTCAGTCAGTCAGTCACCTTTGAGTTATATATATTTAGATGGTAGGCATATCGTGAATAATTGATCGATTGATTTAATGTAAGCAATACGTAGTGGTGCTGCTTATATTATTTGAGGGTTTCGTTCTAAAACTAGGGATCCTTACAGTTTCCCAATGTACATACCTATATCAGTCCGTCTTACGTCACAGTCATTTTATAGAGTGGCTCAAGGCTAGAAGGCTGCAAATTGGCACACAAACAGAATTTGGTACCCCTACAAAACTATGTATTTAAATATTGAAATCAAAATTATTCTAGGGAAACTCCCGTACCTACTTGGGAAAGTGGAGTGAAAAAGTAATGTTAACTCACCTACTCGAGTATCGTTGAATAGGTATTTGAAAATTATTTTGAGGTTTTTCAACAGGCCTTCAAAAAAAAATTCCGTTTTTGAAATATTGGGCTACAAAGGGCCTTCTATATTAGGTACGTGATGTTTACGGAACCCTATACTATGCGTGGTCCGATACGTACGTATCCAAATGTTAATAGTTAGAGATAAGTACTATCCAAATTAGCATTCGAATGCTTGCAATAACGAATATACTACCTATAGGCTTTAACTTTCAAAGATTGCGTAGGAGACGTTAGTACACTCTGTAATAAACAACTCATTAAGTACATAAATGATACCTGAGTTATTACATTGATGATTACCTACTTATGGCGAAAGGACGCTCCTCAAGATAATAATACCAATATTACCAACATTCAGAGAATGCATCGCTGTTACGGAGTGCATCGCAAATAAGTGCCAACTGATAACGGAAGCGGATGCTGATAAAAAGTCACTGTTGTAGAACAATTAGTTCTGTTCTCAACAAAGACCTTATTTTTTACACTTATCAACACGACTATGGTGCATAATATAATGTATTTTTTAAATACTTCTGTAGACGACATAAATCATTTTAATATCGGACAAATACTTTGAGAAGATACCAACTTACAAAAAAAAAAAATACTAAAAAAACAAAGACCCCTAAAAGGTGTTAACCAAATAAATCGATGGTTAAATGACGACGACGGTGCGTAGTTATTCACGCACCCCCTTCGGGGAAAGCGGGGAAACTGAAGGCCTTTGCTATCTCATATTTTAGTTCATAAATACTGTCGATATGCGATAACAGGGATAGCTACAAAGATATTATGAATAACAAGGGCGATAAAATACACTGACGTATTATCAATGAGGCGACACAGATCAATGAGCTCGCACGCACGCTTGCGGGTAGGCGCGAATAAGAAGAAAGACGACTACTTAAAGGCCTTTGCGTTTTTAGCGCTACAGACGCGATACGCACGCGAGTCATACACAGCCTGTAGACCTTTGTAGGATAAAAGCGCGCCGTCGACGCACGTTTCTAAAACGCGCGTCGGCGACGCGACGCGACGGCGCGGCGGCGCGTTTTAAAAACGTGGTGTGCACAGGCCCTTTGTTGGCTGCGCGCACGCAGCGCACTCGGTGGAAACATGCTCGCTAATAGCCATCACGATTTTCGGTTTTATTAAGTACTATAGTAGCCTCATATCAAACAATAGTAGCCTCAATTGATAATTCCTTATAACATCAGCCAGTATAACTATCTGCCATTGGACGTCCCGTAAAAATCGGCACAGAGATAAGTCGGAACATACAGACAGACAGAGAAAGTTTCATTTTGTTATACTTAAGTCCCGTATATATTATTTTCATTACAACCAGACACGTCAATTATAGTTAATATTTATTTGTACTTTTAGATTATTAAGATGAATGAATTCTGTGCTCACTTGGTTTGAAAGCGGGCCAGTCGTCGAACTCTATCCTCTTGTCCTCGAACTCTTGGTTCCCGTACGCCAATAGAAGGCGGGTGGACTCGCCCAGAGCCTTCAAGGGGAAGTAGTAGAACACGTATTTCGGCATGACTCTGAAACACAAATCAACTACAATAAGGTTTAGTTTTCGTTAGTCGTAGTACGGGATATTGCAATACTGTTGTTTAGTATAGTTTGAATAAGTCCGTGTGTATTCTAATCTAATCTATTTTATAATAAGTACTACGTTACTATGGAGGGTCTTATCAGCCATAGTTTCGCGAATTCAACATTAGTTATTATCAAACATGCCTACTTTCTTAATATTTTTAAGGATCTCCAAAATACTGGGTGTAAGGTAAACGCTCCCGAAAACGAAGACATGTCCTGAAATAGTGCTGGTGGTTACTGATTAGATACCTAAAAAAACGCAAAAAGTCATGTTTATGCAATTCCAGCTCTGAATTGGTAAAAACCTGTTAATGATTTACAAAAAATCACATTCATTTTCTTTAAGTACTTATTTTGAAGCGAAGCTTCTTTACGGACGTTCGGGGCGCTCGCCGCCCGGTTAAAACCAGCAATATAGATCATATTTAATATTATTAAATTGCTAGGCGACAACGAAATGATAGCAGTGTTGCTACTCTTAGCAACGATAATCGATATATTAGACGATATACGACTCAAAAACATGGAATATAGAGAAGGATTCCATAATACGAATGTCACGATATATCGATTATCGACACTCGATCTCAATCGGAATTCGAAAACGGGATCGGAATCATGTCATTTGGTACTCTTGAATGCTACACTAGCTCACGATTTGAATCGTCACGATTTGAGACATCACCTAGTGAATTTATTTGTACATGTACATGTAAAGTTGATAAAAAAACCTGGGATGGAGGCCTGGTGGCCTGAAATACAGGCTAACGCCCAGTTTAGGCACCAGTCTCCCACAATAATTTAAGTTATAAAAATTGTGTAATTTATATTTTTTTTGTGAATGTACATTGTGGTGAGAAAATAAATGAATTATTATTATTATCGTGTTTGGTGGATTTTGTTGGAACTAAATGGAATCGCGCGCACCCAATCGGACTGGTAGACACACGCTTTTGTAACTATAACTAACTAGGTGAGTACACAGTTCCCTACGCGCGGCATTGACCCCGAGTATACGCTTTACGTTGCGAGTTCGCATATTACCATATCACAAACGCAACAAGTTTAAAACAAAGGTTAGGTAGTTATATAAAACTAGCTGTGCCCGCGACTTCGTCCGCGTGGAATTTAATTGACAGTTTCATACAAACTTTCATCCCCTATTTTAGAATTAATCAAAATCCTTTCTTAGCGGATGCCTACGTCATAACATCTACCTGCATGCCAAATTACAGCCCGATCCGTCCAGTGGTTTGGGCTGTGCGTTGATAGATCACTATGTCAGTCACCTTTAAGTTATATATATATAGATAACGTTTAGCAAACCATGGTATAGGCAGGTACTATATTTCAGCATTTACAAATATTATTAACGCTTTCTATCGGCAGTTCTGAATATAATTCGTGTAAGTAAAAGAACAGAATTACCACTTATTTCGAGATTTTTTGGATATGGCTACTTGTTAACTCTAGAATCTCACATATTCAATTGTGTTTATATATTACGTATAATTATAGTGTTTCGGCTTCGGCAGCGTTCCCCTTACAGCCTGTATAAATAAGGTGCCAATTCCTTACTAATTACAATTTTAAATAAAAAAAGCGTGCAAAAAATAGCACCCCCATTTACTAGTTGTAGGTATAGCTACTCTCTTGAGCCAGTTTAATTTGACAGAATTGTTTTTCTGTCTCGCTCATTACATTACAATCGTAAGTAGGATGGCGATATACAATAAATGTCAAGATTGTCTACCTTCGACAGAATTTACACCATTAGAAAAGTTTTCAGGAAATGGAAATCTGTTACGTAGGTAAACTAAGAAACCGGCCAAGTGCGTGTAGGAGCACGCATACTATAGGGTTCCGTAGACTATAATATTCCGCCTTTTTTAATGATATTGTACCTCAATCATACTAATATTATAAAGAGGAAAACTTTGTTTGTTTGATTGTAATGAATAGGCTCCGAAACTACTAAACCGATTTGAAAAATTTTTTCACTGTTGGGAAGCTACACTATCCCCGGGTGACATAGGCTATAATATATTTTCAAAAAAATTAGGGATCCTTACTAAAACTCGAATAATGTAACCGCAATGTACCCGTGCGAAGCCGGGGCGGGCCGCTATAATAAATATGATGGTTCATTTTGAATGTAAAACATAATGCGGCGAGTCTCCTAACGCTGCAATTCTATCCTATCAAATGGTTGATAATTCTGCCATGCTTTACGTTACGAGTTTTACGACGTAAAAAAATAGCTGTGTTGTAAATAGACTACGTGTACATTGAGCGGTGTGTGGGTTCGAAACTCAATCCATTAAACCAGTCCAACGAATTTACTAACTTATCGACATAAGTGACCAACGATGCGACGCAGACGGTTAATATCCTAATATTTAGGTACTGGTAACACCTATGATAAACTAAAATATGGACTTTTATGGTAACATAGTATGTTTGTTTAATTGTATGTGTCCACCGTAGCACCGAAACTATTGATCCCATTATGATGAATGTCGTGTCACTTGATTTGTATCAGAGTGGCATAGGGTAGGTACATACTAACAACATGCACAAAAGTGAGGATCCTTAACATATTTTTAGTTATCGTATCCTGTGTCGGCTGTGTCATGGCAAATGAAAGAAGAGAATATTCTGAGTAATAAATAAGTAAGTATAGTATCTTAGACCATTTAAATCTCTGTATAGTATGTACCTACAATATAAAATATACCAAGCGTCAGCAAACCATGGTATAGGTAGGTAGGTACTATAATAATACTAGGTAATACTACTTATTAGCGGCAGTTGTGAATAAAATTGTTATAACTAAAAGAACAGAATTGCCACCTATTTTGAGATTTTTATACCTACATAGCTGCTTATTAATTCTAGTAACTCACATATTAAGTATCAATAACTCTATAAAGGTACATTAAGGCACAAGTGCAGCGCATAAATAACAATTTATATTGTCACATTATTATAAATTCTTTAAGCGTCACTGATACCTACCTACCCAGACACGACGCGATGTCGTCGCTGACAATAGTGTGCATATTAGCAATTTTAATTCGCGGATTTGACGGCTACAGTTGCTTTTAAACCTTTTTATTTTTAAATGGGACTAGTCCCGCCACACACTCCCACCACTGTAACTCCTGTAAGCCAGGATCCACAATGGTGACCAATAATGACGTCGAGGTTTGACCCTCGACGAGTCCCGGGGAAAAGTTAAATTGTCTTGAAACCCGCAGGAATTTAATCAAAAGAAATAATAGGAGGAGTTGGAAGAATAAAATTCCACTTCCCTCCGGTGCAACCTTTTTGCTTGTTAATTTTAAATTATTTGATTAGATATCATTTAACAACGGGTACCTATTCACAATCGATGGAATGTTTCCGTGTCCAAAACAACAGCTTTCAACCTTATTTTAAAAATAAATTAGGTAGAAGATCGATGGAAGCTGGACTGTGAAAATCCCCAAGGTCTAGGTTAAAACTTAGGCAAATAAAGTTTATAAATCCAATCGGTATTTTATCCAGTTAAACCGTTATAAATAAGCAGGTACGCAAACGTATGCTATAGGTATTGGATCAATAAACGAACTGTTAATTAAGTGTCAAATTTAATGACCAATACATTATATCATATCCTTAAACTAAAAAAAACACTTGTCGGTATCCCCACGACGAGACGTGACCTTGGAATTATTTTCGTCCTCAACAACCAATCTAGATCATACCTAACGTTATTGTCAAACGTGGGTAGACGCTATGAACACCAATTTAAAACAAATATCAATAAAAGTGGCAATATTTATCAACGAAAACTAAAAAAATATATTTTATGCATTTGCCAGTGTTTTATAATTGAATAAAACCGTGAAATAAAGCCGTCGAAATGTACTTACGCGTGTAACTGTGGGTATCTGAGGGAATGGAGGTGTGTTGACCTAGACGAACGCGGTAGTACTGTCGCTCACAGTCGCTCGCCGACCGGTTCGCCGCCGGCCCGCGACGTTGGAACTCAATTCACAATAAACAGACACCAATGTCCGGGGAGCTAGCAGAAGGTTAAGGCTAAAGCGCCCATCTAGGTCGCGAAGTTTTTGAGGTTTTTAGAAATTTTTCAAAATCTGACAATAATAAAAGGCACATTTTGCACAAGACCGTGTGCAGTGCATTTATTAATATATCCAACTTACTCTAAAACATTCCAAGAACGACAGCTATCCAGATAATCTGGCAATTTTTGTATATTTAGTGATTAACTAGTATCATATCCACCGTGATAATATTTAGAGTAAAATAAATGTATTAATAAACGCACTGCATACTGTGTATGTCGCAAATCACCAAATGTTGTCTTAAATGTTTTCAGATTTTGGATAAACTATAAAAATACTCGTTTTTTTTTATTCCGCGGGCTAGACAGGCGCTTTCACCTTAATAAGAAATAAGTACTTAAATGCTGCACTCTTTTATAAAGCGTAATCCGCACTGATTTAGATGCAATTTTTATGTCGCCAGACGAACACAACAACTGTATGGTCCCGAACTAAGCAACACTTGTGCATTGGATTGTGAGCGATCCCTGCGACACCCAGACCTAGGAAAATTAAGAAAAGGCCATTTCCGAGATTTTCCCCGGTGGGAATCGAACCCTATTTGCATAGCTATAGAACTAGCTTTCGCCAGCTGCTTTGTTAGCGTAGATTTTATTTACTTGATGTCAGCAACAGCCCCACCTACCGGGTCCAATCTGATGTAGAAACTATCGATCGACGTCGATTCGTCGATCAATCGATGGATCGATCGATGTTCGAGTTGATGTATTAATGATGTATTAACACTCGGTACTTTTACTAATTAATACACTTTCTCACGCTTTGAGTCCGTATTGCATGATTTAATTATTAGGTAAGTAGGCATTTATTATATTATTTTATTGTGTGCAGAGTTAAACTTCTGATAATCCAACTTTTCGCGCCAGTTATGTAACTCCACAAACTATATCTACCGTTCCAATACGACATCCATTCAACACCGTCGTTGAGTATTGTTCGAGATAAATATATTTCCTGCCTTTATCAACTGCACAATAAAAGTTGTGTTTGTTACCATGGGTTGATAAGTATGTCTACCTATAGTACATACAAAAAAGAAAATAAAATTGTGGTGTCTGTTTGTAATATCAAAATAAAACGCATGTGAAAGGATATACGAGGCATCGAGCAAGTTATAACAAAACAAAAAAAATATTTTTGTAGGTTCGCTGTTTCTTTCGGCTAATCTCCAAAAGGGCTAGACCGATTTTATCGGGATTTTAACTGGCAGATAGCTAATGTTATATGGAGGGTTAGAATCTACAATCGGTTTGGAATGCTGCTTCCACTGAGAAGATCCGGAAAGAAACTACCTTACCTACGCGTTACAGTTATTACAATTTACTGTTTAATGAATAAAAGATGGTGTACATTCTCAGGAACAGCAACACAATGTGAGCAGGCGACACCATTGTCACTAAAAAGTAAGTAGGTACTAGATCGTAATACACTAGTAACTCAGTAGGTATGTATTCTTCTTCAAAAACGAGTGCTCAAAAAAGATGGATCTTTTCAGTGGAAGCAGCATTTTGAACAGGTAGTAGATTTTGATTATTAAAGAGTGCTTTGTTGGCCAACGAATAAAATACCAATGTTGCATTTGATTTCACGGGTTTCACTCTAGGTTTCACTTCTACGTAAGTATCTAGCTTGCTAACTATAAGATATTGTGAGAAAATATTCTCTCGCGTACCTAACTTGGTGGGTTTATTATGAATACCTAGGTCTCTAACACAATACGAAGCCTACTAAGGACCTTTAATAAACAGTCAACTATCGCATTCTACTCTCACAGACTTGCTTGCTCTCAAAATACATTATAAGTAACTTGGATACCTACCTGTAGGTACCCTGGTACATTAAGTAGTGGGCTAGCAGGTACATTTGAAAAATACAACTCTGTCTAAATATATAAATAAAAGGAGACTGACTGACTGACTGACTGACATAGTGATCTATCAACGCACAGCCCAAACCACTGGACGGATCGGGCTGAAATTTGGCATGCAGGTAGATGTTATGACGTAGGCATCCGCTAAGAAAGGATTTTGATTAATTCTACCCCCAAGTGGATAAAATAGGGGATGAAAGTTTGTATGAAACTTTGTCAATTAAATTCCACGCGGACGAAGTCGCGGGCACAGCTAGTTTTATATATTTCTTTATCCTGTCCTAAACACAGGGGTTTATACTGAAAACGCAGAGTTACGCAATCATGGGTCATTAAAGTCCCTTCAGATTTGGACGCGTAGGTAGGTAGGTAAGTACCTACCACCAGGAGCGAATCCTCGTCGACCAAATATGAGCGAGATCTCTTGCTGGGTACCGTAGTGTCGACCATGGTGTTTGGGGAAAAGGCTTAGGGATGTCCTTGCGTAAGACCGTCATGGTCCAGAAGGATGCTACTGAGCAGGATCGGAAGATGTGATTTCACTCGCCGGACACAGATGACCCTTGGTCATTCGGTTCAATAGCTCAGAGCATCTTAATACAGGGTAACTGCTTCACCTTCTCAACAGGCCTACCGTGCGTGAGGGTGCTAGAGAACTAATCAGCTTCCCCAAGACGTGCTCTTGGGAGTGCGGCACATGAAGGAGGGGCACTCCCGCAATTCCCACTGGCTTCCCCCGGGCGTGCGTCAGTAACATAAATTAAAAAGTTATAATATGCGTATACCGTAATAACCCAAAGACTAGTACTCAAAGCTAAATGGAAAATAATAAATAAGTTTAAACGTCAGTCAAAGCACACGACACTGACAGATACTGTCATCTGAGAATCAATCAATCACTTCATTCAATCAAAATATTTTTGTTTGTTTCCTTCTTTACTGGCTACGCTTGGGCGGCTTTTTTTGGTAGAAAATAGAAAAAGGCTTTGATTTTAGGATTAAATATGAGTCAAAGGAGATCAAATAGACCCCAGGCTGAAGAGAATACGGCTGATATAGAAGAAGCAGTGAAGGAATGTGTTCGTTACATTATTTGCCGCGAAGGTAGCAAAATACCGATAAAACGAGCTGAAATCGTCAAGCATTTGAACAATACATGCCAAACGCCGTCTAATCAAGTAAATTTAGTGTTAGTTGAAGCAAATAAAGCGTTAAAGAGGGTTTGTATCTTAAATTTGTATTTGTACCTTAAGTATTTGTGTTAGGTAAGTACTTACCTAAATTCTATGTAAGAGCTGTCAAACCTCAATTTCTATCAGCATGGTATACATACATATAGGTTCAATAAGGTCAATACGCAGGCCTTGACAAGTTCGCAAGTAAGAAAGTGGCTTGCCATTCACTCAAAATGCAGGTTTTATATGGTTGATGGTGTTAATTCCCTTGTACAATCACTGGTACTGAGCTATACAAAGAAATATATCTTGTACTTACTAATACACAAAATACTAAACAATACTCATTATGTTGGTACCCTAAATGCTCATCCCCCTCATAGACATAATATTTGAGCAGTAATTTTATTTTCAGATTCAATTAAGCTGACCATATTTTAGTCTTTAAAATAGTTTTATCCCTGTCAGGAGATTAATCATCCGGTGTGGTGATTGAACATCCTCACATCCAACATAAGTTTTCTGTTTAAAATTATTCAACAGAAGACTTATGTTCATTTGTATCATTGTTTTTTTTTTTTTTTTTTTCTTTATAAAGATTACTAGCAATGTGTGTTTATCACATTACTAGTATTCCCTTTAGCCCCTCCAACTAAGCTAATGCTTGTGCTAGGAGTGGGCTCACGTCAATAGTTTAATGGCCAGGATGGGGATCGAATCTGGAACCTCTCATCTACGAGGACGGTCCCTCTAACCACTAGGCTATTCACGCTTCGAACCTACTATACTACTACTATGTTTACCTACTATCTACTAACATCGAATGTTTTTCCTAAACTTAAATAAATGAAAAAAATACATTTTTAACATTTGTCCTTCAAAATAGGTTTACGGATATAAGTTAGTGCAAGTGGAAGCAAAGAGTGGAAGTGGTATTCAGTACATAGTGGTGCTCACCGAGGACTGTCAGTCCCAGCCCTCCACATACACGGATCCCGGACACAGGAGGTTGCTGGTGGCAGCATTATTGCACATATACATGACAGGGGGGCCTGTTAAAGAAGGTGCCTATTGTTTTTTCTTAGAAAATTTACCTGCAAACTAATTTTCAAGTAAGAGACTGTTTTTACATAGTAGGTCAGCAAACAAGGATCTCTCCCAATGTTAAGCAGTTAATTAAGTTGATATTATTATGCTTGCAATACTGAAGTCATTGCTCATTATATGTAAGTATGACCTGAAGGGGAATGGAACAGGGGGGGGGGGCTGGTAGACCTTATGGCTCTCTGACCTCATTGTTTGGATACAGCTATAAAAGCTACTTTATACTGATAGTTTTTAAATTCAATTTGTAATAAATGTTTTATGAAGTTCAAACAATTAAAGAGTACTTTACATTTGGATGGTAAACAAAGTTTTTTTTTTAATTTTCAGATGAAATGTGGAAATTCTTGGCAGAAGCTGGTCTATTAGAAGAGACTGATCATGCAGGAAGAAAAATATTAACAGCCATGTTTACCAGGCAAATGTATTTACAATATGCAAAGGTAGAAAAATGCATTCATTTTTGAGACCATAATAGAGCCTTTATTAAATGAAATTTTGAGTTTCTACAGTTTGAGGACTGTTTGTCTTGACTTTAGAAGTCGATAATTATGGACATAAACCTTATATGTAGTATTTATAAGTCTGTGACATAATCAGACTCATTTCAAGTGTTTAAATTTTGTTTTTCAGGTCGGTGAAGGTGATTTAGCCAGATATGTATTTCAATGGGGCCAGAGAGCATTGGAGGAAGTCCCAAAGATATTTTTACTCAACAAAATGGCTGAGGTAAATTAATTATATTCTACCTACTGTTATATTTACTTAATATGCGTATTGATAAATCAGCGAGACGCATTTTTTATTTATGTAGTTTGCTTATCCATTTTGTGGTATTCATCGGCGTATCTACATTGTTGCAGGCTTTTGAAAAAACTCCCGATCATTGGTGCGAACAATATAAGGAAGCGACTGAAGAAGGACAGGCAACATAATAAATAACAGATATTTTGTTATGAATAGGTTCCTAAATAAATACAGACACGTAAAAAAAAGTTATAAAATTGTTTTATTATTGCGTTATTTAGGGGGATATTTATTGTATTTCTAATCTCTCAACATGTAGCATGTATAAAATTTACTACTGGAATTAAAAAGAACATCGTGTCACATCTTCAATATTGCGAACCATCCCTAACTTTTCAAATGAAAGTGCTGTCTGAAAGTACTGATATTCAATGTTTTAAAAAGGAAGTGACAACGTAACGTAGCCGTCAGGCAGGCAGGTGACAGTTGTTATCAATCTGTCAAAATTAATTTCATTTATTCACTGTCAAATCCAGCTGCGATGAGCAGTCTCGTGCGGACTTTTTTACATTAATTTTCAAAAACAAGCCACCGGCTGATCACAGAGCTGTAAAATCGTGAAAAAACACCGTGTGTTGTTATATTAGTGCAGTGTAAGAATGGCACAGGCAGTAGCGACGCCGCCGAAGGAGCGATATGTGCCGAATGCTCTCAAGTTCGCTTTCGGTGGCCTTGCTGGGTAAATATATGATTTATTTTAAGATATAGTCGCGTCCTTTACCGGGAGTCAATGTCATTAACTTAGCCGTAAAACGGCTATATTATTGTTAAGGTCGCTGTCACTTTCTTAATGCACACAGATGTAGTTTTTTTTTTCAAGCCTTGCCCTCTTTAAAGTTTGCATGCTAAAAGTTAAATCCAATAGACCAGTATCGTGACCAGTTATTTATCACGTAAAATTACATTGATATGTTTTCTCAACATCCTGAACGGTTACATAACCACAGAACCATACAATATTATCATGTATTATGGATAACGTGTAATTTGTTAAAAAAAAAATTGTTGTTTCTCTCATGTTTGTTTGACCTGGTCAATGGCCTGTCCATTCTTGTACCATCAGTTCATGACAATTTTCTGGCCATATATTTCCCCTAACAGTCCAGTTATTTTATTTGTATTGATGGAAAATTTTTTACTTGCATAACATATTTCCTTACGTCACTTACCTACATTTTGGGATGGGAAACATGAAAAAAATCTGCATGAGTATTGGTATTTTTATAAAGAATCTGCTGTGTCATACAGTTTTAATCCTACTAATATTATAAATGTGAAAGTTTGTGAGTGTGGATGTATGTTTGTTACTCTTTCACGCAAAAACTACTGAACGGATTTGGATGAAATTTGAAACACCAATAGTTTATAACCTGGATTAACACAGAATACTTTACTTAAGTCTACACGGACAAAGTCGTAGGCTAGAAACTAATATATAGATACAACAACACTTATATACCATGGTATGAAATGCCCGGCGGCTTAGAGATTGCCAAGTTCTATGTATTATTAGGTACAGGTAAATAGCATTCTGACATGCTATTTTTAGTGATACGGAAGTACTAGGAGCTTAGAGTAGGTGCATGCTAATTGGTTATTGTGTAGAGGTTTAAACATAATTGTATCATATTGTATTTAATGTTTGCTACCTCAGAACCCCATCATTAATAAACCATTAAAATAAATATTTAGAAGGATATACTTCCAGAATAGTCCCATAGAAATTTCATGAAAATCTGTTCCGTAGTTTGAGAGATATGGACTTTTTACGCTTAATAGCAATTCAGTATGTAGTTACTGCAAAAAGTTTTGAAAAGAAACTCGTAAAAAAAATCTTCCTTCTTCAAAATAACCTGTGTGCTCTAAAAAGCTAGATGATAGATGATGATAGATTAACTAGGGACCTTGTAATTTTTATTTATTTTGGTTGGAGTTGGTGCCAATTCAAGTAAGTAGGGGTAGGTACCTAAGAATTTATCCTAATTGGGGCACCATCCAAAACGTTCAAAATCCCCTAACAACTGGTCTCAAGTCGAGTCGAAAATCAGTTGCTAAGGGTGGGCGAGTGGACTACGGAAAACTGCCAGAACAGACTTTCCTATTGCAAGTCAAGTGTCAAGTCGAGGTTAATTGGAACGGTTAACAGACTTTACCTTTCCTCCTATTATTTCTTTAGATTGAATTCGTGCGGGTTTTTGAGACAATTTACCTTTTCCCCGGGACTCGTCGAGGGTCAAACCTCGACGTCCTTTTTGGTCACCATTGTCGATCCTGGTTTACAGGAGTTACTCAACAGCGGTGGGAGAGTGTGGCGGGACCAGTCCCAAAAAAAAGACTTGGCCTTTACGTGACTGGCCAACCATCCCTCAAACCAGACTCTGTCTGATACCAACTTCTTTTTTAACAGTATGGCAGCAACATGCGTCGTACAGCCGCTGGACCTCATCAAAACGCGGATGCAGCTGAGCGGGGGTAGCCGCACGTCCTTCGCGGTGGCCGGCGAGATCGTGGCTAGGGAGGGCTTCGTGGCACTGTACACGGGACTGTCCGCCGGGCTCCTGCGCCAAGCCACGTACACGACCACCCGTCTGGGGGTGTACAGTTTGCTGTTCGACATGTGTAAAGAGTGAGTAGACTATTTGGAACTCTAGGGCTGGTATTCAAAGTCAAAATTTGACTGGGATAGAACAGTACCGGATTAAGCAAGCGCGGGGCCCGTAGCAAATTATTTCAAAGAGCCCTTGATCTACTATGGGTTCTTAAGTATAAAGTGGTAAAAAAACAAATCAATAGTCTATACGTTGATTTGCCATTTATAGGTTACAATTTTGTGGGCATTTAGTAAATTACTATAAGCGCTGTTAGGCTCTGGACAAGTACAAAAAAGCCGGAGATGAGATGTTCTGGCAATATAGAATAATTTGGTCATTGTGTAGCCTTAGGGTCGTTATGACTTAGGTTAGGTTAGGTTTAGGTTAGGTTAGGTTAGAACAGTGATCAAAACAAAACAAAAAAATCCTGAAACTTCATCTAAGTCCTGGCTCCATAGCCCCGCTAACTAGGAACTAACATAACCAAATGACACATTCGGATTCTGGCGCTTCGCCGGCCGCTGCCGCGGCACGCTCGCTTCGCTCGTTCGGCTCGCGCGTTTTGGTCACTGTTCTAACCTAACCTAACCTAAACCTAAACCTAAGGCTACACTCCAACCAATAATTTTGATAAGAAACTAACATATGCGGGGCCCCCTTTCGCGCAGGGCCCGAAGCAATTGCTACTCTTGCTATATGGTTAATCCGGCACTGGGGTAGAACCAGTCTGTAACCAGGCTGCTGCTCATAGGGACTGGCTCTTACAGAAGATCAGCTTAAAATAGCTATTATAGCTACGCAGCTATAATCCCCCTCCCTTTATCCCACTTCCGGTCAGGTCGGCAACGTAAGAGCATCTAAATATTACGGTAACTGCTTAACATCTGGCGGATCGTACGTTTGTTTGCTGACTTAGTTATCTATGTATAAAAAAAATATTAAAGTCTGAGTGCGATTTGGAACGCTCTAACGCTTTTGCAACTTTTTTTATTTTACTGCTAGGTATGATAGGTATAATAGGAATTACATTTTCAAGATCGTACTCAAACTTGAGATCGATTTATTCATACCAGACTTAGACATTAGACTCAGATTGAAACTCCTAAAATGAATACGATCGATGTTTTCTTACTTGAAAATAGTTAGTTTTATATGTATTCTGAATGTTCACAATGGCAATACAAAGTGCATTGACTCGACTGATCAGTCTTGTTCGATGCACAGCGCTAATGAAGTATTGTGTGTTAATATTGAAGCGCGCCTGATAAGATGTGGCCTATATACATAAAACAAGTATTGACTTTATTAGGCTTTGTCAATGAAAATATATTAAACAGGTTATTGTAGTTCTTATGGGCTTATTGTTCTTATACCACGGAGACTGGTTCCATTAAACTGCAACATTAAGCTGGTTATCTACTTCTCTGATCTTCGGATCGAGGACTCAGCCTTACTATGAAAGTTTACTTACCTACTATTAGGTACTTAGATGTCCTTTCAGTAAATGAAAACCAGCATGAGGTAGGTAGGTCTAGGTATGCTTGAAAAGCAAGACCTTTTAGGAAGAAAATACAGCAGCAATTCGATTAGTTACCTACGTAATATTTTGTATTTTTTTAAGCATTGTCACTCCCTTAGTCTTGTACATTTAACTGCATTTATGTAGTGGGTAGGTACTTATGTATAATTTCGATGCTTTATATCGATGAGGTTTAAGTATAGACATTTGACATTCGACCTTGTCGCGATAAGTAAACGGTCCATATCGCCGTGGCTGGGTTTAGTTCAACTATTGACTTCAATCTTTTAAAAATAACCTTGAATTAATGTAGGTAAGGGACAGTCAGGTACCTAAACGCAGCCATTGTTTAGTTCGCGAGTACGCGCGAATTATTGCATGTTTACCCATGATGCTTGTGTCACATCACAGCGTGGGTTACCATGAAATGAAATAACTGCCTATACAGTTGTAGTTCTAAGTATCGAGGTAGGGATATTAACAAATTATGTCACCTGTAATCAATTGAGATTATTTTTAGTGCAGTCACGCGTGTGACGTGAAATGAAGATATTTATTTGATAAAAATTGCCGCGATTATATGGAAAGTTTGGAAGTAGATTCTACTGTGAAGTTTACAAACTGAATTACCTAATCAATCTAGACAAATGACTGAGATCGTTGTTATAAAGACATATCTCCACGTGCAAGCGTCACGTAGGATCTCTGCCGCACTATAAAAAGCCGCAGAGAAGGGCAGACCAATGTCTGTGTGACAAGTGTCTGAAACGGAGCGTATACATTTGGGACTGGTCCCACCACAGTTACTCCTGTAAACCAGGATCGACAATGGTGACCAATAATAACGTCGAGGTTTGACCCGAATTTAATCGAAAGAAGTAACAGGAGTTGGAAGAAGAAAATTCCACTTCCCTCCGGTGCAAAGCGGCAGTCAAAAATAGCTGGTATGGGTGTCTATGGCAATCAGAAGCAAGACTGTTACAGCTGATTGAAGACCAGTTGTAAGGCACCACGGATCGTAACTAGACTAATTGGACCTAAACTCGTGAGCTGATTATACTTGATACTTGATTATTCCAGAGGGTGGATCTACCAGATATCTGTCCGATAGCTGGCCAGAACCGCTACGGGTACGCGACCCCGGACTGCTCGAGCTGCTACCGTCACATTCCTCTATTATCCGTGACTGTAGTACCTATCCTATCTACCCTTCTTTTTAACCCTTCTGTCTTCTTTTGGGTAAAGTGGTGTAACAGCGTCGCCCCTTGCCAGTTGTCTTGAAGGTAGCAAGTTGTCGTTAAAACCGTTGTTCCCACAATCTCTCGACAGTGGCTCTAAGAGCTGTAACCATATCGCAGTGGCCATACCCATCCTCCCATGTCGGCTCATGGGATAAAACCTGTTGAGGGGATCCTTACCTTATCCCTTTCCCGTCCCTTTTCTTGTACAAAGAGAAGGAAAACTCGAAATGAAACCCTGCAGATGAGCAGTTGTTGCATCCAAACTCTCCCCAGTTGTAGCGGTCTCCGTTCCACTGGGTCACGGGGGGTTTGGACGAGAGAGGGCATCTGTGGTTGCGCGTCCACTTGTGCACTAAAAATGTTCCTGCGCAGATGACAGCTTCCGAATTTGGACTCCGAATATACCTAAAGTTCCATGGCGACGGGCTGAAGTAGAGAGGTTCGGTTTGATGCAGACCGGGCTTTGTCTGAGGCTTGCACATGGGCGGCCTCGGGGGTGTCGTATGACACCGTGGTCGCTTTCGCTCTGCACTAGGGGAGACAGAGAGAATTCGGCAGCACCTGGGGTGGCAGAGCAGCCCTATTTAGGGATGGCACTGCTCTCCTTGCTCAGCCTTGGAAGGGGCTAGAAAAGGTGCCCTAAAAAAATGCTCACCCCAACATACACGGAAGGTAGTAACCGCGGCTGCCTCCGCATCTATCAACACGTGGTCGACGAAGCAAGAATATAAATACTAACAACATAAAAACATCGGAAATGACGTTTGGCGCATGGAACGTGCGAACTCTCCTTGATCGCGATGAAAACGCCTGTCCAGAGCGAAAGACCGCCATTATAGCTCGAGAACTTTCTCGTTATAACGTAGATGTGGCTGCTATCAGTGAAACACATCTTGCTGAGGAAGGAGAACGGGTGGAGCAAGGTGGCGGGTATACATTCTTTTGAAAAGGTCTCGCCTCTTCCGAACCACGACGCTCAGGCGTAGGGTTCGCGATAAGGAATCAGCTTATAAAGCAGATACAAGAATATCCAGTGCACATCTCGGATCGCGTTACCACTCTGCGCCTCCACCTGGATAACAAAAAATACCTTAATGTTATCAGTGTCTATGCTCCCACGCTGGACAAGTCTGATGACATTAAGGATCAGTTTTATGAAGAACTGATGTGCTGCATAGAAAGCATTCGACCCACAGAGCAGATCCTCCTATTGGGCGACTTCAATGCAAGAGTAGGTCAAGATTTCGCTGCCTGGCCTAAAGTATTAGGCAGACACGGAGTAGGCAGAATGAATGACAACGGACAACTACTTCTGAATTTTTGTGCACAGCTTGACCTGGCGATTACGAACACCAGGTTCAGACTTCCCGCCAAGCACAAAAATACATGGATGCACCCTAGATCTAAGCACTGGCATCTAATAGACTACGCTATAGTGCGGCAAAGAGATGTTTCCCAGGTCCGAATCACTCGCGTCATGCGCGGTGCACACTGCTGGACGGATCACAGGCTTGTTGTGACCAAACTACGTCTCCGCCTCCGACGTCCTTGTAGATCCGACAGAACAAAGCCGACGTGTCTAAACGTGGACAGGCTTAAAGATCTCGGCACGAGGGAGAAATATGTCGAAGATTTGGCTACTGTGCTGCCGCCTTTAAGTGAAGGCATTGGTGATGTTGAAGCTGACTGGAGAACTCTATCTACTCGAATGCTAGACACCGCCACAGTCACTTTGGGTCTAAAAGTCCGTAAGAACGAGGACTGGTTCGACGAGAATGATGGAGTCCTTAAAGAAGCATTTGAGAAACACCGACGTCTCCTTCGACAGCACAGAGGACCAAACTTACGCAGTGTTGCGCAGATTAGACAGAGTGACCTGGAGCTTCGCAGACTAGCCCGTGAAACTAAAGACAAGTGGTGGCAGGATAAAGCTCGACATATGCAGCTGCTCGCGGACACAAACCAGCTAGGGGAGTTTTACGGTGAAGTCCGAAGGTTAATTGGTACAACTTCTTTTGCAAAAGTGCCACTTAAGCCTACAAATGGCGAAGGCCTTCTCACAAGCAAGGAAGAAATACTGAAGCGATGGGAAGAACACTTCAGCAATCTGCTGAATGTAGACCGGGCGGTTAACCTCGACCATGTTCGTTCGATCCCCCAACTTCCGACTGACATCAAGCTGGATGAGCCACCGACACGTGGCGAGGTTGTTCTTGCCATAAAACAACAACAAAGTAATCGCGCGGTTGGTATTGACTTTATACCGGGCGAACTGCTAAAATATGGCGGTGAGGAGTTGCACTCAGCCACATGGAAACTTTTTGATCTTATGTGGAAAGACGAGGAAGTCCCATCAACTTTTAAAGTATCACGCATTAGGGCCCTTTATAAGAACAAAGGTGATCGTTCTGATTGCAATTCCTACCGCGGTATTTCGTTGCTATCGGTCCCTGGGAAAGTCTTTGCCAGGATTTTACTAAACCGCCTTGTTAAAATTTCCGAAGAGTTGTTACCAGAGACCCAGTTTGGCTTCCGGCCTGACCGAGGCACCTGCGAAGCTATTTTCGCAGTCCGACAAGTTCAAGAGAAGTGTAGAGAGCAGGGTCGTCATATGTATCTGAGCTTTGTCGACCTAGAAAAGGCTTTTGACAGCGTGCCTCGAGAAGCCCTCTGGGTGGTACTCGGAAAGATAGGATGTACGGATAAGTTTGTGAGACTTCTGAGACTTCTGCATGACGACATGAAGTGCTGTACCGCAGTCGACGGTGAACAATCGGACTTCTTTCCCGTTACCTGTGGGGTAAAGCAAGGGTGCGTCCTAGCACCTACATTGTTCTCGTTGTACTTTGCAGTCGTTGTCCGGGAGGTCTTACAAACTACTTCCGAAGGCGTTCGCATCCGCTTCCGTACTGACGGGAGCATTTTTAACTTAGCAAGGCTCAAATCTCGCACAAAAGTGTCACACGCTATTATAACTGAGATCTTGTATGCGGACGACTTGTGTTTTATGGCTGAATCCCCAGACGGCCTGCAACGGCTAATGTCCGATTTTGACGAGTCTTGTCGTAAATTCGGCCTTAAGATCAGTGTTAAAAAGACAGAGGTGATGTCTATAGACATCGGTGGTCACGAGGCACTGACCATTAAACTCGGCGAGGATAAGCTGAAACAGGTCGATAAGTTCCGCTATCTGGGAAGCACGATAACATCTAAGTGTGACCTTGATGCTGAGATAAACAGCAGGATCGGTGCTGCATCTGCAGCATTTGGTAAACTAGATAGCAAGGTCTTCAGTTCGCATGACCTGAAACTCGCTACTAAGGTCTCGGTATACATGGCGATTGTATTGCCTAATATCTTATATTCCGCTGAGAACTGGACTGTATACCGCCGACACATCCGCATGCTGGATCGGTTCCACCTCAGGTGCCTACGAAAAATTCTTAAAATTCGATGGTTCGATCGCGTGCGGAATACCGAAGTGCTGCGCAGAGCCAATGTAGGTGGCATTGAGTCATATTTAATGCGGCGACAACTTCGGTGGTGCGGACATGTGTCACGGATGTCAGAGCAGCGAGTGGCGAAGCGCGTCTTCTACTCGGAACTTGAGGAGGGCAAGCGTAAGCATGGCGGACAACTCCTCAGGTATAAAGACGTGCTTAAGCGGCACATGAAAAAGTGCAATATAGACCCTTTTAGATGGGAGGAGCGGGCATCGGATAGGCTAGAATGGAGAAATTCCATTAAAAGGAAAGTCCATTGTTTTGAAGAAAGACGGTGCATCGAACTTGATGCCAAGCGTGATGCACTGAACGCCCGACCACCTGCGGTGATTCATTATAATTATGTGAACGATGTGCTCACATGCCCGCAATGTGCGAGAACCTTTTTAAAGAAGATTGGCTACATTAGCCACATGAGAGCGCACGACCGACAAAACTTGCAAAGGAGTTGAAGTTGTCGCCATGACCGAAATCGGTCGGATCACATCATCATCATACTTGATTCTAATAATAGGTACGGCAAAAGCGCTTGAACGCACGGACATTGTCCATAGTTTCCACAAAGTCTGTGTAATAAACTGCTCCAGACTGTATGTAACTTGTAGTATATTTAACATAGTAGCCCGTTCGTTGTACCAGATACTGCACTCCCACAAGACGTGATGTGCAGATTGTTCATGATCGTTTTGCGGCACGCTGAGTATACAGCTTGGGCTTGTTCATACATTACAAAGCCTGCTCTGCGCGAACCACATTGCCTGCGTGAACCACGTCGCGCGTATCAACACGCTCTCACTTCGGTTATATTGTGTAATGTGCCCGCGACTTCGTCCGCGTGGAATTTAATTGACAAAGTTTCATACAAACTTTGATCCCCTATTTTATCCCCTTGGGGGTAGAATTAATCAAAATCCTTTCTTAGCGGATGCCTACGTCATAACATCTACCTGCATGCCAAATTTCAGCCAGATCCGTCCAGTGGCTTGGGCTGTGCGTTGATAGATCACTATGTCAGTCAGTCAGTCAGTCACCTTTGAGTTATATATATTGTGTATAGGCGCAACGGGGGCGCCGCTCCCGGCTTCGGCACGAAGACGATGCTGGGTGTTGCCGCCGGTTCCATCGGCGCCTTTGTCGGCACACCCGCAGAGGTCGCTCTTATCCGCATGACCGCCGACGGCAGACTGCCCGTCGAACAGAGGAGGAACTATAAGAATGTCGCCGATGCACTTATAAGGTAAGGCAATCAATGTGCCATCAATTATAGAGTACTAGCTGTGCCCACGGACTTCGTCCGCGTAGTATTTAACGTAACAAAAATTTCGGGATTATCGGGATAAAAAGTATCCTATATGTTAATCCCGGTTATAAACTAACTGTGTTCCAAATTTCATCTAAATCCGTTCAGTAGTTTTTGCGTGAAGGAGTAACAAACATACATACATCCACACTCACAAACTTTCACATTTATAATATTAGTAGGACGGTAACGGTAAGTTTGTATTGACAAAACATTCAAACCGATTAGTTTTGTTGTCTCTACTTTTTGACAGCACAAAATAGACGCATATAGAGCTATTTTGTTCATAAACCGGTGTGAATGTAATTATTTACAAAAATAATATAGTTTTCGCTATTTTCTGGTGTCATAAAATGGAGACAATAGCATGTTTCGGAATAATGTTTTGGTCAATGCGAACCTAGGTTAACGTTCACTTATGTTAACACCAAGGTAACTTGAATATTAAAATACAGGTTTTATTCTTAACATCAAGGTCACTCACAGGAAAGCTTTTTTCAGAATAATAAATCTTAATGATGGTCTTTACATCGCTAGATGAGGATAGCAACCCACATTTCATCCGTGGTACAAATAAGTATGCTGGGTACACTCCGTGGGGTTCTTCTAGACTCTAGAGGCATGTTTATAGGTCCCTATAAGCCCGGCAGTGCGTCTACTTCCCTGGAGTTTTAAATGTCCTGGGTGACGATTACCACTTACGATCAGGTGGACCGTTTGTCCCTGTCCCTACCTTATAATAATAATAGTATATAATAATTTAGCCCTTTATGACGTCCCACTACTGGGCACGGGCCTCCACTCACTACGAGGGGATTCAGGACGTAATCCACCACGCTGGCCCAATGCGGGTTGGCGGATTTCACATGTCTTTCGTAAATAGGTTACATTTTCTAAGACGTGCAGGTTTCCTCACGATGTTTTCCGTCACCGTAAGCAAGTGATAATCATAATTATATTTCGAAAAACCCAGAGGTGCGATGCAGGGTTTGAACCCAAGACCTGATGCCTACCAAGGCTATAAAATGAATACCCTCCCTCCATGCGAGAGGGATACTTATGAATATATTGGAATGGTGCAGGATAGTCCGCGAGGAAGGTGTGTTGAAGCTGTGGCGCGGCGCCACGCCCACCGTCGGCCGCGCTATGGTCGTCAACGCTGCACAACTGAGCACTTACTCACAGGTGGGTGACATCCTTAGCTCGCACACGATATGTCTTCTTACTAGTGTCGCCTTACCATCGATTGTCTATCGATAAAGTATCTATAGAAAATTATAATCAATATTATTGATGACGAGCACCAGTATCAGTAGCTCGGCTCACTCGGCTCACATGGTTATTGCGGGTTCGATTCCCGCCGTAGCAAATTTCGGAAATGGCCTTTTCGTAATTTGCCTTGGTCTGGGTGTTACTGGGATCGCCCCCAGTCCATTGTACGGTACCCATAGTACAAGCGTTGGTTAGTTTGGTACCATACAGTTAGTGGGTCAGTTTGGCAATATATAGGTATATATCGAATATTATGACTAGTTTTCGAGATCAAATATCGATCTATGAACTATAAATAATAAGGCAACACTATACTTACTATGTAATACTATGTACTTTCTATAACGGGCCTGTGGCGAACTCTGAACTTTAGGTACGAAGCTACTAGTACATCAGCGGCTACGCCTTGGTAGACTCAATACGTCAAATAACATAAGCGTTACGCGATAGAAAGAGAGAATCTTGTAGGTAAATATAATTTTAGACACGCAGCGCTGTGTAAGCTGATTATGAACATTGTTGCGTCGTAGCAAGAGTCGCTATTCATTTAATCCACATGTATTTAATGTGTTTACCTAGCCTATGAACTCTAAAGGGATTTCCCTAAGGCTTCAAAATGCTCGCGAAGAAAGATTCGGAAGGACGACTCGCGTCTTAACACTTAACGTGTAATTAGATTTTTTTTGCAAAAGTTTTACACAATGTACCTACTTACATTGTAGTGCCTACTTACTTACCTCACTACTTACTACTTACTTACTTATTTACCTGCATTGTTATGGGCGAGGGCGAAGCAATTGGACGGTGTAGGAAATAAACACGCATCAAATTACTTTCATACCATTTTTTCACCAGCTATTTCTCGGGCTGTTTCTGATAATTTCGTTCAATGGACTCTATACTTTACGGGCTCGGATGCAAAGTACATTTTGCCTTAACAATCATGTGAAGTCGTTGTTAAGTTGTTAATAGTGGTATGTAATTGTTTGCGCAGGCGCGCGAGATGTTCGTCGGTTACGTGCCGGACGGCATCCTGCTTCACTTCTGTGCGTCCATGGTGTCCGGCCTCATCACCACCATCGCCTCCATGCCGGTCGACATCATCAAGACCAGGTAACAAAAGGCTACTCTCGACTCCAGATAAAGGTCCAGTGAGAAAACCATGAATCTTACAATAGAAAGCTATTGAGTTAAAGGTGTTCGGTTCTTGTCTTCGGTTCAGTTGAACAACAATCTTTATTTTTTGGGTTCCGTAATCCCTACGAGAAACTCTTATAAGATCATCCAGTCCGTCCGTCCGTCCCAGTCTGTCACAGTACCATAACTTCTACAGTTTTTGTTGGAAGTTGACGTAATGTGGTACAGATATACCTTAGGCATAGATCTCACTTTCAAAAATATAAAATCTAGTGACAATACTTTTTTGAGGTTTCCCCTAACATTAAAATTATTTATAGTTACCCCATC
Organism: Notodonta ziczac; assembly: GCA_918843915.1. Lineage (NCBI taxonomy): Eukaryota > Metazoa > Arthropoda > Insecta > Lepidoptera > Notodontidae > Notodonta > Notodonta ziczac. Next base: position 9,960,381 of record OU974053.1, read on the forward strand.
ATGTGGGGTATCGTTGAAAAGGTATTTTTTATTAAATGGTGTTTCCATACAAAATTTTATTAACAGAAATACTATTTGCGAGGTTGAACTTTTAAAGATTTAATCAAAATTTACGTAATTAATTCTTCTTACGTTTTCATGATAATCAACAAAACTAGTTAGCTAAAAATATCATTTCGTTATTGAAATGGCTACGGATCCCTACATTGTGCGTGGCACGACACGCACTTAGCCAGTTTTAATTTATTTGATTCCTATTCCATACTTTTTATATTTTACTTTTTCTTATTTATTATGTTATTATTCTCGCCGTCGCGCAATTGTTATGACAATATATTAAGGCTAAAGCGCCCATCTACCCGCGAAGTTCAAATTTTTTGAGGTTTTATGGAAAATTTTCAAAATCTGACAATAAAGGCACATTTTGTAATTCGCGACAAAGACCGTGTGCAGTACATTTTTTGTATATTTAGTGATTAACTAGTATCATATCCACCGTGATAATATTTAGAGTAAAATAATTGTATTAATAAACGCACTGCATACTGTATTGTCTTTAATGTTTTCAGATTTTGGATAAACTATAAAAATACTCGAAAATTTGGAATTTCGCGGGCTAGACAGGCGCCTTCACTTTAGCACCTGGTTCTTACGATACGGGCTATGCCTAGTTTAAGGGTCACAAGTACCTACTCTCGCATACAGGCAGCTCTTGCTTTTCAAGTCGACGTACATATTTTTTATTTTAAATTCAGAATTATAACTTCTAAACTATGTACACTTCGAGGTTATATCTATTAGGTAATATTTTTAGTATTTTCTATTAATTTCATAGTTAATTTTATCCATACTACTACTTCAGGATACAAAACGCAGCTAAGGGTGAGAGCCAACTGGGTGTGGTGACGAATCTACTGAAGAATGAAGGCGTATTGTCTCTGTGGAAGGGCTTCCTGCCGTACTACGCGCGGCTCGGCCCCCACACCGTGCTCACATTCATCTTCCTGGAACAGATGAACTCTGCTTACTTTAGGATGTCATAGGTAATGAAGGATGAAAGATCATTATTCCAATGAAGGATTTGAGGAGGTAATATATTTCAGAATTTATTGCGTTTATTTTTTTATATTTATTTTATGGTTTTTTTTTTTGCTAATACACAGGTGAAACTGGGTACACTTAAGTACAATTTTTTGAAACTTTGTGAATCTAAAACTAGCTTTGGACGAGAGTTGATGAACAAAAGGTTTTGTAAGGATATAAGTAGCTGTGTAGAGATTTCGTAAGTCTACAACACATTCAGTTCTTCAATTTTGTCTCAATGTTTTAGGCTCGTATTAATAAATCGATCTTTAGTCTGGGAGCGAACTTGGAAACGTCAAAAGCGTACTCAAGAACGCTCTTAGAATTTGAGATAGATTTATTAATAGAGGCATTGGATTTAGAAAGATTAAAAAATTATAGTAGTTATACCGTTTCTGTTTCACTTAGTGTATGTATATTTTTTTTTCCATTTTTGATATTACTCTAAAATTTTTCTTTATTTACTATTTAAGTATAATATTTTTTTGTATATCGATTTATTTATTTTGTAAGGAAAATGTTATTGGTGATAGTTATGTTGGCTACGAAAACTGAACGTAATTTAATCAAGATATATCGCAAGATATCTTGGTCATATATTACGATATATTTTTCTATGCTCATTTGAGTATTTACTTGTAAAATATTCAAAGAATATACATGAATTTAATTAGGGTGAAAACTAAAAATGAACTCTATTTCTTATAGTTTAATACTTAAATTAACTTTTTACTTTCACCATTTGCTTTTAACTATTATATTTATACACAAATACATAGTATAAGCGGGCTTTTTATATTTCAATCCTCCTCAAAGGTAAGGGCTGAATCGCGCGAATCGCGCTGAACCGTGCTAATTAAAATATAGTTATTGAATGCTCCAAAGTCCACGTCAAGATAATATCGACAAGACAATAATATATAAATATGAAATATAAGATTAGTGTGCACCTTTCTGATCCGCTCGATACTGGATTTGATTGGATTAATATTGTGAATGATATAGTGATAATATTTTTGGGTAATATACTATGCGCACGCTCACGCCGTTGTCACGAGTTGCATCAGATAGTTTCACGTCAATGACAACCCCGGTCACCTTTGTCATGGATACTTATAACAGTGGTTATCATTAAAAATATTCATAAATTTACGATAATGGTTATTAAATATCGACGACCGCTTGGCGCAGTGGTTCGTTACGCCGCTCGGCTCACTGCATATGGTGGTTGCGGGTTCGATTCCCGCTGGGGTAAATTTCGGAAATGGCCTTTTCGTAAATCGCCCAGGTCTGGGTGTCGCTGGGATCGCCCCCAGTCCATTGTACGGTACCCATAGTACAAGCGTTGCTTAGTTTGGGACCATACAGTTAGTGTGTTCGTCTGGCGATATTATTATTATTATATACATATAATAATAATAATAATTTTAGCCCTTTTAACGTCCCACTCCTGGGCACGGGCCTCCCCTCAACACGAGGGGGATTCAGGCCATAATCCACCACGCTGGGCCAGTGCGGGTTGGCGGATTTTACATGTCTTTCGAAAATTGGTTAAATCTTCTAAGACATGCAGGTTTCCTCACGATGTTTTCCTTCACCGTAAGCAAGTGATAATCATATAGAAATTATGATTCGCACATAGATTTTGAAAAACCCAGAGGTGCGAGCCGGGTATTTGAACCCAAGACCTGGTGCCCGCAAGACGCGTGCTTAACCAATCGGCTATCACTACTTGATTATTAATTACTTGATTATTATTATATACGAGTATTAATTGTGAAACATCGCTCCGCACTGACAACTCAGAAATTTTAAATAACGCTTTTACTAGGAACCGCTGAAGTCGGAAATGGCCTTGCATTTCACTTTAGTCTGGGTGTCATTAAGATCTGGGGGTATTCACGATCGTCGGAAAGTTTTAGTTTAGTTTAGTTTTAGTGTCGGAAACGACAGCTTTCATCCTTCTTCTAATTCATTTGTAAAAGAGTAGAATTTTAACACTCTCGGTAATGTGTAAATTGTGTGTTATGAACGTATGTTATCGCCCTGATAAGGTCCTCACTAAGGAACAATAATTTGGGATTGACTTATCTAATATGAAATAGGTACTTATCTAATCTGATACTATCAGTTGTGGACATTACTTTTTCATCGTGGGTGACACTAAAGAGTGGTCTCTGTCAAGGTCACTTCCGGTCCGCATCGGCAGTCGTAGGCGTAAACAAAATAAACCATTTAAATTTGAATTTGTCTATGGTCCTCATAATTAAGGGTTACGTCAGTGCGGTATCAATGTTACCCCACCACCACCTTTCTCGCATTGTCGCAAATCACCGCGATTATTGTCAAGCCGTAGGTACTTTGCTGCTGTGGTGTATGCAATGGAAAACCAATCGTTCCTACGCTACGCAATGGATGAAATGCTTATTTTATTTATTAGAGGTTTTTTTGTTAGGTGTTTTTAGTGCGGGAGTTGTTCTGTCTTATGTCAAGTTTTATCTGCTTCGATAGTGTGAACAGCTTTTACATCTCATTGACTGAGTGCAAGTGAGTCTTGGTTTATCTAAAAAAAAATGGTATGAGTGTGTCTATGTGCACACAGACTAGCCAATCCGATTGGTGTAAAATCCGCTTCGGTGATTGGTTCGACACATACCGAGTTTACCAGCGCGCATTCGCGAATTTCATTATTTGCCTCTAAGACAGACCTGTGGCCTAAGCACAATCAATTTACGTAGCGTTACGTTAACGATTACGAATGCGATTAAGTTAGAAGTTTGTGCTAAGGACACTATATCTAATAAGTTTACTTGTACATTTCACATTTAGTTTGTAAGTACAATTCATGATTTATTTTTTGATGGATTTAATTTATTTTGAAGGATTTATTCAACCCCAGTGGGAATCACAAACAAATTCAATTTGTTTACAATAGAGTACAAATTCCTATGCATTCGTTAAGGTTAATTAATTTTCTGTTGGGATTTCTGTATTTATATCATTGTACTGGTATTAATAAATTTATTTTTATTGTTTAGTATCTACATAATGACGTCAGTTTAATTCCAATAATACGAAATGTGTCTCAAACTTATAGAAATTCTTTTACAAAATGACTTATTAGATATTAAACTATTATTTTTTATTATTTAAAAGTCTCGATTGCATAAAATGTAATATTACACTTATCTCAATTAGCATTTTGAACTTCTTTTTCGTTTTTCGAAAAAAATATATACTATTTACTTTTTTAATGTATTTACTTAGTGAAATATAAATTCATTTTTTGTTAGTTTCAGTTCAATTTACCTGTTTTTTTACATCATATTTTGTATGTATTCATTTGAACGAAAGCTTTTACAACGTAAACTAGAGCTAGCATATAGGGCTAGAGCAAAGTTGATCATTTAAACACACGTTCGAAAAGTTCGAGCGAATGAGTCGTTAACTTATTGCTGAATAAGTAACACTATACAGCTTATATAGTTCTATATTTAACTGTCATTTAGTCGTACAATGTTGTGATCGTTGTGATAATATGCTGGTATATTATATTATATTTTTGTAGATGCGCTGTATGATTTGTGACTAACTTAAATTGAGCGTTGTTTATAGGTGAATAAACATTGTTTTCGAATGGTTGTTTTATTTACCCTCAAGCTTCATTGTGTATATCTAGAGGTGTCCTTTATCCCTTCAAAAAGAGCATTCAAAATATTCAGTGGAATGTATAGAAATTACGAGCAGAGTGAGACAGAGTTATGCGAAGAAACAGGGAATCTTAGTCCTTCGTTTAACTGTCCCTTTCTGCAGGATGGTTTTAGTAACTCCCTCTTTCTAATTTTATAGAAGAGAATGAGACAAAATAGACGATTCTCATATTTGTTATTGAAACAGTCGGCCTGCTGGACAGGCAATTTTTACGTTGGAAAATCCTTTATCCATGAGCCTTGAGGGAAGCCACAGGGTAGCCTTAACAACCACCGTGAGTTTCTGGGGTGCCGGGCCTCGGGCACTACAGGGAGACGACCCCACTACAATCCCAGGCGGCCGAAATTGTGCGATTGGTGGTGGTTCCTCAACCCATCACCGGATTCCAGGTGCGCTGGACATGCCCACTCATCATGCGACTTTCGTATTCGGATAAGTTTAAGGACCACAACGGACCAAACCAAATATTTTCAGAGACTTTTCTCGTGAACCTGTTTCTTCTTTCTTTTAAAATATGGCCCACTCACAGACGGCTTTATAAATCTGTACGGTCCACTTTGAAAAACCAAAATGGTGGCCTCACGTGAACATAAGAACTTCTTTGACAAATATCTACTGAATGCCATATAATGAGAACAATCTGTCAACATGTTTGCAAACTGAAAAATGGCATCGTCAAAATGTCGTTCAAAATAGCCCGTTTTTTTCACTTTTAACAAAATTTGAAATAAAAAATAACAAAAAATAATGTAGCTTAGACGAAAAATACAACACAAATCATGGTTAAGAAGAAACATTCTACAGAGAGGAAACTCCCCTGCGAGCTCAAAATAGGACTTGGTACAATGTCTGGGTGAGCCCCCCGCCGTCATCCCTCAAATTTTCTCCCATTATTGCACATTGTTGCTATTTCAATATGATTCGGAAAACAACATGAGGAAAGATGCATCACTTTGAAATCTAACAAATCTTCAAAAGACAACTGAAATCCGCCAACACGCGCATGGGCCAGCGACGTGGTGGATTATATGTAGTCTGAATCCCCCTTGCATTGAGGGGATACATGTGCCAATTAAAAAGCTAATTATAGTTATCATTGTATCTACGACCTACATATAGAAACATTCCAAACAATTGAACAGATTTGGAACATGACCTTACAACTTTCACTAATGGTTTAGTGTTGCAAGAGAACCGCATCCGTCCCAAAGTCATTTTCACTTTTATTCTTGGGTATACTATGGTTGTTTTTGCTCTGGCCAGTATGCTATCCACCGCGCTCCTCCACCCCCTGGACGTGATGAAGGTGCGAATGCAGCAGGACCCTCAACGCGTGACCACCTTGAACACGTACCGTCAGCTGGCGCGCTGCGAGGGTTGGAAGTCTCTTTACTCAGGCCTCAGCGCGGGCCTCTTGAGGCAGGCCACGTATACCACCGCGAGGCTCGGCGTTTTTTATTGGCTTTATGAGGAACATAAGAGGTGAGTCGATAAGGAAGATTACCGCTCTCCATGCGCGCCGGCGTTGTTGCGAAGGGTGAATTTGGCACCCTTCGCATTGTCTTGGAAGAAAATAAACAAACACATTGCACGATTTTGATAATTTACTTCTGCGGCAAGCTAAAGACGGCGCTATGGCGCTCATTAGGGGTGGCCTATGTCCAGCAGTGGACTGATATAGGCTGATGATGATGACTTTTGCGGAATGTAAAATGCCTAACTTTATAGTAAGTATATCTACTACCTAAGTAGTACAAACTACTATAGATCCTACTAATATTATAAATGTGAAAGTTTGTGAGTGTGGATGTATGTATGTATGTTTGTTACTCCTTCACGCAAAAACTACTGAACGGATTTGAATGAAATTTGTAACACAGATAGTTTATAACCGGGATTAACATATAGGATACTTTTTATCCCGATAATCCCGAAATTTTTGTTACGTTAAATACTACGCGGACGAATTCCGTGGGCACAGCTAGTACTAAATAATACTGTAACTTTCTGAGCTGTCTTTATTTATCAATATCTTTGAATAAACAGGTTCAATAAGCTATTTGAAAATCTTTGGTTGTCTTGTCTCTGTATGTTTGAACATTGTAAACGGCTGGACCTATGACAAAGTCGTTTTCACTATTTGAAAACCTCAGTGAGCCGAGCGGCCTGCGCTCAAACCGCTGCGCCAAACGATCATCGATACGTGCCTATGTTATTTTACGTACGGCAAAAGGAAATATTTTGTGAAACATGAAAAAACGTGAAAAATATTCTTTATGCAGCGGCCTTTACACTAGGCTTTGGGCCTGTATCGCAGAGACCAAAACTAATTAAAAAATAAAATTGGCGACAGGTTAGACACAAATAAAATAATTATAACTCTAAATTGAAAATTTAAAAACCCCCGATGCGATGACCTGTTCATCAAATGTATAATTTACCTAGTTCTTCCAAATAATGATGTTAGCGCGATTTGCGTAGCTCCCGTAGCTCAGTATCCATAGCTCATCTCTCAAATTCATCTGGTACAACTAGTTTCGATGCCAGATTATGAAAGCACCATTAAATCATTTGTTTTGGCTTCCTCATTTATAATCTAAGATGTACAATAATCAACAGAAAATCTGTGTAAAAGTATGAGACATTATTTTGTTATGACATTATAATAATTGACATTAGAATAGACAACGAATCTAAATATTGATGTCACGGAGGTTTTATTCCTAGTAAAATATTATCAATTATGATTCAATTTGATGTAATAACTCTGGTTGAGGTAGACGGGAGCAGCCTAGGGGAAGAATTTTCAATAACGCTAAAATTATTTTAAATTAGTTTTTTTATATTCTTTGTCAATGGCGGAGCAACGCCCTCTAGAATTATTATAGCGTAAAATTCCATGACCATTAACAAACCAAACAAAATTTAACGCATGCGCGTATCCATCATTTGAAACGTGACTTATGGAACGTCTTTAGTTCATACACAAATCTCAATAAAATTGATAAAATATTCATTTTTTTCAGAATCAGGGAAACTTTTCAAATTTATAATATTGTAAAAAGCCAGTTCAGACTATTACGATCATTTAAAAATATAATAAATCTAAATCCAATCATCTCAAATTTCGAATGGATTCGAGCCGAGGGAATTGGTTTTGGCCGTGAATGTGGCTTTTTTAACCTACAAAAGAGCTGATGATCTTCAAACGGCTGAACCGATTTTCATGAAACATAGCTAAGAACACTCTCGATCAGAATACCTATCTAACAAAAGAAACAAAATTGAAATCGGTTCATCAGCTTGGGCGCTACGTTGCCACAGACAGACACACAGATCCACAGATACACAGATACACAGATACACAGATACACAGATACACAGATCCACAGATACACATGTTAAACTTATAACACCCCTCGTTTTTCGTCGGGGGTTAAAAAGGAAAGGTAAACATAAGCTTGCAAAGGTGTGTGTAGTGTATGTGTTGAGTGGTGTGTATGTGTGTGTGTGTGTGTGTTGTGTATGAAGGTATGTTGGTGTGTGTGGTGTGGGAGTCTGTGTGTGTGTGTTTGTTGTCAGTCCTTTAGCGGTCGGTTACAAGAATCTGTTCTGTTTGCTGATAATTCAAGTTCTTTATTTATTGTGGTATGACGCATCAGGAAGCACGGCAAGAACCCGACGCTAGAGGACAAGGTGTGGATGGGCATGTACGCGGGGCTGGCGGGCGCGGTGGTGGGCTGCCCCGCGGAGGTGGTGCTGGTGCGCATGATGTCGGACGGCCGCCGCGACGCGTACAACGCGCACTGGCAGTGCTGCCCGCGCCCGTACCTCGGCGTTATGGACGGACTGAGCAAGTAAATACACTTGTCCTAAACTTATAATATTCTAACCTATTACAAGAAAACAGCAAAGCTGGTGTGGGACTGGGCCGGCCACGTGCCAAGAATGGATGTACGTAACGTAAGCGGACTTAAGCGGTGTCTTGTCGTATTGGGCTGTGGCTGTATAGAACTGGCTACAGCTTGACTCTCCCACCGTTATATCATTACTTATTGTACTGACATGTTAATAGTAATGATACTTGTAATTCTCAGGCTATGTCGCAGAGAAGGTATATGTGGGTACTGGCGCGGCGGCCTACCAACAATAGGCCGATCGGTGATCCTGAGCGCTGTACAAATATTAACCTACACACAGGTAATTATAATCACTACTTCACTACATAGTATAAAACTCGCTTCCCGCTGTCTGTATGTCCCTATTTATGGTTAGATCTTTAAAACTACGCAACGGATTTTGATGCGGTTTTTTTAATACATAGAGTGATTCAAGAGGAGGGTCTATATGAATAATACATGCATAATATAGAAGACTGATCATTTTAGAGCCGTGCGAAGCCGGGGCAGGTCGCTAGTATCATTATATCCTCGAATCGTTCGCTCGTAGGTACGTTATAAAACATTAGGTATCTATAAAAATAAATAAAAGTGAAGTGTCTGTTTGGAATATCAAAATTACAGCTTTTTACTAAATGCATAATATTAAAAGTAGGAACAAACGCTACTTATAACATATGCCCGAACAAACATACATACTAGGTGAAACAAAAAGGGTATACTAATTATTCTTGCAACTTTACTTTGTAAATCGAAAACTATGGGCTTTGTGGGACAGTTGAAGTACTAAAGGTTTTGTAGACTTGTAAAATATGTCAACAGCTGTATTCCTATAACACCTTTTGTTTTTCAAGTTTCCTCCAAAGCTGATAGTTTTAGAATTACAAAGTTAAGGTTTGAAAAAAGTAGTATACCCTTTTTGTTTCACCTAGTATGTATGTTTGTTCGGGCTTATATCCGAAACGGCTGGATCGATTTTGATGGGCCTTTTACTGGCAGATAGCTGATGTTATAAGAAGTGACTTAGGCAACTTTTATATTTATAGAAGGGACAGCCAGTAATAAATTATTAATCAAGTTCAGTTCACTTACAAGTTAGTAGATAAATTAAAGAGACTAGCACCTCTAGCCAAGTAGCTTCGTCTACAAGCGTTTCTACAAATCGCTACGCTTCATGTATGGAAATGACATAAGTCACGTGATCTACTTATCGACTTGTAATGTCATCTCCATACATTTAAGCGTAGCGTTTTGTAGAAACGCTTGTAGTCGAAGCCACTTGGCTAGGGGGCTAGGGATTTAATACAATAGTATGTGAAAAAATGGATGTAGGGACCTGTATTAAGACGAGCCTGGCTTGTAAAAGTTGGCTTATAGTTTGCTAGGGAGCAGTATCCGAGATCAAAAGATGTGGACATTTAAATAAAAAGGTTAACATCTAAATAAAGTATGTGACCCCGCAACCGCGAAAACGGATTGACGTAGAGTGTCAAACTTATAGTCACAAACTGACTTGCGTCTGGGTGCGCGAACTACTAACTACAGAAAAAACCTTACCCATATGTAAGACAGTTGATGAATAATGACCGTTGGGGGTACATGAGAGAATGGAACACGAGACCCCGTACAATATTTAACATGACCATTAATTTAGTACCGATTTGAGGCGAATAACATTTGCAACATGTCAACAAGAATTCCCGAGTCAGACACAGTAAAATTCCAGCACCCTTATTTAAAAAGAGACAAAGATGATTTCGTCAATCGGGGTTTTCTTTTCACAGATCCGGGATATGTTGCAAGAAGAGAAAGTAGCTAAAGGCTTCACGCTAAACGTGTTGACAGCGCTAATATCCAGCTTCGTGGCTGCCTTAATGACGTTACCTGTGGACGTCATCAAAACAAGGTTTGTCTTTCATATTTGTTTCCAAGGAGGCATCGTGTTCCTGAATGATTTCGTAGCAATCGCGGAACCTGATTCGTTACATTAACAAAAGCCCGATACTGGAGGTTGGTGGTCTGTTTGATAATAATCCTGTCAATTTCACAGAAGATCGATGTTCTATTTTAGCAGCGATTCGTACGATGAGAGAGAAACGGAAACGTGCGAGGAATGCCATTGGTATTGTAAGCAATAAGCATCTATAGGCTAAAGTAACTGCTTAACATTAGACGGGAAGTATACTTGTTTGCTGTGTTAGTTATAGTAATTAAAATTGTTTGACGTAATGGGATGCACAATGAACTGAGAAATATTTTATGCAAACAAAAATTATATGGTTGCTATTTTTAGGGACTAGGCTCACCGCAGACTCCTGCGACTGTTATTTCTGTTAGTCCGGATCTAGTGGTATCCAAAGCAGACGCCAAGGTTTGACCCTCGATGAGTCCCAGGCAGAAGCTATATTGTCTTGGAACCCGCACTAATATATTCCGTAAAGGAATATCATAAAAATCTTTGTTATTTATAGATACCAAATATTGGAACCAGGTAGGACGCAGAGGGATGTTTGGACCGTTTTAATGAGGGAACGAGGTGTACTCGGCCTGTGGAAGGGATTCACTCCGTACTACGCAAGATTATTCCTCCACACCATAATTACCTTTACTATATTGGACCAGTTGATCATAATGTACCGCGACTTCGAAGCAAACCAACATAAAAACAAGAAATAGACCGGAAATCGGATTAAACGGTAAAACAGTTGAACTATTCCTGAATACTGCCACTACTATTTCCTGGACTTATTAAAATAAAGGAAACAATCATTTGTAAAGGGATTTGTTTAAATATTAATGTTGAGATCCGACAGAAGGCCTCAGCTATTATGTCAATTTTACTATTGTAACTGCAGTTATATTTTAAATGTTTATACAAGTTTTTGCTACATTGTTAAGAAAAACTACTAAGTGCAAGCCCGGTTATTATCCAATGAATACACATTTAATGCAAACAGTTTGTTTCATTACATCGTCCTCAATTCCACGAGTATTGGATTAAATAGATGAAACTCGTAGGTGGACATAAAAGAGTGACATCGAGGTAATAATATTGACGCGCTCAGCTAATGCGGCACTTGTGAAGCTTCAATTAGCCACTACGGACATGGTTCACGACGAGTCACAGGGATAACTTCGCTTATTCCACGCATACGTGGATGTTCTTAACTACTTTAATACGTTTTATATGCAATCCAATATTTGAATCAGCGTAAACCATGACATCGTCAGCATAAGTGTTGTTTGATACATGATCATTGGAGTGATTATAATAATAAGTCGTGTGGTAGATATGTGAGCCCAAATATAATTAAATTAGTAATATAATATAAGCGTTAATGAAATATAAATTCGAGAAATTCAGATTGTGTTTGAAAAAGCGATCTGCAAAAATGTTTAACCTGTATCAGCACATGAAAGCTAACAATGAGGGGAAGGAGCAAAAGGAGCCAGAGACAACAGGCCATGACAGGTTCTATCAGGAGCGTCCCAGGACCAGTTATAGGAAGAAGAAACGCCGTGGAGCGTGCCGGAGAGCTCAGTCAGCGGCAGAGTTGAATCCTGAGTCTATTGCGGCTGCGAATAAAAGGAATGCATTCCGAATACGCTCCGTGTCAACTGATCGAGAAGAGAGTGAAGGTAAGACATCACAAGATCTACTGTCTGCTAGAATGGGACACAAGTTTGTTTTGGTATACGATGGTCTCTTTCCCCTATCGCCATTCAATGTTGGAGTGTTGGTCCCCAATGCACTGTATTTCAAAATGAACTTGAGCGTTTCACATGGCCTTTTTCACCTGATTCAGTCCCTCTCGTTGGCTGCTTGTCCACGCTATAGCTTTTATACGATAATTAAGGAATATTCTTCTTTTCCAGCCTGCGGCTCATCATTTTTATTTAGTTTACCTTGATTGATGTATTTTGTTTTTTTTATTCGCTAACACAGATACTGGGAGGCAAGACGATGGCGAGGGTTCATCCTGCGTTTGTAGTTCAAGTATCTTCTTTCTTTCTTCCACCTAGTTACTATTTTACATGAGAGCCACTCATTATCAATTTTTCTTGCATTATCATTCTCATAAATAACTACATATAACTACATATTACTTAGTGTACTCATGCTACATATAAATACTTTTATGCTAAACTTTTGTAAACAAACTAGTTTTTTCTGGATGCGCTGTATTCACGCTTCTGTAGAAACAAATTTCTTTAAAACAAGAATATGGCTGGTATTAGTTCAAAAGCATAGCTGATGTTATATTATAGTTTCGAAAATATCACTTGTAAAGTGAAATATACTTTTGGCCTGATAAAATGTTTAAGTGTATATTTCTGATCATTTTCTAGAAGAGAGTTCAGAACGAACCCCGTTGGTCGCGCAGAAGATAGATTCTTTGGCCAAGCTGCTGTTCAACAAGTCAATCATCGGCACCGGTTCAGGCAAGTCATCACCTTCAGAGCTGCCAGCATCACCACGGTAAAGACAATACATGACAATATAAAAGTGACTTCAGCGCGGTATTTTAAATCATTCGAATCGATATGGGAAACGGATTCTCAAAGCTATCTTTAAATTTATTTTGCTAATGATTGGACTTTTTGTAATCGTAAGACGAACAATTACTAACATTCAAATGTTTTTCCGAATGAATATTTATTGACAAAAATACAGACATGTAAAGGTTCTGATACCGTTTCCGATATGGATGCAAATGGTTTAAATAACCCCTCCTGATCAAATTTAATTACAATGAATTGGGAAAAGTCCCCGACCACTCACCCTTTAAAATTATAAATTGAATAATTAAATGCTGCATAATTAACATAACAATACTATTATTGAGAACGAAGTTGTGGATACGCGTAGGGGGTGTTGTATCATTTTGAGTTTCTCCCTCTGACAACATTGTATCAGCAGACAAACAAATTGATTGTATTTAGATAATATAGATACTCTTTTTTTGACCGTCCGATTATACCTTGGTTTGTTTTCCGGCAGGGCCAGCGAGCGTTCCATGGAGAGTTCAGCCGCGCTAGCTATCTGCACAGAATATTTGTCACATTCACCGAGGTATGCCAAACAGGAAAGGTTGAAGAGAAAAATCACTCTGTTGTTTGCTAATGGAAACTAATTTCAGGTATAATTTGATATCGCCACTGGCTGCGATCGGATCACGTGCTAATAAGCACTGGTTCGCCATTCACGACAACTCCATCAAAACTGACAGACTCCTCACACTGGTACGTAAAACCATGCATCAATACAATAAGGTACTGTTGTATACAAATATTAATAAGAAAGTACAAAAACATTGTCATTTAATTTCAGATGCCATTAACAAACAAATGCCCAATCGAACAGAGCGATAGATCTAAGGGTCTGATCATAGAGTTGTTCCGCGCCCTGCACCATCCGTACATATACCCAGTTCTCGACTTAGAGCTGTGTAACGGTCACGCGCTGACAGTTCTGCCTTTCAACGCTAGAGGGAGCTTGAAGGACCTTATTTATAAGGTAATTTATGAACTCCACGAACTAAGTTCTCTTTTATAAGAATAAGAAAAACTAAGTAAATTTGCTGATATCTCATGTTTCATGTTGGATCAAAAATATATTATATTTTCAAAACTGTATAGATAGGGGCTAAAACGTGGCCAATAAATTTCTTGTAAATGTTTTATTATTTTAGAGCACCTGGAATGAGGAATACTCCCGTAAGTACGGCTCCACTGGCACTGGTCTGCCGGCGTGGCAGGTGGCCAGGTTCGGCCGCCAGATGCTTGAGGGACTCTTATTTCTGAAAGAGAAGGGATTTCCACCATTCCGCTACTTGCATTCAGGCAACGTGGTTGTGCAGAATGGTGTTGCACGGTGAGTTGAAAGTCCCATGCTGGGCGCCAACAATTTCTTTCTAAAGAATTTGAGTATCTATTTGGTATAGGTACCTGCTTATTTGATGAGTTACTAAAAGTAAGACAATGGTTTCCCATCATTCCAATGACTGCATTTAAGCAACATGGTTTTGAAAGATGGCATGGCACAGTGGGTTGAAAGCCCCATGCTGGGCGCCATTAATTTATAACATATTCCAGGATATGTGGCCTGGAGAATACACTGACGGGGGCACTACCCCGATGCCCCATAGCGCTGGCTGCGCAGCTGGAGCACGTGGAGGCACTGTCCCTGGGGTACGTGATGTTCGAGATGTGTGCTGGCTCAGAAATTGATCTGTCGCTGTTACCCGATTTGTTACCTAATTACCCTCATGTAAGTATAATTTTGTTCAAACAAATATGTACGTACCATGCCTGTAGATTATTGGCTCCTAACATGAGTGCTCAAAAATCCACAAAGGGTAATTATTCGTGTTATTCAGGTGGTGGAAATTATTGACCAGATCTTCGGTCCTCGAACCCCGACTCTGCACGAGCTGCTGCTATGTGAGCTCTTCCGGAAGATAGACCTTCGCGAGATGAGGGGCTCCTGCCTACCAGTAAGTATCTCCCAGGGTTCTAGGCTGAAAAGTCCTGTGATGACCACCAGTGGAATCAGTATTCAAAAGACAGCACCAAACTGCTTAACATCCGATGGATCGTACTTTTGTTTGCCGACGATGTTATATAAAAACCCCGTAAGGAATACATTGAGTTACCATTCACCCCACAGATATAGATTTACATAGATAACGCAAATGCATGTACTTCGCGTGTACAAAACCCCGACCAAGCGTCAAGGTTGGTCGCCGTTAACTTGCAGTCTACGCGACTACAGATATAAAAATATAAGTATGAGCGAGATGATCACTCGAGAGAATCGTAGCGGATGGAGAGGCATCGGCGGCATCGGTGTCTTTGAAGCGGTTTGGATTTCCCGTCACTAATGACGTCAGAGTAGGTGTTAAAAATTCGGCACGCTTGGTTTCAATACAAATCGTGATACTTGTACGTGTGATTCACCCCGTAGATGTATCTTCATGGTGTTATTGCAGAACTTCAGCCAGCGGTTGTCGCGGTCGTGCCTGTCGCTGCTGGGCGAGGTGGCGCGGCGCGCGCCGGGCCCGCCCCCCCCGCGCACGCGCACCCCGCCGCGCCGCTCCGGGCCCGCCTCACCCGCCGAGCCCATGGCCCCCGCTACACCTGCCACTCCCCCGCACAGGAGGTAGCTGCCTCTACACTTTACACACACACATATATACTGTTCCTTTAAAGGGCTCCGTGAGAGAACTCACGAACAAGCGTCACCGCTGAATAGGAATTATCGCCAGACTGTCACATCGATCTCTACTTGAATACACTCAAAACTCTTACTAACCCCCTTCTTGTTTAGTAGCCTGATCACTTCAATGGGCCTGAAGACCTCCAAACCTCCTAATTAGTCATGACGTCATTAAAAATCGTGATTACTGCGCGCGTTCATTAAATCAACTGTATTTATTTCAGGAGGCATTTCCCCATGGAACAAGACTTCACAGAGGAGTGGCAGTGGTGATGGACTCAATTTTATTTTGTTAAAAGTCAAGTAATAATTATAAATATACAAATAAAATGATCTTAAAAAAAATGTTGTAGTACCTAACTTATTTTTCTTCTCTGTCATCGTTAAAATTTGTTGGCTGTTTAATCAAGCGTCACGCAAAACCTGCTGATTTCTTTTTCATGTGATTTCTACAATGATTATAGTGGAAAGATAGGGTCGATATGATCACGTTATGAAATCCGGGATTGGGCTGCAGATAAAAAAACATCAAGATTGAATTCAAAATTCAATAAAATGTAGACTTACTAAATACCTACCTACCATTACTGGCCGCTGGAAAGTTTGCGAGCCCGGCGTGACCGACTTAAACTTACCACTTACCACTTTGGCAGTGGTATACGTAGGTGGAGTTACGAGGTCTGTGCTTCTCTCGTATATAGTATTGTATTTTCTTAGCTTCTCTCTGCTTTTTTTCATTGACAAATAGTATTTATATTCTCTTTGGCTTTGACATTATCTTATCAACCTGATTGTCAACCTAGGAGTTGTCAACGAATTTCGCTGATCTCCTTATGGTCTCTTCTTAAGTGGAAATGGATTAATAGTATAAATTACCGGTAGATAATGACTTAGAATTAGGAATGGCGGAACCACCGGACCACGTGCCGGCATTACTCAACTTTTTTTTCGGAGGAGCTAGCGGGTAAGTGTTAAGTAATTACTTAACACTCGTTTATTTAATCATTGATTAATGATTGCGTAAGTCATCTCATTCAAGCTGGCAGTTAGATGGGAAACCGCTTGTATACCTTGCAGCTAATTCAATCCCAACAGGTGTTGGTAAACATACAGGACTTTGGTGACAAGGTTCACTATTTGGAAAAGCCATGTAAACAGAGATGTCTATAACCATGGGTGATTTCATAAAGAAATGGGTTTCCGGTATCGAGATTGTATAAAAACTGGGTACAAATTGGTACAGATCAGTGCAGGTCAACCTGTCTACTTAAGTATCAAAGAACATCGTTCATGATAGAAATGATATATGATGTAGGTACAGCCTGACTGCCTTATATATGTGTCCGTCTGCCAAAGCAGGATTAACAATTGGACATAATAATAATAATAATTAATTATTATTATGTCCAATTGTTGTTGCAAAAACAAACCATCCCATACATACGTCTGCAGACCAAAACCAACCCTAGTGTAAGTGTAAGTAGGTCGGTTCCACATTGAAAAGTATTAAGGGTTGGTTTCATTATGCAAAACTATGTCCAATTTCACTTATGACCTTTGATAGGTAGATAGTCCTTGCATAGTTTTGATCTTCACGTAGCCTGTAGCTCCTAAGCCCTTACAAGGATTCTTTATAAGTAAGTAGGTACCTCAGTCTGTTACAGGACCTAATCGATACCGATAGCTTCCCATCACTATGTGAGAGGAATAATCATACAAAAACCCCTTCCCCCTACAAATGAAAAGTAAATTACAGCAAAACAACTTAATCCTAAATTATATCAGGATGATGGCAACATCCGTGGTCCAACCGATGGATCTGTTGAAGACCCGAACGCAGCTGGTGAGCCCCGGCACTGGCAAGAAGTCCACACTATCCTTGGCCCAAAGCATCCTGACCCAGGAGGGCTTCGCTGGCTTCTACTCTGGGGTGTCCAAAGCCTTGTTCAGACAGGCCACTTATGGTGCCACCAGATTGGGCTTTTTTAACGCTGCAGTGAATATGTACAAGGAGTAAGACAATTTATCTCTGCGGTCATGAAGAATATGCCACGCTCACGTAGAGTGCTTCTAGCGTTTATTAAGAGTCATGTTTTATTCAAAACACTTTTCCATATTTATGTAGATCGTTTGAAGGAAATGTTTCTCAACTTCTTCGTGGTCACATTAGAAGTAGTGATCAGTGTTTATCACTTTGGAAGAAAGCATTCTGCTAGCAAGCCGACGGCATCAAGAGTGCTTGACGCCATAGTGGAGCTCGGGTATTTTTCATGACCACGAGAAAGCATTGTATATCTTTAAGCTTTATTCAGTTCTCTGTTCTCAACTAAAAAGGGCTGAGAATAAGGTAAAGTATATATAGTTTTTCTTATATAGTATTATGCATATAATATCCTACTATAATCAAAGACGAGATACCCTACAGTCCAAGATTCGGGATTGTTTCAACTTTGTCCGCGCAATAAATAAGGAGATCCCCCATAACAGGTACCAAAAGTTAATGAAATTAGCGTCTAAAGAAACTGCGCTGCTTCGCGTCAAGCGCGCGACATCCGATAAGCCATTTGCTCCAAAGATCTTTATTAATTTATAGAAAAACTAAAATAAATACATGTTTCATTAATTTTGTTTATTTATATAACATAAACAAGGTATAGAGAATGTTCAATTAACAGTTTTTTTATCAGCACACACGGCACCCCTAGCTACAAGATAAAGATAGGAATAGGCATGTTTTCGGGAGGCCTGGGCGCGTTCATCAACATCCCGGCAGAATTGGCACTCATCCGCATGTCGGCTGACGGGAAAATGCCTGTCGGTCACCGGCGAAACTACCGAAATATCTTCGATGCTCTTATAAGGTACCAATGGTGTTGTTATCCAAGTATTCGACTCTAGTTACCGAACATTGCAAAGCTAATAAATTGTTTAAGTCCTACTTACACACGTCCTTTGTCAATCAATTCTGTCCAGGATATCCTATACTAACTTTGGTACCGAACTTTGAACCAACTGATAAAAATGTCGCGATCGATCAAGCAACAAATCCGTATATTTGTTGGGTCGTCGACCTCACCGTCAACTTATTAATGCAGGATTCCACGTGAAGAAGGAATATACACCCTATGGCGTGGAGCTTGCCCTACGATCACCAAAGCCATGGTAGTTAATGGAGCACAGCTGGCTACTTACGCACAGGTTCAAATATCTATTTACTTAAAAATAAAATAAAAATAAAGCAGTTTACCCACAACACCAAAGCAAACCTCAATTTAGTACTAAGCACAAAAGAGTCACCCTGCAGATTTAAGGTGCAAAATCGACTGACACGAGTGGCTTCTAGGAGACACGCGCTGCCATAAATGTTTGGACCAAGACACCACCGCCTGACCTTAGTCGTATCTCTATGAAATGATCCCTATGCAGCAGAACTTAGAAATTACATCACTATAACTACAGGCTCGTCAGTACATGCTGGTACTCTTCAACGATGGCGTCTACGTCCATTTCTGGTCGTCCGTGTTCGCTGGCCTCGCCACAACGTTTGCTTCGTTGCCTGTCGACGTCATCAAGACCAGGTGATATCATGATCCTAATGGCGATGACCGATATACTAGGAATTCTCATTAAAATTTGGTTGGACTCATGGATCATTTTTGGCAGTTTTTTTTTCTAGACTTTTCTATCCTTGTGCTGTTCAAAGCGCTGCTCAAAGGCGACTGTCAATACTAAACTTATGATAACCAGGACCGCCAGCTAAGTGTTGTAGAGGTCAGGATCCTGTGGACAGCATGGAGAATTCCGACCTTATAATTCGGCCACCCAATCAAGATCCGACAGAGGCAACCGTGCTTCAACACGCTGGTCAATCGTGCGTCTATTGCTATCTGACTGATCGTAATATTTCTTCTTGCAGGCTACAAAAAGCTGAAAAGGGCGCTAATCGAGCTTTAATCCTAATGACCATGTTTTTGAAAGAGGGCACCGGGGCGCTGTGGGCCGGGTTCCTGCCAGCCTTCGCCAGAACTGGCCCCCACATAGTGCTCACATTCATGTTCCTAGAACAACTCAACACTCTGTATTTAAAATTCATGGAGTGAACGGAGTGTACCCTAACCTCTCGTTTACACTGACGCAATACTTGTATTCATTTCTGCAGCTATCTCTATTTGTTACAGCTTAAAGTAAGAGACAGCAGCATATACATCAGTACAAGTATTGCGTCAGTGTAAACTGTTATGTTTGTATTGTCGTTGGGGCTTATTGTCTATGGTACGCGATTGTCGAATGTTTGTTCAATAAAGTAATGGCTACGAAACGGAGCGTTTCTTTCCATATATAACAGTGGCGACGCGGTAAATAGCTGGAATTAAGCAGCGGTAAAGGAAATAGCGTGCAAAAATATACGAAATTACAATGTCGATCGGGAAAATCCGGGAATTCGACATAAAAACTGGTAACTGGACGGCTTACGTGGAGCGTATCGAGATGTACCTGGTGGCCAACAAGATCACTGAAGAGATGAAGTTGGCGACATTAATAGCGGTGATGGGCGAAGAGGTTTACGAGTTGTTGTCAAATCTGGCGAGCCCGAAAAAACCATCGTCATTAGGTTTTAAGGAAGCTGTGGACTTGCTGACGAAGCATTTACAGCCGAAGCCGTCAGCAATGGCGGAGCGTTTCAAGTTTCGGCAACGGCGGCAGTTGACAGGGGAAAACATTGCCAATTATCTGGCGGAATTAAAAAAGTTGGCAAGACATTGTGATTTTAAGGCAAATTTGGAGGAGAACATCCGGGATCAATTCGTATGTGGCTTAAAGAGTGAGCTCACGCGCCAGAGGTTGTTCGCGGAGGATAGTCTGGACTATACTAAAGCAGTCAAATTAGCGGCAACCTTGGAGGCGGCCGAAAGAGACGCAGGGGCAGTTGAATGCAAAGAAAATGACAGTCAACAGCGGCCAGAAAATGTAAACACAAACAAACTACACTTTGATATTTGTGGAAATTGTGGAAGCGCGAATCATCAGTCGAATCAATGTAGATTCAAAGATTATATCTGCAGCCTTTGTCAAGAGAGGGGCCATCTACGACGAGTGTGTCCCCAGCAAAAAACAAGAGGCACGGCGCAATATGAGCAAAAGTTTGGGAAGAGTAATTTATCTTCCAACATTGGGGGTTATGACTCGTATCACACAGCACAAGGGCGCGGAGTGCGGGGTGGATGGACCCCGACGACACAGCGTGGTTGGCAGCGCGGGCGCGGCGTGGCGGGTGGCAGCCGGGAGGGCTTGCGACCAGTGCACTTGTTGGAAGAAGAGGACATGGAAGATTTTGAGGACTGTGAGGAAGACGATGATGAGCAGCCAATGTATCAAATGTCATTAAGCAAATATAAACCGGTATGTGTTAAGGTTAAGGTTCAAAATCAATTATTAAATATGGAAATAGACACAGGTTCAGCTCTATCTTGCATTAGCAAGCAGGTGTATGAACGGAATTTTAAAGACTATGTGTTGCAAAATTGTAATTTAAAGCTTAAGTTTTATGATGGGTCTATTGTGTATCCGTTAGGGTACTTACCTGTAGAGGTAGAGTATTGTGGAAATAAAAAGCAGCTAGATCTGTATGTAATTGATAATGGAACTACAAATCTGTTGGGCCGTCAGTGGTTATCGGAGTTAGATATGGTTATACCTAAGGTGTATCATGTTACCGAAAGTAATTCTTTAGATAGAAAAACAGAAGTTGACAATTTATAAACGAAGGGTAATTGTCAACGTAGACAGAGCATAGCTTACGCGTGAGCATTTTTTATGATAAATAACTTTATAGCTATTATTTTACGGTACAAATTAGCATGTGTACGGTATGCTCTGACTGCGCTAACCCTGTAACATTTTAGTCAAACAGACTTGGGAGGTGAAGCTTATGTTGATGGCATAAGAATAAATATGTGACGTAAACTAGATTATACTGTCTTCTGTAAATTTAACCGTGATTTTCTTTATAATTGTACAACATTATTGTATCCACATTTACAAAAAAAACCCGATGGTTATCGTTATCTTCTTAAGGGTACTATACCACATCAAACGTTCGATTTGAGCGGAAACAAGCGACGCTCAATCTACCACCAATTGGAAGATCAATCGATACTCGTTCGATCGATACAGGCAAACAGACAAAGACATTTTAGGAATTTTCGCTTACATGCAGATGTACTTCCATTATAATCTTCTTGTTCCATATTCTAATCCAAGGTCTCTATTATATTCTCTTTGATCCAAGGTACTCGTATTTACGCAGAGAGGGAATTTACGTCTGTAAATCTAATTGAAATTGAAAAAGTTTAAGGTTGAAGATAGGTGTTTGACCATAGACAGAAATAAATCATTGCCAGAATAGAGAAGAGAAGAGAATTACAGATAATAGCAACTAAAACTAAATGATGATAAATGTAACCGTGAGTTCGCACTGGACGAAACATGTACATGAAACATGTTGTTGTCTCTATCTTCTGTTGTCATAAAATAGAGACAAGAGTATGTTTAGCCAACATGTTTCGTTCAGTGCGAACTCACGGTTAGATAGATAAATGGTCTAAGGATAATAGACTTCCACTATGGTTCGAAGACTGTTCAATTAATGACGTTGACAAACGGCAAAAATGGATAGGGTTCGAATACAAAATGAAATGAAATTATCGTAAATTCGTAAATGTAAACATGTAAACACATAGAACAGAATATAAAATGAAACAATACTTATTTACATTAAATACTAAACTGTAATCCCGATCCAACAAAATGGTAAAAAAAGAGACTGAAACATTTCCACCGCGGCAGATACCACGGTGGCTCAATTTCATCATCGGAGGAACTAGTGGGTGAGATAAATAAACCTTTAAAGTAATAAAAATAGTACGCGAAATTCTTGTAAGCGTTTCTTGGACTACCTTCTATTACTCTACCTTCGAGTAAGTACTTTAAAAAACATTTTTAAAACGTATCTTATAAATTCTTGTATTTGTTTCCAAGATGTGTTTACCCGTGTGCTCTCAGACTACAAAAAATCGCTGCGGTGTCCTAATTTCCACCCGGTAATTGTACCAAGTATTTAGACAGCTTATCAACCAATGATATTCTAGCTAACGGACGAACAATTGTGTACCTACTGATAAGGCTAGCAACACTTTGCATTTGCAATTAAAGATGAGGAAGAACCAATCTGTAGCTAATTGATCACAGCTATGGCGCGGTCGCTGATCACGAAGAAATTCGTACAATGACCTGTTATTACCTGTCTTTGTCACTCCCGCGTAAATCTAATACGTCTCGCTCACACAGCTGCCGGTCACACGCAGTTCACGGCAACTGCGTGAGCGTGGCGTATTAGATTTACGCGGGAGTGACAAAGACAGGTAATAACAGGTCATTGTACGAATTTCTTCGTGATCAGCGACCGTGCCATACCACCCTCTCCATTCTATCACAGAAGATCAGCATAATGTAGCTTTTATAGCTGCGTATCGTACGATGAGAAGGAGCTAAATGCTTAACCCTACCTCCCTTTCCCTCCCTCTGTCCCACTCCTCTTCAAGTCGGCATCGTGCAAAGCCTCTAGTATTACAAACGTCTATAAGCAAGAATTTATCAGTGTTATTCACACGAGTGATGACACGTAATAGGTACGTGACGGGAGAACTAAAAACGCGAGCACTTATGTAGTAAAAGTTTTTTCCACAAAGAGTAGCTATGAGGTTTTTTCGACGGCGTTTCTCACCCACGTTCAACATCTCCAGTCTTAGATTTGCTCAAGCTTTAGTTAGATTACTAGCTTAGCCCGCGACTTCGTCCGCGTGGAATTTAACATAACAAAAACGCGTTCTGAGCCCGCGCGGTAGGAACCTTTTTTAAAAATAAAAGTAGTCTATGTTACTGCTTATAACATCAGCTATCTACTAGTGAAAGTCCCGTCAAAATCGGTCCAGCCGTTTCGGAGATTACCCGGAACAAACACACTGACAGACAGACAGTAAGACAAAAAAAAATCGCGTTTTTGCTATAGGTGTCCTATGTACTTTCATATGCATTTAGTGAAAAGGTGTTATTTTGATATTACAAACAGACACTCCAATTTTTTTATTTGTATACAAGGTGAAACATAATGGGCTTACTTTTTTTTTCAAAACTTAACTTTGTAATTCTAAAACCATCAGCTTTGAAGAGAACTTGAAAAACAAAAGGTGTTATAGAAATACAGCTGTTGACCGATTTCACAAGTCTACAAAACCTTTAGTACTTCAACTGTCCCACCAAGCCGATAGTTTGAGATTTACAAAGTTAAGCTGCAAAAAAAATAGTATACCCTTTTTGTTTCACCTAGTAGATTATGATTCTTTTTTTTACATCAGACGCGAATATTTATGTAGTAAAAATTTTTTTCAACAACGAGTACCTAAGAGGTTTTTCGACGGCGTTTCTCACCCACGTTCAACAGCCCCAGTTTTATTTGTTCAAGCTTTAGATTATTATGATTCTTGTTTTTACATCAGGGGCCTGGCAATATGCGCGGTACAACCAATGGACTTGTTGAAGACTCGAATGCAGCTGATAGGTTTGGCTGGCGAGAAAGCGTCGACCCTCAAAGTGGCCAGAAGCATCATTGCCAAAGAAGGCTTCCGCGGCTTCTACGTCGGCATCTCAGCATCCTTGTTCAGGCAGGCCACTTACAGCACGAGCAGACTGGGATGTTTTTACTGTCTATTGGATAGTTATAAAAAGTAAATTTCATATCATAAGAAAACTTCTCAAACAAAATTCATAAAGTTGACCCCGTCAGCGTTACATTTACATTTACCCCCTCATTTACACCGATTTACATTTTTGTTTCTATTTATTGACGGTTCAAAATAGAGACAATAAATCACACCTATAAAACAATTTAAATTTTGCAAACAGATTGTTAACTATCGACATTGGTATCTTATCAAATTTGGCTTTAGTATAGTTATTTTAGTTTTTAACCCCCGACATAAAAGAGGGGTGTTATAAGTTTAACATGTGTATTTGTGTATCTATTTGTGGCATCGTAGCGCCCGTAGCGAACCGTATTCAATTTAGTTTTTTTGTTAGATAGGTATTCTTATCGAGAGTGTTCTTGGCTATGTTTCATGAAAATCGGTTCGGCCGTTTGAAAATTATCGGCTCTTTTGTGGTTTAGTCTTTTGTAGTTTTGTAGTTTAGTAAAAGTCGTCGCATCGGGGGTTTTCTAAATTTTAATTTTTTTATTGTATTGAATGTTCTCCAGCTCGTACGGCGCTCCGCCCAGTTTCGGGGCTAAGATTGCCATAGGGATGTTCTCGGGGGGTGTGGGCGGGGTCATCGGTACTCCGGCGGAAGTCGCGCTCATCCGCATGACCGCCGACGGCAGGCTGCCCGTCGAACAGAGGAGGAACTACCACCATGTCTTCGATGCGCTCCGCAGGTAAGCTTCTTGGCTACTCTTCAAAACTGCAATGAGAGCAACACTTTTAGCTCACCAGGGCTACTCTTAGCAACGATAATCGGTATATTATCGTGACATTCGTAATGTCGTATCAAAATTCCAGTCCTATCGATTACTGAACGAACACTACAAAATTATCGTTCGGTCAGACGATATACGACGGCAAAAAAGATGGCATTTATAGTAGGATTCGACAATACGAATGTCACGATATATCGTTGGTAAGAGTAGCACACCGGCGCTTGATTGGACTGCTCTGACGTTATCTGTCAATGTCACTGCAATTACGAATTATCGCGAGGTCGAAGAGAGAGACTCAGAACTGTCAAGTATCGATATCAGCCTACTCCAACGTGGGGAGACTCTAGTGGCAAAAAACCCGAATGCCTTCATAGACCAGGCAAAAATTTTGCCCCTAATCCATTGGTACTTACCTGCCCATAGTACACATGGTGCTTAGCTTGGAATCATATAATTCGTGTGTTAGTCTGAAGAGATTTATTTTACTACCTAGGCCTACCTAGTGCCTTTCATACATACTTTCATTCCCTATGTAACCCCACGCTTTATAAAGAACTCCTGTTCAATTCTCATGCTTCTAGACCTTCCAGACCCCCGGTTTGGGCCGCTAGTAAGTACTATAAGGGTGGGAGCGTGGTAATACTTAAATATTATAAGGGTCGTTCCGCCATTTCGCGCTAATTCGAACCGTTCCGCGGAATAAAAAAAAATTTTAGTTTTCATGATTTTTTTGCTCATAATCGAATTTAATTCGTCACCTGAGTCATAAAAACTGGGAGGCACTTTGTAAGTTATTTAATTACTGAGATATTTGCACTTGAAATTTTACGTATTTTACGTATGGATGGTGATGAAAAGTGTAATGGATTGTAATGATTTAGGACGGGATTAATACACCAAACAAGTTATGAAATAGCTAGGAATTATAATTAATCATTTATTTTATTTATTTATAGATCAGATTTTTATTTTGATAAGACTGGAAGGCGGATTATAAAAAAAAATACTATTATAAGGCTATGAAAATTAAATATAGAGGGTACTTGTGCCATATTTAAATTAGGTCGCATTATTTATTTATTAATTATTATTTATTATACAGACCTTGTGGAAACACTATTATTGGATCAAGTATAATCAGCTCAGGTCCAATTACAACTGGTTTTCGGTCATCAATCAACTGTTACAGTCTCGCTTCTGTGGCAATCAGCCCATAAAGTTATTTCTGTCCATATGTGAAATTGATATTTGCTTTCAATTCCTCCTATTTTAACCCCAGCGAAAAAAGAGGGGTCCTCTAAGTTTAACATGCGTATCTGTGTGTCTGTCTGTGGCATCGTAGCGCCCAAGCGGATGAACCGATTTTTATTTGTTTTTTTTTTGTTAGAAAGTTATTCTGATTGAGTGTTCTTAGCTATGTTTCATGAAAATCGATTCAGCTGTTTTAAAATTATCTGCTCTTTTTAATTTAAAAAGTCGTTGCTTTGGGGTTTTTTTTAAATTTAAAGTTATTTCCTTTAATACAATTGGTGCAGGTTCTAAGACAATTTTATTTCCCCCCTGGACTCGTCGAGGGCCCGAACCTCGACGTCATTTGACACCATTGCTGATTCTAGCTTGCAGGAGTCATAGTGGGGAGTGTGTTGTGGGACTAGTCCCATAACGAAATAGTTACGCTAAACAGCAGCAGATTTTTACTTTTTCTTTTATTTTATTTTATGCTCGTATATCTCCAATACTCCGTTAACTTTTTTATTTTTATTACATTGGACTAAGGTAATCGTATACATACATTTGATTGCTTGGATCTCCACCTGTTTAAGCAAGCATAAAGGGATCTGGTTTACAATGCTCTAGATTTACAGGTTTTTCACGTAGGCGAGTTTTCCATTAAGATGTTCTCTATTTTTGTTCTCCCTTCCATTTTAAGTAGTTTAAGAGTAATTGTGACTACGTCTTCTTCGTTTTCACTGTAGGCATAATTTATTTAATTCTACACATCTTCTCGTTTCCAGATAAGTATATTTTTCTTTATTCATCGTTTTATAGAGCATATTATAATCCAGATTATTTTTATATGAGCTTATTTTACGTAGCCAATCTTTTACCAATGTTTCTTCTTTTGTTACGAAAATGTTACGTCTTTTCGCCATTTGAATACCTACTGATAAAAATATATATCTACAAATTCATTAAAATATTAACTAAACACTACTTATTTCTACATATTTAGTCCACCCAAAACTATAAATCTCATAAAATATTAATAATACATTTTAAAATATTATATAGACTATAACGAAATCGTTTTAATTGAAATAAAAATTCATTCTCTCCAAAACAGTTCATTACCTTCCCGTAAAAAATGGATGGGAAGGATGGTAATGAAGGAGCGATGAATGAGAAAATTTAACTTTTTCCTTGATAACTACATAATCGCACATATTAGCAAATATTTAAGAAAACACTTTCTAAGTAAATTAAAAAGGGAAACATTTTTTGATAAAAATATTTTTTATTTATTACAGTAGCTTGTAAAATCGAAGGAATGCAATGAGACGATTTATGGACGAAACATTAAAACAATCCAAAGACCGTAAATAATTTTAACAGGGATTGATATAACATCCACCTCTCCCCGTTGCCATGCCAAGCTAATAAGTATAAACAGATTGTGACCTGAACTATAGTCGGGCACGTATAAATTTTATTTAAAATTATCGAATTTCTGAGTACGGATGGTAATGAAGTTTTTATCGTGACAAAAAGAAAAATATTTTTTTTCTGTAATTATAATTGTGTTAAAAAAATATTGAAAATCCGCAATCAATACCTGATGATATAGGCTTTAATATTACGTATTAATTACAGCCAGCAATTTAAGTTTAAAGAAATTAACATTAAAAAACCAACCGTGGTACCCCGCTGGACGCAGAGAGGAATGATTTTTCAGGCAGTTTTATTTATTTATTTTGAAAATTAACCAATTAAGCTGTAATATTAGAAATACTCCTTTTAGAATTATTAGGTTTTAACCTATTACGCAAATAATATTTTAAATTAAGTATTTTTTTCATGGGCAAATTAGCCTGGAATTGCTTTTGGTGCGAAACTACGGAATGACCCATAAATACTTTGTAACTTCGCTTTTATTAGTCTTATAAAAAAACGTGTTTACAGAATCGTCTCCCGACCCAATGTCCCGACCGTCAATGTCCGCGCACCGCAATTTTTATTTTTCAAACATTTATTTTCTTAAATTTGATTTGCTCTTTTGTAAGCAGCCAGGAACTCTGTTGTGGCCAGTGCGCCGACATGGACCTTACAGTACCTATATTATATTCCGCCAGTTATTTTACTAAAAAAATAAGTAAAGGAGATTGTTTATAGGATAACCCGTGAAGAGGGGGTGAAGACTCTGTGGCGAGGGTGCGGCGCTACGGTCACCAGGGCCATGGTAGTCAACGGAGCGGAGCTGGGCTCGTACGCGCAGGTGGGATGATCAATTGGATGGAACTAACCCACACACACTTCTGCAAACTGAAACCAACCTAGAACCACTAACACAAGGTTGGTTTTGGTCTACAATAGTGCATGTAGGTTGGTTCCATTTTGCATAAGTAGGTCCAATTACTCGTAAAAGTGTTGAGCTATAGCCGCTAGCTGGTACGACCAGAGTAGTACCAACCTCTGACAGAAGTTCGGTGTAAAGTAGCTATTATAGCTGCGTTTCGCACGATGAGTGAGAGAGCCGGAAGCCCAAACCCGCCTCCCTTCCCCTTCCCCTTCCCCTTCCCCTTCCTCCATCCCACTCCCCTTCCGGTCGCCAACGTGTTAGCAATGTCATTGTAATTGGACCTACTTTAGCAAAATGGAACCAACCCACATGCACTACTGTAGACGAAAACCAACCTTGTGTTAGTGGTTCTAGGTTGGTTTCAATTTGCAGAAGTGTGTGTGGGTTGGTTCCATTTTGCTAAAGTAGGTCCAATTGCAAGAATATACAGGGTTATAGGGTAAGTCGACCTAAATCCTTTAAGAGATGGTAGTTTCCATCATTCCTGACAGATTTGACTAGGAAACCCCATATACCAAACTAAACCGTTCTCAAGTTATCGGCCTTTGAATTTATTTTATAAAAATTACAGATTTTTTGTCGATTGCCCCCTTCTTTTGTGTTTTGTGTTTCAATTTGTTTTGTTTTTGCTATTTTTGTGTAGTAGACTAGTTGCTTTATTATTTTAAACCATAAAACTGCAAGTAACTGTACCAAATGAGTCATAGTAGACAGTCAATTGATGAAAAAATTAAAAAAATTGAAAGAATTTATTTTTCTTTGTAAGATATTTTAAAAAAAGTCTATGACAGATGTGCTGCAGATGTACTATAAAATATCTACGGTTCTTCAGCTTTCCGATAAGGTATAACATGCTAGGGTATTGTTAGGATTCTCGGAGAAAACTTCAAACAAAGACGCCCAAGTAGCAAACGTTAAGTTGCTCGCAGCGCCTATTGTCCAGCAATGGGTGCGAGCGGGACATCTTTCAATGTAAACAGGTACGAGTGAGACAAGTTATTCCATGTAAAAACTATTTTGTTGTTATTGTGTGTATTTTTTAGTCAGTCTGCTAACGCGATTCGTCCGTGGTAGATGCGATACTTGGTGTTCTTTGTTTTTTATTCGATTTGGCTTGTTTTCTGGACTGTTTCTTCCTATTCGTGACTGTGCTTGTTAACTGGACCTTGATTTGTGCTTCTGATTTTGAACTGTTGAAGATGACGACCTTTACGAACGAAGAATATGCTGATATTTTGATTTGTTATGGGTACTGCAACTGTGTATCTTTACGAGCCCGTGAAGAATACATAGTACGTTATCCTGGCCGCCGAATACCGGATATTAGTGTCTTCGACGGAGTTTACCGACGACTTAGAGAGACTGGCTCTGTTTCAAGGCGACGAACAGACCTGGGTAGACCACGTATTAATGATGACGATGAAGAGCAAGATAATGAGATAGTTCGACGATTTCGACAGGATCCGACTACGTCAACCAATGTTGTTGCTCGGGAACTTGGACTCTCACAGTGGAAAGTGTGGTTTACAGTGCATACTGCCGGTCTCTACCCCTACCACTACACGCCAGTACATGTCATCGAAGAAGGAGATCCTGCGAGGAGGCTGGACTTCTGTAGATTTATGCTCAATGCAGATTTGGAAGATCCATCCTTTTTTAGAAGCATCTTGTGGACTGATGAATCGAAATTCGATCAAGACGGGATAACTAATTATCACAACGCACATTATTGGGCCCCAAAATCTCAAAGAAATCCCAATAAAAAAAGGATAAAGGGTTCACAGAGACGTTTCAGTCTTAACGTGTGGATGGGAATAATTTCCAATCATTTGATTGGGCCTTACTTTCTACCCCAAAATTTAAATGGAGAAAACTATGAAAATTTTTTGAGACAAGATTTATCTGGTTTGCTCGACGATATTCCATTAAACCTCATCCGTGACATGTGGTTTCAACACGATGGGTGCCCCGCGCACTTCAGAAGGAGTGTCAGAGAGTGGCTAGACACTAATTATCCCAATAAGTGGATCGGAAGAGGTGGACCTATACCGTGGCCAGCCAGGAGTCCAGACTTGACCCCTATGGACTTTTATGTGTGGGGACACATGAAAAGTTTGGTGTACCATGAACCGAACCCAATACAATCGATTGAGGTTTTAAGACAAAAAAATATTGATGCCGCTAACGAATTAAGAAGAGGACTAACGACTGGTGTTGTAAAAAGTGGCCTAAGACACAGAATGCGTGTATGTGTGCGAAACAGAGGAGGGCACGTGGAACATTTTTTATTGTAAAAAAGACCAATAAACAAAATTTGATATGTATTTGGATTGTTTTATTTTGTTTTCTGACTCAAAAACAACGCTTGATTATCGTTAGTATTTACTACTACCTGGTAGTATTTCATCAATGTTTTTATTAGATAAATCTAATAATACCCTATGTTATTATACCTTATCGGAAAGCTGAAGAACCGTAGATATTTTATAGTACATCTGCAGCACATCTGTCATAGACTTTTTTAGAATTTCTTACAAAGAAAAATAAACTCTTTCAATTTTTTTTATTTTTTTAACAATTTACTGTCTACTATGACTCAGTTGGTATAGTTACTTGAGGTTTTATGGTTTAAAATAATAAAGCAACTAGTTTACTACACAAAAATAGCAAAAACAAAACAAATTGAAACACAAAACACAAAAAAAGGGGGCAGTCGACAAAAAATCAGTAATTTTTATAAAATAAATTCAAAGGCCGATAACTTGAGAACGGTTTAGTTTGGTATATGGGGTTTCCTAGTCAAATCGGTCAGGAATGATGGAAACTACAATCTCTTAAAGGATTTAGGTCGACTTACCCTATAACCCTGTATATAGGCCACGGTTACTGTTTAACATCAGACGGGTAGTAGGTACCTACGCATTGTTGCCGACATTGTTATACTTTAAAAAACATCATGTCGTTAATTCACTGTGACGTAGGAGCTCAGGATGATATGTATCACGTCGACTGATAACGGAATACTGTTTACAAAACAAATATTTTATAACGAGATCTGCTATGTTTACAGTTACCTTATATCCATTTGCCGAAAAAGCACGTCAACACAACCGATAACAGTTACAAAAGTGCATAGACACTTTGAAGCGAGATTGAAAGCCAAAAGCGTGTACCTCTACACAAAATGAATTAACAAAGCCATGTTTAGATTAGTAGGTACATTAGGTTCCTAAATTAGTTAATGATCACAACACTTGCGTAATTTGTCCTAAGTAAATAGATAAAAATATGAATATAAGCATATTATGTACCTAAATCCTACTAATATTATAAATGTGAAAGTTTGTGAGTGTGGATGTATGTTTGTATGTATGTATGTTTGTTACTCCTTCACGCAAAAACTACTGAACGGATTTGGATGAAATTTGGAACACAGATAGTTTATAACCGGGATTATCATATAGGATACTTTTTATCCCGATAATCCCGGAAATTTTGTTACGTTAAATCCCGATAATCCCGAAAATTTTGTTACGTTAAATACTACGCGGACGAATTCGGGGGGCACAGCTAGAAACAAGATAAAAGAAAAGTGTGATTGGGTGAAACCGCTATTCAAGGATATTTCGTAATTCCTTTTTATTAAACACCGAATGTCGTCAGTCGAAGACGTCAAGGTCCAATTGGTGACATGTGCATTTTTATGACAGGCCCGGCAGGTTCTGCTGCCGTCCCTCGGCGACGGCATCTTCCTCCACTTCTGCGCGTCCATGATATCAGGCCTCGTCACCACAGTCGCCTCGCTGCCAGTAGACATTGTCAAAACCAGGTACTTGCTACATACCTTATCTTGACCGTACCATGACGACCGCTTAGCGCAGTGGTTCGAGTGTAGGCCGCTCGGCTCACTGCACATGGTGGTGGCGGGTTCAATTCCCGCCGGCGCACATTTCAGAAATGCCTTTTCGTAATTTGCCTGGGTCTGAGTGTCACTGGGATCGCCCCCAGTCCATTGTACGGTACCCGGTACGGTACCCGGGTACGGTTTGCTTAGTTTTGGACCATACTGTTGGTGTGTCAGTCTTGCGATATCTGGGGGCATATGTAATAATTACATAAGTTACGGTCACCGCGTATAAATGTTACGGGCACCGCGCGTTGTACAATTATAGTATACCCATATGTATTATAGTATACTCCATTGTACGGTACCCATAGACAGACAATTTTTTTTTGTTACACGTAAAGTTTCGCATAAAATTGGCATTTCTGTAGGTATACTTACTAATATTGCAACAAAGAGTTACGTTGACTGTAAAACTTCACTGATTCACTGATATAAAGCAACATTATCCCCGAGTGACATAGGCTAGTATAAATGACAACGTTACAGGGTACAGAACGCTGAGAAAGGTACGAGTCAAATAACTGTTCTTAAGAATGTGATCAAGAACGAAGGCTTCCTGGCGCTGTTCAGCGGGTTCCTGCCCACCTACGGCAAGCTGGGCCCCCACGTCCTCTTCACCTTCATCATCCTCGAGCAGCTCAACGCACTGTACTTTAGAATGACTGAGCCCACTGTCCAGCTCAAGCCATAAGATTAATGTTCGGTCATGTTTGTCGGACATAAAATTGGACATTGGATGTGGTTTGGGATCAATAGGTCTACAGGTTCTACAGTTTTAAACTATCTTAACTTCAGTAATAAACTCTTTGCAAAATTCAGTATTTGTTACAGTCTTTCACCTACGAAGTCCGCTCACGAAGAAGCCGTTATTCTGTTTTGGCAATAAGTACCTATGTGGACCAGACTGTAGAGCCAGACCGTACCAATAACGAAAAGAAAAAAAGGAGATGTGATGCCAAAAATTGAATGTATCCGGATTTTCAGGATTCACGTGCAAATTGTATCTAGACACGCGGTAGCGTGTCAAGCCAAGTTCAAGCGAACTGGCGTCCTTTTTTCAGGATTCACGTGTAAATTATGAATATGCACTATACAAGCGCATGCTTACGGACTGTTTTATAATGATTATGCAATATGAATTTTTAATGAAACAGGACGACAAAAATCTGAAAAGTATATATAAAGGTTAATATAAACAGGTTCATAAATAAATGAGTTTGAAATTCATTAAAGGTTTTTTTTTCCTTATTTGATAGATATGGAAATCCTCTGATATATCGAAAGAAATGCAAGGACTTTTTTAAGTACCCACAACTGTGTAAAACATTTTTTTTATCTAGGTACCTCCAATATTAAATACTTCTCCAACCTAATGAAGTTGGATATCCAAAATAGAATCGAGGGCTGTGGTTGAAGGTAAAAAAGGTTGAAGGTAAAGCTCTATGCTACGCAAAACTGTGATTTTTCGTTTACGTCCTTAGACCATGAACAAGTCGCGAAAGCCTTGTCGATTGGATTTTTCTTGAACGCTCGGAGGATATTTTCTTGTTTATGCCATGGACTCTTTCATGTTGACAAACAGCAAATAAATTCAAAAACAAGTTATGGGTATGCTTCTAGGTTAAGTTTAAGAAACCCAAAAGAAAATTCTGTATGTGAAGATGGAAACGCAAAGAGAATTAAATAAAATGTAAAATAATAAATTGCAGTCACATTTCACACACAGAATGAATGATAACAACAAACAAAATAAACTGCGGCGAATACCGCGGTGGCTCAACTTTGTCATTGGAGGAACTAGCGCGTGAGCACCAAACTTAAACCTTTAAACTGAAAGTGGGAGTGGAGTGGGCAGCGTGGCGGGCAGGGGAGCAGGCAGGGGAGCGGGCAGTGGGACAAGCAGAAGAACAAATAGTAATAAGCTTGATTCAAACCACAATCAATACAAGTCATAATCACTTATAAAACCACTAAAAATCAGAAAAAACTTTAATATTTGTTGTTCAACTCTTCTCTTTTCATCACTATTTTGTTTTTTTTTTATTACGTTATAGCCAAGTATTTGACCACAACCTCACCTGATGGTAAGTGAAGATGTGGTCTACGGTGGTGAATACATGCCTAGAAGGTACCTGTACCAAGGTACCTTCACTCTCGACTTGAAAACATCCAGGTTATAGTCAAAGACAGACGCCGGCAAGGAGTTCCATTCCTTGGAAGTTCGTACAGTAAAAGTAGAAGCGAAACGCTTGGTACGAACCGAAGGAATGTCCATGGTATATGGATGCGCTGTATCCGTGCGCCTTGTTGTCCGATGGTAGAATGGAATGGGGGAATGAACTCGTGTCCATCGCACACTCCCCAAGATTTATTCAGAATCTTTCGTACAGGAGCCTGGCAATTTGCATCGTACAGCCAATGGACTTGTTGAAGACCAGAATGCAGCTCCTGGGTTTGTCTGGCCAGAAAGCGTCGACCCTCACCGTGGCCCGGAACATCATTGCCACGGAGGGCTATCGCGGCTTCTACGTTGGTATCTCAGCGGCTTTATTCAGACAGGCCACTTACGGCACAGGCCGACTGGGATGTTTTAACGGTCTCATGGATACTTATAAGAGGTAACTTCCTTTTGAACACAATGCATTGAGAAATGACAAACTTTGTATAGGGTTGGTCCCTAATTAAGATAAGTATTGTTTGAGATACCGCGTTAGGGCCTAGTGATGTCTTGCGAGAAAACTAATGATGTCCCTCAGCTTCTACGGCGTAGCGCCGGGCTTCGGTACGAAAATCGGAATAGGAATGTTCTCGGGAGGCGTGGCGGGGTGTCTCGGCACGCCCGCGGAGGTCGCGCTCATACGCATGACTGCCGATGGCAGGCTGCCCGTTGAGAAGAGGAGGAACTACCGCCATGTCTTCGACGCCCTCGCCAGGTTAGTCCCGACAAGTTGGCCCGTCGTCGTTGTACAATAAGGTGAATTATAGCTCACGCCAGAGGCCACCACAATCCCAGGGGCCTCGCACTTCGAAAGCAGGATAACAATTTTTTTCTTAAGTTTAAAACGCCGAAATATTTTATTCGTCATAACAGAGGGTCTTGCAAAGTGTACGGTGCCCACATAAAAATGAATTCTTGCTCGGCCAGTGGCTTACTCAATTGGCAAAACTCATACTAACCCTAGCGTAGGTACCTAATTTTACTAAGATATTCAGTAAAACGCTTAGGTGTTAAATTATTGAAGAGTAGATTATGCAATCTGTCTGCTGTATTCATTTTCAGAATAGGTCGTGAAGAAGGTGTATTGACGATGTGGCGAGGATGCGCCACCACTGTCACCAGGAGCGCCACGGTGAACGGAGCGCTGCTCGGCACATACGCCCAGGTCAGGTGTTGTATAAATACATAACAGTGTTGCCAGACCGTACGATTATTATGGGGACGTACGATAATTTGGCCTTCGGTACATTGTACGATGCGGTTTTCAAAATGACTGGAGTTAAGAAGACAAAATGTTATTATGGCGCAGTACGATAATTTTCACGGTGACTTATCGTAATAATTACAACTTTAAGATACGTACCTACCTAATTGATACTCCACACAATTTAATAATAAACTGAAATAATTTCTGTTTGTTCGTAAGTTTGTTTGAGCGTTACGCGGAAATGGCTGAATAGGTAGGTAAGTATATTTGAATAAAGTTTGGGAATGTGGTCTGATGTGCTTTGGAAAATAACTTGGGCTCGTTATATCCTCAAAGACTGTGCGGGCTCGGAAATGACAGTGTTAAACACTGAGCCAGTGTCAGACCGTGATATTAATGAGAGCAAAAATTTACCTCACCAGCTTGATTAGATTGGGGGACATTATCCATTACGTTACTTCTGTCAGTGTCTCTACAAAACAAAATATCGCGAGATGCATAAAACTCTCGTGTGTAGACACTTTAGGGGGGATATGGGGCTGATGATGAAGTAGTTACGCTACTTTAAAGTTTAGTTTAGTTTAAATAGGGCCCCAAATTCAACTTTGCCCCGGGGCCCTTGTTTAGATAGCTACGTTACAGCATCAAACGCCAACAACGGTTGTAAAGTCGTTGACGGTTTTAAAGTCTAGATGCACTCATTGTCTGGAGATCTACAGTTCATATAAGTTGATAATGATGCTGATTGCTGTGGCAGGCTCGGCAGCTGCTCCTGCCGTTTCTCGGTGAGGGCATCTTCCTCCACTTCTGCTCGTCCATGATAGCGGGCTTCGTCACCACATGCGTTGCGTTGCCAGTCGACATTGTAAAGACTAGGTACCTACTTAATCTATTATGATAAACTAGCTGTTCTTCTCGAGTGGAGTATTGTGGAATAGGTATTTTAAAATAATTTTGAGGCTTCCTTGACAGTTTTATAAGTAAATTCGCGTTTACGAAATATTGAGCCCCAAACTGGCTGCCTATTTAACTACCTTCTCCTGAACCACATTGAAATGAACCATCACGTTTATTATTATTGAAACGCGGCAGGATGTCTACGGAGCCCTATAGTAAGCGTGGTCCAACACGCACTTGGCCGGTTTTTATAACTTACACTAAGGCACTTATTAAATTACATTAATTATTTTTTCATCAGCTATGTACCTAGCTTTAATTAAACAATTAGTTCAACAGGTTCCATTCGTACATAAAACAGAAATGCTATGTTCGCGTAATTTTCCAGGGTACAAAACGCAGAGACAGGCACAAGCCAGATAACTGTCTTCAAGAATGTGGTCAAGAACGAAGGCGTCCTCTCGCTGTTCAGCGGGTTCTGGCCAGCCTACGGCAAGACTGGGCCCCTGGCTGTGTTAACCTTCATCTTTTTGGAGCAGATCAATGCACTGTACTTTAGGTTAACCGAGACAAAAACCAACAAAAGTCTTAAACCATAAGATTGTGTGAAAGAAATATTTAAGTATTTAAATATTCGTATGTACTTAACTGTCATGTAAATTGTAAATAGGTAGTGTGGTCAATTTTATTTAGATCTTTGTTAAACCTAGTGCACAGCACAACCCTACTAAATAGATATAAGGGTGAATTTCAACAAAGTCGTTTTTTCTTTCATTTCGGTAGATTTTTTTATTTTTGACTTTTAAAATAGTATCTGTTGTTTATTGTACATCTTCATATACTTAGTTAATGCTATTTTTTTATGACATAAAAATATCTTCGTAAACTTATGAGATATACGTGTTTAAACTTTTGGTGCCACCGAAATGAAACAGCCGTTCACCGAAATGAAATAACTAGTCACCGAAATGATATTTCATCACGGTAACTAAGTAGTTATTTCATTTCACCTAACCAAAACGTATACAGAAGGCTTATATTGAAATATTATTTACTACTGAGTACAGGCTTACCTCAAGCATTACACCTTACCTAAACCGTAGTTGTCTTAACAAGAATAAAAGGTTAATATATCTATCATCGTCTCAGTGACAATCGACGGTTATGAACTAGACGAACGTAAATACATTTTTTTCATTTTTTTTTTGCTTTTTCACACCCATATCTCATAGTTTGTTTATCTACAATGTAGGCTAGTCCTCCTTAAATGCAATTTTGAAGTAACACCATGAACAATTTTAAATAATTTATAAGTGCCATAAACCTGTTATTCCAATACCGTCAGAATTCCACAAATAAATGACAAAACTTGCTCGTGCCACAATAACGTATATGAAATTGCGTTATCTATACAAATAAATTAAATTAGAGTGTCTGTATGTCACATCAAAATAACACCTTTTCACTTATTAATGCATATGGCAAAATACATACAGCACCTATAACATAAACATCATTTAATTTTGTTTTGTCTGTCTGTCTATCTGTCTGGTCTGTATGTATGTTTGTTCCGGGTAAATCAGCTCTATGCTACGCAAAACTGTGATTTTTCATTTACGTCATGAACAGGTCACGAAGGCTCGTCGATTGAAATGCGCTCGAAAGGTTTTTCTTGTTTATGCCATGGAGTCTTTCATTTTGACAAACAGCAAATAAATTCAAAAACAAGTTATGGGTATGCTTCTAGGTTTAGTTTAAGAAAACCAAAAGAAAATTCTGTATGTGAAGATGGAAACGCAAAGAGAGTTAAATAAAATGTAATATAATAAATTGCAGTCACATTTCACACACAGGATGATTGATAAAAACAAACAAAAAAAACTGCGACGAATACCGCGGTGGCTCAACTTCGTTTTTGGAGGAACTAGCGCGTGAGGACCAAATTTAAACCTTTAAACTGTAAGTGGGAGTGGAGTGGGTAGCGTGGCGGGCAGGGGAGCAGGCAGGGGAGCGGGCAGGGGAGCGGGCAGTGGGACAGGCAGAAGAACAAATGGTAACAAGCTTTATTCAAACCACTATCAATACAGGCCATAATCACTTACGAAACTACAATTTATTCAGTTTATTCAGAATACAATTTAAACAGAATCTTTCGCACAGGAGCTTGGCAATTTGCATCGTACAGCCAATGGACTTGTTGAAGACCAGAATGCAGCTCCTGGGTTTGTCTGGCCAGAAAGCATCGACCCTCACTGTGGCCCAGAACATCATTGCCACGGAGGGCTATCGCGGCTTCTACGTTGGTATCTCAGCGGCTTTATTCAGACAGGTCACTTACGGCACAGGCCGACTGGGATGTTTTAACGTTGTTATGGATACTTATAAGAGGTAACTTCCATTTTCATCGCATTGAGAAATGACAAACTTTTTATAGTGTTGGTCCCTTATTAAACTAAACTACCGCCAGACTGACACACTAGCTGTATGGTCCCAAACTAAGCAACGCTTGTACTATGGGTACCGTACAATGGACTGGGGGCGATTCCAGTGACACTCATACCAGGGAAAATTACGAAGAGGCCATTTCTGAAATTTGCCCCAGCTGGAATCGAACCCGCAACCACCATGTGCAGTGAGCCAGGTGGCCTACGCTCGAACCACTGCGCCAAGCGGTCGTCAATTAAGATAAGTATTGTTTGTGATATGGCGTTAGGTGCCTAGTGATGTCTTGCAAGGGTGCATCTTCATAAAACTAGTGATGTTCCTTAGCTTCTACGGCGTAGCGCCGGGCTTCGGTACGAAAATTGGAATAGGTATCTTCTCGGGAGGCGTGGGGGGATTCCTCGGCACGCCCGCGGAGGTCGCACTGATACGCATGACCGCCGACGGCAGGCTGCCTGTCGACAAGAGGAGGAACTACCGCCATGTCTTCGATGCCCTCGCCAGGTTAGTCCCAACAAGTTGACCCGTCGTCGTAGTACAATAAGGTGCATTATGGCTCACGTCAAAGGCGGCATAAAGCGTGGGCGACGTGGGCCATCGCCTACGGCCTCGTACTCCAAGGGGCCTCGCACTACAAAAGTAGAACAATTTTGTTTGTTGCGTTTGAAATGCTGAAAGATTTTATTCGTCGTAAAAAAATGATATTTTTTCTACCATATTTAATTCGGTGGTTAAAATGACGAAATATTTTTGTCGTCTTACCAGAGGGTCGTGCAAGATGTACTTTACTGGCATGAAATTTAAGCCTTGCTCCGCCACTGGGTCACTGGATCGGCAAAACTCATAATAACCCTAGAGTCATTTTACAAAGCTATTCAGTAAAACCCTTAGGTGTTAAATTATTGAAGAGTGGTTTTTTTTTGGGACTAGTCCCGCCACACACTCCCACCACTGTAACTCCTGTAAGCCAGGATCGACAATGGTGACCAATAATAACGTCGAGGTTTGACCCTCGACGAGCCTTGAGGTAAAGTTGGTTGTCTTGGAACCCGCACGAATGAAATCGAATGAAATAATAGGAGGAGTTGGAAGAAAAAAAATCCACTTCCCTCCGGTGCAAAGCGGGAGACAAAAATAGCTGGTATGGGCTGATTGCCATAGAGACAAGACTGTTACAGCTGATTTAAGAGCAGTTGTAAGGCACCACGGATCGTGAAGAGTGGATTGTGCAATCTGTCTGCTGTATACATTTTCAGAATAAGTCGTGAAGAGGGTGTATTGACGATGTGGCGAGGATGCGCCACCACCGTCACCAGGAGCGCCACGGTGAACGGAGCGCTGCTCGGCACTTACGCCCAGGTCAGGAGTAGTATAAATACATAACAGTGTTGCCAGACCGTAGGATAAGTAATTATGGGGGCCGGGCGTACGATAATTTTGCCATCGGTACGTTGTACGATAGCGGATATCAAAATTATGTTAAGCGTGCTATAGTTTTAACCAGAACTTAAATACATTTCAACAGACATGAAGCCGTAATTATGATTCAGCACGGAAAAACATTACGCTCAATTTAGTTTTTCATTCTTTACTAATATTTTCTCCAAACTCGGGGGGGGGGGGATGAGGTTGCTGACTGGAACTTTAACGATGTCTTACGATAATTACAACGTTTAGATCTGGCAACACTGACATATTTGAGATACGTGCATCCTTCATACTCCACACTATTTAAAAATTAAGGGCAGTATCCCTCAGGCTCATAGCTACGTTACTGCATCAAACACCAACAACAATTGTAAATTCGTTGTAAAGTCGTTAACGGTTGTAAAGTCTGGATGCGGTCATTGTCTAGAGATCTAATGTTTTTAAAAGTTAATAGTACGACGTCTGATTGCTGTGGCAGGCTCGGCAGCTGCTCCTGCCGTCTCTCGGTGAGGGCATCTTCCTCCACTTCTGCTCGTCCATGATAGCGGGCTTCGTCACCACATTCTTTGCGTTGCCAGTCGACATTGTAAAGACTAGGTACATACTTTATCTGTTATGATAAACTAGCTGTTCCCCTGGAGTGGAGTATCGTTGAATAGGAATTTTAAAATAATTTAGAGGGGCCCTTGACAGTTTTTCAAAATAAATTCGCGTTTACGAAATATTGAGCCCCAAACTGGCTGCCTATTTAACTACCTACTCCTGAACCACATTAAAATGAACCATCACGTTTATTATTATTGAAACGCGGCGGGATGTCTACGGAACCGTACCGTAACGGAATGTATGCGTGATCCAACACGCACTTGGCCAGTTTTTATAACTTACACTAAGGCACTATTTAAATTACACTAATAATTTTTTCATCAGCTATGTACCTTTGCGGGTAAATCGTGATCACAACAGGCCGAAGATAGGGACCTGTGGCGTAAAAAAGGGGAGGCCTTTGCCCAGCAGTGGGACATAAAATAGGCTACAAAAAAAAGTACCTAGCTTAAATTAAACAATTAGTTCAACAGGTTCAACCATTCGTGCGTAAAATAGAAATGCTATGTTCGCGTAATTTTCCAGGGTACAAAACGCAGAGACGGGCACGAGCCAGATAACTGTCTT
Source organism: Notodonta ziczac (assembly GCA_918843915.1). NCBI lineage: Eukaryota > Metazoa > Arthropoda > Insecta > Lepidoptera > Notodontidae > Notodonta > Notodonta ziczac. The sequence continues at coordinate 10,002,671 of OU974053.1, forward strand.
CAAGAGTGTGGTCAAGAACGAAGGCTTCCTCTCGCTGTTCAGCGGGTTCTGGCCAGCCTACGGCAAGATTGGACCCCACGCTGTGTTCACCTTTATCTTTCTGGAGCAGATCAATGCACTGTACTTTAGGCTAACCGAGACAAAAACCAACAAACTTCTTAAACCATAAGATTGCGTGTAACTGTCACTGCATCGTGTGGTTGCGGTAAATTTCGGAAATGGCCTTTTCGTAATTTTCCCTCGTCTGGGTGTCACTGGGATCGCCCCCAGTCCATTGTACGGTACCCATAGTACAAGCGTTGCTTAGTTTGGGACCATGCAGTTGGTGTATTCGTCTGGCGATATTTATTATGTAATTTGTAAATAGGTATTTTGGACAATTTGATTTACATTTTTGTTAAACCTAGTGCACAGCACAACCCTACGCGATATCGAACAGAAACTGAAGTATTTTATGATGTAGATAAAGTTCAAAATTCTATGTAATTTTCGCATCATGTAATAAAATTATGAACTTTTTTTCACAGTTTAAACACCTGAATCTTAAATAAATAAAGGTCATAGGAATTAACATTAAAATCAATTAAGTACGCCAGTACTAATACGGTTGAAATACCTAAAACCAAAATGCAATTAAATATTTTAATTTCAAAATACATGAAAGATTAAACGTTAAAGTATATTTTATAATAAGTTAGATACATAATTCGTCGTAACTCGATAGCGCCCGCGTAAGATTTGTATGGCAAGTTCTTTGTTCCTCCGTTCCTCGGGTGTCCGATGGGACCCTGTACAGTTTGCTATGCGAGAACTTTACGTCAACGCTTGCGTCTAACGAGCGTAAAACTCATGGTACAGCTATAGTTTGCGTGTCATCGTATATTGCTTTAGTCGTTTTATTTTTAGGTATTTCAACTATCAGATTATTCAATTGAAGTTTCAAATATGTAAGTAAATACGTAGGTACTTACTTATATATTTTAGACTATTATAGATAGCTATCACTTATGTCAACAAAGCTTTAACGATGATTGAACCTATGTTTTTAAACCTTACGCGTTTTGATGTCAGGTGTATGAATTTATGCAGAAATACCTAGTTTCAGTTCGAATTTTATTTATCTAAATATATATAACTCAAAGGTGACTGACTGACTGACTGACATAGTGATCTATCAACGCACAGCCCAAACCACTGGTCGGATCGGGCTGAAATTTGGCATGCAGGTAGATGTTATGACGTAGGCATACGCTAAGAAAGGATTCTGATTAATTCTATTACTATAAAATAGGGGATGAATAATCCCGAAATTTTTGTTAAGTTAAATTACACGCGGACGAAGTCGCGGGCACAGCTAGTATTATATATTCCGATAGTTACGTACGACGTAGGTACGTCATGTACACTAAGTACAACCTATTAAATAATGTTCGTCAACCTTTAGTGTTTGTTAGAAAGTTAGAACTTACATTGACTATGTTCAGAATCGGGAGACTGAGATTGAAAACTAAAAAAAAATGAAAAATAAAAATAACTTATTTTAAAGTGTTAATAATTTGTAGCACGTATGATAGATAGCTAGATGGACACCGTTACAAGTTATAAATAATTTATTACCTAATAGTGTTACCTTATATTCTAACCGAAAAATCATTGAAGATTCTAAATGGTATATAATAAATAAATATTACACATGTATGCACCCACTTTTATCTTTAAGTATTCTTCTTGTTAAATTTGTCATGGCCATGGGTTTCTATTTTATATGTAACTGGATCGCAAACTTAATTGTCTGGTTATTATGATACAGTGCTTTATTAAACTAAGTTAAGGTCCATACTTTAACACTTATGGAGACAGATAAACGAGCATAGGGTAAAAGTATCGGGACTAGTGGGACTGACCCTCCCACTCCTAGTTTCCTAAATACCCGTCCCTACCATCCCCCGTGGACACCCTAGCGCCTAAAAGAAAGGGAGTCCCAAAAGCCCCTCGATCAGTGGTAAATCCCTCCTGTAAGAATAAAGCTTCCTGAAAGAGTGTCCTTTGGTCTATTAAGTGATAAATTGTCTATGCGTTGGTCTTCACGAAGTGTTTGCGGATTCAATTTTTTCAATAAAACCTCTACGGTGAAATAAATAATTACAGGCCGCGCTGACTTTCATATTCCTGAGCGTGACACTTAAACTTCAAACAATTCCATCATTTTATATGCTCTGTGTCACAGGAACATACGATATTTTTTGTAGTTCTTTATTTTAGATGGAAAAAAGTGCATAGGTATAACAATAATCAGTTCTGGAGATCTTTTTACGAGAAAATGGCTGAGAAGAAAGCGCTAAAACCGAAACATCAGATGCCCGGTTGGCTCAACTTCGTGATTGGAGGAGCCAGTGGGTAAGGCTGTCTTCTGAATTAACCACCCAAGAGAGAGAGAAAGAGCATAGAAAGGCATAAAATGAGCGCAATAATTGTACCTACAACTTTATTGGCTGCGCCCGCGCATTAATAGTGGTCAATTTCAAAGGCCCACTTGCACACAAGGGCTAGTGAGAGTTAGGTAGCAAAATGACGGAAAACAATACATTTTCCTGATAATTTATTTACTAAATGAATTACGAGACATTGAAGATGCAATTTTTTCTATACAATATCTCTTGTACTCGTGACAAATTGCCTATATTGATAGTAAGTACACTCAAAAAAGCAAATTCGCTAAGAATTCTTGCAACAACTGCCAGTAAAAAGTTTTTACAAGAACTGCAATCTATAACTCTGATAATATTAATGAAGTAAGAATAAGAGTATCTTCGAAAAGAGCAGTTATCGGAACGGAGACTCCTTGTCCACAGGCGGCCTTTCGCTAAGAACGAGTTAAAATAAGAACGTTAATTATTATATTGATTTAGATGCTGTATATTGATAAAAAGCAATTAAAGTTAATGTGAAGAATTTTCGTGAATCTTGAATATAATTAGTAGTTAATGATTTTCTGTCGATGTAATAAGTTTTCAACCGCATATTGTTTCAACCAGACTGTTTTTAAAGTGAATACGTTCTCATACCAGAATGATGGCAATATGCATCGTACAGCCTATGGACTTGATAAAGACTCGGATGCAGCTCCTGGGCCCAGCTGCCAAGGAGACGTCGACGCTTCGTGTGGTCAAGGGCATCGCTACGAAGGAAGGCCTCGGCGGCTTCTACACTGGGATCTCAGCAGCCCTGTTCAGGCAGGCCACGTACACCACCGGTAGACTGGGCTGTTTCAACGGCATCATGGATATCTATAAGAAGTAATACTCTCTTTCCATTTTATACTGTTATTAACCTTTAATTAAATAACCAGCTTTTGTTGGACAGATGTTTTAGTGATGTCGTCTTCACGGATTTAGATAACCACACAAATTAAACATATACACAGGCGAATCTACTATTCATAACTAGTTGTACAGCGCCGTCGCATACCCAGTCGCAATCCCAATTTCTACTCCGTATGTTCATAGAAAGACAATTTAATGAGCGTAGCTGGCACGCAGGCGACGCAGTTCACGCAGCGCAGGGCAGAGCAGATTTTGTAACGTAGAAACAAACAGAGCTGTGACGCAGGCGCGTGACACGCAGACATTGGTCTGTCCTGCCCTGCGGCTTGTGGTAGAAACGGCACAAATTCTGCGCCGCATAGATGCAGATCATGCACTGTTTGTTGTTGTTGACCTGTTTTTATGAAAAATTACATTAATCCTTGTGTAAATAATTAAATATGTGCATCTTAACTAAGTCTGCGTCAACACGGCTGTAGTACGAATTCCGTCCTATGCTGTGTGTGCTACGTTGCCTAAGTCTCAGCGAAGACGTAGCCAGAGTATGCTACTGCACTTAATTGTTCGCAGCGCGTACGGCATACCAAACTTCCCCACGAAGATTGCTATAGGCATGGCGTCGGGCGGCGTGGGCGCGTTTATCGGCACGCCTGCTGAAGTCGCGCTCATCCGCATGACGGCCGACGGCAGGCTGCCCGTCGAGAAGAGACGGAACTACCACCATATCTTCGACGCCCTCGCTAGGTACGAGTTTAAATAACATTTTCATTACTCATACTCTGAAACTAGGTCTGAAGTTGCCTGAGGAGCGGGTTGAAAGTAATACTTTTCCGGCTCGGGAGAAAAGCTTTCAACTGACAGCTGTCAAATTATAAAAAAAAAACTAGTTCCATTTTCACATTTCTATGGAACCATGTTCAAACTTTTTCTACAGTCACTCAATTACAGCACGATGTAAAATTGAAATAACATAAAGTTAAGTAATTAAATAATATATATTTTTAAATGACTTAATTATAATTTAGTTTCAACAATTTCTTTAAAATAACATAGATTTGGGCAAAATATTTAAAGATAAAAATGAAAAATAATGGCTAAGTAATAAAGTTGGCCGGCCAATGAAAAAAAAACAAAATAGGCGGCAATCCAATCTTTTTTTTTTCGAGTTGTAGAGTATTGTTCATACTTCCTTGTATTATTTATTTAGCCAATTCCTGTTTTTATTTTTACTTTCCTTATATTCGTAATGAAAAGCACAGTGTTTACCTCGGGTGAAAGACTTATTTTGTGTACTTATTTTCACCACTCGTGTAACAATGTACTATTAGACAACCCTGCGCGCATGGCGGATTTACCAGCAGGCTGAGTAGGCTGGAATCTAGGGCGGTAGATTTATGGGGCGGCAAATTTGGGTCCGTATTTTTTCGCTACCTCAGGAATTTTGCCGATGACTATTTATCGTGTAATTTCAACGAATTTTTTGGATTTTAAAAATAATCTAGGACATGACAATTGTAGAGACAAGGGCGGCAAAAACTTTACAGCCTTGGAAATTTGTAAATCCGCCACTGCCTGCTCGCTTTTGCGGTCACCGTCTCCCTCATATTTACTATATTTAGACTTTTAGGGCAACATTCCGCTGGAAATTTGTGAGCGTGTTTCCAGCAAGGCGATCAGCTAACGCGCTCGCAGCGTGTGATGTAGTCCATACCGTGTATCCAAGGAAGAAATACATTTTTACAGAATAACCCGTGAAGAGGGCATGACGACGCTGTGGCGAGGCGCGGGCGCCACGGTCACCAGGGCCATGGTGGTCAACGGAGCTCAGCTCGGCTCGTACGCACAGGTCAACGAAACTGTAAAAAACTCTACATTGTTGTTTAGTGAAAGGATCAAGTCACAAACAAGTAGGTACATTTTACAAAAAATAATGGTGTATTCTATGGTCCCTATGAACGGATTAAATATTGCAGCAATTTACAGTCATGGCATAAATTCATGTAATATCCAAGACAGAGGACTAGGAACTCCCTCCGTGCTCACTGGGAACAAATAGCTTAAACGATACAGGTACAGTGGCGCGCCAAGCCTTAGCGCTAGAACTGAGTAATGAGTATTGCCAAGCAAAAATAACCTGGCAGATATCCGGGCATCATAGACTAGAGCACTTACCACGTTAGCTACTATAAACGCAATAGAAAAGCAAACACGAATTAGCTTTCAAACGCGAGCGTTTGCGTTTTAAGTAGCTAACGTGATAAGGGCCCAGTTAGTGACATAACAGAGACTCATTGCAACATTGATTGTGGCAGGCTCGAGAGTACTTGCTGCCGTCCCTCGGCGACGGCATCCTCCTGCACTTCTGCTCGTCAATGATATCAGGCTTTGTCACCACATGCGCGTCGCTGCCAGTGGATATTGTCAAGACCAGGTACATCCACTTTACGTCAACACACCCAACCCCGCAAATTTCTCAGGCAGCACAGAGGCTAAGAGGAACTATCACAAACAATATCTATGTGATGGACCAATAACCACCTAGATGGTTCCCAAATTCCCATGCAACATTTTCGGAAATGGCTTTATCGTTTACTCAGGTCTGGGTGTCACTGCGATCGCCCCCTGTCCATTGTATGGTACCCATAGTACAAGCGTTGCTTAGTTTGGGACCATACAGTTGATAGGTATTTATTATTTATTTATTTAGACTCTAATGCACCATTTTTTCAAAAATATATTACAGGGGCATCGTAACGATAACTGATACCATGGATTCACCTCATGATTCTGGACTCCCCCAGAGTTGGATTTGTCTGTTGATATTTTTATGAATCATGCTATTTATTTTCCTTATTTTTATATTTAGCATGACGTCATTATACAAATCTATTTCAAGTGATTTTACAAAAATTATTCAATAATTACTATTTTAGACATAAACTGCAATGTAAATTAAAACTCAATCGCGCGACCGCGCATTTCATTCTAAAATCAATTTACAAATGCTGAATAATGACGAAAAATTCCGATACATCAGTTTTCGTTACGATGCCCCATACACCCTGTATAACTAGTTATTATTTATAATAGAGATGAAAAGCTGATTATACAGTGTTTTAGGGTCCAAAACGCCGAAGTGGGCGCCAGTCAGTTCGGCGTGCTAATGAACGTGATCAAGAACGAGGGAGTCCTGGCGCTGTGGAGCGGGTTCCTGCCCACCTATGCCAAGATCGGCCCTCACACGGTGCTCACGTTCATCTTCCTCGAACAACTTAACGCCATGTATTACAGGATGGTTGAGAGACAAACTAGCGTTCGAGCAAGTAAGTAGGCAATAGTAGGTATAGTCTGTAGGCATGGCATAGATTTGATAGCAATATATTTATTTATATTGTGTTTATCTGCGGGCTTTCATACCGAATTGGGGTATTCTATTCGGAAAGGAATTACAATTTTGGATAGAAAAATCCAGATCATCATGAACTAGATGGATAGTGAACATCATTGTAATAATTGTGTCGAAATATTATAGACATAGCTTTGGCTTGTTTAGGGCTTTATTAACACGTTTTCAGTCTAGTGTACCTACTACATAAAATTCTTACTTAGTATTGTCTGCTCCGCGGACTGTAAAAGAGGCAATTTAAGTAAGTACCTCTTACACGAATTTCTTGGAAAACGAAAACATAACAGAACCTTTTTAACGCATGTCCGATGACATCTCATGTGAGCCATGAGCCACATCACTGACGCGCGCAAATATCATAGGTATACAAACATGGTCACCTTTAAATTTTGCTGATATTTAAACATACTAAGTTGCTTTGAGCCTGTTGAAGGTGAAGGAACCTGGCCACGGTATAAAAAGTGAGTTTTCAAAACAACCTACTTATTAACTATTTGGACTCTTAGGGAGTCCATGGATACCTCACTACAACAATTAAATGCTCCAGGAGGTATTGTACGTGGGTCCTATACCTACTGATGTGCCTTGAGTGTGCTATACGAGGTGCCTTTGAGCATCCACCGACACCTTGCCCGTCGGCTGCCTCGGTCGCGACGTGTTTTGTCTTTGGCGTTTTTGCCTCGGGCAAGGCACGGCCTCACGGCTTCACCAGGCACCTCGGCATTACCCATGCAACTACCAGTAGTAACACAAAGTATAATTTACCCGTGTTTATACAATCTCTGCCAGCAGTGACAAGGGTAAATTTACATTACTGCGTCACTGACTTTAGGTAAAACCTTAGGGCCTTAACTTGCACCTCGCTAGAGTATCTCGGGTACTGTTCTCAAATGATATACGACACTCAATAGTATCAGAAGTGCGCCGGTATAAAATAAATAAATCAGTATAAAACTACATGACATTTATTTTTATTTTATTTATTTATTCAATGATTCAACACCGAATGAGTCAATTATGATTACATAATTTAAAATACTTAATGATTAGTATATTTTATTCAGAAATTGAATAATTATCAATTAATTAAATAGATAATGCTTTCCTCTATTAGTTGATAATTTAAAAATAATATCTTTATATTAGTACTAATTGTTGAAATGATTTAGGTAAGTATTTTAAAATATAATCAATTCTTTCTTTATTATTTGAATAATAAATAAACTAACTATAAATAATAAGCGCAACAAATTTATTAATTAATTTGCTTTTATATCCACGCACTGGGCATTATTATAGAGAGTTGTGGATTTTACGAACCGCACATTAAATGGTCATCAAAGGTTTTAATGAGGCAGTAACGCGGTAAATAATTTTACCCGTGTTACTAAGTACTAACCGGACGAATTGGAAGGTACGAGGGTTTTACATGACTGCAGTAGTTAATGACAGAAATGTCATTAACTACTGCAGTCCCATGGTTATCACAGTTGATTACAGGAATCATTTTAAGACAGTAACTCCCTTTTATTCCTTAATTACAACATAATTTCTTCAAGACAAAGCGCACGTAAGATGTCATCCAAAGTAGATAGCGTGAATTAGGTACCTACAGAGCGTGGATAATGTGTTCTTATGTGTCATCTACAGTACCGAGCGTGGGTAATGTGTCCTTATGACATTTGAATTGGTTTGATAATCGTGTTTAATGTGTTTACCTATGTACCAACTATCCATCTACAGATTATTTTTAACTTTTATACCTTTTGGTGGTATACTCGTTTATTTGATAACTCTAGTTTATCCCCTTTTTGTAATGTATTAGTTGTTTTGCGACGTGCGTATTTTGTAATTTTATTATAGTTATACTTAAGTTATTTTGCTGTGATTAAAGTGGCGTTTATTTATGGTTATAGTTGTTTAATTTCCTGTCCCAAGTTAGATTAGCTGTGAAGATAATGCACTTCGTTTGATAAAAATCACAAATGTGTTTCCAAGATTACCATTTTTGACATGACAGAATAAATTAATTTTATCTTAATGCATCTGGCTAAAGTTTGTCTCCTCTTCTAGTGTAATCACAAAACTTTAGCTATCTATTAAACTAGCTGTGCCCGCGACTTCGTCCGCGTGTAAATTAACTTAACAAAAATTTCGGGATTCATCCCCTATTTTTTCCCCTTGGGGGTAGAATTAATCAAAATCCTTTCTTAGCTGATGCCTACGTCATAACATCTACCTGCATGCCAAATTTCAGCCGATCCGTCCAGTGGTTTGGGCTGTGCGTTGATAGATCACTATGTCAGTCAGTCACCTTTGAGTTATATATATTTAGATTCCGGTGTCCATTTGGTCATGATTATTCTAATCGGTTTACCGATTTTAAGCTTTAAGTTTGATGCAGTTAGATGGTTCATAGCGACCCGTATACATACCAAAGTTTAATTCAAATCAGTCCATCGGTTTTGCGCATTGCTCGGTTAAAATAACAAACAAACTTTTGCATGAATCATATTAGTGAAGATCATTTAGAAGATGCATAAAAAAGCAACTTAACATTACTTAAATTGTAAACATACATATATAAATGCAAACGCCGGCTCATTTGCAAGCAACAAATAAATAGATAGAGATACTGATGCTTGATTAGATAATGTGCTAAAACACTAGTTACCTGTTGCCATTTAGAATTTTGCTGATTTTCATAAAAAGATAACACAATTTCTTATTTTTTTGATCAAATGAAATTCAAGATGCGGTCTGTCCGTAAGAAATGTTTGTTTTTCTAATCAGTACAGTCACCATCAAAAGTGGCTTGGTACCTATATGAAATGAGGAGCTCCGGAACAAAAACCGATAAATCCACTTTTTGTAATTTTAGGGAAAACACAAAACATTGATTGTAATTATCGGATGTTGTTCTGGCTGCCCATCTTTAGAGTCTCATTTAGTACATTTTTAACGGGTTTTTGATGCGTCCGATTAAAGTATGGCATGTAAGAGTACTATGAGAGTCGGAAAAAAAAAGTGTTTTCATCAAAAGTGGATTTATCGGTTTTTGTTCCGGAGCTCCTCAAATGTCAAGGTATCACGTTGTTGAACACGTCATAATAGTGCCTACGTACTAGGTAGGTATGTCACCACTTTGGAAGTTTATATCCGAGGCGGAAATTTAAAACCATTGACGACATTTGACGACCGCTTGGTGCAGTGGTTCGAGTGTAGGCCGCTCGACTCACTGCACATGGTGGTTGCGAATCCCGCCGGGGCAAATTTCGGAAAAGGGGTTTTCGTAATTTGCCCAGGTCTGGGTGTCACTGGGATCGCCCCCAGTCCATTGTACGGCACCCATAATACAAGCTTTGCTTAGTTTGGGACCATACAGTTGGTGTGTCCGTCTGGCGATATTGATTTCTTTATTCGAGTCAACGTCGGAAACGGATTGGATCCGTATATTTGCAGAAAAGTTTGTAATGGAATCTATATATATATAACTCAAAGGTGACTGACTGACATAGTGATCTATCAACGCACAGCCCAAACCACTGGACGGATCGGGCTGAAGTTTGGCATGCAGGTATATGTTATGTCGTAGGCATCCGCTAAGAAAGTATTTTTATTAATTCTACCCCCACGGGGATAAAATAGGGGATGAAAGTTTGTATGCAACTGTCAATTAAATTCCACGCGGACGAAGTCGCGGGCACAGCTAGTGAGTTTATAATACGATTACTAAAAGTGCAAAAATATCCAAAATAACTTTAAATATTGCTAAAGACAGACCTCTAAGTTTCCGATATCGATTCGAAGGATTTACAATAATAGGCTCTCCAGGAAACGCATAAAAAATATTTCCTATAGTCATCTGTTACTAGAGTGGACCCTTAGACATCGTACCGTGGGCCGTTAGACATCGATGCCTAAGCGACACTTGAAATGAAATATAGTAGTTAACGCAATGTCAAATTCGTCATTGAAGGAAGGTAGAATATAAAATACAAAAAATTGCAACTTATCGTTTTATTTCTATCAAAATCATTGATCTATTAAAATGTCAAGGTAACAATATATTATCATCATTAAATTTACAACAGATAACTGGGCGTTCACCTATGACCTACGACAATTTAAACTATAGGTACCCAACTATGAAATAAACAGTTTTATTATCACCATTGTAATTTATTCCACCACCGAATACTTAATTCACATAACACAAATCCATGCATAATTTATTAATAATACGTTATAAATAATTCATGGAGAAGCCGCAGACTTTTTGATAATAATGTAGGCATTTTTTTATTTCCTATAATTGCTTCTGTCTTCTAGAGCCTTCAATAACCTGCTAATTTTTTTAACGATACAATTGACTACTACTTCGAATCAAATTAAGATATAATAATTATTTTATCGATCTATTAATTATTAATACTAGTAACAGTTACTGAGTCACAGAATGCGGTCACACAGAGTGAATGATAAAATAATATAATTACCAGAAAAAAAAAAGTGTCAAATGGAGAACATCCAACTTTATAAAAGTCTTTCCATTGCACTACAACATGGGGTTCTTCAATGGGCAAGTCTACAGGTTCCTTAAAGGCCGGCACCGCGGCTGCTCCCTTTAATTTGCAAATGCCCTGAACGACGGTTACCACTAACCAAGACCTTAAGCCAAAGGGCCTACATAGGCTTAAAACAAATTAAACAATCAGAACAGGAAATAAAAAAAACACATCGACTTTACAAAAAAGTTATCTTTCTATTTGCGATGTGTGACGTGGCCCGTGGTAACAATCCAGTCCTAATATTTTGGTACTTACAATAAAACTCGTTCTTGGCTGACGTCAACGTTAAGCCCTATAAATATAATGTTGTCCAATCGACCCCGAAATTGTGACAAGTAATATATATAGCACAAACGACTTAAACAAGTTTCAAGTGGAAATAACAATTTTCTCAAATTATACAGTATACATTTAATGAAAAATTCGAATGATATTGACGAAATAAGGACCTTTCCTAATGACGTGTACAAAAAGCAATCGTTAAACCAAGTATAATAACAATATTGTATGCAACCTGAGTGTGGAATGTGGATACCTTGGAAAATCACGTCGCCTATCAAACACAATTTTTGACAGCTCATAATTAAGTGAAGTCCTTTAATAACTACAGTAATGGTACATAAGTACATATTGGTATAAAATATGCCTTACATAACATATAAAATAAAACGATCTAACCATTTACCACTGAATAGAGATATACCATTATTCCAATTTCTATATAGATCACTGAGACAATATCCACTACTATTAAAATCAAGAGAATTATAATGTACATTAAATAATTGAATGCTCACTATAATCCTGTGATAAATAAAGTCAAATCGATATTAGATTATCACAAGGAACGATTAGTTAAGTATTGTTGTAATTTATCAGCCGTACGCCACTTCCTCCACGATGGTCTCCCAGGAGTCCGTGGACTCAGTTTCCCATGACCCGTCGTCCTCATCCAGCTCTTCATCCTCGTCGTAATATGCTAGCTGGCGAATGAAATTAAATATTAAAGATGATATTCAACCGCCTCTATTGATCTAATGGTAGCAGCTTGCCCTACCGGCCACACGAGGTCTTAGATTTCTAACCCAAGAACCAGCCATAATTGCCTAAAAAGCCAGAATGCAGCACTTGTTTTTAATAAATTTTCGCACAATAATAAATCAGTGGGTCATTCTTAATGTACAGTAAAAGCTCCTTATTCGCGCTTCCTTCATTCGCGTTTTCACTATTCGCGGCTTAAAAATATGCGACCCAATTCCTATATTTGCGGCTAAAGATTTCTTTATTCGCGGATGTAATTGGTAACATGACGAAGAATCTGTGCAAATTCGAACTATAACTGCAAACATTGCCGAAATTGCGAATGGAATAGGACGAGATGGGTTCGAACAGATAGAATCAAGTGACATTCAGGAGTTGCTTGAATCGCAAGATGAAGATTTGACTGAAAACGACTTGGAGGAAATGTTAAATTCACAGCCCATTGAAGAAGAGGCTTCAACAAGCACTGGAAACGTGACATTTAATTTGATAAATCTTGGTGAAGAAGAATGGTAAATGAATTTTGTAATTTCTATATGGAAATTGATCCGTCTATGGAACAAAGTGTTATTTTTAAGAGGCAAATTGCTAATACCGCAATATCAGTCTATCATCAGTCAAACTGCTTAATATCAGTCTGGATTGAAAAATCTTTTAAAAACTGCCAAGCAAGAAAAAAATACAAAATTCTTTAAACCATTGCCTAAGCCTGAAGATAAAAAAAAACGGAATGGTCAAAATCTTCAATTAAATTGTTTTCTTTTTATATATCTGTTTAATATTTTGTCACCGAGGAACGTATCCCCTATAATCCCATATAAATTACCATTCCATATTCACGGTTTCTGTATTCGCGGCATATTTACGGAACGCATACCCCGCGAAGAGCTTTTACTGTATTGTATATTGGAACCTAATACCATCGACAAAATGTGGGTGTTGTAATGTGCACCTCGGCTATTTAATACAGACTACAATTTCAACTTTAGCGTTGCATTGCATGCGGTTTCCTTTTGGGTTTTTGGACGGATTTCCTTATCGTGAAGGTAAATTAAGCCATGTAAAAATAATGATGACGACATTTTCGTTAACATTCTTGTACTGGGCGAACGCTTCGTAAATTTTCCATCATCGTGACTTGACAAATTCCGCTAAATAAATTTATATCTAACTCGTTGGACAGGTGACCCATATATTGTCACTTAAAAAAAAAAAATGATCAAATGTGAATTGTAAAACGGAATCTTTTCTTTGATCTTTCAAAAAACCACCGACCTATCTTAATAATTGAAAGCCGGTTTCTGTATTGAGTGTATTAGAGGGAGAGCCAGCGATAGCCAGACGTTCCATATTTTATAAAGGCTGTCAATTTCTCAGAGCATGCCCCCAACACAGGTAAGAACGATCAGCGAGTATGGAGTTGGGATTGTGGTTACTTCGGCAGTTAACAGGTAGTAAAGGTGTATAAAATAGTACCTCAAATTCGTTATAGTATAAAGCTTAATTTTTATATATTTCCTTCGGAATAATATTAGAAATCACGCCATCCATTGACGGACACTTAGTGCGGTTTCAACCCCCTGCCAGACACCCCTAAACTTTAATAATTTATGAGTATACTTTCGTCATAGTATAAAAGCTGGGTTTTACATATGTTACTTGGGAACCCATAAAAAAATATTACTTCAACAGCCGGACAGTTTTAATGGTTTTAACATCTTGCCAGACACATTTAAATAGTTATTTAATCATCCAAGTATGAACGCAATAAAACTATTTTTCATTGGGTTTCTTGAACAATTTCGATACACTAAACTGCCTATCTTACTTACTGATAAGTCAATTTGCAAAATATCACCATAATATCTGACATAAATGGCCGTATCTTTTGATTGCGTTGAATAGAAGCCTATTTTTTTACATCTCCAAGGGACATAGCATTTGATAATTGATATTAATTTTTACTTGATAACTTTATCCGTTTCCGAGAAAAAGGGTATTGATAAACGGACAGACGGACAACAAAGTGATCTTATAAGGGTTCCGTGTTTTCATTTTGAGGTGTAGAACCCTAAAGCTATATCCTGTACTGTAACTACATCCTTTGGGAGTGCAGTCGCTGGCACAACGAACGGACTACTATGCTAAATAGCCTGTATTTCCTTCGGAATAACATTAGAAATCACGGCATCCATTGCCGGACACTTAGTGCGGTTTCAAACCCCTGTCAGACACCCCTAACTTTAATAAATTATAAGTATACTTTCGTCATAGTATAAAAGCTGGGTTTTACATATGTTACTTGGGGACCTCTAAAAAAATATTACTTCGTCAGCCGGATAGTTTTAATGGCTCTTACATCTTGCCAGACACATTTAAAGTCTGTCTGTTAATAATAATAAAATAAATATATATTATAAAAATACATTTTTTAATATATTATAATATAATATACTATTTTATTATATTGTATTATAATAAAATATTATTTATTATTATTATATTCCATTTATTTATATTTAGTAAAATGTATTATAATTTTATGAGCATGCGCCTAATAGCCAAATGCAATAATCCAAATTACCAAGCCTTCGATCGCAATTCAGTCGCTAGTGGAATACCAAACATTTGCCCAAGCGTTTGAAAGCTAATTAGCGTTCAATCGCTTGCATTTGCTTTTTTATTGCAATTGAAGTAGCTAACGTAATAAGGGCCCAGTTGTAAGGCACCACGGATCGTAATATGACTAATTGGACCTAACCTCCTGAGCTGATTATACTTGATTCCAATAATAGGTATGGCTAAAGCGCTTGAACGCACGGAAATTGTCCCTGGTT
This sequence comes from Notodonta ziczac, assembly GCA_918843915.1. Lineage (NCBI taxonomy): Eukaryota > Metazoa > Arthropoda > Insecta > Lepidoptera > Notodontidae > Notodonta > Notodonta ziczac. The sequence goes on from OU974053.1 coordinate 10,017,849, forward strand.
TCTACAAGGTCTGTGTAATAAACTGCTCCAGATGTCACTTGCAGGCTATTTAGCATAGTAGTCCGTTCGTTGTGCCAGCGACTGCACTCCCAAAGGATGTAGTTACAGTACAGGATATAGTTTTAGGGTTCTACACCTCAAAATGAAAACACGGAACCCTTATAAGATCACTTTGTTGTCCGTCTGTCCGTTTATCAATACCCTTTTTCTCGGAAACGGATAAAGTTATCAAGTAAAAATTAATATCAATTATCAAATGCTATGATCCCTTGGAGATGTAAAAAAATAGGCTTCTATTCAACGCAATCAAAAGATACGGCCATTTATATCAGATATTATGGTGATATTTTGCAAATTGACTTATCAGTAAGTAAGATAGGCAGTTTAGTGTATCGAAATTGTTCAAGAAACCCAATGAAAAATAGTTTTATTGCGTTCATACTTGGATGATTAAATAACTATTTAAATGTGTCTGGCAAGATGTTAAAACCATTAAAACTGTCCGGCTGTTGAAGTAATATTTTTTTATGGGTTCCCAAGTAACATATGTAAAACCCAGCTTTTATACTATGACGAAAGTATACTCATAAATTATTAAAGTTTAGGGGTGTCTGGCAGGGGGTTGAAACCGCACTAAGTGTCCGTCAATGGAGGGCGTGATTTCTAATATTATTCCGAAGGAAATATATAAAAATTAAGCTTTATACTATAACGAATTTGAGGTACTATTTTATACACCTTTACTACCTGTTAACTGCCGAAGTAACCACAATCCCAACTCCATACTCGCTGATCGTTCTTACCTGTGTTGGGGGCATGCTCTGAGAAATTGACAGCCTTTATAAAATATGGAACGTCTGGCTATCGCTGGCTCTTGGTATATATCAAAGTGTCGCTTATGCGCGTTTTAGTTAAATTTTCATATACGACACCTTAGTCTTCTTTTTGGCACAAGAGGAAAGATTGCTAGTAATTTATAGTTTTTTTATAAATACCTCGTTCTCATGCAGCCTGTGGACTGTCTGTACCCTGATTTGGAACATCCAGGCTCTGCCGAGCACGGCCACGGTGCTGCTCAGTAGCAGCGGCATGCTGAATCGGCACTTCCAAGCCAGCCCCATCAAGAATATAAACAGACTCTTCCGGCCCGCCATCATCGCGTCACTCCTGTTGACAATGGCGTGTAGCCCAATTAGACTAATATCATCCGTGGTGCCTGGTACAACTGGTCTTCTACAGTTGCAAATATTGGAGCAGATTTTGTAAAGTATAAACAAGCATAGAGCTGGGTATACTGCGACGTTATCACGTGACACGCAGACACAGTGGCGGATTTACCAGCAGGCTGAGTAGGCTGGAGCCTAGGGCGGCAGATTTTTGGGGCGGCAATTTTGGGGACTGTTTTTTTTTCTTACCTCATAGAAAACAAAATCATTTTTGCATCGGTTTTCTGATGTTTTACAGATAGAACGCTGCAACAAATTTTGCCGATGACTTCCCCTCTCACTTGTCATTGTACATTCGGTGTACAATGACATGCCAATTTAGAGGCAATGGCGGCAAAAACTTTACAGTCTTGGAAATTTGAATCCGCCACTGCGCAGACATGTTTCTGTTCTGGGGGACCAAGACCGATCCAATAACGCTTGACTCACAATATGTACGTCAGTTATGCCAATTTTCCAAACCACTAGCCCAATCGTGCCAGCCAAAGATATAGATTTACATAGATAACGCAACTATCACGATTTGTATTGAAACAAAGCGTGCCGAATTTTTAACACCTACTGTGACGTCATTAGTGACGGGAAATCCAAACCGATTCAAAGACACCGATGTCGCCGATGCTCCTCCGCCCGCTACGATTCTCTCGAGTGATTATCACGGTCATACTCATATTTTTATATCTGTAGTCGCGAGGACTGTAAGTTATCGGCGACCAACCTCGACGCTTGGTCGGGGTTATCGGACACGCTAAGTACATACATTTGCATTATCTATGTAAATCTTTATCTGTGGTGCCGGCCGATTCTCCACTTGACACGACCAGCGGACTTCAAAATTTTTAGCTCGATCGTAAATGTCAATACCGTTACGTAAGTCAAACGTTATTGTCACGGTTAACAGACTTGGTCCTTTTGCGGCTCGTCGCAGTGACGGCAAAGATACTACGCGACAATTGCACGTGTAGTGTCTTTACGAAAAATGACACAAATATTTGTGTAGTTGGGAAACGCAAGTTATGTCTGTGAAATCGTAGTACTTAATAAGTCCATGTTGTCGTTTGGGTTGGGTGCTGTGGCTTCATATGCTTATGACCTATGTCTATATGCACTGGCGGTCATGAAATTATCGACTACTAGCGACCCGCCCCGGCTTTGCACGGCCCTAAAATTATCAGTATTTCTTTACTATATTATGCATGTATTATACATATAAACATTCCTCTTGAATCACTCTACCTATTAAAAAAACCGCATCAAAATCCGTTGCGTAGTTTTAAAGATCTAAGCATACATAGGGACATACAGACAGCGGGAAGCGACTTTGTTTTATACTATGTAGTGATGATGCTGTTAGACCATTAAATTGGTAATGGCCTAAGGAAATGCCCCACGTTGTAGGATTTATCTTCCTTCTGTGATTTATAAGTCCTTATTTTATTATTTTTAAATAAGTTAGGTACGTTTAATCATGAATTATAATGAGCTTGAAAACGTCCATAATTAAACCTATTAACATTCTGTATATATTTTTTTTTTTATAAAACAAAGTCGGCAAGCAAGCTTACTACCCGCCAGATATTAAAGTTACCGAGAAGCCTATATTATATACTTACTTGCATACCAAAGACATTGTTTGCACGTCACCGACCTAATACTGGGTTAATATAGGATACTCTCAGTACCACATTTTCGCACATTATTAAAAGTCTATTCAAATATTTGCATATTAATCGCATGCCGACCTCGTCCCAATACCCCTAATCAATCTCTCAATGTGCAACCATAATTTCAAAACTCTTACACGTGTAAATAATGCACACGTGTAAAAAGCGGTCAAGCGTGTTTCCACATTGTGGGTTCCGTACCGTGCTTAATTCCGCTCGATGTAGACAAGTTACCGTAGGATATAGATGATTGCAATATATAAGGCATAGCTCGCACGCTAGCGAACGGGGTCCAACTCTGTTATAGACTGTCAAGTATAAGTTGGCGCTGGAGAGCGTCGCTAGTGTCGATACAAGACTGTCCAAATGATTATTTTTCTAAAGAATATTTTTAGTTCCTCTTTTGGCCACCGGCCAAATAATGTTTGTCACACTATAACGACTGGCGCTCGATTTGACTCGATCGAAACGAATACGTCAGATTAGACAGTTTTTGTACAATAAACCTGTCAAAAATTACGTATTCAAATGCACCATACGTCAATTGTGACGTATTGCAAAGTTAGGTCCCTGAAGTGGCGTCAGAAGAAGGGGAAGTAAGGGGGAGAGAGAAGGGTGTTGGTCTTCCGGCTTTCTCACTAACCATACAAAACGTAATTATAATGACTGCTTTATTTTTATTAGAAGATCGGCATCTTCTATGAGAGGGTGGTACTACTCTTGCCGAGCCGGTCCATAAATAAATTGTAGTTGATTGGCCACAACAACTTGGCTCTACCACCGTGACAGTTAAACTAGCAATGTGAGGTTACCACATTACTATTATTTCTGTTAGCCTCTCCAGCTAAGCTAAAATGCCTGTGCTCGGAGCGGGCATACGTCAATAGCACATAGCCCAGGGGATCAAATTCATATTTTGCATCTCGGCGGACTATCTACATTTCATTTTTGCAGATTAATAAAAGCCTATTTAAATACTAAACTTCCATCTTAATCGAATGCCGACCTTGTCCTAATCTCTCAATGTGCATCCATAAGATCAAAGTTCTTACACGTGTAAAAAGCGGTCAAGTGTGTTCCCGTATTGTGGGCTCTGAACAGTGCTTTCTTAGGACACACTAAATTATCTCCCGATTTTTAGATAGACATAGTTTACTAGCTGTCCCGGCATACGTTGTTCTGCCATACAAAATATTTCTGTATAAGTAGGTTTGAAATATAATTTATGACCTATTCTCAGACCTAGACCTGTAGCAACTCTTTTACGAACGTTTTGTGAAACAAACTGGATTTTTTCCATTGTTTATTCGAGACCATGTTACATTATTTCAAAATAGACATTATATCAAAAAATATTAAGTTACCAAAATATATTTTTGTTAGAAATTAACTAATTTGTAAATTGTGACGGTTAATAAATCATACATTATTATTATGGCATCTGCTATTAATTTTACATTAATATTTAAAGGCATGCTTTAATAAAACGATAATAATAATAACACATATTAAAAATAACTTTAAATTAAATTCCGTTTTTTATTTCGGCGTACGGTACCCTAACTAATAAAACATAGTTAGCCTGAATTTTGCTAAGATTAAATGTATTGTAAACATTTCATAATCGAACCTCGGTCAAACGCGATAAGGTCGAGGTCTCGGAAATATTATTTAATTTTGTGGTTTTTTTTTGTGAAAGCCATCGTTATTTAAAACTTAGGCAGTCAAAATCGGGAACGTTAAAACACTACCCATTTTATTTATAAATAAGATCTTATTTTTAATAATGCACAGTATTTTCCATGGTACCTTAATACCTACACTCTAAAAATGATGTGTTAACCACATAAAAAGTATTCTGACTAATTTATTTCTAACAGATGATTTCCAATCATTGACTGATTGAACCAATCGGAAATATCTGAACCTACTTCTATCAGATTTTTTGCTGTAGTTTGCTGTAGCTGCAGGTATGCAGGTTCCGGGTACCCAGGACATCATAAGACATAATAAGCTCAACAACAGTGCCCAATTGTTGAAAATAATTAAAAAAAAATCAAAATTACCTACATACGTTTAAAGTTACCTAACCCGTTTACGGTATCCATTGGAATGGTTTAAAATACCGGTTAGTGTTCGCGACGGTTAGTCAACCAGTCTCGCTGATGCGACGATTAATATGATCTAGATGTAGTCGATTAAATAAATTACCACATCGGCGAGATTGCTAACTTGATGATCAGACAATAATTATGACTGTTTACGATTGCGTCAGTGGCCAGTAATTTGATACACTTTATTTAGCACCAAAGCACTAAGGCCGTGGCTCCACCACTAACTATGTCGATCATTACTATGATTTCGTTAAAACAAACCCCAATAAACACACGCAGGTTGCCGCATCACATAAGCGAGTTCAAGTTCATAAATCGCCAAGGCCCGTTTTAATAAAACGATCTCAAATGTGAGACCGATCTTGGATATGTCATTCCAGTACAAAATGTCATGTCAAAAGTGTACTTAAGACAGTTCTCAGATTAGAATGGAGATTGATTTTCTATTATTTCTGGATGGTCATAAAATAATACAGAACAGAACCTACACTATGCGCGGTCACACGGTTTTCAATGAGTAACTACCTAAATAGCTATGCAGTGCCAGATTAACCATATAGCAAGAGTAGCAATTGCTACGGGCCCCGCGCGAAAGGGGGCCCCGCATATGTTAGTTTCTTATCAAAATTATTATATATTGCCAGAAAATCTCATCTCCGGCTTTTTGTACTTGTCCAGAGCCTAACAGCGCCTATAGTAATTTACTAAATGCCCACAAAATTTTAACCTATAAACGGCAAATAAACGTATAGACTATTGATTTGTTTTTTTACCACTTTCTACTTAAGAACCCATAGTAGATCAAGGGCTCTTTGAAATAATTTGCTACGGGCCCCGCGCTTGCTTAATCCGGTACAGTAGCTGTGCATACCTATTCTACGCAAAATGCAAATTATTTTATTGTTTAATGGAAATACTCGTACAATGTTATCGCAGCCACATTCATAGATAAAAACGGCTTATTTTAAACCAAATTATACGATACATTTAAGTTATTAGATAGGTTAGTATGCATATATATATTAAATCTTTATGTAGGAAGGTACAATAAACCTCGCTTACGTAACTTACTCAGCATATGCGTGACTGGGCTTAGCCGGCGAACTATTGAAAGCAAGGTTGCTTATCTAGGTACCTACACATAACATTATAGAAACTCCGTGGTTCATTGTTAAAATATTACCCGCGACCGCGTGTACCCAAGTAGAATTCCCAGAGGCTGAATCAATCCGTTCGATTTTTTAAATAAAGTTATGGGAATGACGGGTGGCCGGGCAGACTGGATGATCTTATTACGGTTCCTCGATGGAACATTACTTTGATCCTTAGAAGCCACACTGTCGGCTGGTGCAATACTGCGGGAACTTTTATTTGACATTCATCTGGATAGATATCCGGCTAGATATTCATTATACCTTCAAATACGCTTGCGAACTAAAAAAGATTTTTCGAAATCGGTTCATAATTTGCGAAAATATCGATGAACATGCACACACAAACAAAAAAAAACATACAGGCGAACATTGAACCTCCTCCTTTTTCGGAAGTCGGTTAAAAATCGAATAATGCTGTTTTAGTTTTCATAAAAATCAGCCCGGAGACACCAGTGAGCATTAAATATAACAAGATAAAAATGAATTGCGTAACAAAGCATGATTTAAATAAGGTCGAAAGTTCATATCGATAAATAAATGATTTCTAAGAACAAATCAATCATGAATGTAACTCATATTATTACAAAAATAAAATGATAAGCCCCCTCACTATTGAAGCTAATGTAAACTACAACTTTAGTTACGCCATGATTTGACTGCCAAAACTTTCAATATTTCGCGATTATATTAAGATCAGTTTAGTGCACTGAACTAACTGAATAAACTACCATTCTGCTTAGTTGTAACGTAAGATTAGACGATATTTTTAAAGATAAGACGGGATTTGATTACAGCTCATTTGACATAAATGGCGTTCATTCTGTTGATACGAAAACTAATGATAATTCCGTTGTCGTCAAATCAGGACCAAACTAAATTTGACACGTCTAAATGGACGCCTGTCTTGAACATACGTTACAATTACGAAAAGGAAAGGAATACAGTCAGTTTAGTTGTTTTACCAACAAAATTAACCCCTTTTTCAATCATGGGC